>OX276433.1:0-10000000 GCA_946251915.1 Abrostola triplasia
GGTTTGGTTCTGGTTTATAATATAGGTTCCGGTCACTGAGGTAAGAATTATTGTATCAGAGGCTTAGAGCATTAAACCAACAGTTGGTTAAATGCTCTACTTAAGATCAGAGGTTCCGACTATCGAAACTAGAGATGGGTTAAACAGGTCAAACATGATATCTGCTATTCCTTTTTTTGTTACGCAATAATAACAGATGTTATTGTCTTTTATTAAACAATAGCCTGTTATTTTTCCTGGCACGGTTTGTCAGAAAGTAAATAACGTGCAAATGTGATTTCTATGAGTAGTAAAAAGGTAGGTACGATTTATTCTTGCGAAACGACGTATAATAATACTAGATGCTTCTCGTTTTAGCAAGGGTCAATGAAATGTGTGTAAGTGAGATAAATGACTAAATACGATGTAATTTTACAGTCATTAACAAATTATACAAAGACGATTTCTTCTTGTGAAACAGCGTACAATAGTGATATTGTATTATGAATTATGATATTGTAATAGTGATATGAATTGGAGTTATAAATATTAGAAGATCCTTATTTTAGCAATATAGTACCTATATTAAAACTGGGATAGACAATGAAAATAGCCGTTTCATTTTTATTGCCTGTTATTTCAGGTTGTTATTGTTGTTACGCCAAACACATTTTGTTATTGAGTTCAGAGAGTATAGATTGTGATTGGGTATTGTGAATTCAGAATTATATTTTTGACAGGAATATAATATCACGGGAACAACTGTTATTTGTTAATTATGGATACTTGTGATTTTTACCTGTTACAATAAATACGCCTCACTCCTAATTAAAGATGGGTTAATACAAATATTTTAAAATATTAGGTACTTAATATGAATATACTAGTTTAGTATATTAATATATAATAAGTATCAGTGATATCTTTATAACTCTTAATGGGTATAAGATGCAGATACATTAATATATTAATAATTTGATTTAGAATGATAGATACAATAGGTAGGTATTTCATACTTTGAACTGATATATCACGAAATATTTAATATTGATCGTTAATATTCAGTAGTGAAACTATTGCAATAATAATAATATGCTCAATATTCATATTTCAATATTATATTCAGAGTGAATCCAACCTACGGCAATTGAATGACTGAATCGGAATAATATTATTCGACCTGTTTGTAATAGTATCCATACAGATTATGTGAATATTAAATATTACCATGTACGGGTTAGTCAGATTACTGATCTATATTACTGATCTCTTAGCGAATACGAATATATCACTCCCACTTCTACTCCTAATCGAAATATGACAGTTGACATCTGTGCGTTGACATTTGCTGCGGATCTTCTAAATTCTTCCTACATTAATTGTGGAAGCTGTTTTGTGTAATAATAACATAATCTATCGGGCTTTTTAGTTAAAAGTAAGTACAAATATGTCAACTGTAAGTTATCCTTTAAATAAGTACAAAAGTATGTAGCTACCAAAATATATTTCTAGTAACCTATACACAAAAAAAATACACAAAACAATTGTTTGTTGTTACTTCTTACTGCATTCAAACAGTAATTGTATTATGAAACCGCATTTTGTGTTACTTGAAATATTAAAACTACCTTATCTTACATATACCATATTTATATTAGAAGCTTAATTTATCTGCTTAAAAACTTACCGTAGCCTAAGTATTATTGTAATATGTACTAAGCTTTTATGAAATAAAGATATTATTTTCTTTATTTTAAATATTCACTTTTAAATTACATTTTTAAATATATACTATTAGGTACAAACAGCAATATAAAAACAATAATATACATTTTGAAACATTAAAAATAGTTGCTAACTGGCATTGGGAACAGGGTCCTAGCTGCCAGTGGTTAGGACATAGAGAGGAGCCTCCTGATTATGTGCGCCTTTCCTTAAGCCAGCCGCCTATCAAGAGCCTCTTAAGTTGTGGTTGATGCTCTTGGACATTGAATGTAACAACTATTGGATACTAATGTAATTCTAGGCATAACTTTAGATGCTAAGTTACAATGGGGCCCATGCGGCCCATGCCCACTATGCGGGTGCGGGGGTACCGCAGACCCGCAGCCCATTCCGGTTGCGGAGCGTTTTAAGAAGTTAAAACAAGCCGTCCAGGTGCATGATTAAATTTGGCAAGAAGCATTTTTTAATTGTACAAGTAAAGGAATAAATCGTTACGTAACATAGAAACAATATGTAAATTAAATCTTCCATTGAATAGTCGGCATCCAACTATCGTTATGATCTCTATCTATGTCTAAGCAATGTGGGAGCAGCAGGCGCTAATGGCGGGAGCGCGGCTGGCAGCGGCGGCGCGGCCTGCGGCGGGCGCGGGGCGGGCCGGCGCGGCCGTGGGGCGCATGCGCGCGTGGCGCCTGCACGCGTACGGCGGGCTGCCCGAGCTGCGCCTGGAGGAGGCGCGCGTGCCGGCGCTGCGCTCGCCCCGCGACGTGCTCGTGCGCGTCGGCACTGCCTCGCTCAACCCCATTGACGTGGCTATGATCGGTGAGCTCGCGTCGCTCCGGCGGCGACGATGCGTCGCGTCGAGTCCCTGACGACCTGTTCGCTTGCAGGTGGCTACGGCGCGCGTGCGCTAAACACGTTACGCGCGCTGGACGGTGCTGATGGCGTGGAGTTCCCTCTGGTGCCAGGCCGAGACTTCCTGGGCACGGTGGAGCGCGCCGGGCCTGCATCCCGCCTGCGGCCCGGCCAGCGGGTGTGGGGCGTTGTGCCGCCGCACCGCCAGGGCTCACATGCTGAATTTGTTGTTGTCAGAGATGAATGGGTAAGAGTCAAATTAGAAGAACGATACCACAATCGCGACCAGCCGCGCGTTGGTGGACGCACAAAAGAGGGTTATTTCACAAATCCCCATTACTGAGGTACTCAGTGAGGTATAATGAGGATATGTGGACAAACTGTTTTAAACACACCCCCTTTAGATAATATAATATATGTATATTTCTTTGGCACGCTTTGTATCCTAAACGGCTTGATGGATTTTAGCTTGAGAGGTGTGTCTTTAGATTCGTCTCAACTGTGAAAGTGACACTGGGCAAATCAAAATGGCGGTTTTTTTCGAGCTAAATTGTAAGTCGCTAATAAAAAAAAATTACCGAACCCGTCGACTAGGGTATAAAAATAAAGGAGATTACAAAAAATATATATAATTATGTGATAAACTATAATAACTTTCGTGAGTGTTATCCATATTATCTACTATATATACCCCCCCGCGTCACCTGCTCATGAATAAGGGCTCCGTTAGAGTCCGAAACTAGTCGGGCATTCCCGAATATCGACGTGAGTACAACCGGTATATATAGTAGATATTATGTGATATGTTTAAATTTAATTAGAAATGATAAATTGGCGATTTAAAGTTGAAATAGTATAATTTACTTTTTTATTAATTCTAAAATAAAAAGTCTTAAAAAGTAATTTAAAAATAAAAACTTTATATTTAAATTATATTTTTAAATACAAGCTTTTGAATCAGCTAGGTTCAAAGTACTTGTGAAAACGAATTAAACAAGCCCAAACACGATGGGGTTGCGTCATTTCGTAACAGTGTTCCTATGACCACCTTCGACTTCATCATCAGACCAGCTCAAAAGTATATTATATTGTCACTGAACCTACATATGAATGCAAAATTTCATTTCATTGCGATGATAAGAAGTGGTTCTCATTTAGATTGCAGGATTTGACCTAAACAATCTCACATACATGCTTACATACATACATATAAACATGGCAAGTTAAATATAAGCTTGTAACATTAAAAAACCCGACTGCTAAAAAACTGAAAAGAAATAAACAAGTCTAGAATTATGTTATGTTAAGCTATAGCATAGTGACTTTTACAGTCAGGGTTTTTTTTATTTTTACATTACTTTTTTTTAATAATTTTGGCTTGACGTTTCTACCGAGTTGCAACGGCCATGGTCACAAGCAAGTATCTGCTTGTGGCTACGGCCTATCAGCTAAAAGCATTATGTAAAAGTAAAATCTTGGTTGCCGATGTCGGACAATAACTTCGAAAACCCTCCAGGATTTCGAACACCTCTCAAAATATATTTTACAAAGAACCATTTACGAATAAATATTTAACTAAGACTTTTTTATTTTTTTAAGCTTTTATTTACCTAGTGTTTGTTACTTTCTTCTTTCAATTAATTCCTCTGGCACAAGAAGTGACCGGGTTTCATCCGGGCACTTTATAAAAACCCTCTTAGACGGTACCCGGACTCCCTCCAAACTAGGATAAATCTGGGATAACCCGGACCGATAGTAACCCTAACTAAGCCGTACCTCTACCCAAACCGAGAGCCTTGCCACTGCCCATCTGTCGCTGTACATGCTCTTCATACACCGGACATGTTCCTGTAGTCTGTCGTGTCCCGATGTTTCTCTACTTAGCTGAGGCTACAATCGCGCGGGACCATGGAGGTACGTAGAACTAAAGAGGTAGAAAGAATCTTTCGGATCGATATCGTGGGTGTTAGGCTATCCGGCTATACTACATCTTTGCGACCTATTTTATCTGTTAGATACCCTTTCCTACATGGGGCATTAATTGTGAGTTCGCGATGGCCATTCGTTTTCAGTGGCCAAAATAATCACATCGTTCGTCGCAGGCGGGGCCCGCGCCCGCCGCGCTTGACGACGCCGCGGCCGGCGGCGCGCTGTACGCCGGGCTCACCGCCAGCGCCGCGCTGCGGGCCGCCGCGCTGCCGGCCGGCCGCGCCGCGCACGTGCTGCTGCTGGGGCTGGGCGGCGTGGGGCAGGCCGCGCTGCAGCTGCTGGCCGCCCGCGGCGCGCTCGTCACCGTGGGCTGCTCTGGCGAGCTAGCGGAGCGCGCCGCCGGGCTGGGCGCGGCCGCCGCGCTGGACCGGCACGCGCCGGACTACGAGCAGCGACTGGAGGCGGCCGGCCCGTAAGTAGGGAGCGGCGCGCTCACGACGCCCGGCACGCGCTGAGCTCTCCCGTCCGCAGGTACGACGTGGTGCTGGACTGCGCGGGGCTGGGCGGGGACGCGGCGGCGGCGCGGCGCTGGCGGTTCGCGCGCTACGTGACGCTGACGACGCCCCTGTTGCGCCAGATGGACTCGCGTGGCGTGGCTGTGGGGGCGCTGTGCGCAGGCGCGGCTCTGCTGGCGCAGAGTGCGCGTGCGGTGGCGGCGGCGCGAGGAGCCCGGGGTGCGGGGGGGGCTCCGCTGCCGCCGCACGTGCGCTGGGCCTTCTTCTCGCCCTCGGCCGAGGACATCGAGCACCTCCGACGGCTAGCTGAGCGAGGCCAGGTGAGCTCGTCGGCCCTCGCTTTGCGACGTGGACTTGGTGGGGTAAGTTACGAGCGCTCGTGTTGCAGTTCAGCGTGTTCGTCGAGCGTGTGTTCCCGTGGTGGCAGGCGAGCGCGGCGTACGAGCGCGCGGCAGGGGGAAGCGCGCGCGGCAAGCTACTGCTGGACTTCGCGGCGCCGCGCCCGTCGGGGACAGGGGGGAGTAGCGGGGGAACATAGCGGTGGCACGAATTAACTGCGTTCCTGATTCACGCAACGTAATATTTAAAAAAAAGAACAGAAATAGTATTAAGCCTTAGATAAATTTTACAAATCTTATCTTTAATTTTAAAATAATAAATATGGTGTTTCTTTAATTTATAAGATTTTTTAGATTATTACATTGTGACACTTTCTATTGACTAAGGAACATTGTGTAGCTTCGGTATTAACTACTATTTAACGGTTCCTAAGCAGGTCTTTTTCTTCTATTAAGAAAAAGAAGAACTAAGTAGGTAAGTATAATTGCCGGCATGGGTCGTGAGTACAAACTTCATCTGCGCAGTAGTTAATTTTTGGGTCCCTTTGGCGGTATGAGGAAGGCGGGGGGCACCAAAACTGCACGCGATTGGTTCTCTCACTTCGACAGACGATGTCTCGTCGTCGTCTATTGGACTCTCACGCGTCATTTGGCTACTTACTACATACTTTCGTGCAATTTTAGTGACTTACGTTATTTCATATTTGTTTTAATATATTGACGATGATCTTATAGACGACTAAGTGGCCTCTACCAGCACTAACAGAGCATCTAGATTTATGAAGGTATATTATCACCTTTATCTACGGATTTAGCAATAAAAAAACGAAAATAAATAAGTTAAACTTTTTACTTACCAGTTTTTTTGAGATATAATATAATTTCAGTCACACAGGCTTACATTACTGTATCAAAGTAAAATTATAAGTTCACAATAAATTTAGTAAAACCGGTCCTTAATAACGACTCACGACTCGCGCCGCTTACGGTATATACAATGTTCCAGAGGTTAAGAACTATTCTAACAAGTGAACACCAAGCTTGTCAAATAAACTCCACACGTTTGTGGACCTCCTTTAGCAGATGGCACTCGAACAATGCTACATGATGATTGAGCAACAACAAAAGTGCCAATGTTTGTATGTATATCTTCATACGCTTGGTCTCGTTACCCATAGCTCATATCGTGGGCGCGGAAGCGAGTCACACCCGGAGAGCGGCGTCGAGCACGTGTTGCAGCCTCCATGCTCGGGATGGCGCGCGCTCCGTACCTGCTAACCCCCTGCATGGCCACTACCTTGAAGTTATGATAATAATACGACAAACATTGTTTTACAAAAAAACATTAATATTCCATTATTTATGAGATTTATATTCAGTAAATATTTATTTTATAAACTTAAATCTGACATAAACATTTATTAATGAACAATATTTACATTTGCTGTCCTCAGAAAAGTAATCCTGCTTTAATACAATAAGTAGATACCCACTCTTCTTAAATGTCCTCTATGACAACAGTACCTACACAAGGCCATGATATAAATAAAAAAAAAATATTAAAAAATAAAAATCGCCTTCAAAAAACACGCTACTTAAATAATTTTTTATTCACTTCACTTTACATACACCATGTTAAAGTCTGTGCCAAATCCAACAACTAATTCAGGCAAAAACGAATCTATCTAACGGAATGCTCTAATACTATTAACAAAACGAAGGCACTATTATTTTTACACGCTTTTTATTAATGATTGTTTTAAATCTCTAAAGATATTTTATTTGTACAAGTTACAGATTTAAAAAAAGTCTGCATGTAGGTTTTTGGTAGGAAAATTATATTTTATGTGTAATGCTATTATTACCTATGTTGGTTATTTTGAACGTTTATAATTATTTAATTCATATTAATTATTAAAAAGTACTATTTAGCTATTTTTAATTACAACTAATATTGAAGTCTAGATAAAGAGTAACAATTTGGATTTTTTTTTGGTTTCATTTCACTAGCCTATATACCTACGTCCCACAGTCCCATTGCTGGCAACAGGCCTCGTCTGATACACGATCGGTATAGCTTCACAGCCGTTTTTATGGGTCGCTGATAACAACAATCGAATTGATCAGTTTATAAATATTTTGTTGCAATATAATCCTATAATTAAATAAAATTTATTTAGGAAATACTTTGTTTATAACATAACACTACCATACAAAATAACTTTTACGTTACTCTAAGAAAAACCAATAATAAAATTATTGTTCTGACTGAAATAATATTTACCGAGTATCGAGACATGTTGCTACTCTTCAGCTATTGGCATCAGGGCGCAGGGTACACAGCCTTACACTATTGCGCATTGATAAAAAGAGTTTAATTGATACTGATACTTCTATTGTAATATGGCCAGCGTTCGGTTCAAAGATTAACAATCTTAACCATAGACAGGATGGAGGCTTAGAGAACATCCCGATAAAATTTTTAATGCTGTATTTTGGTTAAGACAATTATTAAAAATATCTACAATTCGGAGTAAAGGGATAAAATCATAGTTTATTACAGCTATAGGGGATGTAAAACCTGCATCCAGAACTGTTATTGGTGGTTGGGTGAAGTCTCTTTTACGAATGGCGGGTATTATTGCAACCCCAGGGTCAGTAAGGTTAGTGTAGCTTCTCTCCATTAGAAATCTTTCCAATTGATTAGATTATTGCAACGTGAAACTGGAAAATTATTCAAACGTTCCAGAACTATTATCAAAGAGAATAATTAAATCATCCTACTAATATCCCTACTAATATTATAAACGCGAAAGTTTGTGAGTATGGATGGATGTTTGTTACTCTTTCATGTAAAAAATACTGCATGGATTTTAATGAAATTTTATATGGAGGTAGCTGACACCCTGGATTAACACATAGGCTACTTTTTATCCGGAAAAAAATGTAGCGGGTAACACCGCGGAGCGCAGCTAGTAGTTCTGATACTTCAGTATCATTATCAAATTATGTTGACCAAGTTAATTAGAAAGTGATTTATTTGTGATTTTGATAATGAATATATTATATCATACCTTAATATAAGCTTCATTCCTGTTAAGAAACCATTAAAATAAATAAATACAATTTTATTTATCTAATGTCATTATTTTTGACGACCTGATTGGCGCAGTGGCTAAGCGATTGGACTGCTGTGCCAAGGATTGCGGTTTCGATTCCCGCACGGGGCAAAAAAATTGTGCGATCCGCACGATGTTTGTTCTGAGTTGGGGTGGTTGTGTATGTGATATTTCAAGTTTGTGAAACGCACAACCATATACAATACAGGAGAAATTCCTAGTGTGGGGCCTTTTTTTTAAACAAGTGGGTGGTGAGGAGTTTCTTCTTGTAATAGCAAAATAGAGAGTTTTACCATAAAACTTATCTATTAGTTTTTCCTCAATATCCAGAATCCAGGTAAGGGCTGCCTGGAGCATCATGAGTAAAATAAGGCCCTCACCTACCACGCGCCTTTACCCACTTCTAAAGCTAAGTATAGAGGGCGCCACCGACGGAGAGGAAGCGGAAATCGCTGACTTTAGGCAGAAAGACAGGTGCTTGACTCAGGATAGATTCCGGATATTGATGAAAAAATAATAGGTAAGTTTTATTTTATGGTAAAACTCTCAATTTTCTTGTTACAAAAATACACTCCAATTTTGTTAGGTTTAAATAGATTATAATATTGAAAGAGGTATTTAGTTTGCCTACCATAAGGCTCCAACTGCAAACATGTTCAATTTAACTTTTATAAGGTCTTTAGGTTAGTAGCTGATAAGCTGAATAGCTGGTATAATAGGTAGTGTACTATAATCGTTATTTAATAAAAACATTCAGGTAACTAGTAACTGATTAATAACTATGTAAGTTACTTTACTGTTGGTTAGCAGACTGTGAGCTTAGATAAAAGATGTCTGACTTCTGAGTGTGAGTGTGTGACCGGGCCGCGGACGACAGTGTCTAACTGAATGCAATCTCCGAGTCAATTAGAGAGCCAGGAGTAGGTGGTGTCAGTGCCTCGGTGGAGTGCAGTGCGTGTGTGGGGTTGCGTGCGGGCGGCGGGCGCTGGGGTGACGGCGCGCGGCGGCCGCGGCACGACGCGACGGCGCAGCGTGCTCGAGGGTCGGCCGCGTCCTGCTATTGGCCGCATGCACGTGGCCTGATCTCGCACCATGGCAACGCGCCCCGTCCCGCGCACCCCGCTCGCACCGCAATTAGATATCGCGCAAGCAGTCGCCTCCTCGCATTTCGCATTCACAGTCGCGCTGAAACGAAGCCGCGACGCGACGTGCCGGACGTCCGCAGATCGCGCGCCGGTCGATACTCGCGAACCCATATTATTACGACGAACATTTTTATTATCTTTACGGACAGTGCCCTGGAACAGTGATTTGATAGCTCTTCGGTTCTTGACTCTTGTTCTACATCATTGTCAAGGATCGATGGCGAGAAATTAAATATATTAAATAACACATTCAACTATATCGCCCGCAAAAAGCCACGAGATTCTTCGACAATCGACCTAGCAGATACAATTTGGGATTCCTTTAACACTTTTAACTGTAAGTTCAGAGTTAATTTTATTAATAAGTATATATATTAGTTGTTTTCTAAAGGCAATATACCTACGTAGTTGATCATAATATTATGAAATAAAATTTCACATTATAATTATATACTATATATATGTATTTTGGACGTAAGCTATGAAATTTACATAGCTACTTGAACTTAAAAGCTCAATTAATATTAGGGGCGGTAAGGAACATTCTATCAGTTACATGGAGGAACCTAAAACACACGCAGTATCTAGATACTGATGAGTCCGTACTCAGTACCATTCGGTTTTCCTTACCAGTGTGTTTCCCTGATATCACACACTCATTACGTTATTTACGTAAACTGTTAGGTATGTATTCCTAGTATTTACCTTGTATCTACGTAATGTGTAGAGCATAGGTATATGAACAAATTCATAAACGAACATATTTACCATAACTTGACGCGGAGTAGACACAAACCAATATCAACGAAGGAAATGTGTAAGTAGGTACCTAGTACATATGTCATGCACTGACCACTATGCATGACAAACCCTTCTACCACACCATGACTCCATGTGCATTGTGTCGGTCGGTGTTGGCAGGGCCGGGTGCGGCTGGCCCGCCACTGGCCAGGCAGCGCCGCTGACGTCACGCGCCGCTGGCCACCGCACAGCTGACCCAAGCCGTCGCTCGGCGCGCCGTCTGAGCTCTCGGCTCAGCTGCCAGTGCGCCGCCGCGCGTCAGAGCTTATCGTGTAGTACTGCATAGTGAATAGTGAGCCTGGTCTAGTTCAGTGTTGAGGAACTTATACACTCGTTCTAAATAATTTCACCTATTTAAAACTAACAGTTCCGAACTCCGATCTTGTGATTTTTTTTTAAATTACATTGAATTGGGTTCGTAACGCTGAGGCCGCACTACGGATACTTCCCGCCGAGCGGTTAACAGCTAAACCGCTCGAAGCGCACACATAGCTGTAACGCGTAGCAAGTTAGCAACCCGCGGCCATAGATTTCAGAAATTAGAAATTAATATAAAATTTTAAAGAACATCCTGAGATTGTTTTCTCTCTCTAATAAATAAAAACCTTAAATGTAACTACATGTAGATAAGCTTCCTCCCTAAGTTTATTAATTTTCGTATGTCAACCACTAAATTTGTCAAAGGTCGACGACTTGATTTGCATTGACTAAGCGATTGGACTGCTGCGATAAAGGTTGAAAGTTCGATTCCCGCACGGGGAAAAACTTTGGGCGAACCACAGATGTTTGTCCCGAGTCTGGGTGTTAGTGTGTGTAATTTTTCATGTTTGTGAAGCGCACCCACAATGAGGCGGCGCTGATGAGGCTTACTTATAATTTTGATAATAGGTACTTACGGGTTCAGCGGGAAGAAAATAAAACCCATAACGTTATTATCAAAAACAGATTCATATAGGATTTATTAATCTGCTTACTGCTGCTACGTATGGGATTCTGAATGGAAATCCACGGGGATGAAGTCGCGGGCATAATCTAGTCAATACAACATGTACATATATATAATAAAATTGATTTTGACGTAGTCTGATTGTAACATCAAATGTGGTAAAGGATAACATCGTGACGAAACCCACACACCCAAGAGATTTTTGAACGATGTGTAAAGCCATGTCAGACGCCTACTGGCGGTATTGTTTTTATTATTTACTATATATTCCGATAATACTCACGTGTGTATTCGGGAAACTAGATTCTCTCCGAGCTCCGTTCGAGTTCGAAACTATTCGGGCATTCGGCAACCTAATGGTAAATGGACGGATATAACGGCCGGCTCACAAGTGCGCGGTTGCGGCAGCTGCACGCTGCTGCAGATGCGGCTAGGTACTGGCCTTGAAGTCACTTTCTACATTTGTCAGACTTCAGAGAGGTTTATTTATATTCTAAGTAGACTTGTAGAAGTATTTGAGAGAACTGCAATTTGTAGACAAAATAGTCGATGAAATACAGATTATTATAACTACATTTTTATATTTCAAGGTTTAAGTAAACCTTGAAATATAATGGATAGCGGGCATGTCCCTTTCGAGTGTTGTTCGCGCTATGATCAGAGGTACCTAGTGCCTAGCCAATGGGAGGCAATGATTACCTTCTGTGAAGCTGTCATGACGCACAAGGAAAAAGCTTTCTCCGAGACGCAACTAATTTCCAGAGGTCACCGGAGTCAATCACGTTATAGGTTATACGGATGTCCACCCGCTACGATCTTTACGTACCTGAACGCAGATTAGCGATACGAGAGTGCCTCGCTTGTCTTACTGCCAGCAGGTGCCTGCCTGCAAGCACCACAAGGTCACGTCACCATTCGCTGATGCCGGTTCAAGTTCAAAGTGCGCGGCTCAGCAGAAACGTCGCATGTCACCATGTCCAGCAGTGACGTCATCTTAGCATCGACTCAGTAGTATTAGTATTCGCGTGAATCAGCGTCGCGTGAGCGAGGATGCAGCACTGAATTACAATTGCGCGTTTTGTTTCGCTAGTATTTGACAGCGGTACAATTATAATATATTATTACTATAATAATATATTATAAGTCGTGGTGACCTAGTGGTAACGGTGACGGAAAACATCGTGAGGAAACCTGGATTTAATTATCTGAAATCACCAACCCGCAGTGAACTAGCGTGGTGATCAATGCTCCATCCGTCTCTATACGAGAAGAGGCCTTTGCCCTGCAGTGGGACTGTTATAGGCTGGTATTATATTATATAGTACCTGCCGAAATTAATACCAATTTCATAATTATAACTCAGCATGCTCCTAAAAGCACAGTAGTAGCATCAAAGTATAGATACTCATACAGTACGTCATCGCGTTCAATTTTGGGGGAGAAGTCGACAACGTCAAGACGGATGCCTACTAAAGTAAGGGTTGTCACGCTTTAAAGGTTAATTTTTTTTCAAATATGTAGTAATTATGCATGTTCAATTAATTACCTATTGTTATTACATTTAGAAAATCTATACTTACATATATTTGCCTAATTGTACACTTGGGAGCAAATAAATCGAGCCACTTCCTTTTTCACGCATTATGGTAATTATTTTTGGTATTAAGGAACGCATCGATTCGAAACATATATCGCCTAAAAGGGTATTTAATAACCTTTACAATGAGGGTAGTTAGTTGTCAAAATTTCATTTTTATTAAAGTTTAAAGGGTAGAATAAAATTATCGCATTTAATTTGCTTATGACATTTTTATTGTACTCTGTTAAGAAAAGATTAAATTTGAGGTTTTTGTTAATCATACCCATATTACTTGTTATTGTTGTCTTTATCTGTGTCTGTGTAATCAAAATAACCTGATAAAATGGATACTACACCGACGGAAGCTGCCCAAGTTGTAGCTTTACTTGAGGTTGGACACGGACAACGTGAAGTGGCACGCAGACTTCATTTGAGTCGTTCAAAGGTACAGCGGGTATACCGCAGGTATCTGGAGACTGGTGCTTTTGTTCGGCGACCTGGAACTGGCCGACCACGGGCAACAACAGAACGTGACGACCGCTTTATTGCAACCAATTCGTTGCGCGACCGTGGACTTAATGCTGTTCAGCTACAGCAAGCGTTACGTGACGTTCGAGGAGTCGCAATCAGTAGGTGGACAGTGAGACGAAGACTAAAAGAACGAAATTTAACATCACACAAACCAGCAACTGGCCCAAAATTGACTGTAGCTCATCGCCGATCTCGCTTGGAGTTTGCTCGAGAACACATTAATTGGACGTTAGAAGACTGGAGGTCAGTTTTGTTTTCTGACGAGTCAAGAATCTGTCTTTTTAGCAATGACGGGAGAAACCGAGTGTATAGACGTCCTGGTGAAAGATTTGCCCAATGTTGCATTCGAGAAACGGTGAGTTTTGGTGGTGGTTCTTGTATGGTGTGGGGAGGAATTTCTCTAGACGGAAAAACGGAACTTGTCTTCGTCGACCCCGCCAACGATGGCAGTGGTAGACGTGGATTAACAGCTGACCGATACATAACTGACATTCTTGAAAACCACGTAATGCCGTATGCTGGTTTTGTCGGAGAAAATTTCTTGTTTATGCATGACAATGCGAGACCTCATACCGCGCAGATCGTTACGGAATACTTGTCTGCGATCGGGATTCAACAAATGGTATGGCCAGCACGAAGTCCCGATTTGAACCCGATCGAACACCTATGGGACGAGCTAAAACGGAGAGTCCGAGCCAGGGTTCCCGCTGTTTCATCCATTCCCGAGCTTAAAGTCGCTGTGCTTGAAGAGTGGGAGAACATACCACAATATGTCATCGTAACGCTGATCAGATCGATGACTAATAGGCTACAAGAATGTATCAGGGCCCGGGGGGGTAATACCAGTTATTAAGAATATTTTTTTTGCAATAATTTTGTTTTTTATTGTTTTTATGGACTGTTTTAGCCCTACTAAATTTTCTATCAAAATTACCATTTTTCTTGCAGAGCCAATAATTTATCATTCAATAAGGTTATTATTCAATAATTTACCCTCATTGTAAAGGTTATTAACTAAACTTTTAGGCGATATATAGTTCGAATTGATACGTTCCATATTACCAAAAATATTTACCATTTTACGTGAAAAAAGGTAGTGGCTCGATTTATTTGCTCCCAAGTGTATTTTTGAGAATTAAATTTAAATCGGCCCTCAGTTAAATATACAACGCTACACAGACAGACGTCGAACTTTTTAGAACCCTCTTTAAAAACCATACATTTTAAGAACGATATAGCGTAGCGTACATTACTCATAACAAAGATGTTCTAGTATAAGACATATTTTAAACTACTTGTAACTTAAATCTAACACAAATTAAAAACAATAAATACAAATATCTATATATATAAAAGAAAGTCGTGTTAGTTACTCCACTTATAACTCAAGAACGGCTGAACCGATTTAGCTGAAAATTGGCAGGGAGGTAGTTTAGAGCCAGGAGAAGGACATAGGATACTTTTTATCCCGTTCGACAGCATTCCCGTGTGACTTGACATGAAACGTCAGTCATTATAAAACGTGGTATAACAAAAAAGAATCAGACTTGGAATAACAAAACCGTATAATGACAGATGATGCAGATTACTTACAGATGAACTTCTGAAGTAGAAATCATCACGCGATATCCACAAGGAACTGAGCAGTGAATCATGACATGTATAGAAACGTCTATTTTAAACATACTGCTATGTGTCATCGTAGCGTGGCGGTTTAACGATCGCCCCACGAGTTATGCATAGTGAGATCGATTCTTGCCGAAGGTTTACTTTTTGCGTTAGCTTTAATTTCTTTTTGCATGTTTTTTGACTTAAATATCAATAAAAAGACAATTATAACATATATTTTAACATAATATTATTACGAACAATTTCCAGTAAATTTTAAATATTTTTTTTCTATATTAATAAATTTGTAAATTCACCATTTCAAATAAGTGATGTCCGACCAATTCTGAAGCCAACAACTTCAACTCAAATTCCCCTTGCATAAAAGAAGATTGATACACAAAAAGATTCCCGAAACAATTCGCCACTGAAACTACACACGTTGACAACAGATGGGTTGATCCATACTCACCTGTGCTTTCTAGGACGTTTCAAACACACATCAATGTTGAATCGTGTTCCAGCGTCGAGTCAATTAAATACATTTTCAAATACGTAAATAAGGGTAGTGACCAGGCAACGTTCGCTTTGCAAAGCACTGATCGGGATGAAGTGACCAAGTACCAGTCTGGTCGCTACATTAGTACTTCAGAAGCAGTTATTCGCAAAGCTGCTTCTCTGCTGGCGTTCTCTATACATGATCGGTATCCAACGGTCGTATTTGGACGTCCATTTAGAGAATGTATTAGACCGATTGGAAAATCCCCGCCAAACAACACTCTTGGCATTTTTACGTCTCTGTGAAGAAGATCTTTTTGCAAAGTCACTTACGTATGATGAGGTGCCGTCGTACTATACATACTACAAGCAAAGAGGTGTATTTAATCTGCATCGACGTGGTCGTATTGTCGAAGGGTTTCCGGGAATCTTTATGGACACTGCATTGGGAAGGGCTTACACTGTGCATCCAAATAATGCCGAGTGCTTTTATTTGCGGCTATTGCTTCACATAGTATAGGGGCCAACGTTATTTGCATTCTTAAGGACAGTTGATTGCATGGAGTATCCGACATTTCGTGCAGCCTGCGTAGCACGAAATCTTCTTGATGGTGTCCAACACTGGGACAACACTCTCCTGGAGACTAGCGTTAGTAATAGCCCAAGTCACCTACGACATTTGTTTGCCGTCATGTTGGTATTCTGCGGTATTGCAAACCCGGTTTTGTTGTAGGAAAAATATTGGCGTCATTTCTCGGAGGATATTTCATAGGCTTTAATGCATACTATTGAAGGAGAATCGGAGAAACTGATGATGTCCACACTCTCTTTAAATGTAGTCTACTGAGGACAAAACTACGAACGTAGTTTAGAGAAATATAATAATAATAATAATAAGTGGCGAGTCACCGTCTGCTAATATACTGCATATTATATGGTTAAAGGCAGACGCCGTTGTTATTCAGAATAAACTAAAAATAACCATTACACGAAACATCCCAACACAATAGACCAAATCATTTTAGTATCCATTTTCCTCAATAGTCCCGCACCTTTTGGGGACTTTTCATGGCTGTTCTGTTATAGAGCAGTTGTGTGGTGTCCCTAGCTGGTGTCCCATCCCCTTAGATTAAAGTTCTCAACGGGCCTCTGCGTGTTGGACCTGTGTCCCCACGTAAGCTTTTTAAAAGTCCGGGTATCTTCCGCATGGTTAGCCCGAGTAAATAAGATGAGATACAAATATAATAATAATAAATTCATTTATTCAGGTAATTTTACACCCGTTGCCACGTAATGTAAATGCATGCCGTCAATGTAGTACATAGATACAGTAAAACAAAGGTGCATTCAAAATTGTATGTGTATATTACTTATAAGCAAACCAATCATGTCAATAACTTTCCTGTTAGTCACTCAATATTCACCGATTATACCCACAAAATCGATATAGCAAGTAAACTAGCCCCATCTTAATTTGAAAAATACCTTTATCATTAAAATACTATGTATATTCCTTTCGATAAGTAATTTATAGTGTTTTCCACTTACTTGCAAAATCTGATTATATTCTACTGGTGTTTTTATCTGAAATTTACGCGGACGAAGTCGCGGGTAACAGCTAGTTACTTATAAGCAAACCAATCATGTCAATAACTTTCCTGTTAGTCACTCAATATTCACCGATTATACCCACAAAATCGATATAGCAAGTAAACTAGCCCCATCTTAATTTGAAAAATACCTTTATCATTAAAATACTATGTATATTCCTTTCGATAAGTAATTTATAGTGTTTTCCACTTACTTGCAAAATCTGATTATATTCTACTGGTGTTTTTATCTGAAATTTACGCGGACGAAGTCGCGGGTAACAGCTAGTAAACGTATAAAAACATTATAATATTCATCCCCATCGAAATTGGAAATAAATAAAATTTTAAAAGAAGACTTAAATTAAATATAAAGTCTGTGGGCGCGTAAGCCCTGCCGGATAACTCCTAGAGACTAACATTGTCATTGTTAACATTCATGGCCTTTTGGGAAATACCCGCTCCCCTCGCACCCCGCACCGCACGATTGCCCTGTCTAGACGATTTCGTGGACTGGCTTTATGTATCGTGACTATGGTAGTGTAACAGTCAAACTTCATAGTATTTATGAATTAGATAATATAGAACGTTTGCTCTGAATTCTGTGTAAAAAACCTCCCCGTTTTCAAAGTCTGACATAGAGAGTCAGACAATATTTACAAATATTGTTTAATATTTGAAAACATCATATTGACTCGCAGTTTGGATTTACACCTCGTAGCGTCTACTCTAAAATGGAAGAAGATTTGCTCATTGGAATAGGTTTTATTTTTAACAGACTTCAAGGATGTTATCAATTATGTATGTTCGGGCCAGTTCGGGCATAACTCCATAATATCTGTGGCCCTGGTGAGAAGGGGTACAAGTCCGATTTTGTCGAACATTAGTTAATATACCAACCAAATTGATCAGAAAGAAATGCTCTATCATTTGGTGTAAACGGATCTAAGCTATCTCTAAAAACAAAGAAGTTATTTGGTGCATATGGGTTTAACTAATACAAACAAAACTACATAATTTGGATTCAAGTACTTTTGTATTGTTTTAAACTGAAAAATAAAAAAAATAAAATTGTGTTTTTTAATCTAAATTAACATAAACTACCTACGTTTTTATCAAATTGGTGTTTACCAATACAACAAGAGATGGTCCCTATTAAATGGCTTAGTGAGTAATGATATTACTAGACATCAATTTGTTTTCACCAAAAAAAATGTCAAAAAACTAGTATAACTCTTTTGAGTATAACTGTTTTTAAGTATAAAAATCTAGTATAACTCTTTCCGGTTGTTTTATTTCCATTAAAATATGGGTTTAAGTAGCACAAAATAGTTCATATAAGTCTACATGTACCACACGCCACGTATAAAATCATTGGAAATAGACGCCAAGATAATATTCCTTTTCACATAAGCGAATTCTCAATTTACTTATGTGTGAAGGGGTATAAGTTATTTTATACCCTCGAGGAATTTATTTTGTGGAGGGTATAAGTCATTATCTTAAAAACTATTAACTTTACATAAAAAATAACTGAGTAATAATAAAGAACATACTCTGTTTACCTATAAAAACATCACATGTATACTTTTGCTGGCGGTTTAAATGTCACACGAGGACAAACACGCAATTTGAGCGCGCCGTGTGTTTTTGCCTCTCCTGTAAAGTTGTAGTTTTAGACTTAAATCCCTTTTCACTAGGGCCACAGATATATAGACGGATTTGCAAAATTCTTTTTTGGTCGAAAAGGGTGTGTTTCGAAATGGTCCAATTTAAATTTCATATAAATGTACACATTTATATCTATCTATTACATTTTGTTAACAACAGGAAAAAGAAGGTGCTAAATGTTCTCAATTTTACCATCAAAATGTAACACACTTTTATTTAGGACTGTGATAAAAACGAACTTTTAGTTTATATTTCTTATTAGATTTAATTTATTTACAACTTTTTAGTTCATTTAATTAATAAATAATAAAAGCTTGTTTTTAAAAAAGGTGTTTTTCTTACATTTTATTTTTAACTTTATCGTATTTTTAATCCCAAACCAAGATACTCGTCAAGACGAATCAAACGAGCCCAAACTCGATGGGGTTGCGTCGTTTAATTACGGAGTTTCTATGGCCACCTTCCAGCTTAATCATCAGATCAGCTTTATGTCATAATATTATTGCATTGTCATCCGATTTATATATGCATGCAAAATTTCAGCTCAATCAGAAACTGGGACGAGAATCAAATTTAAATTGCAAGATTTTATTATTACAGTCAGACAACGGTACGTGTGAAAGTAAATAAAAGCTTGTAAAAAGAAAAACCTATGGCGAGAATCGAGTTCTATACCTACCCTCCTCTTGCAGGGCCGTCGTTAAACCGCCACCGCTACTAAGAAATTAAAATAGACGTTTCTATACATGTCATGATTTACTGGCGAGTTCCTTATGGATACAGGGTGATGTTTTTGACTTCAGAGGTTCATCTATAACTAATCTGCATAATGCATGCAGGCATTCGTTTCGGCTTTTTATAATACTGCGGCTAACAGTAGACGTAACAAAGACATAATGCAATATTGCTCACCCCCCATTGCAAATCTCGTGATGATATTTCGCATATCAACGCCGACCTTTAAAGAATATATATACAAAGTTTCAGCGGTTTCTATTTAGTAGTTTTTATGTGAATCTGTAACATACATACAGACAAACTGACAAGAATTCTAAATATCATATTTTTGGCATCAGAATCGGTTGGACATCTTATAGCACTCATTTTTTTCAAATATCTTCATTGTAGAATTTTGACTCTGTTACCATTTTATAATATGTAAATAGATTTAGTCTACTTAGTAGGTAG
Source organism: Abrostola triplasia (assembly GCA_946251915.1). Taxonomy (NCBI): domain Eukaryota; kingdom Metazoa; phylum Arthropoda; class Insecta; order Lepidoptera; family Noctuidae; genus Abrostola; species Abrostola triplasia. The sequence goes on from OX276433.1 coordinate 20,017, forward strand.
TATAGAACTGACATTTGACACTGATTAAATTTTGTATCCATATCCTTTAAATTAAGTAATTTTTACGTTCGATTGCGTTAATTATTGATTTATTATTCCAATGCCATATTACGTGTTTTTACAAGTACGTAGGTGTATAGTACACCCACATTTCGCTAGTTACACAATAATAAGTCACAATGTAATAGGGGGCTAACTTTAGTAACAATACCTGGTCTAAGATTCAAACCCAGGGTCTAACGATGTAGGTACATAGTGTTATCGTAATTTTATTCCAATTTTTTAGGTTAATTGGGTAGTTGCCACTATTAACCAAAAATTTTAAGACACTTCTCTAAAACAATGCCCTAAAAACCTTAAACATTTTAATTTAACTGTAAAATTGGATTTTTACTTGTTTGGCAATTAATATATAGTTAGTGAATTGAGTTGGCAAATGGCGACGTCATAATTTAATATTACCCTACTAAACCTATCGAGGAATAGCGTTATGACAGCTCATAAAAAGTATACGTTAATTGATTGATGGTGGTACCCAATTGCTTGATCAGCCCTGTTCCCGACGGAGCATCACACATATTATAAGGGTTGCCATCATCTAAATTGCCGACAATAACATTAAAACTCCGGAAGATTTTTTTTCCTGGAAACCTCTGAAAATGTATTTTTACAAAGAATTAATTTTTAATTAAGATTTTTTTTAACTTTTAATTATTTCCTCTGACACATAATGTATCCGGGGAAACTCTAACTGATGGCAACCCTACATATTATTATAAATCTATTTGTATACTATTAAGTCTAGTCGTATTAATTTTTTTGACTAAGGTTAACTTAAGTCGTTTTAAAGAAAAAAATTAATTAGAATAGTTATTCGCGGCGATACGTCGCAAAAACAGCTTTGTATTAACGTAAACTCAGTTCCTTATTAACAAACAAAGTAATAGTTAAAATAGGTATTCAAGACGATGCGTCGCTGAAAACAGTTTTTAATATCAAAGGTTCCTTTCAGTTGTTAATAAACTTCACTTTATAAGAATAGGCAGCTGGCAGTCACACACCTCCCTAAACACTCAAACTCCCCTGGACACTTGTTACCGTGGTCGGGAGTTAGGTATTACAGACCGATAGTATTGTAAGTAGGCAGTATAATACGCCAGAAAAATAGTTTATCGGCGAGGTTTGTCATTTTTTCACCTTTATACCCGGATTACTTTTCTGCTGTAGGGCTACACTTTAGTATTATATTTCACGGGGTTATTATAGGTAGCGGGGAACAGCAGGATTGTAACAATGTTTGACACGTATGTAACGTTTAGGGTATAATATGTAGAATAAGAATAACTATGTAAATATAATAATATATTTTTACAATTAATTTCTCGGGGAACGACCTGCGGTGGCTCACGATGGCAAAGAAGCGAGGAAGCTGAATGCGCGCCAGATTTAGGCAATTTTTAGTCATCGGTACAGCTCCCTTTATTCTTCCCTTTAGACTTCAATAAAAAAAACAAATCGCCTTCAACTTATTTACTTCACTTTACATACGCCAAGTTAAAGTCGGTGCCAAATCCAACAACTAATTTAAACAAAAACGAACGAACTTAAGATAAAGCTCTAATACTATTAACAAAGCGAACGCATAGTATTTGGCACCGACTTCAACTTGTCGTATGTAAAGTAAAATGAATAAAATATTATTTAACACTTTTAAGTTCGTGGTTTTTGAAGGCGGTTAAATTTTTTAATTAAAAAAATATATATTCCACACTTTTAAGTAGTGCCTAGTAGGGATTCATTGCCCTCAAAACTTTTGTAAGACTTTGATTTGCAATCCTTATAAAATGCTCTTTCAAACGATATCTCACAAGATAAATTTAATCTTAGAAAGTGGTGGGGGAGAAAGTGTCGCACCCTCTCCCCCCTTGTTAGTCTTTTGTAAGACTAATATTTAAAATCCTTAGAAAAAGCCCTTTCAAATGATACCTCACACGGAAAATGTAATCTTAGAAAGTAATAGGGGGGGGGGGGGCATCGACGCACCCCGTCCCCCTTGTTTATTTATTTTATTTCATTTCATCTTACAAGCTAACACATCTGGAGATGATCAAAGATGACACATCCAAAACGCTTATAAGATTAACAATTCGACATTACATATCCTCGTCATTCTATAGGCAGTAGCAAAATTATTTTACAATATCAGGATTCTATCACCATTCCACAAAACATCCCAATACAGTAAAGACCAAATTATTTTAGTATCCGTTTTTCTCAATAATCCCGCACCTTCTGGGTACTTTTCATAGCTGCTTTGTTATTGAGCAGTTGTGTGTTGGGCCTAGCTGGTGTCCCATTATCTTTCACATTAAAGTTCTCAATGGGCCTCTGCGTGTTGAACCTGTGTCCCCACGTATACCTTTTAAAAGACCGGGTATTGCCTACGTGGTTGATAGCCCGAGAAGAAATAACGAGATACTAATAATAATAATAAATTGTTCCCGCTGCTGGTTGGGCCCTATATTTTATATTTTTAAATTTTGTATGTTTTTTATATATTATTTAAAAATGTAAAAAATAAGATGTAAAAATGAATAAAGGAAATAATAATCTTATTTTCTGTTAGTTTTACATAACAATAATTTACACAAACTTACATTATTTGGAAGAAATCCTAGCTTTGTATAATATATTGTTAAGAACAAAGTATGTTTGCCAAAAACTTCTTACACTAGGCGGGGCCTGTCTCGTAAGAAGTCTTTTTAATCATTTTTACAAAGAATTGAACTAAGGAATTTAGGAATTTAAACTAATTTCTATCTAATGGCCTTTGGCGTATGCGCGTTATGTTAATTTGAACTACCGAGGACTGTTTTTAGACAGTATAGCTTTTTTAGATTGACGAAAATGAGTAATTAAATCACTTTAGAATGGTCTGTGGAGAATGCTCCACTTTATTTATTATTTCAACACACAACTTTGCCATTTAACTTTTTTCAATAGGAATTGTAGAACTTATGACTTATGCCGAAAATCGAGATAAACAGTATTTTACCCTTAAAAACTGACCCCCCTCCACTGACCTTAGGTCGCCGGTGAATTAGATTTTCTTTTATTTTTAGGGTTTCGTACCTCAAAAAGGAAAACCGAAACCCTTATAGGGGCCCTCCGTTGTCCGCCTGTCTGACTGTCAAGCCTTTTTTCTAAAGAACTCGTAAAGGTATAAAGTTGAAATTAATATCAAATACCCCGCGGGACTGCTGTCACTTCAAGCCGTGAAAAAATAAAACTTCTATTGACAACGCAATAAAAAGATACGAGTGTTGTACGTTTTTACAATTTCCACTCTTCAAACCAATAGGGTACTTCACGTTCACCTAGAATCATAAAAAAATCCAAGAAACATTAACTTACAGCACAAATAGAGGAATAAGTCTGAAAACTGAAAATTTTCAGAAACTTGACATAAAATATAAGAATAACTTATTTGCAGTTGGTCAAGTAACCATTACCTATTTCAATGTATTAGGGTAACAATTTTCCGACGACAAAGTTAAGTTTGTTCATCAATGGTTTATCTTTTTGTTAGAGCATTGTTAATATCGTATAAATATAATTTGAAGTACGTACGGAACCCTCAGTGCGCGAGGTCAATTCGCGACAGTTTTTTTGTATACGGCCGCACTAGTACCGCACCTGTAGCTGAGGGCGCGCGGACAAGTGTAGCGAGGCGCGGAGGCTCTGCGCGCTCTCTTTAACTGAACGAAACATTGTGCGAGGTGAGTCGCTCGGAGTCGTCAATTGGAGCATAAAGGAGGCCTATTGTGGTGGAAAGATGGGGCGTCGCGTCGCCGCAGCGCAGTACGCGCCGACCACTGTACTGCCGATACCGACACACAGCGCTCAGCCGCCGCACCGTTTTGTCACCAGATTTATAAATATTATCTCTCCCTGAGCCTTTGACAACTGGTAGGCATCTGTCGTGGTAAAGTGTACGCTTGTTTCGGTTGGAATCCCGTATGCGCCACGATGCACACCACTGAAGCTGCGCAGCGTAGGTACGGACGAGAGAACGATTTGATTGGCGCGTGATTCGCACTCATAGATTATGATTAATTGCGTATATAATCGGGGGGTCACTAGATCGACGTTTATTGATAAAGGGAACGCTCGGAGGTCAAAGCGGACTCCGACTGCACCTGCCGAACCAGCTATATGCCACCTCTCGCTCAGCGTGGGCTGAGCCAGGCGCCGGCGCAGGCTGCGGTTCACGAGTTAGAAGGAGGAGGGCGTACCGTAACATTCGCAAAGAGGAAGAACGCGTCGACCTTGTCCGTCCTTGCGGCGCGATAACGCGGGTTCGGGGTCTCGTGGAAACGTGACGCTTCGGGCCGCGACCCCGCTATCGCGCCCTTTTAACCGCGTGTCGCATCGCCGCCGCATCACTCGGCTCGCAAGCTCCTCGCGCGGATCACGCACTTTCCGTTCCGTCTGTGCGTTAAAGTAAATAACCAAAATAAATTTCGGAGTGAGATATTGGGACCGGGACGGACCATTCACGAGAACCTGGCGAGGTGAGCGGGTGTCTCCCGCGGCGCTCGAGAGCCGCGCCGGCCCGCGCGCCCAGCCTCCACTCACACGAGCTCTCGTTGCAGATCCGCGAGCGCGACACCCTGATCACTAAACAGCGCCATGCCGAGTGCCGTGACTAACGGGGCGAGGGGCTCCGAAGATGACATCGTGCTGACGGGCCTGTCGGGCCGTCTGCCCCAGTCCGACACCATCGAGGAGTTCGCGCAGCAGCTGTTCGACGGCGTCGACCTGGTCACCGCTGACGACAGGCGATGGACTCCAGGTAAACCTCATCATGTTACTTCTTCAAACGTTAGTAGATAACTTGTGCTATAGTCGGTTTATCTCACTTCGTCTTTAAATAGACAATGAGTTATCATTATAAAACACCATTACTAATACACACCATACAGTATTGAGGTAACGTTCGTGTTACGTACTTACGACTGGTTTGGTATTATGTCCACAAATAAGACAATTATCACCCAAGTGCATATTAGTTATGATGACAGCGAACACTAACCACAGCGGTTTGTACAAGACAAAAACTAATGCTCAGGGCAAAATGCTTCATATATCTAGCAAGGTATTGAGTCCTAGCTATTTACTTCCATCGGAGCGACGCATCTCAGTGGCACATAACAATGTGTTGCTTAACAAATACATCCAGCATTGTTTTAGTTCCCTCGGACACATCGATATCGGTGCCTACTAGTAGAACCGCAGGCCGAACTTGTATGCTCATAACATTTATATTAATAAGGTTTTAAACGGAAAAACATGATTATTTATATTTGCATCCAGTTAAAGATAGTTATACGTTTTTCACAAGCTCTTTAATAATATTTGCTTGTGAAGTTCTGCCCCTTGTAAGTCACAAGTCTAGACACAGAAGTGCTGGAGGTCGATAGTTCGAATCCAGATTATTGTCTGGGTATCGCTTCGAGCCTATAGGAATATTAGGTACACCTATAAATGTTTATGTCAAGTGACTTAAACACTTGGCCCCTTACTTTACGGAGCGACCTGTACCGGTAGGTAGTGGACAGGCGGCTCAGGGTGCCTGGCTGCAAGTGGCGTGGACGAGCGTGTAACTGCTTATCACGCGGAGCGTGCGCGCATGCGCGGCGGGTGCTCCGTCGCCCGAGCACTCGGCCTCATACTATAGTGCCACCTACCTGACCTTTCTATCACTCAGTGCTTGCCCCGTGAACCCCGCCACAGTGTATAATTACCTTATCTTGATAATATTTGTGATTATTGCCGATCGTGTGGTGGTACTACACTTGCGTTGATCACTTTACTTTGTGTGAGTCTCACTCGTATAGCGACATCTATTTTCGTTCTTCACTTTATTTTAACTTTCCTGCGTTTTAGACAGATCTTTTTTACCACTCCACTACACACCATGTGTAATAAACACCTTCAATGCGGCAAAAGGCACCTTGATATAAGTACAGACTTCGCCAGGCAGCCTTGCACTCCGTTACTGCGGCCACAGATTTGATGTTTTATTATCCACCGTCTTAAAATATATACAAGTTATAATAAAGGAAAGCATACAAATCTGACAGCGCGCGGTGAGATCATCATAATCTGAGATTTCATCAAATCATTTATCCATAAAGTAGGTACAAAATAATAAAAACATCTTATAATATAAATTACAGTACAATCATTAAATTACCCTGAACTAGGTGAAACCTGTGCCTCAGGCTGAAAAGTGCGTACATATAATATAATATACTATCAAAATCATAATAATAGTGTATAATTTTCATCGTGTCAAGCAAACATTTTTTTAACCGACTTCAAAAAAAGACGAAGTCATTATTCGGCACTATTTTTTTTATGTATGTAGGCAGATCCGTCAATTATAGACCGATTTTGTTATTTACTTTGTTGTTTAAAAGGGTATGGCCTGGTGGTCCCATTGTCACCAAGTCAGGATCATTCCCAGGTAATTTTCGAAACTTAACTCTAACGAGGTAGATGGGAAGGGGGTGCATCGACACCCCTCCTACCACTGTCCAAAATTAAATATATGGCGTGAGGTATCGTTTCAAACGGATTTCTGTAATAGTAAGTAAGTAAGAATCACTTCCCTCCGCGCGCCCGCACGGTGCAGCGAAGGTTAACTACGCTGCTCGGTTATAATACTTTTGTCCCGTTTCGCGATCGATTCCCGGCTCGTGAATTGTTTCCAGTTGTGTGGTATAGTGTTTCGTGCATGGTTTGTAATAAAATTTGGTATAATTACTCTGTTTTTAGTGGTAAATACGTTAATTAATCTCTCGGTAAGTCTTTTATTTTTTTATTCTTTGGCTGCGGGTACCGCGAAATAACTTTGTACGTACGTTTTATATTATTGTCTTTTGTTTGCGCCAGTGATATTTGTGTTAAATCATTAATATTTTTTTTAAGCTATTATAGTAATTTATATTGAGGTCAACTATATAGAGGTAGTTATATTATGTCGGTGTTTAATGATGAACCGCCCGACCGGGGCAGTAACTTGTTTTGTAGAAGTCAAATGACGTCAAGATCACCACCTTCCGCGACTAGTAAACGTCTGTTTAGTGAAATATCTCCGTCATATATTTCACCCGAAGCATCGAAGCGGCAGCAACGATCCGAATCGGTCAGCAAGACCCCGTCAATTTTAAACACTAGCGACGCGAGTCGCGCTGATTATTGTGATTTAGTTTCCGAGGCATCCACCTACCTCTCGAAAATCAATGATCTCGTAAATGATCAGGGTTCGCGTATAAATATTGCAAATAAATCCGCGATAATGGACATGACTCAGCGTATAACAGCTATTGTTTCTTTACTAGCCATTAAGTCGTCATGTAATGAAACCAAATTATCGAACAGTGAGCGCGAATTAGAGAGATTGAAGTCAAATACGGGCATTACTTACACTAAACCAAATAATAATGAGTCATACGCCAATAAACTAAAACTTCGTTTGCCGCAAGCCGTCCCGGCGCCGCCGTCGCGCGCCCCACTGCCCTGCGTTGTTGCATATCCAACGACTGAGCGTTCGGCGGAGTATGCAACATCGTCCGCTACAAAACAGGCGTTAATGAATGCCATTAAACCTAGCGACGACGGCTTTCAAATCGTAGGCTTAAAGAAAGTAAACAAATCGGGTGTCGTACTCCGCGTTGCCAACGATAAACAAATGCAGAAAATTAAGTCTGTTGATGCAATTAGATCTGCCGGTTTAAGGCTGGAAACCCCAAAAGGTCGACAGCCACGTATCTTAGTCAAGGACGTCCCCTCGTCAATGGAGGATCGTGCTTTTCTAACCGCGCTTTATCGTCAAAACATCAAGGACGAAATAAATTTAACTGAAGACGACTTCATTAAAACAACAAAAATTATCCGTAGGCGCGCATTAGAAAACGGCCGGAAATGGATAGGTATTGAAATCGACTCCTCAGTACGTAAGCATCTCGTTTCTACAAAGGACAAATTGTTCATCGACTGGGCCACCTGCCGTTTTATTGATGACATTGAAGTAGTCCGGTGTTTACATTGTCAACAATTCGGTCACGTTAAAAAGTATTGCGAAAACAAATCTCCCGCCTGTGCTAACTGCGCTGAAGCACATGAGACTAAGCAGTGCCCCCATAAGGATAAACCTGAATTTAAACCAACTTGTGTAGCGTGTAAGCGTTACAAGAAACCGTGCGACCATCGGTGCGGGTCTCAGGACTGTCCTTCTTACAAGGCCAAACTCGAACAGCTGATTCTCAACACTAATTACTAATATGGATAATCTTTTCATAGGACAGTTAAATCTTCACAACGATAGGGTAGCGACGTCCGAGCTTGACAAACTGATTATAGATCATAGGTTAGACATTGTCCTTATCCAAGAACAGTATCAAAACGCTAGTTTACGAAATAGAGTAGTTCAACTGGATGGCAAGGCACGAGCTGGAATTTACGTTTCGCGTTCAAATAAATTAACTATTACATCTATACAAAATCTTATGACGTCACACTGTGCGGTCGCGGAGATTTCTTCTACGTCCTTTAAAGTATATGTAGTGAGCTGTTACTTTCAATACTCAGACCCTGTTGCTCCTCACATTCATCATCTTCGCCATGTCCTGCAGTCACTTGCTGGCCGCAGAATTATAATTGGCGCTGACGTTAATGCGTCCTCATCATTGTGGTATGGCAAGGTTAGGGCTTCTGATACTGATCGACGCTGCGCTGTCGAAGACTTCATCGCCGAGATGAACCTATGTATTCATAACACCCCTGATGCACCACCTACTTTTTGCAGCCAAATGGGCGAGTCATCTATTGACGTCACACTATCTAGTGCCGACGTTCGCTTAGACAGTTGGCGCGTCCTCCCTGACGCGTCATGTAGTGATCACCGCCTGATTGTGTACGAATTTGTACCTAGGTTAACGCAAGGTTCTCATAATATAAACGGTTACAGATATAAATCTAAGGGAGCAAATTGGGATTTTTTCAGTTCATTTTTTGCTATTCATGTCAAGGACTTCACTCGAGAGGGCCTGTCAGCTGAAGAAAGTGCTGATATTATGTCAGACTCTTTCACTTACTGTGCTGATGTCGCCATTGGTCGCGCATCTATTACCAATATACACCGATGTGATTGGTGGAGTAACTATCTCACTGAACAGCGCAAAAGTTTTCGCAAAGCGCGTAGAAAGCTTAACAAGCTTAAAAAACAACAAGTGACAGGAGATATCTTCAACAACGCTTTAACTACGTTTAGAGTCGCCAGGTCACGTTATAGGGCTGCTATTGAAAAAGCGAAGGGCAATCTATTGCGTAAAGTAGTACAAAGATTAGATAGGGAGGGTCCGTGGTCTCCACTGTACCACGAGTTCAAAGCAAATAGGTCAGTTAACCTAGCATTTATCCCAAACATCAAATTTAACAATAAACACACCGTGAGTATTGAGGATACCACGGAGGCTCTCCTTAACTCTCTTATACCTGATGACCTACCGAACAGTGACAACGACTATCACAAGCAAATAAGAGCGTTTGCTTCCGAACCACCTGCATCTCCAGCATCAGACCTTCCATCTACTGACGAGTTCATCAACGCTGTGAAGTCACTAACTCTTAATAAAGCGTCAGGTGAGGACAAAATTTCTAATAAGATGATTAAGGAAGCGTGTAAGTTATCCGGTGATTCTATATTAACAGTCTTTAATCGTTGTATTGCTGAAGGTACTTTCCCTCGTGCGTGGCGTCGCGGATTTTTACGTATAATACCTAAAAGTGGCGATAAGCCTTCGGATGACCCTAAGTCTTACCGGCCTATCACACTACTACCATCGCTAGGTAAACTGCTAGAGCGGCTTATTGTTCCACGCTTACTGCCGGGCGGTCCAAAATTTCATAATAACCAATTTGGTTTCACAGTAGGTAAATCAACTACTGACGCTGCGATCTCAGTTAGGAAGTTAGTAAATTCTTCTGAACTAAAGTACGTGTTAGGTATCTTTCTAGACATTTCCGGTGCCTTCGATAATGCGTGGTGGCCAATGCTACTACTCAAGTTAAAGGCGCGTGGGTGTTACAACAACATCTATAGTATTATTTACTCGTACTTTTCACATGGATCAGCTAAACTAAAACTTGGCCATCATTCGCTGTCGAAGGAACTGACAATGGGATGTCCTCAGGGATCAGTTCTAGGTCCATATTTATGGAATATAGGATTTGATGACTTTCTCGCGATACCACTTCCTTGCGGCTGTTCACTTACAGGCTATGCGGACGATGGCCTTCTGCTCATACAATCTAATACAAGAGCCGGACTTGAAAATCTAGCCGATACGTGTTTACGATTAGTTTCTCAATGGGGTGAGCGGAATCGTCTTAATTTTGCTCCACATAAAACCTTTCAATTACTTTTAAAAGGAAATCTCAAATCGTCACCCTCTATTAAGTTTAATAACGTAACCATTAAAAAAAGGGAATCCGTGTGTTATCTTGGTCTTGTGTTAGAGAGAAATTTTACTTTTATCGAACATATTAAAACCGTCGGTGAAAAAGCAAAAAAGAACTTTTATGCCTTAACACGAATATCAACGTCAACTTGGGGTCTCTCGTTTAACACTCTAAAAACCATCTACGGGGCAACTTACTTAGGATGCATATGCTACGGTTCACCAGTTTGGGCTGATAGAGCCACAATAGGCGCGGCGCGGCGTAAGTTGCTTCAAAGTCAACGGTTAGCGTTGATATTCTTATGTAAAGCCTATCGGACGGTCAGTACTGAAGCTCTGCCGGTACTAGCGGGCGTGCTACCTGTCGATCTCGAAATACAAAGACGTGCCGCGATGTACTTCTCCACTCGAGAGGGTATGAACACCGAATTTCTAACACAACGGGACCGCGTTAAAATTATCAGGTTATTTAAATCCCAAATCGAGGTGTATAACGAGCTATTGGACGAATGGCAATCTAGGTGGGATACATCTATCAAGGGCCGCCACCTTTACCAGTATTTTCCATCCGTTCGTGAGCGCCTGGAAAAGACTTGGTTGGAGGTGGATCATTGCGTGGCTCAGTTCTTGACGGGTCATGGTAACTTTAAGGGTAAGCTCTTCTCTTTCAAGCTTGTTGCTTCACCTCTGTGCCACTGCTCAACGCCAGATTGTGAATACGAGCAAACAGCACATCATATCCTGTGGGAGTGTGGTCTATGGCAGAATGAACGTAATACCTTGTTAGACAGCATATATGTTACATCCGGTGTAATTTATTATGAGGACCTTGTTGCGACCAGATCAAATTTCCGTGCTTTCAGACGTTTTTGCCATACCTACTATTGGAATCAAAATAACAATTAGGACCCAGTAGTTTTTAACTTTTATACCCGTGGTGCTTAGCGACTGGGCTTATCTCAGTTGTGGATCCCATATTTATTATGCTTTTGGCATATTAATCTTTGTGTCTCCCGCTTGCTATGGAGGGAAGTCGGACTAAATTTATATTCCTACTCCTCCTATATATTCTTTTATGATTAATTTCGTTGCGGGTTCCAAGACAGTCGAGTCATTTCTCTGGGACGCCTCGAGCTTCATTGCCTCGATGGTTCTCAACGGTTATCATTGTAGATCCTGGCTTACAGGAGTTGCAATGATGGGCATGAGTGGTGGGCTTGTCCCAAAAAAAAAATATAAGTAAGAATTTCAAATATTAGTCTTACAAAAGCCTGGTGGGGGGTGAGTACTTGCTCATATTTGTCGACGATTTCAACTTTGCGTACATGTGAAGTACACGTGAAGTGAATATAATTTTATTGTTCAGTTTTTAGTTAGTGTTTTTTGAAGGCAGTTTATTTATTTAATATCCGCCCGTGTTGGCATTTGCACCTCCTGGCAGGTTAAAGGCTTTTTTTTTTGTCCCTCTCTTCTCTGCCGTGTCCGTAAGCGGGCCAGTCGTTCCTATGGCAAGCAGTTGGTTAAACTGCTTTAAATTATAGGTACTAGAATACAGATTTCTTATTTATACTACCTTATACCTATGTAATGCGTAGTAGTAGTTGTTGCCCGCGGCGCCATGTCGTCTAATGGGCGCGCCAGAGAGGCGAGATACATTATGAATATACACATTAAAATGAAGGCTCTCGAGTCCCGACGCAGACGACAAACTTTGACTGCAGCACTGCTTACTTCAGTATCAGCTGAGGTCAAGTGTTTTCCTTTGTTTACGGCGAATGAGCCACGAAATGTGCAAGTTGCGTGCGCGCTCGTCACCGCTACCGCTCAGCCAATCAGGGAGGTTATCTGAACGATCTCAGATCTCCTGACTCATTCGCTTTACGTCGTTTACAACAAACGATAACGGTCTCGTGTCTGTATCTGCCATCGGCTCATCAAGGACAGGTCGATCTGCCAAAATCTACAAATGATCGGTACACAATCTGAAGATAGGTAACCTTACTTTGTAGTTGCACTTGTATATTTCCTGGTCGCCTGGTGTATTTAAACTGAAGTCCGAATATTAAGGAACATAGTTAACGACCAGCCTTGAACTTCTATAAATTATTTTTAGATATCTGCCAATACCGACCGTTAAATAGAACTAGTATATATATACCTATTATTAATAATATATAGATAATAAATGGGTGTAGTTATTATTTACACAGAACATAAGTCAAAACTAAGTAAAAGTAGGCAATCATTATTTGGACTCAATTCACGTCTGCGTTCGCATACAAATAGTGTGCAAAGGATTCTTGGACTAACTCAAGTCATGTTGTGTTGTAATTGAAATAGTGTTCTGCTCACAATACATTCAAAGTGGACGATCGCCCACATATTGGCACGTTTAACCAATTGGTGAGTGTATGAATGGCTAGTGTCAACGGCACGCCGCGCCGCCGCTGCCGGGTTGCCGGCCATTGTGAAGAGCGGCAGAGCGAGGCTTTCACCGTTAGCCGAGTGGCGGCGGGAGGCCGTGCGCGGCGCGGCCGCGGCGAGCCGAGTGCCGGGGCCGACAAGACGGAGCGCGCGCGCAGGCCAGCCCGCACGCCCGCGCCGCCCGCGCTCCCGCGCCTCGTGCCGCCCGGTGGCGTGATGCGCCGTGCGTCACCACGCGACGCGCGCAGCATGCTGCTCAATACACATTATCTTGTTATAAAGACCGTACTCGTCAAACTTGTCACTAATTATGTCATCGTGTTAACAGGAAAAATAGTAAATATTGATATTAGAAACATTTCCGCCTGCGAAAGTGACGTTATAGCCTTGTGTTTAGATAGCGTACTGATAATAAACATACCTGTTCTCCAAAATGTATGACTTCATATCCGCTTACACATTTAGATACGGGGTTAATTATGTTGGTCTAATACAACTGAAGAATGCAAAAAGTAAAAGAACGAACCCGTTTTTTTGTACGTCCTACATCTCGAAACTGTCATCAATAGGGCTTAAATTATTCTAAATAACAAATAGATTGTTTGCTGTATCGGTAATTGGATTAATGGCGAAAGGTCAGTTAGTAGCATTCATTTAGCGCATAATGATATTGTTTTGTTAAACATGATAACGTTTTATACAGGATTGCACGGTCTACCAGAACGTAATGGCAAGCTCAAAGACCTGGCGCACTTTGACGCGACATTCTTTGGCGTGCACGCCAAGCAGGCGCACCTCATGGACCCGCAGCTGCGGCTGCTGCTGGAGCTGACACACGAGGCCATCGTGGACGCCGGCGTCAACCCGGGCGAGCTGCGCGGCTCGCGCACCGGAGTGTACGTGGGCGTGTCCAACTCGGAGACGGAGGAGATGTGGACCACCGACCCCGACAAGATCAACGGCTACGCGCTCACCGGCTGCTGCCGCGCCATGTTCCCCAACCGCATTTCCTACACGTTCGACTTCAAGGGGCCCTCGTTCGCGGTAGACACGGCCTGCTCCAGCTCCATGTTCGCGCTGGCGCAGGCGGCTGCCGCCATCCGCGCCGGTCACTGCGACGCGGCCGTGGTGGCCGGCACTAACCTGTGCCTCAAGCCGGCCAACTCGCTCAACTTCCACCGGCTGAGCATGCTGTCGCCGGAGGGGCGCTGCGCGGCCTTCGACGCCAGCGGGCGCGGCTACGTGCGCTCGGAGGCGGCCGTGGCCGTGCTGCTGCAGCGGCGCGGCGCGGCGCGGAGGGTGTACGCCACCATGCGCGGCGCGCGCATCAACACGGACGGGGCCAAGGACCAGGGCATCACCTTCCCCTCCGGAGACATGCAGCGCCGGCTCGCGGAGGAGACCTTCGCCGAAGCCAAGCTGCGGCCCAGTGACGTGGTCTACGTAGAAGCTCACGGTACCGGCACTAAGGTGACACATCCAACTTACTTCATTTATAAATTATTATTCCTTCCGTGCTTGTTATATAAACCTTTTATTTAAATACCTCATCGGATTTACTACTTCGATCTTGAACCATTTTTTATGAGATTTGAAATGGGTGTATTTTTTATACTACATCCTATGGCAGAAGAATATTCTAGACATTAATTCGATAGGTTAGTTTTAGCTCATAAGAAATTTTATACATTAAATTAATATTTCTATTTATTATTGAATAGGAAATAGAATATAATGTTTTTATTTGACTGCCTCGTTCGTCTAGTGGGTGCTAAGCGGGACTGCTGAGCACGAGGTCCTGGGTTCGAATCCCGGGTCGGGCGAAGTGTTACTGGGTTTTTCCATTAGGTAATTCTCAGTAGCAGCATGGAGTCTGGATTTTTTGCCAGGTTGATGGCAATAGTTTCGCCCCCTATTACATTGGGACTTGCGAAATGTGGGGGTACTATACGAGCACCCCTGCTTACCCCTTTGGGGAATACAGGCGTGATGTTATGTTATGTTGTCGTAATATTCTATTTGCACAGTATTTGGCTTAGGAAACTAAACTTTATCGATTTTAACCGCTTGCATACTACATTAATTTCTTGTGTCACAAAATCATGCACTCAATAAAAAAATAAAAACCGCCTTCAAAAACACGAACTTAAAAGTGTTAAATAATATTTTATTCACTTCACTTTACATACACCAAGTTAAAGTTGGTGCCAAATCCAACAACTAACTCAGGCCAAAACGAACACTTTTAAGTTCGTGTTTTTGAAGGCGGTTTTTATTTTTTTATTAAAATAAATTATTTCACCCTTTTTAGTGGTGGATTCATTCTAGAATACATTACCCCAAACTTTTGTAAGACTTATATTTGAAATCCTTACAAAATGCGCTTTCAAACAATGCCTCACAGGATAACGTCGACGCATCCTTTCCCCCTTGCTAGTGCTCAGTCATTAACTAGACGTATAAACAGAGCAATATTACTGATTACGACAACTCTACTATAATCCTATGAAGAGCTTTGTTCCAAATCTCCGAAGTTCATCAGCAGATCCAACTGGCCCTGTTTAATAAAGCTGACAATTCGACATATATGTCAAAAAATGACAAAATTGTAGAATTGTCGGGCTTAGGCTGTTTAATAAAAGTGACAAATATGTCAAAAATCGACAGGTGAAATCTTGATATATTTGTCATTTATAAATGCGTTTAAAAAACTCGACATATGTCAAAAAACACACAGTCAAATATTTCTGACAATATCATTGATTTCGCGACAGAGGATAACGCTCCTGTCAGAATTGTCAGACAATTCTACAAATATGTCAATATGTCATGACAATTTTCTGTTTAATAAAGCATATTTGACAAGTTTTCCACGACAAATTGTCACCTGTCGCTCAAAAAGTTTTATTAAACAGAAAATCACAAATATGTCGGATTGTCGCGACAATCTGACATATTTGTGAATTTTCCACCATGACAATTTTGTTGCCTGTAAGTTTTATTGAACAGAAAAATTGTCGAATTGTCACTTTTTGACATATGTCACACTTGTCGAATTGTCAGCTTTATTAAATAGGGCCCTGGGGGATTACAAAAATAATTTCTTAAATCGGTCTAGGCGACTTTGAGAAATCGGGGGACATACATAACAAATAAAAAGTGTCCGACGAATTCAGAACCTCCTCCTTTTTGATGTCGGTTAAAACCTGCGGCTGTTTAACCGTTGTGAGGCCTGAGCCTAAGAACGCTATTGGTCAAGATGTGACGTCATATTTTTTATATTATTCCTTGATTTCTTGAACCTTGTTTTCTCATTATATTGATAAAATCAATCATAGACATTAGTTTTGTAAAAGCAGAAAACTTTGCAGAGAATCGACACTTTAAAGGTTAGTTTTTGTATTTGTTGTACCGAGTTGAGGACCAAAACGTCTTCCTTATAAATACAGTGTATTTGTTATTACCGCACGCGCTGCGAGTACGTTTAGTTGTATCACGTTGGTTGTTACATTCAGCCTATACTTACGTAATGATATTTTGTTTGGTAGGTTGGCGATCCACAGGAAGTAAATGCTATCGCGGAGTTCTTCTGCAAGGGGCGCAAGACTCCGCTACTGTTAGGGTCAGTCAAGTCGAACATGGGCCATTCGGAACCAGCGTCGGGGCTGTGCTCTATCGCCAAGATGGTGGTGGCAATGGAGCATGGCGTGATTCCCGGAAACCTACACTACAAGAGTCCCAATCCAGACATCCCAGCGCTCAGTGACGGAAGAATTAAGGTGAGCTGTTATACATGATGGATGGAGCATTCTGCACTGTGACCTCGACCATGAGTCACGCCGTGGCATCTGTGCAGGTGGTGGACCGCAACACGCCGTGGGACGGCGGGCTGGTGGCGGTGAACTCGTTCGGGTTCGGCGGCGCCAACGCGCACGTGATCTTCGAATCGGAGGCCGGCGGCGGCAAGGCGCGCGCGCCTGCGCAGTACTGCATGCCGCGGCTCGTGCTGGCGTCCGGCCGCACGGAGGAGGCCGTGAGCGAGCTGACGTCGCTGGCCGCGCAGCACCGCACGGACGCGGGGCTGCACGCGCTGCTGGACGCCGTGCACCGCCACAACATCCCCGGCCACTCGCAGCGCGGCTTCACCGTGCTCACCGACCCGCCCACGGAGGAGTGCGCCGTAAGTGTGCTGCACTGCTGCCGGGCGGCTGGGCGCTCCGCCGTCTTGTAGCTGTCGTTGTGACGAGTGTTTCTCCTCAGGAAGTGGAGAGTGGTGACCCGCGGCCCGTGTGGTTCGTGTTCTCGGGCATGGGCTCGCAATGGCCGGGCATGGCAAAGATGCTGATGAAGATGCCGGTTTTCGCGGCGAGCGTGAACCGCTCAGCGGCGGCGTTGCGGCAACACAACATCGACCTCATCAACATCATAACGGAGGCTCCGGCCGCTGCCTTCGACGATGTCATCAATTCGTTTGTGTCCATCGCGGCCGTGCAGGTGGCTCTCGTAGACGTGCTGCGCACGCTTGAGATCCGGCCCGACGGTATCGTCGGTCACTCGGTTGGTGAAATCGGTAAGTTTCCGCAATATGCTGCGTCTAATAAGTACAGACGCTTACATACAGATAGGTCAAACTACACGTAGAGTATTTCCGCAGGCTGCGCGTACGCAGACGAGACTTTAACAGCCGAGCAGGCCGTGCTGGCGGCATACTGGCGGGGCCGCAGCATCGTGGACGCCAAGCTGGCGCCCGGAGCCATGGCCGCCGTCGGGCTGTCGTGGGAGCAGTGCGAGGCGCGCTGCCCGCCCGACGTCGTGCCCGCCTGCCACAACGCGCAGGACAGCGTCACGGTGAGATGTTCATTGCCATATAATAATATGCTTTTGCTTCATGTGAATCAATTACATCTGCTCGTTCTAACAGTACCCAATACTTTGAATAGTTGTACTATACAACATTAATGTAGATTTCAGGGCCAGTGGAATCCTTGGAGAAGTTCGTGGCCTCGTTGTCAGCGGAAGGCACGTTCGCCCGCCGCGTCAACAGCTCCGGCGTGGCCTTCCACAGCAAGTACATCGCGGCTGCCGCCCCGCTGCTGCGCCGCAGCCTGGAGCGCGTCATCCCCGAGCCCAAGCCTCGCACCAAGCGCTGGGTGTCCTCGTCGCTGCCCCGCGACCAGTGGAACTCGGACCTGGGTACGTCCCGCGAGCGGGCGCCGCATCGTCGTGATCATTACCGCGGGTACTGAAGCGAGCGTTTCCCACAGCCAAGCTCAGCGACGCGAACTACCACGTGAACAACTTGCTGTCGCCGGTGCGCTTCGCGGACGCGGTGCGCGAGGTGCCGGCGCGCGCGGTGGTGGTGGAGGTGGCGCCGCACGCGCTGCTGCAGGCGGTGCTGAAGCGCGCGCTGCCCGCGCCGGCCGCGGCGCACGTGCCGCTGGTGCGGCGCGACGCGGCCGACGCCTGCGCGCAGCTGCTGGCCGCCGTGGGCCGCCTGTACCAGGCGGGCGCGCAGCCGCACGTGGCGCGCCTGTACCCGGCCGTGGCGCTGCCCGTGCCGCGCGGCACGCCGGGGCTGGCGTCGCGCGTGCGCTGGGACCACTCGCTGGAGTGGAGCGTGGCGCACTTCGGCTCGGCCTCGCGCTCGGGCGAGAACGTCATCGAGTACGACGTGTCGCGCGCCGACGACTCCTTCATCACCGGCCACAACATCGACGGCCGCGTGCTGTTCCCCGCCACCGGCTACCTGGTGAGACCGTCCGCTATTCGAGAGATACCTCTGCGGTTATATTCAAAATGTTGCACTTTAACTCGCCTGTGTACGAGTTTAATTGAGTTAATATCTTTGCAGACCCTCGTATGGAGAACTATGGCAAAACTGCACAATCGCAAACCCGAGGAGACGCCGATAGTCATGGAGAACATTCAGTTCAGACGCGCCACCATCGTGTCCCGCGACACCCCCGTGCGCTTCCTCATCAACGTGTTGGACGGCACGGGAGACTTCGACGTGTGCGAGGGCGGCGCCGTGGTCGTCACCGGCTCGGTGCGGCTGGCCGAGGACCCCGCCGCCGAGCGCCTGCGCGACCTGGACGAGGCGCGGCCCAAGCAGGAGGAGGGGCTGCTGCCGCTCGTCACGGACGACATCTACAAGGAACTCCGCCTGCGCGGCTACAACTACGGCGGTATCTTCCGGGGCATCCGCTCGTCTGATCCGCGCGGCACTGTCGGTGAGCTGGCCTGGGACGACAACTGGATTTCGTTCATGGACACCATGCTGCAGTTCGGCATCATCGGAGTGGACACGCGCGAACTCTACCTGCCCACGCGACTGCAGCGCGCTCTCATCGACCCGGCGGCACAACTGGCTGCGGTGGCTGCACTGGCCGAGGGAGGCTGTGTGCCCGTGCGCATGCACCGCGACATTGACGTCATCTCTGCGGGCGGCATCGAGTTCCGCGGCGTTAAGACCAGCCTGGCTCCGCGCCGTGCCAACCCGCAGGCTGCGCCCAAGCTGGAGAAGTACGTGTTCCTGCCGTACGACAATGCCAGTGTGGCCACCGAGGACACCTCGCGGTCCAAGCGAGACGCACTCACCGTCAGCCTGCAAGTGGTGCTCGAAAACGCTGGCGCCTTGAAGCTTAAGGTGGCAGAGGCGGCACTCGACCGACCGGCCGAGGCGCTGCTCACCCCCCTGGCTATGCAGATCCTGGAGGCCGAGCCGCAGGTCCGAGTGGATGCCTCGCTCGCCGCCGGCCCGTCGCCCGCCGCTTACGCGGCCGCCGTCAAAGATCTCGGCGTCAAGGTTTCCCCGAAAGACGGTCAGGCGGGGCCCATCGAAACCGACTGCCACCTGGTGCTGGCCGCCGACGTGCTGTCCCGCCACGGAGCCGCCGCGCTGGGCCACCTGGCGGCCGCGCTGGGCGACGGCGGCATGCTGCTGCTGGAGGAGCCGCAGAAGGCGCTGGACGAGCGCGCCGCGCGCGACTGCCTGGAGCGCGCCGGCCTGCTGCTGGTGTCGCGCCAGGTGGCCGCCAGCTGCGAGTACGTGCTGCTGCGCCGCAAGCCGGCCGTGCCCGCGCGGCACGTGGTGGTGGAGGTGGGCGACGACGGCTCGTTCCGCTGGGTGGACGCGCTGCGCGAGGCCATGGCGCGCGCCGAGGGCGAGGACATGCGCGTGTTCTGCGTGGCCCGTGCCGCCAGCAGCGGCGTGCTGGGGCTGGCCACGTGCCTGCGCGGCGAGGCGGGCGGGCGCGCGCTGCGCTGCTACTACCTGCCCAACGCGCGCGAGCCCTTCGCGCCCGACGCGCCGGCCTACGCGGCGCAGGTGCAGCGCGACCTGGCTATGAATGTGTTGCGCGCCGGCGTGTGGGGCTGCTACCGCCACCTGCCGCTGGCGGACGCGGCCGAGGCGCAGCTGCAGGTGGAGCACGCCTACGTCAACACGCTGACGCGCGGCGACCTGTCGTCGCTGCGCTGGATCGAGAGCCCGGTGCGGTATGCGCACGAGCAGCCGCTGCCGCCGCGCACCGACCTGTGCCGCGTGTACTGCGCGCCGCTCAACTTCCGCGACATCATGCTGGCCACCGGCAAGCTGCCGCCCGACGCTCTGCCCGGGAATCTCGCCGGCCAGGTGGGTTGCGGCAATAATGTCTATATAAATCAATGATTGCATAATATTTTTTCCAAAAGTCAATAAAAACTATATTTAATTGTATCATGCAACGCGATAGTTCAAAAGTTAGTAGTACTTAGTAGTTTTGAAGACTTAAATTTTTTTAAGGTAACTTTATGGCGAAACACAAAATACCTAAAAATTTTCATTTTTTTATTTACTTTTTAGGAGTGTATTCTCGGGTTAGAGTTCAGCGGCCGGTCATCTGCCGGCAAGCGCGTGATGGGCATGGTGGCGGCGTGCGGGCTGGCTAGCACCGTGCTGGCCGACAAGGGCTTCTTGTGGGAGGTGCCGGCCAAGTGGTCGCTGGAGGAGGCGGCCACGGTGCCTGTCGCCTATGCCACGGCGTACTACGCGCTCTCGGTGCGCGGGCGCATGCGGCGCGGCGAGGCCGTGCTGATCCACGCGGGCACGGGCGGCGTGGGGCAGGCGGCCATCAGCATCGCGCTGCACGCCGGCTGCACCGTGTACACCACGGTGGGCACGCCCGACAAGCGTGCCTTCCTGCGCGAGCGCTTCCCGACCTTGCCTCCCGAGAACATCGGCAACTCCCGCGACACGTCCTTCGAGCAGATGATCAAGCGGCGCACGCGCGGGCGCGGCGTGGACCTCGTGCTAAACTCGCTGGCGGCTGACAAGCTGCACGCGTCCGTGCGCTGCCTGGCCGAGGGCGGCCGCTTCCTGGAGATCGGCAAGCTGGACCTGTCCAACGACACGGCGCTGGTGAGTAGCAGAGGCGAGGCTCGCGCGACTTGCGGCCCTCGAGACGCGGCTCTCACTCTCCGACCGTCCGCAGGGCATGTCCATATTCTTGAAGAACACCACGTTCCACGGCATCCTACTGGACGCGCTGTTCGACGCGGGCGACGAGAACAGCGAGAAGGCGGCCGTGGTGCGCTGCGTCACGGACGGCATGGCGGCCGGCGCGGTGCGCCCGCTGCCCGCCACCGTGTTCTCCGACCACCAGCTGGAGCAGGCCTTCAGGTGCGCCCGCTAGGAGGCTTCGGCAAACCGATTCGCTTACTAATACAAATCATTATGAATCAAAGGCGGGGGCGTAAAACATTACAATTTCATATTTTTTATTTGCCCTGTTGTACAACATTAAAAATGTATTATAATTGTCATCATTTGATTGGTCAAGTTTAACGTTGTAATGAACCTCAGTGAGAACAGCTAACGGTTGGTGTGTAACGGCCGGTCGATGTGCAGGTACATGGCGACCGGCAAGCACATCGGCAAGGTGGTGCTGCGCGTGCGCGACGAGGAAGCCGCCGGAGCGCGCCCCGCCACCAAGCTGGTGTCGGCCATCCCGCGCACCTACATGCACCCCGGCAAGTGCTACGTGCTGGTCGGTACGTATCCTGCGCTCTGCCCCGCGGCGAGCTCTGCCATGTGAGATACTAAGCGTGCGCTGTGTGCAGGCGGCATGGGCGGCTTCGGGCTGGAGCTGGCTCAATGGATGGTGAAGCGCGGCGCGACGCGCATCGTGCTGAACTCGCGCAGCGGAGTGCGCACCGGCTACCAGGCGTGGTGCATCCGCAGGTAAGTAGGCGGCCGGCGGGCGGCCCCGCCCCCCGGCCGGCGGCCCCGCCCCCCGGCCGGCGGCGGCCCCGCCCCCGGCCGCCGCTCACCCCCGCTGCCGCAGGTGGCGCGAGCTGGGCGTGCGCGTGCACGTGTCCACGGCGGACGCGACCAGCGCGGCGGGCGCGCGCGCGCTGCTGCGGGAGGCGGCGGCGCTGGGGCCCGTGGGCGGCGTGTTCAACCTGGCCGCCGTGCTGCGGGACGCCTTCCTCGACAAGCAGACGCCCGCGGACTTCCAGGCCGTGGCCAAGCCCAAGATAGATGGTACTTTACCAGCCGCTGACGCGCTGATAATGTGATAATAGACTGCTTAACCCTTTCCAGTATAATTACCCACATATTAGGCATAGTGATTGTTTCGCGCATAGTCAGTGTCGAGACGCGGTAATATCGGCCGATAATACCACATGCATAAAATTACACCATAAGACATGTACATCCCAACGTTAACAGTACTATACGATAAATATAAGCTTTTTTATCGAAATTATATCGAACACTTTCGTAATGCCTATGTGCTTGAATTTGAGAGCATGAGTATGTCAAGCTTGTGGCTAAGCAGTATCGTCATGAGTGCGTGTGTGTGCAGCCACCAAAATGTTGGACGCGGCGACGCGCGAGCTGGCCCCCGAGCTGGAGTACTTCGTGGTGTTCTCGTCCGTGTCCTGCGGCCGCGGGAACCCCGGCCAGAGCAACTACGGCCTGGCCAACTCCGCAATGGAGCGTCTGGTGGAGCAGCGGCAGGCCGACGGGCTGCCCGGCTTGGCCGTGCAGTGGGGCGCCATCGGTGAGGTCGGGCTGATCGTGGAGACCATGGGCGGCGACGAGACGGTGGTGGGCGGTACGGTGCCACAAAGGATCGCGTCGTGCATGGAGGCGCTGGGCACGCTGCTGGCGCTGCCGCACGCCGTGGGTGCGTCCATGGTGCTGGCCGACAAGCGCCGCGCGGCCGCCGCGCCGCAGCAGGACCTCCTGCACGCCGTGGCCAACATCCTGGGTGAGTGACGAGCCGCGCCCGCCGGGCCCCGCCGGGCCTGTCCCGCGGCCCGGCCTGACTCCCGCCTCCCGCTTCAGGTATCAAGGACCCAAGTAAGGTGTCGGACTCTGCCAACCTCGCCGAGCTGGGCATGGACTCGCTGATGGGAGCCGAGATCAAGCAGACGCTGGAGCGCGGCTACGACGTGGTGCTGGGCGTGCAGGAGATCCGCGCGCTGACGTTCGCGCGCCTGCGCGGCATGGCCGGCGGGGACGACGCGGCGGGCGGGGACGCGGCCGCCCCCTCCCCCTCCCCCGCAGCCAGCGACCTGGTGCAGTTCGCCGCCCTGGGCGAGCTCATGCCCAAGCAGGTGCTCGTCAAGTTGCCCAGTGCGGCGCCCGCTAACTCTGACTTGAAACCAGTCTTCATGGTGAGTCGCGGACATTCATTTTATTTATTTAGTTTTTTTAGGAAACCAAGTCTCTTACAAACCGATGATTACACTAGTAATAAAGTTACAATAGGAGTAGGCACTCGTTTTAATACAACAATAGTCTGCTTTGTAAGAACAAGTAAATTAAATGAAGATACGTTTTAAAGACAGAAGACATTAAAAAATAATACTTCTGGCCACAAGACATATAAAGAGGCTTTACAAAGTACCTACGTAGTATTTACTATTAACATTAAGGTTAACAATATTTATGATACATTTTAGATTTAGACCCATCTAATTAATTTAGATTCGTATTGTAAGTACTAACACAGCGCTAGAAAAAGTTGTTTTAACAACGTCTTAGCCTCTGGGATAGTTATTGTTTATAATCTTACACAGTAGGTACAGTAAACAACCATAATGATTACTTAACACCATGCCCCGCGCGTGCAGGTGCACCCCATCGAGGGCGTGGTGGACCTCCTGCGCGGCGTGGCCAGCGCGGTGCGCGCGCCGGTGTTCGGGCTGCAGTGCACGGCTGCCGCGCCGCTGCAGGACATGGCGGCGCTGGCGGCGCACTACGTCACGCACGTGCGCGCGCTGCAGCCTCAGCCGCCGTACACTATCCTGGGCTACTCCTTCGGCGCGGGCGTCGCTTTCGAGATGGCCCTGCAGCTGGAGAAGGTGCGGCCTCGCCCGGTGACATCGACGCTTTTCGATATCGTCATAGTCTCGTAGTACTCACCGGACGTGGACTTTCAGGCCGGCTGCGAAACCCGGCTGGTCCTGGTGGACGGGTCGCCCGCGTACGTCGCGACGCACACGACGCGCGGCAAGCAGAAGCGGGCGACACGCTCCGCGCAAACCGACGAGGCAGACGCGCTGGCGTACTTCGTGCAGCTGTTCAAGGACGTCGACGCCGTGAAGGTGAGCCGGCGCGCCTCCGCCCGCGAGCCGCGCGGGGGCGAGCGCTCTAGTCACGTGTCCGCAGGTGTCCGCCGAGCTGGAGCGGCTGCCGAGCTGGGAGGCGCGCGTGGGGCGCACTACGGCGCTGGTGGGCGCGGCCGCGGGCCCGCACGGCGCAGACGCGCTGGCCGCCGCCGCCGGCTCCTTCTACCGCAAGCTGGTGGTGGCCGACACCTACAAGCCGGCCGGCCGCCTGCGCGCGCCCGTCACGTTGTTCACGGCGCGCGACAACTACGTCACGCTGGGCGAGGACTACGGCCTGCGCGAGGTGTGCGACGGGCCGCTGGCCACGCGGCAGCTGGCCGGCACGCACCGCACCATCTTGGCCGGCGACGCGGCCGCGTCTATTGCAGCACATCTGAGTGAGATGCTGGCCCACTAGCCCGCGCCCGCCGCGCCCGGCGCGCCCGGCGCGCCCGGCCCGGCCGGCGCGCCCGGTGCGGCCGGGGCGGCAGGTGCGGCCCGGGCGGCAGGCGCGGCCCGGGCGGCAGGCGCGGCTGGGGCAGCAGGCGCGGCCCGAGCGGCAGGCGCGGCTGGGCCGGCAGGAGCGACAGGCGCGAGGCGTCGCCGCCGCCGCCGGCCCCGGCGTTAGATCTGTAGACACGTGGACGGTCGTGAGCTCGCTGGCGGTGGCGGGCCCTCTCTATTTATTACTACGGGGTAGAGTACGATTAGTGCGACGAGTATAAGTGTGTATATAGCTATAACATGATACTCTATTTATTCTACGTATTTTAGTATTGTCGAGCCCGGCTCGCAGTTTGTGATACATTACATTCCGCCGTGCGACAGAGCACGCGACGTACATATACGTATGTACGTGAGGTTAGTTGGTAGTAAACTGTTACATGAAGCATGTAATCCTAACTGTAAGATAGTTTCTAGTACGGGGCGCTCACGCTAGTCCTGAACGATTGTGACTGCTTTTAGGGCTAATCGTTGATAACTTTTTTATGTAATCCGGTTCTTATCATTAGAAATTACTTAGTAAATAAAAACGGACGACATTAAAGGTGTACCATTTTTTATAATAATTGACAAAATCAGATGAATGATGGCAACGGGGGCTTGTTAGAGGTCGTGATGTGTGCACTGTAGTATGTTCGATCATGATAGAGCACTAGTGTCGGCGCATGCGCGTGTGCGGCGGGCGGAGCGTCGCCGGTAGTGGTAGGGAGTTAGATAGTACCAGTGTATGGTTGTCGCGGTATTTATTTTATTACTATAAGGAGCCTGCGTCCTGTGATTAAAAGTGCATTATTTTTTATACACTTGTTTTATTTTATAATTCCTTATTCCATTAAATTATATTATTTGTTGAATTAATCAGTTTATATGAATTGTTAGTATCACGGTAGGTACACAAATTGTTAACCAGACTCGACAGTCGTCCGCCTCACACCAAACATGCTGACCTCGCATTATAAAGGCAACCGCCAAGCATTAAATGAGGCCGCGCTTGGGGCCTGGGAAGCTCCGGACAGACAACAGACGACAGCCAACAGCCAACAATGGACCAGAACTCCAACGAGAGCACTGTCTTACGATATCCGAGTGTTACAGTGTACTTAGAAAGAAAGAAAGAAAGAAAGATAATTTATTTTGCAAATATGGGTACAGGATGTAGTTGTATAAAAGTAGGGTTCAGCCATATTTTACCAGTCGGCATGCAAAAAATATTCGTGAAGGAATCACATCAAATACAGTAAAAAAAACGAAATAAATTGAACAAACTTACATTATTTGCTTATTATTTCTAAATTCATGTGCCGTTGGAAGAGAAAAGTCCTTAGCCTAGCGCTCACGTCATAACAAAAGTATAATGGAGATTATGTACAAATTAATATAAAACGCGAGTGGAACCGCGGGGGACTACTATATATGTAAAACAAAGTCGGGTTAGTTGATAACTCAAGAACGGCTTAACCGATTTTTATGATCTCTGGTTTGTTAGACTTGCGTCCGCCTTAAATAGCACAACTATTAAAACACACGGAAAATAAGGCAGCGACAAGTGAAAATTAAATTAAATTGTCTTTAGAACTCGGCCTCGGAAGCTCAAGTCGTGGGGACCAGTCAGGATAACAGAAGTATAAAGGATCAATCAAGTAGTTGGTTCAGTTTGCATTCATCATCATCATCATCAGCTTTTAAATGGCCCACTGCTGGACATAAGCCTCCTCCCCTAAACGCCACTGATTCCTATTTTGGGCCTTTTGCATCCAGGTCTTTCCCTGTACAGCAACAACATCATCAGTCCACCTTGCTGGAGGTCTGCCAGTTTACATTAGGAAAAAATAAAAAACACTGCCTCGTTGGTCTAGTGGTCGCTAAGCGCGACTGCTGAGCACAAGGTCCTGGGTGCGAATACCGGGTTGGGCATAGTGTTACTGGGTTTTTCCATTAGGTAATTATCAGTGGCAGCAGGAGTCTGGATTTGTGCCCGGTTGATGGCAATAGGCTCGCCCCCTATTACATTGGGACCTAAAACATAATTGGCGAAATGTGGGTGTACTATATGTGCACCTCTGCCTACCCCTTCGGGAAATACAGGCGTGATGTTATGTTAGAAAAAATGCCCGCAGCGCGGCTATTTCATAATGTTGTCTTTCTTAACTACTAGGATACCAAAAGTCTAACAGAGTTAACTCAAATGCAAATGAAACGCAGGTGAAAATAAAACGCGGGACACAGCTATAAAAATTAATCTAAGTTTCCGTTGGTCACACCGTCTTCTGTAAGCTGGCTTGCGGTGAAGACTAATGAAAAACGTCATTTTGAAAGGAAAGTACGAAAGCTCTCAAAGTCAATTGACATCAAAAATGATCTTTTAATATTAAAACACCATGCAAATAGCTGCTGAAATTTTAACTATACACACACATCCTTCCTAATATTATAAACGGGAAAGTTTGTATGGAAGGATGTTTGTTACTCTTTCACGTAAAAACTACTGAATGGATTTTAATAAAACTACAATAATAAAGCTTATACATCAGAATAACACATAGGCTACTTTTTATCCCGAAAAAATGTAGCGGATAACACCGTGGGGGCCGGTTCAGTCTGCGGTTCCTAAATAGCTTCTCGGCCATTTTGACACGGCTCGAGATAGCCGCAAATCTACGGTTCTTCAACTGCACTGTCCGGTTACCCGCACTGCGTCCGGGTACCCGCAGCTGCGGGTACAGTGCGTATGAGCTCTAAGATCCGCCCGGCTGCCCGCTGGACGTGGTTGCAACTGTTGGCAGCTCGACGGCTGCCTGCAAACACAATTTTGTACGTAATATTAATTTTCATGCGCATTGCGATCCCGATGCGTCCCCAATGTGTGGCCTGTACAGTTGTATACTGAGCAGTACTGCTGCTCCGGAGGGGATCCGCAGATCGGATGTTCCCTTAGCTGTCGGCTAACCGCGTGTAACCAAACAGTCGAATCAAATACAGTCTACAATAATAAATTTAACACACTTAAGATAAATAAATAGAACACAGCCAAAGTTGCATACAAATAATAAAAAAAAACGTCTGTCATGGAGGGTCGACGGTCGTATTCAGTTCTCAATCCGTTTGTTCATATGACATGTTTGAAGATGAGTTGAATTATAATAAAACTAAAGGGATGTGCGTAAGGCACGATGGTTAGAGCGCACAATTGTTGCGGGTGGGACCGGGAGGCGCCACATGTGCGTGTCCGCGGTGGCTGCTATACAGGGCGCGCGCGCACGCGCAGTGCGCCGCGGTGGGCCGAGCTCGATGCGCGGCTCATTTCTAGCACGCGCTCCTGTGCTCGCGGGTTATGTTGCGAGTTGTACGTCGGTCATGTTGTACAGTAAATAGCGCCGCTGGAGACCAATTGTATTATGTATCAATTATGGTAATATGTACGTTGGATTCCGATTTAGGGATTTCTTATTACAAATACAGTGACTCCCTGTGTAATTAAAAAGCATCAAAGTTATTTTTTTAAACAACATTTATCTCATTCAGTTACTAATATAAATTAAGTGCTGCGCGTAGTGCAGTGGTAGCAGTGTATGCGCGCGCAGTCGGGTTTGCTTCGTGGAACAAAAGGCTGCTGGCTCATCGACACGCCATCAGATCGCCCGCGCTCTGCAGGTGCCCAGCGACTACCGGCACATGTCTGCTCTCTCTGATGGACTCGAACGATGAAATGCTTGGAGTACTAACTACCGCTTACAACGTATAGGTTAGTTTTGTATAGCCGTGCAGCTACATACTTTCTCATCAAAGTCGTAAGAATCCTTGGAATACTGCAGCCATTTCCTCGTTTCAAGGATATATCAAGTATCTTAAGTACGAGCAGCGAGTGCGTCGACACGCGCCTCCCGCGGCTCGCGGCCGGCGCATCCTGCTCCTGGCACATAGACACGGAGGAGCAGCTGGCGGAGCGGCGGCGGGTGGTGAGGAACTAGATACTACCGTACCGCAAGCAACCAACGGCCGACACCATAATAAGACAGTATTGGTTCAGCTCCCTTGTCCTTGATCAGCCTGTCCTTAGTACGTTGCAGTGGGTGACTATTAACAGTAGCTATGTAGGCTATTCTTCATGTTGCCCATCTTAAAGGTTCTCTTTACCCGACTTAGGTACGGTCCGGCTGTGCTCAGGGTGACGTACCACGTCGGTCACCCAAGAGTCACCAAGTCTGTGACGCCGTAACGATGGAGTTCCGATCTGACCTCATAAAAATAATTTTATTGATATGAGATCTGCAGCTGCTCAGTTGATGCATAAAGCAACAAGGACTGTCGTTGTGATTCCTTCCGTTCCGATATCTATCGCACGTGACGACCGAGTGTGGGAAGAAACTGGAGTAGAGGAGTAGTTTACTATGTATATGTGAAGCAGTCGTCGGACTGGCCGATTCGCGCGCGACGGCGGCGTGGGAGCGGCGCAGGCCTAGCGCGAATAAATCACCTTCTCACGATTCATTACACAATTAGCCGGCGCGTGTGTGCACCGCGTGCGCGTGCGCCGCGCCGCCCTCGTAATTGTTACCGTGCGGCGTTCACCTACGACCGCTGGGCTCGACCTGACCGCCGCACTCGGCCCGCCCGGTGCGGCGCCCGCTGGCCAAGGATGCGCCCTTCACGTCCAATGACCTCTGAAATGTATTTCTTAAAAGATAAAAAGACTACTTAGTTGTCCAGCGAGCTGTGGCCATGTTCACTGAAGCTGTAGGGGTGCCGGCGCGGCGGCGTCCGTGGCGGTGCATGACCGTGGATTGTGGTCACCCACTGCAGCTCAAGTTACCGCTACGATGTTCCCAGTAACACTGCAGATAATAAGAATAGGTTACCTACGCTTTTTATTTTGTGTTATACAGTTGAAGATTGCATCCAGTTATGTACTTCACTTTGCAAATACGTAGATATATAGGTAGGAGGCACACATAACCTGCATTAATTTACCTATATACACTTATACAGTACCAGTAGCGAGTCAGATGACAACTGGGGCTACAGTGGTGCCTCAGTCCGACGACTGGCAGGACTATTTCGCTTTCTTCTGAATTACCTACACTTTTGATTTGAACAAATTGAAATGAGCTAGGGACGGATGGTGTAGGAAGATGAGCACAGACTCCTGATAGACACAAGGTATATCTACATTACACGCATGTCTGCAGTACGAAGGTCTCATAGATGTATAAAAACTTTATCAGGAAAGTTAAAGCACGTCGTAGGTACTAATTCAAAACATATTCATGTCTAAAACTAACACAGTAACATGGTAGCCGTAGGTAACATTATCAACCCGGTATGAATCCGAGGCAGATTTCTGTTTATTGCCCGTGGCCCCGAGCAGACAGACTCCACTCTACACAAAGAGATGTGCTATAAGGAGTCACATCCTTCAGCAGCGGCTACAAAACCTTTATTGTCCTATATAAACGAGTAGGGCAGGGAGGGTAATGAGTGTAATTGGGACTACGGGGCAGTGCGCATGCGTAGCACCGGATGGGGATTTGTTTTTATTAAAGTTACGATCGGTTGATGAGAAACGGCGAACGCGTTAATGCAGAAATCTCCCTAGATTATATATAGATCTGAAGATAATCGCGCAGCTAGTATTCCTATGCTCGGACTATAACTGTACAGTTTGTTTATTATCATCATCATCATCATCAGCCGGAAGACGTCCACTGCTGAACAAAGGCCTGTTTACTATACATCATTAAAATTAGTTAGCTATGTGGTTAGTTACGTGTTAGTTACGTCACTTGGGGTGTCCACTGAAAGTCAGCGCTGCGTTGTCTGTCACACGACACAGCCATCACGATGCTGAGTGGAGACCCCGTTATCACATATTTCGCCGAATCATGCGAATTTAGTTCTAATAATAATCCATATGAATACTAATATTATAAATGTGAAAGTAACTCTGTCTATCTGTCTGTTACGCCTTCACGACTAAACCGCAACACGGATTTTGATGAAATTCGGCATGTAGAAAGTTTAAGATACCAGAAAGGACATAGGCCACTTAACGCGGGTGAAGCCGCGGGCAAAAGCCAGTTATATAATATAGGTATGTTTATTAGTTGTACGTAATGTTAATTGTATTCCCTGTGTTGTGTGTGATAACAAATTTAATTTATTTCTTTACTCAATTCAACATGGTGGCAATCAGTTTGTTTAAATATTGGTGGTTCAATAGGAACGCACGGTGGCTACCACCCATACGCGATCAAGATAACACAAGGAGATTACAAAGGAGCGCCTTTGGACCAGTAGCACGGCCGGCTGTCCCCTGCGCCTACCGCAGCTAACAGACTGAGATGTGTGTCAGTGTGTCAGAGCAGGGCGCGGGACGTGGGGTGCGGAGGGTGAAGGGCGGTCGACGGGAGCGCTTAGGCCTCGCAAAAAGTAATGCGCGTGACATTCCGCGGTGCACGGTATATTCGCCAGCGCCCCCGGCCTTCTCTAGACGGCAGTGGGCAGTGTGTCGCCGTCACCTGTCTCGGAGCACGAACCACGCTGCGCCGCTGGTCGCCGCCGCGCGCCGCCGCCCTTCCGTCCAGTCATGCTGAGTAATGAGCCACCTCTCGTTATCCATATCCTTTCATGAAAGCAAACCAAAATAAGATATTTAACAGACAAAAAACATACGTAACCTTAACCACCGGCGCAGCGCCTGCGCCTGCCCCGGCCCTGCCTGTAGATAACGACCGACACACACAATGCTACCTCATTAGTTTCGTTCCTCATCTCTGTATACACTCGGATGTTTCTACTTACTATCTATTATGTTGAAGATTATAAGCTTGGAGTTAAGTTCTTCTGCATAATTATGTAGCTTCCCTGGCAAATATGACCGCGCAATCTTTTGAATGCTGTTTTGTATTTGATATGACTTGTCTTGATTTGAATTAGTAGCAATACCGACTATGCGTTCCCTCTCTAGGTTGTTTAATTTATTTTTACTTTAAGTACTCTTTTTCCGTCACTCACATTCGTTTACTTTGTGATCGCTGACATTGCAAACTTACAATATTTAAAGAATAAACTTTGGAGTCTATTGCCGCTTCTTCTCTATGGCAATGACATTTTTGGAAACATTAAACTGCTGTCTTGGCGTTTGGCTAAACATATAAAATGCTTTGTCCTCAATGAACGACTGACGGATCAACAGCCTAACCAAAGCCCAACCGCCGATCGTAGAGACCTGAAATTTGGAGGGTGTGTTCTTTGTAAACGTAGGCATAAACAAACCCCAATAAGTTTGTAAATTCGACAATTTCACCTACTAAAAAAAATAAAAGAATCTTACTAAAATATATGCAGTTGATGTGATTTTTATTTATTTATATATAAAGTATGTAGCAAAAGCTTTGTGAGCTCACTCAAAGGGCATGTAAGTACGTAAATTTTTTCGTCAATTGAATTAATCAGTCTTATCGTGCAGGCCAGTGGTGTTTTGGCCAGTAAATTCGTCCTAGCAGTAGGCACAGACAACAATGGCGGTCGGATCCTCTTCCAGACATACCGGTCCGGCACACACAACCTTAGTCGCCGGAGTATACCAGGATTGTGTTCCATACCACGTAAGTTTTATTAAATATGCAGCGAACGCGAACACCCGCCGCACTTGTAATTTATCATACCCAATACGAAGAGTGTGGGGTACATTAGAGGGTAAAAAGGGACAAAGGGGTGATCTGAAACATGACTGAAATAACACTAACAACTTAATGCAAATATAAACGCAAAAGTTACCGACATAACTCGAAGAATATGCAAGTCTGTTGACGTATCAATGGGCAGGCCATATCGCTCAAAGAACCGATAACCGCTGGGGAAGGAAGGCTCTCGAGTGGCGACCGCGAATCGGAAGACACAGCGTTCGCAGGCCTCCCACCAGGTGGACCGACAATATCGTCAAAGTTGGATGCAATTGGCAAGTTGTCGTTCCTTGTAGCGTTCTAAGGGAGAGGCCTTTGTTCAACAGCGGACATCTTCCGGCTGATGACGAAACGCTGCAGTGAAGTGCGAAAAAAAACATAAACCCGTTGGAAAATGTTCAAATATCCGTATTTAGTGGATTGTCCATTACACTGTTGCGAGGATATTCTCGCAATAAGGTAATGATTTTGAATACCAAAAGAATGAAATGGCTTCTACTTGTACCTTACACTTTACAGTATTACCTTCTATTTTGCTTTGAAGGACATCCTCCTTTATGTCTCTGTCACGACGTTACTGCTATGATCTTATGAGAAATTCATAATAAGATCATGACAATATTTACTCGGCTAGTACCTATTTCCTCTTACATTAACCAGTAGTTTGACTGTACGATTGTTATATAGGCTATAGTCATGAACTAATGATAATATATTGTGAAGGTTTATAAAGTCACAGAAGGAAACGTTACTTAGATCCTGTAAATAGGAAAGACATTGTTGCAAGTGATGAAACATTATATATTCGTATATTAAGTGTATACATGTTATCGTGCCGCAGCGGGAGGCGCGGGCGGCGCGGGCGGCATGTTGATGCCGGACCAGACTTACGAGGCGGCGGCGCGGCCGCTGCTGGCGTTGCTGCCGCCGGACTTCTTCTGCGCCCGCCGCTCGCTGCACGACCCTGCAGCACCACCCGCAAGGTACTCGAGCTGGAGAGGCACCGCCTGGCGCCCGTTGCTGGGAGCCTCGCCGCGTATTGACGATGATGTGTCGATGCAGGCCGCGGGCGGGCGGGGCGGTGTTACCGGCGCGCACCGACCCACGGCGCCGGCGCAGGCGCACCCATCGCGACCACCAACTACACGGTCAGTATTAAGCAGCTGTCCTCCTATCAGTCAGATGTTCAAACTGTGTTACGCTCACTCTATGTACTACTGTATTCAAAAGATTTTTTATTTTTTTTTAAAAACGTCGCCCCACACTAGTAATTTCTCCTGTGTCGTGGGTGCGTTTCACAAACATGAAATATCACATACACAAACACCCAGTCAGTCGTAATCGGTCGTCGATTCTAGCAATTACGTTATTTTTTTTTATTTTTTCCAATTTTCACACTCAAAAACTTCCCATTGTCCTGGAATCATGAAATGTGACAGAAGTATTGACTTACAGTACAAGTAAAAGAATAAATAGTAAAACTGTAAATTTGTAGTTACGTCATATAAAAAATAAGAATAACTGATTTGCAGTTGGTAAACTAACCACTACCTTCTTCAACGTATTGGGCTATCAGTTTTACAACTGCTAAGTTAAGTTTGTTCATTAATCCGGTTTATTTTTGTTTGAGCAATGTTATTATTGTCATATAAACATAATTTATAAGTCTTTACAAAACCCTCAGTGCGCGAGTTCAACTCGCGCCTTGACTAACTGTTTTGTACTTACACTGAAAATGCATACGTGTTTAATATACTCGTATTAAACAATTAAGATGTAATTAAGTTGAGAAACTACCTCACTGAAATGTTTTTACTGAGTATACATTTATGTAATTGACAGTGAAATATAGTTATACTCAAACTATTTAACGGTCTCCTTTGTACAATACGTGTAGGTGGGTATGTGATATTTATTATCTCATATTGCTATGGCCCGGGCGGCGCGGCGCGGCCTCGCGGTGCACACTGCCGAGTGCGCGCCGTACAATACTATAAACATGTCCGCAGCGTTATCGCGCGCCGCTTAATTGGCGTTATCTGTGCCGCGTCGACACCGCGCCGCGCACCCGACACCCGACACGCGACACGCGACACGCGACACGCCGCGCGCCGCCGCCGGCGCGGGCGCTGCTCCTGTGGCCTGCCGTATTGTCTCATGGCTCCTTCAGTTGCTTCGTGTCAACGCAACAATTAATTAAAAGTTAGGTTATCTGTTTCCTGGTACCTGGAGGAAACTTGTTTCCATTCCTTGATATAGTTACGTTAAGTAAACGTAAGCTCATTTATTTCTTGATAGCCTGAGATCCTATGTCCATGTCCACAAATATTAGAGCCAAGCCAATAGTGGCCCTTCCAGAACTTCCCTCCAAGTTGTATGATACGTCGTAACTCAACGACAAGATCATCACTCATCAGAACACTCTGACACAAATTATAAATAATAAGAGGGGCGGAAAAAGACCCAAAAGAAGTTTCAAAGAACAGGTGAAGGAGAGTTGAGTGCAGTCGTAGAGAGGTTGTGGTGGAGGCCGCGCGCAGGAGCTGAGGCGCATGCGCTTGAGTTGAGTTCTACACTAAGACGAGGGATACCAGCATATCTCTGTCCCACCCTGGCACTGCATGGGAGGGCAACTTTACGTAGAGATAGATTATAAATATTTATTGTACCCACTTACTTCGACTTCGAACTAATCACACCTACACCGGCCTGCGTGCTAATTATAGGTTTCATTTTCTTCGTTTTTAACAATGCTGAGATCGAGAAATGTAATGTGCAAGGTGTGTGTTTTACCTATTGTAAACATAAGCCGCAGTCTAGTCTCGCAGTATAATGATGTACCACAACACGACGCTCTCATAAGAACTTACTTTCGAAGTACCCTCTCGAGTATTGTTTTCATGTCAGTCATGTAATTAATGTTGATCAGATTTAATTAAGTCTACGAGAGCTTCGTCTTCATCGTACTCTGATAGGTACATCTACGTCCTGTTCTGGGTCATAAATCGATGTTGTTGCGTCGTGTACCTTAACAGTGGCTAATTTTTCACATTTCTGTCACTTTGTATCATTTGTATCGTAGGTCAGCAGGATATTACATTTAGGACTTATGGACATATGAGAATGTATGGTATTACTACTGTAACGTAGCCGTCTGTTTGTTGGCTCTTCACAACCGGACACACACACACTGAACTGACCGCGGCGACAGGCACGGAACAGCTAACATTAAATATTAACCCTTCAACGTATAACATTTGTCCGCGGAGTCTCTTCCTGAATGCTTTCTGTACAGAGTGCGAGGCAGCTCTATACAGCTTCTCGCTCTGTCCCGACCAGCTGTTTAGTGGAACTAACCACGGCAGCCTGCTAACGTGAAGACATACTCCTAGAGTGACAGATGTGGTATGTCCTTACCACGTTACAACCAAACGCGACGCGTGCGCAAGTCGTGGATCGCGTGCTCGTTACCGCGGCCTCTGCGCTGCGCGCCGATTCCCATGAGGTCACATTCATAATAAATTGTAGTAACATGATTGTGACGTGCCTTTACTGTTACTGTATCGTCCGCCGACAGTTCCGATGCACTACGTGTAATGTAGGTTCCTAAATGGATTTTGGAGCAAACCGTTATTACTGAACTAAAACCCGAAAAACCGAAATACTGAACTTAAAAAAATTAGATTTTAGTAAGAAACATGTGTTACATTTTTAAAATGTGGTGTTACAATTAATTTTGTAGTATCAACATGTCCTGCTGAATTAGGCGTAAATTCAACACAAATTGCTTAAAACTACCTAATTTAACAATATTTAATAAAACAATTTTGGCACATCAGTTTCAAATATTATGATTATCTTGTAAATAATCATTGACACTATAATATCCTTTTGTACACAAAAATTCTTTTTTTTTAAATAAATTTGCTGTTAGGGTATTATAATTATGCATAGGGCACTTTATTATAGATTTTTGGGGCTATACAAAAAATACTTCTCCACATAAGGGTAGTGCGGGAATTATGCAAGCAGCGGCGCTGGTTACTGCGCGTGCGCGCCTTCGGAAGACATCAACGCGCTCGGCACTACGACGTAGCTCATGAAGTCGCTGCCAGCCGCCAGCCGCCCGTTCCGATCGTCTAATGTCTTTTTTCCCACATTATTAGTAACCCTGAGTGTTCCCTCACAGTTACAATAATTTTACATATGTTTAGTATTTCGTTTCCTAAAAAGTTGTTCTCGCTACACGCAGTCGCAGACATGTTTGAGCGGCAGACACATCAGCACTCACGTGACGTCGCCGGGGATTCAAGTAACTAAACTAATAGTATTGTTTAACTTTATAAAGATGTTAGTCCTGCCGCTGAAGTAAAGCTATCGGATTCGTGATGTCGATATACTCGTAGTACCTACTGTAGAGTACTGTAGAGTACGGGCGCAGCGCGCGGCGCGTCCAACTACTTCTTATTTATTGTACCATCTTGACTTTAGTACTGTTGGACGATGACGAGCGTGTGTGTTACACTACTGGGAGTGTGTCACTTCCAGTGAGCCTGCGCCGCTCCGGCCTGTCGCGGTCAGTGGCGCGTTCCACTAACGTCCCGATTCGGTGCGGCGGCGGCGGTCGTCCAACGTCGCCAGTTTTAGGAATCCGCTACCAGTCTACCACTCACAAAAACTTCAGCCTCCGCCGAGCCCGACGACAAGCTGCAGCCCTACACGCACGACCGGTCTGCGCGCGCCCCCTGCCGGCCAGCGCGCGCTCGCCGGCCGCGCGCCGCCCGCGCCGGGGGCTGCCGGTTGCTGCCGCCCGCGGGAGAGGGCGCTGCGCGGGACGGCCGGGCGGCGCGACACCGGCCGCATCTCATGCCGGTTGTTATTGAACAAGGTTTAGGAACCCGAAATCCAAGTTTACTGAACACACAAATTGTAATGTGAACATGTCGTTTTTACTTAATGTTTTTGCTACGAAGGAACATTTAATGACATTGATCCCAAAGACTGAGCTTGGTCATTGTGTATTATTATTAAAATATGTAAACAATCATAAAAGTATCGCATATTATGAAAGCTAGATGAGCGGTGCATTAGATCTCAACGCGCACTGCCATTAGGTCGGCGGCGCCGCGCACACGCGTTCACAGTTTAGTGTGTGTTAATCACGCGACGCACCTACTGTGTGAGGTATGTTACTTCGGTAAAGTTGTATGATACCTAACAATACAAAGCTAAAGATAAAGATTTTTATTTTGTAAAACATGAGTAAGTCCTTTATCAATTAGACATGAGTAAATGTATCAGTACATCATGGTGTTATAGCAAGTAAATCTAGTCTCTCTCTCTTATAAAAGGGCTTTGGTGCGTGATCGAGCGCGCCTCTTAGTACCCGAGCTGTCATCTGGTATACCATTGGATGTACCTTGAACTAAACAGGCAAAACATTATTTTTTCAAAAACGCAGGACAGCTGACAATAGGCCTTACCTACTAATGACAATAATTATTTGCACCGAGAAACCTGCCACATAACGACGTTGGATGATACACAGGCGTAATAATTCCAAAACTGTTTGAAATAGATATATTAGTCATTTACATATTACTAAAAGTAGATCTATATTAGATCCAAATACAGAATTGCGTTTTGGAGTTAGCTATGACTACTTTTACAGTAAATAAACAAATGTGCGTGGTGATGCGAGCTGCGGACACAACATTACATCCCCATGTTGCTCTGTCGGTTGGTGTGCGCATGCGCAGCTTACTCCCGCGGTCCCGCCCGCCCGAAACCCAAAAGCTACCAAATCCACAGTTAGGAGGAGCCAAGTGTTATAACGCGGCGCGAGCGCATGGCTTTCGGCGGACAAATAAACAAACCAGTTCCCGCGCCCCGAGCCCCGCACGCTATCTCTACCCTCCCCGCCGCACCCCGCGCGCCCCGCCGTCCCCGCGCTCGCCCGCAGCCTCCGCTCCGTGCCCGTTTAATGCACGAATTGAACTTTTGGTATCCGCGGCGCTGGCGGGGACTGCATTCGTTCCTCTTATCTAAACCACAACGTCATGCCGTGCCTCTATTACACTATGAGGTTGTAAAACACACTTTCAGAATAAATGCTCGCCGATGTAGGTACGTTACACGACCTGAATGTGAGTCAATTAGGGTAGACAAGGCTCACGGAGTCACGACCTAGGTAGATTCAGGGATTTCGCTAGGTTTTTTATAAAATACTCGGGAGTTGTAATATTTTTATTGCAGAAGTAGGTGTCGCTCGTGCCTGGCAGGGGGCGGGGCGCGGGGCGGCGGGGAGGTCGCGCCGCGCGGCCGCAGTACGCGGGTGTACGCGAGCGCGACTGGTCGCCGCTATACGCTAAGAGCGGCGCGGCCGCGGAGTGTGATGCGAGCGCGCCGCCCGCCATGGCCACGCTCGGCCTTTCCAAGGTGTTCATTCTCGACAAATACTTCACCGAGCTGCAGCGGTTCTGGGAGACGGAGAAGAAGCTGCAAGGTGAGCGAGCGCCTCCTCCCCCCCTCACACACCCCGCGCGGTAGGCCTGCGCCTGCGCGCTCTGCGGCCACGGGACTGTGATGATTATTACTTTTTGTGTCGTGTTCGGCGCTCGAAAGCTCCACGTAGTACTTTGTGTTTGTGCGTATGTGTGTGTGTAAGTGTGCGTGTCTGTCTGTGAATGTGTCGAATTGCTCTTGGAGGATACCGCTTCAAACAGCGCGGCGGCGATACATTTTGTTAGTTTGCTCTACATGACGACAATGGACGTCACTTGCTACACATTGTGCACAGGGTCCAGGGTGCCTGCCCTGGTCCTACATGGATGTACCCACTGTGGTGCTTTCACTACGGCTTCTCGGGACGATCTTCTAACTCGTCCTCTGAAAACACTTGTTGCCGTCGAAAGCCACAAGAGAATCAAGAGATGCACTTGCACTTATTTCATTCTGAACGGTTGGAAACTATACAAAAGGGCACGTCAGTAACTTAGAGCGGTGCAGGGCGCTACCTGACCATTGTTGTGGAGCCGGCGCGCGCGGCGGCGTGCCTACCCCATACCACTCTCACCAACGCGAGCCTTAGGTAAACGGACATCACAGTAACGATGACGCATTGTCCCCAATACTAAGCTAAAAGGACCGAGACTTAACGGTAGGCTATCTGACTACAAGGCGCAAACGAGCAATCTTACATGACACGGCTGTTGCTTGTATACAAATTAGTAGTTTGATAGTTTTGCAATAGGGCTGATACTCGCTGATACTATAAATAACTCGACAGGTAATACCTACACTGGTCAAGAGCCGCTGTGTTGACGTACGACCCCGGCACCAAACTCAAATGGACTAGACAAGTACTGGCTTAGATAGATTAACAAATGATGCGCCGCATGTGGTGCGTCGTGGTGGTGTTGTAGTGTGAGCTGTAAGGCATATGTTGTGGAGTGTAGCCGTCGAGCTACACCAGTTTTGTGAAATGAGAAATTTTGATCGTATCGGCGTCTGCGCAGGTGTGGATTCGGCGGCCGAGGAAGTCTCAGTTTATTACCGACAGTCGTTACTTATTGGTCGAGGTCGTGACTGCACTCACGCCGCCATTATGTTGTCTCTTCTACATATTCATAGAGAGGGCTTTATGTGAGGTTGCGTTCTGCATTTACAAAGAAAGCTCGCCAGGCGCTCGTGGGGCCACTAGGCGCGAGTTTTTGCGAAGGACCGGCTAACGTGAATAAGCAAGCAGTGTTATGCAAATCTGCAACGAGACGTGGGCCCGCTACCCCCCCTCTCGTGTCCCCTAACGGCACGTAATAGATAGCTGCCAGCCGCGCGGGCCGGTTCCACGGGCTCTAGGGACTCTTAACTCTGTGTAGAATACAAAACAAAAAATAATGTAGTTAAGTGTGTTAATCTTCATAAGTTGTCAATTTAATAATAAGTTAAAAAAATCTCGTTGGTCTATTGGTTGCTAAGCGCGACTGCTGAGCGTGAGGTCCTAGGTTCGAATCCCGGTTCGGGCAAAGTGTTACTGGGTTTTTCCATTAGGTTATTCTCAGTAGCACCACGGAGTCTGGATTTGTGCCTGGTCGATGGCAATAACCTCGCTCCCTATTACATTGAGACCTAAAAACGTAACTAGCGAAATGTGGGTGTACTATATGTGCAATTGTACACCTCTGATTACCCTTTCGGGGAATACAGGCGTGATGTTGTTTATTTTGTTTAGTATTACAGTTTAATTTTACAATAATCGACACATACATACATTATAAACAAATTCTAATTTTACATATTGTCAAAAACGAATGACAAATGTTTGCCAAAAAATTCTTACTGTAGCCAAAGCCTTAAACCTTAAGTTATTCTTAATGCATTAGGAACTTAACTCTTCAGTAGGTATTAAAGACTGACTTAATCGAATTCCGCGGGAACTAAGTCTAGGGCGTAAGTTAGTAAACATATTTAGTTGTATTAAAATGTAAAAATTTACAACGTTTGAACGAAATCTAGCCGTTTAAACGTTTAAAGTGGGTCAAAATCGCGCCCAAAGAAGTCGGTTACAAACATACAAGTGAAGCTAATAATAAAAAAAGCATGTAAAAACCCCCGATTTCGTCACGGATTCACTGATTGATCATCAAAGTTCTTAGGGTACTAAAATAATACTAAAAAAATAATATTGTCAGAAAAAGAGGTAGGTACAGTTATGTGGAAGCCTGACACCCGTGCTAGGTTTATAACCTGTGCTACAGGAGTCAGTGTCTTCGTTCGTCCAGATTGTTACATAATACTAACAAACATAGTTATAATTAATAGTTTTAGAATCAGTGCGTGTATGAGATCATATTTGTGGTGTGTATGTGAGAGAGTGAGTATTTATGTGTGTGTGTTTTGGTTTGTTTGATGAATGTATTACAATTATGGTTATGGTTGTAAATAATTTTGGTTGTTGATTATGAACCGAGAGCGAGCTACAAAGAATTTGTAGCTCGCTCTCGGTTTCTATGTAGTCTAAAGATTATAGCCATGTTATTAAAATGCGTTCCGTCGAAAAAGCGATGGTCTTGTCTTGGCAACATCTTACCTAAAGATATTTTTAGTAGGATCATGAATTTCTAGAAATCCAATTTGAACTTTTAAAAGTTATGTTATGTTATTTGAGTTGACATGCATTTCGCTTCGTTTGTTTTTCTTGTTTAAGAAATAATTTCATCGCTTGACTTTCATTCACTCACCGAATTTAATGTCATCTCAGCCACGTATCGCGAAGGAGAATATCCTGTGCGAAGTGATTCGTTCAGCTCATCAAATAGTAGAAAAATGGCGTGACGAACATCAACTGTCTGTAAATCCAAGAAAAACAGAACAGAATAACCAACAAGAGAAAATCACCTGAAATCCAACTTCCAAAACTATGTAATACCAAACTCTCCCTATCAACACAAGTAAAATACCTGGGCGTTATACTTGACAGCAAGTTGTATTGGGCGAGTCATATCAAAGACA
The DNA here is from genome assembly GCA_946251915.1 of Abrostola triplasia. NCBI lineage: Eukaryota > Metazoa > Arthropoda > Insecta > Lepidoptera > Noctuidae > Abrostola > Abrostola triplasia. Next base: position 62,267 of record OX276433.1, read on the forward strand.
AAATTAAGAAAGCCTGCATAGTTTTTATCAGTGTTTTCTTTTTCTAATAACTTGTCTCTTGACTTGTTGGTAGAAAATGGGGCCTGAACCCGAAGATAACACGTTGGCTGTACACCTCAGTTATCAGACCCTCTTTGACTTACGGATCAGTTGTATGGTGGCCCAGAACACAACTGACCACAATGAAAACGAAACTCCAAAGCCTGCAACGCCTAGCTAGCGTAGCAGCAACGGGATGCATGAAAACCACTTCATTAGCCGCGCTCGACCCCTACATCTTGTCATCCAAGAGGAGGCACAGGCAGCAGCACTAAGACTATGGAAACAAAATGCTTGAAGGATATCCTAAAGGAGATACCACTTCTTGAGGCGCTCACAGACAACAACGAGTCACCATGTCTTCGATAGAAGATATAACATCCAACTCTCAGCAGAACTGCAAGACAACTCTGGCATCAACAAAGTAAGGATATATACCGATGGCTCCAAAACCGCACAGGGGCCCGGAGCAGGAGTCTTTTCGAATGACCTAAACATTAAAATATCGACCACCTTAGATAAACTGAACACCATATTCCAGGCAGAATGTATTGGTATCACCAAAGCAGCATTGGCGGTTGCAGCCAGAGATGTCCGAGGTCACAATATCAAAATTGTGTCAGACAGTGCATCCGTACTCCAAGTGCTACAAAACAATACAATAACATCTGTCCTAGTACTGGAGTGCCACTGCCCACTGCCACTCCAGTCCATTGCAAATATAAATAACATTACTTTGCAACAGATGAAAGGACACAGCAACTCGCTAGGTAATGAGGCAGCTGACGACCTATCCAAAAGGGGATCAGGAACGTCGGTGTATGGACCGGAACCACTGCTGCCAACACTCCTGGCACAATTCAAAACGTGGCTGCGTCTTAAAACAGAAGAAACCACCTAACAGAATGGGGAACCGGTGCAGGTGGCAGGCAAATTAAGAATGCAATTCAGGTGGCTTTCAAAAAACTTGCCCGCAACCTCATCAGACTAAACAGGGACGAAATCCGGATCGTACTAGGTACGATAACCGGACATTGCCCCCTAAATAAACACCTTTTTACGATAGGTGTGACGGACAGCCCTCTATGCAGAGGCTGCATGGAGGCGGAAGAAACGCCACAGCACGTGCTCCTGGAGTGCAGGAGTGTGGCCGAACAACGGGCACGAAGTCTCCAGTGTCCAGCATGGTTACCCGAGGCTTGTAGCAAGCAGAAGAGGTTGCTCGCCTTCTGGCATAAACTTGGATGGTTGGAGTAGTTCCCGTTGGAACGTCAGAGATATCTTTCCGTGTGGTACAGAATGAATGAAAATTCTCACAAAATGTAGCGCGGACCATACCTAATACTCGTATTTAAGATAGTGGAACTTAACCGCTTGGAAGTCCACCATAGATAAGATAAAATACAGCCCTGTGTCGAATGTTGTGTTTTTAGGTATCAGGGATATATCCAGGAAGATGCGAGCCCGTTTTTTGTTATTTGAAATATAGTCGGTACGAGTATTATGAGAGGCGCGGCGCGGCGTGCGCCGGCGCAGGGCGGGCTCCGTGTAGCTCACACGCGTACATTAAAATAACAACACTCATAACATAACAGACTCGCGCGAGAGGAAGCGGCCGGACGACCTTTCGAATGTCGACAAGCGCGCGGTGAACGCACCTAGCTCACATGACTACCGAATAGATAACTGCGAAGGATACATTTACTTCATACAATGCCAGTGCGAACGCACTGCCACACCTAATGTTATGTCGGAGTGTGTGGGACATGTACTATGTATCGTGTATTTTATAGGTAGTATACTTTCATCAAGTTTTCTTTAGGATTTTGAATAACATATCCCCTTAACCAAGGAACTTGTTTGAGGAATGTGATGGGAGTGAATGACGCGAAAAAAATATGCTAGGATCGTAAAACCAGTAAATGGATATCCTTGGTCTCTGCGCACCCCTCAGGCAAACAGCCGTGACTTTATATAGGTGTATATGCCCATCACAAATAGAGAATACGTAGCTCCAGCGGCAGCTCAGAGGCACTGGGTCTCGCGCTAATCGTGGGAAGCACTGGGAGAGTAGGCTCTGAGCGAGGCGGTGGGAGCTCGCCGGCGCCCGCGCGGTGCGGCCCGCGGCGGACGCGCGCCTGCGCGGTGCCGCCAGGTGCGCGCGTGGTACCGTTACACCTGATCACTGCTCTATCCACGGAGCCACATAACTCGTACAAAAACAGTGTAGCCACAGCGATGTGCGCGTGTGTTTGTGAATACTACTATGTGTATGTGTGATTGGCATCCGGTGCAATTATCGGCGGCAGGCGGCGCGCGCGCACGCCGTGCTGTTTTTACTAAAGTGCGCTATGCTCTAAGATAGTTTGTGTAGCAATCTAGAGACTGCGTGCATGGAGTAGCAATGAACGCATTGCTGATGTACGAGGCCCATCAGTCACGTTCTCTCTCAGGTAGCGCAGGTTGTCAGCGCCTCCTGTCAGCTTGTCGTGCGCCGGCGCCGGGCCTCCCAACATGTCCACAGAGCACAACTGATTTTATTTGTATTGACAACAGTCTAATCTACGTCCAAAGAGTCCAATGGATTTCATAACCTCTGTAACAACGAAGGGCACCACGTGTCGGAGCCATACTTTGAAGGTTTGATAATGTTCTGTCTCCGCGCTCGGAGCAAGTAGATAAACTGTAACGACGGAGGAACGTTGTAACTTCAGTGTGCGTCGCTCACGTTACGTAATTATGTTTAACTTCGGAACGTCTAGTAAAAGACTTCAACGCGCTTCACGGAATCAAGCACCTTCCTTCTCCACCTCTTTAGCATGTAACTGTTATGTTCTTCTAGTGGCACCGAGATTTTAAATCAAAGTTATAAATGTTACAATATACACGCTCTTAAATTAACAATAATTAATAAGACACTAAGCAATTATTGTACGGAATAAACAAAAAATCTAAAATCATTTATTGGAACAAAAACAAGTTTGCGATATTAATTGTGCGGTAATAGTGACATTAGTTAGGATAACTGTGTCGCAACTGTTATAGTGTTGACTTTAAACCTCGCAAATTAACTGATCTGCGCGGTAGCCACGTAGCTACGGGTCCCCAAACATGATATCCTCCGTTGAAAGAAGCACGAATATTAGTAAACAAAAATAAAATTGGAGTGTCTGATTGTAACATCAATAGTGATACTACACATAAAACCCATGTATACGAATAAATAAAATTGGAGTGTCTGATTGTGATAACAAATGCATTTTTTTTGGTCTGTCTGTCTGTTTGTTCCGGCTAATTTCCGAAACGGCTGGACCGATTTTGACCAGACTTTCACTGGCAGGTAGCTTATGGACCGGGGCCTATATAAAAATATAGTCTACTTTGAATTTCGAAAATGTTTAGGCTTCTGCGGGAAAACAAAAAAATCGCGGGAAATTCGTAAGTTACATTTATTCTGCGATAGCTTGATGAGGCTTTCACTGGCAAATAGCTGATGTTATAAGGTATATAAAAGTACTTTCAATTTTGAAAATATTTAGGGTTCCGCGGGAAAATAATCATTGTTAACAAAGTCAGATTCAATTAAGTAAATCTGCTTACTGCTGCTACGTAAAGGTTTTTAAATCGAAATCTGCGGGAACTAAGTCCCGGGCATAAGCTAGTCATAAATAATATTCTATACCTGTAACAGTTACTTAGGTAGGTACAATTCTATTCACACTTAGTACATAGAGTACTATTAAGTAAAAAAACTAAAAGAGCTAACATCATTATAATAATTCGTGTTAATATTGAAGGACTTGTAAAGTTGCCAATATAAATCTGATGAGCATGACGGTTGTTGGTTACGTCGACCTCCATAGGTTAAGTAAGGACACAGTGGTACCTGACGGGCACAGAGGGTTCGCGCATGCGCCCGGTCGGGTGGCGTGCGGGCGCTCCACACGATTGAACAATGCCATGCGACAAATGTCTCCACAACCATGAACCACCATAACATAACGTAATGCGACGCGCTCTCATGGAAACCGCAACGATGAGCTCCGAGCAAAGTGGACGTTTAGCACATTGTAAAGTTATCAGTAGGTACTGCGAACGTATGGCATCAACATGCATGGCTTGTTGAGTTGTTGGAAGATAACAACAAGAAAACGTAGAGTATTGTCATGTAACTAGTGTTGTGGTGTCCCAGCCGGCTGCGGCTGCGCAATGTATCTCGGTATCTGGACTAAAGGAGCTTTTTCCGTGAACAGGTTTGTGAGTCAGGCTGCTATGCGTTCATGTGGCTTTAGGATTCCTTTGTCAAATCTACTTTCTACAGCACACGGCCGCCCCGTGCGCCCGCGCCGGAGGAGCGCGCGGCGCCCACACCGCGCCACTTTCATATTCCGAGCGCCGCGCCGCGCCACAGGCCGCGCGACACCCTCATTTAACACAGACTCGTAACTTCTGGGTAGATTAGCATTTCTCGACATCATTTATAGTTTATTATGTAGAAGGTGAACTATATATTACAGAAACATGACTGCTTCTAAAATATTACAAAAGTAAATAAATAAAGTCTCACTTCTCCTTCGCAGGGTGCAGGCGTGGTGGTAGACCTACACATAAATAAACTAGAACCGCACCCTGTGTCGTGTGTGCGAGACATACAGTATACATACATACATGTATACATGGTTACACTTTTTAAGACTTTGTGAGCTATTTAGCGCAGGAGTGCTGCAAATTATTTTGTTTTATCTGTCTATTTGTTTCAGGTAATTTCCGAACGTCTAGAAAGATTTTGACGGGATTTTCACTGGCTGATAGCTGATGTTATAAGGTCTAATATAGGTTACTTTGAATTTCGAACTATGTAGGGTTAGATAGATAGGTTTTTCTTTATTGTACACCAAAAATAAACATAAGTACAGTATAAGGATAATGTACCTTGGGCGGTCGTATCGCGCTGGGGTTCTGCGGGAGGAAAACAAAAACACGAGGAATTTGCAGATTACCGCTTCCTCGTGGATGCTGGACGCATTTTGAAGGAAATTTCACTAGCAGATAGCTGTTGTTATAGGGAGTAGTTTCATCATCATAATCAGCCGGAAGTCGTCCACTGTTGAACAAACAGCTTAGGCTGCTTTTGATTTTGAAAATAATTAGAATAATAAAAACTTATGACATTGTTAACAAAATCAGATTCAAAGAGGTAATTTGCTTACCGCTGCTACGTAAAGGTCCTTTAATCAAAATCCTCGGGGACAAGGTCGCGGGCATGGGCTATCATTCATAAAAAAGGGAAAAGTTGCACAGCAAACATCGCGAGGGTCTTGGCGATTAGTGACGGCCGCGGCGCGGGCGTCCGTCGGCCGCGTTGTGTGAGGTATGCGGCGGTGTCGGAAGTCGTCTCGCCTCGCATTCCCGCGAGGGCGCGTGCGCCGCAGGTTGCTACGACATGCGTAGATAAAATACTTTACACATACTTAACACAGTAGGACAAGGATGCAATGAGTTTATTTTATATAACTAGCTTAATTGCACAAGTTTACTTTAAACAAATATCTTCAGTTAAAACTTGAACGATGGTGGGACTTTACGATTACTTTTGTACTTTCACAACATTCACTTAGCACTGTGTATGATTACAGGTTTTGAAAAAACTGAAATGTTTGTCGAGGTCGGTAGTTAGTCTTTAGTGAGGGCACATGATGTGCGCAGCGCCACCGTTGCTGAGGTGCCCGGCACCAGCGGCGCGTGCTCGTGTTATGTTTTTATGGCGCAGGGGGCAGCCGGGGCGGGCGGGGCGGGCGGGGGCGGGAGAAATGTTGTCGGTGATTAGATACATGCGAGCTGCAACTAATGACAACATACGAGCGAAGAACTTACCAACTTTTTGTCGGCCATTCTTAGCGGGTATTTATTTATACTTCATATACACATTTGTATAAAGGCGGACTTAATGCCATTAGGCATTTTCTACCAGTCAACCTTAGGGTGATGCAGAGTCGAAAAGTGGTAGATGCACTAAGTATAAACGTATAGACTATAGAGTATTAAACGTATAGGTATCATGAAATGAATGCAAGGAGGTAGGCAGCCGGTCCACCCGGCCGGTTCGGTTCGGTAATCTAATCGTGGCATCTCTCTTTTGTATAGCCTCGCCGTTCGGTTATTTAGAGCCGAGCTTTTATTTTGGTAATAATAATAACGTTTATTTAGCAATCTTACATAATTATACAAATATTTCTTTACCGTATCATTAGACACCGGTTATGCTTCCCAGCGCAGGCCTCCCCTATAGCTTATAAGTAGCCCGCTATATTCTCTTTATGTCGTCCTCCCACCCACGACGTTGTCTCCCTTTCTTTAGTTTATATTGCCTTGGATGCTTTTATTATACTGATGAAATTAATATTCTATTTAATCTGCTTATTCTTTTACATCATACATTTATATTTGCGCTCTGATTTTCTACTATCAAGGTTTGGTAGTAGAAAACTAAATAGGACATAGCTTGTTTTATGCACAAAGATTTTATATTGTATCAATAGGTTGTACCTACTAGTAGCACGGTAATTCTGCAAATGTAGTCCGGTCAGAGCCACGACGGGCTCGCGGCCCGCGGGGCGGCGCGCGGGCGGCGCGAGGCGGGCGCGGGTGCGGCCCGGACGTTTTTTGTGCGCTGACTCAGCATCCAACTCTGAGTTCTCACGGCTAAGTCAGGTATCAGGATTCCTTGCAATTCGATTCACTTCTTACTCATAATTATAATGTATAGATGGTTAACAAACGGCCTTGTAAATAGTTTTTAACCGATTACAAAAAAAGGAGGAGATTCTCAATTCGGCTGCTTTTTTTGTTTGTTACCTATTTACGTACGTCACCCTACACTAGGAATTTCTCCTGTATCGTGGGTGCATTCACTTACATTTTATGAACCGATTTGCAAAATTCTATTTTCATGGGAAAAAATTAGTCCGATTATCTGATGATGTACTTTCAAACTATGGAATGGAACTTCTCATAAGATCATAACACAACGTCGTCGTGATAAATAATTAACTAACCAAAATCTCAAGATTCATTAACTAATACAGAAATAAGTACATACTATGAGAAAGGCCTCAGTCCTACGTGTTTTAATAGTTTTAATGGTAAAACTATTTTTACAAAGCTAACGCATAGGATTTGGTGCCGACTTCAATAACAGTTTACTTCATTGAGCACGACTAGGCGTTAATCAGATCAAAATACAGATATACCTACAGTTGTGGTCATAGATAATTAAGAACGATTACTTTAGAATTATTTTATACTATAACTCATCACTTGTATATTTTTTATATTTTCTGTATATTGCCAAGTTTTCCTATTACTATAGACACATTAATTCATAATTTTATACACGTAATTAAATGAACGACAAAGCATTTCCTTTGAGCACACTTTATGCTACTTTTATCACTAGTCACAGGCTGGCCATATAATAAAGAACGCTGAACATTAAAGCAATGTATAAAAATGGTAATTAGAGAAACTGTATGAAAAGGCAATTATCATATACTATTGGTGCTATTTAGATCTGTAATTATACGAAAACATGATTATTAAATAAAACCCCCACTTATGTATAACCAAAAGTTGTGACAATCTCAAGAGAAGTCACAATAAAACTTCGCGAGAGGATTTGGTCTTACGAAAAGGTAGCTGACCATCTTTATTGTTTAAAAACAATGGCATTCCACGCTGTAATATATTTAACACGCATCAAACTACTACAAATATATCACGCGCGCGATACCATTAAATTATTTTGACAAAAAAACGCTTCAGCAATCCCAGCACACAGTATTCTAAGACATTTAGTAGAAGAGAAGTTACTCGGAAGGATTCCAAAGAAGGTACCCATGTCGAACAAAGCCGCAGCAAGCCTGTCTTGAATTTGCAAGAAGGTAAGAGAACGGGACTAGCAGATATTGGACCAATTACCTTTTTTCGATGAGGCAAACATAATTTAGAGTGTACTCGAGTGACAAGTGGACCTCAAAGTCGCGTACACGACCTAATACATCGCAACGGAAATGTTACCATTTAGGGACGCTTTTCTGGTCAAAGAGTTGGCAGTTGTTTGGTTTATAGAACCTAAATAAGATTTACTATAAAAGTATTTTGCAACAAACAGTGGTCGTCCATATTTTGCCGAAGATGTGCTTTCGGTTATTTGGAAATTTTAGCACGATAATGATCCAAACATACCTACTTCATGATACATTAAAACTACTCTCAAACAGTTTATTAAATCGTTCTTAATTATTTGTCCAGCGTCATTGGTACGTAGGTACATTAATCACATGTCAAAATAAACGTAGGTACTTTTTCCAACAAAAGGTTAAATAGTATGTTTTGATTTATTTTATTATAATTCTGAGATCTGGTCGTCGAGGATCATCATGTCCTTATTTAATAACAATTAACATATCAGGGAAAAAACACGAAGGAACATGATTGATTATTAAAAATCTCTATTTAAGAATCGTTTGTATTATATTATCACCACTGTATACCTAGTACTACTTTAAAATGGTGAGCAAGTATATATAATTATTATATACCCTTTCCAATCGTTTATTTAACTTTTGACAGCCCTAATACTTAATCAAATAGTGATACCCTGACCCGATACCGATCCGATTTATTTTATCGACCGATTTTATTCATGAAGAAGTTTTAATCGATTTAACACTCATTATTTTTTTATCCATAATTTCGTATGTAATTTTGTACCTGTTCATTACAAGTAGGTACCGCAGTTCATTCACATGCCTTATATTTGATCCAACTACAGTAAGTCTAAACGATTATAATAGATCCATTAATTTGCAGCGAATACGTTCGATCCGAGTACGATGGAACTGTTTTCATTACGAAAAAAATTTATGCATTAAAACAGAGCCGTATAATCACAGTAATTTTATTGTATGTTATTATAAATATAATCGATTTATTTCAATACCTTTTTTATAGTCTGTGGTAATTAATGACGAATTACTCATCTCTAAGTGGGCGGAGCCCGTCCATGAAGTACAGTATTCGCTGTAGTACATTGTTGTATCAAAAATAATTACAAAACTTTATGTGCGTGATCTGTCAAAAGTTAAATAAACGATTGGAAAGGGTATACTATATATCATAAAATTGTATTATTATTGTGGACAGCTTTTACTATGGATCCAACCCCGAATCACAACAACTAATTACAGCCAACTGTGCATTCCGAACAGCTGTTATGTTTGTGGCTCGAGGGCCAGCTTCGAGTCCAGCCCGATAAGTGCCGCACGTCAGACATTTACAAGCCAGTCGAGAGTCGATAGCCCTTAATAAAACTGGTTGTCGAACTTTCGGGCCTCTGTCTCTAACTACGCGCAAATGACCCGTGAGTGAGACTGACAGCCCGGGTGCACCTCATCGCTCTCACTCAACGTTGGAACTAAATATTTCGGATCTTATTTTCTTTAACTGTTTATTAATAATAGATTTCTGTTCCACTGTAACTATAACTAAATAGATAAACTGTTAAAAAGTAGTACCTACGGTAAAAACTGGGTACAATATAACAAGTGTGCCATAGTGTCTAGAGGAGGTCGGTGTAGACTGCACCGGCGAAGCAGAATTAACATTCCGCGCAGCGCGCGTCACCCGCACTGAGCTGCGCTGAAAGTAAAAGCCTTAGGTGCGCGCGCATGCCGCGCACGCGCAATGTGCACCGCCCGCGACGCGACGCCATGGTTTTTGCACAGCACTATGAAATTGAATTAAATGTCATCACACAGCTAACTACTGACCGTAATGGGAGCTGGGGCTGCGCGTGGCGCGTGGTTTTATCACACACGAGGCGCGTCCGCGTGCACTGCACTGTTCATTCCTCATCTGGGCTTCACCCTGTAATATGTATACAGCAGTGCCCGAAGGGAAAAATTCACGTCACAATGAAAAAGTGTTCCTCATATTATTTCATCAGACGGCGGCAGGATTTTTTTTAATCATACCCCACACTTGGAATTTCTCCTGTGTCGTGGGTGCGTTTCATAAACATGAAACATGACATACACAAATATCCAGGCTCGGAACGAACATCTGCGGTTCGCACAAATGTTTATCCTGTGCGGGAATCGAACCCGCAACCCTTAGCGCAGCAGTCCAATCGCTTAGCCACTGCGCTAATGAGGTCGTCATAATATTAAATAGCCAAAAAAAAGACTTATTTGGCAAAAACACATTTTCACAAAGAGGAAGCAACTTGGAATTAAAACACGAGAAGGTTACTGGATAACTGGACGAAAGTCTCAACTATCTCTTGAGAACAAATTACTTTTGAACAAGGCAATACTGAAGCCCGTCTGGACGTATGGGATCCACTTATGGGGAACCGCATCTCACACAAATTAATTAAAGGTTTCTAAATAAAGCAATGCATGTGATAACCAACGCTCTCTGTTTCGTACCCAACGAACTATTACAGTGATCTATCCTTCACAGTGGGTACCCACTGTGAAGGAAGAAATTATACGCCGTACTAAGTCAATACTTTATTGCATTCCGTAATAGTGCAAAGGTTTATACTATTCCAGTTCATTATGGGCCCTGCCGGGCACAGCAAAAGCGGAGAGAGGAAGAGTCCTATAAGTGTATTCAGAACGCAGCGAACAACATTAAAATAGAACAGCTCGACCATTAATGGAATACAACAATAAAGCGCAACGATTAAAGCGTTATGATTTACCTATGTTTAACAAATAAATGATTTGATTTGATTTGGTTATATACCGCAAGACTTATCCAATCATAGTAAATATAACTACTGTTTAAACGAGGATGTGGCTGGCACACCGCACAGGTCACTCACTGAGCGCGCATTTTCATTTACAGATTTGACAAAACCGATAGACGTAATTAGTTAGACACGCTCGTGTCGACAGGGATCTGTTGCAGTCGCGGGGCGAGTCCTCATACGCAGCGGGCGACTGTCGATGCATGTCATTACCATCAGTTACAAAATATAGCGCACGCGCGATGCGCTCGTGTATGACTCCCGACAAGTCAGCCGTTTCATAATCTAAAAACTAAAACTTTTATGAAGCTATTGTTTTAACTTGAATAAATAATTATGAAAGGCACGCGCGGGGTGCGGTAATGTTCGAGGGGGTGCGGAAGACACGGCGGGGAAGAGTGGTGTCCTCTCCATCACATCACCTAATGAAAAGGTTTTTGTCGCTTTGTTTGCGTCACAACACTGGGTTCGTTTTGGAGCTCTATAGTGCAGTGAAAGGGCGGGGGGAGCGGGCGCAGGCCACACGACCGGTTCTCTGACCTCCCCCCGACCCCCCCACGCCGCCCCTCGCCTGTTTGCTCAAAGCTTCGGTCGCCTCAAGCTATCTATAATAATACGATCAGGTGGTCATTCGTTTCCACGTTCGTTGACGTCGGAGTCTGCTTGGCAAAGATGTTTCTTTGGCATTTCTCTTTCATGGATAATATTAATAAAGTTCGTTTTAATGATCGTGAGAACTGGCTGCCTTTGGGACGTACAAAGAAACGTATGAGAATAATTGAAACTTTCTTGTTCATAGAGAAGGTACTAGAACAAGTTTTTAAAGTAATTGATGCTTTTTGATATAATAAATAAATATATTATTGCCAGAGGTCAAATTTGATGGAATTTGCCCGGAGCTCTACGTCAGTAACTTTAAAGAATTCGATTTGATCGTAGTGTTCTTGGCGATTTGCAAATCTAATAAGCCCGACGTGTTGCAGACGCATCTTCATCAAACGAGGCGGTCCATCTGCAGCGGCGGCTGCTGTGCCTGAGTTCTGATCTGGTGTCGCTGCGGAACCACCTGCTCGTGGGCTCCGGCGGCGCCGGGGGCGCGGGCGGCGCGGGGGGCGCGGGCGGCGCGGGCGCGGGGCAGCCGGCCGTGCCGCCGCGCGCGCCGCACCTGCTGCCGCCGCCGCCCGCCGCGCAGCCCCCCGCGCCCCCCGCGCCGCCCGCGCCGCCGCCCGCTCCGCATCATCCGCTGCCGCCGCCGCCAGGTCACTACTACACATCTGTACATCACATTCACTATCCGGCGCCTATCTCTCACGTCCCCTGAATGGATTGCAATTTTGAATAACATTAACTAAATTCTACCTTACAGATCGAAGAATTGTTTATGAATGCCAAAGAGGCCATATTATGATGTACAAAACCACAATTTAAAATTATTTAGTAGGGGAATGTCACATCGGCATCGGTACGAAGCCGGTCCGTGTCTTCAGGCCAGACGGCCGCGACGTGCTGTACCTATGAAGGACTAAGTACACTTATCATACTTATGTCCACATCATGGTGAGCCGTCTTTGTGCTTATAGATAATGATTCAGGTAGCAGTAGGTAGAGTAGATCAGGGTCCGGCTACGTACCGTGTGATGACCGTGTCGTGTCCACGAGCAGAGAGCCGCTGGCCGCTGGCCAAGCCGGCGGCGGGCGGCGCGGGCGGCGCAGCAGGCGCGGGCGCCGACGTGGAGGACCTCATCCACCTGCGCGGGCCGCTCACCGAGGACGCCGTGGTGCGCGCGCTGCAGGCCCGCTTCTACCACAACAAGTTCTATGTGAGTGAGCTCCCGCCCGAGGGCCGGCTGCTTGGGTCAAGCCCGATTACCGTGTTATACTTCAATATAGTTAGTTATACGACTTATTTAACGTAATATTACAGACAATGATCGGCCCAATCTTGGTGGCTGTGAACCCGTACACGGATGCATGCAACGCATTAACCCTGACCGCTGCGCGTGCACACCGTCCCGAGCTGGCGCGGCTGGTGCACGACGCCGTGCGCCACCAGGCCGACACCGGCTACCCGCAGGCCATTATACTCTCAGGTAGGTCTCTCACTAGACCTAGTGGTCTAGTGCGCTCGTGCCATTATTGAATCAACATAGAAATATGTATACTATACAGGTTGTTGTATTTCCTGTTCCTATTATATTTTAAGTTAATGTAATAAAATAGATACGTGCGATGTTATAGTGTCTATCAATTTGAATAATTTGTGACGATTGAAGACAGTAAGGAAGCGGTGACGGACGGGCGGTACCAATCGGTAACGCCCGTCCGTCACCGCTTCCTACCTAGCTGGGTACGAGAAGCTGTGCAACACGCCAGCACAATATGTCTGTCAAAAGTTATAAAACCAAAAATGGATGCTTAACAGTCGATTTATGGTTACGATATTCAAGATTCAGAGATTCAGGGGCCAGGGCAGACCGGTTCGTTATCTCTTCAGATCAAATGATAGGCACGGCTCGTTGTCGGCAGGCGTGTCGGGCTCCGGCAAGACGTACGCGTCCATGGTGTTGCTGCGGCGGCTGTTCGACGTGGCGGGTGGCGGGCCCGAGACCGACGCCTTCAAGCACCTGGCCGCCGCCTTCACCGTGCTGCGCGCGCTGGGCACGGCCGCCACGCCCGCCAACACCCACTCCAGCAGGATCGTGAGTGCGCCCACACTGAGCGGCTGCTCACACATTCGCAGCATTCACGTACAACTTACACTAAATTCTACTCACACTATGTTCACCTTCCGACTTGCTCCATGCAGGGTCACTTCATCGAGGTGCAAGTGACGGACGGCGCACTGTACCGCACCAAGATACACTGCTACTTCCTGGACCAGACCCGCGTGGTGCGGCCGCCCGCCGGTGAACGTAATTACCATATTTTCTACCAGATGCTCGCGGGACTCACGCCAGACGAGCGCTCACAGCTTCACTTAGAAGGCTACTCGCCTCAAGACCTCAGGTATATTTGTCTAACGAATCTTCTCATCTAGCAATGAAAAGTATACCCGATCGTTATGTGTGAATATGCCATCGTGTCGGGCAGGTATTTAGCATCGGCGCACCACCGACGGCCCGAGCCCGAAGACGCGGCGCGGTTCCATGCGTGGAAAACATGCCTCGTCATCCTCGGCATCCCGTTCCTGGACGTGGTGCGCGTGCTGGCCGCCGTGCTGCTGCTCGGCAACGTGCAGTTCGCGGAGGGCGGCGACGGCTCGGCCGAGCCCGCCAGCGAGGCCGAGCTGGCGGCGGCGGCGGCGCTGCTGGGCGTGGCCGCGCCCGCGCTGCTGCGCGGCCTGGTGTCCCGCGCCGCCCCGCGCGCCCGCGCCGCCCCCACCCGCGCGCCCGCGAGCGCGCCCGCGGCGGCCGCGGCCCGCGACGCGCTGGCCAAGGCGCTGTACTGCCGCACCGTGGCCACCATCGTGCGGCGCGCCAACTCCCTGAAGCGGCTGGGCTCCACGCTGGGCACGCTGTCGTCGGACTCCAACGAGTCGGTGCACAACCAGGACGCGGCGTCGCGGCGCGCGTCGTCGGCGGGCGGCAGCGGCGGCGGCGGCGCGCGGGGCCGGGCGGGCGCGCGCTCCATGGCCGCGCTCAACGACGCCGTGCGGCACGCCACGGACGGCTTCGTGGGCATCCTGGACATGTTCGGCTTCGAGGACGCCGCGCCCAGCCGCCTGGAGCACCTGTGCGCCAACCTGTGCGCGGAGACCATGCAGCACTTCTACAACACGCACGTGTTCAAATCGTCGGCGGAGTCGTGTCGCGAGGAGGGCGTGTCGTGCGCGCTGGAGGTGGACTACGTGGACAACGTCCCGTGCATCGACCTGGTGTCGTCGCTGCGCGGCGGGCTGCTGGCTGCGCTGGACGCCGAGTGCGCCGCGCGGGGCTCGCCCGAGCAGTACGTCACCAGGATCAAGGCGGCACACAGGTGCACACTATTTTTTTTTATTTTTACTTTACTATGACTATAGTAGATAGAACTAACTAAAGTAGACTGCCTCGTTGGTCTAGTGGTTGCTAAGCGCGACTGCTGAGCACGACGTCCTGGGTTTGAATCCCGAGTCGGGCAGTGTTACTGGGTTTTTCCATTAGGAAATCCTTAGTAGCAGCACGGAGTCTGGATTTGTGCTCGGTTAATGGCAATAGGCTCGACCCCATTGGGACCTAAAACACAACTGGCGAAATGTGAGTGTACTAGCCTTCCCCTTTGGGGAATAAAGGCGTGATGTTATGTTATGTTTGTTTATGTAGATAAATACATCAACAAAGAGCGAAAACAACTCTTACAGAGTAGAAATAAACGACCGAATCAATGATTTCAGAGGTCATCCGCGCTTGGCGGAGGCTCGGCCGCCGCACCCGCGGCGTTTCGCAGTGCGTCACTACGCGGGCGAGGTGTCCTACGACGCGGCGGACTTCCTCGAGGCCAACCGGGACGCCGTGCCCGACGACTTGCTCGCCGCCTTCGACAACAGAACGTGCGAGTTCGGGTTCGCGACGCATCTTTTCGGTGCCGAACTTAAGGTAGATTTAAAAATCATGCTGATATGTAAGATTGTAAAGAGGCGCCGTACCGCAGCTGAAGTAACATGTTGTACGACAGGCTCTAACAGCGCAAGGCGGCCCGACGGGCGGGCAGTTCCGCGCGTCGCCCACGGTGGCGGCGGCGCTGGACGCGGCGGCGTCGTCCACGCTGACGCAGGACTTCCACACGCGCCTGGACAACCTCCTGCGCACGCTGGTGCACGCCCGCCCGCACTTCGTGCGCTGCCTGCGCGCTAACGCCACCGAAACACCCATGCTGTTCGAGCGCGCCACCGTCGCTAGACAGGTGAGTTTCATTATCTTAATTCGTTGTAATTTACGACACAAATCAGTGCAGAGCGGAGAGATGTACGACATCTACGGAACATCGTCTCAGTCGTTGCATACGTTTCAGGTGCGAGCCCTACAAATTCTAGAAACTACTCAGCTGATGGCAAGCGGGTACCCTCATCGCATGCGGTTCCGCGCGTTCAGTGGGCGGTACCGCGCGCTGTGGCGGCGCGGCGCCGAGCGGGAGTCGGGCGCGGCCTGCGCTGCCGTGCTGCGGGCCGTGCAGGCCGCGGCCGCCCCGCCCGCGCCCGCCTCCCCCGCCGCCGTGCGCTGGGCGCTGGGCAAGCGGCACGTGTTCCTCAGCGAAGGCATGCGCCAGGTGGGTGCGCGGCGGCCGAGCTCGCCGGCGGGCAGTAAAGTTCTGATATTTGTCATTGTCATCAATTATGTTACAATATTATTAAAAGCAGGGCTACTCGACAATTCCAGGTGTTAGAGCGCATGCGGCGCGCCCGGCGCCAGGCGGCCGCCGAGTGCATCCAGACAGCGTGGCGCCGGCACCGCGCCCGCGCCGCGCGGCCCGCGCCCCCCCCGCTGGCCCCCGCGCGGCCCCGGCCCGCACCCATCGCGGGCACGCCGCCCCCCGACCCCGCCGACAAGTGCGACCCGGCGCTCGTGAAGCGCACGTGCTCGCTGTTCGGCCTCGATCTGGTAGGCGAGCCGTTTCGATTCTCGCTCCCCCCGGTACCGCTGCCCGTGCCTGACCGAGCGCTCCCCCGGCCGCAGGAACGCCCGCCGCCGCTGCCGCCGTCGCGCGCGTACACCGTGGCCGGCGGCGTGAAGCTCGGCTACCCGCAGCAGCGCACCGTGGGCGCGGAGTGGAGCGACGAGGCGGGCGGCGTGCGCCTGCGCGCGGGCGACACGGTGCTGGTGGTGGGCGCGGCGCGGCGCGGGCACGTGGCCGTGCAGGCGGGCGGCCGCACGCTGAGCGTGCCGCACGGGGTGCTGGCCCCCGCCCGCGCGCGCCCGCCCGCGCCGCCGCCGCCCGCGCCGCCCGCGCTGGCCTGACTGTACATAGTAGTGGTAGGGTGGCGGCGAGCGAGGTGCCCGAGGACGACAGCTGGACCCGCAGTATTATGATTATGTACAGGGCGGCCATATTTTATTTATAATTCTATCCAGCACGTTTGTTTGCTAATACTTTTGTAAAATGACGACAAGAACAAGATGCCAGCGTTCAAAATAAGAATCGTCTGCGACGGCACGGGTGCTACCTGCTTCCACGTTTTGTGCCATAATATAATATCTGCATGGGCGCCCCGTACCACCGAAGTCCGAACTAATGATGTAACGAGCAATCGCTATTGCAAAATATGACATTCGTTACAACTAGGTACACCGATTTATCACAGCCAAATAGGTATTCTTATTATAGTAAAATAGGTACCTACACAGTAAATAATGTGCTTTATTAAGGACCGTGGTTCCAACATAAATGAACTGAATAGTCCATGTGTCTAAATGAACATCTGAATCGTTTTACTTATTGCGGTAATTTTTGCGCTGGCTTCTAGTTTTTCTGCCCTACGGACGCCTCACATAAAAGCATATATCAAATATAACCGAATATCCTTTATTTATTACAAAATTAAAACATGTGTATAAGTTGCGACGTGCCGGCTTCCAGTCCGAGCGCGGCACTCTGTTACCATACGTCCCCTGCCGCTGGAGGCAGCGCGTGCGTACTGCGCATGCGCCGTGCGACCCGCACGGACGCTCTGACGACAGCGCAGCCCGCGAGCTTGCCAACCAGAGTCTGATTAATAATTATTATTATACTTTTATGTAATGAAATGAATTATTCATCGTGAACATTTCAATCAAATGTATTATGTTAATAAAAGGTACAAATAAAACTATATTTTAAAATAATAACTTTTTAATTTTATAATATTTTACACAAAATATAAGAAACTCTGGAATGTGTAGAGGGCGGGCTGAGCGAGCATGTGTACCGGGCTCGACACATTAGGACTGACAGGCTCGCCGTGGCCCGCAGTGCAGTTGAGTAGCGTCCAGTAAACCTCGGCCCGTCGCCTGTTAGCTGCCAGAGTTACTAACACAATCCACGAAAGTGTAGTTGGGGGTAGTTTTAAAAACTACATTAAATAGAGTTTACATTACATTTGATTATTTAACTGCACATTTTGCGGTACAAATATTATAAGCATTAATACAAAGACAATGATTATATTTGTAGAGTACAGATAAATATGTAAACATCAATATTTGTCTAGCTACAAGTTACAGCTATTAGTCAACACGAACACTAATTCTCTCTGGATCTATTAACAATTTAATACAAACGTGTGTACATGTATAGACACATTCACAATACGCCTCAACATGTATAAACAAACAGCAACGCATGTAAGACGACAAGTACATCGGGGTCCCTTCAGTAAACACATTCAATATTAACATTATATGCTTCGTTGTGGTATCACATTGTGAGTGGCCGCCTGCGCCGGCGCCACTGCTTAAATCATTCAATAAATATCCAAATCTATATTGCGACTTTAAATTTACCATTTTCATTATTAACACTGTTTTATAAAAATATATATTAATATTACGCCGTCTCGCCGAAACGATAAGTATGTAATATAAAGTATACAATATATTTAAACCGACTCTGGTAAAGCTTGAAAGACAAAGCACTAAATATATTACGTACATGAGTACCAAAGTTCACTTCATAATTATGTCATTATAACATATTATAGATAACAAGTGGTACGCGGCGCGCACAGCTCGAGCCCCCCCCCCCCCCCTTCCATGCGCACGCGACTCGCACCACACACTAGGATAAATTTGGCCACGCTCTTGTTAATGCTACATGTCATACATTAGTACAGTAACCAATTGTTCATACTATGATTTAGATGTGGTGTGATAATACTGTGTCATAACATAGTAACAGGTTCCCCACATGGAAGTGGTCGCACAGGCCGTGCTCCACTAGCGACAGCTTGCTGTACCCAGACAACTGAACCTTCTATTAAAGCTCGACATAATCGTTTATAAGAGCAGTGCAATCCTTGTTCAATTGGCTTTTTGCGACTGAAGTCGCTATGATAGATGTATGAGCCAGCAGGTGATTAACGCGATATAACTACGCTAAATTATATTCGGCGACGTACAGCTGTCATCTAAGAATTATGTAAAAATGTCAAAAACCTTACACCTAGCACGTCACTGGCGCTCAGTACGGCACGGCGGCCGTGGACCTAAACTATACCGTAAATATTAAAATTATTATTTTAGATTATTAAGAACACGATACATGAGCCGACTTAATGAGCATCACTCGTGTGTGCAGTAGAAGTACCTCGGAGAACGACGATACAAGGCAGTGAATTAGTAGCATAACGTATAACACTAACATACAGCACCATTAAA
This sequence comes from Abrostola triplasia, assembly GCA_946251915.1. Lineage (NCBI taxonomy): Eukaryota > Metazoa > Arthropoda > Insecta > Lepidoptera > Noctuidae > Abrostola > Abrostola triplasia. Next base: position 81,446 of record OX276433.1, read on the forward strand.
ATAATGATATCAACACTAAACAGGCGAGCCCCCGGGGCCCTGGGGCCGCCGGGCGCCTTGCTAGCGTCGCCCGACAGCCACCACTCACTCGTACTGATCTCATCCTTATATAAACCCACAAACATTATTAACATTCGTTAAACTAAATATTTATACAATAATAAAATGTATACCATAAATGCAGAGGCTGGACCTCCACACAGCAACAGCGTAGACTTTAAAGCGAATACAATGTAATAGTTACAATAATAGTCATAAGTATAGTATGTTTACAACAAACGTGAACGCAGATATATTCAGTATTGAACACACAGTAAGGCAGTGCCGGGTAACACCTATAACTGTATTATTTTGTACTCACACGTTATAATTATTACGTAAGCGACTCTACTCGCGGGTTTATCGCTCAATGACTTCATATAGAGTTTATTTCGGGCGTGGCCGCGGCCCGGCAGCTCCCGCCGGCTCCGGCCCGCTCCGGCCCGCTCCGGGAACCGTGCCACGTGTAACTCGCCAGTCGAGCATATCCCCGGACTGTTACAGTGGTGTAACAGCTTCTGTTTACGGACGCCTCGCTATCAAACAGATGATCGCAACACTGGAAATATTCGCTAAATATCGAGTGTCGAGTGTTCTGACGCATCTCGTGATTACAAAATCATAAAAATATATTTTGATAAACGTGAAGGTCGACAAATTACGTCGGCGGGTGGCGGTCGCTAGTGAATCGAGACTTAGGTTTCATCGCACGCGCCCCTGGCTCCGCCCCCCCGACCAGCACTAAGGAAGTAGTCTACAGTACGAACACCATACACTGTATAACTTTAGAGATCAAAACGTACGCTCGAGACAAACTGGCGTCACTAGCCGACGGTACGATACTCAGTGGAAGCGGGAGGTTGCGGGCTTTCGTCGGCGCCGACCAAATGTTTGTACACTTGTATGATTTATCGTGATCGAGCCTATGCTGGATGTGTCGGCGCGGCTACCGCGGGTAGTGCGGAAAGCAGCAGACACGGCGCTAGTCGCGCGCGATGGGCGTGCTGCAGGCCAGCGAGGGCGCGCGCCGGTCCAGCGGCGAGCGCGCCGCGCCGCCCGCCGACTGCGCCGAGCGCTCCGCGTCTCGCTCCCCGTCCCGCTCCGAGTCCAGCGCCTCGTCCCGTTCCGAGGCCCGCGCCCCGTCCCGCTCCGAGCCCTGCGCCCCGTCCCGCTCCGAGTCCCGCGGCGTGTCTCGCGCGGAATCCCGCTCCGTGTCTCGCTCGGCGCCAGTGCTGTCCCCGCACAGCGACGTGAACACGCTGCTGGCCGACACCTCGCGCACACAGCGCCGCTGCTCCGCTGCAATACAACAAACACGATAATGACAGCGTAGGTTCGCCACCACTGCGATAGTCTAATAATACATAATTATTAGAGATGTGCCGACTACCACTTTGACCGACTAGCCGATTAGGCGGCTGTAAAGAGGCCGACTAGTCGGCTAGGCCGATCTCGGTTTCGGAGATTTCCGTACGACTTCGTTCTCAGCTTGTTCGCGCGCTAGTTGCAACCGCCGCGCGCGCCGCCCGCGAGCAGGTCGGAACCCGTTTATGCGTGTTTTGTTTACTTCGCTAAAGTCGCTAATAAAACAAGTTCATCTTTTGACGACCTGATTAGCGCAGTGGCTAAGCGATTGGACTGCTACGCTAAGGGTTGCGGGTTCGATTCCCGCACGGGGCAAAACTTTGTGCGAACCACAGATGTTTGTCCCGAGTCTGGGTGTTTGTGTATGTGAATATTTCATGTTTGTGAAACGCACCTACGATACAGGAGAAATTCCTAGTGTGGGGCGACGTTTTTTTAAAAAAAAAAAAAAAATCTTTGCTTCCGTGCAGGTTATAGTTCTGTTTAAGTGTAAAAAATAACGTTTTTTGTGAATTATGTGAATATATTACTGCGTGAATATTGTTGTTGTTCATTGAAGAAAAAGAAATTGAAATTCAATCATGTCCAAACGCAAATCCCGCGTATGGGTGTTTTTTGACAAGGTGAACAATGATTTTCGTAAAGTTAAGTGTAACCAATGTCAAACAATTATTTCTCGTGGTGGGCAAGGGAAAGCGGCAAACACTTCAAGCATGTATATGTATGTCTTCTTTTTAAGCCAGTATTTTTTAGAAAATTATTACTGAAGAAAAGACTGGACTGCTTTTAATTATCGAAATGTGTAAGATTGATTATAAAATCCAAATAATAATGAATAATTAAGGTTTTATTTTATTTCAGTTCCCCTGATATAGTACATATTAATGAGCAATACATACAAAGTAAAAAGCCGACTAGTCGGCGTTTTTTGCCGACTAGCCGCCGACTACTCACCGACTACAAAAGAGGCCGAATAGTCGGCTTAACCGACTAGTCGGCACATCTCTAATAATTATGTAAACGGCAATCTGTATAATTCGTTATTTTATTGTATCATGATGATCGAAGCATGCAAAGTAGTCAAAATGATGTGCGCAAGCGAAACATCAATTTAATCTTAGCACTCATAGTATCAAATAGTAATTAGCCTACAGAGGTCAAAACATCTTAGCAAGAAGTTTGAAACAATATCGAAGCTGTCAGAGTTCATAAATATATTAGCAAACAGTTCGCTCACTAGTATCTTAGCAAACACCAAATCAGTTTTAATACCCCTAGTTAAAGTATATTTTTCAGTAAAATTGTTTAGTCAAACCGTTCAAACGTCATTACATTTTGCATCCTTCTTTTCGTTGGGCATCCGTCCCTTTCATTTCGAGCATGACGTCATTGCCATGTTTTTGTTTTATAAATTTGATGCGTTATTTTGTTCCGTCAAAAATATTTTTCAAGAGGTTTTATTGAGAGTCAGTGAGTTGTATAATGGATGTATTTTAAGCATTCATAAAATACAAAGATACAATGCTAGACATAGTGCATGAGATACCTACCTATACAATGTCCATGAGACAAACAGTCTACTACGAGCACTGAAGGTAACGTAGGTCTAGGTACCGTCAAAACCGTAACATTGTTTTTTTCAAGCGATTTCATAAGTTTTATTTAGCAAGTTCAAAGACATTTGGAAGGGATCCGACGGTAGTGTTGGACAGCGCCTATGACTTCTTACGTTTTTCTAACAAGATATTATTACCCTACGTCAAGACGCTTACAGATAACTGATACACAAGTGGAAATCCTTACCTGTAGATAGCTGCTGAGTGCACAGTAACACATCCAAAATTACCGTATTGATGGTTAAATATCATACACTTAATTAGGCGATATATCGATGATGACCAACATTAATCTACATGACGTAAGCCCGGTCCCGATAGAATGGCTTTATGTGACGGGAACCGGGACCTTAGCTAAGCATAAACCCCCACACACGTCAGTCAGACGGCCCGACATGTTTTATATCTGATATAAATGTTTTACGGCCGATGTCTTATTATTGGCGGCTCGCGACGTCTTTTCACTGCCACGGACAACGAGCCCGCAATCTTTTGGCTATTGCAAAAGCAACGTGTAGTGTGTAGATACGATACTTTGAAGCTCTGAGCAGGACATGAGACGGGTTCCTTTATCACTGATTAACCGCGACGCTGTGGACGTACAGTTACCTACCTATTATTATTTATTTTTTTTTCATTTATTTTTTTTCCCCTTAAACCTTTTCATTTCATTTATTTATTCATATTCAGATGTTAAAATCTGCCTTGTCGAAGCGCAAGCATTCACCTCCGCGGCTCCTACTCGCCTACGCGAGCTTGTCCCTGTGGTCACTCACCGATCATGTTGTGCAGGTTGTCGATGACGACCTCGGTATTGTAGGTGGCGTCGACGGCGCGCTGCAGGAACGCTGTCCACGTGCTCAGCTCCGCCTCCTGTCGACAAACACGCTCACGTCAGCTGCCGTAAATACATCTACAGAAATCTGCCTTCCTTGTACCTCCCTTATATAATACTAACTAGTTTTAATGATGTTTCATATTTAAGTACTTAAATATATAACACAACTTCGTTTGAATTCAATTTGGTTGTATTTGTTTGTTGTATTGTAATAAGTTATCAATAAATGTTTGTTGAACACATAGGGTTGCGAAAGCGATTAATCATCAACATCATCAGCCGGAAGACATCCACTGTTGAACAGAGGCCGCCCCCGCAAAAGCTTTATAACCCTATATACCCTTAAACCGGCTCTGTCGTAAAATCTGTTCCTACCTGACATGTATTAACTATAATTTATCTCTCTTTAAATTTTCAGGTACAATACGCCTAGGACTTAAAACTTGCGAGAGCCCTAACTTCAGACCTGTCACAAAAATTCTTACTTAGCGAATGTCTCCTGTTCATAAACTCTAAACTTACGAGAGCGCTTAGAATTCGTCATCCCGGTCCTGTAGCAAAATCCGTTCCTAGCGAACTTTTACTAACTATTGATTTAAAATCTAACAGTTCTTCCGGATGGGATAGAATCTCTACGATCTTTATTAAAAAAGCAGTAGATACCCTGGTTAAGCCCTTGTCTTATATATTTAATACCTGTTTATTCTCCAAGGGAATCTTTCCAGATGCATTTAAAAAGGCAACCGCTGTTCCTATCTATAAGTCAGGGAGCAGAGAACTGGTGTCGAATTTTAGACCATCTCCCTCCTTCCAAGTTTCTCAAAGGTGCTGGAGAGGTTGATTGATTATAACATATATGAGTACAAGGCTGAAAAAATACCTAGTCTCACAAATTACTCTCAAAAAATCAATTTGCATTTAGAGAAAAAATATCTACTACTGATGCATTACATAAATTAACATCATATTTAGTTGACAATCTAGTTTGAGGACTGAAAACTCTGGGCATTTTCCTTGACCTGGCAAAGGCTTTCGACACCGTCTCTGTTCCAAAAAACTACAAAAACTTGAGAGCCTAGGCATTCGTGGAAAACTATTGCAACTCTTTTGCAACTACTTATCCAATCGAAAACAAGTAGTTAAAATTTGTTTGGCGTGCCCCAAGGCAGCGTGTTAGGACCTACGCTGTTTATAATCTATATCAATGACCTTTGTAACATGTAGTTACACAACGGCCAAGTAGTAACATTTGCTGATGACACGGTTTTATTGTTTAACTCTAATACTTGGAAGGCTGTGACAGAAGCGGCAAGTCAGGGTTTTGCTTTAGTAACCACATGGTTGGATAATCATCTGTTGACACTTAACCTTGACAAAACGAAACTTATTACATTCACTATAAACGCTAAAACACAACCTACCCCAATTTCAATCTTAATACAAGCACATATTGTGACAACACCACCAATAACTGCCAGTGTAAACCAATCTCCAGAACAGGATATATTATGTATCTCGGAGTGCCAGTAGACCAAAACCTGAACTGAAAAAACCAATATCATCAACCTAAGTAAAAAAGCAAAAAAATAATGTATGTTTTTAAGACGATTAGAGACACATGTGACATAAAACTACTACGCAATGTCTACCTAGCCCTTTGCCAATCTAAATTAGCCTACGGACTAAATGTCTGGGGAGGCACTTCAAAAACCAGTATGCTACTAGTGGAAAGAGCTCAACGTATGATCCTCAAAGTTATGAGTCGTAAAAAATGTACATATCCGACAGCTGAACTATATTCAGAATTGGATGTCCGAACGGTACGAAAATTATTTATTAAATTGATCATAGTTGCACAGCATAGAGTTAAACCACACTTTGAAACAAGATGAAGAATACATATTGTATATAAGATACCGAAACAAAAGACTTCCTTGGCGCAAAAATTCTTTAACTATCTCGGCCCTAGCCTAGCCTAAGTAAAAATTTAAATAGCTCAATTCACAAACCTGCAAGAAAACTACTAATTAATTCCTGAAACTGTTGGATTACAATACTACTGAAAATCTCCTAACATCTGATATAAATAAGTAAGGCACATATAACCAAACAATACAAACACATAGACGACATAAATACACATAACAAACCACCACACTATTACACACACCAACCTATTAGCTAAGTGAACTACACTGACATTTGTTTGCTATTAGTTAAATCACTAGTTTGCGAGACGAGACAATTTGATCAGATCTCTATCTGAGGTCTTGTGAGAATTTGTTGATCTAAGGGCGAGGAAGACTATCCGCCTGTGGTACAGTCTTTGACTAGTACGAGTGGATAGAGCGACTTTGTCTATGACAACCAATGCTCACTACACCGTGATAATGTATAATTAACATAAAATCGATCGAAGACCAAAACTGTATCTTCTTAGTGAAATTTTAATAATGTAATTGTTTTGTAGTGAGAAATAAAGATTATTATTATAATTAACTACCCGCCTGCCAAATTTAAAGTTTGTAGCAATCAAGTATATACTTTCAAAGAAAATGATGATAGCCCTTAGACCCCTCCTTAACCCGGCCCTGTGCAAAATCTGTTCTTAGTCGGACGCCTACTAATTACAAACGAGACGTACGAAAATGAAATTTGACAGGTAGGTATCGCTGCCAAATTTGAAACGGTCTTCGATATGTCGTGGAGAAATTTCGCTGTCATAAATATATCTATATTTATGACAGCGAAATTTCTATATAATTTAAAGATATATAATTTTTATCTACACTACATAAGTACGTCAAATCACGCCAAACAGGTTAGAGGGGTGGCTGTACCCTTTTTACCTCATTCACCATTCACTTTTTCACACTCATTTATAAATATAACCTAATTAAAAAAATAATATAAAGGTAATTATTAACTTTGTCATTAGTTTAGTTTTAACATAAGAATTATTGGAATTTATGTCTTTTAAGATCTAGTTTAAACCACTATGTACATTGTCACTTTAACTTATATTTGGTTAAATAAACAAATAAATATTATTAATAAATAATTAGTTTTAAAAATTAATAAGTATCGTTTTTAGGGTTAGCACATCACTTCCTCGTTAATCTAGTGCTCACTGAGCGTGACTGCTGAACTTAAGGTCCTAGGCCCTGGCTTCAAATGTTGGACCGGGCGGTGTTTTTCGTTTTTCACAATAGATTCTCAGCAGCACGGAGTCTAGATTTTTGCCAATCGATGTCAATAGGCTCGTCCTCTGTTACATTGTTGAAATGTGGGTAAACTAAACGACTCTTCCTACTCCTTTGGGGGTTACAGGCATGATGTTATATTAAGTTACATTACCGAATTTAATGTGTATACTGTCGTGATATGAATGAAGATGAATAGTATTGATACACAAAAATGTAGGTGTAGCGCACGTTTGTGATTCTGCTAGGTTAGAATAGCGGCGGGTGTAGGATGCTTGATTGGGATGAGGCGATATTGACGGCTGCGTCACCCCTGGTGACACAACAGGAAGCGTAGGGCGGAACGCGGACTAGGACACCGCCGGCGCCGACCCCGATTAAATCTGCTCGTCACTATGGCTTCGGATACTATTACATGGTATGTTGAGGTACTGGCAGTCACTTCTAGTTTTACTTTAGGTACGTGCGGTCATTACATTCGTACAGTAAGGCGGGTTGCAGGTAATTATCATTAAATGACAACATTGCTTTGCAACTTTACAAAATATGTAATTATACCCTAGTGTGGGAAACATGAACATAACAAGTGTGTTCCAAATCCTTTTTGATCGAACATTTAAGAACTATAGCCATGCGCGGGGACAAGCCGGTACAGAATAGCAACACTATCACTAGTAGGCCAAAGGTAAGCGTCAACTGAGGTTGAAGGTAGAGACTTGCTACTGTGATGTTGTATGTTTGTACAACATCATAGTAACAAGATTTTCTTCATGGAAATAATTTTTAGTATAAGCACGAAGTCTTGATTTGTGCCCGATTAATAACAACAGCCTCGCCCCTATTAAATCGGGACCTATGAGATAACTAGTGAAGTTTAGGTGTAGGTTCATGTATCTCTGCCTATGGGAATATATATGGCGTGATATTTCGTTTCTTTACACAGGAATTGCGTAAAATGAGGCTAAAGTATACCACCAGTAACCAATACCTTGTGCGGTGGAGTCACTTCCTAGTGCGCTATATGTGTGACGTAAGTGGGGCGCCTGGCGACCGATGTGCACCGCGTATAAATAGAGCTGACGGCGACGGTCAGGGTCGCGGCGGCCGCGCGGTCGCTGCACCGCGACACACGCCGCACCCAACAGAAGGACCACTTCGTGCCACACGGGAACTGCCCCCTTACCATAAACTCTTAAAACAGGCCAGTTATCGTTCTGGAAGCGAGACATCGCATTACATAACGGTGTCTCGCTTCCACATCGTGAATTGTCCCAGAGTTAATGGTGAGGAGCTGTACAGCTAGTGATGGCCCCGTAGCAGACGCTGCAGTTACACGGTACGAACGAGTCGCGCTGTAGTGACTACTTCCCACAGTTTTAAACAGAGCGCCCGGTTCTGATATCGCTTAGACTACGGACCTACCGTACCACCGTACCGACCTAGCGTTGTGTTGCTCCTGGTCCTCCGCAGGACACAACGTCTGGGTTTTGGGGTAAATATAGCGGTGACTACATGTTACCGAGGACTCGACTAAGGACCCTGACCCGTAGTTTTAACAAATAGTGTCTGAATCATAACAGGATGGTTAATTAGTAATCATCCTTAGTTTACGCTTTGACCTCTTGTGATTTAATTAAGTGTGTGCTAAATGAGTGCGTGTCCAGGTAGAGCGAGGGACGTCATGTAATAAACATGCTTTAGTACCTACTTGGTTCAGTGACGATGATGAGGAAACTCTCATTTTAGAACCAGTAACTTGTCAGTCACAGCTTATTCAAACACAATTTTTTATTGTCCAACATAACACATAACTAACTACCAGACACAAGAACGGACAGTAGGTAGTCGACTACCGCAGATCGGAGTGAGAATTGTATATCTGTACAGTATACCATCCGATTTCCAAAATTTTACCAGTACGTATCTAGAATTAGGGCAGTAACGATATCCTTATGGAGCATATAGACAACTTACGCTTCTCTACCACTTGTGAAGGCTTTCTTCAAACATATTAAAAATAATATTTATAGGTATTGTAACACGTTTTGGAGACAGTATTTATGTGTAGGAGAGCTCAATCAATAAATGAAATGACAGTATTCGTACTGTCCTTTATTATTTATAGCGGGTATTATTTATAGTCAATAAGTTCACGAGCTTTCGATATGAGCGGTCCGGTCGCGCCGGTTGTATGTGGGTCGTCGCCCGCCGCCCGCTCTCGAGAAAGCTGAAGGATACGTCGTTGTGTGTGGTGCTGGTTGAGTGTTCCATGTAATCAGACGTCGTAGTAGGCGCGGCAATTCTCTGATGCCCACAACATGATGAGCCATTGTCACTAGTGCCTCTACATTAAAGTACTGTTTTGAACCGTGGAATCAACAGCGGTAGGCATCCACTTTTATGTTTTATAATTATTGTTTTGACAAGTTTGTTTTTATGTACGTCGTGTATAGCCGTGTTTGTTTGTGACCGAGACTATAGGAACCGACACCAGCCCAACAGCAAACCTTATAATCTTCTTGGCAGTAACATCTGTTTAGGCTACTCCCAACTATAGTCTAGTTACAATCTCGCTGCAGACTCGGTCATAAATCATAATCGGAGTAGGGATGTGCGCTAGTTGCGCGCGCGCAAGGCCATTATCGATAACGGAATCATTAAGGTTATCACTTAAACATACTGCATTCATTAAGTATGCAGGGTAGCTAATGCGTAATATAATTTATTTAATGTTCTTTTCTCGTAAGAACATATTATTTTTTTTTAATTTGAATTAACCCATTAGTTAATTCAATAAACAGAAGGTAATTATATAAAAACTAATGTTTTTCTGTTCTTAATTAATTACATAAAAAGAGGGTAATTAACAAATATGTTTTCGTCTCCTTTGCTACCCGCTAATTGCGCCGTGCTGTTAAATATATATAAATCGCTACATAAATAAATTAGAGCATTCCTATTTTGGATTACAAGAGTGACACAATGGCTTTTCAAAGTAACGTTTTACCTGTTGGCGACAACATTGCTGTTCAAGCGCGTATTGTTATCAACAATGTTTTAACTTTTCTGACAAATATAAAAGAAGATCCTGAAACTTTGAAGACTATTAATTTCTCTCGCCCTCGTGACCTTACTGCAGCAATGTGTAATGTGAGTTTACGAACGGTAGACACTATTAAGCAAGAGTGCAAAAATGGAGTGCCAAGCGCTCCGCGAGAATCAATCTGCAAGCCTTCTCCAGTAACTGCATTAGATGACTTTGACAAAAGTGTGATAAAACAAATCGTGACATCGTTTTACTCTGCTGGTGAATACCCCTCTGCGGCTAGAGTATTGTGTAGAGCAAAGGAGAGGATTGACGGGTTTGAATGTTCTGTTTCGTCAATGCGCAGTATACTTTTAGCACTTGGATACAAGTTTAAAGTGGCTCCGGATGGGCGTAAGCAATTGATGGAAAGAAGTGACATCGTTTGTGCTCGCCTTCAGTTTTTGAGAAAGCTCAAGTCATTAAAAGATAGTGCAGATGTTCGCCCAAGAATTTATTTAGACGAGACTTGGGTGAACCAGAATCACAGCCGTAAGCGTGTTTGGGTCGATGAAGATGGTAATGGCGGCTTGAACACTAAAATTGGAAAGGGGAGCAGGCTCATTATTTGTCATGCTGGCTGCGCCAAATATGGCTTTTTACAAGAAGCTAAGTGGGTATTTCGTGCTGTGAAGTCAAAAAATGATGATTATCATTCCGAAATGAATGCCGAAGGCTTTACAGAGTGGTTCAAGAAATTGCTGCTAGGTCTAGAAGAACCGTCGATTATTGTAATGGACAATGCTAGCTACCATTCCCAGCAAATAAATCTTGTACCAACATCTAGCACCAGAAAGAGCGAAATACAAGAGTGGCTTCGAGAGCATGGAATTGAATTTACTTCAAAAGAGTTCAAACCAGAGCTCTTACAAAAGGTGCGTCGACATCGACCGGAAAAAACGTATCACTTGGATCAAATGGCTTTGGAGTATGGTCATGAAGTTATCCGCTTGCCGCCTTACCACTGTCAGTACAATCCCATCGAGTTGGTGTGGGCTCAAGTAAAAAATGAAGTTGCAACGAAAAATAAAACCTTCAAGATAGCTGATGTCGAGAAATTAGTCGATGAAGCCATTTCCAATGTCTCCATTGAAAACTGGCAAAAATGTGTGGAACATGCAGAATTGCTGCAAGATGAAGATTTAAGAAAAGCACATTTATGCGAAGAGTTCATCATTCATGTGGATGATGATGACGATGACTCAGACGAAGAATTTTAATTTATTATAGAGACGTTCTTTTGTTTATTTAATATGCTTTGTTGATAATAAAATATAAAAAATAAATGTGTTTTTATTTCTTTCACCCAGTTATAAATATATACAACTATCGATATCACTTATCGACTGCAGTAATGCACAGGACTACGTGTGGGCGTGGCCTGCCCATAAGGCCCATGAGTGGGAAAGAGAGCGAAACACTTTAATGATTTATGACCGAGTCTGCAGCGAGATTTTAACTATACTATAGGTATTGGGACTTCTAAGGACAGTCCACTTCACTATACAAAATATGTAATATATGAATGTAAGGTACAAAATGTAACAACTAGCGTTACTAACTGGAAGTGTTCGTTTTTGTGTATTCGGATCAAACTGAAGTCCGGCAAGATGTCTACTCATTTAGCAGCTCATCCCATTCATTCTTACGGTTTACGACATAATATCGGTCTAGCCGATCATTTTAATGTTTCCAAAATATTGGTATGATTTTATTTATTAACTTGAATAATAAAATGATATAATTATTGACTAAGTCACAATAGTTGTGTCGCACAAGCAATGCGATGCACCAGTCTCGACAACTGGACAACGATGGACTTGCATCACTCATAATTGGCACGCAATTTGGAAATATTGCAGAGTTAGTCACAACACGCACTCTTTAATTAGAACTTCGTCGAAACATTAGTCGTATTTGACGTAGAGCTTATAATCAACTTGTTAATAACAACAACATTTCGTGGAACCTTAATTTATACGAGTTTTCTGAAGTACCTATGTAGTAGTCGTGTGACTGAGTTGAATGTACTTACTGATCTATTACAATCATGGGCATTCGCTAACTATAGATTAGCGTAATTGTATATTTATTTGTAATAAAACGGTACAAAAATCCAATTACTTTCATATTACTATCTTTGTACATCATTATCAAACTTCATAAGTGACATTAGACCACCGTGGTTTCTGGTGTTTTTCATCGTGGGTTACTTGTAAGATTTACACAACAATTCTGTTTGTGGGAAGTTACAGATCTATATGTGGTACAGACTGGTCTCTAGCTCACAGTTCCACCTCGTCTCCACAATGTACACGCCCACTGACATTTACTCAATGTTCGGCAGTTCGGAAGACATTAGTGCTGTGAGTGAATCGAATGGACCAGTATTTACTCGGTCGTTATACATTTAGATGACTAAGCATCACACCACTTTCTTCAGCGGCTGTGTCTAAAGTTCTTCTACAAATAAAATATAATGACAAGAATTTAAGTAACGTATAAATGATGCAGGTACGCTTTTACTTTCAAGATCATGTGATATATTCCTCACGCCGCGCCAGCACTGCGAGTCGCGGTTCTACTTCAATTACACGTATTCAATTGTGGGCGCACACGTGGTATGGTACTTTATCCACTGACTGAGCAGAGGGGCCGTCGCTCGTGTGAGTGTTATGCCACCAGAACTACGTGTGCGCCAGGTGTCTAAGCCTTAATAATTTGTTTTACACTGTGAGCTACATTGTTTATATAAATAAAATTGTTATAACTAGACAGCCATAGAAAATAGTAATGGAATGTTTACTATGTGTATGTCCGCGTCACACCTTTCATTTGAACACTACATTAGCCCTGTGTAAGCAGGGCGCGCGGTCTGCGCCGTGCCGCGTCCTGCGCACGCGCACTTTCACTATCATTACCGCAATCCGCGCACAAAGCCGCAATCATTAGAAAGCGAATTTTCATTTTTATGCAAATCCCTACATAAGTACTAGATATTATCATTGTGTAGATCGGCGGCGGCGATTGTTTATTGTTACACTTTTTCCCGTTACGTTCGGTGCTTTGTGATCGCGCGCTGATGACAACGGCAGTGCTGACTATCTACCGCTATTTACAGCACATATAGGTACAAAAGAACGTGAGAGCACCGCCGGGGAAATTAATTACATTTGTGTTGCCGCCGGTGTCACTGACATTGTGCCGGTAATACCATCTCTGTTGCATATTTTGCTTATGACCAAGTTTACGTTTATATTTCTAAAATACATAAATGAATCCTAATAGTCTAAAAAAAAGAATATTGAAAGAAAGTAGGCAGTAATATTTAAGTATTCAATATCATACAAATCTCCACGCTTTCACTAGCAAAATGAAATTAGATCCTTATTAATATCCTCATGTTTACAAAACAAAATGACAAGACTGACCTAGAAGCCTCACACTCACAGTATCATAAAGTCGGTCTGATGTTAACTAATCTATATAAATACAGTAGTGTGGTTAGAGGTATACGAGTACGATAAGAGATTGCATGAATGATCGTCTGATTACAAGTGGAGGGACGCAGTTTAAATGTAATGCAATGTAAGCAAAAACGTATGTGATGCGATTATGACTTGAATCGGCAGGCAGTTACCGAGTACAGGTCTGACTGAACGGTCGAATTGGGTCTAACGCGAAATATATCCGGTGAATAAACTCTGGTGTTTCTCTTTAACCCTGCACACCTAATAGAAGAGGCACAAGTGTAATAATACCTTAACAAGTTTACGAGAAGATAAGAGCGAGCATCGTTGTGAGGGTGATGGTGGGTAGTGGTCAGTGGCCATTGACAACGGATACTGGGCTGCTGTCACACCATCACTCAAAGTTACCAACAATTACAAGCGAATCAAGACCCTTATTATATTGAAGACAAATGGTTTTAGGGAATAATATGCATGTGATTCAAATATCAACCTTTTTTTTTTAAATATATTACTGTTTTGGTTTAAAAAATAATAATTAAAAAGGATCATAAGTTAGCGAGAATCTTTAAGTAGTTGGAACGCAATGCTAATTGTTAGATGAAATGTGACGTCCAAGTCAAAAGTAAAATTATAAGATTATTTTACTACAAAAGTTTAAGGGAGGCTTATACCCAGCAGTGGGATACTGAAGGCTGTGGATGATGACTACAAAAGTAAAATAATCTTATTATTTTACTTTTGACTTGGACGTCACATTTCATCTAACAATTAGCATTGCATTTAATTCTAAAATAATAGGATTATTTTAGATATATTGTAGATACCTTGATGACGATGTGGCCTAGTGGTTAACAAACCGGATTTGTATGCACAAGGTTGCAGGTTCAAACCCGGGCAAGTATCAATATGACTTTGTCAATGTTATAAATACTTTCTTAGTTATTCTAAGACACCACTGCCTAACGGTGACGGAAGACATCGTGAGGAATCCTGGATTTACTTATCTGAAATCGCCAACTTGCAGTGAGCTAGCGTAGTGATCAATGCTCAATCTTTCTCTATACGAGAAGAGGCCTTTGCTCTGCAGTAGGACAGTAATAGGCTGCTGTTATTATTATTTAGGTACCTACTTTAATACAATACTTATCAGAAGATTTTAATATGTTAATTTTTGTGTTATAGTAGTTTTAAAATACATAACATTGATACCTAGGAACGTACAATAATTTTATAGCAATTTTCTAGTTGTTTGATACTTAGAATTTTAAGTCACGCCAAGCGCCCCAAAGTGGCGGGCGTTTAAAGTATTAGGATAATATTTATAACAATTTTTTCTCTATAAATTTACGTTATTTGGAGCTGATTTTTTTTTTGCAATTATAATAAGGAACTAAAGTATCGTATGAAAAAAATACACGCATATTCCTTATTGCGCATGGGATTAGGAAACCATAGATTGTACATTTGAAAGGTTACAGTTGAAATAACTTCACGAGTAGAGAGCACTCTCTACGTTCTAGTGTACCAAAGCGGAGCTCCGAGGCGCGTCGGGGCGTCGACTCCTCGAAGCCCTGAAGCGTCGCGACGCACCGCTGGCATGCAGACACTAGTCAGCCCGCCTCGCGACGCTTGCTAGTCTCATAAACTTTTAACGACCATCTATACAGCGTACTTATACAAATTAAACAGCCTGAGACACCATCCAGCACATTCGCTTTCTGATTCCTTTACAATGTAGGTCTCCACACATAGATAAGTTAAAGAATCAGTCAAGATTTTTGTTTAATTTGCCTACGAGCAACTACGAGGCGAGAGCCTACGAGGTGAACTTACATTCCTCGTATCGAATATGTTTGCAAAGTGTTCACATGAGGATATATTTGGCCACTTTCACCATTCGATCAGATACTGTACTCATTAGCGGTGTTCGTGTATTAGATTACCAGTAAGCGCACTGCGTCCGTGCGGAAAATGTAATGTTACAATATGACGCACGCGCCACGCGGCCGACCATGACAGACGACAGGCTGGCTGACTCGGGCATAGTACTCTATTGATACTATGCAAGCAAACATAAAGGCAGCAGGAGGCACACCATCTCATCAACTGACAAGTTGTGACGTCAAGTGCACAGCTGGCATTCTACACGGTCTGGAAGACTGAGGACCAAAACATTTATGTGCCAAATGGAATAGGTACTTAAGCATTAACTTTATCAATTATCATAAATTATGTTTTATCCTTGTTTGTATGTTTTGTCCTTAGTTCTTATTCGTTACAAAACAGAATACGTTTGTAATTACTTCGGTTTAATTATAATTATTATTAAATCATAAGTAGAATAGAATAGAATAATAAATGTCTCCTCCAAATTTAAATTCTCGCTCTCTCTCGCTCTACTCGTTTAGGCTTTTCGTTGTCTGTCACTCTCACTAGATAGTCAGTTAGGACTATCTTAGCCTGTGAGTGTTCGCTCAGTGTTGGTGTCGGGGAGAGCTACTTAAGGCACGGCTGGTACTTGCTGACTGTTGTTGTATATAATGTGGGAAGAATAAGGTGTCTATGACGGACTAGCGTGACCGCGGCGTCGGCATTAGCGCATTAAGGTCATAATTGTGAAGCGCGCTCTCAATTGGATAACGTGCGGTAATTGGCGGGCCGTGTGATTTCATCGCGGGTGCAATGATCACCACTCGTCGCCCGCACACCATCGCTACGGCCGTTGCGCTAACCCGCCCTGATCGCGCACGCTTCACACACAATAGTGCCGGAAAATTAATTAAAAAATATCTTGTCTCTCTAAAATGAGGGAGAGCGGGTAAGATTTATATGCAGAGAGTGCATATCGGGCAGTCATACGCATGCGTAAAGCGTAGCATGGGACTACTCCTCTACGCGTCGTGAGATCTGCAATAGATACCTACCGTCAGTTTACATGACTAGACGGTATAGTTATACACCTACTTATATAAGTATCTAATATTAAGATTCTTATGTTTAACCATCAAGTAACCCGAAAAACACTATTAAGTAGATTGAGTCATTAGAAGTGTTAAATCGATCAGATCCGAAGAGATTTAGAGCATTCCACGCTTGCTTAATAAATTACTAGAAGAAAGTTACTGACAAGTTAAATCCCGCTACTAGCAGTTAATTATTTTAAAGTATCTTAGCTGACTAGAGTTGGACTATAGCTAGCTCGGAGTTGAATGGCAAGCCCGAGGCAGTGACACCTTGGGCATTGTCGCGCCGGGCGGGGGTCAAACGCGTACCCGTTCCGGTCGAGCGGTAAAAGGTTTAGCACGCGCTAAAGTGTCAACTATCAACCATGTGACACAGTGTTAGGGGCCCCAGAGGTCACGGTCATCTATGTGCTCACACATCGCTTATATCCCCGGGTGACTTAGTAAGCCTGCTCCTCCAAGGAGCGATAAACTAAAAGCATTACGCACCTCCAGTGATATAAAAATTGAGGCACACTTTAAGCAATTTCGCAGTATAATTTATTCCGGTTAACTAATCAAGTGTAAGAGTACAATTTGCGGGGGCTGAGTCAACGTGGCGGAGAGTGCCGCGGAGTTGACCCTGATCGTGGACGCTCTGGAACAAAGGTAATCGGCCACAGAGCGTAATGAGGGTCGTCGGCCGGAGCCGCGCCGGAACCAGGTCGACAAACTGTGCGACCTAATAATAACCAGCATCGACACTGACACAAATTTAATTATCGACACACACAGGCGCACCTCTTGTTGTTTTATTATCCGAGCGTGTCTAGTACATACCTGCCGGAGCCGTCTGAGCTCGCTAGACCCGTCACAGAAGTCGTCTGACAAAACAAACGTTACTTCCAGCACGTACTTAATATAGCCTTTATTGATGAATGCGGTTTCTATAGTCAGGCTGTCGAGGAAAGGACTTAACAGTAATGTTAAACTCATAACAACCTTTAACCACCACAGCGCTCTGCCAAGGTTCGGACGCGGATATAGAGTCCCGTTGACATGCGCCTATGGGGCATCCATCCCTATGTAGAGGCATATATATAATCATAGGCGTGTGATTAAATACCGATCATATAAATTAAAACCCAATTCAATGCAGATTAACTCATAGATAGATGTTTTAATTTTCGTAATTCATTAAGCGAAGTCTCATTGAGTCATATAAATTCAGTAGTACGGTTTATTCGCCGTCATTTCGCACAACGAATTCAAAAAGAGTACATATCTTTCTATCTTCTCCCATATATCATATAAATTAGGCAACTTAATTTTTTAAGGTTCTTATAAAAGAAAAAATCAAGAAAGTTCGAGGAAAATTAGAAAATTTTACGAGTATATTAACTTTTCTAACCTCATGGCGTTAGACACACCTTCCTACTAAATTCAATATTCATAATATTGATGACAGGACAACGTCTTTCGGGACAGTTATTTAAGCATAACATTAACGGCTGGGGAAGAAAGGTTCTCGAGTGGCGACCACAAACCGGAAGACGCAGCGTTCGCAGGCCTCCTACCAGGTGGACCGACGATATCGTCAGAATTGCGAGCAACCGGTGGATGCAATTGGCAAGCTGTCCTTTATTGTGGCGTTCTAAGGGGGAGGCCTTAGTTCAATAGCGGACTTCTTCCGGCTGATGATGATGATGATATTGGCAGCTTGCCGCCATAACTAAGTTGACAAAACTCACGCTAAAAGTAGAGAAACATATATATTATGTTCATATGTGGTAAAGAGAACAATATAATAATATGTTACCTAATTTTATATCACAATAACAACGTTTTAATCAATAATACGATAGTAGTGACGTGGTGGTCCTTCGGGACGCCTACATAATGCATTCGTAGAACCGCTACGTAACGATTTATCAATTTTTCATTGGTCAAATCACAATAGGCAGCGCGATCGCAGATCTAAGTATTTACGACTTACGTTCGGGACGGAAAACTTGTTTTTTGTAGGCGAAAGCATGTAAACCGGTTTGCTCGACAGTATATCACTGTATTACGTTACTTGTTGATTTTAGCATACTGTTGCCTAGCACCAAGGAGATAGCCGAGATAGGCATCATTTACGAAGACGCGGGGCGTAGCGCGTCGTACGATTTTTCTGTTTACGGTGCGGCGGCGCGTCAAGGGGCACTTATCATCGCACGCGTAAACACTAACGTATGGCAATATAAGACGTTGATTATAGAGATGCGGGGCGGCATCTGCTGCACTCTGTATCCGAGTCCGAACCTTGGCAGATCGCTGTAGTGGGTAAAGGTTGTTATGAGTTTAACATTACTGTTAAGTCCTTTCCTCGACAGCCTAACTATAGAAACCGTAGGTTATGCACGTGTCGCATTCATCAATAAAGGCTATATTAAGTACGTGCTGGAAGTAACGTTTGTTTTGTCAGACGACTTCTGTGACGTGTCTAGCGAGCTCAGACGGCTCCGGCAGGTATGTACTAGACACGCTCGGATAATAAAATAACAATAGGTGCGCCTGTGTGTGCAAAAAACGCTCCATTTCAAGCAAACGCGTCTAAAATCGCTTCTCCGTATACGCATTCAAAAACGCCATATACTTTAATTATTGCGGGCCGCGCCGCACAACGCGACACTCAAAACCGTGCGTCTCCGTTAATGAAGCTGGTCATAGGCGTAAGGTATGTTATATATATTTGGCAAAGCAGGAAGCCTCGTTTGGATCCAGGGCAAGCAGTTAAGTTTATTAGCGACCGGCGATGTCACGCGACCGACGACGTCTACCACCTGCATGCCGCACTCCTCGCCGGGTGGCGACTAACCACGTCACGATCGTTCGTATTAATTACTCCTTAAACTATAATAACCTACGAACTATAAGTTGATAAGACCGTGTTTTCGCACGCAAGGTCTTGCCCTTGCCACTTACAACTTTACAACCAACATGCACGCATACTGTTCCTCTGCAGCGGTCAACCGAATGATTCAAGAAGGCTTAATACGGAAACAAAAACATAGCTGATCACGCAATAGTGGTGAGGTCAACACGAAGGGTGAAGTGTAGCTGAGAGAATAACCACGTTAAAGCATTAGCGGCGGGCGGCGCGGCGGGTCGTGATGATGGCAAGGCTGCGGCGACGGTAATACTGCGAACTGCTAACGAGCGCAGAGCCGCGGACAAGCGTGCTCGTGTACAATGTACATGAAAATATGTATTTGCACCGTGCAAGAACGATACTTCCGGAGAAAACAATGTGTAAATATTGGTACAAGCCACACAAGCTATTCAAGGTATAACCAAAAAGACGTATTGCATGTAACGTAGTGTAATTCCGAGCTTGATTGATGTTACCTCGTGCAGTAAAGGTGGTTATCTAAGTGTCCAGGGCACCTATTGGGCCCACTGGCCAAGGTACTAGGGATTGCAATCCGGAAAACCGGATCCGATTATCCGGCGGATCCGGCATGAAAATACCCTTACCGGATCCGGTACTTTTTGATTAAATATCTAAACAGAATAAGGTCGCACTGTTACATGGGTAGGTCCTTTAAACGCATGGTGCTTGTGCGTGCGAAGACTTAATAAAATAAATCCATATTATATACGTAATATAAAAAATCCATTTATAATATAATTCTTCAAATCATAACAAAAGAAACGTTCAAATGGTAGGTAATACCTACTAGAAAAATCACAAATGTATACACTGCAAAAGTTAATATCACAATTATCGCATACATCTATAGTTACGATTAATATCCATTGAATAACAATACTTATTTTATTATAAAAAATAGTTATTGTGATTGTTGTGTTGTGCTGCGTTAACCATTAGATAGATTTAGAACTCTGTCCAATATAAGAATAAAACTAAATAGCATTCTCGTATAGCTAATTATTGACATTATTATGATCTCAATTAAGGGTAATTATGTACTACGATAATGTAAAATTTGGATTAATAATATTGATTTATATAATTAAGAAGACTGAAATTATGTTACGATGAAGACAACGACGCAGTTGTTTTAATTTTATTTATTTTCTCATCATAATTTAATTTTTTCTCTTTTTAATAATCCATTCCATACTTCCTTACTATAATATTATAAATGTGAAAGTAACCCTGTCTGTCTGTCTGTTACGCTTCACGACTAAACTGCTGGACGGATTTTGATGAAATTTGGCTAGAGAAAGTTTAAGACCTGAGAAAGGACATAGGCTACATAAAACGGTCGAAGCCGCGGGCAAAAGCTAGTTCGTTATAGTAAAGTTGATTGCGTATACGTATTGTTTTTAACACAATTAATCTGGATCCGGCCGGATTGATATAAGGCACCGTGGTACTGGGTAAGTGTTTATGAACACTTAGTACAGTGTTATACGAGTAACCTAACCTAACGGATTATTATGAACATACTGGGTGGCCTATTTGTAGAAAAGCTACGTCGAATAGTCATCAGTTTCTATTTTTAACCGACGAAAAAAATGGAGGAGTTTCTCAAGTCGACGCGTATATATATATATATATTTATGTATTATCGTCCATAACTTTTTACAGAGTAGTCCGACTTTTAACCAACTTTAAAAAGGAGGAGATTCTCAATTCGTCTGGATTTTTTTTTTATTGTATGTGTGTAACATTATATCTCCGTCAATTATGAGCCGATTTTCAAAATTCTTTTGTATTCGATAGAGTATACTCTCCTAATTAATTATTTATTTGATTTATTTACAAGGTTATTTACACTTATTTACACACCTTAAAAATAAATATATACAAAAGAAAAAATTGAAACTAAAAATTATGCATCAAAGTATTCCTCCTCATCGCTGTCGACTGGTAGGTTCCCAAAAGGCTGTCGGCATTGCTACGTTGGCAATGCTAATTCTTTGGCCGAAAAATAGGCCAGCCTTTTGGTCACGTGAAGCGTCAACCAACCGTTTAGAGAGGTCTCCAAAAAGAAGACGCGCACTCGGACCCCATGACCCGAGTGTTACGACCCCAAACGGCTCAAAAATATATTTACGTATAAGGTTATTATATTTTCGCCGCTTGAGGATCTCCGCAGCTGCAGCAGCAGCGCCAGAGCAAACCGCTGTGCTGGAAACATGAGAAATATAATAGGTTCATAGTAGAGTTTTCGTAAAAAGAAATATTGCTTTCTTTATACGTGTATCAATCTCAATGACTGACCAGTAACAAGGGGGTGCGTCGACCCCTCCCCCCTACCACTTTCTAAAATTTATCGTGTGAGGTATTGTTAATAGTGTTAATATTGGCTTTGTTAATAGTATTAGAGCATTCTCTTTAATAGGTTCGTTTTTGTCTGAATTAGTTGTTGGATTTGGCACCGACTTTAACATGGTGTATGTAAAGTGAAGTGGATAAAATATTATTTAACACTTTTAAGTTGCGTCTGAAGGCGGTTTTTTTTTTTTATTTTATTTTATTTTCTGTTTCAATTTATTAAGACTGCAGCTCGCACGTCGTGGTTGTTGCAATTCGAGTTCCCTCGGCGACGCATGCGGCTCAATGTCTGATTAGTAACAGAGATACAGATCCGACTTCAACTTTCGAGTTAGTGTTTTATTGGAAGGCGGTATTTTTATGAAACAAATTTTGTTTTCTATGTTTTTAGTGGTGCCTAGGATTCACCCTACGACTTTAGTAAGACTCAAATACATAATGATGAACAAAAACGTAAGTTACAAGTGCCGCTAGTAACAAAATAAATTAGTTGTCATTTTTAGTATTTACGTGTATTTCAAGTGCTGCTGAAACAACCCGCCCTTAGTATTCAACTTCTGCCTTCACCATCAATTTGTAATTATTACAATATTACGGCAGATCAAACCAACGAGCGTACTCAGAGTCCTCGTGCTACTGTCATGTTTACTATTCACCAATCCAACATTCTCGTGCCGACTTACTAAGAGTAGGTACTACGTTAGTGAACCATTCTAAGAGGATATCGTAGATAGATATATTGATAAAGGACTTCACATGGAAGCAAAGGGTTATTTATAAAATAAATGTTTATTATACAGAATATACCTGTTTATACCATTGTTGGCAATGGTTCACATTGATGTAACAAACCTAAACTACTTAACCATACCTATGCCATATTTACGTATATAATGCTAGTGTAGGTATCTAATCTTATCTGTAGGTCTATATGTGAGAAGTTCAGCTAAATTATGCAAATCTATTCGAACTACAATTGCAACTATACAATTCTTGTTGCATTAAGGTAATGTCGTTAGTACATTGACTGCTTCTTGATACCGCTGCTTGTAACTATTGTAACGTATGACTGTTTATTGACCCAAATCACACTGATATTATAAAGGCGAAAGTTTATGAGTGTGTTTGTATGTTTGTTACCTCTTCCGGCTTAAACGGCTGCAAAATATGCGTTCTCTGCAAATTATTATCATGAACATCGTATGCAACACAAAATAAGTTTTAAAAAATATCAACCTTTAACTATCGCGTTGCATGATTCTAATACCACGGTCGGTGCAACTCGGTCGAAACGACAAACCAAAATTAAAAACTTGTGTTTGTGCTAATTCTCGTGTATTCACAACAACACAACGTCATTAGCACATATCGCAGTGTGGGGCAAGGTTTACAAAAAACACGTTAATTACCTTAGCACTCGCACGACTCTCGGTCTTACTCTAGCCGCGTGAACCAGCTTATACATTGTTAAGACAAAAATTTGCACTTATACTTGTAGCTAACGTAGTAAATAAATAATTCACATAAAAAACAAGACCGGTTCGAGAAGAACTATTGTGAATAAGTGAAATATAGCTTGCGAAGCCTCCCTCGGCCCACAGAGGTCTGTTTGTATCGATTTTCTCAAATGGAAGCAGCGAGCAGATGTGCCTCGAGCGCGGTTTCATCATTCCGCTAAATTTAGGGGTTCATAAAAACACCGCTGAGCGGAGGAAACGGATGAAAAAGTTGCCAGACATAAACATGAGTTAAACCCACATAATTCATTCGAACCTTTTGATGTCAACTAATTTTATATTTAATACAATTTTATTGTCACCGAAATCAATTTAATTTAATGACTTTGTGACTTCCTGTGTAGCTTTTGCGACCGGGACATGTTTTATATTTATGAAATATCGCATGCATACGAACATAACGAACGAAATAGTGTCGATTAACGGACGCAGGAGCGGCGGTCGTTAAAATTCGTCAGGGCGAAGTAACATTCAAGACGTGAAACTGAGAAGTACAAAGGAGCAGACTAGTTGTCGACAAGTAAGTGCTTTACTCGCTTGTGTGCAAGCCGCGCACGTCACGCGACTGCTTGTCCGAAACACAGCTAATTATATTTACCGACCATCATAATCTTGGAGGCCCTTGTATGTGATGCGGAAGCAATTTGCCATATTCCTTTACAAATGGCAAGGTGAATTCAATAACCAAAAACTGACATTAAATAAACCTTAACTCTAGCAATAGTGTGGGTAATTGCAGGTAGGTGTTTCTCGTTAACTACCTGTAGGGTGTAGGACAGGTTGGTTGTGTCAACTTGTTTCGTGTGTGGCGCGCATCGGTGTGTGTGAGCGCTCCCATGAATATTTTATAAGGCTGGTGTCAGACAGACACCGTCACTCGTCGCTCTATCTCTGTTTTAAGTTTCATGCAAAGCATCCTTGTGAATTAATTTGCGTAGAAACATTTATAGACGCATGGCCAATTGATTTTACTAAACTACATAATCATAACATGAATGAATGCTGAGCGTTGAATCTTTATTTCGACTTTGATTACTTGAAATATAAACATTGGAAATTGTACTTCTTGTCAATAAGTTGATTAACAACAAACATATTTTATACTTAATAACAAGTAAAATAAGGGGTTGAATCTGAAAAACTTTTAGTGTGTAAGTGATGCGCTTCAAGTTTAGCCCACTACGAAGAGGATTTGGAAGGAAGTGAATCTGAGAGGCACTCATCCGTGTAAAACACAATAACTTAAGTGAAGTATTTTTACTGTTACCTACATGGATTTAATGCTGAATGGAAAAAAATGTGAGAATAGGTGTGTTGGATATGAGGCCATCTAAGATTGCCGTCTAGTGTTTTTACTGCAAGGATAATGTTAAACAATACGCCGCCGAGTGCTGCTGTGGGAACCGACCCACGGAAACTATTCGCCTCTCATGCAGAACTATTGCTAAACAACTCACACGTGCGGACGCAAAACAAACATACATACGTAGGAACGTTATCTACTACTACTACTTATCTGTGTCATACAAATTGGATTAGATAAGTGACGAAAATTACAGACATGACCTATTTTATTGTTTATCACAGTGGTGCATGCGTTATGTTCGGAGCTGCAGTGGTTATAGGGATAAATGGGTCGCCAACAACCCGCGGCAGAAAGAGGTAAGACCGAGAGCAAGAGGGCATATTATTACTTAGAGGCCAGCCTCCATTCAGGCCAGGCAACAAGACGAATACGAATTTAAAAATAACGCACCCAGCACACTATTTAGATAATAATTCTTTAACCACAATTTGTAGTAAATTTAAAACAGAATTTCGGTCTAGTCTTAAATATTGAATGTCAATAGTTACATTCATATAGAATTAATGTCCAAATGTGATCAACCTCCTCAGTCCACAGTACCGAAAAATTAACCAGAAGAATTCTAGCTTCTTGTCTGGTTGATTTTGAGGTATCGTGCTTGACTGAGGCAGTAACAGCTTGGAAAATAGCTTGCCCAAATACTGATCTCCCGAACCAGCTTTTCTCCCAGAGGCAGTGGGACGAGCCGCTCTGCAGATTGATACGGAAGGAATTGATTAATACATCAATCAATACTGCTGAGCGCGCTCGTCTGCTGGCTGTGGGCGAATGGGAGTCGGGCCTTTGGTTACAGGCACTTCCGTCGCCCAACATTGGAACAATGTTGGACGACAACACATTCCGCGTGGCTACTAGTTTACGCTTAGGGGCTCCAAGTGTTGCACCTCATCGATGTCACTGTGGTGAAGCAGTCGACAGCCTCGGACGGCATGGTCTATCCTGCAGTAGGAGTGCTGGTCGCATACCGAGACACGCTAACTTAAATGACATCATCCGTCGTGCTCTTGTCACCGCCGGCGTACCAGCCGTACTAGAACCAAATGGCTTGGTACGTGACGATGGAAAGAGACCAGATGGTATGTCGTTGTTACCCTGGAAATTGGGAAGGCCTTTGGTGTGGGACGCAACGTGCGTCGATACCCTTGCACCTTCTCATGTTTCTGGCTCGGCAATTTGCGCTGGCACTGCTGCTGCTGCTGCGGAGACCCTCAAACGGCGGAAATACAATAACCTGATAGGTAATTGTATTTTTGAGCCGTTTGGGGTTGAAACATTTGGGCCATGGGGTCCGAGCGCTCGTGCTTTGTTTAAAGAGTTAGCAAAGCGCCTAGTCGACTCCACACGTGACCAAAGGGCTGGTTCATTTTTTGGCCAAAGAATTAGCGTTGCCATTCAACGTGGCAATGCTGCCAGTCTTTTGGGCACGTTACCGGTTGACATCGATGGGGATGAATTCTTTGATGCTTTTTAACTTTTTATTTTTGTATATATTGTTTTTATTTTGTATTAGAATTAAGTTGTATATATTTGTAAAATAGTAAAATTAAGTATATTGTAAAATATTATAAAATAAAACTTACAATATCAGATCATAATTATTGTCTAATGTCCATGACGCACCCGTCTACCTTGGACAAATTGTTCAGTCAGGTTACAGGTAGGAATAATCCAAGTCGAATGGACTGTGTTCGGGAACCACGCGACGTCTTCTCGTCTAAAATCCTGCAGTCTATAGACGAAGGTCTTTAATGATGGGTGGAAGGCCTATTAAGGCGACGAAACGTTGGCAGGCCTTCCACCAGGTGGACCGCCGATATCGTCAGAGTTGCGGGCAACCGGCTGTCTTTGTACAACAGTGGACGTCTATTGGCTGATGATGATTATGATGTGATCACATGAGTCTGAATCGAAGTCGTGTTAAGAGAATTACTCTTCAGTGTGTAGCAGCCGGCGGTGTGTCTCACCACTTAATTAAGAGTCAAAACAATATCTGTGCAGGTATAATGTAATAAGGTGCAGGTGTAACGCAAATGTCACAACAAGGATTTCAGTATGTCGCCAACATTTGGTAATGTTTAATTGTGCAAAGCCAGAGATTACACGATTGCACCGCAATGCATTCATTACATTCGATTTTGGAAGTCTTGGATTATATCACCTGTCGATGATTGGTAATGGGGACATAAAACAAATAGTTAAGGTATACCGCGTGGGATGTACATACCTGCTATATGCTACATGATTATCTCGTCAAAATATCACGTCAAAAGTGAGAGTGCCAACGCACTCTCACTTTTGACGTGATATTTTGATATTGTGTGAAATGTGTGAATATTCATACATTCGTCAATAGCCGAGCGTTTATGGTTACAAGCAACAATTGCGAACTAATCACAGACAGGTCGCGTACTTGACGCGGCGCGCGGCGACGACTTCAGACAACAAACAAATGAACGTTATCGACACAATATTAAACGATAATGATCGAGCTGTCTTGTATTATGTTTGTGATAAGCTTATTGTGTACGACAATATATTAGTACTTGCTTTTGAATATTCGTTATTTTGAGTTTGAAAGATTTGACGACCTGATTGGCGCAGGGGCTAAGCGATTGGACTGCTTCGCTACGGGTTGCGAGTTCGATTACTAGGTTGAGGCAACCTTTTTTTTTTAATTGTTATACATATAAAACATTATTAAGCAGGAATTCTATTCAGCGGCAGCTAGACGATTGTATATTATTTTCGATCGACCTTTTGACTACCATTGGACTGATGCCTCTGAGGTGATACGTACAGTACATTGACCGCATTTAAACTAACAATGTGTTGTCAAGCTGTATAGTTATATGTGTAACGACGATATACCTATGACCTTTAATAATGTGTATTATGGCTTTGTTTCATACAAACCAGCGTGAATTGAAACAGGTTAATAAAACATAACACAATCAATTCGTGCAACTACATGAACAGCTAATCACTCCACGGAACTTCGCATTCGGGTATTAATTCCTCGACTACAATTACCGCAAGCGTGAATATTCGGCTAGCTAGTACAAAGGTGGGTACTTATTTGCGTCTCGGCCACTTGCTGATCTCCGATCATCACCGTAAAAGTACGAGCGAATTATAAGAATTATATATATAAGAATTATTTTTGTTCAACAAACTCTGCTTACATGGTGATGTAAGCACAGTTTGTTGAACAAAAATAATTTGTGTAAACAGCTCAATAACGAAACGTAGGGCTATTCCACATGAGTTCGATTCGTTCCAGATATATGCATCTACTATGTAGTATGTAGGTGAGACAAACTAGAGCATTTGCCATTGTACAGACGTGATTTATAGACTTCTTCGCTTGTAATATAGGTACAAACTTAGTTTAAACGCTAATCAACCCAAATGGAATTCTAAAGGTACGCAACCTAGGAGTAAATATTTACTTTGTGTTTGGATGGATTGAATTTCTCTTTTACATGCATATAAATCATTCTCTATGGAAAGTGATGTAAGTTATTTGGACTTGTTAAAACTTCGTGACGATGTAGTATGTTTACCGACGGATTATCATTGTCATAGTATATTGTAGAGGTACACGTCGCCTAGACAATATTTTTGGCTGCATGATTGGTTAGTGGTTACTTATAGAAAAGCTTTAAGCTCTCGGTTCGGCTCGTCGTCAGAGAACTCACCATTTTAGCGAGCATGGTGTCCATCTGCGGCTGGTGCGTGGCGGTGAGCAGGTGTCGAATGCGGCTGGCGTTGGCCACGCACTGCGCCATGCAGCGCTGCAGCGCGGCCGCCTGCCGCACCAGCGAGGCGCTGAGCGGCGCGTCGGGCGCGGGCCCGCCGCCCCCGCCCCCGGCCCCGCGCAGCACGCTCTCCAGCACGTGCGCGTGCGAGGACACGTAGTCCAGGCAGCGCCGCAGCTCCACCGCCTCGCGGCGCTGGCGCTCTACAACACAAGCCGAGCCTGTAGCCAGCCCACTACTTCCTACTGACACTAGATCCTGCATGTATTTATTATGTTGGTATGAAAATTTATTACCACTCTGTTATATATTAAAAAGTAAATAAAGTTCTCCTGACCGAATTTCGGTCACGGCGGCCTGTCTCATCTGAGACTTGCCAACTACGCAGGAGGTATTATAGTGCACAAGTATGCGCACAAACACAGGTGCACTCCCTATTCCCTCACTCCCATAGTCCGATGGGACGGTAGACCGACACGACCGGAGAGAGATCAGGCGCAGGACCAACGGCTTAACGTGCCTTCCGAAGCACGGAGGGATCTCGACATGTGAAAACGGTCACCCATCATAAGACTGACCGCAGCGAGCACGGCTTAACCTCGCAGATCGGCTGATCTGCATGGCAGCCACATAGCTACAAGCCCCTCAATATATATATACCTTTTATACATTAATGTATGACCAACACATTAAGAAATAAAAAAATGTAATTGTTTCCACTTAGAACTAAATGGACAAGGAAAATGTTACCGTTACTTGTAACAACATGTTGAACACCTCTTGCACCTTATACTTGCACTAAAATCATGAGAGAATTTATATCTTCTGCACCGACACAATAAACTAAGTTTGCAGATTTTGTAACAATATTGAAGTAGAATTTTATTGTTATTGATTATAATCAAAAAATATATTATTCACCCAAAATACAGGCCTGGCATATACATTTCATAAATTAATCATTTAATTTATATTTAGGGCCTTTACACAGAACACTTGCGATATAATAAGCTTGTCACTTAATAACAAAATTAATATTACCTATATCACATCAAAAATGTTTAAAAAAATGTCTTTTAATATTGGTAAGTATATACTTCATCATTAAGATTAAAAGTTTGACCAAATACCCCTTAATAGCATTTGTACAGACACTCATATGGAACTTTTGATATGGGTTCAAGCTGACAAGGATGGTACCTAAAGAATGTGTTAAACACCATTGCATACCATGAATAAAAAGCTAGGATTAAAAAAACTAGCTGGTGCTACAAGTACTTGTCTGATATACATGCAAAGTACTCTTAAATAAGTTAACTTTAATTCAAAACAACAAGTTAAAAATCGTAAATAAAGTCTTAATTAGTGCAATTAATTTACCATGAAAATCATAGATTCTCTGGGTTCTTCTCAGATATTTCTCCTCCTGGAGCTGCCTATCCACCTGTGCCTGTTTCTCTCGAGCTTCGAGCACCTCCAAGAATGATGAAAACAACGATTTTCTTTCGTTCGTGTTTGTAACGGTTTCTTGCATTGTCATAGTAAAAAAACAGGGTTTGGTAAATGACAACTATAGCGTGACTTAATTTTTTAAGTGTACTTTAGAAATCTAATTGGTTTCCACCATACACGTAACCGGAAAGCAAATAAGATTATAAAATAAATCAAAATCAAATTCAAAATCACACAACCTCCCAAAACGCCTCACTGACAACAACTGATCATAGACAATGAGATTAACCTCGAACGTTAAACAATAAAATACCACAAATATCATGTACATATTTCTTAAATTCTTCCATAGATTATATTCGTTTCACACTGAGGTTATCATCATTTCACACAAGATTCGTGTGAATTGCTCAGATGTATGACAAGATTATAGTACTATATTAAAAAACCTGTGATGTTTTTTAACAGAAAACCTGAATCCTTTTTTTTTGGTATATTAACACTGCGAATGACATTCTTTCAATGCTCAGAGTAATGACTAAAGCATAGAGAGAGCGAACAAATTAGACACAAATTACGATAAATCCAAGCTCCTCTCTCTTATGACGCAGATTATATATATAAAAGAGACAAACATATATGGACTCATATATGCTTAAAACTAAATGTACATTCCGAAATTGTCAAACGGTCATAGTTGGTCTCTTACTACACTACCAATTAAAAAAGGACATAGTTGCTTACTAGAACAATTCTACACGGTTAACTGTACAAAGTATTTGATTTAGTCGTATTATACGTAGTGAATGTCAGTCCTTGTCCTGACATTGTTTATTTTAAAAATAATATGATTTTTTGGATAATATAAGCAACTTGATTGTGTACAAAAGGTGCAAAGGACAGATAAATAAGCGTTTAATATGGCTAGTTTTGTTTTATCGTGTAAATCACATTCATCACGGAAAGATAACAATGAATTTGTAAGATTTCATGGGTAAGTGTTTTTATGCAATTTTCTTATAAAATCACGCGTAATTTTTGTATATTATCACACACATCACATTAGATTGATGATGATCCCTTCAGACTATCTTTTTTACGAATTTTATTGTGTTAACGAATTAATTTAACAATAAAGTAATTTGTTTATTTGTGAGGTTATGTCATGCTAGTGAAGTAGATATTTTTCATCGATACTATTCGATACGATAATTAATTTTGTCATTAAATTATAGCAAATATCGTTTTATTTTACAGTATGCCTCCAAATGAAAGAGAACTGGTGTAAAGTGCTTACAAGAGCTAGAAATAGATGGACTAAGCATAGCCGCTGTTTTTGCCACCCTAATAATACAGAATAACTACAAAGACATCGGTAACGACACTTATTGACGCGGGTGAAACCGCGGGGCACAGCTAGATTATAAAAAAATATATATTGTTTCTATTTATTAAAAATTTACTAAATTTATATGTGTTTTTACTTTTGCTCCCAGTTTCTAAAGGCCGATCAACATAAAGATTAGCCATTAATTTATCAAATGTTTCAAATCAAGTACAGTGATTGGTGGACCTGTGTTGCAATATAAATCTTTTAGTCAACGAATCACGTATTTGTTGTAATTTAAACCCTTACTAGATAATTCTTAAATTTGGGACTAAATTTATATTGATGCCTTGGTAATGTATGTTTCAACGTGAAAATAACGTACATTCAATAGAAGTACATTTTCTGTCAAGAACTAAATTTATTTCGATACTTCGACTTACCAAATACGGCACATCACTACCGAGGCAAAAAAAGTGTACAGTATTGCTGGAAGCAACGCTCCCTCTATGCTTTAGTCATTACTCTGAGTTTCAATGCAAATCATAGATAAAATAAGTAGTACTCACAGTAATGCATTAAATGTATGCTCAGAGTAATTACTAATACTAGTAATTACTCTGGGAATGTATGTTTAATCCTCAGAGTAATGACTAAAGCTTTAGTAATTACTCTGAGGTTTAATCATATACTCTATGGTTTAATAATGTACCGTGACCTGATTTAATCCATGATTCAGCTTACACTTGTAGTTTGAAAAAAACTGTCTAAATAAATAATCTTTAACCGGTCATACTATAAAACTTTATTTATCACTGCGACGTTATTTGTGCGCTTTCCAATTATTTAATTTAGGTACAAATTGTCTCTATAATTATTTTAAAGAAGCGAAAAAATAAGTTTGGACCCGGAAACATTAAGGATTCGTGATATGGCGATAATTCATCATTCATCATCAGCCGGAAGACGTCTACTGTTAAATAAAGGCTTCCCCCTTAGAACGCCACAATGATAATTATGTTTTTGTCTGTGGAATTGTGGATTTCAAATAACCATGAACAACAAAATAATATAGCGATGAGAATTGAAAATTGAAGTTAAATTTTGTTGTCTGTGATAAACAGAGCGGCTGTCAAAGAGAACTGAAGTTTTTAGTTTCTGCTTTCCAGCCTCCCTGGATTAATAATTATATTAATTACTATTGTTATTAACATAACAACAATATAATTTATAGAAAATGGCACGAGAAAGTAGCGCAGGATTTGACAGACATATAACCATCTTTTCACCCGAAGGAAGACTCTACCAAGTCGGTAAGTTGATAAATTTGTATCAAAATGACTTGCGCAAAGCGGTAACCAATAATTTTAAGTCAACACCAATTACACGTCCTTTAAAATATTTGTGTTTAGTATTTTACTATACTTATTTAATTTCTCATTCCGTATGTTAAGCTTACTTTTTATTCTTTCAGCTTTTAAAACTCATTGACACTTTCAAAATTGTAGTGTCATCGTTAAGGTTCAGTTATAAGTTTGTGCAAACACATGGATTATTTCATTTATTATTAATTATAAGTCAAACAATTAGTTGTTAGTTTAAAAGTTATTATTACTGAAAAATATCTTTACTTCAGACTTAATGAAGCAATATTTATACAGAAAAAAATATATTTAAATAAAAAAACGAAATCTATACAAGTAAATGATTTCTTTATTTTGTTAAAGCTGAACTCTTAATACTACTGGTTAAATTTAGTAAACATGCTCAACTTAACAAATCATAATGCAGTTAATTGCCAGCTGTCTCAAGTCAATGGTGTACTGGTTAGATAGATTTCTGTTTATATTATTCTCAGCATGTAGTCTATTTGGTGGCAATTATTATGCATAATGCTCTTCAGGTCCATTTGCAAACTATGTTATAAATTATGTATTGTTGCAGAGTATGCTTTAAAGGCAATTAACCAAGGTGGTTTAACATCAGTGGCACTGCGAGGTGCAGATGCAGCAGTGGTTGCAGCACAGCGCAAGGTGCCTGACCGCCTCCTTGACCCTGCCTCAGTCACACATTTGTTTCCACTCACAAAACGCATTGGATGTGTCATGACGGGCATGATTGGTGGGTACTTTAGTAGGACATTTGTGTGTGCCTTTCATGGTACACATTATTATTATCCATGCAATTGTTATGATTACTTGCCTGTCACATGTAAGAGAGAGGGCATTACACAGTAAAGTAGTTGGACTGCACCAAATTCAGTTTAGTTTTTTCTTTTTTTGATTCATGAACAACAAAATTAATATGGTCAGAGAGGAAAAATGACCGCAAAGACCACAAATAGTGACATTTAGTCAGAATAAATAATAGTTTAAAAAAACTAAAAAACACGCTTTTTATCGATAGCCGAACTAAAAAAAGGAAAATAAGTTTTAATAAATTTAAATTAAGAATTTATTTATTTATTTACGCTTAGGGGCTCCAAGTGTTGCACCTCATCGATGTCACTGTGGTGAAGCAGTCGACAGCCTCGTACGGCATGGTCTATCCTGCAGTAGGAGTAAATACAGTAAATGACATCATGACCTGGTTCGAATCCCGGGTCGGGCAAAGTGTTACTGGGTTTTTCCATTAGGTAATTCTCAGTAGCAGCACGGAGTCTGGATTTGTGCCTGGTTGATGGCAATAGGTTCGCCCCCTAATACATTGGGACCTAAAACATAACTGGCGAAATGTGGGGTACTATTTGTACACCTCTGCCTAACCCTTCGGCGAATACAGTTGTGATTTTATGTTATGTTATGCTGGTCAAATTTAACATATTCGAAATCATCATCATCCGAAGAAGTCCACTGTTGAACTAAGGCCGGAGATCTTAGAACTCCACAGCCACTGACAATATCGTTGGTCTACCTGGTAGGAGGCCTGCCAATGCTGAAATAGATATATTTGAAATAGCTTGTCATAATTAGGTCAACTTTTTTTTATTAAGTCCGTGTATTATTTTAAACAAATTGAACTATAGAATAGGGATTATGATTATTCATTAAATATAATTCTAAAAACAGATAACATAATTATGTAACTATGTTTTATACAATAGTTTATAAATTATCAGAATATGCATGTTTTCATGGGGTTAATAATGAATGTGATATCTACATTGCAGCGGACAGCCGGTCTCAGGTGCAACGCGCGCGGTATGAGGCCGCCAACTGGCAGTACAAATATGGTACGGAGATCCCTGTGCACATCTTGTGTCGCCGCATTGCAGACATCTCGCAGGTCTACACACAGAATGCAGAGATGCGCCCGCTTGGATGCAGTAAGTAACACATACTTTAAATTCTTTTCAGATATAATAAATGTGAAAGTAACTCTGTCTGTCTGTTACGCCTTCACGATTAAATCGCTGGACGGATTTTGATGAAATTTAGCATGTAGAAAGTTTAGGACCCGAGAAAGGACATAGGCTACTTAATGCGGGCGAAGAAGAAGGTAAATGCTAGTAATGTATCATCTTTGTACTGTGGTAAATCTTCATGTTAACCATAATTAATATTGTGGGTTGTCGTATCCAATTTCTCTAATCAAGCCCCCGTTACCTAGGCATGATGCTGGTGGCGTACGATGAAGAGAGTGGGCCGTGCGTGCACAAGACGGACCCGTCGGGCTACTACTGCTCGTACAAGGCGGTGTCAGCCGGAGCCAAGGCTACCGACGCGAACGCCTACCTGGAGAAGAAGCTAAAGAAGCGCTCCGACCTGTCGGCGGACGACGTCGTGCAGCTCGCCATCTCCTGTCTCTCTCAGGTGCTGTCTGTGGACTTCAAGTCCTCAGAGATCGAGGTCGGGCTGGTCACTAAAGATAACCCGACATTCAGGTAAGAACTGAATGTTACTTTATTACAGTATCGGCAGTGCGTGTCACCAACATACCAAGACAACCCGCGGCCCCGAGCGCAGCTCTCCAGTCGCTTGGCCAGTGCTCATTCAGCTGCGCTCCGTCCTTTCTGTATGTTTTGCAATAGGGCGCAGACTGTAGACGAGTAAGCGTCGTGTGTGCTTTTTTATACATTTTGTATGAGAGTAAAGACTGGCCATCGCCTTAAATCTATTGGCGGCCCAGAGCATTTATTTAGGACAGCAGAGCTAATTTTATATATAGGATTATTTCTAGATGATTATTTATACATCCATACTTAATATTACAAATGTGAAAGTAACTCTGTTTGTCTGTTACGTCTTCACGACAAAACCGCTAGACGGATTTTGATTAAATTTGGCATGTAGCAAGTTTAAAACCTGAGAAAGGACATAGGCTACTAAACGGGAGTGAAACCGCGGGCAAAAGCTAGTCGAGCTATATGTTGGTGATATGAGAATTTCGATCGATTCTAGCTTCGATTGATGTCAAAATAACGCTTGTTTTACATTTACAGAGTGTTGGCTGAGAACGAAATCGACAGACACCTGACTGCTATTGCAGAGAAGGATTGAAGAGTTTAGCTGCACATATAAACTCTATATAATTTTTAAAAATTAAACTTTCTTATGCATAGCTACATAGTTTTATTTAATATTATAATATAATATTGTAATTATATCGAAGAGGTATTGATATCCTATTTTCTATATAATTATGTATGTGGTCGGATGTGATGAGACTTGAAATAATAAATCTTATCTATACAAACAAATCTGTCAGCATTCCCGCACGGCCCGCGGGCACGTCGATTAAATCTCGCGGAAACTCGGTGACCACGTCGGTGAAGTTCTGGAGACTGCAGCAGAACACGAGGCCGTACACCGGAGTCTCGTAGTGCCGGCTCCGGCGCAGCTCGTGC
Organism: Abrostola triplasia; assembly: GCA_946251915.1. Lineage (NCBI taxonomy): Eukaryota > Metazoa > Arthropoda > Insecta > Lepidoptera > Noctuidae > Abrostola > Abrostola triplasia. The sequence continues at coordinate 117,563 of OX276433.1, forward strand.
AGCCACGGCACGCCGCCGCACGCGCTCTCACAGAACACGGCCTCGCGCACCTCGCTCACCGACACGAACGGGTCGTTCAGCACCACCAGCGCCAGCGCGCGCCGGGCCGCCGGGGCCAGCAGCACCGTCCACAGGTAGCGCGCCAGCGGGAAGCGGCCGCCGCGCAGCGCCACGGGCTCCCGGCCCCCGCCGCCCCCCGCCCGCAGCCCGCCCTGCCCCCGCGCGCCGGCCAGCACGGCCAGCGCCCCGGGCGGCGCGGCCCGCAGCAGGCGCGCCACGTCCCGCTGCAGGTGCTGCAGGTTGCCCTCCACCACGCTGCGCCACGCGGCCACCTTATTGGACGCGAACTCCGCGACCTGCGCGTTCTGCTCGTCGAAGTAGAGGCCGCTGAGCAGTCTGGCGGCCGTGAGGGTCTGGCCCGCAAAAGAGTAATGCTCGTGCTTGAACAGCTCGCGCAGGCGCCTGTTCATGCCCGCGTCGTCGGAGTACAGGCGCTCGGCGTCGTGGCGCGTCTTGGCGTCAAACATGTGGTTGAAGTTGCCCAGCAGGCTGAGCGGCGCCGAGCTGTCGCTGTGCGGCGCCAGCTGCAGCGCGTTGTGGAGCGCGTTGCTCATGCGCAGGCGCACGGCGAGCGCGCGGTCCTCGTCGTAACACACGGTGGCCAGGTGGCGGACCGTCGGGGGAGGACCCGCTTCGTGCATCAGGTATGCCCGCCCTTGAAGGGGTGGTCCGCAGCCCTCAACCTGTGGACAGAATGAATATACTATCTACACTAAATATTTTGATTCACAGTTACATATAAAATAAATTATTAGAATCAACTGCAATTCCGCATATGTGGAACATTTTATTTTTTAGTGACGAATTTTATCTTTTAGATACATAAAACCAACTTACAAACTTTACCTCTATAACATTATTCCTACTTATAGATTCCGTATTAGTAAGTCAGATACCTAGGTACTATTGCTAGAATTATGTTTTAGAAAAATTAATTTAGAGTTACGACTGCCTCGTTGGTCTAGTGGTTGCTAAGCGCGACTGCTGAGCACGAGGTCCTGGGTTCGAATCCCGGGTCGGGCAAAAGTGTTACTGGGTTTTTCCATTAGGTAATTATCAGTAGCAGCACGGAGTCTGGATTTGTGCCCGGTTGATGGCAATAGGCTCGCCCCCTATTACATTGGGACCTAAAAACATAACTGGCGAAATGTGGGTGTACTAAATGTGCACCTCTGCCTACCCCTTCGGGGAATACAGGCGTGATGTTATGCTTTAAGTCCCTGAAAATAGTCAATTCATGACTCACTCTAATGACAAAATAATAACAAGAATCCCAGTGATATTACCGACTTAGTGGCGTACATTATAATAAGTAGATTAATATAATCAGCACCTGGTGCAGCACATCCTCGTAGATGCTCTCCTGGCAGCCCAGCTCCAGCAGGCCGCGCAGCGTGGCGTCGTGCAGCACGCGGTAGCGGCCCGCCTCGCAGCGCACGCGCAGCTCGCGGCGCAGCGGGTAGGCCAGGAAGGCGCCGGCGCCGCACGCCAGCCGCAGCTCGGCGCCCGGCGCGGCCCGCAGCGCGCCGCCCGCCCGCGCCGCGCCGCTCACCTGCGGCACGTGGTCCGGCACGCACTCCGGGCACTCCAGCTCTATCACGCATGGCGCTGCACGCCCGGACACCACTAGTTAGATACCCACGCTTGTTCCGGCAGGCGCTCTGATTCGGACCGAATTTATGGGGGCTACCGTTTTTGTGCCTTCCGGTTGGCGCCACTGTCGAGTCAGGTCCTAAGGTCTAGTAGATATGTATTTATTATTTTAACAATGCTTTCGTGTTCTATTATTTCGTGGACTTGTCTTTTTCAAAAGAACATTAGTTTTTACACGTCATTAGAGCTACTAAATATTCTACTATAATAACTTTCGTGAGTGTTATCCATATTATTTACTATATATTCCGGTTATACTCACGGGTGTATTCGGGAATGCCCGACTAGTTTCGGACTCGACCGGAGCCCTTATTCATGAGCTGGTTACGCGGCAGAGTCGCGAGCCGAACTGCGTGCGCAACGCTCCGCATACCGATGCGCCCGCGATGATGGTGGTGGTAGCGCTGGGTGTTGTCGTGCGTCTTCGTCGCTGCTCGTATCTCCGTCGCAAGGCTGCGCGTTGGTACATACCGTGCTGACTGTGACGCACTCGAGACTTGTAGCACTGTTGTATGAAGTCTTACTGAGGGCCGGTTTCCAGGCCGGTGGCAGGGTCCAGCCTTTCTCTTCTCTATTAAAGTTCGGACGACAGCTGATTTCAATGGCTTCACGTACTTTTCGCGGCACGAAGTATATCTCCCTTGCTAGTACGGACGCCTTATCGAAGCGAATAAAATGAGCCGCGCCCGACACCGAGTGTTCAGCAACCGCCGACCTATTACTGTCCAGGCTCTTCATACAACGTACGTGTTCCTGTAGTCGAGTCGAGATGTTACGGCGCGTTTCTTCTACATAGTTGTGACCACAGTCGCACGGTATCATGTATACGCCTGGTGCGCCTAGCGGAATTATATCTTTCGGCGAACGTAGACATTGCCTTAACTGTTCTGGTGGGCGGTAGATTGTCCTGATGCTGTATCTTCGGCGTAACAGGTGACCTATCTTGTCCGTTACCCCACGTATGTACGGCAGGAATGCGGGCGTACGTTCCGCCCCCGACGATCGCCTACGTTCAGCCTCCACAGTATCAAGGGTGCGCATACATTGTCGCCATTCATAGCCATTGCGCTCTAGCGTATCTCGTAGGTGACCCAACTCCGCATCGATGTATTGCGGGTCACACAAAGCGAGCGCTCGGCTAATCAATGTCCTTGGCACAGAAGACAGTTGTGATGGATGGTGATGAGAGTCTGCTTTTAGATATCGGTCGGTGTGTGTCGGTTTTCTGTACACGGTATGGGACAGGCGACCGCTATCGTCACGGATGACGAGAACGTCTAAAAATGGCAGAGCTCCCCGGTCTTCCTCCTCTACTGTGACATGTATCTTGGCGTTCGGTCGAGTCCGAAACTAGTCGGGCATTCCCGAATACACCCGTGAGTATAACCGGAATATATAGTAAATAACACTAAATATTCATCTTATTTTTACTACAGCATACTCGGTCACCCACCCACATTGTCTTTGTGAACCACTAAAAAGTAAATGGTAATATTCACTATATCATGGAAAACAATTCACGACTTTATTCTATTTAGAAATAAACCTGCATAACTCTTATACAAACAGCGACTTATGACATTTTTGAGACCTTCCGCTACACTAGCGCCTCTAGACGTGAATTCATACGCGATAGCTCCCATTAAATACTTATGCGTCGATCGATATTACGATTGAAAAAGTAGGACATAGCTAGCCCCCAGATCATTCTATCTGCAAGGTTAAGGCGATTAGAGTTTCAGGAGAATATGATTATTAGATTGGATATAAATAACTGCTAACCGCCGAACTCAGGGGCGGTAACTGCCCAAATGGCGTTGTATTGGTCGAAAGTTAAAAGCTGTAGGTAGAGCTAAGAAGCGTCCGTATAATATAGGTACCTAGTACCGAGAAATATAACGTACCTATACTGCTCGCATGCCTCTCATGCACAAGTAACCAACTGTCGTCAAAAGTAATACCTATGTCTCGAAACGGTCCACACGCTCGCTGGACAAATTTCTGGTTATTTCAAAACTAGCTAAGTAATTAAGGCACATAGTTATAGGCTATAAAATAGTAATGCTGATATAAATTATTATTGAATAATAAACAAGAGAGCTGCTACACTTCACAGAACAACTGCCGTTCATGACTTGTTGACAATTACACAGCAAAAGTGTTTCTACGAGTTTTTTTTAGTACTACGGAATGAACAGCATGAATACTCACGATCAGTGAAGTGCGCCAGATGGAAGCACAGCATAAGCAGGACAAGATGTGGTAACGACCTCATGTTGTCGCAGGGAGGCGGGCACTGCGCGCGCGCTATCGCGGGCCGCGACCCCGGCAACCCCGCGATAGCCGGCCAGGGTTGCCGACACCAGCGCTGTTGTGTCCCAACTACTTAGATACAAATTATTATTTTTACAAAACTGTTAGAATGTACTTGATAATCAGTAATCAGAAAAGTGAAATATGACAATAATATAGCCATTTTACTCAAATCTAACCTAATAACAATATTGTTGTTGTTCTTGTTATTGTATGGTTGATGGACAACCTGGTGTCAGAGTTTAAACCGCCTGTAGACATCTGAGGCTCTGACATGGCTTTACATATCGTTGAAAAATCTCTGAGGTGTGCCGGTTGCCTACTAACAATCTTTTCACTCCAGACATGTCCTCTTATCATTTTTCTATTGATTGTTTTATTCTAATAAAAGTTTTTTACTGTCGTGTTAAGTATCTTTTTTTTTTTTTTTTTAACGTGAGGGAAATGCGTTACGCATTCCCCGCCGCTGGGAGGCGACGGGGATATGTGGGACTCTCCCCCGTGAACCCAATAAGATCCACAGGGGCATACCCACTAAAAACCTCACACTTTGCCTGCATCAGCGCATAATCGGCGGGGAGGCGGGGTCGCTATAGCATTCTACCGCCAACCCCGCCAGCGCTATCCGCCCTGTAAAGGGGCGGATTCTTCTCTCCCCCCTATGTAGAGGTAGGGGGGTACAGGACTTTCAGTGCAGAGGCCAGTGCAATGCAGAGGTGGGTCTCCCAACCCAGCCTCCGCGGGCCTCTGCTCAGCAAGGCAACGGGGCTCCGTCACCTCGCTGACCCTTTGACGCATGGGTGCGCGACATCAGACGGAGAGGTGGGCCACATCAGGAAGACATTGGCACCACCTCCCCACCCGTGGCAGCTGGAGCAGGGGTCGACCGCGAAACTGCGGCCTTCCCCATACCCTTTCGAGGCACGCGAGCCCCACAGGGCTTGGTGCCGATCGGGTGGTCGGCCTTTAGACCCGCGGCAGCACAGGCTGTGCAATGCGGGTCCCTGGCACACAACTTGGCCAGGTGGCCGACCTCGCCGCAGCGGTAGCACTGCGTGCGGCGATCCACCTCGGACGTGCAGACGTGCTGCACGTGCCCATTGAGTAGGCAGCGGAAGCAGCGGGTGGGTCTGGCCTCCAGCAGTTTGACCTGCGCCGAGACCCATCCCACTAGCAGCCTACCCTGAGCCACCTTTTTGGGTGTTAAGTATCTGCTGTGGCTGGTTGCGAGTTGTTTTAACATTTCCCAAGTTTAGCAGCTGTACATTACAAGTTGTATGCGGGTGTTAAATAATTTACTTTTAAGTTTTGCCTTTCATAGCCTCTCTCAAGCCTGGAGGAAGATATCCTCGAACTAAATTCAGATAAATCTAGAGTAATAACAAACGGGAACTAAATCATTTTAGAAACACGATTAAGATCAGGGCGACTGGGACAGACAGCTTCACCAAAAACTAACCTGTGCGTGAAGTAGTTACCTACTATAAGACCACGTAAAGTGAGACAAGTTATGGTTTTTAGCAGGACCTGGCCACATGGCTATTGAGACCAGAGCTTTAAAAGAGGCCTTACTTTTATATAAGATAAGAGTAATGTAGAAAGATTTGACACTTACTTTAATTTCGAATAAACCCTTCGAGCAGGTCCCAACTCCTAACTGCTCTAGACCATAATTGGGAGGTGGGAGGCGAATTCATCTGCTTTACGACATTACAAGGCGAGGACGGGTGACGGGGGCATATTATTATGTATATGTATATCATGAAATAAAAGAACATCTGTTACGATAAGTAATTTAATATGAACATAATATACAATGCTGATGTTTATTTATAAAAGCAGGTAAAAACCGACGAGACACATACACCGTACGATAAAATAGTATTTTATTTATCATTAACGTAGGTACATAACTATAGAGTATAATTACTTAAATAATTAACTATTATCGTAGTACAATTTTGCTACAAACACGAATTAGCACATTTTAGCAAAATTGTCTAACGGGCTCCACGGCTTCCGACGTTCTAACTAGTACGATAATGATCTATGTAAATGTAACCCAGTGTTGCGATCAGCCCAAGATAAATGCGTTACGTGTAAGCTGCGCACGCGCACATTTCATATTGCTTATGTGGATATGTAGTGCTGATCGCGCGTCAACGACACAATAATAATTAAGCTTAATGTCGCGATACCACGTATCTTCTACCTCATAAGTTAAGTAAACGTGCAGTTTGGACAAATGACTAAGCATGTCACTAATGTCAGTATAAAAATGAACTACTATGAATCATTCCAATAAGACTCCACCAATAACTTTACTGATAAAGGAAATACATATTAACAAATGTAGATGATCCACGACGGACACTGCGAGAATAATTACGACCGTGCGCCGGCGCAGAATTAGCGCGACTCTAACGATCACATGCAGAAGCACCCAACTAACACTGAACAATGAGACTAATTCACAGATAATATATCTAACTACTTTAACGATACCTTGATAATCTCTAATTGAAAGTTCGGTACGTGTATACGTATTGCACGAATCTAAGAGGCTGACTCGCAGCGCCGCGCCCGGTGACGCGGACGCTGCGAGCAACATTGAAATCATAGCAGGCAGTTAGCTTCACTCACAGGTGTGTGCGTTATGTTCATTCAAAATAGTTATAGTTACAGTCATTCAACCTTCCGTGAGACGTAGCTGAACAATAGTGAATTACATATCTCCGCCTAATAGTAATAATGTTAGAATACATCTAAACATTTGTGTAAAACAAAGAGAACCAGATAACTGATAAATAAAATCAAACATGCGATACTACTACTTGAGACCAGATATTAATTATAGCTCCTAACAGTACATTGCCTGCTGGAACCAGGTAATAAAATCGATTGCACCCAAATTATTATGCGACTAGATGTTCCACGGGTAACTATGGAACTTGAAAGTTCTAGTTATAAAAACGAGCGTTGGGGACTTCAGTTACAATGATTCTAGAATTTTGAAGCTAAGTGATGGAAGGTGCTCAACACATAGAGTTCACCGTGTGTGGTAGACGACCTCGGAAGTACCTCGGGGGGCACGCAGCGCCGACACACTTCCGAGGGCCTCCGCCAACCGTGGTCACGGGACACGGCTGCGGCCCTCCGACACCGCTCGCACTCGCCCGCGTCCGATGGCTGGGAAAGCTTTAGATGACTCGGTTTCAGTAAAGTTTATATAGAAAACTAGCGTCTCTACAAATGAGCCAAACGTTAACTAAGATCTAAGTTCAGCAATAATAGCCAGAAGTGTAGACGCGGGGGCGGGGCGGGGCGCGGGGCTTACGTGCAGCAGGCGCGCGTGGGCGGCGCGCGCGAGGGCCGGCGCTCCACGGCGATGCGCGCGTGGTCGGCGTCCGCCTCGCGGCCCGCCGTCTTGTCCAGGATGGCCTCGGCCAGCTCGGAGAAGGCGCGGTCGATGTTGATGTTGGCCTTCGCCGACGTCTCCATGAACCGGATGCCGTGCTCGCGCGCTATCTGCACCGTCATAACACTCGTTAATAACTAGTGATCGCTCATTGTTTATTACGATTCCTGACCCTGCTATTAGGGTTAAGAATGAAACGTCCAAATTAATTTTCTATACAATGATTTACATGTCCTGCTTATCTTCTAAATGTTAATATTTTTTATTTAAGAATATTGTTTACACATAGATAATTAGGAACTTATTTATACAAATAAAAATAAATGTGCAAACATAAGGAATTGGAACACAAACATGTTGTTCATTTTTTATCTGTGAATGAGTCATACGCGTCAGCGACGACCACTGAGCCACGCGAGCGTCGTTCGTGTACCTAGACGCACGCTAATTAATACCAATATTCACTGTCTATCAAAATAACATCCAAGTGAACCTTTGTCCTAGAAACAATGCATAGTTATATTAGGTTGGGGAAAAAGTCTTTTCGCATTATAGTCTGTATGAACTTGTAATAAAATCTTTTTGGCTATAGTATTTGTATCTGGCTGGTTTTGGTATAATTGAAAGTTAAAATTTTAAAGAACATAATTCCAAATTCTAATTAGGAAAATGTGTGATTTTCATTTGTTTTTCGTACTGTCAAGATGAGTGAATCTAATGAAGAAATTCGATACATTTTAAAATTTTACTACAAAAAAGGTAAAAATGCAACGCAAGCCGCGAAAAAAATTTGCGATTTTTGTGGACCTAGTGCAGTGTCTGTGAGAGTAGCACAAATTTGGTTTAAAAGTTTTCAATCCGGAAATTTTGATGTCAAAGATGCACCTCGCTCTGGTCGCCCTATTACGGATAAAATGGATGCCATTTTTGAAAAAGTGGAGCAAGATCGACATATCGGTAGTTACGATGTAGCTGAAGAACTGGGAATTGATCACAAAACAGTTTTGGCGCATTTGAAAAAAGCTGGGTACACAAAAAAGCTCGATATTTGGGTACCTCACGAGCTCACTGAAAGAAACCTAATGAACCGTGTACTCATTTGTGATTCTTTATTACGACGTAATGAAACCGAAGCATTTTTGAAGAAGCTGATAACTGGTGATGAAAAGTGGATCACGTACGACAAGAACGTGCGAAAAAGGTCGTGGTCAAAGGCCGGTCAGGCTTCACAGACTGTGGCGAAACCCGGGTTAACTCGCAATAAGGTGATGTTGTGTGTGTGGTGGGATTGGAAGGGCATTATTCATTATGAGCTATTAACACCAGGCAGGACTATCGATTCTGAACTCTACTGCGAACAACTGATGAGATTAAAGCAAGAAGTTGAGAGAAAGCGGCCGGAATTGATCAACAGAAGGGGTGTGGTGTTCCATCATGATAACGCTAGACCTCACACATCTATAGCCACTCAGCAAAAATTAAGAGAGTTTGGCTGGGAGGTGTTAATGCATCCGCCGTATAGTCCTGACCTTGCACCTTCAGATTTCCACCTGTTTCGGTCTCTTCAGAATTCTTTAGGCAGTGTTAGGTTAAGATCACGAGAGGACTGCCAAATCCACTTGTCGCGGTATTTTGATGAGAAGTCCCAAAATTTTATAGCAATGGGATCATGTCCCTACCTAGAAGATGGCAAAAGGTTATGGAACGAAATGGTACATACATACTTTAGTTAAATGTAAATAAACTACATTAAAAAATGTTTTGAATTTTCTTAAAAAATGCGAAGAAACTTTTTCCCCAACCTATTACAATTATGATACAATAAAAAAAACACTTATTAAATTGACCTAGGTAAGATACTTAAAAAACCCACACATTACATAACATAATAAGCCCAAAGTGAGTGTACTTAAGGTAAACCTCTGTTACCCCTTCATAGAATAAAATCACTGATTTAACAACCAGTCATAATCATAGTTAGTTGGCAGTGAATAATATTGTAGTTTAAATGTATGAATATAACTCACATTAATTTATGAATTCTGTAATGGTTAAGGATATAGGGAGCCACAGTCAAGTTGCCTCAAATACATACCAATATTATGAATGATTGTATATTAATATATTTGAGTTAATACCACTAATAAAGGGGAAGCCATTGTTCAGCAGTGGACATCTTCCGACTGATGATGATGATTACCACTACACTACATCACTGTAAGATACTATCATGTAGGTTACTACTATTTTTCTCTGAAGTACAGGTACAATACTCACCGCTTCTCCGCGTTCCTTGCTCACAACACGCTTTTCCTCCATATCACACTTGTTGCCCAAGATCATTTTCTCTACATCTTCATTAGCATGCTGCAATGAAAAATAATTGTGCAAGTTGTACTGTAGCTTACAACTAAAGACCACATTACATTGAATGAATTTACATTACTCTAGTATATATCTTAGGTATGTCAATAACAAATATCACCTCATATCTTAGCCCTCCTTACAAAAGTCAACTTGTTAACAATAAATAACCTTGCTGCTGTAAAATGTGTAGACTAGATATGCAGTGGAGCGGATATTTTAGGTAATCAAGCATTTTATAAATATTAAGTAAGTTTACTAACCAAGCTGGTTTTGTGTACCTGAGCCTCAAATTGTAAAAATAATATACAACTTATTTAGAGACAGAGTCAATACAATTATATGAGCCTTCTACTCGATTTTTTAAACATCTTGCAATAAACTAAATACATGTACATACACAATACATACCTGATACCATACTGTGGTAGGCCAACTTATTATACATTTTTTTTATCTGTTCTCTTCTAGATATAGGTTGCTTACAAGTTGTGCTTACCTCGTCTATATTTCGTAACCATTTGACGATGTCATCAAATGTTTTCTCATTAGATATGTCGTAGACAAGCATGATGCCCATTGCGCCGCGGTAATACGACGTGGTGATGGTGTGGAACCTCTCCTGGCCGGCCGTGTCCCATATCTGCAGTTTTATTTTTTTGCCTCGGAGTTCCACGGTCTTTATTTTAAAATCTATACCTACAAGTTATAAAAATATTTTACATGTTTGTAGAAACATGATAGTTCGTGTATATCATTTAACAACAGTAACGAACGGCAACTATTAATTTTTTTTTAACAAAGAGTAATTATATTTTCAAGGAGAGGTATGCATTGATGATACAAAAATACAAAGGTGGCTCATACCGATCGTAGATATAAACGTCGTTGTGAAGTGGTTGTCTGAGAACCTAAACAATATACATGTTTTTCCTACACCGGAATCGCCGATGAGGAGTAGTTTGAACAACAAGTCGTAGGTTTTCTTAGCCATTATATTAAAATTTACGCTTATGCAAAGTAAAAACTATAATATCTAAAATCATCCGACCCAAAGATGTGACAGGATTTTTTAAAGTTGCCGTACTAAAAATAAATGATGTCATACTTTGTGATTGAAATTGAGTTTCAAGTTACAAACTTGCAACATTTTGTGATTATTTAGTCAGTTATTAGAAGGTAAGTTATGAAGTTAATCTCAGAGCTTTGTTTTAGTTTAGTTGATTAAAATACAAAGATGTACCAAATATTAAATACTAGCTTTTGCCCGCGGCTTCGGCCTAATGATGTGATGTGTGACAGCGATACATTAAAAAATGAACTATTTAATGCTTACTGATAGTGGCATCAATGTAATATCGATATATCAAACAAATCAAAATCAAATCAAATCATATTTATTTCGCTTTAAACATGGGTACAGACAGATGGTTCTAAGTCTAAAATTGATTCCACACATTTTGCCTTACTTGTGCGGCATCATCATCATTATCATCAGCTTTTAAATGGCCCACGGCTGGGCATAAGCCTCCTCCCCTAAATGCCACTGATACCTATTTTGGGCCTTTTGCATCCAGGACTTTCCCTATACAGCAACAACATCATTGCGGCATGCGAAAATGTATTTTTTTTTTTAACTTGAAAATAAAAAATTGAAAATAAGGTGTTTAACAATATTAAATCAGTACAGAAATAGAACTTATTCACTATATTATTATACCTTTAGGTGCAGTATCTCGCAGTATACATATAAAAAAGTAACATTGAAATTTATGATCAAAAAATTATTTTAGGGTATAGTAGACATTATTCAGTAGCCAATGTTTTATGTTTCGTTTCAGTTGTACTAGTGGTAGTTCCCGAACATGTTTTGGTATTTTGTTATATACCTTATATACCTTAATGCACTGCAAGACAGCATCAATAGACGTGTCGGCTCTCTTTTTGTAATATTTAGATTATTTTCTTGGGGCTTGTAGCTATGTGGCTGCCATGCAGATCAGTCGATCTGCGAGGTTAAGCCGTGCTCGCTGCGGTCAGTCTTATGATGGGTGACCGTTTTACGTGTTTGCGCGCATACTTGTGCACTATTTTACCATCTGTAGTTAGCTATAGTCTCAGTTGAGATAAGACACCCTAACCGGAATTCAGTAAAACATTTTTTTTATGTAAAAATATGTGTTTAACTATATCACTTTATTATAGTATGTGGAGAACTCTCCATTTTATATATTACTCACCCAATTAATTAGTAATTTTTTTAAGTTTAACAACAAACTAGGATTATTACAAAAATTGGTTAGTTGAAAAGTGTATCTTTTCACTATTAAATGACATCGAATTACTCGAAAACTGTTTGGGTTCAAATCCGATGCGCATTTGACATAGTCGAGTATTATACAATTTATAAACATTTGGGCCATGGGGTCCGAACGCTCGCGCTTTGTTCAAAGAGTTAGCAAAGCGCCTAGTCGACTCCACACGTGACCAAAGGGCTAGTTCATTTTTTGGCCAAAGACTCAGAGTAATTACTAAAGCATTAGTCATTACTCTGAGGCCAAAGAATTAGCATTGCCATTCAACGTAGCAATGCTGCCAGTCTTTTGGGCACGTTACCGGTTGACATCGATGGGGATGAATTCTTTGATGCTTTTTAACTTTTTATTTTTGTATATATTGTTTTTATTTTGTATTAGAATTAAGTTGTATATATTTGTAAAATAGTATGTTTTATGAAACCAATAAATACATTGCAAATTATTTATAAACCCACAATAATAATGTCCACTCTGGGGGCGCATATTTTTTTTTACCAGTGCTCATACAAATTTGGTCATTCTCCTTTATAATATAAATATGGCTACAGACATATTATTTAAAATAGAATAGAATACAACAGGTACATAATTATATTGGTAATTCTAATAATTATATCTGAGAACAGAAAAGATACACTGGCTAGTGGCACTGGCAACTCCTAAAATCATAAAGCAACGAAAATGGCTGCCGGCGCGCGTCGGTCGATAGAAATTTAATTGTCTTTCTCTTTCGCTTTCAGCTTTCTCTCGAATGGATGGGTCGGAAAATCAATAAGTTAGTACTTACATGGAATAGATTTAATTTTGGGATAAATCATAAGTAATATGAACTGTGAGATATTTGTGTTCTAATTTACAATATTTATCAACAAAATGCATCGCCGTGGCGGGAAACGTATCCGAATGGATGATCCTCCACCGGAGTACGTAAATCCCATGACTCCAGCGACTCCTATGACTGATTATGGTGGACAGTCTGTTCATGAACCTGAGACTCCTAACGTGAACTATTCGGCGTTCAACGTTGGTGCTATAGCCAATTCGACTGCTACTGAACAGCCAAGAGTAGAAGCTGAGGAATCTTACCATGAAGAAGAAGAGCCAAGGTCCCCTTCTCCAACACCCACGAAGCGGGTAACACGCAGTCGCGGGCGAAGAGGCGATGGCGGCTTTGTTGGGCGCCTGGCGGAGTCTCCGCCACCGCCGCCCCTGCGACGCCGAGGACGAGGTGGGCGCGGTCGAGGCCGAGGTCGAGGCGCTGCGCCCCCGCCTGCGTACTCTCCGCCACCAGTTTTGTTGCCTGGTGATGATGAAAATAGCCTCTACAACATACTGAGATTCAATAAGACTGCTATTAACGTAAGATGAAATAATAATGTATTTTTCATAGTACTTATAAATATTAGTGTTACATTTAATCATTTATTTACTCTTCTATAAACAGCAAGTCGTGGACATGTGGATAGAAGAATACAAGACAAACCGTGAAGCAGCATTGGTACAACTCATGCAGTTTTTTATCAATTCTTCTGGATGTCGCGGGAAGGTTACACCTGACATGGCACAGATGGATCACACTCTCATCATTAAAAAAATGACTCAAGAATTTGATGAGGTAATATAACACTAAAAACAAACTATTTGTTTAAATTAAAGATAAATATCTCAAGAATTTTGTGACATATATGTGTCTATCTTTTTTCACTTATCTTGTAGATTAAACTCTTTTACATACATTAATTAAATAGTATAGCCATTTATTATGAATGTGTGTCCAGAATTCATATTATTGTTAGTAACTGCTAGTCATTTTGTTGTTACCATTGTTGTGTTCAGTTGTTTAGCAGCAGGGTTAAACATTTTTGAATTTAGTTTTTTATCATATATTATTTGTCTGGCAATTTTTCTGTTAACTTAACAGGAAAGTGGGGAATACCCGCTTATAATGACTGGACAAACTTGGAAGAAGTTTCGCTCTAACTTCTGTGAGTTTATTCAAACACTGGTGAAGATGTGCCAGTATTCCATCATCTATGACCAGTATCTGATGGACAATATCATATCGTTGCTCACTGGGTTGTCTGACTCACAAGTCAGAGCATTTAGACATACTGCTACACTAGCCGGTAAGTTATTATGTGATCACTTGGTTAAATTTTACTAGAGTTCAGTTTCAATCATAATAAGAAATAAAACTACAAGTGCATATCTAAGATAATTAACAAATTAACAGCATTCCTAGAATAATTCTTATTTTGCAGTTATGTTAAAGAATATGTTTACTTTTCAATGGAAAGAAATACTTAAAATAAGACTAGTTTTTATTATTTAACTTGCAATGTTTGTATGTAACCACTTCTTGACATCCTATTGAAATGAAATTTTGCATACATATTAGTTGGTTTGGTGACTATACAATATTATGGTACTTTTGATCTGGTCTGTTGATGGAGTTGAAGGTGGTTATAGGAATACTGTAACTAAATGATGCAACACCATCATGTTTGGGCTTGTTTGATATGTCTTTGCAAGTAATTTGAGTTAACTAGCTGATATAAAAGCTTGGGTTTAAACATTGATATACAAAAAACCCAAGATGCACAATCAACGTCTCAAAACCGTCCTAATGAAATGAGCGCAACATTCAAGAAAGTGCGCTCATTTCAAATAGTCTCGCGTCGCTAGCGTCTAGGTGCAGTCGTTAAAAATGCCGAAGTGTTCTTTGAAAATATTACGGTAAAAAGGTTAAAATCGGATGGGATTTCATGTTTTCGGTAAGTAAAAGAGTTAATTGATTAGTTGTTGTTGTTTTTATGACTGAATATGGGCAGTAACATGTGATTGTGATTTATTTTCTAAAAACTTCACTCAACGGTCAAAGTATAATACGTCATAACAAAATGACCCATGGAGACGTCTTTTTTTGTTGTGTTTATTTTTTTTAATTAATAAGATTATGTTCTTTTGAACTTTTATGTATTTAGTTTTTAACATATATGTTTACGTTCTATAATTTGATATAGGAGAAGAGGTAGTCAATTTGACGATTTTTTTAATGTTCGTAAATATTATAATGTAAATGGAATGGATTATTATAGGACAACTTAATAGCGTATTTTTAATATAGTAATTTTTAATCACCTAGTAATAGTTATTTTTAATTTATCATTTTATAATACATAATATCCGTTTAACCAAAAACATATTTACGCTCAGTTAAAAGTATAATTACACAATTTAACAAACTCTTAAAATACTAAACAAATAACTTGTGAAAAAAAAAATATATATAAAAATGTTCCTCTCCACTCAAAGCGTTATTCCACCGGCCACCGACGCTCGTAAAATTTTATTGCTTTTCGAACACTGCGTTGTAAAAACAACTTTATTCAATTTGCGTAAGGTTGAATTTACAAAAATAAATACCTACAGCATAACTATAACTACGTAAGTATATTTGGTGAGTGTTTGGCGACAGTTTTGAGCGTTACTTTTGTTCGAGACTGTGCATCTTGGGTTTTTGTATATCAATGGGTTTAAAAATATATTTTTAATATAAACTTATTATTGTCATCTTTGGACTCCTTAGAGAACTTGACAAATGCTACATGTAGTTAATTGTTTTTCTTCCTTAGTGATGAAATTGATGACAGCATTGGTGGATGTTGCTCTCCTTACAAGTGTAAACTGTGATAACTGCTTACGACAGTATGAAGCTGAGCGCTTAAAGGCTCGCGACAAACGCGCGAATGAGCGTCTCGAGGTGCTTGTGGCCAAGAGGCAGGAACTGGAAGAAAACATGGAGGAGATAAAGAATATGCTCTCGTATATGTTCAAATCGGTGTTTGTGCACAGATATAGGTAAGGTATAAAAATTAGAAATTTCTCAATATTATCCTTCCTCCACATCTCCTTCACAAAATATAATTGTCAACAACCACATGGTGTCTACACCATGCCCTTAAGTTTACAGTGGGCCTTAAAAAGCCAACCCTCCTCTGTGCAGAGACACCCTGCCCGACATCCGAGCCATCACCATGGCTGAGATTGGCATCTGGATGGAGAAGTTTCCTGCTCACTTTTTGGATGACCTTTACCTCAAATACATTGGCTGGACGTTGCATGACAAGGTACATATTGAATAACTATTACGGTATTGTTATGTTATTATATTTTGCAGGAAAAAAAGTAATGTAGTGCTTCAGATTGCTGTAGTTGGTGGTGGTTGGTGGTTTAGCTGCATTTTCCGCACTTAGCTACTTTAGTGGGCCATTGTGCGTGACAAAAGTTTCTTCCTTTTATTCCAACTATCCTAGATCATCCCAGAAAGCAAGCAGCCTTTTCGGGTTGCTGCTACTAGCCTCCCAGTAGTGATGCTGGACCTTGGAGGATTCGGGCCCGTTGATCGGCCACACTGCCGCACTCCAGGAGTACGTGATGTGGCATTTCTTCCGCCTGGTCTGGTGAGGTTGCGTGCAAACTTTACGAAGCCGCCGGAATCGCATTCTTTATCTGCCTGCAACCTGCACAATTTCTCCATGTTTTTTGGTGGTTTGCCTCGGTTTTGCAATGCAGCCGTGTTCTCACTTGTGCCAAGTGGATGAGCAGCATTGGTTCCGGTCCGTATACTGCTGTCCTTGACCTTCTTTTGGCCAGCTCGTCGGCTGCGTCATTGCCTAGTGAGTGGCTGTGTCCATTGATCCATTGCAGAATAACTTTGTTTGTTTCTGCAATAAACTGAAGTGTGTTATGACATTCCAGTATTAGGGCAGAGGTTATGGTGTTGTTTTGTAGAGCTTGGAGGACAGATGCACTGTCTGACACAATTTTAATCTCGTGTCCCTTGACGCCTCTGGCTGCAACCGCCTGTGCTGCTCTGGTTATACCTATGCATTCTGCTTAATATATAGTGTTAAGTTTGTCTAGGATAGTTGAGATCTCTTTATATTTAGGTCATTCAATAAGACCCCCGCTCCAGTTCCCTGTATGGTTTTCGTGTATTCACTGTAATGAACTTGCTTAAAGCAGAAATAAAAATAATTTAAATATGGTTGGTTCTAGGTGGGGGAAGTTCGTCTTCGCTGCCTGCAAGCCCTGCAGCCCTTGTATGAGTGTGAGGAGCTGAAAGGCAAGCTGGAGTTGTTCACATCCAAGTTTAAAGACCGCATTGTGTCTATGACGCTGGACAAAGAGACTGATGTTGCTGTTCATGCTGTTAAATTAGTCATCGCCATCTTAAAGTGAGTGATGTTTCATTATATCGTAGACGTCGGCACGCCATCACCACGCACTATGAATGGAGGCTCTTTGCGGTGATGGTGACGCTCAAAGTCCGTAATATTTATAGTATAAAATACTGGACCTTTAAGCAGACTGCGATAATGAAGAACGACTTCATGTAAACTCTTGGTAGTTTGGTAATTAATAAACACTTTCTACTGGAACTGGAGCTCTTCTACCAGTGGGTTCCCTAAACTTTGTTTAGTAGTGAAATAATTATGCCAATTTAATTTATGTCTATGCATGTATTATTGTTGATTTAATCACAATTTCGTGTCGGTCGTGGTGGCCTAGTGGTTATGGCATATCGGATTTGTATGCAACAATGTAACAAGGTTGCAGGTTCAAACCCGGGCAAGTATCAATGTGACTTTTTCAATGTTATAAATACTTTCTTAGATATTCTAAGGGGCGGTTGTGACAAACAGTCTGTTACAGTTACATAAGTACGTCAAAAATAACGATTACAGAATAGGTTTAACGTATTGTAACACATGAAGCGTGGTTTCATGGCATGAAACACCAGTTGTCAACGTTATAAGAGTTACTAGTAGAAAACTTAATTTTTGCTCAATAATATTTGATGGGAGATTTTTCAAGTATCCTATTCCATCAATAATATTTAATCTTTGGTTGTTATCCTGACAACTGAGTATGAAAAAGTACCGATTATAATAATTAAATAAATATAAAAACATTCAATTAATTTTCGATATACGTTTATTTAACATTAATACTTATATTTTAATAAATTATCGGATAGTGTAGTCCAACCTTTTTTGATACCAAACAGAAATCAAATAAATGAGAATACAAAATTACAAATTAAAAGGTTCAAGTTGTTTTATTATCGACTAGATTCAGCCCACGATTTCATCTGAACTGTCATGGAGTATCCACCTAAAGTTTATTCTAAATATTGGTCAATGAATTTTAAAATTATGAACGATAGTTTCGGGAAATATTCCTAATATAAATTTAACTTAAATTGCTTATTAAATTTTGATAGATGCAACCACTTTGTTCTGTACCTGATTAATAATAAGTTTCCAACAAAATGTAGGATCAAGAATCCTTACGATTTCTTATGGCTGTTAAAGTCACCTGTGACTGACATCTGAGATAAAGGCTGACTTAATAACGATTAAGTTTTTTTTAGACATTAACCAGTGGGCAACACATCTGTAACCGTTAACGTAAATTTTTAACGTACGTAAGACTTTTATGTCATGAAGTAACCAATTTTTGGTTTGACGATTGTTAACTCCATTTTTAATTTTTAACAAGACACCACTGACTAACGGTGACGGAAAACATCGTGAGGAAACCTGGATTTAATTATCTGAAATCGCCCACCCGCAGTGAGCTAGCGTGGTGATCAATGCTCAATCCTTCTCCATACGAGAGGCCTTTGCTCTGCAGTGGGACAGTTATAGGCTGCTATTAATCACAATTAGATCGCATACCAATAGTCTCCCGTGATGCGCTACTAACCGCGGGCGTGCCGCAGGTGCCGCATGCACCCCGACGTGCTGACGGACAAGGACTGCGAGAACGTGTACGAGCTGGTGTACTCCTCGCAGCGGGCCGTGGCCGGCGCGGCCGGGGAGTTCCTCAACGTGCGCCTGTTCCGCGCCGACGAGCCGCCCGCGCCTGCGCGCTCGCGCCGCGGCAAGCAGCGCCTGCCCAACACGCCGCTCATCCGGGACCTCGTGCAGTTCTTCATCGAGTCCGAGGTGCGTGACCCTAGCGGGGCTGCTGGTGTTCCGCGCCGACGAGCCGCCCGCGCCTGCGCGCTCGCGCCGCGGCAAGCAGCGCCTGCCCAACACGCCGCTCATCCGGGACCTCGTGCAGTTCTTCATCGAGTCCGAGGTGCGTGACCCTAGCGGGGCTGCTGGTGTTCCGCGCCGACGAGCCGCCCGCGCCTGCGCGCTCGCGCCGCGGCAAGCAGCGCCTGCCCAACACGCCGCTCATCCGGGACCTCGTGCAGTTCTTCATCGAGTCCGAGGTGCGTGACCCTAGCGGGGCTGCTGGTGTTCCGCGCCGACGAGCCGCCCGCGCCTGCGCGCTCGCGCCGCGGCAAGCAGCGCCTGCCCAACACGCCGCTCATCCGGGACCTCGTGCAGTTCTTCATCGAGTCCGAGGTGCGTGACCCTAGCGGGGCTGCTGGTGTTCCGCGCCGACGAGCCGCCCGCGCCTGCGCGCTCGCGCCGCGGCAAGCAGCGCCTGCCCAACACGCCGCTCATCCGGGACCTCGTGCAGTTCTTCATCGAGTCCGAGGTGCGTGACCCTAGCGGGGCTGCTGGTGTTCCGCGCCGACGAGCCGCCCGCGCCTGCGCGCTCGCGCCGCGGCAAGCAGCGCCTGCCCAACACGCCGCTCATCCGGGACCTCGTGCAGTTCTTCATCGAGTCCGAGGTGCGTGACCCTAGCGGGGCTGCTGGTGTTCCGCGCCGACGAGCCGCCCGCGCCTGCGCGCTCGCGCCGCGGCAAGCAGCGCCTGCCCAACACGCCGCTCATCCGGGACCTCGTGCAGTTCTTCATCGAGTCCGAGGTGCGTGACCCTAGCGGGGCTGCTGGTGTTCCGCGCCGACGAGCCGCCCGCGCCTGCGCGCTCGCGCCGCGGCAAGCAGCGCCTGCCCAACACGCCGCTCATCCGGGACCTCGTGCAGTTCTTCATCGAGTCCGAGGTGCGTGACCCTAGCGGGGCTGCTGGTGTTCCGCGCCGACGAGCCGCCCGCGCCTGCGCGCTCGCGCCGCGGCAAGCAGCGCCTGCCCAACACGCCGCTCATCCGGGACCTCGTGCAGTTCTTCATCGAGTCCGAGGTGCGTGACCCTAGCGGGGCTGCTGGTGTTCCGCGCCGACGAGCCGCCCGCGCCTGCGCGCTCGCGCCGCGGCAAGCAGCGCCTGCCCAACACGCCGCTCATCCGGGACCTCGTGCAGTTCTTCATCGAGTCCGAGGTGCGTGACCCTAGCGGGGCTGCTGGTGTTCCGCGCCGACGAGCCGCCCGCGCCTGCGCGCTCGCGCCGCGGCAAGCAGCGCCTGCCCAACACGCCGCTCATCCGGGACCTCGTGCAGTTCTTCATCGAGTCCGAGGTGCGTGACCCTAGCGGGGCTGCTGGTGTTCCGCGCCGACGAGCCGCCCGCGCCTGCGCGCTCGCGCCGCGGCAAGCAGCGCCTGCCCAACACGCCGCTCATCCGGGACCTCGTGCAGTTCTTCATCGAGTCCGAGGTGCGTGACCCTAGCGGGGCTGCTGGTGTTCCGCGCCGACGAGCCGCCCGCGCCTGCGCGCTCGCGCCGCGGCAAGCAGCGCCTGCCCAACACGCCGCTCATCCGGGACCTCGTGCAGTTCTTCATCGAGTCCGAGGTGCGTGACCCTAGCGGGGCTGCTGGTGTTCCGCGCCGACGAGCCGCCCGCGCCTGCGCGCTCGCGCCGCGGCAAGCAGCGCCTGCCCAACACGCCGCTCATCCGGGACCTCGTGCAGTTCTTCATCGAGTCCGAGGTGCGTGACCCTAGCGGGGCTGCTGGTGTTCCGCGCCGACGGGCCGCCCGCGCCTGCGCGGTGCCGTCGTCTCCATCGACAGGTTTCCATAGCGATCTATATGAAACTGACGACTGGATCTACACCTGACGGTTTTAACCGTAAAAAAAACGTGGGAGTAGTAGGAATTTAGGGTCTTTCGATTAAATACAAATGCTTTATCTTACAGTTACACGAACATGGCGCCTATCTAGTGGACTCCTTGATTGAGTCTAATCCCATGATGAAAGATTGGGAATGCATGACCGACCTTCTGCTGGAAGAGGCCGGACCCAACGAGGAAGCGCTGGACAACAGACAGGTGCGTACGGCTCCGTGAGTACAGTGAGGGTGGAGTAGTGCCGCAGTACATGGGCCGTGTCCGCAGGAGTCGTCGCTGATCGAGCTGCTGGTGTGCTGCGTGCGGCAGGCCAGCACGGGCGAGCCGCCGGTGGGCCGCGGCGCCTCGCGCAAGCACCACCACATGCTGTCCAAGGAGCAGGCCAAGGTCCGCAGCTTTCTACTTCTGCTTTGTTTCTATCGCTGGTCTTTGCGGATGGCCCCATGTGAAGTGATGACGTGAACGAACAGCACTTCGATCCGATCCTAGCGAGCGAGTGCGAGTATGGCAGTAATTATGTGAACGGTTCGGAAGTGATCACGTGATAAATTGAAACAATGCTTATTATTGGTTTTAAAAACCCGCATTTAGAATTGTTAAAATTATTATCAACTAGGTAATTCTTGATTAAGCATATACTTGAGTAGGTAGGTTGGGCTTATGGTTGCACATCTTAAGCGCGTTTGAACGCCGCGGCTCGCAAACATTATAGTATAATTTCCAATGAGCCTGCTAATGCATGTGAGTTTAAATCTTTTTCGATTTTTCCGGAATCAAAGTGGCCTGAAAGTTTATTTAAATAATGGTAGAAGAAATCGGATGGATAGATTACCCCCTGCATAAAAGTTACATGCAGACAAATCTCCCCTCTTCATAGTGTAAGTCCTGGCAGGTGGTGAGCGACGACCGCAGCCGGCTGACGGCGCACTTCATCAGCACGCTGCCCGCGCTGCTGGACAAGTTCGGCGCGGACCCCGAGAAGCTCACCAACCTGGCCTCCATCCCGCAGTACTTCGACCTCGAGCTCTACACCACGCAGCGCCAGGAGGGCGTGAGTACCGCCGCTCTTGCTCACTACTACTTACACTGACGGTTCTAAAAAAGGACTTTGGTTGCTTATACATTTTGAGATTTTGTAGTGGGCCTGGTTTAAAAGAAGTCTGAAACTAGTTTTATGATACGGACTTTTTTTATAAACACAATGTAACTTTATCCCTTATTCCCACAAGGGCTACGCAGAGGTGTACCGTGTATCTATCTATACACCTGCTACATTTCTCTATCTATATGCCAGTATTTTTACAGTTTCATTCTATAGTTTGAGCGTTTTAGCAAGGTGCGGGTGACACATGTTAGTAGGGGATGACTAAGGAAGTGGCACACTAGTGTTATCGATAAATATTATCATAATGACAAAACAACCCATATTACACCGAAGATTGGTTTTAATATAAACATTTTTTTTCAATGATTTTTAAAATCCATTTCGAAATCAGAAGACATTACTGTACGCGACGGGTGGTCATGGCAATCGGGGTAGGTGAGGTACGAGGGAAGGGATCCCCGCATACCCGCACAACCTTCGCGTCGTTTTAGTCTTAACGCTGCACGAGTCAACCACGTTTCTCGATATCGAGCTCGCTCCAATTATTCTTCTTTATTGCCTATAAAATTACCTATACAAAGAAAATACAATAATAATTTTAAATTATTAATGTCAATTTTAATTATATTATAATTACTTATTTAATGATTATTTCTATGTAACTGTATGAAGCTAACTTAATTTTGTTATTTGTTATTTAATATCTGTTTTGTAGCATGTTTGTATGTAGTATACTGAAAATGGTGTGCATACCTTTAAGTGACGTATTTACACTGTACATAAATTATGAAAATAATGTCACAAATCGTAATTGTAAATATGTCGTTGGTTTGCCTTATCAATAAATAAATAATTGTGCGGTGGCAGTCCAAGGGCGCGGTGTACGACTGGCCCCGAGGAGGCGCGGGCCGCTCGCGGGGGGCATCGCTACAGTACTCATTCAAATCTAAAGTGTTCCAAGGGATCGCAATATTGCATAAAATATGGTATACAAAATATTGTAATACCTACTACTGTATGTAGCAACAGTAAGCAGATTTACTTAATTAAATCTGATTTCGATAACAATTTTATGGGCATTTTTTCGGAACCGTAAATATTTTTAAAATTAAAAGTAGCTTTTAATATTTCTCATAACATCAGCTATTTGCGAGTGAAAGTTCCGTCAAGCGGTCGCAAAGAAGCTGTATCCTGCGAATTTCCCGCTTTTTTCCAATTTTCCCGCGAAACCCTAATATTCAAAGTAGCTTTTATCAGACTTAATCAGCTATCTGCCAGTGGTAGTCTCGTCAAAATCGGTCCAGCCGTTTTCAGTTACAGTGTATCGTGTATACTATGATATGCATTGAGTTAAAAGTTGTTATTTCGATGTTACTAACAGACTCTAATTCGATCGACGCGTATTGATAACATAAAGTATCCCGTAGAACCTGACGCTGCTGCTGAACAAGCTGCGCGATATCGTGAGCGTGCAGACGGAGGCCGAGGTGCTGGAGACCTGCGGCCGCACGCTGGAGTACCTGTGCAGCGAGCAGGGCGGCGTCTACACGCGCTGCAACGTGGCCCGCGCCACCATCACCGACATGTGCGTCAACCGCTACAAGGAGGCCATCGACGACTACCGCAGCCTGCTGGAGGGCGGCGAGACGCCCGACGCCGACGAGCTGTTCAACGTCATCAACTCGCTGCGCAAGGTGTCCATCATGTACATGTGCCACAACCTGAACGACACCAACATCTGGGACTCCTTGTTCGAGGACCTGCCCAAGTGCGTCAAGGAGAACGAGACGCAAATGCCGCCACAGGTAGGTCTCGGGTCCCGGAACTGGCACCGCTCACGGCGGCCCGAGTCAGCAGTGTCCGTTGTGCGCAGGCGCTGGTGTACGTGGTGCGCTCGTGCTTCTACTCCATCCTGTGGTCGCTGCACGGCGTGGAGCAGCGGGCGAGCGCGGGCGGCGCGGGCGCGCTGCGCGAGCGCCTGCAGGCCTACGCCGCGCACTGCAAGGACATCGTGGCGCGGGGCGTCACGCCCGAGCTGCGCGAGGAGGTAGGCCGCGCCGCGCTGCCGGCCCGCGCCCGCGAGCCCGCCTGACGTGTCTGTGTCCGCAGGCCTACACCAGCCTGTGCGACCTGCTGATCTTCTTCGCCGAGCACCTGTACTCGCTGCACCACAGCGGCGAGCCGGACATGAAGCAGCTGGTGTTCGAGCCCGACCCGCAGCTCTGCGACATGCTCAACGACTTCATCCAGGAGTTCGTCTTCGTGCACCACAACTACGGTAATGTCTTAACTCACGCCTCGCCCTAGACTCACTGTACACCTCGGTCACATGAGGCTAGTCGGAAATTCTCTAGCTATGGAAATTGTGTGCACTGTTGAGACGTGCAAGTTTTGAGTGAGAAAACTCGAATCTTATTCGAATTAAAAATCATCTTTAATACCCAACTTATTAGGCCGACTAACCTTATATTCGAGAAAGATGGAAGAATACTGTACCATCCTCTACCATATCATTATATTATTTGTAGAAACTATAATATACGAAGAGCTTTTTCTACGAGAAAATTTGTGCTATATAATATATGGATTGTCCGGAGAGTTTCACAGTCGGCTGTAACTAAATATAATACAGGTGCCGCGATAGCATATTTCCTGCAATTGGATCGTTACGACCGAATGATTGCGGCTCAAGACTACAATGACATAACAAGATATTTTCATTGTTGGCGATGGCATGAATGTATTCTAGAGCTCGATGTAACATAATTATGTGACATCACGGTCACAAGTGCAGTTTTATGCAAATATGTACGTAACATAGAGGTGTTTTTTATACTCATGTAGTACCCGACACGTAACTTGGCAACAACTGCGCAGAAGGCATTTAAAGGTCTTTTTGGTCACCAAGCGGGACGCGGGGATGTAGGTAGCATCGGAGGCCGCATGAGTGGTTGATCAGAACGATAATTGTCACCCGCAGTGTATCCGCGTTCTGTTTGCTCTCGAGTACACTTGCGTACATTGACATTTTTACCCTTAATTTTTTCGTGAGCTTTTGTTACAACTTCTTGATTTAAGTTTTATTATAATACCTCAATCAAAAACTGTTTTACGTACCTAAACATGCCAGATTTTTTTTTTAATAAAAAATTTCAATCTTTCAAAAATCTTAAAAGTGAAAAATAATATGTTATCCACTTCATCTTACATAAGCAAAGTGGAAGTCGGTGCCAAACCGATGCGTTCGCTTTGTTAATTGTTTAATTATTAACAAAGAATCTATGAGAGCATTCTCTTAAGTACTTTTTCGATTGAATCTGTCAATTAATGTTGAGATTTCACGATTTTTTGCACAAAGTGTAAAATGCGCTAACTTACTCCTACCACGTCAAGTGTCAAAACCTTGCCAAATTACGTGCCGCTTACTATATAATAAGTTTTATTATATAATTACGATATCGTACAAAATGTCATACGATTGTATTTTTGGATAATATTCAATTATGGATGGATTTTATGTACACTTCTGGTAGCACTTATTATATCTAGTGTGTACCGAGTGTCTTGAATGATTACGTGCACTGGCGGATCGGTTATTTTAAATAGAACATGAGTTTTATTTTTATAGAATATAATGGTGTGGTGCACTGTGGGTATTTTATACTGAATTGGTGATAAAATAATCGTGAGCGTTAATATTTATTACTAATGTAAACACTTTTTAACTGAGTCTGTGGCAACACCAAGTAGGGTCTCGTATTAGTTCACTTATTATATTTAAATTTCAAAATCATTATAATTGTACCCATAATAAATAATGGCGCTCGCAAGTACCTATATGCTGCACAGTACATTGCTGGATGACACTCTGCAGTATCATCATTACATAAACAAATACCTATACTACTAGGGAGAGAGAAAAAATATGCATTATTAACGTAACGATCACGAGTCGGTTGTAACAGAAGCGATGGTGCCGCGTGTCGCGGGGTAGCGCGCGGGACGTAGGGGTAATGCCAGTGTGACGTCACCCGCCGCTCGGCCGGCGGGGTGATGCGATAACGGTGTGGTATGTTTGGTTGCATGTCACGCGGTGTGCGGCGGCTGTTGTCCGACCTATCCGACGCCGGTAAGCCACTTGTCGCACTCGATTCGCACTAGATGACACACCGACGGCGTATTTTACCTTAGTAATGGCGCGACCGCCCACACCGGCCGGCCGCCGGTGTCGGAGGTCGCCGCCGCGCTACAATAATGCATATTTTTGTCTCGACGCGATAAGCGGACGTCGCACACGTTTTCTGCACTCGCTGTGTGTTATCACTTAACATTACTAAGGGAAAATTTGTCGCGCCCGCTTCATAGACGCAATCCGAAACCGACGGCGAATAAATACGACACGTTAAAATACAAACTTAGCTATAGGTTTCTTTTATGTCACAATGATTCTATATTTTAGTTTCCAAGTTCATTTCTTCGAAAAATGTACTCTTTAGACAGAATGAAAATGAAAAACATACCATTGGTTAAGAAAGAACGGCAACACGAGATTACATTTGAAGTGTATTCGCTCCCGGTATCGGATTGATATAATTCTATTAACACACTTGATGAGTTTTGTGATTTTGAGCATGTTTTGTGCAGTGTATATTATTTTTTTGCATTTCATATAATTTTATAGAGTAATGAAATCCGTAAGATACGAAAAAGAAGTAAGAATTAACACGGCGAGGTGAAAAGCTTGTACTAAACACGTCGGGTTTGTGGGACTCCTGCGACTTATGTTAAAGAGGAATGGATAATATATTATTAATCATGTACTAGAGCTTCTTTGTTTCCTATAATATGTAGCACGTAGAGCAGTGCATGGTTTATAGTTAAGACCATTATCTCAAGCTGTACCATTCACTTTTTCATGTTGTATGCGATGCAACCATTTTTTTGTTCAATTCTTCTAAAAAAGTCTTTGATAGAAGTAACGTAAACAAAAATTAGTGGTGTCAACTTGAGGTTATAAAATGTGATGTTTCAGTGTCTATAACACTTGTATATCTAGCATCACATATTAAAGGAACCTTTTCTAAAACAAACATGCCTTAGTCGTCGAAAGACCCTGAAGCGTTACTTGCTGGTCCAGCCTTCCCCCCCTCCCCCATGGCGCTAACCGTCCCGCCCGTTGCAGACGGACAAGACGAGAGACGCATCGAGGAGCTGCACAAGCGGCGCAACTTCCTGGCCGCCTACTGCAAGCTCATCGTGTACAACGTCGCGCCCATCCGACGCGCCGCTGACGTCTTTAAGCACTACATCAAGGTACCATTATGACTGGTTCATTCACACTGGCATTACTCTCGATAATCTAAATTCGACATTTCTTCTCCGAGGTAATATTTAGGAAGTGCCGATGCCATCTATAGTACGCGACACTCAGAGTAATTACTAAAGCATAGAGGGAGCATGAAATTTCACTAGAGTTATACTCTTTTTACCTATGACACTTTAATTGTGAAAAACAAGGATAGATATATAGATATATAGTTTAGAGTTGCTTACAGCAATACTGTCCACTTTTTTTTGCCTCGGTAGTGATGTGCCGTTTTGGTAAAGGTATCGAAATAAATTTATTTCTTGACAGAAAATGTACTTTTATTGAATGTACATTATTTTCACGTTGTGTAAAATATACACCACCAAGGCATCAATATAAATTTAGTCCCAAATTTACGAATTATTAAGTAATGGTTTAAATTAAAACAAATTCGTTGACTAAAAGATCTATTGCAACACGACTCTACCAATCACTGTACTTTTTATGATACATTTGATAAATGAATGGCTAATCTTTATGTTGATCGGCCTCTAGAAACTGGGAGTAAAAGTAGAAAAAGATATATATATAGATTTTTTTATAATCTTGCGGTTAGCAACACGTTCAGCGATTCATTATTAGGGTTCCATAACCAAATTGCAAAAAATATATTCGGCTATGCTTAGTTTAGTTTAGTTTTTAGTCCAACAATTTCTAGCTCTTTTAAAGCCTTTACACCAGTTCTCTATCATTTGGAGGCATACCGTAAAATAAAACGATATTTGTTACAATTTAATGACATAAAATATTATCGTATCGAATAGTATCGATAAAAAATATCTACTTCGCTAGCATAACATAACCTCACAAATAAACAAATTACTATTTTTTTAACTAATTCGTTAACACAATATTATTAGTAAAAAAGATAGTCTGAAGTGATCATCATAAATCTAATGTGTATGTTATAGGTGATCACATATAAAAATTACTCATGATTTTATAAGAAAATTGCAAAAACACACTTACGGGTTAAAGCTTACAAATTCATTGTTATCTTTCCGTGATGAATGTGATTTACACAATAAAACAAAACTAGCCACATTAAATGCTTATTTATCTGTCCTTTGCACCTTTTGTGCACAATCAAGCTGCTTCTATTTTGCAAAAATTCTATTGTTTTTAAAATAAACAATGACCAGCACAAGGATGACATTCACAACTTATAATATGACTAAATCAAATACTTTGTACAGTTAACCGTGTAGAACTAAGCAACTGTGCTTTTTTGATTGGTCGTGTAGTAAGAGACCAAGTATGACCGTTTGACAATTGCGGAATGTCCATTTAGCTTTAAGCATATATGAGTCCATATATGTTTGTCTCTTTTATATATATAATCTGCGTCATAAGAGAGAGGAGCTGGGATTTATTGTAATTTGTGTATAATTTGTTCGCTCTCTCTTTGCTTTAGTAATTACTCTGAGACGCGATAGATGGTCATGGTAATTTTGTAGTGATTTGGCATCACGTACCTTAGTAGGTGGTTGGTATCGATTGTTTTATCTGGCCACTCGACATTATTTGTTTTCTTTTCTTTGTTTTCTTTTAAAAAAAAACGTCGCCCCACACTAGGAATTTCTCCTGTATCGTAGGTGCGTTTCACAAACATGAAAATATTCACATACACTAACACCCAGACTCGGGACAAACATCTGTGGTTCGCACAAAGTTTTGCCCCGTGCGGGAATCGAACCCGCAACCCTTAGCACAGCAGTCCAATCGCTTAGCCACTGCGCTAATCAGGTCGTCAACAATACCAAACGAACTAATACTATCATCGCTACACGCACAAAGTTCTTTTCTAAAGTTGATGCAATACTCAGCCGTATCCAATGTCTGATTAATAGGGTGTTTATAATAATTGTTTTCTGTTCAATGTGTAATTTCTAATACTTTTCTGGCTAGTTCTTGTGCTTAAGAATAAATTATTGGTTTTTACCCGACTGCCAAAGGTGGGTTTTTGGTTTTACACGTGACGAGGAAGCGGCCGAAGTAATTTTAATACACAACCTAAAAGAACAAAGTGAGATCGATATCAATAAACGCGGTCGACGCGGACTCGTGCAGCTCCATGACTAAGGTGGCGCGGGTGGCGTGCGGGCCGCGCCGCGCATTACCTCATACCCCGATTGCCACGTCGACCTGACGCATACAGTAGCTCTTAAAAATATGACGTGCTAAAAGTGTTTCTTGTAAACCAAATTTCAGAAATAAAATGAAGTTAACATAATATGAGATAGAACTAAAGAAAGCATTATATGATTTATTTTTGACCCAACCCAAAGAATAAAAAAATAAAAACAACAATGAAGTAAAAATAAAATCAAGTAAGATTGTACAGAATAAAAATAGGTCCCCAATTTAGCATAATTTCTGAATTGGGGACATAGACAGCCAAATCTGCTGCTGGATAGCTGTCGAGCTGATGTGCGGTTTGGACCTGAATTAAAAATATAATTAATATACTAACCACAATAACTATAATATTAAGTAATAAATAATTTGACGATAGTGCTACAATGACTACGGCGACATAATCAAAGCGACGCTGAGCAAAGCCCGAGAGATCAACAAGCTGAACTGCGCGCTCACGATGGAGCTGGCCATGCAGGCGCTGTTCACGGAGATGCTGCAGAAACACCGCACGCCCGCGCCGCACAGGCAGCTGCCCGAGATGCTCGAGCTTAAGGTAGGCTTCCTAGCAATATTTACCAGTCTTCTCTACTTCATAGGCCAGTGTTCAAAAATAAACACTGACCTATTAAGAGCCATTTCACACAATGTTGTCGTTCGAATTTCGGTAGACTTGTCATGTGTGCGTGACACACCCACACAGATAATGCAAACTGTGTAGCGTAAATGACGAGACGGACAAAACAATCTCGATCGTTATTACAATATGCTTTCGGGATTTATGTGAATATTTCAAATTCATTAGTAATTAATTATTCAGACTAATTACAATTTTTACAAGCTAAGGGTTGCGAATTCGATTCCCGCACCGGACAATTTTTTTCCGTGATATTTCATGTTTGTAAAAAGCACCCACGTCAGGAAAAAATCCTAGGGCTGGTTTAAAAAAACGAAATAATTCTACTTCACTTTACTTTAAGCGAATTGGCAGTCGGTTCTAAATCCTATGCGTTCGCTTTGATAAAATAGTTTAAGCACTGAAATTAGATTTAGCAAAGCAGTTATCAGAAGTATTCTTAAATCTTTTATTTAATTGAATGAATGTTGGGATTTGGCACCACCTCCCCTTCTCCCAACATACCATAACATAATTATAAATAAACTATCGAATCGATAACCTCCTCCTCTTTGAAGTCGGTTAAAAGTAATAGATTATGAATCTCGGTCATGCGCGTCTGCGGCAGGAGCTGGCGAAGCGGTTCTCGGTGATGTTCGGGCTGGACGCCGTGAAGAACCGCGAGGCCTTGACGGCGCTGCACCGCGCCGGCATCGCCTTCGCCGCGCTGGAGCACCCCGGCCACTCGCCGCCGCCCAACCTGCTGTTCCTGGAGCCGCTGGCCGAGTTCTCCGGCAAGCTGCTGCGGCAGGACAAGCGCCAGGTGCTCAAGGTCAGGCGCGCACTACACACAGCACGCTGAGCTCCGAGCGCCCGATGAGCTTCGGAGTGTACTTCGAGATTAAAAGCTGCTATTTTATCTCATTTCGTCTGCCGAAGCACTCTGCGGTCACCCTAAAATGCATACGACACAGTGTCGAATACAGTAATGTCGAGTAGTTTTACCTTGAAGGTGAAGGTGTAATAACGTGTGGTGTCGTGCAGTTCCTGGACAGCCGCATCCCGCACGGCGTGCAGTGGGGCGAGGAGTGGGCGGCGCTGCTGTCGTACCGCGGCTCGCTGCTGACGGACGCGCCCGAGGAGCGCCCGCCGCCCGCCCGGAAGCACTACGCGCGCAGGGCTCGTAAGTACACACTACTCCGCGGCCTCGGGGACCTGCAGGTGCGGCTCTACCCGTAACATTCCGACGTAACATTGTGATGCTTACAAAGGACTTGTTTTTGGGAAACACAGTCCCGAACAAAAAGCTACGAGTTTCTACCCTATCACTATGAAATCCCCAGAATATTAACTAGCATATAAACCTGCCTAAAATCGCAACACGATACGACATATCGGTTATATTTACACACTTCAAAAAAAGGAGTTTAAGCATTCGGCTTATATGCTTTTTTACAAAAATTATATAGAAAGAGAAAAGAAATAAATAATTTATATGTCAGAAAATAGTATAATTTAGGTGTATATAATTTGTATACGAAATTACCATTCATATCCCATTTCTTTCAACGAAATGCCAGTGGATGAGCGTTGGAAAATCATAATGACGCTTTTATATTAGTATATTACCAAACTTGTCACAGTCAACAATTATGAAATCAATGATAGACCATTCTGACACTATTGTAATAGCAGCCTTGTGGCCCTGGTGAGAGGCCTGCTAACGCTGTGTCTCCCGGGTCGTGATTGGCACTCGAGGACCTTTCTTTCCCAACGGTTATCGGTTCTTCGAGCGATATGGTCTGCCTAGTGCCACTTTAAGTTGTTGCATATTGTTTAAGCTATGTCGGTGACTAATTCTTTGTCCAATTTCCGTATTCCTGATCCTGTTGCGCAAAAGAAACTCCGAGCACAGCTCTCGCCATAGCTCGTTGAGTGACTCTGAGCCTCTCCAAGTTAGCGATCACGTCTCGGAGCCATACGACATCACTGGCAACACACACTGGTTAAATACCTTCGACTTCAGACACTGCGGAAATTTTGGAGATGTCGCGTAGTTTCCCGAACGTTGCCCATTCGAGTTGGATTCTTCGGACGACCTCTTTGTCTAAGTTGAACTTTCCTTACTGAACCATTTGTCCAGTTGTAAGGTCGACAACCTCGAGAGAGTCGTTCCCAACGACAACCGGTACGGGTGCAACATGGACATTAGACATGATCTTCGTTTTATCCATGTTCATAATAAGACCCACCTGTTGGGAAACGATAAAGAGGTCGCTGAGCATAGTATTAAGCTCCTCCAGCGACTCCGCCATGATAACTATATAATCGGCAAAATGAAAGAAAGAAAGAAATAACTTATTTGTAAGAATATAGTAAAATTTAGTTGTATACAATATTTTTAGTATCATATATTCTACCAAGTTCTGGTGTACAAATATTTATTTATATATCTAAGTTACTTTTATAAAGTCTTATCACTAAGGTAATCATTAATAGAGTAATAACATTTGTCTGAAAGGAAATCAAACAATCTGCTTTTAAACATGTGTACATTAAGGGATTTAATACAATTCGGCAGTTTATTATAAATTGGGATTGCCATACAAAATGAGTTTCTGCTATGCATTGTGGTACGTTGGTTTTGGACGAATAATTTATTAGGGATTCTGCTATTTCTATTTGTGATTGATGTATTTTTATCAAAAAGTGTTAAATTCTTATATACGAACATAGATATCTCATAAATATATAAAGAGGGTAGTGGCATTGATGTTTCTTAAACAGAGGAACACAACTATCTAAATATTCAGCACCACTTATTGCCCTCACACATTTTTTTTGTGCTCTGAACGCCCTGATTAAGTCAACTGAGTTGCCCCATATGACTATTCCGTAACGTAGAATAGAGGAGACGAAACCATGATACGCACAAAGGGAAGCATTTGATGTTGTTACTAGCCTGATTCTGTTTAAAACAAATACGTAACAGTCTAGTTCTGAACAGATTTTATCAATATGTTGTTTCCAGCTACAGTGTTTATCTATAGTTAGTCCGAGAAACGTAGTTGTTTCTACTCTTTCTAGAGAGTTTCCATTGAGATATGATTAATGGGGTAGGTAGGTTTGAAATTGTATTAATTTAGTTTTATCGATGTTAATTTTTAAATTATTATTAGCTAGCCAATTATTTACATTATTTAAAGTTCTATTAATGTCCTCTTCGTACTTATTTTTATCATTGCAATTTACAAGTAAAGTTGTGTCATCTGCACACAGACACATTTGTAATTAGTGGATTTCGGTAGGTCGTTGATATATAATAAGAACAATAAAGGTCCCAATATACTGCCCTGTGGTACTCCGCATGAGTTTTGAATGTCCCTAGACCTTTGGGCAGTTTTGTAACGTCCTGATAAACAAGGTATTTCTACGCATTGAAAACGATCTGAGGTAGGTACTGATGTATTCGCCATTGGTGTTCATGCCGAACCTGTTCCATTCCAAGAGTTTGAAAATGTCTTTTAAAGCATTTGGAAACTGTTTCCGAGAAATAACGTCTCCCTGCCTCACATCACGATGCAGTTTAATGGGTTTCGTGCTCTCGTCTTGCAACCGGATCGACAAGGTGGCGTTACTATACAAACACTTTCACACCTCGATATACCTATAGTCGACATGACATCGCTGAAGGGACTGCAATACAGCCCAGGTTTCGATTGAATGAAAGGCTTTTTCATAATTCCTAAACGCTAGACACAGCGGCCGATGGTGTGTGTGATCTAAGGTGCCTTATCGAAAGCCGGCTTGTTCGGGAGGGCTGATAGTCAGCAAGCCTGCGTTCGAGATAGCTCGTAATGACTCTTGAAAACAGCTTGTGTATGATTGAGGAGCGAGATAGATCTATAATTCTTCAACAAGGTGTTGTTCTCCTTTTTGAAGAAGAGCAACACCACACTAGTATAGGGAATGCAAATCCGTCCGTTTTTATAATAATAATTTATGGATTTTTTAAAGAAAATACTTCTCACATAGTTTGTTATCGAAGTGTTTCTTTTAAAAGTTTAATCAAACTTAAACAAAAGGCTTAGAAACCAAATTAAGTGTTTTTTATTACCTTTTTGATGATATGATAAATTATTCTATCATTATGGCGGTCGTTTTAGCCGATTGACGCCCACTGTTGAACACAGGCCACTTGTATTCAAATTCAATTTTTAATCCCCAGGCACCACGATCCTGCGCTGTGTGAAGCCAGTGACTCCCCGTAACTAGGGACTGCAATCCGGATAATCCGTAATCCGAAAAATCCGGATACCCGCTCATTTTTGCCAGATTCAAAATCTGGATTTAAAAATCGAATCTGGAGTTTTTGAATAGAACGGATTTTCTACTAATATTAATAATGAGTGATTTTCACACTATAGTGCGATTCAAGAGACTTTAGTTTATGGTACTTTATGATGATAGTTTGATGCTGAAAACTATAGTGTCATTACATGCTTCTTATCATGAAATTAGACTCCAGTCTCTTCAGCTGATCTGTCAATCAATCGACAGATCTCTAATCAAGCACTTGACCAGCGGTGCTTTTTTTTTCCACTCCTTTGTATTATGTTAATCTGTATCTGTACGGAGTTACAGACCTATTAAATTAGATACTCAGTGCATTTAAAAAAATACCATTGAACCAATAGAGGCATGAAAGTATTTTTGCGAGATTTTTCTCTATCGAACAGAGTCAGCCGTCGCTTTAAAAGACAGATAACGGCGGTCCTTTCTCCTCTAAGCCTGTAATCTTGGGGAAGATCGAGAATTTCTATGGATAGCTGACTCCTCAACATAGAATCTTATTAAAGGTTTTGCTCCAGATCCTACAGCCAAACTAATCCGACGCTATATCGAAAATATCCTGGACGTTTACTTATACGAGATTAGTAAGGCTCGGAAACAGCAAAAACGCTGAAGACGGAATTACAGCTAACCTGCTACAACCGAGTAGAAGACCTATATATGTAAAATCACTCACAATCACACATGAATATTAGTAGCAAATTTGTTCTATTAAAAAAATCCGAATTCGATTTTAAAAACCCGGATTTTGAAATCTGCCAAAAATGTGCGGATATCCAGATTTTTCGGATTACAGATAATCCGGATTGCATTCCCTACTCCTATGCCATGCTTCTGGCGTAGTAACGTCAAGTATGAAGGAATTTAATAGCTTCTGGAGGACTGAAAGTACCGGTTTTCCAGCCTCTATCAGAAGCTCCGTTGTAATTCCGTCGTCACCTGCAAAGGCATCTTGTTGTTTATAAGCTGATTCAGAGCCCCTCTTATCTCTTGATGTCCTCAGTGTAATATCAGGTCAGTACCCTAGAGTCCTGGCTACACTGTCCGTAAAAATACTTAGCTCTCTCAATATCACCGGTTAGATGAGATGATACTGCCATCGTCGATCTTCAGCTTCGTCATTTGGCTTTTTCCAACAAAGGAATTCCTCACTCGCGAACTCTTTGGAGCCCTGGTTCCGTGAAATTGCGTCCTTTATACGCTTAAGTTATCGAAGGAGCGCAAATCGTGACGCGTGGAGTTAAAAATTCGCCTATTTAGTTGGCCGTATCCCGACATATCAGCTGAAGATTGCGTTCTCATCTCATTCCGGACTTCCATTAGTTTAATGGTTTTACTGGAGAGTTTCTTAGACTTTCTTCGGCGTAGAGTTGTAGAGAACTGGACAGCGTCCATCACCCCGTTGTTTATCTCGTCCGCTATTTGGCAGTCAGCTGAGCACTAGAAACGATTACGAAGTTCGAGTTGAAAGGTTTCGGGGTTCTGTATTTGGGCAGGACCAAGACGGAGCGTGGACTTCATCAGACGAGACCGTTCAAGCTTAACATTGATATTCAGTGTACCTCTGACAAAGCGATCCCGATCACAAAGACATCACTAAATATACGCTTCGGTGAAGTATGTTTTGGAGATATGGATTCAGAGATCTCCTCATACTTAGCCTCTACTTCATCGTCAGCGTGTGTCAAGGTCGGCGCATATACTTGGAGGACTGTCAAGGATTACCGATCGGTGATTCTGAGTATCAGGTATGCTAGAGGTCTACAATCTATCGACTTTTTACCACGGTTTTAATAAGGGGCTTACGAACGAGGAATCCTACACCACCCTCGGACGTTCGGTCTCCTTCTTAGATAAAAAGCACGATGCTGGAATTAAGTATTGTCGTATCCTGTCCCTGCCGTCGAATTTAAATAATCCCCCGGTGTCCCAATGCCATAATAAATAAAAAATAAATGTATTATCTACTATATATACCGGTTGTACTCACGTCGATATTCGGGAATGCCCGACTAGTTTCGGACTCTAACGGAGCCCTTATTCATGAGCAGGTGACGCGGCGGGGTCGCGAGCCGAACTAGTCGGGTATTCCCGAATATCGACGTGAGTACAACTGGTATATATAGTAGATAATATAGATAACACTCACGAAAATTATTACAGTAAAAAAAATGATAATTTAAATACATACATACAAAAAGTCACGCCTGTTTCCCTGAGGAGTAGGCAGAGACCACGGATTTCCATTTGCTACGATCCTGGCATACTTCTTTTGCTTCATTCACACGCATCACATTCCTCATACATGGTCTTCGGTTGAGGGTACTCCTCACTTGCCCTTTTTGCAAAACATCTCCGATTTGATTTGATTTATAAAACTAAACGAATAATTTCGCGATTTTTTTGCAGTGCCAGTTTGTTCTGGCAGTATGCTCTCTAAATAGAAAAACTGGCTGAAGTTATAATAAAACAGTTTCATTCTTAATTGCAGGTGGTCAGAACGATGAAGAGGAGGTTGAAGACAACGCGGAATCTGACCAGGAGCAACCCGGGTGAGCGACATAGACGCACTATGTACTTAGTTGTAGCTAGAGGTAATGTTAGATCATAGTGGAACTACATTGTGAGCGCACAGCATAACTACGTAAAGAACTACATCCCGACTCTGGCTCACTAAAGATTTTATAATTGTGTTGGGGGAATAGTGGCTACGGTATAATTAAATAAATAATATGTATACGATTTTGGAGAAGAGGTCTTGGCTAAACGTATTCGGTTTTGGAATAAAATCATCATTATCCATTTCCTTGTTCATCCTACTACTATTAATACTTGGTATGGAGGCCTTACTATTATGCGCCAGTAAAACGTTACATAGTAGACCTCTCAGGACTAGCAAGGATATGGATTAGGCATGAGTTTATTGTAATTTCAATAATATGAGCCTACATTATTTTTTGACATTGTGAGATGCCTCTGCCTCTCTCACAATGCAATTTTTCAAAAAATAATTCAGTCTGCTACAGTGAATTAATCATTTTCTGTGTATTTGTTTGAAATGTCATGTTTCACTCTTATGTATTTTATGGTGGTCAGCCACTTATACACAATTTTATATATCTCATTATTTAACTGATTATAACTATTATAAAAATATTAATTTAACCTGATTATTGTGTGTATTTATTTACCAGTTCTTATTTGTAAGCATAATATAATTCTAGTTCTTTATAGGATCCTTTACATTATGCTTGCTACTGAGACCTTGTATACATTTTATTTAATTAATATCAATATATGTTTATTCATAATTATAAAATGTAAATTGAAGATACTACTTATGAATTTGGGCCTTATAGATGTAAGATGTAGCAACTGTAATATGTGGCTCTGGGAGAGTACATGTTGGAGGTGGACCTGTTGTGTTGATTATTATGTAACTAGTGTAAAGTAAGTAGTTAGACGACGTGTGCAGCCCACAAGTTCCCGTTAATTTGAACAAAGTTAAAAGATTTAGACGATTCTGAATGTGCTTCAATTCAAAATAATTTATTTTGTAAATGAGATAGATTGTTCTGGATACTTGCAGGCTGTGCAAGAATATTATGTTAGTTTTTGTCAGCGACGAATATTGTAGTTAAGTAATCGAGAGATATTTTTATAATAAATGACATTTATTATATACTCATATGTTTTATTATACAAGACAACTTGGACTTTCCACCCATACTCCATCCTCCATATTGTAAGTATGTATTTTATAATTGTTTAGTAGAATGTGGTGATTCTAATAATTGTGATATAAAAATACATTGATCACCTAGTTCTGAGGTACGAAGTTTATTTGCATCAATATATGCGAGTTTTAAAATCATTGGGTAAATTAATTACTAGGGGTGCTTAGCCATTACATTCGTTTTCAACACTTAGAACCAATTTAGCAGCCGAAAGCAATTATGATTTCGAATGATGTGTGGTAATAAGAGTGGATGTTGGTCTATGTTATGGTAGCTATTCAAATTGTTAAGGGAATTTTGTAAATTATAGATACGAGTCAGGAATCGAACTTCCGACCTTTACCTAACTGCTCTTATCAACTTAGGTATTGTGTCAATGAATTTAATTTAGTGATGGTAACATGACATTAACAGTACATTAAAAGTCATGGTAGCTATTATTCGCAAGTGCTTATCATAAAGTCTTGTTATGAAGTATTTATTAATTGTTTTGGCAATAATATTACAAGTTTGATGTAGGCAATACTTAGAATATTTTCAACCGGGTTAACCTCTAATACAATAAACTGCATAGACCATACCTACAAAATTTGCGCGAATACCTACACAACTTTTCGAACACAAAATGGCGGCCTTGCTTAGTGATGTACTGTCTGATGTATATTGATTATATCGATTGTTGACCTCGTTGAGATTCAATTATCAACAATAAGCTATGTTAAACTGTAATCGATTCGAACTTAATTACGAGCATTACTATATTCATCATTTACCGAGATTATTAAGTACTTTAACTGTGTATGGTGAATGTTAAAATTTAAGGTATTTTCAAAATTATCTTCTAATTATCTAATTTAGATAAATATTGATCTAAATCTGTCTAAAAATATATGTAGTCACAACAACATTACCATGTCATCATTGCCTCATATTCTATTATATTGACTCATCCCAAACTACCCAAGGACTCGTATAAAATAAACCTAGTTTTAAAAAATCTACAGTATACGTAGAAAATCTGTTGCCAAAATTTATACAATTTTAATTAATTAAATACACAAAATTATACGTCGTAACTTATAGAAATCCAACATCGATTCTATCATAGCATGACATATCACTAGTTGACTTGTTTACAAACAATGTCTAAGTTCGATATAGAAAATAAGGAATTTATAGTTACAAAAGACTAACTTATTTATTGCTTAGTCTACAATTATCATTTTGAATTAAAATTTAGCACAAAAACCTCACAATATTTAACAATAACAGAGAAATACGATATAATAATGAGGCCGCAATACGGTTTTTTCCAGCCGTGCGGTTAACCGTAAAGTCGCGTATCCGCTCGAGGCGCACGCATTGCTTTTAAAAACCGCGTAGAAGCCCGCGGTTTTACGGTTCAAAAAAGTCAGTGCAAAATGGATTTCGAGAGAGCAGAATGTATTGTTGCTCTAATGGTAAGAAATAGAAAAAGGAGACGACAACCGTATTTCACAAATATTGGGTCTACTTTCACGAGCCATATTTCTTTCTGATTTCACACATTTTTACTACTGATAACAAAATAATCTTTGTAAATCTTAGTTGCACATAAACGATTTGATTTGATAATGTACATCTTTTTCCCAAAGTTTATTTATCGTATTTCTATCACTATATTCACGCAAAGTAGTGTAGTGGGCTTTTCTGTCCTTCCACTATTATTTTTGGGAAAAACTTTAATAATACTAACATTTAAACTATCGCGTTGCATGATTATAAAAAAATTAAATTACTACACGGAAAGCCAAAATTAAAAACTGTACCTATTTGCGTTAATTTCCATGTTGTAATTTTATTTTATGATAACTATCATAATGTTCGTTAGAGACTCCGACTCGGTCGACGACACAAATACCATGCCGCGACTATACAAGCACTCTTCACGGCGGTCTGCAAAAGCTGGCCAAAGAAGCGGGCGGTTACCGCAGATGCGTGCGGGCCCACATAGTTTTATGGATTACAAATTATCTGCAGTATATTCCTCCCGCAAGTGATTTTGTGACATTGCGAAGTTTTTTTTTTTAAACGTCGCCCCACACTAGGAATTTCTCCTGTATCGTGGGTGCGTTTCACAAACATGAAATATCACAAACACTAACACCCAGACTCGGGACAAACATCTGTGGTTCGCACAAAGTTTTGCCCCGCGCGAGAATCGAACCCAACCCTTAGCGCAGCAGTCCAATCGCTTAGCCACTGCGCTAATCAGGTCGTCAAAAGTTTAAAAATCAGTCGCGGTTAAAAACGGCAAGTGAGGCCGCTTGCATTCTATATTTCCTTGTGTCACAAAATCACGCTGTTAAAAACCGCGGCTGTACTACTATACCGTAGTGCTGCCTGGGCTTAAAACGTTGAGTAGGAAGTAAATTATTGATATGTTTAATTAGTTTTTAGTGTGGCATATTGATATAGATGAAATACAAAGCATCTGTAGTTGTAATTTAAATAATGTACGTACAAGGTGGAGGTATAAATAGAATAGATCGGACCCCGTCGGGCACAGCGAAAGCTAGGTATTGTACGCGACTGGTCGACATGGCAATTTTCATGTGATGTGGCATTATGTACCAGGTATTTTATATCGAAAATTATTGACAGACATGTGACAAACATACATACATACATAAAGTCACGCCTGCTTCCCTGAGGGGTAGGCAGAGACCACGGATTTCCATTTGCTACGATCCTGGCATACTCCTTTTGCTTCATTCATTTTGTGACAAACTCAGGTTAAAATAAGGTTTACTAAAATAAAATTAAAATGTTTATAATTTAATGTTATCTTGCACCATGGTCAGGTAAAATAACAGGCGAGTCAGCGGTCGGACGATCTAAGCCGGTGATCGATCGAGTGACAGTACCTGACCTGCAAATAGCCATACCATGAAGTATTTTTTAACATACAAACATCGAGAATTGAACTATCGCCTTGGTTTGGCCTTACACTTGATGAGGAAGCGACCGAAATAATTTTATTACACAACAAGCTTATACTCGGGATTTTGTCCCCGCTGATTGAAAAGCCTGTTCGTAGGAGCAGTAAGTAAAAAAATCAGAAACGAGTAAATAACGTTTGCATATTATTTGTAAATAACAATTTCATGGGTTTTTATTTTTTTCCCGCGGAACTCAAAATATTTTCAAAATTAAAAGTAGCTTTGTACCCTATACATAGGTATATGTATTAGGTTGGGGAAAAAGTCTTTTCGCATTATAGTATGTATGAATTTGTAATAAAATCTTTTTGGCTATAGTATTTGTATCTGGCTGGTTTTGGTATAATTGAAAGTTAAAATTTTAAAGAACATAATTCCAAATTCTAATTAGGAAAATGTGTGATTTTCATTTGTTTTTCGTACTGTCAAGATGAGTGAATCCAATGAAGAAATTCGATTCATTTTAAAATTTTACTACAAAAAAGGTAAAAATGCAACGCAAGCCGCGAAAAAAATTTGCGATGTTTATGGACCTAGTGCGGTGTCAGTGAGAGTAGCACAAATTTGGTTTAAACGTTTTCAATCCGGAAATTTTGATGTCAAAGATGCACCTCGCTCTGGTCTTACGGATAAAATGGATGCCATTTTTGAAAAAGTGGAGCAAGATCGACATATCAGTAGTTACGATGTAGCTGAAGAACTGGGAATTGACCACAAAACAGTTTCGGCGCATTTGAAAAAAGCTGGATACACAAAAAAGCTCGATATTTGGGTACCTCACGAGCTCACTGAAAGAAACCTAATGAACCGTGTACTCGTTTGTGATTCTTTATTAAGACGTAATGAAACCGAATCATTTTTGAAGAAGCTGATGAACTGGTGATGAAAAGTGGATCACGTACGACAAGAACGTGCGAAAAAGGTCGTGGTCAAAGGCCGGTCAGGCTTCACAGACTGTGGCGAAACCCGGGTGAACTCGCAATAAGGTGATGTTGTGTGTGTGGTGGGATTGGAAGGGCATTATTCATTATGAGCTATTACCACCAGGCAGGACTATCGATTCTGAACTCTACTGCGAAAAACTGATGAGATTAAAGCAAGAAGTTGAGAGAAAGCGGCCGGAATTGATCAACAGAAGGGGTGTGGTGTTCCATCATGATAACGCTAGACCTCACACATCTATAGCCACTCAGCAAAAATTAAGAGAGTTTGGCTGGGAGGTGTTAATGCATCCGCCGTATAGTCCTGACCTTGCACCTTCAGATTTCCACCTGTTTCGGTCTCTTCAGAATTCTTTAGGCAGTGTTAGGTTAAGATCACGAGAGGACTGCCAAATCCATTTGTCGCGGTATTTTGATGAGAAGTCCCAAAATTTTTATAGCAATGGGATCATGTCCCTACCTAGAAGATGGCAAAAGGTTATGGAACGAAATGGTACATACATACTTTAGTTAAATGTAAATAAACTATATTAAAAAATGTTTTGAATTTTCTTAAAAAATGCGAAGAAACTTTTTCCCCAGCCTATTATGTATAGGGTACCAAAGCTACTACATACACATATATATTAGACCCCGGACCATCAGCTAGCTAGTGAATATCCCGTCAATGGCGGTCCAGCAGTTTCGGAGATTAGCAAGAAGTTCCGGACCGACAAACAAATATAAACCTTGAACTAACTATATAAACGATAATCGCGATCGGTGCAGACTCGTGCAGCGCTAAGACTAAGATGGCGCGGGTATGCGGGGTGTTCCCTCTCCCGCGCCTCACCTTCTACCCCGATTGCCATGTCGACCTGTCGCGTACAGTAGGTCGTATTAGTGAGTGGGTGATAAATAAACACATAACTAGCCGGTCGGGCTGGGCTAGTGCGGAGTGCGCGTGCTTACTGTGTGGTGTGCGGCAGGCGCAAGAGGGGGCGCGCCTGGCGAGCCGCGCCCGCGCCGCGCCCGGCCAAGCGCGCGCGCCGGCCCCGCTGCTCGCGCGGCCTGCGACGCTCCTCGCCGGGCTCCGCGCCGCGCCCCGCCCCGCGCACGCGCGCGCGCCGCCGCCTGGAACACAGGTGAGCACGAAGCTGACGCCGCTCCTCGCCGGGCTCCGCGCCGCGCCCCGCCCCGCGCACGCGCGCGCGCCGCCGCCTGGAACACAGGTGAGCACGAAGCTGACGCCGCTCCTCGCCGGGCTCCGCGCCGCGCCCCGCCCCGCGCACGCGCGCGCGCCGCCGCCTGGAACACAGGTGAGCACGAAGCTGACGCCGCGTTAGCGCAGCGTTCGTGTCGTTCAAACGCTCGTGGAACTTGCACGCCCTATGTGGGGTAGGCCTCAGATTTAACACGTAATACATAAACAATAATTTTTCATCAAATGCCAATTTCAGTAGTAAAGTA
The DNA here is from genome assembly GCA_946251915.1 of Abrostola triplasia. Taxonomy (NCBI): domain Eukaryota; kingdom Metazoa; phylum Arthropoda; class Insecta; order Lepidoptera; family Noctuidae; genus Abrostola; species Abrostola triplasia. The sequence goes on from OX276433.1 coordinate 161,298, forward strand.
TTATCCTTTAAAATATTTCTCGGCTGAAACATGGTTTGCTCTATATAAATAATGTCTAGTTTCATGGTATGCACCAACTTTTTCTTTAATTATACATTATAGTAGGGGCAATTTAATGGATCACATTTGACATTTGTCCGTTTCCGCTTCATAGTGAGGGGACCTGCTTAAAAACATTGATCGAAGTGAATAAATCGATTCGGACTTATGTAAACATATTATGTAAATCGAATTCAATTATGAAATAGTACTTGTACTCAAAAATATTATTAAAACATTTTCAATACTTCTGTCTATATTCACATCTTATAAAATTATTGTCTTTGTTTTCACTGCGACTTTTCTTCCATCTTCTGTATCGACTTCTGCATACGCAGATTGTAGCAGCGTCAGCGTTTTACCAGTACTGAAGGGTGGTTCAGTATTGCTCCGCGCCAAATGATCCTTTATGGCGACGTAATTTAAAAAAAAAAAAAAAACTTCCTGTTTATGCTTTTGGGATAGTTTCATTACATAGCGGAGCTTGGATGACTTCCTTACTTTTACCAGATTTAACAACTCAATTGTAATTGTAATGACGTTTAGTTTTCTTTAGAACAGAAATTGTTTAATTTATTTAGAATGGTTTATTATGTTTGGAATAATTTATTAGTGAAAGTAAATCGTAAAATTACCTCCTTTTATCATTATTACAATAAATATGTATTTGTAATTGAAAAAAGCTAATCAATCGTGCAGTAGAACTGCACTTTGAAAAAATAAATAACATTTTATACCCGGCCATTACAAGGTTACTTTGATGAAGTGTCAAAAATGATCTATTAACTTGACCCTACTGTAATTTAATGAACCCAATATCTTCTCTTTATAATTTTTAACCGACTTCAAAAAAGGAGGAGGTTATTGTATTCGGCGCGTATTTTTTTTTATGTATGTACACCAATTACTCCGTCAATTATGGACAGATTTTATTCGTTTGGAAGAGTATGATTGCCATATGGCAATCCTATTGTCACCAAGTCAGGATCAGCTGACAGGATCCTGAGGAGGAAATGGAGGAAAACGCTAAAAAATTGCAGCCCGTCGCGCTTTTTCATGATAAGTCAGGTGCCAACTTTTGATAATAATCATTTTATGATGCGGCGCTGATGATCCCCTTCATCATCAGCTCAGCAAGAAGAAGTACTAATTCCTCAACAGGAGTGAGAAATGAAACTTTCGAGTATGAGATCACTTGATACATTTTAGTTAGTTCCGTGTTTAACTTGGTTCGGTTCTGGTAAGTAAAACCATGTTGGTTTAAGGTTAAACAGGTGTCTATTTTTTTTTTAGTTAGAAATGCGTTACGCATCCCCCGCCGTGGGAAGACGACGGGGGTATGTGGGATTCTCCCCCGAACCTAATAAGATCCGGGGCCCTACCCACTAAAAACCTCACCTGCCTGCTCTGCGCTTTGGATGGCGAGGAGGCGGGATCGCTGCAGCATTCTACTGCCAAGCCCGCCAGCGCTGTCCGCCCTGTAAAGAGGGACGGACACTCCTTGGTGCCCCCTTGTATAGGAGGGGGCTGTAGGACTTCAGCGGAGGCCCTTTTGTGTGCGGAGATGGGTCTCCCAAACCATGCTCCGCAGGCCTCCTATGACAGGGGACTGTAGTGTGTCCCCTATTCACCTTAAGTGTGCGCCATTTGTGGGCGCACACGCGACTTGGGCCCCCGTTAGGTGGGCGGCAGTTTAGCTCATGTTTGCCACCCTGAGGCCGAGTCTTATGGCGGCTGGTAGAGGGCGTTGCCGGTCCTCCCCCGCCGCCGGGGTCTTCAGGCGCGGATCGGAAGAGCGGAATTGACCTCCCGCTTCCTTTCCGCGGCCTCTTTGAGCGTCATCACTTCTTCGCAGAAGTCTGCGATGGCGCTCCAGGACCCTTCACTCCCTACCATCTCTCCGATGATAACTGGGAGCGAAAGGCTTAACCTTAAACCAACATGATTTTACCATGTTTTACATACTTCTGCCTATAAAAACACAACTTATAGGTATACATATTATTACATGAATGTATAGAATAAAAACCTGTAATCAAAAGTGCCATTACCAAACATGGAGTAGGATCTGTCTACATAACGATTGAGTTCGATTCCTTGGTCTTATTTAAATGACATGTGGGTGTAAAACAGTACGCTCACCCTTCGCGCAATACAGGTGTGTAATGAGACGGTGTTGTTGAGTAGTCGTTGGTCGGCAGGAGCAGCGACAGCGGCAGCGCCTCCCCCGAGTGACGCACGGTCGGGAACTACTGCTGGCAACACTTTTATTTACACTGCCTGTAATCCAAGTACAAACTGCTTGTAAGTGCACCGTACTCTACACTAACATTATTTTAAATATCTAGTTTATAATATTATTGGGCAATGGTCTCATCAAATGTAGCTGTGACCACTACTACTGCTTGTTGTTTTGTATGTTGGTAGTTAGTACCTACGTTGTAGTTTAACCTAATTTATGTTCTGGCCAATGATTATCTATATTTTTATTTACATTTCTCTTATTTGTTTCAACTTTAAAGTATCAAGTAGATAAAATAAACCTAAAAAAAATCCCCCAAAATCTAGATTGATTCTTAATGATTCAATTCAGTTCTCCTGGAAAATCCAATCGTGTTTTCTGCATATTGAAATATTGCCCTGCACTGCTTAGTGAATTATTGAAATATTTTATCAATGGTATTATAGTGGTAATGACGCCAGCTATCGATGAGTGGTCGTTGACAGCTGGCTTTGTCATATAGAATAATATCGGCAGCAGGATAATGAGAACAAATTATTATTCAAACTTCCTTAAATTATTAAAATGGTCTGGATGTAGGCACTTAATCGAAATTAGGAACAGTTTCAAGACACCGCGCATTATTACTTGAAACTTGCAAGTTGCGAGTCTCCAAGCGGCGGTTAGGTATTATATTTTTACTTTTGTGCTATGTGTTAAATTAACTTTAAGTTCAATATTTCATGCATTATTATCGGATATTTGCAACGGTCCTCAAAATGAAGAGACTGCTAAATTAGTAGGTATATCTTAAATAATAGCTAAGTATTCGAACTTTCGCAAATAATTCGTTGTCGCATTTACGCTATAGGTACACTTACCTAACGCCAATAATGATACTTGATAAATGTAGGTACTATTTACTGGCAGTACCATTCTTTTTTTATTTTGTGTCTATTCACCGATTTATGTTTGTACTCATGTAGGTATGGTTTGTACCTGCAATTTTTTATTGTTCATAAAGATTCGCTTGGTATTGTTTACTTTTGTAGCCATTTTATATTGTTGTTGACATTGTTTTTGGTTAAATATAGTTATACCACGAAAAAATAGAATCTTTTACTTTTTAAACCTACCTATAAAAATCATAATATGTAAAGTATCACCCGCACCTTCCTTCCTTTTTCATAAGACCTCAACGCGTGCACGTAAATGAAACCCAGAAAGACGCGCTGACGTCAGTGGGCTGTACCGTAGTATGGTGGTGTTTGGTTTGTTTTGTAATACCCGGCGGAAGTCGGCGCCGTGAATGGCCTATGTGAGAAAATCTCGGGAGGAAAACCTGTGAGGAATCCAGAATTGTGGTATCACTGTCGGGAGGCTTGTTTAGGGAAACATTTAACTTTCAGTAGGTATTGCATAGAAGGACATCATAGATTTGTTTAGATATTATAAGGTACCGGTTGCGTGTGGCCTTGTGATTACTTTATTCGGCAGATTTTAGATGGCCTATTGAATTATGTTTTCGGATAAGTTGTAGTAGGTATCTATTAGTTAAGGTAAGTAATCAATTTTTCCTATGATACTCGCTGAATTAATACCTACCTTATCGTAAATTACATTGTTTTACTTACATACTTAATAATTACAAAGTCTGACATAGATATAGAGACCTAATCTGGACTGTGCCCTTAGATTTTCATTTTAGTGGTTTTACTTGCAGCTTAGATACCTATTTATTTATATAAATAGAAATGTTGCTCTATGCTGAACACTTGTGTTTTATGTGGCAAAATGCGCACCGGGCGGGGCGCGGGGCGTGACCGCCGTAGCGTGCGCACGCGCAGCTCCGCCCCGCCGTGCCCCTCGTGTATCCGCCCCTGCTCGTGTATACGCTGTATACAGACTATTTGTTTTTACAGCTGAAGTAGCGCTTATTTGGCATTACTTCGGTATCTAAGTGAACAAAATCAAATATCGGGCTCTAACAACTCCTTTACCGTATAAGTTAGAGCAATGAAGGCCGGAGTGAATTCAAAACGATATTATTCGTAGTGCGAACGTTAAGTTTCGCAAACGTGTAAGCGTTTTGCGTTTCACGTAGTTCCTACATATTAGAACCATTAAATTAGAACACAGGAAAGTAGGAATTTAATCGAACGATAAAAAATGATTAAGGCAGAGGCTAGAGAACAGTGGTGATTGCTCTTCTGATACGAGGGTCAAACTGAAAGTTCTTAGAAAATCAAAAACTGATTACATTAGCCAGTTATTAGTTTTATTATATCTTTTCAAAATATTGTCCATTCACGTCAATACACCGCTGCATGCGATGGAACCACTGGGAAAAGCACTTTGCCCACTCGTCTTTAGGGTTCTCTTCAATGGCATCGCGATACGCAGCCACCGCTTCTTCAGCATTCATAAACCGTTTTCCTTTAAGTTTTTCTTTAATTTTTGGAAATAAATAAAAATCACAAGGGGCGAGGTCGGGGCTATACGGCGGGTGACCCAGTAATTCAACGTTTGATGTCGCCAAATAGTCGATCGTTCGCTTAGCGGTGTGCGACGAGGCGTTGTCGTGGTGAAGGAGGATCCTACTGCGAGGTCGTTTCTCTCGAACTTTTTCCAAGACAAGTGGCAAACAATTGGTAGTGTACCATTCTGCAGAAACTGTTTTTTGATCCTCTAACACAATTGTTGCGAAATGACCTATCCTTCCAAAGAACGAGGCCACCATTTTTTTTCCCTCACTTCGATCTCTCTTCACTTTAGTTGGCAACCTCTCGAAAGGAAACACCCACTGAGCAGATTGTCTTTTGGTTTCAGGATCATAACAGTAAATCCAGCTTTCGTCACCTGTTAGTATGTCGAACACAGCATTTGAGTCACCTCCGTTAAATCTTTCAATCATTTTACGGCACCAATCCACACGATGGAGTTTTTGAGCCTCAGTCAAATTATGAGGTATCCACCGGGCGCAAAGCTTCCTGACTGCTAAATGTTCGTGGAGGATTTTATGCACTTGACTCATACCGATGCCTAAGCTTGTCCGAATCTGCTGATAGGTCACTCTTTTGTCAGTCTCTATCATACGCCGCACAACACAGATGTTATCTTCAGTCGTCGCCGTAGAAGGCCGTCCCTCACGTAAATCATCAGTGAGATTAGTGCGACCACGTTTAAACTCATTAAACCAGTTGTAAACTGTCGCACGAGATGGGGCTTCATCGTGAAAGGCCAATCGTAGTCTATCATAACTTTCTTGTTGACTTAAATGACATCGAAAGTCATAAAAAATCATTGCACGAAAATTTTCTCGTGTTAAATTCATGTTGACGTGACACAGACAATTTTCAATTTGCCGCCAAATCGTAAAACAAATGACAAATTAATGAAATATATACTCAGTAATATTGGCAAAGAGTTCTATTTTCAAATTTTAGAATTATTTTTTTATTATATTGTTTATAAGTGGCCAGTTCTAAGAACTTTCAGTTTGACCCTCGTAAGAGCTGAGGTCTATAAGGTAATAACAAGTAGGTTCCTGACGTTTGAAATGTAAAGCGCACTATACTACTAACAAGTGATCAAGTTTGTAGGTACCTACCTAAGTATACATATGACTAAGTATACCTATGTGATAGGTTGCGTGGCTCTTCCGATAAGTAATAGTATTTACGTCACGCCCTAACCGCAAACAGGTATCATTTCTTTATTTGTGACATTCACATATGTATCTACCTAAATATGTAAGTAGATAGGTACCTACCTAATATAACCTGCTTATGTACTATTCTGCTTTATTTTTATTATATTTGCTTTCCCTGTATGGCACGCAGCAAATAAGCATTGGAATTACCATTGAAATTCACGCGGACGAAGTCGCGGGCAACAGCTAGTAGAAGTATAAAACCTAATAATGCGTATTTAATTAGTCGAAATAAACCAAATTTATGAGAGATATTTAAATTGAGCTGGCGAGTATTTGTACAAGCTTTTTTTTTACTTTCAATATTTGTATGTATGTATGTGAGTTTGTTTAGGTCAATACTTGCAATCTGAATTAGAACCACTTCTTGACATACGATTGAAATAAAATTTTGCACACATTAATAGGTTTGGTGACAATAAAATATTATGGTAGGTACTATTGATTTAAAAGATAGTGTTATTACTATCTTATAATATATTTTTAATATATTATACTAATATATTTTTACTATTACCTTATTTTAATTTACAGAATAAAAACAGAAACATTCATTTTAAGTTTAATTTATTTATTTACATATTAGAAACAACAACATTACAAAGGTACACTGGATCTGTCGGCGCTCAACGCTCAGCTCAAAATCTTATAAATAACACGAACCTTTTCTCCCAACACTTGTTACACTAACAGTTCTGAGATCTTTGATTACAACTTAAAACTAAAATAAATAATCCCATTTAATTTATAAATATAACGAATTAAAAGGTACCAGCCTTATTGCCTATTGACTTACTGCAGGGCAGGCCTCCCTTTCCACCACGCTTACTCACTGCGGAGCGATTTCAGAGTGAGAGATTTCAGGCGATTAAATCCTGGTTTCATCAGGAATAAAAAAAATCACAAGTAGTTATAACCAATGAGCCACCACGACTTATATAAATAAGCTATATCTACTTATATAAGGAACATCAGTGTAGCTTTTACCTACATACTAAATTGGTCGTCTGGCGCACCCTGGCCAGTCAGCCCCGGTGTTGACCTTCTGCCTTGCTTATATTTGTCCTGCATCATAAGCTATTCTTAATGTTTAGCTAATGTCGACATGATAGAAGTAAAAGTGTAGCTCTTGGAATCAATTTGGTGGCGATCACTTTAACTCGAGAGCTCCGTTGGAGTCTTGTCTAATGCAGGAGCAGCCAACCGGCACGTTGATGGTGTAGGTCGCCTTGTTGACGTCGCTGACGAGCACGGAGTCTAGCACTTCGATGCACTTGAACTGCGGGCCGGCCAGCGGCGTGCGGCCGCAGCAGGGCGCCTCGCCCGCGTCACTCGCCGGGCACTGCATGTACGGGTCCGCCGCGCACTTGAGCAATTTGATAACTTTAGGAATCCTGTTCGTGTCCACGTCGTAGTCGACCTCAGTCCTGCATATTGTCTTGTCTTGCACGACGGAGAGAGCTATGCCGCTGGGTTTGGCGAGCACGGCTGACGTCGCGTACGCGAGGATAACTGTCGCGAGGTACTTTTCGCTCAACATGTTGAATGCGGAAAATGAGAGCGAGTCGGGAGGCGTCTGCGCTTGTTGAGATAAACTCGTGAAATGGTAGCGAGTGGAGGCTCGTGCGCAATGTTTTATACTACACGAATACGTGTGTCAGCGTAGCGCGTGCCGACACACGATGGACGCATGGCGCACTCACACTTACACATTAGCTCTAACCACCACCACCAATTTTAAATCAAATAGTAACGGTGCGGTATACAGTCTTCTCGGCAATTAATCTTATATTAGATATTAATAGTGAACGATATTTAAATTATGTGAACTTACCTATTCATACAGGAAAAAACTATTTATTTTTATGTACTAAAATATATTACTACATATGGATTTAGGTACCTTATATAAAATAATAAGTGGAATTAAATTTGCAATATACCTACTTACTCGAATTTTCACGACGTATTCGAACCTGAAGACGTTAAGTACCTAACTGTATCTAAGTTTTCTTCCACTTTCCATGTTTGTTTTTTTTTAACCTGCTACCTACATGTAAAAATGTGACTAATATGTAAGATTAGTGAAAAAGTTTCTTATCAGGGTAGAACGACGAGGTCGGCGCCGCGGGGCCCGCCCGGCAACGCGAGGTAATTGGCCAATCATGAAAAAAATATCGGAAAATCATCCGAGCAGCTCTCGACGGCCGACGGGTTGTCCGAGGGGAGGAGAATGGGACCTAACGAAGTCATTAGGGCGACACACCATTATCCTGCGGGACTAACGCACCTTGTTACTTATGTCCTAATTCTTGATTGTTTCCTATTGTCTGACTTACAAAACCGAACTTTTTATAGTGTTGTGGAAAGTCCGCTGATGTCTAATAACGACAATAAATCTATAGCCGTATCTTCCTAATTAATTCATGATATTTTTGGTGTGTTATAATGGGTCTCTGGGTGGTTTAGATTAATATATACTTGGACCCGTAGGTGGCTCTTAGAAGATTTTTCAGATCAGGGCTAAGTCTGCTAAGACCGCTATTAGGGAGGGTGGTAAGTATCATCTTAGAACAGAAAGTTATTTACTTATTATCACTTCTTTTAGGCTTATTATTTACCTTGTAGATATAAGTATATGTAGAACGCTCAATATATTGTTAAATAGTTTAGATTCTTGCAAAACATGACCTAGCTCGCATACAAACCTTCTTACTATTATAAGAAAAGCTTTGCCAATTGATATTAAGGAAATAAACAGGTATGAGGACAGCCTCACGGGTTAATTCTAATTGTGTAATACCCGAGGTAGGCTTACGTCACATGCAACGAAATCCAGGTACTTAGGTATACACTTGGAACTTATGTAGGTAGGTACATAGGGGTCGCAATTACGTATCCTGGTGATTAACCTCGCTATGAAAATCTCTGCTCATATGCTCTACTAAGGAAATAGAGCTAAATCTGTGTAGGTAAATATTACCCCTAAACTTCTCGAAACGGTAGATACACCTACATTTCACCAGTTTACCTACAATTCCCTTATTAAAATAATTAATCGAACATGATTAGACTTTAGACAGTTTAGTTTTAGAATATGTAACTAAGACAGGAGACGGTTTCTCTGATTCGGATTTAACTAACACTTGAAACAGTTCTGAGAGGAGAGCTGCCTTCACTTAGAGTGGTGATAGTGTTTCACGCCGGCAGTGTTCCTGGGTGCCGGTGAACAGCGGCGTTGGCCGGAGTGGTTGGAGCCACGAGGTCATGCGGTGCGCTTTACGTTCAAACAGTGTGATTCACCGCGCACCTGACTCACGCCCCGCCACGCGACGGATGCTTTCTCAGCTATACACTCTGTTTTATAAAAAAGTAACATATATAATAGTACTGATAATATAAGTTACGTTAATTGAAAATTTATATTTTGAAGGGATCCATATCTACCGACCATAATTGACGCGTACAGTAATTTCTTGGTTTAACACGGGTATTATTCCCTGAATGATAAGTATACAAGATAAGATAAAAATAATTTAATAAAAATAGACTACTTATTTGAAATTGTACTTTCTGCTCATCATATATAAGACAGCCTTCAAAAACGCCCACCCATAACCGCTTCTGCTGCTAGTTGGGAAGAAGAAACGGCGCAACAAATTTCTCAAACATTTTCTTTAAAAACTACCAAACTAAAACGTTGCTTGCTAATATAATATATGTTTAGGAAAACATATGTCTTCACGAATATATATTTTTTTAATTAGCTACCTATATCTTTAAAACTTACATATTGAGCTCTACGCGAGCATTCATAATTAGTATTCATTGTTAGTAACCCTAATGTAAAGTATGACTCTATGGCATAGTTATAATGTTAACATAACACAAAACAAAGTAAGGCATTTGACGAAAATATGATCTCCAACGACTATTATATATACACCTACAGGAACTTAGAGCTTACCGTGATTATGGTATTTGCCACACTTTGCAGTTTAATTGTTATTATCCCAGTTTGGACTTACTTTGTATTTAAATAAAATAATTGTCAAAAGAACATGTTTGTAAATTTTTATTGAGTGTAAGTCATAATTTGCTAAATAGGTAACTAGCGTAACATGCTCCTGTAAGTGAGAACACTTGGGGCTACCTGAAGCAATAGGTCACTGCATGATAGTAGACTCGAAGCAGGTTGTTCAGGAAGAAAATGTAACACATTTTTAGTAAAAAAACACGTTTTATTTAACATTTGCCGATACCAGCTCGGACATATTAGTTTACAAAGATGCGCCCGCGCAGTCTTCGGAAACTCAAATTAAAAACAATTAACACTAAAGGAAAGTCACAGACTTTACAACATTAAATCCTTATCTAATTAGTACTAGCTGCTTTCGGCGAGCCGATTCAAATCACAACCATAAATAAATAATAAATTAAGTGCGAGTATTACAGGTCCGTGGCTTAAGTACACTCACGAAATAAATTATAGTCACTGGTGGAATGTATAGGAACTTATGGGTGCCCGGGCGTTGCTCGGGCGCAGGACGTAAGGCGCGCGCGCTGCTCATGACACCTCGGTGGCTTGCGTGGTCTCCTCTATGAGGCACGTGCAGCCCACCGGCACTTTGATGGCTTGCGGCTCGTCCGAACCCTTGAAGGTGACCTGCACCCAGTCGTAAATCTCCACGCACTCGGTGACGAAAGCGTGATGGTGCTGCTTGCAGCAGCCGTGCGAGATGTGGTGCTCGCTGCACAGCTTGTTGGGTCGGGCGGCGCACTTGAGGAACTTGATGCGCCGCGGTATCCGCTCCGGGTTGTCGTCGATCTCCACGCGTATGGGGCACATGGTTTTGTTGGCCACGTCAGACAGCTCGAACTCCTTCTGCGGCCTGGCTAGGGCGTACGCGGCCGCCGCCAGCACCGCCGCCGCTATCAACAGATATCTGTGGTGCGACATGTCTACTGTGTTGGGAGGTTCTGTAGCGTATGAAACGTGCGCTCTCGTAAAGGCTGAGTTGCGAATAGTAGGTGTGGTATAAGTCGTCGTCTTATATTACATTCGTCGCACCCTTCTACGGGCGGCGCCAGGCGGGCCGCGGCCGTTTGGCTCGGACGGCCAGACGTGCGCCGACCGCCGGCCCGTCGCCCGCTCGCTGCCGCCGCGAGTTGATACGGAACTGTTTTGTTTCGGACCGCTATGGGTGTGCGGTGTGAAGTGTCTTAACATTTAGTACGATTCGTGTTGTATCGACTGTTTGCTGGCTAGTTTGAATCATTCGGGAGTGTCGGGACCAATCACTGGGCACGTTATCTCGAATGCCTTGGAGTGTTGTATTGTGATTGGGTTTAATATACGTTGGTGTGACGGCCGCGACGTGTTGTGTACCTGTTGTTTTATTATTGTCTGATAACTGATATCTCGCTGACCAATCGAGTAATAATGCTTTAGCGTACAGAAGCGTAATATAAACACAGCAGTGTGTGAGTGTGGCGGGCTCGCCGGTGTTAGCGGCGGGTGCGCCGATTGGTCGCGGTTTCATATTATAATTTTGTTATTCCTTGATTGGTCACCCATTAACCAATAGTTGAAAAAAAAAATTATTTGTTAAAGTTTAGTCACTTTCTAATTCGGTTGTCAGTGTTTTTACAGTGCACTTCAGCCCACTACAATAATTATCTGTATTATTTATAATCATGAGGTATACTTATATTATTTGTTTGTAATTTATTGAAGACGCTGATGTAGTAGCTGATAGATTCTCTCATAGACCACTTACCCAAACAGGTTTGCCCAGTGTGATGTTCATGTGAAGAAGTATAGCAAGCCCTAGTTATACCTAATGTATATTGTTACTTTATTATTTTATTTATTACACCATAACTAACAAGATAGGTCAGGGATACTATCGTATTGTAACGTGTCCGGCACGTGTCCGTGACGACACGGTGTGGCTCATCTCACTTGGCCCTCGCTGGAGAGAGTCTAGAGGAGCATCGCGCGCTCCACCAAGCAGGAGGCGCGGCTCCGCGGCTCTCACACCGTTGCACGCGACACCGGCTCGCGCACTCACCGCTCGCGCACCGCTACGGCCGCGGCGGCCCGCGGCGCTACGACTCGTACACTTTTTTACGCTTGGTTTACCATGCACGCTGCACAGTTATCAACATATTTCTCGGTCAACACAATTTCATTTATTTTTTATTTAAACTTCATGCAACAACCTTGTCTACATAGGTGGGCTTAATGCGTGAGGTACTCTACCAGTCCACCATAGGGTGGTGCCGAGACAAAGTTATAGGTGCAATAATATTATATGTGGTAGGGTATGAATACAATAAAAGCTAATAATATATCATCATCATAATTCATAATCATATGAGGAAACTGAGCAAATTCTAGATCGACTTTGCTAAATAAAAGCGCTTAGAAGGAACACATGGGCACTTCGAATATTTCACAAACAAGCACACACTAAAACACACACATACATCCATACATACACACTCTCTCACACACACATACATCCATACACACACTCTCTCACACACACACAAACACCCACACACACCCACACCCACACTCCCACACACACACAAACACTGTTTAAAAACATGGCTCACATGCAGTATTACATTTACATACAACTACTTATCACAAAGAGCTGAAAATTAGTTTATAAGTCCACTATTCGTTTGATTTCTTTTAATTTTCCTAAAATATAATTTTATTATTGTAACTCCGATAATTATGTCAAAAATCTCAATACTGTTAGTAGACAACTAAAGGAAAGAGCGAGACAACCCCAACACAAGTATTTTCAATTACTTACTGGGGTTGACTCATTTATAAAACATGTAACTGTTTTGAGTCAAATAAAACATTTTCATTTTTTTTCATATCATTTTACACACAATAAATATAGTAGTATAAGTATATAAATTAAGATTATAAGATATTTGTTTAAAATATATATACTTTTGCCTAAATTAACATACATTTATTTCATAAATATAAACTGATAAATTATTTATAAGGGTAGGGCATTTTAAAATGATATCGCCAAATGTTCTTGTAAGAATGCGCGTACCTTCGGTTTAATAATGCTCGATATGTAACCATTCCAAAGACAGATACTACTGACTACATTAAATCACAACCTTTTTGGAGCGGTAGGCTTAGACCACGGTGTTCGGTTTGCTACGCTTGACTCAATAGATTTAAACCAATGATAATACGTTAACAACCAATGGTAACCCTATGGGTACAAATTTACCGTTTACACTGTAAAGGATGTGTCCTTTTCCGAAATAGTTGGCATCTATAGATATAACACCTAGTCCTAGGTATACTTACATTTTAGTTTAATAAATCTTTCTCCTTTCTGCCCGAACTCTGTGGAACATAATGAAAGGTTCTAGCAATTTCGAGTATTCATTATACTGGCGACCCTGTCCATCCCTGCTTTTTAACAGCTAATGGTTTTTTTTCATTTGGGCCCACTTAAACTTTAAACTGCTTGTGCTCCATCATGCGAAGCGGCGTATTTTCTCTCGAAATTTTACTGCATAGAGTTGTAACCTCGTAGTCATAATAAATTGCATGTTTTGCATGCGTAACAACGACAACTACAATCCAAACAAGCAAAATCGTTTTACGATTGAGCTATAAAATGTTTTATTCATAGCTTAATGTACAGCTGGCTCTTTTTTACTTACTTGCAAGTAATGCTTCTAGAAGAGCCTAGAAGACTGACTCTCGACCTGGTCGAGGGCGTCCGCGGCTACCATGCAAAGTACTGCTGCACTCCCGTCGGCCGAAGATTTAACGATCGATCGACTACGGAGAGTGCATCCATAACAACTTGTCCTCTTTACCTACGCATAGTAGGTACCGGCTTGATTGGATGTTTGTTTAATAATTTATTTTAAACAACAACTACTAACAACTTAACATAATTATCATTTGAAACATCTATAGCTGGGCTTCATATGTTGTATGTGTAGATATATGTTTATATGTATATCTACACATCGCGTATATTTATGAAACCTATTTTCATTTAGACCATTCCCAAATAGACACGTGAGTAGAAGCAGGATACTTAACAAACGATATTTTTATTTGTCTTCAGTTTTTGCCCAAGGCTTTTTGTTAAGCCTATTTCTGTAAACAGCCCTAACAGCTAATGGTTTTTTTGTCTATTATATCTCAGTAGATAATATTTTCTAACAATAGAATATCCGTGGTAAACAATATCTGATCCTTATCTCCTGTTGGTCACTGTGTTGGTGTATTGGTTTCAACCTGTCTCGTTGTGGTATAGTTGAAATGATAAATGATAATTGATTTTATTTTTACAAAATACTTTAACACGTCACTTTTTTAAAACTAGATGGCGAGTTAGTCAGTAAGGAAATGCCGATATTTCCTTACTGACTAACTCTGAGAAGAAATATCGAAACAAACTCAGGGGTCAAGGTCTCTTTTAAAGCCCAGACAAGCTCAATAGTTTATGTGAGAACAGCGCAGGTGGGTTCTTTATATATGTCTTTAATGGCATTTGATTAATTTCTCGGAATAATGACCAACTGTTGCAATATATTTTCGACTTCACACGGTAATAATAATACTCTTTTAATTATTCTAAATAGAAGAATAGCCAAGATCAAAATGATAGAGGAATGGTTATATATTTAGAATAGAATGGTGGATCAATCATAGTCGTAAGTCGTAGGGGGCTGGTTTGTTTAGTTCCAGACCAGATATACAACACCTGGTACTCAAAATCTAAGGTTTAGTTTGATTCTGTTGTGGCAAGAAAAGTACAAAAAGGATGAGCCACATAGGAGTAATAATTGATTCGATCACGGAGGAGGTCCGTGATGGTCACGCGGCCTTGTCGATTAACGTAAGTGCGTGTGGTTTGGAGGCTGCGGCCAGTGATTAGGGATTTGCGATCCCGCACTTTTAGTCTAATTAAATAGAATCACAATTTTTTGCTGCGACTTTACAAGCATGGAAAATTTAAAAATTAAATTTATTGAAACACTGTATAACATGCCTAATAATTTAGAGTTCTTAGCGAAAGTATTCAGTTAACAAGTACAAACTTATTGTTATTCTAGCCATGCCTTGTTGTTGGTGTCTTGAAAATTAAACAATTTCAGCATTCCGATACTTATGAAATTACTATCCCGCTTAAAAATCTCTACCCGTGACGTCACGCGGCACGTGATCCATCTATGTCTTACGAGATCAACGATATGCTGAACTTTACTACGAAACATTATGAATGGAATGCCTTAGTACGAATTGTTTTCCTGTAACATTATCTAACTCAATTAATTATGAATTAGTTATATATTGCCATTATTTTCCCTAAACAATGTATTTGTGATTTAACACAGGAATATCCGTTCATGGGAATACATTACAGCAATATTATGTTTGTAGTGTTAGTCCTACGTCAGAAGGTATTCACATCTAACAAGGAAGAGCTAGTTCTAAATACCTATTTTGATCCTTGTTTAGAGAACAATAAAGTTAGAGCGACAAGAAGTTTTGAAGGCTTACTTCGACACCTTGATAATTATTATACCGAGAGAAAATCTTTCTTAGATGGACTACAAACCCTGAGCTATATGGTTGCTTTGAGGTTTTAATATTTGTTTACCTAATACATAAAAGAAATAGAAGTAAACCTTGGTATTTATTGTCACTAGGCGCATAGGGGAGCGACAGAGAAAGTTTATTTTGTTTGACGAGTTGACTTAGGGACACCTGTAGTGTATCTACTAGATATACCTACCTATAATTATATATATGGACTTGTTGTACGCCTGGCTTATAATTAGGTATTACCTATTTATGAGGATACAACAGGTAATATTATATATTTCTGTGTTTATGGTTAGTGAGAGTGAGCGCGTAGCGTGATAACATGATCGTAGATGAGCTCGTAGGCTCCACGTAGCTCCACTCCGATGGTGACTGCGTGGGAATCGTACTTATGTAGGTCGTTTATTAATATATTATTAATTACAATATAATTACTGATAATATTTAGTTTTTTAATTTCGTTGATCTTAGCGAGGGTTGCCAGGGAACTCTTGCAGACTGCTCATCTACCTCAAACCGCTACCAGACGATCAAATGCTAGAAATAAACACGAACTTACATAAATAGACTGTAACACAGTAACACTCCCGCCACGACCCCGTCGGGAGTACCTGACCGTAGTAAACAGCACAACAATGCAAGGAAACAATCATGACATTTCTCTCTGTGATAATAATAGAACAGGTAAAACCCCGCTGAAGTCTAATCGTGTGGTTTTTATCTCCGCGACTCGCGCCGGCGCACGCGCCTTGTCGGGCAATTATACTATTGTCTGTCTATTAACAAACAGTACTTTATTGTTACTTAACAGGACTGAGATTATCTGTGCCGAGAGTAACTGCATGACATGTACCTATATTTACAGAATTTATTAGTTTCTTCACTAAGAAAAGAAGAAATAATTAATTTTGTGTTCTTCAACAAACTATTTGAACCCATGTAATCAAATGCTTAACATACATAAAGACACCAGATAAAAATAGTTATCAGCTCAGCGTCTATCGTAGTTTGTATAATAGAGCTAAGGTTGCAATGTACAGCTAGGGTAAATCCCCTGGCCATGACGGGCTGAGCATCGAACACCTGCAATATGGTGGCCCACACCTGGCCCGTGTTCTGGCAATGCTGTACAACTTCTGTGTGAGCCACAGTTACCTGCCAGGTGATATGATGCGTACTGTAGTGGTGCCCATTGTTAAAAACAAGACTGGCGACCTCGCTGACATCAATAACTATAGGCCCATATCGCTAGCTACTGTGATAGCTAAGGTGGTTGACAGCATGCTTAATGTACACTTAAACAGTAATATAAAGATTCACGATAATCAGTTCGGCTTTCGACCTGGTTTATCGACAGAAAGTGCAGTACTGTGCCTTAAGCATGCTGTCAATTACTACACACAGCGTGATACTCCGGTTTACGCCTGCTTTCTCGACCTATCAAAGGCTTTTGACCTGGTTACCTATGATTTGCTCTGGAAGAAGCTAGAAGATGAGAAATTACCAATAGGTCTCATAAACATTTTGAAATTCTGGTACAGTAACCAGTCAAACTCTGTACGATGGGCTGGAGGCTTCTCTCGTCCATATGAGTTGGAATGCGGGGTGAGGCAGGGAGGGTTGTGCTCACCAACGCTTTTCAACTTATATGTAAATGAATTGATTGGTGAGCTCAGTAGCACCAGAGTTGGGTGTCACATTGACAGGATCTGCGTTAATAACATCAGCTATGCAGACGACATGGTGCTGCTGAGCGCATCAATCTGTGGCCTTAGAAAGCTGGTTCATATTTGTGAGGATTATGCTCAAAGACACGGGTTGTTGTATAATTGTAAGAAGTCAGAGGTCATGGTATTCGAAGCGGGTCGTGGAAAAGTTCAAAATATGCCACTGGTGCGGCTAAATGGAACGCCGCTAAAACGTGTTTCCAGTTTCAAATATCTTGGTCATATATTAACACCTGTTCTCGATGATGACTCTGATATTGAGCGTGAGCGGAGGGCGTTGTCGGTAAGATCGAATATGTTGGCGCGCAGGTTTGCACGTTGTTCATTAAAAGTAAAAATTACTCTCTTTAGAGCTTATTGCACTACCTTCTACACGTGCAGCTTGTGGGCCAGATACTCGCAGCGATCCTACAGCGCCCTCCGTGTTCAATATAACAACGCGTTTCGGGTGGTGGTGGGGCTGCCCCGTTTCTGCAGCGCATCAGGGATGTTTGCCGATGCACATGTAAATTGTTTTTACACCACTATGCGCAAAAGGTGTGCATCACTGGTGGGGAGGGTGCGGGGTAGCTCCAACAGTATCCTAAATATGATTGCAAGCCGATTAGATTGCACATACGTGAATCGCTGCGGTGCTATTTCCTACGGAATGACACGGGGGTGAGTCACGGTACATACTGATGTAGTTGTATCGGCTTGTTATGTTTTATGTTTTTGTGTTTGTTACAATAATCTCACTATTTTTACTAACATAGTTTTTTAAGTTATACTAACAAAATTGTTGAGTCTTAGTTACTTGAATAAATGAAATTATTATTATTATTATATTTACTCGGGCTATCAACCATGTGGAAGATACCCGGACTTTTAAAAGGCTTACGTGGGGACACAGGTCCAACACGCAGAGGCCTGTTGAGAACTTTAATCTAAAAGGGGATGGGACACCAGCTAGGGACACCACACAACTGCTCTATAACAGAACAGCCATGAAAAGTCCCCAGGAGGTGCGGGACTATTGAGAAAGATGGATACTAAAATGATTTGGTCTATTGTGTTGGGATGTTTCGTGTAATGGTTACTTTTAGTTACTGAATAAAAACGGCGTCTGCCTTTAACCATAAAATATGCAGTATATTAGCAGACGGTGACTCGCCACTCACTAGATGGGCCCCCTAAACAGTCGCCACTATAGGCAACAGGGAGCAACACCGATGTGAGTGGCTAGGGGTGTAGAGCGGTGCGGCCCCGGTTTCACCATCGCGCGTCTCGAAGACTCGGAGCGGGTTTCCCCGCTATTACGCCATTAGACACTTCCACCCCCGAGCATATAGCTCTGGCGACCCCTCTCTGACCAGCCAACTAAGGCAAGAAAGAGCTGAGAGTCCTGCGGGCGCTCTTCGGTTTCCACTCCAGCTACCCATATCGGGCAAACCGGGGATGAGTCCCTGACCGACTCTCTGGGGTATCAGGCACGTTGTGTCGCCACTCACAAACAGCTCGCCACAAGCTGCCTTGCGGTTTGTGTGCTTTTAGTACAAGTCCTTGTGATATATTTTTTATTTCTATCACGAGGGTTGGTAAAGCTATACTACTGTCCCCTCCGGTGTTACGTTATTCTCATGTTGAGGTAACGATGTGCCCAGAGGGTTTTATTATTATTATTATAGTGTTAGTTCTTGTGTGTTGATTGTGTGGCCACCTCCAAGTGATCCATAAGGGGTTACCTAAGAGATATCACTAATTTATAAGTTGATGTTATTGTCACATGATTGTACGCGTGTGCTAGCTACTAATATTCAACACTCTGATACAAACGTATTGTATTTATAAATGATTATAAGTCTATATTGTAAAATAACTTATCCATTGATTTTATACCTAATCAGAATTGCTAAATAAAATGACGAACCATTCAAAATACCAGTAAGTAATTGTATAATTGTAATATCCAAGTTTTGTTATTAAACAATGCCTACGTCACCGCACGTAATATGAATGTTTAATGGAATGTGACATAAGCCACTTTACAGATGTTTCCTTCTATTGTTCAGCTTCATTTTCCCCATGTGAGAGGCTCTGAGTCACTGGGCCGCTGTAATTCCCACGACCTTTGTAAATAGTCCGGTGAAAGTGAAAGTAATTTACCTATGTTAAGTACATTATTTATTATTTGTGAAATATTATATTTTTTCTTGTATTGTGTTTTTAATATAAGTGTGAATGTACCTATGTGATTTATGACTCAATAAAAACGTTTGTATGATAATAATTTGTTTCATTGTTATGTCCAACGGTAGTTTACAAGTGACAAAGATAAGGCGGGCAGACAGCTGGCAGACACCGGCGCGACGCACACGCACAGTTATATCGAGCGTGTGGATCAAATTAGCATTGACTTCTCCTACACTAGAACTTATTAGTTTGACAGTCATAAAGAGGTACTTATCGACTTTAAATTAAAAAATAAAAATTGGATAAAGTCAGTCCCGTTATATTATTCTTTCAGTAAAGGATATCTTTAATTTAAGATAAGGTTCCTGTGTAGACAACCACCCAAGCTGCACGTAGGTACATTGACAACATGATAATTTGTTTGTCTATTAGGGCGCTTTCAAAGCCTGCGAAAATCGTGCGGCGGCGTCCGGTTCATACAAATATTAGACGTCCGTTTAGTAATTTATATGAACCGTACGACAACCGCACGCTTTTCGCAGGCAAATTTGAAAGCGCCCTTAGATGCGCAATGCGCATGCGGGTGTTGCTCTAGTTAAGCTCATCGACACCATCCACTTCAATTTATGGCGGAGTGTTCTATGATCTCTATAAATCATTTGATCGCATTATCATGACTCGCTCATTAGTTAATTTAGATATACCTGTTAGTATTCGTAAGTAAGGTAAAGTACTAATCTTATCTACAAAATAAATCAAGTAAGTATTGAAGAACTTAATTTATTTTGTCTATAAGATTATTACTTACGAATCTTAACACTGACTAACAGGTATATCTAAGTTAATAGTTTGCAAATAATGTAGTTACGTACTTATTCACAGGCGTAATAAGTACCTAAATATATCTATGATTTACCACATTACTGAATGAGAACAGTTTCGAGAGTTCACACTCTATATTGTCGATGTATGGTTAGACTGAAATAGAGCCGGTTTCAAAGCTATTTATGTAACTTAAGGTGCGTGGAAGTACGGAGTTTTGGTGCTTGCGCGTGCTCCAAGCACTAACAGTTTACTTATCGAGTTACTGTAATTGTTCATAGTACGTATTATCATAGTACTTATGAATATAGTTATCCAAAGATAAGTATCTTTGCTTATTTAATAGGTTATGTGTTTAAATGCTGCTCTTAAGGAGGTTGTTATATACTCAAACACTATACCGGATGAACTTTTAGTCACCGTCCAAATTTTGATACATTTATCTTTGGCGAAAATCATTGAATACGTGTTTTTTCTTTTAGTATCACTCAATACAAAAATGTTGAGTTATAACATCACAAAGTTATCTATAAAAAGTTAATGTTGCTGGACACCGCCACGCCGTGCGTACGCGCTAGGTGTAGCGGGGTGGGGGAAGCGGGGTGCGCGCTACCCTTTTCATTGAATGTTTGCGCGGCAAGATAGGTTATAGAGTAATAAGAAACTTAGATGATTGCAAGGAACTTCAAAATGATATTAACAATTTATGTAACTATTGTAGTAATAATAGACTTTATATCAATATAAAAAAATGCAATATCATTACATATACAAGAAAAAATAAATATATTGAATACAATTATAAAATGAATAATGAAAATATCAAGAGGGTATCCGAGGTGCGAGACCTGGGAGTACAGTTGGATAGTAGACTGATCTTTGATAGCCAGATCACTTCCATTACCAATAAGGCGTATCGCCTATTGGGGTTTGTTTTAAGAATCACTAAGGACTTCAAGCGGTTGTCTACATTATTGCTGCTGTACAAGACCATCGTTAGACCAATACTGGAATATGCGTCTGTAGTGTGGAATCCGCAATACAACATATATATTGATCAGATACAAAGCATCCAAAAAAAATTAAATAAGCATTTAATATGGCGTAATAATAAAAACACTGTAAATATACCTAATTTACCATCTCTGCAGGCGCGGCGGAATGAAAGAGACTTATTTTTTCTATATAAAATAGTAAGAAATCATGTTGATTCTTCTTACCTTCTAAGTAAGATAGGTCTGGGATGTCCACGCATCAATGCTCGCAAAAAATATTTATTCTTTACTCCCACTGCAAGAACTAATTATGGAAATAATTTGTTTATTACAAGATCCTGCCGCTTGTATAACGACCTCCTTAATAAGAATAATGTTACTTGCACCTTAGATATATTTCAACATTCTTTCCCCAAATTTAAAAAATCAGTTCACGACTATTTGGTTCCTCCTAGCTCCTAATAATTAATACTAAGTTATTGACTATGTAGTAGAAAAGTTATTTTTGTTGATGTTTTTAATTGTTTATTGTCTGTTTATTCTTAGTTTATTGTTTCCTATTTGGCGCAAATGTTTAGTTTTTGTGTGGAAACTGTTTTGGATTATGTTTCGTTTAATTTGTATGTATTATATTTGCTATATTGTATCTGTTTGATTCCCAAATAAAATAAAATAAAATAAAAAAAAAGTGTAGTATAATATTAACGTTTAACTTAGTGACCACGCAGAGCGGATAATTCTTTCGAGAAAATGATTTAATATAAAAATTTTACGTATCGATTTTTATTTCAAAAATGGAATTATTGAATGATACCTAATGCCTAGAAAAAATTTGGACGGTGACTAAAAATTCATCCTGTATACACGAAAACTTAACAGGGCTAAGAAAGAGCGTGGTCGTGTCGTGGTCTCGTGGACAACCTTGAGGGCGCGCTATGAGGGACCGTTATGATATGAATCAGTGTTTCATTCGCGTGCCAACGCGCTTAACAAGCCAGTTTTTTCACCTACAAGTAAAAACCCATTGCCGACGCTAGGTAGTGCATATGAGTCCTAAAAGTTTCTCAGAAACTCTTGTTTATACACCAGTCACCACGAAATACGTAACAAGAGAGTTACGTTTAATGTGTATAGGTATTTTACATTCTTGATTTGTTGAAGATCACAACGGTAGGTAACGAATATTAGTTACGGTAGGTTAATGTAAATCAATGAATATGAACTTTACAAATGATTGGTTTCGCTTAAACTCGGTGTTTTGTAGACGACTTTAGTCTCTACACTTAAGATTACACAATTATTTAATAGTGTTACAAAAAAACTTGAAATTCGAAGACCCAAGGAAAATCAAAAGCTTGTGAAGATTTTCCCGCCTTGGACGTATGACGTCGTTAAAATACGTCACAGTTATTATCACACGTCAATGAACCAGTCTGATACAATACGGCATATAGTTATACGATATAAACAAATTGTTACATTAGAGCGTGACCGCAGCGTGTCGCGTGCGCCGCATTACAGCGGTCAGCGGTGGCACGGGGACGTAACACGCGCTGCGCCCGCGCCGCTCGCAGGTGACTCACACTCAACAATTAATGTGTTGCAACTTTTGTTGATCAATATTGATTCATTGGCGCTCAATCTTAAAAGTGCTATTAGTATTTTTATAATACTTATAATTGTTTCTACAACTTATTTTCGATTACAAAGTATACAGTGTGACCGAGAATATCTTAAACGGGCCTTGTGCAGGTTGGGGTAGTTCCCCGATATGAGTGCCCTAGTTAAAGGTCCTTTTCAGAGAACGCAGGTACAATAACGCACGAAAGGAAGAGATCGGAGAAAATATCACGACGGTAGCGACCTTGCTCTTGCACATTCGCAAAACTGATACTGAATGCCCTTGCAAGCTAGTCCGTGCGCCGACGCAATGTGGCGCTACGCGCTCCGAGGGACATTCCCGCGCATGCGCGCAATTATCTTGAACAACCAGACTAGTTATACTACTATGTATTTATACATGTGCTATTTGTGATAATATACCTGAGCGATAATTATATGCGTTAATGGTTCACTATAAATAAGTATGGAATGACTTAAGTCCATTTTAAAAATAAACACTGACTTAGACAGGTGTAGGTATTAATAAAACAACATGTTTCATTAAATATATAATTATAGTGTACCTAATTAGTGTGTGTTCACGTGTTAATTTGATAACATCACGATATGTAAGTGTGGGAGGATTTATTGATTTTCTGAAATCGAACTTAACGATATTGACAGAACATAGACCAGGTACACAACAAGTACACGCTATCTAAGACACCGGCGTCTGCGCAGCTCCCGTGCTACGACGACCGCCACTGTGGTCAATGTAAACTATTTTACTACCAGACGATGTAGTACCTAATGCTGAGTGGAGCGACTTACTCCCACAATTATTGTTTGTATTGAAAAAATAAATTTGTGGTGTCATTAGGAGGTATAACAACGAGCGTCACTGTTCAAGAGTTGAAAGCCTTCGAATCATATGTGTATACTTATTCTAAAACTACCTACTTGACTTGACCTACTTTAAGAATTCTGTTTGTTTACTTTGCATTGTATACTGGATAGCAGCTGTAATCATAACTCATTAGCCTTATGTTTATTCGTAAGTAAACATTGTTCTTTTGAATAAATAAAGAATCTTTAAACCTAAAGCCTTCGAATCAGTAGTCTAATGATTTATTGTATAAGGCCGGCTGGAGCTGTTGCCAGGCGCTGCAGGCGGCCACGTGACTCAAGCCCGGGATAACCACTTCACTAACATTGTCGCACTCTCCAAACACAGGTCGTATCTGCGTCAGATCAGATAATCGTCACGTCATGACAATCTTCCAGCGTGATATTGGTGATGCTGTCTGTAGCGACGTGGACGTTAACTGTTTTCCTTTACCTAGATGTTCGAACCTACTGGATTTTCCAAAAATGAAATGTAATATTATTGCCCAACAATCACAGAGCAAATACCACGTTATGAAATACTACACGTATGCAGTGACTCACTAAACCACGTTAGCGGTATTTTAATCATTTGCAGCGAGATAATCTACGCTGCATATTGTTTTAGGAGCTACAAAATAACAATTAACATTGAGTACTAGATTACTTCGTAAGTGTCAATATCAATTGACTGTATGCGACTGCCTAACTTGCTATATCCTAAACCTGCCAGACGGAGAGCTGTAAAGATACGGATTGATGTTATTAATAATAATCATTTATTTGCTTAGAAAGTAGGTATATAAAAAGTGGTATACATAAGAATAAAGTATTATTTTATAGAAACCTGCTCCTTACCATAATTTATTTGATAGCTGTATCTAGAGGTACTAAATTCTAGACATTTCATAGACAGAATTTTGCACCAAGAATTAAAAAAGCCGCACTGCACCTTATGAAAGATGTGAACTGAGCTACTGACGGAGAAAGAGCGTGTAACCGCAAGCTCCTCAGTACGATGCCACTAGTGTTCACAGAGAGAAACTCCGGGCAGCTCGCTATCGATCACCCGCGGTCACTCGCTAGCGGACAGCCACCGCTCACTGGATCCTTACGACATGAATGTTATAAATAATTAAGTTTGTGGTGAGCTTGTGGTCGTTTCTATTAAATTTAATTATTAAGATTTAAGATACTTATCTCTCGTTATTCATTAAATGGTACCTATTTGTCCGTGTTCCCTGTGATGTCATGGAGGCTCACTTTCTACCTTCAAGTAATTTCGCGGGGAGAGTGACGGCTGATCTCATCGTTCTTGTATTTGTGGTAACTGGTAAATGTATAGTAATTATTCAGTGACTGTTGTAGATTCACCAATAAAATAAATATAGCTATAGTGATTGCTAGGCTAGATAAGCTTTTGTGAAAAGTGTTAGTTCTTAGTAACTTACAGTGCTTTGGGAAGAATGTGATCAGCGGGTGTGCGCCTGTGCGGTGTCTATGTGTGTCTCATTAGACACACGACCGCACATCCTCTGATCCGGATATCCGCTGATCGCACATTAATTCAGATCAAATTATTTTTCCATAATTAGATTTGCCTTTTGTTACCAGAATAAAGGTCATAGCTATAATTATATTATTGACATTATAGCGTTGATTTGAAATATTATGTAATATTATTAAGCAAGATCTGCCAAAAATTAAGCGAATGATATGATATGCTATGATACGATTTAAATTAGATGCCTAACACTAACGACTTATGGTAGTTGGATTAGGTGGCAAGTAAGTATGGCCACTGACATCATATTAACATTTTAAGGAAAAAAAATATCTAATAATAAGTCATTATAAAAAATGATACCAAAGAATTTGTGGTGTTTATCTTGACGTCATGCTCGATCATTGACGTTACCTGAACTGCTTCACCGAGATGTGTCATGAGGAAAGGCATCTCGACCAGATGTGGCGGGTGGCGTGACGTCATGTAACGGGACTCGATCGGGTGATTAACTCTGGTCACTAAATGTATCCTCCACGATGTATGAGCGGCCTCGCCGATTCCGGGAAATACTACCTCAGCTATGAGGACTTACTTAATCGTTATGAAATCGAATAACTAGCCACTCACCTCACTCAAGATGTGCTTTTGCTATTGAACTTAATACATATATTCTATGAAATCGATACTTGCAAGTCAAGTGTGTATGTAATGCGAATAAGGAAGTGTTTTCAAGAGTCTATATTTAAAAAAAGATTATATTAAATGCATCTAACCTGAACGTTGAGTCCTATGACCTTAAATATCGATGGATAGGTTGCTTTTCATTATTTTACAACTTGGGTAAATGTTAAAAGTACACGAAAAGACTCCACACAAGTATTTGGACTGTGAAAATATCTTAACCCTTATGCGCAGAAATAAATAATCGCTATATTGAAACATTGTGGTGACATGAACACCATCTCAAAAAGCTTTTAAAGGCAAGCTCAGGAAACGTTTATAAGCAATCAGGAAAGGCAGTATAGAATGAATACTGATCGAAGCATGAAATGTTTCGTGGACACTTTACTACGATATCTTGGTCGTCTCATGAAGTCATGACATGCAACTTGTTTAGGATCTACCCATTTATGTAACGATCCGGCAACACGGTTGTGACGTCTCCTAGACGTTTGTGATCGCACGTTGCATACATTACAGACGGACCAACTCACGGATGCAGGTCTTTGGTAAACTATAATGTTGTGTAAATCTGTGATATAATGAAAGGTGCTCCAGGCGCACGGCAACGGCTCCACGGTCTGTATCCGCGACGTGCGCGTGCGTCACACGAGACTTACTTTCACTGCGCACGCGTCCTCTTTCACCGCGGCCTTGACCTGACGATGCTGTGTGACGCATCAGCGCGCGCGCACCGACCTCAAAACATGCCTAATTTAATTAAATTTTATAGTTCCTATTTGGATTAAAGAAATTATTAATTTAGTATAAATAGATTTGTGTTACGTAACGCGTGTAGAGTTTGATACCTATGAGTAAGGTTTTATAATGATTGTGATTAAATCTGCGGCTACACGCTGGAGGAGATCCTCTCCCGCTGATCATTGTCAGGTAAATGTATAGTAAGTAGATTGTTGATGTATTACATTACAATAAACGTTAAAATATAAAGGTTGTTTGTAAAAAATATATTAAAATAACCAATATATACAGGACTAACTTGTAGAGCCGTTAAGTCTTAGTCCTAGGATGTACGGTGAACCAGTTAGTGGTATCTTAATTACCTAACTTGGAAATTTTATATTGTGACGACAACGAAAGTGGATACGTTGTGAAGTGACCTTGTGATTAAGTTGCTCTGCAACGTGCCGGGCTTACCCAACTTACTAATTACCACATTATAATATTTAAACACGCGATAGATTCATGAGAGCTTATATTTTTTATAACAGTTAGATACGTGCTCAACGCCCACGTTTTTGGGAAACGGCATTAAAGAGTAATACTCACAGTGTCGCAGGTTAATGAAGATTAACAATAAGTTTGTCTAGTCTCGAGAGATATCTACCTATTAAACGACAGAGAATAGGTTAATTCTATCGACCGTTTACCTGACCGAGCAACTGTTTGAAGACTGCATGCGTAACCGTTATGTTTGTATCCTCCTCAGGAGGTAGCCTCCAGCTACATGTCGGGCCGGGGGCATGGACAGCTGAAGTAATCTGTTCTCTTTCCCTATCCTATTGTACAACGGACACGAACCGATCGACAGTAATTAAAGTAGTATAATGTTGTGAAACATTGTGTACAGCCCGTACGTTGTAACTTGTGACGCGCATGCGTGTTGCGCAACACCGGTCGCATACACCACCTCCGAGGTGTAACGGTACCGCCGACCTTCACGCAGGCACAGCGGCACTCTTGACCAGCCTCTACTCCCCGTGAGGGACGCTGCATACAGATGAGCTTTCGAGAAATATGATGAAGCACGGAAATCCGTTTGGCAATTTTAAAAATTAATGTCTCAGAACTGAAGTGTTTCCTCATGGCCTAACTCCTTTAGGTAAGGATTAACTGATTAGCCAATTCCTGTGATTAACAATAAGTGGTTTTGTTTTTACCGTTTTCATATCGGTTAGAATAAACGTTAGTTTATTGTTTTGATCTTTTTGAGCATTTTGAACAAATAAGCATTTCGAAAGAAACACACGGCAGCAAAGTAAATATACTCTCCACTAGTGTGACTCTGTTTAATTTAAATGAATTCGATAAGTAACAAGCTCTGATCATATATCAAAGGATGTGACACTTTTTCATAACCTTTGTTTCGGTGCCCATGATATGTTTTTGTTTAGGAGTGACGAGCGGCGGCGGCAGTTACATTTTTGTTTAGGAGTGACGAGCGGCGGCGGCAGTTACATTTTTGTTTAGGAGTGACGAGCGGCGGCGGCAGTTACATTTTTGTCACTTAGGTGGTTTTTGTAGAGTTGTCGGCTTCTATGAACAACTACTTAGATACATACGCACTCCAAACTTAGGAAACTGTTAGGTGTGCCATATTCGTTACGTCAAACTGTCTGTAAGTATAGCTAGCTGGTCGCATAACATTCTCACGTCTCGTCCCGGACGCCCCCTTGTAGGGCACTCATCGCGTCAACCAGAACATCCGCACGGCGCCCGCGTCCCGAAACACGCAGATGACGTCCGAGTTATGTTAAACAACCGCTGCGGCCATCGTACGCTGACTGACGCAAGTTGCGTGGCAGGGAGGGGAGTGAGCTGCTCTCTTCTGGAGTAGGGCATAGAGTTGCGTGCGTGGCATAGTGCGCGTGCGCGGTGACGTCGCCGTGACGTACGCGTCGACTCACACGCCCACCATATGCGCCTGCGACGATGTTGTACAAACAATTAAGTATTTGGTGCAAACACTATTCCTAAGGAAAATCCCCATCCTTCTCACATGTGTGATGCACTGAACAAACTGAAACGGATAAATAACTTGGGTAATGTTATTATTTATTGAGAGCGTCAACGTCATGTAGTTCTTAAGAAGTCGGTTGTAAAACCCGATGCATACACCCACTACGGATTCTATGGAACTTTTCAGTATCCGGGGTTTATTATTTAGACGAGTTTGTTTTTATACAATATACGTGTCATCATGGATACGTAGAGGTGTGTAGAGGTGCCAGCTGCTTCAATAAATACGTTGGGTGGTGTAGTGAACTTAGTCTAACAAGATGCTTAGCAATGGTAATGACATTGACACCACATGCTAAATATAATAACATAATGAATCAAAGTTAGATTTATCAGATGTCGTGGGGAGAGCCGGCTTATTAAGATAACTACATAATTACTTGTGATTGTCAGCACGAGCTGGTGTGATAAGTCAAGACAAAATAGTAATTCGTGACGCCAGCTAATGATGATACCTGTTTAATAAATTCCCTCGTGGTCGCCGTGAGAACTGGATGACAGACCGTTAATTAGCGTGTCAAGTAATGAGCAGAATTTAATTGTCGACATAGTTTTTGACTATCTCGACAGTTAGCACCTATCCATCCTATCTATGCACCTATGGTGTCAATAGATGTTCGTAATAGTTTAAAAAACAATAATTCGGTCTCTAACGCGCCTGAAGGTGATACAGAGATATTTATTTATTTTATTTATTATTATTTATTATTTATCACATGTTTCTTTGCCATTACAGAATCTTATAACTCTAATGC
Source organism: Abrostola triplasia (assembly GCA_946251915.1). NCBI lineage: Eukaryota > Metazoa > Arthropoda > Insecta > Lepidoptera > Noctuidae > Abrostola > Abrostola triplasia. The sequence continues at coordinate 190,837 of OX276433.1, forward strand.
GACAAAGTAATTAAAAAATATACTTAACTAATTATATCTTACATGCTACACAGTATGTGGCCCTTGTGTAATATACACTACACTAAGAATTATTGGCATGAACAAGAACATCCCTGGCGAGGGTCAGATCTCGTTAAGCCACAAGACCAACAGGGCTGTCATTAGACATGTAGCGACGACCAGGGCAGAGGGTGCGCTCGTGTCATACATATGTCACATGTCCTCAGCGATGAACTAATGCAGGTTGGATAAATTAGAAAATGCAACAAAAAACTATTGTTAGTGCTCCGTGGTATAGAGTGTGCATACATTGTTCCTATTGTGTTATTGTCCACTGTTTAAGCCTTTCCTACTCATTGTGCATTCAGTTTTTAACTGTACAGAAATATCTGTGCTAGCGTAGTTTGTATTTTTAGAGTAAAGCTAAAAATGTCCACCATTAACGTTGCTTAAAAAGTGACAATATTTTATTTATTTATGTAAGGACAACCAACAAAGCGTACACCATAATACATGCCTAAGATATTTGATTTGATTGTTATGAAGACAGAACTTGAAATGAAAGTGAACGTAAAACTAAGTTCTATCCTGTTAAATGTTAGCACGAAGAAGGGTAGGAACAACAGTCGACACGGTTTACTCCATGTCTAGTAGTTTTGGGGTTCAGAGGAGGTTCGTCTTTCTTATATAATCTTAAAAGATGGAGGAAATCGAAAGAAAGATCTTTAAACTACACAATTAATACACAATATATGGTTGAAAAGCACCTTAACTTGACTCATACAAAATAAATATCTATACCGAACACTACCAAAATATTCGGCGCAACTGTAACGTACACAATGAAACCGGCACGTGTATTAAGTGTACACACGGCAATCAGCAAGTCACATCCTTCGGCGAACTGACGTATTTGTTTAGCGACATCGATAAAACGTGTCGGTTAAGTAAACATCGCGTAAGCAAAGGTTTGAACACCGGCCTGCCTGTGTCCTGTGACAGCAGGGACGAAGGAGTAGGGGCCTAGTTTTCTACTAGGCTTGTAATGGTCTTGGTGTTACCGGCCTAACACGCAATGCACTAGTAGGTTCCTATCATAAGGTAAGGCGCCTGTAACCTACAGTAGTACTTTTAAAATAAATAAATAAACATGAGAAATAAAGGGCAGGCCTTTGCCTAGCAGTGGGACACATTACAGGCTAATAAAAAAAATAAAAACATAATCGCGTGTCAAATTCGCCACTACACATTATAAGACCACCACCACACCATTATAAATAAATGAAGTGACCTGATTTTCTTATTATAGCCAATACTTTCCCTTTCCTTTAACATTAGTGTCTGTAAATGCCGGACACGAGCGCGTAGGGAACGCCTCGGATTCTCTGCCACATGAAGGACAAGTCAATGACAAGTGTTGTTGTTTAGGTGTAAGAGTTAATGAATAAAGAAAGGAATGTTTCTTGTGCTCACAAACTGCTCTAAAACAAACTAACTACTTAATCATGAACCTTATCTTCATCAGATTTTTAATTATGTAGTTGCATTTACAAATCAATAATTATATCCTTATTACAAATCATTTAAGATTAGGTCACATGCTACTGGCAGTATGCCACACTACATTAAATACTAAAATGTGTTTAGATATTATATAATTCGCCCTTCATGTTATAGTTGTGAACTGACTGCGCTCGCCCACGTTACGTGCTAAGATGTGCTTGAAGTAAAGTAACTAACTACTTCCGAGGGGAACTTATTCCGCCTCACGCGGACGCCGACTGACCACGGAACACTGTACGTAGACCGCGATGACTCCGGCGCCACCAATGTCTACTTGAGTAATATGTAACCTAATGTAGTGTTCGAAGAAGTTTTATGATTGACATTTTTAATGTCAACATTAGTTAGATTCACACAATGTCATTAACTTAAAAAAAAATCTGCATCTGTTCTACTCACCGAATTGTAAAAAATACCTAATTGCTCGGTTCCGAAGTGTCATTCATGGTTTGCAAAATAACAATTCCAGTTAGTCACTTTAGATACCCACGTAATTATAGTGACGGAATCTTAGAGTGACAAAAAATCTACTTTACTACTTCACCCATGCCTCGTGTTTCCTCGAATCCATTCATGAATGGGACTATATTAGACAAAGGTTCGACATAAATAACATGAAAGCTATTTGTAACGTTGTTTGACGTGGACTGCCGGTTATCGGAAACAGTGATTGAATACACAGCATAAAAGCGCCGCAAGCGCCGGCGCTAAGTGCGTCAAACTTAAATCCTGTCCCCGTGCCGCTTCTAGTACTGAGAAGCTGCGGTAGACCTACAGGGGCAAAAAATGGGGAACGGGCAACATCCCGACAACAAGTCAGACATAAAGACCCGAGTCATAATAATTATGGCATGCACCTCCAGAAATAGGCTGGCAGACGCTTGTACCTCTGAGAATACTACGGGCAAACCTTACATGCTGGCTGGATGCTGCCAGTATTGTAGTATTTAACATTTGTACGCAAACATTAAATAACTTAAATAATGGTTATCAATAATTTATAAAGCAGGCCTCGGAGAAAAAATTATCTTTAACAAGATAAGATTACGAGAAAAAGCAGCAGGTTGTGTCACGAATAGTATTGACAATGGAAACAACTAATAACTTATTGTCCATAAACAACTGTTTTTGTTTGTGTCGGCCGGGCGCTCGGGCGGGGGGAACAAACAGCGAGGTGCAAAGTAAAGCCATAACTCCATTGAGTCTCTCCATTGATGGCGGGTTCTTGGTAGCGTGTGACTCACGCACCTCATTAACTGTTCTCCACTCCGCTATTCAGCTTTACAATCTGCATGTTTTGACGCACTTAATACGTCTTCGGGTTTCACGCCTGCGCAACCTTGAAACAACTTCAAATATAATACTGTTGTAGAGCAACCTGTTGTATTACTAAATGTATGCGACTGACTAGTGACTACATAGCTGGAGAGTAAGTTGCTTCTTGACGTAATACAGTCTCTGAGGGAGGTGGCACGTGGGCAGTGCGCCGACGTAATCTCAGGCTTCTGTGAAACGTTATCATTGACTCACCGAGAGTTGCCCTAATGAAAGGTAATCAATGTTTATTAAACATTACTCATATAACATATCCGCGAAACTGCAGTCGATTTCTGTCTCAAATGCATTTTTAATCAGACATAATAGCGGTAGCCCTGTCCGAGAGCATCGACCGCAGCGCGTAGGGTCGAGGGACGAGTGCGGACCTGTCTGTGCAATTGACTAACAGCTCAAGAATGCTCGTGAGGAACAAAAGGTGCAAACAAAAAACACCCGCGTGTCCGTCAATGGGTGGGAAAGCTTTGGTGTACCGCTCATTAAGTTTTTGTCCAGATTAGGGATCGAACGGCAACACTCCGGAATGTTGTGAAATAATTCTGGAAATGGTTAATGTGTTGTAACAGGAACCACTTTCGGGTGGGTTTCGGGGACGCGTGGTGAGTAATCGTGTGGTGTCACGTAGCCAGTGTGGTCCGGGTCTTAGTATGCCGCTATACCTGCCACCGATACGTGCCTAGCTTTATGATTGTACGTAGAATCAGACTGCATCAGTTGTGGTTTTACCCAATAAACATAAGTACATACTATATTAACTACACCTGCTTCAAAAGAGTTTATTCATCTAATGAACTAAAATATTGAAGATATTTGATAATGAAGAGTAGCAAGGTCACCTGAATATCACCATTAAGGCAGTCATCAACGCACCATACTCTGTTTTTGTTTTAAAGAATTAAAAACCACACTTTCACTGATAGCGTATCTTCCAGAACGTTCCGTGAGGCTCGAGGTCATTGTAACCAGTGTGTCAGTGTCGGGCAAGTGCTCATCATGGCCCTGCGCGTGTCAATTAGTGGGCTCGTAGTGGGTTGTCGTTGCTCTGTGCCGTCACGACACTGTCACTTATCGTATGAGGACGGCTCTATTTAGGGTGGCTAACTTTTCTATAAATAAAAAATATTTTTTTGCTTCGGTTGTAAAAATATAGTAATTTTAAGTATAATACTATTTATTATGTACAGATGGTGGTACAGTACAGGTGGAACCCTAGCTCTATGTGAGGTAGGTACTGAACTACTTGGGTAGTTGACACCATCAATCTATTGACATGTACTTTAATGAGCTGTCAACACGTTATTCGTCGATGTTTTTTGTTTGACAATAGGAACCTGTGTCGTCACTACTTTGCAAACTCAATTGACTTACTATTTATTTATTTCAAAATAATTAAAATCGATCTTTACAGTAAATTAAAACGTATATGGTTTTTGGGGCTTAACAAATGCATTGTTTAACCGACTTCTTTAGAGGAGTACCTGCCTGCCTAGTACCTGTATTTTGTGAATTCAGTTTACCTGCTGATTGTAAAGAAAAGTCAAAGTGTAAAACCGACTCGATCGATGTGTTTTGTCGCTGTCCTAGTCGATTTCATAATCAAAAACAAAAACGTCAGATTGTGATATTGTTAGCAAATAGTTCTTGTTAATCGACTCTAGCGCATGAAATGTCACGCCACGTGCTAGCCGGACCACTCGGTGCCAGGCAGCCAAAACTTAAATGAATCATAACGAGTTTTATTAAGAGAAGTAGGTACCTACCAACGTTCCTCACAATCATCATAATATTTAGGATGTATACAACTCCTTACATGAATATTTTTATAAAAGGATCAATCTAAAGTATGTGTACGTTTTAGCTACAATATAAATACATGGTGATACTCCCATCCGACACCGTCGTATTAGCATGTTATTATCATAATGAACGTCGTCATAACAGATACTACAACGTAGACGTCGACTATTTACACGTGATACACGTTTTTATAACCATTAACGTAAATATATATATAATTGTCTATTTAAGACGCGCTATAAACAGGATCGGGGTAATGTATTCTAATCTTTACACAAATAAATAAAACTGGTCGCAAGAGTTACATTCATGACGTCTGGTGTTTTAGTTTTACGTCACGGATGGCGTCACGAGCCGTAGGCTGTGGGCTCGCATGCTAATGCCCAGGGTGTGGTCCTCTGGGTACTCCCCGGTCGAGGACAATAGATACTATCTATTTATCTTCGAATGTATGTGACGTCCTGGTGCCGTCTCTATCTGAGATTTTTTGTTTATTCTGCAATTTTGGGAAATTGAACACGATATTGTCACCGCAACTTGATCGCTTATCTGATTTGTATCACTCATGTGCCATACTAATATTGATCTGCGCGCGCAACATATACCAAGACATAATTTACGACCGATTAATTAATCTTGTCAAAGCTATAACAACAAATAAACTAAGTCGCGTTGTTCATACCAACCGCTCGTCGATGGAACTACCTATTAACTCGAACATATCGACATTCAATGCTTTGTAGGTTATTGCTCTGTTTCGTGAGTAACAAACTTTTGGGCGATGCGCTTGCGCCGCTCAGCGCACGTACGCACGTTCATCACAAAAGAAGAAGTAACAGAAGCCCCACTTTGGACAGTGAAGTCAAACGAATAGTTGAACGATATGGACCCAAAGGCAAGGGAATGGCTTGAACCACAGTTGCTGAAAACGCTTTGAAGGTATATCTGTCTCTACGTGTACTAATGTTCCCAGTCCTGCTATGTGTATTTTGAGGGTCTTCTGTACATGTGTGTGTGGTGTTGCTGATTGACATCATGTGGTGATCGCCAGGAAGCCCCTCCAGCCACACGACGTGATCTACATGACGATGCGCGTGCGCAACGCATCGGGTTTATAGAATAGGTGACCGCATTAGTTCTTGTTAGGATGCTTACGTTGGCGTGTAGAGTGTCCGTCGAGGATAACAACATAAAGGCTTATTAAGCAACCCAAAGGCAGTAAGCAATCAGTGAGGGTTTACAGAGGACTTCGAGTATTAAGTTTTTTATAATGTAAGCACTTGTCAACTGCATAAAGACCTAATGAAAAGATTATTGTGGAAACAAGTTCAAATCCAGTGGCCGCGTACTACGTGACCGGACAGGCTACCCTCACACCAAATAGAAAGACTCTTGGCCCCAATATGGTCCCTTAACAAACATTTTAACACTCCAAATTATACAACAATGGTCCTTAATACAATTAAAACTGAACTCGCCTCGCACGATATGTGTTTCAATATTATGTTAAAAATCCGAATAGAATATTGAAAGTCGGTTTAAAGTTAAACCGATCGATTTTCGATACCTTTAGGAGATAACAGATGATTTATTTGTTCAGAACAGTGTACTTACACAGATAAGATGGTAAATATATAGAAAAATCTGTCATCGTTTGCCTTTCCCGCGGACAAAATTATAGATACATTATACGTTAGGTACTTAATAGATGCATAAGTATTAACACTATTATGTGCAACAATAAAAACTGCAAACAACGAGATGACATAACACATTATTACAAAACATAAATGCCAAAGCATACATTATTAACTTTGATAATATTTGAATTATTAACAGAGCGTACGACTGCGTTGGCTGCAGGACTCGGCGAAGGAAAATGTGTATGTATGTGTAGTACCGGATCTTCACCGTGTGAATCATTGGGTAACTGTTAAGATGTCCAACACTAATTATGACGTAGATAACTCAAGGCGTTAGCATGTGTTATTAGTGTTGCGTGTCCTATTATTGTAAATACTTTCCTGCGAAGTGCACAAGATGTGCGCATGAGTGTTATTTAAGCTTAAGCCGCTATTGAATGAAGAATGACTATATTGGTATATTCCCCAAGGACTTTCTACGCATTTCATATTTGTGGCGATATCTGACCTCTCGGAAGATGTGTAAATATACGTAGGCATAATATTAGATAGTAATTGATATCTGTAGACTTTGTCTAGTCTGTACGGCTTGAAATTTTTATTTGATATAGATTAGTTGAGAAAAAGAAATAAAAATATGTCTTTATACTCAGATATTCCATGACATTTCAACAAAATTAGTCATAGAATAAATTTTACGGAGAACTGTTACTTAAAAAAGGAATTTATTTATCTACCAGTTTATCTTATGCAGTTTTAAGAACTGCATGTTTTACGTTGTCCTTTTTAATCATGTAGATCTTGAGGACACTGTTTTCGGTATTTGCGTAGTGTTTACGTCCAGCCGAAGGCCAACATCACCGGCAGGCGCCCGGCCCGACATTAACATAACCAGTCTCGTAACCAGTGCAGTGTTACGCTCACCTTTAAATTATTATTAAAACCGGATTAAGGATTCCAACATTATCAGGTCATTGACCGATAAAAGTGAACTATGAAGAATACATTAACACTGATACGATCAAATCAAGCTATTATACAATATAAACTATTGACTTACTCAATAGCACATCGATAATAATTAATCGTATTAGCGCTAGGCTTATAGTTTATACCTCCTGTATGAAACATGAATGTGAATAATTCACGGTCAATATCTTGATAGTCGTTGGTCGTGCATGAGGCGCTCTTATAAAAAAGCACGTTAATATGTTATTCATAGTGGTACTTATACGGTACATGTTACACACTACTGATACTAATAGATTAATTTAAATGTTATTAGTGTAATATTGATTTTATTTAAGGTTTGAATTAAATTAGTGGAGTTTATAGCCGCGCTTTCGTATTAGGTTTAAAATCTGTTAAGATACTAGTTACGGATTCTAAATAATACTGCACAGATGCGCAGCGTCCTGATGTGCATTGTTTGTAGCCGCGACACCTGTCCTTGGTGCGGCGGCTGCGGCGGCTGCGGCTACAACTGACTTGTAGCCTCGTAGCAACAGCCTAAACTTGTAGCAATGAAAGACCAACCAATGTCATACAATATCTATAAGATCCATATTTTAATCATTATATGAACCTTTGTATTTCTAATTAAGGATAAAAATAAAGGACTAGTTGAAAATAAAGCTGACATTATTCTTAAAGCGTTGTCGTGACTTCCCTCAAAATTCAATGTAGTGGAGTTGCATCATAAAAGGTATTTGCTCAAGTAGTTTTCTCCGAAACGTGAATAGTTGGGGATTACATATGAGTGTTCTCGTGCGGCACTGTTATATCCCTTACTGGTACATATTAGGTAAAGCATACTATCGCAGGAGTGGCGGCGCGGCAGTTCTCGGCACAGGAAACAGACAACATTAGATCAGTTGCTTGTTGACGCAAAACACTATAAAATACTGTAGTAAATTTATTTATTTATTAATGAGGCACATGAACAACATAAACACAAACATATCAGATAACAAATCAGGTGTAGGCTAAGACTAGTGTTTACATCAATTATAGACATGCACAACAATAATCAATTATAGACATATACGAAAATAAAAAATAAAACATATTTGATGATATATCGTCAAAGTATTATGAAAAGTATCCTAGTTCCCTCTCTGTAGAAATAAATCTTCTGAGCCCGCGGTAAGGTACCGGGTAGGAAAAGGAGAACTAGGAAGTTTTATATTAGGAATCTATTCTACCTATACCTTCCTGGGTCTTCTTTGAATATTGTTAAAATTGTAGACGAAATAATTATAATGGAAATGTTCCTATGAGGAAACAGTTGACGCTTCAAAATCTTATTGTTCTTATCTCGGCGCCATGCGGCATTGCCGTGACCTCATCACTATAATATAATGGTCTGAGTATCTCTGATTCATATTAATTAAAGTCCAACATTATACGCGACAAAACTACATTATAATAATAATAATAATAAACGTTTATTTCAGGCAATATAAAACAATGCTAAACAAACCTTACAGAGGCCCATATTATATATACCTTACAGACTAACATACATACATACATGCATTATACCATTTTATCATTCGCTAAGCAATTAATAATTTGTCAATAAATAAATAGGTTGCAAGTTTTTTAGGAACGCGGATATCAGACTAATTTGACAAGACTGTCACACAATTATTTTATTAATTCTGTTTCCCACTGAAACTCATAACCACAGACCACAGGCGACATGCTGGCGTCGACCACAGGCGAGCCCCCAGCACATCCTCTACCGCCGGCTCGCTTGTTATCATATCGTAGAAGGTCCGCGACTCGACGCCGACACTCACTGCGTATTGCATTTGTCGCAGTGTCGCGCGTGTGTAGGCGCACTAATTACTTGCACGTGGCGGCCGGCTCGGCGCAGGCGCAGCCAGACAGCATGGCGCCTGCTACCGCGCATGCGCACCGCTCTGCCTGTGAATGGACGCGCTATACCGCGAGCAAAATGTACTGTTTGTCTAATAAGAAAGTAATCGGGTTCGTTGAAGGATATACCACAATACATTTTACTGAAAATACAACTTATTTACCACGCTAGTTTTTTATTTGGGGTAAAGCAATGTTTAGGTACTCCCACAACTAGCATTATTTTAGCGGTGAGAAAAATTGCACCGTTTCGTCAAATGACTTAATTGGCTGCCACTTAAATAATGAATTTCCCTCATCCAAATGGCTTCTGAGAACAGACAGTTAGATGGCTGTCTTATAGGTATTGTTTCACTTGTTTTCCAAAATTGTCCTTCACACAAAGTCGACCTTCCGATTAGTTTCCGATAATTATAACTGTTTCAAAGCAAGGATTTCTACTGAGTCACACCAGTTTTAGTGAGTGACTCAATACAGGTGAAACTGCTGTGTTTTTATTGATTTATTTAACAGATCGGTGGTGTTGTAGGCTGTAACAAAGTGGAATACAAAACAGGTTGGATGAAGTGACTTGACGCTGCGTTTTTATAATAGGAAAGTTATGCGCTGCAGAAACTCTACATAAACACAGCGAGGTTAATATTTTGGTAGAGTCGCATTCTACATTTAATATAGTTTTTTTATACGTACCCAATTAGTGTAAATAACATAAAAGACACGTTAATTAGCGACGGATCAGTCATGGCGAGGTGACGTGAATCGTATGATATCATACGCGGAGCGTGCCATTAACCTAACTGGATTTCAGCAGTTATTAAATTGTTTGTAATCAATGCTACAGTGCAGTAAGTGTCAGAACACCAACCTGCACTTAATTTGCGTCAATATTAAATGATATGAAATACACATATTATTGCGTATGACCAGAAGAGGTTTGTTAGGAGGATGGAATAGTTAATAATGTGATTTGATAAACAAAATGTAGGGGCTATATATTTCCATCTAGTGCAAGGTGAACCTCCCCATCCCGCGGCTACGTCACACTGCTGCACCGGAGCCCGCGGCCGGGCCAGTCGTGAGAGTGCGAGTCAACAGTCACTGTGAATTTATGTTGAACTAGGTCTCGTATCGGGCACTTAGCGGACTATGTCTTCTGTTACAGAAGAGTGTAGGGCACTGCAGTGGCGCGATGGCGTGCCACGTATGAGTAATGTAATTGTTACGAATTTTGCGTCAGACGCGGCCATCCGCGGCGGGGCGGTCGCGTGATCGACGAGCGTGGACTATAGGGGGATGTGGGAGGGGGAGGCGTGTGGGGTGATAGTGGCACCACCGCTGAAAGTGTGTTTGTTGTAGACTTGTTGTGTAAACCTGCTTTGGTATTGGAAATCAATTGCATCAGCCAGCAGGTGCAGCAACGTAGTTCCGATGTTTATTTTGAACGCGAGGTTTACTTCGATCTGAACTTCGTTGCATACTGAAATCATTGGAATATTCTTGGTTCCTTATATATATAATTGAGCCCAGGGTGCTAGTTCTCATCTCGTGCTCAGAGGCGCGGCGCGGTTTCGATTCCCGCCTAGTTCCCGCTCTGTTTGTTAACATTCCATTTAAGTTGCTCACAATAGTTCTCTCGTAGTACTTACTCTTTGATTTAGGTGAAAACTAGTAGTCTGTAATTTGTATAAATGGTCAGTACTTTGTTCAAAAGGTCGATAGATGATAAGTCACGTATAACATAAACGTAAGGAGATGATTTCTATTACTATTAAACATTTAAATTCTATCATACGCTCATTCGTATCGTAAACGTCAGATTCTGCGCGTGAGTCGATGTCGAGACATAACTCAGCGCCGCGCTTGCACACCTGTCTTCACTGGTTATCACTATTAATATTAGTCAAAAGGTTTACTCTATTTGCAAATGCGAACGTTATGAAGTAGTTGCGCGCTGTTAGGAAACCTGGCGCTTAGAGGTACTGGGTTGACGTAATCACTTAGGACTAATGTGAATTCCAATCATACATACCATTGTTTAAGTGATCATGGGTGGCGCCCGCGCAGAAATATTGAAAGCAAAATATGTATCCTTTAACTTATGAACGGAGCTTGCAAATATTTGTCGTTATTCTTATAATCTCTTAAGTACAGTCAAGTGCTAAACCGATGACAATTAAGGCAAGTTTCTGTAGTAGGCACCACATATCATATTTGCAGATGTTTCACAAATTATTTTTACCCTCTAATGTACCCCACACTCTTCGTATTGGGCATGGTGGGGTATGATAAATTACAAGTGCGGCGGGTGTTCGCTTTCGCTGCATATTTAATAAAACTTACGTGGTATGGAACACAATCCTGGTATACTCCGGCGACTAAGGTTGTGTGTGCCGGACCGGTATGTCTGGAAGAGGATCCGACCGCCATTGTTGTCTATGCCTACTGATAGGACGAATTTACTGGCAAAAACACCACTGGCCTGCACGATAAGACTGATTAATTTAATGAGCGAAAAAATTGACGTACTTACATGCCCTTTGAGTGAGCTCACAAAGGTTTTGCTACATATTTTACGTCACAAATTTTAAATGTTATTGTTTTTATTTTAGGAGTAAGTTTCTCAGTTGGTTTATTTTTATTAATTTTTTTATGTAAGCTCTCTATCACGTTAGGACATGCCTGAAATAATTGAGGATAAGGATGTGTATAAATAAATAGATATTATGAGTGATGCTTCTGTCCTTTAATATTGCATGTCCGCTGACTAAAACCAAACAATAGCCGTAATGCGATGTAACGGATTTTATTGCACATTCTAGTGTGCTGTGTTGCTGAATGAAATGACAAGCATGTAAACACCAGGGACAAGGGTCAGCGGTCAACCGGTGGAGAGAAATGTAAGGAATGCTAACAGGCAGGTGACTCAGGTGTCAACTAAAGCGTGCAATGAGATTGGCAACAGTACCACGTGGTAGCTATGCCGAGCGTAACACTCATTAGCACCACATTACTGACTGGTAATCATTAATTAAATATGTAACATTAGCGCCAGCATGTCTGTGGTCGTTTGGCTCAATGAGGTATCGTGGGTGCGTTTCACAAACATGAAATATCATAAACAACCAGACTCGGGACAATCATCTGCGAGTCGTATAAGTTTTGTCCCGTGCGAAAATCGAACCCGCAACCGTCAGCGTAGCAGTCAAAACGGTTATTTATTGCGCTTTGTATGTAGTTTACAGAAAACAAATACAGGCAAAAACATACATAGACCGTGTAAAAGTGTTGCAACAAATACAAAATTACGGTATTTATCAGATATACACACATATAAACAGACGAATAAGAGGTGATATAATATGTCAATAATTTATGCGTTAATCTGGAAATATTGGTCAACCTTCGGCTACATCTACATGACTGTATCAGACCGGTTCAACCGACCACTCTAGAGCCATATGCATGCGAGAGAGTGCGGACTTTGTCCCCACTGACATTTAGTTCACACTCAACGATTTGGACTTTGGACCCAAAACAGCGCAAGATGTTTGCTCTACGATCTGTGGACGGGCTTTCAACTGCATGACTAACTAATGAGATTCACCTGTCTTAGTAATAACAAGTAGGTAGATCATAACGTGAGAACAGACTCATATGATATTTAAACTAGGTATTCAATGAAGGTCAAAACAACTGTTTTTGCAAACTGGCCGGTCTACGAGGTCTGCGACTGCATTTATAGTCTAATACAATTTATTCAGAAGAGGTACCTTTGGACTTCGTTGCCGGTTGTTTTCCATAGGATAGACATTTTGGAACCGTTCATCTGAGGAGTATTGACGTTTTATAGTTGTAAGTATACCTATAATACGAACGAACGGTGCATGGAAAGCAAGTACGTTCCAGACGCCTCTTTGCCACCTCATCTTGCCGAACAAATGCAGGTGTCCGATCACCGCTACACAGATTGGTAGAAACCTATAATAAACAGTTCTGTTCATCTGACATTATGTTTCTCAGCAAAACCATGTTTAAAAAAGAGATCACTATAACATTAAAAAGCCTGAACCCCGATAATTTAATTTAATGGATAGTTTTATAGTCGAGCACTTTTAGAATTGTTCTTTAACAGCTAGTTCTTCTCTATTGTAATCTGTGGATAACGTTGTGTGTAGTATATTTGTTAATTTTACTGTTAAGATGCTAACCACGTTACAATATTTAATATACTGCTGTTTGTTGTCCCTATCTAAATAAATAAATAATAAAATAATTTTGTCATCACCGTTGTTGGTAACCCATTCCGATGCCTGAATGTGGAAACTATTTCACCATAGATATGACGACTACCCGATGATGTCCACGAACCGTGTAAGATGATATCATTACTCAATACCTCGTCTCGGTTGACAAGAAGCCTGCTATGAGTTGGCGGTGTGATTCATCCTCTTACATCTGAGGCCCTGCATGGCTGTTCATACAATCCTAGTTGTTACTGTAATACACAACCAGTATATTGTCATCTGACGAGAATGGTCACGAAAATAAACGATGTTTTGTGGCGAAGTCAGTTTTCAAATTCCTTTTGATTACTAATGACTGCATCAGACTCCTTTTGCATCGCTCAGGCGTCAGTGCAATGTGAATGTGATTTAAAAATCGCTCATAAAATACAGGAGAAATTCCTAGCGTAGGGACTGTTTATAAAAACATAGTATCGACTATTCCCAAAGTGCTCTATCTACACCTTAATGCTGCAAGTAGGCGATATGGTAAACAAGACTCCTAGTATTATCATTAGAATTATTAGAAGTATAATATGCCAAAGTGTCTCGAAGTACTTTTCTAAACTTATTCGACAGTTCACACTCAAAATAATTTATTTGCTTAAAACTAATGTGATTTTTTTTTATTGCTGTATTTAGCCGAATAAATGGATATTCATGATGATATACCTACTTCCGACCAACAAATGTCTATTGACTCTATATGTGACGTAACTTAAACACGACAAATAGACACGAGTCCCTTATCCAAATCGGATGCAGAATTGGTTTATTGATAAGCGTCGGTAAGAGCAGTACGGATCCCAGTTCAGGCTAAAACGGAGCAGTTGTAACGAAAAATATGAATATTATACACGTAGACCACACACAGGCATACGTGGTGCATAATGCATATAGAAAGCCTCCCCGAGTGACAAAATGTACTGAAGTGCGTCCGGCGCACCCAGCGGGCGTGAGCTTACCGGCACCGCCATCTTATTTTAATAGCTAATCCCTACACTAGTACACTACAACATGTTGCTATGTGACAGTTAGCACAAGCCGATGTGGCGAAGAGGAACTCAAGCACATTTATTATTATTTCACAAGCTGCTACGTCACGAGCACGTTTTTCACAAGTTATTAATGGGATCTACGAGCATCACGATCTTGGCATAAAAACCGTGCGAACTAGTGACGTCCTTAAAACATGATTTATGACGTCAGAGCGGCTTAAGAGTAGGCTTCGAAATAGCCTGGTTTTTATAATCCGCTAATTATGTAAATATTATAACAGTGGTTGGGGCAGAGGCGGCGCGGCGTGACGCTGGTCGTGCTGTTACGTTGTCATGTTGTTTATCTAAAGTTATAAATGGAGGATGTACTTATAACAATCCCGGCTCGAATCTATTTATAGCTATGTACATAAATATAAACAGCGGACCTGTTCCACCAGCAGCCTTTAATGTATTATTAATGCTATGTTAATCATTATAATAACGTATGTATACAATACTGCTATTTGTATTAAATACTGGTCGACTGATTGGCTCAGTGGCCAAGTGATCGGACTTAGAGGTTACGGGTTCGATTCCCACGGATCAAAAATTGTGCGATCTACAGATGTTTGTCCCGAGTCTGGGTGTCTATATTTTAATAAATAATCTATTATTTTAATGGCCAACTCAGAACATTTGTATATAGTTATGAGATCCTAGTAGGTCTAGGTACCCAACGTTCGAAAACACGGCTGTTATTATATCCTGCCTTTTTTAGCAACACTTTGCTATGTGGGTTACGTACATTATTACAGTTTTCTTTAGGATCACATTTTTAAAAAAATTCCAGCTTTCTTATTCGTCCAGTAGTTTCAGAGCCTATCGATACAAACAAACAAAATAATCGTTTCTATAATATTCGCATAGAGTGGAGATAGCGTAAAGCCTAATCTCCTTTAAATTCCGGAAAAGACGTGATACATAGGTCACGTGACCGTGTCGCAAGCGGAACCTAGTCTTCTGTAACCACGTCATGAAGCGACCACAGAGGAATGACACAAACACAGTGTAACAATGACACTTCACACTGCCAGTGAAATCTGCCTTTATCAACCTTTTCAAATGATCGCCAATCACGATGACTGCGTCAAACAGTATCCGTGTTGCTGCGGTCGGTTACATGTGGTGACGTCACTGACGCACGCGTGACGCAATGAGTGATGAGACGAGAAGACGGCTCGTGTGAATGTCGGCGCTTCAATCAATGCGCGAGGCGAGGGAAACTGGTGTTGGGTAAATATGTAACAATATTGGCTGGTTCACTGTGATGGTTGACGTGGGATGTTACAGCTTTTTACAATGTTTATCCTAGGTTAGCTATAACTGTTACTTATATTTAAAGATAACCATGCTTATTACCTAGGTAGGTATCAACAATTTATGGAAAGAAGAACATTAAAAGATTGTATTATCTGAACAATTCTTTCTTGAATAACCCGGTAGAGCCAGATAAACAATGCTTGATAAACAATACATAAAGAAGTTGCTATTTTGCTACGCGTGACTTAAACTGGTGTTGCCGATGACACTTCACGGAAATAAACTAAAAGGATGTCAGGTAGGTTCCTTAACTAAAGCAGTTCGTCTAGCAGTCAAGTCAGGCAGCACACAGCGCATGAGTCAAGGCGGGTGTGACCAATGGGGCGCAGGGCCCGCGGCGCTGGTTCCCATGTGCGCGGAGACTCGCCGCCTGCGCCGCGTGACTCAAGGGAGGCTCGCCCACGATGCGCCTGATCCATTCCCCATTCCCGTGGCGTAACGCGACTGACAATATTTCATCAATGCGCGACTGTAGGGCTGTCGCTGTCAGTTGTAATGTCACCCGGTGGATATACGTCGCTGACTTTTACAGATTAGAACAATCTGCACCTAAAATAGTCAATTAAATTGATTAGATTTCATTAACGTTCTGAATTCTGAAACTTATAGAAATGATATTGAATTGAGTTAAAATCAACCGGATGTAACCATTTATATAAAAAAACCAAAACAATATTCTTGTGCTTGAGCTTTCTCTCACAGATGGCGACACTAGAATAATGAACTTTAAACAGTGCGAGTTTCAGCCCTGAACGCGCACGCGCAGTCGCGCCGCCCACCGCGCTTGACGCATCGGCGTTTTCGCGAAATCTGCAGCCAGGATCTAGGCAAAGTCGCCGCCGCGTGACACACCCATTGTTCCTCCACTTATCAGCCGATATCACAATTAACTTGCATCTACATAATAAACCTCATTCCTGTAGGGCTCCCAGTTGATCTAGTTTATGTTTTCACCAGGGTATGTTTAATTCATCGATGTACAGTCATCCAGTCGTTGCGGTTGTATCTGCGGACCGGGTAACTTTTTTGTTCATTCTTTGATAGAGGCAGACATTTCATTCATTGAGTGCTTTGCCTAACACAGACATGTAAGCCCTAACATAATGTGTTTATGTGTCCACAAATGGTTGTGTACATTACTCATTCATTCACACGATCTGCGAGTATTATAACGGCTCGTGATGTCATTCCAAATTAATTTAGTAGTTTGATATTCTACTTTTATCTGTAATTAATATGCACGCCAACTGCTGCGAGATTTGTAACTCTAATGACCAGCTTTACAGGTTTTATGTAACATCAATATTGTAACCGGGTTTTTTAGCAATCAATATTAACAACTCAGCGCCATCATTAACAACTGCTTGATCAAACACTCAAACCGGTTGTATTAATATCCGAACGTTACTTAGGTATTCTGTTGTCTCATAAAGGGCAGAATGTGATACATACATTACGTGCTCTAAACACCAAGACACGGAGGTTATGTTAATGCGTATTTACAATTGTACTTCCAACATCAGTTTCATAAAATGAAAAGCATAACAGTAGCCTCCACGAGCAATAGTAACAAATTAAAGGTCAACCCTACAGTCTATATTTTTCTGAGTCTGTCTACACAAGGACGTGAGTTATTTTTTGATTTAATGCAGTTTAAAAGCTCGAACGCAAAAACACTATTTTCATTAGACTGAAAAATACAACAGCATGATTAATTCCAAGTGTCTGAGATTCACTTACACGTGCGACAATCGAGTTCCTTGGCCCAAACCTAATTAATTTGAAAATCCACATAGTCTGTGTACAGTTGTACACCGCAGTGGCAAGTTGTTAAACATCGCGCTAGCATGCGTCACGGTAACAGTAAAAGCGTTGACTCTCGTGAGAGGTACTGGATATGTCCACAGCCACAGGCAAACATTACACGACCTCGATCAGTACATCCTTTAATATATGATTTAAACGAAATAGGTTTTTTAAATCTTTGATTTGAGGCTTTTGTTAACTAGGTTACGCAAGCCTCGACGTATCTTAATCTACGTAACACTAACTGCATGTACTTACTATAAAGATAGGAATCATTAAAAGTAAAAGTACAAAAACAGGAGCCAGCATGTACATATCTCGTAACTTATTGATACTTATATTAAAAAGAGATAATTTCGAGGGTCTTCTGAAATTCTTTCATCAATATTTATTCTTTAGAGTGGACATAAGGTACTTTATTCCCGGACAAAACACGAAACACTTATCTACGCAGAAGAAGTCGCGGGTTTAGTAATAGTTGACAAGTGACTGAAGAAATGGTCAAATGTATTCTGGTGAGATATTTTTTCGACTTAATTGTTTAAGTAACCGCAAAAGTGTGCTACATTAGGTGGCAACTAGCCAGGCTGCTCAGTCTTTTAATTCTATAATGAGCGTGAATTTTAACAGGATCAAACTATGATCAGTAAATTAGATTTACAAAGACATTAATATTACATTTGAGTAGGTCGGTATAACATTATTCTGATACCAAATGGTGCGATAGGTGCACTAAGGTACATCTGCTGACCTACTAAGGGACAGCAGAAATATGGTTCGGCTGTTTAGTTGTGAACACTGGAAGAAAGGGGATTTATTCAGCTCTCGATAACGCGTGTTGCATTAGAAGTGCACTGCATAGTTATTTGCGGCGCCCTCTCACCGCAGGCATTTGACATCGCGTCTCAGATGTTTATGACCGATAAGTTTCGGCAATATCTCCTCGGCGCTCATTTGTATTCGACATACGAAAATATTTTACATTTCCACAGAATAGCCTGAGCTCATTTAGACTGGCCTTAAGGTTATCAAGTCGCGCCCACTCCCTGCGGTCACATTTACATTAGGTTGGCAGAGATTCGGGTCGCACACATACCATATCATGATGTTAGCAACAGCAAACTACTAAGTTTTCTTCCAAACACACTTACATTGCAAGTTCTGTTTTACATGAACAACAACTTTACATTGAAAGCCTGCATTGGAAGTCTATTTCCACTCGTAAGCTTACTCTGTTGGGATCTGCAACAGTGTCGTAGTCCCGTCCGAAGTTCAGGTTAGTGCCTGCCGCCTCAAACGGAAATGCCATGAATGCATTTCTCGGCAGTTAAGACTGCATTGGTGTTATAGTCCGTCGATGGATGGAGTAAGAGGGAGTTTTGGTAAGCAAGTGCAGGCCGTGGGACTGTGAGTTGTGACGCACCGGAAGCTACGCATTCCTCTACGGCGGCGCGGGCGGCGCGTGTCGTGTGCGCAGGATTACTCTCGTGTGGGGCAGGAACAGGTCAGATGCCTGTCCTCGATGTGTGCTTTATTGACGGATCTAGATGTGTAATTCAGGAATTCAAAAGAAAGAATGATTCCAATAAAACATGAAGTCATTTCAATTCATAGTATTCTCGGCATGATCTTAAAATGCCTAAAATTTTAGAAAAACTTACGTTGTCTTTTGTAAGTGCTTTGTTTAAATATCCCAGAAGGTCACCGAAACTGAAAAAATGGAGTTAATAATGATCCACTACGCACATTGTTCAGTGCCGGATTAATAAGGGAATAATATAATAAGACTTTAAAAATAACATTATGGCAATTAACATAATATTAATATAAATCAAATTATGCAATAATTATAATTTTACCATTCATAGAGAAGCGGGCCGTTGCTCTCTAATCTTGAGTTATGTAAGTCATTACTATAACTCATCCTCAGCAGCATGCGCCCGCGCAGCCGCTCTGACCGAGGGCCGAGCCCTACGTGACGCGCCGCACGCGTCGCCCTTAAGGAGACCAGTATTTTCTCTTTTTTTTCTACTAACCATTCTGATATGGGTTCAAGCACCGTAATAATCAGTAGAAAAAACTAAAGAATTTGCTTTTTAAATGTCAACTCGGAGCCTGTTTACTAGTGATGTACCTGCTATTGATAGAGTGAAACGATATTAATAGTGTTACTATTAATAGTTAGTTGACTAGTGATGATGAAAATTTAACCATAATTTTTAGGTTATTTAGTATTTACAATGTGAAATACAGACGTTTCCTATTTAAAAACATAAAAACTAAGTATAACTAATATTAAAGCAATCAGCGAAATAATCCATATCTAGATTGTGCTCTTTCAGTAGCTACTAAATTATTTTATGGGCTTGTCAACTTGTTGAAGTGAAAAATAATACTTAAACCAAATAAGTATGTAACGTTGACTTAACTCAATTAAGCGCGACTTTAATCGCGCAATACGCATCGTATCACCAGCTTTTGGACGCGACACGGCGCGGGCGCACCTCGCGGCACTGCATTCTTAGTGACATTGTGTAGACTAGAGATAATACTGTACTAATCATTTTATATTGTGTTAGTTAATGTGTTTGATGTTACGTAGACAGTGTTACAATAGACAGACCTATATATGCTCAATTTGTAGTCATCTAAGTTAGTACTAGCCAAGTAGGTGTTTATGAGGAAATTGATGAATTAGGTGAAAGAGGTGTGAGTCAGGATCGTAGTAAATAAAAATCTGTGGTCTTTGCCTTTGCCTTCACGTATGTGTGAAGCAAGCGGCTAAAGCGATAGCACATTATTACAAAGTTGACTGCCTTTTTTACTGGAAAAAACGTTATAGGCTTCCACCGAGGACAAAGGGGTATGCCGGAATGGAGGCCTGGCGCGGAAGGAGGTTGGTTGTCCCCTCTCCCTTTCGTTCACCCTCTTCGCGCGCCTCTCCTCTTTGCAAAAGGACTCGACGGCATTTAAGGCACTTTCCCAACCATGGACACAATGTTGGCTGCCTGCTTAGTTTGTGATTTGTCTTACTTTATGTTTACCAGGGTTCAAGGGTTCCATTGTGTTTTTTACTGTTCTAGAA
The DNA here is from genome assembly GCA_946251915.1 of Abrostola triplasia. Classification (NCBI taxonomy): domain Eukaryota; kingdom Metazoa; phylum Arthropoda; class Insecta; order Lepidoptera; family Noctuidae; genus Abrostola; species Abrostola triplasia. The sequence continues at coordinate 211,592 of OX276433.1, forward strand.
ATGTTTACTCATTAAGTCCACGATAACAATGTCAACTGGACTAGGCCGACATAATTAGTTATGCTTTTTTGTAATTTATCTGCGTAACTATGGATCAGACACTGGGGGTGTCCCGTGACGGTTCCGATCTTCACCGTGAACGGTCTTGTTTGACCCAGATGTAAAATATTTAGGCATTCAAGTCGATAGTTAGTGTTTATAGTTTAATAAGTACAATTAGTAGTTACGCACCGTCGACGTAGAGTTGATAGTCGTATCTATTGATTGGCTATGAGTAGGAGGTAGTTAATGTGCGGGCTATATTGACAATATATTCTGTGATAGAAGCTATATGTGTGTAACGTGGTATTATATTATACGCGGTGTGTATAACTGGAGACCAGCCCATGTGGCTACAAATGATGAATATGAGGAGATAGCCGGAGAACGAGATGGGTGTATTAAGGAAAAAAATAACGAAAGAAAGTATCAGATAAAGATATATATTATAGAATATTAGGAAAATGATCACGTGCAATATGTGTGTGATAATATATGCAGGTGCTAGGTGCTGGGCAGGTACATACTGATTTTCAATGTATTTGACGCATGGGATTTAATTAGTGACTAAAGTAATTACTTTGAATCGTGGTGCTGAATCTTTCAATTAGCGACTGAGCACTGAGCAGCGGCGACCTCTAGACAGTGTCTTGCTACTGTGTGTGTGTGTGTGAGTCATCGAGAGGAAGGTATGTCAACGGGATCGAGTTCCCACGAAGTACCTATACTCACTGCTAGGATGCCCATGTCACTGAGGTTCTTTCGGTTTAATTTTACAAAGCATAACGAGTCTTGTTGACTGAATTCTCGCGCGATACAATCAGAGACACAAACGTGGTTGTACAACTTACACGAAACAGTATAACTAGTACCTACCTATACTACTTCAACGTTTGTTGTAGAAAAGTACTTTACTGTAAAACAGAAATCATGCTGTGAAACGTTTGCGAACCGAAAAAAGAAATTACATCATTTTCTAAAAATCGCTGACCGGTAACTAAGTTTTTTGAATTCCCTTCTCTTCCAAAGTAACGTTACTAGTATAGTACCTATAATGGTTTAATTATAAACCCCAGCAGCCTAGTACTATGGGAAGCGACTATATCCGAGCGCAGCCACAGCCGCAGGTCGCACTTTATACGTGAGGGGAACTATACAACAAGTGAGACTGTCCCGCACCAGCGTCGCTTCATGCTATCCCCAGACCACTCAATTCAGTCTGAGATTTGTAACGCGTTCGTGTGACGTAGTCGTGACGTCACAGGATGTGATTCAGGAACTAAGTACTGGGGAGATGAGTGGTCCAGCAGGGGTCAAGAAATATCTTATGACGCCGATATGTCACCAAACTTAGTTTTATTTTCATATAATTATGTTATTTGGTGCACCTCGGTATAAACCAGCGGTCGGTTGAAGTGGATTTAATTGTTCGGCGTAGTGTTATCAGTTTTAGTAACGGTGTCTGCGGTGATAAACTCTCGTGGAAGCGGGGGCACTGGCTCCATTGGCGGTGATATCACTGTTGGCGTCAGGGTCACTATGAGACACCACATTAGAAGGGCACGTGAAGGATAGTACTGACTCGATCACTGGCCTTCAGTCCTCCATCTGCATCGATGGTCAACGTCCTTTTCATGCATGAACTATTTTTTGTGTAGTTTATGTACAATACATGAAAATACGAGAGTTTCATTGGCATCCGGCTCCATATTCCTCTGGTGCAGGTTGACACATATTAGTACAGACAGATGTGGGTGATATTGAAAATAAGACAAGGTCGTATCAACATGGTGCCAGTTGACCGGCCTCTATATTAACATCACAGTGTCAACGGTGAAGCTATGTCATACATATTCACAGCCTCATAGGGGAAAGTGATCTAAGTTATGTCTCACTTATGAATCATGCCTCGTTTACCTCCGACGTAAACACAGCAATATTGTGAAATAGTCAATTGTTATTAATCAGGTAATGCCGACGCAATACATATTACAGTTGTTATTACCTACTCAGCTCGCCTTACATAAGTGTATTATACGGATCTAAGTCGGGTATCATCTGCCTGGACATGTTCACATACCCTATTTGAAATGTTTCAATGGCTTGCGCATGGTCTGTCGCGCGTCAAATACATTAGAGTATGATGAAGCGATTTTAGTAACATAAGAATTCTTGTTACACTTGGTGTTTATGGACAACCGGGTGGAGCTATACGGGAGTCATCAAGTGACGATCATGTGCATCTGGAATGATTACCCACGTTACTAGATTACGAAGCTACTCAAAGTATAAACCGAAATTCGATCATGAATGCTGCTCAAACCAATCATGAAGATGATTGTCAGTTCGCAGCCCTGAATAAAGTCGCAGTCGTTAAAGCTGAACAAAACGAAACGGAACCAAAATGTTGTCATCATTCACAGTTTATAGTTACAAGACCTTTAAACTATAATACTCAAAGAATATTTAGCTAGTTGCATCACAGCTGTCGGCGGGGCGGGGCAGCAGGGCGGAGGTAGCTGGGATACCCGCTGAATCACATCTGACTCAGGATGTGTGGCCCGAGAGGCAAGTGTGAAAGGAAAACATCTGGTGCGTCACTACTTTCCATAGCCACTGAGACTAGCGGTTGGATCTTGAGTGTCTCGAGCCTCGACTGGAAAGTTACCGACGGTTATTCACACATCTGTGTCTAAACAGCTCTACCGTGTGCATTTACACCTACTGTATGATATTATTTCAGATGTAGCCAAAATTAAGCTATTGCCACATTTCGCGAATCCGTTAAGTGATTCTCCCATTTGGTTCAATTTAAATGCTGAACATTTCATTGAACACTAATAATATAATATATTTTGGTAAAGGTACGAAACAAGAGGAAATATTGGGGGATAAGTTTATGTTGCGCGAACCTCTTTCTCAAGAAGGAACGGGCAGAAAACCCAGGATTAAATTAAAAGTTCCTGGAAAAAAATCCAATATCGAGAGAAATTAATATGGTTTGTGAAAAAAAAATGTCTGGCTGACTGAAGCAACAATCCAATTACCTGTCTGCACAAAGCAACGTGAATCGCCCTGCAGGGCTGCAGCCAAGTACCCCCAGCCCATCAATCACTATACAGTCCACAGGTCCAGCAAAACGCACTCCGTATAGTTAAATTAACCGCATCCTTCAGATAATGACGTCCATCAGACCATAGGCTTTCTATTTGGGGAAAATCATTAAATTCAGATTTAATCTCCGTATCGGAAATGGTCCAAAAAAATTGCACGCACCAAAATCGGTGCATGCATTAGACGTGCGTCAGTGTTCCGGGAAATGCGCACGCGCTTGTTGCGGGTGCAGCCTCCGGATATGGCGAGATTTCAGCTGAGTGCTAGTATAATACGGATATTCTCAATGTCTTTGACGGCTCTTTCCGACGACCGAAAAACGACTATGTAAGTTTTATTTGAGCGCAGCCATAATATTGTATAATTGAGACAGATATCGTTTCGATTCGGTCAATTATACAGTTATACGTTAAATTATTAAGCCACATCTTATTGCTTTGTAACACGTCGGTAGGTCCACATCATCCTTGCGCAAAACTTGTAACTAAAGTGCGGCACTACCAAAAGTCGGCTGACAGATGGCTATTAATTATCCCTGAAAATCTTCCCCGAAGGCTCGGACACCCCCTGAGAGTGCCTGCCCTTTGTGATGGGATACCACGAAACACCGCCGCAGCCGCCGCCGACCCATTTGAGGAAAATGGTGCGCGTTATCTTTGGATACATTTTGGGCGGTCCTGGCGTTTTTTAATTTATAACTTCACGGGATCGAAAGTTTGGTTGTATAATAGTAGCATTTTTTGTGTTAATGTTGAACGAAAATAATTATATTATGGTGGTAGGCAGATCTATATGTTACTCGACATTTTTCCATCCATATTTTTCACATTCATATTAGTACCTACCTACGCGAACATGAGATAGACAAACAATAGTTTCTAAGATCGGCAATTGTTTGATCTTTGTGCATGAGCCATGTATGTAAGTGGGTCGCACACGATGCAAGTGTATGGACAACTTTGAACAACGAAAAAATAACGTGAAGCGGCTTGCCACTCGAGTAGTCAGTAGGCATGTACGAAGCCTCGTAGAGTCGGCCTATTAGTCGTGGCGGACCGCCGAGGCCGAGGATTCCCCAGAATAACGCGCCGCTCAATCAATTACCTCCGATAGAAAACAATTTCCGACAATAAGGCGCTGATTTACCGGAAAATTATCGGAAAGTACGCGTACCTAGTTTTTACAGACAGACGGACGCAATGCACCGCGAACTGCGAAGTCACCGCACTTGTGTACCTACGGCCGAGATTTAGGGAACAATCAATACTTTTATAGCTAAGTACATAATTATGTTTTGTTAACAGTGACCTTACAGTCTTACACACCTCATGTGGATACGTCACGATAAGATGTCCCATCGACTATGAAAAGACTTGTCAATGATTTTTGTATAACATTCATTTAGGTACTAAGTATAGGTATAATCCGGTTGAGTTTTTGGGAACGCTCGAATTTTTCGGACCCCGTTGCGATGAGATGATGATATGAATGAATACAGAAAAGAGTGTGTGACACTTACCTACTTAGTAGGTAAAGCAGTGTACTGTGTACATGACCAGAAGACGTCGTTGTACAGACGCACTAGTGTAGCTGCCAGCATTTTCCGATATCGTTATAGATGTGTTTGTTGTAATAATAAATAGTATCAAATGCTTTTATTTGAATCTGCTCAAATGAGTCCAGTACATCAGTAGCGGAGTGCACCTGAAGTATACATATGACTAAAACTGCTCGAACTACCGTTCTGTTAACTTACTAACGTGCACGTTGGAGGTAATTGAGTCATTGACACGTTGTTAAGGCAGAATGGGGGTAAGTTGGAATGGTGATAAGCATACTCAATACTTTCTAAAAAAGTCTGGATTTAAACCGTCACGACCATGGTATTATGATGTCTATGTTGAGCTAATAACTAATGCACACATGACCTCTGCCGGGACCAGCATTATCATGAACTCTTAAAGAAGGGCAGTTAGCGTTGTGGAGATCAATAAAACGCTACTTTCTTTAAAATGTTATTTCATCATAACAAACTGTGCCGATCGGGCTGTCATGTCAGTTCGGAAGCCTGCGCCGGTCTCCATGGCAACACATCTGAATACGTTATTATTTGGACTCTTAATAAGATATTTTTATAATACCATTTAGTAACGCTTGCTTAATTTTCAAAACCGAATCATAGAAGTGGGAAATTTTGAGATAACCAGTTCAACCGTTATTAGCATAAAATTACAATTTGGAAAATCCTCATAGTTCCGAACTACCAGCGTTGGCTAAAACTTTACCGCCGGCATGATTGTATCAGGAAGATAATGAATAAACACTTTAGGTTACATAGGTAAGTCGCTATTTTCCTTATCAATCGTCATAATAATATATCTATAAATAATTCATTAAGTGCTGAGATAATTATTGTAATTGCATAATTTAGTACAACACAGGTACAGTTACGTCGCGGTCGCGAGTTGTCAACAATACAGTTGTGTTACGCAATGTAGGCGAGGTGAGCGAGAGCGCGTGTAGCAGGTGTAGTGCGGCGCGGCGAGCGGCCGCGGAGGCGCGTGCGACGTCACGCGACCTTGCCCTTGCGAAAGCAGCGCAGGCGCACGACCCCGCGACCTGCGGCTCGCGTCCGTTGACGTGCACCTACACGGCTGGTAATACCGGACGGGAAAACGTTAACGCACTTCTTAAGCTCTTACATCATGATTCAAAATATTATAGAGGCTACTTAAGACCTGCGCGGGATTCCCTATTATTTTTTATTTCTCAATTCCTACTAAAGATTTATTGTTGTATATCTAAAGTAGCCAGTTTACTGAATGTAATTAACTTAGAACTTAAAAGTGTACTTGCAAACATATAAAGAAGTATCCATGCTCTGCTAATGTAAACCAAAACTTAAAACAAATAATTCGGTACCGTTAACTAATAACATCGATTTTATAAATGTATGTATAATATAAATATTCAACGTTGTTTTTATATAAGGGGCGCAGCGACTTAATGGTGATATAATAATGGCCGCAAAAAATCGCGATCGCTTTCATAGACGAACATCTATAAAAACCTGTAGAAAAACATATCTTATAAATCATTATCAATGTTAAGTGGTTAATGAATCAATGTTAATCATTATCTCACCGTTATATCTGAGGTTAAGCCGTGCTCATCGCGGTCTGTTGCATGATGGGTGACCGTTATGGTGACACGGTCCTCTGTGTTGTTGGTAGATATAATAGCTTCAGTGTATTGGTAATAAAAGAAAATATTGGTGATAAATTAAGTGCAATGGACTATATCCGTTATCTTATGCCTATAATACCCCAATCTGCCAAGCCGTGCCGTTTGTCATGATCCTGCGATCTCCGACCAGATTCAGTCACTCTATCAACGCCGCCTGTCAACTAGGTAGCCTCCCAAAGCCTTGAATTTTCGCCGCCGGACCACGACAGTAGGACTTCATCTTAGAACTAGGTGGTGGGTACCAAGTGTGTCTCCTGCACTCTACGTTATATTGGTCGGAGCACCTTCACGTAGAGCTCGCGTGGCACCCGCTACTATCCTCACCTCTGGAACTTCATCATCACATTTCTAGGAAGATGATGTTGACTAAATCATTTGAAAACTAGCTCTATGCGGCGGGAAGCCCAAAGCCTGACCGATTCTACGTCAATGGCCCGATATAGCCTACACGTAAACCGAAATAATGAATGAATGTAATTCTTACTACCTATTTATATGTAAATACCAATCACGATGGCGATGTGTAATCACTCAAATATTATAGGCAACAATGCATGCGGCCGCAGACACGTCACGGACATGGGCCAGGTGATGAACCGTTTACCTCTGGAGTGAGGGTGCGGGCTGGCGGGTGACGTCATCGGACTGCATTGTTACTCAATTATGCAGATTGTATATTGTGCAGGTCGCGCATGCGCGGCTTGGACACAGCATCGGCGATGCGGCGCTATGATTTACATTTTACGATCGAAGGGATGTAAATTTATAATAAAAAGACCTTAGTAGTGGACACACCATGGGGCTGTTTTCACCATTAGGCAGTACAGATCCAAATGCCTCATCGGATTTTTTAAATCAGACCTTTCAATGTCCCACTATTGGGCGTTATGTTCATGACATCGAAAATGCTAATAGTATTTACAATTAGCAAAATATTTTAGCTTCTTTTTTCCACATAATATCTTTATTTTATAAAGCTTTATTGTATATTGTCTCCAATTGTGGATGCACAGACATTTAAGATGCTAAAACGTCTGAACTATAAATTAGTATACCCAATATTTTGATCCAAGATGAATTCAATCAGAGCAAAGAAACAATGACATTAAAAAACAATTTAAAAGGATGATGAATTAAAACTTTCTTATTGAAATAGGTTTTGAAAGTTTAATTTGCGTGACTTAGAGACACATTGAGTAGCTCGAGACTAAGTAAAAACTAGTCATTGAATATTAACGCATACGAGTCGGTACATGTTAACTCTAATTACGTCATTTAATGTTAGCATTTCAAAATAAAATATGGAAAAAACGTACTTTAATACCTAGTCCTTTGTTATAAGCCAAAAACACTAAACACTACCTACATCAGGTCTTATCTACCCAATAATTATAAAAAAACCATGACACAAGAGCTTATTATTTTTACCGCGTCGCTTTCCTTAACACCGAGGATCTGTCTCGGCGCGTGTCCCACCGACGTAACTACGACCACACATTCTGACGTCTCTCTATTTCCCATTACGGCGAAATATTGTGCACTCCTACAGTCCTGTACTACGAGTCAACCGGCTCAATGGCGGCTTATTACTCACTAATGTAACTCGAGTTTGAATGGAATATTTAATTCATACATGTGGGATTGTCCGGTGAGTGAATGGATGCAGGTAAACAGTGAGGGACGCGTGGGAGATGTGTGGTGAGTTGGTGACGCGGGGCCCGAGTACGTCACATAGTACCGTACCACACGCGGACTTGCTTCTTCTGTAATTATTTATTTATTTAAAACTTCCACCATAGGGTGGTGCGGAGATGAAGTGGTAGGTGCAATACTTAATACAGTAAATTAAACTTGAACTTTATTAAGTACCTACTCTAGCAAATTTTCTTTAATTTGACCACTAGCACTGCTATCGGCATTTCGCTATTTAAATTAAAACAAGAAGGACGTATCTATCATTCAGTCAGTCAAAATAAAAACAAACAATTGCAAGGTGACAACAATAGTCCTCATTTCCTTATTATTATTTCTAAATAATGCAGGATATATATGTATATTTAAGTTAATACTTCAGTCACAAGTTTGGTATTACCGAAATAGATCAGATTTAATTTATAATGATTTTTTTATTCACGTGGTCATCTAAGTTAAGATTAAATCGCTATTTTTTTTACTTTATTGATTATTCTTAAGCAACAATGGGCAAGAAACTTTGTATACCAATAGAACAGAGGCTAGTTTCAGGTGTCAGCACTACACTCCAAATTTCTTTTTTCCTAATTAATATAGTTAGGGGTTTTTAAATTCAATACAAATGAACTGGTAAATAATAATGTATTTACTAATACTAATAATCAAGGAAAATGTAATACAGTAAACCACAAATTAAGGACAAGAAACAACTCCAAGGATTTTAATATTGAACAATTAGTTCATGTTATTAGAAAGTATCGCTTAGCGTAGCATTTCACACTCTGTATCATGCTTATCTGCCGTTATCAGCGCGTGCGCGGCTCGCGTGTGGAAATCCGGAGGAAAGTGTGAGCAGCGACAGGGGATTCCGACGCGTGCGCAGAAAACCCTGGATTACCGGTTTTACCGTCGCATTGACCCTTCAGAGTGCCTTTAACGCTACTGTTTGTTTGTAAACATTGGTGACGGGCCGGTTATAATGTGGTGTCACGGGACACCTCACCCTACCGCTACCGGGTACACCGAGCACGCGCTGCGAAATTATTAAACACTGTTGCGTAAGGTATGAGCTAAGAACATAGTAGTTATAGTTAGTTAGTTGTACAATTTTAACAAAATAGGATATTATATACCTAACGTAAAATATGACTCTATACTTAAAATAAACTGAATGTATAATGTACCTATGGGTAAAATCGTATAGGTACCTACTTATTATGGAAAAAACAATTTTATTCAAAAACCCTTAATAGTCATTACTGTTATTGTAAGTTTAAATCATAGGTTTATCTATATATATAAAATTTTCGTGTCACAGTTTTCGTTCCCATACTCCTCCGTAACGGCTAGACCGATTCTCATGAAATTTTGTGAGCGTATTGAGTAGGTCTGAGAATCGGCCAACATCTATTTTTCATACCACGAAATTCACGCGGACGAAGTCGCGGGCAACAGCTAGTATATATATATATAGTGTCATCACAGTGTGATGTGTTACTGACGAAATGTGGGTGTGCCTACACCTCTGACTACCCTTTCGGGAAATAAAGGTAACAAGCTTTATGTTTTGTTATGTCATCCACGACTACATGCCATTTATACATATCCATTCCAACGGACATGCAGGGGCTTAACGAATAACGAATGATAAAGAATAATAATAATAATAATAAAACCCTCTGGGCACATCGTTACCTCAACATGAGAAAAACGTAACACCGGAGGGGACAGTAGTATAGCTTTACCAACCCTCGTGATAGAAATAAAAAATATATCACAAGGACTTGTACTAAAATCACACAAACCGCAGGGCAGCTTGTGGCGAGCTGTTTGTGAGTGGCGACACAACGTGCCTGATACCCCAGAGAGTCGGTCAGGGACTCATCTCCGGTTTGCCCGATATGGGTAGCTGGAGTGGAAACCGAAGAGCGCCCGCAGGACTCTCAGCTCTTTCTTGCCTTAGTTGGCTGGTCAGAGAGGGGTCGCCAGAGCTATATGCTCGGGGGTGGAAGTGTCTAATGGCGTAATAGCGGGGAAACCCGCTCCGAGTCTTCGAGACGCGCGATGGTGAAACCGGGGCCGCACCGCTCTACACCCCTAGCCACTCGCATCGGTGTTGCTCCCTGTTGCCTATAGTGGCGACTGTTTAGGGGGCCCATCTAGTGAGTGGCGAGTCACCGTCTGCTAATATACTGCATATTATATGGTTAAAGGCAGACGCCGTTGTTATTCAGAATAAACTAAAAATAACCATTCCACGAAACATCCCAACACAATAGACCAAATCATTTTAGTATCCATTTTTCTCAATAGTCCTGCACCTTTTGGAGACTTTTCATGGCTGTTCTGTTATAGAGCAGTTGTGTGGTGTCCCTAACTGGTGTCCCATCCCCTTTTAGATTAAAGTTCTCAACGGGCCTCTGCGTGTTGGACCTGTGTCCCCACGTAAGCCTTTTAAAAGTCCGGGTATCTTCCACATGGTTGATAGCCCGAGTAAATAAAATGAGATACAAATAATAATAATAATAGTTTATTTTCTCACCACAATACACATTAAAATTACATTAAAGCATCACATTAAAAGATACAGTAAGTATATTGTGGGAGACTGGTGCCTAAGCTAGGCTTTAGGGGCCTGTATTTCAGGTCACCAGGTCTCCATCCTTAAGCCTTTACTTTTATAAAATTAGGTGCTATTTAAGAACTATTGCGGTGGTTTCGAATACAAAATGAAAATAAAATAAATTTACAAATAAGGATAAAACAAGTAATTAAAACAAGATAAGTTTGGTGTGTGTGAGTGCGCTCATGTGTGTGTGTGTGAGTGCGCTCATGTGTGTGTGTGTGAGTGTGTGTGTGTGTGTGTGTGTGTGTGGTGTGTGTGAGTGCGCTCATGTGTGTGTGTGTGTGTGTGTGTGGAATATTTAGTTTACTGTACCTAGTGATTATCAAATATTAGACTAATGTGGTAAGTAATTTTTCAGTTTCAGCATAGTTTAATTCCAGAAGCCATGAATGTATTTTATGTAGTACGACTTTGTGTAAAATTACTGCTTATGCGGATTTTCTACTCTAAATAAGTTTTGCCAAACTGTTCTTCGTCATTACGGACAATCCCGGAAGGAATACCAAAACAAACTCGATTCGAGGTTATTTCAACGACCGGAAAAAGGTGAACACAATAAAGTATGTGAAGACAACGACGGCAGTCGGATGGACACGTAAGTGTAATTAAAATGTTATCATAATCAAGGTAATTGTTAATAGGCACCTCTACATGGCGTGTTAGTGATGGTATCAGCGTCTAGACCAGGTTGGTAGGGACAGGCCCCGGCGGGTCCGCTCTGTGACAGCCGACAGCATACGACTGCAGCGATGAGTAACTTAATAAAACGCCGCTAATTGACGAGATATCACGATAACAATACTAACGACAAGCCGTGTGACTCACAGGCGACAGCCAGTGCACTAGCTAATGTTCCTAGGCTGCTGGCGCCATCTAGATTCTAAGCAATAAGCTTTCTGTATGGCGGAGCCTAGTGAATGGCAATCCGCTGGCCACCTGATGCATATGAGCCAATCGCTGGTCTCTGTGCTGTAGGCATTCCACAGCTGCACCTACTTGGGACTTGTAACAAGAGGCGATATGAGAAATTTCATGATATACACTTATTTCTAATGAGTTCAGCAAAAACAAACATCTAAGGACTAATACAACAGAACTCAAAGACTATATAGTAGGACAGACTATCAAATTTGACCAGTAAGCCACTGTGGTGTTGGAGTGAAGCATTTTGTATTTTACAAATTCACTTAACAATATTGCCCCCACAACAAACTGTTGGCACCTTTAAAAAAAGCTTTTCAGCACAAGACACACACCTGGACACCGGCATATACGTCGTACGTCAGGTAGTCTAAAGCCTAAGTTAGGGCACCATTGAGTATCACAAGTAGCAAGTACGGTAACGCGACAGTCCAGAGAAAATGGCAGCCTGTATGTGGACGCCTGGTGCCAAGAGTTACATGCAGACATGCAGTAAGGTGTTATTAGAGTTCCAAAACCTAATTCTTTATTGCGAACTTCGAGTAAGTGTACATTGTTTTGACGATGTTAACAGTAGGTAGGTTCAGAACTTAGTTGCCTGTTAAGGCATCGCAATTTATATGGTTATAAATATTACAATAACGAGTTTACATCCAGTGTTAGGTACAGTTTACGTAATACTAAATTAATTATCATATATGAGTAATAATACTAATCTTATGAATTATTTCGCATTATATTAGGTATTTTATACATTATTATTCTATACACATTTCAAATAATTATAATTAACATATTATTTTTCCTCAAGGAATAATTTTATTAAATAATATGCCTTGTTAAGCAGAAAGTATTTTAGCTTTCTTTTCATAAATTAACCAATTGGTGATAGGCATCTATGGGTAATTTATTATATAATTTTATGTTCATACAAAATATACTATTGATATACATTGTAGTTGGGATGTTTATAGCGTAGCGTATTTTTAAGTATACTGCTTGTTAATGTGTCATAGCTACTGTTATTTCATTTGACTGAAATTAAGGCCTCGCAAGAGAATTGGTTATTTTCTACATACACTATTTACATGTGGTTTCCATGACATTTATTTATTTATAATTAAAATTATAATATAAGTTTACAGTACAGGACCAAAACACTTACATTTAAAACTAATAACATTTTACATAAACACTATCATATATTATTTTTATTATTTAAACAATAATAAAAAAATACAATAGAAATTCTAACTTAATCATGACTTAAAAATTTATATGATAACTTTGGTGACTAGGTACTGCTTATCGTGGAAGATATCTAGATCTGTGTGTTAAGCAAGCAGACTTCACGTGACGTGACAGCCCTAGGAGTGGGTGCTGCAGCAGCTCTGCGGGTGCGCACTCCGCGGGGTTCCGCGAAAAGGTTTCTGCGTGTACGTGGACCCTCAATACCGTCTCCATCTTCCTGTTATACCAACTCGTTCCAGAGTAGTCGGATTACCTACTTTATTTGTCAAAAGGCGATGGTAGTGAAACAGTAACAGTAATTTCCGTCTGACTTCTAAGGTGTTCAAACTTACCATGCCCGCAACAAACAAAGAAGGATAAAGAAAAGAGTAGTACCCGTACATTCTCTTGTAGATGAAGCGAGCGAACCTTCTCTGAACCCGTTCAATTAAAAGTAAGTAATTGGTCTCGTGGGGGTCCCATACTATCGCATTATATTCTAAGCGACTACGCACAAACGCCTTTTACAACATCAATGCCGCTCGTATGCCTTTGAATGTATATGAGACTCTCATCACAAAGCCCAGCATTCTAATAGCGCTTTCACACGTAGATGTTATGTGGTAACTAAAATTTAAACGGGTATCTAATATATTTATAAAGGATTGTTACCAATACTTTGGATTGTATGCATAAACTGGAATAAAGATCTTATTATTATTAATATAAGCCCTAAAGCACGTACTTGGCTTACACGGTCAAACCGAGCACCAGATAGATGGTACGCATGATGGATGGGTAAACGCGCACGCGAAAATGTCATAACATTGCATTTATTAGTATTAAAATGAAGGTATTCAATTTACTCCACTGCTCCAACGTGTGAATATCCTCTTGTAATTTTTGGCAATCATCAGGCCCCGTTATTGCATTAGCAAATGTTAGGTCATCGGCATATAAAAGACATTTGACATATAAAAATCTACATTGATTCCTAAAAACTTTTTACTTGTAACCTCAGATACAGTTTCATTATTGTACTGGATAGATAATGGAATTGAAGTAGCGTTTTTATTTTTGAAGATCATATAGTGGGTCTTTGCAAGATTTATTTTTAGATTATTTATTGTAAGCCGATTTATTATTTTACAAAGGGAATCATTTACGTCTAGTGCATGATTTTTCTTTTTGTTATTTGCGAAAAGAGCCGTACTATCATGCGCAAATAAAACCATGGGTTGCCGAATAGCGTTGTTGACTTATACAAATATTTGTTGAATTATATAAAAATACAATTGTCTCGTTGTCTGCAGAAAAACGAGTCGTAAGAGGCGACACACTTTGTTGTAGGCCCGTAAAATGGCTTTACTCGTTTCCAATCTTCGTAAGTCCCATTTATTAGGTATCAGACCTCAAACATGGGCCTTACGGAGAGCGGTGCAAGGAGACTCTCGAATACAAAAGTCGGACACTTCTACCTACCTTTTAGGATTAGGACTGAAAGTAGATTTGTTTCTCGACTAGGATACACGTGTTCTGCGATAGCGGTATCTGTAACGTCCATTACTCAATTTGTTTACCACAAAGGTAATTAAAGTAATTAGAATATGTCAAAAGATGGAGGTGAAACCGATGGCAAAAAATAAACGGAAATTCAAATCACAGTTTTGAATGATAATTTCACGTTAGAAAACCGCAAATTAAACACGAGCGCCACAATCTGCGAAATAGACGCCGTGTCCCCGATAGTGCGGCGCGGCACGTGTAACGCCCGGTCCTAGCTGCGGCGGTCGCTGCCTCGCTACCATCTCATCTCAGACAGTATCCACGACACACACACTCGGGGCTGGAGTCAAGTCAGGTGCCCGGCACCGGCACCGGTGGCCGGCGGCCGGTGGGCGGGGCCGAGGTGTGGCCGCGTTATGCATAATTTCACCTCAGCGCGGCGCTCAGCGCTCGTTGACCTCGGGAAACCCTGAATTTTACTGTAAAATCGATTAAACGACAGATTCAATGATACCAGCTCCTAATGCGAGTAATTATTAGGGTTCGTTGTAAGTTTATTATTATTTCTGCATGGTCTTCTTTTGTGTTTGAGGGCGGTGCTTATTTATGCGCTTGCGCATGTCTGAGGTTTTGTGTTTACAATAGCGGTTTTCAACACATACAATTTATATTCTGATATAACTTACGAGTATGTTACATTGTTATAATAACATTTTCTGTGTATGCGCGGCTATATGACGACGGTATCTCGGTGATCATTGGCCGTAGCACCATGCGCAGGCGCGAGAGTCGCTGTTAGTGGCCACTGTCTGGGGGCAATAACTCATACAATAACTCGAAAGAGGTTCTAATCACACATCAAACTGAAACAATTACATTTGAAAGGTTTATTTCCAAACAACCTCGTTTTTTTCCAACATATAATACTCGTAGTAGAGCTAATCCACAAGTTAAAGGTTAGGGCATTATAATCTCTATAAACTTGGATTAAGCTCGAGAGTTAAGTTTCCCCGGGCAGCTTTCACAGTCAACACCACGCTCGCACGCCACGGTCAGAGACAAAGACTCGGTGTTTGGCTAATTAAATAATATAAATACCTACTTCCTGCGGCTCTTGTACTAATTGAATGTTGTAAATAATTGATCACATAATAATTATAATGGTTTGGTATAGGGGATTTATTAACCCACGATTTACCGAAGTTCTGGAATGTAGTTAATTTTTACAGTTACTTATCTCATATGGTAAGGTTGTCGTGTTAGTCTATTTGGTCTATGGTTGGTGTTCAGTTCTATATGTACTGGCTGATACTGGGTTCCGGAATCAAGTCTTGTATAAATGTTAGTATAACCTTGAAATAGCTTTGAAGGTATAACACTGAGTTAATAATTAAAGATTGCCATCAGGTAATACCAGACGTCTTAATCTATGACCCTTTAGACGTAAATTTATACTAAGATGGAGAAAATAAGAACAATAATTGTGCGTGTGAGGTAGCGACCTGCGCGCCTACGAGCTATTTCTCGCTTCGCTCGCTCTCCTAAAGAATCCTCGCTTATACACGAAAATAATAAGAATAGATAGAAAAACTATAATAAAAGTACATAGAGTATGCTGTCAAGAAAGTCATGTAGTAGGTGGCTTGATGGCAAATCAAGCCTCAGACAGCACTTGATGCCCGCCGCGCGCCGTACCTTGTGAATATCTTCGGGTACCCTTGTACAGGTCGACAGCGTCAGGCCCCGGACCACTAATAGAGGTTAATGACCTTCGTAATGAAAACATATATCTACCTATTATGTATAAGCAAGAAAGTGATCACCAGTGAAAGAACTAGTTCAATCGGCGTTGACCGCAGACCGGCGGCGGCGCGGGCGCAGAACTGGAAAATACTAGATTTTGACGGGTTACACGTGTTTTGGAGTCAAATGTGTGTCAAAACACTTCTCGGTCGGATCACTAAGCCGGTCAGCTGCAGGTTAAATCTTAATGAATTGAATCGCAACCGATAATGTCCGTCACTCGATTGTTGGGAGGGTTTTTAAAGTTTAAATTAATTTTCAACGCAGCACCGTTATGTTCACTTAGTGTCGGTGCGGAGTTCTATGAATTATTTCATAATCGTACGGAACCTGTAGTCTACTACTGGTCGGAGGACAATTTTGGCTATTTATTAGTATCTATCTTTTTAAGGTGTTATTCAATAAACATCTACAGTTACACTTGTATTTCCCGAAGAGATAGGACAAGGAACGCTCGCTGCTCACTAGATTATCGGCATAAAATTACTGTTTACCCTTTGGGTATGATAATAAACTCGAAAAAGCTGCTGAAAATTCCCTTCGAACTAATTTATTATACAATATAAATACGATTATATTGTGCAACTTGAAACTGCAGACCCCGAAAAAACTACAAAGCTATCAAAGGCTTAAAAGTATTGGAAAATACCGTAACATTAAGATAATCGGTCACGGAAACTATTCAACCGATCTGCGGCCGATTATAGTGATAAGTAGCGTCGCGCAGACGAACTATGGCACGGAGTGAGGCGTGCTAACCGATTCACCGTGCTCCGAGGGTGACGCCTCTGTGACGGGGCTGGCGGCTCCGGGATCCAGCGTCAAGTAAATATGATGCTCATCATCATCAGCTTAGCATTGTCCACACTACTTGGGTCGGCTGCTGTCTAGTCGGATGTACTGGATACAATTTACTTGGGGCAACTGTACATCAGACCTGTAAAACGCAGTAACTGGGTAATACAATGCTTTAGAACAGCAGCATTATGTTGGGTTGGGGACCTGTTTGGGTTTGTATTTTGTAACTTTTTTTTTTATTGTTGTATTTTACTTATGGGGTCGAGACAAAAATAAAAGATTGAGTGCCATATAAAGAGACAATTTAAATGGCTATTTAACCACGATAACGAGGCTTTAGGTCGCTTACTGAGCTTAAAAATACTTAACTGAAAGGCATTATATTTAAGTTGTAAATAATTGTAAAAAAGCAAATGTTAGGTTGCCATCAAATAAAGCTCCTAAATTATAGAAAAAAAAAGAGACAATATATGTGAGCTATTAAGCCCATAAATATCTCCAAAAATGTCCTCAACTCATAGACTTGGGAAAATTTTAGGTAAAAAAGATTTTGCCTAAAAATATATTTTTTTGAATTCATACACTATGAGGAGTCTCTTCAATCACTACTGGTCTTAAGGCAAAGTAAACACCAAATACGTCGCGTTTGTATAACACAGTGTGTAAATATTACCCGAGTTTAATATCTCATGGTCTGTGGCCACTGTAGAGACGGAATGGCTTCATCCTGGGGCGGCGCGCGCGTATGGGAACATAGACATATTTGACATTGACGAGCTTAGTTTTGGACATGTGATTTACATCCGGAATACTGCCAAGGTCTGCGAGGATCGTGGGGTATTGATGTAAAGCCTTAACATGTTTATTTTTTTTCTTCATGCCACCGTTACTGTTTGAAAGCGGTTATTGTACAGCTTATCCAAGATGTAAGAGAGAGCTTTACAGATCGACGTCGAGCGCATGTGTCGACGTTCCTGTACATTATCGTATTCGCGTTTTAATTCTTTTGCAAATTAGATTCTTACACATATTTCCCGCAGGTCGTAGTACCTAATTATAACAACACTATGTAACGAAATGAGTGCAAATATTGGATTACCATTCTCTATGTCAAGAAATACTCGGTCTTAAATTTGGTGTTTACTTACCTTCTTTATTCTATTCATAGACATCGATAGCGCCTGGAGGTAGTGTTTAGGTAATTAAACCAGAATCTATACAAAATTTGTTGTTGTAATGGATTACGACCACAATATTGTTATCCACATTATTTTATGGCTTCACATTTTAATAACATAATAACAATAGCTTCTATTTGTTTAGTTAACAACAAAGTATTATACATTTCAATATTTATTTACACATTTTTAACATCTCCATAGAAAATTAAATGTTAAAGATACCGATTAGTTATTTCTGAGTTCGGCAGACCTGCCGCACATGCCGGTTACTTGCTGTCATGTCGTCAGATGTTCGATCATAAACTATCCTGGCTGGTGATAATGGACAGCTCACACGTGGCGGTGTCACATACTAGTGACGCGTTGCCTATGTACCTCTATTTACTTGTGTATTTGTTGTGATAACGCTGAAGCGGTTCCTATTTACTTAAGGGAACGCGTCAAACTCGTCTATCAGCTATTACGGATATACTCGGGCTTTAAATAATATTTATTTATTTTTCTCACCACAATATAATTTTACAAAAAGTAATTGGTTAGGTAGAAGTATAGTCTATTGTGGAAGACTGGTGCCTGAGGCAGGTAACATCCTGTATTTTAAGTCACCAGAATTTATGACCCTGGTCACTGAAGTTCTATTCATTTATTCAAGTCATAAACCTTTGTTTAATGTGAAATAAAATTAAGTTATAGCGAGTTTGAACTCATTTGTTGTCATTTAATGTCATTTTGCAGGCATTGGTAGATTGTACATACGTGTCATACATAGCTCTAGGTGATTACGACATATTTAAGTATATGCGCAGGTACAAAGGTAAAAGTTAGATGTCTTGCAAACAGGCTTTGCCTATCACGATACACGATACAATTTATGAAGAATGTGACGAGATTGATACGGTGAAAGGAGTTGTGGCTACCTCCTAGGAGACAAGTGTCCCTGAATGTTCTTACGTATGTTCCATCAAGGTGCAATAATGACATAATTGATTCGAAATAGATAACTCTAATAGACAGAGAACAGTAAAACAAATAACAATATGAACACGATGACAACGGTCTGGCAGATAGTTTACAATTATACACATATATGATACAAACAACAGTTCCGTGACAGTAACAACTTAAACTTAATTGACATGTCCAGTTTGTGGTTTTGAACCATAATTTTTTTAACCATACGTTTTAGAATTACCGTTCTAATTATCGGTTTTAAAGTTACAATGACGCGGCGAGGCCCGCATCCAATGTTTATGGGTTTTTATAGCTTTATGCGAATTATGGAGTTAGTAAAGAAATGGCACTGTTGCTATGGATACCTGGCAGGTTACGTTCGTTAGGGCGAACTTTCGGAAAGCTCCCGGTATGCTAACTCAGCTGTAACAAGGTTTCATGATCCTAACTGATGTCTGTAAGTGCTTATTCCTTATTTAGGCCTGTCTAAATATTACTTTATTATTAAATACAGTCTTTCTGGCAGCACTTTGGAGTACCAACGTGATTATCATCACCAGCCGGAGACCACACTGTTGAACAACGGCGTATCCCTTAGAACGCCTTAGAGTACCAACGTAGTCTCTATTCATTATTACCAGACTAAATATTGTGACGGGCTTCAGTCCTCAGTCCATAATTATGGCCCAGTAAAAATAATGCCGACACTTTCGAAAAAATTGTATATTGTATCTATGTGAATAGTTTTGTCCGTACACACACAAGATCAACATCAAAACCCTACGTAGGTAGGTAGGTATACTATTATCGTATACTTGATCGCAAAATGATACTGGACCGAGCATGCAGCTTACAAAATTATCTGTTTTTAACTTTGTAGATATGGCATTCTTACGTTGAATATAGCACTAATGTCGCGTGTAACCTGACTCAAAGGCCTCCTTGCACCGTAGGGCTTCGGGGTTTCCCGGACGGACTTCCCAGACAGCCTCAGCTTTCACTGCATCGCTGGAAAGTTATTCACAAATGTTATGGGGTCTGAACCTCTTGAGAGCTGAGAGCTGCCGTGGGGCTACAGTGGTGAATAGTCTTTGATTAAGCCCACAACAATAGTTCGACTAGGGCGAAGTGCGAACAAAGGGCACTACTTAAATAGATCCTCCTCTAGTCTTAACTGCAGTTCGGCTACTGGCTTCAGTTTAGCAAACCTTTTCCAAGATCCCGTGATTGCAGTCCGAAATAATCATCAGGTAAGATATTTTGGACACTTTAACTCTGTTTGTGTCCGTGGAAGTACAGTACGCAACATTAACGATTTGCAAATATACCTAAGTCGCCCGTAGAACCCTATGTGCTTCGAGCCGACCGTCGTGCACCGGATGCGGTATACGTAATGCCGTACTGTACGCTGGTAGTTAGCTCCGATCACCAATTAGGGTAACTTGCTGAAATACGGCGGCGCGGCGGCGCAAGCGCAGGTTTGTTGGCACATCGGTTATGCAGAAAGATGTGACGTCAGACAGACGCCAGTTTGATGGTATTTTTCCAAATCATAATTCTGGGCTGAAACTATAAAATAAGTGTTCGGAAATAGACAACAGGTTTAGTAACCGCAACACATACTTACCTATTGAAGAACATTAACGATTGTTCATACGTAACAGTTAGGAAGAACCTCCTGCGGAACTGACCTTGTTATATTAAAAATGGATCAATAGGTTCCTTTTATACTAAAATGATTATTTTTATTACAAACAGAAGACTATATTATATTGCGAACTGTAGCCCATCACACGAGGGACCACAAGCCCAAGACGATTCTAGTGCTGTCGCTATTGAACGCGCACAATTTGAAATACGGAGTTGTAATCACTTGGGAATTCTGGGAACTCTTTCAATCGAAACCAAGGCTTAGCAGTGGTCGTGGTCATGGTGGAGCTATATCGTACAAATATTTACCTACTTACTTCTATTACATGAAATAAGTTTAAGTAATCTAATAAGTACTATCGACACAATTGATCACCCGGTAGATCAGTAGTACAACACCTTACCTACTCAGGGCCGGATTAACAATGTTCCCTAGGCAATGAACGTCTCAGGGCCCCATTACACTTTTTAGGCCTTCTCGTATCCGAAAGTTAGTTGTAGTACTCATATGCAAACTAGGCAGTCTTTAGTATTAATGCTCTGTTACATACCAATCTTAACATTAGGTTTAATATATTAAGAAAAAGTAAAAACAATGTAAATATCTTGAGTAGTCTATTCATACTTTGTAGTTTAGTACTGTGTACGTCGTATGTTTTTACAGTTATATGTACCTAGGTAGGTGGGGAGTCCGCAGTAGGTATTATAAATTATCCCTAATTAGTATTATTACGGGGGTATATTGATGAGGCGGACTTCCCACCCATTAAGTACGATACAACTGAGTGCTCACCGTTTACCGAGCCAGTTAGGAGCCGCACAGCGAACAATTTAACTAACATTAAGTTGAGTTGATACTTACCAAAAAAAAGGAGCATTTCTCCAGAATGGAGATGTTCTAGAGAAAGGTTTTACACATGTAGATTTCGAGCTTCAGTGTAAATATATATACGAACATTGGTAAGTCGCCGTGCGGAGTAAGATCATCCGATATGTCGAGCTCACGAAGCTACCTACCTAGGTAGGTACACTAAGCGTGCCCTGGAAAATTGAACATATTATGATGAAGAGAGCGATGATTCAAGTGGTCCACGGTCTCTGCCTACCCGTCTGTATCTTAATGTAGGATATGCCTACATAAAGTTGTGCCTGCTGCCTGTAAGTTACAAAATGTTTAATATTTTTACACTCAACAATCAAAGGTACGTGCTAAACTTGTAAACTTTCGTTGTATATCGAATTAAGTATATAATTATAATCCACTCAATAAGTTTCAAAAGTTTATTTATCGCGGAATAGGAAAGCAGCGCCATCTAGTACAGCTTGGGAAAAATACAGCTTTTAAAGCTTTCCAGATTGTAACTAGTTAAATATATAAACAACAGATGGCGGTTAATTAAGCCGTTTTCTTGTATATTTTGCGTTTTGGGGCTTGTTTGTTTGTAATGTTGATTAAGTATATAGAAAAGTTCAAATTTATAATACAATTATATCTGTGGTAGGTAAATTAAAATTTAGTTTTTTAAATAAGTATAGTCCTTTATTGGCATGAATATTAAACTAAATTGTAACAAAATATTATAAAAACATGATAATCTCAAATGTACTGTAACTCACTCAAGTATTATTCATAACTTATGATTATTATATAGTATAGTTTATTTCGTTTAATATAATATGTATTCATTTCATTACTTAATCTCGTATATGTAACAGCTACCGCCATCTATGAGCGAATAGCAATAACTTATTAAAACAAATATTTTGTTTCTAAGTTTACGTACTTTACCAAATGCAATAAAATTAACTCCAAAAAAAAATAGATAGCACTACCTCTTAATATAGATAACATGATCACATCCAAGCGAGCACTTACGATTGGTGTACGAAAACAGCACACATTACAATAATGACATTCAAAAAATACTCAATTACTGAACTTCACGTCGTCGTGCGAAAGTTGCGAAAAGACATTAGTACATAAATAAGTAGGTATATTGGTCGACTGACGGCCGCGTAAATATGCTTCACGAAATAACTATATTTTGCATTTTTAATAGTGTTTGTTCATCGATACCAAACCTGCACGAGATTCATAGAGTTAATTTTATTCCACCTAATATTTATATGCATAATACTTACTAAAAATCTAATTTTGTGCGATTTCAGTTTCAATAATAAAAATTATAAGGATGCCATCCAGATCCGATTCCTAACAGTAGATACTAAAGAAAACTAATAAATACGGGTACAAGTTTGTTCTTTTTTTACATTATATAATTGCAAGTCTTTAAAGGTCAAGTAGATAGTTATTATGTTTCTGGGTGTGTTCCAACTAATTGTGTTTGTAAGTGAACACTTCGTAGTCTCTGACGGTGAAGTTGTACTCTGTGGCGAGCGACGCGGGCGCCATCTGGTCGCCGTACGAGTGCAGGTTGCTGTAGCTCTCGCTGTTGCTGTTGCAGTTGCTGGATATAAACAGATCTGCGCCTGCGCCGAATATTGGACCGCACCTGTTTTGATGAATTAGTGTTTGAACTCTTAGTTTAGTAGTTAGTGCTTTAATTTCTATGTACGATAAAATTGATTCTATTAATTACATTTTTCTGGCGTTTATAACTCTTAAGGACAAACATCCAAGAATATACTAGGAAAGGTCTGGAGGTAGGCTGTATTTACTGCCTCTATCATCTAATATTAGTTTAAATAACCTTGTTGACATTGGTATTGGGGATTAAAGTTATTAAAATAGATTATTCTCAAGAATAAAGACATTAGGTTACTATTTGAGTTTGATATTTACTCAAACAGCCGAGGCTGGCATCATGTAGTAGGGACTCACTCGGGGTGGTAGCAGAGCGCGAAGGCCTTCTTGAGCAGCGTGTACCTGGCGGGGGGGTCCCCGAGCGCGAACAGGAAGGCGCGCTCGGCCGCCGCGTAGCCCCCCGCGCCCCCCGCCGTCCACGCCGCCTCGCTGAACCCGCCCACCACCTCCCCGCGGGACAGCTGTGCACACACACACACACACGACATTAACAAACTGCCTGTAAGCCACTGTAGGACAAAGGCCTTTTGAAAATGTAGAGAGCAATATCCAGGTTTCATCATGACGATTTTCATATAATATTGTAAGTCAAATTGATTGTTACTTAATTAGCTGGGTCCGAACCTGCTACTAGTGCTACCTTACACATAAACTACTTACTTCATTAATATGGGTGTGGGCATTATTAGTTCAATTTTGGTATGTACTCAGTTACCGTTACCTATATGTTGCGTTATATACCAACAAATTATAGCCATACAATAAAAGCTAACCAGAAACCGTGTTCATGTAAGTTACCTGCACCAACAGCAGCACGGGGGCGACACCGTCGCAGTGCGAGTGGAACGCCTGCGCAGAGAAGCCGTGTGTGGACGCGCGGAATATGAGCCGCCAGGACTGCTTGGGAGTGCCGCACCTGGGGGGGAGGGGGGGGGAGGCCAGCGGGCAATGAGGCAATGTTTACTGGTACCCATCCAGTGCGGGCGACAGCGGACCGCAACATATTTGGATACAAAGACAGATGTCTTTTTAGTTAATACCTACAACAGTTATTGCAACCTGAGTAAGTATTTAATATAATAAATTAAATCCCTCCTTACCAGTTGTTAATGACAGCTTGGAACGCGCTCTTATCTTGCTGCAGTATCAGCGACCCGGTGAACATGTTGACCGCCAACCTGCGACACAATTCACACAAACCAAACATCAATGGTTATTCAGTGTAAGTAGGTAGTTAACTATCTACAGAAGGTATATTATCTCCGGCTCTAACTAATCTTGCCTGGGATAGTACCTAATTTAGCAAAGAGACTAGAGTAGGTAAATTAGATTTAATCAGTAGCGCGTAAAGCGGCAATTAGACAGATACCTAGGTCTTTGTTTAATTGCTACCAGTCCTTGGCGCACCTAACCCTACTAGTTACGCTGCAGCTACGAGCAGGCTGCTGTTAGTGTCAGTGCAGGTTACCGCGGCTGCGTCCTCTTGTCGGCGTCGCTGCGCGGCGCGGGCGGCGGCGCGGCCAGCAGCGCGGCGCGCCGGTAGCGCTCCAGGGACAGCTCCATGGGCACCGCGCCCGTCGGCTCCACCTCCTCCGCGAACACCGCGCTGTCTGGGGGGCGGACGAACTGGCCATTACATATATATCTACTTGTCTAAGCTTTAATATTTTCCGAATATGTATCTACATATTGAGGAAATATTAAAGTTATAGTTATTTATGGAACTAACCGATCAGTAGGTAAACTTATTTTCTCAAAATACCTAAGTACAAAATTCAGTTCTTAAACGAACTTCTTTAAAAAAAAAGTCAGTAGGAATAGCCTGACTTGCAGTATTAGCATCATGCAACTTACAATGAGGGATCTATAGTTTTACATCCAATTGTAAGATGTAACAAGCACGTCATGAAGACGTATTACCGATGAGCAGCAGGCGCACGTGCGTCATGAGCGGCGCCAGGTGCGTGACGACGCGCGCGCGCTCCTCCTCGGTCCAGTGCGCGGTGGGCTGCGTCACGCCGGCGCGCTGCTTGGCCCACGCCAGCGCGCAGCGCCACACCTCCTCCTCTTCCAGGCACAGCTGGGACACACGACAAATTACATGACAATCGAACCCTCGATAGATTTTAGCGTAGCAGGTCCAGACGGAGATGGCGGGATGAATTAGACTCTTTCGCAAATGACTGTTCGATGCAACCCCTAGCAAACATTAGTCCTGCAGTTAAATATTTTAGGCTCCTAATTACTTAACTATAAGTATTTTTTTAAATCCGAAATTGTAGGCACAATTGTAACTAAAGCACATGAACGTACATTTCGCCAACTTACATGGGTCCCAATATATAAGTAAATAAATATTTGAATTTGAAAGTTACAGAAGCCTATAATTTCAAAGGGGCTCAAATCCAGAGTTTAAAATTTAACACTTTGCCAGACCCAGGAATCGAACCCAGGACCTCACACTGTCGCGCTTTACGATCACCAGACTAACGTATAACAAGCTTACAAAGTTGTTTAAGAATTAAGGGAGGGCTTTTATATTTAACCCTTTCCCAGTGTAATGACCCACCGATGAGGCATAGCTATTGTTTTACTATTGTCTGCTTCACGCACAGTCAAAGTGTTAAGTAACTAGAAATATATTATAACTTCTTGTATTAGTGTAAAAATAAACTAACAAAATCGGAGGAGATGAGTTTGATGAGCGCCTCCTTGGGCAGGTTGAGGAAGGCGTTGGTCTTGACGCAGTCGGCCGCGTTGTCCCCGATGAAGGTGATGCAGCGCTCCATGAACGATGACGCGCTCTTGCCGCCTGGTGGTGGAGAATAGTTAAACGTTACAGATTTCTAATAGTAGACTTAGTAAGTAAATCAACAACCAGAACAATAATAATAACAGCCTATTAATTACTGTCCCCCTACAGTGCAAAGGGCTCTTCTCATATAAAGAAACATAATCACGCTAGCTCACAGCGGGTTAGTGATTAAATACTTACCTAGCTAAGCTGTGTATTGATTCTATATCTTCTTCTTATGCTTACCAAATATGGTTCATACTCATCAATTAATTAATGGAATTGGTGCAGTTGCTGCACATAGGTGAGCAGTGTCAATCAATGTAGATATGAAAAGCTAGTTCAAGTTAAGCCCTATGATGTGGGGCATGCGAGTGCCCCCACCAAGTCTTAGAGAAATTATACTTAGCTCTGTAACAGATTTATTGAATAAGAAAGCTATATACTTAAACCAGCTGCTGTGGGATATATCTGCAACATTGTTTTCTGTCAATCCATGTAACTGCTACAATATGACCGAGCTAATATATCAAGTGATAGGCTTAATATATCTAGTACTCTTGCCTGTCTGCTTATTATGGGTAATGTCTAATACAAGAAAGATAAAAACATTAAATAATAATTAGTTTAACCTTTCTTGTATTAGACATCAAGAAATTTACTTTTTAGCATGGTCAAATCTTACATTATCACAATACAACTTTTGTTCACTCTATTATAACTTTTCATACAAAATACTAATTGGACATAATGCTCCACGTAAGAAATATAACTGTAACTAAGAACATTACCAGTGTGTGACAGATAGCTAATAAACATTAAACATAGTTTCCTTGTAAAGAATAAGTTTGTAATAATAGTACCATAGCTAACATATTTAAATTATACCACACAAACAAAACTGAGGCTAATATGGCCACAGCAAGTTATTATTGATAATGGAAGACAGGATAAACAAATCTTGATTTTATGCAGTTATTTTAGTAAGTTAATAAATCTGAGTTTTCAAGACTCATTTAGGTTAATTGCTAGTTTGGTATAGGTACACTACTGTAAAATCACATAGTCACACTAATACAGTGTTATGCTATTGAGTACACCAAGAGGCCAATATCAATATTTCATCAAATTCTAATATGTACCTACTTTGGAAATTGGTAACAAGGTTGTAAATAAAAGTCACAGCTGTTTTCTTCAATCTTAACTTTAATAACGAAGACACTCGTGTTTAAAACGCACAATCATGACGTTAGATTAGAGTTTATTGTTATGCCTTGAGGAATGAACTTAATACTACACTTTATAACCTATCACACCGACGCATTAGGGTTTACGTTTTGTATCAACGTGATATTGTCCCCTTTCATCATTATTCTTCCAATCTGCTTCCTGTTCTTAGTCTTAATGTGAACCTCTTCTGCTTCATCCAACACAATGTTCATGTATTCGTCGAATCCCACGATGTGTCCCTCAATTCGAAGATTCACGTTCTCGTACAACCAAATTTGTACACGACTTCTGTTTTGTAAGTACCTAAAGATAAGGTTGATGGGTTGAACCATCACCTTCTGGACTTTTGGTGGACCTTTGTATGCCATTTTTTATTTATTTTTGGTTAAATTAAATGCAGAAAACAAACGCTAACAAATCCGGCTTTAGGCCTCGCGTTCGCGGCTTGCTATCTGTCAAACTTTATTTTTGCTGTCTATGTCGTGTCGGACTCTATGGTCAAAGCGACGCCAAGTAGTAGAGATCAGAGGTGTACCATTGAATAATATAGTTATTATAATAGTCGAATACATACCTACGAGTTTTACATTGTTTATTTTTTTTTGTTTTTCCCCAATATCGCCCGTTACCATAGTTACGTTCTTAGTTGTTTGGTTTAATCAGTAAATTTTGAAGTCTACAAGATATCACAGTTTACAGTTTTATATGAATAATTATTACAAAGATTAAAATTTATTGATTATTGGTACAGTTTTATGTAAATAATAATAAAGGAGGTTTTTATTTAATTATAAAGAAATGGTGTGTCATGACGGATGAAAATTTGTTTATCTATGGTAGTATTAATAAAAATATACTAATAATTTATTTAATTAGTATCAGTTTTTATCAGTTGCAAATAAAGAATTTTATTTATATTTCTTCAATCCTTTTATTTTGACAAGACAATTGTAGTTTTAGTAATTCAACTAAAATTCACTCGAAAACGCAAGTTACCACATCACTACCTTCCATTTTTACTATCTATGGAAATGTTTACGAAATAATACCGGCTGGTTAGCATGGCTTTTATTTTGTTTTTTGCAATTCTTGTGTTATTTTTTTGTATAAATGTAATAATTTGATAAAATATTAAATAAAAACAAATTAATCAAGCAAAAAGTGTGCGATGGCCGGGAATCGAACCCGGATCAACTGCTTGGAAGGCAACTATGCTGACCATTACACCACCATCGCAACTGACAAAATCGTAGAAAATGATAAATACATTATGTTACAAAATTCACCTGGTCTATCTTGAATTTCCATAGCCGCTGCTAATAAAGTGCATGCGCTCTCTACACTTAATGTAGACGTAACATGGTCTTCACACGCTGATCTGAGATCTTCCACACCGAGGTCTGCTGCTAAAGTCATCATTTCAAATACTCCAGAATCTTGCAGCAATAACTGTAACAAATGTTTTTTATCCAATAAAACTACTAATGATATAGTACTACTTTTAATAATATTATTGTTTTCTTTAGAGGAAACGTTTTACTCAAACAAACCGTCACTTTTAGAATTCTTAAAATATATTAGTAGTGACGAAATAATGTTGCAGTATGGTTTGTTTTTAATAGGCTATTTAATTTCCCATTATAAATTGCTTTTGATGAATTTGTTCATAGTTACTGACATCTAGTGTCATTTTCTTCACATATTTTTAACGACGGGTGCGCACTATTTGTGCTGCTTTTAAATTATACTGCTAGATGGCACTGTTACCAAATCATATTATTATATCTGAGTATACATTTCTTAATCTATCACTAAATATAAATAGAATACCATACCTTGCCAGTGTACACATACTGAATGAATAACCGAAATGTTTCGACTTGAACGTGCGGCATACGTATCGGTGTCGGCTGCCCGCCGATAGACGGCGTTACCGTGCACCCTGGGATCCGGCATACTTCTCCACGCTTCGTGTTTTGGAAGCTCTTGCATCTAAAACAAAATAAAAACATTAATTAAACAGGTATAAAGATATGTACAACTGCATTTCGACCAGGTAATTATAACGTACAACATCTTTATTCCTCGATAAAAAGCGAATTCTCGACGATCCAAAGCTCACTTTAAAATATTGTAGCTCTTACTTAAAAGTTAGCTGAAAACTAGTTTAATATTTCACAAAGCTGGTAGCATCGTGCACCCGGCAATTAAAAACCGATAATCTCTTCTGAAGAAATTTTAAGCGCGCTGCGCTGTGAGAGAAGCCCCTAAGGAAAAACTTCAAGTTGTCAAGTTGAGCGCTAACTTGTAAGTTATGCGGAAGTTGCAGAGCCGAGAGGCTCCCTCTGTCGGCATTGAGTGCACTCACTTTATAGCACGCTAAAATATTAATACAGGAGCTTTATATGGGGTATCAATGTGCAGTCGTACTCCACAGAATAGATATCTACTACAAACTAACAACAATATGAATTAGTTTTATCATAGTTTTCGAATATGGTAAAAGCAATAATATACTGCTCTTACTGGAGAGCAGACCACCAAATTCTGAGTCTACCTATATAGTTAGTAAAAACGGAAAGAAAAGTTTAGTAACTCTTAATCAATGTGTAAAGCATTTGCAAGTTACAATATATATTATATAAGCCTTCCAGCATACAAGTAGACAGCCTCACGATTATAATAATGAGCTATCATGCATCTAATCTAAATACCCCAGCGTGAGTGTTTTGATGGATTACGTTAGATTAGTGGCATGTAGTGTCGCGGGCGACGCGGGCGACGGGACGCGTTCATTATTTAGACTTGATTAGACACAGCCTGTCGCCTGTACCAGTGCTGATTGAATTTGCCATTGACTAAATTCAATTTGAAGTTAGTTCGTTCGCCACAGTGTCACTGATTTATCGCCTAGATTTACGTAATGCGTTAATTGGAAGCCGGGAGAAGAAGGAGGGAGATTTATCTTGGTTTTGGAAGTTAACTTCACTTTAGAACCGCAGATCCATCAAAGTGGAATGTTACAATTTCTTGGATACAATTTTTCAGAACTCGCAGAAATAAAGGCACCTAAGTTATTTTTGACATGAGTGTCAGGTCACCCCTTTGATCGCCCAAAGATAAGGGATGTATTACATAAGGATATAATACATTACGCAGCTGTAAGCCTCTACGACAGCATGAACTCCGGCTTGTTTTCACCAGCGTTCCTCTCACTAAACTTTCATATAACTGCAGCATCAATCACTTATCCGGTACATATTTGATACATGTCACAACGGGACTATTACGCGGGGACAGCCAGGTAGTCACAGCCATTAGTCTGAGGAGTGCCGTACCACGAGGTCCCTCGCCGGCTGAATATTTAACATGTTTGGTCCTACTTAACGACGTTTACACGAACATCTTGAGGGATTTAAGAGAGTTCTGTGCTTGGGCTGTTGTATTATGACGTATTGTAGCGCTGTTTATTAATACATGACCACCTGGCCGGATAAAGGTTCTTCTGGTTACGATTACACAAAGCGGTCACAGTTGAGGCAGCACAAATACTAGTCAGTATAAAAGAATTATGTAGAGATCCAATGTTTGTAAGCCAAGCCGTAAGAAGTTCTGTCGACCGAAACTGGTTTGTTGATTAGGTACCTATATTAATTATCTATGCTTAAACACAAGTTGTGTTGTCGATTGTCGTAAGGCTAAGAGCTTAGTAACTGCACGGGTACCTAATTATAAACTACAAGCTGATGCTTGTGATTCATATGCGCTATATGTTCTTGACCTAGCGAGGCAAAAACAACGTGTCTTTTTGGTAATACGAGGGTCAAACTGAAAGTTCTTAAAAAATCAAAAACTGATTACATTAGCCAGTTATTAGTTTTATTATGACTGACGACCTGATTAGCGCCGTGGCTAAGCGATTGGACTGCTGCGCTAAGGGTTGCGGGTTCGATTCCCGCACGGGGCAAAACTTTGTGCGAACCACAGATGTTTGTCCCGAGTCTGGGTGTTTATGTATGTGAATATTTCATGTTTGTGAAACGCACCTACGATACAGGAGAAATTCCTAGTGTGGGGCGACGTTATTAAAAAAAAAAAAAAAAAAAATTATATATTTTCAAAATATTGTCCATTCACGTCAATACACCGCTGCATGCCATGGAACCACTGGGAAAAGCACTTTGCTCACTCGTCTTTAGGGTTCTCTTCAATGGCATCGCGATACGCAGCCACCGCTTCTTCAGCATTCATAAACCGCTTTCCTTTAAGTTTTTCTTTAATTTTTGGAAATAAATAAAAATCACAAGGGGCGAGGTCGGGGCTATACGGCGGGTGACCCAGTAATTCAACGTTTGATGTCGCCAAATAGTCGATCGTTCGCTTAGCGGTGTGCGACGAGGCGTTGTCGTGGTGAAGGAGGATCCTACTGCGAGGTCGTTTCTCTCGAACTTTTTCCAAGACAAGTGGCAAACAATTGGTAGTGTACCATTCTGCAGAAACTGTTTTTTGATCCTCTAACACAATTGTTGCGAAATGACCTATCCTTCCAAAGAACGAGGCCACCATCTTTTTTCCCGCACTTCGATCTCTCTTCACTTTAGTTGGCAACCTCTCGAAAGGAAACACCCACTGAGCAGATTGTCTTTTGGTTTCAGGATCATAACAGTAAATCCAGCTTTCGTCACCTGTTAGTATGTCGAACACAGCATTTGAGTCACCTCCGTTAAATCTTTCAATCATTTTACGGCACCAATCCACACGATGGAGTTTTTGAGCCTCAGTCAAATTATGAGGTATCCACCGGGCGCAAAGCTTCCTGACTGCTAAATGTTCGTGGAGGATTTTGTGCACTTGACTCATGTACCGATGCCTAAGCTTGTCCGAATCTGCTGATAGGTCACTCTTTTGTCAGTCTCTATCATACGCCGCACAACACAGATGTTATCTTCAGTCGTCGCCGTAGAAGGCCGTCCCTCACGTAAATCATCAGTGAGATTAGTGCGACCACGTTTAAACTCATTAAACCAGTTGTAAACTGTCGCACGAGATGGGGCTTCATCGTGAAAGGCCAATCGTAGTCTATCATAACTTTCTTGTTGACTTAAATGACATCGAAAGTCATAAAAAATCATTGCACGAAAATTTTCTTGTGTTAAATTCATGTTGACGTGACACAGACAATTTTCAATTTGCCGCCAAATCGTAAAACAAATGACAAATTAATGAAATATATACTCAGTAATATTGGCAAAGAGTTCTATTTTCAAATTTTAGAATTATTTTTTTATTATATTGTTTATAAGTGGCCAGTTCTAAGAACTTTCAGTTTGACCCTCGTATATAATCAAATTGCATGTAGTCCTACTAACGGCATTTAGTTTTGCCAAAGTGTCATGTAGCTAATAGCTAGGTGTAAAGATGTTTTATGTCCTAAAACAGGTCCCAACTGTAATGCATCAACGTTGGTATCGTCTAGCTCCCCCTCTCGCCCCTCTCCGCCGGCGTGGGCGTAGGAGGCTGTGCAACCGATCCCAATTAATTGTAAAGTCAGTGTAGCGTTCATTAACTGATTTATTTGTGGCCGCCTCCACACTGACTCTTGGTTAACTCGGGAAGATCAAGTCTGGCACGCCGACTGATCTTAGTTTCTGTTGAGTTCAGTTGTAACTTGTTATTCTAATATATTCCGTTTCATTAAGACCGACCAAGAACTCTACATGGCCTTGGTTCATTACGTCAGTTTTTTATTTTCCAAAATTTTCCCGAATATCAAAGACAAGTAGCCAGTTTTATTAAAGAGTTAGAAGCAGTCGAGAGCTGCACAGTGAGGTAAAACTGAAGTGCGTGTAGAAGAAAATGTCTTTCTCACTTCCATTCGAATACCTTAGCCGTCATTCAATATGCCTATAATATAGAGATATGTTGTTCCCTGATTACGAATCCGGTATACTTAAAAAATTGGTTGACACCGCGTAGCTGTGGTTTCATCAGTAATGTAGTCTAACATAGCTGGTGTCTATCCAAATTGCGTGCAACACCACAAGTTGACATGACATTTGCGAGCGCGGCGACGGCGACGCTGGCTCGCTGGCGATTTGTTCTCAATTAATCACAGTTTGAGCCTCTGTCCTTATAATTAATTCAGTGGGTGTGCATTCTGTGCGATGCTCGGGAATCTCGGTGGATATCATTAATCTTGGTCGGTGTGCCAAGTGTTCGGCACAGAGTAACAGTCAGACACGACGATGTAGATATATATGAGTTTATAAACGTATACCAATACCAACTTTTACTTCGCTAAGAACCTGTTATACATAGATAGATTACCATCATGACGCCATACACACGACCTCGCTGACTGAAAGTACTACTTTCACACTTATAGGAAGTAGGTACTTAGGTACACGTATAAGATACTTTCAGATCAGAAATATAAATTATATCCGATAGTGAGGGGAAGGGAACACCATTATAAATTACCACGTAAACGTTAGGTAAGTATCATCTCCTCACAGAGGTGTCACGTCTGCGCATCTCCCCGCGGCCTGGACCGGAGGCTGCCGGCCCCGTCAGCTGTGACTAATGGAGCGAACTGCTTTCACTTACACCTTTTTGCAGATTTCCATTTAACACGTGGACGGCCAGAGCCTGGCTTAGCACGGATTTTCTTGTTACCAAATACTTGAAATCTTTTTCTGGTCATTTGGGTACACTAATGACTTTATTTACGAGAAGATGAGCTTTTTATCAAGAGGCTTATGGATTCTAAACAACAGAGGATTTTGATCTTTGTAGCTACAGAAGAAGAGAGATTAAGTGAATACCCAGCATCATTATTTTGATTATTGAAAATAATTGTTATGTTGTTTCAAAGAAATAGTTTATTCGCAAGAACAGTAATTTTAAATTTTTATATAATGAAAGCGCAAACAATGACACTTAAATTCCTGGAATAAAAGTCTGATGATCATCAGATGTAATATCAGGGTCACAATCAAGTAAAACTCTATCAAGGAGGCAGTTAGCACTCAACCACACAAATATATTTTCTTAAGATGTCGTAGACTTCGTAGCGAAATGAAAGAGCTTTTTCAGCAAAAATCGGATTAATTCGTTCTACAAGTAAGTATTAGCAATTCGTTAGTGTAACTGCCGCACACATCAGTCGCGTCTCGAGTCAATTCAGCTCCAACCCTGGGAGGGTGTGATTAACTGGCTCGCGTGACTTGTCCCGGCCGCGGCGTGTCCGTGACGCCGACAGCTCTGGACGCTGGTAATTGGCGCGTCAGACCCTTCTCTGCTCACCCAATCACTTACATTACTTCTTATGATAACACTCAGTGTAATTGTTGCGGCGATTATGACGTTACCCAATTTGTTTATTAGATTTTGGACTTACACGGCTAAAACATTTAGGTATACTTGGGTCCGTTAGAAAATTAAGAATATAATTATTTGCCTTCGTCGGAAGAGCCGTTAAAGCGATTGCGAGTTCTCAATGAGCAATAATAATGAGCTCCCTACCACCACACTACACAGTATGCCACCGGCACTAGGCCACATCTATTAAATAGGAGTGGATGTGCGTCGATATAAGGGTGTATTATCTGTTAGTGGAGTGTTTTCCTCACACCTCTGACTACACCACTTATACGCAATAACCTAAGAGTGTACATAATCTAATGTAAAATACCGTTTGTTAGGAAC
Source organism: Abrostola triplasia (assembly GCA_946251915.1). NCBI lineage: Eukaryota > Metazoa > Arthropoda > Insecta > Lepidoptera > Noctuidae > Abrostola > Abrostola triplasia. Next base: position 246,625 of record OX276433.1, read on the forward strand.
TCTTCAAACCGGAGTAGACTTATTTAGTACCGGAGTAGTTTATAATAGTCTCATCAGAAACAGTATTTGGGCGTGACAGCTCTTTGTGTTCTCTCAAACTTTTAATTCCTCTGCTCCCGACAAACATTTCGCTACATTATGACATTTAAACTTTACGCTAAAAGCTGTCATGTTATGTGACGTCATTAGATAGTATAAGTTGTTTATAAAGTGGAAACTGGGTGTGCCTATATGAAGTTGTTCTTTGATGATAGATAGATAGATATAACCAAATCAGCGAGCAGATAATAAAGCTGATCAAGGGTAGCGACTTAAATACTTTGTGACGAGAGGACTCGTCGTTGTCATCATCAGCCTATCTCTGTCCACTGCTGGACATTGGCCTCTCCTCTGACACGCCACTTGGCTCAATCTTCGACCTTCCGCTTCCCACCGCTGCTACGATTTTGCGTATTTCGTTACCTCACCTAGCTGTGTGTGAGATGTGAGGAGTTGAGTGCTTCGTTAATTATTTTAATATTCTTGATAGATTGGGTAGTCGTTGATATATCCAGGATATATATTGAGGATATATCCAGATATGGACTCGATATCCTTTTATGCTAACTCTACACAAGTGCTGAAGTATCCATGAAGAGAAACATTCCTCGTAATAAAAATAAAATAAACGCAACAGTTTATTAAATAAACCTTATTAGAACATCACTCAATAACAACCGCCGCAAATGACCTAAAAACTAAACACCCACATTTACTCCCGACGTCGCACTTAAGTAAATACCACGCCCGCCGCGGGAATTGTTCGCACTTAATAAAATTAAGTTTGCAATTTGTTTCGCTAAAAAACAAGCCTTCTAAACACAATCTGTATCAGCGCGGTGGCCATGATTGATGACGTCACGACCGCGCGCGCAACACCCAGCGACGCGACATCGCGACAGCGTTGACGCGCAATTTGCGTCATTGGTGACCAGATTTGTGTCAGAAGACGGACAAAGGGCTCATTTAAATTATTACTGTAATCTTATCGCCTATACTGAGTCTCGACTCTCGACGACGAAAGTGTTCGGGGAGTATGATGTAGTCGCTGTGTAGAAAAGTGCTAGGGAAATGAGGAATATTTCATACGCCTAGGTAAGTAGTACAGCTATGACAGGTACCAATATGTGACGCGAAGGTAGACGTCATATTTCTTGCATTTAAAAGTCATTGATATTTAAGTACCTAGTTAATGATCGTTGCCGTGTGCACTAGTGTATAAAAGTCGCACATCTTCATGGGCTGCCAGAAGCCAGCTACGTGTACATGCACAGTAGGTTTTGCAGGACGGTGAAAAGAAGACATACATAGAACGTATTCTTTTGTTGAGGACTTCAGAAGGATCTGTAGGACTGTCCTGCTCCCCGCGGCTGGGCTTGAGTCTCTAACGATCACGATTAATAGTAGGCTCGCCGCAGCCGTCACTTGTCTCTGATGCTGGCTGATGCCGCGCACATTAATCAAACTCAACGTTTTTGCACTGTTTATTCCAAATCAGTTTATATGAAAGAAATTATAGCAGTAAGATTACCGTGAGAAATTGTGGTTGTTTCTGTAAGATATACATAATATAATCAAGTCAAAATAATAATATGTCAAAATGAATGTTAGTATCCTACCTACATGTTGACCTAGTTATTGATTAAGTATATTAATATTATTACCCTATTTCACTGATCTGTAACAATCTGTATAAAGCTGATGACGTACCTGCCGGCTTTCGTGTGTAAGTACTATAAATAAAAACATCCCAGACTTAGGTATTTAAACAACAAGAAAGTAAAAAGAAAAACAAGAATTACCCAACATTCAGGCTTATCTCGTTAGTTAATTCAGTTGGTACCAGTGTTCAGTGTTGCCAACTGCATGCTAAAACACTATAATCTGCACGCGATTCTAGCAACATTCTAATTCCCGCCATTCAAAGCACGCGACTCGGTCGCGTTCAAATTACAGGTCAGAGCTAATGAACGCTATATTTGTGCCTTTTTCACGATATTTTCAAAAGTATTGCCGGCCAGTATAAATCGACTCGTTAATCCTGATTGGTGTAATTCAATCTTGTAAATTACACTACACGATCGCTGAATGAGATTTTTCTACAGTATAAATGAAAAGCGAACGAAATGTATGAGTTGAATGGCTGATTTTATATGGGAGTAAGTAAATAAGTGATACCAATGAAGTATTTTTTCAGCAAAAAAAACCTTTTAACTTTTGCGATAAAAACTAAATGGTGTTTTACGGCCAGTGATATTCTCAGAAGTAATCATGCTTTATAAGCTCGATGGAGGCATTGCTTTAATACAATATCATTTTAATAAAAGATGATCGTGAGCTACTTCAGCGCTCATTAATTTTTGTGTTCCCGCTTCCTAGTAGGTAAGCAGGGGCGATCAATGATAAATGCCGCTTCAGTCTTTAGAATCTATCGCAAAAACCGTCGACGCAGCGAAGTGAAGTGGCGCGAGCTTTGTAAACAGTTTTACACAAAAGCTTAGGACGTAACAAGATTCTCAGTTGAGGGTGGGCGCTCAGATTATTGCGACATTTTTCTGCAAATAATAAAGCGGTAATGAGCGGTGTAGGACGTGACGTCAGCGGCAGACGGTCGCCGCGTCGCTGCAGCCGCTCGCCTCCAATTTGCGGTTGCGCTCACAATAGCTCCGCTCGCTCCGCTCGGCTGTCATCACAACACGTGCCGCCGATCGCGAGGTTGTGTTGTAATGACTTAAGTTGGTTTTGTTATTAAATGTTACAAATTATGTGGTGTTCTGAGCTTACCTTCAATTACATAATATTTGTTACGGCGGTTGGTGTTTCTCTTGTTTACCGTTCAAGCGGTACAATTATGAGTTGTTACAAGATAGGATTATGAACATTTGAAACACTTGAATCAATGGAAGCAAGTGCATAAAACAATATGGGCCTTAGAAATGGGCATAATCTTATTTCTTGTGTAGAGAGTATTTTTGTGTCTAATTTTGTCTCTCGCAGCTTACTCTAAAACTCCTATGAATCCCAACTCTATAGTTGTGTTGTCTACTTGACGGGACTTACGCGAGACTGAAGACAAGTCCTTCATCCAGGATAGTTAGTATACTGTCCAAGTCTTGATAAACCTCAGTTTTATAATGCCCCGCCCGCTGGACCGCGACATCGTGACACTACATACTTTGGCGCTGTTGTACAGAGTCATAAATACTCAGCGCTATGTTTACGAGCCGCGAGCCCCGGCCCCGGTGATGACGGACGTGAGGTGAGGTGTCTACTATTTTATGAGGCCAGGCTTAGTGACGGAAAAATATAGAACTTTGAATGTGATGGTCCTGACACGCATTTCGTCACACTCTCGTTTAAGCGTACTTGACTCTCGTAGGATTAAGTTAGTGTTACTCGTATGTTTAATCTTCTGTTAGTTGTTGGCTGTTCCCCTGTTGCACCGAATAAATATTTTTCTGTACTTACTTTTTTTAGATACTGTTAAATGATTTATGCTAATATATTGACACATTTCCAATGTCACTATCAAGTTTAGCCAAGGGCCCAAACTCGTTATGGACGTAGAGACCTTTACAGTCACACAGGGAGTTTCGTAACAGAAAAATAGAATCCATTTGTAGCAAAAAAAAACAGATTTTGTTTGTATTGTGTCCCGATTTTTTCCCACCTACAAGTAACGTGTTAAATAATTGATGTCGTATTGTGCGTTTTGTCGCTACGCGGCGTATTGTTCCCTGTAGCATTGTTGAACTGATTTGAATCTCGCGTTTTGTTTGCCGCTGGGGTGACTACGAATGGTGGGAAACTGGAGATTGTTCAAGACGTGTCATGTATGGTTAACTCTTCCTTCCTGAAATCTCACCTATTAGCGATCAGTTTTGACCAAGTGAAGCATATTCTTAAGTGGCTTTACATTACCTAATGAATGGCATTTGACACTACGCCTGTGAGTAACAGATGCGACCTTTATGAAGAAATTTATAACTATTTGGCATAAGTATTATAGGTCAATCAATGAGAACACCTAAACCGAAATATTGGTGTACTGTAAGGAAAACTGTTGACTCTCCTTAAATTGTGGATTTCAGAAGGTGTTTTCTCTGAAATTACAAATAATAAAACAAAACTTTATACCAGGAATTCCTTCATACATAATGCAGTATCCTGCTACGAGCTGGCCACCACAAAACGAGTGGTTCGCGTGGAAGCGCGAGTTGTAATTACGATTCGTGTCGGTTTGTTTACCTCGCCGATAGATGGCGTTTGTTTAAACAACACGCATTGTTTTTTCCCGCGCTCTACCGGCTAACTTTTCTCATTTATTCCAACAAATATGTCTAGTGTTTCAGCGGTTTAACTTTACCGAGTGTTTCATAGAATTTCAGCACGCGTTGTTGGGGAAATTTTATAATTGGTACACAGGTGTGAAACGTTGTGCGAGGGAATTTTAGAATTATTTTCACATAGTTGAATACATTTTTACATGAATGTAAAATTCAACTAAAATTACTTAAAATTAACTACTTTTAACGTATTTCCTAATAAGTTTACCTGTTTTGTTTATAACATAGACTCTCGACTTTCTTACTGAAACTTTAGATACTAACGGAGAGGTAATGCTAAATGAATTAACATTTTCAGGATTAATCTGAAAATGTTAAGTCATTTAGCATTACCTTTTTCCTAATCTTTTTACATTTACCTATTTCCGATGTGCGCGCCGCGATTCCGAAACAAAAGATAACGTAGGTCTAGGTACATTATTAACACAGGTGGTCCAAAAATAATTATATGAATGGTTTATGTTTCTTTTCCATACTCATCTGGTGGCAAGCAAACAATACAGTGTATTGGTTACGCGCTTACACATTATATATTGAATGGATTCAATTTCCCAACTGTTTGATCAAGTGGCTATTATATTGTTGTTGTGTGACCATTTTATAGTCTAGTGTATGCTTTTGGAGATACTTGAGGTTATTGGAAACAATTTTACTCTTTTGAATAGTTATATGGATGTCTTGTGTTGTCCTTTCAACTTCATTTATGTATCATGTAGTAATAGAACGAAGCTTGAAATCTTTTATAGAGTTGACAGAAGAGCTCAGTACGTTGTGACGTGGCAATCTACTTTAGTGTGACACACAACAACATTAGCACGTCACAAGTCCCGAGACAGGATATTGTAAGTTTAGCATCAGTGCAGCAGTGACACATACAAGTGTTTCACAGTGGTCTCTCCTATCGGAATGTCTTGCTGGATGTTCTCTCAGCAAGCTGTGCCTGCAACTGGTACATAACTGTGAACAAGCGGATGCTTGCGCGATAAATTTGGTGGGAGCTTGCCGTCCTCATTGAATCATCAATCAACCCTGCCCCGCGTCGCCCCCGCGCATGCCCGCCCGCTACCGGTGTAATTAAGTCCCAAATTATCCTTGAGTGGGGTGGCTAAGTGAGACCTGATTGTGGGATAGTCTAGGTTTTGATAATCGCGTTTTGATACCAATGAAGGTGCGATGTTTTTACAGCTCTATTGTCAATTTGGATCTTTTCAGTTAGTATAACTCGAGATCGAGTTTGGCCCTCTATTTTAAACGAAATCCGCTCAAAACAAGTTTAAAAAATAAATGTTTATTTTTATGTTACTGCCGGCTGTGAGCTTGACTAATGAATTCCCTTTGATCTCGACTATCGGTGACCTATAGACGTATTATCGAATTTCGATGTAAATTTAAACCGCTATCCGCAACAATATTGTTGGCCGTCTATTGTCGCCTAAATTCCTTGTATCGGGGTTATCGTGATAATACAAACATGCGCCGGAGTGATAAGCGTGGTCTCAACCAGTAACCTCGTGTATGAGCTGTACCTACATTATCAATTTGTCCTTTTTTCATTAAACATATCTGGTGACCCTAACTAACCCTGTTTAGTGGCGTTCGAACCAGTAACACCAATTACCAAAATTCTTCAAGAATTTACTCTTGTCTCTTTCATATCGAGCTGGTTATTTAAGGAGTGAGAGAGAGAAAGGTTTTTGTGGAATAGCACACGTGAAGTGTGAATAAGTGTGGGTCGATGAAGTAAGACAAATTGCGCGTGTTAAGGAGCTTTTAAATGAAATGCTTGGCTCGCTACAGCTTGTTCAGTTACAGCCGTGTTGTGAAGCACTAATGAAGAATGTTGGTTGCCGCTCAGATTTATGTGCAACACCAAGTTTTTAAGTAATTCAGTAAACAATGAGTTAATACCCGTTCATACGTAGTCATTTTATTATGAAAAATTAGGCCTCCTGACCTCCTTTAATATATTATGTCGACGTGAAGTTAATCTATTTACGTGGGACATTTAAGTTAACCCTAAGTAATATTCTTGGCTGAAGCTGCAGTATTACTGACCAAAATAGAACTATTCAGCAACAAATGTAAAATATTTTACAAGTACAAAGTTTTGAGCAATATTAACGAAAACAAAGTATCCAAAACCTCGATTAAAACAACGAAGAGGGTAGAACAAAAACTGTAATAGTTATAAAGAAAATCAAACGTCGAGCGAGAGGACGGGGGGCGCGGGCGGCGCGGGCGGCGCGGGTTGTGGCTAACTTAGGAAGTAACAGAAAAATATCTTACTTTATGCTAACTTCAAAGTTATGGGGGAAGCAAGTGTTGATGCTGAGAGCACCTCCCACCTCACAGCTTTAGAAGATATTGTTCGGAAATCGGCCTCCTTTTTACACTTTTACCAAAGTTCTTCATCATGTATACCATAATTTGCAGAAATGAATTAGGTATCTTTACGAGTTATCACATGTAGGTAGGTAATTAATTATCCCGTACAGTGTATTCAGGAGGGACGATAATTAATTAGTCAAATTACTCGTATATGGCGCACGGCCCATATTGTGTAGCAATACGATGATACGAAACTATAAGATCCCGTTTTTATATAGATCAACGATAATAAAACACAACTGACGATTTATATTAATTGTCACTAACAAACCAAGTAGAACATTTCGGCAGAGAAAAGAGTCCATTACCGTAAGAAGCACTCTTAGCTACAGCCAATTAACCTTCATCAGCAAATGAGTATTACATGCTTCAAGTATTTGATACTTTAAGTAATCAATTCCCTCGCATTATAAGCATTCATAAAATTAATAAGAAACAATCTTCCAGGATGATTGATGGCGGCGCGCGCCGCTCGCTGCGAACTTTTTGAATCAATCATACGGGCACAGCTGGGCCGCTGCTGGCTCGGCGGTTTATAATCACCGCTTGTTTGCGATCTCCTAACTTTAGCTTAATTGTTACAGTTTGCTTTATGGACTTCCTATAGAGTCAGGAGTACCTGTGCTGTTCGGGCACTTAATCTTCCAGTTTATGGCTGGGAGGGGCACTTGTTTGGCGTCGACTGAGAAGAAGGGAAGAATGGTATCTGAATGATACCTATGTTAGGTATTTGACTGTAAGTTCTAACTTTGAAGATAAGCGATGATACTTAAAGCTTACCTAATTATGTATGCTAGACACGTTTTATGATGAAGGATTTTTTTATATTTTCATGAAGTAATAACATGTTTTCCCACAAAATATTTAGCTATATCTGAAAACTACGTCCTTTTTCCCTTGTTATACCCGATACAACACATCATAATAAAAAGTGCGAAACTAGAGTCGTATATCAATTCGAAGAGGAAAGTTCTGGAAGTGCGTCTCGGGCAAACAGTAAGTTATTTTTCCAATTTACTCTTAACAAACACATTCAGAGTCTCACCAACTTTACGCATAACTTGACGGAGTTGGTGTCCAACTTGCCGTTTTTGTGGCCCCTCCAACTTGACCACATGTCGGGACCAGGGCCCGGCCTATTTACATGCAAATTGCTCGCCGTCGACAGATTTCTTTTCGATATCCCCCATCTTTGGTCTGAATAACTTTCGACACTATACATAATTCATTCGGAACGGACGCCGGCGATCTTTTTTATTAGTTTCCTATTCAGATTTTACTTTGGATTACACAGTCGTAGAAAAGGATATATGAAGCAAATAAATTTAAATTTTAGTTCAGCGCCATCTGACATCTGCATTAGAAAAGAGTTTCTCCACGGGAGCAAGAGATGGCGCTGGGTGTCTTACTTTGCAACTGCGTAGAAAATGTAAATAGTTTGTGATGAATATTAATGTTTGCACTTCTGTAGTCTTTATTTCCTTTTAGAGCGTTATGGAACTCTGCGCGCCTCATCAAGCAAATTACGTCTTCACATCTCGGGGCTCAAAATTCATTTGCATTTGAAACAGTGAATGGTGCAACTGTGAAAGGTCTGTAATTTGCGCCGCGAGTAAAGTAGACAAAATGAGTAACAATTTGGAACACCAACTTCGACGATTTCGTAAATCAAATGGTTTGTTTCATAAGTTGTTAAATTGTAATTAGATTTGATTGTTTATGAGCAGAGCTGTACTTACTTTAAGTTTATGTATCTTGAAAGGCAGTACATAAATTGTTTTAAACCACTGAACCTATTTGATAGGTTCATTGATTTATAAGTTGAGCCGATTAAGGTTTTATTTTGAGAGACAAACTTGAATTAAGTTACTTTTAATAAAATATTTAACTACTTGGCTAATAAACAATAAATTCAACCACACTATCAGCTCCCGTATGGTCTAGTGGCTAGGATACCTGGCTTTCACCCAGGAGGCTCGGGTTCGATTCCCGGTACGGGAAAATCTTTTTGCATTTACATACCTCGCAATTAATATTATTTTGTGAGCGTAGACTTTTTCTTCGTTAGTTCCGAGGATGAAGACAATATCCGCGGAGTCTTGGTCTTCGGAGAGCCTGTGTAGGTCCCGCAGCAGGCCCGGCAAGCCGGCGCGCTCCACGGACGCGGTGCAGCATGTGCCAGTCACCCTATTCGCCATTGGCACTGGCTGCTTCTTTTTGATTGGATAAATTTTGACAAAGTTATTTGACGTTTTTCTCTAAGTTCCAGCCGGTCAACAGCTAATAATAGTTGTGTATTTATTAGCAATCACTTAACACTCCTCGAGAGAGTTGTTTTGACAACACAAACACAATAACAACATGTAAATATTTCACTTGTTCTCAACAAAAACTGACAGATAATTACAAGCTAGCAAACACTGCAAGCGCAAACACCACAGCACAGGCTAATACTTCATTACTCATTTATTTATAGACACATTTGAGTTGCTAATCGTAAACTTAAACCTTAGCTTGTCAACATAACCTCAATCACATAACTTTGCCTTTGCCTCAACATCGAATAACTTGAACTTGACTCACCAATCGTTTTCCAACTACGCATTCTATGTGAAATCTTTGCATTGAGGATACAGCACAGTGTTCTCTGTGTATTCGTTTGAAGTTCGCTTCACAGGTACAAAACTGGTTTTCATTTAACTCAGGTAAGAAGCTTCCATTAATATTTCTATCTTTGTCATTCACTGTTATGGTGTTTGTAGAATGATGAACTATTTCGAACGGTTGCACAAGAGCCTCCGTGGCGCAATTGGCTAGCGCGTTCGGCTGTTAACCGAAAGGTTGGTGGTTCGAGCCCACCCGGGGGCGTTCTATTTTTGCATTAGTAGCGAGTTTATGTCGTCCGCTGCGATTAGAAATATTTTCTCTCTAGTTTAGTGTTTTTTTATTATAATTTATATACGTATAAATTATATAAATAATGTAAAATTTTTCTTATTTTACAATATTACTTGTTGTTAATATGTTGTTTAATTAATTTTTAATTAGTATTAATTTCTACATAATGTTACAATCAGCTAGGTGTTAATTAAACTGTATTTATTTCTTCATCATTATACTATATTATTATTTTGATATTATATTTTAAAGCTGTAAGTTAATCCTATAATATCAAACTTATCCGTGCATCGGTACTAAATCACTACCTACGCGGTCTGCGTCGCCCAACATTTGTATTTACTAACCCCGCTTACGCAGCAATGGCACAACTCGCATGATTCGCAGCGTGATATTCAGCTCGGAAGTGACTCGCAGACGTGACAGTTCGGAAATTACAACCCGTCCGCTGTCGCGGTGGCATGACCCGTGCGGCCGAGCGCCGAACGTCGCCCGTCGGCACTTGTCGGCCGCGTCCGTCACACTTCGGCCCAACGGCTCATGGCTGTTTGAAATCGGAATTGTGTTTTGAATAATGGTGATGGAAGTTTGTGTTATGTGAAAGGATGTTGTGACGAAGATTATGATACTACTATAGGTATAATACTTATGTTAAAAAAGCACTAGAACGTATTAATATTATATTATTCCACCATTTTCTTAAATTTTTCGAAATATCTGTGACTCGAAAAATCGTCGTAGAATTAAGAAAAGAAATTATTGCCTCTCTGCAATGGAGTGACCATGTGTCTATGAATGATGATCTATAAAATATGTACCATTGTCTATTACGTTTAAATCACATAAACAGAAACTTTAATAAAAATGAAATTATGTCCGACATTTTAATTTAAACAAAAGGGATTTCTGATGTCAACAACCTCGTATTAGTAGCTGTCCAACAAATAGTAAAACTGAAATGTATTTTGGAAACTAATCAAACGAGCTTCCCACAGCGTATCGTTAGACCGAATCGAGTTAAACAAATAAAAAACCTATTGATTGGTATGCAAACAACAGAAACATGAAAACACTGATATTTCCAACGCAAAGCTGTCGCAATTTATCGCAAACGTTTCCCATAATATTTAGTTTAGCATTACTATTGAACGCTTCGCGGGTTCAGTATCCAGCTTGTTAGGAATGTGTGCTCAGCGCCGCGCACGGCCCGGCCCGCCATCCGGCCCGGTGCATTATTCAACTGTCACATGGTGGCTCGGAGGCTCCACCGCTATTCACCATGGACTGCGAGCGTTGTTAGTTTACATTACATTTAGTTCACCAATGAACAAACATGGAGCCTAATAAAGCAAAAATTCATATTTGCACTCTATGTCGAGATCAATTTTAAAATTCTATCGAATTATGCGCGGTGTCCTCGTTGGGTTAAATATTAATGTGGTATGAATTTTGATGTTCGTTGTTTCAACGTTTGCGGGATTATGGCTTATTTTGGTTTTCATATTTGGTATTCACATTAATATTATTCATTCAAAAGTCAACAAATAGGCCGAAAACCTAATGAAAATTTAACTAGAGCGTTTAAGAACAGCTGTGTGTGGCTAATCATGCTGCAACAGCTCAAAGCTCTTACCACACGTATATGTACCGGACTACCTCAATATAAATTCATTCCACTAAGATTTAGGTTCTGTATTTGTTCCTAGAATAATCTGGCTAATGCAACAGATACATAAACCCGACTTGGTTTTTCCACGAACTGAACAAAATGTATCGCAGTTTAAATGACCAAGAATAAATTATGTAATAAATAAGTTTACGAACGCGGAGTCTGGTCTGGGAGTCATGAACGAAATTCTAAGACGGCCTCGGAGTGAATGTACCAGCAGATACTATGCAGGATTCATTCACAATTTATATAACTATACCTACATAAAGAAATAGTTAAAAATACATTTAGTTTAAGCCCCGGTATAGGATTTATTGCTAAAAATGAGAACAGCGCATTAACATAGAATTGCGCAATAACCAGGCTCGGCCGTAAACGGACTCTAATAATTTTCCCAAAGCGTTTATTTTAACAGATGTACCGACTACCGATACATCATGGCCTCTTAACTGCCTCGTCGACTAATATATAGCGCTAAACAGTCTGGTTACTGTGCACGTCACCATACATTAGTAGGATTTACTAAATAATTGTAAAATAAGAGCCTGAATGTCGATAATAATTCTATCAGTTTGTTTTCATTGCGCTGGAGTGGCGCGCCGAACTGCGTTCCAACTGCGCCGATGACGCGTTTATGTGTTCCTATCGATATTGGTATATGGGTGTCAAGGTTAATGTTTGGTGTAACACTGTGTTCCTTTTAAGTGGAGTTTGAGTAAACAGTCTGGCTGTGAGACAATGGAGAGCTGCGGTTGGTGTTTCTCAATCGTAGCTTGATATTTATTGGACTTGCTAGCGGAGCCAGCGGTGAGTTAATGCGTGTTTATACTGTTATTAACTACTATACGAAACACTTTCGCTATTACTAAGATCGTGAATCTGACTTCAAAGGCCCTATAAATTTGAGTGTATACGGAATACGTACATCAATTTTTAATAGTTTTATACAATCTCGTATCAGTAATTTATACCCCCTTGAGATCAATTTATAATGAACGATGAACCTAAACTGGCTTCTAATTCAATGGCTAGGTAAATACAGTGTCATGTAAATAAATCGAAGCTATTTTAAGCCAAACCAATTTAGCCAAACATCTGCAAAACTGAATCTAAATAACATGAAATCGTACAAAACACGTAACGGAAACGGAACCCTCGCTTCAAATACGCATATCTACAATAATAAAAATAAAATCAAACATCACTATCACGCATGTACGAGCGTTTGTACAAATATATGCGATTGTATCAATCACTGTCGAGCCACTGCCGAAAAAAATCATGTTATTTAAACGAGATAATGTCATCAATAAGTGGATTATGGTCTTTCTGACCGACACATCCCGTATTTGTTAACACGTGTAAACGCAGATAGCGGCGGGTTAGAATGTTTGTCGTTCTATGTGGACGGATTAAAGTGATCGTTCATGATTCAATATCGTAAACTCACCGTTGGTATATACAGTGATATTATTATTTTATGTTTGCTTAATAATTGTGGGAAGGTGTGGTCGCTTGAATGTTACTTTAAGCCTAGTTAAGTGAAGTCGAATGCTACTAATTGTATTGAGTTATGCATATTGTATTGATGTAGATGGACAACAATAAGCAAAGTAACCATATTCAGGTGTACACGCTGAAAGCTTTACAGACACACCTATCGAGGTCGACGGTACATTGAGTAGGTAGTTGGACTGCCAAATCAACAAAGAACGCAAGTTTAAACCACGGCACGCAACAATGTCTTTTCGACTTCATCCCTACTAATATTAAAAACGCGAAAGTTTGTAATTATGGATGGATGTTGGTTACTCTTTAACGTAAAAACTACTGAATGGATTTTAGTGAAATTTCATCTGGAGGTAGCTGACACCTTGGATTAACCCATAGGCTACATTTTATCCCAAGAAAATATAGCGGGTAACACCGCGGGGCGCGGCTGGTGTGCTATAAATTACTTGGCAGTTGCTAAAAACGGTGAAGGAAAACATCTTGAGAAAACCGGTTCAGCTAAGAGATTTTTCAATGGTGAGTAAAGCCATGTCGGAGACAGGCGGTTTAAACTCAGACACTAAGTTGATCATCAACCATACGATGAGAAGAAGAAGTAGGTAGGTATAATTTAACTGTCAGCCGGTCCAGTCATACAGAGCTTAAAACAACAAAGCAAAACAAATCCAATCATAGTCAAACCAATTCCACAATTAGCCGAGTGCTGCCGAACAATGCGACCAGCAAGCGCCGAAGACAACGAGTATGACGAGGGGCCCTTGATGCACACAAATAAGAAAACCAATTAAAGCTCAGTACTAAACGTCACCTAAACGTTGAATATGAATGGCGGGGCAGGCTGGGGCAGGCCGGGGCAGGCCGGGCGGGCCGGGGCGACCCACGCACTCGGCCCGATGCGATCTGCCCGCAATTATACCACAAAAGAATCAATTACACGCCAGCGCCGGCAAAGCGGAAAGAAAACAATATTGCACTCGCAACGCTTAAACTCTTCACCGTTTCTGTGCCTTGCCTTGCGATCCGCGTTCCGACAGCCTCACGGGCGAATAGAACTGGCGCTTTGTACACAATAACAGTTTCATGAAAATGTTCTACTGCACATATGTTATTAGCTGTAAAGTTATCAATTGGGCTTTGTTTCTTCTATACATATTTACTGTTTGATATGCCTAGGTCTATGAAAAGTATGTTCGCAAAATATGTAGCTATGTGAACAGATTGTAAGATACCGCGCACCCTAGTTGGAAGAGTTAAATGAACCTATCATGAAGTGAGGACATAATACTATATCACTGTATTGTAATGGCTTGATTGCTTTTCTTTACTATTTAATGCAGATGGAGGATACAAACATTGAAATATGTGAGAGTTGTTCCTATCTTTTGATAGACAGTCTGCGTTCCCATCATTTTGCTGACCATGCTCTACATCAGCATACCGAGAGTGCACACGTGTGACGTCACACGCCGCCATACTCCAACATACGTTTACCGATGCCAGTTCCGCGTCAGCGCGTCGCGTCTATATTTTTGTCGCCGCCGCGGCTCGTCTCGCGAGTTTGGCCCTCGTCTCTTTGAGGTGCAGATCAAAGCATACGCGCTTCTATTAGCCCTGATTACAGCGGCGCACTCGACGTCCTCCCGCTACCCTCCCCCGCGGCCCTCACCCCCGCCGCGCCCTGCCCCTCCCCGCCCCGCGGCCGCATTGTCTAACCGCGACCGCCGTCGGGTTAAGTTAAGATGTGTTGTAGTGTCATTGCAAGTTTAATTAGCTTTGATAGCGATGCGCCGACGTTTGACGTGTCTAGTGCGCTGATAGATAAGTGTGGCGCGCCACTCACGCAGCGGAGCGCGGTGGGCACATAGTCTGGCCTAGCTTAAAGTAGTTTGTCTAACGAGAACAACAAACGTAGCACGACACAAGGGAGAAGTACTTGAGCAGCTCTTTAAATAAATATCAACATCTAAATGGAAAACTAAATAATGATGTTTCAATCTTCTTTTCTGTTATAATTATTCTTATTAATAAAATTACAATGTTAAAGTTAGCTCTTTAAGTTAAATACTGTATTTTTCTTATCTTTACTTCGTCTTCTTATTGTATGGTTGATGAACAACCTGGTGTCAAAGTTTAAACTGCCTGCTAAGTTTAAGGCTTCTAATATGGCTTTAAACTCCGTTGAAAAATCTCAGGTGTGCCGCTATCCTCACGATGTTTTCCTTCACCTTTTTTAACAACTGATAACTAATTGTTAGTACGCACATGAATTCGTTAAGACATAGGTCTGCCGGGATTTAAACTTGCGACCTTTGAATTGGCAGACCAACGGTCATACCACTCAAATAACAGTGCAGTTATGTTTCTAAATTATTTTCTTATACATATCTTTACTTTAAATAGTGATGTTGCTACACCCTTACAGGGTCTATGTATGTTATGAATAGCATGTATTTGATTTCTGTATAACTACATACATAGCGCAATAAATAATTGAACTAATACTTGTGTAATTCAGTGGTGGGTCGTTCCGCGACAGTCGCCAGCCTGGTTTAATCCCCGCGAGTTATTTCCGAACTTATCTGAATTAAATATGTTATCACCACGTTATCGGTGCGTGCTACATACTTGGGAAATATTTATAGAACTATAAGTCAATGTACCTAACTGTTGCTTGTAAGTGATTTATGTTTGATTACACTATTTTGCCTGGTTAGTAGTTTAGTGAAATGTAGGCGTGCTTAGTGCTGTACATATCTGCCTACCTCTTCAGGGGATACAGGCGTGATGTCAAGCATGATTACTGATTTATTAACATCGCAGTAAGAAGTGAATAATAAACAACGGTGTAAGTTTTCTACATAAAACAGTTGCATCTCACAGAAAATTAAAATTGCATCCCTTACCTTACTCTTATTAACTAACGAGATTTTAGCTAAGCATCAAGGAATGGATATTACCAATTTTACAAGGCCGCAAGGCCTCACATTATGTGGCGATAACCTTATTATGGCTACTGACGACTTATGACGCCGACTTTATAATACAATAAAAGGAAATGGTCTCTACTAGGTGTTTTATTATATAATCGTGATCATAATTTTTCTATCCATTTATTAAAGTGAGTCATTAGTTGCGTCAGAGTATTTGTTCTGTTATTTCGCACTCCCAGCCATGGCGATGGTGGTGTAATGGTCAGCATAGTTGCCTTCCAAGCAGTTGATCCGGGTTCGATTCCCGGCCATCGCACACTTTTTGCATTATTACTATATGGCATGATCAAAACTTTGGGTGTGTATAATATTTTTTACCCATCAGAAGTACGTTCTTGATAAACTATCAATAAGAATGTTTTTTAATCGATACAAGAAATATTTTTTATCCGCGCCGGCAGATGGCGTTACTAGTTACTCCGTGAGGATGACATCTGTTACTTAACTTTACTATATAGTATCAATGAGATTTGTTAAGAAAAATATTGTTTTTTAAAATTTTGCCGGCGTGGAGGATTATACATTATAGGTAATAACACTATTTTGTATGAATAATTCTGATCTCTTGTACTAATACGATTAGTTTCATCCTAAAATAAGCATAAAATGTGATGTAGTTATAATAAAGTGATAGTTTTCGCCGGAGCAGCTCGGAGCTGAGCCAGCAAACTGAATTAGCTTCATAAGACTTCGTCACAGTATTTCGTGCAGTACAGTCGAACACGTCGGCAATTAGGAGCAAATTGTGTGGAATACCGTGTTTGCTTCTAGCGCCGGAAATTGTGTCTTCTGTCAATATCGGGGGCGACTGTACACGACTAGAACACACGAAATAAACTTTATTGTTATACACATAAGAGTTATTTTCGATATTTAGTTTGGTAAATAATAATTTTGTGTTAGTTTTCGTCAGTAATTGTGTATGATTGTCTTGAAGGCGAGTTATCGGGGATGTATGCTGGGGTGAGGGAGTCAAACTAAATATTGGTATCTGCGTTTAATATGTGGAAACTAATAATGGGCTCTGTGTTGTTGGGGAAGGGAGTGACTAGCCGCGGCTTCAGGACGGGCGGGCACTCGGCTGGCTTCTGTGTTTCGCTTTGGAAATTGGGTAGTGATGGTGGGTTCTTGTTTAAGTGTTTTGTAAGACTGTTTGTGATTGATAGGTTATCAAAACACGTAGTTTTAAATCAGAGATTTCTTTAATAATAATAACTTGAGGCTCGCGTTAGGCGGCTGGGTTAAGGGCTTGATGCAAAAGGCGGTACTTCTTGACACGGCGCGTATAGTCAGGAGGTTCCTCTCTTTGGAGTCCTAACCACCGGCAGCTAGGACCCTGTTCACGATGCCGGTTGGCGACTATATTTTATATTTTTAAATTTTGTATTTTTTTTTAATATCGATATGTAACTTAAAAATATAATTTATAAGATTTATGTGTAAATAAACCTTTATATCTAGCATTCGTGGATTATAAGAAAGCATTTGACAGCATTAAACATTCTGAAATATTCAAATCCCTTAAAAACCAAGAACTGAATAAAACATACATAGATCTTTTAAAAAACATTTACAACAATAGTTCAGCTAATATTAAACTCAACATTCCTGGGTTATCGTTCAGGATACAAAAAGGTGTCAAGCAGGGTGACCCGCTCTCCCCAAAATTGTTCACTAGCACACTTGAAGAAGTATTTAAATCGCTGGCAGCCTCATGGAACATAGTCTTACAGTCCATCTATCTCTTGTCCGGTCTTGAGGAATCTCCGTGTCCATAATTAGTAATTAAGCATTAATAATAACTTTACTTCGCTATTACAACACTATTAATACTTAAAATCACATTCTCGGGGTTGCACATGAGGCATTTATATACCCAACTGCAGTCCAACGTCTCTAAAATACGTGATAATATATTTTCAGCAAACAGACCCGCTTCGACATACCTAACCAGTACATAGGTATACATTCTCTAGAATATAGGCAGGCATAAACAAAACTCACTCACGCGCATAGTTTTATAGTAAAGTCATTTCAATATCCTCGTGGAAGGTCATAGGTGAGCTGCACCGGTCTGAGGCCACTAATTGGCTCTCCACTCCACTCGCTTGACTAACGCCGATGTTTGTCGATGCGACGATTGAACGTTTTTGTGGACGGTACGCCGAACTGTGGGCTTACCTTATGTAAATAGAAGGTTTTCGTGTGGTGGAGTTCAGGTGGGATGTTGGAGTGAGGTAAAATGGCCGAGGTTTAAGCGTTATATGGCTGGCATCTATTGGACAAATTGCGTTTATGAATATTTCTCTCCACATAATTCTCATCATCATCAACTGGAAGACGTCCACTGTTGAACAAAGGCCTGCTCCTTAAAGGCTTAACATATATCTACTACTCTTTTTATCGGATTTTATTATTTGGAATGATTTATTACTATTTCAATAAGTATCATAAACACCTGAAGAGAAATTAGTACAGTAGCATTATCTGGCATAATAACAGGCTGGTGTTTACAAAAACGAGTGGAGGCTCCACAGAACTTTAAATGTTAATAATGTGTATCAAAATAACAAGCTATTTGGATAAAACGACGGTGCTCTAATGGAACTTTTCATAATTAGGGGAAAAATAAGGACTATTATAAATTAGTTTTTCGTGGCTCACAAAAAATGTCCTAATATCCATGCTTAACGCTAAAGCTAAGCTTACAGTCGAGGTATCTGCGAGTATGTACCAGTATATAGGTAGCAAGCCACTGATTCTCTCATCTTAAAAGCCCACATAATCTTCCAAGATATGATCGCAGAACTTTAGCTGGCGTTCATTTGCGTGTCTCGAGACGATTGCGATGTCAAACAGAGATAGCACAAATGCGGTGAAAGGATGTGGGTCGCGCCCGCGGCTGCGGGGCCGTATTCTGATGTCCCAGGACTGGTCACGTGGACGGCTTGAGATGTTCTTACATGGAACGGAATACGATGTCATTGAAATGTTTGGACGTAGAGGTAGGGTATACTTAGTGTTAAAGCGACCATCTTATCCGTATTATGGTTGAATTTATATCTGTTATAAATATTGTTTAATTAGACCGTAATTTATGCTCACCGACGGTTGTAATTATGTATAGCACCCGTAATATTAAGACTATTCGATGTAATCTAGAATAGGTAGTAATAGGAGCGAACCTATTGTCATCAACCGGACGCAAGTCTAGACTATGTACAGTGATGCTACTGAGAATTACCTAATGGAAAACCTAGTAACACTTGCCCGATCGCGCTTAGTAATCGCGCTTCATGGCCGCTAGAGCAACGAGCCAGTCTGTATTGTAGAATGTAATGACTATTTACAAATAATCTTTCTATGTAGCATTTGTAGAGCGGTGTATCAGAATAGTCCTGCGGTCTGCGGCAGTAAGACGCGCGGCGCTAATCCCTAGACGTAAACACGGCGTCTGTGGCCAGTGCCTGTTTATTCACGGCGCTGACTGTACCCGGCTCACGGCTGTCTGTGTGTCGCCTGTGTATGGAGACAAGGTACCAACTGTACCATGCGCATTCTAACATTAACGCTATGAATGGTATATCGATTGTGTTTCGGAAGAGTCTGCTGTACCTCTAGAGTGGGAAATCAAGTTATTTTCACGAATCTCAGTCTGGTCCGGAGACTCAATCGCAGGCGGTCCAGTGCTGGACATAGGCCTGACTTGTGCTCGGTTGATGGCAATAGGCTGACTCTTATTACATTGGGGCCCATAGGTCCACATTTCGCGTGGGTGTACATGTAAGCGTACTACAGGTACACCGTTGCCTACCCTCTTGGGGAATGCAGGCAAGATGTTATGTTTTTCTTTACATGGTGCAAGCTCTCATATTATCTTCAGCTACTTTAGAGTTGTACTTATTGTAAGTTGTACTGTTGCCCGCGATATCGTCCGATTATATTCATACAGATTCTTAGTTCAGGCACTTGAAGTACGTAAGATTAATATTTAAAATTACTTTTCAAAATGCATTTTTTAATTCATAGGATTTAAATGATAAGCTAGTTGACTTATTAAACCGATTCCTGTGAATAAAATTAACTAACATTGAGTGACCAACAGGATCAAACTTGTATGATCTTTTACGAGCGATCAACATTATCTATTATGTATTATCTTTCTAAATAACTTTATCTTTAGTAAAAATCAACGTGCACCTTTGAGTAGACGTCGCGGCGTCCAACAATTCGCCCCAGCTACTTGAGGCCCCCCTCCGGTGCACCCCACTAAAAAGCCATTACCGCGCCTTTGATCCGCGCCGCGCCGCCTTTGATTGCGCCGCTTCGACTGGCCACTTATAACTATTGCCTGTAGTCTTCAGGAAAAAGTTACGAGCTGTTGTGAAATGAGATTCTTGTTTTGTTTGCTGGGATTCGTTAGTTAGAGACGAGTTTAATTACCTGTTTATGTTAGTTAAAGATTATAATAAAAATATATACTGTCGTTAAAATAATCATTATCTTAGTGACGAAATCTGGACGTATCAGTTACTATGCTCAACAGACGCTTGTCCAAAAATCTTGGCAAGGAGAGTAAAACAAAAATAAGCAGATAACGTCATAATAACCTAACCTACAACAAATGACACGTAGGTGACTAAATATTTACCTAATCGACGTGTGGAGGGGTGATATTTCAAGTTGAAACCACAAAGGCCTACAGATCATACACCACGTATTGTTAACGCCTTCAAAAGCTGACGCAGCAGTCTCCACGAGCTCACTACACCATCCCTAGGCACTAACGTCGTAGACAAACACAATTTGCCAGTACCAAAGATAAAAGACTCCATTCTTCACCACTTCATATTCACGTAGAGTGCTCCGCGGCGATAATTAGCCCGGCTTTGATAGCGAATATGACGTCACGTGACGTCACTACGGCGCTCGGAATTAGCTGGTGACAGACCTACTTATGATGGAAAGTACTGCTTTGAATCCGGAGCCTGTAAATGTAATGCACAGCTCGGGCTACACGCGTGCTATCTGTGCAGTAGGAAATTACAAAACTGTGTGACTTGTTCGTTTGTATTTTTGTCCATTTCATAATTACACTGCGTTTTAAAACATGAACTTTCTGATACAGTTTTTAAGCATACAGTGGATAATAACCAAAGGGAGGTCCTGTCTAAAGTCAGATATGACAGTATTTTGTTGTCGAACTTTACCATATGATTCTAAAAATATTAATTGGATGCCACAGTTATTTGTCTGTAGTCAAATAACGAATATTGACTAAATAAATTTTCTCACGTGACCGATAAATAAGGAGTACATTTGCATACTTACCGTTTACAAGATAAACTAGCAAGTGTGTAATAATAGCACAAATAATAAATGGGACTAAAAACAAAACATACCATGTTAACATTGCAAGCATTCTAGCGTGCAAAGTAGTGAACTAGAGACTCGTTTCGCTCCCAAAATATGAATATAACTTGCGGACCTTTTTACATCTATTGGACACATCCATTCCGGGGTAATCAACCGTGGCTACGATACAAGTGCTTCGTGCCATCGGAATAAGGGTCTGATTCCCTTAACAATGTTATCAAAGAGGTTTAAAACATCAAATGCCATCTCCGAGTGATCACAAATCTGTGACCTGCTCATTGATTTGGAAATGTCTTTTTCCCTGTATCCACTTCAGTGTGCTGTGTGACCTCATCACGTGTCTTGCTTGTATTTGTACATAATGCTGCCTTTTAAGTCGCCTGAATGCTTAGCCAGGTCACTTGGTACGAAAAGATGGTTGGTTAAGCTGCACTTGGTAGAGTTTAAATTTAGATGGGTTGACTGCCTTTTATATTTTAATCAATGTATACAACCGAGAGGAATGGAGGAAGGAAAGGAACGCCTTTGCCCGCAGTAGGACGATCACGGCTGAACAATAATAATAATACCGACTATAAGTAAAGGTTACCTTCAACATTTCTAAAAACTATTTCTACAAGTATTTTTTTATGCTTATTAGATTTACGCGAGTATCTGTGAACGTGCTCCGACTGTTAAGCAAATCCTAATAATTGGATTTGTCGAATAGGTACTTTGACTTCAGATAACTTTTTTATATTTTAGAGTTTGGAAGTTCAGCGATAAACCTACGTTATTGGAGTTTCTTGTTAACTATTTTCTTTTTATTTAGAGATTTGTTTAGTAAACTTTTTAATTCAGGTCTTACAAGTTATAATTCTTATTTTTCCCAGTGAACAGATAACATTATAATTATAGAAATATAAAAAATAACTTATACATAACATAATATCACGCCTGTGTTCCTCGAAGGGGAAGGCAGAGGTGCACCTATAATTCACTCACATTGCGCTGATTATGTTATAGGTCCCAATATAATAGGGGGCGAGCCATCAACCAAGCACAACTGTAGACTCCGTGCTGCTAGTGAGAATTACGGAAAAGACATAGAACACATTAGAACACATTACTCGACCCGGGACTCAAACTCAGGACTAGCGCTCAGCAGTTGCGCTCGCTTAGCAACCACTTCACCAACAAGGCAGCTACCGGAATATCATCTTATTTATAAAGCCAAGTAAGATAATAATTGGTCGGATAAAGTCATATTACATCAAGCGTGGAATATCGGTGACCTTGGTTGAAGGAGTCTTTGTTTGTTGTAACTAGCAGGCGAGTAATAGACGGCAATCATTGTTTGTTGGTCAGTGGTTAGAGTACAATAACAATTGTTATATCTCTGAGCCAATATCGTTTTATCTATTATTGGAACATTGATCTAAATAAAGAAACCTATCTTCGTCGTCTATCTCAATAATTGAGGACATGAAAGAAATAATAAAGCTCTGGCTAATACAATTAAGTATACATTCACATTTATTCATAAACGAGGATCATTACCGGCATTAACTAAACCCCGTGTGAAGTCTATGGACACCTCTATTCTTTGGCATGCAAACGACATTGGCAGGTAGAATTTAATCCTTGGTATAAAATTGTATTTTTTATGAAAATGGGGTCTAAATACTAATTTATAACCTTTGATAATGATTAATAGATAAAACCTTTGATATTATTGATTAGTTTATTTATTGTTTGTACAGTTTAGATTAAATTTGTTAACAATATTGTTATTATTAAAAGAAATAAAAATTTGCAATAAAGTGTTAAGTTGCAAGGAAGTGTGTTTTATTATATCTACCTAACTGATTGAATAATAAAGAAGTGGTAAGTAAGTATTAATTAAACTTTGATATGTTAGTTTTGTCAATCGCGTTTATTTAAAAAGTTGTTCGGACACAAGTTAATCTTCGATTTATCTAGCTCTACTTTGTACTGGGAGTTAATAAAACCGACGGCGGCACAAGTAAACATAAGTTAATCTAAGATGTACCCTACAACGCACAACTCCTTCAGAGCTACCAGGAGTTCATAAAAACTAGATAGTTGTAAGTTCAGAGTGTGCCCGATCCGAGGCGCGCTCATCACGGATTCCCTTTGCCGCTGGTGGTGGTCCCCGCGCGCCCGCCCCCCCCCCTCACACGCCCGCGACCCTCTCAAAGAAATCTTTGCGATTCGCTACTAACAGTACGAGTCTGTACTGTTTGAATGTTCTTAGGAAGCTGCCGTAAGTTTCGGATTAATTACGTGGCCATGTTACGTCTTGCTCTATTTATTTTTTGGTTTGTTTCGCTGAGGTTAATAAGTTATTTACTCGAAGTATGAGTGTAAGCTACAATTGAGCTGACTTTCAATTATTTAGTTATTTATTGTATTTCAGTCGTGATTATAGAATTTTTTTCTATCAAGAAGAATTTAATCTAGCACTTGATATTGTGTAAAATAAAATATGATGATATAAACTATTTGACTACAAAGTTTATAAACTTAATTTAGTACTTTTCAAAGTTACTAGTGAAGGCAAGAATATATATGACACAACACACGAACGATTAATAATCGCCACTGAATCATTCTCACTCCGACAATTCGAACATCTTCAAGATCGATTCTGTATGGTAAGCCTGACGTTCCTTTTGAGCTCACATGCACCCCAATGTTACCTACCCTCGGGATCTCGTCTCTCTGTCACACTTACCAAAACTTCATTTCCCCCTCTCGTTTGCTGCAAACGTCATTGCGTGGCGCATTGTCTGCAAACCAAATGTAAATTCAATTCTGACTCAAACACTACTAGCACTAAGGTCGAGATTGGATTGAATTTTGGCTGTGAAAAGGAAATTGGCATTTACATCGACAGTGGAAAAGCCAGTTTTCCGCGGCAAATTTCGAAAATGGAATCCGAAAGTATACACCGGCCAAGTTAAGTTTACCGCCGTGGCCGTTGTTTTCGTTCGAGCGTCGTTCGGTGTTTGAATTTGACAAGTGCAAAATAATTTTGCCGCTTTGTGCGTTCGAAACACGCCGGCCGGCCGCATTCGTTGACATGTACCGGCACGCGAACGTTTTTGTTCCATTCTCAGTGTTTTAAAATTTGTTTTTTATTCGAAATGTGACGTTCGACTTTCGAATCTGTGTGACGAACCAGTGTCGTAGTAAAGTAATGTAATTTAGTAGGTAAACAAAGAGGTTGTGTTAACTCGGTGGCCTGAGATTTGTATACGAAGTAAAATTAAGAATTTAATAAGTAAAATAGTATAAGATAAGTGTGTTATAAAATAAAATAGTTTAGGAAACCTTATTCACTTCAGTGCTTCTTGGTATCATTCCGTTCTGGTGCAGAAAATAAGGTAATTTTTAATAAATAATATAAACATACCTACATGTTATACCTACGCTTAACCTTTTACTTCTTTTTAAGAAAACGTATTTTAAACTGAAACAAAAAAATGCTACATTGACATCTGTATTCTTTGATATGCAAACAACAGTGACAGATTATAAGTTAACGAATGATAACAACATAACAATAATTATTAATTGGAACTTGAACATAAATGTATTTTCAAGTATGAGGGTATTTATTCACCTACCTACTTATTTTTGTATTCTAATTTCAATTCAAGCAATGGTGTATAAGTGTGAGCCTTGAGAAAGACTGCAGGTTATGCAGTGGTTGCGTGGGTCGTTGACCTCGGTTGCCATGACGACGGCGGCGGCCACCATGTGCGCGGAGGCTACGGTGCTACGCGGCTACGGCTGATTGCTACGATTGCCTTCGGGATGCGTACTTATTGTCACTGTTTGCGCGTACACCAATATTAGTATCGGGATTATTTGCTATACATGGGTAGTACACACATAATAAATACCTACTAGTAAAGTTATGTAGCTATAAAGGTTACTATTACAGAAGGTCCGGACGAGTGTCATATTAAATGTAAGAAAGCTATTTTTCGATTTAATGCTTCCTACATACATAGTTTGGACTTTTTAGAATGTATAACTTATTTTATAAAGTGCGCAGGACGATACGCTTTACTGCAAGCGTTTAGTTGTGAAGTGTAAATAAATAGGAACGAGTTTATCTTGAACAATTCTAAGAACTACTGAGAACAGGGATGATGATCTGCTTTGAAATGACGTCACGCCTAAGTAAATTTCACATCGCCCCATATATTTAGCGTTTTGCGGGAGGGGGATAGAGAATAGCCCCTCCACAAATTTCAAGTCGCTGTATTTTTTCAATTTGTTTCAGATTTATCAAAGTATCTTTTCAGCTTTCCCATCCCTTTGGAATGCTTTTTTAGATTTTAATTAATTACTAAAATTTTTGTAATGTAGTCATCATCTCTATTTAAAACAACTTATTAATATAATTTAGCATGTTCTAGAAAGCCTCGTGACGTCACACTCGCCACAATCAACGCAATCTATCTATACACAGATAACACTCAAATAAGCTTGTAACTACTATCAAAATTCACAAGTCATACAAACAACAGTTAATAGATCTTGGTCGTGTTTACTCTGCCCGGGAATAGAACCGGGTCGGTGAAGTTGTGGGTAGGAAGCTGTAGTAATGATCTGAGTGTTATTCGATGCTGATCACGGGCAGGCCGGCCATCCAGTGAGATGCTACACGATTGGATTGTTTACGGAATTGGTTAGGTTACAAAATAGCAACAAAATAGCATAGCTATGTACCTAATAACAAATAAAAAACTTGCAAAAATAATAGACGCCATCAGCCGTCAGACACAATATTTTTCCAATTATTTATTTATACAAATCCAACTCGATTCAAACCCTACACCTCATGCTCATCAGTCGCACTAATCAAGCACTAGACCAACGAAGCAGTCTTATTCTTGGATGTTTATAAAACCAGTTTCTTATAAGAGGATATGCTTTATTTTTTCCTAAAACATAATTAAAAGGTGCGTGAACATAAATATGGCCTACGTTAAAATAACTGCAGGTACTAGCGATCGATGTGCGTCAGCCAGCCGCTGACTCCCAGCCCCCAGGAGACGTCATTTGATATTCACAACTATCGGATCTCGGAACATCCAAGTTTCCACTCCACGTGAGAGGGTTCAAGTAAGTTTGACACCTGTTTGGAGGGACCACCATTACTCTGTATTATGTACGGTTGTATATTTCAATTTCGAAAGAGACTTAGGGGTAGTGACTGACAAATTGTTTAACACGTTGTCTGTCCGCTAATTAGACACAATAGTTACAAAATCGATGTGTACCACATGTAGTTCACTTGACAGTAAAAGGGTTAAGTTATGAATGTTACAACAAATACATAACATATTATGTGCCACCCGAGTCCAACTGACGTTTTGTAAGTGTATTTAAATAAATGAGTTGAATTTGGGTCTCAGTATCGCGTGTTGCTGTTCTCCTTGGTAAATATAAGTTATAGTACAGTTTTAAGGTATAGGTAAATCCAAGGAAATAAGAACCCAAACATTATTTTGGATGATAAGATATGTTTTTTTCAATACAGAAATGTGAATCGAATTTTCAGATAGGTATCTTGTTGCTACTGATGTTAGACTGCCTCTATTTTCTTACTCTAAGTATAGCATGATCATAGTATAGCTCGCTAGCTCGCAGTACGCGTGCAGTCTTACCGTGTGTCTGGGGGTGCCCTAACCCCTTTATTGTTTTATTGTTCCGCGCCGGGACCGTTTAGCTGTGATTTACAATTGTTTTCCGATTCTATGAAGGACGGAGGGCCGTAAAACTTCAAGCACCAGCACTTACATTGTTTTAAATGCTTTTTTAGGACTACTGAGATTTCCCGAGTTGACACAATTACGGTACAATTGTAGATCTTAAGATATGAGGTGCAGAGACTAAACCTATTGGCATCTGAATTGAAGACGCGAGTTTTGTTAAGTCCGGGGAGACAATGCCAAAAAAAGCTTGAGCCACTTAACTGTTGTCGTAGAAATGTGATGGTCGCGCGTTAGGTTATGTTCGTATTTCATGACAACTCAATCGTATCACATTTATTTTATTTTATTGTACCTACATATATTTGCATGCTTTGAATAGATTACCGTTTGTACTTAAATAACTATAAGCCACCTGGTGTTCTTATTGCCCATACCGTCTTTTAAAGATGATTCTATTATGACGTTGTTTGTATGATAGTTAATGCCAACTGTTTATGCTTCATGACCAACGTGACAAACGTATGCGGTTTCCATAGTCAGTACCTCCATTGATTAAATATATCATGATTAACCACACTACCTGAAGTATCGCCTCTTTCCCCACCACACGACACCTCTCTGCGGCGAGGAGGTGCAAACGGTTTGAACACTCGGACACCTCGCCACCTGTGTAGGGATTCCCGCGGGGATCGATTCGCCCCTCCCCCGCTGTCAGCGTAGTGATGTCTCACGTATTGCGGGAATGGGGTGCAAAAACTAAAGGGGATATTTTTTCAAATTTTAAAGTAATGGTTTTTAATAACCATTTTTTGCAGTTTGGTATTTCTTTAACGAGAATTTAAATATAAATATAGGCAAAATCAATCAAATAAAAAGCGCAATTTAGTTCATAAACATAATATCACGCCTATATTCCCCTAAGAAACAGTAACCTCTCACGGTAACATTACATCGTAACTGGAATAGGCTTGACTTGTTTATGAGCAGTTCTGCGTACCTTGCACGGATTTAACAGGCCGGGAACACAGTTAGCATCCCGCAACATATATCCTTTCCCATCACTACGGCCGTACGCCGTACGCTAATGCTACGGAGCTCACCCTTTTACTTATTATAATTTTATATTAAACGCCACGGCTTTTTGGATGCGTTTTTTGCCGTAGAATCCCGGCGTGTTGTTTTATGTAGATGTTCTTGGAAGGGATGGGTGCCCTGGGTGACACCCTGGTGACTCAACCGGCGCGCGTCGCTGTGTCATTCTTGTATTTGCATTCAATTTGTATTGGACGCACTTTATTTATGTTTGTAGGGACAATCTCCTCAAGTTTAATCTTTACAAAATTTTGTTTTGGTTAGCCTCTGAAAAGCTCTTTTTTTAATTCTACTTTTATTAATTGAATGTTAAGGTGCAAGAAGAGCATTGCAAGCTGAGTAAATTATCTTAGCAGACTCAAGTATGTGCAAAACTCATGTGTATTGGTTCAATTCAACTAACATTCAGAGTTTGATTGACCGGATTGGAAATCGAGCGATCATAATTATGTGAAATCGTACAAAATTTATATATCTTAACACTGTTGATTTGGCCCATTTCGCAAATTATTCTGAGACCTCTAGATCTGTAATCGTATGGCTGCTTCTAGACCAACAAGGAAAGCAATCAGTCGTATCCCATCTTTCTAGTATGTTATGATATACATAAATATATCAGTGTTCATATTTCGCGAGTCTTCGGTGTAAAACCACGCACTTTCCAGTGTCTCGCGATCCCCCTTCAAACCCCATAGGGGCTGCCCTTAGCTTTGCGCTTAACGAAGTTAAATTGCGACGTCTGGAGGTTTTCACGATGGCACCAAATTGCCCGGGAAGGCATGATAAGTTTATGGTACTTATGGTGGTTTACTGACCAATTTGTATTCATTTAATTGCGGTGGACTATTGCTAAAATGTGCGTGTATAATATATTGCTTTTGCCCGCGGTGGTAAAATTATAACTTTCAAATAATGCGCAACCCAATGCATATACATAGAGGCCACCATCATCGGCCATCACCACAAACGGGCAAATAAAATTCTATGAAATAAAACATGTGTATTGTTACCGCCTTTTTTCGAAGAATGGCAAACGGTGGTAATATGGCCTCGCACCTTCTAACACTTATTTCAAGTATAAAACGAAATTACGCTCGCGACTGTACCTGTATAAAATAACATCACCCTCCAATATCGACATAATATTTCCAATATCTGTCAAAATCCAATATCGTAGCAATTTACATGATGTGTCGTGTGAGAGCCGAGCTGCTGTGTTGGGAGCTTTTAAATAAAGGAAGAATTTACTTAAAATACACAAAGAGTACCTGCAGATGTAAGTGGGTCTGGATCAATACCAGTTTCTTCTGTGTATCAGAAGAGGACTTGTTTTGTTTATTTTCTCCTCCATACGTGAACTATTACTATATACCTACATTTAGAACGTAATACTTAAGCCTATATTTGCACTTTTATTGGAGTGTAGTTTTCCACATTCATAAAGAGACACATCTAAAGATTTAACCAAATAATAATGTTTGTTCAGTGAAGAGAGACTGAGAGACACGATTCCTGTGAAATTAGTCCTGAATAGTCTTACACTACACATTACTCGTAAGTCCCAAAACGAGAAGTAAAGCAAACTTATAAAGCTCTAAACTGTCCCTTTTACATAAATATCGTAGTGTATTGACGTCATGTCGTAAGTTAAGTGTTTTGTCTCGGCGACACCCGATCCGTGCGTAAGGGCAGGCGTCGGAGTGTGTCATGTCACGATATAGGTTCACACCTCGGCCCGGTGTCCCGTGACGGACAGATGGCAGCCTGGCGGGTGTCGGGTGTCGTCTTACGGTTTACGGGGAAATTGGCGCGTTTTTGTGTTTTGTTTAATGAGTTTGGATAATTTAGGGTTGCTGCTTTTTGTGAGGGTGCTTTATATGGTACGTGCTCTTAAGGAGAGATTAATACATTATTTAAAATTGATTTCATTAAACAAAATTGATGTGCTAAAATATCTCTAAACATCACTTCCACCCTACATTAAAACCCAGATCCGAATGACAATATCAAAAATGACATAGCGGAATTTCGATATACCACAACGAACTCGTATTTACGTAATATGAGGTGATATCTGATTCAGTGACTACATTTGTTTTATCCGCTAGTATCTATGTTCTAGTTTTATTACCCTGTGGAGGAATAGCGCATACTCTGCCCGGAACATACTGGGGGTAGTAATATAATTCAGTAGATAGTTTCACCAGCCCTGTTATCTGCAGTTTGTTACAGGCAATAAAACACTACAACAGAGGAAATAAAACAGCACGTGCGAGCGTTAGGGCTCGGCCACACTGACGCGGCGTGTGATGAGCGCGCGTAACACTCGCGCGCTTGTGCTCGTTTGTAGGTGCGGTCGTCGGCGCTTCCGAGGTTCTTGGTTAAAAGAACAGGAATTCATGCTGCCTTCAAATATATCTGAGAAGTTACCACGTCCAAAGTATGGACAATTGTTTAACATGCTATATGAAGTAATTATGTTACTTTTCTTTTCCATTTGATGGGTATTTCTGTTCATTGCTTGACAAGACATTACGAGGTTAGTGCTGATGGTTCCCAAAAATTGTATTACTGTACCATTTCCTACTTTTAAGTTTGATTTTAATCCGGATGGAATGAAACAAATTGCGGGTATAAGCGATTGTAGTCGCGCTAGTTAGTTCCAGCCCTATTTAGATACTCAACCACGAGATACAAATAGGTACATCGTACAGTTAGCGTCGGTTCAGTACATGCTGCGGCACGCGAGCTGCTCGTAAATAAAAACAAAAATGGCGTCATAAACAAAACCTTGGTTTAATCTGGACAATAAAGTGCTGATGCTCGCTCGCTACTACGAGAGATTTTACAAAAAAATCACTGTTTGTTTGTAGTTTAAATTTATTTATTAAATGCTGTATTTTTACTCTAGTTTTGTTGATGTGTTTCCTCAATTTAAGCGAGATTTATTTGTATTTTTTGGCATCTTTCACGCACATTATATTTGTAACAAGAAACAAAATGGATTACGCTCCTATCAAATATCTGCAGATGGCACAGACCAGAGTACACTTCCCCTTTAGTACACAGACAGAACACTTATGAGCTGAGTTAATTAAAAATATGTCAACAAGACGTTGATGAATCTGCTTTGGCCAAAGCAAGTCCCTGCCCTGTGAGTCTGACACACCGCTGCGTTGCTTGATAATGTTTTCCACAGAATATCCATTATTTCCTGACTTAACGAGACGACTCTATCATAATTAAATGAAAGCGCATAAACAACCCCAAACGATCGGTAACGTTCGGCTACACTCGGTTAACATCGGCTAATTTAGCGGAACCCGTAACATTTATGTTTGCGTTACCAAATCATAGGTTGATAACTGTTTCCCTTTGTAAATTGACTATGTAAATAATCTTGTTAAACGGTTCAGCGGGATCGGATAAACCGATTGCTATAATTCGATACCTGACTAATTGGTATCGATTAGATATAATCGCATCGTTTATTTACCGTTGAAAGGTTAACTCGATTATTTTGGATGTAAATGTGTTTGTATTGTTTTGTGATAGCTTTGGTTAGAATTTGGTGAAATAGGCAATCAAACTAGTCCTTCGTTAGGAACACAAGAAGTATACTCAGCTTCTTCATCTTTTTCGGCCATTCTTTACGTAATGTTAAGCGTGGACAATCAATTTAGTTGATATAAATATTAGTGCTACTACACAGTAAATAACTCTTGGTTATAATATCTTAGATAATCAAGACGAGCGAACTAGTCAACGTTCTGTTAATTTAGAGTTATATATTATATTTTAAGGTTTTGCCTATATGTTGGTTCTTTCTTTTTCTTCCTTGTATTAGCATGAGCTATACCTAAGGAAACATGCGCATGCCGTAGTGTAGAGATTGGTCAGTCGACAGAGATGGTAGCGAGGTTGACCGTCCAGGGTGCGCCGCACGTGCTTAGGTACTATCACAGTCATGTGCCTCCAAGCTCCACGTCTACTTGCAACCCGCTCGTCGCTTGTTGCTTGTCGACGAGTCTATTGTATTGTTTACTCTATAACTATTGTCTTGACAGCATTTCTTTATAGAAGCATCTAGATCCACCAAATTAAAGTATATAGAAACTAAGAATACAAATGAGATAGATTTTTGCGCGCTGTTATCTCGTGTATTACGTTCGCAATACACATATACCTATTAACTGGAGGCCTCTAGTTGGGTTAAGTGGCTTGACAATGTGATTACGTTATTGCGTGTGCTGTTAAACGATACGATTAACTCGACGAGGTACTGTGCCTATAGGCGGTCTGTCTGCTTCTAGGTTACGGACGTTACGGTCAAAGATAAACGGAGTGGCCAGCAACTTAACTCTATGTTGCTGGATTGAAAAAGTTACTGAAACGCTACAGTAAAATATGAAATGTAGCCAATTAAAAGCATTTAAATGTATCACATTACATGAACACATTGTTACAGGACCCATGTAATAGGGAAGCAAGTCTATTGTCAGTAACCAATCACAAATTCAGTATCTGTGCTGCTACTGAGAATATCGGGATACCTATAAAATTTTGCCCAGTGTCAGCAGAGGCGCCAGTGAGTTTTATATCAAAAACACAGTTGCAAGTTAGATGTTATTCTTAAAAAGTTTACATAAGTTACCCTGCGTCATTTAATAACGTCTTATGTACTTAGTAAGATCTAACTAGACCTGACGTCTTTATACCTAACATCTTCGTCAACATTATCAAAGCCCACGACCATTTCAAACCTATCTTCCAGAAATTACCTCCACTTTCTAAGGTAATTGCTTTCTTCATAAATGTAATGAACGTTGACAAGCCGCAAGTTGTCCGCGCTGTTGACAAGTGAGCGGTACCCGTCGGCCGCCATTGTAACCCGACACCGTAATGGTGCGGTGTCCTTGAGACCTCGCACGCGTCGCCGGACCTCTGATTGTCTCATAACTGTGCTTAGATGCGTTTTATTAGGGACACAGCGTTTGACCCGCATTCCTGTGTGGTTGCGAAAATGTTGGGTAATGTATAAGGAATATGTTCGGAAATAGTTGCAGTTGGTAAACGTGATCTTGGTCAGTGTGACAGTGTGTGTGTTCTCGGTACAAATATTAATACTGCCAGCTGACCCCCACTTTTTTAAATTTCGGGATGTTTACTTTTGTTTCTTATGGTACACATGTAGGTTTATGTATCGTGTAGTATGTATTACCTATATAAAACTATTGTCGATTAAGTTGTATAATATTTAAGCCTGTGAATATAGGAGAGGCTCTAGTCTGCGGTTATACTGATGAGTCTGTTAATCTAAAGTATAGATTAAGAGCTTATCAGTGTAGCAATTATTATTGTTTCCTGTCTGCCTGTCTCGTGACCTCCAGACACGGCTTGACCAGGTATTATAATCATTCATTTGTTGAGTAAATATTTTCTTTCAAGTTTTTGGGATTGTTTTGCTTCTGAAACCATCTTCTGAAACTTTTGAAACCTACTCATTTGATACCTACGCTTGATATTAGAAAATGAAACGTCTAAATTAAGTTCTGAGACATGTCTTGGAAGTGGTCTTATTATTCAGGCGGCGTTTTAAATGATCTCAAGTCTAGAAAGTGTACCAACATCAACATTTCCCAGTTAATAGCCACTTTGCTCCCTCCAGCGCCATGACGGATTACACGCGGGCTCCCAACAAATATTTTGAATCTGTTTAATTTTAATTAACTATGTAATTTTCATAGTCTGTGGCCACTTTGATAAATCGTTGTAGCCTCCACATGAAAGCCAATATTGGTTCATTTTTAGCTTATTATATTTTTAGCAGTGATTTGTGAAACCGCTGGAATGGTTGTTTTGTTTGCTAATGGAGTAATTAATGCGAGAGTGGTAACCGTGGGCCATTGTGGAAAAGGTTTTGGCGTTGATAAATCAGGGCTGCGACTAGAGATTATAAATGTAATATTCATGAAGAGCGATGGAACAAGTGGTGTACATTTGTATTCCGGACGGTTTCGCTGGAGCCCGGCTTGCCGCGCCGCCCTGCCGCGCTCGTGTTTTGTTTTTAGTGATGGTTCGTGCCTAGTCTGGAGCATGTGAAGGTCTGCTCAATGCACACTTGTAAGAAAAAGAGGAGTAACATAATATGGTTATGAGTGTAGCCCTCGTGTCAGCGAGCCCTGGCCTTGGCTTATAAATATAAAGCCGTCGTAGCATCTTGTTGATACTTTAAATATTCATAATGTTTCACTAACAATGTGTAATTCTACTTCAACTTGAGTTTAGTCAAGAGAATGGACGATATTCTTCTTTGTAGTAAAGATGTACTGTTGTGAAATATTTACTTCCTCATTCAAGGATTTATTGCAATATTGTCGTTGACTGAATCGACAACCAAACTGATTCAAATTTATCTCACTAAACTTACATCACAATTCCTACAACGATAACTTAATTCGAATTAAATAATTTCCACCGTAAAAATCTCACGCACAAACGTAAAGGTGAAGTTTATGACGTCACGTCACACGAGTCACGACGCGTCGCGTTAATTTTCCTTAAAGCCTAATTTCCGCGGGCTTATTTGCGCCTCGCATGCACCGCCGGCCGCCGAGGTGTGAAGTGAAAGTCGCCACAAAAACACCCTTTACAAGTTTTTCAAGGGTAAAGTTTATACATCGCGAGCAGGCGAGGAGTTGGTACCGGCCTTTATAATATGTTGGAGGCTCTAGTGATGTGGCTGCTCGAGTTGGCGATGTTAGAAATATTTTCGTAGCTTGATGACTAGATTGGTGTTAGTGGATATGATTACTACCCTTCTATTTACTACTACTCCTCAAGGGCACTGATAGCTGAGTGGTATGACCGTTGAGTTGACGGCCTAGTCAAACATCGCAAGTTCAAACCTCGGCAAGCACCAATGTCTTTTCGGATTCATGTTCGTCAAATTAGTTATATAATATGGTAACCAGAACGCTTGAAAAAAAAATTTAGCCATGTCAGAGGCCTACAGGTGGTATAAACTATGAGACCAGGTAGTTCATCAACCATACGATAAGGAGAAGACTTACTACCCGGGATGATAACGCTGCAGACATGAATTGTGAAGCAGCAGCAGCTTAGCGTTTATTAGTCTAATTAATTAATTATACACTCGTGCTAAACCCAACGCAGGCATGGCACAACAGCTTTATAAACCGGTGAGGTTATCAAATCGAATTGTTTATTTAATAATAAAATATTTAGCTTATATTCAGTTTCAGAAGAGCAGTACCTAGAGTATTATTAACAGAAACGGTAGCGGGAAATTAGAGGCTTACCTACGTATTTTCATATTTTTAAAAAATATGATCACTGGTGTTCGTGTAGCGAGTTCCTCCCTATTCTGTTATTATTAATTGCAATATAAGTTTACATCCTTTAACCTGAGCGGTGCGGGGTGCGGGGTGCGGGGTGCGGGGCGCGGGGCGCGGCGCGAGGCGTGAGCCGTAACGCAACCGCGTATCAAAGCGACGTCGGATCGCAATTAAGGATCTCACAACGACATTAATTAAAGGCTTCTTTCGGAATTCCGCAGCGCCTCGCCTCGCCTCGCCTCGCCTCGCCTCGCCTCGCCGCCGATCTAAACTAGCCTTTAGTGAAAAAGTGTTTTAATTAAGAAATTTGTGGGCATGAGTTTTGTTATGCACGTCGTTTAATGCAAACTAAGTTGTTCTGAGAATGTTTGTAAGCGTTAGCTTAATAGGGTTTAGGTAAACATGCTTCATGGTGGAGGGGGCGGCTGAGGGGGACGGAGGTAGCGACACGGACGGAACTCCCTTGTCCTATAATAACGTGTTTTTACTTTGCCTGTTTAAAGTTACAAACGATAATTATATTTTATCGTGCCAACGATAGTATATTAGTTTATCTGTAAGTAGAGGTTGTTATACATATATAATTACTTGAAAATTAATCTTATCTCAACTAAATGAGTCCCAATGCTGGGTAAAAGCCTCGGGTTTCCTCTTCCTTATCTCTCTTCTTCACAGTTTCTGTTCACGTGTGTCTGTCTGTCTACTTACCATAATAACCATTTTCTAAAAAAAATAAAGTAAATTTTATAACCTTCATAATGAAATGAACGGCCGTCTATCAGTCAGCTGTCAGTTTGTTGGCTCGAGCTTAACGAGCGGCATTTGTCTCTATATTCATTTAATTGCAACCATTCGTTATCACCAAACTAAACTACTACCAGGCTGGCAGAAATGGGTCGCGAGTTCGTAGCTATAACTGATCGTGGCCTGTACTGATAGATAGATAGATAGATATATTTATTTGCTCAAACATGTGTTTACATACAATAATATACAAAAATGCATGTAGGATGATATTTTACAATAATAATGGTTCTGACATGTTTGCCACATGCTATGGCGTGCAAATGTTTTGAATTACAAAAATTGTGTTCACCTTAGATAATTATTTTCAATAACATTAATTTTAATTTAAGTTAGCAAAATTATTAATAAATGTCAAGATTATTACATAGCAAAAGGATAATAATAAAATATAACGTCATAGTTTAATACAGGTCTGTGAATTAAAAAAGTAATTAATAAAATTATAATGACCAAATTTATGTTACAGTAAATTGTTCTGTCAGAAATTCATTAATGTTATAATATGCTTTGCCAGTTAAAAATGATTTTAATTTTTTCTTCAATTGTACATTATTAAGCTCTCTCCAAGTTTTAGGTAACTTATTATATATAGTAGGAGCCATGCAGAAAACACTTTTGCGCATAAGTGCAGTCTTACTCCCATGAAGACAGAGCCGATTTTGATCACGCCTGTTTCTGGGATATTTATCTGCCATCCGCGAAAATAAGTTGCAATTATTTCTAATGAACATTACTGTTTCTAGAATATAAAGGGAGGTCAACGTCAATAACTTATAGCGTACAAAATAGGGCCTACAACTATCAGTGGTATTTAACTTGAACATGGCTCTGAGACATCTCTGATAGCAATAGACTTCACCTCTTTTATTCATAAACGAGTACCTATAATATCTGTGATAGCTGAGTGGTGTCACCGTTGGACTGCCAATTTAGAGGTCGCAAGTTCAAACCCCGACACACACCAACATCTTTTCTAATTCATGTGCGTATCATACATTATTCAATTGCTAAAAACGGTAAAAGAAAACATTGTTAGGAAACCGGCACACCTAAGAGATTTTTCAACGATGTGTAAAGTCAGAGGCTTACAGGCGATGTAAACTCTGATACCAGGTTATTCATCCACCAAACGATAAGAAAAATAACTTAAACATATCTTAAGTGTACAGAAACAAACTGATAATTTAATCCAGCGTTTAAAATGGTCATTAAACTTAGGAAATTGAACTACACTTAACTACACTTTTGTAAATAAACTTATAACAGTAGACCAAACTGAAAGAGCATTAACTTCATAAAGAAAAACAGGCGAGGGAACAATCAATTAAAGGCGACTCGACTCAAAAAAAATGAAGAAGAGTCTTTTGTCTGTCGCCGGTGAGGCGTTCGTTAATTAAACAAATAACCGTCATAATGAGGGGCGCCACAATAAGCTGCTATTCTGCTGACCCCGGGCGAGGCTTGTCTTTTTGCTTTCTTAAATCGAGCCTATTTTTCGGCACAATTACCGAGAGAGTCGCGGAGACCACCGCCTCTCTTATTGTTGTATTATTCAACTGTTGTATACTGTACTGTGTGTACTGTCTTTATTTTGAGTCGTCGTCGCTTTCTATACGGGCTACTTTAATTGAGGGTTGATTACTCTTTTATTTATTTATTCCAAAAGTTTAGTACGTGTGTATATTATGTTATAAACATATACTACGATACGAAATTCAAATCCTTTGTAGAATTTCAGTACTTCGCTATCGCCTGCCGGGTCGTCAAACAAATACCCCGCTGAGTTGGAAGTACCTCGCAGACGTACCGAGTGACGCACGCGGCCATCACAACAACATCAACTAGTTATCTCATCACTATGAACGAACCTTTATATTTTCACGAGCGAATCAACTAAAACTTTGATTAGTTTGTATCGCTACGCCACCTCTACGCCGCCGCTACGCCGCCGCTACGGCGCTACGACGCGCGAAGTACGCGTACTACGCCAATAAAACGAGCATTATCAAGTGAGCCGCAGTCGGGTAAACAAGTGACGTAATCGTTTTACAACCGTTGAGTTATCACGTGTCGTTTGGTGTAAACAGTACTAAGATTGTTTGGTGCTGGAAATGTAGCGTGTAAAACATACCCGGAGGGGTAGGCAGAGGTGCACATATAGTACCCCCACATTTCGCCAGTTATGTTTTAGGTCCCAATATAATAGGAAGCGAGTCTATTGCCATCAACATGGAAGGACCCAGTAAAACTTTGCCCGACCCGGGATTCGAACCCAGAACCTTGTGCACAGTAGTCGCGCTTAGCAACCACTAGATTAAGGAGACAGTCAGCATCAGGCATGTAGCGTGTGAGAGAGAATAAATAATTGTATCCAGAATAAAAACAAAAGTACACCAGGTTTCATGTTTTAATTAAATTTTTGTTGAATTTATATTCTCATCCATATTACTACACTCCGCGGATATTATCGTATTAAAACGCTGCTCGAACTCACATACCGGTGGGTCTTGAAGTATAGTCCCGGGAGATGTGGCAAGTTGATAGCGTTTGTCGCCGTAGTATGCTCACAATGGACCTACTTTATAATTAACTTAGATACATTAAAATAAAACTAGGTTTATGGATCGTACGGACGTTCCGTGACCGTGAATGCTGTAAAGGATTCGAAACGTCGGGACCAAAAACCAATAATAAATCGCGATAAAATCTTAAGCGTAAGCCTAGTTTTACTTCAATGTATACATACAGGTCATTTTTAAATTCATTGTATTTCAGTTCGTATTTATGAAAATGAGCGGACGGCCTCCAAGTAGTTGACTAGATATTGCAGACGGGCTACCACCTCAACCGAAAAGATTTACTCTTGCTGAACTGCATACTGTTACTTTATAAAATTAATTATAGTTAAACCTATCTATAAAATTATGTTTCCAAATCGACAACAAACACAA
Organism: Abrostola triplasia; assembly: GCA_946251915.1. Classification (NCBI taxonomy): domain Eukaryota; kingdom Metazoa; phylum Arthropoda; class Insecta; order Lepidoptera; family Noctuidae; genus Abrostola; species Abrostola triplasia. The sequence goes on from OX276433.1 coordinate 285,786, forward strand.
ATAAACGTCAGAAGCTAAATAAGGCAGCCTCCAAAATGACCTCATTGATGAATACCGTTCCGCGATATTGTCTCAAAACTAAAAAACAGCATATAACTCTAACAATGTATTTGTTTGTCAAAAATTAAGGTCTAGGGTTGAGAACCAGATATGAGTAAATGTTTGGCGTGTGTATTCTTCACGTAGCTGTAGTGTCAAGGTGGGAATGATACCGTATCTCTTGCCGACACACCGCCCATGCTCCGCGGGGCGGGGGGGGGGGCGCCTGGCTCGCGGCCAGCTCATTTTCCACTTGAATTTCACATGTTGTCAACACTAGTTACAAAATAAGTTGATTCGCTTTGTCCCGCCTGCGATTGGGTTCGCTGCGTCCTTTTGTAGCCCTTACCGAGCCTGTGTTTTTTATTATACAGATTTTTAGGATACTGCTAGCCAGAGGGTGCCTCGTTGGTCTAGTGGTGCTAAGCGCGACTGCTGAGCATGAGCTCCAGGGTTTGAATCCCGGGTCGAGTAAAGTGTTTTGTTCGGGTTTCTTCGTTAGGCAATTCTTAGTAGCAGCATGGAGTATGAATTTATGTTTAGTTTAACAGGCTCGCCCCCTATTACGTTGGGATGATAATGATGGATAAAATGTGAAATCTGGATGTACTTAACCTCTGCTTACGCCTTCGGGGAATACTGGCGTGATGTGATGTAATATGGTTACATGTACACATTCATGCCTATTATCAGCAAGAGAATACACAGAAGTCTTCGCCTTTGTACACACGTATAGTTTAATATATAAGGTTACTTCCCTTATCGGTTGCGAGTAGTACTGCATAATTATTTCTTACTACTAATGATCCCACCTATCTAGAGGTAGGATCGCTCTCAGGGAGCACAAGCCTGGCCGCAGCTTATATTTGTAGCACCGTGCCAATTAAGTGTGACGTCACGCTGCGAACACTCGCTAACAATACTTTGATAACAAATTGCACTTTTGTTACAGATTGTACAAGGACGCAATCCACTGCCGGATACGCTAAGGGTAAGTCTACAAAGTAAATAACACGATGTTATACTACTTCACTCGTATATTGGTAAAACATATGTCACTGATAAATTAATAGATGGATTTTGCTACGTGTTAGTTGAATTGTTAACTTTATGACCATCAATTATAATTAGAGTTTTTTTTTAATATCACATTGTAGTCAGTCAAACCATAGTTTATATCTATAATTTTTGATATGAGAGGTATTACATGTTGAAATGTTTATGTAATAAAAAATAACTTGCAATAATAACTCCGTCACTGTTTCTTAATATATCTAAATGGTACTATTCCTTCATCACCGGACGAATACGTCCAAGCATAATATTTTATATTAGTTTATCGCCTCGCATCTTCCGCCACGCACTATACGCAGCAGTCCTACGCACCTAGGGGTGTCACCCTACTTCATTACGGCCCCTCAAATCGCGGGGCACGTGCGTGGCGTGCACAACACGGACGGACACCCCTGCGCACCGCTCGACGTAATCCACTAAAGGTTGACCTCCCGTGTTACGACGGTTTAATTTCGTTACTAGTGGGAATTTGTTCCGCGCGGCCTTGTCTTGATGCCTTTCCGAAAGAGGTATATTACTTATTAATTTTGGATGTGAAATATTTCTCACTTTTAAATCAAATTAAATAGTCTCAATTACAAACGAAATCACAAAAAATAAATATTTTATTGTCTAAGTTATACAAAAATTCGAAATACTTACGGAAAATTGTACTCAATCTTAATTCGATAAATATAATATTACAATATTTAAATAAGAAAATATACCACCATATGAATAATAATTAATTGTATCCATCCATACACACGACAACCTATATAATATATATATACGACGGATAATATAATCATACTAAGGTACCTATTAGAAAACAGAAAATTCTAGAATTAATTCCAAGACAAACACGAATAAAAGAAGTAGTGCCTTATACATAAAACTTCACAATCGCAACGATAGCAAAGAAATGTAGTGTTCAAAATATACGAGGGGTCTTCGTTCGTTGGTCCTGTAGGCACACACTGACGTCAGCGTTGTCCGGAAATTATTAGAATTACAACTGACTTGCAATTTTTGAGTTCAGTCAAATGTTTTAACGCGGACTTCTTTGTGAGCCGTGTGAGGGATTGTCAAGGGCGGCGCGTTACTGATGTTATAGGAATTGTAATTGGATTGAAACGGAATCAACTTGTGCGTGTTGTTTTGATTTACGTTCGCAGAATAATTGCAAGAAATACTATCTTTATTTAAAATGTCATTTTCTATAAATGTTTTTTTTTGTGTGAAATGCAATAAGACACTATCATGACTCTTTATGGCTAAATCATAGACAAGAAAAGCGCTATAATTAATAATAATAATCATTGGTGACAACCAGCAAGAAGCTAAATCTGTTCTAATCCACATTACGTCTTAAAAAGTACACTTTTCCACCTTCATTGTGATGCTGCTATCCTTACTTTTTTCCATAAAAAGGTATCATAAATAAATTACGTTTTTGCTGGTAACACTAAATAGCGCACATTAAAACAATTTCCCAGCAAACGAGTCGTCACGCCGCGGCCTGGCGCGGGCACTCGTAAGGACCGGATCGACTCGGAACTCGCTCTTAATACCCAATTTACATAACTTGGCCGCACTCTGCGTTGTCTGCTAGTGCTAGTAATGTCACGGCTTTATTATTATAGTCAATCTTGCTACGAGGGTCAAACTTGCAACTGGGGCCAAACATGCTACGAGGTTCAATGCCAGGAATTGATACAAGGCCAGGAGCTGACTTTGCTAAGACGGTCAAACTTATTACGAGGGTTTATTTGCTACGAGAACCAATCTTCCTACAAGGGTCAGTCATGCTGCTATAATCAAACTTACTTTCTAGTCGAAAAATATTTATACGGTCAAAATTACTATAAAGTTCAAACAGGCTACTAGAATCGTAGCACGATTGACCCTAGTAGCAAGATTGATTCTAGTAGTAATTGAACTTACTACGATGGTCAAACTTACTACAAAGGTCAAATTTGCAACTAGGGTCTATGCTAAGAGGGCTGAACTTGCTATATCGATTTAAACTAAATCTTTAAGTTTTTAAATTAATCTTGTAACTGAAAACGAAGGAAAACATTAATTCCACCAGTTTATTATAACATAAATATACTCTGTAACACGCACAACATCGGATCAATATCCATATTCACCACACACCTGAGCCCTGATTAGTTTTCGACATCAATCCATCTAAAGTTTAATTATCTACAACAATTTGAGGCGAGCACACTCGTCGATGATCGCTCATGCGATGTGACGTCGCGCGGCGCGGCGCGGTGCGGCGGCCCGGCGCGGCGCGGTGCGGCGGCCCGGCGGCGGCGCGACGCTGCAGGGTTGATTTCCACCGAGGATTGGCTCCGGGGATGCTCATGACACTCCTACGTCATTCACCGACTGCGTAGCTACTAATTTTTGAAGGGGAACTGTATTGCGTGAAACGTGTTTGGTTTTTTTAATGGTTATGCTCGAGTTTACCGACCGTGCGCGTTGGAGGGTTAGTAATTGAAATTGTTTTGGTGATTCCTGTTTTAAAATATTAAATAGATTAATAGCTTCACACACTTTTTTAACGTCTGAAACTGTTAATAACATTAGATTGTGTTTATGTAACGCATTCAAAGTCAACATAAAATGTCATGTGTGAATAAAATAATTTTTTTTTTGTAAATTAGAATAAATAGGCAATATTAAACATGGTTTGCTCTTAAAGTGCATTATTCGACCACATCAAAATGGCTGCTGGAGTAATGACGACAAATTGACGCGTCCACGTGAAATATCACCGCCGCCGGGCACCGTGACCGCGCCGCCGCCGCCGCCACCGCCGCCGGCCCGACGCGGTTCATTCTCATTCCCCTCTAATATATAAAAATGTTTAGGATTACGTCCAATGAAGGATTTAGAGGGATTCCGAAGTCCTCGGCAGGCGCCCGCAGGCTTTACGGAGTGAATTAATGCTGCGTTACGTGTGATCCTTCATCTGCGGCCTTGGACTGAGAGTATTCTTTCAATATTGTTTGACTCGTTCTTAAGACGTAACTCATAGATGAATAGTGCCATGTTTAACATTATATTTATCGAGCCTGTTGGTTTTGCCTCCTAAGTATTATATTTTAGTAACACTATGTGCAGTGGTGTACTGTTTTGCTAAACGAATAAACTATTTATTACTTCTTGCGATACTCGAGTGACGATGAACACATACTTATGTACAGATCATACATCCATTTCACTCGTGTCACATTTCCTATATTATTTAAATTGTAAAAATATATTTATCTAAACTCTTTATTTTTATTCTGTAATCGTAATAAATAAACTTTACATTTGAGCACAGATTTATGTCCATTTAACGTAATTAACAGGGCCAGCAGCGCGGGTCCGGTCGCACCTAAAGTTCTTAGTTTTCCGAAATAAAATGTATCCATTATGCAAATCCGTTTAGTCTTCGGAGCGTGATTAAGCTACAAACATGACAACTTTTGCCGTAATATTAGGTGGGAATGGGATTAGTGAAATTAAACTATGTACAACCTTCCTAACTAATGGAATTGTACGGGCTTGTTACACATTATACATGTATAAGGTATGTGCTGCGCTTCACTACTAGTAAGTATATTTTTATCGGTTTTAACGTACATGATTTAAAAACATTTTCTCTAGTTCACGCCTCTGGTTGACTTTTAGCCTCATCATAAGACACTCGGGTTCGAGTATGAGGCTAAAAGTCAAGACAACTGTCAACTCAAGTGACTTAATAGACTCACCTTTCGTCCGCACAATTAAAACTTAACACGAAATGGAATACCTTCTATCTAATTTTGCAAATTTAGAAATTGCAAGCTCGCGATATAGTATGTAATGATACAAACAGAACATTCACCCTGCCTTTAAGATAAGAAGCCGTTAAATCTTAAGATGTCGCGATAAAAGCGATTCCCCCGCCCGTTATATAAAGCAGTAAGTTTTAATTATTGTTAGCAGTTACTAAAAGTGGATTACATGTTCCTAACTCTGTTACTGCGGCCCGCTATTGTTTAGTCGTTTGCCAAATTAATTATGTTCGACATTGTCTGGTAATGGTTTGTTATTGGTGTAATCGATTGGGTTAGCGCTAGTGGTGTGGTTTTGTAAGATATAGTCCCTGAAGTGTAAAGTAAATTGAAGCTACTACAGTTATAAAGTTATCATTTGCTCAAAATTAATAGTATATAATATACAATCGATTTATTCTTCTTCCTCATTGTATCGGCTATGGATCCAACTCGAACCTTTAGCACAGAAGTCCAATCACTTGGCTACTATGCCGGCCGTACAAAAAAGGAGAATGGCCAAAAAAGTATGGAGGAAAAATTCTGCAATTGTTATAAGCTCCAGATATCTAAACCCTTAATACTCTTTTGCCTTGGACATAATTACCTCACGTCTGTATTACCAAATGGGTAGGCAGAAGTGTAAAGTACAACAACATGGGTTCGCTGGGTATTTTTTAGGCATTCTTCTTTGTTACATAACTTATTTATTTACATCGTCGTAGACAGTTACTGATAATATCACTAATGAAAGAACAACAAGCTTCGATAGCTTTTGGTTATAAAACATCTAAGCATCCACCCTGTAGGTAACGATCTGAGGTACATCGGCTCTGTCTTGAGGTATGTAATTAGTGGAGTGTCGTTGTTTGTGGAATCTTTTTATTTCCCTTTGAGTCGCGATCAGTTTAATTGGTCCCAGCCGACAGTTTGGCAAGTAATTAAAAATAAAATTGGGATCCCTTCCTTCTAACGACTTTGATGAGTACAGGCTTGTATATTATGTATTGTTAGGTATGTTGTAGCGGCTTGCAACTTATAGGTTGTTTTGCTTTTTATCGTAATTTTTATTTCGTCCAATTGGAGAGAGGTTTTGTAGAGAACTTTGAATATAAACTTTTTAAGTATTGGTATTTTTCAAAGTATCTTAGACTGAACCCTTTTCCGAGGAAAGTTTATCCCTTCAATTTATGAAGTAATTAATAATGTTTAGCTTGTGTAAGGCATTATCTGTAAGCTGTAACTGTAGATTATTATGGAACAAATGTCCCTAAAAAAGAATTTTGATAAATCGTTCAATATTATGGTATCTTAAACTTATTTAATTAGATAGATACAAAAAGAAGCAAGTCCCTTTCATAAAAACTGGAAATAAAAGTATATTTCTCCATCGTGACTGTCCCAGTCACGACCGATAGCCTACTAGTCTATCAAATCAAATCCTCTAATTGGTTCTTAAATTGAACTAATCAGCTGTTAAAATTAACCTAAAACAAAACACTGACTCGATGAGATAGAACCATTGACAGCTCTTCTTTTCTCAGCCCACAATGCTATTCATGAACAAAGAATGACAATATCAGTGCTTTTCAGAAAGATATAAAAAAGAAATGGTGCCGACCGCGTTGAGTGCTCATTTCGTCAGAAGAAGGGCCAATAACTCTAAAATGTTGTGTACTCGAGTGGCAAATATATCCAGTTAAAATTACAAAACAAAAAGTGTTCGCAATACGGCCGAGAGCGTCGCGTCCGCGCTTCTTATGAATTCCATGTAGAAAATATACGCAGGGCCGGATTGTACGCTACGTTTTTATGTTGGAAACGAAATATACATTTTTAAATACCGCTTGGTATACTACGACGACCTGTTTGGCGTAGTAGCAATTGGACTGCTGCGCTAAAGTTTGCGGGTTCCATTCCCGCACGGGACAAAAAATTGTGTCCCGACACAGGGTGTGTGAAACGTTGTAAAACGCTCCCACGAGACAGAAGATATTCCTAGTAGGGGGAAACGTCAAAAAAAATAATACACATACCTCTAAAACAATGCTTAGCCACGTTATCATAATATATTAAACAGTGTAGTAGAGTAGTAGTAAGTCTGTCTCATACGAGGGTTTAGCACAATATTAAATACATAATTATTGGACTGAATATTTTGTTATTTGGAGTAGGTGGAATAGGTAATTATAACAAACGTGCAGTATTTGACATTATGCACATGAGAAATTAATAAAATGTTTTTTGCAAACATTAGTAGGTAATATAGATTTAATATTTATAACAGCTAATTAAATCACTTAAATACCCAAAAATGATTCTACATTCAATGCAAATCGTAACCACATTAATCCTTCTACATAGAACTCCCACCAAGTCCGTGCCAGCATTCACAACTTTCACCAAGCGGCGCGATTTGCATAATTTTAGCATTTTTATGCTTTATTCCTTGAGGTTCGCACTGACGACTTATATTTCTTTGTAACAGAAATGTCTCTTCAGAGCGCTGAAAAGACTGCTGTGAGCCGAGTCAAGTACTGAAAAGCCCTTCAAGTTGTTCAACTGAAATATTCTTGATATTTAAACTTAGATAAATTCACGATTCAGAACCAGCTGAGAGCCGAAACTTGTGGAAGACTTCGGAGTTAACGATCTGAGGAGATAAGATCCTGTGGACAAGTAGCTCACTTACCACCAACTTAAATGGTAGCTTAGGTTTACAGCTGCTAAGTTTAATAGGAGTCTCTTATATGGTGGATTTGGTTGAAGTTAGTTATGCTATTAGTATGAGAAGTCACGTGTGGGAGACAAGTCATGTACTGTGTGATGTGGCTTTTTAAAACCTTACAAAAATATTAAATGGGAACATTTTCCAGATAACACTGTTGCTACTGTTGCTACGTGACACTTATCAATACTATAAGGCGCGGCGAAAACGTCCACACTTTAGTGTCTTGTGCCGGATACAGGCTACCAATGACTATTTCATTCGTTTATAATCAGTATGAAATCTGCCACTCCGTGCACAGACGTAAATCGCCGCTACAGGACACAGCAACTACGGTTTCCTGTGATGTCGGTAAAAAAAGAGTGTACGTTTGCGAATCCTCTAGGACACTCCTTTATGTATAAAAAATAGTAATCAGTTTACATAAAACAAGTAGTACACCATTAGTGCTCCACTCAGACAAGCAGCTAATTCTGAAGGTTATAACAATACATCCTGAGATGCTGTTCATACATTATCACCACTTAGTAGGCAAAGAGACTGTCAACAACGCGGCGGTCCTCACATACATAAACCTCTCCACACATTGTGGATGATATATGTAAGTGTTTGTGACGTCTAATGTACGAGATATAAGTGAAATAAGTGGTGTAGGATATTATTTGTATTTTAACTAGCTAAGAATGCGGCTCTGTCCGTCCCCCAAGTTCTTACTGCTTATAAGAAGATTTAACGGAGAGATTGCCTCGTTGGTCTAGTGGTCGCTAAGCGCGACTGCTGAGCACGAGGTCCTGGGTTCGAATCCCGGGTCGGGCAAAGTGTTACTGGGTTTTTCCATTAGGTAATTCTCAGTAGCAGCACGAAGTCTGGATTTGTGCCCGGTTGATGGCAATAGGCCCGCCCCCTATTACATTGGGACCTAAAAACATAACTGGCGAAATGTGGGTGTACTATATGTGCACCTCTGCCTACCCCTTCGGGGAATACAGGCGTGATATTATGTTATGTTTTTTATGTTAATGGAGAGATTAATTTAGAGAGTTTTTATTAGAATCAAAATATTAACACTAGTGACAAAAATGATGTCTGAAAAGTAAAGGTGTTTAAAAGTAATTAGGGTACAGCTTTCTTATGTTATAGATAACTTATTTAAAGATGTCTTTTAGATGTTAAGATTCAATCATTCTCAATTTTTTATTGCATACCATAATGTTTACAAACTTGATTGGAAAATAAATATATAAGTTATAATAATGGAGACCCTAGTTTCACAAAGCGCGAAATTTAAAATTATTGGTTTCTTAAAGGATACATATCGGGGCAGCCTTTTCCTTGTACTGTTAAACATCTGTTGAAGCAGACAGTTGAACATCCAAACTCACGCATCATTTCCACTAGATGTACAAACGGCGTACAACTCTCCGTCGCGAACCATCCCGTATCCTCATAGCGGTTGTCTCCCACGGGGTAAGTAGTGCTCCACGCGATCGCTAAGTGCGTCGACACACAATCCATCACGGGTAACAATAGGCTGGAACCCGACGCCTCTGCCCACCCCCGAGCGGCGCGAGTATCATATGCTCCGACACCTCGACTTAAAGTAAGAGCTTGCCTACATTTTGTGTACAGCCGCCGCGAGAAGTGGTTCACAACTTTTATGGCACTTTAACATCGCACTGCTTTTTGTTGTTCATGTAAGGTTTAAGTTTTGAGTATTAAAATACGATGCTACGTGGTTTTCTTTATTTAATCAATTAAATTAAGTCTAACAGTTTACGCGCTTATCTCAAAGTATAGCGCGTAAGTAAACTGAGTGAACAAGTGCACGGTAATTCATAAATATTTTAAACAATTATAGTAAAAAAATAAGCAGTCTTTGGCTTATGTTCTTCTCCTTTGATTGCAATCTAAATAACCGTACGACTTTACGTTTAGGCTTCCATAAAACATTATGATTTCACGCGGCATGTCAAGTACACCATTTGATACCAGGACACTCTTTCAAATTTATATCAAACTGTTAATAAGTTGTAAATGCTAGAACTGTTGTAAATATAAAAACAAATAACATTTTTACATAATATATTAGTCCGGCCGTCAGTAGCGCACGCCCGCCGGCCCCGAGTGTACGAGTAACAAGTATCCATCAGCGATATTGAAGCGAACCCGCGCCAACTGAGCAACACCTGGCGAAATACATATGTATACTATATTATACATATATGTATAACGACACTTCTCGTTTTTTCTTAAGCACACATTTATCTGAGTGTGGTCACATGAGTAAAGAAATGCGGTGACAAAATACATGTTCTATCTTAGTTTTTGTAATATTTTTTTTCTTTTTATCGTATGGTTGATGAACAACCTGGTGTCAGAGTTTGATCCGCCAGTAGGCTCTGACATGGCTTTACACACCATTAAAAAATCTCTGAGGTGTGCCGGTTAGAATTTTAAATAAAAAATATACACAAAATCCCCATCGATGTCAACTGGTTACGTGCTCGGAACACTGGTAGTATTGGCACGTTGAATGGCAAAGCTGATTCTTTAGCCGAAAATGCAACTTCTTAGTTATTCAGGACACCAACGACTTTAAGGTTAATCGTTAAAACCAAGAGACCTCTTCAATGAAGTTACATTGACTGGCGGAATGTAAATACTAGTTATATTACCTCTCATAGTTTACACCTTCGCAAACCATAAGCATGACAAACGATACGTTCCTTTGTGCTCTAAAGATCAACTCCTGCCTATTTTAACCACACGAAGCATCCGCTAAGAAAGCTTCAAATGTGTTGTATTTCGTTTCACAGTATAAATTAGGACTTACTGTTAATAAAACACGATTAATTTACATAATACCGCCTCCACGCGCTGCTACGTGTTGTAGCTCGACTACGAGTTAGCTACGACGTAGCAGGGACTACGGCGCCTTGGGACTGCACCGCTACGTAATATTGAAATTTCAAGTACACCTGCACAATGCATTGTCAGCCACATGTTAAGTTATTTAATAACTTTACACTAACTTACTTTCTTGTAAACTTAAATAAATTTTTCCGGTTAAAATGTCAATATTATTATTGCAGTGATAGCCGAGTGGTAGGACCGGCGGACTGTCAGGTCCAAGGTCGCAAATTCGAACCCCGGCACGCACCAATATCTTTATTTGACTTCATGTGCGTACTATAAATTTGTTATCAGTTGCTAAAAACGGTGAACCCTGGCTGGAGGCCTTTTATTAGGTCTCGTCAAACAACCGGTTAAGCAGTAAGAGCTTCTTCAGAGCTGCAAAAGACAAGTTCGAAAAAAAAAACTTTGAAGAAAAACATCGTGAGGAAACCGGCACACCTGAGAAATTTCTCAACGGTGTGTGTCACCATGTCAGAGGCCTACAGGCGGTTTAAACTCTGACACCAGGTTGTCCATCAACCATACCACTCGGCTATCAGTGCTGTACTCAGTAATATTATTAAGAGCCACTCCAAGCTCTAAATGACTCCTCGTTAAATTTCCCTAACACCTGATTACGTCTGCGCAGATTTCACCCACGAGTCTGTAACTTAGTTCACAATTCAATTATTTCGGTATGAATGTTAACCACCGCTCCTGTCCGAGTGTCAATGCTGCATTGTTTTAAGTGGAGGGTAGTAAGTTAAACGTGTAACTTTTGGTGCGAGTCGTGTTTAGGAAGCCTTTGTTATATATATGTTAGGTTAAAAAGCGTTTTGTTTTAGATAATAAATTCATAATTATGCGTTTATTTAATTTATTAAAATAAATAAATTTTGTGATATATTTTTTAATTGCACAATAATTCTCAGCGCGGAGTCTGGATTTGTGCCCGGTTGATGCGCTAGTAAATTGGGACCTATAACATAACTGGCGAAATGTGGGTGTACTATTGGAAAATCTCTGCCTACTTCTACAGGGAATACAGGCGTGATGTTCTGTATGTATAATCAGACCAAACGATGCAATTTAAACAAACAACTGTTCCTTACGTCTCTTGCCCAGTCAACCCTAAAAATCTCATCTTATTAAAATTAGCCCAGTGGCCCACCGTGGCCTAGCCAGCCCCATTTCCCTATTCCTTCGGCCTGAGTATTACGGCTAAGCTGTTTAACAGGCTATATAGCCTCGGGTAATAGAGCCTTCTTGGCCGGCCGTCGGTCGTGACTAATCTGGGAATCTTCGGGCGGCTCGCTTTGTGCCGCGACTTATATCGAGTGATGCGGGGGTGGGAAGGGGGGGGCGGTATGTTCTGTGTAGGTTTAATTATTATTAGTTAGTTTAAAAAAGTTGTAGTGCTTGTGTTAGAGATGGTGTTTATCCTTGTAATGTTTAGAGTTTAGTTCTAGGTAGTGACTAACTCTGAAGGTTGCGGCAAACAATGAGGTAAAAGTTACAACTTTCGTACCCTTGACACAAAACTTGGTTGCCTTCTGTTATTATTAAGCTGCTTCAGGAATATAATTTAAAATGTTTTGGTTTAAAATCCTCATGGTCACTTAGAACACACAGGTTGTAACAGATTGTTTCGTGAAAGAGAGTCGTGCCCACACAATACTAGTAAAAACTAGTCTTTATCTGTGGTAAGTAACAACTGCGTTACATTCTTCATAATATTAAATATCAAAATCAATTTGTACTACACAAGTATATTTATGATGTTTGGATATATAAGTATTTGTGAACTGAATAAAAGAACTAATGAAACATTTATATTTAGGACACAACACAATAAATAATGTGGGTATTACCGTATTTAATACATAATTGTACAGGATTGGTACTAACGATCACAGCTTTATAAACAAGGACAGCTATAAATAACGATTATGTGATGTAGGACAGAACCAACCCGACGCGTGTCCAGACAGAACTCGTTTCTCATTGTTAAGCAGATTTCGGCGAGACGCCTTCATTAACTATCCTCGATACAAATAACTAACACAATACCCCCATTAGGGAAAAGTTACGGAAAAATCCTGAATAAGCTACGCTCGTAGCCGTAGCACCGTCTACGACTTTATACCAACATTTGCTACGCACTAAATGCTCCTTTGAATACCGTCGCATAATTTATTCGGCGAGCATTGTGCTAGAGTAATGGGTGGCATAAAGTTAGCCAAACAGATACAAGCCGTCACACATTATTTATACAAGTTAGTTATTTATTCGAGAAATTTTTCCCTTTTCTACCCGCGCGTGACCTTCGGCCTATATATCTTTGGCCGAGGAATATAGATGTCTATTTAGGTGGATTGAGCTAATGTTGTTATTATTGAGATCTGCTTACGTCACGGGTTTTTAATGGAACTCCTATTTGGGTCACGACATGAGATAAAAGCAAATCATATATTTTTGTAAATGTTGTAGTATGTATGTATATAGCCGAGTGGTATTACCGTTAGACTGCCAAGTTAAAGGTCGCAAGTTTAAAGTTTGCACGCACCAATATTCTTGCGAATTCACGTGTGTATTGTAAATTAGTTGCTAAACATGGTAATGGTAATCGTGAGAAAACTGACACACCTGAAAGATTTTCCAACGGTGTAAAAGTGTATATAGTAAAGCTGTGTCAGAGGCCTACAGCCGGTATAAACTGTGACACCAGGTTGTTCATCAATCATACGATAAGAAGATGAAGTATGTTGCTGGTTAAGTTTTACTTAACAATTTTCCTTGTAAACATTATTTAATAGTTGGAAATTTCTGTGAGGCTTACTTATCAATATGATTACAAGTCACAGAAGCCACCAAGTCCTGTCGGTTCCACGCGTCGTCAGCGCGCCATTAAATCAACAAGAAGTTCAAATTACTACCCCAGAGGCACAACTACTGCATATTTCAACACCCACCAGCCACATTATACACCCACATTAATATTTAAATCAACGGAATAAAGCTCATTTTAACATAATTTGGGGGTACTGCTAAAATGGTTTGGTAAACTAGTTGCATATTTCAAAATGCGTACAAAGTTTTAAATGCCATTTAATGATTTTTATTGCGATCCAATAAAGTTGAGTTTCGCTTGGTTGGGTGTCGGTCGGTGTGGTAGAGGGTATAAAGCGACAGGCTTTGTCCCGCGGTCAGCAATAAGAGGAAACGGCGTCATCTGCCGGCCGCTTTCGTATCCGGGTGCCGACTTCCGGTCAGAGTTGGCTGAAATTTTGATCAGGATATAATGCGGCTTATTATGCGGACGCCGACTGCGGTTTTTTGTCTTTAATTTTAGTGAATTGAGGTGAAACGGGGACGAGAGAGACTTGTCTTATTTTAGTTATGTTTTATGTAGACCAGCGGCGGTACGATTCAATGTATGAAGAATGAAACCAGACATAAAAATCCTACAATATGTTTTAAACCGAAACCTTGATTTTTCACAGAGCATTTATCGCAGTGGAAAAAGCTAAGCTTATGCTGAAACCACAGAAATAGTCTATACTTAATCCAATCGATTTACATGAGTATAAATCACTAATTAAACGCCAATTAATGCTGTCAATTAAGTACAGTTTTAAACTCAAGACCTATAAATTTCCTTACAGATAAATTCCAATTACATTTTGGCCGAACAAAGCTATCTTTTCTTGTGAAATTGACTGTAAAAGTATTCTCTAAAAGAAAATTACTTTGAGAAAACGTGTCGCAGCGTGTTCCCACATGAAAGCCGCAAACACTATCAAACTATCTGAAGCACTTTACCATCTAATTTAATAACACATGGTGCGCGGGAGGCTGTCTACAGAACCTCTTCCTTCCACAACAAAGGATAAATAAAATCCCCATTAATAAGGTTCCGTTGAGCGCAAAAAAGCGTGGTTTGAGGAGAGCGGAGCGCGCGGTGTGAGCGGAGAGAGCGGCGTGAGCGGCTAATCGAATCAGTGTACCTGTGCTCGCTACGATAATCCGATTGTACCGCGTTCCTGAGCGGAGTTTCTTTATAATTAACCCGGCGACCGGCTACCGGCGCGCACCCGATACTGTTTCAAGTTATTTTTTTAGTAAAGACTTTAAATTTATATGAATTTGATATAAAACGATAATTCTACATAGTTTTAATACTCACCAGTACATTTTCAAAAACAATCTAGCGTTGTTCACTTGTTTAAATAGTAAAGCCCAACTCAATACCTACTATAAAAATAAGAAAGTTAATGATTGAAAAAAATCAAGTTCTGTGTATTGATGTAGCACGTATATGTATAATAGTAAATACGTGTATGTATAATCAATATGCCCATACTATGTACCTTCACCTTTTTCTTAATACATCTCCCTCGTCACCGAAGTTTTTGCTCCGTTGCAAGTATTTGCACACTTGAGAATCAAAGCGCTGTATATTCGACACAGGCGGCGGTCCATCACGAGGGTACACACGCCTTATTTACGTACGGACGGATCGGATAGTGTTTGTCGATGTCCGCGTCTCACACGAGTCTTTACTGGTAGCGCTTGGAGTGTGCTTGCGAATACGTTTGAGATCTCTCTGCTAGCTTCCTAGTTACACTGTTCTAATCTCTGGTAGAGATGACACTTGGTTTTATATAATACTAGCTTCACCCCGCGGTGTTACTCGCTAGATTTTTTCGGAACACAAAGTAGCCTATATGTTAATCCAGGGTGACAGCTACCTCTATACCATATTTTTCCAAATCAGTGCAGCTCTTTGAGTGTGAAGAGGTAATAAACATACAAGCACACTTACAAACACCCACCTTAGTAATATTACTAAATGGATTTTTTAGGTCCGGATGGCCTGCGTGGTGGATTTACATAATATTAAATGGAGTGTGTCGCAGGAGATCATTGCTACGTATTGTTATCATCTGACTAAGACTTGAGATAATCCCCTTCGCTCACCTTATTTTCAGAAAAGATACTCCTGTTTGGATAGATAACATATTTACGACCATGCGACAGGACGCAACGACAATGACATTTCAAATGAAAAAAAATATTTAAGTAACTAGGAACCAAAAGATTATCTACATGGACATGAAAACAAAGGGCATCCACAACAACTGTCATGTAGTATTTCATACGCCGTCAGAAAATATCGCGAAGATATCGTATTGCCGGACGCGGACGTTATATTTGATAGGAGGTACAATTGACGGCGCGCGGCGCCCGGCCCGCGGCGCTCTCATATGAGCTCTGTATTTGCACACGGATATAAGGATCGCGACACCGCCACTATTGCTTGCCTCTGCCCCCCTGGTACCTGATATACATTTTATTTGAAGTATAATATGACAGTTTCTGATGTTACAGATGTAAAGAAAGGGAGGATAAAGTAGTTTGACGCGGATACGTGTTCTATCATGTGTTGTAGATTTAAATAGTGCCCGCGAGCAAAGAAAACCATTCCTTTGTTATCTAGGTTAAGAAAATGATGAAATATTGTTATATTCATGGGATTTATTTTTATTTACTGACACAATTACACACAAAATCTCCTATTAAGCTTCAAAATAGTAAATATTCAATAACCTTAACGTTGCATCGGGAACCATTGCTTGCAACACAATTTTAGCAACCTACCTTTTTGTATCTTCTGTAGAATAATTTCGTAAAATTCATAAGATATTCGCTGTGCAAAAATCCCAAGTAATAAACTTATTAGAATTACATTGTTTGTATTTCAATATTCCACGTATCGGGCTCAGCTCAAACCACATAGGCACACTCTTATGTTGTTCTCAACGATCAAACCGATTTCCTCAATAGGAGTATTACACTTCCAACAATATGGTGAGCTATAAAAGCTATAAGAGCGGGCATGTCGCGGCGATATTTTTATTTACCGAGTGTCGGACGCCCGGTTAATGGGAATGCCGCCCGCCAGCGCTCCGCACAAGTTTTTCCATACCAATACACTTTGCCAGACTTGATTTCCTCCACTTCAGAGTTGAGGTGGTTGTATACTGCGCGGGAGGGTGTACTGTTGTGACGTTTATTTTGATGCTATGAGTTTGTGTTGAGATGTATGAGCTTTTAAGGTTCATGTATATTTGTCACATCATGATAATGAAATAGATATTAATAAAGTAACTAAAGATAATGACAGTTCTTTAAGAACAGATAATGAGCCTTATAAACGCCAAGATACAAACACACACACTTACAAATTTTCACCTTTATTAGTGTGCTTGATGCAGTGGTTGAGTGCTCGGACAGCTGGGAAGGTTGCAGGTTCCATTCTATCTTTTATATGTATACTGGTACAAACATGTCTAACACTCAGATACAAAACAAACAACATACAGTAACCGTCCGACAGAAAAACACAACCTGTAAAGCGCAATTCCGAGAACTGAAATCTCTTCATTATCTATACCACTTCCAAGTAAACCACGGTTCAGTGTACAGCCTACCAAAACTGTGTAAAAGCTGTCAGAGTGGCGACATTAACACAGTGTCACAGATCCCTACACAGCCAGAGAGCGGTGTCTCTATTCACTGTGCTCTGCCATGGACCTATGATTTCTTTCAATTCACTCGCTATGTACAGACAAAGTTTTGTAAAGCGCCGCGCGCCGGTCATTTACACTCTGTACAGCACTCGTCTGGACAGGGGGAGGCTGTACAGGAATTATTTTACCATATTTAAGTAGTGTAGTAATTTGAAATGAGCGAAGTGAAAGAACATGTACCTCGTAACATAGTAACAATATCTATCAACTGTTTAGTATGTAGTGCGCACGATATCTATTATTATCTCCAAGCTCTATTCTTGTTTGTTCAGTTATCAATTCATAATAATTGTTATTCAAAAAGACGTGAACCTATTTAAATAATTCCTATTTAAACCAACCGTACAGCACGCACTTGATCAGACAAACAAAGGCTTGAGCCTCGTCGATACAATCCCTCCTACAACAGCAGCTGCATCCATATTCCCAGCTGTCCTGAACACAGCCTCCATCTTACGCAGAAACGAATAAATTAAAAGGAATTTACATAACGAATCCTTTACCACCTCACTGGTTCCATCTGCGTTACCTTTGTCGCGACAGAGACTGTCCCTGCGACACTTTAGAGCAATTTTCAGTCAATAAAACGGTTCAAATTGAATCACTAGTACGTTCCGGGTGCATAAGCGAGTTAGCCCCGCACCCCGGGCCCCGCGGCCCGTCTTCCCCCGCCCGCCACCCCAGAGGGGACATGCACTTAATGCATTGCCGCCATTAATTGTAAGTGAATTCGCAATAAGTGACTTCGGTAAAAATTGGATAGTTCGTGCGGCGTGCGTGCTCGTTGTTGTGGGAAATATTAAACGTTTTACGAAAGTGTTATGAGGTTTTGCTGTTAGACTTACTTTGTGAGTATAGCAAAGTAACATACAAAGATAAACAGGTTATTAGATCATTTATTGCTTAAGTACGTTGACTTTTACCTACCAAGTACCAACCTAAGAATTACTTTATAATTAGGAAAAATGTAGAATTAAAAGTACAAACGTGGTCGGAATTCTTGGAAATCTTTTTTGGCGTAACCTATCACACCCATTATTTAACTGAAAAAATCTTGGATCCCTCTGTCTCGCTTACACTTATTGCTACGTCTTTATTCATCTCTGTCTGACAGGATGGGTAATGACTTAATTATAAACGCGCTGACCCGAGCCGTGTAATGCTAAATTAACAAAGCACTTAAACCCTTTTTAACTGGACCTCCGTGTAAGGTTTAACTTGGACCGGTAATTCATAGGTACTTGGAAATTTAGGGCTCTCTGATTCGTTCGTAAATTTTCTGTTGAAGAAAACAAAGAATACACGCCTGTGTATTTACCAATTTTGTTAAAATAAGGTTTTAAATGTTTGTCTGTGTGCCTGAATGACCCAGGGAAGGCTCATAGTACCTACTCACATACTTTACTCTAACTTTCTGTAAGACATTTAGTATCAAATATTTTCATCACATTACAATACGTGTTTGAAACTAAATTGCAATGTATCTGTAGTGCTACCAACACTGTGAACCTAATAAACAGAAAATAAACATTATTGTTATCTTTTATAAGGTTCAGAATTTGGCAAATCAAATAAAGCCCAGTAATATTTTTTTCAAACATTTTGTAATGCATAATAGCAACAAGAAGGTACAGACTCACAAGCACAATAAAGCAATGCACAAAGTGTACAATCGCGGCAGTTTCAAACTACACTACACACTATTTAATCTATAGAATATAACTGAGGCTATATTGCTCGTCTATTTTCGTCACGGAAAACCCCAACCGAAGGGGGAACGTGTCTGGGCGACGTTAAAGAAAGTTTCCTTCTAGACAGTTCGCCCGATCCGTATCAAATTCAACTTGTAGGTGTATTAAAGAGTGTGCAGTTCAAATATTGACGCGATCGCGTCCGACGGCGCCCTGACGCGTGATATTACGGAGCTACCCTCGCCTCCTAGCTACCCAATTTTGTATATTTGATAGTGTAGGCGTAGTGTGCCGGGGACATAAGGACGTATGTAATATACTCAGAAAAAAAATATTTTGAAGTCTTTGCCGTCAGCGTATTTATAATCTGCCCGAATAGCAAAAATTATAATAAAACTACGTTTTGAAAATTATAACAATTTATATTCTTTTGTAGTTTCACACAGCCATAGGTGTGTAGGTAGGCATGTAGGTAGGTATGAATAGTTTGTGGGTCCAATTCTGCGTGTGGTTATTATTGAGGGTTGACTGTAATTGGAATTTTTAACCGAGGAGGGACAGAGTCGAAGGAAATTCAGTTTTCCAAAACGAATTGATATCGTTATTAGATTTTTTAAATCAACGTTGCAAATAATAAAAGAGCCGAGGAACTTGTTTGAACATCTAAAAGCAAAGGATTAAGCTACAGTATTTGGTAGAAATAATATAATTAAAATTGTACTGCGAGCCAAGCAACGCATAAGGTAAAATCAGAATCACTTTGAGGCAAATTCTTGTTGTTGGCAGATATGAAATTAATTATATTTCAACAAATTAAACAGTAAACACTGGTTAAAGAGTATAAAATACGCCGTGAGTTAAGTGAACCAGTTTTTCATAATTAAAATATTATTATTTTATTTGAAATAAAAAAATCATGCATCTAAAAATGGGCTTGCGGTTCAATAACGGCTAAACTATCCTAGATTCATGGATCTTATTCCTACTTATAGCAAGTCACACAAAAAAACTTTTTATACAAAACTGTAAACGTTATTTCTCGGCGTGAATTGGAGTGCTTTTTTAAAACTTAATAGTATAATTATGATTGTGTGTAAACTAAACTATAACTTGCTTTCGCAGGTGCTACTATGGAACATGAATTAATGAAAGTAATGTATAGATCACCTAGATATAGTCATCAATAAATATGACATTCACATTCGCAAATATTATAATCTCGGGGAAGACATAACAACCCCACGAGCGCGGGTTAATGAGTGGCGTGTCGATCGACAGATGGAGCTAATTGCGACCCGTCTCTAATGACTCCGCCGACTGGACTGTAACGATGTGTCAGGCTGGCGGGCGCGCGTTCCGTGACGTGCCGCCGTGTGACTGTACAGGCATGATTAGTGGACTTCTTAGGGACTTTAGCATAAGGGTAAGAAAACGATAACTTGAAATAAAATATAATTTGAGTGCATACTTTATTTTACGCTAATGGGACTGGATCGACATTTTCTTCTCGTTTAAAACTATACCAGTACAATGATTTGTAGACATAGTTACTGAAAGGCCATTTGTTTGATACAAATGGCCTTCAGTGATAGGCCAGAAATCGCGTAGTCTTCATAAAATAAAGATGTAATTAAAATTACATTTTATTTCAAGTCATCGTTTTCTTACCCTTATCCAATATAATCCAATATATATATATACCAATCACAACATTAAATACAAACCAAGTTAACACCGAATCTTAAATGAAATACAAAATCCAATTGAATGCAAGTGATCGAACGCAAAACTTCCACAAAATTAATTAAGCAACTAAATTCTCGGCGGACATAAAATGAAATATGAAAACTGCAGGTAGGAACGCGGTGGGTCCAGCAGTAAGCGAGCCAACTTGTATTCATTATCTGTGCCCATCGGGTCGAAAAGTGTGAATCGTCTGAACGATATAAAAGTCGTCATAAAAGCGAATATCGCCGCGAATCGCCGGCGATCGCAGCGATACGCGCGCGTGCGCCTCACTGCGCACCGATTTGATCCGATAAGAATTTTACACTATTTTGCCGCTGAAATATTTTCGCGATTGTGAGCTTTTCCGATATTTCGCTTCACTGATATCCTATTTGTGTCGAGAGACAGATTTTGAATCATACGGAATGGTCGTTTGTTAAATAAACAGATACATTTAATGTTGTGTTGTATTGCGCCAGATAGAGCTTTGTTATCTCACACTGTTCTCTCATAGATATAAAAACTTCCAAGACTGGTATCAATTGGATATGTGCAGAAAATCTTGTCAAAAAGTAGGTACTTAACGGTTTGTATGACTTTGAATAATAGGTTGATTGATACATAGATTACAAGTAATCTCACAAGTGACATAATAATAAAGATCTATATTAGCTAGTAAACAAACGAACAATAAAACGTCATATTGTTCCTCATGTTGAAAACTTAGACTTCTATTGAAAGCAAGCAAAAGTGGAACAGAGAACTTCCTCTATCGGGCATCTAATATAATATCCAGTTAATTTTTTCCAAAGTGGAAATCACGCTGTACCGGCTCCCGGCTGTAATCAAATTTTATTAAGAACTTACCCGGCGGTCTCTCGGCGGGCAAAGTTTCTAGAAATTCCCGATTGTGTTCCAACAACTCTCCGCAATGTTCCAAGATCTCTTTTCAATGCTTCAGCTAAAGGTGCTGGTACACTGCCGCTTAAACCTGTACTTTCTTCCAATATTGATACTTGGTTAGATAATATATAGCAAAGCGCCTGAAATTGAGATTTTGATCTGCTACGGTTTCGCGACGTACAATAAATATTAAGACTTATGGACTTTGACTGTCTAAACTAAACCATGAGGCAAATCCACCAGGATCCAGGCCAGAGGAGCTCTCTTGAAGATGGATCCTCTTAAGCATAGATTTTATGATAGAAATAGTTTTAAATATGCTTTTCGGTATGTCTCTGTGTCACCAGCCTTACCCATAGCCCTGTACTGTGGAGCCTGCATACTGGCAAGTTGTAGTCCTGGCGTTCGCAGTGACTTTATTACCGGAGCAGAACGGTATGCTGTATTTCAGAGCTCAGTTTAAACTGTGTTTACACTTCGATTCCAACATCCATTCATGATTTAGAAGGAGCAATTAATTTGTGGTTGTATTGAATTTAATCTTAATATTATTAAGTACATACCTACCTGATTTTGGATATAGGTTCATTTGGAAAGAAGTTATAATTGATATTTACTACGTACCCCGGTTTTTCTCACGTGTTGCTGCCGAACTGCTGAGTCCAGTTCGCAACTCAACTGCGTTACTAGCTCATTAATAAGGGCTCTGTTTGACTTTAAAACTCGTCGGGCATTCCCGAATACACACGAGAGTAAAACCGGCGTAAATGGTAAATAATATGGATAACACTCACGAAAGTCTTAATTGGTTCTAAACGGTATAGTTTACAATGTTCAAATTGCAATAATGTTTAAAGTCTATTTTGTATAGCATGTCATGTTAGCCTGTCAGTAACATGGTATGGTTGACTGCGTTGGATGATCCAGACATACACTTCTAACATAACATCACGCCTGTATTCCCCGAAGGGGTAGGCAGAGGTATACATATAGTATACCCACATTTCGCCAGTTATGTTTTTTAGGTCCCAATGTAATAGGGGGCGAGCCTATTGCCATCAACCGGGCACAAATCCAGACTCCGTGCTGCTACTGAGAATTACCTAATGGAAAAATCCAGAAACACTTTGCCCGACCCGGGATTCGAACCCAGGACCTCGTGCTCAGCAGTCGCGCTTAGTAACCACTAGACCAACGAGGCAGTCAAGTCAACACTTCTATAAGTACTGTAAATTAGGAAGACTCTACAATCGCAAGTGTATCTCCTTACAGTAACTGCAGTAACAAGTAATTAAGTATGAGTAATACTGTTAACAAAACAAATATTTATTAGCATGCCAAGCTAGACAGATCACTATGAAAACAAAGCAATATTATGATATTGAACACCAATAGCCGCTGTCGCCTCCACAGTATTGTTGCGTCGCCTGAAGAGAGCAAACACACGCTCCTCGCGTTAAATCCAATCGCCATCGCCATCCGATCCAATAGACTCGGCAAGCAGAACCGAATTACATAGCAGTCGGATAGTCCCGCGGGATGGCGGGCAAACACCGCCGCCGTGCGCCGAGGTGGCGCGGAAATTCATTATCTAGCTGGCGAGGCTGCTCTATGTCTACATGTATTGTCGAGTATTATCTAAAGAATTTGAACCTCCTTTTAACTATACTAGTCAGTAGGTAAAATACGTATACGTCACACCTACTCCTTACCATTAACTTGTAGGTAGGACATGTTCCGTTGTGGAAGTGTGATGCAACACAAAACTCAACACTGTACGGAACAGCGTCTCGCTTTCACAACGGAAAATGACCTGCTTTAAGAGTTCCTGATAATGAGGCTGTACTGAAAATACCTGTGAGGACTAAAAACATAAAATGGACTGCATTATTGCACACTTGCCAGTATTCCAATTGATTTAATTGAGAAAATCCATCTTCCATTGTTTCTTGACAATACACTAAAACTATTGGATGCCAGTAACTTGAGCAGAGTCTAATGTATTCGTCAACAACGAAGAAAAACACGCATCCACATACTTTGTTTGCGAGGAACATAGTCCATGCCACAGTTCCGCCGCATCCCCCTACATAATAAAGTATGATGTTAAGTATGTGGCGTATAACTCGATCAGGTTGATATCCACCACAAAGTAAGTTACAAGTTGTCAAGTCGTTGCCGATATGTAATAGCTTGTGAGCGGAGTCTAGTGTCGGCGGAGGCATCCGCACGTCGCACGTCGGCCGACTTGAGCGAGGCGGTAGGGCTGGCCCGCAGGCTGCTAATAATTCCATGAATTTTAAGCATACGTCTGATAGATATAATGTTCTCGACACGGTTTATATTAAGGGCTTCTATTCTGAGAAAAAGATACTATTTGATTAATAAACTAGATTATTTCTTTATTTACTCTTTGCTTTACACAAGCCTCCCTTTTTTAATAATTTTGGAATCGCAGACAAACATTCAAATACTCACTGTTTAAACAAATAAAGAATATTGCAAATACATACGATTTGATTGAATAAAAAATAGTAGCACCAAAAGCTGTTGTAGATAAAAAGAGTTATAGACATTGTTTACTTTTCTAACAGATTGTGTTGACCCAGACTGTCGCGTCAGCCGGCACTCCGGACAGCCCTAGCTCCGAGCGCACGGAGCGCTGCGATTGGTTTACTATTTACACACTACGGTGTGATTGCAGTTAGAATTGAAGTGTCCGGTGTAAAAGTGGTTTTTCAATGGCTATGTACATTTCCACCCGTGTGTGCCGACACTTGAACCTTCGATACATGTATCGGTTTTGTTGACTGCCTGTTACGGCGTCTTCGGCCATGTTGAATCCAATTTGGTTTGAAATTGGTTGCTGTAAACAGAATGATGGTATACGTACCTGAAAATTACTTAGTTAGTTTCATAGATTAAATATTACGAGGACCAAGGTAACATTAGTATTACTACAGATAAAATTATAGGTATGTATAATATTATGAAGCTTATTCTGTCTTATTGAATATAATGCCTGTGCAATAACACAACATAATATACGAACAACCTATTGTAGAGAATACAGACGTAACAGTTATGTAGTTTTCGTAAAACGTATGAAAGTTAAGAAAGTTACGGTGGAACAATACATATCTGTGACAGTTGGTGTAACATTGAAACTTACACAAGCGTCGGCCGCGGCCGCCGAGCGCGGGCGACGTCGCGGGACCGAGTTGTTGCACTTTGTTGTGCGACAACCTTTGCGAGGCGTTCGCTTGACACTTGAGAGCATTGTGTGGGAAGTGTAGACGCTGGATATGGCTCGTAGCAACTATGTTGCCTGTATGCAGGACCATACTGGGCCCAATATGAAAACAGTGAGAGAAAAATAAGTTATGGTTAATTTGAGTCAAGACTTTTCTATGATTCTATGAAAAAGATGGATAGTTGTTCTACGGTAACACCTTTCTCAGTTTTAGGATCTGTTTCATCTAATATAATAACAATACCTTTAGATACAAGATAATATTGCTAAAACAAAAAAGTATCCATGTCCCTTCCATCCACCTAACAATGTCATTCTAGTCTTCAAAATAGTGTTGAACAAATAGATAACCTCATGTCTCTTCGTGCATCCTACACGCGTGCTCTGTGGTGTAGCCACACAGCTCGTCTCGCAGGACGTCCTGCGTCCAGCTAACTAGATAATAGATACGTCGCCTGCACTCGCTGCCAGCTTTACACTTATTGTTTATGCGGTACATGAACCGGCTTGTTTTGTATTAAGAACGGCTGGCTGAATGCGCTGAGGGGAACCTTTCTCAGTACGGCGTGGCCGCGGTTTTGCGCGTTTGACATTAATTTTGGCTAAATTGTGATAATTTTAATAAGATAAATATCAAGTTAGAATCTGGTCGTCTATTCTGATTTAGCTGTCATTTATCGGATCATTTAGTTCCAGTTTAAGTACCATGAATAATCACCATCAAGATGATGGCGATTAGTCAAAAGACGTCCATTGCTAGAGTGCTGAATAATAATTGATAAAATATTATGGGACAGATAACATGAAATTAAGATTATGGGAAACCGTTCATTCATGGCGTTTGTTTTAATGCTTAAGATAAAATGGATTTATAAACCTAACAGTTAGTTCACCTTCCCCTAAATAACAATAAGACGTCCGCAAGAGTCTCCCTCGCCCTCCTCCCTCGCGTCGCGTCGCTCCCCGTGACATATTTTTAATTAAACGCCACTTAGGTCGTCTCGCGGCAAATCCCACGCGATTCATTGTAGCCTTATGATAATGTGGGTGCACCTTTATGAAATGTGTGCGCCTTTGTGTTTTGTTACATTTACAATTTGTGTGGTAAGCCGCTGGAGAGGATTATGTTGCTATTGTTCAAATGTAAGGCGTTCATTAATTATTATTTCTCTGAATTACAATTGAGTTTGCGGTATAAATAACTAGGGAATATAAACATATTTGAATAGCTATTGTAATATTGTGGTCGCGAAATAAATGTAAGTAGTACATAGTAACTTTACTAACATTTATATCGCGACCACAGTATAGGAGATAGTTGTTCTACCTAAAGTTCATAATATAGGTATATTTTTGTTTTGCCAAAACAATGCTAATTTGATATTAATGGGTATATACAATGTATAACTATTTCTATTATAATGTAAAAAAAACAGTCTTAAAATGCAAAAAGTGATCTGCATCGGCCGGGAATCGAACCCGGGCCGCCCGCGTGGCAGGCGAGCATTCTACCACTGAACCACCGATGCTTATGACTTCAGTTCAAAATACATTACAGTATTATGTTTACCCACTACTATTACTACTATAGGTTTATTTTTTTCTGTGAATGTTTGATCATGGATCTCATAGCGTAACTTATTTATCAAAGTAGCGGGCACAGATTTATCAATAAAATAATTTTCCCATGTAAATACACTTTTATAATGTGAGCAATAAATATATTTTACATATTATATTTAAATTAATAATTGTCATTTAATGTTTTTTGCATAGACCATAAAATGGTCTGAAAATAAAGGTCAAATTATTTTTATTAATACCAGTTTGACTCCTTTAAAGTGAAATGGACTATTGCAACAAATAAATTATTATATTGGGTGATATTATCAGTATATACAAGACATATTTTAAAACCTTGCATAATAGGTTTACGACCTTTAAAAAGCAAGCATGGTCTCAGAACTTAATCACAGAACGTGCTCAAACACCGGGTGTTCAGGCTCCCACCGCTCAATATGCAGTGTAAACACTCCGGGAATCCCGCGCAGATGCGATCCCGCGGGATTAGCGTCGGAACGCGTGCGCCGTAATCCCGGGCCACGGGATTAACTAAAGCGATGTGATATTAATTGCTCTTATTATGTTTGGGTCATGATTTGATTGAATATTAATTTGTATAGTTGAATTTGGTAGTGATAACAAAGATCACAAAGGATTAAAAAAATATATTCTACGTACTGTAAAATAAAGAGGAACCACTTCTTTATCTTCTAATCTTATCACTGCCACTTTTTCCTAAGCCAATTAATATCTTCCAACAAAAATTTCGCCTGCCGTATTACGCTCCAAAAAGCAATTTTAAAAATGCTAAGTCTTTTCGTAAAAAAATTAACATAAGTTAAAACTAGTAAACTAACTATGGATATTTTTATGTCTGAAATAAATGATTGTTCATACACTCATACAGTCATTTTTACGGGCATATAAGAATAAATCGACGTGACCTCTAGATCTAACCCACAAACACCACAGCGAGTGCATCATATAACAGTTTTCAGTTTATTAAAGCTTCCTAAACCCCGCGTTTTTCCGCCGACAACACCATAAACAGCTCCCCCATAAAACCTCATAAACCATACAAAGACAGTGGCAACAACGCCATGGTTTATGGGGTGGCGTATAGCGTGGGACACCATCGTAAATTAACACTGCTATTTGTTATTGTTCATGTTATACATGGGGAATGTATGGGAGTGTTACTATTTTATGGCTGGCTAATTGATATGACTGTCAAATGTAGGTTTATGGCCATGTAATGTGGCTATAAGTGGCTTTGGTCATTGGTTCCGGCCTGTGTTGTGAAAAGATGTGTAATATAGTTATGTAATTATCCATTAAACATTTATTTGTTTACTAGCTAAAACGAAGTTTGTCCAAAACACAGTAGCTCTAATATGGTTGGGTGATAGCTGACTAAATTAGACGGTTTTCTGCAAAATACACAAATTCGGAACTTAATTTTCTTTCAAGAGTTCTAAAGAAAAGTGCGTTTGATATGTGAAATATGTTAGATACAACTGCCTAAAGAAAAAAATGGATTGATATTTCACAGGCTTCAATTTCAAATCTTGATAAAAAACAAACCAAATCAACTTCACCAGCAAAACACGTTATAAAAAGTGGTTTTATCAGTGCCTTCTGGAATACTCCTAGGCAATACTTTGGCGTATAATATAATACTAATATTACATGTATCAGTAAAACAGTAATATGTAAGGAACACTCTCAATACACGAGAGCCATCCTTTCAGCGATGGCTTCCAAGACACATTCATTACGTGATGGACCGGTTTACTGAAGCATTCACATTATTGTCCTTCACAAATATTAAGCTCTGTGGATATATACAATTGGAAAAGGTACTCAGTATGTCCTATGGTTTCTGCTCATCACATTTGGAGGTAGACATTATATCATATTATATAGACATTATAGTCATATGCGTGTGCATTTCCACACACTAATACTTATAAATTATTAGGTATAATGTGGAGCGGTAGTACCTGCTTTTACCTCGGCCGTATCTTGAACAGTCAGGTCCCGCTACAAGACCGCTGATAGATCTCCACCAGATAACACCGGGTCAACTACTTTTAAAGTACATAGCTTACACAAAGAAGATTTAAAAACTTGGTGTTCAGCTACGTCGATAGGTCATACAAACAAGTATCTCTAGTAGGTACTTAGTAATCAAGCGTCTGTGAGTCCAAATCCATTTAGATTGGATAAGCAATGAGACGCTTTTTATCCTTGCAATGTAGATGTGCCCGGGCAGAGCCAGGCGTGTTCGTATAGCTGTGGGACCAGGGCCGCCCAGACGGAGGGATTAGTTACTGGCTGCCCATCGGTCTTGGGGCGGTAGGTCGGCTCGCCCGTCGATATCTCGCGCCAGACATTTTTATTGCGCACCACCACCATAATCTATTCATATTAATGACTCTTCTGCTCCAAATCTTGCGAAGTTAGCCTTTTTCAGATATGAATCTAACTGTATCTAAATAATGCTTCTAACCTTGGAATCTGATTGATCTTAAATTACAAGTTTACGGACTAATATATTATATGCCCAGTATTCCTCTTCTGTCCAATAAAAGACTTTACAGACTTCACATTGTTGTTTCACTTGTTTGTAATATAATCCGCACACTTTATTAACTCGAAACAAACAGCGTCATAAACATCAACTTCCGCAAACAATCGGCATCCATTCAATTGCGAATGAAAGAATTTGAATATAAAACACGCTCAAGTAACAAAACGAAAAATACATTTTTTCATAAAAACAGCCGAAACATATTTTGCGGACATAATGCGGCAAAAAATAACGAATCATCCCCCTCCGTCCCTTCCACATACCTTTTGGTAAAGAGAGAAAAACATTACGGAGCGCGAGAGCCGGCATTGTGCGGCGCGCCGTCAACGCCGACTTTTTATTCTAACTCCACTTAAAAATTTAACAGTGCTCTGAAAAGGTCGCCGTCGAGTGGCGCAACAGTGGCGACACTGAAAGCCACCGTAGTGTAAAGGAAAATAAAAAATTACATATTGAATTCAATTTGTGTTGCTCACTGACACTGGGATTGTGAAGAGGGAGATTCAGTTCTATTATAAAATATGTAGGTACCATGTTCAGAGCTGCCCGCAGCGACACGTTTATTCAAAAGGTCTAGTTTTTTTATTCTTCGTGCAGGCGTTTCATGACAATAAAGTTATGAAAATATTTTCCTCGCTCGGAGTGCGGTGAAAGCTGCGACAATAAACAAATTATAGGAAAGGTATCAACTGGGTATCCTTTGCATTTGTATGGATGCTTCGAATATTCACAACGGATGACAATGGACCTGTATTGTTAAGTTTAGTAAACGCGCAAATAACGTGTTATTGAAGAACAACTTATAGAGCGCAGTATTTTGGTTTCGGATAGGAAATGAAGGGAAAACCGTAGGGCACTGAGATGCTAGCGAATTTCGAAATTCGTGATGTGCACTGACACGAGCGAGCTCTACATTATCTGGTAATAAAGTTGGTTAAAATCCCAGCATGAGCTTGCCCGGGTTTAAATAGTGAGGTAATGGCCTGACAAGGTTCTTACGGTTGTCACATTAACTTTCCCAGTAATAGTAGATGACTGCTATTACTTACACTGTAAATGATGTACTGACATTTTTTATTTTTTTTTTTATTTTTTATTTTTTTTTTATTTTAAAAACGTCGCCCCACACTAGGAATTTCTCCTGTGTCGTGGGTGCGTTTCACAAACATGAAATATCACATACACAACCACCCAGACGCGGGACAAACATCTGTGGTTCGCACAAAGTTTTGCCCCGTGCGGGAATCGAACCCGCGACCCTTAGCGCAGCAGTCCAATCTCTTAGCCACTGCGCTAATCAGGTCGTCAAATTGTCTTAGGTTTTCCCAGTTCCTCGAATAAGCAAACTTAAACTCTCTATTTTGGAATTATTTTATAAGGTACTTGTAAATAGACAGCTTATAGACAAGTTGTAAGTTTGTTGACATAGGTATGTGCTAGTACCCGATACATGATTACTAGTATAATAAAACCAGTAACACCCAGGGTGTGAGCAGCCAATAACGTGATTAGCTTGTAGTATGGAGCGCCTGTAATCCTGGCACAAAGGAGCCATGTATCCTGATTGATTGCAGCCTGCGGGCGCGGGGCGCGGAGGGCGATGCCGGATAAGGAGCGGCATTACTGGCGATATCTGTGTTTGAGGATTTGTTGCCACCTAACAGACTTGAAGGTGTTGGTATATATAACATTATTATCTTTATCTGTAAAAACTAGAATAAATATTCAATAAAAATATATTTTTAATTACTTTGAAGCTAGTTATTAGACCAATTGTTATGTTATACTAGCTGCGCCCCGCGGTTTTACCCGCTGCATTTCTTTGGGCTAAAAAGTAGCCTATTTGTGTGTGTGTGCGTGAAGAGGTAACAAACGTACAAACACAACACAATACAACACTTTATAATATTAGGGTGATTGAATTTAATTTAACGATATAGCATATTTTGAATTAACTTTTTATACAATTTTGAGGTTTCGGTAAATTAAGTGAAAATCAGAGGATATGACCTTCGGACTCCTAGATAAATAGAACTCTTTATAGAACTAAAGAAGTTTAGTCAGCTTTCATAGAGGAAGGTGTTATTATGTGCAGTATATAAAGCTGCATGTACACTACACAGCTGTATTTATCGAGATAGTAACCTGTGAGCACACGGGCGCGGCTCACAGATGGGAACGGCGTTCACCGCAGCTATGTGCGGAATTGCTTTATTCCGGTTTGATTTATTTGATTTTGTTTTTTACCGTAGCGCGCAGGATTGCCTTAGAGCTCGAGTGTATGGCGCCCACTGAAAACGCATTACTGTATCTGCTTGAGGTATTAGACGCTGTGAGGGAGCTTGGTGGTATATAAGGTTCACTCGTTTGATACATATTAAAAATACCTGTATATACAACACATATTATTTTGTTTTATGCAGACTTAGTAGGTATAATAGTAAATTTATAAAGTCTGCCTCTTTGGTCAAGTGGTCGCTAAGCCAGACTGCTGAGCATGAAGGTCCTGGGTTTTAATCCCAAGTAGGGGAAATTGTGACTGGATTTTTCCAATAAGTAATTTTTATTTCTCAGTAACTGCACGGACCAGTAGATGACAATAGACTCGCTCCCTATTACATTTGGACCTATAATACAAATGTGGAATGTGCACCTTTGTCCTCTACCTACAATACACGCGTGATGTTTGTGATCTGTAACTTTCAAACACCTAGCACTAGGGTAAACCTGAACTGTGATTACATTTTACTGATCCACAATATCACATGCACACACATGGATATCACACTATTAGCTTAATCACTCAGTCGCTGGCAATTTTCGTCGTTATTTGCCTAATTTAAGTGACAAAGAAATATTAATATTGACACCTCTCTGCGTCAAGTTAACTGCAACGAGCCAACGTCTTGTAGCAGTTAATATTCATTGACTTTCATGTCATTTTCAATCTGCAAGCCAGTAATAATACCGTCTGACTGACTTAATAGGTATGATTAGTATATTAAAGTGTGAGATGCTGTCGCGGCCTATAATTAATGGACACGAGTCTTAAATACTAACTAATAAATTATGCCTAATGCACGATACAAATAAATAGTATTAGTATTATTGCGTGAGTGATAAACACCTTTACCCTTCAGTTGATACAGGATGTTGATTTATTCGGTTGCCGGGTAAAAGTAGTCACAAGGTTCGAACTTTGATTAAAGTCTAGTAAAAACCACCAGTTTATTATATACATTATTTTTCCATCATAAATACTTTTAAACACTGTCTAAGAGAAGCGGCTGGTTAAAAATCTAGACCTAAGACCACGTATAACTATGATTATAATGACACCGCCCAGTTATATTGCTCAATCTGTAACCGGGCTTTAAGTCCTAATTGGCAAGTCGCTAGGATGGCCGCTAAAAAAAGGGTTCGCCGTAGTTGAAACCCTAGGAGAACATTATCATTCGGTCAAACATCAAAAATAAGATCAGTATTAACATGAACCATAAGTATGACGTCACCTATTATCACACCATTAACGACTCTTAAATCAATTGTCCCCTCCACAGTCCACAATCATGTTTAACAGCCCGGGTTCGCCTGCTTAACTTTATGACGAATAAAAATTTTACGAGCTTTCTCAATGGATCGCGACTCCTATTAAACACTAGTTGTAACTTGTAGGGGTGGTACTACTGGGGGGTGCTTTTCATGTTTTATAGCCGGTTTATTGAGCTATAATTAGTTGGCCTGTATTGTGGGGTGAGTTGTATGAGATTAGGATTTATGGGCAGTTAAATTATTGTGTCAACTTGTGCTGATTTCTAAGTTCAAGAGTTTATGGTTTTGTAAATTGTTACAAAGTTGGTTTTATTTTAATGTCTCTATATCAAAGTATTTTTTATTATGCCTCCTTACTATTCTTTGTCCATGTTGATTATTATTTAATTCAACCCACTTGATCATCAGGCTTGCTTTCGCCGTCTTTTGAATGACACCAGAGATTTGAAAGTCCAGAAAATACTTACCAATGGTATATTACCTACTTATTATAGTATCGTGGAATAATAATACTCTTAGTCCTCTCTTTACAAAAAGTAAACAGAATTAATTTCCAACTCGAATGAAAATCAGAATAATCCACCACGCACAAGTACAGCTTAACCGTAGACGAATCCATTTTCCTTGTATCCTACTTTTAATAATATCATTATCATTATCCAATAGTAATAACAATCCATTGTCCAACAATTATAATTATAATGAGGCAGATGAAGTACCTCTGGCTGCTGGCACCGTAGATCTCGAGCTGACACAAAACTACATTACCATACATCTATAAGTACATAAGTAGAGAAGGATTTAAAGCGCAGCCCGTAAGCGGCGCGCTCACTCGCCGCCCAACGAGTACGGCGCCCGCCCGCGTCGCCGCCCGCCCGACACGACCGGGGACACCCGCGCGCGACCATGTCACACGACTAACATCATTCGAAAACAATTAGCGTATACAATAACGTGTAAATTAGATTAACTAAATGCTCAGTAGACTTCTCTTTTAATATTCTTAGAGTAGATGCTCAGTGTAATAAAAATCTAAGAGCAAACATCTATACTGTATATGCCTCTAATAATAATCATAAAAATAACGTTTTAAAACTAACTGTTGAACGATAAAAATAACTATCAAGTTAAACAATAGTCAGTAGTTCTTAGCGCGCGTTGTTTGGGCAACACAAACAAACCGTATGTTGATGGACTTACAACGCCGCGGCCGGGCGATGTGAAACGAACTGTAGCTGTAGGTGTTACGGTGTATTTTCGCGTGTGTTAATATATTGTAAGGTGTTCGTATGTGGTAAATATTTACGATAGTACTAGTGTTAGAGGTGATTCCACGCGCAGGTAAGATTATTGTTTTGCAATCAAATGTACAGGGAGATTGGTTTGCGTGCTGTTACTGTATGGGCTGATCTTAAACATTTATCTATGTTATAAACTAGTCATTATTAACAAAGGTCATGGTTTTACTTATTATGTTCTCGTACATAGTAATTATAAGTACCGAGTGTTATATTTTACGTTTTTCGTTACTAGTATGTTACATGAATGATTTACCAAAGCACTTTTACACGTCAGGTTATAAAGGCAAGAAACTAGATGACGTATTAATAAGTATCAAACAACCTCGAACCTTCTACCTAGTTACCTAGTAAGTAGTCACCACAGTCCACTGAGCCAGGACAGCAGAGCCATGACTCTCATTGTGATGCGGGACCCGCGCGGTGAGGCGCCCGCGTCGCCCGTGTCAACACGGAAACCGGCCACTCATAGTGTTTTATTGGAAAATTTATACCAGCTCGGCTGTTCCTTTTATTGCTCTTCAGAAAACCTTGTAGAGGATGTTAATACATTTGTAGCAGTTGTTATAGCGTCGGTATCTATCAGAATATTTATATTTCCTTTATTTAGCTTAAGAAAATATAGAGTTATCACAGCCATTACTTTCCTGGAATTTTCTTCCTCTTTACGCGCGCTATAAGCTAATACATAATGATCAACTGAAAGACGTCTACTGTTGAACAGTCTCCCCCTGAGGACGCCACAATTAACTGCAACTTACATTATAAATTATATTACAACATATATGTAAATTCTCTCTCATTTATGAAAGTAACTAATATTTTAGACAAAACGTCCCTGACAAAGCCTGTTCCAAGACTTTTACACGTGTCAACTACATAGCCAATATACCAAATATAATAAAATCCCCGCATGCCGCCGATACACGACTCATATAAAACCAACCTCACCATTCCTCCTTCACCCAATAACATACAACATTCATCAATATTCCATACAAAAAGGCCGAACTAGTAAATCCACTCACATAGCAAGACTGTCAGCGTTTAGGATTCCGTAGGCAGCGTCCAATCACGCGGCATTGTGCCCGTGGCCGGCGCAATTAAATTACGCGGGTTCCGTACGGCCGCTGAATGCGTAACGTTACGGGCTTGCGGCCCATGGTGCATGTTGTGGATGGAAGCATTGAGGACTGTTTAGAGACCCACACAGATAGATACTCATGCTACAGATGTAGCGATCAATTAGGACCTACTACATGTGTAATGTACTTCTTACAATTGAACGTCTAAGTAAGTAAGAGGCTACGTGATGTGTCCACGATGCCACAGGGAACAAGTCTTTCTTTGGTCTTAGGTTTCATCTGAACTGAATCTTAAAACATTCTAAATCTTGCAATGGTTTTTTCTTAGAAAAATTAATATCTTCGAAATTTTATTGGTATTATTGGATGTAATTATTTTAAACAATATTTAAATTCTAATAACAATTTACATTGCTTCATTCAGTATATAACCAACCATTTTAAATGAAGCCCGTCTCCCGCAAAGTATTCTTTCTCCTCCTAAAGTAAAAGTAAATTGTTAAGCTTGAATAAAATATTTAGGATAAAACAAACAGCCATGTTTTAACTGTATTCCATTGCTTCAAACCTTCTGAATCCCTAAACCAAATAGGATTATGTACATACATAATAATATATGTTACCCCGGCTGGGTAGGGTGACCAAATACTCCTCAGCCGCGATAAAATTAGTTTTGTATAAATCTGTCCATATTAACGAAATGAGCAATGGTGGGTCACAAAACACCATATGCGCTGTACAAATCAATGGGACCATTGTCCTTCATTTAATATTTGTACTCATATAATAACATTTCGAACACAATCGATATTGTCAACACATCTGCGAAAGCTACATATCATACGCAACAATATCTCTCCAAAATAACAAAGGAAAATAGGTTTTGTGTTCATAACAATAAAGTTCACAGCGACTGTAATCAACCTTGTCAATCGGGATATGATAAATTAATAAAACTCGTCACGCTAAAACAAACTTTAAGGCTCCCAGATAAAGTTTATTTTAAAATTCAAGCTACATATTGTACAGTCGAATGCAAAATGATGAATTAGCCGGCAGTGGTCGCAGATGTTCGCGAGCGTTCGGCGTCGATCGTGCGGTATCGGGGAATGATTGATGGATGGTAATGACGGCTCATTTCTACTGCACGCAACGATACACGCGGTTGATACGCTGATGTGTGTGGGAAAGGAAATGGGAGAATCAGCTGCTTATCGGTAGGAAAGAAGAGAGAGGAGGCGTCGGATTAAGGAGAAAGGGTCAATCCGCCCCGTATAGTAAGATTAAGTTATGTAATAGGATATAACTAATTTTCTTTTTCCCATATCGAACACACGATTCAATCGTCTCAGTAGCTATGTGATTGAATATTTGCGCTGGGGTTCAGGTTTGAATTTTGCAGTCAATTGTTTTCAGGAGCGTTTGTTATAAATGTGACCCACAATGATGGGCATCACATCCTCTTGAAGGAAGTAAATCTATATGCAAATAACTTGTTAAATTTGAGAAATCATTTTAAACAAATAAGTAGGGAATAAGCTACAGCCAACAGCATTCTCCCCTGTGTCATTACCATATTGCGCTCCGCATTTGCCAACACTGAATCCTTTTTATAATAAATTGTAAATTGACGTCACTACCGTCACCACCGCTTCCGAGATTAACCCATCCCAACACAAATTGCATTTCAAAGGAAAAATATAAGCTTGTGCATTTCCATCCCCCTCCGTACTAAACAAGTCAAATATACCGAGCGCCGGGACAATACCTTTATTAAACTGGATGGACCAAGAAAACCGCTTCCAAACAGATCCCAACTTATTATAATATAAATGGAAAATTCGCCGTGACGTGACTGACGGGCACATTCACGCTGCCAATTAAAAGGGTCGGCCAGGAGGGTGCCCGTCATCCATCACACTGGATTATCTGACGACACTATTATTATTAGCAGCCGCCGATAACCGGTTTAATCCGCTTTTTGTTCGGCAATTTTCGGCAGACGTCGGGTTTTGATATTGGTGAGGGTGTCGCTTTCTATTGTGCGCGCTTCTGAATGGTTGGCGTTATTTATGTTCGATTAAATACTGCAGCGTAAGTTAACGCACATGTTGGCTGTAGAGTACATACTTGTTGTGATTGTATTCATAAATCTATGAGGGTCAGAATAACAATACAATATGTTGTCTTAAAAGAAAGTTGAAACAGTGTCGGCACCGGAGTGGACCCGGTGAAAGACAATACCTAAGTGGGGCCAAGTCATCACGATGTTTGCCCCCAACTTTGTTCAGCGGCGTCCAGATTAACTACAAAATAAAAAACAATATGACGTCAGAAGATACTAGCGGTAGCGTGATACTAAGTTACTAACCTATAAGTGCTGTAGGTCCTAACAATTCTAGTCCGCCTAGTACCGGACGGTTTACGAGCTACGAAACCCAAATTTATCAAATACAAATTGAAATAATAAAAATATAATAAATGTTGTAATTGTCAGAGACAATTATCTCCAAGGTAAATAAAAGGTGAGTGTTGACTTTTGAACATTTCATTCCATTATCTTTGATTTTGTTTAACAAATTATTCTTATTGTTTCCAGAAGTCAAGTGCTCAAATAAAATCAATTTGACAATTATTTTCTCGCGTTTTCTTCAAAGGCCCGTACTTTTGCTCTGTTCGAGAGGCTTCCACTCAATTTATGAATCCCTGGTGTTAATTTATTACTCACAATTGAGATATGGGGCTTTCTTTTTAAAAGATTTATTTTAAGGATGTGAATGATGGTTAGCCAGTCAAGTAATTTTCTTTCTTATTGTTTTTTCACAATTGGTTCGAGGAGTAGGAGTAGTTCGTTACATTCTACCGTGTAGTTGTTATTGTATTCATCTTTAAAGCTAAGTAAGGCCTCTTTAACCTATGTTAGATAATAAACATTTTGAACCTGATTCAGACACAGCAATCTGTAGTGCATGGTGTGAAGCTTGGCCAAATGACCATACTTCTTCTGTTTACCTAACCTTTGTCCATGTTATTCAAGTGTCCATCATTATTCAAGTTTCCTTTATCAATTTAGATCATTTTAAGGTGTTTCAGTTTTTTAAAAGTAAATATCGCTTATATACAGTTCAGGGGAAATCTAATATAACTTATAAGGGTGTTTGAAAAACGAGCCTTGAACAAAATATGCAAAACATCCGCAAACAAATCGCAGCTATTTATCAGCACCGACCTGGTTCTCTGCCTACTCCACGCGCCGAGGAAGCTAAACGATATTGATGATCAAACCGCGCATTCAGCCGCAGAATTATTTATGATACTCTTTACTAGATAAGAGGAATGCTTGCTCTTCATCTTGCACCAATGGGGCTCATTTGAATACGTGTTTTTCTTCCCGTAGTTTATTTATGAAGCTTACTTGT
Source organism: Abrostola triplasia (assembly GCA_946251915.1). Taxonomy (NCBI): domain Eukaryota; kingdom Metazoa; phylum Arthropoda; class Insecta; order Lepidoptera; family Noctuidae; genus Abrostola; species Abrostola triplasia. The sequence continues at coordinate 323,997 of OX276433.1, forward strand.
GGCTGATTTTGGTTGTAAGATATTATGGTTGAGATGAAATTGGAAGGATATTAAGTGCTGTGGAGTTGTAATTTCCTTAATATATCGTTCTACTTCTTCGTAAGCGATGTCCTCGTATCACGACTAGGTAATATTTACAAACTATCAAGCGGGCCTTCTAAGGGGGAGGTCTTTGTTCAACAGTGGACGTCTTCTGACTGATGGAGAGTAACGTCATTCGAATATGTGTTTATTTTTTCCAAGTTTATGGGTCTTGTGTTTGCACTTTATTTATTGCACTAAAAGCTACCTTATCTTTCCTGACAGTCACAACAAGTATTATATGTTTGTATTACGGCACTGTACAACCCCAAACAGTCCGCCGGCGATGTCCATACGTGCGCCGTTAAGAGTAGTGCGCCATTACAAATATCTTGGGCAACCCTCTTCGGAGATAATATGCGAGCTCAACGCAAAGGCTTCCACTAACTGTCCTCATATCGCAGTATTTTTATTAAACAATTATGTGGAGCAGTCTGCGGATTACTCTAATAAGGCCGCGTCGATGGAGCGTGGACCAGCGAGAATTGCTTCATTTGTGAGCTCGGCCCCCGCACCCCGCACCCCGGCCCTCGCCTCGAGACATCCTGTAATTTCCGGGCTTCCCTCTGTTCGGTTATTCCTTACTTTTTCCTCCTCTCAAATCTTCTAAGAAGGTATTAGAAGATTAGACGGACCGCCAGAGGCTTCGTGAACTCCAAATTATATTGATATTGTATGTGTCTCACGTTTTCCTGAACGTAAGCCGTATCAGCATATCTTTGGGACCGTATTGGAGTTCTACGTGAATTAATAATGTTAAGGAAATAAGTATTTTTTTAAGAACCATTTTGTGAGACTTCATTTGGGATTTCCTTAAAGCCGTTGCTGACTCAATCGGCACGACTTCTTACGACGAACCTTTTGGAATGTGCTGATTAAGTCAACATTATGTAATAACATAACCCATCTAATAATATCAGCTCTTATCGTCATAAAAAATATCCTATTGAACATTTACCTGTATCGCCAAAAAGTTGCAGTAACTGGCCTCATATTTTGCGTCCGACGTATCAGTAGCGCTGCTGTCAAAAATAAATCAAACTTCTAACAAACTATCAGAGCGTCATTTCAAATTGGGAACAGTAGGTAACGCCATGTTTGCCGAGTGACGTCATCACAGATCGTGTCAAACAATTCGGGTTTGTTTGATCGCATTTTGTTTCTGGACGTGCAGTCCGTTGTTGTTTTTATTTGCGTTGCGTTTGTTTTATCGGTTTTGTATTGTTTGTTCGATTGCGTTGTGAGTGGATTGTTGTACTATTTATTATTGGGAAGGGACATTGGTCGTTTCAATTATAACACACGGATTCTTTTAAAAGTATCAATTACATTGTACAAACTTTGTATCGGTCTAATTCAGTTATAGTGTTAAAAATACCATATTGTTGTCTATACAGTTATAAATAAAAACACATTTTATATTAATTATAAGAACTGCCAGTGATAAAATAAAACCGATTATGAAAAGGCTGCACGCAATCCCGAAAATTTAGTATCATGCAGGGCAAAATAAAGAAAAAATCCTTGGGAACCCGCGGGAAACGGAGCATTTGGTGTTTGAAAGCCACGGCGTCATGCTTATAGTGCTGATCAGTAAACGAGCCCCACGTCAGGCGAGCTGGTCCGCGGCCCATTGTGATACGCCACGCAGCAGACCAGCCGCAGAAAACTCACAGACCACAATAATATTTTAACCGACTGCATAAAAGAAGTTTCTCAATACATCGGGATCTTTTTTGGTAACTAATGTTTAGTCCCTGAGGAGATCTCAGCGATATTGTTTATAATTCTAGCTCAATGATATTTGTAAAATGTCTAACCAGAAACATAATGATAGTGAAGTTACATAACTACTGCCTGAGTCATTGAATTTCAATTAAAAACCAACGACAACTCAGCTACCAAATCAATGGACACAGGATTTCATCTCCAACAACGCAACTACTCTTTTGTAACGATGTATGTTACATGTTCTTTATAATCATCATCTTCGGAAGACGTCCACTGTTGAACAAAGGCCAACAACATTTGCTTACTGTTGATTGAATAAAATAAAAATTAATCAAAATACCTATAGACTATTTAGCATAGAATTTTCTTAGCTTCCTTCATAGGACAATCCTCAAAAACATCCACCCCTCATATTACGATTTTCATTTAAATGTTTATGTGGGGTGGATCTTCTGTACCTTTCAGTGCTAGGCCCATTGAGTTTCACTTAGTACAACATCATTAATAACAGAAAGGTTACGCTCCTGAATACTTCAGGCCCGCGTTTTTCGGCGATGATTCGTACTTTTACATTATGTGGGTTTTGTATAAAATGGTCCAGGAATAGGTAAAGGTAAGGTACCGTTAGTGAAAGACGTATTTTTATACTTTTTTGCGACACGCACACATGACCAAGTGGCTACTTGGTTAAAAGGATTAGAAAAAAATTGATTATAATATAATCAATTTTTTTCTAATCCTTTTAAGCTAGCTACATTATTCAGTGTGAGGCTAGGTCTTAAAAATAGTGGAGCATAATTTGGACCTGTCAACAAGGTTTTCATCATATCTTCATCTCTCAGCCTATCACGGTCCACTGCAGGACACAGGCCACTCCCGAGTTGCGCCACAACACCCGATCTTCCGTCTTCCGCATCTAACCCGGTATCAACAAGGTAGCATTTCGTTCTAAATCTCATTGTTATTATCTATATTATTCTAAACGCCAGCCACAAGCTTGAGTAATATAAAGCAGTACATTACTCCTACAATATTGTTTCCAGGCTTCGTTTAAAGCCTATTGTCGGCACGTTTAACGACGCCGGCGAATATTATTAACAGCTATAAACAAAACGTGAACAAATGTAACTGGTATAAGATAACATAGCTCGGTCCAGGTGTAGACGGTGATTGAGAAGCTGTGGCTTGTAGCCAGGATTCGTGGTGCTTCTTGTTTGATACTATACAGCGTAATCAATGTAGGATAAACATGATAAGCCGACAGCTAAGGGCAGGGAAAAGGAACTATTTTGTAGAGAACGGGACATGCACAAGTATGATCTAGCTTATAATCTATCAGTAATCAATATTTGCTCTACCACTATGCATAACACAACATCACGCTTGTAGTCCCCGAAAAGGTAGGTAGAGGTGCACATATTTCACCGACATTTGAACAGATAAGTTATAGGTCCCAATGTATAAGGGGGCGAGGCTATTGCCATCAACCGAGTTCACGTCTAGACTCCGTGCAGCAGTAACTGATTACCTGTTCCGTCACGTTAAAGTCAGTGGCGCTTAACAATGACTAGACCAACGAGACAAAACCAAATATTAAAAACAATAACAGACTTAAGAACAGCTTATCATTATAGCAAGTTATTAACTAAGTTGAAGTCCGTTATTATCTGTGTATTTAACAAAAGAGTTACTTAGGGAGAACTCCAAATGTTTCATCCGCTATAACTTCACCACGGACTCATGAAAAATACCGGCGGTCTTATAATCCTTACTAAAAAATAATCCTCATAGCGTGGCGGGTTAGGTCAAGTCGTTTGTCATCCGGCCCGGGGGGGTGCGGGGCTAGGCAAGGGGCGCAGAGGGGGGGGGGGGGGTGAAATATGCCACGTTTTCACTTTTTTTATCCACTTCCCCGTTGAGTAAGGCGTGTGAATAATTTAAGTGGGCTTTCGGTTGCGGTGCGTTTAAAAAATGAACCCGCGTCACTTTCTGTTTCAGTGGCTACGATAAACGGGGTACTGGGTAGTGCTGGCTGCGCTGATAGGCCTGGGTGGCCGAGTTGTGTCTGGTGATAAGAGTTGGAGGAGAGTTTTATTAGATGGGTTGACAGTGTTGTGGGAAGCTTATTTTGTGAACTCATTCACACTACATTTGTATAAAATAACTCATTTTTATCGATCAATCAGTTCTCCATACCTCAGAGATTTTTCAACGATGTGTAAAGCCAGCTCAGAGGCCTACAGGTGGCTAAACTCTGACACCAGGTTATTCATCAACCTAGCCTATAGATAAGTAGCAGTTTTCCTTAGGCAGCTTTTTATAGTTTAAATATCAGCGAGGCTACATTCAGTTCCAGGTTACAAATCAATCTATTCATTTTCCACAAAATGGGTTGATTATAAACAAATGCTAGGAGAGATTTCGAATCCAATTTCGTTTTTTTTTACCGAAAGCAGAATAGTTGCGCCATGAGCAGAATAGGTACAGACAGTAAACTGAAGCGATTCGCGAAAATTTCTCCAGACCACACGCCAGAAACGAATTAGGAATCTCCTAACACCGGTAGTAACGAAGGAACCAGTGTATAAGTGAAACAATGCATTAATTACAACCGGCACAGTACGGACGGCGCGCGCCCCTCGGGGAGGCGGCTCCTTGATTTACGGCGCCTCTACCCTGGAAAATTATTCTCCATTCGTGATTTACTAGCGAGCGTTTTTACCTGCATTATTTAACGACACTACAACATATAATGTGTTCTACATTTAAAGTAATAAAGTTGGTTTTTGAGTGCGGGTGTTAATATGTTGTTTAGTATATTCAGTAATTGCATAGGTATCGTTAATTGTTGTGATTGTGGTGGTACTGTCGTTTGAGACACGCACGTGCACACACACACACATACACACGCACGCATGGATAGAGCAGACGAGAAGGAAATCCCGGACGTATTTATTTGTATTTGATGTGATGTTTATAGACCTCAGTGACACATAGATGATCGTAAACCTACTTCTTGTGTTTATGGGTTGTCTTAAGATGGCGCGTGTCCTCGCGCTTTCAAGTCGGGTGATTTGTTTTTTAAACCAAAAAGTGTTTAGTAATGTACCTAAGCTAAGTTGAAAATTAATTTGTCTGGCGCATAAATAATCACCTTTTGAAACTTAACTTATAATACAAAAAGTAAAACTGTATTAAAAAGTGTAACTAATGTAATTTATTTTAGCACTAAGATCGAGCAGCGTGCTCAAGTCCATCTTCTGCGTCTAAACGCATCGCCACACGATTAATCGCATCGCCGCGCCGTCCATTCAAGTCGGCGGCAGACAGCTGCAATAAATACGCGCGTCTGGGTCGCGCGATCGATTCCCGTGCGGTACACCCCAGTCTTTGTGTTAACGCGACAGGTGGAAGAATCGTCTTTGCCTTTTATTTTAAAGGAAACGAGGCCTTTTTGTTGGAATCTTACTTTTTTGACAAGTAATGGAATTGGTTTTGTGGGTGTCAAGACGATTGTAGGCGGCGTTCTTTTTATTTATTTATACAAGGATTTAATATTCTCGGCATTGTTATACTAAAATACGGTTTGTCTTATAAGGTGTACAATACTCGGAAAGACTACGTGGGTATACGGATGAGCGTGGTCTGTCTACATCCTTAGGAAAATCGAACTTTGTTGTCATATACTTTAAAAAATATATCGCTTATCGAAGTTTTCAGATAACTTGGGTGTTTGCCCACTCTTTTATTACGTCATCAACTGATGTAATTAACTGGTAGTCTAAGACCTGTAATAAGACGAAGTGAATGATCTATGGTCGTGTGCGAATGTTAGGACATACAGTTTTAAACGTGAAAGTTTGATTCCCATAACCAATACATTACACTGACAAATAAAAATAGAAAATGTAGAACAGAAATTCTGAAATTCAAGTCCCAACCGCACCGGACAATACGCGCAAACAGAAATATTTTCGACCGATTTACCGCCGTAGCAATATATCGTAGCGCTCTACGGCGTAGCACAATGGACTCGTAGAGCGTAGCGTAGTGCGGCGTAACCACGGCACATGAAAGCTAGGGTAACATATGTTTAGAACATCCTGGGACACTCGCGATTTATGACTCGCATTAACCGGAGCGAATAAAACACATTTTATTTTAAAACTTTTGTAATGCATGAAAATTGGACTTTTGTAAGAGAAATTTACTAAAATAAAAATCTGTAAAACAACGTAAATACTAGCTAAAATTAACCAATGGATAAGCTAAGCATGATTTATAAAACCGGTTTAATTCTCGGCCGCAATCTGTTTTCAGTAACAATTAATATACTTCACCGCGTTTGTTACGGATGTCTAACATGTCGCACCTTGCGCTTCTCTCGAGAACTCATGACAGATCACCCATTTATTATTAACATGTTTAATTTTACACCTAGCATTTCAGTTTCTATCTAAACGTTACCATGGTAGAAATGCCTGCAAAAGGCAATTAAGATCTACATTTTCTTTAAAAATTCAAAATGTTCAAGTGAATTATTTGTCTAATTAAAGTATGATAGCCCTATCAATCTAATTGCGAACCCTGTAAATTCAGCCTTCGACGTCAAATCTATTTATAGTATCTAAATCTGGACATTACCATACCCGTCGTCCGCGTGGTAACCTCAGTGTCGGCCTGGTGCAGCCTCCGAAGGCTCCATTGGACCGCCGCCAGTGAAACTCGAGCATGACCGGACTCAGATCGATGGGACAAAACAAAAAAATTAGAACACTCATTGAAATGAGCCAAACAATTCCATTTTTTCTCAAGTCTTCTCCCACGAAACTTATCTCGTAAGACGTCCAATTTGCTGTGATAGCTGTATTAACATTTTTGTTTAATAAACATAGATTTATTAAACTACTCTGTTCGCTTGTTCCGATCGTAACTTTAATAGGAAATACTACTGTGTTGTGTACTAATTTAGTTGAAAATCAGTATTCTGTTCGTATGCTGGATCAATTGCGCTCAATAAAAATAGTCGTCACTTGCTATTGCGAGGCAATTCTTACAACCAATTTCAGTTTCGTTAAAACAGAAACATATTTTCGTCAAAGATTTTAGTTATGCAAGATACTCGTTACGCTGTAAGTTATTTTGTTTTTCAAATAGGCACTTTAACCACTGGAATATCTTTATAAGAAAACATATAATAAATTAAATTAAAATATTTTTTGAAACTTTTACCAATGTTTTTTATTATATAGTTATATACATTTTCACGTTGCAGAATTCTTATTACTACAGACGTTGACAATCCAGGTACCAATGTATCTTACCTACTTATTAACTTGAAATTCTATTTTAATACTAAGGTCTATCCCATCATTTACGAGTTTATCCAGTCCAGTCAAAATTACTCGTAGGTACAGTAATATTAAAATTACAAATTCAATTTAATGCAGCATCAATACAACCCCAAAATAATTAATAAATTACCAAATACCAGACACTTAATTATAGCGATATCAACAAATGACCCGGTAGGTACTGTATCCAGACAATTAAGTTTCATCAATACAATACGTAACATAATTGTCCTGAACAATATAATTCCATAACAAATAACAGGGATAGCTCTCCATGATTACAGAGTATCAACGCTATGGTCTGTACGATCGCTTTTGGAACGGTCGAGCACAATCTAAAATGTATCTTAACACTTGAGAGTTAGAGTTTAGAATAAATATCAATAGAGATTATGTAGCGCGTCTTTCGCTCCTTAGGGAAAGCGTCAAAGCCTTCATTAGACAAGTGTACAGCGATATGAACGCGCACAGACGGAGGAGTGCCGCAGGGTGCTAGCCTTGGTACATCTGTACACTGTGTGTGTTGATGTAGTGGTCAGGTAGGTCGGATAGACATTATAAAGATAGTACTCGTATGTAAAACTATTTACTTATTATTTCAGAATACTATTAATGTATAACTACATCGCATTGCATTCAGTACTTTTTAAATTTCATCAACAACAGTGTCTTATAAAGTGGAACGGAAAAATAATGTTGATGAAATATTTGTCCGGCAGCCGCTCGGCGTTTGCGTCGTCCTTATTAGTCTTTTTCCGTCGAGACGGGTATTAAATCATTGCAGCATTGTTATTGGAAATTGTGAATTCGCGTTGCACCTCAATATTTCAATGCTTAAGTAGTTCATTTGCCTTTGTTGGTTCACAAACGAAGCCAGTTGTGAGACTTGCTCTCGATTGCACTCCTCCGAGCATTTGCTGCTCTTCTTTGCTTTTTGTACTGTTTGTTTTTACTTCGAGTAGTAAGTTGGTTGGAGTTTTGTATAAATTAATGCTATAAGTATCAGACTGTGGCGAACTATTCCAAAGTTTGAAAAACAAACGGAGTTTTCTGTAGAGAATTCTTTGTTTTGATATAAAGAGTTCGTTGATAAGATTTCTTCGCGAAACTTTTTAGTGTTCATTTTGTTTGTTATTGCTATTGAAGAAACGAATCCAATTTCAAAGACGTATTATTTTTCAATATGAAATACAGTGTTTCTCAATACGGCGATTGTAAGGCTTGCTTATTCTCTGAGATTGTTTGTAGACTGTGTTCTGTAAACATTTTATTATTTACATATTATTCAATGTCGAATTCCAGGAATGTGAAAAGATAATGCCTTCAATACAAATTATATACGAGTAATGGAAGTGTTTGACGAACATTCCATTAAAAAGTACGACCTACTTTGGGGCACAAACGTTATTCATGAGTTTCCATTTCCACGTAAACTATATGAAAAATACACGTATATGTTAACCAAAGCAATCAATCAGGGTGCACTCGCACCGCTTTGCGGGGACACCGCACGAATATCTAATTTTGTTTGTTACCCGCTACCCCCTGGCACCACTAACACCCCCAGCACCCCCGAGGGCACCGCGCAGGCGTCGAACACCCCAAATCCTGGCGGACGTTGATGGATCACCCTTAATGACAAGCACCGAAGGGGCGATAGGGTTGTGCCTCTTATCGATAGTCATTATCGATAAAGTTGCTCGTGGAAATTGGTTTGATAAGATCTGATTGTTTGTCGGAGTGGTATCGTTATGAAGTAGATTGCTATGATAAAGGTAATAGTTGAATAATAGTTTCGTGATATTTAACTTCCTTTTCAGTAAAGATATTATAAAAATTGTGTAATAATGATGATTTTGCAGTCACCAGTAAATGGATTTTGAAGACATACTGTTAAAATTATTGTCGTTATCTTCTGTATACCATCCATAACTAAGCACATATTTTTCGCCTGTTTATTGTCATAGTAAGTTAATAAAAAAACATCTCTATCACTTAATCATTCAACAATTAGTATTTCTGTGAAACTTATTCATCGATATCTATCGCTGTACCATTGCAGTCACTGCAGAGAGAGAACACAAACTACAAGCACTCTATACAATCGCATTAACATTACAGTCCCGCTCGCACTCGTTCTGCTCCTCTTCGTATCGACATCGATACTCCGGTACAGTCGCGTCACTATAACATATGCGCCCTTCGCGGGCTCGACACAATCGCATTAGAAATTAGCGATTCATGCTTTTATTTAACTGTACTTCTTATTGCTTCTCCAGAGTTTGCGCGTGTATTGTACCAGACAATGTGGTTGGAATGTTAAGTGGTGCTTCAGCAATCATGGGTGCCAACGTATTTAGGTAGTTTCAAAACTTTGTAATCTCATAGATGTCGAACTGTATAGAGCTCTTCGTCTTCTTATCGTATGGTTGTTGAACACTTTGGTGTCAGAGTTTCAACCGCCTGTAGGCCTCTGCCATGGCTTTACACACTGTTGAAAAACCCTTTAGGTGTATCGGTGCCGGAGTTTGAACTTGTCCAATGTCTCCAACGACCGTACCACTCGTCTATCACTGCATATATCTGTGTAGAACTTGTATCAATATTTTATTTTGTCTGTAATATACACAACCTTTTTTTAAAACTACGCTGCAGTACAGCCTTCGCGTTGTTACAAGTCATTTTTTGTTTGTAAAGTGCATCTTCGAAGTACAATAAACGAGCACAGTTTGACAACTTAGAAGTATTTTATCTCACCCAGTTCTACTCTATATATATTTATAGTTTCGTAGCCTGTTTTATTATAAATCCTATACTTTGTTTAGTACAACCTTAACCTTGTTACACAAAGACAGTCTAGACATAAAAGCACAACACAGTTTACTGTAGAAGGCTCAGTGAAAACGTTGCGTCTGTTACAGATCGCACGACTGGCTTCAAGCTAGCAGAGAGCAGGACAGCCGCACACTACTCATTATATAGTTTACTTCACTAACTGTAATTAAAGCTGTTTCGTACCACCCTGTTCAAATCTGCCGCTCTAGTTATAACTACAATAACAATACTGTATATTTATAATAAATGTAAAAAGTAGGGAATATTATGTTTCGTTTAAATATTGCGCAATATACCTACGACAGGTTGTCCACAAATATATAGTAGTACCTATGACTTGTGTGGAGACTCAACCCACGTCCTGGACTGCAAACAGTGAAGCGGAGCCACGGCGCTTATAGGACCGTTAGCGGAGTTCACCGACCTTAATAGTAGCGATAATGGAAAAATTCCCCTAATGGGAAACCATTGTCCAACAACACAAGTTTTACCTTTCGTCTGAAATATGTATAAATGAAATGACGTAAATAAATAATCGTGAAATTCATATAATATCATAGTCACCCTCAGGGTGGGCACGTCTTTATGAATATATAATAGAGTTGTACGTACGGACAACATCAAGTCCATTGCGCGTTGTATTCAGTAGTTAATGATTCTGGTCACGGAAGACTGTCAATCGGAAGCAATTTTACAAGGATTCTCAATCGATTGAAGGGGACCGCTCCATTTGGGGATCCGAGTAAATTGTTTTACAGTTTTATGGTGGGAGCCATTGTTTGTGTCGAGCTTATCGTGTCGCCTTCAATACCAGCATTAAGTCTCGTATTTATTGTTTCACTTGCAATCGACGATATTGAGAGCAGAGTTTTTTTGAGTCAACACGAAGAAATTATGGCATTCTCGATTTAAAAAGATATTGGATTTTTTATTCAGTATCTTCTTAAACTATTACCGTAAATATAGTCTGCTAAACTGCAAAACAGTTTTTCGGCAGTTATTCTTCTGATGATATAGAAGTTTGGACTATTCTACATACTTTCTGTACTATAGTAACCAAAGATGGTACCACAGGCTAACAATAAACGAAACATTTAAGCAGCTTTAACTTTTTTTTTTTTTTAACTAGCCTGATTAGTGTCCCACTGCTGGGCAATGGCCTCCCCATTATTTCTCAATATATCAGCTTTAACTTAAAATGTAAAATCAGCAACCCCTGCAATTGTGTTGCTATTCTTTATGTCTGTGTATAAGTAAAGGATCTTGAACTTTGCAATGAACCTAGAAAGTTCACATAAAAGTTAATCAAACTGTCAAAGGATAGTTGGGTAGACGGTGTGATGTTGTGTCTGAGGAGCATTTGATCTCCTATTGCTCCCGTGATTCGTGAAGCATTGCTCCGCTCTCCCTAACCCGGGAATCCAATACGTTCATATATTTTTCTCACAAAGTTAACGGACTTCAAAAGCCAAATATATTGTTTGTGTTTCAAATGTAAGTGCCGTGCCTTCCTATTTTGTTTTGTTCTTACCACAATGTTGTATTGCAATGGTTGTTTGTTGCAGTCAAGCGCCGCTACTAGGGTTAAGGACCTTGGCTGATCAAATATATGTCCTCAAATGGTCCCCAAAACTCATCGGATCGCTTCTTTGTAATAATTCCCGACTGTCTTAATTAGGACCTCTGCCTACCCCATTCATATATTCAGGTATCATGTTGCAGTAACTTTGTTTCACGAGGATACTGCACTTGGTAAGTAAATTATTTTACCAACCAGTCGTTGGGTCCTACGCTGTAGTCAGAGCGACCAAAAAAACCCGCAGCCATTTTAGTTGAATCACGTCGTTTTTTTAGGAATTTAGGTTTGGGCAATCATTTTAACATTTTCACTTTACAAGGCAAGCAGAAAAAGTGCCATCAGCGCTTAATAAAAATGGCGACACACCAAAATGCTTTTCGCTGCTCGTGTACAATATTTTTTGCGCGGCTTTACAAAAAGTACCCCTTTACTATTCAATATTTCATTTTTAACTCGTAAAAGCTCTTTAGAGTATTTAACATTGACCCTTTTTAGATATTTACGGGAACAAAATTAGGTGGACGTTAATGGGGTAATATATCTTATCATCGGGGTCCACTCGACCGTTTCAGCTTTGTTACCCGGATGCCATGGAACGCCAGCGAGTCATGGTTTTCAAGCGAAATACATTCGTGCCCAAAATGTGGAACGTGGTTACAGATCTGAGGAATATTGAGAATATGTGGGTCGCGTTGCTACGTTATGCACTTTTACAAAGCGTGGAAAGTTGCTGGGAATCTAAAATATAATGCGGATTGCCACTTTTCTTCAATCCACAAGATTGGAGCTAACCATATAACAAGGACGTCAGACAAACGTGTAACAATTTTGATATATTTTTTTTCACTACGTATGTTTACAAAAGAACAATAACTTCATATAACCCCTAATTTCATAGATCGACAACCCAACAAAGTGTAGCACGTTACGAACGCTGTAGTAGATTTGCATGACAACCGAAACCGCATAACAAGATGCGGTGTTCCAAGCGCGCTAATGAGCGAAGACTAAAGATATCGTATTGCTTATTTACATCAAACGTTACGCTGTGACGTTTCCTATTAGCTTATTTACAAACGGGGAGATATAACAGTATCTTCCCAGTTCGTAACATTAGCATAATCGACTTAACCCTCCATGCGGCAGGGCGCGTTTAAATTACCCCGTAATGCCGGGCGGGGTAATTATGCGTTCAGTTGGAGCCCCGGGCACTGGCCGGTGGTGTCGCCTGTAATTACAACTAGAGCTAATTATTGACCTTAACGCTTATATGAGTACTTGGGAAATACCTTGCGTCATGGAAATACTCTCAAATCTTCGCTAGACTATAATATTTGGGAGTGCTAAATCTAAATAACGTATATATTATGTTGTTACAAAACACCTACATAGAAATTGTACCCGTTATTATTTGTCTTCATTAAGTAGTCATTATACTTCTGTTACGTTATACCTGCATACGGTGTAGACGACCCTGTCGCTCCAGAATTAGTTTGTTTAGCGACCAATAAAATTGCCTTCCCTAGTTCTGATTACAATTTATTGAATAATGATTATAAATTAAAATATAAATAAATAAAAAACCTCTTACACATAAGTCAGTAGATGGGGATAACACACACAATTAACAATCGTAATGTTATCCATGGAGAAGAATGACTATAACATCCTTCTCCATTCAACGTTATGTGTTTACAGATGCATATGAAGTCGACCTACTGCCGAAGTTCCCGACAGTTCAGAATGTATTTGCTCAAACTTAGACTGAACCAAGTTCTGACGACTAATAGTTAAACTTGCATAATTACAGATAACGCTATGTACGTAGGAGACTAAGGCGCAGCCAATTTGAAGGACCCGCTGTGTGGTCCTACTCCCCTAATAATTTATATTAGAAATAATTTTGGATGTTTGTCACTCAAATACGAAAAAACGGCTGAACAGCTTTAGATAGACATACATCGGAGTCGCATTTAGACTTTCTGCTCAGACATAATCTCGAGTGAAAACAAGTAGGTAATAATAGATCAAAATTAGTCGGTTGGAACATAACTCTGTCTTCTCCTTTATATTTGATGGTAAAGAGCAATCCGTTTTCTTGTACTAGTATGCTTCAAGAAAATCCCGTAACGTTTAAAGATTGGACTGTTTAGATAGCATATAACAAATGATCATATAGAACAAATTACTGGCCAATTAACATCGCTTTCCTTACTGATCCCTATCTCGGTTCCAAGTCCTGACCTTCCACAGTTGGCAGTGGGATATTAACACGCAAACTTTTCTTAAGCCGTCTGTTTATAATGGCCCATGTTAGTACAAGTCCTGCGTCCCTTTGTGTGCCGTAATAACTCTCTCTGTATGAACAAAACGGCTGTCAAACTTAGCCAGTGCTTGCGAAGCTTATTTAAATTTAAGTTATGGTTAACGCAAGATGAAACATATGCTCGTGAATATTCTTCAGGGTACTTTTGAACCCCAGCAGCTTTGTAACTTTGACCCATATAGTTTTGCTTTGCCGAAACGAAATTTGATAGGAGAAAATGGGAAATGCTGGGAATTATTACCACAAGTAGAAATTTCTGGAATTCTATTTTATTGCTCGACAAAGAAAAATATGAGGCATATAACTAACTGTATTTATTTTGTTTACAGATTATACCTGCTCAATCACTTCTTGACCGCTGCAGAAATTTGGTAAGTACAGATTTTAAAGCAACAATTAAGACATAAGGCACCTACTATTTTAGCTGTCAACATCTATCTATTGGTAACTAATCATTAAATAGAGTTAAAATATTATATCTCCAGACTATAATTGCATGTAGTTAATTCAGTTTAGTATTAAGTCTACTTCTCAGTGCACTACAAAGTGCAGAGCGCACAACAGATAAACAGACGCGATATAGACAGGAAACGGAAGCGGCGCGTGCGCCTCGCTGGCTGTAAATCGCTCGGCGCGCGCATTTCGCTGTCATCGCCACGCGCGCGCTGGACGTACTCGTAGGATGCGCCTGATTAATTGTTTTGGGGGAACCTGGCATGTTTATTGGAAATTATAGTTTCATTGAGTCGTATAATAAATATAGTAGGGTTACTTGAAGAAGTTTGTAGTGTGATGAAGTAATATAAACGTACATAAGTAGGTAGGTACGGTAATAAACGTTTAAAATGATATTTATGTGTATTAAGTTGTGGTAAATTGTAATTTTTTAAAGGGGAAGCCTTTGTACAACAGTGCACGTATTCCGGCTGATGATGATGATATTTAGGTTCATCGCTAATTGGAGTAACTTGACAAAAACGTTGAAACAAAATAGATTCTAGCTTTTTTAAATAAACACCAATGCAAGACTATATAAGGCTGATGTTTTATATGACACGGATTTTAATGTAGCAAAATATTTTTCAATACCTACGTAAGATCGTTCTCAGAAAAAAATGCATAGGAATATTATAGAATTTTAAAACATTATCCTGGTCACTCTACTATGCTCATAACAGCCAATCGCATCACACCTCAACTTGCGCGAGCGCACTTAACTTCTCTGGAAGCCATCTTGTATTGTGTCTACATAACACCAAAAAATACGTTAAGAAGGCCAGCCTTCTCTCCATTCTGAAAATCAGCGAGCATGAATCATGGGTGTTTCCAATTTTAGTATATTGCCTATATTTATTAGAATTGCTTTTCACAACGTTTTTTTACATGGTCAGAAATTTTATTATCATTACTTTTAAGACGCTCCATACTTCGATTTAATTTTCCGTGATACGATTAGAAGCTTTCTATGTAACATACGCTAGTAAAAGATAATTAGGAACAATCGCTTATTTACCATTTCAAAACTCATATAAATTAAGTCTCGATAAGAAACTCCCTAGTTAGTACCTAATAAAACTAACTAACTATAAACTAATAATGGTCGGATTTTTATATAGGAGAATAGAAACTGGCACTGACTCGTTCGGAGTATATTCTCTGCATCCATTCTGTACTGTGTCGCCGGCTCACGTTGGGTGGCCACTTTGCACTCCTCGCTGATAATTTTTGCAACATTGTCTTTACACCCTCTATTAATATCCTCATAAATGAATTTGAACCTTAAAGCTACATAATTAAGGTACCGTTTTCAACGATAAAATCAGAGAATTTAATTGCAGTACTTTATAAACAAATATTGAATGTTTCAATTTATATCCTCATAATGTGTTGGTATTCGCGTTTAAACATGTACCTTATTTGTTGACGTTAAGGTGTATTTTACAGCGAAATGGTTTGAAGATCTTAATTGTAATACTTTGTAGAGAAATATTGAAACTAAACTTTGTTAATTAAGTGCTAAAATATTTAACTTAAACTTTTGATGTTGTTTTTGTAATGAAACTATTTTAGGTACTAAGATTTCACTTTTTTCCTGGATATTGTTTTTGGAATTTAGGTATAAAATCCTGTTTTGTGATCTAAAGAGTAAATGGAAAAAGGGAAAGAAAAAAGAGGTCAATAGAAAACAATCATTGACATAGTCAATTCCCTAGAATTTAGGACCATAACATTAACGGAAGACTTAATTTTGCGTAATAAGCACCTACCTACATATATTATTATTTTTTCTGTAAAGATTAGGCACTTTTATAACGCATAGGCACAGCGTATATGTCCGTCACATCTACGTATTTACTATGAAAAATTCCTTTAGGGAAAAGCCTAATTAATACCCAATAGATCAAGTACCTAAGTAAATTCAATTGTAAGATTTAACGATTGAAGCATACGATGTTCTTGATAGAACTGTCTATCAAGAAAATTGTTCCAAATATTAGTAACGAAGATATTCATGTTTTAAACCCATAAAAGCTGTCCTCAGCAGTCGAGACCTACACATGATTGTAACAGACCATGCATCACTCGACAAGTCCGCAGACACATCAGTTATAATAACCTTCAGATTGTAAGTACTTTAACCTTTACAATATCGTTCACATAAAGATTATCGGCAGCGAGTGCAGTGTTAAATCATCGTAATACCTTCATCCTTGCGCTTGCGCCGCGGTGAGCGAAACCACGTGTATGACCTGTATCTATAGTCGAGCGAACGATGCTGTGAATAAAGATTTCAAAAGGATAAGCCTGATATATTGGCAGATTTTGTTTAGACAATCAGTCAAAACAACAAATTAATTTGTTACATAAAAGTAACATGGCAACAATAAAGTGTCTTACAAAATATCAAAATGTTGAGCAATTATAAAACTAGATTAAAACCAACTCAGCTTCATAAGTTCTGTCTGTCAGTTCATCAATTCAATAAAGTTGTTTGTTACTTTGACATTTTAATAACACCATTTTGCTCGTAAAGAAGGAACTCTTATTTTTATTTTATTATCACAAGAGTACAATATACGGGAGGAATTTAATTGGCAAGGAGTTTTTATTACTTACTGCGCTATTCTACGTCTTTCAGCAATAAAGAGGACTTTATAATAATATCCTGCCTTTCATTTGTTAGTTACGACCTTCTTGAAGGTTCATCACGCTTTGTTAATAATCATCATTTTTATGAACTCAAAGGCATTTTACTTTTATTACTTTGCCTGTTGTGTTGGATCCAACAAAGGTCACCTAACAACAGTTTTACATTATTCCTTGTCCTCATCATTATTGGCATCTGCGTCTATAACAAACGATGTATGCAGTGTCATATGTAAATAAATAATGCGAATGTCCAGAATAGTTTTAAGATTGTAAAAATTAGGCACAGCCTAAAGCAAATTATTGTAACCAAAAATTCCATGATCACAATATTGATTGATCCGTTACGCTAGCCTATGAATACGGCATAAGAACTCACGCGCATGTAACACGAGCCCGCCGCACACTGCGCTCTTTGAAACCATAACCTTCTAGTTGGCGTGGTGTTTCAAGTAGATCTGTGTTCTGTTAGATAATGCTGGATTAGTACCGAGAAACAGAGCCGTCTCTGTGCCCACGGTGTCTTGGCATCGCATCTCATGTTTACATCCATGGCATTTCCGTTTGGAGACTGCACCATCGATACTATCTATGAAGAGGAAGTCTCATCACGCAATATGCACATACAGATTACATATGCTTAGGTTTTGTATCACATATATTTCTAATTTGAAGCGTACCTCAGGGTCTGCGTCACAATTATATCGTACATTACACAGCATCATTTGAGAATGAGCACATAATCCTAACCAAATTCCTAGTAAAACCATGCGAGGTAACTCAAAAAACTACTGTTAGACACAATTATTTCTGATTATTAAAAACCAACAATTACGTAAATAATAACAGACGTAAAAATGGCCTGATAAAATTGAAAAGACGCAATGGGTTCAATAGCTAGGTCGTAAGACTTCTGTGGAGTTGCGCATTAGTGGCCCACCAGCATGAGACAACATTTGTGCGTATACTACGTAATCATAACTGTCCATATTGGTCTTGATCCTTTTGTTTGTGTCTGTGTTATTTCCTTACGTTCAAACGCGCACCCGATACAAACACAAATTCAGGAGCAAAGTATTTTATGAAAAGGAAGAAATGTCCATGCCTTATAACATCATCCAAACTTCCCAAGACATCCTTCCATTTTTTGCAGTGTTGCCACCAGAACCCCCGACGAAGACATCAAGCAAAAGTTACCAGGTTCGATATCTTTGGGACACAAATCTCATCAGTCAATCAGCGTTATCGATATTTTTTGTGATCAGTCTGTGGGACGTGGAGTGGCCGTAGTGCTGCCCACAGATAACGATCTCAAGTGTTTGGTATATGACGCGGAGAGCTACGGGTAGGGATGTGCGGATGATGTCGATAACTTTCTGCCTATTATAAAAAGTTAAAAGGGATTTATTAGTCTTATTCCAAAATAATACCAATATTGGTAGTTTTTTCTTCAGATAATGTAGACCTTATTTTAACATCTTTCAGTGCTTGTACAGTATAATATGAATAAAGTAGAAAATTATAAGTTAAATAAATTCAAAAATATAATTTTAAGTAAGCATACATTTTATTTAGAAACTGAAAACAGTAGCTAAAGTAAAATAAGTACATTAAAATAAAAAGAATTATCGAAAAACATATCTTCTCATCACTAGTGGCTCCACTGAGAGTGTCTGCTACCTGCGCACAGGCACTTGACGTCGCCAACATGGCGCGCAAATGTCGCCTGTCAAACTTTTTTATTTTGTTTGGGACAAATTGTGTACCAATTGATTCATTTGCCTCTTCAATGATAAAGATGTTTATTTTACACCAGATGTGGAGAATATAAATCAGCTTCGGTATGGCTTATATGTAGATATAATTATTTACTAACCTATTTTTATTCTTAGTAAATAAGTATGTAAACCTTTGCTAAGTATATAAATATTTAATAATATCTTTTTTTTAGACTATTATTTACGAGCATATAATAAAAGTAGCCAAGTCAAAGGTCGCAAGTTTATTTATTTATTTAGCGAAACCTTAAAACTATCATAAGTTGAAAGCACGGCACGCACCAATGTCTATTTGAACTCCTGTGCGTACTATAAATTAGTTATCAGTTGCTAAAAGAAGGTGAAAGAATACGTCGTGAGGTAACAGGGAGAACTTAATGCCTATTTTGAAAAAAAACACATACTGTGTGATGAGCAGAAAGGATTTAGGGAGAAAAAATCAATTAACTTGGCCATATACGACTTCTTGCATATTGTCATGACAAACATGGACAAAAATACACCAGTCTGTGCCATTTTCTGTGACATGACACAGGCGTTTGATTATGTGCAACATAATATATTACTAACTAAACTTGACGCATATGGTATACGAGGAAACATATACAATCTAATACAATCATACCTACAAGATAGAAAACAAGTTACACAAATTAGCAAAATAAATATGAGCTCCAAACGTGAAGAGATTTTTACGTCATGCGAGCGTACCGTCCCTCATGGAGTTCCGCAGGGCAGTGTACTTGGACCACCCTTGTTTACAGTCTATATTAACGACTTCCCTAAATCCATTAAAAATCCCATGACATTGTTTGCGGATGACAGCACGATAACTATACCATGCCATAATAAGAATACATATGAAACGGACATAAAAAACACATTAATAGAAGCGTTAACGTGGCTTAATAATAATAATTTAAAAATTAATATAAATAAAACTTTGATTATGCACTTTAGCCAACGATCATTATTGTTCTCTAATCTTGACATCGAATATAATAATAATAAAGTACAGACAGCTAACACTACAAAATTTTTAGGCCTAACAATCGACTGAAACCTAAATTGGAAAGCGCATATTGAGGCTCTAGCCAAAAGAATAAGCAGTGGTGCATATGCGTTATATAAATTATCACGCACTCTAAATGTAGAATCGTTATTAACGGCCTACTATGGTTTGATAGAATCCGTCATCAGATATGGGGTTATCTTCTGGGGTAACTCAACCGACAGGGATATCATCTTTAAAAGACAAAAGTACTGCTTGAGATCTATGTTTAATCTCAAAACTACTGATAGCTGTAAAAACTATTTCACTAAACATCATATATTAACATTACCCTCACTTTATATATTAGAAATAGTCATGTTCGTAAAAACAAATCCACAGTTGTTTCCTCGTATGGCAGACAAATTCCCTAGAAATAGACGTGATGATAGTAAACTATGTGGACATACATCGAAAACTGCACTTATGCGCAAGAGTGTTTTTTGCATGGCACCAATTGTCTACAACAAATTGCCCAAAAGTTGGAGAGAGCTAACAATACTTAAACTTAAACGAACAATGAAATCTTTTTTGGCACAAAAAGCATATTATAGTATTGCAGAATTTTTAAACGACTCATTGTGATAAAAATATATAACTTAAATATGCCATAATAAATGTAATTTAATTGAATTCCTATTGTAAATCATCATAATATAATTTTATTATATGTAATTTGTCAAAGTCAAATATAAAATGAATAATTGGATAATGTAAATGATTGAATATATTTGTTTAACTGACATTAATTAATGTATAATTGTAATATTTTAAAATCAATGTGTTAATACTATTTTTATTTTATTTTTTCCAAAATATTTGCACGCCATGAGAAATGGCAAACATGTCGTGAGCTAATCTTATTTACGACCTTGCATGCATCTTTTATTTTAATTTTGTATGTGTACACATGTTTGCGCAAATAAAATTTCTTATTCTTATTCTTAACTGGCAAGCCACTTGCCAAGTATGGCCTCCTCCCCCTTAGGGGGAGGGCTTTATTCAACAGTGGACGTCTGCCGGCTGATGATGATAATTTTAAATAGTCTAATTTCTTACCTTTATCATTACCAACAATGCCTGTTAATTGCGTGTCATCGTGTGACTAATGCCCGTCATTCCTTGCACATAGCCAGCCTGCGACATCCGTTGTTCCAAGAAGCTGTTATCATAAAGAGCAGTCAGAGCCGCGCGAACCGTAACCAACACCTGAGGTGACACATACCTTGGGTTATCGATTCTTGTGACCCATTAGTCTTACTAAAGTTACTTTTTCTCGTTAAATAGTTGAAGCAGGAATCATATTCCACCTATCGTATAGTTGATGAACTATCTGGTATCACAGTTTGGTATATAAGCCTCTGACAAGCCTTTACACACCGATGAAAAATCTCTCCGGTTTGCCGGCTCCTGACTATGTTTTCCTTCACCGTTTTTTAGCAACTGATAACTAATTTATAATACACATATGAATTCAAAAATACATTGGTGCCGGGGCTTAAACTAGCGACCTTTGACTTGGCAACCCAACGGGCATACCACTTGGCTACAGTAAGTACACGATATAAGCACTAAACTACGTAGATACAGCTGACCGTATACGTAATATTTAACTTACTTTCTTAGCTAATTGATAAGCTAGGCTTGGAAAAGGTATAGACAGGCTTGATCGAAGAAGTATAGACATATCACCGAAAAATTATTAAAAAAATTAGGAACTGGTACTGGTTGCGTCTCTTTATGTAGATACATACCTTTATCCTCCTACCATAGTACATAATACATGAGGTTTTATGATATGGTATGTCTCAGTATGTCGCACATTCCATTACCTGCGACATCCGCTATTCCAAGAACACTTCATCTATCTGCGCGGGCGCATACGGGTTGTATCCCCGGCGACACTTCACTCTTATCGATTCTTGTCAAACGATTTTTTACTTATGTTGCGTGGGGTACCGGCGCCAGCGCATGCGAATCTGTGACGCCTGGAGATTAGTTAGTGTTGATATCCTAATGCATTTCGGACGTTTATGGGTTTTTGAAATATTATTCGTACTGTATTATCGACTTTTGGAACATCGTATTGTTTTTCGTATCGTATTTATATTTATCGATAAAACGTCTCTATTACTTTGCAACGTATTATATTTCACCATGTTTTGTGGCAGCCCGGGGTTAGGAATGTACCCCATGAATGGCAACTGAATACATTATTCAAAAAGGGACTTTCTAGGACTGTCAAAAACAGTACACCTGGAATGACCTTATGGACCTTTATTTATTTATTTAAAAAGGTACATGGTATTTTTTATGACATACATTAATTGTCCAACAAAACTATAGACATAGTTTGTCTGTTGGATCATGTTACTTATACAGAATATAATTAATAGCTATTTATTTGGTATCTCAAGAAAGTTACCTTATCTCAAGAACAAAAACTCTACACTACATCCGTCGTATTTGTAACAAAGCGAGAAGTAGGTGTTATTTATAAACAGATAAACAACAATAAGTACAATAAGGTCATGACGTCATCGTTACCGGTTATCCGGGCCGTTTTATATCCGAGGTCCCTCGCTCCAAGCTGTAAGCTAGCCATTTTATTTTTATTGCTCTAGAAATCGGCCGGCAAGCACGCACTTACGTACATCCTACACATTAGCAATATTAAACTATCGACAACTCTGTCCTATATAGGCTATTTACTTTTATTATTCAAGAATATTACACTCAGTTACTAATACAATAGAGAAACTGCCTCGTTAGTCTAGTGTATGCTTGTATACGAGTTGATTCAGCCTGTTTGATATTGTTTTTAGTAACTGATAACTAACTAATAACCGTACGCAAATGAATTCGAAAATACTTTGGTTTGGGTTTGAACTTGCGACCTTTGACTTGGCAGTCCAACGGTCATACCACTCGGCTAACACTGCTGTAAACACATTCTAAAATACAGCTTAAACTGGGAGTCAAACCTGAGAGATTACTTACACCGTAACCTCGAAATAAATCGTATTTATCGTCTCAAAGTATCGACTACTGTAGTTATTTAATAGCTGTTCAGTTCATTCATTTCCCGATATTTCATTCAGGGGAAAATGTAACAATCAGTGGAACGCCTTAAGTGGTCGCTTTGGTTTGCGCTCGCTTCCATTGTTGCGTGCGGCACGGCATCGGAGAGCTCATTAGTGATGGATTATGAAGCGCTCTGCGAGCAATGGATTAGTTACGAATCAAAGTTTTTTGCTTAGTCGTTTACCTCAGAGCTTAGTAATCGGTTCATTATTCATCCAGTCATCCTATAATCTTACAATAAGGTGGTTTTATATTTTTTATGAATGAAACTTATCTGCAACTGTACTCCTCTTCTCATTCAGAATTATCGAGAATTCATTGCAAATGGCAAGTTGTCTCTCATTGTGGCGTTTCTTTGTTCAACAGTGGACGTCTTACGGCTGATGATAATGAATCACAATCGATAGAAATATTTTCAACAGTACCAAAAGTCAGTGTATATCACTTAGATATAAATAAGACGTACAAAATTCTATACTTGCTCACCGAATAAGTGCCTCAAAAGGCAACATAATCCACAAGAGCTTCCCCAATACCCACACCTACTCCCATTACAACACACCATTATAATTATGATCATATGTCCGTCACTCCCTGTCCCCGCGTCGTGTGTCAGTGGAGCCGCGCCGGCGCACTCAGGCCGCGTCAACTTGCATCGCCCGCCCCATCCAATCCGCCGAATCGTCAGCTACTCCACATTTATTTAATTTGTACTCCATTGCGCGCCGACAAGTACCGCCATACATTTTAATTGGAATGAACGGAGCTTGGATGACGAAATTTTTTGGAGAAAAAAGTTGTTGCTGGAAGTTTTGTTGCTTTTTATTTGTGCTTAATCTTTCAGAGATATGCATTAATTTAATGATTATAATTGAATTATGTGCCGCCGAGTGGTTCGCTAAACATACTATTTACTTGCTATAGCTATATTACTTCCTACATATTTCAGGTCGCTACAGTCTGACGGTGAAGGAAGGAGCTGTGCAATCTGGACTTAACTTATCTGATTAGTACTGCGCACTGAACAGACACAATTATTAACTTCTTAACTGTCCGCTAAGTAGACAATAGTTAAACATTCAATGTGTACCTACCATGTGTAGTACACTAGACAGTGAAGGGATAATGCACATCCTTCCTCGGCTTGAGTAGAGGCCAGCAGACCAGCTACAAGGTCTTGTTAATCTTATTATTATTCAATCGTTTTCCTTTATTTTATATGTGCTGGAGCATTTCCTTGCCGATGTAAATAAATATAAGTCCATTTAAACATCGTAACACACCTTTTAAATTAAAACTTCGCTATTTCTGGAAATATTCATATGGTATAACACTCAACAGCATTCAACATTACCTTGTTCCACAAATAGTCTCGTCTCTCTTAAGTAAACTCTCTATAATAATGTGCTGTGTTTGTGCATGTCGTTACTAGAGCTCACAAATTGAACGTATAGCCCAATAGCGCAGTATACTATAGCCAACGGCCCGGTACACACGGTATCCTGTGATACAGAGATCGTTTCCACACGCGTGGTTTTACTTACAGCGCCATAAAATGGAGCGCGGCGCAAGGCAGAGGTTACACGTACCTACTGTTGATTAACCTAATTGGTCATTAATTATATCGCTAATTTATAGGATAGGAGGGGAATAATTAATGTTTTGTGTCAAGTTATGGCAATCAATCAAAGTGTATGTTGACGAGTAGATGATTTTTATTCTGGTTATTCTTATATTTTGTTGGATCTACCTTTTAAAATATCAAGATTGGTTGAATTAGTACCTAGCTTATAAAAACACCAGGCATACATTTCTATGACATAAAATTAAATGAAACGAAATGAAGTTTATAAATAAAGAATATATTTAAAAAAACTAACTTATTTTGTCCATCTTAAGCTAGAACATAATAATTACATAGATTCATGCTATCCTTGCACTAGGTATCTAAATATTTAATGTTACAATTTGACAATGCTCGCAAACTAATTATAAGGTAGGTACTTGTAGATGTAACAGAACGTTCTGATCGTGTAACCTCTTCCTACTGTCGTGCTCCTTATTAGCGCTCAATTGGCTGGAATAGTGCAGGCCACGGCGCGGAGTGAACTATAAAATACATCGCTATCTTTATTCGCTACATGTACTTGTCAACTTGCACCGTTACTACACACACGAAGCAACAGAGTGAGGACTTGTAACTGAACGTTTAGTAGCCAAAGGAAAACTAATTTGAGCAAATAATAGGTTAAAGTAAAAAATTATGACGATTTGGTTTATATTCGTGAAATATACAGCAATGTCTATCAAACTTTTAAACGAAATTAATGTTCCTACATTAAGTTCCGTTTACGATGATTATGTCGTATAAGCCTCTTAAGAATTTAGAGACGTTACTGATTAACTAAACTGACACTAAGGAAAGATTTCACGAAGAAAACATTTACTTAGTAATAGTTTAAGTACTCATTAAATTTCTCTGACCTTCGGCAGTCAGACAAGTTGGCAAGAATATTTCATTTTTTATTCGCTTTCCTGTAAATATTATATACTCCTCATAAAAAGATAAATAATGATAAATATCGTTTTTTTTTAATCACCTTTCAATAACAGTCGCAGCCCCCTGGTTGGTCGCGCGATCCATACTTGAGTAAACCTGGACATGCCAATAACACGGCTGATAAAGTTTTCTAATACTGGCCGCTTGTTGTGCAGCGGTTTATTTTTAATTTTGTGGCCACGCCGAGCGATTTGCGACAACAATTGTGAGGTGGGGCCAAGGGACAGGCGACTAGCGATTATATCGGAAACATTACTATAAGTTTATTTTGTTACGTGAAGGTCTTTGAAGAAGAAGGATACAGGTGAAAGGTCAGAGTGTTCATAAATAAAATTCCTAGGGCCCTGTCTGTCCTTTCGGTCACTTTTTTCTGCCATCTATACCAAAAATAATACGTGATTTGTACTGACTTTAAACCACAATTACATACACAGAGAACCGGCCATCCCCGAAGGAGTAAGTATTGGTATTATCACTTCACAGGTTACTAAACACCCAGCATTTAACCATTCCTAGAGCGATCTCCTATTGCGTCTAACACTCCTGATTACGTAAATATACCCTACAGTATACCTCCACTTGTTACACACATACCGGGTCATGTATTGTAGAACAAACATATTTTTCCGTGGGTTTTCATTTACATGACATATCGGAGCACTTCAAATAAGTACCATATAAGGTACCCGCGGCGCACGAGGGGCTCCCGACGGATGACACACGTCACACAAACGACTCACTTTATAACTCCACTCTCTTACAACTCACGCCACACACAAAACAACCTCCTTTCCTTCTTTTTTGTGTAACACTATATCCAATCGTAAACTTCAAGATAAAATACTGCTCGATACTCAATAACCACAATACGTTTGCGCACCACTCGCTCTTATAACAACGGTATAAGGGTGGTTGTTCATATTTTTGGTGTCGACATAAAGTTGTTATTGGCGGTGTGAAATTGACTGTGGATATAGTATTTGAGTGTTTATTCTGATCTGCATACAGTTATTTATGATTGGTAATGCGATATTCAGCTGGTTGGTTAGGTGACACTCGGTGACGGCGTATAGATACAGATACCCACGTAGGGAGTACAATTTATGACAATGTCTTTGATGTAGGTGTGATGAGGAGTAGGGGGGAATAAGGAGTAACATTAGATAGTTTTGTCGATGGGCATTTATTAGACCGTATACAAATTTTTAGTAACTTTATTTAACAGTTATAAGTGGCTAAGCGCTTAAATGCTACGCTAAGGGTTGCGGGTTCGATTCCCGCACAAGACAAAGATTTATATGATCTGCAGACGCGACCGCGTGCAATATGTTAACGCCTCAGTGCCTCGACTATCAGCACAGTGTTTATCTGTATCGATACAATTTCTTCACAAGTCGTAAGACCTCCTAGAGGCCCCTCTCGTAACTTACACAACATTACCCGGATTTAAAGTTGTAGAAGTTTTTAACCGTTTGCAATAGATTGAACAGTAGAACTGTTGCGTGCTGCCTCACCTTCAATTATTCTCTTACAACTTTTAACTAGGTATGTACTACTAAAGTTACTATAAGTGTACAGTTAAAAACTCTACATATAAGCATACCTTCAGTTTCTATTATGAAAGGCATTGATACGTAATCAGTTTGTGAGTGTGTGTGTTTGTTACTTCATCACGCTCAAACGGCTGGACAAATTTTGATAAACTTTGGTTTGTAGCTGACATGCTGAATTTTTATCCCGAAAAATGTAGCGGGTGACACCGTAATATATTGAGCAGGTACCTACCTGATGATATCAAAATATTTGAAAAATATCCTGAAATAAACCAGTTCACAGACTACAACACCGAACCACAATAATGAAACCGTTTGTTTTCTCAAACAACGCTCTTTGTGTAAGAAAACCCAATCTACATCATTTGCGCCCACTGAGCTGTTACAACAACAGGAAATGAGGTGTACATCCGGCAGGCCCACACTTCCGGCGCGGCCACTTCCGGTGCACACTAGCTCTTGCCGGAGAGAATGTATTGCATTATTTGAACAAACTCGCGAAAACTGCGCAACGAGCGACCATTGTGATACGAAATACAAGTCGGAATACAATACCTCCTTTTTTCGTAGTCGGTTATGAATGTGCAAATGTCAGTTGTCTTCGGTAGCGGGGTCCATCCCTGTACGGTACACATAGAATTTTATGACTACTAGTCTATGGTTTTCATAGTAATATTAGTAAACAATAAAACGGGGAATGTAAGACCTTAGCCCCAATATTTTATTTTTATAGATTTTACCATACACTAGTACTTGTAACGGAGACTTGTTGACTATAACTCAGTGTAGAGACATATTTCATCGTTTTGTCCCAACGGCAATAAGATTCATAATGATCTTTAGTTACGATTAAGAAGAAAGAAAAAACATAAACGCAAACGATTTATCGATAGCTAACCTGTTGCCATTCATCGAGACCACACTTCTTATTGCATGGTCGATGAACAACCTGGTGTCAGAGTGTAAACCGCCTGTAGGCCTCCGACATGGTTTTACCAACCTTTGAAAATTCTCTCAGGTGTGCCGGTTTCTTGGGCCACACTGATATCTCCAATACTACTGAAATACACACAGTTATATACTAAGCCTTATATAAACACAGCTTGTCGGTACATACATTAACATTCTCACATACATAAGGAGAGCGATCTAAATCAAGTTTGTTACCGTTATTTTTCACGCAAACTTACGCGGCGCCCGGCGCTCGATGTTACGGACAAATCACCGAATCGGTACAAATTGGGGGGTGAGGGGTGGTGGGGTGATCTGTAGGGGGGCAGGATCTGGTGATTTTTTAAAGGGTTGTGGGGTCATTGTCCGGTGAGGAATGTTTACGTTTATGTGTAAAGTTTAGGTCCGAGGCTCAGCTCGATAAGTCTGAGTTTACGCCATGTATTACTGATGGGTGGTTTAATCTTAACAGTAATAGCCGCGTATTGGAAAATGTTTAACCAGAAGATTTTCGAAATTGGCGCAGTGGCTGAGTGATTGACCGCTGCGCTAGGGGTTGCGGGTTTGACTCCTGCACGGGACTAAAATTTGTGTAATCCGCAGATGCTTGTACCAAGTCGTGGTGTTTGTGCAATGTGAGATTTTTGAAATATAAAAATAGATTATATAGCTTTAGGTACATTAAATAATAATTATTAATGTCTGCACTCTGAAAAGCGTCTTGTTGAAAATGAAAGCCAAGAAAGAAATCAAAAGCAACATCTTCACGCAAAAGTCAGCTCAACTTATGATGCCCAAAGGGGTAAGAATTCCATTCTACGAGGGTCAAACTGAAAGTTCTTAGAAAATCAAAAACTGATTACATTAGCCAGTTATTAGTTTTATTATATCTTTTCAAAATATTGTCCATTCACGTCAATACACCGCTGCATGCGATGGAACCACTGGGAAAAGCACTTTGCCCACTCGTCTTTAGGGTTCTCTTCAATGGCATCGCGATACGCAGCCACCGCTTCTTCAGCATTCATAAACCGCTTTCCTTTAAGTTTTTCTTTAATTTTTGGAAATAAATAAAAATCACAAGGGGCGAGGTCGGGGCTATACGGCGGGTGACCCAGTAATTCAACGTTTGATGTCGCCAAATAGTCGATCGTTCGCTTAGCGGTGTGCGACGAGGCGTTGTCGTGGTGAAGGAGGATCCTACTGCGAGGTCGTTTCTCTCGAACTTTTTCCAAGACAAGTGGCAAACAATTGGTAGTGTACCATTCTGCAGAAACTGTTTTTTGATCCTCTAACACAATTGTTGCGAAATGACCTATCCTTCCAAAGAACGAGGCCACCATTTTTTTTCCCGCACTTCGATCTCTCTTCACTTTAGTTGGCAACCTCTCGAAAGGAAACACCCACTGAGCAGATTGTCTTTTGGTTTCAGGATCATAACAGTAAATCCAGCTTTCGTCACCTGTTAGTATGTCGAACACAGCATTTGAGTCACCTCCGTTAAATCTTTCAATCATTTTACGGCACCAATCCACACGATGGAGTTTTTGAGCCTCAGTCAAATTATGAGGTATCCACCGGGCGCAAAGCTTCCTGACTGCTAAATGTTCGTGGAGGATTTTGTGCACTTGACTCATACCGATGCCTAAGCTTGTCCGAATCTGCTGATAGGTCACTCTTTTGTCAGTCTCTATCATACGCCGCACAACACAGATGTTATCTTCAGTCGTCGCCGTAGAAGGCCGTCCCGCACGTAAATCATCAGTGAGATTAGTGCGACCACGTTTAAACTCATTAAACCAGTTGTAAACTGTCGCACGAGATGGGGCTTCATCGTGAAAGGCCAATCGTAGTCTATCATAACTTTCTTGTTGACTTAAATGACATCGAAAGTCATAAAAAATCATTGCACGAAAATTTTCTCGTGTTAAATTCATGTTGACGTGACACAGACAATTTTCAATTTGCCGCCAAATCGTAAAACAAATGACAAATTAATGAAATATATACTCAGTAATATTGGCAAAGAGTTCTATTTTCAAATTTTAGAATTATTTTTTTATTATATTGTTTATAAGTGGCCAGTTCTAAGAACTTTCAGTTTGACCCTCGTATTACAAAAAAGTGTGCAATCAGCTATTGCGAAAACCTCTTACTATGATAGCTAGCTGATAGCTATATTTTGCAATTTAAGCACTATCTCATTGACGTCTTCAGTATCAGTAATAACACAACCGTTGGACGCCTGTGTGGAATGATATCGTTTGTTTAGTCGATCCCAAATAGTTTAGGTAAAAAGAGGGTTTGCCCTGCAGCTGACCGATAGACCTCATTAATACAGGAGCCGGCGAGGGCAGACCTGCATCACCATAGACCAGACATGTTGTAGACTCGACGCTACATTTGAGTGACGCCTTATCTTCTATATTATTTTATTTAGGTAAATGTATTTATAAAATGCATCACATCACGCCTATATTCTCCAAAGGGGTAGACAGAGGTACATCGTACACTCTTATTTTGCCCGTTATGTTATAGCTCCCAATGTAATATCATACAGTTTTCCTTAACTAATAAGCTGGCACATGCCGTTCACTAGCGTCAGTACACAATCATCAAAGCTTTTCACATGTCGTCATCTTCTCCATCTGTTTATCGTCATTTCACTCTGCCGCTACTGCCTCGACGAAATAATGCCGCGCCGCCTCTAAGCTCCTGCTGAGCCCAGCGCAGCTCCCGTAGGTGTAAATCAAGATCGGCCGGGGGTCACGTGTGAGGGTGCGGGCCCTCCCGGCTCCAGGTTTAGTGTTCACAACACTATTCTATAGGGACTAGTACTTTTAATATTGATGCTGAAAATACTACATAATTATTATGTTTATAACGTAAATACTGTTACAGGTTGGTCGGTGTTAGACTCTACTGTACACTGTTATTTCGTGTCTTGTAGGTTCTCTTCTATTGGTTTTTAAAACGCCGCCCCACTCTAGAAACATCCCTAACACCCATACTCGAGACATACATCTGCGGAGTTCTGAAAATTATTTAAATCTTTAGGATTATGTAATTATCACCTGGGTTGTAGCAGCACCAAAACGTAGAAATATTTAAGAATATTAAGGTTGGAAAGGTAAAATTAATATTTGTTTAAATTAAAATCATTATCTTAGACAGTTCACACAGTCAAGTTGTAGTCCATAAATGCCAGTAGGTTGGTTTTATTTTAGGCGCTTTTATCTCTTAGCGTATCTAAACAATCAAATAGAGTATAATATACCTACAGCCAAAGGCCTCATTACCTTCATAGCTACAGAATAACATACCTCTACACTCAACAGCGTACACAGAAAATACTTTATAGGTATTTAAAACTTTACCACCTCGTAACACATCCTGAATTTCTGCCCACCATGTACGGGAAACAGCGCAAAGATATCGGACAGTTTTATTATAACAGCGGCAAGTTAAGTGCGGCACTCGTAAAGTCGCGGTTATAACAATATCCGCTCGGGATCCGCTTCCGACCTCCCTACAAGAGCTCGCTTAGAGCGCTGCAGTTATAGCGCACGACTTATAGTGTTTGTTGGTTTTTATAGAAAATGCTCGGACGTAACCTTAAGAGCACGAAGATTGCATTTTGAGGAGGGGTGAATGTACACAGAGTAATATATATAACTGAAAAATTACAACAGTGTTAACTTCTGAACTACAAACTTCCAAATGAAAAGAGCTCTTTGGTAGGGCAGAATTATCTGAATTAAAATCTATGAATATTATTGTTTTAAGAGTGTATCTGTATACGCAAGAACTTATCTTAAGATTAACTTACACTAAAATAAATAGAAACCTCAATATATATACGTATGTATTCCGCCCAAAATATTTATCTTCAGATATAGCTGACCAAAGACAGTCGAATAAACACTCGCAAGTATCTATCTATTATTCCATAAAGGCTTTATATCTCCTTTAGTATTAACCACAATGCTAAGATATAACAATCTCACAATGTTCGAGCCCCCGTGTGCGACGAGGCGAGAGGGCCCGGCGGGTGCGGCCGCTGGCGCGCTCGTCCGTGCTGATAACATGCCAGCGCCTGCCAATACATCTCGCCTGCCAGAGATTGTGCCATACATTATGAGGCTTCATCGCTTCCCGTGGCAAAGAGCCAGCGACTCTTTCTATTAACGAAGAGATTCTGAAGTCTACCTTTGAGCTGGCATTCTTTACATAAACTAATTAGAGTATTTTTGGCTTTTACCACACGAAGTTGCAGTTCACTAATGTTACTGTTGAAGGTAGTATCTTGGCTTTGGTTCCTGTCAGACGCCGTTTGCGGCTTTATTAGGTATTTCTCTAAGGCCAATCCTCGTGTGTACTCCATTCTAAAATTAATGAAATGATTTCTATTCAGTTTGATGTTAAACCGAGACAGTACTCATATACAAATTGATAGCTACTTCAATAAAACGTGAAACATAATAGGGAGCAGCACCAGCACGGCAGTAGGTGACGAGGGTCGGGAAATCCGGGGTGACGGGTTCAAAGCCGGGCGACAACCCAGCTCAGGGAATTACTTACTTAATGCCGATTAGTTTCAACGGAATATTTATGTGATCGGGAAGTAATAGCGCTATGTAAACAGTTGTTTATGTACCAGCTGTGAGCTGGTGGGCAGTCAGCAAAGAAACTTAGGCCATATTATTGTGGTATTAAAATAAAAAAACTATTACACTAAATATTATATATATATATATATAATTCAATGTATTAAATTTTCATCTTACTACTGTACTCGATAATACATAAAAGCGCTCCAAACAACTCAAGACGAAACAAAGAAACCTCAAGCAAGCTGCTACAGTCGGACACAAAAGTGTAACATAAAAGTACACTAAAATATATTTGGCGAGCGTTGCCCGGGCCGCGCACATCGCAGGTATATCCGGGTGGCGCCGGAATTTACCAGCCACCTGTAACACTCGCCGCCGTGAAATTTTCATAGCCCTCGAGCCAAGGCTTGCGTCGAGTGTTTGTGCATTTTTTACCGGTTTGCAGCCTACTCCGAACAGTCCTGTTTTTGTTCAAATTGTTCCTACTTTTCATGAAAACATAAGTTTTCTCCAAGTTGCAAAGTTTTCTAACATATTTTTGCATGTTAAATATAAATTATCCGGCGAAATCTACATATTTTCATCTCAAATTCCTTTCTGAACGTTAAATATTAAACGATCTCGAAGAAATGATAAAACTTCTGAAGTTTGTATCAGAGAAAGGACTCGAATAGCTGCGAGTGCCAAGAATCGCCGGTTTCCGTCACTTAGACAGTTAACTTCACGCAACTATTTTGCAAACTTCTCCACTTTGTGAGGGACACGTTTTGTTTCAGAAGTAAGGCTGTGGCTGCACGGAGACAAAGTTTCTATAGTTCTCTCACTGTGGTGCTTATTGTGAGAAATCTTCATAATTAGAACTATCGAATATAAATTTTTAATGTTTTAATTTTGTACTTAACTAAGTATTATAAATCTTCGTTATAATCATATTTTTATGTGATTAAGTAATCTTTGTCTCGCATCGGAACAATAAATGGCCGATGATTTACTAGTATTTTATTGCTCATAAATACTAGTAAATACTTTCTGTACCAGATGGCCTGATATATGTATATTAAACCAGCATGGTACGAAACGTAAGTGTGAGTATAAAGTAAATCTTATAAAAATATCAATAGGACAATAGTCCCACAGGTGGTCCGTAATGTACCCGCGGGTAATGCGCACCGTCGCGGATAATAAAACCATTTGCACGCGCCGGTCCAGCTTGATCCGGTTCTCAGGTGAAATGGCCGCGTTATACCCGGATCATGACGTCACGGCCACCCGGCTTAAGGAAATGTTACGGTCAAAATGGTGGAAGAAATTATTTTCAACTAACTGAGCTAAATTGAAAATTAACTCAAATTGTTTCCGTGCAGTCAATTTGGTGTGAAAGTAATTATTTTACATTAAAACTGATGAAGTATTATTATTACCAAAGTAAATTAAAGAAAATTCTTGATAAAAAACTGGACAAAGAATGTGACTACAAACAAAACATCTAATTACTCCTGAAAGCTTTTGAAAATGATTGAAAGTTCACAATAAACCATTCGCAAAAAGTCTTAATTATCTCTGCCATAAAGGTTGTCCACGATCTCAAGGTGTTCACCATGCGACTGTACTTTAACATTTCCACATTCACAGGTACAGTCGCTCACACAATCGAACGTGGCTCAATGTATTATTGAATGTTAGCACAAGCGATGTGCTGTTACCGTCCATATTTTACGAAGCCTTTTGTTTAAGATGGAGTTTCTTGTTATGGATCCAGAGTAACACATTATGTATTGAACGTTTTGCTGAAAGTTGATGCAAAATACTTTACATTATACCTCTCTTATGTTATTAAGTAAGATATAATTATTCTAAAATAAAATTTGGTACCTTTTACTTAGGCTTGCACATGAAGGGATGTTTTAAATTAAGTAAAGTAAAACGCTACTTAATATAATCGAGTATCAAGTATAATTTACAGTATAAGTAGCTGTCGAAATGACTACATACGATGCTAACAAAAACATGACGGGGCACCTATTGAATACTTTACCTTCTAAAGGTATCATCGCTCTCCTCCGCTCATCTTCTTTCCATAAACCATCCCTAGCCCTCGTGCCCGCACGGCACCGGCCCGGCCGGCGCCCGCCGCACGTGAGCCCAACGGCCTTTACGACTTCATCATGAGCCGGGATATTGGCCGGCCCGGGTTTACTCCCTCCTCAAACCCTAATCTGCTGCCTAATAATGTTTGGGCGTCTCGCTTTTTATTAATTTCCAGCTTAAAAAGTTCTTACTTCAGCAGATATTTGCTGTTACATTAGATTTATGGTTTCGCGCGAGCGCTTATTAAGGTCCTAAATTATAAAAGTTGGAATTATGGTTTAAACAAGCTTTGTTATGGCTACATCATCATTGTAAGATGTGCAGTATCTTGTTTAGAAAAACAGTGTGTGATCACTAATGTGTAGTGCTAACCAATGATCACTAAACTTAAAATATGCCACCCATATTAAGCTATAAACGATCACCTTAAATATTTAAATTAGGTAATTAATTAACTGAATGACAATCTCTGCAGCACCAAGCAGCTCCTGTATCTTATCAAACCATAAAGTATAACATAAAGGGTCGGCTCACCAATGTCCTCTAAAACATTCCTGACGCCCCCGACTGATTAGTGGATGTTAAATGAATGCCAACAAATGAATGTTTGTGTAGTAATCGTATCTGCGGGTCGGTGTAGATGTCGTTATCTGTCCTTAATTAATTAACGAGCAAATGCCGGGCGGCGCAAGACGATGGCTCCGGTTACAAGGTGGGGCGCCACTGCTGGCGGTGTGCTCGGTTACTTTATATTACTTTTAGGGAATCTACCCTTTATTCTGTCTCAGTCTGTTAACTATTCCTCGTGCTTCATAATAAAATAACTACTCAATAACTATTACCTATACGCACTCATAAATATAAAACTTAACCCAGGAAGTAGAAATAGTTTCATTTAATATTGTGTCTTTTACATCTTATATAACACTTGAGAACTAATCCTTGCTGGAGGCATTTAGTCAAGTCCTCGTAGACCTGGACTCGTACTCATACCTGGACCTAAATTCGTGTATAGAAGAAATTGTAAGCATACCTACTGCGAGGATTTCTACCCCCTCAAACATAATTATGAATTTATTTTTTCGTTTACATAAAAACTTACCAAATATAAACATTCAATTATGATAATGAATGTCCAACAATTTCCATGAATCATGCAGCAAGCAATTAACTCCATTGGCTTAAAACACAACACTTAACAAAAACAAAACGCGGAACATTCCGCAGCCTTGATTCCAGCTCGAATGGACAATAATTTATGCTCTCAATCATACAAGACGAATAAAAGTGTCTCGCAGACATGTTGGGGACACTTTTATATGGCCTTATCTCCCGGAGACTAATTAATTAATGCGCGGACAAATATCACGAGAGTACTGAAGAAATACTTTATAAGCCACAATGTCGGTTTTAATATTAATTGGATGGGATTTTAGGAAATCTCTGCGTTATTTACGTTCCAATTCATATCCTAATTGAAGAAAACTTGCTTTTGAACTTTTTTGTTCTTAACGGGTTGCCTGTTCTGGTGGTAGACACAATAGGTAAACTATCGCCATGTGTACATATGTGATACAATAGCCAGGGAAAGGGTTAACTTAGGTATACAAACTAATACCTAAAGTAGACGTGTACGCATTAAATAGTGATTCTCACCTCAATACCTTCGTTAGTTTTTACATTATAATATCATGGTATATAAAGTCATAAAACAAATAAAGTCAGCGGGTTTAGTAGTTTCTGAGATGTGAGACGAGTGGAGTTTATAATATGGAGAACTAAAAAGTTAAATGTCTCCGCGTCAGTTACCCAAAGTGATTTTAATATACGTGTCAAGCTGCAGTAGGGCGGGGTGCCACTCACAGAGAGTACTTACGGCAGAATATATAATGATGCGTTTAAAATTATGCCTAGTAGAGTTCGGTATAGCTAAAATATCTATTGTTTTGTACACGTTTATTTTCAAGCGTAGTCTTACTGAAGAATCATGGTAATGTGCAGGAATAGACTCGCATAATGATAACTAAATCCCATGCTATCCGGACGTCTTGGAAAGACGTACAAAACAAAAACATTTTAATAGCATTTGCTCATTACAATATGTTACATAGTCGGTATACTTGTAGAGAATATATTACAGGCTCATGGAATGAAATGATTAAAATTGTAGACAAAAAAAATGTCTAAATTGTAGACACATTAACAATCTGCAAATGTTCTACCGTTAAAATGAAGACACCACTAAATAACACAAATCTGGGCACGTCACCTCAGACTTCAGAACCACCAACAAATTAATTAGCAGAAGATTAAAAGCGAACGAAACAATAAAAAGGCCTCGTGTCAAATATCTCGGAACTAATTAGACATCTGCGCGGCCGTCCGTCTGTTCGTTGCACGTCGCATTCTCGATATTATTAGATACTGTTTGTGTTGGACGGAGGTACCGGACGGATTTAGAATGGATGCGTCTGATTTTCTATTAGGATAATGGATTAATGTACCAATCTTGATGGTAACTATATATTGTTAAATTATTACTCAAAGTAACGAAATTTCACATTTAAATGCACATTTTTAAAACGAATTTTGAAAGCAGTTTGTGAGTTTAACACATACTACAAACTGTTTTGACATTAATAACTTAACCGACGAGCGTGGATGTGGAATGTGATGTGAGTGAATGAGAGGCGAAATAAGTATGCCAGGATCGTGGAATCCGTCAAATGGAAATCCGTGGTCTCTGCCTACTTCTATGGGAAATAAGCGTTACTTTGTGTATGTATTAATATCACGTATTAAAGTTCTACTGCAGAAAATCAAACGTTAATTGGCTGCAGTATTGGCAAGTTCCTTTATTTTAAGTTTTTACTATGTTTCAAGTACCCAACCAACTAAGACTTCTGTCCTAGGTCTGCACACTTAGTGTTACGCCACGCCACTAGGCGGCGACACTAACGTGATTTAGATCATTGTTTATGTGATGAACACTTGACCCTACATAATAGTGTGTTTTTGCTTTGATAGTCGTACGTCCGTCTTACAAAGACATAAAGCTCATTATCGCACAGCAACCAATTGGGTATTTGGGTCGTAAGTGAAGGACAATAGATAATATGGGACAAGAGTTTTATTTCCAATCATTGTGACATTATTATTTTATTGGAATACTGTGACTTTGAATATTGACCCTTTTGAAGAGGAAGATAAATCAGCTGATTGTATTGTTTTTATAATAAAGTTTGATTTACGACTGTATTGTTTGTCAAAACTTTATGAACTGCTGCGCCAACCTATTCAGATCGAAAAAGTTAACTTATATTACGATTTTCGCCTTAAAGCAAGTAGTAGTTAAAGTACCTATACTGTTCGCTATATCGGCTTATGTTAAATCTAAACGCGAAAAGTTATTGCACTGATGCTACGTTGGTGGCGAATGCTTAAAAGTGCGACCACAGCACTAAGTTACAAAGCTCAATAAGCCGAACTGAGCATCGAAGCAACTGAACCTATCTCCAAACCTCAGCCTTACATACCAATGACATTCCCAATCAATTAGGAAGCGGCAATCAATCGCGGCTGCTAATTACGGGCGACATGTGCGGTGGGCGCGTGCGGACGCGGCAGCACGCGGCTCGGCGCGGCACGGCGCGGCACGAGGCGGCGCGGTGCGGCGGCGCTAACGAGCCCGGCCGCTAAAGCAATCAGCAATCAACGCGTGTGCTGTGCAGGGTTGAACGATGCTTAGTTAGCTAGCAGAATTGCAGGCGAGCTAATACCTACCTGTAGTCTGTGCCCGGTTTAATGTCTCAAGCATTTCATTTGCTTCCTGGAATACAAATGTTTGTTTGCTGTGCTTATTCGGTAGATGGTGGGTCGATAAAAGTATTTGATATTTTGTCCCGTTCTGATTCGTGTAAGTCTTGAGTGTATAAAACAATCATCATATTCTCAAAGAAAAGAACATGTTTCTGCTTGGAAGTCTGTAAATATGCGCCCAAGTGAAAAAAAGTAATACATTCGATAAAGTAGAAAAGCTCTCTTGCCTCTGGACTGAGCTCCAAGCACCCCTCGCCATAAGGAAGTGTTCTATGCCAAGTCGGCCAGTTAGTAGTAGATGGTAGACACCAGTCCCATATACTAAGTGGCGAAACATTAATTGTGCCCACACCGAGTTAACCCAGCGACTTGGGTATTTTTTATAAAACCTACCCCTCAGGCAACAGGCGTGACTTTATATATGTATGTATTTTCAAAAAACGTCGCACAGCCTTAAAAATTTCTTCTATATTATGGTGTATTCCACAAACATGAATTATCACATAACAAACACCCAAGCCCGAGACAAGCATCTCCGGATCATACAAATTTTGGTCCCGTGCGGGAATCCAACGTTCTAATCGCAACCCTTAGCGCAGCAATTCAATCGCTTAGCCACTGCGCCGGTCAGGTTGTCAAAATTCTTCAGTGACGAAAGGGAATCATACTTTTGCCTTAAGTTTCATGTAATACTTGCGTGTCTACCAAACACCTACATACACGTTAAAAATGGAACATGAGTGTCATTGAAGCGCGGTGGTCGGCCATCTTGCGCGTGATGCTGAGACAAGAGTCTCAAACGCCAACTAACAAGAAATTCATCATAATATTTGTCTTGATCTCGTCACGGTCAACACAAACCGCCAGTGAGTGGCAACTGGTAACTGTCGAGTATCAAGACTTGTCGACGTCATCGTCCGAGAGCCAGGGTATCGAGTGTGGCTCGCGGGCCAGTCATCTGAACAAACAGTGCTGTGTACACAGTCAAGTTAACAGTGTCAGGACACTGTGCACACACCGTGTATAAACTATAGCGAGAGAATTAGGTGATTGTATTGAACATTCTTTAGTAACAATAGGACACGATACTTTGGCTGGAGCCAGTAAGTCGTGTGATCACACAGGTTCATGGTGTTATCCCGAAGGGGTGATATTATTACTTTCTGAGTATAGTAACGTAACTAGGAATAATGACTGTTCTGCAGCTACTAAGAATTGCAAAATGGAAATACTCCATTCAACTTTGCCTGACCTGGCAATCAAACCTGGGACCACATACTGAGCAGTCGCACTTGGCGTCATATAGGCTAACGGGACCAAAAACTATGCGATAGTCTAAAGTAGGTACTTACTGTATTATTATATTTGAAGTATATGATCGGTCCCGCCGCCAACATCCCTGGATGACGCTCGGTACGTGGAGCCCTGCACCGACAGCGGTAGTATTTGTGTCCAAATGTTAGTTTAACTCGTCACTTGTTTGTCGTGCTGCCTGTCCGGGCTACTGTTTGAGTTTGTTTTTATAACGCCGTGGAATTAGGGTGATATTTATGTGCAGTCGTGTGCGACCGGGTTTACTCTCTACCTTTATTCTAGAGGTACATATCATACCTGTATGTAATCTCCGAAGGTTTAAGCTTACCTATATATTTTCCTAACCACAAGTATATTCCCACAATTTTCCGCTCACCATGTGGTGAACCTATTCTCATTCATCTTTATAAATGCAGTAGGTAAAGGAACAATATATCCAGAACTGTACAATAAGTTTTGGCAAAATATATTAGACATAGACACAGCGGTTTCTGATACTATTCCTGCAGCGTTAGAGTTGGATATCCATCGCTTTATTCCAGCAAATAAATGCACTAAAGCTACAATATATCGTAAAAGCTCAATCCTTCTAAGCGCAGCAGAAACAGCATCCAACAGTAACAGATCACCCAGAGACAATACAAGTCGGTATCGTCTCAGCCCAGCTGCGCCGCGCGTCCAAACAATCCCAGTGTACTTTGTTCCGAGGTGCCGCTGACTCCCACAATTACCCAATAAGTGCGCTGTCACCGGCAGGAGTGATGGATGAGGATCGATCGCGAGCCCCCCGCCCCCCGCGGGCCCGCGCCGCCCCCCGCCCGGATGTGAGCATCAGCGCTGAACACTGACGTACCGTGCACCGAGACTGTGCTAACAAACATGTGGAAATAGTAACTAAGTAGCGAGCCGAGCTAGTAGTGACGGGCCATGGACAGGTGCTCACCCGGTCTAGTTATAAGGTGCGGAGGTCTGTACGCATTGTCAGATTATGTATAGGTAGTTTATTATTTACACTATAAACACATCTATACATGGCCTACTTGTCACTAATGTAAAGCACTTGAAGTTATTATAATATGCCCCTTACTGGCTTTATATGACTCCAAAGATAAGACCGAAGAAAAGCTTACAAATATCTGCAATTTATCTAAAATTTTTCAAAAAGTCCTCACTATGAGAACAATAAAAGACCGCATGTAAATTAATTTGCCAGGAAATAATACTTCCCAGTTAACGTTAAAGAGCTGTAAAATCCAGGGCGTGCATAACCTAAAGCCAATCGTCTGTAATAAGCCTCAAACACCAGCAATAGTCCAGTAACTCTGGACGTTTACGACTTCAAAGCATACATCACTCACATATTAGAACCAACACACCATTGCAGTTCATTTTCCTCCACAAGTTCAGAAGTCGATAAACCTGTCAAATATAACTGGCCAGTTGCTTGATTAAACAACATACGTACATTCGACTGATTATCAACTCAATGCCGTTTGAGATAAAGTAGGGTTTCGATTGGATAGCTTGTGGTAGTTATGTCGGTGTGGTTACGGAGTGGAAGTCGAAGGTGTGGAATTAACAAGCGAGCCAATGTTGTATATAAACTGTGGACTCAATCAAAACGTTGGCTTCTGGAGCGGGGTAGTGAACGTAGACCCCGGAAAATAATAGAGGAGACAAA
Organism: Abrostola triplasia; assembly: GCA_946251915.1. Classification (NCBI taxonomy): domain Eukaryota; kingdom Metazoa; phylum Arthropoda; class Insecta; order Lepidoptera; family Noctuidae; genus Abrostola; species Abrostola triplasia. The sequence continues at coordinate 365,542 of OX276433.1, forward strand.
TAAAAATAAATATTCAGTACATTTTTGGCTCTGTTCGTGCTGTTATAGATGACTTCTTTGTTCACATACTTTAGCTTAGCAATAATTCTGACTGTTTAAAAATAGACGACAAGCAAATAACGATGACTTTTTCTATGATCAGTACGTTAGATAAGAATTTAGCAAAACACTAGCATATTAACGTACATAAATGGAAACATTAAACCGACCGTAGACATAAACAAACACAACTGTAATTCCTAGTCTGTTGCAGTAAATAAACAAAATACAGCACAGTGATACCAAACTTGTATAAGCCACTTACGTGAATTAAATTAACCAATTAAATCTCAAACGCTTGCAGTTGCCATCTCTACAGACAACGAGGTCTACAGAGAAATAGATGTCCGATATGGGAGCGATCTATTTGTGGCGAGCGGACGCGGCCGCGGCGTGCCATACATATGTTTACACGTGGATTGGCTCCACATCACACCGTTTATACCAATTATATACCCGTACAGCAAGATTGTAGACATCTAGCTACATAGCTATAGTCACTATTACTTATATCAACTTTAGAGCTATGTATAGTGTACAAGGGCCTAATTCTGGTTATTCCGGGCTAGAGTTTGTGGTACCTGCAGGGCCCTTTTATATACAAGATGTGACGGACATTGTTTTCATATTGAGACAAGGTTACAAAAATAATAACAAATAGAAAATGACGCCATTTCAACACAATAACAATTGCAAAAGAGATCTTGACTATCTTCAATGGATTCAACAATAGCTCTCGGATATGTCAAAAGGGTTGGAAACAATGTTCTCCTGACCGAATTTTAGTCACGGCGGCCTATCTCCGAGTGGAGACTATCCAACTGCGCAGAAGATATTGAAGTGCACCAGTATGTGCAAACAGGTGCACTATTATCTTTCTGTCATAGTCCGATGTGACGGTAGACCGACACGACCGGAGATAGATCAGGCGCAAGACCAACGGCTTGCCTTCTGAAACACGGAATAGAATATCACCTGAGTGATTTCATTATTTATCTAAAGAAGTGGCTCCAAAATAATAAAATATTAATTAGTGTGCAATATGTGTTAAAGCACCTTGATTTCTAAATATTGAATGTTGATACGAAGCAACCGCTCCCAGTTACAGCTGCTCTGCTGATCCTACAACGTACACAATTTACACAAAGTATCTAAGTCGTTAATATAACGTCTAAATGTACAAAACATTGAAATGTAAATACAATTTGATATTTTCACAAGAATTTACGTGCAATAAGATACAACATAAACATATTTAGCAATAAAATTAAAACGCGAATAGTCGCAATACACGCGCACGCGCATCCGCCGAACACCACTAGTCTAAATATACCTACCCTCGCCGCGGCTTCCGTTCCATAACATCAACAAACAATCAAACTAAATTAGACTCTATTTAGTTAACTTTTAGGTACATAATGTAACAGCAATACATCCTAAATTGATTCCAGAGACAGAACATTAAGTAAGATTAAGAAAAAATACAGAATTTTTTAAATATCATTTGGATAATAATGTTACTGTTACCTCCTGACCACTTCAATCAAATTCAAGCTTTATCCTAAAGCTGCAAAGTTGAAATTCGACTACAATAATACTCTGTTGTTTGTTTTGAAATGAGGTAACGGGTGTCGATGAATTTCTATGTGTTTGTATGCAAACGCATGCGCGCGCGCACTGTCAGAATGATGGCTAACGTAAATATGATGAATACGTTCGGCTTCGAATAATGTGTGGTTTTACTTTATGTTAGAGTCCATTAAACTGAAATAAACTATCGTGTTATTGCAGTTACTTCATAGTTAAACACTGTTCTCCATTCTTATGACATACTAACATGCTCGTTTCACAGCTCTATAAAAAATATCAGCTTTAGGGGAATTTGGTAACGTAAGAGAAAGAAAGGCGAATATATGTATATTGTGTATAAGATAATGCTGGGAGAAACGCATTTAGATCTGGAGAGATAATATGTAGGTATGATTTGGACAGCTCTACCAGGTTTTAGAATAAGGATAGGGCGGTCGACCCTCACCACTTGCTGCTAAACCAACATGAAATTAATCCTATTTTTGAGCCGACTGTTACTCCTCGCTACATAAAACTTATGCTTACGATCGTCAAGTGTGTCGTTTGTAGTGCACTCTGTGCTGCTTCAAAGACTTGCACACACAATTGGTGGTTCTAAGACTTCAACTCAATTTCGACACGGGATTAGACCTCACAAACAATGTTCTCCTGACCGAATATTGATCACGGCGGTTAGTCTCAGCTTAGACTAGCCAACTACTCAGGAGATATTATAGTGCACAAGTATGCGCGCAAACACAGGTGCACTCCCTATTCCTTCGCTCTCATAGTCCGATGTGACGGTAGACCGACACGACCGGAGAGAGCAGGCGCGGGACTAACGGCTTAACGTGCCTTCCCAAGCACGGTGGGATCTCGACATGTGAAAATGGCCAACCATCGATAGACTGATCGCGGCGAGCACGGCTTCACCTCGCAGATCGACTAATCTGCGCGGAAACCACATAACTACGAGCCCCTCGAAGGCTTTAGACCTTAGATACTTATATAAAAGCAATATTTCAACTGTCCCAAAAGCTACTTGGTCTAGCTTGTTCTACATGTAAACTAATCGTAATTGACTTGGTTGTCCTACGATGACGAGTTAATTCCCAGAGGAAGTACAAGTTAGCAGGCCTTTATAAGGACGTGTCCACACTGAGCCGGTGGCCGAATTACAACAATTCCCGTCTGACAGTAAGCAAGTGCTAAATGATCGATCGCGCGGCGAGCGGCCGTAATAACCTGCTAACCAGATGTGATGGATGGCAATTGAGGACCTTCAATTACTTCGTAAAGGGTTTGTGATTGTTTGTGGACTTTGTGGCTGACGACCCGAGCGCAGCGGTTAGGCGCTGAGATATCTGGAATCCTAGACAACTGGTAAAAAGCTTGGAGAAAAGAAATTTAATAGAATGATATAAGTATGTATGGGCACGACATATTGTTTCAAGTAAATTACATAACACAAGTTAATTCCATACAACAATTCATACATAAACATTTACATAAAGATTTCCTTGTTCTGGAATTCCAACCACATTTAGCCGCTTACTATTTTATTTTAAGGGCCATTGTTCAGCAGTGGATGTCCTTCGGCTGATGATGATGATGATATAGATGTAGACTAGATACGTAACTCTAGGATATGAAGCTAGATCATAATAATAAATTAGTTATAATAAAAGTTTTTCTGCGTTCTTTAATGTTAATTTGAAGATTCCAAAACCTCAAGACAATCGTTAATGTAGTCGTTATTATGTAAATGGTGTGTGTATTGAATTGTTGACGCCGGAAGTGTTCCTTGAGGGAGACAGAACATTGTTGTTATTTAAATTATAAGGTTTATTCATGAGCACGTGTGCGACATGTATAATCGATCGATTTGACGATTGTAAGAGCCGAAAACAAATGATTTTAGGTCGACTAACTGTGTTTTGGTAACATAACACGTGTTGTATACTAATAATATACTATCTAGAGAATACAAGCGAAATTATATATACCTGACGTACTTATATACCAACTAGACATCTCTCTACTACGATGGCTAAAGCTTCCAGCCTAAAAAGATGCAGCTGGATACTAAATGACAAATCATTTTATTTTTCCTAAATAAGAAGTAATAAACTTCTCAAGAATATCACTATTTTTTAAACAAAATGGCGTCAACTTTCCTAATTGCCTCTAAGAACAAATTCGAAATAAATTAAGCGGTCTACACATGACTATATAGAGGAACTGTCTATCTGACCGGACCGAACCGGAGCCTTGGACCGGACATATGTATACCTATGGATAATTTTCCATGAAATAATAAATAGCTATAAGAACATAGCGGATGTAGGGCAGGCGACACGCGATCCGAGCGTTTAATCGCGTATCGGTGACGCGTTTCCTCGCGTATCCACTGTTGAAGCGAAGTATAAATATAATGCGCGAATCAAGTTATTAAGCTGTCTTGACGCGCGGCTGCTCGCTACATGCGCACTGTCAACGCCAGAGTTACGGACACTTATTCTGGAGATATTAATTTGTATTGCTTCCATATTCTTTGTAACACTGAATATTCTAACACCGATGAACGTGTATAATTAATTTGATACGAGGTGAAACAAGTATGCCAGGATCGTAGCAAATGGAAATCCGTAGTCTTTGCCTACATCTGTGGGAAATAGGCTTGGCTTTACATATGTATTTTTGTATCATGAATACCTAGTAGGACTATGTCCAGCAGTGGACTGAGATAGGCTAATGATGATGATGAGCTGCAGTGAATACCACCGATTTCTGCCGGACTTCGCGTCACAGTTATCTCCAGATATATCCACGAGAACATATGAGGTTCCCGTCAGCCAAAACGTTAGTTCTATGGCAGTGCTTATGCTTTTCCACCTTTTCTTTCCACCATTTCGCTTTCTACCTGGGGCTTTCACGATTAGCTCTACCAATTGCTACACGGAATTTGCCTTTATAACAGTATTATTGGCGACCAAAAATAATCGTTCTACACACTTCACCCAGAATACGTATTCAACAAATGAATCACACATGCCATACCAACAAGCGATTTGGTGTTCAATGTCCATGCGCCCGCGCCGGCCCACGACATGTTAAATATACCACCACTTTATATTAATCACCGCTATTTCAGGAGCGTGCATCGCCAATTACTTATGTTCGCGATGATAACTAAACGGTGGTGGAACTTATTGAACATAACAGTGTTCGGTTTACGGGCGTCGCACTTGTAATGAGAGGAAAGGGACATTTAATCACAAGTTAAATATTTTAGATAAATATTTAGAAGTTGTAATTACATATTGTTAAAGTCAATATTGTCATAAATAATACCCACGTTTCGAATAATTTACAGGAAGGCCAGGCAGACCCAAGTTATATGAAACACGTTTATGATTTAATATTACTTCAATATCAGATGATTATGATTTGCATCCTTCCGAACCCAGTAGTATGCAGTGGTCTAAGCTATGAGATGCTACATCGACAAAAAGCTTTAAAAATGTTATTGTAGTTAGGTCTATTGTGCCTCCCATAAGTGACCACAGCATGTGCGATATATTATATACTACATTTATACATTTGCCAAAACAAAAATAAAACATTTCCCCGCAATAGGATTTTCTCGTTTCGTGCGTTTACGAAAATGGCAAATGCTGTTAATCCCATACGTAGCAGATGGCCTTGAGTTACATACATTTGTCTGGATAACGTTTATATTTAACATATCACCTTCGCCCATGATTAATGAGAAACAACCAACCAGCCGGCCAACGCAAACATTCGCACCTACTCGCACGCCACCTATTTGCTGTGCAAATATCACTTTATATTCACGTGTAATTTTAAACCTCATTCATCTATCCCCGATAATCATTTTATACCCACAAATGTTTGTCCAATATTGGCCACAATTATTGACCAATACAATTTGCAATCCATTGATGAATACATACCACATGAATAGTGATACTAGTATTGGAAAAAGGTATTGGTTACTGAACTGTGTAAATCCTAATGAAGCTATCTTTGTGTCCCAAATAAGGGCAGCAGACCAGTGCGGGGGCTTGTTGGACGGTGTTCAACGCGCATGCGTGCCCATGTATGGTGGGTCGCATTAACTTCTCCTTTCAGAGAGAAATTGTAAAAGATTTTATTGCATGTAGTTACAGATTTGTTAGCATTTCTTATAAATATAAATACAATACGACAATTTATAAAATGTTTATGTTATGGTTTCTTTAACTGGATTTCCTGATGGGGTAGGCAGAGATGTGCAAGTTTGGAACTGTGCGTACAATTGTACACCCACGCGATACGATATTAGTCATTTGCTACACGTAAAAAACTGCGGGCATCAGGACCATTTTAATATGAATACAATAAACAGTAATGTCCCGCACACAATGGCAGAACATCTGGAGAGCCCATCTTCCGTTTACTTTCGCCACATAAAGCGGGCCACTCCCTACACTTCATTCCCATTGTGTCATATTCACAGAATCACAGATTATATTAAACGCGTCAAATGCGTGGATTTGTTCAGACGAAATGACACGTCATAAGAGCTTTATTGTGGTGTGAATGCGACTTAATGCGACGCAAAAAATGTCGTTTGACGTGTCACTGTGAGTTCCCATTGTTAGATTATAGAATTATAAGAAATTTCTTATTGGTTTTGACTTTTTATGTAATCTAAAGACGTACATAGAAATTGAATTAAAGTGACGATTATGTAGCCAGGCTGTGGAATATAAGAATTATAACTAGTGGTATATAATAAGATTCAGTAGAGATCAACAAACGAGGAACTCCTTGTTTTACCATCTTAATCTAACCTAACCTAACCTGAAATACTAAGACGGATTATTATGACCAAAATTTAAGATATAAACCTAATCAATTAAATATTAATTAATATTGCCCAGCAGTGGAAAACAATCCTGGCTAGACAGCAAAAAATCTATAGGTAGGTACTAATAAAGCTAAAGAGTTCATTTTTCTGTTTGGTTGAACGCGCTCAGGAACTACAGAATGAAATTGAAAAATTATTTTTGTGTTGGATAATCCATTTATCGAGGAAAGCCACAAAACATTTGAAATCCACGCGGATGAAGTCGCGGGCGGAAGCTAGTAAATAATAAATCCTTTCATGTCACTATTGTACACCGTAACCCACTCTACAATGGTAACAGTCGCCGTGTAACAAAGCAACACGGTAGCAAAGACGCGCGTGAATGGGCCGCCTTAATGCGCCAATTGTTTGCCGATACACCGTCATAATGTTGTGACGCGGGATTGTGCCGGGATCCGCACTATTGTATTATATGTATTGTAGGGTTTTCACTTAAACTATTAGAGGGAAGAAGTTTTATTTATTATAAATACTTTCATTTTTCAGTCATCTTACTGTGTGTGTGCAGTGTCTTTATTTTTTGTGCTTTCGTAACTCTCGAAAATTATAATATAATTAGTTGAATTAGTTCCTTCAATAGGCAACAATTCGCAAAAAAAAATAACAAATCTTACCTATTGAATCCTCCGGTTGCCCGCCACACTGACGATATCGTTGGCGGTGGTACTAAAATATGTAATACAATAATAAAGAGATATCTGTCCGTTCATATCACTCCACTATCACCGCTACATACGCAAACATTGAAGTAGATATTCTTAACTAATCTAGTGACGTGTATCTGTCTGTCCATAACGCTAGCCTTCCAAAGCCGCTGGAGACCTCTGGCAACCCGTTAGGTATCGAAGTTATATCTTAAAGGAACTGATCGAATGGAAAGGAAAATAGAGTGAATGGGAAATTGAGCGCGTAATGGTTTTATCTGAACTGTTTGGCGATTAAATGAAGTCGTTCCAAGTTGTTATCGCTCTATAAAATGGGGGAGGGATAAGTACTTGGCTCGCTCCCTCCCCGGCGTTAAGCTAACCATCTTTAATTATTGCTGAACATTTTTATTGTTTAGACAAGTTTTGTTTAATTGTGTTTATACTTATTATTATTTTGTTATAAATTCTACAAAAGTTAACTTCAAATCACTCACGCGTTCTTTATTTTAAGTAACAATAAGTGTCAGTTAATAACCTTAGTAACAGATAATACAATATCAAAAATGTTACCAGGTTCTAAAAAAGCATATTCAGGTACCACACTAATTTTTGTGTGTTGATGATACAATACTTATCAAAATTGTTAGCATGACTATTACTTTTTAATACCTACAAGACTGAAGCTACAACTAAATATTCACGAATCTTTTCCGCCGCGCGCCAGCCCTGCTCTAAGAACATCGAACATAATAGAAGCGCCGCACATTATAGAATTTGTGCATTTAATTGAGTGTGAAGCGAATGAAAGGAACAATTTGTGTGGAGTGACGCCCTTCGCGTCAAATGACGACGTCAGAGACACTTAGTGATGTTTATTGGAACAAATGACGGAGTTCATGATGTAAAAGGAAAATGATGGGCGGTTCAATGTGTAGCCACCCATTGTCGATGAAGTTGCAAGCTTCCGGTGATTTGGGCTAAAGTGGATACTAAATTAAAGGTTCAACTACCATATCCGCTCATAGGTTTATGTAAAAATTAAGCCGGCATCATAGGGTTACCGACTTTGCATTCTATATCAGGATTTACGTTTGTATATGGACAAAATGTTTAAATGCTTTTATGAAATTTAATATGGAACGACTCTATGATACCTCTGTTCCATTTTACTATCAGTTAAAACACCACCCACGTAAACCAAATATCAATTCTGGAACAATTAATTTCCACAAATACGTTGTTCTGACACAAAGTTCTTTCCATTTGATCTCTACAAGCCAAATTACACATTTAATTTGTATCCTTCACTTTATTATTATCTGTAAAAAGATTACCCCTTGAAACGTCGAGCCGAGATGAAATTAGGGCGAATGGTAATGATGTTAAAATGTACTTAAATATGTCGGAGGCTGACGTAAATTCATTATTATTTAAGGGCAGAGCACTGAGCAGGTCGGGTGGCGGGCTCTCAGAATTTCCCTTATTTTATAAATCGTAGACATGTTTGCTTACATATTGACTTTTCGTTGGATTTGGAGGTCTTGAGATTCTTTCTACGTACAGTTTTGAAAGCGGGAGAGCGGACCTTGTGGCATACCCTGGTGCTGTAATGATGTGAAGTACTTCCTCGTCAGTTACAAGCCTTAAAGGCAGGTAAAGAACATTTCTGTTAAAAAATAGTCCATGTAGAACATACATTATTTAGCTTGCATAGTTATTTTATAAGTTCTAATAAATCTATCATAATATATATTGTATTAGATAGAGCATAGAATAATTGTTTGTTGTTTACTTATGTAGTTTTATCTCGACTTCGCTATTGAGTTTTGAAAAGAAAGCTTAAAAGCAGTAGCAACGCTACTCCGTCTGCCTATTCTTCTCAAATCAGCACTCATACCTTGAACTATTAAAGCATTACACATTGTACACAGCAGGGTCTTGCTACCACAACGTAAACTGTCCTGGGCTGTTCTCTTGGCAGTTGATGCTTTTATTCACACTACAAACCCAGGCATCTTATGTTTTTATTGAATGCCTCATTTATACCCTCCTCCTAATTCTACCAAATGTTTCGTATTAAACACTCCTTCGTACATCACGTCTATATAATTATATCGATGTAGGTAGTAGTTATGTTAAATGACGCGGCGAAGGCCGGGCTGGGTCGCGAGGGTGGCGGCAGGCCTGCCAGACAGCTTAGCGTATTCAGTATACATTAACAGAGCCCGCAGATTTTCTCCTGACGACGGTAGTTCGCTTACGTCAGTGTATGGGGTCACATTATGTTTGATCATGTTTAGCATCGCGAGGGTAGAAACTGAATTGATTGTCACCACCGTTATGGTGCAGCCAATGGACTTGCAGCGTTTGTCTTATCGGGTTACCACAGTTGTGAAATATACTTATCCTTGATGCATTATAATTATGGTTATCACCCGGTATTTCCCAAAAAGCAGGTAGAGGGATTTTGATGCAAACCGACATGACGCCAAAGTCGGATAATAGGTTTCATGTAATTTCTTTATTCGCCAATGCTTTCTCAAAGTCTGCTGTAAACTAGTACTTACCAACGTACAGTCAGCAACCTAAGTAGCTGAACATGTTCAAAAACCAGTCAAATAATTGACAGAAATAAACATCAATTCAAGACATTCTACATAAATTGTTTCAAATTATAAGAGGTTTCGAATGATCTGAGAATATTTTTAAGTCGTTTTACTATATAACAAGCTGTTCTTCAATTAATGGTAGGTATGTTAAGATATTCTAATGTTCCTGACTAGTGACTGTTCCTACAGTGTTTATTCATTAGCCTGTAACTTGGCTGTAATGATCGAAGCTCCGCCATTACCCTCACATACCCCCGTCCCATTGATTAGTGCACGTCGGTGGTCTGACGCCGCGCGCAGTGTTTATGACGTCCTGTTCACGAGTCAATCGCCGCTGCCTACGTCATACGAGTTTACTCTAAAACACAATAATTAGACGCATTAGAGTGTGGTGCGTATATGGGATGCTGGCGTACTCGCGTTAGCGGTACGGGTGCAGCGGACGGCGAGCTGATTAGCGCTAAAAACATATAGGGACTAGGTTGTTGATAGTTTCATTGTCACTTGACCTCATTGTTATAGTTTCTTACAACAGTTAGCTCAAGAGTCCAAGCCACGGTTATTATAAAATAATAAGCTTATCTCATTAAATATGATCTTCTTTCTAAAATCTCTCCAAAAACTCTTAAATCATACTTAGGTCGTTAGTTTAGGAATTAGGATATATGTATTTATAAAACGCCCAAACCAATCTTAGAAATTGCGTGTAATCCAAGCGAGTCAGCCGAAACATTAACTGTCACTGGACGCAAACATGTTCACAACAAAAACCACAGACGGCTCTTGACATAGCATCACCTCCAACAACAGCTCAGTGCTCCCTGACTTCCCCGGCCGTGTGTCACAGTAACGCCGGCCGCGTCCTGCACCGCCAGCGGCCGCGACCGCGCACTAAACACGCGAATATGGTTCCGGGTGCTAACTGCTAATGCCGGGATTTATGACCGGCGGTAACGGCCGCCTGACTACACTACTGCCAGCTATTGTTGGTATAGAGCTGGCTTTGTCCAGTTTACTGGTGGTAAAGGTCGAAAAATAGGTACTATTCTGGGTGCTTGACTTTCTGCTAACAATAACACAAACCTACTACTAATTGTTTGATATTTACAACAAGCTAAACTACCGCCAAGGCACGGTGTAGCCGATTACTGCCTGACAACTTGTCTTTAATAAAAACAAGTCAATTTTACTCGCAGTTCGTTACAACACTGCAAAAAAATATGTACACCAATAAATAATCTTTTAGCTAATAAAACTTATTCAATTAACTTATCAAATTAGTTTTATAATAATAATAATAATTCTTTATTGCACACAAAAAAATTCATACAGACATTTGACAGATGAAATGTAATGTACACAGGCGAGCTTAACTCAAAAATTGAGTTCTCTAACAGCAAACCTTTGTTAGAAAGAGATTTTATCGATGAGGACAGAAGAGTGCACAACAAAAATATCTATAAAAAAAATAATAATAATAAAACAAAAGTTACAATTTAATTTAACTAAAAATAAAATTAAAATACATACATACATATATAAATACATACTATATCTCAAGCTGAAAGGAAATGCTCTTTGATTTTCTTCTTGAAAACAACCAACGAACGGCTATCACGCACGGAGTGTGGGAGAGAGTTCCAGAGGCGCACAGCACGTATAGTAAAAGATTTATCGTAGCAGCTAGAGGAGTTTTATGTCAAGATAGATTATAAAACTAATTGGATAATTAATCAGGCGTGACTTGAATAAATGTAGTGTTTTAAAACTGTTTGTTTTAAAACACTACATTTATTCAAGTCACGACACCTAGCCTCGAACATAACCGTCCAGAACGCAGGGCTTATCACAACACCAATGTTCTCAAGCTCTATCAACAACTTTATCTATTTCTAAATAAATTGTTTTTGTTTCAGATAAGCTAGCGCTGCATCAACAACTACACGTCAACTTGGTGAGTTTTTCTCCGCATAACTCGTTATCATCTCATTAATATTCATTGATAATCTTAATTAGCTGGCCAATCGATAACAGCCTTTATTACTTGGAGATAAAGGTGTAGTGTTTAATGATGGTAATGAAAACAAATGTGAATGGTTAATAGTGGCCAGCGTGGCCACACGCAATGGTTCGCGGAGGTAGTTAGTGCGGGTGACAGGACGGTGGGCGCGGGACACACACGGCACAGAGTATGTGGCCGGCCGCGCGCAGAGGGGACGATCATCTCTAATTAAAATAAAGAAAGTGGTTGAAGAAAAGAAAACAATATTAAGGTATAGATAAAGCAGTATAGGTCCTTTACATAAAGCTTGCAGAACATATAAATACAACTTTTTATCACCAAGTGTAAGGCGATTTTCTAAAAGCAAAACCTGTGTCATAGCGTTTGAACTTCGCAAAGGCGTAATCAAAGATGCACAACATGTTTTGGGAAGCTGTAATAAAGCCTTAGGGGTAAGGCTTATCACTATGGTTACTTAAATTGGAATACATAAGATAAACCCAAGATACACGGGAAATTCATAGCACGAGGGCCACAACCACGAGGCATAATACATAATATATGTATTGTATAAGTTATACATTGTATAAGATATACGAACTCTTTTGTTGTCACATCTGTGTTAAACGCAATCTATAAACAGATGTGACAATGGCTAGGTTAGCAACATTGCGCGGGCGCCGGCGTGGGAGGACTGCGCGCGCACATTTAACAATCTTACGAATAATTTAAGCACGTGTCGTAAATTAGTAGTTGTATAAACAACATTGTAATGCCAACAGGATTCGCATCGGTTATTGTGGAGATAGAGCTTATAGCAGAGATCTTACGACTGATTTTGGGGAAAAGGTTATCTTCTAAGAGAAAATTACATGTAGGTACTCTACGACCCTATGAATAGTACATTTAGTATAATCTTCTTCTTACCTGGTGTAAGAGTTTAAACCGCCTGTAGGCCTCTGACATGGCTTTATACAAAGTTAAAAAATATCTCAGGTGCGCCGGCTTCCTCACGATGTTTTCCTCCACCGTTTTTAGTAACTTATAAATAATGTAAAGCTGTGTTTATTTTTACACGGCAAGGACTAATTATTTTTCTCCATTATAAATTCTCCATAACTCCTGTTAGCAAAGCGACGCGACTTAGAAGTAATTCTTTTGTAAATCATGTTTTCAAGTCCGCGGCAATAGAATATAGTCCGTGACACTACATAATCCTCTCGTTAAACATCATTGTTGTTAATTACAAAAAGTAAGATTTGTATTGGTATAATAGTTTCCAGCGCATACCCATGAATTGCGCGGGCGCCGTGCGTGGGCGTCGCGTGCGCATGTAAATAATGCAAGCTTGCGTCGTAAATAAATATGCAACGAAATAATAATGACTGAACACAACGATCAAACAATAAGCTTTACCATTGAAAGGTAATTAGTTAGTTAGGTAGGAACCACATCTTTGTAACTATTACCAGTTAATATTGTCTTACGCGGTGTAACTAATACGAGTGACCCTAATTTTATTATTGTAGAATATGCTGCAGGTAACGCGCATGCGCCGCCGGGGACATGGGCCACATGCGCGCTCAAGAGATTTAATTTAATTAGACAGCACAACAATATATACCTAGATGTATAGATACAAATTTCTAAATGAATATAGACTATTTTAATAGTGGGTATATGAGCATGTTATAGGGGCCCGTTTGTTAATTCTATACAAATTTAATTATTATGAACTTAACTTGTTTAACGCACAAAACACGTTTGTTTCATTACTTGGAACCCACAGACAAAGCTATTAATTAGCTTTCAAACTATATTTGAGTAGGTAACAGCTAATTATAATTATTATTCCATGTGACAAAACCAATTATCGTCAAGTTAGCAACACAGAGTGCGCGGGCGCCGGTGTGGGCGCGTACATAATGCAGGATTTGGTCATACATGCAAATCGTAGGAGTTTTCAACTATAGTGTATGTGTCTGCAAAACTGTGTGTGTGTGTGTGTGAGAGACAAGGTCATCAAGTATTGATTACTTTTTCCTTGTCTACATACAATACATTCAGTTAAACGAAAATAAGAAGCGAACGAAATATTTTTTTCCACCTGCTGATATGTCCTCGATACCCAGCGAGCGGCAGATTAGAAGACTTAGTAGAGGCTAATTGAAGAGCAATCGATTTAGCTTTGGATTGATCAGATTTAATCAGTAAACGAAATGAAAAGAAGCAGACCAATATTATATCAATACATAAATCGGTGTAAATTAATTCGTGAACCAACGAAAAACGTTACTTCTCGAAATTTCCCAATATGGCATTACTTAGCCCCGTACCTTTACAAAATATTGATGATTAAATTATCTACCTTTATGCCATGCGAATGTGAGCCTTACGTACAGGGCTTATGTAGGTACACTGTTATTCATTCCCGGATCGACATGGAGATCGTGTACACATCACTTTGTTCGCAGAACTGCGGATATATAGTCATGGAGCGGTAGTACCTACTTGTACGATGTTGGTTAAGTTAGTGTTTTCCTTATCATTGGCCAGGACTTTAGCTCAACTTAGAAATGATGGTTACATTTTACTTACAAAAAGGGTGCGAAAGTTTATAAATATTTCTTGATTCCAATCTGTAGTTTTATCATCAGGGTTCCAACGAGGTAGGCAGATTGCAGGTTTGCTTTCACTCACACGTTTCGCTAAATAAATAAGTCCCCTAGACGCTGCGAACAACGAGCATATAAGTACCTAGTCAGGGACACAATTCGATATGATTCAGTGTAGTCTTAGAACTATTTAGTAATATTATGAATAGTATCGGTATGTCTGATGACGACATGGCATAAAAAGTCACATTACTAGGTGGCCTACTACTTGCCTGGGTAGCAAACCGCAACCATATGCATAAGAATTCGGAAAATACATCGATTAACCTCCGAGATCCGAGATCTTATCACATAGAGGCGAGTGACTTAAACTCGAGTGTATCGAAAACACATTACCACACGATATGACAACAACTTGACGATTTATGAAGTGTTGCTAAATGCCAAGTTCATATAAATATAAAGTGGTTTTGATTCTCAGAATTATTCTGCATTAAATTCATATCTATCAAATGTTTTACGCTCATCTTTTTATGTTAATACTTTAGACAAGATTTACAATAGTAATAAAAACTAAAACCGCAGTTACCAATTTGCGACGTGTGTTTTGCTTCTTCGGAAAAAAAAGTAGCTGAATAAATTTTTAAGTGTTTATCGTGTATCTACCTTGCGCATGTCTGTACAGGATAGGTGATGATTGACAATAGATTCGTCACGAACCCTACTTATGGGACGACGATGATTGTATATAAGTGAAAAGACACCTTAAAACCACTTCCTTTCAAGGAATACAGGCTCGATATTTTGTATGTAACTCTCTATGATTATTTTTAAAAACTAAGAAAACTTAGCGTGCCTTTATGATTATACCTATATAAAAATGTCAAACCGGTTAATTTACAACATATAGATAACAGATCACCAATTCAACAATCGAGTCACAACAATTGGTTCTCACACACGTTGATCGGCCGTAAGTACAGTGAACACTCAGCTGTATCACGCGGCTGTCACAACAAATTGATGTCCGCATCGGATCGGCACTCGATCGGCATCACGATCGGACCCGATTAGCATGCGAGCCGCGACACCCTTGTCGCGATCTTGAAGCTGGCTTCACTGATCATTTTATGTTTCACACATTTTTTGTGGAAGGATCAATTACTGCCTACTCTTATATGACAGTATTGTTTACTGTTTAGTTACTGTATTCCCCGAAGTGGTAGGGATATGTCCCAATGTAATAGGAGGCGAGCCTATTGCCATCAACCGCGGACAAACCCAGACTCCGGGCTGAGGGAACTACCTAATAGAAAATCCCCGAAAGACTTTGCCAACCCGGGATTCGAACTAAGAACCTTTTGCTCAGCAGTCCCGCTTCGCGACCACTAGACCAATGAGGGTGATAATATTTAATTCAGCCCGATAATTAGAAAAATATGTTCGTACCCAACTAGGCTCAATGAGAGTGAGTAAAATATGCCTGCCCCCAAAGTTACATACCTACTTAATGATATGTAACACATAAAGATGAAAAGTATGTTCGTCTCTAATGTTAACAGGTTCTTAATGCCTCAGCTTACAACCCGAACCTGTAAACGTGATCAATAAAATGCTTTAACCGCCAAAGCAAAACAATAAAGATTAACAGATTATTAAAACCTGAGACAATGGAAGGAAGCCTGCGAAATATTAACGACAGCCTGATTGATTGGCTGTCAGTCGTAAGACCCGCACACCGGCTGAATGGTAATCCCGGACAAAAAACTGTGAAGGTGACCCGAGGACTCTACCTTTATTGTTTATCGATTTATGTCTTAAAATATTGTACCTAAGTGTATGACAATGTATTACTGTCAACACGCCAACAGCAGTCCTTTGTGAGAAAGCTTTATTATAGCTTTTATCGACAAGGCTTTCAAAGATTATTTTATCCTTAAATGTATGTGTGGCAAACTGCTCCATATTCGCTCTGAATGCTTCATGTTCTAGAGCATATCCTTTAAATATGACAAAATTAGTATTGCGAAATTTCCACCGCAGTTGTGAAAGTAAATCTAGAACCTAATATGTAGCCTTTTAATCTAAACTGTCAACCACGCAACCTCTATTTTTACCTGAACAATCTCTGCACTACAGCATGACTTATTTCCCTGGCAATCAGACACAGTGAAGAAGAAAATTTTATACCAAACTATGAAGTAGCAGCAGTAAGTCATAACCAACGGTATATAATACATAACCACACAGTTGTATCTCACTCCCGAGACACCGAGCCTGGCAGACACGGCAGCAGGCATCAAGTGCAGCTGAGCAAGCCATCACCTCCGCAGCATTAGCCCGTGTTTGCTGCGAACCGCGACGTGCGAAACATGACTCGCGTCACACGGACAGGGCTGCCCCGAATGTATTATACGACACTACACTCAAGATAATACATAACTTTACATTAAATTACATGCGTAGTTCGTGTATGTGGTCTATATTACCGTCACTCAATCTATAAGCTTAAAGCAAGACTATTTTCAAAGCTCAGCCACTTTTTTTGGTTACACTCAAGCAAGTAACCTTGCACTGTACTATAAATGGCCTTAACTTCATCAATATTTTTTCTTATCATTCTAAGACACCACGGAGAAAACGACGTGTTCCTGTAACATTATAAGTAAGACACAATTTAAGACCTCGTGGTGCAACAGTTTTACATATAAATAGATAAAAAATTGTTTTCTTTTTCTGAAAATTAAATAAGATGAAGATTCCCCCGTCGTTCAGCCCTGGTTGGCGGGCAACGTGAGCCTGTAACTTGATAACTGACAATTGCCGGCACTTACCGCACCCCCCACCCCGCGCGCCCCTCCAATATTTACCAGTTTCTAGTTCATCACAACACTATCACAGGGAGGATTCATTTGCTATGTATTTGGTTTACTTAATTGTGTTTGAAAGCAACAGGGAGTTAGGGTAAGACCTGTGCAGTTATATGGTCTCGAAGGTTAACGAACTGGCTGTTTAGCAGAGGGTCGCGAGATCAAAACTGAGGAAGTCATTCCAAAACTTAATTTACTGCTCTTTATGCTGAGGTAAATCATTCTACTTTCAATTGTGGCACCCCTAAATGCGATGTTTCTTAGATAAGTTAAGAACGCCACCAGGCCATGTCAACCAGAATTCACTTTACGCACCTTTAACAATTCATCGCAGTCAAATAAATAAGTAAATGTCCTTATGTTTACAACCCTAGAGGCAATAATGATATCAATAATGCAGGTTTCAAGCAGTATGGGAGGGAGGAGCAAGTCGATACCCTCGATGACCGACAATCAGTACCTAATCGAATCTCCTCCGCTAAGATGCACGATTTTGCTAACTAGCCTCGTCTACTGTATACTGCCAGCATTATGAAGAAGCAATCTTCTAACACTTAAAACACCGGTAGCGAAGTCCCGTTGCCCCGAGCTAACAGTACGAGGTATAAACTTTACGTCGTGCTACCATGCTCCCCGTATTATTGGGCACCTACCGTTCAACACGGTTGCAACTGTGAAACGGGTATGGCCGCGCGCGCGCATGTTTGCTCGCGCTTTTTGTTTACCCACTGTATTGTTTCTGCAAACAGGTACAGTGTGGTGGTAATTATATTACTTAGTTGTGGCTGCTTTGTGCGATGTGTTAGAGGTACCAGAGAGTGTTGTGAGGTCAAGTGCGGGTACTTCCACCGGTAGTCGTGCTCGGTGCCTGAGCACAAAGAGGCGTAGTCGTTGAAAAAACAAAAGACAAGAATCTAGAATTACTGTTAGTAAATTTTGCAATAAACCGTGATCATTGCACACATTCTTGCTTTGTATTGTAACATGTATAAATATTTTTACCATGCAATACCTACTACTTAATTCATTATATCGAATATCAAGTTAAAAGCTTGTATAAATACAACTATGAAACATTTCCAAATCCATTAATAACTTGCAGTATGATAAGACAAAATCGCTGTCAGACTAAAAACAACACAACGTCATCATCTGCTATTCATTTAATCAACATATATAACATATTACCAACAATTTAGAAACAACAAAGACACAAGAGAGGACTTGATACCCTCATCTCATGTACAGCACGATGTGGATCGCTGGTGATAAGTCAGCGTCACCGTGAAATGAGCGCATTACTTTAAGCCCAGCCCGACGTATCTGACTAATGTGAACAAATTGGGAGCGCGAGGCATCTCAGACGGGCTCGTCCTTGGAACGAACGGAGCAATGGCTGTTTACCCTCAAGATATGAGAATATGTGCAATAACTCTACATTTAGGACCGAATATATTAATTCCATGGCATAACTGTTAAGTTGACGCTGTGACGGAAAATATACTAAGTTGTATGCTTCTGTTTTTTGAAGTAAACTTCTTATAATAAACGCTAGCAGTAATTAGTCTCTTTTAATAGGGGGTTGTTTTGCCTTATATCGGGCTTAATTATATTAATCAATCAAATTGAAATATCAATTATATAGGTACCGAGTTCGCCTCGCTTGTAGTTAAGTAACTGACGTAGAGACAAGTAAGTATATAAAAAGCAATTAGCCTGCATACACATTCTAAATCCACTCAGTCACAATCAAAAGCTGACCACAATTATAAAGTCGACTCACTAACATCGTCCTTTATCTTGATGCAAAGCAAGCAATCACGAGCTTAACCTCGTTTAGTAATCTCCTTGCGATCCTGTCTCGAGTGAGATGCCAGTCGCCTGCGCAGCCTCACGTTAGTGCCAACTGCCAAGTGAACGAGCGTCGTATCGCCGTGTCCGTCGCGTTGCTACGAGTGACAACCCTGACAAATGACAAGCTCGACGGCGCGGTAAGGACGCGTGCATCATTGTTGAAGATTTGCAAGTGAATAATATAAAGAGACAGGAATGACAATATTTTTGTAGGCTAATTAAATCCTTCCAATCAAAAATGTATTCTCCTAAGCTGGTGATCATAATACATATTTATTGGAATTGATTGTTTGTGTTTTTGTAGTCTTTCTCTTGATTAAAAAGCTTTAGTATCAAACTCAGCTCTTCGCTGTACAGTTATTGATTAACCTTAAGCCATGTAGGTCACATCACAAGGTAAGGGTTTATAACAAAACATCTCAGATATGCCTAAAATAAGTAAACCTTAAAGTATAAAGTAGGTATAATAAATTAATAAATTACTGCTTCATAAAATTTGCTAATTTTAGGAGGTTTTAGATTTTAAAGGAGCTTTAAAGGACGCATTATTTATAAATGATGTACTAACTACTAAGTACACAGTTATAAACATTATACTCCTCACAGTTCTGAGAACAACGCGCAGAGTATTAACAAGTACTAAAATATAATTCATGAATAATTAATATTATGGCCTTCGGTCCAGTTTAACATCGGGACATAAGTCGCGGATAATGACTTCATTAGTCATTCTACACAGGCTTGTTATTGCTGTTAACAGTTATTAGCCAATCGCATTATAATAACCATTTGTTACAAACAAACATTTAATAAACTTGGTAATACGTCCACAGTAGCAGCTGAACTGTTCATCTTAAAAGCCTAAGGAACTTAAAGCTTACGCCCTAAACTGACGTTTATAGCCTGTTTATAAAATGAAAGGAAAATAAATCTTACATTTTCAGTTGCTACGATCCCCCTTTGAGAGGTATTCACCCACACATACATATATTAATTAAAATATTATGTTATTTAATATAAAATCTCCTTGTTTACGCGGTACATATTACTAAGAAACCTACTGGTAACCTAGCTTCTACTAGTTACTATATACTATCAGCGTACCCTGGGGCCTGGGCAGTCAGTCCCCAGATAGTGTTAAATGTAAGCAGTTTACTAATTATAGTAATTAATTAATATCCAACATGTACCACAGGCTCGCAACAAGTATGCAGTCACCTTAACACATGATCCGTAGGGCTGCCACCTGATTTATGATCTCACAGACACACAGATTGCTACAACCTTAGATTTACATTCAACAACACACGTACCATTCAAATACCAACCTTATTTGGTTATAGTTAAGCCACATATTGTAAAAATTATGATGAATATAAAGATCATGAATCAGCTTCGCCATATTGAATTTGAACAGCAATTGCGAATAAAACCGTCAGCCTGTCAAAATATTTAAAGTTATTTGTGTTCGCGTGAGGAAGCGGTTAGAGCGGCCATTGTTATTTTTGTACTCAGTTTTAAATATGGAACATGTTTGAAAAGTAATCAATAATTTTATTTTAGTTTTTATCTGAGTCACTATTTACTTTTATAACTTTAGAATAAGCATCAATGTTATAATTATTTAATTAATAATGTCTGATAAACATAAACTAATGAACTTCCACTATCCCAGAAAAAGGCTTCTTTCCTTATTTGGCATAGACAAAATGTAAAGAGTCAACGTTTTAATGCTATGTCGATATTTGATCAGTTTGGGCCAAAACAATTAGAAGAAATGTAAACTGCAAACATTTCTTAGTGGAAAAGTCACGTTGATAATTGACTGGTTTTGAATCTGCAACCTTGTGCATACAAAATTGGTTTTTCAACCACTAGGCCACCTTGACAACTATGGCCCCCTTACCATGAACTCTTAACGCCGCATTAAACAGCATTTAGCGGTGTCTCGCTTCCACATCATAAACAGTCCTACACACACCACATTCAACCCCGAACTACATACCTACCCTAGACGTACAACTCAGCATATAATAGGTACCAGTACATACTTGTACCAGATTACTATTCACGTTTCTACACCGCCATATTTCGTAACAACTGGTTTGAATAATTCAGCTCTGTCCACAAACACCAGCTAATTAGATATTATTTATAGTCACAATAAATTATGCATCGATGCTAACTTCAAGTTATTTATGATATCGCCGGCTCATAACTTTATACTTAATGATTTAGACAAGTTTGCTGGCATAGTTATTGAAATGGCAGATTGTTGGTAATTAATGTTCGTTTATATCATTATAGAGTTGTGGTCGCGCTGTGGGTTTATGCGGGCGTTAATATCAGCTTGTGACTGGTCTACTGCAGGGCGAAGACCTCTTCTTATGTAGAAATGGGACGAGCACAGATCATCACTGCTGGTCGTTTCATCTTTGCATCTTCTATGTTAAGGCTCTCAAAATGATAGAAAGAGCGCATAGAGAGAGCCTTGGTTAGATAACTCCAAAATAAATAATCTAGTTTTTGCTACCAGAACGAATAGAGGAGTTCATGCCAACATTTCACACTTACACTGGATCACAATGTACGTATTTAACGATGCTCGATAACTCTTTACCTAACGATCGATTTTAAGAATTATGCAGAGTTGACAGCTCTAAAAATCCTCAGTCTTCACCACTTAACATGAATAAAAGCCAAGAATTCGTAGAAGAACAATCAACCTTTACATATGTAAGCTGCGCCCGCGCACACCAGACATCTCGTTAAGTATGGTTTGATAAGGCCGATAGCACACGAGGCATTTAATCGCTGTTAGGTAAAGCGTCCAGTAAATCCCGTCGGATGAGTCATTAAATCATAGCGAGCTTGTGTCCGATAACGAAGCTATTTCCTGACGGACGTGACGTCAATGACTGGCTGAATAGCGTTTGTGATGCTGTTATTAAACGTATGGTACTTCATATATCACGTCGCGTCGGTGGGAACCTATTGTAACTACATAGGTATATTATCATGCCTGTATCTCTTCAAGGGGTGTGTAGACCCATAGGTCAGCGAAATTCAGGATGCATCATAATGCACCCTGAATTTCGCAGTAGTCTCGTCCTAGTTAATAGGAGTTGTAGATGGTAACGGAATTTATTAATCTCCAAGTTTTTTGTATTTAACGAACTATCTCTACAAAATGTACATACATACATACATAAAGTCGTATGTGCATTTTTTGTATCCCAAAGGCGTAAGCAGAGCTCACGGATTTCCATTAGCTACGATCCTAGCATACTTGTTTCACCTCATTTACTCGCATCGCATTCCTTTATTCCTCACTCACAAAATGTTTTTGAGACAAAAAGACTGTTCTTGGACGGCTGTATGTGTATGGTGAATATGGCGATAACAGTAGGTATAGTACACAAGTCTAATTTTCTAAAGCTAACATCCGATGTAATCAGAATGCAACGCTAATATATTTTAAATCGCGGTCGCAAGCAAGTATGGTGCGTTCCAATCCTTACACTATACGCTATCAATAAAATTAATGTGCTGACATATGGATGCAAAACACGCAGCTTATCTAACTACATGATTTATTTGTTTTTTTCTGTTATTAGCGGTTATTTAAGGTCTCTACAGAGGTCGCTATAATTAGGAATAAATCAAATTGTTTGTTTTTTATGCAATGTTTTCCGATAAGTTTTTATATAGGTCAGGGGTCCGTGTTTATCTATTTGAATAAACTAAAGTTGTACAAAACAATGTTTGATGTATTATTCTTTATTTAATATGTATCAAATTATAGGTTAATTAACCAGTAGATAAAATATTTAAAAAACACTAATACTAATCTAATTAGTTTAATAATAACGACTGCGTACTGTGAAAAGATGGTGAAGGTCGTAGCTTTTATTCCTGGTAGGGAGAAATACTTTAACGTGAGAAGTCTACTGCTATACCATAAAGACGCGAACGTCCATCAAAGATGTTTCATATAATATATTTCATGACACTAACCCATAAACACCATAAGAACCTATTTAAAACCATCACATTATCACTTAGATATGTCAAGCATGCCCAGATCCCCCCGCAGTAGTTCACACGTGTCCATACGTGGAAACAATGTCCCACGATAAATCCGTCGACGCGCACCGCAATAACGCATGCGCAACAAATTGTAATGCGCGCGCGCCTCTAAACGTGTCAGCGCAGCGCCTGCGACGACGGCGCCGTAATGTACGGTCGACAGCGCGATGACTACAACGGATATGTGAAAAAATAAAATATAGGCATTTCTAATAATATTTCCATGAATAGTGAGAAGAGATATGTTGCAGGAGAGAGAGCTTAAAAAGAGGTTGTGGATGCTGGCAATGGAGGTAACGAAAAATTATTATTTTGAAAAATTGTAAATACCGTCTCCATAGCTCGTGTCCACGTGTTTTAAAATTACTCCTTTATCAATTTGAATATAAGCTTAGCATGGGTAACGTGCTTAAAGGACATAAAAGTCGTGATCATTAAATCTAAAAGATCTTTTTCTGCGTCTTTGCATGAGCTATGCCTAAGTAAACAGTCATCACACATCACAGGTTATACTCAATGCTCATGCCGTAGTGTAGAGATTGGTCAACCAACAAAGATAGTAGCGAGGTTAACCGCCCAAGATGTGCCGGACGGACTTAGGTACAGTAGTAGACACGTGGAGGCACTCTACTTGCACTCTTCTAAAACATAATACAACTGAATTAAATCTATTTTATTTATTGCTTCTCAAATAATTTAATGACTAAATACACAAGTTTTGCCAGTGCTATTAAAATATAAAAACTTTTAGATAAGTTCTAATAAAGTTAGACTACTTGAAATTCTTAAGAATCTGCCCGAAGATTAGTTTTATCTTTTTATTTGTCTTAAGAGTTACTTCAAGGGTATTTTTTGTTTGTAGACTTTATAATATTTAATTGTTCTTAGACTATTTTTAGTATAGACAAAGTCGGGTCAAGCAGGTATACTCAGGTTTTAGTCTTAGAGTTAGTTCTGTAAACTTGCTTAAAAGTCGCTGACAAATTAGTCAGTAAGGAGGCAAAGTTTTATATGGATTTATAGCAGCGTTTGAAACAAGTTCACCTTACATAAATAAGATGTAAATTTACCTAAGATAACAAAGCAGAACTGTATCATAGTAATATTCCTACGTACCCTGTCCCTCATAGACCTCAATCAGACGCTACATCTAGACACAGATTCCCTTTCAATCTTAACGTCACTCACGTACAAGTCCCAGTTGTTCTGCTCCTCTGTTAATGGTCAACTCGTAATGGTTCATGTGAGAGGTTATCGTGGTGACCCCCTCTCCCCGCCTCCCCCGGCACCCCCTCACACGTCCTCCGTGTGCCCACAGATTTCTGCGAATCCTTATCACTGCTACATGGTCTATATTGTAACGGATTAAAATATTTGTTGGGTTTTTTGTAATGAACTGGCGCTATATTTTTATGATAAAACCTTTTTGATTGTGATATTTTGGGCGTACAAACAGTACAGTATTATCTTTCATGGTTACGCTTTCAAAATGTTTTACGCTTTATAAATATAATAAAGATAAATAAATTCAATCTTCATTCACGCGCGTCTGGGTGTAATGGAGAAAACAATTTTTATAAGTTCACTTTGTTTTGTTCTTACTTTTTACTGCCAAAGCGTCGTAAACAATTTAACAAATTGCCTTCGACGAGTGTTTATATTTCAATTATTACACAAATGGATATTTTACAACATTACGTTGGCTTTAAGTCGGTTGATATGCTTAATTAATAGGACAAGAACCCGGGTCCCAGAGCTGAATGACAAATTGACAAATTGTTGGGATTCTGACAATGAAGACAACATACAGACGAGTAGAGCCTGGACAGGTAATATGAGCCTTAACGAACATGTCTCATTAACAATACAACCAATTACACTTAGAGCTGTAATATAATGTCGTCACTATAAAAATATTCAGAGTTCTATAACATAATAAAATGAGCCACAATCTCCAGCCGCCTCATAAACATCACCTGTCTCCACAAACCGCTTCGACGGCTCCATATTTACATAAGTTTGTACGAAACATAGCACCACCTAACTATAAAAGGGGTAGGCAGCAAAAACAGTACAATTATGATAATGAGGTACGTATCGCGATGGAACATCGTTATTTTTTACACCCCGCCTCATTGCGCTCGCTAAATAATTCATTTGCACTATATTTAAACTCTTTGCGCCAACTTTGATGTAAATGAAGTTATGGGGAAAACTGTTTTTTTGCTATGTGCTCGCTCCAGGTTTCACTTACTGTCTTCCAATGTTTAATTGGACTTATCTTAGGGCTAGCCTGATTCATTCTGTTGATTAAATAAATATTGTAAAGTGTGAACTTTTCTTGATGGTCAGTCACCGTCAAGAAAAGTTTTTACATATTTATCTAGTAGTAGTAAGTAAATATAATATTCTCAGAAAAAAACGCAATACATAATACGTTTACTTGTAGCCTGTAGGCAATTGATATATTATATAGGCTTCTGCGATGTGTGGTAGATCTTTGATTCCATATTCAATTCGTCATCACTAGTTTAAATTTTCAGAATCTTCTATAACTTCTTTTGTTTTTATTGTGGTACTACTAAACTAAGCAGGTTGGTGTGACGACCGTAACTTATTCGTCTTTACTTCATTGATAGACGAAGGCTCATGACTGGTTATGAGTCATACAGACAGACAGACGTGTAAACAAAGTCGTGTGTAACAAGGTGTGTTATGGAAGTGCTCGCGAGTGTGACACTGAACATGATACGGGTTTTTCTCGAGAACTCCCAGCATCCGCCAATCCTCGAGGGTTGCGATTTAAACCTACTTGTAAAAACAGTATTACCATCTAAATATTTTAAGTCTTGCATTTTCTAAATAAATAAAGGAAACTTGAAAAATGATGGACACGAGCGGGACTCGAACCCGCTTTTTTCTTGCATTTTCTTTAGAACTTGTGACTTTATACTAAAAATTGAATAAAGTTAAAATGATACTAACTGATTATTTTTTAATCGCAAGAACTGAGTCCCATAAGGCGTGTCAGAAAACTACCAGCAGAGACTCTAGTAATATACTAGTGTAATAACTTTAGTGTATTTACTACTCTTATGAAATAAAGCCAAGCCTCCTGTGCCTGCAGACACCCACCCTCCTCACAATATAATATTTTAAATGGTTAAATAATAAACCCTATAAGTTCATAACACTAGCTCCCTGACTAACATAAAATTTGATTACAATGGAACATCCAGCTATTTTAAACTACTTCAACTAACTAATCAATAGTCAACTAATTAGCGCGCAATAATGAATACCCGTGACGTTACAATACAATTAACTGTTGGCAGCCCTGGCGGGACACCGTCCGCGTCGCCTGCGCAGCGAGTTCCCCGTAACAGGCGAGGTGACACCGCGCATGCGCAGTTGAATCTTAATTACCGACTATATCTCACACCATCTCTTAACATGTATAAGTTCAGCAATTAAATAGTTAATGCAACACCTATGTACCTATTACCCGACACTGGAAATACCAGCAAAGGTGCGATGTCAGTGGATATGAGGGGAGAACGAGGAATAAAGAGCTCTGTCTCGTAACTCACTTGTATAATGCGACATCGAGGTGAAGAAACTATAAATGCTAACTGGCCTCCTGTAATTTATTATTGTTTATCAAACAAGTTATTATTTAAAGAGCTTTATTTATAAACTTTGTTATAAGAAAGTGTTATGTATGTGACAGTGATATGTCAAAAAGTGCATGTATAGGACCTTTCTGCCTTGCACTTTGATGTTGGTTAATGTTATTGAAATAACATAATTATATCGCAGATTCGAAACCGGTTAAATACTCGTACCTACATATTAATTCAGTTATAAAAAGAAGTTATAGGTGCTAGATTTAGGAATTACAAAATGTCTAAAAGTAAATTAATACTGAAAGTATATTTTTTTACTTTTAATAAACTAGACAGATCAATAAACACGTTTAGAACTCCAACTCTTAAAAAACTAGGTGCTATTCTGTTGTCCCTACATCTTTATAAAATTTTCTGATTTATGGAGCTTTTAATACAAGAATTCCATCGCTAGGAATTACTGACAATGTCTCCACAAAAACAAATAATCATCAGAGCTCAATATACTGTTTAATTTTCAATGTGGGGGCACTATAACCAAAACTGTACCTTTTATAGCTGTGCCGCGATAAACATGAGACTCGCGCATACATCCTTATACCTTATGAACTATAAACACTCCTCGATTTCACTTGAACAACTCATCTCGAGTTTCATGACAGACATCTTAAATCTTAAATTGCCGCCAAATGTTATATGTTATGACGTCACACTTCGCGCCACAAATACCACAATAGAACAAAATACAGAAGGACCAGACTTATGACCGTTCGAAAGACACAAAACGACTACAACTTTTGGTGACTGCCAAGTCAAAGGTCGCAAGTTCAAAACTCGACACACACCAATATCTTTCAAATTCATGTGCATATCAGTTAGTAAAAACGGTAAAGGAAAACATCGTGAGGAAACCGGCACACCTGAGACATTGTTCAACGGTGTGTAAAGCCATGACAGAGGCCTACAGGCGGTTTAAACTCTGACACCAAGATGTACATCAACCATACGATAAGAAATGTCTTTGCTTAAAATAAATAAGGAAAGCTCTTGCGCACCCGCACTTTATACCAGTACTTTTCTTAGGCCGTAATACTTTTTTAACCCAAAACCCTAACATCACTGCCGCACCCTGACAGACAAGCCCCTTTACCATGAACTATTAAAGCAGGACAGTGTACGTTATTAAAGCGAAACACCGCATTACAATGTATGTAGCGATGTCTCGCTTCCACATCGTAAAATGTCATGCTTTAAGAGTTCATGGCAAAGGGGCAGTTGTAACTAGACCTTCTGTGTGTCACCTGTAGTGCTCACCCCCCGCAGTCCCCGCAGCCCCCGCAGCCCGCGCATGCCACAGCAGAACAATGCACATCACGTGATATATTCCCTCATCGCGGGCCTCGATGTAGCCTGTTATGGGACATTTTCATAGGAATCACTGTCGCATCCGCACACACACGTCATAACAGCCCTTGTGCGAACATTTTGTTTCTTTCCCCTTTTTGTGGGTAATTTATTGTTCACCGAAATTTTCCTTGTAGGAATGATAACCGTATATCTTCATTAAATCGCCTTTATTATTACTAGGATGAGATTTATCTGCCTAATCTTAATACATCATGGGTTTTATCATGAGACATGTCGCTTTTACTACGATTGTGATAGTAGGCAATATCTATTTATTATGATATTTAAAACCTTACTTACCATAGCTTAACAATTTTTGAGATGTTAATAATAATGATGATGATGATGTTAAGTATCCCTTTTTTATAATATTACTATTTGAGCCCAGCGGTGTTACCCGCAAATTTTTTTCGGAATAAAAAGTAGAATATGTGTTAATCCAGCGTGCCAGCTACATCCATACCAAATTTTATCAAAATTAGTCCAGCAGTTAAACACGTAGATGTAACAAACATACAAACTTTCGCCTTATAATATTAGTGTGATTTTAAAATTGTATTGCCATTCTTTGAATGCCCGTTGAGACATAAACTTTTGTTATAGCAACATTTCCTTATTTTATAAATCGTATAATTTTATTGCAGCATCAATATCCCAGTCTCGGTATGTGGGTTTCCGAAGTCCATAACAAATCAATAAGAACATAAATACAACAATACATCAAACAAATCAATTAAAAACTAACAAATTGTTCAACACTAAGTTTTTATACCAGCGTAGTAAGCAACAGCCAACACTTATGTTTTTATATGTTTACTTATCTAATACATGATTACAGTATATCCGACGAACAAAAAACTTACAAAAACAAACGCATTTTTTGTTGGAATTAACCGTGAAACAAAATAGCTTATACATAGTAATCGGTTATACCAGTTCGCTCACATTCCATACTAGATAATTGGCAACAGACTTCACGGCTATTAGGTATAATCCATGTGAAGACAATACGTTTAAGATTTTTTAAATTAAATTATGTTTGCAATATAATATAATTTACCAACTTGTTTTGGAATGAGTACAGCATTGGAAGCATAAGCTATATTATATACTACCTAACTATATATACCATTTGAAAGTGTACCTTTAGCAAAAGCTTATCTGTGTCCTAAGAAAAGTGATAAAATCCGTATAGCGGCACTAGAAATATGAAATGAGCAATTAAATAAAGAGGGTATCAAAATTGAATTGCATACGATAGATTAGTAATGACTCGAATCTTACTCAATCTCTACTAAAACTAAAACAAACAACTTACACGTGGCTGCGAGTCGATCATTGAACTAATAATTGCAAGGTTCCGTCGATATACCCGACCAGGCGGCTGCGCGGGCGCTTACTTGGCCGCCTTCGACCGCCACAGCATATTACGTACAGTTGGTGCGACTGCGCGACACTCACCCAGTCTTGTCAAAACGTTATTTATATTAATTCTTGGTTGGGCGAAGTGGCTGGGACAGGCGGGAGCGGGATTAGACGCCGACACAAAAATTATAACAGACATTACAGATTATAAGTAGGTAGGTAGGACTCTCGTACATAAAATTTTACCATAGCTAAGTTAAATAAAAAAATATATAAGTTCAACTTTTTAAGACCTTATTCTGCGAAAGAAAGAAAAAATGCTATTTATATAAACGTGTAATTTATGAAGTTTCTACATTATCAAACGTCTATTGCTGCGTATTAACCACTTGAAGTACAGTTTTAAAGAAATAATTTAACAAAATAATTAAAAAGGTAGTTTAGTTCTTTAGTAAAATATCACTCATATTAAACTAAACAGAAGCCAACCAACTTAGACTACTTCTCATTACCAGGCACAAGCGAACAGCCAGCACCACTGTCAGGCGTGCCCGCTCCCCTTGCTCAGCGACCGGGTCTACTCGCAGCTTCCAATAAATATGTAATTAATAACAATACGCTAGACAGGCAGGCAGGCGCGCAGGCGGGCGTAACTCAATCAGTGCAGGAGTGCGGGTCACCTTGCATTAACAGAATACATTAACATGATTGGATTATTTAGTTCAAATTATGCGGAATTGGGATTTATGGAAGCTGGTAGTTCTGGCCGGTTAAACTCACCCCACTTGAAATATCGAAACAACATATGAATTTTGGTATGTTTTTCACATTGAGGCCTTAATTACCTGTTATGAGATTCTGTGTAGAGCCCTGTTATTATGGGATAAGCATAAGGACCTAAATGTTCACTTACTTGTGACTAACACATGTCGGTCGAGCTTAACACACAAAGCTAAGGTCTTAGTGTTGAAATAATTGACTTTGAACATATGGAAACGTACCGAAAGTTTTGGAATGGATTTTGAAATGTCCCAACTCCAAACACGATAAAATAAACGCATGGGTTATTCTACCTACCTCGTAAGAGCGCCAGATCTCATGTCGTATAACCTTAAACGTGAACTTGATCCTGGTGTCTCAGAATCGTTATAATGAAGTAAAACAAGGCATATTAAGGTAAACGACGCCGGTTTCCGCTTCCGGGCTGAAGCGTCGCGTTCCGCGTTAATTACTGAACGTATTTCAGTGGCATTGTGGATGTCTCTGAAAGAGTCTGGTTTATACAAACTGTTAAGATTAATATTACGTTGTTTATCTCGCTCACATTTTTTGCTTTAAAGAAGAGTGGCTGATTTGGGAGAAACCTAGCAAAAGTTTTCAACCAAGCCTGATACAATTACAGGGTCATAAAACATCACAAGAGCACTTCTCATAAGTTTACTTTTTAGACCTCTTAATTTCTTAAGATGATACATTATATATATTATACTCATAAAGTTTTCAGTCTTTATTATAACAGCAAATCCTTCTCAATAATATATGTGCCTGAAACTTTTAAGCGAGACAAAACAGCTGACTATTGTGTGGTCAAATGAAGCCATAGAAATTTCAATTTGATCAAAGCTTAAACCCCTATAAATTTTAGCTAATACCATGATTTAAATATTCGGTAAGTTATTCACAGCGACGCTACCCAGGGCTGGCTCCCGGACTCCCGGCACACAGGTTCCATGACTAACCCACTGAATCACCTTTGATGAAACATGCAGGAAGTTTAAATGTTGGTAAACTTTCACGGAGCAGCGTTAGCGGGCCGACCCAGTTAGGTTTATACCAAACTGTTAGTTATTTTTCTTTGGGATTTCGTGATCTACGTTGTAATTATCAATTGTTTTTGCTTCCATCACATACAATTCCTCAAGCCACTCGTTTTCATGTATCGTTTTTAAATATATAGGTTTGAGGATCATACAAACTCTGTTGTTCTTCTACCGCTTCTACGCACTAACAAGATGGTAAAACTAGTATACAAAATAAGAAAGGCTGAATATAAATAAACACGCTATCTAGCTACACTTTTTATTTAAACTTCTAACAATTGATATTGTCTTCAACCATGTTATCGTTATAGTAAAAACTCGCGTCGACTCTTATCACCATACC
Source organism: Abrostola triplasia (assembly GCA_946251915.1). NCBI lineage: Eukaryota > Metazoa > Arthropoda > Insecta > Lepidoptera > Noctuidae > Abrostola > Abrostola triplasia. The sequence continues at coordinate 397,333 of OX276433.1, forward strand.
ATCTTGATACCTTAAATGTTCCCAATCTTAACCGTGGTCTCCAAACAAACACGCACACTTCAAGACGACAACGCAAACGATATGGCATTGACGACCTGATTAGTGCAGTGGCTAAGCGATTGGACTGCTGCGCTAAGGGTTGCGGGTTCGATTCCCGCACGGGGCAAAACTTTGTGCGAACCACAGATGTTTGTCCCGAGTCTGGGTATTTGTGTATGTGAATATTTCATGTTTGTGAAACGCACCTACGATACAGGAGAAATTCCTAGTGTGGGGCGAGGTTTTTAAAAAAAAAAAAAAAAAAAAAAAAAAAAAAAGAATAAACTGATAATTGAAGTTGAACTGCAGTTTAAGTTATTTGCCAAGCGTCGGAACTTACCGTTTGTGCACCTCGCTCCAAACTTCAGTAGAGTCGAATTGCCTGATATTTTGGGAATGTGGTTTGGAAAGTTCCTTTACTATACATTGTCACGTGGAATTTTGTGAAGTATAAATTCTTTTTTTTTTAATAACCTCCCGTGAGGTCACATTACCATTTGATTAGAACACTTTGTCTTATTTCAAAGCTTCAATCTTATTTTATATACATGAGATAGGTACACATAGCTTGAAGGATAAATGACAAACGTAGGTTTATGATAATAGAATATTAAATGTAAATAGATGTCGGCAATTGTAATCCAACCTAACCTTTGGAGATGTCTTCATAATTTAGGAATTCACACTTAGTTTGCCACCTAGGATGTCATTTAAATGCCGCATGCTTGAAAATTAATGTCTTTGCCTTTGTTTGAATTACATTCCTCTTTAATAAAACAAAGATCTGTACGGCATAGCTTTGTTTTCTTATTTGTTTGCTTTTTGTTGTGCATTCTGCTGTGATACAACTTTCACACAGTTAAGAAATAATAACAGTTTGAAACACGTCGTAACATAGTGGACTCCGAATCACCTATCCAGCTTTTAGTTTATGCTTGGCCTTAGAAAAGTTGCCTTGTTAGTCTGCTGGTCGCAAACCTTGACTGTCGGGCAAAGTGTTTTTAGATTTATCAAGTAATTTTCAATTTATTAGTAGCAGAACGAAGTTTGTGGGATGTTGGCTGTTTTAAGTAATTCTCAGTAGCAGTAGTTCTCAGTAGAGTTAGGATTTGTATCCGGTAAGTGGCAATTGGCTCGCCCCCTATTTCATTGGGACCTACTGGCGAAATGTAGGTCCACCCACTCAATGTAGGCAGAGGCTGTATCCTCCATTTACTGGAACTACAGGCGTGATGTTATGCTGTTAGGTAAGTTTTATATTACATTGTTCGGAACACCACCCCTCATTCACCAGTCAACGACTATTGTCGTAGTTTTAGTTGATATAGCGTGTTGTCTATAAATAAGTGCATGCACCACATGTACTGAGAGTGTTGGGTTCCGCGCGTAATGCGTGTAACTTGACGCCGCGCTGATGTGTCGGCGGGACGGAGCCATGCTTCCTAAATATACTGAGCAATCAGGAGTAAATGTACGGTATTGAAGGTATCTAGAGGTATTCTGCTTACCTGTTTATTGCGTCCATTAGTTTGAAACACAAAAATCGTTTGTAATTGTTGATCAATGTGTAAAGGTACATGGGTAACGCGATTAATGGAAATTTTGGTTAAAAATTATGTGCCAGCAAGCGGCAACATCTAGCACTGTATGGTAATACAACTAATGTATATAAATTGCCAAGAATTGCCCAATTTTAGTAATAGTTTTAGTTTACTAATATAATTGCTCGTGTGAGCGCACCGTTAGGCTGCAATTTGTAGCGCGAGAGGTATATTTTTGGTTTATCGCTTTTAACGTGCAGTCTCTTACTAATTGTAAATAAAATAGATAGGTATTCGATTATCAAGAAAAAATATACAAAAATCGTTTTTTATCCTTTATGTCCAGAAGATTAATTCTGCTTGTTTTATTAGTTTCAATTGTTTTCATGTAATGTCCACGCTCCCTGCGACCACGCACCAATAAATACATTTTATTGTCGTACCCACATAAATATTTTCCCATCGTAAATTTCAACATTATCACAAAATGGGCACCGACATATATTTAAGCGCGCGAAACACTGCACAAAATGGCGTCGCTTTGTCGGCCAAAATGCGCTCTGGCCGGCATCCAACGGCTGAAGCTGGTCGCGAGGAAACAAGGCCACTCACTGCCTCCTCTAAAACACCAGGATTATTTTTATTGCTCGTTTTCATAAGACGGCAATATCCTGAACAATCCATTAAAGATTTGAAGTAATCTTCCGGATCCTAAGTGTTCCAAACGGTAGGGAACGTAACATAATATTACGCCTATATTCTATGTAGTAGTACACTTTAATTTTGTCAGTGATGTTATATGACCAAATATAGGGCATGAGCCTATTGCCATCAGTCAACCAGGCACAAATATTAGGTACGTGCGACCTAATAACACTGCCCGATCTGGAAATTCAACCCAGGACCTCACGCTCAGAAGTCGCCGTTCCGATCTCTGACCCAAAAAGCCAAACAGCATAATACATTCTTTATTTCCGATTCCATGTTCGTTATATTGCTTTTAAAGGGAAACGATTCACAATCAATTCCTGTGGGCTTTCAAGGTGAGTCGACAGCTGGCAGGTACTCTTGTAATCAATCAAGCTCTTTCTGACGTAAAACAAAGATTGGCTGAAACTGATTGTATATTACAATCCTCGAAAATATACCGCTGAGATTAAGGAACAACTTTTGAGAGTTAATCTTCATAAAAAAGGTAAAAAGCCATTTTCATGAATTAGGTCTTTAAGTTCTTTCATTTAGGCAATATATTTTTAAGGTCACTGGGCGCAAGATTTGAAGCAAGATGCTGGACTTTAATTAACTTGCTGCGCCCCGCGGTGTTACCCGCTACATTTCTTCGGGATACAAAATAGCCTAAGTGTTAATCTAGGGTATCAGCTACCATATGAAATTTCTATTGACAGTTCTATTAAACTATATTTGATCGTGAAGAGATAACAAACATACTAACACACTCACAAACTTACGCATTTATAATATTAGTGTGATATATCCTGAAGGTTCTTCCTTGTCTTCTTCACACTTTTGGGACATAAAACTCGCCATCAATCATGGTCTACACAATGATCTGATGTCTACTCTTTAACATTCTATCCCAAACGCCATAAATTAAATAGTCTACCAGGAAATTGATCAATAAGTCCCCACGAACCCGCGTTTCGTGACAATTCTGCTCTGTACACTTGTACAGCAGACTGTCCTAGAGAACCCCCATATAACTTTTATGTAACATATCGTTAAAGTTTCATCTACCAACAATACATTACAGTCATTGTGAACGTTACTTAAGGCTCGAGTCACGACAATGGACTCGGCGACTCGGGACAAAATCACATCTCGCTGACAATATCCACAAATCCGATTATGTATCGAGATTAGGATCGAGTCGCTCGCATCGGTATTAAATCTATAACGAGGTGAATACTTGTGGGTTATTCAATGAGCCAGTTGGGTTAGCACGTGTTTGATTTCTATTGCAAAATGTATTAAACTCGACAGTATTTTATATATTAGTGTAGTACATAGCTTCAAAGGGAATTATTATTATCTTGGGATGCAAGTACAGGGCCTCCACGTGTGACAGTGCCTTAGTACGTCGGGCTCACCCTGGGCGGTCAACCTCGCTACCATGTTTGTTGACTAGACAATTATCATCTTTGCTCGTTAAGTTAAAAAAATGTATAGTCTCAACTAGAAGACAATATTTTCGCCAAAACGGCTCATTTGAGTGTCCTGTAGACCAGTTCACTTAATATTCAGTTATTCAATATAATTAAGTTAGATAACACGATTGCTGTCGTATTGTTAGCAATAGTAACACATTTATACGCGACAAGCAAAGCCAGTTTCGAGTTGCTTACAGCTTTCTATAACAAGTTTCTTTACCTCGCTGTAGGAAAATATAATATGTAAATAGGTATATTTGTTAACCTAAAGTCAACATAATACCTATCTGTGTAAGTAATAACAACATTTTAATGAATAAACATATTTATCATTGATTCATAAGACGCATATCATTGCAATGATATTCATTCATAATAAGATTACTTATCAAAAGCATTTAACATCGACCTTTAACATACTACTCACAATCCGACTTTCCGCGACATTGCAGAGTCCCGGCTTACAAAAACGACGTCGGTATCAATAACGAATACCATCAAGTCAAAAGAAAATAAATCCTCTCTCGTGAAAATATTTCTTCGACTTGTCAAAGGTACAATTATAGAGAACTTTGGAAGAACGTAATCGGATTATTTCCAGGGCGACACGTGTTCACGACTGCGACACTTGAACATGGTGATGCGACACGACTTAAAGTCGCGGGTATTTGTAAGTCAGTTTGTCATTCTGATCGGTCGAGCCATTTGTCGGGTACCATGTACCTAAGTTGATGTAGCACCTAGGCACGAAAAATGGGATTGGAGACAGAAAGGGAGACAGAGGATGACTCCTTGAAAGGAATCTGATGAATAATGCGACTGGATATTGCTCCAGTAGTTTCGACGACCTGAGTGGCTAAGTGATTGACTGCTGCGCTAGGGATTGCGGGTTCGATTCCCGCACGGGACGCATCACTGTGCGATCCGCTGATGTTTCCCGAGTCTATGTGTTAGTGTGTGTAAAAATTCATGTTTATTAAACGCACCCACGGTAGGTACAGGAGAAATCACTAGTGCGGGGCGACGAAAGAAAAATATCGACTGATATTGTCAGCGTCACCGTTAACCCCGTCAGATGATCTCTTATCAGCACATAAACACCAGTTATCATTACATTGTGCACCACGAGCTTACTTCTACATCTCTCAATTGATAAAGTTCCTGCGTGTATTAAGTTACCACGAGATATGTTTTACTTTGTTATGTAAATGTAATAAGACTCGCCGGTACCTTCTATATCTCAAGATGTTTATCTGGCTTGTAGTCTGATTAGATATCTGGTTTAGTAGGGGTCACTTTCTTTATAAGGATTTACATGAAAGCTTTTTATGAGATGTATAGATTCAATGGAATAAAAGGTTTTAGTCTAGAAATGAATGAAACATTATGTAGCCACAAGTTGGCGTTAGAGGCTTTTATAATAAGTACTCTAACAGCACGCATGTTTCTGTATCTCTCCAGACCACAGAAAAAGATCAATATATTATAATACAACTGTAAATGCGGCAACGCCTGCGTTCGTAATAGGACAACATAACATCACGCGGACACCTGTATTCCCCGAAAGGGTAGGCAGAGGTGCACATATAGCACTGGGTGTACTTCTGCCTACCCTTTCACCAGTTATGGATCCTAATGTCATTACTAGCGAGCCTTTCGCCATGAGCCGAGCACAGATCCAGACTTCATGTTGCTACTGAGAATTACCTAATGTCAAAACTCAGTAACACTTTGCCCAGCCCCGGATTTGAACGTAGAACTTCATGCTCACCAGTTGCGCTAAGCGACCACTAGACCAACGAAGCAGCGTAGTAGGAACAGAAAGAGAACTCTTCTTTGGGAATATTCATTTCGTGGGACGAAGAACTCCCGCTAATCCATTATTACCAGCATGATTAAGTACCAAACGCAAATATAATATATCCCAATACCTCAATAAAGAAAATCTTCTAAAATCATTTCAGTAAAGCAATCTAGAACCAACATTCGTTTCTCCCGAGCTGTAACAATTTAGGCGGAATCGTCAATGATTGCGAAGTGATCCCGCGCACGAACGTGCTCAGTCGGTCAGCGCCGTTATCTACATCTTAATGCTGCGCCCCAGGAGCTGTGACCTGATGCTCTGCTACTGATAGCAGGCAGGCACTAAGAAACAAGGACGCGCAGATAGGACAAATATTATTCCATATTAGGCATAAGTAACATACACATTACACAGTTCATGTTTTTCTTGAGGTTAGACGCGTATAGGTATTAATAAAGTCCAAAAGAAACGTTGTCTACATGATTATTCTGAGTTCAATGCACAGTTATGAAGCTACTGCAAGACATGACTTATTTTTTTATTAGTCACTAGCTTCGCCAAGCGGTGTTACCCGCTACATTTTTTTCGGGTAAAAAACCTGTGTTTATCCAGGGTGTAATCTACCTCCATATGAAATTTCATTAAAATCGGTCGAGCCGTTTGAGCGTGAAGAGGTAACAAACACTCAAATAAACTCACAAACTTTCGCCTTTATAATATTAGCGAAAATAGTCATAATGTTTTTCTATCATAAAGGTTGTTGTTCCTTTCTCTATTGCCATTCAACTCAATTTTATAATTGAAATCATTCAGTTCAATTATGTCAGCTTTTCCTGCAAGCAACTTGATACCACTTAGGTAAAGTACAGTGAGCTTGCGACACAAAACATATCACATCTGTCGCTCACATACTCTGTGTCGCTGGAGGCTGAGCACAGTGGTCGTTGGGAGCTGCCCGTATCGGCTGAGAGTATCGCCCACCAGCAACACTGCAGCCTCACAAGACCGTTTTTATTTCAATACTGAATTACGGAGCAATGTTGATGATTTGCTGACCAGTCGCAGAGGTACCTATCTTGATGTAATAAATTGGGTAACTGTTACTTGTATGCAGAAAACATACTTATTTTATTGTAAAAATACCTAATAAATAATATAACAAATTACATACATTATTTTATATTATAAACCCAGAAAACTGGTTTTGTGGGGTGACTGTAGCCACTGAATTCGAGGATACAAGAAAGTAGGCATCATATCAGTTAGTTTAATAGATAGCTAGTGATAACGCCTGCGATAAAACACTTGGAAATTAGACTGTTAGAGCCTTCTTCTAGAAGAGACAAAAAGCTTGTCCAGTGAAGGTAGTAGGTAGGTATCTTAACAAAAATCACACCAAGACACAGTCGTCCACTTCATAGAGGTATTCGCTGATAACGAGATCATTAGACTAGATATGCATGCACTCTTAATTATAGAATCAGAAATCGCTTCGTCAATTAATATCTACATAATGATGCTACAACACGCGTCACTCCGGCCACTAATTACTTAATTTATACCAATTCAATCAGCATAAATAAAAGCCAACCAACTAAAGATAACTTTCCAATAAAATGTAATTTGCGCAAACATTTCTCACAACAAGATTAGCATATTAATTATATTCATCGATTCTAAGCGTGGAACAAACTTGTTTTACTAATTATCTAAAACGTGTGCCATCAATCTGAGACAATTGTATCAATTAGCAATGTAAATGTGTTATATTGGACATGGGAGGTTACAGTAGAAGGTCCAGTCTACTCAAAGATACCGAGAAGAAGTGACGTCCGGACCACCAACCAAAAAGGTTTATGAGTAAAAACTATTAACTCAAGTGCGATTATTTATCCAATTAACAAAGCAGCTAATTAATTGAACTTCTGCACATTTAGGTTTCGTGATTGCAAAATCTACCAACTTCACCGTTCTGATAACTAATTTAAGTACGCACATGAATTCAGAAAGACATTGGTGCGTGCCGCGGTTGGCAGCTATCACTGCTATAATTTTTCTACTTTCTTGTCAGCCTTCTGGACAAGACTAAAAGGAGAATTCTCAGTGTAAATAAGTCGATTAAGATCGATATAAACTGCGAGTAAACGAAGAGTTTAATTGCTTTCCGCCCTAGTGTCGGGCCTGTAAAGTGTGCGTGTTAATGGGCCAGATTAATGTGGATTGATAGCGCTTTGTCAAGTTTGAGGTCCGCGGAAACTTCGGTATAAACACCGATACAGGGATTTAGCTCTATAATTACATGTTAAATGCCGTTTAGTGTGAAATAGGGTTGTAATTAATACTAGGCTGTTTCTAAGGAGAGCTGATCTTACGAAGGATTATATTGGTACATGTTTGTAGCTCCTGTTAATTATTTGGTCAGAATTTGAGTTCGTTGTAATTTCTATCTTTATTTGTAGAACTAGTTGGTACCAGTGGCGGGATTTTTTAAAGATTCTGAGTCAATAGGCACTATGTGGACATTTCTCACCATGAATGGATAACTTCGCAATATGGACAGAAAAACACGGAATAGCGTTAGTTTGAGGATGCAAATGTTGAGCAAAGTGCGACTTGTAACAGATACGTGTTTTTTAGTATTATCACGGGCCTCGTGTGGTTGATATGTGCGATATTTGCAAGATTACGATTTGAAGTTTGTTTTTAATTAGCATTGCTATGATACCAGCTGGTTGTTTGGAAATGTTTCTAGAAAAGTACATACCAACTATTTATACCTACCTTGTTTGAAATTCGTGTACGTGTAGTGTTTTATAAATATTATAAATTAAAACATGCAGGAGGTGTCAACTCACCATCAAGGACTCGGACAAAATTCTATGACATATTGAAACCCGCAAACCAAATGATAAATGAAACTGAAATATGTTTTGAATTGATACACACAAACCAACCTCACCTTGACGTTGCCGACGCTTGATCAGAACAATTTGTTGAATACCTTGTCGTTTCAATCACAGAAATTAATTACTCCAATCCACACACACTCATCATCTGAGACTATCACTCAACAATCAAACATCAACTTAATTGGCTCCATTCTTGCCTTCAAAAGCACATTCACATTTCCTTCACAATACACGCATTATAAGGCTGCGTACACAATATTATCTATATCTCCAGTGTGAACAAAGGAATGTCAGAACTATTCGTTTGACAAAAGAAATGTCACCGATTGTCAGGGGACAGACGAAACGCTTTTGAAATGTCAAAATATTTGACACATTTGGCCTTACCTGGGAAGATAAAGCGATTTGAGATCTGTACGATGTGATTCCGCTAAATATTTAAGCGTATTTTAGATAGTGTGAATTGTATAGGGACGGTGTTAGTGTTCGACATTGTTTGCTAAGCTAAGCAAAAGCGATAGGCAATGACGAGCCTTTAATTTAAGCACTGGAACTTGTGGTGGAAATCAATAAATTAAGTTTCTAGTCCCCCTTTTCTTCGCAATATAGGTAATATAGTATATAATTAGACAGAAAAAAATAAGTACTTTAATTAAAGAAATCTGTAAGCCAACATAGACCTATAACGTCGAAAAGTTGAGTACTCAGTAAACATATTACACATAAACACATAACATCACGCCTGTATTCCCCGAAGGAGTAGGCAGAGGTGCACATATAGTACACCCACATTTCGCCAGTTATGTTTTAGGTCCCAATGTAATAGGGGGCGAGCCTATTGCCATCGACCGGGCACAAATCTAGACTCCGTGCTGCTACTGAGAATCACCTAATGGAAAAACCCAGTAACACTTTGCCCGACTCGGGATTCGAACCCAGGACCTCGTGCTCAGCAGTCGCGCTTAGCAACCACTAGACCAACGAGGCATATTACTATGGACGATATCACACAAAACTCAAATTATTCGAAAGAAAGCATCTGTTTTACCTACAATCATTGTATCCAGCCTATACACGGATGTTTAACCCCAATAACACGACGGTATTAATATAATCCCCCAACAAACTGATCAGTGAAGGTCTCCTTATCGCTCGTCAGTTTTTTCTTCCTCAGATTATCAGCTCGGGTCTGTGCGTGTTTGACTTGTGACCACACTTCATCCCTTCCCCGCTCGTCACATCCGGATTATAGGTTTGGCGATAAAATCGTGCTGATAACAGTTCGGGCTTATTTGTTTTGTTAAAAGGATGTTGATGTAGGTCTGGGGCTTAGTGGCACGTTTGTGATGTGCCAATTGCAAGCATGAACTTCGATAGAATAGTGCGTAACGGGAAGAATGGGTTTTGATTATTTTGTTTTATAACGCGTGTGTATACTATGACCAGTTAGTAAGTTGTATCTGACTGGGACGTAGGTAAAGATTTAGCCCTTTCTTAGATAGTATTTGCCAGAAAGTAGCAAATTGTTATTTCTTTAACTCAAAACACTGCAAGTAAAAGAAGGTCATCAATCAACATAGCTTAAAATTATTTACTACGAAGTAACACCCACGATTAGCTTTCCAGAATGCAGAAGTACTTGCGCTTATTCACCTATCCTTAGAAGCCTAGAGTGCAATAAACATCTACACAAGTGGCTAGACCATCCTTACAAAGATTTACATAATCCATTATTGGTTCCTACATCGGAAGATTCACATTCTAATTTAAATTTCCCTTCAGAAATCCTCCACAATGGTACAAGCGCGGCGCGTCATTTGCCAAGACATACGGCACGATTCATGGCAGTCTAGACGGCCATGTTCTGCTATGTGCTAATATGTGCGCCGATACATCAAGTGAACGCCGGCAGATAAGCCCGATACGAATACGTTGAAGGAATAACATGGATACCACTCGCACGTTCTCCGATCGGTACTCATTATTTAACATAGGTAAAGCATTTTAATTTCTTTGTAAAACGGAAGGCAATGTTTCTGTTTAGACTATATCCTAACGTAAACAAATGTTTGCTCCGAAGAAAATACGTATTATATTCCGCTGCTAAACACAGGCTAACAACCTATCAATTTAATTATTTTATTCAGCCTGGCTACATAATTAATGGAAGACACAGTTATATATAAAGAAGTCTTAAAGTCTCAAAAGACGACTCACCACAGCTTTTACAAAAAAATAAAGCCTACACTTGTGTTATATAACGGGAAGATACCTCGTACATTTTTCACCTACAAATAAGGCAGCAAACCTCATCACATAACCAAAATACTTATCCTCGAGAGAATCGCAGCGTGTCCAAGAATGTGTATTCACGGCCTAAACGAGAAATTCTGACTCTCAACAAAACACGGAACGAATGGAACATTCTAGAACATATCAGTTTATCTGATTGTAGCTATCACTACGTTCAGTGTGCCACGTAGACGATCTGCAAAGGTTGCTGAGTGTCCTTCACGAACCCTTAGAGTACGAATAGTGCAAAGTGAAGAGCGCCTTTGTAGTCGTTTGTTAACTCGAATGGAAGCAAACAATTCATAGCTATACAATACTTTAATGAAATGAGCATACATAGAATTATAATGTATTTATCAGTGCACATAAATGTCTCACACAATTTACACTGAGTAGTATTTTCAATACATATTTGTAAACAATCAAACAAATGTTAAAAACCAATGAAGGTAATTTGTTGATCCCCAGTAAATTCCTCCTAGCTTGTCTAATTCATACTCAGATTCACACACTCACTGAAACAAAAAGTCTAAATGTACGGATGTTGGAAGACTCAGTGAATATAAATCAGGCTGCCGCCGCGAGCGAGTCCTTATCGATTTCTAGATAAATCGATACTTATTTTCGGGAAGGGGGCCTGTATTTTGGCGCAGACAGCTCGTTATAAATGTTTACCTAAAGTTTGCAGGTAGTGGCGATTTAATTGAAAATATCGATTCTAAATTATAATTTTGACAAGATATTCTGATACAAAAATGTACGCATATAGTTTATCATACATCATTATGGTAAATCTTGTAGGAATGTAATCGATTTCCTTTTCTTGAATTCAGTTTCCTGTTTGTTGTTGTCGAGTCAAATTTTGGAAACATAAGACCTTATATAGCTTGACAACTATTCTTTATATAAAAGATAAAACCTATAGATTATTTCGTTACAAGCCTTCTCAAATCTATAGCTAGCTAAAGTTCGGAAGTGCTATATTTTGTCGTGTTGACTGCCTCGTTGGATGGTTATTTTTGGGACGGATGTTATACATATAATTATGCTTCTGCTTTTAGAATTCAAACATTTTTTACATTCCAAAAGGAAATATGTAACTACGTCTTCATTACAAAACCCATTATTACTCAATCCAGTCGAGTCACAGCACTCTAGTCCTGTTCCCGTTCGCTGATGAATCACGCTCGTGTCGGTATAGGAAGTATCTACTTTCCACACTTCGGGCCCTAAAAATAGCCGAGCACAATGCAATATATGTTAGTCAGGAATGCTTATGCAACTCGCGCGCTACAATGGCGCGGTAATTGCACCACACTCGCCTTACTTGAATGCTAAGTTAAACGGATATCTATTTATGTCCATATTGTTAGTTTGTTATTGAATTGTTTCGTTCTCTGAACTGCGGCCCAAGTCTGCCCGGATAATGGATAGGATATATGAGTCAGCTGGACGGGTTGGGTTACATATCTTAGATGTTATCAGCTGATAAACTGTTTAGTTGGTGAGAGTTCATTATGGGCGTGTTTCTGGTATTGTGTAGCGAAGTTGCGATCTGTCACCCAATAATAATATCTTGGTGAACACGTTATATAAAGCTTTATTTGAATATTTTCTGGTTTGTATTTAGTTAAGATTAATGTGTACACTAAGGACTACCTTGTTATCGTGCTCTTTCCATTACCTATCCATCCTAAGGTTGTCTGAAAGATAAGACCATTGTACATTAGCTTTTTAATTAATTTAAGTTTCTTTTTTTTTTATATTATTATTACTTTTTTTATACCAGTATTAACCGTGAAGCTGTCCGCAAGGCGCGTGCTACTTATCCGCACGAATCTGCAAAGTATACAAATGCTTGTTCTACATCAGCACACGACCACTATAGATCTAGCCAGCTTTTGATATACATAGCAGTACGTGCAACCGACAACCGGTAGCAGCTACACGACGGGCCGGCAATGATTCACGCGCTACAGCGGCAGCATCGCATGCCAGTATCTCGCGACTCCCGCGTTTCCTTCACAATAAAACAGTTTTATAGTAATACGATATCGCCCGCGATGATATCTCACTTGTTTGTGAGACTGAGAAATGTGCGCAGTCGGAAGTGTTGGTTGTCGTCCCTTGCTGGAGATATCGGCTACTGTAATGTTGTTGAAAACATTTGTTTATATAAAGTTTCTTGGAGTGGTAAACACAGTGGCAAGATAGTCACAATTTCAAATTTTACCGTTACCTTACAAACAGTAATCACCTACATAATAATTTAGTGGCCATCATGAAAAAAAATTACTCTTCTCCGATTACCATAAAGCTCAGGAAATGATCTGCAATATACACTGGTTATTCCTTTTTGTAGCCGATATTAATTTAGGATAGGTCAAAGGCCACGGAGGATATTTCAGCTTCAAGTAAAACCATAAGCTTTATTAACACCTTCCTTCTTTAATAACATTAGGGTAAAGTCCTCCTTTTAAAAATTATTAATTAAGGATTAAGAAATGAACTTATCTCAGCGACGCGGCCCAGCTAGGCACCCGACACTGGCGTGAAAATAAAATTCAACACTGGATCTAAGCGCCAGTAGGGTTGTCAAAGCTTTACTTTGTTACTAGTATTTCATTCCTAAATGTTTATGAAAGTGGAACAATAGTAAGCTTTAATTAAATCTTAAAATCTTAGTTTAAAATAATAATAATCTGAGTGTCTACAGTAGGAAGATGTACTTAGGTATCTTTGGGAAACGCATGTATATAATTATTTCACTACCAACACTATCGAGTGATAGTCCCAGCAACGTTACAGGACGCATTTTACTTTGGTAAAAGGAGCGATAGGAAATAATACTACAAGAACCTTATTAGGAGAAGTATCATCACTATTAACCAAATAGTGCGCATTTTATAAACCTCTGCCGCAGTAATCTTAAGAATACAGAACCCCTAAAACCATAATCGCAGACACATATTCATCCAGTACTAATCCATATGAATACTTACATCCCCGCCAGCCCTGAGCGGGTTCTCCATAAAGGGCCGTGAAAGGGCCAGTTTAATAACTAGAAGCTCATTAGTTTGAGAGGCTCTAATGATAAAAACGAGCCAAATGTTTTGCCTAATTACGAGCCATTCACACGCGGCCTGTAATGTGTGCTCGTCTCTCTCTGTATGGAGCTGTCTAGACTTAGTTTTAGACCGCTTTTTGGGGTTAAGTCATATGGGATTATGTGACCTGATGAATTACTCAGATTTAGAAGCACATCTAAGTTTATATCTACGAGTATTCAGGTAAGTGTGTACAGGTATTTAAAGCTGAAAATCATACATACATATGTACATAAAATGACGCCCATTTCCCAGAGGTGTAGCCAGAGACCAGGGATTGTTATTTCAAAATCATTTTACTGAATAACAGTTTTATAGTCCACTTTATTGTGTCTCAGTCTTATTATATATTCAAATAAATAACTGAAACACATACGCTGGTAGTTTGTCTAATCAAAACAAGTTATCTAGTTTTGTCATTTACAACCACCCACTCTTATACCAGAGTATTCACGTAAACAATCTACGTATCTTATCGAAATTATGAAGAACATAGGTACCTACCAACTACTTATATTGATACTTAGTACTTATTTCATCTTAACACTGACTTACACATTGTGAGGAAACTGGCACACCTGAGAGATTTTCCAACGGTGTGTAAGGCCATGTCAGAGGCCTACAGGCGGTTTAAACTCTGACACCCGGTTGTTCATCAACCATTCAATAAGAAGGAAGGAACAGTTTGACTGTTCGTGTATCAGACTCAATAGGTAAATAATCGACATGTACCATAATAATATATGTTTAAGGTCCATCAGACTGGGAAAGGGTAAAGTGCAATGTATTGTTAATACTAAATTGTATTATTTTATTGATATGTATTTCAAACAAAAATCATGGCTATAAAATAGTAATCATTACGTGCATCGGTCAGTAACAAGGTGAAGTGTTTCACATAAAACGTTATGTGAAACACTTCACGGCTATTCAAACATCTAATCTACGATTATTACTTTCCCTTAAAGAAACATAATCATTAACATTCTACCTGAACTGCGCAAGTTAAAAACATCTTGTTAACATAATTAATTAAGACAAAGCAAGCGGAAAAAGCATTAACAATGCATCAACCCACATAGAGAACGTCACTTGACTAACATAAAAATATTAATAAAAAATACACGCGTACAGACGGACCGATGCTATCTCTTGATATATAGCGACAACCCACTGACTAATGTCTAACCTACACACTAAAAAAACATTAAAAATACACTATCAAACAGCCGATCCTATCGCTTAAAAGCTCACATCGATTACCATTACCGCTTATCTACCACAACGCTGTCAAACAATAATTTAAAAGCAGCAATGTATTGTTAACTTATCGATTAAGTCGTATGATTTGTGTCGTGTGTTAACCGTAATGTGACACCCAGTGATGTCCAGTAGTACGAGCATCGATCTCACGATAATATCGACATTCAATCGGCTGCGCCGGAGTTTTTATAGCTTATCATTTTGTTTTTAAGCCCGCACCGTTGTTTTGACAGTGTAGTTAAATGTTTATCCGTTTTATTGCTCGTGCATGAGTCGATGTCACATAAAAATATCGATATCGGCGACTTTATTTCTAAAAGTCATTTGATTTCGAAACATTGCGGTAGCTAGAAATTTAAGCGTTATAAAAGACCGTATTAACTGTATAGACAGTTACATGAGCGATAAACATGAGCATGTTATGTATGAATGATTTCATGTTTGGCTTGTAACTGCTCAAGTAAGGACTGTTTCAAGTAAGTACTTAAAACATTACCTAAAGTATGACCTGAAGAATCTATATCTCGTGTTAAAATTTCGTTTTGGGTAAAAAAATACGTATCGCCACACGCTAGATGATGCGAAGCTCACGAACCTGTTAAACACATAATAGTACATAACAGGCGTGGTATTTAATGTTCCAAGTCATTTTAAAGGGTTGAACAAACTACCTTTAATGAAATTCGTTACCATATCTTCTACTTATTGTAGTATACAGGTAATGTTTGTGGTTGTAGGTGTACAATACACAACGCAATAGTGCTGTACTTAATTGCATTAAGCAGTATAAACAACATACATTATCAAGCCACTAAATTACTCTTGTCTCAAGAAACAATTTAACTTGGCGGTTTTTCCTCAGAATCTGTCTTAATTAAGCCACAAATACATAATTAAAGTTCGATAGCAGTGTAAGCCGGTGGAGACATTAATTAGAAATAGTAGGAAAGCGGAGAGCTCAATTACGAGGAATATTAATGAGCAATGACGCTCTCGAGGCTCACCTCTAATTACATGCGCCGAGCACGCTCCCGAATTAGTTCGCCTAACCTACGATCATTACTCTAATCTTAATATTATTTTATTATTTATTTACTCACTCTTATTGTACTTGCCTCCTTAATCTAGTAGTCGCTAAGGCGTCTGCTAGGTACGAGATCCTGGGTTGGAATCCCGGGTCGAGGAAAGTGTTATTAGGTTTTTTCATTATTAATCAGCACGAAGTCTGGATTTGCGCCCCGTTGATGGTACTAGGCTTTCCCTTGTAACATTTAGACCTATAACACAACTGGCGAAATGTGGGTGTAGTTTAAGTACATCTCTGCCTATCCCTTCAGGGAAATACAGATATGTTATCTTCATATCAGTAGTTAAGTTAAAGTAATAATTCATTCACAAAAATGAAACATTTTATCACATTCAGTACAAAAAAAACAATAGAATTAATCACCAATCGTAAACAACGATAGAGATGTGAAATGAATCATTTAAATAGCTCTGTAACCGCAGCTAGTCACCTACTAGCCTAACGTGACTCATAATTAATATAAAACAACATTAGACAAAAATAGTAATTTGTTTTTCAATTCAATAAACAATTACCTACATTGTATGTGGTGGACTGACGCTGTCTGAAGCTTGTACCATAAGGGGCTGGCTACACAAACAAGTAATAACGTCCCCTGTGGAGACTAGCCCTCACCGGTTCCAGTGCTAGTTCACTGGTCTTCGAGTATTCTATACTACTAACAACTAACCTGGTGTTGTACTTTTTCAAGCATAGAATTGAACATTGGGCCTTCATGAATTCATTATTGGTGAAGGAACCTGAATAGGATCTTCAAGTATATTTCCTCAATTTCCCAAGAAGAGCAAAAATTGGCCGTATACTTGCTCGGTTGTCTGAAAAAACGATGTAACAAATAAAATGTCAATGAGTAAGTTTATCTTATAATAGTAAATAGGGATTAATTTATACTGCTGCTTATATATTATTCGCTGAAACCGTTTAATTTAGAATTGACTCTTATTTAAAGTATTCCTGCACTCTAATACTATTTGCTAAAGCATCATCAGATTGGACTCAGCTACTTAGTGTATCAACACTGTCCCATAAATGACATTATCCGAGATATTCAACTAACTGCTGTCACACATCTAGGTTTCAACACCTTAGTCTTAGGCATTCCCAACTACTTAAACAAGTGACAAGACAAATTCAACCCTATTGTCACCATTCTAAGTTACAAATTAATTTGTACGTTTAATATGAATCAAGAAATCAGTAATCCATACCACAATGAATTCTAATGCGAATAGATAAAGTTGAGATTTCAATAAAGTGTTTCGTTGTTCATATTTAGTATAATGCGAAGCTGGTAATCCAGAGGTCGGTGACAGAATTAGTTTCTAATCAGTTGATTTAATCTGAGTCAAGCGACGGGTCGTTAGGGGGTCGGTTACGTCATGCGACTGCTACAGCGACTGCGACTAATTGCATAGCAGTTGCTTAGCTGTCAGGACGCCAATTTACACCGTCCAAATGTTTGTAAACATTCAATGATAAGTTGGGTGAGTAGTTTGTTGGCCACTTTGTATCATTTGATCTTTATTTTCTTGCTCCACTTTATCAATGTCTTATGTTGTAAGTTTATTAGGTTCAATATCGCGTTTTAATCTATCTTCTGTATCTGAAGCAAATATCTGTGTCACGCAAGCAACACTGGCTCCTATGAATACTTCATCACTGCATCTGTTAAGTCACAAGATGACAAATTCCTTGTCAATCACTTCCTACAGCCGCCGCCTGCGTCCAACACGCACGGAATGCTAAACAGCGAATACTTACATATTCCCACAGCCCTAAATCAAGCCAGCAATGTCCACAGAACTCTCTAAGCACAATAAATCTCGAACATTTCCTGAACATATACGTAAAGCGAGTTATTTAAACCCGCTATCTGCGGCCGAGGCGCCGGCCGACCTCAGATAAGACGCATACGTCACCCTCTTGTGTAGCATACCTAGCACAGACCTACTAAGTACATGCAGATACTAGGGTATCAGCGGGTCAAAAAACTTGATAAATAAAATGTCTACGAACGAGCTTCTCATAAAAATATCTTAAGACCTGCAGTGAGTACAGTCACTTTGTGAGGCTTGTGATAGATCCATCTTAAAACATAGAAATACTACTACCGTTTATGACTATTTAAAGTAAAATGTTAGTGCTGGGTCTAACGTTACACACAGAAGAAAATCTAAAATCCTTAATAAAAAAACTGTGAAACAAAATGGCAAAAATTGTTAGACTTGTAATTCAGAGAGATCCAAAATTTACAGCACTGCACTGCTGCAGTATGCATATTCAAGTGTAAGGCTGAGTTAGATTTACTTAAAAATAAATGTAGGACAAAGTTATTATTCGAGGAAATAAGATCAGCATAAATATAAGAGTCAGTCAAACGAGGTTTAAGGTCACACTATCAATATGATAACCTGGTTCTGTTTATATCGCCCACATCTTATTCGCAAAGCGTGCAATGTCAATAAAGGTCTAATAGTATCATTAACAACATTTAAGTAAATAAAGCCAGATATCTTTTAATTGGAATCATAATCTTATATATAGTTAACTCTCACCATTATAACCTTCCCTGGACTTTCACAAATATTTTAAAACCAAAATTACCCAAATCGGTTCAGTCATTCTCGAGTTTTGGCGTGACCAAAAATCTGAAATTCATTTTACATATACCTATAGAAGATTATTAAGGTAGACCCGACCCCTTCAACGTCTCTTGTAACTATGCAGTCTTCTCACAAGCCAATGCTCTACTTACTGGTTTGTCCATTATACTTTACCATGAAATAATTTGAATATATTAACTTGCTATTTGTGAAATATAAATATAGATGTTATAACATTTTTTAACAACTCCATTATGTGACCGTTTACTAAACAGGTCAACCTTGTGAATCCCGCCGATATATGACCCTCTCCCTATTTGTCGAGCCACATGAAAGGTGACAGTCAATCAAAACGCAGCAGCCAGTAATCCTCGTCAAGCAACAATTTAACTGTCATTGTATTGAGATCATCACGATAATAATATTGCTCTGCCCCCTTACTATGAACTCTTAAGGCAGGACTATTTGCGATATGTGAGCAGGACGCCGGCGCCGCTACGTATAGTGTAATGCGGCGTCTCGCTTCCACAAAGTAAACTGGCCTGCTTTAAGAGTTCATGGTGAGGGGGCTGTTGTCTATAATTATGCTGTTTAATTTACTTATAATGTTTTAGTTACACCTGTATCTTTGGGATACGTACAACACTTTTAAACTTGCGAGGAGACCAACATCTGTTCTCACTTCTCTAGGTTAATTATTAGGATATATATTAGCAGCATATGTTATGTATTTGAATCTGTATTTGCCTTGTGATTATAGTGCGTGGAACACAACTATATAATTAAAATTTGCATACTGAAATATGCTCACTCCTATTTCAATTATGTTGTAGAGCGACAATTGGAACGTCTTATGACATTTTTATGAGAACATTTTAAAAATGTGAGTAATAGAAATAAACACACCAATCAAGATAAACAAACTAGTGGAACCATTAAACTCATTACTAATACATTAAACCAATTAACTATCGGACTAGACGGTCTCGTTGATAAGCCACAACTAGAGAATGCTAACTCAGACTGGTATTCTAAATGTTACAATTATGTTTTCAAAATATTCATCTTGTTACAATGCTATAAATAAATCAGCACTAAATTCCACGCGTAATATTTATAAATTATATTTAAAATATTCCTCAGTATCCAACATTTATTGCCTTTAACTTAGACAATAAAATCATTAAGCTCGTGTCGTACATTGTTTACACTTACATCTTTATCTGGACTTTGAAGTCAACTAAGACGTCATGAAGCAAGTATGTAGATTTATCCATTGCTTCTTAGATTGAAAACGCTCATGCATCCACTATTCTTTGAAAACGTAAAGTAAGTTCGTAATAATCCTCTTCTACTAAGTTTTCGGTGTAATGTCTTGAATACATCATCATCATCAGCCGGAAGACGTCCACTGTTGACCAAAGGCCTCTTCCTTAGAACGCCACAATGAATGACAGCTTGCCAATTGCATACATAGCTAGCCGTAATTATTGCTTATGTAATGAATAATAAAATCTTATCTTTTGTTTACTAACTGTAATCACCCACGTCAATGAGACTTCTATTGCTATTACACTGATTCGGTTTAAGTTTATAAAGTTGAAATCTCTGAAGACAATTCTGAGAGCCATCCAATAGATTTAAACCTAATTGTGTTGGCACAACTAAGTGTTCGGAATCGCTCCGATAGCCGGCTTTACTCGACCAATTACTTACCACTCCGACCATTCCAACTTGTCTGGCCGACACTTAAACTTTAACTAATTAAGTCATTAATATTATGTACTTTAGAACGGTCACAGTTTCAAATCCTTAATTGTTATGGTCAAACAATAAAATATTTTTAGATGTGCTTTTAAATGTTGACTTCATGTTTTTATTGTTGGTACTCGTTTTGTTTTGTCAGCGCAAGTACTTCGCAGTTTCGCACTAAATACTGAACAAAATGATCCAACATTTTACGACTTCATTCGTTTTTCTTCATTTACATTCACGCGTGCACTTAAGTTAGCGACACATAATTATTTGAAATTTGAACCCAAACAATAAATTTAGTAACATTACGAGTTAAATACATTATAAATCACACCTTTACGACTCATTCACGAGCATAATAGATTATTTGCAAAAGGAAAAGGAAGTGGTCCCAAATGCGTGCCCTGCGAGACACCACGACTTGTGACGCCTAAATAAATACGAATGCGTTTTGTTGGATTGTGAGAATTGATATTTATGGTCGAAAAAATGGCTTCCCGCTGCGGGACAGCTGCTCGAGCCATGGGGATAATGGAGGGCCCTTAAAAATTATGTTTTCGACGTCGAACGACGCACTTGGAATCAAAACGATAAACTATACGTTTAGGAATTTACACAATAACCATTTGATATTCGTATTTTACGATAATTTAATCACAAGGGGATAATGTTTCAAGCGTTTGGAATTACATAAACGTAGACATTGAATTTCCATGACTTCCAGTCATGATCAAAATAGATTTTGGTAGTAAATGTTTAACAATATAGCTATTGCCTTTAAATGAATTGTTCTAATAAGTTAAACTAATTGTAGTACAAACATTTTGCGACTAATTTTACTTTGCCTCTTAAAACTACTATGGGTGTTCTTAGCATAATTTAATCCTGTTTTAAGTTGAGCAACACTCCATCCATTAAACATAACAGTATTATGATAATAAGCTACATTTGTTACCAACATAATAACATTTGATATACTACTCGCATTAACACGCGGTAATATTAATTGAACATATAAAGTACTGTAACAGTTATGATATTTCACGCTTTCCGAATAGCTCTATAAAAACATTATAACCACATTATAATTCCGAAACAAATTCTACAGCATTATTTCATTCAATTTACCATCGGACTCCTGCGGCGAGGCTGCATAACTCGATAGCGCCAAACATTTAATAAAATATCAACGTGCAACAAACCTTATTAAAATACCTTTATTTTTGTTCACAGATCAAAAGCTGTTCTCGTTTCTGACCGTGATTTATATTGTAAGTACAGATAAATTGTATTGTTTCCAACATTCATCAAGTAAATAGAGTTATTGAATAATGCAATCACGTCTATAAATACAAGTGATTCAAAGCGAGCCACTGTATCCACGATACAATTATATGGATTGAGACGTACTGTTGGTGGTTGTGATTGATGTAGCCGAGTCTCGCCACAAGACAGTGTAGTTGTCTCCATTGCCTATTCAGTAATCGCCTCAAGACTATCATTTACAATATCGTTCGCTAGTACAACAGAGGATGTAATTATCACCATCCCCGGCAACTCGTTAGCGACACCGCGACCTTTGATTCTGACTCGCAGCAAATTAATAAAATCACCTCGTTACTACCAACTATAGCTGCGTGGAATACTTTAATCTGTATGCAAATTAATGCCGGCAATACTAATAGAGCCCATACTATAGCCTCTGTTTCGTTCAATTTCATATCAGTACGCGTTTCGGTATTACCATCAATTTGTATGAGTATTCCTGTGGATTTTAAATATTTTGCATCCCTGAAAACATCAGAGCTTTTAAAATACCATTTATTTCAGTTTTAAGTTTCTGTTATTCACTATTATCATTTAATTTAGTGTTTTGTTTAATATGGCCTTTCCAATCATATAGTGTTTTAATCTGGTTAAACTCGTCTCAATTATCAGAAAGCATTTATTCCCTTTATGAAGCATTTCGAACTTTGTTATAAGTGTTGTGCAAAACAAGTAAGGAAATATTTACTTCTTATGTAAAACAATTGATGAGTCAAAGGACCTTTGCTAATTATTTTAAAACCTTTATAAGGAATGATGATCTAGTAAAGTGCTCAAGAAAAGTCTACACCAAGATTTATAGGCTATAATGTTCGATTCGCTGCGCAACTGGCCCAAGGATTTGTGCATAGATATGCATGTATAATGGATACTCCGCAACCTTCCTCCAAGGTCGCGTAGGTACTCTGCATGAGGCGGAGGTAAGCTGCGCCCTCCAGAAGCTATTAATGAATCTATTAAAGTTCGCCTCTGATCCACCCGAACATTTATAGCGTCCCGAACATTTTACTAATAACTCGCCTACCTGGCTATAAACCTGCGGTTTGATTTAGTGTCTCGTTTGTTTTAAGCCGAGGTTTTTATACAAAAAACATTCGGTGAGGAAATTCTTAAGATGTGACTGTTGCCTCATTATTATTTTACCATTCAAGTTACATAGTCACGTCACCTCTTATATTTGAGAGTTGTGACAAGGGTCGTTAATTTATAGAAAACATCTTTAGTAACAACAGAACCAGTATTTTGGTTTGAAACCTGATCTTTACTCTCACGTTCATAATTTACACGACATCGATATATTACTGAGCATATAATTGATTTACAATCTAAAGATACAATCTGTTAATGGCTGGTCAATAAAAAAATAAACAATTTTAATATTATAAGAAGAAGTCCATAAATATGACAGGCTGGAAAACAAAACAATGACAATACTTTAAGGAGACCCAAGTTGTCAACTCGACATGACAATAACAAAATATACTGTAAAGCCAACAGTCCCCTTGTATATCCGATTTCGTTCGATTATCTCAAATCTTGTTGGAGCGAGTTAGTCTGAGTTGGGAGTTGGACAATGAGTAAACACACGTCGGCCAAAGGGGTGGTGTCACTCGAAGCCGTGACGAATGCGTTTAGGAACAACAAAAACAAACAAACGACGACATTTTGTTTTCTAACTACAAGGATGCGGGCACGGACATTATATTATAAAACGTTTAAATGTTACAAATGTGAGCGGGGTACTATGTGATGTTATCTCATCATTGTTTCGGTTCTCATCATTAATTATGTGACTCTTTTAGTATTACCTATATCCTACCAAATGAATAAATATGGTTTATATGGTTCTTTTTAATTATTATTATTAAAACACTTTGTGAGAATATATTTGAGATTCTTTTGTCACAGCTTAAGGAACGATGTATATGATCGAAATACGGCAAAATAATTATCCAAAAAATATGCTTTAGTTGTGTAGTTTCGTCTCGACTTTAAGCTACAAGTTATTTCGAAGCTGAGAAAACAATAGTAGAGCGCTAACCAGTGACAATGACAATCGATTTCTGAAGGGGACGCGTTGTTTGGGTTATAGAAATAGTTGAGATTGTGCCACCCACTGCCGGCCAGATGTCCACAGTATTATGGTAAAGCATTCCTCATTCTCCCACATACTAGACTCCGACCCGACATAAGTGACAGCAGAAAGGGAATAGTTTTTTACAGAGTGACATAATGAGTTAATTTTATACAAAACTAGCTGTTGCCCGCGACTTCGTCCGCGTAAATTTCAGATAAAAACACCAGGAGACTATAATCTGATATTGTAAGTAAGTGAAAAACACTATAAATTACTTATCGAAAGGAATGTACATAGTATTTTAATGATAAAGGTATTTTTAAATTAAGATGGGGCTAGTTTACTTGCTTAACCGATTTCGTGGGTATGATCGGTGAATATTGAGTGACTTACGGGAAAGTTATTGACATGATTGTTTTGCTTATAAGGAATGTACACATAAAATTTTGAATGTACCTTTGTTTTACTGTATCTATGTACTATATTGATGGCATGCATTTCTCTAAACTACGTTCGTAGTTTTGTCCTCAGCAGACAACATATAAAGAGAGTGTGAACTGGTAACTCGGAAGCGAGCATCATACAGTTAAATAATAATAGCAGCCTATAACTGCCCTACTGCAGGACAGAGGCCTCTTCTCGTAGAAAGGGATTAAGCATTGATCACCACGCTAGCTCACTGCGGGTTGGCGATTTCAAATTACTAAATCCAGGTTTCCTTACGATATTTCCGTCACCGTTAGTCAGTGGTGTAGAATATCTAAGAAAGTATTTATAACATTGAAAAAGTCACATTGATACTTGCCCGGGTTTGAACCTGCAACCTTGTGCATACAAATCAGGTATGTTAACCACTTGGCCACCACGACAGTCATACATATCATATAGTTATCCGAGTAAAAATCAGCGGGTTTATATTCCTTAATAATTAAGTCTACCCCTGCGTGAGCTATGACGTGAGCGATGATAGTTTGTATGTCAAAATGCGCCAAACGGTTATATTGGAATTGATTGTAGCAGACATTTAAACGAACTGCTCATGTCCGTCACCCATATGTTGGACCTGTGGGCGATGAACTTGGGCAGTTCGTTGCCCAAACAGAAAAGGCGGTGCGGGCTGGCGTTTCACGTGCGCCTTTTAAGAAGGGTCGTAAGGCACGTAGGCCGTACGTGGTGAGCGGGACCAATCGTGAAGAGGCGAGTCAAAATTTGTTTCAAAAGACGTGTACGTGTGTACATGTAGCATACATGTAGTTAGAAGGATACCCTGAGGTTTTAGCTGGTAAGAGACCGGCATAACACTCCTTCCGCTCAGTGTGGAGGAAGTCCATGAGGATTTTCCTAGCAACAAAAATACTTTGATAATTGTGTGGAATTTAGAATTTGACTGCCTTATTGGTCTAGTGTTCGTAAAATGCGACTACTGAGCGGGAGTTCCGTGTGTTCGTCTACCAGGTCGGACAAAGTGTTATGGGTTTTTCAACTAATTCTCAGTAGCTGTACCGACTTTGAATTTGTGCCTGGTTAATGAAAATTTAATTGGCGTAAGTAACAGTACAATAAAGGCGTGATAGTATGGTATGAGTATGGCCACCGCTACAATTTGTTATAATTTCTGCATCTATGATGTTTCTCTACAAAACGGTAACTTTGAGGTGGATCACAGACCTTTAACTTAACGATGGGTGTCTACAGTACACTTTCTGCTAGAGAGTTAAAACATATAAACAAAAAAAACTTCAAAATTTTATGTCGTTTGAATATGTTCCAGTGAATAAATATTTATGTTGTCGAATGCGGGAATAACACTATCACATCACATCTTAACCAACTTTTCCAGGAACGTGAAGTAATGAGAAGAATTCTGTATACTCCGTCTAAATATTACCATTTATTAATATTTATGTATATCCAGTGTATAAAGTGCAATATATAAGTAAAGTTTTTACGGAGCATTTAAGTACGAAAATATTTATCTATAGTCACCGAAGAACAGGAATGTGACTCGATCCATTACATGGTGGTTGTTCCTGCTGAGTTCTGTCTAAAACTATTGTACATTCTTAATTTAGGATTACATTTCAGCAAATGTCTCTTAAAACTATAGCGTAACTCTCCAAGAACAGACGTTTTGTTGCTTCAAATTGATGTGTACATATATTGAGTATGGTGAGCGCTAATTTGCCACCTAAGAGAGAGAGAGAGAGTAATTCTGAAAGACAATTTTGCCCCGATTATTTGTTTCTTAACCTTATGCAAGAATGCTGATACTAAGTAATAAGTGTTTCAAAGTGATCTGTGTGAATGATTGTTGGTAGACAGCGCCTAAATGGTAAATTGTTTCTCCAGCGTTTTCCATATTTGTACGGTATTGATGAATCAAAGGTGTAACCCAAATTCGGCAGATGAAATAACTTCGATGTAAAATAAAAAAAATGAGAAATCTAACATTTTGATGGAAAAGCTAAAATAGAAAATATTACTGAATATTGTTATTAACTATTCTGTGGTTAAAGTAAAACAAACAACATTCTATACATATTTACAATGGTAAAGTTACAAACTTATTAAAGTAGAAAAAAAATAAAAATTCATTAACTGTAAATAGTTTGGAATAATATTATGTTAAAAATATGTTATAATTGTCTTTTTATTAATATTTAAGTTCGAAAACATCCAAAAAGAAATTAAAGCCTATGCAAAAAGAAAATCCTTTGGCAAGGATCGATCTCTATACATATAAAACGCAGGGCGATCGCTTAACCGCCACGCCATGATACTTGACGTAAATTTTAAAATAGATGTTTCTATACATGTGATGATTTACTGCTCAGCTCCTTATGGATATAGCGTGATGATTTCTACTTCAGAGGTTCATCTGTAACGAATCTGCATATTGTAACTATTGGTTTTGTCTTAAAGTGCTATAGAATGCGCCGCCACGCCGGCCGTTACCGCCGCAACCGCTATGTCCCTGCCTTTTATCTGTAATATCTTCGAAACTATTTATTTAAATTACTTGCTATAAAGGGTTATTTTGATCTATATTAAATGGACAATATATTGAAGGTACTTAATTCGATAAGGATTTATGCTGTATTGCTCAAAATCGCTTCGTAAATAAGTCATTATTTCTCGTAAAAAGTAAAAGATAAAAAATGGTTATTGTGGGTTATTCGTAAGAGATAGACATATGCCCTCGCGGACTTTTTTATAGGCATTTTTATGGTGTACAATACTGTAGTACATTGTTTTGATATATCTCGTAGGGTTTAGCCAGCGTTTGCAATGTAAGCGTTGTTATTTTCGACATCACATTAGAAAACTCTAAAATTATCAGTGTTTCTCTACTATATTATGCATGTATTATAGACATAAACCTTCCTTTTGAACCACTCTATCTATTAAAAAAAACCGCATCGAAATCCGTGGCGTAGTTTTAAAGATTAAAGCATATATAGGGACAGACAGACAGCGGCGAGTGACTTTGTTACACGCTTTATATTAGCTTCACTTGTATGTATGTATGTTTGTTTGTATGTTTGTAACCGACTTCTTTGGGCGCGATTTTGACCCACTTTAAACGGCTAGATTTCGTTCAAACTTTGTAGATTTATCGAGGACCGATGACAATACACTAATTTGATAAAATTATTTAATAATATAATTAATAAAAAGTATTAATTAATAAAAATAGCATAATTACAGCCCGCAACACAAACGCCCTCTGCTAAGCCGCTAGTCGCTACGGTAAAGTTCCGTGGTAGCTAAGCGTCGCGCGCGTGTCCCGACTCCAACGCCCTCTGCTAAGCCGCTAGTCGCTACGGTAAAGTTCCGTGGTAGCTAAGCGTCGCGCGCGTGTCCCGACTCCAACGCCCTCTGCTAAGCCGCTAGTCGCTACGGTAAAGTTCCGTGGTAGCTAAGCGTCGCGCGCGTGTCCCGACTCCAACGCCCTCTGCTAAGCCGCTAGTCGCTACGGTAAAGTTCCGTGGTAGCTAAGCGTCGCGCGCGTGTCCCGACTCCAACGCCCTCTGCTAAGCCGCTAGTCGCTACGGTAAAGTTCCGTGGTAGCTAACCGTCGCGGGCGCCGAGACCGGCTCGCGTTAAGGTAAAGCTCCGTGGTAGCTAACCATCTTAATAAAAAATAGAAAATAAATAATAGTTTAAAAAAACTAAAAAACACGCTTTTTATCGAAAACCGAACTAAAAAATAGAAAATAAGTTTTAATCAATTTAAATTAAGAATAGTGTTAAAAATTTCAATAAATATAAATTAATAATAGTGTGAATAAAAACAAAAAATATTTTATTTAAAAAAAGCGTGGGGTGCTTTTTAAGATATTATCAAAGTGATAATCACTCTACTCGTATCTGTCAATAAAATATTTATAACTATTGACACCATGCACCCCACGCTTTTTTAAATAAAATATTTTTTGTTTTTATTCACACTATTATTAATTTATATTTATTGAAATTTTTAACACTATTCTTAATTTAAATTGATTAAAACTTATTTTCTATTTTTTAGTTCGGTTTTCGATAAAAAGCGTGTTTTTTAGTTTTTTTAAACTATTATTTTATAATATGTAAGGACTGCGAACGCTGAAGAATGAGTCATAGTTCCAGTGGGAATATGTGTCAGTCTAGTGATTAGGTACTACCAGTTCGAGTCGAATCATCTCATTTTAAAAGTTGACCTACATAGTGATACAATTAAACTAGTCGAACATAAGTATGTAAGACACACTTAAAGAACCCAAACTCATTCGTTGACGTCAAGTCTTGGTTGTACGTAAGAAAAAGAGCGAAATTTCAGATATATTTAATAAAATATTTAATACTTTAAAAACTACATGGTCTGTCCGCGAAATAGAGACAACACTTTTGTGAACAATCGCAAATTTTATACGTGATAGAACAGGAAGAGGGTTAAAATGCAGTAGGGGTATTCACCTCAAGGGTTTATGTGTTGGGTGACAGGAGTCACGGTACCTAGCGGCGGCGCGCGGCGTGGTCAAAGCAACAGTAACATCGGGTGAGATGGGGATCAGACGCCGCCATTTTCGCTCAATTTATTGACGACGCCCACTTGGTCATTTTCCTAGTTCCTAACTCTACATATAAACAACAAAGGCTAGACTTTCTGTAGGTACTGCTCACAGCATGAATAAAAATACGAGTGGCTACTATGTTTTTAATATCGATAGCTCGATAGCAGGAGGATTTCCCTAAAGCCTTCTATTTGGTCATATGTGCGTCAAGTGAGCAGTGCGATGCAATTATATTTAAAGCGTAACTGAGCGTGTTTACATTAACGACCATTGTGGTCCACCAGTTTAAGTGTGTCACGCTCACCTTAATGCCCTGCTAATGGGCGTCGTGCTGCCTCCAACGTGGTTAAGCTACCGATTATCTATAACATTCATAAATCCCCATTATTTATAAAATATCACGCGTCAGCCATATAATTTAAAAAACATACAAGCGTTCATCTCGCTTACTGATCACTGCCGAGGCGTTGTTGCGATCGTTTCGACTATTTATAATTTTTAATCTATAATGAAATCTGCATGCATAATGTACATCATAAAAACAGTGAGGTGAGACTCGAGGCTGCGCGAACGCACCCGTGTGCCCACGCGCACCTATTGTACCCACCCACACCACGTTCAAACAAACAAACTTAACATTTACCGTTCTATCAAACAGGATCCCTTATGGGCCCTTATTTTTAAAACGAAAATCGAATGCAAACCTAAATTTGTTAACTTCCGAACCACAAATATACTTTTACCGACAAGTTCTGGAGTTTGAACCCTATGGCTCCATATCTAAAGTGTAGTAAGCTACATTGGTAAAAAAGCAAGTAATGTAAACGAAAAGGAACAGACACCATTCACGTCCTGTCGCGGCCATACATAAATATCGCGTTAAATAAATCATCGGCGACATGTTTTGTGACGTTTGTATTTTTAGCTCTCGATTGTAAATTGTTAGTGCTGCTCTTATTTTATGGGATGTTAAAAGTGATAGATTCCTCGGTTGAAACGCTTTGTCATGCGAACACCCATGGAACACGTCTATTAACAGGCGTTGTTCAAACTAATTGGTAGACCTACCTGTATGGTAATGAGGGCGAGATAATGGAAATAATATGAACGATAAAACGAAACTTAACCTAGTATCTTTTACTTAAAAGGCCGGTTCTGAAAACAACTGTTTACGGCACTTAACAGCATGTATTATTAGCAATGAATCGCTTTATAAACTCAGCTATTAATTAGCTAATTTTATGCTGTAATCAAACCCTGATGCGCTTGCTACATTCACCACGACGCAGCTACATAAAACCCGCCAACCAATCGTAAAACGAATTTAAACAAACCAACCGCAGCGACCGCTCACCATACGGCACCATTTTTTGCCCAGACAACCCTCGTCTTGTATTTTTTTCGTGTAGCAACACTGTCTTTTCCTTCGTGTTCCATTTATTTTGCTTTTGTCTTATTTCGAATAACTTGTGAAGAAGAAATAAATGTTAAAGCGGATTATCTGCCCGCATAAGTCATAATATTGAAAGTTGTGGTTCTTACGGAAGATTAGGAAGGTAACGTTTTTTATACGAATGCACATTTACAATCAAAGATCTTGTTTACTTAGTTATTGACACTGAAGCGTATTTAATTATTAATAAGTAGTTGGAATACCTAAATAAAACCTTTTCTTAGTCCTTTAATATAACATTTTCTTTAGCTAAAGATTTTCCAGCTTGATTAAATCTGAAGTTTTGAGCTTACAATTAAAGTTATACCAAAATTAATATAACAAAATTCTTAAAATACAACAGCAGGTATTCCAATTTCCAAATATTGCCTTGCCTTGAAAAAGATAGCCACTATAGCCAGATTATTCTCGTGCTCTATCTAACTCTTCTAGTTTACAGGTTCAACCTTCACGATGCAGTCCTATAAAGACAGTCATTTTGGCTCGCGGGTCACAAAATGGCGACGAGATGGAGACGCGAGATAGTGGATGCAAAACCGGATTGATAGTGCTAGGTAGTGCGTCCCGTGACGTTTATTGCCATCCGGGGGCAAGAGTTATGGCCCGCACTCGCGCAAAGTTCGCCTTCAAACTATTTATTGGCAACACTCCAGCTAAGGAAGCGTCGACGACTACGCTCCGATATCAATTCATTCGCCGCTTAGCTAAAAAACATCATAATTTTCCGATAATGGCATATGTTGGAGCCAGCCTCACTACGTATGCAAAATACAGATAACATCACACTGTTATGAGTGTCTTGAAACGGCGACTTGTATACGATGCAATAAATGAAATGCAAGTATGTTTTACGGCCTTATTATTCATTTAATACAAACTGCTGAGTACTGTCTACGCCAATGACTTGATTTATGAATGCGGAACATTCGAATCCAACTATTTCTCTCGCTTGCCTCTGGTTGTTAAACTTCGTGATCTCTGCGACAGTAACAGGATTATCTAAATCGGTCGAGTAGTACCCCAGATATCGTCTTTCAAAACATAACGTTAACTTTCTAATAAATAAAATGGTACTTTTCGGGTTAATTCTACCAATGAAACATTTAGTATTCCGCAATAAAGGAGCATTAAATCGTTTTGACAACTGCATTACACAATACAAATTATAAACAAAAGAAATTGTAAAGCGCGCGAATCCCAAAACCATAATAAAGTGTTTCAAAAGATACTCGCAAAAAATGTTGGTTATTGTGAGCGTAGCTTGTTGTGTAAACATCCGCTGGGTGAATCCGAACGCATTCGCTGGACGCCATCTTTTTTATCCCCAGTTTGGCGGGAAGATTTATGGGCAGTGACAAAGTCAATTTCATGGCACGACGCGGTGGCGATACGGCACGCCTCGGATGCCTTTATGATGGAATTTGGCATGGGCTTTTAACTGTAATTGTCCTTAAGTAAACATTTTACCTGCCAATTTGATGAATCGCCTCTGTCATTGTCAAGAGATGCTTTGTGAACGTAACAATTCAATTTCTGGGGGCTTTCGCGGAAGTTAATGTAAATGGTCCATATTGTTGCGTTGCTAAGTAGAAATTTGTGTCAAGTGATTTATAAATTGAATGACACTAAAATGCCTTGAGCTTGGCTCCATTATACGGATTCGGTGATCAGTTATTATTGAAGTAGGCAATTAATAATAGAAGTAGATAAGATTATCTTACGACATGCGCTCTTGCAATAAGAAATAAGAATAACATAAATGACACATTGTATAGGTAGGTACAAGGTATATGCATATCGTGAAATAAAACCACATTCCTAAAAAGAAAATGACGAATAATATGCTCTTTAACCATTGTAAATATATAATATTATTAAACATCTTATCGAATAATAGATTTTTATAATAATATGATAAGTATGGTTACAGAAAAAGATTTAAATTGCCTTATAGAGATGTAACTTGCAGTTTTTCTCCAATAAACATGTTCAAATTAACATTACGTCGGAAATAATCTAAAATATATATTTATACCACGTAACATATTATACCGGTTTTATTAGAGTCCCATGAAGTCTATAATAAATATTCAACATGTTTTGATAATAAAATTCGACTAAACGGATTCTCAACTGTCGCCATATTGATAGCTTCGACGATTTTATCGCTTGTTACGTAAAGCTGTCAAATGAATGGACTGGGATTTGTTTGAATTTGAATTCCGAACACGATGGTAACTGCGTGATTTTTTTGTTCAAATAAAGAACTCACTTTACTTATTGCGTGCCAAAAAGTGGAACATTCTAAAACAGTGTGTTGGAAGGTTTTACTATTATTGAAATAAAAGGCTGTATTGTTAAATGCTTATTAATCAGTTTTGTAAACAAAATCACCTACATGTGTTACAAATAAGTAGTCTCTCAATAAAGCTTAAAATATTATAAATGTGGTCTTCTTCCGACATTGGCTTGATGATTGGAGTTAGTTTCGTGTGAAGATGCTCCATATATTACGGAAAATATCTCCCTAAGTAGATAGCCATCTTTACTTTAGCTCATGCCTTCATCCTTTATTTCACTCGAGGGCTCTTTCAAATTCATACATCATCGTTTAGCAATCAAAAACAGATAAGTCGATGTAACCCACAACTTCCGTGTATCAATTTACACTACCTACATGAAGTCATATTCAGGTAGTTCCGAAGTCCGTGAGTCTAATAGGATATCAGTGTCCTACCGTAGACGCGCTCTATTAGGTACAAATTAATATGTCACAAGTGAACCCCTCCCAGAAACGCCACGGTTCATGGAAATGCAGCGCAGAACTAATATTATCACTACAAATATCTCACGTGCCCGCTACCGATTCTACGAAAACCACTTTTTTTGGTCACCAGTGATCCTGACAGTTTTATCCGTTTGAGCATTTTTCATTCGAACCGCTTATTACGTTTCTAAATATCAAGTTACACGACACACCTGTTGCGACGAGCTCCGTTTTATAACCGATATCAACACGTATGACAAATGTCATATTATTTTTGGCGCGAACTTCAGCGCCGCACATGGCTGGCGGCGCGGCGCTGCTCGCTGCTCGCGGAGTTCTCCATCAATTTCATCGGTAATGAGGAGATGCGGTGATAGTGACAGGTCCGGACAGACGCGCGGCGCCCGACAGCAGGCGTGGCGGACTAACGAGCCTTGTCCCTCGCCTCAAAAAAATAACAGCGTCTTATTCAAGATATTTGTCGACGCTCGCAGTGTTTTCGTTCCAATTAATGTATCGAGAGCGCACGAACAGAGCGTAATCGATTTTGAATCTGTCACGAACTCAGCTACACGTTAGCGACGACAAGAAATCGATTATAGATTAACTGAATCCACTGGTTTTGGAGCTCAATTATTTACATTTAGTCACATTTCTCTTTTATCTTTCGTTTGACTTCGTGATCGCGGCCAGACGATCTAATAATCGTATTCATTCGTCCCCTGCGCCACATTTAATTTGGACGTGACACCAAATCTCTCTTGGATTAATTACCGCTATATTTATGGCTTGTAAACTTTATAAGTGTGAGAACTCCACGCTCAGCAGTGGGCGCACGCACGTGTTTAGATATATGCGCAGCTTCCAAACATTAATAAAGACCGACATTTCGGTATATCTGCTTAACATGACGGATATTAATTTCGTATGATTTGTGTCAACTATAAAACAACTTTAGACGCCCATTAAATATGTTGTAGCCTGTCGTATAGAATAACACGTCGTTCGATCATAAACGTGCCTAGCTCACCGGTCCACTCGATCTCGCCGATGCGATCTCGCTCGTTACCCGCGGACGGTGCGACAAACGCCATTATTTCCCTGGTCCTGACAGCTAGGCACTTTATACAAGTCGCCAAGCGTAGGTGGTCCCTATCTCGGACGTTCTCGGACTCCACTTCCTAAGTCAACATTTCTCGCTGTGCTTTTGTTGTCGCTTCACTATTGTCCTTAAGAAACAGAAGTGGAAACCGACCTCCAACGCTCGCCACCGCCGACGACGTGCCAATAAAAACTGTATAGCTCCTTTCAAAATTAAAAACAGTCTTTAAATGTTATGTCCAATAAAGATCTGTTTTCGCAAACATTAGTAAAACATATTTCGTTTGAAGCTTTTACGACTCCATTATCATATAGATGCGCGTGTGGGGGGTATTATTAAAAAAATATCCGTGGGTCTGGCCGCGCGCCGCGCCGGGCTGGCCACTCGCTCGAACGCCATTTGCACAATCTCGGGTTAAAAGTAATATTGTTTGCATTATGAAAGCTTTTTCGCGCCATATTTGAATTTATATTGTGCGTTTGTGTCTGCATTGGAAATGTGCTGCCTACGCATTGTTTCTGTGTAGTGTTTATATCTCACAGATTTATGATGCTATAAACTTGCACACTTATTACAGGCGAAGCGTTTTAAGATAGCTTTGAATATTAACATTTTATACTTACACTAAAAAGGAACTGGGAGTTGTGAAATCGGATGAGTCAGAACTGTCGACGACTGGGCGTAAGCAGAGCAAGTTGATTGATCAATTAAAAAAATCAAGAAGATAAGTGTTGGTATAAAACTGAAAACATCGCCAATTTAAATGTGGACCGTTAGGTGAATTTGTTGCCTTTAAATACATAAAGTTACTTAGATAAGTGTAGTTAAAGAATAGATACGTTCCAGTCCTGTCGCTCACTAAGACAACTCAGTGAAGTCTAATAAGCTCATTAAATCACAACTCGCCTGCACCCATCGCTTCGATATCCTCCAACATGAGCCAATACCCTTTTAATGGTATCCACCAGTTCGCACACAGCCCCGGCGCTGCTCACAATGATTTAACATAAAAAACACATTATTTACTTTACGGAACGCCATAGATTGTCGCGAACCATCATGATTGCACACCTCGTCACGTACTCGTTCACGAATCGAATACTAATTAACTTCAGTAAAGTGAATAATTCATTTGTCGTGTGCATAATCAGATACCAATCTTCCCTGAGCCCTTTCAGTGAGGCTATGCAGTAGAAAGGGTGGGTCGAGATTTGCTGGCCAGTTAGATTGGAAGCTAGGATCGTACGCATCTGTATTTTACTACGAAACTCGTTATAAACGCGAAAGTGAATGAAGTATACGTGTCGAATCGTGAATAATCATTGTCGTTAATGTTTCCCGTAACAGGCAAGGGATATTATGCTGGCTTTTTATATTTGTAGAAGGGTCTACGTCTGCCACAGACGTAGACCCTTCTACAATTTCTTGTTGGTTTCTACGGGTGACAGGTATTGCATATTTTGACCCTTCCGAGCTTTGAAGCATAACTTTGAATCCAGTAATACCTTTCTCAGAAGCAATCCTTAAATTGTTTAAAAACTGGATTTACCGTTACAGTGCCGCCTATCGCGTCCCGAAAACCAGAATTCAAAATATTGGATTGTTTACGACTAATAGTTAATGCTACCTAGCTTTCAAACCGTAATACTATACCTATGTTTAAACAATAAATGATTGGCAAGATATCAAAAATTATGTTCGTTCTCCGTTTTGATAAAAATGCTCTAAATAAAATCAACATGTAGATTGAAAACATTCCATTTGACAAGAGACTTTATTTTTTCGTTAAAAATGTGCACGTGTAAGTGTTTGTGTTTACACCAAAATAAACACAGCACGTGCATTCGCGAGCACTACTTATCACTTTATTTATTTGAATCATTCGTTCACCGTGAAGTATTTTGTAAAACAACATGAGCTCGATGTTAATATTCTGACCGAATCAGTTTTCGCATTTTACGGAAAACTTGCTTTTGTAAATATTTCTGCAGTACATGGTTTAATGTTTAACATGTTGTTTACCTGATAATAGGCTTAATAAAGTTGGGTATAACTGAATTGTTCTAGACAACTCTCCAGTCTCTACCATACTTATATTCTGTAATTTTAGGAGAATTTGCCTACCTACTGTCTCTGTGATTTTTGGAGTAATCTTCTAAGAGGAATAAGGATAGTTATAAATATTAGCGTCCTCTAAACCTCTAACAACTAGTGGATATATTTTCCTACGGGAGATTGATAACACTAGTTCAGACTAATAGGCTAGTCGTAAACGGGTTGCCATTAAAAGATGCGATAATAATTAAAAGTATCATAGCGTTAGACGTATCTCCTCATACACACACATATAAAAATGAATTGAGGCGTGGAAAGTAAGATTTACAGCCCTGAGAATAGGTTGCCAATCCGAACTGATGCTGGCTGAAATAAATTATGCATAAGGCAATTTAAATTTGTATATTTGTTATAAATAAACGGTTTATTGGTTGTTTGATGGACGATTAGAAACGCTTATAGTTTTATTGTTATACTTTCATTCGCAGCGGTCAGTTTCGAAAGCTAAGAAACCGATCAATATGTTTTATAGCTTCAGCGCCATTAATCGTGCGATTTGAAGTAGCAGTCAATATTATTGGATCAATATGAGGTCGATGAGGTTCAGAAATTCAAAGGAATTATTTAGAAAATTTAGATTATTTCTGTAATTCCCTTAATGTTTGACGGGTCATTTTCTGTCTAACGAATATTAATTGCGTGAACAAACATCGATGACACTAACATTTCAATCATATAGTATTGTAATAAAAGCTTTACGGAGCAAAGATGATGATGAAAGAGCACGAAAACACTAGACTGGATACCCAAACAGTAGTACAAAGTTATGTTCAAAACGTTACGCAACGACACAGTCAACAAGTCCAAAAGTATCCGTTTGCGCAATCATATTCACTGATTAAACAAATATGTACTTAAACATACATAACACAGGATACATTTCAGATCGGCTGCCATTTTCGGTACTATTTAAGGAGCTTTGAGACGAAATTTTTCCTTTTGACGGCGACCATTTTCGTCGTTTAGCTTTTCAAACTACCAATTTCGGGACCGTTGACGGTTTGTATCGTTTATTTTGCAACGTTTGAATTACTGTGTGTTGAAAATGAAGGATGGACGACATGGACGTGCACGGAAATGTCTCTGCTTTGCTTGAAAATATACATCTAAAGGAAAACAAATATTTTGCTTCAGTTCGTTGGCTAGTATAAAATGTTGAGTAGAGAAGTTCTTTTGAATGTTTTATCTCCATTATATTATACTTAAATATTCATGAATGTATTAGTATGTTCATCAGCATCATCATCAGCCAGAAGACGTCCGCTGTTAAACCAAGGCCTCCCCGTTCAAACGCCACAATTAACGACAACTTGCGATTTGCATCCACCGGTGGCAGCAACTCTGACGATATTATCGGTCCACTTGGTGGGAGGCCTGCCAACGCTGCGTCTTCCGGTTCGTGGTGGCCCCTCGAGAACTTTCCGTCCCCAGAAATTAATATGTTATGATGTAACAATCAACAAATTAGTTGTTGTTTATCTCTGAAAATCGGAAAACAGATTTCATTTGATCGGATCTGCAATAATCAGCTTACAATTAATTTGATTCACTTTCATGAGTTTACATTATACGAGATGAACACGACAGCCAATTTATATTGAAGCTTAAAAAATAATACGTGTAAATACAACACCGGGCAAACACGCATCACGAGGGCGATTCTCAATTAATATAACAATGTACAAACCGTTGTCAATTGCAACGTGACTATGA
This sequence comes from Abrostola triplasia, assembly GCA_946251915.1. Taxonomy (NCBI): domain Eukaryota; kingdom Metazoa; phylum Arthropoda; class Insecta; order Lepidoptera; family Noctuidae; genus Abrostola; species Abrostola triplasia. Next base: position 435,508 of record OX276433.1, read on the forward strand.
TTTAACAAGCTCAATAATAATTCGTGATGATTTAATCTCGTGAATCAACTCTGGCCGCGGTAGGCAATCAGTCTGACAGCCACTTTACTTTTGTAAATAACGCTACGGTTTAATTAATTAATTTCTGTATGTATTCATTAATATCGATGCCGGAATATTGTAAAGGCTTGTAGCAATACTATAAATGTTTGTTTCACATTTATGGAAATTCAGTGGATAGAGTGACTTCCAGTAACGATTTTAACATCGCAAATATATGTATTAATGACGTAGCAGCGTGGCGGCGCCCTGCCTTTTTAACATTTTCCAATCGCTTGATTTTTTAAAAATTATTACTCTACTAATTGTATTTTAAAACCTTTGCGAAATATACAAAAAATATGTAAAAAGTTAAGCATATATACCTAATAGGATTTTTTTCTAAAAAGAACCGTCATATTTAAATACGCATTTAAAAACCAAACTCCGCGGCCGTTATAACAGCAAACTAAGATATATCAGCATTATTCTCCGTGCGGTCCGTATTTGTAGCGCAATACTCTCTGTGCGGTAATAACCGGTTTAATTACGGCATAAATTATCACCGGACGGCGTTAACCGGCTACCGGGCGTACCGCTCCGGCTCGCGGCGTTTTCTGCACTTTGTTACAGAATAAGCCAGCAGCCACTTAATGTGCTATGATTTATTATTATTATGGAGTGCAATGATGAGTTAAGGTGTGTTTGGGGAGTAAAGTAGCTTTTGCAAGTTAAAATTTACTTTTGATTGTAAAGTTTACGGACGATTTTTTAGGACGCGTTAATAGGCCCCAAATGCTCTATCGAAAATCATTAGCATAAGCAACTCCTGTACTATACATAGTACAAGAGAGTTATTCACTTGAAAATACCACCTGAAAATAAACAAAAAACGTAGCAACAACGTTAAATCATTCCATCCGATTTTGGAACACACCAAAGCCATTGATAGTAGTCAAATACCAGTAAACCTGTCTACCCAAAAAACATCGAGGATTTTGAAACTAATCTGCACAAAGGTCGTTCGCAGGCAATCACGCGGAAATTAAGCGGTCGCCATGTGCCGCGACTAACGACGCGACGCGGCACAAATCGCGCGACTAAAACGACGCACGCGCGACTGATCGCGTTACACACCCATTACCCTACCTGATGCTCTTGTAGATTTAATAAGATCAACTACTTTCTCATAACTCGGGACGGGCGGGCGTTTTGGAGCTGTTTGATGTAATTTAACAAGAAAAAAAATATTTTTTTAATTTGGTTTTTTTTTATCTTATAACTTTTTCAGGTGGCTTACAAAGAGTTGGTTGAATGTAACTTTACCTTTTTTACGGTTGTCACTATACGTTATAACCGTTTCCTTTCAACCGTAAGTGATTTAGTAAATTAATGCATGTTCGTTCTACTAGGTTTAGTTCTAGAATACTTTTATACTCAAACTCCATTAAATCTAAGCATGAATGCGTGCCCCGGTCTATAGAATCCAAGAACCATTCAGGAACATTATTCAGATAAATCACTGAGAGTTGAGGTAATCACATAGTCCCTGCTCCTAACCAAACATGGGAATACAAACCTAATATGAGATAAGTCGAAGAACTATTCGCATAACAAACTTACAAGTAAAACTATAAATCAACACGACACCGACATGTCAGTTTCCTGTTCCCATGTCAGCGCGGATAATCGAGAAAAAATCGAATAACTATTCCGATTACGTATCGATACATCGACAAATAAATACGAGTAGTCGTACAAACGGCCAGTGCGTGCGCGGCCTACATAATTCATGAAGTGGTCAGCTGTGAGTGTCAGGCAAGCTGATATTGCAAGAGTTTTGGGTTCTCGACGAATTAAAAATGTAGTACTATGGCACTTTTGGATTGGAGGGACCGCCGTTAAAACTGGGTGAGATTGGAAAGTTTATGTGTCTGTTTGTTTGTCTATGTAAATCATTTGTACACTCAACACCTACACAGTTAGTAGGCTAGGGATAGTTTAGGCGAGTTAAGTCAATATCATTAGAATATAAGTCAAAGGTTAATGTAGTTAACTAATATCTAACGGCCTTTGACAAACAACATGCCTAATTTCCAACGTATTTAATTTACAGTTTAGGAAGCTTTTAATTAAAAAACAATGTCGCCAGCTTTTCGGCCTACTAACGTGAGAGATAGAGTGGTCATAACATTTTAAACAGGTTGAGTCTAAGCTTCAACATACCTTTTTACAAGTCTTCACCCTAGCTTGCGACTCGACTAATAATACCAATCTTAACTTATCATTTATCACGTGACCTCCTGCATAATAAAAGTTGGTAGAGCACCTCTCCAACTAAGGCTACTCGAAGCACCCTATAATAAAAGTATCTGCATATGAAAGTCGCCTCACGAATCATGCAGACGCATAGACAGACAAGATCTCCATTAGAAGGAATCTCAACTAATCGAGGGCCACAGTAAAACATGTCATTACCTATTCTACGTACATCGACGGCCGCACCGTATAATGTGTTCGGAGACGTGTCAAATCGACTAATTTGCAAATATATTGATATCGGATGCTTAACACTACGTTTAGTTTAATACTTAGATAGAGTGGCAACGTGGTTAGCATATTACTGTAGTATCAAAGTAGGATGGTAGAATATTTAGCGGTAAAATGGCTTGATTTATAGTTTGATGGCGTCATTTTATTATAATTTAGGGCTATTACAGCCCAACCGATCTATACCACATAACTGGCTATGCTAACGCATAAACTCAACGTCACAGCATGAATCGAGACTGCCCAATCTGATCACACTGAACCATAGCTTTCAAAACTCAGGATAAATATCCAGTTTTCTAAAAGTTCCTCTCTACGTAACATCTTAATTCTAAATACGAAACTTACAAAAGTGTCTGTAGATGTCTCGCTGCTTAGATTATTCTAGTTCTAAACCCCACCTTTAGTTTGACATTGCCAAAAGGCTTGCTTAACAGTCGGCACTACTCCCTAAAGTCTGAACGGTTAGCACATGCAGAGTTCAGCATAGTAGCTGACCAGACACTACAATAGACAGCATATTACCTCTTGTTGCATGAATATGCCTTTTTGGTAGATTTTTTCAGGGTTCCGTAGACAAAAAAAGCCCTTTTTTTTATTGAGACCAGCCAGGGCCAGCCGCTAGAACAAGGGTGTTTATTTGAACTATTATCTTCCGTCACTTACTCTCCACAAATGTTTTCTTTCACTTAGCTTTCAGACAAAGCCGTTTGGAAGACAAACCGTTGTTAGTCGGAGCGTGACGAGTGTAACAGCCTCCATTAAAGTCGTCGTGAAGTTAGCGGCTAATTGTTTAGTTGCTTAATTAGCCGAACCTTATCCTTTCGCCAGGGATATTGACGTCACGTCCTTGACTCCGGATATGTTCACTAAGGGTAATGTAGCCTTCAGTTGAAATAGAAACTGTTTACGTTCAAATAAAACAGGTTATTATTATAATGGAAGTACAATCTTCTGTACCAATACTCAATTTAAGCTATTTCTCCCTGAAATTTATCACTCTGAAACAAAACATATGGACAGAGTTAATTCTTATGGGAGGGTAAATATGTTAAGAGGAACATCCTGCAAGCTTCGCAAATAATGGAAAGTGTGAACTACAGTGTAAATAAAACATTTAAGTTAAATATTGTTAGCTTTGCTTGCCAAGCAAATTGAGCTACGATGTTGCTCACAGAAATATACAATCGGCGCACGTCGGCATAGCTTACGCGTTGGAGCGCACTTTCGCCAACAATGTAAACGATTCTGTAAATCCATAATAAGATTCTTGTAAAAATATGTTTTCATCCCATTATTTGCATGTCTCCATCCCATCCAAGAAAACGACAAATATGTGTTACAATTAAATCTTTACTGGCATATAGAGGCAAAGTTTGTAAGTAGGTATGTGTGTTAGAATGTAAAAGGTAAGTATCAAAACTAACCTTCCAATTTCAAAATCATTTCAATAACGAATATTTAGGATGCAATATTGGCAGAATATGAAGGTGTCAATGTATTAGGGCGCCACTAAAACCAAACCAAATGACCACATCAATCCTTCTTCATCTATTGTTTTATATTTACTTGTGTTATGTGTACAGCCATTGCAGGACTATCTAGCATCAATTAATCTTGTTAGAAGGCAAGCGATACTAGAGTCTGTCGTAAGAGTAGAGGTGTTAATGTCGCCTCGATATTTGTCGTCGTAATTTGCATATTAATATGAAGCGCCTCGGTCGTTCACCCCGATCGGCTCGTTAACTATTACTTTATTACTTGTTTGTATAATTTAGCATATTATTAGTTTGGCATCATGTTTTTCTTAATTCTATGGTGAATTTGCTTTCGGAGTTTCTTTTGAATTCCTTTTGGCGTGATTTCGGTCGACTAGCTGCCGCCTTAGACACAATTAAATCATATTCTTGACATTATGAGAAACTCATACATTCTACCATTATATTATATTCATCTAACGTGTTGCACCTGGAACTCCAAAAAGATGTTTGTGCAATTCACGATAATATTTTGTGTTTATCTCATGTAGTTATTGTCGGGAGCTTATAATTGTCCGGCTGCTTTAATTAATTATCTATCATACTATTATATATAGATTGAAAAGCATGTATTCTTTCTGATTTATGTAAGTAAGTTTTCTTCCTAATTTCTTGCTGTCTGCTATGCCTAATATTCCTGTTGTTCAGCATTGACTTTCAATAATATTTCTTCATGCTTCGTGTTTATTGAAGTAGAAAAAACTTATAATGAAGAGAAAGAGATAGAAAGCTTTTTCCACTAATTATAGGTTTCCAATTTTTATAGCTGAAGCATTTTGTATGAATTTAATAGTACATGTAGGTAGGCATCTTTATTTACCAGATAAAGTACCACTTCTTCCCGGAAAACTTATAATTTCCCACACGGCTCCCGCTGGCTACCAAGTAAAAAAAACTAAAATGTTAGCATCTCTGCCTGTTTATGCTCCCAGCGTTACTCGAGTGCATATTTTAGAGATGCCCGACTAGCTTCAGCCTCAACTGAAGCATTTTATAGAAGCATCGGAGCATCTCTATCGTAAACTTAAAGTGTTACCAGCAAACATTTTATGAACAAACCTGTCTACCCAAAGGAAAGGTATATAATATCTGCTCTTCTTAAAAATTCTTCTCTTTTACTCTTTGGCAATTTTCGTGTGTAGGTACTAAACTAGGCACCTCTGATCTAGCTCACACCAAGAAATTATATGTTCAGCTTGATATTTATGAGCTCAATTTCCCCGGTCGGTACTAGCAAACATTGTATTAATACTCTTAACAAACCTTTGCTATATAAATCAAAAGCTCGATCATACACTCTTGAGGTTCGTGTCGTATTGCGTAGGAGCGCAAATAAAAGAGCAACAGATCGGTGGTCGTGTGTCGTAAATAATGTAAGGTATCGATTACTATCCGTTAGTACAACGCCTCACTTCACCTCCTGCTGTGCTCTGCGCGCCTGGTGTCTGCGCTCTTTACAGCCCACGATGCGACTCCGATCAGACTACCATGTAGTTCAAAACTAACATTACAGTCTCATATGTAAGGTTATGTTATCAGCCCACGTTATTTCACCGTAGGGCAAAGTTTATCCTTTTCTCTTTTATTTAAACATGGGAAAACCAGTCGACTCTACAGATGTTTATAAGCAGCTTTATATAAATAAAGCTCAAGTGATCAAATAAAGGGTGTTTCCGTTTTCATCCCACGTTTTCATCCCAGGAGTTAAAAATAATAATAATTATTCCGCTTTCAACCCGCAACAAAAATGGACTCCGTTTTCAACCCACGGCATAGTACATAACTGTTTAGTAACTTATGTAAGTAACGTTAGCAGACAAACAAACTTTGTTAGAAAAATCTTTATTCATAATTAACACAACTAAGTCTTTAGAATATTGATATCTAGAAAATCACAGATTCGTACTATTATCAATTCTACATTTAAAAAAAATCACAGATTGTAAGTATTATTCATCCTACATCTAAAAAATCACAAATGGTAATTATTATCAATTCTACATTTTAAAAAAATCACAGATTGTAAGTATTATTCATCCTACATCTAAAAAATCACAAATGGTAATTATTATCAATTCTACGTCTAAAAAAATCACAGATTGTAAGTATTATTCATCCTACATCTAAAAAATCACAAATGGTAATTATTATCAATTCTACGTCTAAAAAAATCACAGATCGTAAGTATTATTAACCCTACATCTAAAAAATCACAAACTATTATCAATAAATTCTACTTCTAAAAAAATAACAGATTGTAACTATTACCAATTACATATACATCTAAAAATCACTGATCGTAACTATTACCAATTACTTATGTATTTAAAAATCACAGACCGTAACTATTACAAATTATACATCAGCAACTATGCTCCTGTCGATCACTTACGACTAACTAACAGATAAGAGAAACAAAGGGTATAACAGATTTGCAATATTCTTTAGAAATATTGCTTTCTCTTTCACTCCCTCTCCGGCTGAATGAAATAGACATAGTGTCTGTGCCTGTGTGTGTGTGTATGCGCGTCTGTGCCAAGGAAGTGACGTCGTAAATAAGTACCTATTCATCAAATTATAAGTATACAAAGTTTAAATAGTTTAAGATTATTTTTCTGTCTGTACAAAAAAACAATTATAAACTGCAGTGGGTAGAAACCGGAATATATTTTAGGTAGAATACGGAAAAAACAACTATTATTATGATTGTGGGTAGAACACGGACTAAGATTTGGGTAGAAAACGGAATAAAATATTCGTGGGATGAAAACTTGGGATGAAAACGGAAACACCCCAAATAAACAATTAGCATAAAACTTATCGCTTCAAAAAATTTATAAGTTTATACATTTATGGTATTACAAAAATAGTGATTCTGCGTAGTCTATTTTTATCTTTTCCCACCCTCACCTTACTCTGTCATATTCTTCAATCTTCTACTATTAAAATCTTGAAGTCTGTTCGTTTTAACGTCAACATAACTAATTCTCAAATTAGTGCATAAACTCGAGGCCAGCCTACGTGCCGGTCGTAACATTCGGCCGTAATAAAATAACTCCATATAGTATATACCCACACCGCCAGTCGTTTAATGTAAATCTCTCGTAATTTATGATAAAATTGTTAAAATAAATAAATTAAATTATCTTCGTCCCCCGAGCCGGGCCGTGCGATCGTTAAATATTTCAATTTGGTATCGTTTCTACATATGACCACGGATATGATACGCAAATGTATGGGTATTTAGATGTTTATGTATGTTAGTTAATCACGCCGCCGCGCCGTTACTCTTCTCTGGATTTTGGATATATTTAATGTCTGTATGTGTTATGGTCACACACATAAATATAAAAGACATTTCCATCTACCCGTATGTCCATAGAGATGTGTTTTGTAGCGTCGCTTGTACTTTATTATTTGTACACGCAATAATAATGCAGGCGTAATACACACGTACTAAACGAAGGCATCTAGAAATTAGTCTTGACCATAAAGAAGTTTACCTGAAAAAGCAGGTATTTTATTTTATATAAATATTACGTCTTTTCAATCGAAGCTATAATAATAAACTAGCTGTACCTCGCGGTGTTACTCGGTGCATATTTCCAGGGTTAATACAGGGTATCAGCTGTCTCCAAACCAAATTTTACCTGAATTGGTCCAGCCGTTTGAACGTGAAGAAGTAAAAAAACTTTCGCCTTTATAATATTAGTTTATCACACTAAACTGTTGAACCCTCCACCTGCGAACCTCGTGCGACTGATCGCGGCCCACGATAAGCGCCGCGCGGCCACACAGCGTCTTAATATCGGATCCATTACATTCAGGTATTTCATTAACGCGTTTCTGGGAATTCGGATGTAACGGCCGAACAGCTGCTGATCGCCGGGTGGGTGTCACTGGCAAGGTTTAGATAATACAGTGTTAATGTAATTAAAAGTTGCATAAGAATTACTGTTGACAGACTTAAATTGAAGTCAAGTTGCTATGCTGATACAATCATTGCTGCAAATGTAAAATAGCATATTAACTTCAAACCCAAAAGTATACCCAGCCGACATTTTGTAATTTCTTTATTCATACAATGAAAAAGCTTCCATAACTGAAAATACAATACAGGTCAAAGAAAGAGAAAATAATTGTATTCAACTTTAAAGTGTAGACCCTAAGCTGTAGTTTACAAAATGAAAGGTAAATGAGGTTTATTAGAGCTTATCCCATTAAAATCTCGTCTATATTAAATAAATCCCCTAGTTCTGAGACCACAAAGAAAAAAACATTAAAGCTACTGGTCATCCGAGGTTCTGCAACTACATGGTCCACTAAAGGAGTCTGACCACGCACTGCAATTTATAACCCTAATAAAACATATTTTTTATTGCAGTTAAACTTGCAAATCACATTCATAGGCGTCGAAGATTTATCTAACATATTGGGCGATAATTCACATGTAAAATACACGGGGGTTCAAGCGTGCGCATGGGCAATGAATCAAACGCCCACCTAGTGCACATTATTGTTTATAATTGTCTAGACACGCGACTCAGACGCATTCCGATCGATGCTAACTAGCTTGGATCATGTTACTGCGTGGAGTAGTCACTGAATGGAATGTCAATGAGAGGGTGAAAGGTAAGAAAAACATCTACATAAACAATGGTTGATGCTTGACTGGGCGATAAGCCTTCGCTGAATGGTGAAAAGCTTTACTTAAGTTTGACGACCTGACCTGACGAGCTATTAGACTATTCCTCTAAAGGTTGCGGGATCGATTCCCGAGTCTGAGTCCGATTTTTAGTGTGGGGCGCCGATTATTCTAAAAAAAATTTACTTAAAAAATAAGAGCCGCTTTAGATACAAGCTTCTAAACCCTCCATTCACTCCATACTCTGTGTGCTATGATATCATACTACTCCTGCGCATGGCTGTAACAATACAAAACGAGGTCTGCAAACGTAATCAGAAATGTAAACATAACTAATTATGTTTAATTATTGCAGCAGATTTCCTTTGTTGTACAGTATCCCACATTAATGTCTGGTAACATAATAATACATATCCTCTGCCTCTATTACATAGATTTTCATACAAAACGAAGTAATATTATAATGCGCTGCATACGTTGCGTACGTGTGACCAGTTTGTTTTACCTTAAACATGTACATAGTACGAACATGTAGGACCCGCTGCGAATGCAAGTAGCGTAATAAAATTCAATATAAAAGTAAGCTATAAATTATACAATTCATATCTGTAAATGCTTATAGTTCAGCGTGTTAAAGTGGGAAGCCTTAAGAGTCTGTAAAAGTGACAGTTTGATAATGTCTGACTAGTAAAACGTTTGACTTCTTCCTTATAAATAATAACGAATTTATTTATTCCACCAAACTAACACTAAAGGTTCCTTTGTATCTGGGGGGTATTAAAACATTGAGCATTTATTGTATTGTCATAACCTGGTATGGGCTAATCTGAAGCCTGTTGATCATTTAAACCACACAGATTACATAAAAATCTATATCTCTCAGTTTAATGAAGCCAACTAGAATCCTTAAATGTTCTCGTGTTGTGACTTGTGACTGCCCACTTACGTCGTTAATTAAATCTTAAAGATAACTCGCGCGTTTGTCCATTAGTCCTTATATACAACAGTTTAATAGCCCTACTGGCTGTTCTGGTAATGTATACCTAGTAGTATCCACGTTTAGTAAATAGATATATCTTATGGTACTGGTGAATGTAGGACGCACCCTTATAAATAATACTAAAGAAGTAATAGGTAGAAGTACAATGTTTATTGATAGACGCCTCATCGGGCGTCATTTCAACAAGTCTCGAAGGTGATTGCTGAACGTCTGCTCTTGCGAGGAATCCCCAGGTCCCAGGATATATCAATAAATTATTTTGGGATTTTTGATAGATTTAGAGTTAAAGCTGAGGGCTTATTGAGCAAAAGCGTTTAACAAGCTATTTATATCAGTATTTATGATGATTGCTGAGTTAAATTGTAAATTATAATATTATTGGTAGGTATACCTAAAAATGATCAAAAGTATAGCTAATAAAAAGCTAACACTCAAATGTGAGTATAATTGACAAGGCGTGGGGTCAGCGGGCGAAGTTGCGAAATGCTCACGCAGGGCACTCTCGCGCACGTCGCGCGTGATTAGGGCCCGTATTCGTCCGCTAATAGGGCTGGCGCGCGCAGCTTTTACTTTAAAGTCAAACGGTGGTTGTTGGAAGGAGAACCATATTATATATTTATATGCCCCAGGCATTAAGTCCGCCTATGTATACTATTTTTGGTACATGAAGTTTAAATAAATAAATAAATATTTCTTGGAATATCCTTCATATGTTCACAAACATTGCATAAATTAAAAAAATAAACACCAGTCTGTGCAGGTTTCGAGTAATACAGAAAAACACCACAAATTGTTTTAAACTGAAAATATATCAAAACTCATTAAAACAACAATAAATACAGAAATGTCAATAAAATGCACATAATTCTCTTTTGATTTCAATCTGCGCGGCGCACAATGGCAGCGTTCAATTATTGGCGCTATTAAAACTTACCATAAAACTAATATATGAAAGCTATCCGTGACAAATGTTGTGTATAGCAATAACAATAATGTGGGCTGTCGCGATAAAATAACGATGGATCGTGTTATTGTGGTAGAGGCGCGTCGATTTGTTCTTTGACTGTGTAGGTATGAGAAAAGTCGATCATTAAACATTGGGTGGAGACTGACTGTCTGAGTCACTTCGTATGAGAACTTTGCCACTCGTGAGATGAAGGTATTTAAACAGGTTAATTCCTGTCAACTTTTGTTTCTACGCTGAGGTCTATAGTTCAGCCTTTCTGCATAAGTATTAGATGTGTTTGCTGGTCCTTTATCCGTAAACCGATGTTAGAGCTTACCTTTACATTAGAATGACAAAAAGTTTTAAAAAAAGTCGATAGGGCTTATGTGAATCTGCTAAATACAATAGTTTCAAAATCTTTCGTAATTTATCTCTTTACAAATACAATCTAATATTCAAAAATCAATCACCAAAACGCTGTGCCCTGCAGCCAGCCCTACACATGGCATGCGCGCGCGCAACTGGTTCAAGGTTGTCCGTAAGAATGCGGCCCGTATACTCTACCTCGCTAATTTGGTCAGACACTGTATTGCCTTATACGGCGCTGCTACGACTCTTAGCATACAGATTAGAACGAGAGTATGATTTATGTGTTCCAATAAATGTTGGTAATCTGACAATACTTATTAAATGTTCCATTATGTTTGGTTATGTAACGGAGTTTAGATTTATACGCGGTTTGCTCATGCGCAATACCTTATGACAGTTGTAGCTGAAACTTAAAGCTATGGACTGGTAACCATGGTTACACATTACCTTACATAATACCGGTTCGCTTGGTACAAGAGCGAACTATGACAGATCCTTCATTGTTCAGAACCAAAGTTTCCTCCAGATTTCACTGCCGATCGTGATATCAAAAAATCGTCTTCAAAAATGTATGCACTGTTGCTGCAAACTGACAATGCTAACCGGTTTGTCAGCTTGAGTTTTAACTCTAGCTCTTGCTTGTGCGTGCTTTTTATCGTATGGTTGTTGAACAACCTGGTGTCAGACTTTTAACTGCCTGTAGGCCTCAAACATGTCTTTACACACCGTTGAAAAATGTCTCAGGCGTGCCGGTTTCCTCACAATGTTTTTCTACACCGTTTTTAGAATACATAAATTCAAACTTGGAAGACATTGGTGCTTGCCGGGGTTCGAACTTGCGACCTTTGACTTAGCAGTCCATTGGTTTTGCCACTTGGCTATCAGTGTTATAAATAACATGCTGGAAGTTGGAATGATGCTAGAAGCTAAACTAATGAGAAGAAAGTCATGGACTATCCAACAGTCCGCCATACACGGCGATTAGGCAATTATTGTTTGCATACGAACACAATATTACAATCATAGCATGATTTATGTTTCCAATACAAGTTGTCTGTTGGTTAATAGTAGGAACACATTACATAACAAATGTTCAATTACTGTGCGCTATGTAAATCAGTTGACTGCGGCATTTAAATCGGTTTATATCTAACTGATAGGTTGTGTATGCTACGATGTTTGTATGTTTAGTAGTTTATCGCTCAATTACGCGAAAACGGCTGAACGAGTTGAGATGAAGTGGTAAAGCGGGTTAGTGTCGTAATGTTACGATTTATTCCTAAAGACTAAAAGGTGTTTATAAAGATAGAACTTTAAGCTTATTGTCTAACATCGAAGTTTCTTTTGATAGCGTTTTTTATCGTTAATCATCGTTGATAATTCTTTGAGTATGTAAAATATGAAATGCGTCTACTTATCTAACGCTCTTGTGGACTTTAGTCAACCGCCTGAAAGTGGAGAGAATCCCGGAACATCACTAACACCATGATATACCAACAGATCGGTCACATACCTATAGGTTTACTGCACGCAAATGTTCAATATAAAGCCCCCCCCCCTCCTTGATTTCAAGAGATTACTGCAGATAAAGAACAACACGCTCCTAATCCGAATTAGTCAAATCGGGGAAGTGGATCATTACCGTGTTAGGAAACGTCAAACAGGCGTCGTGGGACCACTTCCACGTAATAGTGATGGCCGAAGTACAGGTACGATACTGTAGTTCCCCGCTGGTCCGATCCAAAACAATTGTGAACAAGGTTTAGTCTTGATTCAGACGATATCATCATTAATATAACTGCTATGTGTTACCCTACTACATCAAAGAACCAACATAGATAAAAATTGTCAAGAGCTTGTTGTAGTGTATAGATGCGATCATCTAACTGTATGGCGGAGATAGAACCTTAGAATTAACTCTACCACTTTGAACTGAAGCCGATAAAGTCATTGTTTTGCTCTTTTCAAAATACCAATACTTATAGTTTTAGCACGACTCTTAGCCGCGAATAAACCAAGACCTTTTTTCATAGAAATAACATATAGGTATTTCTATTTTCATTAGGTACTAGCTGCGCCCCGCGGTGTTACCCGCGACATTTTTTCGGGATAAAAAGTAGCCTATATGTTAATCCAGGGTATAACCTATCTACATACCAAATTTCAACCAAATCGGTCCAGCCGTTTATGCGTGAAAGAGTAACAAACATCCACACATCCATTCTCACAAACTTTCACATTTATAATATTAGTAGGATATTATATTATATATATTATATTATATAGTAGGAGTAGGATAATCCTGAAAGTTTAGTGTTCAGTGTTTTCTGCTCCGATACAGTATTGGCTGTCAATGTTGTTTAATTATAGTCCAAATACAGGTTTTCACACAGTTATCGCGTATTCAGGAAACCGCCTTGACACAGAAAGATAAATATTACACAATTGCTTTACAAAATGTTCAAAGTTAAATTCGTACAAGTCAATAATATAACTATGGCAGGTCCTATATGTCTTATGGCTGCATTGACGACATGATACAACTAAATAAGTTAATACACAAGCAAGTGTAATCAATACGAGTCGAGTAATGCGCAGCGAGTATCACAGCAATCATAATACAACAGGCAAACAGACACGTCCTCGATCCAACATAAATATTGTGAGATAATGTTAGTGCTGCGGTCGACGGGTAACGGGTTCGACTCCCAGTCGCTCACGGGTATACGTTACAGTAACGTGATATTTGTGTTTTTTGTCCGACTTGTTTAACTGTCGCTGTACTGCGAGGTTGGGGTGGTTTCAGGTTGTCGGAATTACATTCTTGTACATGTCGCCTAGAGACAAGTGTAATGTTATTCTAAATCTACCATAGATACATAATATGCCTTAATATAAAGAGTTATTTACGTTTACAAACGTTTTCTAGTTGGGGCGAACGAAATATGTAATCAACCCCTGAGTGACCGTCGATTGAAAGATCATTTTCTTTCTAACTTGGCCAAATATTACGTAGATCCTATTTTTAGACGGTTGGATTGGCTGCGAGAAGGTAAAGAAACTATTAGTATAGACGAATATAATATGATTTTAAGAACAAACTATTCTACGTTACATTTATATTCTACCAAATGACTGCCTTTTTTCAAGCAAGCTAACATCGAATAATTTGAAACGTGTGTTTTTTATAAATAATCGAACAAAGGTCGTGCGTGTCAAATGTAGATATTTGTTGTACACCTGCCGATTCTACCGAAATGTATTCATAAAAACAAACAAGTTCCCTCTCAAAAGCTTAAACAAATACGGACTCACACTGGCATCCCAAAATACTTGGAACCTGGTAGTCTTGCCAGTCCCGAGGGTTGGGGATTAAATCGTCCACCACGCTAGTCTGTCAAATGAAAGAAAAATATATCAGAAAGCTCACTCAACACAGTTCCATTATTTAAAACGTACGTTGCTAAAATTTGGTATCACTATCAATGACTAACATAAATGATCGAATACCTCATATCATGAGTATTGTTATCTACGGAAGGAACTCGTGCTACGGGCTACCGCGCTTGTCCTTCAAACCGCAAGGTTAAGCCGTGCTCGCCGCGGTCAGTCGTGTTGGGTGACCGTTTTTAGATGTTGAGACCCTTCCGTGTATTGACAGGCCGCCGTGTCCGAAAATCAGCCTGGAGAACATTATTAATATCTACGGAAACTGTTGTTAGTGGGCCCAACAATTCGTATGTAAATATGTAGTGAAATTACAAATACGCTTGGTACGGTTCACGAACAACATGTGATAAGAAACTACCACATAAATATTTGCTACGACATAGACGGAATGTGAGTTCTCGAACCAACACATTTGCATGCTCTATTCATATTGTAAATTCTCGAGTCAGTGAGCACGTAAGGTCGCTCTATCCTCCATTTGTAGTAGAGCTTCTGTTCCTGCCTCTATTGTGACCATATCTGTATTACCTATCTGTCAGTTATACGGATTATGAAAATGCCCCTAAAATGCTATAAGTATTTAAATACTTTTCATAGAAATGATGACAGTTTGAACGCTTGTTATCGGATTGAGATAACAAAATAGTAGATGCAGATTATAATATTGGGGGTGAAGTGTTATTATGACCCAAGGACAAAAAAAATTATTACTTATCTAATCCGAAGATTAAGTTTATAGGTTATGTTAAGAATACATTTACAAAGTTAAGTACAGTAATCATACGGGTGCACCACCATTCTAACACAATGAAACCGCAGAGAACTAAGACTACACATAAATAAACAATCCTACCGACTCCCAACAGGAGAATGGTCGTATTTGAATAACGGTGCAAAGATTAACTCCTGTCGCGACTGTCCCGCCAAATTTATAGTTTGTGGTCCCGCATGCCAGTCGCTTTTTATGTCGTATTGTTTTAGTAGGCTGAATGATGAATACCTTTATTGGTTTTGAAAATTTAAATATATTGTAGGCAGAATGTTGTGAATGTACACATAGTACTGCTTTTACTCGGAGCATTCCTTTTGTAATTACAAGTCGGGATCTCATCACATCAGCCTGGACGTCAACAACGCCGGCAAAGTTAGGATGTTCAAATCAATTAGGCTAACGTATGGTATGTCATTTATATTTACTGTTAAAGTTGTAACTGTATTAAGAAAGTAACTCTTTTTAACTTCAAACTGAAATACACAAAAAACCCACACTAATTGTTACCAAACTTAGACGTTCATTATTCCTAAACAAACAGAGTTACAATCAAAATAGAAGTAACCCCAGCAATTACTTGCTATTAAAATCGTTACAAATCATATTAACTAGCTCGCGGCCCGGCGTTGGCTGCTATAACTCTCGTTAGGAACACAGGGCTAATGGCTTATTGAAGCCATATTGTACGTGAATAACGAGGCAAGCTGCAACCGTGCGCGCTCTACCAGGGTTTAACATCTGTTCCTTTAATCCTCGGCTTTCGATAAATATCGAACCGAGCACAAGATTGTTATATCCACTCAATACAGATATTATGAAGACAAATATCGTTCGTACGAATCAAGTTTCACATAATGAATGGCCCTAGATACACTGTATCGATACCATGCTAGTGATGTAGGCTGTGATAACCGATTATGATAATAACGACCGTTAGAGGTAGGCTTATGTAAATAATATCACGAATAATTCAAGTAACTTTAATACTTTATCTATTAGTTAAACACAAGTTCTAAATGTTGTTATTGATATCATGTTTAACGCACCCTTGATTTCAAGGTTTGATTAGGTACTAGTTTGTCTCTATAAGTAACAGCCAGCAGTTTCATACAGGATTTCAATTTTCGAATTTTTATGGCATCGCAATGGATCTAATAAATCCACAAAAAGCAATTCAATACTGCGGTCTTTTGAGCCGCCCATCAAAACGCAAGCGGTCTCTTTTACCAAATGTACAGGAATATTCAGTAACCAAAAGTTGCATACCTGATATCAAGCCATCAACGTGAAGTGCACAACAATTACAGTAGCATGGAGCGCAGCGTGCTGCAGCAACACGGACCTACCACAAGTACTCTGAACTTTGTGGCCGGCGAGCGCTTAAGCTTATCGCGGCTCTCGCAGATTAAATATGAATTCCTGGTCGCTAATCCGATTGTGTATTGTTAGCGAATAAATTGTTAGAGATTTTGAAAGTAAATAGGATTTTAGAACACTCAGAACCTAAGATTAAATTCCTCAGGTGAAATCACTTCCACCAGCTACAAAAGCTTTCTAACAATGCCTTTACAATAACCCCCGCCACAATAAAATTACTTTAAGCCTTGTTCTGTAAACTTTTGCACGCTCTATCAAAGTTCCCTTTTAAACTACAGGTTAAACAAAGTTATTTCCTCGGACCCATTAAAGCGATTACAAAAATCCACTTCTTATAAACCACTTTAATCAAATAGCGTGTATCGTGTGTCGCCGGCCAGTGCGGTGCAGAGCAGCTACCTTCCTATTGTGTGCGGCATGCCACATGCACGTATGTGTACATAATAGGCCGTTTGTTTGCCATCGAGTGTACGCTGTGTTCTGTGTTCTGTGCAAGCTACGCGACCTACTCGCAAGCCATGATGTCCTGGTACTTCAAAGTAAAGTTTTTGTTGCTCGCCGGCCTGACGAATTCTTCCCAAAAATAAAAGACATTGTTTTCTGAATTCGTTCTTATTTCTTTCTGTAAAGTTTATACTTTTGCCTACTTCATGAAAAATTAATCTCAGAGGCCACCAAAAGCCTTGAAAAATCATCTGAAAAATCAAACACAATAATTATTTTGAAACTGTTAATCGTAGTCCCACGATCAAAACATCATACGCGTATCGTAACATAAGTACATAACTATTAACTCACATTTAAGTCCACTTGTCCACTTCTAATCGCAGGACAGAAGGTAATTATTTTAATAGCATGTTAATACGAATTGCCGCCATAAATATATATTACAAAAATAGAGAGCAGATAATGAGTTCATTAGTGTACACGTACAGTGTACAGTGCTCCGCAGGCGCACGTTATCACGGCAAACGATTTGTTTTGATTGACGTGCGTAATGTTTTTATTGAACTTTTATAGCTTTATTGTTTCCTAGTACTTGACATTATCTTTATTTTTTATACTAATACAATCGCTTTTCACAATAAGATTACACTTGGCCTTTTTTTCAGTATTGCCTCATTGGGTTAGACTTTTCGCACAACAGTCGTAGGGTTCGACTCCCGGGGACGGCATAGTATTGGAATTTTCTATTAGGTAATCCCAGTATCGCTGCTGTCGTTAATTATGGCCAGGGAGGCCTTTGTTCAACGGTGGACGTCTTCCGGCTGCTGATGATTATGATGATGAATCCCAATATAAACTACATTGGGACCTACAAACAATAAATGGGTGTACTTTCATCTCTGCTTACCCTTACGAAGATACTAGGAATACAGGCGTGTTGTGCAAACCAAATTAAGGGCAATAACGAGACTCGTGATAGACGAGAACATTGGCCATTGTGCGGGTGTTAATCATGACAGCCGATCACAATGCCTGCTGTCATCGATGAACGGATTACTAACAGCTAATTATAGACACACTAGAGCTGTTTGTTTAAACCTAGCGTTAATTACTTTATTCATTTCCGTCTCTTCGGTCTCTTGGTTGCATCGCAAAAGCTAGTGTTTTGGTGACCAGCCGAGTGCTCGTGGTATTTAGATAAAACTCGTACACAACATGACTGTTATTTAGTCAAACTGTTAATTAAATTTAATGTCGTATAAGTGTAAAAAATCTTTATCGTCATTAGAGTTGCTAAGTTTACATCAACGCTTCTATAAAAAATATTATCACCAAATCAATATTTGCACAATAAGAATAAGATTCACAATATCTCCCTGCCTTGGTAACACCTTAGTTACTAGTAGCTTAGCTCAGACTATCTTACGTACTAAACATAACGTCATAAATTCGTTAAATCTGTTGAGCAATCAGGAAACCTGAAATTAATTAAACATAAACTACGAAGAAAAGTGAACAGTAAACTCTTCGCGGCGGATGTTTATTTCTAAATGGCATGGCACAAAACAAATCATAAAAAATGATATTCCCAGCACTTTCCCTAGGCTGCGTCCACAGGCCCCGCGTTCAACCATTTTTCCTTTGCGTACACTGTGTCCATCAACATGGCGTACGCTCCTCCCTCCCGCCACTTCACACCCGCTTAATGTTGCTAGGCTAGAAGTGGAATACCGCTTCTGGGGTAAATGGCGATGTTTTGGTTATGATTATTAAAGATTTGTATGAAAAGATTTTTAATTAACAAATGTTATATTATAATGTAATAGTTTTTAATTCTAATACTATTGCCACTGACCGAATAAGTACAAATAATTATTGACTCCGTGTTACTACCTAATTATACTGCCCAGACCGGTAATCAAACTCCACACCTTACGCATATAAAACATAATTCTTCCTCCTTTTAGCATTTTTACAAATAAAAATATTAACAAATCACGGGGTAATATTTCACCTAAATACTTGCAACACTGACAAAATGGACGCTTAGTTTCATTGTCAAATAATTACGATAAAAAATATTCGACATTTAAATAAAGAGACGTATTTATGTGAAACGTACACATGAAATGTAATCCTATTATATTTTTATATATTTCCGACTGCAGTTTTCGTCATTAGCATTACGCAGGTCGGCATAATTGAATTAAATGCGCAGCGTATAAAACGTTCTAGCGATGCGCGCGCTTTTTAAAAATGAAATGTCAAATGTCAAAATTTCCAACTACTCCATTTTGGAGTAGTTGGCATACTTACATTATTTTGCGCTGTCACGCCTTCTGGTTTGTTCTATATTCTAAGGCTGCGTCCTATCACCCAATATTTCTATATCGGCCGTCACTATAATTGATTTAAGGCGTTCGGCACACAATAAATCAGTCTTTATCTGCCCTTATCGCGCCCACTCCATTGTTTATGGTCGCGCCTATCATCTGTCATATACCATAGACAAAACTTGTTATGCCTCTAACTCCATCGCCATGCTTATTAATTATGACGCTGTGATAAATTAGTCAAACTAGGCTTCTTGCTTCTTGATTAGAATTTGTATAATTTACATTAAGATTAATTTAATTTAAAACTTTTGCCATGACACATATTTAAATTCTTATTTATTGTCCCCCCACACCACCATGAAATGTTAATTTCTTAATAATTTGTTACTTTCCTAATAGTAGACAATTTTAGTGCAAATCATCATTATAAAGATGCACCCATCTGTCTGCCTGGACTTCTATGAATCACTTCCTGCGAAGAATAACGAACTCATGTTAAATATTAAAAAATCTTTCTCCTTTTAAAATATGTAGCTTGACCAAATGTCGAGAGGACGCTTTGTCTCACTCTTACCGATTTGGCACTGGGCCCAAAAATTTATTATGTTTGACAAGTTTGTTACCCTTTTTCACCCATTGTAAGAATTAAATAACGCGTGATCACTTGATATGGCCGTACTACCTCAAAAACAAGAAAAAATGTGATTCACGTCGCAAATATTTATTAAAATGTAAAAACTTGCCTACTGAAATAAATTGACAGATATAATCTCTTATCTATAATTCCCTTTTAAACGCCATTATGTAGAGGTAGGCACCAGAACATTTCCCTTTATTTCTCTTTCGAAGGAATGAGATCAAGAATGAGTTCATCTACTCACTGATCGGCCCTCCGATAGAATGGATGCTGAGTGCCTCCGCAAACTTTAATCGATTTTCATTCGCTATTACAAGCTCAATCCGTGATTTAATAGAATTTTTACATTTACTTAGCTCCCACGCTTCGTTTCAGAAAACGAGCAATTTTTTTCCACAACGTTAAAGGAACGCAATGCACACATTAATTTCCATCACGTTGGGAACGGCAAACAGGAGGTGGGAAAATTTAAAATGCCTAAAGTGGATTCGCGTAAATTGATTCCGGACATCGAAGGAAGACGACGAATTGGAAAGTAAATGTTTGACGGGAAATAATTTGAAAACGTTTTCCTAATTTATAAGGAGGCGGGCGGACGTTTAGCCCGCCCGGTCCTTACCCACATAATTATTTTAGCACGCGTTGAAAAAAAAAACTTGTATAAGAAATCCTTCCAGCGCCATCTATCGCGACAACCCTACATGAAGCGTTCTTACTCCGCCCCGCGCACCGCCCGCGAATAGAAGCGAACCGCGTTCATTCACTTCACTCATCAGTCCCGCTCCGCGCGCCGTGGTGTCAGTACGTGTCGGCTCCGCGTTCGATTTACGTAAACCCGATATTGTTTCAAACATACGCTCAGCTGATCTGTGACAATAAGTTTATATACCGGCTTCAACAACAAAACGAACAAACTAGGCAGTGAACTCGTGTGCACCAAGTAGAAACCGGACTGCTATCGAAAATATCTCAACGTTGAATGTAAAAATATACGGCGTCGCCTGAGAGCCGTCGCACCGCGTGTGACTGATCGATATTTTAAATGATAACATGGATTCAATTAGGTGTTGTTTAAGACGACGGTGAAGTAAATAGTGTGTATTGTGTGTGTTGTGTGGTGTGCCGTCGTCGCCCGCCTGGCGCCCGAACTGTGCTCAGCGGTAGGTAACCTATCTAATATTGATTCAATGTCGATGTATTTACGTGTGTAGGTATTTGAGATAACGCGTTTGGGATTTGTTTTGAGGTGATAAGTGTCCGTTTACCAGATATAAACCATGTACTATAATTTGTATAGCTGCAGTTTGGATGCACGAATTACCTATAGACTAAGACCCGTTACGTGTGCCTGAGCAAGTTAGTCTTGTTAAAATCTAGTCTAGATAAGCAGGCCACACAGATAATGCTAGTTCTCTCACAGAAACCTAGCCGGCTACTATATTTTATCAAGTTCAACTAAAAAACACCTCGGTCTTATTTCCATTTACCAAATTAGTTGGTACAATAAACTTAAATCACGAAAATAAATGTATCATGTTAACAAACACATTATTCTTGTGATACATTGTTATTACCTGATCTTGATGATCTTCTACCTATTTAAACTTTTAACGCGCGCTTATTATCTTGGAGAAGGAGCTACTTATTTCAAGGTACCTTGTGACTTATCTAACGAGTTGTTTGCATCAATAATTTTATTAATATCTACCCACAACATTCTCATATTTCTGAAACTTATTATGAAAACACTGGTAATGTTTAAACGACCATAACTATTAATAATCGTCGTTTACATAAATAGTTAGTTGTTATGGCCTGTAGTATCGAGCTCCGCGACAGTGCAACGCACTCGCCACCTGGAGCGCCAAGGAATCGCCTGCCTACACCATTCTGCCTACTTATTTATGCATAAGTAAATAACTAGCTGTCTATGCAGCTATATTGGAGCACTAAAACCGACCTATAGGGTTCCACTGTCGATGCACTTTCTCATTTGCAAGTCGAAAATAGCTCGAACGAACGCCACCGACCGCCTGAGTCACGCCTTTATTTACGAGCGGCTACCTACCAGTGCCTACCACTTTCCTCGCCCATCTTCCTGCCAAAGGGAGTATTAACTGCTTGCTAAGTGTCCGCGAATCTATTTGGCTGTACCAACTTACACTATATCACTTCATAACGATACATAGATCGTTATTACCAAAGAATTAACGATAGCTTTAGTTTTACAGCCTAATAAAATGCTCAGATTAGATGAACTATAATACCTAGATCTATTTTTTAAACAAAACGGCTTGTTTGTATTCATAAAAGTTAGTTGCCTATAACGTGAACACAGTGCGCTCGGACTAATAATAGTGATTAATTTTACAAGTCCACTGTTAATTTGTAGCCAACACGGACGCGCACGAAAGTGGATAAAATAGTGAGTAATGTTTACAATAATCATTAGATCGGGTACGTATCGTTGTTTGTATTCGCGATGTACCTACGTGGGCCCGACGGTAAAAGCACCTCATAAAGCAGTCTAATCGTAAACACGAAACAATGTAAACAATCCCCGAAAACTCTGTCGAAACCGTTAAACACTGTTTCACATTTTCTAACACCTCCTAATTACAGGTAAAACGCATTAAATATAATTAGTGCTTATTTGAATGGATATAAAGGCGGTGGTGTGGGGTTCGATGGCCGGCACAGCAAACACGGCGGGATCACACGCACGATTCACGCGTCCAACAATGCCTTGTTTGTTTCCCGGCTATGAGGCTTTACAAATTTGAGCTCGCATAAATTACCGTCGGATTACACGGCGGCATATTTGATTAGCTCGTTTCGTACATCCTCTACTACACTTAACAACGCTGATATAATAAAATATTTTGAAAACTAATAATCAATTTGATAAAAATGTTAAAATCCTGTTACAGTCAACCATCGAATATATTTCTGGCGTAATCTTATCGCCTAATTACACATGCATAGATAAACTATACAAAAATAGATTTAGTTTAAACCTTTCCTCAGACTAAAATATGTAAGTAAAGGTTCGATATTTATAATGATTCAATAGAATGAATGACAGCAGAGATATTATACCCAAATCGTTTTGGTAGGTCTGGTAATTATTTAATTTCTTATGGCATCATGTTCCTCAAAGATAGCTGGCAATAATACTCTATAGTCTCCTAGACGCGTCTAGCTCAGTGTGTGGTGGCTGCCTAGTCAGTGCAGCATACGTGTCTAGATGCTGGTGTCAGGGGACGTGGAACTATTAACAATATTAACGAGCGATGCACGCCCGCTGGGCTACCGTCCTGGCCGCCATTTATCAAATTATTTATATACGCTACGCCAGCCCACCCATAGCTTTACAAGGTCCTCCAAAAAACGGACGCTTTCTACTTTTTTTTTGGACGTTCAGAATGTTTCGCTGATAACATGTTCAGGTTTTAGGTTTTTGTTGTTTTCTTGCAGTCGTTTTTGTCTGCTACGGTGTGAATTTTACTTTAAACATTACTCTGCGCAGTTAGCTAAAACTATTTTCTACTATACTATAATAATAAAATGTAGTATGTATCTAACTTCAAATATAGGTAGGTAATTATACCTAATATAAAACGAATAAGAAAACTCCCCCTTGGCGATTTAAAACTTCCCGAAATAATTGTATTATTGTATTGTCTATCAGACACTGTCTAGTCACATTCCATTCCTATTTACTATCCAGGTTCTTATGATAATGTGGAGTTCATTTATTATTGTCTGTGCGACATCGTGGCTGCCTAGCAAACAAACTTATAAAGCCAACACCCCGAGTGCTGTGTAGTTCCGATACGAGCCGTCTCAACGTATGCTCATACAACTTGGAATTCTGCCCACACGGCCTCTACGACGCACAGACAGCCGTATTTACATTTATGTCTGGTCGCACACAAAATACACCGTATAACAGCTAAATCGAACAAACTTGTAGACAAAAATGTTTTTTTTAAATAAATTTTAATAGTCTTTGGTTAATTTAAATTCGAATAATAAAACATCGTTTGAACACTACCCGTTAAGATTGGAACGTAGTTAGAACCCAGCCAGTATCAGCAACACGGTAGCGCAGTGTATCAACAGGGCCATTCATAACGATAACACTGGCTGTTGAAGACAAGTGCCCGTTAAACATCACAACACGTGCTCGTACAATGAGTGTTTAGAAAATATTTGATCTGTATGTGTTAATATCACTTATAACAGAACTCTCTTGGTACCTTACTACTTTATTGGTAATGTTCATATTCAATTATTATCTTGCTCTATTTATAAACGTTCAAGCTATTTCTGTAAGATACCGAAATATTTTACTATATAAAAATGTCTCTACTTATCGTGTAGAAATTAGTCTATGATGTAAGTATTAAGAGATAGCCATTGTTGTACTAAAAAGCTCTCAACATTAAGTGAAATTCACAAAGTTATACGACGCGACGTAAAAAAATCTAAATGAAACGATTACTAAAGGCGTGCACATATTTTTTGGTTTAGAGATAAGTGTTTAATTAACACGAAACAAGTATTATTATCAAGATAAATAATGATGCATGTTTGCGTAAGTTAAGTGGATTATTAGCAATTAATCTCCCGCGTATAAGCCAAGGCTATCTTGATAAAGATATTAAAATTGATGGGTTTGTTCTGCTTTGGTAAAATCGCCGCCATTTGCTTTCTTTCTTCTATTTCGTTATTTGTCGCATCGAACATTTTGCAATTAATTAATGTTATTCTTAATATTATATCTTATCTTTACAATTTGATTAGTGATATCAGTACAAAATCTGTGGCATTTAAAGAATGCATATTTAGGAAATCAAATCACCTAAATAAATTGTGATGTCTAGATTTCAAGATGTCTGTCGCCTTCTTCATAACATAACAATAATCATTATTTAATACCTACATGATAATTAATCATTTAAAATGCATTAGGATAAATCTATTACCTTCAATCTAAAACTAGACTAATGTGAAACAAGCATGCCTTCGAGTGTCCCTTACTCAGTATTTATGTTATCATCTCAAATTACTAGGTTAATAATATAAAACAATCTATTACAAGAAGCACAACTTACAATCAAACTTATTTCTGTGTCACGTTATCGCGATACGGAACCAATATCAATAAATCATGCGAGTCGATAAGTCGCCGTAATTAAACAGCACTAGTGATCGATCATAGATAGCGACGTGTCGCCCGCTATCGGCAGAGCCTCGGACATATGTTTCAAGCATTGATTAACTACCTGGAGACACCGCATTCGAAACACATACTTATATGGATGAATAAAGAAATGCGTATGCTTTAAAAAGTAAAAAAAAAAAAAAAAATGACAGAAATATAGTCTGTGCCATCGAGGTGTGTGAGTGTGACAAGCGTAATGTTTTCTTAAGTTCATTTTATAGGTTTTTTTTAAATAATAACTTTATTATGGGAACGTAACGCAATATTGTGTAATAAATTATTAAACATAAATTGTTATGTAACGATGTTTTACAGACTGCACATGGCAGACAATTTCCAATCCGGTACTGATAAGAGAACTTATTTTTTCTTTACGCTTTGATATTTCACGTTATCAGAGCCTTATCTCGCAATCTGGGTACACACTATACCTTGTAACGACGCTCTATTACAACCGCACTACATGTTTGTTTGACAAAAATATCAATAACCCAAGCCACCACTATTATCGCGTACCTTACATATCTATTGATAATTTTATAATCTTTTGCGTCTGAATCACTATGTTGTAGTTTTTCGGAACAACGAAATCAGAAATGCTATAAGATTTTTATGACCGTAAAATGGCTTCCAAATCGAATTTAAGCGTATCTAATATCTAAGCGTTACAATTCATGTGTTTGCTCTTGCTCGAAGAATTCATTAAAGTTGTGGAAATCGATATGTTCGGCGCCGTTATTACTGGCTGCCGAGAATGACGGCAAAGGCGTCTTCGCTTTCAACCTAGTAATAAGCTTTATCGATGAAACTTTTACTGATGTCTAGTGAAATATACGAGCATAATGTACGACTGTTAACGTCGGCGCTGGCTAAATTATACATATTTTATTATAAACAATATTGCTAAAGGAGCGATGACTCCTCGATTTAGTGCTGCAATAAATTCACATGGAAATTTAGCAAGCACACTCGGTATTGTCCAAATATTACGGCGAGCCAACACTGCACGCAGGGTATTTTCGTTTTAGAGCCATTAAATCGAGATGCGCTCGACCCACCACATTCGAAAATGATTCGTAACTTAGTCATTTTATGGCAGTATTTCGAGTGACGCAGTAAATTTCGCCAGGGCATCGATTATTTGAACAAACAAGCCGGGTAATAAATCATCCGCTCCCGGTTACCTGCAAGGGATCGATACGAAAAAAGCCCCTTTTTTGAAACAAAAGGGAGTGACATTTCTAACGACGGCGACGCTCCACTACCGTACTCGGTTTACACTTGAGTTGATCAAAGATGAAATGAAATGGAGTCGTGCGCGTTAATTCATACAGCAGACTAATGAAAGTTGTATTCCTAATAAGTCTTTATGGAACTAGTTATTATAGTGTAAATAAAGTTCAAACAAATCATAAAGTATGGAAAGATAGGTAGTATCTACCTAATGAATGTTGATCAGTTTCTGTTACTATTATATTAAATAGGTAGTATGAATGCAGGCTAAAAATTTAAAACCATTTTAGCACTTCAATCACGATTGTACCGGTAAGATTGCACCAGAAACATTGACATAAATAATAGAGGAGAGAAGAATTGTCTCCAAGCTCGTAAAATTTGCAAACAACAAATTCATTGGGAGACGCCGATGTCCATTGTTTCCCGTGCCCCCAAGCACCGTTACACCGCCATTGTTATAAATGTGTCCTTGCTTTCGCAAAATATTATAACAATTATTGTAAACGTATTCGCAAACATCTCGTCCAGGTAAAAAATCATTTCGCCGAGGTCGTTAACAATTTTTATTGGCCCAAATTACTGGAGCTATTCAAATAGACGGTAAATGACGAAATGAGAGTTTATTAGTTGTTCCTGAGCGTCCGTTTCATTGTTCGCTACTTTTATGGTCCTAGCTTCCTTTGACTGATGTCAGCATTAGTTTAAACAAAGACTTAATTACTTTACGAATATTGTAAGAGCCATTTATACTTTCGCTTTGAGTAAACTAGAAACAAATTTGCTAATTTGTATATTATTGCATTCTTTACAATCCGGTACGCGTTTGCGAGATTGTTTTTGTAAAATTTTAAACATGAAAATTCCTGAAGGGTCGAAAGACGGGTGTGACTAGACCTCAAATTGTGTCCGTTAACAAAGCCGAGTCCTAAAATTGTTACCTTTTTCAAAGGGTGCGATAACGACAGGGAACATTCCGGGCACGGGCCGGCAGCGGCCAAAGCGACTGAATAGCAGTTGTATCCACACGGTCATGCTTGTATCTCGCCCGGATATCCGTAAATCTTGGCGGCCATTCTCGGGAATATCGGACGCAAACGACAAACATCTGCTGTCAGACAGATGAGCTCGTACCTGCGAACTGCGAACGTAGCCGATTTGTTTGCCAAGGCTTTTTCAGGTACATGAGAATTCAGAACATCGGATCTGCTGCCAAAACATTTTTATTACCTAAGAATTGTCGATTCAATCAAACGTTACACGAGTTGTGAATGCTAAATACATAGATTTAATTCCTGAATTAATAATAGGTAGGTATTACATAATTATGATTTAAAGAAAGCTCAAAGTCAACAATAAAACCTAATAGAACTAGACTCATTTGCTGCGATCGCATCGCAAAATGCGGAGTCGCGACAACGGACTAACATTTACATTAAAATGTCATAAAGCCGGTTGTGGAACACATTTTTTCAATATAGAACACATCGCCCGCCATCTGTTGGTGGAATTTAGAGGTTGACAAATATTCTGCGATTCCTAATTCGAATATAGCTACATGAACACTAGACATTCACATTAACGCCTCGAATAACGCTCATTTTAAATAAGTTCTTATAACGAGAATGAAAGTTATTTAAACTTTTGAAGCACTTGAATATTAATTCCCCAAATGGCAAATAAGTGCAAAATAAACTATTCTACCAACAAAATGTACCGTCTAAAAATACGCAAATAGCTTTTACCCAAATCAGCCGTTCAATTTTGGGTAATAAGTCATTAAAAAAGTTTAAATTGGCAACATCGAGTGTTAGTTGTGGTGCAGGTTTGGAGCGAGTCCGGACAGCGTTTGTCCATTTCTCCGTAACCCTGTTAAAGATGACTCGACTAAATTGTGATAGAACTTTTACTTGTAGAGGGTTAACTTTGTGGTCTCGAGACTAACAACATTAAGGTCTTAGATTATTTCGAATAGTGATTGCCATTTTGCACAAGTCGCGTTAAATTGCAGTCGAATACTTTTGTGCAGTGTATGCGCTTTTTGCCTCATTGTTTCGTCTACCATAATTTTAACAACTATACCAGAATTAATAAGGCATAATACTTTCACTTTTATTCGATTCTCAAAATGTAAAAATATTCAAATTGTACTTCCGATCTATTTGTTAGTTCTAAGTGTGATATTTTGTGATTTCCACAGTTACTATAGCACTTTTTGTATAATACTTTCTGTGGTACAAGTGGTCGCTTGTCACTTGGCCCACATCAACAGCATAAGTTTGATTTGTCAAGCGGAAAATTGCTAGGAACGAGAAAACGTTGACCCTACCCGGCTGATTGCGTTACGTCAACAGGCCTATGACAGTGGCCGATTATATTACTCGAGTGTCTTACTACATTGCGCTATAGCTACCGGCTCGTTACTGGGAAACCCTTTGAGAACTTGCAGTGAAATGTAAAATTGAGCTTTACATTTTGCGTCGTATTCCAGGAGCTTCGCGAATGATAGCCCATAATTAACGTATTCCGTCGCGTGTTGGTTAACTTAGTGCGGAAACTACTTGGTCCTTCAACTGTTTTAGTGTTTGGAATGCAAAACAACTGAACCCTGTCTAAATAAAACATAAAGTTTCGATTGAACGGCCTAAACACGATACGATAGACTTCTTCCCTTGCTCGGCATTTGTGCGGGAATTCTCATAAATATTCTAAAACCTAATATATGGCGTACAAAGTGGCGGCCACCCCATCACCCCACCCGCATGAGAAGTTCCCAGTTTACGAGATAAGGAGTACCCCATATTATGCCGATCCTTACCTTTATATCTCCTTTAAACTGTGCAGTGTAGTCATAATGTTAGTACCTACTTATCCAAAAACAGCTTATTTATGGAATGCTGAAATATACTCTTCTCACAATCATTTTTATCAGTTATATTAATTTGAAGAAAGACCAATGCTTTCGCTTCACAGATATCCATTTTGCCGAAAAATTCTCCATACTAAAACATCTGCAAACATCCAGAAACTTGTAGCTACAGTCTGTTGCCCAGTTACAAGATAATAATGATCTGTAAAAGAAGCTTCTGTGTGGATTGGCACCTTGAAACAATAAACATAATTAGTACCATACTGACGCCGTACAACACAACATCAAACACCTCCAATTGTAGCTCTATCTGACTAAAGGAACACTTCACAAGTGTTTATACTTTATAGTCCCGTTTAAACTCCGCCCGAATGGCATTGTGTGGTGTCTGTGACTAAGATTAACGCCTTCGTAATTTTACTGCGACCTTCTTAAATACATATGTGTACCATCTAGTTTCTTAGCAGAGACAGCAGGTCGTCTGCCAAGCGATAGCGAAACAATTCATTGTATTTGTCGTTTAGTATGTCAATAGAGGTTGTGCCTATAAAAATTGTGCTGAAGTGATGTCGACACATTCCATACATACAAATAAATGTTAAGTACTGAATCTAATATAACGGCAACCTATTTAGTATTACAGCTAGGCATAAATAAACAGCACACAATGCTAATAGGCAATACGCACTAACAGTTTTCTAAGTTCGGTAACGAGCAGAGAGATAAGGCGCTGCGTTTGGCCTAATCTCCAACTTCGCTGTTTCGCACATACTTAGCTACCCTACACAGGGCATTGCCCCCGGCAGCCATATTCATCCGCTTTCCTTTACAGGGTGGGCAGGCCTAGTGATTGGCGTACGGCCCATTAATCACGTAGGTCTGTACGCATTTAGCATGCGTGAGAAGCCAGGGTGACTCATTAGTGATAATGTTACAATGGGCCTTTCTTGCGTCTGCGCATACACGACTAACGTCTTGTCACACCATAGTACTGGCGTAATGATAAAATATTTTTCTTCAATATTACAATGGAGTATTGATCGGTATCTATCCTCGATGTGGGCTGAAACTATATAAAGTACAATATTACTGGTTGGCTGGGAAACTGCGAGAATGAAGCCCTTTCATTGAACAATCAATTACTTTTCACAATAATGTCCACCATACAATTCATTGATCGCTTATCTTTTCTTATTGCTATAATAATAAAGTGAAGGAAGATCATAAAATAAAGGTAAGTAGTGCCTCACCGAGTTTAGATGACGCGATATTTTGGTCAAGAAAGTTTCCCAAGGAGTTTTGTATCTACGAATTGTTACCTGAAAGGACATTTTGAATGTTCAACTAGAACCCTTGAGTAAGCAGATAAGTCTTGTAAATTTAAAATCTGGAACGGTTAAGACGGTATACAAAAAGCTTAAACGTTTCAACTTCCCGTCGCACAGTTTCCACCGCATTATAAACGTTGAATGTCCAGCATTTCCCACTTCTACCAATTCTGAGCCTCGTTTAAGCAACAATGCCTCACGATTCGACCCACAAACTGAATAAAGTAACAATTATGGCGACAACTTTTCACTTTTAAACTTAGTTAGGCTATCGTAGATGTTGTACGGCCACTTGTTACGTGGTATTGTTATTTGACCTGGTTTTGTGGGACTAAGTTGTTGATAATGGTGGGTCAGGGCCATCTTGACATTAAAACAGTTCCCTACTTAGAATTAATTTCCATGTTAGTTGAGCTAGTTAATATATCGATGCTAAGCAGTGCCGTAACTAGGGCGGTGCCAGCACACTATGGGACTAAACCGTATTTTCCATCTCGAAAAGGGTTTTGACGAAAGTCGTAATCCATAGATTTCTTTATGATTGTACATATGTACTTCTAAAGGACTCTATTACAAAAAAAAATAATAGCTTAGTTTTACGTTTATACAATGAACCTCAAACATTGGGCATAAATATTTTAATGCCAATTAAGTTACCGTTAAGGAAGTTCAACACAAAATTATTCGGAAGTATTCCAAGGAAGCATGTTAGTGTTATGTATCATTAGATAGCTTTGAGTGTACACTTAACAAGCACGTTGGGTTTTTGTAAAAAAAATATTTTTGTTTTATTTGTATTTTTTTTTTAGCGAAGTAAAGAACATTAAATTTTTTTATTTCAATTGAAGTTTTCCTTGTTGCCGAAAGCTGCTGGTGTCAAGTTAATCACTCTATTAGAGACCTTACCTATTCAGTAATATTAGGATTAAAAAAACTAGCGATTTAGGAGCAATATGTCAATCGGGGAACTATTATTATATTTGGCATGGCACTTTTGTTTGTGGTGATCGCCTTGACCACAAATATAATAAACTATATTTCTGCGGAAGTTGTATTTATTTGTTGTGGTAATTAATTACAATCAGTACTGATTACACTATGTCTATGATAACTGTCATAATCAATTGTTCCATGGTTTTAGCAAAGGCACTAAAATCTTGGTCCTTTATATACCCGTGTTTTCAGCATACTCCTTTATAAAATAGTTAGACAAAAAACATTTATTATCTAACAATGAGTGAATTCGGTTGTGTTCGATGCGACACACGCGATAATAAGAGGGAAAAGTACTTCAGACCTCAAAAAATATTAGTTGGACAACTTTACATTATAGGAAACTGACGGTAATACTGTAATAGAGAGTATTAAAAAAAATTGTAAATTGTGAAAAATGACAAAAACAATAGTTATCGATTTTTTAGATGAAAAATACCGGTTGGTCCCATAGTGCAGCGGTGCATAGGCTCAGGGCGCAAAAATGAAGTGTCCAGAACCACAAAGAATAAAAAAGGGTGCTGCTGAAGAAGCTCGCATCCGGCGCATAAAAGGCTTGTTACGGCACTGATGCTACGACCGACCATGCTACTGGATACATTGAATATTGAAAAAAAAAGTGTATTTTCCTTATACTAGAGGTAGTATAAATATGTTCATTTATATTATATTAAGCTTAACCTATGACTTATATGTCTACTATAATATGTAAAATGTAAACGATTTTGTGTGATCATTATTTTGCCTAGAAGTTCATTTTTTATCTTCTCTCGAAAAATAGTTCTGAACTTCGTTTTACCTATACATCATACGTTCAACAAGCTTGACGTAACATCAAAATTAAATTCCAATAATTTCCCCCCCTCTCTCTCAACGCGATGTTATTTTTAAATAACGTCAATCAAAGTCTGTCAGCTTATCACATATCAAATAATTTGCGGCGGTCAATCTGCTCATCACACGTATTCCGTCCTGACTCCGTCCGTTAATCTTCTAAACAACTTCCCATCCATCAAACAATATTCTCGTTAACGAAACAAAAAATAACAAGGCAAAACATTAACAAACAAAAACAACAAAAAATACTTCAAAATTCTGGCCATATCACTCCGTGTATCAATCATGCAAATAAGCAGAAACAAAAAGAAATATTATAAAAAACTAAACGTCTCTCACGAGGCGTGTCGTGTTAAATACGCGAGGTTATTCTCCTGCATTGCAGTGTTTTTGTTAAGTTCCATATAACTCATATGTTAGGATAAATATAACTAGATAATTACCTCCTTTTATGAGGTCCCATCTCCCGATGCACTGCGCAGCTACCTGGGTACCTTATTATGTTTTGATTAAGATATTAGTCGTTAAAATCTTATGGTATTATAATGATAATGACTTTATCAATCGGTTTTTAAATTAGCCCCATGTTTATGTAGATGTACACTACCTTTTAACATGTTTTTTTGACAAAAAAGTCTATTTATATCTTCCTTTATTTCATAACAGGTAAGATACACCTACAAAAATAAGTTCTAGTCGAAGAGTTCTCATAAACTAACATAACATTATACTTTACCAATATCCGCCCACCCTTTACTTGATTGAAGCCAGGCTTTTACACAGACATATAGCTACATTATACGTACGTATAAGCCAGTGTGTGTTGGAGTGTCGTCTGTTGGCATGTCAGGTTTATTGGTGGTAAACACGGAACTAGCTGACTCCTGCCCCGATCCCAGGTTTACTGCTGCGCTCGCTCGTAAATTATGTTGATGTTACTCTGCATATTATTGCGTATTTCTGCGGTATGGAGAAATGTACGACCATTTGCCGAGGGCAAAGGGCTGTAAATTTAGGATAAGCTCACGCGACTTACAGTCAAGCACTGCTTAGTTGCGAATCAAATCATCACAAATGATTTTGACGTAACATGTTTGTACTGTTTCAGATTAAGTTATACATAGTATCCCTATGTTCAATCTCTAATTGTTAAATGTTAATTGTTAAACAAACGTTTAAGATTAAACAAACCATTTAAAAATCATTAACGCTTGCCTGACTTACAAAAAAGACAAAAATGTTTACGTAGAGTCCCATTTTATTAATTTTTAATTAAGTCGTGGCCTTTTTCTCGTGTCTCTTGGGGTTCTTCCATTAGGGTAAAAGCGTCAATGCCACCAAAGTTGTAGCCATAAGTCTCGCCCGCAGGTGGGCCGGATACCCATTTGTCATACCGCAACGTAAAATGGCCGAAGTTTAAAACTTGGCGCTACTTTAAAGTAGCCCCCGCTATCCCTTATATGAGCCAACATACACTATGTAACGTACATAAGCTATATTCCTGAGCGTTCACAGGAAGCGATCGGTCGTAAAATAGCGTTCGACGACGGCGCGACACGACGTAAAAGTCGCAGCGTTTTTACGACACGACTACGACAACCGCGGGCTGCGCGGTCGCGGGATGTGGACACTGCGCACGGTCCATTGTGCAGTGTCGTAAATATAAAAAACTAGCTGCGCCCCGCGGTGTTACCCGCGACATTTTTTCGGGATAAAAAGTAGCCTATATGTTAATCCAGGGTATAACCTATCTACATACCAAATTTCAACCAAATCGGTCCAGCCGTTTATGCGTGAAAGAGTAACAAACATCCACACATCCACACATCCATACATCCATACTCACAAACTTTCACATTTATAATATTAGTAGGACTATAAAAATGTAGCAATAATAGTTTTATTGTGTGGCCGCGCCGCGCGAGCAACGGAAACATCTCCGCTAAGTATTATAAAAACAGAAGAAACTTTCTGATCCAATGTCTGCAGTATGATTGTAATGTATGTTTTATTTATCATTGCTGTTGAACACGAGAAAAAATTTTATCTAGACGCGCACAGACATCATAACTAGGTACCTACTTCCAAATTTGCGACAATCGGGTCTTCAAACTGATCGCCATCGCGTTTGGCAATATACACGGTTCAAACCTAATAGATTAAACGCGCTCTTACAATCATAGCGTAATCAACACCGCAATTCTCAGATGCTTAATACTTAACAACAATAATTATCCATTTATTCACTAACGTGCTTTAAAATATCTGAGATATGTTAATTGGAGCCTCACTAACTGAATGGAATCGATGAAGTTTCAGTTCTATGCGACCCATTTGTTCTACTGTTTATTGTGGAATTACTAATATAATAATAAAATTCTTTGCATTTTATCTCAATAAATATAAGCGTTTAATACTTAATAAAAGACTCGAATTATATCTGCATACGGCAATAATAATTAATTGGATTACAGGATCGGAAACTTTGTAAATTCATAAAATAATTATTATAATTGGCTGCACAATTATTCTTCAGCGTTTAAAACTACGATACAAGTTCGTTGTTCCAACCAAATATTATAAAAAATATCACTGTTACTTAATTCAGAAAACTAAATTCCTGATAACATTGACAACATACGGTGGTACTAAAACGTAGTTCCCCTTTCGTAATAAATAAGCCCGCGGTACCACAAAATCAGTACGACACTTTACAGCCTACGGCCTTTGGTTGTGGGTCACCGTCGTAAATGCCTGAGGTACGACTCTGTGGCCATCGCCTTGTTCCTACGGTTCACGTCTGTCTAGAGTATTGGTGTTACCGCATGATATCTGCGTACTAAAAGTAGTTGTCTGACCAAAGTGTGTTAGAAACTTAGAAATAAACAATTATCTCCCTAAAATATACCTATTTCGAGATCCATACGAGACGGTGTTTAAACAAAAATCTGCTGATAAGTCAACTCTGAATATTTTATGCAATCTTGGTCATTAACAAGATGGTCAGGAAAGAAAGGAATTTTCGGAACAGGTTGCATAACTAGATAGTCACCTGTCACTGATATCCAAGAACTGAACCATCAGGTATCTGCACCCAGTCTGGTATATTAAGTAGAAGTCGTTCTGATAACTTAAATTACCTAATGTGAATTACATCTAGTCTAGCATATTAATTAACGATAACATGTTAGTACTCTAAAGCTAAGTTTCTTGATAACCGACAGAGTCAGAGATAGCCGCTGAACATACTAGACAATTAATAAGTAACTTTATTTCCAATAATATTCTCACAGCGAATTATCCGCTTATTACTAATGAAACGTTGATTACATGCCTACAAATAAAACTCAATACGGCAGCAGTTTTATTGCCGCATCGCGTATTATAGCGGCACATTATTCTCGCGCCTCATAAGACCGCTCCTCGCCGCGTCTCGTATCTTGCTGGTATATTTTAGTTTCCCTTTCCATCAGGCTGGCATTGTCGGTGGATAATCTTATTGACAGCATTCTGTAAAATCAAAAGCGCTACAACGAGATTAGGAAACTGAATCCAATTTATATTCGTGTAATCAGCCAAGCTCTCAATGTATCTATTCGCGGTCATGTAAAAATGTTTAATCTTTTGGCTCCAGATTGTATTTATTTGATTGGCGAGCATTACTCGTGTATCTTACGAGCCGGTCGCACGATATATCCGTCTCTGGGCGATGAGCTGCGCTCGTAAAGTTCGCGTATCGATTGCGAACATTTGACCACGTGCACACATCGTTTGTACGCATTTTCATTAGCAACAAACGTAGAAATGTGTGGTCCCGGCTTTAAGAGGTAGCGGGGGATGTGGCCGATTAGATAATATCAACACTAAATAAAACTATTCACATGAATTTATTCCGGGTTGGAATCACAAAGGTATTCTGATTTAATTCCACAAACATAGCAAGTAAGTTTTGTTCCAGCATTCTGTGTCGCGGAAGTAAATAGTTCATGTTATGCACTTCTAAATCTAAATTGTCATTATGTAATTTGTCATTACCAAGCAATTAAAATTATCGCCGATATAATAATTATGTATATTCAACACACATTTAAAGTGAGAATACGCTGTACAGTCATGGAAATAGATACTTATTACCTTTCACAATATTATTTTGAATGACAGCTTGTATAATATTTCATCAACAAGTCATCGTTCGGACATTGATTTTACGGTCGCAACTCTCTTGACTTCGGCCATCAATCATGTTTGCAAAAAATATTTAATATTCATATTGATTGGCCATTCAGGTGTAAAATGTCTATTGAATTGCGTTCGTCTTTAAATAAATAAAAAGTCCCAAGCCCCGCCCACGTCGGTAGCTTGTCCCAAAACAGAAGTCTATAAGCTTTTAAACAGTTTGGCAGTCCGCCAGGCGATCGGGCATCAACCTCGGAACACCACGAATATATGCCAATTTCGAACCTAATCGACCAGCCAGATGACAAACACTGAGTAAAATGACACCTAAGGAGTATTTCTTTTATGACAGCTTTTGTACATTTTTTGTGGCAATCTGCCAGTCGCAGGCAGGATGCAGCTCATTTATTTCCAGTCAAAGACTTTCTAATGCCAAAATAATCTATGAAACCTGTCAAATGTTCATAATATATGTTCCTTTCTTTGTAACATTTCCATCTAACGACGTAACGAGCAAAGGAACGGCTCAATTTCCCGGCGACTAACTCGCGATACGGTCACGCAAATACATTCAAAGGCTCAATTCCGAACACTCGTCGAGTTAACGCAAAGCCAGGACGCGGAACTAATACAAATAGCCCAGTTCTGAATAACTCAATAAAATTAGGTTTAAAGCAAACACGGCAGGTCCCGTGTGCGTGCGCGTGCGTAGTCGCGCTCTGCAACACGTTCTGGCTATAAGGTGTCGTTGCTAAGTCGCCACGCCAACTATTACTATTTCCAGTGAAGCGGAATGAGCGTGCGACTGCAATAAAGGTTGGGGCACGCCTGCGCCTAGACCAGGGCGGACAGCAAAAACTAAAGCCCCAATTACCACGATGCAATTTTCATGTTGATTTGTGCATTGCATATGAATTACGAATAGATTCATTGTTCAATACTTTCTTTCCGACAAGGTAATTATTAGCCTGCATATGGCCTGTTATTGTGATCTAAAACATATCTACCTACTAATATTACGTATTCGTATACAGTTTGAAATTGTAATTAGATAATTCATGGATCGTTGTGAAATGCATCAACTAAAACAACATAACAATACATATACGTAGACACATCATCAAAGATCAATTAGTTGTAAAACAATTTGCGGAATACGCAAGTGCCAATTAAGTATTTAACGCAACAATTACCTTAGCCATGCATTTTAATCCTAACAATTACAGGCCCCATTATATGAACTCGTAGGTTAACCTCAAGGTGAACGCCTACCTACCTGTATATACCTAGACGTGACAGATTACAGACCTATTCTATAATTCATACTAGTTTCCTACAAACCGTAAATTCTTTCAAATTATGGCAGCCCTAAAATATGGACAGCGTTGTCACCCGCCTAATTCTCTTCTCATTTAGTACCAGTAACATTTACCACCACAACTTACTTCACATTGGTGTGTTCGTGGAAACTGAAACCATACCACAATCTTCATCTACTCGTAACAATTGAATCCCCCGCTAACACTGGCACCGCACCCCACGCGAGCGCATGCGCCTACCGGGAACCCGCTTCAGTTTTACGGTCGCGTTTGTTTATATAACCACGATACGTTCCGATGCGATTCCATTCAATTCAAATCGCTGGCTTATTAAACGCATAATGCGCGTTTTTACGCCTCATTAGCTGGTTGACCGTTATGCTCTGCGAAACGAAGTCTAGACTATCGAGAGGTAACAAACAAAAAGTTTACACGTCTTTCCTGGACAGAACTTTTATGGGTACTGAGAATGCCTATGCAAGCATTGTTTCAACGCGTTTGGTTAGACAGTACTAGATGTACTGGATAACGATGACTGCTTAAGATGCAAAGCGTAGCCTGAGATGTATTGTAACGCGTGTAAAGTTTTTGTCAACATTATTTGACTAGTTTTTTCCCGTGACGTTAGCGCCGGCTTCCAGTCTATCCGGATACAGCTGGATATACCAGTATTTTGTAATGACTGCCACAGGTTTAGGAACACTTTTATAGAAGACAATAAATAATTTAATCATACAAATTCTTCTTTTATCGAATGTCAGTTACATTTGGCCATGTTAATAGGTAAAGGTATATGTATTATTTCCTGAACAAGGTATTCTGTAGAGTAGTCGTACTTAAAAAACAATTCTGTAACTCAATTCGCATTTTCACTGAAATGAGGAATTTTAGACCCGCGCTCGTTCCCCTTTATACACATATCCTCATAACTACTCGATCAACGATCAAAGGATCAAACATCGCCGCCTGCGCATCGTTATATTACAACTTTATGAGATTACATTACAGAGTTTAAAATAGAACCCATACAAGTATAATTAATATACTACTAGTTTGATATTAGCCGGTCACTGCGCAGTTGAATTTGTTGTTAGCATTAATCGTTTTAAATGGTCGTGGGGAAACAATAAACTCATTAAATAACGAACCGATAACTGACAAAGGGTCTTCACTCATTAACGAATAGGTAGAACGCAACTGACAATCCGCAGCTAAATATAAATTAGTGAAAAAGGTACTGACTGTATTCTATAGATTCGCTATTCACTTTTATCGTTACGAGGTTGATTAAAACGTTGCGTAGGATGTAACAACGTCATACTAAAGCGTTATAAGTAGTTTTAACGAACTGAAGTCTGATATTGATGTGCACGTCTGTATCCAATCCAAATATTATGATAACAATCGCGGTCTGTGGGGACGACAGTCATGAACAGAAACCGGATAGCATAACTAACGAAATCCACACGTAAAAAACATCAATTGGCTTCTAACTTAGACAAACAGAACTCTATAACATTTTATTAGTTGAAAAACCCACTATTACACGCTACACGCTACAATTAAGTTGGTGTAACCACAGAATTTTAAATAGCTTACGGCTAATTCAATTTTAACGGTGGAATCAGTGTTCGGTGTGTAGCAGCCATGTGTCGATATGGTGTGTCGTTAAAAGCGCATTAACCGTGGATTCGGACGACGGGGGCGACGAAATAGACAAAGATCAATCAGGAATATCGTTGTGAGCGAGGTTGCTGCCTACGTGGCTACCGAAATTAGAGACAAGGCTTTCGCTAGCAATTTTGTCTTACTCTCTTAGTCTCACGTAAATAAATATTAAAGCAATTTTAATTAAGCAGGGATTTTAGGGCGTAGAATACGAATCAACTTAATTTCTATTTGTATAAATAATGGAGGATAATTGTAGTCCGTACTCAATGTCCTCATTTGTAAACTGACAATTTGTATTGTCAATGATTTGCTCGATAAGACTGTAAGATTGTAAAATCATCAGTGAGCCTTACTGAGGTAGGCATAATACCTTATTTATAACCTCCTTTCTTCACCAGCGCGTAACTAATCACAGCGCCGTACACCGTAGCATATGTTACTCCAGAAATAAATAAAACTATTTAACTTCACTAATTTAAACGCGACCAACCTGCATCGGAATGTCCGCCGAATGTTTCAGTCGATGTTTAAATCTCTTGTGTTTTCAGTCGGTTCAAATCGTTGTTTTACGACTATTTAGTGTCTTATAATGTTGATAATTGAATTTATCACATTATTTAGAGGCGTGCTCTGGAAAATAGCCTAGTTATATCTTCCTCGATATTTATTTTACCAAAGCAAACATTTTTGTGACAGCTGCCTCTTGAAATTGGAACAATAAAGAAAGATCTCGTGTGACAGTTCCACTGGCTAATTCCAGATGATACACAAAGTGTTTAAATAAATAATACGTAATTACTATGTTGTGGACATTCTTAGTATTAATACATGACAACGAATGTTATTATTGACATCTTAAATTCTAAAACCGCAATGCGCCCGAGTAGACTATAAACGATGACGAAAAATCACAAAATTGCAACACAAGGGATTCCCAAACAATGTACAATTATCGAGTTATCAGGCCCGTACGAGTCGTACGACAATAACCTAACGTGCGGTAGTCAGGCGCACAATGCGAAACCAGCCATTGTGTAATCGAGGTGTACAGTGCGCCGATAGCCCGCGATAAGCTCCGATATCGGCCAGATTGCACCGATATCACCTCTAACATTCACTCGCATCAACAATAACAATCCAGCTCACCCCGAGCTGAATCTTTATATTGAACCGTGATACTTAGCCGTGCAGCGAGTGCTGGCTATGGTTAGTTTAGTGGGTGCTTGTAACTTTCGTTGACATACTTATGCCAGAATTAAACTTGCACCTCTATTCATATCCCATCAAAATTATCATCTCACATGACGTCCGTCTGACTGGTACGTTAGCATTAATGATAAGAAATGCAATCAACACTATTGTGATTATTGTTACACTACCCTCACAGCAATCATGTTTATTAGTGTGCTGTATGTACTACAATGTGTATGTTATTGTTTCCAGATGCGGTTGTGTTAACAAGATGACGATGTGGTTGTGGTGGGTGGTGGGGGCCGTGCTGGCGGCGCGGGGCGGAGCCCTGCAGCCTCGCTGTCAGGAGATCACCATCCCCATGTGCCGCGGCATCGGATACAACCTCACCTCCTTCCCCAACGCTCTCGACCATGACACGCAGGAGGAGGCCGGCCTAGAGGTGTGTACACTAACAATACTATTGAAATAAAATTAAAACTAGACCTAAATAATTTTTGACCATCAAATAAATCAGCTCATTAATATCTGTTTATAGTCAACGGTAATTCTTATTGAAACACAATATTTGCGAGTGCTAAAGGAATTTGTCTTACGT
The DNA here is from genome assembly GCA_946251915.1 of Abrostola triplasia. Taxonomy (NCBI): domain Eukaryota; kingdom Metazoa; phylum Arthropoda; class Insecta; order Lepidoptera; family Noctuidae; genus Abrostola; species Abrostola triplasia. The sequence continues at coordinate 477,038 of OX276433.1, forward strand.
TTCAGGTCCACCAATACTGGCCGCTCGTCGAGATCAAATGCTCCGCAGACCTGAAGTTCTTCCTGTGCTCGGTGTACACGCCCATCTGCATCGAGGACTACACCAAGCCGCTGCCGGCGTGCCGCAGCGTGTGCGAGCGCGCGCGGGCCGGCTGCGCGCCGCTCATGCAGAAGTACGGCTTCCAGTGGCCCGAGCGCATGGCCTGCGAGCGCCTGCCGCGCGCCGGCGACCCCGACCAGCTGTGCATGGAGGAGACCGAGCGCGCGCGCGAGCCGCCGCCGCCGCCCGCGCGCCGCCCGCCGCGCCCCGCCTGTAGCGACCCAAAAAACTGCGCGGGCGGCGCGGCTGCGGGCGAGCCGGCGCCCGGCGAGTGCGCGTGCGCGTGCCGCCCGCCGCTCGTCAGCGTGCGCGCGCTGCACAACGCAAGCACGGTCGCCGGCGTGCCGGCCTGCGCGCTGCCGTGCCGCGGCGCCTTCTTCACGCGCGAGGAGAAGGAGTTCGCGGCCGTGTGGGTCGCGCTGTGGGGCGGCCTGTGCGCCGCCTCCACGCTCATGACGCTCACCACCTTCCTCATCGACTCCCAGCGCTTTAAATACCCAGAGCGGCCTATCGTGTACTTGTCGGCTTGCTACTTCATGGTGGCGCTGGGCTACCTGGCCCGCCTGGCGCTCGGCCACGATGAGGTGGCCTGCGAGGGCGCGCTGCTGCGCACATCGGCCAACGGCCCGGGCGCGTGCACGCTCGTCTTCGTGCTGGTATACTTCTTCGGTATGGCATCCTCGATATGGTGGGTGGTGCTGTCCTTCGCGTGGTTCCTGGCGGCCGGACTCAAGTGGGGTAACGAGGCCATCGCGGGCTACGCGCAGTACTACCACCTGGCCGCGTGGCTTATCCCCGCCGCGAAGACCGTGGCCGTGCTGCTCGCCGGCGCGGTGGACGGAGACCCAGTGGCCGGCATCTGCTACGTCGGCAACTCCTCCCCCGAGAACCTAAAGCGCTACGTGCTGGCTCCGCTGATCGTATACTTCGCGCTCGGGGCGACGTTCCTGCTGGCCGGCTTCGTGTCGCTATTCCGCATCCGCTCCGTCATCAAGCGGCAGGGCGGGGTGGGCGCGGGTTCCAAAGCTGACAAGCTGGAGAAGTTGATGATCCGCATCGGCGTGTTCAGCGTGCTGTACGCGGTGCCGGCGGGCGTGGAGATCGGCTGCCTGGCCTACGAGGCGGGCGGCTACGCGGCCTGGCTGCGCCGCACGGCCTGCGGTGCCTCGTGCGGCCCGCGCCCGCTGTACTCCGCGTTGATGCTCAAGTACTTCATGGCGCTGGCCGTGGGCATCACGTCCGGCGTGTGGATCTGGTCGGGCAAGACGCTGGACTCCTGGCGGCGCGTGTGGCGCGGGGGGCGCGGCGCGGGCGGGGGGCGCGAGCCGGCCGCAGCCCGCCGCGCGCTAGTCAAGGGCACCGTGTGACGCGCGCCCGCGGCGCCCGTCGCGCCGCTCGCGCCCCCCGCGCTGCCCGCGCACCCCGCGCTGCCCGCCCCCCCGGCCGCGCACCCCGCGCTGCCCCCGCTGGCTCCCGCGCCGCTGGCCCCGTCGGCGCCGTCGGCCCGCTCGGGCCAGCCGCTGTCGGACTACGGGCCCGTCTAGTCAGCGCGGGTCGCCCCGGCCGCGCGCGGGAGCCCGCCCCGCTCCCCTCGGCCCCGACCGCAGTCTGCACGGTGCTCTGTAGAGCCCAAAGTTAATCCGTCGCCCTGAGCGCCGACGGTGACGGCCGCCGTCAGCTGACGTTCCCCGTGCCGAGTGCCGCAAGTGACGTTAGTGCTCCAACAGTGTGCGCGAGAGCGTCGCGCGCTCTAGTCCTAGTGTATCCCGCGCGACGCACAACATATACGTAACTAGTGTTAAGGCCGGGCGGTGCGGCGTCCGCTCGGCGGGTGAAGCCCCGCTGCCCGCAGACTCTCACGTATGCTTTTTATTTAAGCGAAAACTTTACACGTGCTGCAATGTTCGCTCAAATAAAAACACCCTGCCGTAACAACTGAACTTACAACGTCCGAGTCAGTAAAATGCTCCACTGTTTCCTTTCAAATCATTACCTCACCGATCACTGCCAATTTCATATATTTTTATCGATAACAGTGGGATAGTTTACTGCTCGGTTCTGTTACTATTGTTATTAACCCAAAGGTTCCCCTACGCCTCACTGCAGCGGCTCATCGTCGTTGAATGAACTATAACTATTCCTGTATCTCCCCACATGTTGATGTTGATGAGTCCCTGCCGCGTGCGCTGATAGTGTTCTGTGACGTTAGACCCGTAGTGTGTACCGAGCGCATTTTGAGCATTTTGTATCTATTGTAATGATCTCTGATGTCATATTGTAAATAGAGTCTTATATTATTTCTTCCCTATAGTAAGTAGTAAGATGCTATTTTATAAATCTACTGATGTATTTCTTTAACTTCAGTTATGTTACTGAAAACTTGTAGAAAAGACAATCCTAGTGAAAATACCAATCTAATAATGTATTTTTTCTTTATTAGTTTTGTATGACTCGACACTAGATGGCATTACACGACTAGACACTGACAGGCTGACTTTACCGCCGATGCCGTATAGCGCCATCTATTATCGAGTAACGTTAACTTTTGTAAATATTAATTTGACGAACGCCGAATAACCTAGAACTGAGTAAGTTGTGACGATGATAAAATTGTATTTTGTGCAATGGTATAGTATATTCTTACTTTAATGTAAAGTGAATAATGATGATGTATGAAAAATTGTATATTGTAGCCATGGACGCCGCAGCCGAAACCATAAAAATTATTATGTAATTTATTTTATATCTTACTGTAGATAACAAATAAAGCGACTTTTTTATGTACAAATAATGTCTTTTACTAAAATTTGAAATATCCTGACCACTTGAAAGACACATTGGCAGAGTTAAGAAGGTAACGTAAAACATTTAGACCACATCCAGCACAAAACCCAACATGAGTAATAGCCTAAACCCATGCTTAAATTTTATAACGAAAAGGGTAAGAGCAAATAAAAATATGTATACTACACATATTTTTATACAATATCAAGTAATTCAAGAAACACCTCGAAACAATCGTCAATACCCAACATTTATTACAATGCGCACCAACGAACTTACGGACATTAACGCCTACTATTATTTGAAAAATTCTTTGCGACTAGCACCAAAACAAGATTATTTCTATTTATTGGGTATCAAAATAAAACAACAATTTCAGTCTATCAAGTTTATAAAGGTCTAAGTACTATACGGTGGGAGTTTAAAAGGATGTATTGATAATATTAACGTTACATATAAAACTGCAAGAAAATAATTACGTCTCAAAATATCACAATTACAATAACGCCATCTGGTGGCGATATTCTAAACTAAAAACGATACGCCATCTACCGGCTAATGGATGAACTACACACTTTAGTAAGCCATCTAGCGGCTACTAGACGAACGACACATTGTATGGTAAGTTCTACATTATTATTCACTCGCAATACTGGTAAGATAATAATTTGTAGCACTTAATAAAAAATTAACAAAGCATCGGACGACGTTCTATACTTACACATACGACCTATCACATTAAAATTACGTATTTTGTCTGGACAGAATGTTACAATCTTATCATTAGTTCATTCGTATATTTTCTTGAATCACAAGAAAGTGCCATTTCACCGTAACATTTCTACGCAACTACCCGATACCATCATCACTAAATAATAACCATAAATACAAATATACTAGTTCTAAAAGTACATATTATTGAGTCCTAATATTGCTGAAATTCATCACTTACAGAACAGCTTTTATACCCCTACATGGCTTATATCAAGAGTTCTGTTTTACAGCTAATCTTTTGTTTGTTCAATTCTTTACATAAAATACACGCTATCCGTTTTTGCATAGCGATTCAACAAAGGATTGCTATTATTGTTCATTCATAGATCAGTAATTAAAGACGCTACGTTCCAATACCATATCGAAATTTCGTCTCATGTCTATTTAAACTTGGTTTCCCAGCTCTCAGGCTATACAACGTTCTACGACAAATAATCTTACAAAAACTGTATATTTATAATTAAATACTTATATGCTAATTACGTATTTTATAATGGCAGTTTCTCTCTCTAGTTTTATCTAGCAGTTTACTACCTTAGCCTAATAGATGTCGCTACCTGTATGAATTGAATGATGTATAATTATGTGTAATTATCATAGTGAACAACTAACAAGCATTTAAAATATAAAGATGACATAATTTAAGAAGTAATCACTAACCATTATCATGAAAATTAAAATAAACCAAGCAGTATAGTTCCCGTCACGTAAAAAGAACGCTGGGCGACTGTGTTTGCACTCGGATATATGTAGTCGCTTCCTATGGTACTAGGCTATTGGTTTTAATTTAAGTTTAAATATTTTATTAAATAATCATTAAAACTAATTTATTAGTTTTACAAAAGTTTGGAATTTAAAAAATGGGACCTAAACGGCTAAAACACATAACTGGCGAAATGTGGGTGTCCTGTATGTGCACTTCGGAGAATACAGGCGTGAGTTATACTTATTACATATTATTTTTACCTACAATATAGGTAACAATTAAATGATTTGTATTTATTTGTGTATATCCCGAATAATAGAGTCAATCAGTAATCATTTAGCTGCAACTGATTATAACTCGAAAAAGAAAAGAAAATTGTACCTATGAGGTAGGTACCTATAGATTTCTAGATACTGTTTGAATGTAGCACGCACTATATGCATGCTTCTTTATTCCAAAGCTTTGTTCTGTATTCTGAGTTCTAAAGTATACCTACCCCCATAATAAAATATAAATGTAATTGTTATTGTAATATATGTAAAAATTCCTTTTTCTTGAATACCTACATCTAATTCCTTTGTTTTTAAAATATGAGTTGGTATATATTAGGTTTGTCATATTTTCCTAGAATTACAATAGTTTAAGATTGACGTATTGATAGATTAAAAGCTAAGCTAGAGACAATAAGACACCGGTAGTACTCACATTTCACTAAAACTTATATTAGTCTATTACAGTATGTAGCGACATCTATAATTAAAATAACTTCTAACCACAAAACACTTGGCCAAATTGTGACGTGCGTTGACAGACAAAATGTATCTCCATATTGACGTGTAAACATAGACAATAATGAAGATGGCAATGGACGTAGCAATACAGCCAATGTGACCCAAACATTTGTATACAGACTTGACGAAGCTTTTGAATATGCCTTTAAGATTTAAAAAAGGCGGGGTTATGTCAAAGCCCCTCTCTGCCAGAAGTGTGGTCATACCCTCAGCTGGTCGCAATGCCGTTAAAGGTCTGGTAGTACTGTCCGTACTGGTCGTGCGAGTGTGCGTGTGAGTAGTCGTGCATGTGTGAGTATGCGTGCGACTCGTGTTCCATGTGGTGGGGCACCTGGTGGTAGTACTGCTGGACCTCGTGAGCCTGGTGCTCGTCCAATTTGAGGTCAGTTTGTGGCTGTTGCTGGTTTTGTGGGACGCCCTAGAAAGATATTACTCGTAAACGCTGGAAGTCCATTTTTTTTTATTTATATGTGGGAAGAGGGTACTTATATGAGGGTTATCTTTTAGGCTGTGACTACAGCCACAGTATAAAATTAAGATTGACAAAGGGGTTGCCAACAAAAGGTTTGCTAAAATTCAATTCTCTCACTGAACAGAAATGACGCAATATGTGACAAATGCTTTATACTAAAGTTTGAACAGCCACTTTAAAGATCAAATAGCGAGCGTAGCAAAATAAATTTAATGAAGATAATATTCACCTGCATTTGATATTTGCACCTCTTGAATCGTCCGTAGAGCGAGGAGTACGGCAGGTTGTAGTAGATGGCAGCCTGGTTTATAGACATCTGTCCCACTCTGAAACGATAATAAATGAGCGTCATTATTATTCTCTGATAGGTTCAATACACATACGTTTAACGTTAAATCACGAAAATAAGTGTGTACTAGAAAAAAATAACTACTGCCCTCGCAGTCCTTGGAAAAACTCATGTTAAACTGTCTAAATGTATAGAAAACTTTAAAACTTTTTAGCTCAAGCAATAAAATCCTAATTAATTTTTTGTTAGACATTAATTAGTTGACATGATTCGACATTGTTATTATCAGATCCTTGAGGAGCCTAGTCTATTGGGGTCCAAGTAGAGAGCCTCCACGAGTAACGATACTTTAGTACGTCCGTTGTATAATGCCGATTCGAAGAAGAAGAGGGGCGAATCCAGTCTTCTGTGGTATAATGTCCCTACGGAATCCGGTTCCCCCAGTGTTACCTGACAGCCTCAAGAGCTTCTCCCATGGCGTCCTCGGACCAGGGCGTGGGGTTGGAGCGGGACAGCTCGATGCCCTCCCGCTTGCACCGCCCGTACAGCGTGCCTGCAAGTCAAACAACTGATGATACCGACTGATAACATTCGATTTCTACAAGAATTAACATAAGAATGATCTATATGAGACTCAGTTTCTTTGTTGTCGGGTTGTGTAAATAACAATGGGACACATTCCACACTGATAAATATCATCACAATCAGCCGGAAGAAGCCCACAGTTGAACAAAAGCCTCCCCTTAGAACGTCGTTAAACAGAAGTCAATACATAAGTAATTTTGTCCCTTTACCACTTAAAATCACATAATTATGGTGCGACTTCATAAGATACATAGGTAGGTACTAGGCTACTAGGTAGGTGTACCTAGTACCTTCTTTCCTTCTATGAAAAGTACGATACATTCCATTAAGTGTATACATCTTTAAGGATGTCATATACATTTTCACCCATTTTACCGACGCAGAACACAGTGGTAAGACACCCGCCCTGGGAGATTCATCCAGCAAAAGTCAAGCAAGGACTAAAAAAGATTTACCGGATTTTTTTTCTTGTAGCATGCTAATTAAATGTCACCGTAGGGTCAAGGTCGACGGGCATGTTATACACTATGTTAACGAATACAACTACCTAGGCCAGATAGTCTCTTTCAGCTATAGGCAAGACAAAGAGATAGCACAGCGTGTCAACAAGGCCTGGAAGTGACACTGGTCTATTAAAGAGCTAATGCTGTGTTAAGCTAAACAGTGAAGGGTTGCCGTACCCTCCACTGTCACTAAAAAGAAAGCTCTTCGACATTTATTATGCATGTTATTTTGCCTATCCTTACCTACGGTGCCCAAACTTGATCCCAGATTGAGATTCTGAAGTCCAAATTGAAGGTAAGCCAAAGACTGATAGAGCGCAGCATCCTTAAGGGTTAAAAAGACGAATTGCGTCCGGAACACCGCACTGCGCTCCAAAACTTGCTTAGCCGACGTGGGAACAAAAACTGCCAGGCTAAAGTGGAACATAGCCGGCCACATCTATTGCACGTACTCCGAGAAGTGGGCCAACATCTCCACCCAATGGTTGCCGTAAAATGGACGCTGGAGACGCTGAAGACCCAGAAGGAAAAAGTGGGGTGATTTCGACGCCTTCCAAAACATCTGATTAGAGCTGGCCGAGAATAGGGGGAATTGGAAAATCAAGGGAGAGGCCTTTGCTCAGCAGTGCATCACGCCGTAGGGGTTAGGTTGTGTATATCTGTGTGTGGTATATACCGGTGGGGATCCCGTAGGTGGTGGCGGCGCGCTGCACGGAGGAGGCGCCCGCGCGGATGGCGGCCAGCGCATGCGCGAGGTCGGCGCGCCGCCACGCGGTGGGGGCCGCGTTGAACGGCGCCGACAGACGGATGCCCTCGCGACGCGCTATCTTGTACAGCGTGCTGCTTGGGATGCCTGGGAAACATCACAGACACTTGATAAGAACTGAGGCCGTAAACTGGATGACAGTGGCAAGCGGAGCGTTTCGAGATACCTAATTTTGATCTACAAAAACTTAAAACGCACACAGTGAGTCACAATTAAAGATTTCCTCGATAACAAATGACACAACAAACAGAATATAACTCAATGTTACCTATAATTAAGTATACCAATTGATAGTACCTAAATTATTGTATGCCCAAATGGGCTGATTGATGTGCTGTACCTATTTTATAACATCTGTATTTACTCAATCAAAGCAATAAACATTACTTTACTTTACTTTAACTTTACCTTAATTTATAACTACAGGTATTATACAGGTAGTACTTTTTATTTCAAAATTATTGTTTGATTTCGGCTTCAAAATAATGCCCAAAATTTACGATCATAAAAATAACCCTGAAAATAGCGTACAAAATGTACTAAGTACTTCGTGTCTCACCGTAAGCTTTGCTGGCCTTGTTAGCCGATATAGCGCCAGCCCTGAGCGCATGCAGGGCCCCGCGCAGGTCGGCCTCACTCCAGGACTTGGCGGCGCCCTCCTTCTTGGGCGTGTCGATGCCCAGCCGGTGCGCGCGCTGCCACAGCGTCGTGGACGGTATGCCGTACGTTGCTGACGCCTTGGGAATTGCCAAAATATAAGAGATACCTTTACCCAGCAATGGGACATACCGGGCTGAAATGATGATGATACAGCAAAAGATTTTTTGAAAGACTTTTCAGTTAACTAATATTCTATAACTTTACTCTAGGCTGTATGTGAATACAAGACTTTGGCAAAACATATTACAACAAATAGTTCCTTCTAATAAGCACTTCTTGATTTCTTGTTTGGGAATTTGTAATTAGTAGGTCAGAGATATAGTTAATGTTGTAGTCAGAACAGTATCGCTTTGATCCTGAATCACAAAGAACCGTGAAGATAGAGTTACATAATCATACTACTTCTCAGTTATAGCTGATTGACAGTGATTTCACAGTCTCAAGTCAGATAGCTGTGAAATCACTGTAGTACCGTGTACAATTACTTGTAAGTGTACAATCACTACCTGCCTCCGAAGGTTGCATATTAAACGTCACGCATATTATAATCTCCGAGACTTCAACCGTGACGGTTACTGCTACTACTATAATAACTAAGCATCACTTAAACTAACAATTTAAACACATAACGTCACTTCTTCATTATCCGAAGGGGCAGACGTATTCACTATGCTTTCTGTTGGATATATTTATTTATACTTCATATAAGTACACATTTGTAGGAGGGCCGAAGATCGAGCTCAGTGGCGTGCCATAGAAGAGGCCTATGTCCAGCTGTGGACCGAGATAGGCTGATGATGATGATGATACACATTTGTATAAAGGCGGACTTAATGCCATTAGGCATTTTCTATCAGTTAACCTTAGGGTAATGCAGAGTTGAAAAGAGGCATATAGACTTTACAAAGAAGATTAACTAAGGGGAAACCCCAAGGTAGACCTTGAATATCAGATTACCCTACTTTTTTTTGTAATTGCAGCTCCTTATAAGTTCGTTTTTAATTGCAGTTCCTTACTGCTGCAACCATAATTTCTGATGTCAGAGGACAACATATTTTTTATACTACAGCCTGGCATTGCACACACTACACGGGGGCACGGGGACACTTGACCTGGTACCTTAGTGAGGCTCATCTGATGGTTCCGCAGCGCGTCCAGGGCCCTCTCCATGTCGTGCTGCGTCCAGCTCTTCGGGCTGTGTCGGGGCGCGGGCGACGCCTGGCGGCCACACGAGTCGCTCGTGTCCTCGCCACTCAGGTGCGGTTGCTCTGTGTACCAAATTACCAATGACGACTTATTTACTAATCACGAAATATGGCCACACCTAGGAGTAAGGTAGTTTGGAACACAACGCATCAGCTCACTCACCATTTTTTTACGACGTGTATGAAATTCATTGCTTTAAATATTATTTAATTCATTAACCGACTTAAAATGGAGGTTGTCAATTCGTCGAAACCTTTTTATTTATGAATGTTCCCTCATAACTCTGCCATGTAGGTATAAACCGATTTGAAATTTTTTTTTTCCTTTTGCATGTATATAATTTTCAATTGGTCCTTTAGAAATTTTGTCATGACCTGATGATGAACTTCTGAGATATGGAACGGAACTCTTCATAAAATCATAGCAGAGCTGTCGTAACAGGTAATATTGCATATAAGTTGATGGCTGACCACTGCCAAGGAAGAGAGAGATTAAATATATCGTGTGAGGTATCGTTTGAAAGGGCTTTTTGGATGGATGGTATGATGACGATGGTATGGATTTTATAAAAACTATTTTATAAATTAACACCTTCAAAAAACACGAACTCAAAAGTGAAAAAATAATATTCTATTCACTTCACTTTACATAGGCAAATTGGAAATCGGTGCAAAATCCTATGCGTTCGCTTTGTTAACATTAAAATGATTATAAAAGTACATAGGAATGCATTCTCATAAGTACTTTTTAGTCAAAATCAGGTATCTTGCTAATAATGATTCTCTGTCTACATTCTAGCCGATTATTCTCCTTGAGAAAAATAATTTTGGAATTGGAATCATGAAACAAAATAAGAATTTGAATTAGAGCTTTTGGGTAAAATGGCAGCGATCTTTAAAGAGTTTAAAAGAAGATACTATGAGGTTATTAGGTAAAGTTGTGTAGTAAGAAATAATTATGTTACGTGATGAAAGTAAAAATATAAATAAAGCGCACACGCGAAAGGGAGTAACAAACAGGTTTGGTCCATTCTAAAATAGCGTGCGTTTCGAATAGCTTACCCTGTCATTTTTTAAATGTAAAATAAATTAACCATGACTATATTCCAAAGACTACTTTCTCTATATTTTCGTAGTTATTTCCGTATACAAAAAAATTTTGATCTTCCTTTGAACTTAGCGCTGTAGGATCGGTAAGAAGTGTCTTTTAAAGCAGCGACTTGCGCCGTAACACGCAACAATGAATAATAGGAATGAAGTGGACGATTATAATGAATCGTGTGCATTGAAAATGTAACTTACCTCCCTCAGACGAGGGTTCATCCTTAACAGCCAGCAGAGGCATGAAGTCCGTGGAGTCTGGCGTGTCGCACACCTGCATGAACTCCATGTGCCGGTCCAGTAGGCATGTGCTCTAGATCAAGAAGTAATACAGGACTTGAGCTTCATCTTTTTGTTCAGCAGCTATGTAGAACAGAGGTAACTGCAGTTAGGGGAAAATAGTACACCCACTTAAAGGAACGAATCCAGACTCCGTGCTGCTACTGAGAATTACCTAATAGAAAAACACAATAACGCTGACTGATCCGGGAATGGCGCCCAGGATCACCAGGACCCTCAGCAGTTGTGCTTAATGCCCTCGACCGTATTGTTTTATGTTAATAGATATTATTGACATTTGTAGAGAAATGAAGATGATGCCTTTGCCCAGCAGTGGGGCACCGAATAGGCTAATTAGAACATAAATATATATATTATGCCGAATAGTCCGTGTACCTTAGCAGTATGCAGCGCCGGCTCCAGCGTCTCAAGAGTGGCGGCGGGCGGGGAGTCGGCCCGCTCCTGCTTGACGCACACAGGCGTGGCGGCCGGGCCCGCCGGCGCCAGCGGTGCCAGCTCTTCCAGCCCACCACCCTGGACATCACAGGTGCATACCATCGGTAACATGCTAACCATATCCTAGAAAACCTTGGGCCGGTTTCACAGACTTAATTTAGAAACCTTACTGAAGTTATTTATCCATATTTTTTTACGGTTATTACGAACGATTTAATTACCCAGGTACCTTGAGTCTTGGAAACGTTTAGGACTTGTAACTAAGAAGAAGCTGGAACTGAAGCTGCTCAAATAATTATGCACTTTCAAAAATGTTTACAAAATCTATTAGGATGTAATTTTGAGTCTGGAAAATTAGGCTTATAAGTAAATATAGTAGTAAGCCTTGTTATTAGCGCAAAGAAAGTAATCTCTTCTTTATAATTCACCATAAAAAAATAACAAGTCTATCTACATCAAAAAGCTATAAATTGCAATGTGTACCTACGTGATTTGGGACGCAAAAAAATCACATGTTCTACAAAACAGGCAATATGAAACAAGTAATACAACTTTTTTATTATAATTAGAGATTAGCGCTTGAAAAACTATTTACTAGTCGTGGTTACGCCGGCTGCGTTTCAGCGTTTAGTGACCCTAATGCTACGTGATGATTTAAATAAAGAACACATTACCTGCAAGTCGTGTAGTATGGTCGGAACGCGGCCTTCATTATTTCGCGCCAATTCGAATTTCACTTGACGAAATTCTGAAGAAAGCTTAAAAAAATAAATAAGTTAAAACTAAAGTATTTTTGTGAATCCTGCATCGTAATTAACACATAGTATCCTAGGAATCTGCCTAATACAGACATTAATTAAGTAGGTCTAATATCAAAATACATAATCTTTGGTTTTATTTTAGGTACTTCAGCATCTAAAGACCATAAGTAATAGAATTGGCAACATATTATATATTGAAAAGCTATTAATAGTTAATCTACTCGCAAAAAATATGAATCTAAATAAAATAGAGCTAATTAAAGTTACCTGACTGGCTAGATAACTGTGAGCAAATTGTGAGTCGCTGTCTTCTTCGTCCGAGAGCGGTTCGCATTTCACTTGACTCAGTCCGTGGCCGGGCATTTCCTAGCGAACCAAATAAAATAAAAATGGTTTAAACGACACGTACTATTTTTTCACGGCTGCAATCTTTGAAATACTCCCGATTTTACAAATTTATAAATACAAGTTTATGTTGACGACATATTTATCACAATAACAAAATCGCGTTAAGTATTTCTTGTGAGTACAAGTGTAAACAACATCGTGGCGCCCCATGTTCTCCCCAGAATGTCGCAGAAATCGAACAATCGCCATGATATAAGTAGGTTTACATAGGCAATTAGACAAAAGGAAGCGAGCTTTATTGAATTTTTTCTCGATTGGTGCACAAATGAAGAGTGCAAAGTTTGATTCTTTCTCTCTCTGCCGGCCGCGAGCCAGACCGTCTAACGAGCTTTTTTAATTTTGTTTGTTTCAAGCCCTCATACATGTCGGTAACGTATATGAACTTCTACAAAGCTTCTAACTGAAACAAATTTCGCGCGTGACTGATTCAAAACTTTATACATAAGAGAAAACTTATAAGATTTTAGAATAAGCGACTTTAAGGATCCGTGGGTAGCGTGTATATTCGTGCGCTATCACCTGTCAGAGGTGGAGGAAAGTAGTGAATGTAAAGTTGCGCGGTTAACCCTCTCTCGTCGCTTCACATCGTTCCGTTGGAGGAGCCGCGTAGCCCGGCCGCAGCGCACGTCTGCGCGACCCCGACACACCGCGAGATACGAAAACACATTCACTTTCACCGTCTTCCCGGCACACGGCGAAGGACGGTGCGAAACGGGAGCCGATAAACGCGAGGGAAACGGAATCGCCGAAGACGAGGGCGCGAAATTCACTCGACTCACCTAGTCGGTCAGCGGTGGCCGCCGCAAGCACTCGCCCGCGCCACACATGCACCGCGGACTTGTCCCGACGCCCGCGACTGCACGGTGACCTTCGGGAAACGATGAGATGTCGCAAATGAAAGTGAATTCGGCATACACCCGGCCGAGTCTGCGTCGCTGCGTGGCGCATGTTTAGGAGGTGCAGGGCGGGCGCGTGCTGATTTTTTTCCGCGCCAAAGAAATAAAAACAAACGCCTTTTTGCCGGGAACCGGCCGCGCGCCGCGATGTAGCGCACGCCGCTTGAATGTGTTCGAGTTCCGGTTAGGACTCGACGGAGGCTATCTGATACTTGAATATTTGAGACTACTTTAGCTGCAATTTCTTGAGTTAAGGAAGTATAACGACTGTACAAAACTCGGAATAGACAAGTCGGTAGGGAGGGTAGGTGCATTATAGCACGTGTAGGTATGCAGGGAGGCGTCAGGGGGTGGTCCGGGCGCCCGACCAGTCGGCGCCCCGCGCGGCGCCTTCTCTCTCCGCTCCGATTGATTTTTATTACAAGAATTTCGCTCGTGGTTTTTTTTTGTTTCCCGCACACCGAAGGCCTGGCGACGCACACAAAGGGATTCGTATAATTCGTTTGTACGAACTTACTAATGCTATTGATTTTTATAACGAAGCGACAAAGCTTACGAGGGAACGAGCGCAGGATGTACCTTTTAAGTTACAAGGAAAATTCTCAGTTTTTACTTCTTTGATATGGTTATTTTGTTCGATCTTTTGTCCATGTATTTCAATAATTACCAAAATGAATTAATACAATTAGGGGCCAAATATTAACAAAACAAAATAAAAAGTTTTCAATAGTTCGTAGTTACTGCCATATTTATGGCTAGTACATTTAGGCTAGGAAGATTTTCGATTCTATCAACTATCAAAAACTCCATCGCATTAAGTACTAGAAATTAGACATTGTTCTCTTTTACTTTATTACTAAAGTTCCTACAATTAAGTGATAATTAAAACTTGCTTATGACTGCTCCTATATTTATATAGCTTATCAAGTAAGCAATACTTGATAAGGTATCAAAGGGAGCTATATAATCATTTCATAATTTTGGGGTATTATCCGAGGACTTTGTTTTACAGTTTAGTATTATTTCGACAATACCGGCGTCGACTTTTGGCGAATTGTTGATAGATGTTGGTGGAGAGGGTACCACAAGAGAGCCTCCACGAGAGATGATACCTTGGTATCAGTCAGGGTATACTGCAGGTCAATCTCGATACGGTCTATACTATTCTTATCGGCTGATCTAACTCTACAACACGACATAATGAGTATCATCCTGTGCCTACAGTCTCATGCTGATAGCAACAAGAAATGGACTGATCATTGAAAAGTACTAATCGACTTGCAGTATTTATTAAAATTACTAAAGGATAATTAATTTGTGCTTAGACAACTTGTTAGTGGACAGACTTTTGAGTTCACAGGCCGGATATATTGGATTAGCTGCACTTCGAAGCCATGCAAAAATAAATACGAGTTTTGGAAAGTCATATTACTATGTTATCTTAGTTGTTTTAAGACACACACCACCTTACACACCACTAATTAATTTGTAGATGGGTCGAAATTCCGAAAACTGGTACTGCCTGATGAAATCTGAATATACAACAGCACATTTGTAAGTTCCAACTACCTCATAGAAAACACAGGCGTAATGATATGCATGTGATATGTTGTCCCACCTGTCACTTATAAACATCGGACTGATGTAAAGTACTTGTAGTCTGTATTTATTGACAATTGTGTCTGAGTGCGACGTTACCTTTGCTCAAAAACACTATCATCAGTTGCTATATGTACTGATGCATGCACATAATACTCAGTATGCTGGCCACACTTAGCGTCAATTGGTAGATTACTGACAGTTGATGGACCTATTGTGTGCGAATGGAGGTCGTTGGAGTACATCCTACATCGTTTACTCTGTGTATTCATAATGCTTTACTTTGCAGACATACTGCGAGACTTTATGATTGGACTTGACGTCAGATAGGACACAACAAACGTGATGATTCTGTAAATATATAGTTTTCGATATGGAATAAGTTTTGAGTCATCCGTTTCAGAAACCAGTCACAAGGAACTTAAACTAAATTCGCTAGATGAAACTGACCCGCCACCTTGCAGTTTTCAATGCGAAAGCGAGACACCGCTACGGCAGCGTAGCGCGGCGTCTCGCTTACTTTTTGAAAACTGTCCTGCTTTAAGTGTTCATAGAAAGGGGGCTGTACCTACTGTAAATAAAAACTCTTTTAAAAACTACGGATTTCTCAAATTCACATTTTGCCGTAGTGTCCATATCCAAACGCAAAGCTGCTGCCAAGCGTTTGTTGGGTAATTAAACTTTGCTCTACCTAGCCGAACCTAAAACCTAACGTATGTAGGCAGAAAGACGCATTCGCGAAAATAAAAAAAAAACTAAGAACTTTATCCCTCTGTACATACCTACATTTAAATGTATCACCAAACAAGTCAGTACAAGATTAAATACTTGACGAACTGACTAAGTACAATAATATCGTAAACGTCTACGTAAGTGGTAGGTACTCAGTTTATTGATGACAAGAATGAATGTCGCAACATTTGTACATTTGTATTGTGTTCAGTGTGTCAAACAAAGCTGTTCACTTCTGTAAAAGTAATATGAAAGGTGAAGTAAACGAAAATGCAAATCGCACCTACGTATGGATATAAGAGTAACTTAAATCTACAAAAAAACGAATTCATAGTTTCTATTATTAATTTAAGCATCGTCTTTTGTCTTTTCACTTTGCAGAGAGAGACGCATAGATATTTTCTGTTTAGAATAAATAGATGGCGCTGTGTGTAGGATGTTACAATATTCCTCTACAAGATACTCTGTGTGTCTTTTAACAGTATTTTTTGTGTTAAATAAAGCAAATTCAATTAAATCTATCCTACTTCATTGACAAGTAAAAGTCTACTTTAATCAAACTTAATAGTTATTGGTAATCACGAGATGTTCCGTCAAAAAGTGGGTCAAGGACAAGGTGTTCTAAAAACATTATGCCAGATGTAATGTGTCATAACAAAAGAATAAATATTTCAAACTTAATTAATAAAGCGATAAATATAAATGAATCTAATTAAAATACTAGCAATTAGTTAAATTAACGCATTTATAGATTTTTCAAGCTTTCTAATTATTTCTTATTGGCAACATTCATAGAGCTTATTTTGGGTCATTCGCGTCGCTTCCAACTTGTACTTCGTTTGGATTTTTGTAGAGGTGCCTTTCTCTAAACTTGCAACATAGCATAGTTTTAGTTTAGTGTTTTCAATTTCATTCAAGAAAGCTGGCGGGTGTGCAAATGTGTTATAATTGAAGTGAAATTATTTCTAAAATAATTAAAAGTGTTGAAATACGTTACTACAGTTAATGCAATAATCAAGGTAAGCTATTTGTTCTTTGGTGTAAGCGTTACGATTCCGATAAGGGCTTACTTACTGCTAGGACTTTTCATCTTGAAAATTTCCACTCGTGAACTTTCGAAGTAAAGTTCTGAGAAGTTTCTTTGTTGACTTTCAACTTTTCTGATGTACATCGTGCCATAGCTATGTGATAAACTTGAACAGTTTTCAAGTGTAATGAAAAGTTTGTTCAGAAAATAGTAAAACTTAGAATTTTCGTCGCCATTTTATTTTTTGTCGCGCTGGAAAAGCGGCCATTTTCTTTGTGCCGCGTCGCTTACGACGACTCGTATGTGGTCCATAAAGTTAATTTAGTTAAGTTGGGGCGTGATCTCATCGTATGAAGTGATTCGGTGAGATAATTAACGTTATACAGTGATAATCGTCCAGAATCCAATGTTTGTGAAGTCATAGTAAAGTTTTCCTAATGGCCTAGTTATTGCGTGGTGTTATTAGACCTTGTTTATACGTAGCTTTGATTTGGTCGTTTGTAGGGCTAAGGGCGCGGCGAGTGGCTAGACGGCATCATGGACGACGACCAGCAGTTCTGCCTGAGGTGGAACAACCATCAGTCGACACTGGTGTCTGTTTTCGACACTCTTCTCGAGAAGGGCATGCACGTGGATTGCACACTGGCTGCAGAAGGGCAAACGCTTAAGGCGCACAAAGTAGTCCTGTCAGCATGCAGTCCTTATTTCGAGGTACGTAAACTAACTATAATGTAGGTCAAATTAACAATCGTGTATAAGTTACCTGCAAGGCAACACAGTTTTGCTCTGATAAACATTCCACTGGTACCATTCTAGCTTTCATGTATTACCAATTAAGCAGTGTACATATGTGCATAGATGAGTTGGCAACCGAAAGTTGCCTCTACTACTTTTTCTAATTGCCTGTTTGCAATTATTCATTACCTAACATCATGCCATTAACTGTTGTTAACTAAATGACATGCTAGTATTTTATTCATTAACTTACATTTTACTAATTGATTCTAATTTCATGTCCAATAAATAAGGATGATAATAAGTCATTTATATTTAAAACTCAACATCCAGTATTCAAACACTTTTTGTAGTAAAAATAAACAATGTGTGAATGATTTGTTTCAGAGTGTATTATCACAGCAGTATGATAAGCATCCAATAATTATCCTCAAAGATGTCAAATATGCTGAGTTAAGAGCAATGATGGATTATATGTATCGCGGTGAGGTCAACATATCTCAAGACCAGTTGGCCGCACTGCTAAAAGCCGCAGAGTCCCTACAGATCAAAGGGCTTTCTGACAACAAGCCTTCAAGGCCACCGTCGCGCCCAGCGCAGGCTGTAGCTGCACACCCGCCTCGTGCCCCCTCACCACCTCCACAGGTTAGTTTATTACTTGATGTATTTAAATCTATTACTTGAGCCTCCAATAGGTTATGTTAACTGTTTGGAGATGAACAGTTTGGTAGCCTAAAACAATAAAAACATAGTTAGTACTGATACAGAAGTAACTGTTTGGAATGTTGACAAATTCTTAAATCCCAGATGATGAGAATCATAAGTTTACTAATAGTAACATTAAAATTTAAACCTTGGCACTATGTTCAATGTATACTTGGCAAATGTTGAAATATACAATACATCAAATTAAATATGTCTGACTATTGAACAAAATATGTTGAAACATTGTGTTATTATATTTCTCATGAACTGATAGCATACTTAGTAAGAAAATATGATTAATAATTCAAATATTGAATCTGTTGAACATGTACGTTCTTATATGAGACAAAAAGCACCAAATCATATGTATTAGCGATAGTATATTTTCATTTAAATACATTTTGTTGCAAGGCTCCACTTCTGTAGCACAAAATGATATTTCCGACACAAAGGTTATATACACAAGAATTTCTCATGATGATTATCATTTCAATAGAATATTCTTAATACAATTTTAGTATATTTAGTTTGTCAGTGATATTTACAGGTTTATATTTTGTTCTCACTCAATCATACCTTATCAGTGGTGGCATCATGCATGAAAAAGATGTTATATTAAAGATAATGTGCTGTTAGGTAGTTTAAGTATCTACTTTACTACTATCGTCAGAGGCAGAGTATGACCCAAAAGCTTATAACCTAAAACCTGTAACTATGTAGTTGTTAACAGCTAGTTGTCCCAATATTCAAACTACTTAATTTGAGAAAATCTTACAAGAAGCATTACATGATTATGCGTTAATTTGATATTTAAGAGAATTGTAGTAGTTTATTGAACCAATAAGTGTTGATTTCAGTTATATGAATATAAAGCATACAATAATATTAATTTAATTTTGAACCAAGCAACTTGATTTGACATTTCATATTATGTACTCCTTTGTAACCCATATTATGAAATAAAACTAGAACTGATGGAATATAAGCATCTGAATTTCATTATAAAGACAGCAATGTATTTTATGTACAGTTTACATATGAATGTAAACAATAAAACATAATACATTTTGTTGCTTGTGATGATATCCTGAATTGAACAAATGTAATGAATGTCAAGTCAAACAGTTGCAAATATTACTATTTTTATTAGGTTTTATTTTGTGATTTTCATCAGAATTGTGTATAAGAATATATCTACTGTCTTTAGGACAGACTGATTATTATAATTTGATACCTAATCACAAATGTTGAAGTTTGTATTACAAATACAATTCAATTACGTTTTTATTCACATTGAAAACAATGCATTTGTTTTTGTAAATAACTACACGCCGAGAGTTCATAGCGCCGGGCTCGCCTATTTTTTTTAAATACACATACAGAGATTACATTTACAGTATTAGAATGCAAAAAAAATCTTTAGTGCAGTATTAGATAATTATGTATATATTCGTTTTAGATAATAACAATACAATTCTAGAATTATTAGATGCATGACTCTAGATTACTTATTAAGTTGTAAATTTTCCAATTATGTATTAAATAATACTTATTTTATATGCTGGATTTAGCCTGGTAAACCTTGTGATAATAAACTCCTTGTTTCATCAATTGTATTTAAATATTACAATAACGGAAAACTAATCTTTCTAAAAGTTGTGAAACTGAAAATGTCAAGTACATCTATACTAAAAACATAACACTCAACAGCAGTCTAAAATTCAAAGCAATGTTTCCAACAATAAGTCACTGGACTTATACACATACATAACATCACGCCTGTATTCCCCGAAGGGGTAGGCAGAGGTGTACATATGGTACACCCACATTTCTCTAGTTATGTTCACTGGACTTATACATTAAATTTTAAAGCATGTTATCGGCATCTTAACAACTAAACTGTTATGAATTATTTTGAGGTAAAGGAACTCGAATTAAGTAAAAGAAATTATATAATTGTGGATCAATGGTAATGTAATGCAAGTAACGCAAAGAAGGTATGCCAAGATCATAGTAAATGGAAATTGGTGGTCCCTGCCTATCCCTCTAATAGAAATCATTCGGCTTCTACTATAAAACGTGCCTATAATATCTGAAGTTCGACAGATTCTAAAAGAAATTGTAAAACATAACGTTCGATTGTTATCAGGTCCGAGACGGCAGCGTAGACAGCAGCCGCTCGGGCTCGGTGAGTCCGACCCGGCGCCGGAAGAAAGCGCGCCGCATGTCCAACGAGGGCCCGGCCGCGCCGCTGCCGCCGCCCAACGACAACGCGCACGCCGGCAACGGGGACGACGCGCCCTGCAAGCAGGAGCCGCCGCGCGACGCCGTGGAGGACCTCACGCTGGACGACGAGCCCGACGACACGCCCGCCGCCGCACACAACGACGTCGTCCGCAGTCAGTACCGCTCATCTTAACTCACTCATACTGACTGTCAACTATATCAACCTCCACTGTTGAACAAAAGCCTCCCCCTTTAAACGCCACAATGAAAGATAATATAGCTATATAATTCTGTATTATTACATGAATTTATTATGACAACTATAATCATTATATTTGGCTGTTTCTCATGAAATCATTTTTCAATAGAAATTCAGAACCTAGCCTATGCAGCATGCAATTCCTTCATATTCTAACCACTACCAATTAGATGATTTAAATTTTAGACCAATGGGTAGGTAATTTTGTTTTTTATAACATTGATTGTAAGAGTGTATTGTGTATGTTCTCAACGTTGTATCGTATCGTTACAGATTTCCAATGGCACATGGAACGATCTCAAGATGATATAATGAACTCGAGTGACGGCGCGCGAGAGTCGCAAGGTAAGCTCGCACACAGCCGGGCGGCGCATGTCTTGTGACGTCACGCGGCCGCCGCACACTCAGACAACATGTTGCGTTGACTATTTACACTGCTTTCGATGTTTATTATTACCTAAACAACGCGACATGTCACATGGGATTCAATTGATATTCTAGGACAGTTAACTTTTTTGTTTATTTTAATTTTATTAATTACTTATTCATACACAAAAATATTAAAAAGTTAATTGTCCCAGACATACAAGGAACGGATGAAATGCGCAATGTCTTCCCATAATTTGAAATAGACAAACAGTCATTGCTTAAAATAATCTATTTATGTTATATATAAATATTATATTTTCACGACAGTGGATATGAGAGTGCTAGTGTTTTCACATGTGAAACTCCAATCTTATATTAATTAGTATCTAATATTATTATAAACTACTAATCTTATTACAGTTCTATATTTATTACGATATGAGTTTACAAAAATATTTCAGTGCATCAGGTAAAGGTATTTAATGGTAATAAGGTTTTATGCAGTGTAGCCTTTTTAAGGTGAGGTAAACACAAGGTAAGTATAGGTTTCAAATAATATTTCACCAAAAATGTTCCGCTTATGTTTGTGATATGGGATCTTAGTGAATGTAGATCATTGCATGCTTCAGTATTGTAATATTGTTGTAGAAAGCACGCGTTGCCATTTAACTTTAGAAAATTAGTGCATTACCTTATTGTAAACACGTTACTAGTCTAACACTGGAGTGGATATGTTGTTATTATATTGGTAAGTAATTTTTAACGTATTTATTATTGATTATATAGTTATATAAAATATGTAGAAACACATTTTTATGAGCACGACACTTCACTGACCCATGTTTTATTGGGTACCTATTTAAAACTAGTTGGTTTTATTTTATCATCGCTAAAAAATATCGTGGTAAACAATGATTTTATAGCACAAGTGTGAAATTTAATGTTTGTAGAAGAATGGATTGCTGCACACGGCGGCGCGATTAAAGGTAAATGTGAATTCTTTACATTGTCCACGTAGTTGATGGTTATGTGGCTTATTTATTTATTTTATTATTTTTGTTTTTTTTTGCATTCACATGTGATTTCACTGCAGACGTCTTTTCTTAGCAATTCATGTTCAAAAATATAAAAATAAATGTTTTTTAACGTTTGAATTTATGCATGTTCACTAGGTCGCCAATTTATATAAAATTAACAAAATTATCGGAAGCATGGTGATACACTACCAATTCCTAGTGGATGCGCATTTCATTTTTCAATATAATTATGCAATTATTTCGTAGGACATTAAAATTAACAAAAACGTTTGAAGCCAAGACACCAGACTACAACAGGACATAAACATGGGACATAAACAAAGAAGTATACATTATTACCTTTGCATTTCCTTACACGACATTGCTAACATATTCTACGCTTATTTACTCATTGTCTCAGCTCCTGCACGCACTTTATTAAACAACAACACCCGCTTATAAGCACAACATCAACTTTACACGCTAGTCTTCTTGGCATCCTTTCATTTCTAGTACCTTGTGAACTATATGTATCTGTGTCACTAACACACCGATGCTTTGTATATAATTTATTCTCGCTTTTCATTTACACTTCCAGAAATTTGTAACACTATTTACGCCAAAACTCCCTTTCCATTAACCCGTGGGTATTTTAAGAACAACGATATTAAGACTGAGGACGGATCTAACCCAAACATTAAAAAGAAAGTCAGAAAAATTGTTAAAAAGAAACTTGTAGCCGTGCAAAAGAGATCAAAAAGAGTTCGAGAGTTCACTACTTCTAAAGGAGGAATTCGTAGGAATGAAAACAATAAAGATCGATTATACGTGTGTTCTATATGTAAGAAGAAACAGTATAAATACAGAAGGAACAAATTAAGGCACGAAAAGTATGAATGTGTTACTGGGCCACAATTCAGTTGTGAGAATTGCGAGAAAAAATACTCACAGAAAAAAACATTGATCTCGCATGTTGCTCAGAAGCATCCCAACTGGATGAAGGAGCTTCAAGCCAGAAAGAAAAATATCTAACACTTGTTATCAAAGGACTGTTTGATTTTTAAAATCATGTGCTTATTTCTTTTTTTTTTCTATCGAGATTATAAGACATGAATTGTTAAGAATAAGATAATTAAGTTTGTGTTCTTTTTGTTTAATATTAGATTATTTAATCTTTTTCGAGATTTTTACTAGTTGCCGATTTCTTTTCTTTGAGAATAACTTCATTATGTTTTGTTAATTATTAAGGACAAAAATACCGTTACAAGTTGATTTGATTTGTTACTTATTATCTTTTATAGACACATAGCCAGTCGCTCGTTATATTTTCATACTTTTCTTTTTTTTTTTGAATATATTCGTTTACGTTATTATTTTTTGTTTTTATTTAATTTTGAACATGGCATCTATTAGTTAAATTTAAATTCCGAAGGCTGGTAAATGGACTGTATTAAATTTTTTATTTCAGGTCGAAAAACGACGCCTCGACATAATATCGTGACGCGTAGTAAAAAAGTAGACGAGACCACGACTCTAGCGATATTGAAAAATGTAAAGTCTCCGACGAACAGCGTACCCGAAGAGGCAAAAGAAAACAAAAAAGAGGAGAACAAATCCCCCGTGCCCCCGCCCGCCGCCTCCCCGCCCGAGCGCAAGCCCAGCGTGGGCCGCGCCGCCTCCCCGCTGTCGGCGCGCGCCGGCCGCGCCGGGCTGGCCTGCGCGCAGTACAAGACGGACAAGGGCTACCGCTGCCCCAACTGCCAGCGCTGCTACAACGCGCGCAAGAACCTGGTGCGCCACGTCACGCTGGAGTGCGGCCGCGAGCCGCAGTACAAGTGCCCGCACTGCTCCTACAGCAAGCACCGCCGCAACGAGCTCAAGAAGCACATCGAGAAGAAGCACCCCGAAGTGACCGACGCCTCTCGCGACTGATAGCCTCTATACTACACGCACCGCTGTGCTTTATTAGTGCCTTATTACTACTATATGAAACTATTTGATCTTCCTTTAGTTAATATTGAACGTAAATTTTATATTCGTCATGTTTACCTTTGTATTGACAAATGATTGATATTCAATATTTTTTGAGCTATTAAACGATTAAAGAGTTTGCCGACTTTTAATTTTATATTCGGTAACATTTCACCTAGTCCATTCCGATAATATTTTTATGGGAAGATAAGTTTTTAAAATCAGTTATTTGGATTGTGCATGTTTTGCATGAATTTAGAAGCTTCGCCTTTATAATTTCTAACAGAAATTATTTTTTTATATTTTATTATTATAACGCATTTCTTTGGTTCCTTAATTTTATTTTAGCCTTTGGTAGAATTAACAAGACTCAGTATGTAGTTCCGCTTAACTTATTTTTTGCAATACCGTTAATGTATTGTATTTCAGAGTTGCACAAGGATAGCCACCTACCATCAGCACTGCTATCGCTGCTGTCGGTGCAGCAGGCGCAGTCGCAGTCGCTGGTCTCGCTGGTGCCCTCCTGCATCCAAGTCACTAACGTCATGAAGCCTGCTACTGCCAAAGACGTCGCGGCCTACCCCTCTTCCTTGCACTTACCAAAACTGCCAATAGACACGCTCAACTCCATCCCAGAAAACATAAAGGCCCATCTCCTGCAGCAAGCTTTCATGCAGAATAATAATACGGTAGCCCAAAATATGGATTATAAGCTGCCTATCAAACAAGACGACCCAGAGTCCGATGTGGAATATGACGACACCGACGACATTGTGCTGCCAGAAGAGTCTGACACCTTCTACGATAGCAACGGTGGCTTTCCCTCCAACTCTAGTAGTATCCACGGAGACGAATACGACACCAAACCCGACATGAAAGGCCACTGGAAGAGGGATGGCAACAGCTCGGACGACGCGAGCCGGCAGTTCGAGTGTAAGCATTGCGGTAAGAAGTATCGTTGGAAGTCCACCCTGAGGCGCCACGAGAATGTGGAGTGCGGCGGCAAGGCTCCATCCCACCAATGCCCCTACTGCTCCTACAAGGCTAAGCAGAGGGGCAACCTAGGCGTACACATTAGGAAACACCACAACAACGAGTGGTACATATACGCTAGCAACAAAGTTAGGAGAAATAAAAAGACCTCTATATAGTTGTATGTAAGACGAGAAATATACATAAAAAAATCATTAGACCAAAGTAGATACCTAACCAAATCGGTACTGCAATAATTTTATTTATATTTACATTATTTTTTGTTGAAGACATTTTTAATATACACTAAAGAAATAGTTATAATTTGCACATTCCCTAACGGCATTAGTGTTAATTTTGTTGTTTTTGTTTTAGAGTTTATTATGGTAGTTAAGACTGACCCTAAGTATTTTATTCAACAGAATATGACCTAAGGTCGCTGTAATTTTAATATAGTAGCAAAATGGAAACTAGCGTAACGGATATATCCTATCTATAGTGATTACGACGGAACTCGTAATTATCAGTATCCCACATCGGGTCGCTGCAACCAAATTGTTGGAATTTCCATTATTTAACTCGAATTTGTTTAGTTTTAATGACCTATCATTCCTCACAAGGAATAATTCCAAATTGATAATTTAGTGCAATGATATTAAATAATTAGTTGATATTACATTAACATAACACCTGCTCGGTCAGGATGTCTGTATAATTAACCATGGTAGTTTCCAGCACGGGTAGATTTATTTATAATGTGCGATGCGACCACATAGCATGTCGCTAAGAATCGTTAGTCTCGCTATATCGACCCTATTGTTCATGTTTGTAATTTATTTAAATTGTTTTCTTCCATTAATTTGTTAGTACATGGGACCATTTACCTTGTCTTCCTTACTTTACTTTCTTTGTAGCAAACCCAAAGTTATTTTAATGTTGTTTATTTATTAGGATAATGTTTGAAGGACTCTATTGTCCTTAGTAATGCTGTGCTCCGAATTTTTGTGTGATGTTAAATTTGTTATACTTGTCGCTATTCCTACTAGAATTCGGAACACGTGCTGTTTAGATAGTTAAAAGCTCATCAATAATGTGCCTACAATGTTACCTGTAGTTATATAAACATATTTATTGATATTATACAATATTTTTTGGTTAGAATTTTTGGTGAACTGGGATATAAAATGTGTTCAAAATTTATAT
This sequence comes from Abrostola triplasia, assembly GCA_946251915.1. Classification (NCBI taxonomy): domain Eukaryota; kingdom Metazoa; phylum Arthropoda; class Insecta; order Lepidoptera; family Noctuidae; genus Abrostola; species Abrostola triplasia. The sequence continues at coordinate 503,387 of OX276433.1, forward strand.
TTTTGTTTAAAACGTGTTGTCTTGATATTAACTGATATTTACATGCAATAACATATTTTCATGTTTCGTTTAGCATATTGACTGTTGATATTTTTTGTTAAACTAGGATAACAAAGCTATTTGACCAAAGTCAGTATTAGATTTTTAACGTGATGATAAGAAATAAAGAATGTTATTTGTTGTTGAAACAAGTCATTGCTAAGCATATAAAAATAAATGTTTTTGATATATGCAATATTCCCTTCATATCATGTTACGATTGTGGTATGAGGTACAGATGTATGGATTTATATAAATTGGATGTTATTATGTTGTTTGTTAATGTTATTGGAGTAGTTATCGATTAGTGTGATTTTTATATGAATATATTGGGGTTTACTTGGTAGAAAAGTTTAATCAAATATAGCTATAGTATATCAGAACCAAATGTGTTTCCTTGCTTCATTACAATATTTTATTTGCCAATTCCAGTATGTTACATGTATCACGTTTGTAACTTGTTATGTTGAAACTGTATTTAGGTAAGTCGTTTTGTCACGCATATTATCTGTTCGTCGATTAACACCGCATGGACGCATGGTCGGCAGTAAACATTAGAATCCACTTGCTTAAGATTTCAACTTGCGCATGATGCATTATTTTCTTTTCCTTTTTCGTTCATACTAATATAATTAATAATTTCAGGTAGACAAGAAAGCCCATGGGTCGGGAGACTACATTTCATTAACAAAATGTTTATTACAATACCAAAAGCTGTGTGACTAAAATGCTCCAGTAACACCATGAGATTTCTTTACATGCCTAGTATTTCAATGAATTTGTGAGTCGCTACAACCACTGTAAGCAAGAAAGTATACTGTGAAACAGTGAATCCTCGGTCATTAGGATTTCATTTTTAAAAATAAATGGTTTATTTCTTTTTTGTTCTTTTTTTTTACTTTCCTTTTTGCAAAGCTTTCATCACAGCACTCGGTGGACACTCACAGTAGAATAATATATCTATATACTTTATATTTATGTACCTATACATCTATTTATTCGTATGTATCATGTGTATTATGTATATAACATGTATGTATGTTTTGCTTGTAACTGTTGTTAACCTCACGGGAATGTTGAATGTTGCGTTAGTGTGGTCAGCCCCTAGCCCACGTTATGTTATGTCGCGCTTTCAGGCGGCGGCGGCGGCGCGCCCGAGGACGTGTCGTTCAGTAGGATCGGGGGCCTGTCGTGGGACCAGTGGTCGGCGCGCCTGGCGCTGCCCTTCGCCGGCATGCGCGTCACGCCGCCCGCGCTGCCCGCGGCCGGCGAGCCCAGCTTCACGTGCCCGGACTGCGGCCGCGTGTACAAGCTCAAGTCGTCGCTGCGCAACCATCAGAAGTGGGAGTGCGGCAAGGAGCCGCAGTTCCAGTGCCCGTACTGCGTGTACCGGGCCAAACAGAAAATGCATATCGCGCGCCACATGGAGAGAATGCACCGAGAAGTGCACATGAAGCCCGAGCAATACATAAAACAGGACAACGTCGACGCTTGCACATAGCTCGACGCACTCAGTGAATCTTAGTCACTAATTAAATACTCCATATTTAATAAGAACGTTGAACAATGATATAATAGGTTTACATATCATTTTGTCTATTAAAGTTTACTATTGGCACAGTTATGAAGAGTAGATACCGTTTTTGATATATCTATTTTGGCGTTATGAAATCGTTAGTACCTATGTGTTATAAATTTAAAAGTATAAAACACGTATAGATAGAGAAGTTCTAAACAAATTCCCCAAGTTATCCCTATTGTGATAAATGTGATGAAATCTCTTTTGTGATAGTGGCATCAGACAGTCACGTTAGATGTAATCGCCATTCGTGAGGTCACAAACAGTGCCTTAAATCGTTACCTAATCGAGTAATTAACGTAACAATCGAAGTTATGACGAAATATTATAGATACCTTAATGAACTTGAACAATTTGACGAATTACTAATAGTATTCACATTGTTACATTATTGTAGCAGTGTTTGCAACTATTGCATTTATCCAGTATAGTGTTTATTGTTTTTAGTCGAAAAGTGATTTTGTATAGTTACGGTTTTACTCTCTTTTATATTTCTTTATGTACAGCATTTAATATTATAACTATCATTCCTGGTTTTTTGTACGTAGTTTGAGGCGGTAGTTAATACAAGTAAATACAAGTTGTTTTTCGATTAATGTTGTTACCAATTGCAGTTACTATCTTCTAAATCAGAATTTATAGATTATTATGGGTAATCAGTTATTTTACAAAACTGAGATTTAAGTTCGTGATGTTGCCTGGAACGTAGAACAGCCAAATTGTATTCAATTTGTGAAACACAGTCCTGTCGAGTTAATTTGTATGGAAATGGTGATTTTATATTCTGTTGAACTTGACAAACAATGATAAGTTCTACACTATCATAGAATTAATTAAATGAAGCTATATTCGCTTAGTAAGCAAGCACTAGTTCTTTGCCATAAATGCATGTTCCATTATTATTGTAATACTCATAAGTTAATTTTTTTATTTCAATTTATTTTTAGATCTCTTTACATCTAATGCATTTATTTTATTTTAATTTAAGCTTTATAGGTTTCTGTCGTAAAATGTGTGGAGATTGGTTACTCTTAGTTCCTCGAGATGAATATCTGTTAGTACTATATTGGATGTTATATTTGGGGCCAATTATTTGTGATTGATAGGTCAAATGAGTGCCTTAAATTGATTGTTGAATCTTTGAAATTAGTTACACTGCCATTACAGGTTTGTTAAAATGAATCGAGCACAATCATGTTGGTATGTTCAAGGAAGTTCCATTTAATCTTCCACATAGTTAATAAGTATTTTTATATACCTACATTACCATTTAGAAATTATTATAAGATTAGGAAGTGGTAGCATGTATGTAAACTCATACCTTCGTAGCTTAGATACCGTTAATACATACGATCTTCAAATACTAGACATACAAAGTTACAATTGAGTGATTTTACCAACAAACTACCACATAGATTATTATCCGCTGGAGTTACCATCATACAATCAAAATGTAGAGTTCACAAAGTACAACCATATTAATCTTGTCAGTATAAAACTTAAGTGCCTTCAAAAAGTTAGTCATTAGGGTTTAAAATGTTTCAGATTTAAAAACGTTCGGATCAATCAATGATGACTCGTAACTTAATATTGCAAAATTTCTAGGTTGTGATTTTAATAATCGTACAATTTTGTCATCCATTAAAATATTTAAAAGTAAACGATAGACATAGTGCTTATTGATTGTAGTTTATATGCTAAAAATATACTTGACAAAACGTTATACATAATAATTACATATACAATATTTTATACACATTACACTAATAGCTGTGATAAAAGTTAACAAAATCTGTCTCAAGATGGCAGAAGTGAAGAGTACAGTTTGGCGGACATTATGTCCCCCATATAAGTATCATGATCCAAGTGATGTTACAAACAAAACCTAGTTACTCTTATGTAAGAAATTACTGCCTAGAATATTTGTAGTTGTTGTAGATACAATTTACTGTCTATAAGAAGTTACAGTGATTAAAATGCATTTGATTGTATTTTTATAACCTTTTTTGTATTTTAAATAAAGTTGCTATTCTTGGTATGTATTTGTTTTAATAATTATTATTGTGATGTCTAAAGGGATTTGGTATTATATCCAATGACATGGAGATTGTAGAAATCTATCTCCATCTCATTGTGTATGATAATACATAATTATGTATTATGCATGACAATTTCCTGTTCATAATTATTAAGATGGCGATTTATTAATATAATGATTGAAATGGATTCACATTGTTAATGTAACTAATGACATGGGTCTATGCATAACTGGTTGCATGCTACTTTAAAATAGACTATAAGGGAGCTAGTTTTAGATTAATACTAGTAGTATATGAGCAAATTAATGGGAGACATGGTGCATTTTCTTAAGCTTTCACACGGTAGCACATTTCCTATCGGTGGCTTCGCTTCACACTACACGGTGGTAGCTGTTATGTGCACGTATTTATTTCATTTGCGTTTTAATTTCAGTTGCACAGTTGTACACTCCTTATATATTGAGTTATGGTACGCCTGGGTTGAGCAGCGGTAAGGCTGGGTGGACACTGTACGAATGCGTCGACTGCGGGAACAAATACAAGCACAAGGGCTCGCTCCAACGACATATAAAATACGAATGTAGAAAACAGCCGAGTTTCAAGTGTCCGTACTGTGTGTACCGGGCGTATCAGAAGCACAACTTGTTGCTACACGAGCGTCATCTTCATAAAGATATGCCGGAGAAGGTGGATTTTGTGTCAGAATGACCCACCGCCGATGGCTTCCCATGTCAGTACATACCTACGTTTTACTTTTGCTAACTCTCAGACTAGTGTTGTTTGTTACTAACGAGTAACTCATCCTGTCTAACCTTTCGCTTAGTTAACCATATTGACTTGTCCTAGAGTTACTTGATTGCATAAATTATTTATACTTTGCAATGCAATAACTCTATAAGGTATTACTAGAAACTTGCTAACTATAATCGACTATTATTTAATTTTTCCTAACTAATGGCTATGATCAGGCAGATCATATATCATTACTACTGAATACAAGCAGATTCTAAACAAAACTGCCAACTGCGCGTGACCTTGATCGTGGGAATAATTTTCTGAGGCTTTCACTTGATCGAAGTAGCCCATTTCGATCTCCAAAGTTCAAAAAAATTCTATCTCAACATCAAATTCTTCCTAAACTGGTTTGTTAACATGACTGATACGAGATACTTTCGCATTTAGTATCTTATAGGAGTAATAGTTGCTACATATCTGTTAACATGCAGGTCTATGATGTTTTATAGATTATATAATTTTGTTTCTTGTTAGGGCTGCAATATGCAGCCAAACTTGCAGTTAATTTTTGTACCCAGATGGTATCAAGTTCGAGGGAAAGGTGTCGTGAATCTTTTTAGTTTCCAAGCCCCTTACCGTTAACTCTTAAAGCAGGACAGTTAACGTTGTGGACGCGAGGCGCCGCATTACAATGCACGTAGCGGCGGAGCGCTTCCACATTGCTAACTGTCCTGTTTTAAGAGTTCATGGTAAGGGGGCATTGCCTATTACGATTCGTTTTAGTCATTACTTTCGGTCTAATAATCACATACAATTCCTATATTCGAAAATCTTAAGTTCGTTACAAATATCGCTGCTTTTTTATCTTATTAATTCAAATGCATGCATTATTTACATCATGAATTAAAATATCTTTTCATAGTTTTCATGCACTGTACACAAATACAAATATTATTTGTAAATAAGTACTTAACAATACTGTTTCACAACATTATCCAATTCTAAATCACAAAATAATTCCCTCAATATTTTCTGTTGCAGCCGTAACTGTTACCATGAAGCATAACGTCTGGACCTTATACTTAACTCAAGACTTCAAACAAATCAAGCTAATGAGGAGTACCTACGTAAAGAAAATGCAGAAAAATATTATTATACCTTGTATCCAGTGCAATTTTCAGTGCCAAAGAATGTTGAGTAGACATATTGTGTAACTGATGAAACAATAGATCTTGCCGTATTTTAAGATTTTATATGTATCCGTGTATGTTACAATCAACTCAATACTACTACTGTTATATTAGTTCATCAACGTAACTTGCTACACACGTAAAATATTTGTGTTCGTCAAAAATGTTGCTAGACTGAAACTTAGCATTCACACAAATTATATTAATATGTTGTAATTGAAATTAAGGCCAAACAGCCCTGTTTTTCACCAAAGCGGAGACGAAACGAGATTTGTTATGCGCAACCAATAGAATTTTGTTATTTACATGTCTTGTCTCCGCTTAGGTTCAGTGGAAACGGTTGAGCAGAGTGGAGAATATAGCGCACTTGCGGGACAGAGCGGATCGGTGATGAGAAGACCTGCACACCACATTGCTATGCCGCTCTTCTCCGCTTTGGTGTAAAAGGGCCTTTGGTTTGCCATGCCATCTCTTTATAAATTCATAAAACAAAACATTCTAAACAAAAAATATAATTGTTAAAATTTTACCTGTAAGTATCTACTATGTAAATTGTAATAAAATATCAAACTTATCTTCCAACGTTAGTCCTATTGTAATACGATAGAGGCGCTGATGTAGATTCTATTTCGTAAACCGAGCAGTTACATATTTTTTAAGTATGCGTAGTTCCAAAGAGAAATAACTATAGGGAAGTTATGTAGTAAATTTCTGTACCTAACATTTTATATGAAAGACAAAGCTTGACCTGATAAGATGATTGAAACGATTAATAGTTTACAATAACAAGTATTACGTCGCAACTAGAAGCAATAATACTAACATTATATTTAGGTTTCCTATCTATGAATCTTGGTAGCTTAGAAGGCAGCTTTTTAAATCCTACATTTATAAAAATAATAATTATGTCTATTTTGTTCAGATTAATGTAAATCTTAAGTTATAGTACTATAGACACCAGTATATACGTAAGACATTAGTGTTTTTCGTTATATAGAGCATAATATTAATAGATTGTTATATTTTCTTGTTCTTGTTATTAATGTTTGTTTAGTGTGTGTTCCTTGTTACCAAAGAAAATTTATTACTGCAAGCAAATTAGTGACAGAAGCAATGTATTAATAAGTATTTCTGTTAAAAATGTCTTATTTTATTATTTGCATTTGTTACTGTTAAATAAGTTACCTTAAAAGAGTTCAAATTTTGAATCATGCAATATTATAAACCAAAGAATCTTCCAGTCGATTCTTAGCCATAATAAGAAATTAGTGCCTTAAATAATAATTATTTTATATACTATTGTTAAGTAAATTATTATGGTTATTTAATATTAAGTTTTATAGAGAAACTTACACACTAAATATGTAGTGTGGAGAAAATGAATGTATCTTCATGAGTAATGTTATGTAGAGTGTCCAGTGTATGAGCATAGATTAGAATTTTATATTTTATTACGAAGTTTAACCTATAGACCCACCAACAAATTAGTTTAGATATTAATATAATCGGTGGTAGATTGTCACTCACAATTATTTTAGTCAATTATAAAAATATGTTACTATGAGTATTTTTTACAATTTTATCACCAAAGAGTAATATTTTCTGAAAATATCCAAAGACGCGTAATAAACGAATATAGGTCTCGTTTAATGTCATTTTTCTAAGATTTAGTAGGTACTATAGATACCTACCCACATTATATTTTTTATACATGTTGGCTGAGTAGGTATTTTTACTTCATAGATTTAAATTTACTATACCAAAGTCATAATAATTTGCATGGGTTTGTTGGTAGTTATTATTATTACTACAGCATTTGTTTTTTTCCTTCTGTTCACTATAATTTAAATAAAATTGTGCTGTCACCCTTAGAATTAAAAAGAAAGACCTAAATCCCATTAACTTCTGACTGTGCTACAAGCTGAGTATAAAAGCCTATTCTAAGCCCTGTAAAGAAATCGATTGGTATATTAAAATAGGGTTTTTTTACTATATAATAATCGAATATTAATTTGATATAATAGGCAAAGACCGAAAGTAAAATAGTGATAAAACAGACTAGAAAATAGGTACTTAGCCGGAATTTTGAGTAAGGTCACTTTCATTTTAAGGGTGTGATAAGTTAGCTATCAATAAACTCACAAGAAAGCAAGCACCTCAAAGGAAAAGTGACTCGTTAAAAAGAAACATGCATTTTGCTATAAAAAATAGAATCCTGCTAATAATATGTTTACGCTCCATATGTTCCTTTACATAATGTACAAACGTCTACCTACTTACCAGTATTCTGAAAGTATCATACAGTAAATTGTTTATGTTTATTCTTGAAAGTATCTAGTTGAAATTTTAAACTTGTTCTTAAAAAAACATAAATAGTTTCTGTTAAAACGTTTATTGTTATTACAAGATAGTGAGAGCAGCACAAAATAATGTTAATTATTATTAATGTTTGAAGTATTTTTTATTTTGTTTTCAGTGAAGTCGAGTGTGTTTGGTTTGTTCTTTTTAAATTGGATTATGCATGTGAATAAATGTTCTTGATTCAATAAACAACTAGTTTGTCTAACAAACACCTGAGACGGGACTGTAGTATCCACTTTCTACAATCAATATTAACGCCAGTAAAGTTGATTTTTCAATATTGTTATTTTGTTCGAAGTGGCTGCGTACAGCCCGTTGGACCTACTCTTGTGCAAATTTAGCTATAATTAAATATTGAAGATATTTTTACCAAACGCGCAGTTTTAGGTAGATAATGTTAACACAGGAGCCTCTAGTGTGTTTTGTCAATTTATAATGAGGACTAACTCCTAGGTATATTCGAAAGCTATTAACAAATTTACACTAAAGGATCTGCATATGTGCCAAATGGACGATGTTAACTCAAGATTAATAAGCTTAAATTAGTAAATGAACTGCAATTAAGTCAGTACAAATAAGCAAAGCAGAAATCAAAATATTTATATTTTGGCGCGTCCTTGTATAGAATCAAAAGAGAACAAAACGGATAAGATGCTCATCTTGTTGTTGCAGGTGAAGTGGATTTTTTTAAATCAATGATGCAAAACATGATGCCGATTATGCCAATGAAGACAAAAAACTATTGGTCACAATACGACATGTCTTACGAATGTGAAAAATGTAGACGGAAATACAGACACAAGAGTACATATAGGAGACATGTGACGTACGAATGCGGCAAAGAACCAATGTTTCGATGTCCGTTCCTAGATTGTACATACAAAGCGTACCAAAAGACTCATACGGACGCTCACATCAAGACGAAACACAAAGTAATGGCACTAGAATATAAATGATGATTTACGGATATAAAGAAGTATTAAGAATTGTGATATTAAAAGTTAATTATTTTTAAATTTATATGGAAGTTTTATTTTATTCCAGTTACTACTTTTATGAAAATGATAAATGAAGCATTAAAATTAAATAACTACGCGACAAGATTTAACTATCTATGTAATATAGTTAGTGACTGTACCTCAAGTTAAGAAACGTCTAACAAAAATCACTTTTACTCGTAAATCAACTGATTGATCTGAAACTTACAAAAACTTCATTTTTAAATAATACCGCCATTTTGGTCCTTCGTGTTTTGTTAAAGATTTTTTAGTCCAGCAACACTCGCTATTATCTCCATCCATAGTAAAACATTTGTTTTTAACTTAAATTTGGTGCGAAATAAATACCTTTTTTAAATTGAAAGAAAATCAAGGATTTCTTATAAGCACAAGATTCAATTTTAGTTTTGAAAAAACGTGTTAGAATAATGTTGCTACTCAGTTCGGTATGTCATTGTCATATAATCACAAAATACGGTACTGACAGTTAAATTGTCAATGTCAACTTATTATTGTTTTGCATGATTTCTTTTTCGATATCACGCATAAAATGATAATTTAATCTATTATCTATTACCTGTGTAGTTAATAGAAAATAATAAAGTATTTAACAATGAACCGTTTAGTGTGGATGAATCGATGCTACCATAATACATTTAGAAATAATGTTGCTATAACGCCGATTCTGGCTCCTAAGAGACCAATACATCCCAATTTGTTTATAAGTCGCGGAGCCCATGACCAGAGGCACAAAATCCGGTCGACAATGAACTACATGATAGCCGTCGGTGTTATGACCGTAGGTTTAAGTTATGCCGCTGTACCACTTTACAGGATATTTTGTCAGGTAAGCTAAAGATAACCTAGGCCATAGGCATGTTAGATAATAGTATCAATAATTATTTATAAGAGATTTAGGTGAAAGTGATGTATCAAGAGGATGCACAAGTACTACACTGTGGAATAGTATTCATCTTTTTTTTTTCGGCATAACTTTTACAGTATCTTTGAATATCCTTAGGTTGTATAGTATACATGTATAGCCAGAGGGCACAAACATATAGACCGGCAAACAAGTTCAATAAAAATATACAGCATGCTATTATTTTGAACCAGAAATAATAATTATTCACCCTATTCCAGGCTTACAGTTATGGTGGAACAACAGGCTTAGCGGAGGCAGATAATAATGTTAGCAACATGACTGCCATTAAGAACAGACCACTTAAGATCAGGTTCAATGCAGACACTGCCTCCTCCATGCAGTGGAATTTCAAACCTCAACAGCTAGATATTACTGTAAGTTGAAAATTTATGTTTTGTCTCCTCACACTAGGAATTTCTCATGAGTCGTGGATGCGCTTCACAAACTTGAAATATCACATACACAAACATCCAGATGCGGGACAATTCACACATTTATTTTGCCATGCGGGAATCATACCCCTTAGCGCGCAGCCCAATCGCTTAGCCACTTCATTGCTCATTAATTTCTGACAACATTAGCACAGTGGCTGAGTTATTGGGATATGGTGATAAAAATTGGAGGTCTAATTTCTATACAGGACCAAAAAATATTGTAGTGATCTGCAGATGTTTGTCCCGAGTCTGAATACTTGTGTATGTGATATTTCATGTTTGTGCGGTGCATCTAGCACATGTTACACAAGATAAATTCTTTGTGTGGGTTAAAATGTTTATTTATGTATGTTTCAGGTAGTACCTGGTGAAACTGCTCTAGCATTCTACACTGCTATGAATCCCACAGACAAGGCAGTGACTGGCATTAGTACATACAATGTGATACCTTTTGAAGCTGGCCAGTATTTCAACAAGATACAGTGCTTTTGTTTTGAGGAACAACAGCTGAATCCACATGAGAAGGTGAATTTTATTGTTCATAGATTACATTAATTGGAGGAATTATCTTAATCTCTGTCTCTGTCTGTCAGTCTGTCATCTTGTATTTATATTTTTCCTTATTTCCAGGTGGACATGCCAGTATTCTTTTACATCGACCCTGAGTTTACTGATGATCCAAAGATGGAGTATGTGGATGAAATAGTATTATCATACACATTTTTTGAGGCAAAAGAAGGCATGAAACTTCCTGTGCCTTCATATGTGAAGTAATAAGTGTTAGAACAATTAAATATGTAATGAAATCAGTTTACATTCATTTACAAATAAAAAATGTGCTGAAAAGTCAGGCTTAAGAGAGAATTATGAAATGCTTTCGATTATTTGTTGAATATCGATAACACAATATCGTCATGTCGATAGATCATAGACATTAACGTGGTGTTGCAAGCATTTTAAAATTGAAAGCCAATTGTTAACACCTTTATTGTAAGTGTAGAATATTGTACAGCAATTTTACCATCTTGTTAAGTTTTATTATTCAAATAGACAAGAGCTAACATCTAAATGATGTTAGTCTTTATTTTAAATGTTGTTTTATTTCCATTATAAATAATAATCATGTTCTAACCGAATGTTTGTCACGTCAGCCTATCTCATGAGTTTAACCAAGTGGCAACTAAGCAAGAGATACTATAGTGCACAAGTATCTCTATGAGAGTGAGGAAATAGGAGTGCACCTGTGCGCAAACACATGTGCACTCCACTCCCTATACCTTCACTCTCATAGTCTGATGGTACGGTTGGTAGACACTACTGGAGAGAGGTGAGGCGCAGGACCATCGGCTTAGCGTGCCTCTGAAAGCACGGAGGGGTTTTGGCATGTGGAACGGGTCACCCATCGCAAAACTGACCGCGGCGAATATGGCTTCACCTCGCAGATTGACTGATCTATACCAGTAGCCATGTAGCTAAGAGCCTCCTCGACCTTATTATAAATATTCTATATACAAACTTTGTGGCGTACGTTAGGAGAGGCTTAAGTTCAGCTGGACTGCAACGGGCTGACGATGACAAGATAGGCAAAATATTAAACAAAACAGCATATTATTTAGTCAAGTTTATTATTGCACAGAAAATTTGAGTAGTGTTAAGACACGCCTAAGCCTTGATGGCGGCGGTGACGGGGTACCCGCGGCGCAGCCCCATGCACTGGTCGCGGTCGATGAACAGCGTGGTGGCCTTGTTGCGCAGCTCGGCCTCCAGCCCCGCGCGCACGCCCAGCAGCGTCTGGTGCGTGCCCTCCGCCGTCGCGATCTTAGAGCGCAGCGTCTCCATCGTCTCCTGCAGGTCGCACACCTCCTTCACCAGCCTGGGGATACACACGAGTTAACAACACCCTACAACCTACTTAATTAAACAATTTCGAATATATAGATATAATTTTTGTAAAATATTTAACTAGTCGGGCACTCTTAGTCGACTGGCCGGACCGAAGTAGGCTTTCCCAGGCAGTTTTTATATCCAGTAGAAAACAATTAATGTAAACTGAAAAATAATCTAGATACCTTTATATTGGTTGGCGCTTATTAAACACATAACTTTGAATTACAGTTGTAGAACAATTGGAAGAACATAAGATGGTCGTCACCTGTTCTGCGCCTCGTCGCGACACTTCTCGAGGTGCGGGCGGTTGGTGCGAGCCTGCAGGCGCGTGTGGGCCACCTTCATGGGCTGCAGCTTGTCCTCGATGGCCTTGTTCAGCAACTCTAACGTCTTCTCGATGTCGAAGATCTCTTGTTGGATCTGAAATGTATTTATTGCAGGATTCAGATTTTTTTTCTTTTTACATCGTTAACTGACTTACTGTCAAAGTACCTAATGTTTGTTTTTTGATTGAAAGGTAACTGATGTGCTCCGTTGGCCAAGCTTTTACTAACTTCTCTTGTACAGAATCCTGTTCAACTTGGACTTAAATTAAAGTTCTAAAGTCAGCGATTAGTTAATTCGCCCTATCTGTCTACCCCATAATTACATAATGCATAGGGACATTTGCTACTTCTTCTACTTAGACTTTAGAGCATGGTACAGTCAGCAACATAAGTAGATTAACATATAAAGAAACCTGATGCCAAATAATTAAAAACATCAATTCAAGTTATTGTTCGCTCCCAAATAATTATTATGAAAATATTTAAAACTTTAAAAAGTTCCTTATTTTTTTTCAATTCAATTGTATGTTAAAAAATTTACTTATTCAAGTATTTATGTGGCTGATACATAAATACTTAGGTTTTACGATATCCTGAGTGATAGACCACAAATACCTTGTGCAGATGCAGTTGTAGCTTGTTCTTGATCTCGATCGTCTCCGCGATGCGGCGCGTGAACGCACTGTTCGAGTTACTCCATTGGTCCCAGATCTCCGTCGCAGATACGTTGATCAAGTTATCAGTGTCTGTTAAAAATAATAATGCTATACACATTCATTATTCAAGTCTTAAGAAATAGTAAAGAAAAAAATATAAAGCTTGGATTTTATTTGGAATGCGGCCAAATTAAGCTCGATTGTAGAAAGTAATCAATGAGCAAGTAATAGATCACTTAGGCAAAAAAAAATGCAAAAAATATTTTTTTATGTCTAATACGTCTATACACTGGTCGGAGCTTACAGTGCCGCCTCTGTGCCGACCTCCACAGTTACCGAGATTAGAAGTGCCTGTAACATTAGAGTATGTAAGTGTTACCGGAGAGCATCTGTATGGCCTTGGCCCGCTCGGACTGCGAGCGCTGCAGAGTGGCGGCGGAGGCGGCCGCCCAGCGGGCCGTGTCGCACACCGTCGGGTCGTAGCGCTCGATGCCCGCGTAGAATTGCAGGCCCTACGGACGGGACTAGTTAACATGTGTCGTTTTTATAATATCAATACGTTTCAAGTCGTAGTTAGTTTTTTCAGGCGCAGGACCAACAGCTTAGCGCCCCTTCCGAAGCACGGAGGGTTCTCGGCATGTGAAAAGGATCATCCATCACAAGACTGACCGCACGAGCAAAGCTTAACTTCGTAGATCGACTGATCTGTGCTATGTTATGCTATGTGCCCGATTCGGGTTCAATGTTCTACAAGTACAAATACCAAGACCTATGAGTTTGTGATAAATAAGCATCTCTGGTTCTTAGCGGGAATCTAGAATAGCAGTCTATTTACTCCGCGCCCATCGGGTCTGGCTTACGTCACATTAGGCTTGAACTTTGAACTACTGTATCACTTACCTTAGAGAAGTTGTTGAGTTGATGGCACATAGAGTCTATACCGAGCGCGTATTCCTTGTTACGCATATCGGTCTCAAGCTCATGTTGTGTCGCGCGACAATTCTTGGACTGTTGGCGGACCTAAAATAAAGAAATGTGGATAAATATGATCGATGTACTGAACTATGATCACAAAAAGCTGAACTTATGTTCTGAATAAAAATAAATACCACTTCAATCCCTAACATTATCCAAATACGAGAGGCATTTAATGAATGCTTTACCTTTTCGAGCATGTTTCGGAACTTGTCCTGACACTCCCGCAGTATAGCCACTTCTTTAAGCAGAGACTGTTCCACAGCGTCATGCACCTGCTCCAGACCTGACGTTTGACAACAGAACAATGATAGATCACTCTGTCATAGCAACCATTTGAGATCTCTATCGCTTACCCTTTTTTAGTCTTTGCTAATATATTTCGTAGTAGACTCTAGGTCATTGAAGAAAGGAACAAAGTAGGCTGAGAAAGTGAGACATGATTCAGTAAGTACCTAATGGTTTTAGTGATTTCTCATTGTTAAACCAGAACAGTTAACTAACCCTGTCTCTTCTCCCTGTGGTAGAGGCACTCCTGCACGATGTGCAGAGGACCCTCGATACCGGCGATAGCTCGCTCCAGCTGTCTTCGAACGTCGTTCAGCTTCTCACACGTCGACACTAGACGCTCCATCTCTATTGAGACCTAATGATACAATACAAACATTACTCCTAATGGTATACGACCACATGTGACCACTTGTCGTTGATTTAGTTTTTATTCTCATATACTTTACCAAAACATACATGTTGTAGATAGTTTTGCAGACAATGTTTGATAAAATATAATGCTTGCCTCATTCCGCCAGAAAGTGGTGTCAGTGATTCGTTCACCGATCCTCCTCCCGGAGTCCCTCTGACCCTGTGTGCCGATCTCATCGGTTTCCCTGTAACACTCCGTAATCAATCAAATCATAAATCATGATTTCATTGCCGTAGTAAGTAATTGTACTTTTTTGTTGTCGTTGTGGGTAATATACATTTTTCAGATGTAGATATAGACACGTAAATATTTTAGTTTTTATAGTTTTTAGTAAATGCTTGTCTTGAAGTTTGTATGTGCATGACAGTGGCCCTACCTCAGCATCCGCATGATATCGTTCCTGACACGTTCGGAGAAGTTTCTCTTGGCGTCCGACTCGTTATAATTTTTGATGCTGTTCTGGTTCCACTCGTACTGCGTGTAGCGCGTGTAGAGCGCGGCGCGCGCGGCGTGCTCGGGGCTGCGGTCGAAGCCGGTCACCAGGTTGGGGAAGCGCAGCGGCTCCGCGGCCATGCCCGCCGGGGTGTAGCACGGGTCCACCATCGTGTTCGTGATGGGCTGGGACGGCCTGAGGACGACAACGGTAGTACACTTAAGATACATAGACGCGTATGCACTTCAGCATTGGCAAGCCCTTCATTAATGTGACCTTTTACGTTATCTACTAAAATTTAGGATGATAATACCATATCACTTACATAGGAGTCACCTCGATCTCCTCGTAGCCCATGATTGGCCTCCATGGATGTTTCTTCGGCGAGTGAAAACAGTAACCTACTTGCGGGGGCACGCTGGGTGCTCCCGCAATCTCCTTCACCGGGCTCCATTGTTGGAGTTGCTACAACAATGCAATTTTTATTTCATAAATAAGTCATCCGCTTTAAAGCGACATCCAGACATAGCCACGAACATCATGCAGGAAAGAATAAATTGATTAATAACTACAAAATAGTTAATTAAGGAAACCTAATAATCTAGCATTTACCGTGCACATAGAAACTTCCTTGGCCATTATGATAAGATTTTAGTTAAAACCGGTGTAAAAATTTTGAATATTTTCCAATCATTTAGGGAAAAGAAGAAGTGAAATTCAAAAATTAAAATTTTCGTGTCATAAAATTGGGCAACATAACGTAAATAATAATTCTAAATCATGTCAAATGAGACGCGTTCGTGAAATATTAAAAACTTCAATGGACATCGTTTAACTCCTTTGCATAAACTACAGTATCATCCTAGTAAACTGTAAATTCGTCTCATATTTAATAACCGTGGATTATTCCGCAATCTTATAGACGTTTAATTTGGTCATTTCAATCAAAGTATAAATATATAATTAATACAAACTTTTATGACGAACGTACCGTTACTAAAAACAGGCTGTCCAACTTAAACGAGCAAATGACAATTCACTGGTCACTGCCACAAATGTCAGAAGTCATTTGTCAAAATAAGTTTGGCGTTGACATTGGTTCTGGAAGTTTGGATGTGGATCCAAATGGTATGCCTTGAGACGTAGAATTAAAATTGTATTTATTAAAACACGCATTTATATTTGGTGTCTTTCAATCACTAAACATTAAACATGAGTGGTGTACCAGACAACGCACCACAGCGTAAGTACTTAGTACATATTTTATTACCCGTAAGATGGTTTAAACTTTTTACAGTGTATTGATAAAACTATGTTGTTTTTGCTTTAGATTGTCCTGGTACTCAAAGTGACGATGCTGGAAAGGCTTCAGCATGTGCTGGTTGTCCAAACCAGACTATATGCGCTTCAGGTGAGTACCTAATTAAATATACACGGGCATTGCACCACCTGTTAATGTTTGTTTTGTTATCATTATTCCCCATAGTATTTAATGCTTCAAAGAAGTTCGATTCTTTCACCGTATTACACACACACCTTATTATACCTATTACGGTACACCTACTGTCGTACTATATTTAGACTCATGATTTGATAAATAAACGTATGTAGGTATTTATCATTGGTATATTCTATATATAATTATTGTTAGGTTATTTAAAATCACGGAAATTAAAACAATCCCCAAACAATAGATACACCTATTCGGAATCTATGTTAATTTATGACTATCAAACCAAGTCTTCAAAATGCATGGACTCATGTAATTAAAATTGTACAATTAGCATCTTCTTATATCAAAAGCAATAGCAAGCTATAAGCATAACAAAATCTCTTGGCTTTTAAAATTTAAATAGTCATATGTTATTTAAAATCACTTTCTCTTATCTGTACTATCAGTGTTAAGAGCAGACATTAAGTTCATAAATAAAGCTGTTATTTATCTCTGCTTATCTACACACTGTTGAGTTTTATCACAGAATTTAATGCACAGCACCATGGATTAGTACATTTTCATGTCATATTTGATGAGATAAATCTATTTTGAGTGTATGTAATCTAACTGTATTAACCTGAACCATATGCTATGTGCATAAGTTAAACATCCATAGAAATATTATAAATGTGAAAGTATGTCTCTCTGTTAGGCCGTCACAACTAAACCGCTAGACGGATTTTGATGAAATTTGGCATGTAGAAAGATTAAGACCTGAGAAAGCACACAGGCTGCTTAATGTGGGCAACAGCTAGTTATATACAAGTTCTTGAAGAATGATAAAAATTAACAAATGTTTATATTTTATACCAAATGTAAATGTGTAGAGTCTAAAGCAGTATCCATGTTCACAGGTGCTATTGACTTTTTGTTAGTTAAACAAGAAATAAATATATTTCAACCACTTAATCATTAACCAAACTTAAAGGTGTGTGGATATTGTTATCTACCATCTGTATGGCAAATTGTACATTGTTCTTGTAATACGAAACTTGTTGAGTAGTGTAAATGGTTATTCAAACTATTCGATTCAATTTAATAAATGTTTGTGATTGATGATAACACCCTGCAGGTGCAGGTTTGTAGCGTAAGAATTTATGTAGATTAGATAACATTATGGTCATAGAACATAAATAAATAATCATTCATTCATCTTATAGAATCACATATTTTTGAACTTAATAGAATGATGTAAGTCGACTATGAGGGACCGTGCCCTAGGATGACACAAGCTATAAAAATAATTGCTTTTTTTGTTTTAATGTTACTGAAGTGCTAATAACTCCTAGCCTAGATTCTAATTTTTTTTCTAGTATTGATAAACTAAGTTTTTTTACTGTATTGACATTATCAACATCATTATTGAGACAATCAATTATGTTCATGCCAACAAAGCTGTAGTATGCAATGTGTACCAATTATTATTTTTACTTTTAGTCCCAGGAGCTTAACTTAAAGATATTCTAATTTCTCTTATTTGACAGGTCCCACAGGCCCCGATCCAGCTATACAAATAATAAAAGACCGCTTGTCAAATGTGAAGCACAAAATATTAATACTGTCGGGCAAGGGTGGTGTGGGCAAGAGTACAGTCACATCCCTGCTTGGCTATGCACTGGCTGCTAGAAATCCAAAAGCTAATGTAAGTTCATTCAATTAACACTACTACTAATAAATAACACTGATGTAATTTAATTCATATACTGGGAGTTTACTAAATATTCTGAAATGCCCCCTATTAAATTGGGATAACATAACCTGGTGATGTGTGTGTACTATACACCTTTTTGGGGTATATGAGAGGTGATATTATGTTATGTTCATTTTATTTACAAATTATGTAAGTAAAATGTTTAATCAAGGCACACAAAACCTTGACATAGTAATAATTTAAGTATGTAGTAAGTAGCTATTCTATGCTTGCCATACTTTCAGAAATCAGTCAGTATGTATGTATAAACCTGCCCTACACTCACATCCACATAATAAATACTTCTCTCGCAAACTGGCTGTAATATTGAAAACCAATCAATGCAATGTCAATGCACTTTGTAGCAGTTGTATGACTTCCTAAGTTCCTACAGTGACATCTATTTGATGGGCGATATAGGAAGTTTTGTTTTGATGTATACAGTATTTGTTTATTTAGTTCCCATGGTCTGCCTACCCCTCTAAGAAACAGGCGAGACTTTATGTATTATGTAGTATTATGTATGTAGTTTTCGAACTATTATTTTCAGGGTCCAATAAATGGCCATATGGCTACCTATATCATAAGATGTATTTATCACTTGGGGCGTGACGGAGGGGGGACTGGTATGAAAAATAAGGAGTGTGAGATATCACGTGTATTTATTTTTTCCTTTTAAAGCGCGATATTATTTAGATGTCGAAATAAAACGGAGACTTTGTCATTGCTTTTAAATAATACGAGCTTTCTCACTGGGAAGGGGAGAGAGGGGGCTAGTCTCTAAAAACTCACCAAGTATCACCTTAGAAGGGGGGGCTAAAAAGTTGCTAAAAAACATCACGTGAATATCTATCTACCTACAGCAGGTGGGCAGAATGGTAAATCATTGGATACCATGAGGATGGTCTGTAGATATTCCATTTCCAAATAAATTCCTGATATTTCCACGGAAACAATATCATGTAAAAACAAATATCACCATAATGTCCATTAATAGTTCACGAATAACACATTACCCTATTATATCTTGACCGCCGCTCGTACGTGTTTCCAAAGTCCATTTTAGCGGCAATATATTTTAAAAACAAAAACGGCACAGACTACACGTGTATTGATTACGAAGGTATGAAGGCAAAGATTCGCAACGGTTCAGCCAGACGGTGGCACCGCCTGGTACAACCTTCGTCGTATATAGGTCAGGTTTTATGGGGTAATTTATTGAATAGACGCATAAGTAGATGTGTGCACGCTTGATTATGCATCGTTTATGTAATCGGATATCTAGGTTATTTTTATCTTCATGTTTTTGTTATTATACTATAGCTACTAGTTACTAATGGTGTCCTTACGAGAAACATGTTACAGGAAATCAGCATTTGGGAAATAGCCTGAAGCACTCGTGACTCATAAACTATCTTGCTGAAAATGTGTCTATTTATGGTGTTTAAAAAAAGGACAAGCTTCCCACTGCGATTACGTTTCGAGAAAAAAAATTGCATTTCCAGCTTGCGACTTATTTTATATACTTTTCCGACTTCATACTATTTTTACACCAAGTTCCAATACCCACTCTTAACATACATAATAGGTGTATTAAATGGGTCCACACTCCACAAAGACCTCAGTTAGGACAAGACTGATTTCGTTTTAACTGACCACTAATCTTGTAGATTGGTATCCTGGACGCGGACATCTGCGGGCCCAGCCAGCCGCGCGTGCTCGGCGTGAGAAACGAGCAGGTCCACAACTCTGGGTCGGGGTGGTCGCCAGTTGTAAGTGTTACTTTACAGCTGGAAAGCTGTCTTACCACTGCAAGTTACTCAAACAATTCTAAAAGTATATAACAAAATTACATGCTTCTGACTTCATAAAACATTTTCAAAATTATTTTATGTGACATTGAAGAGACAACTTGTTTAGATTACTGCCGTGTGGCAAATACTAGTTACATAGTCATAAATATTTATACAACCAATAACCGATTATATTTCTCCTCAGTATGTAACAGACAACCTATCGCTAATGTCTATTGGCTTTTTGCTGGGCAGTCCTGATGACGCGGTCATATGGAGAGGACCTAAGAAAAATGGTCAGTAGATAACTAATACATATTATTATTATAATTTTAAAGGTATACATTTTATCCCGTAGTGGCAGACAGAAGAGTCCAAGTACTTTTCGTCTCTCATGTTAAGGTTGGTTTCACAACTGTCCGGGAGACTCTTACGAGTAGTGCCCGCAGTGCTCTAAAACGAGCGTTTAGTAAGATACGGTTGCTGGGACGAGGGGGGCGTTGTGCGGGCTCTATCCGAAGCGAACAATGTTCTAACGCCTCACGAGTGACGTTCCGGGAGCCCGTACGAGTCTCCCGGACAGCTGTAAAATCAACCTATGTCCCATGTGCCCCATTTATGGACCTCACACCGGGTCCAACGCGTCCACGTATCGTAACTAATTGAGTCAATGTTTCATACAGGTATGATCAAGCAGTTCTTAAGCGAAGTGGACTGGGGAGATCTGGATTATTTGCTCATAGACACACCGCCAGGTATTTATAATTATTTCAATTATGTCTACATTACCCATCGATTCTTATTAAAATATAATATTGGCACCGAAAAAATGTAGGGACATAATAAATTAATAGTAATAGCATAAAATACCGTATTAATATGAGTGAAAAGATTAATAGCTAGGCATTTCGTTCTTATCTTATCGCTCAATCTTACAACTATCCGTTTGATTGAATTAGTAGCAATGCCTGCGAATAAGTAGCACAATGTATTGTTACAAACATTCTAGAAAAAACTCTCTAATGTGGCCTGTTTCCTCACGATGTTTTCCTTCACCGTTTCTAGTAGTTGCTATAACTAAGCTAGTGCGTATTATAACTAATTTGTAATATGCACATAAATTCAAAAAGACATGTGCGTGCTGGGGTTTGAACCTGCGATTGTGACCTTTGACTTGGCTGTCCAACGGTTTACGATCATACCATTTGGCTTTGAGTGCTTTAGAATTACCTTATGGAAACCCAATATCACTTTGCCTGACGCTTTTTTACCTCTCAACTTAGCAGTCGCGCTTGGCGACCATAAGACCAACGAGGCAGTCCAAAACGAATTAACTTTACTTTACTAGTCTAACCACTGGTAGCTGTAATCTTTGCCTGGTTTAGTTCAATAGACTATCCCACTAATGACCACCACTACCACCAGGCAAATTATGCCTCTAATGACCATCACCGTTGCCCAGGCACGTCGGACGAGCACCTGTCGGTGATCCAGTACTTGTCCCGCGCGGGGCTGGACGGCGCGGTGGTGGTGACCACGCCGCAGGAGGTGGCGCTGCTGGACGTGCGCAAGGAGCTGCAGTTCTGTAACAAGCTGGGGGTCAACGTCATCGGCGTGCTGGAGAACATGGCACTGTTCGTGTGCCCCAACTGCAAGGTGACCACATTTCTACATTCATTTATTATCTATTTTGTTGTCTAAAATTTAGCATCCTTTAGGGTGGACATAAGTCACTTTAATCTCGGCAAGACACGACAAAATCTGTACCTATATAATATATGTATTCCAACTTTGAATAATAAAAAAAAACCATTTCTAAGTGCAATAACGAAAGAAACTGTCTATGTTGTTTTGACCGCAGACTCGCAGCGAGATCTTCCCGGCGACCACGGGCGGAGCGTTACAGATGTGTTCCGAGCTGAACGTGCCGATGCTGGGCAGCTTACCCCTCGACCCTAATCTGGCGCGGTGCTGTGACGACGGCCGCAACTTCATGCACGAGCTGCCCAACTCGCTCGCCGTCGGCTTGCTGCGCTCTGTAGTAGATAGTAAGTACCTATCGACACCCCTTTGTACAATCTCTGTAGTAAAGTATTAAGTCAAAACTTGCGGTACATGCACTGTATGTCTGTAATATCTATTCAACAATACTGTAAACTTATCAATCGCATGACGTGTGTCAAGTCTGTTATTGGGCTTATATTATTTTAAGTATTGTTACATAAAATAATTGCTATGGAATATCTTACAATAATTCAATATTTGTACAAAATTCAAATACATGCAATTTATATACCCCCTAAAGCTTAATAAAATTGATTAAAAATAATTTTGTTTCAGAAATTGTCGCGAAATGTGAAGAGGAGAAAAGTTTACAGTGAAGCCTTATATTTATTATTTTAAATCTACACTATATCTATTATATTTTATAATTATTGTTATGACCTAGTCAATTTTATGATTCAATAGTTTTGTTATCATCTCAGCGTCAAAAATAAACATCGAAGTGTACTTAGAATACAATATGAAAGTTATATATTTAGCTAGCTGTTAAAACTGAGTTGCTATGTATCGAATTTATTAGTAACAAATATAAGTTTGTTATTTTACACGACCAATCGTTTGTTATTTATAGAAATAAAACAAATGCACATATTACATTTTTTTTGTATGGTATCCCAGACAATTCCATAGATTTTAAAGACATCCTTATCATTTAGTTTCAAAATTGCAACACTGCCGTGATAATGTCAACTTCACGTGCCAAATTGACATCTGAAACTCAAATGAAAAATATTACAAAAACCGGCGAATTTAGTAAATATATATCCAAGAATTATTAGTTTATCACATCAGTGTACATTACTCGTCTTAATGAAACGGCTAGGAGATGTTGTAATGTAGTTGATTTACGTCACATTAGCTTCAATATTGCACAATAACAGGATTCGTTACATGGGCACAAGAAGTACACAGCCACAAAGATGCCATCTCATCGCTCTGACGACGAGGATAAGCCGTGTAGAGCATGCTCAGACTTCAAGACCTGGGCCAAAAGTCAGAATAAAGTGACATTCACAAACAAGCAGGTGAGGTTATGTTTCGTAATATTTCGAAGTTTCTAGTCATCTCGACCCTGCGTTATCGTAGCCCGCTGAGAGGATAATTAAAGGTCCATGTACCGCTATAGAAATACCTATTTGTTTTACTTGTGATATTTGTTACCATGGTGATTTGAGAATAAAAGTTTAGTGTTGTTTGATGAAAACAGCTGATTGTCAACGCAAGTTGTGGAATAAATGGGGAATATAGAAATGTTGATGTAGTATCTAAATTTGAGTAACTTGCCTCTCAGCATCGACTTAATTTATATAGTATGTCACTTGTATTATTATGTGTTAGATAAAATCACTAAGATATTTGAATTGCAGCCACCTCCGAGACCAAAGGACTGTCCACTAGATAAGGATGAGATAGGCAGATCAACATGGGCATTCCTGCATTCCATGGCGTCATACTTCCCAGAGAAACCAACCAGAAAGCAGTCAGAGGACATGGCCAGGTTCTTCAATATCTTCGCACAGTTCTACCCATGTGAACCATGTGCACTGGACTTTCAAGATGAGTATGTTTCAAATTATTCAATTAATATCCACTGCACTTAGATTTAAATCCTAATGTTTGTTTATAACAACAAAAATGTCTATAGATTCATCAAAATTTTTTCTGTATTTTAATCTGTGGATAACGTTGTGAGTAGTGTATTAGTTAATTTTACTGTTAAGATGCTAACCATGTTATAATATTTAATATACTGCTGTTTGTTGTCCATATCTAAATAAATAAAATAAAAAATGAAATGTTTTCAGCATGAAAAAATACCCACCACAGACACAAGGCCAACATGAGTTAGCAAAATGGCTGTGTGAGCGTCACAACACGGTGAATATCAAGCTTGGCAAGCCTGTGTTTGACTGCAGTAAGGTGCATGAGAGGTGGCGAGACGGGTGGCTTGACGGATCCTGTGATTAGCAAATATTATAACAGACAATGTGTTGAATATTGATCATAAGTGTTGCACATGCTATTCTGATGGTGGCCTGTTTTGTGACAGTTTTGTACTTTTTACAATAAGACAAGTCATACAAGCAAGATTCTAACAGGAAAAATATGTCATAATATACTATTAAAAGTATTTTTTTTCCTGTATATATAACTGTAATATTATGGTACAGTTGCATAATTTATTACAAAGACTAGTTGTATATGGCTTGATCTTACCTTGGACTTGTAGTGTACCTTATTGGAGATATTTATCATTTTGCCAATGGAAACTAGTTAGAAAACCTGAGGAGGCTAAGAGCCTCGTTTTAGAGAGTTGTAAGTAATATTAGTTCAGTGTTTTAGACACAATGTGATCTATTCAAGCATTTTATTGTAGTATTGAAGCAACTTGTGATTTTCATTAGACATTGCAGCTCAAATGAGTTTTGTACAATTGTATATGTGTGTAGAAGTGTACCTATTGTTGTTACTAATTGTTACTTTTAATATAAATATGACACTCTATTGAGCATAGACTGAGTTTTATTAAGTGTTCCTTGTCATTTGATACATTTTATTGCTATTATAAATTATTGTGCTAATAGGCTATTTTCAAAACTAATACTGTATATTTATTTTCACATAGAACTGTCAATGGCCCTGTTATGGGAATAGGGCTAGTTTCTAAACATTATTCTTATAGTTCCCCATAAAAGGTAAAGAAACGAAAACATTACTAGGTTTAGGCTTGCCATATTACAGCTATCTGATAACAGGATATTATTCGAAACAGGTACAAAAGTATCTTCATATTATTCACAAAAATATACAATATTTATTGTTACACCTATAGCCTACTTGTACCAGTTCAGCAGCAATCTTATCAATGCTCCAACCTGTTTTTAGTTCAACTTGTATCTTGAGAAAGATAAAATTTAATTCCTGATTAAAAACCTTCCATTTCTTAATTTTAAATAAGTTTAATCTATTAGATTAATCAATTCTTCAAACAGTGGGTTACAAGTAAAAAACATACATTTGAAATGTGTAAAAAATATTTAATTGTAAAAATTCAATTGCATATCAGTTCGTATTTAGTAGAATATGTTGTAACATTAAACATATCCTTTCAACTTAGAATACTGCTAGTTACATCAGATTTCTTAAATTTACCGTAGTAACACATCTAATGACGTCCATTCGACTTGTTTTACACCTACTAGTTAACTATTGCTTTAGTTTTATTTAAAAATGGATCCTATCACAATATTTTATTTTTGTAACGCTTTACTCCGTCTTTGAGACCTAGATAAATTCAGCATAACAATTAACAAAGACAAAACATTAGTTGGTCGACCGCGACCACAAGATTGATAATATTTTTTTTTGTAATAGGTACATAACAAACATTGAACAAAACTGTCAAATTACGTCACAAATATTATGTCGGAATAAAGTTCGTAAATAGATTACCAAGTGTTCAAGTTATGGTCAGAATGAAGTCTGATCAAGAACACTATTTGGGTTGCTCTCATAAGAATTCCATTTCCCTCTCGATGCCAACGAATTTAAGTTGTTCGGTTGGTCCATATCTGTAAAAATACATGACATTAAAATTAACACTAACATATGGATTTGGGCAGCATCTACGCTAGTTGCAAGTACTGAACAATCAGCAGAAAAATCTGCAATGTCAAGGTTAAAAGGTACTGGTACGGTTTTAGGCGATACACAATTCTACTAATAAGAATATTGGTGCAAGTTGCAACGTTACGTCATTAGTGCCTGACCTCTCTTGGGCTCCGCTTATATCGACCCATAGTCTCATCGGACTATGAAATAATGAAATAGAAAGTGCTTTTGTTTGATGTTTTCACCTGTAGTCAAAGAACAGCTCCTCGCCCGGTTGTATGGCGCGCTTGGCAAAGATCCCGATGCGGTGGTCCCCGTTCACCATCATGACCTTCGCGTAGCAGTTCGGGTTGATGGAGTGGTTCGCGAACCGGATCTTATTGCCTTTACGTGTTGCGTCCACCACGAAGTCTGAGATACAAAATCAAAGAAAGAAGAAAAATGTTTTATTTTTGTTTTATATTTGATATAACATTAGAAAAAAAAACAATAAAAAAAAATAATTTGCCGTTGGCGGCCAATAAAATGGAGCTAACTCAGCATAATGCGGTGATTTTCGTTAGGCCGGTTAGCACGATTCTTGTGACAAAATTGTTAATTGTAGTTTTGCAGAAAAGGCTGTGTAGTTGCTTAGTTTTATGTGATTAGTTTATAAACCTGGCTAGACGGGTTTTATTTGATCTCACCAAAAGACCGGTAAAGTAGGTAGAACTCTTCTTAGACTTGCTAAAAATAGCATCGAAAGAAAAAAAACTATTTTACTATAATAACTTTCGTGAGTGTTATCCATATTATTTACTATATATTCCGGTTATACTCACGGGTGTATTCGGGAATGCCCGACTAGTTTCGGACTCGATCGGAAATATCTCTATACAGAGATAAGTCTTACAAACTCACCATTATTGAGATTGAAGAGGAACGAGCACATGTACTTGTCGTACACCTTCCCGCGGCGGTCGGCCTCGTCCTGCGAGATGATCTCCCCGCAGTACTCCGAGATGAACTCGTTCTTGTGCGCGGCGTCCTTCAGGAAGATGCCCCAGCCCGCCACGTCGCTCGGGGCCAGCAGCAGGTGCTTGTGGAGACCTCTGTGCGGGTCAGAGGAGACTTAAATAAACGAACTGTTAACATATAATGCTATGTTCCGTGATTTCAACCTCGTAGAAATATGTGTTATCTGATGTAAAGTATATTAGTTTTTGTGTGTGTGTGTGTGTGTGTGTGTGTATGTGTCCCCCCGTACCTCTGCACGGAGACGTTCTTGCAGAAGACGGGCGCGGCGTGCGAGCGGCGCGGCGCGGGCTGCGCATGCGCGGCGAGCGGCGCGTCGGCCCCGCACGCCGTGCACAGGTCGGGGTCGCACTCGCGCACGCCCAGGTAGCACGGGCACTGCTTGGTGTTGCACTGCGCCTTGCAGCGGCAGCCCGGGAAGCGGTTCTGGCCTGCGGACATGGGGCCCGGGACATCACCACACTGACCTAAACTCATTGAGATTGCACCCTCCCACGTTGAGGGCCGACGCGTGCGTGTTTATTCCCATCAAAGGAGAATTACCAAACTGGTCCAAAAATTAAGTTTCACCCCCAGGTTTACCACATAGCTTATTTAAAAGAGGATTTTAAGTACAACATTTTCTTCAATCGAAACAAAAAAATCTATCCTACAGAAACACAGATATAAGCTAAAACGTAACTCTAAACTGTGGGTTAGAATTTGATGCGCATTTGTAAATCAAACATTATAAACCCACCAATAATAATGTCCACTCTGGGGGCACTCATTTTTTTTGTACTAGAGCCCATACTAATTTGGTCATTAATGTAATAAAATAACCTAGAAATTTAAATGAAAAAAACAATAAAATAATCTGTGTATCTACCCTCCCCTCCTTAAATAATTAAAACCAACTTACAATCACTGCTGCACTGGCAGAACTTCTCGCAGAAGTTTTGCGACTGCAGGCACGGGCACATGCTGTCGCACGGCTGGTTGGGGTGGTCGCACGGCGTGTAGTTGTACCTGCACACAAATATACGGTACTCACCACTACTGGCTCAGCCAAATACTTCAAATGACTGTTTATTTTTTTGTTATACCCCCCATAATTTATAAAACTATTCTTAAATCTTACATAATTATATACATAAGGTGTCATAAAAGTCTTACACATGATGTGAAGCCGAGTCCTTCTTGAGCTGTATCTTGCGGCAGTGCACCGACCACAGACGATGCTTCTTCTTCTTCTTGCGCGGCGGAGTTAACTCGGCCTCCACGCGGCATTCCTCTTGGCCGGTCTTGATCCAGTATGTGTATACCTCGACGAATACAGGAAGGACAAATTGCGTTACAATTTTGACGGTTGCTACATAGGTCCCACGCGTTACACGCGATTGAAGCATTCAGAAACAATGTATCAACAGAGCTTTTGTATTTACAATTAAAGTATTATCATGACCAGATAGAGATATTCTTAAGAAATGCCAGGTTAGGAGACCCTTTATCGATAAGCATTACTAAGAATGTGATGACAGTGAATATGACACAAGATAGCAAAAGAGGCAGGGTATGGTAGTTAATGGAAACTGGCAAGACTTTATAAATGTAGTAGAATTAAGTCAATAGTTTTATTTATTTAAGATTAACAAACCGGAATTGATCTAGTATTCAGCGCCCAGTATAAATATTAGTTAGTTACCTGTTGGCAGGTCTTGGAGAGCATGACCTGAGCGATGGCGCAGTAGTTGGAGGTGAACACCTTATGCAGAGCTCTAAACAGCGACTGGTCGGAGCCTGTCCATTCTGACGCTATGTCGCCTACTGTCAAACCTACAACCAACACATTTGTCACGGCGAATACTTTTATATTTCAGTTTTAGTGACAAGAATACCATCTTTATGGTAAAAATGTGAAAACCAAGACACTGAACCGAAACAATTTTTTAGACATTTTAAATAACTAGTACTGCCCTTTAAGTGCAGTCTCACAAAATTAGAAAAGCTATATGTATATGAACTTAATGTATAAACCAAGGGAATAGCAAAAGGTTAAAGTTTTTGAAACGGACTGATCTGTTCTAACATACAATCAAAACAAAATTATAACAGTTATTTGGTTTTTCTAAAAAACAAAAAAGACATCAAAATTTACTTAGCTACATAACATCCCAAAATAAAGCTAAAATACAATAATAATACAAAGCAGTTACCTAACGCACTGTACGCGAGTTCTGAAGACCCTTCGCCGCCCGCCTTCAGGTGCCCCATGGTGCCCCAGTTACTGTTGCTTGAGTTACTGTTGCTGCCTGCGAACAATACCACTCAGTATATTATAATAATTTTCACCCGCTTATAAACTGAATTAATAAATATTTAAACCTGTATGACACCACTTATCGATTTCTATCAATATATTATGATAATTTTCTAGGTCCAATTTTAAAGTCCACTCAAGTAGTTCCTATGGAGAAGAACCGAAACCGATTCAGGTTTTCAATAATCTCATCACACTTTTTTAATATTAAAAGGAAACTTTGAATATAATAGCTCCGAGTGTATTTTGAACTGACAACTGGCTCTGAACTGACAACTAGCTCTTCTAACTGAGCTATTTGTGTCGTTGCCTTCGGCCATCAAATTCCAAGTTCCCTTTCTTTCTACACTGTGTGGCAGTGAAGAGAGCAGATGGCCGACCTTTCTGGAAGCGGTTGCTGTCGTTGCTGTCCTCGGAGGAGGCGTCGTTGGGCGAGTCCTGCGCATGCGCCTTGCCCTTGTCCTCCTCGCCCGCCGCCGCCTCGCGGGCCAGCTTCTCGCGCATGCCCTCCTGCACCACAAGGACTCGTTATGTTATTACACACCCAATGTGCACCATACTTTTAAAATTTACACAATTTATTTAAAGGCCCTCTGTAGCCGGGTGTGCTCTTTGAAAATAATTTTATAGTCACAAGTGATTAAGAAAAACATTATTCCATCAAAAAATTAAAAGGTACCATAATATTTGCCTTGCAACGAAATGAAAAGGAAACGATTATAACATTATGATTGAACCATTAAATATAACGAAATCTCACCAGAAGCATGTAACAGTTGACGCCGCATGGTTCACAGAAGGCCTTGAGGTCGGGTCCCTTCCTCTTGGTCAGGTTGGGCCCCGGGTGGCACGCCTGTAAACCTGCACGCGACACGAACGTGTTAGCATCACATCATTGCGCATGCGCATACATAGGTAAAGTATGTTATTGACAGGAGTTCTTAACAGAACAATTAATTATTATTAGGTAATAATTTAGTAAACTATTTTTGGTAGAATTTGAAATCAATGAATATAAGTTTCTTTTATATATTTATGCAAAAGTTAAATATACATAAGTTAAATACTTCTTCGCTTATATTATGAAAATAACAATAAACTTTATAATTTTTAACATATAAAAATATATTGTAAAAAGAGTTGTTATATGAATGATAATAATATATGTGTGATTGTGTGAGTAGGTGTTTATATTATAACTAGTACATAAATGGATAACATAATATGATATAAAACAAGCAAATATTATCGGTTGGGTTAAGAATTCGATATAAATATTATTGAGACATAAAATAAATATGAGTAATAATAACTGAAGTGATAACTGTGCTAAATCATATGAAATACCTTAGAGATGTTTGAAAATTATCGATATATTAAATATTATTTGGTCCCCCATAAATTGACGACGTCATCGAACTCAATGACTAAATATTTTCAATAAATGGGCGACAAGTCCGCGACACATTTTATATTTTAATATGGTTAAATATTTTTACCATCAAAAAAAAATCAGGCAAATTGGTATCGATAAAATCGATACATCTCTACTTTCGAGTATACACTCGGTATGGGCAAGATAATAGCATAAATAATAAAAACATCGATGGTAATGTGGTTGTCGGTACGGCCTTACCTGC
The DNA here is from genome assembly GCA_946251915.1 of Abrostola triplasia. Classification (NCBI taxonomy): domain Eukaryota; kingdom Metazoa; phylum Arthropoda; class Insecta; order Lepidoptera; family Noctuidae; genus Abrostola; species Abrostola triplasia. The sequence continues at coordinate 534,274 of OX276433.1, forward strand.
CGTTTGATTTCCTGACGGCCAAACAGAATAACACATATCAGCCCTAGTAAACAAATATTACTCAGTACGTATATACAGTAAGTCATAATTAATAACTACAGTAAATAAATTAAGATTATTTGGGACATTTCTTTTATTTCAATAATTAGTATTTAAGTACGTTATTGAATAAAGCTTTGTCTATTACTGTGATTTTTTCAGTGGTCAAATGTACTATTTCCATTAAATAATCCTACGTAAAATTGAAATGTAATAGTCTAACTTAGTGAGTTAGAAACCGTACTTACGATGTAGGAAGCAGTCGTACTTGAAGCACCGCCTGCAGAACAGTGTGTGGAAGGAGTGCATGGTCTGCTCGCGGGAGACGGACTCCGCGAGCGGCCCGTCGATGTTGGGCGTGCACTCCGGGGGCAGCGCGTTCGGGTCGCTGCGGGACGTCAGCTCTATGTACCTGGGGACCACACGCTATAGTCTAACAATTAGGTCCTTATTTTATGCCAGGCTCGCCTAGTAGATATGTATACTGAAAATACACATCATCGATAAAATTATTGTTAACTTTTGACACACCTTTTACACAAAACTGCGCGCCGAAGTGAGAGGTATAGAAACAATATGATGTATGAAAAAAATTGTGCTAGTGCCGTGCTATTCAAGCCTGAGTGATTTCGGCTAGGCAAATCCCCCTGAGAGCCCCCCACCCTTTATTTTTATATTTTGTTTTTCAGGTTAACGGCCACTGCCAGAAAGAATACTAAGACACGTTTAAGGGGCCTGAATTCATAATTCCCTAGAGATAGGACCCCTACTACCTTAACACGAAAACATAACGTCGACCGAATATCCGTCAGAAAGACATTACATCTAAATACAGATTGAAACTGTAATGAGATAAAAGTAGAGCATCAATGACAATATTTTCAGTGTACTCACTTTTCCCTTAACTCTTGAGCAGTGCCCTTGTCTGGAAACTGTAGGCTGATAGCCTGAAATATGATGAATATAGGGAACTGCTTGTCGTTGATCGTTTTATCATCACCTTTCTTACTTTCCTCTTTGTCTTTCTCTTTTTCCTTCTCCTTTTCTTTATCTTTTTCTTTACTCGTTTCTTTCTGGAATGACAGGGTAAAAAGTTATACATGTCTAACTATGTATGAAACCTTGTGAACAATTAGGATGTAAAATGTGTTGAAAAATCTTTTACCTCTTTCTCCTTCTCCTCCTTGGAGCTGCGAGTCTCCTTGCCCCTCACCTCTGCGGCTTTCTCCTTCGCCTGCTCCACCAGCGTATGTAACAAGTCGACAAGGTGTATCAAGTAGGGCTTTTACAATTTTTGATCTAGCCTTAGCAGAGCGGCGCTAATGACGAGCTTAAAAACCTATACTTGGATTACATTGCTTCTTTTTTTTTTAATTTTATTGGCGCGAGCAACGACACCGTAGCTTAGTTGCTTAGTATATGAACCATGAGACGGATCGGTCGTAAGCAGTAGGATTTAGGACATTGTTATTAACATGGCCACAGCCCACAAAATGCTAAGTGTTCAAAACAATGTATATATAATCTGTATATTGTCTTACCTCCTTCTCCTTATCCTCTTTAGAGTTTCGCGCCTCTCGGTCCCTTCGTTCCTCGGCCACTTCCTCTTTAGTCTGATACGTCATTAGCGCATGTACTAGGTCCACGAACAGATGGTCGTCGATAAAACCGCCTTCCTTGTCGCCTAATGTAGAGAATTAGAGGTGTTATCTACTATATATACCGGTTGTACTCACGTTGATATTCGGGAATGCCCGACTAGTTTCGGACTCTAACGGAGTTATTATAGTAAATTAGAGGTGTGTCAATATAATTATGTTATATGTTTATTAGGTGTAGACCTAAACATTTAACCTATGCTGTTGTTAGAATATTGAGTTTAGGATGGATGTAATCAAACTTAAATGAATCATTTTAAATGGTACAGTACGGCCTACGATCTTGTCGGTCCTGAAGTTAGCTGCGCAATGGATCTTTTAGAAACGAAATTGTCTACTGCGCAGATAATCGGCTAACTTCAAGACCGTCTAGATACATCTACCGTACTGTACAGGTTACGTATAGTTCCTCAAAACCGTTCATCTTTTTGAGGAGTGAGAAAGGGTTAAAATTTATTTGATGTTCTTAATTCATATATATGTTTTTTTTAAATTATAATCCAGTATTCAATGATAGTTTTGTTCCTTAATTAATTAAGATGAGTTTATGAATGTGTGTCATGTGAATGAACACTGTCATTTGTGATTATTGTCTAAGAAGCACGACAAAGCGTGACTGTGAAAGCATAGCTGTGAGGCCTGTGAGGTGTTTAGAAAATACTGGCTATTTTTGTTTGAAGCATTGTTACAATTGAATACCTATTATATTATTATTTGTAACAAGATCTAAAAATTATGATAAATGGACTATTTCATGAATAGAAATATTTTCTTCAATGTCGTTATTGGCTGATTTGGCAGCTTATTCTAAGGACTGTTACTACCATACAGCTGTTTAACTCAACGTTTGGCGAGACCTAACAAGGCCTCCAGCCAGAAAGATATTTCATCATCAGATGGTCATTTATGTATCCATTAGCATTTAAATTCAACCAAAATGTGGTTCATATACTTAGGTAGAGAATATATTTAAGCACTGAAAAATGTTTAATCCTATAAAGCTATGTGTGCACCACACACCAATGTGTATTATATCCATGTGTAGTCTGTGAACAGAGCCATTGTAATGAAATCAATGAAGTATTTTTTACATCAGTATGTAATTTTGAAAGGTGGAAGAATAAGATGATAAAAAATTTAACTCATTAACTGCTATGTAGTGGACACGAAAAAAACCTTGTTTGCAGTCATTGGTGACTGTGGTGGCATTCAAAGGGTTAATGACAGCATATGTAAATATATCTGCATATAGTGGTGCTTTGCACAGAAATTTGGCTGTGCTTGCTAGGGTAGTGGGTTCTATAACTACATGAGACAAATATTTGTAATTTGCCTTAGTGCAATGATATTTTCATGTCTGTAAAACTCACTCACTTACATTACAGGTTAAATTAATAAGTATTTACATATTACCTATATTATATACACTATAAACCCTTTCTAAAATCAATGATAATAGAGTTTACATATTCTTGAGCAATTGATCAAACTTTGGGAGGGTCTTCTGAGGACGCCAGTAAGGGTTTCTGACTTCTTTTTGTTTCTATATCTAGCTAGTAATAAATGAAAAATGGCACAGTCCACAGACAAAAGAGGAATGATGTTAAGCAGATGTACCATGCACTTTCCCGTCGTAGTTCTTTATGAGCTCCTCGATGAATGTACCGTCCTGATCCAGGACCTCGTCTCCCATGTACGGTATGTTGTGGAGTACCGTCTCATCTTCCACCATGAAGTTCTTTTGTGTTGGAGCCCAGGTGTACATCGTGGGTATTGGGTTGACTGAGTTTATGATGCGGATTGGAACTTGCTGTGTTGTTACTATGCCTGAAGCTGTAGAAATAACAAGAGTTTAGTTTTAATTTATAGCAAAATCTGCAACTTATCCTTATAGTTTTATTGGATGATGTGAGGGGTCGTGTTACACGTTGATTGCGTCAAAACACTGTGTTTAGCTAAAAGTGTCACCACCATATATTTTTTGGAGACTAAAAGTGTAAATAAAATAAAGCACCTGTTTGTTAGATAATAGCAAGACTTATTATTCCTACGGCGTTGTATTTTGAAAATAGTTTAGTAAGGCGCAAATCACATTAAGTGGTAATGTTATTATTTTTATGTAGGTATTATTACTTCGAAATAAGAAAACAATAATTTGAAACTGCACATGCAAAATTAAACATCGCCGCCTTTGTTTTGGCTTATTTTATTGTATACTTATCGTTAAGGCGCCCATTGTTTAAGATTTTGTTTTATTTAACCATATTTCAAAGGTACTTTATAACAATGAATTACCAAAAGTTAGTAAATGCTAATATCATAACAATTGAATCGTTTACATACTTTATTCATTTTATACTACTGCTTTTGGAAGATAGAAAGAAACAGTAATAAAGTCATTAACTTAGTGTGCATTAAACAATGATTAATGACTTCTTTACTAATTACCGAAACAATATTGCAAATAAATGACTAATAAATGTAATTGCTTGAAACTCAAAGTGCGTAAATCTGCATTAAAGTCTTGAAAATAAAAACTCAAGAGGTGTGTGCAGCCGCAGTGTTGTTCAGTTCGCACCGCACATGCCACAAGTGCTACAGTACACATATCCTGTGTTTTATTCCCAAAGGTGGGTTTTGCATACGCTGTTGGGCCGCAGCCAACATTTTATAATAATATATACCTCCAATTTGTTGATAGTGGGAGAATTTAAGGTTGTCTTTTCAGTGGAAACCAATCTTAACTTAGAATATTTCATAACATTATAACACAACAGACATGCAACTACTTCGACCAATGGGAGATGATGAAGATAATTATTAGTTTTTGAATTAGCAACTTTAGTCTTCTTCTTATCATATGGTTGATGAACAAAAATTTAAACCGCTTATAGGCCTCTGATATGGCTTTAAACACTGTCAAATAATTTCACTGGTGCCGGTTTCCTCACAATATTTTTGTTTTATTCAAATAATATTAAGGAAACAGTTATTTATTAATTTAGTAATCATTGATAACCTTAAATAATGAACGTAATTTTAGATCTTAAATACTAACCATCAGTGTATGACACTTCAGCCCTCTTCATATGGTTTTCATGATTGGGGGTAGGCACAGGAGGAGGCCAGAACGGTTTCCGCGGTCGTTCATTAGTCTGCGTATCACGGGCCTCAACCGATTCCGACATGAGCCTCAAATTGCGCGCCCATGCCACCTTTACTTCGTCGGCGCGTTTGAAACGCTGTGCAGAGAGAAATTATCAATAAACAGTAATCTTGTTTATTGTATATTTATATTCTAAATTACAACACATTTAGATGAGTTAGTATGTTTATAAATATTGTATGTTTATAAATATTTTTTACAAGAGCTATAAAAACATCATTAATAGTATCACTAAACTAAAAGAAACAATACACTTTATGGATTAACCATAATTTATCACAATAGTATTGAGTTAAGTGAGAATACATAGGAATACTTTAATAATATCATTAGACTTTAATTAAGTGTTCGTGATATCACGTAGTGAAAAGGTAATGTTTTGTTTAAGGGCTCCGATTTAGTCAGGAACAAGTGCAAGCAAAATACACAACGAGGTTGACCGTTGATGAGTTAAAAGAGTTCGCCGACTAGAACCTCGACAGACAAAGGTATTCGCGTTACTTACTTTTACTTGACGAAGTCTCATGTACTCCGACTTCACCCTTTTCTTCCATTCTGCTGACACTTTAGATTTACTCATGAGCAAGTATTATAATATAATATGTTAGACTTCGTAAAAACAATAAAATTTAAGTTCACCAACACCAAAGCTAAACTCGCTCAGTTCCCACCACCGGTAAGTGTCAAACTGTCAAAGTCAAACAATATAACAGATAATTAAAAATAAGAAATAGAAACATACTCATCAGAATCTTAGTCAAATATTTAAAAAATATTTTCTAGTAATCCTTAAATCTAACTGAAAATTTATACTTTTGAGGAATAAAGATACCATTGTATCATTAAAATTTTCGATGAATTCATATCCACAATGCTCATGATTCTACATAATTATAGTCTATTGAAGACAGATGAAGATTTTTATATTATCTATAATCCACACTGCGCTACATTGTTTATGGGCTTTTAGTAGCGAATGTGTGCGCTGCCATTTTCTATTGAAATAATTATTGAGAAAAAGCTATTTTGAAAAAAGGTGAGCATGACAACAGAGGTATATCATTGATATTCTTCCTTTATTTTATTCGCTTGACTTGTAACGCATGCTTTATCGACGCATTACGCGCTCCGTCTTCGGGTTACGTAATTTGTTGATCCTCGTCATAAAACTATTTACAACGAAACATGAAAAATGTAATCGATGCGCGAGGGTGTCTCTCGAGCGAGGTATATGTAGAGCTGCTGTCTACACCAAAAAGTTGTTCTGTTTGTAGGTGTGTGCGCACCTACAAACTGCCGCAGGTTATGCGAGGGGACTCTGATAAGTATGTCCTCGTATCGCGGCGCGGGCGGCGCGTGGGACGGCGGGCCGCCGGGTGCTGAAGCGGACTACACTGGAGCGCCGGGCTACTCCGCGCCCGCCGCCCCGCCCCGCGCCATGCCCACCACCGACCCTTGGACGGGGGTCAGCTACAGCCAGTACGGAGCTCCGCCCTACGACTACCAGGCGTACGCGCCCGGCTACGGTTACAATTATGACCCAAGCTACTACCAGCAGGCTGACGGAACCTACTACGGAAAGTACCCTGACTCTAGGACCTATGCTGCACAACAGCAACACGCTGATTACGAATACCCAACTCGCCAACGTGAGCCAACTCGTTCTCCCGTCGAGTCTCGCAGATACGAACGCCGACGGTCTTACCGAACGAACTCTAGAAGCGTATCTCCATATGAAAAGCGAGACAGAGCCTACTCGAAAAAAAGAGACAGTAGCTATGAGGAAGGCCATCGACGTAGATCGAGGAGCAAGTCGTCGAAACACAAAAAGTATTCTTCTAGTGGTCGCTCTAGCTCCCGATCCCGATCATATTCTCATTCGCCTTCAAAAAGAGACAAGAAAAGAAAATCTTTATCATCAAATTCATCTGCTTCTGACAGGTCTTATAGGAAAAAGTCTAGTAAGATTGGAGGTCGAGATCGTTCATCACCTGCAAGAAACAGAAGTTCTTCAGGTTCTCGTGATGGATCTAAACCTCATAGAACGCCTAGTGCTGATAGATCTAGCAAATCTCCTAAAGTTAATGAAAAGAAAAGCAAAGATGCTAAGCCCCGCTCCAAAAATGTTAAAAAGTCAAGAAAAGTGGCTACGCCACCTCAAAAGAGAAAAGAATCTACTACTGTGTCAAAAAAGGCTGATAAGATTTCCCTTACTCCTCCGCCTAAAGTGCCTAAGAAATATAAAGATAAATCTGAAACACAGTCCAAAAAGGGTAGAGAGAGTTCCTTGACACCACCAAAAACGTATAGCAGAAGAATGTTATCAAGTTCGAAATCTCGCTCCAGATCGCCGTCACCGTCACTGCGACATTCGAAGCGTAAAAGATCTCGGTCGCGGAGCCATCGGCAGTCCAGATCTCGCTCCTTAAGTCGTTCGACGTCATCAACTCCGCCTCGACGATCTCGCTCGAAGTCCAAACGTAAGATGAAGCGAAAGTCACGCTCGAGAAGTCATTCGCAACGGCGGTCGGTTAGCAATGACAGATTAGCGTCGCGACGGCGATCTAAATCAAGAGGAAAAGGAAAACATTCAGAGAGCCCAACTGCATCCAGGTCTCGGTCGCGAAGTCGTAGTGGAAGTCCCAGCGAGGATGAGCGCCGCGGACAGTTTACGGTGGCTGATAGGAAACGTTTTTGGAAAATGCACAGAAATCGACAAGAGGAGAAAGAAAAAGAAAAGGAATCTAAAACACCACCTAAGGAACTGAAACCTCCCCCGGGTGCTGTTGAATCAACAACTGTTGACGACATAAAATATGGTGATCCTCCTGAAGTGGAAGGCCTGAACTTTGCTGAATTACTCCCTACACCAGATGAAGTCATGCAGGCAGCTTCCACTTCAAAATCCAAGCCTGGTCCCATACCCATTAAGAATGATGGTAGCTTCTTAGAAATGTTCAAAAAGATGCAGGAAGAGACAAAGAAGGCTGAACCTGTGGAAAAGAAACCAGAAATAAAAAAGCCAACATTGCCTTTTATTGGAAAGAGACGTGGTGGCAGGGTTTTAAAGACTGGTTTAGTGAAAAAAGCTAAGGCTATAGATGAACAAACTGCAGATAATGCGCCTAAGGATGCCTGGTCGCTTTACATGCAAGAAGTAAAGAAATATAGAGAGACCTCATGCGAGGAGGAGCGGAAAACAAGACCTCTCGTGAAATAATTTACATAATAAGAATAGGGTTAAGATTTTTATTGTGACCTCTGCAATGTATTTACATATAACAATTTTTATTTTCTACTATAAACTATATGTTTATTGTATTAGTATGTCTAGATACCCAATTATTAAATCTATTTCGTTATGAAAAAGATTACTGAATAAAGAATTATGTCAATGACTAGGTTGTGTTTCGTTGCAGCAAAATGCCTGAGATGATCAAATCGCCCGCCGACATCAAAACTGCACCTTTCGACCCGCGGTTCCCTAACCAGAATCAGACGAGGTAACATAAGCTTTATTGGATTCACACTCAAATAAAACCACTCTGGTCACCAGTCGGCAGCCGTCCGTAAGTATAACATTTCATAATAATATTGAACTAGCGAGTCTCGAGGAAAGCAGTTATTATCGCATGACAAACCAATGTAAGTGTAATTTCTAAATGTAAATAATTTTATTTATGCATATACACTTAAGATATTTTTCTCTACACTCATCTCGAAAGAAGAAAGAGATAGATTGTCAATATGTAAAAAAGATCTAAAACCATAAGTAACATTTCTTTTACATACGTATTTACATCAAGAATTAGTATTTCGTCAATAATGTGCAACTTCTAACAGAGACACTACATTCTGAGAATTTCAATCGGAGTTTTAGTTAAAATTTTTGTTTCAAGCATCTTCAACAACCTGTATGTAAAGGGTTGTTTACTAAAGTAATTGAACTACGATTCCATCCCTCAGGTACTGCTACTCCAGCTACCTGGACTTCCACCGTTGCCAGAAGGTCCGCGGTGAGAAGTACGAGCCGTGCTACTACTTCCAACGCGTGTTCAAGTCTCTCTGCCCCAATGAGTGGGTGGAGAAGTGGGATACCCAGCGCTCAGAAGGCAATTTCCCCGGCAGAATCTAAAGTATTCCAAAGTAGCACCATTATCATGTTAATTTATGCGAGGTTTATTATTACTTAGGCCGCAATATGTGATTTAGGGAAATAAATGAGTTAATTCTATTATTGCCTATAATTTTCCCTAGTTATCCAAGCATGGTTTACGGTACGTTATCCTATTATCTCCAATATTTATAGATAACACTCAAATGTTGTACTCATTCTTACATGCGTTGCTGTCTATATTCATTGAGCCCAGACACTCGAAAAATTTGTATTCTTGAGGAATACATACCTACATATAGTCACGCCTATTTCCCAGAGTGGTAAGCAGAGACCACGGATTTCGTTTTGCTACGACCCTAATACAAATTTTCTAAATTAAAAAGTCAACATTACAAAAATCTGTTTATATTTCAATTTCTAACATCACTTTTTATAAAGGACCCGGGAACGCTCCTTTTTCTCTTAGTTCGTTCCAGTGTTGAATCCAGAAGTTGGGGCAGATTGTCTCAAAGTATCGTTTGAATATCTGGCAGTCGTCTACGTCTCCCAGCAGTCTTTGGCACCTAAAGAAGTCACAGTAGTTGTCGTAGCACGCTCTGGAATATTCAATGTATGTTAGTGCCAAGACACTGGGTAGGTAGTATTGAAGCTGCACAAAGCAATGGCGACAGAAAAGTACTTTAACACTACATGCAACATCACAAATTAATAATTATTTTATGCCATAAGTACTCGTGACAAAGAGCTACGAGTAGGTACTAGATAAAGGTTGTTTTAATTGAAAATGGTTGTATTGGAGTGCTTGCTTATAAAGGGCTGATAATATATGCTAACGACCTCCTGGGCTTGTACTTATAATGATTAGTACAGCTTGTAGCCAGGCTTTGATAAGTTCTGAAAAGAAATAAGTAGGTCAGCGTTATGTAAGACTTACTTTGTCTGATTTTGAAATGGATAGCGCGGATCGATACGCAGCGTCCTAAATTCTTGGTCGCACATAATTGATTTTTAGTACAAAGGAATATATAAATGTTACTAGGAAATACGGTTATAAAAATGTAATTGATTCACGACTTGACAATCGATGATGACTGAAACAAAAGATTCGACGACATTAGGTACACTTTATAAATCTATGCGGTTTTTTAATAAAACCTTTTTATTCTTATCGCTGAGTACCTTTTACGCTTATAGCCGTAAATAACACACTTAAGCCTACTTCATCAAGACAGACAGAAGCCTTCTTCATAGCTGCGTGATTCTTCTTTAGTCGTGTTGACAACAAGCGAAGTTAGGCAGTAAACAGAGCAGCCAGTCAGGTTTGTTCAACTGGTCTGACTACCTACAGAAGATGCACCGAGCTTCGGTATATAGGGAGCCCTGCGGTATTAGAATATCAAGTTTGCCGCATAAAACATTACTTAGCAAGAACACACTTATAGCTAGTTATTAATACCTATGTAATTGCGCGAGCATCAGATGCAGCCTAGTTAGTTATATTTGCTCAGTGTATTGTTGTGCCTGGTAACTAAATTCTTGGGCATATTATTCTTGATGTTCTATGCCAGTGTCCTCAACTTGCCTCATTGACTTGACTCATACAAAAATAATAAAGTATGTTGGATGTATGTACTGTCAGCATAATATTTACTGTATTGCTAAAAATGTGTCAAAATAAAGGGCTTAAGGTATGACATAAATACAGAAGGAAACTAAGTGTTATATACTGAGAAGACTTTTATTAGCTGCCACTATCACCCAAAATATAGGTACAATATAACCAACATGGGGCACCTAAGAACAAAAAATCCCCAGGAAAGAACAACTTCCATAGAGAATTTAAAAATTACAATGGTGTAGAAATATATCAATTATATTTTAAATTAAACATAATTATAGATACTAATTACATAAAAATATTTACAATTTTTACGACACAAAAGTGTATAAGCTAAAAGGAAAACATGAGGATATGTTAACATCGCTTGTCTTTTTAAGCTATAAATAAAATACCTATACCTACAACGTGAAATAGTATACTTGGTGTCAAATCGGTGACATCTCGATTCTTGATCAACCTCTTTTCCCTACCAAGTTATTTTCGATTGGCTCATGCATTTTATGTATTGCATTCAGACATGCTTTTTGTAAGTATGTATCATCTAATGTTATTATAGGATTTTCCCATTGTGAATATTTACAGAAAGCACATTGCACTGAGGGTGATATTTCCATTCAATGCTATTCTGATTTAGTTCCAAATAAGATAAACATGTTCGGACTAAAACAAAACATGGTTTATGATGGAATAGAGCGGTGATATCTCGTTGAATAATAATTCTGTACTTCGGCAATAGCATGCGTGTAAATACCGAAGTACAGAATACACTAGCACACAATGACACATGCTATTGTCACCATATGATCTGGGTATCTAACAGACTTTCCTAAATGTACTATTTCACGTTGTACCAACATTCCTATTACTTATATACACATCTTAGTGATGTTCGCTCTCTGAGTGCTTGCTGGTCACACTGACTGTAGCGTACTGCTGCTGTCGGTGAAGAATGCCCAGGCATTGGAGAAGGCATTGCATACTGGCCGCTGATGTCGCCTAGAAAAAAAGAAATTAAAAAGTTAACTTTTTTGGATCTGTAGTTTTCTGACATCTTACAAATATTGGGTTTTGAAAAATATGTGTAGTTATCTTGGCCTAAGTTTATGAATGAAAATAATTAAATTCTCATTTCCGTAAGTATATCATAATTTAGAAAAGTATATTGTTTAATGATCTATCCGTACTTACAAACTTTCGCGTTTATTATATTTGTAGGGATTTGGCCTTTTAATTTTAATCATAAGTTGCACACGCTGGTCTAAAATAGGTATGTTGTTAGGGGAGATGATCCAGTATACAAATGTTAGACTTACCTTTAATAGCAATAAATCTGGATCTGTATGTGGGAATGGTGAGTCTGACGACTCTATGCACCTTGCTAGAGCCGCATCACTAGAAACAAATATAATAAATAATGATTAGTTTAGTTTTGTTGAGTATATATTAAAAATGGTAGAACGTTAGAATGTTGGGCTAGTTATTTACAATTACTGTGAATTACTTCCATTGAAGAGAATATTGTGTCCTACCCTTGTGGGACAATTCAAAACACAATATGTATACTGTAAGTATGTTTATACCTTAATTCTGTAGCCTGCAGCTGCTGTCTTGCTGATGCCATGGCATCATGGACCGCGAGCTGTTCTCGTGGCTGCAGCGGTGGGTTAGCTCCCATGGCCTGTAAATATACATATTTAATAATATATTGAAAGTGAAAGTGGTATCCCAGTATATTAGAAAATGTTACATTTCTGTATAATTTATATACTGGTTGTGATTATAATATGTCTCCAGGATGGTGTAATGGGTACTTCTTATTACAGGAAAATTATTTGATTACTGTTGTAACCAATGAATTTGACAATAACAGGTAAATAATGAAGGTAATCTCCAGATTGGTCCCGCGTGAGGTTGAAGACATAAACCATTTGTCTAAAAATTTATATAGACTATGAAGATGAGATTTTTCCATTGTTAATAACTTTACAATATTACAATCATCATCCAGTGAAAATGATTTTCTATTTCAATTATCTGTTAAGTATCTAAAAAAATTTTTTTTTTACTACCACATTATACATTCACTCATTAGGTATGAAATCTACATCAAAGATATATGATAATGATGTCTTGATCACCTTAGTGTGTATTTCAGCAATAGCCCGCAGTCCATTGACCCACTCCTGTCTTGCTCTAGCATCAGTAGCCCTCAGCTTGAGCATGTCCCCGGAAGCACAGTTGATGGTGAATGTTCGTGAGTCCTCATCACTAGGACATATGACGGCTGCTGCTAAGTGAGCCTGAGAAAACAAGCTAAATGGTTATAGGAAAGTTAAGGTTTAACTAGGCCGTCACTATACTAGACTATAAGGAGGGCAATAAATGGAGGCAAATATACTGTACATCTTTATCTTATGAATAAAAAGTGCAGAAGTTATCAAGTATAAACTTACTTAGTTCTATGAGCAATCTTATACAATGAAGTCTAGAACTTTTATCTGTACAAATAAAAGGAAAACTCTGTTTTGTAAGTTAAGTTACTATTGCTGACGAGAACAACAAGCTTTACCTCGCCTCTCGCTGGCTGTCCAGGTTGAATCGTATCTCCAGGCCCATCAAAAAGGTAATAAGAGAGAACGCCTGTTTCGGGGTCGACAGCAAACCACCGCTGCTGCCAGCCTTTCACAACGTTAGTGTACTTATATAACTGACCAGATAGTGGCCTATGAGCACCTAAACCAGCTGTTTTAATCATTATTTTATTTACAATCTATACGTCGATGTAAACACTAAAAAAAGTTCGATTTATTATATTCTTCTCGGAATTTTGACGTCCACCTAGTTACGTTTTGTTTAGATATCAACTATACGTATATAGGTATCACAATTTAGTAAGTTAATCTTAATTGGAATATTATGTTCAAATACACAAGAATTTTATCTTCTACTTCGTAAATTATAATTCTATAAAACTACTCGGTTACGGTTTAATAGAAAATAGTTCATTTTTAAAAATAAATGTCCATAGGCCATAACATAACGTATCAGCTGACACTGACTCTGAATTTCTGTCAAGTTTGACAGTTATGACTTATGGCAGTCTGTCTATTTGTTTTTGGTCTTGATTCATGTTGTTACTTGTTTTGTTGTTGGAAATAAATTCACAAACTACTATCAAATTGTGTTACGTATAGTTTTTATTTTCTAAGCACGTTGTTTGTTTAAACGTTATTAACTGTGTTATCATAATATAAAAATGGTATTTAAATTAATAAGAATTGATGCGCAAGAACCTTCTAAAGTTCAACTGTCAACTGGTGTACATGCTATTGGAAGAGGGAAGTTCCTCCATGTAAGTTATACTTTATAGTAGATTTTTTAAAGTATTGGAATATTTATTTATTAAATACACTGCTAACCTAATATTTAACCTATTATTTTGGGTTTCACGGAGGGGTATATAATGCTAGAGGAGTAATGTTTAATTGCTTTGTGTCTCTACCTCAATTAGATAAATTATCTTACAGAATGATGATTCAGATAAGAGAGTATCCCGGAATCACGCTGAATTAGAGGTCACCAATGATTATATTAAACTTAAGTCGGTAAGAAAAGTTTTAAATTATATAGTCATAATTTCAGTATTCAAAATAATAATCAAAAAAGTTTTTGGAATCTCTAAATCTGCTGTTATTATTTTAGTTACACCAAAACCCATGTTTCTACATAAAGAAGAGCACAGAAGATACACAGCTACTGCAGCTGGACTGCACAGTTTCTCTCAGTCATGGAGATAGATTTGGTCTCATTCCTGACCACTTCTGGTATGAAGTGCTTCACTGTCCAAATGGAAATGCAACAGAAGAATGCCCTACAGTTAATGGAGAAACTAATGTGTTGAATAAAGATGGAGAAGAAAGACAGGAAACAGAAGAAAAAGAGCAGAATGGCACAACTTCTGAAGCATGTCCTAAAGTTAGTGAAGAAACAATACATTTTGAAAATAGTGAAGAGGAGGGAGATCTTCAAGATCAAAACCGTTCATGCTCACCATCCATTATGAGTAAGTATTTTTGAGAAACTTCCTTGTTGGTCTATCTAGTCAAGCACAACAGCTGATTGTAATCCTAAACTGAATTAGTAGTCTGTCATATTGGGCTTTTATGTTATTTTTAAGTTAATTATTGACTTGAGTTGTTGGTGAATAATATTTTTCCTGATCATATTGTGATAGATAGGTTATTGATTTAATAAAAGTTACTTACATTTATTATGTTTGATATATATTCATTAATTAGGGATCTATTACCTGGCATTGTATATTAACCTTTTGTTTGCAAACACAAATTTACTACCCTACTACCCTCATAGTAAATTCAATAGTTTTTTTAATACCCTACTTTATGTCTCAATTCTGGGCAAAGGCCTCCCCTTTCTTCTTCCAACTGCTACTACCAATATTTAATTTCAGATAATGATCAAGATTCAACTGAAGAGTATGAAGTAAAACCCCAAGTGCCTTTGAATATAGCTGCGAGTTCTCCAGCGAAGAGGAGTAATTCTAGAGAAACCAGTCCAGTTGATGTAAAGAAAGTGAAGAGGGAACCTGATGCAGCCGGAGATGCAAACAATGCAGCAGCAGGCCCCAGCAATGGACAAGTGAGAGAAAGAAAGATACATTTCAATTTCATCATCAGCCTATCTTCATCCACTGCTGGACATAGGGCTATCCTATGGCATGCCACTGAGCTCGACCTTCAGCCTTCCGCTTGATTGAAATTTACTACTTGATCAATTTATACTAAGTAGCTTTGCAGGCTTTTATATTAGAAATATAAAGAGTACATAGATATGACCAATTGAGTATGGTTTTATTATGTTTTAGGCTTCATCAGATTCAGATAGCAAAAACAATGTAGCTGCATCACCAGCTAAGCCAACGGCACCCTCTCGTGAGAGGTGTATGTATGGTGCTAATTGTTACAGGTAAGCACTATTTTTATATATCTATAATACTGTCACATTTTATTTAGCCACTAAAAAGTGCTGACTCCTCTGGGGGGAGGAGCGAGGCACATGACTGCGTAAAAAGTATTTTTGATGCGAGGGCTTATGATGTGCTATAAAATACTGTATTATGATGTATACCAGTAACAGTAACAATGCGTGTGTGCAGGCGCAACCCGCAGCACAAGGCGCAGTTCAGCCACCCGGCCGACGCGGACTGGGGCACGGGCCCGCGCGGCGCGTGTCCGTACGGCCGCGCATGCGCACGCGCCGACCCGCGCCACTGGGACACGCACGACCACCCGCCCGGCACGCAGCCGCCCAACCCTCATGCTCGGAGACCAGGTAAGATAATATTATGTATTTTTCATTCTCTATAAAATAAATTACATTGAATAAGCTGTAGTGTTTTTTTATCTTAAAAAACGTCTCATTTTATACTTATATACGTATTATTTTTAACAGGTATGCAAGTGGTGCAACGCCACGGCAACATTTTCTACATAAACGCACATTCCGTAAACTTTTACGACGACCATTTCCAAGTAGAAGACTCTGATGGCGATAGTGTCGATTACGATTACGAGTTCTAAATCGATTACAGAATTAGTCGATTATAAATAAATCATGGTTACAGAAAAAGAAGTCGTTTTAAGTGTTCTGTTTTTAAAGTGAGATTAATTTAATCAGGTCAAACTCAAAGAAGGAGGCAAAGACAAATAAAGGAAGAATCTGGTAGTGAAGAAGATACTCCAGCTCGAGATCTGATTGTGACGGGGAAAAGGGCGCGAAAGACAGTCCATAGACCAGACTTGGAGGCTTCAGAGTCGGATAGGGAAGAAGACCCGTATGGTACTGACGAGTCTGACGAATGGCAGCCGCCTAGTGACTTCACGAGCAGCCAGGATTTCTCGCAAGCTTTCTAGTTGTGATAATAATAAATGTTATTTTGAAGATATATCACTCTTTATTTATCATGCAACCCCTGATACAAGTAACTGGTGGTCATCAGTCAATCAGTCATCATATTATATACATAATATTAACAACAACACTTCTTATCATCGATTTTAAATACTACATAGTTCCTACTTTGGTCTGAGCTTCATATGAACTGTATGCTAGAGGTAAAATAATACAGAGGCTAACATTTTATAATTTATTTAATCTTATTAACTAGTTGGGGCATGGCCACCACTTACAACGCCAGATATTTTGGCGACTATTACTAATTATTAGATTTTAACACAAATGCGATTTAGAACTGTAGTGCTATTTTGCGAGATCATTAAGGTAATAATCAATACTGTATCCGCGCCATTTATTGTTTAGGCGCGGAGGAGAAACTTTCTCAATTATTTTGAGAAAATAGCACAGTAGCAGTCGCAAATAATATAATTTGCTTTTATTCCATATTTTAAGAATACAACTACCCACTTTACGAAATCTCTCACAAGTTGCCAAAGGAGAAACATACTAAGAGGGTTGTTCTAGAGCGTAATCAAATGGAAAACAGCGTGTTAAGTTGCTGCTAAATCAGTAGTACCCCTCGTCGTCTGACATGTTCCCGGGCGCGTCAAAGTCCACTCCAGGCGCCCCAGGTGGTCCCCCATTAGGCGCCAGCAACAGCGGCGCAGAGTCGCCGCGCACGCGCAGTGCATACACCGCCATCTCCACCTTGTTCACGTTGGCTCGGGTGGTGGCCAGCTTGCGGACCAAGAGGCGGCTGCTGGTTATCCCTGAGAAAAGGACAGTCACATTTTTGTATTAAATAGAAGGGAAAAATAAATAAAAAATCGTACGTCCACAACACCGCTGCTCTCGGCTCTTGGTGTATGTGCGCGCGTTACGATTTTGCAGTAATTATAAGTATGAAACTTATAATTACTGCAAAATTGTTTGTGGTCTCGTAATGTATACTAGCTTCACTTACCTAAGTACCCAGTATACAAGTCCCTGACAACCTGGCATGCTCGGAAGCACTCCTCACTGTCCCCGCTTGATATACTGTTTATTGCTTTCCTCATAAGCTCTCCAGTTAAGTCTGCTAACCCCAATATGTAATCGCTTTCTGTTATCATAGTGACCAGTTTCCGTGGTTCACCATCTTCGTTCAGCACAAACTCTAGTTCTTTCTGTACTTCTGGGTATGTTATGATTTGTCCTTTAGCCATGAGGGAGTATAGAGTCCGTGCTTCAACATACTCCTGGAAACCAGCGGTGACTGCTCTTAGATGTAAGTATGCTGGACTGTACTCAAGCTCCAAACCAATGCTTTTGAGAGGCCCTTGGATAAGCTTTTGAATTCTTTCCTTAGCTTCGGCAAGAGTTACCTCAGAAGAGTCCTTTCTGGAAATGTTCATAAATATTTCTATGAGAGAACCCATAGTCACACTATTGTGTTAAATGATTATAATAAAATTAAATTACCACAGGGGTATTAAAGAAAACTCATTTTAGTAGAACTGAATGTATGTGTTAATGTTTAGCGTAACCAGTGCCTAATTACACAAGAAGGTGTATGTTAAGTGTTTATAAAAAGAAGGTTACGTAAAAATAATAATACCTGTCACTGTTGTTTGCATACCAAAGAAAGAGATGTCAATACATGGTTTAATTAATACATGTAAGATCATCATTTACGAATAAGAGAGACTATGTATAAGTTCTTATCTCATCATCAGCACAAAGTCATTGAGTAGCTAACTAAGTAATAATAGTGTTTGAGTGATAACTGTTTGATTATATACTTTGATTACTGTACCAATTAATTAAGTTGTTGGTTCGTATTCATGTAGCTATTATAAAAACAGGCCTGACTTTAAGTATGTATGTATCATTAAAGACATACCAGTAATACTTACACAATCGGGGAATGTAACAAAAATATGATTCTTTTGCTCTCAATAGTAATGTCTCGAGACAATTTGACGAGTCTCTCGTGCTTGTCTTGGCGTGAGGTCAGTTTGAATGCGGCCTCCTTGAATATAGCCAGGACGGGGCTGTCCGCCGGCAAGGATATCGCAGTCTCGCGCGCCACTGAGGACAACG
The DNA here is from genome assembly GCA_946251915.1 of Abrostola triplasia. Classification (NCBI taxonomy): domain Eukaryota; kingdom Metazoa; phylum Arthropoda; class Insecta; order Lepidoptera; family Noctuidae; genus Abrostola; species Abrostola triplasia. The sequence goes on from OX276433.1 coordinate 552,933, forward strand.
TGTGGCTGGACGTACTCGGACCTTTACGGTTGCCCCGGTAGTGTTTTCCTAAAAACAAAAATGCGTGTATATATTACTAATGAGATTACCCAATCTTGGGTAAGATTTGTTAAAGTATGTATGCAGTAACTAGAATTTATTTGATGTGCACTATTTGTGCTTTACTAAGATGCTTAGAAACATAATTTACTACAAAATACATGTAGATACATTCAACATTTCTAAAAGACAAGCAATACGAACCTGGGCCAGGCATATTTATAACTTTATATTATTTTTTGTTATATGACAAAGTTTTGTCACTTAACGTCGATAAATTTCTCCAATTTTATAAGAAATTGGATTGGAAGTCGCTGAATTAGATTGACGAGTTTGAAAGCAAGCAAGCAGTTTTTTTATTATTTATTTTCTGTCACTTCATGACACTGACAGCACCGTCCACAGACTTAGTATAAAACAGATCCAATACCTTTAAAAGTTTAAAGATCACTTTTGTGTCTATAGTCATATTAGTCATACTAAATCATAAGTGACTTGCGTCATGCATGAGTGTTATTTTCATTCATGATTTCATAGATTCATTCCGTCTGTCAGGTCAGCCTGTCTACGTCAATCGAAGTTTTGGTTTTGAATTAAAATAGCAATTAGCAGTAAGTGTATTCGGAAATAAAATCTTTAACCCATTTTGTGCTATAACCGAGCAGGATTATATTGAATGTTTGTTTCCAGGAATTCGCGTCGACTGCCCAGAGTCCGCGGATTACTGCTTATCAACCGATATCGTTGGGTGTGACCGATTTCCCGTTTGCATAGAAACTTAAGGTAAATTGGTTCAAATACGGCTACATATTGATGGTTTTTTTAAATACATGTATAATAACTATATTGGAATTTGTGTTTCAGGGCTTAAATATGTCCCAAACACTAACATTTGGAGACTCTTGTGCACCGGTAACTTGCCATGCATGGAATAAGGATAGAACGCGTAAGTCATTTAGTTTATTAACTTTTACTGTAGCGTATTAAATTAAATTCGTCCTCTCCGTACGTATTTCTACTACGTTTCTCTTTCCCACTTCCTTTATGATATAAAAAGTCTGTGGGTGGTCTTTGATACTACCTATTTATGGAGCAGTCGTCTTCTTTGTTTCATTATTTTGAGAAATACCTAATTACCACAATTTTGATGTACCAAACCATAAAGTAAATTTAAAATTGTTTGTTTTACAGAAATAGCATTTTCTCCCAACAACAATGAAGTCCACATCTACCAAAAAGAAGGAAATGATTGGAAGCAGACCAACAACCTGGTGGAACATGACCTGAAGGTGATGGGCATTGACTGGGCACCAAACACCAACCGCATAGTCACTTGCTCTGTAGACCGCAATGCTTATGTCTGGACTCAGGGAGATGATGGGAAATGGACTACAACTCTTGTCCTTCTCCGCATCAACCGGGCTGCTACATGCGTCAAATGGTCCCCAATGGAGAACAAGTTTGCTGTAGGATCAGGTGCCAGACTGATCTCAATTTGCTACTTTGAAAAGGAAAATAACTGGTGGGTATCCAAGCACATCAAGAAGCCCATTCGCTCAACCGTGACTAGCATTGACTGGCACCCAAATAATATTCTGTTGGTTGCTGGCTCTGCTGATTTCAAAGTGAGGGTATTCTCAGCCTACATAAAGGATATTGAAGACCAGCCTGGACCAAATGTTTGGGGAACCAAGCTACCATTGGGCCAACTGTTGGCTGAATTTCCAAATTCTCCAAATGGTGGTGGATGGGTGCATAGCGTCTCTTTCTCTGCAGATGGGAATAAGTTTGCGTGGGTGGGTCATGACAGCTCCATAAACGTGGCTGATGCTACTCAAGGAAAAGCTGTCATAAAAATGAAGACTGAATACCTGCCATTCCTGGGATGCAGTTGGGTGACCAACAATTCTTTGGTTGTGGCAGGACATAGCTGCATTCCTTTATTGTACTGCCATGAAGGTAACCAGGTTAAGTTTGTTGCCAAATTGGATAATACTCAGAGGAAGGAGTCTGGTGGGCTATCAGCCATGAAGAAGTTCCAGTCCCTGGATCGCCAAGCGCGCATAGAAACTAACGATACTTTCCTTGATTCCATTCATCAGAATGCCATCACTTCCATCCGCCTTTTCGAAGGCACTAAAGCTAACACGCGCAAGTTCAGCACCACTGGTCTGGATGGACAACTGGTCATCTGGGACCTGGATTCTTTGGAGAGGTCTATTGAGGGCCTGAAGATTGTTTAAATCAGACTACCTTTAAATGTATGATTTTTATTTTAAGGAATAATATAATAATCAGTTTGCGTGCGAGTTCTGAAGTCACTCCAATATAAAAGATAAAACATGGAAAGCCGTGGAAAAGTAAAACTTCACAATCACAGTCTGGTCAGTCTAGCTAGAAAAACATGAAGCAATAGTAGCAGTGAGTGAATTCAGCTCCCCAGACGGTAAAAACTTTCAAATATACAGAATAAACTATAATAATTTATAGATACAACTTCTATGTTTTTTTTTATAATATACAATTTAAAAATTTAACTTGATAATCAAATCAATAATTTATAATATAAATTAGAAATAAGACTACTACACCCTATATAATATGATAGATCACTGTTAATACTACTGAAGTACTGATTTCTGTCAATATTACATTAAATTTTAAGGAATCAACCGAAGTATTATTTTTAACATTAACATCAAAGTCATACTTTATCCTAGAGAACTATAAGGCCATATTGTTTGTAAGTGTGCTGTTGTTATTGGGCGTTGCTGACGATGTTGAAGACCGGCCCGATGCGGATGAACACGCGCCGCAGCACGGAGCGCAGCTCGGGCTTCAGGTCGAAGCAGGTGATCTCACACAGCAGCGGGTAGTAGCTGGATACGTGTGCCGCAAACTGGAACACACAGCAATGTTGTTTACTTCACGGCCATGCGTACTTGTATCCCGATCTCATTCAGCGCTTATGTATAACGCAGTGCACTACAGCTGGTAACGTATGTCTAAAGCAGTCTTTCCCAAAGTGGGCGTTAACGCCCCCTTGTGGGCGCTGCAGGTCTCAAGGGGTAAGAGACCAAAGAAAGAATTTTTTTTTTTGCTAGGAGCTTTGTTTAGCTAGGAGGCCTCTTAACTTGACACCTAAGCGCCGTTGTATCTTACCTACCACGCTCAGGTTTCAAGTTGCGGGTTATAGTAAAAGTTTCGTTTAGAATTCTCCGTTAATATACATAATTATATAGGTCACAATAACTAATTAATTTAATTTGTAGTTATAGTGGTTTTTAAATAGGTGAAAAAATGGGGGCGCTAAAAAAATATTTATTCTCAAAGTGAGCAGTAGACAAAATAAGTTTGGGAACCACTGGTCTAAAGTTATAATAATATCAGCAGTTGCATATAGAGCTCTCCGTCGTAGAATATTAAGAAACAATTAGATAAAATATGTTATTAGGTCTAAGTGTAATAATTAATTTGCTGTTGGTACCAAAAGTCATTGAATCTGAATACACTTTTTGTATTATATAGGCGTAATTTGTATTTGAGGTAAATGACAATTAGAGAGAAATAGTAGTAAGAAAATACTAGAGATTTGTGAGGGGTTTTCCAACCTTTGTAACAAATCCATATTTTTACAGAAGAATACAAAATATAACATATCGAATTGTTTATACAAAGCACGCACCAATAACATAACGTTACGCTAATCTAATAAAGGAATAAAAGCGTGACGGTGATGATACACGATCCAAACAACAATGTTAGGTACTTTCAATCAATACCAGATTATATACGTATGTAACATTACATTAAGAGTTGTTATTATAAGATTATAATTATGTTCACTAACGTTAAAAATTGACTGTCAATAAGTCCGGCCCAGCAACACAACAAAAAATGACTAGACTCGGTAAATCATGTAGCTCCGTATCATATCACCTAAGATAGCATCTACAATCTCATTCCATTATATGGTTGCGATAAAAGTAAGAAACGGTCAACTAATTATACAAAAATATTGACTGAAATATACTTACTCGTTCGTCAGGCATCTTAAGTATTCTTGTGAGAATCAGCAACAGAATCGACGTCCACGCATCTCTGTGGGCTTCGCTCGTGACTCCGGCGAAGTATTCCAGAGCTTCACAGCAGATGCTAATAAGGCTCTTCTGCACAGCCGGCCAGTGGTCTCTTCGCGTCTCGTCACTATACATCTTGAACAGTATCCGGAGCACGCAGGCTAACGACTGGGTCTCCTGCTTCAACATGTTAGGCTTCACGGAGCCCTTAAAGTTAGCTTTCCACAGCACATTCCTTTGCGCATTGTTGGTATTAAACGTTTTCGCGAAGCGGTGACTGCACATCAAGCATTCAACGAGTCGCAGCAGGTGTGGTGAGCTCAACAACCTATACATTCCTTGTTCTTCACGCTGACATTCCTGCTCAGTGCCCGGGGTCCCGCCGGTCAGCTCCGCGGCTGCCAGCGCTAATGTCTCAGCGTCTTCTTTCCGTGACGTAGCCGGGTAGAATACAATGTTGTCGATCGTTTGTATCAGCTCCAACTGTACGACGCACTTAATCAGAAGACTGTTGAATACCCGATTCGAAGACTTGATCTCGTCTCCTCCTTGGGGTTTTTTCAGAATCCCGTGCCGGACTTGAGGCGTGTCGCTCTCGTCGTTTTCGTCAGGCTTCCATGTCAACAGCGTCGTCGGCAACGTGCTGTTGAATATGTCCAACATGATCTGGCACGTCTTACTCCACGTGTCCTCGTTGAACTTGGTTCCGTTGGATATGACTAGATTCTCCAAGCAGTTGGTGCCTGACCTGGCAAGCTGCTCGTTGTCTTGTTGCACGCACCAGTGGAGCTGCGCGTACAGTTGCTCTAATAGTAGAGATCCGAGAATGTCAAAGTATTGCGTGAAGACATCGACGATGGCGTACAACGCGTGATTGCATGTTGTAGTCATCCACTCGTTTTTCTCCAACTGATGCTCAGGTAGCTTCATATTGTCGAAGATCCTGAACAGTATATTAAAAAGATCTCTCCACCAATGTGGACGGAATGATTCACCATGAGTTTTGATAATCTCGAACAGGACAGTAAGTCCTCGCGTGCGGACGTCGAGCTTGCAGCGGCTGACGACACACGATAAGGAGAACAATAAGGGAAACCAACCTCTTAACCATACTCTGTCTACCTCAGGGGCGCCGGGCTCTCCTTCAAGGCCAGCGTGTTCGGCAAACAGTTGCGGCGAAGCGCCGACAGCTGTCGCACAAGACCTCACGAGTCGTATGGCTTCCATTGAAGTATCAGGGAATTTAGCATTGCATGCAAATTCTGACAAGCATTTGACTGCATCTTGGAAGGAGTCTATCATCGCAGGGAACTGTCTTTCATACAGCTCATTTATAATTTTACCTGTAGTCTGGAATGCTAAGTCAACGATCGCTTCATCTTGATCGCTTGCAGCTAAGTGGAATACAGAAAATATGTTTTTCCAACCTGATTTGATGTTAGGTGCTTGTGAGTTAACCATCTGTGCAATACAGCGAACTACCATGTCCCTGATGGTTGGAGAGCTGTTTTTCTTCATGATGTGCTCAAATGGCCTTAAGAAGTCTTTCTGGAATTTGAAGTTGGCGAACTCGCCCTTTTCAATGAATTTCATAGATAGCTGTCTTAATGAATCAACAGCGAAGAACGCGATATCTTCGTTGCTGCTACATCCTACTTTGTTAAAGTGATCACCAAGCACTTGCCATATTCGAGACCACTGCAGCCTAATACGGCCCATATTGTAGTAGGATATTTCAACAATTTTCTGCAGTGAAAACATTCGAGGGTTCGTAGGATGGCTTAGTTCATCTAAGGATACTTGACATAATGCCTTGACAAAGTCGACTATGGCGTCACCGTCAAGTCTGGTGGATCCTGTGAATATTCTATCGACTGCAACAACAACACTCTGAGAACTTGTCTCACCGATATGTTCCTTGACGCTCGGATCCAGTGACATTAGACTAAACTTCAATGAGTCTGGTTGAGGCTTAATGCCTGACCCTGATAAGAACTGTGGCCGCACTCCTGTGCCTATCAGTTGCGCTAATTCCAACTGAGAAATGCATTTAACGACATCCAACCAACTGGTTCCTAAGTAGTTGCCATCTGTATGTGCTACAGTAATTAATGTCTTTATAGTGTCGATGTTCTTTGCCTTCATTTCTGTGATAGGTGAGTTGGCTGTAAGAAGGGTGAAGCGTGCCAGAGCTTGCACATACGCGTCTCTTTCTAGCGACATGTGGAATATGCAGGCGATGCGAATAGCGCACCTAATACCATCTAAGCATAGAGAGGCAATTTCGGGGTCATCACAATCCTGGAGTCCCACTGAGAACGCAGCAAGGAAAGGCGTCCAAGCCATTTTAAACATCGGACGCACGTGCTCTACGTGTTTCGCCGTCGTGAACGGAGTTTGAACATGAGATACCGACTCCATTAAGTTCTTCGCAGCCGTTGATATTAAGTCCATTTCCATATTCCATATAAGCTTGCGCTTCTTTTCATTAGCGATCATATGCTTGCCAGGTTTGGAAGTGTTTTTCATTTTAATCTCGTGACCGGCAATTTCGTCGTAGATCTGAGATAAGTATTCACGTGGAAGGTCATTATTGTCGCTTATGCCACTATTCAACTTAATGTATTGTTCTTTTGTCATTTTATTCTTCACTTGCGGCGAATGTAAATCTGTTGTAAGCATTATTATGGAAAATGCTAATACATACACGGTATCCGCACTTGTGAACAGAATGTTTTTAGGATTACACTCACAGTAACGGGAAGCGAATTTTTCCATTAGCCTGTCAATTTTTTGGGCTTCGCCGGGTAATCTGAATCCTTCTAGGAAGTAACGCAATGCAGCTACTATGTCCATGCCCGAGAAATTCATAGAATCCACGTAAGAATACATAACTTCCTTGGAATGATCCTCGTTTTCACCTAAATATTCACCGACGAACGTTTTGTCAAGCCTTTCGTCTGTGAGTAACCACTCGGCTATTTCTTTCGTCGATGTCCCTAAGAGGCCTTGTTCTTGTAAGAAAGACACTCCTCGTTTTGGTTTCCTGTTGAACAGATCTATGCCAGTCTCCCAAACCTCTTTTTGCTGTTTTAAGACTTCAAATTGTTCCGGCGAATCTAAAGTTTCTCTGTTGCCAATATTACTTGATCCTGTTGAAACTAAACTCAAGCTCGACCCTCCGTGAGATTTGATACTGTGATGATCTGGGTCTTCTTTCGCCGTTCTTTCTCCTAAGGTAGTTTGTAGATTTGGATTTATATAAAGCTCTTTGCTCCATTCTACCATACATTTTAATATGGAGACCAGACATTCTAGTCCACGAATACGCATAGACTTTTCTTGGTTTGGCGTGGCACCCAGTTCCAAAGCCTGTCTACCTTGGGCAATTTTCGAAACATCATTCACCAATCGTTGGAAGAGATTAGCTGCTGACAAATCACAATCATAGTTAACGTAAATGTCTACGACGCTTTGAGCATCGCCGCAGATTCTGGTCAAAGCCTGGATGACCATCCATTTATGCTCAAATGATGAGCTTGATGTTTCTAGAATGTTCATGAAAATTTCTTTGAAAAATACCTCAATTTGCTTCTTGAGGTGCACCTTAAAGTTTTGAAGAAGAGCTAAGAAAATTGCTAAGGAAAGTTCAAATACTTCTGGTACTGAGCTGACGCCATTCTTCGAAAGCGCCACACAAAGATACTGCTTGATAGCTGTGATAAACATCTCATTGTTTCTAAATACTGGTCCAGCGTTTTGTAAGATCGACAAGAGAAGATGAAGCGATAGGATTTTAGATCTTAACTCATGCGATTTAGGGTCTGGAGTACCTTCGGGTAATGGCTTCATTGAAAGCTTGCAAAGCGCTCTAAATACTAAGAAAGCGTCTTTCTGTAACACGTGAGTAAACTTCGCTGTCACTGAGTTATCATTCTCAGAAGCAACATCCACACTTTCCTGGGATGGTATCCTAGTGATAGTTGCTTCTGTGGGAACTTGACCATTACTCTCTTGGGAGACACTCCCACTGTCTTGGGAATCAGTTGGATTTTCATTATTATCAGGGCTATTTAGCGCATCATCTTCTGACGTTTTCTTAGACGCAATACTTATGGCATTGTCGATAACAGAGTCTACAATTTGTTTAGCAATAATTTTTGCTTCTAATACATCATCTACTTGATCAACTGGAGTTTGATCTGCGTCTTTTACCTCTTCTGATACACTGTTAGGTGTTTCTTCAGAGGCCACATTACCATTAGGCATTTTGTGTGGAATTTCTGTTACCGAATTATTCATGCCATTGGCTTCAGATTCAATGGCTTGGTTTTCCATTTTCGTGAATATGACATTAAGCATCTGTGTGAGGGTAGCTCTTGCCGTGGTTTGATTAATAAGGTTTTTGCTAGCAAGATATATGTTGTAACATGTTCTGACAGCGAGAAGCACTGTGCCCTCGTGTACCTCGACATGTTGACTCGTGATTACTGTTAGAAGTGCTTTAATTATTTGGAGTTGGACCCCCTCATCGGTCTGTGGTCCTGTGAAACAACTGCATATGGTCTCAACAATGCGATCTATTAAGAGTTTCCTTGGTGTAGTTGAGTCGGGAATGTTTCCAGTAAGATGGCCATACGCAATAAGCTTTTGTAGGCAGTCAAGAGCTGTCACCACTATCCTGGATGCCTTACTTTGGCATGCCAATTCAAATGGTAGGAAGTATTTCTCTGCTGTAATAATATTGGAGGCGTCATTCTTGGGTAGAGGTAATGTCCCTGATATAGGATTTTCAGTTGACTCCGGTTGACCTCCATTTTTCAACTCGGTTTTGATTTCCTCTGTAAATAAAAAAAGACAGAACAATTTAATTGGTTTATTATTACATTATATATACAACATAATTATAATATTTAATTGGCAGTTACACTATAAGAAGATGTGTATTAAAACTGTGCCAACATTTTATTTCCTGTTTAGTTTTCCTTTAAAGATGGAAGATATTGATAAAAATCTATTCTATACTTTGTTATCATTGACAACAATTAGTATGTCTGTATTTAACAGAGTTACACGCATAAAGTTACGCCTGTTAAACCAATTGGGTTCCATCTAATGACATTTTTCCTGATCACCAGTTAATAGATCTGAGATTGCATGGTGTAATGATTTGACACATTAGCTGGTCTGTGATACCACAATCGACCAGTTTATAGCCATATACCTATTAATTCTGTTATGGGTGTGAACTGTGTACATTGATGTCAATAGTCTCAATCATTTTGACTTTGCTGAATAATATATTGATAATATTATGATCAATGGTAATATTTTGTACTAAGAAAATAATATTCTGGGCTGCATAAGAAATAAAAGAGTTTATTTGTATTTGGGCTAGTTGTATATAAATGGCATTACACTGCTCTCTATTAAATGCGAAATATCAACAAAGGGGCGTAAAATCATCCACCACTTTTGGACTTCAGGGAATCATCATCGTCAGCCGGAAGATGTCCACTGTTGAACAAAGGCCTCACCCTTAAGTAAAGGGAGGGGTTGCCATAATCCCCACGCTTGGCAAGCGGCTTGGGGATCGCAGTATTGGTGGTGAAGATATAGAAGACGCTGCTGCCCATCTTCTGGATTTTCCCTTAGTCGCCTCTTACGACACCCACGGGAGGAAAAGGGGTGGTCAATTCTAGGCCGGATACCACACGGCACTTCGACTTCAGGGAATACACATGTAAATAGGTTACAAATCAAAATACTCAGTACATAAATGTAACAGAACTGCTGTGAAACAAATTGCATGCCAATTACTCTTTGCTACACAGTATTAAATTCTTCCAAGCATCAAAAAAACAAGTAAACAAATAGAAGATTTATATTATGCAACATAAAGTGAAAACTGACTTGCTACATATTTTCTTAGCCTGCACATGATGCAAGTGATGCAACAGGAAAATCCTGATTGCACAAGAATGTCTTACACTTGCTGTATAAACAATGCTCTCATCTGCTTGTAAACACTTCTAACAATATTAAACCATTTTGTTTAAGTTAGTCCACAAATGATTATGATTTAGATTTCAACAACACAGGAAACAGACCTAATTCAAGAATTTGTAAATTTGAAATTCTAGTATTTATTCAGATAGCAGGATTTGTGATCAAGCGTGTTTTGTCAGAACCACACAAAATATGTTATTCAATGTATGTGTATGTGTATATCTCTTTTGATGTAGCTGTACCATAGAGATCTCACTTTCCCATGAATCTGTGAAGCACTGCAAATATGTCTAGGTTTAACACCGTGAACAGACAACCTAAGAAGAAGATGGTGGACCACCATACCACTAACAAAAATTGAACACTGCGTTCTTCAAAAATGTTTGTTACAATCCAACTGTATTCGTAAGGTTTCATGTTCGCTTTGCCAACTTACATCCATAGGTTTCATTTACATCATTTATTATCAATATGACCATCATCTACTCGGTCAGACTTCAAAATCATGTACTGTCTTAGCACTACTTATATAGAAGTTATTAGCATAATAAAGTACTTTGGAGCAATCCTTGCCATAAATACAAAGGAAGTGCTATTGCATACAAAGCGACACTTATTATGCCTTGCAGAGTACAGTTGTACACACATCATATGCAAATAATGATGAATACTTATAATGTGGTTCATATATGAATGGATCTTGTTACATTTGAGTGTCATTGGTGGGCAAGTTAGTTGATGTTGGAAGCTTGAAGACATAATGTCAAGTTGTCAACATAATATGACCATGTTTAGTTTTATGCTAAGCGGTATTTTTAAGGAGTTGGAGGTTGTTATAACGGATACAAATTCTATTTTTCTTGAAGAATGCAATACAGTCATACATAATGTTACAACTTTGGCAGTAGGCAACTTATATTTTGAAGTAGAAATTTAAGAATTGGATATATTGTAGATGTATCATATTGTATATCGTCGTTGCGACTTTAAGACCTCTTATGTGTAAAATTCAACTTTATGAGAAAATCGATAAAAACCGTCTACTAAAAAAAATAGTAGATCTTGAAATTGGTAAACAAATGACGATTAAATTGTCGTATACACATGAGAGTTTTTGTATTCGATAGAGCTTCAAAATATGAAAAAGGCTGGCGTAAAAAAGTGGTTTTGCCAAAAGTGACACATAAGAGGTCTTAAAGTCGCAACGACGATATACCGGAAGCCTAAAAGTTGATATAATACTATAGTATACAGTGTTTAACTCTGCTTGCACTGTTTCAGGTATGTATAGCATCGAAATAATATTATATTGGCTTTTGAAATATACACAGCTGTACTCAGTAAGAAGGGCAGGATTGTCTAAGGTTTCAATTAGATGTGTTTCAGCAGTTTCCTAATACCTTCTTTATATGAGTTTTAACTTAAGTGGCAATAAGTATTCGCTAACTTTGACCATGGAATTAGCATTTCAATGAATAAAACATTCACAGACAGTTTAGATAAACATTCAATTAGTAATTAATTGTTCGTTGCTAAAACAACATTTTTCCAAATTAATTAAATTGAATTCCCAATAAGGTTTTTATCATACATTGTGTCTAAACTCAATGTTTAATCAATTAATTACTGGTTGATGATAAGCTGTGCTGTGTGCAAGAATAAGTCCCAAATTATTTTGTGATGAATTATGTTTTAGTGTGACTAGTCATATGGTTTCACTTTTAAATCTTAGATCGAGAGAATCTTAGAGATAATAAGGTTGTATTGTTATAACCTTATTTGTACAATAAGAAACTGAATTGCTGCAGGGGGTTACTAGAACTCTGTATCTCTGGATGATGACTTTCCTCTATAAACAAGTAGCCAATTGCTATAAATACAATAAGAAAGAGTCACAATTTCTTTACTAGCTACAACTTAATACATACATACATACATAAAGTCACGCCTGTTTCCCTGAGGGGTAGGCAGAGACCACGGATTTCCAACTTAATATGTTGTAAGAGTAGTTAATTATGATATTATCACCTTTTATCATGTACCGCCTTGGTAAAATAGAACTATTGTAGGTAATTAGTACATTAACACTAATTATAACACTTCAATCTAAAAGGAATCACAAGTGTGTTCTTATCTTAACATGTAACTGTGATATAACAACATCTATGCTTACCCAACAAAAGTAAAAGGTATTTGGATGTGAACATAGCTCATGTTACAACCAGTTAAACTAGATCATGTAAACATTTTATACACTATTGGTTTCACATACACCACTGACATTTGATCACTCACGACCGACACTACGTCGAAAGCACTCCAAAGTCTATGATAAGGCTAAGTAGAACTCAATTTTAAAACCAAGGTCAATACATTCACTATCTAATGAGTTATCAATAACAATAAAACTATCGGTATATACACTGTAACCTAATTAGTGACAGGTGATAAATACATGTACTCCGTAAATGTATAAACTTATTACGTTACTGAATACGGTAAAATGTCAGGACTCACCTAAAGCGACTTCGCAGGACTTCTTTAATTGGCTGTGGTAGGACCTTTTAATGTCCTTATCAGCCAAAATCTTTTCTAAAGCTCTGACTATAAACATTTCTTTAGTTTTCGAATTGGTTTGCATCGTTATTTCATAAGTTGATCACTCCATTCGTTCCTATCGGAACCGACTTAGGTGCGCGGTGGTTTTATATTCATTTATGTTACTTATTGAGGCACTATTATATTGTTATCGTATTACTGTTTGTTCGTTCTGAGACAGCACAAATGGAACATCACAAAACTTCATGGAACTATAGATTTTTGTGAAATCATTTCTGCGAGACGGAGATTTCTTTCTACGATTCACACCTCATCACAAACATGTCAATTATTAAGGTGCGTTCGTAAGTAAATGTCACCATGACCAGATTACACAATCCCTGCACAATACTGTTGTAATTTATTGGTATGTTTTTAGTTACAGGTTTACTTAAATAGGAATTTAGAAATATATTTTGTGATTTAATTCTTTTGTGTATAATGTCTTTTAACTATTTGAAAATTCCACAATGAATTATAATTTGGTTTGGATGCGTTCAAGTATATTTTTATTGCTGTATTGCTGTAATATGTTACGTCACCAAAACTTCAAGAAAAATGAAAGCAATACACTCGGCCCTGTAAAAAAATTCACGTTTATATAAAAATAATTTCTATTAAATACGAATAAAAATGTTATCCCGTTATTTTTAGAATGATTGGAACCCAAGATTTTAAAACAGATCCTATTTTGTTAATGTAAGCAGCGTTTCGTTTCTGTACCATAATTTAAATGTCATTGCATTTTTTATTTAATCTGTATCGGTGACGGACAAGCTCGTTGCTTGCGGACTGCGGTTAACCCGCTATTTACATTAATATTTGAGAATTACTTCACTAACGAAGTGACTTCTTTCATTTCTTTGTGATAATTTAAAATAACCAACAAAATTGCTTCCACAATGACAGTAACGCGGGTAGCGGAGTCCCGCACCGAGTTTAAATTAAAGAGCTTACCCGAGGATGCGATATCCAGTGTTAAATTTGCCCCGAAATCCAATCAATTCCTGCTTGTATCTTCATGGGATTGTACTGTGAGGCTGTACGATGTGTCGTCGAATATTGAGCGCCACAAATATAACCACGAACTACCCGTCCTTGATGTCTGTTTTCGAGTAAGATTTCAGTTGTTTTTGCATGCTTGCGCTGTGCGCACTCGAATGAGAGGTATAAAGCAAATTACTGTTTATTATCACTTACATGTGTATTTGAAGAGTTTTATTTATAACTTTTTATGTCAAGTGCTTCCTAGCTTAATAACAAATTGTTATTTCACATATAAGTAGTAGTAATTTATCTTGATCTCAGGATTACAGATGTTCTGTTCTCTATATCATTGATATAAGCTTTTTATGTAAGTGTTTCCAGAGCATATTACCAGTTCCTTGAGGTAGAGTAATTTTGGCTGCTGGCCAAAAAAATCTTGATAAGCTGTTGTATGAATACTGGATATTACTTAGCAAATTGGCTTCACACACTTCTTAAGTCATAATTATGCAGTTAATAACTAGATATTGTTATATTTTACAACACTAGAAATTCCTAAAAATACTTGGTGAAAGTAATTTTAATAGAATAAATCCCATCATCACCTTCCTTCCTTTTTATTTCTGTACTTAATCAGCAGTAGTACAATTCCTACCTACCTGGTTTGTTGGGTTGGTGGCCTCCTGGTGTGCCTCGGGCCAGTCTACCAGTTATACATCTTCTCGACCTCAGTTACTTAGTGAACCCTTATACTAACTTATAAAGATTATTTTTATGCAACTCACAGGCTGATATACCATTAATATAGAGTAAAATCTGTACCTTGGCTTTACAAATAAAAATTCTATTTTTCTGTAGGTATCCTACACACCCTGCAATTTTCATCACAATATTTACCACCATGATCAAATATTAAACTTAATTTACGCATAACCACGTTCCAGGATGCCGTCCACACATATTCTGGGGGGCTTGACCAGACCCTCAAGATGTATGACCTCAATGCAAGTGCTGAGACAGTGCTGGGTGATCATAAAGGTGCCATCCGCTGCGTGGAGTTTGCCACCGAAGTGAATGCTGTACTCACAGGCAGCTGGGACGGTACCGTCAAGATGTGGGACAGCCGTGTGCCTAACTGTGTTGGTACTTACAATCAAGGAAATGAAAGGGTAATGTTATTATTTTTGGCAGCCTTGCGCTTTAATTAGTCTTCTAGGTCAGTATAAAGTAAGTTTTACATTTATACAATAATTAAAGCTTTTAGCATTTAAATGAATATCCAGTTAACAGGTTGGTAGCACAGCATCACCCTGTTTGATTGATTGTAACTCATGGAGCTTTAATGCACCCTAGAAGATTGCTAAAAATCTTATTCTATACAAGAAATAATAGCGTTAAATCTTTTGTTATAATGTAGAATACGCAACACACAGTGGCATAAGGCATTATAAGTATAAGGTACTGATATTCTCTAGAACTTACTTATCCACTCTTGATACTGGTTCTTTACCTTATGTGTTTTAATTTAAAACTATTGTAAATATTAAAACATCCTGTATTATGTCCATCCCTTTCCAGGTATACACAATGAGCATAGTCGGCGAGAAATTCGTAGTGGGCACGTCAGGCCGCAAGATATTCGTCTGGGACGTGAGGAACATGGGCCATGTCAACCAGAGGCGCGAGTCTTCCCTCAAGTACCAAACCCGGTGCATTCGCGTGTTCCCCAACAAGCAGGGCTACGTCCTCAGCTCCATTGAAGGCAGGGTCGCTGTGGAGTACCTGGACAGCAACCCAGAGGTGCAAAAGAAGAAGTATGCTTTTAAGTGTCATCGGATTAAGGATGGAGGTATGTCAACTAAGATTTTATTAAGTACTAACTGCGCCCCGCGGTGTTACCCGCTACATTTTTTCGGGATAAAATTTCATCTGAATCAGTCTAGCTGTTTGAGCGTGAAGAGATGTGAGTAAATGTTAATGTAATAAAAAAACAGGTCTAGCATAGTGTCAATAGACTTGCCTATTTTTATTTTACATTAGAACCTACATAAAATGGCAAAATGTAAGTGTACTATACACTTCTGCCTCTACTGCACCCACAATTATACATGTTTCATCCATTTTTGCTTTAAATGCAGTTAAAAGCGTGTATTTAGTTAAACTGATTTTATTCACCATACCATCATACCACAGTGGAAGCAACTAGCTTTACCATTACCACAATTGTCTCTAACTACATTCTTATTGAATGCTTCATTCTATAGTAAAAGCATATAAACTCCCATTTCCAGGTCTAGAAAAGATCTACCCAGTGAACGCGATCAGCTTCCACTCGGTATACAACACGTTCGCGACGGGCGGCTCGGACGGCTACGTCAACATCTGGGACGGTTTCAACAAGAAGAGGCTCTGTCAGTTCCACCGCTACAACACTGCGGTCTCCTCCCTCAGCTTCTCGCACGACGGGTCCGCTCTAGCCATCGCCTGCTCCCAACTCGACGAGAGCCAGATCGAAGACCCGAAGCCAGAAGATACCATCTACATCAGATATGTGACCGACCAGGAGACGAAGCCTAAATGAGAGGTAGAGTTCAACCGGTTCTTCTGCTGAGGTTATGGCGGTTTGTGTCAAGGAAAGTGTGTGCATTGACTTTTGAACTAAACGGACGATTTTTTTTAACAGCAGGTTTGACTTTTCTCTAGTATATAAATGATTCCAATTGTGCCCAGTTTAAACTATTCCTAATTATAATGTAGTGTAGTAATTTTAGTAGGTAAGTAAACTGATTAAGTTGTTGCTTACCTTTGCAGCAGTCATTGCTGTTGATACAACTTGTTTGAATGGGTGTTTTACACGTACATAAGAATGTGTGTCAAATCCAGACATACATCAATGGAGAGTCGATATAATGCGCGAGAGTTGTTTTACTGAATGAAATAATTAATGAAATAAATGTTTAATAAACTTTATTATAGCATGTGGTATGATGAGAAAGTATTAAGTAAAACACGATATTTACGAGCAAAAGTTGCTTTACTTAGATAACTCTTGTTTCTTAGTGGTATATTGAGCTTATGAATTTTTAATCCTATCTGTTTTCTACCCGCGAAAGGTATTTTTTTGCGTACATGAGATATTAATTCAGTTATTCGACTCTAAGTAAGACAACGATTTTAACCTATACAGACAAGTTTAGTATATTTAAGTGTGTAAACTCAGGAAGTGTACTAGGAGTGTTGCCAGTTTAGTAAATATCAATTTCGTTTGACATAAAACCTTTGTGAGCCATAACTTAGGCACAGATAACCAGGTGACGTAAGATCTTTGTGAATGAACCGACAAGTTCAACTAGAATAAATTTTAATTGTAAGTAATTAATAAAATAATTAAGTTTTATAAAACTGTTTTTTATTATTATTCTTAGCTACATTTCTTTTTACTTATTGTTTTTTAGTGTCGAGTGGGTGCGTCTTACAAACATGAAATATCACGTACACGAACTCCCAGACTAAGACAAACATTTGCGGATATCTCAAATTTATGTCCCGTGCGGGAATCGAACCCCTTAAGGCAGCAGCCCAGTTGCCTAGCCATTGTGCCAATTAGGGATTTAAAGTAAAGAAGTAAATTTCTGGTACATCACGTACCACATTTTTGTTGGAGTAGTCCTCATGGACTTCCTCCGTCCGGGGGCGGACGGAGGGGTATAGCTAAAACCCAAGGGGGTCCTAACTACATTAGGTGTATCTATGGCGGATCTATGTCCGCGTGCGTGTACAGATAGGCAACTCAAATGATACTCGGAAATATTAGAACAAAGTAGATACGATGAATTAGTAGAATCGTCAGCTTGCTATTCGCTCGTTCTTGTTATTCGTCACCTATCAAGAAGTTTCGACATCATCCTTTCAGTCTGTTATCACCTAATGCTGGGTAAACGCCTCCCTTTTTCTCCTCTGCTGTTCTTCAAAGTGGTCAACCCAACGTACTATTGGTTGTTCCTGGATTCTTTGACCTAAGCTTGGCCGCCATTCGGTCAAAGCCTTATTCTAGGCTAAGAAGTTAAGCATTACTTATACCTAAGCAGGTATAATGCTGTGTATAGTAGGCTAGGTATTCGCATAAATCATGTTCCGGCTCGATACAGTCCCTTCTCTTATCTGTTCAGAAAAAATTTTAGAAAAACGTCTTCAACCTCTGCGCAATCTAACGCCTAACCAAAATGAATAGCAATCATTTAAATCCCCTGGTTGCTGACTCACATCACAATGTCTTTGTATAATAACAAAAGTAGGCATTTATCACCAAACTAAGTGCTAAAGAATGTGCACGCCATATAAGTGCATATTAAAAGCATACTGCAATGCTTTGAATTAACACATTCGCGAATACACAAGACGTGTGCGTCCGCAGTGTTTCGCAATTAAAATTTAAGAGCATGAATGCTGCTTTCTTTTGCGGTTGTAACCGTCTTTATACAGGTACATATAAAGTACGTTTTAGCGTGCTACGTGTTAAATGATAAGTTGGTAAGTATGGAAGCTCAGCCAGTCCAAATTGGCGCTCAAACAAAGCTAATGTTTGCGACCACCTAAAGGTTTCTTAGAAGATGTTATCATAAACGTCGGACCAAACGAGTGTTAGCTGTTTGTCGAACGCGTTTACTGCTGCTGTAATTGTGTTCTAGTATATTGTACGGACACTCGTTAATTGAGGAAGTGGATAGCTAATACGGTACTTCGACGATCATGTGTTTGTTTAAATGCGGATTTCTAAGCGTTTCTACATGCTGTTAAGTTTTAATAAGCGTTGGGTGTGAAGAGAAATTAACTCCTTGCTTCATTAACTAAGTAATTATGTAGTCGCGGAGGTTCGCTGGGTGAGATGTAGATGTAGTATTTTGAAATGTAGGGACCGACACTTTAATTACAGGACTTTTGTGTCCTTACTTAATATCTTCACTTACCGATGCATACCTACTCTAAACGAATACCTAGGTAGTTACGTACCTTAAGAGGACGCAAACGTTTATAGTCCTGCGATTATAAAGGATCCGAACCCGGATCCTCTATGCTGAAATCTTCTAGTACCTACCTACCTAATCTTTATCACTAGATACAGCTACGTAGTGTTTATGTACCTACTCTTTGGATACAGCAATTAGGCAATAATTCTTAAATAGATTATACAACTTAAAATAATTGACGTCATTTTAAAAACAAATTAATAAGCTATTAAAAGTAATAAAAATAACCAAAAAACAAAAATTATCTGCAGTGTTATAAGAAAGCATATTTGAATTATTATTAAAAATAAAACATACTAAACTTAAATATTACAAATAACTGTTCCAAAATCATTCGAAATTCAAAATCATTTATTTTTAATCTGGCGACATGGACACTTACGTCTTACTACCATAGAGGTTCTAATAAGCTATTATGATATTGGTAAATATTAGAACTAGTAATTTAGTGGTGTAATGTGTCAGGTGGGCGCGGTCCTGTCTCGCGAAAACATTACGGTACCGTGATTTATTCCACTTTATTCATCAGCGTCAGGGTCAGATACCGATGGCATCAGTTCGCCAATACTGGAGAATGTAACTCAATACGTAGCCCAATAAATAAGGTTAAAAACTAATTGTTCCTACTGAAAATGAGGTCCTGGGTTCGATTTCAGTACCCGAAAGTGTTATTGAGCATTTTCATTTTTTTTTGTAATGCAGGAATAAAGGGACTTCGGATCTCTCGAGATATTAACTGAAAGAAATAAGTGGCCATTGCATACCAAAAATAAATTATCATCTATAACCGTTTTATAACAATTACATTGCAAAGTTTATGTAACAGTTAAAACCCTATAAATATAAACTATACAATTTCTCTGTTCAGAAACTAACTTATAATTTTCTTCAGTGTCGCCTCGTTTAGTTACGCTGTATCGCACGGCGCATGCGTAGGCGGCGACCTATGACTTGGGCGATGCGCGAGGCCTATCTACTCCACTACACCATAGATAATATTTTTTTTATTGTCACAGAATATAATATATTAATAGTGATAGAGAAATGTCGGTTGATACTTAAATTGTTTGATGTAAAGTGTTTCTTTGTAAAAATTTTTTTTTGTTTTTCGAACACATTAGACCTAATTTGGTTCAAATAAAGTTCACTTATAATATGTACGCTTATAGACAAAAGTGCATTAGCAATCTCGATTGGTGTGAAAGTAGCGAGCCTCTATGATTGACGATACTTAGATACGTCCGGCGCACCCTGGACGGTCAACTTCGCTACTATCCTTGTTAAGTGACCTAACTCTACACTATGGCATGACCTATTACATGCTATTGGCTCATGCCGATACGAAGAAGAAGAAGCAATCTCGAAAAGCGATTTTAATCAAATATGGTGCATTTACACCTTCACACAATACAGGCACATAGACCCTCGTATATAGTTTGATTCAAGTCAATCAGAAAGAGCTCGGTAGGTACTGATAAATATATTCGTCGTTTGTTTTAGTTCGTTTAGGTGAAGATAAGGCCCTTTTTACTAAATGTAACTGGTATTGAGGAATGACATAACATCACGCCTTTATTCTCCAAAGAGGTAGGCAGAGGAGACTGTAAAGTACACCCAAATGTCATCAGTTTCGCCAAGGGCGATCCTATTGCAATCTACCAGGCAAAACCAGATGGAAAAGCCCAGTAACACCTTGCTAGATTCAAAACTGGGACCTCATGCTCAGTCACGCTTTCAAGCACTAGACCAAGGAGGTAGTCAAGGAATAACATCTCAATTAATTGTTAAGAGTCAAGCAAACTTGTTCTAATTGAGGACGGGGTATTCGCTTCGTGTTTACACATGTATTTATTTAATATTTACCTATGTTATTTACCTTTGACCCCGACCCGTTACTATTAAATCTTCTGTACGACTATTGCAACAGTAATTAAACATTTCACACCGTATATGTACTAGGTACTGTAAAGTCATTACCATAAGCCCCATATTATCTAGACATCCTCTAGTAGCTAGTAGAAGTCATTAGAGCCTGTAATTATAAACACGTATATTTGCCGGAATGATCAACAAATCGCACCATTAGAATAAAAGTGATCTGAATAAAAATTCATGAAACTTTTTTGCTATTAATAGCCTTATAGTCTGTAGGACTCTAAAAACCCTTTACGGAGAAAAGATGAACTATTTTAGGAAAGAGAGCGAACGTTTGGTCTATTAATAAAATCCCTATTTTATCATCATCATCAGCTGGAAGACGTCTACTGTTGAACAAAGGCCTCGCCCTTAGAATGCCACTATGCACAACAACTTCCCAATTGCATCCACCGGTTGTCCGCAATTCTGACGATATCATCGGCCCACCTGATGAGAGGCCTTTTTTTTTTTTTTGTTTTCGGGGGGAAACCTTCAAAAGGCCCCCGGCCCCTATGGGGTAGGGACTGGGGAGTGTGGGATTTCTACCTCACTAAAACCACCCCGGTGGTCACCATCTGCATGAACAAGGGAAGTCCCGGGACCTCTAAAAAGAACAACTCCGGAACCTCCCCATGCAACGCCTATGTGGCACATCCCTGGGGAGACTGTAAAGGGGTCTCCCCTTAGCATCGCTGTATACGGCGGCACGTGACCACCGTGCCGCCGTCTTCTCTGGAGTCGCTATATAGGCTAACAGAGTTCCCTTCTCTGTGCGCCCGCAGCTCCGAAGGCCCGTCTGTCGTGTTTTCAGACGGGGTTTCGGCGTGTTGACTGTCGAGTCGGTTGCCGTCCTCGACACCTCCGTCTCCGAGCAGGATCCGCTCTCTCACGATCCCGCTCAGCAGCCTCCTTTTGTACCATTACGGTCTCGCAAAAGGAGGCCACCTCTCTCCAGCTCTCTGCCTGTGCCAACATCGCCCTCACTACTGCAGGCAGAGACAGATCTCTTCCGATCCTGGCGATCAAGACTCGCCGCTCAGTACTCCACGCAGGGCACTCTTCGAGCGTATGTTGTGCTGAGTCCAGGTCGCTTCCACAATGGTGACAACTTGCCGTGGCCTCTCGCCCTATTCTATTCAGGTACTCACCGAAGCAACCGTGCCCGGTGAGCACCTGGGTAAGTCTGTAGGAGATGCGCTCCTCCATATTCAGCCAGGCTTCAAAGTGCGGTAGAACGGCTTCGACAACGCGCTTACACGAATATTGCGGCTGTTGTAGCCGCTCGTGCCACTGCTCGAGCGCGTGTCGCCGTTCTAGCCGCCTCAGCCTTATTAAAGCGCTTCCTGGTACACTGTCGCCGCTTTGGCGAATTGTACGAATCCGGTCGTAGACCCTTGCATCCATATTCGCCAGGATATCCAGCGGCGGGAAGCGCGCCAGGAGAGTTGCTGCCTCGAAGGACACCGTTCGGTATCCTCGTGTGATTCCAATGGCCATCTTCCGCTGCAGTCTATTGATCTTAGTTCTGCAGCGTCGGACACCTGATAATCTGCTAGACCAAACAGGTGCTCCGTAACCTGATGGGAGGCCTGCCAACGCTGCGTCTTCCGATTCGTGGTCGCCAATCGAGAACCTTTCTTTCTATTTACTAGATAATGATTTGGTCTATTTTTCTCAACAGGGGTTAAGAGTAGGCTTGTAAAGTCAGTTTATCGCAACAGTTTATAAGACTTTGAGTTAGGTTACTCTCATTTAAAGCGTCTAAAATTTACCGATCAGATTTTTATGGCTCATATTTATTTACTCTCTATGTGAAATACCCACCTTGATGGCAAATTAACACTTTATGATTTGTTTACCCCGACCTAGGTACTCTGCCGGTAAATTACAGACTCCTACTTAATAAACTTAACGCCATTAAACAAATGAAATGTTTCAAGGGCTTGTCGAGCCTTCGTCGTCGAGATACACAATGCATCATCGAGAAACAATTTATTTATTTATTTATTTATTTATTACATTTTAAATCGAAATGTAATAATTTATATCGAATTAGCTCTGAGTGTCTGTTGTTCCCACTCGCAGCCGTGATATTGTTAAGACTCGATGTTACAGTGACATCATTATTTGTAATGGCTGTGGACTACTTTTACTCAGTGTTTTATATAAGAATAATCTTTTTGTCCTAAAAAGGTTCAAAGATTTATTTTTGTCAGTGTGTAAAATACTATATACTTAGTTTCATAAATAAAATATAATTTATCATGTACTTAATATAATATATCTCTGAAATAACTAGTATGTATATACGTGTAAAGACAACAACCATCTAATAAAGTTTACTATGAAACTAAAAATCGTAATTTTTCAGTAAAGCTGAGCGCGTCTCAACAGCCTCTCACAGCATAAGCATTGGACTCTGAACTGTGTGCAGTGTGCCGCACCATTACCAGGCCCCGTTAGAATACAGCCAATTAGAGACAAATCCAGTACTTTAATTAGTATTTTTTAATCATAATAAACAAAGTAAAGAGCCACTTAAACCGGCGACCGCGTCAGAATCTCCGTTTGCAGCGATCCACAAGCATCTTAACGTTATCGATAGAATATATCCGTTAGATAGTGGCCCATTTAGCATGTTTACATATGATTATTGCATTCCCACCACTCTGCGCAATAACAACAGTAAGTAACACGTTAATTGAAAACGATTAAGCTTATAAATGCGTCACCATCCAGCTTTTATCTTCATTAAACTAGCTAACGCCTATATCATTTGATAAAGTGTGGTGTGGGCGAAATAATTAAGTGAGAATGTTGTGTGATGTATCTGGCAGCGGGTCGAGGGATCAGCAGTGCGCCTGGCCTGGTGTTCTGCTAGATTCATGGCTTGTTGCGCAAACTAACTGCGGGGCTCCGCGCACTTCGACATTAACGGTGGCCTTAGGGCGTCAATAAATATCGACATATACCCGGGTTTTTAAAACAGACTTGATTGTCATTTGTTTGTTCTATTAAAATTTCTTCAGAATTGTATTTTTTGTTGACAATAGCAAAAGATTGTACCCGCTGAAAGGTCTAATTTATGCCAAGAAGAAGAAGTACATACTTCAAGTTCAGTTTAATTCGTTTACGGTGCGGGTACGACGCCTTTCAGGCTTCAACAGGCTCCGTATTTAGAACTATTCACGCAGCGAACGCGTCAAAGCTTTCAGTAATCCACACTTGAAAGTTGGAAGGCAGCAAAAAAGGCTGCTCGCGTCATTTTTACTTGCATATAGCCTGGTATCTGCGCACATCGTTACATCCTCCTACCGTACGTGCGGGAACACTCGACGCCTCTGTCCGCTGAATATTATTGTAACATCATAAATTATCTCACAATGCACAGACAAGCTAGAGTAGAGACAAAAACAACAATGGCTCATAACTCGAGTGAGGTGGGTGACAAGCTTTCGAGTTGGTACGGGATACATGTTGAGAGTGGACCTACATAATATATAATACAAAACATATATGTAAAGGTATACCTAAATACAATAATTTAATTATTACAGACACACTTTTGGTACATTTAAATTAGATACAAAAGGTTTATGTTTATTATATTCTTAAGGCTGACTTACAGCGAGTTAATTGTATGTATATTTATGTCAGTGTTTCCTTTGGTTTGTGCGTGATCTATTTACAAGAAATCTTGTAAGAAAAAATCAATTTAAAATTAGGACAGGAAATATCATCATCAGCCGGAAGA
Source organism: Abrostola triplasia (assembly GCA_946251915.1). Lineage (NCBI taxonomy): Eukaryota > Metazoa > Arthropoda > Insecta > Lepidoptera > Noctuidae > Abrostola > Abrostola triplasia. The sequence goes on from OX276433.1 coordinate 577,343, forward strand.
TGTCCAATGGCATGGCTAAACTAAACTATAAGGATAGCCAACATTAATGACTAACAGAGTACAGCACTCATCTTTCTGCTTTTAACAATTTTAACACAGTCAGTTCTTACACGATTTCTTGAGTCTAGGAGGCGTATACTTTAGTAGTCAATCTAGAAGTCTCTCCGCCTGAAATTAAAACAAGACCCTCCTATCAAACCCAAACCGCTTGCCACTCTACAATGCTTAGTCGAGTCCAGTCATCGTGTCTGGGAATCGCACTTATTACTCGTACCCGATGTTGAGCAGACACTTGTAGATCTCGAAACACTGGCCGATGTCGAATCGGCCACTCGTCCAACTTTCCCGGCTCTAGGGCTCTTCACTCGGTGAATATCTAATGAACACTTCAAAAAACAAATATGATAACAATTGTTTTATAAAAACGTACACTTTCACGTGGGCGTGGGCGTGTGTAAACAGGTAAAATATTGTGACGCTCGAGTGTGGTGCTAGCTCATTGATTGGCGAACGAAAGTGGGTCGGCTTTGTAATTTTGTGAATCGTCGCCTCAGGCGAGAGGAACCAGGACTTAATGTACCTTAAGGTGAAGAGTTCGTCATTACTGTATCTGTAGCAAAAAGCTTAAACAAATCTTTCTATCAATCTCAAACCTGTCGCGTTAACTAGTTGTTTGATATATAAAACCCTTCAGTCCTGTGTTGTGTTTTATATTGTAACTTGAGCATCAAATTAGGCGCTACCTAAGTCCTTGGTTATCATCACGAATCGCATCTTCTAAACCAAACAGTCTAACTACATAAACTAAAAGTACTTTCAAATTCACCAGAGGCATGTATAAAGTGTGTTTAACAACAGTAGTACGATCGGAAGCCATGAAACACTTCATTTAAATAGGCATGGACGTGACAATGCTACCATTTCACGCTAAATATCGACTGCCTGCCATAACAATAAATTACTAACCAGCCACGTCACAAACACTGAATAATATTTCCCGTTGTATACCAACAATAAAGCACTTTCTCACGTCCAATGACAAATAGCGAGTGAATTAATACGGAGTCGCTTTTGTACGAATAAATCAAATGTTGAGCAGCGCGCGGCAGGTTGTTGTGACCAGGCTGCATGACCACGTCATCAGAACGACCCTATTGACCCTTCGCACCACGTAATAAGGTCCATTTAATATTTTTCAGTGATATAATTTAATAAAACTGGAGTGTTACCAACTATATTGTTACTGCATTGAAGTTGATTCTTATTTATATTTCACTTAAGACTATTTTGGCTTGTTTGAAAGAAATGAATTGTTTTATAGTGTTAAATATACGCGTTCGTCGGAGGATGTTATTGCTCAGTGTCTTCGGCAATGTGTAGGGATGGGAGCTTATTGGTAAGGTGATTTAGTTAAGAAGTTATTGCGAAGAAGATTTATTTAAGCTTTAATAATATGATTCGAGCTTATTATTTTTTTGTGGTCCCACAATATATATCAGAACATTTTTTATTCATTTTTAGTCAGAATTATTTTAGCTTGTATTTGTACCATGTGCCCAAGTCAATATTTTTTCGAATGTTTGTAATTATATACTATGAACCAAATATTACCTATAGATTTAATAATAATTTAAAACCATATCTATAGTTTTCAGGCCTTGTCCTATCTTGTATATTTTTGTTTAACATAACTTAAAAATTATAAATCTTGATACCTTACAATTATTTCTCTATACCAGTTGTAAAATGATTAAACTAAAAAAATGTGTATAAAACGAAGCTAGTACACCCCTAGGGCTCGCACAGGGTGTCCCACAGACAAATGTGTTGGAAGTTTTACAAGTGGTGTGCACAATTACGAGCGCGTGCAGTCGGGGGTTAATAGTCTCAATAATTTGACATATTGGGTGGTCGCCCTAGTCGCCATGCTAGCCCGGCCGCGCAGGCGCAGTGCGAATCAATAAGGGACTTGATACTTTGTAATTAGATAACTTATATACTGAATTAAAAGGCAATGTCAAACGAAAGAAAGTATAGAAATATTGATATGATCTTTATGTGATAAGAAGCAAGAAATATATTAGTGTGGTACGTTTTGATGCAATTTATTATAATTTTGACATTCGTTTTATTACTGCTGTCATAATATTGAAATGTCACCAACACATGATTAATTTGACCAAGTATTTTATTAGTTAATGCCAGTTGACTTAAGTTTACATTTTTGTTCAAACCGTAGCTTGACGCAAAATGTACAACTCAAAGCTTCAGTATTTTGTATAAGGGTTTGTCTGAGTGTTATTCATATTTTTCAATAAACCATACAACAAAGGTGTAAAAGTGTGTGCAGTAAAGCACACACACATTTCACTAGTTATGTTATAGGTCCCAAAGGAGCGAGCTTATTGCCATCAACCGGACACAAATCCAGACTGGAAATTACCTAATGCCGGGACCTCATGCTCAGCAGGCGCGTTTAACAACCACTGGACCAACAAGTCAGTACTTTTTCAATAGAAAATATGAATGAAGCTTAAACAAAGCAATCGCAATTCGCTGCTCTTTTTCCCTACACCAGGAAACATTCGAGCACGGAAGCGCACATTAAGGTCAGTCCACAAACTATTGAACTTTACAATATTTGTGTAGTCCGATGTGCAAACAGATAAAACTTTATGAGACACCAATGTATAGAGGCGACATTTACCCTAATGGCGGCCATAAAACGGCCATCTCTATGACATGTGAGCTCTAATTAGTTTTACAGCACCGGTGACATCAAGCCCGTCTTCCGATATTGATGCTATAAAATATTAATTCAGTTTGTGTGTTTATTCAACGGATTTTTTGGTTTTTATATTTATTTTTCTTTATTAGTGGAACCTTTTTAATTTCCGTTGTCGATTGTCACTTTCTTGTCTTTGGTTTTTGTTGGACTTGTGAAAAGAGAAATGTGTGCTTTCCATATGTAGCTAGATACCTACAGGTCGGGTTTAGAACACCAGAATAATAAAAATAAGTGCTTTTTAAACTCCGGTTAGTTATTACTGGTAATGAAGTAGTTTCGGAAGAGAAACGAGTAGTGTAATTTCAGGATGTAATAATCAAGTCTTAAGACGGAAACCTGTAGTTTCTCCAAGAGCAACAGCCTATAAAACTAACTAAAAAAAATCTTTAACATATGGTTAAAGAACGAAAGTAAAAGAGCAGAACAGAAGATATTTTCCCAAAATAATAATTATTATTATCTCAACAAACACAACTTATTTTGAATAGATTGTTAATCCTATATAGACAACTAACCCTTGACCTAGCTAGAACAGAGTTATCTGCATATTTTAACACTTCAGTAGTGCACAAAACATATTATAATAAAGTAATGCGACTGTCAGACGACTGGGCTACGTAAACATGTCAATCAATTTATTAGCACTCACACGACAGATTCTGTTCGAGATATTATTATTTCAAGCACAATAACACATTAGACACAGTATTTCCTTTGACAGTTGTTACGCGGTTTAAAAACAGATAAAAAATTAAATTAACTCTTATTTTTATAAGGAACATTTGTTGTTCATTCTTTCGCTGAAATTATGAAAAAAAAATTAGGAATTGATAACCTTTCCAAAAATGTATTTGAATAGCACGTAGGTTTTTAATTCTTACTTCAAACATTAACTCTTATATTTTTAAAGTATCGCGTTGCATGATTATTAAACCCGGTGTAACTCGGTTAAAACGTCAAGCCAAAAATATAAAAGTTGTGTTCGCGTTAATTCCCGTTTTGTAATTTCTATTTGTAAGTAAACATTTCTTTTCAGCAAAATAGGATGTTTTCCAAAGCTTTTCCAACATTTTAACAATTTTCTTTTTTCTTTTGCGATTTCTCTCTTATAACTCTAAAGGTATAACAATAATACCGTCTCACATCCTTCAAGGATCTCCTCTGTGTCCAGCTCACGGGTACACATCATTCAGTCATATAAACTAAGAGGCTATATGAGTCATTACGTAAGGGTCGAGTACTTAGCAACAATGTGCGGGGCAACAATGTGTACGGTACATTTTTATTGTTTTGTTTCGCGTCCATTAAGGTAGGTCCGTAAACCGATCGTAAATCAGCGGTATGGTATCAAAATGCCTTCGCTAGCCGTATAAATGATAGATAGCATTCTGTTTATGGAGCAACGTATCGGGAGTTAATAAAGTTAAAGCTGGGAATACATTGACTGCTGCTATCTGCTTCCTTGTTACATTCGAATATTATAGGTATAAGCCTCTCTGTAATCTCCGAAGAAGAAGGCAGGAGCGCTCTTCTTGTCCAGGAGCCCAACATTTTACCCCTCTTCATGTTTCATAAGTGATATTGCAATATTGGGCCCACACGTTGCACTCTCACTCTCAACTCAGATATTATTATTATTATATCGCTATTTATTATATGATGGATTAAATAAAACTAATTACAGTATGTTATCTGGCAGTATATGTAGTTTGGCTGACTATGTATTATGTAGTCTGGCAGATATTTCTATTAGCGATAAGGGCGCTCATTGTACTCTATTTTATAATTTGATTTCATCTATAAAATCTGTGTAATGTGCAATAAAGAGTACTGTATTACCAAATCAAATGTCTGGATCCAAAGTTTTCCTATGGAAGTATGAATTTACTAAGTACGTCGGGCTCAGGGGGGTTTGCCATACTCCCTTCGCTTGGCAAGCAATTGCGGGCAACCGGTGGATGCAATTGACAAACTGTCGTTTATTGTGGCGTTCTAAGGGGAAGGCCTTTGTTCAACAGTGGACGTCTTCCAGCTGATAAGGATGCTGATTAAGCTCAGGGCTGGTTTGAATGAGCCTAAAATCCGCAAAAATGTTATTACAGTGTACAGTGTAGAGCAAACTCTACATTAAAATGTCGTGGTCATCTGCTTCGATAGTCTAGCCGAGGGAGAGTGGTTTCTTGATGGCTCTAACTTTTACTACTGATACTTAAATAGTTTACTATAACTTAAAAACGCAAGTAATTAAGTAAGGTATTTCTACTTCACAAGTTATGGGTTATACTTTAAGGTCTAACTGAAATATCGGCCTAGATTTAGCCGCACCAATTTATGTGTGAGATTAAGTCAAGTTAATTAAGTACAAAGATTAGGCGGTACAGCGCTGGTTATATGGGCTTTTATTAGTTACGACACTGTATAAACTATAAGTGGAGTAGGTTTGAAGCTGGTTAGTGTGTGTGGTTCGATTCCAAGAGACAGCGATTTTCTTTTTAAAATAAATTTGTTTACAAAATGGACTACGAGAAGGTATGGAATAGGATAGGAATAATAGGAAATAGCCTTCCCTATTATTACAGGAATCATCAGCTTTTGCATTTGTTATCGAATCAAAAGGAAGTGGATTTGATGTGTTTTTTTATCTGCATCAACCACTGCACCCCTTAAGGTTTCAAAAAATATTTTTTGTTTATCTATGGTATAAACATCTCCAAAAATTCTGTATTAATTTGAACGATATATGGACAGGAACCTATGTCTAACAGTTAGAAGACAAATGCAGATTTTCCGCACTCACATACTCTCAAAGAGCACCGTCAGAGCCTAAGATAAAACCTTCTTATACCAGTACATAATAATACAACACAGTTTATATATCGCGTTAATATTTTTTCCTATATATCCCATTATCTTCAGCGGTTCACGTAACAAGACCAACTTTTCAACTTCAAGTTAAGAACGTTGTAAATTGTACGCATTTATAGAGCCTGTGTGCGCCCTGGGTGGCGAGGTAATGCCAACTTTACTTTGCTGTTACACAAAACAATTGATACACTTTAAATGTAACGAGATAAGAGTGAGTTTTGCGTGGTTGTTTGTTTGTGTAGTGGTATTGTTATCGTGGTGTATGGAAGTAAGTTTCAGAAAGGATTATGGCTATTGTAAATCTATCTGTGTGCTAATGACTCTGGTCGCGGATTAGGTCGATACTCGCGGGTTTTTTACCATTTTATTGCTTAACGCCTCGTTATTGTTGAAATTTTGATTATAGGAAAAGTGTGTTGTTGCCTTTATTGTTGTACAATGTTATGGTGTCAAATTGTAATTTGGAGACAGAAATATGTCGTGTGTGACTTTGATCAACCGCGTGATTGATTATACGGTGTTGGGCGCGTCAATCTTCTTAGTATTGTAAACTTTAAGGTATATGTTTTTAACAATATATGGGTATTTCTCACGTATTTTCTTTACGTTCATTTCTAGGAGTATTATTTTTTGGTATAATTCTTTTGGTATAATGTTTTACTTAATTGTCATTTTGTACAAACTTGATTTTAAATCCTTATAAAAGACGTCTAATTAACGTACAGTAACTAAGAACGCCTAACCAAACCTACAGTATTAAATTACTCGGAAAAGTCAAAACTGAATCTTTATAAAACGCACGTAATTTTCATCGTAGTACTAAATAGCAAATAAAGCTTATTAAATAAACTTACATAAAAACTATGTTTATATAAAGCTAATTGCTAACCTCTAAAGTTTGCCGAGAGAAAGCATATTAAATTGCAATAATTATTTCGACGCAGGATGTGCGCATGCGACCAAGATATTAAGATAAGGTTAATTAATGCGCCTAAAGGACAAAATCTCTCTTTATTAATATTTAACATTAAATTCCTTGGACCAATATTACAGATACAGCGGCCGTGCGTATATCCTCTTATTAATCCCTTATTAACGCATTACTGAGATAAATGCTGTATGATCTGAGCTGACAGGGGTAATTACTACCAATAGTATCCGTGTATTAATCAGAATGAGATATGTAAGAAGTGTTTATTGTATCGGGGCGCGTCTTAATGATCGTTGTTAATAACGTTGTGATAGTACTTTGTATTCCGTGTATACTGAAACATACACTGAGGGAAAGGTAAATAAAACACACTACGCTCACAAAAATACGCAAAATATTCTCTCAAAATGTTTTACTTATTGTGGTTGCTACATCTAAAAACGATTACCGGTAAAATAGAGATGTAGAGAATATTTTGCGTATTTTTATTGATAATATTCTGACAATAAATCTGAACGATTGATTACGATTTGTTTATCTCAGCGGGCTCCAGTGCAAGATTTTTATTTAGTAATCAAATCATATTGCGAAAAATAATAGGAACATTTTTACCGGTAAAATCTCTATTTCTCAATACCGGTAAAATAAATCTCTATTTTACTGGTAGTAATAGAGATCTAAAATTTGAAATAGAGATTGTTTGAGTGTTTTATTTACCTTTTACTCAGTGTTGGTCTCAGTCTTTGCTATTCTTTACTGACGGGTAAAATAAAGTGTATAATATAATAATATGATTCTTTATTTCTCTCATAATGGGGTACATGATTTAAAACTAATTCTAGATCTCTATATAATTTGAATTTTCCCCAGCGATTGCCTTTTCGACGCAACAATAAGTAGGGTTGAAACACCTATGCCTGGCCAGTTCCAACCGATTACAAGTCAAACACCACTCCATAAGTCCGTACACACTCAACGACATCTGTTAACAGTCAGATCATAAAAATAAGAAAGCTCTTTAACACTACATTCCTATATCACAATTTATTGCCATATCTGACCCTTTACACAATGACACCCACGGTGCCATAAACAGTATACATTGAAAATCAATTTTTACATCACCCAGACAATATGGTTCTAACAATAAATATATATGTGACGTGTTAGTGGAACTGCTGTACCGTTATCGACGTAATTGAATTAACATAAGAACATTATGTTAATAGTAAATTGGTTTTATTTTGCTACTGGGTAAGTGATTTTCGTTTGATGTGTGAATGGTTTTTGTTGTTAGGCTTGTGGGAATATCTTGTTACATGCACAGGGAAGGTTTGTAAGAGAATAATGGATGGAGACTTTAAAAGAGACATTGACCCTGGAGGTTGTTTAGGCATTTCATCTCAGAGATAGTCAGTTAGGATATGCCGACGCCCTCTACTTTTTTTTTTATTTTCTATTAAAATTTGTCGTCAAAAAGTGTTTGTGAAGCCTATTTACAGAAATAAATCATTTATTCAATGAACACCAATTTAAATCATTCAGTATTTCCACAGCACAACAGTATTTCCTTAGTGTGAAAAAAAAGCATAGACTATAACTTTTAAACTATCGCGTTGCATGTTTATAATATAGGTAAAATAAAATGACATAGCGGGAATTAAAGCTAACTCAAGTTTTTAATTTTGGCTTGACGTTTCGACCGGGTTGCACCGGCCGTGGTCGCGCAAAATTTTATAAGCATAGATTTTGAAGAGCACAACATTCTATGAATTGATTCGAACTTACCTCAAAATGAATACAAACATACAGTCACTCTGTGCCTGAAATTCTCAATGGAATAGCCCTGATTCCAAATACTGATGCCGTACCGGAATTCACCTAAGTTTGCTAAAATATAAAAAAAAGGATTCAATCAATTTATTCATAAATCATTATCATATATTTATTTGGTGTACATCAGTTACCAAAATAATCGTAAAAATATAAAGTTTTTCCTTCGATAACTCTTAGAGTTGAACCATTTTCGAATCAATTATACATTTATTTATATTATTATCAAAGCAATTACATGTAAAGCCCGTCTATTTACCAAGTTCTATTGGTTTATAGAAAGCTGTCATGGCGACCCTACCTTGCTCTGGGAAACTCAAATAAAATATTAATATATAAAAATATATATTTATAACTCGTCTGATCCTATTCGTAACGGTTGGACACTAACTGAACATAAATTACGTTCAAATTGTTGCGCATGCGCATTGAATAACTCGGATAGGATGTCGCTACTGATTTCGAACCATCTTATTAACGCGGTTTATTTAAACGAAATTGATCCCTATGAGTAAAGGAATAAGGGTTTTTACAAGTGTGTGGATTAATGGTTTGATCCGATAACAATATTGGGATGTAATATGTAAGATAATATACCGATTATAGATATAAACTCAATACAATCAATTTTAAATGTTATTTATGATAAATGCTAGATTATTTCACTTTGAAAAATCGTTCGTGTAATCCTACCTTAGAAAGTGTTCGCCGGTGTACATGTGACTACAAGCTAATACCGCGACTGTACTCGGTGCTTACACTTTCATACATATTATTAAGCTTATAGTTAAAGCAAATTAGCGGGAAGTTTCTCAACCGGGATTATTTAGATAGATTAGTTTCCTCGTTGGTCTAGTGGATGCTAAGCGCGACTGGTGAGCATGAAGTCCTGGGTTCGATTCCCGGGTAGGGCAAAGTGTTATTTGGTTTTTCCATTTGGTCATTCTAGATAGCAGCAAGTGTCTGGACTTGGTTAATAGTAATAGTTTCTTAACCTTAATCAGCTGGCTAAAATTTTTACAAATATACTCATAGATCCAGCAGACGTCGTCCTGCGTGAGAAAGCAGAGCCACATACCGGGTCTAATTATGTTTACAAATGATCCAGGAACCCATTGAAAAGTACACACAAAATTTCTTTCAAATCGTTCCAGCCGTTTAGGAGATGGATGACAAACCCGATGTGCCGAGTGGTTTCCGGCCTAGAACTGATCACCCCCTTTCCTCCCGTGGGTCGTAAGAGGCGACTAAGGGGAAATTCAGAAGATGGGCAGCAGCGTCCTCTGTAACTTCACGACCAATACGGCGATCAAGCCGCTTGCTAAACGTGGGGATTATGGCACCCCCCCCCCCCACTCCAAGGGGGAGTCCTTCGTTCAACAGTGGACATATTCCGGCTGAAGATGATAATGATCAACACACGTACGAATTGTATATTTATATGAAGAAGGAAGTAATTTTTTCCTATATAAAAGGGAAGTGTTTCTCCACAAAACCTTTCTACTACACGCAATATTTACTAGGCCGTGAGCTTGTGTAACATCGTACCGATAGTGATCTACAGACAGAGGTATCGAATATTATATTAGAAACTAATAATAAAGCGAAACAGCCTTTTCCTCGCACGGAAATTAGTATGAGGTCAGTATTCTTAGGGATTAACACTGGGAAATACTTTTTAGTAATAAATGATTTTATTTCTGTAAATAGGCTTCAAAAAAACACTTTTACACGTCATTTTTTTTTTTAAACTAGATGGCATCGGCATTTCCTAACTGACTACCTCTGAGAAGAAATACCGAAACAAACTCAGGGGTCAAGGTCTCTTTTAAAGTCCAGACAAGCTCAATATTTTATGTGAGAACAGTGTAGGTGGTCTGAGAAGTGGTCTTTTTAGGAAAGAACCACGGCGAGTAGTAGTAATGAAGAAAGATTGTAAGAGGATGGTACACATCGATATAGGTACTTAGGTAGGGAAGGTTGAGATGCTGATGGTGAAGGAAATGCATTAAATATTGAAGGCCGGAAGTAGGCAGAGGTACGCCCACATTTCACCAGTTATGTAATAGGGGATAAGCTTATTGTCATGTAGGAAAATCTAGAATCCATGCTGCCATTGAGAAGCACCAAATGGAAAAACTCAATAATACTTTGCGTGACCCGGAATTCAAACCCAGGACCTCCTGCTCAGCAGCCACGCATAGACTACTAGACCAATGAGGCAGTTCTATAGAAGCAGGAAATATTACTGCTAAAAGGAAAAAAATGGTTTATTATTACATTAGTATACAAACCATAATATTTTTTTTGCTACGTGAACGCGTTGATGTCTTTTCCACTATCACTTATCCTTCATCTACGGTAGATGCGTTATATTATATTTTTCCGTGTCAAGGACTCAAGGCAATCTGCCAATCATTATGGCTGAGGCTAGATCACTATTATTTATATAACTGCATACATAATATCTACGGTCGTAATCTTTGTACGAGTAAAGAAGTTTGAAATAATAGTGGACACTATTAAGGTCGTAGCAAAACGTTTTAGGTTCGTAGCACATGATGTAAAGTCATTTCCTTCAAGCTAAGAAATAAATTTTATGTAATAGCAATTATTTAAGTACAATTTTTACTACCTATATAATTTTTATATTATATTTTTCATTTATCCGAAAGTACACCTTTGAAGCGCGCGTTGATGTCTTTTTCTCTGTTTTCTCTTCAACATCGTAGAGTCAGTGTTCACTCGTAATTATGATGAGCAGTTTGGCAATAAATTAAAAACCATATCAGCATATTATTTGCCACACCTAAATACATAAAACAATACTATCAGTTATTTATAAAATATAACAAGGTTGGCTCGATACATACTGTGAATAAATCAAATTTGCTATAACATACCAAAATAAAATAGAAATGTGCGTGTTAACCAAATACTAATAGCAAATTATAAGTGTTATCATAAATATATAATAGAATAATAGTTATTATCTCAACTCTATAATATAGAACTATTGGAATAATAACCATTAAAACTTACGCCTGGAGTTTATAATAGTTACCTGTGTCACATACACAAAAATAACGTAAATTGAAATTTAAGAACAACCAAGTAAGTTCCACGCCAATAGTATCACGTACCACTAGTAAGTAAATGACGAACGCGTTGATGTCTTTTCTACGTTCGCTTACCCTTCAGGTAGAGCGATGATATGCCGGCGTGTCAAGGCGAGCCGATCATTACGTCTAGTGGATCTGTATTATATAAGTGGTGTATTATGTTATATACATGTATTATTATGTATCTCGCTTCTATTCTCTCAAGTCTCTAGTCTTTTAAAAGGCTTATGTTGGGACACAGGTCGAACACGTAGATACCCGTTGAGAACTTTAATCTTAAAGGGAATGGGACACCAGCTAGGGACTCTACGCAACCGCTCTGTAAAAGGAGAGCCATGAAAAGTCTTCAGAAGGTGCAGGCATATAGTGAAATTATGGATTTAAAACTGATTTGCTATATTGTGTTGGGATGGTTCGTGGATTCGTTAGATGAATTATTATTATTATTTCTGAGTCTATAATGTCCCACTGCAGGACAAAGTCCTCCCTACTCTCTTTCTAGGTCTCTGTCAAGGTCCAGTCCATAAAGGAGTCCAGATCATCTCGCCATCTCCGTTTGGGTCTGCCTCGCCGACGTCTACCTTATTGAGGGGTCCATTGGGGAGTATATTTGAAGACCTGATTGGCGCAGTAGCTAAGCGATTGGATGCAGCGCGAAGGGTTGTGACACGATACAGGAAAAAATCCTAGTTCGGGGCGAAGTTTTTAAATCAAAAGAAAAACTTGACCAGCCCAGATCTATAAACATAGAAGTATATAATTATTTGTTTTATTTCAAATTGTTTTTGGATCTGCAAGTTTCCATTAAGCTTTTGTAACTTTCTAGACAAGTGCTAAAACTAAGTTATTATACTTAGAGTCTTTACTTAGTTTACTACTCTTTTGAGGAAAGCGATAACTTATAGTTTCTTGTACAAAGCAAGCAGTAAAATTGACTGAAATTCAAATTTGTATCGTTCACAAAACACTTTACGTAGCACAAGTAGATATAGTAGATGTTTACTTGATGTTCAACTATAATTACAGGCATTCATTAATAATGATCAGGCATTAAAACACTGCTTAGTTTATCTTAATAACTGCACAGTTAAATTTAACTAAACGTAGAAACATCGCGACGTGATAACGGTTCTCCATATCTCACAGTATAAACATTAACTAAAACCCAATTCTCCAATGCATCATTTAATATACAATCTGCATACCAATTGATGTATAATCAGTCTCATATAAATATGTAATAGCACTATTTATAGCACGGTCACTCCTCGCACCACTAGTATAAAATTCCTCGTTAAACGTTCCACGCGTGCACTCAGTTCGCCGGCAATTGGACTGCAACGATTCCCTGAATGTCAATCGCTAGTTTTATCAAGTTGCACTATATCTAAAAACTGTTCGTTCGTCTAGTGACTGTTTGAATTGCGATTACTGATACTGGGTTCGAGTCCTGTGTTGGGCAAAGTGTTATTGGGTTTTTCCATTAGGTAATTCTCAGTAGCACCACAGACTCTGGATTTGTTCCCGGTTAATGGCTATAGGTTCGCCCCTATATATTGGGACCTAAAACAGAATTTGCGAAACGTGCATGTACTATACCTATCTCTTAGGAGAATACATATGGGATCATGTTATATTTATCATATATATAAAAAAATATAATTATCTTTTAACCTAGGCGATACACCAAGCGGCAAGCAGCCCTAACTCATTGAAATGTGCGTTCATATACTGACGTAAAATTTTCTATGTTCTTTTGCATATATAATGTGGACGCTACAGTGCCCAAGTTGTCTCATAATGACGCCGGCGTCAGGCACGCGACGCAATCTACTCACACAAATCACTATAAATCCACGATCCAACAGTAAACCGATGGGAGGTCCCCTAATTGTTGATCATATGCAAATATGGCGATTAACACAACTATATTTTATCAAAAAACTATGGTATTCTCGGTATTTATGTGGCCTGAATATATTCCGTTTTGTTTCTCTAATGGAGGCTGATTAAGAGGCTGTTATGTACCCTTGTTTATGTTTCACGGCTGAGCGGGTGACGTGTCTCGTATTAATATGTTGTGTGCAGGTTGCGACATGAGGTATCGGGCGCCGCGGGGGGTGTGGCTTGTAGTTGCCACTATGTTGAACTGTTTCAGAGATTTTTGCGGCGACAATGTAGTGAGTGGTCTTTGAGTGATGCTTTGGCTGTAGCAAGCGTTTATCGTCAAAGTCTTTGCATTAATATTATGCATTTTCTTCATTTATATCTAACTAGCTTTTGCCCGCGGCTTTGGCCGCGTTAAGTAGCCTATGTCTTTTTTGGGTCTTAAACTTTCTACATGCCAAATTTTATCAAAATCCATCCAGCGGTTTAGCCGTGAAAGAGTAATGACATAGTTACTTTTTCACAAATTTTCTTAATAAATGTGTTACGAACTAAGTTGTTTCTATAAAATGTTGGTACATATATATTATATATTGATTAGCATCAAACAGACATGAAAACCCATAAGTGGTCACCGATCTAACCCGAGACTCGATACTCAGAACCCTTGCAGCCAATCCCCATAAAAGTAATTTTACTTTTAATTATTTATTTATATTATCGTAGCCCGATTACTCTGTATCTTTTAAATATAATTAATTAATTAAGAACAGTTTCTAATTCTAATTAATAGTGCTTTGACTACTATGCTCAAACAAACAGCGCCAATACTCTACCATCAACAAAAACAGTTTAATTTATAACTTTGTTAACTAGAGATCACCAAACCGAGTTCAATGAATGACAGTTTTATATCAGAAGTAGGCGGTCATATAAATTATGTTTAAGTTAAGCGCGCGCCCCGGCATCGCCTGCTTGTAGAGCTACGATCTACACTCTGCAATATTGGCACTATTTTAAGAATTAGACCAGTGAATTATGTCCTTGGCTTTAAAAAGATTAAAACCATAGCTAGAGCTAAGAATAATGCTTTTCAGCTTTTTCTTTTCATAAAAATAAAGTTTTTCAGCTAAGAAAGCGGCTGAGACAGAAAGAGAGAGGGATTGGGCAGAAATATAAAGATCGTAATAATATAAGCCTATGTAACTATTTATTTTTCAATTAATGAAGATAAACACTTTGTCCTCATTATATGTATAGTATAAATACTACTTTTTTTTTTTTAACTGTCGCATTAGGATAACTCCTATAAAGATAGTATAAGTGAATAAATAAATGTATACATAATATTATGTTATTAATGTAATTGGTTCTTTATACCGTTTTAATAACATATAAATAAATAAATAGACTATAACATATAATTCAATTTGGTCGTCATACCCTCAGGCCAGAGTGCCCATCCTTTGCCACTTCTTAGTACGTAAGTTTTAGTCGAAGATATGTTTTGAATAGTCCAACACTTTGTATGACATCACCAACCACAGCCATATCCTATAATTATCGCCTTTCATTCATGCTCATCATACATACATAATAACACGTTCTCGGAATTATTTTATTTTCGCGACCATCAATGATCTGTGGACCGGTCATCAGCATTAGACACATTTGAATATATATTGTGCATGACATCATAATGTATACTTAAAAGGTGATATAATTTGCAAATTAATAATTATTGTGGTGCGTATTGAGTTACGGTTGAATGTAGCCTACGTAGTGTGTGTGTGTGTGTGTGTGTGTGAGAGACAGTCGAAAAAGGTGCGCTAGTATTTTGTTTTGGAAGTGTCAAATGGTTTTGGAGATGGATCTCAATGACTTTTATGATGTTACTTTAAAAGTAAATGATTTTGAACAAAAGTCCGGTATAAGTCGAACGAATGTAATTATTATAATTATATATGGTGTCTATGACTTTGGTGTCATTTTAGCATGTTTCAGCTTTAATCAAAATTGACAAAGGAAATTTTAAGAATGAAGGACAAGAGCGGCACTCAAACCCGCGATCTCCATCCCATCGAAATTAATCGGATCAGAGAAGATCGCGGGTTCGGGTAACGCTCGTGTCCATCAGTGTTAAACTTGCCTTGTTCAGTTTAGACATAATTATGATATTAATTCCTTTAGGTCCTTCTCCGCCTGTAACATTTAACGAGCATCTCCGTAACCTTAACAAAGAGCGTAACATCCGCGGTAATGATACGGAGGAGAGTATGATGAAATGTTACAAGTGTAGTCGCATCTTTAGATTCAAACTCATTCGTACATTTAACATTACTACTGAACTCGATTATAATTATCACCAGGCTCGCGGGCGATTTCATTGGATTCGTGTTATCTGGCGTAATGCAGTAGTACCCATCCCTGCTTACTTCTTAGAAGCATTTGGACGAGATGAAGACGGTTTTGAAGTCGCCGATCCAAGCTGTAAGCAAGAGATTATATTATTTCCAATTTAAGCATGAAATTAATTACGTCCTATTTAATTATTTCAGTTAATTAATTAGTCTTTTATCCAGTGTATCGTAGGCCACCGCCATTTAGACCGACAGTTATAGCTCCAACGACGCATAATAAAGGCTTACCTATTCAAAGCTGGAGATGAACAGCTATTAAATCCGTGTTTTGATGATAATTTGTTCAGCATCCCATTTGCTCGGCCGTGAATCATTAATGGCCCGTCAATTCACTCAATATCATCCAAACGTCGCATAACTTATGTTCGTGTCGATATAAAAGTCCAATATATACGGCGGTGTCAAAGTTCGAGTAGACGTCGGCCGTCACCAATCTATATTGCCTTCAGAAAGCTTTGGAATGTCGCCCGACGCCATAGACAAAATGTATAAAATTGTTGTATTTTAATACGCCGCATAAAGCGCGGGCCGACTTTATACCGAGTATCTGTAATGGCCGAGAGGGAAATCCGAAAATGTCACTTTAAATAATCGTGTTCATTAGTAAACATTTAAAACACGCATTAGGAACGCTGGGTGCCGGCGCCCGACACGATCACAATCTTAGTACACACAAATGTAGCGCCGTCCTACTTACTCGTGTATCTTATGTTCGCGTGCGTAAGGGACGACGGAGCCTAAGCCGCGGTTTCGAATAAGGAATAGAGAGGTGAGACGGCGATTGCATCGACGCATGCGCAGGGGATACGTACTAATTAAGCGGCCGACTCTTACCGATAAACGGCCCCAAAAGATCCTCTCCTAAGATGTTGCAATTAAGACATACACTCGAAATAAGCGGGCGTCGAGAATCGGTACGATTTAATCGATTCCCCGTTTAAATTAAACGTCGATTAGTATTTAAATTCGGACACACAATGTTTGACGACCCGCCGCGAGGTAATTGGTGATAATTTTTTTAATTGATATTGTCGTTTGTGTGTCGATTGTGGCGATTTATTTTATTGGTAGTCGTCGCCGAGTCGTAGGCGTCCCGTGACACGGACGCTTATCGGTCGGTATTATGTAATTTTTTTTAATTGGTCACAGTTGACATTTAGCATCGTTCAATTACTTATTTAAGATATGAGAGTTTCTTTTTTGAAAAAAATCATAATTGTCGTGTCTCACTGCGTACGGCCTTTTATGACTAAATATAATAATCGTGATGGTTCGGGCATTCTCGTATCGGCCTGACTTAATTGATGCATTCGTACGTCGAAGGCTGTTGTGAATTCTATAATCTTTTAAATGTTTGTGTTATTCACGAGACAGTAAAAATGTCATAACTTGTAGTGAATAAGGAAGAGGACTGAAGATCGATTAGAAACGGTAAAGTTAATATTTGTCATGTCGTAGAGAAACAACAAATCGTTTACATTGACTCATTTGCATGAGAGATGTTTACGAAAGCTGTTGGTAACCCATCAATATGTATTAAACACCTCGTAACTTTGGTGCTTTAGACAATGCGTCATTGTGTGCGCTGCCATAAAGAGTTAAGTTAAGGGAACGGCTAATGAAATAGCGGCATATATAAGCTCCGATACCTAAACCAAGCCATCGTGTAATGTGAGGTAGTAAACAATGTTTACGACAATGTTTAATTAATGTAAAATAACCATATCGGACGAATGGTTGCCCCCTAGAACACGGGATTTTCCTAGCAACGGGGCCAATACTCATAATATTGAGCTAAAAGAATTACAAACATAACATCACGCCTGTATTCCCCGAAGGGGTAGGCAGAGGTGCACATAGTACGCCCACATTTCACCAGTTATGTTTTTCGGTCCCAATGTAATAGGGGGCGAGCCTATTGCCATCAACCGGGCACAAATCCAGACTCCGTGCTGCTACTGAAAATTACCTAATGGAAAAACCCAGTAACACTTTGCCCGACCCGGGATTCGGACCCAGGACCTCGTGCTCAGCAGTCGCGCTTAGCAACCACTTGACCAACGAGGCAGCTAAACGAATTATCTACCTAATATCCAAAACTGCAACATGCAATGTATTTTTTCCATTTGTCCAATATATATTTTATTTATTTATTCCTAGCTGACCCAGCGAACTTCGTACCGCCTTCTCCCCATTAAAACCTTCCCTGAACTTCCACGAATATTTCAAGACCAAAAGTAGCCAAATCGGTACAGCCGTTCTCGACTTTAAGCGAGACTAACGATTTTTATATATAGATTGTAAAACTTTCAAGAAGTCATCACATAATCCGCACCTAATTTTGTCTAGCCTTAAGTCCTAGAAAATTGCAAACACTTACAGAATAAAAGTCAAAAGGAATGATAAATGTATGGGGATCCTCAACATTATCATCCACAACCTTCAATATCCCACTGAGGGTATAGGCCTCCCTTAAACAAAGCCATCCGCCGCGGTCCTGCCCCCTTACCATGAACTCTTAAAGAAGTGAGAAACCTCTACGTACGCAACGTAAACTGTCCTGCTTTAAGAGATCATGGTAAGGAGGCTGTTGCAATCTTATCCAGTGCGCCCCGCAATCTTTCGCAGTCGTCTCGTCTCGTGGTCGGAAGATCTACGTATGGGGATGACACAGAGTAATCTACGACATGATATATGATGTCAAACCTATAAATTTTTTATTCTAATCTATTTCTATTCGTCAAGCGTTTTCCCCCGTATCTAGGGGGGCTGGATGCAATACACAGGCATTTGAATCCGGTCTGTGTAACCTTCAAAATATTTTCAGATATTATACCTCACCAAAAAATTTCAAATAAAAACACGACGATCTACAATATTGATTAGTAGCTAAGCGATAGGACTCCTGCGCTAAGGTATAAAGGTTCGATTCACGCGACAAACATTTATGCGATCCGCAGATGTTTGTCCCGAGTCTGGGCGTTTGTTAAACGCACCAACGATACACGAGAAATGCCGAATGAGGGGCAACGTGTTTACAAATGTCTAAATAAACAAGTATGTATAATGTATTTATAGTATTATTATAGAGGTACATAATAAATTAATAAAACACCGTTATCCGTGACGAATATAAAAAGAACAACATGATAATATGAAAGACATTAAAAACCGTAGCTTAGTTAATTTTTGTACGACAACGGATGTGAACCTACGTCCGTCGGATATCACGGATTAGGAGGCGATCGTTAACTGCACTAATTGAAGAGATGCTGTGAGGTATGATGGCTTCATAAGATGCTTGTGTACCGGGACAAGGGGCTGGTTGAGAAACAGCGGATACTGGCGAGCAATTAAAAAAATAACTACCTATTGTAGATAATGATGTCTAGCTGATGTGTTAGAGAGTGTGTCAAAAACTTACAAACCAAAAAAAAACTTATCTAACGTCAAATTAACGGTAGTATTCGATTTAATGCATAGTGTGCACACTATTCAGATTATTGTTAGGTATAAGAAGTGAATCTAATTATATACGAGTAAGTCTAGTAAAACAATCAATGCACACCCTTAGATCGACCCTGGTATTCAACCACCAGCTACTGCACCAGTCTAGTCGATAATTGATCATAGACGAATCGTATTTACCAATTCGAACTTAAACATATCAATGCTAAATGCAATACATACACCGTTCAGTTGATTTAGTGTGAAATCGACACTTTTTATTAAACAAATGTCTTGGTACCTGCATTAACACGGCTCCGGTAAGCTGCTAATGTGATCGGTGTGTTCCACCTTACACGTTGCCCCATATTGAAGATTTATTGCATTTACAGACACAAACACAGTCGTATGCAAATATTGGTTTTATATGGCGATGAAATGTCAAGGCGCAATGCGATGCTGGCCGTAAATTTTCAATAACTTTAGTAATCTGATCTCGATGATACTATACTGTATAGGTATTTTACGTATTTATAGAATGATACACTCATATTAAATATTGACACACTTCAACGTTTTCTAACTGAAACTAAAGCGCGGCAATAAAGAAAGACGTGTACATACGTCCACAACAAACAACAAATCACTACTCCAATTTCCAAATCTAAAAAACACCGTGTATTTGGTAATTGATACGCTGTTCAAACTATTTGTATAGAAAGCGTGTGGCCAAAAGGTTGCATTTAAGTAATCTCATGCGATCACGATCGCGTGACGAATAAATTCCATCGATATATCGATTATATATCGATTTTTATCACGGTTTACGGGAACACGGACCGATACCGATGTGTGAGTGTAGATAAATGCTTTCAATTATATCGATAAATCGTCTATTATAATTAACTAGCGTTTACACGCGGCGTCGCCGCCCAAATGTGAATATTTTAATTTTGAATGAATATGCTGGATTTATTAAAACTATTTCGATTCTAATGAGGATTTTAAATGATGTACTCAGCAGATGTTAAGCTTTGAGAATCGTTAAATGTAATTGAAACACCTACTGGCGTCACATATATTAAGGTGTTACTGTCTGAGGCGACACGCGTTTTAATGCATTGATCAAGCCAATAGAATATACAAAGAACTAATTGCGAAATCAAAACTGTATAACAATGTACAAACATAAAAACGTACTTACAACAAGCAGTGTAGATAATAATGGACAGAGCAAATATAGATTTGGTTCTCGCTCGTCTGTCAAATGTATTTCACGGCGTTTTATATATTTTTACAGCCGGCAATTTGAACATTTCCACAGTGACGAATCGATTCAGTGTAACAGTTTTATCGATCCTAATAGAACCGAATAAATATTTAATTATCGGCCTTTATAGTGAATGGTAACGCAACGGATTGGATTGCTTTGTTAATGATTTTAATTTGTTCGATCGGCGATTTGGTGGTATCAGATGAACCGAGATAGCGGATTGCGACCAAAGGTCATTGGGAAATGGTTACGTTCTAACAAGAAAAATCGCGATGCCGTTTAAATTAGAACCGATTGTGTTACATCGGGGCAACGATAACGTTTTATAGTTTTAACAGTGTAATGAAAATGGATTGTGAAAGTTATCGATTGAAACGTCGATAAAACTTGGCCGAGCGTGTGAATTTCGTCGTTTGAGATGTTCAAGACTAACATTTAAAAATGTGTTCCAAAGGCGTTACTTCTTAACGTCCACCGCACGAGCTAATGTAAAGCTAAACTTGCGTTAATCATAGTTATTACACAGTTTATTATTAGCGCTCGGTTTGTTAGCGGCGTAGGCCCGTCGCTTTACATATCGATACGTCTGATGTACGAGACAACGCGGAGTTTTATCGCGAATCATAAATGTGTTTGCATATTAGGTGCGTTTTTGGTCTAGCGCTATAAATTTAACGTCAGCTCAAATTACTCATCAAGGTTTTATTATTTGAATATATTAATATCGTAGTCGAATTTATCGATATTATATCGATATGGCAGCCATCAATCACGCGTCGGTTTGCATGAAAGGCAATGAAGACATTACCCCCAATAATAACACCTCAAACCTTAGACGGACCGCGTTTATTAGATCAATAACTTTATAATGCAAAACGATTTATTATTATATAATTATACAGCCATAATCGAGGAACGATTAATTGGAGTAGACGTATAATCGATCACACGGCGTGACGAATCGGGTTGTTTGGTATCGATTTTTTCGACTCGACTAATGCGTATAGGGCAGTATGTTTTAATGGGTACGATTTAGCTTATCGTGTGATCACGATGTTAATGAGTATTCGTTTGGAGTTTATTTAATCAGTGCTCTTTGAATAAATGAGATGTTCCATTGGACTTATGTGCGCGCGCGCAGTTGTTTATTACATGTTAATATTTTCACTCTGTTTTACATTTCCGCCGTCGCCCTGGTGTTTATAATTAACTTTTGTCCATACAAGATATTTCACGTCTCCCTTTCTCGTTCACATGTTTTATCGATAGATAGATAACGCGCTGCTCGATATAAATTATGTTTTTGCATTTAATTTAGAGTTGAGTTATTTTAAGTGTTGTGATTCAACGCGTGTGAGACACATCTCTATCGATTGAGAGATAAAAGTGAATTACATCAAGTAATGTTAGGGAATGTGAGAATAAATCAATGTGACACTAGTGATGTCGTTTGTCGATAGAAGGTATCGATATCGGTTTAATTAATATTTAATCAGGTAGGTGGACATATAACTTGATCAAGATGGAGGAATAGGTATATCGGAAAAGGTAATTGCTGTTATTCAACACATCATCGAACCAGTCATCGTTCAGTTGATCTCCTCATCTTTATCTAAACCCATGAGGGCTGAACGCGGTGAATTGTGTATAGTTAAGAAAGTACCTCACGAACTTAGCATTACACACACCAGCTCACATCTGGAGCACGATGGAATGACGACGACCTTTTAGTTATACTGGAAGAGGTAGAGTGGAGTAACAATAGTATAAGTAATAATAATACCTATAGCCAAATATCCTATTTTTTTTATATAGCGGCAAAGTCGATGCCAGTTTATCACATAATTAAGTAACAATAATTAAGTTAGTAGTATATTAGTTAAAGTTATTTATTGTTTAGCACTGAGGGTTTTCATGTATTGAAGATGCAAATGCCTTTTACAACATTTCTTTGATTAGGCATTACAACTATCCTTACCTTTTTTTGCATAAGGTTATATTAAATTATTCCTCAAATCACTTACTCATTATTCACCTAATTACTCTAATATTTTTTAACAGTTACTTAAAATAAATGTATGCAGGCCTGTTCCAGAGCCCATACATCTTTGTCCGAGGTGAAGGGTCATCAATTAGGGCGAGCACTATTTTTAACCCGCCGCCTGCAACCTCTCATCTGCGCAACCGACGTGCAATCACGGATTAACCCTAAACGAGAGTAAATAGAAGCAATTTTGTGGTGAAATATACCGCATTTATGTTTCCACTGTGCTTTGTGCCGCTCGCAGCTAGATGTGGCTTGTGATTTCGTTGTGAGCGGTTCTTAGAAGAATCTCCGTCTCACGTGAGGTTTGATTCGTGAACGAGAGTATGAGGAAAAGAAATATTGATTTTTTCGTCACGTCTAGTCACGTTTTATGAAGGCTTTCTTTGTGGTATAGTTTTGTTGAGGCTTGGTTTCACTAGGGCAAAAATAGGTTTTTCCAGTTTCAGTTGCAATAAACGTTAATTACGTAGTTTAAAAGTGTCAGTAAAGCTTTTGTGAGTGGTACAGCTATACCTCTTGGAGAACATAGAATTTTTATTTACTAATTTATATTTTTCAAATTTATTTATGTGTCTTTACATGTAAGCAGCTGTAACCAACTCGTTCAAAAATAAAATATTGTTCTCATTTCACATCTACGCTATCCCTCAAATCTATTAAGCTATCAGATAAACAAACAAAAATGTCGTTTTAAAACGGGGACATAAACAAAATTTTATTCAATCGACAAGAGACATTTTGTATCAATTAATAAATAATAAAAGTGGTCCGTAAGGCGGACATTATCGGGGTAGAAACAATAAAATGCGGATCGTCCCATCGTCATAAATCGGGGTAACAAGTGTCCCACTGGGTCGCGGGCCGAGGCTCGGGCCTGCGCCTGCGCACGGTGGCATAAATTATATGACTGCATTGGATGGGTTACCGCAAGGTGTAACTGGTGGCCGTGGAGTCGAATATTTAGGTGAAATTATATTATAATGGGGTTTAATTGGTAGTAAGGCACAATGCAGTCTAGGATTTAGTGAATTAAGTAAAGAAAGTCTTCACTTTTAACACTGTATTTATTTTTCTCGCTGAAATATAACCATAAATAAATAATGTACACTGAGTTTTACCAACGATATTGTCAATTCCCTTTATCTTGGTATCATCTTTTTTTTCTTGTTTTCATTGCAGGTGTTGCCAATAATGTAAAGATATTTTAAATTTAAAAAAATCTATTCAAAACAAAACCATCTCCAGCGCTCCCATATTCCATAGGTTAAAATAATTACATTAGTTTGGTGGCAATAACAATAATTTTGTCCCGTTAAGGAAGGCCCCGCGGGGCACGCTGCGTTCACAGATCACCAGATATGAACTTTGAGTTACGCGACAACCTGTCCCGTGCTGTTTCCACAAATTTTAATGTTAGAACCGAAGAGGCAGTGTGGCTATCATAAATTTTGTTTCTGGCCAAAAACTTTGCTAGGCCGTATGGTTCATTGTCTGAGCCTCAATTGCATAAAATGTTATGGCCGTGCGTTTATTTTTTCAATAGTTACGAGAATATATGTGAGGTGAATTCAAAGGAAATATTTAGGTTAAAACATAACCTAACAGTGTAAAACCTCACTATTACAAACCTCTTTAGATATCCTTAAATATTTTCGTTGAATTCATCTTTCTACGAAATTGTATCTTTAATTTTCAAACGTATTACTATTATTCAATATACTTATGAACTTGGTTTCCACACATTAACATTTCAGACTAACGATATTGTTCTCTATATTATTGTTCACTATTTTATTTCTCTCATTAATTAACAAACATGAAATTATAAACATAACTATTTATAGGTAACATTGTGTCATAACCGAGCAACACCAAACATAAAACTTGAACAAACATCGTTTTCTTTTTAACGACCCTTAAATTACCTTAAAATATGTTGCTTAATTAACGGTGTCATACTCCAATAAAACTAAAATAAAATCATGTGGAATTTATCAAACACAACGTGAAACATTTGTTACCAACAATTTTATCTCAACTCGAGCGCCCCGTGAAGATAATATATGGGCATAATGACAGGAATCCTTTGCCTAAAAAAAAGAAACTGACGCCATATTGAATTTGAGGCATTCGAAACGCGCGCATTACTCGTTATTTAAATTATGAATCGCGTTCGCGTGATGTCAAAATAGTTAATTTGATCTATTTATTTCGATGCTCCGATACTCTGAAATTTAAATATGTTTAGTTTTCCCACGAATCGATTAATGAAGTAACTGTATATATAGGAAATACACGCATGTAGTACATCGGCATAATGAATTGCTGTTACAAACTGTCACGAGTATTGGTTTAGAGATTTCGTGGAGGAAATAATATCGGTTTTTAGATCGTTCCCATGTTGATTCGGTAATGAGATCGGAACTTAATATACGGCTGCTTGTAAGTATATGTAAGCACATACACACCGTACATGATGACAAACATCATTGATGCAATCGAGGATGATGATTGGGCTTTTTCTACAATTTGCTTTGGCGGTTGGATGTGGAAGGATGTCCAGCAGTGGACTGAGATAGACTGCTGATAATGATGAAGCAACCGAAAATCTTCCTCATGTTTTTCTAGTATCCTCTGGTAATAGACTCGTTGTACTAAATATTATGTTCATAATCTTAAACCGATTCCAATACTGGCAACAATTTGCAATCGTTTAGAAGCTTTTTACGCGGGAAACTGCAACTGATAGGCCGTCATATTATTTTCTTATTACAAATTGGATGTACAGTCCAAGAACCCCTTGCCATGCGATTTTAAAACCTAAATATATATCCATAAGACAATATAACAAATCGCAATATAGATAATAACAAATGTTCTTAAATATCTCGACAAATTTACGTGTGCAGTTATTAAAATCAACAGTTAGAAAAATTGCGTTCTAAATCTGAGACGCGAAGAGCTAAAGATGGTTCGTAAATTAAGACATTAGTGGCAAGATTAAGTTGGCAAAGTGCATCGACGATGGACGTGTAATAGCAGATAATTGTCATCGGCATGCTTCGCCCTCGTTTCGATAACAATTTATGAGTATATTTTGGTCACGACCTTTAAGTAATTGTTGAAGGATCGTCCCCAAGTCTCGCGGCACGACTCGCTTGATTTGTTGGCTTGTCTTTCGGTAAGTAATTTTAAGAGACACTACTTTTTACATGAGCTTTTAAATCGTGTAGCAAAATGTCTGTCCTCAGTCACATACAATGAAACGCCAGTTTCCTTATGTAAGTTTTCTCAATAGTTTTGTAATTTTTTACAGTCTTGTGAAAATAAAACTGTGGGACTCATTAGCGTAATTGCAGATTACGATAACTGTTGGTCAAAATTAGGTTAATTCTGACTTAGGCCAGTTTTCAGTAGAACAATTAATCAAGTCGAAAACCTATTCTCCTTAATACCTCACGTGTCCGCGGACTGTACTTACTGTAGGTAGTGAGATACATCTCAATCGTTTTGTTATTTACTAGCCCTGAAGTCGACACAAGACGGGCTGTCACTAAGCCTCGCATATTTTACTGGTCTGGGTCGAAAGCGTCATTTTAATAAATAACGCTCGACAATTTGGACAAACTATAAAAGATAACAGGCCGCAAGACGTTTTTCCGATAAGCGATGTGACCGACAAATGTGTAGAGTAGTGAGACAATACAGAGGCAGCGTAATGCTGCAAATGAGTTAAATGAGGAGGGATTACGTGACAGGTGGAATATTTAATGATATGAAGTTGTGGCTTATTTTATAACATAATCATCGTTTTCTATTATTGTTGTAACTGACAGAATAAAGAAAAATATCTTTTTATTAGTATACTTGACTTTTATCTACAGAAAATATCTTTTTTGTAACAACGTTCTGAGGGAACCTAAGCCTGTTACAATCAACACCAGCAAAAAGTCAGCATCACGTTTTCTCATTTTTCTAAGTTTCCATTTATTTTTTCTTTACAAATCATTAATTCAAACATTTCTCTTTATGAAAACAGGATATGCCGTATTCCTAAGTTCCTGATATGGTTTTTAATTTGATTAAACAAAAACAACGATATACAGTAATTTTTGAAACTTGGAGCGTGGAGAATTCTAAAATCACCACAATTTACGTTTGGAACATTTATGTTTTCTCTTGGGCGTCACGGTCGTTTTAGTTAACAGAAAAAATAAAACTATCATAGAGTAACTGGTATTATGAACTTGATGGCTGTTAGAGACGGTTGGCCGAGATGAAAGGAGGCTTGTATCCTGCGCAGGGCGTGACTTGGGGTGCGGGGAAATGTAACAGATCGTGTGTAAACGAAATTTTGCATGTCATGTGCATTCTTATGTATAAAGATTATGTCAGCACAATTTGAAATCATACATAAAATTGCCTAAAAATGTCTAAAAGAAAGTAAAAAGCCTTGAATTCTGAAGTTATACCTCTATTTTACGCTACGACAAGAGTTACGAAAAATAAATATGACAACGAAATTAATCTAGAGATTCTAGTGTATCAATTAATGTTGCAATATCCGTCATATTGTTTGTGTACAAAACAAAATTCGTAGTATCTGTACCTCAAGCTACTCTGTGCGCTCATTACCCGCTGATGGCACCGACGTAATAATGTGAGCGATCCGTCAATGCGCGCGCGCAAAGGACACGGCTTTCTCAGCGCGGGGTGGGGCAGCCCTCCGGCGCGGGCGCAGCGTCCGTTTTGTTCGCCTGTCAACTGCAGGTGAAGGGTCAAGTGGTGGACTGCTATGTTTTTGAAGGGTTATGAAGTGATTTGTGGTTATGGATCGATCCATAAAAAAGAGGAGAGATTAATTGAGAATCGGCTCATTAAGACAACAATCGGTAGGAACTAATGTAATTGCTGATCTTCAGATTCTAGGATTTAAGGCTATGGCTCTAGGATTTAGTGAATGACACGGTCTTTAAATATATAATTACATAGATTATTACACTGTTAAACTACGAACATTTATCGGTAGGTATCATGAGCTCAATTACCATAAATTACTAACGTTAAATTTTATAATCACCACAAAACCATAGTTAATTAGTCCCGTTAACGAAAGCAATCTTATAAATTACCGATTAATTCATCTCGGCGGCAATTGCCTTCACTTACAAATACGTACTTGACTTGTATTCTGGATCGCCGTTGACATTTTGTCCGTTTTTGGCGCAAAGCCGACCTGACCTCCTATTGTTCGAGAGAAATTGACCACCTAATATGGCGGTGATGCCACTAAAAATAATGATTCATTTGAGCGCGACATTAGTGCCTTAATAGACGCCGCTTTTGTTGTTTCGGAATGGTTTAGAAAATATTGTGGTAATGGTTCGCTGCTCGGAGCGAGGAGGTCAGCGTATAATGGGATCACAGACTTAGTTGATGTGCCGAAATTTGGGTAATATTAGGAAACGGAACAGTAACAATGTCGATGGTTGAACGTGTAGAAAACTCGTTGTGTTATGTAAAAGGTTTAGGTGAAAACTATTAGGCAAGTATTAGATGCTCAGCTGACAATATACTATCACTGTTGAGGAGAGAGGACTACGAGGGGTTAGCAGATATGATCGTTTACACACGCACGTTTTGATAGATAGTCATTTATTTACATATATAAGAGCGTTAGCAACTTTAGCATTAGCTTTTTAGATCATAGGCCAGAACGTTGGAAGGTCTACGGATCTAGGAGTACTGTGCCATGAGAAAACAAAAATAATTTGTCAATGGTGTCTTGAAAAACTATGTGTGACTGAGATAATGATATAATTACTTGATTGGATTAAAACCAGTCAAAAAGTACGCAATTTCTTATATAGGTAGAGATCTAAATTTAAAAAAATGTGAATATTCTATAAGCGGATAGCGTAACTATAAAATACGTAAACCCTCACTATGATGCATGAGCCCGCAAAAAAGGCAATAATTATAGAAGTTAGTATTTATTACTTAGATACGCATTCACGAATGGTAACCAATTAACTGGGAGCTTACGGTAGCGTCCGACTTGTACACGGACATGCAAAACCTTCTGGCCGAGTGGTGGATGCAGCTTTACGGTAATCACGTGAAGTTACAATAGACACGCAGGCTCTACACCACACTTACTTGTATCATCTTGGTACACCTTTTGTTTAGTTAAGAGTATAAGAAGATCCTTATTTTGATTGTGTTTTAAGCATACATACTACATTTTTTTATGTGTGGGGATTGTTTTTCAAAAAGATATACCAGGATTGTAGCATATAAAAATCTGTGGTCTCGGCCAACTGGATTGGGAATCTGTTGTGCTTATTTGTGTATTTTTATGCTTTTTACCTGGAAAATATCTGTTGATTATAATTGGTATGTTCATCTTCACTCAACTCAATTGACTGTTAAAAGTCCTTTTGATGATTCTATTCTCTTTCTTTATTTCCCTTTTGTTCTTTTCTCAAATTTATTTTGTATCGATAATTAAGATAATCGAAGAAAGGTACCTCAAGGTACAGTATCGACCACTCTACACGCCTTGTAGATCGGCAGATGTTTCCTACGACCCGTCTCTTCGTCGGCGATAAATCCCTCGCCATCTTTGATGTCGGATGACGTCACAGTGATAGATTAGCACTCGACATATCCAATTTGTCGGCAGTTGGTGCATAATAATTTGATGGATGGCATCGTTCGGAGTTCTTAACGTGAAATTGATACTTATTGTGTAGATGTTGCTATTGAAATAGTTAGCTCTCGTATTCGGAGATGTGGCTGTCGAGATGGAGGTCTAAGTTTTGACTGCGTTGTTGAGAAAACTGTTAATTTAAAGGACTTTATACAAGAAAGAAAAGTTTTTAAGCCATTTTTAGCAGTTTGCACCTTTGTAATTTGCGAAAATGGAAAAAGGTTCGTGTAAAGCGTTTGAAAATTATTGGTTTTGACGAAGAGAGATAGGCTGAGCTCAACACGCACACACACAAACATTTCGTTACCATTACTTTATTATTACTGTACTATAGGTGTCTGTAAAATATTTATACAAACAAACACATAGCATCGTCGACATATTAATATTTCCCGTACAATCAACCTATCACAAATAATAACGTTTTCTGGTCATTAGTCTTTAACTGTTCTCTAAAACTATATCATAAATTAAGTCCAACTTAAACCCATCGTCATAGGCCAATTAGTATAGGTTGCGCGTGCGCCGAGACAAATGGTGATCGTAACTCATACAAAACGAGATCAGTGCTTTCGACACTTAGAAAAAAGTATAATTTCTTTCGATAATAGTGAACTATGACCCAACAGTTAAGTTGATTATTTATTAAAATAGGATTCTAAAAGTTCATAAATTTTGGATTATTACTAGTTCGCCTCGCGGCGTTGCCTCAAGTCTGCTGATTTAAATTTAGTGGCCTTCACAACACGTGGGGTGATGTATAGCGCATTATTATCACAAATAGCGTGTAATTATCATTGGAATAATTATTCAAATTAGCGAAAGGAATTATGTTGTTTATATTTAGTAAATGTTGGAGCCTACCCACATAAATTTACAAAGTACTAGCAGTGCTGCAGGGTTATGGGCTTGCATTGCAGGTCATTTCCCGCTGTGGAAGCGAGACGCCGCTAAACACAGCACGTAGCGGCTTCCCGCTTTCGCAACGGTTGTGACCTGCGATGCAAGCTCATAACCTATCCATAGTAACGCACCTGGGAGTTAAATTACAAGTAGCAGGGCAGGTATTGTCAATACCACACCCTTCACATTGATTCTGACTAATGCGTTAAGTTTAGTCCATACAAATTCTCACCGTGATAGCAGCTTGACTTAACAATATTAAACCTCTTAAGAGGCCAGCCTAACTATCTTTATGTTATTAGAGGATTAGCTCTGTTAAATTTTTTCTCCCAATCGGATATGACTACTAGTTATGTTATAAAAAATGAGTTGACTTCATCGTGGCTGTGGACACAATGGTCTTCTTGAGTTTCAGAGTTCAAGCGAGGGGCCATAGACTAAAATATCTTGACTAAAAATTATGAAACCTCATAACAGTACCTACCCCTTTAAAATATATAGGTGTGATATGAGATAAGTACTTCAAAGTTCTTGCTACTTAGCCTCTATGATGCCACAACAAACTGAAAAATTAATAAGATCTTGCGAAAAGAATTGTTTAAAAATAAAACTATGCAGAAGTACCGTTAGCCATAAAAATGGATGCAAAAATCTTACCGAATCATTCCTAACTGTTCATTGTTTAAATAAATATAAACAATTATCGATCGTGGTCCGTTCACTACGTTCAAAATCGCGATTCGTCTCAATTTAATTGTGTGTTGTCTGCATGTTGTATAATCAATATATTCACGTTTTTGTTATAAGCCTTTGTTTGTGCGAAATAGAGTAAATAAGTCTTTGGTTTTATCTGAATATTGTTTTAATATCTACATAAATGTTTTAAGGAAGGTCACCCATCTGGGGTCTGAAAGCAGTAGCCGCTGCTTAACTGCAGATCGTCTGATCCCCGCGATAGCCGTGTCTACAAAAAATATAATTGAAGCGTAGTTCTATTCATTGAATCGAAGTGCAAATTTTCGTAAAATACGGAACAGAGTTTACTTTTTGTGTGCTCTATTCCCATAAAAAAAAATATTGGTGAAGAATGTTGTTTTAGTCAAAGATTTTCTTTCTCTGTAAAATCCTTTGAATGTATGTTGGTTCCGTATAACATTTCATATAACACCATAGCCCATCCATATTAAGTTAACCTCACATCCAACATCAATGTAAAACATTTTGACTTACGCCATTTTGGTTACAGATTAATGATCTAGTACCGACTTCGTTGATAACTTAATGTATGGCGCTCATGAATAAAAAACACATTAAATCGATGGTGTGATAAACATTTCGGATAGAAGTGAGTAATGTTTGTGTACCGATGTGAGGCTGAGATCAACGCGGGGACCGGGCTTACAGATAATCTGGACATGGTGGGATGTTCTACTCATGTTTACCGTTTTTATAACATTTATAAGTAATAAACGTAGTGAAGTACAGCAGACATTTCCCCCTTTACATATAAAAATTGTCAATGTTGAACAATAGATTGAGTTATACCTGTCACTGACGTTTGCATGACAAAGAATGGAGATGCCTATAGACTTAAGAGGTGGTTAACTTAAAAGTTTAAAATCATTTTAGCGTAGTTAAATGTAAGACGGTTTATGTTTGTAACTAAACCATTGGTTATACTTCCTACAATTGAATCATAGCTGAAGAATGAGCTGGAGATTCACGCACACACATTTTGACATAAGTTGTGAAATTCACGTCTGTAAATGCGTCTACGTCAGAAGGATTCCTGGTTATATGTCTA
The DNA here is from genome assembly GCA_946251915.1 of Abrostola triplasia. NCBI lineage: Eukaryota > Metazoa > Arthropoda > Insecta > Lepidoptera > Noctuidae > Abrostola > Abrostola triplasia. The sequence continues at coordinate 609,375 of OX276433.1, forward strand.
AAAGACATTTTTAGTATTACTTCATGTGTAGGTGCGCTGCTGTAGAAATTACTTGTAAGTAAAGTATATTAGGCTGTTCTCCACATTCTCGTAACTATTTTACTTTAACGATCTCTGTGCTGTACCTGCGAGCCAGTCGGCTCCCCAGCCCGCTGGTAGCACTGACCTGTTGCGGCCAATTACATCCTCCTTACGAACTCTCGCAAAACGAATGGATTGTTACATTCAAACATACGAGTAGTCGCAATGCGAAATTCCCATTGGTGTAATCGATTTCAGTGTCGATAAAACTTTCTATGGCGCGAAATTCGGATGCGTGTCGAGTTGAAACCTGCACGCGATACGCCGCGGCTTGCTCACGGAGGTCGCACGTTAATTGTCTCCACGCCACACAATTAACGATTAGGGTGTACCTCCCTGACTTATCCGTGTAAGAGTCGGTAGCTTTGTACATAAAATTATCGTGTTTACATTTATACTTTCTTTGAGAGGTGCGAATAATTTGATTTGGTAGCACGATATGGTTTGTTTGCGGTGCGACTAACGGTGCGTAGTGCTATAATCTGCTTTTTAGGGGACGGGTTTTACAGAGTACGTTGTGTACAGATATTATACAAATACTTTACCTAGCATGTGTACTGACCTCATGAAGTGGATAAGAGGTTTTTGGACCAGATTGTTGGAACAAATCAAGTACTCATGTGTTTTTTCTTAAGTTAAATCTACGTTTATTGTGATTCCAAAACACAAACGAAATGGAAATTGTGCCCAATACCTGCCTACGACTTGTAAGGTCGTGCAAAATGTGCATCAGGAAAACGCTGTCCCGAAGAGTGTATGAAATAGAGGATACTTATATGATATAATGATAAATATTATAATCAATTAAGATTACAGATTACTTATGTGTAAGCTTTGCATGTGAAACCTGTTATGTATCCTTACAATATTAACCAACTGTCAATGTATATTACTATTATAAATGAATCACTATGTACATTCTTACTAGGTATGTGTAATTATTTCATGTATATAACACAATACCGTTGGACAACTACAGAACTAGAATTGGAAAAATCAATAACACTCAAAAAGTCGAAGTTTATCGAATTCATTAATATAGAGACACTATATTTCAGAATGGCGGGTAACCTTCAATCCAAGCTACCAATTAACAACACATAAGTTGACCGGTGAGTAATATTATTATAATCTAATGCCAAGGACGATGATATTTCAGATATTGAAAATATAATAGCCGCTACTTAGGGTGAAATAATGTACCCTACAAATTCCATAAGCTTTGCTTACATAAATCTGGACAAATATCTGAGGCTAATGTCCATCTCAACCCGTGCCTGGCACCAATCTGCTACCCTTAGCGGCGAGAGCAAAGCTAGTAGTGTGTTACGCGAGTCGAGTCTCATAAACAAGGCGGCATATTAAAAAAAATACAATTTACTTACAGGCGTCAACACTGATAGTACGCTGAAAACTTGTTAAATACTTGAATTTAATCCCATTATTTATTAGTCATTGTAAACAATATGCTCTTGACACTACCTTTTATAGGTTTTGGCAAAAACTGGTGGATGCTGCAGAATTTGTAACAATCCGTTTATCAAATTAGTATTGCTATTATAAGAAATCAGCTAACTCTATTGCGTACTAGTACTTTATGGTTCTATGAAAAATCTTATCAAATCTCATTAGTAGGTACGTCGCTACAGCTAATTAGTCGCCTACTAGTGAGTTTTATCACGGGGATGCTGGCGGCAGACCCCTACTGGTATTAATTGCCTTGTTTACTTCCTACAGTAGAGGGCACCACTGTACGGACACAGTCATAGGCCAAGTGGGTCGGAATCCAGTTTGTCATAACATTAACATCGTCCTTTAACTAATAGGTTCCGTTAATTTTAATGTTATATTTATCTAGGTTCAGCTATTTTCATTAAGGTTGCTCATTACTATGGTGGTAAAGTCGGGTTCACATCGCAATGATATCGTTACGGACTTTGTTATTTCTATATTCATCTTAGTAGAAGTGTACGACTTCTGGCGTTGCATTGTTAGATAAGTTGGTTGCGACTTACTTTATAATTTAGCAATATTTGAATGTTGTATAAAAGGCTGGCTGCTTTCCTTCTACTACATAAGTTTATCTATTTTATTCCACAGCTAGGCCTCTCCTATGGCAGCCACTAAGCTCAATCTTCGACTATCTACATAGGTTATTTTGCTATACGAGGGTCAAACTGAAAGTTCTTAGAAAATCAAAAACTGATTACATTAGCCAGTTATTAGTTTTATTATATCTTTTCAAAATATTGTCCATTCACGTCAATACACCGCTGCATGCGATGGAACCACTGGGAAAAGCACTTTGCCCACTCGTCTTTAGGGTTCTCTTCAATGGCATCGCGATACGCAGCCACCGCTTCTTCAGCATTCATAAACCGCTTTCCTTTAAGTTTTTCTTTAATTTTTGGAAATAAATAAAAATCACAAGGGGCGAGGTCGGGGCTATACGGCGGGTGACCCAGTAATTCAACGTTTGATGTCGCCAAATAGTCGATCGTTCGCTTAGCGGTGTGCGACGAGGCGTTGTCGTGGTGAAGGAGGATCCTACTGCGAGGTCGTTTCTCTCGAACTTTTTCCAAGACAAGTGGCAAACAATTGGTAGTGTACCATTCTGCAGAAACTGTTTTTTGATCCTCTAACACAATTGTTGCGAAATGACCTATCCTTCCAAAGAACGAGGCCACCATTTTTTTTCCCGCACTTCGATCTCTCTTCACTTTAGTTGGCAACCTCTCGAAAGGAAACACCCACTGAGCAGATTGTCTTTTGGTTTCAGGATCATAACAGTAAATCCAGCTTTCGTCACATGTTAGTATGTCGAACACAGCATTTGAGTCACCTCCGTTAAATCTTTCAATCATTTTACGGCACCAATCCACACGATGGAGTTTTTGAGCCTCAGTCAAATTATGAGGTATCCACCGGGCGCAAAGCTTCCTGACTGCTAAATGTTCGTGGAGGATTTTGTGCACTTGACTCATACCGATGCCTAAGCTTGTCCGAATCTGCTGATAGGTCACTCTTTTGTCAGTCTCTATCATACGCCGCACAACACAGATGTTATCTTCAGTCGTCGCCGTAGAAGGCCGTCCCTTACGTAAATCATCAGTGAGATTAGTGCGACCACGTTTAAACTCATTAAACCAGTTGTAAACTGTCGCACGAGATGGGGCTTCATCGTGAAAGGCCAATCGTAGTCTATCATAACTTTCTTGTTGACTTAAATGACATCGAAAGTCATAAAAAATCATTGCACGAAAATTTTCTCGTGTTAAATTCATGTTGACGTGACACAGACAATTTTCAATTTGCCGCCAAATCGTAAAACAAATGACAAATTAATGAAATATATACTCAGTAATGTTGGCAAAGAGTTCTATTTTCAAATTTTAGAATTATTTTTTTATTATATTGTTTATAAGTGGCCAGTTCTAAGAACTTTCAGTTTGACCCTCGTATATGCAACTTAAAACATAAAATGACATGTCCACAAATAGAAAAGCAAGAGGTCCTGGGTTCGAATCCCGGGTCGGGCAAAGTGTTTCTGGGTTTTTCCATTAGGTAATTCTCAGTAGCAGCACGGAGTCTGGATTTGTGCCCGGTTGATGACAATAGGCTCGCCCCCTATTACATTAGGACCTAAAAAACATAACTGGCGAAATGTGGGTATACTATATTATGTATACCTCTGCCTACCCCTTCGGGGAATATGGGCGTGATGTTATGTTATGTTAGAAAAGCATGGAAAATATTATCTACGAACCTCAAATATGTGCCGTGTTTTACCTTATCTGGTAGTAATATCCTACGTACAAATGTTACTCTAAGTGACATTTGGCTATACCAATATAAGATTAATTGAAGTTGCTCATTTCATGCTAGATTAAGTTTTTACTCCCTACCTACAGTTTCTACCTACAGTGCCGCATACGTACGAGCATACAATTAGTTCAATGACTTAGGTCATCATAGATATTTTTATAGTAGACGTCAGCATTAATCTATTATTTTCAGTTTAGTTTCGTCTCAATGCAATGAAGACATTTTTGTTCTTAAAAGATTTCTGACTTACGTATGAAAAAGGCAATGAGAAAATTCTACGTATATACTTACATAATTCGGTTATTTATTTAGTAGATTTTTACCAATACCAATTTATCAGCTAGAGTATTAGATATCATTCGTATAAACTCTAAATTATTCTATTCGTAGCTGGATTCCATACTAGAGATACAAGATAATAGTATCTTCGTAATATATGGAAGCGAGTGGACGTGAAACAATTGCCATAATTTATACACAATAATTTAGAGGCAAACGACACGACAAAATAGTCGGTGAAGTGTCGATCGTCTGCGTTCGCCCTTACCGTCGTTATAATCGTACCGTGACCGGCGCACGCGCCGCGGGACGCTGCAGTGATAAAAACAAATGGACTGCGTTGTTTACCACTTTTAAATACTTAGGTTACATTGATAACTCCTACTAAGGGTTCGATCGAGTTTCTTGTCGGTGACTTTTCAGTGAGAACGGGAATTATTCTTGCGTTACCATAGTAAACAAGGGACGAGTGATTGTGACTTTCAGGATTTGTTTCGTTTTGTTTAGGAGAATATATTTATAATAAAGCTTTTTTGCAACATAATGGACGATTTTAGGAATTCATTGAATTTACAGGCTTATACGTTTTTGTTTCAGGAATTTTGAGCGAAATGATTAACGTCGCATTTGTAAACCTAAGTTGTTTTATTATTTTATATCAACCATAAAAACCACAATCGTCATATCTAGTTATTAGTTTTTATAATATTGCCTTGCGAGATGTCACGATAAACTCACGTTTAAATATGCAAACGAGTCTGTCGCGACTAACTATATATAGTAGTGGACATTATTAAATGTTCTCACGTAGAAAGTTGTAGTTATGAGTTTAATTACATAATATCTGGCGCTTGACCCCTGTTCCTGTCTTGTTTGTCTGTCTGTGCGTCACAACTGTTGCCTTTGACAGTTGGAGGCGTCGAGATATATTTTGATATTTGGAGTGGTACAACTCTTTACTCGCTTTCTTAATGCGTACTCGCGCTGTATTTTTTTTAGTTAGCCAGTTATATGTCCTATTGTTTATTATAAAAAATAATGCTAAAATAACACCACTATTTTCAAATTATTGATGTCGTACGTCACTGGCTAAACATAGTTTCGTTTTAAATAGCGATATAGGGCTATTATTTTCAGCTTTTGTATAGGTTGGGCGACGATATGCACGAAATCTGACAGCGGTTGGAAGCGATGATGATATGTGAAGAAGACGATTCTTTGAATATTCACCTAAATATCGCATTGTAAGATCAAAGTTATCAAAAATATTTGTTCATTATTTCTTTTCATCGGTCCGTCCATTTTAGTTTTTTTCTAAGACGCTATTATAGTAAGTGATTTCGAAATTTGTTGATTTAACTAAGCCCGAGCTAACTGCGCCTGGTTCTGAACTAAAATTGTCAGATGTTGCAACAAATATAACGAGTGCCAATTACAAAGCAATTCATTTACAACGCCAAATTATATTGATTGGGTTCTATTAAGTAAACCTGAACGAGTCGTAATTAATACTTTGTTAAATATTTATGATTTCGTTTTCAAAACCATGTTACGGTGATTAAGGATGTGGGATGACAAAATGTTACTGAAATGTTACCAACCAAGTGAGCTTATATATTTATATTGAATATAAGTATATAAACTGAGGGCGTAGATTAGGTACTATTTTGAAGGTAACGCAAAAATATAGGTACCTAAAGACTACAATTTTTATTCTGGGTGTATTAAATACCTTATACAGTAAGTACCTACTGTTTTACATTTTTTTACAGTAACATTTTGTGATCTAGATATAACCTGTATCTCATTTTAAGAAGAAGGCAGGGCTATAAACTCGATTCGGTTACTGCGTGCTGAAGATTTCCAACCGTAGAGTACATATGGTTTTCCTTCACCGTAATTAAAGTGATATGGAACTAAAAAAAACCATTTTGGGAATAGCAAGGATTAAGCTTGTGCTTTTGAGTTCAAAATAACATCAATACATAGCCCAGTTAACAGCCTTTCACGCCAAGCTCACCTCAAAGACCCAAAGATCTTCATTATTCTATCAAACACTGTAATCTGTTAATTAATCAAATCACAGTGCCACGGGCTCTAACCACAAGTTTATTAATAAGAGCCTTCAAATATTTGCCCAACCCGCCACGGAAGAGAGCGTGACCATTGAAATAGCTTCACGAATACCTGACACTCCTTATCCTTGAACCAAATTAATTGCCGTAAGCGCTGTTCATCAAAGGACCGATTACAATAACGATTGCCGATTAATCGATAAAAATCAATATTTCGATATATCGATACGCCGTGAGTTCATCGTCTAAATAGAGCCAGGTGCACACGAATGAGGATCATGAATAAGTCATTAAGGATCCCCCCTGAACCTATGACCTATGTCTCCATTGAACACAATTCGACTTGTAACGTATTGGTTCGCGATCGGTCCGCTATTATGCGAAATACTCGTTATTTCATATATTTTTGAAAGTATGCATGGCATTGGTGATTTTTTTTTGAGTTTTGAAACTGGTCGCGTATTTGTGGTTACGCAATGACAGCTGGATGTTAAATAAATAAATATTTTGTTATATAATATGTTGTTGATTGAGTGATATTAGAGTATCGCAAAGTAAACTAATTTAAATTATACTAATTAAGCCGAAAAATCACCTAGATGTATTTACACCTGTGGATGGAGTAAGGGTGGTATTATTTACGAGTTGGTACGTGTATGTGGGTATTGATAGGGCGAGGCCTTTGTTCAACAGTGGACGTCTTTCGGCTGATGATACGTGACAATGTTGACGATACATGTGCTCAAATGTTTCTATCAGTTTATGACGAGATTACTGTAGCGTTTTCTAAGCAAAAAACCACAATAATAATATAAGGGTTCATTGCATAACCAGATACAGAATTAGAAAAAATAATAGGTATTTTATTTATTCCAAAAACATTCTTTTTTCAATAAATAATTTTTTCGTCCCCCTTCTTATGTTTCTAGCGCACTACATGGTACTATGACCTTTCATGTACGTACCGATGTGGACAATTATGATGTATGTCCTCAGAATAGATATTGCAACAGTATCACACCTGTGTAGGAGAACCTTTAGTCAAGATAAATATAATCGATCGTTTAACGTAAAACTGTGATGGAAATATATACGCTAGCATTTGTTTGATTAATGTATAGCCAATGGGGCATGGACGGAGTTTTGCATATGATATCGAATGACCTGCGGACTGGGTCTCGAGTGAGACAGTGTGGCAGCAATGAAATGGGGGCAAAATGTTGAAGCACTATTAGTAGTCATTGATAGGTTGTATATCCTAAGATGTATTAAAAGGAGCTTTCAGCTATATCGTTTGAAATACAAAATAATAAATTAGTTATCAGTTGCTATAGTTGTGAAAGAAAACATCGTACGGAAACCGGCGCACCTGAGAGATTTTTCAACGGTGTGTAATGCCATGTTAGAGGCCTACAGGCGGTTTAATCTCGGACACCAGGTTGTTCTATCAACCATAGGATAAGAAGAAGAAGTAGATGATATCTTGACTTTGATTAGATGGACCTACTTAATAGTAAGTTAAGACATATTCGAATCCAAAAGTCAGAATTAATGGGAATATATAACAAGAATGGAAGAATAATTACTAAATAGCATGGCAGTTTTCTAGAGAGCTAGTTCATTTCATTGCGACATTCTCAAAATACTAATAAACATTGGTATTTTTCAGTTACTCGTAAGTTAAACGTTTATCGACAAGACACCACAATACACCCCCCGCGCCGAACTAAATACTATCACGGAGCAAGTCGGGCTAATTCGTGCTGCCGAGTACTGTGACACAATACTTTGGATTTCTGATACAACTAGCTGCGGACTATTGATGAATTGCGACTATCAATTATGCTGCGATGTTGTTTTTGAAATTGTTTCGTTTACTTGGTTGCAGTTTTAGCTAGCTTTACCTTCTTGCTACAGCACTTTTGAATACTTACCTTACTGAGAGAGAAAGGAGAGAAAAGAGAGATGAAGCTTAAATTTGCATAAGGTTCTCTCTCTGTTAGACATTTGTTTTCTTTTTCTATATTTCTTTTTAATGTTATAATATCATCGACAGTTACGAAAGAAGCCGTAGCGCGTGATAATCTGGGAAATTATAATATAACTGAGCAGTGGGTAAAGTTTGGCTGCAGACGATGATGCTATTTAAAGTGGGAGGCGTAAATGCACGTGTAAAATGCTAAGACCAGATCTAGTATGAAATAGAATCTTCCTGCAAAATAAATATATAGTCCTCCTTGTCGATTTCGATATGGACTTCTGAAATGACCTTCTTTGATGCGCCCTAATGTGGCTCGCTAGACCGAACTACCAAGCAAAATACCAAACTTGCGTCACTGGGTCAATCCGCTCGTCTTTTGTTACGATTATATGTATGTTAAATTATTAATACATACTCTTTCGAGTCCCGTCGTGGGTGGAAGATCTTATCTACCAACACGGCCATGCTCCAAACTGATGTAATTAATACCTTATGATTTTCTAGTAGCCACATCATAACAATATATCACACAAATACACACGCTTTCTTGAGCGTCACCTATAAAAATAAAATTCAAATTAAAACCGGTAGTAACTCGACCCAGCTATGTCAAGAATTTACTCTTAATAAGAATATAGAAAGAGCGATATATTTACATAAAACATTAGTATGTATATGTTTATACGTCTAGTATGTATTTATGTAATGGTAACGTCATATTCTGGTATATTTATTTAAAATTGGTCAGATCTTGTTTTGTTTTTTATTTGCTATATTGATATTTTACTCAAAGCAGAGAAGAATGCCAAAGAAAAATGGAAGCTTATAGCAGTGGGTGATACCGGGCTGAAATGATGATGCTGATATTGATACTGGACGATCCTGAAATTTCAGCCTCCGACAATTAATCTTTATAAAATAAAAACAATGATTATGGTAACTTAGAGCGATTTTTGAAGCACATTAAAAGTACTAGTACAGCTTAAGTGCTAGATACTAAATTATATAATTAGGGGCATTCTTTTCCAAAAAAGAAGAAGCGCGGGTGTATACTTATAGTCTAACATATTTAATAGAACATGTAACTGTAGATGTTTATCGTAACCCTTCTAGAGATGAGTTAATGCGGCTATCACTGGAACAGAAAATTCTAAATATTTTATATCTGTTTTTTTGTTATAAGCTAGTGCTGGTAACAAGGATGTAAGGAGCGAACCTCCTATGACGGCAGTAGGTACGGTATTGTACGACGGTATTTGCGTCCAGCACATCCTAGATAGTCAGTCTCGCTACGATATTGCTGACTAGCTAAACTCCTATCTGTATCTAATTACCTATCAGTAATGTTCTCCTGACCGAATTCTGGTCACGGCGGCCTATCCCATCTGAGACTTGCCAACTACGCAGGAGATAGTGCACAAGTATGAGCGCAAACATAGGTGCGCTCCCTATTACCTCACTCTCATAGTCCGATGGGACAGGAGACCGACACGACCAGATAAAGATCAGGCGCAGGACCAACGGCTTAACTGCCTTCCGAAGCACGGAGGGGTCTCGATATGTGAAAGCCACGTAGCGACGAGCCCCTCACCTTTTAATAATTACTATTATTATAAAGAGGTAATGTTTCAAATTGCCGACTGGTCCGGCCTAGAATAGACCACCCTCTTTCCTCCAAGGAAAATCCAGAAGATGGGCAGCAGCGTCTTCCGTAACTTCACCATCAATACAGCGATCCCCAAGCCGTTTGCCAAGCGTGGGGATTTGATTTAAAAAAATATTTTGGCTTATACTTTAATCCCAGGAAAGACATCACAAAACTTTGTACGCAAACAAAATTCGGGGCTGAATCTATTATAATGAGAGAAGAATCTCGTGCAAAGAAATTTTACTGGGATTCTTGTTCGAAAGCGGTGTTGTGTGTGTGTTGTGTGCGTGTCATGCCGGTAGATATATAAGTCATTATAAGTAGCAGTTTTTAATAAAAACACCACAGTTTATATTTTACGACTCTTGACGTTGTATTCGAAAGCGGACATATTAAATTAGCCATGTTGGATTATGATTTAATTAATACGATATTATAATTGCCATTTAGAGTTAAATTACCGATAAATAGCGTGTTTAATGTGTGTGTAGTAGGAACGTCTTAATATTTTGGTCGGTAGGTACTGTGTTTGAGTTTTTAATTGCGGTAATATGATTGTTATCAGCTTAATGTAAATGACGTGTCTAATTATATTGATAGTTGAGTTTATTATATGTAGAGTATATTATATTATATGTCAGTTCTTGTTTTATTGCTGAAGTCTGGTTATTAGTTGGATTTTTAGGCGTCACGGTTATGAGGATATGACGTCTTTTTTAGTAGTTAATGGTTCATTATTAATGGCTAAGGAAAAATAACTTATGTTGAGAGAGGGAGCATGGTAAATGGTGATAGTAGGTTGTATATTTTGTCGTCGTTGTTGCCTTATTAAATAAATTTTCTATTGATCTTACCGTGTTTAAGTTAAGGTTTCTATAAGCAAAATATGTAAGTAATTAATTAATTTACTTTTCTTTAAACAATTTTTTCAGTATCCTTGCGATTATCATTCTATCTACAAGGAATTTGATAGCAAAACCATTACATAGTTAAAATAAACACACCACCGACATATATACATATAACCATTATGCTATTACATAAACAACCATACCTCTTTATTAGCAATTATATATAATTCTCCTTCACTAATTTATCATAAATATTTCACAATAGCGCAAGCGTATTGGATATCGGCCAAAAAACCAATCGGCAAGTGCCCGACGACCTAGGGTCGTGACCCACCAGTATTAATTACGTCGCGTGCCATTTCCAATGTTTCTGTGCGCTTGCGCAATGACGTCATACATCCGTATAGAGAGGTGATGGGCTTGAGTTTGAATTAGGAATAAATATTGATAGTTTTTTGTTAGCGGCCAGTGATTTGCGCGTGAGTCGAGGCCATGACGCTCAGTTAATGTCGCTTCGTTGGCTTTATCGATGTTGGTCGCTATCCATCTTTATATAAATGGTACAAATGTTAAGACTTTTCTCTTATGTTTATGAAGCATGTTTTTTCAAGGTATCAATAAATTTCTCTTGTCTGTTCTTGCTCTGGTCTGGAAGTAAATGGTAATTTTATTAATGTTAATCGGTTCGTGATCCAAATTCATGTTGTATGTGGTCAAAATATGAATTATATTAAGAGACTACTAACCCTGCCCTTTGACTCTCTTAGTACCTAGAGGACAAACATTACCTTTATTAAATTTTATCTTAATAAAAATCTGGTGTATCTACATTAGTTTGTTCTTTGTCGTGTGCTTGATGACTCTATTGAACTTATAAGAAAGAATCGCTTTTTTGCCGATTGACACCGGTATTTTTAAACTTCCTTGATCGACTAGTTTTGATACTAACGACCTTTCGCCAGCGAGATGTTAAGATCATCTGTGGTAAGCAGAACCAAACTAATCACATCAGAAACGTAACGTAATGCAAATCTCTTATAATTATCGATTCGCGCGGTTAATGCTCACGCGATCGATGTAACAACTAACAGGTAACGGTGTGCGAATATTTGGGAACTTCAGTCGTGGTGAATTGGCCCCAAATGGCGGCGTACACTCCTTTTGATATGAGCCAATAACAGCCGATAACAGCGCATGCGTGAGGTGGAACAATTGCGACGGTTGGTCATGCGAGGTAGAAGAAGTTTTGTGGCCGCACTGGCCGCGCCTTTTATTATGTGTTCTTTAGAAGTTTTTGCTAATGGCAGTCAATGTTCTGCCAGTTACTACATGAAGATTATGAGTTACAAGGGACGAACTAAATCTAACGTAAATAATGGAAAACCTCTATGAAAGTACCCACAAAACTAAGTCCTTGAAAACTTTATTGTGTTTATGTATCGTGTCGTCCTGTCATAGATCTTTAATGTGATTATTACAAAATATGAGAAGAAAAGACAATCTCCGGTCCCTTGGAAACTAGTAAAATGGATTGGATCTTGGACAAAAATGGTACTGATAATGGAATTAAACTTCTCAATGATTTTCCTCCCTGACAATTACAGTATAGGATGTTATGTTACCAATGCTACGTTAATAATGCAGCATATATAACACATACAAGTATAGACATGTGAGGCAAAGGCTTTAAAATTAAATATTATAGATTTTCATTTGCGAACATTTGAAATGTAAGAGTTATAGCGCAGTTGCGTCTGATAGTTAATACCGTCGCATGTGAGCGGGCGAGCCTTGACCCGCAGACACGAGCATAGGCACATCTCCGCACAAGGAACTGCTGCTGCTGGAAGTACCTTACAACCACCACCATAGGTACATACCTGTGTGACCACCAAACTTACCTGTGTGACCACCAAACATATCTATGTGACAACTATACCTATATACATATACCTGTGTGTCGACCATACCTTTGTTATCTCTTTTTGTCCTTAGTAATATTTTTGACAACCTCATGGAATCGATTGGACTGTTGCGCTTGGGGTTGCGCGTGCGATTGCGGTACGGGACAAAAATTTGTGTGATCCGCAGATGTTTGTCCCGAGGCTGGGTGTTTGGGTCTGTGATATTTCATGTTCGAAAACGCACCCACGATACAGGAGTAATTTCTATAGCAGTCACTAAGACTCGGGACAAATGTTTGCGGATGGCAAAAATGATTGCACCGTGCGGGAATCGAACCCGCAATCTTAAGCGCGGCAGTCTAATTGCTTAGCTACTGCGCCAGTTAGGTCTAACAATGGTGTTTAAAAAAACGATAAAGCTAAAATGGTAGAACCTACTAGTTAATAAAGCATTGAAAGACTTACCACATAGCCACATCTAGGCACTTAAATCTCGGTCCCAAGCTATACCTAACGCAAGTTGAAGCCACTTGTGTAACAGTAGTAAAGTCGGCGCACAATAAGCACCATGTTATAGGTCATTTTGTGTAGTTGAATACATAATTAGGAGCCGACCTAGCGTCCCGCCGCCGTTAACAGGCCCTCCGTGTTTAATGACGGCACTTGTATTTTAGAGTATTTATGACAATTTATTATTGGCCTACCAATTATTTCGTAAGTACGTACACAGGTACACAATACATGAAATAGAATAGAAAATCATTTATTCAGTAAGGACAGTAACAACACTGAAAGCAATTTTAATAAGTATGGTTGGATTGATAGTACAGACAGCATCATAAGTAGCTTAACATGTTATGTCAAATAATTGATAGAAACAAACATTTATTCAAGTAATTGTTTCAAATTATAGAAACGTTCAAATGATGATCTGAGAATGTTGAAGACTAATTACTGTATAATAAGTTGTTCTTTAATTTATATTAAGTTAAAATTTTTAGCTAATTATGATGCTGACTGTACTTACATAGTAATTGTTCACGTCAGCTGTAAATTCAATAGCAGGTGGAAGTCCAAAATTGCTGTCCGATTCTATGCTAAACGTTAGACATATTGGTCAAACTATGATTTTTTGGCAATTGGGAAGCTGTATTGTGTAGAGTTCCTGCAACCGGTGGATGCAAATCGTCGTTCATTCTGGCGTTCTAAGAGGGAGGCCTTTGTTCAACATTGGAGATCTTCTGTCTGATGATGATGATTTTGTAGAGATGTCCTCTAGTATTGCAATAGGTATTTATACCTGAATCTTTGTATGCTGGAAATAAATGTGTATTGGCTCAAATGTATTATAGATTTTCTCCGAAGTTATTAAAAAGTTACAAAAGCTTAAGGCTGGTAATAACCATTAAGTAGGTACATTATGTCTTAATCTATAAAACCCTTATATTGTGTGTATATAGATGAACCTATCAGCACATATGTGGTACATAATGCTTATATATCGTCTAAGTTTCTATTCTCTCGAAAAAGCTAATAGAAAAGCAAAGTGAATGTTTACCAGTTTTGGAAATACCGTTCATTATACAAACCATTTATAAATCTTAGGCTTAAAGTCGTTTGGGTCTTTAATTCTCGATCGAGATCAATCAAGGAGGTTTTATGCAGAAATAGATGTTAGCCAACGCCCATAAAGCACCCATCCCTGTTAGCGTGACGTCACCGACAGAAACCCGTCCGCGTTAATCAGTTTATGAATGAAATAAACAGCTAACATAAAAAATAACACATTCAGTTAATCGAAAATACTATTAATGACGCTGAATGTCCGTTCCGAAGGAATCCTGTATAACTGGCCCCCATTAAGTTTCCTGCGACTGAAGACTTTTTACACCAATATATACCAACTTTTTGCAACAATATCACCGTATAAGTGAGCTATGTTTTAAAAATAATGAGTGTACGCGGTGCGCGCGCGCAGCGGGGCGTTGATATATGGAGACAACCGTCATAGATCACGCTGTAGGTACTTTCGTCTTTGTTACGCGAGGATTAACGCGTTTTTTCTTTAATAATCAACAATTTATAGAGTATTAACGTTTTTGGACAGTTTTTAAAGCGGCTACTTAATGTGATATATCATTTTAAGCTTTGTTTTAAATTTATTTTAAGACGGAATATAATGTTTTAGGAAGTGTGGTGCGCATGCGCGGTGCGGGCGTCCTTGTTCAGTCGTGGCAATTTGTTTATAGCTGAATTATTATGTGTCTAGATTATTTTGGTTGGTATGATTGCTACCGCTACCGGGGTCATGAAACAATTTTCACGATTTGAAAATGTTAACAGCTCATAAAAATTTTGTAACGATTTTTTACAGTGTCGTTCATAGGTAAGTAGCTTTAGTTCGCGGCTGCGCCCGCGTTAAGTACCCTATTTCCTTTCTCGGGTCTTGAACTTTCTAAATGCCAAATTTCATCAAAATTCTTCTAGCGGTTTAGTCGTGAAGGCGTAACAGACAGACAGAGTTACTTTCAAATTTAGAATATTAGTATGGTTATTAAGAGCCCTTTAGATTTAGCCACACATCGGGGAATTCCTTCATAATAACCATATTTTCTAACTAATGTATTACTTACTTGATGTCATTGCGGTAGGTCGCGTGTTCAGTGCCGGCGAGGTCATTAGCTGTTCGCGTTATGCATATTCATTACCGATTCGTCTATTTTTTGTACGTCTGCAACGGATTGTAGCATCAGTGTACGAACTTATTTATATTTGCTACGTCTTTCCACTTAGTTTTTAGTCTTTCTACAACCTGTTAACTAGGACTAGACTAGTCCTTTTTTGGTGTATTCTACCCCTGAGAACTTATTTAACTAGGCCTTTCCACTTTATACTTGGTCTTTTCTGTTAACTAAGTCTTTCTAGTCTACTCTTGGTCTTTTGTACCACAAAATCCTTCTTAGGAGAATGTGTATATATCCCACCAATACAAGACTTGAATTTAGGCTTTGCTTGGCTTTGTGATTTAATTTTCTTTCAGAGAAACCTGACAATGCCGTGCCTTGATCAAGCCATTGCACCCATGATCTAAGGCTTGCCAGTGACAGGCAGCACATGACCCTCAATCCTCTCAAGGTAGACTTAGGAATCCAAAAGACATACAGCCATAGATATTGTGACATATTTAGATTTTACACAGACAGATAGAATGCGTGTTTTATATAAACATAGTTATTAGAATCATATTTTAACTCGCTAAGTAGTTATTAGGTGTGAATCTTGAATAATATATAATGATTTATAACAGTTTTGTTGCGAAACCATCATTTTTTGTTACGCCATTTTGCACGTGCAGTTATATGATTTAAATATTTTGTATCTTTACATGAATATGGTCGCCAATTGTATCTACGAAATAAATTGTTAATTGCATGTAATTAAATTAAAGGTTCGTTCCTTCTCTGGTAATAATTGGGACAAAAATTATAGTGGTCAACCATGATTTTAAAATGTTAGGTTCTTTCTGCGAATAGGTTTTCAGAAAAGCTTTTTAATATTATTTTAAAACTTCTCAGAAATTATAGCCACTTCCTAATAGATATACTTTAGCTGTCTTTATTTAGACGTTATACCTACACATTTTGTATAAACTTTATATAAAGCGTATCGTTTCGTAGAGCCTATCTGCCATTCTTTAATACATTTTTGTTTTCTAATTGTCTATGATGATGATGATGAATTGTCTTTATAGCGAGGTGAAAAAGTTTGTTAGCACTCGCGATTACCATCCGTTTCTTTAGTGTCGTATACTTTATTTAGGTATCAAACGCTACAAAGAAACTCAGGTAAAAAATTAACATTGATATCTCTCTCCAAAATTATGTAATCGGAGAAACAATAATCTGAGAAAAATAAACATGGCGACTTAGCTTACTGGTTCTCCGTCTCCGTAATTCAAGTCTTTATTTTCGCCGTCTTTATGTAAATTAGCTGACATTTTGTCTATGTGTCGTTGTTACCAATCTTAAGATTTATATACACGTTGATTGTTGGTGGCCGCACCTTCACGTATTTGCATGGCAATCTATCAATTATTATTAAGGATTGAAGAATATTCGAACAAGGCAACGTCCGCCTTGTTAGCAGGTACGGTAACCGCTTTATTAGTCTTCGATGGAGCTAATAATAACGCAAGTTGTTAATTAGTACAAAAAATCTTAATCCTATTATTATTACAAATGCGATTTTGACTTCGTTTGGTTGGTAAGTTGTCTTTTCTTGTTAACCACGTTTACATCTCGAAGGTTCGGTTTACATCATTGTTTTTAAAACTTATGTTAACTATTTGTTTTGCAATTTTCAGTGTCTGAACGAGTTTGAATGGTGTACTTTAGATGGAGGTTCTGCCTCCAGTAGTATACATAATTTGTTATGCAATCTTTCCTATCTTTGAAATGATTAAGATAATCTCTAGTAACTTTATTTAAAACTCTTACTGTATTTTCTGTGTTAAGTAGATATAATGTGTTATTAATCTCTCACAGTTCAGATATTTAGTGATAGAGCCCTTGACATCATGTGTTTTGCTCGTATCGCGAGCTTTTCGTGTAGATTCCTCTTTAATATGTTTAGGGGTAATAAAAGAAAAACCAAAGTCGAGTGCATGAATAGTTTATTTTGTACGTCTCCGTGGAATGTATTCATTACAAACATTTGTTTACGAAATAAAAAAAACACTCTACCTATATTTATATTTACAAAAAAAAACACGTTTGTCAAAGTATTACATTTGAGTATGAATGTCTTGAATAATTTCACTACATTGAGTAAATGAAAATGTAGAAAGTACATCAACAACATTGAGCAAAAATAGGAATGTTTGTGTAACATCGAGTATCAGTTTAGTCTCTTACCATCTCTTTTCAATACGCAATTAAAAAGAACAACACTCCAAGCTTTAAGAGATGATGAGAGTTGTTTTTACAAAATCGATACAAAAGTATAGCCGACAGTCGTGATTAAATAATAGAACTTAGCTACAGTTTAGAAATACGAAGACTTAGAAATATAAAAAGGATTCACAATGCACCCGAAGTTAACACTTTACAACCACAAACAACACTTCGAAATTCTACTACAAATAAATTATATTAAAGATTTATACAAAAATATATAAGTTGTTGTCAAGTCGAATGGAACGTTGCAACACCCGGCTGTTTCCATTTCCTCAAAAAGACATATAAATCATTATCTATAGTAACCTAACTTACTCTATACAAAAAATAATTTATTTATTTACAGCTCGCTTTGTACATAACCTTATACCGGGCTCGTTAAGTACCAATAACATTGTATTAACTAAACATTACTTATTATACGTATTTGGATAGACTCTTTCAAGCGATAACAAATCAAACATCCGAGTGTTTGAGCTTAAACAAAAATCACATTCCTCTATACTGGCCTTTAATTCGGTCACTGACGTTTATACAGTCTATAGTAACGGCACTAGGTGTCGCGTCCAGTGACGTCAGACTTTGGTGGTGAGGTCCAGAGGGTGCAGCTTGATCCTCTTTATTTGGGAATACGACACGTCCTCTTCCTCGCTGGCGGAGCCTACTCCACTACCCGACTCGCCGTCGTCATTATCTGGCACTATAACTTCACTGTCGTCTGATCTTCGTCGCGCAGAACTCGACCTGCCATCAGACTTAACCGACAAGTCCATAGGGTTCTCCTGCAGCGGAGACTCGGATGTTCTCCGCTCAGCCGGCGGCGTCGGCACAAATTCTGCCTCAGAAATAACGTCTTCCTGAGGCGTCGGCTGGATAGACCGCTGCTGTTTTAGAATCTCATCCAGGAAGAAACGCTTCGATGATTCAGTTCGCTCATTGTGATCATCGATTCTTACGTCATTGTTGTTTTCAGCGGCTTGTCTCAGCGCCGCATGGTCTAACAGATGTCTTGAGTATATGGGGTGGAAGCCGGGAGGGAAGAGCAGCGGGTGGTTGTGGGCGAACGGGCTGAACGGAGGCGGCGGTAAGAAGGGCGAGTGGGGGAAGTGGGGCAAGGAGGCTATGTTGGCTAGTTGCAGAGGGACGAACGTATCCCTGGGCGGCGTCAGCGGTCTGTCCTGCGGCCTGGATTGTGATAGCCTAGATTTCTCGTCTAGTTTTGGCGATGATCCGCTCTTGTGTGAATCTGGTGACGCGGAGCAGGGAGGCTTGTAGTCATCTAAGCCGAGTAGAGCAAGTTCTTCTTTTGTTCGTGGTCTTGCGAGTCCCGGAAACAGGTGGGGTGGGAAGGGCGGCGCGAGGGGGTGAGAGGAGGGAGGACCTCGCGGCGGCGACTGTGACTGCGCGGCTTGCTGCTGCTCTTGGAGGAGGCAGTGGATCTTGAACCAGTTGGAGCGGCGGCCGTACCGGGAGCCCGACTTGGACATGCCCACCATGAGGCACTTGCGCAGTCGGCAAGCTTTGCACGCCGTCCTGTTCTTCTTGTTGATGACGCATTCGCCATTGTTTTTGCACTCCGTTATGGAGTTTAGGTTGTTGTAGGAGCGGCCGAAGAATGACTGGAAAGAGAAAGAAACAATACGTTAATATGGAAAATGGGATCAATTTTTTTCTGGCAAGTCTTATACCATACAAATTTTAAAATGGCGGTTATCCTATTCATAAATGACGTAGAAAATAATAGTATTTATTCGATTTTTTATAAACACTAAGCTATCAATACAAAAGGAACTGCTCCATCAGTTTAATTAAATGTAATCAGCATAACAGGTAGCTGCCTGTGCTCGCATGCATATGCATTGGGCTCAATTGGACGTGTATAATTGATATTATGTCCACAAGTTATGCTATGTGGTGTAAAAGGTCGTAGGTTTGTTTGCCTAACCAATTAAAACGACAACGTTATTAATAAATATCGGATTATATGGACCTCTTATTGAGGAATATGAGGCTTTCGTCGACCAACTTTTTACTGTAGCTGGGTATTAGATAGGAAACGGAGTCTTTTTCGCTACGGTCAGTAAGAAATCGTGTTTAAAGGAAGGGAAAATAAGCTCTTTTTAGTACGTAGCAATGGCGAATTTCTTTATTTATTTACATTATTTTCATATAGGTATATTGCGTAGTGTACTGCTTCGTATTTCTGAGTACGTAAGTGCTTTTGATCGTTAATCTAATGATGAAAGGTTTATATAAAAACCAGTTGCCGGACTTCAACTCCAAGTTGTGAGATGTAAGACAAGGGTCCAACACTCCAACCACTTTCTGAGGAACCAACAGACTCGTATACAATTTGATTTATAATGTGAAAATCTATTTTCCCAGTGTTCGAGAGGTCAAACGGCACTCGCTTAGAAACCTGCCGCGTTGAACGGAGCTGATCAAGTTTTACTCGATCATTATAAATTACTGATGCTGGGAATTAACGCCCGCTTCTACAATCCATAGCTTCCAACGTGAAATGTAGCCTATATTTGTGGCTAGTATATTGAGTGACTAACTTTTTTCACGTTAGGCTATAAATAATTAAAGACACTTTCCTTTGACGAGAAAACTACTCGAAAATGTCGGTAAGGCTCGCGTAACTTTTTATGAGCTGTCAAAACGCTATTCTCCATAGATATTGTATGGCAGTACGAACAAGTGACGTCACTAGTTTGAAATCAATTGACATATTATTTATTAATTTAAAAATGTTAGAGTATTTAGGCGTAAAATTAAGTTTTTTTTTTTGAGAAGTAGTCTATAGTATAGTCTTGGAATTATTGGTGAATGGTGACAATATCCAAATTGTTTTTATTGTTGTTGTAATAAATAAATCAGGACACCAACGAGACTCACTATCAAGACAACTGGTACTTATAACACAAGTTTGACCTAAAGCCGCGTTTACACGGCTGGTTAGCGCCAACCGGACCGCGTAACTCCGATAGTGAAAACATTGCCTTACAAGTGTCGTCACGGTATAAGACGTCACTTCTGGTGGATATGGGCCGCGGGTTCGGTTCCAGTCTGCTACACACGTTTAACTATGGTTTTGTTTTCGTGTGACCTTGATTTTTCGGCGAATTTGTTACGTAATGGGGCCTATTGTTTTAGTTTGGAGGATGAGTGTTAGATTGTGGTGATGTTAAGTGCTCGATTAGTTTGATACCGTATTGTATGCGCTAGAATACGAGTATCATTATTTATATGTTTTTATTGCTGTTGCAATTGCGGTTTAGCTGTTTTGAAAAGGATAATACATGTAATTGACCATACAATGTACAAAAAATTGAGACGTTTTATAATTTGCAAGCTGACTGTTGCACTAGCTAAGAAAACCACTTTATACTCCATGGTATGAGGGATTATTTATGTACACACGTACAAAGATTTTAATTCCTATATTCTCTGGAATGAGTATGAGTACATTCTCAAAAAAGAAAACTTAACACAAACAAAATTTTGTATTCTAAAATATACATACCTACGTTACGCTACCTAAAACACATATATGTTACGCTACACATAGCGACATGAAAAACGAGCGTTAACTAAACGTACACGCGTTAACATTACCAAAATGGTTGCAAAACGCCACAGCGTCGCATGAATGTCAATCATCTGGCTACTTGGTAGGGTCACCATGATTTTTATTTCTCAGAAAGTCCCAAAGCGTCCGGATAAAAATGCCCAGTAATTGATAATATTAAATAATAAAAAACCCATAATGAGCGAGCTGGAAAAAATAATCGTAGATATAGCTTCTTTTAACTATATATCAAGCATTTTTTATTGATGAGCATAATATGCGTATTAATTTTATTAGAGAAGAGTTTAATTCTTGGAAATAAGATAGATGTTTAATTATTTTATTATATTATTAGCTGTAAATTATGCCTGAAAAATGGCATAATCACCCTCTATACTTTTAATAAGAAACTCCTTAGACATTAATTTAAAACAGTTACCAAATGTGGTTATAATGCCTAGGCACCTTCACAAAGGCTTAGGGAAACGAGTTGTTTAGACATTTGTAATAGTAATAATGTTACTTCACCAGTTATTTGTAAATTAATTCAGCGTGTGCGCATTGAAGTTTTATATTCATAAGTTCATGCAGAGTTATTATGAACATAAGTGCGGCCTTGTAGTTTCGAAATTAGACATTTTAAAACTTACAGTTAAAATATGCAAAGGAGTTTTAATACTGTAACCATGATTATGAGTTATGAAATATTTTATTCTGCAATAATTGGTCAAGAAATCATAGTTATTTTTAAGACAACGTTATTTTTTTTTAAGTTTGGTAATTTATGGAAATCCCTCAGTATGGTGACCCTACAATTGACCAATTGCAGGATCACGTCATAGATGAAGAATTTAAACTGAAACAATGCCATCTTTGAACGTGCTGCGTGCGTGAGGTGAATTCTACTGCGCATGCGCCGCGTTATTCTACATATTTTTACCACACGGGAATTAGACCCTTATTATAAAGTGGCAAATGTGATTTTGGTTTAGCGTAAACAGCTTTATTTTGGTGATGACATCGCTAATTTAAAAGAAAAGATAATAATAAATACTTATAAGTACTTTGTATTATATTGTTATACAACGATAGCGGTTATACGTTTGTTTTATTATATTCATATGTTTTTAACACAAGTCGACGACACGGATTTTAAGGAAAAGTAAACTTAAAATCACCTTGCAAATATTTGAGGGTATTTTGGGCCAAATATTATATTACAACTTGGATTTGATTGAAAATACATACCTATTATTTTTAATAAAACTAATTATTATACTTATTTATAATTTAAACCATAATTGTGATGTTCTTAGTATATAAGAAGAAAGGTTCGTATTACTATTACTATTCTCGTTTTAGCCGAAACTTACACGATACAGATACAGATGAAGTTGTGCCTGATATCGGAACCACGACTGAACTCTATTTTGTTGTTTGTGGAAATCTGTTCCAAGAGGTTATACGTTTCCAATAATATATTTCAACTGGGTATTCTTAGCAGTGATAGCCGAGTGGTATGACCGTTGGACTGCCAAGTCAAAGGTCACAAGCTTAAATCCATGCACCAACCATCAAAGTGCTTTTAAAATCATGTGCGCATATTAATTATCAGCTGCTAAAAACGGTAAGAAAAAAAATATCGTGAGGAAACCGGCACACCTGAGAGATTTTTCATAACATAACATATCAGAGGCTACAGGCGGTTTAAACTTTGACAACAGGTTGTTAATCAACCATACGAAGAATCGTCTTTTAAAATACTTAGCATATTTATAGATTAGATTCAAGCCCTTAAAACATTTCCCAATCATAACAAGTATAATAAGTGGGTGGAGCCTAAATAAAGTTGACTAATCTCAAGTGATTGCGAGAATCCCGCGAACTGAAACAACTGCTTGTGACAGTACTTGTAGTTAATAATCAGTATGTGCATAAATTGGCCGCACGTTGGGCAAGAGACGCGGGCGGCGCCGGGCGACGGGCCGAAGTTACGAGCGACCTGGCCGCAACCACCTCTGACCTGCGCGCGCGCCGGTAACGTACAGGTGGGGGTTTATCTTTAAGGATGGATACAGATTAATGTCGACATTTAAAGTGTATTTATTGGTTTTATATTAAACATTTTTTTATCACTATCCATTATAATTATGCCTCTTAAGCTTTTCTCTCAGTCTCTACAGGGCGGCGTGTTGATAGGCCGAAGTTATGAGCGCACGGCCAGCGACCACCTCTGCCGTGCGCGTGCGCAAACTTCATAAACGTAATCTTATATCTCCACATTAGAAGAGACATATGAGTTTACCTTTACGGATGTTGTACTCTTGTTATCTTTTGGATTTACATTTACTTTAACTATATTCCGTAATTCAACAAAGCAGTGTTACTAATTAATGTTGAAAATTGCAGCTTCGGATACATTTTGTTCAGTAAACATGTCACTTATGTAATAATAGACTGTTGAGAAAAATATTATCTTAGACGAAGAGGCAATAAATTAAAAAAATATATACAAAACATTTCTAGTCCGCAATTGAACACTAAGCGCTAGCTCGCGGTCATAAAAGCAAAGGATGCGCGGGCGCATCGCTGGCGAGAGGTGAACGTAAGAGAACAATAAATTACTCGTTGCTAGGCAACGCGGGCGACTCGCTGACGAAACATGAACACTATTGTTTTTGTAAGGGCGTCGATTGTATTTGAGATTTATCTAGATTTGTTTGTGAATTGTGGTCACTTTACTATGTATAGAGTTTTAGGCAGATCAGCATTTTTAATATCAATATTATGAGTACACCTATTTTATAATAGGGAATACAGTACAATTACCTAATTAAGTAATAATATTAGTTCTTAGCAAATACTTATCTATCTAAACATTGAGACGCGACATCGCTAGATGGCGTTAGTTGTAGGTATACTAGTAAATAATACTTCTAGTATTTTTATCCAAACAGACTTTTTTAGAATCTTTTACATTAAAAGTAGATGTTAAAAGACTAGTGGGAACGACGTTTTTTGAAACTGACACACTTGAAATAATAGCAAGTCATAGCAATTTAATCGATGGCTATTGCTATAATGCTCACATGGCTTAGATGTAGTTACAGTCAATCAATAACGTTCATTAGGCGTTATTAGCACTTCCACTCCAAGGTTCAACTATTGTTTAATGTGACGATAAATTATATTTTTATGGCTAAGGTCTTGTCTGGGCGGTCGACATTGTATCGAGAACGAGCCTTTGACCATATCGATTTGCGTATATCGTTTAGTTTAATGTTAAACGTTTCTGTTTTGATAGTCACGTGTAAACACAACTACCGAACGTGAGGTACGCGGTTCGTGTCCCATCCGGGTAAAATGCTAATGGAATTTTTACGTTAAGAAACTGCCCCCCAGCGGCGTCTCGCATCCACTACGTAAATTGTCCTGTTTTAAGAGTTCATTTGAAGGGGGCAGTATAGACTATTTTTAGATACGAAAAGAAGAAGAGATTGTTTTAAGCGTAACACCTATGTGTTCACTATTTTCCAGCTCACCCCTTTGACGTGTAGGCATTGTGATATCCCTACTATATCCCTATTAATATAATAAACGCGAAAGTTTGTTAGTATAGATGGATGTTTGTTACTCTTTCACGTAAAAACGGCGGGTAACACCGCGGGGCGCAGCAAGTATTATAAAAAAATAAAATGATTTTATTTTGTATAGATAACGTATGTCTAGCTCTCTACCATTCCTCACGTGTGAGACAAACATTGTTATTTGCTTTACATTATAGAACTAATATTACGTATATATTTATAAGATAATACTTTGAAACTTTATGGCTTACTATTATTTATAGACCATTAAGTAGGGGTGAGATTATTAAGTCTCACCCCAGTTTTTATCTTAGGACTTGAAGATAATAATAAACTCGTTACTATATTTTTCACTGTTTACACGTGTTTTTATAAGTGACTAGCTACGCCCTGCGGTGTTACCTGCTACATTTTTTGGGGATAAAAAGTAGCCTTTGTGTTAAACCAGGGTGTCAGCTACCTCCATATGAAATTTCATCAAAATCGGTCTAGCCGTTTGAGCGTGAAAAAGTAACAAACATACAAACACTCACACTGACTTTCGCCTTATATTATTAGTGTGATAGTTTCCCTATATGTTCATCAGAGTTTTGAGTATATATGAGTAGAGTTAAAAGAGAATACCTCAGCCGGAATTTTCCTCATTCGGAGATCTTTCTCAAAAGAGAATACTTCATTCCACTCATAATTTCAGGTAATGTCGTGATAAAATGATACAAAACATAAATGAAAATTAATTTTCAGAGCGATATCATCCCATGTTTAACAAAGTACACTAGTTTATGAGCTCTGGGTAACAAAATGTAATAAGTAATAACTTTATAGGTACATATTGATGGTGTATTAACAGGTGATGGACCGCACAGGTCCCTGCTTACTTTGTATGGCGCGTTAAAATTTGATTGGTAGCCATTGGTCTATACTACTCTATAGTAATAACCTGCGAGCTTTTTTTTTCGTTTTTTTTTAATTGTCTCTAGCAGTTATCTCTGAAGGAGCTCTTACTGCTTAACCGGGTGATTGGTGAGACCTAATAGAAGTCCTCCAGGCAACCTGCTTGCTACAAGATTTGTGGGTTATATAAGTCGTGAGGTTTTTGTTTCTAGCGACGTACTTTTGTGTGGTTAGCAAGCATGTATGACAAGGTTTTCGCTCTGTTTGTCTGACTATAATATAAGTGGCGAAATGTGGCTGCATGAATGAATGAAGATATTTATTTCTCCTAAATAATACATTATAGTTTGTATAAATTACAATTAAATAGCTTAAACTTAACTTTTTGGGACCTGGAGTCCGGCTCTAGGTTCGAGACTTGTATGACGGATCTCCAGGAAGAGAAGTATACACCTCTGCCTACCCTTTCGGGGTTACCGGCGTGATGTGGTGTGTTGCATGTTGTTTGATGTAGTTCTTAAAGGGTTAAGAAGGATGATTGATGATTAATTAGTAAAGAGATCTATAAAAATAAATACTCGCTTTTGTTTTCACACGGAAAACATTATCAATTGTATCTACATGTATCAGGTATAGATATCTTAACCGTAGGTATTTGGGTGTGGTTTAAATGAGATGTGTGACTATAAAAAATGAATTTAAATGATTGTAAATCACATATTTATAAGAAGGCTACAAGTCGATAATCTGCCTGAAGCCTTAACTTAAAAAAAAAAGAAATGATGAAGTGTTTCAAAGTTAATCTATGCATAATTATCCCATAAAACTGGCTGGAAACAAATTGGCCATTAAAACTAATTCACCCATTGTTAACTATAGCGGTGTTACAAGGAAAACGTAAACAACTACCGTCTCATCACAATGCAAATTATAATTTAACACATGAATAATTTTGTTATATCGATTTTCGATGCGATTTTTTATCGATAAGTGTGACAAATCGAGTGAAGACCCCGTGTGGACTTTCCAAATGAACCGTTGGCAGCATCACGCACGCGAAACAAGCGTGAGAACGAAGCAGATAACATTAACAACGTCAAATTTTGACCTTTCTCCTACTGTGGTGACCTGGACCAAAATAATTTTGCACTCCTCAGTTATCAGTGATTAACAATTACCAACCTTATTGCAACATCACAAGTTACAAGATTCAATACATTAGCGTTTTTTCGTTGGTAAAGCTACGTTGGTTCAAAACGCGAGCGCGTGTCATCCCGCGTTTGCGTTCAGAAGCACTGACCTGCACCGCACCGCATGTTTTGATTGGCTCTGACATTCAAATACAATCGATTATTCGTTTAATTTGAATCGATACCGCTCGTGATTCTCTCGTCGGGGAAATCGACGTTCACATTCGAAATTGGAACATTTTATTTTTTATTCGGCATTCTTAGACAATGATTCTACATTTATTAGAATTTGAATTAAGAATTTACATTGTTTAAAAGAAACTAATGTTGCCAGTTCCTAAATAAATAGGTTGTATAAAGTTTCTTGACCGATATAAATTCACCTGTTAGCATTTAATTACTGACCTATCAATTGACGTTGCGGGTTACGTAATAGCTGGGTTTATTAACAACAATAGATCCTTGAACCCAACACAATCGTATAAATTATGCAACAATACTAATCGTACAACATGTCCGTCGGACGCCGCTGCAGATTTCGTGACGGGAATAAAAATTATTGCCATGCTCCAATAAGTTGATCGGTGTGCCAACTGCGTTGCGTCCGTTGACAATTTCGACACAAGACCTCTCTAAGACAATGACAATCATTAACCGGCCCGCCAATCAATTGTCGACTCGAAATTAATGATTTAAAATTCAAATTCGCGTGACTAATCGCGCCCAATCGATACAAATAAAACAAGACCGTACACGCAAAAGTGAGTAAGTGCAAATTTGAATCGATTGCGGGCGCTGCGGAATCGAGACGAATCGATTCACCCCGTGAATTGTATTGCAAAGTGAATAGGCGTTGTGTCGCTACTATGACGGCCGTTGCGACAAATGAACCGTTTTATATTGATCTCATTCTTAATTGATACCTTGTCATTGCAAGGTTGTAAACTAAATTTAAGCTGATAATATCATTATTTGAATGTTGTTTGATTTAAGTGTGAATTGTAAATACATTTATCTTGTAGGTAGTTCTAACTGATTCATATGTAACTATAGGTTTGAATTAAACCCAATGATGTTTAATGTCGAATGTTAGCAAAATGTCCCGAGTTTTATTGCTAGGTTGTTAGGCATTTGAAATTTGATAGACTATACACTGATGCAGGGGTTCTACATTAAACTTCTTCCTATTATTTCAGATATATCCAACGTTTTAGACTAAACAATAATAAGTCCGAAAAACGACATAATATGTATACAAAAACAAACAAATTGCATATCCAGTTTCAAAAATAACTAAAACCTAACCACCTTTACTTCACTATTTAATTGAAAACTAATTACCTCAATATAGGTCATTATCGTTTAAAATATAATTAAGCATTAACGCCAATTAAAATAGTCCAATTAATTAGCTGGCTAAGGTTTATTCTTTTCGCATCTCGTTGACAAAGTACGAGAGCGGTGCCTTTCATGGCGTGGTCCGTGGCGAGAAGCTGAGAGGCCAATTGTCTCCATACAATACGATTACACACAGATCATTCTAGAAAAACCTTTAAAAGCAAATTAGAAGCGATGATTTATTACTGAACGAGTTACGAAACATCACTCAGTGGGTATACTTAGGGTGTGCGTACATTGGTGGCGGGTTTTTGGTAAGTTGGTACCGTTACAATGTGTGTTGGACATAACCCATTTATATGTCGGTGTTATGAATTCCTAAAGTTAATTATGATGTAATCAAGAAAATCTTTTATTATTTACTAGTAAGTGTATGCGGTATATCGTAGATGCCTGTGTAATTTTAAAGGTATTTGACCTATGAAGTTTAATTCTTCAAGACTCACAAAACATAATTAAATTTATGCATAAGACCTTGTGACAATTGAAAGGAAGCAAAAGATGAAAAACTCTGTTTATATCAAGACTACAGTCATCACACAGTTTATATTTTTAATACATTTTAAAGTACCTCAGCGCACACATGTTATGCACGCGTCCTAACCGTCAAATATCTTTTCCGGCGAGTGTTTCCCGATCGCGTGCGGTACTGCAATTTGAATGTGATCTAAATTTGAAAATAATTTGTTGCGCCGACGCCGACGACGGCGACGACGCGCGAGCGTGCGAATGCGAACGTTTAGGACCGGCGGGCGAGTGAGTGACAACCCTATTATAACGTTTGATGAATCAATAACTGCAATGATGAATACAGTTTTAATATTTTCCTTATGGATTCTAAGACTAGTCATTGTAGTGTTTAATTCGTGTTAATGCTACTCAAAGTCAAATGTATAATTTGACCCACACTGTATAGGTATTAGTTTTTGCAGTCTTCATTTTATGTTAGTCATTGTCGAAAAGGCTAGGCTATTGTGAAATATGGTTGTCAAATAAGGAGTGTGTCAACAACATGATGAATGTGAAATTGTATGATACATAATTTATGCAAGTTTTATTGTATCCATCTCTATATCGACAAACAATAAATTACCCAACAATATGTTGTCTGCACAATAACTAACACTGCCATAAAATAAATCTGGAAAGACTGTTTCTTGCAGCAATCGACGCTAGACCATCAAAGGACAGAAGGTTTAAAGAAGTACTACTAAAAAAGATATCAACAGTATAGTTACGAGTAGCGGCGGGTTCAGACGGTCAGTTAATGGCAGCAGTGATTGATGTTGATCGCCTGTGCTCGGCAAAAACGTGTGAACCCGCCTTAGTGGCTGTGCTCCAATTATTGCGTAACTCTTGCTCTGTACGCTATTACGGTAGTTGTTTTATGGGGTAAGCTGAGTTCTTAATCGCGAGGTGAGCAGTTCACGTTTGTGGGCTTGATCTAACTTAGTGGTAGCGCCTCGTTACTAGCAGAATCGACAGCCAACAACAAGCGATAATTAAGTGAGAAGTTTAATGTGCTGTCTTGGATAAAAGTACTTGTATACTTGTCTGAATGTCGATTTCATTATGTCACTAACAAAGTTACTAATACAGAACTTAATTTTAAAAATAAGCCTACTGGTGAGCTTTCTACAGTATGCTGTATATATTAACCAAAAATCACTCAAATACATTCAACAATGTCATCAACATATCTCCTTTCACAAAAATGTTCTACAAATCAAAATTTTTATTCGTCAAATCTAGTCCCAATACAATTCATCAGCAGGTACCTACTGACCTGAATATGGTCCATGGCCCATTAACCAGCAACCAGCAGATAACCATCGGTAACCAAAAGGTTCATGGTGCTGGCCCACGTTGGCCAACCACCACTTAAGTTCACGAGCCGGAAAATGGCCGACGAAATATCGAAACTGATTTAAAATCCATTTTGGGTGTACGCAAGAACAGATTACGGATCTAGGTTACGAATTTATCCGCGAAATTATACAAACGCTAAGAGAAGCTGAAAGTCTAGATAGATTATTGTTTGTCTAGATTTGATTTAAAATGATTTAAGTTATCTAGGCTTTGCGATACGTTAGAGTTGAGTATATGGTCTGTGAATGTACCATACTAGTTCCTGCATTTTTTTCGTGGGTGAAATAGGTTAGACCATCAGTGGTTAATTACGGTGACGTCATTGATGACGATTAAAAAGGGACAGTATCCCAATAAAATGAGGGCTGTTTTAAGAGGCACGTTATCGCATGGGTCACCCTGAGTCTGTTACGCTATTAACATGCTATGCGATTATATTTTTCAATTGCTAGTTATATAGCTTATATCAACATGATATAAAAAGCGGTAATATAATTAAGTATCGTCAGAACATATCTAAGGAAGAATGCTACAACATAACATTAAGTTATTCGACGTCCAAGTTTATAAGAAGTAAAGCTAAGTATACTCAAACCAAGTACTCCAAAGAATGAAACTAAAAAGAAAAAACGTATCAAAGAATACCACACAGCAAACAATCAAGCGTTCAGTCCGTGGGTTCGAGTCGCGTGCGACGTATTTACATACAAACGGGTGCGCGGGCGCACGCCACGTTTAATTACACGACACTCGAGACAAATTGACGACCGCCCGCTAACGATCACCGCTAACTACTGAGCTTATGGGTTTAAATAGTTCTTTTTACGTTTTAATTAAATAGTTTAACTATTTTTAGGTTTAATGTCTGCGATAATTAACTGAATAAATACTTGGTTAAACGTATCGGTCGTAGAGTGGTCGGACTGGCAGCTATCATTTAATATTAAGCTTTAATTTTTATAACTATATATTTGATGGCGGAGATGATAAAAGTCTTTGGCGTATTTGATATTTATTTATGTTAATCACCTTGAAGGCGAATTAGCTTGCCTCCTGCGACATGAAACTTAAGAACGAAAAAGAATGTTAGAATCACTTTGCTATAATATCCCTAGGTATGTATGTATGTAACGCAAATACTGGCATTCTAAAACTGACCGATCGGATAAGACAGAAAAAAACCTCGGCCCTTGCTACGCTTCAATTGATTCTCTTATTTCGTCGCTTTGATTGATGTAATATTAATTACAGTTAGTTTTAACCTACATTTTAACCTAAACTGTGTTATATAACCTTGACGGCCAGTGTTGTGGCGCGAGGTGACCGACAGACATCCTGTGACAGTTTCCACCCTTGCACAACCCATTGTCGTTCAGTTCCACTTGCTTTGATACAAATTGCGCTTGAGCAAGAAGGAAATTGTCGTTTGTATGGGCTAGTGGGTTTCGTACGGTGCCCTTGTTTGTACATTGTGGCGCAGGACTGAGGACCGAGGCTCGCTCAAAACTGTTTATACTTTAGTTTAGATAGCAGAATGTAGATTTAAAGCCGATACGGAGATAATAAATTGGACACCTACCTAAAAGACTAGCGTCACGTGGTGGTATATGGAGAAGTGGAGGAAGAAAAGAGAAACTATGGGATCATAATATCATTAAGACATTTTCTCCCTCGCAAATAAGTTCTCGAAAATCGTTATACCTATAATAATTTTAGCTGCCTGTTTAAGATGAGCAGAGATGAAAATTATGGGTACCAACTAAACTATAGTTATCACAGTTATAAGTTATTACTGTATGTGTAAAGGTCTAATGTGTGTAAAGTCCTCAGCAGTAAAGGGAACTTCTTCATATTACTATTAAACTTTAGAGGAACACAGACACACCCCAACTTTTTAGAGGTAATTTAGTTAATAGCCATATTGAATGTCCCAAATATGGTTTAGGTTTAGGTACAGTAAAGGCTTTGGATAATCCAGTAATGGTTCGATAAAACTATAATTTCTAATCACATAATGATACGGATTTGTGCCCGTTTGATGGCAATAGGCTCGCCCCCTATTACATTGGGACGTATAAACATAACTGGCAAAATGTGGGTGTACTATATGTGCACCTCTGCCTACCCCTTAGGGGAATACAGGCGTGATGTTATGTTTACAATGATACTTAATAGACTTTTACAATGTGTACAAATGATGGACGGTGTGTTTGTTCAACAGCCATGAAAGTGCTGGTAAACGTAAGTATTAAGTGGCTTGAGACACGCGAAATCAAAACCCAACCTAATTTAGTACGCATCGACAAAAAAACTATAACGGATGATTATGCGTGTTGATCGAATTATTGATGTGCATCTCCCGGACATCGCCGATATCTACACATTATACACGCACACACACACTCCAACAAACCTTTATCACATAGCGATAAGGTCTGAAATCGTTTAACCCAGATACGCCAATGTTGGTACGGCTGAGGATGGATCGAGTTAGAATCGGAATTAAAGCAATTATCGATATGAATTATCAATCACGAAATTTTGTACGAACGTTTATTCATATCTGCGTTTTTTGAACGCTGCAGCGTCTTGAAAGCGATTCTATTAACTGATCACATATATTTCAGTACCGTGTTAACACTTAACTCGTCGTCATGACGTGTTCCTTATAAATATTAACTTCGTTTTAACAATAAACGTTAATATGACCATTTCTAGTAACTACACATAAAATTCTCAAAACCATCCATATTGATTGCACACAGCATTCTCCACAGATTAATCAACGAGGCGACGAATTTCGAATTAAACATCATTCGGATGTTCCATATCGATTAACTTGGTCGTACTAATTATATTCGAATAAGGTGTCAATCGATTTATCGTCATTTTAATGAAGTCACGCGAAGTTTATTAATCGTCATTTATAACAGACGAGAAGTTTTAATTATGTGTTCATGTTTATTAAGACTAAAGGTTGAGGACCTTTGTGTTGTTCTAGCCGGCTTCTGGTTGGATCGGCCGCTGGTCATCAACATTAAGGTCGGGTTTTTATCTGAAGGTCGGAGATGACATTGATTGCAAATTGCTATTTTGATTCTGAATTAAGTACTTCATATTCATGTTCCCTTAGCGACACATGATGTGAATGAGAAAATGGATAATGATTGTTACTTTTGGACCTTAACACCGGGCTAAACATATAATTTCGCGCACAAATAGCAGTAATAGTCTAGAATGGTGATCATGTTAATATTTCCATACAACTAGGATCATTATACATAATTATTTTCAGCTAATTCAACTATATGCTTATCAAAGGACAAGCACATAATAAGAATGCTTCAGCTGAAATAAATATTAATTCCAACGCGTTTTTTAACCGCCGGTGTATAACATCCAATGATCCTTGGTACGGTTGTTGAAATTTACATTTCCGAATCACTGTTTTCATTTCCTAATAATTAGAACGAATCGCATAACTCTAGTTTAGGAAACAAATGCTTGCTACATTTAGTATTACCGTTTAATTTGTTAGTGGATTAGTTAGTGTTGGGCATGATTACGTCAGCAAGTCTTGACGTTGGCAAGTAATCTTTATCATTATCATCAGCCGGGAGACGTCCGCTGTTAATCAAAGGCCCTTAGGTATAGGGCGGCGGGAGGGGGGCGCCATAATCCCCACGGTTGACAACAGGCTTGGGGATCGCAGTGTTGGTGGTGAAGTTACAGAAGACGCTCCTGCACATCTTCTTTTCCCTTAGTCACCTCTTACGACACCCACGGGAGGAAAGGTGGTCAATTCTAGGCCGGATACCACTCGGCAAGTAAAAACATGGATAATATTGCTCGG
Organism: Abrostola triplasia; assembly: GCA_946251915.1. Taxonomy (NCBI): domain Eukaryota; kingdom Metazoa; phylum Arthropoda; class Insecta; order Lepidoptera; family Noctuidae; genus Abrostola; species Abrostola triplasia. Next base: position 643,339 of record OX276433.1, read on the forward strand.
CGATTTTCCGGAGATGATACCTAATGTCAAGCCATCATTATGAATAAAATTGACCCTAAAGATATGTAGCTGTTCCATTATACCTCTTCAGGTTTTGACTGGAAATGTGAACAAAGACCACTTCCTGCCACACTCAATTGGTGATTAAAGTAGAAATTGTAGATGATGATATATGCATGGATATTTCTAGAAAGAATTAGGAAGACATTTGTGGTATTTACCTTGCATCCTTCACAGGTGAAGGCGCCGAAGTGGAAGCCGGCCGCTGGCTCCCCGCAAACTTTGCACTTTTGGTTCATCTGGAAATAAAAAAGCAATACGTTAGAATTGGATCATAGTAAGACGATAAATATTGGTTTCGGAACTGGGGATCGAAGTAATTTTGTGGTGTATTTGCAGTTAACAGTAAATAAATAATCGGAGAAATTGTATTGGGAAGACTATTAAGGTATTTAAAATGTATAAAGGAATCAATGTTAAATAATTAATCTATATAAAGTTGCAAACAAGAATGCTAGTCACAGATAGACAATACGAAAGAAGGAAATAAGACAAAACAATAAAGAAGAAAAGTAAATAAAACAAATAAAATAAAATTTATTTCAACAAAGAAAAGTATTTAAAAAAAATACGCTAGCGGCGCGCACAGAACTAACCAATATTGTTGCTCTTATCGCTCGACATAAACGAATATGCAACTGAAAATCCGCCACAGAAACCCAATTCACTGTTAATATGCCGTGACCGAGATCGGCCATTTTCCAATCAGTCATTTAGTTGTTAATTTCGAAGAGCATGGGGCATGTTATTGGTTGCATATGCGATAAAATCGTTTTGTATGTATCGATTAAACGATATTAATTGTTGCGATATTATTTCATATGCGTTACGTGTTGCGCTCTACGCGTTCTATATTTGAAAACTTACTGCGCGGCATTCTGTTTTTTCTACATTTGTATTAAATGTTCGGACTGTGTTTTGGTAGTCTCTTTTACGATCGTGTATTGTGACGTCATTAGTGTTTATTTTTGCCTTATGAGGTAAGCTGGTCTATAACTCAATCTTTCGGCATTGTAGGACGCTATGTCAAATAAACAAGCAACCTTTTCGCACAAGTTCAGGATGAATAAACTTTTCCATGCGTCAATTACAAACAATTTATATCTTTACAAAATGACTGCCGTTGTGAATAAAAATAACAATAAAGTCGTGCGTAGTGAGTTACAATAGTGTCACTATCACATGTTAATGGTTATTTCAACGGCTTTTACACTTATAAGCTCATAATATAATGTAATGTGCATTGTAAATCCACAGAAGCGTATGTTATTAACAAAATTATGTGATTAATACTGAGGATATATAGGAATTAAGGTAAAAAGGGAAGTTATGATCTGACGGCAGCCATGTTACGGCGGACGTTGGGTCGTTAAAGGAACCGCGGTGTTGTTGGGGATCCTTGAATGACGCAAAGAGGTTTGATACACAAAATCCTATCGTGTCAAGTCGCTCAAAGATCTATTATTCGTAGGTAATAATATGGATAAGGTAACGGGGTCAAAAGCAGTACTACTTTTAATGTCATATCTATTTTTATTCTTACTCTATGACATTATTGACTAAGCAGGCAATTGGCAGGTACCACTTTCAATGTCGTATCTATTTTTATTTTTACTCTATGACACTATTGACTAATATAAAACTGTGTCCGATAAGTTACCATAGGTTTGTCCCAATTAGCAATCGCCCTTTTCAATCTGAAATTAGTTCCTTTTTAATACGGAATTGTACAAGGTATTAATTGCAATATCAAATGCACGTACAAACGAGCCCGCGTGTCATCGCGATAGTGATCGCTGATATTACACCGCGATGCGAATTATGAAGAGAACATTTGGGTAAACTTGTTTTAAGATAAGTAATTTTAATATTGTATGTTGGCGCTTAACTGTATGTGAGAGGTTTTCAATAAGATACCGGGTAATGGTACTTGATTATATGAATGAACTGTAATGGTCCTTAATATATATCTTAGATATTGTTAGCAATAGGTAGAAACAAACGCAGATGGCGAGATAAACTGGACTCCTTTATAGAGGACTGGAAATGGACAGCTCTTGACAGAGACATGGAAAGAAAGTAGGGAGCCCTTTGCCCTATAGTGGGACATTATAGGCTCATATATTAGTCATGCAAAGACGTGACTAAAGTCTGGAAAAACTAATTGTGGTTGACAACACATTGGCGAAAGATCGCGTGATGGGTCACCAATAAGATGGGTCGATCAAGTGAACGACCCCACATCCAAATTCTATACCTTCGTAAAAGATGGACAGAAACCTGTGGAAGCAAAGGCAAGACATGAGGGATAAGTCCCTCATGTCTGAGGATCGTTTACACAGACATTATTAGGTGCTCCGTTCATGTTAGAAGGATTTAATTATATCGAGGATAGTCCTTCAAAAGACTCAATGTCAGTTTTCTTGCTTTCATATGTAACGTAATGGAGTGTAATAGAGGACATCAATGGCATTATAAGTAGGTACAATATATTATGTAATATAGTATAGTCTTGGTTCCTACTACTATAAACCTTGCAAGGGCAATGTCACTGGCGAACCGGCGCGGGCGGCGCGTGTATGAATTTATGTATTGTTATATAAGGATAGTTGTATGACGTGTAAATCTCTTAGACACTACAGTTCCTACTAGATTTACAACGTAAGAAAATACAAATTCTTAAGACAAGATATCATCGGATGAAAACCCCCGTTTTCCCTCAATACAAACATTTCCAATACATCACTACACAAACAATTGTAAACGTACGAAACATCGCGAGATATATCCGCGAACACGGGAATAAACTTTAAGAAAATTCCCGAGATTCCAATCGACGAACAAAACGAACAAAGGCATGTCGTACCAACAAAGTAATCCGTTTATCTAGCGGGTGGGGATCGGCAGAGATGCAGGTGAATGCGTACGCGCCGCCTGCTGCAGGGAACGATAGTTTTGTAAAGGTTACGTACACACTGGTAGTTTAAAGGTTGGATCACAGGAACGCTATATTGTTAGAGGATTTTTAGATGGAAATTTTGTGAAAGTATTTCAAGTTTCCAATGCGAATGCGGGAGAATGAACTACCCAACATAAAAGTTTTAGTATTTTAATTTATGTTATGGTTTATAAAGCATGCAATTTTGTTTGAATCAACGAACATGGTTTTTCTTAACTACCTTAAATTCATATCTGCAAAAAGGTCATAATGAAAATCAACTTTAATTTAATCATGGCCAGATAGTCTTTCCAATTTTAAACATAGCTACAATTCTTTTCCGATCAAAAATCTAGAAGAATATAACTGAAGATATAACTACAGTTCCAAGTTCCACAGTATCCCACGTGTATGCTGGAGTGGTTACAGATGCATCACCGCGGAGTGGGTCCAGTAAATCACCCAGCGTGCGACCGTCGCCTATCTCCGCTTGTCGCAGCTCTAAATTAGAACAGGGGTCAGCAGATTGCAAGCCTCGTAAAGAAAATTAAATGGCCGATCTAAGGTTTCTCTTAGATTTGGTACAGAAATATTGTTCAACTAAAAAGAGATAAGAAAATAGTTTTGGTGTATCGTGAAATGGATAAAATTATAACTTGGCGAAATGTGAAAAAATTAAGAAAATCAAATTTATGTACTGTTTTCGTGCAAAACCAAGATTTTTTTTATAGAAATGAAAATCTTTACTCGACTATTTAATATAAATTAATATAGCTACGTTTCGAATATCTTTAGTACCGCGATTACAACGGTAATCAAGTTAATTATCATCAGCATATTATTGTAACGTTTATGTATCTCGATCTGGAAATAAATGGTGATGTCACAGTATTGCGCACATATAGGGAATGTTTTAATAATCACCGCACGACACGTAATCGCCACTAATTGGCCCAATCAACTGCGTCCATAAAGGTTGGATCACTTTTGAGTAATTATGTATCATATTTTTTTTATTTAAAAGGAACAAGAATGAATGTCTACCTGCACTATGTTAAAATATGTGATCCGAAATCTGTTCTAATTTTAAAATTTAAAAGCAAAGGATGGGGTGTGATATTTTATTTTTTTAATACGTCAAGGTCAATGGCCTAATATATGCAAAAATTCTGCGCCAGCGCACTCGGACCGAATAAGCTCGATATCTGCCCGTGTAACTCGACGCAACAGATCGATTCCCTTACTACATGACTTAATTAATTTCTTGCATGCATTCATCTTTTTAGGACACTCCTTAGCACTAAACACATAATGAAAATGGAACTTATTCTCTTTGATTTAAGTTGTAATTCGATTGGATTAAATTAGAGGTTATCCAACCAAATAAATTGAAAGCTCATGACAAGCTCGAGTCGCGAAAGCTTCGAGTCGAAATGGCTGTCACCGTCAGACCGTCTCCAATCATATATCTCGTTTATAATCTGGAAATGCAATTAGCATATTAATCGCTTTATATTTTGATGATTAAAACAGCCGTATTATTTAAATAGATTTCGTTTTGATTTATAATCAAGATCCGAGATTTAAATCCAAACACGCGTTATTATTATGACTAGTTAATTTTAATGTTATAAAAATATCAATTTTGTGTTTAATGAAAATCAATTTGATCGAGCTGATTTGTTGATGTGTACTATAATCTGATAATTTAATAGATTTTACTGGAATTGGCTGAAATTATGGTTGCTGGAAGTCCATTGAGAGATTGACAGTTAACCCATCAATGCGACGGCCCGGTAGTGTCCCCATCATGTATTAACACTACCATCAGTTACATTATATCATGAATCGGCGCTGATATTACAATCTTTACAAGTATTTCCAGAAATAATCTGCAATTTATTCAATGTTGAATATGCCTAGCAGGTAGATCCCTTCGGCCACACACGATTTATATTAAATAATAAATACTTCCCATAAGTCGTAATATTAATATTAATGGATCTATGCAAATGTTTAGTATTTAAATCATTAAACAGTACCTATGCACAATAAACATAGTAGTAGTAAAGGGTTATTTCCACAAATCAAATCAAATGAAAAAAAATGCAGAACATAAATATATGTAACATATTATATAGGTTCTTAAAAATAGGTTTAGGTCTTTGGCAAGATATAGCCAATAAATTAGCGCACACACTTCCTAAAATACTTTTACCGAATAGGTATATTGGACAGGTTATACAAAGGATACTTACAAAGCCTCAAATCTCGTGCAGTACTAAACACACTCAAATCCGTAGCTTTACTCGCATTTTAGTCCAGAACTGTCGAAGTTACGGTAGACATGTTATTTGTATCGTGTGAAAGACGACGCGGCCTGTCATTTGGCGTGACCACCATTATCGGAGCGCCGGCGACCTCGTGGGAATCTATGGGGTTTATGGGAATCTTAGGCAGGGTTAACAGGTGCATTCGTTGGCCGTGCCGACTGATGGGATGTCGTAATGGTGGATAGACGTGGTATTTGTGGGGTTATTTCAGTTGATAGTGTCGGTCTTTGGTTTTGAAAACGACAATTTCTATACGGTTTCGGAATTATTTGCGTTATGAAATGTACTTTATATTATGTTTAAATCTTTGAACTAGACATGATATTTGAAGGTCTTATTGGAACGATAGTGATGATTGTCGGTCATTTTTGTTGGCTGACTTTCTATGTTAACATAAATAAATAAACTGTTCAAAGTTCAGAAGTCAGAAATATCATACATGTAAACTTAATTACCAAGAAATTTTGGAAATAAAAAAAATTATACCATTATCGTATCACTGACCATATTACAAATCAACTGAAGTTCCTACACGATCGCTTTAGCGCGGATTAAGACAGGCGTACGTCACACCTGTCAAACGGTTGTAGTGGACGATAATCTTGAAACTGATATGTCTGCATCAACGTTCACAGAACAGAGTTCACGAGTACCTTTAACCCGGAACATGATGATCGTGAATGATGGATTTAGAACGCAAATGGTTTCAACGAAAGCATACAGTCATGTTAAGGAATATATTAGTTTAAAATGGTAGCTAGATATGATGTTGCGTTAACCATTTTTAAAAATACAGTATAATAATAATAGCAGCTTATAATTGTTCCACTGCAAGACAAAAGCCTTTTTAATATAGAGAAGGAATGAACATTGATCACGACACCCAAAGCAGTAAAATACACCTCCAAGTCTTTAATAAGACATTTAAGGCACTATAAGATACCTGAGTCAATCTGAACAATACTCCAACTACATTGTATAGAGCTGATGGTAGCGGGAATATTCAGAATGCACTTTATTGGAATTCACTAAAGACTACTAATCTTCACCCAATTCACGAAAGAAAAGCAGGCAATACCCCATACTTTCCTCCAATTCCCATAGCTTAAGCAGAACCGTACCGGAGCAAGGTTCTCACAAAGACAAGTACGAGCAGAGTTATAAATGAGCGAGACGAATGTGTAATGGCGCGGGAACCGAACCGGTAAGGCTACGGAGGACAAAACATGATAGACTTCATTTATTTAAGGTTGATCAAGGAGAAGGGTTTTATCAGGTTACCGTGAATTAGGTTGATGATCTAATTTTAATATTAAGAAAAAATATGTGAATAAAACCTCTTTAATATTACCTTGTAATAATTGGGCGATAAATAAATAATGCTATTCAAAAATAGTTCAGTCAAATTATCTTCAGAAGAAAAGATACAATTAAGTATTTGCAAAGAGAAATATTTTTTGATGATGAATTATATTCCCCATGTAAAGGAATGTTGGTGCTTTGGTCCAGTTTTTAAAATATTTCGTTGTATTGGATACAAAGTATGTACAAATTTACAGTACTTTAATAAGATTCATCCAGAAAACACATTAATATCTCCACATTAATTTGCTGGCGCTACATAAGGCCGTGTCTACTCTTGATTTCGTTTTGATAGGTGTTAATTTGTCATGCTCTTGGTTCACGCACGTTACACCTGTTAACCGTAACAATATTATTATGAGCCGTCCGTTTGTCTGTCCGTGTGTCATCTTGGAAAACTATACTAAATTGCTAAGTTACTTTTGTAGATAACGAGGTTTTTATACGAGATTTGATTGTAGGTGGAACTTATTGTATCTGCATATATTATTTACGCATAATTTTCTTTGGAATAACAGTCGGCATTGTTTATATGTCGTTAAATCTATGGAGATTACGGACTTACCGTTCTATGTGATTATGTTGATCTAATTTGAGGGTGATCAAAGAGGTTTTTACCACCACCTGTGGCGTACAAAATCTGTGAGTACCTATCTAGTATCTTTTATATTTGTATGTATATGTTGCTTACGATCTTTGAATTCATTCTCTTTTTGGTCATTGTAATCATGTTTTCAAATAAGATATTGCCTTTTGAAACGAACCTGGACTTTACTACCAAATAATAGGACTTAATGAACAGAATTGAAGGAGCGTCTACTTTAGCTACATAGCTACAACATGCTGTGTATGTAAGTATTAATTTAATAAATGTTATTCTCAGGTTTGCGAGTATAACGAGAATCCTTGCTGCAACAAAATCAGCAAAACATTGTAAGCACTTCTCAGCTATATCCGATATCAAAGACCCGAAGGTTCAAAGGTACTCCCGTCCAAACGTGTACTAATGTTCAATTAAATTGATCAATCGCTACACGCAGCTTCAATTAGTGTAATAACATGTGGTGAACAGTTCAATTAATATTGCCATTTTAATTGGTCTAGGTATAGCGAGACCTATGCTAAAATGTTTATGTAAATTATCGAGATTATTTGTGTTGATGCGCCTGTGAGATAAGTAGGATATATTTAAAAAATGTCAAGTGCTTCATTTCGTTAATGGTTTTTATGTGTTTAATTAAAAAGCAACGGTTTTTTGACTTTGACTAATACAACCATCTGGATAGCTATCGTAGTTTCTTTATACACTAATTAAAAGGCAATTTTAATCGAATTCAGTATCTAAATCAAATTAGGAACGTAATTCAAGATCTAAATACGCACACTTTTAATTGATTACACACAGTTTAATTACTATGACTGCACAAATTGCGGCCAGTTCGTTCGTTCGTTCACTCTCGTTCGTTCATTCGCGTTCGAACATGGAACACTCGTTGTGTGCACGTGTTGCAGTAATTAATTATAATTTGTAATTAATACTTGCGCTAATGTGTTACTTTCCTGCACTGTTTCAGAGTTTGTTATAGTAATGTGATGATTTGTAGTTGACTGGGAAATGAGTGGAAGGTAATATAGTATAAAATCGTGCATATTATTGTATTCCTTGTCATAATGGACCTTATCTAATCGGTGCCTGTTACGAATAAAATTGGAAAAACCCTAGAGTGTTGAATGAACATGAATTTATAGAAAGGCATTTTCTCACGTTCGCAAAAAATGACACTGCGCAATATTGTAAACTCATCTTGTAAAATGTTACCATTACCTTTAATAATGTTAATGATGAATGGAATAAAGATTTGAAAGCAGATAAGCAAAAAGGTCATCAATAAAAAATGGGCACAAAGTTAACGATTTTTCATTCGATTATTTGTCATATCAAAAGGGGCTCACCTCCGATCTTAAATGATTCCGTTAACCAATCGATTACCAATAAAAACGTATGATTAATCGATCCTAATTGATATAATTCATCCCTTTTGGCAGCGGGACGTCTACACGTGACTTGTCAGCGTGACACGCGATTTTTTGACAACCCGTGACAAATTGTTGTGACAAAATATTTCAACAGTTGCGTCAATTGATTTTGGAACAACCCTTAGGATATGCAATCCCACGTATTTCGACAAATCAAATAATACTGCATCCTATATCACTATAGTATCAATCGTATTACCATCGAAATAAAATTCAAAATATAACAGAAAAATCCTGCGGTTGTTTGTTTAAAAATGGAATGCAAAGGGACCAATGACGTTGCGCAATCAATTCAAATTTTTGGAATGCGAATGAATGAATTTTGGAATTGTAGAATTGATTGTGTGAGTGGAATATACTTTGTCTTCCATGACTTGGAACTTGTTATATGCAGATGTATTGAAAGGCATTCAATTTGTAATCGAAAGAGAAATCTTCGGTCCACATCTGCTCAGTAGTGCAGAATGACAAATATTTATTAGTTTTATATAAATGACTATGAGTGTGACGTCTTTTTGACAATATTGTAGCGAAAGCTGCAGAGCTTTTTCTTAGCCTTTGTTCAACTGTGGTTTAAAAAATACATTTACATCTATGTGCCGATTTGTTTGCAGTTTTGTAATTAGTACCCACTGACCCAGGAATTTGTTTAGTATTTATCAACTACCTACAATGAAAAATCTTAATTACCATTAGAAAGTAGGTACCTATACTCGGTACATCGTAAAGGTTAAACATACACTAGCTGATATACAATACACGGATACAATGCACACGAGCCGGTGTGTGCTGTCATCCATGCCCAACGAATTCTTACATTACAAACTTTATCTCTCGATCGACGATTACCAGCGGAATATCAAAGAATTAATTCATTAACCTCCATTGAACCGTCCGATGTCTCTTAAAAATGTCAATGGAAGAACAAACCCATTATATTAGACGGATTTAAATAATACACTAGATTAGACCTTTCTACATCTTTTAAAGTATTGTTGAGTTCGGCTCTGACCTTTGACTCAAAAATCAAATCGATGAGTGGAGAGGTGGAGTGGGGGGGGGGGGGGGGTATTATGATGTGCTGCGGTTTCACCTGACCAGTTTTTTTGTATTACGGCTATTGTTTGATGTAAGCTATACTTTGCACTTGGTTTATTAAAGGGGAGTTTTGTGGTTGCGCGTGTTTGACGGCTCGTTGCTGTAATAAAGTTGTTTCCTATATTTATTGATAGTAATAGCTAGGTTTTACAGACGTGCAGGTGTAAATATGAAATAAATGTTGTATGGAAGATCACTTCATTATTTTCTTATTTTATTACCAAAACTTGACCCATTGACGAATTGTAGTACACTTATAATTTCTGAAATAAGGTTGTATTATCTTCTACCTAATAGACAACTTACTGTAAATAAGTTTAGGTATATGGTGAACAATATTTTAATTTTTTACACATTTATAGAAAAAAGAAAGAATCATTATGAAGAACTTTAACAGGCCTTTTCGATGAGCACCTCAATCGCCCCCAGGTCGCGCTAACAGAACGGCACCTTAATAGAACTGGACAAATGCTTAGTCACTAGCTCACTTCCCATGACAAGTGACCTGTGTCGCCGCTCTATCTTAGTGGAGCATCGCGATGGGAGACTGAGATGTGTAGCGATACTCTCTGGCTTACACGAGGTGGCGAAAGACGCTGCTAAAGGATAAGGTGGTCCATCCGAGATCAGCACTAGGAAACTCGTTCAGGTTTTTCAATGTTGCATGATTTGCCGTGGTATTGGACCTTATAAGGTACAGTATATTTCTGTCCGATACATTGCCAGTCAAGATTATCTAGAATTATCTCTTAGGTAGTTCATGGAGACTTAAAAATATAAGGAACTTACATGAACATTTTTTTAGGACCAACGGTTACGGCTTTAATGTTAATGTTAGAAGTCTTATAGCACCCACCAAAAAGGATAATGACTAAAGACCAAATGTAAAAGCAACCAAAGTCTTAAATGACATCACAAACAGACCTAATTGAAACGCACGTTCATTACGCGGCGCTATTAAGTCGTCAAGATTGTCATCAAGTCATTGTCACCTTCACAATGACGCCTAGAGAGTATCGATTTTATTCTGATTCTGATTGGAATACAATGACATCGATGCCCACGCGATTTAACATCGGTGCCGATTACGCTTGTTGTGTTTTGGGTAAGGAAAAAAAAATTATGCGTACGCGCAACTGGGTCTGAGGAGGAAGAGTTTAGGAATGTAAAGTTCTGGCTATATATTTCTGTTAGGCCACTCTATAATTGCTATAGAAAATAGTAAGATATGAAAACAGGGACAATATTTTTTCCGTTGGATCAATTTCTAGCTTCTTTGTATTTAAAAGAAAATAACTGTATCAATTGAAATGGCCAGTTTCACGTTCCAGCGATTGGGAAACAAAGGCAGAAAATCTCCCATAACTTTTACTATGATAATAAACCTTTTCCATTGAGATCAAAGAATGAAAGTAAAGTATGAATGCCGAACATTTTGCACAAGTCGTAACACTCAGGAAACGGCCCGCATTGGGCAGGTTAACTCTTTACTATTTATGAGAAGCATTACTACACATCAAACAATGAAACAACAAGCCTGGCGGCCGACTTCAAAAATCCAAACTCATAACACTAAGTATTTATTAACAATACAAGCTCATTACTTCAAATAGAAGAAGAAATTAACATGCAAAAATTCGCAATAACAACAGTTGAGGAAATAGTTAAATGCCTTATCACCTCAGTTTGAGCATAAACCTAAAGGTTAGCGAATAGTAAAACAATTTGCACTAAAAAGGTTCAACAATGAGTAATTGTGTCGGGCGTGCGAGTAAAAAAACGCAAGTGTCGGCACATGAAAGGACAAAGGCGGCTGCGCGCGCGCCGAAACAAATGCCGTCGTAAAACAGATCTATTCGGAGAAAAGAAATTTTGCACAAGTTACGCTTTAGCGAAGCATTGTACTGCCCTTTAGAGTTACCGCTTGACGGAAAGCCGCTGGGAAATGTTACTTTTATTGCTACCAGTTCTTACACTAGCACAGATCTAAGCACCTATAGAATATCACGCTAGTTATACTTAACGGGCCAGGTAGGTAGGTACTGTAAAGCTGAGATAAAAAAAGTATTGTGGTCGTGGTTATTTTGGGACCTCACTATTCGTTAGATGAGACAGCATCGTTTACTTAACCGAAGTTAATAATTATATGACGTGTATTTGCAGATCTTAGAAACTTTTTCGGCTGGAACTCTACTGATAGTTTATTGTACCTCTATTTGTATATATTTAGACTATTATCTAGTGCAGTATTTACGACAATACTATAGGAAACTCACTTCACGTACCTCTGAATGAGAATGATGATTATGATAAAAAGAGTTCATTTTCCCGGATAGACATTGTGTGCATTAATGACTTAATATAAATAACTGAATAGGTATGTAAGTAAGTACCTACTTACATAGTCCAAGATCTATTCAAACCAGCGTCGAAGTAATCATACTTATCGATCTTAATACCTATCTATCGACATCACGCTGACAGATGACGTCACCCCAAAAAGCCGGATCCACAATTGAGACAGATAGGTATTGCGGGGCACGCGCCGCGCATGCGTGTAGCGCTGACGAACGATTGGTCGCTGTCGCCCCGCCTCGCGTTGCGCAAGCGACGCACGTTATCGTTCAGTCGTGCTCGACAATTAGTTGTTAATGTATAACTGGTTTTAACCGATGTTCTATTAAAAGGGTAGTTATTTTGACAGGCTTTATAGATACAAGTACTAACATAGTTCTGTTGACAGGCTGCCAACGTTGACACATTAAACTCTACTTAAGTATTACTGATACTTTATATAGTTGATTAAAAGGCTTATAATAAGACATAGGTATTTGGTCTATGAGTTGTACATATGCACACCAATTTTGTTTGATTAAAACCTAACATTTATATTTCTAGGCTGGCTAGTCTAGACTTGCTCATTACATTTATGAAACATAATGAATTTAAATTTAGAGTTGTATCAGATACAAATAATGGTGAAACCCAAGACTAGCCAAGCAATGTAATTAATGACAAAGATAATTAGTTTGAATATACAATGACAATACTAGCGAAGGTAAGAAAATGATAATATGTCCGTATGTTCAACAATGACATATGCTGGCCTGTTTGAAACCAGTTGGGTGCATAATATGAGCAAGGTGCACAAGTGGGGGCAATACATGTGCATATGAATGTATGAGCATATATTTCGTTATATAATTACATATACTTAACACAATTGTAAGGGAATTATGGTTAAACGATGGCGTATTTATGTATGTGAGGTGTATTTGCGTAGGTAATACCTACATTATAGTGTTCTCTTAAACTGTTATTTTAAAGATTTGACTTATGATACTAGTGAATTAGTCTCTGTCACATCATGCCTTCGATAGAGTTTAACTTTGGTATCAATTATGCAAGGAACTGGTCCCGAATATAACGGTAACTTGGTGATCAATAGACCTGATTAGTAGGGATCCTAGTTGCTAAAGACTATTAGGATCGTGACCAACTGACTGATGCACCTAAAAGAGAAAGTCAGTCTGGTGCAGTTTCAGCTGTCAGCAAGCAAAATAAATCTGTTTATACGCCTATAAAAACCAAAGCGGCAGCACACCGAGCTATAATAAGAACCCTTGACAAGTGGCCATATTCCATAACGTGACGTTTCCATGATCCATTTCCCACGCGTGGGCAATATTAAAATGCATTAGACAACACGCTCGTATGGAATATATCGCGATCTAGATCACACAGTGCCGCCGCAATAACTCATAGATGGATCGATGGATCAATATGGATGAGGGGCGCCCGGGATGCGCGCGCGCATTCAGCTGTCACAGCTCGTGCGCTTGCGCCGCGAATTCGAATTGATAAATAGAACGTCGGATTTAATACATTTATAAAATTATATTTGTCCACCGGTTGGTGAAGGAACTTTTATGTTCCTTCGAAGAAATAAGGGCTGGTTATGACAATATTAAAAAAATATTATTACTTCACTGCCTCGTTGGTTTAGTGGTTGCTAAGCGTTTCTGCTGAGCATAAGGTCCTACTTTGGAATCTCACGCCGAGCTAAATGTTATTGGATTTATCCATTAGGTAATTTTCAGTAGCAGCATGAATTCCTGATTTGTGCCTGGTTGATGGCAATAGGCGCGCCACCTATTGAATTGGAACCTATAATTTAACCGGCAAAACGTTGTACTATACACACCTCTACCTTTTTTATATAAGGTATCTACCAATAAAGTTATTCAATGTTATTAAAACACCGCTTAATAATAACATTGTTCGATAAATAGTAAAAGAGTCTCAAAACAGACAAACTGGACGACATGAGGATGAGAAATACTGCATCTCTGTCTATTCCTACAAGTAATTCATGCTCAATGATATTCAGAATGTAAAGTGAATGGTAACTGGATCTTTAATAAAATATTTATGTAATGCAATGTCAATCAATACCGGACTAATTAACATAAGACAGCAATAAATTAGATTTGTTTTAAAATTAAATTCTAATCTGCAATAAAAATAATTCAATTAACTAATTTTATTGAGATAATCATCACACAAATAGCAGCACTTTAATATTGTAGAATATTTTATGGTATTTAATGCTGTGTGGTCTAAAAAAAGTTTGAGATCAAACTTGTAGATATAAATATATTATAAGAAGAAGACATCCATCTTCATTTTTTATTTAGTTTAAGAGTGACATAATTGTATGGTAAGCGAACCCTGGGCAGTTTGCTCCTCTATGGGCATGGCATAGCATGCATAGCATGGCTGATCTCTACCTTTATCACGGTTAACTCTATACCCAATTTAATAGACGACGAAGGAGAGGAAAATATGCCAATTCTTATTTGTTATGAAGTTATATGTTATGAGATTGAGCTTGATTTTATAAATAAGATACAAATAAGGGTATTGTCAGTGAAGTCCGTGATGTTCTATGAAGACATACAATAAATTAAATGGTCGTATTAGTAAATGGTAACACCAGAATCGTCGTTTAAATGATCCAAAAAAATCCTTGTACCAACCTCAGCTACACTACATTTAGCTCCAAATTACAGTGTTGATATAAAACAAAGGCAAGTAAAGTGCGGCTTGTGAAATATCCCATGAGGTCAGGAGACGTTTAGACGGTTTGCATGTACTTAGCCGACCTTGTGTCACATCAGAACATTTGCGGCGGCCTTCGCCAGCTAATAACGAGTCATCAAATTCTTATTACGACATTAAATAATATCAATGTTGTGTGTCAGGCAGGTTGAACACGACCGGGTAAAGACTGTGAGGTACATTGTATACGAAGGCACTGGTAATGGAGCCGATATTGGCTATAGACTTGCCATATTTCATATCTATTAGACGGAATAACTGTCTGACAAAATGTGGGCGTGCTGTCATAAACTTCTGCCTACCTTCAGGGCGTGTGAATGACGTCAAACATATATGTTTTGAACTAGATGTGAAGTTGGCGATCCAATTGAAACTGAACTGTTTTCACAGATGGTCACTACGATACTCGTATACAATATCCGTAAATGTTATCTAATAATTTACAAGTTTTTTACTATCTTAGGGGCAGAATACACCTTCGTCGCCGAGAAAGCCTGTGGTTTAAGGTGAAGAGAATTGAAGAGAACGACTAATAATGTGGGTGTGTATTCATGTAACCTTCTGACAAAAAAGACCAGCTAAGCCCAAGGCTTATTAAATGTGTATATTGTAGATAACATAGCATTATGATCCGCTATTACTGCTATTAAATCATAGTAAAGGATGTATGTACTTAGCCTGTGATTGAGAAACGTCCTCTGTTTCCGATTTATGTGTTCGGAGCGACGGGGGCCGGCGTGGAGGCTCCCGTCCGGGAAGCGGTGATGCAAATGTTTGCCAGTGTCAAGCTATTGTATAGGCTGTTTCTTTATGTAGCTATAGGTTTTATTAGAGTATATCCATTATGATTTGAGAAAAGTGTTTTTAGTATTAAGTTAGATTGGTTTGAATCTGCCTCGGTATTATTTAGTAGTTATGTTTCGCATGCAAGTCGCAAGCCTCCACGCAGCGCACTTTGTATACTCTACCTCGTACCTTAGCCGTACCTTAGAAGAGACCTTGACCCCTGAGTTTGTTTCGGTATTTCTTCTCAGAGGTAGGCAGTTTGGAAATGCCGATGCCATCTAGTTTAAAAAAAAATGACGTGTAAAAGTGTTTTGTAAAACCTATTTGCAAAAATTAAATCATTTATCATTTACCATCCCCGTTCACCCCTACAGCACAGCAAGACATGATGTTTCTTGTGACAATGACCTAATTTCGACACGAAGCAGTTTATCCGATTAGGTTTATATACCCACGTACTACCATACATAATACACCTACATTTACGTATGTAATAACACTAATATAAAAAATCTCAACCAGATAATGAGATTTACTTCTCGGAAATCCAATTCAATTATTCCACTAATGACGATTAGCATTGTACCTAAAGTATAAGATGCAGTCTAGTTGCTTTTTATGTAAGATACATTACTATAATCTCCTGATGATATAAAAGACAGCGGATCGCACAAATTTTCATCCCGTGCGGGTATCGAACCCGCAACCCTTAGGGCAGCAGTCCAATCGCTTAGCAATTGCACCAATCAGGCCGTCAATCCTTCAAATCTCGTTTTTTGGTACAGTTCTATCTCCTAACTAAACGATCAAAGTCACGAAGATACATTTACCGCATCATCCCGTATTACTCGGGGACGGCGGTCACGGTGACTGGCCACGGATGTGTGGCAAGTGGACGAGGACGCGACAACTGTGCCAATAACACGTGCACCCACCCTACCGTGACACCGCGCCGTATGTAGATTGTGCTCTTATTGATTTACCTCCACTTATATTATAGGTACCTATAGGTATGGTGACTTAAGTGGCTTGTCTTGACCGCTTAAGATCATAGATATGCCCGCGATTTTTGCATTTACTATCATCCTCTGCGTTTGTCATCTCTCTTTCAACTAATATTATAAAGGCGAAAGTTTGAGTGTGATTGTATGTTTGTTCTTCACTCTTAAACGGCTGGACCAGTTTTGATAAAATTTTGGTACGGAGGTAGCTGATACCCTGGATTACCACATAGACTTTTTATCCCAAAAAACTGTAGCGTCTAACACTGCTGCTAATTCCACTTTTTAAAGAGGCTTACGTTTCTTATAACCTTTCATATTATGAAGCGAATGCTTTTGTCAATTTCCATTTTTGGTCCATACATATCAGATGGCTAAGTATTAGCATACAATCTAAGTGAGCTAGGTTCTAATAGATGGTAGTAACTAACACTATGTTCAGATCAAGTGAAATGTATTGAATGCCAGTCCAGCGCTCTACAGTGGGCGTACAATATATTTGGTTTGATACCATTAATATATTAAAAAGTATGTAGTTAAATTAATTATTATTAATTGTTGCTGTACAGGGAAAGACCTGGCTGCAAAAGGCCGAAACGGAGAACAGTGGCTTTAAGAGAGGAGACTTATGCCCAGCAGTGGGTCACATAAAAGCTGATGATGATGAAGTTATTAATGAAAACCTAACCGGTACAATACCGGTAGTTGGTTGATCCGATATTTTATTATAATTCGTTATCCGTAGTCATTGCTTCAGAATTATGCCCGTAAAACGTGTGAAGCCGATTATCAAAATTTTCTCCAATCTAAACGCAAGAGTCTACAAGAAAGTCAGTTAAAGAAGATCGTAATTATTGCCGTATTAATGGTATTGATGAATATCCAGTAGGCCAGTTACACACGGTACGACTTTTCGTCAAGAAACCTTTAAGGCAAGTAATTCCAACCGGTCACCATTGTATACATAGTTAACGCCCCCATCATGTAACAGGTCAATTACGTGCTACGACCTTTACCCATCGTTTGAAAGCCTCCTGTTCAACAATGGCCACAATATTTCTCTACTATACTAGTACCAACAAATAATATTCACAATGAAATGGTACGCGCCCACTGGCGAAGAGACCACGCGTGAAAGGTTGGAATCATCCCGCGACCCTCACGGAAACCGCCATGCCACTTTCGGCCCATGAAAATCTCTCCATCACATTTAAAACTAACTTTAACACCCTATACATAAAGTTTAATTTTCAGTAGCATCTTAAGGAAGATGCAACCAAATATGTTAAAGGAAATTCAGTCTTGTTTCATATGTTTTAAAGTTGAGATTTGTATAGGCTGCAATTTGCACTAGAAAGTCTGACTCGCGTAACCCCAGACTGGGTCTAGTTGAATAAGTAATAGTAAAACTGATTTGGGATTAAACGGAATTCTATGTTCTACTGCTTTAGTTTTATTTAGGGTTTATAACTGAAGCTAGGTAAGCAGAACCAGAGGTTAAACTATCAATTTCTAAGTCACACTACCTATAGTAAGTTCCCTTTTGAGTGACAGAATTTTGACCAAATTGCAGGCAAAACTTTTCTGCTTACACCCAAGAGCAATAAACATCTCGCTTTACATACAGAAGTGAACATAAAACCCACATCCTGATTTCCTTATAACCAGAATTACGGTGAATGTAAACAAGCTCTCATTTGATCTCATCTTCGCATTAGAATTGCATCAGAATCAGTTTCTAGTATGGCACCTTTGAGTTTTGCTCGTAAAACAATCTTAGTTATACCGAACCTTGTAGAGGTTTCCGGGATATGATTAGCAGTAAGTTATGGATACTGCCCATCCTTGCTGGGGACAGGTGATATGGTTATAAGGGACGTAATTAGAGGCTGTTAGTGGCGTAAGGTTAAAGATTTTATCTGTGAGGACCTCGTCCGAGAAGCGTTTGCGGTTAGAATTAGTTACGCGCAATTTTTATTGGTCTAACGGCGTTTCTGTTAGTGTGCTTCGTTATTGTGTTAGGTGGCTTAAGATATATGTGCTGGATTGTTTTTATGTTTTCATTTTTACTATTATTTCCATCGTGTGTGTGATCCACAATATTGATTATTTTGTCTTGTTTTTTTGACTGTTTAGATTCGGACACTTTAGTCCTCATTTAAGGCTGTGATCATTTGCCAATTGATAGAAAGTGGTAAGATAACAAAACAGTGACTTTTCTCGCTTGTGATTGAACTCTTAACATACGGTTCCAGTCTGTAAACCACGAGGATTCAAGTCTCTTATAAACTCCACAATAAAATTAGCGAGCGGTACTAAAAGTTCCAACAGACTAAGGGGTCCTAAATTAAATGTGCGCGTAACGTCTTAGGAATCGTTTAAGGGACTTCCTTACACCGTCGGCGTCGGCAGCTTTGTGCTGTGTTGCCACGCGGACCTTTATGGCCCGGCTACGGTGTGATTGAGGAGAGATCGGCGGGCGAGTCGGAGGGCGTCTTGGTTGTGTAATACAGCTTCTTTTTAAGTGTATATAGTGTTAGAAGGGTTTTTTTAATGCAAATACGGTTTCTTAGGATAAACACGATACGTGTAGTCTCCTAGCCGGCTACCAGCTCTTGGCATATGTCAGATAGGCGGTGGAAGATATTTTTAGGCTGTAGTGTTAGGAAATTCTCGTTGTTTTCAAATTTTCAATGACAAGTAACTTAATGTTTCACAATATACTGTAAAAAAGCATAAAAATATTATTACGTCTTTCTTCTTCACATATTATCACAACATTTATTTTGATGATTGATCAGCTATGTTAAATTCGATCGTTACGCGAACGCTTTTGTCTTTAAGCCTCCACAAAGTTGTCAACCTAGTGTTAACATTTAACTGTCCAATCACATCGCTCCGATAGATTTAAGTGTAATTGGAACTATAACAGGTGGTGTGCTGGTTTTGTAGGTACGCGTAAGAGCATCGTTAACTAAATCTCGTGGAATTTGAATTACATTGATGTGGGAACAGATTTTTTTAAATGTCGCTTCCATTAGGAATTTCTCCCATATCTTAGGTGCATTTTACAAACATACCTATAATATCACATACACACCCAGACTCGAGACAAACAACAACGGATCGAATAAAGTTTTGTCCCGATTGGGAAACGAACCCGCAACCCATAGCGCAGTAGTCCAATCAACTCACTGCGCCGTTAGATTTTAGGTTCCGTGTCAAAAGATGTTATATGGATTATTTTTCATAATACCATAATAAATAACATTATCCACTGTTAACTATTAAAAAGGAGAGGGAGATATTTCGCTGTATTAGTTTTTAGAAAGATTGACTTAACTAGAACCTAAAGAAAATGCCAGAATTTAAAGCAAATTCAATATAGTATTTATACATTTCTCGCCTTATATTTGAGAGGGTAAGCAGATAGCTACGATCCTGATTATACCGCATGCCAATCATCCAATCATCTCATTCGTCATCAAACTCGATGACAACTATAAACGCATAACTTCATAGTATTTTGTCCATGCAATCTACTACCTAACCTAATGTATGCAAAGTCCTTATTAAAATGGAACTGTTCCCAAAAAAGTTCCTACCTAATAAAACCGAACCGCATTGTACACTAATTCTCCTCGACACGACGCCACACATCAATTGTTTATTTTTATTTATTTCAAATTTCATCGCGATATTATTAACTTTATTGCGATTACGATCTTGAGAATTCATTTTTGACGTTTTTATTCGAATTTATGCGATTCCTTACACTGTTACAAAGTTATTTTATGACCTCCTAAACTCGTATTACAACCTTATTACAATGGAATAAGACACAAAATACGATGTGTTCGATGATACCGATGTATTAATAAATTTTTGTCGCTATGACTTCGTGTGACTGCTCTAAGATTTTATTATTTAAAAAATTGATATTTTATTTTTTGAATTGGACTGCTAACGCGCGCAGCGGGAGGTTAGGATGCGTTCGAGGAACTTCCGACCGTATTCGGAGTATAATAAGGTTTATTTTTGGTAGAACAACATTCTTCCCTTTGAGGGACTTCAAGGAATCGAGCTTGGGATCTGCGTTTGCGTTTATATTTCCAGCTCTGTTGGATGTTTCGATGTAATCTCTGGAATTGTATAATAGGTACCTATGTACCGGTGTGCCATAAAGTCTAGATTTTTTATGATAAAGTATTTTATTGACCGACATGTGAAATGATCTAGATTGGAGTAGACACTAGAGTTTATACCTGCTGGTTAGATTATAACAGATATATTTAATAGTTAACCTGCAGTTGCTTTTCCAGTTATTAAGGCAGGTATAGAATTTATTAAAAAACATCTAATAACATCTGGACATCGGCTTGATGGTTTTATCGTGGGTAAATAGCTCAGATCATATGTTTATCCACCTAAATGCATGCCGATCGGCTTAAAGGCGACATGACAGGACTCTAACACAATTTTACAAGCAAAACCAATCAGCCATGGTAAATGCTAGAACCACAATATAGTCGTAAAATACAAGATTATGAATATATTAGGAACCGATATTGTCATCAATCTTCGCTATCATATTCATTTAAATATTTATTATGTTTTTATTAACGAGAATATATTTTTCAGGCTTTAGTTATTGACACTGTAAAGGTAACGTAATTATTCGGAGACGGGTTCAACGAATATACCTAATTGCAAAAACAATTTACAAAATATAGCTTGTCTTTGGCGAAAACATGGAAACGTCGTCTAAGAGAATAAAGTATGCATTGTGGTAGGTTGAGAATAATATAATAAAATATCTGCAAATGATGGTAATTATAATTATAACTAAAATAATTATAATTATAGAATTGAATATTTTTTAAGAAACTAATTTTATAAAAAACAAAGTGCAAACGGTATATTTCATCCTTTCAGACCATCTTAGCATACACTAATATGTACTTAAAACAAATACCCTATTATAGTCAAAGAAATGACGTTTGAAGTGAGTCAAGTTTAAGTATCCTCTTACCGATTCAATGCATTGTAAATCGAATCGATTTGTATCGATTGAATTAATCAATCGATTTTCCAGGACATGACGGAAAAACCATGTGGGTCAGAATATTGGCCTAATGCCAAGCCTAATGTGTATGCTAATGGGTTTGACCAAAGCATAATGTAATGTTAACTATGTATTACTTATGTACTAATTATATACTAATCCAGTCTTGACGTAAGTGGAGACCTTTATACCTGCTTACGCACTGCAATCGATAAAGAATGTGCCGTACATCCTCAAGAACTACATCTAGCTAAAATATGTATTTATAAGTTCTTCTTCCATAAGTTCATTTTCTGCATTTATTATTTTTTCTAGACAGGCATTGTTGTCGTTCAGCTAAAGGCTTTCTTTCTCCTTCACCTAATTAGGTAGAATTGTGGTCCTTAGGTACGTGTGAAATTCAAGGCAAAGGCCCCATTGCATATCAGACGTACACTGTCTGGTAAAATAAGTAGTGCAGAAACACATTTCAGCCTACACCAGAGTCCTACGCACATACAATGCCGCAATTAGAAACTCCAAAGGTTGACTCTATTTCTTCCTTAATTAAATGTTGCTATTCAGTGTTTGCTGTAAGATATTGTGTGGCTACATCAAGGGAAGGTGTCCGAGTGTAAACCTAACCCCCCCAATGCCTCATCCTGCACAGCTGTAACCCTACGCCCGATATTATCTCAGGATGTTTGACATCATTATATTCGCAGCAAACTACTCATAAAATTAAAAACATGACGATACCGATCGGCGAACATCGGTAATCTTCGTACAAGATCGGGCCGGGATCAAATAATATCACATGTTTATGTTAAGATTCGATCTCTATAACATATTCTATGCGCATGCGACGAATATTTTTCTTTACTGATATTACCGTTAGTGACAGTCGTTAAACTATGGTTTACTTATCGGGTTTTAGTGATTGCTATCTGTGGGCAGGTTAGATGCTAGATTCCGACTGTGGTCTGGTTTGTAGACAGTAATGCTGAATAAGATTAAAGAGATAAAAGGGATAAAAGGGAAGATGCTTTAAAATACCTGATTCAGTGCTTAGCAAATGCAGAAGAAAGAAATACTTAATTATAGAACAATAATAATGCGCTTTGAATATTCCTGTAAATAATTTAACTAATTCCAGTTTGCGACACACAAGTAATTCTTACAATATGACGCAGGAATCGAACCGCAAACCTTCATCATAGATCGCTAAACTCTTAGCCACTGCGCATGATTGAGCTGCGAAAACAGCTGCACATCAACCAACCCCATAAACACTACATAAACAACACTCGAACAAACACCGAAACTCAAATTGCCTTCAATAACAGTTACATTAAGTCAAGTCAAGTCAAGTCACAATCTCACAGAAGTCTCAATTTCCAAAGTGTGGCGTTGTTTCCCATAGTGGTCGTGTGTGAGCGGTCGTGCGCCATTACTAGGCCGTACCACGAATAGCTGCGAGCTACTGGCGCTAGGAATTTCCCAGGTATGCTTGAGCCAAGCTCCGAAGACGAGAAACGAGGGTCAAAGCTGTCGTGGAGATGTTGAACACGAAAATATATAGTTCTACCTGCCAGCCTATATTGTTCCCATGGAAAAGTGCATCATCCTTAACAGAGACGACGATGTCGGTTTTTCTTCTAAGAGGTCGTCAGGTTGGAAGGGGAACAAATCACACTAATATTATAAAGGCGAAAGTTTGTAAGTATGGATGGATGTTTGTTACTTTTTCACGCTCGGTATGGACTTAGCTGACACCCTAGATTAGAAATAGTTAATCAATAATTGTAGAGTAAATTGCTTTGCATATGGACAGTTTTAATGTAGTGGTCAAAATTGAGGATTATGAATGAAAAATGCATGAAATTTTAAGAAAAAGTATGAAATGAGACCGGACGTATTTAGATAATAGTATCAAACTATATGATTTGTAGATATTTATGTTAAGCTATTAGACAGAAATACTATAGTTTGTTAATCTTTTTAAAATAAATTAGTTTTGGCGTGCTTTTTTAAAACGATTTTTTGGTCCTTCACTACGCATAGGTTACACAAAACGAAAGGACCAGAAATCAAATTGAGGATTCAATTTGTGGAGCTACGTTTTCTTTCACATAGTAATAATAAGTAAAACTAGTAAGTTACTACTTAATTCATTAAAGCTGTTTAAATGCAAACCCTCGGACATAAAGTTTAAGTATACAGCTTCCGGAAGTCAAAGGTTCATCCACAACTAACATACATAGAATTAATTTACCATACACGAGCAGTTAACTAGAAACACTAGTTATCTGTGCAGACAGACGGACAGATGATATTTCAAGATAAAGCCTATAAAGATATAAAGAGTTTAGATAGTGTACCAGTTTGTTGGAATATACGGGAGTGTGTTTGTAGCGGGAACGCGACGGTTGTACAGTTGGTTTGATTATGTCGTTATTATGCCTATATTCTTAATTATTCAGTGGTTTCATATAATAAACTAAGAAAAAACATACAATATATTAATTCAATTAGCAAATCCTAATACTGGGTACCCGAGTTTGAACCCACCACTCAACACAACTGATGGTGGATAAAGGTTTATAAGATTACCCATATTGAAAAAAAAAACTTTAAAAGAAGGGTAATGTTTTATTAAAAAAAAATGTAATGTTAAAAATTACTGTGGACGGTACATCGTATCTTTATTTTATAACGTGCCCGTTCCATATTTATTTCCCGTATGTTTTCACTGACTCTACTAATTAAATTTGCGTTTTAGTATGACCGTGTGCTTATCTCTTAAATTTAGTATCAAGGTACAAGTCTAACACTTATTTTGTTAGAACTATAATTACACATAATTTTCGTTCGCATAAATATGGACGAGCTAGCACACACCTGTCTAGCTCTTTCTACATTAAGCGTGACTATAAAGTAATGTATCAACTATATCCTATAGGGACATATATTTTATTTGCTCATTTTAAAATTTAAAATTTTTCTGTAAATCTACTAATATTAAACAACATAAATATAAATTATTTATCATAATATTAATTAGCCCGTAGTGTCCCACTGCAAGACAAAGGCCTCCCTTTTTTCTTATACTTGTATCTGTCTACAGCTAATTAACGCCAATAATAATAATAGACAATCAACATAACAGCACAAAAAAGGCAAAAAAATCGGCGCAACAAAAGGACCAGCCAACAACTTAGTCATCTAAAAATTAAACATTTCTAAAATTAAAGTAAAAGAAAGTGTACCAATGAACTACAAAGTTAAACAACAAAGTCTAGACTAGTCATAGCTAAAAGCAAAGTGTAAAATATGATTATAAGGTTGTAAATAAGGCTATATGTTAGGCGGGCGGCGCGTGGGCGGGCAGACCGTGAGAACTTGTTCATTAAGGCTGTACGCACGTAAACTCACGTGTATTAATATTACATGCAGCCTGTGATTGATTCTATTTGAATTTATATTGAAATGTGCTCTGTTCGTTTAATCTGGTAATATAATGTTTGTAATACAGTTAAGCGCTTAATTTTGTGATTTTAAATTAAATACTTAATCGTAAAATGTATTTATAGAAAGACGAGTTAACTATTCTAGCATGTTATCTTTATTATAAATTCTTAATATATTTTCTTTATAACATATTGCCGTACAAGATGGAATCTTCAGGCTTGTTTTTTATAAAGACGACATCTTTCGTCTACATTATTTTGCATAAAACTGCGTAATCACTTTTAAAAAATGATTAACTAGCACCACCCATCTTAAACTCTAACCTCGACCTAATAATGATGAACACACCTATGCAATAGTGTAGACTTATTGCTTTCAATTCGTAGATAATCTTTAGCGATAGCGATCAATACAAGTGTAAACAATAGGATAGTCCGTGGGTATAGCGTGGGGAGATGAGAATTGACTTGGTCCTTCAAGACGAAATACGCGCATAGAAAGACCAAATTAAGTGATATGGTGTTTTATGGTGGCATATACAGGTACTGCGTTTAAAATTGTTTTGTTCTCTCATTGAACTCGTTATATTTAAGTGTTCCTATTCTCTATACCTACATAAGTAATATGAAAACGTCACCATTAGGACCAAAATGGAATGTTATAAAATCCGAGAGATTTTAACCTCCCTAGTGAGGTGGACCGTAAGTCACTTATAATTCATTTGTGAAATAATATCTATATTTCAGGATCATAGGTCAATTTACAAAAATGACAATGCGAGAACCCCGTACGAGAGAGAGGAAGATAGAAAATGCAACAAGTGCAAAAGGGATGGGGACATAGTCGTGCCAAACGCTCCAGGCGCCGCACTATGCAGCAATGATGATATTACTGTTTACATGCACTTGAATTTGCTTTATAATGTACAACTTTTCCAATTTGAACTTTATTTCGTGAGTGACGAGGTCGAGGATTGGATTGGCGTTTTCGGGAGCGGCAAAGTTATGTTTGTAGTTTGCAAGAAGTGTTCAAACGCATGGCTTTATTATGTGTTGAACAAAATGAGGTTATTAAGGCTTATTGTAATGGGTTGAAAGTTGAGGCTCTGAGGAATTGATGGAAACGGCCAGGAAGTGGTCTGAATACCTTGATGGCTAGAATTGTGCTTGAAATTTGAAAATGAGTGAAAATTGCCTCAATATTTTTTTTTTCCTGTTATAACTTTAACTTTTCAGTTAATAGTAGTCCTAAAATTGAGTTTTGCAATATGTACATTTTAGTACCATACTTGCTTAATGTAGATACATCTATAGGAAAAATACAACCAGGAAGAACAGAGCCCAAAAAGTACAACCACGAAAGATACCAACAAAAAATTCCCATGGAACAGAACTGCCCATAAAAATCAAATAACATGAAGCTTAATAAAATCATTAGTAACAAACATTCATCATTCTACGATATTAAATGTAAAACGATCGAGTTTCGCTCAAAGCAAATATTATGGTGTATTAAGAGGGGCCGCTGCCATCGTACAGTTAACCTGCAATTAAAACTCGGTTTGTAATCGCTGGCGATCGGGGCCCAACAGAGACATTAAGAGCTCAATGTTAATGGAGATAGAGATGTGGTGTGTTACAGTCAACAAACGTAGCTGATTTTTTAAATTTACAAAAACAATTTGTTACGTAATAAAACGTCTTAGATATTCTCAGACCATTACTTTTGAGTCTTAGAATTTGAGACTGTAAGTTGTATATGTCGATATTTTATACAATAAAGTTACTTATATGGTTAAGCAACTTGTTGTTGCTGACCGTACAATAAAATTGGTATTTTTATTTTCATCTCATATTTGATTGATGATCGTTTTATTGTTGCCCCAAACTACGAATTTATTTAGACACGTGAGTGCTTAGCCTAGACTTGAGAAATTACAGACTACATAGGTTTATGTCCTGAATGAGAATTGAATGAGCTTTTGCGCAGACGCATCTAAATTTTGTAGATCCATTTACAGAAAGTTTTTGAAATATTATCCTAAACCAAAAAATATTTGAAATTAAATGCCACGTTAATCCGCTTTAATGAAACCTTGGCTGGAACGGACAGCAGAAATAATAATCTAAAGTATTACTCATGTACTAAGCTCGCTAAACACCGTTAACAATTAAACAGTACGACTTAAACTAAGTACACACTGTTTGTCAGACTAACTCGTTTTACATACATAAGGGCGAGCATGTTTGACATTAATATGAATATTAAATAGAATGGTTTTTCTTGATAGAAGGTCGATACGTTTCAAATAGCAAAGTTAATGTTTGTTAATGGTTACATTTGACAACCTAAATGATCCGTTCATTGTCAAGTGATA
This sequence comes from Abrostola triplasia, assembly GCA_946251915.1. Lineage (NCBI taxonomy): Eukaryota > Metazoa > Arthropoda > Insecta > Lepidoptera > Noctuidae > Abrostola > Abrostola triplasia. The sequence continues at coordinate 670,967 of OX276433.1, forward strand.
TGTGACCCGAATGATAATTGTTATTTACCGAATATTCACTTGACACATGTCACTTCCAAAATCAAAGTACAATCGGATAAAAATATCTATATTAAATATAGTCATGTATGTTTGTATTCATAGTACAACCCTAATGTGGTTTGTTTATAATGTACCAGAGATATTAAATTACAACCAGCCTCGGGTCAAAAGTGATTGTATACAATTACATCTTGATTACAGTTTAACCTTTTGTTAATTACGGGAGCGGTGTAACCAGACGATTTTGTTTTAACTATTTTTAATAAGCGTGCGAAAAAGTTTCTATTTAATCATTGACGAGAAGGCCTAGAGATTAAATCATAAATCGAATACGAAATCCGATGACGCAACAGGAATCGATTATTGATGTACAAAACGTGTCGACATCGCTTCACACCTCGTTGTACAGCAATAAAACAATATCGATTCCCGACCGTTAAGCACCAGACAATCGATAAAAAACAACTTGCTACAAATTCCCCGATGCGTCGTTCGATATTTCATTTTGAAAAAAGAACACTGGCCGAGCACGGCGCGAACGTAAAACAATTGAAGCATAATTCTATCGGCGTCTATGGCGACCCGAGTGACCCCGAGCCGAGCCGAGCTCGCCCGAGAATAGCCGAGTGAATCCCGCCCACCCCTATTAGGAATTGCTCAGCTAATAACTGTTTTTAAGAGGATTTTAAAATGAAATTAGTTCTATTGCTATTAATAAAACGTATACTTTGGAGTTCAGTCATCTGCGTAGGTATTGCATTTGCAAGTGTGGCGTGTGAGTGATGTGGCGGACATAAAGTTTGATGTCTTTTTAATGTTGTAATTGTTCTCAATAATTGTTGTTGCTGAAGGTATTGTATTTACAACAAAATTAATGAGTGTGTTTATTTAGCCTTCCTAATTAATTTTAACAGCACCTTAAAAGATATTACTTACGTTTTACCATATTGTTCATGCATGGAGAAAAAAACGTACCTGAAAGCAAAAATAATAATAAAAAATCGGAATTCGAGAAACTCATTAAAGTAAAAAATTGTTTAATTTATGTAAATAGTTAATGTTCTGTAAGGGTTAACATAAAAAATAATCCAGATTTCTTGAAACCCAAAATAAATAAAGTCCGGGAATTGACAAAAAGTGTGTTAATCCTATTTAACCCTCCTGTGCGGGGTGCGGTTTAGTTAAACAATGGAACTACTTTGTCCCATTATCGACTTTAGTCATGACACGGGTTGATTGATTTACAACTTGCTAAACACGTTGTGGTTTATTTTTGAGGTAGCAATGATTGTAACGGGATGTTTGCAGTTTTTTTAGTTTCTTTGAAAAGCGATACGGGATATTCATTCATAATTATCTTTTGTTGGTAAGAGTCTGATGTTACTAATCTGTTGAGAAAGGAAACCAGTGCTTGTTTTTTGAACGATTCTTGAACCCATTATGGCAAATAGTAAACCCATGAGTTGACTAAAATTGTATACAATCATAAATGGAAATTATAAATATTTTTTTTTATTAATGAATTTGAATAAAATAATATTATTTAATTCGTTGGAACTAAATTAAAAAAATAAAAACGATATAAAACGCTACCAATAAAAAAAGAACAAATACCGCTACCAGATACCTACCACAATAATAGTAACATCGTCGGACACCCACACTACGCTATTACCAAGGCTCTAACAGCTTAAGTGCTGTGTTAATATACACTCACAATGCGCTCGCGCATTCAAATACGGTTAGCACAAAAATCATAGTACAAAAGATGTTTCCAAGTTATGACCGCGTTAATAGACCAGACGTGCGGAGGCAAGTCCTGTCAGTAATGGGTGGCATAGATGAAAGTGGGCAAGTCAGAATATTTGATACTGTTGGCCAATACCCACGTGACGGAGGAACACGTTGTTATTAAAGTAATGTGTGTAGGTTTCTTTGAAAAAATACCATATATTGTTAAGCAATAATAAAAAATATTAAAATGTAAACGGAATACGAAATAGGTGTCACATATTTTTATTTTATTTACTTTTTTTACCAGATTTCATCCTTCTTTAAATCATACTTGCAAAGTTTTACAGTTTGATATGCAGTTCACGTGCCACTTTAGGGTTAAAGACATTCCAATATATTGATTTAATCCCATTAAATAACCTTTCATCAGGTATTCCCAAGAACATTTCGTTAACTAACAACCCAAACAAATAACGATGTATCAATACACTTACTATTATGTGTCGTACTATCGCCGATAATGATCGCACAAACACAGTGTAGCGAAAGTCGTCGAGTTTCCAAATTAGCACGTCCGAATGACGAACGGATTGATAGAGGACGAATTAGCGGCTTTTGTTCGGTTGACTTCGAGCGCACGCACAGGGTTAAGAGAGATACCATGATTTACGAAATTTATGGACGTTACTGACAAAAATAGTTTTCTGTGTTTTTTTTTTATTTTGTTTTAGTATGTGAAAGTGTCTTAACATTATAAATTCCGTTAACATGTTTTTGGTAATGAATTATATAGTTAAACAGATCAGACAGACAATAGGTTGGTAGTTGGGTCAATGCCCAGGGTGCGCCACACGACTCGTGCAAAATGAACACGACAAATAATTATTTTCAGAACAATAAACACTGAAGATAAACCATCCAACAAACACAAAACAATCACAAAAACTGACGTCATTGCTTTGACTTTTAACAAACAAGTTTCGAAATCCGTTTGTGTGTCAAAGTGCATTAAATAGTTTTAAATAAATCTATGTTCGCTGATATTAATATTCATATCTATTGATATAATTAACTCATAGAATTTACGAGGGTCAAACTGAAAGTTCTTAGAAAATCAAAAACTGATTACATTAGCCAGTTATTAGTTTTATTATATCTTTTCAAAATATTGTCCATTCACGTCAATACACCGCTGCATGCGATGGAACCACTGGGAAAAGCACTTTGCCCACTCGTCTTTAGGGTTCTCTTCAATGGCATCGCGATACGCAGCCACCGCTTCTTCAGCATTCATAAACCGCTTTCCTTTAAGTTTTTCTTTAATTTTTGGAAATAAATAAAAAACACAAGGGGCGAGGTCGGGGCTATACGGCGGGTGACCCAGTAATTCAACGTTTGATGTCGCCAAATAGTCGATCGTTCGCTTAGCGGTGTGCGACGAGGCGTTGTCGTGGTGAAGGAGGATCCTACTGCTAGGTCGTTTCTCTCGAACTTTTTCCAAGACAAGTGGCAAACAATTGGTAGTGTACCATTCTGCAGAAACTGTTTTTTGATCCTCTAACACAATTGTTGCGAAATGACCTATCCTTCCAAAGAACGAGGCCACCATTTTTTTTCCCGCACTTCGATCTCTCTTCACTTTAGTTGGCAACCTCTCGAAAGGAAACACCCACTGAGCAGATTGTCTTTTGGTTTCAGGATCATAACAGTAAATCCAGCTTTCGTCACCTGTTAGTATGTCGAACACAGCATTTGAGTCACCTCCGTTAAATCTTTCAATCATTTTACGGCACCAATCCACACGATGGAGTTTTTGAGCCTCAGTCAAATTATGAGGTATCCACCGGGCGCAAAGCTTCCTGACTGCTAAATGTTCGTGGAGGATTTTGTGCACTTGACTCATACCGATGCCTAAGCTTGTCCGAATCTGCTGATAGGTCACTCTTTTGTCAGTCTCTATCATACGCCGCACAACACAGATGTTATCTTCAGTCGTCGCCGTAGAAGGCCGTCCCTCACCTAAATCATCAGTGAGATTAGTGCGACCACGTTTAACCTCATTAAACCAGTTGTAAACTGTCGCACGAGATGGGGCTTCATCGTGAAAGGCCAATCGTAGTCTATCATAACTTTCTTGTTGACTTAAATGACATCGAAAGTCATAAAAAATCATTGCACGAAAATTTTCTCGTGTTAAATTCATGTTGACGTGACACAGACAATTTTCAATTTGCCGCCAAATCGTAAAACAAATGACAAATTAATGAAATATATACTCAGTAATATTGGCAAAGAGTTCTATTTTCAAATTTTAGAATTATTGTTTTATTATATTGTTTATAAGTGGCCAGTTCTAAGAACTTTCAGTTTGACCCTCGTATTACATCAATTTGATCAGAGCGTCTGAATGAATAATAACAATATAAATTAATTTTAATGGCATTTACGTTTTTTGTTTGGAACACTTTTCAAGGCAAATATCATATTCGAAGGACTTAAGTGTATCAGTGTATAATAACAGTTAGTTATTATAATCACACTGATAATTATGCAAATAGGTAACTAATTGGTGTAATTAAGTGTTTTGTTGGAGATTTCAGTAATACGGCGATTATTTTTTAAGCTGTTGTATTATAAACATTTATTACTTGTTGCGATCGATTGTGGTTTTGTTTTTTTAATAAGAGTACAGCTTCTATAACACAAAATTTTAAAATATTTATTATGTACATATTTTTTTTACACGCGTTCTATAAAAATCTGTTATTCATATAATATGTCAGAATATCATAGATTTATAGGCTGATACTGTACCGCGGATATAAAATAAATTATTTTTCACCGTCACAATCCATAAAAGTGTCAATATTTTAATATCTAAGCCAGACACATTAAAATTAGTGTATTTATAAATATTCATTTTACATATTACAGGTGCTAAATATTTATTTCTATTTATTCAATAAAAAATATTTTTATATTGTCGTGCTTTATTGAATAAATCGATATATTAAAATGTGAAAACTTTGGAACTCCCTTTTAAAGAATATTGGGCGCACGGAGTGTGAAATTTGGGATAGTTGAAGCTTAAATACAGAAGTGAAAAAGCTACAATTTATATGTATACAGTCAGTCAAATGATGACTAAGTGACCACATAAGTTTAAGTACTTTGTTTAACTTTGTCCTACATTCATCTGTAACATGCACACCCTACAAAGCATTTAGCGGGCCATATTACAAGATGTTCAGGCTTTGTTAGCACTTTTACCAGCTCACATGAAAGTCAATTGTATGTTTGTTCCGTGTGTTTGAATTTAGGGTAACATTCGCGTTATCATTTTATGTACGGTCGTTATTGGAATGTTGTTCAATATATTTCAAGTATAAATTCAGCTATGATTATATTATAGTAAGTAAGAAATAATTGATTGTCAAAAACTTGGTTTTACAGAGGTGTTCGGTATTAGTAGGTACATCATGCCTCACCGTGAGATCGGTTTGCAAAAATAAAACATTCACAGATCATATTAAATTTCCAGTAAAAAAATACAATTTGATAATTAAAACATTATTGTGGATGCAGCGCATTGAATACATTAAAATAAATTTAATTACAATACTACTTATACATGTAGTAGATTTGTAAATGCAAAAAATAGAGTCGCAGATTGCCACTGCGCATAAAATTGATTTTGTACTATGGTCTATAATATATAATTAGGTGTCTATGAAGCACTTTTGAGTGATGATACCTTATTCTGACTGACAGATTTTTCTACAAGAAATAGTTGCCTTCTTCTTCGTCTCGATATAAGCCAATAGCCACATGAAAATAGTCAATGCCGTGGTGTAAAGAATGGTCAGTCAACAAGGATGGTAGCGGGGTTATCTTCAATTATAGGTTTCAAGGCTTTTACAGCATCAAAGCTTCAACCGACTTTTTCTGCTCCGATTCTCATAGTATCCTTATATAACAATAATAAATATATCCAAAGGTGAGTCTATTAGAAAAATATATTCCAACCACGCCCCTATTTTAATGCCTTGTTATTGTTTAATCCAATTAATTTTATCTGTAACCGCAAGTGTGATACCATCCAAAATTTCACACACTAAAGGTTGTATGAGATTAATGTGTATGATAACTGGGTGAGCAGTAACTGCTTATGTAAACATAGTTATATAATTATAGTTCGGGTTTAAAGGTTAGTGTATGACCTAATGAGATTAGTCGGGTTAATATCAATGTTATTAGTTAAGTTAACGGCGAAGGATTGTTTATGTAATATAAATATTACTTTGTACAGTCTGGCCTCATCTCGCCTTTATTGATCCGAGATACTCATAGTAAGGTAAACCTTGGAAATATATCTACGGAAGCAATACGGATACATTTAATTTCCTTATATTGCAACTATATTGTACATGTAAAGATGCATCATACACCTGAGATTGTACAATAGTATCGAAGAATTATAATTTACAATCAAATTTGTTGTGGTAGAATAAAGGACCAATTTTGGTCCTTCAGCTCACAAGTCTGGTCCTTTAGCTTTTTAACTCTATGTTAGACAAGTTCATACAAAATAAGTCATATTTAAGCATACGTGAATGCAGCGTAAGTCGTGGGAATCTCATGAAGCGATTGACTCGCTTCGTTATGTAGAACGATCTGTAATTGCGAAGTACCGACTACAAAATAGCAGTAGCTTTTTAATGCTTTTTATTATCATGCAATGTTATGACTACTGATGTTTTTATTGACTAGGTTTTTTGTGTTATCGGTATTAATTATGAATTCATGCTAACAGGTTTATACTGTATTTTGTATATTCCTTTACTTTTTTTATATTGTAACAACAGTACCTTTGAAATGGGTTGTTACAATAAATGGTATACCAAATTATGAATATGTAATTTTATTGTACTGATGATGGTCCTACATAAGACGACTGGCAGCGACTGGATGCATTAAGCAGCAGACCGGGCTCTGTGGCGTACTTTTTGGTAGGCCTATGTCCAGCAATGGACTGCTACGGGCTGATGATGATGAAGATGGGCCTTTTCTCTAACCACTCATAGTTATTAAATATTATTAATAAACCCTGTGCAAAGTAAAGTAACGAACGTAAAACTGCGCCTTTTCTTTTTATAGATACTAGAAATATAAGAGATCATCACACATCTCTGTAATACTTGTCAAACAAAATAGTAACGTCCTAATTTATGTTTTATATTGCGGCCATGAATAAAATAATGGGTTAATAATTTACCTAGTTTATTCTTAGGAAAGCCAAGCTAAGATTTCTCGCCACGCCTATATTATTCGACCTTTTAACCCCTGCGAAGTTTATGTCTATCGTAAGACGTTGTTACTTATAACCACATTAATACCTACTCATAAAACGCCACAATAAAAAACCAATAGTTAAACGCTCCCTTTGTCGAAGCGTTTTGTTTCAGCTAAATCAATAGAATACTTTTAAATTACGAGGCTGAATTAAATAGAGCTATCATCAGACCGTTTTATAGTTCAATTATTCATAGAATAAAGCGTAAAATCCATGACATTTATAAATATACGATCGATTTTGTAACCGATTACGAATTCAAACATCGATAAATCGATTCAGCTCAAAATCATGCGGCAATCAAGAAAACACACAGTGATCACGGAATGGACAATTATTGGTCACAAATTAAATTTCATGGCGTGATATTTTATTCACTTTTATGTTGTCGGTACACGCGATCGTTTTGATACGATATCATCACGCTATTTGTTACGAAGGGATAAAGTTATTGCTGTTAAAGATGAATGTTTTTGCTATCGCTCCGCGGCTTTTTAATGTATGGCCTTTTCGTTTTTCGTATCAAAGATCTTTTTCGTATGGTTTTTGTTTGATGACGTAGGTGCGTTGATGGGAAAAGATGTATGTGTTTTCATTTTATTTTAACTTCAACTCTCAGCGATATCACTTGAATTAAAAATTGACATGTCAAGTTAAATTCAATTTCCATAAAACCCAAATAAATTGAAACCTAAAAATCCATAACCCGAAATAAGATCTTAACCACTGGTTCCACACACACAGATCGAACAAGCAGCGTTAGTACAGTTGTTAATACAAACACGCTGGTGTGTACCAATTATGTGCGCATGCGCAGTTAGTAGCCACTTAACATGTTGCTCTGTTGGTTAAGGATTAGTAGCTCAAGAGAAGGAAGCTATCTTAATAACATGATCTTCTTTCAAACTTAAGTTGTACTTGAGCGGTTTAACTTAATATCTCTTATAGAGATCTAATTAAACTTGTCGCCATAAAATCATTTATACCACTTTACATTGTAACGTGGTTGTCGACACGTGATCCTAAGTAATATTGTAGTACTATAGTAATAATAGCACTGCCAATGTTTCAGTTCACATTGAACATGAATCACGCTACTGGGTTTATACCTAGCCTTACACCTTGCAAATACTAGGTACTACTGAATGTACTAGTTTTTCGGACAGTACTAGTACTCACTGTGCACTGAACAATATTAGTCTTGCTCTTTACTATAACACCTTATTTTACATAAAAGTTCGGGATAGTATGAATCTTATTTACCTATTATTTAATGAGTAAATAGAGAATTAGAGGCAGTACCTAATAGTATGTACTACCTGTATCCTACGATAGGCTTATCCAGTGTTCTCTGCCGTGCTGTGATTTTGCTGAATGGCATGATTTATGTCGATACGATACTATAGCCGACCCACTAAAAATAATGTCCCTTGAGGCATGAACTTTCGCAAATAGATGAAGCTAGAACCTGTGATCCCCGCGAAGCGACATCAAATATTGGTCCAGCTTATAGATTTTGTTTCAAGTCCGACTATTGCGTGTTATTTGTATGCACTGTGTCTACAATACAAGAAATCGTAGTGTCAATTTGTTTAAGAGGTGTGTCGCTTATTGCTTCTGCTGCATTAAATGATGCGCGAATAGAAATTTCAATTTTCTCTTAAGTACTTTCAATGTCTTACATCCTTCTTCTAATATTTCCTCATGCACATTGATATCAATATCTCTTTACTTTTTTTCGTGTATTTACTTCCTAACATCTCCTAAATCCTAACCTCTAAAATAACAACCAATCACGCGTCTCGCTCTGCTCATTAGACCTCATTACCGTTCACAACTGAACACCAATGAATCAATACAAGCACTTACAAGATTATTTACTCATCGATAAACAAAACATTACACGATTGTCGCCTTTATGATCATGGGATCAGGGTTACGGTATGTTTGACGGACCGTAAAATGTAAGTTTGTCTTATTCTAACCCGATGAAATGTCGAAATATTTTCTTACTTAATTCCTTCAGACTGATCCGTTACCAACTTAACATTACGGTTGCTTTACACCTTACTGTTCTGGAAATAGGATTGATTTTTGTGTGTTTATTTTCGAAATCAGGACACGATAGAAGATAAGTGTAAAACAGTGATGTTTACATTACTAATAGTTAAATCCGTGATTAAGTTTGTCCGTTCGTTAACGAAGGTGTGATATGGGATGTTTCGAGGTTAAACGATCGTTTCGAAACAACCTTGTTTGGTTTATGCATTAGTGTTTTAATCTTTGTTTAGTAATGAACATATTTTGGATGGGTGTATTGATCACGATTTTCCCTGGTGTTCGGGCCACCAATCGATAGTTGGTCCTTCGGTACTAAAAGTCATAATTAGACTAACTTGAACGTTTTTAGTAAGACACGATATCTACATTGAAATCTTAAAGGGTTTATTTATTTAATTTAGCCAGGATCGTTCTACTGTAGGGCAAAGGTTATCCTTTCCTTCCTGTATTCCTCTCGGTTGTGAGCTGCAATAGACCATTTTTCTTTAAAGGAGTCCAGCTCGTCCCGCCATTTCCTTCTGGGTTTATTATATACAATTTAATATAGAATACTAAAACTCAGTTGATCGATGTCAATAGATCGTTTAAGGCCGGATCGAATAAAAAAATTGAAACAAAAGGAATAGAACATACTATTGCACATCTACCCTTTATAGGTCTCTCAAATTGACTTATACCATGAAATCTTCATACGTTCCATATTTCGCAACGATCAGGGTTCAAAGTAAATCGGTTCGAACGTGGCAATAACATCGTCGCTCTAAACATAATAATTGTGATTCCTTGCACCACATGTCTTAGTTATTTATGTACTCTAAAGTTCAACTTTAATACTGACGTTGTTTTTGTAATACTGTTTCCATTTTACTACGACAACCTTACATACAATGTAACCAAACCAAATTGGATAATAAAAGACTACACGAAAAATTAGCAAAAATATGTGTTTGGTAAATGAAGATCCAGACAGTTCTACAATTTGTGTTTCAAGTTTAAGCGGAATTCCCATTATAGCTATACAAAGTTTAAGCCAGTTTATCTAAAGAGTTCGTAATTGGTCCTTTCGCCTCGCTCACATTATAACCCAGAGTTCCAAACATAAAATGGATTTTAATGTTTCATCGTTAAACCATAAAATCAATATGCAAGCAACAACTAACCACATAGGTTTCACACCGCATCTCTACAAACACCGTCACATACTGACAGCCTAACGCATGCGTTATCTATTGCATTATTCCCATTCCACAGTCGGTTGTTAAAGCCAGCAATTATCATATTTAATATACGAATTCCTGTCAAGTAATAAAATGAGAAGACAATGCTGTTCATTTGAATGTCCATAAAATCGTAACGCATTGTGTAATGGAAACGAACCTGCGGCCTGACACGAGTGATATTATTTTATTTCGCAACAACAGTGCGAGGTGAAGACGTCGGCTATTACGCGGGGTTACGTTTGAAGTAATTAGATCACGCGAAACTTGAGGTATTACGTGATGTTTGGAGTTGGATTATTTGTAGAGTTTATTTGTATCTTAGCCTATATAATGATAGAGTGGAATAAGGTTTAGGAATACACTATCTTACATAAGAATATGATAATATGCCAAATCAGATTTGATGTAGGTATTTAGTTATTGCTTCTAATAATAGCTTTAATTTAATTCTTCATAAAAATGTTAAACAGCTGCTACAAGCATGCTTTATACCCTTTAATGAGCTTTTGTTTTGAACAGCATGTTTTTGCGTAAAAGATAAAGTACACAAGGTGCACAACCTACTTGGTCCTTCGGTACGCGGTCGGTTCCTTTATGTAAAATACACTGAAGTTGAATTTACAAATTAAAGCCACCCAAGAACAACTGAAAATGAAAAAACAGCTGCAGATATAAAAATTGACCTGAATTAACAACTGTAAGTATTAAATAATTACGACGATTGTATTAGAGCATGACAGTTGTATCATAGTAAGTCACAGTTGACAGTCAAGTGAACGAGTTCGCGAATAAAAGTGAAAAAATGACGCCGCTCCAGTTCTCACGGGGGCGACCGCGTGTTGTATGCGCAAGCGCACCAGCCATAAGCGATAGCGATTCTTTTAAGCTTGAAATACATATTGAGATTTTTCAAAAAATGTATTAAATTAAAAAAAATATATTTATTATTATTTATTTCGGTCACCATCGTCACACTGCAGGGCAATGGCCCCCCTTTCCTTCCTCCATTATTATTATGTATGTACTATAAACATAAAAAAATATGTACTGAGTAAAAACTACATACATCAGTACACATTTAATGACAAAGAAACAAAAAGGTGTTTAAAGAATTGTTAATGACTGCTCATATTAATTACTATCATTGTCTTTAGGGTTGACACCAGTTTGTAAACATACTCAAAGAAGCCGATGCTTTAATTGACACGAAATGTGGGTTTTAAATACTTGCCGCCTATTACATTAGTTGTCATACATTTTATCGTAAAATTATGTATATATAACCATTGTATACTATACAACCATCGCATAATGATACACATAACATATTAAGTATACGGTCATATTATACCATTATCTATATACGTGTAAAAATGTGGTACAAATGGTACAATGTGGTACAGTCGTCACATATCGTCCATTACGAGTGAAACATCATTAAATTGCAATTGAATCTACCACCGACACCACCGTTATACATATCGCAACACGAAATGACACACACAATTAAAAACTGCCGACAAACATAGAGACATGTATGTGTGGTCACTAATGATGCGGTTTGCTGATGACGTCATTAAGTAATGCAGATAACGCAAATATTAAAAGGCGCCGAACCAACTGACATAGGTGCGGGTAATCAAATTATTGCAGCACTGATATCCAAGTAGTATGACCGATGGACTGCCAAGTCAAAGTTCGTAAATTCAAGCCCGCGCGCATCAATATCTTGTCTTCTTTTCAATTGAGCGAAGTCCATTGGCAGAGGAATATGTTGTCATAATAGTCGAGTAAGTGTCTAATACCCTGATAAATAAGTTAAATCCCGTCTCATCTTATCCTTTAAACCACAATAACCGCTCAGCCTTGATCTTGCTACCGTCGCGTAATTAACTGCGCCAGTTTACGCGGCAGCGGCGCGTGCGCCACTGACGTCAGCCATTGTTCCGATTTAATTAGTTCAATGTTGTGAATGAGAAGCTGGACAGAAGTGTGGTAATGTGTAGATAGTTACAAGTTCAGGTGCAAGGGGAAAAAGTTCTCACTCTCGGCACTTTGTGTAAGGCTTTTATTAAATGTAGCTGTAGTACTATTATGCGAGTAGATAGTAGTCAAAAGTTATAAGGATTTTTCTTATTTCTATTGGATTGAAATACGTAATAAGGCAGGTACTATTTCTATTGATAAAGATGAAAACGATCATGCAGCTAAAATGATAAGAATTGCACTAGTAATAACCATAGGTACAGAGCCAATTGCTGCAATTCTGTAATTGAGTGTGTGGAGCCTTAACTAGCCAGATAATGTAACGAGGTGGTTACAATATCCACAACTACAATTGCCACACCTATTGAAGAGATCGACCACAAAACTCGGCCTCTCACCAAAGTAATTACTTCTACAGTTTCACAATCTTCTTAACACGCGGTAATTCAATAAAAATCCTCAATTGCGTACGACGATAGATACGAGATTGACAGTACAATGTGGCTGGTTATTATTTGTGAATATCAATCATATACAGGATGACACTTTGTGGTAGTAAAATTGAAATTCTATCGTCTGCGCGTATAACAGAGTTATGGCGAATTACGAGGGAGCTTGGTTAGTGGGCACGACACGGTGGCGGGACGACGGCGACGCGGACGTGCGGTTGACTCGGCTTATTAGCGTAAATCTCTCGTGAAGGTTAGGTAATTGTGGATTGTTATATTGCGAACTAGGTGTGAATGTGGAATGAGGTTGAGGAAACGGAGACTCCATTTGATTGTATTGAACAGTTTGTTTGTTGGAAGCAAAGATACCGTAACATTTCCCAAAAATTATTTAGAAAAAAATCATGGTACACCTATTCTAGAAGCCGATTTAAATACCAATGTAATAGACACTAGATAAATATTAGAAGTTCTAGTACCATTATAGATTCAGTCGATGTTTAATTGAAAATTCCATCACGTATGTCATTACAATATTTGCAAATGACGTTAAAAGTAGAAACAAGCGCGTGGAATCAATTTTACATGACGAAGATAAGGATGATCGTAGGATGTAAACAGCCCTATATGATGGCAGACATTATGGCGCCCGTAACACGCATTCAAACGCAAGTGGAGAGAGTCCAGCTTTATATTCTATAGAAACACGTAAGTCATGTCGTCTGCTCTCATGGGAGCGCTCACCCTATACTACGGTCACTGGTTTAAACGCCAACAAAAAACATTAAGCCTCGACAATTAAAAACCGATAATAAAAACGATAAAATATTTTGCGTTTCAAAACTGATTTAATTGTTAAAATACCACGTTAAAGTGTTACAGTTGTTTGTGAAGATATACCTATAAGGCAATCGCTGAACGCAATAATTCTCTAACATTATTGCACCGACAATAAAATACTACATAGTATCTCTGTCTGTCTCGCAGTGCCCTGTTTGCAGTTAACATCTACATCGTATACGCAAAGTGAAATGTTTACAAGAACATAATTACTTCATCTAATCAAATTATAGTCTAGCTATTACAGCAGACTCATTTGTCTAGGTTATATTCGAAAACCTACATTTCCTCATTCCTCTGAGAGCTAACATTAATTATACAGAGTTCTTATTAGCCAATTATTTAATTTCAGATCGTGATATATCGAAACGAACACAACAATTATAACTATGTAATTAATAACCATAAAAAATCGAGACCATCTTTCACCACTCCAATTCTTAAAACACTTTCGACAAATAGAAGGAAAAGAAATAATGAGGCTGTCATCGATAACATTGACAAATTAAATATCAACATCTTAGGCAACATTAGTGCAACTGTTACATCGCTTGATAATGAACCTTATGATAAGAACAATAAGAGTTGTGTAGGCGGTAAAGTGAATTTGGTGGAACATATGAGGAGTGAAGATAGGTAATGTCAGAATTTTTGCCACAGTGTAATTAGAGAGAGCTCTGACGCAAGAGGTCATGCGAACGGAATGGTAGAAATCGTTATTTGGGATCGTCTGGCGGCGCGTGGTGCAATATGGAAGCAGACTTGGAATTATATCTAACGGTTAATGAAAGACGACAAGAGAGGTTGTTTAATACGACAGTTATGGGAAAGCGTGCTGAGATTAGAAGTAAAGTTAACTCTATCTCAATGGTGGAAAAAAATTTAATGTTCTACAAGCTGTAGAATCAATAAATAAAAAGGCTATCGAATATCTATAAGGATTGGAAGTAAACAATTTAGAAAAAATGAAGAAAACATCGAAAGTAATGATGAAAACTCAAGGATTGAATTTATCAAAACAAAAGCCACAGCATTGCAGATCTTAAGACAATATAAAGTTAATGTATCTGAATCGCTATTCCTATTCACCCGCTGCACTCTTCTGACATAAATCACAGACCGCTAAGTTTCGTTCATAGTTAATTAAAATTAATAATCGTTAACTGACCAGCGTATTGTAAATTAATGATTTATAAATTTCCACTGCAGGCTACTTGAGGGCGAGTGCCCGCTAATGATTCCTCTTAGGGACTACGCACACTTAGAAAGTCGCGCGATTACGCGGGGATTGTCGCGGTTTTTTGGACGTACTTTCTTTTGTTTTTTGGGAATTATGTTGCTTATTATTGACAACCTGATTGGCGCAGTGGCTAAGCGATTGGACTGCTGCGCAAAGGGTTGTAGGTTCGATTCCCGTAAGGGATAACAATTTGTGCGACCCGCAGATGTTTGTCCCGAGTCTGGCTGTTTGTGTATGTGCACGATACAGGAGAAATACTCAGTGTGGGGTGACGTTATAAGCGCTGTGTTAGAATGTAATGATAAATACCTAATGATAGGATAAAATTAAAGAATTTTACTTATTATATTAGTTTGACAACTACAACTGTTTTTAACTTAATATTTTTCTATTGAGCGATGTTACAAAAACGCATGACGTCAGACACAGAGGCCTGCGCATTAACGTTTCGTGTGCGTTCCCCCTAAAGGCATACCAATATCATTTGTGATGAGTGAAATTAATACCGAATTGAATACAGTGGCGATTGATACTCAGATTTTAATGTTGTTCATAATTACTTTATTTCTTTGAACGTTATACTACTGTTTTTGATATTTTATTAATGGCTGTGCCGCGGCTCCGTTTGTTTATACGTTTTTAATTTTCCCGTTGAATTATAAACCAAATTACATATGGGTTTTATTAGCCGTTACAACGTGATTGAATTGACTGACAAATTGAATCGGGACTCACATAGTCTTTTTTTTATTGTTAATTTGCAGATAAATGATATCTCAATTCTTTACAAGAGGGTGCGGTTAATGCCGGTAACGATGTCCAGGAGACAAGCTCCAACTTTATGCGTATTCATTTAAGTAGAGAATTTGTTAATGGGACTTAAAATCTCATCACAAATTTGATGACTTAATCGGCGCAGTGGCTAAGCGATTGGACTGCTGCGCTATAGGTTTTGGTTTCAATTCCCGCACAGGGCCAAAATTTTGCAAACCGCAGACGTTTGTTCCGAGTCTGGGTGTTTGTGTATGTGATTTCATGTTTGTGAAACGCATCCATGACACAGGAGAAATTCCGAGTGTAGGGCGATGTTTTCTTTGTTAAAGTATAATGAGTTACGAATTCTTCGAGAAAAAAAGGCGTGATTACAAATAATCGACTTGCCTTAAGCATGACATATTCTATATACAGTAGACATAGTTAATTTTCCAACGTTACATTCCATGTAGTAGAAAGTTTTAAAACAGAATGACCACACAAAGAGCCAACTTAATGTCAGTAAACGTTAACTTAAAGTAACTTAACTTCCCAGTTAAGTATAGACATCAGTAGATCAAGAGCGACTTAGTAAAGTATTAAAGAAAATCGATCGTGATTCTTTGACATTCCCTTAGAGTCGGCTACAATCGACACAAATCCGAATATTGCGGATACGTCACGAAATACCAATAAAATATACCTTCCTGTTCATAAACAAGGGCGCCATCTGTAGCCAATACGACAATCAATACTAAACTGAATAGGGATGTACTTGGAATTTCATCCGAGTTTTTGATAATTTTGAATTACCAGAATCTTTGAGCTTTTATAGGGAATTTGTGGTCTATAACCATGTCCTTATTTCCCTTTGATCAGTTATGGAAATGAAAAACAATCTCCTCTAATGCTAACGATACTTTTGCTATTAGTTGTGTGTGCCTACGTTTGACCTACTTGCCAGGTGGCAATATAAACACCCGTTTATTTACTAATTGAAGCTGACATTCAAAGGCTAATACTATATTATCACAGCTAAAGGCGTTAAAATTACGACAAGTGTAGGTGATATAATCACTGCTAATTTTCATGGATGGTAAGCTCCTTGTTTATATTTTCCTTTAATCAATTAAATTAAGAATTTAACTAGAAAATATCATCAACTAAAAAACAGCTGATTAATAAGAACACTTGATCACGTCACCTTTCAATCAAGGACAAAATAGAAACCGGCCTATCCGTTTAGGAGGTTTGATGCCACAGACAGATCAACACGTTAAAATTATAAACTTCTCTATATATTCGTCTCAAAATATCCGCACAACAACATCCCTAGATTACACCGAAAACGGCGCGCGATGTAACATCGACGAGTGGTTCCGAGCGCTCACGATTTTGCCCGAATGAAGTTGTACCTATGTCTGTCTGTCTGTTCTGCTTGTGTGTCGCGGCTGCTAACGGTACGCGATTTATTGGCACTGTCCACACGTCGATATAAAGGTTCGTTCCGTTTTGGTTTTCGTTCTATTATGTGGACGGAAATTGTCTCACTAAAACTGCACTTGAAAGGTGTTGTCAATCAATGGGTCTTGGGCTTTTATGACTTATAAGGGAAAGAAAACTTCGACGGACTTAGGTGCTGTCAATGGTTTCTCATCAGGTTGGTGAGTGACCATGGTCGAAAGCTTATAATAAGTCGGCTAAATGGCTTTGATCATTAAGTGACTACTGCGGTGCCCATATTGGTAGCCCAGTTAACAGGTGACTTCTAAAGATGCATTTATTAATATATTTCTTTCAGTCCTTTGTTTTCTGTATCAAGCGGCGCGAGCTAGGAGCTTCAAAAAAATGTTTTGCGAATATTTTGTTTCGAGTTTGGACGTATGTTGATAAAAATGTATTCAACCTATTTCTTGTCTGTTGGAGTATAACGACTTCTGGTAAGGTAATCTATTAATAAGAATCCAAAGATGACAGACACGTATACATAGATACAAAAATTAAACCTATGTACTTGAACTAACTTGTAAGGTAGTTATTTTGCAAGTAGGTACCTAAGTAAGTACCCAAACCTATAAATTATTCAAATCTTTCACGCAGAATCTATCTCATCGAAATCTATAGGTAAGTAAATTTACGTATAAATTTAATATTGTATGACTTTTTTTATCTTTATGCATGTTGCCATGCTAGGCTTAAATCTAAATTGATGAAGGAAACTTGAAAAATTATGGACACGAGCGGGACTCGAACCCGCGACTTTCGCCGTACCGTGCGCCGCTCTGCCAACTGAGCTACCGTGTCACTGCTCGCATCCATATTTGAATTTGATATTGTCCCAACGCTTGATAGCCGACTTTACGTTAATGAGACAGTCATCTAGATAACATATACACATCTAACATTACAACGATCTTAGAGTTGCATAAAAATAATATGAAATTGCTGCACTATTCCATATGAAACGGAAAGTAAATCACACACGCGGTGTCTTTGTTCTGTTGAGGAGGCTTCACACTTGACGGACGGCTCACGGTCGGAGAGACGGTCGATGCTGGCGACTTAGAACCGTTAGATGTGTGAGTGTTGTCGAAGAAGTTTTTCGACAACACTCACACATCTAACTAATCTAAGGTTTGAAGTGAACTTTACTATAGATTAATGCGTAGAACATAGTATAACTACTACAGTACTATAGCTCAAAATATTGTATTGGGTACACTCACATTTTTTAAAACCAAATCGTCAACAGAGTAGTAACGGTATAAGTGTATTTTAGATGCCGTATAAAAAAATGAAAATTAATTTAAAAACATAATTTAATATAAGTACTTAAGTAACCTATCTAGTCATACATTTACGGACTACACAATTTTTTGTCTCGTACGGAAATGGAACCCGCAGCCTCCAGCGCAGCAGTCCAATCGCTTAACCACTGTGCCAATCGGGTCATTTGTAAAGGCAATGTTTTTGGACCGCGACTATTGTAGTTCTATCTTCATTTTTCTTAGCCTTAGCAGTCGTTCACCGATCCGGCGGCAAGTGGGAAGGCTCCTCAGATTCCGCGATTATGATGCCTGTTGCCATTAGGTGGCATTACGGCCGCGTGGGAACTGGACTGGCAGTACTGGCAGGCCGAGACTTATCGGACCCGGCCTAGGTCATGTCTGCGATGTGTTCGCAACTGTTGATAAGTGTAGCTTAACATAGTAAGTTTGAAAGTATGTTTTGATTTTGTGTGTGAAATGTGTGGCTGTTTTGACAAGAAATTCTATTATTGTATTTTTACGGAAAATATTTGCAGTTTTATTTAAAGTAAAAGGATTATATTGTAACTATCCTTGTGTAATGATTAGAATATTTCAATGAAAAATCACTATCGAATATAGCGGCATCGTTTGAGATTAGAGATTTTTATTTTCAATTCTATACTACTAGTGTAGGCTATAGGGTATATAAATTATAAGATAAACAGTTATAAATACATAAAGTTACGCCTGTCTCCCAGAAGGGCAGGCAGAGACCACGTATTTCTATTTGGTACGATCCTAGTATACTTCTTTCGCCTCATTTACTAAAATTAGTTAGTAATCTACAAGAAAATATCTTTATGATATAAAATTTGTTTCTTCATAGATTTAATTCGTTGATTAAGATATTAATGTACTAGTAGCGGCATCTGTGATAGGTTTTAGTACGAGAAACATTCCGTGACATGGTAGTGAGCCAAATTTGTAGCAGGACAATGTCTAACATTATAACTTTTGAATGATAATAATGTATGTAGAGTGCTGTGGGCTCGGAGCAAGGAGGATTTAACCACTTAAGTTCGCGGTCTTTTTAAAATGGCCAGTACTTAAACAAAGAGATCTATTTTTGAAAAACTGTCATCCACAGTTAAACAGAAGTCATTTTTTCCGCACATCAATTATCGCCAAATATAAATACTTTATTATTTATAATTGGCGGTAGCTTCAGAAATAAAGTTATAAATTCAATTCAAGCATTTCCCTATCCGTATTAACATAAAAACTCAAAGTATTTTACCGAAAGACAATTGCGACCTTATTTGTTTAGACAAAAAGGGTTATTTTCTCTCGCTAATGGTTTATAGATCAAACGCTTGACCGAAGAGGGATAAAAAGGGCTTTTTTTAATACTAGAACAGTTTAATTAACTTGCCTTATAAGAGCAAAGCGGTTCTCTTGAATGAAAGCAGATCTGTTAATTATACAGTTTTTTGTCACCAACGGCGTCGCTTAGTGGCGAAATAAGTGCCTCGACAAGTGCCGCCACTCGTTGTTTACTTATGTTCACGGTTTTGTCGCAGGGAGCCGGCAGAAGGTGCGTTTCAGATGCGCCGCAGATGTTTAAGATGCAACTGTTAGGCGGTCTTCGCTTCAATTAGCTGATTAATTTTACCGGTGCTTTTGAACATACATCTTGGTATGAATAATTTAAACGTGGAGTCTAAGAGTAATTAATGTTAGGGACGCAATTGTGAACATAGGTCTAAGGGAGGCTTTTGCCGTGCAGTGGGATGTTCATGACTGGAATAATAATATAATATAACGGCTGTATTCCTCGAAGGAGTAGACAGAGGTAAATAGGTACACCTACATTTCACATTTTACACATCTTAACTCCTTGCTACTTAGAATTACTTGTTGGAAAAACCGAACACTTCTCCGCCCGGTAATCAAACACGCGTCGGACCGCTCATCAATATTTTCTATACAAATAGAAGAGGCATCCTCAAGCGCGCGATCTTTTACGCATTAAGAGCACTCAGCCACTTATCAGACCATCTCAATAATCCACATCCAAACTCCATACAAACGCTAATACGTTTTTAAATGCTCTCAAATTTCCAAACTGAAACGGTGAGACACCGGTGGTTGCGACAACCACTTCAGCCAACACTGCCAACCAATGGCGGTTGGGCAACCAATCGACATCAGCAATTAGTATTTGAAAAGAGTTCAGATCGTTAGCGCGCGACGTTTTCGAAATACCTTCGGAGTTAAGTTAGTTTGAACTGATTTTTGGACGTTTAAGTAAGTTAAGTGATTGATGGATCCTTACTTTAGGTTTTTTGTGTGGCTTTAGGAATCGGTATTGCAGAAAGTTTAAGTTAAGAGATGAGACGTGAAATTTTGTGGTTAATTCCAAGTTTTACTTAACCAGAACTGTTATAACTTCGGTATTTAACTACTTATGTTTAATATTCTTTGGTGGAATTTAAGATAAAAAGATGTCGCACCGCAGCCCGTGCTGTGTCTCCCGTACCACGCGTGTTGACCGCACTAAATAAGCTCTATACTATCTATTAGCTAATTAATTCACCAATTTAGAGGTTATGTGTCTACATTTTTGCGCGAATAATATATTTAATTGTATTTGTGATTAATTTATGTGTGTACACTTTACTTTAAAAAGTCGTGTAAAACAATAAAAAAATACGCCTAAAGAGAAAGGGAAATCTAAAAACTGTTAATGTTAAGTTTTAATTACCTGATTACAATAATCAGAAGGATTTAAAATAATTAGCTTAAGCATGTATCCTTTGAGGTGAAACTGCCAAATTATGCCAACGTTTGAGATGCATGTTGTTATTGATAATAGGCAATTTGTTGATAATTATGTTGCACTTAATTGTTTATTGATAGCGTTGAGTGGAGATTGTCGGCACGCAACTGGGATGGTAGCGCCTGCAAGCCTACATGGTTGTAACCTTCTTGATAGGTAACAAGGGGAATAGCCCACATACCATGAACTCTTCAATCAGGCCTGTTTGAGATGAGAGACCTACGTGCATTTTAATGTCGCGTCTCGCTTCCACAACGTAAACTGTCCTACTTAAGAGGTCATGGTAAGGAGGCTGACATAACATCACGCTTGTATTTCCCGAAGGATATAAAAGCACACTTACTTCCCCAGTTATGTAATAGGTCCCAATGTAATAGGGGTGAGCCTATTGCAATCAAAGAACTTGATAGATATTATTTAATGGCGAGACAATTTGGACACTTTTGACAGACATGGCCTGAAATGGTGTTGGAGGAATTATGGGAAGGCCTTTGTCCAGCCGTGGGACATTGGACAGGCTACTAAAATTTTGATCTCACATCTTGTCTTGTTACTTAGTGTTATAAATGCAGATAGGTAACTTGTTACGGTATGGTAATTGATAAAGTATTTTAATACTAATCTACGTGGCGTGACTCCTAGTAATATGAAAGCAATTGTTAGTTACTGTGCTTAAAAATATTGATCATTGAAATATAATTAAATATTTACATAATATAATTAGGGTTTACTTTTGTTTTTATGTATTGGTTCTTGGAATAAGACTTGTCGGTTAGAAAGTGTAAGAAAATCAAATAGAATACCTCCATTTTGGAGAGACAGGCGCCGCGATTGGCTGTCGTTCACGTCCGACGCGACGCTGAGTTACATAGAAATAAAAATAATGCAAAACTTAACATCACTGATATATGTTTGTGTAGTAGAGGTCTAGGGGTGTGCAGACCGGATTTATATAGGTACACATGGTGTCAATATGACTTTATCAATGCCATTTACACCTACCCTAAGACACTGTTAACTAATATTTGTGCCTAATAATGGCAAAGGTCTCGCTCATTATATCGGACTATTACAAATACAAAAGTGGGTGTGTATCATTAATACCTTTGCTTAACCCTTCAAGTAATGTAACTTTCTAATATTATGACTGAATGTTTTACCGAATCACTTTAAAAACCAAATATAGTTTGCTCACACAGGTATAAGATAATATCAAAAAAATAATTGATTCAAAATAGACTAATTTAATTCTTTTTGAACGTCAAACTACATCATTGGGAGCTGCCCAAAACGCCCGTCAGTGCTTTAGCAGGGTTAAAAATGGCGCTATGAACTACCTAATAGCACATATAAAATGAACTAGCCGGGTAGAGTACATTAGGTGGATGGTGGGAACGATACGTTCGGATGCGAGCATGACCGGGCATCAATTAGTACACTAGTTTGTGTACATTTGATCAAATAACTAATGACCCAATAAAATAAAACGGTAAATCGATTCAGCACATAGAGGTCTATCAAAACAATTGTCATTGTCCATTGTACATAAGCTATTACGTGTCCTACGCTACAAGTTATGTTCTTACAGCACACCGTGGGACCCGTTCCCACGGAGACCACATTGTTTTACTCATTAGTCGTTATTTTTTTTAATAACACTTTATTATAAGCATAATGGTCAATTGTTCAATAGAATTTCGATTTTGAACGAGGTCAGTTGGATAGATCGCGGTTTTCGTGGTGATACGTAGGCACGGTGCTGTCCGCTGAGGGTTTCTCATGATTGTTCGGGGTTTGAGTCAATCGCTGGTTTGTTTGATAGGCTTTTGTTTTATGTTTGTGAATCTGTGATTGTGTAGAAGATGGTTATTTTCTTAGCAGTTGCAGAAACTATTTAAAATATAAAATGATTAATTCTTAGACTGGACTTATTAAAATACATGCGGTTTTTATATTCTATATCTATGTAGATAGACACAAACTAAAACTTATCTGCTAGTCAAAAAGACAAAAGACTATCACACGTGACAAATTGATTTCTGATATTGAGAATACAGTATAGTAGCGAAACATTAAAAAAGGAACCACTCAAGTGTATCTAGTGTCAAGCTTGCTACTGCTGCCAATAGATGGCGGGACTAGTACGTTTGGTTGTGTTAAGTTCAATCTTAGTTCTTCAAACACTTTTTCTTTTCTTTTTTCATTTAGTTCGTAGTATTTATTAATTTATTTTTATTAGTTTTGTTTAAAATAGGTATTAATAACCATTATATGGATGCAAAGCGCTTAATGCTATAGGATTCAATTCCCAAAATATTTTAAAATACGGTTACATAAATATACATAAAATCACGCCTGTTTCCCAGAGGGGTAGGCAGAGACCACGGATTTCCATTTGCCACGATCTTGGCATACTTCTTCTTAGGTACATAACAGTTAACGTATAGTATAACATGAATATGGCGGCTTTAGACAACATTTGAAATCAAAGATAATAGAATAAGACGCGGTCGTAAATGAAAGCAAAATAAATGACAATAAAAATGACTTAATAAAAATAATATTTTTTTTCCATTAAATAAAAACCGACGACCTGATTGGCGCAGTGGCTAAGCGATTGGACTGCTGCGTTATGGGTTGCGGGTTCGATTCCTGTTTGGGACAATAATTTGAGGTATTCGCAGATGTTTGTCCTGATTCGAGGTGCTTTCTAGCATTAAAGTCTCATAAGCGCCTGTAATTGGTTTACATGAAATAACACCAAATGTAACCATAATTTGAGTTGTAACAGCCTTTAGTTAGTATCAATAGGTTCGCCATTACACGAAACTATTTCTTCCTAAGCGGGAACCGAACCCGCATCCTGCAAAATATCAAACAATAATCTACTTCGCATACCTAGTTAAAACTATAGGCTTCCTACCGGAGGGCAATATTTTTCTCAAGCGCGAATCGAATCCGCAACCCCGTGAAAGGCCAAACGCTAATCTACTTCGTATACCTAGGTATGAAGATAATAGGCTCCCATCGGACGGCATAATTTTTTCTAAGCGGGAATCGAACCTGCGATCCCGCAAAACACCAAACGCTAATCTACTGCGTTAACAGATTCGTCACAGTTATAACTTAACTGGACTATTAACTACGATTTACTTATTATGTTATGTATTCTATTTTTCGCAACTAAGCTACGGAGGCGCTTGCGGCTGCCTTACTAGAAATGGATGGGTGGGTTATATCACGTAGTATGTAGCATATAGCATTGATAGCCGAGTGGTATGACCGTAGGACTGCCAAGACAAATGTCGCAAGTTCAAACCCCACACCAATGTATTTCCGAATTCTACTACAAATTAGTTATCGGTTGCTAAAAACGGTGAAGGACAACATCGTGAGGAAACCGGCACACGTGAGAGGTTTTTCAATGTGTAGGTACATATTTTACATGTTCGGGATTCAAACCCGTAGCACATGATAAACATAGTCGCTGCGCTGTACTGCTTCTTTGGCATTGCCGTTATTAATATTAAAAACTTGAAATCTGGATGATTTTAAGTAGCGCTTGTGTTATAGCGCTAACCATTATGGCTAATATGGCCATATTACCTTTTCAGGAATGATAGCATACAACTCTAGACGCGTATTTATCGCCAAACGTCTAATAACAGTAATAAACCTTCATAGTTCAGATGTTTAGGTAGAGTATTGCACTTGTGTTTCTTGTCAGTTCAAAAGACTTAAACGCACGAATTTCGTACGCCTTTTTGGTCGGCGTTTATAGATTGTTATATACGTACGTAAAATTGTAGGGTTTACAATAATATTTATTTTAATAATAAGGTTAATTAATACTATGTCTACTAATTTTGAATTTCTATTTATTTCACACATTATAGAAGTAGGTACATTTTTTTAAAATATCTTTCTAAGGATAAATACATAACCTAATAGTTTCAGTAATTAATATATAACATAGATTTAAGATTTATATAATATATAACTTGTGTTTCTGTAGAAATTATTAAAGTATTTTATAAAATGTCAATGGTTCGCGGGAGGCGTGGTGGTTCCGCTTTGTAGGTTTCACATTTCATATTTACGCCTCTTTTCATTAAACGCAGTAGTTATAATTCCTGTTTGTTTGTACGTAAAATAAGGTTATACCATTTATTATATATATATATATATTATTTAAGTATTAAAATGCGAAATATTTTAATTGCTTTTTAAATCATAAAAAAATATAATTTTTAATTATTTTTTTTAATTTATTATATTAAGTGTATATAGTCACGATAATGCCTATCTGTTGTATAACATGTGACATGGCTAAATGGCAACTAAATTGCTATTTTGCACCTACACGCAATATTTATCTATACTTTATAGTCTAAACATGTTACAGATTTTAGAAACGTATTCAATTTATTGCTTTGTAATAATTACATAACGTTTAACAGCTTGTTAAGTATAATAATTTAATTATTAATTATTGTAGTGTGCGGGATACCCGTTGATGTCTTTTGTAGGGAACAACTCCGTTCTAGAGAAAATCTCCCGTGAAACAAAGTGGAATTGAAAATTTAGATTTTTGTTCAAGAAATGATGTTTGTAATTAAAATTATCTTCTAGGATATAAAGAGGAATGTGCATATTTATATTAGGTACAAAATAAGAATATTATATTTATCTAGAAAATATATATCTATTCAATTTAGACGGACGTCAAAATAACTTCAGTAAACACAGCTTACCTTAATATCTTTGGTGTGTGCACAAAAGGCCGCAGTTTTCCGATAAATCCCACTGTCACTTCACAATATTTGCTCTCAATTTTTTAAGTCAATATTTCACTAAGGCGACCCGCATGCGCGGTACTTCAATTACGAATACTATCGGTTTCAAATGTCACAGTCCAGTCACTTTCGATGAAAACAAACAAAAATGTCGCCGCGTCCAATTTACATGAGACGTATAACTGAAAGCGCAAACTGAAAACGCCGCAACTACCGCACTAGCACGCTGGTCGTCTCTGCTACTGACACATCGCTACAACAGTCTTCAATTAAATTAGCTCCAATAATATTCTGTGAGCGCAACACTGGCATCTTCTAATGACGGGATCGAAATCGCGCGGCCGATTCCATTTCCGAAATTCAAAAATTTTCGAACACGGGTGGCGTGTGGCTGGAGCGGCGCGCGCGCACGAATGCTCACGGAGGTGGACTCAGAGCTTCGAACGCTGTGGGGGCGTGGCTAACTTCTAACGCAACATCTATCTCTCGTGCTATCTTTGTCTGGCGCGCGAGCTTGCGGATGCTCGCGTCTCTCTCTCTAACATCGGTGCGTTACCGGTCCATAGGTACGGTTTGGTGGGATCGCGTGAACTTTGCCACTGCGCCTGCGCCTCGTACTGCGATTAATAAAACGATACGCGACGTTATAGATCGCGGCGCGATAATCGTAACTCCACAGTTTAATGCGTCGCGTCGCCTTTTAAATACAACATACCTATGCGTTTTTGTTTTTAATGCGTGTGTGTAATTATTTAATGTCTTGCGCCTCGTGGTATCTATTGACATCTATCGAAAATATGAGATGCGAGCATTATCTGCATTTGTTGAATTTACAATTTATTCTTTTCTGTCGTCCAGCGTGACTTCTATGGCCTTACGATGTGTAATAAAATGTGGCTGGCCTGTTATGTTCGAGTTAATGGGTTGATTCATTTTATCGATTTTATTAAATTAATATTTTATTTATTGTCATCGAACAATTAATTCTTAACGTTTTATTATTGTACTTGTTAGAAAGAGGTTAGTACGTTGAACGGGCAATAAAATAGACTTATTACGGATGTACAATACACTGTCTGCCTTGTTGGTTTAGTGGTCGCTGGGCACGACTGCTGAGCATGAGGTCCTGGGTTCATGGCAAAGTATTGCTAGGTTTTTCGATTAGGTAATTCTCAGTAGCAGCAAGGAGTCTGGATTTGTGTCCGGTTGATGGTAATAGGATCGCCCCTATTACATTGGGACCTATTACATAACTGATGAAATGTGGGTATAGGTACTATAAAATCTACGTGCACCTCTGCCTACCCCTTCAGGGATTACAGACGTAATGTTATGTGAACAATATAATCTAATCTTGCAAAATATTTAACACGAGTCGAGACAAAACGGTACAAGACAATAAAAAATGAACTAAATCTTAACAACGCCTGTCCATTAACGAGCTAGCCGTAACTAAACTCTCTTTGTTTATGTTTTTTAAAACTATTAACAATTGTTGCAAAACATTTCACTTTGAAAAAGTTGGGTAGCAATTATGTTTTTTTTTAAACAACTCTTCGTTTCTTTTTCCCGTTTCGTTTAGTTTTTTATGCAATACTGAGAGTTAGCATTTTTTTTTTATTATAACATGCGTCGCTAACACTTGAAATTTCTCCTGTATCGTGGGTGCGTTTCACAACCAAGAAACATGACATACCCCAGACTCGGGACAGACATTTGCGGATCCCACAATTTTTTGTTGCATAAGGGGATTGAACCTCTTGGCGTAGCAGTCCAATCTCTTAGCCACTATTTTTATCAGGTCGTCAACATGTAATACTAACGAATTCAAATAAAATAGTGAGCCTTTAAAAATCCATAACATAACATCACGCCTGTATTCCCCGAAGGGATAGGCAGAGGTGCACAATATATAGTATACCCATATTTCACCAGTTATGTTTTAGGTCCCAATGTAATCCGACGCTGCAGAACTAAGATCAATAGACTGCAGCGGAAGATGGCCATTCGAATCGCACGAGGGTACCGAACGGTGTCCTTCGAGGCAGCAACTCTCCTGGCGCGCTTCCCGCCGCTGGATATCCTGGCGAATATGGATGCAAGGGTCTACGACCGGATTCGTACAATTCGCCAAAGCGGCGACAGTGTACCAGGAAGCGCTTTAATAAGGCTGAGGCGGCTAGAACGGCGACACGCGCTCGAGCAGTGGCACGAGCGGCTACAACAGCCGCAATATTCGTGTAAGCGCGTTGTCGAAGCCGTTCTACCGCACTTTGAAGCCTGGCTGAATATGGAGGAGCGCATCTCCTACAGACTTACCCAGGTGCTCACCGGGCACGGTTGCTTCGGTGAGTACCTGAATAGAATAGGGCGAGAGGCCACGGCAAGTTGTCACCATTGTGGAAGCGACCTGGACTCAGCACAACATACGCTCGAAGAGTGCCCTGCGTGGAGTACTGAGCGGCGAGTCTTGATCGCCAGGATCGGAAGAGATCTGTCTCTGCCTGCAGTTGTGAGGGCGATGTTGGCACAGGCAGAGAACTGGAGAGAGGTGGCCTCCTTTTGCGAGACCGTAATGGTACAAAAGGAGGCTGCTGAGCGGGATCGTGAGAGAGCGGATCCTGCTCGGAGACGGAGGTGTCGAGGACGGCAACCGACTCGACAGTCAACACGCCGAAACCCCGTCTAAAAACACGACAGACGGGCCTTTGGAGCTGCGGGCGCACAGGGAAGGGAACTCTGTTAGCCTATATAGCGACTCCAGAGAAGACGGCGGCACGGTGGTCACGTGCCGCCGTATACAGCGATGCTAAGGGGAGACCCCTTTACAGTCTCCCCAGGGATGTGCCACATAGGCGTTGCATGGGGAGGTTCCGGAGTTGTTCTTTTTAGAGGTCCCGGGACTTCCCTTGTTCGTGCAGATGGTGACCACCGGGGTGGTTTTAGTGAGGTAGAAATCCCACACTCCCCAGTCCCTACCCCATAGGGGCCGGGGGCCTTTTTAAGGGTTCCCCCCGAAAACAAAAAAAAAAAAAAAAAAAAAAGGTCCCAATGTAATAGGGGGCGAGCCTATTGCCATTAACCGGGCACAAATCCAGACTCCGTGCTGCCACTGAGAATTACCTAATGGAAAAACCCAGTAACACTTTGCCCGACCCGGGATTCGAACCCAGGACCTCGTGCTCAGCAGTCGCGCTTAGCGACCACTAGACTAACGAAGCAATCAAATTTAAAAAACCATTACAATATTAATATTAGTTGCTTATCATCGTACAAATTAATGAGTCGACGAAGAATATTAATCATATTTCTCTTTTAAATAATGAGATAGCAATATGTCAATCTTATTTAAATCTTCTAGAAGTTTCTTGTATGTTTGGTTGTTGGACCTCCGGATGACCCCCGGTACTTTAGGGACTCAGCCATTAATAGCTTTATCCCCCTTCTTCATTGACTTATAGTATTTATACATTACTTATAATAACGGTCAGTTGAACTTTGAATTGATTAAATTATTTGCTATAGTAACTTTCGTTAGTGTTATCCATGTTATCTACTATATATACCGGTTAACCTATAAATATCTTATATTTTACCTGATTAAATTATACCTGTCACTGTCGTTGTCAACGAATTGTCAGAAATTGAAGACCTGAATCGCGCAGGAATTTCTCCTGTGTCGTGGGTGCGTTTCACAAACATGAAATATCACGTACACAAACACCCAGACTCGGGACAAACATCTGTGGTTCGCACAAAGTTTTGCCCCGTGCGGGAATCGACCCCGCAACCCTTAGCACAGCAGTCCAATCGCTTAGCCACTGCGCTAATCAGGTCGTCAATTGTATGAAGGAAATCAGACATTTGTGTCGGTTGATTTCATACATACATAGGTACTTCCACGTGTTATCCTTATGCGGTAAATCCTTGTGCTTTTATCTCAAAGAGCCAATTGAACAAGCGTCTCTACTCCAACCTCATTTGTTTTATAAATACCACAGACTGACCTTATACCGGTAAGTATCCTCCCACCGTCATTATGTTGATTTTAAACCAGCACACAGAAAATAATCGTAATATTTAGCATATATGAATACATAGCTATAAACCTGTGGGGACGCATCTATTTATCACAACTCCAATATATTAGTATTAGCATAATGCATACAGCCCCCTTACCGTGAACTCTTAAAGCAGGGCAGTTTACGTTGTGGAAGCGAGACGTCGCTACGCGTAGTGTAATGCGGCGTCTCGCTTCCACAACGTAAACTATCTTGCTTTAAAAGTTCATGGTAAGGGGGCTGTTATTATAGCTTAATTATATAAGTTGACTTGTAACACTGGCGTGTGATGTCGATATCAACCCGGAATCGAATGGGTTTGATAAATATTAGTATAATTATTTAATCAATAAGCTATCATCAAGCGCTTTAATTAGTTATTCGTGTTATCATCATGGAGTGCGCGCGCATCGCGCAGGTTTCGTCAAGTGTATTTATTTTCCTATCGTTCACTTCCCAAGAATATTATCCTTCATGAATGGTTCCAGAATATTCCTTCAACCAATGCATGGTTTTCTAAAGAATACAAGAATAGCAATCACAGCTGAGTCGGACAATCGGACTTTTGGCAGGAAGCTGTTACGATATGACGCAGAGTTCACAAGAAAAGACCTTCATATATATTTTTAGATGAATGACAAAGCAAGACTCAAATAAATCAAGACTGATCTCTAGCAAGAGGTTAATTAAATGAAAGAAACTATCTAATAATATTTGGATAAAAAAACTTAGCTAGGTATAATATATACCAATTAAGAGTAACTGTTTCAACTAAAAACCCTGGCCATCCTATTGTTTTATCGCAAAAAACTAAGATGCTCCATATACAAAATTGCAACCCTAAAATGCCGGCTAGCAATAAAAAAGTAAAACATTGCGAAACACCGACAAACGATTCGCAGAAAAGAAATTTTGCACAACACATTAAAATGGAAGACAGTTTTATATTAATTGTTTTATTAGACTCTGTTAGGACAGTTAGTTTACGAACGGCGAAGGTTTTTTATTGACGAGGGTTGTCCGGAGTCCGTTAGGTGGGTCGTGACGTCACGCGTTTTTTGACAGGTTTTTAGAGCTGTGGGAGAAACGGGTTGGCTGGACCGGGACTGTGACGTATATTTATTATGTCATCATCGTTAACGTTTGTGACGCGATCGACGGACGATTTATGCAGTGTCATGTGGATGGGCAGTATGTGGAAGCCTGAAAATAAATAAATGAATGTACCTACATAATTGCGCAGATCCCGCCTCCCTTGACCTAAGGTAGCTAGGACACCTTGAGGTTTAAGCTGGTACGAATCGAAGACGGAGGAAGTCCTTAAAGATTCCCTCAGCAATTATGTTTATTTGTGTTATGTATGTGCCTATAAAGGCGGGCATATAAAATAGAAATATTTCCTTATACATATATAATTCCTAGTTTACTTTCAAATGAAAAAAGCGAGGTGTTCGTGCATCTAAATAATAAGGTGAAGTATTTAATTTGCAGACGCTACTTACGGATTGAAAGCTCTACGATATCTCACTACTACTGATAAGAGCATCACGACTTCGCGAGTATTCGCGAGTCGGGCTAAATCGATAATATATTGAGATCCAATAATCTGTGCAATCCGTATTTGCTTACGAATTGATGTCTCTGGTTACACATAAAATCACACCTGTAATCCCCTGAAGGGGTAGGTAGAGATGTTCTTTTTGTCACAGCTACCTACTCATATTTAGATGATCGTAAGTATCTATTTATTAATCGAGCCTACTATCCCGGCTACGAAAGGGAATCGCATTCTTGATGAATTATAGATTAATTATGACAACAGTATACCTATTTGTACCTTTTAGACAAAATTGCTATATAAGCAGGCTGTGCTCCTTTAGAGCTAACTGAGCGAGTATCGAAAAAAGTTGCAATAGGTATATAATTTAATATAACATTGTATCAATATAAAAATTGATGGTGATGAATACAATGATGCTTTTTAACTTTTCATTTTTGTACATATTTTTTTTTAAAAAAAAAAACGTCGCCCCACACTAGGAATTTCTCCTGTATCGTAGGTGCGTTTCACAAACATGAAATATTCACATACACAAACACCCAGACTCGGGACAAACATCTGTGGTTCGCACAAAGTTTTGCCCCGTGCGGGAATCGAACCCGCAACCCTTAGCGCAGCAGTCCAATCGCTTAGCCACTGCGCTAATCAGGTCGTCTTTTTTGTGTTAGAATTAAGTTGTAAAATATTTATTATTTTTATTATAAGTTCGTATCGTCGTACTGCAGGGCAAAGGCCTCCCTTCCCTCCTTCCACTTGTAGTTTCAGTCCTTTAGGTAGGATTCTAGTTCGTCACGCCATCTTTTTCTCGGCCTACCACGAAGTCGTTTGATGCTGTATGGGACCCTCTGCGTGGTTGTTTTCGCCCATATATAAATAAATTACAGGTATATAAAAATACAATAGATATTGTAAAACAAGAAATAAATAAATTAACCTGTATATAACATCGACATATCTTCTATTTACTTCCTTGTTCAGAATAATGTTTAATGTATTAAGGATGCAGAGCGGGCATCACGCCAGTATTGTGCCTACACATCCGCGAACTCGGTGGGGTTTCTGATGTATTGTCTTACTCACAGCCTCTTACCATATGGGGTAAGTAGAACTTTAAGATGTATTGCTGGTTGTTTATAGTTGTTAGATGGTGACGATAGGTGCTTAGAGAAAATATTTAGGATTTGTTTGTGATAAGTTATTCAGTATGGTGATACCGCTTTATGTCAATATACAGTTATCCAATGTAAGGGTTTATCACTGTGATCAAGATTAGGAAATGCAATATGCTCAACATGACATTAAAAAATAAAATTTACAGACATTGTAATAGATTGACGAAATACAAAGTCAGATAATTATTTCAAAAAATTCTATTTGTTCTAATAAATCATAGTCGACATCAATTTATATACAAGTAAAGGTCTTTAACGAAAGTGCCAATCTGTAATTGTAACATCTATAATCAAACACGTCTCTTAAATAAATTTGGTGTACGTATTATCTGTTAGACCATGCTTTTCAGAGAAAATACTAAAGTTAACCAGATTTATACCTCACTAACAATCATAAACGAAAAATCAATACCTACCCCACTTCAACAACATCTTCTCTACAAACCGCAGCGATATTTTAGGTTACCAAAAATAAATGAGTACAGTCAGCATCGTAAAAAGCTTAACATGTAAAAAAACCTTATGTCAAATGATTGAAAGGAACAAACATTAATTCATATTATTGTTTCGGATTACAGAAACTTGCAAATTATGACCTTAGAATGTTTAAGACGTTTTACTGTAGGTATAAGATTTTTTTCTTTAATTAATGGTATGATTTTTCTACTGTTCTTTTGTCCATCCAAACATTTTCTGTGAGAAATCGCCTTGTACGATAAGACCACCCTTTGTACACAATTTTACGTATTAGTTATGAATATCTTTGTCCTAATAAATTGGTGTACAATAAACTGTATATAAAAAAATATACAAGCAAAAAAATTAAGTGTTCAGCTACTTATGATGCTGTCTGTACACTCAAACATTAAGAACTACACAAAAAAGCCGTATCCCCGAGATAGTCCAGTTTCGATCTCATCCCGCCACTAAATCCTTACACGACATTTTTTTAATAAATCTATTCGATACATAAATCTCTTGGTCGAGATTAGATCTTTATACATCTCAATTTTACAATAAATTTATTGGTGTCGGTGTACAGCGTATATTTATTACAGCAGTGTACCTAATACGTCGTTATAAGAGATAATGGCTATATGTATTGGGTAACGGGAACTGTTTTTGAAACATTTTTTTATAAGGTTCAGTGGACATTTCGACAGTAGGGTTTAAACAATTGAATATTGTTTTATTATTTTTTTATTATAGCATTTTTCTTATTTATTTAGAAGATAGTATTACTTATTCTAAAATGATTCGAAAATTCTGCATTCAAGTATTCCTCCTCATCGCTGTCGACTACTAAGGTGCCCAAAAGGCTGGCGGTAGTTCCACACTGAATCGCACTGCTAATTCTTTGGCAAAAAAACAAGCCAGCCTTTTAGTCGCGCGACGTATCGACGGTATTCTATTAATTAATACAACAAACATTATGAATAGATTATTGTATTGCATATTTATTATATGACAGTATAACCTCTTTTGCATTTAAGGCACAGCTAGATACATAAATGTCGCTAAAGCAATTGTTGAGTTTGTATTTAAATGAATAATAAAAAAAACAAACCACACTACCCAGAGAGTTAGGTACAGTCACGACCACACAATCTGTAACACGTATTAGCTTGATTTTAATGACATAATTTAAAACAAATGAGGTCCGCTTCCGACAACCGTCAACTCATAAAATCGTATCATAACGAACTTTACTACTTCGGATACGAAAAATAAAAAATCTTAATGTCTATCAAGCAATAATAATATAATATATAGAAAATAACATGTTAAATGCTACGTGTATCTATAATTTCACACACTTAAGTGACAAATATACAAAAATATGTTCTTTTTATGCAAACAACTCAGAGTTTTGCATTATAAATGTTGAATACTTGACCAATTTAATTCCGTATTTGGTAAATTAGGAAAAATAAAGACGTTAATCAATTGTGACGGAAGTTGTGACACCCTTGAGGTAAAAGAAGGTCTAGTCTAGTGGTAATAGTAGCATGAGATCCTCGGTTCGATTCCCAGGTGGGGCTAAATATTATTGGGTTTCTCTAAGTAATTCTCAGTAGCACCACGGAGTCTGGATCTGTGCCCGGTTAGTGGCAATAGGCTCGCCTCCTATTACATTGGTACCTATAACATAACTGGCGAAATTTACGTGCATGTACACCTCTGCCTTTTGGGTAACACAGGCGTGAAGTTATGTATGGAATGCGATAACAAGTAATGATTTGTAGCGTTATTACATTTTATCCATGAAAGTAGAATATTACTACAATAATTGTAAATTGTAATTGTTTGAAACATAAACATTAATATGACGGAAAGCCGTGAAGTATTGCGAAAATCTATTAAACTAAGTCGTAGTTCTATTGTTTTATGGCCGAGCTTGAGAATAACTGGTGCGATTATACTTAAACCACTTACCACATAGACATAGCAGGAGTTTATGAAAATAGAATATGCAGCCTCCTTCTTCTTCTTATCGTATTGTTGACGACCAGCCTGGTGTAAGAGTTTAAACCGCTTTTAGGCCCCTGACATAGCTTTACACGCTGTTGAAAAATCTCTCAGGTTTCCTCACGATGTGTTTCTTCAGTTTTTAGGAACTAATTTATAATTATAATATACATAAGTGCGTGCCGGGGTTGATTAGCGACCTGTGACTTGGCAGTCTAAAAGTATTAGGCTATCAGTGCTTAATACAGCCATTTGTGTGACAGAAAATAAGATAGAAACACAGACTCGACAAACATCAGCGGATGCTACACATTTTGCGGGAATTAAACCCGCAATCCCTAGCGCAGCAGTCCTACGCCAATCAGCCTACACCATATACGCGACGAACCAAAAATATAAATGCCTTCGCTTCGTCTTCTATAAACTATACCAAATAAAAAATAATCAAAATTTTGAAAATTAAAGTCTTCAACAGTTCTCCAAGTCCACGGAACCCCAATGTGTACATTCTCAGTCGGTATTAACACATTTCCGTGTAGATACATACGACAGTTAGTGGCTGTTAATCCGATACGCGATGCTTTAGGGAGCTCGCCGCGATTTATGAACGAACCTTTGATTAATGAGACGCCGAGGCACGGAGTATATATGGAACCACATGGGACTTTGGGAGACGACATTTTGGTAAATTTAAAATTAAGTTAAAGATCTCTTTTTAACGTGTGGTAGGTATACGCCATGGTCTAGTAGATATTAAATAGTACCTAGTTACCTACTGCTAAAGAGAACATTAAGGCAAAGTTAACTAAGATAGATTCACACTAAAGCTTGGAACAATCACATCAGCTAGAAGACTGGCGATGATTGGTAGGTATAATGACACCGAAAACCAAAATAATATGTAATAAAAATTAAAATATTTTTCACATAAAATAAATTCTATTTGTACTATTCTAAAGGTCTATTTTGAAAAAAATATTAATAGAAACCGTATTTTGAGCTTCTGTCGTCTTAATTATTCTAAAGACAGGACTATTTTTATTCTCAAACTTTAAGCAACACACCCCTCACTGTTACCGCTGCTTCTAATTCCCAGTTGACTGTAAGCCCAACCGGATGGACTGCACTAAAAAAAGCGACTTCTCAATCCCTTTATTCAAGAACGCACAGCACGTGTTCCTTACCTGACCCAAATATTTGATTCAAACATCAACAGACGAACGGAGATTAGCATTCATAATGAAACCGCAGTTCTAGCTAACGATACATTTAATCAGGATCAAAACAAATAATAGGTAACGATTTCTACCATCTTTTGTTTAAGATAATCCTTTGAAGGGTGAATGTAACCAGTTTTCGTTGATGAATATAATCCGTGAGAACTGAGAAGTTTGTAAGACAAATAGTGTTTAGACGGATCTAAATGGCTTTGATTTAAGGTGGTTCTTGCTAATGGTGTTATTAAGGTGCTATTGGATTGGCTACCGACTTAAAATTAGGATTAAGATGAAGATTAAGTACAGTAGATTATAATCCGAACTAATTTATATTTTGTTATCAACCGAAAGTATGGAGGAGTATTGTTTACACCTTTGTGTGGAATCAAAATTACTGATTTCGTAGAACTGTTTTTGCATTCAGATTTAGTCTACGTATACAATGATTACCTAATATTAAATGGAGTGCAAGAAAATAATCTTTTACGAGTGATATTTCATAATGTTAGGGAGTCAACCTCGTTGCTCTTTCTTGACTTTACAATCTTTGTACCTGTTTCAATGTGACAAATAAAATTATCAATCGAAGACAGATACCAATATCAGCTCATGCCATTGTAATGATAGCTAATACATTGATTTGCTTTTTGAATAAAGTATAGAAGAGTACAAATACAAATGTTGTATAATGCGTCTTCCTCTTAACCTCAACATATCCATACGACTATTACAAACACTTTACAGTGAACAACATTGTCAATTTCAATTTTAAACGCAATCTCAACTCCCTCATCGTTCCCGTCCACTTTAATACATAACGCACATGCTTCAGCATTAACTTGCACGATAGCACTGACGCGAAATTTACTATTATCACAACGAATTTCCTTATTTAACGGAATCTTCACTTTATCGGCACTTGAACCGGTGACCCCGACTAACACGCGACTACTTATATCCACCGAGTTATTGCTAGGTTAAGAGTAAGCGCGCAAATCTTCATGCCTTCTAAATTATTCATTTAGATAATAGGTACAGTTAGTTTTATTGAATTCCCATGAGTGTTAGAGTGGTTTGGTTGGACGTGTATGACGTCCGGGTTCAATATCGATTTAGTTTTGATCCTGTTTTATTTATTTCTTATCTCTGACGTTAGGTTTTCTGAACGTTTAAAGGGTAACCCCCGAAACCAACATCATGAGAAAAGTGACCATGACAATGTCCTTTTTTTAGGACCCTCTAATGTCCCACTCCAGGGCAAAGGCCTTACTCTCTTTCCATCTGTCCCTGTCCAGGGCTGTTACTGACTAGTCCTCCATAAAGGAGTCCAGTTCATCTCGCCATCTCCGTTTGGGTCTGATGTACTTTATGTAAGAATTGACTATGTAGACTAGTTTTTGTAATGTTGGGAAATCATTACCCCTTTATTTCCCGTATTTACTTACTTTATTTACGGGTCTGGTGGGTCTTAAGCGCCACTTAGCTAATTATACGATGCCGTATCAAAAGAAACATAATTATTTACGATTATAAATTCTTATCTAGTACCGTATTACATAAAAAGAAATGGTTTAATAACTCAATTCTAACAGCTGTTAAAGTGATGTAAAATATTTTATTGCTTTTACATTTTTTTTCTTTTACAGCTGTAGTGCATGCACTTTATCATTTAAGATCTTATAGTAACAAGTCAAGTCAACCTTCGTAGGTACTGTAATTATTCTAAATAGTTTTTTATACAGGTTCCTCATTAAGAGTCGAAAATAAGTGTTTTAATTGTAGGTGGTCTGAATAATTTTGCGACTTGATACGAAGGTGTTGTGTGTTAAAAGTTCTGATTTTGAAGACAGTGTCATACTTTTGTGCGTCACACGGAAAGTGGCGATATTAGGTGTATGCGTAAACCTGATTAAGAACCAAATTCTGTGAAATATTGATTGTAATATATCCGTCTCAGTTGTCATCTTTCCCCTTCCATATAATATCAAATGATATTTTTATTCATTCATATTTTAAACCATTAGAACGGTCACAATAAAGCTGGCTGCAAAACGCGCGTTTGTTCCCGACGCCCGCGACCTAATCCTCTATACACACTGACACTTATCCGGTACATCGTCTAAAATATTTTGATACAATCGCCAACAGATAAATGTTGTCAATTTATCAATTGTCCGACTCAATGCGGTTCCCTCCGATCGCTCAGATAATTCCCGTTCGCTACTTTATCTTAAGATTATCGTGACGTCTTTATTTCGATATATTTTTACCTATTTAATTCGTTCGATTTTAATGTGTTGCAATTAATCAGTGCCTACACGATAGAATCTTCACACAACCGGTTCCGATTGATATTTGGAACTATCGGCTGTTCTCACATCCTTTATAAAACGGTTCTGTATGAGATTGTACTTCGAGATAACTTTTTGATCATAACATATGTGGGTAATTGAAAAAATATTTTCTTAATGAATTATGATATCAATATTTAATTAAATGATTGAGAGATAAGAGCCAGTTTGCGTGGTAAACGTAAGTTTATTAGGTAATTTGGTTCAGAAAAATTCGTGGTAAAAAATGAATGGATTTAGGAAGTCATATGTCAGTACATAGAGATTAGACTTACAATTATAATTTGGTCGATTTCTTTTGCTTCGCATATTTATTTCGGTTTAACAGATATGAATCACACACGCTCACACATACATAAGTAAAGTGTGATTCACATCAAATATATTCCAGCACAAAGGTTTTTTTTTAATTTAAAAGCATTTGTGCCGTGTAGGTGCTGGGTTAGGTAGAGGTGTACATATATCGCCAGTTAAGTTACCATCTACCGAGAATATAAAGAAATAGTCAGTAGTAATGTTTTATCTATCTTGGCGATAAGAGAGGCTATCTTTACACATGCTTTAGTAACATTTTTCGTAGGTAACTAATAAAAAGAGGCGTACATATATGTACGATGGAGTTTTTTGAATCGCTGTTGAATGAATTCATAAGGAAGGTAATTATAGTAAAGCATGCTTGTCAAGGAGAGGAGAGGCCTATGTCTAGCAGTGGACTGAGATAGTGGATTATGTTTTTTTTTTAAAACAACGTCGTCCCTCACTAGGAATTTCTCCTGTATCGTGGGTGCGTTTTACAAACATGAAATATCACATACACAAACACCCAGACTCGGGACAAACATCTGTGGTTCGCACAAAGTTTTGTCCCGTGCAGGAATCGAACCCGCAACCCTTAGCGCAGTAGTCCAATCGTTTAGCGACTGCGCTAATCAGGTCGACAATTTTTATCATGATGCTTGTCAAGTAAAATCAAAGGAGGTCTTACGTTTTAGCAGACTATTACGGTCCATGTTTAAATATAAATCAGGAAAAAGTTTTCAATCTTTTTACTTCAGAGTGATTTCATTATAGATGACTTTATCACGAGACGTGTTCAGCTTCACATCCATCATCAACAACTAATTAAAACCCACATTAACTGCCTTTACCTGTCATTTCTATTTAGACTTAAAACACACAGACATGTTTCATTTACATATAGCTAGTCTACTTTAACCTAACATGATTATAATAACGAATATTTCTTTTATTACATCTTTGATATAGCCGCTAATTACTATTTTAATAATTGAATTAATAATTAATAATATCTCGCATCGATTATTGAAGATAGTTGAATGTTATTTTATGGGTTTAGTTTAATTTTATTATGTATAATTAAGGTCTGGGATTCTATTAGTGTTACAGTTTTAATTGCTTGTAATTTATAAGGCGGTGGTCGGTGCATTTATTTTGTTCTATTAGTAAACATACATTAATTGATATCAGTGATGTTAATTAATGTATGAGTGCAATTTAATCTGGTTCTGTTTCCGTTTCTCTTTCAAGTCTTCTTCTGTTACGGGTATTTATATGCAGTGCACAGAGAGTACCCAAGATACCATATTACTTAAAAGAGTTCCTTCGGAAGTCCTCTTCTACCAGAGAATTGGTGATAAACCTGATAATCACCTGAGCTCGAAGACATAATCTTTATTTATTTATATATTAGGCCTCCAACAAAGTAGATATTATTCTTAATTAAATAAAAAAAAATCGTCCTACACCTGGATTTTTCCTGTATCGTGGGTGCGTTTCGCAAACATGAAATATCACGTACACAAACACCCAGACTCGGGACAAATATCTGCGGTTTAGAAAAACGGGAATTGAACCTTAGCGCAGCAGTCCAATTGCTTAGCCACTGCGCTAGGTCGACTGACTATCTAACAGTAGTAGTCTTAAATTTTCTGAATAGTGAGTGTTATAACATGTACGTTGTGATGTCAATAAACACTGTTCTATAATGTATGCCGTGCATTACCTATGAATGAGTAATGACTCAGTGTTGGGATTTGCTTCCCACTATTATGTAGGCAGCCTCGTTGGTCTAGTGGGCGGGCGACTGCTGAGCACTAAGTCTTGGGTTCGAATCCCGGGTCGGGCATAGTGTTATTGTGTTTTCCCATTAGGTAATTCGGAGTAGCTGCTTAAAGACTGGTTTGATGCCCGGAGCCCTGAATGATGGCTATAGGCTCGCCCCCTATAACATTGGGACCTATAACATAACCGGAAAAATATGGGTGTACTATAGGTACACCTCTGTCTACCCCTTCGGGTAATAGAGGCGTTCAATCTTAGTATATACTAACTAGCTCTTGATTAGTAGATATCAGTATTTGGGATATTATTTAAGTAGTTACATTTGGTAGGTATATTGTGGTTAAAGAATTCATTTCTCAATAATTATTATTAACATTTACAGTAGGTATATTATTTTATGTAAAATATAAACTACTTTTAATATATTGTTCTTGGTCACAGTTTTTATTCTGCGTATCAAAGTGATTATATCTGTTTTTATTATAATTTAATTAGTTTTTAATGGTTATTTTATTTTTGACCTTTTTAATGTAATTAACTTAGCGTATGAAGCTTACATGAATATTAATATTCAACTTATCGTGTAACATAGGAGGTCTAGGTATCAAAGCCTGAAACATTACCAAAATTCTAAGAAACTAATTTTTACTCCATAAAGCATAAACGACTTCAATCATACGGATATCCTAGTGCGTCTCAAGGCTGGCCCATTGTGTGGACGGTCAAGGTGCGCCCCCGTTCACATGGCCCAACAATCGCCGACTGCGCAGGCGACGGTTCACCGTTTAGTGCTTTTTGCTGGGTTATTGTTGACATTACACATGGTTTTTACCGCCCCATTGGTCGTTTGAGTCATAGATTACAGTCATATAGATTGTATGATACGTTAGCTATTGTTATAAGGATTATGAGGACTATGTTTTACCATTATGAGAAAAAAGGTATACTTTTAATTATTGGATAACAGAAGTCGGTAAAAAATATTTTAATTTTCATACTTATGTTTATGACCTAGCATTACGATGAATATGGAATATAGCATCATCCTCATTAAGCTATTAATGAAGACGATGCTAGCTTTCGTTAAAAGTTTTTCCTTGCGCAGGAGTTACGCAAATCGAAAGTTAGTTCATTTTCATGTCTATTAGGGAATTTTAGAAGTTTGCTTTATATTTTCAATTTAAATATTTTTTAAAAGGCTTTCTTGAGAAGAACGGAGAAGAACGTCTTCCTCATAAGCTCTTTTGGTGTAACATCGAAAGGAAACAGAACACTTATCCATCTAGCTCAGGAATCTGACGCGCTCCGCCTATACACTGGAAAAATATTCTACACATTATAGAAAAAGCCCCTTAGGAAGACGAAGTAAGGACATCAAAAGAATTCCAATGGCGGTATGTGTGTCAGTGATGCAGCACTCACCACTAGGAGGCTAACCTGGTTATATTTAGACGTTGCGTTATCCGCGATCAGTACAAACAAACCAATTTGTTCGTTTATTTATACGTGATGACACGCATAACGTACCAGCATTTATGCGTACACGCAGCTAGTGATGTGAACTAGTGGAGAAAGATTTTTTGAACTCGAGAGCTTTCTGGGTTTCTTCTAATCCAGCACCGTGAATCGAAGCCAAGCTCATACTCTACTATC
The DNA here is from genome assembly GCA_946251915.1 of Abrostola triplasia. Taxonomy (NCBI): domain Eukaryota; kingdom Metazoa; phylum Arthropoda; class Insecta; order Lepidoptera; family Noctuidae; genus Abrostola; species Abrostola triplasia. Next base: position 713,575 of record OX276433.1, read on the forward strand.
TCTCCCGGCACTACTACATTCTGGTTTCTTCTTCTAATATATTATGGGCTTCTTTCTTTTTATCATCATCGGCCCGTTGCATTCTATTGCTGGACTGGCCTCTTCCAATGTACGCCACAAAGCCCGGTCTGCAGCTTTAGGCATCCAGTTTTTCATTTGTATGTAATGTAAAGTGCTTCGATCATGTCTTTTTTGTCACCATTTTTCTCTATATTTTAACGTACTAGTATTTGGTAAAAAAACAGTGATACTAGTTACTTGACTTCTTTAGTTATGCAAATAGTACCAGTTGTATTTGAAATATCTATGGTGACGCAAGCAGGGTAATATATCAGTTTTTTACATAGTCAGGGACAACTGCAATCTAACTAGATGGGATACAAAAATAATTGAAATTATGATAGTCATGTCTAGACTAAAAAATCCTTGACCCTTGTCAACAGCTAGTTTAGCAAGGCGTTTACTACCATCACTTAAATTACAATTTAGTAATTTAGTACTATCCAGTCAACGTGTTTCAAAAACAAACAAATAAATAAATTATTCCTCAATTCACAGCGTATGCGCCGATCTCTATTATAATTATTCCGCGATCCGCAATACTGCGACAGCGCGTCGCGCTGACACTTGATGTCGCGACTGTCCCCGTATCTGATAATTATCACCGGTCTCGCACTCATTTCCTTGAATGTTCAGTGTAATAAAAGCCCAAGATGTACTGGTGGTTACAAAAGTGATAGCGAAAGAAAATCTAGAAACAGAACTCAAGAAGGTACGTACTTACAGATATCGCTGTTCAAGATTATATTTAAAAAACATAACTTACCTCATCATAGTTAAGGCTTGCTATACTAAAAGGGTACTTGTTTATCCTGGTCCTACTTTTCTTAGGTTCTGAAATCAAACGATTAAAATAAGCTAACTATGCATTAAGGCAGTTTTTACAGCCATAAACACTGATTTATTAAGTATCTAATTGTTGAAAAATCGATAACACAAAATAAATGCTTTACGGTTTTGTCATTAGTAGTACCTGCCTATCATTTTTGCGTGTGCTCATAATGCCAACAAGTTCAGTCAACATTCTAACCCCGTGTCAGGTTACATCGACGCATATATGACGACTTTAAATCGATTATTTATACCGAATAGGCTGCAATCGATGCCGGCAACCACATTACGCCCACTACATCTTTGACGACCGCATCACATCCCTCTGTGGTTTCTACATTCTCAATTCTATTTATATTTTAAATTTTATTAAGTTCCAGTGTGTCGATTCAATAATCGAATGATTAATTAACAGTTATGATGCATCGGTTATATTTCATATCGATTACGTGAAACGAGTTGGTGTAGAATTTGATAGTTTTCGAAAGTCATTTAATTATGCTTCTATTAATGCAACTGTGACCTGGGAGGGAATTTAAAATATGGATAAGTAGTCAAGTGTCATCCCACGTAGTTCGTAAGAGTCAATTTACAGGTATTTATTGAAGATGGTACTTAAAGCATAGAGCTAATAACATGCTATTAATTATGCAGAATTGTGATCTTTAAATAAATTATAACTGTTTTGCAGAATCACGTAGTATTCATGTGTCTGAACATGTGTAAGGCTTATATAATGACGCACTAGGCACCTAGACTGTCAACAACGTCATGATGCATCGTTTGTCCTCAACGTGGTCAACTGTAATTAGATGGATAGCCATTGTATCTTTTGATATATATTAAAATGTAATACACCGTAATATATAGTTCTAGTTTTGTTGGTTGACTATCTACTTAATAATTTTAGTACAAAAAATAGATCGGCGTTATTTTACCTAGACGCACAAAATACACCACAAACAATGAACTAAGGTGACAATGAATCAACGGGCTTATTTGCAAGATTTAAACCAAAAAATATCGTAACATCAACCTTAGGCCCTTGAAATAAAGCCTATTTTTTTCTCCTGTACAGCATAACCATGTTGTTCAAGATTTATCAAAAGCCTTTGACAGTGACGACCTTGTAGTGCCATAGTTCACACCGTCCCTTCACTGTTGAAAATGTGGAAAAAACACGACAATAGCACGGCCACGCATGGCTCAGGACAAGACAATCGATTACATACGTTTCGTATGCACTTTATTGATTATTGTTGACTATCATATTGAATTGGGAAACGGGCGTGCTTCAAGGTTGAATGTTAGGTCCTATGCTGTTTTTGCTGCCATTGTTCAATTGATGCTTTTGATGTTCCGATTGTTTTTACTTACATTACCTGCCTATTGGTGTGCAGTTGTGCCTTTTTATAATAAGGTCGTAAGTACTACACGTCCATTTACATATCACACGTCATATTGTAACAGAGTAAGGTTTAAATTATGTATAAACCAAAACCTTGTTAGTTTATTGCCTACATAAATTACTATTGTTACAAGTTGTCCCTCACACGCAATATTCACTAGGTTTACTAAGTGGTTTATTGCTCCATATTTATCTTTTATACGCCATCATTTTCCTTGGGACTATATCCATTTATCTCATAAAAAACATAAATTCAAGTGAAAGACTTTCTTAGACAATAAAACCAAAACTGAGAACAAGGAAGTCCATAATTGGTGTTAAATCAAACATGGGCTAAAATTCTGCGTGAATGGAATCTGCGAATCAGAGATGACCGCGGGTTCCGCCGGCGATGCTATCGCTGAGCACCTAGCCCTTGTCCACCACAGAGCTATGAAATACGGAGGTGGCAAATAGTAATTTGAAAAGCTAGACATAACTTTTTAATGTGGAGAATGTAATTACCCAAAGTCTTCTATTACAACTATGTGCGGTAGTCAAAAAATGATAGTGAATGGGTAAATTAGGAACAAGTAGAAGTTATAAAATATACGGTAGTAGAATATTATGTTCTGTTTGCTAGCTGTTCATAAAATGTGTGAATATAAAATATGAGGTCCACTTCATATCCTGCGCTCAATGTTTATAATAAGAGTCGTAATAATGTAAAGTTACTTTCATCGTCACCATCATCAGCCATTCTCTGTCAACTGCTGGTCATAAACCTCTCCTATGGCATGCCACTGAGTTCGATCTTCAGTCCTCCGCTCCGAACCTTTTCTTATAAAGTTTCCTTATATCACCAAAATTTATTCGAACACACTAGTGAAAGTACAAATGGATGTGACTTACATCCTAATATATTTCTCAGAATTGCCTCGTCCACTGTTCTGTGATCAACGGCGCGTGCGCAAGGAATTTAACGCCAAATCGCCGTTGCCCGGGCGCAGCGTAATTGCGCCTTATCTGCGCATTGTTCAGCTAAGGAGCACAAGGCTGAGCGTTGACGTGTGAGTGTTTAGATTGTCTGTCTGTATGTGCGATTGTTTTACTTTGTACTGTGGATTTGCCATTTTTTTCCATGTGTGTTAGTGCGAAAAAAATGACCGCTGATTTAGGTGTTCTTTAATATATTTATGTATGTTTATTGGCTTGCCTGCAGGCAATAGTGAAGAAGTTAACACCCACATATTGCTGAAGACAAAATTAATATAATAAGGATAATATTTACTAACCGAAAAATTCTCAGAATATTTGCTTCATCTTAAAAATAGAATCCAGCTACTAATGTTCCAGAGTATTAATTTACTGACACCTGTAAAGAGGAAAATCCAACCTTAAATCCTACAAATAATATTCTTACCCTTCAATGTGCACCCCCTCTTAATTACTGAATTCAGTCGACATTTCTGTACTAGTATGGATAGTATAAATATTTAATCTTCAGTGTATAAATTTAGAAGAAGGTTCTAATGACGAATAAACAAGTGATTTGCAAATTTTCTCACGAGTATCTGAGTAACCAATAATTCACAGGTCTTCCGATTGTGACTTGATAAGGAGACGATTTACTACTTCGATGCTAATACGTAGTTTTAACTGAATGTGAGTCATCATAGGTATTGTTAAGTACGTTATTAGTAATTGACATAAAACGGAATAATGTAATTTTTTTTAATAGATCATCTGTCTACGAAGAAAATTTCTTAGAATGGAAAATTTATACGTTATCATTATTATGATTTTCAGATGACGTAATCAGTCTAGACGCATATCACTGCATAATAGGTACCTACATTAGTTGTATCCTCATCGTTACATAATTTTAATAACCTAACTTCGGGCTAGGCTTTGGGTAACTTATAATTAATCATTTAACATAATAAATACATCGATATTTTCGAGAAGTTTTATCAAACATGATCCGAAATACTTCAAGGACAGAAGGTCAGTATTACTAAAGATCACCATGAGGTCTTTCAATTAAACCTCTGGAAGTAGCAAAAAGTTTGACCTTTTAAATAAGACGTACAGCCAAAGGATATAAGGACAAACAGCAGGCTGTGTGAATAAAGGGTTTCTATAATAACATTACCTACATCGTACGTGCATTCCCGGGGAGGCAGGCAGATGTGCACAATATACCTACATCGGTTCCATGTCCGGGCGTAAATCCAGGTTAAGAACAATCAAATTCAACAAAAATACAAAACTGTGTACCTGTGTTCTGTTTGTGTAACTATGTTCTGCACTAACTACTTTATTTATGCTGAAGTTAGAGATGAGGAGAGTAGTTTGTTTCTTTGCGGGATCCCTAGTCAAAGCATTTATTCGATGCAAATATGTATCCTTAGACAACTAGTCGTAACTCAGTATAGAAAGGGGTAGGCAGAGGTGACCGTTAAGTACACTCTCACTTCGCCAGCGCTGTTATAGGTCTCAATATAATAGGGGGCGAGCCTATTGGCGTCAACTGGACACATATCCAGGCTCCGTGCTGCTGCTGAGAATGATCTAATGGAAAAACCTTGAGACACTTTGCTTGACCCGAGATTTGTGCAACAAGCATCTTGATGTGTCATAGGCGCCTGTAATTGGTGTATATAAAACAAAAATATTTGAATTTTGAACCCGGGACCTCATACTCAGTATTTGCACATAAATATCACTAGCGCAACTTTGCGTATTTTTAGTAGATTAACATTAAAATGACGCGGCACTAAGAACTTGTTTCATTGTGCGCCAGATCGCTGATAGAATTCATCAACTCACGGGCTTGGAACATTTGCATCAATTAATTCGCACACAATAATTGTTTTATTTTGTTTTGTTTGGACACACACGACACGTTTCCAACTACAACACTGTGTGTACTCATTTAGCGTTAAGGCTGGTTATACACACGGTCTTTAATAATCTAGACCTTTTGCGTTGCATTTCATTAACTTTAAAAATATTAATTGATGCAACCGACATTCATTTAAAATCCTTTGTGTCCGGGTCTTATTTGATCGCTTTTAATTTGTCATTTCTGACATTGATGTTTGGTGTTTTTGATTAATATTCAATTACATTTTTTTGGGGTACCTGTTTTGTGAACTATGTTTCTGGTGGCATGAACGGTAAGAATTTAAAAAAATGTTAGATTTTATTATACATAATATACCTATCTATGTAGCAATAGACTGAACCTCTATTACATAATTTGAATATAAATCATTATCAGCTGGAAGACGACCACTGTTGAACAATTATTAGGGAAGTAGGTTGCCATAATCCCAACGCTTGCCAAGCGGCTTGGGTGGGGATCGCACTATTGGTGGTGAAGTTATAGAAGACGATGCTGCCCATCTTCTGGATTTTTTAGTCGCCTCTTACGACACTCACGGGGGGAAAGGGGGTGGTCAATTTAAGGCCTGATACTACTAGGTAGAATTTCGACATAGTTACTGTCTACAGACTTACCTAGGTGTGTACTCAAGTAGGTAGGTAGTATAGGTGTAAGCGGAGGTCTGTTTACCTCTTCTGGAAATTCAAGCGTGACGATATTAATTACAATCCTCAGTGTGCTTATTATTGTTGCATATACCATTATACTTTTACCGACAGTGTTCCAGTGCTCGCTGTGCTGAAGATAGCATCTGGTCCGGCTAAAGACCCTTTGTTCAGCAAATAATAATTATTAAAGCAACAATTATCGCGCTGGATTAATAATTATTATCTATAACGATCTTGTGAACACTTGCTGTTGGAACTTGACTCAAATTTATTTGAACTGAAAGATTTAATTCGGTCGCCATTGATGCCCTGAAATAATAAATATGGGAAGTCAACGATATTTTTTTTGTTTTTCGCTATTGTTGCGGATATTATTTACGCTTGTATTTCTCGAAAGGGTAGATTAAGGTATACTGTGTGTAGTGTAGATACAAATTAAGTTAAATCCTTCTTTGAGTTGAACTTATTGCTCTCTGTCAGACACAATTTCAAACCTCAAACTCCTTATAGTAACAATTTAATAAAACAGCATAACCTGAGAATTGAATCCAGGACTCACGGTCACAGAATCCGTTAAATGTTCACAATAGACAAGTTCGTGGTGTGCATGGTGCGTCTACGCATATATTCCTTACAAGTCACTTCCCTTCACCAAACGCTATTGTTCTTAATGCGAATAAACATCTTTTTATATTTCTTAAATAGGCGATTTTGACTTATAAATCCGTTGTAGTGTAGTTGCGGGAAAATCTACTTTAGGATGACGTCAATAGAGTTGTTTTTTATATAAACACAAACTAACCCTTTGACGTCTTAATTTGAATCGTCAGCGTTCTTATTGTGATGTAGTAGCGGCTATTTTTGCGTGCTTTTCACGTTGGTGTCAATTCTCAAAGGATTATAAATGTTGAAAAGAACGTTTTTGTATAGCGATAATATCTTAATATGTTTATAATAGGAGGGGTTGCGCATAATCTGTAACTGTCCGTCTGTCTGTCTGTTTTTTGGATGTTTCGCACCTTGATAGGGGACTATTATGAGGATTAAAATTTGGTCCTTTTCGATGTAAGTCTGTGATTGCCTCTTATAAAATGTTATGTGGAATCTTTTAGTCATTTAATCACTAACTTATCGGTGTTAATGTAATGTTTTAATAAGAAATAGTACTTAAATAAAATACGTAGGTACGATGGAGAATTGCGTGACAATTAAATACGGTATTGTTCGACATGATATTTTAATAATAGGTTAGATAAAATGGTTTTGATAATTAATTCAATTTCAGGAGAAAAAGACTAAGTTTTTTGCGCTAATATTTTATTTTATATAATACTTAGAATTACTATGTTAATTAAATCTATATTCAAATATTTAATGTATTAATTAAAATGTATTAGACTTTGTGATTGTACATAATTAATGTAGTAAGGAATCATAATAATAGCTTGCTAACTTTACTTCATTTAATTTGGAAAAAAATTGTTAATATATATATTATCGTGTTCGACATGAACTATCGTGTGACACTAGAATAACACTATAACGAACCCATGACACTTTTTGTGACATATCTCAGTGTAATATTTATGCGTCACCACGAGCGCAGATATGATCGGATGCGGGTTCGATTCCGTGCCGTCTCAATAGACAGGGGCACGGTATAACGGTCTTCTATTATTTTAGGAGGTGATTTTAGATAATGTGAAGATGACAGTTTTTAGTGGCGTGAAAAAGTGGTTTGTTTATGGAGAGTATTTTTATATTGTTGTTTCTCGTTCACACATTATTTGTAGGTTTCATTGATAAGTTGCAAAGCTTGTTGCTAGTTTATTTTTATTTAATGTGAATAAATCTATAATTCTGTTCGTTAGTCTCCCTAAATCTCGCGAACGGCTGGACAGATTTTTGTCTTAAAATATTCGTCCGGAAGTCCAGGAAAGGTTCAAACGATAAGAAGGTGGTACAAAGTACTCTGGGCCTGCTAGTTTAAGATAAAAATATTTTAATGTGATTAGGTTTTTTTTTAATGTGCTTTCTGAACGTCATTATATCGCCCACCCTTTACCGCTTAAGCTATAGCTGGATTATTCATATACTCGAATACCTTCTAAAAAAAGATACTTAAAATGTAGAAAAGGCTTACTTTTCAAATTGTACGTATTTCATTGTTATATTTGTTTATAGCAGTAGCACTTAAATTATATCAATTAATTTACGGCGCATGCGTATTATGTGTACCTACAATGAGATAATGACCAACATGGGAGCTGCACAGACGTCCCGGCTAGCTCGGGCTGATCACTCACTACTCACAGGTAATTATAGCACACAGACAAATTAGCTGGGACGCCATGCTCGGCTACTGACTTGAATTAGTGAGCGTACAGACTTACCGTACTGCGACTTGGTTTTACAATTACGTACAATATTGTAATTAATATTTACTGAATATAAGATATGCCTTTTGCCCGCGGTTTCGCCCGCGTTAAGTAGCCTATGTCCTTTAAACTTTCTACATGCTAAATTTCATCTAATTCCGTCCAGCGGTTTAGTCGTGAAAGCCTAACAGACAGACAGATAGATAGAGGTATTTTCACATTTATAATATAAGCATGGAAGTATGGATTATCTACAAATATACAACTATTTTCTTGACCGAATTTCGGATACAGCGTTAAATCTCAACAGATTAGACAAACACTTGTTAGAATCAGGTTAGTGAAATGTGATTGAGTTTGCACGAATATACTCACAGTCCGATGGGGCGGCAAACTGGCTAAAACTAAGAGAGAGAGATTTTTAGGGACCATATAAGTCTAACGTTCTTCTGTCTTGAGAATAAAAATGAGATATTTATTATATTTGCCCCTTATTTTTGAAATAGGTTCAGACCGGAAGTGCAGAATTATTAAAAAAAACTAAAAGGATTGGCTCCACGTTTTAATTTATCTTTACAAATCAGATCCCCAATCTGTCACTCATTAATTCGTAACACATATGTATTCAGCATTAGCGAGCCACATGCGTACGCGCATCAGAACATAACGAACGAGATTATAAGCTTTCAACGCGCCGCCGCGCCATTCAACGCCTATTTATTCGAACCGCTCAATATTTCTCTATGACGGTTTAATTCTGACGGAACCCGACTACGACACAATAGCCAGATAAATAAAATAAAACCAATTTGTATAACGAACTAGCCAACCAGTATGACCTGACCTTGCATTTTTTTATCTCATTCCCTAAATTGTTTGGTATTAAGTTCGGTGGAGGTCAAGTTGAGCTGGTGATTAGTACGATGTGTAGTGTGATAATTCGTATTTGATTTGGACCAATTAGTGATGCTTACGCGCGAACCTTGTGTCGGTTGACCTTTTTGTTAAGATCGTGGAAACGTAACGCGATTAGTTGGAATGTACGGGCGCGGACAATGGGCGGGCCCGGGGTGTGGGTGAAGGAGACAGTGCCAAGGGAGCTGGTGTTAACGGATTAGGGGATGAAGACATTGTAAGCAGTTCCCTGTCTCATGTAACATCGTAATTGCTTCACAATTGTCTGCTTTGTGGGCAATTAAGCGGTTGAACACATATTTTGCAGAAAAACTGTCAAATTTAATCACAGCAAAAAATTGCTATTTGCGTAGGTATACTTTACAATTAGTTATAATGCTCAATTTCTTTCTTGGTAGGTCAAAACAGTTCACAGGCTTAGTCTAATTTACAAACAACCAGACTCGATAAAACTTTTACAATCACTTGCAGATGCAGGGGTCGAACCCACAATCCATACATCATAGTCCAAATAATAATAAATATTGATATTAAATCTTTTTATTACATATTTGGCCCATAATAGAGGTACGACTTAATCTATGTTAATTTTATATGTATTAATTTAAGTATTTACCGCCCTCTGGAGCACCGGCCACACGCACTTGTGCTTGAACCCAGTGCCTATCCACCTTGTGACACCGTGTTCAGGATGGTGTTGGGACTCTCAGGCGTACAAAACAACAGCGAAGCGATTCCGCAGCACAGTGAACAGAGAGTTAGATAGCAACAGAGTAAGCTGTCGCGCACCTAAAATACCTACCGTATGTTTCCACACCAGTGAAATTATGACATTGCTCGTTACTTCGTAATAAATACGGTTATCGATCAAACATCTTCTATGTTTGTTTGTTACCAATCATTATTGCAACGCACACAAAACTGACAAGAACCAATCAATTAAAATTTATTGAATCAATCACTAGGCCGGCTTTGTTGGTCCATCCTGGTTATTTATTAGTTTGCTATGTGTTAATTAAGTAATCAGGTTTTAGATTGTTATTTGTTGGTAATGTGAATGTATCTGAAAATCTCTTGAGCATAGAGCAATAGTCACCTTACAAAAAATATTAATTAATACTAAATTAGATTTGAGACTGTCTCATTAGTCTAGTGGATGAAGCTTGACTCCGACAGATATTTATTAAAAACGTCGCCAATTACTAGAAATTTCTCTTGTCTCGTGGGTGTGTTATACAATCATGAAATATTACTCACACAAGCAATCAGATTCGGTGGTTTTTGTGGATCACACAAATATTTGTCTCGTGTGGGAATAAAACCCGCAACTCGTAGCGCAACAGTCCAGTCGTTTAGCCACTGTGCCAATAAGGTCGATTTCTGAGTCAAGCAAACTGTAGGTTTTTAAATAGCACTATAGATTTGAGCCCTGTTAATGGCAATAGGCTAGCCCCCTATTACATAACTGACACACGGAGGGTGTACTAAATCTCTACCTACCGCTTCGTGTTGTAAACGTTGTTAATGCGATTCCGCTAACCAGAACCTTGCGCAGACGCAGGATTATAACATATCAATTACATAAGCAAACATCGTCACAGTCGGGCATTCAATAGTGGTGGCAAATGGCAAAAACTCGCGCAAATCCGTTTAGTTTCGCATCGATAAGTCTGCGCATCGATCATGTCGATCGTGTAAAGTGTGGAGGGATTACGTTTTGTTATTGCATAGAGATGGAGCAGAAGGGCAGAATGCTTGACGAATGTCTGCGAACTTTATTCGAGACTTTTTATACCTTTAAATGATACAATGAATACCAGTGCAAATTGTTGAGACCTAATCGTGCTGGCTTATGTAGGATGCTGGCTGTATGTATTTTTTTTCTATTTTTGACTACTATATTTTTGAATACTCAAAAAAACTAATCACAACAAAAAATATAAATCTGTAGCATTGTAACAGTCAATATCAAATGACGAGTGACGTAAAAAAAATAAGAAAATAATTAGATGGTACACTGAAATTAGTTTTTGGTACTGATGATATGGGAAATTTTCGTTGGTCTTATTAGTTTTGATCTAGTTAGTAAAAAAGCATCAAATGCTTGAACTGTTGGAAAATTAAAACTCCAAGAGTGAAAGAAACCTATTTCTTTCAGTAATTTTCCAACTTATTTCATAAAACGTAAAGAAAATGCGAATCAAGTTATACTTCTGCGTTGACCGGTGATTGGCCCCGGTGTGAATGTTTGTTTACCGATTTGTTTTACATTCAGTATTGCGAATTATAAATTTGATTAACGTGAGAACGAATATGGGAAATATTACGTGAGGAATTCATACCAGTTTGATATCGTTACGTGCGATCGGAAATCGGCTATTGAACTGCTTAGGCCTTAGATATAAATAAATTCGGCAGTTAGCGAGACATTTGGCGTAACATTGAATGATTTTTGATATATTCGGGCTAGCACGAACGATTTAACGTTGCGAATTTTTAATTGAATTTGGATGTGCGATCCTAAAATTATTGTAATACCGCCTTCATTTGCAGAGTTTACTATCAGGAATTACTTGTCGGAGAATTGGCGAGATCATAGTCACTCATCACTTGTAAAAGCTGTTTTATTACGGTAACCAACTACGGATAAAGATCTCTGAAAGTTTTGACCTGATTGGCGCAGTGGCTACGCGAATGGATCGCTGTTCTAAGGGTCGATTCCCGCAGGGGGCGATATAGATAATTTGTGTGATTCGCAGATGTTTGTCCTGAGTCTGGTTTGTGTATTTGATATTTCATGTTTGTGAAACGCACCCACGATAAAGGAAATATTCCTAGTGTGGGGCGAAGTTTGTTAACAAAAAGAAAAATACCTGTTATGGTCTAATGGACATGAAAGGTGACTAAATGACTCGATTTTTCAGCGTTATGTTTGTTGCAAGTTTTAGGTACAGCGCTAAATAATTAATTTTCTTCTTCAAAACGGTAGGAGCTATGTCTAAATAAACCGGTCATGCTCATGCCGCGGCCGTAGTGTAGATATTGGTCAGTCATCAAAGATGGTAGCGAGGTTCATCGTCCAGGGTGCGCCGGACAGACTTAGGTAGGTACTGGCTAACTTAGGTTGTAATTAGGAATAAATATTAATTATTTAAGCTAGTGTGCCGAGTGGTATTCAGCCTAGAATTGACCACCCGCTTACTTCCCGTGGGTGTCATAAGAGGCGATTAAGGGAAAATCCAAAAGATGGGCAGCAGCGTCTTCTATAACTTTACCACCAATACTGCGATCCCCAAGGCGCCTGACAAGCGCGGGGATTAAGGCAACCTACGCCTTTTAAGGGGAGGCCTTTGTTTAACAGTGGACGTCTTCCGGCTGATGATGATGATGATTTAAGCTTGTAAAACAGAAGAGAGCAATAAAAAATACGACACTAAAGCCTTCCTCAATCTATACACATGTAAAACCACACAGAAACTGTTGACCAGCCAATGTTTGTACGTCATTTTACCGACACGAGAACAACAAATTGAAACTCACCCGACGAAATCCTAACAAAACCTTGTAAGCCGGATAATTATATACAATTTACTCGCTAAACCTAACATCTCATACAATTGTAGCGAACTAAATGCTATGCTTCACAAAACGGCTGCTAGGCTGCGATCACACTGGGAACTTACTATTTATTCGATTCATTTTGGAAGAGTGTTTTAAGGTACCTATCAAACCTGATGATGATTATGCCGACCTGATTGGCGCATTGCGGGTTCGATCCCGGACGGGACAAAAATTTGTGAAAGGCGCAGATGTTTGCCCCGAGCCTGGTTTGTGTATGTGATATTTCATGTTTGTGAAACGCACCCACGAAACAGGAGAAATTCCTAGTGTGGGGCGAGATTTTATAAAAAAAATATATGTCAATTCCATATATTTTTCCCAAGCTGCGCCCCGCGGCTGCATTTTTTCAGGATAGAAAGTAGCTTATGTGTTAATCCAGGGTATCAGCGACGTACATACGGAATTTCATCAAAATCGGTCTAGCCGTTTGAGCGTGAAGAGCTAACAAACATACAAATACACTCACAAACTTTCGCGTTTATGATATTAGTGTGATTCTCGTTGATTTCTATTTGTCAGGCGAACCTAGCTTTAGGCTCTAGTCAGTGCTAGACTCAGTTGTAAGGGACACGGACTTAACGTTTGCCCACTAAATGGTTTATTGCGGGCGTTACAAGAGTGCGAGTTAGGTCGACAGACCTACTGTGCGTGCGGACTTGGGATCAAACTGATTCTTTTTACAAACTTTTATTTGACTTGCAATGTCTGTTTGTATGTATGGATGAATGTATGTGAGTTTGATTAGGTCCAATCTTGATATCTAAATAAGAACCTCTTTTTGATATCCGATTGAAATGAAATTTTGCATACTAAATAGATTTGGTGACAATACAATATTATGGTACTTTTGATTTAAAAGCTTTTGTTATTTTTTTTTAACTTTTATTTTCCCTACACACTGTATTTTGGCTTTCGCAGGTCTGCTAGACCAAAATTTAACGAAGTAAGCAGTACCTCTGTAGTATCTAACTCCTGATGTTTTTCCATTTTATAATATTTCTTAGGTAAATAAATCCCTACTAATATTAAACGCGAATGTTTGTAAGTATATATATGTTGATTAGGTACTCTTTCACATAAAAGCTACTCAAGGGATTTTAATAAAATTTCTTATGGAGGTAGCTGACACCCTGGATTAACACATAGATTACTTTTTATCCCGAAAAAATGTAGCGGGTAACATCGCGGGGTGCAGCTAGTTGTTAATAAATAAACAGGGTAAGTATAAACTTATAATCAAAATCACTCTTGAGTCATGTTTTACCCTCGGTATAAAGAGGTCTGGCTTATCCGGAGCCCACATCACAGCTACCTCAAGTAAGGTGGTGAGTTGTTAAAAACTATAAAAATATATTTAACTATGCTAGATAGAGTTTCACGAAGTAATTAAGCTTTTCTCGAGCTTTTTAAAAGCGATAAAACTGTAAAAATAATCGTCTGTTTTCCACTATAGCTTCTCGTAGCTGTAAGACGCGTTTGAATTGCTTATTTGGCTCTTAAATCCAGACAGGTAGTTTTATCATTTCTTTTTAAAGATAATAAATTTTTTCCGCACCTTAAGTCCACATTATCGGTAGCGACATTAGCAAGAAAAACTATAAACCGTACCAGAGGTGAATAGAAAGACACATTGTCGCTCTGCCGCTTCCTGGATGACACATGTACCGTGTGTGCACGCCTTTATTGCTGCCTATATTGTCTCGTGAACACCAACAAGGTATAAGTGCAATAAAAAAAAACATTAATTCCTTTTCGAATTTCAAATTACACAAAGACAGCCCCCAAACGCCCGCCCGTCACCACTTCCTACTGCTATAGCTGGTTAGAAGAAATACCACAACAAACTATCCAGCAGCAAATCTGTCTGAAAAAACTTAAAAATCATTTTTCAAGTTTCCCTTTATCAATTTAAAATTTAAGCCTAGCATGGCAACATGCAATAAGATACAAAAAGTCATATAAAGTATATATATTAAATTCGCCCAAGTATGTATAACATAACTATTGCTTGACATGTTTCCATAATATGGTCATATTGTGACAATTGGTTCAAGACGATACAAAAGAAGAACTTGTCATTCTATACGTACATTTCTATAGCTACCTATAAAATGACAAGTTATATTCTCTGGTATTAGACTGTTATCACTCTCTATCAAAACTTCTTCGTATCGTATGGTTGATGAACAACGTGACGCCAGAGTATAACCGCCTGTAGGTCTCTGACATGGCTTTACACACCGTTGGAAAATGTTTCAGGGGTATCTGTTTCCTTACGATAATTTCCTCGCCGTTTTAGACGTTGGCGCATATCCTATAAGAATTGCGGTCCATAATAACTAAAACTGAAATAAACTAATTTTCCACTTATATACACTTTTAATCAATCTTTTTGTTTAGCTGTAAGTTTTCCAAAGATATTAATTAAATAAATAATACTCTTGTCTAAGAAGTTCTTTCATCTCTGTGCTGTTATGGAGCTGATAATCGTGAAGTATACGGAGGTATAATACTATACAGATAGTTGAAGAAGTATGCATCTACTTGTTATAATCATCTTTGAAAATGTTTCGTAATCACCCATGAATGAATAACAGTTATACATTTATGTTGTAGACTGTACATTGTACTTAAACCTACACGTGTTGCAAGCTAAGCCATGTATAACATGGATAGCCTCTGGGACATTAATGTATGTGCGAAATACTTGCCGGTTCACTCACACATGCGTCGTAACAATACCTGAATCGTAGACATGCGCTAATTCGCTCGTTTTAGTAAACTATTAAAATTCATAGCCAGTTCTGACTGGTTTATTAGTTTTGAATTTTAATTTTAAAATGAGTAAGTGTTTAAAAGTATCTCATTATTATTTACGTTGTCTTACGATGGTGTAAAGAAAATATTGTTGAATAGACACTAAACTGAGTTGCGATGCTAGCTAATGCTTTACCCTTTATATAATACTCATTTGCTATGTTTTTTTTCAAAGAATATCAAATACACGTAAACTATATAAAAATGCTGGTTTATATAAAAGAGGATGTGAGAGGAAGGTTCATAGAAATGAGAGATTAATAGATGAAAAGAACGCATATTTACTGACATGCAACCATTGAGACCAATGCAGTAAAGTGATTGAAAATTTCACTGATATTTCAAGTGTTTTGCAGAATTAATTTAACGACAGATTAATTGAAGAACATGTATCATTAAATCCGGATTTAACCTTAATAAATTCACTTATCATTGTTACGATTTTATAATTATACGTACTCGTGCACAAATATACATAATTATCACAGTTAAAGATCGCTCTCAACAAGGTCAAACTACATTTTTCCCAACCGTTTTTAAGGGGATTTTGAGTTTGAATTCCTTAAAAAAATATATGTCAAGAGGAAGAGTATTACGGGTTATGGAGTCCGTAGTTCAAAACAAATTGCACAAACGAAACGCCTTTCAAAATTCAATTTTAATATTTTTTATAAACGTCGCTGCACATAGGGAATTCCTCCTGTATCGTGGGTGCGTTTCACAAACATGGAATATCACATACACAAAGACTCGGGACATACATCAGCAGATCCCACACATTTTGGTCTCGTGTGGGAATCGAACCCGTAACCCTTAGTGCAGCAGTCGAATCGCTTAGCCACTGTGCCAATCAGGTCATCTAATATCTTATTCAATTAGCTCCATTTATCCGACACGATTGGTAAGGACTAAATGGGTGTATCAGGGAAAGAACCTCAGTATTATAGTATTGGATTATGTGCGGTAAAATACTTCTGTTAGATCTTAGGACTTGGGATTGCAAACAATGTGAACAGAAAAATAATTTGTCCACTGAAAAAAGTTCCTGTCATTTCTTTCAATTTCAGATCTAGGCATTTTTCAGTGCTAAATTTCTACGCACCACATAATTGATGGATTAAAAGAAAGTATATAAAAGTAAGTAATTAATAACATTTTCACACAGCTAAGGTTTGTAAAACTAGTCTATTCCAAAATCTATTTTCAGTACAGAGCCCTAAAACCTAAAAAAGCAAGTGATAAAAACAAATCAGTTTTTAAAACTCTAATAATTATTAATTAAGATATTTAATGAGAGCTTTTGCAAGGTCTTGGCAGAGTAATGTAGGTCATAAAGATATCACTGTGATCTGCCCCCTTACCATGAACACCTAAACCAGGGCAGTTAACGTTGTGGAAGCGACACATCGCTTTACACTGCACGTAGCGACGTCTCGTTTCCCCTTCTTAAACTGTCCTGCTTTAAGAGTTCTTGGTAAGGGGCTGAGCATGGTTTTTGTTCGTTATATTATTATAATGGGTTATCGTGGGAGCCGATACGGGCTGTTAACTGCAATACTTCTGTTTTCATACGTTGTATGATCTGTTTGGTAAGTTAAGCGCTTCATTTTTTACGCTAAGTGCTGGGTGTTGTGGCTTTGAATATTACAGATACTAAAATTAACAATTCTAGATGTTTTCACAGGTTACTCAGGAGCATGTATATCCAAATCAGTTACAAAACCTACTAATATTATAAATACGAAAGTTTGTAAGTATAGATGGGTGTTTGTTACTCTTTCACGTAAAAACTACCGAATGGATTCTAATGAAATTTCATATGGAGGTAGCTGACACCCTGGATTATAGCGGGTAACACCGCGGGGCGCACATTACAGGTTAATCTCCAAAAAATCAAAACCAAATAAAATGTCAACAATTCTGCACGCGTTATCAAAGCATTGTTCCCCAACTATATCAGGTATCTGCAAGGCTGGCACACAAAAGCAAGCCTCGAGACTCGTGGGAAGCCTATTGTGTGTGACATAACTCGCAGTAATATAATTAAGGCATGATTATAATTTAGTGCAAGGCCCGGGGGAGGTCATGTGTGAATGTCATCTTAAGCAATCGTATTGTCTGACTTAATGTCACTGTAACGGATTTTGATTTTAATTTTTGATGAGATGTTGATTAAGGTTTTGTTTTGTTGTGCTGCGTGACGCTGTAAGGACTAAAGTGAATGGAGGATGTGGGTTACTGTGTGTGTTATTGTTACGTTAGCTCTTCCTCTAAGATGTAGAGGTGTGCTCACTAAAATTCTCTTAATAGGCTGGACTTTTAGTAATGCTTTAAGTATGCTGCCAAATCACGTCAAGGTTGATGAAGCGGAAGACTTAAAACAGGTCACAGCTCTTAGCCTTTGTCTCCTGTACCTGAAAAATAATAACATAAGTTAAAATTTTTGATAATATAGAATTTTTTATAAAACTGTTATGTTATGTTGTGTCCAGAGGTAGGTTATACCTCTGGACACAACATAACATAACATCACGCCTGTATTCCCCGAAGGGGTAGGCACAGGTGCACATATAATACACCCACATTTCGCCAGTTATGTTTTAGGTCCCAATGTAATAGGGGTCGAGCCCATTGCCATCAACCGGGCACAAATCCAGACTCCGTGCTGTTACTAAGAATTACCTAATGGAAAAACCCAGTAACACTATGCCTGACCCGGGATTCGAATCCAGAACCTCGTACTCAGCAGTCGCGCTTAGCAACCACTAGACCAACACGGCAGTCACGAGTCAGTCTGGACATTTTCTAAAAGTCCCAGAAATCACATTAAGGCCATCAAATCATACATGTATTGTACCACGGTCGTGCTTCAATCACCAAACTAATAAGGCGATTAGATTTATAAATAAGACAGCTTAAACAAATTACATTTCTATTCAGACGGACTAAAGTTACACAATTTAGAAGATAAACAAGTCAATAATCGAACTAATGCATTAAATATATCATATTAACAATGTATATCATTTCCACATCTTATACACCAATTAATGAACTGTACGAGAGACCACAATTATAAGATATTAATACAAAAACCAACTCGTGGGCGTGATTGTAGCGGTGAGTTTCCATTGTAAGCTTGGTGACGTGAATACGGTACGGTTTTGAAAGGCTCCAACATAGGTGGCGCTATTGCGATAATGCGTCCCGATTCCTTACACACAACTGTGATTCTGTAGGTGCAATTTGCAAGCTGTCGTTCATTGTGGCGTTCTAAGAGGGAGGCTTTTGTTCAACAGTGGACGTCTTCCGGCTGATGATGATGACTGTGACGAGCATTACCAGACGATAAAAAGCAGTTCTGTGCAAGGAATCGGAATGGCATTATCGCAATAACACACCTGTGCAGGGGAGTCTTAAAGAAGGTCATATATAACACGTGTGATTGACTTTAAAGAAAGGTTAAGGTATTGCAGGTTACTGCTACATACAGCATGGAAAAATAAATTGTTAAAACACTATTATTACTATTGTATTAATTTAAAAGATTGGTCTTGGATCATAGCATGTCAAGAAATATGAAAAGTACACAAAAAGTTTTCGAAGCTCTCATTTTTCAGGACCTCAGTAACACTTTTACAGTACACAGCTGTGAAAGTATGTATCTAAGATTGCTATATTAAACTCAATTTGAAGAAAATTTTAATTATGAAAGACTAGAATCTAATGCCAGGTTACGTACCGGCCAACATTGGAAACATGACAGCCATCCGTCGCGTGTAATCTCGCCCTTTGCTTAATGCGCTCAATTGAGCGGTTCAATTAGTGCTGGTGTCGATATGCTCTCGGGCTCGCCAGGGACCCCCGCCGCGAACATTTTTTATTATAATTATTGTTTGTTTGTAGACGATCTATAAGTAAGATAGTCCTTGGTCATGTGGCGATGGTGCAATCAAATGTTGATGCTAATCTGGGATATTGGGGAAGTTGTGGTCCTAAGATACGGGAAACCAGTCTTTTTGTAGATATCGTAGGCGCCGACAATATGTTGGTTATAAGAACGGTAAATCAATTGACCTCACATTAGGAGGAAGTTATAATTTCGGTAAGAAATCGTCGTTAACTTAAAATAAAAACGTTTCAGAGTATCACATATAATGGTCCTGTCAAGTGAGCATTTGATGATTGACGCCTGAAAACTTAAAGCGTATTTTCATTGTCACGTTATTGACTTCAGATGTAGGTTTACACAAAGCCGTCAGGAATCCGAAGCCAAAGGGCACTGGGCACGGTAAGTCTCACATATTTTAACCAAAATTCAAAGCAAAACTACAATCCGCGTTTGGGTCCAGAAAATCGTTTAAACCTCGATTAATTTGTAAACCCACCATTCCCACGTGAAGGCGATAAATCGAGAAATTTTCACACACACCTCATACTCCCATTATACAAATATAAAGTCAAATGTTATCAAAACAATTCGAAGCCCACTGTCAAGTGTGAGAGCATCAAATTGATTACAACCATTAGCGTTCGTGTCGAAACATGGACGTTATAAAACCGAAATATATACGTACATTTGAAAAATATTCTGTTGACAACACCCATGGAACTTGAACAAATTATTTTACCGCCCAGAAACTTGATAATCGCTCTTAGGCTGCTAACAATAAGACTGATTATTACCTTTTTTGAGTGTAGAATTATGTTGGTGTGTATTTACGAAATCAGTCCAGATTAATCGTCGAACACAAGGATGAGAAGGCAGACAAATTAGATACAGAATATTGGTTTTGAATTGGTTTTGGTTTTCTGGGTTTATATTTATTTGATTTGTGGACAGAATTTTGGTGAGCAATATGGTTCAGAAGAGATTATTGACGGGGAGAATGGGCCTGGTAATGGCAATAGGATGACCTATTGCCATTACCATTGCCATTAAGATCAACTAAAGCGAAAAACAAGCCAATAAAATTATTGGAAAATACCTAAGCTTATTTTCATTATCCTAGCCATTATTAACAGAGCTTACAAAATAAAACGAGGCTGTATTCTATAAAAAATAGTTTTAATTTTATCAGAAGAGGGGTCTTAATGATTTGAACAAAATTAAAGTCCTTTTATCATCGTTGCTTGGTTTTCTATAGCCAGTTCTAGAATAGTTTTTGTCTTAAGGGAAGAGTAATTGTCAATGTAAAGTTTAGCTGTTACATCCAATTCAATTTTATTAGTTATGTGTAATTGTGTATCTTTGGCGATAATAAATTTTCATACTTTGTAGCCTTTTATACTTATTCATATTGAAGTAACACTATCTCTAAAAGCTTCGACTTAACATTTAATTTTGTTCTTCCTGTCAAAACAAATTGCTTTTAAAATATAATATCTTACCATTTAGTAGTCAAACACATTTTATAACAATAATATTCATGATTTATTACAATTTTCCATCATTAAAATCTACATAACTCGACAAAGCAACATACAGTTTAACATTGACACAAACATCTTAAACCACAGTCAAACGTCGTTCATATTATCGATATTTCGTATAAATTATATGATATTGTTGTTCGAAAACAAAGAACAGTAAGACCACACAGATTCCAGAGTGGTGGAAACCATATAAAGTATCGATATTAAACCATCTTATTAACATACAGTATTTAGTGACCCTTAGTATCGATGGGGAGTATCGATTATGATATCGATGCTTAAGGAATCGAGTGTTGTAATCGGTTATTAATAGCGCAGTGTGTTTTTTATTACGATTAACAGTGGTAGTGATCTTCTTGAATTTCCATTTCGACAATAGAATTTTGTTGAGCTAACAATGCTTCAAGTTTTCAAAACTAGTAATAGTTAGAAAAAGTAAAAGTAGTAGAGTAATAATTATTGACTATGTTTTCTACTTTTGTAAGCAGTGATAGCCGAGTGGTATCCGTTAGACTGCCAAGTCAAAAGTCGCAAGTCCAAACCCCGGCACACAGCAATGACTTTTCAAATTCATGTGCTATATATTAGTTGCCACTTGCTATAAAACGGTGAGGTAAAACATCGCGAGGAAACCGGCACACCTGAGAGATTTTTCAAACTGTGTATAAAGCCATATCAGAGGCCTACAGACGGTTTAAACTCTGATACCAGGTTTATAAACCATACGATAAGAAGAAGACTATGTTTTCGGTAAACAGGAGAACTTCGTAGTTAATGATAAACCATTTTCTTTAAAGACACAATGAGTTTCAAAATACTTCCATCAAACATTACTAAGTAATTCAAATGGTGAATTTTTCTCGCTTCTCATCTCAATGACTGAATCAAAGTTTTATAATCTAATCAAAATAATATAAGAACAAGAAGATAATTAATAATTATCGATTCAATCAACACAGTAGCCGCACTTACATTCGGTACTTATAATTATTGGTGGTGATTGACCTCACGACCTGCAAGTTCAATCACCACACGGTGAAATGATTATATTATTCAGTATTTATATACATGAGTATCACGATACGGATAATGGAGACCAATTTAAATAATTTTGCAAATATAAGAGTAGGATCCTAAGCATAGGTCGATTGTCTTTATATTTGTTACACAATTTAAAAGAAACTTTAAAATTACTTCATAAACCATCAAACCACCGATTTAAACGCTGAAAAGTTCCTAAGCCAAAATATCGTAACATCTTAACACTACCCTGCCTCTACATATTTGAAATTTGCAAATTTGTAAGAAAGTATCCTCAATTCTACAGCAAAAGAAAAGACATTCAAACAAAAATCAAACTTAGACATGGAAATAGACTCAATTTACCAACTTCACGATTAAAAATGCACTCCTCTAGTGCGTTTGTTACGTCTATTAAAATCTACAATAAACTACCAGAATACATAAAAAACACAGAAACAAATAGTATATTTACCAATAAATTAAAACGATTTCTCTTAGATAAAAGTTACTACACAATTGACGAATACTTCAAAGATAAATTCCAACTAGGGTAATAGGGACAATAAGAATAAACACGTAGTACTAAATACATTTGTTTACCTCACTTACCGTGCAATATCTTTAATTACATAATATTTAGTTAATCTAAACTACAGCTAATATATAAAGAAAATAAATAATAACAATTAATACATAATTTAGAATACAACTATTAATAATGTATAAATATATGAATATTAATAAATAAAATAAATAAATATAAAACTACACACAAATAATACCTACTTAAATATCTAAATATAAGATTATCTTCCTTTATTTCAATATATTATGTTTCTAAAAAGCGCTCTTCATCCTCTCCTCTAAAACTAACTTGCTGTGCCCGACAGGGTCCATAATTGTTTCTTTTTAATATTACCTACCAGCCATTGTATACATTATGGGATGCAATAAAGTTATTGAGTATTGAGTATTGAGTATCGATACAAATCTTATTATATCGAATACATATCGATATTTAAGGGTACACTAGCTAAAATAAGCCTCAAATTACTTTTATCACAATTTGTTTATGGAATATAATATCTGACTTGGACCTAAGAACATGAAAGAGGCGTGTATACTACGAAATGCTTATTACAGAAGGTCCATTCTGTCAAACGTTCGATGAAAGCTAACTACAAAATCCATTCTAATATCCATCTATAGGTATAATAATATTATATATTAGCTACGCACCGCGGTGTTACTCGCTACATTTTTTCGGGATAAACAGGAGTCTATGTGTTAATTTAGGGTGTCAGCTACCTTCATAATGAAATTTTAATAAAATCCATTCAGTAGTTTTTACGTGAAAGAGTTACAAACATCCATCCATACATACAAACTTTCGCGTTTACTATAATAACTTTCGTGAGTGTTATCCATATTATCTACTATATATACCGGTTGTACTCACGTTGATATTCGGGAATGCCCGACTAGTTTCGGACTCTAACGGAGCCCTTATTCATGAGCAGGTGACGCGGCGGGGTCGCGAGCCGAACTGCAGTTCGGCTCGCGACCCCGCCGCGTCACCTGCTCATGAATAAGGGCTCCGTTAGAGTCCGAAACTAGTCGGGCATTCCCGAATATCAACGTGAGTACAACCGGTATATATAGTAGATAACTTTCGCGTTTATAACTCGGTCTGTCTTTTAAGCCTTCACGACTCAACCGCTGGACAGAATTTGATGAAATTTAGCCTGTAGTAAGTTTAAGGGCCGATAAAGGACATAGTCTACTTAACGCGTGCCTAATCGCGGGTAAAAGATGTTGTATACTGAGAAATTGTGCATGGGATGTTTTATGTTAGATAACGAACTAACAGCACAGGGAAGCAGCTTTAGTTGAAATTGAAATGCTTTTTCAAATTATTTGGGGATACCGTGGGACTTGCAAGGACATTTATATTATAAATAAGATATAAAGTCTCTCACACGTTTATTACACAAAAAAATCAAGTGGTCCTTCTGATTCTTAGTTGTATTCTAAGAAGCAGTAAAAAAAATGTTATCGATTTGATCACTCAACACACAGGTACACCTATGCGTGATCTTATTAATAAAAGTAACAAGACCATGATTGTGTATTTGATGATTATTGAAGTTCCTTTGTAACGAGACAAATTTCGTACGTTTCTCAAAATAAATGCTAGGTATCTATATGCTAGATATTTCCTGTATTGTGGGTGCGTTCCGCAAACATGTACACATACACAAACACCCAGATTTTTTAGGCAGCTTAAGAATTAAAGAATTTTAAATAACATTGGCTGCTAAATCAAAATAAATCATTAGTAACTGGTTTGGAAGAAAAACTGCTTTTCACGCAGTCAAGTTCAATATCAAAGATTGTTCTATACTTGGAAATTAAGCAAGGTTTTCAAATAAAAACTTGTGCAATAAAATTATAAAAAAGTATAGAGAAAGCTGGTCTTTTAGTACCTTACCCATTTATGTGACGACGACACTTTTGTCACCATATTAGAGGTATATGTGCGACGTGCCTTATTGCTTTCTATATTCGCACCAATATTTCATTTATTCATTTTATTATTTCATAAACCTGACACAGTTTCACCCACGGATTTTTCATGTCCTTATCCTCTTACACATAAGGTTGAGAATCGTTTGCCCATTTTTTCAAAGTATGAACGGACATTATATATTGATTTGTTAATCAATTTATGACATTTCTTTATGTGTGTACCAGATGTTTTATTGACCAGTGAAATCAAATATCAATCTATCGTTTTTGGATATACTGTTCTTCTGATTAGATAAAGAATATTTGATATTGTGTGAATTAAATTTATTGTAGAAAGTTGGTCCTATGCCCAAAGAAAGTAAATGAATGTTAAGAATCGCCTGTCCCTTTGATAAATGTTTTGACATTAAATTGACACATCAGATAGGATATCGCAGAGCGATTGTCGTTACAGGTGTTTTGTGAAACTAGATATTGGGAAAGTCCGTTGTTTTTATTATAATTGAAACGATTAGTTAATCATGCCTATGGCCTATAGAGCAAGCCACTATGGTTTAGAAACCAAAGGTCGGTACAGGACATTAATATTGTCCCTTGATTAATTGCAAGCTTTTCTAATCGCAATATTGTGACATTGATCGAAGGATGGTAACACGATAGGTATAGCCAACAGATATCAAACGAGTATTGATAAATACTAAAAACACGAACAAAAGACAAGGCCTAAAGCCTAAAACAAAAATGGTATTTTTCAAAAATATATTTACTAACTTATTCTGGTCTTTTAGACACAGACAGATGGAAGGAAAAAGTTTCTAAAAATGATATTAATTATGCTGTTACAACAGAAAGCAAAATGTTTTATAAAAAATAAAACAATATTATTATTTAAAACCGTAGAATATACAAAATTTTCTCTTAAATCCAAAAGCTCTATAAATTCGTCTACAATTAGGTCTGGTCCTCATGTAGGGACACAGCGATAGGTATCGTGATTTACGCGCACGCGCGCCGTCGCGATGTTATCGGCGCGCGCGCAACTAGTAGCGCCTTTTGGTAATGAGCACTGCTGTGATCTATTTGCTGGGCGCTGCTACTGGGATTTTACGGTTAACCATTTGTGTGGTAGGTGGGAGGCGAGTATTTAAAGCGAAATATGGGAGTACGATTTGTTTTGTTTATAGAAAGGTTTGTTTAGGTAAATACGACTCTAAGGACATTGATATACCTATTATTCTGCATGAAAACATTTTTTATCATGACCCCGGTATTTGATACTTAGGTTGTTCTAGCAATAGAGTATCTGTCCTGAGCGTATGGAGCCTACTAGAGCTTTTAGCGCAGGAGTGCTAAAGAGCTAGTTCTGTCAGAGAAGCACATTCCATCACCTGCCAGCCCACGCTGGTCTTACTGCTGGTTCACGAGTCCCATAGATGCCGATAGTGTTTTGATTGTGTTCCCCTGCTGCAAGTCGAAAAACTCAAAGCAAAATCACAAGATAAAAAACGCTTGCGAAAATTAAGAAAGAAGACTAAACCATCGCCATATCTACATATGTACATACAATTATTTATCATGAGTCTTTACCTAAGCAGTAAGCGGAAGTAACAGAAACAAGCATCCATCTAAAACATGAGCCGTTAGCAGTATAAGCGGCTAACACTACCCACAATCGAACATACTCCCAAAATTTTCCAGTCTCATGTATCTTTGTCACGTCCCTAACATAACAAACGAATGTTGACAGCAGACAGATAATGACTAATCCACACTACTTGTAGTACTCACAAACAAAATGGGAGGTGTTAAAATTCAGCTCGTATACTTTCAATTTCATCGTAAAGTCCTTTGTTACGCCAGGGTGATTGTACCGCCGTACAATGTAATGTCGTGTCATACAAACGACACTAGTAATCTAATATATTACCGGTATGACATGGTATAGTGTGGACTTGGCTTTGAACTTGATCATGGATTGACATACTTAATGTTTGACCTTTGAATTTGAGTATAGGGATCAGAACTAGGGTTGTAAAGATTTTTGGATTAAAAAGCTTGACCTAGTTTTTTTGCACTTACTGTAAAATTATTTTTGTTGCATTGCTTGGTCTCATCTTAGGTGATGATATTCCCATGATTCAAGGGTTTTCTCTTTAGTAGTTACAAATTGGAGGACCGGGTGTTGTGGCGCAACTTGAGAGAGGCCTTTGTCCAGCAGTGGACCGCAATAGGCCGAGAGTGAGGTGAACTAGAAAGCCAGGCGTATAATAGTTAATATTTTTACCAAAACTTTAACGCGTTATTTAAAGCCTGTTAACATCAGAATATGAAATCGTGGGTTACGGCGACGATATGACGGCTTAAAAATGTTCTCTACTTAATACACACCGTAGTCACCGCCAGACATCACCACGTACACATCAGACACCAATCAAACATAATTTACTACAAGCGGCCAAACATAGCCGTAAAGAACCCAGAGTAACCTTGACAGACCAGACCATGGGATTTGTCATCGAGCCTTTCTTTGTCGAGGTCGGGAAAACAATGGCGTCGATCTGCCCATCCTGGCCTTTTAATGCTTAAAACTAATTGGCATATTTGATGCACTTAATCCACACCCCACACAACACAAACTAAACCCAAAAACAATCAACTTAAAGTCGAAAATTGAGTGCTAAGAATATTGGTCCTTAAGTCCTAAGTCACGTCTCAGAAATTCAAATGTGGAATTTGGAGGTCGCGATTGTCTTAACAGTAGAGACAGTCAACAATATTGGATTTGTTCCAAAGAACGATGCACTCACAATGCATCTTTGTTACTGCGAGGCCTATGCTTCGCCTTGAAACGACGGTGTTTCCGATTTAAAAAATAGAATAGGCTTCTGTGTATTGTTTTATTGTGGTTTAATTAGCGAGGAGGGTAATTGAAAAAGGATTTGATGGTGTTGAACGATACGGTTAATGATGGTTCAAGGATTTGAAGTACTTTACGCAGCATTTACGGTTTCAAGTGTTATATTTTTAAAGGTACGAAGAGTTGATGTTGATAAGATTTTTTGTCTTTGCATTTTATCGATTCTTTATTCGGAAACAAAATAATGTATTTACATTTTGGTAGCATGTAGAATAAAACATGCTTATATAAAAGCTTACAATTTTAATAACGATATCCTAACTCGTCATGGTGGCCTAGTGGTGGTGTCAGTCGTGGTAGCCTAGTGGTTAACACACCAGATTTGTATGCACAAGGTTGCCAGTTCAAACCTGGGCAAATATCAATGTGATTATTTCATGTTATAAATACTTTCTTAGTTATTTTAAGACACCATGACTAACGTGACAGAAAATATCGTGAGGAAACCTGGATTTAATCATCTGAAACCGCCGACCCGCAGTGAGCTAGCGTGGTGATCAATGCTCAATCTTTCTCTATACGAGAAGAGGCCTTTGCCCTGCAGTGGGACAGTTATAGGCTGTTATTATTATGATATCCTAACTCTTTCTTAGAGAAGCGTCACAGTCCATAACAAGATACTTTAGTTGTAAGAGATCCTAAATACTTAACTACAGCTAAATGTTTTATGATTGAGCATTTTGAATGAAATATGGAAAACTATTACAAGAATGAACTCTATAGTAATTAAAATTAGCTATGTATGTACTGAAAGACAAAAAGATTTTCGACTCAAACGCAAGCAGGCAGCAATTCATTCAATCATTAGGCTTTCTTCATTAGGCTAAGCTCCAGGATTAGGTTCAAGTAATAGCCTATTGTTGCATTCCTCCTACTTCGCCGTTGGCTCATTATTGAGGGTCGTGACTCCTTACTCCATTGATGAGTTGCCTCAGTCAGTAACCTGATTGATATGGAAATGTTTTAACTAACAGCCGATTACATTACAGTTGCATCCATTCCAACACGGTCATAGTGTAATTGCTTTTACCGTTTAAGCCTCGAAGGACCAATTTCAAATTGTTGGTCTTTTATCTTTTATTTTGCCAAGAAAATTTTTTAGGATGTTGTTACCAGTATTAGATGTATCGATGGATTTGCACCTGAAATAAACGTATCGAACTAACTAAGATCCGTAGTAAGATCAATGCCGTGCGAGAATTTAAACCCACGCCTAGAAAGTAAAACATTTAGCTTCAGTAGTTTTAATATTAAAGTTTTAGCCTATATAGTTACAGCCTGCAAAGAAGAATGTAATAATAACGGAAAGTAACACGATATAGACCAAGTTATATTTCTAGCGTCAAAAGACCAAGGGTCAAAGGACCAACACATAATAGAAGCAAATCAAAAAACAGGTGCTCAAAAATGGCATTAATCGCAATAAAAGTCGCTGACAGGGCATAAATACGAGATGTTCGTATCTGCATGCGTCGTTAGCCGATCAATGCGGTGTAACAATAAGTAAAACGCTATCGCGCATCGCCGCCGCTCGTCTGTAAATCACGGGTTGCGCATACGCTTATAGTGTGTTCAGTATGTGGGTGCAGTGTTTTGTTTATTAATTTGAACTTTATTAATTCTTAACTGATGGATTTTCAAGGCGTGCTCTTTTAAGGTTTTCGAGTTTATTGTCTATTTTTCAAATGTCAAATTGTGCAATTCATCAACATTTAAAAAAGCCCGTCTTCATAATTATATAATAACATGTCGCTGTGACCCTGCCCGTTAGGCCTTATTTTTTATATACTGCTTTTTGTATTTATTTAATAATGTATTTTTTATGATAATAAAATTTTCAATAAAGGATAACAATAATATATAGGTATCTTGAAGTGAAGTCCAAATACTAAATCAAAGTTACAAGATATACTTAAACCAAAATTCTCAGCAACATCCCCGTATCGAATTAATTGTCTAAGATTATAACCAAGGAAGAGAACAGTAAAAACATGTAAATATAGATCATTTCAATAATCGTTAACAATTCAATTCGATACCAGGTGGATTCTAACGATGTTTTTAAATCGATAACAAAACGATTTATGGAAATCGATGTTGATTCATGAATTGATATATCTGTTACAAATTGTGAAATGTAGAACGGCCCAGATGTTCTTTCTCGATAAAATTTCATTCGTGGACAAACTCTAGTTGGAATCGTTTAAATTTTGTATAGATGATAGTTTAATGATTTTATTAGAGATTCCGTTAAATCTACGATTGTCTGTGAATTTCTACGTAACATTGTTTTTGTGTACGCACTAGATTTTATAAGCGCGTCGGTTGTTTTTCCATTGAAAGACGCGAGATGTTTAGGGTCGTTCAGAAAAAAAAAAATTATATGTTTAGGTGTTCCGATTCTTCTCGTTGCCGAGACTGCCTCGTTGGTCTAGTGGTCGCTAAGCGGGACTGCTAAGCACGAGGTCCTGGGTTCGAATCGCGGGTCGGGCAGTGTTACTGGGATTTTCCATTAGGTAATTCTCAGTAGCAGCTCGGAGTCTGGATTTGTGCCCGGTTGATGGCAATAGGCTCGCCCCCTATTACATTGGGACCTAAAAACATAACTGGCGAAATGTGGGTGTACTATATGTGCACCTCTGCCTACCCCTTCGGGGAATACAGGCGTGATGTTATGTTATGTTATGTTATGTTCCGATTCTTTTGATTTCATGAACATTTTTGAGTCTTCCAAGAAATGGCTAGAACTACATTAGGTAAAATGCACAAGTCTCCTATTTTAAAGCAGTAAAAGTTTATGAATGAATCCAAACAATTCCGTTCTACCGCTGCGTTTGATCAACATAGTGCGTAACTTAGGAAGCCAGATCAGTATTCTTTACCATGTGTAACTAAATTATTGTTTCTCACTCAATTCTATATTGATGACTATAGTAATTGAATCGAATTGTTATCGATAGGAAGTCTGCAAACGGTTTCCTTGTAGATTTATATTTACAATCGATTTTATTGTCTTATTCGATCGATGTGATTTTGAGGGGGGCTTTGTGGTTCTTGTTCACGTATATTGTATTTTATATTGTTAGAAGGACTATTTCTGTGTAGTTCTTTATTATATATTTTTTTAACATACATAATATTAAAATTACGTCTTCTTCTGTTATCGATATGATTGTTATTGTCTGCATCTTTTTAAACATATGCGTCAATTACCTGTTAATTAGGATTTAGTCTCTAGTCGCTAATACGCGGACACGCTACGAGATCATAATAACATTGGTTAATCAGATATAATGAGCTAGTAGCTTGGTTTAGCTATGTGTGTTCATATTGTTAAATAATCGTCTGATTTACTATTTTCCAATCTAATACGCCTGTATTCCCCGAAGGGGTAGGCAGAGGTGAACATATAGTACACCCACATTTCGCCAGTTATGTTTTAGGTCCTAATGTAATAGGGGGCGAGCCTATTGCCATCAACCGGGCACAAATCCAAACTCCGTGCTGCTACTGAGAATTATCTAATGAAAAAACCCAGTAACACTTTTCCCGACCCGGGTATCGAACCCAGGACCTCGTGCTCAGCAGTCGCGCTTAGCAACCACTAGACCAACGAGCTAACCTAACATTGACGCCGATATCCAGTAACTTTTACATACACATATTTCAACATGCAATAGAATCGCTCACCGTAATTTAGTGATGGGCTTGCACGCGATCCCGGGATGATAACGGGACGACATCGCACGGGACGCGTCCGCTCGTACAGATCTCGCCACTAAGCAAATCACCACTACGATTCCTAATTGATTTTATCTACGCATACTAAGTTGGAGAAAAAAACCAACATGCTAAGGTCTTGGTGTCTCGATGTCGAGTTTATAGATAAGTTCCTGCTTTTAGAGCGAAGTAATTGTTGAGAGTTAGTTTAAAGTTGATCTAGATTAATTAAATTTATTTTGTTTTGAGCATGTTATAGAAAACTGTTGATTTGAAATAACACTGATTTTACAGACTGTATTGTGTACGGAATAAAATCTAAGGCAGGAAGTATGATTTAATAAGTTAATATTAAAAATGTATTTTTAACACAAGCAATCAAAAGTACAAAATTTCATCATATTGTATTGTTACCAAACCTATTTAACTATACAAAATTTTATTTCAATTGGATGTCAAAAAGTTTTTCTAATTTAGATTGCAAGATTTGACCTAAACAAACTCACATACATACATACCAACATTGCAAGTTAAATAAAAGCTTGCAAAGAAAGCGGAAAATTTGAAAACCTTGACTGAAACTTTAACTCGTTATTAGGACAATGAAAAGCTTACTTACATTTATATTCCATGATTATAAACAGACTTTAAATAAATTAGAACACGTTTCAAAGTAATACACCTACCTATAAATAAAAACAAAACCATAGCGCACCACAATACGAGTAACACGCAGACGCAAACTTCCCTTATCAGAAACGTAAAGACGTATCTTAGAAACGTCTCAAATATCGATTAATATCGAGAAAATCAAAAATATAAATTACATCGAGTCAACATATCGAGAGATCAGTTCGAAAAATCCAAGTTACGACCACGGTATCCAGGCATCGAGCGCTATATATAGGTAAGTAGCTACGTGTGTATACTGAGGACAAATACCGCGCGCGCTGATATCGTAAATCTTGGACATTTTTGTGGTGTAAAAGAAGTATTAGCAATAAAAAATGGCGTTCGTGATGATTTAGAGTGCTAGTGTAAGTATATAACTCAAGGTTCTTCGCGGTTTTTATTGTGGCTGCAGTTTATTGGTTAGGTTGTCTATGATCGGAATTCTAGGTTAAAGCTTAGTGTAGAACGCTGCAGGCTCTAAATATACAAGTGTGTAGATTATTTTATTTAGTAAACATTAGTTTTTTGGATTGATTTTCTTTTACGTTATTTTTTTTTTCTCGATGCAAGCTTTTAGTATACATTTTACTGTATACGTACATGTGCTTTAAAGTTGTTTTTATTTATGTTTTTTGTGTGGGGCTACAGAAAATTATCTGGTAACAAATTTATATCCTATTTTAAGGTTTTAATAATGCACTTAGAGTTAGTATAAAATAAATATTTATTAAACATTATACAAGGTCTCTAATTTAACGATTAAGTATAAAAGGGGTTTACAACGATATTAATACTTCTATTTACTACCAAATCCTTTATTCCCGAAGCATTAACAGGCTGTTACATAAACGATATCGGCGAATCGGCGAGAAATAGTGCGGTACAACTTGCGTTGTTAACCCCGGGTCGGGCACAGCACTAAATTTATATTTAGTGATGTCAGCCGGGCGATACGCAATCCCGCGCTACCGTGCCCCGGCGAGATCCCGCGATAACCATCACGGGACTTCGATAATTTGTTGACGATCGAGAATTAATTTTATGTGTTTATTTTTTAATGAGTAGTGACGCGACACCCGCTGTTGGTGATTTAGCGAGCAGTTTAAATGTTATGAATGTGCGTGCTTATGTTTATGGTTGAGTAGACGTTGAGTCGGTAATTGCGATTGGATAAATTGATAATATTATAGTTGGTTTATCGATGCTTATAGAGATACTAGAGGGTGTCGACGTGAACGACCAGAGTTGCCGGCTAAGGAGGGACAAGTTTTGGAGTAATTAGTTTAGGTTACATTAGTTTTCATCGATATAAATTATCCTAATCTAGTAATATATATTAGTAGCAGAGATTAAAATTGTGGGGCTTTATGTTTGTTCCGGGCAGTATTTTATTAGTATTAAGATTGTCAGGCGCATATCTTGTGTCTACTTGTAATGTTGGTTAAACCTTTGACTTTATGTACAGGTTGGTTGCAGCGTTTTTAACTTAGTTTTGGAATAGAATATAAACCCTAGTTAAGTGTTTTTACTATTACTTCTGCTCCTTCTTTTACATTTCATTAATAGTAAAGACCTTAAAATCATCTTTGTCCAAATGATTATTTTTTATAAAATATTGCAAACAATGAAAGGACTTACATGCTTATAAAACAAATTTAAAAATAATTAAACTTAAAACTACATAGCTACCGTCAAGAAAAATAATTATAAATATTTTTAATTACGTAGCGGTCACTTGTTTAATTCCGTCATTACAATAAAGTACTCACAATAAATATATGCAAAAACTGTTGGTTTGTCCGTGCACCTGTGTTGATTAACGGGATGGCACTCGGACGTCGCCGGGGCATTAAACAATGTGATATCGCAGAATTATAGCACCGCTGTGGCTTGCGACGACACGTCAATGTGGATAGTGTTGTGCGTGGCTGAAACAGCTGAAGTGCAAAAAAACTTGCAAAAATTGTTTGAAATTTTTTGTTTTGATCTTTGACTGATTTACAAGCCCTTTTATTTTTTTTGGTTCCCTTTAATGTTGTCAGTTGTTATAGTCAATTCTTATTTAATTGAAAGGCTACATATTTCAAGATTATAATTATGTTGGCCTACAATTGATTAGTCAGTGTCAGCCTAGGCTATGGAACATTGACGTCTACTATTGATATTCGACTAAGCATTGGTGTTCAGTACGCGTCTCCTAAGTCTTATCTATCGAAAGGTTCCGTAATATATCTTGCATAAATAACAATAAAAATACATTTTTATTTTATTATAAAAAGTTAACTGAATACTTATCGTGGACATTTCCCACGCCTATTTTAACATCTACACAAACATCAAAACCTATATTTTACCTGCCTCATTGCAGCAGCATATCATCACGCTAAATAAAACGGAGCGGAGCGGACCACCCGGGTCGCGACACGCGCGTTAACCGCCCGATTTACGAGCGCATCGCCCCGCGACTGCGCACGCGCTACTCTTAGATAACCTGCGCCTGCGACGCATAGTATGTGCTGTGGGAATTGTGAAGTTGGAAAAATTATCGAGAATTTCGCTAAGTGGATAAGTATTGTGATGGTTTTTATTGATTTTGGAGGAAAGGGAAAATTGACTTCAATGTTTTAGGAAAGTACCTAAAGGAAAGAAAGCAAATCTTCTTCTTTTTATCAGCGTGAGTCAAAAGTCACCTGGAAACTGGTCATGCCGTGGTGTAGAGACTGGTCAGACAAAAAGGATGGTAGCGAGGTTGACCGTTCAGAGTGCGCCCGACGTACTTAGGTATCGTCTCCCGTGGAGGCACTAGAAAGAAAATGTGAATTTATGACGATATAATACATTAAAACTCGATATACAGCTTTAGTTGGGAATTGCCGTGATCAAGACCACAAGGGTTGGACAGTTGCAGGCTAAACTTGCTACTTCTACAACACATGTAAAGTGAATATGTAATCCCGTGATATAGGAGGATAGGATACCTAGCACCTACCTACCCGTTACCCCTTCAGTATATTCGTTCGTCGTATTAGTATTAAGCAGATACTGAATGAAACCATATCCAGTCAAGGACCGAGATAGGCTGATGATAATGATCAATTAAAAAGAGGCACTAGGCCTTATAATAATAGTGTCAATAATGATAATATAGGCTACAAAACTCAAGATTGATATAGTACACAGTGGTCTAGTAATAGCACCGTGACCACATTCAGAGCAAAATTACATAAAACCAGTCGTAAACGTTCGATAAAATTTAATGCTTCCTCAATCGAGTCCTTAATACAATTGATTTAAAAATTATACTCATTGTTCAGTGGCGCCGTCCCCAAAAAGTTTACGAGTAAACAAATAAAACGTGTAACGAGCTAAAAAATGGGATCAATAGTTGATCCGCTGGCCGTAAATAAAATACCCGCTCATCAATGTCTGGAAGTCACTCTAAATCGCTGTCCGAACAATAAAACTTGATTCATTTGTATCCAAATCATAAATAAACTGGACACTTTTAATACGGACCTATTTTGAACTATTACTGCGATGTAAAGTTAGAAAAAAACGAATTAAATTTCGAACGGAATTCGGATCGTAAAATCGTTGAAGTGTTGTATAAAGTGACAAGTGTATGGTGACCACGTTGAAGATTATCTAAAGGAAATTGTTCTATGAAAAATTTTTCATAGTTTTCATTTTCATACCTTTTGAATGAGTATCTGTATCCAGTTCTGCTCTAAAGTCAAAATTCTCTGTATTTGCAGGTAAAGTAGGTAGTAGTTTAGGTAAAGGCAATGTGAATATCTACTTCATAATATTTAATATTGTAAAAAAATTACATCACTCCTGGACTTTCCTTAAGCGCAGGCATATGTGTGCACTGGTTCAGTACCATAATAATGGGACTTCATCTTTCATGAAGAAATTAAAGTGAAAGTTAAGTTAGTTAAGTCTTAACTTTATTTACAGACAAAATGTCCAAATAAAATATTTCGGTCCTGAAAGTTACTAACAGATATTTTTATAAATGAGAGGTGTACCAAGACTATCCGGACTTTCCACTCATCATGGTCCGATCACAGCCTAAAGCTCGCAGTTCAATCAATAAATTGTCTAGTATTGTCAACTTGATTCATTGCACCCGACGAGTCCAGTTTTACGTGTGTGGCCCATTTTAATTTACTGCTTATGATTCTAATTACTGGGAGTTACATGATGGTGGTAAAATAGCGCTGATTAGGAGAGTAAGGCTCTGCAACCGATGCTTCTCTCACCAAGGAGTAGAGAGATACACTGTTCTGGTCAAGCCTGCCGTTAGATGTTTGTTTGGAATCTAGATGTTTCCATGATGATCTATCGAACACGGACCATCAAGAAATGTCTTACGACGATTTAATCGAATTTTCGAAATTAAGTAGAAACTAATATATAATAAAAGATGAATTGTGATCATGTTGACTTTGGAAATATGCTCAGAACCGTATTCTTAACTAGATTTATATGTACGCTTTTAGCGAGCATTTGAACAATAATAAAATCCTTAAAGCGATCAATCAACATTACACCGATTTTAACAAATTGTCGTTTAACACGATCGCGTGATTGATCGGTGCTACCGTTTTTATCACTTACATGCAAGCGTTATTACAAGGTAATAAAGTTCAATTTCGCATAGAAAGTTTGTTAAAAAGAATGCTGGTGACATAACTATGATAGATGTAGGTTTTGTTGTAAATTGTATAACGCAACGTTTATGGGAAGATAATTTGATGGGTGCAACTTTACCGGTGATATAAAAATATTTAGTATGGGTATAAATTGTGAGTTACCTGTTTGTAATTTAACTGCTAAAGTATATTTAGGGCGAGGTGAAAGGGCGAGAATTCAAATCACTTCCTAAACTATCGTAAAAATCTTCTATGCCATTTCACTCCCTAACATCGAGTGAGAATTCAACCTCCTTGTTTTTCAGAATTTTCTGTTGCATAAGATGCTTGTGACTTAATAATAATAACAGCCTATAACTGCCCCGATGCAGGGCAAAGACCTCTTTTCGTATAGAGAAGGATTGAGCATTGATCACCACGCTAGCTCACTGCGGGTTGGCGATCTCACAATATAATAAAATCCAGGTTTCCTCATGATGTTTTCCGTCACCGTTAGTCAGTGGTGTCTTAGAATAACTAAGAAAGTATTTATAACATTGAAAAACTGACCTACGTGTTATAAAATTAGGATTAGTTATTTCAGGATTGTTACACGTTAAAATCATGAAGAATCATCATGCCGAAGATCAAGCTCAGTGATGTGTCATAAGAGAGACACAGTCCCACAGTGGACGGAGATAGGCGGTTGCTGATGAAGAAATTATCGGAAATGTAAATCAGGGGCTAAGGATGATTGAATGTAGAATGTTAGTGAGCCGTGTGGTGACATCTAAAATTAATAAGTGCTTATTACAATTTGGATGATGAAAACACAAGCAAAGTCATGGCACAAGCTAGAGAGAGATCAATAATTCCAAGATTAATACAAAAAATCAATAGCCGCCTCCCATCCATCCCGTAAGTTAAAAATATTCAAATTTAACCAAATCAATTCGTGGCGGCGCCAACAAGCGCTATGTATATATAAAAAAACGTCTTTTCCTTATGTTTGTGTGAAATTTTATGTCAATTTGTCGAATGCCATGGCGTGCGTGGTTTATGAATATTCAATATAGTAGTTTGCGTTGGACAAACGGCTTTGTGTAGTATGGGGTGAACATATTGTGTGGGCGATTTGTGTACGTTTTTAACCGATTACGGCGAGTTTAGAGGGAGTATGTGTTTGACAGGTTAATTGGTTGTTTAAGCCTTGAAGAATTTGGTGCTTTAAATCTTTTTTGGCTTATTTGATTGTAACACAATTTGCTTTAGTCACAGCGATCCCAGTCAGTCAGCAATTTGGAAAAAGAGACATACTTGGTTTCAACCTGATGATAAGCAACGTGCTTGCTACCTAACAACATGAGACTTCAAAATATAATTTGTTATACTGGACAGTAAAATTTAATAAATTATAATCAATAGTACTTTTTAAGGCCAATTAACAAAACAGAACCTCTACAGTCAGTTATTTTACTAACTGAACTGTCATAATTATCTAACAACTGCCAAGCTACAGTGGGAGTGGGCTGGCCATATCCTGCGTATGGACCCGTAAAGGTGGGCCAATATTACCAAAAAATGGATACCCACCGCCTGCCGCCGACGACCAGGCAGACCAAAAAGGCGATGGCGAGATAATATGGACATCTTTGCGGGAAAGACATGGCCTGAAATGGTATTGGACAAGGTTTTGTGGAGGAGTAATGGGGAGGCCTTTGCTCAGCAGTGGGACACCAAACAGGCCACATATAAAATATTTCTCAATCGATTAACTTAGGTTACTTTTATTTACCTTAGTGACTAAGTTCTCTGTACCTGTTTGTTTTAGTGGGGTCTCAAAGCTTTGAAATGTTAGGTATATAACAGCAGATAATTAAAATCGCAACATTTTTCTAGCAAATACATAATAAGATGCTTTGTCCAGCAGTGGACTGCAACGGGCTGATGATGATGATAAGGAGAACAATAAGAGTAAAATATACCTAAGCAAATTAACCTTGTCAAGAAAAATGTCATAAAATAATGTATTCTATGTATATCTCACACAATACAATGTTTATAAAAATAAGTTATACATACATTAGGTACCTAATTAAAACAAGGTGACACTAAATCGCGATTGTCTATTGTTTTAAAAGATTTACACAGATTAGAGCATAACAACTAGACTAATGTTAATATTACGTATCTTAAGACTTGGTGTATCTGTAGTTATTGAAAAAAATCTTATCTCATGATAGAATTATAAGTGTGAATATGAAGGTGAGTTGATGGGTTTTGGAGTCAGTGAATGGTTAGGTTAGAGCTAGGAGGATTTGGCGGTAGAATGCTGCAGCGACCCCGCCTCTCTGCCATTCAAAGCGCAGAGCAGGCAGGTGAGGTTTTTACTGGGTAGGCCCCCGGATTTTATTAGGTTTGGTTCGGGGGAGAAACCCATATATCTCCGTCGTCTCCCAACGGCGGGGGATGCGTAATGCATTTCCCTAACGATAAAAAACAAGAGCCGGGAGGGTTTAGATAAGGTTTAGATGAAAAACGAGCTTACTTCTACATAATTTAATGATATTATGACAAAATACGATCGGCGATAGATCCTTCCACACGTGCATTTCTAAATCACCATTTTTAAGTTTTGACTACACAAGACACAAATTAATTGTCCTATCCAGTCAAATTATATATATAACCGTTCCTATCGTGTGAAAGGAGAAGTAAAGCTATTGTATCCCCACAGTT
Source organism: Abrostola triplasia (assembly GCA_946251915.1). NCBI lineage: Eukaryota > Metazoa > Arthropoda > Insecta > Lepidoptera > Noctuidae > Abrostola > Abrostola triplasia. Next base: position 752,815 of record OX276433.1, read on the forward strand.
ATTTAATTTGAAATCCTAGAAAATAAAGAGATGATGAGTTTCATACTTCTTATTAAATGTAATTGGCATGTTGCTGTTCATTGTGGCATTCTAGGGGGAGGATTTTTTTTACTGCTGGACGTCTTCCGGCTGATGCCGATGATGGAGCATTATTATTAGAATCAATGCTGATCAGTATTGACCTGTCTTAGACTGATTCACAATGCACCCATTCTGTACTTGCATGAATTTGAAATTGAACCAGCAACCTTCTACCAAAAAATCTTCACTGCAAAATTCAGAGCAAATACAATAGCAAAAACCAAGTACCTACAAAATACAATAACAGTATGACAGTTCGCATTCCAGATATAACAATACTTGTAAATGTACAGAACACACGAGCCGGAGTCGTGACCTAATGACATTTTTAAACTCCGTTAACATGCAAACGGGATGTAAATCAGTTTATGTTCATTTAACTGTCTAAGAGAAAATCTTTTCTTGACATTATTTGTGTAGCAAGACTCTGCAGTCAAAGGTCATCGCTTTTAGGTGACTTTGATGTTACAAACTTACTCTTGCTGTTTTACAATCAAAAGACAAACAAAAGTGAGCTTAATTCCGTTGGTTATAAAGTTGGAGCTTTACTTTTTGGAGTGGTGAGGTTATGTTTGTTTTAGTGATGGGAAAAGTCGACAATATCGATGGGTATTGTTCAATCGGTTACATTTATCTATTCAACATATATTTATATACATAAATAATGCGGTATTTTTGTCGAGAAGCTCACAGTATCGCCGTTCGGATATCGGTGAATAAGTTTTGTTTTTTATTTGTTGTAAGAAATTTTTGGATAGTTTTACCCGATTGTGTTATGTAATTGTTGGGTATTGATGCTGTAGGCTCACAAATCTGTGTTCTTAATAGGTTTTGGGTGAGTAACCTGTCACTTTGTGCACCATTACCGTGTTTGAACAAGATAGGAGATAGCACTCGTGTCATATGTGTCTTTATAATCCGTTATGTCTATCTATAGACACAATAAACACTCAGAAATAGATAATATAGTCTGTACAGAGGATCAACTGATTAGCTTATGTTAATTTGAAAAACAAACATATTATCATAGATTAAAAGATTATGGTTTAATTTGTTCGATCATTTTATTAATATTTTTTTGGAATTTATGCTTGCTATTTTAGTTTAAATTTGACAGCTATGGCATTGAAACTTGATTATACAGATCGTATTACTAGAAGACTGATGATCTGTTATTATTAGAAGACTAAAACTTCTAATCAATGTTAATTACAATAATTAGACACTACGCAGTATTTTTTGTAAATTAAACAATATACCTAATTTGGATTTGCAAAGTTCGTCTAATTTGATTGATAAACAGCTATTATAAGAAAGCTAGAATTAGAAGTTTCGTGGGAAAATGTATATTACTTTTCCTACATTTCCAATTCACCATCAAACTTGTACCGGGTAAGCAGAAACCATCAAATGCGAAAATATATCTCTCTTAGAGGCAAAAGCATTATCGGCCGCATATTGCACCCGAGTGCATTGTATGCAAAATAGAGGACGTGTTCATTTATAGAAAAAAAAATCCTTACGGAATCGAGTCTTGTGCATTCCGTTTTATATTATCTCAAAAACATAACACGAGCCTGAGACAAAATGTCGCTGCGTTTTTTTTGTCGCGCGACAAAAATACGGGTGCCAAAGTCACGGTTTACGTGTATCGGTTTTTGTTTTGTTTTTCGTGTTATATATAGGGGGTTATGTTTGGGTTTTATGCACGGAATGGAAGTAAGTGTTGGCTAAATATGAAGGTGGTGGAGTTTTTTACCTTACGATTATTTATCTGCCAAAGGAGGCTAGAGGACATGTTTCGCCGATGAAATTAATAAATGGATGTTAAGATTGGCTATTGTAATTCATGTCAGTGTTCACAATGTGTTGTAACAATGATAAATCAGTTTTCTTTCAGGTTTTTATTTTATTTGACAATAAATACCAAAAATATATTTTTTTAATTATCCTGTATTGTGCCACATTGCCGGGCAAAGGCCTCCCCTTTATTTCTCCTCAAATCTCTGTTCAATGCCATTTCCGGCCATGTCTTTCCCGCAAAGGTGTCCAGATTGTCCCTGCATCGCCTTCTAGGTCTGCCTTGTCGTCGGCGGCCGGCGGTAGATATCCACTTCGTGGAAATACTCGTATTATAGAAGCCAGGAATGAATAATATTAAAGTAAAAGTAGTGATTGTGAACACCCAAATTAATAACATTTAAGGGCCGAACCGGGGTCGGATTAGGACAAAATTCAAGTTTAAAGTGCCTGAAAGAGACTATAAGAGTAACTCTTTGAGAAAGACTCTCTAGTGATTTGTAATACAGGCATTTTATGCCCACTCAGAAACCTCACCTCACATTGCTATTTTGACAAATAATATTATGTAAAACCAAGAATAAGCTTGTCATTATGAGGAACAAAGCACATTATTGCCTCTGTTAATAACTGGTAAACATCAACCAATTGGAAGAAACAATAACAACAGCTGACCCTTGGAAGTAACTGTTTCAACTTAACTGCCTTGTTTTTGCTAAAATTTGCCACCAGTCAATAGGCATTTTCCATGATATCATAAATGTCATGTTTCGCGGCTATCGTTCCTTGTAACAGGGACAAGGGCGCGGTCCACGTGTCACCAACATAATGGCGAAACGGAATTAGAATTTATATGTTTTTTAGCCATATAGGTGCCATAAATTCACCATCAATAGGTGTATAATGATATGTTAGCATTGTTAACTGTTTTTATCGTTTAGGACCGAAGGGCGCGGCGGTATAAAACTGTCATAAATAGGTAAATACCGTAGAGATGTCTAACGTTATTGTCTGAGGTTATTTATTGAACTCAGAAGGATGTTTGAACATGTTTCCTATTAAACGCTTTGGACTAAGCTGAGATTAGCACCATAAATCACCAGGACTTTAGGTCGTAGGTATTTGCAACATGGTTTGATCTACATCTATATCGAAACAAATTATCAGAGATTTTCCTGAAGCGATGTAGTTTCGGTATCTTTTCCTTTTAAGGAAATTTAAAGTAATAATATAATACGTATAAAGGCCGCGTTCAGGACAAATATTTTAATCACGTGATGATGATGGCGGTGGCATAATGTCTACACACGTAGACTGCCTTATTTGAGTTGTCAATCGAACTACCTGTAGATGAAAGTATACCGAACTAATAAATAGGACTATAACTGATCTACTGCAGGGCAAAGGCCGCATTGCACCCCACTAGATCACTATTGGGTGGCGATATCAAATAATATAATTAACCTTTTCCCAGTCCGATGAGCTGTACGTGTTGCTTGTTTACCTATTGTGTCTGCTACGCTAACAGTAAATGTGTTAAATTCAGATTTCCGCAAAATTTTCCTTCACAGTCAGTGGTGTCTTAAAATAACTAATAAAGTATTTCTGACATTGAATAAGTCCTTAAAACTTGCCTGGGTTTAACCTGCAAATGTATGCATACAAATCCGGTATACCGACCACGAGGTTACCACGACATTCACTCAAGTCAGACATAGCAAACTAATACTAAACCTAATTCATCATCGAAGCCCTTACCTGGCGACCCAGATACCCATGTGTTAGGATCTTATTGTAAGTACCAAACATAGAAAGTATAAATATCGCGACAGAATAAACGCCCACGTTCCATCACTCAGTTTATGGGGTCATCCCACATAGAGCGATGACACTTTTACGATAATAGCCCGGTGTTTCCGGCAAATCGGGCAAGCAGACGAGCGGTGATTCGCAATTGTTTAGCCCTAGGTACCTTCCCGTGGAGTGCAGGGCTAGAATAGCGCCTCCCATGTCGCCTCAAGGCTGTCGTAGGAGGCGACTAAGGGGAATTCTAGAAGACGTGCAGCGGCGTCTTCTGTAAGATCGCCACCTATACTGCGATCCTCGAGCCGCTTGCCAATCGTCGGGATTATGGCAACCCCCCCCCCCTTCATTATTTCTGTCTGGGAGATTGATGCTCGTGAATGGCGATTGTCCTGGTGTGGGTCGTGGTTCGTCACCTATTTATTTCTCTCACTTAATAGTATGATGAGCAGGTTAATGTTGTGTTTCAATTTCTGGCAAAGAAGAACACCTTTGCTTAATACCTTGAGGGTTACAGGCGTGATGTTATGAATATCCCAAGCGCTGTTATTAACATAACACGGAACAGTTTACCAATATACCCCCTGTAATAGGTGGCGAGCCTATTGCCAATAACCGTGCACAATTCCAAAATCCGTTCTGCCACTAATAATTACCTAATAGAAAAACCCAGTAACACTTTGCCTGATCCGCGATTCGAACCCAGGACCTCATGCTCAGCAGTCGCACATAGCGACTATTACACCAACGAGGCAGTCCCATGACACTGACGCTGAAACTCAGAACAAGAATGGTAACAATTCAAATCACATGTTTTAGAAACACAAGACCAACCAAGTCCAATTCTTCTAAGAAGTCAGCACTCAAAACGATCCTGTATTTCCTAAAGCCCTAAACCTCCACTTAGGTCCCGCAGACCACCTGGGAGGTCGAAGTACCCCGGACCAAAGCAATACAATCAACAATTACACTATAATTACGTTCAAACAAGCCATTAAACACGCCAGTCTATGTTCCCATTACTATTAAACTACTTTCACAAGTGGCGCCATCTAGATTTACAGGAATCGAAACATCACTATAGGTACCAAATAAAACCCTGCCTAGTGCCGTTTTAGTGCCAGCACCGTTATTGTATTGTTAAATTGTCATTTATATACATTTTATTATGTGATAGGGAGATAAACTGAAAATAGCTATTGTTTGTTGAATGTGTTAAGGTATCGGGCATTGACCTGAGTTTTCTTTCAACTTTTCTTTACGTTTTCCTTTAAAGTTGTTTTGTTCTTTTTGGCAATAATATATTTTTTTTGCACTGACTTTTGGTGCTATTTTGCCGATGTTTATCTTGAATCTAAATTGATAAAGAAATTTAAAAATGATGGATTCGACCAGGTCTCGTGCCCGGGACCTTCGCCGATCCGTGACGCAGCTCTGCCAACTGAGCTATCATGGTGCTTCCATGGAATTTCAAGTTCCCTTTTAATATTAACGTCTTAAGGGTGACGTCGGGTATGATCTGTTGGAATCCTTGATTATAAACTCAATGTTATACGTTCACAGCTATAAATCAATTTCTTTAGAAATAACATTTTATGTGAGTGCATCTCGGATAGATATCCAGAGTGTTTTCTTTTCAGTATTCTGCTGATGAACCTTATTTTCTTTGCGGGTTGGACTATTTTATATTTAAGCTCTGACACCAGGTTGTTTATCAACCATGCGATGAGAAGAAGAATTTAATATTTGACACCTAACTGCCTAACATAACATATGAAAACCAATCTTAAGGTTGTGTTTTGACTCGGAATAATCTTCTTTTAAATTCGATTTTAATTATTATGATAATGTAATCTGTTTGAAATTTGAACCGATCAATATAGTCTGATAATTTTTTCTCGTCAAAATCTTTTTAAAGCCGTATTTATTGAAAAAGAAGTATATTATTATAAAAAAGAAACTAGGTCTTTTAATATTTAGGCAAAAATGCTGTGTAATTAATTATAAATGACCTAGCTTAAAATACCAGAATCTGCATTCTCGACCAACCTCCTGCGAGGCTTCATAATATATATAAAAAATAATTCTAGCGTATGTCGGTGTGTCTGCGCCAGCGTCCACTTTATGGCTGTTGGGAATATTACGACTATGTAAAATAACGTTTTACTGCGCACCGTACGGCGCGCATGCGTGTGCGCAAGACATAGATAAGTATTAGTTGCAGAAGTGTTGTCGCTTTAAACATTTTACTTTTGAGTTTTTTTTTGCTCGAACAAAAAAAAAGGTTTTTTATTATGTATCAAGTACCTACCTATTTCCTAAGTCTAAAACCTGGGCTACTATTATTTATGTAAACGAAAAGCAGATTTAATTTTATATAGTATGTTTTTATCACTCACTTATACTTTGTATCGGTGGGCTGCTGGTGTTTGCGGTATTTCCGCTCTTCTTCCTTCAGTAGTACATCTATCCGTAGCCAAAAATCTTCATATCTTTAATCCACCTCATTCTCCATCTCTTTGGCTTGCGAAATCTAGGCCATTTTATCGGCACTGCAAGTAAAGTAGACCAGCATACCAGCATCTGAAACAAATCAAAAAACTTTAAACTGTACTTCAATAGGCAGAATACCGGCGCAATGTGCATTTTCAAAACATGTCATATCTGAATAATTTAAAACATTATTCTAAATTTCGCATAGCTGGACGTGTCTAGTGCAGCCCCGGTCAAAGTAGTTTGGATAGTAAAATGGTGGCAAAAACTCTGCCGTGAACGGAATGGTGTCCATTGTGAGAAGGCACTGCAACAATGGTGAGTATAAAGTCCAGGAAATATTAGATCTTGTATATTGTCGTGTGTATTGAAAGATTGCATTCCGGATTTGATGGTTAAGAGCTATGGAACCAGCGGGTTTGGATCTTGAATCTGAATCAGTCCTCTTACTGATTTCCTTCTGGAACCGTTCAGAAATTTATGGATTCTTATCAGGGTGTAGTATTTATTTAATTTCGTTATTTTTAATATTAGAGCAAATGCTATTTAATGTAAAAATAACATAGCCTGTATCTGTTGTTATTTTTACGATATTTGAATTTGAGACTAATTATCATAATATTATAGTTCGAATTCCTTTTATCCTTGATCTTTAATAGGAGTCTACAGAAAGCTAAGACGGCGAACCCTCTCGCTCCTCTCAAAGCCCGACAATGTTTCATAAGGAATTGTTTTAGCCTGAATGCTCCATGAGGCCGACTTATGGTCTTGTAGTAATGAATTTAATTATAGTTCAGGAAATAGATGCGAAACTCCAATATTACTTGTAGTACAATATATCACTACAGCTATAAATGTTTTAAATACATTTGTGAGTTTCAGAGGTTTCCGAAGTTATTGTCAGACGGAGTAAAGTCCTGTTAAATACTTTCTTAGCTTATAGAGGAAATTGTCCAGATTGTGTTAAGAATTAAATAGGATATTTTAAGGACTGAGGAAGTTTAAGTTTTGTTTCTAAACTTTAATGATGGCAACAGTACATCAGGTTTTTAACATCCTTTACCGTTGAGTGTTTCTGTGGGTTTCATGCGAATCATAAGTTTCCAAATAAAAACCTTTCTGCCTCTCAAGGGATTAGTGGACCGTATATTAACATAAAACATTATTGAACATAACCAAAGACAGGTCATCGAACCGCACAAGTGTCATTAATGATGAGTTCTCGCGGCAAACTAAAGCGGGGCGTTGGGCGAACCGTCACGCCTTTTAGTTGAGCCAAACACGGTCCACAAACATATTGGACAAATGTTTGACCAACGGCCGGTACAAATTTCTGTGTCGGAACTGTCGCCCTGTTGACGTTGTGGGAAAATGCTTGATGGATCGTACGTGCGCTGGCGGCGGGCGATCCTCGTGCGCTTTAGGAGGTTAAGGTGTCATTACATGCTGTTGATATTAGGAATGAAGCACAATCCAAAAAAAATGGTAGAAATAAAAAAAACTTAATAACAATTTATATTCTAGATATGATGGAAAATGGTGGGAAATTTACATACAAAAATCTTGACATAGTTAGATTAAGAAATGAGTACCTACTTGATAAAATGATGAGTAAATAATGGGAACAAGAATCACTTCAAGATGACGACAAGATTTTAGACGTGGTAGAATTTGATTTAAATTGCGTCCAAAATATAATTTTGCACCTAAAAGGTATGATACATGTGGTTATTGTGGTGCTATATGAAAAAGGTAATAACCTAACAAAGACAAGCAAGAAAAGCTGTAATAGTCTGCTACAGGTATGTTATGAACAGATTTATGGTCAGCTAAACTTTATGGTCAACATTAACGGTCATTCACATTAATACGTTCACGTCAATGCTCGTTTTCACCAACCATAGACTATAGCCATTAAGATAGGCGCCACACACAACAAACCATTTCATTAGAATCTTCAAGGCATAATGGGAACTCAATACATTGCAATTAATTTCACTAACACGAAACCCTTTTAACGGTCGTCTATCTCAAATAGATGTCTTATTGCTTGTTGATAGAATTGAAATTTGCTTGGATAGTAAGTTTTTCAAGATGGGTTTTTAAGCAGCCAAGGTAAATACTACCGTGATACTTAATGCTGTGTCAATAGAAGTTGTTTATTTAGCTACTGCTCTTAATGTGCGTGCTACCTTAACAAAATGGATTTGTTTTTTAATGCTGATGGCTTTGTGGACGTATATTGAAGTTTGACAGATACTTATTATGTATGCTTCGAGTTGAAGTCTTGGATGGAGGATTTATGTAGGTTTAGTTAGAGGTACGGATGATATTCTTTCTTTATGTTCTATATCCATTTTTTAGTTAATTTTAATTGTAAACGATGGTCATCAAAGGATATTTTTTTTTTAAATCTTATTATCTTTTTAATGAATTCGCTATCGTCTTCCTAGGTCCCTTTACTACTAAATATAGATATGTCTAAGAATTTTGTCTTCATTATCTATGGATACTAAGGTAAGGTAGCCAAACGTGAAATATTAGCCACTTGAATCATAGGACATAACAATTTAACAATGATTGTACAATTTGTCTTAAATATCAGTAGAAGCGTGATTTTGTGAGAAATCATTACGCCTAAATCAATACAAATTTAATCGATACATCGGTATATTAAAAGATACCGAATGAAAATCGATAACTTTCGCCGAGGGCATGCTTTGATAGAAGCGAACAAATATCGGCCGTGCCCAAATATAATGCAATAAATATAATTTATAATGTTTATACGAACTTATCTCGAGCTACGATCGCGGAGACGCCCGACTTCGGCCGAACGTCCGAGATGGCACAGAGTAGTGACGAGTACAGAGACTTAAAATATTCCATGCAGGTTTACTACCAATATTTGTGATAATATATTCTAGTAAATATTTTTTAAGTTTTTCATGTGTGTTTTCCAGTGAATTATAAACGATGTATTCACCTACTTGAAGGTACTAAAAGATTACCATGAAGTTTTATTTTTTGGCAGGTATACAACCAAATCGTTGTTACTTTATGTGTGAGTACATTATTCTTACAATTTTCCAGCGAATCATAGTAATAGTTGCTTTTCAAAATGGGTCGATCTGAGTACATACATAACATCACGCCTGTATTCCCCGAAGGGGTTATGTTTTTAGGTCCCAATGTGATAGGGGGTATCGATCTGAGTGTTCACGAATAAATCATACTGGTTTAATTACATTTGTTCATACAATCCCTAAATAAATATCATAAATCACTGACCACACACTACTCTGTGGAAACTATAAAAGAAATAAAATCGTTACGTGTTACATATGACCTGGGCAGACCGAGTCAGGTTGTACAAATATATCTTTAATCGTACTTAAAGAAATTCATAATTAAATAAACTAATTTATGGATGAGCCCTGCCTCTCAAGCGACTGCCCAACTAATACATATTTTTTGATAATTATTACATCGTATTAAATTACAAGAAATCGATATGCAAAGTATGAGGTATGAATTTTGTTTGTTTAGTTAGGTCCTTATATAAATTATAATAATGTTGAGTTGGGTGTCAGCGGGAATTTTGGTGTTGGTGTTGATAGTATGGTAATACATAATTATACTAATTAGTGGAAGGAGTTGTTTTTGTATTTAATATTGGATTTATTGAGTTCTTCTGTACTGTTTACCAATCTACTGCTTTTTATGTGTTATATAGTTTAAATAATTTTATTAAGTTGCTGTACATACGGCCGAAATATCTTGGCGGTCTTGAAGTTAGCAGATTGGCTGCGCAATGAATCTTTTTGGAACGAAATTATCTACTGCGCAGTTAAACGGCTAACTTCAGAATCACCAAGATAGGTCGGCCAAGTTACACTTTTCAACATCCAAACTAAAAGAATAATATTATCACCACCATCTTATATAGGTACATAGTAACTTGTATATGTATTTTTCGCTATTATATTCTCTCTACGAGATTGAAGAAGAGCTAGGAAGAGATAAACAACATGTTAACAACAATCGAAAGTAATTTTCAACAAGTAAAACAAAGATAATAAACACCTTTAAATATTCTCCGACAGCTCACGGAAGCTCTAGCCGCAGTTATCAATACAGTTTTTAATACCAGTCATACATTAACACAACATGCTGTATAAGCAAAGAAGACCTTAACTATGGAATCTTAAAGCAGGACGTATTTCGTCGTGGGAGCGAGACGCCGCGCCGTACTATACTACACGTAGAGGCGCCCGGCGCGGGCGTCTCGTTCCTACAACAGAAAATGTCTCCCCTTTAAAAGCTCATAGTAAAGGCCTCGTACAATATCGCTTCGGGATACAAATCGATTGTATTCATATTAAATATGAACGAATAAGGCAGTTAATCGGGATGTTTACTTCATATTAAAACAATATATTAATTAATTTTTGCTGGTTTCATTGTAGTGACAGAGTCGAAACGGATGTGCGTAACTCGGCAATTTAATGTCTTGTGTGATAGCCTTGATGATTAAAGTACAATGTATATCTTATAAGCAATACTACTGTTTCCTTAGAGGTGTGGGCCCTTTTACAGACCTCAGGTTTTCACTGGCATTGCCTTGATAGAACGACATTGATATCCACTTTCGCCTAGTTTAGTCTTATATTTTTTTTACACGAGTTGGACATCTGCTGTCTGATGATTTTTAGTAAACAGGCCCTATGTTTATTTACTGTAGTTTATCTTAAGCTAAAAACGATAGACTTTATTCACTAATATATCTAGATCTGAGATGTTTTATGTTTTTAATGGTTCTATTTTGATCAACCCAAAGGGATATATGGGATTATTGTATGAAGCATCTGCTATTCGACCTTGGTACAATAAAAAAGGTAGACAAATTAAGGTATACTTTATTATGAAAAATGTCTCCACCAATAAAAAGGAATGCAAGATTACATTTTTCTCGAGATATAAAGGTCAAGATAGTGATATGAAAATAAATTTAATTAACCCTAAAACGTCAAAAACGAAACGTTCCGAGAAACGCGCGGACACCCGAATCGAGCAGCGCCATCGATTATAAAATCGGATAAATTGAAACAATCGTTTATCGCGACGAATATAATGTTACATCCGTTCGAATGGATTCTCTCGATTGTAATCGATTCTCGAGCGTTGTCGTGTTATTATTATTGATATTCGTGTTAACACGATCTAAAATAATCGATATCTTGGTGTACCGATCTTTAGTGACGTGTGGGTCGAAACGGGAACTTTTTTTATCGTTTGGTTTTTGGCTTTGTCTTTTGTTATGAAGTGGATGATTTGTATTATTGCGGTCTACGATTTAGTTTTTGTTTTATATAGATCTCAAATGATATTCAGGATCTACCAGCTGTTGGTTATAAAAATAGACGAGTAAAGATTTATCGATGTTTTGAGACGCTAAGCCGGGACTTAATGGTTGAATTCTACAACCCTCGTGGCTTGCTATGCTCATTCTTACTTTGTATGAAAAACTGTATTTGCATTTCGTAGTGGCTTTACATATTTATTGTTACAAATACAGAGCCTCCACGAGTGACGACGTGCACCCTGGTCGGTCATCGCTACCATCTTTGTTGAATAACCAACCTCTACACCACCGTGACATTTGGCTCATACCGATAGAAGAAGAAAAGCCCATACACTATATCGAAAGCAGATTTTATCCACCTACAGTCCATATAACGATAAAAAATCATAAATCCCATAGTGTCGAGTACATGTGAAAATAATCTGTGGTATTGTGTCCAAGGTATTCTTCTACGACATTGAAAAGCTTTTAAAGTTTCAACGTGACGTTCTCACGGACCGCTACCATACAAAACCATGGATCCCGTTCAATACATTGTCGCAATCCCATACACATTTTTCCACCATTTCAAAATCCCTAGTATAAAAAGCCCTTTTACGTCTAGGATCTTAGGATTCTTAGGCCAAACGACTTTAAACCAAAATGGACTTTATTACTGTCTTATCGTAAAACCCGTTAGTTTTAAGAGCTCACCATTATTACAGCTCCGTATTGTCTTCTATAGGAAACAATAATCTTCGAAATATAGTAACGTATCAAATACCATTTCGAGTAACATCATTTAAAGAGGAATTGACTTTACGATCTATCCTAGTACCTTTATACCCCTGCCCACCCGGAACACGTCTAGGATGAACATAACTTGGACGATAAAAACGATAATTATTAAATGTACGCCATATTTAGTTATTGCACACATGATAGCTACAATAAAATGATTAATCATTATCTAACTGTAAAATATCGTTGGCTTTAATTGTTCACCTTTTGCGTTTTCGTTGTGGTACGAGGCTACTAAATAGGTACCGCTTTTGAGTTCATTTCTAGAAGTATTAAATTATGTTCCTTCTTGCAATTTCTCTTTCTGGCAATAGGCTCCCCCTTTATTACATTGGTACCTATAACATAACTGGCGAAATGTATGTGTAGTGTGTACTAAACGTACACCTCTGCCTACCCATTCGGGGAATACAGGCGTGATTACTTTATATCTAATGTCACTAGGGATTTAATTTTTTTAAATATTCTTATTAGGTACATTATTATTGATTTATTCCACATACATCTATAATATCATTACAGGTAGGTACAACCTAATACAATAGTGTAGTAAACAATATTAGTACAAGTAAAAACAAGTATCTAAATATTCATAGTAATAACATAAAACGCGGCCTTGGTAAATTCATTCAAGGAACAGGTAAACCAATCTAAAATAATATTATGTATTACTTAAATACTCTGAAGCCATTAAATATAAAATCAAGTTGCCTACAATATTGTCCTGGTGAAAGAAAACCTCCGTAAAGTATGTGGGTTCAATTCCCAGGCGAGGACAGCGGTGTCAAAGGTGGGTGTGCGTAAAAATGGTCGGCCGATAGCGGTGACACCTGCGCAGTGGCCTGCGTGCGGTCGAGTGGGACGGTAGTATGTAAAAATGAGGCAGCAGTGAATCATTTCAAAGACAGTCTAGATCTTTAACACATTCGCTGCCGTGTGGTAGACATAATAGACAAACTATTGTATCGAGGACCCCCGTGCGAGTTGAAAGGGTTAAAGATTATTTTAAAATTGTATTAAGTTTCTAACTGTTTCGTAAGTAAGGTAAATTGACGTTGAAAACTGTGTAGTGATCAGGAATTTTAGTAAAAAAAATTAAGGTAAATATTGGTATTGATTATAAAAAACGATGATGTTTGAGCATAGGAAGGTTTGTCAAGAACATACCAGCTCCTTACTAATTTATACACCTAGTATTTGTTAAATGTATTTAAATTATATTAGGCACCCGAAAAAAAAAATACTATTATCCCTACTAATATTATAAACGCGAAAGTTTGTAAGTATGGATGGATGTTTGTTACTCTTTCACATAAAAATATAGCGGGTAACACTGCGGGGCGCAGCTAGTTATTTATAATTCATAAAATTGTTAATTATATAAAAAGTTTAAGGAAACCAATATTCAGCCAACATATAATAATAATCATTAACTTGCTCACTCTCCTATCTCCCATCCAGAAGTGTAAAGGTGAATCGCGTTTGGTTCACGATAAATGCCGTCGGTCAGCGGATGCGCGCGCGCAATGCATCACCGCGCATAACAAATGTCGCCCTTACGGTGAACATTCGCGAGACGACACGTTACCTGGTGACTGATGATCACGTGTAATTGTCGTGTGTGGCAACCCTAATGTAGTCCCGGGATATGTTCTGGTGGAGGCTTCTAAGTAGGTACAGTTGTTGGCTTGTGTAGAGACGGATTGACCCGTCGACACGTGCTACGGGATTTATTGAAGGAAGTCGCACATTCATGTGAAATATAGGTATTTATGTGTCATGGAAATGTTTGATACTAGAATTATTTTGACCCTGAAATTTTTTTTGTAGTCTTGTACCTCAAAGAAGGCTAGACTTGCAAAAAGTTAGGTTAACGTATATTAGACAGTTAAGATAATTGGTCACCAAGAACTATTATAGAGGGACATTTTCCGCTGTGAAAGCGAGACACCGTTACGTGCAATGTAGTGTGGTATCTCACTTCTACAACGGGAACTGTCCTACTTGCTTTCTTGGTAAGGGGCCAGGTGCCTTACTATAAGCATTGCAGGCTATGTAACCCCGGTATTCTCATTTAGTATAAAAATAATCGGCTTAAAAATTATACTGATAAGTCTCAAAAAGTGTAGCACCATTTAATATACATACATGTAATATGTATTACTTCATAATACTTACAATAATTCCATAGACAGAACGATAAACTCGGGGTAGAGCATACAACTCAATGACAAAATAGATGAAACTGCAGGTCTTGTAGCAGGAAGAAACAAATTAAAAGGCGCTTTGAAACAGTTAACTCTCACTACTAGCTTTATTAAAAACTCTAAAGCACACAAAGCCATATAAAAATAACCACAACAGACCGATAAGGAAGGATCGGTCGCCTCCCAATAAACTCGTGAGTAATGTGCCATTAACATAATCAGGTTAAGGGCGTGTCTGTTTGTTTGTGCACTGACAGCCAATTGTTTGTCAATTATGATTCATTTTGCGGATCGCTTGTGAAAGAGAACATCATTGTTTTGACTACAAGTCAGGAAAGGATGCATATAATGACTTGTGTATTTTAAGTCACTGAGTACCTACAATAGACACACAAATAATAGGAATATAGGAGGACACTAAATTGAATGAAAGGAACTCTCTTTATGAAGGTTTAATCAAAATCTCTAATTAAACAGTGTTAATTTTTTTTTATTTAGCAACCCCCCCACCCCCTACGATTTTGTAGGTGCGTTTCCCAAACATTAAATCATATACACATACACCGTGACTCGGCACAAACATCTGCGCATCGCAATTTTTTATTCCGTGCGGAAAGCGAACCCACAGCCCTTAGCGCCGCAGTCCAATCGCTTAGCTACTGCACCAGTCAGGTTGTCGGATAGTTTTGGTCTAGTCTAATATAATTGGATGTCAACCATTATAATAGGAGGCTTTCTTAGGGGTATTGAGAAAGTAAGATAAGGATGAGGGACCAAACGTATTTATGTAAGAAAAGCTTGAAAACTCAGTTAACCTAAGTACACATACCTACACGCGTACAAATCCTATATTTGGTGATCGTGGGCTCGCGATATGGAAGCATTGAGTCACTGCGGTCAGAACAAAGACGTCTGGTGAGTCGACCAGACAATTACTTTTGATATAAGCATTTATAGGAGCGTGCGGAGGTTATTGTTCCTTTCATAAAGAAAACTGGGGTTTTTCTGATATTTTCTTAGCGTTATAAATTATTCAAACGAACAATATGTATTCATACCTTGTTACCAAGTGCCGTAATTTTATTTATTATGTGCTCATTTCACAATAAAGTCTTACAAAGTTGAATCACTCTTAGGTACTCATTGTAAATCAATGCAGGTGGTGAACAATTTTGCAATGCTTTTCAGGGAACAGCGTAGAGAAACCTAATGTTCTCATATCGCCTAAAAGCTAAATACCTAGCTAATGATGGTTTAATTTATGTATAATGATAAAGAAAGCATAAATTTATGTGTGAATAAAAAAGATGTTAACTGTCTTGAGTGTTATCAATACTATTTACTCCGGTTATACTCACTCGCCGAACTCGAGTTCGGCTCGCGACGCTGCCGCGTAACCAGCTCATGAATGAGGGCTCCGTTCGAGTTCGTAACTAGTCGGGCATTCCTGAATATACATGTGAGTATACCCGTAATATAAAGTAAATAATACGGTCTATGGTAACTTTTACTTTTATATAAAACTTTTTGAAATATTTTCTACTCTATAGCTCTCCGTTGTCTAGATCAGAAAATAACTCAAGAATTTCACGCAATCGTATCACCCGTTCCGAGTAATTGATTTTACTTAAAAAATATAATTGAGTGTTTCTATTTGATCTGTTCAAATAAAATATCGGGCCTATTTCATGTTTTTGTGATAAATTAAAATTTTCCATATTAGTGATGGATACACTTAATTTTAGTTACAGTGGAGGACATAAAAAGTAGACAGTATTTATATTTTTTATTCTTCTTTCAATTCGTATTAGAATTTATGGAACGTGTGAAGGTTTTTTTACGTTTTGAACGCGATCTTGCTGATTGACTTATCCCGAACACCAGTAGCTCATGTCAACACGCAAATCAGTTACATTATTTACATCTATTCTTAAATACACTGGCACAGTATTGTTCTTTTAAAATTGCGCTATAGTTTCAAAAAAAACTGTTAAAATTTGCCATAAAACGTTTTTTTTTTTAATCTAACTTCAATGGTTTAGAGAAATTAGGAAATTTTAAAAGTGTACTGCTAAGTTTTGCGGGCCAGTTAATTTGAGAAACTTTGTCCAAACAGTATTAATCAATTAAATTAATTCGTGTCTATCCTTTTTTCTGCACTTCACAACAAAATAAGTTAATCTATTGTGATGCCAGCGTTTAGAGGTGTATACGTGTAGGTTTGAACTGATGGCTTGGATCAGTTTGGGGGCTCGGTTACGAAACAGACTGATCTGAGACAAGCGAAAGATTAATTGTTATTATTAATGAATTCAATTGCGTGGTATGAACTATTTGTTAAATAGTAAAAGTTAGAAGGCTGCTGCTGAGGGTATTTGGAATTTTTGGAAGTTTATTTGGAATACTATTTTTTTTTGAGTCTGCTTGCGATCACGGCCAGTGCAACTCGGTCGAAACATAAAGCCAAAATTAAAAACAGGTGTTTGCGTTTATTCCCGCGTTACAATTTAATTATATTAGTGTTTTTTGGATTTTGGGTTTTCTTCTTAGATATCGTCAATTAGTAAAGACCGTGAATTTGAACATTAGGTATGTTCAAATTCAACCTACATACAACCTGTTTCCCAAAGGGGTAGAGACCGGTGTTTTTCATCTACTAGGGATCAAGTATACCTCTTTAAATACGAGCTAATAATGATACAATATCTTTGCTTCGTGATAGTCAAGCCAAGTGAATAAGCTTACGTTTTTCAGTGATCATTTTTTATTTCGATTTCATTTCATAGACTAATAAAATAATATGATCGCGTAAAATGTTAATACAATAATTAACTTAATACTATAAAAACTACGTCAACATAATCAAAAGCAATTACGATTAATATTTAACAGCTCTTCTGTAATTATATTAGGTTAGTCAGCGTTCTGATGCCTACAAGATCGGCCTCTATTTCGAGCAGTGATTCACGACCCTACAATTTAATTGCCAAATCAGTTTAACGAAACTTGTATGGGAAATCAAATCAAAAACAAATATGGCGCAGATATATATCATGTCAACGGTAATTACACCAATTTTCTTTGATTGTTTTTCCATGGGAGAAAAAACGAGATATACGCTTATAGTACCAAAACAAATACCAGCCTATCTCACATTCTGAATACCACTTCACGCACATTTCACGGCCCCGACCAATCAACTACAATTTATACGTTTACCATAACTTTATAACAAAATATTATCATTTACTTTAGTGCCAGCACATTAGGGTTTTCCAATTCCTTGCTTCGCCCATCTGTATGTAGATTTATCGGTGATCTGAAGGCGCGTGCGCATCGTGATTGACAGCACAATGTGTCACATGCAAATACGATAGGGGGCGCGACCGGGCTGTACACTTTTGCTCGGTCGTGTGCTAGGATGGGTTTGCGAAAGTTTAAAGTAAATGTGAGTTATTTAGATTTATAGTTTTTGTGGTTTTATGTGTGAAGTTGAATGTGCTTTGTAAGTGATTGTTCTTAACGCTTACTGGTATTATAATACCGGATAGTAGTATTCGAAGTACGTACGAAACTGTTGGAAATATTTACTGTGTTAGGTTAGATAGGCGCAGAAGTAAAGGGTATGGACTTCTGCGATGCTTACTTGTTCCGGTGACAAATATATAATCCTAATTTTAACTTTCGTGTATATAATGAATCTATTAATACACGCCGTGTTACAGAAGGAACTTTTGTGGCCATGGCGTCATTTTGGTTATAATTAGACTTGCTCTTAACATCACTCCGGGGAGTCTCACAACTTTAATACCCAAAGTAATATTCATTAAAGACATAAGAAGAAAACGCATCTAATAAAAAAAAGTGTTCTCAACATTACCATCAGCCTATCTCAGTCCTGGACATAGGCCTCTCCTATGGCACGCCAATGAGCTCGAACTTCGGCCCTCCGCTTCCGACCACTGCCAGCCATTTTGCGTACATCGTCTCCCCACCTAGCTGGAGCACGTCCTACACTACGTTTACCGAAAAGTTTTATTTCAGGAAAACCCACAAGTAATCATAACATAACACAACAAAGAAGCCTGTAAAAACCAACCTTTTATTATTCAAAACAATTTTAAAATGGTGTTTGTTCGTTAACTCAAAGTGCATTGGCTCCCAACAGACGCAAATATTGATCCGATCGCAAATTAGAATTCTGCCTTCTGCATACCATTGTTCAGAATTTAGTTTCGTTTGCGTTCCGATGGTAAAGAGATACGATTAGTCATTAGACTGTTTACCTGACTACAATAACCGCGAATACAGAAGGAAAGTAGATATGAGGCAGAATCTGTTTTATGTAGGTATTAGTCAAGTCTTCTATATCCTATCGTGTCCTGGTAACTCTTCAAACACAGGTACTTATGTTTAGACAGAAAATACAGAGTTATCTTGTTCTTCTTTGCAGGAGATTACACCCTTAGTCCTCCATTCAATAGTTAATCATAAGTCTTATAAATGTTGAGCATATTTTTCTTATCATAAGTGCTATGTTCACAAATTAGCTAGTCGATTGCTATCCATCGGGCCCTTCCCAGTATCCTAGCCTTATACGAGCTCTTTCTACTCTGCCAAATTGGTTTTGGGCTTATTAGTGGCTTATTCTTGCTTAAATTGTGCTCGACGTTATTATAATAATTATGTTAGCTGAATCTTGAATTATCATATATTTATCCATACTTCCATGTTCATAGTATTATAAATGTGAAAGTAACTCTGTCTGTCTGTTATGCCTTCATGACTAAACCGCTGGACGGATTTTGATGAAATTTGGCTACTTAACGCGGGCGAAGCCGCGGGCAAAAGCTAATAATAGTTATATTTTCGGTCAATTTCACTTGCGTCCGTTTATTGGAAAAGCAGTGTTACGTAAAGAGGATAGGCAGAGGTATCCTTTTGCTGCCAATAACAACTTTTACTTGAAAACGTTTGCCAAGAGAGTAAGCTTTATTTGTTTACGTTGGTTTATTGTGGCTCGCTTTGGAAAAGTTGATGTTAAGTAGGTACCTACTTGGTCTAATAGTATGTCAGTGAGTGTATTTAGTTAAACGATATAAGTTTAACTAAGGTGTATTATGGCGCCAGCCTTCAGACTATAAATATCATGAAGCTGATGTACAGAAAAGTTCCGTTTAGAGGCTTCTTCTTACCTATATATATTTAATCTCTGCACCACCCTAAGGTTGACTGGTAGAGAATGCCTCAGGCAAGTCCGCCTATGTAGACAGCTTTTATTACATGAAGTTTAAATAAATAAAAAAATAATATTTTTTCAATATAACCTACTTCTTCTAAGCGAGTTAATGGCAAAAATAAATTTTGGCCTAACCTCCGCTGCGCGAACGGCGTATGACCTACTGTATTCAATAGACTCTTCGTACAGATATCTCTAGGCAGCGATTTGTGATAGTACCACACATGCCCAAAATAAAAAAGAAGGGGTTGATTATAAGACTAGAGAGTACAAAATAATTACCCAGTTTTTATTCCAGGTAATTCTTCGCAAAATTACGTGTATTTTAATCTCTTTGAGCCACAGCAGCTAGAAGGCTTCCCTCATACATCAACTGCCTGTCGCTCCATCTCACTAGTACTGGGTTACAATGGACTGCTAGTAACCTACACTTGCTAGTCACCTGTTACGTTTCGTTCAGATCTTTTAACCCTGTGCGCCGGTCGGTAGTGGGACGTATACATTTTTGGATTTTTACATAAATAGTGTTTTTTTATCCAAATCGCTTCAGCCGTTTAGGAGTTTAGAGACAAACAGCGTACTGCGACTTGATTATATTAAGATTTATCTCACGATATCAATAATATTTAATAGTCATAATAAAATTTTAGTAACCACGAGAGAAATTACCTACATACATGACATAAAACATTTGTTGTCCAGAAAATTCCCAAGCGTAGCCGAAGGAAACGTCTATATCGACTAAAGGACGTAACACATCTAATAACTTATGTTTGTGCGCTGTCCGTACAAACAGACAGACAGACAGTAGTCGAGTGTCCTTATCTGCGCGCGCACTTTACTCACTGCGATTTAGCTCTCGTGAACTTTACTCGCTATGCGCCGGGTTAGGTTGCAAGCGATATGAGAAAGTTTTACTAGTCTTGATACTTGAAAATCTTAATCCTCTTAACGTCCTTTACTACTTATAAAGAAATGGTCGTTTTTCCCACTGCGACTGTAAAGTGGTAAACAAAGATGTTCTTATGAATCTATATTTTATCGCTCGCCGAATGAACTCTTATGACGTCAAACTTACAACCAGTTTATTGTTTTTTTTGTGGTTGAGGATCATATTATACCTAATCCCTTCTTCACCTTACTCGTCTGCTTCTTTACACCCAAAAAAAGCAGTGTAATGCTTACAGAGTTCATGTTTTAGTGTATCCAATTTAAATTTTTAATAAATTTTAAATCGTGATTTTTTATTATTTGAAAGTGAAAAAGTATCAAAACTATTTGCTCTCTGCATTAAGTGAGCACAGTGGGGTTGGATGTTTGCAGTGTGAATGGAGCGCGACTCCTGCGCAGGTTGGGTTCAACAGCACATGCGCAAACACAATAAAGTGTGCATCAGTGAAAGTGCACGGATTTATGACGTTCATTTGTTTATTAATGCGATATTTAGTTTCATGAACTATAGTTATATTAGAATAGAATTACAAACCTTCAGACTTGGAATGGTTCATACTACTTTTTTTAAACTAAACCGTCTACTGGCTATTGCTCCAGACGTCCAGTAGCTAAGACTAAATTTTAAAAAAAAACTTGTCTCATCAAATCTACATTTTGTTTTCTAACGCCATCTTCCCTTAGCCGAGGCCCGAACCACTCTTAGTGACCTTAATTGCGATGACGCTTTTTAATTTGTCAGCCTAGTTGAAAGCCTTTTTTAGGGCTCACCTAATGGCCAATTAAGCAATCAAACTTATCCTGAGCGTTACTTGTGAAAGAGAATATCAAAAAAATAACTTAAGCTTTAGACTTAGTTGACAACTTATACTACACATATCGAGCATATCATCACAATGGATTCTCTAAAAAAACTACTGATCCTGATAATTACATATTACCAACATTAAAACTTAATGTATATCTTCTATCATTAACCTAAATACTTCTAATGAATAATGGTTTTCCCCAAGGTACCATTCATGGACCTCCGTCTAATTATAATTATATGTGCGTTAATTATATTTTTAACACGAGTATGTCCTCCTACGGTCATTCGTTCGACAGGTCCTCAAAACAACAGTATTACAACTTAACCTTTCATACAGAGTACAAACGTGTGTACGTTCACTAATTCATTGAGGAGCCTTGAACGACGTGTGAGACAATGGCAGTTCACTCCTCCGGAATCGAACCCACGACCTAGTGCGGCTACTATGTGTGCGAACTAGGCACTTTTGTTAGAATTAAGTTTTAATTAATTTAGATTTGTTCGTTGAGACCTAATATCGTTTATGTTTCAAGGGTTACTTCTGTGGCATAATCTGAGTTCTATAATGAAATAAATCTCTAAAAAACCAGCATCCATTTTGTTACACAATAAATCTTATTCAAAAGCGGTGTTAAGCCTACTCCAATAATTTCATTTTTCTTCTTGATTAATTACCTAGAATATTTTATTAAAAATTACGAAACCAACATTCACATAACTAAACGCATTCACATTGTTACTGAATTTCCAATAATTAATTTGCATCCTAATCCACCCACAGGTCACAGTAAAATACACTCAAAACTCGCATTTTCCCTTTAATTTGCTATCATATTTCAAACTTAAACCTCATAAACAAAATCGTCCTCAATCCACACTACCGAACACATCTTATTAATCAATCCAGGCCTACCTTTCACGTGATCACGATCAATCGTAACTGAGTCACCGTCTCATCTGTTAGTTTCACAACCACTGCCCACGGCGCGCGAATGAGTTTAGTAACCTCGGTTAATCAGTGCGGTGGATGACTCACGGACTGCGATTGATACCTGAGGTTATCCTCGTCAGTGGAAAATGTTTCAGCTGCTGTTTCACTCGTTTCATTTATCTCTTATTACAAATATATGTTTATTTTTGCTTCAACGTTTTATTATATAGTTGAGTTATGTTTAGGTTTATTATGTGCTTAGATAAAGTTACTATATTCAAGTCTTACTAAGCCTAAATTTTTTTTATTTCTTTGAGTCGAAGCTTTTTTACAATATAATATGAAAAGGTCTCGATGTCATACTAAATATAAAAATCTGTTAGTAGTTTTTGTATTTTGTCATTATTTCGATTTCGTAGCTACCGTATTTATAGCCTATGTTATCTTTATCTTCATGACAAGTTCTTGATTCTGTTGATTGAACGTATTCAATCCTTTATATAAGCCTTCACATTTGCCCCTAGTTACATTAATCAGATTCACCTAAACTACAAACCAAGTCACCGCTATTGAGACCACACTACCGCGCCTATTGGTTTAGTGAAATAGATCGATTCGTCTATGGTATGTGTAACACAAATATTGCGATAACGGCAATACAATCGATTGGATGTCAAATATTATGCGCATATGGTATGCGCTGCTTTTGAATGTTCTCACAATAATATCTCAAATATTTTACGAATCCGTCGTGAGCGGAATATCAAACAGTTTGGTTGTAATTGTGAGCGTATGTAAATAGCAATTTGGTCTATTAGTTTATTCTTCATGATGTATAAATTATTCTCTGGTAGTATACATTCGTGGATGCAAATGGGAAGTTGTCGTTCATTGTGGCGTTCTTGTGGTGATGCCTTTGTTCAACAATGGACGTCTTTCGGCTGATGATGATGATGATACATTCGAAAATTCCCAACATTTTGTCCAGTTGCGCCCAATATTTATATTATAAAATTAAAAAAACAAGATTTGCCCGATGAATGGTTAACCACCTATTTCATAACACTTGTTATGATAGAAAAAAATCTGTCAAAAACAACTAAAATTCTTGTTTAATGCTTCTACTCTACATTTGTTACAATGTTATCTAGGTCATTCAAACAAAACACCACACCTCATTATTTAATTAGCATACAATTACCACGATTTAGTGTTATTTTACCAAGTCCCATAAGGATTTCCAAATTCATTGCATGTCCAAAATCAGAGCATTGGGTGTCAAAAACACGAGCGTTGTTAGCACATCGCCTACGATATCGTGTTGTGTCATATGGGTTGTGGACTTTTGTTATTTGTGGTATCGAAATCGCTGACATTGTTCTCATTTTTTGAAATTATTCGTTCTTGTAACATTCAAATATACTACAAAGCCTCCAGAAAACTGAGTGCTCAGTTTTCTGAAAGCTTTGTCAATGCATTGTATGAATATCGTTGATACGTAATGCTACATTAATTGTCGTTTACTGGTCATTCTTATTACATTACTAACGAAAGAATATTTTATTAGATTTTGTAAAAAACTTTATTTGAAGAGTCCCATTTTTTTGGATAAACAATGATGTCTATTAAGCTTAAAATATTAATTAGGACCATACTTTTTCATACAACGTCACCTATTTATAACAATTCGTCATAGTGGCATAAAGCATAGACTATAGAGTCCATACACTCAATACTAAGGATTTGTATCGAATCAAATTTGTATCCTGTTAACAATGCGAGTTAAGTGTTATGTGGCGCGGGGAGCGTCGCCGGTACGTGATCTCAAATAAAGTAAGCCCGACACATTAGGAATGTGCTATAATATTGTAGTGATACCAACGATACAACGGTCTGGCGGGACTGTCCAGAATAATGTAGCGGAGATTTCAGTTTTCTATCATAATATAGGAACTCCTTCTAGTGCATTGTATTATGTACTGCTATTATAGCTGTTAGAATAATAGCAATACACAATATTATAGCTGTTCTGCCGCTCTTGTTCTGTAACTTTACCACCGATACTGTAATCCCTAAGCCGCTTGCCAAGAGTGAGGATAATGGTAACGTCACCCCATAACTAAGGGGGAGGACTTTGTTCAACAGTGGACATATTCTGGCTGATGATGATTATAGCTATTATGTATTGAATAAGATGTAGGTATGTACGTGTTCGATTGAATAATTATGTTATACATTTTCAAGGCACTGCTGTTGTATATTTACTTTTTGACAGGTGTAATATTTTTTTTTTGTGATGGTATAAGATGCCAACGACCCCGAGGGGGGTATTATGGGACATAACTGTACTAAGGCGAGACTTAAGCCCCTAGCCAAAAAAAAATGTAATGAAGTAATTTAATATTTACATATATTATATGCTTTTACTGGAGGAAAGTATACTATATTTTATTGTCAACATTTCGATTCGTACACAATAAAATGATTTAGTAAACATCCTAATATCAACAGTAATAGAAAGAAAAGTACTAATTAATAGTGTGCTTATTCCGCTAGATCCATCAAGTGCACTATTAAACTATTAGAAATTAAAAGAGGTTCTAAAACTTTCCAGGGCCCATCACCGAGCAAATTGCAATATATTCCTCCTATATACAAACAAAACATTAAAAGTTATGCTTTTAAATATTTACATTATTTCCAGGTTTTAAAAAGGCGCTTAGTCGACTCCACGTGACCAAAGGGCTGGTTCATTTTTTGGCCAAAGAATCGGCATTGCCATTCAACGTGGCAATGCTGCCAGTCTTTTGGGCACGTTACCGGTTGACATCGATGGGGATGAATCCTTTGATGCTTTTTAACTTTTTATTTTGTATAGGTATATTGTTTTTATTTTGTATTAGAATTAATTTGTAAATAGTAGTAAAATAGTTATAATTATAAGTAGATTATAATTATAATATTGTAATGTTAATTTATTATTCCATCTGCTGGATTTTACACTAATGACTTCATAAAGTGCTAAATATCGCCCCGAGCCAACCGTGATTTAGATGGTATTGCTTGGAGCTAGATATAACACGTTATTTATTAGGATTTAATTTAGCAATAACAGTAAAATAATTAGGAGGCTTCTGGCTGTAGCAGGTTGTATGCAAGCAAACTTTGTCTCCACTCAAACATTAGATAGGTGCAGCCATCATAAGCGGACATTAGGGCAATGAACAAGGTACCTCACGTGACACTTGTACGCAGTATAATTTCTACAGATAATCAAAACAGCAGAATTGCAGAAAATTTTAAGTAAGTAAATATTTTTTTTCCTTGCTAACAATTTTCATAAACCTAAGTATACTCACTTATAATACCACAAGAGCTAATTTTGAAGCTCGTGTGGTATTCGGGGGATTATTTTTCCGTCCCAAATGTCGGCCAATAGAATTGCACCATTCGACGTCACGTGGTACAACCTAAAAATAATCAAAAAATTATCAGTATAATACCATTTAGGTTGTACCACGTGACGTCGAATGGTGCAATTCTATTGGTCGATATTTGGGTCGGAAAAATAATCATATAAAATTAACCACGGTGGAGGTACAATAGAATGATAACAATTATACTACCTACTATACTTGTTAAGGCACTTCGAATTTATCATATTTATTTATTAACCATCTTATCAACACATATGTATACACATAAGTTACAGGACGACCTGATTAGCGCAGTGGCTAAGCGATTGGACTGCTGCGCTAAGGGTCGCGGGTTCGATTCCCGCACGGGGCAAAAACTTTGTGCGAACCACAGATGTTTGTCCCGAGTCTGGGTGTTTATGTATGTGATATTTCATGTTTGTGAAACGCACCCACGACACAGGAGAAAATCCTAGTGTGGGGCAACGTTTTAAAAAGTAAAAAAAAAAAAAAAACAGGTTGTATTGTATAGTTAGTTTATATTTAGACTTAGTAAAACCTAATACCAATCTCTCATAACTGATGTCTGATCGATGAAGGTTAACATTGTAGTAAAGTTCTTCTTAACGCAGGCCTTTCTTTAACAGCAGCAAGGCTTTACACTAAATCAGTCTTTCTAGTCCTCTACCTCGTTGCCAACTGCGTACCATTTTTCACTTCGCTACTAAACAAACAAACATACTGCCACCTTGCTTTACGACCACGATAAATCTTTTGTAAATCGGTGTTTAACATGGTATCCCTCCGACCACAACATGTGGTCACCGCACTAGCAACTCGTGCGCCGACTGACAAACCGCAGCGCCAACCGCGCACGCGCTGACGCGATATCGATATGAATTTAAATCGGATTAACTATGGCGTTGTTTTTTTAGATCCTTTTGTAGCTTCGAATTTGGAATTTGGGTTTGGAGTAGAATTATTTGAAACTTGAATGTTGCCACCAATGCTTTTATAACGTATGTTGGATCAATTTTAGACCGGGCAAAGTTGCAATAGCAGTATAAATTTAAAAATTGTTTCAGATTGACATTATCAGCAGCCGTAAAATGTCCACTGTTGAACAAAGGCCTTCTCCTTGGAACGCTATAATTGACCTCCAAAATTTACTGAATAGCAATAATCACTTGTCTAATAGGAGACGAGCCAACAGGCATTCATCGTGCATAGTTACGTTTAGAATCATAACCTAGTGCCGATGAACTATGCACCCAAAAATTTTTACGAAGAAGAAAAGCCTCCTCGAAGCTAAAGACCGTATTTATTGAGTGGTACCATAACTCCTCAAAATCATCATCACCAGCCAGAAGACGTCCACCGTTGAAAAAAGGCTTCCCCTCCTCGTGGATACTGAAATGGAAGGTGGTCTATATACTTCAACTACGACCTCACGCCTCGCTCAACTTTCACAATACACCAAAACTAGTGCAAGGCGTTAATGAAACGGAGATGATTTATGGTAACTAGTGCGTAGGTGCGCGTGAGCAGAGATTATCAAGTTACAGATAATTTGGTGAAATAATAACTACGCCCCCGCCCCGTGGTGTAAGGGCACGTGGGTGAGTTGTGTACACTTGCAACCAAAATTATATACCGCCAATATTTAGATTGAAAAAAATCTTCTTCCTCATAATCATACTCTTAGTCGTGTTAAAAAAGTTTATATTAAATTTCATTTAAACTTCAGATTTGACGTTTCGATATGATTTAATAATAATAATTGAATAGCAAATTGAAATTACTAATAAGTTGAAAAAAAATTGTTTGTAAATCTGGACTTAAAAAATAGGATTTCGTATAGTATAACGCTAACATTCGTTTTTACAATTATATTCTCCATTTTCAATAGACTGGTGTCTATAAATTTGGCCCCATGTGTACCAACCTACAAACAGCGTAAGAATTAAAGATAGCTAATGCATTACGAAACAGTGCTTTATTAGTTTTGATGAGCTTAGTTAAATATTTTGATAGCGTTATATTTATTGCTTAGAGGTTCTGGCTCTTGGCATGTTTTTAATAATTAAGTGATTTTGATTATTATTCGGATAAGCTTATGTTACGCCCGATTAGATTATGCCTTGATTTTTAGGTTAGGTTTGAAGAAGTTATTTTATATATTTATATATGACTGCCTCGTTGGTCTAGCGGTCGTTAAGCGCGACTGCTGAGCACGAGGTCCTGGGTTCGAATCCCGGGTCGGGCAAAGTGTTACTGGGTTTTTCCATTAGGTAATTCTCAGTAGCAGCACGGAGTCTGGATTTGTGCCCGGTTCATGGCATAGGCTCGCCCCCTTTTACATTGGGATCTCAAAAACTTTTCTTTTAAGAGGGAAAATAGGTATGGTAGAGATCAGAGATTATATCTATTGAGTTTGACGCCTATGGTAGCAGCAGGTGCTCCTAATACCTAATATGAAAATGATCTAATTAGAATCGATAAGAGGTCGACCTTAATATGACTTCTTTCCATATTATAGGATGAAGGAGGCTTCTAGATGGCATTTCCTATGTTCCAATACAGTTTTAGAAGAAGTTTAAAAAGCAGAACTTTCAGTAGCTAATTTTACGTTTGATTAGTTAAAGCGAGTAAGAATTATGTTGATGCCTAGTCAAAAAGAATAGCTTAATACGTAGAAAACACACCTAGTAAGATTCTGTATAGTCACGACAGCCAGCCACACAAATTATACTTTCATATGAGCGACTACCGAAAAAAAACTGGTGCTACTTAAAAAAAGCATCCAACATTATATGACAGACAGACAGACAAATCCGTGCACCATAATAGGGCAGCCAAAAAAATAACAATCCTATTGAGACCGCGCTTCGGTCCTCAGGCTTGCATACAATGCATAAAGAAACATTAGTTCGTCATCTTACAAACTTAATTATACGCCTAACACATTCAAATACCAACCTTAAGTCCTTAACATAAAGTTTGATAGAACTTTGAATTACTTTTGGATTTAAAACATTACTTCTGACACGGCCAACTTAGAAATACAGTTGCATAATTGTTGATTAGTAATAAATTTGATGGAGGAGCAGTTCCGGTGGCCGCAAAAGTAAGTTGGCAAATGAGTGCGTTTGTGACTTTGCCAAGTGAAGACAATGAGTCGGTACACATAAATAGTTTAGACGTGAATGTAGGAAACTTGATCAGGTGATCGATGGAGGAGACAACTGTAATGGAAAGCAGTGAGTGTTGATCATGATCATGCGCAGGTGCAATACAACTGAACATAGTCTCATAATGAGTAGATAAGATGACCTAACCGTATGATAGACAAAGAGAAAAATATTTTTTTTCTAAGTATTACTTGGATGTTTCTTAAACAAGCATTGCGTCAGGAATCTTCAAAGAGTTCTGAAGAATCAAACTGAACGATGAAGTGTCCCTGGCTTTACTGCACCAGCCGACATAAGCGACACCTGTTTATAGTGCGTTTGGAGCATAAGTGCTTGTGATCGAGTCCAAAACTTTTTGGTTAGGTAAATCCAGAAATATAATTGGAGTATAACTGTTGGTGTATAATACTTAAATGATCAGCCTGTCTATCCTAAACAATTTTTTTTTAAAACCAACCTAAAAGGTTTTTAGTGTCGACAGTTCTAGTTTATTTTGTCCTTCCTCTTCACCTGCCTTATGGAACTCCTTCCCATTAGTTACAATCTCAAAATTACCGTATCGTGTTCATCGTAGCTCAGCTGGCCTACTTACGCTGGCATCATAATTAGCTGTACACATGACAATGAGGCAGGCAGGCTGCCCTAACTGCGTGCTACGTTGGCTTTGGTTCACTTTCCGATTTACATTATGCTCAGACTGATCTGTTTACTAGAGTAAGGAGTTTTGCTTTCTGGGTTGTTGTATGTACCTCTGATTCCGCTTGTTTTGCTTCCCTTTCTGATATTTGATAGGAAGGAAGTTGATCGAAGATGTCGAATCGATTATACGGATTTTGGATTCTCGGTGCGAGTCGGAACACTTCGAGTGAAAAGTCATAAGGTAATGATGAAATGCTATAATACCTTAAGTAAAATAATACTAGTCATTTATTTTTGTATTGGTTTGTTTTGTTGGATGGTAATGGTAAATAATAATTTTCTAGCATTATACTCGTGACGTATTTTCGGGATTTGTATGTACTTGTTATTTTGGTCAACTGGGGTCAGCTTCTACTTGCTTACCAAAGCTCGGTGGGGAAAAACTGTAGCCATAATTTAACACAATTTAAACCATTTTGGTCCATTTCTCCAGAACCCAAGTGGGCGTCGCTCTCAAATAGTTTAACTATAATCAGCAATTAATATGTGATCCCACTAAGTGACGCCGTTATCTTATCTAAAATAGTAACATTTAAATACAACTAATGGTTATGAGGGCCAAATTATTTTTTGGAACGATACCTTAAAATCGTGGTGTTCACACTTTCTAGTTGGGTTGTTTCGGTAAGAAAATGTTCGTGAATTAATTTGGTTTTATTGAAAAAGTAGCAGACCGGGCTCTGTGGCGTACCTTAGGAGAGGCTGATGTCCAGCAGTGGACTGCAACGGGGTGAGGATGATGATGAAAAAAGTTTTACAAACTTGATGTTCTCCTAAATCACTTTCATTCTTGCAATCTTCGTTTCCCCGTATTCCCCGAAGGGGTAGGCAAAGGTGCACATATAGTACACCCACATTTCGCCAGTTATGTTTTTTAGGTCCCAATGTAATAGGAGGCAAGCCTATTGCCATCAACCGGGCACAAATCCAGACTCCGTGCTGCTACTGAGAATTACCTAATGGAAAAACCCAGTAACACTTTGCCGGACCCGGGATTCGAACCCAGGAACTCGTCCTCAGCAGTCGCGCTTAGCAACCACTAGACCAACGAGGCAGTCGAACTCAACCTATTATACGCACCATCTTCGCTTAGCTAGCCGTGAGATACCTGGCTAGGCCATACATTTGTATGGACGTATCAATTTCATGTCGTCATTGTATAGGTACTTATGAAAACAAAATATATTGAACTTTACGTCAACCTATTCATATCTGTAATCAAGATGCAATAATTAATGAAGTTTATAATTATTATAACCAGAAGCTAATTTTGAGGTACTGTTGTAAATGTCATCACTTGAATAAATAGTTATTGCGTCAAAATGTAATCAACGTGTTTTTTTTAGATTAGCCCGAATTTTACATGAAAAAAATAGATAATAAAAATAAAGCAGTGAGCAGTGACCGTCGGACTGCTAAATCAAATGTCGCAGGTTCAAACCCCAGCACGCATCAATGTCTTTTCGAACTCATGTGCGTATTATAAATTCGTTATCAGCTGCTAAAAACGGTGAAGGAAAACATCTTGAGGATACCGGCACACCTGAGAGGTTTTTCAACGGTGTCTAAAGCCATGTCAAAGGCCTACAGGGGGTTAAAACTATATTGTACCCCCACAATTTTCGCTAGTTATGATTTCTTTTTTTTTCTCTCCCAGTGTAATACGGGGCGAGCCTAATGCCATCCGGGCACAAATCCAGACTCCGTGCTGCTACTGAGAATAACCGAATGGAAAAACTCAATAACACTGCCTGACCTGGGATTCGAACCAAAGACCTCGTACTTATCAGTCGCACTTAGCAACCACTAGACTAACGAGGCAGTAACATTTAATAACAGCTACGAAATAAACGCATCACTTGTAAGTAGAGTCACATATTTCGTTATCAACACAAGAGATTTAAAGAATAGGCCTCACAATGCCACCGTTAGCCAGTCATAGCATATAGGATAATATATGTAAAACACATAAGTCCTATAATAGCCATCCACACGTGTTCAAAGACCAATAATAATATTATTTTCAACAACAAAGATCATCGCCACTTTGCAAATCGTGACATGCAGGCTGAATGACAATCTCATACATACGATATAAAAGAACAGAAGGTTAATTCGTAGTTACATACAATTGTAATCTTGGTCAATTTACTCCAAGCAACTGCAGTTTTGGCAGGCCTCCCACCAAGTGGACCGACGATATCGTCAGATTTGCGGGCAATCGGTGCATGCAATTGGCAAGCTGTCGTTCATTGTGGTGTTCTAAGGGGGAGGCTGATGATCCAAATGATGCCGTGTGGAATTCGGCCTAGAATTGACCACCCCCTTTGCTCCCGTGGGTGTCGTAAGGGACGATTAAGGACAAATGCAGAAGATGGGCAGCAGCGTCTACTGAAACTTGACTACTAATACTGCGATCTCCAAGCCGTTTGCCAAGTGAGGAGATTATGGCACGCCCCTTAAAGGGGAAGGCTTTATTGAACAGTGGACGTCCTCCGGCTGATGATGATGATGATGAAGCGAATGAAATAGATACCTCAGTCCAAAGCTATGATGATTATGTTTTAAAACAACTAGCACGTTGTCACTTTTATCACAGCACCGACTTATGTAAATGAGTAAAAATTAAAGAGATTTACGGAGTATACCTTCTGCTGTTCACCTGTCTTGTGTAGTATATTAATAACTGAACTTTAGGCCCGTCGTCGCCCGGATTTTTCCATTATTTTTACTTTATTATAATAGCGTATTTGTACGCGTGAGCTGAAATGTTTATTGGAATTAGGTTTAGCTTCTAGGTAATAGCGAAGAAATGGTAAGGTATTCGTAGCGATTATTCTTGATTAAGTGTTTTTGTTTAATTCTGAATGTATCTAAGTGTACTTTAAAGGCGTTGATTCTTAATTTAGAACAACGTTTTAGAATTTTTTTGTATCGGTTTATGGATAATATAAGGTATAATATAATATAAGTAGTAAGGAGTAATAGTGTATCATAAGTGTTAAATTGAAATTAATGTCTCAATCCAAGCTCAATTAATATTATGACTAAACACGATGTTAATTTTAGTAAGTAAAGTTAAAGATATCTGTGGAAATTTATAAATTTTCTTTTTTGAAATGTTACTCGTATACCGTACTACTACCTACTTGACGAAGTTATAAATATACCATCACCCCTAAATACCTATAGCGGTAGGCAAAGGTGTATATATCTAAGTATATAATTTTGACTTGCAGATTCAAATATTATTTTATATAGGTAAGTTTTAATCATCAAAAATACCTCAATGCACTTATAAGGTTGGTGGGGTCGCTGTAAAAACTTGCAGACAATCGCTCATAATATCAACATAATGTTATTTATTATGTGGATGCAAAAACAGCTTTGTTTTGTTTTTGATTTGTGTTTTAAATTGTTTTCGTAGGTACCTACTGTCATGGAAAAAATGTTTATTGATAAGAGTAGGTGTACAATTCGGTGATTCCATTGTTTTAGTTTAGTAATTTTTTGCAACTGAATGTTCAAATTTTTTCACGTTTACTGTACCTTTGTTTTATCTTATTTACAAATTCATATTCATACGGTTCCATTTTTTTTGTAGTTAGCGTATTATTATAGTTACATAGTGTATGTAAGTACATTTATCTATCACTTAGAAAACTGCTACAAAAACCAATTAGAATTTTTTTTTTGTTTAAAAAAAACGTCGCCCCACACTAGGAATTTTTCCTGTATCGTAGGTGCATTTCACAATATTCACTTACACTAACACCCAGACTCGGGACAAACATCTGTGGTTCGCACAAAATTTTGCCCCGTGCGGGAATCGAACCCGCAACCCTTAGCGCAGCAGTCCAATCGCTTAGCCACAGCGCTACTCAGGTTGTCAAATTAATAATAGCGAAATTCAAGCTTTTATTGCTAGATCCTTTACAGCTTTAAATAACTACCTAAAGAAGTAATTTATATGTCTCCAATGGTAACACGAATTACATTTCAAACTGCTTCTTAATCGTTTCCTGCCATAACATCAGTATTCAGAAAACGATCGATTCCAAAATTTCGGGAAGCATTCGCCCGACATTTTTTTGTTCTAAAAAGCGAATTAGAATGTTTAAAGTGGTTGGCATGAGTCATGCGGATTGATACATGAGATTGTATCGCAAATAGGTCAGAGAAGATCTACTTTATTCAAGCCTCGTTAACGCACTCTTGCCATTTGCATCCACCGGTTGCCCGCAACTCTGACGATATCGTCGGTCCACCTGGTTTTCTCCATAAAATTTTTAAATCTGAGACTAGACACAGTGACATTTTGTACGCCTATAATAAAATTGCTTCACGTAAAAACAAACATTTATGGGAAAACTAATTAAAATTAATTAGTCCAGGGTTTATTAATATAAGGGTTAATTAATATAAGGGTTAATTAATATAAGGGTTTATTAATATAAACCCTGGACCGTCTACCTCGCTACCATAAGTGTTGACTGGCCAATCCCTACAGTACGGCATGAGCATGACTTGTTTCCTTAGACATAACGCATGCTGATACGAAGAAGACGAATTAAGTCGTCAAAGAACTTTACTTATGAGATTAGTTATGTTTATTTAATTATTTTGAAAAAACATCTCCCACAATATTTTTCCAGAATCGTGGATGAGCTTCACAAACATAAAATATCACAAACCTAAACACCCAGACTCGCGACAAACATCTGCGGTTCGCACAATTTTTTGCCAATTGCGGTAATCGAACCCGCAACCCTTAGCGCAGCAGCCTAATTCCCTTGGCCACTGCACCAATTAGGTCGTCAAGATTATTGTACCGTTGTTACCATTTCTATGTCAGCTAATGGCCCTACTGCGCATACAGTTCCCTGGTATTTAGCGTGTCTAGTTTATGCAGGCACACAGCGTCTGCCTAGCACTAAATCTTTATACGACGCACAATGATGTCACACTGGACTGCTACTCTTTGAATTCAGATGTCGTATTGAGTGTGGTGGTACAAGGGAGAGAACGGCAGCGATCGATTCTTAGATCTCGTATAAAGAAGGTTAGTGTACATAGCAAGCATATTAATTTGCTGGTTTTTGCGAAGAGATGTCGAACTTATTTCTAAGAAAAGTATAGGACCACGATTAAAATAATATTTTTAAGAATCAAATGAAAACTAATCATCTATATTCTACAAGACATAAATACTGTTTGCGAAATAAGGTTAAAATTAAATACATTATGTGATGTATTTAATTGACTAGCGCGGTAATTCGCGGTGAAAATCCAATAGACTAAAGAGTTACCTACTTATGGCGTTGAAAACCAAGTGTAGGGCATAAATTAATACTCCTTCGTGACTCACACTACAAAACGCTTCTCTTATAACTTGGGACACAACCAACAAAGACACACATTGACAACAAATCAATCGCGCACGCGCCAACGTTTGACATGTATATGCGCGAACGCACGGAATGTCGATCGATAAGCGCTACTAAAAATAGTCGATGCACCGGTGGTGGAGTAAACGTTATATATCTACGTAGCCTATCTCCGTACCTGCTCTGTATGCCTACGTTATATCGACAGGAACTATCACCCCATACGCTTGCTAGGATTATCGCTAAGGTAGTTATAATGATGTTCTCCTGACCGAATTCCAGTCACGACGGCCTTTCTAAGCCGGAACTAGCTCGCAAATCGCTTCCTAATCCCTCATTCCCATAGTCCGATGGGACGGTAGACCAATATGACCGGGGAGAGAGCTCGCGGAAAGGACCAACGGCTTGACGTGCCTTTCGAAGCACGGAGGCGTCTCGACATGTGAAAACGGTCACCCATCACAAGACTGACCGCGGTAAGTACGGCTTAACCTCGCAGATCGACTGGTCTTCGTGGTAGCCATGCAGGTCCAGAAGTCCTAACCAGAAAGAAGACAAACTCCCCCATTATGTCTAGTTGAATTTCATGCTACAGGACTCATTCATATTCCTAGAGTATAATATAGGCAACCTGTCTCGGTACACATCTACGAATGATGACGTAGCAGACACGTTCAATCCCAGACACTTATATTTCATACATCATTTCCAAAAGTGTCTGTGTAATTACTTAACGCTAAGATACCTTACCTAAATAAGTTCATAGATAAAGCACGGAATAATATTTAATGTCTGTGCTGAAAAGTGTCTGCTGACGGTGTCTGTAACTAATCACACTGAAACGAAGTCACCAGCACTCGCTACACCAAAAACTTGCAAATCATTTAGCTATCACAAAAGTATACAAGTTATCTAATCATCGGTTGGTGAGCAATTTCGATCGCTGCGACGGCGACCGCGACCACGGCCGTGGGAATGCGAGGTGCGCGCGCATTATCGCGCGCGATCTCATCTGATAGCGGAGTTATCTGGCACGATCTGCGCACGAGTCGGTGCCGGTGCGAGGTGGGTATGTTGAAGGGTGAAATTGGGATAGTTCCGTTGTTTAGTTGTGTGTGTATTTTCTAGGTTATATGGTAGAAAGTAGATATGTATTTAAATATTCTTGTCAAGAAAAACATATCATAAGTATAGAAAACATATTTCTTAGACTAAAAGGGATTATTATATAGACCTACTTTATATTTTTATCCAAATGTTTTACTGCAATATAAGACGTGCTAAAATAATAATAAACATTCCGATGAATTGAGTACTCCTTTTTCTGATGTCGGTTAAAAACATCACATCGCACTTGTAGTTCTTGAAGACGACATTATGTAGTACGCCCACATTTTGCTAGTTAAGTTACAAGTCCGCCCGACCCGAGATCGAATCCAGGATGTCATGTTCAGCGTTTGGAACTTGCGAACTAGAAAGAAATAAATGATAAAGGTTCCTATTATAGGTAAATCATGAGAACTACAAACTTTATGTTAAAGTCTAAAACTTATCCCATTGAGAATAATTTCCCCAGCGTGGTCACCACAGTCGGGGGCGAGTGTTGGCGACGCTAGCGCCCTCACCGCTGTTTAATCGTGATTTTAGATTTTAAATGGACACGTAGAGATGCATTGGTTCGCCGAATGGGAGATTTTTGGTTCTAACTGATTTGTTAGGTGTTAATGTTACTTGTATTATGTTAGTTTTCCATACTAATATTATAGCTATAAATGTGCAAGTAACTCTATCTGTCTGTTACGCCTTCTTGACTAAACCGCTGAACGGATTTTGATAATATTTGACATGTAGAAAGGTTAAGACCCGAGAAAGGACAAAGGCTACTTAACACGGTCGAAGCCGCGTGCAAAAGCTGGTATATTACATATGAGTAAGTTATACTAATTTGACTAACGTTTGGCTTGGGAACAATAATCTTCTCGAATTTCGGTCACAGCGGCTTGTCTCATCTGAGAATAGCCAACTACGCAGGGGATATTAAAGTGTACAAGTAGTATGCACGCAGACACAGGTGCACTCTCTATACCCTCACTCTCATAGTCCGATGGGACGGTAGACCGATACGACCGGAGAGAGATCAGGCGCAGGACCAATGGCTTAACGTGCCTTCCGAAGCACGTAGGGGTCTCGACAATTAAAAATGGTTACCCATCACAAGTCTGACCGCGGCGAGCATGGCTTAATCTTAATATGGGAATATTTTTAATGATGGAAACTGATTTTATATTGTCTTCGATTCTTCTTATCGTATGGTTGAGGAACAACCTGGTGTCAGAGTTTAAATCGCCTGTAGGCCTCTGACATGGCGTTACACACCGTTGAAAATTTCTCTCAGTTGTGCCGGTTTTCTCACGACGTTTTCCTTCACCGTTTTTGCAACTGATAACTAATTTATAGTGCGCACATGAATTCGAAAAGACATTGGTGCGTGCCGTGATTTGAACCTGCAACCTTTGACTTGGCAGACCAACGGTCATACGACTCGGCTATCACTGCTGTCTCACACTGAGTCTTCGATGTATCACTTAGTACTTATATTAGTCTCAAGACTGTAGTTTTTGAAGAGCCAGGTTGATACGAAGTTGGTCAAACGGAGTTAGCATTATCTGACTAATGACTAATCATCACTAGGTTAAACCAAATTTATCGGTATGTAACATGACTAATGTTTTATTATTCCATAAGTACCAATCCTACAAAACTATTAAGATTCAGTTTATATCAAGACATAAAATTTATATCGTTAAGTAAATTAAATACAATGAAGGCAATAGGAACACAGATACATCATCTTATCTACAAGCCAATTAATCACAAACATAATATTCTTCCAATAAAACAAGCCGATTTAATTCGACAGGACCAATAACTTTTATAAATGAATCAACATTTAAATCCCAATGATTCTATATTAGGCCATTCAATCTGAACTATAGGTAAACCGTCATGACCTCAACCTTTTTACAACAAAAAAATTAGACACAAAAACATAAACGATATCAAAACAAAACGATCGACTAATTATTCGACTAAGCGTTGAAGGGAGAGCAAATCGAATCGATACATATCGATAAGACAAAATCAATAAAATCATTGCCAGACTAAAAAAAGGATGGTTGTTCATCATTGCCACATTAAAAAAGATGGGTCGGCTTGTCTGATGTCGGTGTGTCGGCACTCCTTTGATGTTGTAATAATGCGACCAAATTAAGTCAAAAGCACTGAATGTGTGACGAATTGAGTTATCAAAGTGTTTCATCGACTTGTTGACGGGATGATACAGGATGTTTGGTAATTGATAAGTTTTATGAACTCATTACGTTGTTATCGAGGTTCGATTAGTATTTATGATTCTTTAATTTATCCTTCAATTATTGTTTAGTTCTGATGTTATTGAAACCTTTTTTATTGTATTTATGTTGTGATTACTGTTGGCGTAATGACCAAGCGTTTAGCGTTTTTAAATCAGATTCCATTAATGCATTGATTACGATTGGTTAGGCTTTAATTCGAAATGTAAGTGTAGGTTTTTGCCTTACATGTTTTTTTCTAACATTTTATAAATATTTGGTTTCATCATTGGGTACAAGTTGTTGATGCTTATGGATTCACTCCTCATCGCATATCGACCTCTTCAGGGAAAATAATCATGATTACAGCACTTCTCCACGAGTACCTATACATCGCTCATTCAGTGCATGGTGATTACGAACCAGCAAATTTGTAAATCTGTAAAAACTAAGTGCGACTAATGAGTATGAGGTCTTGGGTTCGAGCCTCGGGCAAGTTAAGTACTAAGTTTTTCCATTAGGAAGAAGTACGGAG
This sequence comes from Abrostola triplasia, assembly GCA_946251915.1. Taxonomy (NCBI): domain Eukaryota; kingdom Metazoa; phylum Arthropoda; class Insecta; order Lepidoptera; family Noctuidae; genus Abrostola; species Abrostola triplasia. Next base: position 791,854 of record OX276433.1, read on the forward strand.
TGTAGATTTGTGAGTTGATGGCCATAGGCTCGCCACCTATTAATTTGGAATATAACATAACTGGCGAAAACAGGCGTGATGTTATTGGCTTATAAGCCAACTTAAGAGGCTAGTGTGTGGCTTAAGGCTGTGATGACAGTTTTATCAAAACTTGACTCCGTTGTAAAACTATCATGTTATGTTTTATTAAAAGTAGGCTGTATTATACAAACAGCCTGTATATCATATCTATCGATACTTTGATAATGTCGAGGTCGACGCGCGTTATTTACTGTTTACTAATGCCATTATTTTTTCGATGATATCCAACTGAAAGGTACCAATTATATGGTATTGACAGGATTTTAGCAGAATGATCTAAGTTTATTTATGTTATTTTAACCTTTAAAATAAATAATCTGTGAAGCTAGGTTATTTAGATTTAGAGAATTAGGCAAAAACAAGCTCTTGAAGTCTTGAGTCTACTAAAGATTGTACCTACTTGTTGATTTAATAAAGTACCTATTACTTTAATTTGAGATATTCAAACAAGTGATTATAAAATTATTTATTTGGTGCCGTTTATATAAGTGGTATTATATTCTTTCATTTAAAAAAATGTCGCCGTACTCTATGAATTTCTCCTGTATCGTGGTAGTGTTTTACAAACACGAAATATCACATACTCAAACACCCAGACACTGGGCAAACATCTGCGGTTGGCACATAGTTTTGCTCCGAGCGGGAATCGAACGCGCAACTCTTAGCGCAGCAGCCTAATCGATTAACCACTGCGCAGTGCGCACATCAGGTCGTCATAATATTAGTATGGAAGTATGGATAATTTACATTTCTATACACTTAAGAACTATTTGGGCAAAACTTTCAGTGACAAAAGCAATTCCTATGTCAATACTATCACGATAGACGAAGATTTGTATTCATCAAGGCACACTTTGCTTCCCTTATTTATGAGCTTTCCTCCACAAAAACATATTTAATTTAACAATCAATCTTCCCTATAAATCACGACTATCAATATTATAGTTAAGACGCTTCGACGCGGGACGAGCGTTGTCGCCGACAGGTGCGCACACGCAACACTGGAGACGGCTTCCGTAAGCAAATAGTCGTCCCTCATTAGCCAATACTGTAGATACTTTATTAGTTAAGTAAGGATGAATTGCTGCTTCTAATCTGATATTTCTAGGTAATGTTTTTTTTTTATTAATATTCCAATATAAGGTACTTTGTCTAATGCATTAATTAAGTCAATTAATTCCTATCTTTATAAAAAACTAATTACTAATTTGATTATTTAATATAGATCCTTAATGTTTTAAAATGTCTTTGATAGCCTATTAAGTATTATTATGTCAAATTTCTCTTAAGCGAAGACCCAAAATTAAATTTTTATTTTCATTTCTAAAGACCCAAATACTTCGCTTTCACTAATATCACAATCAATTCTTGCCTTTCCGTTTCTTGTTTTAGAAAGACCCCACTGCCCATCCCTGAAGAGATAAAAGGGCGTAAAGATAATTATCTTCCACAGACTATCTCTGCTCATTGCGGTATCTGTGAACTTTGCCACAGAAGCCTGTCGCTGCCGTACATAGACAATTATTTATTACCTCTGCTTGCCGGCTGACGGCTTGTGACGGCGGAACACATAGCGGCTTTAATTGTAGACTATATACTTACTTGAAGTAAGTATATACTTAGTGAGATACATCACTAGGACTGCCTCGTTGGTCCAGAATCTAGTGGTTGCTAAGGGCGACTGCTGAAAACGTTTTGGGTCCTGGGTCCGAATCCCGGGTCGGGCAGTGCTATTGGGTAATTTTCAGTAGCAGCACAGAGTCTGAATTTGTGCCCGGTTATTGGCAATTGGCTCGCCCCCTATTAGATTGGGACCTAAAACGTAACTGGCGAAGTGTGAGATATTATGTTATGTTAATACTGGGGGATTTTTCAGGGCTGTCTTTTAAGTGTAACTCTGAGAAGAGTTTTGATTGCTTAACTGGCCTATTGGCGTGATCTCCAGCCAGGGATAGGTTTACTCTAGCATGTAAATACTTATATTTTCGATTTACGCCTGTTTACCGGTAATAAATACAAAAGAAAAAAATATAATTAAAAATTATGCATCAAAGTATTCCTCCTCATCGCTGTCGACTATGCCCAAAAGGCTGGCGGCATTGCCATATTGAATGCTATTTTTGGCCGAAAAACAAACTATAATACGATGTAATAATATAGGTATAAGCAGGTACTCATCCTCCGTACCTACCAAATTTACTTCACTTGACATTTTATCAGCAAACATACAGAACGCTTTATGAAGTGAAGATCAAAGCGGTCGCATGACGTCACTGTTCAGCAACATTAGAAAAACTACTTAATTGAACTGTTATTTAACTCGAGCTGGACTCGCGTTAATGTGAGTGAGTTTGTTACGACTTGAAATATATCTTTTTAAAACGAAATATTTTTTCGTGTTATATTATATGTAACTTAAAATAAACCATAACAAGATAAACAATCCATTAAATTATTTCTTTTTCCTACATAGGTATTATTTATTTTAAATCACCATCAACATAAAATTTAGTACAAAGTAAATCAGGTAAGAAAAATTGTGGCTTACTTAAGATTGTCGGTACGAATATGCATAGATAGACCTAGAAATTATAAAGCACTCATTTATAAAAAAGTACTAACGAAACAGCTTTGATATTAAAAAAATCTTCATAACATATACATACTCTTTCAATCTTTACATTTACGTGAAGTATCGAATCGTATTACTCATTAATGCTAGTACCACCGGTAATCGCGCCAGAATAGTCGGCGCGCGCGCACCTCACTAATAATGATCAATGATGCTGGGCCGCGTCGGAAAAATGCCAAATATTCCATACATCACTCGTAGTTTGAATATTGACAGGCGGATAGTGTTTGTGTAATATAGTCTTATGTGGCTATTAGAATAAACATCAATAAAATTCTATATTTCATAAAAAAAGTACACAAGTGTCCAGAGGTATACAAATATAGGATATTTAATGATTATATTCCTGATTACGAAATTTTGTGACCATTTCCAAACGTGCTATACATCCCATGATCCCAGTATATTTAGGCAAGAACTTCTTTTCATATAAAATTATGAGCTTTTTGATCAAAATAATTATTATATCAAGGCTCGTTAACAATTTAATACCTGTTGGTGCAATCCATACAATGTTTATCTTAAACTTAAGATCTCCAAAATTTGTATGCAAGAGAAGAAAACAGTGTCCCTTCTCAACCTACCCTCAAAGGCTACTAAAATTTGAAAGATCAATCTTTCTAAACATTTCTAACTCTACACTCGTATAAGGTCAAAAAAGTAAACTCAGAGAATCGTTTGGCGATGTAACGCGAGACCATTTGATTACTATTTGTAACGTTTATATTAATCCGATTGAATGGGTCTCATGTAGATTGATTTGATTGACGTAGCGTATAACGAGTCTATTTTGTTCGGGTCCAATGCGGACACCGCAATGGGAGTCTACTTTTTATACAGATTTGGTAATTAATGTAGACAGGACTGTTTCCCTTGCCCTATTGCTGGCTTCAAGTTATCTTGTACTTTTACGAAATAATTGTAAGGTTACGTTACGTATCAAAATGGAGGCAATGTTATTAACTTGCAATAATTAAGTGATAAAAGGTAAGTTTAATTCGACGACCTGATATGCACCGTGGTTAAGCGATTAGTCTGCTGCACTAAGGGTTCGATTCCCACCCCTGACAAAAATTTGTGTGATCCGCAAATGTTTATCCCGAAACTGCGTGTTTGTGATATTTCATGTTAGTGAAACGCACCCACGATACAGGAGAAAAAAGTTGTGTGGAGCGACGTTAAAAAAAAAGAAATAAGTGATTTTAGTTTGGCTGCCCCACTGCTGGGCAAGGTCTCTTCTTTTATCGAGAAAAAAGCATTATAAACGCTTGCTCACATCGGGTTGGTAGGTCCAAACATAAGTTTAGGGTTCACAATTAGTAGTATCTTGAAATAAATAAGAAGAAGAATGACACCGAACACTCACATTTGTACCTAATTAGGTTATAACCTAACCCAACCAAGATAATTATCTCCGACCATATACAGATCCACCACGTCATTAAAATCTAATTGACTGATGTTCTTTGCCTACACTTTCAGTGTGAAACGCATTCGTCGCGTCTGTTTAATTAATTATTAGCTAAGCTATGAGCGATTGACAATCACCGCTTGACTTTCGACCTCCTTGCCTTGTAACTGACGATGTTCATTATGCTTGATAAAAGGTGGTATGTTCGTGGTTTTCGTTCCCACGTTTGCTCGTCGATAACTCAATAACATTCGTAGTTATTGCAAACAAGATGTAATTACGAGGTACATTGTTCTTCTTATAAAAGAAGATTTTATTTTTGTCGATATTTTAGAATGTTTCAGGCTTTTTAATTGGTTTAATTAATATCTTGCAGATTTGTCAGCTACACTTACTTATAATGCAGCGTTAGCAGGCCTCCCACCAGGTGGAGCGACGATATTTTCAGAGTTGCTGGTGACCTGTGGATGCAAATGGTGAGTAGTCGTTCATTTTGGCGTTCTAAGGAGGAGGCCTTTGTTCAACAGTGGACGTCTTTCGGCTGACGATGATGATCACTTACTTATAAAAATTGACAATGTTGGACAGTTCCTTTACTTACTTTTTTCCTTTAGATAAAGACTTAAGAAGCAACTAACTTAAAACACATTTCAGCATCGTTTATGTTGTTTAAGTATGAGGGATAGTGTTTTGCAATCTACATAGTTACGGTTTCCTAGATGAGAAGGATCAAATGATTGATATTACCTATTAACGTTGCTCGTCAAAGCCAGTACTCGTAGCGATTTTATACAAATTAGAGATTTTTTATTTACTTTCTAATAATTATATTTAAGTAGTTTACTTTAACACAAAGATGATGCCAATTACTTATTTTAGTCCCCTATATTAGCAAAGGTATATATAAAGTAAAGAAAAAGAGAACTAAAAATAGAAGTACCCAGTAGTAGGTATATACTCGTACCTACTAAAAATATTGCTAAATCACGTCATCCGACTAACAAGCCGACTTACAAGAGTTAAACTGAATTAAAAAGGGTGTCACTCAAAATGACGAAAACAAACAAAAACATGACATAAAACGCCCAAGTATACAAGTTCAGTAAACAGTAATTATGTCTGTGACAAAAGACGTAGGTTAAATACAAAAAGTGGCAGAAAAACATGCGGTTGGCAAAACAATAGTTCTCAGAAGTTTGGGATGTATTGTCTTGGCAGATTGTTAATTTTGTTATCTATACAGGTTGGGCTAAAAGTTTACGTAATGGTTTCATTATAATTATATTACGTCTAATTTCTAAGATTATGAGCACTGATAGCCGAGCGGTATGACCATTGGTCAGCCAATTCAAAGGTCGCAAGATTAAACCACCGGGGTAGCAGAAATTCATGTGCGTCGCTAAAAACGGTGAAAGAAAACATCGCGAGGAAATCGGCACACCTGAGAGAATTTTCAACGCTGTGTAAAGCCATGTCAGAGGCTTACAGGTAGTTTCAACTCTGACATCAGGTTGTTCGTTAGCCATACGATAGGAAGAAGAAAATTTTCAAGATAGAAATAACACTCTTTAGGGCGTCAGCTTAGTGCCTGGCGCAAGATTCTCTACACGGGCCAAATATTTCCATGAATTCAAGGCACGTCTTGGCAAAAATCTGGAAGTGGTAAGTTGTAATTTTTTTTAAGAATCTCAAAGTAGAACTCCTAAATACTATTCTGAGTGCATACATTCTAAAAGCACCTGCTAATTAATCATCTCGTTAAGTATACTTGATTTAATGTATAATTTGAAACGGTAACGTAAATCATTATTTACATTCAATTATAATATAATCATAGTATTAGCTCCCACGCAATTTGATCATGATTAAAGTCTAATCTACCTTAGCTTACCTGACTACCTTATTCATTCAATTTGGCGTAATTTAAATTCATATTTTAGCTTAGCTGTTATAACCATTAATAAAAAACATTGACCACCAGCGATAATTTTAAATTATAACATTTACAATTCAAACACGCTGTATACAGTTTCCTGTCAAATTCAAATGCTAAACGTCGTGCGCTTGCGCCCCTGCTGGTCCAAAAAAATACACATAATGTGTCATAAATATTCCGTAATCTGTCAAGAATGAGATTTTCGACTATCACAGAGGCGTCTCACGAGAATACAACCCTTTTGCCTAAAAAAACTACAAATTAAATTGAACCCTATTACCATGGAATTAAGGAACTTATAAAAAACTAGGTTGAGGTAAGATTTTACATGATTTTGATACTTGAGTCGTTGTGATAAGGTCGTAAATAAATTGTGAATAGAAACGGATTAGCTTCTGAATGAAAACATTGTGGCCACTTGATTTTTGTGTGAAATTCTTCGATATTGATATTTCAATCTGTATTTTTCGAACCGTTATTCGGATATTTCCGAAGTGTGAATAACAGAAGTCAACGTTGTCCGGGGATTACCCACCCGCGCAGTTGTTAGTCAAATCGAATGGACTGATTTAATAATATAGGCTTTCAATCAGAGGCTTAATAATAGTAGTGGGCGCGATGGCGACTAGTCCGTACTTACGCGGTATAACAAGTTTTAATCCGATCAAATTATTGCCCTGCGATGCCCTAAGTTATTGCTTCATCATGGGACTTGAACTAGCCATTGTGGGGCACTATGGACTTCTTTCTCAAAGAATATGCAAGTTGAGGTGGCGATGGGCAGGCCATATCGCTCGAAGAACCGATAACCGCTGGGGAAGAAAGGTTCTTGAGTGACGATCGCGAACTGGAAGACGCAGCATTGGCAGGCCACCATGTCCACTTCGTGGACCGACGATATTGTCAGGGTTGCGGGAAATTGGTGAGTGGAAATGGCAAGTTGTCGTTTATTGTGCGTTCTAAGAGGGAGGCGTGTGTTCAACAGTGGACGTCTTCCAGCTGATGACGATGACCTCTTTATCTATGGTAGAGTCTACTTGATTACCCATACAGGTCTAAATCAAGAGAATTTAAATAATGCAATGTCTCTCATAAAATATTATTACTTATAGTTGAGTAAATCACACCTTTCACAAGTTCCTTTAAACACGAGAGTGTATCAATTTTGGTATGGTTTGACTCTAAAATAATGACGCTGTTAAAATCTTACACAAACACTCAAAATCTAATACAATTAATTGATAATAAGATAATATAAATACCCATTAAAATGTTGTTTTTTTAAAGTCTAAGTTACCGCTAAGTGAAATAAGAGTCAGTTACCATAGGCAGCGGCCTCCACGCAGCGGTGTAAAAATAATTTATATTTTAATAAGATGAAACTCAACATAGTATCACCGAGTTTATTTGTGTAACTAGTCTGTGGTGTATCAACTGTACGGTAGAAACAAATTGTTTAACTGTTGTATACTATACAACAGTTTTGATACTCTCTTTTACATTTTATTTTATAATTTCTATAACTTCGTATTTGTAGAAATTATACTCTTAATTATAATAAAAAACAGATTAATTTTTCTTTATTTAACCTAGTTTGTGCCTCACTGTTGGGCAAAAGCCACTTATCTGAGCTTCCTAATCCTAAATTTCATATTATTAATCTGCAAGATCTGGCCAAAAATAGGAATTTTTGGCCAGATCTCCGCTGTACCTCTATCATTTTGCATCAGTACATAACTCTATTAAAAGCAATTGTAAATTGTTGTCTACATCCTTATTGAATTCATTTTAAAAGAGACTAGTAATTTATTTAGTAATTTTCACAAGAATAAATTGTAAGTAAAAGGTTTAAAGTAGTTGCGTGTTTGTGAGACATACTAAATTATTATTTATAGCTAAAATGAGGCACTGAAATAATTATAAAATTAGGTATATAGAAATATTATTATATTAATAGCTTAGGCAGTCCCATACTCATAATTTTGGTTTGGAATTCCTTAAAAGAAATAAGTGACAACTTGCAAAAGTATCAAAACCATAAATCCAGCTACAAACTAATATCACTGCGGTTACATGAACATTAGCAGCGTTACCGCGGAAGTGTAAAAATATAATCTATTTTAAACATTTGTCGTGGTGCTCACCTCCCTTCGGTGTCAGCGTAATGATGTGCTGAACTAGGCTGTGGTTTATTACGGTTTAGCGGTTTGTCTTGTCTCAGAACTCACTTAGTTGGAAATTAAGGTTTCTTGTTTCGGAATTATATATAGTTAGTTGACGACAAGTTGTGAGGAGGGAGTTTAGATCGATGTCAATTAAAACAAAGGATAATCTTAAATGTTTTGGTTTGATGGAATGCATAGATGAGAATTTAGACGGACCTTAGCTAGTAGATTTTTTTTGTCTTTCTGCATTCCGGTATAAGCTGTTTTTATACTTAAGATAGTGGTAATGTGGTCTAGGGTCTGCCGTACTTAATCCTTTTTTTACAACTCTAATATTTTTTTCCATGCTTTCTCTCGCAGAAAAAAATCTCTGCAGCAGCTTACATAGTAGAAATCAATTGTATCCTATTTATCCACTTTTCTGATTTACGCTACAGGATCTAAAATAGTCAAATCATTTCCGTTCTGTCAAAATAATAAACCAAAAACTCAGAATTTAATGAGAAGTCTCCATACTTTCTGTATTTATCACACGAGTTATAGGACATGAGTAGAGTCCATTAAAAACCCACCCCCATTCGTCAATCAAGACTACACATAGTACAATTTCATTATTACAATTAAGTCATCATAAACTCCGTATTTTCACACGCGGTGGTATATGCTAAAGATTTTATGACTTCCTCTTTTTGAACCAACAAAACCACCATTCATACTAGACCTCTCACTTCCCAAACAAATTTCCTTACTTCTACTTTTCAGTAGTAAAAGACGGGGAAGCGGGTCAAGTTATATTGGTGTTAAAATCCGTGCTAACAAAAGTAATATAGAGTTATATCAGTCATTAATATAGTTAACACCATGATTTTCCCGTGTGAAGACGTCACTGCTAGAGGTTAATGTATTTTAAGGAATGTCATTTAATAGTTTCTAATACCTCGGATTGGCACCTTAGAAAGTGAAATCTTAGATTGGGATAAAATAAGACAAGTGTAAGTTTATAGAACTTTATCTCATACAATGTAGTTACACTAGGACATGGGCGTTTGGTCTCCAATAAGTAGACGATGCAGAAACATTAAACGCAACCATCAACTCAGAAGAATCTGCTTCAATATTGTCAAATTTGGTTGTCTTAAAAAACCAGAACTTTATTCTCACTCACACACAAAATATATATTAACAACGACTGCCTCGTTGGTCTAGTGGTTGCTAAGCGCGACTGCTGAGCACGAGCTCCTGGGTTCGAATCCCAGGTCGGGCAAAGTGTTACTGGGTTTTTCTATTAGGTAATTCTTAGTAGAAGCACGGAGTCTGGATTTGTGCCCGGTTGATGGCAATAGGCTCGCCCCCTATTACATTGGGACCAAAAACATAACAAACGAAATGTGGGTGTACTGTATGTGAACTCTCTAGGCGTGATGTTATGTTATGTTTATATATATTAACACGCAGACAAATCATCAAATTAATGTGCCAGTTGCTAACTATGTAAAGTTATAACAAGTTTGCACATAATATTTCTTCTAACAATCTGTCACTCTATCAGATGCTCAAGAATAATTTGCTTCGCTCATCTTAAATCTAAATTATGAAAACATACCGTGACCCTTACGTGCACAGACAAAAACTATACATTACCCGTCGACCTGCCTGTCACTAATCCACTCGTAGACCAATTAAGAGGTTTTTGTATCCTATGCAAGTGCATACATTTTTTCTTCCAAAGGTCATTTTTTTCGCATTCCTATTTGCACTGACATCATCCAATTAGGAATAAAATTACCAAGAAAACATCGTACCGTCATTTTGGATCACGATCCAGCTGTGGCCTAATTATAAAAAGGTTTCGCATAAAATAATGTAATTAGTTTTTTGTGCAACAGGGATTGAGCGAAAAAATCAATTTGGTCCGCACTCGTGCCAAATCGGTAAGATTGCGAGTATTTCGGGTCGACAGAATTTTGAGGTAAATTATTTATGATTGGATGATATTTGTGTCGACTGTACAGACGGTGACTTATCTGGTTCGTTCGTGGTTTTTGATTCAAAACTATGAATTGCGGGAAATACCTGTACGCTTACCTCCAACCTGAAATTATCATTTAGTGGGTTGATACTGGAAGGTCTTCTATAGGAAAGATATTCACAAAGGTGTTTCGATAGGCAATTCTAAGTATGGAGGAAAGGGAGGCCTTTGCCTTGCAGTGGGACGATCATGGTATATAATTCTTAGTATCCTCTTTTATAGTTTATTTTCCTCGGCAAAATGGCCATACATTATCAGCTATGGCACCATGATTATGGATGAATACTTCTGTCCACGCATTTGGAAAAATACGCGCGAGAACGTATGGGTAATACAAGTAACATAAAAATAGCACCTGTCCGTCTGCGTATGTCACGTGAAAGTTTTTAAAATAGTCATTAAATATGATTAGTCACGGGCTAGATGAAGAAAGTATATTTTATAGTTGTCATAATATAATAATTATATTTCTCTATTCTACTATTGAGTACGACGGAGCTTTTCCAAGTATCTGCAATGTAACTTTGCGTGTACTTTAATGGATTTGTGATAAATCATAGAAGGTTCTTAAATATTTTTTTATTAAAATTTGGACAAAAGCAGCCAGATGATGATAACTCTCTCGGGTTCTCCATATCGTGGCTGTACTCACGAATTTATTTGGGAACTGACTGACTTGTTTTGGTCTCAAACAAAGCTCTTACACATGAGCACATGATGGTTGCACGTACGTTCATACATTCCAACTGTTTTAGACTTAAGGGTACTTCTAATATAGCCTTTCTTCAGGACTATATCTAATTCAATGTCCTTTGATGTGTGGATTCTGAAAACTGGTATGCCAAGATTAAGCCATTAATAAAATTGCTTTTACTATAGTCGCATATTATACTTAGATGCATGTTAGACGCATTTGCTTCGTCATCCTGCATCGCGCAAGCGAAATCCATGACGCTAGTGGCCAATTCGACATCTGTCTACCGAAATATTTATTACTTACGCAGAGTTTTCTTTAAAGCTTCACAGTTATTTTACAACATGTCCTCATTCTATCCATATAAGGTTTTTCTCATAAACAGTTTTATAGTTATTAATTAGTGTTACATTATAGGTATTGTGCCTTTACGATGGAACCTTTAATTAAACAATTTAAACATTGGAATTAAATCTTACGTCAACCGACCGAAGTAAGGCGTCAAACTAGTCACAACCCATCGGGACCCAAAAAAACATAACTCGATCAAGTAATTGCGATGTAACCAAAAAGTTGTTTATAATTTTTGGATCATTAGGGTTTTCACGAATTCGGCTACCGGTCGTTTTATTATTATTTTTTTACTTAAAGATCATGATCAGCCGCCATTTTCGTAGCGTTGAGTGAATTAAGTTTTTTATGCTGCCAGTACTTCCTCGTTTTTTGTTATAATTGTAGCGCAATGCGCTTCACCTTTGGTTTCATTTAATTTTGTTTCGTGAACTTGAACATTTTGGTGATTTTTATGTTAGTTGTTGTCTATTTCCTGATTGTGTGTGTGTGTTTGGTTTTCAACTGTTGGTCATGATTAATTAAGTTTGGTGGTGTGATTTAAAATTTTTAATTCTCGTTTTACATACACATGTTATCTCTGAAGGTATACAAGACTTCCTCCTTTATCAGGAGTAAAAACTTTTCGCTGTTTATCATTACATTACCTACAGGCAGCGGCCAGCGCGCCTATAACAGGCCCACACTGGGTCTTCACTAACGTCCTCGACATGCGCTTACAATGACGAAAGGAACTGAATTCGTATTCTCTTTTCTATTCGTAATTGATACAAACTGGAAACATACAATAATTATTCTATCCGAACAATTAACACAGCACTATCACCATTCCCTAAGTACTAATGACTCAAATAATGCCCAACAATAAATCTTGGCATGTAAGCGCACTTCAGCTTCAATATGTTAACATTTCGCGAGCCAACGTGCGAACGGCCATAGCTCATTCAATGCGTTCATTTATCATTACTTCACTGGCTGTAGGGTGGCCAGGCGGGATACCGTTTAATATTAAGAAAGTTGTTTGAATTTAGAATAGAATTTTAGTTGCTTTTGTTTTATGTTTGAATTAATAACAAAGTAAATTATTCTTATTTATTTGTACCATAGATAATACAGGCATAACAAGAATTAGGTTATAAATGCCAGAGTTCAGACTATTATGCTGTGTGGAATATAAACTTATTTGGTCCAAGTAGGATATGAACTGGCCTGCCTTCCTTTGCGTGAATGATCAAAAAGCCTCAATCAGCACATTATTCAAAATTAGTAAGCAATCTTATTTCCATAGCATTCAATTATTGTAATAACGCCATGTATTTAGTAGCTTTCTTTAATTGAAATAGATTACTATAATAAGTTCTAAAATAGTTCTAGTTTGGAGTTTATGACCGTATTGCAAGAACGCATTAGAACGTTATTAAATATTTCACTAATTTATAAAAAAAGAATTACATATAAATATCCTAGCAATAACTCCACGCGTGGTCAAACTACCTAAATTATGATACGCGAACCGATTTACATACGTTATTGAGTGTGAGTCGCTGACACGCTGCCTGCCCTCCGTTGGCACAGCTTGAAGATATTATTGATGTTCTAGACCATAAAAACAGGGTGTTTGTTAATTGGTAGCCCTTTTTTTCTGTATTGGCAACACTTTTAAGGTGTAAGGCGTTCACCAGTTGTATAAGACAACTTGGTGATCTTTGAATAACTTCATAATAATGTTTTCCTGGTCGAATTTCACGGCGGCCTAGATAATCTGAGACTAGCCAACTACGCATGAGATATTATAGTGCACATGTGTAGGCACAAACACAGGTGAACTTTCTATTCTTTCACTCTTATGGTCCAATGGGAAGGTAGATCGACACAACCAGAGAGAGATCAGGTGCAGGACCAACGATTAACATGCCTTTAGAAGCGTGAAGGGGACTTGATGTGTAAAAATGGTATTCACCGCAGTCAGCCGTGTGATGCGTGACTGTTTTCACATGTCGAGACCGTTCCTTGCTTCGGAAGGCTCGCTAAGTCCTTGGTTCTACACCTAATTTCCCTCCAGTCGTGTCGGTTTACCGTCCCATTAGACTATGATGGTAAGGGAATAGGAAAACTGAAAATATTTCATCGAAATTCCTAAACTAAGTTTCAGACTACCCCACAAATAAAACCCAATAGTTTATGAGCACCCTGTATAGTTAGAGTAACGCACTCTGCATAAGTACCGTTTGTAATTACGTTGTAGGGAACTCTGTTATACTTACCTTTTGCTTAGAACATTCCCTCATTTATTGTGAGGAATGCTGAGAAGAGAACATACATAGGTAGTGACGTGTTCTAGGAACGTGCCGACGTACCTACTTGTCTTTAATATAATTATATTTTTTCAACTAACTATCCATACCTACAACTAAGTTATTTATTGCAACATTATTGTTTGGTTTTCTTAATAAAAACGCTGCATCGCACTAGAAATTACTCCTGTATCGTGGGTGCGTTTCACAAATATGAAATATCACATACACAAATACGTAAATTCAGGACAAACATCTACGGATCACACAATTTTTTGTCCCGTGCGCCACTGCACCAATCAGGCCATCGATTTGAATTATACTAACTTAATTTGACCTAAAAAAAATAAAAGGAAAACGAAAAGAGAAATATCAAATTTTGTTTTCCTCTTTTATTTAGAGGACACTAACGTTGAGTTCAAGTAGAAGATCAGCCAGTCAACAAGTTGGCAGTGGGACTGACTCCCCAAATGCATCTTGCAATTAATTTTCAATCATCTGTAGACAACTATATTTAATGTAACTACCTTTTTCTCCAGTAAAGCTGGTTTTACAAAGCTGACCTGATGATATCCTTATGATAGATAGGCTGGCTATTTGTTCCACCAATATGGGCCTTGGACTCTTGTGAGCAGCGAGATATGATTGTCTACTGTTTAGACTTCTGGTAAAGGAAACCACCGCTGCCTCCCTTTGCAAATTACGTCTGTACATGTAATACTTAAATAGACCGGCTAATGGTTAATACATGGCTCATCAAGCTCCACATGTAATGCGTTCACGATTGCGTATAAACAACGATTTGGTTCGTGATCGTGTTGGTATAAATAGGTCACTTCGACTTCCTCGGGGGCTTCATGAGTTTTATATGAGGTGTTGGTATTGCCTGCAACTCGAACGATATTAGATATTTATTGCTGGCAACCGGTGGATGCAAATGGCAAGTTATCGGTCATTGTGATGTTCTAAACTCGCCTTTGTTCAACAGAGGACGTCTTCCGGCTGATGGTGATGATGATGTGGTGTGCTAGGTTTACCTTCTTTTTTATGTTTGCTAAATATTGCGCTGTTTCTTCTACCCAGCTATAGCATTAGTATGTAGTGTGACGGGGGGCGTTTTGGGGACTGTCACGATGCTTTAGTGTCTAAAAGTCGATCGTTGTTCCAATTTAAATAAATTATTTATTATCTTCAACTTTATGGAAGAACATCATTGGCTGTGGTGTACCTAGACTGTGTAGATATCGGCCAATCAACGACAACGAAGTCTAGTCTAGTCTCGTGCACTATGATTTGCAGAGTTCGTCAGTCTCAATAGAGAAAAGAAAAACAGTGTAATATAAACAAACAATAGTATTTTAATAAATATTTCTATCAAAACAATAAAAACGACATCAAACATCCCTACCCTAATAAAATTATGAAATTTAAATACCATAAACGTATAACACAAAGGTATCATAAAACGACACTAGAGACATCTATTAACGAAAAAAACGGTCTAGACGCCATGTCACCCATTCAAACTTGTTCGAATCCAAATTCGAAATTCGAAATCGTATCGCGTCCTGACGTTTCCGCTACGTGCAGTTTCCGGCGCGCACGCGCACAACGAATCAGTAATCGCGCTTTTACATTCAGAAATGTTTTTTTTTTTCTTTTTTTTTCACTCCAACTATATGTATCCTGTGTTTTGATTGATGGCGCGGAGATAGGCAAAGACCATTACCAGTCGAGCCTCATAGGGTCCCGTTGATAAATTGGTTGCTTGTATTCGCTGCGTGTGCGCACCGGGCATGTTCGCAATTGGTTCCCCGATGTGGAGTTTTGTTGTTGAAATTTTAATAGGTTATTTTTTTGGTAACGATTTTCGGCCGTGTAGGAAGGTGTTAAATGAGTTTGAATGTAAATGTTTGTTAATAGAATAACTTAAGTTAATAATGACTAATAAAATAACTTTTATTTTTAAACCGAAAACTGTTTGCCTTGTTAGTCTAGTGATCGATAAATGCTATAGCCGATAACTGAGAATAAGGTCCTTAATACGTTGTTCGAATGACGGGTTTGGCAAATGATATTGGGTAATTCGCAGTAGCAGCCCGGTTGATAGGTAATAGTCTCACCCCATTAGGCCCTATAAAATAGGTACTATACAACTCTGCCTACCACTCCGGGGAATACACGCGCGGTGTAATGATCAAAACTGTTTACATACATTACAAAGCACGTGGGTTCGAGACTCACAACGCGTTTTTCTTTTTGCATTTTCTTTACGCTTTACTACCGTGTATCTTTAGCAAACGCTGTGCTCCTAATACGCCGTCTAATATACATTGCAAAGCGATACAAATCAGTTATTAATATTAAATTATTCAAATAGAACGCGATAGCTCGACGCTGACTTATGTCTCCGCTAGTTAATATGTATCACGTCCGTGATTGGTCGTTGACAGGTGACGTCATCGCCGTACGCGCCGGTGCGGTTGCTAACTTTGAATATTAGTTGCCTGTTTATTTTCTACGGGTATTTTCTTTTTATTAGGTATTGTCTTTGGTGTGTTCAAGAAATAGAGTAATTGGTTGAGTATGTTAATGTAGATTTTGCGAAAACTTAATATTGCAATTGCATTTGGTAAACATGTTAACGTTTTATTTCATTTAAGTAAATAAATTAGGTAGGTATAAAGTATTTTTATTTTATGCACAAGGGTGAATATATACATATACTTACATACTTTTATATTTGTGTAGTTGCAGGTATGTTATTCCTTGAATAGTTTTTAGAGCATTATGTGGCAAATTGTATACGTTCCTAACACTCATAATCAAGTTAATTCTACATTCGGATTATAAAACACCAATAGCTAAAACAGATATAGAAAAAACAGTTATAATCGAGGCACTTAACTATGTTGAATAATGTATGTAAGAAGGTGCTTAGAATAATGATAATAAAGCATAATTTGTTTCTTATTAATTTAATTTACAATTAATACTTATAGATAGGATTGAGTTAAAAACGACTGCCTTGTTGGTCTAATAGTTACTAAGCGCCACTGCTGAGCGTGAGGTTCTGAGTTCGAATCCCTGGTCGGGCCAAATGTGACTGGGTTTTTCTATTAGGTAATTCTCAGTAGCAGCACGGAGTTCGGATTTGTGCTCAGTTGATGGCAATAGGCTCGCCCCCTATAACAAAGGGACCTAAAAATCATAAGTGGCGAAATATGGGAGTACTATATGTGCGCCTCCTACTACCCCTTCGGGGAATACCGGCGTGATGTTATGTTTCTATGTTGTGTTATGTTGAAACGCTTTTACATTTGTTAGAACAATCTTATTAGAATAAATGTTATTAGAACAGCCGCTTTTATATTGCTAGAATTACATACAAACCGTACCCATAATAAAAGAAAATAACAATTAATTACATTGAATTCCAATTTAACTTTCTTATGTTACCATACAATTTGACGGGATATTAAAACTATCTATTTCCACATGTACTATTAATTTAACCAGATATGTAATTTCTGACACCTAAAACCACACATAAAATCATCTACGTCAATTCAATTCATTACCACAGCCATGTTAATCAAATTTATTATTGAATTGTCCTTCCAAAGTCAATACGACGAACACATCCTTTTATAAATAGACCAGACGGTTTTATGCCACCCATAATCCAATAACTATCAGACGATATCTACAAAAGGCACGCAAACCAATGATATTAAAAAATATAATTATAGATATGTTACGAGCGCGCTCATTTTGAAGACTCGAAAAGGAGACAATTATAGTCTTTGATAGTACAATTGTTGTCCGATTTGACTTAAGACTAGTGCAGTTAAAACTTTGAGACCAAAACACTTTTTTCTTTCATTTTCTTAACATAATAACATATCTAAACTTTTTGACATATCATTGGCGCAAACACACACACAATCATAATCACGCTTCAAATATGGCGCTACCTTTACCGACGTAATACAACAGTCTAATTCTAATTCAAGTAATACCTGCGCTTAGTATTCCAGTAGCGTGCTGACCACTGACGATACAGGTCGTATGTTAAATACAGAACAATACGATGATCTATATACGAGGTGTACACGAGTGGAGGGATGTATATTGAATAGTTAAGTAACGTCGTGCGCTCGGCATAGAGTTGGGTGACTGGTTTGCGTTTTATGCCTACAGGATACACCTTCGTAGAGGAATATTAATTTGCCTGTGTTGTGAAATCTAGTCTCTTTCAGTCCATAGACAATATGAATGGTTACTGTTAGGTTTCAGGAAAGTAATATTAGCACAACTGACCTTAAATAATTGTTATAGAAATCACTAAATATGATGCTAAGAAATGAGCTGATATGGGAAAATCGCGACTTCAAAAACCAAAAAAATGGTGCGCTACCTAACGAAAATAATTGCAAAAAGCATTATCTTTGGGAAGATGCACCTAATTGTGCAGCACACACTGCAGTTTTTGGGAGGTATAGGTGTGATGGTCAAGACTGGTCAATAGTTTTAATTTGACTCTACCATATTGATGAATTTTAAAATTCAGTAATACGTGTTCTAGTTTTAACGGTGTCTAGTAGTAGTTAAGACATTGAATTTCTTCTAAGCCTAAAACTAGCACAATATCTGAAAACAAAGTAATGTCCTTTCTGTCGTTACTTGATCTCTGTCAATAAATTCTAAAACTTATTTAAATATTGTATCACAACTTAGAGATACTTATCTTTATATACGGGATTTCCGGTGTCTGTCGACTGTCGGGCACAAAGCTAATTCTACGGAACCCTGATTCACGTTTTATGTTCCAGCAATCTAGCGAAATAACCCTAAATTACATTGTATTGTGCACGCGAAAATGATCGATAACGTTTAGAAAATATGAGTTAGAATGGCATTGAAGTCATCGGCTATCATCTGCTGTACTGTCCTATGTAGTAGGGTGTTCTTTACTTTGTAGTTAAACCCTGCATACGAGAATTTCAGGTAACGAGACTTACTCTCGGAGTATGATGTAAGGATATTCTAAGTATACTTAGGATATGACCTTAACCAGTTATGTAGTATCTCTTTGATTAATTTAGTTGTAAAACTAATACCACATTTCCTATATGACTGTTGCTTCAAATCGAAAAACTTGGAATCAGAAATAAGAAAGTATAGTCTCTCTGCCTTCACTAGACGGACAGGCGACGTGGTCGACAGTTACTACAGCGGCTCAGTGCTTACTATCAAACATACTATAGTTCAATGACCAATGAAAATGATTGCCATTTTCTGGTAACGATTGTTTGACCGTTTTCACAAGCAAGCCTTTGGTATTTGGCAGATCTGTATAATTACAATCTAGCGTGACAGATGAGTCCATATGCCAATAGTCCTATCCGTGTCAAGCGCTGCACTCAAGCTAATTGTGTTCTCATTAACGTGGTTGACAGGCAGCCGTTGATCGGTGATCCGCATAAATATGCATCGGACAGTCACGATGCACCTGACGCTTTCACCGTTTTCCGATTTTTCTCCTTTCTCTAAATAGGGTAATCCGATTGAGAGTTAAGTGCCGTTCACACTGGAGTGAATGCTGACGTAAGAATTAAAAAACGGATAATGAACTTTTCGAAAATGCTCTAATTAACCACGGTGCCCAGGTACTAGCTGCGCTTAGATTTTATTATCAATTTGATTATAAAGTTTATAATTATGAAGAAATTTAATTCCAAAATCCAAGCAGACAAAGTCGCGGGCAACAGCTAGTTAATATATAAGTAGCAAAATTATCGTTTTAGAGAATCGATCGAACTGTCGGATTTGGTAGTGTTTATAAGAACAGAAAATAAGAGACTAAAATTCAAGCTTCTTTGTCCCAGCTGTGAGATGCAGAGCAGAATCTCACAGCTTATTTAAATAAGAAGCATATTTATGATTGGTTACAGCTGTGTTTGGTTTCTATTAGCTAACATTACACTTACATAGGTACTGCAAACAAAGGTTGATCATTGAACTTAGTATATTCTCCACATAAATCGAACGACGTCTAAAACCGTCACAATTAATCGTATTTTCCACACTCACGTGTGCATCGCACTTAAGTTGGAAAGTGGTCTGAACATAAATAGGCACATTACCAGCTAACTAACAACACTAAAAAGTTAAAAATATATTCTGCTCAGTCTCAGTTCACTTTTTCTAAGAACTCACTTAATAATGTTAATTAGTCCTTTTTTTTACTGTGAGCCCGAGGAATAGAAATGATGCTCGCTACCTATTGCATGGGACTGATGATCAGCAAAACCACCTGCAGACTTATAAGAAAACCCTGATGAAGGATTTGGATGGAGGCTACGGCTTGGCAAACGTAGTGCTGGAAGCCGTCTGGCCAGATGGAACGATGATTTGAGGAGGGTAGCTGGTAGTGACTGTATGGTGAGAACGGGAGAACGGGCCTTGTGGCGTACCCTAGAGGTGGTCTACGTCCAGCAGTGGACTGTTGTATTGTTGAAGAAGAATTATTATGTTCGAAGAGGCTTCCCATATGAAAATGGAGGAAAACCTATGCAAACAAATAAATGTTATTTTCTTTTACATATATCGTTTTTGGCAACGGTCTGTTATAGTCTCAGTGAATTGACGTAGTTACAACTTTACGGCCTTTTCCGAAACAGACGGCAGAGGAAAACTGTTTGCAAATCTTTATTTTGCCAAAAATAATCAAACAAAAATGTTGCTATAAGGTTTTGGCAAATAAAATACATGTAATATATGTCTTAAAACAAGGATACTTTGTAGAAAAGGTATACGTTTTTTTCTTAATTAAATAAGTTATGATAGCACATAAATTACGTATCTGATTCTACATTATAAAAATAATTGTTGAAGGTTTGCCAATGTATTTTTAAACATAATGTACTGTGTGTGGTCTTGGCTATTTAATATGGACACCATTACTTGACTTGTCGAAAAGGTGACTAAAGGTCCAACTTTATTTGCGTATCTGCATCGATTTGAAGGTTTCAATGGGTTTTCTTCAATAAAAACTAATTAAAATCTTTTACTATGTCAATATTCTAGTTGTACAACTATCTAATGTGCTTTTGTACGTAACATAACACCGTGCCTGTATTCCCCGAAGGGGTAGGCAGAGGTGCACATATAGTACACCCACATTTCGCCAGTTATAGTTTAGGTCCCAATGTAAGAGCGGGCGAGCCGATTACCATCAGCCGGGCGCAAAACCAGACTTCGTGCTGCTACTGAGAGTTACCTAATGTAAAAACCGAGTAACACATTGCCCGACCCGAGATTCGATCCCAGGACCTCATGCTCAACACTCCCGCTTAGCAACCACTAGACCAACGAGGCAGTTATGTTTTTCTTGTAACAAAAATACCTTTAATGATATTTTAATTATATAACTTTAACCGAACGTATAGAATTACCGAGCTCACCGTGTTGGATAAGACTATTTTAGATTTACTGCTCTAAAATCGTAATTTACTTTTCAAAATTGATGTTAAGAACAAATTACAGTATCACAATACACATCCAAGTTTGTGTCAGTGGAGTAAGCATTCGAAGCATTATGCCTTTAACAAACAAATACAAACTCTTGGCAAACAGAGAACAAAACCCAACATATATTTCTAATTCCGCTCACTACGTTCGTGGTACGCCAATAAGCCTGACTCACAGTGATCAACACTTAAAATATGTTAACACGATCTTAATCCAGACAATTAAATCGTCAATTATACAGGATGAAACAACTTTGTGATCCGAATAGCCGTTTAGTATGATCGTAAGGCTGTGTCGTGAACAATTTACAAGTATAGTTTGTTTCTTGAACGTTTGATTTGGATCGACTCGATCTATTCTGAGAAGCATGTCATGGAGTCATAGTTTAAACAATGAGTTGGTCATAGATCACTGATGTTTGTAATAAAAGATGGTGATGTAGGTAGGTACCTAATTGATTCTTTTTAATCATTTGATGACAACTTCTAATTCTTGTATGGTTTCGTAATAGGTTTTAAGTGTACGGAAATAATTTACATGTACTAGTCAGGGCCCTAGTTCATTCTGACTACTGAAGTGAATGTTATATACAGTCGATTCTATAAACCCACATTTGATCGATCATCATAATTAAGGCATGCCTTTTAGAAGGCAAGCTTCTTTTCTTTAAATTACCGGCCTCAGTAGTATTTTTTTCAGTATCCTGTTTGCGTTCCACAAACATGAAGTACCTATCACTTATACAAACAGTTAGACTCGGGACAAGCCTCTGCGGATCAGACAAAACTTTTTCCCTTGCGGGATACGAACCTGCAACCCCTAGCGCTGTAGTCTAATCTCATGGCCACTGTGTCATAAGGTGCCCTTTTGCGAGTCATCTAAAATTTAACAAGGTAAGTTACTACTTACATACATACATAACATCACGCCTGTATTCCCCGAAGGGGTAGGCAGAGGTGCACATATAGTACACCCACATTTCGTCAGTTATGTTTTTAGGTCCCAATGTAATAGGGGGCGAGTCTATTGCCATCAACCGGGCACAAATCCAGAATCCGTGCTGCCACTGAGAATTACCTAATGGAAAAACCCAGTAACACTTTGCTCGACCCGGGATTCGAACCCAGAACCTCGTGCTCAGCAGTTGCGTTTAGCGACTACTAGACCAACGAGGCAGATACTACTTATTTTTTTAAAAATTAAAAAAACAAACATTCTTAAAAATCCTCACAGATGCAGTTACAGTAAAGGTACAAACCTCGCGCCTCCCTCTTGCACGTACTAAATGGTCTATAATTGTATTATGGATCATCTGTACGTTGCGCGTGGGCGCCATTGGGACGTGACCGCGCATTTGTATCGATTGTAATCGAATAGTATCGTGAAATTAGTATAGTGTCGCTGCGGTGACGCAACGTAGGGGTGTCTTCATCTTGAAGTAAGAGACGAAAACGTTATTATAAGATAATTACGTTTATGGTGTTACACGAGATTGAGTTATAGTAAATATTAGCAACTTAGTAATATACGTACTTACTAGTTTAATAGCTACAGGTATTATTTTAGCAAATATGGCGCGGTGATTGTATTCTTCAACTTAAAGATGGTTTTTCCTCGTAGGGATAAAGTTCATATATGCTTGATCAATGAATGATATCGCATGAAAAAACACAGGAATTAAATATAGACTGTGAAACGCCGCCTGAAAAGCCTTTGATAACGATAATTACAATAACATAAAGATAATAATAATAATAAGCTGTCTGTAGTCCCTAGCTGGTCCTATTCTAGGATTTAAGTTTTTCACGGTCCTCTGCGTGTTGGACCTGTGTCTTGTAAAATATTGTATCTTTTACATAGTTGATAGCCCGAGTAAAAATATGTGATAAAAACCAAAGTTTGTTCGCAGTACTAAACTAGTCAATAATTTTTAAAATATAGGAAAAATACAATATTATGTCTCCATTGACCAAAGGCCACATAAGCCTTGGATATCAACAAAATGAACACTAAAATAAACAACACACATCAACGTTATTCACACATCACAATCAAAATTGACCACTCCAAAGAGGTTAGAACACTCAATCGTGATCAGAAACGCGAAACTCGTGACGGTCGCTCTGCTAGAGGTCAAAAACAACAGAATGTTATCACTCGGATAAATTAAGAATCGATTCTATGACGGTATCGATTTATTTATTGAATGAGCATCGTAACGATGATCTAATTTTACGGCGGGCGTGACGAATGCTGGGGTAGAGTTAGGAAGTGTTGGACATGGCTTTGACATTTGCTTGTGAACCTGTCAAGTTTGAAATGTGATATGATTTTAGCTATCAGACTAGGTCGCCATGAGGAACTGATTATTAATATATTTGTTTGCTTGGAACACGGTACACAAAGTTGTTACATTTATAAAGTTCATCATTGATGATGATGATGATTGTTTTACTATAATAACTTTCGTGAGTGTTATCCATATTATTTACTATATATTCCGGTTATACTCACGGGTGTATTCGGGAGTATAACCGGAATATATAGTAAATAATATGATGATTGTTTGAGATTGACAAGACAAAGCTTTAAACTACCTACAAGTAATCGTTAGTAAGTTATCACGACGTAAACTTTTAGGTTTTAGTTATTTTAGAATCTATGTTTTGTCCATAATGTTCATATTTATATAGAGTTATATCCAGAGCTTCTGAAGACTGGTTAAATATATATTACAAGTATATATTTAACCAGTCTTCAGAAGCTCTTAACTGATCAAGAAACAAAAATATAGGGAAAATAAAATCAATAATAACATATTTTCTAATTTTACAAAACAAAATAACCAATTCTGTCCAACTGACAACGAAAGACATATTTAAACCTACTTGATTTTATCACGCCGGCTCTACCACATACTTAATTCTATATTCCGACAAAAGGAAGCGCAAGAAATAGGTCATACGAACAACACGACCGCCACTTAAATCATTGGATATTATAATTATTAACGTCAGTATTTCCTTGAATATAGGAACATCGTTGTGCAGCGATGCAGTTAATGCCGAGCAAGGTGATTCTAAATTAATGTTTTGTAAGTAACGCGGATAAATCTTCAACATGTTATTGGTTTAGAAGCAACTCACTGCTTGATTTGGGGGTTACCAGGTTACTTTTCTAGAGAAAAAAAACATAACATCACGCCTGTATTCCCCGAAGGGGTAGGCAGAGGTGCACATATAATACACCCACATAACACATTTCGCCAGTTATGTTTTTAGGTCCCAATGTAATAGGGGGCGAGCCTATTGCCATCAACCGGGTACAAATCCAGACTCGTGCTGCTACTAAGAATTACCTAATGGAAAAGCCCAGTAACACTTTGCCCGACCCAGGATTTGAACCCAGGACCTCGTGCACAGCAGTCGCGCTTAGCAACCACTAGAAAAACGAGGCAGTCTTTTTGTCATGTAACTAGAATGCTTCCACGAGAAATGAGTAGAGTACATACGGCGAACTCTGGGCGATAAACCTCACTACCGTCGCTGTGGTCAGTCTATACACAGCACCCCGATATGAAGAAGAAGATATGAACTAGTCTCAGCAATGGTTTCTATTTAACACTTTAACTTGCAACCTTCTAAGAAAGCATATAAGTTTTCAAGCATTTTGATAAACCAAAGAATAATTTGCAGCTCACAACCGAGAGGAATGGAGGAAGGAAAGGGAGGCCTTTACCCTGCAGTGGGACGATCATGGCTGAAATAATAATAAATAAATAACTAAAACATGATAATTGACAAATTTTACCACTCCAACTTTTTCTTCTGTAGTAATGAATTTAAAACAAATATAAACTTCAAGGTGCACTTTAAGTTGAAGATCTTTTGTCATGGCAGTATGACTACATCAATTCTACTGATGTTATGGGTTTTGTTATAAAATAAATAATAACTCCGTGTCCGTAACCAAGAATTTATTGAATTATAACTTTGCGCGATCTTATTTTGTTTGTGCGTGGATAGAAACATCTTGATACAATATTATTGGAGTCTGTAGGTATAAGTTTCAATAATTTTGATGATTTGGGTGTCGTAAGAGCAGCTGCTGGGTGTGAAGTCCTGAATACCATTCCCGGTACAGGGAACGTAGAAGATATGGGTTTTATCTATCAGTTCATTTACCAGTAGCAGTACTGTAGTCTGTATTTGTCGTAATTATTTGGCTCGATCCTTATAAAATGGGACCAAATATATATCACGTGATTTATATGTTATTAAAAACATTTTAAAGTATCAAAACTGGTGTATAATTGTATAGGGCAAAATAGCGGAAGAGTCAACCGATCGATGCCTTGGTAGTAAAAAATTGAAATATAATAAATCAATTTGGAGGTTATATCCGACGATCGGCGCGCGCCGCTTCACGACTGACGAGTTAGGTGTCGACCAGATTGATAAAGGTAAAAATAATAATAAAGAGCTTAAAGATTGCTCACGAAATTTATTTATTTTTTTAATCTTTGATGAACGGACGAACAAGAAAACTATATTAATGCCCACTAATTTCGTCTATTAACATACTTAATATTTGAAACTATTTAATATTTTGAAACGCAAGCTTCAATTTTGTGTTGCTGCTTTTAAAAAAGGTTTTCTTGGATTCATAATTATTGATGCTTTCATTGCACAGTGGACAGAATAAAGAAACATAATAGACCTTGATAGGCAATAGTCTACGGTATTATAAGGCCGCTTCCAAAGGTCAAAAGTTGTCCTAGTTTAAGATTAAACCCCAATTTAAATAAATATGATGAACCCAGCTTTATCTGGTGATGTCGTGGCTGTGGGTCGTGAATCGAACCATTTACTAGTACTTATTGTTTATTTACAAGATCATTAACATATTATTTATCGTTGGCCCTGAGGCCAGAACTAGCAAGCCCCTTTGATGTCAGGATGCAGTTAGAGACGATACAGAAAAAGATTTTTATGGATAGAGCAAAACAACAATGGGATTTTACAACTTGCTAACGGTAGGAGAGGCCATCAACCTGCTGCCATATTGTTGTAATCGAGTACATATTATAAAAATATACTAGTCGCAATAGCCGAAGAAAATCTTCCGAGTGATATCCGGCCTAGAATTGACCACCATTTTCTTCCATGGGTATCGTAAGAGGTGACTAAGTGATAATCCAGAAGATGGGCAGATGCGTCTTCTGTAACTTCACCACCAATACTGCCATCTCTAAACCGCTTGCCAAGCGTGAGGATTATGGCAATGATCCCCAAGACCCCTTACCTAAGGCCGGTGGTGTTCAACAGTGGATGTAAACCGGCTGATGATGATGATGAGTCGCGATAGCTGCAATACAATGGTTTCAGCAAATATAAATGTTCTATCCAAATTAGAGATGTCCAATAGAAAATTCGGGACTCGTTCGCGCATGCGTAAAAACACAAGCGATATATATTTTTTCTACGGTACCTAAAAATCAAATCCACTAATCTCCGGAACTAACACAGGCACAATTAATTGCACCCACACTCGAAGAGGGCAAGCACACATAATTCTTTGTGCCCACAATCGTATCGAGTGGCCTTAAGATAATTTTTGGGAAAAGAGGCGAGCAGTCCAGTTGCTTCTGAAGTACCCTCGATGATGCGTTGATCAAACATAATGTAGATGTATGGTTCCGTACGTCTATACGGTTTTGAATTCGGTTACGGATGTTGGCATTTTGGATGTGGTATATTCAGTTGGGAATTTGTCATTTGGGAATTGTGTAGATTTTTTTTCATGTTTGATTGGGTATGTGTGTATTCGTTACTGTACTCAAAATATAACAGGAGTCCAAACTTTTGTTCGCGTTGATTCCCGTGTTGCAATTTAATTTTATTAAAAACAGGCGCCTTCTTTATCCCTGTATTGGTTTATTTATTTTATTCTTCCTTCTTATTCAACGTATCAACCCTTACTCCTTTTTTATCCATATCATCCTAGCTACCATTCATTCATACTACAAAAAAGGAATGTCAGAGTAATAAAGTTAACAGTTTAATATAATTAAAAAACCACATCCATTCTTCTCCACTCGAAGCAAATGCCCAAATAAATTCGTCACATGCGCGTGGGCACGTTGTTATCATAGAAAGCAGATTCAAGTGTACCGTGTAATACCGGAATTCTAATAATAAACATGGAATTACGTCCGCCATGTCTGTTTGGATATCGAGTTTATTTTGTCCAAGATAATTATTTGACAAGTGTATGTTTGCCTTGATTTCTAATAGACTAAGAATTTAGATGAAATTAGATAATGAGTGGAGAGCTTTGATCGCGTTTTTTATTGATGAAAGTCTTTTGAGAAAGAAAAAAGCGTATTTCCATTAGGTAATTCTTTTCCATTAGGTAATTCTTAGTAGCAGCACGGAGTCTGGATTTGTGCCCGGTTGATGGCAATAGGCTCGCCCCCTATTACATTGGGAACTAAAAAACATAACTGGCAAAATGTGGGTGTACTGTATGTGCACCTCTGCCTACCCTTTCGGGGAATACAGGCGTGATGTTATGGAAGAAGCGTATTTGGAGTTACTGCATTATAGTCGTAAAGTTAATGATCAAAGTCAATACCTTATTAGTTGGATCATAAATATATTGTGTCAAAGACATGAAAAAGAGTTTTTCAGGTAACGAGTAACTTTAGAAGTCTGAGTAGAGGATACTTACTCCATCTTAATCTTGCTATTATTACTATTTTAAGGACGTTTACTAAACTAGGAAATAGAAACTAGTTTAACTTTTTGTTATAATATTTAAAGTTGACATGAAAGCAATTGTCATACTCCATTCTTAGGAGTCGCGCTATTTAGCAGGAATTAGCTCGCATATCGAACTGGTTTAGTATAACCAGTAGCACGAGACGTCTGGCATAGTGATGATAATCAGGACTTATTTGGCGAAACTCAGACTCGGTAGTGTTACTTAAAGGGGCTTATACACATTCTTCTTATTTTATGAAAGCTACTCCGTCTGCAGAACAGTGAAAACGGCTTTTCCGAATTTTGTGCATGTAAAATGAGAAATATACAGTTGACTATCTAGGAGAGGCCTATGACAAGCAGTGGACTGAGATAGGATGATAATGATATCAATGGGGTGGTATCGTTTTGAAAAGAAAATCTTCGATCGCCATGATTGCTCATGTTGAAAAAACTTTTCTTTCTTGCATTTAGGTTCCTATAGTGAGATGCAACAATACTAATTGTGCCTAATTATTTCGCTTGTTATGGTATGAATGACATTCAGTTTAGTTTATAAAATATATCTAAAATAAGAAATAATCACAATATAAGGCCCTTAACCATATTCGTGATGAAATTTGCAAACTCTGTATATTCTTCCAGTTAACAAGCAACTGTTGAAACTAATCAAATACAAAGCAATCTTGGAAACTGACTACATAGTCCATACCTTTATTAGTTCAGTCGCATTGCGTATCGGATACGGACGTGCCTCATAACGGTGCACTGTACGGATTTTTTAAATTCGCGAACAGCGCGGCTACATGCCGCTGCCCGCTACTGCCACTATGAGCTCACAACTCATAGTCAACGAATTGTTGGCGTTTATACAAAACGCCATCGATACTATGGACGAGGTTAGTATCTTACAAATCTGTAAGACTAACTTCAAGGAAGACGACGTGAGCAGTGGCAAGAGACTGCTGTACCAGAGTCTGGATCGACTCGACCAGATGCCGTCTCGACGGAGGGACGGGACTGAGAAGAGCATCCAGGACATCATCACCCTGTTAAAGGTGACCGACCCGGACGACGTGCCTACTTTCGTGGCGAAGGAGCTGCACAAGCTGCCTCCCGTCACATTCGACCACGTCGACGTCACCAGGCTCCTGAAGGACATCATCTCCCTAAAGACGAGCCTGACCGAAGTGCAGTCCAGATTGGAGGTCTCAGATGGGACCATTAAAGAACTGCGTGCTGAAGTAGAGTTATTACGTAACTCTATTTCCGCAACTAGGTCACCTGAGGCCTCTAAGGTTAACACACGTCGTGGGGCGCAGAATGCGTCCGTATGCAGTTTTGCGTCGGCGGATTCCGATGCGTCACCGGCTGTCGTCAGGTGCGATGCCCCGGCTGCGATTGCGGCACGTGTAAATGCATCGACACCTCGACGTGTTTACGCTGACGCGGCCGCCAGCCGGCCCGCCGCTTGCATACCTAGCGGCGCCGCACCGGTCCCCGCGCCCGTCCGCGTGGCTCCGCCGCGCGCCACCCGTACTCCGTGCCCAGTCCCACTGCCCGTGCCTGCTGCGCAGGCGCCACGTCGGGATGAAGATGGTTTTGAGATGGTGCAGCGGAGAAAGCACTGTCAAAGGACCGTCCAGAACCGCTGCGGCAAAGCCCCATTGGAGCCGAAAATGCTCGTGCGGGCTGCCACGCCGAACACTCCGGTGTACATCTCGCGCCTGCGTTACACCACTAAGGCGGAGAGCATCGTAGAGTACGTGCGTCAGAAGATTCAGTACGCGCCGAGGGTGCAGGAGCTTGAGTCGCGCCGCAACGTCAACTTCAAGGCGTTCGTGGTGCGAGTACCTAACTGTTACCTGCCCCTCGTCTTGCAGGAAGACTTCTGGCCGCAAGATGTGGTGTTCCGTCGCTTCCGCGGACAAGTGCCACCGGAACGCACTAATACGAAGTGCTAGGAAGTGTTTTTACTAACATAATATTAAGTCTATATTATACTAACAAAACATGTTACTATATTTATATATGTTAGTTTGTAAGGTATTTATCTATGGGCCATAGTTGCCTGAAAATAAAGGTTTTATTATTATTATTATTATTATTATTACAATAGCAGGAAAAATAGAATGCTTAATAGAATTCCAATTGGTTCATTTTTACGATGGATTGATTAATTACCGTTCCAAGAATAAACACGTCATTCAATAAAGCCATCACGATAACTTCGGAAGGGGATTTCCAGATGAGCAAAAAAGTAATTCCCCGAATTCATGTTTTGCATAACTTGGGAAATAGGGTTGACTGGATGGTTATTTTTAACATACATTTTTGAGCAACATTTTGTTGAACACAACGGGTCTCTTCAGGCTCCAACTAAATTAATTTGAAGTTAGGCAAAGTCAATTTTCGACGAAGTGCCCTCAATCCAATTTAGAACTTAATAAAACTTTACGAAATTACTTTATTACTGTATGTACACTAAAATGTCTGTTTACTGTATACCAAACCACAAATACTTTATACTATTTTTCCTCAGCTAACCTAGTACCTACAAAATTAGACAACAGTCCATAATCGTATTACCTAGCTCAATAAAGAAACAATCAAACAATTAACAGCCAATGACAATCACATAATTATAAGTCCAACACCTGACCCGCCAACTGCAGCCACTTAACAAGCGTATACATACCAATAATATGCGCGCGCATCAATATCGCACAATAATAAGTTTGCACCATAAATCGCGCGAGGGGTTGAGGTCACGAGGCACAATTAATAAATTAAGGTGCACGGTTTAGTCCGCTAACAGTGGAATATTCATAGCTGGCATAATGTATGATAAATGTAGCGAGAAATATGCATAGTCACAGACTTGAATAGTGGCCACAATGCGAGAGTGGTGCCTTAAGCGCGGGTACTCCTGCATCCATTGGGATGGAATAAATCAGTCATCATTATCCTAATAAGCTGGAACAGTTTTGAAGAAAGTTTGTATTTATATACTTGGCGAGATTAAATTGATGTGTAGGTTAGCTTCATCAGTTTTATGCAGACTTTTGATAAATTTTGAGATAGATGTTGCAAGGTGTTGGCAGAAATTGGTTCAAAATGTGAATGTTATGGCACCAGCTTAATACTAGATAGAATTAAAATACAACGATTAAACTCTTGAATCTGAATATTTTTTAAATTATCAAAATATCTCTGTCCATTAAATGTCCCAAACTTTTCCCCACCGTATATACCTTGCACATACTTGGCCAGATCATAACATGTGACTAAATCATCTCTTGACTGCAAAACTACACCCAAGCTCGCGATGCGCCCAACGGCGGTCACTACACACTCATCTGGCCCATTGTCTAACATTTTTATAAGCGGCCGAACAATGAGAGATCATTCGACGAAAGCTTAGATACGCAGATACCTGGCCATGGGATGCTGCGGCCAGTTCGATGTCCGCGTGAAGGTATTTAGGCTCCTCAGCTTCCGTTATGGGATTAGTGGGAGAATCGTGATTATTCTCAATCTCAAATTAATGCGTATGAGCTTGTCCATTTAATAGTTGGTGTTTAGTATTATGGGGACACGATCAATACCGACTAACAAAGGTTTCACACTATCGTTGGCAATGACCGGCTTTTTAAGTTTAAAAGAAATTCCTAGAGTGACGCAAACCATTTTTTCTAAAGTAATAAAGAAAATTCTTTAAATAACACTCTTCAAATCTTTGCAGCTCTAGTTTATAAAAGCTTAAAAAAAATTGAAAACCCTATGCTGGATCTGCCAATATTAGCAACGACTAATGAACACCAAGTACAGTGATCGGTGTTTCTTATTTACATTTAAAAAAATCTTAGCATTATCTAGATGTACTTCTATTATTTGTTGGAATTTTCACTGAAATGATTGTGTTATAACACCTTCTTTCTATCTACTTTTATGATTCTTCATAATTACTTGCTCGTTAGATTATGTAGCCTCTATTTCAGTTTTAGGGTCTCTCATGTGCTCAGAAGAATCAATAACGTTTCCTCCAAGCAGTCTATAAAAATTCACAGCAAATGTTTCTAAGACAGCTGTGTCCTTAAAAAAAAAACAGCTGCATTTGTTCCCAGATAGTATACCCATCTATACATAATATACATGTATATCCTATACTCAACAGTGAAGTACTTGCCCAGTATATATGTCACTTGTATATATATTTAGTTGGTAACTAACTGGATAATGACCGGTTATAACATATTTTACGACTGCAATGAACGGCGTGGTTATAATCCAATAATACACGAACGTAATCATTATTCAAATAACAATAACAAGAATTAATTATGTTGATTACTGTTATGACTCAATCGGACTTAAGAAAGGGCCTAGTAGAAATAATTTGTTCGAATCGTTGGACAAGATTATCAAATTATGTTTAAGTGAATTAATTTTCAGACCCCAAAATTAGTATACAGTTATTTTAATTAAGGATTTAGGGGTGCAAGAGGGAGCCCCCATGAATGACGATATCTAAGTGCGACTGCTGAGCAAGAGATCCCGGGTACGAAACCCGGGTTGCACAAAGTGATACTGGGACGTTCTGATACATTCTCAGTAGCAGCACGGAGTCTGGACATAACTAGACAAATGTAGGAGTAGTTAACAGTCACCTCTGCCTACTCATTCGGGAATACACGCGTGATGCTATGTTAACGTGAAAATGTGAAAGTCTACCAGAACCTGTGGCTCTCCATTCATTTCTGGAGATATTCTGAAAATGGTGATTTTCCTCATTATCATCGTATGATTAACTTTAGCTCGAGTAAGGCTGTAAGTGGAGGCTTCGAAGGTAAGCAGAATATATTCAATGCTAACCATATTGTCGGTCGTTGCGTCCGACATAAAACTGTTATGAGCCCTGGCATAACTTTTACAGGCTCTGTTTTACTATACGTGAGTTGAAGGACGTTTAGGGAATGCGGGACGACGACGTGACGACTTGAATTCTTTCTCAGCCATGTGGTCACGTAGTCAGTCATTTTAAGGCAAGGGTTGAATAGAAATATTTAAATAGTATTCGCTACTACATACTACTAGCAAGTTGGGTATATGAATGATAAATGATAAATGATTTTATTTCTGTAAATAGGTTTAAAAAAAACACTTTTACACGTAATTTTTTTTAAAACTAGACTAGAATACGTACAGACATACCGTCTTCAAAGTATTTCGACAATAATCGTGTTACGTCGATTGATGTCTATGTCTGAATAGGTGCTAACTACCATTTCACAGTTACTTTACTGTAAATCCGCAACACTATTTATATCCTCCTCAATCTTAGTGACTATATTAAAAAAAGATTATGTGCCAGAAATGTCACTTCAGTTATATTCAAGCCTAATAATCGACAAATTGTGTTTTTGACAGATACTATTGGCTCGTCACTGTTCCTTTCTTTATTAGACAAATTTTATTTTTTTAACTTTCACACTTCCTATTGAAGTTTATTTCGCTTCAAAGTAATTTAAGTAGTTATTGAAGTGAGAACAGTATTACTATGCGTGGATATTTCGAGTGTCCATTTGACTGTTTGATTGACATTCGGTTTGGTTCCTTTTGTGTAGAAGAGCCTACAGATCCTAAGAATATAAAAAGCACAGTTTTTGTGAAGCTTAGAATAAATATAGCTACCTAATTACAAACGCTGATACTTTTTTGTCTGATGTTTGTTTGTGCAAATGTGCATGACTGTGTATTTTGCGACACAGGAGAAATTCTTGATGTGCAAGTTAAAAAAAACCGTTCAGATCTCAATCAATCAATTCGTTATCATTAAAAATCAGTTTCTACTACTTACAAAAAAAATAATAATTTTTATTTACTTACAGAAAAACAATAAAGAAAATCTATAACTATTATGTATGCACAATATACAATACATGAATAGTCTCAAGTAAAAAAGCACCTAAAAATCGTTGAGTGTAAAAGTCCTTTAGCTCCCGGTCCGGTTTACATAACGTAGGATTATAAAACAGACAGAGGAGTCATTCCACTAACTTAGAGCTCGGCCGCTTTTTAAGCTTTTAATATTTTAGCCGTAATTAGCAGAGTTATAGCTATGTACGATATCAGCTGCCTGAGAGTAAAGTACGCGGAGTTTAATAGTTTCAGACGTTTATATGGCTAGCTATGCATGTGCATAGAAAAATCCTTTTCTTTTTGGTTTTAAAGATTATACTTTAAGGTTTTGTATACCTACCAATATTATGAGGAATATCATCATGAAGAGGCGGGTCGGATCCCTAGAGGGATGCGGTGCAGCGGACGCAGATCCCGCGTCTCTCAGGTGGCTAGGAGGTCCTTGGGGTTTAAGCCGGTAAAAGTCCACCGGAGGACGGAGGAAGGCAATAAGGATTTTCCATGTAAAAGAAAGGGAGCCATTTACTATATATCTATCTAGTGCACAGATATATTTATATAATCTAAGAGTATAAGCAGTGCTTGCCGGGAGTCTTGTGTTGTGTGTCAGTTTTTATCCTTCCGTGCTTCTATATTATCTCATTCGATGTATTTCCTGCGTAGTTAGTGAGACTAGACGTGTCAGCTAATATAAGGCTGCAGAGACCGAAATTCTATCAGGAGACATAACCTTTAGGTTTGCCTATGTGTCTTTTACCTATGTGTATCTATCATCTTTGATGTAAAAGTCTTGTAATAGGGGAAAAGCACATTACCTTGTAATCCGACGTAATATTCAATACCTCTCGCTGCTATTAAGAATTGTCGACTAAAAAACAATAAAACTTTGTCATCCCGGGAAACGATATCAAGACCTCACAGTCAGCAGTCGTGTACTACACCCACGGGACCAAGCAGGCAGTTCTATGCTATACCAATATTATGCGATTTGTTGGTTTGTATGTATCTTCTTAATTGTATTATAAAAGAGGAAAAATATTTTTATTATTGTTTACACAAAAAAAAATGGGGTTCGATGGCAAAAGAAGGTCCCCAACATACTGGTAAAATGCTGAAGCCCTGATTTCAGTTAGTAGGAGCCTGAACTAAAAGTAAAAATTAAAAAAATTACATCTCGAGTACGACGACGAATTTGACAGATTTCAAATCCCAGGTCGGGCTAGTTGTTATTGGGTTTTTCTATTAGGTCTTTCTCTTTCTAGCTTAGCCGCAGGTGTACTGATGGCAGTACACCCACATTTTGGAGAGGTGTACCTATGGAAGTATACCTCTGCCTACCCCTTCGGGGACTACAGGCATGATGTTGTTGCTAGTGTTTTAGTGGACTCCAACATCACAATGTCGTAACCTATTAGATTAAACGGTAGCCAAACCACGATAACAAATTAACCAGTTCAGACTTCAACTTTAACGCATATCTTAATTTTAACCACAGATATTATAAACAAACAATAAGCGAGCGAACCCGGTCTAGTATCCTAGCTAAGGTACAGTTATAGCTGGTGTCCACTCATTGGTTCGCTGTGTCGGCGCGCAATATATCGCGCGCATCGCGGGTCACATGCGCGACCTGCGCTAGCGCATCCCAACTCATTAGTATTGCCGGTGTCAGTTGGGAGCGGTAAAATGGCGTGTGTGGACGAACGTGTGGTATACGAGGGTCAAACTGAAAGTTCTTAGAACTGGCCACTTATAAACAATATAATAAAAAAATAATTCTAAAATTTGAAAATAGAACTCTTTGCCAATATGACTGAGTATATATTTCATTAATTTGTCATTTGTTTTACGATTTGGCGGCAAATTGAAAATTGTCTGTGTCACGTCAACATGAATTTAACACGAGAAAATTTTCGTGCAATGATTTTTTATGACTTTCGATGTCATTTAAGTCAACAAGAAAGTTATGATAGACTACGATTGGCCTTTCACGTGAAGCCCCATCTCGTGCGACAGTTTACAACTGGTTTAATGAGTTTAAACGTGGTCGCACTAATCTCACTGATGATTTACGTAAGGGACGGCCTTCTACGGCGACGACTGAAGATAACATCTGTGTTGTGCGGCGTATGATAGAGACTGACAAAAGAGTGACCTATCAGCAGATTCGGACAAGCTTAGGCATCGGTATGAGTCAAGTGCACAAAATCCTCCACGAACATTTAGCAGTCAGGAAGCTTTGCGCCCGGTGGATACCTCATAATTTGACTGAGGCTCAAAAACTCCATCGTGTGGATTGGTGCCGTAAAATGATTGAAAGATTTAACGGAGGTGACTCAAATGCTGTGTTCGACATACTAACAGGTGACGAAAGCTGGATTTACTGTTATGATCCTGAAACCAAAAGACAATCTGCTCAGTGGGTGTTTCCTTTCGAGAGGTTGCCAACTAAAGTGAAGAGAGATCGAAGTGCGGGAAAAAAAATGGTGGCCTCGTTCTTTGGAAGGATAGGTTAGGTAGGCAACAATTGTGTTAGAGGATCAAAAAACAGTTTCTGCAGAATGGTACACTACCAATTGTTTGCCACTTGTCTTGGAAAAAGTTCGAGAGAAACGACCTCGCAGTAGGATCCTCCTTCACCACGACAACGCCTCGTCGCACACCGCTAAGCGAACGATCGACTATTTGGCGACATCAAACGTTGAATTACTGGGTCACCCGCCGTATAGCCCCGACCTCGCCCCTTGTGATTTTTATTTATTTCCAAAAATTAAAGAAAAACTTAAAGGAAAGCGGTTTATGAATGCTGAAGAAGCGGTGGCTGCGTATCGCGATGCCATTGAAGAGAACCCTAAAGACGAGTGGGCAAAGTGCTTTTCCCAGTGGTTCCATCGCATGCAGCGGTGTATTGACGTGAATGGACAATATTTTGAAAAGATATAATAAAACTAATAACTGGCTAATGTAATCAGTTTTTGATTTTCTAAGAACTTTCAGTTTGACCCTCGTAGCAAAAACGATTTTTGCAACGTTACCTGCTACTACTGTATTTATTTATTTTTTCGAATGGACAGAAATTTGGTCAAGATTTTGATAAAAAGTTTCTTCAATCTACTGCCTATGTGGTTTACTCTTAGCAAAAAAAGCTTCCTGAATGACAGTGACCTTAGTATTTATGAGTGCACACAATAATGATGTAATTACACCTAAATATTCTTGTAGTGGTTTGAGAGAGAGAGATCCTTCAAAGGAAAGTATGTACCTATCTTTAGAAGGAATAAAGAAAAATCTAAAGAATATAGTTTACCACCCATTTACACCCAGTCTATGTTTAAGGCGATCTTATTGCCATTTACCAAGTATAATTTTATTCACAACTTTAAGCTTCCATTAGGAATTTAGATATAACATTTTTGAATGTTCATAGTTTTAATACCAGTAAGCCTGTATAGTAGGTCCATTTTAGCCACAGTAATTGCTACGTTAGCTTTTACTTTAAAACCAGCAGTAAATAACCTCGCCCATTGTATTTATGTGTTATGTAATATGAACCCGACGAGAGGATGTGTATTACATGAGCCGGCCAAACTGCGCCATGTAGTGTACACACTGGCCGGCCAATGTTCGAAATGATCGCTTGGTTTAGGATCGGTATTTGAGTAGCTTACGTTTGAATTATAGCTGGTACAATTTGTACTGTTGGTTTGATTTTAAAATGGAAGTTGTATAGACACATAATATGTTGGAATTTAGAGACTGTAAAAATGAAAATTTTTGTTCACTGGCATAAGATTATCTTGATTTTGAATATAATTCTTTCTGACTCCAGAGAATTGAGACTAAAGAGGTGGCAAACAGTGTAAACCAGGTGTATAGGCTCAGGATTGATCCTTACTAATCTTAAGCTATAATCATCATCATCGTCATCAGCCGGAAGACGTCCACTGTTGAACAAAGGCGGGAAGCCTTAGAACGCCACAATAAAAACAATTGCAATTGGCAAGTTATAATGTGGGTACATAATTATCGTCACTGAAGTTCTAACATCACGTAACTCAAAAAGACAACTTTTCAAGATAGCACAAAAATTGCTGCCTTTCTTTGCAAACTAATACACGCGGTGTTTTCCTTTTGAAAATAACGCATTGGTTTGAACTCTCGTGTTCGATTCGTCAAACGTATTTCATAAAAAAAATTACCTACGTGATGCTAGAACTTGAGCGCCGATATCCTCATATAGGATAATACCTACATATAAAGTAGACAAGGACCCTATAAACGAAACAATTGACTATCCTCGCACAGCTGTTAAAATCCAAATAAGTAAGAACATGAAAGCCTCACCAATCCTTGCTAACCCTAAACTGCACCATCAAGAAACGCTTGTAAAACATTGAGACGCTAAAATATTTGTGCATTGATGTTTTAGGGTTATAAACACTGACCAGTTTGTAAGTATTTGTCAACAATAATTCCCCCTATTTGGTAAGGCCGATGGATGTGGCAAGAGATTGTCAATTCCGATATCTATATTGCCATGTTCACACCTTTTCAAAGCACCTAATAAGTATTGGCTGGGTAGGTCAGTATTTATAGGCGATTCATCTTTAGCTTACTTACAATATTGGCAAACATGACTATGTGTCGTTAGAAAGCCATCAATTAAATATAGCCAAGAAAAACATTTGGAAAAATAAACCCAATGCATCATCAGGTTTATACTAATCCGGTATAATACTATAGGGAAATAGGAAATATCCTGCTGATGAAACAGTCATGGTGCCCAATCTATGCTATCTTATAGTGCACGATGTGTATGCAGATCTAGTATGGATATTTTCAACGTTTGTAAACAGATTAGTAGTTTTTTCTGAATAAAATGTCATCTTTTCTGTACTGACAACGTAGGTATATGAAAAAATTCATGATGTTCGGTTCAGTAATTTTGTCCTGAATAGGTAACAAACATACATACTTACTTTCGCATTAGCTTAATAAATAGGGTACCTATCTATTCCGGCCTAAAAATATCAATCGGATTTCTGTGAACAGAGTTCGAACAATCAACCGCAAACACACTGCACTAGCCGCGTCCATACAGTTGTCTAACTACAGTTAGTATTCTCCCCTCGCAACACAAAACCCATAATTTGTCCTGAACGCGACAGGTGGGCAAACCTTACACAGTCTCCCAGCATTCTACGACATAACTCTATTACAGACAAATTGTAACCATTGTTAATATTATTTATTAATGTGCATAGCGCGCGGTATTTTAACTTGTAATCAAGAGTCTAGAAGTCACAACTGCGGGGTTACCATGAGCTTGTTTTGCAGGCAATTTTCCGTTTTGGAAGCAAGACGTCGCTATGTGAATTGTAGAGCAGTGTCTCGCTTTAACAACGGAAAATGTCCTGGTTTAAAAGTTCATGGTAAGGGTCTATAATATTGGTACGAATTCGACTGTACTGTAATTAATATATATTCAGTACCATTTCTGTATTGAAAGGTAGATATTTGTATAATATGAAGATATTTGTTTAAAGGATACGGATTGGTTTTAACAGTAGGTGTGCGAAGTGAGCATGAAGCAAAATGCTTTATTTGTATTTTAGGTCAAATTACAACAGTGAGAGAGATGAAGAGTTGTGTCTTTTTTTTAAAGCGAAGTGCCATGTAAAATTGGCATTACAAATGGATCCCTACTGAACAAATAACTCAAATAAAATGATCCATTAACTATCATAATTATTATGTTTTATGTGAATCATAAGCAAGAAGCAAGAAAAAATATTAATTCAATTCGCGACAACTCTGCGGGAAAATTCCGCGTGTTTGACAACGTAAATAGTAATTAAAACAGTAAAATACACTACCAAATACGAAAGGTATCTATTCTTTAATATTACCATACAATAGACTATAATTTTCTATTAAAACCCAATTAGAAGATGACGTATTATATTGTTTTTCTACTGTTTTGATTTAGTGAGGACCAATTAACAAAATATTTCACTATTGTTCCATAATAGGTTTAATACCGAGTAGTATCTAGGTAGGCTATTACCTACTTATTCTCCGTCATATATAAAGAGACCTAAAATTGTTATTCAGTACAAAAAGCTTGAAAAGTCGTCGTTGGTAACATACCTGATTACTGCCTAATTATTGGCAATAGGCTAGCCACCTATTATAATAATTGTGACCTATGATGATCAGGGTATCGGAATATTAATTTATTAATAAGGTTAACTGTCTTTGCTAACCCTTCTAGAATAACAACCGTGAGTATGTATAATATCACTCGCAAAACAAACACTATATAAATTATTACGACATTAGTGATGTCGCAACTCAATCGAAATCTATCGATACTGCAGTTTCGCTAATTTACATTACAATACGATCGATAGTTGTGTGTCGAGTGCTGTACAAACGTTGTGTCCAACATTGTTTTGTGAGTTTATTTTATAAGCATCAATTGATATTTTAGGTCGAAAAGTATTATGTAATGACTCCTTTTGGAAATCTGCAAATGTAGGTGTGTATGTCATAATGATATGGATTTACATGTATAGTCTGTAGCACTTTTTTTTGTTAAAATTAGGCAAGGTTTTCCGGGCATAAGGTTTATGTCTTTTTTCATAATTTTTTAGAGTAACTTAAAGAAATGTATAGGAAAAAAATGCCTGGTATTTTAAATATCGACTCCAGATTTTATAACTTCTTCTGCTTTTTATGAATAGGTAATGTACGTGTTACCAACACTATGATCTTGTCCAATTACCATCATCATCATCATTATTAGCTGGAAGACATCCGCTGTTTAAAAATAGCCTCCCTTAGGTAAAGGTAGGGGTCGATAATTATAAAGTACCATAATATTATGGTCATATTTTCTTGGGTTTTCTTTCTCACTTAAAAACAACAATATTACTACACTAATGTTAATTAAATATCATACAAAGAAAACTAGTATTTATTTATTGTCATGTTATATAAAAATATTTATATAATAAATATGTTACGTCTAACAAGGAGCTACAACGATAAATACCAATTTCTCTCACTCTTAATCAAGCGTGACATTTTTGATAAAAATAAAACAAAAGAACAATTAAAAAACATGACAATAAATAATAAAGAAATTAACTTAAACGCACTCAGCACGCACTTTAATTATTTTAATTACGCGTAAAATAATTGATGCATACTAAAGATTGGCGGCAGAAGTTTCACTGGTAAACAATTACGTTTTTCTTTTAACAAAAGCATATTGTATTATAGTCCTTTTCTACATTATTTGAATTTTTACTTCTTCATCTGCCGTAATGTTGATATTTCCTAGCACTTTATTATACAAGTAGGTAAATAAGTAATTTATGTATTTGTTAATAAATGTAGAATTTAATTTTCAGTTAATTTAAGCCACTTATAAGATTCTTGTATCCGTGCTCCAACATGTAATTTTTTTTTGGCCGACTCCTGTAAGCCAGGATCTACAATGATAACTATTGGGAACCATCGAGGTAATGAAGCTCGAGGCGTCCCGGAGAAATGACTCGACTGTCTTCGAACCCGAAACGAAATTAATCATAAGATAAGATAACTTTATTTGTTCAAACATGAGTTAACGACATACAGTATAAATATGCATGCAAGATGGATAAAATAATATATAGGAGGAGTAGGAAATTTGTCAGTTGAATTACCCGATAAGGTCAATTTGTTACGGGTATTTGTGCTAAGTACACCTTCTGCGTATTTCTGTTGTGGTACAAGTAACACCAGTTACTTTTTAGTTGTGTGTACAAAATATATTTATGACCAATTTTTATAGTCGGCGACGTTTGTCAGAGAAAGTATCGTGGATCGAAACAATACAACTTGTTAATTTGTCTGAGGTACAGGGTTGGTAGAAAGGTGAATTTTTGCATAGGATGAATTTACCTATATACGTTAGAATGTCTTCCCAATGTACTAACCAAATGATTGAAATTATTATTCTAACTTCATTCAGGTGGACCGACGATATCGTCAGAATTGCGGGCAACCGGTGGATGCAATTGGCAAGCTGTCGTTCATTATGGCCTTCTAAGGGGGAGGCCTTTGTTCAACAGTGGACGTCTTCCGGCTGATGATGATGAAGATTATTCTAATTTTGTTAATAATAGGTCAGTGCCGAAAATATGTACAAACTTACAAAGTATAACACTTAACAAAAAATGCTTTTAAAAACAACATATTTTTACATTACCTTAAAACAAATAAGTAGACAGTACATTTTTTGTTTGATACTGAATTTACAAACAATGAATCGTCCTCAGTAATCCTTAGCTAATTACATGCCTCAACGCTCGATAATGGCGTGTTTCTAGATAAAGAGTGTAAAATAAAGTGGACTAATCTACGCTCAATAAAGTCTTTCCTATAATAAAAACAGAAGATAAAGTAGTGACAGCCCTAGCAACAGGTGTATCGACATCGACATCGACACGAC
This sequence comes from Abrostola triplasia, assembly GCA_946251915.1. NCBI lineage: Eukaryota > Metazoa > Arthropoda > Insecta > Lepidoptera > Noctuidae > Abrostola > Abrostola triplasia. Next base: position 834,169 of record OX276433.1, read on the forward strand.
ACCGGTGATTTATCGACAATCGGTGACGTCACACACAGAATAACTGCGTTTGTGACTTCGCATGTTTCAATAATACCGCTTACGGTATTTTTCTATGAGAAAGGTTCAAATTAGACGCTGTTATTGTCAAAGAATACAATTAAAATACAACGAAATTTCACACTTGTCTAACATTTAAATTTTTGATCGACAAATCAAAAAGCAATACGCTCAAAAGAATGATTGCCTCGCATCTCTATAGATCGGTAATGTATCTTATTATTTATTTTGACAGATATTTAATGGGACGATACTCGGTTTTTATTTTTAATGTTAGGTTATTCTGTTGAGAAATTTAGTGTGTCAAATTTAATGACCTCTCACTGTTTTTATTGCGGAAAATATGTTACCTAATTGTATGTAATATTATGTTTATATACATCGAAGGTCTGGCGGCAATTTGTTACTGATTGTCCACTATTTACATAATGCTCACTTTACATAATATTACGTGAAATATATTATTTAGAATAGTAATGTATTGTAATGTAAAATTCGTCAGCTCAAAGAATATGTAAGTTGAAGTGGCAATAGACAGGCCATATCGCTCGAAAAACCTATAACCGTAGGGGAAAAAAGGTCTCGAGTGGCTACCACGAACCGGAACATGCAACGTTGGCAGGCCTCTCACCAGGTGGACTGATAATATAGTCAAGAGTTGCAACCGGGTGGAGGTAAATGGTGAGTTGTCGTTTATTGTGGCGTTCTAAGGGGAAGGCTTTTGTTCAATAGTGGACGTTTTCCGGCTGATGATGATGTATAAATTCGTCAGTCATCTTTTGTGCAAAGAACTAAGTGACTAGTAAAATAAATATTTCACGCGTTTAGTCAAATTGGTTTACAATTTGATGGAAGTTTTCAGTCTCAGTCACATTTATAAACCTCCTCCAATATTTTTAAACTGTCTTCGGTAAACTGTGACCAATACAGTTTGTTGTTTGTTTTAGCAAGTCTTTGGGACAGTTATAGGCTGATATTATTATTGATTGGTACTTACAGTTCGTGTACACACGACCAAACTGCAGTTGACTTGTCAAGACGTTCTCGCAATCTTTCGATGGTTGACACGATTAAAGTGCTTGACCCGATTCTAAAAACAAAAAATCGATTGAACAGCTATTGTTTCTATTTTATATTAATCGTAAAAAGTATTTTAAACAAAACAATAATCGATAATTATCGCCAATCAATTTTGAGATAACATCAGATACGCAAAAAGTTGAAATGAAGAATTAAACTACCTAATCCGATATTAAATGACCAAAAACACTTAATATTTTGACCGAAGCCAAACTGAATCGCCAAACAGATCCATAATGAATATCATTTTAGTAGATATGCAGTCCAATTTATCAACTTAGATATTTTAATATTTTATCATTTTAGTATTATGACATTAATAAAAACTAAGAGTATCTAAAATAGAGATGAGTCAGTGTAACTGACATCATAAAAATATCGATAAGTATCGAGACCTGACCTTTATAGTATGATAAATGCGGTCGAGTACAGAGGTCGGGTTGGGCCATTAGGTTTTTGATTCGATATTTTGTCCTTTGAATAAAGTTTAAGCTTCCGCGTGGAATTTAAATATTTGAATAAGTGTTTTTTAACAAATGGGGACTCGAAAAGTCAACGCGTTAACTGTGTGTTGACTTTTAAATTATTTAGTTAGAAATTTAATACTTTTACTAGAAGACTGTAAATTTTATCCTTTCATTTGAGCAAAATTGTTAGCCATTTGTTCGTAATCTGTTTGGGAATTCTTAATATGGGCTTTGCCTAGCTTGGGTTTAGATAAAAGGGTAATTTAATAACCAAGTACTGACTTAATTTACTTTAGGTGTACATTTTAATACATTGACTTAAATAACAGGTAATTTTTTAAAACTTAGAGCAATAGACTAGTTTCGCATGATAACCACCGCTATTTTCAGGGCCCCAATTTTAATCTTAAATCTATAAAACAATATCGATATCGGAGGGCGTTTTGCCCCGCCCTACACGAATAAATATTTAATTAAACTTATGAGAGCGCACGGATTTCTGTTTGCCCGATGTATTGTAACATTTTTTAGATAGTTTTTATGTAAGCAGCAAGCGGATATATGAATGAGAGGTTCGCTCATACAAGCGGAGTGAATGATCGAGTCATTCAGTTTCGATAGTACGTTCGTTCATTTATGTGGATTATTTCGGGCTGTAAATCTACTAGATATGATTTTGAAGATTTAGACGTAGGGTTGGGCAAAGTTTTATTGTTTTTTTCTGCTAGAAATTTGTCGATAGTTTTTGGGGGTTTGTTATTGGATAATAGGCAATAGGTTTTCCTGTTATTAATGACGTTGTTACTACTTAGTGAAATATGAGTGAACTCTTGAAGTTTTTTATCTTTTCTGTATAATATGGTGCTTCCTTTGTCAATCTCATTACCTATTTGAGTTTCAACTAAAGTATAGTTTGATTACTCCTATAGCAAAAATGTGTAGGGTTCTGTGGTCTCTTTTAATCTTTTTCTTTGACTTTCATTTTTAAACCAATATTTCCGAGTGCCTCTCTAATAAATCATTTAATACATAGTAAAGTTACATTCGAGTATTTCCTCTGCTGACACCAAACGCACCGAACCGTAACGTTAAACTTTACACCTTCATTAACGCCTTAATGTAACTTAATTACACATGCCACAGAAATTCGCGGAGAATTCTCTCCACAATCCGGTTCAGACTTCGATTCCCATGGACCTATGGGGAGGTGCAACCATAATTAATATACGCCCACCATAGCCCATAGATATGTACCGAGTAATACGTTCTTTTTGTATGGGAAGTTGATTTATTTTGTATGGTGTTTAGTGTGGGGAGCAAGTTACGAAAATGGTTTTGTATTTAGAGCAGTGTTGTGATTTATAGAATTAATGGGTTTAACTTATACATACAGTATACCACGCCTGTTTCTTATGGCGGTAGGCAGAATCAAGAGATTTCCGACTTATGGATTAGTATCTATCTGTATTTTTACTATGTCTTTCGTTTTATAGGTGTCTCCGCTTTGGGCAGCTCGTTTGACTACTTGAGACAAGATATAGGTACAATTTGACATGCACTGAAATCTTTAAGACATGACTGTACTAAGATTTTTTGAAGGTAGTATTTAAAAAAAATTACGCCTCACTGTTTTGGGTCGTAGGTTGGTACAAGGTAGACGAACTACACACAATAGCTTTAACACTCACCAACTTACTCCTAACTTCCTACAAATGAAAAATTATAAATATCCCGTTAAACCTTTGCTAATTAATATCAATTAACCAACTGAATACTATGTGTTGTACCTTTATAGCTAATATAATTTTAACAAAACACAAATTATTAATTGAAAGGATTGTAATTGCACTATTACTTGGGAATCCATTAGTGCGTATAGATTTTCAATTGCCACACGACTAGTATACGCCTCCCGGATCCGCCCACGACGCATGTGGAGTATCACTGCACTTATAATCAAGTGCTATTTTATATTTCTATTTTTTAACATGGTGGAACATCACTGCGTACTCTACAGGCCGCTAGCTATAAGCAACCGTTAAGGCACTTATATTCGGTACTAAAACTGTAATTCATTACCACACCTATTTATATTAGCGTTTTATTGTCTGAAATAAAGCAAATGAACCACGGACTAATGATGAATGTAGAAAGGATGGATGAAAGAAGAATGACAAAACGAATATATGAGGCGAGTGTTAGTGGAGTATAGGAAAGGGGCAGACCTAGGCGAACATACCTAGACCAAATCGGAGATGTTCTGCAAAAAGGGCAAGCGTAGGAGTACCCTCAACCGAAGAGCGTGTATGAGGAATGTGATGCGTGTGAATGAAGCAAAAGAAGTATGCCAGGATCGTAGCAAATGGAAATCCGTGGTCTCTGCCTTCCCCTCAGGGAAACAGGCGTGACTTTATGTATGTATGTATGAACAACGGACAACTGTGCGTGGTGTATACGCATGAATGGTGAAAGCTCCGAAGTGCCCATTTGTCGCGAAACGATCTATTAATTTGCTGTTAATTGACGATTGCTAATAAAATATAATATTTCCTTTCACTCGGTTAAACCCTCTAGGTTTCTAGCTTTTGCGTTTAATGGCTGAAGCGTACTTACTGCTTTGTGTTTGGCTAAAAGCATATTGGATGAAAAATAAGCTTTTTATCTCAATACACTACAGAAATTAATGATAAACGTTTTCATTTTACTTCCTCAATTTCCACTATTACAGACAGAAAACAAGAAATCTAGAGGTTGTGGTATTATCTAGTTATTCTGTGTTAGTCAGAAAAGTAGTCTCTCCATGTACAGTTGGTATAAGACTAGGCAGGACATGCTTGATTGTTATACTTATAGTTCAAAAGCCTCGCGCTCTGCCTTTAGTCCCAGAAAGTTCGAACAAGCATTAATGGGTTTAGAGGCGCCCTAAAAGAGCAGAACTGTATTTTAATAGAACTAGCATAGAATGGTGAATGTATGGGATTGTCATAATGTTATAACTATATACCCAATCTATGATAATTATTATCTATGTTTATATCATAAATACACCATTCTATTACATTTGTTCAGCGATTTACCAAAAGACAAGATTAAGATAATCATGTATTCAAAATAAACTTAATTTTAAGTACTTTTTGAACGTCAAATTACTTCAAGGCATCTCTTAAAAACGCCAGCCCGTCACCGCTTCTTAGTGCTATAGCCGGGTAGAAGAAGCGGTGTAACAAACTACCCAGCAGTACAATCTTTCTGCCAAAATTTAATGTCAAATATGGGCTACGAAAGAGCAAAAAAAAACGATCATTTGGGCTCCCACGATAAGAAAGGGAGTGGCTATTTAGCCAAGAACCACGTGACCTCATACAATCAATTTATTATCGAACCAATTTATTAAGTGCCTACATAACATAAAGGTCAGATCACGGCCACTACTGCGCCTGCGCTGGTGACCTTGACCGCAACATGGGTTTGCGGAAACCGACTAAGTGAGTATTCGGGTCGCCTTCCACGTAGTGATAATTACGTTACGAATTAAGTAATAAGTTATTGCTCCATTAATCATGCCTTATCGAAAGAAAGCAAAATATTTCTGTTGTCATCCACATTAAAGTGGATAGTGGCTGAAAAGCTGATAGATCTAGCCTTTATACAGAATAACCAATATAACCATGTGTGAAGTGAAAAAAATGAGAAAGCTGTAGAAGACAGTAGAAAAGTAAGTAAGGAGATAGGTAGGTATTTATTAATTCTTCATACAAAAATGTACAAGGCGAATTTAATGACTTAGGCATTTTCTACCAGTGAAGCCTTTGGGTAGTGCAGAGACAGAACAGAAGATATGTCTGGTATGTAATATTCAGTATAATTATGTCGCTTTACAATAGAAAAAGCGCTTCATTGCTGCCTCATCGAATGTTCCACATATTGCTTCAAAATAATCATACCAAAAAATTCCCATCAAAGTCACAAACCTATACTTAAACAAAAACTTCTGCACAATACAAAGGTCGAGCCAGGCCTGCTACTGTGCGCCTGCGCACAATCTAACCTCGACCGCAACACTGATTTGCGAAAATAAAACGACCGAGGATTACAGACGGCGCCGGGGTAATGGAGTAGTGAGGGGAAAGACGAATATCGATAATTAAGAAAAAAATATTGATAGTTTTGTGTTATCGTCGGAGTTGCGGGGACGCGGTTGGTGCAAATGGTTAGCTGTCGTTTATTGTGGCGTTCTAAGGGGGAGTCTTTTGTTCAACAGTGGACGTCTTCCGGCTGATGATGATGAGGGTTTTCATCACACTGTGTTATAGCTTTACGGACCGGATTTTTACGCAAAAATGTTGTAGATACATATTTTAAATGTCATTATTGTTCTGGTCTTAGGTTGGAATAAGCTCGATCAAAAGTAATCAATCTCACCCTTAATTATGTTATACGTAAAGTCTCGCAAAATAAAAATATTTTATTCAAATATATCATACTAATTTAATAACACTTCTTTATATCACTAATTCAGTCCAGGTCGCCTAACGGGCGAACCTAACATTAGCAATTATTATTAATCAGTATAATCCGATTATGGTCATAAGAGTGATAACTATTTATACAAAAAATAAGTAAACTAAACCAAAAAACAAGTTTACAAAATTAGCTACAGTGACACAAATAAATTACATACATAATATTCGTATTAGGTTAGCATGTTATATTTTATACATCAATAAAAGTGTCAAATCAATAAATTATATTAGCATGCGCTTAAACTTTGAACTATACGGAGCTTGCTGTGTTAGAGAAGTGCTTGTTCAAATCAAAAAGGAATCTACTTAGAGGATTTTACTAGTAATATTGGAGGATTTGTTTTAAATTTCCTTTACTTTTTTAAGTTGGTTAGCTACAAGTACCAGAAATAAAAAAAAAGAAAATTTACTAAAACAATAAGTAAAAAGGGTCTATAGTATTTTGTTCAGTCGATATACTTTTATATAATATTTTCTTAAGTATCTCCCATGGATGGGGCATAAAAATTGGATAAACAATCTTACCGGCAACATCCAGAGTCTTAAATTGCAAGGTTTTCCGATCTTAAAACAATTCACAGAATGCGGTTACATTTTGCGTAATGAAGTACCATTGGCGCCTACATGATGGAACATCGCAATAAATCCCACTTAACTATCCATTACAAAAAGTTGAAATCAAAAGCTATAATATTTTTATGGCGATGGAACGGCGATAGTCCAGGATCCACGGACTATTTTTACGATTGAAAACCATCAAGCAAATTTTCTGTGAATAGGTTCATTTTGATGAGATATCTAACTTTTTAGAGTAGCACATCATACTACAAATTTTGGGGGGAAAGAGTCCCCCTGATCAAACCATACATTTGTAAGTCAAATGTTGTTATATTCTATAGGTTAATCATTTTCTTAAGATTGAATTAAAAAAACAGTTAGTAATACATTTTTGTGAATCGTCATATCGACATTTTTTATCCCTGCTGTACCTGTTAGCTACCACAATCAAGAATTTTGGTACGCGAAAAAGTTGGGCATCTCACCAAATGAAACTACTCACCGAAAATTAGCTTGCCAGTAATCGATTGTAAAAATGGTCCGTGGATCCTAGACTATGAGATTCTCAATTTATTAGAGGGCAGTAAAGGTTCAGTTGATTTAGGTTTTATGATAAAGAGCTTGTTCAGAAATCATTATAATCAAAGCTAATGTTGTTGTACAGCATTAGCTTTGATTATAATGATTTCAAGTGGTCATGAAATTTATATGAGCATGAAGTCTGTGAAGACTATAGGGCTGCCACCTTACCAAGAACTCTAAAAGCAGGACATTTCCTGATATGGAATCTAGACGCTGCTACGTAAACTGTAACGCTAATTTAATTACAAGTAATACTTAGTAATTTTATTATTACTGAAAAATATAACAATTTTTCTTTGTCTATTTGCCTAAAATAATAGTCATTCGATTTATACCGATTTTTCTTAGCGGCGACATAGTTTTAGTATGGAGGAACCTTGTAGGTATGATGTTTAATGCCTACCCACATAACACTGACGATAACATAGTAATTATTTTAACTTGATAATTTTTAAATTAATATTAAAAAATATAAATTATTTTTAAATTAATAATTATTTAGTTATTTTTTATCTCGATAAAATACGTTAGTCATTTAGCACATATTATCGATAACTGTACCATGCCCCCATCACTAGTCCCCGGTATATTCCGCACAAAGTAATCATTTGTCTACTTGACTAAACTGAATTATATTATTATTTTTTTATTATTAAATAATGGCCACTATAATTGAAGGCTGCCGGCATGAGGCGGCTTCTGTTCTAGCTCGACTCATTGCACTGGGCTTATTCGAATCATCTTTGTTAAGGGGCAGTCTTGATTTGTGTAATTTAATAAGTAGGATTTTGTTGAATCTGTCTAATTTTAAAGACACGATGATAGATACCTACCACACGCACATTAAATTTTGTGAAATTTGTAAATGTCAGATTTGAATTTATTTCATTTTATGAAATAGACTGATTGATGTTAATACTTTGTCACCATGCCTTCTGTTTGTTATAATATTATATTCACAGATGACACCTATTAACCAAACAAAGATCCAAGTACTTGTAAATTTCTATGCTCTTTTTAAAAATTCTAAACAGTCTTGCATTGAAAACGAAACTTTTACAAGTCCGTGAATTCTATTGAATGTAAAATCTGTACTGCCCCCTTACCATGAACTCTCAAAGAAGGACAGTTTACGTTGTGGAAGCGAGACATCGCTACTATCGGTCCGGGCTTTAAGAATTCGTGGTAAGGGGGCTCACAGATCATAGCTCTTCCAATTCGATATGCTTCGTCTTCGCCTTAACTAATCGTTATTAGATTACATACAGGATCGCACAGTAGTGGAGATGATACGGCCGGTTCGCACGATATTTATTAACACCACCTATCATTCCAATGTTTCTATTCAGCTCTCATTCAATTAGTTTTGTAATTGAAAACTGTAGATGCTGATCATTGTTTTTACAAATACTGTTTGGACATCACGCTTTCATTTAGTTAGAAGTGATATCCCCTACTAATATTAAGAACGCGAAAGTTTGTGTATTAGTATAACCATATGGAAAAACCCAGTAACACTTTGCCCGACCCCGGATTCGAACCCAGGACCTCGTGCTCAGCAGTCGCACATAGCGACCACTAGACCAACGAGTCTTGAGTTGACCTAATGACCAATAGTGGACACCAAATTGTAACAAGATAAATATTATGAGTCAGATTACAAACGAGTTTGTTTGCATTTCTTGCCACCTATTAGTATTTAAACTATGATAAATAGAAGAAATAAACAACGAGAGTCAGAAATAATTACCAATGATCAATATGTCTAGACTGGGATGTTTTAAATAATCACTCAATGTAGCTTTTTGAAACAAGAACTCTATGATATGATTTCATTATTATGTAACTATAATATTTTGTGATTGTGGCAAAAGAAAAGCTTATTTGCCCGACTGTGCGAGGCCAATAAGAGTAATGTTTTTGTTTGTTATTTGAGCACACCATAATACTCACTGTTGGTAAATAATCATTGTATTTAGGATTTAATACGCATGGATATTTTGTCTATTTATGTAGGTATACCGTTATGCATCACTCATCATGATGCCTGTTGTATAGAGATTAATGTTGTTTAAAACATGATTTTGTTGACAGTTATGGACGGCCTTGTTGGTCTAGTACTCGTTAAGTGCGACTGCTGAGCATAAGATCCTGAGTTCGATTCTGGTTTGGGTAAAGATTTACTGGGTTTTTCCATTAGGTATTTCTCAGCAGCAGCACGGAGACTGGATTTGTGCCCGGTTGATGGCAATAGACTCGCCCCCTGATACACTGGAACCAACAACCTAACTGGCGAAATGTGGATGTACTACACACCTTTGCCTACCCCTTCGGGTATACAGGCGTGATGTTATGTATGTTACAAGCTACAGTGTTACCTGTAATAAAAAGGACATCTAGTATGTTAAAGCACGAAACACGAATACATTTTCCGTATAAAATGAAGTCATTGCCCCGCACTGGGACATGGACAGGCCCACAATAATTCCACATTCACGAATTTGCCCACACAAGACAATTTGAAAACCTCATAACCTTAGCCTCAGACCACTTCTCGTAATCACATTAGTCTGCATACTAAATCCATGGGCTTTCAGTACATACTATTATGGGCACTTACCAGTACCGGGCCCAAAAGGCCCATTAAAAACAATAAGGGTCCAAGCCTAGCGCATCATAATAACAGTTTTTAAATTGATTTAAGATTTCACAGGCTATTACTTAAGGCTGTGTGTAGGATGGGCGTGCATTTTACGCTGCGTTTAGGAATAGTGTACAATGTTGTGTGATTGTTATTATTTAGTATTAAAGCTTAAATCTTTGTGATTTTTGTTATACAGGTCTTTAATGGAAATAAAATTCCAGCCTCTGTCAGGCTGGAATTTTATGGTTACAGGTTAACTTAGGCCCACTTCAGTAGGTAATGCTTAAAATATTCTTGCAGCTTTCTGAATCTATGACATCACTGGCTAATTATTTCTAAGCATTTGAGAGCGCTTTTTAATAATTCTAAGTTAGACTTAATTTAATGATTGCCGGGAATTTGAAGGGGGCTGTTTAGGACTTCAGACCCTAACCTCTTTTATTTATAAAATAACATAATAACTTGTATTAACTTAAACCTATCTTTATTTTACCTGCAAATTTAATTTCTGACATGCTAAGGACAGTGCCAGGTATGTTGTACCTAATCCGTGGTTTAATTTCTTTTTTATGAATAAGGGGGTAAAAGTGTAATGTACACTACCCCCTATTCCTAGGGACCTTTAGCCCCGGGACCTCGCCGCTTCCGATGTGCGTATAAATATTACTATTATATAAAATTAGCACTATTTGTTACCACCGCTATAAACCAACCATTATGGCCGTCCGACTTAATGCGTGCCATTTTTCTGCGCAGGAGTTTAGCTCAGATGTATAAACATGAGCAGTAATGAGCAGTGACTTTGATAGATATGAGTTTTACTGTTTTATGTAGATGTGACTAGCTTAGTAATAGTCATTGTTTTAGATGTGCAGTAATGAAAAATGAAATATACGAAAATGTTATTTGAAAGTTAATACAACGCCACTTAAAATAATAATAAATAAACACTTAATATAATACTTTCACCAAAAGAAAATAATATTTAAATTATTCTACTGCTCGAAAAAACCGTCAGTTCTAAATAGGTAGTCAAAAAATTAATATAATATTTAAATCAAAATGACAAAATACAAATAGAGAAGCAAATAATTCATAATAAAATCACACTCTATATAGCGTGCCACGAGCAAAATTAAAATAAAAAAAAATTAAATAAACATCTTAATATGAAAAAGTTATTTGAAAGTTAATACAACGCCACTTATAATAATAATAAATAAAAACTTAATATAATACTTTCACCAAAAGAAAATAACATTTAAATTATTGTACTGCTCGAAAAAACCGTCAGTTCTAAATAGGTAGTCAAAAAATTAATATAATATTTAAATCAAAATGACAAAATACAAATAGAGAAGCAAATAATTCATAATAAAATCACACTCTATATAGCGTGCCACGAGCAATATTAAAATAAACATCTTAATATAAAATTCCCGTTAATTATATAAAATATTTCGAGGGCGCCATTAGTGAGCATATTTATCAAAGCGCGGTGATCTATCGGCGAATAAATAAAGTAATGTCGAAGAGTCGAACTAAATCTTATAAGTCGGCCGCGACGGGTGGTCTTGTTAATATTGAGAAAAATATCGTCTACTGCGGGGAGAGGACACATGTTGCTTGATGCGCAAATATGTATAACATATTATATTTAATTGTAATTTAAAAAAAAATCTCTTATATCGGAGGCCAAGATCCACCTGGGTCAACGTAGGAATTTAAAAAAAATTGTCAGTACTCCATAATGGAGTATCAGGACAAAATACCAATAAAAATACACACGATTGTGAAATCGTTTGCCCTTGAAGAAAATGCTTCTTTAATGTGAAAACGATAAAAGTCAAACCAAACATCGACTTCAAAGTTAACTTTAGGACAGAGCAATTAAAAATAAACTAAAATAATATCATCATAATACATTGTACATAAACAAAAAGAGATATCAAAATAAAAGCGAACAAAACATAGAAATGGCACATACAATTCTTAAAATCCAACAACTGTTACATCTACCCTGGCAATATTGCGTCAATCCCAACAATTAAAACGCGAATAAGCACGGACAATAAATAATTGGTAGCAATAAATCAGGCAAAGTAATTGGTTGTTTATATTGACCGGTCAACTAATACATGCTCTCGTTCGGCCATTTTGGGTAATTTGTCATTTTTGTTTCGACATTAGAAATGCTGAATGGTCTGCTCTAGTTAGTTATTTGTTTAAGTGTAACTTAAATATCGTTTTAGGTTTTTTATTTATTATTTTTACTCCGATTGCTGTGTTGTCAATGAAAAAATTATACTAGCTTATATCTGTCCTATTGTAGGTTAACATCTTCTCTCATATTGTACCTTTTTTTTTATAATAGTAACCTCTGGAGTTTCTTGCCGGTTCTTCTCCGTTGGAATGACATTTTGGAACCGTGCACCTAGCATCCTAACGTTTCATAAGCGCCTGTAATAGGTTTACGTGAAATAAAAATATTTTTGAATTTGAATTTGAAATTGACAATATATAAAGGAACATTGATTGAAACAGGCAATAGAAGTAGATCATAATTTTACTAAAGGCAATTTGTAATATAATCTGTTTAACCTTGTTCCCAAATGTTGGAGTTAGCTTCCAGTCGTTCTGGATGTAGCTGGAATAATTATCATCTTCAGCCGGAAGACGTCCACTGTTGAAAAAGGCGTCCGCCTTGCGTAATAATAATAATGACTGCATAATACTATTTCACATGTAGAGACTATTTATCTGTATATTAAATCAATTTTTACGTCTATACTTATCCATCATCATCAGCCCGGAAGACGTCCACTGTTAAACAAAGGCTTCCCACATATAACGCCTCATAGAACGACCGCTTGCCATTTGCATACCTAATACGAGCGCCTAAAATATGATAAGCCTAGGAAAGAACTTAAATTTATTTTAAATTTAATGCACTATTCATCATGAATTGCAAAATCGTTTTGCAAGGCACTTCTGGAACCTTAAACAAAAACTAGCAACTCCAGAAACATACATTCTCGGTCTAACTTTTTCATACGAACGTGTGTTTTTGCTCAAAAAACTGACAATAAGTGAACACGGAGTCGAACGTTGTACTGCATCACAAAAACCCACTGAGCATTGGCTTTGCCGCAAAGTTTATGCGTGAAAATACCAATAGTGTTCGGAGCGACAAAAACTCTTGCGCACAATGAGCTATGAAACAAGATCTTACTTTGAAATTTATCTTTAAGAGTGCATTGGTACTTACCTATATTATATTTATGATGTTTGTATGTACATCTATATGATTTTTTGACAATGTCTATATTATGTTTTATTGACAATGTTTTATTTCAATGTCTTTATTGTATCGATACTTGAAGCGAAAATGTTGCGTAATTTTTTACGAGAATTAGGCGGACGGAATATGAAATTTGGTACACTTAAAATTTATAATATGCCGAATGGTATCCGGCCTAGAATTGACAACCACCTTTCCTCCCGTGGGTCTCGTAAGTGGCGACTAAGGGAAAATCCAGAAAATAGGCAGCGGCGTCTTGTATAACTTAACTACCAATACTGCGATCCCCAAGGTTGCAATATAAATAAAAAAAGTTATAAAGCAATTAAAAACATTTTCTATTTTTTTCAATATCATCATCATCATTTCCTTTCGAAAGGGGTGGTTTTTTTTTTATATAAATACGAAAGGGACGGTTTTTTTTTTAATAATCCTTAAGTAATATGCCTTCTTCCTACCTTAGCAGCTCCACATGCAGCCGATCGGATCGACCGCAGAGCTAAAACAACTCGCATTAGTAATGACAGTGAACGCATCAATCCCACCGCACGTAATGTTCTGTAATCGCCACTGAACATAGTGTTACCTTCAGAGTTCGTACCTTTACATTTGTATTAATAAACCGTGTAGCCAGTCACTTTGAATAAGTTCTTAAACGATAGCCGAATTCCTACCAAGGAAGGATGTAATACACCCTAGGAAGAAATTACAATTGCACCCTGGGAAGTTGTTAGTAGCACTGTTGCTTATTTGTTTATTAATTCTCTCTCTCTCAGCCTATCGTGGTCTATTGCTGTACATAGGCCCGTCCCAAGGTGCCACAACAGCTAGTCCTCCGCCTTCTGTATATGATAATACCTCTCACTGGAACCTTTTAGTTGGGTTTTGGGCAAAAATCACGAAATATGATACTCTTTGCTGTGTTATTGCGTTACTTTTTTGTCTCTAGATCTATCTAGAACTTTGAGACATTCAGCAAAATTTCAACTCAGTTAAGACGTTGAAGAAAAGGTTCCAGACTATGATTTTCTATGTATTGATTTTCTACTTTAGTTCAATAGTCAAGTCACATTTACACGTCTTGAAATATTTTTTTAAAAGAAGACTAACTTAACTGCTTTTAAGGTACATTTTTGAAACTCTAATTAAGAATTAGTTAATGCTGTTCCACTACGAGTCAGCACCAAGTAATTCAGCAGAGGAGGAGATAGACTGTCACGAAACGCAAGTCCACATACCGAAACTTTTATTTGTGTAGTATTGAGGCACGATTCCCCGCCCATTCCTTGTACCAATGTACAAAGCAAAAATAAAATTAATACGCTCAAAGGTAATCATTTAAATTTTCTTTTATTAAATTCGTGCAACGGAAACTATAATTATCATCCGATTGATACCAATGAGGTCTTATTAATAGGAGGGTCCATAGAGCAAAGGTCAGTTTGGCTTTCACTCATTTGATTTAGAAGTTTTGTTTTGTTTGGTGTTGAAATTAGTGATCCAATTAATATGGAAAATATTATTTTTTTAATTCTAAGAACATTAACAATAATAATATGGACTGGCCATTTACACGCCACAAATCAGAGAACAAAAAAGGATTTTAACAGATTTTGTCATGACGGGTATATTAGACATTGATTATATTCCGACTGATATAACTAACTAGTCTTTTTATTATTAAAATAGTTCAAGTGGCTTTAAAAGCTTCATATTTGTACTTCAAAGCGTTCTGTAAACAGAAAATTTGCAACAACTATCGAAGAATTTAATGTTGTTGTCCAAGTCAGGACCACGATCGTGAAATGTTCAAGACTTAATAAACGAGAGTCGTCTCATTTTAATCACGTGTGGCTCTTTCACTTAACGAGAACTCATCATAAGTACTCCGAAATAAGTACAAACTTGAGAACCGTTCACATGTCAAAAAATGTAAGAAATAACAGTCGTTCATAAACAATTAAGCAATCAACGAAATTTCGTCAAAAATCCAATTGATGTTACAGTTATACGCTTGCAAAAAGTGGCGCCTGCTATTACAATTACAAGCTTATTTGCTAACAAATTAATGCATTTCCAACCCTATTCCTTTATTCATAAAGCTTTTCATAACTGCATAACAGACTACATAAATAACAAAAGTTAAAATAAACTTTATGACGACAAAATTAAGGTTTAAATTCGTTTCCTAATTGGGATGTAGTTCTGCAGTTGCAAAACAGATATAATGATTCGTATTTCGAACACGCTCAAATATTTAAATTCGTAAACTTTCCTTACGGGTGCGTCCCGATGACTGTATTATTTGTATTTTCTTTTTTTTTTTACTTTTTTGACGCACAAGTCTTTGTAGTTCGATCTGTGAGGCCGTATTTAAATGACAGTAATGACGTTTTTAATGATTGTAGCAATTTTAACGAAATATTATTTAACTGATGTCTTGTTGTTTGTTTTCGTAATTTTAAAATGACAACAATTAAATTCAATTCGTAATTAAAATAGGTTCACCTTAAATAACATTTCCCATGTTCATGAGCTATTAATTCACATAAAATTATAAATACCCGTGTTTTGAGAAAACATCCCAAATAATATATTTTTATATTTAAACGGCTAGCAACCCTCATTTGGCTTTTTCGAAATAATTGATATCTTTGATAGTGGCAACATGATTAAAACCAACATGTTTGTGACCAACTCGAATGTTGGCACATAACGCGGAACCAACTTTACATTTCAAATTATTTATTTAACTCATTGACAAGTCACGAACGAGAAGAAATTATTACGCACGTATTCAAAGTTTTAGGAAACATTCGAAATTTAAATTCCAATCCAATTTGTTAGCTGGCAAGTCTTTCCTTATTTATAAATACAATGTTGCTATATTAATTATAGTGTTAACAATTGGATATACATATTCATAAATATCGATTTAGGTTTTTTTGTGTTTATCAATTAATTTGAAATAGCTGTTATTTTAGCACGTGGGCGAAGCAGGTGTTTTGTTGTGTTAATATATTATAGAAATAATGGGTCCCAAGCGATCAGCAGACTCTTGGTTGAGGGGTTACCAAGCAGCTATGTATGTGCGAGGTTAAACAGAGCATTAAAAGTGATTTTTGGATGAGTAACTCTAGTACCGATTTAAAATATTGTGTTAAACTATATTTGGCCCAGACTTATAGGTTGTCTGTCGAACAAATAACGAATCTGCTGGGTTAGTACTACTCATCGTAAACTCGCAGATAGTCTTAGTAAACAGACAGAAGTTTCAAACTTTTTGGTGATATACCTACATTTTTAGATCACTCAGTTTGAACAATAAACCTAGCAGTCATGTACCACAAGTTAATAGTCAACATCAATGACGTAATGATGTAAGGAAGTATTAATACAACATCATAATAGTAAATCGGAGACCTAGAATAGATTTCGCAACATTGTCTTCAGCAACTTACAACGTAAAACAAACTCTACATCATCCACATAAACTACAAATTACATTACACAACTACACTGCAGCAACCCACGTAAATATAGACTCTAAGTCATTCAAATAAAGTTGTAATTCCTTTGTACCATTGATGAAATATCCGGAGCTGCTTGTACCAATACTAGGGCTTATATTTTTTAATTGCCAACTTCTCCGCATTTGTGTTTGCATTTTCAATAGTGCATATTGCTTGGTGCGTATTGTCTACCTAGGTGTGTTGCTGAAACAGTACGGAACCTCGTATAGAGTTGGATTTACGTCTATATTAGACCTAGGAACGATCTGAAAGATGAAGTTAATTATACGCGCGATGATGTGCGAACAAATGCTTCGGGTAAGTTCGGATTTATTCGGACATGTTCGGAATTTTCTTCCTTTGTTTCATTTATTGGTTGCACTGGGTAAAGTTACTTTGGTAAAGATTGATATAGGTACCGAGGTATTAATTATTTTTTCACCAAGTGCACCATTGTAACAGGTTTCCTCAATTTACACAAATTATGAAAAGCTTGATTGAAAGCAAACCGATTGATGACTTTCACCATTATCATCATTTCAGCCCGATATCACCCACTGTTGGTACAGGCCTAACGTTTTCTCTACCAATCCTCTTTACCTTGAGCGTCGCTTATCCCGGTGTTTTTACCGCATTTCTTTATCTTGTCAATCCAACCTGCTTTCGGCGGACCCTGGTTTCTTGCACCCAATATTTGCAACCATTCGGTCATAGCGAAAGAAAATTCAGAAGAAGTTAATCCAAAAGAACTAGACAAACATTATTTTGACAGACAGAGTGTGCTGCTGGGTAGTCAGTCGCGCCGTTTCTTCTACCCAGCATATAGGAGCGGTGACGGGCGGGTGTGTAAGGGGTGGATTGATGTAATTTGACATTCAAAAAGTACTTTTTTTAAAGTCTATTTTAAATAAATGATTTTTATCTTTATATATTTGAGTAGTCAAAACTCTTAAAGTAGCATTAACGGAAAAGATCTCGTCTCTGACTAATAATATTAATGTTGCATAAAACACGAATGATTAACAATAAATTTGGCACATCCAAACGGACTTAGGCAAGGAAATCACCTGATTAAATAATCACATTAACGATTTTACGAATGAATATTAAATAACTATAATATCGATCGACACAATATCATTTTCAATAAATCATAAAAGTTGATTGGTAAAAAAACGGTTTATGGTTGTACAAAAGTGGCCAGTATCATTTGATTGATTTCATAATAACCGTTTGATATGATGTCATTTTGAAATGTAATAATAATAAGATCCGCAAATCCGTTTTTATATAAAAGTCGCTTATCAGTAGCAATAGGTACTAAAAGAACTTGAAATAGTAGAACATAAATGTGCCTGATTTATAAATACGCGTCACATCCGTATTTAGATAAATTAATTACATATTTAACATAAAAAATACATTAATTTAATATAACGTTAACCTCATCCATCATTGGTTAACATGAAAATTACTCACATGTGACATATAAGAATGATATTTTGTCACACTTGGAAACCATTCTATAACATTCCTGATCTTCATTGAGTATCTTCATACATTTCATTGTCAAGTCCATATGAACTTTCTTACTAAGTTATAAGGTTCAAAATTGAAAGCAAAAAGCGTCGTGGCTTTAAAAAACTTGAACATCAAAGGTAGCCTGAGAAGTTTCGCGTGCGGCCATTGGACAAATCGCTAATTTACATATAACAAATACTGAAGTCACGTTTTCAGTAAAAATGTTCGTGTTTGGGGTACGGCAGAAGTGTAGGCCCGCGTACCAATACGTAGAGAATGGAAGATTTTGATCTTAAAGGTTTTATGGGCAGATAGATTTGTATTGCGGATGTCTAGGCGGACAGGACAGCGAGACAATACTATACTTAGCTCCTCGAATGGGATAAACAAGACACGTGGGATGTTTGTTTTTTTCATTCAGGTGAAACTAAAGAGAAGACGAGGACAAGTATTGGCAACGGGCACAGGTCTAGTAAGGGATTTTCGCATTGAATTTTAGAATATTTTTTCATTAACAGGGACTTTGTAGAGTTTTGTAAATGCGTCAATGGATACAAATCATTGGGTAATATACACTGGTAACTTCTAATAATAATAACAGCCTATAACCGTCCCACTGCAGGGCATAGGCCTCTTCTCATATAGAGAAGGATTGAGCATTGATCACGACGCTAGCTCACTGCGGGTTGGCGATTTCAGATAGTATATTCAAAATGTTGTGTGTGTTAGATCGTATGTGTATTATATTCTACTTAGAGTCAAGGATCTAGATATTCTATTAATCTAGGTGGAGTGATATGCTACCAGTCAAATCAGAATCTTCTCTTTAGTACCCATCTGATACTCCCTTCAGTTGAAACAAATCAGTGCAGTCATTCAAACGACAGCCATTGAAGCAACCAACAAAATAGCATGCATAATATACGACAATTTGAATGAACTTTACGTCAAAACAATAAAACAAACATATCAAATCTAAAGAATACCATTCTTACACTAAAGCCTAACAGTTACCAAACAATACACAATAAAACTATATTACAAATTACTATACACAGTTACAAGTATCATAGAACAAAAGCATTAATTCTTAGTGAACGCGCCAGGTGGATAGCACTAGGAATAAATCTAGCTATCTTATTACAGAAGATGGTCAGTGCGTATATATTACAGAACATCGCGAACTATACCGCACAATAGTCGGACTGGCTATTAGAGCGGTCAAGGTAAAGGTGCGTGTAGACTTGAGCGAACGTTCTGACGCGACTAGAATAAGATTTTCTTGTAAGCTTGTATCATCATCATCATCAGCCGGAAGACGTCCACTGTTGAACAAAGGCCTCGCCCTTAGAAGGTTGTATATACACTCATGATTTTGTCTCCGTCTTGTGAGCTGGACTTTCCGACTAATGGATAATAATAGCCTATAAGTCTGTTTGCGAGACTGCCTCGTTAGTCTAGTGGTTGCTAAACGCGAATGCTGAGCATCCTGGTCCTGGGTTCGAACCCCGGGCCGGGCAAAGTGTTACTGGGTTTTTCCATTAGGTAATTCTCAGTGGCAGCACGGAGTCTGGATTTGTGGCCGGCGAAATGTGGGTGTACTGTATGTGCACCTCTGCCTACCCTTTCGGGGAATACAGTCGTGATGTTATGTTTAAGTCTGTTTGCGACTGCAGCCGGTGCAACTCGGTCGAAAGGTCAAGCCAAAATTTTAAAAGTTGTATTCGCGTTAATTCCCGTGTTTTAATTAAATTTTATTATAATTATGCAACGCGATAGTTAAAAGTTAGCCTATACTTGTCTCACTGCAGGGTTAAGGCCTCTTCTGTTAAAGAGAAGGATTGAGCATTAATCACTACGCTAGCTTACTGCGGGTTGGCGATTTCTGATAATTAAATCCAAATTTATTCACGATATTTTCCGCCACCGTTAATCACTGGTGTCTTAGAATATCTAAGAAAGTATTCATGGCATTGAAAAAGTTGCATGGATACTTGCCTGGGTCTGAAACTGCCAACCTTGTGCATACATATCCGGTATGTCAACCATTAGGCCACCAAGACCACTACCGGCTAGAACTACTAAAATGTTTGCAACACGAAGTCTGGATTTGTGGCCAACTGATGGCAATATGCTCGCCTCCTAGTACCTATAAATATAACTAGCGAAATGTGGGTGTACTATATGTGCCCTTCGGGGAATACCTAATTATGTTAAATAACAATTATAAAGTTATTTCACACTCCGCTAAAATGGAGTATAAAGTCGCATGTATTATACCACAGGTCTGCATACACCTTAACATCGACCCTAGTAATAACAGGTCCCGTCTGCGCAGACGCAGCAATTAACGCGCAAACCTATCGAGATGAGCTATGGCATTATTTAGATGCGAATAAGGGTATTTACATGTATATTAAACTGTAAAATTATTTTTAATACGAAACATAAGTTTTCTCTGGATTATCATATTTCGTTTCGAACAATTATTTTGTCGCAGTAATGGTATGACTTTTGAGAGATTTGTTTCTTCATTTACATGAGAATGTGTGTGAGGATAGAATATTGTATGGGAAGTACCAATGAGAATTGTTATCTCCATCGTTATGATGAAGTTTAACCTGTAATTTTAACTACTAAGGTTTTGGAACTGATCCGAACCTAATGTGATATTTACAGATATTTATTACAAGTCTGGGTGTTTGTATATGGATGAAAGTGTTCTCTTATAAAATTTCTACTATTAGGTCATCGTCATCATCAGCCGGAAGACGTCCACTGTTGAACAAAGGCCTCCCTCTATACTTTTAGGTGCTTTTTATAAATTAATTCCTAGATGTAGTAGTATGTTAAGTCAGCCAGTACCTGCTACTATCAATGATAACAGTATTTAAGAATTCACAACACAGTTACTTCGCCCATTCCCGTAGGGTTAAACAATTACTTTCAACCAAACACCACAATACATAATTCAGCTACATCGCTCAAGCTAGGCAACCTATAACATTACCTAGGTCTAAACACAGTATAATAAACATCACATTACGCCCATCACGAGATTCGAATCTGTGACCCCGCGACCCACCGGCCGAGTCGACCCACTAATCCGTAGAGATGTTGCGTTGTTTTAATAACTATGCTTATAATTTTATGGGCTTTATGCTTCGCTGAAGACAGTTTGTTTTCGTATTTCTTGATTAGGTATCTATTGTTTTTGGCGACCTGGTTGATGAAGTGCGTTTGTTATGGTTCTCAGATGTTTATTTTGAAGCATTTGTGCTTGTGACATTTTACCTTCGTCTTCTTGGTACTTCATGAGCTAATTCTTCATTATGAAAACTAATCGTACCACGATGTATACTACATACACGGTGTATGTTACTATCTTCAATATATATGTATATCTATATCTATCTTCAACGAAGATAGTAGCAAAGTTGTCGCCCAGGTTTCGCCGTACAAACTTAAAAAGACTAATGAAAATGATGAGATTAGTAAAAAAGCAACCAAGTTGGAGACTTATGTTAATTCCTATCTCATTGGACCTAATTTCAGACATTTAAATATCCTTATTTATGCTTATTTTTTCTTCATGAAACGTCACTGGCTGTAAGTTAATTCCTGACGTTCGGAAAGTCGAATGTGAGCTTTTTTCCTCCATGAAATATCTCTGGTGCAAGCTCAGCTTTTTCTGGTGGACTATTAGTATTTTCAAGTTCACAAATTGTCTTCCAACCTTTTTGCCTTTTTGCCTTGACGTTTCATGTTGCCTAACACCGCCCACTCTTCCGCTATCAAAACTCCAATTCATAAGCATCTGTACCAATTAAACGATTATAAAGACACGACCTTCGTTAGTTTAACTTGAGATTAATTATTTCTATTGTACTTAGAACACTTTGAAACAACTTTAAGAATGAAGTTACCAAAACTTAAAATAGTTCTTATTTGGTTGGCTCTAAGGGTGGTAATTATGAAATCAATTGTAGAATTAACGTTGTTATAGTTTAATCCAATAACAAAATGCTCGTCGGACGCGGTTGTCAGTGCGCTAGAGCATGATTTTTGTGCGGTTAGCGGGTGCTCTGTCGATTTTCGTTTTCGATATCAATCTATTATTTTGAAGGATATAAAGTCGAAAAGAGGTAATGTTACGTTTAAGCTATAATATATGCTTTAAACAGTTTTTTAATTCACATAATACTTTTTATTAGTTTTTTTTTTAATTATTATAGCAAATCTTAAAATTATGATTACATTTCATTTCATAAAATAGTAACCCAACTTTTTCCTTTACATAGGTTCACAATCCCTTAAGCAAAAGCTACTCGTACAGTCGTTCAAAAAGTATCTGATACAATCAGTTTTTGAAGCGAAAATCGCCTTCATTATCGACTGGGGAACCTTCCAACCCCACACTATAAGGAGCACTCAAAAGATGCTTAAACATCTTCAAGTTAAGCTTTTGATTCTCGTGAGTGTACCACGTCAAGTGTGGGTCTTACAGTCAGTAATTACTTTCCGATTCGCTGTACAAAAGGTTCAGATATGGAAAATCAAGGCTGTACCATTTTGTACTAATGAGTCCAAGTGGGCGGGTACTTTTGATTTGTGCATTGTTTTTGCAATGGCAACCTTGTGGTGATTTCTTTTTTATTGTTCAGTGGGATGGCTTTGATGATTAAGTGTTGCTTAAATGTTTTTGTTTTGCTCTGACAGTCAAGTGTACGAGTTTGGGTCAAGTTGGGTTATGTTGGGTCAAGAGATTAGGAGTGGTGAAAGTCAGCGAGTACGCTCAATACCTTTCAGATTAATTTCCACCGTATCAGGAGTATAGGGTGATTACGGAATTCCTTATAACTGGTAATGTGAAGACTTCGTTGATTTTCAAACTAAATCTGAAATATAATCATCATCATCAGCCGGAAGACGTCCACTGCTGAACAAAGGCCTCCCCCTTAGAACGCCACAAAGAAATAAATATGACTGGCCAATTCTTTGACCTACTGAAAATCATAAGTAGAGCTATCTTGTGTTGACTGATGGTATCGAAAATGGAAATGATCAGAATGGTAATGTAACCGTTGCTTGAAGCAATCGGAGTGCAGGCTGCCAGTGCCAGTTGATGTTTTAGTTGATGGTAACAAACACTATCAAGTTAACATGAACACGCAGAAATAATAGTAATTTAGTAATAAGCAAACTTAGGTCATACGGAACGCTTAAGTTGTCGATAAGGCAAGACCATTTGCAGATATAAGAGACGGCGCATCCAATCAAACCACAGGCCCTACAACCTAGAATTGTGCGCCTTCAAGCCTGCAATAAGAAACAATCGTGACAATACAATTAAATCATCACGCTCTATAACCTTAAAGAAGAACCTTAAAATCCAACACAAAATCAATCATATTTGATAAGCAACATTACTATTATTATGTCATGTCGACGTGAACACCGTGAGATCGAATGCGCGCGCGCATGACTCATAGTAACGCATAGATCACGAATTAATACTACGAGTGTTTCATTTGCTTCGAACTGCATAAAAATCTGGATTCATGATTTTAGAATGGAGTTATTAATCATAATTGTTCTTTGAATTTATTTATTTAAGGTCAATAAGTAATTGTGAATTTTTGTCCCAATAAGGGAAGCAAAGTTAGAATAATAACAATGAAAAAGTTTTGTTTTACTGGAACTACATTATTATCATCAGTCTACTGCTGGGCATAGACTTCTCCCAAGGTACGCCGCAGAGCCCGATCTACTGCTTTATGCTTTCAGTCGCTACTGGCCCTCTGATGTAGGTCTTCCCGCCATTTGGCTAGAGGGCGTCTCACGCTAGGTTTGCGTAGACGCGGTCTCCACTCCAGAACACTCACAAGATCTTACTCCAGGAGGTTCCTGCCCATACCTATACATTAAAAGACAATATTTCTGAAATATAAAACTCCCAGCTAAATCGCACTGCAACAAGTACTCAGTTTAAATTTGTTTTGTTTTGTCGAAATTTGGGCTTTGTTTAAACCATGGTCCAGCTACTTGGGTATTTGGATTCCTTAGGAAGCTTTATCCTAAAAATATACAGTATATACTTCTAGACTTATTTCTCATCAAAAATTACATAAAGAGAGACTCAATGATTCATAACACGTAATAATATTAACCGTGAACTACATAGTACATTCGGTTAAGTTCGCCCACGTCAGCGGAGCGATATTGACGTGATACGATATTATATTAGCTATTATTTGTTAGAGTAAATTGAGGTGTGGGAATATTTATTAGTACCATTCCGTCTGTATTAACATTTGAATTTACTACTGTATGATTATTGGCAGATATTAATTTGGTTTGACTATTTTTAGCCGTTTCTTCTTTGACCGATTTTGTTTTTGCTTTTACGTGTTGTCTCATGTCGGATTCCTATTGGCTAGAACCCCAAGAAGACTCTCTCAAAATAGCTAATGAACTTTCTGTATCACTCAGGTTAAATGCTTTATCATTATCATCATCATCACCCGAAAGACGTCCACTGTTGAACAAAGACCTGCCCCTTAGAACACCACCGTGAACGACAACGTTTAAATGCTTAGGTCAACTTTATTTCCTAATCAAGGCACAATCAGGGGTAGATCTGGCAAATTATCAACTTTTTTTAAAAAGATCAGATTGACTTCAAAAAAATTTAATCTAATGATGATGCTATTGTAATTTTGCAGGTCCAGACCCTTTACTATGAAACTTTAAAGCATGCATTTTACGATGTGAAAGCGAGACGTCCTGTTTTAAGAACAATTAAGGGGGCAGTTTTCTTTTGATCAACTTGCGATTCATACTTCTTCAATTACAATAGATATATTAAATGGAAAACTGGAGACTAGAGTTCAAAGTAATTAACATTTACATATGAGGAATATTAACACATCCGGGTGTATCATCCAACATTCCAGATACCATTTGTCTTTAGTTCTAACCTCCGCTTATCGCCCTTTAAACACAAAAGCACGATGACACAAATACTATTCCCAAAGTGTAACCAAATATTAAGGTAGCAATGAATCTTGTGGCGTGGGTGTGGGCGCGACGTGAACTGTGCGCCATACCTTATCTAGACTAAGTATTATTCTGGCACCATCCAATTATTAGACATTTTTGGAGTTTTAGACGGGACTATGTCACAGTAATGACCATTTGGAACCGGAAAACTAGAGTATTGATGCTACATCGGTAACCATAATAATTTTTCTTGACAAAAAAAAATTGGCTCGATAGGATTATTATTAAATAAAATTTAATAAGTTAATAAAAGGCGAGAGCATCGTTTTGGCCTGTGCTGGTAAATAAGATCAACAGTTTAAAACTGCAGCAATAAATCTGGTCCTTTTTCGAGATTTTGCGTACCACAGGACCACAAAATATTTTGGTTCAAAAATCATTCGACACTCATTTTAACACGATGATAATATTTTTAGAGAGTAATATTTATATATAAAGTCTTTTCTTATTTGAATAATTATTTTCTGTATCAATTTCTGCAATGTCAACAAAGTATTCCAGAATACGTCTGCCATAATACCGACTGTTTGATTACGCTAAACTTGGCCGCGATCAGATCGTGAGCTGTAGTATGAGGTATTCCACTAATGCGCATCTACTGTGGGAGACATTTGCGTGTGATAAATATCATGGGTTTACGTAATTGTTGAGGAGCGAAGGTTGCTGTAACTGGAATAATTATGATGAGCAAGATACACCAACGTGCTGCCGGTTGGGGCGTATCCATGTTAGAGAGGGGGACTTATTAGCGATTTGTTGCAGCAGTGTCTTAGATTTTAAGAAAGACCGTACATTTGTACCAGTAATTTATTTTACATAAAGCAGCAGACTCGGCTCTGTGGCGTACCTTGGGTGGGGCCTATGTCCAACAAGTGAACTGTAACGGGCTGATGATGTCGATGTACATTTGACAGTTGGAAAGCCTCATTAGTACCTACTTGCTTCAGTTTTATTGCACTCGAACATAATTATACCGGTTCGGAAAAACTCTTTACTATTATATTAATTTCAACTTGAAATAATTTCTATTATCTTTTTCTAATGCAATTGTCAAACAGTCCAAACACGAACGCACCACATAAAATCTCTGCCCTATGAGTAAAGAAATCGAACCAGCACCAAGAATTTCTCACACAAAACCTTATCTGTCACAAAAATAAATCTAAAGAACATAGTTCACACAAACTGATAGACCACGATCCATTAAAATTATCGCTTATCAAACTTAATAGCAAGCAATTTGAAACTATGATTTGGGACATCGAAAATGCATCTTTTCCAAATTACTTTGACCTTCCACACCCCTCTTTACTTTATCAGAACTGGAAGTAATGGGTTCACAGGATTGGTAAATGCAGCTCTTGTTATACTGGTTGTAGGCATATCTCTGATTTAGAAAAATAAGTTGAACGTCAAGAATAATAGATGTGTCAATGTGTTAAGAGATTGTAATAAAATAAGCCTTTGTTTTTGATATTTGATTGTGACCACAGATGGTATTTCACAGGCATTTAAAATAATAGTAGAATTGGTCAATAGATGTTGTTCTCTGCGTTAACTTTGATGTAAATTATTGCTCTAATTTTCACTTCTTCAAGATTTTTAACCACTTAAATAACTGAACACGCCTGTATTCCTCAAAGGGGTATGCAGAAGTGCACATGTACACCCACATTTCGCCATGTTTTTTAAACTACTTCCAATATCTATTAAGTAGTAGAGTGCTAATCAAATAATACCAAAAAATATTGTCAAATAATCATAATAATATCTATAACATTCGTAATAATATATAAATTACATCTAAATAAACATATACTTAGCAAAATGGGGTACATCAAAACTTAAGGGTGCAATAGAGACAAAGCTTTAGAACTGGTTTTATAGCAAAAAGAGTATATATTGTCACCACTAAGGACCCCATTCTTTAAATTGTATTTTAACTACTATCTAGGGTCCTTTTTGTCAGCTAATTGTAATAATTTAATGTTGAAATCAGTTCCAAAGGTCTGTCTCTGTTTACCTTTCACCGATTCACCCTGTTTTATGGTACACATGGAACTAAAATATACCCAATAATAACATAAAACCTTTATTATCACAACTATGGCCTATAGATATATACCTTACAAACCAACATATTATATATTTATAATTACAATTTGTGTAAGTAAATAAAAGACTAATACTATGTTAGTAAACACATCCTAGCACTTATTATTTGAGCGTTCTGGTGGCTCTTTTCCGTCGAAGCTACGGAACATCACATCTTGCGGCCAAAAGTCTTCCTGCAAGTCGAGGGACAGACGACAATGCGTAGCTAACGTTATTTACCATTTGGAATGTCCTAAAGTGTCTCTAAATCAAAATCATTCGTGCTGGTTTACCGTTTTAGACATTTGTTGAACTATTTCCAAACAATGTTGATTTAGTGGTTTCAGCCGAACGGTGGCCAAAATGTCTTGTTATGACAAAACCTACAAATGCTGACAATTGTAATAATATTGTGCCTGGCGGTTTAATGTCTTATTGTTTAGGAGAAACCTGTTATGTTTACGTATATTGTCTTCATATCAGCCTATTGCAGTCTACGGCTGGACGTAGGCACCCAGGGTACGCCACAAAGCCCGTTCTTCCGTTTTCGTCATCCAGTCACTACCAGACACCCTCCTCAAGTTACGTGTATTGTAATAATCGAAAATATTTTTATTTATTTTCCAAATAAATAACACAACTGGCGACTAACATAAATGTGGGTGTGCTATACACCTCTGGATATTACTTTGGGGAATACAGGCGTGATGTTATCTTTAAATAAATTATTCTAAAGTAAGACTATTTTTAGGCTACTATCTGGTGGATAATACTCATTTTATTTAGACTTGTCAGTTTTTCAACCGCCTAGGCACACTCGGACTAAACCATCACAAACACATTATATCATGAACCATATAATTATAATGATTATTAAACGGTGACGTCATCAAGCCCCACATTCCACAAACATGCAAGAAAAACCGTGCACACATGATCACAGCGATCTAAACGTATTTGTATTAAAAGTATATAATATAACCTTGTAAGGCAAATGATCCATTCATGATAAATACATAAGTACTCATTTATAAATACTCGTACATAAATAGTAGGTAATCTCACATAATAGCTAATGTGAATTGTAATAAAATGTTCGCGAGACGAGCATGAGCAAACGGGCTCAGATAGATCTCTATCCGGACTCACGGAATACGCGAGCGGTAAGCTTACTGTGGACATACTTTACATGTTTGTTGCTGCAACAAAAAAGAAACAAAATACAGTGTACTTTTTCAATTAATGACTCAATTCATTTGGTCCACGGAGTCTGGATTTGTGCCCGGGTGATGGCAATAGGCTCGCCCCCTAGTACATTGGGACCTAAAAACATAACTGGCGAAATGTGGGTGTACTATATGTGCACCTCTGCCTACCCCTTCAAGGAATATAGGCGTGATGTTATGTTTTTTTTCATAAGTCTACTAACACCGTGCATTATTTCATTTTAGCTAGGTATGTTACCCGTATAATATATTGACTCTCCGTTGCGCATTGTTGGTTTTGAAAGATAAAGATAGTGTTATATAGATGGAAGTCTTGCGTAGGTTCTATTGCGCATTTTCATTAAATTAACTGGTACTTTAGTATGCTAATGAATCTATTGTTGCATATTTAGAGTACAAAACTAAATCGTCATCACATTAAATAATATCTTCAACTTTCCTTATTTTATGTCACTTGAAATGTTATGTAAAATGACTAAACCCACTCGTCAATTTGACAGAATCAAAAAATAAATAAATCAAGGGTAACTTAAGCATAATTATACACTCAATGCAAGGCTATAAAAAAAGCCTCAAAGTGAATGATAAACACTTGTGGTTTTCAAGAATTTGTCCGTAGTTGCTTGTGATACCGCGGCACATCCACACAAATCGTTCGTTGAGTATTGCGTGGGCTGTGATACGCTCACGTTAGCACATCTCGCACGACTCGCCAGCTCCCATTGCGCGGGACTGATACTATTGTCATGGGAACTCTGCACCATATCCGGTGCTATGAATGAAAAATAAATCTCTGAGCGATTAATTGAATTATTTTCCATTCATTGTGCCGCATGTTTGGGCATTGGTTGTACTTGTTCTTAAAAACACAGTATTGCATAGTAAGCTATATGCTAGTAATTGTTTTGTTGAGTTAGGATGTTGAAGTACGTTGTAGGCTGACACAGAAGTATGGATGAATGGGAAAAATACATAAAATTAAGTGAAAGGTATATTCATAGCGCCATTCCCAAGTGAATGGTAATAGAGAAAGATCAAGAGAAAATGCAGCTTACATGGTTTGAAGCTACAAAAAAATGTGGGTCAAAGGACCAACTTTTCACACTTACGATTAAAATTTTAAAACCGGCTTTTCTAAACGATACGAACGCTTTGTCTATCTTAATAAATATATAAAAAAAGTTTCTCGCAGTACAAACTGCACCAGCAAGTTTATTTTGCTTGAGATAATTAACGTTGTGTTTTCTAAATCTAGAACGTTATATTTCAATTGTTTACTTTAACCGAAACATGACACTTTTCGTGTGATCTTTCCCGTGACGATACTAATGACTGGCCATATTATATGATTTAGTCAAGCGCGAGCGTATCAACGGTATTCTTGGTGTGAATTTAGATAATATTTTAGTATCCAGATATAATTTCGTATTTTTGTAAGGATTTTATTACAATGTGATTTTTGGTTTGGCAGTGTTTTTGTGCCCACATCTTTGACAACAGATAACAAACCAAATTTGTCATAGTAAAACTAGTTACCTTTACAATTGAAGATTAAAAAAAAGAAACTGGTAGATCCTTAATCAATTACTTACTTTGCTGTGGGCTTGGTGGTACAGCAACCCCCCCCCCCCACTCTAAGGGGGAGGCCTTTGTTCATTATTGGACTTGTTCCAACATAAGAGGCTCTGACCCACGGACCCCTAACCCACCAGGTGTCAACTTAGGAAGTAATCCGTTACTGACCTCTTTCCGGCACTTTTTTGACTTTTCACACCATCAACTAATACTTGATGGGTTTATAATTTGAAGTCATCGAAACTATTGTGTCGACAACTGCAATTATTTGCTTGTTACAGACACATATAGAGTGGCGATGAGCTGGGAATATTTTCGTTTTGGTCTTTTTATTCGGACCGCGGAACTAAGGTTCATAGTTATCAATTTGGCAGCAAATTTGGTCATTTTCGAGGCCTACTTATTATATTTGGAATAATGATGTATTGTATATTTATAAGGAAGGCACATTGTATACCATCAGTGATTTAAAAAATTGTTAGTTGAAAGTAATACGTCGCTGCCTAAATCATTAAGTTAGTCATAATATTATATTATAAAACTGACAACTTAAGACATAAAATCGACAGTTTACTACAGACTATAATAGATGTTTTATATGCTAGACATTGACGCAGATTTAAATATTCCCTTCTAAAGCCTCTTCAGTATTTTATGCCTCAAATCTCTCACTATTTATAAATAAACATTAACATTTACTTTATAACGTTAAAATATATATTTAAATTAGAACTTTAATGGCTTAGTATCTATAAAAATATGTCTGAAAATAAAATGAAATAACTTCAAAATTAATATTATCGTGTACGAAAATTGTCTCACTAATTAACTATAATGATAGCCATTTAAATACCAATATGCGATACTAAACGCTATTTCGTAATTACAATGTATGAAAAATACGACTACTATAATAAACACAGAGTTGAGGATCCATATGTTAAATTGAAAATCGTTGGAAATTAGCTCCTACTGCTTTTAATTTAAAGTCGACGGAGAATAAGATAGACTTTTTGACGCATGTAGAAAATGGTACCAGTGTTAACTCAGTAGATAATCTACCACCTGTATTTGTGACACACGGTCTTGTCGGACGGCAGACTTAAACATAATAGTTTTATACGTTACTTAATATAATCACACTTGTAATCTGAGGTGGTTTTAGGGTGTGAAGCCTATACACCCTTATTACACCTCTTATTTATTCCCACGGTGGTAAGTATATTGCCAATCACCGACGCTCACACTCAATTTATTCCAAATACTCCTAAAACCAATTCGCACTCATAACAAAGTTTCAATAGGTAGTATTTACCAACATTTTCGGTTAATAAATGAAAACTTCCCTAACCTTAAAATCGATGTCTCAGATACTTTTCAATAATTAACCAACATGTTGGCAAGTCTACCTTTCTGTATATCCAACAACCAACAGCAAAAAATAATAAGTTAAAGTGCAATACTAATGCGTTAGCAAACTGCAGATATCCCTATCTACTCGATTTGTGCGCCTGCACGCACATAAAATCGTTTTTATTAACACACACTTATCGATATAACGAGAGCATCGCGACCGAGTTGACATTTAGATTCGTTATGCAGCTACTCGTTTTTAATTTTCCTATTTAATAAATGGTTATAGGCGAGTTATCAGCACGACCGTGAATCAATGGGTGCTTATGTTAAATGTACGTGTATTCCACTTCTTATGTAGTAAGTGTTTTCAATTAATTAGTGTTGCTGCAGTTGACGCTGATCATAAAGATATCGAGGACGAAAAATACGTCATTTCTTATTTGATTAACAGTTAGATATTGTTTGCTAATCTGTTATTGTAAAACAAATGAAAAAGCAATTGAGATATAATGCTGCATCAAATAAATAGAACACTAATTGATTCTAGTTATAACAAATAAAAAGCGGAACAATTATACTTAGGAGCTGTCATTACTTCAAGTCAATCTATCTAATACCAAGACAAAACGTCACACCGTAAAACTATACCAAACTAAGCACCTTAGAACTCCATAAATAATTCAGACAACATGGGAATCGTGAAATGGTACCAATCAAGCGGAACCTAGCCACCATAGCGAAGCACCGTTGACGATGCTACTAATATTATGAAATTTTTCAATATAATAACAATATAGCCTTAATAAGACGTCGTGAACTTAAAGAAGGTCCCATCACGACAACGTTAGGGCGAGTGTAGAAAACTCCATATTTAAATTTTATGGTAAACTTTATGGTGCCTGCATTTGAGCCGGAATGATTTTGGGCTGAAGAATGAGATTTGTAGTTATTTTTGAGTAATATGTGTAGTATGTTTCCCACAGGTATTAGAAATCGTAAGTGATGTTAAATGATTTTGGTAATCGAAAACGATTTTAGTTGGAGCATTGACTTTTTATTATGTTTTTTAATCCAATGTGCCTTAAATATGCAGTCCATTAATAAGTCGTTTACTGTTTTTATAATTTTGTAGTGAAATTTTCTTAAACTTGTTCCTTATGTTTGCTTTGGATAACTACTATTTCAATTCATTATTTTTAAAAATCTTTAAATCTGCTAATTGGGCGGATTACAGGGTAACATGAAATAATTACTTCAAGTTCAAAAGAGAGAAAGGACCAATTTTTTCCAAGGACCAGATTTGAACTTTCCCAAAGGACCAAATCGACATTAATTTGATTAGTCAACTCATTGTGCACCTTGCCTAGTACTAAGCAGTTTTCAAACGCCCCATGAGCTCCCATCGTAATTCCAATTCAATATTTGAACGACGCTCTGTCAACGTTACCTTTAGGATCGTTGCACGCTGAGCGTTTAAGCGCTCATCAATAATTCTTGTAAGGTAAATTAAAAAATATATACCTATATAATTATATCAAATAGAGAAATTATTGATTATATCAGTCTAATTTATGACTATCATGGTTTGCTGCAACAAAATGGTTTGCTCTAGAATTTTGCCACAAATTAAGCAGTAAGGATGGAAAAAGAAGTTGATAACCATAAATTATATTATTTACTTATATAGTAAGTATTTAGATATAAAATGTGGTTTTTACATTTCCTCTTATATAAAAAACCTTTTCAGTGTCAAAGTGGCTAATTACCTTTCGCTCCGCGAACTACAAATTACTGTTTGATACATAGATATCTGTTTCGAGTCTATGAGTTTATAAGTGAGGTATATCATAATATCCCTGAATATCATAGCTAAGTTAATGAATAAATTTGTTATTGATATCTCTCACCTGTTTTATCATGAATAACAAAAATATACCAAACTAAAAACGTCAACAATTTTGCACGTCCTTATTCCAATCCAGCGTTTAAACCGCGCGTCTCAACCGCCGCCGTCCAGCCGCCCTACCGCGGTTGTCGTGCGCCGGCGCAACGATAACACGGTCCGCGCCAACAATCGTGCGACATTCCACTACTAAAGCGTTATAACTCATGAATGTTTTAATACCCCAAGTCCGCATCCGATCCCGATAATTTATTATGCTCCTCAGCTATTTTAAATAAACGGGAAGCTTTCGTTTTAAGTTCAACAGTTTTTTGTATCTCACGCTCGGTTTAACGGTAACGGGCTCTTAAAACTGTACGCGACATGTCCCATGCAATAGTAGTTACTACGCTGTTACATCATCTTATAATTATTAAGTATTGGGCTATCAAGTTAAACCAGATACCTAAACGTCATCGTAAAACTTGTGAGTGTTGATAGACGATGGCAATCGGGACCAACTGTATGTGTTATTCTATTGTACTTATAATATCTTGTAAACCACAATACATAACAAGTAAGCCGGCCACCCTTTTGTACCAAGGTACGCCTTTTCAGGACGCTGTTATGCCAAAGACATACTTCATTGCCATTCTTACCAATTATTTTGTCATCCGCTACTCCAAAAATCACGTGTTTTTATCTTTCATTTATCAGCCGATTACTTTATAAAAGCAGTCCAAGTTCACTAGTCGTTCGATTTAATGCGTCCACTCTGAAGCTTCCGACATCTAGCATATTGGTATTCCGTCTCAACTCTTGCTATAGGGCACAGAGCTTTGTGTTGATTCCTTTGACCGTAAAAGGATTTCTGGTCCTTTTATCCGAAGTGTACAATGCATACAGGCGCCACTGCGCGTATGGCGTTTCCCGAGTTGAATAAACCAACAAATGTAACAGTTAATAGAAAATTCTCAATTTATTTTACTAGTTTTAGACAGTTAAAAAAAACAAATCGTAAATGACGGTTTAACGTTTCTTTTGAAGAAAGGAGAGGTTTCAATATGTTAAAAATTGTCACGTATTAAAATACAGCAGCACTGTTTTATCTTGAAGATCAAATGAACTGCGCAGTAGCTATGTGTATCAATTTAAAACATCTAATCGAAGATAAGGACCAACATAATTTTCTTGCAATCAAACCTAATATATCCATGAAGAGCTAAGTTCTTTTATAACAAGACATATTGGCAGCATTTAATCGCAGGGGCGGTGTGGATATCGCGGTGGGTGTTATCGCTTGATCCGCAACGTATGGCAGCCATTACGGCTAGTCCTGTGCTGGGATTAAAGCTATTTATAAGCAGCCTGGTCCTTTTGGTTTAGCGTAGAAACTGTCAGTGTTAGCACATGTTTAGGACCAAAAAATATAAAAATCATTTTTGTGTAAAATTAGGAAAATTCGCTTCATATTTGTGAGAATAAATAAAATATTATGCAGAATATGTGTTAAGGGGTCTAGGAAGGTATGAAAGACATAATTATTATCCTTAGATTGTTTTTTTACTAGACACAGGCAATTAAGGTACCTTCTACAATTTAGTTATCCACTAATCTAGAATTAAAAGATAATTAAGCATTTTAACCCATCAATGTTATGCACCGCATGATGGCTTTTATAGTTTAGAAATGAAATACAGTTATTTTTTATTACGTACTTCACACAGAATAGTTTTTAAAAATATTCTAGCTTTTAAATAAAACCGCAAATAAAACTAAGAAATCTCCGACAATTCTCGCACATAGCGCAAAGCGTGTCCCCGCTCCCTGTATGGATGGTATCAGGGTTCGATTCCCGGTGAATGGGCGATGTTCCATTCAGTGCACACCCGTCTCTCACTACACGCTATGTCGTTTTGTTTGTTGGTTTGTTTGTGTGTTGGTGTAAGTCATAAGAGGTTGACATATCAAATGGGGTACATTTTGATTTCCATGTGTTTCTGGTGTTAAACAAAGAACATAAGGATCTTATCCTTCTTCAATTTCTTTTTTTTTCTTCTGTTTTTGTGTTAAGATCCAAGTAAAGAAAAGAGGTTTTGGTAAGTTTATATTTATACTAAAGTAATTTGCGTTATAAGATAAATGATAATTCGTCCTTTTAATATATTAATACTGTAACCGCAGCTGCTTTGTTTATGAAAGTTTTTTTTTTCGAACTTGTCTCTGAAGGAGCTCTTACTGCTTAACCGGTCGTTTGGCGAGACCTGATAAAAGGCCTCCAGCCAGGGTTTATGAAAATAGTTTACAGTTTGCTATTTATATAAATGTGCAAACTACAATTCACGTCATCCATCCCTGTAGTTTGCATGTCAAAGAATCGAGATGTCAAGAGACTTAATACGGGGGTTTAGTTAACGCCGGTATGATCCTCGTTTACGAATAAGAGGGTGTTAGCTTAGAATAATTGTAAGTACGGTATTTCCCCTGCTTGTTGGTTTAGGTCATAAGAGTTGAGTGGAATTTTAGACATTTATTGAGAGGCGTTAGCCTAACAGTAGGACAGTATATTGGCTATTTGAAAAGTTTCTTAGATACTTTGAATTTAAAAGTAGTTTTTGGCGAAGCGTGGGGAATATGGCAATCCCCCCCCCCCATCTTAACGGTGCAGCCTTTGTTCCTCAGTAGACGTCTTTCGGATGACAGTGATAAAAGGAACTTCATCAATTAATTACCTTTGTTTTAAGAATTTGATTTAAATAAATGTATTATAAATAATAGATGTAATGTAGAGGTACCTAATGATATGAAAAAGAAAAATCACTAATAAACTAAACATATAAGACCCTTCAACCCAGAACTTAATATCAAGAATAACCTAGTACGAGCCTATTTTCCAGAGCATTCCACCATTACTGCTCTGAACTCATTACAGTAACTCGTAAACAACAATTTAGTTCGGTACACTCCGTCTGCTCACCCATTTATGTGGTATAAAACCAGGGCTAAGACTGCATGGATAATTTAACGAGACGCCATTTTGTTATGTTTATTATACCTACCTTCAGCTAAAATAATATTCTAAGGCTTTTGTGATGGACTATCGAAGACACGGCACGAACAAAGGGAATCATTAACGTCAATATTATTCAGGTTATTTATATCTAGTAAATGGGACAAAAACATCAATAACTTGTACTGTTTTTACATAGTCTTTGGACCTAAGAATCTTGAGTTAGGACACCCTGGGTCTAAGAGTCTGGCGTGCCCCTCCGTCCAACACACGTTAGAGGATGTCCAAAAGGAAGATTGACTGCCTCGTTTGTCTAGTGGTTGCTAAGCGCGACTGCTGAGCACGAGGTCCTGGGTTCAAATCCCGGGTCGGGCAGTGTTACTGGGTTTTTCCATTAGGTAATTCTTGGTAGCAGCACGAAGTCTGGATTTTTGCCCGGTTAATGGCAATAAGCTTGCCCCCTCTTACATTGGGTCCTGAAAACATAACTGGCGAAATGTGGTTGTACTGCATGTGCACTTCTGCCTACCCCTTCGGGGAATACAGGCGTGATGTTATGTTATGTGTGTATATATGTAAAATAAATCCGCCTTCAAAAATACGAACTGAAATGTTTAAAATAATGCTATACTCACTTCACTTTACATAAGTGAAGTCGGTGCCCAACCCTATGCGTTGGCTTTGTTTATAATTTTAGCATTAAAACTATTAAGAAAGGACTTATACATTTTTGTTTGAATTAACTAGTGAATTATTGTATTTGAACCCGACTTGATTTTCAGGACATTAACGGTTGCTGTATGCTTGGTAAGCTATAAGAAAAAGAATGCAGCCGGGGTATGCCTGTTTGTGTTGCACCCTTATTATCAAGATAAAAGGACTAATTTTCTTCAGATTACTTTAGTTTTTGCAAGAGAAACTTCAAGCATCAAGCCTGGGATTTATACCAACGCGGACGCCAAAAAGGTATTGTAGACATACCTTGTAAAATACGTCCTTTACGTCCATCGAACATTCTTCCCAGTTCCCATAGATAAAGCAGGGATGACTCAACAAGATGCTTCGCATGTCGTTCAAGATACACGGAGTAAAATATAACGCCATATTACCTCAGTTCGCTGAGGTTATCATACAATTTAGCCCGTATAGTTGCTATCTAGGCTGCTTAGAATTTGTTACAAGTTCACGTGTATCTGAAGGCGTGGAGTCGTGAATGTTGGGCGATGTGCGGCTGTGAGAGCGGTGGAATTGTTCAAGTGACGACATGGATATTCTGAATGTAGTCGTGGTGCTTGGTCCAAATTATTTTGAAGGCACGTGTTGTCGTTTCTTGCTTTGGCAAGCTCAAAAACACGGTTTAATTAACTTACACTTATCACATTGATACACCTTATGGGACGCACTATGGTGTTCAAAAATGAGGACCATCTAAAACGTTGTGGATCATGTATATTAAAATTGATGTATTGTTAATATTAAAAGTGAAACATAATAATAAACAACTTTAGATGCTTGCATATCAAAAATAATTTAAATTGTTAATTATAGGTATTTTGTTGAATTAAAAGCTGACATTCTTTTTACCGGGCTGCGCCAGGAGGGTTATGTTTTTTGGAAACAATCTCAATAAAAGCCGCACTTTAAAAGTAGTGAATTGGCATGTAAATGCGACCACACTTAAGTTGAGTACAATGTACTTACAAATTGAAGACGCTTTCTTTATAAAAATCTGTTAAAAACATTAAACAAACTTCAATTCCTCATCCGCTTTTTCGCAACTCCTGCGCACGTATTAGCGATGCACCTCGTCCGGCCCACGCTTGGAAAAGGGCACAGATGATCGTCGAACTCACGCCCCTTACAAACTGTGCCGATAATAACTCCGCTCTGCTTGCCTCTAATGTTATGACCTAGTTTCGTTATAGAAGGGTATAACTGGAATTGTTGATAGGGAAATATTTCGACACAGAGTTTCAAACACAGTGTGTTTGTACCTACTCGTAGGTATAATATCATGAAAACTTCTTCTTATCGTATGGTTGGTGAACAACCTGGTGTCAGAGTTTAAACCACCTGTAGACATGGCTTTACATATTGTTGAAAAGTCACTCCTGTGTGCCGGTTTAATCACGATGTTTTCCTTCACCGTTTTTAGCACCTGATAACTAAATAATACGCACATGAAAGTCAATATAAGAAATACCTATTGGTCTATGATGATGCTTTGCTATTAACTACATAAGGTTGAAAATCATCTTTGATTCATGATATCACTCAAAATATCATGAGTTAAGGTCAAAACTACATGGTTTACCAGTGACGAGACCAAAAGTTATAAGCATAAGTCTATAAAACAGATCGTCGTGATTAAATCTTAATGTTCCAAACAATTTAATGATAACAATGTCCGGTAAGTAGATATAAGTAGATAATAGTTAAAAAATCGATGTGTACCATATGTAGTACACTGGACAGTGGAAGCGTTAGATGTACTGAAATAGCGTACACGCGCAGTGGCCTTACCTAAAAATATTAAGTTAATTCTTTATCTAGAAGCTTCAATAATCGAAGACTAGCAAACACTTTGATGCAAATCCTAAAGGAGATATAACTTTCAAAAACCACACATCCTTCACAAAATCAATTACAATTTAATTACCTCAAACAATTCTCTCGGAGCTCCACTTACACCGGCGGTGGGCTGAAGGCCGAACATTGTTGGTTGAGCACCGCTCGCCTCTCACGGTCCCCTGACCTCTGGGTTCATGTGGGCAAATGAAATCAGATGCATCAATCATTTTACAATCACGTGCATATATTGTGAATTGCATTATGTTGGTACTTCGCCAGTGATTTCATTTAGGTATTGGTTTTATGATGAAAAAAGGTTTACTTGATGCTAGTTTAATTGTGGCGTTGTTATTCTGATTTTGTTAGACTGTGTACCAAGTTATGTATGTATAATTTAATTTGATCATTTTGTTGATTGTAAAACCGTTTTTTATCTTATATTTTAAAACAATATACCCTACCCACTAAAATAACCCCGGTGTATCCCTCATCGCGATAAGGGAGAGCATGGGACTCCTTTAGGATGACGCCACGCCGCCCCAGCTCATTGTAAATACTTATCTAGATAGCAAAAATAATTTAAGTATTACAATACTATGTCTAATAACGTTTTTATTGGGCCTCTGCGTGTTGAACCTGTGTTCCTACGTAAGCCTTATAAAAGACCGGGTTTCGTCCGCATGGTTGATAGCCCGAGTAAGAATGAGTGTGTGTGTCTAACAATCTGCATGTTTCTGTGCCAAACTCTAAATCTTAGCAAACTCTGACACATTGTTATAGTATTAACAAAAAAATACATTAACTTTACCGCTCTCTGCAATAAGCTTTACTTACACCACAAAAACCACGGAAAAATTTACTCAAACTATAATACAATACAGCTACTTCGCAACTGAAAATTGTCTCCTAAATTACATATCAATTTCAGTGGCAAATGACATTCGCACATTAGATCGCGTGCGACAGATCTGACGCATTAGCGACACGACAATTCGATCGCAAGGTCGCTGGAACCTTGGGGCATCGCAAACGGATATTGCGACCAGACAAAAAGTTGTGACTTGCATTATATACAAAATTGGGGTCAGGAAGGTCGGGTAATCAGTTGTGGTTCGCTTGTGACTCGCAGATTGGATGCTGCTTGTTTATTTAGAGCTTAGGTGGGACATTTTCTTCTTTTTAGAACATCTATTGGTTCGCCTTGGTTGTAAAATAGACTGAATACTGTTGCTCTCGACTCCTTTGTGTGTGCGCGCTTATACTATACACGTTCATGCTTCATATTTGCCAGCGTCCCGTGACTGTCATCATTTTGTTTTATTGTTTCAGAGGTATAATCTTGTAACGTTAGAGAATGGTTTATAGCATAATATTCCTTTTCCTTGCTTATAAAGTAACTAACTTGGTGTGAATTCGATGTACAGAAGTGTTGTTATATCATCATCATTATTATTAGCCTATCTCCGTCCACTGCTGGATATAGGCGTCTCCTATGGGACGCTACTGACTTTGATAGGTTCTTATGGTGAAAACAATAATTTTTTAAAGTTCTTTTCAGGCTACTGTAATGTTTCAGGCTTATCCGAGTACCCAATAATTTATTAAAGCTTATACATTCCGAATAAATATTAACTAGAGATAAAATACAACTTAAAACGTTAGAGTTACTGCTCACAATCAACTTAACCTCAACATTAGACTGCACACGCTAAATTCATTACATAAATGAAACAATCTTCATTATACTGTGTTTTAAATCGTTAGATTATTGTTAATAAACATACAAGGCTGTCTGTGAGTATACCATTATTTCATACTGCAGGCGAGCATCAGTAAACCCAGTTTAGAAGTGTTTGGAAATTTCATATAAAAGCCACAGTGTTAATCGATGCAATTGGGTAAAATACCAATGCTAAAACTCATCATCAACATCAGCCAGAAGACGTACCCTGTTGAATAAAGGCCTCCCCCTTAGAATGCCATAATGTACGTGAAATTGCCATTTGGATCCACCGGTTGCCCGCATCTATGACGAAATCTTCGATCCACCTGGTGGCAGGCCTGCCAATGTTGCGTCAATGCTATAAATAAATAAATGTATTTCTATCTTTTTACAAATGAATTTGGCATTTTCTGTCCCAATTCATCAAAAGCCAATAGTTTTCTAGCCAACATTTTTACTTGAAGAAGAAAGTAATGAATATGAGAGCTCTAGGGAGAATTTTATCACAATTAATGTACCATTCATGTGTAATTATAACCATTGTTCTAACTGATCCATAAACCTATACAACACATCGAGATTCCTCTACCTACTTAATGATTACACTGGCCATCATTATAACAGATCATGGCCAAATAACGTTGAAGATCGTAAAATAATATCGCCATGGTGTTAAAATTGATTTGCCCGTAATGTGATAGACGCCTATCACAGTAGCTCACGTCGGTTGGATGGAAAGACCACAAAAGTACAAAGAGGATAGTTCCTTATACAGTTAGTGAAAAAACTTACTGGTACCAACTACTTAAGTAACTTAATTGGACCAAAACGTGGTGCAAATGTTGTTGGAAATAGATTTTATAATGTTTTTAATACTCAAGAACTTATAGACATCATGATTTAAAGAACACAAGCCATAACCAAAGGTTATTCTAGAAGTCTAATTATACAATGATATCTATGTACAATTAGTTTTCATCTAAGACTTCCGAAACATGGATAATTTGAAAGCGATTTTCACGGGCAAAATATATGTAGCTTACACGCTAAGAAAGACATTGGCATTGCCCAAAATTCATGAGATTTAATAAAAAGAAGATGAGGAGTCACTCTCGCAATTACAATCAACAGTACAAATAAAACTACCTATCAAACAAACACGTACGCATCTTCCAAGAAATAAACCTCATAGCTGTCCACTCTTATAAAGCAAGAACCATGATTGAATAACACTAAGAACAGAGCTTCCTGGGTGGCCCTTACAAACTAGCTCAAGTATAACATGAGTTAATGCAAAACATCGAAGATAAAACACATCGATGCATTAAATCGATGTCACCAGTGGTTGACGATCGCAAAAAATACAAAACTAACCCACAGTGTATTCTCGACATGACAAATGATGGTTACTACGACGACACTGCGCTAATGTCGAAGCATTAAGATTAAGGACGTACCTAGTTGCTTTACCGGAGATCGTGTTTTTTTATACCACTATTATAATTTCAATGGCCGTTATTAACGCACTAAGTTATGGATGTGGCATTTTGTTGTTGCAGTAACGATAGACCCATAGCCCAATCCTTAGATTGTCTTTTGCTTATCTATACCTATAGATTATCTCAGGCGGCTAAGTTGGGATCCTGTTGCGGGAAAATGTAAGAACCAGAAAATGTTAAAATAAGTAATGTGATGAGAATCGTATCGATACAGTAATCGTACAGAATCGTGCCAATCATTTAGGCAAAATTTAATTAAGCCGCTGCTTAAAACACTACGAAAATGGAAAAATGGAAACACCCTTGACTAGATTTTAGGCAGCTAAAGCTTTATTTGAAACTTACACTTTTTCTTATTGAAATCAATGTATGCACATAATTTATATAACTATTTGGTCATTATTCTTAGTATATAAACTGACATTGTACCAAATCCCACACTCTTCCGTGCACTTAATATGCTCCAAATGTGTTCCTATTATCCCTTATCAATGTAGTATCCATCATAGATACCGTATCAAAACCTTCGTACCTCCCCGTCCACAGTATCATTACGGTGCGAACTCTACGATCGGTCTCCTTGACTTTTCCCGATCGGTATGAAATAATTTGACATAATACAGCGTCAGTCATTACGCCGCCATTACAGTTGTGATGAGGTTATAGGCATTAATTTGAACATTTTTGTTAGACACTGTTTTGTAGATGATTTTGTGGTAAAGATGAATGTTTGAGATGTTTTTACTGTAGACTTGTATTATAGACTTTTTTAAAGGTTCCATGAGGACCTAATAAAATGATGGCAATAGACTTTGAGCCTTATGTTAGTATCTAGGTCTTATGATAGTAAATTGTGTGAATATACTCTTGGTATCGTGGAGTTCATACGTGGTCATCACTACAGACACTTTGTTGCGCCGTTTCTATCCAGCTATAGCAATAGGAACTGATGGCGGGCTATCGTTTTGGGGGCTGTCTTTATGTAATTTGACGTTCAAGAAGTAGGTCCTAATAATGAGTCAAATTTAATGTTTATGATTATTTACCTTAATTGCTAATTGCTCTCTCATTTGCGCCCCAGCTAGTTAATAGTATTACGTACCTAGAGCACATACATACGAATTGGTATGGAGAAATAAGGTGCTCTTCCTGTACACAGACCTCTGCGGTCTGTGTACAGGAAGAGCACACATGTACAGTTTTTTGGAGATAGTTCTGATAATAAAGTACAGAGATTTACATACATATTTTCCAGTTAAACATCCAATATGATGGTACCACAAAACACGCCAATTAACCACCGTTTTGTGTTAAACGTTTAATTATAGTTACCTATCGAAAACAATCATAC
Source organism: Abrostola triplasia (assembly GCA_946251915.1). NCBI lineage: Eukaryota > Metazoa > Arthropoda > Insecta > Lepidoptera > Noctuidae > Abrostola > Abrostola triplasia. Next base: position 877,745 of record OX276433.1, read on the forward strand.
TTTATCCGTTTAGCGAAATTACCGTAAAACCATTTACTTGCTTCTTAACAGTTTAATTCTTACACCAAGTAGCGTAACTGAGTTATTTCTTTAGCAACCGAAAAATGATTTATAAACTTACAATACCTTGCATCATTTTCAAGCCAGCAGTAGGGGTCCATTGGTGCAGCCTGGTTTAGAACCTACACGACTGCCTCGTTGGTCGACTGCTGAGCATGGGGTTCTGGCAAATCCTGTGTCGGGCAGAGTGATTTTTTCAGTAGTTAATTCCCCGTAGCAGCACGGAGTCTGGATATGTGCCCGGTTGATGGTAATATGCTCGCCCTCTAATACATTGGGACTTTCAACATAACTGGCGAAATATGGATATAGATAGATTGATAGAATATACTTTATTGCACACCAGAAAATCAGTAATACAGAAAAACCAGGATGTACTATAATATGTGCACCTCTGCCTATTTAGGATATATAGCTGTGTTGTTAATAACATAACAACTTGTTATGTATTGGAACCTACAAGTTTGTGGTTCACAAGTTTGGCCCGAACACATCACTTACCGATACGTCAATCTTTTCAATTGTTTTAATTTAATAATACCTGTTATTATGGATGTACTAGTGATGTATCGTGGCGTTACTTGCAGCAATAAAGGGTTTGTATATAATTGCTCTCACACCTTTAGAATGATTGTCCATGACGGATTTGACACCGTAGGGCGATTGTTTTGGCTTTGTGAAAGTTTTTATCGTGAATTATTTATTGTTCAACACTTTTTTGTGTAACTGTACTTTGAAACAAAGTTGCACAATCGCGTTACTGTCAAATTGCCTGGTTAATTACCAGATCTGATGGGAAATAAGCATTTTTGTATACCATACGGCTAAGCAAACATAGAGTTGGACGCCCTCCGCCCAGATGGATCGATTACTTGAGGAGGCTAGCTGGTAGTAACTGAGTGGCGTACCTTAGGGGAGGCCAACGTTTATCAGTTAGCCAAAAGCTAACTCAAGGATCCCTTGATTGTTAGCAACTCTCTTACAATACGCCAGTAAGTCAATAGTGATTGTGTATAATTATCATTCACATGAATCTGCCTATACCTGTCAGCCTTAAAAAAAGCAATGAGATTAGCCACTTATAAAACAGCTGACTGCGGTTTGGTGATGTCGTACCACAAGAACCATATCTACTAATATAACCTTTACCAAACCAATATACCTACCAAAAGAAAGTCCTACATTAAAAAGAGGTATGTTTACAGATAAAGAAATTAAGATTAAAAATCTCAAATAATGGGTTCAGAATTAAATAACTGAACAAGTTCATTTCTAAAATCGCTCATTAAGCCATAGCTTACAAGTCGACTTTCACACATACATGACCTCTGAAACCTTGTCAGTTCAAATCCAGAGACAGCAGCATTCTAACAGTGCCAACTAGCGCCGGTCGAACATTTTTCACATGAAACATATCGTATTTAAAAATAGATAGCTAATTGAATGATTTCTGAATATACTTTCATTACGTGCAGATAGACCTTTACAAGTCCGCTAGTTTAAATTAGGGTTGCCTACTTCATATAGTATACCATGACAAAACATCAAGCCTGTATTACCCAAAGGGGTAGGCAAAGGTGCACATTATAGTACATCCACATTTCGCCAGTTATGGTATAAGGTAATTGGAAGCGAGCCTGTTGCCTAGACCCGGGAACCCAGGTCCTGATGCTCAGCAGTCGCGCTTACTGAATGACGAGCAGCATAAGAATATTAGCTTTGACGTTCATGACTATTTAAAACCTCTTTGTACCTAACCTGTATACGGGCTTTTATGCAAAGATATATCTAACCACAATCACGACACAAAAAAGCAACTGAATGAATATACTTTTATTAAAACAAACATCTGACAGCCCTACCAAAAGTACAGTAAAAAATAAAGCTTAATGTTCACGATCATTCAAATGATTAATACATTTATAGTTGGTAGTGAAAAGCGCTCGTTAAACCTGCTCAATGCTAAAGTTCAAATATTCACGCCTTTTACTTTTGTCAGTGAGCAGCCGGAAAGTTGGTATTTTATGTAATAATATCGAATGTTTGTATAAAAAACGGTGTTATATCGTATCGCTGTATCTAAGATGACATGCGACATCATAATAAAAAAAATTACAAGACGCGAACACAAGTTCTGAATTTTGAAACGTTTCGTCCGAGTTGCACCGGCCGCGGCCGTGGTCGCAGACAGACAGCCGGTGCAACTCGGTCGTAACGTCAAGCCAAAATTTAAAACTTGTGTATAGTTCCCGTGTTGTAATTTTTTTTTTCAAAACGTCGCCCCACACTAGGCATTTCTCCTGTGTCGTGGGTGCGTTTTACAAACATGAAATATCACATACACAAACACCCAGACTCGTCACAAAGTTTTGCCCCGTGCGGGAATCGAACCCGCAATCCTTAGCGCAACAGTCCAATCGCTTAGCCACTGCGCTAATCAGGTCGTCAAATCGTCAAATTTAATTTTATTATAATCATGCAACGCGATAGTTTAAATGCTAGTATATATGACATCATTTGGTTTACTAAGGTCAAAGCTAATGTTTACAAGCTACACAAACTTTAACTTCAAGTATTGCTCTTGCGATCTAAGTTAGCAGGCTAAAAAAATGGATGGCTTCCTTCAATTTATGTTCTTTGGCCGTACCTATATATATTAGAAACGAGAAAATATGGTTATCAGATGGAATTATAAAAAAAAACATGGTCTTATTTATGTAATCACTTTATTTTAACATGATTTAGATACCTATATATTAAAATAAGTTTTCTATTTAACGCGCTATGAATAAACAATTAAGCTGCTAATTAAATTAACATCATATTATGTAGGTTAATTATCCGACTAATTAAATTAAAACCATCATATTTCGTTAATAAAAACCAATTAAAATTATAAATAAAATCAACATTTCACACAAATTAAAATTTAAAATAAATAACTAATAATAATAAATTGAAAAAAAAAAAAATATTACCCAACCTAACCTCACACATTAAGCCCACTATATTCTCTAATTACGTATTAAATTGTTAATGAGATCAATTTCTATGCAAATCGGCTCTAAAACTAGATTTTAGTCATAACGATCGGTAATAGTCAATATAACTTGTATATTTTGAACGGTGACATTTATATAGAGAGTCACATAAAATGCTGGAAATAGTGCAGTTTAGATAAAGTCTGCATTAGTGTCGCTGGGCGGCGGTCGCCCACTGGATGGGTGGGCGCACTGACAGCGGGGAGCGACTTGTTGAAGAACACGTTACTTTTTGGGAATATTTCGTTACGCCCCGCGCTGTTACCAGCTACATTTTTTCGGGATGAAAAGCCTATGTATTAATCAAAGGTGTCAGCTAGCTCCATACGACATTTCGACTTTATAAAATTAGTGTGGGGCATGATGTTATAAGAAACAGTATATTATTTTTGTCATAATATACCTACGTCCAAATGAAAAAACACTATAAATTATCGCAGTTTTTAAGTAAGCCTTTAGCATTGTAAGCCGCATTAACCACAAACAATATCCCAATGTTGTCATATCAATCAACTTGTTAAATATTTAGAACACTAAAAAGTTGGAAGCACAATTCAACTTCAGCATCCAGTGAAATAAATAGTGTCCCTTCGCTACACGCGCTCACTGGGACCACACCTGATTTTTTTTAAATCGTCGTTTGAAAATCGCCATAAACTAAAACTACCTAGGAAACTGGCTTGACGAACTTAAAAAGTCCATTTAGGAGTTGATAACTAAAGATTAAAAACGTGTCATTTAAGTGTTTATACTGGATGTAGTTTATATCAATCGTTTAATTGAAATCACGATTATTTTAAAGGCTTACAATAGTACTTAAAAATAACAATAGTAATGAAAACCAGTGAGTAAAAGTTTATAGTTAATCTATCGTTATCTAAGATGGCTCGCTTTAACTTTTTCAATTGTTGGTTACGCTTTAGATTTTAAGATATTAAAAAATACATTATCTGGGGAGAAGGATGTACGGCCATATTGCCTGGCGTTTATTTTATGTACATACATACATACATAACATCACGCCTGTATTCCCCGAAGGGGTAGGCAGAGGTGCACATTTAGTACACCCACATTTCGCCAGTTATGTTTTAGGTCCCAATGTAATAGGGGGCGAGTCTATTGCCATCAACCGGGCACAAATCCAGACTCCGTGCTGCTACTGAGAATTACCTAATGGAAAAACCCAGTAACACTTTGCCCGACCCGGGATTCGAACCCAGGACCTCGTGCTCAGCAGTCGCGCTTAGCTACCACTAGACCAACGAGGCAGTCTGTAGTGCAGCAGTATTTTATGTATGAAAACATAAAGATTAGACATATTAAAAGTCACACATACATAAGTTGTGTATGTATGTTTAGTGTTTACCTTTACACCTGCATTTCCCAGAAGATACTAAAAGGCGTGAAAGTACACAGCCCCCACGAAAGACGATACTAAAGTACGTCGGGCTCACCCTGGACGGTCAACCTCGCTACCATCCTTGTTGACTGACCAATCTCTACACCACGGTATGACCTATTTCCATGTGGCTATTGGCTCAAGTCGACAGGAAGGAAAAGTCTAAGAGGTGCCTTTTTTAACCGACTTCAAAAAAAGGAGGAGGTTCTCAATTCGACTGTATTTTTTTTTTTTATGTTTGTTACCTCATAACTTTCGCTTGGGTGAACCGATTTTGATGATTTTTTATTTATTTGAAAGCTGGTGCCTCCCGTTTGGTCCCATTGCAATTTGATTAAGATCCGATCAGTACTTTTTCAGTAATTCTTAATAATGCTATTTTTTTTCACGTTCTCTACTACATTTTTCTATGATTGTTCTCCGATTTCTGCGGTTTTTTTACTTTTTAGTGCTTTTTAAATTGTTGTGAAATAGTTTTGTTTTGAAGTCGGTTTTTTTTGTTATCCGGCTAATTATCATACCTAATAACCATCCACAAATAACAAGAATATTTCACACCCAAAATAACTACGAATCTTACCTATTAGAGACGAATTTGGCCATTTTTTTCATCCTCCTCAATTTTTTGCTAATTCTTAGTACTTATCTACTTAACATTATAAAAACCTAATCAACCATACGATTGATGATTTAGATGTGTACACAATGACTCTAGACTTATTATTGATGAAATGATTTTAGTCAGGATAAAAATCATTCGCGTCATTGAGTTGTTTTTTAGTCTGATTAGGTGTTGATCATTATGGTGCGATTTTGATGACTTATTTAATCATTGAAATGTGTGAATATTATGACGTATGATTATCGGTTTTTGTATCTATTTCTAAAAGGTAGTTCTGTGTTTTACCCTCGCTTTCTAAAATGCAGTCACCTTTTTTTACTTTTATTTTGTATGAGCCTTACGTAGTTATGCCGCGCCGTACCTAGTGTAGATTTGGGCATTATAACTAGAAAACTTGGTCACCTTTTTCACTCCTGAAGGCTCTCTACTAGCACCCCTAAAACTATTTATGTAAAACATAACATCACGCCTGTAATCCCCAAAGGAGTAGGCCGAGATGCACATACATAAACCTGGTACACCCACATTACGCCAGTTATCCTATAGATCTCAATGACAGTCAGGCCTATTGCCATCAACCGAGCACAAATCAAAGCTCCGTGCTGCTACTGAGAATTACCTAATGGAAATCCCAGTAACACATTGCCTGACCCGGATTCGAACGCAGAACTTCATGTTTAGCAGTTGCTTTAGCGGCCACTAAACCAACGAGGCAAGCAGCCATAAGGTATGCCTAGATTAACAATGCATACGAAACTAAATCCAATTCAAATCAAAAAGGATAAACACAAGCGCTCCATATCTGTCTTCAAGTTACTTATCTCCTACCTATATAAAAGTTTGTCATTCACGAAGACCGATGAACACATGTAGAGCCTTTGTTTCGTCCATTCATCTATCGGCTCTACTTAACCGGCACATGTCGAGTCGTGATGATAAAACGGTAACGTGGACCACCCAAACGCACCACGCATATCGCTTGGACTAAACGATAGCTGAATGTGGATATACCAGAAGGATGCTGTTTACCGTGCTACTGTTTTTGGTGAAGAAAAATGGTTCAAATCTGTGAATGAATCCATACGTTATACACCTTGGAGATTTTTCAACGGTGTGTAACGCCATGTCAGAGGCTTACAGGCGGCTTAAACTCTACCACCAGGTTGTTTATCAACTATGCAATAAGAAGGAGAAGAATTATGGGAATGAAGAACTTTCTTACAAATATCAAGCAAGCAATCCAATTTGGAACTACTTTGGTAAATAATTATATTAAGAGCCAGAGGAGGACACCAGGTTAAATCATTTGTAACGGTCACCCGATTGCCAGCCATGCCAAAGCCATGCCATGCCGTGTCGTCTTGGTGCAGCCACAGCCACAGCCTCAGCCAAAGCCATAGCCATGACACCAAGTACGCCACGGCAGCCACAACAAAGAGAAAGTCAATTGACTAGTGCGTCACGTGCGCTTGTCAACCTAACGATTTAGAGTGGGGGTAAACTTATAAATAAGTCGCGCAGCGCATTTTGAGGGGCATTCTGATCTAGAACCTAGCCTAAGCCGAAACTCTGTTTGATTATAATTTATACTATATATATATATCTTGTATTCCTCTATCTTGTGTTTCAATAAAAATCTTGCATTTCTCTATTGTGTTTCACTCAGAAGTGGGATGAAGCGAAATCGCCGTGAAGAAAGCCGTGAACTTCATGGACGTGGGGTGCGTCCACCCGGATGGGACCCCTCGAGCGACACCGAGCAAGATGAAGACGGCGATTCTACACCACCGCCCGCTAGAAAAATTCTGAAACACCTTTTGCAAAATGAGGTCGACAAGGCCGTCCGCGAACTGGATTCAGACATCGGTACATCCAAAAATCATCGTGCTGCGTCCCTCATTCCTGAATTCGACCCGGATGGCGAAGATTGCACAGTATCAGTGTGGCTAAGAAAAATCGATCAACTTGGCGACATACATCGTTGGAGCGATGAGGTAAAGGCATTCCATCTGCAAGACAAACTACGGGGACAAGCTCGCAAATGGTACAACCGACTCGATGAGTATAATTACTCGTGGGGCGAGTGGAAACAGATGCTGCTGCGTGCCTTTCCAAAACATCGGGACTACAGTGCATTGTTAGAAGAGATGATGCAAAGACGGAAGATGACTAATGAAACAATGACCAAGTACTATCAAGATAAAGTATCCATGTGCTTTCGTTGCAAGCTATCAGACAGCGCCAGTGTCTCGTGCATAATTCGAGGCCTACCCTCATCTTTGCAACCAAATGCACGTGCCTTCCAATGTGAACGCCCTGATGAATTATATGAAGCATTTCTCTGTGCCCTCGACGACTACCGCGGCCCCGCACCAGAAATTCGCCTACCAAGTAAGGATCCTCGCCCAATGCCTTCCGAAAAGAAGATTTTTACGGAGAATGATCCGTGCCCACGCTGTAAAAAGACGGGTCACATGTTGCGAAATTGTACGCTTCCCGATCAACGTGTGTGCTTTAAATGTGGTAAGCAAGGCCACATCGCTATCCGCTGCAATAATTCATCTGCATCTACTCTTCAAAAATCTACGTTAGATGTGAACAACAGCGTCAGGGACATTAAGATAATCCAAAACTACAATGACACCTACAAGAAAATAGCCAAGATCAACGGAGTCCACGTGAAGACCTACATCGACACCGGAAGCCAGGTGAACGTCATGACCAGTAGGATCTCCAAATTATTATCTCTCGACGTCATACCTACGAGTACGATCCTAAAAGGCTTTGCCGGCGGGTTAATTACTTCCCGTGGAGAAGTAAAATTTAATCTGGAAATAGACGGTATTCAAGTTACTTGCGATGCGTATCTGACAGACATCGAGATGGGTGACATTCATTTACTCATCGGTCAACCCGTCATCAATGCCAGCGACATTGCACTCGTCGTAAGCAACGGAACAGCCACACTGATGCGCGAATCTGACCCCATGCCAAAGGAAGATGTGGTTGAAGAGCTCCACAAGTTCAAGATTGTAACGACCATGCGAGAAACGTTGCCACCAGGAGCTTCCATCATCAAGGTCCTGATAGTGGGCAACCGCCAGAACAACGATATCTGTACAGCTGCACGCCACTACGAGCTTCAAGGAGTTTCCTACTCCCTGCCCGCCACTCTCCTTCGAGGCGACAGCGGACACATCAAGGTCATCAACACCGGGGCCGAGGACATCGTGTGGGAGGCTGGCCAGGTCCTCACACGCGCCGAGAGCTGCGACACATCACTCACCATAAGTCAGGTTAGCCAAGCCATGCCATATTTGCCTTTAAAGCCTTCTGATTTGCCTATTTCATGTGATTTGCCTAAATTAACTGTGCCGGAAAATATGCCTTTTGTTTTGTCTGGGGATAAAGATTCAAATCTGAGCATAGGTGGAGTTTTGTTAGACGACATAAAAATAGGCAATTTAAGTGAAATGGAACGTAAAGATTTAATCAAATTGCTAATTAGATTTAAAAAAAGTTTCGCAGATAGCACTAAAGATCTCGGCTGCACAAATTTAATTCAAATGCCTATTACTTTGACTACCGATAAGCCCGTTTATCGACAACCATATAGACTATCGCACTGTGAACAAGAAATAGTAAAATCGAAAGTCTCTGAATTATTAGAAGCCGGTATTATTAAAGAATCAGAGTCCAACTATGCTTCTCCAGTAATACTAGTAAAAAAAAAGAACGGGGATAGCAGACTGTGCATAGATTATCGTGCACTCAATGCCATAACCGTTAAAGACAGATATCCGTTACCTAATATTGAAGATCATATTTCTAAGCTAGCCGGTAAAAAATATTTTACGTGCTTAGATATGTCTCAAGGCTACCATCAATTGGCGCTAAAACCCGAAGATACTCATAAAAGTGCATTTATTTGCCAGGCCGGTCAATTTGAATATGTTCGTGTTCCGTTCGGTTTAGCTAATTCTCCGTCAGTTTTCATGCGTTTAATTAACAAAATAGTAAACTCCATCCATTTTTCCCAAAATGGCGGTAGTAGCGATTCATGCGAGATTTTAGCTTTTCTAGATGACATATTGGTACCCTCAGTCGACGTCAAATCGGGTCTTGACATGTTAGAGGTTGTGTTAAATAAATTCGAAACCGAGAATCTGAAATTAAATATGAAAAAGTGTACGTTTTTAGAAACTCGAGTAACGTATTTAGGACATGAAATTTCTGAAAGTGGTGTGCAACCGGCAGAGTCAAAATTAACCGCCGTGTCACAGTTTCCGGTGCCCAAAAATGTACACGAAGTTCGACAGTTTATCGGGTTATGTAGCTATTTCCGTAAATTTATTCATAAATTTGCTCAAATTGCTCGTGCCTTAACAAATTTAACAAAGAAAAACGTTGCATGGGATTGGGGTAGTGAACAATCAGAGAGTTTTAACGAATTAAAAAAGTGTTTGTGCTCCAAACCGGTGTTAGCGATATACGATCCCAAGCTAGAAATAGAAATACATACGGACGCTTGTAAGTTAGGCATAGCGGGTATATTATTTCAAAAACAAATTGATGGTACTTTAAGACCGGTAATGTATTTCAGTCGTGTAACTTCTAAACAAGAAAGCGTATATCACAGCTACGAACTCGAAACACTAGCGGTTGTAGAATCTTTAAAAAAATTCCGCGCTTATGTAATTGGTAAACATGTAAAAATTGTTACGGATTGTACCGCGGTGCGTTCCACTTTGACAAAACGTGACATTATCCCGCGGATAGCCAGATGGTGGTTGATGATTCAAGATTACGATATAAGTGTAGAATACCGGCCGGGTGAGCGCATGAGACATGTCGATGCACTTAGTCGAAATCCTGTTGACGCGCTTAATGTTAATCGCCTAGAAGTATCTGATTGGTTCTTTACAGTTCAGTATCAAGATGACAAAGTCAAAAACATAATTGATCGATTAAAATGTGGTTCAGCAGAGTGCGACTTAACAAAGGATTTCGTATTGATAGATGATAGGTTGTACCGGAAAACTCAGTGCGGTAATCGTCTTGTAGTGCCGGGACCAGCTAGGTGGAAAATTGTTCAAATGCACCATGATGAAATAGGCCATGTAGGGTTCAAGCGCTGCATCGAGCTTATTAAAAATGACTACTGGTTTCCGAGAATGACGCGGTTTATTCGAAAATATGTTGCGGCGTGTTTACATTGCGCTTACGGAAAAGGGGAGCACGGGAAAAAGGAGGGTATGTTGCATCCTATTCCCAAACCAACTGAACCGTTAAGAACAGTACATGTAGATCACTTAGGACCGTTCTGTAAGACAAAGAAAGGTTATGTGTACATGCTAGTGATAACCGATGCATTTACAAAGTTTGTGATTGCGGAACCAACTCGGACAGTAAACTCCATTGAGACGGTCAGGTTATTAAAACGAATTTTCGCTTTGTTTGGATACCCGGATAGAGTAGTGTCGGATCACGGAAAAGCCTTTACTAGTAGATATTTTAAGAAGTTTGCTACAGACAAACAGTTCAAGCATACTTTAACTGCTATAGCTTGTCCTCGAGCTAACGGCCAAGTTGAACGTACCAACAGAACCATTTTGAACTCGTTACGAGCTACCGACCCTAGTGAAGCCGCGAACAATTGGTCTAATAATTTACCTGACGTAATTTGGGGTATAAACAACACTTTAAACGACACAACCGGATATAAACCTTACGACTTGATGTTTTCACGGAGTAGTAGGCCAGCATGTGATGTTTCTATTCCGGGGCGGGTAGACGAATCGACTCACGAGAAACGCACCAAGGCTAGGCAGCGCATTGAAAAAGCTAGCGCTAAAATGAAACACCATTTTGATAAGCGTCGTAAGCCATGTCACACATATAAGAAAGGTGATTTAGTACTTTGGAAACAGGCTCCTACAAGTAGCGCGGCTAAAGTCAGTACTAAACTAGATGATCTCTATTCAGGGCCGTATATTGTCACAACAGTTGTTGGTAAGGACAGATACAGGATCAGGAGTATAAAAGGTTTGAGAGGATATAAGAACTTCATAGGTTTAGTATCTGCTGACTCCTTGCGACCCTATCAAAGTGTAGCCCCTGTATCTGACAGTGCCAGCAGCTCTGATGAGCAGTTAGAGACAGAGGACCTAATTGATTTACTGGAAAGCTAATTGTGTTCCCTTTTCCCATTGCGGGAGCAATTGTTTCAGGATGGCCGACTGTAACGGTCACCCGATTGCCAGCCATGCCAAAGCCATGCCATGCCGTGTCGTCTTGGTGCAGCCACAGCCACAGCCTCAGCCAAAGCCATAGCCATGACACCAAGTACGCCACGGCAGCCACAACAAAGAGAAAGTCAATTGACTAGTGCGTCACGTGCGCTTGTCAACCTAACGATTTAGAGTGGGGGTAAACTTATAAATAAGTCGCGCAGCGCATTTTGAGGGGCATTCTGATCTAGAACCTAGCCTAAGCCGAAACTCTGTTTGATTATAATTTATACTATATATATATATCTTGTATTCCTCTATCTTGTGTTTCAATAAAAATCTTGCATTTCTCTATTGTTTCACATTATTTTTTATAACAAACTGTGACAAGTTTTCGAACTAAAAATATTTGGTAGGTCAGAATTTGTTCACTATTCTTGGTAAATCATCACAATGTTTTATCGTTTTCGATTAAGATAAATAAACTCACGCATTTTCTATTCTTTACTCCCCCTCTCCTGCATTAAATTTAGGTAGAATGATGATTTATTTAGAACTTCATCAAAATTGCTTGAGGTTTAATGTTTGTAAATAATTTTCAGTGGAGTAAAATAAGAACTTATTTACCAAGGTGTGGTTCCAACTTCTGTCTTCATGAAAAATGTCTAGTCGTATCCACCCAAATCTTTCCAGCTTCCATGTATATCATTGTAATTGGATTAAACGATTCTTTTTCTGTCATTGTTTCCTGCCGGCCATTGTTCTTGTTTGTTTGTCTGTCTGCCCCTTGCTACGGAACTGCTTGTGTGCTAATAAGCTAATGTGATTCAATAATTCATTGAGATAGTGACGGGAGTGTAGCGTTTAATGGATAGATTATGTTTGGAACTGTATTCTGTGTTGTATATAATTCTTGTTCTCATTGGAGATAGAGGCGTGCTGGTGAAAGTCCTTTTACCTAATGTTATAACATACGTTTCTGACAATAGGACACGTCTCTAGAATTTACCAAATATTATCAACTCTCAACTCAACTTCCTCAATATTAGAATACTCGGATATAAGGCACAATGTCTACTACATGCTTAGCAACAAAGGTCGATAATAAGTAAGAGTGAGAAGAAAAGTTACCATTTTACTTAACATGGTTCTTTCTACAGCAAATATTTTAGGCCCTAGAATCTAAGTATGTAGAATTATATGTGTTACCATCGATATCATCACAAGTGTTGGCAAATTACAACTGAAGGTACCTATTTATTATTTATTTATTAACAATTTATGTACACACAATAAAAAAGTAAAAAAAAAAGAATAAGAGAAACATGAAGTACAAAGGTACTGCTTATTTCATTCAGAAATTTCTTCCAGCAGACCTGCGAAAGGAGAAATATATTAGAAAATGAGGCGACAGTGTGCAAGAAAAAGTATAGGAGCAAAAGTGCATAAAGTACATATGAATACTATACCATACGTATATACAAAATATAAATACATATAAATATATGTATAATAAATAAATTAGGAAGAAGAAAGGTACCTACTTCAGACCTGCCTCATAGACTTCTTAACTCGAACTTTTGTCCTTTTGTGACTTGAATTTTCGTCAACGTCCCACTGTTCTGTCATCAAGTCATTAGAACCATGATTTTCCAGAACGCCTCTCACACTAATAGCCCTATCAAAACCACCATAAATTCATCTACTTACGAACCAATCTCCGACATTGGCCCATCAGAACTAACTCGTACCTACCGCTCAATTTTTACTCAATATACAATTTGTGAACATTATAAAAACGGGGTTGGCCCAACTGGGTATAAATTTTGCGAAATTGGAACTGGGATCACATCATAAATTTCGGCATTAAAGTTTTCGGGCGTACGCGGTGATTGTATGAATTAAGAGTTTTCTTTATGGTTAACTTGGCACTTTATACTCTCATTATATATTGTGATCTGTAATTTCGGAGCCGCTGGGTTCGGTTCCCGTGCGTGGTGACCCAGTTGCGGGGTTTAAGTCTCTCATTTCTGTTTTGTATTTTCTGTTTGTTACTACCGAGTTGTAAGTGGTGATATCGAAATTAATTCGCGTTGCATTTTGTTTACTCTTAAAAGGTCACAGAGATTTATAAATCAGACCGAAATATGTATTGCAAACGTAACACTTTAATTTGCAAAAACAAAAACTTTCGACTTGTATCCCACCCATCTGCCTATTGCAGTCTACCGCTGGACGTAGGCCTACCCCAGGGTATGGCATACGGCCCAATCTCCCGTTTTCGCCACCTTAACTAAGCAGTAACTACTAGACTTGGAATAGTCGTGCAGTCGGGAACTGGGGGCCGTTTTTCTTCGCTAATCTTATCGGGGTTTTGCAAAGTCACTATTCGAAGCAGGCACTTCTTATGACTTCCACGGGAGAAAAGGCAGTGGTGTATTCTAGGTCCGATACCACCCGCCATATTATCTATGAGTAGGAAATATTCAAATAACGTTAAATGATCAGATTAGAATATTAAAAACTGGACTTGTTTTTTTTTTCAGCTGACCCACGGTTTTATGTGTAAATCGTTCCTGAAGTTTGTCCCAACTGTATGTCGAAGAAATATTTGGCCGTAACGACGTCGACTGGTAAAATTGCTCCATTGAAGTCCATTTGTCACATAATAATTTAATCATGCACGTAAAGAATTTTTATGGTAAATATCCCAGTCAAAAACCGTACCTACTCTCTCTCGATATTATGATAATCGAATACCATCTTCATCATCGGTTACGCAAGCATGGATGTCATTAATATTTCATCGCGCGTGCAGATATCTCGATTCTTATCAATTCGAATATTTGTAATCGATACTTTTTGTTTTAATATTGAATTGTTGAACTTTCTACTGTTACTGAGAAGCTACTTACAATTTAAAATTATTTATTTATATTCTTTAGGTATTACTACATGTAATGTATTGCGTTATTTATTTCGTATCGCTGTACACACAGGTGTCTTGAAAATCAAGTATATTGAATGATGTAATACTAAAATGATAGTTAGGTAATGTTGGTATTGTGTTCTTCTTAAAAAATATTTTTTATATATTTTTTTATTACTGTAATAAAAGACGCGATAACAACTCAATTCAAACCATGATAATCTACTAAGAAGAGAATACTTCCTAACCAGTTATGTAATCGTTATCAAATTAAATACTTCTGTATCGTAGGTGCGTTTCTCAAACATGAAAGATCACATACACAAACACTTGGGACAAACATCTGCGGATCGCACAATTTTTTATTCCGTGCGGGAATTGAACCCGCTGGCCCCTTAGCGCAGTAATCCAATCGCTTAGCCACTGTGCCAATCAAGTCGTCAAATAATTTGATTAGGACGACAGTGAATCGCAATGACCTTACAAAATGGCTCGTGCTTTAATATAATTAACTATTAATTAACATAATTAATATACAAAGACTAGAATAATTAATAGGAAAAAAGAACTTATTAATTTAAATACAAGATTATCAATTAAAAACCCAATCAGTAATCGATTCTAATAATCAACAGTAATTGATGCTGATATAATTTTTTAAATCGATTTCTAAATTGATTCGAAATTATTTGCCTTATCGATACCAAAAGAATTAGAATTTTTCGGTTTAGTCTATCATTTATTACGATTAAAGAGAAACCCAGCAATTAGGCTTCTAATATTATATTTAAAACATCGATGAATATTCGGATGCACAGAATTGTAAAAAAATCGATACAAAAAATATCGATCCGCTCTCTCTTGGAATAAATTAGCCAGACCAAATGTATCGTATCCATCAAGCGGTCAACTTTAAAACAAATAAATCATCGGTGTTGAGCACAATAAATCAATCGGTTCATAGCATCGATCCAATTCGATTCATCTCTCGATTGGAGCGAATCGGCGCGAAACAATCGAATCGATAGAGCGCTTATGAATAATTCGCGTTTGATTATAATTGAATGATTTATATCGGTGTGCTTCACGTAGTCATTTGTGTAACTGCTTAGCGAATTGATTTAATGTAGATGCGTTTGGGTACGTAGGCTTTAGCCTCGAAAATATGAAATTCTAGGACACAACGTATACCTATCAACTTGCATCTCTCTGTATACAGTTTAGTCATATTATTGTTTTGTATTAGGCATTTACAAATCAACGCAATTGCTTCGACAAAGACATCTATTGTATGTATTTCTGTCAATTGTGTATCGTCAAGTATAAACTCAACATCACGACTGTATACTCCGAACATTCATGTTTCACCAGTTTTGTTAAATAGGTCCCAATCTTATTGTAATAGGGAGCGAGTATATTGCCATCAACATTGACTGAGTCCGTGCAGAGAATTACCGAATGGAACAATCTAGTAACATTTTGCCTGACCCGGAAATAAACCCTTTGTGTTCAGAAGCCGCGCCTAACCACCACTAGACCAACGAGGCAGTATCGCTATGTGCGAATATTCAGAAAGGTCACTTAAAAAAATTAAATGCTAAACCCTGTTGAGTTAGTTATTAAAGTTTAACTTATATCGCGATAGATATTGTGGTAACTAGAAAAGTTTCATATGGAGGTAGCTGACGCCCTGGATTAACACATAGGCAACTTTTTATCCCGAAAATGCAGCGGGGAGCACCGCGGGGCGCAACTAGTACGTCATAACAGACGACCGCTTCAGACATTTTTGGGAATTTATACAAAACCCTCAAAGTTCCCCACATAGCTACTGTACCAGTTACATCCCCAACATCTCGTAGTAATGAGATGAGCTGTATTCCTTACCTCGGTACTTAAACAACACATTCACTATTACTACACTGATTTAATATAAAAGAATCAGTATTGTTAGTGCGTGCCTCCATTGTCTAGTTGCGCCCACGCAGCTCCAGATAAATTATTAATAGTGAATTTGTAATGAATTGTAGATCAAGCGCAGACAGACAGGACACGCCGTTCTGCTGTGCTGTTAATGGAGTGCTACATTGAGCATTAATAAAAGTTAGAAAATCCTTCGGACAAGAAGAAGATTGGACAAAAAATTAGCTCTGTCATTATCGTATGCTGATTTGAGAGTACTAACCTCAATATATAGGTGTCTATAACATAACATCACGCCTGTATTCCCCGGAGGGATAGGCTGAGGTGCACATATAGTACACCCACTACATTTCGCCAGTTATGTTTTTAGATCACAATGTAGGATGCGAGCCTATTGCAATTTATAGGTGTCTATTATATTTTTTTTTTTTTTTTTTAGTTAGCCTGATTAGTGTCCCACTGCTGGGCAAAGGCCTCCCCATTATTTCTCCTCAAAACCCTGTCTATTATATTTTAATTTAATTAAAATCTCAATTTCGTTCATTTTTTTCATTCTGCCATAATGGATAAGACCTTCGAATATAATATCCTATAGTTTAAGTATAACATCTAAGTGTTATCTCTTAACAATTTTGGCGATATACTTTAGCTTTTGTACATTTTACTACTTCTGAATCATGAATATTACTTTTTTCATTTTTGATTGTGCTAACAGAGCCGTCTACACTAATTAGTCTATGCTTATGTCTGGCGAGAACGGTTAGTCACCGCGCGACAATGACTGTGTTTATTACAATATACCGACTAAGATATCGGCGCAATGAGGTATTTAGTTCGACACTGGTTAAATATATCCCTTCAGTTACACCTTTAGGTACTAGTTGAGTATTGCACACCAAATCTAGACAGTCATACAATATTCTCTGAAAATGATTAACGGGAGATTATTTTTATCGTCTTAAACCACAATACTGCCAAAGTTTTTAAATACTAAGTCACTCCCTTTAAATAGAAAAAATAACTTCCACGTTACACGATCGTCCTGCCTTCAAATCACTTTCATTAACTGACTTCAAAAAAGAAGGAGGTTATTTTAATTTTTTTAATTGTTTAACTTTCTTCAGAACATTGCTTTGTTTGGTCAGAATAATCAGGTATATTGGCTAAGATCTTCTTCTTCCAAATTTGAGGTTGCCATATAATTTACCTCCGGGACTTATTTATTCTATATTTGATTTATCCTTTCCATATTTTTCCCATACAATCTTAACGTATCTGTCAACATCATTCACTCCACACTTCTCCACAATTTTGCCTCACCACATACATTTTAATGACATTCACTATCTACAATTTTGCTGTATACCCAATTTCATAACATTAAATAACACATCATAATAAAGGCAACCATATACTCTCCAGCTACCAAACTAAAGATGACATCGTCATCCATAATAAACGGCTCAAGATTATTATCAAAATCCCATAACTCTGCGCAATAAATAAAGATTTTTTCTATAAACCATGCTTAGAATCCCATGTATTTATGGGGCTGGCTGCAAACAAATCATGGGTATTGTTGGATATGTTTGGTATTGAGAGTCAACGATGTGTTTAGATTTATTTGAGTGTTTTAAACTGTTATGCGAAGATCCGTAAAGAATGGAAGAGACGGTATTTTGGGATGTAGGTTTAAGAGAATTTGAAGCGTAGTTGGTAGGAGTAGTTATTGGATTATATAAAAAATTTCTTCAATGCCTGCAGTAAAGGTAACAAAAATAATATAGGTAAATCTAGTAATGGTAGCCAAGGTTTTTAATCTTGGCTACCATTTCTATAGATCAAGGATATGATTAATAGAACTACACAGTGCAACTAAGACGGTAAAACTTAAACATAATTTTTGCATCAATAGTATTTTATCTATATCAGTAGTAACACTACACGTAGTTTAAACTTTGACACAGCCATACGATAGGTAGAAGAAAAATTACTATCTATAGAATATGTACCATACCGAATCCAGTAAGACCGTCTCTTTGTCGGTGAACATCATAAATGTCAAAATATTTCCGACCCTCTCGCCATTACGGGTTAACTAGGGTAGCAACCGTTTGTAGGCCATTGCGCCTAATTTTATTTATGTACCGTGATCTCCCGATTTTAAACCAAAAGAATACTCTTTATAGACTCCAAAATAACAGACTAACGTACTTCACCTTCCCGAAGACATCTTTTAAATTTCAACTTAGAATTACTTGAAATAAGGTTGGTATTCTAATGCTGCAGATGAAGAATTAAGCCGGTATGTTGTCCATAAATAACGTTTGGAGAACGAAATTGTAACAATCGTGCGATTTAAAAACTACTTATTGTGAGTTAGAGGGCGCGTCAAATGTATTGACAATTTGTTCGGGCCTTTAAATAAGAATTTAATAGATTTCGATACTTTTACTTTGACTTTTGATAAAAAAAATATTGCACTTTCTTAAAGGTGTTCATGTTTTTTGCTGGGTTTAGAATCGATGCAAGAAAAGTGTAGTTTAAGTAAGTTAGATTTACAATTTACAGTTATTTATTTATTAAGGTCTTTCCACAGCTTATGCGTACAAATTTCTATATTAAACCATACTTAGGTACCTAAAGGCTTACGCACTAGCCAATTACGGGATAACCAACATTTTCAATTATTAACAAAGGTTTACGCAAAAGGTGTGATTAAGCTAGTGAAGCGTAGTGAGTTGATCTTCCTGATGGTAATTGCTTTAGTTATAGAGATTTTGTAAATTGACACCAAAACTGAAAAATACAGTTAGTGAATACTATGACAGATTTTAAATTTCCTCAACCATAAATACCTTCAATGCCGGGTAAAAATCTCGCTAATTTTAAGCTACCAGATTTGAATTAACAACCATAAGTTCTCAGACTAATCAGAACACAATAGCTCACAAACTACTCTCAATGAGTCAGTGAGCTAACAACAGCTTCAACACCTACTAACTCAGCTACTTAGTAGCGCTAAGCCCTATTAACCAACAAAAACAGAATAACAAATATAAACCACAATTTCAGTTCAAATCTTAATAGCTGACGTGATTGGCACATTTAAAACAAACAGACAGACCAAGTGTTTAGCGCATTAGTCACCGGAACAGTGCAGATAATGTTATGGTAATGAGGGCAGACTGGAGTAAATCATGGTTGGGCCAAGGTTGGCCCAGCGAGGTTGGCTAATGTAGTGCTGGGTATTTGTTGTTGTATTGTCGCATTTATTGAGGGTTTGGATGTTGGAGTTGACCAAGTTCTAAGCCTAGTCATTAGTGGACGTCAATCGGGTCAAACGAAGAGAAATCAAATTTTTCTCTATATTTTTATGCTATGTGACTAGATGGCTTTAAAATATCACAAAACGCTATGCCTTATGGTGAGAAAAACCAATAAACGATGCTTTTTACTTGCTAAAGGCGGATTCATGTAACGAATTAATAAATTCTAAGAGATGAAGGGAATGAGTGGATTAAGAAATACACATTGCACCTAGTCGAATAATTAATAATAGTAATTAAAGATGAATAACGTTTCATTTTTCGGCTTAAAATATAACCAGAATAATCTTTCCTATAATAAAAAAAAATATGATGTTAGCACCACCAACGCCATCTATTTTTAAAAATTCAAGTTAGATAATCCGAGAATGAAGTATTTTCTTACAAAGTAATTCTAACATAAATCAAGTGGTACTTAAATTATGAGTAGGGTCCTTTACGCTGTCTACATCACTAACAACTCTGGCGCACCGCCCACGCGTCATTTCGCGCCCGATATGCGCGCGCGCTGCGTTACGCAACTGTTGTCACTTCGATCGGTGCGCCGGGAAGTATACTATTGTCTGAGAACCATTCAAATGGCTGCGCATTCACTAGGAGGGTTAAGCCAGTAGGAATAACCCTAAGCCTTGATAATGACCTATATCCAGCGATAGCAATCGATGAGTTAGTCTAAGTAGTTGAATTTAAGACTAAATTGAAGCGTATTTCTTTTTTTCTTAATCGCCACAAACTAAGAATTTCTCCTGAGTCATGCCTGCGTTTTAAAAACATGAAATACCACATGCACAAACACAGCCTCGGGACAAACATCTGCGGATCACATAAATTTTTAACCCGTGGTGTGAATAGACCTAAAACCCTTAGCGCAGTAGCCCAATCGCTTAGCCACTGCGTTAATCAGGTCGTCAACACACATATTATACATAATATCCTTTGTGTTATTATACTTAGAAATTACCACCCGTGAAGTCAGCATTGATAGTATCTTCATTTATTTTTTATTTTATTTATTTATCGTATTTTACTATAGGAGATCTGCACCACCATTTTAGTTATAGATTTTTCTACGAAATAAATATTTTTATGATATTATTATGTTTCCAGGCTGTACGAATTCCCAAGGGACATAATATTAAATAACTATGTAAGCGTAAAAGTATAAATTGTAGACTCTATAGTCTTAAAACAAAAAAAAATACAAGAAACTTCAATAAATATCATCAGAAATCCTCTTAAATACAATACGCCATGAAACGCTAGCAATAACCATGCGATCCCATTGATGATCGAGCATAACGTCCATGGTACAAGATAATCTAGCCTAAGTAAAAACTAAGATGTTTTGCTAACGAACGTGTATTGTACGATATGGATCCGTGGTTAAATCGGGAGCTGGGGGCGTGTGGTCCAAGTGAAAAGTGATTAGCGGGATGGATGTGGTGTGTGTATTGTATTGTTTTTATTTTTTTATGACATTGACTCGTAAAATTAACTTAATAACTTGTTTTGCAATAAATATGTAGCGTAGGTTAGGGGTCTTTTCCTACTACCATGCCGCAGACACAATTGAGGCACGCAGACACGATTGATTTTTTATTGACAGGTGTTGTTAAAAATTAAACAATTTTATTTTGTTTAATGGAAGATGCAGTACTTAAGTAATCTATTATTAATGCAATCGATTAATGACACAAAAAAAAACAAAAACATAACATCATGCCTGTATTCCCCGAAGGGGTAGGCAAAGGTGCACATATAGTACACCCACATTTCGCTAGTTATGTTTTAGGTCCCAATGTAATAGGGGGCGAGCCTATTGCCATCAACCGGGCACAAATCCAGACTCCGTGCTGTTACTGAGAATTACCTAATGGAAAAACCCAGTAACACTTTGCCCGACCCGGGATTCGAACCCAGGACCTCGTGCTCAGCAATCGCGCTTAGCAGCCACTAGACCAACGAGGCAGTCAAATTAGTCGATTAATGACATTGTCGTACATATTTTTGTTTTTATTAAGTATATAAAACAAAATTAAAAAAAAACAATCAGGTATTATAATTATGAAAAAAAAAATAAGATCCCACGTATTAATTTAAGAAATTTTGTCAGTAATAAAAAGAATATTAATACAATTTCCAGCGTTACTTTTTACAATCTACCTCGCTACCTCTCTTAACACAGGCAGTCTTCATACAAATCCGAGCAAAATCGAAGTGCCACGCAACAATAGGGCGTCCTCAATACAAAATTGACAATGGCTGGAGTGAGCAGCTCTCAATTTATTACCTTCTGTTTCTTGCAAAACGCTGTCGAATACACTGTGACTAAATTGTTGAAAAACGACCGTGTTCGTGCACTTTGTGTTTCATTGACTGGAGTGCGACTGTTTGGGTATATTTTGTTGTGTTTCAAGTAGCATTGAAGTACTGGGCTTTAGGGCTCTTAACCCGTGACTACAAAGCTTGAAGTCTTGATTTCTTAGGCTGATAGTTTCTCTTTCTTAGGAATTTCTTCTTAGACGGCATAAGTTAAAGAGTTCTGTAAAAAGCTCATGCATTGGGTTTTTCCCAGCTAATCTAGGCCAATAAAGTATTGACACTTAACAGCAATTCTCACATCAGACTTTTAACTTCTAGTCCTCTCCCGATTAACTCCTTTAATAAATACAGTCTATTAGGTAAATGCGAGATATAACCAATTAAATGATTTGGATGCCTCTCTCCTATGCTCAACTTAATCTGAATTAGAAAAGTTAAATTAATGTGCAAAAGGAGTCTATCACTACAGAAGTTCTCATTGAATTATAGACCAAACCGCGTCTTATCTCGAACACAATGTCAAATCAATTTTAAGAATAAAAAATTCCAATCAACAATTTTAAACTACAACACAAAAAAGACTGTTAACACATTTGGCAATAAAACCGCCAAATGCCCAACCCTCCATATTTCGCGTGTAAAACTTGATAGTAGAGTCATTGGAAATCACGCGTAAATCAATAAATATGATAAAGATCAAACACTGCGGCTGCAGCGGCCGGTCGTTAGTACCCACACGTTTATAAACAGATGCTCGGCTGACAATAGTCGAATATTCGGTAGGCGGTGACGGGTGAACTGCGTTTGAAATGCGACTGCAGTAGCAGGGTTGGAAACTTATGGATGGGTGTTTGGTTAAAATATGTTTACCGTGAACAATGTCAACGTGTAAAAATGCAAGGGTATAATATATTATCGATATCGTCATGACGTTGATTGAGGCAAATAATTATTAAGATTTTCAAGATTTAAATCACGAAGCTGAATAAAAAAAACGTCGTGATTTTTCTATGATATTTTGGAAATGGTTGAATAATATTGTTGCCAACATAATATTATGTACAAGCTGTTTATCTCACATTGTCACACACGATATTATATCTACGTGTGAGAGATCCCGAAATACAAATTAAGCGCAATACATACATACATACATAAAGTTACGCCTGTGTCCCTGAGGGGTAGGCAGAGACCACGGATTTCCATTTGCTACGAACCTGGCATACTTCTTTTGCTTCATTCACACGCATGACATTCCTCATACACGCTCTTCGGTTGAGGGTACTTATGAAAATCTCTATAGCAAGCGGCGTATCCACACTAAACCGACGCCACTAACTAATCGTAACAAATTATACTATACTACAAACGGCAGTAGTAATTTATCTTCGCTGGCCACAATAGTAACGACAATATTGTTCACAATATTGACACGTTTTTGTTCAAATATCGTTTGGGGTCGAACAGACCCTCACTTAACATTTCATTGTCTGTTATAATGTTTGCGGTGTGGTGTTAAAAGATATAAGGATGAATGCTCTCTTGTTACTAAGTGCAAATGGTGGGTACGTACGTAATTTTTTAGGGCCCATTGTGTACCAAAGTTCAGCTTGTAACAATGTGTAAAATAACCAAGGAGAGTGATTAAATGACTAAAGATCATGCATGTGTTTAATTGCTGTTTGTCAGTTCAAAAAATGTTGGAAGCTATTGGTTCCTGAACTTATAATTTATGAAGCTGGTGTTGCAGAGAACCTAATTAATTGAAATAGGTTCGCTGTTTATTTCTAAGAGCTTGTTGATTTGGCAAAGTGTGAATACTCAAAAGTACATGGTAGTGAAGTCTTCTGCCTACCACTTCGTTGAAGGAAAGTATGATGGTTGAGAAAAACGTGATTCATGCAGTATAATATCAATGTTATCTATTATCTCTTGAAAGGATAATATTTAAGTTTATATTGCGAACAACGACCCGCTACCTCTTTAGACTCAAATCGCTTTACATTGCACATGCGCATTTCAGCCCTCAATATTATGAGAGATCATGTCAAATGATTGTATTTGTCGCCGGTTACACAATACTCTAACAATTGCGAAACCTATACAAAGAAAAACAACCCTTATTTACAAAGACGTAAGAGTAATAATTATCTGTTATGGTAAACAGTGAATACATTGAACATAAATTGTAAACGAATTTGAAGTCATTCGTCAAGGTACTTGGTTTTCTTTGTATTTTTTTTTAAGTTTTGTTCATATTGATTTGGATGTGTATTAATATCCTGCTGTTTTGAAAAATACTACTATTTTGTGTTGGTTTCTCCACGGTATGTCGCCTAGCGATAGTTAATGATACGTCAAGGTGGTGAATGGATTCATGATAGCAGATGTTTTAGGACAGGTGGCGTTATCTATTTGACTTTTATATGACTTGTATCATAGTTGAATAACACCGATAATAATTGAATTAGACATTGCTTTAAAGTTGCTTCTCACATGAGTCCTCCTGCAATAAAGATACCGCTTGAAATTGATCGTACGACGTCAAAGCACTTTGCTGCACTAAACACATATTTTTCTGCATAAACATCAGACCCGTTTTACTTCGGGTGGCTTTCTTTTCCATGTCACAGTTAGTTCAAGAATTTATTCAAGAATTTTGGCGACCTAATTGGCTAAGCGATTAGACTACTGCACTATGGATTGCGGGTTCCATTCCTGCATAGGACAAAAATTTAATCCGCAATCCGCAGATGTCTCTCCTGAGTCCGGGTGTTTGTGATATTTCATGTTTGTGAAACGCACCCACTATATAGGAGGAATTCCTAGATGGGGAGACGATTTTTAAAAAGAGCAAAAAAAATAATGGAAAGAATACTTTCAGTATTCTTTCCATGATTTTTTAATTAATACTCTATGAGTAACCTCGACCCCGGTACATGCCATCCCTGGCATACCACCTTCACAAAGCAATCACCGCTTCAATAAAATATCACCAACACAGAAATGAATGACAGAATATCTCAGAAGTGACACAAAAAAATCGCACCATTGAAAAAGGATGGTCCAAAAACGATAAAAATTTAAGCGATGCGCAGGCGCGCATTAATCAAAATGTGGATCGCAAAAAAAATGGTGTGTCGTGTGGGCGAACTTCGATGTGGCCGAAAAATATTGAGCGTTTATTTAAAATATTTTGTGGGTTCTGCAGTGTTTATACAAAAAAGTTGTATCTATAGCTAATATAAGGGCTAAAATATAACATCATGTTAATTTTTGGGAAATTCTATAGATCTGATTTCTTTTGGCAAAATTATTAGATATTGTCAGCACTTTTTCGACCAATTTTAAATGAGTTTGTAAATTACGAAAATTGGATGCCGTTTAAAATATCTGGATCCATCAAACCTTCATTGATATTGGTATTAGCTTCAGCAGAAAGTGTATGAAAAGCACCTCCTCTGAAAAACATACAGAGCCAAAACTTGGCATAAAGCGTCCTTATCAATACCTACGGTACCCTACAAATATTTGACTTCAGTTTTTTACTCATTTTTATTCGTCGCTGCCCGCATTTTTTTACAATACCTTGAATCGGGACAACAATAAAATATAGAGCAAAATATTAGTTTCATGAATAATGGCATGTCTCTACAATGCCATATTGTCTATGGTTGTTTTTGAATTCTTAGCAATAAAATAAGAAATCGT
Organism: Abrostola triplasia; assembly: GCA_946251915.1. Classification (NCBI taxonomy): domain Eukaryota; kingdom Metazoa; phylum Arthropoda; class Insecta; order Lepidoptera; family Noctuidae; genus Abrostola; species Abrostola triplasia. The sequence continues at coordinate 903,311 of OX276433.1, forward strand.
AAAAAGTATTATCATGCAGGTAAGTTTCAAATTTTATAGGACTTGGCAAATTTTAGGACGGAGCTATGTATTTTCGATCAGGGACAGTTCAAGAATAGATGAGGAATCTGTTTCAGATATGCGCAATTCCATTGTGGCTTAGTGGTACAGGATTTATTTCGATGAATTTTTAGGCTTACAGTGCAAAATACAAGTACCAATGTGTCATTTTCAGTTTCATAAGGATGTCTTTCCAGTTATTCTTAGACTCGATTGACTAACTTTATTATACAAAAGTATTGCCATATATGAGATGATTGTATTGTCCATATATGAGATGGCAACAGGTTCGGCTTTTATTCATCATCATCAGCCGAAAGACGTCCACTGTAGAACAAACGACTCCCCCTTGAAGGAGAAAGGGGGGATGTCATAAACCTTACGCTTGGTAAGCGGCTTGGAGATCGCAGTATTGGTAGTGAAGTTATAGAAGATGCTGCTACCCAGATTCCGGATATTCCCTTAATTGTCTCTTACGACCCACGGGAGGAACGGGGTGGTCAATTCTAAGCGGATACCACTCAGCACCCAATTAAATTCTGTAAAACCTATCGCAATGTATCGACGTATCCACCTATATCTCTACCTAACTCTTATAGAAATACGGAGCTGATCAAAATATATTCGTATACCTTGATACAGGCAAAGCTAATCCTACCACGAACCCTATAATTTCCACATTTAATACCCCTTATCTAGATCGTACGCTTACAAATGTAAACAAAGAAACTTTATGCGCTTGTAAAACAACAATAAACATGTAATTATATTAAAATAAGCATGATGAGCATTAACCGTGTTTACAAGAAACATTAAAACTATGACAAAGTTGGTGCAGGTCTTACCTTCAAGGCGGTAGCGGTAAGCGATTGGAGACAAAGATAATATTTAGTTTCCTACAAAACGTCCACTGAATTTTGACTGCTTTCCTATGGGATGAGACCTTATTTTGAGAGAAATATATACAGCGGTAAGCTTACCAATTATGCCCATTGTATTTCCTCTAAGCCAGGATCTGAAATAATAATCATCGCAAACAATGAAGAGAAAAATGATTTGTCTGTCTTGGAACCCGCTAGAAAGTAAATAATAAAAAGATATTTAATATATAACGGAAGTAGGAATATGAATATTATAATTGAATTCTCACTCCCTCCAATCTAGAGTGGCAAACAGAAATCTGAACTGTATATATTACCACTGAGTGAATGAGTCTTATAGCTCTATTATTTGTGGGACTCTGGTTTATCTCATATAATAATTATCATTATTTATTCTATTAACCACTCTAACTTATCGTCAAATCAGGTATAGTGGTTCTCGTTGATATATTGACGATTCATGACTGTCAATAATTTGTTACAACGTGTTTAGCAAATCTTCGAGTTCGTATTAGCCTTTTGTTTTAATATTACCAAAACATATCATATTATTATCCCGGGTTGGGCAAAGTGTTACTGGTTTTTTTCAGTAGGTAATGCTTAGTAGCAGCATGGGATCTGGATTTGTGCGCGTTTGATGGCAATAGGCTCGCCCCTTATTACATTGGGACCTAAAAACATAACTGGCGAAATGTGGGTGTACTATATGTGCACCTCTGCTTACCCCTTCTGGGAATTTAGGCGTTATGTTATGTTTTTTTTCAAAAAGATTATTAAAATACAATTTTCTAATCTCGGACTCAAACGTAGTTCATTCATAAGCCAGTGACGCGGGCTCCGTAAATAATATGGATAAAGTTCACAAAATTTATAAGAGAAATATCAGCAATTTATTTGTGATATAAGTACATAACTTGTACAAGTTAATGTATATTCATTCTCGCAAATGTAATGCTCGTTTATAACAGTAAGAGCAGCGAGTTTACTGCGCGTGGGCAGATGTAGTGCAGTAAAAATTATCTTTTCATAAACCGCGGAGATGTTTTTGTCGCAATTACTTTTATATGGCTTTCCTACCTTTATTTGAGAGGTGTGTAAGTGATGTAGTGAAAGCGACTGCCTAGTAGCTGGTCTTGGGTTTGGTGTCCGATAGACCAAAATTTTATAGGGTTTTGCTATGATTAATTTGAATTATAGCCAAGTTTAACAGTGTGCTTGATAAAAATTTAATATCGTTTATGACTCTATATTAGATCGCTCTAAATAAACTTATTTATATTAAGTTTTCAAATTGTTTTAATTTAGTTGTTAGACAATTTTCCTTAGCAAAAATGACTAAGATTCATTAGCTACTTTTTATGTTAAGTAGGTAACGTAATTCTTTTATAGATACGCATTGCATTATTTTATATTTATTTTTTATAATTAGTGAATGATGACTTCATATATAGGTAGCGTAAAATAAGTTTAGTTTTATTTCTCTCGGCCAAAAACCCGAAACATCAAAAAAAAATAAAGCCCACGAAACGATACCACTAACGCCATCTGTCGCCTCACGTTCGAACCGCTTCGACAGCGCGCGCACTTGAGTGACAAGTTGACGTGCGCCGGCGCATCCTGCAGCGAACCTGTGAGTTATGCGTCAAAACTTTAATTACTTGGAAGGTTTCTTATTTGCGAGTTAGAAGTTTGTTGGGATTTTTTAAGTTATGGTTACATTGTTAATTTGTGTATCACGGTAACCTCAAGCGGTTACATAGTTATTCTTTTTAATCTTATTAATACGGTATCAATGAACGTAGATATGTATTTTAAATATTTAGTACTGTTTGTAAAATGTGTTTAGGTACTTACTATATGTATAATTATGTAGTAGATTTTTTATAAAATAACACAATATATTACGTATCTACCAAATTGAGTGGTACACAATATTACTATTTTTATGGTTGTATGTGCAGCTATTCTTGTTGGTATTTAAGGGGATAATAATTCATAATAATAGGCTATGTAAGAATCCAAAACCGATAAATCTTATTGCACACTTAATATTTTACAAGACTGCCTCGTTGGTCTAGTAATTGCTAAGCGCGACTGCTGAGCACGAGGTCCTGGGTTCGAATCCCGGGTCAGGCAAACTGTTACTGGGTTTTTCCATTAGGTAATTTTCAGTAGCAGCACGGGTCTGGATTTGTGCCCGGTTGATGGCAATAGGCTCGCCCCCTATTACATTGTGACCTAAAACATAACTGGCGAAATGTGGGTGTACTAAATGTGCACCTCTGCCTACTCCTTCGGGGAATACAGGCGTGATGTTAAGTTATGTTGTTATTTTACAAGTTGAAAGAAAAAATGTATTACAACCAAATAATACAGGGATTACCTAAGCATACTACTGAACCCATAATTTAAGAGCATGCGATGATACCCAAATTGTATTTTATGAATTAAGATAAGCTTAAAGTGATTTGAATTGGAAATCTTAATTATTCTAATTGGAATGTTAAGTTAAACTCACCGTTAAACTTACGTAACTGATTAGAATAATATATTTACAAACATTTGAATGAAAAATCATGTGAACCAAATAACTTAAAAACTAAAGGTAAGCATAAGTTTGATTATGGTCGTATAAATGAGAGAATTGGATATTGCTATTTTAGAGCAGAAGAAATTCTTTATAAATTGACTGTGAATTACTATAATAATGTTTATGAAGATGATATGAATAATGAAATTGAATTTGAGATTATTTTTGATTGGTAATCAAAATAAAATGGGAATTTAAAATAAGTACCAAATCAAATTATGTCCATGGCGTATCTTTATGACTTCTGGCGTGAGTACTAAAGCACAAAACAATATAATTTGCAAGTAAATAGCGTATGAATACTGGCAGTCTCTTGAATGCTTTTGATAAGCCTAAACTAGACAATTTTAAAGTGGTTGAAGTCAAGTCATGTGATGACTACTATATTTTTGTATGAAAATTCTTCAATCCAAAACAAGCTACATAAATATTGACCAACACTGCACATTTTGCACGCGCGTATGCAAACGTACCAACAATTAGCAATACTCTTTTTTTACCAAAAATCCCGCTATTTGAAAACCTCACTTTTAAAACTTCCTGCCGCACCGCATCCCAAACAGGGCGTGCGACAAAAAAAACGTCGACTCGTCCGCAATTTGTTGCAGCGGCCGACCCAACGATAAAGCCTTAAATGCACCTCGCGACAGATTGCGTACCATGTTTGAAATCCGATTATAAAGTAGCCTCCTTTGTGTTCGGCCTTTTCTCTTTGGAAAGTGCCGAGATTGGATAGATGTTGGGTTTAATTTCAAACGATTGGTCATTCTTAGTGTGGCTGGGATCTAGGAGTTAATGGAAAACTTGGACTGTTTGTCCTACTATAGTCAAATTCTCTTGGGAAACGAGTTACCTCGCGCTGAGAACAGTTTGTTTATTACCAACTGTAATGTTATTTTTACGTCGTTCTCAGCTGGCAAAATTCGAATCAAGGCTTGCAATAGATGCTATGGCACTTTTAGCCTTAAAAATAAGTCTTGCAACTTTAGAAGTCCTTCATCACTATGAAAATATCGGACACACTCAATGTTTGAAAGGTACAAAATTGCCAAGAATAAACGATTGTGCAGAATGCTGACGGTTAAAATTGAACGTGATCAGGCCAATAAATACTTATAGATGTATAGGATTCGCGGAGAGCATAAAATATTTTACTGTTTAATGCACCTGCTTATTAGAGGTATGTCAACTGGATTTTTAGAGGTGGCACATACTTATCGATAACAAGAATTTCTTATACATGCAGTATTACCTCGATTGAGAATTTTCTTGGTTCACATTTAATCAGATTCTGTCAATATGTTGTGTCTATTCTTCGATCTTTAGTTCCTAATTACAGCTTTCTGGCTTACTATACTTCCTATTCATACAGCAACTTTTTTCGGTTATGTGTGTTTTATTGCACGTTACAGACCTTGGAAGAAATATAGACACACGAAGACCTCAAGACACATCTAGGTGTCCCATCATAAAATATAAAGCAATTGTTCTCCCTCAATATTTTCGAGCACGTACGCTAACACCTCTAAATATCAAGTTTCATCGAGGCATTACCTAACGTAATGTTATGCGAAATGGTCATTGGACATAAAACCTAGACTCAGCGACCTCTGACACACATTGACGCAACGGAGCACTAAAACCCAACGCGAATGGCATTAGGCCCGTTTTAAAACACGTTCTAGAATGTTACTTAGTTTGTGACCTTTCGCTATGTAATGATGCGGGCGAATCACCATGTTGAAATTGAGTGAAATTTTAAAGGCAAGTGATGTTTGACAGTTGAATTTATGGAAAAATTGATTCAAAAGCTTTAAATGTCATATCCAAATACATAAGCATTTATTGACAAGAATAAGTTATGTGTATGATAGAGCATAGGAAATATAGTGATTGAACAGCGACATGAGATAGAAGGTAAGCAGAATTAAGAAAGAGGGGGTCTTATAGGAAGTTAGTATTCTTGTAATAAACGAATTAGATAATGTTTTCTAGTTGGATTTGTATGGGAACTGGATCATCATCTGGTAGTTTGGAATCTGGAATTCCTACTTGTAAAGTAATGTGTCTTGTGAATGATTCGATTTTGATTCTCATGTCAGGACAAAATAATTGCTTCAATTTCTGGATGTCAATCAATTACCACATAAATTTAATTAAGCTGTTTGATCTTGATCCCTATTATTAACTTATCATCATCAGCCGTAAGACCTCCAATGTTAAACAAAAGCCTTCCCTTTAGAACGCCCCAATGAACGACAACTTGCCAACTCAATCGGTAGCTGATCCAAAACTGTTGAATATAGATCTATCTTTTTTGGGATTTCTTTATTGACTATCTTGTCTATGCAAATCGAGAGTAGCCAATGTTTTTCTTCGTGATGTCACTCGCTAAATCAACCTTTATACATACATAAGTATACAGCCTTTAATAGCAATAATGTATTCAATTTCAAAATGCTCGCACCAGCTACATGCTACATGAGGTGTTAAATGACCAAGGCGTCGTATACACCTCACACTGTGATTTGTCTCGTACGGTTAATTCTAAAGTATTTATGCTTATAAGGAAGATTGGTAGTTGTGTCAGTGTTGGTATATTGTGATTATTTTGTTCTGATACTTGTGTTAGGTCCACATTTGAGTTGAGGTTAGATAATTTCCGATATTTAATTATTGCTTTGTTGGTCTAGTGGTTGCTAAGCGCGACTGCTGAGCACAAGGTCCTGGGTACGGATTCCGGGTCGGGCAAACTCTTACCGGGTTTTTCCATTAATTATCCGGGTTGTTATATTAATTAACTAAATCAAGTTCGTCGAAAATTTGTTCTAATGTTTTTTAATGTAATTATTTTGTGCCTCGGTAGTGTGTGTTTTCTTCTGTTGAAGAGCAGCAAGCGTAAGAAGAGAATTGAATGGATCAGAAGCAATATAACATTTCCATCCATTTCATGTTTAAACTTTGATTGTGTAGTAAACAATTGCATTAGATAATTGGGAATCAAAGTTAATTATTTTATTAGAGAATGCTAATTAAGTGTAATACAATCAAACCATTGATTTATAATATTTTAATTTTATAGCTTTTTATACATTTACCTGGGAATAAACTAATTAAATTCGTGATCAGAAAACTCAATTATTGTTATTATTATGAATATTTGCTCAAACTAATTAGTATGTTCGTCATACCATCTCGTTTGTAGACAAAGTAAATAACCAAATCGTATTTGCTAAAAACGGTACTCGAAACACGTTTTCCTTGGGATACATTTGCTAAAAATACGTTAAGTTTTCTTCAATTATAACAAAAGTAGGTCAGTACAGATCAACGTTATATGTAAATACATTAACGACGCATTATGAAAGGGCCGTGAGCAGTTTTAATTAACCGGCACATGCCATATGTCACAAGTCTCCACCAATTACGCGATGATCCACAAATCCCCACTTTTAGGGGGGCAGTCATTGCCCCCCTATAACGGTACAGGCGGGGCCTGCGCGGGACACGCCAATCGGCGCAAATGCGGCGCGCGCGCTCGCCGATGATCTAAGCGAATGATCTAGCGTGCTTGTCATTTCGCGAGCACCGGATTGGTCCGTGATAAAATATTTCGTTACGCGATCACGATTCGGCGCGATCTAGTTTCGTTCGCGCTTTATCTTATTTTTTATTGATCGTAAATCTTTTGGAAGTTGACATTTTTACGACATAAATAAACTTTGACCTAGTTCATTTCATTCAGCAAAATATGTATAAAATATAAAACAAGAGAGACCGTGTATAAATGTGTGATATAAATCATGATTACAAAAGAACGGTGCATCAATAAATCGAGGGTGCACCACCTGTGTATGCGCACCAAACAAATAAATTACCCGACCAGCGACGAGACGACAAAATAGCTGCTCACACTGCCATACGGTACGTGTTTTATGGTCCTACAACATAGAGAAAGTAACGGTACAGGGAGCACGGCCTTCCCACCCGATGTCCGACCGCTAACTGACTGATGGGCGAAGCTTAACCTCTGATAATAAGAGAGCGAGACGGCTATACTCGCTGCGCGTGAACGAGAACAGGACGCGAGATGTATCTTCTTCGGTGATCGTGAAGTGCAAGATGAGTACACAGTCACACAGTCACATACGGACCACATCCGAGTGAGGCCCGGCTTCGGTTTTTAAAAAACGAAACGCGCGACCCGCACTGCGCGTACGCACGGATGCAAACGAATTTCGGATTCGCGAATTTCGATAAACTTTTTTTAAAATTATGACGTTCTGAACTGTAACAAGTGAATTTTAAGTGTTTATTTTTTGTGTAGTTTTTGAAGTGTAAATATGAGATACGAAAAGTAGCAGTTGGGTGGAGAACTGTTATATTTTTCGCAATATTGAGGAAGTCCAGATAACAGCTGATAGTAGCAGGTGCCAAGGTAAGTTATTTTTAATAAGTATATTATGATAAGAGATGCACTTTATTATTTACGATCTCGTAATATTTAATGTGGTGCGTAAAATTTAGTGCGTACACACGTGTTTTGAATAGTAATTCAAGCTGACGAATTTTTATACTCAAACTTTATTCATGAAAAGATTTTTATGTATCTTTTTAATGTTCTTTAAATTGTTTTCTTTTATGATTATAAGCTACCACAGACACAAAAAATACTACTAATTTAAATATTACATAGCATTTTCATGGCTCCATAAAATAAAATATGGATTAGGTAATACTAGTAGTGAATGATATATATTAATATTTTATACCTGTTAATTTACTTAAAATAAGTAACTAGTAACTATTGGTGGTTTTAATAGTGTTGTACTTAATAATATACTTTAGTGATGTATTTAATTGGTACTATAAGCTGGCACTTACTTATAATTTACTCACAATTGCATCGTTCTAGTTTAAATGCTGCATTAAATTAATTAGCCATTAAGAAAATTACTTTTACCATAATTGGATTTTAGTAACTACAGGAATACGCAATAGGTATATTTATGGCGATCGTAGCAGATGAGGTAGGAACCTAATATATTTATTTCTTATTGGATCACAAGAAATAAATACTAATAATAATTACTATGATTATCAAATTTACTATTATTCGTTTTATACGTTTAGGTGCTTGGCTGATATTTAGTATTACTGCAATTTTTTTGCATGTCTCTTAAAATAAGCAGTAGGTGCAGTAGATACTACCTTTTGACATTTTTTAGAATAGCCGTTCCAATTTTAAGGTTTATAGACAGGTATTAGGTAAATATATTACAGGAACTAAGCTATAACTAGGTGTTATTATACCTGGTAGGTAGTCAGCATATTTAACTGTACCTACCCACGATTATTTTAATTGTTATTTTTACTTGTAGGTATTTTATGAACTTAGTAAAAGTATGGGTAATACCTACTTATGTGTGTTCTTATTTCAATCATTTTACTAAACGAAACTCCAGTCGTTTTGAGAAATGATTTTTAATGGCGTAATTTTGAAATTATTTTATATTATTAATTTCAAATAAATAATATTTCAAAATATAGTTTTAACAATAATCCATGATAAAAAACTGTTATAATGTAATACTTGTACAATTTTAATGGGTATAATATAAATAAATTATTTGATACAAACTTGATTTCCTACTGCGCATGCGTGGTTACAAAAAATACTATGTACCTACATTACCTACAAACATAACCAAACTCCTAGACTACCGGCTGGCACCCAATATTTCCGTGTAGCTATCATTAATCTTACTCCGATCGGTACCAAACAGTCACGCAGCTCGATCGAGATAACATATTAGATCAAAGTTCACACCTACCCGATCTTTATTGTTTAGTATAAACCTGCCAAGGACCTCAAAGTTCACGGAATTGATTCGTTTGCACAAAGTTGTTGGTTCATATTTGAGTGATTCTTTTTAATTATGTCCTAATGAAGGAAAGGGAGGCCTTTGCCCTGCAGTGGGACGATCATTGCTGAAATAAAATTTAATAGGTAATATATAGGTATTGTATCAAGGTGGATTGATGAATTCATATGGGTACTTTCTTAGTTATTCAAAAGCATCTGTTCTCATTACCTTCACGGTGAAGGAAAACATCTTGAGGCAAGAATTGTGACAATGTATAACCAAGGTGTATAATTTGGCTTGGTCATAATTGTAACGGTTATAGGGTAGTATTGTTTAGTTACTACCAGGGACTTGAAAGGTCACTCAAAATGTCGTTATTTTTGTTCGGATAAAGTTATTTAGTACCTATAACGATTCAATTGACGACCTGATTAGAGCAATGGTTGCATGTTCGATCCCCGCACGGGGCAAAACTTTGTGTTAACCACAGATGTTTGTCCCGAGTCTGGTTGTTTGTGTATGTGATATTTCATGTTTGTGAAACGCACCCACGACACAGGAGAAATTCGTAGTGTGGGGCGACGTTTAAAAAAAAATTATCCCTTGTTGCTACACATAGGAGTCAACATCTATTTGCTTATTGCCTACTTATTGCCTTCGGAAGAATAAACCCGATTATCTTAAGAGGAAGACTACAGTTATGTTTAAACTTTACTGTGTAACCTTTCTAAGAAGAAACATTACTTAGTAACTTAACTTTCAAATTTACTTAACTGCGAGTCTAGACGTATTTGTTTGTTTGCACAACATTTACTTTAATTGCAGGTTGAAATATCAATCTTATTTAGCAGCAACAACTTGTCAGTAATTAACACTTTGAGATTTACTTGACGGCCTTAATATAAAATCTTATCTTGATTAAGATTTTAATATTATGAGGTTTAATATTGATATAACTTCGTGAATGCGTTTACTTGAGTCCATTTTTTTATTTGGGCAATACCAACGTGATCTGGTCACATATGCGGGACACACGTGGTCAGATATTGCAAACGATAGAGTGGTTTGAAGAAGAAAGGGGAGGCCTGTACCCAGGAGTGGGAAACCAAGTAGGCTATGAAAAAAAAATACCAACTTTAAAGCCTATTGTAACTCCTGGAAGTCGAGATCTAGTAGATCAGTCTGCTTCTTCTTTTCGTATCAAATGATCTTTAAGTATGATCTACAATGATAACCATTAAGACCCATCGAGATGATGAAGTTCGAAGCGTCTCAGATATTGATGTCCTTTTACGACATGGAACAAAACGTCAATTGATTTTTGGCAACAATATTCCGTGTACCCGCTCTTATTCTGTATTCTGTGTCTTCTCAACCCGGAATAGGTGAGTTTATGTTGTTATTGCCTACACAATTACTGAGGTCAAAGTAATTCAATGCGATAATTTAAAAACCTTATTAGATATCCCAAGCAAAACTAAATCACCGCGGTTTTAAAAGAGCTACAAATTACAGACGCTCTGAAGTTGCCTTAAAGTACAACCAATTAATAAATTTAAAATTAGAACTAATAAATTAAATCTAACCCTAATGATGAAGCTTTTTGTACAATATTAAAGTACAATAATAAAACATCTCAAGGCCTAAACATCTTGATTATAAAATGAACGTGTAAACTCGTAGAACATATTGGGCAAGTCGCATGTGTACTCTTAGGTAATCAATCATACACTGTGAGTTATCTGACACGTGTTAGAGATCATGTTCTTGAGTTACAAGTCACGGATGTTTTGTAGGTTTTTGTTCTTCGCATTTTAGGGTTCAGTGAGTTCAGTTAGTGTACTTTCCCCGTGTTTCCCTGTGCGGAAGAGTTCTGACTGTGTTTGAAAATAGACATGTGTAATTGTGTAAGTATACGAAATATACACGTGTATTATTGCATTATAATTGTCACTATAATGCTGTGCATTATTTTACTTAACATCACAATATTTGCACATTTTTGATATTTTTGTTTTTAATTAAACCCGTTCGGCGTCCTAGCGGCTTTTCTAGCAACAATAGGTTTAAATCATTAATAACATTACGTAACCTCTTAGTTAGCAAATTGTAATGGTGTATCTAGAGTCTAGATAATTCATTTTAAGATAGGTAACATTGCAGTGGTCTAGATTCTAGACCATTTAGGAAGCAGAATAAGTATTCCGGCCAGCTGTTTCGGTCATTAAAATGTATTGAAAAAATAGTTTCCTACATCAATTCTAAAATAGTTAGGTAAGAAAAGGGCAGTTTAAGGTACCACGCCTTAGTTCAACCATGAAAGTTTACCGCCCATTGTATATTGTAAGGTTTTTACGATGGCTCATGGCGGGCAATACTGAGCTTTTCCAGAAGGTCTAGTTTTCACTCTTTATCTGGACTTCAAAATTAATGATTCTCGGATACAATGAAAGTTACTTATCACCACGGGCCGGTCGTAAAAGGTACGGCCAGAGTTATCGGTACAGTTCTTTGAAAAGTTTTATCATTTATGCTCTTTTCTCTGTCTCATTTCAAATTATTATATACAGTAGTAGCTATAAAAAGTGTGTTATTTTCCATATTTTTGGAAGACAGTACTGAATTCACATAATATAATTATGTATCACTTGATAAGAGGCTGATACAGCGTGTAGATATAACTCGAACTTCCAGTCATTGAACTGCTACTAAAACATACCAAATAAAAGAAACCAATAACACTCTTCTTCGATCTTTCCATCATGGCACTCAAGGTTCGATTGCCAGTTCCGATCCGATGGCCAGCTCACAATATTTTCCTTCCTCCAACAAGGTACTTAGCCTACAACTCTGCTTGCCACACGCAGCGTAGGTGACATGAACATAAAACCTTTGAACAACAGAACTATAATTAGATGTCAACAGTATGCAGTCTTTCAGACCGCACTGTTTTATGCCACAGTGTTACGGCTTAAGAAACAGACTTAAAGCGATTTTTTTTTAAAGTACAATAACTTTAAAACTTAGACAATGGTAATAGTTAAGCGGTCCAATTTTCTTTTCTACACAAAGTTCCACATGCAAGGAAAAAAGCTGTTTTGACGGGTTTAGTATAGAAAACGAGACAACACAGCAAAATGTCATCATCGTATTCAACAAAATGATAGACATTTCCAAAATGGACTAAGGTACAAGAAATGTTTATCATGAAGATTGTCGACCATCGCCATTTTTATTGACCTAAGCTACACCACATTAAGATCTGTTTTTAAATAAGAATGCTGATACTCACTCCCTTACTTATAAAAACGATGCCAAAATGTATTATAAGTTAACCACTGATAATTCTGACATCGCAATAGGTATATTTATTTATTTATTTCAGCCATGCACCGTCCCACTGCAGGGCAAAGGCCTCCTTTTCCTTCCTCTATTCCTCTCGGTTGTGAGCTGTGAGCTGCACTAGACCATTTTTCTTGAAAGGAGTCCAGCTCGTCCAATAGGTATACCTATAAAATGGTATAGTATAATCAATTACGCAACACTGACAATTTTTATAAGTAAAGATGAAAGACTAAAACCAAATCGAAAACTACCAATGTCTCCATAATAAGAAGTAACGTCACCCGCTACCGCTCGTCACTTGAAACTCATCTTCGAATAAAGTAGAAAGTTAGGAAACGAGTATGGTTTTTACTGTGGGGTGTGTCTGCGGTCAGCGAGACAACCGATGGTATTTTCACCTCTTCTAGTTTAATGGCGAGCCAACGTCTTGCAATTGTCTGGTTAGACTTTAAAGGTACGAGTTAACATATAGACCTAGCGGAGAGGCAAGAAGAGAAAACTGGCAGCGAAGTAGAAGAATCGGATTACATGAGTTTAGAGTAAAATTGGACTTCTTCCTTTATTTAATAATAATAATATGACTAAGTAAACATTAATAGAAGAAAAGTGCAAAAAAAAATGTAGGTCTTATAATTTGTGAAATTCCCAATATCCTTATTCCGTAGATTAAGAATTCATACATCCTAATACTGGTGATACATAAATAATACTTTCAACTGCCTTTTGACTTTGATTTTCTTCTTCCCTATTTAAACTCATTTAAATTTCCTTTGTTGGAGGCCCAATATATAAATAAATAAAATAAAAAATCAAAAATTAAGAAAAAGATGGTGTGACGAACTAGATTTCGTACCTTAAGAACTGGCGTCGAGTGGTGGCTGACAGGGACTAGTGGTAGGAGGGAAGGGAGGCCTTTGCCCTTTAGTGGTACGGGCTTATAATAATAATAAATACCTATGTATGTTTGTACATATATTTAAAAATGGATTATATGAGTGAATATTTTAAATAAAGAAGAATAATAAATCAATAATTACATTTTTAACTTTCATTTGTAGCTCCGCGGTTTTGTCTCGCAAATTATGTTTTGTTTGAACTATTCATATCCAGAATTGGTCCCAAAGTCCGTAGACAAAGTAATTTCGTAACACCAACTATTGGGATTCGCTGTACACTTAAGATTTCATCGTATACCACGATGTCAACACTCTCCGTGATTAATAGATTTTGAGGTTAGAATTAAAATGAGCGGAGACCGTATCGAATAGTAGGGAACCTTGCACACTGGGTGACGGAAAAATATCGGTACTTATATTTTTTATATTGAGAATTTTTATTGATGACAGGTCCTAAAAATATATGCAAATATTAGCTAGACATAATACCTATATACACCATTTGTTTATGTTTTCCTGGTACGCTGCGTAAGTTTTACGCAATGTTAGCACATATTATTATTTTTCTGTTCTAGACAAAACAACGGTATTTTTTCCGAGCTAGAGCTAAATATAATGCTATAAAACATGAGATTATTTTCATTTGCAGTTTTATTTTAGTGACTTCGTTACCGACGGTGGATAATTCAATGCGGATGTTTTATCTAAGACAATTATTATTATGATGTTACGATTTCATTTATGTTTTTATTTCTATTACAACTGCTAATGAATTATAATTTGTGTTCATCAATAAATTTTTGATTTTAATAGCAATAAATTATGATTACGATTCAATGCCTGAGTAAAAACAAGTGGTAAAGCTAATTGGCCCCGATTCTAAAATAATAAAACAGTGATGAATATATTCTAAATCATCAATTGACATTTGAAGGTGAGAAAAATAAAACAAAGTGCAACATGTTTAACGAGATTATAAATGTACCTGTATGATGGAAAATAAAAACTGTTACGTTTTTCTGCTCATAATTATTAACTTAGGTATTTATTATGCAAGTAAGACACTAACATTTAAATGGCATCTGTAAAATGCTTTATAATACATTGACAAAGATATCATCAATATATTTGACGTTGATGTAAATACAAGTAGTTAAAATTTTAATAATTCTTAAGACCTTATTCGCCTCTAAACAGCTAAATTATTTTATTGTTTCCCAAAAAAAATCTTCTTATAATATGGTTGATGAACAACCTGGTGTCAAAGTTTAAACCTGTAGGCATGACATAGCTTTACACACTGTTGAAAAAATCGCTCAGGTGTGCCGGTTCCCTTACGATGTATTCCTTTACGATTTTCAGCAACTGATACCTAATTTTTAGTACGCACATGAATTCGAAAAAGCATTGGTGCGTGCCAGGGTTTGGCTTGACAGTGCAACGGTCATACCTCTCGGTTATCACAACATTTTTTTTTGTAATATTATTTATGAAATACCAGTACCAACTATAATATTCAAAAACAGCTAAAGACTTAGTAGCTGAAAATTTTGATATATAAAAATATAACTCCGATCTAATGTGCATTCTCTCTAACTAACCGGTAAAGTACAAGGAATGCGCCATCTGTTTCAACCAGTTAATGAGTGGCCAGTTAAGATTTATTTAACCTTATTCTTTTACTTTTTACTGGTTATCTTAAGTGAAAGGTTTATTTAATGTATGTGTTATAGTTAACATATCACTACTTTGTACCGCTAACGCTTTGACGAGACAGGAATTGATAATTTTGGTTATTAATTAGTAGATCGTTATTTTAATCTTTCGTTTTATGTTAGGTTTGATTTTTAGTAGATTAATTCAAAGTGTAGCGACCATATCCGCTGCCTCGTACTGACCATACCGCCAGGTCGCTTCAAAAGTGTTTAAAATTCCTAGGGACGACATTTAATTAGGAAGAAAAAAAATTCAGTGTTGATTTTTTTAGTAAATTTCTTTATTCAACACAATCTAACACAAATGTAAAAAAAATACATTTTTCAAAAATAAAACGTTTGAGAAATATAAAACTGGCAGCAGGAATTTTAACAGTGACCAAGTAATTAGTTATTATTATTAACATAATCATCAGTGGTACCTGTTATCTCGCAAGTACCTTCTACTTTTCATCGTCAATTAAAAATCCTGACAAAATTATGTGAACCTACTGAAACCTATAAAATATTAAATACCTCATTTTACATTGATACCTACTTACATTTCGCTCATTATAAGTCTATGTAATGTCTAGGGTGGTGACCCTAAGCCCATTTAAATATTTAATGTAAATTTAAATATGAAACACTAAAATATGTTATTTCTAAAGTATCTTTATTTAAACTAATACTGCCGTTTAATTAAAGTTATATGCAATAAAATGACTGGAGCAATTACTCAGTTACCGAGTCTAGTTTAGTGTTCAACTTAAACGTGATATTTATTGGAGATAACTGGGGTTGTTACTGATGCAAATGTATTTTATTAAACATAAAATTAAAATGTATAATTTGTTCATTTAAATATAAAATAAATATGCAAATTTTACACATGCAAAATTCGCCAGTTTCTCCGAGGTATGGAATAGGCAGATACCACGCGTATCTTTAGACGCTTCTTCTAAAATTGTCTTCTATCTTTTTAAACATTAAAATTTCGTCACTTCTTTGGACAGAATATCTCAGCCAAGCTACGTATCACCTAAAAACGTTCGCCAAAAAAAAAATACAATCATAAAAAAATATCAGTTAACACTTAGTTAATAATATAATTGCGAAAGTATGTTTGTTATCTTTTCACGCCTAAACCACTGAATCGATCATTCTGAAATTCAGCATACTCATTATCATAACAGACATGGGGCTATTAACCTGAAAAGGCTGCTCGCTTTTTGAGATGAGCTAGTTAGATAGTTGGAGTAAAATAAAAAACACATCACACAATGGCCCAAACTAGTGGCGGCTAAGTGCGGATAATGCCTAGCAAAACTAACTTACTATGGCGTAACTTTCACCCAGAAAAAAATACTGTTCCCGATGGAAAAAACAATATCATTCGATGGTCATTTTTTTTCTAGCACTAGCTGGCGCGACGTCTCAAATGTAACGCAGGTAAAACCGCACGGCATACCTAGTTAACTATAATGCGTAATCATGGTATCGCATCCCTATTACACCTGCGCAGGCGCCGTTCGCGTTGAATACTTATTAAGTGCGCTATGAAGTTTTCATGTAGCTACTACGAGCTAGATATTTTATTTCTCGTATTTTATACCCAGGTATTTCCTGCTTGCATATAATTTTAAGTATGTCCTGTTAGTTATTGAACATTATTTAGAATTAAATAGTTTTTAATATTTAACGAGGCAAATTGTCAAGATATGGATAAACCATTAAGTTAAAGCGTTTTAGTACCTTATTACAGCAAATTATCTGGACATTACTGGGTTTAACTAACTCCTTAACTATTTTGATAGTTAATAAAACTTATATTTAAATAGAATAACGTCATTTCCGATGCATGAAACTATTTGAACAATTTTTTATCAGGTATTACGCACGTGGTGTCGTGTCTTCGCATGCGACTAAATTAGTTTGATTCTTAAGTCTATATTAAGCGAAAAACTCAGAACACTGGTTTAAAAAATATTATGCATGAAAAACGCAACCACGATACAGACTCACAAGACATTCTTAATATTGCAAAAGGATTACAAACCAATACTCTTAATCGTAAAAAATTACAACTTAAACCATGGACTAAATTATACCCGTCACTGTCGTTTGCATGTCAAATAAAGATATCAATAGTCTTAATACGGGGTTTAGTTAATGCCGGTATGATCCTCGTTTAGGAATAGGGACAAACAGTAATCCTACTTGACACTCGTGTCTTTTTGCAGCAGAGGCCAGTAAATAACCAGTTGACAATATCTCATAACAAATGCAAAGTGTATATTATTATAATAAAGCTTCACAAGACGCATTGAGTAGGGTAGAGCGGGGCTTGTTGAGCATAGGGGCAAGTTGGGCAATCGAAATATCTCGAAAACTATTCACCGTCCGTATAGGCATCGTATGGCGGAAAGAGGGAGGCGCGGGAGGGGTAAACATCACGCGATCGCTAGTGGCCGCTGGGTAAGCGAGTGAGGCGCACGGGCGTTTTGTTTATTTTAAAACCAAAAAGTAAAAACGTCATTTATCGCAAGTTTTCGTCTGTATTAGTCAAATGTTATTTGTTTTTAATCAGGTAAGTGTTAATCTTCCATATAATTATTGTACTTTTGATATGCAGAGAGGTTCTGGGTATAATTCTCACGGTTTTTTTATAACCTCACTTTTATTTTGAAATTCTGGGTTGGGGTTAGTTGAGCAACTATGCTCAACTAACCCCAACCCAGAATTTGATTCAAACAACTAAACTAATGAATGTTTAATTTTTTGTTAGGATGCGGACAATGGTGATTACTCTTGTCTGATTTGTTGTGAAGACTATGCTGAAAGTTTACCAGGAGAAACTTGGACCCAGTGTCAAACTTGCAGGGAATGGGCTCATAGAAAATGTGTTCCAGGTGCTGGTCTTACTTTCGTTTGTGTCAATTGCAATAGTGACAACGACGATTATTTCTTTCTTTCTTTCTTTAAGTTGCTAAGATCTTATTAATATATATTTTTAAATATTCAAGTCTAATTTTAAATAGAAAGACTAAATTTAATCCTAAAGTCTGTGTGTAAATCCTAAAATCCTAAAGTGTCTTAAGATTCGTTGATGTTTTGTTTATTCTATTTTCAGTTAATTACGTAAAGAAAATTACTTTAAGTTTTGTTGTTCTGTCACTAAGACAATTACCATTAAGTTCTATAGATTAATAATTTTTTTAAGATATGAGTAATAATATAAATAAATAAGTTTGATTTTAAACAGAAAGACTGAATCTAATGGTTAAGTTAAGTTATTCCTAAGATACGTTATTGTTTTGTTGATTCTACTTTTGGTTAATTATTCAAAGAAAATTACTATAAGTTTTGTTTTCTCTGTCACTAAAAGTCTATAAATAAAGAACTGATTGTTATACACTTATTTTATTTCATCGCTACTCAACATTGAACCTATGGTTTCATTATACTTTCTTAGTGCTCAACTTGCCCCACACCTTTGCTCAACTTACCCCACCTATGGGGTACATTGAGCATACTTGACTATCTGCATTAAAACAGCTGTAGCTCTTAAATTTTACTTATTACAAAAAAATACTATTGACACTTTTGTTAAGCGATAAACAACAAATCCATCAAGCCGCATAACAATTTATTGAGACTTATCATTAAGGAGCTACATCCGTTCAAGTAAAAATTTGCTCAACTAGCCCCGCCCTACCCTATGTTATATCATCTAATAACACAATCTTTCATAAGAAGTATGTACGATGTATGCGCGGTCTACATTTCGCACGTTGTTCGAGCGTGCACTATAAAGGCACTGGTTCGAATAGTCCGCGTACTAGACACATTCTGTGTCGGTGCTGCCTTTAGACCAGTTTTAGTACTGGCTGGAAGTACTGGCGTCTAGTGGTCATTATGGCTTCCCTTATAATTATATAACATTTTGGTAATTTCATGTAAATACTAACAGTAAATTCTCAGCGATCAGGAAATATAACATTTAGTATAAACTTACCCAAAATAGTACCGACTAATTAGCATAATTATGATGCCGAATAATATCAGTAGGAAAAAAATTTAGGCATATTCACCCAAGTTTTCGGCTTGGACCATTATACCAATGCTAACCACTGTAAATTGGTATTGGTTTTTTTAAGTAATAAAATATACAAATAACAGTTGTTGTCCAGAAAAATTGTATTGGCCCAAGTTGCAAATTATTTTTAAGAATAAAAGAATAGCAGTTAAGTAAAAAAAATGTGAATGTGTACATTTGAATTCTAAGCTCTGTAGTCTACACAATAAAGATATTGCATAATATTTAGTTACGTTAGTTTTTAATGTTAAGTAAACAATTAAATAGTAAAACCACACCCACTGCTAGAAGCTCCGCTACCATATTCAAATAATTAACATAAGCTATTAAAATTAATGAGTTTGATCTACAAATTCCTATTTTATAATTGCCAAACGAAGGCATTGTGTTCATGAATCACAATACTTAATTTTGTATATTTTATAACAGAAATTAACCCGTTAATGGGTTATACAAATATATTACTGATAAGAGGGTATAAATTAACAAGCTTATCTACAAGGAAGCTTTGAACTTTTGAACAGAATATAGGTATCTTATTTATTTATTTACTAGCTACGTCCCGCGGTGTTACTCAATACAATTTTCGGGATAGAAAGCCTATTTGTAAATCCAGTGTGCCAGCTATCTCTATGCCAAAATATGACGAGTATTACAGTTTTGCATGGTTAATAATAAGTTTCCCGTTTATCTTGAATGAAAATTATACACGAGGATTCAATCTTTAAACCCAGTAGAAACAAAAAAGCTATACATTGATTATTTAATCTATGCTTATAAAAAAAATAAATTCAAAGCATTTCTTGAAAGTTCTCAAGCATTTTCAAAATCCAGCTTTTCATGTACTATGTGTAGAAATATTTCGATTTGAAAAATATTCAAGTATTCAACAAAATAAAAATATCGGTCTTTTGGACATTTGCGAGGCAACAGCAGGTTATTTAGTTCTACCATATGTCCCCACACACTATTACATAAGTATATGCGTGTAATAATCATAAAAATATAATTAAAACACGACATATTTTTTTCATATAATAAAATGGTATATAATTATCATATTTTCCGTGACTTCGCGTATTAGTAATAAAATATTAAAATGTGTGCCCTGAGATCCGTTCAGTTGGTCAAATAACAGTCATAAACTTCAAGGTGGATGAACCGGACGGATTATCAGTTTATCTGTAATAGATTTTAAGATAATACTTCTACTAGATTTAATTTGGGGTTCAATAATCGCCTTCAGCGACGTTTTTCAAGTGGTTGTACTGTTCCAACACGAGGTTTTGAGTTTGATTCTCGGACCAGGTAAAGTGTTATGGGTTTTTTCGTTAGATTATTCTCAGTAGTTGCATGTAGCCTGGGTTTGTGCTGATTTGTGTCGGTTATAACTTTACCAACCTATTATCTTTGACCTTTCATCTATTACAGACGATTTAAGTGGTTTCATTTGAGGGGAAACTAAATACCCCAATTCGGCAATGATAGGAGCGTTTACACTGTATGCAGAGGTGTGTGGCATCTGGTGGGTCGATATAGTGTCGTACAAATTGCACTGGCACTGGCGTGATGAGTGTTTATGTAAACAACAAGGTTTTATGTGTTATGATATGTACTACTCTTTATTCCAGAATAGGCATGATTTATTTCACTTGGTCAAAGATACAGGCGGAAGCTCGTTATCTCCATAAGTACTTACACCTATTTTACACTACGACTAACGTTTAATATCTGTGTTTTTAAGTGCTGCCACTACGGTACATGAGATTATTAATTTGAAAAACGTAATGAATGATCCAACGTCCACATGCACAAATGACATCATACGATGATCAGAACTGCTGTGATTAACGCATTACTCTTCCAGGGTCGTTAAAGCGGTAATTGGGGGAAGCCAGTTCAGTATTCATTTATGTTTTTTCATACCACATTACAGATATCAGATTGAAATTGAAATTAACAAATTATGCCATTAGATAGGATATTCTTGAAGATATGGATGGATAATTTAAATTATATTTGCTCACCGTCTGAAACAAAATAAGTACGTAAGGATTCTCACTTTGGATTTTTTAATTGATTTCTGTAGGATCATCACTGCCTTTACCTACACTTTATCCAGACTTGAGATGAATTAAGTAAGACACAAAACACCGAAATCATCTACTAAGTATTTGTTAATAATAAAAAAAGTTTGTAACCAGCCATAACTATTCAACAGAACTACTATCCCAACAAATCGTTCGAGTAACCCTAGCGAGTGAGTGCAAACAGGGCACGATGGGCCCAGTTTTGTAATTATGTCCAGTGAATAGTGTTAACTAACCGAATGCGTAACTGTGCACTTCTGCGAACGCATACTGCTCAGTAAGCAAAAGTTACTTGTCTTGATTATCTGACGTTTTCCTTTAAAGAAAGATCTACTCATTTGCGTAGTATAATTACGGGCCCAACGTAATTGCGTTTTTCTCCCGTTCGTTCATTAGCTTGCTAACGTTTGAGCAGTCTATTAAGAGGTTAATTTTTATAGGGCTTATACAGACTTGTATTTAGTATGCGGTCCATTTGTTACTTCGTGTAATTAATTATGAAAAAGGATGACGTTTGCGCGCTTAATTCTATATTATAATAACCTTTAGGAAAGGTATTTTTGAATCTACAAGGTGACACGCAGTTTGTATGAAGGAGGCTTTTTTCTCGCCGCAGTAGGAACCATTTTCCTGGATGACACAGCCGGTTGAAACAGAAAATAACAACATGAGTCATTTAATACTCAGTAGCAACGGTACTTCGTAGTGCCATATTGACATTATGATCGCTATTCCAAGCGAAAAATTACCAAAACATAAAAATACGCTACCGGTTTATAATTCACGTTTGTGTCATAAAAAGTTATGTACAACCATATTAGCGTATGTTTTTATCACGATTTTCTAGGCCAGTTGCGGTGTTTAACTAAAAAATGCTAATGATATTAAAATTTTTGTGAACACCAGAAAATTTAATCGATTTAGATTATAAAGCATTTAATGTATTGATGTGAGCCTATATTTATATCAGTGATGTTATAGTGGAGTTATAATAGCCAGGCAATAGTTTAACCGGTAGGTAATATTTTCGTGGCTTCGGAAGGCACGGTAAGACGTTGGTACTGCGCCTGATATTTCTCCGGTCGTGTCGGTCTACCATCCCATCGGACTATGAGGGTGAGGGAATAGGAAGTGCACCTGTTTGTGCGCATACTTGTGCACTATAATATCTACTGCGTAGTAGACCTCAGATCAGACCGAAATTCAGTCAGGAGATCATTAATAGATTTTCGTGGACAATAAATTGAGTTCAATGCGCCAATCAGGTCGTAAAATGTGCTTAATTTAATATGGATTAGAATTCACAATCGCACCAATTGTATCAGGTCAGGACTGGTCGTTGGGGCGTCATTCTATGGGAATCCCATGCCGTCTCTTATAGCGATGAGGGATGCACCGGGGTTGTTAGGGTCTCTTGTTTTACTACGGGCAGTCCCACACACCCCCACCGCTCTTCTCCCATGAGTGGTGGGATAGTTAATGAGATATTTTCCCCGAAAACAAGGTCAGGACAGGTCAACTTAAATTAGCTCTAAATTATATTTTATCTACTGCTCCTCATAATTTACTTGTTATCAAGACACGTCTAGACTTCAAAGATCCTTGACCCCTACTTTAGTGTGTATTCAGACACGCAAAGCTAAACACATGTTTTAATCAGACGGATCTTATTTGGTATGAACTGTTTTAAATTAATTATGATTACGGATACATCCTAAATAGATGATGTGGAACCAGTCTCGCTTTTAAAATACGTACGTTGTTTATATAGACGAGTTGTGAATCATCTTTAGTCTAGAAGATTCGACGAATAAGATCAATAAACAAACTGTACTGGTAGTGGAATGTAATACACAATTCTGATATATTCATTTGTTTTTTTTTGTAATTCATTTATTTTACGGTTCACTATTTTTAGAAAATAGTCTTGCCGTGAACGCGTAATTATAATTGCTTATAAATTGTTACTGTAAGTACCATCAGCAAATGAATTGCTCTAAAATGATAAAACTTCTTTAAGATTACTCAATCATAATTACTTCTACATAGCATAACATCACGCCTGCATTCCTCGAACGGGTAGGCAGAGGTGCACATATAGTACCTACACCCACATTTCACCAGTTATGTTTTAGGTCCCAATGTAATAGGGGGCGAGCCTATTGCCATTAACCGGGCACAAATCCAGACTCTGTGCTACTGAGAATAACCTAATGGAATAACCCAGTTACATTTTGCTCAACCCGGGATTCGAATTCAGGACCTCATGCATATTAATATCGATATTAAAAATTTAATTATTTCAATAAGTGTTTGAGCCCTTTTTTTCGCTAAGAAACCATACCTTAGATGCATACAAAAGACTCACTTCTGAAAAAAGGTTAAACCCAAAATGATCAAATAAATTACTCAACAGTTTGAACTGATTACTTGTAAATCCAACAATCGGTCACGCTCGCACTTGACGTGTTGATGACGTGGTCGGACAGAGGTCGGGACTGTCGTGACGCACCGGTACTAGTGCGCACGAGTTGGGCCAGGTCCCACTCCCAAGTTTATATAAGCGGAGCGAGTTCAAAAGTATAATATTATTTTTTGTTATAATTATCGGAGTCTGGATTTGTGCCCGGTTGATGGCAATAGGCTCGCCCCCTATTACATTGGGACCTAAAACATAACTGGCGAAATGTGGGTGTACTATATGTGCACCTCTGCCTAACCCTTCGGGGAATATAGGCGTGATGTTATGTGTGTATGTGTGTGATGTGTTATAATTATCTAGATTTAAGATAAACTGTTGTCGTTAAATTGCTAATAAAGTTTGCGGGATAATTTTTTTATTCATGACTACTAAAATAACATACGTACAAGAAAATAACAATCACTGTAAAAGAATAAAAAAATAAATAAAAATATACTCTTTATGACTAACATTACAATTTTTTAACCACAGAAAACATCGTGAGGAAACTTTTTTTTTATCTGAATCGCCATTCCGCAGTGAGCTAGAATGGTGATCAATGTTCTTCTCTATACGAAAAGAGGCCTATGCCCTGCAGTGGGACAGTTATAGGCTGTTATTATAATTTTACCCTGCAGTAGGACATATGCTTGTATTTTAAACAACTAATTACAAAAATACTACCAAAGCTATGAAATCTACATACAGTTATAGTTATCAATACTCGCTTCTACATACATACATAAAATCACGCCTGTTACCCTATGGGATAGGCAGAGACCATGATTTTGCATTTGCTAATCGCTTCTCGCTTGTAATATGACCGAAGCCTTACAACGCAACGTTTTTACACCACGAAAGTAATTAAACCATTATATAAACGTTTATTAATAGCAATTGTTTGATGACAACATTGGAAAATTATTTACATTAGTTCACATGACTGACTCATTAGCATGTGCGGAAATTTATCACACCCGAACCGGAACTGTTAAGATTTTCTCGAAATAATATTAACCTATTTATGGCCATGTAATGTTGCAAAAAGCTCACAACTGAGAGGAATGGAGGAAGACAAGGGAGGCCTTTGCCCTGCAGTGGGACGATCGTGGCTGAAATAATAATAATAATAATGTTGCAAATAGCAAGTTGTCGTTCATTGTGGCGTACTAAAGGGGAGGCTTTTGTTTAACAGTGGACGTCTGCCGGCTAATGATGATGATGAATGTAATGATGTGGCTCACGTGACCCATAGTAACGGATTCAACCATGCTATTCTGGAACACTAATATCATCTTGAAAGTCATCTCGCACGTCACTTTGCTTTGCGCTAGTGTCGAATCTGACCGCAAATTTAGAAGTGAGTTCGTAAGTGATGTCTTTAGATTAGCACGGCTGGTGTAAAAACATGCAGTCAAACCCAGGGCTAGTACCAACTTAATCATCTTCAGGTGGTGAAGTTACGGAAGACGCTGCTGCCCATCTTTTGGACTTTCTCTGAGTCCCCTCTTACATCCACGGGAGGAAAGGGGGTGGTCAATTCTAGGCAGGATACCACAAAAATGCTTTGCTTTCATATAAAAGTATTCTTAAATATTCTTCTGCATACACAACAAATTTAGTTACTGGGTTAAAGATGGCCCCAAAAAGCCTAGTCATTAAAAATTCGCGGCCATAATATAATATACGTACGTATTAGCCTATTGGGCTAATGAGCTTAATGCTATTGATGATAGCGATATGATTAGCCGTTTGCGAGTACACTTTTAACAGACTGGACACTTGATTGACATTTTTATTTTAATTGTAAATATGTCATGTCCGGTTCCGGTCTTTAAACTGTCAACAAGCCTGTGCTGTTCGTCATCATAAAAACACGAATAAAAAATAGTTTAAGTTACACTTTGGGAACAGCAGTACTACAAGTATTAGTAAAACCACATCGGAGAACATAGAAGAGATAATCGTTGGATATTTTCAAGATCAACTCATTAAAAGTGAAGCTTAAATCGACATCCAGAATTGAGGTTAGAAATTCATCATCATATTTAAACAGCATTTAACGTCAACTTGACAGCCGGTAAAATAAACAACAAAACGTCAACTTGCCAGCCGGTAAAATAAACAACAACACGATTGTCAACGTCTAACTGTCAGTTGCATAGGTTGACAACCAACTTGAGTGTTGCCATCACAAATACTTTCTATCTACTCACATTAACGTTCCGTTCCACACAAGGCAGTGGCTTATACCACTGAGTCAACTGAACGTGGCATCCGCAGCGTGAATTTTTATACTGGTACTATACTTACTGTTGATTTATTACAACAAAGTTTAATTTCCTTGTACGCGAATATGATGCGTTCACCTGACAGTAAGATAAGTAAATCGAATCCAGATCTATGCACAAGTAAGGAAACTGGTGGTAATGTTACCCTAAGAAAACGGAAACAACCCGACTGTGAGCTAACTGAAGCTATTATCCAACTGTCTGCAGAGCTGAAGCAAACCATATCTGATTTACGGGCTGATATGAATAACCAGTTTGTGAATATTAATGCATGTATTAGTAACCTCAGAGAAGAGTTTAGTTCTTTATCCCTTACTTCTTCCCAAATTCAGACGGATGTTAAGGAACTGCGTGCAGAATATTCAGCTATGAAAAAGGATATTTCGGACTTGAATGTGAAGCACGTGCAAGTATCACAGACTATAACGGAGCTGAAGGCGTCAGTTGATTTTAACTCTGATAACTACGTTGACTGCGAAAAGCGTCTAAATGAGTTTGAATTGAAAATGAACAGCTCTGCGGCCTTAACTTGTGATATGTTGGAAAGAAAAATAGATTCTTTGGAGCAACAGGCAAGGCAATGCAACGTTGAGATTGGAAATATGCCAGAACGACGTGGGGAAAACTTAATTACTATCCTAGAGTCTATTGGTTCCGCACTCAACATGTCTTTAACTTCGAAGGACATTATAACCATTCACCGCGTTCCGCACGCACATTCGCAAAATAAGCAGCCTAAAAATGTCATAGTCAAATTTACATCAAAATTAATACGTGACAATGTTCTAAGTGCATACCGGTTATCTAAGGGACTGACATCTGACCGCATAGGGCTCTCTGGTACACCATGTCGCATCTACATGAACGAGCACTTGACGCTGCGCAATAAGGATTTGTTTCGTAAATGTCGAGCTGCTGCCAAATCTAACAAGTTTAAGTTCGTTTGGATCAGAAATGCAACCATCCTGGTTAAAGAATCTGAAGACTCCGCTACTTTTTCCATACGAACGGAAGATGACATATACAGTAAGATTAAACCAGCCTCCCAGCCTTCACCAACTGTCACCCCAACGGTCTCCAAATAAGTCATTGGCGCATGCCTGGCCTGTTATTACTTGTAAGGTTTTTCTTCGTTTGTTTATAAATATCTCAATATTATGTTACGCAAGCTTAAAATGTTGTTTAACGTTAAGTCTCCTTGTATTATTATGTAGTCCATGGTGTATTTTTTTTATCAATTTAACTTACCAACTGTATAATCTCTTTATTCACAATCTTAACAGTTTTGATCGTGTAAACTTTTTAGGAACAGTCAAACTTAATTTAAAAATTCATATATGTAATAGACTCTCGGCTATAATAATATCACTCAAAATTAATACTACTATTTTTGCTAAATATTGCAATGTTAGATGATAATTTATCAATTTACTATCAAAATTGTCGAGGGATCAGGACTAAACTGAACACATTATTCATAAACATATTATCGCATGCGTACGACATCATAATTTTAACAGAAACCTGGTTAATACCAGAGATCTGCGATAACGAATTCATTGATTCCCGTTATATAGTCTTCAGACATGATCGTGATAGAGTTGTCTCTAATAAAAAAGATGGCGGAGGCGTGCTAATAGCGGTATTCAAAGAACTAAAACCAACTAGTCTCACTTTGTCACCCCCATTAATTTTGCCAGAACACAAAATAGTAAAAATTCCCACTTATAGTTCAAAATGCCTACTTGTCTGTGCTGCTTACATACCCCCTAGTTCTACGGATAATATATACGTAAACTTCATCAATTCGTTGTCGATTTTGGTAGACGATCCCTGCATAGAAAACATTATTTTTACAGGTGATTTTAACCTTCCTGAGCTGAATTGGATTAGTACAAATTCGTACATGACATGTGCCTCTGATACAAAATACTCAGATACAAGTCGACATCTATTAAACTTTTGCTCACAATTAGATTTAAATCAATTTAACATTCTCTCTAATTGTAATGGGCGGATTTTAGATCTCTTTTTCTGTAATAAATTTGCTGCTGCCTATAGTCCTAGTATGTCACTATTGCCAATTGATAATCAACATCCTCCCTTTTACGTGCAAATACCATTTAGAAAACCAACACAGATACCTAAACATAAACATCTTAACAAACTAAATTATTACAAATCGGATTATTCTAAGATCAATACTGACATTGAAACTGTAGATTGGAACAATTTACTTGAAGATTTACCCCCCGATCAAGCAGTTGCAACTTTTTATGAGAAAATTTATGAAATCATTAAATTATATACCCCCACCCAAAAGTCTAGAAGTCTGAAATTCCCTTGCTGGTTCACTAAATCTCTTTTGCACATATTCAAAAATAAATCTCGCGCATGGGTTAAGTGGAAGAAATATGGAAACACTAAAGATTACGAACTATTTTCTATTTGTAGAGCTAAATTCAAAAGGGAGGCGGACATATGTTTTAAAAAATATATGAATAGTGTGGAGGACAGTGTGAGCAAAAACGTTAAGGCTTTCTGGTCATATGTTTCTGGTCGTAACTCCAGTAACAGTATTCCAGCTTCAGTGCACTACCTCCAACGGTTCTCTAATGACCCTATTTCCACCTGCAATCTATTCTGTAATTTTTTCCAATCAGTATATGAACCATCTTCTTTTGATTATACTTCATGGGTCCCTCCTAGCGCTAATCCTGATAGTAATATAAATATTTGTGATCTGTACTTTTCATTACAAAAAATACGAAAAGAACTACAGTCAGTGGATGCTTCCAAGGGACCCGGGCCAGATGGCATACCGTCAATCTTTTTAAAAAACACAAGTGACACATTGAGCTCCCCTATCTTCATACTATTTAATAAATGTATTTCTAATGGTGTTTTCCCTGATGTATGGAAACAAGCTAACGTAGTTCCAGTTCATAAATGTGGCTCTAAGAGCGACGTTTCCACATATCGCCCAATTTCTCTGTTGTCTGGACTATCCAAACTTTTTGAAAGACTAGTGCACAATGAGGTCTACCCTATTCTTCACAGCATCTTAATAAAAGAGCAACATGGGTTCGTTAAGGGCAGGTCCTGCGTAAGTAACCTACTTGTTTTTACAAAGCATCTATTTGACGGCATTGACAGTAGACAGCAAATTGATGTGGTCTATACTGATTTCCAAAAAGCTTTCGATAAAGTCGATCATAGACTACTTCTTGACAAAATTGCATTTAATGGTATAAGAGGAAATCTGTTGCGTTGGTTCGTATCCTATGTCACCAATAGAACCCAAAAGGTCGTAATTAATGGTCATGAGTCTCGCATAGTTAGGGTCACTTCCGGAGTTCCCCAAGGCTCCATTTTGGGCCCCCTCTTGTTCATTTTATTTATTAACGACGTAAAAGACTGTTTTAAAAATTCTAAGTTCCTCCTGTACGCAGACGATTTGAAAATTTATAAAAATATCAGCCATCAATCTGATTGTTTAGAATTTCAGAGTGACCTTGACCGATTTCTACGCTATTGTTCTCTTAACAAACTCTACCTAAGTATAGCTAAATGTCATTTCATTACCTTTACAAAGAAGAAAAACGTGACGCTGTTTGATTATTCTTTCGGAAACACTACACTTAATAAAGTTAATTCTCTTCGTGATTTAGGCGTGCAGTTGGATTCCAAGCTTCACCTTGATGATCATATAGACAATGTAGTCAATAAGGCATTTAAAATGTTGGGTTTTGTAATGAGAGCCTCAAGAGAATTCCACCGCCCCACCACCTACTTATATCTATATAAGTCAATAATACGGCCGCAATTGGAATACGCTGTACCCATTTGGAACCCTTTCTATAAAAAGTATATTGAAGTTATAGAATTGGTCCAACGTAAATTCTTACGTGCAATGCACTATAGATGCTTTAAAAGGAAAATTTCGTACGATTTACTGCTAAAAAAATACGACCTTATTACTCTAAAGTCCAGACGCACCCTACTTGAGATGATGACCCTATTTAATATATGTCGTAATAAAGTCGACTGTACGGATTTAGTGAACAGTTTGAGCTACCTGATCCCTCGTACTGTACATGGTCGAGAAGTTCGCTCAAGACACTTGTTTGCAACCACTCATTGTAGAACCAACTCAGGCGTACGCTTACCGTTGCGTCGATTGGTTGACACCTACAATAAACAGTTTGGCTCAACCGATATAATGTTTCAAAGCAAGGCTGTTTTTAAAAAAGAAATTATAAATATTTTAAGTAATCGGAACCCTAATAATTAAGTTCATAATTGTTTAATTGTTTTTTGTTTTTAAATTGTATTCGTTCTTTCTAACAATTAGTATTTCTTTATAGTAATATGTGGATAACGTTGTGAGTAGTGTATTTGTCACCTCTATTATTAAGTATTTTTTCTAAAATTTTCTATATTGTTACACTGCTGTTTGTTATTCCTAAATAAATAAATAAATAAATAAATATCTGTTTCAATTCTACCAGCCGATTGCTAAATGGCGTTTTACATAGCAAGGTATGGAAGCTTTTATTGGTGTGAATTCCCGCTACCTTGATATTTTCTTCTTCTTCTTATCGTATGATTGATGAACCACTTGGTGTCAGAGTTTAAACGGCGTATGCCCCTGACGTCGCTTTACACGCCGTTCAAAAATCTCAGGTGTTTCAGCGTGATGTTTTCCTTCACTGTTTTAGCAACTGACAACTAATTAGTAGGCTCATGAATTCGAAAATATATTGGTGAGGCCGGGGTTTAGACTTGCGACCTTTGACTTGACAGTTCAACGGTCATACCACTCGGCTATCAGTGCTTTGTTATAATATTTGTTAATTTACAATAAATAGTGTCCGTGTTATTATAATAAAATTACATAAGGCTCCTTTTTAAATATGGTTAAAAACAATGACGGCTGTATAAACGGCCATACAGATCGTGATCCAATTTAAATTGTATTTCATTGTAGCGTACGAATTTTAACGAGCGATCGTTTCGGCTGTCATCGGCGCACGCGCAAGTTGACACCGCACGTCAAAATCAACGAAGTAGTGACAGACGAGTTAATTTGAACCCAACACCTTAACCAAGTGATGGGATTAGGGTTCAGTAAATAATAAATAAAGTTAACCAAATAATTTATTTATTTAATACTTCAGCGGGCTTAATGCCTTAGGCATTTTCATCTTCACTGTCCGTATTTTTAAAAGATAATGCTAAAGAAAAAATAAATTGCATAAATATGCAGGACGATCTTACGACTAAGTGAAAATCTAGAAGATGAGCAGCAGCGTCTTCTGTAACTTCACCACCAATACTGCGATCTCCAAGCCACTTGCTAAGCGTGGGGATTATGACACCCCCCCTTAAGCGGAAGGCCTTCATCCAGCTGATGACAAAATGTCTACGGAACCAATGCTCAAAAATGGATGTCCAAATTAAACAGAAATCGTATCTGTCATGCGCATGAAAGGTTCTTAATATTTTTGGTACCTTTTGGGCATTGTCAGCCTCTATAATGAGCTCAGAACTGTTTACAAAATAAATTTGGAAGTCCCGTCAGGGTCTTGACAAACCATTGTGGAACCTACATTGAAGATGGGTGGCTGTGTGTAGCAAAAGCTGTCGAGACGGGAATGGATAATATAAATATAGTCTCCCGTTCAATTGGGTAGCAACTAGGTGGCCTATTGATGAGAACATTTATTTATTTATTAACAATTTATGTACATACAATATAAAAAGTAAGAAAAATAAGAGAAACATTAAGTACCAAGGTACTGCTTACTCGTATCTCATCAAGAAATTTCTTCCAGCAGACCTGCGAAAGGAGAAATATATTATATACATTTCTTCATGCCTGTTATCTATAAAGAGAAAGACAGAGTGTTATCATTGTATTTTTTTTACGTTTTAGAAGTCTATTCCCAAATGATATGTGATCTTAAGGGCTAACTAAGAATGTCGATGGGTTCTTCATAGATTCTTGTCATATATTTCGTCGATTATTGTCTAGGCAACCCTGTGCATATGCACTTAATAACATATAAAGCGGCCACAACTAATGTAAGCTTGGATCTTTTGCCCTTTACTGACACTTTCAATAATATATAGTATGTACAAAGTTTTCGCCACTGTTGTCAACCAGTGACCCATATTTGGGTCAAAGTGATTTCCGTCGAAGGGCCACCCACGGCGTGACCCCTAACTTCAAGCCAGTGCTGATGGGAGTCAGCAAAAAAGTGGTCAGTGCGGGTGGCCTTTTAATGTCCATGGTTCGGTTCTGGTCGCGTTTTTTACGTGTTAATCTGGTTTTTATTAAATTGATTTTTCGCGGATTTCTGAAGTGGTGGTGCGAAGAAAATTGGAAAGGTGCTAGTTTTTGTAGTGTCTGTTAGGGTTGGCACGTTATAGGCTAACTTAAAGGTTAAATGAAGTTACAGAAAACGGGAAAAGCACAAAAAAAACATTGCAAAACCAAGGTCAATCTCAAAGTAAAATGATTGTGGTACGGAATACGTAGTAGGTAAGGTATTTTAATTTGGATGCTTTTACAACTTAAATTCAGCTAGAAAGAAAAAAACTAGAACGGTATTTTACTTTTTGCTCAATACTTGTATATGAAAGTATCTTTAGTACCTATTGTGAGGGTCCCATCTAGAATAAAATCCACAACTCTTAGCTGTCGGCGAATTTCAGTTCATTCCCCTAACGGTCCCACAAATTATTAAAAGAACCCTAAAAAGCTGTCACCAATAAAGGTGAATGTGAACTTCATGGAGAAATTCTTAGCCATCGCCGAGGTCATTGACATCGATCCAAATAAATCCACATATTTGTGCGAAACTGTAATATCGATTGTATCATGACTAAAGGTCACGGGTTCGACTCCGTTGTGGTTATTTATGAGTACAGCTTTTAGCATAGTGGGTAAAATTATGTCAAGCATTCAATAAAGTAACTTTAAAGTTAAAGAAAAACTTCAAATAGAGCAGTACGGGGTATAATCACGCCTAAATTCCACAGAAAGGTAGGTAGATACGTATTAGACATACAAACTAGTCCAACTCTATGTATGTCCTAAAACCTCGTTAAATATCTATTATTCTAAATTTAAAACACAATAATTTAAATTTAGAATTACTTTAGCATTCAGCATGCACCTTTTCCCATCGAAACCTTATTGGTGTAAATTAAATAGGAATAGTTTTGCTCAGCTGCGCATGATCACATCAAAGTGTCAATTTAACTAAACGAGGCGTTAGTCTAAGCAGGTGTTAGTTCTTATACAATTTACGATCTTCGAGTTTATGTTGTATTAAAAGCCAAGTGATATTGAAAGAATAAGTAATGGATTATTCAATTCAGATGATGATCCGTTGTTTTACGTACGGCTAATGACATTATTATTTAAAGTTAGTACCTATCGTTACAATTAAAAGGTATTTTTTTCTTAATTTATTGCTCTTTGGAATTACTTGTACTTTAATTTTCCACAGTGATACATCGAACTGCCCTCTTACCATGAACTCTTAAGCAGAGTATTTTAAGATGTAGAAGCTAGACGCCGCTACGAGCAGTGTGATGCCGCAGCTCGCTTCTACAACATTTTTTTTTTACTATAACTATCTAAAAAAACAAACTTGCTTCTTCCTTGCGACTTGGTTAAATCGTCCACTCCGCGTCCACTGCGCGTCCACCCCGCGTCCACTCCGCGTCCACCCCGCGTCCACCCCGCGTCCACTCCGCGTCCACTCCGCGTCCACTCCGCGTCCACTCCGCGTCCCCTCCGCGTCCACTCCGCGTCCACTCCGCGTCCACTCCGCGTCCACTCCGCGTCCACTCCGCGTCCACTCCGCGTCCACTCCGCGTCCACCCCGCGTCCACCCCGCGTCCACCCCGCGTCCACCCCGCGTCCACTCCGCGTCCACTTTCCCATTGCACCACGCCGTTGACACTTAATACCTACATAATTTATGCACTACCCGCATATTTAAGATCTATATTTTATAACTATTCTAGTGTTGGGATGGCTTTAAGTTTTCACATCGTAAAGGTAACATAATTATAGCGACATAAAAATTGTATTTTAAGTAATGTCGTGACAGGTAGTATGGTAAGCGCAAATAATTATAGCTACTGAGCGCAAATGAAAACGGAAAGGTATTATTTATTTGTTTATTATTTTTATTTTTATTTACCTTATGTTTATTTTTTATGAGGGGTTAAAAATAAAAGTGGGGCTATACGTTTTTGTAATATACCAGCATTTTTATAGTTTATTCGTTCGTTTTGACTTCTGTTTTTTGTTAAAGTTAGCCTATAATAGAAACTCTGATAAAGGATTTGACGACCTGGCGCAGTGGCTGAGCGATCGGACGGCTTCGCTAAGGGTTGCGGGTTTGATTCCCCTACGGGACAAAAAATTATGTCCCGAGTCTGGGTGTTTGTGTATGATCTTTCATGTTTGTTAAACACACAATATAGGAGAAATTCCTAGTGTGGGGCGTTCAAGAAATAATATTATTTTGCATTTTCAACCGACTTCAAAAAAGAAGGAGATTTAACTATATATTTTTTTTTGCATTTAATCTGAATTATATATACATTCTGGATATGATTTCCAACCACCCTTCGATCCAATATACGCCACACGGCCAAACACCACCAACAAACAAACAAACAAACTTTCTTTATAACATCAGTATGATTTACCTGCACACGACACATAAGATACACTGTAACGTAAGGAGACATTGGAGTCTTAGGGAAACTCCAACAATAGTGTTTCGCTCCAAGTTATGGCTTGTAACCGCGCAACTTTCCATCGACATAAAATGCAGGAAAAGCAATGTTTACTGCAAGACTCATTCGGTTTCTATGTACACATCTTCATTGCTTTGTTCTTTATAAGAGAAAGTATTACTATTCAAATATATTTGCATGGTAGAACTTATTTTAGAGGCTACATCACTTGCACTTTTACGTTGAAGGCTAATTCTGGTACCTTCAAGGTTAGGTGAGACTCCAAAAAGGTAGATACTTAGATAGATTTCTCTTTATTGCCCACCAAAAACCAAATACATAAGTATAGTGTAATGTGCGATCTTATTGCACTTAGTGATATCTTACAGTATTTAATATATATTAATACAAAGATATTACCAATTAAATTCGATAAATATGAGTAAGTACCAAGTCAATTTCTTATTTAAATAATGTACCTAACATTCTAATAAATACAACACATACAAATCGTACCGTCTTCTAAAATAATTACTTTTGCAATAGTTTTGCGTAAATTGTCATTACTAGAACGTAGATAAAAAAATTGACACTGAGGCCTATACTGCCCCCGTACCATGAATTCATAAAGCACGACAGTTTACATTATTGAAGCGACATTAGTCTCGCTTCCACAACGTAAACTATCCTGCTTTAATAGTTCATAGTAAGGGGGCAGATCTTTGTACGGCAACAATATCGTCAATCCACCTGGATGGGGGTCTACAAGGGGCTCCACCGACTATCATAGAAAACTAACAAAATCCACACATAGGTACATGTTTTCAAATCTTCTTTACATAACTCCTAAAAGCTAATTTACCGTGAAACACTAATAAATCAATGTAATATTCCTGACCCTAACACCCGATCTACAACCACTTTGAACGGAAATTGAACCGTTTAATTGTCGCATTATAAATAATAAACACATAAGGTAGCGGAACCAATTATTGGCCGAGCGGTAATAATTGACACTGCGGACGGGTTTTTTAAATAAATATTGTTGATAGACGTAATTGGCGTTAATAAGCTATTTTGTAGCAGTTTAAATAATATTTATAATTTACTGATAGTATTATTTTTTAAGTATGTATCGTGTACGTGGTACAAATCACTGGCATGTCCATATAAACCCACTTTTTGCAAGACTAAAGACGTAAATAATACTCTATTAATTAAACCAATAATTCTATTTTGTTTCAGGTTAGTGTGACTTCAGATATTGCGTCTGTATGTTCAGTAAGTTATATAAAATAAGTAAATATATTATTATTTTGCCATGATTTATATACATTCAATAGGGGGTGAGCCTATTGCTATCAACCGGGCACAAAGTCTCCGTGTTGCCACTGAGAATTAAAAACATTCTCAAAGGAAAAACCTAATAACATTGCCAGGGATTCGAACTCAGGATTCCACGCTGGGCACTTGCATTCAGCGACGAGTTCAACGAGGCTGTAATTTTTCACTTTTATTATCATCTTTATTTTATTATGATCTGAGTCATGTTTATGTAACTCCAACGAGCCATTGTGCGTGTCTATTCCTACGGGCGCAACGTGACTCCTCATAATTAAAGACTATATAATTAAGAAGTTGCATCTTTAATTTTATGTATATCATAAAATTATTACGATACTATACTGCCTGCTAATAAAGTTAAACCAGTTTGACACTTATGCGAGTTTCAGTATTAAATAGATCCAATTAAATGAATCCTGGTACTCTTCGCGTTTAGTACTGGCCGCTCAATGCGAAGGCACGTTGGGTTCTGTTCTTAATTTGAAAATAATTTAATATAGAGACGTTCTAGCGCATGGAATGTTAGGTTTGTGATTGGTCTAAATATGAACACGTAGACGACTGACGAACTCAAATTCAACCGAAATTAAAAAAAGAATACATATTAAATGTTTGGTGCTTATGCAGTAATCTACAGAGGTTACTTATCATTGAAAAACATCAAAGTTATAATTTTAAACACTGAAATAATTTAAAATTTCCACGTGGCCTTTTAGTCTCCAGCCAAGATAAAAAAGAAAGTAACTCTACCTTAAAAAAAAAACCTTTACGATTAAGACTACACAACATACATAAAATTATAGATAAAAACATTAAATAAGATTACTGTGTCAATATAAAATCTTACCTGGAATATCGATACATAGCTAAGTCTTACTTATCTGTGGGAACGGAAAGCGCAAGTGATCGTCATAGTTCGACTCGCGCGCCGGTCGCACCCGATGACGCGATCGTGATCGCCGCCTGCGCATCTCTTTAGTACAACCAACAGTACATTTATCCATAAAAATAATGTTTACAGCAGTAATTGTGTAAAGCGTTTCCTATATCATAACGCCTGTCTTTCCTTAACACGAAGTTAAAACACTCTTCATAAAGTTACTGATTTAGATTCCAACTAAAACAATATAGAAACATCAAATCTATACATATAA
This sequence comes from Abrostola triplasia, assembly GCA_946251915.1. NCBI lineage: Eukaryota > Metazoa > Arthropoda > Insecta > Lepidoptera > Noctuidae > Abrostola > Abrostola triplasia. The sequence goes on from OX276433.1 coordinate 940,828, forward strand.
AGATAAAATGATGCACAAACATGTTTTCTGGTCGTTATTATTAGTAATAACATTTAGAAATCATCGACATTTTAGGCTCATAACAGTAGGTTTACCCTATTAGGGTGAGGACACACTCCGCTTATCCGTAGACTTGTAATAACCGATCCAATTAACGGCTATACATATTTTATGTGAACGATAATATAGTGCCTAATACAGTTTCGAAGTGGTGGCAGATTGTTTTGATCGTGTGAATTCTACGCGTGTTTTGTAAATACCTACTTGGATAATTACAAAATTAGATCTGCCCCCTTTTCTTTTAATTTGTTTAAAATTGTTTTATAGCGTTACTCACATAATATAGCAATTTCTTTATTTTTATTTTGTCGTGTAGGAAACCTGCAACTATAAGCCATTGTGCATCAGGTTATAAATTATTTTGCGGTCACTCCGATAGGATACAGTATGTCTCCACCCTAACTCACTTCATAAGGTGCGTTGGAGTCGTGTGAAATGAAACTGGTCTACCATAGATTATTGTGATTCTAGTCATTACAATAATTCATGAAGTCAATTATAATTAAGCTTCTATTAGCAGATTACTGCTAAGCTCTGCTTTCTGATACTATTAGATAGTTTCTTCTCCTACAAAGTTTGTGTCTTAATTCATTAACCGACTTCAAAACATGGAGGACGCTCTCTATTAGAAACTAATTATGATTGTTCTTGTTCTGGCTGGAAGAGGGTAAATCTGATGAAGGCTTTCGAAAGTAGACAGCGGACCTTTATAACAACAAATTTGCTGTGATTTCCGCAATTGTATGTTTCAAATTATTAATATTGGTATCCGAGTAAATAAGCATTGATTGGCAAAACAAAAAAGTAATACATAAAAGGCAACTTAGAACCACGAATTTGACGACATGACTGGCGCAGTGGCTAAATGATTAGACTGCTTTGTTAAGGGTTGAGGGTTCGATATCCATCCATATAATAATAAAATTATTTTACAATAGACAAGAACTAGACTGCCTTTAAAGCAACCTAATATATAAATGAGTATACAAGCTACCATTATGTCTTAATTGTATCTTAACCATGACTTATGACAGCCAAACAATTTATCTTAATACCAGTGTATAAATAACAGAGCATTGAAAGTTGTAGATCGAACAAGAATAACGACTAATTACTGCCCACAGAGGGCGACACTGTGCCCTAATGAAGATCCACCTGACCTCACGCTGCTCGCTTTCTAAGTTAAGGCTAAGTTATAAAGTTATTTTAAGATATATATATACCTAGTTGCGCCCCGCGGTGTTACTCGCTACATTTTTTGGAATAGAAAGTAACCTATGTTTTAATCCAGGGTGTCAGCTATCTCCATATAAAATTTCACCAAAAGTGAAGAGGTAACAAACATACAAACACACTCACAAACTAGTATAATGTGATGGATACAGCCCCCTTAGCATGAACTTTTAAAGCGGGGCAATTTACGTTGTGGAAGCGAGATACCGCTACGTGCAGTTTAATGCGGCATCTCGCTCCCACAACGTGAACTATTCTGCTTTAAGAATTCATGGTAAGGGGCCGGGTAATTTTTAATGAAGCAGTTGTTGAAATAAATATTGAAGTAAAAGCCTTTATATTTACATAATAATATATAATAGCGGTTTGAGAGAAATTGTAATAGTTTATAGAAAAATAAAGTTATGGTTATTTATACAGAAATAAAGTAAAATCCATAAATAAAAAAACATATTTCACGTGTGACTAGTACGTCAGATTATAAGATGTTTTTTTAAATAATTCATCAAACTTCACTGATGACTAAAACCATTTTAATTGAACCATTAAGTTATTAGTAAGATCTTCTCCTTAAGAAGCGAAATCTAAGCGTCAAGACAAGTGATCTGAGGTCCGACAACGGTGCGCGTGACCTTAGATTTAGAGTTCCGTATTGTTGAAGTGAAACTATTGTTTTGGTTTAATACATACATAAAGTCATGCCTGTTTCCCAGGGGGGTAGGCCAAGGATTTCCATTTTATCATTCACACGCATCAGATTCCTCATACACGCTCGTCGTTCGTTCGATTTAATATTGTAACTGAAACTTAAAAAATGAAAAGTACCAGAAAACATAATTATATTAAAAGATTGTTGAATTGTTGATACATAGAAAACTTAAGACCAATGTAATTAGTATTAAATTAATTTATGTTTCTACCACAAATACTAAAACGACATAATTGATTGAACTTACCATGTCCATTGACGAAGATGTCATAACTCAAAAAAAAAAAAAACTACCACATTAAAATACTTTAGTACCAACCATTGAAGTAACATTTCGTAATACGCAGGAAATCAAATAAAAAATTGTGATGATTATCATAGAAATCGTTCATTTCAATCGTAATATTTGTAATCTGTTGAGATATGCGCCCGCGCTCGTAAACGGCATATTTGAATTAAGCCTGCCAGTTTACTCGGTACCCACGATTTTTTATTGTAATGACACAAGTAAAATAGGTCGAATGTTATATAGGTTTATTGTAATAGACCCGGTGTGAAGAAGTCGTAACTAAATTAGATAAACAATTGAACGCTCTATGGAATTTGTGCTTTTATAGGTAGTAAAGTTCGGGAGCGGTTTGTTTTATTCGAATATTAAATTAATGGCGTCGCTTTTTGTTTACTGTTTTTTCTTAAAATGCTTGCTGTGTTTTTCCGGTTCTTACCTATGCAAAGCGGTATAAAAATGTATTGCAGCACTTTAATATTGTTTTGAAACTGATACTCCACGCATAAAGTTTTGCTAAACTCGCAAAGGCTGTTTAAAAATCAACCTTATTGTTAACGATTTTAAATCGAGTTTGCATTTTTCAGATAGATGTAAGACCAAGAAATGTATTAATACTGGCGTTGATTGGTCTAGATAATATTATTTTTGTCTTAATTAAGGAACTATTCTAAAATGTATAACAAAATTGTTTCTAAAGTAACCTCTTGACAGACATAGAAAATTACTTTGACGTGACTAAATTGGGCGCCACACCGAGCATGCGCGAGAGCAGCTTACACGTCTCGGGCGGTACTGCGTCGTATTTAGAGCAGTTTAATGGTCAATCATACAGTCATCACGATTTAGTTTTTTGTAATAGAACTTTAATAACTATAGTTTTACGCGTATACTTTTATGTTCGGAACTTAGTTATTTTATATTGCTTAACATATCTGGTAGTTAAGAGAAAAAAGTTAAGGTAGTCGGGAAATAAAATAATAATGAAAATAGTCTAGTAAACAATTTTAAAGGTAACTTGAATTTAGTTAAGTTCAGTAATTAAATAAATCAAAATATTTTTTTTTTAAATAATTATCGTTTCATTATTTTTCTACATGTATTTTAAGAACAATTTTTGAATTTTTGCTATAAGAGAAACCGAACCGCAATTTGCCACCTTCTTTTAAGCATTGATCAACTGACTAAAGATATAAATTCAAATTCAAAATGTTTTTATTTCATATAAACCTATTACAGGCGCTTATGAAACGTTAGGATGCTAGTTGCACGGTTCCAAAATGTCATTCCAATGGAGAAGAACCGGCAAGAAACTCCAGAGGTTACTCATTTAAAAAGAAAGATGGTACAAATTTGTAAATTTACATATGTAGTTTCATTATGCGACAACAAAGCAAACTAATAGTGATAGAAGGGAAAAAAATAACAAATTGGGCCAAAAACCCACGGTGCAATTAAAACTACTAGCTATCACTATTCATTACATTGTGGTCACATTTACAATATTGATGAAGACCTGGAATCAATTATATAAAATAAATTGCCCGAAAACTGGGCAGAGGTAGAGGACCTACGAAAGTAAAGGAGAAGATAAGGGTCTTCAAAACATTAAGCCTTAATAAGAAAGGGATAATGGTGTTACATTTGCCAGGGAAGCCACATGTGCAGAAGACATTAACTCCAAGCTGTTCTATCATCAACATAATCTTTAGTTTTATAATAAGCTTTCTTGATTAAAATTGCTTTCACGCATGTTTTATAACGCATATAGATTTATAAAATCGTTGTAAAAAATAAAAAAAATATTACTATTCTACCTACAATTTGAAACTAGATACGGGCATCTATTTTATATTACTAGTACTGTGACAATGACAATACAAACAAACATTTTATGGGTACCCTCATAAAACGATGCGAATCAAACATTTCCCCACAATTTAGTGTTGCCGTAAAAAAAATACTGGTAGTATCGGTACTGTAGCGACTTATTTTAGTGTTTATCTCTTATACAGATCTAGAGGAGCCTCAAGTGTAATGCCAATGAAGTAATAATTGCCTATGAGACGTATTCATTTACAGTGTTGGTCTATTACAATAAAAACTGAGCCCGTTCTGAAGATTCAGAGATAAAGTTTCGTTTTTCTTCCACGTTTATGAGATGTTTCGTTGAAATATTTACGTTGATCGTTTGTTTTGTATTAAATAGTCACAACTAATACTTAGCTCTATTCAATTTGCATTGAAATTTTTATTTTATTCATGATCTATATTTTACTATAGTATAATATCCCCAAACATCAGGTATAGGGCTCAAGTATCCCTACTAATATTATAAACGAGAAAGTTTGTAAGTATGGATGGATTGTTACTCTTTCATGTAAAAACTACTAAATTGATTTTAGTGAAATTTCATATGGAGGTAGCTGACACCCTGGATAACGCATAGGCAGCTTTTTATCCCGAAAAAATGTATCGGGTAACACCGCGGGGCGCAGCTAGTTAAATATAAAGGGGTATTGAAATTTCAAAAAAAAAACGAAATTTGGCATGGTCAACGAAATTAATAACGCGATAATTAATGTCGTTATAGTACAAATAGAAAGTGACTAATATTATTTTAATATTATTTCGCCACCAAACCGTCACACCATAGTACATTCCGCTCCTAATCAAATTACACGCGAACAACTTAATAAAAACTAGCACTACAAACATTAATTACGAGGAAAATCCTCACGAACGTCCACCAAAGACTAATCAAAACATATTTAGTATGGAAATTATCGACAGCCATACACATTTATGATCCAAAGTATCATAAAGGTACCAGCATTCCATTTTACAACAGAAAACTAAGGCTAATATACATACTGACAGAAAAGACGCATTTCATAAAAGGCTGAGTCGTAAATAGTTATAAAATTAACATGGTTATACAATTTGTAAGTGAGCGCGCCTGCGCCGGCGACTAACGAACGATCGCAGCGGTCTGCGACAAAAATGTCGGGAATGTGTGGTATGGAACTCATTTAGTACAGTGAAATAATGTAATGTGTTGTTCTTGAATAGAAATGGGTTTATGGCGAAGCACTTATAATTTAATTAGTTGAACTCATTAAAGATCTATAGAAAGTTTTGTGAATATGAAAATAAAGTTACCAACTAGGATTACAGTGCGTAAAAATATAAATACATACGTACATAAAGTCACGCCTGTTTCCCTGAGGGGTAGGCAGAGACCACGGATAAACGAAATAACAGTGTTATTATTGTGTTACAATGGTACAGGCACTAAAGAAGTTGACGAAAATGGCTAATTTCTACTTACTACAATGTCAACCTCTATACGTATATTTGTTTTCAACACTATTTTGTAACTAAAAACAATATAATATAAATATATTTTGCTGTTTAGGGTTAATATACCAGTGTTCAAATTATACAGGGTCAACTGGTAGGTAAGTAGGTTAGGCATGTCATAAATTTTAACACAAATAAAAAAAAAGAAAACTTGAGTCTTTTGCCTTTTAATAATAAAAAAAATGGTAGCTTCAAGTTATAACCTACATAGTAAACACTAGCAAGTCATAATGTCAACCTGCTAAACAAAAAACGTCAAAATAAAGGTTGATAACTATCTGATGCACTATCTAAAAATGAATCTTTTTCCTAAACATCTAGACCAATCGACTGTAAGGCTGCTATCACACTGACTTTAAGAGCGAGTTCAAAGCAAACACGCCGCGCTCGCAAATCGCCAGTTCGATAGCAGCCTTATATTGTTCGATCCCAATAAATTATCATAACCGTCAGAATAAGATTGAGAACTAATCATAGAAATTAACTAATGACGGACTAGTTTATCGTACAATACAAGAAAGATGCCGCAAATGAAAGCTCATTAGCAATTTTGTGACGTTATGTGTTAACCCTAAAAAAGTCAGGCATTATTATATTATTTTATTCTAATAATTATGATGTTATTTAATCCTAATAATTATTATAATCATTTTGATGTAAAGATATAATAATTAGGTATGAAAATATTTTTTATTTCTAAACAAAGCTTGTCTGAAACTATTTAAAATTCAATATAAAAAAAATAATCACGACCTCTAGATTAAAAAATTAAACATGATTTTAAACCGCTCTGATTTTAACCCTTTAAATAACTCAACAAATTTAATACAGTCATCACCCTAAATGTCCCTGCATATCTTTTGATCTAAATTCATACAATTATCCCTACTTACACAACAAAGGTCCGCATGACCCAATGCGACACTTAACCGGTTTGCATACACTACCATTGAAGGGTTAAGTACTTTTTTTTTTCAAAGAATTAAGTCTATTATTCAAATATTACGCCACTTATACTACAATGGGGTACATACCAGAAGTCAATATGTGTAACTGGTTAAAAAAATTGACATAAATTATGTTTGAGACAATAGTCAAGATTTATGACGTCTAGTATTTTAATGTCATGGATATGGGAAATGTTTTTTTGATTGTGTCGTCAATGTTTTGGTCCGCTTTGTGTTAAAATGTCGTTTTAATAAACAGGGGCACGACCTCTTCAATGGATCGACTGCTTTTTATAATGTTATCTAATGTATTCATAGTTTTACATACCGCGTGCAATATTTACATCCGTGTTTTGTTTATGGCTACGAAGCAAGCAGGCGCATGCGTTAGGTTTTGGATTTGGTATCTAGGCCAAATAAATAACAACAATATAACCCCTACTAGCTGTAAAGTTTGCATAAGAAGAACTGTTCAATCTTAAACAGATAAAATTGGGAAATTATAAATAGGTAGGTATATTTAAAACTGACCTCCGACCAATTCAGGAAACACATAACCCATGATATACTGTGCGTATTACTCCAATCTAGAATAAAATACATTTATAATAATTAACATAGATTCTGATACATCAAACTCACTCGACATTATATACGACATTATAAATCTATGAATAATATCTGTATAAAATTTAATTTATATAAAGAATATAGTACATATATTACAATATTATACGTCTGTAACTAATTAAAATACTTAAAATAGTGCTTAAGTACCAATTTGCATTCATATCGAACAGAGAACACCCAGATTCTGGTGTTATTAGAATATCTTAGACAATGTAACGAAATCTTTATAATAACGATCGTATATTAAATATTATAATCGATTTCTAAACACGAATAGACGAAAGCTAATGTTTATAGAATCGATGTTTTGACTTTCCAGACGATCTTTACTGGCTCTTCGATATCGATATCGATTTAACAGTATCGTATTTCGTTTCTGACGATACCGATGTTATTATTTGGACATAATTGGTCCAGTAGCCTTAATATTATGGAGCTAGGATTTGTCAAAATTCTGGTGTTAAGATTAATGCTAAAGCTTCGCTTTTAAAAGGTCAAGTTTATTTGAAATTCTAGATTTAGAATTTCAGATATCGACAAGGTTATGTTTCTATGAATATAACATCAATGAATATTATGGGACGATATTTAATTTATCATTTATTTCGAGTTTCACAGACTCATTAACTTAAATATTAATACACACCAAGTCACATTAAATAATCACATACATACATGAGAATATAAATGTTTCCAGTATTCATGATTGTTACAATTTTTCAATATTTTTACAAGCTTATTGCACTATGTTCTTTATCCCTAACATCACAATACACATCAGTATTACCTATTATTCTTTGGGACATTACTTTTTTGTACCACAGCACTAAAAACCACAAAGCTAAAATGTCATTCATTGATTCCATAAGTGCGTGTCGAAATTTAAGTGATCCTTGACATGTTGTGACTTATCCATTGTCGGCTGTTAGTATTTTTCGTACGTTGTTGTGTGAATTGGGACTCGCATCGATTGATCGGCGTGTGACGTTAATTTGTGACGGTTGGTTTGGCTGATTAGATTTCTACGCTGGTTATGATTTGACGGGATTGTATCATCTGCTTGTGCGTGAAGTTCTAACATTGTAGGTGTAGTGCCTCGATCTATTACTGAATAAGTTTTGGAACTGACGTTTTTAGCATTAAAGATGTTATTGTTTACTGAATTATTTACTTTCAATTCTTTATTTGTTTTTTTTAGTTTCAGTTGTAAAGTCATGTTTACATCTTGATAATCTAGTTATTATTCTTTATTTCTCAACAATACCAATCATAGAAAAACTGGAAACTTAAGAGAATTAATCGTAATAACCGTTAATTTATTCATCTATTTTAGTTAATTAAACATATCTATGAATATTCACAATCATACAATCGGCTATTTAACTGAATATAATATGCAAACACGCTTCATTAATTCACAAGAAATTTTAGAAATAAATAAATTCTTTTGTTACATTTTATGTGTTTAAACAAGATAGTATCTGTCGTTAAAATAATAATACTGTTGATTTTAAAATGATTCGAAACAAAAATAATCTATAATAGATCAGATTTAAAGCCATGTTTATTAGTCTGACCACCCAAAGGAAACGATCTAAATGAAAAGCTTAAGATAGAGGCTAAACATAAAATTATCATTATGTGCCAAATATTATGTTTTTAAGAAGCTTAAACTTCTAGTTTTATATACCTAAGTGTTTATTTTCCAAAAAACGCCTCATTGGTCATTTGAACAGCACAGCCAAATATTAGCAGTAAATGTAATAAGCCCTGGATTGGATTCTACGTTAATGCTATAATTGCACACGAGTAAATATGTCTTTTTTTATCCTTTTTGCATGTTGCCATGCTAGGCTTAAATCTAAATTGATAATGGAAACTTGAAAAATGATGGACAGGAGCGGGACTCGAACCCGCGACTTTCGCCGTACCGTGGCGCCGCTCTGCCAACTGAGCCACCGTGTCACTGCTCGCATCCATCGAATTACCGAATTATCAATGTATACACGAGTAAAGTTTTTTATTTCTGTGTTCAATTTGGAATTTGAAGAAAATCCATTACTATTTCGATAAATCTTGGAATTTAAGATTTCAATTTAGGCTCGCATTCTGGTCTTCACATATTTTACACCATTCCTTCAAGACCAGAATATACCTAATAATAGAAATTTTACGATTTATTTGCATCGGCATATTTCTAAGTACTCTGAGAAGCGACAGCGTAGATTTAAATAACAATAGTGTAACGTTGATCAATGCTTGTTCCTTCTTTGTTTGATGAGGCCTTTGGCCTGCAGTAGGACTGGCTCAGGTGGCTATTATGGTTGAGTAATTTGCCAATTAACGTATGGATTTTCCTCCATACAAATGTATTGTGACACTGATAATACCGAGGTATGACCGATGGACAAGTCAAAGGTCGCAAGTTCCAATCCCGGCAAGCACCAATGCTTTTCGAGTTCATGTGCGTATTAAAAATTAGTTATCAGTCGCTAAACGGTGAAGGAAATCATCGTTAGGAAACCGGCACACCTGAGAGATTTTTCAATTGTGTAAAACCATGTCAGAGGCCTACAAGCGGTTTAAACTTTAACAATAGGTTGTTCTTCAATCATACGATAAGAAGAAGATACCATAAATACAAAAGTTTGATATCATCATTAGATTTGTTGATATAATTCTTAACATAAGCCTCGATTCTTAGGCGCCATTAACTTTGGTCATGTGCCCCTGTTAACCAGATCTGATCCAATTCCAAAATTGTATTGTAGACCCATCGCTCCCGAACAAAATAGATCGGGAACTGTACTTACCGTACCGTACCATAGTACAATCATACCGTAGATAAAGCTGTTATGATTAAAGGTTACTGTATCCCAAAATAATACCGGTCACGATAGATTCACCAAATTGAATCACGTAGAACCAGAATTTAGTTCGGTTCACAAGGTGTAAGTGAAATCATGGGCTGTAGTAATGACATTATGATAGTGCAGCGTGATGATGAGGTCTAATGAGGCGGTTAGCTTTGGACAGATCGCTGTAATGATATGCTTGGCTTGACCTGTTATACTGTAAATTTTGTTATTGTTTCTTAGGTGAGAATTGTGGATGAGGTCGATGCTTATTGAGATGTTAGTGATTTTTAACGTTATGAAAATTGGCAGTTGTAAGATAACTGCAGTTTTATATAAAATGTTGTAAAATCTAAAGGCTAAGAAGCTGCATGTTTTATACGAGAATAAGAAACATGTTTTGCTTTGATCTCTCGCTACCAAATCTTGTACGGCATAAATTGTAGTAATAAACTACATTAAAAAAAAGAATACCTAAATTATATATATGACACTAAATAAATACAAACCACATACATATTTGTACTGAAAATGCACCCCAACCACATGTCCCGATATCACTCCAATCTCGTCGCGCCGATAAAAAAGATGTAACCATCAATCCTTTGGTCGAATTTATTTGAGAAACCCAACATAATGGGGTCGGTTGTTCGTAACAATTTATTATTTCACAACAATGGGCTACAATGGCATTGTTAAAAGTTTACCAACAGTGTCGCGTGATTAATTCCAGTAGTACGGGTAAGTGCTCTCTTTAAACTTAATGTTGATGCGTTTAAGTCGTGAATAGGGTTGGTCGATTTTAAGTTCAGTTGATATTTGAAGTGTTCAAATATTTAAACACGGGATATTGATTCAGTAATCATTTTGGTGTCAATGTAGATGATTGTGCGTGTAATTTTTTCTCTAACCTAAGTAAGGTGCCTATATATTTAACTGAAATATGGATGGCTTTAAACAAAATACCATTAATGGTATAAATATCTTCAATTAAAGTTTGAGATTTGTAAAATCCCTACTAATATTATAAACGCGAAAGTTTGTAAGTACGGATGGATGTTTGTTACTTTTTCACATAAGAATTACTGAACGAATTTTAATTAAATTTCATATGGAGGTAGCTGACACCCTGGATTACCACATAGACTAGCTTTTTATCCCGAAAAAATGTAGCGGGTAACACAGCGAGGCGCAGCTAGTACTTTAAGTATTTCCCGCTCCAAAATAAAACCACGAACATCAGAACGGTTTATGTCGTCGGTTTCATCCAAAGAATTCAATGTGGATCAAATGAGTAATACAGCCATTACGTCTGCTTATCTCCTCACCAAAACTACATGTACGCACACGTTATTTATTTTACCTTCCATTGCAACATATCAACCGTTTTTTAGCTCCACTTATTCTTTACAAAGAAATAATCATAAATAAACATTACCAACGGTACACTTTAGATTGAGTTATATCTCATTGTAACTATTGAATTGATCGTGACTGATTCAAATCTGATACAATTCATTGATTTTATAAAGAGCTTCGACGGAGAAGTTGTGATTAATGCTACGCTGTTCAATATGGAAGGTTCGTTCAAGTCTAATGAAATAGTTTTTGTGGAATTCTTGAATTAGATTAGATTGGTGTGATTGATTTTAAGTCATAAAGGAGTCATCAAAATGCATAAGCATGTGATGCATAAACTTAAATATTCACTTAAAATAAATAAAGCATTATGACTGCCATAGTACATAGCAATATATAAAAATATCTGTCGATTAATCTTTTTAAATATTTTAATACTTCTTTTTAATAAATACTTTTGGTAAAATTAAATTCAATTTTATCATGCTCACGTTACGGATTTCTCAAATGCGATATAATACACGTTAGCTTAAGCCCCCATCAAAAATCTGCATCATTAGTCACTCAAAGAATTTAAACGTCAATTGAACAAAAACAGACGAAGCAAACAAATTGAATATTCCCACATACGAAGGTGAAAATCCAAGGGCAAATATGGGATTCAATTTTATAATAAATGATCTTGATTTACTGTACCGCAAAACAGTTCTTAAAGTTAAAGCAGTAAAGACTTAAGTAGAATAAAAGGGAAGCTTCTATCGTTAGTAAAGACGGTGTTAAAGTTTACAATCAGGACAAAGTTTTGTGTGATATAGTAAAAAGGCTATATCCACATGTGTTCCAGGTGATTAATGATGTAACTACTGAACTATTATCACTAGTAGAGGAAGCGAGACAATTGTCAATGTAAGATGACGGCAAAAACGATTGCCATACAAATAATGCGGTTGAAATTACACATTTTTAAAATTCTCATTCTTATTGCATCGTCTTAAAGTCGATTTTGCTGGAGCATTTCTTTAAGATTAAGTTCAAAATTTGGGGTCTAATAAAAAAGTTGACTAATGATTCTGGTTTGGGATCAAATATTCATGCATTTTTTTCAGCAATCTGACTTGTTTTGTTCCACTTAACGCTTTTTATAGTGAGCATCTGTTGATGACATTAATTTTTTTATCATGTTTGTTTGTGTTTACCGTTGAAATCCTTTGTTGTTTATCTATTGAAATATGGTTCTTCTTCTTCTATTAATGTTATGCTAGTAGCCGTTACCTCCTTACCATCTAAAATTTCCATGTAAAATTTTGATTAAATACTAGAAAGACTTGCTTTTAAACAGCCTTGTTTTATTTTTGTTTTTTAAGACATTTGATGAGTATATTTTATTTAAAGTTTCTGAAATTTTCAAGTAGTTGTTTTAACTATTTAGAAATGAAGTTTCTCTAACTCAAAGAAAATATAAACAAAATTCTATTCTGGGATTGAATTATTAAAATTGCTTGCAGTAAAATACGTTAACTTTATCATACCTATATCATTCGAGGTGATTCTCGCACCAGCAAACAGCTAGCCTACAAAATTCTAATCTAACGCACATATTAGTTACAATCGAAGCTCATTATGAAACAAATATAGCATAAAGCTCGATATGTACAGCATTACTATGTATTAGCAGCCCAGTTACCACGCTCCCAGATTTAGTACTACCGGTTATAGGTTCACATTTGTGCGATATTTATTGGTGCACTTTTGCACCCGCGGGTGTACTAACGAACCAGTTGATATCTAACGTAAATAACGCTAGTTTGTATGTCTTCTTGTGGATAATAAGATGGGATGGATGGGAGTTGCTCGCCTTGATCGGTTGTTTGTGTACTCAAAGGTCTTAGTACAGATTTGGCGTTATGAGTTTTCGTCTTCGTGTCGACACTTTCGTCTATTTGTATGCTGTATGTAGGTTACGTATGTTCTTTAAATTATGATACTGTTTTTTTTTTTAATTTTAGGTGTTATATACTCAATAACTCAAAGGTTGCTTTAAGAGAATTCAGTTGTGAGTTAAGCTCGCCCTTGTACATCAAATTTAATATTGTTATTCCGTCGATATTTAAGTTGTGTACAATAAAAAAATAAGTTAAGTATTTATTTTAACTGCCAGTAACATAACTGCTTGCTAGTGTAGCTTATTTTAAATAGATCTTTTTATCTTTGTTGGAACAGTACAATACATACAGTTATATTTACCACTAATTATGTTTACGGTCCATACTTTCCTAATATTAGGGCCTACCGTACTAGTATGAGATACAGGTGCACCCTCTATTCCCTCACACTCACAGCTATAATTCTCGAAACTTCCCACTAAAAGCAAAAGTGACTGAAGCCTTCACATACCTATAAAAATGACTTTGTATCACTACACGTATCATCGTTTTCTCACAAGTAAGCCTATTCTATTATTTGTTTAACTGAGAAATTTCAATTCAATATAATCATGTTCGATTGTTTATTGCAAAATATTCAATAACCGTTCAAAACAAGTAAGCTTCTGATATAATAACGCCCTTTAGATAAACTTGTATGTGACAGAAAAGGCTTTATTTGCACTTCACTTTGAATATTACGCCTATAACAACAATTTCTGTAATTTTATTAGTTTCTCACGGAAACTATGACTAGGTATAGTCTTATTAGTATACGAGCTAGTGTAACTATGAATGTAAAAGCTTTGGTCGATTTTAGGACAACTAATGTTTTATGTTGATTTCTAGTAGCAGTTCTAAGATTGGTGGCCTCGTTGGTCTAGTGGTCACTAAGTATGACTTCTGAGCATGAGGGCCTGGGATCAAATGTTGGGTCGGGCAAAGTGTTATCGGGTTTTTCCATTCGGTTTTTCTCATTAGCAGTACGGAATCTATATCCTGGTTGAAAGTTAAAGGCACGTCTCCTATTACATTGGGATCTATAACATAACTGACGAAATATGGGTGTACTGTAGGAACACCTCTGCCTAGGAATACACGCGTGATGCTGTTTTGTTAATTTTAAGATATTCATCAAAAGTTTTCCAAACACACGTATTTCATTGATTATTGTCAAGCTCTATAAAATCTGTCTTTTTTCTGGTCACGTTAGAATTGTGCCTGAAAAATAAAAAAATATGCTTTGCTAAGCCAATTCATGTCACTAGATTTGAAAGATGTGCATTATGACAAAACGGACAATATAACTAAATGGATAGAATACACACCGTCTCTAAAAGTACTAGGCCGTCATAACTACGACAGAGGTGTAAATAATTGAATTTATTACGAAGAAGCACTATCGAGTCGTGCTCTGAATTCGAATTAGGAATTTTATGGCGATTGCCCCATCCGTGCTAATCTCATCTCGCTTCCCACACAGCTGTTTGTAAGCAGTGGGCTAGGGATTAAGATTGCCTACAAACTTAGATAAAGAATTCGGTAGTAAAATTTGATCAATAAAAAATATCGAAAAATTAGCGCTCTAAAATTTTTACAGCAAATTAATGACTTTTGTAGTGATGCAATCAATAATTTAATTTTTGCTTAATTTCCTAGTCTATTGTAAATATTTATGAATATTAATGTAATTATGTAAATACCAAAAATCTAGCTTCAACGTACAGTTAGCAAAAAAATCGGTTAAAAGGGAAAGTGTATTTTATTATAATTTTATAACAATAAAATGCTAATGTAACGTTTAGTTAGCCAGCTACTCCTTTACACCCAAACATATTCAAATACTACCGTTTTAAATCACGACCTAACGATTTACGATCAGCCGGACCATGTAATTGCCCCCCTCTTATTAAAGTTACATCTAAATTGATTCATAGTGTTACACAACGGAGAAACAAACAACAGAAGGCTTAAACTTCAAACAATAAGTACCAGTAGCGCCAGTATTTTCCAATAGTGTAGGCAAAGCTGTCAGTTTCAGGGCAAGCATACTGCGTATACTATAATAACTTTCGTGAGTGTTATCTATATATTTTACTGTATACCCCGGTTGTACTCACGTGTGTAATGTATATGCTTGCGACTCTGCCATGTATCCAGCAACTCTGCTATATGTCATGAATAAGGGCTCCGTTCGAGTTCGAAACTAGTCGGGCATTCCCGAATATATACGTGAGTAAAACCGGCGTATATAGTAAAAAATAGGTTTACTTCCATTTATAGGATGCTTAAAAATATTCGTAGTCTTTATATTATACGTAATAAATAAGAGTACTTAACATTTTCCTTTAGGTTTTGGTTTAAAATGTCCACAAACAAGCTTTAAAATTGAACACCATCCAAACCAAATAAATAAGAACATAAGATTAATAAGAAAATGGGTGGGTTTTGTTGAATGGCCAATAGGTATTCAAACCAGATTTTTAACTGTCAATAAGCTCATTACCAAGGACGATTCCAACTGAATCTTCTAGATTTCTTTACCATGCACCAATACTGTCGAAACAACGCACAGTTCGAACGTCATTTGAATATCTTAACTGCTTAACGAATAGGCAAAGAGAAGGTTTTAATGAATTCAAAGAAAGTTTTCGGTGATAAGGCTCGTTTATTTATGTGTTGTGTTTTACTTGTTCCTAACAATATTATGAGAGGAACTTTGATCTCGTATTGTAACGTTATTAATTTGTTTTGTTGTTTTAATTTAGGTGTAGTAGGCGTTAAAGGTTTTTTAATAGACAGTAAGATAGTTCTTTTAAGTATACATTACTTATCTTAATTGAAATGCAATAATTGATAGTTAGACCATGAACTTACAGAAATATTAATTATTAGTAATGATATTCGATTTAAAATTAATCGTTTGGTCCTTAAGTCCGCACTTAAAACTAGGAGCTAAAAGGACCAATATTTTTTGTTTGTTTGATGTACTTAATTTAGGTTACGATAGAATTGACATACGCTGTGCGTTATAAAAGTCCCTAAACATTACAGAAAAAAAAGGACCAATTATAAAAAATAATCAATGTTTCAACGATAAACAAGCTAAAAAATAAAAAATTTGCATGCTCTCATAATGTAAAGAAATAATACTTACCATTAGCATTAGATGCGACAACACCTACTTAAAAAAATATACTAAAAATGTGTCTACAACGCGCTACAAATAGAAAAAAAAAAACAGCCCACCACATTTGTGAAGACTGTCAATAAAACGTTTATTCCTAGAGCAATATTATCTGATGTGTTCAGTGTTATGATGCTGATAACGATCTCAAGTCGCATAGCCTTTACAATATCGTAAAACAAACAATATACGCTGTCGCAAAACTTTTTAATGCGTGGCCTTTGGTGGCCAGTATGTGCACGTAAATGCCTTATTTAGCGCCCAAGGTGTTACTGAGAGACATTTTATTGTTTTTGAATTTATAAAATGTATTATCGTCTAAGATTTGTTACAATGTTGATATTAGAATCTATATTATGATCGATTTAATGTTTGGTTAGTTGTTGGTGTTTGGTAGGGTGCGGTTGGCCTATTAGCAGGTTATGAAGTCATGCTTTGATGTGGATCATAGAACAGCTTTCCATAAACATAGATTTTTGTCTTTGACGGTAGTTTGAAAAATGAGTTGTTTTGTTTTCTCTTAAACGTCGCCCACGTTTAAGAGAAAACAAAACAACTCATTTCTCCTGCATCATGGTTGCGTTTAACTAACATGTAATATCACATATGGATAGACTATCACACATAGCGGATCACACATTTTTTTATTTCGGCCGGGAATCTAACCCACAACCCCTAGCAGTTCAATCGCTTAGCCGCTTAGAAGAAGGTCGTACGTCACATTTCTTAAAACATTTGAATAATAAAAAGACGCAAATCCGAAACGGAACTAACTATTTTTAATCAGCAGAATTCCCAAGCGAGCTGACTCTACCGTGTCAAATCACATCATTTATCAAAACTTGGCTCCCGGCCTATCATTGAAGCCACACACGCTGCTCAAACTCTTCCGCACCCCAATTTAGGACCCTATATTTATCCCACCAAGGCTCATTATCCCTTGTTGATTTTTTTGCACAAGTCAGGGTTTTCACAAGTATTGTTTATTGTAGAAATGTCGCAGAAGGACAGATGCATCGTAAATACTTATTAATGATTTCGTTGAAGCTTAAGTGGATGTGAAAAATCGTTTTGCGTGAAAAGTGCTGTGTCATTGTTGGTTTTGTATTCTTATAAGGGTAATGGTTGGCGAAGACATTTTGGAAGTTCTGGGGGATTATTGAAACAATGATAAGGCTAATCCTTCTTAAAAGTAAAAATCAGGTGCAACAGCGATCTTAAAAACTGTTTTTGTTAAATAAAAATGTGTATTATTATGTTCAGTATGATCGATCGTCGAAATTACCAAAATACGTATTATAATTTCAACATTTTTCCTGTTATTAATTAGAAGGTGCCTAAATAGTTTGCAAGGTCATAAAATATGAATGATTCGCAGTTTTATGTGACACTTAAAATAACTTAGATAACAAAATATACATTTATAATTATGTGAAATCAATGTCACACTTTAATAAGTAAGTAAAGGCATATTTTACGGGTTTGCACTAGTTTCTAGTTTAACAGCCGGCCAATAGTGTGCCGAGTACACTTGGTGGGTTCCGTATCAAAAACACTCTGTAAATGATTTCAATTTATATATATTTTAACTTCAAGCGTTTTGATTAGCTTTATTTATTATTTTGAAGTAGGTAAGCTCGTTCGAAATTCAAATGCGACTTTTCTTTTTATTCTGAATAAGTCAATAAAGCTTCTAAAACCTCTAATGGGATAATTTTTATTTGATTTTTAAGTACAAAATATCTTCATTATAAATTAAAATTCAGTAAAGTATAAAGGTAATATAAATATTATGTAGGTATATTGTTTGTTCCAAAAGGACTGAAATGCAAAAATTATGTTATTTTAGCTACAAAAGCATATGATTGGTGCATCTTTAAAAAGTTAATATAGAGGTTGCTAAGCCTACTAAATTCAAATTCAAAAATTTATTTGCAAAAATATGGTGTGCAATGGTGTTCAAGGTAAGAAGGTAGTAACTACAGTTTCATCTATATGACTTCTTCCTGATAAACAAAAATCCTGATCACATTAGATGTCAACTATTAACTAATGTTAGTAACCTATGAAGGAACGAAAATGGTTTTCCTTTGCTTTTCCCTCTCATTGCAGTACCCTAAAGCGGGCGACCACCTAAGCCGCGACCCAGTTGGCGCGCTCCACACTTGAGTACGGATTAGACGGTCGTAAAACGCTCGGAATACCCAGTAAGCTTTTAATACGGCCTTTGTCACACCGTACTGTAACCACGCATGTTATTTAAATTCATATTAAACTCATATCAAACGTTATAGTGGTGAACATAATAACATTATACGAGCAATGTAATAACATAACATCACGCCGGTATTCCACGAAGGGGTAGGCAGATGTCTGTAAAGTACCACATTTCGCCAGTGATGATGTAGGTCAGTAGTCAAGTAGGTAAATGTAATAGGGGGCGAGCATTTTGCCATCAACTGGGCACAAATCCAGGCTCCGTGTTACTGAGGATTGACTAATGGATAATCCCAGTTAAACTTTGCCCGAATTTCCTGATAGATCAGTCTGGAGCAAAATGACGATAAATACATAGTACCTAATGCATGGAAATAGGTATCTCGTGCCTTGTGCATTTAGAGGCATGCCATTAGCACTTATATCTGGGATGAAAGCCAGAGAGAGTTATCTGGCGTCCTTCCCAAACTTAACCGGCTAAGGAATGATTTATTCATCGGTTTTAATCTCCACCAAGTACTTACCTACTAAGTATTGTAGTGCGCAAATCTATGGGTATTATTGTACACTTATCTACGTATAAATTGATACTTGAAACTTGAAATATGATGGACACGAACGGGACTCGAACCCGTGACCAAACCTACCGTGGCGCTTACATGTTGTCTATAAAGATGTATTTTATGTGTTTTTCCTTTCACTGCACCACATTAGGAATTTCTCCTGTATCATGGTTGCATTTCACATACAAAAACACGCAAACACGGGACAAACATCAGTGGAAGGCACAATTTTTGTCCTGTGCGGGAATCGAATCCTTTAGCGCAGCAGTCTAATCGTTTAACCTCTGTGCAATGAGGTCGTCAAATGAAGAAACGAATTCTAAAGCCATACCACTATTTTTTCTAAACATATTATTATTATCAGTGTAAATAAGGTCGGTTCATTAGAATCCAAATGTATTACCGGTACCTCTGTGGTCTGGTATCTAAGCAACTTTATGTATTACATTTTAATTCCACAACAAATTGACGCAAATACAATTTTAGAGCACATTGTAAACTCGTACATGCTTGAAGCCTCTTTAAGAATGACTCAATTAATGGAATTAGTTTGAATCTAATTAATTGGATTAGTATGAATTCAATTAGTCGGTATCTTTGGTTGTAATTTTATGGTGGGTGTGGAAAGCGGATGTTTGTTTTTGTATGGTAATACAGTTTATTTTATTATCAACATTATCTTAAGATGGTTAATTGGATTTATCGAGCACCGAAGACCAGGCCATTAAAATATTATAAAAATTATCAAATTATAATTCTGAGTTCCTTGACGTCATTGTGTATTTTTCACAAAAAAGAATCAAAGTATCAGTTAGTTATGTATCTATTATAATTAAATAGGGCCATAAAAGTAGCGGGATCTCGCTTTGTGGGATTGCAATCCCAAGTAGTACGGAAATAGGTAAAATGGCGCTCTAACGAAAGAATAATAAAGGTTAATTGCCGTAAAAGATATAGACGTAGTTGCAAGCAGAAGCTAGTAAAGCAATAGTTTGATTTAAATAGATCAAACATAAGTAGCTAAAGAGATTAAAGTCTATTGGAATGCAATGCAGTTCAATCAGTTTGATGACATTCAGTAAATATAAAACAAAATAGAATCTCCATATGCCAACAAAACGATACTTTGTAACATTGAACACGTCTTACAAATCGGGTGGACGCTAACTAGATCGCTATCAGTCACATCTGCGGGTGCCGCAAGTGATAAGCGGGAGACTGTAGCCGCTTTTACGAGTAGACCAGCTCCAACATAATGAACTAGGTTTTAGTCTACAACCCTGTTCCTTTGGCCAGCCATCAATGTAACTTCGTCATTTGCCATTGTGTGTTTCTGCTTGCTTATATGGACAGTGGATTGAGATAGGCTGATAATGATGTATAAACTAGCCACTCTGAGGGGAGGCCTTTGTTCAACAGTGGACGTGTTCCGGCTGATGATGAAAAATATAATAATTATACTAGCTTAATTCATTTGTGACTTAGCAGTGAGATCGCCTTTATAATACGTATAAAGAGGTTTAAGTTATATTGTTAAGTATAAGGGGAACTGCAACCAGTTAATTTTTTCCTCTGCATAAATGCATATTACTTCCAGGAAACTAGATGTGACAACGTTTGCTGGTAGGTAATTTAATCTTTGACGATTCTTTATTAATCTTTGGCAGAACGTAGAATATCTCTGACTTACAATAATTCATTTTCTATCCAATCCACTTCAAAATTGGATCTAATCGGAATTGACAGAACGTCTTATTTGAATTTAAAAAGAGAGAATAAAAGTATAGTCTTGTATCTATAAGCTTGTTACTCAGACCGGCATTGCAGTGGGTGGCTACAAGCCAATAGAATAGTCAATTGGGAAATGCATTCGTATGAGAACTAAGACGCGATGAAACGTATTTTTCTGAATATCAATGTACTTCAACACGAACCTTTCTACTACTACTTCTATTTCTATGAACTATATTCTCCATCATAATTTGCGTTCTTAGTGATATCACTGAAAATGTGTGCCTAGAAGGAGGTAAAAAGCTCGCGGTCTTTCCAAGCTCCAGATCCTTTTGCATTGGTTAAACGAAAAATGAGGACTTGGAGGAGTTGACATGAAACTTAAAACGTCATGGTACTTTTCTGTTAGTCGAGATGTGCTAAAAACTTATCCAAATTTGGCCATATAACCACAATTCTCTAGCTCTAGTATTCATACATCTGTATAAATTGTGACAACTCCGTCTCTCGGACTAGAATCAGGTTATTTGGTTACCAAAACAGTGCCTACCCCACATGACACTGTTTATATCGTCTGTAATAGACGCAAAGGCCAAAGATGATGGTGATTATCCTGGAGCTAGATCCTGTGTGTCCATAAATGTTCCTTCAGGAAACACAGTGTACCTACAAAAGAAAACAACTCATGTTATAACAATATGGTGTCCCTCCAAAACCGATGGCAAACGTTCACCGATCAAAATCGATGGAACACTTAAAGCCGCATGCATTATTCATAATCACCGCAGTTGGCTGGACTGGTGATTAATGACCAGTAATTGTAACCGAGTATCAGTGTTTTAAGAAAAATCGCCGACTCATGTAACCCTCGTGAATTTGGACTATCTAAAAGATCTTGTAGCAATAAGTTTTGATCTGGACTGTATGTAATTAGATACTTCGGATATCGCATGGGATTTGAGGTTTGTACCTAACTAATTTGGGTTTTTATACGTCATTGACGATGGACGATATGCGATAGACGACCTGATTGTTGAAGTGGCCCAGTGATGACGGGACAAACATTTGTGTGATCTGTAGATGTTTGTCCCGAGTTTGGATGTTTGTGTATGTGGTATTTCATGTTTGTGAAACGCACCCATGATATATTCTTGAGGTGGGATGACTTTAAAAAAAAAACAAAGTATTGTCTTTCTCGCAAAAGTGTTAGAGATATACACACCCAATATTTGCCAATTGTTATTATTTATTTCAATAAAAAGCCGAAGACCTCATGCTATCCTATTGTAACTAAGGTATTCCAGTTTTGTGTTATAGTTTAAATATGACAATGTTCTTGGCAATTCTAACAAGAAATTTTATATAGGGGAATGTCTATTAGAAATTACTTCTTCCAATTGTTGTTATGATTTGGATGACGATTAATGACATATTTAAGCCTCATAATGACGAAAAGGTTTACGTTCATCAATACCAAGAATTACATCATCATCCCTTAAACAAAGCCATCTGCTGAACATAATTACATGCGGAAGCTCAATTTTCCAATAAAAATTGACCTGATATTTAACCTTTTCTTTAGAAATTTAAAGTTCACATTCTGGTCGCAATAAATCCATGACTCTCGAATGCAGATCAACGCGTATTAATTACCGATACGGACAAAGGCGCGTCAAGAATAACGGGCGCGCCAAACCCATTTACAAATGTCTACCGATATTAAAATCGATTTTCCTGAATCGATCCGACGAGTAATTGTCGGTAATAATCCGAAATACCGAGCGGAGGTGTCGATGTAACGATATACGGCCCGTTACTTGCAATATGCAGGTGGTCGGTCCAGCAAGGATATTTTTAAATCGATACGCAATGAATCGATGATTCTGCACAATTTGATCGATCGAGATATTATTTCGGTTGTGTCACGTTGCTTTTTTTTTGGTGATGACTGATGGTGCTTTATATGTGGATTTGATTAAAATTGAATTTTACTGGCCAGTATTAAGCCCGGTTTTATACCGGGTAGCTGTATTTACAATTATGTTAGTATACTTATTTAGCTATAGGTAAATCATCATTTGGACAAGATGGCATTAAGAACTATAAGATTGGAGGCTAATATACATAAATTCTAAACGCTACATTACTGCTACAGGTAAATAAACGAAGCAACATTTCGTCTGACTACTCTCGACGGATGTCACTTGGAGTCCAAAGCTATATCCTAAAAACAGAGAAGGAAGATAGAAACGATCAATTATTATGATGATACAAAGTTTGACCATAATATAATATCAGATAGTGCAACGCAAATGTAACGAAAATGTAGTTCTAACAATCTTCCGTAACTAGGTAACAAAGTATACAAAATTTGACCAAAAATCCCGTACTTTCTTTAGAAAGAACCCGCCAGCCATAAACAAATAAGGTGCAGTACACACGGCCACATTAACACGAGTAGATTTCTCTGGCAACATAAAATACTAAACTTGTGTTTGTAGAGCAAATTGCGTATCGGCAAATTTACCGAGACTAGCTTGCCCGTATAGCCGAATGGCCGTTATGTTGTGTTGGCTTTTCACACAAGCATGGTTCGCGGGCGAAGCTTTGAACTGGGCAGACGGGCGGTGGAAACGGCTGGAAAAACGCAAGAAGGACTGTTTATAACTTATAAGTTATTCTCATATCTAACTCCTTGTAATTTGAATTATATTTCACAAGTTCTAAAGTATTTTCCCTTATTTTTTTGGACATTAAACTAATGATTACTTATAAAATTTATGGTTACTAGTAAAATGATTTGCTTGAGATAAATTGTTTTTTATAAAACATTAATTAAATTAGATTGACGTATATTATATAACACACAACCTTACTTTTATTTAAATATTGATGAACACTATTTACTTTTAAGAAACTACAACCAAAATGTTATAATAGTTAAAACAAAAAAACTGCCAGTGTACGCACTAAAAATTTGAATAAAGAACGCGCCTCAACAAACATTGCTTATTGCTGCCTTCGTGTTGACGAACTACAAGCTTCACGGCCAGTCTATTCAGACCTACAGTGACCACTTCACACACCTAATTTAGTACTAAAACTTTCCAGTGAAAGGGACAAAAGAGGTCCCTTTACACTGGTCGTCAAGTTTACATGTGTAAGCTTTTTAGAAATGGGATCGTAAGGTTGCGTTCATTGTTTGACATGCTATTACGAACGTTCGAAATTAGAATAATAAATGTTTCTTTGAACTTTCAATATTTTTATGGCAACTTTGAATTTGGAACGGACATTTGAATTTATTTGTTTTTGCGCCTCATTGAAGTAACGGGCACCGTGGTAATTCTGGAATTTCTATTTTGCTAGATAATGGGATTAGTCTTTACTAGTGTATGAAAACCATGAAATGTTAGAAGAGCAATCATACACATTTCCTAAATGGATTTATTGTTTAACAGCCTCACTTACATATACATTATTAAATGAATAGGAAATATACCTTAATGATATTGTAAACTCTATTTGGAAAATTGGTTTCAGGAAGAAAATACAAACCTAAAAGTCTAAAAAAGCCTTCGAAAAAGATGATACGACGACGGACGATCTTAGCACTTTATTGATCCAAAGTCTTACATCAAAACTCCTTACGTAACTTTTAATAAAGGTTACTAAAAATACGAACAAACAAAAGCCACATACGAAAGTTCAAGAGATCAAATGTCATTATCTAACATTATAATTTAAATTAAGCCCGTAATTGACAGCTCTAATAATTAATCTATGATCCGCTAAATTGGTTGCGAACTATTGCCGATGTCTAAACTTATATAATTGCACTCTTCGAGCATACATTGTTGTATTTTGCATTATCATGGTGGAACTGAGGGGAATCCTGGCTATGGGTAAGTTCAAGCTAGCTATAGGACTCAATACAGTTATGGAATAAGAAGGTAAGAACCCAATATTTAGTGCGACATGGATAATGGAAGAGGCTAAAGAAAAAAAATAATCCCATAAGAAAATTGTCAAAATGAAGAGGTTCTGATGGTTCCATGATGAAAGTAGCTAGAAACGCTCATACTGTATTTCTTCGACTACCTTAAGGTAGTTGCAATAGAAGACATTGCTAAAAAGAAAAGACAGCAGAATAATCCAACAAGGTTACTCATAACAATACAGTTCCAAATATAGATGATTCCAACTGGAAATTTCAAGAATAGAACAATAGTTTAAACAGGCAGATATTACTGTATTTCTCAATTTCATAACTGACAAAAAACAGACCTTTTCTTTTAATCAAATCATTAACTCGTACTCTATCTACACAAGTATCACAACAAACAGAACTAATCAACAGTACGTCAGAAACTCCATGATGAAGAACATATAACACCTGACTTAATACAGCTCTCTTTAAGCCCCTTAATTGACATGCCCAATAATTATCCCATGACTTGCTATTTGTCGAGTGGATTGCAAAAATAATTGCTACCACACAATCATCACTCGATAATTGTATTTGCATTTCAAACTTGATCATTATCATTTCACCTGTTTCTTTTGTTTAGTTCACATCGTGTTTCAGTCTACTTTAGCTGCAAAAACATTGGGTAACATGACTAGAATGTATATTTTAGCACCTGTATCTTCTAAACATATAGGCATTATTAGAGTTGCTGTACTCACTATTGCAACAGTATCTGCCCCCGTACCATGAACTTTTAAAGCAAGACAGTTTACGTTGTGGAAACGGGATGCCGATACGTGCAGGGTAATGCCGGTCTTACTTCCATAATGTAAACTATCCTGCTTTAAGAGATCATGTTAAGGGCTGTTAATGTGATAAAGTGAGATGTGGCAGGTTTAAGGACTGATCCCTTACTAAAAACTCTTAAAGCAGATCAATGATTCGTTGTTGAAGTGAGAAGCCGCTACTTGCAGGGTAGTCTGACGTGACGGCTTTACGACATTTCAGCTTAGTTTTTTAAAACTTAAACTTAAAGTCTCTCTATAAATAAAACTTATCGCCCATTGCTTGTACCTCATATTTCCAAAACTCATTAATATCAGTCAAATAAAGTTTTTCACTATTGTTGGTACCGGATCAATGTGTATCTCAATCAGTAATTGGAATAAATTACCTTTATTCTTAAATAACAGATTCTTATCGGAATCTTCGATACTTATAATGACGCTCCCTCTGACCCCTGTTTTACTTAACGAAGTATGAATTACTTATATTTAATTTTGAAAATTCTCATATCCACTCATATTCAGTTTTATTACGAAATGGATAAATAAATAATCGTATTGAATAACATAGCATCTTATTAATTATGCTTACTTAAGTTTCAATATTCATTAAGGCTTCGTATTATATTAACAATAAATTATGGTTGTGTCCATCTTGTGTACCTTACCTTGCAAGAGCGACTCCGGCCCAATGAAAAATATTACATTATTTATTATGATTGTCACTTTATTGTTTTACCGTTGACTCTGGGGCCGACAATCGATCAATTCTTCGTTATGAAGGAAGAGCATTCCGTTGCTTAGTAACTACAGTAACAAAATCATGGTAGCTTTTAAAACCGAAATGTAATAATTAAAACATGAATATTATGATCGTAACGACACAAACTGATTGTAATTTGACCTAAAAACCACAGGAACTATTACAGAAATTATATTTTTCTCTTTGGAGAAGCAAGAATAAGTGCAAGATTTAAGGGCAGTTCCAGTAATTATAAGACTTAATGAAGTATCTCGTAATATTGACAATGGTTTGAGAAATAAAGCCCTGCAGTTACGCCTACCTTCAGCTATAAAATATCCATTAATCAAGTATCGAGTATTCGGTTAATTAATAATTATGTCGTTGATGTGATAAACAACCTTTTGGATATTTATGGTGTCTTCTGTAATAAGCCATCGCTTACACCGATGTCTCCTTTAGCCTCAAGCATAACTGTTGATAGCTAATAGATTGTAATGATCGCTTAGGGAGGGCCAACGATATTTAGAAATTAATTTATCAAAAACTAATAAGTCATTTTCGGGACAGTTGTACTACCAACGAGAGTCATTGAATCTTATCTGCGGTGTCGAAACTTCCAAAGGTTTATTGCCGAGAGAGAGATTACAAAACTTGAAGATGTTTGCCATTAGCTCTTTCTGCACGTCGTGTCTCAACTGTTTTCATTCCAATGATTTATCAATAGGCATCTTGTTTATAGCCAATATAACAATAAAACTATAATTTACTTCAGATCTGAAATCGTTGTATTGACAGCTAGACGAGCAAAACGAATCCCACAACAACCCGACGAACTATTAATAATAATTAAAATTAATTTTCAATAACGTCTATAAATTAAAAAGGGACTTTCGCTTATTAATCGTTTTCGTTCGTGACCAATCGGGCGGGTTCGTGAAACGTCGGGCGTTTCCGCCGCTCGTCGTCTTCCCTCGGGCGCTGCCATGGGTTTTGATTAATGGATTTCCGTATCCAAAAATTTCGGCTGTTTTTTTAATCTTTCCCTTGAAGGTGCTTGAACTCTTTTTAGGGTAGCCGCTGGTAATTAGTGGTTATTGAATATAACGTTTTGACAGGTTTTTTGAGGGGTTAATTGCATTGTTTCTTATGCTCAAAAGTAAATCTATCTTCTTATTAATATCTCGGTGTGAGTGTTAAAATGCCGCTGACGAATCGACTCGGTTAAGTGAAGTACTATGTATATGGAACATATATTATAATACTTGACTGTAACGGAGGAAATCTAGCATTAGGTATTAAGCGGTGGCCAATCATATTGAGACTTATTTTTATTCTTCAGTGACAAGGAGAAAACGTGTGTTAATTAAAATTTGCATTCATTTCTGACACTAGATTGAAGGTAAATCCAACGTTTTCATCCATTGGTTATGAATGCACCTTTTGATGAACATCCGTGTTCTCCTTGTAATCGCTGGTTTTGAATAATTTCATTTTATGAAATACAAACCACATACCAGATTTCAAAATTGGGGTCACGTCTTCCAAAATGATGACAATTCAAAAATAGATGAATTTGATGACTTATAAATTATACTGAACAGTTTATTCAAAAGAATTGTATTCAAAATTTTAATCGATTTATAGATTTAAAGAAGTATCACTCGCAAAGACTGGAGATGCGGTAATAACGGTAAATCATTTTTCAAATATTTCTGTAAATTAATTAAGAAACCAACCAATTAAATGAAGATCATAGATCTTAATCTTACAATTTATAATACTCAATGTTATAATAATTCAGAATTAAAATCTTTATTCATTTGCAGAAAATATTCATATTAAAATTCTTAATCACGAAATCTATTTTAATAATGATTCTTCTTGTCTTTCGCATGCGATTGGAAGAATTTGACGACCTGATTGGCGCAGTAGCTAAGCTATTGGGCTGCTGCGCTAAGGGTTGCAGGTTCGATTCCCTCAAGGGACAAAAAAATATGTGATCCGCAGAAGTTTGTACCGAGTCTGGGTGTTTGTGTATATGATATTTCATGTTTGTGAAACGCACCCGCGATACAGGAGAAATTCCTAGTGTAAGGCGACGTTGAAAATAAAAGAAAAAAATATATGAAATTATTGTGCTGTGCAAAAATCTGAATTTGTCATAAAGAGTAAATCGGAAAACGTTTACTGTCAATTCCTCGCTAATCAAATGTGACTGGCCACATATATTACACAAATACAGATCCTAGACGTCAGTCATAAGTCAAATCGTTATTAATATTTTAGATTTAAATCATCGACGGAAGCAAAATTCTAAAATTAACTATTTGCAATATGCTAAGAATTCTGACAGCGCGATACTAAATTATCGGACATTACGTAACCCTAATTTCCAACTAATAAGGTTCAAAATCGTTCGAAGCAACAGCAAAACAGTTGGTAAGGACAAGACAATATTTCACAAAACTGGTGCATAAAATTCGACGCCGCTTATTGGGCGTTGACCTCCGTCTTTAACGGTCCGATATTATCTATGAAAAGAATTCCTAAATAGTCAAATGTTTTTGTTAATTTTAGCGTACATTTTGCCTTTGAAGACAATACGTTACGCTGTGTGTAAACGGGCTTTGATTCAGAATCCGGAGCGTGTAAATCCGCTTCTGTTTGACCGTGGAAAAGTGTAACATGTAGCTTTTCAAATGTTTTGACATCGCATGTTAGATGACGTCATACGAGGTGACTGACATAGTGATACCGTTGTAAATAATGCAAATTTATTTGTCTAATAGGCTCGACTTTATTTTTTTTAATTATTTTTGATGAATTAGTATCTATAGGTATATTATTATCATATAAAACGAATGATACCATAATTTAGAATCGCTAAAGCTTAACACGAGATCTGATTACCTAAAATGTATATTAATTTGCAATACCCCAAACACAGGTGTCATGGGACATCCCCATTTCGTTATTATAACCGCCACTGTACCCCATAAACTACTCTGACTTTCCGAAGGTACAGTCGTGGCCGAAAAATATCAGCATAAATTTTGTACATCCACATATCCAATTAAAACTGTCTCGCGCCCTTCAGCCGTACACTGCGAGCGCAACAAACTGACGCACGAAATTAATTTAAATATTAAACAAACACAGTTAGTTATTTTCTCGTAACAAGCTTGTAATGCACCTCATTGAATCCTTTGAGAAAAAAGTCTTTTTATTCGCTTGTATGTATGTAATTACGGTTTGATAGGTCTCGAGGCGTGGTAATATTTAGCTGTCAGCACTTTCCCCGCGACTTCGGATATATTCGGGTTGCCTCGTGAAGTATTCGTTAATTTGGATAAACCTTTTTTGTTTCCGATTGTTTTTGCTGTTGCCACGCGGATCGGCATTTTCGGAACAATTATTTGTAATTACATTTTAAAGTGTTGCGTTGTAATTTGTTTTCTGTTTACATTATGGTAGCCTTGTTGATTTATATTTCGGTGTTTATTTAATTGATATGATGGAAAAGAAAGTTTTGTTTCTGCATTGCTGTGTTCACCCAGTTGAATGAAGTACTTAACTGGCGGTTTAACTTTAAATATTGGGTTTATTATACTTAATACTTATCTCTTACTTACTGTGTGAGTCTAATATGAGTTGCACTTAAGCAATATTATACCTATGTAAAATAGTTATCAAAGATCTGCATTTAAAACAAAATGTTCTAAAATTCTTTCTTTGCTATTAATCATATTATTTTATGACAGTTGACATTAAATAAAATCAAGCTTACTTAATTTGAATATCCGAATGTAAAATATCGATGTGACCTGAATTAGTGACTATCAATATTTATTATATTAAGATATATTTATTGTTTTCATGTTTCTAGCTAATATATATCTTGTCTAAATGACAAAGCTCATTAATTTTGCTAAATAGATGTGATGGGGGCAAATAATTATAATATTTTAGGTGATTTACACGCGGTGGCGGCGCCTAGAACTACTTTGGCTAGTTATGTTGTAACTTCAAGTTTAAGTTATTCAGAATTGTCTGTCTGAAGTCTGATTACAAATCAAGGACTACCTACCATCTCATTTATTTAATGTGTAATTTGATCATCAGCCGAAAGACGTCCACTGTTGAACAAAGGCCTCCCTATTAGCTATGGTGAGGGATTATCAGTAATTTAACTATGATTTATCGAAAATTATGGTTTACCTAGTCCTATTGACTGCGGAATGATAGCTAGAATTCAAACCATAGCTCAAAACTGCGGACCCAATCCTAGCGTGTACCGCTAATATTGGCTCCAAATCGTTCGTGCATACGGTGTTACAACATAATAAAATATACCTACTTAAAGGCTTACCTAATATTATTTCAAATTCTTAAAAGAGGATTTATGGTGTGTTGCACAAAAACCATAAGTAGGTACATAGGTACACGTACCCTTTAATTAAAGTTCTCAAATGAATTATGTCCAAAACGTCCCAAAACAACAATTATGTTTTTCATACTCGCCCATTTAACTGTCCCCCAGTGCTAACAAGCACTCAATTACCGATAGCAATCGTTATAACACGATTTAATTTATTTCACTCGAAAATTGTGGTAACAAGTTTATAAAAATATCCATTTATGACGAAAAGCAACAAGAAATTCATTAAAAACTTGATGGAAATTTGTTTAATTGGGCCCGGGTTATTTATTTTACGTGAAGCACTTGATTGAGATGTCGCCGCCATGATTCATTGTAAAACACCAAGCTATCATAATTATAATCTCATTATAATTGCTTTCCTTATTGTTCCGTAAAGTTAGTGTAATGTGAATTTAATTTTACGTTAATGTTTTCCATCTTCTTTTTGGAATAAATAAAGTAATCTGCAAAAGTTTGTATCAAAAGCTCGAATTAAAATCATAATTGTTAATCGTGGTAACTGTTAATTTTACTATGAAGACGAAACTTAAAAACTACATACCTATATTTAAGTAACATACAGATGGTTAGTCTCCATTACATATGTCTAATGTCTATGCTGTCCCACTGCAGACCAAAGTCCATATTATTCACCTGCCTAGTACCTATCATAAATTAAAAAAATATTTTAATTGTTATCCTAAACTAGTTGGGTGTTCCTGAATATTCACGTTTGTAAAACTGGCATATAAATATTAAATTCATTGTCTTATAATAGTAAATATATATAAATATAATAGTTTCTACACTCCTAAATACTGCATCTTTAATAATACCCCAGTAAAAGGATCGAATAATCGAGTCCTACCAACACTAAAATGCGGAATTCTAAAACTCAGGACCAGCAAAAACTAACTCTAACTCAACTAATTCGCTACAAATACCGCCTTTAATCGTGACCGCGCTCACATAAAATTAGCTCCTCGTATAAAAAACCTCACTTATCTTTCCCTTTACATAACTAATTAGTATTACCCAGGTATTACCTAAGTCATTTTACCTTTTAGAGTTCCCTAAGCATCGTAATTTATGCTCTACGTCAACTTCTAGACATATTGTCGCAGACTAGATTGATTGACAGTATGTGTGGTTCTGTAGGTTTTTATGTGTACACAAGAAAAACTTGATCGGTATTGATATGATTGTATGTGGTCAGATAGGGCGCGCATTATACGATTGGAGATACGACTGTTTTTGTAGTGTTACCGTTTGTTTTGATAAAGCTTATATGGTTTTGGGGCGATTCATGACCAAGGTGCACTGCTTCTTCTGTGTCCGGTTTGCATAAAGTTGACGTTTAGATATCTCATTTTTTTGATCGCTTGTCTCGTGGAGAAAAGCTGCTGCGATTGCACTGGACGTACGGAAGTTAGTTTAACCTGCCTTCTTACCCTGAACTCTTTAAACAGGACAGTTTATGTTGTAGAAGCGAGACGCCGCTACGTGCAGTGTTATGCGTCTAGCTTCCATAACGTAAACTGTCTTGTTTTAAGAGTTCAATATTAGAGGGCAGGTCCTTACAAACACAAATTACGAGTATAATTATCTCTGATTTTAGTGACTGCCTCGTTGGTCTAGTGGTTGCCAAACGCGACTGCTGAGCACGAGGTCCTGGGTTCGAATCCCGGGTCGGGCAAAGTGTTACTGGGTTTTTTCATTAGATAATTCTCAGTAGCAGCACGGAGTCTGGATTTGTGCCTGGTTGATGGCAATAGGCTCGCCCCCTATTACATTGGGACCTAAAAACATAACTGGCGAAATGTGGGTGTACTATATGATCACCTCTGTCTACTCCTTCGGGGAATACAGGCGTGATGTTTTATGTTTAGTGATTCTTCGTTATTTTCAATGAACATTCACTGAAAATAACAAAAAAAACTTTATAATTTTGTTACCGCATGGTGTACATAATAGCGAAAGCTACAGGCAAACTTTACTATATAAGTAAGCCATCCATTTACTTAACTACACAATGATCGTTAACCAAACAGCTACAAGCTACATAAAAATAACAACACTATCTAAGAATCTCGATAAAGCAGTTTTAATCTACGCAGCAACGTTCTACAAAGTGATAATCGCACACAAAACATACCAGCAAACTATGTTATCATCACAAAGCCATAAAACAACTCATCAATTATGAAATCAGAAGTGATCAACTCGTACACGACTATCGCAAGTGCGTACCTACCCTTACTGGTGTAATATAATCGCTTTTTAATCGTTGCATTAGGCGAGCCGTAAGGAACTCCGGAGAGCCTTTTTGAGAGACTTACGTGATAAGTTTAAGTCAAGAAGATTCACTCGATACACCCTGTATATTATATAAAAAATATATGATCATATTACGATAATTTTTTTTTGATAATTTTGTTAAAAAATGTGCCGAAGAATATACCTATTTCCAATATCTTCTTTGAAAGTAAGAAAGCACCGGTGAATTTAGTGATGAATGTGGCCTAGAATGTGGAAGAATATACCTATTTCCAATATCTTCTTTGAAAGTAAGAAAGCACCGGTGAATTTAGTGATAAATGTGGCCTAGAATGTGGATGTATATTTTCTGATAAAAGTGAACACCTCTGCTGTACCCATCTAGAATTACAAGCGAATATGTATATAATTATTCTAATAATAATGTGAACAAACGATGCAATGGAGACTTTTTGAAATCGAATTTAGGTTTTACTGAAATACCTAAGAACCGCCCGCTGGTCAGTAATTTCTTAGTGTCCATCTTTGAATGCAGTGGAAACCGATCTTGGCATACCTTAGCCGGAAATATCAAACATGGCAACTGGCATTGTACCGATATAATCCCATCCCATAGGCACTCATTCGTATGCCTGTTATCACACAAAGTTTGGAGTTGTCCTTCTCCAGTTATCTATACTGTGACAATGCCATTTTAGGCTCGATACAGATCTGTTTTATTTAATCTCATTTGTTTCAGCATTTCAAATGAATGCACATAATAATTTAGTCTTTAATCTAGTGGCATGTGTAATGTATCGTGCTCCAGATATGGGGTGGGGTGTACGCCAATGCCTTTAAAATTATCAATGCTTTGCGTTTTATTGCCATCGTAGACGAAATACCACTTACTTAGTGGTATTTCGTCAACGTCAACGTCAACTTATAGATTTTTTTATTAGCTGACATTGATGTTCTAAAGTATTCTTTATTTTTCCAATAGTTCAAAGTGAGGATCGAGCCAGCTTTCCAGCAATTTTTTTTAAAGGAACTAGTTCACTCTCACTATTTAAACCTTCCCTGGACTTCCACCAATATTTCAAAACCAAAATTATCCAAATCGGTCCAGTCGTTTTTAAGGTATGGCGTGACCGAGGGAAATAGGAACCACAATATCAGACAATATTTAGTTTTATATGTAAAAAATAAACCTTATTTACAGTAACAGTAAATTCTCCCTTCTATCTTTCGAATCGCATGTATGCCATTCCAACTTAAACAATGTTGTTATTACCTAAAGCCATTCGGAAATTAAAGTAGTGTAATTTTAAATACCCCTACCACTTGCAATAAATCAGCAAATTCGTTTAACACTATCTAAAAATCGTGTTCGATACATAAATATTGTACTCGAAGTTCGCCAAATACGCGCATGGTAGCGCCGTATCCGATCGACACGCCTATCAGCTTGATTTATTATAGCGATCCAATTCGAATTTAGGGACAGGTGGTAGGGGCCTTGTATCTATGCTGTCGTATCTTGTTACTTGTATATTAATTAATTCACGCGTTTAATATACAAAATTGGGTTTAAAAAATGTTTGTCTTATAAACTTTTTAAGATCAAATGAAGGTAGTCAACGTCCAAACTACCTAATTGATAATTATCAAGACGTATCGTAGTAATAGATAATTAAAAGCTGCATAGTTAAAACTTCGACCGTCCGCTTTGCAGACACAATAGGTAAACAATCAACATGTATGAACATGGCTCATCGGACTAGAAAAGAGTTTACAAATTCTTTGTAACATCCATTAAAAGAAACTACATATTCTGTTTAGACACCTCACAACAATAATTCCTATAAATAGTTTTATTTTAATATCTAATATTAGCGTAAGTGATAAAAATCATTATCTCACACCAATTTGTTCTATCCATTCAGAAGCAATAACAAACTCGCCACATAAAAGCTCACAGCTTACAGTAAACTAAAAACTAGTCTCACGCTTCAAGTAAAGTCCAGTACACAACGTCGCCAATAAATCTCAAATCAGTAGCTTACCTTAAAGAAAAATCGCCATCAATCGCTGGAGAAAACACCCCATTGCATAGAAAGCTCCTGCGTATCACATGTTTGTACGTGCGACAATTTCCTTACCCGTTTTTGATGGTAACCAATTGTAAGTCCAGATGGCATATGCAAAGTAGAAAGACAGTGCACCAAATATAGTCAGAGAGCCTTAAATGGGGGTGAACACCTTTCCTGCAATGATGTGCTTTGGTTTAAGAGGCCAATACGTAGCTGTTTTTGTCGTTCGTGTGAATGAGGTGGGAGTTATAAGCGAGGAGAGAGCTGACATAAGTGATTTTGTGGTGGAGATTCTGGAACCAATATTGATGTTTAAGCGACGGTTACCGGCGGCGACTTATGTTTTTTTCTATTAAAAATTGACGGTAGTATATATTTATCATTTCTATCATTACTTGAACTTTTTAAACTTTCTACAATCCTTGATTCATCAAAATTAAAATTGATAACTAATTGCTGTACTTCTATTGCAATTACTGCAGTTCTATACACGGTTACCATCGCACCTAAACTTATTAGTATAGTAAATGAATAAATAAAACAATCCAAATTATTATTTTACAGTTCACCAATCTGTTAACCCCAACTTAGTATTAAGTCAAAATTTAGCCTAATAGAATTCACACCTAAAAAACATTCAATATACAAATAAGATGTGAATTTTTCAAAATCAATCATCTACACTCAAATTAAGTTACTTCAAAACAAGTAAACGAGGGACTGAAAATGTTGAATTGTGTCCTAGTACCGCTATCCCATCAACCTTGCGCCGCACGCAGACATGTTTTACAACTGACGTCGGCGCTACATCTTCGACCGTTGTAAATTGTATACAGTTTTCGTCAATCAGTGTTCCGATTAGCCCCAAGCGACTGTTTAACGACTTCTGGTGTTCTCAGCTCATCCTTAATATGTAATCGTATTGTGTTGAAGAAAATCAGCCCTAATAATGAATTGTGTGGTAGTGTTTAGAGCTTTCTCGTGTTTCGAAGCTCGTTTAGGTCTCTCTTCTTCTATTTAGTGTTATTGTTTGTTTATGTGATATTTGTGGTCGATAGATGATTACTTAATTGCTTTAAGTTCATTAAGATCAAATAATAAAACGACAGGCTTCAATCTTCATTAAAATTATTTACGAATTTCCACAAGTGTATAGTTTAAAATCGCCAAGTCGTCTTTAACGTTAACCGGCAATCGGTTACATCCATATTAAAAACATTCTGACATCGGAAATATTTCTTAAGACAAAGATTGCGGTATTACACGCGTATGATAAATCACAACAATTTGTATTTATACCCAAAATGGACGATAAACATAAGAAAAAATAAGATAAAATCAACAATGTGCAAACTTTGCAGGAATTACTTAATTAAACCGTAATTTTAAAGGATCAGATAAAATTATTGAGATTGCAACCCAAATATCAGACTTTGATATATCATTCATTTTACGATTCCGGTGATTTCAAATGATAACATCTGGGCGATTTATAAATATTCTCCAGCGTTGTAAATCGATCCTCGTACAAATTAAGCCGAGAGGGATTGTCTGAGATTAATATAGAAAGAAGAAATTACCTACAATTCTTTGACAGGTTGATTTGGACATAATGAGGGCAAATACGAGTAGAATAAGTATGGATACAAAAAACCTTTTACTGGATCCTCTAAAGTTAACTACTATATATTAATCGCACGCCCTTAATACGTGCAAGTAACAAAATGAGTCTACTTAAAAATTTACAAGTAAAACACATAAAACTTACCAAGATAAATAAATGTATGTCCATTCGATGAGTGATTATCATCTCATCATGTACCGACGTTGAGCACCAGGCCGATTGACTGTAGGCACTCAGGTTAACCCTTATACATCAAAAAAATAAAGTGAGCTCTCGTTAGGCGGGTGGGTCAAGGGTCTGATTCAGAAAGCGGTATTCCTCGACTCGGCACGCTTTGTATGAAAGTTTCTCTCCAAGATCTTGACCACCGGCCATTTCATAGTTTCCGATGCTGATTACTAGATTATGAAATTAATTCAATCATATTGAAAGACGAACATCAACTGACGATATTGTAAATCCACGTATTAAGTTTATGCCATTTACGGTTAATACCTTATCTACGAAATTATCGACTCTTATAAATGTACAGTATTATGATTTGTTTCATATTTTGTCGTTTCAATTTAAGCTTGAAAAGATTACATTTTAACTTTGATACGTACATGTCTTCTCATGCATGACTTTGCATCCATTATGATTAAGAAAAAATTAAACAGTAATGCGTATTAATAACAGTATATCTTCATCCTTTTTCGTTTATCAGGCCTGCTTTCACACAAGTGTTGCCCACACGCTACTGCGTCTGTCGTTACATTTATCACAGCCCTTATTACCACCAATACTTATAAAAATATCGGAATCAGACCAACCAATTTATTCCCGTCATTGGCTGATGGAGTATCTTCACCCAAAAACATCAAAGATTATTCATAAGAGTTGAATCCATTACTCGGTACCCCTTGTCTT
Source organism: Abrostola triplasia (assembly GCA_946251915.1). NCBI lineage: Eukaryota > Metazoa > Arthropoda > Insecta > Lepidoptera > Noctuidae > Abrostola > Abrostola triplasia. The sequence goes on from OX276433.1 coordinate 978,692, forward strand.
ACAGACGTGCCCAATCCTTCATCGCTCGTTCGCGAACTCCAAAAAAGGCACAAAAAAATAACATTTCGGATATGTTAACAGTGCCCAGTCACGCCAACTTGTTACCACAGGGCCAAAACATGTTATTATACAACATTTATTTAATTTTTTTTAAACCTGCGTCCGTTTGTTACGAGAACGGGGGAATCGGTTTAACAAAATACACAATTGCGCACGCGATGCCACAAAAGTGATTTTTTGGGAAATTTTCGCTGTCGTGTTCTGTCAGTTGAAAAGTGGCGTGTCATTTTTGTGTGTTTATCGTGGCATTTCTGGGTGAGATTCTGCAAATATTGGCGGAGCTTTTACGAAGTTGACAGGCGAGATGATGAATAATTTCTTGTTCAAAATCTGTTTCATTATTTTTTTGCAGCATTTTTAGCAATATGTATGGAAACAGGCAAATATCTTTTTAAACGAATAACAACATCTAAGTAACTAACATAGCAACAATCGGAAGCAAAGTACATCAATCAGACAATCGTGCTAAAAATACACTATAAGTACTTAGATAACAAACACTATTGATCTAACCCGACATCATTTTACGCTCATACAAATTCATCGTCTGAACCACTTACGACGAGATCACTGCTGACCTTCTCAATAGCTCTTCACACATCGTGACCACAGTGTTTGTTCAGTAGGAACTGGACACTTGGACAGTGGACACCCAATTTTTTGGCTCATCAAACCACTCGATAATCATAACACTTGAACACCGCGGTTGGGTTCCGTAAATTTTGAGTTTATTTAGAAAGGTGGATTTGGATTTGGTTGTCGTTGCGGTTGGATATTTTTATATTGTTGCTTGTTGTTATAATGGTTACTTCTGCAATTATAGGTTGATTATAATCTATTAGTAGTTTTTGACAACCTGCCTCATCAATAACTGAACAGTAGTCATTTTAGTTAGATTGATTAATTTCTGTCAGTATAATTGAATAATCAAAAACATATATTTCTTCGTAACACATGGTTATAACGACTTAAGGTACATTTGATTTTTCTTTCAATTATATCAATATATACATTTCTTATAGCTAATTATTCCTTGCAAATAACTGTCAAGGTCGATTAGAATGATGACAAGAACTTATTCTGTATTCATTAGGCTACCTATAACAACTATGATCAAATAAGATGAACTCATTTACTCAAGTGGTATTGTTGAATCGCGTTAAAATAGCAATAAACTACGAATGTGCTCGAACATTGTATAATGATGTTTTGACAAACGTAACAGCTGTATTCTTAATAAGGTCACTCCCAAAGTTATCAAAACATCTTCAGAGGAAACGTGATCTACGAAATCTTGGTATTTTTTGTTGATTTTAACATTCAGTTCAATAAATATAGATTTTGTGGTTTGATCTTCACCAATGAGTGTGAGACCTTTATCGTTCCCAGTAGCCGCAATAATAACCATATTTCGCAATTTCACAAATTTTCCTCGACCTTTTTAATAACGCACTTTATTACCAATAACATGACTTTAAAGGGTTCACTAGGCTGAATAAATTATCACATTGCTTCCTTATACTAAAGAAGAACAATAAATAAGCAAAAGAATGTAGTTAATTGCTGTGAGCAGGAAATGTCTCCATGTTTTTCATCCATTGCTGGTTTTGAGCCCACTAAGATTTTTTAATTTAAAATCTGCCCGCAATGGACATTATTGTAAAATTGTATAATTTTGTTTCATTGCTCGGTGAATGTTTTACATAGTTTTATTATTAAACGATGCATGAATGTTTATGTGGATAAGTTAATTTCATACTAACCATCCTTATATATTTATTTCGAAGCGAGCTCTAAAGAAACGAAGTTAGGGTTGATAATAGAGATGAATTCTTAGCCAACAATTCGATCAACTTTGACATTTCTCATTATTGTGCCCAACATCACAATCTCACAAACATAGAAATATTATCGTGATACAAATTTCGCTTTTGGGTTAACTTAACAAATATTCGATCCAATCGTTTTTACTAAGTTGTTGTCTCTCTGTTTACTAAAGATCTCTTGTATATCCATCAAATTTATGCTGTCCGTGTTGTTTTTTCGAACAATTTATCATGCTTAAAGCTTGAATCATCATCATCAGCCCATCTTAGTCCACAGCTGGACATAGGCCTCTGCTTGCTTAAATATTTGATCAAGTATTTTTGTCTTTAAGTGCAAAACCAAATCCTCTCTCAAAAGAAGAAAGAACGAGCATCAATCACTGCGTGGGCGTTTTCAGGAAGTTTAAGTCTTATACATATTAAAGAGATGTTTATGTGTTGTTGCAGATGAATCAACAATGTAAGGTGTGCGGTGAACCCGCGGCTGGCTTCCATTTCGGCGCATTCACCTGCGAAGGATGCAAGGTAAATAATCTAAGTTTGTTGTAATGACTCCACAGAGTCAACATCATCGTTTGGTCCTGAACCGATTTGATAATTGTATCAATTGTTTGACGTCGTGAACCCTCAGCTATTGGTTGTTGGTAAATAAAACTCGATCCTACATAGTACAGCAATATTCCGGAAAAAAAATGTTAGGTTAGGTTAGGTTAGACCCCACGAAGGGGACGCCCGACTACAGTATGTTGAGAAAGTTTATAATGTAATGAAAGTAATTATGTTGTAGTAATAGATTAGAAGATTTTCGTAACAAATTTGACAAGGTCTCCAGAAATTGATTCTTGATATACGAAACAAATGTTATCAAGAATTCGGACAAGGACAATTTAAAAAGAGCATTCAACCTTAAATTGAAAAGGAAACTTAATATCGTCCCACAAAATGCCTCAACAATAAAATTCAAGCAAACACACGCACAAAGTCTAGTATTCCCTCACTTCCTAACTCTCAGCGACGCTAACCTAAACGCGATGGTTTACGACGTGGGCCATATAGAATGAAACAGATTGACGCGTGAATGGTCGTCAGCAGGGCCGGTGGTCCGTCCTGTGGAATAAATCACGCTAAGTAAAATTGTCTGATTGTCCAATGTATTGGTTTTATGGAGTGGGCTCGTATTTAGATGGATGTCGAGAAATACATGTAGGTATACTTATATACTTACATACGAGTAGATATATGTACTAGGTAGGTTTTAGTTTATATCGCATTTTAGCGGATTTTGACAAGGGCTTGTATTTTTTTATTTGAGTAATACTTTTTGCTACAATATTATTTTTATTAGTTACGAATTCATATTTTAATTTAATTCTTAATGACGTCTTACAGTAATTAATATATAATATCAGGGCGTTTCAGACATAATTATATTACTAAATCGGTACATGTAACTATTAAAAGTATTATTTAAAGTTTATTGACCATCTCTTCAATCGATCTTGTAATAATTTTCCTTTGACCTGAGATTGACGTTTATCATGTAACTCTATGATAGGTCTATGACAGATCAGATGAAATTCAATTACAGTTTGTAAGTGATGAGCCAGAACCTCTGCCCACCCCAAGCGCAAAACAGCGTTAAGATGGCCAACTTTAATATCATTGCTATCGGTCACATGTTATGTCAAATGATTAATGACAGCCAGCGTCCGTATTACGTGTCGGCCTGATGGCAATGGCCAAGCGATCGCTATTTATTTTAACATGTAATGATACATACAGGCAGGTTCCTGTTCTTGTTTGGCTGTGTATTTTATGTCTTGCTTTAATGTTTTTTTGCAATGACACTCTAAGAAGACGAAAACATAATTTATCATAATTAATTTCACGATAAAAGTCTGTCTTTGTAATGCGATGGTTTATGATTTATTAAACTCTTAGCACGTATCTGTGGAAACTAAAAATTCTAATACCACTTTAAATTGTACAGCAAGTTTATACTCACAACAAAATTCAAATAAATAACATTCAATATTCCAGCACGACACGTAATACGTGCAGAGCGACATCCAATCGCAAAGTGTCGCGCCCGTCGCCCGTCGCAATTTGCTACTCCGAATCAATTTGCGACGTTTTTGTCGCACGTAATGTCGCTCGATTCAATTTTCTGTTAACTGCATCGGTGTTTTGTTGCCACGCAGCAGAATTATGCTCGTAAAGAAACTTATTCTGATTTCGTAATTGCGTTTCGTATTAACCGCGCATTTCGCGGGAGTTAACGGGTTTGGTATAAGGGGAGAAGAATTGCGGATTTGTATATTGTAGGTAGGTTATGTGTCAGAGGATAATGCTAAAGATTGTTCTTTAATATTTGAGCAGTAGGTAAACGCTTACAAAATGCTAAGTAACGTAAATCTGACGTCGTATAAGCTTAATAAATGGTGCGATAAAATGAGAGTAAAATAAGTCCGCAAAAAACAAAGTCGACAGCGATATTAAACATTTTTTTTAAATGTAGAACCCAAACTGCGTATACCAAGACAGCAACGTATTTATAAAAAAATAATAATGATTAATGTTATTATACCCAAAGCTCATAATGGGTCTAATCTTAAAAATGAGCGACCCGAAGAGTCGCCTAAAACTGAGTGATTACCATTTCTTTGGAATTTTACACATAAGAATAAAAATTGATCAATAAACCGATCAAATCTGCGATTAAAATATATGTCAACGTAACTACAATACCAAGTTATTAGAATACTCAATTAAGTCATAACATCCTCCTTATGCCAAAACCGAGCTGCCAAAATATAAACCAATACTTTATCACCAATCAAACAGCCAATATTCACAAGATCACACCTACTATCGCATTTATTAAGAATATTTTTGTAACTCATAATTTGGCCTCAAAATGAAGCTACGCCCATACTCCGGCTGTAGATTTGTAGCAATCAATTACCATTGAGAGACCACCCGCTATCAAGGCAAACGAATATGTCACCGAGTTATAAGGCACTGCCCAAAGCATCACAGAATATAAAGCGACGATATTTATTGTTATTATAGCGTATATTAATGATGTATTATGGTATAATAATGTATGATATTCAACGGTACCTATTACGCTGATATACCTATACATGTAGGTATATCCCATATCTCACGGTAGGTTAGGGCAGAGCAGTTTTAATTCCATTGACAGAACTATCTGATGAAAATTTTAAAGAGAAATTCTCTTTGTATCAGCCACAGAAACTTTTGTAAAGCTGTCAGTCCCACTCGATGCAAACACTCGACGAAATTAATTTTCGATTTTAACCAAAGACAACTTTGGGTACTAATAGAGATTAAGTAGCCTAAAAACCTAGATACTTCTGGAGGAACTTAATGAACACAAATAGAGTTGGTATTAAATTAAAAAAAAAAGGAAATAGCCCCGGAGTTATGATAACAAAAAAATATCAAGATGAGTTATTCGCATAAATAAGTAAGTAATCCATACAATACGATAACCACGAGATATCTTTCCGTGGAGGTCCGGCCTGTCGATAATTATACATCTCCACTCGACTTCACTCGCGTATAAGGTAACAAATTTACCAATTTATCAGTGTTTAACAATTCCTTATTAATAGGGAGAAGCCGCTAATAGTTTGGGACTTGGTGTGTAGGCGCGGAGATAGCGATATTGATACTTTAAGTAGGTACCTACAGATCACCAATTCACCATAGCTCGTCTGTAATAGAAGTACAGGCCAATGATGATGATGATAAGCAGGTATCTACGATATCTAGATCAACGAAGCAGTCTTTGATCTAGTGGATACTGAGCTGCTGCTGAAACTCGGCAAGTTGTTATCGGGATTTTCCATTAGGTAATTCTCAGTAGCTGCACGGAGGCTGAATTTGTGACCGATTGATGGCAAGCTTACCCCCCTATTTGCATTGAGATTTATAACGTAACTGGCGAAATGTAGACATGCTATACACCACTCCAACCCTTCAGGGGATACAGGCGTGATGTTATGTTATAGTACCTGTTTTAGTTTTCTTGAGGAAACATTCAAAAGGCACCTGGCTCCTTTGGGGTTATGAACCCACTGGTCACCATCTGCACGAACAAGGGAGGTCCTGGAACCTCTAAAAAGACCAAATCCGGAGCCCCTCCATGCGCCGTACCTACCGACCATTTAGTACTGTAGACTTAATTATTGCTTACTATATACTTTTTCTTCTACGTCGCGTCGTGGTGGCCGTGGTCAGCCGTTTTTGCACTATATTACGGATATTACTTGGAATTGTGAGGTTTTTTGTGTCGTGTGTAGTAAAAAACTAAATTTAAAAAGGGCGCACAATAACCATTACTTTTTTTCCTTAATCATTCTTCTCCATTAAAACATTTCAAATGGAAATTTTCCATGAAAATAGAATGTAAAGTTATTCGTGAAGTCGTTTACATAAACATGAACTTTATGGTGGTTGTTTTAAAATTCATTTTTAAAAACTAGGTATCACACACTAGAGTTATTACTACACTACGTAGGTAACACAAGGAGTCTTTTGCTGAGCACAAAATATAATAGCAAAATATTAAATACATACGTCAAATAAACTTTTTAATTAAAGGCAGTGACACCGACAATATTCCATCCATCCAGTGACACTTAGTATTTAAGTGTGATATTCAAGAGTCTTATTCTACAAATATTTGACATTTACATATTTGACCCGCACTCTGCCTCCGTGAGATAACTGGATCATTTGAAAGTGAGCCCGGGGCTTGAAGCACTTCTCTTGGGTCTGAAGCCGTTCTGAATAACGTCTGAAGTGGCTTGAAAACGAAAGTCTGGCAAATAGTAATGTGCATGGTTGCATGTATACCTATTACTTTTTAGAATAGAATAGAATAAATTTATTTGTTTAAACATAGGTAACATAATATAAAAGCTCTTAATAAAAAAATAAAGTCTAACTATGTTTTTTGTCACTTTTCATTTTGGTATTTTCTTAAGAATTTTTACTCTGCGTTAAATTGATGCCGGGCTAGAAGGTTAGGTTAGGTCGATGGATGCGGGTTCAGAAATGATTATACAAAATACTATTCCAATAACTTTTTAACAATATAGTACAGTACAACTTGGTCTGAGAGAAAAACAAACAGGATAATGCTATACGTCGACACCTCACTCTTTATTCCACGAACAAAATTTATCTGCCTACACCTTCTGATTTCAGGTATGATAATATCCTCAGGGAGGCTTACACTTCTCACGTCTTCAAACTTTCACCAAAATACTGTTATGATAATGAAAATAATCGATAACAAACTCCTAGACCACACCAATACGACACAAACTATGAGAAAGTAGACAATTTGTGAAAGATAATTACAAATTCGACGTTATAAATCAATATATAAATTCATTAATTGTTACGAAAATAACACAGTCGTAACTTTGAATAAACGGTTACTGAATGTTCTTCATAATTGGTCGCGAACTCTATGATTATCTTTTGTGATGGTGTGAATAATATTCATTGGATATGAATATTATAGGTGTGTTGTTAAGAACTGATGAGAGATCGTTTTGCAAAGACATCGTGTGTTCTTGTTTGAGAATTTTTGATGTCATTTTCGCAGGACTAGTCTCACACATGTTTGTCAGATATAGGACAAAACTTGGGCAAAAATTGAGAACTAAGTGATGATCAGTTTGGAAGAATTTGACGCAAAAGCTGCAGCTGTATTTGAATTTATGGACAAGACTATTTTGTATATTATTTTAGTTAAGATTTTTTGTAAGATATAGATATACCTACGTAATAATTGAAGCAGGGTGGTATGTATGCTATAAAATGCCCTTTACTAGTCCCGTTAAATTATTCTTTAATAAGCATTCTCCTACCTTTGTAATTAAATTCAAGTTCGTCAAAAAAGTCTCATATCAAACATCATTCATTCTAATATCGCACAGTGGGCTCACAAAATGAAGCTTTTATATCAACAATAAATCGCCTGCTAACGATCAGAAAAACTATCAAACACCTACGATCAATTACAAACACAAGATTAACAAAATCAACATACATTTATAACTCTACCATTCAATAATCGTCCCTAAATATAAAGCTATAAGGGCGCTATTACCTTCAAAACGCGCGCCCACTCTTTGTTTTATTTTGTCGTTTGAATAAATAGTTAATTATGCAAAGTATAATCAGAGATATTATAGTGAAAAGTATATTTGTTATACACCAAAGATGGTTGACATTTATCATGTTTTATTAGTAACTGATTATAATATATTGATAACTGATATCCCCAATACGCAGTCATCAATTACTTTTTTAACAAATCACCATTTCGTAACCATTTTGGTAAAAAACTGAAGAAAGTTGTTTGTTTTATGTTACTAAAATGGCGGTTACATTAATATAATTATACCGGCCTATGACTGTACTAATGCAGGGCAAAGGCCTCTTCTCGTACGGAGAAGAAAAGAGAATATGACGATTGACATTTCACGTATGCGACTAGAGACGTTTCGATAAAATTAAGCTGGCCAGAATTATAATTAGTGATCACAAAAATATTTGTTATTAAATAACAATGTTAACCAGTTTAAATATTAATTAATATTAATATATTTTTACTAAATTTATTTAACAAGATTTATTAATAGTTTTAAGTTATCTTTGCACCATAATAATGACCTTATAATTTAATGATGCGGTACAGTCTATAACACATTTTAGTGCCTACTTAAAATCAGATACACTAAAGACACACTAACGTACTTAGTATCTACATATTTAATTTCGCCATACCACCCGCTCAATCTGACATCAAAGCTACAAAACTTATTTCATAATATACCAAAGGTTTAATATCTGAAGGCATTTGCTTTGACATTTAGTTTATTAATTCGCTTTTTGTAAGAAATATTTACACAAGTCAAATTTAATTTAGCTAATGTTTCAACCTGGCATTAATTTCGCTAAGTAGCTTAGTTATAGGCTTTTTATACTGCTTATGTCCTTGAAGCCGGTGCTTAATGAAAGGGAATTTGGGATTGGAGGTTATTGCAAAACTAAGGTACTTGGCTACACTAAATAATGGCATGTAATTACCCTATTGGACTTTACCGCGGTCTTCAGTATTGATTTGCTGTGATACCTAATTAAGGTATTAACTGACGTAGTGTATGCTTAAAAAACATAGTAATCTTAGTGTCTACAGATCGAATATATAGAGGTTATAATTATGGACACGTTATTATCAGGTTGGAAAACTATTTTTGTTTGAAGTACAACCACAAATATTATTAGTAGGTATAAATAATATATCAAAGCTCATATTTTTATAAACAGAAATAATAAAAAAATCCAAATGCACAAACAATACTCAAAAACCCATTAAGTTACGCAAACTCAAAATGACGCAACGTTTAACTCTTAACAGAAATCAAATTAATATAATTAAATCATAAATATCTCGTACACTTGACGTAGAAAATATGTGGGACATTATAAATTATAAAGAGTTTAAACATGGCGCTGGGGTCAGTAATTCGGGCGGCCATTACCGCCGAATATTATCGATGACCCTATAATTTGCACACTTTTCAATAATCGACATCGAACTCCAAACCGATGGTGCCGGGGAAAATTTAATTTCAAAACTGGTTGTGCAAAATGTTGCGCTTGATTATTGTTTATGAGCACGGCTAACACTGAAGCGGTTGACAACACAGAGCAGTCTTGGTCAGTCACATTTTCACTGACCAAAAATATTTTTTGGTCATTCAAATGAGTCAAACAATTTTTAAAAATATTTTTTCTTAGAAACATGGCAAGCTTTATTAAGACACAATCATTTTATAAAAAGACAAAGAACAAAATATTTTGTCAAAAAGTTAAAGGTTAAATAGAAGTCAAGAACCCTATTGCAATTCATCAAACAAAACAAATAAATAAACGTCAATACTTAGAATAAAAATGTTTGTACTAATGTCTAGTGATATCATAATACTGTTTGTATACGCCAGTTTCATATTACAACTTCTACAAACCTATCCATAACCCCTAGAAATAAATTCAAGTAACATTCTTACATGAACTTATTTATTGTGCCGACTGTACTTATAATGTACCGTAACACGAACACTATCGTTGGTTACGTATTTATGACCATTTATGTGTAGATTGAATTATTACCAGTACATCTTCAATTTGTACCCGATATTTATAAAAATGCCTGATTCGAGTACCATATTATTATTGTGGGTGGCTGTACTAAGGAGAAGTTCCATACATGTTCATTTTTAATGTTTTTGTCATGTATACAGCAAGTCATAATGTGTCATTAAGTTCTGGTGAAAAAAATGGTCAAACTCTCCGAATGGTTCGACGAGGGTGATTATCCATTCTGCAATCAAAAGTTTAGAGAAAAATTCAATGATGCATACGTAGAATTAAAACAGGACACAACAAGACTTCAAGATAAAGTTGTCACGATTGCAATAAGTCTATTCGATCTTTATTTTGGAAACGAAATATACTAAATTAAACATATAAATTCTGTCCGTGAAAATGATGTACAAGGTTGGAGACGATACAATCCGTTTTTATTTCAATGAAGAGGTTTTCGGATTGGGTATCTTTATTGCTATTTTTAATTGAAATCAAATAAATAAATTAATATAACTTTTTTACAGTTTCATTAAAAAGAAAGTCAATGTAGTTTTGTCAAAGCTCATCAGTATTTTTACAATATAATTTTTACTTAAAAATAATTTTAGATCCATAATAAGGTACATTAACTCGATTCTGCATTAATATTCAGGAAAAAGCTCTTTTTAAAATCAAAAGTTACAAGAAATTGAAATTTAAAGACAGCGGCGTCGCTTGCGCAGATATCGTAATGACTTATAATGCGCGTACGCACCATGAATAATTCATCGGGATTTTGGTACATGTGTGTATGCAAATATATCAGATAAATATACGAGACTGCTCGGAGAAATTTTAGAGCAAATTGTTTGAGTAGTTAATGTAGAAACATAAAGATCTTTATTTAAGAATATAAACTGGTACGTGGACCGATTTGTTTAAGATTTCCTCTCGAATCTCATTATTTTTTAACTAATTCAGAAACAGAGATGAATCTGTAAATTCTATGAACGCATAAATAATACATGAATATTTTTCCATAGAAATATTTCTACTGAAAAGAAACCGAATGATTTCTAAATTCAGACGTGTGTCATAATCATAAACCTTTCAAAATGTAAATTGGCTGTATTAAATAATCTGAAATTGTATTCCAGTAGGTAATCATCGCCCATACAATACTGCAGACCGAATTTTATTAGACGTCTTCCTTATTACTTAAGTAAAGAGTTCATTTATTTGATATATCATTCACAAGCTCACACAAAACGTGTCCCGTGAACTTTTTAATGAGCAGTCTATTTGATACCACAAAAATCCAACAATAGACCCAATCAACGGTGGAAAAAATCACAAAACGCACTACCGTTAGCGATTCAATATTCGTAACCGATAGAATCGATTATAATCACGTTCGATTCAGTATCGATACAATGATCGACATAGTGACGCCTTGTCCAGCGCTAAGACGGTTTTACAATGGAAAAGAAAGTGTTAAGTCTGCTAACGATGTATAAATTTGGTATATGCGTTAGATGTTACCAATAATAACTGTTATTCTGTAGCGAATTCTTTTTTATGTCAACCGTCCTTAGCTTTCTCTTCGCGATCTCGATTATGTTTTGACAGTTCGAGCTGTCAGATGAAAACAATGCGTTTTGTTGTTGCTATGCGACACGAGTTTCACATGTTTATGAAGAGATATTAATAACAAAATTGTAGCATGTTTTTTTTTTTTAAATAACCATTAACCAAGCCTTTGAATTCAGAAGTTGTATAACCTACATACGTGCTTTGTGAAAAATTGATTACTGTGCAAGAAGGACTGCACCATCATCATCAGGCCTACCCCTTAGAACGCCATAATGAACGACAAGTTACCATTTGCATCCACCGATAGAGGATCACCATATATGACTTATCACAATGTCGTCTAAAAAGCAAATAGAACATTAACAGGCATTTGATAAAACGCTAAGACCCAATCTCTAAGTTCTCACTTCCCACTGCCAATAAATATTAATAAAACATTTAATATTTCTAGACTAGCCTCTAATTTACGAACGTGAACTCATAATTCTTTTACATGACCTTCATTGTCAATAAAGCCTCCACGATCGGTAAGCGGAAAACGGATGGTTCTATAATTTATAGGCGCGAACCGCCGGCCAACGGTTTAACGAGTGCCACACTATAATCAGAGCAATCGACCGACTCATTACGTGTTTAATGTCGACGGCTTAGGGGTCCGTCGGTTTGATCACGTTTTTTTTGGCATCAATTGTTATATTTGAAACGAAAAGCACAATATGATTTACAACAATATCTCTAATAGCATGACACTGAGCTTGATCTTCAACACTATTATTATTATATGAAAATAATTATTGTGTGTCATTTAAGTCTATACACATAGTTTATTTGTCATCATCATCAACCTATCTCAGTCCACTGCTGGACCTATGGACTAGGCGGAATAAGCCTCTCCTATACATTATAATATATCCTATAATTAATTTGAATTTATTTGGTCCTATAACTTTTTCCAAAGAATAAAATCAAAATTCTCCAACTCTCTTTTTCTTTCCTGTGATAATAAAAACGTTTGTGTGTTAGATACGATTTTACTAGAGTAGATAAATATCAATAGAATCAAGGAAATGGGAGATACGGAACCATTGAAGTTTTAATTATTTACGTTCCCCCGGTTACGTATTTAACTTAAGGACACTATTAACCTTAATGCCTCATGATAACTGGTGCCGTATAAAATAGGTGCTTAAATTTGGAAGCCATAATATTTAATGATAATTTCCTTGTCATTGGAGCATTTAAGATATCTCTTTGCTATAAAGTAAAATGCGTGAAGAATAAATAGAAAAAAGAAGAAGAGAAAGTATTTTAGTTAAGGATTGCAATTTATCTGTACCGATTGCACTAAATGATTGCCAAAACTAGGGAACCTTTATAAGCCGTTGTTCTCCCAAAGCATAGGCAATTTATTGTGTTTCCTACCTCTTTTATGTCTCAAAAATTTGAAAATTATGCCATATCAGTACTTTGTGCAAATCTCATCTTGGTTTGCGTCTACCAAGGACCTACTGGAACTTAAATTACCCGTTTTTCAACCTAACCTACTTCGCTTACCACGTTATTCCCGCGGCCTAATTTAACGAAACCCTGATTACACAAGCACGAATTACACACTTCAGTTTCAATCAGGCAACACTTACGCCTATAATGATTGCCAATAAAAAATATTCCAAAAAAAAGGCTTCCGATACCGATGCGCAGTAATAAAATCGATTTTCGTAGAAAACATCCGAATGCTCGAATGTAATTGCAATCGATATTAAATTGTGTACAATCACGACATGGTTTATGTGCCAAAATGTTTGGTTTCTTGCTCGGTGGTCCGTGTTATCACTCAATATTTGATGATTCGATTCATCGGAAACGATTTGAACACGCCCCGATCGTGTAATGAAATCGATTGCTCTGGATTGCGTTCCGGGTTGCACGTTTTTTAATGTATACTATTATAATGCTTCATGTAAGATGAGATATTTATGGTAAATTAATACCCGTATAGCTATAATTAAGATCGATTAAAGGTCAGGTCATAGCAACAGTTTAGAAGCACATCACTCAAAGCTGTCAGAAGAATTTTAATACTTTAGTGATGTACAACCTTTACCGTGATATGTGTTTTTACTTAACATTTTACTAGAAACACCGGTACAGCAGACGTGATGTCATAATGAAAATTAGAAAAAGATAAAATAACATTAACACGTAATAAATCTTCAGCTAATGATAATATTGACATAAATCGCCATCCTTACATTAAAATATAAATTAAGTCACCGCCGACTTTTATAGAAAACACAGAATTCTTATCGAATTATTAACATTTCTAGAATCATTAACGAATGTATCTTAAAACTCAAAATTGATCTATAATGACAACTGTATAATTTCCAATGGTATTCTCTAATTATGGACTGGTTATATTAATGAGATTGGAAATTAATGGGTCAAAAATGTCGTGCGTGATCGAATTATTGAACGTGTAAACTAAATCAGTTTCCGATTGAGATACATTAAGTAAGGCTGTATCAATTTAATGGGGAATAACCAGATACTGAGCTGAGCATGAATTTAAAATTACGTACCATATATACATTAATTATAATCCTGATACAGTTTTTGTGTGCTATGTAGTGTAGGTAGGATGGGTATAATTTTATTTAAGACTAGTTCGTACGTAAACTTCGGTTCTAATTTTGTATCAATCAAGACATCTTGGGTCTTCCTACTCGTACCAGCAGCTGTGTATATTTCAGGTATATTTGTGATTTTTTCTTTCTTGTCACTTTCTTTATCACCAACGGACAAAATGATCCCAGATGATAAGAGGCTTCCCCCTTGTAGGTCCTTCCCATATTTAATATTGTCGATCTAAATTTTGTATACCACACTTCTGCATACTCTCTTAAAGAATAAAAGCTTGATAAACTACATCCGCAGAGTCTTGCATGCACTGCAAGATAAATCTTAAACAAAAACGAAATAAATAAATTGGCGAACGTTAAATATTAACCTAGATCATGCAAATAGATGACACCGCTTGAATGACCTTTTGACCGGCGCGGGCGCACGCAAAAAGCCTTATTAAAATTCCGAACGCACACAAGTGTTTGTTACAAAACTGTGCTTTATGAGAATAGGTTTGTTGAACCATGGAAGCTAGGCGATACTGCGTCAATGCTATAATTTATGTTTCAATAATTGCAATTCATTGTATATTATTAACTTCTGACAATAACTTTGCTATTATCGGAACTGGTAATACCAGTTCCGATCATAGCAAATATACTATATCTATTGAGTAGTATTCATAACTAAGATATTTATGTGAAAAAAAAATCGCTGCATTATTCGCCTATGACTAAGAGCAAAGAGCAAATGTATTGAATAAAAAACCTACAACTTCGTATAGAAATTTTCCAGAAAAAATGTAACTTATGCCCCACATTTTATCTTATCATCATATATTTCAAATTTCATAACGATTGGTTCAGCAGTTTCGTGATGAGGTAACAGACAGACAGACAGTTACTTTCGCATTATACAAGTAAGGATTACTTTAATAACTAATATCTATTTTGAATACTATTCATCGTTATTGATGATACATTTTTTATTGTATCATCATTTTTTTTTATTTTTGTTTACCATATAAAAAGCTAAATGCTTTTGTGAATTTCGATCTCCATTGAATATGTTGGAAACAGGTAATTGGATTCTTTTGAGTCTCATTATTTATTATTCATTCGTCTTCATTAGATAACAAATTAGACTTGGGTATGGTGATGCAAAAAGAGCAAATAAATAATTATCATAATGTGCCATTATATCGTTTGAATGTGCTTTTTATGTGTTAGTAAAAAAGTGTTGCAATCAATCATATATTATGACAGATCAGCAATATTCGCATCCGTTCGATTAGATCTTACTGATCCAATAGTAAGTCAATTTATTGCTTGTTATATAAATTATTACCTGATAAAAGATAAACTAGATTCTTATTGAATGTATGTTTATTGATATGACTATAACTTTGTTTTGTTTTATGTTTTGTAGGAAAGATAATTTTGCTGATAGACACACGAGGCATGACATAATATTAACTTCACAATACACGCTGAAATCACTCGTCAAATGGCTGCATTTTTTTTTGTTTTTCTGAGTATTTTATTTCCCACAATCGCGAGTCAGGTCTTTTTGTGTGTCACCGGACAAAAAGGCGAGACTGCTAGAGCCTCCAGTCAAAGTCACTTCCAGCGCTAGCTAAAGCTACAAATGTCAGCCATAGCATCGCTTTCACTACACAAAAACCTCATACTTTTACGGTCGAAATATTCAAATATATAATTTAACCTCTGAACTGATGCTAAACGAGGCGACACGGCGTCGGTTTCCGCCTCAAATCGCAAATGTACGTGTTTCAATTATTTATAATTATAGCACTATATCACAGGTTTTATGATCTCGTTTATATAGTAGGGGATTAAGGAAATTGCAGCCTCCTGATATCGCGGAAGTTGCGTAGGTATGTACCTAACTGCTGTACACAACACATCGTTTTAGTTTCCCATGGGATCGTGTTAACAAAGAGCGCCATACTGATATTCTAACAAATTTTAAGTAGGTTTTCTCCTCGACTGCCTCGTTGGTGTAGTGGTCGTTAAGTGTGACTGCTGAGCATGAGGTCTGCTGAGGTCCTTGGTTCGAATTCTGGGTCGGGCAAATGTTTGTAGGTTTTCTCATTAGGTAATTGTGTGATTGATGTGAGTGTTGATTTGTGCCCGGTTGCGACTCAACCGCTATTATACTGTGACTCAGTATATAACTGTGCATTATATGTACACCTCTGCCTATGCCTTCGGGGAATACCGACATGATGTTATGTTAGTTTTTCTGCACACAAAAAATATTTGTTTACTATAATATTTGAATGGCGTGGTTAAAAATCATCATCAGCTGGAAAACATCCACTGTTGAACAAAGGCCTTCTTCTTAGTTAAAAATGTGACTGAATGTGAGGTGTCGGTTTGACTCCAGGTTTAGGACTGGTATGATTTTTTTTTAATGTGTAAATTATTACTATTCTCTTTGTCAGTCTCTTACATGGAGGTAAACATGGTGATATATACTATAGAATACTCTATTCTTCTCTTCTCGTATCTTCTAGCATACCTTCAAGCGCCTCGAATTTAATTTTTCCCCCTCAATTTGAATAACAGTAAACACTTCGATCGGCTTCTTTTCTAACCAGATTTACGTCACAGCGGGGGCGCGCGCGCAGGTGCCCGCGGCGCGTGTGTCGCGGGCACCCGCTAGGGCTCTACATTTTTGCAAGTCTACTTAATTTAAAAGCGAGATATTTTAGATTTTTTGTTTGAGCGACGTTTCTGGTTAGAAAACACTTTAGATAGAAAACTTTCTTTCGAGTAATAAATAAAGATTCGAATTCTTGTTAACGGGATGACTAATAAGGTAAACGATTTTAAATATGGTTTTCCCAGGTTGTCTATGGGAAAAATAAAGTTCACAGTTGTTTACTTCTCTGTACCTACTGCTGATTTCTTAAAGGAATAGTACATCATAGTAAAAACCACTTGAACTTTTTAGTTATTTTCTAAATCATCATCATCATCATCATCAGCCGGAAGACGTCCACTGTTGAACAAAGACCTCCCCCTTAGAATGCCACAATGATCGACAGCTTGCTAATTGCATCCACCGGTTGCCCGCAATTCTGACGATATTGTCGCCTCGGGGGAGGCCTGCCAACGCTGCGTCTTCGAGTTCGTGGTCGCCACTTCAGAACCTTAAAAGACCTAAATGTCCTAGACTAACCAACAATAATCCTCCTGTTTCAAAACCCTATTAATCTCAATGAACAAAAACAAACAAGAAACATTCACTTTCAAACAAATTAATCACATAATTACATAGATCACTATCATAATTTGAGTTACTATGCCGTGTAAGCTGCGCGCGCGCATCTCACGCGTCAGCGCACACGACACAATGTTGTGGCGCTAGTGGTTGGTTATCGTGATCATCTTTGATGGTTGATTAAAATGAGCAAGATATAGTCAAGGTGAAACTATTATTTTTAAAAGGGTATTTCTTATTTGTTTAGTTGAATAAGGAGAGCTTAAATTACGTTAACATTATGTTTGTTTACTTCTAAAAACTATTACAAGGTGTTGATAGTGAGTATGTATCATCATCATCATCATTATCAGCCTATCTCAGTCCAGTGCTGGACACAGGCCTCCCTAGTGTATATATAAACCCTACCAATAATGTTCTCTTGACCAATTTTCGGTCACGACGGCCTGTCTCAGCTGAGATACACAGGTGCACTCCCTATTGCAACACTTGTAGTCTCATAGGACGGCAGACCGACAACCTGGATGTCAGACCAAGATCGGTCGCAGGACCAAGAGTCTTCACATGTGAAAACGGTCACCCAGCACCTAATAGACTGCGGCTTGCTTCACCTCGCAGGTCAACCAATCTGCGCTGTAGCCAAGTACCTACGAGTACCTTAAGACTTATAGTATAGTTGGTAAAGGACGCAAAAACACATTCCAAAAATTAAAAATGTATTTTAACCTCTCGCCACTAGTTCCGGGAATAATAAAAAAACAAATCAATTTACAAAATATTTACCTGTAACTTTGTGTTGATTGACAACCACAACTGATAATGATTGATAAATCCTCACAAATAATTAAAAGAATCGTATTAAACTCACCTATTTCGATTGTAAAAAATGGCGTTCTTGAAACAACAGTGTTGTTCGTGATAGATGCAATTTCACGCTTGACTCCAAGGTGTTAATGATTGATTGGAATCAATTTGTCAATCAATAAAAAATATAATAAATTAAACTGGTACCTTTTAGTTTTATTTCGAAATATCTCAAGGGTTTACCGTAACCTTTATAAATAAATTTAATTTGTGTAGGAATTTAAGTCTAATTACATCAATAACAGTTAATTTAATTAAGAAAAAAACAATGAAACTGCGTATAAAAAATTGCGGAAGAAACTTATATATAGTACCCTATTTATTCTTCAATGTATTATTACAATTGTATTGACATACCGCTGAAGATTGTATTAATTCTTATGTTATAGGGCAACGCAAGCTCACCAGACTATAACTAGGAATTTTCAAAAATCTCCATCTAAAACTTCCATTCGATCTAGTTCGTAATCTATCTCATAATCACTTTTAGCAATCGAGTTTTGCGCCTACGAGGTAATATAAATGAGTTTAAAACGAAACCAATTAAACATAAAGGATGACATTATTACTCAACTTGCAGTTGATATGCAAACCACGCATGCGCTAGTGCTAGTTTAAACCGCACATTACGTATTACATCTAAGAATAGATTTAACGAGTTGAATGCTATCGAGAAAACAAATCATAAATATGTTTTTTAAAAAGCGAATATACCTACTTCATTAGTATTTTTTATATAGAAAGTTCTAATTTATAACCATATCACATTAATGAGAGTTATAGGAAACCCTATCAAAATACATTCATAAGCGAACAATAAACATCTAGAATCGAATTCAACAAATCACGACACATAAGCCTCGGTCACACGGGTGGTCCTATTAAAATGAACCGACTGCCACACTTGTCCATGCCTCGTTTACATATTCCACTTGACTCGCGCATAAATTGTCATTACGGTAATCATTCGATACATTCTATCGATAACTACGCTCGCCTAAATCGTTTAGTCGATTTCAATCCTCGGTTGGACGCCTCCTAACGACTGACCAAGAAATCTATTTGTAATGTACCCTTTTTTTCACAGTTCAAAGTGTATGTGACGTTGTATACCTATTTTATCTTTAACTTACTGAGCTTTATCGGTTTATAGTCGTAAATAAGGTTGGAACGATACGGAGTGCGCTCTAGTGCAATGCTCGTTCAGATCGAACACGCATAGTCGATTATTTGGGTAACTTCGATGACAATTTATTTTTTAATGTCAGCTTTTGACGCGTCGGATTAATCTAATATTGAAATGAGTGTAGTAAATTGAGGTTTATGTCTTTTAATTTTTAGTTGATAGGCTGAGTGCATTTCCGTTGATGTAATTAGGACTGTATGCTGTTTTGATTTTGGTTTATGATGACAAACTCAAGTTTGTATTATAATTAGAAATTTAATGGTAATGAACTAGTAAAACAAAAATCGTAATATTTTATTTCGGAATTATACTGTTTAAGTTTTTATAGATTGCCTAATAAACGATTGAAATATTTTATTTCATAAGAATTATATTGTATGTATTAAAATATGGTACCTACTCTGATTTACCATAACTTCACGCTTTTATTACCCCAAGAAATAGACAGAGGTTCACTTACCGAGTATATCCACATTTTGCCAGTTATGTTCAAAGTCCCAATGTAATAAGGGGCGAGCCTATTGCCATTAACCGGGTACAAATAATCCAGATTCCGTGCTGCACATTTTTCCCAACCCGGACTCGAACCTAAGACCTCATTCTCAGCAGTTGCTTGCCGACCACTAGACCAACGAGGCACTCATGTCTGATTGCCCGACTCACAAAAAGATGATGCTGAATACAGCAAGACCGAAATAAAATTAAATATTAAATGAATAAATTACAATCTAAATAATAATTATTATAAATTATCACCAATCTGTATGCCACGACTCCCATGATATCATCACCACAAAATGTCGTGATCGAAATCGAAGTTCAATACTTTACTACACGATATATCTGAGAATTGACACATGTTTACTTAACTAAAACAAGACAAAATCCAAATACACAAACTGGATTCCATACTTAAACCCATAAAAATATCCTTATACATATTGAACCAATTCAATATTAAACTCAATGTATGAGCTTTGCCAACGAACTCGATTTTTCAATCGATTCTGTACTAGTTACGAGAAACAGTCCCTATTTATGGAAACATTACCGTGGACATCATCGTTAGTAACCACAGCGCATAACCTAACTCAGTCGCCAAACAGTATCGGTTCGAACACGAGTATCGATATGCAAAGTGATTCGATTATAATCGCTAATGCCTCGTACACACTGGTCTAGTAAGGACTGGTTACTTGTAAACAAATTAGCGGGAATGCTTGAGCGAGGTGTGTTAAAATGTTTACTTTATTTTCTAATGCTGATGTGGATAGAGATCTATACACTATACAGTTAGAATGATAAAGGTGTAACTATGTTTTCTTTATTTGAAAAAAAAATCAATTTTAAATGGAATGTTAAGAATATTTTAGAAAGACGCATGGGTAAAAACAGAAGAAAAAATAATTATACTCACGCTTCGTATGAGAAACATAATAAACACCATGGTATACTTGTGATACTAATTAATAATACTAATTACATAAAATCAAGTCTAAAATCCCCGAATGAGTAGACAGAGTTGTATAGTACACCCACATTTTGCTAGTTAACAGGTCAGTTACAGGTCCCAATGTAACAGAGGCGAGCGCAAATACAGACTTCGTGCTGTTACGGAGAATTACCTTATGGCAAAAACCAGTACCACATTACCCGACCCGGGATTCGGACCCAGGACCTCATGTTTGGCCATCGCGCTAAGCGATAACTAGACCAACGAAGCATAATAAAATGTTAAAGAATAGAGCTTACCTACCAATAATATAAATAGGTTCAGTTATCTAGGTACCAGTATTTATTTATTCGAAGTAGTTTAAGATCTAAGATCTGCTTGCCGTGTCGTAAAAAAGCTGAAGGACTTTAACAGCCTGCGCACCGACCAGCCGACACATTCCTTGAACTTCATTCGCGGAGATCAGCATAGAAACATGTCCAACATTCTTATAAAGATTACAGATACATTCTTCTAAATAATCAAACAAACTGGCTTAAGCTATTACAATGTATCCAGTAATCGCGTACTTGAAAACAAACCTGTTTACATTAAACTTACTGGCCGTCATTCGATAGAAAAACATTGTCTGTGTCATGTATATAAATGATCAAATGATCTCGAGAAATACCAAAGTTTGTTTACAAAAAATAAAACCTTATTCCACATTCGTGTTGCTAAACATTACCATTTAGATTTGTTCGGTTCGACTTAAAACCCGGCGTACGTTCCGAGCGAACGCATTGATGATTCAACGGGCAAATCCGTATAAACGCCACCATTTAAATGTATATTCCGAACGCGATAGTGAAACAACTTAACGTGTCAACGTCACACACAAAAATAAACTCAATTGCATGTTTGATAGAGCAGGAATTGCGATGGGAGATGATGAAGGTGTGATAATTAAAGAAGACGATGACGGCAGTGCGCGCGCTTCAAATAAATAAGTCTACACTTAGTATGCCCCATGCGACGATGTTATGTAAGTAGTATAACTAGATTAATGGGTCAATACACTTGATGTTCGGTTTTTGTTTGTAATGGTGGGTACAGACGCGTCGAGTACTGTTGCTTAAACACATTACTTCTGACCAAACCATTATGGCCCGCGTTTTACGTCAATCATTCTTGTTTGTAATAATATTCTAATAATTGTAAATGCGTATGTTTTTGTGTTACCTAACTCGAGTGTTTGACCAATCGTTAACATTTGTAGTTTGAGTATCTGATGCTGCGTTTTATTATTAACGATTTGCGTGAAAAGTGCGTGTGTTATGTAATATTTGACGCGCAACAGACAGTGATATAAGCTAGGAACAACTTGCTTTACTCGTACGATAGTTATTAGTTATTTCGTCAAACTACTTGTCAATGTTTCATATGATTCGACTACCTGCTTGACGCAGTGGCTATGCTATTTAACTGCTGCGCTAAGGGTTGCGGGTTCGATTCCCGCGCGGGTCAAAAATGTGTGCGAACCGCAGATGTTTGTCCCGAGTCTGGGTGATTGTATATATTTCATGTTTGTGAAACACACCGACGACACAGTCAAAATTCCCAGTGTAGATCGATGTGTGTTAAAAAATAAACAAAATAGTATTTAATAGCACCTACCTAAATAATATCACGCTACTTGACTAAAATGGCGCTACGACAGCAAATATTTGAAGCCGCGGCACAAGTGTTTGATCAGGATAATTTAGTGAGGCCATTGACAATCACAAGATACTTACAGACAATTTGAACGTACTTAAGATGCAATCTAAAATAGACGAACGATTTCGAAATGACAACGCTACAACTATTAACTGGAATCAATTTAGTTTAAGGTCTAATCATACAAAACATTGAAATGTCTACACTATATCCATGTTTACTGACAGTCCTGTTTGAAGCAAATAACATTTAAAATATGCAAGGATCTCCTCCATTGGCATTGATCTCGATAACTTAATATTCACAAAGGAAAATTCCGCACGAAACATCGCCAGCGCGCATCGATACATCCCTATTCGACTTAGTATGTATCGATTTGCAATCGGTATGATTCGATTACGAATCCGATCACACGCGCTATTGTTTCGTTAGATTTTATCGGCGATAAATGTTCGATGGTAGTGTCATAAGTTTGATGAAACTAGATGTTAGGTGTAGATGTATGTTATCTTGGAGGTATGTGACTGTTAGACAATCCAATATATTTTTTTACTAGCTGCGCCCCGCGGTGTTGTCCGCTGCATTTTTTGGACTTAAAAAGTAGCTTGTGTTAATCCAGGGTGTCTGCCGGCCCCCGTTTGAGCGGGAATATGTACCAAACATACTCACAAACTTTCGTGCTTTATAATATTAAGAGTGATTTAAGGGTAAATAATATTATGACTTCACCATAATCATTATAACAATGATTATTTGGACGATACTAATGATCACTAAAAATGGCTAAAAATGTATGGATGACGTCACGTCGCCGTCGAATATTATTATAATTAATTCGATGTAATTAAATATTAATAATAACAATGAAATTATTTAAATTTCTTACGTAGTTAACAAAAATAAACATTACTTTGTTTTTAATTATTACCTTATAACGTCATATTATAACAATATAACATTTAGGTTAATTTACATCACAGACGATTCTAATGCATACGAGTAATATGTCAGTTTTTTTATCTACATCCTATAAATACTAGGCGCTCATAGATCCACAATAGTCAATAACCGATACGCATCGATATGGAGTAGATTGATCCTCGTTGGCTCGCATCGGGAAAGCTGCGCGGACGCCGCTTACAAATTGCCGCGTGTGCGCACGCGCGGCTTTAGGGTTACCACTTTCGCGGTATTTTTCTTTATCCCCTTAAGTTTCGTGAAAAATACTTTGAGATTAATTCAAATTTTCATTGAATCAGGTTATAACAGAAAAATCGTTCAGATTTTAGAAAAAACTTGTAAAACTATGTAATAAATAGCCCACCAAGGCATGCTATAGGTTTTGAAGTTCCACTGTCAAATATATAGATCTATAATTAATACTTAAATGGTCCTGTAGGTCGGGTTTAAAACAACTATAACTTTGGGGGCCGATTGAAAGATTTTGGAAAGAGGAAAATCTACTCGTTACCATTTCTTAAAGATCTTAGAGAATTACTAAGCGAGATCACCAAGTTACGAACTAATAAGTTACGTCCAAGCATGGTGCCAAATAAACCATGTATGATACTGAAGGGATACTTAACAACGCATATGTAACTCAAGTATACACTACCTTTACCGTTTAACTGCACATAACACATAAATCTCACTGATAACCTTACATTCTTATGCAAGAATCTAGCAAATAATTATGCGCGTACATAATATTCATGGGGTATAAACCACATGTAGTTATCTGATAGTAAATCTTTGAGCGATGGACATGTCTCATGTCGTCGCGTTAGTAGCTGCTGGCTCATCGGTGGTATACTGTTATAGGCTATATTTAAGTGTTGGTTGAGCTCTTATTTGTGTTAATGTTCTTTCTTCTATCGATTTCTTGTTGCGGCTGATTTAATTTGTAGTAGTTTTTTTAATAGCCTGATTAATATCTCACTGGTGGGAATAGGCTTCTTCATTGTCACGATCTGATTGACGCAGCAGCTGATGATTAGACATCTGCGCCAGGCGTTGCGGGTTTGCTTTCCCGCACGGCACAAATATTAATTGTCTGATCCGTAGCTATTTGCCCCGAGTCTAGGTGTTTGTGTATGTGATATTAATTCATGTTTCTGAAACGGACTACAATACAGGAGAAATTCTTAGCGTGGGGTGACGTTACCAAAAATTGTTTTGCCCGCATTTTGTATTTAAATTTTAGAAGTTTATTTGATTTAATTCTCTGGCTTTATATTTCTTATAATCTAAGAATTTAGTTGAAAAACTGCAACTCACAGTTACGGTGACTAAAAAATTTACTTAATCTGTAATAGTTAAAATTGAAAGGAAAAAGCCTCAAACAGAGAAGGAAAAATGTTATCTACGATTCTGTCTAGTTAGATACTAACGTAGTAAAGATATCTAGATGGTGTGAAGTAAGTGCCTGGACATTCTTGCTTCACTTTATTGAAAAGCATTCGCTTCGTAAGAAAACAGTCTTCAATCTTCAAAACATGTTGTCATGTTGTTCAATTCGTGTTTGAAACTTGGTGATTACGATGTTATAGCCCCTATAACCAAATCGTGGTGGTCATTATGAGTTACTGGGCCGGTGGTCTATTCTAAACTGGAGACCACACATTTAAATGCTGTTTTTCCACTTCGTTTTCTGCGTACACCATAAAAGAAAACAACCTTCATTCACATTACATATGCCACATAATTAAGCCAATCAACATAATTAAAATCCAGTTGCAACATTTTATTTAAATTTGGCTCCCAATAAATGCCATAAACTTTCACTGTTTTATGGTGAGCTCAACACATACATACCAATAAGTTACTCTATACAAGCAATTTTGAGCCATTTGAAGACAAATAGAATTAATTTTATTTCGTCGAACTTTTGGACTGAATTGTAACTCACGTTAACGAGTGTCTGATTAAGTGCTGTGTTTTTAGGCCCTAGTAGCCAAGGTATTCTAACAAAGTAAGCAAGCATCAAACTATAAATCAAAGAAAAAATGTTGACGTACCTACTACAATACAGACAGCCATTGCCGAAATTAAGTACCATATTTTAGCGATTTTTGTTCCTTAAAAAGACAAAAAAATACTCGAAATGACACGTAACTTGTTATATTTTATCTACACCCCGTAAATGACCGTTATAATAAATCACAATCCAATTCAATCTTTATGGAATACAGAGCGTGATAAAAACTTAACATTGAAGCTTACAATGTCAAAAGCTTAAGTGAAATCTTTTTTTCTCATTTTACGTTGACAAAATTTACAAAAAATATTTTGTTTAAATAGTAATGTGTTTAATTTTATTCCTTCTTTTTCTATGTCTCTGTTAGTTTTCTGAAAATTATCATTGAGAATAAGTAGATAATACATACTTCGATGTGCCATCACGTGAATTCCGATGACTGCTAAGAAAACACCAAACGTAGCAGACAAACAAAATCCTTTTTTAGGACGGTCCTTGAATGTTATTCGTCATAATTGCTAAAATCTAATTAAAGATAATTATAGCAACCTCAATAATAGCGAGTACAAAGGCTACCACGAATCTAATGAATCCAATTTAGATACATTTCAAGACGGAATTAATTTTATTTGAGCGACCTTTAGGCGAGTGTTTTAACACAGTAATGAGCTTTAATAAGTATTAATGGAACTTAGTACTATCGATTCTCTAATGTGGGTAGAATTACAAGTGGACTACAAGGCCATAAGGTTAGAGATTAGTGTTTCAAATTGCATAATACTATAATATTCTTAGAGGTTTTGTTGTTAAATCACTATCACGATTGCTTGGTCCGAATACTGATTTGTTTTTATTTTTTTGAGATTTAGGAAAATGTTTGGGCTGTTTTTCATAGATGTCATGTGTGTGCTTTTTTTGTAAATCGTTAATATTAGTATCATTACTATGCCTTCACTAATATTAATTTATTATTTCAAATCTAAATTATATTATCACTATCCACACAGAACCAACGAATACTACAGAACCTAAGAAATGATCACATAAGGACCAGTGCGCCTAAGTTACTTAAATTCCTGTTAAGAATCCTATAAATTAACAGAAAATAAATAGACCCGGAAATATCAAGTAATCCTGACAAACAAAAAACTATCTACACACTGCCAACCCTAATCCATACATTGAAGGATATATCGCCGTCCACCGGCTTTCAACTTCGCCGACGTCACACATTCAACTATACGAAGGCAGCATTGTATTTTAATTTCTGCCGTGTTAGGAATTTACAAATAAGTGCTTCTTTTAAATCAGTTACACAATTTTGAACTCTAGCCCCTCACCTTAAAACTGACACGTTTCAAGGTAAAATGTATGAAGAGTTATTGCTAGGGATGGTAGTGAATTACCATTGCGACATTTAGTATAAATTTAGACGAATCGTTTGTTTAAATTGAGTGATTTAGAGTTTTATGGCGTAATATTATCGAATTGAATTAAAGATAATAAATACGCTGAGAAGGAAATAGCTTTGGTTAATCAATCATTGGCCTTGATTGCAGTCGATTTATTTTGTGATGAAAATAATGTAGCATTCAATTCAAATAACTTATTGTGTCCTTTGTAATTACTAGTTTCAACAACGCGACTTTGTCTGCATATAAAAATGACTGCTTCTGACTTGAGATATACCTAATATAACGTTCCACACAGTTTACTTTTAAAACAAATAAAACTCTCTTTTATGTTTAAAATCAGTAAGTAGATTAATAAAAAAGCACCAGGAAAGTCCGAATCTTTGAAGTATACCTATATTATACTATTCTGGTATCCACACGAAAATGCAACAGGAAAAATAAAATTCTTAGCGACGATTTCAACATCCGATTTTTTGTCGCTCGATAATTTGCTGTCGACAACTGATTGTTAATGAAAATTGCTTCGCTCCCTACGTTTTCTTGTTTCAAGCTGTGCGACAAAATGTCGTGTCGGTCGTTGTATGTATCTATTCTATTGTCATGTCAGGGGTGATGGGAAACACAGGTTCTTTTTATGTACTGTCTACCTACCGCTGTGTTGGACTAGGATCATGTTTTTTGGATCAAATTGGTGTTTATCTAAAATGCGGTAACATGGCAAGGCGATTATGGGGGTAGCCTTGTTTATATTGTTACGTGTTTCTTTTTTATTTGCCTGTGTTCTAAATAAAAGATTTTTTTATACAAGAAGCTAATATCCATTCAAGATCTATCTATCCTTTATTCATTTGAATCTACCTATCCTATTCGTTAGCGAATGACTTTTGCCATGAAGCAATTACCAGCTATAATAGATATCTACGAACACACCGTTTAACACTCATTTGCGCATACGCTGCGTAGAAACATCTTAACTTTCCGAAATGATTAAATTACCCATCTGCCAATCAAGCACACATTTACAATCTCTGTATCAATATTGAACGGTTTAGATTTTATGGTGTCTCATTTGACGTCTCTATCCAAACATTTAAATTCCCATTAACTTCAAAGACCGGTAATTAAACCTCGAACAATTTTATTAACAAGCCAGCTATAACTAGCCCTCAACTAAGATACACACACTGTTAAATAGAAAAGCTTTAAAACTGTAGTGCTATAAAAAGAAAAAGGTACATAAAAAAAAAAGAATTTGGGACAATGTTTTCGTATTTCCTCATCATAAGGCCCATCAAGTTCGTGGTGAGGTTTTAGCCATTATATCAGGCTGATTGCCTTATCCCAGCTACCTAAAGGAAATATCTTTATAAACCACAAAGTTAAAAAATGTAACATAAATATTTTTTATTATACATAAATTATACGCTGTAAGCCTGCCTTCTTAGTCTAGTGGTCGTTAAGCGCGACTGCTGTGCATGAGGTCCGTAGTTCGAATCCCGGATCAGGCAAAGTGTCACTGGGTTTTCTTATTAGGTAATTCTTATATAAATACAATACAAGGTCAGTCTGGATTACTGCCAGATTAAAAAAGAAGAGAAGAGGATCACCTCCTATTACATTGGGACCAAATATAACTGTCGAAATGTGGGTGTACTGTACACCTCTGCCTACGCTTTTGGGGATTACAGGCGTGATGTAACATGTAAGCATCCTTGTTGATAAATATTTATACCTTTTTCTGCATCAGAAGATGTCTTTGCCAAGAACTGGAACAGTAACAGGCTGTTATTCATATTCATTTATTCATAAAATATAAGCTTTCAGTATATACAACCAAATCGCTTATGTATATCTATTATAATGTTTATTAATATATAATGTATAAATAATAAACTCATCAATAATTTAGTTATCATCATCAGTTATCATGATTATTGATAATTTTTATTAAAAGTTTGAAGCAAGAATCTTCCCTATATTTGTATTCACAAACTGAACGAAGGTACATCTACAAACAAAATCTACAGCTTGTCGGCACTGCGCAACACTTGTACAGTCGCAGTAAAAAGTGCACACGAGCCGGTACAGTCGAGCAAAAAGCGGTAACTATCTGATTTCGCATTTCACGAGCGTCACCCGTATATCGCAATCTGCTGGGAATGGTCTGGAGTTGTTAAAAGTATATTTTAATTTAAATAAAATTTATGTTTTTGTTTATAATCTGACTTATTTTAGTTGGTGACATTAAGCAATGATAGCCACGTGGTATGACCGTTGAACTGCCAAGTCAAAGATCGCAAGTTGTCGCAAGGTTGCAAGTCAAAGCTCTTTGTGTCTTTTCGAATTTAGATGCGTACTATAAAATAGTTATCAGGTGCTAAAAAGTGAAGAAAAACATCGTGAAGAAACCAGGAAACCTAAGTGATATTTCAGCGGTGTGTAAAGCCATGTCAGGGGCCTACCTAGGTTTAAACTATGACACCAGGTTGTTCATCAACCATGTCATAAGAAGAAGAAGAATAGTGTGACATTTGGGGTATATTATAAATTCGCCTTAGTTAGATTGAAACCTTTGGATATTTCGAGATAAATATAAAATTTAAATTTTTTTATAGCCTATATTTAAAAGTCAAGTTATTTCGTTACGTTGGTTCCCTAAGCATGTTCATTTATTTTTTGTTCGTAAATTGACACTTCACGGACGGTATTATCAGCTCTAAGCACATCCAGACATCGATCAGTAATCAAATCACCCGGTGCTCGAATCGCCGGCAACTTAACATTAAATTTGTCAAGACCAACGACGATATAATTGCGACAATCTAATATAAACTTTACTTCCATAATATCAAAGTTCACATTTATATACACGATATTATTGGAAGGGAATTATTAAGTTTTTTCTTCAATGCATCAAATTTGCGAAGTGATAAATAGATGGTTATTAATTTGGTGCGTAATGAAGGCCGTGCCATTAAATTCATCGTGATTCCTAAGTATTTTGTAATACCATATTCACTGACATTTTGAGTTCATATGGCCCTGTGGTTTTATTTCCCACGTTTCTAGAACTCATGTCATTATTAAGGCCATTAGCTGCATGTAGGAAACTAAATGTATTGTACAAGGCGAGAACTAAAACTAAATGCTCTTCTTAATAGATCGTTGATTGATCACAATTATTGTTTGAAACGTGCTTGAATACGACTAAGTAAATTAAATATTTTTCTTTACTTTTATTTTTATATTTTTTTCATTTAATAAAATGCATGTCATACCTATAACTGTACCTAATAAAACACGATAAAAAAAATAATGTTACGGTTTTTTTTTTAATTTAAGCATAGTCGCCCTATTCTATAAAAAGCTCCATAGAATACATCAGCTTGCCTTCTTTTAATCGTAATCTGCCCGTTGCAGTCCAATACTGGAGATAGGCCACTCACTGTGGTACACCACAGAACCCTCTCTTATCATGTAGTAAACACCATATCAAGCACACCTCAGATAATCCCTCACAGACAAACAAGCTAAGTATCCAATAAAAAGTCCACTGGAAACCGACCACCTTAACACGCATAGTGACAGGTTCCCCACAGTACTAATAACATCAATAGATCTCAACCAACCGGCTCCCCAGTCATTAGCTGAACAAACAAACGGACAGCGATGTTAACTATTCAATAAATATGCTGTGTTTGCACCAAGCACTTTAGTACCGTTAGTGTTGGACGTTAGTGAACAACAAGAATTAGGGCGACGGTCTTTGGTGTGGAGTGACGCTGAAGAACAAAGAATAGACTTCCTTTTCTATGTGTCATTTCTGCAGGATAAGGTTCCTTATAACTCAGTGATGAGACGGCCTGATTGGCGCAGTGGCTATGTGGTTGGACTACTGAGCTCGGCGCTGCGGGATACGGGATAAAAAAATATTCGGTCTGGGTGTTTGTGTATGTGATATTTCATGTTTGTAAAACGCATACATGACAGGGAAATCCCTAGTGTGGAATGCTTTTTTTATAAAAATCTAGGTTATAAAGATCTATGAAGCAGTCACTTGATTGATACTAAGGGTAAGGAAGCGTAGAACAAAATATCTGGGTCGTATAGGTCGGATAGGTAGTAGATATATTACTGGAATCCAGCTGCATCTGGTTACACTGAAAACGGACCCCGATGATAAGATACAAATAAAATTTTATTTAAAATAGACTTAAATTATGTATAAGTACTTTTTGTACGTCAAATAACAACAAGACTCTCCCCCAAAAACACCCTCCCGTCACCGCTTCCAAGCTATAGCTGGGGAGAAGAAACGGCGCACAATCTGTCTGTAAAAATTTGGATTATAGTTGGGAAAGGGCAGATGCTGATTTTAGCCCTAAGGGTAACCATTGAGCCCGGGGCCCACAGCTGGACAAAGATCTCACGTAATTTCGAGGAGGAACTCAAACAACTAATCTTCTTCTTGAAAAACAAACTCGAAACGAACTCGACAGTCGCGTTCGTGACCAAACATCCGATCCAAATGTAGTATTTAATTGAACTAATCAAGCAGTGTTAAATATATTTTGATTACCTGATAATTATGCAACAGATTATTTGAACGTGTTGATCAAGGATGTGTAATTAATAACAGCAAGATATAATTACTCTGTGGTGTGAATGCGTACTGTAATTATCATCTTAGCTGAATATTTATGTACCCAGTTTAATTTTCGTAGCGACATTCAAAGGTTAAATCTACAAATTCTGGGATCGCCCCGATACACAAACTTGACGTCTGTACCACAATTACTTGCAATTATACAAAAATGCAAATTTGAACCACTTTATTGAAATCTTAAGTGATATCAAGGTGATCAGGAATCGAACTTGCGACCTTTCGTTTGTAAATATTTGATGTACACAAATAAGTGGTGATGGATGATCGATGATTGCAATGGTTTTGTCAATGTGACGTTGAGTCAAATGTCAGATCAATCACGCATTCGTCACAGTTTATTTCGACATTTTGACGTGTATGTGTATATTCTGTGATAGATTAGCTTTCTTTGATTTACTTAATACCTCTTCTTAATGACGACATGAGCTATGTTATAACTCGCCTTCGAAAAAAGTTTAACGAGTCTCCAATTTTCTTGGACTCTCCTAATAAAAATGAGCCTATTTAAAAGGAACCAATGTACATCGTACATAGGTACCGACATAGGTTTCGATAAATGATTTCGTTTGCTCTTTATAATACCGTCTCTCATAAATACTCTTTTAATGCACTCTATTCTTAGCTGCTGCTCCCAAAGATATGATCAGTTTACATCTATGATTAAATTACGCATTAAAATAGTAATTAAATTACTAATAAGTTAGACCATTTTCATGAAGACCACAAATGGTCGAGTCTATAACGCTCGCCAGCCATGTAGCTAAAATATTTTCCCCCGAAACAAATTATACTTTCACCAGTTCTCGAAATATTTCTCACACTCGTCCTCTAATAACCATTCGTGCACAACAAATAACGAACTGGTTAACAGAAAGTATAACCTTATTAACCCCAGGCTAACTGTTCAACACGTCTAATCACCGCTAACTATCCCTAATGAATTGGTGAGTAAACACGCCAAGCCCAAATCACCGATATCGAAAACATAAATTACTAAAAGTAAAAAAATAAATGCATCTAATAAAAAATCGGGTGTGCCGTATGCTCGTTTACAATCAATTAAAATGAAAAAGTCTAATAGGCAACTATATGCTATTAAAATACATTTTACCGAACTTTCAAGTTGCCGAAGTCTTTTGATACTTACCACCTAAAACCAACCGCTAAATCGAAATATAATTATGATACAATTAAAGTAATTATTTCGCATAGTCAATTACAATTTATAACATTAATAAATATTTTATTTATATTAATACGTAAAGATTATATTATGTAGTTAATTTTTAATTATGATTAGGCGAAAGTTCGCGGCGCGATCAAAGTTTAAATTGGATTGTTTAGTATGTAGATTGATATCAATACATCAAGGCCGACGGTTTGAACTACTGAACCTAGCCCCCCTTCCCCACCACTATTCGATGTGGGAAAGGCAAAGAGAACAGATGAAGCGAATTGTTAATAGGTACAAATAATATACATAGTCTTGTTAGAACATCAAATCCATGCAAAGATTTTTGCAAAATTCTTGGAAATGATTTAGTCGGCTTTATTTGTTAAGTAAGCAACTTTCCAGTTACGAATTCTACTTATTTCTGGAATCTTTCTGAGATGTTGCAAATATATATTTTTTTATCTTTATACTTTTTTTTCCTTAAACTTTCCGCTTGTAATATACGTACGTAGATATAATCTTTGTCTGATTGTTGCTCACTAGATTTTGTGCTATAGGTTGGACTTACCTGAAGAAACTGTGGTATGTGCAGAATAAATATTGGTCCAGAGCGTACGTCCTTGGACAAATCCTAAGGCCAAGGATATCCACGTTAAAGAATTATGTCATAAATATTAATTTTCTTTCCAAGAACAGGTCATTATAAATTTTATATATATATATATTATATAATATAATGACCTTTATATTATATTATATTATATATATACATAGGTCATTATATTATAATAACAACGATACTGGAGTACGAGTTCGTAGAATTTGGTTTAATTAATAAGGCACCGAGAAAATGTTGAGTAATTAACTGTCCCTCGTTGGTCTAGTGGTTGCTGTTCGCGACTGCTGAGTACGAGGTCCTGGGTTTGAATCCCGGGTCGGGCAAAGTGTTATTGGGTTTTTCCATTAGGTAATTCTCAGTAATAGCACGGAGTCTGGATTTGTGCCCGGTTTATGGCAATAGGCTCGCCCCCTAATACCTATACATTGGGAGCTAAAAACATAACTGGCGATATGTGCACCTCTGCCTACAGTTTCGGGGAATATAGGCATAATGTTATGTTATGTTAACTGTCCCTCAAAAACAAAACACATAAACATAACATCACGCCTGTATTCCCCGAAGGGGTAGGCAGAGGTGCAGATATAGTACACCCACATTTCGCCAGTTATGTTTTTTAGGTCCCAATGTAATAGGGGGCGAGCCTATTGCCATCAACCCTGCACAAATCCAGACTTCATGCTGCTACTGAGACTACCTAATGGAAAAACCCAGTAACGTTTTGTCCGACCCGGGATTCGAACCCAGGACCTCGTGCACAGCAGTCGCGCTTAGCAACCATTAGACCAACGAGGCAGTCAAAGTCCCTCAAAGGCTTGGATATTATAATTACATTCTAATAAGGAGTAATATGATACCACAAGTGGTCAGATTTAAACTAAATATAAGTCAAACAACGAAATTGTAATATCTTGCTACTCAAACATAACCCGGATCTGATTAATTTACAATAATTATAATTACAAAACAACATAGAAACGTTCGTTAATACATAAACATTTGATTTAAAATTAATCTAGACTTAATTATTGCTATCTTAAACTTAATTATGCATTTTAAATAATGGTTCCCGTTAATTTTAAACTGTATCATTTAATACGAGGGTCAAACTGAAAGTTCTTAGAAAATCAAAAACTGATTACATTAGCCAGTTATTAGTTTTATTATATCTTTTCAAAATATTGTCCATTCACGTCAATACACCGCTGCATGCGATAGAACCACTGGGAAAAGCACTTTGCCCACTCGTCTTTAGGGTTCTCTTCAATGGCATCGCGATACGCAGCCACCGCTTCTTCAGCATTCATAAACCGCTTTCCTTTAAGTTTTTCTTTAATTTTTGGAAATAAATAAAAATCACAAGGGGCGAGGTCGGGGCTATACGGCGGGTGACCCAGTAATTCAACGTTTGATGTCGCCAAATAGTCGATCGTTCGCTTAGCGGTGTGCGACGAGGCGTTGTCGTGGTGAAGGAGGATCCTACTGCGAGGTCGTTTCTCTCGAACTTTTTCCAAGACAAGTGGCAAACAATTGGTAGTGTACCATTCTGCAGAAACTGTTTTTTGATCCTCTAACACAATTGTTGCGAAATGACCTATCCTTCCAAAGAACGAGGCCACCATTTTTTTTCCCGCACTTCGATCTCTCTTCACTTTAGTTGGCAACCTCTCGAAAGGAAACACCCACTGAGCAGATTGTCTTTTGGTTTCAGGATCATAACAGTAAATCCAGCTTTCGTCACCTGTTAGTATGTCGAACACAGCATTTGAGTCACCTCCGTTAAATCTTTCAATCATTTTACGGCACCAATCCACACGATGGAGTTTTTGAGCCTCAGTCAAATTATGAGGTATCCACCGGGCGCAAAGCTTCCTGACTGCTAAATGTTCGTGGAGGATTTTGTGCACTTGACTCATACCGATGCCTAAGCTTGTCCGAATCTGCTGATAGGTCACTCTTTTGTCAGTCTCTATCATACGCCGCACAACACAGATGTTATCTTCAGTCGTCGCCGTTGAAGGCCGTCCTTCACGTAAATCATCAGTGAGATTAGTGCGACCACGTTTAAACTCATTAAACCAGTTGTAAACTGTCGCACGAGATGGGGCTTCATCGTGAAAGGCCAATCGTAGTCTATCATAACTTTCTTGTTGACTTAAATGACATCGAAAGTCATAAAAAATCATTGCACGAAAATTTTCTCGTGTTAAATTCATGTTGACGTGACACAGACAATTTTCAATTTGCCGCCAAATCGTAAAACAAATGACAAATTAATGAAATATATACTCAGTAATATTGGCAAAGAGTTCTATTTTCAAATTTTAGAATTATTTTTTTATTATATTGTTTATAAGTGGCCAGTTCTAAGAACTTTCAGTTTGACCCTCGTAACATGTATAAATTAGAAAATTTTGTGTTTGTTACTTATTTGTATTACAATGTCTGCCCCACGCTATTACCCGCAAAATTTCGATATAGCCTATGTGTAAATCCAGGGTGTCAGCTACCTCTATGCCAAATTTCATCAAAATTAGTCAAGGCGTTTGAGCGTGAAGAGGTAACAAACATACAAACACGCACAAATTTTCGCCTTTATAGTATTAGTGTTATAGGATTATTTATATTTAACACAATTGACCTATATTCTCGTGCTGGAAGACCTTTGCCGTTTACTTACCTGGAAGCCTAGTCAAGATTCCTTTGCACGTATGTATAGACTTTTACGTCTAAAGTAAAAAGAAAACTAAAATTCGTAGTTACCATGTCTGGTCACAATGCTATTAACAACTAGACCAATTAAATATGTTTATTATTAACCGAATTTAGCATCTACAGAAATAATTTGTTGGCGTTTACATAAAAGTATATTAATAACATAATTTAAGAGCAATAAAAATGGCGTTAATTTTCAATCAGATGCAACTGCAGACACACATAAAAATCGCATAAAAATTGGAACATTTAAAGCAATATTTCAATCTGCCCGCCATTCTGCAGCAAAATTAATAACAATGGCAGCCATAAACAATAATATACGTCAAATATGTTGTACCCGAATATGTTATCAAAAATTTCGTACCGTTACATCTTCGAAAATAATATAACTAACCAAATCGCCGGTCGGGCGGGCTCCCACGACCTCAGAGCTACATTTCGCCGTGCTCTATCCAATCTTACTTCCTAGTACAAGCAATAACCAACCCTAAACCCCACAAATTAAAGCTCAAAACTATCCCAGCGATAACTGTATCCATTCAAAAGCGATGTCTCGTGCACACATGCGCAACCAACACCTTTAGTATCCATGTGTGCGTGTAGAGTCGTATTGAATGAAAACCCGACGCGTTCGAATTTGAATTCTGTGATTGTATTCATATGGTTGGTAATTTGATTGGCTGTGTTTGTTAGTGTGAGTGTATTGACCAATATTAATAACGTACTGGCTGGTTGGGAGGTCGCGGTCGAGTCGACAGGTGATGTGTTGCGATACTCGCTCGATTGTGTGCGTGTGTGAGTGAAATGTCAGAGTTTAGCTTAGATTGTAGTTACACTGGGGAATTTTATTGTTTTTTTGCGTTTCATTTAATTAGTGTTTAGTCAAATCTAGTTCTTCATTATCTTTTACGTTGAGATAAACATGACGTTTTATAGCACCTTATAAATATAATATCAGTACACAATAAAATCATTAAAACATGTTAAAAACCTAATTTAATCAATTTCAAATAACAGCATCATTGAAACTAGCATATAAAATCACAACATGTTTTTTAATCTAGCTCCCAGTGTATTCCCATCCTATCGTGCGACAGTGCGCACGAGTGGATCGCTGCAGGTGAACTCGTTGATGTGTGCGTGAGGTCACCGTGTCGCTACGCTGTTACCGTGTCTATGTGTGCAGCATAAGGGAAGACGATCTCTTCTAAAGCTAGATTCTGACTGATACCAATTAAGTGAAATGTAATATGGTATATAAAATAGT
This sequence comes from Abrostola triplasia, assembly GCA_946251915.1. Taxonomy (NCBI): domain Eukaryota; kingdom Metazoa; phylum Arthropoda; class Insecta; order Lepidoptera; family Noctuidae; genus Abrostola; species Abrostola triplasia. The sequence goes on from OX276433.1 coordinate 1,016,260, forward strand.
ATTAAACGCCAAATCTCTTGAATCTAATTTTTATTAAGTTCAGTGTCCTGGTCTAGCTACTATCCTATCTACCTAGTCCTGGTTTGTAGGCCCAAGGTTGCAGTTCTAACCCAGGCAAGCTTATTACTACTCAATAACTTTTTCAATGTCATAAATACTTTCTTAGATATTCTAAGACACCACTGACTAATGGTGACGTAAAACATCGTGAGGAAACCAGCGTTTAATTATCTGAAATCGCCAACCCTCAGTGAGCTAGCGTGGTGATCAATGTTCAATCCTGCTCTATACGAGAAGAGATCCTTTGCCCTGCAATGGGCAAGATGTATTATTATATTATTATTATATAACATACTAGCTGACCCGACGAACTTTATATCGCCTTCTCACCGTTTAAGCCTTCCCTGGACTTCCACGGATATTTCAAGAAAATTAGCCAAATCTGTCCAGCTGTTTACGAGTTTTAGCGAGACTAACGAACAGCAATTCATTTTTATATATAAGAAGATTTAGGAGAGTTTCACGTTTTAATTTAGCAAACAGATTTCGTTAACCTTTTGTTATAATAAGGTTTTTTTATCTATTTTTGGCTTCCTTTCAATAAAAAGATGATTTCTCCTAAAAAATATTTCTGATGACAATAGACTTATGGAAATAAACCGGACTTTAAAGCATCATTAGCAGTCACATTAGTATTCTGCATTTTTACTTACTTTTACGACGCAGGCGCCGCATACCTAACCTTGATTGCATACCTATGATATTAAAACTCTAAAATTAGTTCTCGTTCACGTTTTTCCTTTTTATGGCCAATATAAAATATAATTCGTTAATGTAGTATAGTTTTTAATTACCCTAAAAATAAAATCTTTAATAATATTAAAAGTTCAACTTTAAATAAATACCTACTTAATTTACAAAAACAAGCGCATTTTTTAAGTGGCCTGTTCTGTTTCAATGCTGGGCAAAGGCCTCCCCATTATTTGTCCACAAAACTCTTCCATCCCCATTTTGGGCGTTATAATTCAGCAATATTAAGTTCACTAAAACAAAGGGCCTAACAATTATGAAGGTTATATACCTACCAAAGGCAATCCGTAATGAAAACAAAACAAAAAATATAATCAAGAATCATTGTAATATTTTATGTACCTAAGTTACTGAAACAAAGCATATGTAACTTGAAAACCTATGACTTCTGCCCACCAACGGAGCAAATAGAAATAAGTTAATGGAAATTTAGATAATTATTAGTATTTACTAATGCAACACACGATGCTGTACCAACCATAACGCTCAAACTAGCCTATTATGATAATACAAACGTAGATAAATCACAATAACGTGTAATTAAATTAATATAAATAATGATGTTTAAATTAAATGGATACTTAATTATGCTTCAGTTATCACGCTTCTTCAATAACTCGCAGATAAATATTAGCTGTAAATACAGTAAGTTACATAAGCAATGCCTGTTACCCCATTAGCAATAAAGAATTAAAGACTGCAGAGCTAAGACTGCGGTACAAAAAAGAAATGGCTTTAGGCTCAGGTTTGATCGCACTATCTATCGATAAAACTAATAATACATAATTATAAAGAAATATGTAGTATTGACCAATAACCAATCATAAAATCCCTTTCATCATCATCATCAGTTGAAAGACATCACATCACAGTATTAGTGGTGCAGTTCCAGAAGATGCTGCTGCTCAACTTCTGGATTTTCCCTTAGTCTCTCTCTTACGACACCCTCGGGAGGAAAGGGGCTGGTCAATTCTAGGTCGGATACCAGTCGCAAAAACATCTCTTTACTTCTTGCAAAGACCATCACTACATATTTCTTTCAAATACAAATAATGCCCAAATAAAATGTCTCTTTACACTTTACTACGGTATCTTCAGCATTCCAAAAACCAAGTGAAAAGCCCTGCCCTTTATGTCGGGTTACACGAGCGGGTTGCGCAACGCGTTACATTGTGCTGTCCTCACCTTTACGTAGCGACAGGTTGCGTCTGATTACCGCTCATGATCTTTGATTGCTTACGGATATTATAATATTACGTGCACTAACTATTTTTAGAGTTCGTTCAGTTGATTCTTCTTTTTCGGCAATTCGTTCTGGTAAATCTGCATCATTTCTTAGACATTTCTCATTAATGGGCTTTTTGTGTAACTTTATTTTACTGCCAAAAATATTTAGGTCAATAAAAATCTTCGTGCTAAGTAAATAATTTTATTTGATAGACTAGGCTTACGCCTAATGACAACTCAAGTAGGCAGTAAAGTATCAGCCATTAAATTATGAGGTTCGTGGGGGTCCCCCAAGGTAATATTGAACAAACATATAAGCATTTAAATAATTGGCAAGGTAACGATCGACGAAAGAAAACCAATGGAGATCGTTATAACAATGAATAACAATAAAATGAAATACAGAACCCGATACACCACAATAAGGCACCAGTTTTTATTGTTCCACACATCGGCAATCGTAATACTAAAATAGTTAGCACTTTCACTCAGCGTTCTCACGATACGAATCATTATGCCGCTTTTTGTATGCACATTATTAATTTGCATTAGATTTTATATTTATTTTGTTTACTATTAAATTATATGGTTATGTGTGTGTGTGTTAACGTGATATGAGTCTATTAAAATGGACTTAAGTGTTAGGTCAGAGATGTGTTAGAGCCTTATTATTTTGTCGGCGAGGTAGTTAAATTTATTGTATTTAAAGGTTATTTCTCCAAGTGCTGCTATAGCAATACGATTCCAGTAAGGCATTCGAGATAGTTCACATAATATTTGTTATAAAATATGATGCTTAATGATATTAAGCTTGGAGAAAGATGAGGGAGTCAACTTTCGAGGTTATCTCTTTATCTAGCAATCAAAGCGGTTAATTATAATCTTTGTTCAATGGTATAAATTATTTGCAAGTCAATGATTATTTGTATGAATTGGCTTGCATTGCATTGCAGAAATAAATGTGGGGTACATAAGTTACTTTCTACAAAATTATCCTCATAAAGTTTTTCCCGTACATTCCATTGTTTCGCCCTGTAGTAAGAAATGTTCAAGGTTATATGAATCACTTATTAAAAACCCTCAGACAGGATATGATGCAACACGTGTCGGGAATCATTTACCTTTCAATAAAAGCCCCATCATCGAACAACTAACGTACAGAACGAAAAAACACGTATTTAATTAGACCAAACAGTGTATAATAAAAACTATTGGTTCACATGTCGATCAAAGCCTCAAGTAACGATAGCTCAATTAGTCTCGTATTAAACCAAATTATAGTAACACTTTAATGAACGTGTTGTAATTATACTGTATTATATGCCTTACAACCGACAATTATCGGTAAGATGTCGGTAAAATGTATACTGTTATTTTAGACGAAAATGGTCAAGCGGTTTAAGATTTTGATCCAAAGCGCTATTTGCTAATAGTGTTGTAATTATTTTTGTGCATCGAATCTGAATGTCGATAGCGATTATGAGAATGTTCTATTAATAATCTTCGGTTGCAGTCCAAGACTTAAAATGGATTTGGTAGATAAACCACCCATAAAGTTTTTGTGGAGTGCCAGGCCAGAATAGCCCCATTCCATTTTTTCCCGTGGATTGTGTCGTAAAAATCGAGAAGATGGGCAGCAGAGTCTTCTGAAACTTTTCCACCAATACTGCGATCCCTAAGCCGCTTGCCAAGCATGGGGATTATGGCAAATCCCTTCTTCCCTAGGGGAATCCTTTGTTTACCAATTGACATCTTCCAGCTGATGATGATAATAAAACGAAGATTTGGTCTAAATAGCCAAAAAATTCGGCTTCATCATACCCTTTGAAATGAGGAAAAACAAAAATCAAACCAATGTAAAAACTTCTCACGCAGCAGAACAGGTTGAAGACAACTAACCTACAGCAACTATTAATTCAACTATACATCAATTCAATCAAATAATACAAATCAAAGAACCTTTCTATTCGCGTCGGTAGAAAAAAATAATAACATATCGTAGAATGATTAACACTACGGACAATTATCATTAAGTTGAAATGAGATGGCAATCATACTGACGAGTAAGTGATATGGATTCGCGATGTTAGGCTACTGGTAGACGAAACTAAAAAATGTAGGACACTATGTACTCTTAGAGCAGTGGCAATGTTTTATGTTTACTTTATCCTCTGGCCGGACTATAAGTTTTGAAATTTAGGCGAGGTGGAATCAAATAATATAGTTGCCACTGGCATTTGAAACGTTTTGATTTCGGGCCGGATCAGCAGCACAATTGGGGCGTACAATCTCCTATTGAAAGAAAAGCCCCTGTCTACCCTTATGGGAGTTTTACGTAGATACTCATTAAAAAATCCATTTTAAAGGAACTTGGGGACATTTTCATCTTTCTAAAAGGCATGTCCATTACAAAAGGTATATCGTTTCTTCATTGTCAGTTTGTAGGCATTGCTTCACATTTATTTACTATGCAAGTAGACCATTTTAATTCAGAAGCTAATGAAAATATAACACCTATTCAAAACACAGAACCTGGTTATAAAACTCTTAGTCGACGGCAACTTAGTGGAGCTGGAAGCAGTATTTATGACTCAGATAAAACGAGCGTAAATAGAGAACAAATTCCGTACTGACATTGTACCGATGCAAAAACTACGTCGTGTACCCGCCACTAACACTCGATGCGTAACAATTTATCATTCTTGTATCTCAGTGTGATTAAGATCTAAGTATTTTAATAACGAGTAGAAGCCGCTACTGGTTAGCGCCTCCAGCGATCGCTTCTCGTTTTTTTCTCTCAATTGACTATCGGCTTTTATTGTTATTGATTGGTAGACGATAACATGACGTCATATCTTCATATCGATCGTAGTGAGAATGGGGTCTTTTACTCGTATATCTTGGCTGAGGGTTTATCCTTTAAGAAATTTAATATTAATTTCGCCTGAAGTATTTAAACGTGTTTTTACAAAGTGTTGTTTTTCGATTGTACTTTTTTCACGTCGCCATACGCAGTAAATAGATAATAAATTTAATATTATGTACATTAGATGGTTGAATGGGACGTAATTAAATCCAAAAGTGAGCAAAGCTGCAGACCACATCTAGCCCAATATAAATTCGTTTGGACTGATTTGAAAACTTAAATGATTGAAATCCTAACTTTCTTTTGATTCCTACTGCTTTAATATGCACAAACCCAGACTTCGAGCTGTTACTGAGAATTACATATTAGAAAGCCCAATAACACTTTGCCGGACCCAAGATTCGAGCCCAGGACCTCGCGCTCAGCAGTCACGCCTAGCAATCACTAGGCCACCGAGGCAGTCAGTATAACTGAAATAAGATTGAAAACTAAATAAGTCATTTCTATTCCCCGTATCGCGATCATATTAAGACGTAAAACATTGCCTTTGGCGGTCACATGATCATTGCTGTTACTAATTTCCTTCATTCGACGTTAACGACTAATGCGGAAAGCCATGAGTGATTTAAATTTACTGTTTTTCTTTAGTGGATTAGTTAGAAACGCTAAGTTAATTTTGATACCGTTTACTCATTTATACGATAATGTTGACTCCCCCCTTACCATGAACTGTTAAAACAGGACAGTTTACGATGCGGAACCGAGACGACACTACGTGCAGTGTCATGCGGCGTCTCGCTTCCACATCGTATTTAAGTATCCTGTTTTAAGAGTTCGTGGTAACGGGGCTGGAGAATTTAATTGAAATGCTTGGACAAGTGATTTATAAGTCCTCAGCGGTTTAGTGCATTTTATACGGGTCCTATTTAAAGTTTTAATGAAGCCACAGACTATATTTTCAGTACGAAGCGCTTTAGGAATAACAATCAAACGGGGAACGAACTTGGAACTAATATCCGTTACCCATAAAAGTATTTATTTGCCTCCGGATCGACGTTGTGACATCTACCCAGCAAGCTATTACAGCACTTAAATTGTCTGGGAAATACTATTTAAAATCTTACTGTTTATTTAAAAAATATTTTATTAGTCATTAAAAGTAATAATATCGTTAATTTTTTTTCAATAATCTCGACGACTAAATTGGCGGAGTGGACTGCTGTGCTAAGGGTAATGTGTTCGATTCCCGCATGGGACAAAATATTGTGTGATACTCAAATGTTTGTCCCAAGTCTGGATCTGTAAAACGCCCTCGATACAGGAGGAATTCTGAACGTGGGGCGACGTTTTTTTTAACTCACTTTTCGTTGTAACATTTCCATCGTCACAAGCAATCTTTTTTTCCACATACATTAAGTTCCTGTTACATAATTAATAAGTTATAATAACACTTAATTAAAAACTAGATTAAACCATACATCACTGGTACAGAATTCAATATCTACACTTACATAATATAAAAAAATGTAATTTATATACAATGTTCATTATTTCTACGGCGGGTATAATATTATCCAATTAAAGATGAGACACGCTCGCATTTCAATTGACAAACTGACAAGCCGAAAATTATAATAAATGTTTTATATTTTAATACGCGGTAGAGACTGGTGGAAACAATTACTTGGGAGAGCATGTGGGGCGCAAGTTTAAGACTTAAAGCGGGAAGAGAGGAAAACGGAAAGGAAATAAATTAAGAAGAATATTTTTTAAGGTACCGATCGGTTTATTATATAATTTGAAAATGTTATATTAATAATTAAGTAATTGACGACTGGACTGGTGCAGTCTCTAAATGATTGAACTGCTGCGCTAGAGGATGCGGTTTCGATTCCCACACTGGGTCTGGGTGTTTGTGTGATATTTTATGTTTGTGAAACGCACCCCACGATACAGGAAAAATAGCTAGTGCGAGGTAGTGTTTTAAAAAAACTATTTTACCCACCTTATTGTGAGTGCAACTTAACCACAAATAACTTTCTTTACTATCTTGGAAATGAACTGAATATCAATAATTATATATTTTTTGTTACAAATAATAATATATCAACTAGAATGTGTGTAACTTTTGAGTGTACAGTTAGAGCCATTTCTAAAGATGTTTTCATTTGGCTTATAAAACCGTGTTGGTATTAATTTTCTTTACAACATACCAAGTTTGTGAGTCAAGATTGTAGCCGAAAACCGCTATCGCTTGTAACGTAGACAGCTAAATATACCCAGTGGCTCTTTTTGTGTACCAGTACATATGATTGATATTGAATTCGTAACGAATCGAAAAGTGATTCAGAAGTGTTATATTTATTGCTACTAGGATGAATTATAGTAACATTAGGTCAATTTTGGTACATCCTTTAGTAGAAATAAAATTTTATTACTTTTTAATCGATCTAGATGCAAAAATATCGTGTGTGAAGATGTCGATTTGTTCGTGGTACAGATCTAAATTCTTGTTTATTATATTTTTTATTATTATTTCATGCAAATTCAATGGTTTGTATTGACATCGCTATTTTAAATTAAATTGATTCTGAATATAGCATGCTACGGATTTGGTTCGTTATTATTGTTATAGTAAAGTATAGGTATAGCGATTGATTTTGCTTAGCCGTAGCAGATGTCTTAGTAGGTTTATATGAAAATGATTTAAAAAGCATAATCTGGTTAAATAATAAAAATACTTTTTTTAATGAGTCTAAGTTGTTTTAGAATAAAACCGACTTCTTATTTCGTAAAATGTACATAAAGTTGAAAATGTATTCATTTGGTTATACAGTACCGGATTCGTTTGATCGCACACTAAGCATGCAATTTTTTATTTAGTATTTAGTCGTAGTAGTAGAAGCCTAATTATATGAAAATAACATAATAACTTTGCAAAATAAAATTTACTGTGTTGCAAATTAATTTATTAAAATAATATTATATCGCAAGTATTTGTCGTAAGTTCATGCCCTAAAATGCATAGAAAGTCCCAACATGGGACACGATTTCAATTTTATAGTAACATGAGCATCAGATCACAATTTGTCGTATACCAAAACATCTCGCAACTTTCGATAGCATCTAATCTAAGCCAGCAAAATCAACTAAAAATAAACGGAGAAAACTCGAAGAAGAGCTTAGCTAATCTAATTAAACATCTCGTCGGAAACAGGCGATGGCCGTTATCTGGGCTCGAATATCGGACATTAACTTGTGAGACAGCGCACTGCAACGGTCAAAGGTAACTAATGTACCCTGTGACGGGCGGGGCGATAAGCGGAAGCGGGGAAAGTCGCTGAGAATATCAGTCTGCTTTGCAATGATACTGACGACAATCACAAAAATGACTAACGCTTATATGACTGAGACACTGATGTTAGGAGAAAAAGGTAAAAGAAACTAATAATAGTAATGAGATGTAATAAAGTTCCAACTAAAGAACAATTACTAATTGAAACATGCTAAGCTTGGATGTAGTAATTGAATTTCATTATGCTTAAAAAGTTGGAATCTTTTCCTTTTTACCAAAACAACATTTTTAGAACTTACAATTTCGCGACAAAGCCTAATACTATCTAAAAACTAAAATATTAATATGTAAGTTTCCAATTCAGCGAAAATCTTAATCAAGATAATCTCGCTCCTCGCTCCGCCTATCACCAAGTTCCACTACACTCTCGCCCGCCAAGCTTAACATTAAGATAACACCTTACTTATGGTATGCTTATGGCTGTGATTACCCATTGCTGGGCGCACCGCACATGTTTATGGCGATGATGTCTAGATGGCTTTTTGTGTTCACCCGGTACCAATGCCTTGAGGTGAAAGAATGGTATTTCTATGGTATTCTTTGAATTTTACTAACTATTTGCCATTTTTCATTTATTAGATGTAACTGTTTAAAAATCAGCTAAATTGACAGTCGTCAGGTCTAGGTAATTAAACAAGGAGTTTTTTATATAGTTATGAGAAAAAGTTTAACTTATTTTATCATGTTAACTTTAGGGAAAGCTCGGAAGACCGATGTTTTTTTCGTATCACCACTCTCTTGATTTTGTATGTAAGTTAAATATTACCTTACGAGGCTGAAGGATGCGGCTGGACGTATGTGTAACGAAGTAACTTGTTGCGAGCTACAAGAAAAATTGTTGAAAATTTCTGATGATGAAAATACATAATCTCATCAGATTACCCTTCTTCAGGTACAAGGAAGCTCAAATATAGATGGCAAGGATCTGAATCTAAATATTATTTTGGCTTATCACACCATATTGCGATATAATGACGACATTACTTGCATTGACAGTGACTAACACTACCATGAGAAACTGTCTCGTGTCTGATTCAAACACCAAGTGACCTCAACTGAACTTAGTGGAACAAGATTTTGGTAGTATAGTGTGAAGTCTCACAGGTGTGGTGCCCATTCAAAACTCTGTCCATTTATAAATACAGGTTCTAATGTATTTGACGAAATCTATCAGTTTATGACTGACACGTCTGATTGAATAAACAGCTATAAATATAATGAATGTAAGCTAGAATGGTCGGACAATATGTGTGGGCGGACACCGCTTTGTGGAACACGTGTTAAGGAACACTTAATTAGAAAAATAATTAGTGTCGCGTTTAAATGTATGGCCGTTTTAGTAGCATATTGATAAACTGTAGAGATATGCATGGATAGAGGCAGACAAAAACGTTTTTCTTAGATTGACTGTAAGTGAAGCTATTGACTTTTTAACACCCTCATTTCATTATACAAAACAAACTTACGGCCATTAAAGTTGAGCGTGGTAATACTCACCCTTGTACAACCTGAAAAAATTAAAGCAACAGCAGAATATGGCGTAGTAGGTCCAAGAACAAACGTAGTATTATAAACACACATTAAATTATGTTCAAGAGCACAAATTAAATAAATAAAACCTATCAAATAATCTTCAAAACAAAAGATAAATTCAAAAAAGAAACACAGATTTAGATCTACAAGTATCGGCATTCCACTAAAACACACTCAAACACAAATCAAACAAAATAGTTCTATCTAATTTGGACTTCTTTATTCAAACACGTCATTCAGCCATAAAGAATTTGTCGTATGCCAGTGAAATGCTACGTCAGCGACATCAAAATTCTGTTAATTAATTCACCTCCTTTATACATCTAGCGTTTATATTTATATGCTTTTTTATCACCCGTGCGCACGAGTCGATAAAATACCTGTTAGTTTGTGGTCTAAGTTAAGAACGATAGCGTTTTAAAATAAAATTGATTAATATCAATAACTTATTTTTTTTAATTAAATCTAAATGCTGCAAATTAATACGAGCATAATATTTTTTTTTTAAAGTTACCTTCGTTTAACTAAGATACGATAAGTACATACATCAGCTTATGTTACGCATTAATTAAAACATAATTTGTATGTAATTTTTTACGGTTTTATATATTTTTTGTCTTTATTGTTTTAAGTGACATACAACACAATCAATCAATTAAAATTAGTAATAGCTACGTACAATTTTAAACATTACCTATAGGAAAAAAATATGATAATTTTTTTTGCTAATTATTTTAATATTGGTGGCGTTCTATGGGAAAGGCCTTTGTTCAACAGTGGACGTCTACCAGCTGATGATGATGATGATGATAAGGACTAATCAAAAACCGCTTTATCGCCTAACTTGTACCTCTCTCAGATTTCGTAATCGTCACTTAAGGTGGTCATTTTTTATTGTTAGACCGGTACGTTTGGTGCCGTATTGTGGAGATTTAGTGGTAGGGTGAAGCTTGGTGATATATTTATTGGGTCTTATCACTACGGAGTGGAATGCCATGTGCACTAAAACTTAATAGGTGCGGCTGTAGGTCGACGACTGAAGTTTTGATTAGAAGACATTGCCCTGTATTCTTTTGTTTTGTTGGATGCAGTTGGAAAAGAAAGATGGTTTGTCTTTGTTTATGATTAAAATACATATAAGCTGGTCACTTATTAATCAACTTTAAATGCGAAGGTTTGTGAGTGTGTTTGTTACCTCTTCATGCGCAAACGGTTGGACCGATTTTGATAAAATTTGTTATGGAGGTAGCTGACACCCTGGTTTAACACGTAGGCTACTTTATATTCAAAATGTAGCGGGTAACACGGCGGGGCGCGGCTAGTTTATAATATAAAAAATAAGCCCTGTTTCCCTCAGTTATGGCAACTGGACGGCGTGACCGATTGGCTAATTTTAGTTTTTAAATATTTGTGGAAGTCCTAGGAAGGTTTAAGTTGTGAGAAGGTGGTACGAAATTTGCTAGTTCAAAACAAATTAACTATGCTGAAGTATGGAAAAGATTAGATAAACAATAGCTAGGTACTAAGAATTATATCATGCAGTTCTTATAGAAAATGATCAATTTCTTATTCAAAATTAAATAGAACCAAACAATATGATAGAACATGGTACAGTATGAGTCACATTTAAATCCATTTCACAGCATGCAATCTAGAAAAAAAACTCATAAACAGTCTGAATCCAATTTTATAAAGATTAATATTAAAAGTAATCCAGATAAATAACAAAAAGTCTAGACAAAATGAACTAAAAATCTTTTAAATTAATTATATACTGTTATGGTCGAATATATGTAGGTTTTATACATAATTTATATTTTATTAGCACTGTTCACTATTAAGCATTGAATCTGGTTTTCTATACGTATCATTTAATATAATTTAAAGTCAATCGTGCTGTCTGTGTGTTGAATTTTTATTATTTGTATACTTACCTTAATGTTATAACTAACGAAGGGCTGAGGCTTTGTATTGTGTTTAATCAGTTCTACATTGTACATACATACATACATAACATCACGCCTGTATTCCCCGAAGGGGTAGGCAGAGGTGCACATATAGTACACCCACATTTCGCCAGTTATGTTTTTTAGGTCCCAATGTAATAGGGGGCGAGCCTATTGCCATCAACCGGGCACAAATCCAGACTCCGTGCTGCTACTGAGAATTACCTAATGGAAAAACCCAGTAACACTTTGCCCGACCCGGGATTCGAACCCAGGACCTCGTGCACAGCAGTCGCGCTTAGCAACCACTAGACCAACGAGGCAGTCTACATTGTAGTCATAATAATTATGTTTAACGACCTGATTGGCGCAGTGGCTAAGCGATTGGACTTCCGCGCTAAGGGTTGCGGTTTTTGGACAAACAATTGCGCGATACACAGATGTTTGTCCGAGGTCTGGGTTATATGATGATGGTGGGGTGTAAGTGATATTTCATGTTTGTGAAACGCACTCACGATACAGGAGATATTCCTATTATGGGGCGATGTTTTTTTTCTCTTACAATTATGGGAAAGTATAGTGCTCTACGATTTATCTGGTACCGTTTGACCCCATATGTAACAGTTATTTTGGAGCATGATTTGCGTAGAATATGTTTTATGGTACCTAAAAAAAATCCAACAAAATAAAAACGAGACAAACAAGTAAACCCGCGGGCACGCACCACTATTGACATTTTAATTAAAGCCTGCCTCAGAACAGTTGTTTTTTATTGTACACATAATAAAATCATAAGTCTCTAGTCGTCTAGTTCTCCATCTTTATTTGAAATCTTAATTACAGAATCTGTGCCATCGTAAATCTTTTAATGTTATTTGCATGACGCATCTGTTTATTGTCTATTCTTAGGTATTGTATAGAACAACAGACATGTAATGAATTATGATTTTCCTTCTTCAATCATGATCACAGATAATGCTATAGTAGGTTGACGACAGTAAAAATATAACATGACGCTTGTATTCCCAGAAAGGGTAGGCAGAGGTGAATAGTACACCTATATTTCGCCAGTTATGTTTTAAGTCCCAATGTATTTTGGGGCAAGCGTGTTGCCATCTACCGGGCACAAATCCAGAATCCGTACTGAGAATTGCCTGATAAAAACCTCAATAACACCTCTTAGAACTAGGGATTCGAAGCCAGGACTTCATGCTCAGCCGTCGCGCTTAGTGACTAGGAGACCAATACGGCAGTCTTTTTAAAAGTCACTACTATAATATTTCTAACTGGTCGAACCATCAAAACTTATCACATAGATACATCATAACATAAAAAAAAAATAACGATATCATAAATGGCGGAGGACCGGGTGTTTTGGCGCAGTTTGGAGTGTCCTATGTCCAGCACCCATGATACCATGATAGGCTGTAAGTGATGAATGACAAAACCACAGCATGAACTAATACATAGTTATTTAGACCACTACTCAGAATACTGCAATATACCAAATAACTCTATAAATAGATAAAGAACCACATACCGGCTAACCACAAATTAGCACGTTATAATATCAACCTAGATACTGTATTAGTCATCAATATATCTAAAGATTCAAGAAAAGGCGTTCGTGCCAAAGATCTGATCTCATCAAAATGATAAGTTAAGGAAAATCAACCATATAGGATTCTGCATATGGTTTTTACAAATGTAGAGCATTTAGTTCCGAGATAAATGAGTCAGGCGCTAGAAATAAATAATATAAACGTGTTAACACGCTCTGTTACTTCTTTACGTATAAAATTATTACTAATGTTACAAATTCGATGCGACTCGAGGCGTTTTGTTGGGTGACGCCAAAATTCTGGTTATGTAGTCTCATTCATTTCTGAGCCGAACTAACGTAAAATAAATGAAAAATTATCTCTTTTTAATGTTTTTTCTCTATCGGCTTGTTTAGAGTTTTTAGTAAAACCGTTTCAGGTGGAATTCAGTAGATTGTAGTTTAAGCCCTGAATGGATGCATAGAGAAACCATGGGATATTTTTAAACAGGATTTTTTTTTGTTTCGTCGAAAATTATAATCATTCTGTTGTATACGAATGTAATTGGCTATTGACAATCGTTAGTTGTATTCCTTTACACAAGGATAATTAACATGTATTTTAACTAATTTAATTAATAACACATTATTCATCAAAGGTATGTTTGTAGGAGGTTATGATGGGATTCGTCACCCACAACACTTTCTATTTCCAAGAAAATATGATGAAAACTAGTTTACATATTACGCATCGTTTCAAACTTAAAATTCATTGACGAAACCGTATCGGAGCAGAAAGTTTAACACGAGTAGGCAGACAATTTATGAACCCATAGATTTTCCCTGATCTGATTAAAAAGAAGCAACATTCACTACATTGATGATTATGTAATAACATACATAAAAAACTTAATTTAAATCACAATTCAGTGATCAAAAGACAATAAGTTAAGAAATATAAATTTATTTAACCTTTATGGTTTGGAAGAAAAAAGGGGAGGCCTTTTCCCAGCAGAGGGAAAGAAAATAGGCTAGTAAAAAAATCAACAGTTACTATAAGAATTTGTTCAACAGTGGACGTCTTCCGGCTGATGATGATGACTATTCTATACGAGTATCTATAAAAACATGATACTTTTTTGAATTTAAAACCTATGCAAATGGCTATGCAAGTAACCACTAATTTATAAAAAAAAATAAAACTAAATCTCGTTATCAAAATACACAATCTAGCGCCAATAGGTAACCCTATTCTACATCTAATATCTTCTCATTATTAAATACGTCACAACCCATCAAGTACCACATGGTGACAACCCTATTGCAGTTCAGCGGGCCCACACATAAAACATGTTTTCATCAAAAATATCAAAAGAAAAATCTTTAACTCAATTATATTCGTAAGAGATACAGAATCTATGTGTACGACATGCCACTTAATTACCAGCTGTCAATGCTGCATTTCAAATCTCCCATCAATTTTAATTAAAATAAACAAACGTAAAAATAAAAATGCTAAAATAGCATCTTCTTACTTTAAACTGACGTGAGGTTTGGATAAAATACAGTCAATTTTAGGGCTGACAACGGTATCTTATTATACATTATGATTGTGATAATGTAAGGGATTTTGTGACTTTCTTTGTATACTTACAATTTATTTTTCATAAACTGTATTTTGTATGAAACTTGAAAGTATTGATAACAAAGGCGAATACGTTATTCATTTTTATTATTAAAATGAACGAGAAAATTCTTTAAATTGTACCCGTTTTAGAGGTCAGTTCAAAGAGCAAATATTTGTGCCTATGTCATTGCATTATCAATATTATAATATACAGTATATCCCAAAATTTTTATATGAATAATATAAATGCTACAGCATACAGTAATTTTATGTACTTTTTATTATCAATACTCACATTAAACAGAAATATATCGCGGCAACCATAGAGCGTTACGCCACGTGATTTGCATAGACCACGAGGTCGGCTGCGTGGGCGCAGGTCAGAGAAAAAATCTCTTTCCGATACACATTTGGGTGCCGTGCGCGTGGGCAACAAAAACCTTTCAGATTGTTTATGGACCAATATATTACAGAAAATGTGTGAATATTTAATTCTGTAGTCCATCAGTATTTTAGGTGATTGAAATATGTCTTTGGGTTAAGATAATCCAATCAATTTATTTGATAGGGAAAGCTGCTGTTATGTTATATTTCCATCATAAATTTTCCCTGTAAAACCTTGCTATAAATTTTAGGGGTAACTACGCTTAAAAACAGCATCATTTTCATAAGCTATATTAAGAACTTCTGAGGCGTAGAAAACTTGCGTTTCTCGGTCTTTGCACTTTGTAATATAGGAGAAACAGGACATCATTCCTCGAAGCTACTGACATCCTCGATTAAATAACGTGTCACAGTTCAACCAATCAGCGAGCCCCACGTCATAGACCGTCCCAATTATAAATTATCCCACATTATAACACAAGCCGCACCGCTCAAGTTACAGACTTACAGAATATAACTTAAAAATATATAAATTCCATATCTTTATGCGTATCTTTAAGTTATGTAAGTGTGTAATAAGTTTAATGTGTAATCGTGTACAGAAATCGCGGGCCATACATCAGGACGCTCCCCGCTTTCGCAACCCGACACTACTGAGGTCACTGGTTATAGCCCCGGGGCTCAACGTTATTTTGTTTGATATATCAACCTGTTTTAGTATGTATTATTTCGGCTAATTTGACCAATTAAGGAGTTTAATACTTGGTTTAAAAAAAATGTTTACAATCTCTGTCTGTATTAGCTTTGACCAAATAAGTTTGAGTTTTGTCGAATTGACTATCATTTATGGAAGAAGTTTGCATCCTGGTTGCAATTTTATAAAAATGTTCACGATCTCTGTTTTTATATTCAGTAGATAGTACCTACTGGAAGTCAACCTGATGAGATTTATTTAAGATTGTCTATCGGCAATTTGTTCAGAGAACAGTAGCGTTTGCTTGACCGACAAGAGCAAAGCTGTTTTTGGTGGGCGGTGTCGGTATTTTGCCCACCAATAAAAAAAATTGTTAGTGGAGACTTGGTAAACATTTTCTTATAATGTCTTTTGATAGTTTAAAGGTTCTAACATTACAAATAAACACGACACAAAGCCTGACCAGGCTGCGTGTGCTCAGAGCCTCATTTTTATAACAAGCTGCCAAGACAAAAAACAAAACAAGAAATCATCTATTCCAACAACCGAAATCCATTGTAACAATCTCAATACAAAGTAGAGACAATAATTACATAATCCAGGTAATTTGCGGCTCGGATATAGGTCGCGGCGATCAGCGATGCGCCGGAGCTACCAAATGCACGCAGCGCCTGGGGCACTGCGCGCTCGCTTGGTGAGGTTAGGGCTTTGTCATGAGCGGAGCGGGTAGCGAGTTTGGTTGATTTTCAGAAAGATTAGAATGTGGTACATTAATATGACTGGTAATCAGTATAGTATGTAGATTAGGTTTAAGATTGCACGAGGGTATCCTAAGGGCTACATTATATAGCGATAAACTGCGAAGATTCGAGAACAATAGAGAGTAGAGAAGGTCCTTGCTGGGAAGACTGAGACTTCAGTTATTTGGTCGGTGGTCCAAATAATACACTTTCAATATTTATTGCATTGGTCTTAAATGTATCATTGGCTGTGTTAAAACAAATGTGTAATATAGCCAGGTCAAAAACCGCTACCCGCCTAACCCTAAACCGCGGCCGTCGGTCTCATCGACCGCTATTATGCCGTGAGAAAACAAGTGACCATGGCACTTGCCACCGATCGGTCATTATCGATCGTGAACTATTGTTTGCGGCCGTTCAGACGCCCGAGATATCTCCACTAAAAATATACACCAAGATTTATGACTAACACCATTTATGTTCTGCATATTGATAAGAACGAAGAACGTTATAGGTCGAAGTGTGTCGTTTATGTTGAAATTTTACAGCCATATGTTACTTGTCATTAATAATGTCTGATAAAAAATAAGGTGAGCCAAAATGCGGGTATGGAAAGTCGGAATAGTTGTTGAAGACGGCGCAGTGAGACTAATAAATAATGGTCGGAATGATTTAGTGTGTCTATTATTATTTGAGGTTTTTTTGTTGCTTCAGGAGCACTATTCGCCTTGGTAGTCTAATAAAGAAGCTTAGATTTTCAATTGTTGTCTATATATATATATATATATTATGGTGGGGAGAGATTTGGAGGAAATAATGCATAGAGTTCAAATCTATAAATGAGTACACAGTACTCAATTATTAAAGTTCCTTCTTAAGGCCCATAACCTATTTCAGAGTCCAAGTTCCAGTTTTCTTGGCAAACTCTATTCTCAGCAAGCCATACTTTTGACAATGTTGACCCGAACTTGATTTATAGGTTTATGGCCGTTATGAAAATTTGCAATAAGCTCAGAAAAAAAAATCCCAATCTGTCAGTAACAAATAACTTAGGTAAGATCATTACCTCGCTACTCAGAACCGCTAGGGCAAAAACATGAATCACATTTAAAACCACACTGTTACGCAATTTTTGGGTCAAAACGCGTCATTTTGAAACACAATACCTACCGTGACCGCATGAGCTTTGTAGGGTTAAATCTGCAAAATGCGTTTACTGAACGTAATAATGTGGTTTATGCCATCGACATGTAAATAACCTTGCAATACATACTTATGTTAAAATAAATCGATTTATTGGTGTTTTAACTTATAATATTAATAAGTCTACAGTTTATAATACTAATTGTGCACGTGCCTATTTAAGGTTGCCAATATAGTGACAGATTCGACCGATGGCGAAACACGTGTCTTTATGCATCAAAAGCCGGACTTGCTTGAAGGCCGAATACGAAACTAGTCGGGCATCCCCGAAATGAGCACGTGCGTAAACATATACACACTAAATCACAGTTGCGGTTGGAATTTAAAGTTATAGTCATTATGTATTTATAATTTTATACCATTTTCTTCCTCAAAAATAAAGAAACAAAACACCTGCTGATAAAAAATACGTTCAAATATCAAACACTAATTTATATGATTAAGTGCAGTCCACAAAAGCGGCAGTAATTCGAATAAATCTCAGAAAATATGATAATTTTTCCATCTATAAATCTCATATAATCTTAATAAAATAGACGCGACTCAGCGGATCTTTGTCGTATATAGGAAAGTTGTATTCATAAGCCGTGGGAACTCGGAACCCACCTACGCAAGTATCAAGATTTTTTTGTACATTTGTCATTTTCTAGATTTGCATTGTGATATTTTTTATACGGAACGGTACTTCCATTTGTCATCTTGTGGCTTTTTATAATGTTTGGTTGACACTTTAATTCATAAGATGTGTCGGGAGCGACGTTTGACAAAAATACAGTTATATTAAGCCTCATATGATACATCGTGCCCCGGAAATAATAGAAGCACGTGTAATTTTGAGAGTTAGGTACTACTTTAAAAATATTTATATAAAAATATTTTTTTTTGCTAAATTTGTTAATACCTGATTTACTCTTGTAGCTAACAATCGTCAATATTAAGGAAAACTTGATAATTTTATAAAAATCATAAAATATCTTCCCTATATTTCTATTCGATTGCAATAGAATGCCAAATAGCCAAACAATATATTCAAAAGCTCTACATTATTAATGCAAGATGCAAATGTCCACTGTCACAGTCCCGGCTAATTATAGTAAAAGTATACACAGATTGTCATCTCAACTCTCGTTAATGTAGAAGCATTGCGCCCATAAACAATTATATTCAAAGAACCGACTATTTGTTAGAGTCAGTACTTACTTACACCCATGCACCTCATCGATTAAACCAGATATGGTTCAAATACACTATCGTAAATAAGGGGCTAACTAGGATCTTATTAAAGGTAATGTAAAATATGCATACAGAAAGACCACTTTTTACAAACTGGAATATATTTTGGGAGTTTTGAGATAATACAGAAAACCTTATAGCAAGTTGTCGTTCATTGAGGTCTGAGGGGAGAGTCCTTTGCTTAAAAGTGCACGTCTTCCTGCTGATGATAATGATAAAGAAACTCTATATACCAAGTCAACTAATTTCGACAATCGCGCTTTTTAGTATATTTACAGTCGGAAGAATATATCAAGTGTTAAAAAAATGATTAGTTGACTTAGTACCAATACTTAGAAGCCATTGGTATATTTCTCATTTCGAGCTATAAAACTAGAAATTGGTCTAAAAGTGAGCGTTGAGGCCTCAAATTCACTTGATGTACCACCAGCACCTACTGACGCGGAGGCTTAAAACACAGAAGTATGAGAGAAAAGAGGTCTATACTTTTTATTCAATTGTCTTAATTATACACACTTCTTATTGGGTTTTCTGTTCTCTTCTCTGTTGTGTTTAATCTACTGAGGTCCGTCTCTCGGCATACATTTTTAATT
The DNA here is from genome assembly GCA_946251915.1 of Abrostola triplasia. NCBI lineage: Eukaryota > Metazoa > Arthropoda > Insecta > Lepidoptera > Noctuidae > Abrostola > Abrostola triplasia. Next base: position 1,036,011 of record OX276433.1, read on the forward strand.
AGACGCACGCAAGTGTTTATCTGTAAGTATCGGATACAGTTTACGATGTCCATATCTTGTTATATAATAATAGTCAGGTTTGATAACAATATTTTATAAGATATTAATGGTGTTGATTTTATTTTAATACCGCCTTATTGCCGACAAAGGTGGTTATGGGTTTTAGAGAATTTCTGGTTGGACCACACCACCACATATTTCTTTCTTCATTCTCTTAAGAATAGTTGGTACCTAAGTCAATAATTGTATATAATATGTAATTCTTTTGTGGATGTGTTTGTCACGTATCACCTCCTAAACTGCTAGACCGATTTTGATAATTTTTTGTGTGTGTATTTCAAAGGGTTCCTGAATGGTTTGAATTTATAAATTGGACCCGGTAGGTAGCGCTGCTTTTCCGGGCAAGACGACGATTGCCGGGTCCGCCAGTAATCTAAATTTTCCTCTTTATGAAAAGAGAAATATAAGGAAAGGATGACCTTTTCATATTACTACTAAACGTCTGGTGTAAAAACATCGTAACAAAGACTAAAACTAGACTAGAACTACAGCTCCAATATTTCCTGTTTGACTACCTCTAAGACGACACTAGATAAACGCAGGTGTCAAGGTCCTCTGCAAGTCTATTTTAGCACGCAAAATAGCTCTTGCATTTTTGTAAATTGTGTTGTTGATTGTTTTGTTATACGTTCGACGCCTTTATACCTAAGATTAGTCTAGATTGTTTACTAGAAAGCAAGCGTATGACATTAATATTACATGCTGATAGCCGAGTGGTATGACCGTTGGACTGCCAAGTCAAGGGTCGCAAGTTCAAACTCCGGCATGCACCACTGCCTTTTCGAGTCCATGTGCGTAATATAAATTAGGTATTTGTTGCTAAAACGGTAAAGAAAAACATCGTGAGGAAACCGGCCACATTTGAGAGATTTTTCAACGGTGTGTAAAGGCATGTCAGTGGCCTACAGGCGGTTTGAATTCTGGCACTAGGTTGTTTATCAACCATACGATAAGAACACAACGTAAAATGTCCTGACTTAAGCGTTAATAGTAGGTACAGGGGCTTGAAAAGGATAATACCATAGGCATCGCGCTCAAAGTTTCGTTTTTATCGGCGACAACCAAGAAAGGCACATGCTTTAAATAATCCGTTGTCCACCAAACATTTTATACACGTGTAATCGTACATAAATCACTATGATTACTCAATTTGGTGATTTTACAACCAATTTGCATACTGTGCGGTAAATCTGTGCATTTTGACGAGTGTGTGGCCGCTCGTAAATTATGTTCGGACATTAATGTCAATCTTATTGTAGTTTGATATGACATTCTTGGAATTATCCGAGCTTTATGTTGGTCGGGAGTTAATTAGATGTTAAATGCACACATCCTATTAATTGTGAGCGGGTTTGATGCTGTAATTATGTTGATTCTAGGGGGTCCTAAAGCTAATGTTTGCATAGGCTGTGATTTAATTGGATAAAACTGGATATCATTAATAAAATGTTAATTATATCTAATTAATACTCTTAATTTTTAATTTATTTTTATAGGTATTCATAGACGATAGGTACCCATAATAAGGAAATATGAAATGCTGTCACTTAGCTAAGTTTGTTACTCTTTACTCCAGAATTCCTTCCATTCCATGAATTCTTAGACAAAAAATCTGACACGTTAAATTGCACCAATATTGCGCCGTATTCCCTTATTCTTTACCAACATTATAAAGCGCATTACATAAAATTCTTCAAACTTGATAGTGCTAAAATACAAGTCGTCCAAATCAATTTCAATCGATGACACAACTTTATTTTATTATGTAAATCGCTCTAGTAGCTCATGCATAATGTGACAGATGGCGCCACTGGTGAGCGTTACGATCGGTTTGAATTCGTAATCAAAGTGTGGGCTTGGGAGCTTTCGATCGCCGTGATATTTGTGTGGATCTATAACTACTGTACTCGTACTATATACATACGTGTAGATCAGCTGTATAAATACCTGCAAGTTTAGTGTTCTACTCGTGTCATAATAAGTGTCAACCTTCAAGTATTTTTTTGTTATCGAAGTTGTCATAATACACTTAGAAAATATTCAGCGTGAGTTAGGACTCAAGTTTTGGTCTAGGTAAAGATGAATGTGATGTAAATTATTTTAAGTATCTTTACGCATAAAATGCTGTATAAAAGCTGGTAATGATGATTATCATGCTGGGTATTTGGCATATCCATTGTTGGGTGATAAGCCTGTTTTTCCCAATACAGCAATAATATATTTAGTCTACCTGGGATGCAAACATAGAAATTAAAAAACTGGTATAGAAAATATTGTCTAAAATGTTAATTTAAGGTAAAACTCCAATTATTTTGTAGAAAATGGACAGTGCCCATTATTGTACGATTATTTCACATAATAACAGAATGAAATCACGTCACGTACTCTACGCAACGAGGCTCAATTAGAGAACACTATCTGTAACGCGGCTCGCCCATAAGGAAGACGGACTTATCTGAAATTTCTAATCTAGTGACTCACATACATAGCGTTCGCGAAATTACCTCAATTTACCCGACTCCCGACCAAGTCAAAAAGGGCACAGTGCACAACCGTGACTAACAATGCTACTGCTCAAATGTATATTACATTACTTTTCTGCGTAGATGGAATACGTGCCTAGCAGTTTTTTGTATGTAAATAATTTCGAGAATACCGGTTGCGCTAGCCATAAATGTTTATCTTTGGGTGTCGAAAATGTCTCGTTACAGTTTCTATGACATCTTGATTATTGTAATTTGTTACGACCTTGCTTCTTATTTTGTCAAAAGCACGCATTTAAAGTGCTTCGTTAATTTTGAATCGGATAAGATTATTTTTACAAGACTTATTTAACACAAGCTTTAATTAAAACCCATAATTTCCCTTGATCCTAATTAGAAAGTTAATTTTTTAGATTAAAATTCAAATTCTTACAAGCGAGGAGAATGCAAACAATATGCGTACCAATAAACGCATATTGCATTCCAAAATATTGTTATAATCCAAAATAATGAGGCACATCGTTATTTACTGCTGAAAGTGCTCCGACCACACGGCGGCGCAGAGTGAAACCGTAACACAATCACATATTTTACGCTTTTGTACGAGTTTAATTGAGTAAGAAGAGACCCGAGACCGCTCGCAGCGGGGTAACTTCCAAATTTATTCACAAAAAATTCGCAAAAGACCCCCATTACTTACGTCGCAAGACGCAACAGTACCCGTAGCGATGCTCACTTCTGTAATATTAAGTGTGAGATACGACCTTATTCGTGTTGACCCAGATTTTAATACGCCTCGCATTGCTCTTTATGATGACTTTTTGAAAAATGTAATTTTTAATTCCGTGCAGGGACGAACCGAATTGAATGGGCCAACGGATGATTCGTTTTAACTGTATCGCTTATAAATTGTGGTTTCTTATGCGATGCCGACGGAAGTCTGTCGATATTTTAAACTAAATTAATGCGGCCGTGTACACCAAAATTGGCGTGATCGTTTTTTTCAAGAAAATCGAATGCCCTTTTTAATTTCCAATTTCTGCATATATCATACTCCCATGTATCACTATCAATAATAACATATCGAGTTCCGTTAATTAAAATTATCTTTTTCTTTGTTGCAGTCATTCTTCGGGAGGACGTACAACAACCTGTCTTCGATATCGGAGTGCAAGAATAACGGAGAGTGTGTGATCAACAAGAAGAATAGAACTGCCTGCAAGGCCTGCAGGCTACGGAAATGCCTTCTAGTCGGCATGTCGAAGTCGGGCTCAAGATATGGAAGACGATCTAACTGGTTTAAGATCCACTGCCTACTCCAAGAGCAGCAACAGCAACATATACAACACATGCAAACCAGTAAATCTCCGCCTACTTTTAATTCGTCTATGAACCCCTCATTTCTGCCAACCAATCTCCTCCCAGCGGCAGCATTAGCAGAATACTACAAGAACTCAGAAAAAAATCCATTTACTGAAGATGTGACGAGACAAAGCGTGTCACCGTCGGATTCAGGGGCATCATCAGCCGACCCTGAGGATGATAATAGTTCAAGAAGCACAAGCGGCCTTAGTATTTTCCGACCAGCATCATCTCCCTGCAGCGATAAGGATGTGCGGTTACAGGCTATTAGAAATCAGAGCAAAGATCGGAAACGGAAACCTACCATGCCACCATCGCCTTTCGGAACAGTATCAGTGCCGCCTAGCTTCTCTCCAAGAAGTGTACCATACTTACAGACGCCGCTGCAGACTATGAGAGCAGCTCCACCTGGGCTTGCAACTTGGCAGAACAGGAACGGAGGAGACTTACTCCTCCATTCGCCAGCTGTCGCTGGAGTAGCCATTGACCAGGACCAACCTATAGACCTATCCATTAAGTCTACTGCCATGATATTTAGAAGTCCTAAAAATGACGAAGTTAGTGATTCAGAGCCAGAACTGTCAATTGATTTGAGTGAAGACAACAGTAAAGAAATGATGAAGAATCCTTTAGATCTCTCTCTTGTCCCAAAACGGACTGAAGAGGTCCCGATGACTGGTTAAAAGTTTAGTATATTTTGTACGTTGTACAGCCATGGTTTTCATTTTATGTGTAAATAATATTTTAGTATTCTTGTTAATACTCCTTCACGCCATACAGTATTTAGCTGATTACATTCCTTTCTTCTTGATTACCTGATCTTATTTACCATAAATAATTAGCGTTTATTTAGTTTTTAGTACAAGTCATGGACTTATAGCGTGTAAGTAGTAAAGCAAAGTGCAGTGGAAGAAAAAATAAGAAATAACGTTGTTGTTGTATCTATTTGTATTTATTGATAGGTTCGAAACATGTTATTTCTAAATTGTGTTCAAGGCATAGCTCAAAATTAACTGTAACATTCCAGAAAGATTTTTGGTTCGTTTTCATTGGGCAAAATCTTTCAAAGATTATTCATGACATCATGACAAGCGAAAGGTTCATTTTACGAATAAAGTCCTGTATCTGATCCTAAGTGTTGTGTGAAGTGTGGCAGGAATTCTATGAAAAATTAGTTTTCTAAGGAATCTCTTCCATGTTTGTTTTTCCATAATTATGACGTAATACGATACGATTAAAGTATTCACTTAGAGCTATGTGAAACACAACCCTACAGAAAGTGCCAGTGTATGTTTTACCATTTTAGTTAATGTATAATGGGATTAAAGGCCAGTTAAAATGAAGCTCAAAATTTAATGTACAAATTTAAGAGTCTTGTAAAAATTTAGTTTTGTTTTATGTACTTATCATTAAGTATTTATTTCTTTAGCTCGTAGGCCAGTTTGTATTGAGTCATTTTTTTAATTTTTTCTAAGTGGTACTTAGTAAGATTTTAGTTTTTAGTTTTAGCGTAATTTTAATTTTGATATGCTTGTGTTATTATTTTGTTATTTTTATTTTGTTGAAGATTTTTTAGGACAGTGAAACATTCCAATGCTCATTTCATTCCAGTTATATAGTTATGTTTTTAATTTCTGGTGCCTATGCTAGCTCATTATATTGTGACTAAATAACTTATTATTTTTTATAAGAAATATGTTATTAAAATTTAAAAAAAAATACTCGTACTTTAGTACGTATTGATTCTCATTAAAGGTTCACTAATTTTTTATTACCTATACATATCAAAAAAAGGTAAAATATTTTACAAAAAATGGTGCCATGAAAATTGACAATAATGAGCCTAGTAATTAGTTTTGTAAACGTCACATTTTTTGTAAATAAGTAAGGGAATAGAAATAAAGAAGTTTTAATTTCTTTGGCCAAAATAGTTGATAGTATGTTGTTCATTTTAGTTTAAGTAACAGGCTTACTTAGTTGCAGTTTCCTGTTTTACTAAAACAAAAAAGTCAATAAAACATTATTTTTTTTGTAAAAACCATAATATAAAAAAAAACATTAATAGTAGAAAAAAACGTTTTTTTTTTAAGTAAGCCTGATTACTCACAAAGTTATCAATTTTGAGACATAATTGTTGTTATCAGTGTGATACGATATTTTTTTAATCTGTGTTTACATTTTTTTACGTTTATAAGTAAATTTTAATATATTTGAGAGAAAAAAATAAATAAAAAGCGAGTGCCTTTATAAGTTTTGTAGTTTTATTTATACGAACACGCTACATAAAAATAAATACTGTTACTTTATAGGAAACTCACATAAATTAAATTAATAGCATTTAATAGACATTCCTTTAAAAAAAATCTGTCAAATATTGGACGAATTTCTCCCTAACTTAATTTATTTTTATTGTTTTTTGGAAATCATAAGTGATCTATTTGATTTGATTGCTTCTATTCTATTTGCTTCGATTCTATAAGCAGTTTAGCACCCATTAAGATAAATTCCGGCAGTTAAAACGCCAACGGTATATTAATCGTACATATTCTGTAAAGTGAATGCCAACTGTGTCAATGAACAACACTTAATTCAATTACAAAGTAAAATGTGGATGATTTTTTATGAAACTAAAAAGATTCAAATGTCTTTACAGTTCAACCTTGTAGGTGAGGCGAATCTTAAAATCTTGAGCAAATATAGTACTACCGTTAAGATGTGCACACATTAGTAGGTATACAACTGAATGAAAGAACATCGCCAGTAACGCCACGAATGATTAAAAAAATTGAAGCAACAGCCATTCAAAGCTCAATTTTAGGTCACGTTAATCTACGAAGAACAAACACCAAGTAAGTATACAGTAAGAAAATACGTAAGTACCTACAAGTAGGTAACTAAGATTTGATAAAGAATCAATGATAGTTACAATATTGGTATCTAAAGATAAAAAACAAGAAGAACTTACATAAAATATATTCGTAATAAAGAAAACTCACAAACATAGCCCAATTCCATTGTCAAGCCAACAACAAAATAACACAGCAAACAGTGACAACGGTAAATTTAAATGAAAAGTTTAGACAAAGCCTACAAGGAAAATAAAAAGTAAAAAAATATTCGAATTTCAAAGAACACAACATGACAAACAGACAAACAGTGTTTACAAGCAAACAGACAAGTTAAATATTCATGAACTACTTGCTCTGAGCATTTCTTGAAATTTTTATTTCCCATGAATTTTTTCTATAATTATTCATGAGATCGCACTGGACCAAATTACTTTCAGTACACTCAAATCTGAACTTTATTAAAAAGACGAAGGGCTTACTTTCGGTTGGTACCTTATCCTAGAGTGAATATTCAGATGTATTATTGTGTGGCTACTGTGAACTACTGTTTCCTTTATGATTAGTCAAATGAGATCACAGCTTCTTAGAATTTGAGCCATTGATTACTTTGTATGTTTGATGGCACTCTTTAACACTTATGTCACTATGCATAATGTTAATTGGGCAAAGAAGGCTGTCATTAGGTTAGATAAGTCAGTGAACTCTTTTGCTCTCACTCCTTATATTACCATCATCAGGCATTCGCATTAAATTCTGTGTATACCTAGGTTTCCCTTTTTGCACAATTTGCTTTGGTCTTAGTCCGATTCAGTTTTGGAACAGCAATTCTTCTTTATGCTTTATTTGTGGACGACAGATAATTCTAATTTCTTTCTTAGATACACTGTAAAAATAAAATCTTATTCTGGTAAACAAAATAATTTTATCTACTTATTCTTCATAAATAAATCTGATTAATAGATAATTGATAAATTGTGAAAGACAAACGACTGAAATGAGTTTTCTCAGTACACAATTCTGACACAAGCACATGACATTTATATTAATTATGGTCCATCATAAACCATAATCCATTAAACCCGTCAAAAAACCAGGAATGCAGACTAACAACGTTAAATTTTAAACATAACAGTACAAGCACTCGAAATGGTACAACACAATAAAGCCTTAACAGATTTAATTGATATTATTAACTCTTTCCGTTCTTATTGTCACACCAACCGTTTGCATATCAACGAAGCTAAAATCGGCTTTATTACTTACACAATAAGGCGAATAATCTCTTTCGTAGTCGCACCACAAATAATTTCGACATGATTTTTGTCACTCAATTTAATTGAAGTCATGTCGGTCTGAGTAACAAATCAAATTTTTTCGCAATGCCCGGCCATTTCCCGATATAGTCGGGTGTTTACGCGGCACGAAAGAAATGTACCTCGTTAGCAGGGATAATGGCAGTTTTGTGTTATTGAACTGTACTGGTCGAGACAGAGGTGATTAATTTTGATGGGAGGATGTCAAAATGGTGGATCGAATTATTTTGGATGAAATTGTTTCATGAAATATTTGTGTCGATGTTTTTCGCTGTTGACTGGAACTTCTCAGCTTTTGTAAAAACATTTTGTTTTAATTATTTTACTGTGACGTGGATGGGATTTGTGGCAAAGAAAAGAGTTTTATCCTCGATACCTATGCAAAATAGAGCATAAATTTTCCGTAGCAGAAAACTTAACGGATCTTCTACACTTAGGTTTTAAAACCATGACTGGAAAAAAATGTAGCAGTTTATTTAATTAAATAATATGAAATTATTATGCATATCTATTGAAATTACGACACGCTTTGAGTTTAATGATTTTTTGATATTATTTCAGTCATGACACAATGATTAATTGCAATAAGTTTTAAAAAGACAGCGATATACCTTAAACAAAAAAAAGGATCTTAATTCATATCCAAATATGCCAAAATGACTTTAAAGCAAATAAAATAAAACTAAAGCTTCAATTTACAAGCGTTATCCGAACGAAATCACACAAAAATGCGCAAAACGACCGCAGATAACACCCTTAAGAAATTCCGTACAAAAAAATTCACACACAAATCAAGCAAGCGGCCTTACAACTGTATTCACCTGTACTACAAGTCCGCAGCCGATTTTAACGAGGAAACACATTGCACCAATTGAGATTGCACCACGGACTGTCTCAAAAAATCACGTCATTATAGCCAAAGATGGTGATGATTTATTTGCACGTCAGTGTAATAGACGTCGCGAAATGAGAGCAGTCAACACTTTTTTCATTAAGTGTACGCACCGAATTCAAGTGTGTGGACAAGGCAATTATTTTTGTTTTACTTTTTATGTCACTACAGTGTGGACCATTGTTATGGTATCAAAAATCCAAATATTTTTTAAACGAAAATTAGTTTTTGTTTTAGAAGTAGGTTACTACATGGATTTTATTCTGTGACAAAAATATTTTTTATCAGCATATTATCTTTAATTTGTCACTCTGATAGGAATTCTACATGAATTAATTTAAAAAAAATACAGTAAATAAAAATAAAATAATATAGAAAATAAAACATCATGTACTCTAAACGATCAAATAAGAAAACCAGTTGCCACAGACAAACACTTAGTGTTGCTAAGTTAAAAAGAAACATTTCCCCAATAAATCTGATCATATTATTGTGTTTAACTGATTACAAGACACACAAAAGAAATAAAAATAAAATTCAGAAGGACAATTATTTCGCGCTCTCAGCGGCGGCGATTTCACAATAATATTATTTACATTTTGTCCACAATAATTACTGTTTGTCACACTGTGCAGTTAACGTCTTATAAAATGTTATACACTACAACTTTGGGCCTTTCGTATTGACATGAAGCTTATATTCAATTATAATTCTGAAAAGATTTTAATAATTTAATTGATTGGATACGACGCAATGTTTTTTAGATTTTATTAAAATATTAAAAGTATTGCTTTAGTAATAATTGTCAAAAAATCTTAAAATCCGATCGGATTACAAAATTAGCCCGGCAAGAGTGAGAAAAATATGACATGACATCTGGATATTAAAAGTCCCGGATATGACATGTCCTTGATATAACAAAACATGGATATAACAAATCCTGGGCATTACCTGGAATGCCTAGACGCAATAAATCCTGGAACGGGATATGACAAAACATAAAAAGGTTTTCTACATCCGAAATCTATACAACCAACTTGCAACAGGTCCCATGATATAAGTTTCAGGGTATAACGGATATCAGTTATTTATATATTTTTAATTTAACTTCACTTTAAAGCCACGAAGTACCTACACTACACTTTTCATACAAAATTCTATTTTTTTATTAAAAGTTTTGTTTTTAAACTTAAAAAAATAATATGTGAATATTTAATTTTATCAAGATAAAGAAACAAATCCAGTATCACCAAAGATAGTTATCATTGTTTTAAGATTACCGTCCAATACACTTTAGTGTTTTTTAATAGGTTTGTTCTCTAAAAATCTATGCATATTTTTAAACAAATCTATTATTTTATTAGCTCTTGTCACATGCGGCGACTATAAAGAAAATACACATTGAGTCATTCTACCCGATTTGAGGACAAAAATTTTATTGCACATAATATTGGTGAGACAAAGTTCAATCGATGCATAAAATACGAAAATCGGACAATCATAATATTAGTTTGCATAATTTTAGCATAATTTAACTAAATGTCATAATATTGTCTACGGGGGGCGTTTGTTAATGTACCAACGAATTGCTTTATACACCTAGACATGTTACGGCGTGCTAATAATGTTATTTACATTTCAAAATAAAACAATTTAAGGAATGTTGACCGCATAAAATATAACGAAGTATACCCAAAAGTGTTGGTAATGACTCCCATTATTTAAAAGGTCAAGCAAACACTTAAACAATTATTAAAATTCACGGTTTCTATACATTGTAAATTCAAGAATTTATAACCCCATGGTTCCGATTGAAATCTGACCAAACCCATTTTATGATATTCTAATTTTAAGAAGCTGCTTTTAATTTTAAAACCGTTAAGTGTGAATTCATTATATAAATTCTGTTTAATTTTTATGTAGGTATCGATATTTAATTTGTGTGTAGTGTAAGTAACGGGGTTCAAATAATTAAGTTCCCTGCGGTGACTCTGTGTGATAGGCGATAATTTTTTAATCGATATATGGAATTAGATTTTTATTATAGATCGTTTTTTATTTTTTTGTACAGAACAAGCGTTGTTTTAACCACTGGGTGTCTCGTAAAATCGTGTTATTGATACAGCTTATTAAAGTTAAGTTCCTGATTTTTGTAAACGGTAGACATTAAATATTTAATGTGACTAGCCTGTCGTATGAAATGTATACTTTAGAAAATTGATCAGTACAATATATACATACCTATATGTAGGACGTAGGTACTTAGGTATGTACCTAATTTTTAATAACCTAATCCAATCAAATGTATTTAGTCTTAAGTTTTTTTTGTTGGGTTTTAAAAGGACTTTAAAACGTCTTTCAATATTAACAATTTACATAAAAAGGTACCCACCTAAAATTGGCACTACATTGATAATGTCCCTCGTTTATAGGTTTAATTTATAATATCTACTTCCTAACCTAACACATCGGATATTAATAATAATAATGTTACATACGTAATTGAAATCAAAATTCAAAACGTTTTTTTTTAAACCAATTACAGGCGCTTTTATATCATGATTCTAGTTCCATCCAGTCCGATGAGTGACTGGGCTCAAATGGGGTACCTTAAAACGCGGTGAATCTAAATCTAAGGATTATAGAGAAAAAAATGGAACTGATTTAATAGCCAAACAAGTATATATTGTTACCATTAAGGACCCTATACTGTAAATTGTAATATAGACAACAGTCTAGAGTCCTTTTCCACAACTAAAGCTTTGTCTCTATTCACGTTAGTTTTGATTCACCCCCTTTCATTTGTATCGATAGTTTAGAGACTCAAATTTTCTTCAAATCCACTACATAACTCCTAAATTCCGCATAATGATTACTCACGAACAACTTAATTCCACATAAGCTAATACCTAAGAAAGTCTAACAAAACTATCTGAGATGTGATCTACGCAAGCGCGGAGTGGAATTTAGGGAATCCGCTGGTGTACCACAAATATATGGTATCTGACACCAACTGCAGATAGGGGAACAATGCCGTATCGTCTCTAGCATTTTAAATAGGAAATACTTGGCTTGTATGGAGTAAGGAAAACGGAGGATTGGCAGAATCTTAACACTTTTTTACCAGAAAAATTACTTACCTATGTATTTCTTTAAAAAATGTGATTGTTAAATTCATTAGAGTTCTATTTCTTGTCATTGAACGGGTTCAGATTTGTTCGGGTACTCGCCTCGTCTCAAGTTACTTATTAGCGCAGTGGCTAAACGATTAGATTGCTGCGCGTAAGGTTACAGGTTCGATTCCCGGACTGGACGAATAATAAATTCCTATTGTGGGGCGACGTTTTTACCTTTTCTCGGTCTGACGGTTTATATACCTACATGTTTGGGGCCTATGAAATTATGGTAATATACTTGTAAATAATTATTCTATGGCTAAATGTGAGTGTGCTTCATGTCACCTAGATATGACATCGTCCGAAGGTGTCGGCTAAAAGTGAATTTACATCACAAATCAAATCATAAAATAAAGACTATTTATAAAGTCTAACTATGCTATCTATGTGTTGAAAGTATCTATAAATAGGTATTTTATCAAATCTCTAACAATCAGTTACAATCTCACTTTGTGAATCTAGAATTATTCGCCTCTATGGTTTCCATAGAATGCAAACTGAATATTATTCTAAAACTATCTACAAATAATTTAACACCCACACATAAACTATATTTCCATAGCTAACCAGCCTATAAAGAGCAATCGCCCAACGCCGATCAGATAGCGGTGAGATGCGCGCGCGCAACTAAACACGCCTATCGCGATCCTAGCGCCACCTAGCGCCGAGTTATCGCTAAGATTTATTCGGCGCACACGCTTTGGTGTTTTGTTGCGTCTAATTTTGGTCCTGTAGGTGTTATGTTTCATAGACGTTTATAAATACACAAGATTGTAAATTAAATACAGTAATATTTAGCAGCAAAATGGATCCCCACCGCCGGACGCCGAAGACCAGGTCGACCGAGAAGGCGATGGCGAGATGATCTGGACATTTTTGCGGGAAAGACGTGGCCTGAAATGGCATCGGACAGGGTTTTGTGGAGAAATAATGGAGAGGCCTTTGCCCAGCAGTGGGACACTAATCAGGCTAACTAAAAAAAAAAAAAAAAAAAATATTTAGCAGGCAAAGTTACTGAGTTTTTTTTATCTCAGTAGCAGCGAGAGCCTGCATTTGTGGCCGGTTGATGGCAATAGGTTCGCCCCTATTTCATTGGGAGCTATAACAAAACTGGCGAAATGTGGGTGAAGGTATTATAACTGCACCTCTGCTTACCCCTTTAGGCGTGATGTTATGTTATGTTTGATGTATGTACCTAATATTTGACCAGTGATTAATCTTAAGGTCAATGTGGTTAACTAGTTTTACCGACACGCCTGAAGTCCTTGAAAAAATTTGCAGAGGCGTAATACTTTATCAGGAGACTATTCTTACTCGTACTACATGTCACTGTCAGTTAGTATAAGTCCTATGTGTCGAACCTATTATAGTTTTCTAATGACACAATTTGGCTTGGAATTATAATTATGTGATTTAAAAGAAGCCTTAAATTTCATACAACGCAATTTCTGATACCTCCAGAGTGAAAGAGAATATTTATAATGTTCTTATGACCGAATTTCAGTCACGGCGCCGGCAGCCTGTCCGTCTGAGACTAGCCAACTGCGCAGGAGATATCTTATAGTGCACAAGGCAGTACTCACAAACACAGGTGCTCTCCCTGGTGCCTAGTCCCTATTCCCTCACTCTCATAGTCCGATGAGACGGTAGTCCGACATGACTGGATAGAGATTGGTCACTCATCACAAAACTGACCGCGGCGAGCACTGCTTAACCTCGCAGATCGACTGATCTATGCCGTAGCCACGGAGCTACGAACCCCGTACCAGAGAATAATTATAATATTTTGTCCGTATATTATATGAAACCAGTTAAAATTAATATAAACAATAGAGTAATCTTTAAACTAAAACAATGGCTCCAACTAAATCACAATTGCGACTTGAATCAAAATGCCAAGTACAACAAAAAACAAATGAACACTAAACGAATTCCCTTCTAAACTCAAATATCAGTTGGTCTAGAAACATCTGACCTTTGGTAGCATTAGAGGTACATCCGTGTCACATGCATAATGACATCTATGCGTTAATTCACATAGCACACATACTATTTATGTTACATACATTATGTTACACATAATAATTTTATTCTAAGGGTATACATTTCAAATTGGTTTTCACATCATTGGTCACCGTATCGCCTTCCGCCTCGCCGTAAAACAGGCGTCAACTTTAAACAAGCACGTAACCAAAGTGGATCAGCTGCTCCGATACGTCGACTCGGCTACGGCTCGGCGACGTCGCGCTTAAGACTCGCCTTTCCCGATGCTAGGCGGTTACGTTACGTTTTCGATTAGTGTTTCAGTAGGAATTTTTATACAAAGAATACTACACGGGTCGAGTTAATACGGTGACGATCTCTTTCCAGGTTTATATATGTATTGTGTGAGTTCAAGGTTCTGGGTTCAAATCCTGGATCGGGTAAAGTGTTGCTAAGTTTTTCCATTAGATATTTCTCAGGAGCAGCAATAAGTCTGGATTTGTACCCCGTTGATGACAAAAGGCTAGTCCCCTATATATTGGGACCTACAACGCAACTGGCGAAATGTAGGTGTACTGCACTCGTCTGTCTACCCCTTCAGGGAATACAGGGGGATGTTATGTTTATGTATGACTGAAGACAAACCGACTGTAGTTACAAAAAAATACGCACCGAAAGCATAACCTCCTCCTTTTAGAAGTCGGTTAATGAGTTAACAATGTCAATTGCACAGCACATCAAATGCTCTCTTTATTACAGACTATTCAAAAGCCAATTTATTACGTTTTCCTCATTCTCTTCACACTTAAATAACAATACAAACCTTATTGTCCAACGACTTAATTAAAATGAACCGGACGTAAAATAGATCACGTTGAAGATCGATATCGAAAATGTTAAGGACAACACTACGATTGTCGATAAGAGACTTTAATGAAATCCTTATATAGAACAAAATGTGTGCGTTTGTTGAATATGCATGCTTTTATCGGATTTTCGTATTACAATCTGTTTTGTGTGCCTTTTTAAAGGAATGTGAGTTGAATTTGTTTGGTTTTAGATTAAGATTAGTGATGCTGAAGAAGAGTAAACTATTTAGTATGTTAATTATACTTACCTGCAAATGTAGTTAAAATATCAATGTCGATAATTTTCTAATGAATAAATGAAGCTGAAAGCTTGAAGAAGTCCGTTTTTGAAATTTAATAAAAATATTTGCATTTTTCTGCAGAAATAGGGTGACTATGACCCTAATGTCCTTAAAAATGTTGTATCTTTATAGACCTGGAGGTGGAATCATCATCGTCATCAGCCAGAAGACGTCCACTGTTAAACAGAGGTAAAGGGACCCCACCCTTTACCTTTGTTCAACAGTCATTACTATAATCCCCACGCTTGGCAAGCGGCTTGGGGATCGTAGTATTAGTGGTGAAATAACAGAAGACACTGCTGCCCATCTTTTGGATTTTCCCTCAGTCACCTCTTATGACACCTACCGGGAGGAAAGAGGAAGGTCAACTCTAGGCCGGATACCACTCGGAGGTGAAATGTGACCCTAATATTTTGGGTACCTAAAAAAGTTTCCAACTTTATGGACCAAAAGTGAATAGTTGTAAGTTGGCCAAAAATACCGTTGTAACTTTTGGTTTAGGTACAGAGAAAGCTCGCGTCACGATTGTCAAATGACAAAAACTTTTCATGTCATTGCATAGAATTTGTCGAAAGCGTGTTAATAAATTATTATCATTAATCACATATAATATACCACTTACTTATGTAAACACCGACAATATTTTGCTTATTCCATGAATTTCTCCAAATCCCTTCATATTGATTGTGACAAGAAACTTCAACAAGAATTTCCAGTTTTGGAGACAAACGAAAATCGAAAAGTATTATAACTTCATGTCTTCTTCAAGTTTCTGTTTGTCATTGGAAATCCGGGGTTCTGTGTAAATAAAAAGCAACATTCAAATTGTGCTGATGCTATCGTAGTCCATAATTTCCCAGTCTGATCATCAGCCTATCTCAGTCCACTGCTGGACATAGGCCTCCCCTATGGCACGCCACTAAGCTCGATTTTCGACTCTCCGCTTCCATCCGCAGCCAGCAAAAAGAAAATAAATAATATCATAAACTTAAATGAGCCAGAAGGCTGAATCTTAGACCTAAAGCTCCTTAAGACTACAGTACAACCAGAATATCTTTTGGAAACTGAAGAAACCTTATAGGGTATTTATAGTTAAATATTTTTAACAAGCGAGGAAGACATACATTTTCATAAGCACAGTCATAATTGTGATCTAGGCCTCGTTGGTCTGAGCATGAGCTCCTGGATTCGAATCCCGGGTCGGGCAAAGTGTTACTGGGTTTTTCCATTGGGTAATTCTCAGTGGCAGCACGGAGTCCGTTTGGAGGCTTTGTGCCTGATTAATAGCAATAGGCTTACCCTCTGTTACATTGGGACCTATAATATAACTAGCGAAATGTAGGTGTTACTAATTATACTTCTGCCTAACCCTTCGGGGATTAAAGACATGGTGTTATGTTTAGTATTATCTAGATTTTACCATTTATTTTGCTGGTGTAGAAATAAAAGGGCTTACTTTTCACTCACATACAATAGGAGTGACGTGTGAGGAACCCTAAAACCGCTCAGAATATAGATGTAACACTGTGTTCTGTCATTCAGTTAAGTAGATGTAATCAATAACATTGATTATGTATGTTATTTATGTATGGATGTATGCCTCATTATGCATGTATGTGTGTTTTGGTAATGTCCTAATGTTTCTTGATGTAGTCGAAGAAATGCAGAGGATCAAAATAGTATTGTCAACGAAAAAATAATACCACAAATTTTTAAAGTTAGGAAACCGGACTTTGCCCTGATCATTGCGTAGTTAATAAGAATGCTGTTTGTAGCAACCCTGGTTTTGAAGCTGTTCTTGACAAAGTAAGAGATTGCTCATTTCATAAAAAATTTATACATTTTAATCTAACCTGGTTTTATCTAACCATGTAATAATGTATTTAGGTCTAGACACTGGGCAAAAGAAGTAAAAAAGGTTCTATAACAATCTCATTAACTAAACTGCAACAAAAACTCGCAACTAACGCTTGATTCAAAATAGTTTCCTACTTAACACATTTGTATTACTGTACCATCACAGCACAGCCCGAGTTCAAACCAGTTTTATCACGGAAGAGCACCGCCAAAGATTAATTACTTATATCAAAGATTAGTCAGGTCGTTCTTTGAGGTCAAATAATAGTCTTGAGGACTGTCATAGGTCGCTATATAATAGTGTTAAAAAGTATCGATACCTTTGTGATTTTACATGAAATATTGGCGAGAATTATTCCATGTTTACGGTACTTAAGTACCACTTAAGTTAGATTGATATATTTTGTGAATATTGGAAATTTCAAATCCACATTGGTTGAATATTTTATATGGAATTTTGATAGGAGTGGAATGTCTAAGCGGATTATTTTGTTCTATTTTAGCATAATGGATGTTTGATGATGAAGATGTTTTTATGAAAGTGCTTAGAGTTTGAGTTATAGCCAAATGTCTATTGAAAACTTAGTCAATGTTTGTTTTTTGACAAACCTCGCCCTTGCTTTCTTTGAATCGGTAGATAGTAAGTTAGTTGTTTTGTATAAATATTATGAGCCATATTAACTTACTCGACGACCCATACTTGTAATAGCATTTATTTTTTATATTGATGATCTACTTTTCTTTATTCAAAAACAACAAAATATAAAAATACAAAAAACAGTGGGAAGACCAACAATATTACTTTACCTACTGACCAAACAGCTTTAGAAAATCAGTAGCTGATTCCTTCAACACCCTATTCCATTCATTGTGTAGTCCTTCTAGAAAAGTCTTACAAAATTATCCGTATCTTCATTACTTACATTACTTTTTACAGAGATAATAAGGAACCTATCCAGCATTATACCTACAGAAACATGTTTAATCTCGGCCGAACCAATCAAATCCGTCTAAAGCTGATGAAAGGAGTTAATTACATTATTGTCATCACTTACGTCTTCATTACAGATATTGACTGATGGTTACATTATATTAGTACAATTGACACGACTATGTACGCTATTTTAGCTCTTATTAGTCTAGCAATAGTTGTGATTGTCGCTTGAGATTTAAATGTTACAGTACTTTTGCGTTAAGTCGGTGTGGGAACGAATTTCTTTTATGCAAACTCTGCTGGATGATCCATACAACTAGGGATCTACTTACTACTACTTAGAATACATTTCAAGTGACAAATTTGTTGGTTAATTGTAATTAAACTTTTTCTTCCTCTTCTTCCAGGGTATGCCGGACGTACTTTTAAGTATCGTCACGCGTGAAGGCTTTTTACTGCACAAGGTTCATTGTTGTCATGAATGCAATTTCCCCAGATCCAAATATTTTGCTTTGCATAATGTTCTTAATAATTAACCACTTAGTTAATTGTAATATACGTGTGTAGTATTGCGTATAAACCGCCACCAATATTTTATTTAATCATCGCCCCACACTAAGATATTCTCCTATATCGTTAGTGCGTTCCATAAACATGAAAGCACAAGCACACACTACACGAATTTTCGTCCTGTGCGGGAATGGAACCCGCGACCACTACAAGCGAAGCAGTCCATTCGCTTAACCACGGTGCCAATCAGGTCGTCAAATTATAGTCGTATTTATACCAGACCTCTGAAAATCATTTGGAACGCTTTATACATTATATTGATCGCACACATCAAAATGCGCGTTACCCCTGATACGGAAAACTTCTAGTTCCTGGAATCTGTGAATGGCTTGATGTTCTGACTTCATTGCGACTCGATTATCCACGCAATATTCCTATTCATACGAACGTCATTATATGAGTCACTCGAGAAATTACTCCACAACGGGAAACGTAATCGAATTAATAAAACGAATTAATCGATTATCGGATTTGAATTAGAGATTTTCTATGCTGGACTTTGAAAGATGTAATCGTTTTCTTTAAAGGTGAGTGTATACTAAAGTATCAATCATAATCGATTTTTGTATCTCTGGAATTATGGGTAGGCTCAACTGCAGGGTACAGGAGCGGTAATAAGTCATAGCAATGTGAAGCAGTAAATACAAACGCCTGGCTGTTAACAAAATTGAATTGTCATAGACTGTGTGGTTAGCACAAATGAGTCAATCTGCTTATAGTTTATGTTTCTTTAAAAAGGATGGACAATTATGTTAGACTGCCTCTTTGGCCTAGTGGTAGCTAGAAGCGACTGCTAGGAATGAGATCCTTCAACCCCGGGTAAAACAAAGTGTTACTGGGTTTGTCTGTTAACTAACTTAACCTTACCAAACGGAAAAACAATTATAAAAATTTTGCTGTGCACAGAACTCGAACCCAGAACCTCAGACCGCCGAGGCTATCTATAGTATAATTGAAGTATTCAAATGACCCAATAAGGGACCAAATTATGACAATATTTCTTTCTACATCATTTCTACCGCAAAGTTATTGAGTAAATGCTTTTTATTTTAAATTAATAATTACATAACAGCGTTGCAATAGCGATAAAAACAATAAACAACAAGTAAAAACACAGGTTGTGTGGAGTCAAGTCGTGCTCACTCCGCGCCCTTTGTTGATCGCCGCTCCTGTGCTACGGAGGCAGAGATCGCAAACATTTTATTTTATACATTTATTTTTTATAAAACAAACCGTCATTTACAAACATAATACAACCAAAAATATTTATATAACGCTTTAATTTTAGGATATATTATATTTGTAAATACCAGTGGATGCAATTGGCAATTTGTCGTTCATTATGGCGTTCTAAGGGGGAGGCCTTTCTTCAACAGTGGACGTCTTCCGGCTGATGATGATGATGAAATTCAATATGTATACTTTTTTTCATTTTAAAATTAAAATAATCACATACGTATAATTAAGTTAAACTGACATATTATTTTAATTAAAATTCATTATAATTTAATCACATATCAATAATATTGGAATAATAATCAACAATGGATTTTAAATAGAAACATTCAGGGTGAGCAAAAACATTGCAAAAAAAAAGCAACGGGCATCTCTGTACCTATGAGTATTTTGCTATGCAGTAAGATAGTATAAGTAACAAGTAGTATGTAGTTATTATTTTCTAATACTTTATTTCTCGATTCTAGACGTGCTTACAGATCATGAGTACAAATACATACACAATATTTAGTCTAAAAACACATTACAAAAGGGCAAATAATCAGCACTTAACTGTGTTATTAAAAATATAAAAATGTTGCAAGCCTGCGCTGCGCCGGCGCAGCACGCTTGCTGCCGACTTAATTTTCGCCGGCACCGTGCGCAAGCGATATTGATGCAAGCACGCAACGTAGGTACTAACCCTTCATCGCTAAAAATATTGTATGTAGGTTGTATGTCATGACACTTAATTAAAACAAAAATTAATTACACCGTGTAATACTACTTATAATTACACATTAATTAGCGGCCAAACTATCAGGAATTATCAGAAAAAACATATTTATAATAAAAAAAGATTTTCTATGTACGACATATTATGAGATTCCTGTTTAAATTGCAGGATACATACTTGGACTGAAAATACCAATTTAATTACGACCTTTAATGTAGACGCAAGTTGTAGGTTTATCATGATTTAGATACGTTTTTGTTTTTACTATCTTCTTTCCAAGTTTGGTGTCGAAATGTAATAGAAAAAACCCTAAAATGTATGCTTGTCTTTAGTGATAGTAGTGATTGGAAAGGTTAAGAATATTCAGAATAAATTGTCCTCCGAAGCTTTTTGTGTTCTTAATTCATAAGACATTAGAATCTATTTCCATACGCGTTTGCTTTTCAAAGAAATTTCTACAAGAATTTCTAGCACAGGAAATGTTGAATAGCCATATCCTACCTAAAAGAAATTTTAATACGAAAAACATAGTTACTCCATTTCTAAGCCTCGCCCAGTGACATCACCCCGCGTATCACACGTGCAGATCTGCTACCGCTTGTTAGTGGTATCTGATTGCGGAGCCTCATCAATTTCGTTCATGATTTGCAACCGAAAAATGACGGCAGTACTGTCAAGACGGGTGAGGTCAATTGTGAAGATTTTTGTATTTTGAGTGTGGTCTCAAAGTTTTTAGGGTTGAAAAAATGTGATGCTTTTCTTCAACCGTCAAAACTTGGACTTCTTAACAGGATATGTGGCTTAGCAGGTCCTGGCTTCTAAGACGAATGAAATGAAATGATCTGACCAAAATCATCAGTTGCAAATTAACTATGGGTAAATCTGAATATTTTATCATGCGAACCTTCTTCATCATCATCATCATCAGCCCTTTGCAGTCCACTGTTGGACATAGGCTCCTCCCAATGTACGCTACAAAGCCTTAATAATGCATTAATAAGTTGGATTTTTTTTTTAATGTTTTTTTTAGTGTCTACATACCTAATTATGTAAAATCTGTAACAATATTATACTTACACAAGGAATATCTATTAAGTTTATTGTATCAGCGGACTTTCATATTTATCATGGACTAGATTTAAACAATGCGCAAAAGGCAAAACACTTTTAAGCTTCTAAGTCAATAAAGCCCTGTAGCTCAAAAATACAGGGTTCTGTCAGCAATATCTTTGTCCTCTTTTTAATATAACTCTTCTCAACTGTCATCGGCAGTACACCCGCAGATGACTGATTGCAATCAATACAGGACCGTCGGCCATTTTGGGCGCAGGGCAGATCAATGTTAAAATACTTTTATGATTCGGCGTTTTCGAAATCACTGATTAAAGCTACCTTGGCTGCCAAAATGATTGTCATCGTGGCTGCGGTTTTGAAATCGATTGGATTTTTGCCAGACTCCAATTGCAGTGACTGGGTGTGGGTGTCTGCATATAAATGTTAATACCTAATACAGTGTACTTAACTTGTATAAGTAGGTAGACGTTAATGTGACTTTTTAACAATATAACATCACGCCTGTATTCCTATAAGGGGTGGGCAAAGGTGTACCTATAGTACCTACATCGACATTTTGCCAGTTATGTTATAGGTGGCAAGCCTATTGTTATCAACCGGACACCAATCCAGGCTCCGTCCCGCTAATGAGAATTACCCAAACGAAAAATCTATTAAAACTTGGCCCGACCCGGGATTTGTACCCAGGACCTCATAGCATCAGCTGTCGCGCTTAATGACCCTAGAGGTCACCACTGAGGTAGTATAACTATTTGTCAATACCTAATTTATATTTTGTATCATAATAATATATGTAGGAAATAGGGTAGACGTAGATAATTATGATTTTTAAATTTTTTAGTCCAGTCATTGAAGTCTTTTGTCGATAGAAAACGCTGACAAGAATTACTATACTCGATGTGCAGTACTACTATGTTCATAGTTCTTAATGATCCTTATGAAATGTGAGTGTCTTCTGTCTACACATAGCAGGCGTGAAGCTATACATAAAGAAGAAACACAATTGCATAATCTACTAGAAACCTGCAGAATACCGCTCACTCCAAATAACAAAAATAAGTTCAAAATTACATCACACACTCAAAAACGGTCCAGAAAACGGCATTTGGTTGAAACAAGTCTTTAGGCACGTACGAATTAATCTTATAAGGTATAAAGGCGGCCGTGCGATCCAGATTCGTACAAATTGACATAAACGATATAAAAAGCAAATCATATGGCAATTAGCAGATTAATTGTTTAATTAATTGTGTCCGGCTCGGCGCATTGTCCGGTTTCTGGTGGTGACTTTTTGCGCGAACGGAGACAAATTTTGTTTTTTTACTGTATTGTTCGTTTTGCGTCTGATTGTGGTGTACAGCTTTAAGCATTGGTTGTTTTAATATTTTTGACACTTAATGAAATTTTTTTAAATTATTTTTTCTATATTTTTTCATGCATTGTTCTCACATTCTTTTCAATTACGGGTATAAAGTTTTAGTAGTAAAACGGTTTTAATTTGAATATCTGGACAGAGTAACAGAAGGAGCTACAATAGAATATTTATTAAATGAAGCGGTAACTATTAGTATCAATTATCATCATTATCAGCTCAAAGACGTCCACTTTTGAACAAAGGCCTCCGTAGTACGCCACAATGAACGACAACTTGCCATTTGCATCCACCGGCCCGCAACTTTGACGATATCGTCGGTCCACCTGGTGTGAGGCCTGCCAACGCTAGGTTTAACAATTTTTATCTAATTTAAAGCTTATTCCAAAATATCAGAACTGAAGCAATTATTAGATTATTAGAAAATCGTAATATCATACCCCAATAATGTAAATACAGTCATAAAATTGTATGAAATAGTGCAACAATAAGTCAACGCAAGATACGCAGAGTTATTCAACACATAAATACTAGATTTACCGACAAGCTACCAACATTTTCTGGGATTATTCAACTTTGCAAGATAAATCTGGACCGCACTGATGCTGTGAGAGCCAGTTGGTGATACCCGTAGGGAATATAATCTGTGGGTGTGAATGTTAGGCTCTCTTATTACCAAACTTAATAGTAGGTAAATGTTAAAAAATGTTTTCGAAAAATGACGACCGTCAGGTCTTAAAATCCTTCCAAAACCCAAAACTAGCATCTAAATCTTCCTTTTGTTCTAAAAAGTCTTTCAGAGTAATCATAGGTATTTTTAGAGGCTCGTCAATAGTTCTGAACACGTTTATAAAACCGTCATTACGTAATAAAAAAAATATAAACATACGAACATAGAACCTCCTTTTTGAAGTCGGTTAAAATGAAGGATTTGCTAACAAATTTCCATGTTCCAAGACCATTATTTTAAACCAACGATGTAAAACAAAAGACAGCAGAAAGTAAAGTTTTGAATCATTCTGACATTATGTAAAGCAAACTGCTCTTAATTTCAATTTTCCACAAAATCATAAAATTCTTCCGCACGACACAAACTAGCTGTTCTTTTATAATAAAGTCAGCCAAAAATATCCAATTAAAACAAGACAAATTGCTGTCGCCAAAAAATACCTTAAAACCAAAAACGTTGAACCGATGGTTTCTGTTGAAACGCTTATTAATTTTCATGAGGGTTTCGTGCTCCAATTTTTTCGGCCCGACGAAACAGGCGGCCCACTGTGCAGTTCGATCCTCGTAAAGTTTTATGACGCAGTCAGTCAGCGACAACGTGCGCGGGAGAAATAAGTTATGATAGGTATTCGCACGGTGCGCTGATGTGCAGCAAAAAAGTGGTTGGTGCAAGTTTACTATGGGGCTCCAAAAGTTTGTTAACGTAAGAAAATTTTATATATATTACTCCAATATTTTTCCGAAATTTTCCAAAAAAATCGAATAATAAGTAATTTAAAGAAAAGTCGAAAAGAGCTCTATATGTTAGCATTCAGACAACATGAACTTCACCAAGCCATAAAACTACGCGGCGACGCGACGATGCGATCCAAAAAGAACCAGATCCGAGCGCGTACAAATTCGTACAGTGAAAACAAAAAATGAATTATCAATTATAACAAAGTACCGTTACGAAGCGACAAGCGGGACGCGCTAAAAAACCTCGTCGATTTCAATTTCTCATCTTCAGTTCCAAATTGTACAAAAAAAAACTGACCATTTTTCCCGAAATTACAGTGAAACACGAAAACCAGAAGGTGCTTCGCCATTTTCGGCGGCCGATCGGGCGGTCGGTATAAATGATTCGAAATTGTTTCCGTAAGCACTGAGGGCAAAAACCACGTGTCGAAGCAATAAATCATTCGCCGGCGACTCGAGTTTACTCGAATAAATGAACGATTCGATTGCCGATGCGACGATTACACGTTGTGTTTATAGAGAGAGTTGTAAGGAAGAATGTCGTCGGCGACTTTTTGTGTTAAATCGTTTTTGAAAGCTTAATTTTTTTTTTAAAGGGCATGCCGCGATGCTTACTGGAAACCTTAACGGACTTCTGGGCTATTGAGATATGGTTTATTTAAATCTGGAACAGGATTTATGTAAAAGATGGCTCAATTCCAGCACTTTGAGATATTGGTTTTAGACTTTTGCTAACTCAAGTATCACACCTGTGTTATCGTAAATACCAACATGGGACATATTTTGATGAATAATAAATTAATTTCTATTACTCTTAGTTTTAGATCCAGTAATTATATTAGAAGTGATTAATTTACTTCCATTTCGTACTCATCTTACAATTATATTATGTGTCTAATTTTATTGTTTTCATTTGCCAAACAACATACTTATTGGATCTGTTTGTGGTAAACATGGTGATCAATACCTTATTAGCATCATAATAAGGTATAGAAGAATAATGGAAACGTATATTTAATTACAATAATTATATGTTTGCATTTGTATCTTTTTCTTCTCTGTTGACACACCGATAAAAAATCCGTAACAAAGTATTATTTAAGTCGATAACTTACTTATAATCCGAATATTATTTATTTATAACCTTTTCTACTGATACCCATTATAAATTTACGTTAGTCGTGAATTTATTACAACAGTTTGAATCAGGTGGAACTCGGTCAACCTTTGTTACCTTTGGTAATATATCCCATAAATTTTACCACAATTACCATAATATGAGATATTTTATGGTAACGATAATGTATGGTAATGATGTATATATATACATGTATAAATAATTCTGTTGTCAACGATTTTAAGTTGGTTTTATATGTTATTTTTACATAACAATGTTCTGGTAATTTATAAAACCTAGTTTTTCTAGGCTAAGTATAAAATATTGAGCAATTCTTAAGTTATAAGAAACAATATATTTTGTAAGTTTGGTTTGGCGGTCTCTTTGTTAGAGTTAAGGTAATATTTGCACAAAATGTTTTATATTAGTGTCAGCGGTAAGCTTTATATATTTTAGTTAATAACTTAATTCTATTGTTGTTCATGCAAATCGATATGTCGTGTTGTATGACATCATTTTGCTGTAAAAAATCAGAGGTTTTGAAGCGAATGAGCGTTTTCCTCATTCTATGGGATACATTGTATGGCGTAATATGGGCTTAATAGCGCATAAAAACCTGCTTCAGTTAAAAAAAACACAAAAACAAGGCATTGTCTGAATACCTTTAACTATAAAGATTTTGAGATTGATGATTTATTTTAAGTATAGAATACAGAAAATACCCAAAATTCTAATCCGTAAAGACCAGTTACCATAAATCGACCAAACTCAATATTTTACAGGTATTCGCCCTGATCCCGACTTTCATGCCAGTATTTAAACTAAACTCCAACAGTTTTTACTCAAACACCAATTTCAAACAACAAAACAAAAAGGGATCATCCCAAAAAACATCACCAAGAAACAAATCGCCCAACATATCACATATCGGGCCGAACGGACCGTTGCCCATACTATAAATGGCGACAACCCAAAAAGTACAGCTCGTAAATAACAAATGCATTCGCATAAACGGCCAAGATGCACCGGTTGTTCGAAAAAAGTGCGTCAGTAATTAAAGTGCAAGTCTCACGGAACACTGTTTCATACTTCGGATACTTCGGCCCCCGACAACCGAAATTCACCGCATTGTACTCTTAACAAAATTGAGCCATAAATATTCTACACGTAATTTTCGATTGTGAAATTTTGACCAGAATATTTGCATATCGAAACACTGGGATGTCAGGTTGAGGGGTTAGTGTGGACAGTATGTCGTTCGGTGCATTGTGTGCTAAAAATGCATGTTTGATGTCAATATGCAATGTTTTGATAACCTAGTTTTTATTGAAATTTAAGTGAAAGATAAATATGTTTTGGGGAAACAATACTCGTATATAGTATGTTTACAATCAATGGTATGACGTTTACACAGTCCGTAAATACAACTCTTTATAGTTTCGCGAAGGAGATTTTGTTCAAGAACTAGGTTAAAGCAAGCCAAGTTATTGCAAGTATTCAGATTTAAACTAAACGTTACCTACTTGCTTTTGAAATTATCTTTTATAATTATAACTACTTAATTAGTGCCTACAAATAGCTCCGACCAGCCCCTGTTCTATAGGACCAGTTACTATAAGCATACTCAAATACACAATCGCCTTACTGAAGTTGTAGTATCAGTTTATAAGCACATGAATTCGGAAAGAAATTGTAGCGTGCCGGAGTTTGAACTTGTGGCCTTTGACATGGCAGTCCAACGGTCATACCACTCGGGTACCACTGCTTATCACATTTTACTAAGAGCAACCACGTCACCCCTACGATACCACTAACTATAGAGACCCACTTCTTTAATTTGTCTACGAAATTCTAGCTGACCCAAAGGTGAGACAACCTCAGTCATTAACATTAAACTCATTTATAATTCCATAAAATATGACATGAATATTACACTAAATAATACATGTAAAAATTAGGAAATTTGTCTAATTTAATGCGATTAGCGGTTCCTTTGTAACTTGTGCAAACAAGATGGTGCCATGTTTTCCTAAAGCTTTAAAAGGTAATAAATTGATCAATGCTTTGTTGAATTTTCGACAGTTTCCTTTGTCGGTTTAACTTTAAACTGAATTGATGTATACTGTCCGCAAATTAATTGGGTTTTCTTTATTTAGATATCGAATATAAAATAGATTTAAAAAATAATCATGTTTAACTGGAATGCCGCAGTCTAGACATATTTTATTAGACTTATATTATTACTGCCTCGTTGGTCTAGTGGTTGCTAAGCGCGACTGCTGAGCACGAGGTCCTGGGTTCGAATCCCGGGTCGGGCAAAGTGTTATTGGGTTTTTCCATTAGGTAATTCTCAGTAGCAGCACGGAGTCTGGATTTGTGCCCGGTTGATGGCAATAGGCTCGCCCCCTATTACATTGGGACCTAAAACATAACTGGCGAAATGTGGGTGTACTAAAATGTGCACCTCTGCCTACCCCTTCGGGGAATACAGGCGTGATGTTATGTTATGTTATGTTACTTATATTATTAGACTCTCGAGAGATATAGTTCCGAAACATGAAAGAGTTGCTAGCCTAAATAATTAAACCTAGTAAAACGGAGTGAATCGAAATTTATGAGTGAATACAGACAAAACTTTGCAACTGATTTTATAACAAACTGCGTCGTTGGTCTAGTGGTTACTAAGCGCGACTGCTGAGCACGAGGTCCTGGGTTTGAATCCCGGGTCGGGCAAAGTGTTACTGGGTTTTTCCATTAGGTCATTCTTAGTGGCAGCACGGAGTCTGGATTTGTGCCCGGTTGATGGCAATAGGCTCGCCCCCTATTACATTGGGTCCTAAAAACATAACTGGCGAAATGTGGGTGTACTATAATTATGTGCATCTCTGCCTACCCCTTCAAGGAATACAGGCGTGATGTTATGTATGATTTTATAACAAAAAGAGTATGTATTGTTACCATTAAGGACCCTATACATTAAACTGTATTATAGGCAACAATCTAGAGTACTTTTTGACGACTAATTGTAATAATTTAATGTTAAAATCAATTCCAAAGTGTTGTCTGTATTCTTCCTTAAGTTTTGATTGACGACGTTTTACGGTACCTAATGTTTTCTGGAAGGATGTCCTATAACGTATAGTTTTTACAACACAGTCTACATGGTACTGGTAACTATCAATTATTTCGTTTTTTAGAAATACTCTAGTCAACGCTAGCCTGTGCCGATCGTTGGATATGGGCTTCGTTGCCAATTTTTGGACTGTGCCAATCGCATCATAAATTTGCAATTTGTCTATGAAATTGTATTTTATTATTTAGAAATTAAATAGACCTACCGCAGGTATAAAAATGGTTACACCTAAAGGAAAAAACCACCAAAATTTTACAGAAGTTTTGCGATCGTAATTAATTTAGGCGTTTAAAAGCCGCAAATCACTACTATTAGTATGTAAATATCTCAATTTGAAGCCATCAATTAACGGGAGGTTTGCGCAGACGCAGCCGGGGGCGCTAACATAGCTCCGTGACTACTGTTCTCATTAATATCGCTGCGTGGGAACCGGAGTAGAGCAACACTAGTTGCGTCTACTGTGAAAGTAAACACTGCTGATAAGTATAGCGAACAAAGTGCAGTGTAAGGGTGGGGTACACAATTGTCTAAATAAATTTTAAATAAATTATTTTCTTACTAAAAAAATTTTAAAATTGATAGTCACAGAAGTTGCGACCTTCGCCGATCCGTGGCACAGCTATGCCTGTGAAAGTCGCGGTTTCAGTCCCTCTCCGAAAAATCCAGTCAAAGCGCGAGTTGAACTCGGGTACTAAGGGTTCCGGACAGGCTTAAAGAAATTATGTCAAATTACAATAACATCGCTCTAACAAAAAGATCAACCGGATTGATGAACAAACTTAACTTTGCCGTTGGAAAACTGTTACCCCAATACATTGAAGTAGGTTGCAGTTAGTTTACCAACTGCAAACTGCAACTGCTGGCTTCAAGAGACAGCATGTAGACCCGAGTATTTTATATTTTAAACTTCAAATTTCAACTTTATACCTTTACGCGTTCTTGAGAAAAATAAGGTTGATTGACAGACAGAGGGACAATAAAGTCATTTTATAAGAGTCCCTTTTTGACTGAACCTTAAAAAACTATATAAAACGAAGTACTAAGAAAGGCATTTAACCTGTAAATGTTAAAGCCATAGCCGTGCCATAATAAACCACATAACCCTTACTTTATTATACATTTAATCTTACAGCGAACTTAGAGTTAACACACATTATGGTATGTGAACTTAGTCCAATACGAAATGACCCATCGGACTGTGGCGTGTCTAGGGGCAATTCAAATTGCAATGGGAATAGCTATCACCTAACGCTTAATGGGATATATGTGGGAAACCATTGGATCTTGTTTGGGAAGCAAATAGAAATTATGTCGTCCGTGAGTTCGAGTTTTAATGGACATTGGTTTTGAAATACAAATTGAAGTAGATTATTTTTCTCTTTCGAAACTTCGGAACTAAAAACGAACAGAATAGGTACCTAAATGACAAAGTAATCTAATTTGTTTTTCAGATGAAAATTACTTTCAAACTGCGAATACATACCTAGGATCTTAGAAAATCAGCTTCGTTGGTCTAATAGCGGCGTTGGTCTAATAGTCTAAGTCGGTAAAAGTCGCGAGTGCTGAGCTTATGGTCCAGAGTGTAAATGTCGTATAGAGCAAAGTGTTACTTAGTTATTTCTTAAGTTATTCCTCAGTATCAGCTCGTTATTCCTATTAGCAGTTATTCCTCAGCTGTACGGAGTCTGGATTTGTGCCCGGGTGATGGCAATATCAGCCCTTATTGCGTAACTTGCAAAATGAGTGTGTACCACACACATATATTATTACACAGTTTATTTTTAAAGTCCACCTAACAGTTAGCTCCAGATCCGATTTCACTTCTTTCCCACACAAAATAAAAAATAACCCTAAAATGTCACAGGCATTTTTCGCGAAACGTTTCGTGTCTTCGCAACTAAGTTTCGTGTTGAATAAACGTGACAATACAATAAAAATTGACAAGTGCGGTCCAAGGAGGCGTAAATGTCGAAAATGTTAAAATAAAATAAAAATTATGTTCACTCAGTGTATAATTTTGGTAAAGTTTACGACAGTTTGAGTGTTAATAAAGATAAGGTAATAATGTGACTGTAAAACTAAACGTTTATGATGAATATTGTTTTAAGTACCGCGATTTTGAGTTAAGGGCAAGTTGTAGAGATGCATTTATTTATTTGCAATGCTAATGTTGCATTTTACAATGAAGGTTTTTGAATGAAGGATTTAAATTGTTATACTGAAAAAACATCGATATCGGCGGTGACGACCCGATTTGCTGAGTGGCGTTACAAATGTTTCAAGTGCGCATGCGTAATAGACAGTAGGAGACATAATAACTACTAACTGTCTTGTAGTGTTAAATTCTTGTACTACGTGAGCTGAAGTCTAGAACAATGTGCTACATCTATCCTTTACAAATAATATAAGTATTCCTGAGACATCCCCTTTGAAGAGATTATTTACTGTGACCAAAATCTAGTCAGAGTCCTCCTATCTCCCTAGACAAGCGGCAAAACGCATGAAGAATAGAATGATAAATTTATGGGGATGACACAATGTTTCGACTATGATGACGACTCGATGACATAATAATATGTCAAACCCATATAATTTTCATTCTACATACATCACGCCTGTATTCCCCGAAGGGGTATGCAGAGGTACGTACACATAACGTAGTACACCCACATTTCGCCAGTCATGTTTTAGGTCCCAATGTAATAGGGGCGAGCCTATTGCCGTCAACCGGGCACAAATC
Organism: Abrostola triplasia; assembly: GCA_946251915.1. Taxonomy (NCBI): domain Eukaryota; kingdom Metazoa; phylum Arthropoda; class Insecta; order Lepidoptera; family Noctuidae; genus Abrostola; species Abrostola triplasia. Next base: position 1,067,494 of record OX276433.1, read on the forward strand.
CCGACTCCGTGCTACTGAGAATTACTTAATAAGAATACCTAGTAACACATTGCCCGCACCCAGGACCTCGTGCTCAGCAGTCGCACAACCACTAGTCCAATGAATCCGTCCATATTGTTTTTTTTTAATCCTATGTATAGTATGTATCTACCCTTAACTAAAGCTCAGAGTTTACGACAGCGCATAATGGTTTTCAGTAACTCCGCGATAGTAATCACTTAATTCGCGTTTTTTTACGATGCCACATCAAAAACGTTCAGTTGTCGAGTGACCTTTGTTGAGAAGCGGCACTTTTCGTAAAATATGACGCTTATCGGGCGTGCTGTGTCGTGGGGGTCTTCAATGGGGATATTAAAGCGTGCTTTATGTGTTTCGTATAGGGTGGCCGCCTGTGCCATAATACATAGTATCGTACTATGTGTTAGCTAATTGTTCTTTACTGCAAAAATATGTTTCGGTTGCTTTGAGGTTTTGTTTTGTACTATTATGCTCGTAAGATTAAATGATCAGGTATTTTATGAATAATGTACAATGCACAATTTTTTTGTCATAACCATCCAAAAGTAGGTACCTACTATTTTTTACGACTTAATAATAAAATACAATTTTGTCTTAAAAAAAGTGGCAATCCAAGTTTCAGCCGTTGATCAAATGATGATTATGATTTAAGATATGATTTATGAGATGGTAGGTGGGATAATTAATATTTTTTTGTGAATTAATCGATTACGTATCGATTTTGATTTTTGAGGCATCATTTAACAATTTGAGAGGGGAAGGGTTAGAGCCATAATCCCCACGCAAGCAGCTTGGGGATCGCAGTTTTGGTGGTTAAGTTACAGAAGACGCTGCTACCCATCTTCTGGGTTTTTCTAGTCGCCCCCTACGAGACCCACGGGAGGAAAGGGGTGGTTATTGTGGTCAATTCTAGGCCGGATACCACATATATAAATTTAATTTCAGTTTATTCTCTCGAGGATATAATAAACAATTTAATGTCATTAAAATGTGTACCTAATCTTCGTAATAAGGTACCTATAAATTCTGCATTGTTTTATGTATCATCATCATAATAATTTTCATTATAGTAATCGATTGATTGATCGTTTTTCAATCGATTATCGGCTAATCGATGTTCAAATATATTTTGAATGTCATAGTGTACTTATTTGGACAACAATCTATTATCACCATCAGTCATCTGCCAGCTTTACTAATTACTTAAACTTTAGGTAAGCAGATAATATAATACAATAATATAAAATAAACATAGAATTTTACTAAAAAAATACAATCGTATTGAAAACCTCCTCCTTTTCAAGCCGGTTAAAAAGATCATTATCGTATCTACAGACTGCCTTTAGCCTAGTGGTTGCTAAACGCGACTGCTGAGCATAAGGTCCTGGGTTCGAATCCAGGGTCGGGTAGTTTTACTGACTTTTTCTATTAGGTGATTTTCAGTAGCAGAACGGAGTCTGGATTTGTGCCTGGTTGATGGCAATAGGCTCCCCCCCTATTGATAAATGATAAATGATTTTATTTCTGCAAATAGGTTTTAACAAAACACTTTTACACATCTTCTTTTTTAAAACTAGGTGGCATCGGCATTACATATTACATTGGAATTTATAACATAACCAGTAATATGTGTGTATGTATACCTCTGCATACCCTTCGGGGAATATAGGTGCGATGTTATTAAACTTACGTATAATCTATATACATCTAATCATCAAAATATATTATTATTCAGTAAATAATATACTATTTTTCCTAATATAATATAAGACATCGTAAATACAAACAGATCGGAGCAAAAACACCAGGCCGGATAACACTAAGGTAAACTATATCAGATCAGCATTCTAGCCTTAAATAAAGAGCTGACCCCTCACCATGAACTCTTAAAACAAGACAATCACCGTTGTGAAAGCGAGACACCGCTACGTGGAGTAGTCCGGTGTCTCACTTACTCAAAGGAGAATGCCCAGCTTCAAGATTTCATGGTATGGGTTGACTAAGAAAACTCATGTCCACAATTACCCTACATAGAGTAATTAATGAATAATTCACGCTATTCACGCCTGTTTGTCATTGACAACGCATCAAGTAATTATAGACAAAAAACTCAATTATCCATAGTGAGCAAAAACCACTTAAATGAGACGAGCTATCAATCTGTGTCTTATTTAAATAAATTACATCGTGTTATATATGTAAATGTATGGCGAATGTCAAAGTGGCAGTTACGACATTCTTGCCTTGGAGGCTTTGGATTGGTTGTTATATTTGCGGCAGAATTTATGGCGTCGCTGTTAATGTAATTAGGATTTTAGCTAAGATTATTTATGAGAATAATTCATATTATTATAGTACAGGTTTCATCTTAATAATATTTACAACCAAAGGGAAAAATATCATATAACCTGTTACCTACATAATATGTCTGTGTTTCCCAAATGGGTATGTAGAGGCGTATAGTATAGGCTTATATATAGGCACCCTTATTTCGCTGGTTATTTTATAGGTCCCAATGTAATAGGGGGCGAGTCTATTGCCATCAACCGGGCACAAGCCATGCTTTCATAAGTGTACATTTTCACTCCTTAGCCTGAGGGAATTAAGTTGCATACATCAGGGAAAACCTATTGTCATACCTCGGAAACAAGTCAGTCAGTCACATTGTACCTATCATACCATACCAAATAGAAGTATATTTCTGAATTTGGAACCGAACTACATATATATATTATAAATATGAATCCGGAATTAAACCTCTGGGCCACTAGGTTTACGACTAGTCTTAATGAGCAAAAAACAAGAAAAAACAGCAACAAATCAAGCTATGCAGTAATGTAAACAACTTAGCAAACACAGGACGCTAAGTGTTTCAAGTTGCCCAACTTCCTTCATTCATTCCACATTCCCTTATTAAAATTTTAATAACGACAAATTACAGGCACCTATCTCTTCTATTTAAATCGAACCACGCCTTAGTTAACGTATACGAGATACATGTTTCAATTACCTTTATGCTTATGGATAGAGTATGATATAAATGCGAACCATTGCGCCTTAACTGGCCAGCATATTAGCAGAGTTGAAAAAAATACGCGTCAGACCTGCAGAACTGTGTGTTGCGCTTTGGGCTATGTGAATGGAGCCTCTGTTTGACTGTTGAGTGTTTTTTAATTTAGCTTATGCTATGATATTGCTATATAGAAAAATATTGTATTTATACTTTTTTTATTAAATGATTTTGCTTATAAAAACTATTGTCATTCATATTATTTCCTAGGGTAACCTATATATTTTATGTCAGTTTTACTCACGTTGATATTCGGGAATGCTCGACTAGTTTCGGACACGAACGGACCCCTTATTCATGAGCTGGTAACGCAGCAGTCAGGATCCGAACTATTACTTTATTTATTTCTTACTTTACTTAATAACAACAGCCTATAATGTCCCACTGCGGGAAAAATGCCTCTTTTCATATAGAGAAGGATTGAGCATTGATCATCACGCTAGTTCACTGCGGGTTGGCGATTGTATTTTACTATTATTGTCATGAAATTCAATTTATGATGAAGCAAATAGTACCTAACAAGTGCATTTTCTAATTACTGAAAGTACCTACTTAATCAATTTTAATAATTATTATCTTGCATGAACACATAAGTAAAATATATCAATAATTTTACCCAATAAATTGGACAGTACAATATAAATAAAAACCAATAAAAATTCTCTACAAACAAGGTACCTTACATCATTTTATCTCAATGAAGCGACTTTCAATCCTGTCATCGCACCTAGTCATAATTCGTGGCCGCTTGAGTCAGATCACCATGTAAAGCCGCTACTTTCGCGTGACCGACCTTATTTTTAATTAAAAAGCAAAATGTCGGGCAATATATCATATTAATAACAAGCGGATTGATATTAAAGGTACGCTAGCTTATTCTGGTGGCTTTATCTGTATTAAGCGATCAGTAGAACGAATTTTAATACTTTATACCAATTATTGCGTTCTTTATACCGATTTAATTGCGCACAAACTGGAACTTTTCGTCTACAATGGCGATGTCTTGAAAATTACTATTAGTGGCTTATTTTCAGGACATTAGGAATAGATTTTTTAGTTAATCTAGAGTATTATTACCATTTTCTTTTGAGTTTACAAGCCTTGAAGTATTCTTAGTTTCGAAAGTAAATAAAAACACAATCTTTACCTTCTTACTTTTATAACTTATTCCTTTTAATGTAAACAAACCTACATTATCGGCTTACATTTGGCTTCACACAAATCTTCAGATATATTAACTGATATGGCGAAGAATGACTAAGTGTATCCTACTTTTAGCGCGTCTTTTAGCGTAGGTGTGAGCTTCGGACTATTTTATTTGACAGCCTTTTCCCAAATATAAAATTTTCAACACTGAGTCGAGTTTTACGTAACGCGCATATCTTAGGGCAAGTGCACACAATACACATTATAATATATTATAATATTTTATATAGATTTGTTTCAAAATTATTTATTTACGTTACAAAAAAAATTTTAGAATTTAAAGTGCCAGCCAAGCCATCGCCGGCCTCGTTGGACTAGTAGTCGTTTAACGCGACAACTGATCATGGGTTCCTGGAATCGGTTGGGCAAAGTGTTACTGAGTTTTTCATTCTGTAATTCTCAGTAACAGCACGGAGTCAGATTTGTGCCCGGTTGATGGCAATAGGCTCGCTCCCTATTAAATTGGGACTTATAAAAAGAACTGGTGAAATGTGGGTGTATTATATTATGTGCATCTCTGCCTTTGGGACATACGGGCTTGATGTAATATCATAATATTTAATTTGCTACTGGTTGTGCTTTTTACACGCTTTTTTTGAAATTGGTTTTATTTATTTAGCCATACAAATATCTTTTTTAGATCATACGTACAAATTTCTTTCTCAAATTCTCTCCATACCTTCTTGCGGCGGATGATGCGTCATCAATTCAAAAAATCTCTCGACATTTTCGGTTGATTCTACTGTTACTTTTAATTCTTGTGTATTATACCTAAGGTTAAGTTGAAGTCTCATAAGTTTGACAACCTTCGATTCTTCCGCATGATTGTTAAGGGCCAGTTATGCTGCGGTCAGGGTCTTTAGTTCCGGCAAAGTAATTCAGAGGATCAAGGCGATTTGTCGTGGAAATGGCCCATTTTGGAATTTCTGATGGCAGTTTCCGTATTTGAATTACGTTGAGTTTTAATTGTTTTTGTGGGTTGAACCAATTTTTACACGTAGGTACAATATATCCGATGAAATGGGTAAATATAGGTTTTTGGAATTACTGTAAATATATTTTGTTTGATCGAAAACAAAAGAAATATTTTACTTTTTTTAATGCAGTTCGGTAAAACAAACTGGTTAACGATATTCGTAACCTAAAATCTGAAGCTCATAAATTCTGCTATTGCAAATAAATATAAAAAAAATCTAACCATAAGAATCTCAAAAAAGTATTGATAAAAAAAGGCACCAATCAACCACAGATCAAATAGGAACCCACCAGCGCAGCTAATATCGAATCAATTCCACGCATCCAGATCACTTGGTAGCAATAAATCAGCGTGTGCCAAATAGAGGCTGTACCATGTAGGGCGGCGGTGTAACACCGGTGATAGCGTGATAGCGAGACTGTGATGCAATGCTGGGAAAAAATCCTCGAGGATGTACGAATACGCTGTGTTTCATGTCTGGAAGATCGTGTTTGGATCTGTATGGGTTGCGATTCGTTTTGTTTGCAATTCTGTTTAGGTTCCGATTCTGAATCGTCGTAAAATAAATATTGTTACATTTTTGGGTTGTTTGATGGTAGGTTCTTAATTTGTATTTCCTATTTTAAAAATAATGTCGACCCACTCCTGTTTCGTGGGTGTGTTTCACAAACATGAAATGTCAGATACAAAAGCAGCCAGACCCGGGACAAACATCCGCGGATTGCACAGATTTTTGTCCTGTGCAGGATTCAAACCCTTAGCGCAGCAATCCAGTAGAGAGGTTACAAGTAAGATTTTTAGTGTAGTTTCCTATTATTATCTTCAATTTTTAAAATGGGCGTTTTGTGAGTGAAGGCGTGCAGCCTGTAGGAGGCGGATAAAGCCTTACCAGATGATTACGATGACTTACTCGACTTTTATTCAGAAATCTAAGATCACAATATTTAGCCGCTAGTTCGATTCTAGTTTGAGAAACTAATATTGGCATATCTAGTCGCACGCGAAAATAAATTTATACAAATTTCAAACATAATATAAGAATGAATTCTGCAAAAAAAAATGTTTGGCATTTGTTATTTTAAGTTATTTCAGGTTAAGTTCATGTGTGATAAGACTTAATTGACTGAATTGTTAAATGCTTTTTGAACATTTCTTAGTAATACCTACAGTTCCAGGAACAGTATATAAAGTCATAAACAACGATATTGACAATTAACAAAACCCCTTCCCACTAAACATATTAAGAAACTATTTTATTGTCTCTCAGACACAAGTCACCCTAAATTAAGTAAAATGATTCGTAAAGCTATTTAAGTGCTATTGATTGTTGCTAAAAGATTCCAGTATGACCGTATTGACAAGGTTAATTATTTTTTACATAAGTTTATTGAAAAAATGTTTTAATTTTAACAATAACTTGAATAAATATTTGTAATGCGGGTTGAGTATGATATCTTTGAGATTTTATTGTAGGGATGGTGAGAAATAAAAGTCCAACCCGGATTCATATTATTTAACGAAAAGATAATCTTACTTATCCTACCCATATACGTTTGACTTTGTTTACATTTTTATTATTTTGCTTTAATGTTAATGAGTGTCGCGGCTCACAGGTTAAGTCAAGAAATACAATTTGGTCTTCTAGTACGATTTAGTTACGAGAATAATATGTTGAAATGGTAGCTTATATCCCATTCGTCATTTGTATTTAACTAGCTACGCCCCGCAATGTTACCCGCTACATTTTTTGGTATAAAATGTAGCCTATGTGTTAATCCAGGGCCCTGGCTGGTGGCCTTTTATTAGGTCTCGCCAATCACCCGGTTAAGCAGTAAGAGCTCCTTCAGAGCTAACTGCGAGAGACAAGGCAAAAAAAATAAAAAAAATCCATGGTGTCAACTATCTCCATATGAAATTTTATTAAAATCCATTCAGTAGTTTTTACGTGAAAGAGTAAGAAACATCCATCCATACTTACAAACTTTCACGTTTATAATATTAGTAGGGATAATAAGGAGATATAATTGATGCATGGGAAATAAATACGCTTGCTATCTATATTTGTTATATGGTAACTTATAATAATTGTAAATATATTGGAGCACATAATAATTATGCCATCTGTTAATACACAAGAATATGTCTATCTACGTGTCGTCATTTGTCAGGCTACTCAGAATATAATAGTTTAATCAAATCACATTTTTTTTGTTAACTAAAATCAGGATGTATTTAAATATGTGAATCTAGCTTGAAGCTAACACTTATGGAATGCACTGGAGGCAAGTAGCATAAACCAATTTTCTATCTAGACGATATTTGTGCTCTTTATTGACTTGCAACTCTATTGTAGTTTAGTCACTAGTGGTAGCAAAAACATTGATAGGTACATACAATCATTTTTATTTTTATAATCCTGTGTCGCTGCGAAATTGTAAATTGCCAAATGCAACCTCAAGTTCTGATTGTCGACGTAAGACTTCGTTATACCAAACATATTGAATTATTAAAATAAATGACGCAATACTTAAAACAGATCGTTTATTATGTGTATTCTATTTTCCTCAAATATTATGATTTATTATTGAATTTTATGTTTTTTTTTGTATAACTTCTTTTTAATGTATTATTCTGTTGTCAGCTAAAATAAATTTCGTTATGAACCTTTTCTTTTTTAATTTTTACAACCTGATTGGCGCAGTGGTTAAGCAATCGGACTGCTGCGCTAAGGGTTGCTTGCCGCACGGGACAAACAAAAATTGTGATCCACAGATGTGTGTCCCAAATCTGGGTGTTTGTGTTTGTAATGTTTCATGTTTGTGAAACGCACCCACGATATAGGAGAAATTTATAGTGTAGGGCGCCGTTTTAAAAAAATTGCGTGATTTATGTCCCACTGCTGGGCACTAAAGCTTATTCTAATGGGCAGTTTTCATTAAACATAAAAAAATCTAAAACAATTTTTTTTATCATTTTGTAGCCGTGCTTGCCGACCGTACTCGCATGTTTCAAGAGCGGTACGCCCGAACAATGGCGCAGTATTTACGAGCGGTATGGTCAGCAGCACAACTCGTACCAACCCGGGTTTATTACAGGAACACATTAATAAATACACTGCATATTTTATCTACAAGCACCGTTATAATATTATTCGTAAACTAGGCACTTGTTAAGGCTGTTTAAGTAATTTATACTCACCTAGTTATGTGACGGAAGTTTGGAGTAAAAACACCTTATTTTTATTACTTACTGCTTACTGTTACGATCACGCCTATTTCTTAGGCGAAGTAGATTTAGGTTGGTCGCGTTGAAATGCAACTGCTATGGGTAATGTTTAGGTTTCGATTAGGTTCCATTTAGGTTCTGTTTAGCTGTCAAATCATTTCATACCCTAAGTCTTTTAGTAGCGCTATGCTTAGTAAGTAACAAAATGATATAATACGTAATAATTTTCGTGTATATAGTAGTAGTAGTACAATTGCAAAAAATACATGATATTTTTTGCAATTGTACTTATTATAGGTGAATCATATTTGATGGAAAGCAAAGCAAAATAAAGGCTTCGAAAAACTAACAAAACACGATTGATATTAAAATGTACACTACTTAAAGATTAAAATCACATCATAATCGACCTCCGACATCGATTACCCGATAACAAATAAAGAAAGAAGACACATCATTAACATTAAACCCAAATTCAACCCTTACAAGTCAATATCATATTACAATCAATGTCCTGTGTCCCCTCACGTCATAAATATCACAATTAATAAGTATAATTCACATAATTTAATCCAAATGGCCGGCCACACAAACGGGGGGCTATTACGTAAATCTTAACGTTTATGAAGGGCGCCTCGATTGCGTTTTAATTCGCGAAACTGAACTGTATTAATATCGTAATCAATCATCTGTGTTTAAAATATAACAATTATTTCTTAAACAGAATTCTTTGTATTTGTACGTTTAAAAAATTGTGTCCATTTGTTACATATTGTTGTGTTGAGTTCAAGTTGAAATTCATCACAATTTTTCATACAACAGTTACCGATATGTCTCTTTGTGAGTTCGTATTCAATTTTGAATGTAAATGAACATTGAGTTAAATTTTAACCATCCATTCCGTACCTAAGTAGTTTCGTAAGATCTAATTTTAAAAATAGGTTTTTTTTTCTTATCTAAGGTACTTATTTAGCTGAGTTTTATTCTAAAGAAAAACTTACTATTTTACAAATATATACAACTGAATTCTAATACAAAATAAAAACAATATATACAAAAATAAAAAGTTAAAAAGCATCAAATAATTCATCCCCATCGATGTCAACCGGTAACGTGCCCAAAATAGGACCAGACTTAGAAGTTGGATCTATCCTATGATAGGTATTAGGTACTTCTTGTAAACATAAGTAGATCCTTTACAGGCTAAACAAAGAATGTATATCTACCAACTAAAAAGTAGTCTCTTATCAACAGTTATTCAGCGCAAAAGGACCAGATTATAAAGTTGGTCCTAACTCAACAAGAAAAACTTCCTGTAATCATATCAAATCGATACAAGCGGAACCTTTATAGTCTCCTAAGAAGTCACCCAGATCATATGTAGGTACCAACTAAAAAGTCGTCTCTTAGCAACAGTTATTCAGTGAAAAAGGACCAGTTGGATGAGTTCCGTTCGCACAGTGAGTGAGCTGTGTATACGTGCGGTGCAGGGGTGCTGTCTTACGTATGATTTGTAACGCTCCCTGTTTGGGACGTGATCACGTGTGTCGGGTGAGGCTTTGGTGAAGAGAGAAGCGGGTGCCTTGTTGCTTTTAGCACGGTGTTAGTTTTGGCACGGCTTCGTTACGAGTATCATTGTCATCATCAGTAACACATCCACTGTTAAAGGAAGGTAATATATAGGTATAGGATCAATTGGGAAATATTGTAAATTGGACAATCTGACAACAATCACCATTCGTGAGTGTTACGAAACAAGTAGGCACGTATTACAGAGTGAAGTAATTTGCAGTTGATTGACGTTGTTATCATTAAAATCATTATTTACTTCAGCCCAATAAACCAACCTATATATTTTGGGACATCAAACTAGCCCAGTGTTTTTAATAAGCAATTATTAGGAGCCTTATATGGTTTAAAGTTCGGTTATAAAGACTCGGTTCTCTCTAATCCAGTCATTAAGGTTACCGTATAACCACTACGCAAATATTTGAATGGTCTCATGAGCAGTCTGTATACCAATTTTTATAATAAGTGCAAACGTTATCATCTACATTTCAATATAGGCCAAGAATAATAGAAAGGTCCTTTTTTGCGTTCTTTGGTCCTGTAGTCAAATGGAAGGTTTAATATTGGGGACATTAAAACCCTTTCCCAGTGCACTGCAGATGCTATGCATCATGTGGCAGATTCACAAATACTGTCTGGCTAATCTTTTGTTCATCTTACTTAACCCTAACCGTATTTAAGGCGTATAGTTCATGTTGACTTGATAAAAGACGAATAACGCCTAACCACAGTCACTAAATGCTTTTATGCTTGTTTCTTCTATGTAGAAAGAGATAAGGCTTTTGCCTAATGGGTCTAAAGGCTGGTTTGTTGTATAAAATTTTGTTTTGAATTTCAGTCACACATTTAGTATTAGGCCGTTGCAGTCTACTGGACGTAGGCCCCTCTCAACATACGCCACAGAGCTTGGACTGGACTGATATAGGCCGATGATGATCATGATTTAGTTTTCTATAATCTGAATAAAACGCTACGCGCATCACAAAGTTCTGTAGCTGTAAGGGCGGCGGCAGATGTGTCCGCGGGTCGCGTACGTGCGCGCTGGTATCGCGGCGACATCGTGTGTCGCGCGCCTTAGCCCACGTGATATACTACTCCTGGCTATATTGTTATTGTTCGTACAATGGGAACGTGCTTTAATAGTTTTCAAATTATTATCGGTTATGTACAGTTGGGTATTGAAATATTGTATATCAACCTACTGAGTCCTATATCGCAGATACGGTATGCAATTGGTTCTTTCAGCCCGTGGAGTATCGGGATAGAAAAGCACCTTCGCATCTCGTCCTGTAGGGTATCGTAGGAGACAATTAACGGAAAATCCAGAAGATTGGTTGCATTATCTTCTGTAACTTCAGCACCAATACTGCGTTCCCCAAACCGTTTAACCAAGCGTGGGGTTTATGACAATCCTACCTCACCCCTAAGGAAGGCTTTTGGTCAGCAGTAGACGTTTTTCGGCTGATGATGATGATGAATTGGTGCTTTCTACCTCTCGCAATCTCATACACAGTTAGTGGGTTACTTTTCTCCTAATTCAAACTAGCTTTTTTTTATTTGGTGCTGATACAAATGGCACAAAATCTACAAATTCCGCCACTCATTGAACCATAAAGATAATAATAAATTATATCCGCGCGCCCGTAACTTATTTCAACCAATGTTCTTATTTAAAGGCACGTTTTTGGGTCTGCGCGCGCGCATTGTGAGACATGGCAACTCCCGCGCATAAATTTTAAACGAAAATCTTTCTTTTTTTGTGTAAGATTTAAGCGGAATCGGTTTACGGGAAACGAAAATAATATCGTTGCGCTTTCTGTGTATTGTATGGTCGACGTTTTTTTAATATTCGCATTGTTATGTTTAAATGACTCATTTAATGGAGTTATCGTGTTTGACATTTTTATTGTTGAAAATGTTGAGAGATGATTTAAGATGTGACCCAGATGTGTGTAAGTACCAAAGTATGACTAAGTTCATATTACAGGTAAGTGTAGGTACATTTACATCATCATTAGCCGGAAGACGTCCACTGTTGTACAAAGGCCTCCCCCTTAGAACGCCAAAATGAACGACAACTTGCCATTTGCACCCATCGGTTGCCCGCAACGATTTTGTCGGTCCACCAGGTCTTTTAACGCTGCGTATTTCTGTTACATACTTTATTAATAATATGGATAATACTTAAGAAACTTATAATACTAAAACGACAAAATTATAATTTCTAGTAAAGATATTTCCATTTCCCATTCAACGAATTCAATCGTCTTGCCTCAGAACCTCTTGATATTCCACATCGCGTCCCACCAGCCCCATATTGGTACCACTTGTAACAACATTGTCGTAACTTAAACCAGGTTTAGCTGCTAATGGCGTTAACCCGATTAGTATATATATTTTATTAGAGACTGCTAATTAATATTCTACAGCCGATTAAGAGAAAAACACTGGCAAGTGTTCGAGCTCCGCACAAGTTCTGTGAAGGGAAATGGGAGGCTTCGAGCAAAAACTCGATTCTGTTTATATTCTGTGAATACAATCTTGTGGCGATTAGCAATTTAATTATAGTGCATAAACATGTTAGTTTAATAGAGTTAATATAAGCTTATTTGCTTTTTCTATAAATGCTTCAATTGGATTAAGCAGATGGTAATTATATATTTTTGCCTTATTAGCGCTAGCGTTGTGTGAAGTATCGAGGAATGCTGCAGCGGCTGGTGGATCGATCTCGATACAGCACGATTAAAATTGTTGTGAGTCCTGTATTACAGCAAAGCTAATAGAACATTCCTACTCTGCTATTCAATAACAGTTTCTGGGCCTTCAAAGAATTCAATCAAATTGAAGAAGGACTATCAAACCTTGAGAAAAAAACAGTCGAATAGAGATAGCTCTGTTTTTCGAGACAAGCATCTGAAGATGACACAAACTTTTATCCCGTGCAGGAATCGTGCCCGAAACCCCTAGACTGCAGTCTAGTCGCTTACCCACTACGCCAATATTGTTATTCTAAAACACATACATCATCTCGCCAGTCACTTCGCTACTCATCGTATGGTGACGCTAGTTGAATCTCACCGCGAATTTAGAAGTGAGTTCGTAGTCTTAAGAATAGCACGACAAGTCGTCAAAAAGTTGTTTTTAAAGAACGTCGCCCTATACTAGTAATTTCTCTTGAATCGTGGCTCCGTCTCACAAACATGAAATATAACACACAAACACCCAGACTCGGGACAAATATCCTCGGATCGCACAATTTTTTGTCCTATATGAGAATCGAATCTGCATCCCCTAGCGCAGCAGTCCAATCGCTGAACCACTGCGTCAATCAGGTCGCCAGAATTATAACATATGACACTATTTTCCCTTTTATAAAAAAGACACCAGCTTGTACTTCATTTGTTTCAAACCGTTGTCCTTCAAAGGTTTTTTCCTACAAGCAATTTATGCTTTGATTTATTACATACCAACCGACCTCATCAAACTTAGAGCATAATGATATATCGGCGGACACAGATAGGCCCTATGTTGTGCCTCAACCTCGGTGTAGACTTTAGACCACACAGGCGCTTACCTAACACGCCATAAAACAGGATAAGTAGCTATAAACTGATGATAGCCTGGACTGAGATCAGCTGTTAATTGCACAGTTCCTTGAACTTAGATTTAAGTCAGCGTATTTTGAGGAAAATAAATAGTCGTTGTTGTAGTGGTGCTTAGGTTTGTAAAATAGATTCGTGGTTCACATAATTATTGTAGGTTCAAATTAACTTAAATTGTCAGACAAACATGTAAGTTTGTCAAATATATATGGTTAGGTATAATTTTTTAGGAGACATTCCCACTAGAAATTTCTCTTGTATTGCTGTGCTTTTCACAAATATGAATTATGACATACACAAACACCCAGACTCGGAACTAACATTTGCGGATTACACAAACTTTTTTTGCGGGAATCGAACCTTTAGCTCAGCATCCAATTGCTTTGCCACTACGCCAATCAGGTAATATAATTATCATGCCTCTTTCAGAGAGAAGTAGGCAAAGACTTCGGATTTCTATTTATCACAACCCTAGCAAACCCTTTTCGTACCATTTACTCTCCATAGATAACTGACCGATACTGGTCAGTTCGCTTCCGACATAATAAAATATTTTGAAGAATATGTTATACACCTATACATAATATTGTGTGTTGACATAAACAAACTGCACGTGTCATTATGAAATTGTATAATGACTGGCAGACTGTGCCAGTACCGTTACTAAGTGACTAAGAAGGAGCCAATAAGCGACTCGATTAGAATATAAGTATATGATAAAATTAACACTTTATTTCAAACACATCAAAGTCAGCCACCTTGACTTGACGACCTGATTGACGCAGTGGCTAAGCGATTATACTGCTGCAATAAGGGTTGCGGTTTCTTCTTTCTTGCACGGGACAAAAATTTGGGAGTCCGCAGAAGTTTGTCCTGAGTCTGGGTGTTTGTGTATGTGATATTTCATGTTTGCGAAACGCACCCACGATAAAGGAGAAATTCTCAGTGTGGGGCGACGTTTATTTAGAAAAAAACGGAAAATAATAAATGAAGTCCCATTAAATGTATTTATAGCAATGTGCCATTACTTTGAGGTGGTTTTAGATATCCTCAAACCACGAACATGCAGATGTTTATGTCGGGCACTTTCAGTCAATAAAATTTAAGAAACATTGTTCAATAAAAACTACTTACCATGACGCAAAAACTGCACATAGGTATTTTATATTGTGATACATACAAACATACATAAAGTCACGCCTATTCCCCAGACGGGTAGACAGAGACCACTGATTTCTGTTATCTACATTACTGACATTATAATAACATAATCATCTAAATCCTAGGCTACTGCCTACCCTCTGGGAAACAGGCGTGACATTATGTATAATTATCGTAAATTATAAAACAAATTCTTTAAGTTATAGGTAGATAAGTGTATAATTGTATTACCAATATAACGATAAATTATCCGATCACAATAAAATTATGCCACAGCCACAACCATCAGGGAAAGGAATAAAGTCACAATTTCTAATTAAAAAGTCAGTCAGCATACATCGTAAACAAAATACAGCTATTAAAAGTATTTACTATTACAGGAACTAGTTGACCGTCCATGGCCATCAATCACCAATGAATACGTCTCGCCGGCGCGTCCCGGTATGAAAAGGACAAAAATGTCCCTAGCTCCCGATATGAGGCGATCGACATCATTATAATGTAACCATTAGTGTGTAGGAACATGGTCCTGTACGCACATATCATGTGCAAATCTTTTAAGATACTCTTTAATAATAAATGTTGTCAACTAGGTATAATTTTGCATGCCCGTAATGTAGGTGAAATATGTCCCGTGCTACAAATTAATGCAACGTTTCAGGCAAATCAAATAATATTTTTGTAATAAATTTCAAGACATTCACCATCACCATCAGCCTATCTCAGTCCACAGCTGGACAAAGGCATCTCCTATTGATTGATTCTATTGAAATCTAAAATAATGCAAAATGTGAAGTCTGTGTAGTATCAAAATTGAAAACTCATTGGCTTTCCATAATTATTTAATATTACTACAATCCTGACATACCATTTTTTTTCACTCTTAACACATACTTACATGCTTGTATTCACAAATGAAGTATTTGACCTAAAAGTTGTAGACAAAACTTGGCTAAGCAAAGCATAACAGATACTTCCAATAATGATGTCTGACTATGCAGCAGGTTGCTCACAAACTATGCTTGTCGGTTGAATTATTTAAATAAAAATAAACTATCAAATTATTACAAAAAAAAAATGGTAATATTAAATATGCTCACCGACGAGGGGCTATTTTAACCTTCCTTCTTCACCTTTCGTAGTTGCAGATTCGTACAAAATGTTGGTGTAGCGGGTGTACGAGAATTTCGCACAACTCGCACTAGTTGGACCGTCTCCGCGCCCTTAACGGCCGCACCACTAATCGACACCCATCGTGTGTGGTCTTCTACAACAAAAACTGTGGTAAGCACGGCTCGAACATCGTGTAAACATAAATTAAATTCCAACTGGCTGTTTGCTTAATTTTTTAGAACTACCATAGAACTTCTTAAGTAGCTGATGTATTAATATTGATTAGATCACAGTTTGGCTAAGTTGTTAGTAGGGTGGTGCGTTTTTTGATGTTGGTGAATGGTAATGTGGGCTTAATTTCGTGGTCGGAATTTTTAAGTGGGATTACAATAGGAGAGAAGGAAGAAAGAAAATATTGTTATTTGTCGGTGTGGTTTGTGATCACGAAAATTTTCGGAAAATATATTGAGAGTCTGTGTCGTGATTATTTTGTACTAAAAAGAAGACAAATTAAAGATTTTTTTTTATTGTTGTGATGGACCTTATACCCGTTACTTACATAAGGTAGTAAGTGCTAAGCTCAAAATAATAATTATTTAAATTAATGTTATTTCGTGTGGGAGTTAATGCTTAACATTAAGACGAGACACATAAGACGTATTAATAGTGTATAATGAACTTTTATAAAACCATTTGGGTTTAGACAACACACGATCTCATAAAACAAGCGCTGGTAAGAACAAGTATATGTAGTAAGATAAGTAATTTACTCTTCTATTCTGTGGTAAAGTACGATTTACCTAATAACATTAATAGTACGAGTAAAACTAATTACATTAAATAAACATCGCTTATCTAAATCGAACTAAATTATTCCCACAGTATACCATCCAAATAGATAAAAAAATTACACCATTTAAAAACCATTGAATTGCCGTTTTTCGCTTCAAGTTTCAAACAATCCGTCGGCGCGTCGGTGTGTATCTGTAGGACAGACAGTCGGACATCGGGACATATCCCTAATTAATGATCTAGCAAACGAAGCCGCGCCTGCGCACACTGATCGAATGAAAACGGACGCAAAAACTAGTATAAATACATCTATAATGTGGTGCATCCACTAAGACGATTTACTAACATAGACGAAAGACATATACTTACTTATATGTCATACTTAAATATCATTGATATCAATAACTCATCAGAATCAGATCAGAAAATTTGTATTGCCTGTAAAACAAAATAACTAGTCATAGAGACAGGCAAACCCGGGCGTAGATTGAGTGCTGCACAATATAAAAAGCGACAAGATTTAACGAAGTTGCAGCTGATTATCTACTTTTAAGTTGATAACTACACTTCGTTGGGGGGGTAATATATAAAGATATCTTCTTCTCCGTAGCAAATGGAGATCCGTGGTCGCTGCCTACCCCTCTGGGAAACAGGCGTGACTTTATGTATTATATGTATGTGATTCTTCTTCTTCGTATCAGTATGAGCTACATCTAAGGAAACAGGTCATGCTCATTCCGTAGTGTAGAGATTGGCTAGTCAACAAAAATGGTAGCGCGGTAGACCGCCCAGGCTGCGCCGAACGTACAAAGCTATTATTACACGAGGAGGCATTCTACATACACCCTAAACAATACAATAAAATGTGCTTAGTACCTTGTAGGTTTGTGTTTTTTCGAAGTGCATCATCACTATACAATAGATTCAGTCAACAATCTCTATAGCTGCACGCCTATACCTTACACCGTGTATACTATCACAAAGCGCCGACCGGCGGCAAATAGGAGACAAATTAAACATGTCCTTTGTAAAAAGCTCTCGAAACCGCTACAGAATGATGCATTCAAGTCACGAGGCGATCTTTATGTCGTCTGCTCCTTGACAACCCACTGGCCAGATCCTCCTTTTCAAATTAAAAATAGTGTTAAAGTATTGTCGCTTGAAACAAAGCAATAGGAGGTTTCAATTGTGTAAAGCCACCTTATAATGCAAGTATTATAAAGGCGAAAGTTTGTTTTCATGTTCATCATTTATTCATGCTAAAACGTCTGGACTAATTTTGATCAAATTTAGTATGGAGGTAGCTGACACCCTGAATTTACACAGTAATGCAGCTAGTGAATTATAAACTGAGTACCTACGTATAATATTTACTTATAAGATTTACTCAGGTGAGTGTAATAGGACAGACGTTTTTATTTTCAATTAATACTAGAAATATAGCTGTAAGTTGACTACAGTTAAATAGACTGGAGATTAATTTTCTTATGTGTTATTAATTATATCTTCCTGTATGGATAGATTGATAGAATATACTTTTGTACACCATTGCATCTCTTTGAACGCTAACTAACCTAACCTACTTACATGATTACTGTCTTCCTTGATAGTCAACATTGCTGCTATTTTTGTGACGGAAAATGACCTCGCCGTGTCATGAGATATTATTTTAGTTCACTGTCAAATTATCACTATAGTTGTGTTCCAATTAAAATTGATTTTTGTGTGATACTGTCAAATAATCTTTTAACCCGTGACATTTTAAGACAGCTGACAAAAATGAGAATGTAAACAAAATAGGATTTTGACGAACTGATTTGCACAGTGGCTAAGAGATTGGACTGATGCGCTAAGGATTCCGAGTTCGATTCCTGCACGGGGCAAACATTTGTGAGAATCGCAGATGTATCCCGAGTGTTTGTGTGTGCGATATTTCATGTTTGTGAAACGCACCCACGATACAGGAGAAATTCCTAGTGTGGGGCTAAGTTTATAAAAAAAATATATACATATATGGAGGTAGCTTGGAACTAGGTCTAGGGATGAACAGAAGCTATTCTCCATCTCAGCAAGCCGCAGTACAATTCCCACGCTAACAAAGTTGCTGGTAACGGCTAATTAAAACCAAAAATACCGAAGCCTCCTAATTAACCAACATCTTTCAAAGCGGAAGATTCATTTAAAGAAACAAAGTTCAATTAATCCAATTATCTATGTTGGTACTTAAATAGGTTCTTAAGTAGACAGAAACTAATTTAGACGGATAATTAAAGCTTAGGACACAAGGCATGAACTTTCGCACGAGAAACTCACTTGCGACGTAAATAAACCGTTTAGGGAGGGCCCCTAAAATAGCTATTAATAAAATATTTCTTTCTAAACTCATCAATGATTATGCACTTACGATACATCACTATGTTTAACTATATGTCTAATAATTTTTTTCAAAAAATAAAAAAAATATTGCTATAAAAACGAGACACGTACGATGCGCAAGTTATCGTTCATTGTTACGTTCTAAAAAGGGCTATGTTCAGGAGTAGACGTCTTTTGGCTGATGATGATGGTGAAAAGGATTTGGGTTCAGCAAATGCTGTACTGAGACGAGCATATCTGAAAACCCCATGTAACACAATCGTCTTCGGAACTTCGAAACTGGTAAAACTGCCTCCGTAATGTAAAAACAATATTCCATAATCAATTCGCCTCGTTCAAACCTAAGGGTGATAAAATAAATAATTGGAAGGTTAAGCCCAGCATGAAGTAGCCGACCTATTTAAAATTCTCAATAACTATAAAGGAATATCAGTAACAACCGCCAAAGATCACCGGATCAATATTCAACACGTAAAATGTCACTAATATTTTCATATTCATAATGGACGCTTGCAGTGTGTGAATATCGCATGGTTTTTATTAAGTCGGCCGGTATAATTAAGCAGTCTTAATTTATTTTACTTCGGCTTTAATTTTTGTATGTTTTTGTAAATATCTTGAAGATCCGATTAGTGCATGCAAAAGTGCACACATTGACAGAAACCAATTTAAAATTTTCATATGTATTGTTTCTTTACACATGAAAAGTTCTGCTATTTTTTAAGTCAATATGGGTTTATAAAAGCAAGCTAAATTTGTTAAGATACCTACAGAAACGTTATTTCTACAGACACAGCGATGAGAAGAAATTACTTTGATGCTTAAAAATTCAGTACCGATGCATTTATTATGTATTGTTATTTTTAATGTAACCATTACATTTTTACTGTATTTTTTTTATAGAATTCTTGGAGTAGGTATAAAGAAGAGTCTAGGCGTAATCCTGCGAGCCTCGTGGCCCAACATCTAGGCTCATTACACTAAAACGGTGCCTAATTAAGATCGGGCCAGTCTCTTTATATGGGGTGATGCACCGCAACCACAGGTTAACCATACGCTACATAGTTAAAGATTTACGTTTATTACCTACTTCGACGACGGGGGGTTGTGTTATTGAGATGGGAAATCATGTGATTAGTACAAAAATTGTTTTAATATCATGATTTTGAGATAAGGAATGTTTATAGCCAGATCGGTATCGCTTGGATTTATTTTGTTGGTGGTATTTACATACAGTAATGTTCTGAATATTTGCTGAGAAATCCTAGGCTGTATGAGATTGGAGTTTAGTATAAGCTTGTTTGGGAAAATATTACATAGGTTATATAACTTATTGGTACAGTGGCTAAGCGATTGGACTACTGCGTTAAGGGTTGCGGGTTCGTACGAGAATTTTTTTTGCTATCCGCAGATATTTGTCCCGAGTCTGAGTGTTTGTGTTTGTGATATTTCATGTTTCTGAAACGCACCCACCTCACAAAAGAAATTCCTAGTGTGAGGCGACGTTTGTTAAAAAAAAAACTTACCAATTGTTGAAGCGAAAAGACTTGTGGCATGGGTTGTAAGTTTGATCTTAGGTTTCATAGATTTAATCTTCTTCTTAAAAAGAGCTTTGCTCTTGTCGGAAGAGAGGAAGAGGAAGGCCAAGGCGTAGTTTTGTTCAACAAGGAGATGGTAGGAGTTAACTCGTACCACGCGGTAACATCGAATACTGAAAATAGAGAACAGATCTGATATGTTTACTATAATGATAAGATCTGATATGACAACAATAATGAATTAAGTATGTTTAAACGACATCGATTTGTAAAGAGGGTTATTACTAGTGTCATAACCTTAACAGAGTACCTACTGCCTTTTAATGCACCCTAAATTGAAACAAGGAAGTAAAATTAACCTCTATAAGTTACACAGTTGATATATTATATCACTCCCAAAGAAAAACATTGGTTATATGAATGAGAATAATAAAATACATTACATTCTGCACTATAAACGGTAGTAATTACTATCACGATGCACATTCATCGTCGAAACAGTGGCACAACTTCGTCTTTATGTGGTCAAAAATGATCGATCTTATCAATTAATAATCAATTAACTTTCTTGCCTTTAAACGATCGAACCAACACCTTTGGACACTGAAAAATCCTGATGACACCTTGGACAAAATTTACCTAAAATTAACTTGGTATCAAGGATGGTGCATAATTGAAACACACCTTAAAAACTGAACCGGTGTGCATCGATATATGCGCATTTTGATGAGGCGAAAAATTCTTAAATGAGTATTAATTTAAAATTACAATTTTTGCGGTGTCGCTCGGGCAAAAAAATAACAAAATATTTTTGGCTTTTAAATAAAATAGTTTGAAGATGAACGGGAAGTGTATGGTTGTTTTACCAAGTCTCTTGAAGGACTTTTTCGTGTAAGTAATTCAGGCGGTGGACTCAATTCCTATGGCGATGCAAAACAAAATTAGTAATTATTGGCTGCAAGTGAGGTTTAGATGATGAACCGTAATTATTATTATTTCAGCCATGATTATGAAATGATAAATAAACCGCACTTGCAAGGAGTGTACAATAATTTTTTTAACAAACAAAGTCATAAAACTGTAACATTTAAAAAAATGTAGGTATTTAAAATATTTTGACAATCTTAAACTTAGTTTGACTGAAGTGGTTTTGGTAATTTAGCCTTATTTTTAAATAACCTTGTAAATATTTTATGATGCGATATCAGAGAATGAAACATGGCGAATGCTGCAATCTGTCATACGGTAAGTTTGTGGCATAATCAAATTATTAAAATTTATTTACTTATCTCATAGATTCTCAAGAAAGAGTAACATATTGCTTCTGAAATAAAACTATACTCCTATAAAAGTAGATAGATTACTTTACACACACACCCAATACCTTGGGCACCCATTTACCATCATTCGCTAAAAAGACGATCGCGAAAACGATTAATTTTAATCAGGACATGTTCTGTTATCGTTAACATGTCAACGATATGAGGCTTTTTTGGAAAATTCGATATTAAAGGCAAGAAGATGAATCGTCTCGTGTGAGCGAAAGTTTTCTTCATATTAGTTGATATTTTTTGGTTCATTGTGCCGGCCGTATCGTAAAAATATAGTGTCAATAAAGCGGTTACATTCAAACAGTAGATTCGCGCATAGTGGTTAAAATGTTACTTTTTGCAGACAAAGTTATTGCTAATGACGTGTCTGTAAAGGAATCTTCCTTAAAGGGTTGAAAGGCGGTGAGTATATGTGATAATAACGATTATAGAATCCATGAATTACTTTTTTAGGATCGTCTTATGTGTCTATAAGCAAGACGCTGATTTCTCGCAGAGTTATTTAGATGACTCTTCTGAAATGAATTTAAAAAGACATACGACTTTCATTATTTCTGTTTATAAATTCAAGGACAAAATATTTATTGGAGTATGTACACCATCTAAATGGTTAAAAAATTTCTCACTAGGGAAGTAGCCGTATTTGTTACGACACCAGAATTGTTATTGATTCGTAAATTATTACTTTGTGATTCATGCTCTTCTTCCAGCAGTGATAATTATCTTAATTTTACAGCGGCATCTTCATAACAAGGATACAGCTACCATTGTTGGTCCATAAAATCTTTATAAATTGATAAATACATTCCCAATAACGACTAGTGACTGTATACGACAAATTTATGGAGATTTAATAAAGTAACTGACATTTACCGTGTAGATAAAGAGTGATAAAGATCAGTACGTTGTGTTTTTTTATGATCCTCGCCGTTGAGTTGAAGATTGAAGATGATTAATTCACCTTAATGTACCATCAGTCATATCTGATGTGTGTGAAATCGATTGTATTAATATTTGCAACTGTTTGTCGAAGAATAAAGGATATTCAGGAATAAGTCAAAAGGTGAAATGTCTTTATTAATTTAGCTTAACAGACACTTTGTTTGATGAGATGGGTCGGTTGGAATTTTGTGATATATTATAAATTCACAATAAGTTATTATTTATGAAAAATTATGCGAATTTATTCGTCTGTATTAAAGTAAAATAATATTTCTCTCATTAAATATTAAAGTAAATTTAACCAGTAAGTAGGTACATGCACCGTTTTATGCGCTATCCAAGTGTTATAATAACCATTTCCTAATCAAAAAAATATCTTTGAAAGAAATAATCTCAGTTTATTATTACATACACTTTTATAACTTTGGTCTCGTGAACCGTTATGCTTTATTTTACTCTGATCTGAAAACACTTCATATCGAACCGATAAACAACAATTTTATCAGCAGAAGAATGTTCAAAATTCATGAACTCATAAAAATATTGCGACACCAAGCAGTGTCTGACCCAAAACACTATATAAATTGACAAAGCTTAAATAAATGTAAACAAAAACTTGCCCTACCAAAACAGACGATGAAATTAACGAGACCGATTTTTTGGCCAGGATTTTAAAGAAAAGCACACAGTGCAACGATAACATTTCGGCCATACTTCATTCGGTGTATCGAAAACCAGGAATGTACAGCAAACATATTTATTTAGCTCGAACTTTCTCTCAAGTTTAAAAGGTTGGAATTGTTGGTATATATATTTGGTCGGACGCATTGTATTTAAATTGCAAATGTACCGTAAGTTTAGTGAAATGTCTCCAATAGTTCAAGATGTTTTGTGTCAACGTAAGTATCTGTTTATGCTGGACCAAATGTTATACATGATTTTGTTCCATGAGAGATTCATTGACTTTTTTTCTTTTTTATTATGTATTTAATAGTGTTTATTATTAATCGTATGCATGCTGCTCTGTGCTTTGATGTCGTGTTTAGTAATTTTAATACCTTTTTGTAGTATGAAAGTATGTAGAGGGTAGTTTACTGCTTTCATTTGATATTTTGAATAAGCGTAGGCGGTTTGTTATTGTATGTGGTCTTTCATAGGTCCTAGGGGACCTATTTCTGGTTTAGTAATACAATGACCCAAGTGGTGTTCCCGTTGGACTTCTAAATCAAAGGTCGCAAGTTTGTATCCTGGCACACACCAATGTCGTTTCGAATTCAAGTGCATACTATAAATTAGTTATCAGATGCTAAAACGGTAAAGAAAACCTTCATGGGAAAATCGGCACACCTTAGAGATTTTTCAACGATGTGTGAAGCCATGTCAGAGGCCTACAGGCGGTTTAAACTCTGATACCAGGTTGTTCATCAACCATACGATTAAAATAAAAAGCCAGCCAAAGCTAAGGTGCAGCTACAATTAATCAGTGAATATTAAGCAAGAATACAAATTAATTGAGGTAGATAAAACACTGTTCTATCAGTAAACATTAACCAATCAGAATCGTCCATTTCAGTACAAAAGCGGTCGCAGCATATCTAACAGATAATTAAACATGACAGTTGATAAATCAATCACAGATAATATAAACGTCGGTGTTGTCACACTTAGATAAATAAAGTTTTATTAGCTTTAATAATAATTAAGATACCAGAGACCACCATAAAGTTAATTATGGTGATGCTAAATAATTTCCAATGGTGGGAAAATTTAATTACACAAACATCAATATTAGGTATGTTAGATTTGACGTCATTTGGATGACGTTACTATAATATGGATTTGTAGTGTGAAAATCGGCCATAAAAAGATAGCATACTATTTTTTACTGACTGACTGCCTCGTTGGTCTAGTGGTTGCTAAGCGCGACTGCTGAGCACGAGGTCCTGGGTTCGACTTCCGGGTCGGGCAAAGTGTTACTGGGTTTTTCCATTACGTAATTCTCAGTGGCAGCACGGAGTCTGGATTTGTGCCCGGTTGATGGCAATAGGCTCGCCTCCTATTACATTGGGACCTAAAAACATAACTGGTGAAATGTGGGTGTTACTATATGTGCACCTCTGCCTACCCCTTCGGGGAATACAGGCGTGATGTCATGTTTATGTATGTTATGCTTTTTTCATCTTGTCCTTGCCTTATTACCACAGAGACTACTTGCTCTAAATACGCTATTTTCGAGTATAGACTGACGCCATGCGACGGTGCGATTAAATGCGATGCGATATTTACTTCTATCAACTAATACAACGGGGCTACGGTCTCGCTGCATATGTATAAGCTATGAACACTCGTCGTGCTATGATATAGCATCGATTGCGGTTCATATAGCACCTAATAGAATTATTAACACAGCTCTTTTTAGTTACTCTCATCAGCAGTACATCTTTATCAGCCTATCAGGGTCCACTGCTGGCGATAGGCGTGTCCCAAGTTACGCCACAACACCCGGTCCCCCGACTTCCGCAATCAGCCAGCCATTATCAGTCAATTACAGTATACAGAAAAATTATTTATTTATACCTACAATTAAGACTTGGCCGAGTTTTATCCGGCCTAAATTTGACCACTCTCTTTCCACCCGTGGGTGTCGTAAGAGGCCAGTAAGGGAAGATGGGCAGCGTCTTCCGTAACTTCACCACTAATACTGCGATCTCCAAGCCGCTTGCTCCAAGCATGGGAAGTATGGCAAGACTCTAAGGTAAGGTAAAGTAGTAAGGGGCTTTGGTTCAACAGGAAACGTGTTCCAGCTGATGTAACATAATCAAAACTACAATCCCTACAAGACTATTCAGAGTTGTCCCACAAGAGTCTGTCTCTATACTCTCATTTCATTCTTCTAGCTTCCGTAAAACAGTAGCTTTAGCCACATCTCTCTATTATTGTATCTGCTTGTTAAATAAACTATATAACCCAATGTTTGGCTCGCCTTTCCAACACAATCGGGCTAAGCACACAACACGCGACATCAGTCCAATACTTTCAAAATAAATATTTGTTGATCTCAATGCGAACTCACGTAGGTGTTTAAATATTACGAACATTACGCTTGTTGCTCGAAGGGCTGGGTAGAGGAAGCAGCATACATTTTTCCCATACAGGTTCGTACAGTTTACGATACACGTGTACCTCTCATGTGATGGAGTGGAATTGAAGAATATAAATTTTTTATTGTTTTTTTTAAACATAAGGTTTAAAATTACCTTGGCAAAAAGTATCTACGAGTATAGACTAATTAAACAAACCCAAACACGAAAGGATTGCGTGAATGTCAAGAAGTGTTTTTAATTTAGATTGTACAATATTTGACCTTAACATGTTAACATACATACATACTTACATTGAGACATATTATGAGCTATAGTGACCGTAGTATCTTGATACGCGTCGGGATGTGAATGTACAACCCTTCACTTCAGAAAATCCAGGCTTAGTCATTAATTTATCAGCCACAACTTCCAGCTACTATTTTCCAATAGCCCCCTATACCTCCTTGGGAATTAAACCTAAAACGCACACTAAGATAATAAAACTATAACGCAATATCAGACCGAATGATCCTTTACTTTGCTTTTGATTTTAAACTCTCAATTTCGCATAGAACACATTAATTTCACTTTCAAAACAAATATTGTATGACTGGGCAAACATCGACGAGTGTCCATTCTAAGAAACATCTTGTCTGCACTTTGTTATTCCTTATTTACACACTACATACATACATATGTATGTATATAGTAGGTCAACGATCTGATCGGTTTGAGTGGCTAATTTTAATTCAGAAGAGCATCGAATTCTGTGCTGTATAATATAGCTGTATACTAAGTTACAGGTTCTGTAAGGATTTTTTTTCAAATAACCCCCATATTTGCTATGAGAAGAAAATGGATGCTGGAAAACAGTGGCGTCTGCTCTACTGACAAGGGCAAAGCTATTGAATTTAAGAAGAAGAGAGGAAAATGTTGAACCAATCTGACCTTAATAACAATAGAAATAAAGACGTGTTTTCTGTAAAGATATTTGCAAAATAAACATCATTTATTATTAATTTAATAACAACTGCTTATATATGTCCCTATGCATAGCAAAGGCTTCTTCTTTTATAGAGAAGGATTGAGCTTTAATCACCACGCTAGCTCACTACGAGTTTGCATTTTTAATTAAATCGAAGTGTCCTCGCGATGTTTTCCGTCACCGTTAGTAAGTGATGTCTTATAATATCTAAGAAAGTATATTATTTAAGACATTGGAAAAGTCACATTGATACCTGCAACCAAATCTAATATGTCAACCACGAGGCCACCACAACTTTGACCTTAGTCAATAAAAATGCCTCTTACTATACCAATTATAAGATACTGGAAAAAGAAATACCGATTTATCGCCCGTAACGTATCTATTCTAATAACACATGTCTTCAAATGTCTTCCTAATTATAGCCAATTAAACGTTACCACGTACGCGCCGGTCCCTTATTAAAGAGAAATCAATTTATTTAACGTTAATAATAGACATGGTAATTAATGGGGTGCTGTGTCTAGCGCGGCGCAGGCGATTTACCTCGATAGCCTAGTTAGCTAACATTAGGGCTGCCTCATACTGTACGGTCGGTACGCAGCGTGACGCGGCAAGGATTTGTTTACTAAATTCTTACCGCGTCACACTGCGTTTTTTTACTGACATTGCAATCTTGCCAGTCTTTTAGAACGTTATCAGCATAAAGTGATAAGGATATTTTAGTGTTAGAAGCTTGGGAGAGGACTTTGCCTAGCAGAGGTATACTAGTTAACTTACTACCTTTAGCATTAATCCGCCTTTATACACTTGTTTTGTACATAAAGTATAAATTAGTTATATCTAATTATTCAAAGTCTAAGTTTAAAAGCAGAACATTTTGTATGTGTGTAATACAAATGTGTGATAACACAATTTTTATATACTTTCATGAGATAAGGGTAATAGTTTTTATTACTCATTAATTCAAAATCATGCTAAATAAATAAGTTTCAAAACACTTCAAAAGAAATTTAATAAATACCTCCTTGATTTGTTAATAAACAAGTGCTACTACTCTATAAAAGGTAAGTCAGTGCTCAAATATAGTCTCCCTCAGTCATGCTGTGTTCAGTTGCCTATTGTATTACAGTACGTACCTTAATTCGTTATTTAATTTAATTTAACACGTGTATCATGTACCTACCTATCTACAATAAAAATTATTAACTTAAACGAAGCATCATTCAAGCCGCGTACGCACAATTTAGACGCGCGTCTAAACACGGCACGTGTGAGACATGCGTTTACATCGCGTGCGCTACTAACTACTCCGAACAGTTACAATTAAATTGGACGCTCTTTATATGGCCGCGGTTGGATGCCGACTGGGTTTGTGTTCATTGTTTGTGCCGATAATATCTTTTGGTTACAAATTAATTTAGAAATATAACGATTTTGGTTCGTATGTTAAGGCGGCTGGTGTTTGAGGTAATTTAATGATTATTTGTCGTACACAGCGTGGTTTGTTACTGGCTTTACAGTTGTACATTGCGGGGATTTGTTTTATATACAGGTTGTTGTTTTTACTTTACGTCCATCCAAGGTATCATGAGTATAGGTACTGATTGATAGAGTAACTGATTGCTTCATTACCTTTATCAAAAATAGTGCACAACTTTATTTTTGAAGGAGAAAAATCATTTGCTATTTAGGCACTAGGATCAACATCAAAATAATCCAGAATACCTTCATATTTTTCTTCATATCTAACTTGAGTTTACTTCTCTGATATATTTATTAACACGTGCACATTTAGACACGGATAAGCACGTGTTTTAATCACCGTCATGCAATAAGCATTTAACAGAATTACGAGCATATTTACACTTGATTATCAAAGTAAGTGACAGCGGAGCTTTATTCGAGCATAAAGTTTTTTTGTTTAATTTCCAGATCGTTTTAAGTTGGTTCTGTTAAGGCGAAGGCGACGCTTCGAAGAATTTGTTAAAATTATGCGATCGTTAAAAGTAATTTGGTGAACTAATGTTGAATTAAACTGTGGTTATTAGGGCTGTTAGTTAAAGCTTTTTGGTTTAATTAATGTTGAATAATGGTTAGAAAACGTGTTCTGTAACGATTGGAACCAGATAGACTTTCAAATGAGAGAGTAGTAACATATAAAGTGTTAGCGGGTATTAACTGTGACAGCCCATCAGGCGTTTAATTAATCGTCTGACGCACCTGGGCAGTCTCACCTAGCCTAGTTACCAATCTGCTGATATTCGCTCATCGTGGCGATAGGAAAAGGAGAAGACTAATGATGAACCCGCTTCACATGCACTATTAAACAAGAAAATGTCACGAAATTCAGATTAGTAGGTTTCGAATAAAAAGCACGCTAACCAACAGACAGTCAAAGCCGTTTAGTAATACGAGTTAGAATCATTGTCAAATAGCAGTCCAGTGCATACCGAAAGAGCTCGTCTTTAGGTTTCGTCAACCAATCACTACCTGGAATAATTTGGCGTCCAGGAACTGGGGGCTTTTTTCTTTAGCTCTCTCTTCATGGGGGTCTTGCCTATAGACATGCTGGTCAGGCGGGTTGGCAACCGCAGTATGGTGATCGATACCTTCATCGGAAAACGCTGCTGCCCAACGCCCATCCCCCTGAAAATAACCTCTCACGACACCTACGGGGAGAAAGGGGGTGGTCTATAATTCTAGGCCGGAAAACACAGCACGTGTAAATAAATGTATTTATATTTAACCAGCCTGCCTTTAAGTTGATGCAAATTATATCTTACCCAAAGTTTATTGCTAAACTTTACGACTTTCAAACAAAGTGTTAACGTTAAGATAAGTTTTGAACGTCGTTTAAGAGCCCGGTCTTGTTAAATACATTTGCGGTGTGGACGAAATTAATCTGACATGATATTTGTTTCGTCGCTCGCCGATTAGCTGCCGAGTGCTTGACGTGGTTTATTTCCGTGTTGAGTTTTAGTTTTATCTGCAGTGCTTTCCAAAACTACATTTTATTATGTTTAAATAAATAAATAATATTGTGAATATATAAATTATATGGTTTTTTAAACGAGTATTTTTGTGTGTGATAATGTGACGGTAAAGCTTTGTCCCAGCACTGGGTTTTTTACTGCTGATATTTATAATGCTTTACCTGTGTTCCAAATGGGTCTTCAGGAGCATAACATAAAATAACATCACGTCTGTATTCTCTGAAGAGGTAGGCATAAGTAGGTACAGACCACACCCATACTATAGTAGGTAGAGACCACAGATTTTCATTTGCTACTATCCTGACATACTTCTGTCGCTCGCATCACATTCCTCCACGATTAAGGGTGCTTCATACTTGACCCTTTTGCAGAACATTTCACAGATTAAATTATTGGTCTCAATAACCCAGTAACACTTTGTTCGACCCTGGATTCGAACCCAGGACCTCACGCTCAGCAGTCGCGCTTAGCAACCACTAGACCACGCGACAAGAGCCTTAACCTTAACCTTACTCCATGGGAACAGCAGCTGGAATCTTATTAAACGAAACAAGTGTCCGAGACAAACTCAATAATATCGTCGCCAAATTGTTGCCAGCAACAAAAAATGTCCCGCAATTATAAATTCGGACAGGTTAACCATCTCGACCGTCTAGTGTCATAATAAAAAGGGGTACACTGGACCCGAGTGTCAACTTTCTTCGTTGCACCATCGATGAGTACGGTCAAAGAGACCGCGCCCACTATTGATTTATAAGGACCGGTGTGGTACTGTCTTCGGATATGTCTGAGGATATCGGTTTTGTAATTACCTTTTTTCACAATGTGTTTTAGTCGTCCCAGTAATGGTAAATTAAACTGTGTTAATATATTACGTGACATCGTCTTTACTTCTTAAACCTGGGTGGATGAGAGGAATTTTTGAACATAATAACTAATTACACTATGCTAAACCAAAAACAACCAGAACCAGTCCGACTGGACCCCTCAACAAGGGAGACGACAGCGAGGAAGACCCAGACGGAGATGGTGGGACGAACTCGACTTATTTATGCAAGGCTGGTCGCTGGCAGCTGGTAATAGGGAGATTTGGAAAGAGAGTGGGGAGGCCTTTGCCCAGCAGGGCGACATTTCAGGCTAGCAAAAAAAAACAGAAAAATAGAAAGTAGGTAGAAGGGATCTATGATATTAATAAGTTATTATCTACAATACTAGGTACTTTGAACAGTTTAAACTACCGTCAGCTTAGACCCTTAAACTTACATTGCTTCAGTGTAGCATCACCTTAAAGCCTCCACTTAATACCACGATAAAAACAGCAAAAATTGAGTTATTTTTTACTTATTGACGATAATGGTTGAAGCACGGAAGTTTTATGCTCTGAATGAACTTTACAAATAATCTAGATGAAAAAATATGCATTCATATATTCATCCCGAGACTGGTATATCGTGTGTTCCAATCTCTTGTGCCGCATTCATTCAAATAAAATACAACACATTTGCCCTTTGCACGAGAACGTTTTGAGAAATATTTTTAAAATGGCTTTTCTTGTGTTGCGTATTTAATTAGTGTATAACTAGAATAAAATAATTCTTATTATCATTCATACTAATATTATAAATGTGAAAGTTACTCTGTCTGTCTATAACGCCTTCACGACTAAACCGCTGGACGGATTTTGATGAAATTTGGAGTGTAGAAAGTTTAAGACCGTAGAAAGGACATAGTCTAAACGGTCGAAAGCTAGTCATCTATAAAGGGTTCTTAGATGTATTCTCTATGGAGAAGAATCCCCATAAATATAATTACTATCTGCATCCCGCGGTATTACCGGCTACATTTTTTCGGAATCAATAGTAATATGTGTTAATCCAGGGTGTGAGCTACCTCCATACCATATTTTAGCACAATTGGTCCAGCCGTTTGAGCGTGAAGAAGTATCAAACATACAAACACACTCTAAAACTTTCTTCTTTTATTAGTGTGATGGCCGAACAAGGAATCAAACCTCAAGTCCAACTACAGCTACAGTAATTTCGGGTACATTAATCATTTTACTTTAACGTGAAGTTAATCGTTTAATCTAGGTTAAGCGGTACCTACCGCAGCCATTGAATGGATGGTCGTCGTTTACAAATCGACAACCATTCACGTCTCATCACTCACTTGAATATTGAAAAAGATTTTGCTCAGCCAATCGGAGGCTCAGCGCTTTGCAATTTCTTTCTTTATAGCATTCGTTCTAAAGGTTTATTATCCCCATTGATCTCTTACTTCACTTCAATAGTTTTAATTTAAAAGGTTGGTTTACTACATAACGTAATTTTATCAATTACGCGAATATTAGACATTGAAATGAAACTAGTTATACGGATTTTATCGCGGTTGTAATTCGTTTTTCGGTCCCGACGTTTTGAATCCTTCACAACTTTGATTATCACGGCAGACGGAGTGTTAAACGTCTAATTTGAAGAATTACCTAACCATTAATTTTAATTATTATTAACAATCCGATTCACGCAAAATGAGTTCACTATCGGTCTTGCAGTTTTACGCTTGGAATTAACTTTGATCAAATCTAACTCGTCAGTCTGCCCGTAACCATGAATGCTGAAGGAGGTATAAGAAAAATTTAATTTCGTTCCCACTTCCCTCCAAGTGGGAAACATAAAGGTGATTATCACGTTTTACCTACAACATTTTTCGGCAAGCACTCATTACAAAATAATTTGCAAGAGAGGTCTCCATAAAACAGGAGAAATTCTAGTACAACCAGCAAAAAGACAATTTAATGAAGTCTTTAAAAACCCAAAAAACAGTTTATGTCATCACCTAATTATCTTCAATCCTTAATTCCGAGTACCCGTACAATATTAATAAACAATCCGAGCTGAATCGTTAGTCTTGGGCCAATCTTACCCATCTCCCATGGACCACATTCGCCTTATATGGCGTACTGAAGATGCGTCGCTATCGGTATGCGCTCGAAAGTACTAATTGAGGTGCCGGGCGCTGCCTGCCTTTTTTGTTGGTCGTTTTATAGGACCCAATGTTCCGGA
This sequence comes from Abrostola triplasia, assembly GCA_946251915.1. Lineage (NCBI taxonomy): Eukaryota > Metazoa > Arthropoda > Insecta > Lepidoptera > Noctuidae > Abrostola > Abrostola triplasia. Next base: position 1,100,539 of record OX276433.1, read on the forward strand.
TTGCGTTAATAATATGTAGCGATCGTTTTCTCTGTTCTTCACATTATCTTTATTGAAATTGTGTGCCTTTGTAACAATGCTGCCTCCTTTAAGGATAGTGGTATAGTAATTGATGTGCCTCTTATAAACGTAAGCATTTGAATTAGGTTTAAAATGTTTGGTTTCATGTAATAGGACTCTAGGGTCTTAATTTTGTTAGACATATTACTTAATGCAAATATGTAGTAGGTTGGTTTTATATCTACCGGTACTAAGTAAGACTTGTCTCGGTATAAAATTATAGAAAAAATCCCACCTTAAGATAATTCTATAACCACTATATAATATGACTTTTTTGTCCGTTATCTTACAATTGAAACGTATCCACAAATTACAGTTTCATACTTAATTAAGAATTATCTATACAGTACGTACCTATCTAAAATGTAATATTTAAAGGTGCTTATTGCCTAAGGCACAGAACTGCAGATATGTCATAAAAACGAGTAGCACTCAACTCTTAAATAACAATTCCAAATCTGCAACCGCTCCAGAACTATAAACTTCAAAAAAAGAACACCTCCATACCGTAATGATTTACGACGCAAGCGCAGATCCCGAAACAGCCCGCCATTTTACACGGACGTTCATTAACATGCACTTTACAAAAAAATATGATGGCACATAAGAACGCCAATCACGTAAGAGCTTTTTGAAGGAAAACCTATTAAATTTTATGAGTCTTTTCCATACTTGCCCTGCTCCAATTTTTTGTGTGTCCGCGCTGCACGGATAGTGCTGCTAGATGTGGCAAGAAATAATAGACGTAAGAAGAAAATTAAGATAGTGATAAATAAACATAATGACAATATTTTGATCACGTTAAAAAAAGTTTGAGGGATCCCCATACCACACTACAGTTGATTAAACTTATAGTTCCATAATATCTGAACGATAAACGGTGAAACAAATTTTTAAGTGTTATAAAATATTCCATTTAACGTTTATTAAAATTCATAACCTAAGCACGTAAATTTTGGTACTAAGAAAACAATTCCAAATGTGGATTGCAAAAATCATTTATTCTCTATATCCGCAAGATTTGCTATTGCTATAATTTCTTACTAGCCAATGTCCTCTAGCAAAAAATTCTGTTTCTTAAGTTGTAGAACTTACCTACTATAGGTACGTATTCTTCAAAATGTCCTCGCCTTCCAGCAACTCCACATCGTTGTTTCGCACGGGCGGTTCGGACAACAGCTCACAGATCTTGATACTCGTAAAATTTTATGTGTCCCAGACAAAGAGAATTTTGTTAATTAAGCTCTGCCTGCTTCGGGGTGCACTTTCTTGTAGTGATAGATAATGTTGCCTTTTTATATCGCCACCCGAATCTTAACTGCCGGGCACATGTTAAAACGTTATACTTTTATTCTTGGGAGAAGTATTATGTAGTTTTGGGTGTATACTGCGATTGTTGGTGACAATTTGTTGGCTTTTGAAGTTACTGTTATTTGAGGTTTCGTTGTTATTTTTGGTACTGATATTTTCATCTTAAGTAGTCAGGTTTATTTTCCATTAACAAGGATTAAAAAGACAGTTAACCTTAAACTGATCACAACAATATCTTGCCGGTCAAAACGCTTGGTGATGGAACTGATTGAAGCTAGAATTTTGCATTGACTATTGATAGATCAATGTAAAAACACAACTGATAAGAGCACGTTTCCTCCTATGATCCAAGAGATAATCTCCAATATTCTTCTAACATTCTACGCTATCAGCAAAGAAATAAAACTTCACGCAATTCGTATAGAACTATGCAATCTTCATAAATACTAATAGGTGTATTTTACAATAACAACGACAGGTTAAGGGCAAAGGTTATCTGCGGTCGAAGATGAGCCTACTTTCACTTGCCAAGCCTTTCTGCAGACCATCTTACTAATATCGTCCAACCAAACGATTCTCAACCTTATACCCATGGTACTATGGTATTTAATAAAAGCAAGTGTAGTTGGTAATTAAATAATCTGTTTTGTGCGATACCTTTGTCACACGAAAATGGACTTAATGCTTTTGTAATAAGGCATTTCAGTTTCAGTTAATCGATTTTAAAATCGGCTTGTTTCACTTTTTAGGAAGTTGAATTAATATGAAAACTATCTCTTCGTCTTATTAGGGTGTGTGCCGCAGGGCACTTTTTATACTCAAGCTGGGCAATGAAGCTGGGCCTTTTAGGGTGTTAATTGAAACATGGGTGGAAGACTGATGATCCTTTCTTTTCTATTTACAGTTTTAATTACCTTGTCTTGTTTAAATCATAACATGACATCACGCTGTATTTTCCGATCTAGCCAATAGGCACCTTTTTCCCAGTTAATCTACTAAAGCCTTAATATTTAAGTCTATCATGTATCTACGACGTACTAAATAAAATATTCAAATAATTCGGTGATTTAATCATTTTCGTCCTACCAATATCAAATTTAAAAATACTTAAATATATTTTATCTATCATTAATTCATTATTTCGTAGCACTAAAAACACTATAAAATCTAATGATTTATTTATTACCCTATCAAACAATTAATTGCGTCCATTTTCAAATACCACAAATATCAATGAGAAAAGTGGAAAATATATCAACATCAGTGCAATGGTTACACTTTTAAATTACCTTCGCATATGACGATGGTAACCGAAATGGCACTCTATATGTATTGGGATAAGGTTGAATGTTATTGATGATAAGGGTGCGGTATAAATCAAGGTAGGTATGCTGACGCTTACAATTTAGTAATTTAACTGTCCACTTGATCTAGTCTCATTATCGATGTGGTCCAAGGTAAAGGTGATAGAGAAAGGGATTTGATACTGTTAGAGTATTTCTGGACTCTCCATTTCTTTTATGAAAAAGGGAACTAGATACGACTTGTAGTACAAGAGACTAGACTGTATTTATAGCTTGAAATGGAAATCGATCTTCTTTGAAAACAGTAATCAACGTAAAAACATTATAATTGAAGACTGATATTTGCGAATTAAGCGCAGATAAAATTATGTTAAAGAAGGCAGCGGGAGAAAGAAGATTTGAGAATTCGTGCTAGTTTAAATTCGTGTAGCTAGTATAATAAGTTTAAAATTATGCAAGAATAATAACCAATAGCCCGTGGGTGTCTAATAAGTGAGGCTGTATAGGAGGCTAATAAGTGAAAATCTAGATAATAGGCTGCAGCGACGTCTGTAACTTCACTACCAGTACTGCGATCCTCAAAACGCTAGCCAAGAGTGGGGATTATGGCAAATAAATGACCTTTTTACAGCAGTGGACGTCTTTAGGCAGATGATGATGATGAATTACAAATAGGCATTGGCAAAAGTGATGAGTAACAACAATCCCTACTAATATTATAAACGCGAAAGTATGTAAGTATGGATGGATGTTTAGTACTCTTTCACGTAAAAACTACTATATTATACTAACGAATGGATGTTAATGAAATTTCACATGGAAGTAGCTGACACCCTGGATTAACACATAAGCTACTTTTTATCCCGAAAAAATGTAGCAGATAACACTGCGGGGCGCAGCTAGTGTAATAATACAAATGCTATCGCTTATGTACCCGCTCACCTCTCTAAACATACACCGCGTCGAACATAAATTATTTACTGGAGCAAAGGAGTAAGTGATTAAAATAACACTAAGGTCATTACCAATACGTATCCAACGGAGCATTGATTGTCAGGATAATAGCGACAGTTTGCTGGAAGATACTGCTCCTGTCCTCATACATTACGCTTCATATGAAACGTGTAAAAATAAAGAAACCAGAGTAATTTGTGGCAGTGTATTATGTGGTGTTGATAAATACTGGAAAATTGTTCCATTCTTCTTCTCTTTGATCATGACATGAACTTTGTAATAAGTTGTAGCTTTCGAAGAAGTTACTCGTGTAATGGAATAAAGATGTGGTTGACAGAGGTGCTCCACAAGTATCGTCACTCATGAAGACTTATAAACCTCACCCTATGCTTATAATATTTTACTATAGTCATGATCAATATTTTTCCTTTAGCCGATTATTTCTTGGTCGTAGGCAATTGGGAGTAGACCTGGTGCCATGGTATCATATTAATCAAATATTATGGAGATGATTCTGGTGCTTCAATTTTGTTGATTTTGGGAATACAAACACATTCTCATTTGATTGCGTTCAAGACGAATTCGAAAATTACCAATATCTTTACATACGATATAACTAAGTACAAACAAAGAAAGATAGACTTTACCAAAGATCAAAAAGTCGGGTAAGCCGCACAAACATAAAACCATTTACATCTACCGCCCATCTAATACTGAGTTTTCACACCATAAAAACTCATCACCTTCACATCGACATAAATCTAGGCGCACAATCCTAATGTACCACCTGCGGAACTGCTGACACCACAAATTGTAGCACCCATACCGAGACGCGTCTTCAATCTTGTTGCCTTTACTTTTATGGTGAAACTGTAGTGATTTACTAGGATGCCTGGTTGACTAGCGGTGACCTGCGGTTTTGCCTGAGAACTGTGTTCGTTACCTCAAGGAATTTGGGATAAATGTATTTGCGTCAAGTTGATGGGATATTGCTGCCTTGATTTGAAATGGATTGTTGTGGAATGTCGAATTAATTTGGATATTTTTAAGAGTTTTGGGAAGGGTTATAACGGGTAGTTTTAATTCAAAGAACAAGTAACAAAACTTTGTTTATATGAAGAGGTAAGTATGTTTAAATGTATAAGGGATGTCCTTACTTAATTATGAGATAACAACTAATTAGGAGTTTGTCTCAAACGATTTAATGGCTGTTAGGGCCTTTTTAAAGCGCTGAGCAGCTTAAAGGTTCGACACGCCTCAGTCTGATTTCGACAAAAATCATTTTCTTATCATCCTGATTAAAATGTTGCTTTTTCAAAGCTACTACTAAAATAACCTAGTTAAATTGTAATTAATAATTATAATATTATTTAAAGGAAAATCAACAAACCATTTATAAAATTCTAATTATCTTCATGATTAATTGCTATTTAGGTATTTTCCTTTGATACTGTTCTCATATTATTCAATTTAAGTAATTTTTGAGTTTTTTCTTCCCAATACATTTTTCGGACACAAACAAACATACAAAAATTAGTCCGTGCCTCTTATCTAGGGATCTCCCGCGGGCACTTTGAATTAACCAACGCCAAGTGGCGATTCAATTCGAATGAGATGTACAATTAATTCTAGTGCTCATTAGGTTGCACGCTTTGGCCGACACCAGTGTGGTCGGTAGGGATACCAGGAAATTGGCATTTTTTATTTTTACAATTGTTTTCACTCAAAGTGAGTAGGTACTATTATTATTATTAAGAGCCCATACTGTCCCACTGCAGGGCAAAGGCCTCCCTACTTTCTTTCCATTTGTCCCTGTCAAGGGCTGTCACTGTTCAGTCCTCCATAAAGGAGTTCATCTGACTTTGAGTATAGTCAAAATAATAATTTTGGAATGTTCCAATATATTCGATTAAATTTTTTTACAGTTGATATGATCTTGATTCTGAATAATATGAATACGCTGAGTTTATTTTGGAAACTATAACCTTTTTTGATTATTTTTTGGGAATTTAATTATTTTCGTTATTAAAGTCATGAGGATAATTTGATTTATATTGAACTCACCTAGTTCTAGTATTTTGCTACATCATAATTTATCATTAATAATATTTTTATTTTGCTGCAGTGGGACGATCATGGCTGAAATAATAATAATAATATAATAATATTTTAGTATGCATATCTACGTTATGATAAATGCAAGAAACTTACAAAAAAACTCTCAAGGTGACAAATATTATCACAACTTGTCTCGAACGAAATAATCGATATGGTATCTCTACAATTCGATAGACACTCGGTATGGTGTTATTAATTGCTACGGCCAGCGCTATGGGGATTGATGGTTATCTCCCAACACCTTCGAGGCTAGTTTTTATGGGAAACTATAGTTTCCTATTGGGAAATTTTATTTAAGTTCTCCAATAATAACAAATATGCCGCTAATGTGGGAAAGACGCAGCGGTATGCACACATATTAAGTATAGTATATTGAGTAGTTGTAGCTGTCGTGGTGGCCTAGTGGTTAACATACCGGATTTTTATGCACAAGGTTGCAGGTTTAAACCCGGGCAAGTACCAATGTGACTTTTTCAATGTTATAAATACTTTCTTAGTTATTCTAAGACACCACTGACTAACGGTGATGGAAAACATCGTGAGGAAATCTGGATTTAATTATCTGAAATCGCCAACCCGCAGTCAGCTAGCGTGGTGATCAATGCTCAATCTTTCTCTATACGAAAAGAGGCCTTTGCCCTGCAGTGGGACAGTTTTAGGCTGTTATTATTTATATTGAGTAGTATAGTTTTTATTCGATCTATGTTAATTAAATCGTGATGCATTAATATTGAATTAGGAAATATTGCTAATGGGAATACAGACGGAATATCTTTTTATCAGCGAAAAATCGATGAAGGCGGTAATTATCTTATCGGCAAATATTGGTGTAAAAGGTATACCCAAGAAAATACCTCTGTTTATCCCTTGGAGGATTACAATCGTATTTATATGTATAAAGGATGTAATTCAAAATAGCAAAAGAAACAATCTAAATAATTAAATACAGAAGCACATATTATGCAAAATAGAAACTCTTAAACCTCCACACAACTCTATATTTTAAATTTCCAAAGAAAGCCCCATGAACTCTTCACCCGACCACAAAACCAAGCCAAGACTTTTTTTTTTTTTTTTTTAATGTCGTCCCACACTAGGAATTTCTCCTATATCGTAGGTGCGTTTCACAAACATGAAATATTCACATACACAAATACCCAGACTCGGGACAAACATCTGTAGTTCGCACAAAGTTTTGCCCCGTGCGGGAATCGAACCCGCAACCCTTAGCGCAGCAGTCCAATATCTTAGCCACTGCGCTAATCAGGTCGTCAAAGAAAAAAAAAGACTAACAGCAATCACGTTCAGCACCACGAAGTAAATAAGATGGTTTTATCAAAATCAATCTACATCATTTAGAGTAACACCGGATTTTTTGACTATGTCATATCAGATATTAGTGGCTTCATTGTTATATTGGGTGAATCATCATCATCATCATCATCATCATCATCATCAGCCGGAACACCACCACTGTGAAACAGAGGCCTCCTTAGAGTGGGTGAATACCTGTATGAATGATGAATGTATTGTATACTAGCTGCGCCCCGCGGTGTTACCCGCTAAATTTTTTCGGGATTAAGTTTATGTGTTAATCCAGGGTGTCAGCTACCTCCATATGAAATTTCATTAAAATCCATTCAGTAGTTTTTACGTAAAAGAGTAACAAACATCCATCCATACTCACAAACTTTCGCGTTTATAATATTAGTAGGGATATTATGTATCGTACGAGTATAAATTAATGCACCATAATCTAAGTAAAGCTACCTCAATCACACAAGCAAATAACATCAAAGTATACGTAAAGATCACATTGTAAAGCAAACACGGCCATTTCTCCGCCTCATGTGAGATTCCTCAGGCCAAATACATAAACTTACAGCATAGTGAGTACAGTGCGAAACTATGCGCGCGCGCACCGTCACATCACAGCGGCCATTCAGTCGTCACTCAACATTCGTCTGAACTTTTATTACTCGCGCAGGCATTGATATGGAAAGATTATCTTTTTGTGTATTTGTTCTGGTATTATTATTTTGTATTCGTTATTTTAATATGAATGAGGAAGCTTATTTCCCTTATTTTTCTTTTTTCTCTATACATGACGTTGACGCGGCACTTAAAGATTTTTTAAATGTTAGTGGATTATTTTAGTACATATTCATGTTTTTATCGATAGCAGAAGAGTTGAACACCCTTTACATCGCTAGACAGTATAATGTATATAAAGGGTGAACCTAATGCCATTTTCCTTTGACAATGGCACCATTAATTAGTGGTGTCCAATAACTAAGATGGCACAATACAACATTAAAAAAGTCACATCGTCGAGTTTGAACCTGCTTGTGAATATTGGAAAATTCTAGCCTCTATGTTACATTTCTTCGTTGTAACATATAGTTCCCTAGCTCCATCAGGCTTATAAGGGTAAGAACTGCTATAAGAAGCTATTTACTGAAAATAATTTATCGAATCAAACCATCTGTCGTCTCGGCGACCACGCGGCCTATTCATCGGGCGGTCGATAGCTATCTTCAATGGGCTATGTCCCGCAAACGTACGCACCGTCCCATTCGGTGCAGATCGGTATGTCCCGGGGAGGCGGAAGACAGGCGCGCGTAGGGCTGTGACTGCTTAGACCCTGAACCAAGGCTAAATCGGGCACATTCAGCAGTTCCTCTAGAGGTGATACATTTTTCTAATTGCCAGCAGATCATAATTCATGAAATGGTCCATAATAAGCTGAATCACGCTCTATGAATAACAAAATCTTTTTTCGTTAAAACAAATGGTTTGTGCAACTAATGTTTTTGTTGTTCAGGCTCTAGAGTGTAGTGAAGGGTAAGCTTTTTTGAGGACTATTATATGTCAATCAGAAAGTAATTCTTAATTCTTTATTGTACACATAACTGAAAATACATACAGTTCGAAATAGTTGGTCAATTTGTGAACATTTTATCACTCTACTATAATATTATGATTCATATATCTTAGTACAATTCTACTAAAGTGGCCAGTTCAGCGTAACAGATCAAGTTTCTGTTTAAGGATTCCCCGAGTCATTAGTTAAGGTTGGAAGAAGATGCGCTTCCGGACAATGGGGCTAGATGTTGCAATTATAGTTGTAAATTGTAATTGAATATGGTTTTACTCACGTACGCACTTTATGCGGATAGTTTCAAGGTTTACTGGTACGAGTTATGAGCGCTTTTATCAGGAAGATAATAAATCTGTCGATCCAGATAGATTTATCTAGAATTTTATCTAAAATAAATTGTTTGCATTTTTTCTTTCTTTGTATCGGCATGAGCTAATGTCACATAGAACAGATAGTCCCGTGGCGTGGAGATTCAGGAAAGGCGAGTCAGGAAAAATGGTAGTGAGATTGACCACCCAAGTTGCGCCGGACTTCATTATCATCACCCGGAAGACGTCCACTGTTGAATTAAGTCCTCCACCTTATGTAAGAGGGTGGGGGGGGGGGGTTTGCCATAATCACCACGCTTGAAAATCAGCTCAGGGATCGCAGTATTGATGGTGAAATTACAGATGACGCTACTGACGGACTTACTTGGGTATTTATACCTCACGGAGTCTTTGTCTCTGGCTGGAGGCTTTTTATTAGGTCTCGCCAATAGACCCGGTGAGCAGGCAGAGCTCCTTCAAAGCTACCTGTCAGGAGCCAGCATCGAAAAAAAGGGGGTTTTGGTACTTGAAGTTGACTTTGAACATTTAGTAGGTTTCTCCTTTCTAACCCCCAGTTGGATCCTTAGCTGAGCCAACCCTGGTCAAGAGTGACATGTTTATATTTTAGCTGATTGTATTAAAGGCCGTGTTCGGATGTTATCGGGCGGTGATGTAACCGGGAATTCGCGGTACTCTTTGACTGTTTGAGTGGTTCAAGAGCTTTAGTATTTGGGGATCTGTGATAGCTGTGTTTTGTGCTGATTAGGTCGTTAGGACTAGTTTGTAATACCGTATGAACCCTAGGGCTAGAGTAATATGTAAAGTTTTATTCAATTATTTCGAATTTATTACATGCAATCTTGTATAATAATATCGCATAATTTGAAGCTGTTAAAATAATGTGCTACTTCATTAAAAGTTTTTTTTATAAGCTTAAGCTACAAAAAATCACTTCATTATAATATTATCACAGTCACACATACTTAACTATATTTGTTATAATTTTTCAATGAAAAGAGCACGTTTTTGTAAGCAATCAGCAATAATCATAAAGTTGTAATAAAAGAAAATACAGGTCGATATAAAAAGCAATAACCAATAACACTTTCTTGACAAATAAAAGCTGTTTATAAAATGTAATAATATAATCTTAAACAAGAAAACAACTTCGATAAACTGCAAACAATTGATAAAAACACCAAATAAAACAATAAAAGAAGAACAAACATAAATACTCCTTTCTCAAAACCAAAAATGTCCCACCTGTATCACTGTACTCAATAAAAACAATACACAAACGATGAAATAAAACAAGGAAATAGACGTCTTTACAACAAAAATAAAAAACCAATCGAATCATAAAAATCGTCTTAAATTTTAACCCCGGACACTTTACAACGGTCGTTTGCGTGAAACGACACGTTGTTCGCGCCAAAAACAAACAGAATTATATATTAAACAGCCAATAACAGTAAGTATACGAAAGAGATGCGTCTGCAAATTGTTTTATAATAAAATACGTAAAATTGGGAGCCAAAAGTTGTAAAAAATTACTCACAGTGTCGTGAATGTTGATCTCATCTGGGCGACATGAATGTTGTGTAACACTTAAGATTGATGAATTAATTGTTTTTATTCGATCTTGCAAAATACTCGATTATATAATCGAGTATTTTGCGCATCGTAGCACTCTTATTTTAAACACACTGTATGTAGCCTAACAGTCATTCAAAATTTAAATTTATCTATCATATTACTCGGGAAAGTAGACGCAACTGGAATAGTAATGAGCACTTTAATAACATAACATCGCGCCTGTATTCCCTGAAGGAGTAAGCAGAGGTGTAGATATAGTACATCCATGTTTCGTCAGTTATGTCAGCGATTTAATGTTTATATGAAATCCCTATTAATGGTGATAATTCCGGTTTAATAAGTCCAAATTCTGATATAATTAATGATTTCTATCACTTACGCGAATATTAGACATTGAAATAAAACTAGGTTTACGGATTTTATCGCGGTTTTTTAATTAATTTTTGGTCCCGACGTTTCGAATCCCGTGACCATGAATGCTGTAAAGGATTCGAAACGTCGGGACCAAAAATTATTTAAAAAACCGCGATAAAATCCGTAAACCTAGCTTTATCTCAATGTTTGATATAATTAATTTACTAACACGCATTTTCAAGCCAATTCGGCAAAATAGGTTTTTTACATACCTCATTCCGACGCAAAGAAGGTTTAGGTTTTAGGATTTTTCAAGGGTCTCATAGCTACGTGGCTACTGCTCATATCAGTCGATCGACAAGGTTAAGCCGTGCTCGCTGCGGTCAGTCTTGTGATGGGTGACTGTTTTCACGCCAAATGTCAGGCCGCCATGACCAAAATTCAGTAAGGAGAACATAACTTTACTTTTACATTTATTCCGATAGAAAACCAATCATTATTATTTCCCGGAAATAATAACATGGACATCATAAAAACAAAAAGAAATAATGACTTTATAACTTATGACACATTATATTTAACACTCTCCGCTTTTTGATTAAACACGCGACAATAACATGCAGTCTTTAATATCACAACATTGCAGACAATTACAGTAAATCCGACGATTTATATAATTAATCAATATAAAATTACAAAACAATTATCATTTAACACTTGAATGCGTGGCATAAATTTGCTAAATATTTTGTTTTAAAAAGTTTAACGCTATTAACTTCAAAAATGCCCTGTATATTAGATGTGTAGTTTGGGGATATTTTATAAAACAATATCAGAAACAATAAGGGAAACAAAGGGTACTTTTTATTTCATTTGATATGGACATGTTTTATACGCTAAATTTTGGTGATCTTCTCTAATTCATAATTACATCTCTTGTTTAAGTGTTTTTAAAGATATATATTTCAAGTTACAGGTGTTAAGTTCAAAAATCTCAAAATCTTACTAAGTACAGTAAGAGAGAACATAAAATAAAACCTTATTACATTCTAAGTGGGAGGCCATTGTTAAACAGTGGACGTCTTCCAGCTGATGATGATGAAAGACATGTTTGCAATCAACGATCGCAGAAATTGTTTGTCTGAAAACACGAAGAAAAAGACAATAGCTATTAACGTAAATTAAACTGGTATAAAAGATCAAATGGGTAATAGTCCTAAGGTCTGTAGTTATAATAAGCCTCAGATTTTTCATAGTACAAACACAAAACCTATACGTATACTCAGTGTTTAGATATAAATAGGAATTAGATTTTCTTCTTTTTTACTATAATAACTTTCGTGATTGTTATCTATATTATCTAATATATACCGGTTGTACTCACGTCGATATTCGGGAATGCCCGACTAGTTTCAGTCTAACGTATTTCGTCAATTATTATTCGCAGTCATACAGCAGATAAGATCTTCTCCTGTCCGTGACTAAAGCAGAGTAAGTCTAAAAAATATTTTCGCGCATTTCTGATTAACATTTAACGGCTACTCAAATCAAAAGTATCGATAATAAGTCGTCGATGTCCATGTCGATTTAAATCAAGTTTCGATTATCGTTACAACAAGCATCCTTGATGCGGACTCGGTAGCATTTATAGAGTTCCATCGAAATTGGATTGGTCCTTTTTGGCTTTGCGGGAAGTTGCGCGTAATATATACACTAGTTAATTGGTTTTACACCTGCGTTTATTTTGATATTTATGTGTTTTTCCTGGTTTTGTTTATAGTTTTTATATCAGGACGTTGTCTAGCAGCACACCTTCAATAATTATAATTATGTTTACAGCGTAAGTGGAAGACTTTCGTCTGTTATTTTAGGGTGTCTATGAAATAGTATTGAGTTATTGCTTAGCTATATGACCAGCCTATTCTATAGATATTGCGATTGAATTGCCCTGATGGCAATTGTTTTTGCTACAGTAAGATTCAAAGCTAAAAATTGTACTAAAACTGTAAAACGATAAAACATTACTATTTATTATCAAAATTTAGATGCCTTATAGCCATAACCTTAATAGTGTCTACTCTAAGATACTTCGTTAAGCCCGTTCAACATAAAAATGTATATTTTAAAGAATGCCAAACATTTTAAGTCGCGTCGATTCTCCCAGCATTTTATCACGGTACATTCAAAATGAATTCTGTTCACGATATTTTTTTAAATTATCTCATTTCGGTGTGAAACTCAATTTCGTACATGTCAATTGAATCGATTATAAAATCGATACTAAATGTTCTCGATTTACATTATCTTACGATTTTTAATTGTGTACAACTAAAACGGCAGTTGGCGCGACTTTTATTTTGATACTTTTTTGATTTTTATGTGGTTTTATATCTTTAATGTTTTAAATTGAAATGATTTTTATTAAAATTAACATTTTGTTTAAAATGTTTCTTATTTGGTCAATATGATTTGATATTTATAAAGACAATAAGTACTTTTAAGGTTTAAAAATAAAGGTTTTTCGATTTAAAACAATATTTGTATGAGTTGTAGTCTTTTATTTTTAAATCGGTGGCTTGGCAAAGAGTCGTCAACTTAACAGGTAGTTCGAATAGGTTGAAAATAATGCTATCGTATTTTAGTGTTATTACCTACGGAATAAGTATCTACCTGCTTATCGATAACAGGCCTATATTTCTAAGACGCATCTTAATTGTTATTCTAAACTCAAACTACTAAAATTAATAAAATGTCATAGGCAGTTAAAACTCTGACACCAGTTGTTCATCAACCATACGATAACCATTATTATGATGAAAAATTGCTTTATGTAGATTATAGTAATTAATTTATAATGTATTTACCGACCGTGTAAAACAAGCACTTAAACTTAACCTTTTATCTACTTACTTACTAATTAGCAAGCCGGCCAAACTCCATTAATGCGAAGTTAATAAAACAATGAAACCAACATAAGTACTCCACATACTTTTCTAAATTCTTCCTCGTCAACACGCCAAATTCCCAAGAGCGGAAAACCGAATTAAAACAAAACACATACAAAGTACTCCCACAAATAGAAACAAATCATTGTCCCCACATTATCTCTTACCATTCATGCAGCACCAAAGGAAACCAGAAAACAATGTTCATTAAACGAATACCAAAGTAAGAGGCCGTTCAAATAATTGCTGCCTACATTTAGACGCGCATATCCAATTCAATAGGAACAATTTGTCGGTCCACCCTTTAGTAGTCTGCTTTAGAAATTCAGACATTTCCAAAGGTCCGCACAGAGACTTCTGATACCTCGTTAGTAATCTTGCGTTGCCACTAAATAATTGTAGCAGAACAACTCTAGAATTTACCTACAAGTGAGTTTGAACTAAACTCTGAAGAGGATAGAACAGAAATTGGTTTGAACGATAAAGTAGATGAAGAGGCGGCTTTTAATAAAATTTCTGACTTAACAGCTGGCGATAGAATTGAAAATGAATCGGGCGGTTTGGTTTTTTATATAATTAAATCTGTGTTTAATACTGGAACTTAGATAGATGAACTTAAAGTTGTAAATCAAATGGATTGTGTGCTGCTGGTTGTTTTTGATACTTGGCGCGGTACGGAAGCTAGAGTAATTTAACTGTCTACAGACTTTATTTACTAGTATTGAGTGATATATTTACAGACAAATGTGATGTTTCAAACAGCAGTTCTGTTGTGAAAGATATTTCTGAACTATTTTCGCGTTAAATACACTGACAGACGCCTTGTAAGTTGAATTATATCTTTGAATAGAACTTAAGGCTTGTTAAATAAAAGAAAAAATGTAAGCAAAGTTAAAACATTCTGTAAAAAAAATCCATAGAATGAAATTTAACATTCGGGATGTTTGAATTTTGTTTTTGTAGATTTAGATAAAAAGTTGATTCACAAGAAGTATTTTAATTATTAACTCACAACTCAAGGTCGAAACGGTGCGTAACACTAAAATACTGTCGATTATATGAGGCGAGTTCTAGTGGAGTATCGAAAAGGGGAAGACCTAGACGAACATATCTAGACCAAATCGGAGATGTTCTGTAAAAAGGGCTAGTGAGGAGTACCCTCAACCGACGAGCGTATATGAGGCATTCCTCATACACGCTCGTCGGTTGAGGGTACACACATTGATGCGTGTGAATGAAGCAATAGAAGTATGCCAGGATCGTAGCAAATATAAATCCGTGGTCTCTGTCTACCCCTCAGGGAAACAGACGTGAGTTTAAGTATGTACTGTTGTTCATAGCACAATATTATTCACCATTGAAAAAAAACAAAATCGGTCTAAAATAAGTACACAGTGCTTACAAACTTAACACAAGATTAAATAATCCATCTTTTCGAATCAGAACTGTGAGAAACACAAACACTTTTCCCGCTAACTTAGGTAGTCCCGCCATTTGAGACTCACTGCAGTCGCACGTGTTGGATGATCCAAACACGTATTTAATTGATTGAAGAGACACGAGAATCCAATTCAAAATGTTTGATAGTCCAATATTTAAGCCTTAATTAAGGTGAGATGATTTCTAATATAAGATTTTCCATGAACAAATAAAGTGGCTTCAAAAAATATTTGATTGGAAAATATATCAAATATCTAAATCAAGTCTCGAGTTAGCTTTTTGTAAACAGTAAAGCGCAGCTGTAGTAGTCGTTGGTCCTGTATTAGTCACGAAGTATATAGCAAATAATTGCCAAAGCTCTAGTAAATTGGACGTATTATGACTCTAAGAGGCTAGACCAATTGTAATAAAATGTGCTATGGAGGCACGCTGACGCATGACGCCCTGGATTAACTCATAGGCGTACTTTTTATCAAGCCACTTGCCAAGCGTGGGGATTATGGCAACCACCCCCCCTTTCCTAAAGGGGAGGCCTTTCTTTAATAGTCGACTTCCAGCTGGTGATGTTGATAAAATATAGCGGGTAACACCACGGGGCGCAGTTAGTGCGACGAAAAAGCTGGTACTAATAAAAGCGAACCAGCACACTTCAACCAAAAAACAATTGTCCATGCACCACTAAATGAGTCTTTAAATCATATTACTTGAAACTAAAAGTAATAAATTGTAATCAATACCAAAGACGTTAATGACACCAATTAAATCATCGTAAAAAATATGATTCTTATCCGTAATATCCAAGGTTTATTTATTACTGGATTGCATGTTCTAGTACGGAGTTATTTATCGATCTCATATTAGCTTCTCAATAGGCACACAAATATATGACCTCGAGGGAAATTCAAGATCATTTTTAATGATATTTTGAAAGTCCACGTCAGATTAAAAGGAATTATCGGTGTGTATTTATTGAGATTATTTATTGGATTATTTAAATTAGATAGTTGGATTAACTCGGGCAGTGTCGCAATTTGAAATTATGATCGAGTTGGGATACAAGCTAGTGGTACAATGGCTAACATTTAGCCAGAAGCTTTTTGCTAGCTAAGACTCTTGTAATCAGCCCAACCTAGCCAAGCCTTTCCAATCACGATATAGTTTGTTACCAGTACAAGAGAAGTATTTACTTTTAATTTTCTGAAAAGAAACAATACCAAAATCGATACATCGGATATTGAAATTTTGTCATACTGAAATTCGTTGACAAAAGAGTAGGGACTGTATGGACTGTACATATAAAGTAAGATATGTTTGTGATGATAAATACTCCCTTTAGAATAGAAAGGTAGGTATATGACTAATCATTATCAAATGCCCTAACCACCTTGTTTTTAAAGATTCTTAACTAAAAACCTTGGCGTTTCTAGGTTCCATGTAGCTTTTGCCCGTTCAAACAACAATAAAAATTCTGAACGACAATCCAACAATGACATCAACGTCAAACAATTGATACAAAAAGCTTTTAATAAACGTAGCATGCTCTTAGCAGACTTTCTTCAACATTGTTACCGGTATCTTGAATTTCACAAGGAATACGTGAGATATGAATTAAATGGTCGGAGATCGGGCGGAGATCTCATCGTAATGGGCCCCTATATCTTTTTAATTGGAAACCCTTTTTGCCTGGTCACATATCTTATGGGGAGGCATGTGAGAAAAACACATGCCTTTATGTATACCATTCATCTTAGTGAATGGGGTGTGGGTTAAGATGGAAGCTTTTAATGGTAGGACTTTGGTGTTATATAAGTGATTGTTGAAGAAACAATATTAATTGAATTTTCTATCTGGTACAAATATTTTGTCTGCTAAAATTTTATATTCTGACCAGATTATGGAAAGGCTTTAGATTAGATAATAATTCCATTCATAAATTGTATCAATATTCATAAATATTCCAATAGTTCAGGATAGACTTTTTTCTTGTCATTGTTAATTAGATTAGGGGCATTTGCTTTCAAATCAAAAGAGACCACCCCACTTTCAAAGGAAAAGATATCAGGACTATCAGCTGTAAAAGAAAATGATCAACATTTTCCGACGAGTAACTGAATACTGTCATGAAGTTCTTTATCATGAAGCCTTGTCATATGTCTAGAAACTATTCACTGTCATGGAATTTCACCTTCTGCCTATTACGGTACGTTTTCAAAATATGCTCCATCTACCCGCTTAACCTTTAATCTTAAGCCACCCACATATGAAGCAGCGTAAGATATTAGTAAGTTCCAAGTGTCGATATTACCGTTTCTATACAAAATGGTGTGAGATTCCTAGGCGGTCGTTCAATATAAACTATCGCGATTTGTTCAGCTATTTGTAAGCTTCGCAGCCACCTTATAAATGGTTGCATGTGGCCAGAACTTGTTCGTTATCAACCTGTTTTTACAGGTTACCTTTTGTTTATGTTTCCGCTGATCTTTTTTGTGGTTAATTGGCGTATTAGCGTTGTATTGTGTCTAATTGATTATGATGAACTATTATGTTGTTAGGTTGACGCTTGGCTTTTTGCTTGATATCTAACTTTGAGTGGGCTGGTTTTTAGATTGCGTTTATTGCATGTTTGGCAGCATACTCCTGCTGTAAAGATCGGTGGTGTTCAACCAGTTTTTAATGTAATTACTCGTGCAATTAAAGCTTAGAATAATCCTGTCTATACTTATGCATATTGTTTAAATGTTGAATCAAGTAGAGACACAAGAAGCTTTCTAGGCGATAAAAAAGAGAATGTACCAAAAGATTATTCACTACTATCTAGAGTTTTATAAGCATAGAAAAGGCTTATTTAAAGTCGTAAGCTGTGAAAGATCACATAGCAAGCTAATTGAAAATCGAAAATCGAATGACCTTCAAAACTAACAGTTTGTTACCTAAACATTGCTCATTCTGCATATACCACAATTTTGTAACACTCAGCGGCACAATAATACCTACACTATAATCAATAACCAATGCAATTCTAGGACCCGTTTCTGTCGTAAGGCCAATTCAAAGCGAATAAACTGGCACCTCCCATGTTGATATCAATAAGCAAACCCATGAGAGATCCATTTGTATTTGTATCTACCGCTGCGATTGTGGCAAAGAATAAGAATCGGAAGATTAATTTGTGATTGTATATTTATCTGGATTATAAATGGGATCAATTTACTTGGAATGACTTTAACATCGTTGGTCGCGTATTGGTAGATCTATGCATCGTGAGACAAAAACATATTTGAAAACGAATGCTGAGCGTTAATTTAAAGGAATTCATAGAACATTTTGGAATATTATTTTCTCAGTATTGTTGAAAACAATTATTAAATGTTTAGTAATAAGATTTAGAATTTATTTCATGTTTAGAATGGTATATTATCTTATAAATAAATAAGAAAATCGGGATAAGAGAGGTTCAAGATAAAGAGAACTGGTAAACAAAAAGACAGGCCTATACTCAACAGTGGGTGATACCGGGCTAAAATGATGATGATGATAATATACGAATAAGAGTCTTTAGTATGAGCAATATTTCTCGTTCATAAACTTGCAGTATACGTAATCTACTCTGTTACTATCCATGTGTCCAACTGCACTAAATATTTGTATAAGCGCTTGACATTACATGCGCCATCTTCACATCCAGAACCAGTTCTCAAAAACGTGTTCCTCAATTGAATACACCAAAAAATATATCTGTTTGTTCATCATCAATAATTATACCTACTTGAACATCTGCGTGTTTGTTCAAATGATTGCGTATTACTACCGTGCCTGGGAACCAAATAACCGGCGCAGCTAATAAATTTACAGAGAGCAATCGCTTCTGATATTAGCAATGTGGTATATAAAATATTTGCTATTTACCAATTACGCAGTAGCTGATCAATATAGTATGGCAAAGTAAACTCACTTATAAGTATAAGACTAAACTAGTTCAAGACAAGGTAGGTATATTTCTCGAAATATACTTCTAATCGAATGATTGGGATGCAAGTAGAGAGCCTCGAAGATGATACTTAAGTACGTCTGGCCCACCCTGGACGGTCAACCCCGCTACCACTCATGTCGTCTGACCAATATCTACAGCACGGCATGACCTATTTAATGTGGCTATTGGCTTATTCCAATACAAGGAAGAAGAAGGTGAATGATTGGCCCAGTGCCAGAAAGTAGAAGTCGAACCACCGAACCAAAACTGTCGATCAACATAAGGAGGATGCTGTCTGATCATAAATATGAAGTATAATGACAATAATGCTGAGTAAACTTTGCTTATCTTAATTAGTAGTATGTCAAAAATGTATGAAACAAGAACGTAGGTTCTACGTACGTAATTTTACACAAGGGAAAGCTTAAGCTGACAGTGATAAAGATGTCTATAGAAAAATTAATTTCCATACGATAACATTTGCGGTTTGAACTCGACTTTGTACAAGCAAGTTAGACATTGACAAACACTTCATTAATATTACTAGGGATCCATGTAGGATGGTTGAAATAACTCCAGAGAGCACGACCAAACCAACGTACGATCATAAATTGAAATCTGATATTGACATAAATAAGCAGAATCCATACGTGACGACGGGCATCGTCGCACGTGTGATGTTATCGTTGCAGCTATCCGTAGGTCAATTCTCATGACTTAAAGCGTTCGCGAGCAATGCAATAACGAAGTGCTTTCGATAAAAGCAATGGTTTTTGCATTGAACTGCTTCGTTGGTTTAGTGGTTGCTAAGCTTGACTGCTGAGTATGAAGTCTTGTTCAATTTCCGGGTAAGCATTTCTAGATTTTTCAAGTACCTAGGTAATTCTCAGTAGCAGCACGGAGTTCGTATTTGTGCCCGGTTACTTGCAGTAGGCTTGCCCCCTATTACATTGTTATTTAATTAAATAGTAAAAAAAAATGTAACTTATAACATAAGTGGCGAAATGTGGGTGTTCTATAGGTACACCTCTACCCCCTATCTACCTACCTCTTCCCCTTTGGCGAATACAGGACTGATATTATACCAGTTACTGTAAACACAGTCCACCTTTTATCGAAGGATCCTACAATGTATAGTATGTTTTTTGTATTAAAATTCGTAGTTTTTTATCAAAATTGCATCGCTATTGCACTGTTCGAGAACGTTTTAAGCTACGAGAATCGACCTACCGAGCCTTATTTATTAGTGTTGATATTAATTGCAAATATGTTCGCGATAGGTCATGTATGCGTGTATGTTTGTTACGAACATATGTCCGATTTAAATATGGATTTTATCAAGGTCTAGGTTTAAGGTGGGTTTGTTTATGTGTGTTGAAATGCAATGAAAAATTGGCTGTGAATGTTGGTTATCGTGTTAGTACTCACTACGTTTTCTTTGGATTTATTTGCTTGTCGTCGTTCTTATTGAAGTGCCGTGTGTGTATCTGCATAAAATGTATCATATGCATAATGTTTGTAATCTTTTATCGATCTATCGGATTATATTAGGAAGAAATTCAAGTTATATCCCATTGCCTACAGTTTTGCCCTGGCAAAGGCCTCTTCTTACTTAGTTGGAACGAGCGTTAAATCCCTCTAAGACTTTATTTTTTAGCTAATTAATTTCTAGACCACTATGAACAGTGTATTTTTCTTATCGCTGACTATAGCTATTTTCGATCGTATAATTTTGAAACTGGAAAAGTATAGAGAAAGAAGCATAACCTCATTCTAAATATCACAATATTAACTTAGCTCACATTAAATAGCTTATTCAATATTATATAACATTCTGATTTCTGCAGTCTTGAAAGCATTCCGTGCTTGTAGCATATAAACATTTGTCACAGCGTTTAACTATGGCCCTAAGTTATCAGGACATGGTCTAAGCCTCATCCCAGTTAAAATAATGAGAACCATTGACGTGAAATAATGTTGAAATGTTATGAACTAAAGATATCACTATTCTTATATTAAAAAACAAACAATCGCATAAAAACCAAAGGTATGATTTATGTTATAACGTTAAAGTTTTTAGAATTTGTCAATGACTTAGGTATTCTAAATTCGAATTAGTGTAGCTAGATATGTTAAAGTTGTTCGTGTGTGTGTGTGCGTATAAGGTATTATTTTACCGTAGTGCGTATACCTGTGTTAAGATGGTGTATATGTTGTTAGGTAAGCTTTTATACCTTAGAAAGGTTCATGCTATTGTTCTAGGCATGGAATAAAAATGAAATGTCAAGACTCAACTTCCTTCAAATTAAATTATTCATAATTATTAATGATTTATTTCCAAATTATTCAATAAAAATTCCGGACAACCACGGAAACTGGCCACAGAAGCTGTTGACCGAATAAATAACCGTCAAAAATATAATTGCGCTTAAAAAAGTGAGAATCGCTTTTAGCTTTAAAAAGCTTGTTTTAATCAAAACATTGGCGCGGCTCCGTATGCGGATAATTGTAGGCAAATTGACGATGGTTTAACGAGATACAAAAGGACGCTTTTTATTGGTCATCCTCGATGTAGACTGCATTTATACCGAAGTGTATCGAACATAGTACCTATAACGAGTGCATGTTTGAAGAGAATGAATTACTATGACAATGAAATCACTATTTTTAAACACACAACTTACTTTATGGAAATGAAGATTGATCGCATGACGCTTATTGATCAAAATCACCAGGGATTCAAAGGAAATGATTTAATCAACTTAATTCGCGTTTACAATTCACATACATAATATACACACATACGTAAAATCTTCTTACTGAGTTCCTTACTGTTTTAATTCAATTGTACATTTTTGCCAAAACCTGGTTGTTTACTGTAGGTAATGCCATTACGACTATTAGTACCGGTATTACACAACGGTGTAATAGGCGGCCAATCTTACATTTCGCCTTCAAATTTTTGTAGGTGTCAAAGTATGCAAAATATGTCGATACTCATTACGGTATCATGTGGCGAGCTTATTATCTTATTTAACGATAATTAGGCAATTATTCATTCCATACACGTAGATTTTCTTCAAATAAAAACGTGTTTGAAGTGCTGCGAAGAATTATAATTATATTAACTGTTATGTAAGATTGGTTTTTCTTAAAAGTCACGTTCTAGAATATTTGTTAAACATCGATGGAATATTTTCTACCACTTAAAGGCGCCATAGATTTCATAGAATTATAACAGGATTTTAAAAATAATCTTAAATTATTTATTCCAAAAACCCTAAATTGCAGTCCGGACTTTAATCGAAAATATTTAGTAACGCTATTTAAGAATAAATTAAGGCAAAATAAAGGTTAAATATAACCATTGATTTCTACTAAATTAATACATCGAAATTATACTGGCAACATTATTCTCGGTAATCCAAAGTTTATAATACGCACAATCGCAATTGAGTTCGTTACCAGAGCGTAATGTGTGTAATGAAGGATTGCACGTCCAAAATTGTATGTTAAAATAATAAATTTCCCGTGAAGTACCAGTTTGGTACGATTATGACACTTAATTGAAAAATTCGGTTATCGGGATCTGTTTTAAGTGCTTTCGTAGAAAACCCCGCGCGTTGTAGGGTTGACGTTTCAAGTTTTTTATATTAATAAGCAAAAGCGTTTTACTATACAGCCTAGTTTTTTTTTCTTATAACAATACCGATTGTTACCGTCACTATCGTCCTTGTTATATATAAAAATAAATGGAATGTGGATATGCTGAAGCATGTGCATATTCGACCAAATTAACATAAATAATTTACCAGCAACCGACTTGATAATGATAATAAGTAATCAATAAGTTATCAACTTATTTGTTGTTTCCTTTTCATTAAAGGCCTAGTTAATGATAATGTTAATGATTATTAAGAAAAAAAGGCGAAAATTTTAATACCCATATTTTGCATTGTTGACGCGACGTTCGTCGTTCAACCCTAGCAAGCATGCATCCTGTCTAAGTAATGGCCGCCGAATACCCCCTTTTAGTGGTCAGTGTAAACAAGAAAATTGATTTTGAAAGAACCTACGTGAGTTAATACAGGCCTCACAAGTTCACGGAATCATTTATTTCAGTTAAGACCGTAGGCTGTACGAGTTGATTCCTTGGGACAGCAGCTCGCAATTAAAAAAATACGCCTTCATATACCGCCATATTTTACGAAAAAGTAAAATTTAAAACACTGTTTAAAGTTCGAAGAAATTATGTGTTGCTAGTAAAAAATAAAGAGTAATTTTTTCATCAAGTAGGACAATTTACGCACTGAGTAACATCTTCCTTCAACTTTTTTTGCAGAAATAGGTACGAAGGTATTTGTTAATAATTAAAAATCAACGTTTTGTCTTGAAAACGAACGGACTATCCTTAAATCTATGTATCTCAATAAATCAATGAAATGCAATAAACCAAAATATTGGCATATACCAAATTATTGGCAAGACTCGGCGACCTTATCCTTTTTCTAGGAACAAAATAATGTTTAGCAATATCCAATTTTTTTTTTCATTTAGACCTTCGATTCCAAATGTGTAATTGTAGATGGTAAGAAAAGTAAGTTAAACCTTTTTCACCTTGTTATTAACACTAAGGGCCAATGCTGTTTACAGTCCATAATTTACAACTAAATGTAGGCCAAAAAAAGTCGATAGTACAACACGATAAACTAACGAACCAATCAAACATTCACAAACAATATATCAATACTAAACACAGTCCATTCATAAGTCCATACAAATATAACAAACACACCACACACATAGAACATACCTCATATTTGAACAATATTTGTTTTGAACCCTCCGAGGGGTTACACAATAACAAAAAGAATCGATACCTATCAGTTTTATAAATGAGATCGATTTTTTAATCGGAATCAAATCGACAGGGCGTTTTGTTTTAGGGCCAGTTTTCGGTGTACAGATTGTGATACTGGAATATAATACTGTGAATTATGTTCTTACAGTGTACACAAGTTTAACCTAAAGCCTAGTAGACAAAACAGAAATTCTTTCGGCACGATAGCTCAGTTAGCAAAGCTGCGCCTCGGATTGGCGAAGGTCGTGGGTGCAAATTCCAAATACAAAAATAGAGCATTGATCAAGCCCAAAATGATTACTTTTCTTCGTTTGTCTATGCTAGCTTCATATTAATTTCAAAGCTTATTAAGAAAGTAGTCATAGCAAATTTTTCCCACCTAAGCCTCAGAAAATACCTGGTAGGTAAGTTCGGCTCACCCTGGGCAGTAAACTTCACTATCTTATTGACTGACCAATCTACACCATGACTAAACCAGATCCCATGTTACAATTAGCACATCTCGATACGTCGAATTATCGCCTAATCGGAACACAAAACCTTTCTCGCACTCAACGATTAATCTATAAAATTTCATTAATGTGCGATTCTGATCGGCCCGCCTTATATTCACACGGCTTACTAAGATGCAGTAAAATGACAAATGAATAATCGGTGTGCAATTATTGGCTGTTACATTTTTTAATTAAAAGCCAATTGAGTTTATTTTTGAAGTTATCTTTGAAATCTTTAAATTTTAAAGAAGGCGAGTTATAAATTAATTATGTAACTATAATTTTCATGACAACAAAACGGGATATTATAGGCACCAGAAATTATATTCTTCGATTTAAAACGCCAATGGAATGAGATTCCAGATTACGATTTTATACTCTATGTTTACATTATATTTATAAAATGTGTAAAACTTGATTCGTCTTTTTTAAAATTAATCCACTTGGAAAGCAAGAACTAAAAACTAAACCAAAATAAATGCTCCAAAAAAACCAACAATTCAAGTTGATTCAGGTAAAGACACTTCCTTCATCTCTTAGCTAAATCAATCTGGCCCAAACAATGGGCAGTTGGAGTGGACTCATTAAAAATACTGCTACAAATCAAGGGTGTTGGATGTCCAATAATTTCAGTGGACGTATGACCGTACGGTCCAATTATAATGAAAACAATCATATCATTAAGGGACTCAACCTGACCATAAAATTGTTGGCCTCAACAATTGGAATATTGGAGCGATGTTGGAAATTATAGATGTGGTATGTTTGTGAATGAATTAATGAAACTTTGATGTTATAATTTTAATATTTTTTTAGGAATAAAGCAGTGGGCAGATCACTTCTGTACAGGAATCGACAACCATTCTTTCGAGTTCTGGAGTAGAGACCATGAGTCGATAAACGTAGTGTAGAACGTCCTTCAGCTAAGTGGGGTGATGATATACGCAAAATGGCTGGCAGCGGTTGGAAGCGAAAGGCTGAAGATCGAGCTCATTGGCAAACCACAGGAGTGGCCTATCCCCACCAGTGGACTAAGATAGGCTGGTAATGATGAGAACCGTTCACCGAAGAGTTTTTACTGAAGAAGAGTGATGATAGCCATTCTATTGATAATGATGATAATAACTATTCATTTCCAACTTTTCATATTTTGTCGTTTTATTTTACATGCTTTCAAAACGTTGAAAAGTACCGCCTCCCGAGAGCACACATATCTTACCAACTCCCTAACACCTTAATGGACAATTATGCATTGTGTGTTTAGAAGCGGTCTACTGGTAGATTTAGACTGATAGCCTGCGCTCGTTACGTTTCTGAGTTAAGGCGCCCATACATACATGCCTGCACGCATGCAAATGCGTCCACCAGCGGATTTATGTCCTAAGTGATGGGAGATTAGTTCTAAACTATAGGATTTGTGACTTCTTGATGGGATCTCGGAGGACAATGAATAAATTAATTTCCTTTTGACGAATTCGTTGTGCTGAGGTCCTGATGGCTGACAGATGGGGGTAATGATCGGCATGGTCTGTAATATTGGCAGTTGTGTTGATGAAGACAATGGTATGGCTGTGTAAGTACCTTAGTTATCACCACAAAGTACTCCATAATTGAAGTCTAAAGGCGGTTTGCTTCTTAGACGTTTACGGAAGTTTTATGAAACCGCTCGCTAGTTCCCATAGTTACCTACTTATTTTTCTTAATTATGGATACAGTTTCCGGCATTACTTACACTGAATTACAGAAAATATAGTTGATTACTCTAGCGTATGGATCAGCTATTTACTTTGCCATTTACAGAAAATTCGCCAACGCGATGTGTATAACTTGGGTAAGTGGACAAAGTACCTTCGTATGTACGATATACTTACGTAAATAAATAAAATACCAAACATTGTCACTTCATCTAAAACGGGACTACACGAAACCTTCAATCCCAACTCAATACATATTCAATTTTAGCGATTTTAACAATCGATCGTGACCTATCGAGATCTCGATATCTCGCCGTATTTATGAATAAATCGGCAGTAGAACGGATCATAGCTCATAAACGGCGTCAGTGAGGAATAGATAAATATCTGGGAATTCAACAGTTCACGTTTTGTTGTTTCTCACGGTTGTGTCGAGTTGACATTGTGGATGAGAGTTGAGTGGTATTGGAGAAGATACAGACCGTAATCGTACATCTTTTCTATATCAGTCTAATTGCTCCATATTTACCGCCTTTAGTGTAGGACTATATAAAAACACGACACAACCGTGAGAAACAAAAGACGTGAAACTGTTAAATTTCCAGATATTTATAATTATATATAAAAAAGGTTTGAGAATAAAACCTACAGTTCTCTGAAATCAGCCCAAATAAAGTCTCACCTTCCTGTTATTACGATGCTAAAATCCTATCTTCCCCTACCTTATCCTATCTTCAATCACTCGAGTTCTTCCATAATCCGCCCGGACAGTTTAGACGAAGAATTTCACTCGAAAATTCTTGCTACCTCCATTATAACCCCTTTGTTTTCTGACACGGAAATCTGATTCAAGACAGCCTTTACTGCTTTAACTGGTTTAATATAACTCAAGTCTGAATCCTCTTCCCGACCTTACAACAAATCTAGATAACGCAAAAATATTGGTGCAAAAAATCGTTCAGAACCAATAAACCATCATAAAAGCTGTTTCCTTACATTTAGATGCTCATTATTGTAAGGAATGGCCATATTATACGATGACCTCAGTAGACAATCGTTCACAGCAATCGCGGATACTACAGATTCATAAATTGTTGACGAAAAAACACGTGTGGATGACGATTTATGAAGGGGAGTACTGGGTGATCAATTTTTTTGTCACGTTGTCGGATGAGAGTAAATTTTATATTTATTTTGTAAGGACCATTTATTGTGGTGACTGTAAAGTTTCTGGGTCAGATTCTGAGCACAATATTGGCGCAGTGGCTAAGCGATTGGACTGTTCGGTAAATGTTGGCACAACGATTCCCGCACGGGGCAAAAATTTGTACGATCTGCAAATGTTTGTCCCGGGTCTCGGTGTTTGTTTATGTGATGTTTCATGTTTGTGAAACTTACCCACAATACAAAAGAAAGTCCTAGTGTGGTTCGTTTAAAAAAAACAAACAATATTGAGGGTTCATATCACTGCAATTATGCAATAGGTAAAAATTTTCACCATTTGACAGGAAATCGTAATAAAAATAAACAACATGCAGTCAACTACCTGCCTAGTCACCGGCCTAGATTGGCCGCTCTGTCTGCTAGGCCAAATAACGTCAAATAACTTCATATCTTTGCAGAAACATAACATAACATAACATCACGCCTGTATTCCCCGAAGGGGTAGGCAGAGGTGCACATATAGTACACCCACATTCCGCCAGTTATGTTTTAGGTCTGCTTTGCAGAAACAAATATATATACATATAAATAAATTGCGCTGCATTTTCATATTAGATCATTCATTATAAGGTAATATTTTATATAATAAAACGCATATATGCATTGTTTCTAACCACTTTAAGTACACTAAACCCACGAGACAGTATATACCATATAAATGCCAACCTAAACAGCGAAGACATGCTCTATTTCATTGCGACTAATATCCTCATCAACGTCACAAATAATTATAAAGCCTACCATAAAACCATTTCAAAGTGCCAATAAATTTCTATTTTTTAGACGCAGTAAGGTGGCGAAGCATGCTCGGTGCCTCAAGCCCTTTTATAAGGCGAGCTTGCCCGCCAGGGAGTTTTAATGGCCCATTAGTACTAAAAAAGGCAATTATAGCCTCAGAAACAATTAGTCTACAGTTGAGTTCGCCACACGGTTACTGACTTCGCAAGATTTCTTGATATGGAAAGAGTTAAGCGTATAGCATAATTGATTGTTGCATAGATTATGTATGTTATGATTGGACATTTGTTAGATACTATTGGTTATTTTTTTTGGCTGTATATTATTATTAGGATTAGGTAGTATTGCGCATCTCACCAGAGTATGTCTGGCCCATGTAAGTTATTAAGACGTTTATTATTCTGTCTATCACTGCCTTAGTTTTGCAGTTATTGTGTATGGACTAAAAGAGAGCAGATTTCACGACACAGGGAATCCTAGTATGGGGTCTAGGGTACTAACTATGTAAGTATGTATAATGTTTTTGAGACAGTAAATGATTAACATTATTGTATGTATGATATCTTCAGAGTTACGGGACCAGTGGATGCAAATGGCAAGGTGTCGTTAATTGTGGCGTTCTTAGGGGGAGGCCTTTGTTCAACAGTGGACGTCTTCCGGCTGATGATGATGATGATACAGATGAAAATAATAAATGTGCACGTGCTAGTATTTAAAACCAACATAGCGTTTATCAATTCAGTCTGTAAACTAGTCCATCATCACAGACATCCAAATTTTTTTTTTAAACTAAGCATTATCTTAAACTCGCCACACAGCTCTGCACTTAGTCTATGCTAATCCAGTGGACATTTGAATAAGAAAAAATATTTTTATGATGTCCATTCCAGGAATCTTGAGTTAGGAGTGCATGTTAAATAGAAGGCATAAGAACTAATATGATGACCTATAAGGGACCATCATGGAATGAATAATAAATAATTATGCAACTCTATAAAAAGTGTATACGTGACTGTCGTTGGTCTAGTGGTCGCTAAGCGCGACTGCTGAGCACGAGGTCCTGGGTTCGAATCCCGGGTCAGGCAAAGTGTTACTGGGTTTTTCCATTAGGTAATTCTCAGTGGCAGCACGGAGTTTGAATTATTGCCCGGTAGATGGCAATAGGCTCGCCCCTATTACATTGGGACCTTAAAACATAACTGGCGAAATGTGGGTATACTATATGTGCACCTCTGCCTACTCCTTCGGGGAATGCAGGCATGATGTTATGTTGTATCTATATGAGACTCCGTGCTGCCACTGAGAATGACCTAATGGAAAAACCCACTAACACTTGCCCGACCCGGGATTCGAACCCAGGACCTCGTGCTTAGCAGTCGCGCCCCTTATACCTATAGGTATAAGATCATTTAATGTTTTTATTATCGATTAGGTGCTAAAAGTTATGCAACTTAACGTATTAAGCCATACTGCCGTTTACTTAGTGATTAATCAATTGGTTACAAAGTAACTAAACGTGGTTAACCTTAAACGGGTAAAGAGCTACGAATGGCTTGTGAGTGACGCAGCCAGTCTTCTCAAATAGTCTCTCTAAGTTTGGACCTAAATTTTAGCACATCTTTGATATTATATGCAAACGACAGTTCCAGGTATAATTTAAGTCTGGTTTAAAATGGTATTTTATATAAATAAGGGGGCAAAAGTATTTTTGTAACTGAACCCACCAACTCGCTAACGTTCTCAACGCCCCATCAAGTGAACTCCAGTAGATTCTGCTGGCCGATACCATCTAAGATTGACGCCCTACCCGCTCCCTAGATACCTTGGCCTGAAGATTGACATGAAATGGGGCGAGCCAGTCACATCGCTTGTGTAGTGATTGACACACCGTGTTAATGGGCCCCGGATTGTTGCACGGTTACCCCCATTTGGGTAGTGCGTGAGGGTTTTCATATTGTTGCATGTTTGCCTATTAATGTCGGTTCAACTGTTTGTGTTGGGTGTGAAGTGGCGGAAACGTTATGGGAACGACGGGTTATTCTGAAACTGTATATTTTATAGGTTTAGCAAGAAAGTATAATCCTTTGGCATAACATTGCTCGCGAATTGATATCATCTTTAGGATAGCCACAATAGTATTTAAATTTGTTGCAGCTCATCATCTTCATCATCAGCCGGAAGACATCTAGTATTGATGATAGGCTTCCTCTTTAGAATGCCACAAAGAACGACAACTTGACATTTGCAGCTACCGGCTGCCCGCAACTCTGAAGATGTCGTCGGCCCACCTGGTGGGAGGCCTGGCAACGCTGTCTTTTCAGGTTCGTGGTTGCCACTCGAGGACCTTCTAGCAACTAGTGAAATCTATATCAATTAGGGAAATCTATATTTTTTTATTCGTTTGTGTCGATTTGTGCATCACTCTTGCAGACGCTAAACATGGGTTCATCGTCTAAATAAGTCACTGGTTGACTTCCCAAGTTACGCGGCAAGCGATAACTAGATAAATTTAAGGTTACTTTTCCCCTTAATGAATTGTCTCACTCCACACGTTAACCCATAAAACGCCCACTGCAACCTCTGATAGGGTATTAAATCACCCGATCACCTTTTAAGCTTAATGAGACAAAAGCATTATTCATATGATGCGATTTTTTCACCGAACAAAATAACTTACACCGAATGAGCATTATCGGTCGCTCTTATAGTCACAAAAGACTATAAATACAAAAATCGACAACGTTAACTTTGCAGACAGATTCACAGACATTCAACCTTATTGCGCTGAAAATAAAGATGTTTATGTAGGTAAAGAACCGTTGGTAGTGGCAAAAAGTAGGAGACATTACTCCATTGTTGATCGAACTAAATTATTGTTAAGTTTACATTCAATCCGTTACGTTAATCGAATACGATTTTAAATTCCGAGATTTCGATTTTTAAGGACGTCGTGTCGATCGCGCGATTTTTTTCTCTTGTCGGATTTTTCGTAAATTAACTGTGTGATTTAGCCTTATTTGGTGGTAGGATAAAAAAGCAATGGTAATGGTGAAATAATGGGGCTGGTTTTTAGCTAGTTAGTTTTAATGGTGACACAACTTTATACGGATGGTACATTGTATTGAAATAACTGGAGCAACTATTGGTAAAGTTTAATACAGAGTTATTAATTAAAATTAGAAGATATTGGGTAATTGAAATATCCAAGACAAGAAAAGTAATTTTCTTTTGTTTTGTAGTATGTTTATTAAGTTGCGATATTCTCAGTTGCAATTTGGGTTATTGATAGCATTTACATAATACTGTAGCGATTACTTGAGTCAGATACAGCGTGTTTTTAAATATCTTGATCTATTACGTCGGCACACTAATGAAAATAATGAAAAAACTTTTTATCATCATCATCAGTTGGAAGACGTCCATTGACTGTTGAACAAAGGCCTCCCTTAGAACTTTTATGCCAACGGAAAATTTAATTATTCCAATTTGGAGCATTGTACTTGGTACGTTTAACCTTTCCTCTTAAAGTCAGAGCCTTATCTAACATCTAGCAATATCACGGATAACAGAACAAACTAACTGTACTTATAGTGCCAAGATTGTTAAGTGTGAAACTATGTCGCTGACGTTAAGTGGTGCGGAAACATCTGTACGGAAACGCGCATGCGTGACCTTACATACGTTA
This sequence comes from Abrostola triplasia, assembly GCA_946251915.1. Taxonomy (NCBI): domain Eukaryota; kingdom Metazoa; phylum Arthropoda; class Insecta; order Lepidoptera; family Noctuidae; genus Abrostola; species Abrostola triplasia. The sequence continues at coordinate 1,132,476 of OX276433.1, forward strand.
GCTTTGAAATGAACATGTTACTCGACTTACTAGTCTAGTTGGTTCTGAGTCCTAGGTCAAACATTAATAGATTTAAATATTTTTTTTGTATTAAAAAGAGATATACATATACATAAACAACTCATGCTGTAGACAATAGACTGCCTTGTTGGTCTAGTGGTTGCTAGAGCACGTGTTACTGGGTTTTCCATTAGGTATTTCTCAGTAGCAGTACGGAGTCTGGATTTGTGCCCGGTTGATGGCAATAGGCTCGCCCCCTTTTACTACTACTATATGTGCACCTCTGCCTACTCCTTCGGGGAATACAGGCGTGATGTTATGTTATGTAGACAATAGATCAGCCAGCAAGTGAGTCACTGAGCTGACTGCTAAGGATACGTCAATAATTTATTTAATGAGTATTGTCATTCATGAAAAGTGCTGATGGTACAAATAATCCGAAAAGGCTTTAGGAAATTTAGAACATAAATATGTATTTGGAGGTGAAGTAGAGAAAGTAACGTTTTTGTGTTATATTGTCAAAAAAATGTTATTTCACACGTCTAGTTTAAGAAACAAAAACTTAATATAATCTATATAGGTCTGTATTTGGCCAAACCAGCTTGAAACCCGTTAATTAATTATAAATTATATTCGGTCCTTCGAAGCCAATTAATTGATGTACCAATTAGCCGATATAAAGTCTAAAATACTCAACATGTCGAATAAATGTCTCCAAAGACAAGGAACAACATAATTACGAGTGACGTTTAAAAAAGCGAAAAATGGAAATTAAAAAATTAGTCGCTGTCACCGCAGATGACCAATCAGATGCGTTTATTTTGGCATGAACACAAACTTATTGGTGCGTTGCAATCATCCTTGCTGTTCTAAAATGATCCTTGTTACATTTAGATACAGTTCGTTTAGAATACGTTTGAATATGAAAGCCGCAAATAATTCGTTGTTGAACCGTCAACGTTCAAAAGGCGCGCTATAATTTCTTTTGTTCCAGTTTTAAAATTTCGCGTCGGGTTTTATCAAAAACACGTGAGCTGGAATGTCGCCATGTATTTGCATACATTATCGTACCTTTTGAAATGCTAATTAAATATGTACCGTAGTCGTTTGTTGTAGAGGAGTAAGTCAAACTAATTGTTGGAATCTGCGGTCTTGGTCTTGTAGCGGCAGCGACTTTGAGGAAATAAAAAAGTCAGTATATTTTTCAATGTTCTAGTTATATCAATTCATCGGATCTATTTTTGGCTTGGATTTTTGGATCACGTGCTTATGTGATAATTTGTATGATTATGTAGTAGCTTGAAAAAAGAAATAGGTAGTCAATGGTAGTCAATTGCATTTTTATGAGTACCTATTACAGGTTTAATTTTGTTACACATATCCGTCTTATTTATATATTATATTTTTCTTAATCCACCTTACTTATTAGAACTATTAGTTACCCTAAACTAAGAAAAATCTGCTTGTGCTTAATAAAATTCTAATAAAACCTCTGTACGTCCAATATTCCGTAATCATAACCGTAAAAGAAATCAAACCTCGAATTCCCGCCATAAATTCTGTGCGTCGGTGCTCCGTTGACAGCTGTCATTATTGGCGGCATACAACGAAAATTTCACTTAAAACCTTCATAATTTTAATACGATTTCGAAACGTGAGTTCACACCTCACGTACGCAGTTATAGGGTGTTTCGATATAGTCATTATATTTTTATAGTCGATTTTTTTATATGGAATTAACTAGCGCTTTTTAAAGAATAAAAATATGACGACCTATATATTATATTCGTCGTATTTTAGGCTGTATGGGCGTTTGAATTCAACATTATACATTAATAGTGTTGGAAATACGTTCTGGTTCTATGTGAAATGAATATTGACTTACGATTATTAGGATTGGGTGTCATAAGTCTTGATTTGGTTCCAAAATTCTATTAGTTTTAAATGCTTATAGCTTTCTATTTATCGCTCGCTACTTCATTTTTGTTCTGATTTGAGTGTAAATGAAATGCGTGAGTAATAACCATATCATTCTTTTGGACTGCTTAGCTAAACCAATCTAAATGAAGATAATAAGGTGGGCGTGACGCATATTATGAATATTTTAATCTCATCTGTGAACATTTTTGTGTGACAGTTATTTGTACTAAGTTGGTCTACGCGCCCATGTTATTTGCAAACAATAATGGGTACCTATACTTTTTTTTTTTTTTTAAACATCGCCCCACACTAGGAATTTCTCCTGTATCGTGGGTGCGTTTCACACACATGAAATATTCACATACACAAACACCCAGACTCGGGACAAACATCTGTGGTTCGCACCAAGTTTTGCCCCGTGCGGGAATCGAACCCACAACCCTTAGCGCAGCAGTCCAATCGCTTAGCCACTGCGCTAATCAGGTCGTCAATACTATAGTATGTTCCTTAAATTTGTTTATACTAGACTTTGTTTTTAGGAGTAAATATTTAAATACCTTTGCAACCGCTCATTGCATCTTTTTGTAAGGAAGTCTTCCAAATAAAACAAAAATGTATTGGTTTTTTTATACTAAATAGATGTGCGCTTGCCCACAATTCGCCTGACAAATGAATAATCGTCATTCTTATGTTTTGAAATTCATCAAATTATTCCATATACTTTTACCATCCCAAGTTTGACATAACAAAAGCTGTTACATTTAATTAATCAGGACGAAATAATTTTTTGAAATCCGAACATAAAATCTTATTTTTTTACACTCATCTTGACCACTAACCTGTCAATTCGATTTCTTTTTAATATCCACAAACCTCAACCTGTACATCTATTAACCAGCCGGATGCCGAGCCGTGGGTACCTAATTGAAACCAAAGGGGCGTTCGTACCCGCCAATATAGTAATGAGCGCGATATTCGAAGGCGCTGATAAAATAACACGTCATGTTCCCGGCGATACAGATTCATGTGTATTGCAGGGGAAACAGTAGTGTTGGGTTGGTCTGTTCCTTTTGGACCTACTTAACTACTACTTATGGAAAAGCACTGGAATTTGAAGCTAGAACCCTATGTGATATGTCACCGCTATAGCCCATTGAGATAGTCATGTTTATGCCGAGATTTTTTTAGTGGAAGGAAATAAATTATACAGCCTCGTCGATCTTTCTGCAACCCTCAGGCTTAACATTACAACCACGTTTGCAATTACAAACCTGAGTTCTTTCATTTTCAGGTTCGAAGAAGTTGTACGAGTTTTTCGCGCGATATGTAAGTATTAAACATTTCTGTACATGGGAGTCATACACTGTCTTTGTCGAAATATAAGCCCCAGCCTCAACTAAAAATACAGACTCAATGCTTTTCATAGTAATAATGGATTACATCATAAACAATAATCGAGAATAAAACAGAATTGTTAGATGTGTCTCCGTTTCAATAAACGACAGCGACAGTCAATGACAGTTCTACACAGATGATAATCATCATAGAACCCTATAGAGATCTGTGATACCGCCAGCCACATAATATTACAGTTAATTTTATTACCATGCGATTCACACGGCAACTAAATTGAGGTGCCAAGTGGAACGAAACAGCCCGATCGCCGCGTAGGACGGTCATCAAGCCTCATTAAGGTTAATATCAAATTTTGAATGAATATCGATTTAAATGTATCGATGAAAGTATCGATTCGTATCGATTATGTCCTTAAGGCCACGGTTACGTAAGAAATTTACTTAATGACGCGTTTAAAATGTAATAAATTATTGTGGACGCGATTTTTGGGCGCTGAGCCCCGCCTCCCGAGTAACTATATGGTATGAGGGCTGATAATAACAAAATGCATTTTATGAACTAAAAAACGAAAACAAAGGTTTTTTTTAATAAAAAGAAACACACAAGGATTTTCTCATGTGTCGTAGGTGCGTTTTACAAACATCAAATTTCACATACACAAACACTCAGACTCGGGACAAACATCTGCGGTACGCACAAATTTTAGCCTCGTGCGTCTAGCTAGCCCTACAAATTTGTCCTGCCACACTGCCTCCTGGCACTGCCAAAAGACGCGGCTGCTTCGCTCCACACAACGAATTGCTCCTGCATCGTGGTTGCGTTTAACTAACATCAAATATCACATACACAAACACCAAAACTGCACAAATATCTGTGGATGACAACGGGTAGACAGGCCACTGTTCGTGTGACCAGGTCATGCAATGAATACACAATAGAAAAAGAGATAAAAAAGCAACCAAGTCAAAGGGAGAGCTTCTTTGACGACATGATTAGTACAGTGGCTAAGTGATTGGACTGCTGCGCTAAGGGTTCGATTCCCGCACGGGGCAAAACTTTATGCGAACCACAAATGTTTGTACCGAGTCTAGGTATTTCTATTATGACATTATATGTTTGTGAAACGCACCCACGACACGGGAGAAATTCCTAGTGTGGGGCGACGTATTAAAAAAAAATATTCTTCGGTATATCAAGACCACACTAAACGAAAATTATAGCAAATTTGTCAAATCCTTCTTACAAATTTACGAGCTGAGTACAATTTATTATCACCATAAACATTACATCCTCATCTTTATAGCGTGTAAAAATGCGTATAATTAAAACAAAATGCTCGCCAATTATAATGTAAGTGGAGCAAACATGATTTATTATACTTTTATTGATTTATATCTACCAGCTGAGACCGTAACTGCGGATATGTATTTTTTTAATTTTAAGTTTTCATTTGTTTGATTAGCACGTTGTCTTTTCTCATGTACAATTTCAATTAACGGTGTTCCTTAGTATCACGTGTTCCTAGCTACTTTATAAATAACTAAAAATAAATAAAAAATCTCATCAAACGTTACAATTCAATATTTCTGGCTATCCAACGTGTCTATTTGGGATATTCGATACGTTTTGAGATCGTAGAGGTCTGTTTCCTACAGGGGTAGGCAGAGACCAAAGATTTCCATTTACTACGATCCTGACATACTCCTTTCGCCTCATCCACTTGCATTCATCATCACATTCCTCACACACGCTCATCGGTTAAGGGTATTTCCTAACCTGACCATTTCGCAGAACATCTCCGATTTGATCTAGAAACTTATTACGCCAAACATATTATCTACACTATTTTATTCAAAAGGACAAGGTTAGACACTAAATCCATTCCATTTTATTGGCTTCATCTTACCAGGGTATGTGTGACACCAAATTTTCAAAGCTGTTGAACAAAAGCCTCCCCCTTAAGTAAAGGGAGGGGTTGCCAAAATCCCCACACTTGGCAAGCGGTTTGGGGATCGCAGTGTTGGTGGTGAAGTTACAGAAGACGCTGCTGCCCATCTTCTGGATTTTCCCTCAGTCGCCCTTACGACACCCACGAAAGGTAAGGGGGTGGTCAATTCTAGGCCGGATACCACACGGAAAATTTCAACCACAATTAATCTATATTTATCAAATTCTGGTTTAGTGTCCATGATTTATGTAAATATATTCATACTAGCTGTTACCCGCGACTTCGTCCGCGTAAATTTCAGATAAAAACACCAGTAGAATATAATCAGATTTTGCAAGTAAGTGGAAAACACTATAAATTACTTATCGAAAGGAATATACATAGTATTTTAATGATAAAGGTATTTTTCAAATTAAGATGGGGCTAGTTTACTTGCTATATCGATTTTGTGGGTATAATCGGTGAATATTGAGTGACTAACAGGAAAGTTATTGACATGATTGGTTTGCTTATAAGTAATATACACATACAATTTTGAATGCACTTTTGTTTTACTGTATCTATGTGCTACATTGACGGCATGCATTTCTCTAAACTACGTTTGTAGTTTTGTCCTCAGCAGACTACATTTAAAGAGAGTGTGGACATCATCAGTTTCTCCGATTCTCCTTCAATAGTATGCCTTAAAGCCTATGAAATATCCTCCGAGAAATGACGCCAATATTTTTCCCACAACAAAACCGGGTTTGCAATACCGCAGAATACCAACATGACGGCAAACAAATGTCGTAGGTGACTTGGGCTATCACTAACGCTAGTCTCCAGGAGAGTGTTGTCCCAGTGTTGGACACCATCAAGAAGATTTCGTGCTACGCAGGCTGCACGAAATGTCGGATACTCCATGCAATCAACTGTCCTTAAGAATGCAAATGACGTTGGCCCCTATACGATGTGAAGCAATAGCCGCAAATAATAGCACGCGGCATTATTTGGATGCACAGTGTAAGCCCTTCCCAATGCAGTGCCCATAAAGATTCCCGGAAACCCTTCGACAATACGACCACGTCGATGCCGATTAAATACACCTCTTTGCTTGTCGTATGTATAGTACGACGGCACCTCATCATACGTAAGTGACTTTGCAAAAAGATCTTCTTCACAGAGACGTAAAAATGCCAAGAGTGTTGTTTGGCGGGGATTTTCCAATCGGTATAATACATTCTCTAAATGGACGTCCAAATGCATGACCGTTGGGTACCGATCATGTATAGAGAACGCCAGCAGAGAAGCAGCTTTGCGAATAACTGCTTCTGAAGTACTAATGTAGCGACCAGACTGGTACTTGGTCACTTCATCCCGATCAGTGCTTTGCAAAGCGAACGTTGCCTGGTCACTACCCTTATTTACGTATTTGAAAATGTATTTAATTGACTCGACGCTGGAACACGATTCAACATTGATGTGTGTTTGAAACGTCCTAGAAAGCACAGGTGAGTATGGATCAACCCATCTGTTGTCAACGTGTGTAGTTTCAGCGGCGAATTCTTTCGGGAATCTTTTTGTGTATCAATCTTCTTTTATGCAAGGGGAATTTGAGTTGAAGTTGTTGGCTTCAGAATTGGTCGGACATCACTTATTTGAAATGGTGAATTTACAAATTTATTAATGTAGAAAAAAAATATTTAAAACTATAATTTACTGGAAATTGTTCGTAATAATATTATGTTAAAATATATGTTATAATTGTCTTTTTATTGATATTTAAGTCAAAAAACATGCAAAAAGAAATTAAAGCTAACGCAAAAAGTAAACCTTCGGCAAGAATCGATTTCACTATGCATAACTCGTAGGGCGATCGTTAAACCGCCACGCTACGATGACACATAGCAATATGTTTAAAATAGACGTTTCTATACATGTCATGATTCACTGCTCAGTTCCTTGTGGATATAGCGTGATGATTTCTACTTCAGAAGTTCATCTGTAAGTAATCTGCATGATGCAACTATTGGTTTCGTCTTTTTATCATTCTACGGCAAACATTAGACAAAACAAAGACATAATGCAATATTGCTCAGCCCCCTTTGCAAATACCGTGATGATATTATGCATACCGACGCGCCGGCCCCTAAAGAATATATTTGCAAACTTTCAGCGGATTCTATTCAGTAGTTTTTACGTAAATCTAACACATACATACAGACAAACAGACAAAAATTCTAAAAAATATATTTTTGGCTTCAGAATCGTTCAAACATCCCATTGCACTTATTTTTTTTCAAATATCTTCAATGTACAGTTTTGACTTCGTTACGATTTTATTATATGTATAGATTTCTTACAAATATCAAATTGTCATCCATGCGTCATGACATATCTGTCATTATACGGTTTTGTTATTCCAAGTCTGATTCTTTTTTGTTATACCACGTTTTATAATGACTAACGTTTCATGTCAAGTCACACGGGAATGCTGTTGAACGGGATAAAAAGTATCCTATGTCCTTCTCCTGGCTCTAAACTACCTCCCTGCCAATTTTCAGCTAAATCGGTTCAGCCGTTCTTGAGTTATAAGTGGAGTAACTAACACGACTTTCTTTTATATATATAGATTAATATTGATGGCACAAATAAAATGTGTCTAGTTATTGGTGAGTGAAACCTTATCTTATCTGTGCGACAATTTCGGTTTATGGTCGTGTTTGGATGTTTTGATTGTGTTTGATGATAGCTTAAGGAGCAGTCACCCAGTTACATGCTCCTTTACATGTTTGTTACAGTTTAAAAAAAGTTCTGTTTAGTTCTACAACTATATCAAAATCCAATACTATTTTTTTAAGGATTCAGTCATTTTTTGTATTCATTCAAGTTCTCTTTCTTCGGATTAAAAATGACAGTTAATATCTGTAAATTTTCTGAGAATGCATCTTCTGATTACAAATGTTGGCAAGTTGTTGTTCATTGTGGCGTTTGAAGGGGGAGGCCTTTGTTCAACAGTGGACGTCTTCCAGCTAATGGTGATAATCTTCTAATTATGTTTATATTATATAATAGAATGTAGGTGAAGAGTGTACTGCTTTGTCAAGCGCCCAGTAACAAGTATTTTAGGTCAAATTCTTTACAATTTACAACATTTATGGGTCGCCGGCGAGGTCCGTCGCGACGCCTCTCTAGAGCTATTCCCGCGCCGCCGGCTCGTGCCGTGCGAGAAAACTCGCTCATGTCCCCAAAAATCCCAAATAATCAGATCCAGCAGCTCCCCCCCAGTAGTGGTAGCTTCTCCTCCCCCAGCGACGCCCTGAGCCGAGGTCCGAACCCCTCGCGGGGGTGCCCTTAGGCGCTGTCGCTTAGTTTGTAGTTTTTAATTTATAAGCCTGGCTGGAGGCCTTTTATTAGGTCTCGCCAAACGTCCGGTTAAGCAGTAAGAGCTCCCTCAGAGCTAACTGCGAGAGACAGGTTCGAAAAAAAAAAAAAAAACATTTATGTGAGTGAGAGATAATGTTTTGTAATAACTACAATAAAGATGTTACAGACTAGTAAGTGTAAAACAATAACTTACAATACAAACGCAACACCTACCCCTTAAGGCAGCCTTACATTTTAATTGGCCTGATTTACATGAAATAACAAATTTCTAGTAGCAATTAATATTTAATTACGTTACATAGCTTTACAAATGGTAATGGAATGTTCGTTAGATATATTTATAATACACAAGCACAGCCCAGGTTATATTTCATTGAACCAAATAAAGAAACACTTTCTCTTAAGTAATTGACGGTGGTGTTTATGACGAGTATGTAGTGTTACGAAATAGATCTACTTGGAGTTAATTTGTGGACTGCTCGATTCTGGGGGACACTTAGACCAGTGTAAAACCTCAGACTAAGTCTACTTGGTAAACTAAATCTATGGGTAAAACGATCAACGTATTTAAATCGATTAGAATGATAAAAGTGTGGGGATAACAATGTTTTCGCTAGGTAATCTGTGACCTATTACAACTCGTAGCCGTGGTTTTATTTAGATCCATTTCCAGAAGAAAACAATTATTAATTCTATATGATATTATTTTTATTTTATTGCTCTAACTTTTTGCCACTTTACTAAATCCCAGTGCTGTAAAATTATTTATTTGACTTCTTTATTTTTATAGTTAATTTCCTATTGTTTACGGGAAAGTAACATGTGGCCATGTGGCATTCTGCAGCATTTGTATCTGCCTCTAAGACATGAAAACTGAACATGAGACGCTGATAAGGTAAAATACTAAAAGCTAATAGTCAAATTACGATGTATATTAATATTTTAGATAAGTCAGTAAATGAAATATAATCCTGCGCAAGTTATTGTCATAAATGCTCTCAATCGAAATAAACCAATGATGCCTTAAAAGGCCACACACACATTTAAGACTATTTCGCATCGCAATATTGAATCTTCTTCTCGATAGTGCTTTTACCAGGGAAACAATATCACGACCTCTGTCGCGACCTATTCAAATTTATGGCCATATATTAAATGGCTTGACGTAAATGAAACCGTTATTCAATATATTACAGGGACAGTCAGACATAAACGTAATATACGTTTAAACTAAACCACATAAACGACACATAACTCATCGTGCACTCATAAATAAATCAAATGGGGACCGGTGAAAACTCGTAAAAACTGGTAACAACCGGTAATAGCTACTTAGAACTAGTTTTTTCCGGCCGCACGCGACTAAACGCAATAATTACACCGTTTTAACTAGCTTTTATTACTAATTATGACACTCTTGTAATTGCATGTAATTGTGACGGTAATTACCGATTACAATTATGCGAAAGGCGGTAAAGGTTTCGCCGCTTTTTGTCGGGAAATATCTTTGATAAATTGTGACAAATTGTTTTACGTACTTGTAATTATGTGGCAGTGAGGAATAATTTACCTAATTAGCTTTCTAATTGGATTAAGTTGTTGTTCCACGCTGTGCATACATTGCACGTGCATGGTGACAGCGTAAACATGAAAAGGAAAGTGGTCGGGCTGTTTTTATTTAATTGTGTGGTCTAGAGAATGATGGCTGTCAGTTGCACTTTTCAACACTGCGCAATGAATAAAAACCTATTATGAAGTACAATGCCTAAAGAAGAGGTTTCTCGTTTACTACGCTGTTTCGTGAAACCCTTGTAAGAAATCCTTTTTGGACATAAATAAGTGGCAAAACTCGCATGCTTAGGATGTAAAGTTAAGCTAAGTCCTCCATTCTAGCTTATATTATATGTATATGCGAAAAAATAAAATGAAACCCATGAATACGTTTTGTATACAACAATTTCCACGTACCACTCATTTATAGAAGCCACCTACCTATATTAATAACGACGTAACGGTCCTGTAGTATTTCATTGGATTTCGAACAATGAAAGCGCCTCCTTCATCCGTTTTAGTGTTGTCCGTAAATGAAAACGCGGGCAAACAACAAGCCGGCAATAAATCAAAGGAACGTGATTCACAGCCAAGTGAAGACTTAAGCCGTCATGTTCATTAAACAATAATTTTAGATTCAATTAAAATCCTATGATGGATTACCGTCAGTTTAGATGAGGCTTCCGTTGTGCTCTATATAACGACTAGTGTTGCTTAAGGGTCGACTTCGGCGAACTTTAAATTCGGCTTTAGTCAAAACTGGCCGAAAACAGTAATGGACGTGCGATTCAATTTATCGAATAGAAGTTTTGATTTTATTTCTTTGATTAACAACATTTGTTATAAGTTCTTACTCTTCCTATATATTATTTATGATTAATTTCGTTTCGGGTTCCAAGACAGTCGAGTCAATTCTCTGGGACGCCTCGAGCTTCATCCTGGCTTACAGGAGTCGCAATGATGAGCATGAGTGGTCGGCTTGTCCCAAAAAAAAAGGTATAATTTTTTAAAAAATGAGCCTTATTTTAAAACTTTAAAACAGTTTACTATGAAATCAAATTCTCATAGATAACAAAAAAATATTTTAGTTTCGGCCTAAACTGATTGTATTGGTTTCGGCAACCAAACTGATATTTGGTCGGACACGAAATTAATGATTAATGAACCAAAAACACTGAACAACAACATGGATTTAATGATGAATGATTAAGGTATTCAGATTTAGAAATTAATTGTTCTCATTGTGAGAGCAGTGCACGAATTTTGCCGAAAATAGAATGAAATTATTTTCCAAAAAAATACTAGTTTACACAATAGCTTTATACCTAGGTTTTAATATCGTTTTTCAATACATAATTTTGAGTACTGTGACGTGAAGTGTTTGGAAAAGATAAGCAGGTAAATCAATAATGTTGCAGGATAAGCCAGGCCTGAATTAAAAAACCGAATAACATCATCAGTTGGAAAACATCCACTATTGAACAAAGGCCTCCCCCTTAGAACGCTCTGTACATAAGTCTTAAAATAAATTCAAACACCTAGATCCAATCTCATAATCAGAACACGCTCTATTTAAAAGTAAATCATTACATTTTTTAATATTACGTCATTACGAGGCTACCGTCAATTAAAATGTAATAAGACTTCGAATCTATTTGCTTTTTTATTGTCAGTCAAATGAAGCACAAGTAATTATATTGAGTTATGTAGATTTCCGTACTCAGATAAAAACATTTTTTTTAGAGAATGACGCTGAATGGAGTTTCATTTGATTGCTCTTTGTTCTTTTTTTTTAATCATACGGCGCCCCATATCATGAATTTCTCCTGTATTGTGAGTGCATTTAAAGAAGATGAAATGTCACACATAAACACCCAGATTCAACCCAGGACCAACTTTTGCGGATCACACATTTTTTCCCGTGCGGAATTCGAACCCGCTACTACGCGCTAGTCTACAGCTTAGCCACTGCGTACAGTCAGGCTGTCAGTATATATATTAGTTAATACAAATTAATAATATCTTCTTCCTTATCATATGTAAATTATATGTAAAAGTTTGTGTATTTATAAATTTCTGAATTTAAAACACAAAAAACTCGCGTTGAAATGCACGCAAAGTCGTAAATGTAATTTTAATAAGTTTTGTATTAAAAATATTACTGTATCTAAGAAATTCATAACATACACTAGGAATTGCGGAATGTATTATATTATGCAGCATTGGCTCACATATGGCGCATGCGCACGCGTGCCGGTAAGCCGAGAAAATAATAAATAAGTTACATAAATAGTGGACAAGTTGCAACTTCATTAAATTCTGCTTATAGTTTTTAAAAGATTTCATTTCATGCCAATGGTCTCGTCTCTTAAAATAGGGGTGATCCTGAGTTGAATTCCCGGGTCTGGCAAAGTGGTTTTTGGTTTTTCTATTGAGTAACAAGCATGCTATACATTCGTATCTAATGGCAGTAGGCTCGCCAGTCACTTGCTATGGAGGGAAGTGGGAACTAAATTTATATTCCTACTGCTCTAGATATCCTTTTATGGTTAATTTCGTTGCGGGTTCCAAGAGTCGAGTCATTTTTCTAGGCCGCCTCAAACTTCATTGCCTCGATGATTCTCAAGGGTTATCGTTGTAGATCCTGGCTTTGCAGGAGTTACAATGATGGGGACAAGTGGTGGGCTAGACCCGAAAAAAAAATATGCTCGCCAGTCGCCCCACATTTTTTTTCTTTCTATCCTTTTTTAAGGAAGAAAGGCGTAATGTTTTTCTAAGTACCTAATCCAAAAATAATCAAGATCGAAACCTATTATAACCATCTCTTGCAAAATCCCGTTCCAAGTCAAAGCAATTGATTTATTAGCATTTTATGATTCGAATGATCAATATTAAGTTCTGCTGTCGCCGCACTATGACGCTCGCCGTTAAGGGGCCGAGCAGGTTTTTACACGGACCTAATTGCTTATGCACCTCATATAGACCGCTTTCTGTGCTTGGAGTATTACCTACGGTCTAATGAATACAAATAAATGGGTTATGTTATCGTAACTGTAAACAAAATTCTGTTTACTTCTTTCTTTTCATTCTTTGAGAGGATTTTGTGTGATTTAAATGCAAATTGCGCTTCACACTAGTCTCCCTTCGTAGGTACCTCTTTTCCTTGTTAAGGTATATAGAAACAATTTTCGGAAAGTACAAACTGTTTTCTATTGTGTGAGGTTGATATAGCTGGCTAAGGTTTTAAGCATAATGTTCTGATTTGACTGTGATATTTTTATGCTAATATCACTCGCATACGCCACTTAATTTCCTATAACTAACCGAATCAACATCTATCAACAAAGGGACGAATGGAGGAAAGAAAGGGAGGCCTAAGCCTGGCAGTGGATGATGGCTAAAATAATAATAATTAATCAACATCAAGGGCAGATTGAACGGAGGGCCTTATGTGTGGCACGTAGGCCGCATGCAGAATTCCCAAAGGACCCATTTACCAGTACCTTATGACCTGTCTATAATGCGACAACAAGTTTTGGAAGCCCCCACCCAGCAAAAAAAAAACTATGCAACAAGAGTAAGTTCCTCATCGCATCCAAACCTATACAAAGAACTTTCCTAAGTGAATATCTATATAAAATAAATAGGTCCTCATTATTGCAATTACAATGGCCGTAAACAACTTTGACGATGTAATCTTCTGCCCCTTATAAGGCGCTAAGAACGGTACAAATTAGATATGGGTCAGCCGCACTCAACAAAGTGGTCTGATCTAGACTTTAACCTTTGAACGATACAAAAGGATAGCGCGGTTCGTTAAGCTAAAATTGTGTTGATGTGGTAAATACAGTCCTTTAGACATCTACTTTTCCATGGCGTCGAGCAAATTGGACATCTGTTATGAAGACGTTTCTATCCGCTACTCCGCGTGGAAAAGTATTGCGTGTCTATTTCGAGATACAAAGTAAGGCCTAAAATTTTTCTTGAGATTCAGTTGTTAAATTTATTATAAGTAGATGAAGCGGATACTTAGATGTATATTTTTATATTTTTCATCACACCAATCATGATGTATCATGTATATAAAATGAATGATAAGAATAGGTGTTATGTCTGCTGTTTTAGTTCGTTGTGGGTTGGTTTTAATATGAAACATAATATAGTGTATTCGTTTCACCACAAGACACATTTCTAGTGCAGGCCATTTTCAGACAAAGGACTAAATTTCGGAGACAAGAGACCACTTGGATTGGATTGCTTAACATACCTTACTAAACTTATTTTAGGAATAAAGCAAACTATAACGTATCCTCAGTTTCCTATATCTTCGCGACATCCGTGAGAAATAGCGCATTCGTGGTCCGACCCATCCAGTTTAGTGAATCGCGCGATATCGCTCAACCGCTTATGATCGCCGATCGGGGGATCTCTGATTTATTCTCTATCGCCGCCAATGTCTCACGAACGCCGTGATGGTATAGCACGACATTGTTTTTTGTGATTTAGTGCATTTTATTATAGTTCATGATTGATTTGATTCGTTGATTGTCTGCGAATTAAGTTTTCTTTACCTTTTTTGGATTTTTCTACAAGCTTCTATTATCTGTAATTTACCTGTTTTCTATCGTTCTGAGACCTGAAACAAAATTGTACGTGTGGACATTTTGCCATAAAATATAAGTGCCATAATAGACTCTGACTAATGCCATAATATATCGTACATAGCCCCTAATATCGGGATAAATGCAGAATCTAATGTCATTTAGCACCACCTGGGATTGAATACCTCAAGCATGGCAGTCAAATATGCAGTAAGTCCATCAAAATGGCATTAAAATAATGTACCAATGTCACTCATTACTGACAAATTTAAAAACCCAAGTGTTTTATCCATTATTTTTTACTTTCAAGGAAGATGTAAATATCCTAGCACTTCCGACAACCACACAGCCGCATCCAATTTCGAAATTAAGCAATAAACTTAAGTACGCACACGATAAATTAAGCCAATTTGCTTAATGTGCGCCACGTAAGATCCAAGACAATTATTAGTAACAATATCTTCTTTTATCAAAACCCATATTGGTTCGCGAGTAGTTATTTGGCCGACTATAATGTCCTCTTAAATGTAACGGCTTCAGTTAACCTTTATGACACTTAATTTTGTCGGATAATACGCTATGCATCGGTAGCGTAATAATAAAATCGTGTTATGATACGCGCTTGGGGTGTTGGTGTATGGTTCTGGGATAAGCGGGGAGCGGGGTGAGTTTGACGGGGAAGGGTTCAATGCTTTAAGTGTATTTAGTCGTTGTTGATGATAGCTGAATTGACGAATACCAAAAGAAAAGTTAAGCCACATAGAGTTTTGAAAACTATTTCGAACTTTGTTTGGATAAAATACGGTAAAAAAAACACGCCTACTTTTGCTACGAATCCGCTTAATGTCCATATTTTTCCATTCAATTAATTAAAGCAATATAGTCTAAATTAAAAATACTAACTGTACTACGTAGTTAGTTCCTTGCAGTTTTTCAATCACATTTTAAGCCGACTTTGCACATTATCTATTATATTTCTACATATTACGTCAATACAATAAAACGTATTCGGGGATGCCCAAATAGTGCCCCAACTCATGCATAAGGGCTCCGTTAGAGTCCGAAACTAATATTGACGTGAGTATAACCGGTACATATAGTAGATAATATGAATAACACCACGACTTTGCACGACATGTATAAATCGCTACCGCCTATGAATCAAGGCAAACAACACACGAAAAATATAAAATTTTATGCGCTACACCGCGGTCGGACTGCCCGTTTCAGTTCAATGTAAGTGTTATTGCTTAATTTCACTATCATATCAATCTGGGTTTGCATGTGAATTCCCTTTTATATGGAGCGAATATGGGAAAACTTTGGCGATGTAATGAGGCGGTTTGGTACATATTTTAGCTTTAAAAGACTTTTTATGTCTGTTTCTTTTTTTCATGTTTTCGTATTAAAAACTTCACGCCTGGTTTTCTGAGGTGCGCCATGGTTGTCTGTGAAGCACTGCAATTTGATTTTATGTTGTTATTTTGAGTAAATTATGATTTTAAATACATACATATTGTTAGAACAAAGAACGAACTGATAAATAATTTGAAATGCACTATAAAATATTTATGTTTTTAGAGCTTTGATGCTATGCTATACTAAATATATTCTTAAGCTATACCGAGATGTACTTCACTCGAGATAAAACATAATTATTGTTCCCTGTGTACCTATAGTGTATGTTGCCTCGATCCTGAAATTTATTGGCATTAGAACGTAAAAAAATATAAAATACGTGTTGCCCTTTTTAACATAATCACCATAGACTTTAACGTAGGCACTTTCTAGAAGGATCGTATGTATGTCTTAGATAGTTTCTATTGTGTATCTTTTTATGTCGTATTTCGTGTAATAAGCACCAAGCCCCTGTGGCCTAATGGATAAGGCATCGGCCTCCTAAGCCGGGGATTGTGGGTTCGAGTCCCACCAGGGGTACTTACCAATATTATTTTTAGGATATAATTTGATAAAAGAGCAGCTTATTTTTTAAAAGTTATTAAATTCCTATATGAATTAATTAAATTTTTTATACTAACAGACGCATTCATTTGATCTTTGTTTACGCAAACCTCCAGACAATCCTTCATAGCAATAAAAAATATTTTTGCAGATTAAAATTTCCGAAAAAAACATCATTTTCTAAAATACCTATTTGATATTACAATGTAGTCAAATTCAAGAACACGCGATAAAGAAAGCGAACAATGCCCCTTTTTATCTGGGACAGTTACTGGCTGTTACAATAGATTTATTTCGTTTATTTCTTTATAAATATTTTGAATATCGAATCGCAATTCCAAGTACAAACACTAAATTAAAAATTCGGTTACGCACTCGATATTTATTATTCGATTTCGTACCATAAATCGTACCGAATCGAATCGATACCAAAAACGATTCGATTCAATCGGGACTTGATTGTGATATGTTATTGTTCTTGCTCATAATTTTGAGTCACTTTCTTTGCAATAAAGGTCCAGGGAATAATATTTTGATAATCGTTTGGCAGTATCAAGAATGTAATATGATATTGCCTGTATTTCTCGAAGGAGTTAGCACTGATTTTATAACTAGTTCGTTAAACTGAACGAGGGTAATAATGTGCTGCCATTGTAAATACAAAAAAGCACACACTTGTTTATAGCTTCGAATACACAGAGAATTGCGGTTGAATCTTCGTGAGCAAAGACATCTAAATAATTAAATTTGAAATCATAATTTTAATATACAGTTGTAAGTAATATTGTAACACCGGGCACACAGCACTTTAACACCTCAATTCTTCATCATAAGCCATAAAATGATACTCTTTAATTTATATGAAATACTTAGACGTAGATAGGTACTTTAGGATTGGATGTATAATTTGATATGAAATATGGAGGTGGTATGTGTAATGTATTCAATAGCATATTGCGAGTGTTTTAGTAAAAGCAAAGTTCGGAGTTTCTTAAACTGACGAGGTTAATTGAGGCTTAGAAAATGGAAATCCAGAAGATAGGCATCAACGTCTTCTGAAACTTTACCACCAATACCTACTGTGATTCCCAAGCCGCTTGCCAAACCTGGGGATTATAGCCTCCCCCCCCCCTTTGAGGGGGAGGCCTTGGTTCAGCAGTGAACGTATACGTGTAGTAGTTAGTGTAACAAACTAACTTCAAGCGTTTATACAAATAATTTATCTAGACATTCGTAGCTCTACGTCTGGTTCTAAGTAAAGTTTTTATTATAAATTCTCGAGTAAAAATGTCGGTGTTAGGAGCCAGGTGAGAAATGGGCTTTAAATTAATAAGTGTAGAGTATTTCCTAGTAATTACCCGCCTTATAGCGTCAGATATAGGGCGCAAAGTCTGTTAAGGGAGAGTTTGAAACGTAACTAATGTGCATCATATAATATCTTCATGATAGATGTCCATCAGATAGGTGTCCATCATTTTTCAAATTTCCTTTATTAATTTAGATTTAAGTTTAGCATGGGCAACATGCAAAAATGACACAAAAAGTCATACCTTCATGATAATTTTGATGGTGGCCTAGGATGGTATTTACATACACCAAGATTTCCTAATGAAGTCTGAATTTTTAAATGTAATCTTTCATTATTATACATTTACTATATTATATATTAGGTATCTCTTTGGAAAGAAGCATCACTGTATGATGTATCAGAAGCTTCTGCTCCTATAACATCTATTTCAAGTTCTTCTTAGTCTAATGTTTCTGCTTCTACATTTTACCGCTTCTCATGACTCTTCCCTTACTCTTTGCTATTCTTAGCTTATGCAAAAATGTCTCCAAGCTTAAACCAACTCCAGTTTGGGTAACTTTGATGCGCGTATTATACCTATGAACTTATTGCCAAACAAAATTATCGTTGTTTTCACACAACAGTGTCTTACGATCAATTACTCCAAAAATATAAATTGCTTGATTTGAAGTCTAGACGCACTCTCCTAGAGACTGTATTTTTGTTTGATTTGTGTAATAATGTTTATGATTGTATTGATGTTCGGAATAAAATTTGTTACATTGTGCCTAGAACGACAGTATGCCGTAAGATTCGTACGAGGCCACCTTTTGCTGTTACCTCTTGTCGAAGTAACGCAGGTTTGCGAGCACCTTTGCGTCGACTTACTGGCAATTACAACAAATACTTCCCGCATGTTGATATGTTTTGTCTGTCAGCTGGTAAATTTAAAAATATTATAAGTCAGTTGGTCAATAGAATGAACAAATGATCATAAATTAGATAATTGTTGTTTTTAGTTTAATATCGCACAGTTAGCAAATAAAAACGTTAAATGTATTTTGTGGAAAATGTTGTTGGTAACACATTTGCTCATGCTTTCTTGTATTTATATTATGTATAAAATGTAATGTGTCACTGTTTTTTTTCCCAAATAAATAAAATAAAATAAAAATAAAAACATCGGCCTGCCCACAACCTAAGCTGTCCTGCTTCAAGAATTCATGATAAGAGGGCTGATCTTTACATAATGTACAACTAGCATCCTAACGTTTCATAAGCGCCTGTAATAGGTTGATGTGAAATAAAAACAGTTTGAATTGGAATTTGTGACATATTCCTAAAAGAGCAACAACATAAATGATATTACTAAGGAAGAGCAACGTTTTTTAAAAAGACAATAATGGTAAACTTCGCCTTAATCCAAAGAATGTATCGTGCAAATAAAAATAAAGGTGAAAATTGTCTCACACCTATTAGAGTGAGTACGTGATACTGTAGATCGTCGTAAGGGAAATAATAGGCCACAATAAAAAATACTAATCGCTCCCCAATATGGTAATTCTTCTTGATTTGCTATACTTATGCTTTTTACCCGAAGTTTTGGGTAATTGCAGTGTGGAAGATGTGCGATCGTTTCACCTGCCGTTATATTGCCATTAAATGTGATCTGCTTTTTGATTTAGCACTTCTTTGGATATGGTTTGTATAACGGCTGTTCCCTTACTATGAACGCTTAAAGCAGGACTGTTTACGTCGTGGAAGGGAGAATCCGCATTACACTGGATGTAGCGGGGCGCGGCTTCTCGCTGCCACAATGTAAACTATCCTAGCTTTAAGAGTTCAAGGTTGGGGGCTGGAGATAGAAACTTGAGGACTTTTTTCCAAATGTTTGGTCAAGTCTCACTCTGAATTTTAATTCATAGACTAAGGTTCTTACACTACTTGCTTGGGGGGTTGCGGTAAACTTATAACAGTGCATACTTGAGAAATATAAGTAGAGAAAAACTTGACAAAACAAGGATTCAACTAGTGCTCGGTTATTTTTATAAAAAAATTATGAGTTAATTTTTTTTTTAGGTATGATTGTGGTATAATGATTTCTATAACTTACTCGAATATTAGACATTGAAATAAAACTAGGTTCACTGATTTACGTTTAAAGGATTCGAAACGTCGGGACCAAAAATCAATTAAAAAACCGTGATAAAATCCGTAAACCTAGTTTTATTTCAATATGATCATGGGATCAGTCAGCTAAAGTCTGAGGCTAGAAATATCTTCGGTTTATAATATCTTCTATTATTTTTGCACATTTCAAAAGCTCTCTTCTGCCAAGCTCTAATCTCATTTCTTCTCAAGACTATACTATTAAACGAACACCAGTCGAATCCTTGTTTTGTCTTCTCTTGTTGTCCCATTCAACATACTCAGGCAACGTGACAACGAACCGAAAAACTCTTCCCTCCTCACAGTAAATTCCCATCACGTGGAGCACGTCTTTCCTTTCCCTTGCAGTATCTATACACATCAAGACGCCACATTATAAAGAGATCAAAGTCTTATAATTAAATCAGTTAGGAAGCGTGACTTGCGTTCCGCCGGCACCTTGTGTAATCGTTTTTGTATCATTTTTAGACGGAATCATTAACGGGTTATTGAGATGTACGATGGGATATTGGACGAGATTAAAGTAGTTATGTTAAGTATTAATACATACGCTTTGTACAACTGTACGTGTGTTGTGTACTTTTAAGAACTGGTCGAACCTAGAAACCAATACTCTTACTTATGTCTTAAAACCTTAAACCTATTACAGATACTACCCAATGCGATAGCTAGGTACTTAATTTATTGGCACGTTCAACAATGATTCAACATTCAACATCTTCAGTTTTTTTAAGGGTTTCACCTTATTCGCTAGTCATAGCAGACCCAGCAGACGTCGTCTGGCCCGAAAAAGCAGCGCCACCTAGTAGATCTATTAGTGTTTTTAAACCTTCCAAGAATCCATTGAAATATTCACACAAATCCAAATCGACCTAACTTCTGCCAAACGGCCAACCGATTAGCAGGAGTTAGCTCTCTTACATCAAGTTCCAAAATCTACATTACACGAGCACCCACATTAAAAACTAGACCAACAATTTACTAATTAAGGTTCTATTAATAGCCGTATGCAAGTGTAGCGTACATTGTAGTTGATACATAAATATACCAACACTAAGCCAAGAAAATTAGAACCGAAGCGATGGTATCAGCCTATCTAATAATATTAGAACAATCTAGTTCATATCCAAGATGACTGATTTAATACAGTCAAAGGCCAGACTAGAGCGTAATAACCGGTAATCAATTATCGTTATGTAATTTGTTTGTATATATTATATTAGCATGTACACTTGTCTGTCTGTGCGTTGAACTTAAAAGAGCAAAATATTTTACCGCATTAATTGAACTAACTTTATTCATGCTGTAACGAACGTATATTTTCATTGCTTAGATGCTACCAAGCGACGAGATTTGGATTTTATTTCTGGGTTGGAGGAGGAGCAAATATACTTTATCTGTTAGTATACTATCCGTAGCAAGCCTTACAATGTACGCTTGTATGGGCAAAATAAGAAACTGCAATAACTCACCTCTCTCTGAAAAATATAGGCTCTAATGTAAAAATACAACAGTTATTGTAATTATTTTATTTAATTATTATCTATATGTAAGAATCCAAAATACAGTTTATTTTATTGTTTAATTCAATTGGTGAATTAATAAAACAATCATTGGCATGAGCAGAACAAAGATCCATCAGCAGTCAAAATTCATCAGAAAACTGTCCAAAAAAATATATTACAAATCCTCACAGGCATCGCCATGGCAAATGTCTATAGCCTACAACAAAATGACCGAACAAAAATAAATCATATTCACGTGGGAACATCCATTATACTCGCGTTAATGCAAAAAGCTGTGCAAATTGAATCAACCGACATTAATATTAACGACAGATACAGTTCGCGGGGTGACTAGTATACCAAGTTCTGTAATCAATCAAACGAATATTACAATATTGAGATTTTTTTATTACGCAACTTCACTTTCTGATTATGACGATAATTTATAGTTTAATTGTTTTATTGGTTTGATTAAATGTGACGTATCATCTCTACCTATCCCTTGTGGAAATCAGGTGTTATTATGATACATAAAAAAATACGTTGAGGGTTTTTTTTTATTAGTAAATAACATTAAAACAGATTTGACATTTTAATCGCATGAAATAGTGCACTTGGTTTTCTTATCAGATATTCATTCGAGGAACCTTGACTAGAGAGAATTTCAAATTGGGATTTCTTTAAAAAAAGAGTCCGTAATGAATGGTAATTAGACTTTTCTTGATCAGAGAATTAAAACATAACTAAATCCAACACATTTGCGACTACGATTTTAAATATTTAAATTCCAATCAATAAAAAATCTTGGATTACCCATCAATCGAAAACACTTCCATCACACCAATTTGTTACTTTACGAAATATTTCTACATTCACACCATATATCGAATCGTGTATAAAATCGAATACACGACACAAAACGATTTCCAACGTTATCTATATTCTAATCTCCTATACATTTGACACTTAATTCAAACTAATCCATCCATTGTACGAATCTAATTCACTGTGACCATTCACTTCAGAGCTTTTGAATACATTAAGATTAATGCATTCCACATCCCTATTTATTGAAACGAAATTAACTCTGCATATAAATTAGCGCTTTCATAGAAGATTGATTCATACTCCGAACTGTTTCCCGAGATGTTTCTGTTTGGCGGAATGGTTATTGAAATCATTTTCTTCTTCATCTATAGTTTGCTGTTCTGTTTATATTTAATGGTGTACCGTTTACCTTTAAGATTTTGCTTGCTATTCTTACTACATAATTATAATTTGCCAGACTGCCTCGTTGGTCTAGTGGTTGCTAAGCGCGACTGCTGAGCACGAGGTCCTGGGTTCGAATCCCGGGTGGGGCAAAGTGTTACTGGGTTTTTCCATTAGGTCATTCTCAGTAGCAGCACGGAGTCTGGATTTGTGCCCGGTTGATGGCAATAGACTCGCCCCCTATTACATTGGGACTTAAAACATAACTGGCGAAATGAGGGTGTACTATATTATGTACACCTCTGCCTACCCCTTCAGGGAATACAGGCGTGATGTTATGTATGTATGTATGTAATTATAATTTTGCATACTGCTAAATTGTTTTAAGGAGTGTTTTCTAATCTGTCTGGAGTCAATAACCTAATTTTTACCTCTCTTTGTAGGTCCCATCGTGAGCCTTTTGCCATTCATCAGGCCCATGCTCAAGTTGCTTCGTACACCTCATTTATCCAGGAACAATATACGTATTTTGACATCGCTTATTTCGTCTTTGTCTCTTTCACCTTCTCACCTTCCTTCTAGGAGAGTTGCTTATCCATTTTAGCTGTTTTTCAGAACTAAAAAAACAGCTGAATATAAAAATCCGCGAGTTCTTGCTTTTAGAAAACTTTGCGATATTTCTTTTCGAATAGCCTATATAATTTGCCTACCCCTCAGGGAAACAGGCGTGACTTTATGTATGTATGTAATTTGGATCTTTCAAACTATCTCATAATATCAGATCAATATTGTAGATGTGCTGATGCGACATGTAATCTCAACGTCCTTTAGTAATAAGTAAAGATTGTTCGATAACATCCATAATTATTTCTGTTCCAAATAAACAACGCCCTCAAACCTCTGTTCACATAATATCAGTCTCTCCAACACCCAGCCCAGTAACGACTTCTTACAACTGAGCCATAACCATTTAAGGTTTGTTTCGACCCAAATGCTCCAAACTGACTGATGGCCAAACATTATTCCTTTAAACAAGTGCGTAACATTAATTCTTGAACATTTATGAGGTATGCAGGTAAATCGCGTATAACTCCCTCCAGTTAATATTGGTCATACATCATATGGATGGATACCACACAATATTTTACATGCTCGTTATAATTCGGGTGCAATAACCGTTATGGTTGAAAATTATGTTAAAAATGCTGGTGAGGTGGGAGATGTTTTTGGAGGGATGGGTTCTGTAGCTTTTTTGGACGGTATTAATTAGTCTTTGTTTTTGTCTTGCTCTGATTTCTTGGCTAATGTTTTTAGTCCTTAATTAAGTGATTTTATTTTCGTAATTAGCCATGGAAGAGTACGACTAACATGTTACTTTAGATTCGTTAGAATAATTGGATTATTTAGTTATGCATAAACTTAAGTTCATTATACACACAAGTATTATAAATTTAACAGAATAATTTTAATATCAACCTTACAAATTCCATTATCTTATGATACCTAATTTCATCAATCTTTAACGAACCGCTCTGACCTTTAGCAGCGGGCTCCTAAAAACTGCGCCTGCGCTGATGATGTTAACAATCAAGGCTAATGCAGTTCCCGTGATGCGCGCCGTATCACGCATCTTGAGAATTATTTTATACTCCTCCTCGAATTAAATACTATTGGTACAATTTTGTTGTAGATCATTTTGTTAAGTCTTCATACTTCATTTATTTTATATACCTACCTGTTTAAGGGGTAGATCAGAGTTATTTTTTACTATATTATATCACTAGCTGCGCCCCGCGGTGTTACTCGCTACTTTTTTCAGGATAAAAAGTACCCTGTGTTAAATCCAGGGTGTTAGCTAACTCCATATGAAATTTCATCAAAATCGGTCTAGCTGTTTGAGTGTGAAGAGGCAACACACAAACTTTCGCCTTTATAATAATATTAGTATGATGTGATCGTGGCGTTCTAAGCTAAAATAACTATTAAAGTTTCATAATACCAAACAATAATCATTATCATCATCATAAGCCGGAAAACGTCCACTGTTGAACAAAGGCCTCCCCCTTAGAACGCCACAATGAACGACAGCTGCCAATTGCACCCTCCGGTTGTCAACAAGAATAAGATCATATTATACCTAAGGCTCTAAGTTTGATGGTGATTGTGATTTAATGAGGTTTGTTAATGATTTCTGTGAGTAATTAATACGGTAATTAGTACTACAATGTATTCCATAAGTAAATTACATATTAGTCCAGTTTTTTAACTAAAATTCGCCCAACACTATGAATTTCTCCTGTACCGTGGGTGCATTTCACAAACATGAATCAAGTGATATTATCACATACACAAACGCCTTGTCAGGACAAACATCTGCGGATCACACAAATATTTGTCTAGTGCGGGTATCGAACACGCAACTACAGCGCAGCAGTCCAATCGCTTAGCCACTACGCCAATCAGGTCGTCCGATTCATTTCGAATATTATCTAGTAATATATTTTTATCATAACTTACCTAAAGCTTTTTAGATGTAGGTAAACCGTCTAGAGATTACAGCTAGTCATCGTAAGCTTTATTTACTTTTCCCACAATTTGACGTCGAAACTTGTTCAGAATATTAAGTGGGTGACTTTTTCTCTCATTCTCTAACCGCAATATTATCAACTAGTAAAATACTTTCGACAATACTAACATCTGACAGTTCCCCTTATAGTTAATAGATATTATTGGTAGGTATTTTGTACCCTAGATTTTACAAGTTATAAAATAATCTGAATATCATCATCAGCATCAGCCGGAAGACGTCCACTATTGAACAAAGGCGTCCCCCTTAGAACGCTACATTAAATGACAACTTGCCATTTGCATCCACCGGTTGCCCGCAACATTGACAATATCGTCGGTTCATCTGTTTTGTATAGTTATTATAAATATTACATAGGTAAGTGCATAATTTATACGTCATTTTTACTCTACTATTACTTAATCTCCACGAGTGTAATTCCTAAGTACGTGCAGCACACCCTGGACGGTCTACATCGCTACCATTCTTGTTGACTGACCAATTTCTACACCACGGCATGACCTATCTCCTTGTGGCAATTAGCTGATATCGATACGAAGAAGAACCAAGCAATCGCGTTACGCCTTCGCAACTAAACCACTGGACGGATTTTGATGAAATTTGGCATGTAGAAAGTTTAAGACCCGAGAAAGGATATAAGCTACTTAACGCGGGCGAAACCGCAGGGAACATCCAGTATTTTAATATAACCGCGCCTATTCTTCAAGGTCCATAAAGTTTCTAGCTGATAATCCAACACGTTTACCACAACACATGAATACAAATACATGATTCAAACATGAACCTATAAGAATATTTACAATTCCATGTTACATTCTCACCTATTCTTTCTATGTGGGTCAAACAAAACATCTCAAAAACGTTTCTCAAACTATTCTGTTACTGCAAACCGCATAAACTGGCGACCAGCAGTCAGAGGGTCAAATGCATAACTCTCGGCACCTCTTGCGCTCGCGCATGTAAATAAGGGCATATTTCAAACGTACTAGCACCGACGGCAGTGTTAAGTTGCTTCTCCAAACTGTAAGGAGTGAAGTTGTTTTGTGCGAGCATTTTAATGTGGAGGTAATGAGTTGTTACGAACTTGAATGTACGCAGTTTTGGATGATTGACATAACAGTTAAATAGTGTCTAAAAATGACTGACGATCACTCACAGATAACAATAATATAGGATTTGTCGTGGGCATAAACCTAACATCAAAAATTTGACAGTCGTTTCTTGTCTCTTTCATGTTAACACAAGCTGTATTTACATTTACCAAGAGCCATGCCAAGCTTGTGCTGGACAAAAATCAGTAGTATCACTCAAGGAGTAAAACAGCCCGGTTTACTCGCTTGGTTACTCTAATTGAACCGCGCGACTAAATTGACAAAAATCAAGTGATTTAAAGTAGCCTAAATATAATAAAAACCTTATTACAATTACTGGTAATTTGAAATAAAACTAAATATATTTAAGTCCCTCACACAACATAAATGATTGCTACGAACCAACTCAATTATGTCAACTTTCAAACAAAACCATCATAACCGGTTCATTCGTTTAGGAGATACGATGCCACAGACTCACAGACAGGTCTAATTTGTAACCGCCCTCTTTTTGCGTTAGGGTTTAAAAAGGACGCGCAAAACAACCGCAACCTTTACAATCACCATACACGTTATACAGGAATGTGTGAATGCGATTCATAAATAAATCGATCTAAACAACGTCAGTGCTTCCGTGCGCTTATTGATATGGAAATTATGTAGTTAATGCAGTGTATTGTATGTATTTACCGTCGGCGATGACCTCGTCGTAAATGTGGGTAATTAAAAATATACTCAATGAACTTTATTTATTTTATTACTGAACTTCTTATGATTAACGATGTGTGTGACATTTATGAGTGCCAGCGATGCTGAATATGTATCCTTTGTTAAATTATCTACTAATGCCTGAAGAAAACCGTTAAGTTTGACTTCATTTCTTGTTCAAAATAGGCCTCAGTCAGATTCCTTGTGTGACATAAAAGTCAAGCATATAGTCTCCACATGCCAATCGGACCGAGAGTAAAATATGGTTCCGGAACTCATACTCGATAAAGAAAATCGTTCTATCAACGACGATGCTATCGATAGCCCAAATCGTAACTGCTTATTGAACTGAAAATAGATTTACATACAAAACCGTCACTTGCCCTCAACCCGGGTTCACTCGCATTCTCACAGTAACCCGCCACGCTAATGTAGTTTACGACCGACCCAGAATCGAGTCGTTCATTCAAATGCATTCGATTGTCGATTTAAATCGAATCGATGCGCTCCGCACTGTCCCTCTTTACGTCAAATAAATATGGAGTTTTAGTTCCGAATTACGACACTGGTATGCCAATGGCGCTACCATAGCTTAGTGATGTTCATTTGTTATAATACGTATGCGTAAATAGATTTTCATTGTAATCCAAGTTCTGTAGTACCTACCTACGTATTTTGTACTAATCCGAGATGATAATACACTTACATGTTGAATAATACAGAAGTTGAAATTGGAAAAATTGTTATACAAAAACTTCACACCATACCACAAAACGACCGAATTATAATATAAAACTTGCTACTGCACTCTGTATCCAAAAAAAATTAGATTTGTCACTAACTAGGTCAAGATGTTTTTGGACTTATTTTCTTTCCTGAAGGCAGGGGACGAGTTGGTTTAAATTTTAATTAATAAAGTGAATTATTTGAAAAACCCTACCGAATATATTCCTCACAAAAATACTTCTCAGATGTCTCTCTCAATCTGGTATAGATACTATCGATATATTTATCAAACGTCCATCACTATTAACTCTACATGTACCTCGACGAACACCCAAAAAGGATGTAAATGGAATTGAAAACCAAAAGAAATCTGCCATCGGTCTTATAAATCAATTACAGTTTTTTAAGGGAACTTATAACAGAAAATAGCTACAAAACGTCGGCTTCGTCATTGACTCGTCAGCATTTTTTCCGTCAGCATTAACTGACAAGCTGCACTGACAAACGAAGACAAATGACTGACGAAACAGGCACAGCTGACCGATGTTTATCTCGAAGATCAGTATCCAATCCCACGTGCATTAGAATTTCAGATACGGCCATGTTTAATATGTATTGACTAGGGATGTATGACGTGTAGACGGTAACAACACTAGTTATGCAATGTCATGCATCCTGTGAACTGTAGAAATGCCTTATTGGTGTATGCAGCTGCCAAGTGGACCGTCCTGGGTTCAATTCCTGACGATGGTCGTTGAGTGTGTTAAAAATGGCGTATTTTTTAGATGCCGCTGTCTTTTGGACTTGATTTAAAGTATTTTTATGGTTAGTGTTCAAACTTGTCTATATAGATCCTACATTGTCACTACAATAAGAACTTAAAAAATTCCTTAATTGTAGTTTATATCCAGTATATTGTTCTAGGAAATGATTTGAGTACAGAGAGCGCCATTAAACATATATAACATCTAACAATAATAGTCGTACAAAAATGTTCAATGTATAATACTAGATTCAAAAGTTTCATCGGAAATGTTCCGTCGGATATCGTTACCAAATCCACCGACTTCTAAATTTTCTTCAAACAAAAAATGCATTAAAAATACAGTAATTCATAGACGTGTGCTATTTGGGACTTTGGTTACGAAATTTAAAATATATGGAGACCCGAATATTCCCAGCGGTGTCTTTGAGAGAAGACCTATACATTTATAAGAAGGTGAGTTACTCATATCATGTGGATGTTATCGTCACAATCTACGACACATCACATACAAAGAATTTCACAAACCACAAGCTTTATTGTTTTTAAAACGAATAAAGAACGCTATACGTGACTCCTTAAAAGTATTCCGTGAACAAAGGTGTTACACATTGCGAAATGTTTGTTGTGTCGAAATAGGGACTTTCTCAGGGAATAAGGGGCTCATGATTCATTAATATTTTAGTTGCTGACGATATTTCTTTGTAATGGCTGAAAGTTAAAGTCAGACGGACTGCCTCGTTGGTCGTCTCTAGGTGTGACTGCTGAGCATGAGGTCTTGGGTACGGGTCCCGGGTCCGGCAAAGTGTTATTGAGTTTTTCCATTCGGTTCTTCGCAGTAGCATTGGGTCCTATTAAACATAACTGGCGAAATAAGAGTGTTACTACTTACTACACACCTTTGCTTATCCGGCCGGGTAAAACAAATGTGGTATTAATCAAAATAAAGTTAGTAAGAAATACGATGTATGTTTGTTTATTCTCCTCATGTAATCTGCCCTATACTGACAGTTAGAATCGCTTATCCGTTAAGTATAACACCAGCATTCTTTTAAACTGCTCTCAAACTAACTGTCTCATTCTTCTAATCCCCTTAACCACCCGTCATAGTTTCTATATCAAATTACAGATATTAAAGCTATCTAGTTATTAGATAAATGTCTAGCTAATTAAACAGCTCATTAGTACGTCCTGCGTACGCGCAGGTACGTGCGGCTATCATACTGGCTGTGACCAGATGACTAGTCGTGATGGTATTTGTAACAAGGGCTGTCAGTATATATATTAATTAATTTGTTTTGGGGTATACCAGCTTTGGATGAATTACTTGCAGAAATTTCCAGTATCCATTAAAAAAATCGCTTATTTTAGTTCAAAGCAATTTTTACTACTTACTAACTTATTCTTACTATATAAAGAATGAGTTATCTTAGCATAGAGATTGCCAGCAAGATTTCAGCGTGACTTACTGTCCAGTGTGCGTTATAGGTGTACCTTATAATCAAGTAAGTAATGTCATTTGGCAAATGTACCTAGCTATATATTTTTATAATAGGCGTAGAGGTCAATGCTCCGATAGAGGCTGTATTCTTGTAACTCAACTATTGCCTAATTGTAAATATTTTTTAGGAGATTCTTTCTTTCTTGCTTTAAAAAATAGTCGCCCCACACTAGGAATTTCTCCTTTATCACATACACAAACACTCGTGACAAATCTGCAGATCACACAATTTGTTGTCCTGTACGGGATTTGAAGCTGCAACCCTTAGCGCAGCAGTCCAATCGCTTAGCCACTGCACCACTTAGGTCAAAATATAACAAATTTCGTAGCTATCTACTATTATAAGCAGCCCTTAAAACCATATCATTCAGTAACTGGCACATGTAGAATATAATGAACAGTGAGCCACCCCCCGGGGTGCGCTACACGGGCGTCAGCTCACATAAGTATCCACGGCATTCGACATACGTCCATGTCACAGTGTGCTTCATAAGAAACGGTACAGGGGGCGCTATTTGCCATTCTAGAACAGTTACAATTTAATTAATACGTATTTCTGACATTACACTTTTTACTCAAGTATATAATACACCTATATATGTATAAGAAGAAGTATGTACAAGATTACTTTATACAGTTAGAAAACACACAATGAATTATCAATTTATCACAGATTATAAAATGTCCTCTGGACCTAACTTCGGTTAAGGCAGATAAACTATGGAGACTAGCCAATTAAGTATCTACGTAAAAGAATTTAACATAAGACATGAGCACAAAAACTGGTGTCCATTAATTTTTTTTCACATTTAGTCCGACGGAATATACTTATCATACAATATCGAGGAGAAAACACTACAAACAACGGCTAAACATGCTCATAGAGGCACGGAAACCACGATTTAATGACGTTGGGAGGTCTCAAAGTACGGTAAAATTGATATAATTCCTGGAAGTTTACCATTTACATTCACCATTACTTCACTGTTTTAAATATAAGCTAAACGATAAAATATTAATAAAAACTATATGCTGTTGATAACCCTACATCATCTACTATCAAAACAAATTAATATTTTTTGCTGTTTTCCTCGCAATTATAATCAGTTATAGAGATGTTCTTGCTACATCTTCTTACACGTATCACTTACATTCATCGGAGGGAAGATCGAAAAAGATATAGAAAAAGGTAAATAGAATGTGCAAGTTACACTTTCCTGGGATTCGAACAAGAAAGGGGCCAGCATTTACCTGTGTAGGTACTGATAACATCTGAATGTTGTCTTCTATTGAGCGTGCAAACTATGGCACTATCCTCCAAGACATGAGAGGGTTTGAAGGATAGCCATATACGTAGGGTAATGTATATCCATTGGGATTCTTAAGCGTTTTTCTCTTTACTAATTTTATTGTTTATAATTAAAGTATTTATTTGCACATTACTGG
This sequence comes from Abrostola triplasia, assembly GCA_946251915.1. NCBI lineage: Eukaryota > Metazoa > Arthropoda > Insecta > Lepidoptera > Noctuidae > Abrostola > Abrostola triplasia. The sequence continues at coordinate 1,164,173 of OX276433.1, forward strand.
TGGTTATAGCAATTCTTCGTTATAGTTAAGGCTACAGTTAATGACTTGGTTTTAGTTCAGAGGTACTTTAGGTTACACACATGAAGCAGGTAGAAATATTTGATTTTAAAAGCTTATTGTGTATCATTATTGGGACATTATGTAACATAATAAAATATATAATAGGCATTCATTGTTTGTAAAAGTTCCTTACAATTGTGCTTTTTGTAGAGGTGCTAAAATAAGGCAATCTGCGGCGTGGTCTTACTTTATAAAAACAGCTTGACCTTTTACGTGTGTCTCTGTTCTTGCATCATCAGTCAAAAGTACAATTAATAAACTAAATTATTTATTTATTTTTTGTAAAACCCGATAGATATCGTACAAATTTCGTGTTAGACCTCTAAATACTTACACCGAACCACGCTCAGCTTATCAACCAAAGGAAAAAGCGTGAACATCGACATAGCAACGTCAAAATAAACCCGTCAATTCCAAAAAGCAATTATGGGACTAATTACGACATTTCTCTTACGATTAAACGACATTGTGCGCCCGACTTTAGATCTCGTTCGCGGAGAATGTGCGCACCTGTGACGATAAGGAGTTCCGTAGGATTTCATTAGTTTTATTAGTACTTATACGGTTTAGTATCGGCTGTACTCTCTGCACGGCATGAAGAGTAAGATAGCAGGGTACATAGAAATAATCTCTTTGAAAAACGCTGGCAATTTTTTTTTAACTACAGAAGTTCGAGATTTAAAATAAAAAATGTTTTACAGGAAATTTTATCAGCTTTCTTTGAAACTATACATTGGCTACACTTTCCATCTTCCAGATTTTCTCCTAGTTCCTTACGACACCCACGGTAGAAAAGGGGGTGGTCAATTCTAGGCCGGGTACAAACAATATAAATTATACTTAGAAAAAAAAGGCTTTTCCGCATCATTTCCTACAGATCTCCAATCACATTTAAGCCCAAAAACTGTAACAATGCGCCAAATTCCCATTGCGAGAACGGTACGCAATTTAACTACATAATAATCTCATTTACTAATTGTCACAAAAGCAGACCATTAGGCTTACTGTCCACTAGACTTGTTGCTTGTTGACACCCCCGAATCGCTTCATAATTTGCTTTTAATTAACTTAGCCGTTGCTTTTGTCTGCGTAAAAAATGTAACTGCGTAAAACGTACTTAAATCATTAACCATAGGGGTACAAAAAATATTTTCATTTTTATAAAACACATATTTTTATAACAAACATTGTCATAGCATGGTATCATAGTAAATGATTACGAAAATTAGTTTGCAAGAAACATTAAGAAATACTAATTATGAAGTGCTTATTTTAGAACAATTGAGTTTCTATCATACTTGGAATAGTCAATACGCTTCCAGCAACAAAACCTTGTGTTATATAGCCACTTCGATGAACCAACGCCTTTACACCAGTATGCACTTACTAAAAAGGCTTTATACGTATCGCGTAAGTTGAAAAAAGAATTAAGGGCGATCTCATTGGCCCGATAGACGTGAAACTCTTTTAATTTGAGCTCGTCTTTTTAATGGGACCACACCTTAATACGGTTTATATAATCAAGTTCACAAACTGATTGATTGGTTGGCCTATTTGTTATGTAACTTTGTAGGATTTTATGGTGTTTTTTGTCTGGTTATAATTTATATGACTTTTTGTGTCACTTTTGCATGTTGCCCATGCTAAGCTTATATCTAAATTGATAAAGGAAACTTGAAAAATGATGGACACGAGCGGGAATCGAACCCGCGACTTTCGCCGTACCGTGGCGCCTCTCTGCCAGCAATGACACGGTAGCTCAGTACTATATTATTTTATCTTAATAACCTCAAAATATACCGCATCCACACCATTTTCATATTCGTATGTTTTCAACAAAACATATTTAGCACACGTCCTCCAATTTCTGATCGAGTTTCTAATCCCGAATACAATTTACGACCGCCAATAGACACTAATAATATGCTAATTGCCACAGTAGTCATTCCAATTATTTTTTTCATACATAAATATTAATATCTCACATTCATCCGTCAATTCTGTTATATAAATATGTAAATTATATTTTATAATATAATATAGGAGAGCGTGTAATAAGTGTGTTGTTATTTGGATTCATTATAGCGATATTGGTAGAGGAAGTTAAATTATAATTGGCATAAAGTGATTATAATTATGCTTAGGTAATAGAAAAACAAAATTAAAAAAAAACCCACGACGGTTTTAAACGTTTTAGTAGAAAATTGTCATGAATAGCTAAGAACCATCTTTAATTAACCATATAGCCATTGCCGAAAACCGCATGAAAATCGGTCAACCAATTTTTGAGAAAATTGGCATCATTTGTGCACACACATACAAACAAACAACCTCTCACCCTGAACACGTACACCTTCTCCGTTCCGTCGTGGGTAACAAGTATAAGATAATGAGTGGCTCAAAGCCTCTCATTTAAACCACTTAGATAGTTTTATCTGTGAGTTCAGCGCCATAAGTTAAAAACGCGGCCAAATACACATAAAGGTCAAATACATAACCACCTTTTTTGAATACAGTTAAAAAGAGATAAAACGTGTTTACATTTACGTTTTATAAAATACCAAAATTTCACTGAACCAGTAGTGAAAATGCTATGTTCTAACTTGTAGCATTAAAACCATCATTTTTAGTATTACTCATGCAAGGATGAGTAATTCCTCGCGTAAACAGAGCATAAAATAAGGCACAGTCTGTCAGGGACAATCCACAAATTCATTGCCCCTACTATGCAGATGCCAAACACGCAATAACTTTATAACACCTTCGTAAACAATGCAGTACAAAAGGTTGATTTTACACAAGAAACTGGGAGGACTCACAAAATTAACATTGGATATTTCTGATGTTGAAGCGTATAATATTATGTATTTACGCTAGAAATATATCCATAGCTATTCAGAATTGCAACATCATCATCAGCCGAAAGACGTCCATACATACACTCACGCCTGATTCCTTGAGGGGTAGGCAGAGACCACGTCCACTGTTGATCAAAGGCCTCCCTCTTAAAACGCTATTCAGAGTTAACATGACTTTATGGTTATTGCAATGGGCTCACCTCTCGTGACATGGGACTTTAATGTCTTTGGCAGAAAGTATGTTTAATTACTGGCTTATGAGTTGCCATGGAAACAGAAAAATCAATGTCTAAATATTGATTATTATTTTATTGATATTTTTCTACGTAGAGGATCAAACCCGCAATGTCTAGGTCTGCAGTCGAGCTTCCACCTTTGTACTAGTAATATTTCATTGATATACGACTTTTGGACTTTTGCTAAAGATATGTTAATACGTATGAAAAAGTTAAGTTAACCTTCTGTAGTTACCCTTACTGTGGTACGTTGTAATCGCCTTATACAAAGCCTGCAAAATGCGACCACTGGGCGACTAAGTCGTCCCCAGTGATCCGAATAATTTGATAGTTGGCAGCATTGTTGATGTTTCTAGTTCTGTAATGCCGAAGAAATAATGTGGCAAAAATAAATAACAGCTTTACACTTTTTGCTTCAGTTTTAGCTCATGGGGGACGAATTAAGAAAAGAAGCGATAAACCTGGTGGAAGCTTGGTGAATGGCAATAGGCTCGCGGCCTATTACTCGAGACTTAGCAAAATATGCAAATAGGATTTTTTTGTGAAATATAACACTTCCAGCATCGCTGGTATCATTGTATGTTGGTATGTACTTATGTAGTGTATAACTGTATTTCGTCAACAAAAGAGATTCATAAAACCTTTTGTATCAAAGCATTATTTAATGAAAAATGTGGATTTCTTATGTATTAGAAAGGAACCTGACGCAAGAAATAGTTTATTCATAAACTAAGATTGGGATTCGTTGTTTGAAAATTTAAAAGATTCATCTAATAGGACTTCATCTGTACCGACAGTTATGGCTTTTATATTATGCCTATTACTAAAGACATCCGCTAGAAAATTAAATTCCGTTCGTATTAAAATATTTTATAATGCTAAAGTAATTAATTAGTATGCATAAGGAAGTTGGGTAAACACATCCTGTACCATTGTTGTGACACCATCCTAAAATCATAAAATATCTGTTATGCGCATGCGCAATCCGTATCCATCAACATATCAACCAATATCCTTTACTAGTGATATTACAATAAATCAGATGTAAAAAGTCGGTAAAAACATAGTTTAATCTAGCTTATAATTGCGAAATTAGGTGACGGTACCTCTGAATGTAACAACATAACATCACCCCTGTATTCTTCGAAGGGGTAGGCAAAGGTGCACATAAAGTACACCCACATTTCGCCAGTTATGTTTTTAGGTCCCAATGTAATTTCCGGAGTTGTTCTTTTTAGAGGTCCCGGGACTTCCCTTGTTCGTGCAGATGGTGACCACCGGGGTGGTTTTAGTGAGGTAGAAATCCCACACTCCCCAGTCCCTACTCCATAGGGGCCGGGGGACTTTTGAAGGTTTCCCCCGAAAACAAAAAAAAAAAAAAGGTCCCAATGTAATAGGGGCGAGCCTATTGCTATCAAACGGGCACAAATCCAGGCTCCGTACTGCTATTGAGAATTATCTAATGGAAAAACCCAGTAACACTTTACCCGACCCGGGATTTGAACCCAGGACCTCGTAATCAGCAAAAGTAAAGTCGCGCTTAGCGACCACTAGACCAACGAGGCCTCTAAATATCTGTCAAGTCATTAAAAGATCTTAAAAATGCAATCTAAATGCACCTATATCATTGGCCATACTAACAGGGAACTGTCGACATCACAAAGCCGAAAAAAGAAAAATAAACACTTACAATCGTTACAAATTACACGCGCTTCTAATCGGGTATTCAATAAATCGATTAAATTATTCACATCACTAAGCTCATTAATGTTAACATAAGGCGGGGAACACATTTACAAAAACAAAGTTTCAAAATATTTGGTAAAAATTAACCTAGAAATAAAAAAGAATTGTGGAGTAGTTTTATCAGTTTCTGCTTCGTTGGTCTACTGATCACAAGTGCGGACTACTAAACATGTGGTTCTGAGTTCAGTTCCCGGATTGGGCAAAGGGTTTTTTGTTTAACTAATACCTAATACCAATATCAAAGTTCCTCATCAGAAACCCTGCCCGCGTTAGCTCTGGTCATAGACAATTTTATATTAGTGCTTTAACTATTTTTACACTCATTTATATTTTTTAAATTTTAGGGAAATATTATTTCTTGTAGAATTAATCTTTTAGTGTAAACCCTGAATTTTAACACTAAACCTTCCCAATCGGATTCAAAGGGATTGATTTATAATCGTACTTCCCTAACATTGTTGTTTTGGTACAATTTTATTATTACTCCTAACTAGTGATCAAGTTTCTTATAATATATGGGCTTCAATCATAAATCAGAATCGTCTTCATTATACTAATGTTTGTCTGTGGGTGCGCTGCGTACAGTATTTGAATTTAGAATAATTATCTTGCAGATTCCCGAAATTAAATTGATCCTATTTTGTTAGCTATTTAGATTGGTTTTGACGTGATAAGTTATTATGATATGATGCATTTATTCATATTTTTCATTGTCAATCCGGACTTAAAATAAAAGCAATTATTGCTTCTTGTAACCTAACAACTATAACGTATATTTTTGAATAGATAGTTCGGCTTGCGACTCTGCTGCGTAACCAGCTTATGAATAAGGGCTCAGTTTAAGTTCTTAACTAGCCGGGCACTCCCGAAGACGTGAGTAGATATAACTGGAAAGTCAACAAAATAGATATCTAAATAAATTACTTTGCAAGATTTATAATCAACATTTTCTTTATATGCAGTGCTGTGTAGTGGTTTCAGAATATTTGTAGCTACGCATTTATTACAAAATGTTAACCCAAAATTCGGCTCGCCATTTTAAAACTTTATACCAAAATGGACTGTCAACCCGATAAGAGAAAATAAATCTTAAAACATTGTTAAAAAGAAACACAGATGCCCTTATTATTAGTAGATATAAGCTACAAGCAAGTCTCATTCTGTCGGCAATAAATACGATGTCTCAATTTTGGGACCTCGTTTCCAAATGATTTATATGTGCGGTTATACATACAGGGTGGATGGCTAATTGCGAAAAAAAACAAAAATCTAAGTTTTGCTTTAGGTATATGTATATGTTTTTAAGTTATTTAATTATTTTATGTGTAATTATTGGATGAAGTATTTATTACACACGCACACATATTGTCGGATAGTAAATACGTAAACTCAAACCTGTATCTTAGAGGGGTAGGTACAAATAGAATCTTCTGGTGGGTTTCTATTTGATACGATCCTAGCTTCCCTTCACCTCATTCCCGCTCATCACAATTTTCATATATACGAATTTTAGTTGATGTTATTTTGTCGTTTCAAAATCAACATTTATAAAACATTTCATTTACTTTTTCAAAAACTTTTGTCACCATCAAAATGTGCCCCGTCAGTCCTTTGAGTATTTTTTGCTGTTCGCTCGCTTTCGAAGCAAAGAATATTCATCCTGTAGGTGTAAATACTTTGGGCAATACTATTGTGTACGGATTGCAAAATTTATGGGTTATTGGACTAAATTGAAGCATCCTTTTAAGGACGGTCTGGGCCTAATATTTTTGGTTCGTAAATGGTGAGTTGTAAATTTTTATGGGGTATTGCCTAAACGATTATGGTAGAGTATTTTGGTTGTTAAATATACCTACATGATTTAATTGATGTTTATCAAGTTTGTGAATTGCTGAAAAGTTGCTCCCTTTATAGGTATTTCAGTGAGCCGTTATCTTAACTCATCAGAATATCTTTAGAAGAAAAATCTATTGGAAACTGCTCTTTTTTTTATAACTCGCATGAAGCGTATTAGCAGTAAAAGAATTGCATTTGAAATCAGTAACAGCAAAAGTTCAACTTCTTCGTGTCGACATGACATTAGCCTCATTAAATATCCGTCATGCCGTGGTGTAAAGATTGGTCAGTCAACAAGGATAGTAGCAAGGTGGACCGTCCAGGGTACACCGGACGTACTTAAGTGTCATCACTTGTGGAGGCTCTCTACTTGCACCCCAGAGTTCCACTTCAATGCATATATTATAGGTAAATCCCTGTTTCCCTCGGTCACGCCATAACTTAACAACGGCTGGACCGATTTGGCAAATTTGGATTTTAAAAATATTTGGAAAGGTCCAGGAAAGGTTTAAATAGAAGGCGGCAATAGGTGAGAAGGCGGTACGAAGTTCGTCGGGTCAGTTAGTATCAAATATAAATCAAGAGTGAACGACTGGTTATATGTTACATAGTTTTACATTTAGTTTACATACCACAAAGATAACCTAGCAAAAGGCTATAAAGGAGAACGGTAGTTCAGTCGACTTTATTATTAATGATGATAATGTTTATATTAGTCTTTGTGCCAGCCGAGTGGTATCCGGCCTCGAGGCGACTAAGGGAAAATCCAGAAGATGGGCAGCAGCGTCTTCTGTAACTTCACCACCAATACTGTGATCCCCAAGCCGCTTGCCAAGCGTGGGGATTATGGAACCCCCTCCCCCACCCCGTAGGAGGGAGGCCTTTGTTCAACAGTGGACGTCTTCTAGTTGATGATGATGATGAAAAGTATTTACTTTCATGTACTACCAAAAAATGCCAAATAATGCTCCAAAAAGGCTCCCACCAAAAAAAAACAAAAGAAATACCGATCATAATTTTCCCGCAACATTTTTTCGCCTCCCAATTATTTGTAGCGTCGAAACAGATAAGTCGCGGCGGTTTAAGTGCGCAGGCGCATCGGACATCGTAAATATGATCGTGATCAGCTGCATTATGTTAAGGACGGAACGAGATCACCAAAGAGTTGCCCTTAAAGGATACTGTGTGGGTGGATATGGATAATAATGTGAAGAGACTATTTTTTAAACAAAGTATTGTTTTGTTCAATGCTGTTTACCTCAGTATCATCGTTCTTCGATCTGATTGGTGCACTATCTGAATGACCTTCGTCCTTGGATTGCATTCCTGCACGGTGTTGTTTCTTCAAATATTTTAGCAAATAGATTTCACGGATATCATTTTTAGACCAGGGCAAAAATCCAATTCATGGAGGTCTTTTTTGACAAATTTTGATGTTGTTTTTTTGAAAAAATATCGTAAGAAAATCCTAATTATCTAGTGTCCGAGCGTAAACTTAAACCAAATAAAACAGCATTTTTATAGGTCCATAATATAGACTTCATCCGTCCAGAAATAAAGATAAAACAACCGAACTAAAATCAAGAAAGCTACACTACTTATCCAGCTTTCCAAATCCCGGGCGCTACATATACAAAAGTCGACCCAATATTTTAGATTAAGAAAAAAGAAAGAATACGGTTAACTTTATAACTGAATGGACAAATAAATTGAGTTAAGTCGAACCTCATACCAGATAATAACGCGTCTTGTTTAAATTGTGGAAACAAGAACAATATATTCTTATACAATTGTATATACGAGTGTATAAATGTAATGTATACATATCTTTTTAAGTTGACAGCAGGAGTTTCTTAAGTTGTGTTGGTATTGAGATCTGGTTCATTTCTTTCTAGTGATGCAACTGTGTTATGGAAGTTAGATACAGTTGCTCTATGTAATTTGTATTCAGCTGCAAGTAAGTAAGTAAAAGTTTATTTTAAATTGATTAAGGGAACTTGAAATTTGATGGATGCGAGCAGTGACACGGTGGCTCAGTTGGCAGAGCGGCGCCATGGTACGGCGACTGTCGCGGGTTCGAGTCCCGCTCGTGTCCATCATTTTTCAAGTTTCCCTTAGTTAATCAATTTAAAATTTAAGCCTAGCCTATACAAAAAGTCATGTAAAAGTTAATTTGTTTAAACATGGTGTACATGATACATTGCATGCAAGTGTAGTATAAGTTCTGACATGTTTAGCCGCATATGATGGTGTACAAATATTTAGGAAAGGATGGTGTATAAACCGTAATCATCAACATTTTATAGGGTACTTATTACATCTGACAGTTCGGAATAGACCAGTGAAATACTAATGAGTTAAGTGCCTGCCTTTCTGAGCCAAGCTACTGGATTAGATGCCCCCTTACCATGAACTCTTAAAGCAGGACAGTTTCTAATGTGGAAGAGAGACGTCGCTTCGTGCAGTATAATGCGGCGTCTGCTTCCACAACGTAAACTATCCCGCTTTAAGAGATCATAGTAAGAGGGCTGTATGGCTGTATCTATAACCTCTTTTGCCTTTTTGGAATCAAAATAGGGATATCATCACATATAAGCAGGTCAGGCTATGGTTTAGGGATTGTCCAATCAACGAGGATATAAAGGAGGTTGATTACCAAATGCTGTTGGAAGAAAACATCTCTATCTATCCCTACACAAATTACAGGTGTGATTTTATGTATGTACTATGTATAATTTTAGCGGAAAAGCCTTAATTGTCATATACACGCTGCTTAAAATTAAAACAAAAAGTTTTTATTTAAGCCTCCGATACCGTCGACCTTTGAAATGATTTATACAGTCTAGTGACATTATGTTGCCGATAAATAATACTTTAATTCTTCTTTTGTACTTTAAAATGAGGTCCCAAAATATTCATGATGTGAGCTGAGGGTCGGAGTTTAATTTTATGGTACTCTGTGAAGTGGTCGTGATCTGAAATCGAAATAGTTAGGTTTTTCCTGTTTTTACTTAAAACTAAATGGGATGGCTCGTGCGTTTAAATGAGTATTTCTATTTACGTTTGTATAATTTTATTTAACCTTTTGGTGTGGTTATTTTTATGTTTTTTGAGCGCCAGTCTTCTATGGAAGACAAGTGTTTTCGTACCCTCCTCGCCACAATTTTATTAGAAGACAATATCTAATCGTAACATGTAATACGATTATTGTAATGATATGATAATTATTGTCTTCTGGTACAGTATCGACGAGGCGGGCGCGGAAGCGTTGTCTTCTATAGAAGACCGTGCCCTCGAAAGGTTAATATCGTTAGAGTAAAATGTGGTATAGATTGTATATTCCCAGTAGGTCCGACTTATCATTATTATTTTTAATTTGAAAGACTAGAAGAAATTTAGTACCGCAGATATTTAGGCTGCTAAATTAGCAGACTTAGAAATCGTTGTTAACGACGTAGTTTTTAATTTACATGCCAAACAATTGATTTTTTTATGTAACACCTAGGTACAGAGGATATTCGGCACATCACAGACCTAGGGGTTGGCGACCGCTACCAAACTGTCCATTACTTATGAATCGTAAATCATCAATATCGTTTACGTTTAATGCTTTATATTACAAAATTGTACAGTGAGGTACAAGATACTGTAGTGTGAAATTATTGTTATTTATTCGTGTGTGCGGACATTTATCATGTACAAATTGACGCCTTTACAAATGTAACGAGCTGTGATGCCGACAAAGTGGGTATAGTTGCGCGCGGGATCCGTACGGACATTTCACTTTTGTTTTTTTGTCTTCGTGCTTACGAAAATTATCAACACTGACAAAGAAGAAAGGGTGGAAGAAAAAGGAATTGATTTTGATTAAAATGAACAACATAACATAACATAACATCACGCCTGTATTCCCCGAAGGGATAGGCAGAGGTGCACATATAGTACACCCACATTTCGCCAGTTATGTTTTAGGTCCCAATGTAATAGGGGGCGAGCCTATTGCCATCAACCGGGCACAAATCCAAACTCCGTGCTGCTACTGAGAATTATCTAATGAAAACACCCAGTAACACTTTGCCCGACCCGGGAATCGAACCCAGGACCTCGTGCTCAGCAGTCGCACTTAGCAACCACTAGACCAACGAGGCAGTCATGATTAAAATGAGTTACCGTTTTATTATGTGGATATAGAAGAAAACTATAATGTAATAGATAAGTATGTGATTTAACAAGCAACATGTAAATCAGTTTTTTTTCTGTCCTTTAAAAGCATTGGAATGAGAGATCTGTTATGGAAAAACAATAATAAAATAAAAAGGTTTATTTCAGAAACTTGTACAACTATTTAAAAATCTTACATAGGGACCTCCTATTAAGTAAAAGTAATACCTGTGTTAGGAGGCCCCGCTCTTCTATAACAAATTACATAATGGTAACTAGTGTACAAAGTGCAAAAAAAAAATTAAAAATTAGGTATTTATTTTTAAGAATTGTAAATAACCTTGTAAATAAAAAAAAATTAAACATAAAATTAAGAAAAAAACCTAAATTATAATAATTATCTGAAATTTAAACGAGGTATAGAAGACAAAAAAATATATCTCATTTTTCTTTATTGTAGGTTTTCTGTGAATAATTTAGTGGCAGCCGTCGTTGATTGGCGGAGTTTTGTTTGATCTCGGTCTGAGGGTTCAATAAAAAGTTTTTATATCAAAACCGATTGGCCGAAACTCCTGCGCTCCGTATTTCACGAAACGATTCCATCGCTCTCTACGATACGAATTAAGATGGTTGAAGTCTTATTTACGAGTGCAATAATATCAGCCGGCTAATTTGTAATAATTGCACGGAAAGTGATAACAGATCTATATTACAGAGACTACTAAAGCTAGGGACTGAAGAAACAATGATAGACAGAGAATGTGGTTGGCAATATTTGCTACACAATAAACTAAATAATAATAATTTACTATGTATAATGTATTTTTTTATAGAACTGTCGAGAGCAATAGGAGAAGCCTATGTGAACTGAGATAAGCTGATGATGGTAGAACAGTTTCATTATTTTTGATTTTCTTTACTATTAGCATGGAGTTTTTCCATTATACTATTTATTATCTAAGTTTAACTAAGCATTACTACTTGTTTTTTTTTTTAATTGATTAAGGGAAACTTGAAAAATGATGGACACGAGCGGGACTCGAACCCGCGACTTAATCAATTTAAAATTTAAGCCTAGCATTGCAACATGCATAAAAAATACAAAAAGTCATTACTACTTGTTGTTAGTTTTAGTTTGTCTTAACGACATAAATTGATCAAAACGTCGGGTACAGCTGAAACTTTCGCCATGTTCTTTCAAAGTTCAAAGTTTAAGCAGTCTTTTATACGCTTACATCTTTATCGCTCTTTCGCGGAAGTTTTAATCGTGTCGAAATGCCGATTGCTAGGAAGCAACGATCGTACATCTTACCCGACTTCCGAGGTTTGATCGGTTTTATTTTTTGGGAGGTTCACCGTCTCTTCATGTATCCGGCTAATGCGAGGTTAAAATCGTTACTTTTAGCATATTTTTGATTAACTTGGTTGGAGAAATTTTTTTAGTCTTGCCAAACTTCGATTTTGTAGTCATGCCTAACTTTCCTGGAGCTATGAGCTCGGACTCTTTTATTTTATAATAAAAGAGTCCTACAAAAGAAATCTTTCACTTTAATAACGTTTTTCATTAGTTGTATTCTCATAAGTGTATAAGTCTTTATTATTATGTCTAAAGATACCACACATCAATATTAATCGCATGATACATAAATAACAACGAGTTTAAAATATGTTTTTATACAAGTTATAAGTCGCAAACACGGCTAGGATTAGGCCAGCCACTACCACGAACCTACCGAAGCCTCCGTCGTCAAGTAGGTATAGTATATTATGTAGTTAACATATTTATAGGGTATGTAAGCTTCTTTTTCCTTGAACAAACAAAATCTCTTTCAAAATATCCAATCAAAATCTTACAATAATAATTATAAGCTTCTGGATTTGAAAAGACACCAGACCAATATCAAAACTAAATTAAATAGAGGCTGAAATTCCCATTGATCTTTCTTACTCTCGATAAGGACAGAGAATTCGACCACCAATCATCTAAAGACCGCTTAAACGGTAAAAAATTGATGCAGGCAATAAAATTTTAAACGCATGATCTGGTTGAAACGGTTCCCTGAAACAATTTGAGTTTCAATGCGGTCTACATTGACTGTAATTACATTATAATTCTTGTTGAATTATGTTTCATTGAATTATTTCAGTGAATAGACTGATGTTGAGGTTTTTTTTGTTTGGGTAATAATAGGTTTGGATATGAAAGAAAATGTAATGTAGCAAGTATGACTATTGGTATCATAATAATTATATGCATGTTGTCCATGCTAAGCTTGAATCTAAATAGATAAACGGTACGGTGAATGTCGCGGGTTCAAGACCCGCTAGTGTCTATAATTTTTCAAATTTTATTTATCAATTTAGATGTAGCAAGTAATTAAAATAATAGATCATTCAAAATACAAATTGCGACGCAATAAGTTCGCCCTTTTAAAGAAAAATACGTTGATCATTTTCTGACGAAAAAAACATGTTGGCTTGTCACAACAAAATCGAATCTAAGACCTTAAATGTTACAGAACTGGTAGTATCTACAGCATTATGACATTTAAAATGAACTTTTAGACCATACAGCTTCCTCAGCAAGAGTATGACATACTATAGGTATGTCTGAATATATTTGTTTCCCCACACATCACACACAGGTGTACGATAGAGTGAGGTCGCTACACGGCACTCGAAAACAATAAATAATATTGATAACCTCGCAAATCGAATTTACGAGCGTACCAAAACGTTCATAATTGAATTTTCGGAAACGCCCACAAATTATTACCTTGGTAAATACCACTCAGTTTACTACCGGGAAACTTGGGGTTGTTGTATCGAAACAGGCATTAAGAACAAGACACCACGGTGTAACTGTATATAAAAAAGTAAAGAGTAATGTATGACAAATGTCTGGAGACTTGATTTAAGGTATGCCTTGAAGATCGACTCGCCTGTTACTCGGTAGGTTACCCATCATTTTGTACGACGTAGTATAAGGTTGGCAATAGACTAAAGTAAGGCTAGATATGATGATGGTGGGCTACTAGGGCATAGAATGGCTCAGAATAGAACAGAATGGCGAATGAAGGAGTCCAGAACCAATTAACCAAGCCCGCATTAAGAAACTGTTATCTAAGTATCCTCTTACTGTTTTCAATTGCTATATTAAGTTGCTGAATGCTAACTTTATTTTTATTTACTCTCAAAACCATAGTTTTTTATTTAATGTCTTCATCCATACCTGAATGTTATGGCTTTTCTCCAGAATAGATGTAATTTAGTTATATCCCTTCCCTGTCAACATAGTTATCAATATTCTTTAATAATTTGGGAGAGGCTTATGTCCAGCAGTGTATTGCAACGGGCTGATGGCGATAATGATGATGATTAATAACTTTACCTTCACCCTAGTCAGCAACCTAATTCTGCCTAGAAACGTTATACTTCTTTAGACTCCTCTTCTGACAACGTACATTGAACGCAGGCAGCGGTAAACTATATAATCCAATTAGCAAGTCACGGTGGGCAGCAGTGTATAATAAAGTCATAAGCAACACTGGTAGCGGTAGGGGCGCTACATTAATCACAGATTACTGCGAGCTTAGATGCACTATCTCTTTGTCCTGGACTCCCAGTGCGGGGCAAAGAGTAAAACATAAGGGCTTGGTTGGAGTGTTGTGCCTAAACGTTGTTAGTAGCTCAGAAGATTTTTAAAAGGAAGATTTCCAGCGATGACGTAGATGTTTTCTATACATATTTACTTTTGTAAGTTTTGATAAAAGTCAACTTATGCCACTGTTGAAATTGCAAATGATCAAATACTTTGATGGCTAATTGAACGGTTCACGATGTTTGCTTGCGTGATGGGTGACCAGATCTTTCAGAAAGAGGAAGGTTTTGTAATAAAACGATATCATGTACAAAACAGCAGACCGGCTCTGTGGCGTACCTTGGGAGAGGCATATGTCCGGCTGTGGACTCCAACAGGCTGATGATGATGTACAAAACTAAAGCATATAAAAAAACTACAGATTCTATTTTTACACAAGATGGCATGAAAGCGTTTGCAATTTTTTCGTAAGAAGTGCATAATACCACTTGATACAACATCCCTTCAAAGTGTCGCATCTGTGCAAAACAGTAAGAAAATAATCTCTGTCCATTATTACGCTAAATAATATATGAGACGATTTATCTTAACCGAATAAGTAGTTGGTAATATTTTATACCGTGTATTGTGTCGCTAAACTTACGACTTCCGGTCAATGGCGGCGAACTCTGTCGCACAGCTTATCTCAAGATGAGATATTACTATTGTTATCTCAGTAACACTGTGGGAATATTTAGAATGCTCTGGAATGAGGATTTGTATCGGTTTCGACTTGAATAATGTGGTTTTGTACTGGAATTGCCACTGTATGCACTGACCTAGAGTTTGTTCTTCTGACTTCTTCCTCTCATCGTATGGTTGATGAATAACATAGTGTCAAAGTTAAAATCGCCTGTAGGCCTTCGTCATGGCTTTACATTACCGTTAAAAAATCTGTCAGATGTGCCGGTTTCTTCACGATATTTTTCTTTCCCATGTTTAGCAACTGATAACTAATTTATAATACGCACATGAATTCGAAAAGACATTGGTGCGTGTCGAGGTTTGTACTTGTGACCTATGACTTGGCAGTCCAAGGGTCATACCACTCGGGTGTTTCAGCTCACTAAGCAAATTACAACCCATTATGCAGCCTTTTGTAACCTCTCACCAATAACAAGACTTGGAGATATTTCTAAAGACTCTAGCCAGTCTGAATCTCACAGTGAACGACTTATTTATAAGGAAGAAATTGACAATTTTCGACTCTTGCTAGATCGAAACCATGAGTTTGCTGCATCCATAGAGCAGTGGCCTAGCGAATGGACTGCTGCGCTTGGGGTCCCGGGTTCAATAACAGCATGCGAAAAAAATTTGTGGATCCGCAGATGTTTATCACGATCCTGGGCGTCTATGTGATATTTCATGTTTGCGTAATGCTTCCACGATATAGGAGAAATGTGGAGCGACGTTTTTAAATAAAACAAAATCAATTTTTATATCTAATTTTGATGCCTTATTCCCTAAATGTACATACGATGTAGGTCTCAAATAAATAATAAATGTTCCCTACATCATAAAGGACTAGATCTAAATGCTAGCTCAACTAGGATCATACACAACAGGTTCACTGACAGCACCACAACAACTTGTAGATCAAATCTAACGGCAGACTAACCCAATAATTATGATCTAATTAATAACCACGAGGCTATGATTAAAATCAATGTGAACGTTCTCACGTTAACCTTTTTATTGTTGTGATTAATCTATATTTTGACAGCTGGTCTGGTTTGTGAGATATGCGCGGGAGGCTGTACGGCGCAACATGGAGAACTATAAGGTTTATTTTTTGTTATTATATAGTATATATATAGAAAGGATATTAAAATTATTATTTTTTTACTTGAATTTACGGAGATGCGGCGTTGGCAGGCTTCCAACTAGGAGGACCGACGATGTCGTCAGATTCAAATGACTGTCGTTCATTGTGGCGTTATAAGGGGGCGCGTTTTGTTTAAGAGTGGACGTCTTCCAGCTGATGATGACCGGACCTGCGGGTTGTAAGGCGACGATCCAATTTTGAGCATAGCAATATAGGTACTTGGCACGACATCTTTATTTTGCACTTAATCTTCCACTCGCCATCAAAAGTAAATCAGGCTGATTATTTATTAGAATAATCTGTAATAGAAAAATTATAGCAAGAATACTATCATAAACTGTTGCTATGACAAAAATGTAAGGGGCTAAACCAAAAAACATAATCATCGGTTTCAAAATTAAATTGATTGCGAAATTCAAGCCCAGTTATATCGACGCCTCTCAATCAATCACTGAACAAACTTTCACCACAAAATATCTTCAAAGCTTTCTAAAGTCCTGTATAAACGATTCTTCCCTTGAAAAATGTCCACAATTTTTCTTTGCACACCTCAATTAAGCGAATGCATTTTACGAACATATCATTAATACAAAACATATAGATAAACAATACTCTATATTCTTGGGCGGTGCACTCGAAATAAATCAAAGTTTGTGCGTAGGTGGCCGGCGCGGGCGCAACCCGCAATTACCAATTAACCTCGCGTTATATTCATGTTCGAAATTCAAAATTCAAATTCATTCGGTCATATCTCGACGTACGAGGTACGCGTCTAAAATGATGGTGTGAAATCAGAGCGCGATTTTTTTTAAATATGTTTTTTTTATCATGAACCCAATATATGTCTTAAAATAAAATAAATCGTGATCGAACAATACTCTTTATTAAAATCATTAATTTTCAAAATAAAATCTCAGACCTAAAAATACATTTACATTTTATTCGAATATTTCTTAATTTTTCTATTACGATATCCATTAATTAGATACATTTAGGCTCAATTTCAGTATTATTTATTTACTATACATAAAGTAGACGATATAATCTTTTTAAGAATAAGGTCTTATATTTGTAGGTATGTATCTATAGGTATATAGTATCAAAGACCAGGTCCCCACGACAAGGAATCATTAAAAAAGGTTTTTTTTAAATAATATTTCACCAATAGGGAATAATGTAGTGGTACGATTGGTAATCTGTGGTTTCATCTCATCATCACCTTTGGCCTTATTAATATTTCTGTTGAGGATAGCATGAAGAATCCTGAATATTTTAGTAGTTAGGTTAGGAACGGAATGTATCTTTGCATTCTTTTTGGCAGAAGCATTCCCGATGTCCCCATTATGAGTATGAGATACCACTAGGAGAGCTGCATTGCCGACCGTACCTACCACATTAGAGAATATTTAGATTTCTTGTCAGTGTAAACATCATTGAAAAACTTCTTACAAAATATTGAAGATAAAAAAGGTTAAAAATATATCATAAAATGTTTTTCATACATTATGGGCCGTAGAAATGGCAATCGTACCATTAAAATGAGCATATCAAATAAATCTAAGTAAATAGATAATACAAGGGTTCTATAGGTCTAAGTTTTAAACAGGCCATCGAAAATCGCTTACTAAAAATACAAAAAGGCTAGTATCCAAATTTAAAAAGTTTCCAGAATACAAAACTCGCCTAAATTGGTGGGATATGCATTTGTTTTTGCAATTTAAGTCTAATGTAAATTTAGCACCATAACACTAAAGAGTATTAAAATCAAGAACATTTTCATTTTGGGACTTAAAAATACTATATTCTTATTAAATGCAAATTATAAACTAATTAGTAGGAGTCATGCAATCGTGTCATGTTAAATAATAATTCTCTGGTTTATCACACTTTATACAACGCTATATTAAAACTAAAAATATAAATAAAACTAAAATTAGGTTTATTTTCATTTTGGATATTTACAAAATACCTACGGCTTCTACCTAACACAATTATCTTACACATCAAACAAAACAGTGAACATTATTCCTTCTAAAAGACTTTTGTGATATTATCAAAAGAAAACCTACTTTTGGCAATAGATTATCCACATAGAAAATAATTAGCCAAGATCCTTTTAGACCTCTAAGTGACGCCTGCCAAGCAAAACGCCCTTCTGCAAAATTGCTATTGTAAGTTGTCAGGCGTTTTCTTTTAAACTTCTATTTTTGAAAAGCTAAAATTTTATTTTTGTTATTTATAACTATTCATTTGATTTACTTACAGTAAATTACAAAAATATACAGACATGACATTAATATTCTACGCAGCTATTTTGATAATATGAATAACGATTTTTCTACCTTTATTGAACTATAATAATATATTTATGATTCTGTATAGTAATTAGGCCTAACATGTATATTTGTGTATCTAATAAATTGCGTTTTTAGTTATGAATGCAGTTTTGACGATAAAATCTACTAAAAACCATTTGCCTACGTCAGTTGATCTAAAATTATCACAAGCTATAACTGACTTCTTCGTAACATTATGCAACAAAATCATACTAAGTCTATCGTATTCACTATTAATATTTATTTATATCAACTTTACATTTTGTTTACTAAGTATTAATATTTTTTGTGATATTATTATGTACTAGTATAATTATTATTTCAACAGATTTTTATTTCTCTTACAATATACTCTCTATCTTTGACATTGTGTAATACCTGTAGGTAATATTCTACTTATAAAATAATATTTTTCTAAAATTGATTGATACAATATTCTAAAATAAATAATTTTTGTATGTTCATGTCTTTAAACATTCTTGTCAACTTGAGTAAGTTTATACAACAGATTCTCCATTGTGGATACCGTCTTTTAATTCTCTTACAAAATCTTCAAAGTTCAACTCTCTAATATTATTAATTATGCTATTAATTATTCTTTTCCCTTGACTTTCTTCTTTACTATTCTTCTTATCGTTGATGTCTTCTGAACCATGCCTTTTGAAATTTCTAACCCGATATATTTTGACCTTCCTTTTCGTCAGTTTTATCTCTACGTGCTCAACTGCTTTGAGGTCATGTAGGGTCCTAATTGACCCTGTTTAAAGTCCTCCTCCGACGTTGGGGGTTTTCACGAAGTATGTAGTTAGCGTACCTTTACCTTTCACGTATGTCGGTCCTCGACATTCGCATGTGTACCCTGCGTTCATCAGTACCCTGTAATATAAAAAAAAAACATTCGTGAATTTTTAATGCTTGCATTTGGACATTATTTCGTAACTAAAATAGTTATTTTTGAGGAAGAATATATGTATTAAATAAGATAATATTATTAATAATTAATGGTAGACAAATGATTTAGGGATTTTTTTTATGATTCTAATTTATCCGATTTTTATACGATCAGTTACCATAAAGCAATGTACAGAAATAATTATGTTCGTCTATGAACATAAAGGACCTAATTGAAATAGAAAAATAATACAAACAAGTTAAAAACACATACTTAGCCGTATCTTCCGTGACCTGGATCTTGCCCATGACGCCCGTAGAGTCCATCCTTGACGCCACATTGACGGTGTTGCCCCAGATGTCATACTGCGGCTTTTGAGCACCGACTACTCCGGCTATCACTGGGCCGTGGTTCAACCCTGAGTATACAAGTAGAGTTAGACCATTCTTCAGGCTGCTAAGGCTAAATAAAATCTATACTATCTATATAATGGCCCTTTATTGTTGGAAAGCCTCAAAATGAGATTTACTAAAAAGAGGCCTCTTTTATATAGTTGGGGCACTTTGATTGATCGTTCATTCGATAAGTTATGTAGCTTCCATAACAAAAATCTACTTGTACCTATACTTATATTATGTTTTGCTTCGAAAACTACACAAAAAGTATTATTTTTCTTTCAACAAGAACTAACGCCATCTGTGAATTTTGGCCTCACTTACTTTGCCTTCCATTTCAGTAACAACGGTACGTGCCAGTGCCCTCTATGAATTACGGCCATACTCACTACAGCTTAGCCAAGTCATACAGTTTTTTAGAAAAATTCCTGGATGCCACTACTGATCATTGCTCGTTAAAAATCACTTTTTGATATAGTTGTTAATTTTAATAACGCGTTTGGTTCAATAAAGTTAACATTTTAGTAGTTTAGGGTCAGAATAGAGCTAAATGGCTTTCGTTGTACAAAATAATGTCTCGTTTTCACATTTCACAATCTTTTGTTACTTCAATAAAAGGACTACATAACATCACGCCTGTATTCCTCGAAGGGGTAGGCAGAGGTGCACATATAGTACACCCACATTTCGCCAGTTATGTTTTTAGGTCCCAATGTAATAGGGGGCGAGCCTATTGCCATTAACCGGGCACAAATCCAGACTCCGTGCTGCTACTTAGAATTACCTAATGGAAAAACCCAGAAACACTGCCCGACCTGGGATTCGAACCCAGGACCTCATGCTCAGCAGTCGCGCTTAGCAACCACTAGACCAACGGACTAAAATATACAAAAAAGATTTAGAATAACATTAATTTAAGGATCCATGGCCATTGGCCATCGGAAAACGCTGAAAACAATCTGGCAGTCAATGACGTAAGTATACAAGCAAGTGACGCACCTATCCTCAGTTTAAACCGCTGGAAGGACTCCCTGTTGATCTGATCCAGTATCGTCATCAGAGCGATCGCGAACTCCACCAGGATAGCTACCGTGTGCTCCTCTTTACTTGACCCGCTCTGAAATTAAAAATGTCGGATTGCAGTTCATCGAATAGGTATTTATATAATTTTATTATTATAGCTAAATGTAGGGAGGGCTTCTTATAGTATCTTTCAGATTCAAATTCAAATTATTTATTTGCACAGAATGTAGGAATTCTTTTGGAGATAACTGCAATTCTCACAACCGGAAAAACTAGTCTTATGAGTGAAATTATATGCTAAACTAATATGCCAAACTGTAGACTCCTTATGAGTAATTTCACCAATAAGACTCCCAATTTCCCCGATTCAGTGATCGACATATTGTGCTTTAAAGCTAATAGATCAACATTAAGACAGATCCTTACATTTTGTTCTTCTTTTCCTGGTCTCAAACCAGAAGCGATCATGTACGTGCTTCCAATCGTCTTGATCTTCTCTATGCAGCTAAACTTTGGTTTCAGGAGTAACTGTAATATAGAGGAATTTGTTAGCTTATGATATTATAAGAAAAATCTGTCCTGTATTTTTGGCTAACACGTGTCATGAACCTCCTACATCAAATTATGGATGTCTAGGAAAAATTTAGTTCCATCTCCAAGGTCTCCAAGATACAGGCACCGCCTAGTTTTTGGACTGCTGACCTATTTATCATGTCATTAAACTTTACATATAACATTACTGGTTTGAAAGACTATTTAATATATTTCTTACA
The DNA here is from genome assembly GCA_946251915.1 of Abrostola triplasia. Lineage (NCBI taxonomy): Eukaryota > Metazoa > Arthropoda > Insecta > Lepidoptera > Noctuidae > Abrostola > Abrostola triplasia. Next base: position 1,185,954 of record OX276433.1, read on the forward strand.
ATTCACCCTCCTCATACTCGAACTAACCTTATCAAAATCACATATAATCTCGTTGAGCAGCCGCAGACACTCCAGGCCCTGCTTATTGACGTCAGTCTCATCGTAGAACTCCTTGTAGTTCGGTATCGACGCGAACATCACCGCGATGCTCGAATACCTCTCGTGGTACAACTCTGCCTGCCAATAGAAGATTAGACTGGTTAAGAAAGTGACTGAAATATCTAAAAAAATACGCAATTGTTCTCTTTTTTACTTCTTTATAATTTTTATTATCATGTTCATTATCTGCTTAGCTTTTGTCTAGAGTGAGAGTTGGCTTCCAGTCATATCAGATGAAGACTAATAATAACATTTACATTGCCAGAATGTCAGGCTTCTAATTTATAATGTATTAGATTGATTGTATCACAAACCTCAGAAGCAACATTAGTCAGGAAGTGTTCAGCCACGTGAGCCGGGAGAATGTTTTCTAAAAGAATCTGTAAAAATAAAAAGCGGGTATAAGTCCGTTGAGTATAAATTGAAAGAGATAAAGTTTGTATGTTTCGATTTAGGAAGTAATCTTCGAAATGCTCCATGCCATTCCAAAATTTTTTCACCAATATTTAGAATGAAATTTTTAGGTACTACATAGGCATATACTTTAATCTTAGAAAAGACACGCCAAATAATTAAAAGTTGTTTGCTGTATAGGAATTTTTATTGCCAACAAACCTTGTTGATTCCTCTCATAGTCTCGACCTCCTCTTGTTCGAACTTGAGCTTGTCTTTCCAGAGGAAGTCGGTGCGCGAGGTGAACTCAATCTGTCGGTCTAGGATGTGCAGCAGAGCGGCCAGGAACACCAGCACTCCGCCCGCTTTTGCCGCGTATGGGAGCATCGTGAAACTGGAATATTTTGAAAGTCAACATCAACAGAAAAATTTAATATTATGTTTTCCTACCACATGACTTTCAAATCATCATCATCATTAGCTGGAAGACGTCGACCGTAGAAAAAAGGCCTCCCCCTTAGAACTTCCCAATGAACAACAACATGCCTTCAAATGTATTTGTCTTATTTTGGTCAGTACCTTAAATAATTTGAATACTCACTCATTATCCATATCTCTTCTCTGGTACTCGTAAAATAATTCCGCAGAGGCGAATAGAGCTATATGTGCTATCAATGTCACACACATGAGCACCAGCTTCAAGACAAAACCCACTCGAAGGAACACCGATATAGAAGCTAGGGTTAACACTGAACTGTAGAGGTAGCTCTGAAAAAATAGACAGATAATATTGGTAACTTAAAATGGCGGATGAAGCGTCCATATTTTTATGCTAGAAATAATAAGGAACACCTAGAAACTTAACAAAGAAGAAGAAAAAAATAACTTGAGAGCTAAAGCAGAAAGCACTTTTTTTAACAAAATGTTGCCCCAGACTAGGATTTTCCTGTATCGTGGGTGCAAGCATTTATGACTCGTGCAGGAATCGACCTCAACTCTTAGCGCAGCAGTCCAATCTTATGAATCTATTTTACTTTTTCGGATAACGAACCATGCACTATATCTAAATCTGCACAATAAAATAAATAATCTATATTTCTAATCACTACTTCACTTACAAACACACTTACTGGAGCGGAATCAACGTCGTTGAATGTCTCCAAGCTGCTCATAGCGATGCCTTCAGTGATGTTGGATTCGGTGTTGTTGAAGCTGTCGTTACTTTGTAGATACGCTGAGTAGTCTAGAATTACGAACGTCTGAAACTAAAGCGCAGTTTGTATTAGATAAAATAAATTTTGAGCAAGTTAAATAGTGGATGTAATGTAAGTAGGTATATTTAAAGAAACGTCGCCCCACAATAGGATTTTCTCTTGTATCGTGGATGCGTTGCACTAAGCACCTGGACTTGGAACAGACATTTGCGGATAGCACAAATTTGTGTGCGGGAATCGAACCCGCAACCTTTAGCGTAGGAATCCAATCGCTTAGTCACTGTGCTAATCGAGTCGTTACAGATAGACAATTTAATACTACTCAAAATTTTAGACAGCTACTGAAATAATTTGGAGAGTAGGCAAATTCCATTAACACTCTGTTTCACCCAAATGACACCTAATATCTCACTTGATGGTTTTGTTTTGTGATCAAGAGAAAATTAATTAGATAGAAGAAATAAATGGTTTGGTCCATTGGTACTCATTTGTATTGTATTAGGTATTTTACCAAGTTAATAACTGCGCAGGCGCCAATAAGTAGCACTGAGACCAAGAACATCGTCAGCCTTATGAACCGATTATTGGACACCACCTGAAATATTAATAAAATATTTAAAAAAAAATACTATTACAATACATGCAGTAATTGAGCTATTTAAATATCTCAAATGGAAATCCGTGGTTTCATCAGAAACAGGCGTGACATGTATGTTAAATATCTCCACAATAATTTTTCAGCCAATAATCACCTTCAAATACAGTTTCCACAAATTATTTATTTATTAAGGTCTTCCCATGGCTTATGCGTATAAATTTCTATATGCATACATACATAGGTAGCTAAAGGCTTACGCACTAGCCAATTACGGGCTAACCAACATTCTTCTAAACAAACTACTGTTCATTATACAATGCACATCTTAAAATGAAAAAAAAAAATAATGCTCAAACTCTGGTGAAGATACAAAATCTCCATAAGATAAAACCGAGGCGTAAAGTAAACAATAACCAATACAATCTTTGGTCATATAATAAAATTAATCCAAGAGAAAAAGATAAAGTAAAACTCATGGAACTCAACAAAAGGGCCAAACAGACACTAACCTGTCCGGGCTTGGTGCAGTTATCAGCATACAAGTCATCAGCCAGCACAGGCACGTCAGATATAGGTCGGAGTCCCCGGGACAACATGCTACCGTCATACCACGATAGGTACACGAACACCAGCAATGTGAACAGGGTTGGCCCAAACGAGGCGTACAGCACTATACCCCTGCAAAAATACGATGTGATGACGTTATTCCAAATAAGTAACTGGATGACGTCTTAATTATTTATCCACAAAACTTTATATTTGATGGCCCTAAATAAAATCCCATACGAATATTATACTTACTTTGGTACAGTTAATAGCTGTATGAACGCCAATAAAGCGAACAAGAGAGCGGCGCACGCGACGTTATACTTGAACTGCGCATCAGCCTGGTTGCGGTACTGGCGCTCCTGCGAACTGCTCTTAAACCACAGCGTGACGCGGTTCATGCCTTCAGAGTTAGTGCTGGAAATGTAAAACAAAAAGAAATGTTAGCCAAAGATATTCAAAGAATAAATTAATCTGTTATAGTTGCAGATTCTTATAAAAACCGACCTGCAATCACAGCAAGTTGTTCTTTGTGGAAGTAAATTTTGTTCAATCATTGCTAAACTCTGAAACAAAAAAATAATGTATTCGATTCGTGGAAATAGAAGACATTAGAGATAAGTCCAAGAAATTGGAGATATCTCGTGATTCAAAACGCATGGATTTTTACCGAGACGTAAAATATAGCTAATACTTACAGATATGCCAATATTCTTAGCGAGAGTCGAGTCAGTGATGTTAGCGAAGGGTTTGTCAGCGCCCCAGCACTCCACGTACTTCGTCATCTTGCTGGAGGGTCGAGATCGTGACGGAACTCCAGGAGTTGCTGAAATAAACGCCAAGAATATTAAGGACGATCCAAATATCTAAACAAGGAAGACCAATGTTTATGGGTTGGGCTGGCTAATTGAGCTCTAACTCTACGAATTCATCGTAAATACTGAACTAAGATGGAACAGAAAAATGGTAAAAATGGACTTCACGATGATTTTGTTACCGACACTAATAAATATATGTATGTAAGTAACGACATAGAACAAAAAATAGAACAAACAAATACGACAACAATACTACATGAATTACTGAAACCAATTTTGAGTGGTGAAAATTTTTGTGGCCCCTTCAATCATTTTTAACGATCGCCCTGCATAGGTGCCGTAAAAGTTATCATGATTCTAATTCATAGACATTTTTTATCTGAAGAAGATGGCAATTGGTGATGGATGAAACTGGTGATGAACTCAGAATTATGGAAGTACGAAAATATCCATAATTGTCATTATTAAAAAAAGTATGTAAAAAGATACTTGAATTCTATCGTAAGTTAGGATGAGATACGAACACATTAGCCACAGGAAAGTCAAATTCATAATTATAAAACACTAACACAGCGATTCCACAGACTTAGTACTTAACATCCTAAGGTAAAGAGGCTGCGTTATCAAGTCAGTCGGGGTTGGTAGTTCATTTTGGTCACTAGAATTTTCTGGACAAAAATAAAATCAATGTTATTTTTTTAGGCATTGTTGTCTTATACTAGGTAACACTAACGAGCTTGTATGTTCCCAAGCCGCTAGCTACGTCCAACTGAATTGTCTATTTAATTTACTAGATTCGAGTGAGACGCGAGTATAACTCAATTTATAGTAAAATTCATAGATTTTCTTTGGTTACGCCGACTATAGATGTAAGTATTTGTTAATAGCCTTTAGTATTGTGTATCATTTTTTACTGTTATAAATAATTGGTGTCAATTTCCATCGATGTTCCACGTTTTTATCATGGGTGTGAAAAAGTCAAAAACAAGATTTATACATTTCCATTTAATCAATTGTAATATTTACCTGTTCCCATAATAGGACTTATGGCACCAATAATAGATCCACTGCGACTCTTAGGCTTAGTAGTTATCACTGTTCCATTGCCAAGACCTTCGCCTGGGCTGGTGGCTTGGTTGCTGTCGAAAGCTACCACTTTTACTGACGCTCTTCTGCTGAGATCTGTAAAATATTGAACAAGAACATTATTCACACATTAACTCCATCAATAACTAGAAATAGAATATCTACTATACCATCGCAATTATGTCAAAGTTTGTCAATGATAAAAGTGCGGGGTTTTACCGGTTCTCCATGCTATTAGAATGGCATTTTTTTACCAAGCAACTATATTTAATAAGCGCCTGTATTTTGTTTTTTTATAATGAGAAACAGTTTGAATTTGGCGTAAGCGTTATATGTTTCCAACTATTTGATACGATTTAAAACCTACCACCTGTGGTCCTCATAGATTCAGTCCTCAACACTCTGGTGGGGAAAGTCTCCATCTCGTTGAAGCTGTTCTGAGAAGGTGCTGGGCTGACGTTGTCTCTTGGCTTCGTTGGAGACACGTCCTGATATAAAGACGACACGATGCTAGCTTTCCTATCCACCGTGCATACGGAGAGCCGCCCATTTTCTGAAGGTTTCTGGAATATAAATAAATTATTGGTTAGGTAATTTAAATTTTGAAGAAGTATTGTAAAGGACGATGGAAAGAGGACGTTTATTCCCAGTTCTGGCTTGTCAGAACATACCTACAAGATTCATGTAAGTTCGTGAAACATTTTGACTGCCATGCCGCAGAATATTCATTTTTTATTTCAAGTTCAAAGGGTTTCTGTTAAATTCAGTAAACTACAACTCCAAAGATTTATAAGTGATTTATATTAAATACTATCTGCGCCCCGCGGTGTTACCCGCTGCATTTTTTCAGGAACGAAAGTAGCCTATGTGTTAATTCAGGGTGTCAGCTACCCACTTATGAAATTTTATCAAAATCGGTATAGCCATCTGAGCGTGAATAGGTAACAAACACACTCGCAAACTTTCGCCTTTATAATATTAGTGTGATGAACGATACCAAACCAAGGTTTTAAGAATAAGTAAATTTAAAGAACTTCAATGCTTTATAATTGTCTAGCCTTAGCAATGATATAAACTCAACAGAGAAATACGTGGGTTGATATGAGAGTAATCATTTTGAAATGCCTAGGGGTGATATTAAGTTGGCACGTGACCGTAAGCCACTAGATTATTGGAAACTATTGCCTTAGGAATCGTAAAGATCCTATCTTTTTTTACAGAATACCAATTATTTACTTACATAAAAATGTTGAACATTTTTATACTTAATTTATCACGATCAAATATGTTACAAAATAATCTAAAACTATTGTGTTAATTTTTAACCCAACAATAGTGTAAATCGTAAAGTTAACCATCTCCAATTCGAGTACTCCGTATATTTAGTATTTATACAGCCAGAATAAAACACTCATCATAATTATCTTCAGTGCCAGACAGGGCTCGCAATAAATTAGAGCCGACATTATCCCAGTAACCTTATAAACGAGGTTTAGCCACAGATCAAGTTACAAAATAGCCACTAGTCGACTAAGTTCAGATTTTCAGACGACAGCTGTAAATTCACTTAAACTTAAATCACTTTATCACTTGCAATTACTTGGAAGTTCTCTTAGAACCGTAACAAGCCAACTCTAGAGGGGAACTTAATTACTGGACACTTGCTTGGTTGTGGCAATTTGCTGTTTCTGGATCTAGTGTACATTCAGTCTAAAATAAGTTACATAACTAAGTCTTGGTGTCTCCCGGAAAAGTTTACACTACGAGGCTACGCTGCCTTGTCGAGCTTTGATAGCTAAAAGAAACCTGAAATTGCAATTTGTGAATGGAAATTTTGACTAGAGAGCCCAATATTTCATTCTAAAGATATCCATGTATATGTACATAAGGACTTGACTAGACTAAATTTAAATCATCGCTAATTTTCATAAACTTCAACGATTTTCACTAATACTTTGAGGGTTACTATGTTTTAACTGTATATGATTTATTGTATCATAATTACCCCAACAAAACATAATCCGTGGCTACTCAAATAATTACTTCAGATAAAATTTACTGCGAAATCGAATTCATGATCATCATTAGTCTATCTCAGCCTACTGGATGATACTGCATAATTTTCGTTTTCTTCCAATGAACAGCTTACTAGATTCCGCTCTATACTTTACCCTTTAACAAGTTTTATCAAACTTAACTATGTTGTTTTAAATCTGATAGTGTAAACAAGACCTTAGATTCAGTTGATAGCGTCCGAAGTTGAATTGAAGGATTACAGTTGATTGCAATTGTACTATCTCCATCGCCGTCTGTGTGATGAGTGTCTGGATTGCTTTCGACTTTATCTTTGTTCTTCTTAGTTTAATAAGTTGGAACGAACTTAACTTAAAATGAGGGAAGGTAATCCATGACAGGTCTCTGTTCAAAGTTTAAAGAGTTTGAAATTGTTTCTGCTGTTTGTGAGGAAAGTTTTTCATTTATTCAAAGTATGGGTCAATTCAACAAAACTAATTATTTTAGTAAACTATTTAAGTAGGTAAACGACATAACATAACATCACGCCTGTATTCCCCGAAGGGGTAGGCAGAGGTGTATATAGTACAACCACATTTCGCCAGTTATGTTTTTTAGGTCCCAATGTAATAGGGGGCGAGCCTATTGGCACAAATCCAGACTCCGTGCTGGCACTGAGAATTACCTAATGGAAAAACCCAGAAACACTTTGCCCGACCCGGGATTCGAACCCAGGACCTTGTGCTCAGCAGTCGAGTAGGTACATCCTATACTTTTAAAATTGCCAATAACAGCTAGTAATTGAATAGCCCACATGGTCCCACTGCTGGGCAATGGCCTCCTTTCCCATCTTCCACTTGTCCCTGCCATCCATTTCCCTCGATTTTTTCTGTTAGATTTTGGAAATCGCAGAGATTAAAACACCATTTCCAATGTTTATAAATAAAAGGGTATTCGTATACCACCATCTGGGGATGGTATATTATCCCTCGTGCGGGTTTGTTAGTGTTTTTCTAGGCTGGTGTTGAAGTACGGTTTATTACGTTGGCTTTAGGCAAACATTGTTGAGGTAGAATAAAAGGCTCTTCCTATTCCGAAAACAAAGGTAGGAGATGGATTTATATTTTTTGAAGAAGAACTAAATGATTAACTATATTTGTTTCTTATGTAAGGAATTTAACCATGACGATGAACTACAGCAATCATAGGTTATTTTGGATTTATATCGAAGCGATAAAACAAATAAAAATATAATATAAAATGCTTTTACGTTCAAAATAAGTTTTATTGAATACCAGGTATTTCTTGAACGTCATACATGATGAGACAACTCCAAAAAACAATCACCTTTCACCGCTAGTCCTAGTCAAGTCAAAACCCAAAGTTTTTCTAGGTGCTTAAGAAATAGACACCTCAATACTCAATACTTTATTGCATTCCATAAAAGTAAATAGATGGACTTATAATAGTACAGATCTTTATGGACCCTGTCGGGCACAACCAAAAGCGGAGAGAGGAACAGAGTTAACCTAATTATTTACATTATTTTAAACTTACTTATATCTAGGTATATAATTTGTTCTAGATATAAGTTTAACACCTACACTGGATATTATTTTCAATTGTATATAAGAAGACTCAGTTTACTGTAAGGAACCTACAATTGTTGGCACTCACATGCCGTTATTTCGGCATCGTAATCATACAGTGATTGGTAATGCATGACGACCTGATTAGCGCGGTGGCTAAGCGATTGGACTGCTGCGCTAAGGGTTGCGGGTTCGATTCCCGCACGGGGCAAAACTTTGTGCGAACCACAGATGTTTGTCCCGAGTCTGGGTGTTTGTGTATGTGAATATTTCATGTTTGTGAAACGCACCTACGATACAGGAGAAATTCCTAGTGTGGGGCGACGTTTTCTTTAAAAAAAAAAAAAAAAAAAAAATAGTAAGCCTCAGGAAAACCTAATCTCTGTCTAACATTACCATATCTTGTACTTCGCTGGAGGGCATAGTTCGTTTCCAATAATCTAGTTTGTGGCCCAAATTCCCGTGCCTTCTTAATATCGCCCCTGCAGACATTTACAAGGTGATCGCTGACAGCCCACAGATTTATCTGTTGAGCCAGCTGGATTTGATTGCTAAAGCTAGATAGAAGTTGGTTACATTAAACATAACATCACGGCTGTTTTCCCCGAAGAGATAGGCAGAATGTGAGTCACCCACATATTGCCAGTTATGTTATGGGCCCCAAAAAAGCCCTATGACTCTTTGCCTGACCCGGGAGTGGGACCGAGGACTTCATGCTTAGCAATCACTAGCCCAAAGAGGCAAGTTTAATAAAAGTTGGGTACATTTCAATTTCGTCTTCGTTGTAATCTTAAAGATTGTTAAGACGATTTTTCTATCGCTGAATAAGTTAAAGCAAATACACACTTTTATCAGATTTTACATTTACACATTGTCAAATATTAGTTTTCAAAGGTTATCTAAGTAAATGCATGTAATGTATAATAGCTCGAAAAATGTACCGAGACGTCTACAGAAAAGCAAACTTTAAATGAAACATTATTTACTTTTACCTATTGAGGTAAAAGTAAATAATGTTTCATTTAAAGTTTGCTTTTGCATCGCCGATTTATTTCGTTATACATATTCGTTGCATATAACATGAGACAATGACATGCACTCCATCTACAAAAGATTCGATTTATATCGGATATTGGCAATATTCGACACCGTTGGCACCGCTCGATACATGATTGAACAACACGCGTGAGACTTATGATATAACTATGTAAAGCAATGGTTGTAAGGAAATTGTTACAATTATACGAAAAAATAATTTTATTTTTAGACCTAAAGTACTTCGTTCTTCGACATTAGAAAATGTATTGTTTGGCCTTCTGTTACTTTTTAATTATGATGCCTTCTGTATGTAACATATATAATTATTAGTTGTGATGAGGTCTGATAAAATATAGAACAACAAACTACATAATTGGTGGTAAGGCATGAGGAGGTGACGTAACTAGATATCGTAATTGTTAATGTTGTCTTGCTAACTTTATGCATAATAGGTTTGTGATTGTTATTGTTATTTAACCAACTATCTATTAAACTTATCAAAGTAAAAATTGGAGTAATCTTCGTATTCCATACTTTTATTTAAATATTAACAAGAAAAATTAATTTATTCAGTCCTGCAAAGCAATATGTTCTCAACGCACAATAATAAGATCATCTTTATTATATTCATCGCGCAGAGCTACGTGTTAGCAACCAGTAGTTGAAGCAACTGATTTACAATTCATTGAAACAGCTCGCAGTTGCTTTTACATAATCAAGTCATATCGTGAATAGTTCGTTTGCAATCCAATCATTTTTTAAACTTTTTGATGAATGACGAATCTGTTCCTTAATTGGGAAGATCCGACAGGACTTAATCAGTTGAAGCGGATTTTTCGTGTGATCGATTTGTCGTCAGTTGGGATTAATTTCCTTTGATATAGGTAGAAATGATTTTGGATAAAGAATTCGTTTGATAACTTGATCTGACAGTATTATGGCATCGTTAAATAAAGTCGTATTGTCAGATAGCTCAAGGCTTTTTATTTCTCAATTATAAGTTACCTTTTCTTTTTGTAGCCTGTTCAGTGTCCCCCTGCTGGGCAAAGGCCTTCCCATTATTCCTCCACAAAATCCTGTCATATGCCATTTCAGGCCATAATACATAATTTTAATTTAATTTAACAAAGAATATTTTTGATTCCATCCCAGATTTTTGGGGCAGTCGTTCAAAGCAATATGTCTTAAAGACAATCTCAGATATCTGAACCTATGGAGTTTATTTATATCATTTTAACGAGCATAATAAAACATGTCTTCTAGTCTAGGTAGTTTTGAGATAAAAAACAATTTACTGATGACTTTAATATTTTAGACGCAAATTGTAAAGTGAAAGCACTTTCGTTCTCAACAAATAAAAATATATCAATCTCAGAAACTACGTTAAGTTCTCCTTGAGACCTTCCATTGATTAATGATGATTAAGACCTAGAATCAACTTCGATTGAGTTTTCTTTGGGTCAAGTAAGAAGCATTGATCAAGCAAGCACTATCAATCTTTAAAGAGAAGACAGCCTTAAGAATTGTTAAGACATCTCAGTGATGTATTGCGAGATGTTCTGACAATTATTTCTCGTGAATCTAAGGTAAGTGACACATTGATAGGGGGAAAACGTGACGTGGACGAAATCAATTACGGTCGTACGTTAGAAAACCTTTTGGGCCTTAAGAATTTTCTCTTGATGGAAGAAGAATTGGACTTTGAAGCAATTCACTCAAAATAGCTTCTTTATGAGGAAGAAACCTATAACTTAATATTAAAGAAAATTGATTTTTAGGTATCACTATTTTATGAAATTTCCTGAAGTAACGTGGGCTATGGATTGGTGGTTCAACTTTAGGATACACATACAAATAACTACAAAAATATAAAAAAATGTTACCACACATTTTACATCATTTTTACCCTCTTGAATAATCTTTTGGGCAAGTTAAGCGTCAGAGTAAACATAAAAAAGAAAGAAGCAGAAATAATAAAACTGTTTCACTACTAGATTACCTACCCTTGGTGGCACAATAAGGTAGGTCTCCACTTTGTGATCAGCAAGGTACCCCTCCCTTGAGGCTCCGTCTCCTGGCTCCACGTCGAACCTCCCACCCAGTTGAAGTAACGTAGACTTGGTGATGTGCACGCGTCTGAAACAAATGCTCCTGTGTTAACACCAAGAATGGCCTATTGACGACCTGATTGGCGCAGTGGCCAAGCACTGCTGCATCAAGGGTTGCGGGTTTGATTCCCGCACGGGACAAAAATTTGGGCGATCCGCAGATGTTTGTCCAGAGTCTGGATGTTTGAGCATGTGATATTTCATGTTTGTGAAATGCATCCACGATGGAGAAGAAATTTGCAGTGTCGAGCGACTTAGCATGGCAGTTCAATCGCTTAGCCACTGCACTAATCAGGTCGTCGTCGTATTAATAATCACACTATAAAGTTTGTATGTTTGTTACCTCTTCACGCCTAAACGGCTAGACCGATTTTGATGAAATTTCAAATGGAGGTGGCTGACACCCTGGATTAAAACATTAGCTGCTTTTATCCCGAAAAAAATTTGCGGGTAACACCGGGAGGCGCAGCTAAATAATTATTAGCCAAAAAAGCCATATTAATATAAGATTATGTTCAAACATTCACATTATAAGCTGCAAAAAAGAACAACTCAACTCTTACTACTGAACAAAGCATAATGCATAGCTAGGTAGAATTCATTATGATGGTAGAAACATTTCATTTTAAATAATGTTCAAAAGGTAAAAAAGGAATTAAATGTAATTAGGGGATAGTGCTGTCATTTTGTTTGAAGCACTATTCAAATTTGTTTGCCGGTAAAAACTTAAATGGTTTCAGTAGTATATTTAAGAGATAAGGCATAGTTAATTACTAAAAGTTACTGTTTTTAACGATAATTATTGGTTGGAGTATTCCACCGTTCTCCTAGGTAAGTGGTACAACTCTTGACGAGCTGAAATCGAGTAGAATGTAAATGTATAAGGACGACATAATATTTGATTGATGACACTATGTTAACAATATGACGACCTGATTAGAGCAGTGGTTAGGCGATTGGACTGCTGCGCTAAGGGTTGTGGGTTCGATTCCCGCACGGGGCAAAACTTTGTGCGAACCACAGATGTTTGTCCCGAGCCTGGGTGTTTGTGTCTGTGATATTTCCTGTTTGTGAAACGCAACCACGACACAGGAGAAATTCCTAGTGTGGTAGTGTGGTGTGGGGCTACGTTTAAAAAAAAAACTTATGTCATACCTATTTATCATTTTTTTCGATTTCTATTACCACTAAGAATATTTTGTAAATACTTGATATTAACCCTTTCCATCGTAGACTACGTGATGTGATACACTCACCCAGCAATACCGCCCGACTCCATATGGTTGGCAAGCGTGACGTCATCGCTCCACACGTCAAACTGCCACTTGCGCAGTCCCAGCACGCCACACAGCACGTTGCCGGTGTGGATGCCTATGCGCATGTCCACGTTGAAGCCTGTGGCCTCGCGGACGAACCTGGAGTAGGAAACGTAGATTAGATGTATGGCATAAATAGAATAGTTTTATTATCATTTTCTTTATTCATATATATACATATATCTTATATTTTACATTTTTAAATAATATATCAGTATAAAAATACATAATTTAAAAATATAAAATATAGGGCCCAACCAGCAGCGGGAACAGGGTCCAAGCTACCGGAGGTTAGGGCTCCAGAGAGAGGAACCTCCTCACAATCATTATTATCATCATCATTAGCCCGTTTCAATCCACTGCTGGACACAGGCCGCTCCCATTGTACGTGTGGTGGAAAGTTTGGTTACCGTCGGTATCGCAAGCTCTTAATTAACCTTGCTTTTGTGAACCTGTGAAACCTTTGACTTATCCAACCGCATAATGGCTAAATAAAATGATGGGGCACGTAGCTACGTGGTAACCGTGCAAATGAGACGAAGGTTTGCGAGGTCAAGCCGTGCTCGCCGCGGTCAGTTTTGCGATGGGTGACCTTTCACATGAGACCCTTCCGTGTTTCGGAAGGCACGCCCCGGTCGTGTCAGTCTACCGTCCCATCGGACTATGAGAGTGAGGGAATAGGAAGTGCACCTGTGTTTATACAATACATTATACTTGTGTTTTATAAATCTCCTGCGTAGCTAGTAGTTTAGTCTTAGATGAGACGGGACGCCATGACCGAAATTCGGTCAGGATTACATTATTATAATGGCCGAAATATTATCATTGATATCAGCGAAAGTTTCCACTGATAAATCGACTATGTCTTACCGTATGGCGTCAATCATTTGCAGCCCCATATTGACACAGTTGTAGGCGTGGTTGGGTCTCGACACCGGTAGGCCAGACACGCAGTAGTAACAGTCGCCTAAAATCTTGATCCTCATGCATTGGTTCTCCTGTAACAATGAGAGATACCCTTACTGTTAAACTTCAGTACTCTTATTCATAAAAAAAAAAACAATTTAAACCTTGGACTAAATTTTATCCATCACTGTTTTTTGCATGTCAAATAGGCTTGCGTATTTAAAACGATAAGCTCCAAAACATGGATTAGTAAAATCGTAATTAAAGAAAACACCTCACTAATATGTAAATTAAGCCTAAAAGGCTTACCTACATACTAAAACAAAATACATTTTTAAAGTAAACTAGCTGCGCCCCGCGGTGTTACCCGCTAAATGTTTTCGGGATAAAAAGTAGCCTATGTGTTAATCCAGGGTGTCAGCTACCTCCATATGAAATTTCATCGAAATCGGTCTAGCTGTTTGAGCGTGAATAGGTAACAGACATACAAACACAGTCACAAATACCTTTATTATATTAGTGTGATATTCAAAGAGCTTTTAAACAACATGTCTCAAACTATAATTAAAACAACATTACGTTACACTCACCATGAAGACAACATTAGACCAAGGCTATGCCATGTAATGACAGTAATCGATAGGGCCTTAGTAAAGTCGATCAATCACGGAATACTTCCACTTACTTTAAAACGTATCGATTTTTACAGGAAAACGGCTGCCAAAGTTTTTAACTGCAAGCCTATAGACTGACCTAATTCAAAGTCTATATATTTTTCTATTACTTTAGTACGTAGATTTATTAATATTTTACAACTTATTTACAAATACCCAGACTCGGGACAAACATCTGCGGTTCGCACAAATTTTTGTTCCAAACGGGAATCGAACACAACCCTTAGCGCAGCAGTCCAATCGCTTGCCACTGCGCCAATCAGGTCGTCTGCTTGTTCGAAAGAAGTATATACACTCAGAACTTTTTTAATAAAATAAAATATGCATAACAGATTTAAACTTCTATCTAAGAGAAAGTAAATTGATTTTGGCAACAGCAGTATCAAACTGTGCTTAAAGATAAAACTATTTCATTAAAAACATAATGTTCCTTCTTTAGCCATTTCGTCTATTATAACATAACATCACGCCTGTATTCCCCGAAGGGGTAAGCAGAGGTGCACATACAGTATACCCACATTTCGCCAGTTATGTTTTTATGTCCCAATGTAATAGGGGGCGAGCCTATTGCCGTCAACCGGGCACAAATCCGGACTCCGTGCGACTAAGAATTACCGAATGGAAAAACCCAGTAACACTTTGCCCGACCCGGGATTCGAACCCAGTACCTCGTGCTCAGCAGTCAGTGTAAAGAAATACTAAGTATTTTTTTTTGTTGTCCAGTTCTATTATCCTCTTGAACAAATCTCTCTATAACTCAAAGGTGTGCTGCCAGAAAACTCAATTTTGTTTTTCGGCCAGAGAATTAGCATTGCCATTCAACGTGGCAATGCCGCCAGCCTTTTGGGCACCCTACCAGTCGACAGCGATGAGGAGGAATACTTTGATGCATAATTTATAGTTTGAATTTTTTCTTTTGTATATATTTATTTTTAACGAGTGTAAATAACCTTGTAAATAAAAATATCATTGGTTTATTTTGAGTTAAGCTCGCCTCTGTACATCCAATGTCTTGTTTAAAATATCTCTCTGTATGTTATTGTGTACGATAAATTAAGTCTATCTATCTCCGCCATTAACGTGTAAAAGATTGAGAGCCATAACCTCATGCTATCAATCTTTGGTCGAGGACAGTCTTGCACTAAAGATAATACTCCTTTCAGAAGGTTGTGAAAAATTGCAAACAGGTTAAGATTATAGTGCATTACCAAACAATATTGTTGTACTATGTTTTAAAGTTTTTATTTACAGGGTTATTTACACTTCTTAAAAATAAATAAATACAAAATAAAAAAATTAAACTAAAAATTATGCATCAAAGTATTCTTTCACGTTGAATGGCAATGCTAATTCTTTGGCCGAAAAACAGGCCAGCCTAAAAAAGTATAAATTAAGTTTGTTTTAAAGTGTTTTAAGGTAGGCAGAATTAGTATTCGACTGTATATTTTTTACTACATACATGCATACATAAAGTCACGCCTGTTTCCCTAAGGGGTAGGCAGAGACCACGGATTTCCATTTGCTACGATCCTGGCATACTTCTTTTGCTTCATTCACACGCATGATATTCCTCATACTTCCTTATTTTACTGTTAGGGTTTAACTTTACCTAGAGCTTATTCTTAAGTATAGATATGAAGTTAAACTTCTGAACATTTTATAGTAATGCCAAATTAATTTCAGAGCTATTATGATCCATTTTGAATAACAGTGCGTAATTATAAGACTATGTTAAAACTATTTAAGGGAAAAAAACAAAAAAATATTGATTTATTTACTATGCCAGAGGGGTGCACTTGCACCCTGGCATGCAGGAAAATACATAGATTGTTTTATTCTTTATTAATTTTGTTTGAAATGCACCTTTAGTCCTATTCTATCGATGATCTTTTCAAATTTGTTTAACAAAGTCAATGCGTGTAGTCAATTTATTCTACATTTTGTATTAGTTGTGTAGCAGTGTATATGTAGTTACTAATGCAAATGCACTTTATGCATCCCCTTGAAAGAAATCCTAGCGGCGCCAAAACTGCAAGAAATCTTACCATATTATCTGCATATTCTAAATACTAGAGACGGTTAGAATTCAACAGCTAACAAGATCTTAGCTTCCCTGCGATAACCTTTGTGCCATTACCAAGATCCTAACGAACTTGGAAACCGACTTCAATCGTTATAATACAATTCTAAAAGAAAAAAAAGGAAGGATTAACATTCTGCAATTGCAAAGAAGTAGTAAGCTAGCTCTTTATATAAAAAGCTGGGAAAAGGAAGAAAGATTATAGAGTTCAAGCTACAGTAGAAAAGTTTACTACTTAATTAACTCATTTAAATAAAACAAAAGACCTTGGAATATTCTCGAACAATGCACTAATAAAAATACTTGTCTGAAGTTCTATTTAAATGTTGCCAGCTCGTATATTATTATTTATTTTTTGTATCTCTTTTATTATACTCGGGCTATCAACTATGGGGAAGATACCCGGACTTTTAAAAGGCTTACGTGGGGACACAGGTCCAACACGCAGAGGCCCGTTGAGAACTTTAATCTAAAAGGGAATGGGACACCAGCTAGGGACACCACACAACTGCTCTAAAAAAGAACAGCCATGAAAAGTCCCCAGAAGGTGCGGGACTATTGAGAAAGATGGATACTAAAATGATTTGGTCTATTGTGTTGGGATGTTTCGTGTAATGGTTACTTTTATTTTATACTGAATAAAAACGGCGTCTGCCTTTTATCATAAAATATGCAGAATGGTGACTCGCCACTCACTAGATGGGCCCCCTAAACAGTCGCCACTATAGGCAACAGGGAGCAACACCGATGCGAGTGGCTAGGGGTGTAGAGCGGTGCGGCCCCGGTTTCACCATCGCGCGTCTCGAAGACTCGGAGCGGGTTTCCCCGCTATTACGCCATTAGACACTTCCACCCCCGAGCATATAGCTCTGGCGACCCCTCTCTGACCAGCCAACTAAGGCAAGAAAGAGCTGAGAGTCCTGCGGGCGCTCTTCGGTTTCCACTCCAGCTACCCATATCGGGCAAACCGGGGATGAGTCCCTGACCGACTCTCTGGGGTATCAGGCACGTTGTGTCGCCACTCACAAACAGCTCGCCACAAGCTGCCCTGCGGTTTGTGTGCTTTTAGTACAAGTCCTTGTGATATATTTTTTATTTCTATCACGAGGGTTGGTAAAGCTATACTACTGTCCCCTCCGGTGTTACGTTATTCTCATGTTGAGGTAACGATGTGCCCAGAGGGGTTTTATTTATTTTATTATTATAACGTCACGCCTGTATTCCCCGAAGGGGTAGGCAGAGGTGCACATATAGTACGCCCACATTTCGCCAGTTACGTTTTTCGGTCCCAATGTAATAGGGGGCAAGCCTATTGCCATCAACCGGGCACAGATCCAGGCTCCGTGCTGCTACTGAAAAAACCTGATGGAAAAACCCAGTAACACTTTGCCTGACCCGGTATTCGAACCCAGGACCTCGTGCTCAGCAGGCGCGCTTAGCAACCACTAGACCAACGAGGCAGCTCGTATAATCTAAATCTTTTCACAATATGGAATAAAGAGTACACTAGACGGTACTTGGAAAACAAATGTACGCAAAATATGGTAATGATATCTCTATTATAGCACTTTGTGCTTTTATCGTTTATTTCATAAACAAAAACCGTATTTCTACGTTTGTTTGAACATTACGTTTTCATATCTTTTTATGAAACAACGAAATAGATGAAATGAAAGTTGGATTTGAATTACTTTTTTTTTCTATCTAGTGTAACTCTATTTGATATAATACCAAGACTATAACTATACCTCGATTGTAGTTTTCAAAAGGGCAGAAGTGTGTACTTTTAAACACATACCTCCATACTCATAAACACTTTTAATTATTTAATTCAAGGATTATATTAAACCTGTCACTGTCAGTTGCATGTCAAAGTATAAAGATGTCAATAGACTTAATAAGGGTGTAAGTTACACAGGTATTATCTTCTTCGATGAATGAAGGGGGGGGGGGGGTTGAATTCTCTTACTTCTTCTTCTTAAATTTAAGAGCTTTACTCTTGTTGGTGGAGCAAACGCCACTGCTCACTATCTTAGTCATTCTATTGAGTTCTTTCATAAAAATACTTGACTATTGTGTCCTGCCTTCCTAACATGCACTCATGGTATGGGGGCTGAAATGTAGGTAGGTAGTAGGTATTGAAATAAAACTGGGTTTACGGATTTTATCGCGGTTTTTTAATTGTTTTTTGGTCCCGACGTTTCGAATCCTTTACAGCATTCATGCTCACGGGCAGACTGAGGTGTTAAACGTCTAATTTGAACAATTACTATCAGTATCAACTACCTTACAATCCGCGATAAAATCCGTAAACCTAGTTTTATTTCAATGTCTAATATTCGCGTAAGTGATAGAAATCATTAGGTAGTAGGTAGTTAAAGTAATACCTAGCTAGATAACAATTTCATGGTTCATTAGGTATTCAATTAATAATTAATGTCCAGCTCAATTCACTATATCAGTCACCTAAAAACCATCACTTATAAACGTATATCAGACCATATTCACGCACATACACATCATAAAACTTCAATATCTCAGCGAACAACTATTACAGACTATAACAATTTAATGCGCCGTGTATATCGCCATACATGCCGTCTATTGTCATGCATATACATGTTACCACCGTGATCGCGTATGCAAACTGCCCGGTTTACGAGGTGAACTATGAATATTGGAGTGAATGCTCTCACTCGAATAAAATCGGTTTAAATTAATATTGTGTACTGAAAATTCAGTTGTAGTCTGCACTTGTTTGTTGTTTTAGACAGAGAATATTATTTAGTTGTGTTTCTGAACTGTGGTTTTATTAAATAAATAATTTAACTCATGAACAGAATAATGTACCTATGTGAGTTTTATTAAGTTACGTTATTAAGTGGGGCTATATATTATATTTCATTTAGGGAGATAATATGTACCAATATAAATGACTAGTCTATATTTATATACTAGCGTTTGCCCGCGGCTTCGTCCGCGTTAAGTAGCCTATGTAATTTCTCGGGTCGTAAACTTTCTATATGCCAAATTTTATCAAAATCCGTCTAGCGGTTTAGTCGTGAAGGCGTAACAGACAGACAGAGCTACTTTCATATTTATAATAATTTAGTAGCTGCGCCCCGCAGTGTTACCCGCTACATTTTTCGGGGTAAAAAGCCTATGGGCTAAGCCAGGGTGTCAGCTACCTCCATATGAAATTTCATCAAAATCGGTCCAGCCGTACCGTCCGACCCGGGATTCGAACCCAGGACCTCGTGCGTCGCAACTACTAGACCAACGAGGCAGTCCTATAGATACAAACACACATTACCGACCCGTGCAAACTAAGTAATACTGAAAACTTGTGAAACAAGAGACAAGCGATATGAAGTTAGGTATTTGTTTAGACGATACGAGCAAACACAGGTGAACTTGTAGAGTTAGAAACTTAGAGGACTTTGTAATTACTGCGATGGTACTGTGAAGCTGTGGTAGCCTGGTGGTTAACATACCGGAATTGTATGCACAAGGTGGCGGGTTCAAACCCGGGCAAGTGTGTGTGCAATGTGACTTTTTCAATGTTATAAATACTTTCTTAGTCATTCTAAGACATCACTGACTAACGGTGACGGAAAACATCGAGAGTAAACCTGGATTTAATTTTCTGAAATCGCCGACCCGCAGTGAGCTAGCGTGGTAATCAATGCTCAATCCTTCTCTATACGAGAAGCGTTAATTGCCCTGCAGTGGGACAGTTATAGGCTGTTATTATTTATTTATACTGTGATGTTACTGTCATTAGATTTGTGAACAAATATACTGAGATAATTTGTTTATGGTTTTGTGAGAGTTTTGTTATAGACTTTATTTTAGATTGCCTCCTTGGTCTAGTGGTCGCTGACGGCAGCGCTACATTTGAGGTCTTGGGTTTGAATCTCGGGTCAAGCAAAAAGTTATTGGGTATTTTTTTTGTAGTATCCAGTAGCAGCGTGGTCTGGCAATAGGGTCGCCTCCTATTACATTGGGGCTTATGACGTGACCGATAAAAGGGTATATAAGGGATACATAATATAGAGGAGTACCTCTGCCTTGCCCTTCGGAGAATACAGGAGCGATGTTATGTTTTTTTTTATTTGAAACTTAGGTATTTTATTAATAGATTTGGACCTAGTTTCCAATGCTTTGTTCTGGCAGTGTGCAACATTATCAAATAAATGTTACAAAAATTGTTGGTACAAAGCATAACGGCACTTGGTCCCAACTATAAGACCGGTGTTGTTTATTTTAACGAGTTCTGTGACCCCCCATCCGTCGTTTGAAATTCAGTTATATTTTTACTGTAGAAACACCTAATATGTGATTAATAATCGGCATGAAAGAAGGAAAAGACAACAACAATATAAAACAGATAAATACGTCTTCAAAACACAACCCTATTCTTTTATAAGTTAGTTAAAAAGATATCAACACAGTCAACTTAACTAGATATTTTAAATAGATTTTAAAACTGTAGTAAAACCTTTTCAAGCTACCTCTTTTAAGAGTTGTGTACGAGAATCACTCCTTGTCACAGTTCGACAGCGATTGTACTCCCTCCTCTCGATGCCATTCTCTGCAGATAAATTGAATCCAACTGTTTTACCACAGAGTATAAATGCGCAGAAAAGCCATATAAAAGTCTCTCGTTGATCAGTCAAAAGTCCAAAACCATTTTTATAATATATAATTATAATTAATGCATTGACCCTTCTTAGGATTGTATGAAATTGTAAATCTTTGAATGCGATATAAATAATGTAAAACAAATTAGAAACCTGAACATCTTAAAAACAGGTATTCGAATTATTTGACTTTATTGACTGCCTCGTTGGTCTAGTGGTTGCTAAGCGCGACTGCTGAGCACGAGGTCCCGTGATCGAATCCCGGGTCGGGCAAAGTGTTACTAGGTTTTTCCATTAGGTTATTCTCAGTAGCAACACAGAGTCGGCCTTGTGTAAACATTAGGACCTAAAAACATAACTGGCGAAATGTGGGTGTACTATACGTGCACCTCTGCCTACCCCTTTGCGGAATACAAGCGTGATGTTTTTTTATTGAGATATTGTCCCATACTTTGGGCATATAAAATAGTCCAGTCATGAAAATCAGGCCACAGAATAATTCATCTACAGATGAGACAAACCTCTGCAATATCCAGGAATAAAATCTTACTATTCCACTACGCCAATCACGTCGTTATACATTAACACATAAATCCACTTCTAAGTTCTAGTTTGCCAACCCCAGGCCGCAGTGGTTAGCAAACACGAGTCTTTAATAGGACAGCTTCACAATGGACGGTCGGATTCACAATCCTTGCCAGTGAGGGAAAAAGAGAAACTAGTGCTAGCACAGCTGCTAAAGTAAATCTAGGTACATCTAACTAGGTATATAAAATTAAACATTTAGAATTCTACAGATAGTAAAAAAGCTAGTCTCTGTAGCCGCGAATGGTCTTGTCGTGAGGAACTAAAAATGAAAGCACTAATCAAAGAACAACCTGATTGACGCACTGGCTAAGCGATTGGATTGCATCAGTATGGGTTGCAGGTTCAATTCCAGATCGGGACAAATCTTTGAGTGATCCGCAAAGCTTTGTTCCGAGTCTAGATCTGGGAATCTTAACGCACCCACGATATAGGAAAAAACGTAACGTGGGGCGAAGTTTAAAAAAAAATCTGTAGCAGCTTTGGTTTTGCAATTGTGCGCCAACAGCTAGCCGCAATAGTGTGAAAAAAATAATGGCAGTGGTGAATCCCTCTAATATTATTTTCTATTTAAAAGCATGTGTAATTAAGATTTCTGCCTCGTTGGTCTAGTGTGTGCTAAGCGCGACTGCTAAGCACGAGGTCCTGGGTTCGAATCCCGGGTCGGGCAAAGTGTTACTAGATTATTCCATTAGGTAATTCTCAGTAGCAGCACGGAGTCTTGTGCCTGGTTGATGGCAATAGGCTCGCCCCCTATTACATAATTTGAAACATAACTGGCGAAATGTTGGTGTTCTATACGTGCACCTCTGCTTACCTCTTCGGGGAATACAGGCATGATGTTTATGTATTTAAGAGACACAATTATACATTCAACCAAAGAATAGATTTTCGCGAAACAAGTAACCAAAGTTTGAGTTAGTGAAACAACGGTAGGTACAGCCCGTAAATTGGTTGGTAGCTGACAAACTAGGGCTTGTTAACGAAATAGACAATACTCAGAGACACGTTTGTTACTGTGATCGCAGAAACTTCATTAATTAGTGATTCACGTAATATTTTGGGACACTAAGAATAGTGTTCCTACGATTCCTTCATAGGTACTAGGGTTCATTCTGCATCTTTAATCACATAACATCACGCCTGTATTCCCCGAAGGGGTAGGCAGTGGTGCACATACAATACACGCACATTTTGCCAGTTTTGTCGTAGATCCCAATGTAATAGGGGTGAGCCTGTTGCCACCAACCGGACACAAATCTAGACTATATGCTGCTACTGAGAATTACCAAATGGGAAATCTTAGTACACTTTGCCCCACCCAGGATTTGAACCCCTCTTGCTCAGCAGCCGCGCTTAGCGACCACTAGACTAACGAGGCAGTGAGGTCTAACATTTTTATCTTATTTTAATACTTGTATTTAGCCCATATTTTGATCATACAATTAATGATCATTGCTAATCCTCTCCAACAATATAAATCATTCTTATTAGTACCAAAGATTTCTTGCCGAATTGGTCTCTTACAACTTTAGGAGAATTATATCTAGACTGGACTTTAAGCATGGCCTGAGAAAAGATAATACAACCAGACTAGTTCAAGGCAATAGAACAGCATAAGGCAATTCAAATAAGGGTTTGGAAATCGCCTTAGCCACGGTAATACATCTCTTTGAACTTTTGCTTTGTTAAAGAAACTTAAGGATTCCGATGTATAGTTATTTTAACAGTTTTGTAGTCTTACTTGCCTAGATTGTTCATTAGTATAGTTATATGAATTGTATATGCTGTGGATAACGGTGTGAGTTTCACATTTATATAATATCTTTGTTTATATTATTTGCGTAGATATAATGTGTTACTGTTTGTTTGTCCCAAATAAATAAATAAATAAGATAAATAAATAAACTTACCTGAGCGATCTGATCGAATCTCCCAAACAGTTCGTTGAGAGTCTTCACCAGATCAGAAGCGCTGAGTCGCTCCGACAGCGGCGTGAAGTTGACTATGTCAGCATACAGTATGCTGACGTTGTTGTGCCGCTGTACATGCATCTCATGGAAGCGGGTCTGCTTGGAGCTGTCGGCGCAGGCGTCCGCCATCTTGAGCATTATTGAGCGTTTCACCTGGAACAAGAGAAGATGTTTTGAGCAAAAGCCTCAATTTCATATCAATGCCTACTAATATGTGTGTTTAAAAAACCTCAGTGAGTGTCTATACAATTAATTGTCTACTATTCTGTGGTCAACGTACGTTACCATAGACACCACAGCTCTTAATGCACCACGGTACCTTATGAACCACGGTACCTTATGCACCACGGTACCTTATGAACCACGGTACCTTATGAACCACGGTACCTTATGCACTACGGTACCTTATGCACTGTGGGACCTTATGCACCACGGTACCTTATGAACCACGGTACCTTATGAACCACGGTACCTTATGTACTACGGTACCTTATATACTACGGTACCTTATGTACTACGGTACCTTATGTACTACGGTACCTTATGTACTACGGTACCTTATGTACTACGGTACCTTATGTACTACGGTACCTTATGTACTACGGTACCTTATATACTACGGTACCTTATGTACTACGGTACCTTATGTACTACGGTACCTTATGTACTACGGTACCTTATGTACTACGGTACCTTATGTACTACGGTACCTTATATACTACGGTACCTTATGTACTACGGTACCTTATGTACTACGGTACCTTATGCACAACGGTACTTTATGCACTGTGGTACCTTATGCACTACGGTACCTTATGCACCACGGTACCTTATGAACCACGGTACCTTATGAACCACGGTACCTTATGCACTACGGTACCTTATGCACTACGGTACCTTATGCACTACGGTACCTTCTGCACTACGGTACCTTATGCACAACGGTACTTTATGCACTACGGTACCTTATGCACTGTGGTACCTTATGCACTACGGTACCTTATGCACTACGGTACCTTATGCACTATAGTACCTACGTATTGACTAATATTCTTTCTAAGTAAAGTTTATCTTTATTACAATCTTTTCATATTTACAGTTCATGTAGACACGATAGAATAAGAATGCGTAATCATGAAGTTGTCTCTGTATACTTACTAATCATAATACTACGTCATTAGAAAGACGTCTACTGTTGAACAAAGGCCTCTCTCTTTGAACGCCATTTCCATTTGCCATTTGCATCCACTGGTATACGGTAATACTATATATCGTCTATCAATCGAAAATCCGCAAAAATCTAATTGGCTTTAACGACAGGTTTCCAACTTGAGACACTGACTTAAGAGGTACTAATTCACGGTTATTTCAGGTCGTTACTCCCGAACAAAATTAGGTGAATTACCCTTAACGAATTTCCTTTGGGAAAATTAATATTCTTCTTGACAAGGCCTGTAATTTAACGAGTCTTATCGCCACTATGCTCCAGTGAACAAATAAGATCCTCCGTCCTTCCTCGCATTAATTTAAAGATTTCTTCACGGTTTCTGACTTTCGTTGTTATCTCTTATTATTTGGTTGATTCGCATTTGTATTATTGGTTTGTGCATATTATTAATTGCGGGCAACCGTTGGATGCAATTGGCAAGCTGACGTTCATTGTGGTGTTCTAAGGGGGAGGCCTTTGTTCAACAGTGGACGTCTTCCGGCTGATGATGATTATGATGATTATTAACAAGTTTACAACTCTAAAAACTTTTTTTTTTATATTTTCAGATTTCAAGTCTTTCAAACTTCTTTCACTTTTTTATTCATTAACCATACGTTAAGAAGAAAAAGAAACACACGAAGCAGTACAAACATAATACGTCCAAATAATGAAATACTAACTTTGATAAAATTTACACCTATTGGATAATTAAGTTAGTAACCTTCGTAACCTTTTAAAAAACTGACAGGGTCTTCAATGACCAGTAAAATAGGGCAACGGGCTTTACACAAACCTTTGAAAATCTCACAATTTCTTTGACAGTTGCTGGTGCGAAAATAAGTGTGATCATAATTAGTTTTTTAATTAAAGGGACCAACGTTTTTGTATTCCAATCAGAACTTCGATAAAATAGTCTTTGTAATTTTAATGATAATGTGAATCGAATGTTCGACTCTTCTTTCAATCAATGTTTCAATAATGATAATTTAATTATTTAGATACTTTACGGCTTTTAAATTTAGAAAGGTAGGCTGAGATTGTTTGGGCTTGTAGAATGAGTGAATGATGAAGAGTGACAACGTAGTGTCACTGGAAAAGAAAGACCGAGGAAAAGATATTGTGATTAGATTAGAGATGTTTTGGAGAAAGGTATACCCCCTTACCATAAACTTTTAAAGCCGGTGGTATGGCATCTCGTTTTTACGGCGGAAAATGTCTTGTTTCAGAGTTCACGGTAAGGGGACTGATCCCTAACTGGTGGGTATGGGTGAAGAACGTGATGACACAAAAAATGATATTGGGCTAGGATTGTAGCAAATGCAAACCAGTGGTCTATGTCTTTGCCGTTGATAATATAATCTCCACGGAATAGTCGCAAACGATAGCTAGTTAATTATTACAAACTATTTAGCATATAGCAACAATTTGACATGCTGCGCTGTGACATTTTACAGGGTAATAAAATAAAATAGTAATAGCAATAAAGCCACGGGACACTTTCACTATTGGTTGATATAACGAGTGACCTATTAGTCAATTATAATTCGTATTCAAATATCACAACATTAAACGGAGGAATAATACTTTTATGGCCAATCTAACTTCCTGTTAGAGACTCTTATTTTTATTTCTCTTCTAAGAAAAATCTTGCTCTTTGTATATAAAAGCGGGTAACGTTACTTTTCTATGAAAATGATTTGTTATTATCTGTATTATGGTCTATCGCTGCCGCTACACGTGTTGTCGCCAAGGGTTTGAGTGCTAATTAAGTACTGCCACCAGAGTGATAAAAACTAGTTGTAATTGACTTAACGTTGTTTAAAATGCCTACCGAAGAGATACATTTATAGACGAAAATTTAAAAAAATACAAAAATAAAAGTGCCTGATAAAAAACTCATAGCAATAAGTATCACACATACGTCGTTGCTTGGTTGGTACGTTCTTATGTAAAATAATGACTAAGATAGTGAATAATTCTTTTAATATAAACATCACGAGATTCGTTCTTACGAATTAGTGGAAAATGAAATCATTTTCTCGTTACTCGTAGTTTGGTTTTTAATAGGTAATAATAATAATAATCTTTATTGTCATAAAAAGTACATCAACATTTATGAAGTCTCCGACACCCGTGCTAGGTACGTAACCTAGCAAGGGTGTCAGAGACTTCATAAATGTAGGTGCTTTATGCTGTTGTAAATATTAATGCAATTGTTTTGTTTTGTCATTGTTCAACTCTGCATCACCCTTAGGTTGACTGGTTGAAAATGCCAAAAACAAATCGACTGGACGGTAGTCATGTTTATTGTCTTTATTTTATGGCCTTCTTTATTACGGTACAGTAAGTACCCTAGTCTGGATCAAACAAAAATGTTGGTAAATCGTAGATGCAAATGCAAAATATAATGAGATTTTTTTTTATAACCTAACCTAACCTAACCAACGTGTTATTAAATAATTCTGATAAATCTCATTTATTACTTAATTGCTTGTCACTGAAGCAGACACAATAGTTAATCACTGGGTTTCATCCTGACTCATTGGACAGCGAAATGATAAAGTTTTTTTTCCGAAAGTAGATAATTATAATTATGATTACCAGTGACCTAGAGTTGCTGTCAATGGTACCGTAGTAATGTCATGACCTTCTTACTTTACCCAGTGTAGGGGGAAAGTCCACAAAAATGACATTACTTTAAACTATTTTTTACAAAACTAAATAAGCACTGACAGCCACGGGCTTATTATGATTATTATATTTTGTTGTTACATTACACGGATTTTACATTTAGATTTTGTCGACAACATGATTAGCGCAGTGGCTAAGCGATTGGACTGCTGCGCTAACGGTTGCGGGTTCGATTCCCGCACGGGGCAAAATTTTGTGCGAACCACAGAAAAAGAAGTGAAACGCACCCACGACACAGAGAAATTCCTAGTGTGGGGCATTTAAAAAAAAAAAATAGTGGTATAGTCTTCTGAATTGCCGTCTAATAAAATCGTAAATACTAATAGTAAACACTTCGGAGAATAGTGGCGTTATATTACATTACTAATTACATTCTCTTTAAGGAAAATAAAAACAAAAATCACAAAAAAATATTGAATCATACTATGCGACGAAACACAGTTTTCTTAGAATTGTAATGAGTTGGGATTCACCATATGGTATGTGGGTGTGGTTTTAGACGAATTATGACGTATAAAGTGACGTCATACCTTGTTAGAATGGGGTCAATCAAAGGAATGTTTTCCGTGGTTAATGAGGTTGTTTCTGATCGGTTGTAGACAGAGACGTATTTAGAGTGGAGGAATATTGATGGGACTTTGATGGTGTTTTGTGTTTGACTTTAATTAAAATAATTTTGTTGGACTAATGTGTCTGAGTGCCGTTAGTTTTATAACTAGCTTTTAATTTACATCTGTGTTGACTGAATGTCGTTAACGTCTTACCGAAGTATACACATAATCCCTACAAATATTATAAACGTGAAAGTTTGAGAGTATGAAGGGATGTTTGTTACTCTTAACGTAAAACTACTGAATGGATTTTTATGACATTTCATATGGAGGTAGCTGACACCCTGGATTAACACATAGGCTTCATTTCATCCCTAAAAAATGTAGCAGGTAACAGCGCGGGGCGCAGCTAGTTTCAAATATACCTACCGATTTATCAAAGTTTAATCTTTCAATATTCCTCACAAACATCTCTCTCCCACACCTACAGATGTTTGTGCCGAGTCTGGGTGTCTGCGTATGTGATATTTCATGTTTGAAAAGTACCCACGATACAGGAGAAAGTCCTAAGGGATGGTTTAAAAAATATAATTAGTCTACTAATACACGTAATACTATTGAATTCAGTAGAATATAACCTTGTGCCAGAATTATTTGTCCGTGCAAGTCTCACCCCAATCACACGGTACAGTCAGCAACATAAGTAGCTGAACATTTTATTTTTTTACATAAAACAGCAGAGATGCACATTTAGCACACCCATATTTCGCCAGTTTATAGGTCCCAATGTAATAGGGGGCGCGACTATTGCCATCAACCGGGCACAAATCCAGGTTCCGTCCTTCGCATTACTGTGAATTACCTAATGGAAAACCCAGTAATACTCTCGACCTGGGATTCAAACCCAGGACCACGTGCTCAGCAGTCGCGAGGCAGTCCAGAGGCATTTTTTAACATACCATTAATTAAGGAACAACTTCATAAATAGTAAAAATACCTTGAATATACTCAGATCATCCTTTAGACGTTTCTATAATTTGAAACAATAACTTAAATTGATTTATTTTTTTCAATTATTTGACTCAAGGTTTGTTTACATGATAAGCTAATTATGATGCCGACTGTACCTATAATATAATTGGCAAAACGTGGGTTAATACACGCCTACCACTTCGGGGAAAGCAGATAATTATGGTGGAGTATGTACCATCAAAATAGAAATATCTAATAAATAAGTATATCAAAGGAAAATATCGAAGATACTCAGAAACATCACGACAAAGGTTCTTTGGGTACATTTGTATGTATTCTCTTCGAAATAAGGATAGCATGTCATTGTGATACAGATAATAACAACGAAATGATTCCATGACGCGCGTTTTATTAAATTCTGTGAAAAGTCTACGGAAATAACAGATTTCTTTTGGTTTATTTCCGCATTTTTTGAATAACGTCGCCACACTCGAATTTGTCTTGTATGTGCGTTTCAAAAACATGAACTATCACATACACAAACACCCAGACGTTGGTCTAGTGGTTGCTAAGCGCGACTGATGAGCACGAGGTCCTGGGTTCGAATCCCGGGTCGGGCAATGTGTTACTGGGTTTTTTAGGTAATAATTCTCAGTAGCAGCACGGAGTCTGGAATTATGCCCGGTTGATGGCAATAGACTCGCCCCCTATTACATTGGGACCTAAAAAGATAACTGACGAAATATGGGTGTACTATGTGAGCACCTCTGCCTACCCCTTCGGGGAATACAGGCGTGATGGTATGTTACTTAAATACTCTTGTTGCTTCAATAACACAATATTATGTCTTTGTCTTTCATTCCGACAGTACCCTAATGCGTAGCAAGTAGGTCTGCTCCACTCTTGCACAGGTGGGAAAATGCTTGACAAATATAATGAAAAATATATGGTGTTAACATAATATATTATGACATCAATAATATAGTGGAAAAATTATGTCATCCCAACCCTAGTTTTCCTGTTTCTCTTGCCTGTAATAGGGGCGTAGACTTCAGGCAATTCTAGCACATACATCTAACTTGTTGTCCTCAACGAAGCATATAATAAATCCACTCAAGCGCAATATGACTAATTCATTCCAAATTCAAATCGTAATAAAAATTGATATAGGAAATGTAACGTGACGTCACGAACTCACGACGTGTGTGACGTACACACTCGTTCCACTTTCACATCCTTATGGCTTACAAGCGATAATTGTAATATTATTTAGAACGAAGGACGTTTTACATGTATGGTAAAAGTATGTGTTCATGACACGTGTATGACTCACAAGTAAGTAGGTATTTACGTGTTACAGTTCACACAGATTTATTTTACTCCGTGAAGAAGGTACGTTAAGCCGTTGGTCCTGCGCCTGATCGCTCTCCGGTCGTGTCGGTCTACCAGCCCATCGGACTATGTGAGTGAGGAGATAGGTAGTGCATCTGTGTTTGCGCGCATACTTGTGCACAATAATATGTCATGCGTAGTTGGTTAGAATATCGGTCACGGCGGCCTGGCTCAGCTGAGACTTACACGACCAGAAAGAGATCAGACGCAGAACCAACGGATAGCGTGCCTTTTGAAGCACGAAGGGGACTCGACATGTGAAAACGGTCACCCATCACAAGAGAGACCGCGGTAAGCATGGCTCAACCTCACAGATTGACACGAAAGCCGATTAGATACGAGCCACTCAATGTGATCTGACGTCATAGTTGTTAGATGGTTTTTATCATCAGTCTATCTCAGTCCATTGCTGAACACAGACCTCTCCTATGGCACGCCACTGAGCTTTATCTTCGTCCTTCTGCTTCCAACCGCTGCCAGCCAAAATGGTTATAATATTGTTTAAATCTATTTTATCGATAGATTTAGAATGCTAATATTTGGTTATTAGTACAGTAAATTAAATGTATATATAAAATAAGTTTTTCTTGAAAATCTTACTTCACAAGTGACAGTTGACAGATAAAGGTCATTGACGTCCCTATTCTCATTGGAATCGCTATTTATCAGTTACATTGTTCTCAAACCACACCTTTTTTATGTGCAAGGCTGTACAATGTATAAGTAGACCCGCATTAGTCTAATAACGGTATGATTAGCGAGACAATGTCATTGATAATATATGGCATTTAACTTGGATTACTAATGAGTATTTCAGTTCAGCCCCCTTACCATGAACTCAAGCTGGGCAGTTTACGTTGTGGAAGCGAGCGCCGCATTACACTGCACGTAGCAGCCTCCCGCGTCCGCAATGTAAACTGTCCTGCTTTAAGAGTTCATGGTGAGGGGGCTGTAGCCTGTACCTAGTTGTTACTGTTAATGGTTAATGAAACCTTCCTGTCTT
Organism: Abrostola triplasia; assembly: GCA_946251915.1. Lineage (NCBI taxonomy): Eukaryota > Metazoa > Arthropoda > Insecta > Lepidoptera > Noctuidae > Abrostola > Abrostola triplasia. Next base: position 1,217,452 of record OX276433.1, read on the forward strand.
CAGTGAGTAAAGAGGTACATCGTAGCAACTGAGAATATTGTAGAAATAATAAATACAAACTAGTCGTTCTCTCAGTACTCAAAATTCGAACGTACCTAATGATATAGGTAAATAATATATAATTATGTAAGGTTTCTACACATATTTTTTTAAACTTGCCATGTCAAATGACTGTCTCGTTGGTCTAGTTTTCGCTAAGCGTGACTGCTGAGTACGTAGCAGTTCTCATTAGCAGCACGGAGTCTAGAATTATGCCCGGTTGATGGCATTAGACTTGCCACTTATTACAATAGGACAACATAACTGGCGAAATAAGAGTGTACTATAGGTACACCTCTGCCTACCTCTTCGGGGAATACAATCGTGATGTCATGTTAAAAGTCACACTCATCTATGCGCGAAATGCTTGAAATGTGGTACAATGTTTGATCACATAGAAAACTCAAGATTAGTTCTCGTGTAGTATAAAATCTACAAGTAAATAATCTAAACGTACGAGAGGTCTTGTAGACCTACTAATCTATTAGACCGGTTCAAGAGCTACGTGATTAAAAGCTCGTAGCGAGCGACAGTGCGTAATGTTCTCAAAACAGTAGGCGATCAAATTCGGTGCGTAGAGTGACGCACGCGCATTGAGTGCCAAGAATCCATAATTGTCACTGTCTACACTCCACACGATGCCTTATTGTCTTTGTGGTGGAAAACCTGATGACGTCATCAGCATTGCTTGAATGTCGGGCTTATTGTAACATTCAATCATCCCTCGATACAAAGTTTAAATTATCGCGATGCATGATTTGAAATAAATTATATTAAAAATATATTTTTAATATAATTTATTATATTATAAAGGGTTTTTCCATTAGGTAATTCTCAGTGGCAGCACGGAGTCTGGATTTGTGCCCGGTTCATGGCAATAGGCTCGCCCTTCTATTACATTGGGACCTAAAACATAACTGGCGAAATGTGGGTGTACTAAATGTGCACCTCTGCCTACCCCTTCGGGGAATACAGGCGTGATGTTATGTTTTTATATTTTTAATTACAAGCTTTTAAATCAGCTAGGCTCAAAGTAAAGACGAATTAAACAAGCCCAAACATGATGGGGTTGCATCATTTCGTTACAGTGTTTCTATGACCTTCGTCTCCATCATCAGACCAACTCAAAAGTACCATAATATTGTACTGTCACCGAACGTATAACACCGCCCCCTATTACATTGGAATCTAAAAACATAACTGGCGAAATGTGGGTGTACTAAATGTGCACCTCTACCTACCCCTTCGGGGAATACAGGCGTGATGTTATGTATGTATGTATATAAATAATTGTTTATATAACCGATAATGTTGTTTGGTCTACAATTTGTAGACAATTCCGTCCATTTTAGCAGAAATGTGGAGTGAAAGTTAATTGTTTGGTGTTTGCGGTGCGAATGTTTTTACCCACGATAAGAGGTATTTTTAAGAGATAAGAATTGTTTAGGTATTGTGCTACTTTGCTTGTTGAATTACGTGTAGGTTACACGAGTGAATAAGTATCAGTAAGTACTCATTAATATTATTTTTTGGTAATCTATTGCTAACGCCAATTATATTTTTTTTAAATGAGTAACCTCTGGAGTTTCATGCCGATTCTTCTCTATTGGAATGATATTTTGGAACCGTGCAACTAGCATCCTAACGTTTCATATAGCGGTTGTAATAGGTTTACGTGAAATAAAAACATTTTGAATTTTGAACGAGATAGTAGTTCATTTTGATCCAATTTAACGTTTATATAATTATTGGACACAGTAATATTTTTTAATTTAATGTTGCTGCATGAATTTGAATTTTGAGGGGGTCTCTATATTACTGCTCGTCATCTATAAATATAATGCACCTGTTGCAACTAAATTATAATTATATTGTTTATTATTTGATGTTTTTGTTTACTTATTTTATTCAGTTTTGGAGGTGATAACAACAATAATGACAAATTCAGAAATAAATCTTGAGTTATCACGCCTGTTGTCGCTGAAGGGTAAGGTAGAATTGTAATGAGAACCTCCTCTTTTTTATGTCTGTTTAAAAGTGGTGTGTAGTGTATAATATAATTATTATGAGTATCCACTCTAGGCAGTAATAGTTGAGCTAGATATTCATCTAGTATTTTTTTAAATTTATTTTATTTGGGGCAACTTACTAAAACATACTGTCATACCAGTGTGACTGTAAGAAGAAGAAGAATTGTGACTAAAACATAGATTTTTAATACCAAGTAGTTTCTACGTTAAAAAGGACTTTTGACAAGCCTGTACTAAGAATCCATAATTAAGCAAATAACATTGTAAAATAAGTACTGCTCTACTAACCGACTCTGCTTACCCCATTGGGAATAACCGCACGATAGCTGTTCAGAATAATGAGTGGGTAGAGCATTCTTGTTAATAATTCAATGTCGTATATCTGCTAATGAATAGCGTATTAATTAAATGCGAGCCGTACCTGCGTCGGACGGTATGTCAGGATCGTATCCAGTGGAAATCCGTAGCCTCTGTCTACCCCTTTGTATGTATATGTATAGGTACGTAGCGCACCAACATTTCGCCAGTTCTGTTGTAGATCCCAATTAATAGGGGGCGAGCCTATTGCCATTAACCAAGCACGAATCTAGACTCCGTGCTCCTACTCAAAATGACTTAATAGAATCACCACATAACATGACCCAGGATTCGAACCCAGCACCTCATGCTCAGCAGTAACGTTTACCGATCTCTAGACCATTATTATGGTAACATAAAGATTGAACTTTATTAGAGTCTAGACACACATCTTATTACCTAAGGAAAATAAAAGATATCCACAACACTAAAAGGAAAAAGATAACCAACGATCCTAGGGTACTCTCAAAACTTAATTAAATCCATAATATTACCATAAATCTTAACCATACACATTTTATGAGACAACGTGACACGATGCACATTATCCTAGCAATTTAATAAAAACCAGTCTCAAATAAGTATGTCATAACATAGTAATATGTCTATACTTTATGATCTCTGAAAGGTTAAATTAAACGTGGCAAATAAGTTGCTAATTTTATGGGCTTTACTCTGCCAAATGACTGCAATACCTACCTAAAGATATAAACATGTATTTTATTTGTATTAATTACTTGTAGTATGACATTTACATTTTTTATGTAGATTTTGGATTTATCATGCACTAGCTTTTGCCCGCGGCTTCGCCCGCGTTAAGTAGCCTATGTCCTTTTTCAGGTCTTAAACTTTCTTCATACCAAATTTTATCAAAATCCGTCCAGTGGTTTAGTCGTGAAGGTGTAACAGACAGACAGACACAGTTACTGCTACATTTAATATATTAGTATGGATAAAAAAGAGCAAGAGTTAGTTATATATATATATTCTTGTCTCGCCCGTATTCTTCAGAGTAAGAACCACAAGGTCAGACATGTTGGCAAAAGTATGTCTGTATTAATCCAATATAATAGAGAATTAGCCGACCTTTTTATCTGGCCCAAATTTATCTGGACCAATTAATGAGGTCCTAGAATAACGAAGAAAGTACTTCGGAGTTCTGACATCTAAACTGACATTGGTAGTTACCGAGGTTTCTACGATATAAATAAAAAACAAAATCTATTACATCATGGTTTCGATATAGAAACAAGGTGAACAAATGCCTTTTTTAGTCATCAACCTGCAAAAATAATATTGTTTATTTATTTTTATTCGGTACACAATAAAGGATGTTATCTACAAGATAAAATACTGATATGATAACCGGGACAATGTTGGTGCAAATATATGGGCAAATGTTTGTTGCAGATATTTGTAAGTATCAGATATTATGGGAAATTGCCTATTTTGTTAATTCAGTTACTAGCTTCCCAGTAGTTGAAATACGGTTTATAGATCTGCAGGAAAAGTGTAGTTTTCTTTTCCTTTGTATTATTAAGCAGAAACAAGTCAGGCCATAGCGACTGGACAGTTATCTACTAAGTATGGTATCAAAGTTTGACGACCTCATTGGCGCAGTGGCTAAGCGATTGGACTGCTGTGCTAAGGGTTGCGGATCCGATTCCCGCATGGGTCAAAAAGTTGTGCGATCCGCAGACGTTTGTCCCGAGTCTGGGTGTTAGTGTCTGTGATATTTCATGTTTATGAAACGCACTCATGATACAGGAGGAATTCCTAGTGTTGGGCGACGTTTTTGTAAAAAAATTGAAAGTGGACTTCTCAGGGTTTGCTGGATAGACTTATGTACCATTACTCGTGGAGGTTCTCTATTTATGCCCTTTTTGAGAGCAGGATGTCAGTCAAAAAAATAGTCACTCTTATCACATTGTTACATTATCTTAGCCAGACATACAACGAAATAGCTGATAACATCAGACAACTGCAACATGAGTCTAAAATATAATCAAGTAGATAACGAACAGTCTGACCGGGTTAGTCGGAACACACGTAGTTATAATAACTCTATACAATAGGTACCAATACTATGTGTGTATGTCGTGTGAAATATTCTACGAAATTGCTAAAACAATTTTATAAAATAATCCAATATTGCACACGGGATTTTCCTGTCCGTTTATCGTATTATAAACGTTATTGGAACTGGGCGGTCGCACTATCTTCCCTGTTAATCATAAAAGTTACTGGAATGTGTGGTATCAATTTGCAGCAAACCGTTATATTATTATGGGCAAACCCATTTTAAATGCAGTTACGTATAACTTTTATAACCATTGTCTATAATTACTCATATTTATTAATATTTTCTCTCTATATTCTCTTCTCTTCATCATTATCAGCCAGAAGACGTCCACTGTTGAAAATAGGCCTCCCCTTTAAAATGCCACAATGAACGACAGCTTGCCATTTCTTTTATTTCTCTTTGTATTTATTGTATTTTATGGTCTCTGTCATTATGACTACATGTTATATTTTTAAAGAATACTTGGATAGTTTCAGACAAACGGAGCCTTATTGTAAGGTTTTTTTCAGCAGGATATTTCTCCTGTATTGTGGGTTGTTTTGCAGTTTTACGACACTCGGACTCAAGACAAGTGTCTGAGGCGCACGCTTAACAGGTATTTGTGTATATTTCGCCGACCGAGCGATTGGACTGCAGCGCTAAAGGTTGTGAGATCAATTCCCACACGGGACAAAAAATTGTGAGATCCGCAGATGTTTGTCCTGAGTCCGGGTGTTTGTATATGTGATATTTTATGTTTGTAAAATGCACCGACGATACAGGAAAAAGTCCCAGAGTGAGGCGACGTTTAAAAAAAGTTGTTTGCATCTATGAATATGTAGATTACGTGTAATAGTATAGTAGGATTAGCAAGCTGAAGTTGCAGTGGGCAAGTCGCATCAGTCGCAAAACCGATAACAGTTAGGGAAAACGTGTTCTGGAGTGGAGACCACGACGGTAAATTTAATGTAGGGCGTCCTCCAGCTAGGTGGGGCGACGAAATACGCAAAATGGCTGGCAGCGGTTGGAAGCGGAGGGCCGAAGATCGAGCTCAGTGGCGTGCCATAAGAGAGACCTATGTCCAGCAGGACTGAGATAGGCGGATGATAATGATGATGTGTAATAGTAGACGTTTTTAGCCTACTTAATATACAATAAACACCACTGAAAGGTAAGTAAATAAATTAACCGTCTGACAGGACTCCTGCCAGTGAATTTAATTTTGGGGAACAATGAAGAATAATGGACGTTTTAAACAGTTGCCAGAACAAAGAGCTTTTTTATCCAACTCATTGTCTAAGAAAGGTTTTCAACTATCTTCGTTTAGTGTGACTTTATAAATGAATGAAAATAGAGATCTTTTGTAAGTAATTTATAGAGGTAGAATTTAGGTGTAGCTTTAGGTAGGTATATATATTATAATTTTTTTTTTACCTGTAGCGTGCATTTTAGAAGAAACGAGACTTTATTTACTCAAGACCCTTTAATGTATACGATTTAGAAAAACTTCTATGAAAACTGATAGAAAAGTGAACACCATTTTTGTCTACATTTACTTTTGGTAACATTATCTGGTATTTACCATAGGATGGGCTACCTTAAGAGGTAGCTGACATTAGCATCAGCAAAATCACATATTATGTATAACTTCTGTGAATCCAGGGTTGACGTTTTTGCAAAATAATTATCAGCCAAATCACATATTTTTCAGTTCAATCAGAGTTGACGGTTGTTGGCAGAAGAATGCTATTGCGATCCCGCCTCTCTGCCATCAAAACCTAGCAATGGTGTTGTAAGGATTTTAGCGGATAGACCCCTGCAGGTCTTATTGGGTTTAACGGGGAGAGTCCAACATACCCCCGTCTCTTAGCCACATTTTCCTTACTTCAAAGGAAAAGAGTGGATGGCTATGGGCACTATGATTGCCACTTCAGTTGACAATTTTCCATCGAAAGATAGATAATTTTAAAGACAGTGTAAATATTATGTTGCAAATGTCTTGTGAATCAGTTGTTTACTGCAGTTTTGTGCGCATTTTGTGCGAACGTAGGACTACTTTGTTGTTTTCTTATACAACATAAATACGACCTATAATCCCTTGAGGTTAGATAGAGGTGAATACGACTCCACTTTATTCTAGTAGCCAATAGGTATTTTTTGTATCGTGGGTGCGTTTCACAAACACTAAATATCACATACACAAACACCCAGCCTCGAGACAAACATCTGCAGGTCACACTTTTGTCCAATGCGGGGATCGAACCCGCAACCCGTAGTGCAGCAGTCCAATCGCTAAGCCACTGCTCCAAACAGATCGTAATATTAGTTAATAATATATATTTATGTCATACAATAGAAATTTTAGTCATCACATGCAGGTATTTAAGTATACAATATTTACATTTTGACACCTGTATCATCAAAAGCGATATACAATAATCTGCATTTTGTATATTTTTAATCAAATTTTCCGTTAGCAAATGCATCGTTAAATCCAATTTCAGCCTGCAATACTATGATTGCAGTAATATAATTGCAATAACAACAAAGTACTTCACAATAGGTATATTGACTCTAATGGCTCTAGCTTATGCAACAGTACACAGCTTATCTGGTCAGCTATGTTCATTATCAGTACTTAAAGCTAATACGTAATTAGGAGCATTAGTAGTAGTTTAAGAGAAGACTATGCTCCTTGTTCAAAAAATAATTTTAAACCATGGATTAAATTATACCTGTCACTGTCGTTTGCATGTCAAAAAATAGGGATGTAGATAGACTTAAACCGTGTTTAAGTTGCACAGGTATTAGCCTCAGTTATGAATAAGACGGTGTAAGTTTACAGTGAATATACACTTAAGCTAATTAATTAACAATTCAGAAATAATTTAAAAAAAAACGCTTAAAAAAAGGTCCTATACTAGGAATCCTCCTGTACTGTGGGTGCGTTTCACAGACATGAAATATCACATACAAATATACCTAAATTCGGGAAAAACATCTGCGGATCACAAAAATTTTTGTCCCGTGTTATAATCAAATTTTTTTGATTATTTTTATAATGATTTCTATTACTTACGCGAATATTAGACATTAAAATAAAACTAGGTTTACAGATTTTATCGCGGTTTTATAATTAATTTTATTTCAACATAACTTTAAAATAAGTGGTCTCTATAATATTTATTAAAGGTAAATTCATGCGTGTGAATGAAGCAAAAGAAGTATGCCAGGATCGTAGCAAATGGAAATCCGTGGTCTCTGCCTACCCCTCAGGGAAACAAGCGTGACTTTATGTATGTATGTATGTCATACGAAAAACCCTACCCATTATATTTCATGTTTGTGGTGCGTATTACCTAACTAATAATAACAGCATATGTTTTCGTTCACAAACTTCTCCTATACAATAATTATGACGAAATATAATGCATAATAGGATATTATTTTCAGGTATCAACTATTTCCTGAATCATAAAACAATGGTCGCCGCTAATTGAATGGAATGCCAATTCTTATTTTCCTAGTAATTGTTATTTATTTATGAAAACAAGGACAGACAGTTTCGCGTAAACATTCACTATTTTTTTTTATGACTATAGAAACATCGCTTTCTCGCTTTTGATTTTCAGTTGAAATTAGGGAACAGCGCATTATTTAAAACCACTCGCTTCCTTACCATGAACTCTTAAAGCAGGTCAGCGTACTTTGTGGAAGCGAGATGCCGCATTACACTGCAAGAAGCGATGTCTTGCTTCGTACATCGTAAACTGTTCTGTTTTCATTAAAATAAACTAAATTAAAGTACTGAAGAACCTTAACCTTACATTAAAATACGTAGAAAGAGCAACTTTGTCATATAGAGACGGTTTTATTATTTTGCATATACATATATATAAAATTCTCGTGTCACAATGTTCGTTCCCGTACTCCTCCGAAACGGCTAGACCGATTCTCATGAAATTTTGTGAGCATATTGAGTAGGTCTGAGAATCGGCCAACATCTATTTTTCAGACCCCTTATTGATAAGAGTTTATTACCTGAAATTCACGGGGACGAAGTCGCGGGCAACAGCTAGTTTTGCATATAAGGCTTAGTTCATACACCATAATCTTTTGACAGTTTTAATATCCACGCTACAATTTCTTAAGTGTTCATGGTAAGGGGGCTGTATGTGCGCAGTATATTTGCGCTTATTTTGAAGACCGAGCTGATCGCTGACCGCTGATCAAAATGAGCGCGTAAGAAAAAGCGGGAGAAAAGGGGGAAAATTGTAGTATTGGGTAGTACAATTGTTGTTCGATTTGACATAAGACTAGTGCAGTTCATACTTAGAGTTCGGAATATTTTTCGCGATGATTTTGTTAGCGTATAACGTGTATGAGGAATGTGATGCGTGTGAATGAAGCAAAACAAGTATGCCAGGATCGTAGCAAATGGACATCCGTTGTCTCTGCCTACCCCTCAGGGAAACCGGTGTATGTATATATAACGTATCTGTGACGTATGACTTTTGACATTTTTTTTTTTATTTTTTATTTTTAAAATAAAAACGTCGCCCCACACTAGGAATTTCTCCTGTGTCGTGGGTGCGTTTCACAGACATGAAATATCACGTACACAAACACCCAGACTCGGGACAAACATCTGTGGTTCGCAAAAAGTTTTGCCCCGTGCGGGAATCGAACCCGCAACCCTTGGCACAGCAGTCCAATCGCTTAGCCACTGCGCTAATCAGGTCGTCAAGACATTTAATTGCGTCACCAATTACATCTTAACAACAAACAATGACAGATACCTAAAGAACGCTCTTATCGCGTTCGTCGAATTAAGATTCAGGTTACGTTCAAGATAAAATAGCTGTTTGTCTAATGAATAGATTGAAGCTGCATAATCATGTTATGACTAACGCAATACTGAGAAATGTAAGCTAAATACCGCGGCAAGAAATGCAATGGATTTCGTATTGAGGAAGTTGTAAAGTCAGTGTAAACATTGATAATATTGTGGCGCAAAATGGAACGAGTTGAAAAGTTTTACGTCTACGCTGGTATTGGTTAAATTAGCTGACTAATTTGCCGTTTATAAGGAGGCAAAAAATTAATTGTTGGATACAGTTGTCTCAATATCATCATCAGCTTTAATGTGACCGACTGCTGGGCATAAGCCTCCTCCCTTCAACGCCACTGTTTTCTGTTTTGGGCTTTTTGTATCTAGGTGTTTCCCTGTATGCAACAACATCGCCAGTCCACCCAGTTGGTGGTCTGCCAGGGGCTCTACAATATCCTTTGAGCCACCAAAACCTTCTTTTATCCTACTGCCTCTTTGACGAAGATCTTTGGTATTCTGTCAGTCCATAAGTTATGGATTTATCGTTCTCCAGTACTGCCCCCTTACCATGAACACTTCAAGCAAGACAGTTTACGTTGTGGAAGTAGCGGCGTGTCGCTTCAACATCGTTAAATGTCCTGCTTTAAGAGTTCATGGTAAGGGGGCTGGACATATAATTAAGAGTACGTCATGTTCTTCAGCGTCATGATACTATCATTATCGGCGCTCATAGTAAGTTATATTCCCCGAAGGAGTGGGTAGATGTGTGTTATCGGACATCCACACACAGTCAGACAATGGCTCATGCACTGGGAAACGAGTCTATTGCCTTGTTGGCTTCCCATTTACTGAGCCCATCCAGTCTAGACCAAGCGTTTGCGAATAGTTAACATCGATAAATAACTTCTTGAATTAATTTTAGTATCTCACGTTATAGTCGCGTTTGCAAACACGAGACTTGTCAAGCAGTTTATGTAAACTGGTTATTTTAAACGAATTTTAATTGAGTTTAATTATTTGACTTATTAACTAGTTCTACGATTAGGTAATTGGTCAATTAATTTACTGGCATTAAGTTAAAAAACATTGTTACTGATTGCTGGTGATTTATAAATAGAAAATACTTCTCCGTAGAAGCTTATAGCGATAATAATGATCCTCTGCCTTAACATCCGTCACGGCGGCCTATATCAGCTGAAACTGGCCAACTACGCCAGAAATATTGTAGTTCCTAAGTATGCGCGAAAATACAGGTGCACTCCCTATTCCTTAACTCCCATAATCCGACACGACTGAACAGAGATCAGGCGCAGGACCAACGGCTTAACGTGCCTTCCAAAACACAGAGAGGTATCGACATGGTGAAAACGATCACCCATCAAAAGGATGACCGCGGCGAGCACAGCTTAACCTCGCTGATCAGCCTTGCGCGGTAGCCACGTAGCTAGGTCAAGCTATAGTCTAAAGATTGGCTATTTAACAGCAAGAGTGACTGTCAAGATTGCCCCGGTAGTGATACCTGGTAATACTCAGCTATTATCACTAATGGTGGTTCTCTACTGGCATCCAAGACTAATAAAATAGATACAAAACAACCGCTTCGTTATTCTCCTAACCACGTCTAGGTATTTGGTAGCAAACATTTGTCTGTTGCATCATTTGATCGTCTAGCCACTACGTGAATATCACGTCATCATTGATAAACTTGAAGAACTTGTATAGAATTTTAATAGCGTCGCGCACGACATAAGATATAATTCATATCTTGCTGAATCTGAGGTTTATAAACTAGGTTTGGTTTCATAAGGTTGCAGGTACACTCATATACTGATTTGACGTATTATTTTTACCCGACTGCGCCAGAAGGAGGGTTATGTTTTTTAGCCATTGCATGACTCAACCCAAGAAATTACGCCTCGTTGGTGTAGTGGTCGAAGTCACAAGGGGTTCGAATCCCGGGTCGGGTAAAGTGTTATTGGGTTTTTCCATTAAATAATTCTCAGAAAACGCACGGAGTCTGGGTTTGCGCCCGGTTGATGGCAATAGGTTAGCCCCGTATTACGTTGGAACCTATAACTAGCGAAATGTGGGTGTACTATTATGTGCATTTCTGCCTGCCCCTTCGGGGAGTACAGGCGTGATGTTATGTTTTAAGTTTGTCAACACACCACTGACAAATAAATGGGCCCAAAATTACCTAACATCATTAGGTACATCGTATCTCATTGTTTTGATGGTGTGATTGTGCAAAAGCACAATTTTCCCTACACTATAATAATACAAGCTTGACTCCTTTAAAGAGAAATGATCTATCGCAGCTCACAACCGAGAGGAATGGAGGAAGGAAAGGGAGTCCTTTGCCCTGCAGTGGGACGATCATGGCTGAAATATCCGTACTAATATTATAAACGCGAAAGTTTGTAAGTATGGATGGATGTTTGTTACTCTTTCACGTAAAAACTACCGAATGGATTTTAATGGATCATATAGAGGTAGCTGACACTCTGGATTAACACATAGGCTACTTTTTATCCCGAAAAAATGTGGCGAGTAACACCGCGGGGCGCAGCTAGTATATAATAATGCAAGTTTTGATGACGTACATTACTGTAATTTAGCTCGCAGATCAGAGTGACGTGTGTGGCTGTAGGCACCACAAAGTATGACCCGAGCCAATGCGGTTACAGATTGTTATTGCATCATTGTGCTGGAGTTCCACAGAATTGACTCTACGAAACTGGTTTACCTCGCTCGTTGGTACAACAACACGTAACGGAGTGATAGAGTTGTACCAACACTTCTAACTACACAATTGTCAAATCAAAACATGTCGGGCCGTGATGATCTTCTTCTTCTTATCGGATGGTTGATGAACAACCTGATACATACATACATAACATCACGCCTGTATTCCCCGAAGGGGCAGAGGACAGAAGTGCACATATAGCACACCCACATTTCGCCAGGCATGTTTAAGGTCCTAATGTAATAGGGGGCGAGCCAATTGCCATCAACTGGGCACAAATCCAGACTCCGTGCTGCTACTGAGAATTACCTAATGGAAAAACCCAGTAACACTTTGCCCGACCCGAGATTCGAATCCAGGACCTCGTGCTCAGCAGTCGCGCTCAGCAACCACTAACTAGACGAACGAGGCAGTCAACCTGGTGCCAGAGTATAGCCGCCTGTAGCCGTTGAAAAATCTCTCAGATGTGCCGGTTTGCTTACGATGGTTTCCATCGTTGAACGGTAATTTCAACCTCTGTAGTGGGTTTGCAAGCAAAATATTTAAAATATACCTAATTCTGTGTTATAAAAGGTCATACAGAAGACTCAGGATAGAAAACAGCGGTAATTACTCTACCAACAAACGTGTGTTTTAAATTGAAGAAAAATTTAATCACTGAGCCTTTGACCTATAATGGAACTATATTCATGCCAGTTAAATAATATGAATCTCTATAAATACATATACATTTTCGGTATCAACTGACAATATACAAAACATTTCGCAAACAAATTTGTTATTGATATAAGATGCTTAAACGGCCTTCAGTGTTAAAAATAAACTGTTGTTAACTGATAATAAAAGTTAATAAACATTAATGTACCTATAGTCTTAAAATTTCCATCACATTCTCTGATGAGTTGTCAATACTGACATAGTAACTATATTATTAGTATTGTATAGTCTGCTTGTTCTAATTTGTTAACTTGTGATTTCTAAAAGGAAAAATAATACTGTCATTGTCACATTAGCATTACTTTTTTTATAACTTTTGGTGTCATTAAATCTAAATTGATAAAGGAAACTTGATAAATTATGGACACGAACGGGACTCTATCCTGCGACTTTCGCCGTACCGTGGCGTCGCTCTGCCAACTGAGCCATCACTGCTCGATTACTTTCTTCTTCAAATTCTACAGCTCTGGAGTCCCATACTGCAGAATACACAAATACTCAGTATATTATATAAAATAATTGTTTATTTGATATAGTAGATGTATGTAGTCTATGTGTTTTATCGTAGGTAGAGCCTAGTTGGTTGTACAACCCACAAGCAGGCCTTAGACTTTTGGACCCATGGTAAAAAGCCAACTTAAGAAAGGACTAATGAATATAGAAATCTACAAACATAGGTTATGCCTAGACTAGATTGTTAGACGATGTAAGAACATAGAAAATGCTCATACATTATGTCTAGATTTGACCGTTAGTAAGAATTCTTCAGTGAAAAGTATTTCACAATACAAAGTCAAAACAACATAGAAACATAGCGTTATCTAATTCACAGTGACCCTTCCCAACATTCTACTTTCGTAGCCCGATAAGCGACTGATACCATCCTGTTTTTATTACACACACAACCGTCAATAAAATCACGATGACACAGAAAAACTTAAATGTAGAGTCGACCTTTTTACTGGTATAAATATTCGAAACATTTCTGGTTTCAAAGCCACAAGTCGATAATTTATAACTACTGCATAAAATACAAAAAAATATTAAAAAAAAAACTGTCTAAAGAGTAACAACGGAATTAAAAAACAAAGACAAAACTATATTTTTTTGCTACACCCACCCCTAATAAAGCACCCCAGGCAAAGGCAGCACACAAAAGTACTGCAAAATAAATTAAACAGATACGTCAATTAATGTTAACAGGTAAACAAAGATAGCCCCCTCCGCCACTCACACATGTGAATCATCGAATCGTACGCTGGTCGTCACAAACTCGCGAACGCTCGACGCATCGACTCGTGCGCAGTTGACATACCGGGTTAACACTCCGATATTCTTTTTTCAACTTTTTTGTATGATGGTATTGCAAGCATTTTGTTTGTGATAAGTGAGTGTTTTTGTTTGTGCTTTATAGTGAAGTGCTGTGTTATTATTGAGTTAACAAAATGTTTCCTAGGATTCAGGGCTTGGTGAGTAACTTTGTAAGTGTTTTGAACTTTTTGGGTTGAGGATAGATGCAACCTTGTTACTTCTAGCTTAGAGGTTTATATCACTGAATATGATTAAGATTTTACCTGTTGCGTGTTCCATTGAATAGTGAATAAATTATTTGAAACGTGTTATTTTAGATAATTTTAGTACGAATATCAATACAGACCTTGTATCGGAATTTAATTGCTAATTAGATCAATGCTTTATGCGCATTACAGATAAACTCTGAAATAAACATCGTAAAGTTTTAATGTATTTAAATAAATATTTTCTACGCTATAAAGCGTAGAGTTCATTCACACCAAACTAAGACGAAAACCATTTTTAATACCACGTGTGACGTCAAGCTGCTCCACAACACGTCCAGACCACTTTACCTTTACCCAAAAACGAGTTCCCGATCAACAACTGTCCAAAATACAAGAGAATAATACATATTAAATATATAGAACAGATGAAGATGGGGAAGGATAAATCACCAGTTATAAATCCAAGGTCACGTGACCAGACGAAAGATGTGTGTCAAGCCATATGGCGCACAGGATGCACATGCAATACATATGGTCGATTAAACAAGGCCTAAGTGGCGCGTTGGCTAAGTGTTCTTTTTATGGTAATGGCGAAAGGGTATTTTTATCACCGTCTGACAAAATGGGGAATAATGGCCGCATGATTTTGGTGGTACCTACAGAAATACTAAAGTAATAAGTAGCATTAACAATGTCTCGGAAAAGATTAAAAAACTGTCCTTAAGCGAACTAAACGAAACAGTTTTGAATATTCTAAGAAGCAATTAACACGGAAACAATTAACAGCGATTAATGAGAATTAGTTGCCTTAAGACATTTGCAAATTCGTAAGTCGAATTCTTAGAACTGTACTAACAAAATGACAGTATTTAGAAAAGTCTCTATTGTCACGATTAACCTCCTTCAAGCGAAAGGACACCAAATACGCTCTAGAAAGTCAAAACCCAGGTGATTCATAGATAATCGTATGACCTATTTAACGATATTGATCTGGCAAATTAGCGTGTAGGAATTTCAATCACGTTCAGACGATTTCACCTCAGTGAATGAGTGAACGAAAGACCACGTGCGGGGATCACGTACGCAGATATTTACAATAATACCCCACTTACTCTAGATTTACGTGACGCTTCTTCAGGAAATGCGTCTGATTAAGGCGTCCGTACAGAATGTAATGCCCGAAGTAATGCGTAATAATTCTAAATGTACAAATAGGGTAATAAAATGTTAGGTCAAGTTTGATGCGGTAATCAGTATGTTGGAATCGGATGAAGCCAGTTTCGTTGAAGTGAAAGAAGTTAGAAATAATTATAAAGCTACTTAGCATCAGGTTATTAGAGAAACGGCAAATGAAACTAAAACCACTGCTCATTTAAAACAAAACACTGAATGCTTTTATTGTGATACTAAAGTGTATATGAACAAATTAAAATCAGCAAAATATTACGGATCAGACACAGAATAGAATAGAACATAACATAACATTACGCCTGTATTCCCCGAAGGGGTAGGCAGAGGTACACATATATTACACCCACATTTCGCCAGTTATGTTTTAGGTCCCAATGTAATAGGGGGCGAGCCTAATAGCGAGCGAGAATAGAATAGATGTATATGTATAATATAATATGTAATAGAATGATGTCCTTTGTCTACTAGAAAATCCCAACGTAAATTAAGCTGTTGACCAGTTACAGCCACAAACCTACCGTAGTTAATCCTTGTTCATATCATTAAAAGCAATTTTCCTTTTAGCGTTAATTAGTCGCCAAGTCAATTGTTTTATTTTTTATAGATAAACCTCAGCATTTATCCGTATAACCATGAAATGAAGTTTTGTTATTGATATATTTATCCAAGCATACTTGGAAAAAACTAGTTTAAAAAAGAAAATAACACTACTTAGGATTAACCTGCTTAAATTCCAACTTAAAAGTAATAAATTCTTAGTATTGAATGTACCGATGTCAATTGTAATCCGTATTTTTGCTTTAGTAAAGCCACAAGAGGACAAGTCTCGGCTTATGGAAACACGGTGAAGGTTTTACCAAGTTTATTGGAACCCTTGTTGATCCGAGACAATTAGGGATAGCTCGCCACTTAGTCATTGAACTGACTCATGAAGATTATGAGTCAGATAAATCTCCTAAACGCAAGAAAACATTGTTTGTCATCACAATTATCTTCACGATCCTTTCTTTTATGGACTTGGCTTTTGGTTATAAAGTGATAGCTGTTGCACAAAATGCTCCCATTTTTAAAATCAGTTCGTTTTTCTATTAATTTATTTACATTGTAGAGAGTGTGATAAAGTACCATAATGACAATAGTGAGTTTAGCATTTGACGTAATTTTTATTTTAATATATATTATAGTCATAGGAGAAATTCTATAGACTATAAAAATAATTTATTAGCTCAAAACAAAAAACTTAACTTAGTCTTACAAGGGATTCAGTTACAAAGGATTCAATTCAGTATACCTAGGTAATACCTACCTACCCTACCTTAATAAATAAAATGTAATTTCAGTTTGTATTAGACAGGTTATTTACTTTTGAATATATTGTCAGACATATTTAGACTTGACATGTGAAATCTAGAACAACATCAACTCAGTATGTAGATCACTTGGCTAAAGAAAGGTCACAGAAGAGATTTTTCTTTGTGTTTATAAGCAGAGACAGCAAATGTTTTTCTTAAGCAAACCATTTGTAAAAGATAACGATGACTCAGAAAATGTTGAACTAGTTTAAGTTTAACTCTTTATTAGAACAAAGGCAGTGGTAGCACAAACTCTTGTAAAAGAAGACTTGAAAAATAGTAATAAAAAACTGATAGTAATAATTATCATAGGTGTTAAAGATTCTCAAGTGCAGATAGCAATGCAATATAAAAGTACGTTGATCACTCGTTTCTTTGTGAGATGTTATGATAAAAATATTACACTCAGTGAAACAACGCAATTATTTGTATAGCGAAACAGCTGTTGATATTGTTCATAAACAACATGCTTTAAGTAAAGAAAGAATAACAGTACAGATACATGTTTATACAGCGGTAATAATTACACGGACTCTGTAATGAATAAGCGTTTAAATCTCCAGTAGTTCTTAATAATCTTGATGAAAACTTACATCTTGTCGTACATAATTTGGTATAATATCACCATCAATACGTTAACGAAGATTGACATTGGACATGATTTGAATTCACTAGAGTTTTGTGGATAGTTTGAATCTCCCAGACATCATCATCAGCTGGTAGGCGTCCACTGATGAACAAAGGCCTCTACCTTACTTGGGGGGGGGGGGGGTTGCCATAATCCCCACGCTTGGGTATCGCAGTATTGGTGGTGAAGTTACAGAAGAGCTGCTGCCCATCTTCACCCAGAAACACCATACCAAAAAACGACCAGAAATAGGCATGTGAGATAGATCGCATGAATGCAATAGAAAGAACTGTATGTAGGTTTTACATTCTAAAAATTAACGAACTCTTCAAGTCAAATTATTAATGAGCGAGAAGTAAACGTCATAAGTGTATCGGACGGGGTTACGTCTCACGATCCCTCGATCCTCACTTACCGATTAGCAATTGACGTTTGCTTCGCTAATAACAAGAAATCTTAACTTTAGTGACGTCATTTAGATGTCATTGTCAAGTTTACATATCTTAACATAATATCTGATTGGGTGCACTATAGGTGCAGCTCTGCCTACCCCTTCGGGGAATACAGGCGTGATGTTATGTTATGATTCTTCAAGTTACTATATTTTTTTGAGCTTTAGCTGTTTGCGGAGACTTATTTTTCTGTGTCAATAATGTTACTCAATACTCTATATTCAAATCTGTAAGTTCTGGATTCGGAATTTTTAACTTTTTGAGCCAATATAGGGTCAAAAATAAGCTGTAGATACAGCCTTAGATTCCTAGAGACACCTTTTACTTTCGTACTTAAAACCGGTTTTATGTAATTAATATGTAATGCGTAGTTCGGTAGACCTTGGACTGGCTTTTGGTTATGCATAAGCCTAAAGACAAAAGTTCCCTAAAGATATTTGTAAATCTGAGAAGCGTGATTCAATAGATTGCAGATGACTTAGCCGCGAAATTACGAAATGAATACTTGTTCTGCAAATCTGTCTGCGCAGAATATGGTAGTGCAAAATCTGCGAGTAAAGTTTTTGCAATATTTAAATTATTCTAAGTCTCACTGATGACGGTAAAGAATGAATCATGTTCAGTACCGTGATGAAATCTGTATTTGATGCAATCGCCAACACGCAGACAAACATAGTGGCGAATATCGTACCTTTAGCTTAACTGTATATTCTGTAGGCCGGGTCAAGTTCAGTGAGGTACTACATAAAATTGTAGCCACATTTTCAAGGTTTCCGCACAATAGTATTTCAGGAAATTACTTTAGACATTAACCAAGAATGTTGGAGACTTCACATGCCGTATATTGACCGACGAATGTAAACGAAGCAAGCAATTTCCTGTAAGGAAATCCACTTTACCCGATAATTACAGTCTAGAATAAATTAGATCTAATGACGGCCATACAATTCTTTGTTTCGAAGTCAATCAGTCGTATAATGATGGTTTCTGTTTATAGAAACTAGACGTGTTTGTTGTTAGGTATGAAGTTGATTCTGATGGAGCCATGGAAAACTCATGCCTTACTTATTAATGTTTATTGGCTATCAACCTTTAATTAGAACTCTTGTTTCATAATGGTTTGGAAGTAGAGCGAGAATTTTTATAGGCATTACTTTTTAATTAATGTCTATCGGAATGGGGATTTAGTTGCAAGAACTACGAAACTGCTCTATTTGTTGGATATTTTTAAATTTCCATTTCCTCGTGTGAGTTATTCATGACTATAATGAGGAAACGCTAGCATTTTCTTTAATACATACATAAACATACATAACGTCACGCATGTATACCCCGAAGGGGTAGGCAGAGGTGCACATATAGTACACCCACATTTCGCCAGTTATGTTTTTTCTTTAATATCTATTGCATTCAAAAAGTAACGACATATTAAATTGTGTATATTTTATATTCAACTGTTTTTTGTAACATTCTGCGTTGGTGTCATATTTAAAATTATAATTTCATAAACGAAAAGATGGCGTTCTATAGAGTCTTTTGTTTAACAGTGATGGTCTTCCGGCTGATGATTTATAAAAGATCCTTACAGATATTATTACAGTTTGTCACCCAATGCACAGCGAGGCGTATTAAAAATTATACATTTATATCTATGTTATTATACTTATAACTATAATAATTATATTATTAACTGATGATGAAACGATAGATGATATTGTCATAATTCCTATTACGTAATCCAAGAACAGAGCTATTTTAAATGCTTATTAGACAAACCGAAGCACGCGGCTGCACACTATTTATAAACTCTTATCCATAACTTTCTATACATCGTTTATCTAGTTTATAACTGAATGATTTAGTACATACAAAACGTTCCAAGATAATTTTAATCAACAAAAAGTTAAGACGGAAATATTGGCCATGCTATCGCGATACGCGATTGGTAATAGTAATAAATTGCTAATCTATGTGATAAAAAACAAATTGGTTTTATATTGCTTTTGATAAAGATAATATATCTAGAATAAAAACGGGCTAGGTATTAATCATTTCTATTATTATAGGGGATGTTTTTATTGGGTTTTTCCGATTAGCGAATTTCCGAACTGGCTATTAGAATTCATGCTATCTGATTGCACAAAAATCTCTATCGGTTCACAGAACAGCGGTCCCATTCCATTCAAGCATACAGCGTGAAGTTTTAATATAACTATGCATTAAAAAAAGTCAACTCAGTCAAAGTCAAGATCAATAAACCTTGTGGCTAATTTGCCAAAAAATGCTAATACTCTTGAATAAATGGACAATATTATAATAATGTCGTAATATTTGTTTTATATAACAGCTAAAGTAAAATAAGTTGACTCTACCAAACATTTTGCTGAACTCAAAGTATTTATTTGCAGCCAAGGTTAACAAAAACAATCTTAAAGTTAAGACTAGGTAGTTATTTTAACTTAGTGAGTTTTTTATGCGATCAAATTAGGTAGGACTTCCTCGTTGGTCTAGTGGTGAAAGTGCGGAGCATGAGGTCCTGGGTTCAAATCCCGAGTCGAGCAAAGTGTTGCTGGGTTTTTCTGTTAGGTAATTCTCAGTAGCAGCAAGGAGTCTGGATTTGTACCCGGTTGATGGCAATAGGCCCCTATTTCATTAGGGCATACGTACTATATGTTTACGACTGTCTATCCCTTCCAGGACAGAGGTGAAGTTATGTAAAATTAAGTTCGACTAGTGATGTCTTCCTTTTGGCCATTTTAGCTACAAGTAGGCCAACTACGCAGAAGATATTCGTGCAAAGTACTAAATAAACCACGAGTCTTTATCACAACCTTATCTAACAACTAAATACACGGCTACCTGTATAGTGTATACTGTACAATCAATGCATCAAACCCTGCAACTCTATCGACCCAGTTTCAACATACGCAAGCCGGCTCACGTTACATAAAACATAAAAACTAAGCGAATTACACATAACGAGAACAGCTGTTCATTATATAAACCGGTTCAGTGTCTAGGTAGGTATAATATACGTATTTGTATATAAATATCGTTTGTTTTTAAAGGACGAATTGTGTGGTGCCAGCCACCTCATAAGGTTTTGTTTTTTTACCAAAAATCTTGGAATGCTAATTCAATTTCAGAATTATAATGTTATTAGAAATAGTGTTATTGAATTCTGTGCCTTATTGTCAGAGATATAAGTATAATTTTTTACATTGCTTTGTTTTTGTAACCTACAAAGATTTGATTAACAAGAATACGTAGATGAATTCTTCTAACAGCTCGCCTACCGTGAACTCTTAAAGCAGGACAGTTTAAGTTTAGTGCCGCTACGTGGAGAGCAAGTGCTAATGCCGCGGTTCGCTTCCACAACGTGAACTGCCCTGCTTTAAGAGTTCATTGTAGAAGAGCTGTTAGAAGAATTCATCTACGTATTCTTGTTAATAAAATTTTGAATTGTAGGTTACAAAACCAAAGCAATGTAAAAAGTTATACGAGTACTTATATCTCTGACAATAAGAAACAGAATTCAATAACACTATTTCTAATATCATAATATTTCGGAAATTGAATTAGTATTCAAAGATTTTTGGTTAAAAACGAAACCTTATGAGGTGGCTGGCACCACACAATTCGTTCTTTAAAAACAAATGATATTTATATACAAATACGTATATTGTACCTACGGCATAATCTTTGTCTTATATTTTGCATCTAATTTTATTAAAAGCATTCATCCCTTAACGACAAAAATTAAAACAATTTAACAGGACTTTTTAACAAATTCTTGTAGTCTTAGCAAACTTAAAAAATATCAAAGCCCTATATCATCATTTGATTTCATTCAATTATATTTTAACGCAAATATAAAAGTGTGGCGTGTGAACAAACTCGTGCGTCATTCACGTCCTTGTTCACTTAATAGACTTGCTGGATACATCTTATAGGGTATTAACATTAATGTAAACATCACTTAAGTACCACTTAGGATTGGTACAACTATAAATCAAGAATACAATAAAATGTAGATTAATAATGTATTTGAGATGTTATAGTAAAAAAACAAACGTTGCTTTGCTTTAGTTAGGTCTTGCTTCAGCTGCGAGTCACTAAGCCGAAAAACCATAAATTACGAAAACTCACAAAAAGTTCCAAAGAAAGTCCCAAATCACACTAATGTAAAAGCGAATTTTTCTGTTTGTTATTTTCACGGCTAAACAGCTGGACTAATTTTAATACAATTTGGCATGGAGGTAGCTTACACTTTAGGCTACTTATTATCGCGATATAAATCAACGGGTGCCACCGTAGGGCGCAGCTAGTGATAAATTAAAAACAACATAATTTTCTCGTCATGATCTTTTTCTTTGAAATCATTGTGTATGTCTTCTCAAA
Source organism: Abrostola triplasia (assembly GCA_946251915.1). Taxonomy (NCBI): domain Eukaryota; kingdom Metazoa; phylum Arthropoda; class Insecta; order Lepidoptera; family Noctuidae; genus Abrostola; species Abrostola triplasia. The sequence goes on from OX276433.1 coordinate 1,239,778, forward strand.
AGAAAACACTGAAGGAGATACCATGAAATAAATAGGTAGGTACCTAAATATCATAGATCAAGATAAAGTTAAATTAAATTCAAAGCTCAAGTAAAAAAGAATACCTCATCATTATTCACCTCAAGTAAGATAAAATCGGCTTTTGATTGAATTCACAAAAATCATTCTTTGAATACTAATTCGTTTCAAATATAAAATAAGCGCTAAGTTATTAAGCTGGAGAATTAAAATGCCTTTTTAGAATATTGAGTAACCACTTAAGGGTAATTTTCTTTGCAAACTATATAGAAGGTTATTTCATTAACAATATTCTGAGGTTTAGATACTGAGACCTATAACACTGAAATCCAAGGTCTGCTACTCTATGTCTGGTCTGGGGTCTCCCTTACTACAAAAGAGTTTCCCTTGCAACAAACACACTTTTGCAGTTTGTAATACTTAGAATTGGTTGCAATAATAAAGTCTTGTTTGATTAATAGCCAATTCTGAAATTGCTGTCTGTCAATAATTGATTGACTATAATTTCATCATCGTTAGCATCAATTAGAAACCAATATAGTTCCTCAATTTGTTGCAAAAACCTTCCTCACAATAGAATATTTTATTCTTGCCGTTAAATTCTTATACAGAGGTTATTTCTGGTTGTTTTTAAATATCCATCGCCTGTATGGAGTCTTGAAAAGTTAGGCAGATCTCCTTGAGCACGTCAGATCAATAGTGTATGTTGGCCACAACCTTTACTTTTAAGAGACTCCAGATCCAATGTGAATTCATATAATATCAACATACACATCATCATTACAATTATGATCATCATTATCAACATCATAAACCGGCCTAACTTTGTTTGGTTTGTTAAAAAAAATACCTTATTGCTACACTTCGCGGTTCAGATACATTATAAAAAGCTAAATTTTTATTCGATTGGATCCCACAGTGTAACATAACCGTACCGGCAACCAATATCCTTCGAAGGATGTGTTGTAACCACATCCCAATATAAGGCTTCACCATAGTCAACAATAATGTTTGTGTGTTATTTATATCAGGGATGTCAAGAAAGTGGTTTTATCGGAATCGGAACAGAAACCGGAGTCGAAATCGGATCGGTCGGATTGTTAAAGACAGTTGTATGTCATACAAAACAATCAGAATTGGACACCAGAAAAATGTGGTGAAAAATGTTTTTTTGCTGCTGTTTCTTCTCGCTCTACGTTCGGAGTCACTGCATATTGCTTTCAAACTCCGATAAATTATACGATTGAAAACTTTCGGAGCCGAATGTGTAAAATCAATCGAAAGTTCCGACATTTCGGAATCGAAATCGAATATCCGTAACATCCCTAATTTATGTTAAGTCCGGTTCTCACGTGTTGATTCTGAAACACCTGACAAGTTTTGGACTCAACTTGAGCTTTTTCCGGTTGCAACCACTTTTTTGCGGAATGCCAGTTGATGACGCGTTGGGGTCGCGCGCTGAACTGTCAGTTCAAACTTATTACCGTGTAACGGCTAGCGTTGGCAGGCCTCCGACCAGGTGGACTGACGATATCGTCAGAATTGCGGGCAACCGGTGGATGCAATTGGCAAGCTGTCGTCAATTGTGGCGTTCTAAGGGGGAGGCCTTTGTTCAACAGTGGATGTCTTCTGGCTGGTGATGAACCCTTTACTGGTTCACCACCTTACAACTCCCTTTCACGTACATAGAAGAAAAAAATCCTACTTCCTTCTTGCTTATATGATAATATAAAAAGTATCAAAATGTTTTTAGGTTTGCTACTCAAACAAGAGCTAGTATAACAGTACAACTACAATACACTCAGAACCTATAACAGAATACCATTCAGAATAAACAATTATTGAGTATTAATTAAATTCTGCATCAATATCTGATGTTTGATTATTATGGCAACTTGTTTACACACTCAGTATGCTTGTATAACAACTGTGTTTGTTTGAAGTCTTTTAATTTGTTCAATTGTTTTTGCTGTGCGGTCATCGGTTGTTTTTGTGGCGGGTGGAAAAGTAGATGTTTGCTCGTACGGGTATCTTTCCCGTGTGATATACAACGTGTGCTCCTGGCTACTGTGCAGATCGTTCGATCTGCAAAATAAATCGCCGCTGCGATCTGTCTTATGATGGGTGACCGTTTTAACAGGTCGATACCCCTTCGTGCTACGGCACGTTGAGCCATTGGTCCTGTGCCTGATCTCTCTACGGTCGTGTCGGTCTACCGTCCTATAGGACTATGAGAGTGAGGGAATAGGGAGTGCACCTGTATTTGCATGCATACCTGTGCACGATAATATATCTCTTGTGGCCGAAATTCGGTCAGGAGAACATTGTTATTATTAGGTGCAACGTGTAAAGGATAAGGTATATCTGTCGACTTTATAAGGGGCGAAGAGTACATCTAGAATAGAATCCCTTTCAAGTATATTAGAATTTGTAATGTCTTCGTATTTTTGCACCCAGTGCAGTCAGGCCTAAAGGTTGTTCAACCTGCACCTGCCTATCGACGTCATCAGCTTTTTTAATGAACCCAGTATCTCATAAAGGAGTTTTTAATACAAGTCCATATGCGAACCGCCTGTATCTTACCTTATAATGTCACCTACATCCTGTGGGGTATATAACCAGATGGCTACATGATGACATGTTGGCTGGTAAGAACAAGGCTTCTTTTTTCAAATTGTTTTCTTTTTAATACTTGTTTAGAGCAAGCAGCCTGTGTTCTCTTAATTGGCATCTTTACTTTTTTTGTTTCTTTTCTATGCGAGTATGTTCAAACTTCTATCATATATGGCGTAGGCAGAGATGTATACCTAATAGAAGTCAATGTTGTAATCTTAATGTAATTGACGGTTTCTTTAAGAACGCATTGAAAAATAGACGGTCTTTTTGAAAATGTTATCGATGTGTATCTATCACGCTTGAATCGTCTAAGATGGTAGGCAGAGCCGATAGGTGTGATATTTATTTCATTAAGACATACCCACATCGGCTGTGATCAGAATTCCCGTGTAATGAGGGCTTAATTGCCATTAGGCGGGTATAGTTATATTCCTCGGTCTACCTCTACGAATTGCCTAACAGAGAACATGACAACAAACATTATTATTTACGTGACATAGTTAAAGCTAATATCATGTGCGAGATTAGGTATATAAATATTAACGTTAACTATCAATATGATTCTAGAAGTTTTAGATTAGAGTTTGTCGTCATATTGGGTCATTTTAGATAGGAAGCAATGTCGGTGTATCAATGTGTACAAGGTTAATTTCTACTAAGAATCTTTTTTCACTAAATTTATAAAAAAAATGAAAGTAATCCTAAAGTACATGCCTTTTAGGTATATAATCTATTGAATTATTATCAATGTGATAGAGAGGGATTTACATAATATCTACTTTATACGTATTATCATAATATACACAGAACCACTTCATTCGAATTTATTTTAAATTGATCCAATTATATTTACGAGTTACGAAAATGAAAAGGTATTTTATAACCGACTTCAAAAAGGAGGAGAATATTATTAAATTATTTCAGCTCAAAATGATACTTTATTATTTTGTTTATGCATAATTAAGTACCTACAGTAACCTAGTACTCAATTCTTACAAACATTTAACTAAATATTTAAATATGTTTTTTGGAATGAAATTCCTACAAACTCTCAAGAGTTTATACTATCTCTGTGTCAATTTTTATCAAAATCGGTTTAGATGTTTAGGAGTAAAAACCAATCAGACATACTTACTTTCTCATGTATTAATAGTTTTATTTTAGAATACAGCAACGAGTTTGTTATAAAGTTCGCAGGAGAGATCTTAGCGTGAGATAGATCTATAAAAAAAATATTTAATTTTAATTTTTCAAACACGTGTTCTCCTTCGTTTTAGAATGCAATAAATATTAATTAATACCTAATAGGTACAAAAATAATGACGAAGTGTGGGAGATGAAGAATATTTTTATATATAGAACGAACACATGTCATGTTTTGTTTTCAATTTGGATTTTGAATCCATTCTAGAATCTAATACACATTTTTTTATTTGAAAATTATCCTCTTTTTTATAATATAACTTTTTTGTATTTTTTTAAATTATCTTATATATATTTTGTCTTCATTACTTTTTGCTGTCAATATTTTCGTTACGTTTAAATTTGTATTCGATTAATTAGTGGCTCGCGTCAATTAATAATTGTTTTATAAGAGACAATAGAACATAGCTCCTAGACACGTGTCAGTACATAAATAAACGTCGATAAGCGACGAATGCATACACAAATACTTATATTTCGTAACTATGACTTCCTTCTTCGCGACGTGGATGTTAAAACAACCTTGTGCATGGCATTGACCAGTGTATAACAAACAAACAAAGAGACCTCCGATGTATTTGCAGTCAAACTTATCAAGTCTTTATAATGAATGCGGAAAAAAATACTTAGGTTGCATTTGAATTGATATTATGTTTGTTATTTTTTGTGGGAACATAACAGATAAGGAGGTTAGGCAGTGCTCGCTGCGGACAGATTATTGATGGGCGTCTCCGTGCCTTGGAAAGTGTATGAAGCCGTAGATCCAATACCTACCTAAACTCGCTTCGTGTCCATTTCCCTTCCCATCGATCTATGTGTGGGAGTGCATCTTTGTTTGAACTCACCTATGCACTATTCCAATAATAAATTATTATTATTGAGTGAGAGTGACCTGTGTACTAATTTATTATTATTGGAATAGTACACAGGTCACGGCGATCTGTCTCATTTGAGACTTGTCAACTACGGAAGATATTATAGTGCACAAGTATGCGCTCAAACACGGGTGCACATCCCATTCCCTCACTCTCATAGACCGACACGACCACAGAGAGCAGGCCCAACGGTTTAACGTGCCTGTCGAAGCATTATAATATTGGGTAGATGGCTAGTCTCATACGATGATGCCGTGGCCGAATTTCGGTCTAAAGAACATTATAAACAACGTGTATTATGTTTTGTTTCTAACCAGACGCATGTTTTGGGACTGTTTCTTTGTTTATCAACATACACTAGTGGGTTAGCGTTAAATAATAACAGCTTATAATTGTCCCACTGCAGGCCAAAGGCATTTACAAATAGGCGTCATCACGGCAGCCTGATTGGCGCAGTACTTTAGGGGTTGGGTCCGATTTTTACGCGGGACAAAAAATCGTGTGATATGCAGATGTATGTCCCAAATAGGTGTTTGCGTTTGTGAAACGCACCCACGACACAAGAGAAATTCTTAGTGTGGGGCGAGGTTTTATACTGATTGAGACTTCACAGCGGGTCGTCGATTAACTAAATCAAAGTCTTGGTATTTTTCCTCATGATCTTTCTTTAACGTTTGATGGATAATGTCAAAGATAAGCCAATATGTCTCGTTTAAAAATCCGCAACTTTATCGACCATCGAACAAATTCAAGGGTATTAATTAATTTTTTTGAATATGGTACTTTTCTTGTTTAATCTAATTCTGTCGTAGATATTGACCTCGTTCATGGTCGCCTCGTTGGTCTAGTGTTCGCTAAGCGCTACAGCTGTGTGAGGTTCTGGTTTCGAAACCCGGGTCAGGCAGTGTCATTGGATTTTTCTATCAGGTAATTTTCAGTAGCAGCAATTTTAAATATAGACAATAGGCTCGCCCCCTATGACATAGGGACTTATAACATAACTGGCGAGGGTGTACTATTTTAATTCAACATAAGTCTCATATAATGTTGAGCGAGGACTTTTAAACCATATATTCGTCTTAGAGGTATTATTGTTGATAAAAAGATATTACAAAAAGCCATACAAATGTCCCTTTTTCAGTCAATCCAAATTAAAAAGAGCATAAATAGAATAACCTTGACTGTATTGATATCGAGTGACAGCTGAAAGTATTTGCCTTGGAATTGAATAGTTTGATACGGACGAATGGCAAGGATAGCGAAGTGGGAGCTAATATTAGCTGAAGGTCTGTAAGCAAAGAATTGTTCAGGTTAGAACCACAAACTTATAAAACATAACATCACGCCTGTATTCCCCGAAAGGGTAAGCAGAGGTGCACGTATAGTACACCCACATTCCGCCAGTTATTTTTTCGGTCCCAATGTAATAGGGGGCGAGCCTATTGCCATCAACCGCACAATTCCAGGCTCCGTGCTGCTACTGAGAATTACCTAATAGAAAAATCCAGTAACACTTTGCCCGACCCGGGATTCAAACCTAGGACCTCGTGCGCAGCAGTCGCGCTTAGCAACCACAAGACCAACGAGGCAGTCACACAAGATCTTATGTGTGATAAAAAGAGGTTTGCATTATTAGTAGGTACTACTAAAAAAACTAAATAAAACCTCCAAAGAATACACCCACCAGAAAGTAGATTAAAACCACAAACGTACGTCTAAATAACATAATTTTTGTGACATGACACAAAAACAATTGATAAAAAGTGTAACAAATACAAAGTTATCGTGTTTCCTCGAGCCTTCCGTGCGATAGGGAAAAGTGTACTGCATTATTCATAATAATGTCACTATTAAGGGAAAACACGCTTTGGCCGAAGCATTTGCGTCATACAAACCAGTTCTGCCGATCTCGTTTCATTGGTCCTGCGTCAGAGCTACACATAATTTCACCTTAATAAGAAAATATTAATGAAACACCTTTGCATTTTAATAAGTGTCAACAACATTTTTTTTATGCTTTAGTTTGTGTCAAATAAGCTGGTTTCATTTGTTTATGTTTTGGGTATAACCGACTTGTGTTGGTATATACAGAATTCGTGATACGTATTTTTATAAAAAAATAATGATGTAATAAAATGCAAATATACGTAATTTTTGTTTGTGACAAGGATATGCAGAAAAATGCAAATTAATTTCTAAGCGTCCTTGATTTAAACCTGTGACCTGTAAGCTGAAATCAGAAATCCTAAATCAGATTGTACAGTCTCCCGACTGTATAATAATAAATATATGTAAACTATATTTTTATCCCTAAAAATATAGTTTTTTTTGTAAATGATGATAAAAATCATCATTTTGAATAAATCGGCAGTAGGTAATTTATCATATATTAAAATAATTAATTCATATTAGGTAAGAATATATTTTTTTAATAAGGATGTACCTATGTTGTCATCTACCTCTTTGGATAACCGATAATCATACATAGATTATGCTGCTATAGCCACATAAATATTCATTATAAAGTGTTAAGTATGAAATTCCAATCGGACGATAAAATTACAAAGAGATGAGGAGAAATTCCATACAAATGATTCACAGACACACAAGCCACTTAATTATTATGATCTTTTTGCAGTCCAACGCATCTTCACTTGCTTTTCATACGACACGAGAAATAAGTGACGTGTTTAACAAATAGACAGAAATGTAGAATTGGCTAGAACGGGGTTGTTGAAGTTACTTCGTTCTTTAGTCGTGTTTTAATTTACCTAATAAGATTACTAGTGAACCCGGCAGACGTCGTCCTGCTAAGAAAACTAGCGGCATCAAATGAGCCAATTATAGAACCTATTATACTAACAAAATTTGATCGGTTCAGCCAGTTTAGGAGGAGTTAGGTAACAAACACACGTACAGTAGTATTAATTATGATTTTAGATCTCTACATAATAATTATTATCTCCCTATAAACCACCATAATGTTTTGACTAAAGACTTTTCTATCAATCCTGGCTTCTAATTATATATTCTTTATCTATATTTCCTTTCGTTTTTAAGTTCTATAATCGATACAATTGTGTCTTTATCATACATTGTTTACATACAAGCTATTCAGCGATATTTAACATACATACATAAAGTCACGCCTATTTCCCTGAGGGGTAGGCAGAGACCACGGATTTTCATTTGCTACGATCCTGACATACTTCTTTTGCTTCATTCACACGCATCACATACACGCTCTTAATAAATATAATATAATAATTACAATATTTAAAAGATAAAGATAAGCAAGCGGTTTAATTTCTTAAATCTTCTGTTGGTTTAAATATAATTATTTCGTGTTTAAGAGACCATGCTTGAATCACAGTAAGCATCCACTTTCTAAACATTTTGATACGTTATAAAAGCCTTTTAAATAGCGACTCGGGGACTACCTGAAGTTTTTACGCCATGTTTGTCTCAAAAGTCTAGATTGCTTTGTAAAGTTACGGATACAAAGTAACACCTGCTTACTACGATGTATGAAGTCAACATTTGTATTAGTACAAAGTACTCAGAATACAATCTTCTATATATATAAAATTTTCGTGTCACAGTTTTCGTTCCCATACTCCTCCGAAACGGCTAGACCGATTCTGATGAAATTTTGTGAGCGTATTGAGTAGGTCTGAGAATCGGCCGACATCTATTTTTCATATCCCGGGTCAGCTAGTGTTTCTATATATATATCTTGCGATTTTTCTATAAGCCAATTGAATTACTGACTTGATAAGCGCCGTTAATAGTAGATAGGTTGAATAAGTTTTGTAGTAGGTACTGCGGTACTGCCCCCGCCTCCGCCAAGTACATTTTTGTATGAATAAAACAAATAATATAAAATACAACAATTTTATTCTTCACTAGCTTTTGACCGGTTTCGCCCGCGTTAAGTAGCCTATGTCCTTTCTGGGGTCCTAAACTTTCTACATGCCAAATTTCATCAAAATCCGTCCAGCGGTTCAGTCGTGAAGGCGTAACAGACAGAGTTACTTTCACATTTATAAAAGTATGGATAAAACAATTCAATTATTATCAATTATTACAACAAGTACTTTCAAACCTATCTTATATGGAAGGACCCATACATAAAACAATCTCTATAAGGACTAAATGCATAATCGGCTACCACTTATTTATTTGGAATGATAAAAACTCCTATAACTGCGAACATCCGGCGCTGTCTGGGTTTTAAGCCCCGTTATGATGTTAATACGTTCTTATTATTGTGAGAACAATTTATTCTTTTGTGACGTATAACTTGAGACTTAATTTATATCATTAATTGTAGAGATTAGAGGCGTAATTTGACCTAATTAATTGATAGATATGTTTGCTTTTTTAATTGTTTTCTTTTTTGTTGATAACAATACATTTACTTTATGACGGAAACAATTATTTGTTATAATATAATTAATGTTTAAAACGTAAGGGGCTGGTAAATAGCATTGGCACAATAAAAAAAAGAGCGATTTTTTAAACGTAACACTATAAATTTCTCCTGCATCGTGGGTGCGTTTCACAAAAAAATACCCAAACTTGGGACAAACATCTGCTATTCGTATACATTTTTGTCCTGCGCGGGAATCGAACCCGCAACCCTTAGCGCAGTACTCTAATCGCTTTGCAATCAGATCGTCTAGCTTTTTACCCAGTTAAATATAATTATAATATAGTATAGTCATAGTCTTTGCATAAGATACGATCCCTACTACGGTCTCTTATAGGAAACATTAAACCTTACTATGCAGCTTAACCCATTAAATGTATTCTCGCAAACTAGCTCTCCGACTCAATATAGACTAAGGGCTACGCAACATTTAAAATACGTTATTATAGGTAAACGCGCCTGATGACACAGTCATCCGGGGTGACTCACGCGCAGCGCGTTGTTCCCGAAATAGTCCGTCTGTCTGTGTGTTGCTATATACAGATCATGTTTACTAAGATTTTTCGACAACTAATTAGTGGTAGCAATCAATTATGTCTGTGGTTTATTGATAGAATTTGCCTTTGTAGTATGTTTTATTTAACTCCTATTTATAACCTGAATATTCCAGGTAGTTAAACACTATCTTGTTTTGATGCACGAAGAAATAAATATATACAATAGATCTATATTATGTATAAATGCTTTATCATTAAAAAATAAATAAATGACTTTGAATACCTACCTAGGTAAATCTCTAAATATAGTCGCATCGCTAAGTTTTAAAATTATCAACGTTACCTACAATTTACAATAAGCACACTTCTACACATCCCTTCAAGGTACGGCCGTAATTATATTGCCGAGGCCAAACCATTAAAAGAACGAAAGATCTTTGATCACACTTGACATTGCAACAAGTATGAAAAGTAAACCAATTATGCTCTCAAATACTATAATAAAAAAACGATAGCAATTTGTATGATATCACCAAATGAATGTATATAATGACCTCTACAATAGTATTGACTTCCGTATCAACCTTATAGCGTATGCATTATACTTCATTGAACATGACCATCAAAATAATTAATACCCATGACGTGCCTTAAGCTTTGACAGCTGTCAAAAATTAAACTCTATTGTCACATAATAGGCTGTATAACTATTACTAGTCACTTCGTAAAATCATTTTTTTAAGTCGGCTCACGTTACTAGGCGGGACTAATCTTTTCCTAAAATCGGACACGGTAGCTCAGTTGGCTGAGCTGCGCCACTGATTGGCGACGGTTACAGGTTCAAGACCGATTGTGTCCATCATTTTCAGAGTTCCCTTATGTATTTAGATGCATACATGTGTTTGGCAGAACTTGCCAAACACTATAGCTCACCTTTACCCCAACAAAGTTGAGCTATGGTAAACATAATATTTAGAGATTGGGGTCTCTCAATATTTGAGCCTTGACGATAGTATATTTATTTTAAATTAAACATATTTAAGTTTCCAGATCGCAACAATAAAACAAAGTTCAATAAACCGGAGAACAACTCGTTACCCGGTAACACCCTACCAGTTTTGATAAATAAATTAACATCCACTTTACCTAAAAAAACAATAATAAAAATCAGAACCCTTTCCATGAACGCATTGTGCGGTTGTGCGTCATTGGAAACCACGTGAATATAACCATGACAATAATTGGTTACGTAATAGATTGGTTAATTAATAATGATATTAGTTTGTATTACTTATAATTGTTACGTGTCACCTGTGAATGTTTACTTATGGGTAGATGATGTTTCGTGGAATGAAGAAATATGCAGAAATACACTATTAAATGTGGGTCATATCAAATATGGGAACTTTGAATTATATAAATGTTTTTGTAATGTTGTGAGTAGGTATAATATTAATAACAGCCTATATCTGTCTCACTGCAGGGCAAAAGCCTCTTCTCGTATAGAGGAGGATTGAGCATTGATCACCACGCTAGCTCACTGTGGGTTGGTAATTGATCACTAAAAGTATGTACCTATATAATTGTTAATAAAAAATTATACTAAAAACAAGATATTAATTAAGGAAAAACAACCTTTTTAAATAATATTCCTTTCTGTATGATATCAAATATCCATTACCCAATGCCATATGCGAGCACTCAAAATCTGCATAAAGAACCACAACCAAACTTCCTCAATAAAATACTAGGAACAAATGATTATAAATAGGAACAACAACCACGTGACCTTTACAGAAGCCAATCCTCGACCGGTAGTGAATCTCTTCGATAAAACGCTGCATTATAATAAAAATAGATAACCTATAAAACATTGACGTCAATATCCATAAAACGTTAGCTTGAAGCTGAGTGCACTTCCATCTGCTCATGCAATGGATTGGGACAATGCTGTGGGTACTGCAACAGCGTATTACTGAGTTTATTTACTATATATACCGGTTTTACTCACGTGTTTATTCGGGAATGCCCGACAAGTTTTGGACTCAGACGGAGCTAGTAACGAGCTTGTGACGCGGCGGAGTCGCGAGCCTATCTTACCTGCTCATGAATACAGGTGACTTCGGTTCGTGAAACTAGTCGGGCTTTCCCGAATATACACGTGAGTAAAACCAGCATAATATATAATAAATATTACTCGCGTGTTATAGCGCTACGTGGTATTGTCACTAGAATTTAGAATAGAATTTTGATGCATTTTATATTATTGGACTGCAATATATTTAGGTTTTCCAGGACTTGTACTGTTTCTAATAAAACCCTTCCGCGCCTAAAATCCCTGAAGGGGTACGCAAAGCAAAAGGCTGTAGTGTATTGCTTTAGGCCTTTTGCCTGCCTCGCCTCAGCGGTATAAACTACTCAAGTCCATATTCAATTGCTATCTGACGTGACCGAGATTAAATACCGATCCAATTACAGTTACAACACATCAATGCCAGTATGCGTTGCATTGTCAATATTGACAGGCACGCTCACAAAACCCCCTAAGTGTCATCATAACAAAATAAAGGGACGTACAAACAAATATACATTTTACCATCTTGTCAAATGATAAACCAAGTACCAACTACAACTGCGCACTCATCCTTCCGAAGGACATTGCTGATAAGCCAGTAAATGCCTTTCTATGCACACGGCTGAGCACCGCAGTGGCAGTGTTTTGTTTTCATTTATAAATAGAACTAGGTTGTGTTTGTAACCCCTTATCTTGATAGCCAGTCTGTCAGTATGACAGTTGGTTGTCAATCTGACGTTTATCAAGTTTTTTTTTAAACCTAGATAAACAAATGACTGACTAACCTAGTCATGGTTGTAGATTGGAATCGTATTCGATTGTTTTATGAGGTTTATTGTAGCTGTTTAGCTTTAAGTGACTTGATTGCCTTGTTAGCGATGTGTTAGACGCGAATGGTAATCTTAAGGATTCTGAAGTAGTTATGATTGACATGAAGTTAAGTCAAGAAACCAATAAAACACACCCTAAGAAACGATTTTCGTGACATGGTTATTTATAATATTATGATTAACGGGATAACCTTTTAAGAAAGGAGTGTTTTTTGACGAAATGAGTCAGTGGGTATGCCTAGGCATGTAATCAAGGGTATCTACTGCTTCTGAACTCAGCAGCTCGCTACACACGCAGTACAATTCCCACGATAAAGCCTACGACCGACTTATCTTAGGTATTATTAAATATTTGCGCGTCTTATCATACTCCACGTTCCACTTTGTCTGATGCTTTAGGCAGACGCCTGTTATCTTACTAACCTACTTTGAATAAGACGGATTACGTGTTTGTGATAAATAAATGTGACAGATCAACGATGATACTGATCTTGATTTTATCGAAGTAATTTTAAACGTATCTACGATACATCATGATATTCTTCTTATTAAGTTTCCGGTTTCCGCACGTGCTGTTTTCTGGTAACTTTTAAATTATTTATAGACTCTACCGATGCATACACTAATATTAAACCTGGAATGTAGATTCATAGCCTCCTTGGAGATCTTAATTTTCTGGAATCAAAATAAATACCAAAGCTAACTTAATCAGTTTTGACGGATTGTGATTGTCTTTAAAGAAAGTTCTAGAAATTAAAAGAAAGCTTTCATACATTTTTGCAGGAGTCAAACTGCAAGTAATTTTAACTCTACAAAATTAATTATAATCGCCGGAGATTATTGGTGCCAAATACTATAAATAGCAATAGTGACTGATGAGCACGAAGTCCTGGTTTCAAGTCCTGGGTCAGGTAAATTGTTATTGGGTTATTCAACTAGGTAATTCTCAGTAGCAGCATGGAATCTGGAATTATGCCCGGTTGATGGCAATAGGCTCTTCCCCTATTACATTGGGACTTATAACATAATGGCGAAATGTCGGTGTATGTTTTTCTATTAAATTATTTCAAAAATTACAACTTAATATAGTTTACAACTAATCTTATCATATTCTTTACCAACAAGATAGGCTTATCACGAAGATTGCGAGGGTAAACAATATAGAATAATGCTAGTTGCATATTGACACACATCTTAACGATAAGAATACGGATTATAGGGGTTAACGACATTTTGTCGATAAATGTGAAAATGACGTATAAAAGTATCGACAAATAATAATAATATATATATATTTATTTTCTCTTCACAAAAGGTAGGTTAAACAATATACATTTCAGTGTTGGTAGCTTGGACCTAACTTTGTGAGAGACTGGTGCCTGTGGTAGATTTTGTTAAAAATCTGTATTACAGGTCACCAGTGCCCTATCAAGGAGGGGTAAGGGATAATAACAGTGGAGGTAGATCAAAGTCAATCGTACTTTTTAAATTTCTGTTAAATTTGTTACTCTCTTAGAAGCGCCTTCTCTATTCTAATCTTCAATGATTGTTTAAAAGAAATTGTACGTTCATTTAGTTCAAGTAAGTTCAGTAGCTTCATTTGTTAAGTAACGGGGTAAGTCAATATCCTAAGCTAATTAACCGTAATTAAAAACCTTCCTTTAATTAACATAGCAGTTTCCCACGACCATAAGGATGTGCCCAACCTGTTTCGCCTCCGAAGCCCTTACCCATTCATCCGGTTAGACCTACGTATTGAATAATAAACAGGAAAGTTCTGGAACGACCAAATCATAAAATGGACCAAGTTAAAATTTGTCGGCCAAAACGTAAACAATAGATACTTATACTTAGTTTTATTTTGTCTCGTATTTGGCCTTTTCACCTTTAACTAACCCACGATATGATTTTAAGACGTCGTAGTCTAATTTTGTAGTTTCCGACTGAATTTCGGTCAACGCTTTAGATTGTACAAGTGAATTCGTAAACACAGGTGCTCTCTATTCTCTCACACTCACAGTGAAATGCCACAAACCGACATGACCTAACCGATCATGCGCAAAAGCGACGTCTTAACGTGGTACCCAAAACACGGAGTGATCTCAATGTGTGAACGTCACCCATCCAACGACAGACCTAAGCTAGCGTCACTTAACTTCACAGCATGACTTGTACTACCTTAAGTAGCGTAGAGCCTCGTGTAATAGTGTGAGAAGATGTCAGTTAAGAAATAATTTATTCAAAATTTACTTTATAAAGTACCTAGTTTTTAGATCAAGACAGCCTCCAAAACACCCGCCCGTCACCGCTTCCTAGTGCTATAGCTGGGTAGAAGAAACGGCGTAACTAACTACCCAGCAGCACAATCTGACAATATGTCAATATCAGCTTCAACAGATTAGGGTTCATATTTAACGTCTTTGGAAAAGTCTGTAACTACCAGGTATAGCCGACATGTATTATCACAATGTTACTATTCAAATAATTGTTTATGTGAATATGTTATTTTTATACTGGAGGTCAATGAACCTTATGTCTGTCGTCCCACTTCGATATTACGAGATACGAATATTTTCAGTGCTATTAATTATGTGTTTATTTACGTCTAATACCGTCAATTATCAGATGTCTGGTAGAAGTGTGTTTTTCATTAAAACTGTGACGGACAAAAATAAAATTGTGTTTTTAATAGTAAAAATATATATTTTTATGTAAATTTTAGTAGGTAATTATTATGAATGTTACTAAACGTTCGTCACATATTTGAACGTAATATTATGGCCTAATTGAAATTACATGGAAAGTATTTTAAGAGAACATTTAAAACATCGAAAGGAAACCTGGATTTAATTATCTGAAATCTTCCCGCAGTGAGCTAGCGTGGTGATCAATGCTCAATTTTTATAAGAGAAGAGGCCTTTGCCCTACAGTGGGACAGTTATAGGCTGTTATTATTATTGTAATGTACGTATCCCTCTTATGGATACTAAAATCTTCAACAAGCAGTTTCTTGTGAATGCCAAAGAAGGTGATAATTATGCTAATTTCGAATAAAATTTAATTAATGGTTAGTTACCTACGTATTTATTGACAAGCTCACCCTGACCTACGAATAAGAATTCACGATAGTCCACTCAGTCCACTCGCTGGCACAAAAGGCGGTAGATTTATAATTTACCCATGAGTATATCAAAAACAGGCTGGCAGGCAAAATTTTATAAAAAACACTTACAAATATAGGCTAGCGCATAAACGAAACATCCCCTGGCTGGAGGCCTTTTATTAGGTCTCGCCAATCACCCGGTTAAGCTGTAAGAGCTCCTTCAGAGCTAACTGCGAGAGACAAGTTTAAAAAAAACATTGCGAAAAAATCAGGCTCTTTCTGTTACTGAGAATTACCTAATGGATAAACTCAATAACACTTTGCCCAACCCGGGATACGAACCCAGGGTCTAACGTTCAGCCATATTCACATTTTGAGACCATCAATGCAGCAGCTATACCTATCTACATAAGTCAAATGTTACAATTACTCTGACATAACACCAATAAAATCGAATGTCACACTATATACTTAAACTGTATCGATTACATTAAGCCGTAACGAATTATAATCGTAGCTAATCGATTACGGAATCGATTTACTTTGATTGAAAAAGTAATAAAATGCTCGATGTTGCTTTGTGTAATTATTTACCCGTGAGTTGCGTCCAATGAGATAATAGTGTTCGTTCCTATGCTCCAAAACTTTATCTAATGGTAAGTTCAATGGGCCGCGATAGGTACCCAGCCTATTGTCATTTAATGAGCCCACTCTGGGCTTAACTTTTACAATCGCTTTCCGTTAAACGGACAGAATTGTATCATTAAAATTTTCCACAGTTAAAACGAGTTGCTTTTTTGTAATTCAAGGTTTAATTAAAATTCCAAAAAAAGAATAAAAATAAAGTAAGTATTTAAGTGTTTTTGGAGTAGATTACCTTGTTAATCACTTGGCCCGACCTCCGTGTATCACTTCAAGCAAGTTAACCCCAAACTAACTTCAACTTGAAAAGTGCAAAAATCGTAAATAGCGAGTACACTTCAGGCCATATTTACTAACACAGCAACAAACATAAACTGTTGAATTAAAACGTCAGGAAGTGGCGTACTATTGTTTCAAGTTTCCTGAAGCCGACCACGTGGTGTAAACAACCAAAATAAACCACGCTGAAATGTTGCAAGTAAAAAACAGCCGCTTTTGTCAGTTACGTCGCTGAGATACTTTTCAAACGATTGCAAGAATGCCAGTTGACAACGGTCCCGACAATTGGTTGGACGTTAAATTTAGAACATTGTACACAAAAATTTAAATTTGTCAAAAATAGTTTTATTATAATAAAAAAGGAAAGCTAAAAAAAATGGAAAGCATTTAATTTTTTATGCTAAAAATTCTAACAATTTTTTTTACGTACTCAAAAATTATTTTTATCGGTTACTCCAGTTTAGCAACAAACTGTGATAGTCCCCGAACATAAGTTTGAAAATTCGCATAAGTGAAGTGGTATAAGTAAGAATTGTGATTAAAATGCGCCGACACGTTTTCCACGCGTCTTGTACAGACGACGAAGACGATTATTTTTACGACGTCAGAAGTTATAGGCGCTTGAGGCGAGAATCCAAAATTATTATTCTTAGCCGTTCGGTGAGTTTTTTCTGTTTTGATTCTAAACAAATGTTGTTTAAAAAAACGTTTTAGGAATTTTATGTTTTTTAAGATAGTTGTTTTACACGCAGCACGTGATTTGCTTGGTTAATTTTTTTGTTGTAGCGTTTGAGATGTAGTTTTGCATATTAAACCGACCGGTTGTCAATACCTTTATACAAATACCGTCGTTCTTACCATTAATATTACTGTCATAAACAGAGTTATTGATTAATTAATATGCTTAAAACAAATAATTATGTTCATAAACTATGCTTAACTAAGTTATTATTAATATCTATGCAGACAGTGTTATATCACTTTTAATGTTACTTAAGTTCGACAAAAATGACATTATTTGATTCTATAGTTTCTTTCTGTATTCAAATACCTATTAATTAATATTAATGTATGCGTAAACAAGTGTTTTTGTGATCATAATAAGACACAACGTAGTAAACTACCTATACCGACTAATGCCAATTATAATGAATAGAGCTATTAAATAGTTGGTGGAACTCGTAAACATCACGTGTGCCGATATCCTGGCTATATCTTTGAGATATGGCGCACATAAAAATATATAGTTGCGCCGAAAGTTTCTTATTATTAAAACAAACAGGTAAAAAATTCAATAGCAAATATTCAATTTTTTTTTCTTGTGATGCCATGTAAATGCACTTTGTGTAACATTTATAAATTGGTCTTCTTCTTCATGCTGCTAACTGCTTTGCTTGTACCTGTTTGACGTTAGCAGACATAAACTAGAATGATAAATATATACATGACATAGGTATATTATAGATACATAACATAATATACATAAATATTGTACGGGGTTCTTGTGCGCGAGCGAAGGTGAGTGCGGCCAATGATGCGTATTTTTATTATGTTGACATACTCATTAATACAAATAGGATTATCAGTTTGATAAGATAAGTTGTGACTGGATTAACCACGAGCCAACCTATGAGATATAATCGATCGCAGGTAAGCACAGGTAGAAATTGATTTTCAACGAACTCAGAGCCTCGAAGTTTATGAAATGATTTATTTAGTTTAATATCTTGGTTTAAATTCCAAAAAAATATTAAGGTAAAGTGTTTTTCTCCTCTGTAAATACTCCTTAAATAGCGTCAAAACTTATAAAATCTAAGACCTTTGTTCAACAGTGGACGTCTTCCGACTGATGATGATGATATAAAATCTTTGATTATTCAGCTAAACGGACTGGACAGTTACGAATAAATAAAGACTACAGTATTTTAAACTTTCTTAAACCATCCAGTGGTGTGAGAAACTCCTAAATAAGATAAACAGAGGTTATAAGTAAGAATAAAGAACTAAATTCAAGTGCCAGCTATCAGTAGCCATACCAACTGAAAATCATAGATACTACAGAGAATTTTAATCGTAATGTGCAGATGATTACTCTGGGTAAAACTTGAAATGGAATTGTGTTTGAGTTTTGTCAAAAGTTTGGCCAAGATCCGATTGTTTGGCCAACAAGGCCAACTTTGGATTAACCCGTTTTTGAATGACAATGACACATAGTAAAGTGATACTTACTGTGTTACAACCTTTTTCTTTTATGGTGTTGTTTGTAGTTTATTTCTCTGTTGACTATTGTGACTAATTTAATTAATCTAAATTAGTCATTTTACAATATACCTCATTCCTTTTTTAAATATAAGTACATAATTGCTATGTTAAGCAGTATTTTGATTTTACCTAATTTCAAAGTTACTCATATAAAACCTACTATTATATGATACTACACTGCAGTAGAATTAATACGATCTGGAATGAACTAGTATGTTAAGTACACACAATTATCTCTACACTATTTAATTAAAGCTTATAATTGTAACTCATTAACCTGTTATCTCTATGTATTTAACATTTACAATCAATTCATGTCTCTATTCAAATAATGATCTATCATCTTGTCTAGTAATGACAATTCAATGTTGCATTTATCTGAGGTTTAAACAGCTATTTATCAGTTTATTATTATATAACATTGTATAATTATTATCATTACGATGACTATCTCAAACGGGTAAGCAGAAAACGACGTATTGCATCCACACTTTATTAGAAAACTAAGTTAATCTTTTGTAGTCGGCAGTAACTCTATTGACACATAATATAAAAAAAAATTAAAGCCTAGCGACTAAAAATATTGTTTAACTTCAACGTTCGACTTCAACAAGTCTATGTTCCAGTAGCTGTTTAGACTAAGTAATTTGGATTCACATTCATTGCGGTCCGAGTTGGAATCTCAGGTCTTATTTTTTTATGTACGATACGTAGACGAAAAATTAAATAATAACTGGTGATACAGGATTACGGCCAATACGAATCCTCAACTTTTCTCCACTAAAATACTAGGTAATATTTATATTAGCACATAACATCACGCCTGTATTCCCCGAAGGGGTGGGCAGAGGTGCACATATAGTACACCCACATTTCGCCAGTTATGTTTTATAGGTCGCAATGTAATAGGGGGCGAGCCTATTGCCATCAACCGGGCACAAATCCAGACTCCGTGCTGCCACTGAGAATTACCTAATGGAAAAACCCAGTGACACTTTGCCCGACCCGGGATTCGAACCCAGGACCACGTGCTCAGCAGTCGCGCTTAGCAACCACTAGACCAACGAGGCAGTCTACATATATTATACTGCTTTATATTATTATCAACAAAACTTAACTGAAAGTTACGCTACACTACGAAATAGCGGTTCCTACAAGCGAGTCCAAGCCGGCCACCTGTTTAAAGTGAATGTAATCCGACCTTGTCGGACTCGGCAATATCGTCTCATTTTGTAACCGCTCCGAGACAGCGTTTGATGAACTCACTGTTTTGGTGGTTACTGGATAATCGGAAAGTCGCAATACGAAGTGTTTTGTGGTGAACTAATATTTTATTAAATACGTAATCAATCAAATGATGGTGTAACTTCTTTTAGGAATGTCTTACACCATTTGTCATTAAGTTCGGTTACGTAGAAGAAGACGTTCACTGTTGAACAAATGCCTCCCTCTTAAAGAGGGAGGGGTGTCACAATCCCCACGCTTGGCAAGCGGCTTGGGGATCGCAGTATTGGTGGTGAATTTACAAAAGACGCTGCTGCCCATCTTCTGGATTTTACCTTAGTCGCCTCATACGACACCCACGGAAGGAAAGGGGGTGGTCAATTCTATGTGGGATACCACACGGCAAATATAGTGTATGTATATTAAATTATAGTCGTATCATCCTGCCGGTGTTCTTTAAAGAAATGCTTCTGTACTGTGATTGTTTGTGGCAATTGTCAGATGCTATGAATCGCCTATTGTCGTTCAATGGCCACAGTTATAAGTTATTAATGTTTAAACATAATTACTTTCATTATTTATTAATAATGTCCCAGTGCCTCTGTCACCACGCTACCTTCTGCAGAATGGCTATTTCAAATAAATTAAATCCAGGTTTCCTCACGATGTTTTTTGTTACCGTTAGTAGTGTCTTAGAATATGTAAGAAAGTATTTATGACATTGAAAAAAGTCACATTGATACTTTGAATCTGCAACCTCGTGCATACAAATCCTGTATGCAGACTACTACGCTACCACTTTTTATCCATTATTTAGGTCTTAAAAACTAAGGATTTAGTATTTATAAATACTTTGAATACTGCATATTAATATAATTCGATCCAACAGCTCCCCTCAGTAGTGGTAGCTCCCCCAGCGACGCCCTGAGCCGAGGTCTGAACCCCTCGCGGGGGTGCCCTTAGGCGCTGTCGCTTAGTTTGTAGTCTTTTGTTTATAATCCTGGCTGGAGGCCTTTTATTAAGTCTCGCCAATTACCCGGTTAAGCAGTAACAGCTCCTTCAGAGCTAACTGCGAGAGAGAAGTACAAAAAATTGTATAAAGCCCACACATTGATAGCGATCGAGTGCTTATACAAGATTCTAAGCGACTCATATTAATAGCTACACGTGCAGATTGCAGTAACTTCACAATACTGTATATAATCTTGTTAACTATGTAACTGATACTTTACATACAGCTAAAGTAACTCTAAGTAATATTACACGTCGAAGGATTTCTGTCATGCTCCAATCACATGTAAGTACAGTCGACAGCGAAAATATGTGTGGTTGACTTCTTTAAACATTATATGAAACTTAGTTTAATATTGCCATCCCAATTAGCTCAGAGGATTAGAAATTGTTGAATGTGATTACCACAAAACGAAATTTAAAAAAATGAAATGCACCGATTTCTGACTTTGGAGATGCAATATTTCATTTCTTCAAAATTTACTAATGATTACATGAATTATACTATATTAAATAACCTATGTGTATGCGTTTTGGTCCTACGTATTCAAAGTTAACTTTTAAACTTAAAAAATCCGTCAGTGGAAACTTTTAAATCAAAATGACTACTACTATATCCTTCTAGAATGTAGGTACTGTTATTATAATATACATGCTCACCTAATTTTGGCCCCGACTGTACAAAGTACATAGAAACTAGTTCAGACTTGTCGAGGAGCGATGAACGATAATTGATATAAACATTTATTAGTACAATATGTTAAAGTTATTTACTGTGACATTAACACCTAAATATACCGCGATCTAATCATGTTAAGTACTATTCTAGAAAAAAAGAATTTAGCCTTTGTAGTCAAGCCGTAGGGCTCAGGGATTTGTATGAGGATAGACTTATGAAGATACTGAACTGCGCGATTTGTATGAGATTAAGATTTTGGCCTGCGCAATTTGTATGAGATTACAATTTTGCATTGCTCAATGTGTATTGAGATAAGTTACTGGACCATGCGATTTGTATGGGGCTACGATACTGGACTGAGCAATTTGTATGAGGCTAAGATTTTGGACTGAGCAATTTGTATGAGACTAAGATTCTGAACAGCGCAATTTCGCGGTCAACCTTTCCGATTTTTTTTTATCTGTCCCATAGATTTTCGTCTCAAATCAAAACATATTTTTTCATATTTTTTTAATACCTGTATCAAAGCATTTCAAATCCGACACGGCCTTCAGTAATAAGGAATACGAACAAAAAGAAGCAGACTTTTGAATCCACTTATTAATCATAATTTACCTTTTTAACATAAAACTTGTTACAATATCCACCAAAGATAATTATCCGATTAATTATATTGGTATTCATTAAAAATTAGTACGTATATTCGTGACAAGAAAAATTAGGGTAATCCTAACCATTTACATAAAATTATCAAGGTATTTAAGTACTATGTAATTACTTATACACATAATTAAAACCGCTCCGGCTCTACTTAAATTGAACTGGTTTGAAGGTGAAGTTTTTTATGTATGGCCGAGTAAATATCTAATATCACGTGTCTACAAAAAATATACAAAATCTTGCATGTTTAGTTTCTAGATAGGTATATAATAAATCATGGTGTGTATATGACATTTTTAATTATTTAATTGTAACATGCACTTAAATTAATTAATTTTAGGTATATTATTTGCTGGCTATATTTAGTTTATTACATACACTAATAAAATGATGTCATATAATCATACATTTTGTAAAAAAGTTATTATTTTTCAAAAATCAGTTTTCATGTTTTATGCGTCTTTAAACTATAACAAAGCTCCGTAAAATATAATTTCCAACACTTGATTTATTATATTTTAATAAAACAACAAACATAGGTGTTTCGTTACTAAATATTATAAACGCGAAAGTTTGTAAGTATGGATGGATATTTGTTACTCTTTCACGTAAAACTACTGAATGGAATTTAATGAAATTTCATATGGAGGTAGCTGACACCCTGGATTAACAAACACGCTACTTTTTATCCTGAAAAAATGTAGCGGGTAACACCGCGGGGCGCAGCTAGTTTTCTTTATATAACTGTACATACATCACCAACAATTTCCTATAGCATAAAGTTAAGGAAACGTAGTCTTTACTTAACAACCGTCAGAGCCCCGTTGTTATACACCCATCATATTGCGGAGGTAAGCTGTGTTTCCTATAGATTACTCCATAAGGTGCAAAAAGCACCGGCTTATTCAACCGTTCTCGTTTCACACTGAGATGTTTCAAAACACAGCGAAAGGTCATCGTCCGGTGAAAGATAGGCGGTGCAAAGCGAGAAAGTGTAGCTTGGTAAAAAATACCGTGATTTCTTCGCTGCTAAAACTATACAATTAAAGTTACGCACATATTCCAAAAGGTAGGCAATTTTGTGTCAGTGTACATCAATAAAATTAATTATTAAAAGATGTCTTATAAGTAATAAAAATAATCTGAACATAATGATATTATGACACTGAAGACGCGAAGTCCTTGCCTGGATATGAACCTGCAACCTTGTAGATTTAAATCCGGTTCGTAAACCTCTAGGCCGTGACATTCACGATTCCTTTACGAGCATATTATTATCCCAAAATATGGCAAAGTCTCTTATCATAAAGAAAGAAAAGGACGTTTTACGCATGCGCACGACTTGTTGCCATTCATGATCTTAAAAAGTGTAAGAACCTGTTAACACCGATGCAATTAATAAGATAGAGTTCAGTTTATTAATTATACCTGTTTTTATTCACACAATTAAAAGGTAATATTAATAAAATAATAACCTATAGTTTTATTCATGTAGGTCATCTCAAAAGTTATTCATAAATAAATTATTTATCGCGTAAAATGTATGCAAGCGATCGTGAGGTCTTCCGCATTATAATGTCAATGCTTTGCATGTTAAAGATGTTTTCCTAAGATACTATTATGTAATGTATACCATACATTTCTGATGAACCAATACTGGCATTGTACATACGACGTGTTTGCAATTATCACCTTTGAAACACGAGTGTTGAAATAATACGTGACTGTAACAAATTCGTTGAAGTACTGTCGGGTTATTAATCTGTCATGTTAAAGTAATTTATGCCCTATTCTTTTGTTATTATTGTTACATTTTTAACACCTGACTAGATTAATTGATTTGAGTACCAGAACAGCCCCCGTACTATGAACTCTTAAAACAGAACGGTGTCTCGTTTCCACATCATAAACCGTCCTGTGAGTTCATGGTAAGGGGGAAGATTTTCAATAAGCTCTCTAATTGACACATGAAAATAGGTCATGCCGTGGTGTACGCTGTAGTGACTATTGTGCCCCCTTACCATGAATTCTTAAAACAGGGCAGCTTATGATGTGAAAGGGAGACACTGCTACGTGCAGTGTAATGCATTGTCTCGCTTTCACTGCGTAAAACGTGTCCTGCTTTAAAAGCTCATGGTAAGGGGGATGCTAACAAGTATAGTAGCGAGGTTGACCACCCAGAGACTCTGCACTGGGCGTAATTGCGCATCATCTTTCTAAAGGGAAATCTACTTGCAGAAGATAAAAAACATATCTTGAACATATTAATAGCATCTCTTTTGCAGTGCAAGAGACCTTAACACGTCAACGCAATAGTTCAATGACTGTTGTAAATGTCAACCAGTGAATTCGATTCCCGATTCGAGTAAGGAAAACGTATTGATTCACAAGTTAAAGTATTATGCGACAGTTGTTAAACCTTTTTGTGGAGTGTGTCATGGACGACCGGTTTCGAGTGGAGTTGCCATTTCAGTGAGACGTTCTGTTGTGTGTGAGCACTTTGGCCTGTGAGAAAAGGCATGGCATAACATTTACCTTTATGTGCGTCCATGTCTTTTAAGGTATGAAATAAATGTATGTATATACCTATAATATATACCTTTATATTAACATTTCACCAAGACAAGTACTTAGGTATTTTATAGTAAATATTACAGAGTCATTGTGGCGTTCTAAGGGGGAGGCCTTTGTTCAACTGTGGACGTCTTTCGGCTGATGATGATGATGATTACAGAGTCGAAAATGTAGATCAAGTTATTAGTATCTTTCTATTGTAATACTAGGAATTCTGTTTTCGTATACCTATATGTGGGAGGTGTGTCTGTGTCCTCTCAGGTGTGAGAAATAGAAACGAGTAGGGTATATTGAGAACGCTATTTACGTACCTACGCAGAAAAAATCTTATAGATTTAATTGACATGATAATTATTTTTATTACTTATAATGAGGTACCTACTTTCAAAGGTCTCAAATCAAACATCTTGAAATAACAGTAATATAAAATATACTGTTTCAACACAATGATTCACATCTTACGATAAATATAACGACGCAATCGGCTCACAGGTGCAAAACTCTATTATTAAAATAAAACCTGTTAGTTAATAATACTAGTTCATCATCTACACTGTTTTGAACTTATTGTTATAACTATTTAGCTAATGCATTATAATCGTAGTAAAAACAATTCGGTCATTATTTCTACACTTGTGTAGGTACATTAAAAATGCATGGAAATCTTAATGGATTTACAGAAACAAAAAGCGTGGACAGACAATGAGCAAGATAGAGGAGGTATTAATACAAGAAAAAGGATCAGTCAAGTAGTTTATTAAATTACTAAAGCTAATAAAGGAAAATATCTTATAGTTAATGGCAGACTTTGATACGCATAATAAAAAATTAACACTGAGTTCAATTATGTACTTGTAAGGTAATGGGGAAAACGCTTTTAGAATTTCAAAAAGAGCAAAATCACGTGACTTTCTTGTCTATACTATATGTATAAAAATTAATTGCTGTTCGTTAGTGTAGCTAAAACTCGATAACACTGCACTGATATGGTTAATTTTAATCTTGAAATATTCATGGAAATCCAGGAAAGGTTTATATAAGTAGGTCAGCTAAAGTAATCATTCTTTTAACTCATAGCAAAGCAAGGAAACTTAAAATCGAGACAATAATGAATAAAACGTGGAAATAATTATCTAAGTACGTACTACACACTTATAAACAAATAAAACTTACGTAACTCTTTATCTCGTGGTACACAGACGCTAGACGGCGGCGTGCCAACACAATCTTATATTGATAAACCTACCATGATGTAGTACACTCATGATTGCACACTTGTGATGACGTCAAATCACCTGATAATGGAATTTCATCACAATAAGGAAGTGAGGTTACGCAACAGACTTATTTGAAGGAATAACTGCTATCATCCATGTGTATTACATGGATGCCTCGTTGGTCTAGTGGTTGCTAAGCGCGACTGCTGAGCACGAGGTCCTGGGTTCGAATCCCGGGTCGGGCAAAGTGTTACTGGGTTTTTCCATTAGGTAATTCCCAGTAGCAGCACGGAGTCTGGATTTGTGCCTGGTTAATGGCAATAGGCTCGCCCCCTATTACATTGGGACCTTTTTTCAAATTCAAATTCAAAATGTTTTTATTTCATATAAACCTATTACAGGCGCTTATGAAACGTTAGGATGCTAGTTGCACGGTTCCAAAATGTCATTCCAATGGAGAAGAACCGGCAAGAAACTCCAGAGGTTACTCATTTAAAAAGAAAGATGGTACAAATTTGTAAATTTACATATGTAGTTTCATTATGCGACAACCTAAAAACATAACTGGCGAAATGTGGGTGTACTATATGTGCACCTCTGCCTACCCTTTCGGGGAATATAGGCGTGATGTTATGTTTTACAATTGTAGCAAGTCCGTGATTTACCGCAACTTTGAGAGGACGTTTATAAAATTGATATCTAGTTTTTTTGTTAGATATTTCTGTACGCCGCACCAAGGTCGCATCTTTTCTAATGATACCCTAATCGACACTGAGAGTAACTGAATAGATTCGTAAAAAGGCGACCTGATTAGCGCAGTGACTGAGCCATTGGACTGCTGCGCTAAGGGTTCAATTCCAACGGGACAAATATTTAGGCGATCCGCAGATGATTTTCCCGAGTCTAGATGTAAGTGATATTTCACGTCTATAGCAATAAAATACAAGAGATATCTTTTGCGTACTTCAATCAGGAAGATTTTAAAGCCCCGATTAAATTTGTTATAGAAGATACAACATTACTAACGTTCTTTTTCTTTCTTTCTAGTTCCATTCTGTGACGGAGAAGAGGTCACAGAACAACGATTGCGGAGAGAACAGCGTCACAATAGTCACGGAGAAGAAGATAGAAGATGACTCCTCAGACTCTTCTAGCGGAGAAAACGTGGAGATTGAAGGTATGATTATATTATTTATGTAATATTATTATATATTAGTAACGTGTTATTGCGTTCCTGTGTGGTATGCGACCTAGAATTTACCACCCCCTTTTCTCCCGTGGCTGTCGTAAGAGATACACTATACCATTGAAATGAAATTAATTTAAAAAGACATATTCCAGAATTGTTTCTTTTTTAAATCGCCCACACTCCATAAATTTCTCCTGTATCGTGGGTGCGTTTCACAATCAATGAAATATCACAAACACAAACACTCAGACTCGGGACAAACATTTGCGGACGCACAAATGTTTGTCTTTTGCGGGAATCGAACGCGCAACACGCAGCAGTCGAATCGCTTAGCCACTGCACTAATCAGTTCGTGGAATTGAACAATAAATTCAATATAGATTAGAAATTGAAGTATTTAGGTATAGTTTTATTAATCTTACTCGACTAACCCCAAGGGGGTTTTTCCGTTTGAGTCTCATTAGCATGATTCTCAATGGAAACTGGAATATGATTTCATTATTATTTTTTTTTGTTTTAAAAAACGTCGCCCCACACTAGGAATTTCTCTCCCAGGAATTTGCGTTTCACAAATATAACATATTCACATACACAAATACCCAGACTCGGGACAAACATCTGTGGTTCGCACAAAGTTTTGCTCCGTGCGGGAATCGAACCCGCAACCCTTAGCGCAGCAGTCCAATCGCTTAGCCACTGCGCTAATCAGGTGATTATTGAACATATTGCTTCATTTATCAGTTTCTTTCAAGAATTGTATGTTTGGAGTCGGATGTTACGTTTTATCAATACTGCAGTAGTGGAAGTTTTATTCAGATTGATATAAGACGCTCTTGGGGGGAAATTCTAAGTCTTCCTCGAACTAGTTTTAGTATGACGTTGACCGATGCTAGAAATTCTAAAGTAATACAATAATATGTGAGCAAACATAAAGGAAATAGATCAGTTTTAAATCTGAGTGCCAATTCAATGTATTAAAAAAGTTTTAAGTAAAAAGATTCCCTCTTCTTTCATATCGATATGAGCAATAAAATCTAACATTAAGGTCGTTGCGTACGCGCAGTTCGGTAAATTATAAACACTCTGACTTCTATTCGATTTTCGATTCTTAACGGTTTTGGAATTTTTGGCTTGATTAATGATGCATCTTCATAATACATAGCGAAGCTATTTAGTGGCATCCAAAAAAAGAAAGCAGAGTTCGAAGAAAGCAATATTGTCATAGTTTTACAGCTACTTAAGGTCTTGCCTGCCAGTTGTTATGATTAACTAAACAAATTATAACAATAAGCATTTATTTCTAAAGAAACACTTGTTAAACTCAATGATATATAATAAATATCGTACAGTTCAATAAGCCCGTTAATAACGGTAACATAGAGGTCGTTGCGTATGCGCAGATCGGTAAATCATAGACACTCGATCTTCTGTTCGATTTTCGATTCTTAACGGTTTTGTAATCTTTGGTTTGATTGATGATGAAGTTGTTTTTAGGTTATACGTTTGGACTTGTGTTCTTGTTTCACTTTAATAGGGTCAGCAATGCCATAGATTACTCATCATAAGGAATCGTGATGATGAGTTTTGAACGAAATAATTGATAGCGAATTCATATTTGTATAATATATGTAAGGTACCTACCAGGATTTTATTATAACTTAAAAAAACAAATTAAATATGTAGGTATCAAATTACCGCAACTAAAACAATAAAACAATCATAAAAAAGTTCTAAAAGTCAAATTAAATTAAATTTATTGACGTTACTATTATTTGTAGCCAGTTCCTTGTGTAAAATTGATAATAAAATCTAATACATAATACCTATATTATAATTATTTATTAACACGTTTTACAAATGATATCAAAGATTAACTTATTTATAAATAGAACGCATTTCAATATTATTTTAAAAAGTAATAATTGGCTAGGATACACTTCTTCCATGAACAACACGGTGTTTTAGCCTAAACCGGCTATGGCTTTACACACCGTTGAAAAATCTTTCAGGTGTGTCGGTTTCCTCACGAGGTTTTACTTCGCCGTTTTTAGCAACTGATGACTAATTTATAGTCCGCACGTGAATATAATTATTCAATCACAGTAATTATAAAGACGAAAGATTGCGAGTGTGTTTGTTACCTCTTCACGCTCAAACAGTTAGACCGATTTTGATGAAATTTCATATGTAGGTAGCTGACACCCTAGATTAACACGTAGGCTACTTTCTATCCTGAAAAAATGCAGCGGGAAACACCGCGAGGCGCAGCTAGTTCAATATAAAGTATAAAACACGAACTTCAACAATGTCTAACTTAAAACTGAAACCATAACTTAGCGAGCCTTTGTGGTCACATCTTTATGTTGGATGTCGCTTCTCTAACGACTTAACAAAAGATTCCTTTGTCAACATTATTAAGGAATCCCGAAGAAATACGGTGAATAGCTACACAATGAATTTATTGTAAAACAAATGGAGATTGATGAGGAAAATTGTTTTACGATCATTTTGGCGCTAAATTTTCGTATTACTTGTGGCCGTGAGCGTAAAAGAACGTGAGGGTCGATGCCTGCGTCAGGCAAAGTATTAGGTTTTTCTATGAATTTTTTCAGTAAATGATAAATGATTTTTCTGCAAATAGGTTTTAAACAAACACTTCTTCTTTTTAAAACTAGATGGCATCGTCATTTCCTAACTGACTACCTCTGAGAAGTAATACCGAAACAAACTCAGGGGTCAAGGTCTCTTTTAAAGTAGTCAATATATACTAAATAGTATGAGAATACATGGTGTATGTAATTTATATAACCTTTCTCAGTGAGTCCCTAATAGCAGGCCTTTTTTTAAACATTGCCCCACACTCAGTGTTTCTTCTGTATCGTAGGTGCGTTTCACAAACATGAAATATAACAGACACATACTCTTAGGCTCGAGACAAACATCTGCGGATCCCACAATTTTTTGTCCCGTGCGCGAATCGAACCCGCAACCCCTAGCGCAGCAGTCCAACCGTGAAAATATGTCGAAAAAATTGGGAAATTCTTCCTCCAATATAGTACCTATGACCCGTTATTTAGTAAACCGTAATCATACCGTGCTGTAGATCGATTACTTTACACGCGTGAACTGTATTTTCGCGTTTACATGTAAACTGAGTTTTAAAGTCCATTGACCGAGACATGTGCTGTACTATAGGCGCATACGCTATCAGCCTATATACCTATCCTATAGTACACGGTACCCTGAAATGTATCTTCCTTGTAGCTGCGTAATCAGGCATTGGTCAAGTCAAGTCAAGTCAAGTCAAGATTTAACACAGCCCCCTCACCATGAACTCTTAAAACAGAACAGGTGACGCTATGGAAGCGAGATACTCTACAATATGTAGCAACGTCGCGCTTCCACATCGTTAATTGTCCTCCTTTAAGAGTTCATGGTGAGGGGGCTGGCCTGACACCAGCCATATGTATTTAGTGATACAATCTCAATTTCTTGATAAAATTACTCATCTTCGCGTAATATTTATATTAATCACGCGATGAAACAATATAATTAAATCACTATTTTTCATAAGAAGTATCACTGCAAATGTTGACACAAGTAGTAACCGCTTAATTAGCAATTTTAAACCTTATCTCTTTGCGTTACGATTGAGATTAGATATAGAAATAAATATGCACTTACTTCGTCACCGGCGTACGTAATCTTCACCGTTAGTGAATCAACGTAGTTTGTATTCGTGACGTCACTATGCGAGGTTTTACGGAGAATTTAACAACGTCACATTACCCAGATCATTATCTATATGTACTCCTTGTTGACGAAGCGAGATGTTTACCTAAGTACATTCTTGGAGACAACGCAGCTATAGATGGGATACCTGGTATTACCTATTAGCCGAGCTTGGTGCGCAAAGATTATCTGGATTGATAGAAGTGTAATTGCACAACAACATTATGCTAGGCATATGCAGGGTGTTCGAGTTCATTCTTTTGAGGTACCTACTGATAGCTGAGTGGAATGACCGTTGAAATGCCAAATTAAAAATCGTAAGTTCAAACCCCGGCACGCACCAATGTTTTTTTTCAAATTCGTGTGCGTATTGTAAATTAAAAAAAAAAACCAAACAAACAATTAGTTATCACTAGTTAAAAACGGTGAAGGAAAACCTGTAGGGGTAAAACTATTCAATTTATTTATAACTTTATGGATGGTTTGTTTATAGAACCAACTGATATACAAAGTCTTACTAAAATATAATATTTACGTTTAGTGTTGTTTTTAATTCTTTTATCTCTACATTTTCTAACTACATAAAACATACGCATGGGTTTTTCAGGAATACAGTCAGTTATTTCACAAATCAAAAAACAGTGCCCATTATTTTCCTCTTTTGTATTTACTATTACGTATTTTCCTATACCTAATAGTAGGTACCATAACGTCAACAAGACGCAACTTAGTAATCGTCTTTCTAGTCACACATAACACTGGTGACGTCAATATCAGCCTGTAAACAAATGTATTCTCATAAAGTACAAAGAGCTTCAAATTCGGGAAATCACCCACAAGAGACTGTAAACAATGTGGTCATATGTTAACAGATGATGATGATAGTTGGCCAGCCAACAAGGATAGAAGTAAGGCTAATCTCCTACCAAAGTCTGTACAATCTACTCAATAATCAATACGTTCATTGCATTCCACAATGCAATAAACGTATTAGTTAGTGAGTGTAATCTACACCCAAACTTAACCTTTAATGCCAAGTTCTACACACCTAATAGGTCATGTATTCATTGTTAAACCTAATATCATTCATCAGGCCCAAATTCATTGCCTGTTATGACTCGCGTACCTACAAATGGATTCATAGCCCATACTGGCTGACAGGAATATGAGAAAAACTATAATGTATATATGGCTTTTTTTATCTTTTTTATAATGTATTTATTTTCCATCAAGTGTTAGACCCTAAAAAGTCCATCAAACACATTATATCGTCATTATCGTCTGCTTCATCCAGAGGTCATTGTCATCCAAGATCCCTTAATTAAAAAACAATTCGCCGTAGCGTAAATCACGTTATTTTGCACCATATTCAACAACAGTTACTTCCACGATTCGCAACAGTTTCTCATTTTTTGTTACCATCAAAAATATTTTAATCGTAACTGTCCAGTTTTTGCGCGGACGCCATTTTCATTGCGATTGGCGCAAAAATGTATTACAAATGCAATGGCCTGATAACTCTGCATGCATTGTGATGTAATTAAGTTATACTTTACTTGATTATTGCAGAATAAAAATGTTTAGTGGCATTTGCATGGAATCTTTTGCATTTTGGACATCCAGTACTTTCTAAATGCCCATTTCTGTACCCAAATTTCCTTTTCTTTCTTTAGCCCCAATCTTTCTCAAATCATAGTATTCTTTATTTGGAAATGGTTACTAGTGGATAGGCGTGACTGATCGGTTGAAAATACTTTTTTACTATAATAACTTTCGTGAGTGTTATCCATATTATTTACTGTATATTCCAGTTATACTCAAACTACACCCGAATACACCCGTGAGTATAACCGGAATATACAGTAAATAATAATATAAAAATACTTTTTTAAGAATTCCATTTTTTAACAATAGCTCATGTTTATTTCAAACACATGGTGTTAACTTTGTCTGCTATAAAGGTTATAGGAAGTTCAAATATTGTGTAGGCTCAAGAGACGATGGCTAAATTGGTTAAAATATCAAATCGATCACGAGACCCACGCAGTCGACCTCGTCAGCAATATCCAGTTAAAGTTACGTTACTAGTAGTTCTGGTTTATCTTTTGTGTCAATATTAGTAGTCAGTACTAGTTCAGCTGTTTCATCTTTAATATCTCCTAAGCTAAACACAAGTTTGTCTGGATTAATTTACCTAGCTTCCACGTCCATAGACTTTAGTTCACTAGAAATGTCTTAAATAATCTCTAACATTTGGTATTTACTGTTAATATTAGTACTAGTCTATTTCATCTGAAAGCAAAAGCCTTTGGCTAACCTTTGTGATTCAGAGCCTTTGTAAATCTACTTTCTTAATTTAAGCAAATTATAGCTAACTTTAATTTTTAACCTCGGATGCTAAAATACGGTGTTATACTCGTAAGTGTGACGTGTTTGTCTGTGACTTCGTAGCTCCGAAACGAAAGGGCTGATTATGATGCGGTTATTTTTCTTTGAAAGCAGACGTAAACGAGATGGGTCTTAGGTATAATTTGTGTTGTTTCGGGCGTTAGATCATTTTTTATTATTATATTAACCGGTCTAAAGTTACTTAACATAGTACAGCAAAAAAATATAACATCTAAAGGAAAACCTTACATTATTTCCAAAAAATATTAAAATTCTAAAAGCGTCTCACATCGGATGTATAAAACGTTTTATAGACAAGGAGGCTGAACTAGGGTTGGCACCTGCAGCTAAATATACGTGCGAATTGTACCATATAAAACAACAAAGTACGAATTATACTAAATCTTCATCGCTAATTCAATTATCACGATATTTTCGAATTTAATTATTTCCAAAAGTTAATAAATAATACCTACTATTTATTTTCCGAGATTTCCGTAAAAGTAACCATACTATTAATTTAAGACTTAAACAAAAAATATAGTAACTATATTTCCTACAAAAAAAGCAGACAACCCTAGACTAAACATACATAATTATGTAATAACACACGCTTATACATTCAACATGTGAAGGTCAAATGATATAATGTCTCTTATAATACTTTCCGAGGTAATACAAGCCTCAATCTTCTGACCACGTTACATAATGACATTAAGGCTGCAAGGTCTTAAAATAAAAAGGTTATAGGTAGTGTTATTTATGCGTAGAACGTGACTCAAGTCAGCGACGCATCAACGACACAGAGATTCAGAGTAAGCTGGGTGCCATATGCCGAGTGATATCTGGCCTAGAAGACCACCTCTATTCCTCCCGTGGGTGTGGTAAGAGGCGACTAAGGGAAAATCCATAAGATGCAGCGTCTTTTGCAACTTCACCACCAATACTGCGATTCCCAAGCCGCTTGCTGGAATCCAGAGAAAACCCCCCCACTCCAAGGAAGACTTTGTTTAACAGTGGACGTGTTCCGGCTGATGATGGTGGCGTGCTGCAGGGTTACCACGAGCTCGCATTGCAGGTCGGTTTGCTCTGTGGTGGAAGCGACACCACAGATTAGATAATAGTTATAGCAAGACATCCCTTTGTGTAGTGTAGGGCGGCGCGTCTCGCTTCCACTACGGGAAATGACATGCAATGTTTATAGTAACCCCGCGAATTAATCCTAAAATCGGAGAGTAAAATGCCTACCACTTAGGTATATAAAGGGACTCGAACACAGTCATGTGTGTGTTCGACTTTTTTACTATTTAATTAGCTCAATAGTAGAGAGATAATTGCATTATGCGCAAATAATAATTGTTGTCTTCGGGTTGCTCTAATTACATATAATACCTACCTGAGTAAGATTTAAAGTATTTAAAAGCCAAGTTGACGTAGTTGTCGAAACACTACTAGGTCACTTATACTCTGTAGCAATCCGAAGTATTAAAGTAATGGCTAGTAAATGACAATAAGATAACTCATACATTATTATTTTCATGAGACTTCCCTACACTATATTTGGCAACTGGCACTTCCTATATCTTTGCCAAACACGTCATAACATACGCATTACTTAGAATATTATCTACCCAACCTATTATAATCAAATAATTACAGTTATAAACGGAATAACGTTGTAAAACTGCAATGTGGGCGAAGGATAAAAGATTTACAATGAGTTATAAAATACGCGAAATGTCGCAACGTTTGGCTATAAGTAATGAGGAAGGTGATGTAACCGAATTATGATAATAAGAGACTCGATCTGTACGGATGATCTTCAAATTAAACAATGATTCATTTGTTTTAACAAGAACATCCCCATCTATATATTATATAGGTATAAAACATGGTCGGGCTTCTTAGCCTGCCTCGTTTTTCTAGTTGTCGCTAAGCGCGACTGCTGAGCACGAGGTCCTGGGTTCGAATCCCGGGTCGGGCAAAGTGTTACTAGGTTTTTTCCATTAGGCAATTCTCAGTGGCAGCACGGAGTTAGGATTTGTGCCCGGTTGATGGCAATAGGCTCGCCTCCTATTACATTGGGACCTATCACCATAACTGGCGAAATGTGGGTGTACTATATGTGCACCTCTGCCTACCTTTTTGGGGTATACAGGCGTGATGTTATGTTATGTTTTTATGTTTCTTAGGACACCTTCTTATAAGTTTTTTACATTGTTACTTTTTCGTGTACCAAGATAGCAGTAAGGGGAAATACACTGTGTTGTTATTCTTTAGTAACACGAATGTTACATCAAAAACAATGCATTAACAACCTAATTTGAATAAGTTTCCGTTAGATCTTTTTTATCTTATCTTCATCTATTTAATATGACCTTGACTCATAGATAAACAGAAAGACCTTCGGTTTATTTGTAAATCGCCTAGATTTTCATCCAATCCTTTCTCTTTTGACTGGCATAGTTAATTGTTGCGTCATTTTCGCGTAGCTTATATTGTTTGGTGTTAATTTGTGTTAAGTGGTGTTTAAAAGCTGATACATTGGACACGTGATGGATACCGTAAACGGCCGAATGTTTACATATAATCACGACCGTTATCCGCAAAGAGGTCGGCAGAGTTGAAAGTTGCAAGAATCTTCTTCATTATGACGCTTATTCAAATTAATTAAGGCTGAGCTAGTGTTTTAGTCGGAGTATTTATTTATTAATCTAATAATATAAACAATTTTTTTTTTTTTTTTTTTTAAATAAAACGTCGCCCCACACTAGGAATTTCTCCTGTGTCGTGGGTGCGTTTCACTAACATGAAATACCACATACACAAACACCCAGACTCGGGACAAACATCTGTGGTTCGCACAAAGTTTTGCCCCGTGCGGGAATCGAACCCGCAACCCCTAGCGCAGCAGTCCAATCGCTTAGCCTCTGCGCTAAACAGGTCGTCAAAAACAACAATTAAAAGATCAAATTCCTAGATAGAAAAAAACTTTAATCAATTATATTCCTTAGCGGCTTATTCAGAATTACTTTTCCATACAAAATGGATCAGGAACAATTTCTTCCCCTTCTTCTTGGTAATAAACAAATTAATCTCTCAATTAGCATCAATAAATTCTTTATTGTACACATCAGATAAAGAAAAGTAAACATAATTTGAATTTTCATGTATAGAAGCGAGCATAACTCTTGAGTTCTCTTACAGTACACCTTTGAGTGAATGAAAATTTTTAATTATGAGGTTCAGATAATCATAATGAATTAACATACGTCATTGGACAAATAGCTAAATCGCCACTCACGAGAAGAACCCCGGTAGAGCCGTCTTCAGCAATTAATTCAAATCATTTGATGTTTGTTTTGATTCGCTTAAGAATTCTATTAACTTAATGACCACTTAAGTAAATGAGCTAACGGTAATTAGTAGAACAGCGGAGATTTCTTAAATGAAAAAGACACAATTAGGTATTTTTTTGAGCAATCTTTAAAATGGCTTCACCTTTTGTTCGGATACATTCTTTTGTGAAAAATCTCAAGTTATGTAAGTAAAATGAAAAATTTTAGGTAGATCTAATTCTGTTAGATATTGGTTATGTTTTTATGATCATTTCCCCAGTTAACCCTTAAAGGATAGGCCGATCTATGCCGCTTTTTCAGCATATGCGAGCCAATAGCAATTTATCGGTTAAAAATTATGGAGTGGTATCTGAGAAAAACAAAGATATAATCGACGTAATTATATTAATATTATTTGTTTAAATCGACGCCCCACACTAGGTTATTTCTCCTGTATCGTGGGTGCATTTCACAAATATGAAATATCACATACACAAACACCCAGACTCGGGACAAACATCTGCGGATCGCACAATTTTATTGCCTCGTACGGGAATCGAACCCGCAACTTAACGCAGCAGTCCAACTGCATAACCACTGCGTCAATCAGGTCGTCAAGTCAAAATAAATTATACATCACATGGGCAGGCAATGGCCTCAATTTGAACCCAAAATCTTGTGCCAATTAACGTGTCCATGAAACCTGTTATTAAAATAAAAACAACATGATGTATATTAAAATAAAATAAGAACGCAACATTGGAACTTGACAGTAGGTATACATTTAATGAGAATTCGTGGTACAAAAGACATTAACTTTAATAAACCAGAGTACCTACAACTCATTCTTACCAGTACATCAATCAGCTATTAGCAATTAATATAACACTTGTCATTATCTTCAATAAAACATAACGACAATCTAAGAGCATTTGATGACTATAATATTGCTATTAAGTCATTCGACCTTGTTGCTTTTGAAATAAGGAAGTAGATCGAACATACTTATAAAATCATGATTGTATATTCTGATGACCCTTATCGATAACTACTGTACCTACCACTGCGAGTGAGTGCGTGGACTTATGACCTTTTAATCGTCATCATCAGCCGGAAGACGTCCACTCTTGAACAAAGTCCTCCCCTTTAGGTAAGGGGATGTTACTATAATCCTCATGCGTGGCAAGCGGCTTCAGGTTATTGGTGGCTTTCGCGTTTATAATATTAGTAGGGATCAACCTAGTCACACTTTAGAAAAATTATCAAACATCGGATCACCGAGAACAAAAGTCGGCTAATATTTAAAATTCCTATCCTACTATTACATATACATACAAACACGGTCCGTACGTGCTCACATTCTATCGTATTATATAACAACATAAACTATTATTAGAATAATGAAGATAGTGCCGGTAGAAGATTGCGTTGCATGTTAAACGTTAAACGTAAATAATTACACACTGGTAGAACAATTAACCGTATTCGTGTTATGGCTTTGGAATTGTTTCGTAGACAAAATATTAATTGATTACCCTTTTCTTGATGGGAGACAGACGGTGTCTTAAAGTCACCTAACATAACATCACGCCTGTATTCCCCGAAGGGGTAGGCAGAGGTGCACATATAGTAAACCCACATTTCGTCAGTTATGTTTTTCGGTCCCAATGTAATAGGGAGCAATCCTATTGCCATCAACCGGGCACAAATCCAGAC
Source organism: Abrostola triplasia (assembly GCA_946251915.1). Lineage (NCBI taxonomy): Eukaryota > Metazoa > Arthropoda > Insecta > Lepidoptera > Noctuidae > Abrostola > Abrostola triplasia. The sequence continues at coordinate 1,278,337 of OX276433.1, forward strand.
TCCGTGCTGCTACTAAGAATTACCTAATAGAAAAACCCAGTAACACTTTGCCCGACCCGGGATTCGAACCCAGGACCTCGTGCTCAGCAATCGCGCTTAGCAACCACTAGACCAACGAGGCAGTCATTGAGTGTCTTGAAGTCACTAAAACAAATTTTGAACACATCGTATTCATAAACCAGGATCATACCGGTATTAACTAAACCCAATATTAAGTCTCGTGAGATCTCTATTCTTTGACATGCAAACGACAGTGACGAGTATAATTTAGTCCATGGTTTAAATTGTTTTTTTTATGAATAAGGGGTGTGGGGTATACTTTTTAATCTGCAGAATATTGCTACTGGTGATTAAACCTATTTACTAACTATTCTTAAATGTTTTATGAAGTCTAGAAATACTAAATATTTAAAGGAAACATTTAAACGGAAAGTTAGAAACAATTGATTCAATCAGTGGTCTAAAATATTATCATATCAGTCTTTCCGTCTACCATAATTATCTAAAATAAATTGACTGAGCAACGACAAACGAGGACCAGAATGACTTCAAAGCTAACCAAATTTACATTTGAATGATTTCATATTTAAATTATGTGTCTGTCATATTTAATTTTAATATCTTTAAGTCCATGTTTTACAAGGTATTAATATGCCACTATTCAGCATTTTTCTAATAATCGTAGATAACTGTCAACCAATCAATTATAGTTCCCACACATACACACAATTTTTTCCTGAATCGTGGGTGCGTTTCACAAACATGAAATCATATCACATCTACAAAAACTCGAAACAAACATTTGCGGATCGCACAAATTTTTGTCTAGTGTGGGAATCGAACCCGCAACCCTTACCGCAGTAGTCTAATCTCTTTGCCACTGCGCCAGTCAAATAATATTAGTATCGAAATATTTTATAGGTACAACTACAGACTACGAAATGATTTCGATACATACAGCGTGTTGTCAATTTAATTTCTAATGTAAGTTTCCTTTGTCCACAGACAAATCCCTGCCCCTAGTCCAACCATCTTTAGAAGCTACTGAAGAAGGTCACGCTGCCCAATGCAACTGTCCCAACTGTGATGAGATGCTGTCACGCTTCTCAGAATGCAGCATATGCTTGGAACCGCTACAGGTAAATAGGCTAGTTTGTAATACTTGGGCATCGTTCACACCAAACGTATTGTCCGCCGCTGACTGTCAGAACGCGTTACTCAGTTTATCGCTTTTCAATATTAAACTTTTTGTTCACACCAAACCGACTATACGCTATCACGTACTGCGTTGTCGCTGACTCTCGGTGGCTGATTATTGCACTACGCGTCTATGCACGGCGGACGCGGATTGGCTACGTTGTCGGCTTGGTGAGAACGCGTACTGCAGACTGAGTTCACGTTCACACTGGGGCAGACAGTGAGCATACTCACAGTCGGCGGCGGACAATTCGTTTGGTGTGAACGATGCCTTAAACATACTTAGTTCGCTATAGTTCATTGTCAAACGTGACGTTACAGTGACTAAGAGACAAGAGCTGTGTAATAGGGTTTTTGAATGAGAAAATTCTTAGTAACCTGGGGTTAGGAATTTTGCAAATTGACTGTATGCTGTTTTAAATTGATTAAGGGAAACTTGAAAAATGATAGACACGAGCGGGACTCGAACCCGCGACAGTCGCCGTACCGTGGCGCCGCTCTGCCAACTGAGCCACCGTGTCACTGTATGCTGTTTATTCGTATTTGCTATGTTCTCATTTTTCTAAAAACGCCCAGTGTGTGTGTGTGTTTGTCAAATAATTTTATAGTTCATGGCTTTGTTTCGATCAAAATGGTTGTCAAAATTGACGTGTTTGTCAAATAATTTGTTTTTGAAGGGTTTGTCAAACACGTATTCAAATAACATATTTGTCAGAATAATTTGATCGTTTACAGGGCACTTTATAATTATAGGACCTGACTACCACTGCAAAATTCTATATTCATAACGGCACCGCAGTAGTACCGTTTATTTTAAACAAAACGTGAAGGAGAAAGAGTTAATTGGAACTTTCTCTGTCTCTTTCGTACTCATTAGCTTGCCTTCCTATAGATAAGCCTGTGTTTGAAAATGAAAATTAATGGAAAATTTTCTCTGTTGAGCTTTACACAAGAAAAATACACAAGGCTTATTCCAAATCCTTATATCTCACTTAAAACAGGGGCAATATAATATTCATCAAAGAGATTATTATAACAGACATTGCTTATAATAAGAAGTCTTCTTCTTCTTATCGTATGGTTGATGAACAACCTGGTGTCAGAGTTTAAATCGCCTGTAGGCCTCTGACATGGCTTTACACACGGTTAAAAAATGTCTCAGGTAGGCCGGTTTCCTCACGATGTTTTCCTTCTATATATACATATATATATATTATTATATATTTATAGATATTTTCCTTTAATTTATAGTTTCTACATACATGAATAGGAAAAGACATTGGTAAATAATCTTATTTAGTCATTTAGATTAATTAGTAATTTCCTTCTTAGTTACATTGACTGCCTCGTTGGTCTAATGGTTGCTAAACCACCTTACCATCCAAACAAATGCACATTGAGTTGGCGCCAGATTTGTTACAATTAGTATAAACATCACGCCTGTATACCCCGATGGGGTAGGCACATATAGTACACCCACATTTCGCCAGTTATGTTTATAGGTCCCAATGTAATAGGGGGCTACCTTACAGCCATCAACCGGGCACGAATCCAGACTCCGTGCTGCAACTGAGAATTACCAAATGGAAAACCCAGTAACACTTTGCCCAACCCGGAATTTGAACCCAGGACCTAGTGCTCAGCAGTCGCGCTTAGCAAGCACTAGACCAACAAGGCTGTCTTGCCGAGTTATTTAAGTATACACATAATAATTATGTCTGTGTAATATTGGCGCGTTGATCTTAAATATGGTGTATACTCGTATTAAACATGTAGGGTATGCTGAAGGAAGGTATACATGGCGGCTATGTGAAGTAATTTAATGCTTCACGGTTCCCTAAGACAGTCTTATGCTAATATCATGACAAAGGTGCCTTAGGCAGAATCTTAATCATGCTCTATATGAACCCACGTGTTGGATATACGCTCATCACGTGCGGTCTGCCAACGACGAACTTTTTATTAATGGCAAAAATATCTTTGTGGTATTTTATCATTATATTAGTCATTTATTTACTCTCATCAACTGAAATTTGATTTACGGATGTAATAAGAAGGCATGGTTAGTTTTTAACGACAAATGATAAGGTTTCCTTCCATCAATTTGAGGGGTACATATTATTAGAGGAGGTAGGTACTACAGGATATAACTGAAAGTTAAACAAATTATTTTATTTAAAGTCGCCTCATTGAGCAAAAGCTTTTGATATTTTTTCATTACACTATATTAAAGAGTTAGATCATAATTATTTCTATACATATGCGTTCGCTCGTTAAAAAAATACACTTGATTTGAGAGTCTTGAAGTAACAATTTATTCTGTTATCTCTTCCATAAATACAGATATATTCGTCGCACACAGCCCGCACCTCATAATCAACAGTATGCAAGTCAGTGTGAAGTGATTACACGACTACCGTGCACAACTTAGGTGTTCCTAATAGTTCATTATGTTAAAGTTAAACAAGCAGCACCATGTTTGCTTACATGCCTTGGTTTTATAACGAACAACCTGGTATACTCCCTATGCATAAAGCGCGGGTCACACTGAAAACGGAGCTACGTTAGCTTTGCTTGTAGGTACCGTTTCACACAATGAATGGGTCGCGGTTTGAAGTGTGAAAAGTTCTGGTAGCTAATAAGCAAAGCTAAACGAAATTTCGCACTCTGTGTAGCCTAAGCTTTACGCTTACAGGCTGAAATATTTGCGCTATCAAAAGACTTCGATGAATACTTCGAACGTCTCCGTAACATACTTTGAGTCGGAATTTGGGGCACGTTGTTAAGGTTTTAGGAAATATTGATCATGTATTTTGATTGTACATACATACAGTCACGCCTATTTAGCAAAGAGGCAGGCAGAGACCACAGAATTCGATTTGCTATGATCCTGTATTTTGATTGTATTTACCTATAGATTGTTTAATTGATTTCGTCTACCCTTTCACACATTGCAACCGTTATAATTTTTCTGTCTTTTTCTTATTTGCTACTAAATAGATGTTCTTTATTTCCAGTGCTGCGGTCCCTGCGTGTGCCCATGGTGCGGGGGTGTGTGGTGCGGGCGGTGTTCGAGGCGCATGTCTCGCTGCGCATGGTGTCGGGGCGCATTACGTGCTCCGGCGGCGCCCTGCCTCGCCTTACAGCGGCTGATCAACGACCTGATGCTGCCGTGTAGGAACTATAGGTAGGGTTTTTAAAAATCTATATAAAAACTAACTACTGCCTATGTTTTTAATGTGCCAAAAATATCACCCTGTATCTTTTACTCTGTCCGGCTTTGGTCTAGGGTCACTAGCGCGTCCATTAAGCGTGAGGTACTGAATTCAATTCCCGTTGTCACTTAGGACCTAGTTATAATGTAACAGCTAAATTTGGATGTACCTATAGGTACTATACTATAATAGTCCATACGATGCACTTGTCAAGAATATTGGCGTGACTACATTTTTATATTTCAAACTTTCCTGCTGCAAATCAGAAAGGAGAAAATCCCGACTTTTATGAAAGAAACATGTCCCACATTCAAAGGAATTTCAAAGTATATTACTATTAACTTCAACCCACCCATGAACATTGTACAATGCATATAAAATATAGATAAACCCAATCACTTATCACCACATCGTAAAGGCATCATAAACCGTGTGAAATGAACGGTCCATGTATCAAGTTGTGTGCTCAATAAAACACAACTTTCGGACTATAAGGCCGGCAAATGAATGTCACCTACGTTTTATTGCTAGTGACGTGTTCACACTGAACGTGTTTAAGAAACAATAACCATGGTTACCCTGGACTTGGACTGGACTGATAAGATTCATAAATATCTCATCTATATCTTACTAGCTGCGCCCCGCGGTGTTACCCGCGACATTTTTTCGGGATAAAAAGTAGCCTATATGTTAATCCAGGGTATAACCTATCTACATACCAAATTTCAACCAAATCGGTCCAGCCGTTTATGCGTGAAAGAGTAACAAACATCCACACATCCATACATCCATACTCACAAACTTTCACATTTTCTTATGTAGTTTTTGACTTAATCATTTTGTGCCTATTTAACAATTAATCAAGTGAACCTGTTGTGTTTTGTCGCTTAACAGTAGAAAAAAAATTCATAAGTAATAAATATTAAAAAAAATGTCCGCCTTCTATGTATTTCTCCTGTATCGTAGGTGCGTTTCACGAACATAATCACTAACACCCAGATTTGGGACAAGCATCTGCAAATCCCACCAATTACTGTCCCGTGTGGAATCGGTTCCGCAACTCTTAACGCAGCAGTCCAATCGCTTAGCCACTGCACCAATCAGATCGTTGGTACCCAGTTTTTATAGTAGTTATCTGGGTTAATAATCATACTTTTATTTTACACTAGCTGCGCCCCGCGGTGTTACCCGCTACATTTTTTCAAGATAAAAGTAGCCTTTGTGTTAATCCAGGGTGTCAGCTACTTCCATATGAAATTTCATTAAATCCATTCAGTAGTTTTTACATGAAAGAGTAACAAACATCCATCTATACATACAAACTTTCGCGTTTATAAATTTAGTAGGAATGCTCTCAGTCTGACACCGCCTTTAGTTGTATTTGGTCGTTTCATTGCCATGACACTACCTTTTACCTTATAACGTTAAATGAAACCAAAAGCTCGTTTATTAGTTGTGTTGAAACAATTGTTTTCTTATTTATATAGCAGATACAATATTATTATCAAGTTCATAATAATAATTATTATAATTTCTATTTGCCTTATTGTTTTGATTATTATCATTAATGGTGAAGTTCATTAGGTAATCAATGTCAATTTAAGCAAGATAGTTAATTAATAGCGTAGTGGATTGCACATTAACCTAATTGTGGGGATGAATTCTTTGATGCTTTTTAACTTTTTATTTTTGTATATATTGTTTTTATTTTGTATTAGAACTAGGGTGTAAATAGTTATAAAAATAGTTATCATAACAATAAATGTAGGTACCTGTAATGTTCGAAATTAAGTTTGAATCGATTACAGTTTAACTTAATTGTGTAATTGGATGTAGGACAAAATGTACGATTTTCGATTTCTATAGACAGACATTAGGTATAATATATCAAAAACGCTGAGTTTAAAAAAAACGTTTCCCCACAAGGAATTTCTCCTGTATCATGCGTGCGTTTCATAAACATTAATTTATCATTGATCAATTCGGCCATATCGGTCACAAGTGTAATGAACTCTTAATGATTATTGATTAAAATTTTAATATTAATTCGGGTCAATCCGCCTCCGATGTTATCTTTGGTATCAACGTAATAGTGTTCATATTTGTGCAATGAATGTGTTTAATCGTTTTGGTCTAGACTCTAGACCTGCCAGCATCTGTCTAGACTCTAGAGTCTAGACATAGCTAGGTTGAGATGTGGAAAACAAGATCGCGTCATAATTATTCGCATTCGATTCAGACAATGTCAGCCGGACTTAGAGCCGGATTATTTCTTTTTGTATTGGGCAAACCCGGTTGGACGTCACACTGTCATTTAATGGCCGACTTGAAATCTCTTACGTTATTTTATTGGTATTAAACTGTACTATAACCATAGTAAGACTATAGTAAAGCGAAAGGATAGGTATTATATTGAAAAACTTAATAGAAAATACATCAGCAATAGTCTTTTTCTTTTTTGATAAAATGGTTCTAATAAATTACTTTACCTAACCTTAGCTTTGACGACCTTATTGGTGCGGTGGCTAAGCGACTGGACTGCTGCGCTAGGGTTTGCGGGTTCCATTCCCGCATGGGACAAATCTTTATGTGATCCGCAGATGTTTGTCTCGAGTCTGGGTGTTTGTGTTTGTGATATTTCATGTTTGTGTTCGAGGACATATACAGGAGAAATTACATATACAGGAGAAATTACTAGTGTGTGACGACTTATTTTAAAGAAAATAAAGCTTTACCACATGTAATAACTTGAAAACGTATATATAACCCACTTCAAACCCCTCTTACGATATCCAAAGCATACATCCAATACAATAACAAGTTTATAAAATACTTCAAAGCAAATTGCAATATAGTGCACGTCAATTTCAGGACGCTTTTATTGCTCACACGTGATCAAGTTAGCTTGCGAAAATATAAAACATTCTGCAGCGGCCAGCGTGTTTTTAAAATATTCCTAGTTGATTTCATACCTAGAATAATTTTCTCGCCATAATAATTTTAACTGTGGTAATATGATATTTAGAATCTGATTAGTGCAGCAAACCTTTAGTTAGTTTATTCATGTGTTCATTACCAAAATGAATCTCAGATAAATAACAAATCAATACTAATTTCGATCTTTCTTTGTTTACAGACGCGGATGCACAGAGCTTTTGACAGCTGTCACCAGAGTGAAGCACGAAGAAGACTGCAAACACGACACCATGATCTGTCCAATCACCGCGAACTGCTGCTCATTACCCTTCGAAGAACTCTCATCTCACCTCCAAACCAATCACAACATCATCGCAGTCTACTCCCAAAAGATCAAGATCCTCATAGAAAACTTCCAGACTAAGCTGAAGAAGACAGCCTGCTGCCGAACAAAGTACAAGATCATCCTTCTCCACCAAAAAAGCGCTTTCATCATCAAAGTATGCATCTACAACTACCACGTAAGAGTTGAAGTGATGAGGAGGAAACTCGGATACATCGCAGACATTAAGTCAGAGACGAAGAAAAGCGAATACTGCGCTTTAATAGAGTTCCAAAGCAAAGCGCTTTGCACAAAATCTGCTATCATGATAGAAAACGAAGCGTACGGCAAGAAGGCCGAAGTACAGTGGAACGATGTGGTGATGAAATCAGAGACCGATGAGGCTATCACCATTCACGTAAACATTGGCAAATCAGATTCAGATTTGTTGAGAAAAGATTACGCAGAGTCCTGACTTAAGAATTGAAAGTAAAAGAGTGATGTTCTTCAATTTCTGATGGCATCATCCGCTTGCTTCGGCGCAAGCGAGGATGCTGAGAAAATCGATTGTGAAACATCGTGACAGACATTTGGCGCTCAGCGCAGTGCCGGCAATTTTAAATAATTCACAATATCATTCCGATTAGATATGCATTTAAATGTAAATTTAGAATCATTTGTATTTAATGATTGAACATAAAAAGTTAGTTAAGTTTAGCTGTTGGCAATATTCGCGATCTCAAGTTGTTACAGATAGTAAGTCTGCATTGGCAAGGCAAGATGAGAATGGAAATTCCAGTATCAAGGATTTATAACAGTGTGCCTATTGAGAATGTTGTTGCTGGTATTTTTATAAACAAAAATATCAGTGAACATGATGATTGAAGGGTTATTTTGCTGTAAGATAAAAGGGTAGCTAAAATATGATGACTGAATGTGAAAGGCTGTGTTTTTGTTTTGGCTATCATGAAGTTCAGTCTCGACGAATTTCCTTGAGTGAATGAAATGTATTTTATAGTTAATTTCGCAGATCAAGTATGTTCTTAGTATTATGATACTTAACAACGAAGATTTTTAGTTTTATGATATATTTAGCTTTATAAATCAATTCGCTGGAACCGGCAATTCCTTGAGTTCGCGAATTACGACCAATTGTGACTGATGTAGCCTTACTTAGTAGAATAATTTAGTATTAAGTTACAAATAAATATGTATGATAAAATATATCTTTAGTATTTTTTATATTAGCATTTTTATTTATCATTGACACTTCATAAAAAAACGCTTCCTGATATCCGGGTCACAGTTTAAGACTTCTACGCTTTGTTTGGTGGGTTCGATACCCAAGTGAAGCAGTATGATTAAGGTTCTAATTGGATGAAATTTCTTAGCATACTGAAGCAGAAAACCTGCCTTATTTCATGGAAATCAACTGGTTATTTATTAAAGTTGCTACTATAACTAAAAACTTGAGCTTGTCTGGTGAAATCTGGCGAAGTTGCTACCTCTGACAAATTCAAAGCAACAGGCGATATTAACACTACAATACTATTTCCCGAAGGCAATATAGATGCTTGTGTAACCCAGGGCAACCTTATTGCCAATAGCCAAACGCCATGTTAGTCGACCTTTCCGGGTTATTTGTATAGCCTACTGATATTTATTCCGAGTCTCAGCGTATATGAAACTTTTATTTGACGACCAATTGGCAAAGAGGCTGTTTCTTTTGATGCTTATAGACAGGGGTTCGGATACATTATTGTGTAATCAGCAGTTTCATATGTGATGTTCATAAGTTAAATGTATACGATACAGGAGATCTTAGAGCACAATAAAGAACACAAAAACCTAGTCCATTTCACATGTATATTAAGTAACCGCCTAATAATGAAAGCGTAAGTAAGTAACCGCCTTTTGATTACCCCATACAAGACGAAGCCTCTTCTCTTTCTCGCGAAGGAACCAGCATCGATCTCCACGCTAACTCTCTGTTGGTTGGTGATTTCAACCAGGTAATATCGTTCAAAAGCCAATTAAATTCCACACAGCTTCGAAAGATCGTGAAGCCGCTCACCTCGCAAAGAAATGTAATATAGTAACGACACAACCGTCTTACGGTATCTCAAACATGCATAAAGAGGTCATTACTATCTTTGCATCGACCACGTCCGGCTATTAACAAACAGGACAACTATCAAGGCTGTGACGTCACGTCTGTCCTCTACGAAATGCCGTATTTGGTAAAACTAAATGACCTCTCAAAGCGAAAGACACGACACGACAGTATGTTTCTTTTTGTTCATTTATTTTAAGTGTACACTGATTTCGGCAGTTATGTTAAACTAGCTGCGCCCCGCGGTGTTACACGCTACATTTTTCCGCGATAAAAAGCCTATGTGTTAATCCAGGGTGTCAGCTACCTCCATATGATATATACACACTCACAAACTATCGCCTTTATAATATTAGTGTGATAAACTTTACTTATTAAATAAATACTTCTCCAGTTTAAGGACAGATGAATCGCTGTAGTTTTAAGAATTCGGGATCTAAAATATGCAAAGTTGCTTGACTGCATTCGAGTCATCTTTGATATTGCAGATTCTGCATTATCTTGATCTGCGCAACTTTAGATGGGCCCTAGAAGTCTCAATGATCTCTTGTACAATATCCTGAGAGCTTTATATATTGCTAGCGAACTAGAAGATACTTACATACATGCAGCACGCATTTTAGGGAACACTTTAATTTATATCTAATCTATAAACTGTGTAGTTCATGAGTTGGGGGATGCAATAGCTTCAAAATACAGGAGACAAGCTGAAATAAAATATTTTAATGAAATAAACATAAGTCCTAACAGTAATATGTAATACTGAACCGTCTACTGGCGGTTTATTTTAATTGTGTGACCTAATATTTATCCGTCGCTTAGCAATTTGCTTTAATCAAAGTATATTTGTAAAGGTTAATGAATATTGACAATGCAAATGAGTTTCCAAGGACGGCGAAGTGATAACGTGTTTACTTTCTAAAAAACTTTTGCTATATCTACCGATGGCGAGTTAGTGTTACTAGGAACTGTAGCGATTTTAGCTCGACTGAGGAGTTACGTAGGACATGTTCGTGTCGAATAAAAGTAGGTATAAAATAGATACATCGAAAAGGTAATCATTATTTATCACTTTTATAAAACATAGCATCACGTACGATAGGCAGAGGTGCACTTATAGTACACCCACATTTCGTCCTATGTAATAGAAGGCGAGCCTATTGCCATCAACCGGGCACAAATCCAGACACCGTGCTGCTACTGAGAATTAGCTAATGGCGCAACTCAGTAACACTTTGCCCGACCCGGAATTTGAACCCAGGTACTCATAATAAGCAACACGCTAAGCGACCACTAAACCAACAAAGTTCATTTTATCAGTCCATTATTTTTACCAATGTCAGATTATAATAATTATTCTAATGGTAACACTAGCGTATGATTGGAAGTTTTAACGTTGGTAACATTGAAGAACCTGTCACTGTCATATAAGAAAATACTTAAGTAGGTACTTATAATGTTTTAGAGGGAAAACTTTAAACAGAATCAATGTTTAGTTACCTACCGACTTTCTGTCAACATAAAGAGAGGTTTATGTTAAAAGGGTCAGTGGTAAACTAGTGTCTTATAAAACAAAGAAAGTGCATACGACACTGCAAAGGATTTTAGCGCTTATTTTCTGCTTAAGTATAATAAAGTTTATAGCTTAGATCGTAAAACGCTGACATATCCGTCGAATATCAAGGCGCATATAAAATAAACTACGCTAAAATATTGTATGGTTTATTCACTCTATTTTGCGAATAAAGCTGGGGAAAACGACAGCTATATAGGTACCTTAAAAATGCTGTCAATTTTTGATTCACATTTGCTTTAAACCAACATACATATACTTTATTTAAGACTAAGCTGCAGAATTGTGTATTTGATTATTATTACGGCGATAATTCAATCTGTAATAATTGAATTCAGTAAGCACTGATAGTACCTAGTATGACTTTTGGACGGCCAACTCAAACGTCGCAAGTTCAAACCCCGACACGCACGATTGTCTTTTCGAATTCATGTGCGTACTATAAATTAGTTGTCAGTTGCTAAAACGGTAAAAGAAAACATCGAGAGGAAACCGGCACACCGGATTTTCAACTATGTGTAAAGCCATGTCAGAGGCCTACAGGCGGATTAAACTCTGACACCAAGTTGTTTATCAACTATATTATTATGATAAGAAGAATTCAACAAAACAAACTAAAAACCATTAAGCACAACATAATATATAGGTTTTGCTATTGTTTTCACTGCATTTTTTTTACAAATCGACTAAAGCCATTGTTTGCAAACCCATCGCTAAATGTTATGATCATAATCAAATTTCTTCACTTCTCTGCGATAAGGTGTATATTCGTAAGATAGCCAACAACTTCGTTCAACATAATATTTCAAATGTATATTTTCCCACGCTCGTTATACGAATCAATTGAGGGAAATGCGTCATTATGGTTCCAGAACAAAGGTCTAACAACCTCTCATTACGTTATCTTTGAGGAATAGCGAAATATTTGTTGTCGAAATGTTACTGTACTGGTAATGATAAAGTATAGTATTTTTTTCCATATTGTACCTGTTTGAAAAGTTCTCAATTTGGCTGTAGGTACTAAGTAAATACTTGTTATCCTTCATTGTGGCGTTCTAAGGGGAGGACTTTGTTAAATAATGGACGTCTTTCGGCTGATGAAGATGAAGTAAATACTAAATAGTCCTGTTACGTAGCCTATGTATCATAAAATGTTACACGAAATTTCCAAAATTACAAATCTCATAACATCACGACTGTATTCCCCGAAACGGTAAGCAGAGGTGTATAATACACACACATTTCACCAATTATGTTACAGGTCCCAATGTAAGAGGCCGAGCCTATTGCCATCAACCGGGCTCAAATCCAGACTCTATGATGCTACTTAGGATTACCTAATGGAAAAACCCAGTAACACTTTGCCCGACCCGTGATTCAAACCGAGGGCCTCATGCTTAGCAGTCGCACTAGCTACCGAAAGACTAACATGGCAGTAAAATAACATAATTATTAAACCGACAAGCATAATGTCAAACATTGGTTTAGTAATTCTCTCATTTTTCTCTGAACAAAGACACTCGGTCTTAAAACTTGTAAACTAATATAAGTATGTGGAGTAGGCCAGGATATTAACATGGCTGAAGGTGACAGGCACAGAATAACAGCCACTGGTTGTGATGCCGCGCACGGACGTGCCTGCGTCCAGTGTTGAATACGACACGAGAATCTGAAGTATGGTTCCTTATGCGATAGTGTTTCTCGCTGTATAAAGTTTTGACAGCTTAACCGAACATTTGACAAGAGGACAAAGCATCCAGCCAGTAATGTGTGAAAAAATTATCACAGTAGTAGATAACCATGGATGAAGGATAATATTAAGTATTTAACTATAATTATACTAACGAATCAGTAAAGTAGCACACGCCATATTTTCTGTTTGTAGATTTTCTCTGAAGGCAGACGTTATGCTTTCATAGTATGCAGCTATTGATTTTGGACTTCTATGTTACAAAAATCTCGGCGTTAGGCAAGACATCAGAATTCTGTTAAGCTCAATGAGCCATTTTTAAGGTTAATAATTTCGAGCAATCTTCGTACTGTTTTCTAGCCATTTAAACCCTTTCTGGACTGCTCAAATATTTCAGAACAAAAATTTGCCAAGTCGATCCGTTCTCAAGTTGTGGTATTACCAAGAGATACAGGGAATATTTGACTATACGTAGGTATATAAAAGATAATCAAAGCTTTGAGACATAATTATGTATTCAAAATTAAACATTTAATAACAATGTCGTACCGTACATTGTACAACAGTGGACAACGTCGCAAGATTATACATTCAAAATAGAAAAATGTTCTCCATTATGTTTTCTTCACAAATAATTATTTTTCACAATACAATGTTTTCAGTGTCAAGAAAGAAAATAATAACAAGTTTGTTTGAAACAATTTTGTTGAAAATTCGCGACTTATTTCCCCTGTGTTTAGCTGTTGCGATGCGTGACTATTTGGATGAAAATAATAGGTATATGGGATGTGTGCTAGGCGATCCTATCACACATCCCTAGTATAATGGGATTTCGAGACCATTATTCTTCTTGGAATGAAACGTGACCTTATTAAATTAAATAGGCGTCATTTTTTTATTTATGTCTTGTTAAAACCATAAACACTAAACCTATTACCAAATTAAGAAAGTGCTTTAATACTTGCCATTAGATTTTAAACTTTATTTCTTGTACCATTCGGTTGGATATTGTATGACTGAAAATATATTGTTTACTTATCGTGACAGTCATATTTCCACATGTAGTCAATGTGTATTCAATTGTTAAATTAAATAGGTGACCAAGTGAACTGGTTTCAGTAGGTTTCAGTCACGAATTCTAGACGTACTGCCACAGTATTGGCAAATAAATTCCTCCTTACTCATAAAAAATACAATGTTTGACCATAGACCAAATTATACCTGTCACTGTCATTTGAATGTTGAATAATAGAGATGTCCATTTACTTACGAAGTGTTTAAGTTGATAGAGGTTTCAAAGAAGTTATAATGTCGTTTATAAGTATGACGGAATAGGTAAGTTTTAGAAAAAGTAAGAAAGCATTTGACACTTTGAGCTTGAGCCTTGAGCCCGTGAGGTTGATCTTATAGCTAGTTTTACCATGGCTGTTGTCAGGTCTCGTACCAGGTAGGACGACGATATCGTCAAAGTTTCGGGCAACCGGTGGATGCAAATAGCTAGTTGTCGTTAACCTTTGTTCAACAATGGACGTCTTTCGTCTGATGATGATGTCATATATGTTGGGTATTTAAAATTAGAAGCATACGTGATTAGCACAGATTATGTAGGTGTAATTTATTTATAATCTGAAGTCTAAACAGCTCACTTAGTACTAAATATACTCATAAAGATATAATAAAACAAAGTGCCAGCCGCCAGTATTCTAAATATATTTCATCGAGACTCTTTCCACCATTTATTTTTATCTCGATTCCCACAATAACTCCATTATTTTCACCCCGTACATCCAAAATTAACCCATATAATGTTCGATCGATCTTCACGCGTTGTGGTGTGACTAAAGGTGAGGTTTGATGGGCGCGACTAAAGTAACGTGGGAACAGAACTGTTAACGCTCATATTCGTAATGTTTTGACGATACCAATAAATAAATACAAGCTTGAAGAAGATAGTTGGATTGTAGTACTACTTGGGACTAAACTGTAAGACCTTCTTCTTCTGATCGTATGCTTGATGAAAAACCTGGTGTCAGAGTTCAGGCCTCTGACATGGCTTTACACACCGGAGACAAATCTCTCAGGTGTGACGGTTTCCTCTCGATGTTTTCATAACAGATGTTTGAAAATATAAAAAATATACAATTTTACTAATTGTGGGGATTAGGTACACACACCCGATCATCATACTTACCTGTTAAAACAGTTTCCACCTTTTTCATGTTGTAAAATCACTGCGTCCATAACTAATAACACTGATTTTTTATATTTTTAAACACAATGGTCTGCTTCACGATAGAAATATTTCTTGAAATAACAAGTTAAATTGTCCTAATCCATGTTCAAACCTCAAAACTTAATCTCAACGCGTCAGTGTGTCTAATCCTTAGAACAGTGACCTCATACTTATCGATAATCGATATATTTGAGTTTCCACACTAGCGAGCATCAATGGAGTTCAGTTCCCATCACATTTTACTGCCCGACCGACACTATTTAAACAATTTAATGAAGTTTTTCGGGGAAATGTCGACGAATTTCGCCATGGAGGTTCGCCTACAAAAAGTCGATAAACCTAATACCAACTTCTTTAACGCACGGTGAAGTCTTCTAGTAGAACAGTTAGTTTTTTGCAATAATAATGTCATGAACAGTTTTTTCATACAGTTGAATACGAGGGTCAAACTGAAAGTTCTTAGAACTGGCCACTTATAAACAATATAATAAAAAAATAATTCTAAAATTTGAAAATAGAACTCTTTGCCAATAATACTGAGTATATATTTCATTAATTTGTCATTTGTTTTACGATTTGGCGGCAAATTGAAAATTGTCTGTGTCACGTCAACATGAATTTAACACGAGAAAATTTTCGTGCAATGATTTTTTATGACTTTCGATGTCATTTAAGTCAACAAGAAAGTTATGATAGACTACGATTGGCCTTTCACGATGAAGCCCCATCTCGTGCGACAGTTTACAACTGGTTTAATGAGTTTAAACGTGGTCGCACTAATCTCACTGATGATTTACGAGAGGGACGGCCTTCTACGGCGACGACTGAAGATAACATCTGTGTTGTGCGGCGTATGATAGAGACTGACAAAAGAGTGACCTATCAGCAGATTCGGACAAGCTTAGGCATCGGTATGAGTCAAGTGCACAAAATCCTCCACGAACATTTAGCAGTCAGGAAGCTTTGCGCCCGGTGGATACCTCATAATTTGACTGAGGCTCAAAAACTCCATCGTGTGGATTGGTGCCGTAAAATGATTGAAAGATTTAACGGAGGTGACTCAAATGCTGTGTTCGACATACTAACAGGTGACGAAAGCTGGATTTACTGTTATGATCCTGAAACCAAAAGACAATCTGCTCAGTGGGTGTTTCCTTTCGAGAGGTTGCCAACTAAAGTGAAGAGAGATCGAAGTGCGGGAAAAAAAATGGTGGCCTCGTTCTTTGGAAGAATAGGTCATTTCGCAACAATTGTGTTAGAGGATCAAAAAACAGTTTCTGCAGAATGGTACACTACCAATTGTTTGCTACTTGTCTTGGAAAAAGTTCGAGAGAAACGACCTCGCAGTAGGATCCTCCTTCACCACGACAACGCCTCGTCGCACACCGCTAAGCGAACGATCGACTATTTGGCGACATCAAACGTTGAATTACTGGGTCACCCGCCGTATAGCCCCGACCTCGCCCCTTGTGATTTTTATTTATTTCCAAAAATTAAAGAAAAACTTAAAGGAAAGCGGTTTATGAATGCTGAAGAAGCGGTGGCTGCGTATCGCGATGCTATTGAAGAGAACCCTAAAGACGAGTGGGCAAAGTGCTTTTCCCAGTGGTTCCATCGCATGCAGCGGTGTATTGACGTGAATGGACAATATTTTGAAAAGATATAATAAAACTAATAACTGGCTAATGTAATCAGTTTTTGATTTTCTAAGAACTTTCAGTTTGACCCTCGTATAACTCGTTATTTATAGCTTTTGTTTCTATATGATTTATCAAATAACAATAACTTCTGCTGTGGAAAAAAGGATAGCTATTTAACAGATTATAAGCGTGGCTAATAAAGGTTGGCAGGCCTCCCACCAGGTGGACCGACGATATTGTCAGAATTGCGGGCAACCGGTGGATGCAATTGGCAAGCTGTCGTTCATTGTGGCGTTCTAAGGGGGAGACCTTTGTTTAACAGTGGACGTCTTCCGGCTGATGATGATAAAGCGTGGCTAATTGCCCAATACGCTAGTCAATCAATTGAGTAGATATCGTCACTCAAGAAGGCTGTTTTAATCCACACCAAAAATTTGGCACTTAACTAACTTACCTCAGCAGCAATATACGCCGGTATGACAGACAGTAGCAGCCTCTCTTGCTGTTCCCTCTCACACTCCAGCTTCACTCTCTGCTCCAAGCAGGTCCTGGTGCCAGCGAAGGTGTTCCTATGAGCCCGCTCCGTGAGAGCTCGGTAGTAGAGGCCGATGCCGCTGGCTGACAGGAGAAGGGCGAGCTCGCAGATTAACTGGAAGAGGGACGTTTGGGTTATTCTTAGAAAATCATTTAGACAGAAATTTCCTTAGCACTAATATAATCTGTTTCTTGCATTTTTTTGCATTAGCTATCTAATAAAACATTTATTAAAAATAAGTATGTATAGCAAATGTAGTGGTAACAAGAGGTGGTTCTTTATCTATTTAATTCGAATAAAAATTATGTTTGTATGTATATTAAGTATAGTTGTTTTTATTTTAAGTATAGTATAGTGGTTTTTTTTGTGTATGAATACCGGAGTTACATACTTATTATCGCCGTTGTTGACGACCTAAGCGATTGGACTGGCAGCAGCACTAAAGGATACGGGTTCGATTCCCGCTCGGGACAAAAATTGTGCGATCCGCAGATGTTTGTGTGTGTGTGTGTGTTTCATTTCATGTTCGTGAAATAAAACACACACGCAAATACGATACAAGAGAAATTTTTAGTGCGAGTTAGATTTAGTCTAGAGAATTTTCTTTCTTAATCATATTCTTAATCAAAAAAAAAAAAAAATATCTTTGTTAATCTCTAATCTTAATCATACAAGTTTGATCATCAACAACATTTAACAACGTTATAAGTTTGATGTGTAATAAATAGGACTGCCTCGTTGGTCTAGTGGTCGCTAAGCGCGACTGCTAAGCGCGAGGTCCTGGGTTTGAATCCCGGGTCGGGCAATGTGTTACTGGGTTTTTCCATTAGGTAATTTTCAGTGGCAGCACGGAGTCTGGATTTGTGACCGGTTGATAGCAATAGGCTCGCCCCCTATTACATTGGGACCTAAAAAACATAACTGGCGAAATGTAGGTGTACTATTGGTGCACCTCTGCCTACCCCATCGGGGAATACAGGCGTGATGTTATGTTGTTTTTATGTTTGATATCAGTCATGACAAAAGACTCTTGAGGGGCATTGCAACCTACCCTTCTGGGAATCGCGCGTGATTTCATGCATGTATGTAAAATATCTTTCTTTTATGACGCCGGGAGAAATCCACGCAGAACATAACAATCCATTACGCGTATTTTATTATCAAGGGAGAGATGAGGACTCTTTCTTTTCATCTCAAATGTAACGTAGATTGCAGCATTCCTAGTACAGTCAGCATCATAAGTAGTTTAACATGTTAAAAACATACATTCTATAGAGGTATTTGTTTTGTTGATAGCCGTGTGGTATGGCCGTTGGACTGCCAAGTCAGTGTTCGCGAGTTTGAATCCCGGCACGCACCAATGTCTTTTCCAATTCATGTGCGTACTATAAATTAGTTATCAGATGTTAAAGACGGTGAAGGAAAACATCGTGAGGAAACCGGCACACCTGAGAGTTTTTCAACGGTGTGTAAAGCCATGTCAGAGGCCTACAGGCGTTGGTGGCATAAATATTGCCACCACCAGTAAAAGGGCTTTCTGACACCAGGTTTTTCACCAACCATACGATATGATGATGATTTGTTAAAAGTTAAATAAAAGTATTTGTTCATATATTATCATTCATCATCGTCTACTGCTTTTAGCCAAGCAGAAAGTAAATCATTAGGTACTTAAATATTTTCAGTATAAAGGGTGCAACAATACTTTTTACATATTAATTAAAATATTAGCTTAAGGCAAACATACATAGACGCTCATAGCTTGCTTTGTGAAATTGCTTATCCAAATATGATCGCCACTGTACACATCAACAATAATTGTTTGCCCCATTAACCTATATGCATTAATTATGTTTACTATATAGTTGTATAAATGAACTATTTACGGTAACAAGCTGATTTGAATCAGAAAGAAAATGAAACAATAAAACTTAATGAAGTAAGAAATACCTTGCACTCACGCTTCTGTTAATATAATGCTGGCTCAACGGCCAACGGTCACACAACGACTACTAACATGTTAATTTGTAGCAAAATAAGATGTAATGGTCGTGGCCTACTCTCGAATTTAATTTCAATACAAGGCCAAAGCGAAATTAATATTGATTTAACGCAAACATTATCAAGTAATATTGAAAAAAAATATCTGTCTGCCAGCTGCCAATCTTTTGATTTCAGTTAGTTCTTTCCAATGAATGCGTAATACTAAAATAATATATTTCGCATCTCCTGAGCACATAATTAATTGTCACGATCTAAAATCCCGCCCGCAACTCTTTGCATGGCAGCTGAACACAACCACTGTCAAGCGGGTCGACTGGCAGAAAATGCCTAAGGCATTAAGTCTCCCTTTGTTACATAAATATATTTATTTACCCTCGTTCTCTATTCATTTCGACCATCTAATATTATTTATTTTTTTTAAACTTCGCCCTGCTCTAGGAATTTTTCCTGTGTCGTACTGTGCGCTTCACAAACATGAAATATGACATACACAAAGACCCAGACTCGGGGCAAACATCTGCGGTTCGCACAAAAATGTGCCCCTTGCGGAGATCCAACTCAATCAGGTTGCTAATGCGCCAATCAAGTTGTCATTATTTTGAAGATAACAATTTAAAAAATCAACAGGCTAATGGAATAGCTCTCTATTACACGTCTCACGTACGAAAATATTTATTTATTTACAGACGTCAGCGTTCAGTTGCAAATACAGACCCTCCATGACTCGATGGTGCCCAAATACGTTCAGCTGGTCAACCACGGTACCACCCTTTAGTAACCAATCACTAGAACAAGACATATTTCCATGTGACAGTTAGAAGAACATATTTTCTCTGTTTTTCACGTTGGCAATGTCAAGGGTAAAAGGTAGTTTATTATGTTGGCAACGCTGGAAATGTTACTCATTGTTTTTAAAACAAATAGTACTGCGTTTATTGACGCGCGACACGCGAGCGCCATCTGTTAGCTCGCTGTGCCATTTGTTTTGGGTAATAGTGTTCTGAATTTGAATTTGTTTTTAAGAATTTTCTTTTTCTTTTAAAAGCTATATAATGGTATGTTGGTAATTAGGTACTTCTTTTGATTTTATTAGTTAATGGCATAATATCTGGCTGGGAATAGCTCCTTAGTACTTAGTCATGTAGGTCTTTAGATATAATATGTATTTATTCCTTTTGTTTCAAGAATAATAAATAACATGTGCATTCTATATTTCTCCCTTATTGTGCGTTTTACAAAAGTCATTCCAATATAATGCCTCGTTTATCTAGTGTTTTCAAAGCAAGACTGCTAAGCATGAGGTCCTGGGTTTAACTCCCAGATCGGGCAATTGGTACCAATAGGAACCTAATGAAAAACGCCCATTAGACTTACCATAATACATGACCTACAGCGACATTCAGAACAACATTGACCTTTCTTAAATGCCCATAATAAATTCACAGGTGACTCCGATATTTAAATTTTTAAGACCCAACGAAGATAATGGTCAAAGTTTACCCCATAAAGTCGTAAGACACACAGTGGGTTTAACCTCTCGAGAACATTTTGAAAATCCATAAATTCTACCTTACCTTGCGCAGTTACTGAAACTTGGTGATATTTATCTTTATTATACGCTTGTAGCGTGCGGCTTTAAGGTAAATTTATTTTGTTACGGATATCAATAAACAATGCTACTTGCTTTTAAAACCTTTAGTCACATAACTCTTAACAAACCATGTTATCATAGAATGTAGGTTACAGAAGTAAATGATTGAAAGGCTGAACAGCCCAGCTATTTAAATAATGAAAGTTATTAAAATCCATTGCACCCATAAACGCCTACAGCTATATTACTAGCAACGTACACAATTAACAGAGTTATTGCTTATCTCTGTCTGTCAGGCGCTCTCACTGTGGACTGGTAAAAAGAACAGTTTTCTCTTCAAACACGCTTGAATGGAATGAATGGACGGATGAAACAAAAGGAGTTATATAATGGTTGTCTTTAACAGTTATTTCAAGTTCTATACTAGTTTACGATCTTAATGTACAGTACCTATAAGTTAAAACACTGAATGATATCGGCTTAAAATGTAAATGCTAAATGCGAGTGACGGAAAACAATTATTTTTCATCTTCTTACTTTATCTAACTCTTTAGATAATACAGGCTAATTATATACCCGATAATTAACAGCTCTTTATCGCATTGTTGCTGCAAAGAGAACGGAACTGTCGACTGTGTCGTATTAAGTCTACAAGATCCATTAAATTTTATAAATAGATTTTTCTCTTGACAAATGTAGTAAGTGCTAAAATGGGAACTATAATTGGATATTTATCACGTACCTGTTGATAAAACTGTGACTCTTCACCCTCGGGGCGCACGCCGAGAGCTAGGCCAACGTAGGCTAGTGTTAGCACTGCAGACATGGCCAGCGCTATGGGCCGGGCGATCGGCATCATTGTGTGCACCATCTGAGAAACAAAAGAAAATCGTCAATGTTGGAAATATTTGTAGAAGTCCGGAGATAGTTTGTTTTTAAGTACGTGTCTTGGTGTTTCTTTCTATTGAGAATATATATCTTTAAATCTTTTTTTTTGTTTTCGGGGGGAACCTTCAAAAGGCCTCCGGCCCCTATGGGGTAGGGACTGGGGAGTGTGGGATTTCTACCTCACTAAAACCACCCACTAAATTCATAATTTGTAACACTTAAATACAGCTTTTGGTGTCATTTTAGCATGTTGCCCGTGCTAAGCTTGAATCTAAATTGATAAGATAAATTTTAAAAATGATGCAGCATAAACAAATGGAACTTGAATTTCGATGAGTGACAGACAGTTGGCAGAGCTGCGCCACGGTACTGCGAAGGTCACAGGTTCAAGTCCCGCTCGTGTCCATCATTTTTCAAATTTCCTATATCAATTTAGAGCAGTTCAACCGTTTATGTCTTCTTATCACATAGGTACCCAAATAATCTTTTTGTCTTCAAAGAAAGCATCGGACAAGGGAATAGGATAAAGGAAAAACATTAGAAAGTTTTGATTCGCATTCTGGTAACGTGTGACAACAGCAGAACTTTTATAACTTGCTGGAGAAAATTAATTTGAACTTGGCACATCGTGTCCCGTTTATTTTTGATGTCCCCACCGTCCACTACGTGCTTCCTTTGTGCAAGTGATAGCTGCAAGTTATTGTGTACGTGTTTGTTATTTTATTGTATTATATAGTACAATTTAATATAAAGTTGCAACTGTCCTAAAAGGCCTTTACAGAACTCCAATTCTCCTACTATGAATGCTGTTGAACGAATTTACAGCCAACATTAAACTAGGTTGTGTAAAAGAAATAAAAATGTGCCTCCAATCTCAGCAATTGCTGGATCAATTTTTAAGGGACTTTCACTAGCAGATAATAGATTTTATAGAAGTTTATATTAAATATTTGGTACTAGCTTTTGCCCGCTGCTTTACTCGCGTTAAGTAGCCTATGTCTTTTCACGGGTCTTCTACTTTCTACATGATAAATTTCATCAAAATCCGTCCCGCAGTTTAGACGTGAAGGCCTAACAGACAGACAGACTTTTCAGTTACCTACTTTAACATTTATAATATAAGTATAGATTCTGAAAAACTAATGCAAAGTCGCGGGTTCAACTAGTAAGGGTAATAAAGCTTAGACCACAGTTGGCGCATTACACACGTTCTACTAAACCAACCCAACTATTTACAATATTAGTTAACATAACATAACATCACGCCTGTATTCCCCGAAGGGGTAGGCAGAGTTGCATGTATAGTACACCCACATTTCGCCAGTTATGTTTTAGGTCTCAATGTAATAGAGGGCGAGCCTATTGCCATCAACCGGGCACAAATCCAGACTCCGTGCTGCTACTGAGAATTACCTAACGGAAAAACCCAGTAACACTTTGCCCGACACGGTATTTGAACCCAGGACCTCGTGCTCAGCAGTCGCGCTTAGCAAACACTAGACCAACGAGGTAGTTTACATAAATGCTTATTAATACTGTACAGCTAATTACTTCCCGTTCACATTTATCCAGATATCAGGTTTTATTACATTGTCATTTTACACCTCGTTGATCTCAATCGATTTGCATTAATAGTCTCATAAATATTACTTGCAGTAATTCCAGTAGACTCAATGATTTCTACCGCTTACGCGAATTTTAGGCATTGAAATAAAACTAGTTTTACGGATTTTATAGCGGTTTTAATTGGTTTTTTGGTAGCGACTTTTTGAATCCTTTACTGCATTCATGGTCACGGGTAGACTGAGGTGTTAAACGTCTAATTTGAACAATTACTGTCAACTACCATACATTTAAATTTTTATTATCTAGTAGATTTTATAGTATACTAGCTGACCCGGGGTATGAAAAATAGATGTTGGCCGATTCTCAGACCTACTCAATATGCTCAGAAAATTTCATGAGAATCGGTCAAGCCGTTTCGGAGGAGTACGGGAACGAACATTGTGACACGAGAATTTTATATATAAGAAGAAGATCAAGATAACCTTACATAAGCCTGGCTCCCTCTAGGCTAGATGTTATTTACCATGCTACATCTCTTGATAATACCGACGTAACATACACTATGTTTAGCCGGAGGTGCAGTGAATATAAGCGCTGCGTTCTACAAGAATTCTGTGTTAAAGTTTTAACTACAAGTAATAAATACTATCTTACACATTCTTGACTTATTTCTCAGATTTTTGCTTTAGTACATTGTTATCGCTTTTATTATAGTTAATTAGGGCAGTAAACAGCATTGGAGTAGCAGCAGTAGCCGAATAGTATGACTGTTGGACTGCCAAGGCAAAGGTCACAAGTTCAAACCTCGGCACGCAACCACACCAATGCCTTTTCTAATTCATGTATGTATGTGTATACTATAAATTATTTATCAGTAGCTAAAAACGGTGAAAGGATACATCACGAGGAAACAGGCACACCTGAGAGATTTTTCAAGCAGGTTGTTCATCAACCACACGGTACGAATTATTTACGTCACTTAGAGAAAGAAGCTCGATTTAAAAACAATGCGAGAGAGAATAAGCTTGATTTAGTAACGGGAAATGGAAAAAGTCCCATTATAGCCACACAACAAAATCCCATTTGTATTGCGATTGCGTTTAACGATTTAAATGATTAATAGCTTTATATTTTTATAACATAATGAGTTTTTAGGGAACTTTTACTTATACTGGTACGAACTGACGTAAAAATGGCGGTCGATTGAAGTAGAAAAAAAGTAAAAAAAAAAAAAATTATAAGCCCGTATCATCCCACAGCAGGGCTTAGGCCTCCCTCCCCTCCTACCACTTGTCCTATCTGCTGCTACTCAACGCCAGTCCTCTAGTTAGGAGTCCAGTTGGCCACGCCATCTTTTTCTTGGCCTGCCACGAAGTCGTTAGATTAAAATATCAAAACGTGTTGTGGGTTTAATTAGGAAAACGAAATGCCTACCTTATACCAGACCAATTTTGGCGGACTTTTCAGGATAATTAATTACAAAGGTATTAATGTCTTGAATGGCAAGTGGTCGTTCAATGTGGCTTTCTAAGGGTACCCTTTGTTCAACAGTGTCCACTATTGAACATAGGTTTTTCCACCGGTTTTCTTCCGGCTGATGATGATGATTAATGTATATCCTTAAGTTTGTAAAGATTATTGCATTTCAACTGTATTTCCATATCAAGTCTTCCGTGATCCATGTATCCCTCGCTTACACCATCATACGCAATACGCAGATAGGGCACCACACAGGAAATTAAATTCCGTAGCCATATGCCAGCAGATTGCATCTCTCTGTTATCGAACTGAGATGGGATTGGATGGTCTTCAGTGAGTAAACACTATTACGATAACATGATTGGTAGATGTTAATACCTTCGAATGGTGATTAGAAATCCCGCCGCCCCCATCCCCTTAAGGAAGCCTAGATTTTTTGCCAAAAGAGTCGGTATTATCCCTTCTTTGTTCGGAATTGAGAGAATTCTATAAAGATGGCAATATTCCCCAACAAAAAATTCGTAATGGCTGAGTATTTAAGCGTCCCAACTAAACTCCAAGGATTGCGGTTTCGAATCGAAGATGAAACGAAATTTTAGATAAATGACGATATACACTTTGTTGATTAAAGAAATCATAATTATATTATTTGCATTTGCATCGTTACCATGTAACTTTATAAAGACATAACGAACACATAATTATAATTTAACTTTGTCATCTTAAAAATCTCTCGTTGTACGCCAGCCTTACTCCCTGCATGGCAAATTGAATTTCGAATGGCGCGTTCTTTTTCTTTTAAAGTCGTTGTTAGATAAATTGCATCGGCCTGTGATTGTGGCGGGCCGGTCGAGTGGTGGCCGAGTACTCTGCAGGCCTATGGCTAGGGCTGCGGTCATACCGCAAGAGAAGAGCAACTTTTCTAAAATCACTTTACTCACTATTTTGTTGTGACCAAGGGCGTTACTGATTAACGGTTGTGATAAATCCATGCCAAAAATGCATCTACATCTAAGAGCCTGTTCTTGTATTACTAAATACGATTGCTATTGTGCCAATTTGATTGTTATGCGTAGTTTTTAGTTATTCAACGACGCTACTTATGTGGAATTGCGTCCATTTGCTTGTTGTATCTAAATCGCAACAAAATATGTCTATTGTCTGGTGAATGTGTAACCAAAAATTTTGCTTTACCCTTCAAGAAATGCCGGTGTGAATTTGTCGTTTCCCCAATATGTGCATCTTTTCAGCAATTCCCCAGATAATGGCTACTAGACCAAAATCGCTTTGCCAATATCCCGCCGCTGTCGCTTACCAGTCTGACCTCGCCCTAGCCCCATTATATCAAATGTCGTGGCCGCAATTTTATGATTTGTTTTGTTTTAATTGTGGTTTTAAAAGTTTTAATGGAATGCCAGTTAATCTCATGCGCCTGGCAGTATTTACCCCACGAAACTTTAATTGGATTTCCATTAGAAAAAGTTATTTTTTTCAGTAGATCTACAGTTCTATGAAAATGAGGGGCGAGTTGACGTGTCTTACAAATAAATAGCTATAGATATAGCGGGGGTTTTCAAATAAGTTCTAAGAAAGTTAGAAGTTCTTTTAACATTAGACACCATTGACAAACAGGGTGATAAAGCCTAATTTCAAATCATCATCAACGGGCGATGTAGCAGTGATCAGACTAAACTGTTCTGTGTAAGAAAAGACCACTAGTATTGCCATGCCAGACTATTTACTGCTGCAGTCCTATAGTCTGACATCACTCACATCATCAACAAGCTGTGAGCAAGCGTGATGATCACAGCAAATCTTTCTGCATGACAGGCTATGTCCCAGACAGCTTTAGCATTTAAATTAAGGCGATCCTATTAATCAGGCACGACAAATATGACGATAAGGTGTCTTAGAATTCATCATCACCAGCCGGAAGACGTCCACTGTTAAACAAAGGCCTCGCCCTTAGAACGTCACAATGAACGACATCTTGCCATTTGCATCCACCAGTTGCCCGCAACTCTAACGATATCGTTGGTCCACCTTGGCCTGCCAATGGTCTTCCAGTTCATCTTAATCGTAGAATTACTTCATAGAAATTAGTATAAAGACCTTTTATGACACGCCTAGATTAGAATCCATAATTTTGCCTACAACATGGATTATGTAAACATACCTGAGATTCTACACAACATTGTTCATGTTTAATCCAGTTATAAATTGCAAGACTGTTAAAATTATCATAAAATTCAAATGTAACCCTAAACTGCTGGACATATTTCAGCGCGGGACGGTCCCGAAAGTCGCCGAAACACCTTCAGCATATTAAGCCGGACGAATCTTAAAATATGCTAATCTAAGACAATTATGCACAGCCAGAGGACGCGGATGTAAACGTGTTGGGCGGACGTAAAGGTAAATATTACTTAATTACGTAAAGATAAAAGAAAACAGCAAAATTAACTTGACAAAAAATAAAGATAAAGAACAGGAAAATAACCAAGATATCTCGTTGGTCTAGTGGTTGCTAAGTGCGGCTGCGGAGCATGAGGTCCTGGGTTCGAACTCCGGGTCGGGCAGCGTTATTGGGGTTTTCCATATCGTAATTCTTAGTAGCAGCACGGAGGGCGGATTTGTGCCCGGTTGATGGCAATAGGCTTGCCCCTATTACATTAGGATCTATAACATAACTGGTGAAATGTGGCGGTACTATTACACCTCGACCTGATTGTCCCCATGGGGTACTGAATAAATAATAATAAAGTACTCCATTGGGTTAGGTAACCACATACTGAAATCTGTTGTAATGTAATGTGTAGTTAAAATACCGAAGTAAATAAAAGTTTAACCTCTTGGTGCAGTGCCCAATTCCTTAGCATTCTGTGCAACGATCGCGGGCTTGACTCCCTAACGAGGGACGAAACTTACGCGGTAGAGCTTTTTGCCGAAAGTTATAGATAACACCAAAATTAATGGCAACACTTAATCTTGTCATTGAGACCAACAGTTCAACCACTTGTCGACCATGGCATAATCTTGGCCTAAAACTAATTATGTTCTGTCACGAAGGGTGGGCAGACGCAGGGTTAACCGCGACGATAGAGATTAATGGTCTGACTTGGCTCAGTGATATTGTTTTAGGTCAGAACTTCTGAAGGTATTTATATATAGGTAGTTCCTAAGTTTGTGAGAAATATGTTTTTGATTAGAATTACTAGAAATATGACGTTTTAAAAATTAAATATAAGTTAGGTAGATTGATATTTCATTGGAGTATGTATTTACTCCACTTCAAAGGCTAAAAGAATAACCAAATTTACTTCTTAAGAGACAAACGACTTCCAATCAAAGCCCAAAAATCTCCACAAATTCTTAAAAAACTCGTTATACCGCCTACTCTGCCTTAGTAAAGAACTGCGTGAACATAAGCCACTAACACCATTCCAGATAATGGCGGCAATTTATTTGCGGCTCATCCCACATCGCAGCTTCACTGGCACTACTCAGTAATGTGGAGTGATAAAGTCAGAAAAGTACTGGAACGATAAAAACGTGGTACCACTCATTTTGGATTCTGAGGACCTACCAAAACTTTGGGGAAAAGCTATAGCAATAAAACCTTTGGGTTATTAGGGATTAAGGCTGTTTATGTTACCACCATCGCAAGTATGATCTTCTCAAGCAAGAATAAAAGATATACATAACTATTCACCTTAAAGGTTTTCCAAAGATGTGTAAAGCCATGTCAGGGGCCTACAAGCGCTTTAAACTTTAAAAGCTGGTTGTTCATCAACCATACAATAAGAAGAAGACCTAACTATATTCTTATTCAATATAAAAAGCTTGATGATCAATAATCTAAAGTTTATCTAGAGTTTTATGTAGGGAGTTGACGAACCTCGTCAACTTCCTACATAAAACTTTAGATGATAGACAAAACGTGGGTAGGTACCTGTATTAATTTCTGATAAAGGAAAACCTTTCTTCGGAACCCAGAAACGATTAGATATACAAGAGGTCTCCCAGCGACTCAAATTTGACCATAATTATGATAGAAATTACAGCTTTCTGCACTTCTTCTTTATATAAACTTTAACTGAGCCCTTTTAATTTTCCGTAAAAATGTATCAAAACTTTTCGCAACACGATACCTAGAAATGAAATATATTAAAGAATAGATATAATATGTTGATGTCTAAAAACTAACAGCAGGCAATTAAAAGTCAATACCCCATATCAATACCAGGCAAGCAACTCCAAAAGTACGTCTTCTAATGAGAAATGCTTAATGAACCTTTGCTCATTAACCGCTGTAGTATTTTTAGCTATTGCCGTCAGCGCAGTCATCATGCGAATATCAATATAAGCACTCATGAGTGGAAACAAAACGTTGCCCATTATGAATAATGGCCAATTTTCTATAGGCGTATTCACGTGTTAAAGCGCGTGCATTGGAACTGCAATATGCGGTAACTAATTGAGCATGTTTTGACCATTATGGTATTCAGCTTCCTAATAGTAAAGTTTGTAATTAATCATTGATTTCAATAAGCAAATTTTAGGTCTATAAGGGTTCGATGGTTGTAAGGGAGAGGCCTTTGTTCAGCAGTGGTCATCTTCCGGGTGATGATGATGAAGCCTTGGTTCTAGGGTTAAACCCAGTCTTTTAGGCCGAGCTAGACTCATCAGAAAGTCCTATAAAATAGTCCTATTTGCCTACATATCCTTGTGTGCTAGAATCGAAACTTCAAACAACAGTTTTTTTGCCTTTGTCACACAATGGAGGATCGTTTATTACTTATTACATTTATTTTACTGTAAACCAATAATATCTGATTAATTTTAGTTTTGCAAAATATAACAGAGGTTTAAATGTTAAACTTCGATCCGTTTTCAATCACAATGTTGTTAATGAATCGGTATAATTACTTTTGTTTTGATTGAGATTACTTCGAATGGACTTGACTTTAAGTTTTTTAGAGATTATATTTTTTTACTGTCTCGATGGTTTGAATATTAAGAGCGACTGCTGAGCATGCTGAGGTCTTAGGTTTAAATCCCAGGTTGGATAAAGATCGCTGGGTTTTTCCATTATTTAATTTTCAGTAGCAACACTGAGACTGGATTTGTGCCCGGTTGATGTCAATAGGCTCGCCACCTATTGCATTGGGAGCTTCAACATAACTGGTGAAATGATGGTGTACTGCCTTGGAAAAATATAGCCATTCATTAATACCTTACCTTACCTTTCTAAACGGTTAGTTGACGCTTCACGTGACCAAAAGGCTGGCCTGTTTTTCGGCCAAAGAATTAGCATTGCCATTCAACGTGGCAATGCTGCCAGCCTTTTGGGCACCCTACCAGTCGACAGCGATGAGGACGAATACTTTGATACATAATTTTTAGTTTATTTTTTTTATTTTGTTATATTTTTAAAATTATCTACAAATTGTAGTTCAAATGGCATCATCAAAACTTTTCTATCAAAATTCTGCTGTAGCATAACTACTAGGTAAATAAATGATGTTCTTGTTTCGTACAATGGTGCTGTCTACCTCGCTGTCCTATCAAAAATGTAAGAAACGGTCTCAGGAGAGCAGTTGTGTGCTTTGTTCATCGTAAACTTGATACCTGTGTTCATTACTATAGCATCAGTTTCAGAAGCTCTTCTTGAATTAAGATTAACTGCCACTTAACTAAATAGTAGGGCTAAGAAGAAAATCATTCATTAAAAATTTAAGCTAAAAAGCGGACACAAAGTGATCGGTTCAATCGGAAAATGCTTTGATAATAAATAAATCTGAAAAAAATATATTAAACTCCTAAATGCCTAGTCAGCTCGAAAACAGGACTGGCTTAATAATTATATAGGTTTAGGACTGTAGGTATATTTAATAATTTTCTCTATAAGCCAAATAAACTGTAGGTTGTCCGTCAGTCTATGAAGGTATCGCCATAAAAAAAGGTGTTAAACTTACCAAAATAAGTGCAAACAGCGGCAAAGGCGCATGGTGTGTAGCCATCAGCGTACCAGCGCCGAGACTGATCGTGACCAGTAGGGAGCCGGCCAGCGCCAGAGCCTCCCATTCTGGGGCTCCAGGCAGCAGAGAGAGGCACAATACTATCGACAGCACGAACGTTATCACCGATAGAGATGATATCGCCTTTGTTTGGGAGGAGAGCTCCTGAAACAAAAGAATGGAATCGTACACAGTGGCAAGTTTATTTTGCATTAGGAGATATCCTTATATTTTATTTTTGCTTATAGTCGATATCTTTAAACGGCTTCCAAGTATAGAGACCAAGGAGTTTAGGATCTAACCTCCCTAAAATGACCCTGCTGGTAACTAAACGCAATACATCTGGTATCTAACACGGGTTGTTAGTACAGTACCAGTAAGTAAAGCTAATAGGTATTCTTCTTCTTTTTGTAGTCAAATTAAACACTTAGCATTCTATAATGAGACTGAGGTGTTAAACGTCTAATGTGAACAATTACTTACATTTTAATATTATAAACAATCCAATTCAAGCCACTTAGCATTCTGTCATAAAATTCATATAAAGCTCTTCTATTTTAATACTTAGAGCTTACACTGTCTAGTGAAATATAAATGTTTAACATCATATTACTGGACTTAAAGGACGTCAGAAAAGTCTAGGACAATATACTAGAACAAACGGAACGCTATTCAGTATATATACTTGTATATGGAGGATAGCAGGCAACAGATGTCGGCGAGGCCAGACGTTGTTTGACCGGCACGAGACCCAGACCCAAATAGCCCTTAGTTTTATAGAGCTATTGGGAACAATGGTAATTAGCAGGGATGTTGCAAAGTCTGGGAAGGAAAGCTAATTTTCTGATGAGCACGAATCGGGAAAGATTTTACGTAGAAAAACTTGTGATAGCTACTCTTTACCAATATCTTCAATTTGGGATTGAATTGCATACAATTTAAAATAATGTAAACTATTCATTGACGAATTTTCTTCTTAGATAGTGTAACTAAGATTCAAAAAAATGAATACTTTCTACATTGTAAAAAATCGGGCGTTAATTTTATGTTAATGTTCCTGGCTTTTGACGTAAGTCTTACTCGCAATAGTTAGCTATCACGATCCTATTGAAGCCCAGTAACCTATTAGAAAACCACGAAATTATAAAGAAAATGCAATATAAGATTATTTACTGTATAATCTGTTTATATTAAAAGCAAGGCAGAAAACAAACTCTTTCAGGTATATCTAAAATAACTTGTCCAAAAAATCTAGGATCAAACTCATTTACCGTGCCACCTATAGAAGTCTTTCCAGTTCATTATGTTCATTAAATTTTAACGACACCCGCTCATTATCAGGCGACAAAGCATTTCCGCCGTCCAAAATAACTAACTAACCAGTTTAATGGCTGCAAAAGTAAGTACCTTTAAACAAAGCAGATTACAGGCAAGCGCTTGGAAAGTTATATTATACTGAAAACAACTCTTCCTTCTATGTTGAGATTAAAATGATATGAAGTACCTACACTTATGGGAAGGTTACTCATTAGCAATTAACAACTTGATTGGTGCAGTGACTAAGCGATTGCACTGCTGTGCTAAGGGTTGGGGGTCGATTCCCGCAGGGCAAAAATTTGTGCGAGCCGCAGATGTTTGTCCCGAGTCTAGGTGTTTGTGTATGTGATATTTCATGTTTATAAAACGCACCTACGACACAGGACTACTCATTCCTAGTGTGGGGAGATGTTTTAAAAAAAATGTCGAAAAATATACTTCGATAAACAATTACCTACCACAACTAGTGATTTTATCCAATTTGTTGGTACATTTTTCCAAAAGCAAGGCTACATTAGAGTAGCGCAGAGAGCCATGAAGCAAGCTATATTCGATATCGTAGTGTCGTGATCCGACAGCAAACTGAAGTTCGAAATGTTGGAAAGCGCATTTCAGAGCTGAAATAGTGTTGGTCAGGGCACTTAGGTAGGCGAGGTGACGACAGGTGGAGTGAGGCTTGGCAGAATGGTGGCCAAGAACGGCAGCAAAATGGGTCTATGATATTACAAAGATTGCGGGGCGCGCCTGGATAAGATTGGCACAGGACCGCGGTAGATGGCTTTGTTTAAGGGCTTATACCCAACTGTGGGATATTGAAGGTTGTGGATAATGATGATGATGAAGGCAACATTGAAAAAAAATGCAATCTTCGAAACTGCTTATCAAATGTAAGTATTTAAAGCTAATTAATTCATCGATATTAGAACAGATATTTAATACAGATCTTGGTATTTTTCCCAACTCTATCCCATCTCTTTCTAAGACCAAGTTTTTTCAAAGACCGAGTTACAATTTAAAAACTCTTCGTTAATTTTCATTGTGAACGAACAAACTGGTCACCGACGCGAATATTCTTTGGAAAATGCATAGCAGAGTACTGAAATAACAATGGTTTAATTAATTTAAGATAAAAACGGACAAACCGTTCGCGTTATGTTAAACTAGCTGCGCCCCGTGGTGTTACCCGCTACATTTTTTTGGGATAAAAAGTAGCATATGTGTTAATCCAGGGTGTCAGCTACCTTCTTATAATATTCATCAAAGTCGGTCTAGCTGTTTGAGCGTAAAAAGGTAACAAACACACTCACAAACTTTCGCTTTTATAATATTAGAGTGATGCATTTTTTAGTATCTACCTACGCAGTTTCAGTACTCCGCGTTTATCTCGCTACAACAATTGAGGGTAAAAATTCTTATGAGTCGGGTTGGCAGACGTGGATTAAATATGCAAATGTCGTTTTGATAAATCTGAAAATGCTTTATACCGTATTGTTTATTTACTCCATTTCACCGCAGACAATGAGTCTGTATATAAAGCCAATAATACATTTACGCCAACAGGCACTTATTTCTTTCTTTTTTAAAAAACGTCGTCCCACACTTGGAATCTATGTCGGTGCGTTTCACAAACATAAAATATCACTTATACTCAGACTTGGGACAAACATATGCGGTTCGCACAAAGTTTTGATCCGTGAGGCTATCAAAACCCGCAACCCTTCATCATCATTGTCATCAGCCCGAAGACGTCCACTGTTGAACAATGGCCTCTCCCTTAGAACGCCCCACGCAACCCTTAACGCAGTCCAATAGCTTAGCCACTGCGCCAATCAGATTGTCATATATTATGTCATTTGTATAATAACATCACGTGACTCGTCATTCATTATATCATCAGCTTAGATGACCCACTGCTAGGTATAAGCCTCCTTGAACGCCACTGTCTCCTTGATTGCTAGGGAAAGTCTATGCAGAAGACCTAAACCAGGAGTTTTAGGTCTTCTGCATAAACTCTCCCTAGCAATAATGTAGTAGTTACAATCAAATTCAGGAATCACCTATATTATCCCGTTCAGCAGTAAGAACCCGAACCAACACGTGTACGCTCCATTTGCACGAACATAAAACTAAGCAAATTAACAATAAGAATCTTGTAGATAGGTAAAACATACTCTGGGTTTTATGGAGCTCCTGTGGTGAGAGCGTCGTCATCAGAATTGAATACGATTCATTTTATTGCCGGATCGTCTAGACTGTAGAGAGCATTCTCCAAGTAAGCTACGAAAACAGTTTTATTGTGTGTTGACACATAATTTAGGTTATGACTGTGGTTACAAAGATTCTCATAAACTAGTCCATAAAATGATGAGTTTTGTGATGGTATAAAATCTAAGACACAGTTACGACACAGTTCTATAGTGTCTGACTATGGAGAAATAATCATCGAAAATTCGCTCGTAGAACGGATAACCGCTGGGGAAGAAAGTTTTCGAGTGGCGATCACGAACCAGAAGACGCAGCGTTGGCAGGCCTCCTACCAGGTAGACCGATGATATCGGTGGTCCCTCCACTCTTACTTTCTAACTTAATAACTACCCATCCTTATCACTGCATGAATAAAAATCTTTTACCTCATAAACAAAAGAACATACTAAAATAACTAATCAGCTTTGCAGCACCAATGAATACTACCTATTCACATAAAACAAACATCAAATTGCTCCTGGCCAAACCGCCTGATGCCGCATAAATCCGGTGCAAACCAAATAGTAGCAGTGTATACCGGTGTAATCCGGATCGAGAAGCCGTTTAGCAGTACATTCTCGTAATCAGTAGAATTCCCAGCTAATTAATGCTAGTGCTTTTTACGAATGAAAGATATACAGTAACATGTGGATGAGGTAAAACAATTGCAATTCCCTTTTGCATTTTGTTAATTGTTTCGTGTAGATATTATTGTCTGGAGTAATTAATTACTGTATCATAATGCGCACTTGTTTTGTATGTTTTGATATCATTCTGGAGTATAGGAAAAAACGAGGATAATATTACATAATAATACTAAGCTTTAAATACAATTTAATAACAAAAAATCATAATTTAACATTTAGGTATATTTACCAATATAAAATGAGTTATCAATCATTAGAAAAGACTAGATTGAATATAATAATTATGTATAAAAACAAAATAGTATTTAATTATATCAAGTAACACTATGTATCATACAATAAGATGTTGGTGGTTGATGTTTATTCCTTTTCAGCCTAGTCAAAATCCACATTTATTATCCATACTTAATACTATAAATGTGAAAAAAACTGTCTGTTACGCCTTCACGACTAAACCGCTGGACGGATTTTGATGAAATTGGCATGTAGAAAGTTTAAGACCCGAGAACGGCCAGGCTACTTAACGCGGGCGAAGCAGCGGGGAAAAGCTAGTTCTAAATAAATAGTTATAAAGAATAGCAAGATTTTTGCTCTGAACCAGAAAAAAACAATTTTCTCATACACATAAAAACGCCAAAACCCATATCGTCATCCAAAAATAACTGACATCTTATAAATAAGATACTTAATCCCAAACGTCTCAATTGCTTATTGGACAATACTCGTGGGACCCTCCTCAATAATGGTTAATCTGCCAAAAGGCCAGAATTCATCTCACCTCTGAGATATACGTCATAAATAACGCTCTCCTATCAGTCAACAGTGGGTCATGAGGAAATTGCTTCCAGTTACCAGCATCCTTGTATTTTTGGCTGCCGGAAATCTGGCACCTTAAATCATGGATATTTCGATGATTATCATAATAGGTGTCTAACTTTCAACTGTCCCACTGCACAAACAAACACGCAAAGATATCTGGTTCGCTTCTGGTTATTCTTCTCGTTCAGAAAAAGAAAGATTTGTGCAGACTGTGCAGTATGCCTGCCTACTACAATTGTACTAATTTCAGGATCCGAGGTTACATCACGATGTTTTTCTTCACCGTTTATCTAAACAGTATTTATCTAAGAAAGTCAAGAGTCATTACAAAGTTACATTGATCCTGACCCAATCAAACTTTTCCCGACCCAGGATTCGAACCCAGGACCTAGTGCTCAGCTGTCACACTTAGCGATTACTAGACCAACGAAGCACAAATTTACAGCACTATAATCAGAAAAAATCTTGGTAGGTACCTATCTAGGTTAAGTTTTATCTTTTCGTACCTTAAATGTCTTTTTATTTAAGTATTTTAAAGTAGTTAAGTACTTGAATTAAATAGTTTGGTATTTTCAGCAACATCAATGAACCGGTTGATGAAAAATCTTGTTATATTTCTGTTTTCCAGTCTGCTTAGCTTAATGGAATCCTTCATGCGTTCACTTTGAAACGCTTCAACAATTCTTTATACATGAGATGACGAATTTTAGACAAAGATGACTAATAGCTAAACATGCTCCTAGCGACATACGAGAAAGAAACTGAGTTCTGACGACAAGGAGGTTTTGTATGGACGAGATAAGAATATAATTCCCGATGTATATGGAGTCATAAGAGACGACGAACTCTGCGAGGAGCCGAATTATTTCTTTCTTTTTAAAAAACGTCACCCCTCACTTGGAATTTCTCCTGTACCGTGCGTGGGTGCGTTTCTCAAACATGAAACATCACTGGAAAATGCTCCGAAAAACGGGAAAAATATTCCTTCGAAATCTACGCAAAGTCGCGGGCGGAAACTAGTAATATAACATTAGATAATTATAAAAGAAAATATCCTGTAACTGTCCCATTTTCAGGGACAATAGACGATACAAGACATTAAACACGCTGGATATAACATAAGCGTTCGGGTCTACCTTCACCCTTTGAAATAATAAAGACAATACATTACGTTTCAGAAACAAATTCAGATACTGTGCGTTGGTATGTCACCGTGTACGTGGGGTGGGGAGGTTTTTATAAATTGCTAGCAACCCGCTAGCGACATTCTGTATGAAGATAACGTTTTATAAAATATTGTAGCTGGATAAGACATATAACTATGCTAGGTATATTATGATTTTAATCGTTTGAAAAGATGTGATTTTTTTAAACTCCACCCCACGATTTTCTCCGGTATCATGGATGCGTTCCACAAACATGAATTATCACATACACAAACTCGAGACAAATACCTGCGATTCACACAATTTTTTGTCACGTGCAGGAATCCAAACCCGCAACCCATAGCGCAGCAGTCCAATCGTTTAACCACTGCGCCAATAAGGTTGTCAATTCCTTTGTTATAAACAAAATACTTCCAAAACATTAGCATTAAAGTTTGACCGTCTCATTACTATGACCTTAACCTTACTTATATCTATAAAAGTAAGGAATACGTGAAGACACACGAACAAAGCCCAGACGTGACTAGATTAGGTGCCAGTAATTGACTGACCTGAGATTACTTCAGAGATTAGATGTTGAAATCCACACTTGTCATTACACAGACCATAATGTCGACGATAGTAATTAGTGTGTTAACTAGACTATCACACTAATAAAGGTGGAACTTTGTGAGTGTGTTTGTAACTTCTTCACGCTCAAACAGCTGGACCGATTTTGCTATAGAATGAAAAATTTGGTATGGAACTCCATATCAAATTTTGACACACTAGATTACTTTGAACACATAGCTAGGCTACTTCTTATCCCGAAAAATGCAACGGGTAACACCGCGGGGTGCATTTAGTAATATTTAAAGCTAAAGAGTTCGTTTGGTTGAACGCGCTAATCACAGGGACTAATAGTTCGAATTTATCGAGAAAGGCTATTAAAATATTCGAAATTCACGCGGTCGAAGTCGCGGGTGGAAGCTAGTGTTCCAACATTAAAACCATGAAAATAAAGACTTAAATAAAGTTGTGATTCTTACAAAGGGTATGAACAAATATGATCATAATTACGCCGCGCTGAAGACAAAGAAAGATTAACCAACATTTTGGTAAGAATTGTTAAAGCCGTCATATATGTACATGTAGCCAGACCATATTAGTAACCAGAAGTAAGATAATTATCTTGCGGTACCAGTTTTATTGGCAAGCTGTCGTTCATGGTAGCGTTCTAAGGGAGAGGCCTTTGTTCAACAGTGGACGTCTTTCGGCTGATAATGATAATGAACACAGTTTTATATAACTTAGTCATTGTTATCCTAAAGTGAATCTTTTTAATTATACCTACCTGTCACTGTCGTTTGCATGTCAAAGAATGGAGATGGGGTTAACTTGAAGCATTTTAGCAATGTTTATAAGTAAAAGGATAAGTCCTCGGGATTACTGTCAAGTTCATACCACTTAGCTAAATACTATAAGTATGAACAAACTTGGCTTGTAAAGGATGGCAATTGTGGACAAAATATGTTGATAGATATTTATTTGGTTGATGATAACATTTACTTTTCAGTCCAGACAAAACTGCTTCGTTGCTTTAATGGCTATAAACGCGACTGCTGAAGTTGAAGACTTGGATTCAATTTTTAAGGCGGGAAAAATTACTAGATTTTCTTTCAAGTATTTCCTAAAAGCAGCACATAATCTGGATTCATACCCAGTTAATGATAACAGGTTTTTTTTTATTCAAAACTTCGCCCTTCTTTGGGACTTTCTCCTGAATTGTAGGTGCGTTTTACAAACATCAAGTACCACATTCAAAAACACTCAAAGTCGGGACGTATATTTGCGAATCACACAATTTTTGGGCCTGTACGAGAACCTGCAATCCCTAGCGTATTAGTCCAATCGCTTAATCACTACGCCAATTATGTCATCGTATAATAATATATTCATCATGATCATCAGCCCGTTGCACTACTGAGATAGCCTCTCCAATGTACAAATTAATATATACACATCTTCAACAAATGCATGCTAGATGGTATATTATGTTCATGTATCGTCAAACTTAGGCAGTATGTTGTTTTACAGCCTTACGTGACAGTAGCTTAAACTCTCAACCTCTACCTCTAATGTAATAGTCAACTCTAAAGGTATACTACGCCTTCACGAGTAAAGTCTTCACGGTTGGAAGGCTCTAGACTAATCCCTTGACCGTCATTGAGTTAGCCTCCGAGTGCCCGACTAATGCAATTCCCTCTACATACATTAAGACGATATGCCCGTAATGAAGCGTAGCTAGGTGTAGAGCTGTGTATGTATAGATATTGGTATATAATTGATGTGCTTGGTAAGTAAGGGTGTTATGTTTGGAGTTAAACCAAATGTTAAATAAATGCTTTTTAACTTTTTATTTTTAACAGACTTTAAAAAAAGGAGGAGGTTCTCAATTCGACTGTATTTTTTTTTATGTTTGTTACCCCATAACTTTCGCTTGGGTGAACTGATTTTGATGATTTTTTATTTATTTGAAAGCTGGTGCCTCCCGTTTGGTCATATTGCAATTTGATTTAGATCCGATCAGTACTTTTTCAGTAATTCTTAATAATGCTGTTTTTTTTCACGTTCTCTACTACATTTTTCTACGATTGTTTTCCGATTTCTGCGGTTTTTTTACTTTTTAGTGCTTTTTAATTTGTTGTGAAATAGTTTTGTTTTGAAGTCGGTTTTTTTTGTTAAAATTTTTGTTGTATATATTGTTTTTATTTTGTATTAGAATTAAGTTTTAAATAAATGATTTCGTAAGATAGTAAGAATCGGTAAGATATCGAAGCTTTTGAACACTTAAAATTCGGTGTCCAAATACAAATATGTAGGAAAACGTAAAAAATAACTGCAGCTATTAGTATACAATATAGAATAAGATTACGGGTAGAAACTTGGCCCATAACTGTAAGCACTCTTATTATAATTTGTCTGAGGCCAGGGCGTACTTAGATCCCCGTATAATGAATCCTCGCAGCCTAGGGGCCGCTCAGTATTGGATTAATTAGGCGCTGTGCCTCTCGCATTTACTACAGTAACAATGTTAGACGACGAATCAAATTGTAAGCGACAATACTTTTATTTTTGAGTGAATGAATGAAGCTTAAATAGGAGAAATTATTGTGTGTGTGTGTGTGTATCTTACGCACGCAACGCCTATGCAACGTATGTACCAAAAAGGTGTAGCTGATGTTGAAGGTAGAATTATATTGATGACTCACACGGTGATAGTATAAAAGATTTACCTAATTATTAAAATTTGCTGTGTTCCTAATATTATAGTCTATTCATAAAAATCTACTGCCTCGATCTAGTGGTTGCTAAACGCGACTGCTGAGCACAAGGTCCTGGGTTCGAATCCCGGGTCGGACAAAATGTTACTAGGTAACCGTAAGGTAATGCTCAGTAGCAGCTCGGAGTCTGGATTTGTGCCCGGTTGATGGCAATAGGCTCGCCCCCTATTACATTGGGACCTAAAACATAACTGGCGAAATGTGGGTGTACTATATGTGAACCTCTGCCTACCCCGGGGAATACAGGCGTGATGTTTTGTATGTATGTATGTTACAAAAATACTTTTAGTCATTTGCACTACGCTGCAGAATAATGTCATG
Source organism: Abrostola triplasia (assembly GCA_946251915.1). Classification (NCBI taxonomy): domain Eukaryota; kingdom Metazoa; phylum Arthropoda; class Insecta; order Lepidoptera; family Noctuidae; genus Abrostola; species Abrostola triplasia. Next base: position 1,319,156 of record OX276433.1, read on the forward strand.
CACAGCGCTGACGCGTACAAGGCATGTTTCAGTCTCATGAGTCATTAGTCTCATGGTCTCACCCATTAGGATACTAGAGTAAAGTGCTGGTAACTTACATGTGAGTGCAATACGCAGACAGTGCACAGCAGGACTACGCTGCAGAGTAATGTCACGCACAGCGCCGACACGAACAGCGCATGTTTCAGTCTGACGCAGTATCTTCTGTATAAAGCTTCAAGCTCTAGCTCTGTGCCTTCCTCCTCTGTGAACAAAAGGAAATGAAATTAGAAGTTTTAATTTAGTTACAAACATCCATTAAGCTTGATCTTACACAATAAGGGTCGGGTGTGCCTTGTTGGTCTAGTGGTCGCTAAGCGCGACTGCTGAGCACGAGGTCCTGGGTTCGAATCCCGGGTCGGGCAGTGTTACTGGGTTTTTCCATTAGGTAATTTTCAGTAGCAGCACGGAATCTGGATTTGTGCCCGGTTGATGGCAATAGGCGCGCCCCCTGTTACATTGGGACCTAAAAACATAACTGGCGAAATGTGGGTGTACTATATGTGCACCTCTGCCTACCCCTTCGGGGAATACAGGCGTGATATTATGTATGTATGTATGTAAGGGTCGGGAGTTTGATTTCCATGGAAGAAAAGTCACTGCTGCTAAAAGCTGGTATAAATCAGTGCTACATGCTTTAAGAACGCCCTAACAATTTTCCACAGTACATCCCCTTCATTTTCAGATATCTAACAGTTTAAAAGCATGTTAAAATAAAACAGATACTTCTATAGACGGTTCAAAATCAACTTCTCGTTGGTCAATACAAAACTCGGCTATGTGAATTATTGGTTATTTTATGTTTTGAAACTCCGAAATTGGATAGGAACTATCACTGGTCGGCTGGCGGTCACTATACACCCTGAGGCAGACAGAAATTTACCGATATAAATTGGAAAAATCCAGTTCAATCCACATAAATCCGGTTTCACATTTTTTTGACAATCCAGATATGTGGTACAGTTTTCAGATCGCTTTTTTTGTATTATTGCATTTAGTTTGTGAAGTATTATCGTTAGTTATAGCGAGTTATCAATATATGTACCTTCAAATCAATACATAGTATCGTGGCTGTCAATAATCCGGGCAGAATTCGATGGTAGAAAGTATCGTGTACAAATCCATGGAATTCTAATTATGTACTTATATATTTTTATGGAATTCACCTACTTTATTTGAGCCTGACTAGTGTCAATAGCTCGGCCCTTTTTACACTGGATACCTACTGTCATAATACGAGAACTCCTCATCTTTATCGACTACTTTGATAATGATATAATTAAGAACCTTCAGGACATTTTCAATTGTTGAAGCTAGACGTCACACTACACTGCACGTACGTCGTACACATCTCCTCCTCGCTTCCTCAACCGCAAATATTCTGCTGTAAGAGTTCATGGTAAGAGGGCTGGAAATCCTAATAAGGGCTTACATGCCTCACCAAAACCAACACAAAAATGATGTAATGACCCTAACAAATTCGTGCTTCCATACTTTTTCTATTTCAATCTCAAAGCCAACTTGTGCGGTGCCTGTTGGAGCTATCGCTTAAGCAAAGGCTCGAAGCTCTGACGGCTTGACAGCTTTTCACCTAGCTCACATAACGGCTTGTTTGAACGTCAGTTTAACTGGAGTTACACGGCTTACACGTCCACTCACTGAAGCTTTCGTTCGTGTGTATATTTGTGATGGTTTTATTGGAAAATGGTTGAGTATCTGAGCATTATGAAAAGATTTTAAAGATTACAACACAAATAAACGCGAACTCATGTTTTTAATTTTGTTTGGTCTCCAGCAGACTGGTCGCAAGGTGCTTGTGACCACGGCCGGTGCAACCCGGTCGAAATGTGAAGCCAGAATTAAAAACTTGAGTTCACGTTATGACACGGGGAATAATAATCATGCAACGCGATTGTTTTAAAGGTAGAATTAATTTAATAGACTAACTTAATGTTTTCTGATTGGTTTAAAGAAGATTTTTTCTGCTTAGGTTGCTTATCCCAGACATTCGTATAAACGGTGTGAATGAGCCTAGATCTCACAACACAGGGATTTCTATTGTACGGTCTTGGACACAAAAAGAACAACTTCAAATCCTAATTATATTATCAGACCCGGCAGATGTCGTTCTGTCCAGAAAACTAACACCACCAATTCTATTTACAATCCATCCAAGAACCCATAGTAATATACACTCAATATTTCATCCAAATCGATCTAGTCGTTTAGGAGGATTCAGGTAACAAACATGTTCACGTACAGAAGTAGTATATTTAGAAAAAACATGCTATTAAAAGGCAACTAGGTAGTCATATGTATGTAAAGGAAATCTGTATGTAATTGCTAATAAACAAAAAACAATTGGACTCTGTAACCAATCAAATACGAGCCCGTGATTGACTATTATAGCTCCTAATTAACTAGTTCTCCTTTAATTATGTGTGATTGTCGTAATTACGCGACAATAGGGAACAGCCTAATTATTGGGTAGGTAATTAAAACCATTTGAATTCTAAGGAACAAAGGTTACAAGCCACAATACTATTGATCTACATTGTTAACACAATATTACATAGAGTGCTTCCTTGGTCTTTTTGTCGGTAAGTGCAATTGTTGAGCACGATGACGTGGGTTCGAATCCCGAGTCGGACAAAGTGTCATTGGGTTTTAGCAATAGCTAATTCTCAGTAGCGCTACGGAGTCTGAATTTATGAACGATTGCAATAGGATCGTCCCCTATTACATTAGGACATATAATATTAATGGCGGAATGTAGGTGTACAATACAACTCTATCTACCCAATTCGGGAATACAGGCGTTATGTTACGTTTTTACGTCTTATATTCCTAGATAAAGTTCATAATTTTTAGATTACAGTGCAAGGTAAAGTTCAGATGAAGACAGTCCAGACTGTCTTGGCTTTATTCAATTTAAAATACATTTCTTGTATAAATAGACAGTTTAAATATAAGAAACAGTACTAAAATGTCGCTCGCGTCGCATAAGCAAAGGTAAATTAATCATGCTTAAGCTGGATTTATTATTCATAAGTCTCATACGAAGACAGTGCCTCATGTCCCTGCTACAATGAGTAAAATGTGCATTACATTACAATCTTTATACTTCTTCTTATCGTATGGTTGATGAACAACCTGGTGTCAGAGTTAAAGCCGCCTGTAGGCTCTGACATGGCTTCACACACCGTTGTAAAATCCCTCAGGTGTGCCGGTTTCCTCACGATGTTTTCCTTCACCATTTTTAGCAATTGATAACTAATTCATAGCATATGAATTCGAAAAGACATTGGTGCGTGCGGGGGTTTGAACTTGCGACCTTTGGCTTGGCAGTCCAACGGTCGTACCACTCGGCTATCAGTGCAGTACATAACAATCGTTTTACTAGCACAGAACGAAACTACTTACAATGTTTCAAACGTCACTATGTGTAACAATACTGTATTTGTGTCATTTCTATAATTAGTTTTCGTGTTTCTATAGATAGGTACTTCTCTAGGAGCTGATAAAATTTAATTAATAGATTTTTTCTGTTTTACGTTATTAAAAAAAAGTCACCCCACTTTACAAAATTCTCCAGTATCGTGGGTGCGTTTCACAAAAATGAATCTTAACACATACTCAAACACCCAGACTCGGCACAAACATCTGCAGACCGCAAATTCTTTTGTCCTGTGCAGGAATGGAACCCTTAGCGCGGCAGTCCAATCAGGACGTCTACATCATATTACTATTGCCTTAAACAATAATTGTGCCTAAAATACTAACTTGAATTTCAAGGAATTTAACAAAGGGATAAACAGTGTACACAGCAATGTGACCACGACAGGTTGACAACAAAAGACTTGCTTCCAAAGTCCAGGGATCCTGCCTGAGGCTTCCCCATTTAATGGAGTTTTAGTCTCGTAGAACATTTTGTTTGATAGCTGCAACTATGGGGCTTGCGTACGCCATAAAATTAAGTCAACTGTTAAATTGTGATCTTGAAAAAGATGGCGAGACCATCCAACGGGTCTTATCCTGAAACTTATATAGGAAGGATGGCGAATTAGTTACGTATGCGTCAAAATACGTCATCTGATACCTACAATCTTCTAATAAAAAAATGAATTGATGTTCGTTAGTCTCGCTAAACCTCGAAAACGGCTGGACCGATTTGACTAATTTTAATCTTAAAATATTTGTGGAAGTCCAGAGAAGGTTTAAATGGTGAAAAGCGATATGAAGTTCGCGGGGTCCGCTAGTTATGATAATAAATATTATGCGCTTTGTCTACTTCCAAAAATGAAAAACTAACATTGTATGAATAGGTTGTCCAGTCAGAATATTATAGATAAGTCCAATAGTGGAACAATAAAAGCGAGTACCAATAGTATTAAACTTGGTATGATACAGTTTTTTTTTTTTAATATTTGTAATACAGGTGAACCTATGACATTAAACACTAGACACAGGTGAGCTATGTATTAACGAGATTAATGATAACTGCGTAATAAGAAATAAGCTTACCTATAAGACTAATTAAGACATTAATTATTTTTGTAATATGTATCTATTAATTAATTATTAATACGTGTGGGTTACCATTGGTAACACACATGGTAACTATGAGAAGATTTTTTCATAGTGATTATATGAAACTTTTCAATTTAGAAGTACTCGATAAGATAAGTATAAAGTATCAATGCTAAATCTGACACAGACGAGCTTAGGACCTTACATAGCTCTAAATCCATATTATTGCGATATGTGTCATATTGTTTGTACTTTATGTATTTGAAGAAGAGAACTTGAACCCAAGGGCGAATATAATAATAAAACCATTTATCCCGAACATTCTTACAACTTTTAACTTAATAACCAATAGTTTCTCTTTATATTATGTCTCTTTGCCTCTCCAACCCCTTCTACTGTTTCTTATCTGCCGCTACTCTTAGCCGGAGGGCACCAAGGGTCACTTTCAGTTCGTCTCCTATCTTCTCACTTTTTGACCTCGGCTCCTAATCATATCTCTTGTGTACCAAACAGTCATGTGTATTCATCATTTTTTTCATTCATCGTCATCTGGAAGACGTCCACTGCTGAACAAAGGCCTCCCCCTTAGTCGTTTATACCTACGTTATATTAAAATCCAGGAAAATACGTAGTGAAATGTTCCACGTGGACGAATTCAGTACCATTAGGGATAGCACACAACCAAAGAATTATTAATCTATCGTGCATTGAAAATTAAGTTAAAATTAAAGTTTGACAGCTGGCCGAGGTAAAAAAATTATAATGTTTGGTTTATTTACTTTCAACCGTATGTCAATAAGCGATAGGTTGATATTCGTCTGCCAAGTGGCATCCGGTCTAGAATTGATCAACCCCTTTCCTCCCGTGGGTGTCGTAAGAGGCGACTAAGGGAAAATCCAGGAAATGGGCAGCAGCGTCTTCTGTAACTTCACCATCAATACTGCGATCCCCAAGCCGTTTCCCAAGCGTGGGGATTATGGCATCCCCGCCCCTATCTCAGCGAATATCTTCCGGCTGATGACGATATTATTCGTCTGACAGTGGAAAACTGCTCTACGTTGCCCTTCGCCTAATGTGTGCCAGCCCTTATGCTACCTATTACCAACAGCTATCCAGAACGGACACCGTTAATTACAACTTTTGTGATCCCTTAATTAAATCCTTGATAACAGTCGCCACTTCATCAAAATGCCATTTAATTTCCAGCTCCATATCTAGAATCTAGCCAAGCCTTTGTTCCTACACAAAGCAGGTTCCATCAATTAGGCTTTATGCCCAAAACGCAACAATGAAGTTTGGAATTGTCACTCCATATTTGGCTCAGAATATGAGGACCCTGTAAAACATGGACTGGAAAACGGGGAACATCAGATGGGAAATACTAAGGCGTTTCTAATATCGTGAATGCATTTAAATTATAATGAAGGAAATAAATACTTGTTGTAAGACAAGTATTTTTGTTCACGCCTAGACACTTTTGCACGTTTCATATTTGGGCCGAAATTATTATTAACATTTCATCACAATATTATATCTAATTCTGTTGGGGTAAACAGATATGTACTATTGCTCACTTAAATTTTGTCAGTCCATGAAGGTCCCATATTATAGGGACAAAGCCGTTTACCTAGAGAGTAGAATTAAAATATTATACTCCATGGATCGATAACCACAAAATTTCAAAATATTCCAAGGATCCCCTAACTTCTAGTGGGACAACGTTAGTTTTAATCACTTTTAGAAACTCAATCCTTCAGTTAAATTGACCGGATTACATCAGACGGTCAAGCGTATTCTAGGTATAGGGATCGAGGCAGTCGTTAGACAGTAATTACCCCAATTTGGGGGTAATTTTTGGGGCTTTGTCCCCGACTTTAAAAATAAGGGCCGTGAATTAAGTGGACCTTTTAAAATCAGGTCACGCTTTTTATCTGTCGCAGCTAATAAATAAAAGGTTTGTATTAAAGCGGTCCTTTAATGGAACAAGCCGAATTGTCTCGTCCACATCACCGCAACCCCTGTTAGGTAAACCAACAGAGGTCAATCCAACAGACCACAATTGAGGTATGTAGAGGAGTGGCAAACCTAAACAAAAGCTAGACGAAAAGAGAGAAGGAAGTGATGAAGTTCAGTACCCGAAATAAATTAAAATAGTAGGTAGTAGTTGTTTAAGTTTGGCATCAGGAAATCCTGATAAGATATCACTACAATCGACTTAATTCCAAAGTTTGATACAGTTTGTCAACTCTAAGCTTTTGATTTATTCATCATTTCTTCACCATTGCGACACTTAACTATCGTTTTAAAATACTAAACAACTATCAAGGTATTTTTATATATGCCCAGACTAACGTCTATAATTTGTAACTCATATTATAATGTGTACCAATGATAGCTATACACGGGAAAGACAAATAGTGTTATACAGTCGTAGGCTGATAGCAAAGCATGTTCGTCCGTTTCCCTTTCATGTGTGACACTCAAAGCCAGACTCGTAATAATATCATACCGTATCCACGTATAACAAGGGCTCTTGCTGCTAAGTACATTGTTTCATTTCAGCATAACAGCCGGCATCAAAGCACCACCCATTTGCACACATCAACTGTACGAGATCTACTTCGTCTTATGAAGTGCCAGAATTTTTTGGGAAGAATAAATGAGCGTGTTAGGGGTTTATATGTTCATGCAAAAGTTATCTAGGAATATCCCTAATGATACTGTCATATACATAAAGTATAAGTTAATTCTTGTAAGTGTTGCCCAGTTTTTAGTCTCGAAGATAATGGATAGTGGACACCAATAACCAATAATTCCAAGAAACTGCTTTTCAATAAAAAACTCCTTGACTTTCCTGAAAATATTTTTTTGTTCACTGTGTAAATTAGTTTTGTAATTGCTTTGAAATCAATAAATAGTAAATTAAGTTAGCAAAATAGTGACGTCATTATTAACTATTACTATAAGAGTTCTATGGAGGGATAGCGTTGTAACTGCTCATAAAAAAAGCGAATTGATCGGTGGTGTCTCAGTCAATAATACTCAATAGTCAATATTCAATAAATTAATTAGGTACACTAAAATTAGAAGGTATATGGAACTACTGTTAAATTGTGGCATTTAGAACACTACGCCTGTAATTCCCGAAGGGGTATTTCATCCACATTTCGTCAGTTATGTTATAGGTCCCAATATAATAGGGGGCGAGCCTATTGCCATTAACCGAGCTCATATCCAGACTATGCTTAAAAATAACGCAGACAATATATAATAATATCAGAGGGTAGACCCACCTGATGTCGTGGTGGCCTAGCGGAAAACATGGTGAGGAAACTTGAATTTAATTATCTGAAATTGCCAACCTGCAGTAAGCTAACGTGGTGATCAATGCTCACTCCTTCTCTATACGAGAAGAGGCCTTTGCCCTGCAGTGAGACAGTTAAAGGCTGTTATTATGTATTATTATAGACCCAATTATTTGAAATACACAAAGGAAATATGTTACCTTTGTATCGTACCCGTTTTACCTCACAGCGGTACTTTGGCAAAGTTTCGAGCACTTTTAAAGAACTTGCCAAGTCGGTTGGTGTGTCGGTAATAGCTATTGTAAATAACACGGAAACTCCATGATAAGAGTCTTATAAACGTACAACAATTGAGAAATTGGCTCAATGATATTGAGAGTAGACGTTCCCTGAAAAAATACGATAATATTAATGATTGTGACTATGGTGGCGATTTTAAAAGTGCTTGAAACAATACTCTACTTGCAGATAGTATTATTTACTAGCAGTGTAAGTAATATTTGATATACTTCGAGACAATTTTGTTTCGTTTCGTATTGTTGACTGCCTTGTTGGTCTAGTGGACGCAAAGCGCGGCTGCTGAGCATTAGGTTCTGGGTTCGATTCTCGAGTAGAGCAAAGTGTTATTAAGTTTTTTCATTAAGTAATTCTGAGCATCAGCACTAAGTTTGAACTTCTGCCTAGTTAATGGGAATAGGCTGGCCCCCTATTACATTGGAATCTATAACAAAACTAGCAAAATTTTGATGTACATATTATATTATACGTACACGTCTGCCTTCCTTTCAGGAAATTAAGGCGTGAAATATAGTCTGACTAAGCTAGAAAAAATGCCTGAAAATGTGGCAAATAGTTTCTTTTACACCAATCAAATTCCATCACATCGTAATAATTTAATGTCCAGTTGTTACAAAGAGGGTTATATGCAACTTCTCTGTGTTCCAACCCACTGAGGGTTGAAGGGTAGTGAATGATTGGCATCGGGGCAAGCTGTCAGTTTTTATTGTCCGCCCAACCCTTCGGGAGCGTTTGAACTTTTCCAACAAAGAGTGTAGAACTGCGTATGTACTGGTACGTAACCTATTCATATGATGGTGTACCTATAGCTAGTATGCTTTAGTTCATATAACGACGACCTGATTGACTCAGTGGCTAAGCGATTGGAATGCTGCGTTAAGGGTTGCGGGTTGGAGTTCCGCACGGGGTAAACTCAGTGGCTAACAGTCGGTACTCTTTTAAAAAGAAAGTCCGAGCACATTTTCTTAAGTGAACGATGGCAGAATCACTTCAAGTTTCATTTATTTTGTAAGTTTATGTAAGTATATTATAACGATGTATGTATTGTATTATTGTATGTATGTATGACATAATAGTAAGTATGTTTATGTATAATATATTTTGTTAGTAGGTATTTTAGTCTATACGTTTATACTTAGTGCATCTACCACTTTTCGACTCTGCATCACCCTAAGGTTGACTGGTAGAAAATGCCTAATGGCATTAAGTCCGCCTTTATACAAATGTGTATATGAAGTATAAATAAATAAATAAATAAATAAAAAATTGTGCAATCCACGGATGTTTGTCCTGTCCAGTCCAGTCTGGGTGTTTGTGTATGTCATATTTCATGTCTGTGAAACGCACTCACTATGCAGGAGAAATTCCTAGGGAGGGGCGACGGTAATTTAAAATATATATGCAGAAGTTTGCAGGTTCAACCCACAACAATTGGACGTTGTCTGTATAGATGTTCTATCTAACGAAGTCTTTATGTTGTCAAAACATCAACAACATTACATTACATTACAAGAACCGAAAATTACCACAGAGTGAGGTCATATCATCCGGTCCCCAGCAAATCGCAACAAGTGAGAGAGTAAATACAGCCCCCTTACCATGAAGTTAAACACACATAACATCACGCCTGTATTCCCCGAAGGGGTAGGCAGAGGTGCACATATACTACACCCACATTTCGCCAGTTATGTTTTAGGTCCCAATGTAATAGGGGGCGAGCCTATTGCCATCAACCGGGCACAATTCCAGACTCCGCGCTGCTACTGAGAACACATTTTCCATAGTAGAAGTGAAATGCCACAATACAATGCACGTAGCGGCACCTCGCTTAACTAACGTAAAATATCCTGCTTAAAAAGTTCATGGTAAAGGCCAGTATTTACTCACAAAACAAAGAGCTTGAAACAAAATATTTTTATATCATGATACTATTTGTTTTTTTTTTTTTTTTTTACTAGCCTGGAATGTCCCACTGCTGGGCAAAGGCCTCCCTACTCTCTTTCCAAAACTCTCTGTTACCAGCTGCTAGCGACCAGCCTTCCATAAACGAGTCGAGTTCGTCCCGCCACCTCCGTCTGGGTCTTCCTCGCTGTCGTCTCCTACTATTTGTTACAAGCAGTATAAATATACATACAGTTTCGTATTGTTTACTGCCTTCATGGTCTGGATTGGGACATGTTACGCCGTGGAAGCGAGATCCCACAATACACTGCCCATGGCGTCTCGCTACAACAGCGTAAAATCTCTCTACGAGTTCATGGTAAGGGACAGATATTGACTTTAACACGAGGTATGAATCTCGCCAATATTTACTGAAACTCTTACGGGAATATTTATATTTACTCTGTCGATAGAATCAGGTTCATGTTATATCCTTGCCAACAGAACTGTCAACAGCAAATCTTTGCGGTGGAGTTTTGGGATCCTGATTGTATCCGTGTCATTTTTGATCCGGTTGTCAAAGAGACGTTGTATCAGACTGTTGACGCAGTTGGTTCATTACCTCACGACTCACTTGTCAATTTGTGTGATCTGTGATTTCAGGTTTCAAGTCTAGGATGTCGAATGCATCTGTACTGTATCGACATGAGTGCTTCGGATTGCACGTTAAGCCGTTGGTCCTGCGCCTGATCTCTCTCCGGTCGTGTCGGTCTACCATCCCATCGGAGTAAGAGAGTGAGGGAATATGGAATGCACTTGTGCTTGCGCGCAAACTAGTGAACTATAATATCTCCTGCGTAGTTGGCTAGTATCAGCTGAAACCGAAATTCAGTCGGGAGCACATTATTATCAAACATTACCCACGCTATCATATTTGACTTCTGCGTCTATCACGCACGATTTCTGATTTTTTTTACTTTTGTGGTTAAATGCAAGTTTGGAGCAGCAAGTAATTCTTTCTGTAAACGCATCAATGATACAGCAACAGAAACAATGGCATTTAATTTTTTATTTTTCAGAATAAATGTTTGACTTCCTTACAAGAGACATCATTTGAGACTACAAAATTAATTGTAACACCACATTTTAAAAATGTAACACATGTTTCTCACAAATAAATGTATTTTATCTTTATCTATGGAGGCAAAATATATGTATTTTGAAAGTCAGTGACATTTATGCAAATTACGACAGTATAGGTACATATTTCTTAGGAACCAGAAAATACCTCAATTAAACCATACGATGAAAAAGAATCGACAATTAGGAAATAAATAAAGCACAAAACAGATGACCAATTCAAGGTTTTAATTTAAAAAGTAGACAATTTATACGTCTCATTAATCTTAACGTGACATCTAAATTAGCTCGTTTAGTACAAATATTCCGTGCTCCCACTTCGTAGGAGTTTTCCTCTTTGTGAGTACATCATCACCCAGTAAAGGGGGGGGGGGGGGGTGGCATTATTCCTCACGCTTGGCGAGCGGCTTGAGGATCACAGTATTGGTGGGGAAGTTACAGAAGACGCTGCTGCCCATATTCTCGATCTTCCCTTAGTCGCCTCTTACGACACCCACGGGAGGCAAGGGGGTTGCCAAAAGTTGAAACCCCGGCACGCACCAATGTCTTTTGGAATTCACGTGCGTACTATAAATTAGTTATCAGTTGCTAATAAAGGTGAAGGAAACGGAGAAAACCATGTAAAGCCATGTGCAGCTTAGGCGGTTTAAACTCTGACATCAAGTTGTTCATCAACCAAACGATAAAAAGAATAAGACTGATTATTTCCAGGTACTGACTGCCTCGTTGTTCTAGTGGTTACTAAGCGCGACTGCTGAACACGAGGTCCTGGGTTCGAATCCCGGGTCGGGCAGTGTTACTGGGTTTTTCCATTAGGTAATTCTCAGTAGCTGCACGAAGTCTGGATTAGTGCCCGGTTGATGGCAATAGGCTCGCCCCCTTTTACATTGGAACCTAAAAACATAACTGGCGAAATGTGGGTATACTATATGTATACCTCTGCCTACCCCTACGGGGAATACAGGCGTGATGTTAGGTTTGTTTTATGTTTATTTCCAGGTGATACATATTTCGACTGTAGCTAGCAGAAAGTATTTAAATATGGAATAATTCCGTCACTTTTTAATCAATCTTTCTTGTCCTTCATAATCTTTCCATACAAAGTTATGCTTTAGTATTAAAGATAAACAAAATCGTCTCAAATAGCCGCTAAGTCAATATTGAGTTAGTGAACCAATTGACCTCATTTAAAAGGTCGGAACCAAGGATGGTAGCGTCCGATTATCTCATGATTCAGGCACATAAAAATGTCGTAACGTGTGTCCGTGTTCACACAAACTGCGTGTGTTGTAGGAATCTAGTTGATCGGATTATTTAGAGTTTATTGTGTGATGACGTCAGGGAGACGTGATATTCCTTTTATACACAAATTTCAAAAATAAATTTTACGTACTATCGCCGAGTGGTATCTGGCCTAGAACTGACCACCCGCTTTCCCGTGAGTGTGGTAAGAGGTGACTAAGGGAAAACTTACAAGATGGGCAGCAGCGTCTTATGTAACTTCACTACCAATACTGCGATCCCCAAGCCGCTTGCCAAGCGTGGGGTTATGATAAACTTCCCACTAAATGAGGGAAGCCTTTGTTCAGCAGTGGACGTGTTCCGACTAATGATGACTGTTGCCCCTACTTATAAACAACTAGCTGCGCCCCGCGGTGTTACCCGCTACATTTTTTCGGGATAAAAAGTAGCCTATGTGTTAATCCAGGATTTCAGCTACCTCCATATGAAATTCACACGTAGGTTCTCCATTTGAGGTAACAAACATACAAACACACTCACAAACTCGCCTTTATAATATTAGTGGCAAGTGTGATTCAAACAACAGTGACAGCTGTAATATAATCAATTGTTCAACATTGACAATTTCATATTTATTTCGAAGGCAATTGCTTGACTAAACAGAGAATTGTTATATTGTATGCTTTTGTTTAATGTTATATAATGATTAAGTGTACTGCAAACACCCTACATTTTAACACTCCTCAAGTAGAAACAATGACAGACATTCATGGGACCATGAAACTTATCAGCCAGCCAGTCTCCATGACAACCGCGCACCATGGACACCGTTGTGAAAATCACTTCAGATGCAACAAATTGCAGTTTACGATTTAGATCATGTAACATCGGGTCGTTGAGTTCTAGTTAATATGACGACCTTATTGGTGTAGTGGCTTAGCGATTGGACTGCTGCGCTAAGGTTTACGGGTTCGATACTCGCACGAAGCAAAAATTTGTTGGAGCTGCAGAAGTGTGTCCCGAATCTGAGTGTTTGGCCATGTGATATTTCATGTCTGTGAAACGCATAGACACAGGAGAAATTCCTGGTGTGAGAAGGCGGTTTAAAAAAAAGGTGTCTAGTTCTTTGAAATGGAAATATTTGTTTACTTTTTTTGTTATAGGTGTCCGTTTTTCACATATCGATAACCCTGGCACGAGTAGTAGCCTAATTAAAAACAGATGTAGTGCCTATATGGATGGTTGCGGAAGGCGGAGGACCGGGTGTTGTGACGCAACTTGGGGGAGGCCTATGTGCAGCAGTGGACCGCATTAGGCTGAGAGAGACTGCCTAAACTCTTATGGCTTTGGAAGGCACCTTAAGACTTTCGACTTTCGTCCGTTGGTCCTGCTCCTAATCTGTCGGGCCCGGTCTCATTGGACTATGGGTGATAGGAAATAAAGAGTGTACTTGTGTTTGCATACTTGTGCAATATAATGCGTCCTACGTGATAAAAATTCGGTTTTAAGTGTTCTTCAAGCACTTAGAGGACACTTTAGATAGAATGTTCTTATTAGTATAACATAGATCAGAGAAAAATATGTCTGAAAATTTAATAAAAATACGTTAAATTAAGAATTTAAACAATACAATAAAATAAAGCATAGGTACATTTTCACAAAAAAATAAGCCATAATGGAAATCCAATTATTTAAAAGCCGATATAAACCATTCATCTCAATAAAATTGACTTTATATTTTCATTTAATTAGACCGCGATAGGCTGGGAGAGAAACAGTTTCCATTTTAAAATAATAACTTAGGTATCCACTTACTCCTGACTTAACTTTGTGCTTTATTCTTAAGCTTTATACCTACTTCATCATCATCAGGTGGAAGACGTCCACTGTTGAACAAAGGCCTTCCCAAGGCTGGATGCAAATGGCAAGTTGACGTTGTGGCGTTCTAAGGTGTATGTGTTATTCAGCAACTAATACAGTAATAACTAACTTAATCGTGAAGCAATAACCATCGCGTGAATTAGGCATTCAGTTATCAACATTAACATAACAATATTGGCCATTACCGGTAATACTATTATCACTCAATAACGGTAATTGCAATTGACTGATAGACTGCAGTAAATTGTTCGCTCAAAACTATTGGAATTAAGGCGTGTCTTTAAATTATGGATATAAAAGTAACCCTGTATATTAATCCGTTTGCTTTTGTTGACATAAAATCACCTTGTAAGGCGAAACCAAAGCTAGAGAGAGAAGAGATTTTTGACTCTTAAACCTAAAAGAAGAAAATTCTTACTACTAAGTAAGTAAGTAGGTATGTATCTACCAGTAAACAAGAAAATACATTCATTATTAACCGTGCTATTCTCAAGACATCACTTACGAACTCACTTCTAAATCTGCTGTGAGATTCGACACTAGCGCATAGCTAGGTGACGTGCGAGATGAGTTTTGAGTGATATCAGTGTTTCAGAATAACATAGCTACAGAAGACAAATACAAAAAATGATAACGGTAAAAAAAACGATTACTTATTAATTCTAAGGTTATCAAGCATTTTCTACTAGTCAAACGGGTACAGAGATAGCCAATTATTTACACGGAGGAACTACTAAATTGCAGGAGCTACTGCAACCTATTCTATAAAGTGTAGGTAATAAAGTTCAATGACCATATCCCGAACGTAGACTACAAACTATAAAAAAAGAAATCTTTTCATTCCTTTAGTTTAACCATAAAACGTTTGTATAAACAAGTTTTAGAACCGTTAGAAGTTGAAACTTTGAAGTAAGCCACATTGGGATAGCAAATAATATATCGATTTCGGTCTACGCAATCGATATAACAAAATGGCTGACAGCCGTGCAGTTGCTCGGCTGTTATTCATTTTAAGTCTCAGTAAACCTTTAGTTTTCATATTTTACCTAATTTTATTTTTTGCACCTATTCTGGGTTAAAATATGGCCTACTAGCCTATTTTATCTGTGCAGCTTTAAGTCTCTGTCAACCTTTAGTTTTGATATTTTACCAAATCTTTATTTTTTGCACCTATTCTGGGTTAAAATATAGCCTAGTAGCCTATTATATCTGTCCAGCTATCCTCTCTCTCTCACTTAGAACATACCTTCACGAGCAAATTGAGATGATTTGCTGACGTTTAAATAAACCTTTTTTGACTGCCTCGTTGGTCTAGTGGTTGCTAAGCGCGACTGCTGAGCACGAGGTCCTGGGTTCGAATCCCGGGTCGGGCAAAGTGTTAATGGGTTTTTCCATTAGGTAATTCTCAGTAACAGCACGGAGTCTGGATTTGTGCCCGGTTGATGGCAATAGGCTCGCCCCCTATTACATTGGGACCTAAAAAACATAACTGGCGAAATGTGGGTGTACTATATGTGCACCTCTGCCTTTCCCCTTCGGGCAATACAGGCGTGATGTTATGTATGTTATTATTAAGTAAGAAAATATTGAAAATACAAGTTCTTAGCGCATCAAAATAAACGTCATCTTAATATCGTCGAGCCAAGGTTATCGCTCAATCGATTATCAATCGATAAAACTGTCCAGCTTCTCGATAAGGGCGCTATATCGCGAACAGTGTCCGACATCAATTTAGCAGTGTTACATGCTACGGTATCTGACAATCTCGACCAGTCAGTAAGATAAGATCGTTCTGAAGAGTGTGTTAGATTCGAAGGGCTCGCATGTAACAGCGTTCGTGACACTTTTAGTGGATTGAAGGAGTATGTGGAAAGTGCGATGGTCTGCAGAAAAAATATATTTTCCCGATTTAGATAATTCCGAAATTGGGTGATATTGAAACCACAATGTTATTCAAAAATAGGTAAAAACTTCAAATGCTTTCAAAAATACGAGTTCAATACTTAGTGCGTAAACAGGCGGAATATGCATCCTATTCTATGTTTGTATGTTACTTTTGCATGTTACTTTAGCATGTTTCTTGTGCAATGAAGGATATTTTAACCTTAAAAAAACCTTCATTGCACAAGAAAATAAATGGAACACCAACAGTATGACTTTTTAAATACATACATACACTCGAAAAACGTAACCCTCCTTTGGCGCAGTCGGGTAAAAACGGACAAAAGTTCACGTACCATTCTGGAAGCCGATTTAAAGTTATCTATGTATGTTTATGCTTGAAGTTTAAGACACATTTACAGCCACTAAAATCGATAAACAAACTGACTTTGCAATTTTCTCTGTCGAACACTTGAAAGTCTTGAAACTTAGTGAAAGTAGCGCCACGTGGAAACACGGTACTCGTATACACTTATGTGTTATCTATGTTCAATAAGTGTCTGAATATATTTAATAAATCATTTACTATAATAACTACTAATATACATGTATGCCGGTTTTACTCATGTCAATATTCGGGAATGCCTGACTAGTCTATTCATGAGCAGGTGACGCGGCAGGGCCACAAGCCGAACTAGACAAAGACAAATAAACTAGTCGGGCATACCCAAATATTCACGTGAATAAAACCGGCAGATATAATAAGTAATAACAATCATCTTCCCTTTTACTGAATTTCAGTCACGGCAAATCTCAACTGAGAATTTTTATTGCAAACGTATATCTTACAGTTCACAAACACAGGTAGACTCTCTATGACCAGGTACTCATAGTCCGATGGAACAATAACCAATATGGTCGGAGTAATACCAGGCAGAGGTCCAATGGCTTAACGTGCTTCTAGAGAAAATCAAATCAAACTGCGCCTTAAGGAACTTTGCCTAATATTACCATAACAAATCATTGACATATTTGAGATTTCCCCATCTATACGTGCTTTATAAAATCCACCGAAATACAAGAGTTGGAGTAGGTACCGGTATATTACACAAACAAATGTAAAGTTACTTTGTAAGAACATCAAAGGAACTGAGATGAATCGCAATAAACAGCTAGCAGTGCTAGCACACACGGAAATCCATTTCTGTTTTAAATTAACATTAAATATTTACAACCAATAATATATCTAGCTAATGAGTTACATAAACACTGGCTTATTTGAAAATACACGAGTATTTTTTCCCGTTGGCTGAAACTACATTAAAGCTATGTGAGAATTCCACCGTAATACTTTTATGGTAATCGCTACTAATCTTTGCCGATCAAAGCGAGTGAGTGTAAAAAGAGTTGAGTATATTTATGCCTACAAACCTTTTTTCAACCACAAGCAAATCAAAGATTAAGTACCTACATAAAAACAGACAGTACACTCAATAGGACAACAGCAGTTACAAAGAAGTTACATTATCTACATAAATTTGTTAGTTGATTTCAAGAGCAGTGTTAGTCGCAGTCAGTAGCGCGATGGGTGATAGTTTTTTTAAATCTGCGGGTTTCTAGTCTATCGCTAGTTAATGACAAGAGATCTGACGTCATCAATGAATGTATAACGCAAGGCCTTATAATCGTTAGCTCACGGTTTTAATGCATCGCAATGAATCACTTCATTCAATTGCTCGAGTGACGTTGAATAATAAACAGCTGATAGTCACATGTTAAGCCAGGCTGGTTGTGATAAAAGACTTAGATATTACAAGAAGACTACATTTCTAAAACTGCGAAGAACAGGTGCTCTCAATCGTCATTGTCAGTTATCACAGAAGATAGCAGAAGAAAAGGGTGGAGTATACCCAGCAGCGGGCCATATCGGGCTGGAATGATAATGACGATTAGAAGCTTATTAATCGCATACTAAGGATCGCAGTATTCAACATTGAACTAGGTTTCCCATCTCCTGATAGCGTGGCTATTTAGCATGTTGCTCATCATCATTAGCTTGAATATGTCCACTGTGGAACAAAGGCCTCGCCCTTAAAGGGTTGCTAAAATTTGAATTTACTGAATCCCAATCGTGTCTAATTTTTCAAATTTTCTTTCTCAATGTGAACATTAACCAAACCAAATCTTTCACGTTTCCTCGTCATAGTTTTAGTTTAAAGTAGAGTAAATATTAAATAACGCGGCAGTCAAATATTTTACATAATTATGGTTATTGTTGGTTGTAGACAATATTTTCTCCAGCATCTTGAGTACGTCTTACATTGCTATACCTGCAGATTTCCATTATCATTTTAGTCGCAATAATTATGTGGAAGTCAAGCCTGTAATCCTGTAGTAATTACCGCTACTTGGCCACAGTATATCTAACATCCTACACTAATTAGTGAACACAGATGTGCATGTCAAAACCGTGATTTACCGGTGGGTAGGTAGCGGCACGGACATTAGATAAGGAATACCGGTACTTCCTCTGGATACAAGTACCTAATATGAAACTCAACCACGTCCAATAGTTATCTGACTGACGTATAACATGTACTACGAGTTCTTCAAATAAATATAAACATAACATCACGCCTGTATTCCCCGAAGGGGTAGGCAGAGGTGCACATACAGTACACCCACATTTCGCCAGTTATGTTTTTGGTCCCAATGTAATAGGGGACGAGCCTATTGCCATCAACCGGGCACAAATCCAGACTCCGTGCTGCTACTAAGTATTACCTAATGGAAAAACCCAGTAACACTTCGCCCGACCCGGGATTCGAACCCAGGACCTCGTGCTCAGCAGTCGCGCTTAGCAACCACTAGACCAACGAGGCAGTCAGTTCTTCAAATAGACGTGCGAGTAACGCTTCTGCGACCAATCTGTACTGCGACTCACCGTAGCTCGAAAACACGCTTGTGCGAAACACTGAAGCTCGACATCACCCAAGTGCGACACCTATTATATTGATAAGTAATGCAGTGTAGATCTAACACTATACATCATAGATATGTACTATAAGTAGGAAACAGGCGGACTTGTATATAGTTTATATACAATACATAATTAGGTATGTATACGCTATGCAATTATCTTGGGGTTAGAAAAGATCAGAATATATTTTGTATTAACATACCATTAAAAGGTATTAAACAGGTTAATGCTTATAGCAGCACGTAGATAATTATACATGAGGTATCTATAATTCTAAACCCATTTTCTAAGCTTTCCTTCCTCCTTATTTACTATAATAACTTTCGTGAGTGTTATCCATATTATTTACTATATATTCCGGTTATACTCACGGGTGTATTCGGGAATGCCCGACTAGTTTCGGACTCGACCGGAACCCTTATTCATGAGCTGGTTACGCGGCAGAGTCGCGAGCCGAACTGGTGCAGTCGGGCATTCCCGAATACACCCGTGAGTATAACCGGAATATATAGTAAATAATTTCCTTCCTCCTGCCTTCTAAACTGAGAAACAGGTGTGACTTTATGTATGCCTTCATCATCACCAGCCGTAAGACGTCCACTGTTGAACAAAGGCCTCTCCCTTATAACGCCACAAGTATATACGGAGCCTAAACCTCGCAAGCAAAATAAAACCCTACTAATATGATAAACGCGAAAGTTTGTATTTTTGGGTGGATGTTTGTTACTCTTTCACGTAAAAACTACTGAATGGATTTTAATGAAATTTTATATGAAGGTAGCTGACACCCTGGATTAACGCATAGGCTACTTTTTAGCGAAAAAATGTAGCGGGTATATCTGCTAGGTGATGACTAGCAGATCGCAGGTTAGATTGTAATCCAAGAGCTAATTAAACGCGGTGAGAGAGCGAGGTATCGATAATATATTTAATAACATAGATATTATGTAAACAAGTAAGCCTCATGTACCTGGAAGTATTTAAAAAACAATTCTATGGCCTTATCTAGAACTATTCAATACATAAAACCCAATAAAAATAAGCTGTGTCGTATATTATATGAATAATAAACCCCCGTAATAAAGATAGTGGACACTCATAGTCGTTGTGTAATAGAACAGCATAGTAATAAACTTTAATAAGTTAGCAGGTGATACATTTCCCATGTCGTGACGGTGAAGAAAAGTTGGTCGTGTTACCGGTATACTTGGCTAATATTTATGGCCAGTTAATATTGAACAAGGATGGGAGCAAAATGTCTTAAAAAAAATTCATTTCTAAATTGATAAAGGACACTTGAAAAATGATGGACACGAGCCGGACTCGAACCCGCGACTTTCGCCGTACCGTGGCTCCGCTCTGCCAACTGAGCCACCGTGTCACTGCTCGCATCCATCGAATTCAAAGTTCCCTTTTAGTATTATATTTACGTCTTAAGGGTGCCGTCAGGTAGATATTATCTGTTGGAATCTACGATTACCAACTCATTATGTATGTATACATGTGTTATACCTTTACAGCTATAAATCACTTAAATGATAATTTAATTGAAGACATCTTTTAAATCTTAAACTCTCAAATTCAGATCAAAACCAACCTAATATTAATTAATAAAAGCTGTATTCTTATACGGAAAAGTAAATATTAAAAAAATACCTAACACAAGCTTTTAAATCATAACATAAACATAACATCACGCCTGTATTCCCCGAAGAGGTAGGCAGAGGTGCACATATAGTACACCCACATTTCGCCAGTTACCTATGTTTTAGGTCCCAATGTAATAGGGGGCGAGCCTATTGCCACCAACCGGGCACAAATCCAGACTCCGTGCTGCTACTGAGAATTACCTAATGGAAAAACCCAATAACACTTTGCCCGACCCGGGATTCGAACCCAGGACCTCGTGCTCAGCAGTCGCGTCTAGCGACCACTAGACCAACGAGGCAGTCGAGTTAAATCAATGTACCATAATATTGTAAAGTCACCAAACCTATTTAAGTATGCGAAATTTCATTTCAATCGCATGTCAAAAAGTGGTTTTTATATAGATTGCAATATTTGACCTAAACAAACTCACATACATACATCCATACATACAAACATTACAAGTTAACAAAAGCTTTTGTTAGTATTTACTATTATCTCAGTACGTTGTAATGTCTTAGATAGAACTGGGTTAGTTACGGAAAACGGATTACCTACTTAATTTTCTTAATTTTTTGTTTGTTATCGGCACAGAATTCCGGTCTGGATGGAAATATTACTTTCTATAACAAACCAGAGGTATTTAATTGACTACATAAAGCTTTAGTATTATATGTATTACAGTAATATTAATCACAATTTTCCTCAATGAATGTTGTTTTAGTATAACACTCACGAAAGTTACCATTGTTTTTTTAAAAAAAACGTCGCCCCACACTAGGAATTTCTCCTGTATCGTGGGTGCGTTTCACAAACATGAAATATCACAAACACAAACACCCAGACTCGGGACAAACATCTGTGGTTCGCAAAAAGTTTTGCCCCGTGCGGTAATCGAACCCGCAACCCTTAGCGCAGCAGTCCAATCGCTTAGCTACTGCGCTAATCAGGTCGACTGAATTGTATCAATGTTAAAATTTTAAATGGCTGTATAATACATGAGCTTATGTATAACATCACATTTATTATCACCAGTTCACATAGTTACACGAATGGTCAAAGTCGGTGAATTAAAAACATTAATAGACACCATCTATTCGATGCTGTTCCTCATAAAGATGCCAAATAAAACCCCTCAACAAATGATATCATTCAATTCACAAACCAATTGCCATCCAAAAATAAACCGTATCCCGACACCAATAGTTATCATAACAAACTTTGCTAGTAGCAGATGTTCTTGGTGCAATGCCAAAGTCGAGTCAAGGCCAATGACCGTTTGTAGTCCATTAACAGTTTTCTCCTGGAATGACAATTGTAACTTCGTTGTAACGCGTCGATGTAAAGCGTCGTACATGACAGACAGCATGTCCGATATGTCGAATATGCTGACACGGTAATGTTGCCAAAATTTGGATTCTTATAATAATAGATCGAATAATATAAAATTAGAAGGACATTAAGTGGGCTTCCCAACGTGTCCTGAGTATCCATAATTAGTTACAAAAATAATAGTCCAAGATCTCAGCGCCGCCATACCTTACTTATTTCCAGTCGAACAAATTGTGAACGATAGAGTAATATTAGTACCTAATACAAACGTACACACTGTGTGGGTGTACTATACGTGCAACCCTGCCTACCCCTTCGGGGAATACAGGCGTGATGGTATGTTTACAAACGTACGCATACCTACTAGCAGGAACCGACAGCCAATTAACAGGTATTAGATACTAAAGGTACGTAAAAACATTGCTAAGCTTTCCTTAATTCTGAGCACTGATTTTTGATACATGTAATAGAGGATACTGCTAGTAATTAATCATGAATACTGCCAGACACGTCCCGTCGGCCGTTATTTCCGCCAGACGCTTTAAATTTCGTGAAAACAACGTCATCTTACTTTCATAGTCTGAGTTTTCATTTTGTATTATTATTCACAAGGGCTTTCTGTTTTAACCGCATGCTAGATGCGCTGCAAGATGCGATACGCATCCCCCGCCGTTGGGAGACGACGGGTGTATATGGGGATATCTCGAACCCAATAAGATACGGTGGCCTACCCACTTAAAACTGCCTGCTTTGCGCTTTGACAGGCGGGATCTTGGTATGGTCAACTAGGGTAACTAAAATCCTTGCTTAAAAAAAATTGATACATGTGTCTTATCCTACTATCCTACTATCCTACTAATCCTACTAATATTATAAATGTGAAAGTTTGTGAGTATGGATGTATGGATGTGTGGATGTTTGTTACTCTTTCACGCATAAACGGCTGGACCGATTTGGTTGAAATTTGGTATGTAGATAGGTTATACCCTGGATTAACATATAGGCTACTTTTTATCCCGAAAAAATGTCGCGGGTAACACCGCGGGGCGCAGCTAGTTAAAAATACTAGGCTACCAAAGTCCTTTGAGCTACGAAATTCTAGTGTAAATATCTCAGAAATGGATAAATCGTAGCAAAACCAAACAAAAAAGGTAAGTGCTACGAATTTGAGTAACGTAGCTACAAAAATAAGACGATGTGCTACGAATTTACTTCGCGGTCAGCTACGAATGAACCTTGAGAATTCGGCTACGCTTTTCTTGTATACTTCCAAGTTAGGTTTGACAAGCAGATAATAATTAATATGTCCTATAAATAGATTCTTCTACTACAACTGTGGCACTACCACGAGGAGCCCGTAGCTACGGCGCAGATCAATCTGCAAAGTTAAACCGTGCTCGCCGCGGTCAGACCTGCGATGGGTGACCGTTTTAACATGTCGAGACCCAGCATAGAGGGTTCGAGGGTCAGGGGATCAGGCCAGGTTGGCCTTGCACCTGATTTCTCTCCGGGCATGTCGGTCTGCCGTCCCATCGGACTATGAGAGTGAGGGTCGGTAAAGGAAGTGCACCTGTGTTTATATGCTATACTCCTGCGCTGTAAAATCTCCTGCATAGTTGGCTAGTCTCAGCTGAAACAGGCCGTGACCGAAATTTGGTTAGGACATTATTATTACTACAATAGTACTGCTCTAACACTGCGAATAATCTTTGCTTCTATGTAGGTACTATTTCGCGGCAAAGTTATTTCTGTATTTGAATTTATCATTAAATGTATCGTGCCATAGGAGAAGCCTATGTCCAGTAGTGGACTGCGATAGGCTGATGTTGATAAAATATATTTCAACAACTTATTTCACATGACATATTTCAAGATTCTTTCTTCAACCGCTTATAGGTAACATCAGAATTTGTTTAAAATTCATATTTTATTTGAACTGATAGGCGGAAAATCGTGTTACTCTAAGAGGATGAGGACCGCACGATTCCAGGAATTTGCGGCTCGCGTCCCACGCGTGTTATTTCCATTGGAACAATCCTTTAATTTCGTTGTTATAACTTTAGGAGATGCGAGAATCTTTATATTCCAGTATTTGTATAACTGCCTCTTAGGTTTAGTGGTTGAGCCAATTGCTGAGCATGAGGTCCTGGATTCGAATCCCGGGTCAGACAAATGGTATTGGGTTGTGCCCGGTTGATGGCAATAGGCTCGCCCCCTATTACATTGGGACCCAACAACATAACTGGCGAAATGTGAGTGTATTATATGTGCACCTCTGCCTACCCCTTCGGGGAATACAGGCGTGATTATATGTTTTTTAGTTTTATATGCAAAGAATAACATCACGGTACTGTAGTTAACTTGAATATTATTATGGTCGGCCGTGTCGATG
Source organism: Abrostola triplasia (assembly GCA_946251915.1). Taxonomy (NCBI): domain Eukaryota; kingdom Metazoa; phylum Arthropoda; class Insecta; order Lepidoptera; family Noctuidae; genus Abrostola; species Abrostola triplasia. Next base: position 1,343,703 of record OX276433.1, read on the forward strand.
CATATAATGTTCATGCATTATTAAGAGTTGACAAATTACAAGGAAAAAGATGGCCACATAAGTAAATTATGTGTTCGTGCTAAGAATATATTTAAATAATTTAACAAGCAATTAATATTAATCATTGTGGTTGCCATAATTATGTTTCACATTTATTTTCTTGTTTAAATTCAAGAGCAATACAACTAAATAGAATAAATTAATTTATTGGCAAACACACGTAATAATCTGAAAATAATAACTTGCAAAGTATGGTTGATGAACAACCTGGTGTCAGAGTTTAAACCTGCCTGTAGGTCTCTGACATGGCTTTACACATCGTCGAAAAATCTCTCAGGTGTATCGGTTTCCTCTCGATGTTTTCTTTCACCGTTTTTAGCAACTGATAACTAATTTATAGTATGAATTTGAAAAGCCATTGGTGCGTGCCGGGTTTTAACTTGCAACCTTTGACTTGGCAGTCCAACGGTCATACCACTCGGCTGACAATGCTCAGAATAATAACTAATAGTTATTTTTTTATTTATTTATTATTACCACAACATAACACCATTACAGTTTTTAACCAAAGGGATGCTATATTAATCTTACGAACTATAAAAACAAAGTGCTCTTTCTAATGCAATAGTACCTACCAATACTACAGGCCGTACTTTCAAAATAAGTGGCAATTCAAGTCCATTGGAACGCATTGAAATTTACTGGAAAAGTACATTCAAGATCTGTCAAGCGAAAATTAGGTTACAACCAAGAAAAACAGAACTACTTTCTACTCGTTGCCACTTACTAAAAGTGGATGTTATTTAAATTAAACCTTCAACCCTCTCCTACGTCGGAATGGAAAATAGTAAGGCTGCTTATCACGGGAAAAGTAGCCTTTGTCCTTTTTTAGGGTCAAACTTATCTCCATTGGTTTTATGGTTTACGACGGAAGAAACAGACGGGTAGAGTAGCTTTCACTTTTGTATGTACCTATAAGTATAGCTAATGGCTGATGACTATGAATGCTATGATGTCCCGTGGAGTGCCGAGCTGGAATAGCACTTCCCCTTTCGTCCCGTAGGTGGTTAGGAGGCGAATAAGGGAAAAGAAGATGGGCAGCAGCGTCTTCTTTAACTTCACCACCAATACTGCGGTCCCCAAGCCGCTTGCCAAGCGTGGGGGTTGTGATAACACCCTGCCTCTTTAAGGGGGAGGCCTTTGTTCAACAGTGGACGTCTTCCGACTGACGATGGCGATGATAATTTCTATAACTTTTGGTAGAATAAAATACAAATCTTTAGCTCGCTTAAGCAGTTGAATTCTAAACTAGCTCGAATCTATAGATGGCGCCTATTTGGCATTAAACTTTAGACTGGCAGATTAGTGATTACAGCGTGTTTCTTCAGTTTAAAGTAGATTAGATAACAGTAGAGTGCTCTTGAGCCTCTACTTGTATCAAATTCATGGCCCGGCCTCAAAACAGATAGGTACAAAACATGTTATTAGATCAAGAGGTTAATTTTCTGTACCAATAAGAGCGCTCTGTACATAATTTTACGTCGTTGTTTTTTTTCCATAAAAATTGATATACAATAAAGTATATATAAATAAAATAAGTAAATAATGGCTAAGAGGTCAGACTGAGCTAAAGATTGAGTTCAATCCCCTGATCAGATGTTTCTAATTCTGGATTTTTGTACTATTAAATTCTAGAAGTAGGTACGTATACACTACTAGCTGCGCCCCAAGGTATTATCCGCTACATTTTTTGGGGATAGAAAGTAGGCTATGTGTTAATCCAAGGTGTCAGCTAACTCTATATGAAATTTCATCAAAATCCGTCGAGCCGTTAGAGCGTTAAGAGGTAACAAACATACAAACACACTCACAAACTTTCGCCCATAATATTAGTGTGATAGTGTCATAAATAAATAGAGATTCACACATCAAGGCAACAATACCACTAATTTCAACACCACCTATATCTAACAACCAACAATTCATCTACAACACAATTACTTCTACTAATCTAGTATCTAAACGTTCAATTTACATAACCATGTCGTATAATGTGTACCAATAGATATCTAAAGGTATTCAGAATTGGATTTGTACAAATTAACGGCTCTCACATTGGAATGAAGTGTCCTCATCGGAATTGGATTCGTCAAACAAAAGGACGTCCCCACGTAATAATTGTTACAACCTCGGGGTATGAAAGAGACTAAGTCGAAAACAATTAGCATTTAACAAATTCAGTTAAACATTACTTAACTCTTACGGAAAAAAATTGTTTACCTTTACAATATTTAAGAGGTTTGTTAAATCCAAATTATTATCTACCTACTATTCGTCAATTTATAGGTCTTCTTCAAAAAACATGTCTGAGAAATTAGTAATAAAAGGGTGATTAAAATCCAGAGATAAATAATAAAATACACACACAGACATGTCTAAGTATACTATGTCAATGTCAAAAATTATACGTAAAATACAAACATATTTTATTTTATATAACGCACATCTGACCAAATTTTTTTTTAAAAGACAAATAGCGCTCTACTGTTTATACATACTCCGATGTTACAACAGTGATTTAATCTTAACAATGGTATCACTTAAACGGTCGATATCCCTAGTTCGAATAGCTGGCATTACATATACTAATAGGTTCTTATATAACACTTAGTGGCAACCGGGATAAGTCAATCGAAGCCCTACTGTAAGTCTGGTTAGAAGGAAAGCGATTAAATAAATAAACCAACACTCCGTAGCCTGGTACTACAGGAAATTAATTTGATTTTCTAGATCCAAGAAAATAATCACTGGTCTGCCTTGTTGGTCTGGTAGTCGATAAGTGCGGCTGCTGAGCGTAAGGTCCTGGGTTCGAATCCCGGGTCCACGTCCCAGTCGTACTGAGCATGTGTCTTGTCATTGGACAGTTCTGCTAGCCAGATATGCAAAAAGAAATGAGGATAAATCACGGTTTATGATAGAGATAGAGAGATTTTTATATCATCAGTAGCTGACCCGGGGTATGAAAAATAGATGTTGGCCGATTCTCAGACCTACTCAATATGCTCAAAAAATGTCATGAGAATCGGCCAAGCCGTTTCGGAGCAGTACGGGAACGAACATTGTGACACGAGAATTTTATATATAAGACTAGCTGACACGGGGTATGAAAAATAGATGTTGGCCGATTCTCAGACCTACTCAATATGCTCAGAAAATTTCATGAGAATCGGTCAAGCCGTTTCGGAGCAGTACGGGAACGAACATTGTGACACGAAAATTTTATATATATAGATTATAAAAATACACTATTTCAAAAATATATAAAATAGGGCCCAACCAGTAGCGGGAACAGGGTCAAAGCTACCGGCTACCGGTGGTTAGGTTATTATTATTAAGCTATTTCCCTCTAGAATCTGAATATTATTTAATACCGCGTATTATCTTATCTACGAGACACACATAATCTAGAGATCACAGCTTCTGGTTTCTACAAAGGCTTATAACCCATATATACAAAAGAAGTGAAAACTGGTGAACCTGACAACCTGATTGGCGCAGTGGTTAAGCGATTGGACTGCTGCGCTAAGGGTTGCGGGTTCGATTCCCGCACAGGGCAAAACTTTGTGCGAACCACAGATGTTTGTCCCGAGTCTGGGTGTTTGTGTATGTGATATTTCGTGTTTGTGAAACGCACCCACGACACAGGAGAAATTCCTAGTGTGGGGCGACGTTTTTTTAAAAAAAAAAAGAAAATGAAAAGAACATTTTTAAAGAACACGCATCTTAAATCGATTCATCATATCAGACACGATTAGATAATTTAAAATAAGCGTCTTCCATATTGGAAATGATAACGTACTCTGACATTGAATAAGATTGCAATTTTCTTGAGTTCCTAATACGTTGATGCCAGTCTTATTTCCATTATGGGCGAGGACTTGTAAGTCCTGGGTCAAGATAGAGTAAAGTTTGAGATTTTACGTCAGTTCAATTAAAAAGATTTTTGACACATTTCGACGACCTGATTGGCGCAGTGGCTAAGTGATTCGTCTGCTGCGCTAGGGGTTGCGGGCTCGATTCCTCCATGGAACAAAACTGGCGACCTCAGACCCCCAGATGCCGCACATGTTCGTCCCGTGTCCGGGGTTTATGCGTGTGCATGTGATGTTTCACGTTTGTGAAATGCATCTACGATACAGTAGAAATTTAAAGTTTACAGCGACTTTATTAGAAAAATACCTAATGCTAAAATATGGTTTGAATTTCATAGGAACTCTCCAATATAGTTAGGTATATCAATTTAAAATTGTTTGTAGTAGTAAGTAGGAAGAATATGTATCTCATATATTCTGGGTACCTACACTGTATAGATGTGAGCAAGACAGAAATAGTGAACTACCTTTATTGTTAATCCTTTCAACACATGCACGGTCCATGTGAAATAGATTCATAACATCACGCCTGAATTCCCCGAAGGGGTAGGCAATATACGTATGTCAATACATTAGTACACCCATATTCGCTAATTACGATATAGGTCTCAATGTAAAAGGGACAAGCCTTTTGCCACCAACCGGACATAACCCATCTCCGTGCTGCTACTGAAAATGACCTTATGAAATTTCAATGACACAGCCCAGCCCGGGATTTGAACATGCAACCACTAGACCAACGAAGCAGTAAATAGATTCACTCAGTAGAAAAGCCGCGGGAAATTACTAGTTACTAATATACTACTAAGTAAAAATATCATTATTTAGACGTAGCTTACTAATAATCGTGTTGAATAAGTAATTATCGCCGTTATTGCCACGCCACGGCGATAAGTGTCTGTTACAAAATATAATTCACTCAGTAATGGTCTCTTTGGTTTTATTTAGTTTCCTTTTACTAAATATTATTTAACAGCTATAAAGGTATAGTAAGTACCAATTAATTATTATTAAAGAAGACCTAAGAAAGTGGACCTGTGGTATTTTAATTATAGGTCTGATTTTTTTTTTTTTAAAAACATCGCCTTACACTAGGAATTTCTCCTGTATCACAGGTGCGTTTCACAAACATGGAATATTCACATACACAAACACCCAGACTCGGGACAAACATCTGTGGTTCGCACAAAGTTTTGCCCCGTGCGGGAATCGAACCCGCAACCCCTAGCGCAGCAGTCCAATCGCTTAGCCACTGCGCTAATCAGGTCGTCAAATGATGTGATCGTGATTATGATGAAGATAATAATGCTGACTTAATACTTAGATACGAAAATCTCAACATAGAGGCTTATTTTGCTTGCGAGTTATGAGCTACGAGACCTAGGTCTCACAAGGCAATGTGTCCCTACTCTACTAAATGCATAATGTAAAATGCAAATACGTGTTGAAGTTCAATTGTTTTTATATGCAATTGTTTATGGTTGCATGACTGTGCGCCGTCATTATATATAACTGTATTCTAAACTTTTTTATTGATCTTTACCTACCCCTAATGGTGCATTGACCTTTTTATCCCTCTTTTCTTTGTAAAATAAGTTTAAAGAAAAATATTCTAAATAAAATTGTTTTTATGTATTCCATGTAGGTCAAGTTATGCCTATAAATAGACCGGTATAGTTAATTGAATATGTAAATAACATAGTGTACTTTACGTCAGTCAATTTCATTATTTATACAACAGAACCGAGTTATTTATTTTCTTCTGACGTAACTTTTGTATTGACACCTAAAATAGTAAAATTACTAAGTGGTTTTTCACGTATGTTCTTACAAGTTACAAGTAGGTAAGGAAAATATAAAATTGTTTTGAAAATCAAACTTAAAGTTTAAGTACCCACCTTCAATATTTTCATCGTCCGTATCCGCCATTATAATAAACAGAACTGAACCAAAATAACTAAAACCAAACCAGAACCATTTCAAATATCACAACACAAACAAATTCAACGGAAAACTGACGAAAAATTTACTTTTCGAAGTCACTAAGTTCCGTAAGAAAATTCGGGAAAGCGCGCGACCTCCCCCTGCAACGGTCCGATCCGTACTAAACTGATTGAAGTGTGAGATTGTCAGTGTCGCTTGTCACTGGCTGCATGAATGGAAGAAAAACAAAACAGCTGCGCGCGGGAAAACTGATGTACTGCAATTTTGTAATTGGAATAGTATTTTTTTTTGTTACAAATATTAAATTCGGATACTGGCAGGATGGATGTAAAAAGGTGTGTTGTTTTTTGTGGTGTCATGGAAACAGATACAGCATTGTTTGCATAGTATTAGAATTAATTATCAAAACTGTAACTGAAAAATATTATTGCAGTATTTCTGTAATACTACATGGGTAAACGTCTGTAAATCACTGAATGTTGGTCATAAGGAGCATAACTGCCTTTTCTGCCAACCTAAATAAAAATATTATCTCTGTCTGTATGTGACATTTGCATAATCGCTGCGTTTAGCTTAGGCTGACTGAGATAATGCTCTGCGATTCCACGGGTATTACTTACTATAAGTAAATGGCGTGACGATGGTTCTTCATCGATTATTCCATTAATGTACGTTGAACTGCATTAAAGATTAAAGCGTGTCACATAATACATATGGAAATATGTTTTATCTAAATAAAAATATATAAGTAGGAACCAAACAAATGACTTACTTTTAATGTTCTACTTTTGAAAATGGGATTTTTTTGCTGTGCGAATGTTTGTTGCTCAGTTACGCAAAAACTGGTGAACGGATTTGGATGAAAATTATCAGGCAGGTAATACTTTACGTTAGTTAGTCTTATCGTTTTTATTATTATTATGTATATATTATTATTTATTATTTTTATTATTATTAGTTAGTCTTATGGTTCTTCATCGATTATTCCATTAATGTACGTTGAACTGCATTAAAGATTAAAGCGTGTCACATAATACATATGGAAATATGTTTTATCTAAATAAAAATATATAAGTAGGAACCAAACAAATGACTTACTTTTAATGTTCTACTTTTGAAAATGGGATTTTTTTGCTGTGCGAATGTTTGTTGCTCAGTTACGCAAAAACTGGTGAACGGATTTGGATGAAAATTATCAGGCAGGTAATACTTTACGTTAGTTAGTCTTAGCATAGTTCATTTGCTTATAATGATAACCTCTTATAACAAAGTATCTGTCAATAAAAAATGTCGGCTTCAATTTGGCAGACGCAGTTATACAATCCGGAAATATTTATTAATAACTGACTACCTCGTTGGTCTAGTGGTCGCTAAGCGCGACTGTTGAGCAAGAGGACCTAAGTTCGAATCCCGGGTCGGGCAAATTGTTACTGGGTTTATCCATTAGGTAATTCTCAGTGGCAGCTCGGAGTTGGGATTTGTGCCCGGTTGATGGCAATAGGCTCGTCCCCTATTACATTGGAACCTAAAAACATAACTGGCGAAATGTGGGTGTACTATATGTGTACCTCTGCATACCCCTTCGGGGAATACAAGCGTGATGTTATGTTATTATTATCTGTCTTCACATTCCAAAGCTCTACTCTTTGGCAAGCAGTGATTTTCATTAAGCCGGTATTCAGGCCGTAGTTTGTGTTTTTCCTCTTTATTTTGATACACGAGTTACGTCTAACACACGGTTTGATTCCAAAAAGTAATCATCAATTCCTTTATTTAAACTTACCTAGCATTGGCAACATAAAAAATAACAAAAGTCTTTTTACTGTGTCCATTCCTGCTAAAGTAACACCGGATTCCGTACTATTGATAATAAATCCACCTTTTCTTTGCGTGTGTCAATATTTTCTTCTTTTTTTTTAACGTCGCCCCACACTAGGCATTTCTCCTGTTTCGTGGGTGCGTTCCACAAACATGAAATATCACAAACATCCCGACTCGGGAAAAACATCTGCGGTTCGCACAAATTTTTGTCCCGTGCGGGATAAAACTCGCAACCCTTAGCGTAGCAGTCCAATCGCTTAGCCACTGCGCCAATCAGGTCGTTATAATGCTCGGTTCTTTTTCCTCATCAATGTAATGCTAGAATATGTAACATCACAGGTTACGCTATACTCATTATGTAATGCTCCACTTTGTAACATTACACGCGAATGTGTAGGTGAAGGTCGGGCAGCACCTTATAAATGCTAGTTGCACGGTTGATCACACTAATATTATAAAAGCGAAAGTTTGTGAGTGTGTTTGTATGTTTGTTACCTCTGTATGTTTTTTTATTCTGCCAACTGAGCCATCGTGTCACGCTGGTACGGCGAAAGTTGCAGGTTTAAACCCCGCCCGTGTCCATCATTTTTTAAGTTTCCTTTATTGATTTAAAAACATTTTAAAGTTGAATTATAAGTCACAAGTTCATTCTCCTCCAAAAAAATATACTTTTCATTTACCAATATTCAATTGAAGAGCATATCAATAATTTAAGAACATATTTAAAAGCATTTTCATAAAAATACTTATTATTCGCAACACTGGCGTACTTCCAAGAAAATATGAAAAAGAAAATTTGGGACTGAAGCAATCCGATTGTTTGTGATCCATGAATTTCTAAACAAGAATTTCTAAACAACCAAGAGTTTTGTGAACCAACAATAATGTACTGACGTTCACCGGATCCTAAGATCAGTTATTTTCAAACACAAACATAGTAAACTTGTATGTTATAAATCATATTGTTTCTTACTGTTTAGTCACAAGCAATCACGTCTGTTATCTTAAATGGGTAAGCTGAGTTGTTCTCTTTCATCAGAAGTTTATAAACTCGTATTTCGGTGTTCGTTAAAATATTGTACCTTAAGCTACCAATGTTTTGGGTAACTTCAATTTATTTATTTACTAAGCAAGAAAATGCATTGCACAGTTCAAATATTTTAGATATTTGACTTATAAATGAATAGTACTGACGTGACAGTTTTGAAAGCACATCTTTATCTCTTTTATTTGTATCACCCAGCACTCAATTATTCCACGCTTTGTGATTATCGCCCCGTGGGCTACGGAGTTATTTCTTTAGTTCTCTGAATGTTAGGTTTATTACTTATATGAACTTATAAGTGATATGATCACATGACAAAATAACTTGCAGAATTTGCTGTGTATAGCACACACACAGCAAATTCTGCAAGTTATTTTAAACTTGAGGAAGAGCTGAAACCTTACTGTAGGACAACCTGATTGTAGGATAACCTTACCTTAAGTAGGGTAGTAGGTATACTGCAGTTGTAGGTTTAAAATGTTTATCTACAGTGTGTTTCTCCGTCCTTGAGTTTATTTAGAAATCCTATACATCAGCTTCTTACTACAATGAGAAGACACATGTGCACGCATATATCATAGGAATAAACGTTCATTTGCTAAAAATACGCGGCGAATATCACTGGCGAAATGATTGGTGTTGTTCTGTTTCTTAAATAATGAGCTAATGTTCTAGTTTTCGCGGAATCAGTATCGTTATGCTTTTAATTTTTTTTTTAAATGGTTTGTGTTTTCAATGTGCTGGTATTACTTGGACTGTCTGCAAGTGTGATAGTTTTTATTTATGAATATTTTTTTTTTATTTGGAGACAAATGTTCTCTGTTTGAAAAAATAATTATGAAATAGAAACATTAACAATTATATTTTTTATTAATATTCTTCTTTTAAAACATAGCATAATGTATTACAGTTTTGAATTTAATATTGAACTGATAAACCACAATTGGTTCGTATTGGTACTCCTCACATTCGGTATTATAACACTAATTAACAAATTTTACTTTAATAAGAATTTAAACACTACTAGGTATAGGTAATTCAACAAGAAATTATTATTCATTTAAGCCGTACAAAAGTATTCACAATATACACACATAACATCACGCATGTATTCCCCGAAGGGGTAGGCAGATGTGCACATATAGCACATCTACATTTCGCCAGTTATGTTTTTTGGTCGCAATGTAATAGGGGGCGAGCCTATTGCCATCATTCGGGCACAACTCCGTGCTGCTACTGAGAATTACCTAATGGAAAAACCCAGTAACACTGCCCGACCCGGGATTCGAACCCAGGACCTCGTGCTCAGCAGTCGCGCTTAGCAACCACTAGACCAACGAGGCAGTAATATTCACAAAATAATTATAGCTAATTGTATTTACTCATAGAAACCTTTATCAAAATTTACTTCGCTCTTCTCTGTCCGTTCCTCCTTTAATATCTAATGAGAGATTAATTAAACTCCATGTATTTTATCTCGATTGCCACGTGTAAGCAATTTCATAATTTTCTCATTACAATATTTTTTCTATACCACGATATAGGTAGTATGTTTGCACATTTTGACCCTCGCATTCTCCTAAGGGTCCAGTGGAGATGTTTATGCACATATTAAATTGACGAGACAGTATAACGTCGTGGCGGCCTAGTGGTTAACATACCGGATTTGTATGCACAAGGTTGCAGGTTCAAACCTGGGCAAGTATCAATGTGACTTTTTCAATGTTATAAATACTTTCTTAGTTATTCTAAGACACCACTGACTATTATTATTAGTATAACTGTATCTCTTTATATAAAATCTATATGAAAACTAGCTACGAGGCTACTGCGTAGTTAGATCAGACAATTAAGGTTAAGCCGTGCGCGCCGCGATTAGTCTTGTGATGGGTGACCGGTTTCACATGTCGAGATCCCTCCGCGCTTCGGAAGGCACGTGAAGCCGTTGGTCCTGCGCTTGTGTTCTCTTCAGTCGATCTACCGTCCCATCGGACTACGAGAGTGAGGGAATAGGGTGTGCACCTGTGTTTGGGCGCATACTTGTGCACTATAACATCTCCTGCGTAGTTAGCTAGTTAGACCGAAATTCGATCAGCCTCCTTACCATGAACTACACTGCATGTGGCGGCTTCTCGTTTCTACTTCGTAAACTGTCCCGTAAGGTAAGGGGGCAGGAGGCCATTATTACCTATATGAATACGAAAAACCAAAATACAGATATATGACAGTACAATTCTCAAATCAATCAAGTATCAAATTAATCTGGGGTCAAAATCGATTCCTTTAAAGTTTAAACCCAGACGGATCTATATATTATATTGTAACTTAATTCATATATTATATAATTATGAATGTAAACAGGTTTTTCCGCTTACAGGTGTAGTATGTTTATGCTAAGTAACGAGTCTGTGACGTCATAAGCCACGTCACAGCTGCAATAGACTATGCATATTTAATACAACGTGTTGTTTCAGTTATATCTTGAATGCATGTTAATATTTCGTGTTGCTTATAAATTGGATGTACAGAGCAATGTAGAGACCACGCCTTATAATATTCGTAGGTGATTTACTTTTAAATTAAAACGTAAAACATAACATCACGCCTGTATTCCCCGAAAGGGTAGGCAGTGGTGCACATATAGTACACCCACATTACGCCAGTTATGTTTTAGGTCCCAATGCAATAGGGGACGAGCCTATTGCCATCAACCGGGCACAAATCCAGACTCCGTGCTGCTACTGAGATTCGCCAAATGGAAAAACTCAGTAAAACTTTGCCCGACCCTGGATTGGAACCCACTAGACAGGCAACCACTAGACCAACGAGGCAGTCACTTTTAAATGAACTCTATATGATTCGCGACTAAAATAGTATTTATTCTGATAGAATTCAAAAAGGATACAACACAGAAAATATCAAACAATCGCCAAATAAAAGGCCTTACATATTCAGATACTTATGATGCTGTTTCTACCTACTTCTTATCGTATGGTTGATGAACAACCTGGTGTCAGAGTTTAAACCGCCTGTAGGCCTCTGACATGGCTTTACACACCGTTGAAAAGTCTCACGTGTGCCGGTTTCCTCACGATCTTTTCCTTCGCCGTTTTAGCAACTGATAAGTAATTTATTACTACTACATTCGTTTGTATAGTCTAAGAAACTATTCTCTTAGTGTTACGTCCGCCATAGTGGTTTTAATCCTTTATTTTCCTGACATCTCGAACCCTTATTGCTTTTCCAGTTCACTTAGTTCATTTCCCGTCTATCAGACAATAATCAAACGTTTTATTGGACGAAGCGTCCACTAATCAGTATCATAATTGTTAGGCTGATTCTAGAACATTCTACGGTTGGTCATAAATTTGATTATGTTGTTTTAGTATTGGAATATGTACGACTAGGCTAATTAACGCACCAGCCCCCTTACCTTGAACTCGTATAGCAGGACAGTTTACGATGTGGAAACGAGGGTAAGGAGGCTGAAGTCATTTCATCACTTTTCCGCTCCCGAAAATTACGACATGCTGTCTTAATTCTGCAAATAATGTATTGTGACATTAACATTTTGTATAACATATTTACCTGTAGACAGAGGTGGAAGGAGGGGAAGGTGGCCTTTGCCCTGCAGTGGGACAGTACGGGCTGATAATAATTATAATATTAGCTACTGGAAAGGAGATGGATCTAAATCAGAACTAAACCACTGCGCTAAGGGTTGCGGGATTAATTCCCGCACGGCAAAAATTTACGAGTCTAGCTGTTAGTGTATGTGATATTTAATATTTCTGGAAAGCACCCACGACACAGGAGAATTTCCTAGTATGGGGGATGATTGTTTTAAAAAGAAACAAAATCCACTTCTCACATAAGGTCCTAATTTTCACTACCAAATTAGGATAATAGAGGCGACTTAACACCAATATTATTTTAACTGATGTTACATACCATACAAAATACCTAAGGTTCAAGAAACGCTATCCTAAGAGACGCTAGCTCCGAACGTGTGGAGTGGCACGTACCATTAGGCAACGTCGACAAGCGAGATTTAACACGAATCCAGCGATTCCCATGTGATAGCTACATAAAACGAAAAATAGAATAAATGTGAGTCGAGTGGTATCCAGGCTAGAATCGACCACCTTATTTTCTCCCATGGGCCTGGCAGGAGGCTCTTGCAGTCTCGCCTTTGTCCGGTTAGGTCCAATAAGACCCCCCTCGGGGTCTTCGACATAAGCCATTTCGAAAAAAAAACCTACCGTGGGTTTCGTAAGAGGCGACTAAGGGAAAATCCAGAAGTTGGGCAGCAGCGTCTTCTGTAACTGCACCCCTAATACTGCGATCCCCAAGCCGCTTGGGGATAATGGCACCCCTTCCTCTCCTTCCCTAAAGGGAAGGCCTTTGTTTAACAGTGGACGTTTTGCAGCTGATGATGAGGTAAATAAATCTTAAATTTAGGCCATTACTAATAAGGTAAAGTTTACAGACGCGTATTCCCAAATATAGAACACAAAATGTAGTATAATAGACTGGAAAATATGTAATAAAATATACCACAAAATATCGTTAACCAGTTCGTAAACGTACCAACTAAAAATGTTCCTCACGTTCATACCAAAGATATTATTTGATAAAAGAATGTTACTTTTCAAAATGAACCCAAAGAATATGAAACTTGGTTTCAACTCTCAATCATAGTGTTGGGAAAGTTTAGCGTTGCGTTCTCCGAATCTAATTTCGAACTAGACCGACTTAGGATAGACGAGGGTTTGAAATATGGTATACTAGCTGCGCCCCGCGGTGTTACCCGCTACAATTTTTTGGGATAAAGTACCTATGTTAATCCAGGGTGTCAGCTACCTCTATATAAAATATCATCAAAATCGGTCTAACCGTTTGAGCATGAAGAGGTAACAAATATACAAACACACTCACAAACTTTCGCCTTTATAATATTAGTGTGATGAAAGCAATTCGACGCACAGACTTAAGTTAATTCTAACTTTACTTATAAATAGTTGGCGTGTTACACTTGTCAGTATTCCACGATTAACCAAGATCTTTTGAAAGTCGTAATTGGCCTATTAATCAATAATACAACTCATTGGCTAATCGTCGAAGTGTTAGCAAGTAGAGCGGTTCATATTATTTGACCTCTCTAACAAAGCTTAATATGATTGAACTTGAGTGTACGATCAAGACTTTGAACGCTACCGCCGTCCTCAGAGACAAATTTTAGAAGTTGTATCATCTGTACAGATAATGCTATACATACTAAATGGTAGATACAAAAGTCAGTTTGACTGCTCATTATTTATAGCCAAAATATCGGAGATGTTCTGCAAAAAGGGCAAGTGAGGAGTACCCTCAACCGAACAGCGTGTATGAGGAATGTGATGCGTGTGAATGAAGCAAAAGAAGTATGCCAGGATCGTAGCAAATGGAAATCCGTGGTCTCTGCCTACCCCTCAGGGAAACAGGCGTGACTTTATGTATGTATGTATTTACGGCCAAGATGTTTTCCTTCAGGATTTGGTACATAGTTTATCTCTTACAATACCTCACACAATGTATGTAGTACAGGTATTTGCTACATATAATATTCTATGTTACCTTCCTGCACTCTTTTCAATTATTCCGGTCTGTTTCCTCCACTTATCCCCTCCATATGTTACCTCAACACATTTCTTTTCTACTCGTCCTTCACACAATATACCAGTAGCCAAAAGGTTTAAAGATGGCCAGTTCATAAGTTTCTGAATGCAATGGATCCATAATATGAAAGATTTCAGATATTTTTGACACATCTATCATCCTGCTGTCGCAATACACCTATTTTCCTTTTAAGTAGAGTATTCATCACACTAATATTACAAAGGCGAAAGTTTGTGAGTGTGTTTGTATGTTTGTTACCTCTTCACGATTTTGATGATATTTTATATGGATGTAGCTGACGCCCTTGATTAACACTCAGGCTACTTTTATACCGAAAAATGTAGCAGGTAACACCGCGGGGCGCAGCTATTAATATATTAAAGGGAAATGTATGATTATAACAGTCCTGTACACACATGAATGTTTAGAATACGTGTACATACTATACAATATAACGTACGTACCTTAATACTACAGGATTTCGCACATAGTTGTATCTCAACAAATGAACAGCTATATATAATTCAGAGAGCGTCGACGCGCGGTAAGCGTTATTTCATAACGGCTATATAATAGCTAGCTATGTGTTTATTATATTATTTATCGTGCTCCCTTTAAGGTGGGCCACAATAGAATTATTCAGATTAACGGCCCTGTTATGTAGCCCCTTTGTACTTAACGCAATTAACTCTATGTATTGATACTTATTATATGTGTGTAGCTGTTGTAGGTATGTTATTTTAGATGTAATTTATAATATCCGCAGTTTTGTTTGAAACTTTGGTTTGGGAATTAAATTGAAGATTACTTTTTTAGGGCAATCTAGTCTTTATCACCATCAGCGGGAAGACATGCACTGTTGAACAAAGGCCCCCTTAGAACCCCACAATGAACGACAACTTGCTATTTACATCCACTGCTTGCCTGCAACTCTGACGATATCGTCGGTCCAACTGGTGGGAGGCCTGCTAATGCTGCGTCTCCCGGTTCAAAAAAGTCTAGTAGGTAAGCACTAAGTACCAATATAAGGTAATTACATTATAAAACTCGGAGATGGTGGACTTAAGTTACCATCACACGGTATTCAAGTGTGTTGATAAATAATAATGTTATTATGCTTGATTTTATATAAGAAGAGGCTTTGCAGGAAATATCAGACAAATGTAATTTCAATGTTTTTTTTATATTTTTAAAATGTCGAAATTAAAAATATCTAAATCACAACATATTTGGACAACAATTAACTAATAACGCACTCCATTATGCAAAGTGCTGGCATTGTTCTAATTTAAGATGCCATAATTGGTTGTAATTTAGAGCTTAATTATTGTTTGTGTGGCCCGATGAATGGGAATTAGGCTCGCTATATTAGATTTTACATAGGACTAGTGATGAGAGGCAAAATGTGGGTAGACTTCTGGTGAAGCTTCACTGCCTACCCCATCGGAGATTACAGGCATAATTATGTATCTATGTAATAACATTTCTCATTGATCTAGTGGTCCCTAAGCGCGACTGCTGAGTACAGGGTCCTCGGTTCAAATTCCGGGTAAAGTGTTATTAGGTATTTCTATTAAGTAATTCTTAGTATTCAGTAGCAGCACGGTAACTGTGTTCGGTTGATGGCGACACGCTCGCCCCCAATAAGGACCTATAAAATAACTGACGACCTATACAGTGTACCGTGTTTACACTTCCAGGAATACAGACGATAAATTGCAATATCAGTTTCTGGAACTATAGATCACTATAGAGCAATATCAATAACACGTGGTCAATCCAACGCTTGTCCCATACAAATCACATCACCCACACACTACTGTGCTTGATAACCGCCATTAATTCTATATCCAGCAAATGAACACGTAACACTCAATACAAATAAACTTCGAGTCATATTTAGCGGCACAGCTGTTTGTCCGTCATACACAGACTCGATATATTTAACGTGGGGACGTAACACGCATTTTGAACAATTCAACGCGTTTGTTCGTTACAATTTATTTTGAAATTGTACACATAAAATTGATTGGCTGAAATTAAGGAAAGCTTTGTGCTATAACTATTTTGATTGAGAATTGATTTGTTTAAAACCGATAAAATAATGTCTTAATTTTCTGTTAGGTCTTGAAGTTTTTAGAGACTAGCCAATTAAACAGGAGATTATACTTAACGCACAAGTGAGAACGCAAACACAGTTGCACGAGTTTTTCCGGCGCACATAGTCCCATGAGACAGCCCATCGAGAAGGTGTCCTTTTCAGAAATGGCACGACACCAGACACAAGGAAAAAAAAACAGATTTGCCAAAAGTCATTGATCCCTTAGCCCTCAATGGACATAATCTTTCGGTCAGATATCTTACATGTGCCGAATATGGACGTTATTAGCGAACATGCATTAGGCTTCATATTACTATACTCGTATTTACGAGACAGCTTGAAACGGGTCGCGACCCACATACTTTCTGATATGGGAAATGTGACTTGTTTTGGACGAATTAAGTATGTAAGAGAATGTGGTTTTATTTTTGGATGGACATTGGGCTTTCAGATATATTTTGGAGCCTGGATTATTTGAATGTGTCAGAAACTGGATATCAGAAAAGCTTGTATTTAAATTCGTGTTTTCATATAGAAATAAACGTATTATAGTCAAAGATATACACTTCACTGTTGTTTATAAGGTATTTACCTATTTATTAGTATTATGTTAGGCTTAGACTAACGATATCATCAGAATTGCAGGCAACCGGTGAATGCAATTAGCAAGCTGTTGTTCATTGTGGCTTTCTAAGGAGGAGGCCTTTGTTCAACAGTGGACGTCTTACGGCTGATGATGATGATGATAGGTTTTAAAATATCTTTAGTTTCCTGCCATGATCAAACTAAACTTTGTATCTTAACAACTTTCTGTCCCGTAAATCACATGTGATTTTGAGTCATTTTTTAATTATTGCGTCTACATCGTGGACAGTGTAGTTGTTAGAAAAGACTTTTGTACCCACAACGGAACGAAGAAGGTGTATGCGATTAGGGTGAGAGGTTGTTTGTTTGTTTATGTATGCACATAATATGTGTGCACGAATAATTGTTGCCAATTTTCTCAAAAATGGGTGGACCGATTTTCATGCGGTTTTCGGTAACAGGTATATGGTTCATTAGAGATGGTTTTTAGCTATCATTAATGACAATTCTTTTCTACTAGAACGTGTATAATCGTCTTGGGTTTTTCAACATTTTTATTAGTTTTCTTATTTGAGTAGTGTTATCTACTGCAATATAAGAATTTATAAGGTTATAATAGGTATGTTTTATACTTCACTGCCTTGGTAGCCTCGTAAATCATTTCGTAAAATCCTCTCCGGCGGGAGAATCTCAAAGTAATTCAAATAAATCCACTATACGACTCAAATTAGTCTACATGCCGCGCCGATATTACAGAGCCACAAAGAATTATCCTCATAATATTAACAGTACGCATGAATACATTTGTAATTTCACCAACAAATGTGTGACAATGCTGTTGAAGTAATGAAATTTATAAAGGCCCACTGCGTCGCACCACATCGCGCGAGCGTACGCGCGTATAGAGATAGTCGCTTCACGTCGCGCGTCTTTGGAATGCGCGGCTTGCAACTTTAATGACGCAACGCTAATAAATGTTTTGTACATCTTGCTTAAGTTTTATACTAAAAGTTATATACCTATATAGGCAGTCGTTGGTCTAGTGGTCGCTACACGCGACTGCTGAGCACGAGGTCTTGAGTTCGAACCTCGGTTTAGGCAAAGTGTTACTGGATTTTTCTATTAGGTAGCAGCAAAATAATAAGAAACGAATTTGTTTAACCTCAACAGTTACGTCACATCGCACAACTCGCCGCTACAAGACGAGGAGACTGTGGGAAGCTACCTTAAGGTAAAACCCAAATATTTTTGCAATAAAAACTGCGGGCCCCTTTTGTGCCTATTTTTGTATCTGAACATTAATACGTCTATTTTTGAACCTTCTCTAGAAGAAAGTTAGTGTAAACATTATGCGTATCTGCTATCTGCGTAAAAAAGTTTCAGATTTTCAAACGCAAATAATGTTGCGTAATGACTTCGTCCTGTCGACTCACGCGCCTCACTAATTACAATATTAGTCGGAGTAATTAAAAGTTAAGTGATTGTAATCGTCGTCACATTATCTTTCATGGAAATTGTTGGTTTTATTTGTATTTAGATGTTCTTTCATTATGTAGGTAGGTAATATAGGTACGCTATTATAATTAGGACGTTAACTTCGGCTAATCGTGTCAGAAATGCAGTACTTACCTGAGATGTGCTGGTTTTTCCAATGGCGTATGTGAGCCTTACTTTTGGAGAATTTTAACTTTATATCATTTTAAAAAGACGGGACCGTTACACGTCATATTTAACTGAACTGTTATATACTATAAGCCTATAGTTATCCAGCTTATAGAAATTAAATAAAATTCAATGTATACCTGGTAGACATCGCTCTAAGCGGTAAGGCCGCCATCGTACCCACTGCACTAATGATGTTATTTATAAATTAAGTTAAGATGTGTTTATATGGTGTACAATAAAACTTACTCTATCTATTATACATAGTAAATTGTGTTAAATTCTTTATAGATGTGCAGGATAAGCGAACTTAATAGAAAATAAATTTTGTCCGATACTATGACATTATTCAAACATAAAAGCATCAATACTTCAATATAAAATATACCTCGACCATAATTCACAAAGCTAACACGCGTAAAATCGAATAGATACAGATCCGTTAACGATAATTCTTTGACGAAACGAACATCGTAACATTTTGAAAACACCCAATATGATGGATGTATGGATATCGAGAAAGATTTATTATCAATAACTGTTAGGAATTCGTTTATTTACCTATGCGAAAATAATGTTCCAATAATTTAATGTGTAGTAGTTCTACGAACCAATTCATCATACACACCTACACGTGGATCCTTCCATGCGTTGAGTCAATGTTTATTAATGACCCTGGTTCCCATCTAGATTTGATTTTGGAAATCACTAACCACCCTGTATATCCAATACACTGTATCTGCAGTTAGTGTTTCGAATTAAGAACGTCCATTCGATTTATCTTTGCCTGTTACATGGTTCTAAAAACTGAGATATCGGAAACATATAACATAACATCACGCCTGTATTCCTTGAAGGGGTAGGCAGAGATGCACATATAGTACACCCACAATTCACCAGTTATGTTTTTAGGTCCCAATGTAATAGGGGGCAAGCCTATTGCCATCAACCGGGCACAAATCCAGACTCCGTGCTGCCACTGAGAATTACCTAATGGAAAAACCCAGTAACACTTTGCCTGACCCGGGATTCGAACCCAGGACCTCGTGCTCAACAGTCGCGCTTAGCGACCACTAGACCAACGAGCCAGTGCCCCTTAACATTAACTCTTATAGCAGAAGTTTATTTGAGAAGATCGTTCAATGCTTTTTGTATATTTACGTCTGGCATTTATGTATGTCGCACATTCATGTTTTTACATGTAATAAAGGCAAAATTACTAGATTGCAAAACATACTTCCATAAAAACAGCAAACGGCGCTTTGTGTTTCATTTATTATATTCATAGTTTTAAACGTATCATGAGTAGTGGGTATAGAAGAGTTGTTAACTGTCTACGTAAGTCGTAAATTTCGTTTGATTACTTTTTATTTAATTAATGTTGCGTGGGTTTAGGCGCTAGCGTGTAAAAATGTTACATCGCCGTGTTTATGTCGCCTCGCCGTGATCAAATGATATAATAATTATGGTGACATCGAGGCAATGGCGCGGCAAATTGTCACACTGTTTACTGTTATTTTGATACAAATATTAGGATAGGAGAGTGGCCTACAAGGACAAAATAAATCACGTTAACTAAAAGCTGTCGCTAGATAAATATAATATATTTTATACTAGTATGAATAACAAAACAAGCATTTAATAAACTCATTTCATTTTTAAAGACATTAAAATAAAGTTAGAAGTCTTAGCTTACGATCCTACATAACGAAACGCATTATTAAAAATGTCTCGCTAGTTCATACCACATCGCAGATAAAAATAGGCCTATGTCTTAATCCAGGGTGTTCTTCCTCCATCCAAATTTTATCAAAATTGGTCCAGACGTTTACAAGAAGAAACAAACATCCTTACAAACACAGACTCACAAACCTTTCCCTGTATTAAACTAGTGTGGTATCAATGGATTTTTACATACCTAACAAGATTCGGTTATCTACAGACAGCACTCTAGATACACCTTCCTACATATTACTACCCACCCTTATCTTCTGATTACTCTTCAAAAGTTTTTTTTTTAATATCTCACTTATTATCCAGCCAGAGTTTTAACATTTTGGCATCCACCAACCTGTTGCTAATCGGCTTATAAAACTTTTCCGCCAAGATTAACCGGACAGCCAAATTACTGGAGCTTTCGGCAGTTATAAAGTTATTTATTTACGTTTACAGAGCTCTCCATCATGAGGAGTTAATGTAGCCATATTTCGCCATTCATATTAGATAACTATTATGTATTGTAATAGATGCTGAATCTATTACCTTTGATAATTATGTATGTAAACAATAGTATAGACGTAAGCAATAACCAGACATAATGGGATCTTGGACTATAATTGGTAAATAAACCAATATAGACCAAGATCCCAGTGCCCCCAGACTTTGTAAGGTCTGCGAACTGTATTGTGTCTGGCAGTTTTCATTATTAATTTACTAACATTATTCTTTATCACATATAAATATCATCTCGCAGATTTTAAGAAAAATGTTTTCACGTAAATTGGCCGTCGGTCCAAGCTATCAGGTATGCGTACGTTTGTAGTAAGTACTAATACTACTCTATCATTCACGTGTTCTTCAGAAAATAAGTAAAGTCGGCGGCTCTAATAGATTGGCGCAGTGACTAAGCGATTGGACTGCTGCGCTAAGGGTTGCGGGCTCGAATGCTGCTCGAAGCAATTTGTGCAATCCACAGATGTTTGTTCCGAGTCAGAGTGTTAGTGTATGTGATGTTTCATGTATATCAACCGCATCCACGACACAGGAGAATTTTCTAGGGTGGAGCAACGTTTTTAAACATAAGAAAAAAAGAAAAGCTGTATACCTACGACCTCACCTCTTATTGCCAAACTGAATATTCCGTGGGACACTGTTATTATTGATCCTCATCAGCAAATTGCTATAGCTCTAATAAATATAAAGGCGCCCATTGGGAACCGTCTTAATAGTTGAACAAATTACTTGTTGCAGTGACCCCGGCTATCATGCATGGATAGATACCGCATCCATTTGGAACCAATGAAGCATGAAATGTCACTTCGCTAGACGAACTGAAGGAAATTACTGAAGAAGCTGGATAAGAAATATAAAAATACAAGTATAATTTAATAAATTGGGAGTTCCGTGGTTTTTGAATAAGTAACTATAGAGTATACCTTCTTTTTGGATGGGTATGTACACTCTTATTCGTAAACGAGGATCTTACCGGCATTAACTAAACCCCGTATTAAGTATATTGACATCTCTATTATTTGACATGCAAACAACAGTGACGGGTATAATTTATTTAGTCAATGGTTTAAAGATTTTTTTATGAATAGGGTTAGAGTAGGTATAGTGAGTTCAAAAGCACCTGCAAATCGTTTTTAATGGTTTTTGTAAATTGAAAACTAGGTAACGATATTTTAGTCGTAAATGAACGGCAAAGCAATGGCCTTTGTTTCACCGACAAAAGCATTGCTAACAACATTGTGTTAGAAGTATAATGTAAGAAGACTTGTAGAGTCGGTAAAACGTAAATATAAATATACCTCGCACGGAAAGAGAACTGCCAACTGTGCAGACAGCGAGGCTTTTAGTCAATGCGGCAGTGTAGCCATTGTTGCCGTCAATTTTTATAGGAGCAACTACTGTCTAGATCCATTGAAAACATATGGGATAGCAGCGGGTCCTAAACCGCCACGTTAAGTTTATTGCCAGTCTGACATTGAACTCTTGCTGTATCGCGAGGGACAGGTGTTACCTATTAAACCTAGGACTCAGAATCCTATGAGGGCGAGCCTATTGTTATCAACCGGCCACAAATCCAGTCTCCGTGCTGCTACTGAGAATTCACTCACTTACTCTCAGCCTATGTTGAACTGAGAATTTCGCTCACAACACTAGCTTGCTTGCCTTGCATGTAAACTCTATGGTTCCTACTACTTACATAACACTATCAAAGCGTGTGAAGTATTTACGTAAACAAACATTATGCCTACAAGGAAGCAAGTTGTGGAATGTGCTACCATTTATAATGTCATATGTTTTCGATTAACGTATAATTGTATAGTCCAGTGACAGGAGGTTTGAAATGATGTTCGTTTATTTGAGAGCTTCTTAGATGTCTTAGTGACATAATCTCGAGGTAAAATTGTGTTAACAAAATCTTAAATTCAATTCACATGTTGACAACCAAGCTGAGAAAGTATGAGAAGATGTCTATTTTGAAACACGAGACCACCCACCAATCTAATACCAATGCCAGAATGATAATTATACCAAATGTCAAGACTAATCGCGGGACATTACCAACATTTTAGTATTTTAGTAAACGCAGCGTACACGCCCGTGGTCCTAGGCGGTGTATTTCCGACCCATTACTCAGACAATTGGCTGGCGACTTGACATTCATATTCAATGCTACATTGCTCGAATCATAAAACAATTTCACACTGAGTTAACGAGGAAACGGACGGAGTCGCGATCAGCATTGATGCTACTGTCCTTCCATTCATTTTACTGAATGGGTGCAGTGCTATACATACACCTATGACTGTATCCAAGTCTACACACAAGTACCATAAGGATTCGTGACGTAAGACTTGGATATGCATGGTACGCTTGGACATCTTGTGGCGTTTGGAGTTTTTATTGAAACTAGTAAGGTAATTTCAAGTTTATTAGTTAAAGTTTAAAACAAAACTTCGAAAAATATAGATTTATCAGGATAATGAGAAAAAAAACATAAAATTGAATGACACTTATTTGAGTTCGAAATGGACTTCTCAAAGAACGCAGGACGTTATACAAATGAAACATAACTTTCATTTTGGCTCATGTGGAGATCAAAACCCGCAGAAGAGCGCAGAGCAGTCTAGTCCCTATGTCGCCAAATAACAACAATTATAACACCATTATTCCTTGAAGACCGTTCAGAATAATAACCAATACCACATGTTATTACTTCGATTCTCTCCGGCCACATAACAAGCTATTCCACGAAGCGCAGCCGTTGGAACTGTATCTCAAACTGCATATAATATTATGAACTTAGCAATAAAGCAGTAGTCGACCTCGACGATGCTGGAGTTGAGACGATCCAGATAGAAGTTATACCGCCCAGGGAATGCTTGCCCTTTATTCGCGATGAAAATCGCAACTCAGAATTTGTTTTACATAGTATGTAGTTGTAGGTATATAAATTGACTTGGTTCGCTAGGGATTCTAAGATCTCGTATATGTAAGCCAACTTTGCTTACCTAGTTATTTGAAGAGTCACGGAGTAATTTTGTATTTTTGTTGCGCCTTCTGTTAAATCGCTATTATAAATTATCATTTAGGACTATAATATGTTATGACCCTAATTGGCAGCGTAATATTTTGTAATTATAACGTTGCAGAATGCGTAAAGTCGTTGGCAAAATAGCAGGCTGCTTATTCTTCTCTTCTGTCGATAACTACTACGAATAGGCATATATTAACAGCCTATTATTATCATATTTACCAATCAAGGAAGCTTTCCCGGATATGACGTCCTCCAGACTTTGTTTATGCACGTCGCCTGTATTAAATACTAGTCTTAGATTTCCATCGATCTAGAATAACATAAAATTTAAAAATATCGATCGGTGACCCAACAGTATTTTTATATTTTTTTACTAACCGTCACATAAAACTTTTACTGTTCGCATTAACGGTATATTACCATGAGGCTACCAATACGCGACTTGCGCTGGCGCAGCGCCAAATGTCACCACGAGTTGAACTTGGAACGTTGTTATTCTTGTAACATACACCATGTTATTTGTACTCAAAAATGTCACAATATGGGATTTTATTGGCAGACTGGAGCTGGGGATTAGTTCCGAAGGCAACTGGAGTCTTAAAACATACAAATTTATGTTACTATTTGAGTATATAATGAAGTACATACATAAATTCTCGCTTGTTTCCGAGAGGAAACCCGAGACCAATCTGTATTTGCTATGATCCTGGCACACCTAGGTACCCCTTTCGCCTCTTTCTAGCATCACATTCGTCATTTTGCAGTTTGGGATACTCCTAACCTGACCTGGCTGATCCAATCAGAATAATATATTTTGTAGATTAATTTTTTTTTCTGACACTATCCTTCTTTTCTATATTATGGCCATTCTATGTAAGCATAACTTTCTCAAAATTCGTCACTACATTCATATTATAATTCTTAAATCTTTATAAATGTCACATCGAATCAAATATTACCAGATGAGACAAATCGTTCATACGAAAGTGTGAAGATACTAATTTTATGCCTCGGTTTATCATTTTTATTAGTATTAGCTTCCGCTTGTTACGCACTCTGCGTGAAGAAATAAATGTGTTGAATGGTGTATTCGTAAAAACATAACTGACAGAGTTGAATTTGCATTTACACAATGTAAAAAATATTGTCTACTTAATTGCCAGTGAAGTGCAAAATTGTTTTAGACATACGAATTGACGACAGTTTTTTTAATTATTTAGGTCACCAAGTAGGTATCAGACTTGCTACTGGAAGACGTGAGGATGGCCGGCCAATGTGTTAGACGGCTTTTTAAGAGATGTCCCAATTGTAAGTCCACAGAAATTTGAGGAAGAATACAGTCCACATAGAACCTAGACTTAGCTTTCTTAAGCTTTGGTCTCAATATTCTTCAGTTGCCTTTTACGACTGACATAAGATGTGGGGTTACCTATTTTTGCCGGCGTCAGTAAATAAATTACAAATAAAATCTCATGAATTTCCATTTTCGTGAAATTGGCTGAATGCCAGGATTTTCCAAGGATAACAATTGGCAAGAGTGCGGCCCATCATCGTCATAATCCAACGCCAATAATTCTGCCATCTTATGTACTTAACCTTTCAGAACTGCAATGGACCTGATAGCTCGTGTTCATCCCTATTTCAACCAAAATCGTATAAGTCCAATGCTCTATATTAAATTCTACCTATACTAAGAAATAAAGTACCTATTACATACACATAATACTTACATATTACATATACCGTACACAGAAATGGATAATAAGAAAATGGAAAGTTCTTACCTGCCAGCCTACATATCTATTGTTTTATTTGCCCGAAGTTGATAATTATGGAGGCCAAGATTCAACTTAAGTCACTGAGCCAGAGAACAGAGTTAGTTTCTTCTTCTTATTCCACTCCTATCACTGGAGGTCGGACATCAGCTTTGAATATTTCTTTGTCCCTGGCGAGGTGAAGCAATTCCGCGGCACTTGTAACTCCGGTCCACTCTCAAATATTTCGAAGCCAGAATTTTTGCGTCGACTAAACCCATGTTTTCCCGCAATTTTGCCCATCATTATAAGTTCCAGTAAATCGTTTCTCTCGTGTCTAAAAATATGACCCAGGTAATATAATAATAATAATCTGCATTAACTTACGGTTTTGGAGAGTTAGCTTGAAATTATATTATTATTAACAATGCCTAATCGGAAAATTGAACTTTCCTGTCGGAAGATTGGCTTGGTTTTAGCAAAAAGCAAGTTCATAAATTGACGTATCTTGTCTATCCTTATAATGTACTTAGTTATTTCAAGACATCACTGACCAAACTTGCCCTATAACATGAGTTTCGTATTTCTAGCAGCACGTCAGGATACAATTCAACACCACTACGTACCCAGTGTAATGTAATACGAAGCCAAATGTTATTTTAAGTTTGGATCAGACGGAAGCGGCTCAAAATTACAGAATAATTTATACGCAAGATTGAAAAATGTCTCGTCGTAACTTTTATATTTATTCCGTAATTTACTGTAGTACAAGTCGCTAGCAAAGTTAGATAGACCAAGAACACGTTTTCGTACAGGTTCCGCTTGATGGAAATGATTGATGACCTGCTTCTGGGACATCGTATATTTAGATGAACCTTCTAGACTTTTCCGCGGAATATAATGCGAGTAGCAATTTGCCAAGATACACCGAAGGACGATGTGTCTTCAAGTAGAGATTTAAAAAATGTTTCTTCGCTAAGACTTCGTGCGATTTATATGTGACAAACATTGCGTAGTAATCGAATTAATTAAAAAGCCAAAGAACTGTCGTCAAAATTACTGTCGAAATTACATTATTATCTACACAACATAGAACACTAATCAAAGATAACCAAATTGCCAAACAGTGTTACTTTACTAGGACTTCTCGTGTTAGGCGTTTTAATCATATCGAAGACATAGACAGATAGCAGCTGGCCATGATTATTTTTAGAAGGCAAAAGAACTTGCTTTGAATCTTAATATAGCAATGAAATCTCACACTTAAGATAAAACCGTTAACCATTCCTTACACCATTATATTCATCGTAAAATAATTACGAAATAAAATATGTAATGCATACAATGGTTTTCGGTTTTGTCAGTATGCACTGTATGAAGTTCGATCTACTACATTCATATAAGCAGCCTATCTCAGTCCACTGCTGGATACAGGCCTCTCCTATGACAGGCCACTGAGCTCGATCCTCGGTCTTCCGCTTCCAACCGCTGCCAGCCATTTTGCGTATATCGTCGCCCCACCTAGCTGGAAGACGTCCTACACTACGTTTGCCGAACCGTGGCCTCCACCCCAGAAAACGTTAGCATAAAATTTTCAGACACCATAAATTTTACACTTCAACCACAGTGGAAATATTATGTTCAAAGTAGGAAGGTTGGTATTCGTAATTACATCGCCCACTAAAATTCTATAAATGATTTATCAACAGATTTCAGTTTTTATTAGCAATGACGTAGTTAATATAATGCGGCCATGATGGTAATTATGGAAATGTCTCACTTTATAGCTTGGCGTGTGATCTACCAACCCCCTTAGCATGAACTAATAAAGCAGGACAGTTTTCGATGTGGAAGAAAGACGCTTGCGTACGTGAGCCATCTCGCTTCCACAACAGAGACTATCCTGCTTTAACACTTTGACTGTGCGTGAAGCAGACGCAATAGTAAAACAATCGCTATGCCCCATCCGTGGGTCATTACACTCGGAAAGGGTTAAAACTCCTAAACTGCCCCCTTACCATGAACTCTTACATTTTTCAAACAGAGAAGTCTAGTTTCTCATTAAACTTTATGATCAGTGTAATGAGTTGTAGTTACACCATTAAAGCCCATTACTATTGAATAGAATAAAAAAGAAAATCATTCATTCAGTAGCGTCTTGTCCTTTACTGCAAGAGATGTTTTAAAATAAATAAAAAGTACACATGACATTGATAAGTCACATTGATACTTATCGGCTTTTGATCCCGAAACGCTAAACACCCCTTTATGCGACCACAACGCTATAATCAGTACTGTTTTAAAATTATTTATTCTAGCTCATGTTTTTAGTTTAAAATTTAACAAGCTCCATTCGATCCAGTTTCTCATCAAGCTAGTCTCGCATGACTAGTTCATTCAAACGTAATGTTCGTATAATACAAATATTTAAAATTTTATACTAGTATTTTAATTATAAACAGCCTATTTTACTATAATAACTTTCGTGAGTGTTATCCATATTATTTACTGTATATTCCGGTTATACTCACGGGTGTATTCGGGAATGCCCGACTAGTTTCGGACTCGACCGGAGCCCTTATTCATGGGCCGAACTCGGCTCGCGACTCTGCCGCGTAACCAGCTCATGAATAAGGGCTCCGGTCGAGTCCGAAACTAGTCGGGCATTCCCGAATACACCCGTGAGTATAACCGGAATATATAGTAAATAATAAACAGCCTACCCTACCTCTTCAATAAAATTGATACCAACATAATGAAAACGAAGCTTCCAAAAAAAAATTAATTTGTAATCATTAAACATTGATAACCTTCATTTTTTGTCAGAGCTAGTTTTGTCTCAACTATATTTCTCAGGATTGTTTATTTATAACTTAATAACATATTCAGGGTTAATGAGCTATAATGCCTACACAACCAATGCTTCAAAACTTTCATAAACTACTATTTGTGAACCAACACCTACGCTTTTAATTTGCCTACTAGATGTATTCTCACCCATTCGTACTAATTTGTCAGTAACGAAGTTACCAAGCGACAGCTGTCAGCAAAAAGTTAACAGCCACCCATATCTTTATATTATATAGTGTCAAATGTAAAGAAATCTATAAAAAGCTTTGAAGTTAACGAAATGGAAAATATTCAGCAGTTCAATTCCATGTTATACATATTTAGTTTGGTCAATTTAGACATAAAAATTGTGGTCAAATAAAATAAATTCCCGGACAGCCAAATATTGGTGGAGACCTGGGGCTTACCATTACAATATACATTCATTCTCTCAAGCATAAACAGTAATTTCGGCTATTTTCCGGGTGAGTAATAATATGAATACGATTGCTATAAATTGTCGACTACTTTTGCTTTTTACGCCTTTAGGAACCTACCAAGAATGTATTAAAGATACTATTGCAGATCCAACCACTATGTATTCATCGAAAACATGCTAGTCTAACAGCCACGCGTCGTGCGTCAGTGAATTGTATTTTTAATTAATTGCCGTAGTCGTTTGTTACATCAAAATATAATCGAGTGTTACAACAATAGATCATAGTAACACCTGGGCTGGTGCCAAAACCATATAAATTTACGTAAACTTCCCCATAGCATCGTCATCGTATGACACAATCACGCAGCTCACTTTAGACTAATTGGCGAAGACAATTTTACAACATGACTGGTACCTAGATAGATAATTGTAGATGATAAATGATAAATGATAAATGATTTTATTTCTGTAAATAGGTTTAAAAAAAACACTTTTACACGTCATTTTTTAAAAACTAGATGGCATCGGCATTTCCTAACTGACTACCTCTGAGAAGAAATACCGAAACAAACTCAGGGGTCAAGATCTCTTTTAAAGTCCAGACAAGCTCAATATTTTATGCGAGAACAGTGTAGGTGGTCTGAGAAGTGGTCTTTTTAGGAAAGAACCACGGCGAGTTTGAGTCGACCTGTCCTTACAGACGCCCCGTCTCGTACCATCTGAAGGACATTTGGGTAGGCCGCATAAAATACTCAAACCGTCAGACACGCATAGGAATAAAAAAAAAAAAGGAAGGAAAAAAAAACCTACGCAATGCTCACATTTACAAATACACGACATGTACAATGTAGGACGTCTGTGATGGTCTTTTAAAGAAAGAACCAAAGCAGATTTGAGTCAACCTGTCCTGACAGACGCCCCGTCTCGTACCATCTGCAGGACATTTGGGTAGGCTGTATAAGATACTCAAACCGCCAGACAAGAAACTATCTAAGAAGGAAAATCCTACATCGTACATTAATATAACAATAATAATGAGAATAAAGAAAAAAAAAATACATTATGTCAGTTTGTAAAAATATAAAAAAACAAAACAAAATGGATCAAAAGATCAAACAATGTCAGTTTTGCGTCAAATATGTAAAAAAGGGTATACAAATTAAATGTCAAAATTAAACAATACAAGAAGAGGCTTAAGCCCAAGCATTTTTATCTAGCATATAGT
This sequence comes from Abrostola triplasia, assembly GCA_946251915.1. Classification (NCBI taxonomy): domain Eukaryota; kingdom Metazoa; phylum Arthropoda; class Insecta; order Lepidoptera; family Noctuidae; genus Abrostola; species Abrostola triplasia. The sequence continues at coordinate 1,373,964 of OX276433.1, forward strand.
CAGACACTTTATAGTAACCTTTTCTACATAGTTTGTGCTTGATAAACGACTTAAATTTGTTTAAACTCAGGTTTTGAATGTCGTTTGGAATCTTGTTATAAAAACGTATGCATTGACATTTGAATGAGTTACTAATTTTCTGAAGCCTAGTGGCTGGTACAACAAATTTGTGTTTATTTCTAGTGTTAATGTTGTGAACATCACTGTTTCTAATAAAAAGATTAATATTTTTATGAGCATAAAGCAAGTTCTCGTAAATATAATGTGATGGGACAGTCATAATACCAATCTCTTTAAACTTTTCCCTTAGCGAATGTCTGGGACTTAATTTATAAATTGCCCGAACAGCCCGCTTCTGTAGTACAAAAATTGTTTGTATATCGGCAGCATTCCCCCACAAAAGAATGCCATACGACATAACACTGTGGAAATAACTAAAATAAACGAGTCTAGCGGTATCAACATCAGTAAGGTTTCTTATTTTAAATACGGCGTATGCAGCAGAGCTCAGCCGTTTGGACAACTTATGTATATGTGGGCCCCATTGTAACTTAGCATCTAAAGTTATGCCTAAAAATACAGTGGTATCCACAAGTTCCAACTCTTCGTTATTCATATGTACACTGGTTTTCACTTGTCTAACATTTGGTGTAGTAAATTTAATACATTTGGTTTTTTTCTCGTTCAAAAGCAAATTATTAACATTAAACCAGTGGACCACAGAGATTACGATATACACTTTGAAGAAATTTAAGCTATTAATTAGGTACAAAGATCTAAAATATCTGTGGGAAGAAACTCACTTTAATTAGGTGATGAATCCAGTGTAGGTTCGAAAATAGGTCGCTATCAAATGGGACTTAATTATTGAATCAATGGATGAAGTACCAACTTATAAACTACGAACAAAGTTAAAAACTAGTTTCTAATATTAACTAAAAAAAGGTAATAAACATGAAATTACTGCGATGATCCCTTTTGTTCAATTCAAATACAAAGGCTGAAATAATGACAGCAATTACTCCTGGGTCATTCGAATTTTCTTTCTGATTTACCTTAAATGTGCCTCTCCTTGTTTCTTTAAATTCATTTACTTATATAACGTTGTCTTCAAAATTAGTTCCTTTCTCGTACCATCCGCGTTTGTTGCTAATCCAAAGGGTTTATTAAAAGGTTCCACGAATTAAGCTTTACCCGCTAATGTTAATTCTAAAGTGGCCGTGCTTATGATCCGTTTAAGTAAATCAGATTTCAAAGAGTTTTCTCGAGAAATACTTATATTTTGAATTGTAAAATGGCACTTCAGAAACCGTGTTGGGAATGAACTTGGAGTCTCACACAATTCGCTTCCGTAGGCAGAAAAGCAAGTTCTAAGAGGTGGTGACTGGTGAATCAAATCGTAAAAACTTTATATTTACAACTTTCATTTAATATTACTGTTCTTATAACACAGAAAATGAATTAATGGATGACTGTTTCAAAGTACAATGACAACTAAAAACAATATGATGAAAAAGTTAAACTTTAACTAACAGGAGATTCAACAACAGTTATATTTGAGTTAGTTATACGATAAAACAAACATACAATAAAAATTAATCACAAGCAAATAATTACTATTTAATTTTTACATAATTTACTACTAAATTACTGATTAATTACGAGAGTACACGTTCCAAGTTTCCATGAATATTAAGGGTTTTAATGATTCCAGCTGCTCATAGTCCCACGTAGGTCTATCACGGTATTTTTGTGGTACTGGTGACGTCATGAAATCCTGTATCACGCAAGCGAAGTTCACAGTATTTATGTGAACACGGACGCCTGACATCAATCGTCGTTGGGTCTCACCTCGGCAGACAATATTATCCGCATGGTTGGAACCTCTTTCCTTTTCCGAGTTAAGTAGAATCAACTGCCTTTTAATGGTTTATTTTATAATTACGGCTACAACGTGGATGTTTTAGTGATTTAAAACATGACGAAACAAAACTTTTTGGTTGTAACTCTTTCCCTGTTCAGTCCATGTGACTAGTACATGGCAACGAGATGAGAGATGAGATTGTGTCTAGCGGCAAGACAGGCAACCTGTTGAGATGTTGTTTTGTTTGGGATATCAATTAGAGTGTTCAAAACTCAATAATCACTAAATAAATTCAAACAACAACAATTCCGTTTTAGCTATCTTTATGCTAAGAAAGTGATGTCTTCTTTCGATAACATGGCGAGTGACGAGTCTCTGCACACTCGTGATTACGTCACATAAATTGTTTATAATCGTCCAGGCTAATTTCATTCCAATAATAATAAAAACAAACTACGTAAGGATCAACGAAGCATTCCCCTACTTTACTCTAATATTACGTGTGAAGTCTCTTTGAAGTGTGTAATAGGTAAATAAACGGACTTCAAAGAAATGTTGACAGGATGCGACCGTGTTATTTAGTTGGTTTAATTTGGTACAAATTAAGCAATTGGAAAACTACTGGGGTAGGAGATTTGGTAGTATAATTGAGAAAGTGCTTTCTAAAAAAATATCGGAATAACGACCCTTGGTACACATTATGAAAATATGGATGCCGCTTATCAAGCACCTTCGCCAACACAGACTAATTGCTCCAGAAAGACAGTGTTTCCAAACGAAAACTTAAAATATCAAACCTCTTTTTAATCAATTTACTCATCTGAAATCGCCTTTTGTTAACGGTGCATAGCTAGTACGCCCCGACTTTGTTACTTGGGGAGACCTGGTGTCCTGAAACACAGGCCTCTGGCCTAGCTTAGGCTCCAGTCACCCACAATATTGTAATTATTGCTAACAACATACTACCTTTGCTTGTTACATTGCAAATATTGTGGTGAGAAATAAACGTATTATTATTATTATTTAAGAAGCTATCTACTTATGTAGTTAAACCAAATAATCGTAAATACAGACTCTTTCCCTTTTCGAATGGACGGTACACTATTATTATTTGTGTCTATATCTTTAGTAGCAACAGATATTACATAGGTACCTACTGTTAATACCAGAAGAATAGAGAAATTAAAGTCATTCTTCCTTGTATATTGACCTATCTTATACCAAGATCTTGAGCATCATATTAAGAATGAGATTAGTTTGAAACTGCACTACAATCTGTGTAATAAATCGTGTTTACATCAATAAAAAGTAATACGAGTTTAAGTAGTTTAAAAAGATCTTATAGCTCTACAATGTTTGAATATTAAAGCTGGGCAGCGCATAAAACTAAATAGTTTTCAGAGTTTGTTTAAATATGTTTTACATTAATGAAGCTCCAGTATTTATTTTACGTCATGCAGTAATAAATACTACATAGGCGGACTTTGCCTTAGGCATTCTCTATTTACTTATATATATAAAAGATCGAAAGACACGAGGTGTGCAGATTGAAAATGTTAGAGAAACAAAAATGATTCCTGTATCTAACGATCATACGGTCTATCACATTGACAATCCAAAGAATAGGGACCTCATTACCAGACATCATAAATCATGTCATATTGATTTTAAGTGGCTAGAAATAAGGCAGGATGATAAAGAAGATTAACAAATTAACTTCAGCTGCCTTACTATCAGCTTGCATTGCATGTCATTTTCCGATGTGGACGCCAGACAACTTGTAGCGGCAGTCTCGTTTCCACAACGGAAAATGACCAGCAATGAGATCTCATAGTAACCCTGCCGGTAGACGGTTCTCAATATCATTCTTAATAAGACATGTTAAGCCCTTGGAGATCTTACAAAAACTTTTACAAAAAACACCTTATCCATGAGCCATTAGTTTAATTTGGCTCAGTCATCTGAATTCAGTAAATATTCGAACTATTTGTCATCAGACTACAAAACTATTCATCGCGTACTTCATGCCAAATAAAATAAATACATCGGAAAATAAACGCCACAAATAAATACCGAATACAAACGATAATGATTTTAAAACATAATTATTTATGAACAAACAAATACATTACACTTAAAATAATCGGGTTCAACGTTCGGGCTAAATGACTTGCTTTTTTAATGCTGCACTGTATTATAAAGTTTATAAATAATGCTGTGGCAGAGGACCGCGGCGGATGGATAGTTGGGAGTCCTATACCCAGCAGTGGGATATTGAAGGCTAAGGATGACGATGGTGATAAATGCTAGTCTTCTGGTGCAAGTAGAGAGCTTCCTAGAGACAGTCACATAGCTTTATTGTACATTTAACGCATCCTAGGCATGCCCCTATAATTTTGCTAATAGACAAATGTTTCATAGTAAAATGTATCGTATGGCCAACACGTATAGAAGAAAAAGTTATCATATAAAGTATACCAATATATTTCTCGATGCCAAATCATCGTTTATTTTATAGTATCTAGGTACATAATTATTTATTTGAATGCACGAACCTATGAATCCTGTTCCATAGTTATAACACTATAGTTATATACTCCATCCAACATTATAATGATAAAGGGCGTAGTCTGTCATAATCTTCATTTTCAAACATGATCGAACAAACTTTAAGATGAATTTTCTCGCTACTACATAACACTTAGGTATTCCTTTAGCGTTGTCTCTCGCTTCATAGCTCACGTATCTGATTAAACCAAGAAATACAGAGATCTAAAGAGGTAGGCTCTGAACATTCATATTATACTGATAATTTATTAAATTATATTTTTTTTTTTTTTTTTTTTTAAAAAAAAAACGTCGCCCCACACTAGGAATTTCTCCTGTATCGTGGGTGCGTTTCACAAACATGAAATATCACAAACACAAACACCCAGACTCGGGACAAACATCTGTGGTTCGCACAAAGTTTTGCCCCGTGCGGGAATCGAACCTGCAACCCTTAGCGCAGCAGTCCAATTGCTTAGCCACTGCGCTAATCAGGTCGTCAATATTAAACAGAGACTAAATAAAATGACGAAAACTTTAGGCTCGACTAGAGACTTGAACATCACATCATGATCCTACAGTCTAGCGTATCCTGGATGCACAATTGCATATCCTTGCTGATGGACAATCTACCGCGGCATGTTTCCAATAGTCAATTAGCTCATATTACGAAAGCACAGAATGGACCTACAATTATATTATATTTACTGTCCCTAGGGAGCTCTCTACTTGCACTAACATACTTTTAAATATAATTTACAAACAAATGCACGTTTCTATTGAAATTTTGAATAACGCATCAAATTCGAAGTCACCAGTCATAGCAAGCACAAAGCCAAAACTAAAATCGAACTTGGTTTTAAGAATATATCAAGTTCTAATTCAGTAACGAAAATTAGATAGGTATCAACTGTTAGGCACAAGATTAATTGAAAGTCAAGTGAAAAGATAACAATTTGAAGCATTATCTCTAGTTTGTAATCGAGACTTCATCAAAAAAGCTTACTCAAACTTGATCTGATCTTATTAAATTTCAAGAAAGGTTTTGCTTATCTTGTGCTTCAATAAAAACCTTTGATTTAGCAAAGTCTAATCATGACAAACAACTCACATTTAAAAACACCTAAAACAATTTAAATAAATATTAGATCAGGAAAGTTAGTCAACGTTTTATGTAGTTTGAAATTGTCATACGAGTTCTACTTAGATGACGAAATTCATGATCATTAGCTGGAAGATGTCCACTGTTCAACAAAGGCTTCCTCCTTAGAGGGGATGCACCATATTCCCCAGGCTTGGCAAGCGGTTTAGTGGGAAAGTTACAGAATTCACTTCAGCCCATCTTCTGGTTTTTTTCCTTAGTCGCCTCCTATGACGACACCCACTGGACTAAGTAGAGAGGTGCTAAGAGTACGCCTCTTGGGATAAAATTGGCGACACACAACAAAATAACTGTAGTATCTTCAAAAAAGTACAGCCAACCGTCATTTTTATTCCTATCTATATATGTATGTATATACTTGACAAGCACCGATATTTTTTACTAACTTCATTTTGCTCTACGATAGTGCTTTTAAAACTCACCTATTACCGTTGGAGTGAGCCCAAAATGTGATTAAAGTGAGCACTTTAAAAGCAAAGCAATTATAAGCTCTGAGCTATTGGTATCTCGTTTTAAAGTGCTGTGAAATCCTGCCTCTCGGATAGCCCATCCCGTTCATTACTACTCTTTAATTCATTTACTAGCATAATAATATGATGCAACCAAAACAATACTGATAAAATTGGAAATTTCCACTTAATTTTGCACTAAGAAAGTAAGTTATGTTACATTGGTAACCCATATTTTGCAGCCATCAACTTAGATTTGCTAAGAAGAAATACATGGATTAAATAAGAGGTTTGAAAATATCGTTTTCAAATAGTATTCCAACAGAAGTAATTAGATAAGCAAGCTAGCCTACCATGTGGCTTACTAACAATTAAATATATTGGAGTGAAATGGAAGAGGGTCTAGACACAATATCTCTGCTATTTAGCAGACCATTTGGTCCGCGATTCAAATTGACTTCACATACATAGTTCGTAGGGACGATTCACTTACCAACATAAAAAAATCATTAACTCAACTAATTATTTTGGTGAGACAAAGGCGATTGCCTGGAATTAATTACTCTAATATTGAATACAGGTTGTCAAAATTGTTACGTAACACAAATCCTGAAATCAACAACATTCCCCGTTGATTAAATTCGAATTATATTACCGGTATAATTCGCTATTCAAATAGGCCCACAGTGGCCCATTCACAATAATTTGTGTTCAATTGTTTACTAATTTATTCGGGATCCGAGTTTACCCACTTTATTGGTTTTGTAGTTGGGACTCATAAAGCTACATAGATGAGGTTGCTGACTGCTGTACTTGCCGTAAATAGAACTAACTGACTTCTCCGAGATTCAGACTCATCCAGAAAAGGTCCATCCGTAAAGTCAATACGTCTTTACGGATGGACCTTTTCTGGATGGACCGACGATATCGTCAGAATTGCGGGCAACCGGTGGATGGAATTGGCAAGCTGTCGTTCATTGTGGCGTTCTAAGGGGGAGGCCTTTGTTCAACAGTGGATATCTTCCAGCTGATGATGATGATTGACTTTACTTACACAGCAAGTAAAGTCAATATTCCGGAGAAGTCGGAAAGCGCGCCGTTGGTTTAGCACTTATCTCGGAAAGGAATCTATGGCGAACCGGTATGACGATTTGGTATTGAATTCTATAGGTATTAGGTAGATACCTACTAGTACTGATATAACTTATAGGTTGCTCATCTTTTTTTTATTTTAGATAAAAATTATCACACTATATAAAAGCGAAAGTTTGTATGTATCATTGTTGCATCTTCACGCTGAATCGACTTGATCAATTTTTATGATCATACAATTTGGTATGAAGGTAGCTGACACCCTAAATCAATACGGGATTGTTATCCCGAAAAAATGTCGTGGGTAACACCACGAAGCACAGCTAGTTATAAAATATTTTTAACGCTATCTGCAAAGTAGGTGCCTAACTGCCTAGTAACTTGTTCTTGTGAATATAATAGCGAACTATTTAATCAGAACTATTTTTTATTGTTTAGTAACATAAATTACATTCTTGGAATTGTATGTCGCTGAATACTTACAACATGGAAAGAATTTTTATTATTACATACCAAAATACCTATTGAGTCTAAATTACTTAAATGGAAGTATGACATGAGGGGCCTTTTCCCAGCTGTGGGATGATATGGGTAGGGCTTATAATAACAGTAAGTATTAGGCCGAGGCTGCACTACGGTTAAACCGCTGGAGTTGTTAACCGCGTGACAAGGAAACTAATATAAACAGCCGCACTTGCGGTTTTTTTCTTTTTTTATCCCCACTCGGTTGTTTGTTTTAGTCTCCTTGTCGCGCGGTTTAAAATCGCAGCTGTGCAGCCTCAGCCCTAGCATAGTTGAAGAATTTTTACGTATTATTTAATACAGTAGGTAACCCTCTTTCGCCAATTTTAAAATAAACGATAAAATAGGATTTATATCGAAAATTACAAGGGTTAATGAAATTCTGTGAAAATTATAAATGTTTTACGCAGAACAGGTGCTGCCTACGTATAATTATAAGTATACGGCTGAAATGATACCCAGTATTTAAAACAGGTATTATTGAACTTATAATATAAACATTTTATTTAAATATTCTACGACTACAATTTATCTTGTACCTATCATACTTAATTAAAACAAACATACAATGACATTACGATTATATTCTGGGTAGGGGTCGGACCCGGGACCTTGAAATGGAAGCTAACTAGGTAAGTAACAAGATTCATTATTGTCAGAGCTGGATCAAATATAGCATTATGTATTTTTTCTTCTTTAATATTTAAGTGCCTTCAGATAATTCATATTAGTGGTTGCGACTTTAAATAAGTATTTATACCAGACATCATTATTTAAATCAAAATCACCCTTTATCAAACATACCTTCCTCCTTTATCACCTCTTTCTCACCGGTATTTTCCACATCGGCCATAATGACACACAAATAATTCCGCACAAAAACCAGAGAGAATTTAAAATAAACTTGTCACCCGTATAATTTATAACCCCTAAATTGTCCCCGTCACATCGTTTCACACACGACACACATTATTTTATCATCAAAGGAATATCCAAACGCAATTTAGAATGAATGGAATCAATTCCGTAATCAATCAATTAATTTAAAAAAAACACTCGCGCCACTAACTTTCGCGCCAATACGCGATTTTTTAGACTTGGCACACACACGTCCAAATACCACAAGAGATGATCACTAACTGTTCTATTTTCGTTGATGGAGCAAATTGAAAGATTTATACGTGAGAGCAATTTGCAGCAATACTATTGTACCTATGTGTATCAGGTTTTTATTCATCAATTATTAGCCTGTAAACGTCCATTAGGGAACACGATCCCCATAAAAGACCGCTTCAATATGCAGTCATTAGACTACGTTTATCGTCATGCAAGCGTAGGTTTCATATTTAACAACTGTCTTTACTGTATTAAACTTAATCAAGTTCTGACACTTAAAAAAGCTACATCGGGTAGGTAAATGACGTACAACTTTTTCGCCTACCTCACATTGTTTTCCGGTCACTTAGGTGCCTACCTATGTTTTAAATCCCGACATTTCAGTGCCTTTAAGTTTTCCAAGATTACCTATTCTTGAAGGCAAAAATTGCATGATAATAATGGTCAGGCTTGTTTTATAGAGAAATAATTATGCTCTCTCATCCATGCTTGTATGTTCCTACTACCCAGGTCTTTGAATATCATTATGATTTGATTAAGTTAGGTATGCAAAAAGTGGTGTAGGTGACATAGATCCAATCAAATACCCTTTTTGTTGTACCAAGAAAGGATTGTTTTTACGTAATAGCTATGCTAATAAGTTACTTACCTTACAATGATAATATTATAATTATATAAAATGAGATAGATATCATGTTACTAGCGCGCTCATTTTGAAGTCTCAAAAACTTCCAAGTTGGGACATTTTGTCTAACAGCGATTTTAACTAGTCAATCTACGCTATTATCTTTACGTAATTATCAAGTTGTTTATTTCATTAATTATATTAAATTCTGTGTGCAGTGCGGAATACTTTTCTCGTTCATTTTATTAACATAATTGACGTATCTATACTATACATATAATATTATTTTTGTTCGTTTGTCTAGATACATACCTACACAATTAGGTTCTTACCTAACTAGCCCTAATCCACTAAATCCAATTGCACTACAGGTAATTATTTTCACTTGGTAAATACTTCACAATCATCGATTTTTATAATATATTCTATGGCTGAGAGAGATATTAAAATTAATTTAATTGGAGACTTTACATTATGTCCATATTATTATTACCTAAATTAACCTGATCGCTAAGAGACAATAAATAAACAATTGAAGTGTGCCATAATGTAAGTGCAGTGGACAGTATAAGGGTTAATAATTTTACCTAAGTATATACGAGATGACTATTAGTTACTTCTTAAGTAGGTATTTTATTTTAATCCTTAACACTTGCCTCTAACATAGTTGTTATTTTATATTACCAAAATTCACAATGTCGTAGGCGTTTCTATTTTTATTGCTCGAGAAATATTTAATGACTGAATGTGTTCGCTTGCTTCTTTGATATCAAAGAAATGTTCCTACTTGGTCGTGAATACTGCACGCGATGGAGAGCCAGCGAGTCTTAATAAATATTGCACTCTTGAGATTTATGTTCTTATTCCATAACAGGGACGGAGAAAGGATTGTTCTGTTAGTACAGCAACGATGAATATTTGATGCTTTGTAAGGTACATATTGAAGTTGAACAAAGTTTATTATTTGTACTGTATTTCGCGGCTTGTATTTCAGGTGAAAATAATAATATTAGAAACGGTAACATAGGTTAGTACACAATTTTTTAATTTGATAAGTTACTATTTGATTCTTCTTTTTGATATTAGCAAGAGCTATGTCCAAGAAGATAGTTATCCTACCGTAGAATAAATATTGCCCAGTTAACAATCGTGGTAACGAGGTTAACCGCCCAGGGTACGCCAGACGTACTTAGGTAGTATCACTCTTAAGGTACTGCACGTACACCCCAGACCCCAGAAGTTGAAACTATTCCACTTGAACATAACATAACAACACGCCTGTATTCCACAAAGGGGTAGGCAGAGGTGCAAATAAGTAGACTATTATTACTAGGTATATTTTAACCGGACAATATCAACATAAGATAGTATCACAGATTCCATGATACTATTTAAATCAAACTTATGCAAATAAATAAACTTATTTTAACCCCTAGTCTGTAAGCTGTATTCTATTATTCAGCGCACAGAAACTCACGTAGTTTTAAATATACAATATTTTTAAATACTATTTAACTATGATTGAAATTGAATTTGCATATAAATAACAGTTTAAAAGACCCCATTTATTTTGGGGGATACCGTTGACTATAAAAAAGAAAGTATTTTACATGTGTAACGAAACGTATCAAACTCTTTTTAATACTGGCAATTAAGCAACTGTCACTGTCAAAGTGTCATGTGTCATGTAATCATATGTCTTCATTCAAAATGTCATTCGTGTTGCCTTCTGTTTGCGCAATGTTTTTGTAGTTTGTATAACTTACAATAACCTTATATGAATGATAAAACTGACATAAATTAGTAATTCTATATTATTCCTAAGTCTTAGTAAGATATAAGTTGTTTAACGATGGCGGAAGAAGAAGAAAACTTGCATCGTTTGGAGGGAACATCGGGCGACGCTCCAGGCGGTCTTATTATAAAGAAGAAGGAAAATCCAGCTGAGTTTCAGTTTGCAAAGCCTTCGTTACTCGGTCTCGATAAGCTAGCTGCCGCCAAGCGCCGGCAGAACCGGCTGATATCGTTCCAGGACGAGAATCATGATGACGATGCCGATGACAATAAAAGTGATGCCAGTGGCTCGAAGGAACGTAAATATAGGAAACATAACGAGGAAACACCTACTTATACTGGTGGTATATCCGAACAAGCGCGGGAACGGATGCTTGAGAGGTTACAGAGGTACAAAAGTTTGTTAAAACTAATTTACCCACTAAAACTTTCGTGAATGTTATCCACATTGTTAAAACTTGTTTTATTATGTTACCTGCACCTATATTTTTCTTTTTATTTAACTAGAGTTGATAAGATACCAGCATTAAAAGTTGGTACCTCATTAGTAACTTGATAAATAAGTAATAATTTAGTCTATGGTTTAAAATTGTAATTCTTTATGAATAAGGGGATACTGTTTTAGATCCTTTAGTCCATAACTGTGTGTACTTCTACTAACTAATATATTTAACTTACAGGAGAGAGAAAGAAGCTAAAGAGAAAGGTGTACACAACTCTACACAAGAAGAAAAGAAAACAAGATCAAAAGATGATGAAGATGACCGCTACTACCGTCATCGTTATGACCGGAGAGACCGAGACAGGGACAGGAGAAGAGACGATAGAAGAGATGACAGACGGGACAGGGATAAAGATAGAGATAGGCGAAAAGACAGGGACTCTGACCGCAGAGGACATAGAGACAGTGAGAGAAGTGGAGATAGTTCTAGAAGGAGTTATTATGAACCGAGATTCAAGGATGAGCCAAGGACTCCAAAGTGAGTTTAAATAACTGTATTTAAAAAACTAGTTAAATAACTGTATTTATAATATATCTTAAAAAATCATAATACTAAACCATACTTATATTGTTATTTCAGTCTAAAAGTCTTGAAGCCAACTGACAAGACGCCTTGGGACGATGATGATGATGATCCGAAAGCTCCACTCCGGAAATCCAGCTGGGACTTCCCAACTCCACTGCCCCGTGAATATGGAGGTGACCGTTCCCAGAGGAGTGAGAGAAGTGGAAAACCACTCAGAGATTATAAGGGACGCCCGTATGAAAACACACCAAGGCCTTCACCTCATAAGTGAGTATATAAAAAACCAACCAAGTGCGAGTCGGACTCACGTACGAAGGGTTCTGTAACCATTAACTATAAAAACAACATATTTATTGTATTATTTTCTTCTATTTTTAGTATTTGTTGTTATAGTTTGTTTCGGTATTTCTTCTCAGAAGTAGTCAGTTAGGAAATGCCGATGCCACCTAGTTTTAAAAAAATTACATGTAAAAGTGTTTTTTTGGAACCTATTTGCAAAAATAAAATCATTTATAGAAACCATATAAACCAGCTTGATGACGTAGTCTGTATTCTTTATCAGTTTTGCCACGTTTTAAAATCTTAACATCACAACTGTAAACCCTGAAGGGGTAGGCAGAGGTGTAGTACACCTACATTTCACGAGCTTTATTGGCATAGTCCCAATGTAATAGGAGTGAGTGTGTTGCCATCAACTGGACACAAATCTCCATGCTGCTACTGAGAATTACCTAATGGATAAACCCAATAACACTGCCCGACTCAGAACTCGAAATTTGGAACCCACGACTCGAGGCAGTTTTTAAAATCGAAATAATCTTTCTGGATAATACAAACAAATGAAACGCATATTTACAGATTCGCAAGTTCGAGACGCGGCGTGGATATAGATGATCCAGATTGGGAGGAAGCTGAAAAGAAACTGGACAGAGCCTGGTATAATATGGGTGAAGGTAAATAATGAATTATTGTTTATAACTCGTGACTCATATACCTGGAACCGTACTAAGATTTAATCCTTCTTATCGTATGGTTGATGAACAACCAGATGTCAGAGTTTAAACCACCTGTAGGCCACTGACATAACTTTACACACCATTGAAAAACGTCTCTGATGTGCCAGTTCTCTCACAATGTTTTCCTTCACCGTCTTTAACAACTGATAACTAATTTATAGTATGTACATGAATTCGTAAAGACACTGGTGCATTTCAAATCGCAAATCACTTGCGACCTTTGACTTGGCAGTTTAACGGGCCATACAACTCAGCTGTCACTGCTTCATTGAATTATTTTCACTAGGTGAAGCTGATGAATCTGATCCATTTGCGGGCACGTCTGCCGAGTACGTGGCCCGCAAGGAGGAGCAGATAGAGAAGCGCCGCAACAGGAAGGTGTCCGCGCAGCGCCAGCAGATCGACAAGGACAACGAGCTGTGGGAGAGGAACAGGATGCTCACCAGCGGGGTGGTGCACGCCATCAATATTAACAATGATTTGGATGAGGTATGTAATGATATTTGCCGAGTGGTATCCAGCCTAGAATTGACCACCCGCTTTGCTCCGTGGGTATCGTAAGAGGCGACTAAGAGAAAATCCAGAAGATGAGCAGCAGCGTCTTCTGTAACTGCAACACTAATACTGTGAACCCCAAGCCGCAAGCCAAGCGTGGGGTTACGACAAGTATGAAGTTATTACTGGGTTTAGACAGTTCTTTAAACACACTCCCAAAGTAAAGAAAAAAAAATAACGAAATTCATATTTCTACCTACAATGGTTTAAATAGTGTGTTTGCTGTTCATCGGCTCCCATCCTGGAAAGCACAACAAGTAGTTGGTCAGTCGCCTGAACTTTCTCTGGCCGTGTCGGTACTAATATATTCGTTAAGTAGGATATCATCGTTACTTATTAGTATTAGCCTGATGGATCCCACTGGTGGGCAAAGGCCTCCCTACTCTCCTCTCACCATTTTTCTTCCATCATCATTAGAATAAGACATACAATGCTTTACTTATTTACAGGAGAACGTCGACCGCGTCCATTTGTTGGTCCACAACATAGTGCCGCCATTCCTTGACGGCAGGATAGTGTTCACCAAGCAACCGGAGCCTGTCATACCTGTGAGTTAAATATGATCGTTTGTATGCAGTTATGGTTACAGTTTTGCAAACTTTAAATACTAAATAACACAATGTTTCTATGACTTTTCGTGTCATTTGGGTTGGTATTACCTATCGTTTCAGTGATTTATAGCTGTAAAGGTAAAATACTGAGTTGGTAATCGTAGATTCCAACAGATAATACCTGACGTCACCCTTATGACGTAAATACTAAAAGGGAACTTGAAATTCGATGAGTGCGAGCAGCGACACGTTAGCACCGCTGCGCTACAGTAGGCGAAGATCGCGGGTTCATGTCCCAATCGGCTCCATCATTTTTCAAATGTCCTTTTTCAATTAACGTAATGTTATTAGGATTTGTATGAAACAAATTATTATCATTATTATTTTGTACTTCTAGGTCAAAGACCCAACTTCAGATATGGCGATGAATGCCCGCAAAGGTTCTGCCCTAGTGAAGGCGTTCAGAGAACAGAAAGAACGCAGGAAGGCGCAGAAGAAACATTGGAAACTAGAGGGAACTAAAATTGGTATGAAATGTTTTAGTCATTTACCCAATATAAACCTATAATTTTGTATTGTGACCTATTGAGATAGACTTTTGAAATAACATAATTTTTGCGTTTTGTATTGTTAGTTATGCTCATGGCAAAGAAGAATATGGTGTAACTATAGATTCCTGTTATTCTATAATTAAACCGATAGAATAAGATTATTTTACCCCTAAAAAATCATAGGATTTTCTTACGTAAAGTTAGTGATTTACATATCATTGGTTGTGATTTCAGGTAACATCATGGGTATACAGAAGAAAGAAGAAGAAATGGAAGACGGCCCAACTAAAGATGCTTACAAATATGCCGAACATTTGGATAAAGGTAATTATTAATAAACAATTTTATTTTACGGAATCATAGTCTTTTCACTGCTGTACTCGCTAGATGGCGCTGATTTCAATATTTAGGAGGCTTTTATACATCAGGCGAAGTGTCGCAGCAGGTAGCCGTTTTAATTGCCAAACAAATATCAACCTAACAGTCATTAAAATTAAGTCGAATATTAGCTTTAGCAGATTTTGAATTAAAGTTTCAAATTACTCTAAATTATTGTCTCTTCTTCTAGAACCAAAAGAGGTGGAGTCGAAATCTGACTTCGTGAAGAAGTTGACTATAGGCGAGCAGAGACGCTACCTGCCCGTGTTTGCTGTGAGAGAAGAACTCTTGCAGGTCATACGGGAGAACAGCGTTGTCATCATCGTTGGTGAGTTAACGTTATATATTATTTAGAGTAAGTACAGTCATTTGCTTAAATTTTTTGTACTATAGCCTTTGCTGGAGGCTCTTGGGACTCGCCAAGAAGTCGATAACACTTACTCCTTTGTGCTGCCTATGGTAGTATTATATTTCGAATAGTTGCCCCTTAAAAATCCAATCTTGCTTTACACTTTTATGATAAACAACAAGCTTTCGTTGTATGTACTTTAGTTATTCTAAGCTAGCACCATTTAGATACAAAAAGTTAACTTTAGGCCTGAGTCTACTATGGTCTCTTTAACTTACCTTGTAAAATCGTCAAAGTTCTAACATAACATCACGCCTGTATTCCCCGAAGGGGTAGGCAGAGGTGTAGATAATATAGTACACCCTCATTTCGCCAGTTTTCGCCAGTGAAAGTTCTACTTACAACTAATTGCGATAAAACACGTATAATCAAATAAGTTTACCATCAATAATCCCGTGTTCCAGGCGAGACCGGCAGCGGTAAAACAACGCAACTAACTCAGTACCTGCACGAGGAAGGCTTCAGCCGGCTCGGCATGATCGGCTGCACACAGCCGCGGCGCGTCGCCGCCATGTCCGTCGCCAAGAGGGTGTCCGACGAGATGAACACTAAGCTGGGTGAGTTATACTATCTCGCTCATGAATATAATTTAATTTTAAAGATTTATTATGGTGGATGCAAATGGCAAGTTGGCGTTCTAAGGGAAAGCCTTTATTCAACAGTGGACGTCTTCCGGCTGATGATAATGATAATTATTAAAATTTGAAGTGTTTAAAGTGAATGTGGAAAGTGACCTTGACCTTGATATTTTTTTTGATTATTCTTTGTCTCGTTTTTTTCAGATTTTTTTCTGTAGTTTAGGTACGTGATTGCACCTAGATTGTCAGTGGATCACATAAATACCTGCATACAAAAAACTTCATCTTAAAATCCACGACATTGATAATTACTTACCACTTATTAAAGTTTATATTATAAGATTAAAACTATTATTTTAGATCATGCAAAATCTGCAAACTTTTATTTATCGTAACAACCGATAGTCTTAACCCGACACCTAGTGTTTGTGCAAGGCAGCGGACAAACATACGAGGGTCAAACTGAAAGTTCTTAGAACTGGCCACTTATAAACAATATAATAAAAAAATAATTCTAAAATTTGAAAATAGAACTCTTTGCCAATATTACTGAGTATATATTTCATTAATTTGTCATTTGTTTTACGATTTGGCGGCAAATTGAAAATTGTCTGTGTCACGTCAACATGAATTTAACACGAGAAAATTTTCGTGCAATGATTTTTTATGACTTTCCATGTCATTTAAGTCAACAAGAAAGTTATGATAGACTACGATTGGCCTTTCACGATGAAGCCCCATCTCGTGCGACAGTTTACAACTGGTTTAATGAGTTTAAACGTGGTCGCACTAATCTCACTGATGATTTACGTCAGGGACGGCCTTCTACGGCGACGACTGAAGATAACATCTGTGTTGTGCGGCGTATGATAGAGACTGACAAAAGAGTGACCTATCAGCAGATTCGGACAAGCTTAGGCATCGGTATGAGTCAAGTGCACAAAATCCTCCACGAACATTTAGCAGTCAGGAAGCTTTGCGCCCGGTGGATACCTCATAATTTGACTGAGGCTCAAAAACTCCATCGTGTGGATTGGTGCCGTAAAATGATTGAAAGATTTAACGGAGGTGACTCAAATGCTGTGTTCGACATACTAACAGGTGACGAAAGCTGGATTTACTGTTATGATCCTGAAACCAAAAGACAATCTGCTCAGTGGGTGTTTCCTTTCGAGAGGTTGCCAACTAAAGTGAAGAGAGATCGAAGTGCGGGAAAAAAAATGGTGGCCTCGTTCTTTGGAAGGATAGGTCATTTCGCAACAATTGTGTTAGAGGATCAAAAAACAGTTTCTGCAGAATGGTACACTACCAATTGTTTGCCACTTGTCTTGGAAAAAGTTCGAGAGAAACGACCTCGCAGTAGGATCCTCCTTCACCACGACAACGCCTCGTCGCACACCGCTAAGCGAACGATCGACTATTTGGCGACATCAAACGTTGAATTACTGGGTCACCCGCCGTATAGCCCCGACCTCGCCCCTTGTGATTTTTATTTATTTCCAAAAATTAAAGAAAAACTTAAAGGAAAGCGGTTTATGAATGCTGAAGAAGCGGTGGCTGCGTATCGCGATGCCATTGAAGAGAACCCTAAAGACGAGTGGGCAAAGTGCTTTTCCCAGTGGTTCCATCGCATGCAGCGGTGTATTGACGTGAATGGACAATATTTTGAAAATATATAATAAAACTAATAACTGGCTAATGTAATCAGTTTTTGATTTTCTAAGAACTTTCAGTTTGACCCTCGTATAACCCCTTTACTCTTCATCCAGGTGACGAAGTCGGCTACGCCATCCGTTTCGAAGACTGCACATCACCGAACACAGTGATCAAGTACATGACAGACGGTATCCTTCTCCGCGAGGGTCTGCGGGAGCCGGACCTGGACAACTACTGCGCCATCATCATGGACGAGGCTCACGAGAGGTCGCTGTCCACTGACATGCTCTTCGGGCTGTTGAGAGAGGTATGTTGATAGATATACTTAGTTCATTTTTTTGTGACCTTGAATAATTTATTTTTGCGGACTTGATAAGTGTTCTTCGTGATATTTATTACTTGATAAAATCAAGAGAACGCTTATTTTCATTAAGAATTTTACAAAATAGCAACAAAATCTTTGTTGAAAACATCTGAGTAAATGGCTTTTCGTTTTGTGACCATAAATGCTGTAGAACGTCGGGTCCAAAAACTAAATAAAACCTCGACAAAATCCGTGAAAATAGACTTATCGTATGGTTTTAAGAATTGGTCGTAATATATATACGTTTGAACATTTATATTAACACGTCACGACTTAACACGAGCTAATTACTCAAACAATTAGCTGCAAGGTCAATTAATATGAAGATAATGGATGCTGCGTGAGTCACATTGATGACATTTTAATTATATAATGTATGATTTAGTATTAATAAACTACAGTCCACATGATCAGTAATTGCAAGATAGATTATAATTAAGATATTATCTACTTTTACAATGTAAATGTTATACAAGACATCATAAACTAGCATGCGTAATATCAATCGGATAATATTTGTAATTTTTAACACATGTAAATGCACATGTCCTTGAAATATACACATGTATCTTCGAGTTTGTGACCTTGACCTTGAAATCCCGGCTGATTACAACTTATTTTGAACTCAATTATTACATACATAAGGTTTCATTACGCACAGGCGTTGCTGGGTACGAAACCTAAGCGATTAAGATGACTGTCCTAATTATATAACAGTAAGAAATTAAGCACATAACATTATGTGGTCTTGGGAGTATTTCGACGTACAAATCGTTACAAACTCACGATCAAAGGCCAAATGTACTGTGACAGACAGACAGGACGAAAGATTCAATCATGATAAAACGAATTTATTCAGTCATACTTGTTATGACACTAATACTATATTTATAACTTAGTATTCTACCATTGGGCCAATTCAAATATTATTTTGTCTCTTTAAACGTTACTCCTGAGAATAATGCTCATTATTGCTATTATCTGAATTATCTTAACTACACTCAAATCTGTAATTTTAGGTTTTAAGAAAGGTTTCGTGGAGCTTACGAAATATTGTAGAGTAGGCCTCAATTGCAATGCAATTTTTATTTCCAATTTCTAAAAATGTAAAATTGCGTAATGTCTATGTTTAGCATGACAAAGCAGCTTTCGTTTTGCAAACGACACAGACATTTTATACAGACATATTTTTTTCAAGTACTTTATAACGCAAAGTCCAAGTCTATATTCGTCCTGATCAACGTGCGTCGATTTTCTTGGCATCATTTTGATTTTTCGTACGGTAAATACTGTTCAAATAATGTGTCTTGGCATACACATGTAATTAAAGGATGCCACGTGTACTGTGTAGGCCCAACATTCTGCTTTAGTGCTTCCAAAGAAATAAGGTCCTTCTAGAACTTATCACTTATTTTGTGAATGCTGGTTAATCAGTAATTGGCGACTGTGTAAGTCTTAGACAAAGTTATTAATATACATAAGCATTACTGTACACAGAAGCTGTTGGTAAACCTTAATAAATTAATTAATTAATAAACCTTTTATATGTATACCTAATATCTATGTCATATAATATATTAAGCTACTCAACCACAGTCTAACCACTAAACTGGTTTTATCTGAAATAGTATCACATAGATATATAAATAAAATAGGTGTCGAAAGACATAAGTTACTCTATGTGAGGGTCATAAAACATATAACTGCATAGTATTGGATTATAGTAGAATATATCGTTGTTTTTATTTTATAGTCCTAGAGTTGTATGACAAACTTTCTAGTCAAAAAATTAGCCTTTGCAAACAGTTTTTTAAATATCTGCCGATATACGGGTCTTACTGTAAACTATTTAAATTTATTATTATTACTCATTTTTTTTACCTTACAAAAAACTGACCTTGACTTTCGATCCTTAAGAAACTCTGCCAAATGTACCTGTAGTTATTAATATAACAAATAGATGTCGCTAGCGCTCACAGCTTTTCTCTAATTTTGGATACTCCTTGACCATACACAATCCTGCTGGAACAATGCCAAGTTCCGATACGGTTTCATAGGAAACGTTGCTATTTTTAATATTATTTGACCTCGACCTCCGACCATAATAGAAATGTTGTAACAGCGCTATTTAACCTTTGACCTTGAACTATTTACTAACCTTAGAATTGCGGTGAAGGAACTATTTATGACTTTGTAAAACGAAAGATATTTCGATACAGTCAGCAACAAAAATAGGTGAACATACCATAATAATATTAATAATCGATCTCAGCAACTAGTAGGCCCAAAAGCCTACAGCGAAGCCTGAATTAGTTAGAAGTCTCTAAACACACTATCATCACACTACAGACAGCTGTTATACTAAATACCTGCCGACTCACCACATCATCAATCTCATCAGCTTTCACAATGACTTACTCTTCGCCTTCTTACGCTTGACTACCGTGATAAGGATTTAACCCCTTCAGTAAGGGAGAAAAAATTACCAAAAAAAACATAATAATAATATCTATTTATTTCTACTCACTAAAACACGTTTAGCTTCTGTAGCTGACCTTACCGTGCACTTTGACCTTTTATTTAAGTAATGGCTTATGTGAAAGAGCTTTATTTTCTTTAAAAAAAAAAAGCGCCGCCCACTAGGAATTTCTCATGTGTCGCGTCTTCATATGTGATATTTCATGTTTTGTTTTTCTGCATGCCATTAGAATAAATCTTTTCCCTTCATATTTTTATTATTTCTTTTTTAACCTTTTTATTTCTTTCTCCTAGCTTTTCTTCATATCCTTACTTCTTATACTGTGCTACAACAGTAATCCTATTTCCTTTTCCATGCATTGAGCATATTCATTTCATTTCCATGCATATTCTTAAACTTATACCTCTCTTTTAGCTTTGTGTTTACTTAGATACAGTGTCATTGTCGTTAGCTATGCACTTCTTTTATCCTACCAGAATTTCATTCTTCGATCATCATTTTGTAATTCTGTAAGCTTCTAATCTGGATGTTAGCCTAGCCTGGAATAAAATCTGGTTCTTTCCTGTTTATTTGGACAGTGTGTGTGCCTTCTCTTTTTTGGACTCACCTATATTTGGAGTTGGGAAATAGGTCCTTTTCAAAATCAAACAAAAAATTATAAAGTTATCATTTATTCATAAAAATGCTTCATTATAAATAGAACGTTTAAACATACACGAGTACAACTCTCACAACAGTAGACGTATGTCATAAATACCATCACACCTGTATTCCCCAGGGGACAGGCAGAGGTGTGTACACCTTTCGCCGATGACGGTATCAAGCCCCATGTAACAGAAGGCAGGCCTATTACACTTCAACAATCTCTTACCCCGGGCTGCCACCGAGTATTTCGTATCAGAAATACCCAATAACAATTTACCCGACCTGGGTATTATACAGGGCCTCACGCTTCGTAGCCGCGCGTGCGACCACTAGGCCAACGAGGCGGTCTATCACAATTAACATTAATTAGGTCGCATAAACTATACAGTTTAAACAATACTATAAAGTATCAACCCTACGAACAGGGTTAAACGTAACAATACTTCTTTTGACTAATTCAATTCACATTGAGCGATTTTGAACGAAATCGTATTCCAAATTGGAAAATTAAACAGTCTTATATAAATCAGAAAGAGTGATACAATAAACTCATACATAAGACTAGGTATGCCACTCTCAAATAGATACAAAGATTAAACATTTTAAAGTTTAATATTAGCATAAAGTTAGAATATACGAGCCGAGGGGCGTCTTTTTGTTTGATAACAGGAATGTTTTAACATATTTTTGTTATTATAAATTCGAATTAAAGCTATAGAGGCCACTTTCACTATTTCCTCTCACACAATTTATGTATTTAGGCGGTGTATAACCTGATTTATTGAGGACTACATTTACTATCTAATAAGCTAATAAAATGTATATTTTTCAAATTTATAACGCGTTTAAAATGTGTAAGTACCTTAATCGCAACTCTAATTTGGTCCAACGAATATAAATAGAACTAAAATGTGAAAGAGCCCCTAGAATTTAATATTATCCAAAGAAAGACAGTAATACTAAGTTGTCAAAGTAAATACTGGCAGGATAGACAACGAAACAAAAAGAATATACTTAATGAAATTCATAAGAAGGAACATTCAAGACGTAAAGTATAACCAATTTTATAAAATATCCGATCTCTTCAGGAATATAATTCCGAACTGAAAGGTTTCTCAACCCAGAAACGCAAACCAAATTGAACAAATCAATTCGGCGACTAAATTCTAGATTAACTTCAGAAATGCAATACGAAATTCAAACGTAATCCGATAGTGACAATCTGTTCTGAATTGAAACTCTTTCAATTCAGAAACGTGATTCCAGAACTAAATTCACTTAGACGTTGTCGATTTTCTTGGGGGTTGGCCAGAAGCAGGCGTAGCAGGAGTATTTACCAGCGGAGTGGGCGCCGCTGGTCGCTGATACTCAGACGGACTTTGCTTTCTCTCGTGCGTAGTTCTGACTGACAAGCATTACGCCCATGTTCATGCCGACGTTACCCCATTTGAACGACTCGCTAATCTGAAACAAATAGACCATTCATTAGCATACAGAAGTCTGATTAAAAACAGTATAGACAACTAGTTTTAGTGGAGACATAATCGCGCGTTAGTTTCCAAAAGAAAATAGACATTTGAGGTTTTATTTACAATACTAAAGAACATGTAAAGCACAGCGGACATACAAACGGACTGACACAAGATCATAATGGGGTCTTTTGTCTGTATTTATCATTCAATAGGTCAGAAAACTTTGTTTATTATTATACGCTAATCGTTAAGAATTTTTCCACGCTTCTTTATGTAGCAAATTCTTGTGTTATCATCTTTTTATATCCGTCTCGTGACTTAATAATAGTCCATAATTTTTTATCATCGTTTGTGCGGTGCGAAAGGTCACTGTACATTTTGATAATAAAAGAAAGCGGTACTAGTGATACTAATCTAATAATAATGAGTTGCATAACTAAAGTATTGCAGCAAAATAATTCAGTGAGAAGTGAAGCACATCTGTTATAGGTTCTACATAAGATGACGATGTTTTATCTTCGACTTGCCCCCACGCAGCGTTAAGGACATGTGGGCGACAACTTATCTAACATAGTGATAAAGTAGAGCATGTAATATACAGATAGGATATTAAATCGTTTGTATACACTATCGTTCGTAGTTAATAAACATTCTCAGAATCAAAAGATGTTTAATGGTACTGCAATTTCAATGTCATTTACTTCTATAGCAAACGATCGAGTCCAGTGTTCAGTAATTATCCATTGATACGAAGCGGTTATAACCGGTGTACACCTGATCAATTGTTTAACATTACGACACTTGTGTGGCGCAGTTTTTAATCGAGTGGCCATAGATAATATATTGCTTGTTTGTTTTTGTGTTATCTGTTTCAAGATCCGTCTCTATTATTTAGTTTTTTCTTTTTTAGTTTCTTTCGGTTTTATCAATTTTGTCATATCAAATATCAATTAAGTTTTTGATTGGTTGACTGTAATATAACATAAGTGTTTTGATTTCTAATTAATTTGTGAAAATCCGGACAATTACATTTCCTTATGGCATAAATTGGGTTAGCATTTGTTTCCCCTTGGCGTTGACGTAAATAATATTTTGTTACAATAATAATATAGGTATATAGTGATTAAATAACAATTATATGTTCATTGAGTGCATTTGTGGTGATTCCCATTTATTGAAATAAACAATATTTAGGAATTCCAGACTATTGACGTAAATATTGTACTGTGTTGTTTACAAAAGAATTGAATGTTTATTACAACAGATAAAGCTAGACTAAAAAATCATTGTATAAACTAAACTATTTTCACTTTAGGTACAAGACAGAGTTTGATATAACTGAGTATATTTGATAGGGGATATTTAACCTATTTTGTTTACATACTAAAGATAGATGCGGGTAACACATGGCCATATTACCGATAACATATTTGAGAGCTATAACAGTCTATAACTTGCGAATACTTTGTGAACGAATAAAAAACCGATATTTTTAACGATATACATAGCTATCTTAGTTTCATTACGCGCGTATTGTAGGAAACGACAAACTGTAGAATATTTAAATCAACGCGGATACAAGTTCGAGCAGCTATTTTAATGATTATAACATAAATAACTGTTATTCAAATAACGTTACATAATTTACTACGTTAGTAGTATATGTAGTAGAGATACTCGTGTTTGTAGGTGCAGCTTGTTTTGTTCAGGATGAATAACTCGAGTTACTATATAGTATTGTATCATGACAACTCACAAATCGTAACGTATTGAATGATCGCGGCATAGTAACAATGCATGATATCATTGTTTATACAAGTGTGTCTCAATGTTATATGTTCGATAGCTTTCTATTAACACAGCACACTAATTCTGTTATGATTTTAAAGTAAATATTCGAAAGAAAATCTGTATACACTTTATCAAAGACTAACGTACTCGCACCGGTTAGCTAATGCTATAAAGTGACGTCATATCCAATCAGACTTAATCAAAGTAAAATTATAAATGCACGTTTTTAGTCTTACGCCCGTTTACCTATTAATCATCTAATTGCCCAATAAATTTATAATCGTTATAATTTGAGTAAAAGCACGCATGACCGCAAGAAAAATCGGCCAATAGCATCAACGATTTCCTACGCTCGATTGATAATTCGCAACGCGCCTTTTGAAGGTTTTATATTTTTCCTTGTCGACTCAAAAGTTTACGTTTGGTCCGTCGATTAGTCAGTGATATGTACAATGGGACAACTATTACATTCATGTTTGAATCATCTTTCTGTTATTTATACTCGCCACATTACGTGACCACGCACAGGTATCAATGAGTTAGATTTACATATAAGGCACACCGACTCCTACACGTGTTACAATCTTAAAATTTAAAACCTCACCGGTATTTTTATTCTTGCCAGCTGTAAGTGTCCAAAGCGCCTCAACGATTACCATCAAAAGATGATAATCATAGGTGTTTTCGACGTCGTTAAGCTGATCTGTAACAAAATTTCTTCGTTGTGCGATCTCTGTTTTTTACTTTCCGGACCCAATTTATGCCCCATGCATGATGGATGATCGCCAGTCTTGATGTGCCATTAACTCCGATGCCTCATTGAGTTCATAGTAAAAACTTAATCAACATAAACATACACATGAAGCTGAATAAAAGAAGCATTTTACGATGCTTGACTGAACATAAAATGTACTGGGGTGAAGTAATACAGCCGTTAAAACGTGTTTCAAATAACGGAACGTTGTAAGGGCGGACTTACTTTTCACTTGCGGCCATGCACTCGCATGCATTACAGAATAAGAATCAATAACATTCTAGAACCAAAATAAAAACGTGAAATGGAATGTAATGAAGCGCATAGTTTATACAAAGGGGAAACGGTAACTTAACGCGCGAAATCGTAAAACGCGTTTATTGGTTGCTAGAATTCTTTGCGGCTACTTTTTTACATCGTGTGCAATTTACCTGTCTCATGCGAGCCTCTTGCGGGGTTTCTCCATATCTGCACCAGTGGACGAAGTGCAGGGTATTGTGCCAGTTCCTCTCGAACCTTGATTTAGTTGCCATATCCAGCTGCAATCAGTAGAAGCTCCTTAGTAGCTGTTCCACTGTTCATTTGTGCCCACAGTTTCCAATAAACGAAAGACCCCTTGAGGTTTTCGCTATCTGAAACGAGAGGTTTCCAATTCTGACGCAAGCCTACGGTATTGAAGGAAGAACGTCTAAGTTCGATCGAGAGTGTTGATAAACCATTGAAGGTTAGAATATTATCATGCATTAAACTCTAATCTAACGGGATTATTTGTGGAAGTGAAAAGAACTAGATAAAACAGGTTACAAGATAACACAGATGTTGTATTAAGTAATATGACGTTAGAACTACGGCCAGAGGTATTTGCATTTGCATAAAATCGAGGTCAATTACTAAGTCCAATTACTGTTTAACAAGTCATGTTATCAAGCCACTGATTAAATGATTACAATTGTTTGAACACTTCGACTTGAGCTAATAGTAGCGTGTTGTAATCTTTTTAAAACAAGACTCTTTGATATTAGCAACTTTACATTACAAAACTTATATGAAACTTTAGCCTTGCGTTAAATATATCGTGGATCTGTGAAGGCCGTGTTTCGTTGTCACTCATATTCTATCAGGTTGAATGTTTCTATGATAAAACTAGTTTGATGAATTTGAATTGGTTACACGTAATTATATGTAACTGTCAAATAATTTCTAGTAATCATGATCGATGTGAAATTGAAGTCTGTGTTGAGTTAGATAGAAGTGGGGGGATATTTTGAAACGCAAACGTGTTTTTAGTAAATATTGGAATTGGAAACGTGGACTTCCGAAGTTCTCAGCGATAGTTACCTTGGCTCTGATATCCTTTTCGCTGTTCGGCGTCTCCTGTTTATCGTCCACATTGTTGATGCGTATCACGGAGTCTTTCTTCCAGAAGGCACCCAGTGTTGTCTTCACGACACGTTTTCTCACACCTTTTTGTTGAACTGTGTACACATCTATCTGTTCCGGGTTCTTTGTTTTTTCTGTCGAAAAAGCAAATTACTAAATTAAAAATTGCTTGCTTTTAGTAAATCAAAATTTTATTGTAATTTGAATATTATCATACATAATTTCTCAAGGCTTTGCCCTTTCCAATCGCTACTCGTATTGCGGACGGTTATACGAGCTTTTAACGCATCAACAATACGTCCGTTGATCTCATTAAAGCGAATCGTGTATGCACATGAATTATTTACAAACGCTATTGTGAATTCGTCTTATTACGTGCGACCGTGGGTGAACTGTGCCAACTTTATTTAGTCTCGCTGCGAGGCACAGACGAAGCGAACGTTATCAACGCGCCCTAATTACAACAAATATCGCGGTCGTTTGTGACGAACTGAAATTGCCTTTTATGTTCTACAATCTTACCGATAAGAAATTAAAGTAATTAATATTGCACTTAACATATGGTACATACCTTTACCCTTCTTCCACATGGCGACTGCATACATATGATAGTCTGGAGACAATACTGAGTCCGGGGGCAGAGGGTCTTCCGCTCGCACCTCGAGGATGAATCCTGTCTCGAGGACGGCGCATAATATGTTTTGTTCATCATGTTTAAACCACTTGGTTTCGCGGAGCTTGTGGATAGCGACTGACGAGCCGAAACGGGGTTTCTTTGGCGCGAACAAAGCCTGTGCCTGACTCCCGAAACGAGACAGGAGCCCCTTCACCGTCGGCGGAGACGGCGCTAGGCTCTTCTCAGGCGGCTTGATCTGCTGGAAACTCCGGCAGGTCACGAACCTCGCTTCCATTGAACCCCTCTCCAAGCTCAAATGCACGAGACAATTCCCCCACCGACACTTATTATGTTGTTGCGAAGGCGTCGCGTCTTCTTGGTTCTTAGGCGCGGCAATGTACTCTCACTCGAGAAATCACGTTTTATAAGCAACACTTTCACAATTTATGTAGCGCGTGGTATTGCGGTCGTTGTGGGACCGAGCTATACGGTGGCGCAGTAACGATAGACGCGGCGCGCGCGTGGGGGAGACCTTATATAAGGCCGGCGGGGGGAGCGCGGCGCGGGGCGAGCCCCTCCGGTCTTTCTGACCTCACTAGTGTTGGGTATTGTGCGATAACACGCATGTTTTGTAGTATTCATTGTTGTTTTAGTGCAGCTATTGTTAACTACTAAATGCGCTTCGGTGCACTTTTATGTTTTATGAAATTCCTAAAGCATGGCATTTTTAAACAAGGAAATGTTTTGTGCTTTTAAATAGGTTTTTAGGGATCCGTAAAATCATGTATTGATAATTAAGTAGAAACGGAGTAACGATTGTCGAGGTAAATATTTAAATAGCACTTCAACAGCTTCAACTAGTTTTTTTGGCATTAGTTGGCGCCAAAATTTCCTCTCATTAACTAAAAAGAAACAGTAAAAATGTCCCTTGCTTGTTTTGGCGTGCGGTGGTTATTCTTACTTCGAAACCCAGATTTTTTGCAATAGAATAGTAATAGAACAAAAATGTCAACAAGTCTTATCTTATAAATTATTACATCCATACTTCCAGACTAATATTATAAATATGAAAGTAACTTTGTCTGTCTGTCTTTACGACTAAACCGCTGCAAGGATTTTGATGAAATTTAGCAGGTAGAAAGTTTAAGACCCGAGAAAGGACAAAGGCTACTTAACGAGGGTTAAGCTGCGGTCTAAAGCTAGTTGATCATACCTATTTATTTTAGTCGAACAGCTTTCTTACGCCGTTAACGTTTATCTTGTTAACAGCTGGTTTCACTATACGCTACATAAAAGTCTACAACATAAATAACTAACTGAAATGAGCATATAAAAAGAATAATTATATACGATGCAACCAAAACATAAAACAGTTTATGTGTGGTAACTAACTTAATCAATAAAATATCGAAAACATGTTACAAGTAACAGCTATCCCATCCCTGGCCGATGCACCGGCTTGACCTCACTCGCTGCTAGTTGTGACACTCCCCGCGTACCCCCGCCGCCCCTCCCGCTCCCCACCCCGCGACATACCGGCGCCAGCCGGCAGGTACGATTTTTTCACTTTATTTTTACACTATCGGTTAAAAATAACTGTTATTTAATTGAGTAACTCGTTATCGCATGCATTGCAGGGATAGTTGAGTATCCTCTAGTAACTAGCTAGTTGACATTGTAATATAACGACGTTATTCTTCTAGAATTTTCTTTCCTAATAAGTACTCAGGGGAGTGCGGCTCAAGTTCCATAGTTTCGACCTAATCATTTTACTCTAGACTTGATAGACTGGTCCATGATTGCAACTTGGGAAGGAATATGGGTGTACCTATTAAATAAAGTAACGTTTAAAGTTTCGCCATATTGAGCAATAATAATTTGACCTCAAACATTAACAATTTTTTTACTACAGTTTTATTAGACCCGTAAGACTATTAGATTAAGATAAAGAAGCTTTTTTTAAATAAAAAAAATAAAAAAATAGTACATATATAAAAAAACAAGCTACGAATACATAACCTCCTCCTTTCTTAAAATCAATTAAAAAGTAAGTAAACATACCGATTGTCAATCAGACAACCGTGTTAGCTGACGGGGCCCTATCGTCACTTCCGATAGCGTTACGCACTACGGATCTCCAACGCGATCTCATTTAGAAGAGCGGGCACATGCTTCGAGCCACGTACACACGCCTTTAATATGTTTACAAACATTTAAGTTGTCGAAATAAAGAAAACAATATTAAGGAAGTCCAAAAATATAAGTGTTGCTCATTTGGAATCATAATCATTTATATTACTCATAATTATCAGGATTTAATGAGATAAGAGAAAATATTAAGCCAGCATTGGTATTTCCTCTTAGTTTATAGACTTCCACAAATATCCTGACTTACTGTACTTTTAATATTTTACTATGATCTTTCTTTATCTCCAATTTGCTCAAGATATGTTCGCCAAAATTCCAATGACGATAAAGCATACGTTTTTATTCCTTTGGGCCGAAGTCCAACCCAGAGGCATACTTTACAGGTTAGCATGCCACCACTGTAGCGACCCACATACACATGTAAGTTGTTATCATTTGTAAATACTATTATCATTTCGGTTAAGCGACGGATCAGGGTGTATCAAGATATAACAAAGCTTTTAATTGCTTCGAAGGTTGGATGAAAAACTTTTGCTTTGTAAAATGGAACAAAAGTAAATAATATTTTCTGGTTTTAGGTTAAGTTATAAGCTATTACGACCAAAGTGATCCGAAGAAGGAAAGACTTCATTTACTATACTGCTTATATTCAAATGATTGTCAGAAATGCCTTAGAAGCTCTACCTGCTAACAGGACAAAGTCGACACGAAGGAAAAAGAAAATGACTAAATAAAGCTTCTCTCCATAGAACAAAAGAATCGTTTCCACAAAACAAATTTCTTTAATAACTTTTATACAAAAAAACTGTGACGCAACGTCCTTTATAAAAATAAAGCCATAAACGAATTTGCCTCTAAGTAACTCTGAATATAACAAAAATAATATTTCAGAAACTCAGTTAAGCTTTTAGAGAAACTTATTTCTATAAATAACCTAAGCGGAGGCGGTTTCGGCGTGGAATTGCGAAAAAATCTTGTTATATTTGGGCTCTTTGTTTCGCTAGGGATTCAAAGGAAAAAAGGAAATTCTCTATTGTATTTTGTTTTACAAGGTCTGAAAATATTCTGATGACGTAGGTACACCTAAAATTCGGCATGGGGAAAATGTGAATGTACACTTAGACTCTATTACACGAGACGTCAGTGACGGTCGTTAAATCTCTGTAAAACGTGATTAAAAAACCAGCAGGTTTTCATAATTAGATTTAACACCTAACACGTTTTAGATTAGAATTATATATTGTTTCCCAGCCCAGCACTTAAAACTCTGTTGTGAAATAAAGAAACGTGGAAAGCTCATAACCAATTACACTGATAAATCCTACAAGATCAATAATTTAGTAGAAAGTTAAACATACGTTTTCAACTTCAGTAGGTAGAAATCAATTCATTAACAGTAAGAAATTTATCATCGACGCAAACACATAAAATAAATATTTTAATTTAATTAAAAAAGCCAAGTTAAATAGTGCGATAGCTCCATTAATATTAATTAATTCACACATTGTCCTCCGTGCCTTTGCGCTAGACTGTGTCCTTCTAACCAACCTTGACCTACATCCTCTATTAGTACATGACGGGAAACCGTCTAAGCGAACTTACTAGAACGAAAGGACAGTGTAGCAACAGTACAATTACTTTAAACGTTATCTTGTTGCAAATTATCAACGAGTACTTCGTTATCTTTGTATGCGGTGACAGCTGTTACTTCCAATTTATTGGGACAATTCACAAGTTTATCGAGTTTGACATTTTATTGTGTGCATGCATTTGTCATTCATTTATCTTGTGAATTCTGTCTGCTGGCACGCGACACCAACCTGCTACATGGATTGAAATTTTACTATA
The DNA here is from genome assembly GCA_946251915.1 of Abrostola triplasia. Lineage (NCBI taxonomy): Eukaryota > Metazoa > Arthropoda > Insecta > Lepidoptera > Noctuidae > Abrostola > Abrostola triplasia. The sequence goes on from OX276433.1 coordinate 1,405,354, forward strand.
TAGATTATTTTTTAATGGCATGCGTCTATCAACGATCCGTTATTGTCATTGTGGTTATGTCAATGTCCTTCAAACCACTTCTGAGACCATAGAGGCCCGCGTCGTTTGTATTCTAAAAATCAAATCGTTTTTTTGCGAAACTGAATCATGCATTAGTGAGAATATTGAGAGTTTAGTGTTTTATAGTACAGTGAATGACGTCCCATTTATGACATTTAATAAGTAATCCGTTAACTTCCTCTTGTGGTTGGATTTCTTGGATTCATTCTTGTCAGCTATAATGTCCTGATTCTTCCTAAAGAACACGGATTTTGACGTGTCCAATTTGTCCCTTGATTCATAATATTTAATTATAATTGAAAGCCCAAAATCAGGTTCTTCATTTAACCCTTCTCTGAGCACAATTCTGACATCCTGTTTCATAAGTACATACACAATGTTGACGCCGTTTTTTTAATGTACCATCGAATAAGTGTAAAACCCGAATCGTTTACAATAAACCTGTTTAATGCTATTGACCGAAGGACAAACGTCACAGCGTGCAGCAAAACAAGTTTCATATGGCCCTCAGTTATAATATCAAAATCCTAATTTTACTCACGTTGCAAAAAGCACAAGATCTGTATTATGAATTTGTAAGTCTAGAAGTTTTGTAAGATCACGTAGAAATAAGAGAAGATTATCCTTGAATAGACAGCGCAATTGCAAGAGAAAAGACAGTTAGAAGGACGTGTACCCAAGAAGGTCAGATTCACAGTATTGTTTACAGATGTAATCGTTTTCAAGGATGGGTAAATATTAAAGCCTCAGATTGTAAGTACGTCTACATTTGTAGCGCCTTCATTGTATTTAGTTAGTATTCATTCACTAATAAGAATTTTTTTGGTTAAATAATCTTCTTAGGAGGTTTTAACACTCATTAGTATTTTTTTTAATTTACAGATATTAACTTCATTAAAGTTCATTCCACCCTCAAGGCCGATGATAAATATTTTAAGTTGCGCACAAAAAAATTGTTCAGCCATCTAGAAACTAAATATGAATGTTATTTAAAAAATTACTGCTGTTTAACAGTCAAGTATTCAATAATGCGAATAATTCAATTGTACTCAGCTTTCACTGAAATTATTGGACAATTTACTAAGTAAGGGCACGATTTAAAGGCGTAGTAGCTTGGGTCAATGTTCTTATAATAGCAATCAATATTCAAAATGCTAATTTGTGTAGACGTCAATTTAAAGCCAAATAGTATTTAGTATTCAATTTACTGTTTGTGATGTTTCTGTAAAAAAATAGGTATGTACTAAATCTTCACATCAGTATTATTGAAAGTGATAGCCAAAAGTTTGGAGTTTACATCGTTTGGGGTAATATTCTTAAAAGAAAGAAATAAATCCTAAAATCGAATTCCATTCTATTGTTTCTAAAACTACGTCAAGTGACTTTGTATTCAAGCATAAACTAATATGACAGCTCTTTGTAAAAACCATTTAGTTATCACTTTTTGAATGATAATGGAAAGTCATACATAAATTATTAAATACGTTACCTATTTTGAATATCAACGTAAGCGCGTAACCTTGAGCACTTATTGGACTTGATTCAATTCAGTTTTTGTTAAGAGAAACTCGAGAACACGAGGGGACTTTTTTTGCTAACCATTTAAGCATCTACATACCATACAATACGAGCATACAATACAAAACAACTCTTGAATTAGATTGGAAGTACTGGCGTTTAAGTTACTACCAAAAAATCATAAACATGCAAAACTATTGAGTTTTTTTTATTTCGCTTTTCGTAAAATTAAGTGATTATATCGACTGAAAATGAATTTGGATTTAATTAGTTTGGATTTATGATAAAAAGTAAATGAATATATACAGCGGGGGTGCCAAAAAGTTGATAATGTGGGCAGATTACTCGCACCCACATTCATGTTGTCTGGCTGTAACTACCGACGTGAGGAGAATAAGACTGTAAAACTTGGTATATTTGAAAGAAGCTAAGTGTACGTTTTCAAATTCTAACCGCTAAACTAAACACTAGACAAACGTGACCGTTACTAATTTAAAAAAATATCTATATAATGTAACGACGGGCGTTTAAAATGCTTTACTAAAGACAACAATTAAGATTCCATAGATAAAATAACAATTCCAACCGATTGAACGCTTACTGAATAATTATTGCATTCTTCAAGCAAATTATTCTTCGACGACCCAGTTGACATTCGTCAAAGAAGGCGTGTCTTGATCGTAACGTCAACTTTCCCATTCATTCAAGGACCTGAATGAATCATGATTCACTCTAGTAGTACCATTGTTATCCATGAAGTGACGTCAACAGGATCTCATAGACATGGTACGGAACAAGAATCAATGGCGATTGTCCTCCAGACATCTTAAGCGGCCATAATGAGCTTGTTTACCATTGTAGACTGAATTATTGGTTTTTGAACCGATGAAGGGTTTTATTGACGCAATCTTAAGGCTACGGATGCATCTACTGGATGTTGACCTAACAGTCTGGCATTGAAATGTGTTTACTACATTTATTGGTCTGAAGGTCACTAGAACACTCATCCTGAGTGTAGTATCGATGATCCTGTTCTGGACAAAAATAGACATGGAAGCGTAAATGTTTTGCCAGAAGCCTGCGTGACTTCTAATAGGATCTGATAACGTCATGATTTTGCCCATGAAGTGCCCTTTGACGTATATAGCGTAAATGCGAGCATAACCTACAATCTCGTCGTCATAAGCGAAGCACTAAAGGCATATTAACTGATGTGTCAGTTAGAAATTCCTTATTAGGAAAAGTCCCTATTACAAGGTGTGATTAATTTCTTGAGTCACTCGTACTTCATAAATAATGTAAATGTGTTTACTCTTTCGCTTTTCGAAGTGGATTTGCCTCTTCAGCTCTCATATAAGGTAATATCTAAGTATTATCGTGACTAGATTTATTCTCTTAATTATTACCATATTGTTTAAGTAAGAATAGGAATAATATCATGGTATTAATCTGTGAATATATCTGCTGTTGCAAATAAGATCCTCTGGACTTGGTGACTTATTCTCATTAAGCAAGTCTACAAAAATGATACTAATAAAAACAATCTGTGGTCAGTACCTATTTGTCACATTGTTTTGTAATGTATCGTCAAATATTATTGCTCATCTACTAGATGCTTTGAGAAATCCCAATTCAAACCAATCCCCAAACACCTAAGTATTATTTAATTGTTACTGCAATATTGCCAATTTCATTTGCCCTACTGTATTTATTAAATATTAAGTAAAAAAGAAACATGTACCTATATACAACACACCTACTTTGTAAGCAAAAACGTGGCTAGACTCGTCATTACCTCACACAAAAAATGTAGGAAGGTCGTGGAAGGCATATAAAATGAGAGACGATAAAGGCAACAAAAAAGAAATACATATTATTCATTAAGGTGTGTGCAACTTATTTACATAGTTTATATCGTTTTTGCAATGATATTTGCATATCGTCATCAATTCATAAGCCTACTTATTTTTTCGAGCATAATTTCTAGCGCTTACTGTATTTAGGGGAAACTTTGTTCAACAGTGGACGTCTTCCGGCTGATGATGATAATACAATTTTGGTCCTCAAAATATTTTCGTATGTTATTTTAAATACGCTAGCAGTAGCAGCACTAATTCTTTATATTATCTCACTAATCTCCCAGACAGTATTATAGTCGTCCGTCTTAGAAGATTGTTTACGATAGCTATGTCTTAGGAAACTGATTGGTTCGCTAGAGTGGGATTAAAACCGGCTTCATACTCGTACATACGATAATCTTTCGCGTCACTTGCGAAACCCACTGAAAGCGACTTGAAGCCACTTCGATCGATGTCTGTTGCGACATTGAAGTATTTTAGTTTAGTTTTATTTAGGAGGAATATTTGTATCTGGTTTAGATATATTTTTTTTATTTCTAAAGGAACTTTTCTTTGTGACGGGTCTTTAACATTACTTTTGGCGTTGTTCAGTATCATTACCCTTCTGAACCAAGTCATGTTTCTTGACAGTCGAAACTGAAAAAAATAGCGATTGTTTTTTTCAGAACTAGTAAGAACATATATAATGAATGTTCATGATACATTTATCTCCCATACGTTCACTTGTTTCCGACGTGCATATCGGAAGTGAAGTTGGCGACCTTATGAAGACTGACCTTTGCATAAACTAAGTAAATACATCATTATTTACTTCTGAGCGCTCTATATTTAGAGCAATCATTTTATTTATATTTATCAAGGAATCGTCTCGATAGATTTACATAAGTTATAGGAGCGTATCGCTTCCACAACGAAAACTGTCCTGTTTTATAAGTTATTGTTATAGGAACTGAACTCTCGAGTTCTATTAAATATAATTTCAGGACAAACCAGTAGTATATAAGTAGTATTTATATAATAAGTTGATAATTATGGAATTTATCAAATCGTGACATATAAGTCTAATCCCAAAGCATACAAACTGTATCTACTCATCAAAGACATGCCAGTGATAATATCGCTAACGTGCCACTCGCTTAGTTACGACGTAACTCCGTCACCGATTATAACATACATGCCCACGTACGCACGCGTCACACTAATGAAACATTCCTTTAGACACGTATTTGTCACCGATGTACAATTGTACACCAATATTTAGTGAGCAAAAGTAGTACGCCTACAACTGCAAAATGGAGTTTAGCTACAGCTAGTCTGCAGTACTGCCACAACTGCACACAGTCTTGCAGTAAATTATTTATTTTTCGTAAGGAGGCTTAAATATTTTTTTTTCAGCCTATATAGTCCTACTGCAGGGTAAATACCTACCTTTCATTCTTCCTCGGTCGTTCGCTAAAGTGGACCTGTCTCTCCTGTAGGCAAGCAGCTCGTCATGCCACCGTCGTCGTCTGGGTCTGCCACGATGGCGCTATGATTTTAAATCTAAATGCCTTCTGAGGTCTCTTTCAAAGTGTAGACATGAAGCAACGTCTAAGGTGATGCTCATAAAAAATCGAATCCTTTTTATGTACGCCTTTGTAACTGCACTTTGCTGTTGGCTTTATCGCTTACAGTGGACACGTATGTCTGTCCGTACTAAAAGATTTTCGCAAACCGAATATTTAATCAGCATATTTGCATTGAATACGTTTTATTTGCTTGCAATTACAGGCGGAGTCGTGACTGTTGATAAGACGTACTTAGCTTATAATTATAAGTAAATATACACGAATCGTTTGACGAAATTAATGTATGTCGACTTGACAAGGCAAATATTGGAAAGTTGTTATGTTCGTGTCTATAGTTTCTGGTACAAAGTGAAGCCCTATCTTTTATATCGTTTCTTTTTTGACAACTAATAATTTATACAGACTATAACTGTCCCACGAGCGAGACAAGCATAAGTCACTGCTAGTTCACTCAACTGTAAATTGGCGATTCTAGATGGATTGACTAAGGGAGGAATATAATTAAACAATATAATTATAAGCATGGAGTAAATAAGTACTGTAAGTTTTTCATATAGAATATCTTACTTGGTCTAAAACAACATCTACTAAAAATACTCTGGGGTAATGTGAGTGTGCAAAAAGCAATAGCTCATCTCTGCCATCTTTGTCAATTGCCTACAGGGAATACGGACGTGACGGTACTCATTTAATATTTAGTACCACGTACCACTTTCTTGGTGACCTCTTTACCCTAATAAAGTATTCGAAATTCATTGAAAACATACTAAAATGTCGAAACATATGAAAAGAGAACGATATTGATGTATGTTTACATTAAGGACTAGAATTGTATTTGTTTTCTTGAACAACGTTGCAAGAACACTTTTATAATTAACAGTATTGAGAATTTGTGCTTTTAAATAAGTCTTCACGAATGAATATGCTGTATTGTGAACCCTTCTAGCAACCTACTGACTGGCTAATATTCTTACCATGCCATGATCTACTCATGTCGACATTAAGGACTAACCATAAATATCTTTATCCTGGGAGCTTAGTATATAAACTAGTCCTGTTATTACTAGTTACAAAAAAATCTCTTCATAATGAATACATACATCAAAAACCAAAAAACACTTAAGATAAACATGTGATGTCTTCATTAAAATACATTTAGAATGTACTCGACAAGACTTAGAAAACATCTGTTAACAAAGAGTGAATGCACATTATGCTCGCTACGCTCAAACGAAGACATGACAGCGAAAGGTCGAATGGATAATATTTCAACACGTTATGACTGTATTGCAATAGACGTAAAAGAATAGCTTCATTGTCTTAATTTATAATGCTCAACTGCTATTTTGACAGGAATTCGAGTAAAGCTAAAATAGTTTTAGAGCTTACATAATCATCGTTACCACATTAGGTCCTAAACAGAGACAAGCATAGAGAATCGTGACATTGGTTTTGGGTAAGAACCGCGGTACGATATTGTAGAACAAATGGAAATCCCATACTTCTAAGTTGCCTACAAAGCATCAACTACAAAAGCAACCTAACGTTCTGCGTTGGCAAAAATACTAAACAAGTCGTAGGTCTGGTTTTGATTGAACAAATTCTAGTCTGGTTTTCGTAAAAAAATACGAGTAATGTTACTAAATTTGCGAATTCAGTACACAATACATTTTTGAGTATAATACAAAAATCGGCAACAAAAAAGATGTTACTGAGATAATATTACGAGTGTCTACAGTCTTTATTTACATTTCACTTTGCTGTACCGCAGAGTGCGCAGTGATGGGTTAATACAAACTTGGCTCGATTTGATCAGAAGAAAAATAAACATGTCTGGCGCTGTGGGAACGAGATTACAAGAATGTTCATTGTTTTCGCTTTATAGTTTTATTTATCTACTTTTGAATTCAGTCACTAGTAAGCCTAGTCTAGATTTTGATTACAAACCATCTGCTATGCCTGTATTTTCAAAGACATTTATGACAAACGGTTATTTATTTCTTCTGTGATTTAATGTTTATTAGTTAATGCTTTACAGACACGGCTAAGAACATTAACTTTTGCCATCGCGTTGCATGATTATAATACAATTACGACATGAGAATTAACGCGAACTCATGCAACTTCTCTTATGACTCGACGCTAGTCTGCTTGCAACCACGGCCGGTGCAACCTGGTCGAAACGTCAAACCAAAAAAGGTGCATGAGTTCGCAATAATTCCATTATCGTAATTTTATTACGTCTACGAACAATTTCCTAATTGACTATCTCATATATTTCCTTCAGTATACACAGCAGTCACGTTAATATTTTATCAGTGTCTCAGACAATATCTCTCTTCACAAGTAATCCGCTAAGTAAATCCTCTTCTAAATTTAGAGAAAGTTACCCTACGTATACTTACGACCAAAGTTTGATTATAAATATCAATCATGGTTGGAAAACGTGAAAGATAAAGAGTAAGTTGACTGTCATACATTATATCGCTATTATTACTTTTGATACCACTAATACGATTAGCAATCAGTTATAAGATAGACGCAACTTTTTGACCTTCATTTCTTTCACTTTTTGCACTAACGACCATAAAATAATTGTTGCAGTATAACTTTGGGATCAGTTAAAGTTAAATTCAGACTAAAGTTCTGCAATCTGATGATGTAGGTCTCGATGTTTAGTTTTAAAGATATATCGGAATACCTCTTTGTACAGACAGTCCCAAATTAACACTAACGTTCGATGTATAAGGTATTTAAAAGGATAACTTTAATGTTGGTTTTAAAAATTTAACAGGACTTAAAATGAAACCTTGTGGGACTCCACTCCACAGGTGATTATTCTAAACTCTGAGCTCAGATATTTTTTACTTTGAAAAGGTCACTCTATCTGTTTTAATTATTTTTAGTAAAATTCTATATTTAATGATACATTAAGATGATTATAAGCAATACAATATCAATATTGTGAAATTTTAAACATTGATATCAACTAATCAAACTATCACATGTTTTTCAGAATCTTATTTTTCCATTTTTTCTAGAATCAGTCAATCTTATTGTTTTTCTTTTCAAGATTGAAGTGACATTATTTGATCACAAATGAATTCTGTATCGAGAATATATTTTATCTTATCTTATCGATTCTCGTATTGTTCTATTTCATAAAATAATATAATTTTATCGATATAGTACAGCCAGCGCATTTTCCAGTTAGATTGAGTCACCGATGCACTGCGTATCTAGTTTCCTTTTCGTTTCTAAGAAAATTAATGTTTTCTTCTTCATAGGGTTCGACGCAAAAGCAGCTGCGACGTAACCCTTATCGGATTGCAACCTTTGACGCGTCATTCATTTGAAATGCTGTTTAAAAGACATCACTTACGAACTCACTTTTAAATCCGCGGTGAGATTTGACACTAGCGTATAGCAAGCTGACGTGCGAGATGACTTTCGAGTTGATGTTAGTGTTTCAGAGTAGCTGACACTACTTTAAAAGAGATGCTTAAATAACCTTTATTTTCTATCGCTTTCCACTGATTAGATGTTGTTCATAGTTAATCAAGATAGCATTAATCTACTAGGCGATAATCACACTGCCACATTGGCTTGCACACATTGGCAAAATTATCGACTTACAGTGAAACCATAATCACTTGAATTGAAAATGAAATTACTGACGACAGATTATGTAGACTAATTAGTAATGTTGACGTAGTGTCAGATAAAAGAATGTTAAAGAATTATCTGTTAATTTTATCTGACGTAATAAGATACCAGTTTATGATTAATTATTTTGGATTTACCAATCTGCTGGATTAATTTTGTCTTTATCCAGTTATGTCTACAGCAATTAATCAACAAAACGTTTTTTATTTGGTAAAAATCTAAAAAAAATGTTTTTTTTTAAACGCCCATTAATTTAACTTATGCTCCAAGTGATTTTTGTGTAATAATCGAAAACAAGGCAGGTAAAGTTAATATGGTTCTAGCTTAAAACAGTTTTGACAAAATTACATGCAACCACTTTATTGGAATCCTCCCTTGAATCCCAATAATCCTTCCAATTTCATTCGCCTATTTTCAGTGCATTCTCTCTATTTGAAATTCTGATCAATCTCAATTTTCATTTGGCTCGTAAATGGAATTTCATTATTCACGAATAGAAGTGCACCAGCTGCAAATTGTATAACTTGATTCAAGTTTAAACCCTTTAGTAAGTATTTCTTTATTAAAGCCAATTCTGTCAAATTATGTATTTCATCAGTACAATTAAATAGTGTTTTTTGACAAGCTCTATGTAAAATAATGATCCAAATAACTGTGTTGTCGAACGACAAGTCTAGACATGTTATTTAATCACCATGCCAGAATTATTTTAAGGCCGTCGGCAAAGATTTCCTCTAACGAGGTCATAGAATCCGATGTAATAAGGAGCCAACCTAATGCCATTGTTCAGACTTTTCGCAATAACTTGTCCCAATAAACTACAGCCGTGGCAGGAGACACAGATTACGCTCAACGACCCCTCGAAGGCCGAACCAGACAGACATATTCGCAGACGAATGGAAGTTACTTATTATTTGAATTACTAATAAATCAATACACGTAGCTGGAAGTAATTGATAAATTGTTGCCAGAGACCCATAGTATATTACGCCCGTATTCACTCAAGCTTTAGGTACAAGTGACCTACATTTTGGCGACAGCTGAGTTAAATTCTACGTATATTGTGATTTGTATACATTACACTTGATGTTTGGCATCGTCCTTAATAGCCTTATATGCCTTTTTGCCTTCTAACCGCTTTAACTTTAGAAAACGTGGACATGTTGATTAAATTAATTTTATATCTACCTTTTTTATTGAATTGCTTGAGCTTAACCCTTTTTCAATTTTCATATGAAGTGCCGTTCCCAAAAAGATGATATGCGATCTTTTTATTAACACAACTAACAAATTTAGAGAAATTTCGAGATCATTCTAGAAACGTAAACTTAGTAATTGTTTATACACTTCGTTGTATTCCACAATAATTGTACGTCGTAAATATTAATGCGTCATATCAGTGATTCCCGGTCGGGTTTTATCTTACTTGAAGATTAATACTCGTACCCCGTTATCGTATTGCTCACTTAAATCTAAACGGAAATCTGGTTCAGCATCATTAATTTAAAGTCTACGCAATATGTCTTACTCATGTGCTGTAAGTACATCGACACAGGCATTACACTTGTTGAGTACATCTCAAGAATTTGTGTTGCGACCACAATTGCATGCAATTGGTTAAATGGTTAACGATATGCATATACACGTAGCCATTTATCTGATGATTTCGACATCGCTGTGATACCGTAAAGAGGAAAATGTGTGGCGTGCCGAATAATTTAGATGAGTCATGTAACTGACAACAACGGTTCGCTCTATGTTTTTATAACGTTTGAGATGTATTATTGAGATAAACACTAGTTTTACCCGCGAATCTTCTCGCTTAAACTTGCATACTTTTATAGAATATTTCAGCTGCAAGTCAATGATTTAATCCCAATATGCGCAGATTAGTAGGCGGTAAACGTTCGAGAAATTCTCGAACAAAACGCCTGAGTTTATCATCCGATTTTATTGCTCCATATGTCGTAAGATTGGTATTACATTCACTAACATCAACAATTTACTGGAAGGTATATGGGCCATGTACACATCCTTCTATCGATTGTATACTAGACGTTGAACCATATCCTTCAATGTGTTTTGGTTGCCAAAAATATGGTACTAAATGCGTAGCTCCCTCCATGCGTTCGGTCACGTAGCCCTGTCTATTGAACGAATCCCTTCTCGTATTATATTCATCTGAATATAGTTATTCTTTAGCTCACGGTACGGGTGTTTTTCGTTTAAACTGCTTGTGTGACTTAGATTCTTTTGTAGACTGCTCAGGTAGTCGGAGTGACCTTTTTGAAATATCTACACACATAGTTATGTATACGAGTCGTTTGTTGTTTGTGAAGCCTAATTGTGTACTTTGAATTTTTTATTGAATTTGGTAGTAGCTGCTTTTATGTTGGTTCCTGTTTGGGAAGTAAAAGAGACGTCTTAATAATTAATAGGTGTGCAAAAAGGATATACAGGTATCTAAGAGCATGGGTTTTTACTTGTATTATTAGGCTTTTATTTTTGTCATTTACTTATTGTATTGCGACGCTGTAAAGGTTTTATTACATTTTGACTTGATATTGATACAGTACGTACCCTAGTACCTTACCTAGTACCCTAGTACGTCTTCTAAACATTTTATACCACTAATGACAAGATGTCCTTTAAAGTGTCCGTCTGTCTGTATAAGAAGATTAATGGATTGGGACTGTGCGTGTTGCGAAAGCAATTTGGGAGAAGTCAAACGGTAGACAGTGAGCAGCTGATGTGAATTGGTAACTAGTTCAGCCTTTAGGCAGAATATTTCTCTAAATAGGGCAACAAGTTGTGCAGTCAACATCGCAAGTAGAAAAAGAATTAAAATGTATAAATACTCGTATTGGTGTCATCATATGGACTTATGATTTTATATTTTGATGTTTCAACCTCTTTCCATAAAAATCTTGGATACTATCGAAGTTTCGATGCCTAAATAAATTAGTGAAGGATACTCCTCTTTTATGGAGTGAATAGTCTTATGTCAGTATATACTCGTAACAGCAATTAAAATGAGATTAGATAATATACATTTTAATGCAAAACTAACTATTCTTATACGTCATAAAAATAAAGCACCCATTGTTTTGTGCAGTAAAAATAAAATCTACGTAATAACGACTGTTTTAAAATGCAAAACTAAGTAAACGAAAACATAAATGATGTTTATCTGTATTTCTTAGATACTAGATTCAGCTTGCAACGTTGACTTTTTTTTTAAGAATTGATAGTTACGAAGGTTACCTCTGGGTACTGTTTGTATGTCTATACGTAAGGTTTAATATTAGTATAAAAATATAATATATTATTAAAATGCTAACTATTGAGAATTTAAAAACATTGTAAGGAAACCGGCACACCTGAGAAAATTTTTAACGGTGTGTAAAGCCATGTTACAGGCCTAAGCGGTTTAAACTCCGACACCAGGTTGCTCATCAATCATGCAATTGAAATGTTCGCCCGTGTTTTCAGCTGAGACCTCCTATCGTTTTACTCGTCCTTACGCAATGTAAACGCTTACCTGATTCTAAGTAATAAATTATAATAAACATTATTAGTGTCCAAACTTGACAACCCTAATCTAGATAGACGAATGAAACCTAAAAACCAATTAGCATAAACAAAAAAAATCTAATACCTGAGTTCTTGAATTCAGATTGTTTTATTGTTTAAATTGCGACATTAAAGTCACGGGGACGAATTTTAATTAGTTTTATTTGAGAACTTTGTTCATCGTGAAACCCCCGTACATGATGAACGTATTATTTACTGTATATTCCGGTTATACTCACGGGTGAATTCGGGAATGCCCGACTAGTTTCGAACTCGAACGGAGCCCGTATTCGATTCGAGTTCGAAACTAGTCGGGTATTCCCGAATACACCCGTGAGTATAACCGGAGGATAACACTCACGAGAGTTATTATTGTAAAATTATGAACATATATTTCGGAGGCAGTGTCGTCTTGTAGCTCTTAAGACTCGATATACTACTTTGCGTACCAGTCTGACTACTTCGAGATCAGGATCGGTTGACATAGAAAGTTGTTATTGTTTTCTTTATTTATCGATGTTATCGTCACTATATTGCTCGCTGATAGTAGTTCTGATTCACTATGATTCACGATTACAGTTCTATACATAGTATTCAAACTATAGGTATATGCAAGCAGCGCATTGAGGAAATACAATACAAGTTTTATTGCTTTTTATGAAGTTCCTACTCAAATGCTAAAGTGATCTTGTTGTTTATTCTTTACATTTCTTACGACGCTGTTAGTCGATTTTGATGATGACATTTATCAGAAAAACAAACCAATAATCTATTAGGGTATTGTACAAGGGTCCTTAGATGATAACTAACTAAAAAACTTACTAGACTGTTGAACAAAGGCCTCTCCCTCAGAACGCCATTTAAAACATACAAATGACCAATTGTCACTCATAGAACCAGGAAGGATTTAAGGAGATGTAAAGGATATTTGCCCTGCAATAAAATATAAATATTATGATTTCTTGCTAAAATAACAGCTTACTTCTTGAAATAAGCTAACGATATGTTTTTTAGACTGAAAACCATCGCCAGTCGTAATGAGAAGCCATTTAACAACACTTGGTGCCTTACTATGAGTTTTCACTACAGGTCATTTTCCGTTGTGAAAACGAGACGCCGCTACGAGCAGTGTAGTGCGATGTCTCGCTTCCACAACGCAAAATGTGTCCTGAAATGCATGTTTATAGTAACCCCGCTGTTTAGTCTTGAAAACTTCCTGTTGCAAATGAAAGAAATAATGTTTTTGTATAAACAAACATAACAATGATCATAGTCACAATAATGCGTTGGTGAGTGTAGTAGGTACGTACCGAAGCGTAATTGGTTTTTACTTCACTAGAAATATGAATTACCTATGTGTCATGTGTCGTTAACCTGTCATATACAAATACCTACAATTGGGACCTATACATCACTGGCGAAATGTGGGTATACTACACATCTGCTTACCCCTTTGGTGAATGTAGGCGTAGTGTGTTATGTTTTTCTGACGTTAAAATATTTCTGAATCAGTCAATTATAATTTTTCCCAATATTTTCAACATTTTTAACTTTTCCACGTTTGCCATTACGGCCTTTAAATGCCAGTCTAATCTACACTGTTTACGGTCTATTAGAATCTAGTTTTATGCGGTAGTTCTCAGCTGCAGTTAGTCGTCGTCTTATCCTTTATTGCTTGTTTTGACTGGATCACTTCATCAAGAACCCCGGCGCATTAGCTTAATATTCGTTCCGAGAGATCCATCAATTCTCAGATCATTTAGCATGTACATTTGAAGAATAAATTGTAGGATCATTTCAAAAGTATACAATCTTTTTTCCATTCAAAACGTCGTGTAAGAAGTAGATACCGATTAAATAAGTACAAATAATTAATCATTTATTTATAGACAGCGCAATAAACGGAACAGCCTTGACTGGTCGTTTGTCACGATCTATTTATACCATTACATTTCTTGATGTTAATTGCCCTCTTGATTGGCCTTTTAATTTTATCTGTTAGGATTCTTATCTTTTATCATTGTTTCTGTAATAATCCTTTCACCTGTACGCTTCTATTTTCTTTTCCTTCACGTTGTCACACATTTGACATATTTCTTCTCTTGTTACAATGAAGGTTGAGACTTGAGACTAATAAGTTATGTATACTTTGAATATAACTCATGTTACACAGAAAAACATTACAAAAAAAAACCTATTTTTTGTTGTCTCTCACTAACAGCACAGTCGTTGCTATCTTACAAATCAGTAGAATAAAATCGTAGACTCACACCTTGTTAGCCTGACAACTAATCAAGAGGAGTAGAAATCATGACGATGTTACCCTACTAAGACCACGGGAAAGATGAGTTAAAAAACAACAAAATACTGCGGAAAATAGGATCTTATCACTGAACAAAACCTCCCATGTTTTCATTGACTTTATGTCGTTGTGATGTGAATAATTCTCGTTGTTTCGGACATATCCATGGCCGCTATGAGCAGTCAATAGATCTACTGGATTCTTATTGGCTGCAAATCTATATACGCTAACCTACTATATGTCGTTGTGATGTAAAGGATTCCCATTTTTTTGGAAATATCTATGAGTGCTATTAGCACTCAATAGATCTATCGAAATCTTCTCACGAAATTACACGAATTTGGTGCAGTCCGTATAATAATTCCACACACGTAGAATTCTAAGTATCTACTCGTAGCATATGTATTTTTGCTACAAGTTATTTTATATATGAGATTTAAAGCCCTCTAATATCAAATACGTAAATAAAATAAGGTCTTGCCTTACTATGGTATATAACTATACTACATTATTTCGTTTTTACGAGATTTATTTTAAGTTCAGTCTGGAAAATAGAAAAATAAATCCTCTCAAAAAGCTTAACGCTTAATATGTTATTGCAAAATGCGTTTCTATCTAACTTTATCGCAAATGTTCATCAAAGTATGGAATGAGACAAACATAAACTACCATACATATTATCCAGGCCATTTATCCGAAATTCCTTCACGAACCCAGTATATATCATTTTTATCGACAGCCACCGGGAATTTCGGCATGAATGCTCTCATCCCCCGGGAAATTATTTTCTCATGTACCTACTGGTTTATCCATGAGTTGTTGAATTATGTATTTTTGTTATCTTTCCCATGTAATGTAATAACAATAATTCATAGACTTTTTGTTTCAAAGTATCGCGCTGGCTGATGATATTAAACTTATTTTTACCTGTGACAAAAACTTAACACATAAATCACGCCTAAATTTTCCCGAAGGGGTAGGCAGAGGCGCACATATAGTACCCACATTTGGCCAGTTATGTTTTTCGGTCCCAATGTAATAGGCGGCGAACCTATTGCCATCCATCAGGCGCAAATCCAGACTCCGTGATGCTACTGAGATTTACCAAATAGAAACACCTAATAACACTGCCCGACCCGGGATTCGAACCACTAAACCAACAAGGCAGTCCTGACAAACCTGTAACAAATATCCAACAACCTATCCATAGACACTTTAAATCACCATAATAATTATTTTATACTTTATAACGATATGCGACAACAATGTAATTAAATATAATGGGCACAAACAAAATAATTATAGATAAGTCTGTTTATTTACTTAGTTCCGTTGTACTCACATTTATAATAAGAATCAAGAAACAAAGTTCTCTTTAGACTTTTTTAATAGCGACGCAGGTTAACTGTCAGCTGTATTGATATGAATATAAATAAAAAATAATATATCGGTTTTTCGTTTGTAGTTGAAAATTACTCTAGACAGTAAATTATATTGAAAATCACACGCAATAGATGCTCCATTAAGACGTGAAATACAAGGAAATTCTTCGTCAACCATTGCTCTATACATAGGTGTTTACATCCTGACGTTGGAAGCAATTAGCTGCGCTCATGGTCCGGAATCCCCTAAGACCATAATGAATGTTCTCAAGGCTGTAATCACATGGAGACATTCGTCCTTGTGTACTCTAGAAACCTCCCTCTTGGCCCTTATTTACTGTTCTAAATAAAGACGTTTAATTATATTCGCATTGGCTTCATCCCGTGGTTGTATTTCGAGGTCTATCTCGCAAGAATCGTTATTTGGGATACTTTACCTGTCTCTCTAAAACTATAAATCATGTCTATGTAAATAGAGGCTTGCAAATTATCTGATACATTTCTGTTTTGGTTTTAAACCAGTGTATTGACGTTTAAGTTATAAAACTCGGTAGGCAGTTACAACTGCCAAATAAGGTGTGAGAGAGCGTTGAATAATCGAAACCTGTCACCCCATATTTAGTTATCGCTCGATCGCTAACATAACACCTCAGCCGCCGCTACCTTCAATACACCTATAAATCTATATTCTTCGACCGCCTTCTTCCAATTCTTCTTTCCAATTCTTCTTCCAATTTCTATTTCCAATTCTTTCACCTACATTCACAATAGACCTTCAGCCGGAAGACGTCCACGGTTGAACAAAGCCCTTCTTCTCAGGGTAGGGGTATTACAATCCCCACACTTGGCCAGCGGCTTGCAAATCGCAGTATTGGTGACGAAGTTAGAGAAAACACTGCCCATCTTTTAGATTTTCTTTTAGTTGCCTCCTACGACGCCCACGGGACCAAATGGGGAGGTGGTATTCTGGCCCCGGCACTCCACGGGATGAACACAAGTTGACATAGGCTTCTCTAATCCCGCAAAAGACCCAGATACAAATTCTACGTAAACAAAGTCGAAGAAAGAATCTAGTATAAGAACAAAGCAATGTACTACACTAAGAAAAACAGCTTCGTCTCGAAAATATGTAGTGAAATCAAGCATCTGGGTCTTACGGTCTCCTATTACGGTTTTATGGTATTTATTGATCGGGGTCACTGAACCACACATCGATCTATGTTAAACTGTCTAACTGGCAGATAAGCTTTATCTAGGCGAGTTTCTCTGTGATTTATGGAAAGAAATAAAGGAGCTTGGAAACTTTTACTTTTCGCGTAGCTTGAGGTTTTTTATTTTAATAAGCGTTTAACGTTTTAGAGATAAGTCGGTTAGTGAGTATATTTTTTAAAATTTTAAGTTTAACTTTAGGGTTTTTTAAATAAGTGAAGTTTAGTCTGTAATCATTTATATTGTTCAATAGCTGACCCGAAAGACGTTGTCATGTCTTAACTATAAATATTGAATACAACTGCCAGTTATGTCAAACGCCATAAGATCACATTAAAAAAGTCATTATAGTCGTTAAGTTTTCTAATGTTTCGCGCAACGTTTTTTTTTTCTTTTATAAGAACCTTCTCCTGTCAGTTACAAACACAACAAAAATTTATTTGCGAAATTGGTCCGGCCGTTCACGCGTGATTCCATGACCAAGGAAAATAGGGATTAATTTATATATATTGTATATATAGACAAGAAGAAATGTCAGTGACACACTGTTTGCAGCAAAAGAAAAGCTGTTCAAAAACAATGAGAATTCTCCACCGAACTGTCTAACCAATTATTTTATATTACGCTATAAACAGCCTACAACTGGTAATTCAACTAACACAACATCATTACTTTTTGCATCGGTTTCTACAAGAACGCTCTGTGTGACTCACAGTGTTATCCCAGGCCATAATATTACCATTAAGTTGCACTAACACATCAAGGACTTATATTGGACCGGTTTCTTGCTAAAACATGTTAAAACAAGATTATAATTTTAATCAATTGGGACTTGAATCAATTAATTGGTTAGAAATCTTGGGATTTTGCGTTATGTGTGAGCTTTTTGACGTATGGTTGATGAACTACCTGGTGTCAGAGTTTAACGCCTGTAGGCCTCTGACATAGCTTAACACTCCGTTGAAAAATCTCAGATGTGCCGGTTTCCGCACGATGTTTTCCTTGATCGTAATCTAAATTGTATTGATTAGAAATATTAATTCAAATTTTTAACATTTAAACGCTGCGAAAATTTTAAGCTAAGTTACCCGTTTGGAATCTGCATAGTAAATATGTGCAATTATTAAAACGATACAAACAAATCAAAGAAATTTATATAAAAATAAAGATGACGTAGTTTCTGCAATGTTATATTACACCATTTTATTATAATACTGTAATAGAAATACACCATAAGCAATAACATCAATTTATAAAACACAAGTGTATAAATATAAACATGAAATATAACACCCGTAACGAATTATATAAGTACGCATGCGCAGTATATTTTGTTTTGATGGACACCAGCTGTTTCTAGAGACTTCCAATGAAATCCTGGGTTGGAAGTAAAACATGGGCTTATATGACGTCACTCTGGAGTAAGCAATAAGCGCTACACGAGACGAGAGTCGTGCTTATTTCCTGGCGTTCCGTCCGTCGCAGATTGGTACTGCGTCTCCTTGCGCAGGTCTCACTTTACAGTTGTTATGCTAACGTAATATTTTTTAAGTTTACTGGAACTAGGTATTGTTTCAAAGCTCTCAAAATTATATCGAAAATTAGTGATAGCACCTAAAGTATTAACGAATATGACCTATAGGAGTTATGTGTCCTCCTCGCTATAATATAATGCTTTTAACTGGCATAACATAACGCCTGTATTCCCCGAAGGGGTAGGCAGAGGTCCACATATAGAACACCCACCCGACTGTTTCGATCCCAATGGCGACGAGCCTATTGGCATCAACCGGGCACAAATCCAGACTCCGTGCTGCCACTGAGAATTACCTAATGGAAAAACCCAGTAACACTTGGCCCGACCCGGGATTCGAACCCAGGACCTCGTGCTCAGCAGTCGCACTTAGCGACCAACGAGGCAGTCTCTTTCAATTATTTAAACCTAAACCTTACGTCATCTACCAGAGCATGTTTCTTTGTAACTTTGTCGGAATTATTTCTCCATTTGACCCGCATCAGACCAGTGTATCCTCGTAGCGGCACTAAATACCTTTGCGGGTTTTCTAAATAGCACTAACTTCTAAGAAAACACTTCAACGCATACCAATACGATACCCAATGAAGCAGATCTTCATTATAATGTCGTATATTTACATTAGGTACATGTCTTTTCCCGCTGCTGATGGTTAATCATCAAACAGCTATAATTTCTTCTAAGTTTTGTAATGTGATGCGAGTGAATGAGGCGAAAGAAGTATGACAGGATCGTAGCAAATGGAAATCCGTGGTCTCTGCCTACCCCTTTGGGAAATAGGCGTGACTTTATGTATGTATTTAATAATGTTGAGTGTGACTTATTAAAGAAATAAGGTAACATAGCGTTTATTATGTAAATAGGAATAGTTATAATGTTAGTAGTAAGTTTATCTTTCAATTTAATATTCAAGTGTTAACCTATAGGTGCGTAAATGTCGGCAGCATTCCCATTAGTAAATTGATACCTGTTCATTAACATTAAAACAATCTGAGTGGCCATGACACAGCAAAGAAGCAGAAGCAACAAGCAATGATAACCACGCTCGTTTGACTCTGTTGTAACGATTTCAGTGTATGAAATCCAAGTATAATTACCATGTCTTCCTTCCACATTAAAACAACGATGTCTTTAAATCAGTGGATGATATAAAACCACCAATTAATCACTTATTATGTTATCAACATATTCGATGTTATTGATCCTTGAATGTGATCTTTATCACGCTGTCCGGGCCCGACGCAATTACCGGGTGTATGCCTAGTATGTGTATGTATAGTGCATACTCAACCATGTGCTAATCTGTGACGCTAATAGGATAAACAACCATACGTTTATACATCACACGTCGCTCGTAAGGCTATGTACACATGTTTCAGACATACAAAAAATATACTTAATCATGTCATAGAATTTCTTGTATTTTTTTTTGGAATCTTGAATGTCTGTAAGTAATTTGTCTCAGACCTTCATTATTATGCTTAATAAATTTGATTGATATCAAGTCTAACGTCATTTATTGGAACAAAAACAAGTTTACTATGTTAATCGTGTGTTAAGTTTCATTACTCATGATTACATTACATATAACCATCCATTTCGTGTAGATATAGTCTTTTCTACATTGTGATAAAACTAGCAATCAGACTGATAACTTTTCAGAAGGCAGTACCTATTTCCAGTCATTTTCTTTTCGTATTAATTTCCCTACAGGTTCAAGAAATCAATCCAGTCATTTTTCTGAGACAGTTTTTAACTGTCATCGTCTGCGTTATGTGTAGTATACATGTAGATTGTAGGTATATAAACCTGTCTATCTCTGACATAATGCATTATGTGACTACCCTAATAACTAACCATGACCAGTTAATACAGAAGGTCAATTCCGTCACAGAATTCCGATTAACAATAGCTTCACATTCCGTGTTTTAGAAAACCGCTTTCTCGTGACGTCGTAATAGGTGACAAGAATAAATGTACGATGGGTTCAAGTCTATTGGTTTATGGAGAAGTACAGCATGTTTGGCTATGTTAATAGTTGAGCTATCGATTTGCCCTGAAAAGTGAAAGATCAGACTGCAAAAAATCAGGACAACTACAATAATAAAAAAGCTTCTACTAGTCGGAATCGCTGGCTGCCTGAGTCCTTACTGTGAGCTCTTAAAGTATGACGTTATCCCTTGTGGAAGCAAGACGCCCCACTCCACTACACGAAGTGGCGTCGCTTCTACAACGGAAAACGTCTAGTAAGCTGATAACAGACTTATTTCTTTCCTCGGTATAGGTTATACGAATATACTGTTGGTTCTTTCACTTGTAACCATAACAGCATTCTGTTCCGCACAGGACTGGTGACGTTTCAGGATGATAGAAAAAGAGCATGATTATCATCATCATCAGCTTTTAAATGACCCACTGCTGGACATAAGCCTCCTCCCCTAAACGCCACTGCTTCCTGTTTTGGGCCTCTTGCATCCAGGTCTTTCCCTGTACAGCAACAACATCATCAGTCCACCTGCTGGAAGCCTGCCAGCATGATTATAATAAAATTAATTAGAACACGGGAATTAACGTACGTACGAGTATTTTCCCTTACTAGTGACAAGTTGAAACCTATTGAAGCGAGTGAAACTGCCTGTTGGTTTTATAGAATAATATGCGTGACCTTCCTCAACCAGCCTTTGAGTGACGAACAAACAAACACTTTGCGTATTTAGTAACTGTGCGCTTGTGTCTACGTGACAGTTTATTTTGCTGTTAAATACAATTATGTTTTGTTTCTGTACACACTTGTGTTGTAATAGTCTGTTGTTTTCTATATGCAATGTTAATTTGTTTAAAGACCACTTTTGGATAAATAAGTTTGCAATAAATGTAAAAAACATAAAAATTGTAATATAAGGATTGGCAATATCAGCTTCATTGATCGATGTTACTACTTATATACACTCTGGGTGATCGAGTCCGTTATATTACGAACTTATCCTGAAATTAAAAATCTACTTAACGAGAATTTGATAATGTTTTTAAATACAGTGCCAGTATGCGCTAAAAATCAACTTAAGCTCACTTACATACAAGTGCATTCTGTGCATCAAGATGGAAAATAACATCACACTTCACACTAATATTATGAAGGCGCAAGTCTGTGTGTTTGGTACCTCTTCACGCTCAAACGGCAAGGCCGATTTTGATGAAATTTCATATGGACGTAGCTGACAACCTGAATTAACACAGGCTACTTTTATATCTCGAAAAAACGTAGCGGGTAACACCGCGGGGCGCAGCTAGTCTACGTATATCTAAACCAAATCAAATATGTCTCGTGTCAATATGACAGAAATAAACCAGTATTAAGATAAGCCAAGAAAATAAGCCTGCAGTGAATAAATATTTCCATTAAAAATGTTTTTTTTCCTAAGCCTTCACTCTCATCACATTCCTTTTAGGATTCTCACTACCTCAATCAGTTTCATACCTATAATTCTATTGTTTTTCAAGATAGTAAATAGATAGGCTAAATACGTAGTTATGTAGCTAGAGATATACATTCCTCAGTTATCTAAAGCCCACCATAAGACTTCGATTTATTGCTATCAGCTCTTTAAAACAACAACCTCTATAACGGCTTCATTCCTTGGTTCTAGAACCATCTTATGTACTGCAGTCTGATTACCATAAAAGAAGAAAATAAAGGGTAAGAAAAGCTATTGATTTCCATGTACGACCTCCTTAGTACCTACTTCTTTTCTTTTGCCTTCTAATACTTGTCTTATTCTTCACACATGCTTGTCGATGTTGACTTTGATAGCGAAGAGAATTCAAGAAGTAAACCAACCCAAACGTTCAATATATTATACATTGTTTATTTAAAATTGTATTATAAAAGCCTTTTTACCCGACTACGGCAAAGCCAAAAGGGTCATGGTTTTAGCAGTCTATGTATGTATGTATGTTTGTCGATTGATGTTTCCCGACCGAGCATTTTATATGTTATAAAAAATGTCAAATCACCTCACGTGAATTCAAATAAGATAACATGTACAAGATAAAAGTAGGTACATATCTGAAGCAATAGATATAGATAAATGCCAATGCCCCGTATTCCTCTGTTTGTTACTGAAATCGAATTTATTAGTAATTTTTATGACTACCTTATTTCTATTAATTATTTTATTGCGATCTGTAAATAGGTCCTATAAACATACAACAAGATACCTACTACATAAATTGAATTGTAAAATATATTATTATACTACATATATTTATATTATTTATTATAGTATTAGCTGACCCGGCGAATTTCGTACCGCCTAACACAAATGTTTCCATATTTTCTCATTTATACTGGACTTCCCTGGACTTCCACAAATATTTCAATACCAAAATTAGCCAAATCGGTCCAGCCATTCTCAAGTTATGGCGTGACCAAGGGAAACAGGGTAGAAATATTTAAAGAAGTTTCAATTTCATTTACTGGAGTAAAGGAAAGTACAAAGAATTATTTTACTCCGGATACACTCTCACCAACAAGTTTTATTTTTAATTCCTAACTGATAATCTTATCTTATGAAAGCAATTTATGTTACGTAGAGTTATTTCAGCACAATTTAGGAAGTAAAGATAAAAATCATCAACATAAAAAATGAAGCATACGGAAAAAGGAAAAAATGCAATTTCCGTGTACACACAAAGACCATGTGAAAGTATTTTTATTGTGTGGTTAATATTAAGTCCGCTATCTCGTAAAGTTTGCTGATAAAAATCGCAAGTCTTACAGTATGCAGACTGAGTTAGATAAAAGTGTGTATTTTTCCGCTGTACGTATTTGTATTTCGTGGAATCAAATATGATATGCGATTAAGGACGACGAAGGTCGCAAAGTGCAGTGCGAAATATATCCTATATATTTGAAGCACAGAATAGTCCGATTTATCAAATAACCATACAGCCTTGATGCCAGCCAGAACTATTTTAAACGTAGTAAATTCATGTACAGTAGACGTGTTGCTTTGTGAGATTGCTTATCCATATATGGTCGCGACTGTACAATGACGCCTGAAACACTCTTAAGGGAAGGTAAATAAACAAAAAAGATGTTGGCCGTACCTTACGCTTTCATAACCTAACCTAACCACTTTAGGTAATAGGTCGCGACGAGAGGCTATTGCAATCCATCGGCTCTATACTGGGATTCTCGCCTCTTATGACGTGATTTCTCGTCGACGGAGAGAATCTCACGCACAAGGAATATAATAAAATAATAAATAACTGTTCTATGTTTATTATTATAGACTAATCAAGTAATCATATCATATCTATAAGTTTATCTATTAAGTCGTTATCAGCTCCAATCTGGTTATCGCTCCTATGTTAACGCTGATAATGGAGTGGGTAAACCAATTATTTTGTTATTACATTATTGTTGATGCACTTATGTTGTATGTTATAACAGCACTTAATCGTCATAAACGACACTGCTTACCGTGAAGACTTCGCTTCGAATCTTTGGTTAAGCAACTTTTTATTTTTTCAAAATCAATTGCGGCCTTTATATGGCTCACTTGCTCCTGTCCCTGTTATTATCACTGTCTGGTACATAAACTAAAGCCTGGATAAATACTGACATATCCATGCTTTCATTGAGTAACTCTCCTTGCATGGAGACAAAATCCATAAACAAAAAAACACTTCTACATATAATAGATTTCCACAGCACGTCTGCCTATACCTCGGAAAATACGGGCTTGTTGGTACACCTCTTCGAGGACAAACATGATTGATATGTATGTAAACCTGTACCCATCGGCCATAAACAGCTAAACAACTCATTTCCGCGACTGTACAAGTATACGCTGACATAATCACTTCCTCGCATGCGATCACATTTAAGTTCTTTTTTGTCATTATTGATTTTCTCACAAATTCTACAAAAGATGTTTGTCATGCAATCGTAATTTGACCTCAATGAAAATACTAATAATAAGCTAGCTATTTCCGTAGATAGAAGTTTTGGTAAAACAAAATATATTTTATACCAATTAAATATAGTAGGTACTACTTAGTTACATAAACATAATGAAACGTATTCTTTAGATACGTAGGGTACATAATTGGTGTTCGATGTTACATTACTCTAAATCTACGTTAGTTATTTGGAGCTTTGTACCGTATTGTTAAATATTTTGACACCAGTGCTGATAAAAAGAATTTTTCGAGTGCAAATAGTTTACATGAATAGATGCTTTACTGAAGACCCCAGTGGATCTTGGTACGTTTGCCACGAAATCAACAACACGGTATGGTAACGGTGATGATAAAGTTGCTAAGGAAGGTGCATCCAACAATGCAGTAACGGCTTGAATATATGGAGAAAATAACAGAAGAAAGGATGTGACGCGAAAATCATGAGATAAATAATACGTATGTGCCAGTATAAGACACGAGATGAAAAATCAGCTTCAGCAAGTCTAATATCTGTTTACACGACAACGTCTCTCGGTGATACGATTTATGAGTAACGTTCATAATGAATCGTACTAAAATAATACCTATCGACTCGCAATGTCCTATGTCACATGTATCAGTGACAGTTGAGTACACAGATGAGATGCCAAGTGCTCCCGTGGTGAGTGACTTACGGTTCCATCTGATACCGAAAATGCAGCAGTAATAAGTGTATTAAAAGCTCACAAATATGATGATTAACTGACAGACAGACAAACGAAAAATGTTTTAAAAAAAATTTTTTCATTGGCCTAAAGTTTTTAAATGATACTCATATTAACTATATAAAACATATTATAGCAAAGATCGGTTACGTCAGCCACCTGAGAGCACATTATCGAAGCTCTCATGAGTAAAAATCCCAAATCGCTGTGGCCGAATACGGTCTGGACATATATATAAAACATATAGGAATTCACAGCATTTGTCGATAAATCTAGAAAAATTTCAATATCAATCCACCAAGCAGTAGAAAAATCTGTAACATTTAATAGAAAGATAAAGTTACAAAAGGACATCCCAAATTCTGTAAATAGAATTTCTGTTCGTCTATGATGTCTTGATGCTTCGTTAGTCATTCAATTGCAAACATTCTAAGCGCCACTGACGTCATTATCAACAGCTCATCGCAATCCATTCCTAGTTAGAGCATCATCACATACAGCATTGCTTTTTGATTCATCATTTGCGTCAATAAAATTGACGGTGAAAGTTGCATTTGAAACCAAACCTTTGACCAATTATTTTTGGATAAAGAGTTCAATACTCGCCAACTTTGTTACAGGAGTGTTCAGTTCCACTTCGTCTACGTTGGTAACGGTACTATATTTATAAAATCGATTAATCGCCCTGAATACATATTGTTCAGATAATGTCATGTCATTAATATAATTATTTATATCACCACCGTCACAATTACGAGAGCCTATCCAACAGCGTTATAATCGAATTGCATAATTGTTATCGCGACTCATTCGATACATGGCTAGCATCGGTACATACACGGTTTTGCACGTGGGAATCTCTGGCGCGATTCAACATTTTGTCACTTTGGCTAGGTTCGTAGAACTTTGAACCGTAATATGTTTACATAAGGTTTGGAATTGCTTTGGTAATTGATTTATCTATCTGTCTATCAGGGTTATGACGTATATGTCACGTAATAGGTCCGCCCACTAGTTGTTTATGTTTACACTCGTATCCATCATATAATATTACGTTGCTAGATACCGCGGACAGTATCGATTCAGATATTTTTGTGACATCGACCTGGTTTTATGGGCTATCGATAGGTTATCCAACGTGACCTTTCTGTTTTGCCTCCTAGTTTTTTTTATTGAGTTAAAGTATTGTTACGGACTTAGATAAGTTATAGTTATTTGTTTATTTTTAGCTAAGGAACAATAAAATAACATGCCCATGTAGACTAAACTGATACAGTAAATGACATGGAATCCATAAGGGTTAGGAAAGCTATTTTATTAATAACATTATTATTGTTAGTGACTTTATTAATCAAACCTCAAGATTCGAGAAACTACTATTAACATTGGTAAAAAAATAATTATTATTACCAATTTAATTGTGTCCTCAACCTCATTGAACTCAATTTTAAGTTACAATAACCTGTACCTATTAGCAGCAAGCAATTATAATATAATTGAACCAATGCAAGGTCAAAAAACGGGTCCATTGTCAATATCAGGTACAAAGAGCACTGTAATGAATTTTGAAATTCCAAATTTTACTATAGTCAGCACTCGGGAAAAAATATAGGTAAAATAAAACAATGCATGCCAAAACAATTGAAGGAAGTTATATAATGCGTGATGAGAATTTTCTGAACAAATAAAGCTATGGTTAATAAAGTTACGGACATCTAATTAAAAAAAATACATCAATCACTTTGCCTAAGATTAGGATTTTTTCCGACGTTGTGGATCCATTTTATAGACATGAAAATATCACATGCTGGAATGCCCAGACACGGTAACATCTGCAGATCACGCAAATATTTGTACCGAGCGGAGATTGAAGACTACCTTATATACAATGCCTCGTTGGTCTAGTGATTGCTAAGCGCGACTGCTGAGCACTAAGTCCTGGGTTCGAATACCGGTCGGGCAAATTGTTACTGGGTTTTTCTATTAGATAATTCTCAGTACCAGCATGGAGTCTGGATTTGTGCCCGGTTGATAGCAATAGGCTCGCCCCCTATTACATTGGGACCTAAAACATAACTGGCGAAATGTAGGAGTACTATATGTGCACCTCTGCCTACCCGTTCGGGGAATACAGGCGTGATGATATATATGTATGTATATAGCAAGTTTGCAAATCTAGTCATCCTATCCTATAATATCGATTTAAATAATAATTTGTCCCATGTGGCTATCGAACATTCCATACCCATAAAAACCATCCGCATCGCCTGCGTCAATTTATCCGTCACCTATATTAATTAATTGTAATAAATGTGCATAATAGATTGTATGACAATACGTTACACGTAATCCAATATTTATCATAGGCGATACCGTTTCTCGAAAACTCTGATTAACATGGAAATTTACTAAACGACACGGAAAGGCCCGCAGTCTTGGATAAAACCAAGCGACATGAATAGGGACATTTTATATGAATAAAACGAAGGTAGTTTTATACTTTGAGGGCTGATAAGTGATTAAGTTTAGATAAGATTGTTGAACTACCTCAACAAAATAAAATAACCAGTGATAGCCGATGTGTATGACCGTTGGTCTACCATATCATCAAAAACATCGTGAGGAAACCGGCACACCTGAGTCATTTTTCAACGGTGTGTAAAGCCATGTCAGAGGCCTACAGATAGTTCAAACTCTCACACCAGGTTGTTCATAAACCATACAACAAAAAGGACAAACTAACAATGAATTTGATTGTCACTTCACTTTATCTTTGCTTTTGACATTTTCTCTCGCAGCTAACTTCAGGAGAGTGGAGACGTCCAGCAATCCCTACATAAGGAATTAAACAAACTAATAAGAAACTACAAAATCAATCTGTTGCTATGGAAGAGCTTAACTGAACGCAAATACTTATAAATCTGCTTATCTAAGAACTGCACCTAAGCTACCATCAAAACCTGGCAAAAGTTGATCCTATAGAAACTAAATAACAGGTTTTTATTAATATCAAACTTCTTGCTCTTAACGTTCAAGAAACCTCTTTGTCCAAACCTCTTAATCCTACATCAATGGTCAATATTATCGATTCATTCGGGAACTTTCCGTATCCTTATTGATAATACGAGCACAAACAATATGTTTAGTATAATGCGCGTTAATACTATTATGAAAGCAATATTTGTTTAGAAATGAGCACACGATTAGACATACACGTGTTTGGATGGACAAGGAAGAAGTTTGAATATTATCTAAATAATCAACTGGGCATTATTAGTCAATAGTCTTCTTCTTCCTATCGGCATGACCTATGTAAGGAAACAGGTCATACCGTGGTGTAGAGATTGGCCAGTCGACAATGATGGTAGCGAGGCTGAACGCCCAGGGTGCGCCTGACATACCTAGATATGTATTTATCACTCGTGGAGGGTCTCCACTTGGATTATGAATACTGGGTTAGCTCACTTAATCTATCCTTCGATAGTGGAGCTGTAGAAACTTTTGTTCCCCATGACAAGTACTGGCGTTGACAAAATCCAAACCTCATTCTGAGGTTCTACACTTTTGTGCTCTGACAATGTTAAAAATGTTCCATGTATGTAGGTTTGTAACATATACCTACCTTAACAGTTAAGTATATTTACGTGAAATATTCAATGGCGTATGACCCTGTCACTAGAAAGTATAAGTTATTAAATCCAATTGTCCTAAAAATATTTTTATATACCTACTTAAGTATCAATTATAAATATTATAATGACGCTTGTTGCTTTATCAAGCAGCAAGCGCGCATAACGTATATTAGCACATAATTGCATGTAAGTTCAGACGGGGTCAACGCCCTCTAATGGGCGCTGTTTCGTCTGCTGTTACTCCAAGGCTTCACCGATTTCCTGCTACAACGTCATTAAGGAAATAATTTGAAGATCACTCAGGAATTGATATCGTAAATAAACATTGGCAGCGTGTCGTGGTATAAACTCTTCTTCCTCATATCTAGTCCAAAAGTCAAAAGTTTTAATTCACTTTGTATAATTTATAGGGAGAACTTTCAGCTCACTATACTTCAGTAGTCGAACTAGAGGAAGTGAATGGAAGACAAATATTTTTACGATAACGAACATTGTGACGCGAGAATTTTATATATAAGATAAGATAATTTTACTTTCTAATGAAATAATTATTAAGAAATTGTCCTCAAAGTTAACTCAGGCGTTGTAGTCAACAGTGTCCTTTTCAGTCACCAAACTGTCAATACCTTTCGCAAAGGTTAGTTACATACATCTGGCCCGGTGCACTTGTCTGCACGAATTAAGAAGAAAAGGACATGTTGAAGTGAAGGGGGTTTTCTGCAAGGACTGACTCTGACCTTTTCAGCGTCCTTGCCTTGATTGATGGTATTATCCGACTGAAAAGGTCAGTTGTTGAGAACTTACAATCTATTTGTAAAAGGTAAAACCTAA
Organism: Abrostola triplasia; assembly: GCA_946251915.1. Lineage (NCBI taxonomy): Eukaryota > Metazoa > Arthropoda > Insecta > Lepidoptera > Noctuidae > Abrostola > Abrostola triplasia. The sequence continues at coordinate 1,435,159 of OX276433.1, forward strand.
AAAAGCAAAACATATAGGGTGTCGCTATCATTGCGACAGTGTACCTTCAGCTTACCTGTTTAAAAAAAACACTTGAATTGAGAACCTCCTCCTTTTTTAAAGTTGGTTAAAAATAAACATACGTAAAAAGGGAATGGATATTTGTACTGGTTGGAAGTGTCTTGATGCTTATTAACATTTTGTAAATTAATGTTTCTAGTACGAGGGTCAAACTGAAAGTTCTTAGAAAATCAAAAACTGATTACATTAGCCAGTTATTAGTTTTATTATATCTTTTCAAAATATTGTCCATTCACGTCAATACACCGCTGCATGCGATGGAACCACTGGGAAAAGCACTTTGCCCACTCGTCTTTAGGGTTCTCTTCAATGGCATCGCGATACGCAGCCACCGCTTCTTCAGCATTCATAAACCGCTTTCCTTTAAGTTTTTCTTTAATTTTTGGAAATAAATAAAAATCACAAGGGGCGAGGTCGGGGCTATACGGCGGGTGACCCAGTAATTCAACGTTTGATGTCGCCAAATAGTCGATCGTTCGCTTAGCGGTGTGCGACGAGGCGTTGTCGTGGTGAAGGAGGATCCTACTGCGAGGTCGTTTCTCTCGAACTTTTTCCAAGACAAGTGGCAAACAATTGGTAGTGTACCATTCTGCAGAAACTGTCTTTTGATCCTCTAACACAATTGTTGCGAAATGACCTATCCTTCCAAAGAACTAGGCCACCATTTTTTTTCCCGCACTTCGATCTCTCTTCACTTTAGTTGGCAACCTCTCGAAAGGAAACACCCACTGAGCAGATTGTCTTTTGGTTTCAGGATCATAACAGTAAATCCAGCTTTCGTCACCTGTTAGTATGTCGAACACAGCATTTGAGTCACCTCCGTTAAATCTTTCAATCATTTTACGGCACCAATCCACACGATGGAGTTTTTGAGCCTCAGTCAAATTATGAGGTATCCACCGGGCGCAAAGCTTCCTGACTGCTAAATGTTCGTGGAGGATTTTGTGCACTTGACTCATACCGATGCCTAAGCTTGTCCGAATCTGCTGATAGGTCACTCTTTTGTCAGTCTCTATCATACGCCGCACAACACAGATGTTATCTTCAGTCGTCGCCGTAGAAGGCCGTCCCTCACGTAAATCATCAGTGAGATTAGTGCGACCACGTTTAAACTCATTAAACCAGTTGTAAACTGTCGCACGAGATGGGGCTTCATCGTGAAAGGCCAATCGTAGTCTATCATAACTTTCTTGTTGACTTAAATGACATCGAAAGTCATAAAAAATCATTGCACGAAAATTTTCTCGTGTTAAATTCATGTTGACGTGACACAGACAATTTTCAATTTGACGCCAAATCGTAAAACAAATGACAAATTAATGAAATATATACTCAGTAATATTGGCAAAGAGTTCTATTTTCAAATTTTAGAATTATTTTTTTATTATATTGTTTATAAGTGGCCAGTTCTAAGAACTTTCAGTTTGACCCTCGTAAAAGCTAGTACCATTGCCATTTATCGAGCACTATACCAGATTCATCATCATCAGCCGAAAGACGTCCACTGTTGGACTAAGGTAAAGGGCTGCCATGATCCCCACGCTTGGCATACCAGATTAGTCAATCTTATCTTAGAATAGCTAAGAATCTCTTGACTGTATAGTACATACCAATACCTCTGAGTCACCACGACTTAGCGAGAGGATGTATTTAGAAATATGACGTTACATTACAATATTGCAGCGAAGTATTAAGTGTGGTTGCAAGAGTGAATGGCGAGATAGATTGCTAACTCATCTCTTTAAAAAGTTGGATAACTGTCAGTTATCTTGATTTCACTTTATAATTTATATCAACAGTATCTGGTAATCAATTTATTTTAAATGATTACTTCCTCGTCTATTTACCATTACCTAAGAATGGTATGGTACTATTTGTCACTCTTGAATGTCATTGCAAAGTCTAATAGCCTAGATATAACAAGATAGAACTCAACTAAAGCACTACCGTGGCCAACATACTCGATATTTTTAAGCAGCCTTGGAATCAGCAACAAAATGAATTGCAAATGGAATGTGGGAAAGTTCAGTTTCCACTTTTACAGTATAATTAAGTATTATTATGGTTGTATCTGTACATATCCAGCAATATTGGTTTAAGGTCGCTGCACACATATAAACCGCGAAAGCGATCGTCACCATTTCAACCCGAGCCGTGCAGTATTATTTGTGTGAATCTCCCTACGTCAAAGCACACTAATCGGAATCGTAACGTAATCCCCTCGCCTGGAGACCGACGAGTCATAAGCGCGGCGTCGCCTATCCGTAGCCGAGTCGACGTATCGGAGCAGCTGATCCGCTTTGGTTACTTGCTTACGGAAGGTGGACGCCTGTTTGACGGCGAGGCGAAAGGCGATACGGTTTCGACCCTTTTCTGATTTGATATGTGTGCTATGACCCTTATACGTAATGCCTCTGAGTTCCAACACAAACATTGCTCCGCCCACTCTTTACCACTTTCATTTTGACAGACAAATTGTTCTTGTACTCGTTTAGACTTGCAAATATTTGCTGCTTTAACTTGTTCTTACATAACTCGTCTTGTAGGCATGAAAATGTACAGTACCAACTTAATTGATATACCCTTAAATGGTGAGCAGACTAATAAATTTCAACCAGTGCTGGACTTGATACGTTTTGAAATATTCCGAAACTACACGATCAATAATTTTGACATCAATTTATATTTTTTCTTAAGTTGTAGCGCCAAAGTTTGTTATCCAAGAAACACCTAATGATAACAAGTACCATTCGGTACTCAAAAACGTTAATGTCGTCCAAAAAATAATTGATATTAATGTATAAATAGTTTAATAACAAATAAATTATTAAGATTAAGGTCTTAGTGGACGTTATTAGCTATAAGATATTATAATTGGTTCTACATCTGGCGTCGGACAATTATAACTTTTGTCTAATTTGACAGCCACATTGCTGGCAAATGCTGTTCTCGAGAAAATTAGTAAACTACAAAGACAAAGACTTTGGTTATCTACAGTCTAGAAAAGCAGTCTGCATATATCTAATTGCTAAGTAATTTAGCAACAGATACAGCCATCAGAAATTAAATTTGGTCTCGACCCATTAGGAAGCAAGATATTTTGGCACATGCCAACGGAAATTCATATTAAAGTCATCTAATACTTCAAATCCAACCCTGAAATCTATTTTCTACGTCAGATTTGAGAGAATGTAGACGAGCTTGTGAACATCGATATTTGAGATCGGAAGTTATTACTACTACATTGTAAACAAACTCTGGTATTCTATTTAAAACCATTAAGCAAGCTTCCTCTCGTGACGTCATCGACATTTAGGAATCAAGATACAGTTTCATACACGCCTTTGAAGATTATGCTTACGGATACCTTTTCCAGGATACCCAATATCCCCCTACTAACTTCACTGAAAATAAGAACAGGATTTGATTCCTCAAAACGAATCGGACAGACAAAGGTGCACGGAGATATTCTAACTCTTCGTAGACTAAACATCAAATAAATTGCATTGCTTACAAAAACTGTGTTACTAGTCTTATGCAACACAGTATTTAAGAAAGCTATTAGGTGTCACTGCACTTTATCTATATTTGCGCAAGTATTCGATAAATTGGACGTGCAGGCAGATGTAGAACGAAGGTCACCCCCACACATCTGAGCAAGCCGAGATGTACTTGATAAACATCAAAACTCAGGAAATTCCACGTCGCTGTTTTTATTTGTATGAATGTGACGTTTATTTGATTTAGATTATAGGAGGAAAAATATTTAGTTGATTTGTTGATATAGGTAATATTTCCGAAGTGATTAACGAACAAATAATTACTATGATTATCATAGTATTACAAGTATCCCTCATTAATCAGTATCCATTATTAAGTATATAGGTACAATGTACATGCGCTAGTTAACAGTCCGACTAAAGCAGCCCACATCTATAGAAAAGGAGTTTGGAAAAAGTCTATAGCTAGACTTTTATTACCTATGTGTAAAGGATGATGTGAATTTTGGGCCTACCTTCCAATAGCGACATGTCTAAACTGCCATGCATAATAAAGCATTCTTAACTTTTGTTCAACTCAAAAATACCTATCCAACGATGTATTTTGGGGTAGAATCAAAGTTTATAAAAATCCTGACATCATCCTTTATACAAACATTTATTTTAGTTCTTATTTATATCTATTTATCAGTGTCAAGATTAGAAGAAAATTAAGTTCTGCCAATCAACTCACATCGCAAACGTATGAGTAATCGCAGTATTAAACAACCAACAAACTTTTACTGTCTAGAAAACTTCGACTTTTTCTGAATAAAGGTAGCTTTTGTCTGTCCACTTTAACCTCTTGATATGCAATACCTCCAGGTTTCTCCTACACGAAATTTCTTTAAATAATATGTAATATACCTATAGTACAAAGTATTGCATTATTTTTTTAAACAGCCGTAAAATATGCATTTTATTGGCGAATCCTCTGGTACACGGGGATAATTACGTACCTTCCGTGTACCCGGAGGTTAGCTTTCCATCTTCATAATTAAAGAAAGTTGTAATTAACATTCCTTTTAAAATATACTCCCGGATTTCGATCAAGTTTTCGTCCAAGAAAATTATCAGTCAGCCAATTCGAGGAAGGTATAACCCCTTGCTCATCATAACAAAGCCACGAGTTCAAAAGTAGATATTAGACACTCCTTACAACCAAGGATCGCGTTACAGTCGATGTAAACATACTATGACCTAGGTTCAATAATATCCTAAGGAATTGTGCCACGATGCTTGGCAATGTCCGTGCATATTTGCAGAGCGGAGACATTTTATTATTGTAGGTACCTGTTTGCTGTACGCAGTTGGCATTGTTTTAACCGTTCTCAAGGGATACGCTTCTTTAATGTTTTTAAGGTATTGGGATTATTTTCGTCCGACAAATTCTAGTCATAGGTAATCGATTTATTAGTTCAAGAGCTCGTTGAGTGTTGAAAGTTTTTGGGTTTCTAGAACAAAAAGAATGTTTAATTTAAATACAATCTATATGAAGTTTGACCTGTGGTGATAGGTAAACAGGTATCATACATTTTTTATTTAAGTTTAGACTGTAGACATTCTTGACAGTTCATCAACACAAGATTAGCAAATTGAAATCAAAATACTAGAGTTGTACTTTCGCAAGTGCCGTTTACTAGCTTATAACTTGTTTTTTGTATATCAATGGCGTATAACAAAATATTTTTAATTCAGAAATTATGATCAAATGCGACCTCATCCCAGATTCTACATGTAGGTACATTTACACCTAGAATATTTATTGTGGAAATAATAATTTTCCTTTCGATTAATTCGATGTAGTTCTCCGTCAAAACAAAGACGACAAACATCTTGATTTATTGTATTAATTGTTTGTTTCATGTTCGAATACTTATTTTAATTGTTTGTCATGTGCGACTTTAGTAGTCAATAAATCTTCTTGATTAGTGTTAATGATAAAATATTTAATACCAATAACAATGTTGGAAATAACTCATTCAAGCAATACAAACTATCCCATACAAATTCAATCACTGGATTCGGAATTCAGGTTTCCTGCTTCTTTTGATCTTAGTAAACTGAGATTTCCGCCAACGCAACAGCGTGTTCACACAGCTAGTACTCATAAATAATAAAGGTTTATGTTAACAGAGACCTATAAGGAACGAGTTTTAATAGCCACGCTTGCTCCCCTTGCTTGCTTGATAAAATCTCCTGATTTTATTAGTATTAGTGATCTTTATTTACAGTTTCAAGTCGGTGGTATCTTTAAGATTATCTATGACTTTAGCAGACAACTCCTCATTTTATCAAAACCATGATATAAGACCATAGAGCCATGGAACTGATGTGTGTTAAACGTATAGACCGAATCAAAAACACTACCCTGTGTTCCATGACTGGTATATCGGACGTCGAGAGAAAAACTGCCAAACTAAAGTGCGAGTAGGCCGTCGATGTCGTGCTAATGGACCCAAAGATGATGATGATCCAAAGATGGGCTAATATTACCACGAAGTGGATACCCACCGCCAGCCGCCGACGACCAGGCAGACCTAGAAGGCGATGGAGGGACAATCTGGACACCTTTGCGGGAAAGACATGGCTGGAAATGGCACTGAATACAAATTTGTGGAGAAATAAAAGGAAGGCCATTTCCCAGAAGTGGGACACATTACAGGGTAATTTAAAAAAAAAGTATAGCTACTTACTATCCCTATCATCTGCCCTAATAATACACACATTATAAACTAACCGTTAGTGCAGACAAACATGGAATATTCTGTAGGAACAAAAACCATTTGTTGTTATCTTAATAAAGTCTATTTATAACCACAATTAATAACACAGAGGGTCAAATATTTATATTATTTTCATTGATAACAGGCCAGTCTGTTAACGTTTCAATAATAAATAGCTGCTATCATGAACTTCAACTCTATCCCATTGTAATAAGGCCTGTCGTATTATGTCAATAAACAAGTGGCATTCAAATGAGTTTGTTGATAAAGTGAATATTCTTAGAATTATGTAAACGCTTTATGACATAAGTGTGAAGCAATACTCGTAGATGAACGCATGAATATGAAGGTGTTATTGTAATTAAGATAATAATAGATATAAGTCTGCATTGCCGTAGGAGTTATGCAGAAAAATATAAAGTTCTTGCACTATAATCTTACATGTAGGATAATACATAAGCATATTTTACTACGGTCATGATTATAACTTGTGAAGACGTAACAGATGGCTATTATACACGGCTATTTTTAATTAGTACCTATAATAAAAGAAATGGGGCTCTCAGTTTTCGTTTCTGATCGTAATTAACCAGACAAAAGAAAAAAATCGACATCCCAAAATTGTCTACCAAAAATCAAAGAAAAATTCAGGAATCATAGACGTGTATGTATAATAGAATTAATGAAAAATCTAAGATTATTGTTACATTTTCCTTTTCGCTCCCAATAAAAAATAGAGCAGTGTATTACCTAACAAAAAAAAACAAAGTGACAAATATCTATCTCTTCAACAATAACACGAGCTTTTCAACAAATGACTCCGAAATATCACTTCACAATCTATACAGCTTCGATAAGCCTCGATGCCATAACATTATCCTAAATCCTCATATCGTGGTCGATATTATGAAATAAAAAACCTGCGCGCTTATTGCAAATTCTGGAAACTTCGTGCTAATCTAAAGCCCGACACCAATGATATCTCAAAAAAGCACAGATGTTAATGGCGCGCTAATTTTGAAGACTGAACTACTCATCTATGGGAATTGCCTGAGGGACGGTTGACATGCGCGCGCAAGTGTCAAACACATGCTTATTATTTTACTCATAATGTAAGTACGGTATTTCTTTTATGTCTTTATCAAGTTGTACAATTATGTATGTGTGCAGTGCGGAACACCTTTCTCGTTCATTTTGTTAGCATATAACATATCTATACTCTTTGACGTATCGCTGTCCGACATATAATTTATTGTTACACTTTTGTATTATCACTTTCGTGTGTCCTATCTGCACACGTTCTTGGCCTTTGATCTTTGTTAACGGCCGAGTCAATTAAATAAATTTATCAGTAGGTACAGCGGGTGACCTAGAATAAATACAAGTCCCTGGATTGTAATGGCTTGTTTTTTCTCTTGTTCTACTGTTTGTTTGTTTGCTGTGTGTATATTATTTAGATTTATTTTATTGTGATTCAGTTTTCTATTTCTTTTTTTTGTGATTGGGTCTGATTTTGTGGTGACATACCTACTTGAGTGATTTTTATAATGTACAAATTGTAATGATCGACTTCTACTACTTCGTGTCGGTCGACTAGAAAGTAAGCGTACTAAGCTACAAATACAAAATTTAAACAATTTTTATTATTTTGTTTAATTTTCTAACGCTTATTCTTACATAAGATAAACAACTAGCTTTCTACATACACGACACTTAAAGATACTAGAAGTACCTACTCATATAAAACTAACAAATAAATTCCACCACCTAATTGTGTATTTCAATTGTTATTTTGCAATACACTTCATTAGTTAAATAGTCACAAAGATAAAACATGTAATTAATATGTATTTAGTATTTAAGCATTGAATACTACGGAAACTAAGTAGACAGAACTGAATAGAAGGTCATAGGTTCATTGAACTTAGGTCTGGTAATATTAGGAACGAGGAACTCGCCTGGATATATTTAGTTTCAGTCTAGTTCATGGATAATCTTATTGGTAGACCGATTTATAGGTACGGTCAACAGAGGAAGGGTAACAAGTGGAGAAACTGGATCGAAATAAATATAGATCGATTCAAGTTATAGTCTTAAATTATAAGTGAGTTCAAATGATAATATTATTTAGGACTTGTAGCAAATTGTTTAAATAAGGTAGTTTAAAAAAACCGTCGCCCCACACTCGGACTTTCTTCTGTATCGTGGGTGCGTTTCATAAACAAGAAATATCACAAACACCCAGACTCGGGACAAACATCTGCGGATCGCACAATTTATTGTGTCGTACGGATATCTAACTCAAACCTTAGCGCAGCAGTCCAATCTTATAGCCACAGCGCTATTCAAGTCGTCAATAGTAAGATATTATTAGTTCATTATTACGCACCACAGACTATCCCAGTACTAATTTTCATTACTCCAGTAAATACTAGGGTTGTCTGGAACATATTGCTTTTAATAATAGGACCGTCTGTACTCTATGTTACTAAGGCACCTGGTATAAAATCTGTTTATAGTGAGCAATAAAGAATATTGTGTTGTTGATGCACATCGTCTTGTAGTTCATTAAGCAGGTACTCATTAATTTACAAGCTTTTTTTTATGTAGCCTGTTCGGTGTCCCACTGCTGGGCAAAGGCCTCCCCATTATTCCTTTACAACCCTGTCCAATGCCATTTCAGGCCACGTATTTCCCCCAAAGATGTCCAAATTATCTCGTCATCGCCTTCTCTACATCTTCATCGTAATTTATAAGCATGTAAGTGTAAAAGTAGCATGTAATGTGTGCTACACACACTACGAGAAATCTTAACGGTCTCACGATAAATCCTGACGCATGTGAGAGAAAAATCGTCTAGCTTTCGCATACACATGTTACGATTTCTCGTAGCGCGTAGCGTTCATATAAAATAGATAATCTAGAGAAAATAGAAATTTAAAACGCGGTTCCGAGAATTAATTAGACTGTAATACAGAAATCTATTCAAGCTACAATCAATTATGTATGTACCTTGTTGGTCTGGTGGTAGCTAAGTGGGACTTAGCATGAAGTCCTGACTTCTGGGTTCCATTCCCGGGCCGGGCAAAGTGTCACTGGGTTTTTCTGTTAGGTAATTTTCAGCAGCACGGAGTCTGGATTTGTGCCCGGTTGATGGCATTAGGCTCGCCACCTATTACACTGGAACCTATAACATAATTCTCGAAATGTAGGAGTAGGTACTATAGGTACACTTCTGCATACCCCTTCGAGGAATACAGGCGTGATATTATGTATGTTGAATTAAAATAAATAAACAGACAACATATCCGCATTCATAGTACAGAGTTTATCTAAACATAGATACAGTAAAATTGTAAGCCCGATAAGTGTTTGGATGACATGGGAATGACTCACGCACTCTCCCTAAACATCTGCCAACAGACCATTGTACCGCATTGGGCTGTGTGATGTCATCCCAGAATTCCTTTTCTGCTGTGGCTGGGCGGAAAGGGAGAAAGATGCTTTCTAATTTAGTTCGGAATGTTGTTTTGTTTGAATTAAAAACATAACATAACATTACGCCGAAGCGGTCGGCAGAGGTGTTTATTACACCCATATTTAGTCAGTTAAACATAACTATAGGTATAACAATAGGTCCCAATGTAATAGTAGCTTTTCGAGCCCAGGACCTCATGCACAGCAGTCGTGCTGAGCGACCAACGAGGCAGTCTTTTTATTCGGTGTGTTTATTATTAGAAAAGTTATGGTATATAACCATTTTTTGGTAGGAAAATAAAAAACTGCACTTGGATTTTCCGAAGGCGGAAATGTGCTGCCACACTACAACCATTGTGTATAGTAAAAATTTCAAGTCTCTTATAAAACATCAAGTCTGTATCAAAATATTGAGCTTAATTTAAAATTAGTCTTCTGTGTTTTAGAATACCTAACTACGTACATACAGAGAGACATAGATAGGTTTATGGTACCGTAACTATATTCCCTTCATAAACCACGGATGACTTCAACATTTTATAAGACTCGATCGTAATGCCCATAACTGCAGCTTATAAAAATATCTTGCAAATAACTTTATCTATTACTCGATTAGTTGTTAATTATTCTGTCCACGTATCTAATACTGCGTGCATCATATCCGCTGGAGATTAATATACCCATGTTGCTCACGACTTGAGTACCTACCTACGTACATTCAGCTTCATAAGTAGCTTAACATGTTAAGAATTACGTCAAAAAATTAAAAGAAACAAACATCAATTCCAGTTATTGTTTCAAATTATAGAAACGTCTAAATAATGATCTAAGAATATTTAAGACGCTGTAGGTACTACTATATACGATGCAATTGGCAAGTTGTCGTTCATTGTGGCGTTCTAAGGGCTCCCCCTTTGTTCAACAGTGGACGTGTTCCGGCTGATGATGATGATGAACTATATAAGAAGTTTTAAATTGATTAAGGAAAAAGCCTAGCATGGCAACATGCATAAAAAATACAAAAAGTCATACATATATAAGAAGTTTTTAATTAAAAGTAGGTATGCCGTATGTTAAATATTATGATGCTGGCTGTATTGTTACTTGCTATATTTAATGCGTGTCGTTACGCATCTGTGTATACCATAGATTCTTCTCATCATATCGCGTCGATATAAGCTATAATAAAAGCTCATGATTTAGTATTCAGACTAGTCAGTAAGGAGGTCCTTACTGGTATCTAAGGGCACTGTTTGGAGTGTGACTGTTTGATCAATTTAAAATCATGTTTTTTTTAACACACCAAACAATTGACGATCTTCACAAATACTTTATTTAAAATAGCTTTTCAACATTAGTTGATTTTTATTAAAAAATAATAAAACATATCGGTGTGTGTCTGTCTGTCACAGACTTTTGAAGACAAGCTGACGGAAATAGTTTAAATATAGAGCCCTTCAACAGTGTTTCTAACTTAAGAGAATATTTTTGAAGGTTTATTTACTGTTTTGTAATGATATTACTAAAAAGTCGTTGAAATTATTTGTGACTAGCTTTTGCCCACGGCTTGGCCCGCGTTGAGTAGCCTATGTCCTTTCTCGGATCGTAAACTTTCTACATGCCAAATTTCATCAAAATCCGTCCAGCGGTTTAGTCGTGAAGTGAACAGATAGACAGAATTACGTTCTCATTTGTAATATTAGTATGGATTATGTACCTTAAACACCACCTTCTTTGTCTTAACATAAATTACACTTAAAATTACGAGCTTGTTTACGAATTGTTATTTATACATAGTTTTATTAATGTACTCTAAATACTGTTCCAATTTATACTACTTACAATGTATTAAACGACGACACAGACGTACTGTTAGATAAATAAGTTGTTTCGCAAACAGCGCGGCGTATAATTGGCTGTTAGGAACCAGGAATTATGATACGCTCTTATCAATTTGCAATAATATTGATATGTGGATCAAGCTAAAAATATACATATAAACACGGCGGTAATTCCAGAAAACGTTAAGAATTTTGTATCTTTTAAGGACTCTACATACTGTATTTCGCCTCTAATTATAAACAAGCGGACCCGGCAGATTTTATTACTATTCGAAGCCGAGACGAATCCAAAAAATTGGTCCTGCCGTTCTCGATTTATAAGTATTCTAATAAACCCGACTTTGTATATATAATAAATAAATATAGATCTCATGTACCTACAGTGATGTGGGAGCAAGCCTTTTGTCATAAACAATATCTATGCTTCAAAATAATACTTACGGTATTCACCTACAAGTTAATAATATAATAATCCATAAAGTTTATTCACCAAAAAGTAATCCACACAAAATCCATTCGTTGTCTCCAAATTTTCGTAATTAACTATGCAGACACGCGTGACACGGCTGCCCCAATTCCCAAATCAATTCCACCTCGGTCAATTAATATTGTGAATTCTAATAGACTGTCTAGAGTGGTAAATGTATTATTAAATGTAGAACTGACTTATGTTGGCCATACACGGTACGTTATAACATGGGCCGCGCCAACACCGAGCTGGGCAAACGTGGGAAGTTTTGACTCGGGCACTTTCGTGGTAGGGTCAGGAATACTACAGATCTATTAGCGCGCTCATCTTGAAGAGTAGTACAATAGCTATCCGATTTGACGTAAGACTAGTGCAGTTCGAACTCAGAGTTCCCTTTTCACGTTAATTTTCTTGACCTTTATCAATCAGGTTTTAGTCTAGAAAGTCCAAACGATGGTCTGAGAATGTTGCTATGTAACAATTTATTATTCATTTAATGGTTAATAGGTCATGGCAATTTGGTATTCGTTTAAATATTCAACTAGTTTTGTCGTTCTTTCTGGCCTGAAAAAATACACTACGCGCGTCGCGGTCCATGTTAGAACGCGTCATATGAAGCCACCTTTAGACAAGTCTCCATTTATAGATCGTATGCTCGTTCGTTGCATTCAAGTTTCCAGCTCCTTGTAAGGGAGTTACCAGTCAGTGCAACAGTTTAAAATAATCTTAGACCAGTCTATGATGACAGAAATAGATAAACCATGTAAGTGATATTGCTTCGAGTTCTGCACTGCTTGTTTAAATGTAAGATAAGAGTTGTTATTTAAGATACGTTTTTTTAAAGCAAAATGAAGATTGTTTAAAGCTTTTGACTGTCGCTCCCTGCTACCTTTCCTATGTGATGCCTGAATTCCTTGTACAAATTCAGCAGATGGACAGCAGTTAGCACTCACACGTTTCAAAGAAATTGTGAAGGTGTAGTGAATAGTATATCCAATTATCTTGGTACCACTATCATCATATCAAAGCCATGCTATTATACATCTAAAACTATCACACTTTTCAGGAATTAGTATGTTATTCTTTTTTGAATAAAGGACGAAACGATTCGATTTCACATCTGATAATATATAGAGACGAAGATACCTACTTCTTTTTCAATTCGGTTAAAAATGAAGTATTTTAGGTAGGTAGAGAACTATACCTATGCTTTTCTTTTTTATTACCGATAGCTACCATTTAAGCAAAACATGGGCACATGCTAGTGCAGTGTATACGTCCGTCTTAACAATTAGTGCGCTCTCAGTTCTTTCATTTGGCAGTGTAACAATAACATAAAGTTTTAATATTATTACAGCTCGTAGTCGGCCAAGGCTCCCGGTGGCATGCTGCCAACTACTCGTATCATGTAGTGTTTACACTTTTGCTCTTACTGTCCAAGTATGTGGCAACGTGTGCGTAAAGTGCGTACCTAATGGGTCCTGGAACTATTAGATTCTTTGGACTCCTATAGGTATATATATATATAGTCTGATCTACTTATTATGAACTCTTAAGTAGGATATTCTCTTGTGCACTGCACGTAGCGGTGACTCGCTACATCCATGAAAAGCGTCATGCATTAAGAGTTCATAGGAAGGGCTCTGGTCTGTTACTGAATGATTAAGTACTATCTTATTTATGACAATACAGCGGCCTTACCGTGAATTCTTAAAGCAGGATAGTTCACGTTGTAGAAGCGGGACCCCGCTATGTGCAGTGTAATGCGGCTTCTCGCTTCCACAACGAAAACTCTCCTGTTTAAAAAGTCATGTTAACGGGAACTGATCTTACTATTGCTGTAATACCTTTATAAATTGAGGTGGTGATTAATAAAAAAAATTATAAACACTTTTTGTTTATCAATATTATATTTGACAGCTCTGAACATTTCCTTCTCTGCCTGTAACCTCAAAACTGTTTTATAGACTTGTTATGAAGCCAACTACTATTACAGCTATAGTTGACAAATTTATATACATAAGAAAATTAAGAATATAATTGAATAAAGTATGTTGTAAGTAGTATAATATAATGTTAATATTTAATATTGTTACAACTCATTCATTTCTTAATTAGATACAATTAATAATTTGTTCTAACTTTGTCTACTTTCTTAATGTAAGCAGACTCAGTACAACAGATGTTAACAGACATTCTGTATTGAGCAGAAAAAATAATTTGTATTACTGAATTAAGTTTATTAATAAAACAGTGAACAAAGGATTTCTTCACGTGCTAACTATTTATAAACATTTTATACTTAATACTCGACTTTCGTATATTATGCACAAACTGACAAAAGAATATGTCCGTAAATATACTAAGTGCAGTGTAAAAATGTCCGGCGGTTACAACTGGCGACACGCCAGATATGCGCGTACGCATGAATACGCTAATTTAAATTGTTGGAGCGGATATAATTATTTGAGTTGACAAGCTGTTTAGTCTAATACATATAATGAAAGTAATTTTTAAATAACTTCCATCTTTGTTAGTCTTCTTCGTCTTCCACGGTGAGGTGAATGACCTATTAATGTGTCACTTTCCCTTAATGTTAAGGCAAAGTGATATTTTGATATTTTCAGTTGAGTTCATCACTTGGCGTCCTAGACAGCGAGCTTTATTAACAACTAATTAGCTAATCTTTCTACGGTATAGGCTAGACTTATTGTATCTTTGAAATCCTACTTGAACTCCCAACAGGATTTGTGCCCGGTTGATGGCAATAGGCTCGCCCCCTATTACATTGAGACCTAAAAAAAACATAACTGGCGGAATGTGGGTGTACTATATGTGCACCTCTGCCTACCCCTTCGGGGAATATAGGCGTGATGTTATGTTATGTCGAGTTTCAAGTATACTCTAGGTACCGAAATTGAACGTTCGCTGCATTTTAGCAGTCCGTCCTACCGCGATCTTGCTGCCTGGCTAACCTCTACATCTTAGCTATTCATGCTTATGCTAATTCTAAGTAATAATTATGTCACGAGGCACGTATACGAAGAAGGTTCCCGAAAAAACTCTTCACAAACACGGTACGACCGTGAAACGCTATCATTTCTCGTAGCGGAACAATTTGTTCAATTTGTCAACACTGCGGTGTCAGCACGCATTGTGTGCAACAATGCCTTAACGCGGAAACTAAGGAAGCACGTACAATACGTAGTACATATGACAGTATGCAGGTATAGCTGTGGCATGCACTGGTTTATTGCGGAAGATAGGACGCAGTTTGTGTTGTTTTTTTATATACTTATTATAGTAAGAACTACGTGCTTTCAAATTAATACGATGTTTGTGGTTAATTTTAGAAGCTAAGATGCAATTAGTTTTAATTAATTTTCAATAGAATTCTTGTTCTAGTTTGAGTCAAGCAGTCAGGCATGTGATATACAAACGACGCACATATGAACTTTTTATGTAGCTTTTTGAAGACACCAATGACTGTTTTGTTTCAATAACTGACGCACCGTGCTGGTGGGTAGTTTGTTACGCCGTTTCTTCTACGTTATAGCACTAGGAAGCGGTGACGGGCGGGTGTTTTTTGGGGGCTATCTTGATATAATTTGACGTTCAAAAATGTATCATTATTTTTTATGACACAGCACGTCGTACAGTCATAATATGGGAATAATACAGTCTGACAAAATATGAATGGGCAATGTCTCAACATCTCTGGAGAAAACAGGGGTTTCACCAACATACTCTGTACATTTCACCTAATTTATGAACTTTTTTATATGTTGTTTATTGTAAAGAGAAATTTAACGCCAACGAATTTAATTAAATTATCAAGACGGACGTTTGAAATTACGATATGACTGTCATAATGTCATGAACACTAGTAAGAAATGTGAGGGATAATAAATAACATTGGCATACTGCTGTCACTGTGCATGGCGCCTACTACAGACGCGGCTGACGTATGCAGCGACGTCGCCTTGTTTGTCTCACTATACCTATATGCGTAGCAGTACCAACATGACTACTTGTAATATAAATAAACTGCCATGTATGAAGCTATGATAGAATACAGCAGAAGCCATATGCTGACATCATAGTATTCGTAGCAAGCCGACCTTTTGGGTTACAGACCGTAGGGACTTTATTGCTTTAAAAAAAAAAACGTCGCCCTTCACTAGGAATTCCTCCTGTTTCGTGGGTGCATTTCAAAAACATGAAATATCACATACACAAACACCCAGTCTCGGGACAAACATCTGCGGTTCGCACAAAGTTTTGCCCCGTGCGGGAATCGAACCCTCAACCCCTAGCGCCATTGGCATTTGCATCTACCGGTTGCCCACAACTCTGACAATTTTGATAGACATTCCACATCCAAAGAATCTATCAGTACCAATTCCCATTATTATCTCAGTTGCCCAACATACACAATACACCCAACAGTAAATACTCATAATAACAGCAAACAGTACCCAATGAGTCTATATCAGCTGAACGGAAGGCGCATGCGCAAACTGTATTCGCAACAGCGGTCGTAGGAGTCCGTGATAACAATGCTATTTTATGCATTTCCTATTGTGCTAGTGTTGCTGTAATTCATTGAGTGGAAACTACAGAAGGACCACTTATAAGAGACTTAAAAACATGATTTTCAAACAATTTTGTATGAATATCTGTAAATTATATAACGTAAGGAGACGTTTCGAGACCGCAACTAAATAAGCCTTTTTAAGCCTAATAGTATTTATTTAATCTACATAATTAAACTGGCAATAACTTAACATAAAGATTATGCCGTGCTACGAGTATAAGATAGCAAGAAAAAAATTGCAGTAGGCCACATCGCTCGAAGAACCAATAACCGCTGGGGAAGACCACGAATCGGAAGACGCAGCGTTAGCAGGCCGTGGGAAGCCAGGTGGACCGATGATATTGTCATAGTTGCGGGTAAGCGGTTGATGCAAATGGCAAGTTGTCGTTCATTGTGGCGTTCTAAGGAGAGGCCTTTGTTCAACAATGAATGTCTTCCGGCTGATGATGATGAAAGATGCCAAGAAAATCGTGGATAAAAATAATCATAAGATGGATTGGATGAAGATTGATATTGTATGCATTAGTGTTCAGATGCCGTGTTATATCGACACTTTAAATTAGGATCAAGATGACAATAAGACAAAAGGTAATGAATAAGACAAAGTAAACAAAAGATAAGATAAAATGAAGAAGAATTAAATACTAAAAGATTTCAGAGGCTTGCACAAGCTCTAACGTAGTGTAAAAATGTAATATTTCAGGATTACTGTATTAGCCCCTTTTATCTATGAAACTAAGCATCAAAGTAAGTAAGTGATAGAAATCATGATAATAAGCATCGAAGTTTGAGTTCCACACAAACACTTTCCCTTACAATACAATACAAACAAAATGAGAAATTCAACAAACAAGCATAAAATAAAGCTTATATTGTCTTACAAGTCAATGAACTTGAACATAAAATGCTTACTCATACGCTGCATCGCGAAAAACGTGCGGAACATGCGCAACAACTTGAAATAAATAATGAGAAACATTCGACAGTCATGGTTTATGCTGTACTGAAATTTTTATTATTCATTAATGTACACGTCACGTACTGTTACTTAGCAATAATTACCCCCAATGTCAAAAAAAAATGACAATTTAAACCATGGACTAAATTATATCAGTCACTGTCGTTTGCATGTCAAAGAATAGAGATGTCAATAGACTTAATACAGGGTTTAGTTAATGTTTCGTAAACGCACCCATGATACAGATACCATGGTGTACAATAAACATATTTTATCTATTTATCTATAGAAGAAATTTCTAGTGTAGGGCGACGTTTCCCGGTGTGCTCTAAATATTTTCATGCGATATTTGCGCTGTTTTTATCGAACGCATCCGCGTTTATTATCCAGTGGCCATTACTTTGTGAAGTCAGAAATATCAAGCTTCAGATTTTATATCAGGTGTATTAACAACCCTAACCTATAAAGAGTTGTACAACCGAATTGAATGGAATGGTTCGATTTGCATACCTACTTCGATATTACGAGTTACGGATGGCTCAGAAATAAAAACTTCCGAAAATAGTAACTTTTTATTAGAACCCAATACCGAACATAGTCATAAAAATATTTTATAGTAAGTAGGTAATATCCAAATACATAACAGTGACCTACAGTAATGATCAATGCTCCTCAGTAGAGGCAGGCCTTTGCCCTCTAATGGGACAGTTATAGACTGTTATTTTCATATCGTTTTTAGCAACTGATAACTATAAATTAGTTATCAGTTGCTGAATGGAAACATCACGAGAAAACCGGCACACCTAAGTAATTTATCAACGGTGTGTAAAGCCATGTCAGAGGCCTACAGACGCTTTAAACTTAGACAATTTAGTAATTAGTAGACAAAGACACATTAGTAAGGGGCTGCCGTACCATGAACTATTAAAGCAGGACATTATTATTTGTGGAAGCGAGACGCCACACTACACTGTACGTAGCCGCGACTTGCATACACAACGGCAAATATCCTGAGAGTTCATGGTACGAGGGTTCGTTGTTCATAAACCATACTATAATAATATTACATTATCCTAATACTAAAACGTTTTGACTTCGAGTGATGTTTATAGGATTAAAACATGTAGGTCATCTTCACATATACTTCGGTTCAACGATCTATATACTTGTCTATACCGTGTCAAGGACGCCAGTTGTTCTGGCATAATAAATACCTTATTGCCAACGATTTGGCACGATTTGAGTATCAACAAATTTTACATGAATCTTATATGTTTGTGGGAGTTTCAAAGGGATATCGAAACTAATGTTTGCGTGGTCAATTGTTTAAAACATTTTACCAAGGCCCCTAATACAGGAATTAGACGAATACAAGAAGTTAACTAACAATGACCCGAAGCTGAAATCCGAATGAACAGTAATGGAAGTCACAGTTTTGTTGCGAAACGTTTTCATTGACTTCTTCACATCAAAAATCAATCTTCGAAAATCTACACATACACAATTCGCTGATCATTATAAGTAGTTGGTAAGCCTATTGACTATCATAGGATTCACTAGGTTTAATTATCTATATCGGTCGCGCAGGGAAGGGTCGCAAGTTTAATCCAAACGCCGTCGCAAATCGATTTATCAGACATACTTACAAGTATTGGCAAATAAACTATACTTTTAATGTAAACTGGGTCTTGCAGCAATAACTAAATAATAAGAACTCTATTCTTCAAGTCTTAAGACACATTTTAAGCTGTCAATATCCTTGGCACACTTCTTGGTCATTTTCAATTGAGACTTATTAAATATTTTGAAGAAATAACTTCAATGTGGATTGAATAATTTCAATGATTGGATTAACAATACAGTTTATTAGTGAACAGTGTAAACTCTTCGAGAATTTAAAATAAACATGCTTTGTGTTTTTCTTTCTTTTTAAAATGTTATTTTTACTAAAGTGTTGCTTGTTATACCTATACATAGTATGCACTCAATTATGTCATTAGTTACAAATAAGACGATCTCTTCTGCTGATAGGGGGCCAATCAGGCAAGGAAATGGTAAGGGGGCTGTATGTACATCTACCGCGTTTTGACTCTGCATAACCTATGGGTAATGTTTGTTTTCTACCAGCCCAAATATCGGCATACACTGGCAGAAAATTTCTATATAAAACCGGCTTACTTTAGTGTACAACAATTTATGTTCTATTTATGTATCCGCTTTATACTTATGTACTTATAAATAAAATAAGCATTTCGCTTAAAGAATTTCCCCTCAAGAATAAAATCAACACGCCTCATTATAATTAAAACTGCGTGCGCGCAACTCGTTCTATTTTTAACGCCTTATCCAAGTATCGTGCAACTGCACTGCAAACACGCTTATGTGTGTCTAAAATATTCTTACAAATTGTATTTTCTTTTTATAAAAACGTCACTCCACTCAGACACCCACGTATGGTACAATCACATTTTGCCAATTATGTTATAAGACCTATGTAGTACGGGGCGATTACCATTAAACGAGCCCAAAACTCCGTGCACCTAAAAAAAATTAAGAACCTCTACCCCATCTGGGTATCAAACATTATGCTCAGCTGTCATGTTAGCGATATTAGACCAACATCCAGAACGGAATTTTATAAATATAATATGGAATTTTCATAATTTATCATCATTTGTATGCTTAGTTCAGCTTTGCAGTTCAGCATGCAAGGTCGCGTGTCTGAATTGCTTTTAAATGTCGTTAAAATCAAGTTGAAGGTCACAGAAATACCATTATAGCATGTTTAAAAAGGGTGGAAAGGTCAAAATGTTTACAACGTTATCGCACAATTAGGCACACGTAGGGAACGAAATACTAATTATTAGATTACAATTAAAATACGCACGCACGGACAATTATATCCAGCGCGTGTATAATTGATATAATTATTATACTGCAGTATAGTGATTGCCGTTTAGTTAGCGCGCTAATTGACTTCATGCTTAGAGATGTTAAGAAAGCTTTGGGCGCTGAACAAGGGCCCCAGCCAGCGGTTGGACGCGGAGGCCGAAGATCGAACTCAGTGGTGTGCCGTAGGAGAGGCCTATGTCCAGCAGTGGGCTAAGATAGGCTGCTGATGATGATGACCCTAGCCAGAACGTTTGACGAAATTAATATGTCATAGATTACATAGTCGAAACATTATGTCATCACCAAACATTTTCCATTCTATTTCCATTCGATTTCTATTTGTCGAGAGTTTTGTTAATAGTCTAGGTGTACTGGACCGCCAAAAGTACGAACGTAAGACGTAGATAACTATGTTAAAGTAGGGGCATGTCCAGGCGAACTTATACTGTTGTGACGGCATCAGCTATATGCTACCTAGTAGAAGCTTTGATTTGGTGTTCATCAAGCAAGTTCTATTTGTTTCCCTTATCATGACCTATCTATCCAGCAAGCATCTAACAAAAAAAGAACATCTCATTTTAATTTACTTTCAGTATGTACATTTGTACAATTATTATTTTTTAAAGTAATAATAGGTATAACAATACTTACCTATGTTCTTCAAATAACATAACAAAAGGAAATGTCTAACTCGTGATCTCCAAACTAGGTCGAGTCTGTCTCGTGGAGAAAATATCATATCATGATCATAATCTTTGAAGCATCATATATTATCGTACTTCCGTAAAAAATAAAACAGAACTGAGGAGAAATTGCAACAAAAATAACTTATTATTTTAAAAACAAAACAAAAGGAATAAAGTGTGTTTTATTGTTGTTTTTGTATCAAACAACTGCAGTGTCTCAAGCAACATAAAAAGTGATATACTCTGCATTTGCCAGACACAAATTAACACAGTGAACATTGTTATTTACTCCAAACCACTGTTGGCACATTTATTGAATTTGAGGATAGATTAAGAATACAGGTACCTTTCGCAGCAGGGAAACTGACTCAAAAGAGACCACAAAATATAGATGAACTCATCTTCACGCTCCTATTTCGATTGCTACCAAGTGGAGACCTCATCAAATGAAGAAATGACCGTACTTCTCTTACATAACAATGTCTTCAAAAGCAACATTCCTAAGACCTAATCATAAGTGCCTGTAACTGCCTTGAATAAATAAATACCTATTGATTGATTGTAAGTACAGCAATTCAGCCGTCCAATATAACCTACGACAATATTAAATGCTCCAATACCTATTAAGGTTTATGCATTGTATTCGACCTCAATAACATGATTGAGTTGTCGTACAGTCGCCAGCAAGATTTGAACACTTCAGCGGATTTCAAAAGCCCTTTCCTATAAAGAACACAAGATATGAATGACAGATAGCTGTCGAAAATTCAACAATACAAATGCCATATAGATACCGTGGACTATTTTAGTATCATTCTAACCTTTACCTTCTTCTTCCTATCATTCTAATCTAATTGGGTGAAGCAAGACATCCGTATTCTGAATATAACAAATGCCAATCTTCACTACCTAATTACTACATAACATGATACTCCTCAGTAATAGAGGTTTCCAGGATTTTGGCGTTCTGATCACCTGTGACAATTATCTAAGATATGAAAACGTCTGTTGGACCAACGCCTACTCCTTACTTCACAAAGAATACGCTGTAGGCGTTGGTCCAACTGACTGACAACGGGACCTCTCTGTGCCTTATAGCACGGAGAGATCCCATTGATTCTCGCATTCGACAAAACTCATACAGCAATCGACTGCGGCAATGTTCGGCAGACGCCCACAATCTTTCAATTCAGATTTACACTTCAGCCGAAAATCAGTTTTGATTATTGCTGAGTGCTCAAATCTCAGTGCCTGCGACTGTACCACTCACAAGGCAGCGCTTATCTAAAGCCAATGCACGATAAGTTTTATAGCTCTTAAAACACTTGTTATTTTTATTTGGCTTTTGAAATTCATTCACAAACTTCCTTCGAAGTGATTATTTCGAAATGTTGTTGTTTGCGCGCTTTATGGTTTTATGACTTAATGATTTGAAATGGTCGTTGGAAGTTTGGAAAACACTGACTATAGCGTACCTTTACATGTGTGGATGTATGTTACTACCTTTATAGGTACTTTCTGTAAGCCTATTTTTCTAGCCTTTCTCGTTCGAGTTGGGAGTGAATGTAATCTAAAGCTATCTACCTAATTTATTTCTAAGGAAAGAAACTGATAGACAAATGAATTAATAAATAAATACGATAGAGATCAGACAATAGAGCAATGTGCGATAAACCTGAACAATAAGTGAGTTTGTTACTTATAAGAACAGTTATACATAGTAATCTCCTTTTATTCTAAGACTTGACAGTTACGTATTTTGTGCTATTATAAAGACATCCTGATATACTTAAAGTATTATGTAAAACAAAGCCCATTTCTACATCCACTCATAAAAAGTTCGATCATAAAAATTCAGCAGTCTCTGAAATTAGATTGATAGCATTTGTTCTAAATTAACCATAATTTCTTAGTTACATGAATCAAATTCCAACAGAATTGACATGCTAGGGCTGTCGCATGATACTAAGCGTGTTTAGACATTATAACCTTGACTTTCAAATCATTTGTTACATTGTAAAGTACTTTTTGTATTACCACGCTATTTGACTTATGTGTAATGGTTTTTACACACGAAACAAACCAGGGAGTTGCAGAAAGAACTCCTGGTTCGTTCAGTATTAAAAAAATATGATGGCAGTCTTAATAAAGCGCCGTTTTTAATAAAGTTAATTAAAGTGCAACATGCCTCGTGGAGAGGAGAAACACGTGTCGACTACGGTTAAGATCTTCATTTTAATTGTAAGAATCTGTTTTTCTTAATGCATACACTGCAGATGGGGAAAAGCAGCGTATTATGGCTTACTATTCCGACAGATGGATTATAGATTACACAATGTCTGTATAGTATATTTAAATAGCCAGCCCTACCAACCGATGATAAACGGCATAACAATTGACTGGTTCATTGAAACGTGAAGTCTATTTGAGCACGCTACGAGACACGTGCTTCACTGCTTTATATCAAAACTTTAGGTCACATGATGTGTAGTTCAGGCTCAGGAGGGACCCCTTTGCAGTCTTCCAAAGATGTGCTTGGCATTATTATGCCTGTATTCAGGATGGGTTTAGGAGATAACAGGATTCTGGAACTCGATCCTTGGGTTGATGCTGACCAGAACAGATTTGAGGTAAAAATTGCAGTCTCCATCTCGGAGAAGTACAGAAAAATTATAATATAGTAACAGCCTATAACTGTCCCACTGAAGGGCACAGGACTCTTCTCGTATAGAGACGAATTGAGCACT
Source organism: Abrostola triplasia (assembly GCA_946251915.1). Lineage (NCBI taxonomy): Eukaryota > Metazoa > Arthropoda > Insecta > Lepidoptera > Noctuidae > Abrostola > Abrostola triplasia. The sequence continues at coordinate 1,459,151 of OX276433.1, forward strand.
GATTACCTCGCTAGCGCACTGCGGGTTGGAAGAAAAAAGAAATGAAAAATGCCAGAAAATTTTCTGCCGATCTAAACAGCCACAACTAAAGCTGCTTTCTTACACAATCTTTTCTTTTTTTACAATGCTTTAAATTAAGAATGCAAAGTTTTTAAAACTTGAAATCGTTGCCTGCCAGCCCTGCCACAGATATAGTGGCTATTAGAAGTGACTTGTCCATTGTAACGCGAAGCTTGGCTCGTCCACATTGCAGCACACGTGCTCAAGTAACGGCCTTTACGTAAGGACCTTGTACGACTTCTTTTTATATAATACTCTATGCCCGCCAATGACTTTATGGCGATATGACGTCACAAACGAAAGTAAAGGATTATGAATGCCATTTTAGAAGCTAATTAGTGAACTTTAGTAGAACATATGCTAAATGGCTACGTTAGTTTGCCAAAGTCTTGGATAAGTCTATAAAAAGTGCTTAAGTTAAGTAAAGAAGCATAATATTTTTATTATGTTTTTGCTTTTGAGTAGGTACTTATAACTTAGATAAGGTTGCTCCATATTTTATCTTTTCTCTAAAATCCTTACTGGCTCTCTTTCCCATGCGCTAATTCATCACGGTATATACAGTTTTGCGTCTATTTAGACAAAGGCATAAACACAAGAAGGTCATTGATTTTCGTCATCAAATTATAAAGTTTAATGGCATTTTGTATAATTTTATTGAGGAAAATGTTTGCGTCATAGCTAACAGTTTTCCTCTTCAAAATCTGCGAGTAAAGATATCTTCTCGTTTAAACTTAAGTTCAACCTTGTGTATAGGAATTCTGTGGGCGATTTATCAAGGGAGAATATAATAACATTACAGAATTCGTTTTTATTAATATTACGGTTCATAGCGCGAAGGATTTCTAGTCTTTTCGTACTTCAAGACATTTTCTTTAATAAACCTTGTTCAATGTTGGACATCTTTGCCCAGCCGTGTGAACGCCCAACATTCCTTCACAAAACTGTTCATCGCCATTCCAGGACTACATTTATTTCATGCAAAGTCTAGCTAGCCGTGTGGTATCCGGCTTAGAATTGACCACCCCCTCTCCTCCCGTGGGTGTCGTAAGAGGCGACTAAGGGAAAAAATCCAGTAGATGGGCAGCAGCGTCTTCTGTAACTTAACCACCAATACTGCGATCCCCAAGCCGCTCGCCAAGCGTGGGGATTATGGCAACCCCCCCCCCCCCAAATGACAGACAGAACGGCGCGACGGCCCCCAGTACCCGGCAGCTCCTCTATCCCTGGCTATGGTAGCGGGCCAGGTAACGGAGGAGCAGGGGGTGCTAAGAATCCCCGGTGGATTTCTCGCTACCACCCCCACCGGACCTTGGCCCTGGCAACACACAACGTCCGCACGCTCCGGACTGACGAGAAGATTGTCGAGCTGGAGGAAGAATTGAGCAGGTTACGTTGGGACATCATAGGATTATCTGAAATCCGACGAGAGGGGCAGGATACGATAATCCTTGATTCCGGCAACATGCTCTTCTTCCGGGAAGGAGACCGAAAGTCCCAGGGTGGTGTTGGGTTTCTCGTCCGTAAGTCTCTCATTAACAACGTGGTAAAAGTCGATAGTGTGTCAAGCAGAGTAGCATACCTGATACTCAGAATTACCGACCGGTATTCGTTGAAGGTCATCCAGGTATATGCGCCGACCTCGACACACCCTGACGATGAAGCAGAGGCTATGTATGAAGAGATCTCTGAAGCCATACATACCTCCGAATCCTACTTCACCGTTGTTATGGGAGACTTCAACGCTAAGGTGGGCACTAAGAATGGCGATGAGTTGAGAGTAGGGTCGTTCGGATATGGGCAGCGGAACCAGAGGGGCCAGTGGCTGGTCGACTTTATGGAGAAGGAGGAACTCTATTTGATGAACTCCTTCTTCCAGAAGCGACCATCCAGGAAGTGGACGTGGATAAGCCCCGATGGTTCAACCAAAAATGAGATCGACTTCGTCATGACAACCAAGAAGCGTATATTCAGTGATGTCTCTGTGATCGGGAAGGTCAAAACCGGTAGCGATCATCGCATTGTCAGAGGCACACTGAATATCAATGTTAAGCTAGAACGGTCTCGTCTGATGAAGTCCACGCTCCGTCCTGCTCCTGCCCAAATCCAGAACCCCGAAACCTTTCAACTCGAACTGCGTAATCGTTTCCAGTGCCTAGCCGAATGCGAAACAGCGGACGAGATAAACAACGGGTTTGTGGAAGCTGTCCAAGCAGTGGGGTCCCAGTTCTTTAAGACCCCACGCCGAAGAAAACCTCAAAAGCTCTCCAATAAAACCATTAGACTAATGGAAGCCCGGAATGAGATGAGATTGCAATCTTCAGCTGATATGTCGGAATACGGCCATCTCAATAGGCGGATTTCAAACTCCACGCGACACGATCTGCGCTCCTTTAATACTAACCGTATAAAGGACGCAATAGAGCGGAACCAAGGCTCCAAAGTGTTCGCGAGGAATTCCTCTATTGGGAAAAGCCAAATGACGAAGCTGAAGATCGACGATGGCAGTATCATCTCATCAAAACCGGAGATATTGAGAGAGCTGGAGAGGTTTTACGGACAGTTGTACACTTCGACACGGAAACCCGTTGTCGGTTTGGCTCAGGACTCTAGGGCTAAACTGACCCGACACTACACCGAGGACATCCCAGACATCAGCCTGTACGAGATTAGAGTGGCTCTGAAACAGCTTAAAAACAACAAGGCGCCGGGTGATGACGGAATTACAACAGAGCTTCTGAGAGCGGGTGGAAAACCGGTACTTTTAGTCCTCCAGAAGCTATTCAATTCCGTCATACTCGAGGGTACTACGCCAGAAACATGGCACAGGAGTGTGGTGGTGCTCTTCTTCAAAAAAGGTGACAACACCTTATTGAAGAATTATAGACCCATCTCGCTCCTGAGCCATGTGTATAAGCTGTTTTCGAGAGTCATTACGAACCGTCTCGAACGCAGGCTTGATGACTTCCAGCCTCCCGAACAAGCCGGCTTCCGAAAAGGCTTTAGCACCATAGACCACATCCATACGCTCCGCCAGATTATACAGAAGACCGAGGAGTATAATCGGCCACTGTGTCTAGCGTTTGTGGACTATGAAAAAGCCTTCGATTCTATCGAAACCTGGGCTGTATTGCAGTCCCTCCAGCGATGTCATATCGACTATAGGTATATCGAGGTGTTGAAGTGTTTGTATAGTAACGCCACCATGTCAATTCGGCTGCAGGACGAGAGTACGAAACCAATCCAACTGCAGCGTGGTGTGAGACAGGGAGACGTTATCTCTCCGAAACTGTTCACAAATGCGTTGGAGGACGTTTTCAAGCTCTTGGACTGGAACGAGTTCGGCATCAACATCAATGGCGAATACATCACTCACCTTCGTTTTGCCGATGATATAGTTATCATGGCGGAGTCGCTGGAGGAGCTCAATACTATGCTCAGCGACCTCAGTATCGTCTCCCAACAGGTGGGTCTTAAAATGAACATGGACAAGACAAAGATCATGTCCAATGTCCATGTCGCACCTGTACCGGTGGTCGTTGGGAACGATACCCTCGAAGTTGTCGACCACTACGTCTACTTAGGACAAATTGTTCAGTTAGGCCGGTCCAACTTCGACAAAGAGGTCGCCCGAAGAATCCAACTCGGATGGGCAGCGTTCGGGAAACTACGCGACATCTTCTCGTCCAAAATTCCGCAGTGTCTGAAGACGCAGGTCTATGACCAGTGTGTGTTGCCAGTGATTACGTATGGCTCAGAGACGTGGTCGCTAACGGTTGGCCTTTTGGAGAGGCTCAGAGTCACTCAACGAGCTATGGAGAGAGCTATGCTCGGGGTTTCTTTGCGCGACAGGATCCGGAATACGGAAATTCGCCAAAGAACTAGAGTTACCGACATAGCTCGAAGAATATGCAAGTTGAAGTGGCAATGGGCAGGCCATATCGCTCGAAGAACCGATAACCGCTGGGGAAGAAAGGTTCTCGAGTGGCGACCACGAACCGGAAGACGCAGCGTTGGCAGGCCTCCCACCAGATGGACCGACGATATCGTCAGAATTGCGGGCAACCGGTGGATGGAATTGGCAAGCTGTCGTTCTTTATGGCGTTCTAAGGGGGAGGCCTTTGTTCAGCAGTGGACGTCTTCCGGCTGATGATGATGATAGCTTTCTTGTATAACATAACTTTTATGCTAAGTCTATGGCAATAGACTGGCGCTTTAGCATATAGGCAAACTAATACTCTCTGACGAATTGTCGTAGTTTGGTGTGAATTCCGTGTAAATGTAAAGACTTGTCACCTTTGGATATAGACTGTGGAATATTGTAGAAGGCAGTTGTTACTTATTTATTTTTTAAAGTATACATTATTAATTTATCATTTCTAATCGTGCCTGTACTCTGTAACTTCTTACCTCACCAATGAAACCTAAAAGGAATAAACAAACATGTACAAAACAGCTGTAAACTAACCTCTAGTGATGTGATATCGATCCCAGCTCCACCTGTCGTCTTACTGGCGCCCACGCATCTGACCTCGTGCGTGACCACATACGGGGCACGGGCAGTGACTCATGCCTCTGCCTGTTTATTACGTAGACGAAGTGCGGCTAGAAGCAAATCCTCGTTCAACAAGTCTAAACTTGTTTGGTATATACCCAACCCTCTTTTATTTATCGTACCATTCATCTAAGTTATTAGCAGTTTACATGAAATAGGAACAAATGCACCAGAAACTTGCTTCGTCTTAAAAAAAATATAATGAACCTAAAAATTAATGAGACATTTAATCATGCAAAGTAGCTTAAAACGAAAATAAAATGTTGTTCTCAATAACTTAATAAATAAATTGGAATTCAATATCAATATATTAGAATATAATATCATACTATTATTGAAATTAAGTCTACAACAGAAAGTATGAATACTACTTTTTATTCTTCTTGAAGGACCATAAAGGAATACTAAATGTTTTAAAATTACATGTGCTTTGTTTGAACACATGGCATGCGGTCACGCACGTGGTCACAGGCGCCGGCAGCGGCGGCGCCGGCGCACGCCGCTCCACTAGCTGTGTCGCGACGTCTCGTTTATCACCCAGCTGGAGCCAACCACCTGATTCATTTGACGAAGATCCAGACTATACCTAACACACCAGGTGTAGTAAGTACACCTGGTGTAATAGGTATAGTCTGGAGTCTGTGTAGTACTTACTACACCTGTTTTTAATACATACATACAATCATGCTATACATACACACTTCGCGGGAAACCTTATGATGACGAACCCATTGCCATTCATCGGGCCCGCGCCGGGTTCGATTGGACTCGCTTTTCCGACTATTTAATCCTATATCCCTAATACTGATGTTAGTAAAACCCTTGTAGACGCCATTACGCCATCCAAGGAATTTTCGTACGTGAATAGAAGCAAACATCTTTTTAAAAAGAACAGAATAATAACGAAATCTCATGTTGAAATGTTCTCACATTCAATCTTAGACATGTGGTCCTTGACCCTTTTCACACATGTAATGAGGAAGTATTATTTCGAGCTATTCATATTATAATTGACTGTTCTAAATGCAAACTTGTCGGTAGTATTAGTAGACGGTATTTTGATGATTTGTGTTCACTATAGGAAGTTATGCAGGAAGGCAATCCTTTGTTCTTTGCTTAGATGTCAAGAGCGAAAAGTATATAAAACATTGTCTCAATTTAAGTCGGTAAAAAAACATAACATCATCAGCCGGAAGACGTCCACTGTTGAACAAAGGCGTTAGGAAAGGCGGGTGGTTGCCATAATCCCCACGCTTGGCAAGCGGCTTAGAGATCGCAGTATTGGTAGTGAAGTTACAGAAGACGCTGCTGCCCATCCTTTGGGTCTTCTGTACACCCACGGGAGGAAAGGGGGTGGTCAATTCTAGGCCGGATACCACTCGGCACAAATTTAAGTCGGTAACTTTTGTTTTATCAACCCAAAGACAACAATACTCTGTACTTTCTCTAAAGGTCTAGTGGACCATTTAGCGTCATTTCCATTACATCATCCCACCCTGTCGATAAAATTACTTCACATACTTTTTTAAAGGTTGTAAATTCGAGTAGTATATTCGACACGCAGTGTTTACGTACATCACCCAAACTACTCTCAGCAAAAGTTAGGTAAATAAAGAACAACAATTCATGAGGTAGGAACATGAAGATGTATGTTAAAACGACTTATCACTTTAGCTGAGAATTCTTGCATTCACATTCTCAGATCCCGTTGCACCGGTAAGTTCCTACACAACGTTCTTACGGCATCAACATGTTTCGAATTCCTTAAAATGGATTCAAACATCTACATTAGTAAGACACAGATTTTATCTTTTCACATATTCTTCAGCCATTTCGTTCTATTGGCGATTTTAAGCAATATCTTCGTCTCCAAGTTTTGGTCACGGCGGCTAATCTTGAGTGATAAATAGTTAACGAACCCTAGTAAACACTTTATTATTTTGCATGATGCATCACTCTAGTATTCTCGTATTGCGTAGGCATAGGTTAATAGCACACCCACACTCCGCCAGTTATGTTAGGTCCCAATTTAATAGTAGGCGAGGCCATGGACTTTACAGTTTCATTTTCTTGCCAGTGCCAATCAATGGTATTTGTGTAAGTCTCCAATACACCACTTTTCTTATGCATATGCTATATAATATATACACTGTTATCTATAGGTATATATATATTTATCAATTCCGTCCAAAGTATGACGCTACTGTCACCGTTTTAATGACAGTAGCCTTAATATTAGTGGGTCAGCAATAATAACAGTGGGTTACTGTTGAAACGTTAGTGGTGCAGTTTTATTCTCAGTAGTAATACCATTAAAAGCGGTCAATAAAACAGCAGTAATATACGACTCTATTAAAATATTTCCAAGGCCTAATGACAGTGGACTTTGCCGCAATGCAGAATGTGACCCAGAATTAAAAACGAAACATGAACATTATTAACACCAGGAATCTTCGAGAATACCGTTAGCATATACTTGGAATGATTCACTATTGTAGCGCACATACCAACCCAGAAAGAAATCGTCACCATAAAAACTCAAGCCATGCAGTATTCTTTGTATGAAACTCCCTACTGCAACGCACACTAATCGGAATCGTAACGTACGCGTAATCACCTCGCCTCGTGTTGACGCCTTTTTGACAGTAAAGAGAAAGACGATACGATGATGATCCCTTTCCGATTTGAAATGTGTGCGACCTATAAAGATATGTATTCTTCTCTTAACTTAACCTAAATTAGACCAAACAAAGCGAGATGTTAAACAGTCAGACGATGATATGATAGTTCTCATACTGTACTTTGAAGCTTAAAGTCATAGTCATTGTAATCTTCAAGCAAGATTACTTCAACCATAAAATTTCGTGGTTGATTACCCTTTCTAAAACAGGTGACTGAACGGCGAACTACTCCGAATACCTATACAAATACTTAAAAGTATGTCATGTTATGACTACAGACACCATTCTTTTCTCATGCCAGATTCCTGCGATTGTGAAGCGTGCTTTGTGTTATGTCGGCCAAAGATAGGTGACATCATTATGTAGCTGTATAACCTAATCCGATGTAGGAACGGAAGTGACAGGACTGTGGGAGGTAAGAGTTCGCGGATTTGGGGGGGATAAGGGGGAGCCCGTAGGCTGTTATCAAAATCTCGGAATTCTTGTCATTGCCTTTGTTCAACAGTGGACTTCTTTCGGCTAATGATGGATTACAGATTCGTATAACAGCTATGTGTTTTCTACGGAATGTTTATTGACTCCTATATTTGCCTAGAGAAAGGCTGTATAATTCTAATTTTTAGTTCTCTCCTATAATTTATATTCTTATAAACATAAATACAATCAAGCATTGCATTTTTTACTACTTTCGCCGAGACCACCTCGGCAAGACCACCCGAACGTTTATGGTAATTTGCAATTGCGAGTAAATTCTTATCTAACTTATATTATCTCTAACAAGAGAACATACACTAGGTAACGCCCATTCCATGTTCATCCTCTGAAACAGTTTCTAATCCGTCCTCGTCCCATATGCCATAAAAGTCAACATTATCATTCATAGGAATCAGGACGGAGCCTTGACATAGTAAATGTAGACAAAAGATTATGGCTCGATCTATCAATGTTGACCTGAAATCATTCAATGGGTATTTTTATCACAAATGTACTTGACATTTTTATTGACGATTTGTCATACCAACAGCTGTTTATGGGGCCTAGTACTGGAAAGATAAGATAATATTATTATTATTCATAATATAAAAATCGATATGCTCGAGTAATGGCAATACTTACCTTACTTTCCATCTGGGACTTGATGAACCATAATGAGCAACTAAAACAACTATTAAGGTAGTGACATGAGTGACATAGTGACCATACCAGTGATCCAGTGTAAAAAAATTCTATCAAACACTATACAGCTATCTGTTTACTGACTGCTATCTACTCTTCTTTGTATTATGTTACTATGCTATTTGTGAAAACTTGTAATTAACTTGTAATAGGATTTCCTCTACTAATGAATATTTTATTCATAAGTTAACTGTAAGTTTTCCAAATAAAATAAAGTAAGAAAGAGTATGTATGTAGTCTCTTTTAAAAAGACGTACTTGGAGGGCTTTGATATTATTTCTTTAAATAAATGACGATACAACTTAATGTGACCTCTGCAAAGGTCTAATTGGTAAGTCAATAACATTAAACGTATATCATATCGTATAAATAAATAAAGTGCATTCATTGAACAATAAATAACGGTTGTCATTGAAAACTGAATCGTGTGAAATACACGTATTTACTGGTCGTAAATCTTGTATAATTGTCGGAGGTTGAAGACTTCTTTAACTTTGATTTATCAAACAGAATGCTTTCCTCCTATGGGATGGCAGACTACTCCCATGTAATAGGTACGCAAGCCTTTTAATATTCGAGTTATCATCATCATTCGGAAGACGTCCACTATTTGAGTAATATTAACTAACTAGTAGTTGAACACCACTGATTTATAAAAAAATTGCTGACCCGGGGTATGAAAAATAGATGTTGGCCGATTCTCAGACCTACTCAATATGCTCACAAAATTTCATGAGAATCGGTCAAGCCGTTTCGGAGGAGTACGGGAACGAACATTGTGACACGAGAATTTTATATATAAGATATAACATCACGCCTGTATTTCCCGATGGGGTAGGCAGAGGTTAACATATAGTACGCCCACATTTCGCTAGTTATGTTTTAGATCCCATTGTTATAGGGGGCGAGCCTATTGCCATCAACCGAGCACAAGTCCAGATTCCGTGCTGCTACTGAGTCTGATTAATGTTACCAGAAAACATCCAGATTTATCCTCGATTTAATTTTCTAAAGCAACTTACCCATAGTAGGCCACTGTTGGTAAATGCTTTGTTCCTTCTCAGTATGAGATTATTCCCTTTCAGTGTTACAGTTATATTTTTCGCTTTAGCAAATCCGCATGGAGTCTGCCCCGGGCTGACAAAAGAAAAGTAATAAATACTCACTATGAGCCGAGTTCTAAGCGAAAACCTATGTCTCGTACAAAAAACTTTTTCTGAACTCAACACTGAGATAAACATCTCGTTTCTCTTTATAACTACATTTATAAATATAACTATATTAGAACACTTTTTAGGGATCCGTGTCCAAGGGGTAAAACAGGACCCTATTACTAAGACTCGTCCGTCTGTCACTAAGCTGTATTGCATGACCCGTGATGTTAGACAGTTAAAATTTTCACAGATTATACGAGGGTCAAACTGAAAGTTCTTAGAACTGGCCACTTATAAACAATATAATAAAAAAATAATTCTAAAATTTGAAAATAGAACTCTTTGCCAATATTACTGAGTATATATTTCATTAATTTGTCATTTGTTTTACGATTTGGCGGCAAATTGAAAATTGTCTGTGTCACGTCAACATGAATTTAACACGAGAAAATTTTCGTGCAATGATTTTTTATGACTTTCGATGTCATTTAAGTCAACAAGAAAGTTATGATAGACTACGATTGGCCTTTCACGATGAAGCCCCATCTCGTGCGACAGTTTACAACTGGTTTAATGAGTTTAAACGTGGTCGCACTAATCTCACTGATGATTTACGTGAGGGACGGCCTTCTACGGCGACGACTGAAGATAACATCTGTGTTGTGCGGCGTATGATAGAGACTGACAAAAGAGTGACCTATCAGCAGATTCGGACAAGCTTAGGCATCGGTATGAGTCAAGTGCACAAAATCCTCCACGAACATTTAACAGTCAGGAAGCTTTGCGCCCGGTGGATACCTCATAATTTGACTGAGGCTCAAAAACTCCATCGTGTGGATTGGTGCCGTAAAATGATTGAAAGATTTAACGGAGGTGACTCAAATGCTGTGTTCGACATACTAACAGGTGACGAAAGCTGGATTTACTGTTATGATCCTGGAACCAAAAGACAATCTGCTCAGTGGGTGTTTCCTTTCGAGAGGTTGCCAACTAAAGTGAAGAGAGATCGAAGTGCGGGAAAAAAAATGGTGGCCTCGTTCTTTGGAAGGATAGGTCATTTCGCAACAATTGTGTTAGAGGATCAAAAAACAGTTTCTGCAGAATGGTACACTACCAATTGTTTGCCACTTGTCTTGGAAAAAGTTCGAGAGAAACGACCTCGCAGTAGGATCCTCCTTCACCACGACAACGCCTCGTCGCACACCGCTAAGCGAACGATCGACTATTTGGCGACATCAAACGTTGAATTACTGGGTCACCCGCCGTATAGCCCCGACCTCGCCCCTTGTGATTTTTATTTATTTCCAAAAATTAAAGAAAAACTTAAAGGAAAGCGGTTTATGAATGCTGAAGAAGCGGTGGCTGCGTATCGCGATGCCATTGAAGAGAACCCTAAAGACGAGTGGGCAAAGTGCTTTTCCCAGTGGTTCCATCGCATGCAGCGGTGTATTGACGTGAATGGACAATATTTTGAAAAGATATAATAAAACTAATAACTGGCTAATGTAATCAGTTTTTGATTTTCTAAGAACTTTCAGTTTGACCCTCGTATATTTCAAAAATTTAACAAATACTAAAAAAAACAATAAAATAAATGTTTAAGGGAGCTCCAATATAACAAACTTGACTTTTTGCAGCTTTTATTGATGATGGCACGGAACCATTCGTGCGCGAGTCTGACTCGCACTTGGCCGGTTTTTTTATTTATAAAACCTCTCACTAAGTCTTATCCTTGTCCAATGACCAAGGGTTAATAATTCAGGTAGTTCCAAACAATCTTGTCACCCCTATATTATTGAACGAGTTATTTCGTTGCATACAAATCTGATTTCAAACATTACACAATACACTATTGGAATTAAATTCCCCGTCCTAATTGGATTTCAATAATTCAATATTAAATCGAATAGCTCAATACAATTCTAATTTGAAAGCGTCTGCGATATAATTTTGCGGGCCAGTACACTTTGTGATTGGATTTTAAAGAAAAATCTTCATTGGATACGTATTGTGGGCTTTCAAGCTTTGCATATTAACTTTCAAAACGTAAGAACTAAATTGCTATTGGCTGCAATAAGATTATAACCTCTTTTTGCTGATTTACTACCTTTTTTAGATATTATAGGTATCTTGTTTTTATAAGTCTACAGCTAATTCGAATGCAGCAAAAACTATTTCTTATCAGACTGGGAAGTATTTTTCATTGGTTACATTTATTCACATTTTGATAGATTTTTTCAATCATTCACTGATACTTAGAACCAAGCTTCAATGTTACAATTCTCTGACTTTCTATGACTGAGTTTGGATATTTCCAGAAATTTCTGTTCCAAAATCCAGATGTGGGTCACTGGCTTGTCACATGAAACTCACATTAAGTAGTGAATAAAGGTGCTTACATTCTCGATCAACTAGAACATCTCTACCTACACCTTCGGGGAATACAAGCGAGATAGTGAGTACACTCATACCATTAAAATTCCATAAGTACAGTCGGCAACATAAGTAGCTGAACATTTTTTTTTAAACCATTAATTAAAGAATTTAAATATTATAAATTCTTAAATATTCTCAGTTTATCATTTGGACATCATTCGGAACAATAACTTGAATTGATGTTTGTTTCTTTCAATTATTTGACATCAGGTTTCTTAACATGTTAAGGTACATAAGTTGTTGACTGTACATTCCTGTTCACCATTAATCCAAGTCTCATTAAAGGCGGCTGAGCATTAGACCACCAACGAGTTCCGCCATTTTATCGTTTATTATTATGTAAATTGATTGCTCCCAGCTTCCTCGACGATTTGCCATCGATTTATAACCATTTACTGTTACGTCAACTATTCTGTCATATAATTTATTATTCGCTGGAAAGCGTATCGATTTAGGAGTAATTGTTATTTAATATCGATTTCTTGTAATATTCGATTCGAATTCTTATAAAATAGATTACTAATAGTTATGTAAATTCAATATTTCAATTATTTTAGGATCAGAATGAATTGTTTATAATGTTAACTTGCCGTGACATTTTACGTCATAAAATATTTCACCTATGCCTACTAATCCTTACATTAGAATTTAATTAAACACTCACAAAGACCGACATTCATTCGTCGAATTACTTCATACATATAATTAAACATAATATTGTATATGCATGTTTACCTAGCAAACAACACAACTGTGCCCACATCTGCCCACTTACCATAAACACTCTTCCACAACGAAAAATGTATTGCTTTAAGAGTTCTTGGTAAGCAGGCAGTGCAACATAAAGAACTACTTTCTTAGTTATTTTAATATACCGACTATGTAATATTGTGGCCGGTTAACAGCAACATGCTTGCTTCTATATAAAACAATTTTAAACCAAGGATTAAATTATACCTGTCACTGTTGTTGGCATATCAAAGAATAGAGATGTTAATAGACTTAATACGGGTTTAAGGTAATGCCGGTATGATCCTCGTTTATGAAAGAGAGATACATCGGCCGATGTATCTTGTAGATCCTGAAGTTAGCCGACTAACTGCGCAGTAGACAATTTCATTTCTAAAGGATCCATTGCGCAACTTATCTGCTACCCTGTGCAACTTCGCACGGCCTGCTCCATGATACATACGTACATACAGTTCAAGGGGATTCAAGTAGAACATTAAGATATGATCGTGAAATATAAAATAATGCACGGCGTAGTACCTTTTCAAGGGCGAATGCTAATCACTACCTATAGTGTGTGTACTAGAGTTAAAGTATGCGGAAGTTGCGGGTTTCGGATCTTTTAAGTATATTAAACATGAATGATCTTTTAATTATATATATAATAACAGCCTATAATTGTCTCACTGCAGGGCAAAGGTCTCTGGTGTATTCGGGAATGCCCGACTAGTTTCGAACTCGAACGGAGCCCTTATTCATGAGCTGCTTACGCGGCAGAGTCGCGAGCCGAAATAGTCGGGCATTCCCGAAACACCCGTGAGTATAACCGGAATATACAGTAAATAATATGGGTTCGATCTAGCCAAAAAAGAAATATTTTTGTGATCCGCAGATTTTTCAACTAAGTTTTCCTTTGAAAATATTCCTTTTCATGTTTTAGTGGCTATATTGTAAAACTTAATAGCCACGAAGCGATAATAAATTAACAGTTCGTGTCCAACGTGACAGGTTAGAGGTAACTAAACGGTTGGTTGACGTTTATTGTAAAATTACAAACCTTTTCTAGTATCCAATGGAAAAACAATCAGATACGAATGAAAAAAGATTAAAGAAATCATCATCATCAGCCTATCTCAGTCCACTGCTGGACATAGGCCTCTCCTATGGCACGCCACTGAGCTCGTTCTTCGGTCCTTCGCTTTCAACCACTGCCAGCCAATAAAAGAAATCCTAACAATATACGAGATTAAGCTTTCTTAGAAATTTCTCCTGTATCGTCGAAACTTTACTCCTTCAAGCACAGAAAGGTATTTTGGTTAAAAATTATTATCATGAATGAACAATTTTGTGGAAATGTTATGGATTGTACACTTAACATAATAAGTATAAACAAATTCCTGTGTATTACATAGTGTATAATTGTTTGTTTCCTGAATAAAATAAAAAAAAACAAGAATCTATTTTTTTTAATTGCATTTTCAATTATCGTGTCATAGAAGTCCAAACGCACGAAATACTAAAGATTAAGCAGGAAACCATTTAACCTACGAGTCTAAGCAGAAAACATTTCAAAACGACAAAATTAGAAACACCTATAACAAAGAAAAATGTCGAATCGCACTAATATATTATTTTGTGCGATTCCTTGACCCTCACGAAGAACAAAATAATACTCCCTTGACCGATATCTAAGATCAACTTTCTAAAATGTAACATTAAAATTGTAACTTCCTCAGCTTTTCCATTTAAACTTAAAGCCGGTTCTCTTCAAGACTTCATTAAACTTCTTAATCTTCTAACTTTGCATTACAAACTTTCCTGATCAATACCAGTTTCTTCTATCCTTGGATCATATTTATAACTAAGGTTATACCTGCAATTTTGGTAAACTCGAGTCGGAAGCATTTACCTACTTGTATCCGTATTACAAAAATACAATTTATTGACCCTTACGATAACATCAAATGAATGTTTCCAATTGCTACCTTTTTTGGTAAAAACTTATATTTTTTTTTACCTTCAGAAATCAAGAACTTGAATGTCAAAGAGACCTCCTTTTCCGAACAAAATAATCCAGTTCCCAATATTTGAAGATATCAATACTCTCTACAAAGATTTCATTAAAATAAAAGCTAACAAAACAGGACGAAGCTATAAAACTTGTATATGAATACTTGTCTATGTCAATATAAAAGTCCCTTAAATACCCACAATTGATAACATCCTTGCCTTTTATATACTAGGTTTATCATCGCGCTGAAGAAGAAAACACTTCTCAACTTCAGTATAATAAAAATGTCTACAAGTTGTATTAAAATTAGTTTAAAAGGTGGTTCATTGCAGTTCTACGACTGGTGGATCATCAACAGCTCTTTAAAAAAAACATTTCTATCCCACACCTGTTTAAATTCAGTACGGGCCTTATCATCCTTTTAAACTCGCTCTTTATGATTTCTAGAAGTTTCTACACATCGTCGGGACCCCTAGTGTCATGTACCAAAATAACCATAACTGTAATCACGTGTATTGACATAAATACATAGCATTACCTTGTAATACGCAATGCCACTATTACATGTGTCGTGTACTTGCGATTGACTTGCCTTGACACTGTCACATCAAGGGTATTACGACTTTGAACTGGACAATCTCTATCGTGGGACTGATTTATGTGACGTTCTATCTGATAGAAGTACCTACTACCTACCTACCTACCTTACATTTTGCGGCAATACTGTTTCTCCTTTTAAGACCCAATAAATCACAATCATAACTTAACAATTCAATATTATTGTGATTTATTAATTTCATTTTGCAATATATTTATGTCATTAAGCTGACGTTTTACGCCCTTTATTAATTTAGCTGCATTAAGCTCAAGTACTCCGGTTTATTCATTTTAAATAGGTTTTCCATCAACATTTATTAGACAAAATTACAAAATATTGATCCTATATAAATGTCAATCATAGGTTAACACAGCTAGCTATACAGTTAATTCACAGCAGAATCTTGTCGAAAACTTTTTGGAACTATTGGAAAGCTCTTTCGTTATTATCAAAAGTCTGGCGAGTCTCTCATAATGGTCCAACACGTGGCTGTCGAAGTCACCAGACTTCTCTGACAACAAATGATCTTCAAAGGTCGGATTACTCATCTAATTAACACGGTCATCTATATTTCTCGCACATATACAGCCAAACTCCTTCCCCCTTTTATAGAAACCGGTTTCATTGTTTACTTTTAGAGGGGCTGTTTCCGTTGACGTAATGGTACACCTGCGTCTGATTCGTATTAGGCTGAGACGTATTTATTAAATTCAGTTAAACATATACATTTATAAAGATACACCTAAACCCTAGTCTAGCTGAAGGACCTGGATTAGGTCTCGCCAAAAATCGAATATGCAGCAACAATTTTTAAAAAAATTACTGCGAAAAATAAAGTTGAAAATAATTACACCCTCTTTGAGGAGCTAGTTGGATACCACGGACCTTAATATTCTATAGCATCTTTCAAAATATTCGGTCTCGGGGACTAAGTTAATCTGTATCCATTATATCTCTAAATGAACCAAAATGAATTACCTTGTGTCTCGATGTCTTTAGTATTGCGACTTAACTCCTCAATTCTTATGAGAATTTGCACCAACGACTTTTCTCATGTACTAGAGTTTAAACAAATATATTATTTCGTATAAAATATTGGCATTTCGCATTACGTACCAATGCTATCTGACGTTGAGCCATAAATAAGGATAGTGCTTTCAAATATTAAGTACACATTCATCTCTTACATTGTAACACACAATCAGTTATATGTCAGGCGTTCAACCATTTATTGAGCATCTCCTATTTTCACTATACGTGATCGTGAAGGCACGTTCGAAAGCACGTGCGAATGAACGTGTTGCTCGCACATGCTGTAATTAGGACATCTTTATCAGTTTTGGCAGAATTAAAGACAGCATTTAATTTATCATCGTATTTACTCGCGTTTTGAATGTGTGTGAGTGTATTAATACCAATCTATTATCCTTACAGGGTCAGATATAAATTGGCAATGGTAACTGTAAATATTGATGTTGGATGTATGGATAATAAAAGTATAGGTAGGTACGACGCCCCTATTCAAGATTGGGTGGTGAAAATGGGAGATTGCCCAGACACGCCCCTATTGAAGACGTTAGTGGTCTTAGATTTGTAACTCCGCCGTGTCACATACTATTGAATAGGGTTCCTTTTGAGTCCGAAAATAGTCGGGCATTCCCGAATATTGACGTGAGTGAACTGGTAAATACACTGGCCTGCAAAACGAAATAGCACACTTTTAAAATTGTAATAAATTTCTAAGTACATAAAAGGATTCGAAAGAGTTAACTATAGTTTCAAAGAAAGTTGATGAACTTTGACCGTCTTATTCATGAACGAGGACCATACCGGCATTAACTAAACTCCGTATTAAGAAGTCTGTAGTATGGAATTTTAAAAGTGTAGTATCTACTTTTGCGTGCCAGTGTATATAGAAAATAATATCGAATATATGCAGCTCTATAATAATCTCAAAACCCTAGTCAGGCTAAAACCTAGACAGTACATTAACTCAACCGGTAAAACATATTTCTAATATCTAAACCTAACAAACACTCAAATAAATATGAAACAGTACAAGTCCGGAAACAATAACTCACCGAGTCAATTACAAGTAAAAGGCTAGAGCCAACGTTTATCAAACCCAGCCCATGAACAGAGATATATATCCAATTACTGTGTTAAGGCGCCGCGGACTTCCTGGCTCCCACGCCACGCTAAGATCTGAACTGTTACGTGATGGTGTTTTGTTTTTAAAAAGCTCCTGAAGCGCATATGAGCCTGTAAATTGTCTTACTGGATACCAACCACCCCTATATGTCAGACTGTCTTATTGGTCTAGTAGCCGCTAACCGTGTCTGCCCGACATGATCCCGGATTCGAAGATCAGGTCCGGAAAAGTGTTACTAGGTTTTTTCATGAGGTAATTGTTAGTAGCGGTACGGAGTCTGGGTTTGTGCTCAGTTGATGGCAATAGATTAGCCGCCTATTACATGTGGGTGTACTATTGATACATCTCTGCCTACCCCTTAGGGAATACGGGTAGTGTTATGTAATGAATCTAGATTGCAAACATATCTACATAGATCACAATAAGTTGATATCGATACAGGTCTTAATCTACACAGAATTTGTCTTACAGTTGACTAATACTGTTTATAGAAGTTTCTAATATGTATGTACTTATGATAATTTATATCGTTTACTATTTCATCGATATTTAGGTTTTATGGCTATAGATATTATTTTATTACCTCATTGCATTTATATAATACTTATTGTCCCAAATTATTGCGGGGCTGAAATCGGATGTCCAATCAGTTTGCAACTGTGCACCAATATTGATGACGATTTTAATGGCTATTATAGATACAATACTTCGCTAATTATTCATGCCAGTTGCCAAATACTTTTAATTGGTTGCTGCATTTGTTCCTGTATTCAATTATAACAAGATCTTTGTTTAACTTAGCACAACACATACAAGAGAAACGTTGAGGTGCTGTGCAGTGTGCATCTAACCAGCTATATAATTTTTGCAAACATGTAGATAGATTTACTTGCGATAACACAATGTACTTGTACATTTACTCATGTTTTCACTAAATAAAATTCTTTATCTTCTTTGACTAATTATAGGTCTTATGATAATCGAGTCAGCTGTCTATGGTAGGTTTAATCTAAGCCCCAATATATCAACTTCTAGTCCATGTCTTACAGCACATGAACTACTTTCTCTGCCCTAGTCGCCTCAGAAAACCTCGTGGGCGGTGCATATAACACGCAGTAATCACACTTCACACTGCACCAACCAAATCAATATTTATATTGAACTTAACAAAATAATATTTTGGAAAAGGGATGTAAGCTAAATACCCTCGCGTACCTCCAGGATTCAATCTGTTTTGTCTAAAAATCATTTTAGAACTTCTTTTTAAAATAATTATCTTTACTTCCAACAAAATGTGTATTAATAAACGATTACAACCCTTCATAATTACATGTCTATTTTAAAATTGTTTTTACAATTTTATTCTTGTTTGCTTATCCAATTAAAAACTCTGATCCATTCTTACGAAACACGCCAGAATTAGGGAGTCTTTTCTTAGCCAAGAGAACTTAACTTTATATAATGTGACCTCGTGGTATTTGAGAGGAAATCAAAGAAAATACAGTAGTAGGTACCTATAGCAATGAAAATAAAACAATATCGTAACACGGAAAAGATTTACGATATACGGATAACGGAACTGTGAAAAACTATATTGCAGTTCATAGTACTATGATTTTGTGAAATGGAAAATAGTTTATTACCCCATAACTTTATTTAAATATTTTGATTGAGTACCAATATCAGCTGGAAGACGTCCACTGTTGAACAAAGGCCTTCCCCTTAGAACGCCACAATTAACGAAATTGCTATTTGCATCCAGCGGTTGCCCGCAACTCTGACGATTTCATCGGTTCACCTGGTGAGAAGCTTGCCAACACTGCGTATTCCGATTCGTGGTCGCCACTCGAGAACCTTTCTTCCCCGGCGATTTTCAGCTTTTCGGGCAATATGGCCTGCCCATTACCACTTCAACTTTAAATATTCTTTGATTGAGTATAACATCTCTAAATAATGTTATACTATAATATATTCAACTATATAAATAGAACAAAAATCTATTTCATATTTAACGTAATGTAAGGACAAAAACAACCTCTTTTATTGCCAATAACTAAACATCCATAAATATCCCTCCAAACATCAAAGCTTGGAAGCCAATATTTTATTAGGCCTACTTGACGACAACTCATTTTCCTTTCCGATAATCGTCTATTTTTATTCTCGATCCATAATCGCTACGTTGACGTCAATAGGGCAGGACTCTAGCAGCTCTGGCATGTTTTATGGATTGTCAGTCTGTTATTATAGTCGTAAATAGGGGGAAAGCTTGCCTAGCTCTTACCCACCCACGTTCAGAACTAGTTTTGATGTGATACTTTGTTTCAAGCTTTTATATTATACGATACGATTTTAATACTCGATTTTTGCATTCCTTATTACACAGGTGGTTTTAATTTTGTTAATTAATGTATAATTATCATATCATTTATCAAAAGAAAAATTGACATCATAATCCGGAGGTGTGAAATTATGTGTCGTCCTAGCACAGACACAAAAATATAAATTATATTTAAAAACTAATCTATTTGTTACGTGCAGTAATCTCTCTCGATCTAAATATAATTCAAATTCTGAATGTTATTCAGAATTACTTTTTATGTAAAATAGAAAATTTTAAAATTGGGCGTAACACTAAACACCGCTACAACGAACATTGGAGTTTAGATTATTCAAAAAGCAAGAAACAAACCTTAGATTATTCAACAAGCAAGAAAAATTAACATAATATCAATTAAAAATGTCGCAAAATCTAACCGTATCAGATAACCGATGACGTAGAAACAGCAAGTTATAAAAAACAATTAGTTACATTGGCATGTCTCCAAAATACTCACTTTTCAGGAATTCAAATTTCTTGCTCGTCAATACTTAAGGTCGGGTGCAAATGACACGCATTTCTTGCGTGTTACTTTGACATGCGTGATGTTTATGTAATTATGTATGTACTTGTACATACATACGTAGGCGTGTACGTAGGTGAAATGTTGCGTTTTTTAATAATATTATCTTTGAGTAACAATTTATTTTTAGTTTATGTTTAGTTTCATCACAGATTAGTAAATAGAAACTACATTACCATAACAGGCTAATGGACTTGAATCAAAACTTTTTTTAATTCACACACATAAAGAGAACTATCTTCGTACCTTCTCCGAGGAGTTTATACGCCCTCACCCTCCCGCTCATCATAAAACATAACATCACGCCTGTTATTCCCCGAAGGGATAGGCATCATAAGTCCCACGTAATAGACGCCTAGCCTATTGCCGTTTATCAGGCCCTTTAGTGAGCCTACTAAAAGCCAACATAAGATGATTTGGCCTCTCGAAAGTAACCTTCCCCGTGCTACACCTACCGACACAAGTTCACGTGCTCACTACAGAAATAGAACATCGTAACGAAACATTTTTAACCATTCTGTTTCGTGTTAATAAATAGATGTGTTTGGATACAATGTCAAGTATCAATGCTAATGATCCTATTACTGTTAGACGATATTGTCCGAGTGATGGCGAAGAGGCAAAGACCTCGTGACGATTATCTAGCAAACTTTTTATTAATACTAGATTCTTAAATTCATTCTTGTTTGATGTCATAAATTCAAATTCAAAATGTTTTTATTTCATATAAACCTATTACAGGCGCTTATGAAACGTTAGGATGCTAGTTGCACGGTTCCAAAATGTCATTCCAATGGAGAAGAACCGGCAAGAAACTCCAGAGGTTACTCATTTAAAAAGAAAGATGGTACAAATTTGTAAATTTACATATGTAGTTTCATTATGCGACAACAAAGCAAACTAATAGTGATAGAAGGGAAAAAAATAACAAATTGGGCCAAAAACCCACGGTGCAATTAAAACTACTAGCTATCACTATTCATTACATTGTGGTCACATTTACAATATTGATGAAGACCTGGAATCAATTATATAAAATAAATTGCCCGAAAGACATTTCGTTTTTGATGCGTTTAAAAGCAGATTATTAACCGAAAACCAATTGGATAAAACATTAAGGCTATTATTTAAATCAGGAGGATCTTGAACATTTCTATTGACCTTAAAAATAAGAGAGGTATCGTCCGCAAATAGTATAATATCCGTTAAATCGGCCATCATAAAGGGAAGATCATTAATGTATGCCAAGAAAAGGAAAGGGCCAAGAATTGAACCCTGTGGCACACCCATTTTAACTATTGATCCTGCTGATGTTACTCCGTTAACGCCTACTTTTTGATGTCTTGTGGATAAGTAGGATGAAACGAGTTCTAGTGATTTATCTCTTATTCCGTAATAATTTAATTTAAGGATAAGCGTATTGTGATCAACGCAGTCAAAAGCCTTGGAGAGGTCACAGAAGATACCAACGGCATCCTGTGAGCCCTCCCAAGCCTCCAAAATGTGCGATACTAACTTGGCTCCAGCATCTGACGTTGATCTCCCCTTGGTAAATCCAAACTGGCGATCATGTAAGATGTTATTAGAACTGAAATGTGTCATCATCTGGTCAAGGACCATTTTCTCAAAAACTTTACTTAAAGCTGGAAGAACAGAAACTGGTCTATAGTTAGATGGATTATTCTTGCATCCTGATTTAAAAATTGGAATTACTTTACTGTGTTTCATTAGATCTGGAAAAGTGCCACAATCAACACAGTTATTAAAAATGTTTGCAAGAATCGGCGCGATAGTGTCAATTATTGAATTAAGTACTTTGACAGATATGCCCCATAGATCTTCAGTAAATCATAATAAAGTGATACGCGAATGGTGTTTTCGAATTCATGTGCGTCTTATAAATTAGTTATCAGTTGTTAACAACGGTGAAGGAAAACATCGTGACGAAACCGGCACACCTGAGAGATTTTTCAATGTGTAAAGCCATGTCAGAGGCCTACAGGTGGTTTAAATTCTAACATCAGGTCGGTTCATCATAATTATGTACTTTCTTAATTACTCTAAGAATGAGTAATAATTGTGCCTGAGATATGACTCTAGGCTTATTTCTGGTACATGGGATGGGGGTTATATTCGGCTAAAGGTGGAGTTGCACTAGCACACTCCTGACTACTCTTTCTGGGAGTACACGCGTGAACTCTTGACCCTTTCAGAAAACGCCTTGGATAACCGGGTTTAACGCAACAGGGTAGAAAACCGCCGGTCGCTTGGTCGAGTTTAAAATATGAATTATCATGAAAGCGTGAAGTCGTAGGTATTAACTAAAATGTAACTTCTCCATAATATTATATTCTATATGTTCTGGAGGTCATCGCACTCTGTACTATGACAACAAATTCATTAGACTAAAAGCTCTAACTAATATTTGTCACCATTCTGTATTATAGCTGTGTGTCCTCTTGCTTTATTAAAAGATATAATGAGCTATATCTTTAGACCAACCATAATTTTTTTTGGAAGGCATTATTTTTTCATTCTTTCGGCTTTTGACATTATTCAGAAGAGACATAATCTCCCCACCCGGGGTGAAAGAACTTTGCAGTCACAATACCTATAGCTTTTTTATACATATATTTGGAATATACACCATACATTGTAAAAGAAAAATCCTAAAAATACCAGAAATAGTTAGCCTAAAGAATAACGGTGGACAGTTGGTATTTAATTGTTATACGTCACGCTACACACGCCCCCAACTATTACGAGACGCAAAACAACAGTCGGAGGAGTCGTAAATCTTACATTGTCCTCCAAAGTACTAGTACGATAAATGTATTTTTAAAAGTACTAAAATTATTCTGTATTAAGTTAGTTGAGATACTGTAGGGTGACGATGTATTTAGCTGTAGCAAGTATATGTATTTCTTTTTTAGGCTTGGATCCCATGACACCTATTACGCAACAAAATAACTTTATTTACTTTAACTATATGCCGTCTTTACGCTCGTGTATATTCAGGAATGCCCGACTAGTCTCGGACTCAAAACGAGCTCTTATTCAAGAGCAGGTGACACGGTGAAGTCGCGAGTCGAACTAGTCGGATATTCTCGAATATACACGTGAGAAAAACCGGTATATATATATATAGTAAATAATATGGATAACACTCCCGAAACTAATAGTAGTAAAAAATGCTTCTATCTGCCGACGCTATGTGAGTATTTGTTACGTGTGACAACCCTAGCCATGAGAGTGGTGCATACAGTTAGAACAAATGACTCACTTTGATTTTACATTTACAAGTGAATCTCCCATCTCTGACGCGTGAGTAACGTACCCAGATAACTTATCTAGATCAAATTGACGTAAGGTCGCAAACACTATGCGTCAAATAATGCAATTCATCAAAATATTTGTACCTGTTGATTCATATCAGTACTTTAGAAGAGGAAAATTTTGTGCGATTGTAAGGAGATGACGTAAATGCGATCTCTGATCAATATGAGCCTACGTTATCAGATTCTATCATTCTCAGGGACTACAGTAAATATTGTCGAATAGAACCTACAGAAAAAATCAATGGATGATAAAGAATCCATAACTCTTTACCAGCTAAAACAATAACGGTGCTTATTATCTACTATATATACCGGTTATACTCACGTCGATATTCGGGAATGCCCGACTAGTTTCGGGCTCTAACGGAGCCCTTATTCATGAGCAGGTGACGCGGCGAATATCGACGTGAGTATAACCGGTATATATAGTAGATAATATGGATAACACTCACGAAAGTTATTATATTAAACAACGATGCTTCTATCAGGAAGTTCTAGATTCTGTTGAAAGTCAAAAAATCTTGCGCCTGCAGACTTTATTCCACGTTACCACAAATTTCCTAAGGCATTCAGTCCGCTGTACGATTGTGCATAAAGAATAAATACAATTACCTGGCTTACAGCTACATCGCTTCACACTCCTCAGTGAGAGCCAAATATTGCAGCTTAAACTAATGTTTAATTAGCAAATGTTTAGTCGTCTACACGGAGATTCGTTGCGCCATTGCATATTATTCTTGGATGACCGTGATGTAAACGTCGAATGACAGCATTCATCGCATCTTTTACCAAATGACAATTACTATTTTTCTACAAGTGTTCTTCAAAAGTTATTTAAAATATTTTCTTCTAAACGTGTAAAACTTTACATATTACAAGAGACTTGAAGTCATGAAAGTGAGTTTTTATATCATAGTCCTGGCAAAAGGAACTAACTAAGCAACTATTATTTATTTTCTTTCAACCTAGGTAGCCAATTCATGTTTACCGAGAATACCATTTTGTTTGTTTGTTTAGGCTTCCAAAAAACAGAATCTTTTGTCGCAAGACCAAATATAATATAAATGAAATTATTATATAATATATCAAATCAGTTTCATGATAAAAAATAGCATTATATACTCATATATAAAGTTACAGCTCGCAAGTACTACATCATAATCATATTTTTATTACATTCCACCGCGCACGTTTTATGCGCACTTGACGAGCTTCAAACCACGAGTGAGCCGTAAACGACGTCACTCTACTAACTAGAAGCCGTTCCGAACGTGAATTTGAATTGGCCAATGGTAGCGCGTCATTCGCACTTAGTACAACTGAATTATATTTCGAATGTCACGTGATCGGGGGCTCGGCCACATGAAATGACACAGAGTAGATTGATACAGAAGGTGCAATCCATTTAGGTTGTGGTTGTGTGATAATTTCGAATAGAACAATTACAGTCTATAATTGCTTCGGTTTACTGACCACTAATTATAATATCTAATTATTCTCAAAGTTTGTTTACTGGTCGCTAAGTGTGACTGCTGTGCATGAGGTCTTGGGTCAGGCAAAGTGTTACTAGGTTATTCTCAATAGCAGCACAGATACTGGATTTATGTCCGGTTGATGGCACTAGGCTCGCACCTATTACATGGGAACCTATAAGATAACTGGCCAAATGTGGGCCTACCCCTTCGGGGAATACAGGCGTGGTGTTATGTGGATGTCTGTATTGTCAAAACAATATATATTGGAGCTCACAAAGCAAAAATGTAACACTGTTAAAAAGACTTTCATCATCAGCCGGAAGACGCCCACTGTTGAACATAGGCCTCTTCCTCAGGCAAGGCGAGGGGGTCGCCATTATCCCCACACTTGCCTAAAAAGACTTTATAAACATAAAATAACAATCTCAACGTGCAATAACAGATGTAATAGGGCTTCTTAATTCCCTTATTCAGTAACGACGGCTATTTTAAATCGCTATCGCTGTTATGTTCGGGTTTTATTATCAAGAGAAAGCTGGGAGCTATTTCTGAAAGATTTACTGTGCATGGGTGGATCGCTAGATGACGCAGATAGCGCTGCCTCACCCTGATATTTAGTTACAACTAATATTTAAACACTAGAAATACATTAGGTATAATAATTCACGTAATCCTCTAAGAAAGGAAAATCCAGAAGATGGGCAGCAACGGCTTCTATAACTTCACCACCAATACTGCAATCCCCAAGCCGCTTGCCAAGCGTGGGGATTATGGCAACCCCTCCCTTTACTTAAGGGGGAGGCCTTTGTTCAACAGTGGACATCTTCCGGCTAAAGATGATGAATCCTCTAAGAGGTAGGACAAAAGCTCTCCTTTATCAGGATTCTGTGCACCCCTTTTTTGCCACTTGTCATCCAAGTTCCAAGAAAAGACTAGTACTATTTATCAACACCACATTTTAGTTTAACGCCTATTACGTCTCGCTTTCCCGTCAACGAAATAGAATTGTTCTAATCTGTCTCCTTATCCCTTGTATTTTTTTTGTTTATTTTTTCGAACTTGTCTCTTGCAGTTAGCTCTGAAGGAGCTCTTACTGCTTAACCGGTCATTTGGCGAAACCTAATAAAAGGCCTCCAGCCAGATTATCCCTCGTTCTAATCCTACGCCTTTAAATAATGACAACAAAATATTAAGAAACTGTTAGGTTTACAAAAAAACCTTTGAACCATTACATTATGAGTGCCTATCACGACGCTTGGTGTAATTTTCTGTAAGTGCTAATATCGATAACAGCCGTTAACACCATTTCTAATAGGTTTAAGTAGCTCTTTCTTGATACTGTTAGCGATAATAAACATTTCGATATTGTACCGTATTTTATATCTAATGTAGGAAAACTACTAATCGATGGTTTAGGTATTCTAGCTTTAGATCCCTACTATTATTATAAAGGCGAAAGTTTGTAAGTATGGATGGATGTTTGTTACTCTTTCACGTAAAAACTACTGAATGGATTTTAATGAAATTTCATATGGAGGTAGCTGACACCCTGGATTAACACATAGGCCAGTTAAGCTTATATACAGCAAATATCTACACTATTTTCAGAAAGTTTTACGTATTTGCTTAGTTTAAAAAAAATGTACACGCCCTGTAATTGGTAAAGTCACCTTGTACATGGTAACGAATATAAATACTGATTCGAACTAACAAAAACTCGTGATCGAACTTCGACGGCCGTTTACGTAAGAAACACATTGCATAATCTAATGACGTTGATTAATAAACCATGGAATCATGTTTTGACTAACTTTATGGATTTGAGATTATATAAAACACTATATTTATGAAGACCGCCTCGTTGGTCTAGTGGTTGCTAACCGCATCTGCAGAGTTGAGGTCCTGGGTGCGGATCCCGGGTCGGGCAGTGTTACGAGGTTTTTCCATTAGGTCATGCTCAGTAGCAGCACAGAGTCTGGATTTGTGCCCGGTCAGCAATAGGCTTGCCCCTTATTACATTGGGATCTAAAAACATAACTAACGAAATGTGGGAGTAGGTATTGTATGTGTACCTTTGCCTACCACTTCGGGGAATACAGGCGTGATGTTATGTAATGATATATTGATGAAGATTCGATAGTATGATTCAAGCAAAATGTTATCAGAGTTCCATTCGTTTAAAAAACGTTAAGATGCTAAGTTGCAAGGTTCCAGAAATGTAATTCCTATGGAGAAGAACCGGCAAGAAACTCCAAAGGTTACTTACTCTGTTCAGAATTTTGTAATTAAGAATACATATATGTTACTAAATAAGCCGAAAGTTTCAAATAGAGTATCTCAAACTACTTCGTTTAACTAACTGTGTTAAACTCCAAAGGATAGATTATAATACCTACGCATAAACATAAACCGGCCTAAGTTGCGCGTAAATCTAAAGAGAGATCAAGTTTCATCCATTCATTTCACTACATCATGAACTTAACACAATTACAAGCTTAATGTCAAGCCAGGAATTAATGTATAATTGCTTTCATTAGTACTAATGGCGCAGTATTGGTACCGTCTATTAGGCGCCCACCCACTCCACAATTCCGTCTACCCAAATCCATGGCCGGATCTATTGCTCATTTAAATCTTAATTTCGCGTCATCGATAAGTCTTGGGACAGAATCCTTTGAATCACCATAAGTGCGTCTAGACGGCGGCTAGTGGCTATTTTCCTCTTCCCCCCTTCTCCCCTCTTTCACTTTCACAGCATTTATAGCCCAAGTTTGCCTATTTCGCTGACGTCACTCTAGAATCGTCGTACCCAAGGGATTGAGATTTTATCTTTATATTCCATTTCAAATTGGGATGGGAACCACTTGCTATCTGTAAATTATAAATCTGTATTATATTTACAATCTAACGCGATGGTAGGTACGTGAAAACTATATGTTCAAGTTATTTGATGGATTGCAGTGTGAAAATCTGATGATTTTGATTGATCATCAGCCGGAAGGAGGAACCACTGTTGAATAAAGGCCTCCCGCATAGAACTCCGGTGTGAATTTACTTAACCGTTATTTTGGAAAACACTGTTAAAACAGAATGTGAAAACGACTTATTTCATGACAATGAATTATTCCTTTAGGTTACCTATACTCAAAATAGTAATAGATTTATAATCGTATAGCTCTATAGACATCATAATGTATTCAGAATTGTCATTGTGACCAATGACCTGAAAGTTCATAAGCTAGTGAACTCTGCTACCTAGGCTAGGTAACCTAGGTAACGCCTGCCCCGATTACATTGCTGAAAAGGCCTAAGTTAACGGGCCCTGGAAGTTGCTAGGCAATTAGGTAAAAAATAAACTTAATACTTTTTTTGCCTATATTGCGTAAAAAATGTAGTTATTCAGACTTTTAAAAGCATAGACCTTGTGTGGTGATCTATACATTCTCATAGATCAATTTAAAGTATAATAATGCAATTATTTTTTCCTAGATCGTTGTTAGTGAACAATGCATCTACAAATAACTTCACTGAAATATTTTGCAGTTTTTTTTGCCACATTGTATTGTGTTGCGCAAGTCTGCGCGCGCGCACTCAGCGTACCGTGAAATTATCAAACGTCGATGTTTAATCGTCCAGTTCAGTTAGGATATTTTAGTGACTTTCAGAATTCTAATAATAATTACAGTGATTATATTATCATGTAATTTTTGTTACTGACAATGTAATTATGTTTTAATTAAGTTGTTGTATCGGCATTCATGTTGTACGAGGGAAACATGTTGTTTGTTCACGACCTGTCAATCGGTTTTTATGCTTGATTAGGTTAATGACACCGATTCATGGTCTATTGTTTTGTTGATGATAATTATTGTCTCATGTTTAAGAACTTAGTTCGTCAGTCGCTTTATTTGAAAGAAAACAGATCATTTACAGTTAAAAATAAATTAACTGATAAAATTTTAACATATTGGGAGCTTATTTACGTCTCTGCTAAGTATAATACGAATCTGCGGTGGGTATATCAACACCAATACTTACTCAGTCGCTTACAATTAAGACAAACAAGAGCAAAACGCGGTTGAAGCAGGAAAATTTAAGTGCAATGACCTTAGTGCCTGGAGCCAGTGGTCACAAACACTTTTATGTAAAAAATGTTTACAATATCTGATCGTGGACGTCACCGCATCTGTTTGAATGCGGCAACGGTATTGTTTAGTGACAGTTGTAAGTAACGTACGATCAATGTGCTAATTTCTTTATGCTTTATACCGCACTTCAACTGTCCAAAATGCCTTAGAAATGAAGTATCTTTGTTACCTTTTTCGTGTGAATTCTTGGGTGGAGAATACATTTTTCTTCTGTCACAGGAAACCGAGTCAGTTATGAATGGCAACAGGCGCAATACATGTTACCTAAGAGTGATTTTGAGCACAATGTCTCTCTGTACATACATTATAAACAATCATGGTTGAAATCCGAGAAAAGACAGACTTTTCCTTTAATCAGTCCTTACCATGATTAGTTTAAGTTGTGAAAACGAGACGCCGCATTACACTTCACATAGCGGTGTCTCGCTTCCACATCGAATACTGTCCTGCTTTAAGAGTTCATGACAAGGGAGCTGATTCAGAAGAACGTCTATCTTTCCGAGAAATACAACCATGATTAGTTATAATGTACTAACTTTTGTCGCAGTTCCAACCTTAATATCTCCAAAAAAGTATATCTCAATATCTATGTTTCTTTCACAGGTGGTGGCCCGTCGCTCCGACCTGAAGCTCATAGTGACGTCAGCAACAATGGACTCCACGAAGTTCTCCACATTCTTCGGTAACGTCCCAACGTTCACCATACCGGGAAGAACCTTCCCCGTCGAGACATTCTTCGCCAAGAACGTGTGTGAAGACTATGTCGATGGTGCTGTTAAACAGGTTAGTATTTTTACACGGTTTTTTAATTTGTGGAAAGAAGAAATATAACGGATTATAGTCCTACACCAAAATATCAATGACACAAAAGTGCAAAAGCCCAAAAAACTTCCCTACTTAGCATAATATGCTACAACTGTAAAAGCTGTTACGCTAGTATATTAATCGACTAAAAATTATGTCAGTTATACTTCAGCAACTCCTTGACATAGAGAAACCTCAGTTAGATTTTTGTTAGAAAATTCATAGATCATGGTTATGTATTACTTTCATTTTATTTTATTTATACTCCGGACATTAACAAGCTGACCTATTTCACGTCGGCCATTCTCAAGCCACGCCCCGATAGCTTTATTTACTTTTCTATAAGACAATTTAATTATCATTAGGACCGCACCTCAACCCCATTGCCTCCTATAGGTGACATCGCGTGACCAACCCATATTGTACTTAAAATAATGTCTGACACTATTTGTTGCTTGTGACTTCTCTCCTGTGGTCTATCTCATGAGGTACGTGCATGTTATAAGGATTAAATAAAGCTAAGGTATGATTAAAGAGAGAACATTTTTGAAGAAATTATAGTAAGGCATTTGTCCAAAAAAAAGACAGAACTGGCTGATAACAATATACTTTATAATTAGAATTTATAGAAATAAATACATACGTGGTGGCTAGGTGTGGCGGCGATATAAGTACGCAAAATGGCTGGCAGTGGTTGTAAGTGGAAGGCTGAAGATCGAGCTCAGTGGCGTGACTGATGATGATCATGATGATAAAAGATATTAGAAGTTGATGACATTAAAAATATACTACACCAACAGTCTACTTTGATTATATTATTCTGTAACTCCAGTTAGAATATATTCTAAGAACCCAACACATCATGATTTAAATCGCTAAAAATTTAAGGGTTCAAATCGTTTGACCTTTCTTGATGTGAATTGACTGATTTATTATTATATAGCAGTTGCTATGGTTGGACACTAGGGTCTGTTGCCAAGCTGTGTGTATCAGTTACAGTATTATAATATCCTGGTTTGATGACCTCCAATCAATGAGATGATTGTCACTTATCACGGCTGTGGCTTGATGTCTTATTTTTTTATAGAAGTACACTTTTAGTGTTATAAGGTTATTTATGTTAAGTATAACATTTTCTTATGCTTTTCTACAGCTGTTACGACTTCTACCAAAAAGTTTTTAAAAGATAGCACGCCTGTTTGGTTAGATATCATTAGATTTGCGACGCTGTGTCAGCATTTTAACACGACATTTTTTTTACTTCGATTATGTAGATATGTAAGCACATTTTATTATCACGACAATCGCCCCCAAGGGACGAGCAGAGTTGTGCTGTTGCACACCGAGCAGTATAAGTTGGAGTAGTCAATATATTATATACAAGTAAGAAATACTGGCTCGGAAATGAGATTTGTGGAATACTTAAAGGTACGTATTATAATGCAAGTCCTAAATAGAGAGAGTATCTTCGCTAATAAATCATCATCATCATCAGCCGGAAGCCGTCGACTGATGAACAAAGGCGTCCTCCTTAGAACATCATCCACCGGTTGCCCGAACTCTGACGATATCGTCGGTCCACCTGCTAGGATGCCTGCCAACACGAATATATAGGTCAAAATAATTATCATAATCCATTCAAACAATATCCACATGGTAGCCACGCTGTGACGTAATCACACGACTCCACCAATTATTCTAATGACTCAAAACTCAGACAAAACCAACCCAAACATTCTGAAACTGACTTCAACTAGTATAGTATACGTAAGCTAGCAATTATACATTTAGACAATTACCATTATTCATAAGCTTAAGTAATGGCTGCTTCCTGAAACGAAACTAAGCACAAAAAATAATAATCGGACTCCATAATTGGTAAACAATTGTAATCGTAGCGTGATTGTAAGGAAATAGAAAATTGAGTTATTGCATTAATGTATTCTATAAGTCTACTGTCTACTGGTTTATTGGGTAGAGTGTGGGGTTCCGGTATGTGACAATAGTGTTAACTTTATAGACTTAAAAAATTAAGCTTCTCAATGTTGAATTAAGCTCAATTTTTTGTGTGTGTGTGTGCATATCATATTGTGTTAGCTACATAGACTCTATACACAATCATCTGATGATGATGTGTGATCATCAGCCTATCGCAGTTAACCGCTAGACGTAGGGATCCCCCAGGGTACGCCACAAGGCCCGCTCTCCCGTTATCGCCATTTCGCCTTTATCCATCGAATATAACATTTTTTTTATATTATATTTACTACAATATAGTGCTTTCAGTGTGGTCTTTTATAAATTTCGAATCCTTTTCAAATTCTTGGCCGGATATTAAATGAGAACCGTGGCTAATTGCTAATATTGGACCACTTATAGTGGTTGCGAGTCTGGGTCTGTGATGTAGGTAAACTTATTTAATATCGAAGATTGTTCCCATCTTGTTTTTTTATAACCTGTATAGTACATGAACTAGTCAGACAACACTTCTAAGTCTAGATAGACGTCTTTAATGCAAATAGTTCACAAACTAGCAATATCACGAGCGTTGCGAATTGTTAGAATGCCGCTCACTACAAGTCTGCGCCCGCGCTGCTTAGTGTGACCATGCTTTGTGCAGTTCACAATAAACAATAGGCACGATTCCATATTCAGTCTCCATTTCTTATTGTTTTCTCGTGAACAGTCCGGAGTTAAAAAATGTACTCTAATTGTAATAATAATGCCAAGAAGATATTATTATAGTGCATAAGTGCATGCAGCAAACAGATGCAGTCTGTTTTCCCTCTGTTGGGACTGTAAACCGTCACGTGAGAGGATCAGGGTTAACGTGCTTTCTGATGCATGAAGGGGTCGCAAGTAAAACGATCACTAATTTAAATACATATAGGTAATTGTAACTGCGTTTAACTCCATGTAGTTACGAACATTTTGTTAACAGTGTTTACCGACCGAATTATGCAGGACGCCCTGTCTTAGCTAGAACTAGTAGCCGACTTTCCAAGAGATATCACGCAGTTCACAAGTAGGTATGCACGCAGACACAGGTGCACTCTCCATTCCCTTCCTGTCATAATTTAATGGGCTGGTAGACCGCCACGAGCGGAAAGATATCAGGCGCAGGCCTAACGTGCCTTCCGAACCACGGAGGGTTCTCCATATGTGCAGTACGGTCACCCATCACAAGACTGCTTAACCTTGCAAACCGACTACAGCCTACAGATATATCAAAAGTGATAATACAAATATTGGTCGTTCCTACAATTAACACCAAATATCTTGGTAACCCTACTATTCGGTGTCAACGAACTACGGGCCCCGACCGCGTTACCACTTCGATTCCCGCTCGGTGCAAGAATGCGCGGATAAACTCGCTTTTGCAATTAATAGTAATATGTTGCTTTTAGCTGTCTGGTTACTGTGTAGGTTTAAACGGTGCGCGGGCGAATTATCTCTTCATTTGTATGCATATTTAGCGTATGTTGTTCATATTTACTTCACTGACGTCTCCTAATGAAGTAGGTCATGAGAAACCATTGATTGGAATCGATGTCTCTTCGCGTATGTAGTAGGTACACATATATACCTACATATAATAAAATTTCAGTGTCTGTTCGTAACTCCAAGTAACAGCGTTTTACTTAATGCATAGTTCATACAATACCGACCGATTATGGGGCTTTCACTGACAGATAGCTGATGGTCTTATATAGGCTACTTGGAATTTCGACAATGTTTAGGTTCCTCGGGAAAAAAAGAAAAACGCGAGAAATTCGCAAGGTACCGTTTCTCCGCTACGGCTGGACGGATTTTGGCGGGACTTTTACTGGCAGATAGCTAAATGTTAGAAGGGTTATCATAAGCTACTTTTAACAATATCAGATTCAAATAGGGATTGCTTACTGCTGCTTCCTCTGGTAATTGTGTAATCGGTAATTGATCGAAATCCACATAGACGAGGCCCGGGCATAAGCTTGGCAGTAGTATATACTGTACATCTTACTATACAGTGACAATCCGCAGCTCAATTCAACTTATTCAAGGATTAAAGCCCAAGTTTCCTATCCTTATAATAATTATGTTACGTAAATAAACAGTACCTGCATACCTACCAGCCCTGCTTTATCAGTATTGTTGAATTAACTTGCCTGGTTAACGAGAGGCCACGTGGCCAAGCACGCCGTTCCTATCTTCCTATATACCTTGGTTTATCAATGCACTTTTCGCACATGCGCAGTAGAGAGAACTGCGCATTTGACCTTTTCGAAGGACATGACCGTTGAGGTCAGCGTCTGTAGTAACGAAGGATTCTACTATCATGCATAAATATATTGGACGCAAGACGCCATACACTACACGGACCGGTGTCTCGCTTTCACGACGGAAAATGTCCAGCTCTAAGACTTGGTAAGGTGGCAGAACCTTTTAAACGCAAGCTTTTGTTCATTATTTCTTTTTTATTTACATAAAGAATAAATGAAACACGAACATAAAACGCAACCTCACCCAACTAACACCAATATAACCAAATCACTTAGCCAGACTAATTGTGTCGTCAAATAACGCATTAATAACTGTAATTAGTGTGCGTAGCTCCACAACATGGCCGGCGTATCGAATGATCCCAGTCGAGGCGTGTTCGGTGGCATATCGATCGGCCGGCTAATTAAATTTGTACGGTTTACTAGCAACGTACGTTGAACTCAGTGGCGTGGAAGCGCACTGGTATTAGATAATTCGGTATTCTACCTATTTGTATAGATGTAGTATTGGATGTTATGGTACAATAGGTGTAGTATGCCATCTCGCTGGTCCCGAAAGGATTGACATAGATTTAGTTTATCACATCTTTTGACCAATGTTATATGTCCCCTATTTGATATAATCTGATGATTAGAATTGACTTCGGCTGATGACCAAGTCAGTTCCAAACCCCATTGTGCTAGGAAAGTGGTTCCAGATATTAGGCTGCTGCGATAAGGGTTGCAGGCGTCGATCTTCGCTCAAGGCAAATATATTGTGTGATGCACAGACGCACATATATAGGTAGAGTTTAGGTGTTGTGCATGTCATTTAGTCTCTTTGAAACGCCCCCAATATACAATATAAGAGAGATAGGTACTTCTTGCGTGGGGCAACGTTACTATAAGAAAATGTGATCCATACTTCTCAAGGTGTACATTCCATTTACCTCGTCTAAGATGTAAGTGAGCTTGCAAACACCCACCACTAATTGTTGCGCGTCACGCGTTAATTGGCCTCCGTCAAGATTACCTAATGATCGGCCATTATCTACTCGTTAGCTATCTGCAGCGGCGCCAAAATACACGCATACATTTATTGTGTATGATAATACTCGTTTATGATTGTTGACGTCCTTTAAAATGTAGGCACTAGTCTTGAATATTATCTACTATATATACCGGTTGTACTCACGTTGATATTCGGGAATGCCCGACTAGTTTCGGACTCTAACGGAGCCCTTATTCATGAGCAGGTGACGCGGCGGGGTCGCGAGCCGAACTGCGCGCACAACGCACCGCATACCGTTGCGCACGCGACGATGGTGGTGGTGTTGCCAGGCGTATACATGATACCGTGCGATTGTGGCCTCAATTACGTGGGAGAAACACGCCGCAACATCTCGACTCGACTGCAGGAGCACATACGCTGCATGAAGAGCATGGACAGCAACAGGTCGGCAGTCGCTGAACACTCAGTATCGGGCGCGGCTCATTTTATCAGATTTGATAAGGCCTCCGTACTAGCGAAGGAGAAATATTTCGTGCCGCGGAAAGTACGTGAAGCGATCGAGATCAGCCGCCGCCCGAACTTCAACAGAGATATAGGCTGGACACTGCCACCTGCCTGGAAACCGGCCCTCGCTAAGACGTCCTGCAGCAATACTGTAAGTCTTGAGTGTGACACAATTAGCACGGTATGCACCAACGTTTGGCCACACGACGAACACACGACCAGCAACGAAGACGCACGACAGCACTCTACGCCGGCCGCGCTGCCAACACCACCACCATCGTCGCGTGCGCAACGGTATGCGGTGCGTTGTGCGCGCAGTTCGGCTCGCGACCCCGCCGCGTCACCTGCTCATGAATAAGGGCTCCGTTAGAGTCCGAAACTAGTCGGGCATTCCCGAATATCAACGTGAGTACAACCGGTATATATAGTAGATAATATGGATAACACTCGCGAAAGTTATTATAGTAAACTAGTCTTGAAGCTAGTTTATAAGAGTTAGGCCAGACTCGTGCAGTCAAATGGGATAAACAGCCCGAGACAAAACTTCAGAGAATACCTAAACAAGCTAAGCAACGATTTTTAATAAATAAACGAAGTCGGCTTAAGATGTTAGATGCTGGAAACCGACCGAGACTGGCTCATTAAGAATGGGCGACGTTCTCAGAAGTTTTTATTTATTCTGGTGATGACCCCTAAATTTCATAAACTACACAAACGTCACGTCGTGTTCTAGTCTATTCTATTCTAGACCAACCCTATTAGCTATTAGTCTAGCAGTTACTTTTTGTTTTTATCGGGGAAACTTTCACCCCTATGCGGATAGGGACCGCAGAGTGTGGGATTTATAATTCACTAAAACTACCCCGGTGGTCACCACAAAAAAGAGAGGTCTCCCTAGACCTCTACAAGGATCAACTCCAAAACCGTGCAACGCCTTTTAGGCACATCCCTGGGGAGACTGTAATAGAGAGTCAAGAACTTAGAAGTACGTATAACAAACGTCCTCCTATACCAAAGTTCATCACGCCTCCATAACGGACCCATTTGCAAAGAGATCATCATTCCAAAGAGGTCGATTAGAAAGCTGCGCAGATGACAGTAATTGAAGCCTATTTGTGCCGTCTACAATACACTAATGGATGTGACAACTGGCTATTGTGATTGATTGTGATCAATATCTTATGTATGAGATGAATATGGATATGAAAATCAGCCAGTTAATCATTGTTGCCTGTCAGCACATCGTGTCGGCAAATCATTGTGTTTATGAAATGGGTAATTCCAAGCAAGTAAAATGTATGTTTAGATAGGTACGTGTTGTTCTGTATTCTGAGGATACATGTATTTGTCACGTGGGAATGCAGGTAAATTTTATTATTCACAGACTGCAATCGGCGAGCTTTATTGGGCACAATATAAATTAGTCCATTTCTTCAAATTGCTAAATTATACTGCAAACGTGGGTGTGAGTCTTAGGAATCGAATCATAGCAATTACAAATGTGTATTACACATTACACATTTGTAATGCTATGACTCGATTCCTAGGTAATAGTAGTTTTGAAAAACGCTGAACAACCACAGCTCGTTTGCCGCGCAACGCAAAAACACACAGACTCACAGACAAACAAGATACATAGACAAAAATCTGTTAGTCATACTTTGCTTAGGCTTTCCACAACACGTGACAAATAACGACCTATACCTATACTATAGATACCAGTCTAAAAATCCAGTTTAAGTATGTATAAAGTATTTGAACACGTAGGTTACCAAACAGAAGTCACACTATCCCTTATCACTGAATTAAAAGATTAAATATTTAACTTATAGGTATCTCCTCAGATTAGATCTATTTTGTTCATTAGTTTTTGCTTATTCATCGTTATAATAATTTTGAACCAAATGACGTAGGTATTAGATTAATTGCAGCTTTAGCCCGATGTGGTCTAGTTTAGTCTTGACTCAACTAAACGTAAACTAGTTATCATCATCAGCCGGAAGACGTTCACTGTTGAACAAAGGCCGCCCTTGGGGCGGGGTGGGAGGTTTGCCATAATCCCCGCGCTTAGCAAGCGTCTTGGGGATCGCAGTATTGGTGGTAAAGTTACAGAAGATGCTGCTGCCCATCTTCTGCATTTTCCCTTACTCGCCTCCTACTACACCTACTGGGCAAAATGGAGAGAATTCTTGCCCAGAAATCCATGGGAAATTACCATGCATATTAGCCAAAATAAGGCAGAGACCACAATTTCCATTCGCTACAACAACGATCACGATGAACTATAGCTATCTCGTTCAAATTAATACTACTTAGATCATTCTAACGTATACGTATCTCTTTCTAGGCTCTACAGATACACTTGCAGCCCGACGAGGGAGATATCCTAATCTTCATGCCGGGACAAGAGGACATAGAAGTAACTTGCGAGGTAAATTAATTTTGAATTGAAACTTATTCCATTTTAGCCGAAATTCCATTGCATTTTGGCAAGATTGTAAAAAAATTACATTCACGACCTTGTATCCTAGGATGACACTAATAAGAACCAAAATAGCTCAGTTGCCAAAACAAAAAGAAGATCATAATTACATAAAGTCACTTCTGTTTCCTAGAAGAAAAGACAGAGACCATACCATTTCCACCGCATTCAATGTCATCACATTTTTAATTTTTACACAAACGATTACAAAAATGTGAAAATTTTGAAACATGACATTGACAGGAGTGAGATTTTAATATTATGTTTCCACAGGTGCTAACAGAGCGTCTAGGAGACTTGGACAGCGCGCCCCCCCTCACAGTACTCCCGATATACTCCCAACTACCCGCTGACCTGCAAGCAAAGATCTTCCAGCGCGCGCCGCCCGGCCAGAGAAAATGTATCGTAGCTACTAATATTGCAGGTATGTGATCTTTTGTCACACCCATATCCGTACATACAATCACATTTGTAAGGGGGAAACTGCTTGATGTAGGTATAAGTTATCCGTTTTGAAATCCTTTCTTTTTTTAAACTAGATTGCGTCGGCATAAAATCGTCGGAAAAAATACCGAAACAAACTCAGGGGTCATGGTCTCTTTTAAAGTCCAGACAAATTCAATCATTTATGTGACAACAGTATAGGTGGTCTGAGAAGTGGTTTGAAGTATATAGAACGTTTTATTTCCCGAAGAGGTAGGCAGGTAATAAAAATAACATTCCAATAACATCTTCTGTGTCCACAGAAACATCGCTGACGGTGGATGGCATCATGTATGTCATAGACAGCGGTTACTGCAAGCTCAAGGTGTACAATCCCAGGATTGGTATGGACGCTCTACAGGTAATCTTAAACTATTTCGTTCTGCTATTAAAACTATTAGGAAATTATATTGATTTGATAATATGATCGAAACGTTATGAAATTTGTCCAAGATTTTGAGGTAGTCGTAGGTATATTTCTGCTAATGCAATCTTCTTATAACCATGATCATTTCGTTCGGAACTCCATATTAATTCTAAAAGTTACATTTATAATTATCTTACCGCAAATCAAATAGTAAAGTAAGAATCAGTTAAACATTTAGGAATGTTCATAAAAAAGTACCTATATACATCATGGTTTTCATTTTCCAGATCTACCCAGTAAGTCAAGCCAACGCTCGGCAGCGTGCCGGTCGGGCCGGCCGCACGGGGCCCGGCAAGGCCTTCTGCCTGTACACCCAGAGGCAGTACCAACACGAGCTGCTGTCCTCCACTGTACCCGAGATACAAAGGACCAACCTCGCTAACACTGTCTTGCTGCTGAAGTCGCTAGGAGTTGAGGACTTGCTTGCTTTCCACTTTATGGACCCGCCTCCACAGGTAAACTAGTAGTGACGAACCTTACACTTTGCCTCCAGATCCTGAAAGAGCTGGTTAAAATTATCTAAATAATTTTCTATCATTTATCAAAGATAAAAAATGACTATAAATTAATAATTATGCTATATTATACTTCCATATCGTACTATGCAGAATTTAAACTAACCGAATTGATGCCTGAATTTATCGCTAATGAGGTCACCTACTAAAATACCCAAATTTTTAACAGTATGCATTACTTTTTAAATTAAAACTGTAAGTCTACAATTTAATAACAGTAGCCTCTTTCTTTTTCTCTATAATATTTATCCAACAAGAATCTGCATCTTCATCAGCCTTTTTCTGTTCTTCTCAGGACACAATCCTCAACTCGATGTACCAGCTGTGGATTTTGGGCGCACTAGACGGTACGGGAGCCCTAACGTCACTGGGCAGGCAGATGGCAGAGTTCCCGCTCGACCCGCCGCAGTGCCACATGCTCATCGTCTCCGCGGAGATGGGCTGTAGTTCTGAAGTACTCATCATTGGTGAGTTTTATAAAACATTGTCCAATAGGTGAACTTTAAAAGGTGTTATAATAATAATAATAATGTTTATTGGCATAAAAAGGTTGATACATAAATTTAAACCCTGGCTTCTGAGCTAGGTGGAACCTGTGTTACAGAAGCCAAGTTGTTATCTGGATTTATATGCAGAAAACCGCCTGAAATTTCAGTAGATGGGGATTTGGAAGAAAGGGATGCCTTTGCCCAGCTGTGGGCTTATAAAAAAGGCCTACTTTAACACACTATATCACTGACAGAGTAATAAGTAATGTCTAGCGCGGAGAAAGAAACAGCGTTATCGAAATTATATAAGCCAATATTACCGCCCAGGTAGCGCGTTTCATTTGTCGTCGATTAATAGCTTGCTTGTCCCTACGGTATTGGGTCCTATAACATTACTGGCGAAGTACACTATACACCTTAGCCCACGCTTTTTCAGAGAATACATGCGTTGTTATTTCTAGTATCAATGCTGTCGGTGCCGTCCGTATTCTACCGGCCCCAAGGTCGCGAGGAGGAGGCGGACTCCGTGAAGGAGAAGTTCCAAGTGCCCGAGTCCGACCACCTAACGCTGCTGCATCTGTACAACCAGTGGAAGTCGAACAAGTGAGACTCTCCAGAACATCAGAATTATTGTTTGATATCTTATTTAGATCAGTTAGTTTTACAGGCCCTATAACAATTCTCGTGCAGTTATTCGAGCCAGTGGTGCACGGAGCACTTTGTGCACGGCAAGGCGATGCGTAAGGTGCGCGAGGTGCGCCAGCAGCTGAAGGACATCCTGCAGCAGCAGCGCCTGCCGCTCGTGTCCTGCGGCACCGACTGGGACACCGTGCGGAAATGTATCTGTTCAGGTCAGTATGTTGGGACCTTGAGGGGAAAACAGAATTTCACACTAACAAAAGTACCTACTGTTATGATTGCAATAGACTAGAATACATTTTATTTATTACTAGCTGACCCTGAATCCGTACCCCCTTCTAACCATTTTAACCTTCCCTGGACTTCCGCGAGTGTTTCAAGACCAAAATTGGCCAAATTCCAGGGGTTCTTGAGTTTTAACGAGACTAACGAAAAGCAATTCATTTATATATATATAGATAGATAGTATGACAATTACTAAGCTACTAAGAATTTTCACATTTTACTGCAACACTCGTATCTTACAGTTTTCTTGCGGACTTACCGTAGTCACAAACGATCTAACAATACCACCCCCCCTACAGCATACTTCCAGCAAGCAGCCCGCTTGAAGGGCATCGGGGA
Source organism: Abrostola triplasia (assembly GCA_946251915.1). Lineage (NCBI taxonomy): Eukaryota > Metazoa > Arthropoda > Insecta > Lepidoptera > Noctuidae > Abrostola > Abrostola triplasia. The sequence continues at coordinate 1,500,786 of OX276433.1, forward strand.
GTACGTGAACTGCCGGACAGGCATGCCGTGCCACCTGCACCCCACGTCGGCTCTGTTCGGCCTGGGGAACTCGCCGGACTACGTGGTGTACCACGAGCTAATGATGACCACCAAGGAGTACATGCACTGCGTCACAGCCGTCGATGGAAGGTGGCTGGCGGAGCTAGGACCCATGTTCTTCAGTGTCAAGGAGACTGGCAAGTGAGTAGTATGGGAAATTTGAAAGTGTTCAAACATTCACTCTTTGGAGAATTTGAATTGTAGGGTATTGGACTGTCTTGTAGATTTTTCTGGGTTTTACGGTTTCGGCAACATGATTGATTTTTATAGATTATAAACAGTCCTATGATAATACACTTCAATCTTACATAATATTTTATTAAATAATGGCTTAAGATAAATACTATTTATATTTTTTCTCCTTATTTATTTGGCAACTTGATTAGTAATTAGCTTGACGACTTGTTTGATCTTTTTCGCAAAAAGTTGCCGAACAATCTAGGCTTTTGTAAACATAATAAATACCCATAAGACACCGATTCTACAACTTAAATTCCTTACTTCAATATTTCATTTATTACATGACTATTATTATTATACAATATAAACATATTATGTCAGTATATAGAACTTCCTAAATACTAACTATCCAGATCAAACCGCGACAAACGCAAGGAAGCAGCGGTCCATCTCCAGCGGATGGAAGAAGAGATGAAAGAAGCCGAACACAAGATGGCAGAAGAAAGGAAGAAGAGAGAAGAAGACGTGCCGGTCAAGCAGGAGATTGCCACGCCAGGGCTCAACACGCCGCGCCGGACCCCACACCGGTTAGGGCTCTGATTTGGGGCCAAACTGATTTACTTATGTATTGTGTATTTTTGAATCAATAAAGAAATTTTAATAATATTCTTTTATATTACTTTGCGTACTTTTTCTTAATTATTTATTGTACACATAAATTAAATATCGAATAACAATACTTTTTTACATACAATAATTTTTTTCAATCCCCTAAGAGTAGGTTGGTACTGCCTTGAAACCGGCCTTGCCTTGAAGGCGTCTACAATAAGTATACACCTACATTTCTATACATAAAAGTAGGCTTTTACCTACTACTAAAATGATTCATGAAATTGGTACGATAAATTATGACGACCTGATTGGCGTAGTGATTTGGCTTGGACTGTTGTCCTAAGGGTTGGGTTCGATTCCTGCACGGGACAAATAATATGCGATCCGCAGATAATTGTCTCGAGTCTGGGTACGATACAGAAGAAACTCCTAGTGGGGCAACGTCTTAAAAAAATAGTGAATGCTATCAGGATAGTAACAGTTAGAGATACGAAGACCTGCCTTTACTCTTTTGAACGACAGGTGTGAGATAGGTAAATTAAATGTTTAGTATAATCTATGTTTACATGTATTTAAAGTTACAAAATATTGTAGTCGCTAGCACAGCAAGGTACTGAATGTAAACAAAACAACGATTTTTGAAACAAAACTTTATTCAATAATCATCGTCTTCATTTAATCACAAACTTAATAGTCAGAAAACTATTTATCTATTTATAAGGGAGCCGTCTGGCAGTTTATATAAAAACTAAGCTTTATGAACGAACAAGATAGAATACAATTCTCAATGTTTATTATTATTACCTAATATTTTACAAAATAGTGATGAATTAAAAATGTAAATGTCTACTACATAACTATGAACTATGCATGAAAAGATTGGCTATATTGTTTTCTATTAAGACATATTAAAATAGGATATCGTATTAAGGCGCTTGTCAATCGAGACTATAATAAGTGAATCACCAATGAAGGATAATGGACAATCCCCATGGTATTTATGGTGCTATCGGTAAATTAGATTAAGTTGTATTTTACATGCTATATTTGAACACAAATATGTTTAAGAATATTAAGTATGAGCTAGGCAGCGAGTTGCGAGTACGTTAGAAAATCGTGTATACAAAAACGAACCCACGGCTAAAGAATATAAGGCTTATTATTTTGTAAACGTTGTCTTTTTGTTGATCGACGTACTAGCATTCAGGTTCAAAAGTTCATTCGTTTAATCACTCCCAGAGTAGTGAAGAAATATGATACAATTAATTGAAACAAGGCTATCAATTATTCCTATACTGGTGTTTATACATTAATTCTAACATCAAGAACACAATTAGAATCAGTTCTATAAATTTTGAACTAACACACAGGCGTGAATCTATATCGTAGTAAGTAATTTAAAATTATATACACACGCGTTTCTAATTATTAGTATAGGTAAAATAATCTTTGATTTTTGTTATATAGAATTCACTAAATACTCAATTCCAATCGTGTAAAAATTCGAGTCAGTCAGTAAAATAAAAACCTACCAAAATAGTAGAAAGTGGGCGGTTTATTTTAAAGGAAATATCAAACAACTTACAACTAGCATATTGATGCATGTGAAATGCTATGCATTTTGCGAATTAGCTATTAAAAATAAACCTAAAATGATAAATCCGTATAATGGTGTAAATTAGTGAATATTGGTAAATATAAGTAGAATTATTGTCTGACTGACACCGAAGCTTGTATTAGCCTCTTTTATGAGTTAGTACCAGAAAAAGAGATCCATCTATTAACATTCCCCGCCATTACCAAAACTAATAGTTATTTAATGAACACAGTTCAGTAACACATCTGTCTTTTAATCAAACTCAAGCTATCCTTGGTGACATTTAATAAACTGTTTCACATTTTACTGTTAGTTATAATCTGTACCAAAGATTGCATTCGATTCTGTAATCTCTGCTTATACTTAAGATAACAAGGCGATAAATATAAGTTTATACCAAGGCTGACGGACAAGGCAGAGATCGAATGAAATGGTATGTATTTGGAAAACAAAAATGAATGTTGCCATAGTAAGAAAAGAAAAATCCAACATTGAATGTTTAATCACAAAAAAATATAAAATTATTACCAAACAATTGCGTTTATTAATAATTATAATATGATTACTGTAGCGACTACCGTATATTTAACTATACAACTAAACTCCAATTAGGTACGTCATCACTTTGGAAGGACTCGTATTCATGACGTCACAACGATCACGTCATCTACATTACAGTTATTTTCCGTAGTATTTAAACTATAAATTATATTTTAACATATTATACTAGTTTTATCTTTTATTTATGTTACACAGTCTGTCTCAGAAATACCCTTTTATGTCGACATACCTAGGGCCAGTTTGACTGCAGTTATCAAACTGTAAAATTACTATTTTACTTTTCAAGTGATAAAAAAAACAGTTTGTCGGATTCTCGTTGAAGCCATAGACTAGACACAGGGTATTTCTGGTCCAGCGTGTATTTGTAATGTAGATGCAGTTAGATTAATCAATGATCAACTATGTAACCGAAGTATTTAGGCACTAACTATCTTACAACTTACTAATCCCTTTGATATCGTGTGACCATTCACCTTGGTGGGTAATTCAGTTGTTTATGTAAACCAACCGGATCACAGAATGAAAGAATAACAACAGTTAATTCTTTGTTTAATTACTTAATTAAATAATTCATATTTAATTTATTAGATATTGGCACAGTGGTTTTTCAGCTTGCTGTATAGTTCATACACATTATTTTCGTTTGTGTAAGGTATGTACCTAGTATATAGAACACCTTATTAAAAATGTTGGTCTTTTTTACGAAAGACAAAGTTGCTGGCAGTTTGATCATCACGGAACTTAGTTTAATTTATCACGATAAAACCCCTCTCCAAAGAGATACTAGTAACTATATTATTTGATATGGACAATATTGTCTCACATTCAAATTATTACTTCAAGATTAAAGATAACATGATTATATTAATGTGAGCTAGAATGGCGGCCTGTCTCAGTTGAGACTAGACAACTACGCAGGAGATATTATAATGCACAAGTATGCGCGCAAACAGGTATCCCTATTCCCTCACTCTAATAGTCCGGGGACGGTAGACCGACACGACCGGAGAGGCGCAGGACCAACGGCTTAACGTGCCTTCCGAAGCACGGAAGGATTTCGATAAGAACAAGTGATAATATTGTAATTATATCACTGCTATAGGAATTGTATCATCCTTCTTACCATAGTGTCATAGTGACTCATTTTCGTGTATAATCTTTAGTATTCTTATTGGAAAGTCCTCTTTATGTCGTAGCTCATTAATACCACACAGCAGAATAATAAACATTCGAATATAGACTTAATTTCATACTCTTTAGAAACATTTTACAGCGACACCTTACAGCGCTTAGCTATTTTATGTTTTTACTGGAAAATTAATCTACAGAGTATGATCATAAAGACCATATTTGAATGCTCGTTACTCTGCTGTGTAGGTGCGGTCCGATTTTCTTGAGCTACGACCGGTAGCCGATAAAATTTCAGTTCATAGTAATGATCAAACCTAGACTAGAATGAGATCAAGACAAACTATCTCGTGAACCTTAATTATTGTGTGCGTTTAACTTTCTACAAAAATATACGATTTAATTATAATAGTATTGGTGTCATTAAATTGTAACGTTAAGATATTAGAGCTATTATTAAATTGTATGTTTCCTTAACCCTTTGACTGCCACTAATAAAAAATCCGTTTTAATCTACGAATTGAAAAATAAAATAATTTTAATATTTTACTATGTTTAAAATTGGAAAGTCTATCGACATCAGCGGGTGGCGCGGCGCTCGCAATCACCAGTAACGGTCAAAAGGTTAACCTTTAACGTCCTACATTTTAAAGCACTTTGTATAGCTTAGTGTCAACATTTTAAGCACTTTTAGCACGTAATGTAAACTGAAGCACTTTTTGCCGCACAAACATGGTTGCGATTCCAAGAGTTGGATCCGCGCGTCCAGGATTTGTCATGAGCATTTCAATACCAACATAAACAACCAAATTACCCCCATTCATGTTCAACAATTATTGAGAGCTACGTTGAGCCCGTGCTTTTCAATATACCTCTTTCTCGCCTCCGCGATCATTTGAGCTTTCCGTTCCTGGAAGCTGAGCTGGCGCTCCTTGGCGCTTTTGGGGAAGGTGCCAGTGGGCGCAGGCACCACGTAGCGGGGCTGCGCCTGCGACGTGGACGGCCGGGGCTCCGCTGGCGGCTCGGGCTCGGGCGTGTAGGGAGTCACTCCCTCCAGGAAGTTCGTTATTGTTACGTCTACGCTTCGAGTTGAAGCTGCAACAAGAATACGTTCATTGAAGGGTCTATTTTCTATTATTGATGTGTTTTGCGCTTCAAGTCTTTGCGCAGGCTAGTTCAGCACTCACCCAGGTCCCGCAGGATGTCAGCCAGGGGCACCGCGGGCAGCACCTCCTTGACCCGCGCAGCCAGCCGCGCTCCGTCGCCCGTGACGTCACGCGCCCCGCCGCGCGTGACGTCACGCGTCGCCGCAGACCGCGTCCCCCGTCTGGCAGCGCGGAGTTCTTCCCATTTGAAATCTGTCTTTTCGATCTGTTGAGATAAGACGGATATTAGAATATAAGACATAACATCACGCCTGTATTCTCCGACGGGGAAGCCAGAGGTGCACATATACTACACCCACATTTCGCCGGTTTTATTTTTAGGTCCCAATTTAATGGGGCCTATTGCCATTAACCGGGCTCCCCGGGCCGCTCCAGCGGGGGCAGCGTGAACACGCCGCGCCCTGCGCTGCCCTGCACCGTCAGTGCGCTCACCTGCAGCGCGTCAGCGAGCGCGGCGCGCGCATGCCGGGCGAGGCGCGCGGGCTCCCCGGGCCGCTCCAGCGGGGGCAGCAGGCGCAGCGTGAACACGGTGGCCGGGCTGCACAGGAACCACAGCGCGTCCGCCCACGGGAACACGCCGCGCCCCGCGCTGCCCTGCACCGTCAGTGCGCTCACCTGCAGCGCGTCAGCGAGCGCGGCGCGCGCATGCCGGGCGAGGCGCGCGGGCTCCCCGGGCCGCTCCAGCGGGGGCAGCAGGCGCAGCGTGAACACGGTGGCCGGGCTGCACAGGAACCACAGCGCGTCCGCCCACGGGAACACGCCGCGCCCCGCGCTGCCCTGCACCGTCAGTGCGCTCACCTGCAGCGCGTCAGCGAGCGCGGCGCGCGCATGCCGGGCGAGGCGCGCGGGCTCCCCGGGCCGCTCCAGCGGGGGCAGCAGGCGCAGCGTGAACACGGTGGCCGGGCTGCACAGGAACCACAGCGCGTCCGCCCACGGGAACACGCCGCGCCCCGCGCTGCCCTGCACCGTCAGTGCGCTCACCTGCAGCGCGTCAGCGAGCGCGGCGCGCGCATGCCGGGCGAGGCGCGCGGGCTCCCCGGGCCGCTCCAGCGGGGGCAGCAGGCGCAGCGTGAACACGGTGGCCGGGCTGCACAGGAACCACAGCGCGTCCGCCCACGGGAACACGCCGCGCCCCGCGCTGCCCTGCACCGTCAGTGCGCTCACCTGCAGCGCGTCAGCGAGCGCGGCGCGCGCATGCCGGGCGAGGCGCGCGGGCTCCCCGGGCCGCTCCAGCGGGGGCAGCAGGCGCAGCGTGAACACGGTGGCCGGGCTGCACAGGAACCACAGCGCGTCCGCCCACGGGAACACGCCGCGCCCCGCGCTGCCCTGCACCGTCAGTGCGCTCACCTGCAGCGCGTCAGCGAGCGCGGCGCGCGCATGCCGGGCGAGGCGCGCGGGCTCCCCGGGCCGCTCCAGCGGGGGCAGCAGGCGCAGCGTGAACACGGTGGCCGGGCTGCACAGGAACCACAGCGCGTCCGCCCACGGGAACACGCCGCGCCCCGCGCTGCCCTGCACCGTCAGTGCGCTCACCTGCAGCGCGTCAGCGAGCGCGGCGCGCGCATGCCGGGCGAGGCGCGCGGGCTCCCCGGGCCGCTCCAGCGGGGGCAGCAGGCGCAGCGTGAACACGGTGGCCGGGCTGCACAGGAACCACAGCGCGTCCGCCCACGGGAACACGCCGCGCCCCGCGCTGCCCTGCACCGTCAGTGCGCTCACCTGCAGCGCGTCAGCGAGCGCGGCGCGCGCATGCCGGGCGAGGCGCGCGGGCTCCCCGGGCCGCTCCAGCGGGGGCAGCAGGCGCAGCGTGAACACGGTGGCCGGGCTGCACAGGAACCACAGCGCGTCCGCCCACGGGAACACGCCGCGCCCCGCGCTGCCCTGCACCGTCAGTGCGCTCACCTGCAGCGCGTCAGCGAGCGCGGCGCGCGCATGCCGGGCGAGGCGCGCGGGCTCCCCGGGCCGCTCCAGCGGGGGCAGCAGGCGCAGCGTGAACACGGTGGCCGGGCTGCACAGGAACCACAGCGCGTCCGCCCACGGGAACACGCCGCGCCCCGCGCTGCCCTGCACCGTCAGTGCGCTCACCTGCAGCGCGTCAGCGAGCGCGGCGCGCGCATGCCGGGCGAGGCGCGCGGGCTCCCCGGGCCGCTCCAGCGGGGGCAGCAGGCGCAGCGTGAACACGGTGGCCGGGCTGCACAGGAACCACAGCGCGTCCGCCCACGGGAACACGCCGCGCCCCGCGCTGCCCTGCACCGTCAGTGCGCTCACCTGCAGCGCGTCAGCGAGCGCGGCGCGCGCATGCCGGGCGAGGCGCGCGGGCTCCCCGGGCCGCTCCAGCGGGGGCAGCAGGCGCAGCGTGAACACGGTGGCCGGGCTGCACAGGAACCACAGCGCGTCCGCCCACGGGAACACGCCGCGCCCCGCGCTGCCCTGCACCGTCACGTGCGTCAGCATGCGCTCCACACCTGGGGGGAAGGAAGGGGAGGAGGGGGGACTTATAATATCAGGGTCAATTTGAAAAGTTTCAGATTGTCAGTGACTAAACCAGTGAAATAGATAATCCTTCTCTACTATACATGTTTTTTGATTGAAGTAAATCTTTTTGAATTAGGAGATAGCAAGGGAGATTTTCAACGTCCAAATTGTGGTAAATACAAATAAACCAACCATGTTTTACTTCTTAAAAATTTTAACTAGACTACAAAATTTTAGTTTTTACTGATGTTTCAATAACATTTGAAGACAAATGTGTCAATTATCTTTTTATTTTCTCCATTTAATAAATGATTAGGGAATCTTGTTTTCTTTATTACAAATAATCATAATCACAACAACACTTACTTATAGCTACTGGTTGTACTCTATTTCCTAGCTGGAAGGGCCAGTCAGTGAACTTAAGTAATCCCTTGCCATTAGTAGGCCCACCTTCCGGCTGTAACAGCACTGGCTTGCTGGGGCACTCGGCGAAGTGTTGTCTGTAAAGAATTCATATAATATTAAAAATGTAAAAGTAACTTTCACCGCTGGACGGATTAGATGAAATTTGGTATGTACAAAGTTTAAGACCTGAGAATAAACATAGGCTGCATAACGCGGGCAATACCGTGGGCAAAAGCTAGTAACTTATAAAGCTAAACTATATGATTAAAAGAAGAGTCTTCTAGTATCATTCACCCACAGAGCAGTACAATCTACTACTGCTACTAAGCTACTGAGCTAAATTATTATGTGAGTGAGTGAGTTAAAGAGCTAAGTGAGTGTGGGTTGCAGATATTTGTTTGTGACATTATCCACCTGCAAAACATGCTTATGATTAAAATTTATTGTGTGAGAATTGAAAAATATTCTCCTTTTTGGATTTTATGGTAATCAGATATAAAAAAACAAACTCACTTTCTAACAAACTGTGCTGCATTTCTGATGCCGAGAGTAGATGCAAAAAATGGGGGCACTTTCCATTTTCTGAGCTGTAAACAAACAATATTATGGACCAAGAGATATGACCAATAAATTAAAAATAACTATATTTAATGAACTAAAGATATATATTATTTTATAAGAGAATTTCGGAAATTAATTAGTGATACAGCAATCTAAGGTTATTGAACCATACATAATAAAATATCAAAACTATGTGATATGTTATTTATCGCGCGTCTTAAAATGGATCACCCTTATCATATTTTCAAGTTGTTAATTTTACTTTCGACACAATCACTGTACATTTTGAATTCAGTTTTGATACATAGTTATGATATAGTGATATCACTACCATTTCATACTCCTTCTCTTTATGTAAGTGTTTACCCTGCAGTAGAATAGATCATCAGCCTATCTCAGTCCACTGCTGGACTTATGTCCAGCCTATATGCCTCTCCTACTGCACTCCACTGAGATCGAACGTTGGCCTTCCACTGCCAACTGCTGCCCACCATTTTGCATATATCGTCGCCCTAGCTGGACGACATCCTACACTATGTTTACCAAGTTGCAGTCTCCACTCCTGAACACTTGAGATAGATAGAGAATGTTATTATATGGTTGTATACTCACACTGATGGTACCAAGCACATGGGAAGCAGCAAGGGAGTCTAAACACGACACGTAGTTAGCCACGAGGACACTACAGCGGGGGTCGCGAGTACCCTTTAGTTTCACATACACACCTGAAATAAAAATATTTTATAAATGACAATACCAGTAAGGGAAGTGTGTCATATACTATCAGTGCTATGATAGTATATAGTCTTAATTAAGTATCATCACACCATCACTCATGCCAAAAACACTAATTACTGCATTTATGTTAATTAGTGCTAAGTTTTTTTTAATACCACATCACAATTTACTTTAAGCAAAAATACAGCAACTTGCACTGTTTTTAGTTTTAATGTTTTTCTGTATTCTTTTTCCTGGTGTGCAATAAAGAATATTATCTATCTATCTATCACAATATAATGATTTATACAAAACAAAATCTAAAACAACACAATATTATCAAATTCTTAGATGCTTTTTATGCAAATAAATTCAAATAATATACAGCTCTGTTAATATAACAGTATTGATGTTTCAAGTTTCAGTGTTGAATTATATATAACAGTGTTTATAAACAATATTCTTACCAAATGTCCAACAGGCTAAAGTTGATAACATTTGTCTCACAGCTGATTTATTTGGCAGTATTATTGATGCAACCCATAATATCAATGCCAAGAATATTCTGAACACCAACAGGCATACACCAAATGGTAAGTACAGTAGGAACTGGAGGACATTGTCACCACTAAATCTGGAAAAAGAAGAGAAGATGGTCAAATCTATTAAAAGATTCTACAAAATACATGTTATAATTGTGAATTTGGGATAGATTATTGTTCTGCAGTGGGATGCTATAAATTAATTGTAACAATAAAAAAGAAATTGGCTGTATAGTTAGATGATAGCCTAGCCTACAAAAAATGTAAACTCTTCAAGTCATGAATGAAACCAGAATAAAAATAAAGGAGTAAAGTATAGGTATTTATATAAACACATTTTTATTTTAACCTTGATATAAATTATTACATTTACATTATTCAAATAATTGAAGTCAGGGACAGAGTAATTATTTTACACCCTAGGCCCTCCTTGCCAGTTTTATTAACATAAGGCAAAGGAAATTCGTTCTTGTGCTACTAAATAACTGGTTTACATTATCCAGGCATGCTCATATATTATATCAGACTTGAATAAAGATTCGAGTGTAAACACAAGTTTACAATTAATTTGCTTTTTCATCCAAATAACATGCATACTGCATGAAACAGTTACGTCACGATTATACCACTCATGCTTACTAGGACTGCGATAAAATTTCTTCAGAAACAAAATGTAATACTTTTATGTATTAGGCAAACTTTCCCTTGAAAAAATTAGCAAACACGTAGGTATGCGATAATAAAATGCACAATATACCTTTCGTCGTTTATCAATTTATCCACTGTTAAAGCCATATTTGTTTATGTAGTAAAAACAAACTTCTATCTTGCTTCCTGTGCTATTTTTGACTGCATAAAATTAAAAATTTCGAACTTTTCTCCAATATCGTGATGTGTATTCTACGACATTGACCATAGACTATAATCTAAAATTTTTGACAGCTCAATCACGTAGTCCATAGACTACAAAAAGTAATTATATATTCAATTGATTTATTTAGTCAAAACCTTCGAAATGTTTTGAAATGAAAACAACAAACAGAGAAAATGCTCTCCGAGTAACATATCAGCATACGGAACCAAAATACAGTCATCAAAAAGGCTGGGTAGTCCTCATAATTATAACTGGGCCAATATTGTCCTCTTTTAAATCGATGTTAAAAATAATTATCAGTGACATAGATGTTGGGTTTTGAGGGTTTTAATTTCAAATCACTCAAATAATTCTGTTTGTTGGATTTGAAAGTGTATAGGATGATATTCTCATATGCAATTATGTTGATATTCTATTGACCATAGCTAGCTCAACTTTTGATAACAACGTCAGGCAACAACAGAGTTAACTTCAAATCCAGATGACATTTTGTGATTTGTCAATTTGTCAGTGATAGTGAAAAACAAACACTCGCTACCTACGTCTCAGAACAAAGAATATTCAATTCAGCTAAATATATTTATTAGAAAATACGTGCCATGTTCTCTTGTTAGTGTTTCATAAAAAGTCATATCAGGCCAAACAAAACGAAGGTAAAGATATATTTACGATCCTAAAATTAATGCAAATGTGTGTAAATCACCTGACCTTTGTTTACCAACGAAAATTATTATAGAAACGATATCAATGGAGAGCATCACGTCACCGGAAGAAACGACATGCTCCGAGGGTGAGGAGGAGCAAAAAATAGCGGGAAGCAGTGAAATGAACCATGAGAATCATCAAGGTTTTTCCCCCCAACCGTCAGCCGCGTACGAGCTTACACAAATGGAAGAAAAAATGCGACGTAAGCTTCAGTTTTTCTTTATGAACCCAATCGAAAAGTGGAAGGCTAAGCGAAAGTTTCCGTACAAATTCGTCGTCCAGGTGATCAAGATTGTTCTGGTCACGTTCCAACTGTGTTTGTTTGCACATAACAGATATAATCACGTCAACTACACTTGGGACAATCGAATCACCTTCTCTCATCTCTTTCTTCTTGGCTGGGACTCTACAAGAGAGATCAATGCGTATCCACCTGGAGCAGGACCCCTTGCAGTCTACAAGATACAAGAGTTTTATGATACACTAGACTATGCATATGAAGGGTATTCAAATGTCTTAGATAACTCAATAGGACCATACTCGTACAATGATGAAGATAATAAGAAGCCAGCTCCGGTATTCTGTCAATACAATTATAAACAAGGCATAATTAATGGCTTCAATGAGAGTTACGAATTCAACTCGGTTGTTATTGAATCATGCATCAACTTTACTAAAAATGCCAATGATGAAAAATTTCATTCTGCCTCATTTATTAAAGATGCAGGTCTTAATATAAGTTTTGCATCATTGGTTCGAGCTAAATTGATGTTTTCATTGAAAACAATCAATTTTAGAGCGGCAGGTCCTATCACCCCTCCGGACTGCTACAGGTTTGACATAGAAATCATTTTTGATAACGAAGATCACGATGGACAGATGTCCCTGTTACTAGAGGCGGAACCATACAAATTGACTTGCAAAGGGGACACTGAGTATATCACAGACAATAAGATAGACCAAGTCTTGAGAAGCATATTGAATATTCTCGTTATCCTTATATGTGCAGCATCTTTTATTTTGTGCAGCAGAGCTATCTATAGGGCACAGTTATTGAAGGAGCTAACTGCTCAGTTCTTTAGACAAGCATACAATAAAGAATTGAGCCTAGATGGCCGCTTGGAGTTCCTAAATATCTGGTACATCATGATTATTGTCAATGACTTGCTAATCATCATGGGATCAGCAATCAAGGAACAGATCGAACGAAACCAATTTACGAATGACCAATGGAATGTGTGTTCCCTCTTTTTGGGCACTGGAAACTTACTTGTGTGGTTTGGAGTGTTGAGATATCTTGGATTTTTCAAAACCTACAATGTAGTCATACTTACCTTGAAGAAAGCAGCTCCTAAGATTTTCCGGTTCTCTATCTGCGCATTACTGCTGTATGCAGGCTTCACATTCTGCGGCTGGCTTATTTTAGGACCATACCACATGAAGTTCAGATCCTTAGCGACCACATCCGAATGCCTGTTCTCTTTGATAAACGGAGACGATATGTTTGCGACATTCTCGATTATGTCTAGGAAATCACCAATGCTGTGGTGGTTCAGCCGTGTGTACTTATATTCATTCATAAGTTTGTATATTTACGTAGTGTTGAGTTTATTCATATCAGTGATTATGGATGCGTATGATACTATTAAGCAGTATTATAAGGATGGGTTTCCTAAGAGTGATTTGCATCAGTTTATAGGGGAGGCTAATGTTGATGAGGTTTCCTCAGGGATGTACCGCACCCAAAGTTCAACATCTCTCAATGCAATGATGAATTCTCTCTTCTGCTGCAATTTTTACAGAAGTGCATACTCCAAAATCGGTGGAGGTACGTCGACTCTAGAGCTGTAGTGCTGCTTTTGTAATGGTAAAAATACTCCATGTTGTACATACCTAATCAAATCATCTTTATCATAAGTGTTAGATAAATTATGTTATTTTATCTAATTATTATTATCTATAATAAATGGTAGGCAGCTAAGTTATAGCAGCATAGGCTTTATTTCTCAAGTATTAGAGTTTACTATTGTAAAATACTTTTTTCTGTAAATCTTGGGTGTCGTCAGGGTTGATTGCAAGTGTCTAAATTGTCTGAGGGACATAAGACTAGCTAAGCAATAAGTAAACCATGCCTTCTTTATACAAAAGGTTCGGCTTTACCGTTTTTTAATTTCCCTCGCTATTTATTCGATAGATCAACTTATTTTATTAAATTTTAAGCCAGTGGCTAAACAAACTGGAAGCACCCATCAAAAATATATGTCAATTAGCATTGTTATATAAAAAAAACAGCCTTATATTTTATGTCCTGTGTTACAATAACTTACCAAAGAATTACCATCAAACGTACTCTCATACCAACTAACTTATCGGAGTAAATAATATTAAGTTACGCCTGTAATAATATTAGAGTAGTTTCCTGGCCCCCTTACCATGAACTCTGAAAGCAGGACATTTTCTGTTGTGAAAGCGAGACGCCATACTGCCCATACACAGCATGTAGCGACGCGACGTCTCGCTTCCACTATGGAAACATGTCCTGTTCATGGTAAGGGGTCTGTACTAATAAAACATTGCCCGAATAGTGTCAAAAGATACATATTTTAATTTGTCACAATAACGATGTTATCGGGCAATGTTTGGGCCGATATCCACAAAATATGTAGAAGAAAAACTGTTAGCAAAGTGAAAAAAATTGTTAGACAGATAACGTGATGTCGGGACCTTGTATAATCAGGGCTGCAGATCCTAATTTGCAGCTCTTTTTTTTATATTGGCGCGCTTCTGTCAATTGTTTCTGGTCAAATGCGATAAACCCTAATTCATGATATCAACTTTATACCATTCGGGAATGCTTAGGTATAGTATAGGTCTCTGCCGACGCCTGAGGGCCAACTACGGTATCATATTTTCAGCTAATCATAGACACTACTCCTTGTCTTATTGGGGTAACTCAAGTACCTGAGGCTCTCATTTTTGTGGATATTGGCCCTTATCTGTTAGGTGTGTACTGGTAGCAAAATTGGTCCTAACTATCACCATTGCGTGAATAATTATGTTTATTTTATTACTGTGTGTATAAATGTAGCGATAAATACATTATTTTTATTACAACCGTTGTTTTGATCATATTTCACCACAATCGGAACAGTAATGGGAATGTATTGAGTTAAGTATTTGCAATAGGTATTCATTTCGAGGTCGGCCCAGCTCAGATAACTGGGTATCATATCGCACGGAATGATTACTTAACTTTAAGCCAGTATCAGGAATACATTACTGGCTTATAGAGTTACAACTTAGGGAACTTAAGAAGGAAACAAGCAGTGTACTGCTGCTATTAATTTTAACGACATAATTTTATTGGCTTGTGTTTTATGGTACGAAGAACTTGATTAGTTTATTGTAATTGAATAATTTGTTTGCATTTTCTTGTTTTATGCACGCAGTATCGGAAATAATAATGAAAATAAATGATTAACTTGCATCTAGGACTAGATGCAAGTTAATCCATTATTATTTCCGATTTGCAGCGTAGAAATTATTTTATAACCGGTACCTAGTACCACAATAATTATATTTCATCTTGCCACTAAACACCTACCTATATTCACGGTACCCAGCTGGTTCTGTAGGTAGTTCTTTTGTATCTCGCATTGTTTCTCTCCGCAGATGTGTGATGAGTCAGCAGGCAGTACCCAGAAATTAACTTAATTGGCATTATTATTTACTTATCTATTAATTTGATTCATGTTGCTACATGTTAACTACAGCTAGCTGCAATTGTTCAAAGTACGAATATTTTTTTTTGCTTACCCTCTGTGCCTTATAGTAAGTTTATTGTAGTAACGACAGGCGCCAGCGCATCGACGGAATTAGCGCAGTGACTGAATTCAACCGCTGTAGTTTAGAGGTTGCCGGTTTGGATGACTCGGGACAAATATTTGTATTACTATATACGCCCCGCAGTGTTACCCGCTACCTTTTTTTGGGATAAAAGTAGTGTATGTGTTAATCCAGGGTGTCAGCTACCTCCATATGGAATTTCACCAAAATCGGTCTAGTCGTTTGAGGGTGAAGAGGTAATAAACATACAAACACACTCACAAACTATCGCCTTTATAATATTAGTATGATAGGTAGTGGGGGGGGGGGGTTACAACCACCGTGTTAGCGTGAACTTTATAATCTAAAAACAGTAAAAATCATGAACAGACAAATATGTGGAATAATCTAGCGACATCTAGTGTGCGCTCGGGGTGGCGGTAACTCTCAGTATCTACTGTCGCGCGCTCCGGGCAGACATGCTCCGAATTATACATATATAATAATACATTTAAACTTGATGTGCCCTACAAGGTCCTTAAATACGTCTTTAATATAAGTTTACCACAAAGTACACATTGTGCAATAAATTATTGAGTAAATATGGTACCCTATAGCTATATCAAAATGACGACCTTTTTGGCGAAAACTGGTAGTTTTCCCCAAATGAAATAAATGTAATATTTTCCTCATGATTTCATTAACACTTTTCCTGTTAATATTCTGAAATAATTCTAATTAAATAACATACCTACCTAGTACTTTATCTAAAACAGTTATATTACAGGGAATAGAAAAAATAAATTGTGATGTAAATATTTTGACATTTATTATCACTATAAAACTTATTCTATTAACAATATATACAACCACATTATTCTTACAATATGCGAGACAAAAAGGTCATGACTGAAGTTTAAAACAATATTTAAGTAGGTTTTTCCAGATGTTTCGAAATTACAATATGTTGGAAGGAACATCAATAATTTTCATTATTTATACAATTACACATTGTGGGTATCCAATAAGTGGCCTTTGCATCAGCGTAAGCATGCAAGTGCATTCTTAACAGTACAACAATCAACTTTAGATAATAACTAAAAACATTCAATAGATTTTAAACAACAAAATCTGTATATTTTAGTGAATAAAATCCTGATATTTGAGCAAAACTAACAATAAAACAGCAAATTTTTATAATTACTTAAATAAATAAATACAAATATTAAACAATTCACTTAAAAACGCAAAAGATTGCACTACATCGAAAATTGTATGACTACGGTATATAAATGTTAGCAAATATATACAATTATAAAATGTATAATAATATCAATATTATGGCATTCAGATATGCAAGACGTAGTGATGGCAAGCCGTTTGCTTCATTTCGCCAAAAGACAAATTCAGTATTTAAAATCTACATTCACTTGTCCCTATTGATATAAGTAGAGACAACTGGGCGTATTTATATAGTCTACACACAGAACATACTTCGTACAAGATAATTTCACAAGAATATCAAAGTACATAACAACACGACAAAATATTTCTTAAAGAAAACTGTATGATATCTCTCGAAATATATTGAAGTTATATTTACAAATCTATTGTTATATCCAGCAAAATTATTTCATACGAAGTGTATATTAAGAAATAAGATACTTATATACATAAATGTTTCTCAAGAAACAGAAAGTAACTTGAGAGTCGGAACTGTATACTTTAAAGCCGGTTTTCCATTCACTGTTGCATCAGATATTACTAATACAATGTACATTGATATCTGATGTGTATATTTACTTCATAATCATGATTGTTATTCAAGTATACAGTAGGTATATATAATTTACAATATACATATTTTGCACTACGGGACGACATACAGTGGCCTTCTATAGAACGAACCCCGAAGGATACACACACTTAACTATTCAGCCTAAACATTAAAACTATTATTGTTACCATGTTCATCGCGTTAATTCCATCCGTGAAATGTATACTAACTACAAATTATTTCATTTGCACCTATTAAATTCGTACAAGCTGCCTCTGACGGAAAATAATCGTAAGTTCAATAATAAATTTAATAAATAGTTTACGGCGCAGCGTATAGGTAATCTATGACGGCACATCTAGGAGATGCGTCGTATCTCTTTGGTTCTATACAATTATAATATTGCTTATACCGAAGCACTGTGACACCGAAGAAACCTCTAAGTGTAAGTCTCAGTACAAAAATACTATGTGACGTCTGTCAGTCTGTGTCCCTTATTTCTCATGCTCGCTTCTCTGGGTGGGCTCGCCGCCTAACAAGACTTGGATCTCATCGACGCTCTTGCCTTTCGTTTCGGGGACAACGAAGAAGATGAACACGAAGCCTACAACCATGATTCCGGCGAACATCCAGAACACCTGGCCGGCGCCTATCGCAACGTTCAACGAGTTGAAAGTACTGGTCACCGTGAAACTCAGGAGCCAGTTCAATGTGCCTGCTGTGGAGCCCACGAAGGCCTTGATGTCGATCTTGCAGAGATCTCCCGCCATCATCCACGGGATGGGCCCGAAACCGAGCGAGAACGCAATGATGAAGAAGGAAAGAGACACGAGAGGCAACCAGGAGATGTTCTGGACGATCTCCGCTTCACTTCCATGAGTTTGTTGCAGGAAGAAGTACACTCCCAGAGCGGTGGAGCACAGGCACATGACCAAAGCTGAGAGGAGTAACAGGATGCGCCTGCCGAGCTTGTCAACAACCAAACTGGAGATGAAGGTGGCCACGACCTGGATCACTCCGATGATGATCGTCGAGATGGTCGACGGGATGGTTGCTCCAGCGTCCGAGAAGATTTGGGAAGCGTTGAAGATCACAGCGTTGATACCAGACAGCTGTTGGAACAACATCAGAGCGTAGCAGATAAGGATCGCCTTCAAAGCGGTCTTCTTCTTAATAGCAGCAATGTAAGACACTTTGTTCCTCTTAGATTCCTCAACTTTCGCTTTCATGTCGTTCAGTTCGTAGTCTACGTCATAGCTGCTGCCGCGAAGTCTGATCAGAGCCTCTTTCGCCTCTTCGTTTCTGCCTTTTACCACCAAGAAGTTGGGACTCTCAGGCATAAAGAAAAATACAATACCGAAAATAATCGGAATGCACGTACAGAGGATGTTAAAGACGAAAACTGAAGTGTAGCCGCCGACGACGTACGCGAAGAGGATACCAATAGTTATCATCAGTTGGAAGTAGCTTCCTAGAGTCCCTCTAATGGAGTCCTGGGCTATTTCGCTCGTGTATGCTGGTGCTGTGACGCAGAAGGCGCCTCCAGCAACACCGGTGATGAATCTTCCAGCTATGAGCATACCAACACTGGTTCCGAACGTGATGAGTAACCAGCCTAACGTGAACGGTATGACGAGGAGCAACATGGTCTTCTTACGTCCTATAATGTCCATGATCAGGCCGATGGGGAAGCAGACGAAGGCGGCTCCGAGGTTGATGATGGATGAGATCCAGTCGCCCTGCGCCACCGACACTGGGAAGTCGTAGTCGGAGGTGCTGTTGTCTGTTAACTTCACCATCACTGGCGCTGACCATCCCAGCATCGATCCAGCTGCCAGCGCTCCTAGTGTAGCTGGAATTAGGAAATACGAATTATTAGCGACTTCTTAGAAACATGATAGTACATGTTATACAAGGTTTCTAAATTGTTTAAAAATTGTATAAGGATAGTAGGAAAATAGTGTAGGAAAAAAGTGTAGAAACAAGTGCTAAATTGTTGTTTATGCATGTCGCACAAGAATATGATATCATAGCATGGCGAGAATAACACCTGGCGGTAATTAGCATAATCGCTAGTGCTAACGGGCAAATATAGAATGACGCAGTAGTTACCATGTAAAGATGAGTATCTCTCGGCTTGACTCAGTTCCATTAATATTAATACATCCTCATTTTTATTGTTTAAAAATCAATTTAAACTAGGACCTATATACGAGTGTCACTATAGTTCCCATCACGAAAATAGAATGCTGTCAGTGAGACTGTGTTTGCTCTCGGATATAGCTGTTGCTTCCTATGGTGTTAGGCTATTGTGGTTTATAATTAAGTGCAATTGCTTTATAGTAGAATCAAGTAGGTACTTCACTAATTATGGAACACTTTAGAATAGACTGGAATTTAAAAAAAATGGTAGCTGCCAGCATTATTTTTACGAGACAAGAAAAGTAGTATGTACATACCGGATAAGGCAGCAATATACTGTGGCAGCTTGCGGCCAGACTCTCCTCGTGGCTGCACCAGCTCCGCCTGCGACACCCCCATGTCCGCCATCGCGCCGTTGACCTCTGGACGCTGGAAATAATAAAAGGAAAATATTAAGTAACTATGTATTTATAGAATTCTGCTCTCCTGATACGCTGAAGAAATGGTTAAATAATGTGAGGAGACTTGCAAGGATTTAATACAGTAATATAATAATTTAGTTTGGCAGACTGGCTTAATAGTTGCTAAGCACTATTGCTGAGCATGAGGTCTTGGGCTCAATTGTAATTAAGCTTGGAATTGTACCTGATGGTTTCCCTCTATTACACTGGAGCCTATAACATTACTAGCGAAATGTACTATGTATCTCTGCCTACCCTTTTGGGGAATTCAGGTGTAATTCATGTTTGTAAACCGGTGAACATTGTACTTATAATGGTTGATTATTTGAAGGCTGCTTTCTCTTTGTAATAAATATTACAGTAAACGCAATAATTAAGCATTACACATTCTTTGTACATTTCTTAATAAAAGCATTTTTGAGTTATACATTTTTGATAACAATAATCAAAAACTATCTTATCATTTCTATCAGACAATCAGGTTTAAAACAATTTGATGTCATCAGTCTCATTTGAATTTGTTATACCAATTAGGTATTAATTTGTGAATTGATATGTATTTAAAAGATATAAAGACTTCAAATATACATAAATAAACAAAGCATTTTATCTTTTTTAAAAGAACATTATGAATAAGCATTACAGTTGATGGATAAACCACTATTTTAATAACAAAGGTGTGTACTGTGTAGTTATAAATGTAAGTGTAAAAAGAAATCGCCCGCATAGCCTAGTGAGGTCGCGACAATCTCTAATCATTATAATTTTAGAACAAATATAGAAAACTGTGACACGAATATTGAGATTTTGATGTCAAATATCAATGTGAAGCTATTGTTAATTTTTTA
This sequence comes from Abrostola triplasia, assembly GCA_946251915.1. Classification (NCBI taxonomy): domain Eukaryota; kingdom Metazoa; phylum Arthropoda; class Insecta; order Lepidoptera; family Noctuidae; genus Abrostola; species Abrostola triplasia. The sequence continues at coordinate 1,521,416 of OX276433.1, forward strand.
TTCGGTTTATTACTGAGTAAGCAATAAAGTCATATCACAACGTATTAAAAACATTCAAGTGTTAATAAAAAAACAATTACCTCATCACGAAAACTATTATTAAATCCCGAGGCAGGAATTGCCGCCAACAACGGTTCTCTCTCCGGGTCACTACCCCTACGTCTGTATAACGAAGACCTCATTTTGGACGGAATTTGGTGGATATCACAACTAAATACACTACCACTTATTACGCTTTTTCATCTATCAGTGTTTTTGTTTACTGAACGAGTTGACGGAAGACCAAAACAGCTGACGTATCTTATCTTACTTCAATTTGACGTTACGATTTCATTATTGAGTTTGCCAGCTGGAATAAATGTTGCTAGTCCTAATAATAAAATAATATCATATACGTTTTCTCTTTTATGATTATTTAAAATGTAAATCATTGATCATAATTATAATTTAATATAGGACTTCGATTGTTAGGTAAAACGATGGCTGTATAAAATAAAATAGCAATCATATTCAAGTAGCGCTATGATGAATTGCCTGTTATAAAGCGTCAGGCGCTTTAATGCAATCAATTAGTAACTTAGGAAGTATGTTAACTTACCACATAGTAAAGTAATAGGTAAAGAAATATACCAATTAATCAGCACTGTATACAGACAGGTCGTTAATCATAATATTTCATAACTTCTGATGACGAACTTATTAAATTGTTTACCAGACGGTCCCTAAGTAATCACGTATGCAGTAGGTACCTCGCCTAGTATCTAATAACGAGCTATATTATATCTAAAAGGAGCTCTCTTTATGATTTCTACACGTCTTACATAGGTACTTAATTATTATCCTTTGTTATTGTTGCGGTTCTTATGTGGGTACCTGTTATTGTCAAGACTTGTAACAAGTTTGAAATTAGTAATGTAAAACGAAATTCTTCCTAGTTTTGTGCATAATAGAAATTGTAGGCACCTTTTTCACCGTAGAACGTAGGTCAGTACTTAGTATCCACAATCACATGTCATGTCATAATGGCGTGGTACAATGTAGGTCTACAAAACAAACCAAAAAAGTGCGACAATTCACCAAAATATTTGGTCTTATCATATCATGTATTGACCAACAGACTTGTGTAATATCAAATCAATATGGCCATGTGCTTTGTGAATTATTGCCTGCAGCACAGGTGTACGAACGTACTTGACATTGGCTTTGTAATGCCCTCGCGTCTCGGTCAATTAGAATAATACGACCGAAATAAATACTGCAACATGTCACATCAAAGCAATATTACGCCAGAGTTTTAATTTAGCTGTGTTATGATTATCACCGCAAATACAATTTTAATACGTTACGATTTGTTGTCAATTGGATTTCACGGAAAAATGAGAATATGTAGCTAAATTATGTTGCAAACAGTGATTGTATAATATGTCACATCACTGGTTCAAATAGAATATTCCTTAGATTTAGTTCAGAACTTTTTCAATGGATTTAGAGATTAGGTACAAGTTATAGTAATTAATAAATCCATTGTAAAATCGGAATACATGCGTGTTATCTGTCAACACGTCTGTAACTATTTCCTAAAGGGGAAGGCAAAGGAACATATGTACATAATAGTGCATCCACATTTCGCCAGTTGTGTTATAGGTCCCAACGTAATGTGAGAATCAAAATGTAATAGGAGCGGGCCTATGGCCATCGACCGGGCATAAATCCAGCCTCCGTGCTGTTACTGAGAATTATCTACGGGATAAGTATCATAAACATCTCAATCTTCTATGATTAAGGATATCCTCCTTTCTCCGAACAATACAATTGCTTATAATTACGTACGGCTGTTTTAAGTGTGTAAGCCATAACATTTAATTATGCTGTTAACGTGGAGCCGTTACCTCGTCATTAAGTTGCAAGTTCTAAGTTAGTGTCTAACTTTATAGTGATACTATCAAACCAGGTAATGGATTTGTATGGCAGAATATACAGCGCCTTCAGTGCTTATATATGACTTTAGTAGTTAGTGCTAATTACGCAGGGAGAATATAAAAAGAAAATTGTTGCTTGTAAAGGTTGTTGACCGGTTCTAGTCACCTAGGTAATATAAAGGGTAAAGCATGTTGGACTGTTGGTAGTACGATTGCTGTTAAATAATTTTTTGCTATACGTTCGATAGCAATGTCCAATAACAGACAGGCAAGCCACAGATACGTAATACGATATATAACAATGCAATGTTGATGTGATAGTGTTATGAAAATATCTCCTCGGAGGCGTATGTATGGAGAATTTTGGTGCTGTTTGAACCATACTGTGTTTTCTACGTGCGGCTGCCTCGTTGGTCTGATGGTTGCTAATCGTGACTGCTGAGCATAAGGTCCTGGTTACAAATCCCTGTGAAAAGTGTTACTGGGTTTTTCCATTCGGTAATTCTCAGTAGCAGCACGGAGTCTGGATTTGTGACCAGCTAACAATAGGCTCGCCCCCTATTACATTGGGATCTATAACATAACTGGCGAATGTGGGTGTAATTATATTGGCACCTCTGCCTACCCCTTCGGGAAATACAATCCTGATGTTATGTTTTATGTTTTCTCTAGGTACATTTTTTATAAAAAGATCGCCTTTTTCGCCTTCAACAGAAACGTCTAATATTTGGTGAACTGGGGTTTTGCAAAAGGGGGCCACACTAGCGCCAAAAAAACGGAGTGTACCTTCTTTATATAGTGATGGAGAAGTACAGACCTATCCTGGGACTATAGGTACCTACATCTAAAAATATGTAAGTATAATAATTATGATGTACTTCTTAATGAAATCGGCAAAGAGCTAATCCATTTGTCATCGTAAGTGGGTGATGGAAGATCAATAAGATAAAGATAGATCCGCTATTTGTGATGATAAAGTAAATTCTAATACGTTTGTTGAGTAAAAGTTATAGATAAGATTGTGAACAAAACAATAATCTTGTAGCTGTAATGTTTTAAATACCAGCCCTTTACCATGAACGCTTAAAGCTGGACAGTTTACGTTGTGGAAACGAGACGCCGCTCTACACTGCACGTAGTGGTGTCTCGCTTCCACAACGCAAACTGTCCTGCTTTAAGAGTCCATGGTAAGGGGGCTGTATCTACAAGTAGGTAGGTAAGTACCTATATGGTTTGTTGTCAACTCATGTTATGATAATATGATATAATAATATCGCGTTTGAGCGCTCTTTTGAAGTGTGCGAAATTTTTACTTATCGCCGAATGTACTAAAGTATTGGTCATAAAGTAACGGTATTGGAGGCTTTTCGGGTGACCGTTTTATCAGTGAGATAATATTGCGTATCAGTATAAAAACAAAGTGTTATAGGGGGTAGATGCTCAAGGGAGATTCTCTGCAAAAACGCAAATTAGAGGATCCTGAGTTTTATCCTTATTTCGTTGATAAATGCATAGGTTACTGCGCAGTCATTTTTAACTTCTCAATCTATCTGGAACTTGCTTATGTCTACTATATTGTCTATGAGTTCGGCTCGCGACTCGGCCATATAACCAGCTCATGAATAAGGGCTCCGTTCGAGTTCGAAACTAGTCGTGCATTCCCTAATACACACCTGAGTAAAACCGGCGTAAATAGTAAACAATCTTAATTACTGTTATTGGTTGTGGACAACCGTTGTAATTAAATAAATAAATAAATATGAATAAGGCTCACGAAAGTTATTATAGAAAGGGGTTTTAGAATTCGATTTATTTGTCAGCCAACACAGGTAGAGTGCAGGGTAGGTACTGCCACGGAAGAAGTATTTGGTCCATGCCTCTATGGTACCTATCGTAAATGCACCTCCCTGTTTTTCGGCGACCAGAATGAGAAGCTTTTTTTAGGCTATCGTACAAAGATTCCTAATCCTTGTATATTGTTTGTAGATATTTATTATTGCAAGTGAGATCCAATAAAGAAATAAGTATAACAATAAACTGAATGCAGAGGAACAAAATTTTATGTTTATCAGTATCGATAAAAATACTTTATCTTATGACAATATTTAAAGATATCTCCTCGTGTAACTGTCAATTGTTTATTGAAATTTATTCAGTTTTCATATTTAAAGAATCTATTTATATCTCATACATCTAAATTGATTCAGTAGTTCCGGCATTATACTGGAAGTTGGAACACATGTAAATACAAACATACATACAATACATGGACTCCAAAAATCATAACCCTTCCTTTAGGATTCGCCGTGGTCGGGTAAAAAGTAATACAAGACTTGAAATAGTTTTACTGGATAGAAGCTTCTGATAGCATTACAAATGATTTACGCGCTATTTCGCATTGATTTCCTTTGCCAGTTCCGATGTAAATAATATGATTAATATTCCTAAAATAATAGCCTAAACCTAAGTCGTTTGAAACGACCAATGTTAACATAACAACTGTAAAACTAACTGTAATACCCTTAAACACAATTGTACCCCATATTTATGCGAATATTTTTTTCAATTTGATGAGAAGCTATAAGCTTTTATACAAAAACCTAAGGAGAACCGCAAAGCACTCTTTATGTATGTTCACTGGACCACATCTAAATTATATTCTAATATAAAACACATCATATTTACATAACTCGATGGCCTGCCAGCAGCACAGGACACTGAAGTCACCATATTAGCGACGAGCACTCCCGATACAACATGAGGCCCAAAAATAGGAACACTCAGCAATGCGAACGAGCTTGATCCGAAACCCGAGCCGAACATTTTTGAAGCTTTATGAACACAAAAAGCAACTGTTTTGGCGTCCGAATATAAAAGAATTTCGATATTAAAGAATATAAATCAACTTAGATTTGCATGTGCAGATAATCTTGTCACTTTCTGAAGCACAATCTTAGGAACGCAAGATATACTTAGTTCAGAAGAAAAATCTTGGAGATAAATGATAGTATTATCTTCGCATCAGCATTAAATTCCAAAAGGCCAAAATATGGACATCAAAATGTTGCAACAAGATATCTTTGACAGATTGAGTCATGAAATATTTTGGTATGTTCGACTGTAACTTGCATGAATCTAAATTGATAAAGGAGATTTGAAAAATGATGGACACGAGCGGGACTTGAAACCGCGACGATGGGCAACAGGCTAAAATGACAACAAAAGTACATTTGCATAAATATTTATTGTCACTTTTTCTGTGGACACAGATACTTTGGCGTATGTTTATTCAAACGTTCTTAATTGAAATTGTGAATTTGGAGGGTGCAAATAGAGAGCATGCACGATACGATACCTAAATACGATTCTTGTTTATTTCACAATTAGCTTATACCAATATAAAGAAAAAGAGAAGAACATGAAAAACTAAAGCAAATTGTGTAGTTTTCCTTCACACACTAAAAATAGACTCGCCCTTTGCGCAATGCCAGATATGAAGACAATATAAAATGGCAAAACTGTCGAAACTAACTGCCTATCATACTCATCTCCTGTCATCTAAGCCACTGATACTATTTATCTAACTGAACCACACTAACCTTACTTTGAGTGCAGTTATTGGAATGTTGCGATAATAATATTGACATCTACGACTGTCATATGACTCATATGGTTTTATAACAGCAGTTGCCAGCAGTATTTATCGGTATATATGAGCTGGTTCTGCTCTGGTCAATTCTACACCACTCTAGGGTCTTCGCCCCGTGCCTGGGCACCGCTGGCACCGCCCTAGTAACGGCACTGACGTAGGAGAGGACCCTCAACCTCGTTACCATCGCTGTTGCCAGCCAATCTCTACACTACCTCACCACGACATGTATATTGAATCGAATTGTATATTGTATCCTCCAAGCGCATTTTTAATATTCACCTTCACTACTAGTTATAAAGATTAATATTTCCGTAACGATAACAGCAAGATTCTTGTCAGTTTGTTCTACATTATTACTATGTCCTGTTCCTATTGTATTGTTTATACAATATATATCTATAATGAAAACTAAAAATAGTTTTCTAGCGCTGAAAGCTGTAACATAATCAATACAGCTGTTTTAGTTTGCTTCATAATAATGATGTGTGATAGAGATGCCTTTCAGGTAAGTTACATATCTCTTTCTTACTTCGTGATTAAAATCATCGATTCTAATCAGTGTTATACAGTTGTTCGTTACTAGATAATGGTCTACTAAGGGGATACCCCGTAGGTCGTAGTTATTTAGCAGGACCTACTTAACATACGTAGGCGATAGCCACACAGAATAGGCGTTAGACTAGGTCACGTCGCGGTAAGGGCGCAGACATATGCTCCTTTGATTTACTCTCATACAAAATGTATACGAACGTCGGCGTCGCGACGCAAAACATACCGAAAAGACAGGGCATCTCGTCTTACGTTTTCTCTGTGTGGTCATCGCCTAATGATCGTATACCGAATTATATCTAACTCAATTTTTCAGGTACCTATTTAAAATAATAGTATTATAGGTCATAGATCAATTAAGTTGAAGAACTAAAATTATTCCTACAAAGTAAGTTTATGGAACAGAGGAGAATGATAACAGATCTTGTCGTCAAAAATGAACAAGGTAATCTTGAATACAAAATATAAAGATATGATTATCCCCATATAATAAGGAAAAGTAATTACAAGGAAATTAACTCAAGTATCAAGTTAATTAGGAAGAGTATATTAGCATTCTTGTTTATTATTTAAGGAAGTCATCATACAACTCATCGCCTATTTCTCCTTCGGCCTTTCCTTGTCTCATTGTCACTGTCATCACTCATTCAGTTGTGCCTATCATCTGATATCCCTCCTTATCAAAACCTCACATTTTTTCTGCAGAACTTTAAAACTGTATGGTGCCATCTTAGAGTATATTAATTAAATTGCCATTAATCGCGACAAATTTGACTAATGTTTACTAGTGTTTATAAGAAAAGATACTTCGATGAATAAATACTTTGAAAAGTGTAACCCATGCATTATACAATTGGGTAACATAAGTAAGGCACTCGTCGTCACCATCATCATCAGCCGGAAGACGTCCACATATTACGGGCATTATTATTATATTACCATATTTTATTACATAGGAAAGTGTCATGTTTATAAGTTCCTACCTAAATAGTTAATATCGTCTTCATTACTAAACTGGAAAATAGGTAATTAGTGTGATGACATATTTGCATATTCGTCAGTGAACGATATATGGAAGGATAACGTTCTGCACCCAGTAAGTGTAGCAGTCGACCTTTTCCAATATCCGTTTCCGCATGGATGTAAACACATCCGTATGCTTATGTAGGTTTATATTTGAACGCTAAATATATTGTTCTATGCATTTTGTTTGTAAGATATAACAAAGGAAGCCAATCATTGAGCAGAACATTAAATACGTTATCTAATTTACATTTGTAAAGAATAAGACACTATGTACCTACTACTTACTTTACTTGATAGTAATAAAAATCTACAGGGAAATAACGGATAAACACAAATGACAAAACGGGTTTTTCAAATTCTGCACAATACGGCAGTTTAACTGCCGTAGGTCACTGAACTCTACGTATCAATATATTTTGCATCTCTAAATAAGTCCTAATAGACTTTCCAAAATTTCGTATAAACCTTCAAGTTATCATAGAAATAAAGATAAAGATTTCATAAAAAAAGTTGATTTTACATGAAATACTATTTATTTTGTTCCAATTTACTTAAATTATTACATGACCAAGAACACCGCCAAAACCTGTTTGTAGCTATGTTATTATTTATTGGGGCTATTCAGATTCTTTGGAAAGGCTTGTTTCCCAATAAATTGCACTGCAATTTAGCGTCATCAAAGATATCATTTATTAAAAAAAAGACCACTCAAGTTGTTTTTCAAGAACACGCAATTTTGGTCATAAAAAATGTTAATAAGATACTACTTAGGTACACGTTTGTATGTAAATATCTGCGATACACACAGGCATAGTCTATATAATTATATGGCACAGGTAATTGAACTCTTATAAGGCGTCGTGTTGTTTATTGCCTAATACTTATTTTTCTATATACGGATGTTTTGGAAAGCTATTGATGACGTAGGTATAGGTATGGGGCCATACATTACCCCCCCTCTATAGAATATGCCGACCCCTCCTCCCCTGTATAATATTTATGAGGTAAGATCCTAAAGGAAAAACGATTACACGTTTGATTCATTGCATTATGGTAGTAATAAACTTTGGTTTTGGTTTGATTACGCATTTTGGTTATCTTACGTAGGAACTATCAAAACTAACAATATCTTTGCTACACTTGTCACTTTTGCTAACATGTAAACCTACACCTTTTAAAAGCTTATTTTCCTAAAGCATTAAATCAAAACATATTTAAGTAAGTACCTACTCCTATTTCTAAGCTAGGTCAAAAACACAACTGGAAAGTAGAGCTTACATGGTTACACGCGAACCAATCCAAGCCTCTACGTCTGCTGACATTGTTTTATGACTATTACTTTAATATAGTCCACATACCAGTACAAAATATAGCGTTTATTAAAATTACTCCATCATCCATTATCCATTTTTTTATCGCTGCAATAAAAAAATGGATTATTTTATTTATTTATTTTCAAGTAACCTAATTGTTGTTAATAGAGATCTAGACTCTATCGTCATATTCTTTCGTGTCTGTTTGTGTTTGGCACTACAAAACTAAACTAATCTAAATGGAATTTGCTAAGGATATAGCTTGAATCATGGAAGAGAATCAAGTCCCCTTTGTGTCCTGGTAAAGTACCGTTTTATTTTTATTTTGATAAAATGTGGAGATGAAACTTTAATATTTTATGAAAGAACGTCTCACCACACTAGAAATTTCTCATGCATCGTGGGTGCGTTTTACAAACATGAAATACCATTACCATTTTCAATCTATTGTACGCATATTTCATGATTACGTTGTGTAAGTTTTTCCTTACCTACTATAGTTTTCCTATCCATGCAAACAATGTTTAAGCCACATTATTGTTTTTTATGTAAAGTACTCTATACGTACATTATAAGTACATAAATATGAGGTTATTTCGGTATCAATGATCGTATAATTTGATAAGATACAGATAAATGCTTTACCTCTAGGTATCTACATGATATGCTAAATTATCTGTTGCTACGTAAGTCCCCGAAAGTTATTGTGGTTTGCGAATTTATTGATCTACTTGGTAATCCCATTGTAAATGTTGGTTGATATGTAACAATAACTTAGATATTATTATAAAAACATTGGGCCTTATACAAATAAAGATAACTTTCGTGAGTGTTATGCATATTATTTACTGTGTATTCCGGTTATACTCACGGGTGTAGTCAGGCATTCCCGAATACACCCGTGCGTATAACCGGAATATTATTATATTATTAGAAATAAGTTTGTATAGATTTTTTTTTTCAAGACATGACTAAGTATACAAATTGCTTGTGTAGTTACCAACTACCTACCTGCCGCAAAATCGTCTTTTAATGACGTTTTATAAACGTCACCATACCTTTTTCCACTGCCTAAAGTGAAAAAAAAACAATTCCAATCTTAGTGTTACATCAAATTACGTGGCAGATTAAATTGTACCTACTATGCTAATTACGAGTAACTTATCATTGTAGAATAGGCGTATCTGCTTCCGATACATACCTATTTAAAAAGTTAAACATACGATGACAATGCAATCATTAATAATAAACTTATAGTCAGTCGGTATTTGCCTAATTTTGGGCGCTAATATTTACCCCCCTTGATTTTCCGGGTCTCACATCATCATCATCTATGCTTCTGAAACACGTTAGCGACACCTAATTAACCGCTTGAGGTGATAAAGTACCCATAAAATGTTTAAATCTGTTCTGTACCGTTAAGAAGGTATATTTTCTATGCTTTCTATATGCGTAAATCGTTATGAGAGGTAAAACATAACTTCACGTGAACTCACCATACATTTCTGATGCTATTTTAAAGCCAAGGCCCCTCGATCGATTAACAAAACGTTACTTCAAGACACGGCCGTAAACCCTTATATTTCCTTATCATTGGACCTAGAATAAAACAGTACCTATGAACAAAGATGTGTAAACAATTTTGTAAATATTGTTTCAATGTCTTATGTTGCTACATAATTTTTTTATGTACGTTCTAGCTATATGTTAGAAAAATCTTACATGTATATACATTTTTATAGCATCAATATTAAAACATAAATCTAAATAAAAACTTTATAGAAAGGAGGTTTTATATAAGAGAGGAAAATCGAATATCTACTTCATCTGATCGTCAGCAATAACTGTTGATTTGTTGCCATTTTTATTTTAACAACGATTGGTAATTAATTGATCATTGTTTTACGGCTAACTGTTGTCAATAAAAATAATACTAGCAGGCAAGTATTCGAATAAATCGTGGCAGGAATGCGGATGCCATTAGATCGCAATTTACAATTTTTTTTACAGGGAAATGATTTTCAGAGGTAAGTAATTGTTTTATGAATATGGTACGTTTTCAATATGTTATATACTTAGAATATAGAACAAACGTTATATATTACATTTGAAGGTAATTTTTTAAGTTTCTAAATTCAAGTTTTAACAAAAATATCGAGTGATATTCTTTGGTTATTCTTTTTACAAAATAGTGAAAAGTTATAGGTAAACATTTACAACCTGACCTTTACAATGTAGGTCTTTGGAGTCGTTTACGAGTATTTCCTAAGATCAACCGATAATACCTCGAAATATTAGCCAGTCTAGTAAGTTTTTAACTACTTATTAACATACCTATTAAACCAAATACCGATTCCGTGGTGTTGGGGTCATTGAACTTAAATTGATCTCAATAAATATTACCATGACCTACGGCCATTTTTGTTGGGAGAATTTGTGTATATGAGATTTGAGTCAGGGTAGGTACATGAATAAAAATGAATTTTCAAGTATATTCCCACAATCGCAGTAACAAAGATTCCATAAACAAACATAGGTGCTCGTAAAAGTCAACATAAAAATTTGTGAACGTGATACTCTCGATTGCGCAGGCGCGGTACCACGCGTTACTGGCTAGACGTGCAGTTTATTATAAACATCAACACTTTTGTTTTGCATGTTTATACAAAATGAACCATTACATTATCTTCATAATATAGGGTAGCTGATGACATTTCCTGTATTCTAAATTCAAATGCAATAGAACATGAAATTAAAAAATGGCATGTCCTAATATAACCAGCCAGGAAAAAGGTTGTCATCGGCCAATGACGTTTCTGTTTTTTTTTATTGATTTAAATGCAATCGAACGCAGAATTAGACATTTTCTTCAGCTGTGACAGCATTTTAGAAATGTTGCTTAGAAAACAGCCTTAATTAGGGATAATAATATAAAACTTGCGTAAAGTTAATTAAATACAGCTACTGTTAATAACTTACAGTTGATGTTGTTATCGGACCTTGAAAGTATAATAAAAGTTAAAGGCGACTCAGATGAGGAAATGTCAGCCAGTTCAAAGGGGAAAGTTCTTGTTTAATAAAGTTTGTAATGTATTATCTACAGTAACAGGGATTTCCTTAAAAATATAAATAGAAACAAACGGAGATTCTAATATTATTGTGTGAAAAAAGCTTAAATTTTTGTTTGCACTTTTATATTTTATAAGACAAGAAGAAGTGTTTTTGTGAACTCAAAACGTAAAATGATTTATTTAAAATGTGATACTTAGTTTTGCAAGCTAGTATATCTACCTACTGTATAAGTAGATATATTACAATATGACTATTGCAATAGATTACTACGTAAATAACTCGTAAATTCCTTATCAAACGTGTGCTAAGGAGATAAACGTAACATTTAATCCCCGTGCTCGTTCAAGTGGATCTGTTGAGAGGCTTATTTTGACACATATCACTCAATTCTTTGAAATATATTTAGTTATGAAGATATTTTTAATGCTTAGGTAGGTACTTGCTTTTGACTTAAAAGGCTACGTAACGGGAAAAGTGACTACGTAATCCAAATTGGACGACCTGTACCGCTTTTTGAATTTGTCATAATCCCTACTAATATTATAAACTCAAAAGTTTGTAAGTATGGATGGATGTTTGTTACTCTTTCACGTAAAAAGTACTGAATGGATTTTAATGAAATTTCATATGGAGGTAGCTGATACCCTGGATTAACACATAGGCTACTCTTTATCCCGAAAAATGTAGCGGGTGACACCGCGGGGCGCAGCTAGTTATTTATAAACACTAGAAAGCCCTTAATTTCTTCCTAGTGTTTTGACTGAAAAGAAGAGACGCTGCTACGAACTTCCCAATATAGGTGGTGTCTGTGATAGATTAATCTTAGAGGTAAAGAAACTTATAGAATGAAAGTAGAAAGAATTAAGGATGACACAAGCAAAAGAAAATTAAACTTTCCGAAGTGAACACACAGTATGTACATATGTTACATAAGTTAGAAGTCTAGAATACTATTTTCTTGATTTTCATATCCGGAATAGGTATTATAATGTTTGTAAAACGCTCCATACACAACTTCGTAGTGTTGGGTATATTTTCATCTAATACTTACGTCAACTCCTTCTAAAGCATCTAAAGCAAAAAATCAATTGTACCATCGATATTTAAAGGATGCGTATATAAGCACGTGACAGGTCTGAAACCTATACAACACAAGCCATTATAGAACCTAGTAGGCTACTTCCACGGAATGTGGAAAACTTACTGTCTGCCCCCTTACACAACGTAAACTGCCCTGCTTCAAGAGTTCATGGTAAGAGGGCTGTATTCCATTGTATGAGAAAGGTCTTGGGCATTAGAAGTGACCAGTAGGAAAGTTACAGGCTTATATTATTACCGCACAATTAACAATGCACAGTAATAATATGAAATATGTGACTATTAACTAATCAACAAATTAACGAGTGATTCTAATATTTCTAATTAATCATAATGTTTACAACTCGCCTATACATATAATCACTGCCGTGTCCAGCGTACGTGTGTTATATCGTAGATATGAATATCTTTAAGATCTCTAATAGAGATATGGATCGTCAAATATAAAAAAATATCATGTAGTTTCTACGCTAGGTATTTAGATAAGTCACCTATAAACGAAATGTAAGTATACACATCTACCTACGCCTTCGGGAATGTAAACGTGATGTTATTTGATGTCTATAAACATAAAATTATACGATATCTTGGCTCAATTAGCGACATTTTAACCTTTACTAAATACAGTAAATAGATAATATTAACATGTATCTAAGTCTTATATGATACTTAATACAGGCTTATCGTTTAAACTGAACAACAACCTTTGAACAGATTATAAATGAAAGACAAAAGGCGTTGTTTATATATAAATGCTATCACTTATTACATATTGACTAAGTCCTTACTAAGAATGTATGAGCAATTCCTTTGCCCGAAAAAAACCTCATCGGTCAAACAAATTGCTTTATGAAAATCAGCGCATTTTTCGAATGTCGAACTGTTATAATGTGATGTTTTTTAATGTGCCAGTACTAATTATTCTTGGCTGCAGAATATTGGATTGCGTTGCGGCTTATTACTATTTTAGTGCATGTAAACTTAAACAATACAAAGTACATTTTCAAAACGTATGGAATTGTATTGGAATTTTAAAATCAGAATCCACAATCTTGATTAATTGAAACAACAAAATGTATTGCGCCCGAAATACCTAATCCTTTTGTATATTATAATCCCGATATTTGACAATCGATTAGATTTATGTAACTAATGATAAGTTATAATTCAATGGAAATGTGTATTCAAGATAATATTTTAAGTGTCCGTTTTATACATTCAATAAGAAAACAATGTTACTCTTATTATCTGTCATTCACAAAACCATTGAATATTTGCAAACTGAGTTGAGTAAAAACAAAAGAAAATCATTTTGTATTCAAATGTTTGCGCTATTAGTGCAGCATTGTAGACAGTTGACAATATAGGACGTCAAAATTGAATAATATTATTTTTGTGTTACACAATTTTAAAGATAAGAAAATAAGTTAGTACACTTTTTTACCCCCGACGAAAATAGCGGGATGTCAATATTAATTAACGTATAGCTCTATGAAATAAAATATTAAATACAACTTACCTATTTAATGTGAAAAAGAACAAAATACAGCGTCGCTTGCGGTCACAATTATATTTTCAGTGTCAAAATAACCGCAAAAATTTTCATTTACTCTCGCGTGAATTTAATTTTATAAATCGAACTAATAGAGATTACTTCCGATTTTTTTTTCACGCACGCGTAAATTCTTCAACGGTCTATTTTTGTGAATATCGGCACGACACTGACGCCTAGTGTGGGGACACAGCGCGTCAACTCGACTGACCGGCTCATACAAAGCTGCATTTACAGGAAATATGTTTTACGATTCTGACGCATGCGCTCTACAACTATGTACAGTTTTGCCGCCGACTTCGTCCGCAGTTTTTGTTTACATTCGTGCCATATAAAGTGTTCATATTTCACGTAGTTATATACTACATCTTAGACTATCATAATTATATATTCTAAGCAGTGTAGTAGATAAATATAAGGTTGTATTTACCAACACAAAATCTTTGGTTTCATTTGTTTGCGTGACGAGACATATTTCGGAAGTAGGAACTAAGTACTATGACCTGAAATGGTTTGTGTTACAGCTAGAACACGAAATTAAGGGTTTGTTTTTAGGTATACAACGAAATAACATTAAAGGGTGTTCGACGCATGATTTATGATAAGTAGGGGTCAGTAACGGTAAGTTGTTTAAGTTAAAGAGAAAATTGTTAAGACATTTTAGTAGTTCAGTCACCTAGGCCCAACAAACTTACTGAGTATGTTGTAGGGACACATAAAAGTTACTTACAGACGGACAAATGGCTACAAATGTAAATTAAAAAGTCGTTTTTATAAGCTAGATTCTAAGTTCTCTGGATTTGGAGATAAAAATTAGAAATAACTAAACTAAATGAATTAGAAATACATAGGTACTGGTTATGTTTCAACTAATATCGATTTGGAGCGGATTTTTTAGTAAACAATTTCGTAATTAATTGAATTAATTTTCTGTTGGTCGATTGTAAAAATCTGTTGTAAACAAACCTGAAGGGTTACATTATACCTTAATTCGGTAATCAGCAGTACCTTTACATACCTACACACAGTATTTTATGAAAGTTAATGAATGGAAACGTGAACCATCTATCATTGAAGTGAGTAAAGCAGATTACTGTTGACTGATTGATGACTATCTGATGTCACTTCCTTACTGGTGTTTAGGTTAACCTATGGCAGGAAAATACATTTTTTCTAGTAATATGTATAAGTTCCTGCTATAGGTAAACTAGTTGAACTATGACACTAATAAAATTAATAAATAACATAAGATGTCGATATTTTATTAATTATGTACCTATAAGTTTAATAACAATTTAATAAAACTAATAAAGATTTAAAGAACAATTTTTTATGTCTCTTTACTATTTACTTTGCTAAAAATGTGCTTTCGAAAGTTTACTCCGAAAACTGTCGGTTGGTTTTTCATGAAAGAATCAACAGATTGCTCTGTTAAAAAATAAGTCTAAAAAACCATAGAGAATTATACCTATAGAACAAACATAAACCATGACACTAATCTACATTTTATTTGTACAAGCATAAAGGCAAAGGTCATGTCGGTTCAGCCTAGTACATTTCCTTTCGAGACACGCGTACTATCAGTATTGAATATTTTATACTTTTATTATTAGCAGAGATAAGTCATGAAGCGATAGGCAAAAAATATAATATAGATTATTTTACTTTATGCTTAATCAGCTGTAAATTACCATTGATATAAGAAAAACTGATAATTTGGTTGATGGTTCGGTTGATAAATTGGTTGTTAATTTACTATTATTGTTTCCATTTTCCAGAGAAGTGTATTTGACTAGACTAATTTGACTTATGTTGCGCATAAATAGACGTAAATAAATATCTACGAAACAGTTTGGGTGTTTGCGTATGTGATAAACCTTTGTCTGGAAAACAAAGGAAAAAATCCTAGTGTGGAGAAAATTGCTAAAGTTGTTCATAAAAGTGATCATCAAAATACTTTTACACCAAGAAGTTTAATTAGGCAATACACAAAACAAGGCACGCAGGAAGAAATAACCAACTACTGAGACCATAAATAGTTTTCCAATTCTACCAATGGTAACCATTGACTAATTAAACCTTAATTGTGTTATTGCAAGCACGACATTTTAACAAACAGTTCATTAATAGATGCTGTGAATCGTTCATGTTCAGTTTCATTACAGTCTTAATTGGCAGAGCAAAGGTTAACATCGGAATCATCAAGGATCGCAGGTTTTCATGTAAGTAAAAATGCCCGGGTCAGCTAGCAGCATTATTGACAATATTAATATTTATCTTTGTCATGTAACGTCGCGTTTTAAAACTACAGCTATCATCATTATCAACCAAGCTACAGCTATGCTATTTTGAAACACTAATATCACCTCCAAAGTCGTCTCACACGTCACCTAGCTATACCTACGCTAGTGTCAAATGATCAAATCTCACCACGAATTTAGAAAAGAGTTTGTAACAGATGTCTTCAGAATAGAAATAATAACGCTTTAAACGCCTAAAAATGTAACAGCTCACGGACCTCACGGTAGACACACTGTTGAAAGTTGATATAAAGTTTCTGCTGTAAACACTAAAACTAAGCGCTGAATTCTAAAACAAACAATGTAGTTATTAGGTAACTATCTGTTGTCATTAATATGTATATAGGTATCATCATCATCCACAGCCTTCAATATCCCACTGCTAGGTATAAGCCTCCCTTAAACAATGCCATCCGCCGCGGTCCTGTGCCAATCTTGTCCAGGTGCGCCCCGCAATCTTTATTATGTCGTCAACCCATCTATAGGTATAGCCACACTAATACTATTATGTAGGTAGTAACTACCGGAACAGATACGTAGATAATTTTACGACGCACTATCCGCTTTTATTATCAATAAATACTTCCGATTTGTCTGCAGCGTGGTCTAGTGTAAGTAATTTGATTTAATAGCTAACTATAGCTCATCAGCTATAATTGTTTGTCCGTAACTAACAGATGGAGACTGCTATTAAATACACCTCCTATCTGCTATTAGTACCAGGCTTGATAGAAAACTGTAGCAGTTTATTATTTTTAATCATTTTGGATTATAAACTGCCTTGTTGGTCTGGTGGTCTCTAAGTGCGACTGCTGAACACGAGATCTTGGGTTCAAATACCTAGTCAGACAAGGCAATACTGGGTTCTTCAATTTGGTAATTCTTAGTAGCAGCACAGTCTGGATTTGTGCCCGGTTGATGGCAATAGGCTCGACCTCTGTTACATCGGGACCTATAACATAACTGGTAGGTATCCCTAGCAATTTTTCCTGTATTGTCAAGTGTGGGTTGGGCGTTTTACAGACACGAAATAACCGGAACAACTTCGTATATATCATGTAAATATTAGTTCGGAGTGGGAATCGATACCGTTTGGCCTAGTGCAGCACACCAATCACTTTGAAATTATTGATGGTATTGATAAATTTGTCCTACTATACTAATATTATGAAGGCTACACTACTTTCCAAAATTCTTTTATTACTATTTAGAATAGACCTTGACGATGGATAGGTATCTACTTTAATCCAGGAAAAGACATGAACTTTTTTTCTACGGAAGACGAACTTTCGCCCGTCTTTTAAACTTGGATAAATAAATGCCCACCTTACATTGTACGCTGCTGCGGTAATCTTATAGTCAACTATCTGTGCCCCCGGTGTTACCCGCTCCATTTTCGGAATAAAAAGTATGCATGTGTGTTAATCCAGGGTGTCAGCTACCTCCATATGAAATTTCATCAAAATCGGTCAATCGGTTTGAGCGTGAAGAGGTAACAAACATGCCAACACACGCACAAACTTTCGTCTTTATAATACTGGTGTGATTCTTACGTTGATTTTTTCTAAACAAATACCTATTAAAACCAACTCATTGACAAGGTCGCTTTTAACGCCCAGACAAAGCACAATAAAGTGAAATCAATGTAGATCGCCGTCCCGTCTCGTACTATGAACCTATGAAGCGTAATCTTTATTACTGAAATAACACTTCAGTAACCATAGCAACATACAAATCTTTAGATCCGAAGATAGTTTTATGACGTAATTGGAAGCAAGATAGTTTCACCCCTTATTTCATAAAAAAAAGTCAAATTAAACCTAACCCTCAGGGAAACAAGCGTGACTTTATGTATGTAGATATATTGTATGTAAACCATGGACTAAATAAGTATACATGTCACTGTCGTTTGCATGTCAAAAAATAGAGATGTCAATAGACTTAATACGGGGTTTAGTTAATGCCCGTATGATCCTCGTTTATGGATCAGAGAGAGTCTGTATTCAGGCACGTTGGATTCACAGTGTGTTAAATGTAATACATGCAATGCTTCCGGCACAAGCATGCTTATATTAGAATGCAAACCTATCTGCAGCCAATTCACCCAATATTAAACCCTATTCCGTAGATTTAAGCATCGTATCACAAGCAAAAACATATTTACAAAACCAACTGTTATCTGCAGCTGTTATGTATCATATTGTAGATGGAATAGTGAACATAATCGCTTGTATTAGCCGTAAATTCCTTCCAAAACGGAGTATCTATGCACTGTATAATACACATGCGGGTGTACACGTGTATTATGTTGTTTGTGCTGTTACTTGTAATAGAAGTCTATTGTAACTTGAAGCTAATGTTTACTATTGTGATTTGTTATTAGTATAGTTGCTTTGTTGGTTTTTCTTGTGCGATCTTTGTTGATAAACGATGTGACGTGGATCAATGAAAGACAGTGAACTATCACCGTCCCGTTTATAATCTTTCAAAGGGGAGACAGAGAAGATTTCCTTTATTAAAATCTGTACATATTGCACATCTTTTCTTCTTTTATTTTAGAAGCCAGGCTCTTGTCGGTAAAACATTCGCCATTCCAGTATAATATGCAATGCCAAAGTCTCTCCTTTAATCTATTATATTAAGCTTCTAATCCTTAATCTTCTTTTTCTTTCGTCTTTATCCTTCTAATATAATTTAAAACAATTCGGCGTGTCGTAAGGAATAGTCTGTCATTCTTGCTTTCTTGTTTTCTGGGGTGCGTGCCTACTCATTAACTTCCTAGATCCTCTTTTATATTATTCAGTACTTCTAAATTACACCGACAAGTAGCTGACTTTTATAAGCCCTATAAATACTACTACTTATATAAAAATCATCTAAATTACTTTTTACGTAACGTGAACACTATATGTACATTTTAGTAGGTATGTATATTTAAACCACTATGATAAGTAGGGTGATAAAAAATTACCATAGTAGATATCTACCTCGCATTAGTTCTTATGTTACGTAAGTACGTAGGTATTGAGTAAACCAATAACCTGACAGTAATAAAATTCACCTTAACCAAAAGTGTTATAATCTTCAAACAACTAAATGCTTCGATTTTTAAATCCTGTTTTAAAAAATCATGATGAAATGAACAAAAATTACGTCCTTCCACACAAACAGCGGTCAGTTTTAAACGTTCATCAGTTCGTTCACACCGAAAAAAGTGGTATCGACAGGAAAACGTGATCGGAACGAAACCCAACTTCACCGTTTCAAAAAAAGAAGGAATAACGATCATAAACAAGGAAAATATGAGCGGGAAAAGCCATAAACCTTGCATAAAGAAGTATTACCTTCATTAACCCAAAAACCGGACCCATATCCGAACTCTATGGTCAAATATTTGTGTCCTACCTTCAAATCTAGGTGCGTCGCACTCGTCACATGTAAAGTGTAACAAATCGACCCATTACCCACTAAGTAGTCTAGATATTTGACTAGCCTATTTACTTGTACAAACTTTAAGTTGTATTTCACAATACTGTGCTCTACATAACTCTTCTGAATCAGCGGCCAACCTTGAAGACTTAGTCGTTTTTTTTGTTATTTTGTCTTCGCTGATTTCTTTCGTCTGATTTATTTAGCCAGGTAGATAGGGAAATTAAATAAGAAATAGGTACATACGTTTCACGTTAATCTTTTAAAAGTTTTTTTATAAGGCAGCATGTTGCCTATGTAAATCAGTACTAAAATTAAAGTGGGCTCGATGAATAGCACTATGCTATTTTAGCCTTTTTAGACTAGACTGCTGCGTATTCAAATGGAAATTGGAATCAGCTTAATTCTAAGTGATATATTTTCGTGGGGCACGCAATCAATGAACCCTGGAGTGGATGGAGAGGTGTGCCGGTCTCTTACCGGCTAAACCTCAGGGTGTCCTAACTACCTTAGGTCGAGGGACGCGGGACTTACGTAAGCTGCATTGCATCCTTCGACAGGTTCGCGACGCATTCGTAGATCTAAGCTAGATCCGAGATTTGACACCATTGGACGTATTATTGTCATTTCTTAATTTCTTAAAATTAAGTATGTATGTGCCCAAAAAGCAGGCGGCATTGACACGCTGATTGGCAATAATTCTTTGACCTAAGAACTAGCTCGAACTTTGGTCACGTGAAGAGTCAAATTGGACTCCTAAATCGCACTATCTTGTAGAAATGACAACCTTATTGTATGTAATTGACATAATTTTTTCAATTCAATTCATTTATTAAGAAACATTATTAAAAACAGCCAACTGTCCCACTGCAGGGCAAAGGCCTCTTCTCGTATAGAGGACTGAGCATTGATAGCCACGCTAGCTCACTGCGGGTTGGCACCCAGCAACATTATGGACCAATAATTGGTTCTATTACAGGCAAAACATATAGGTACAAGTATATATAAATAACACACTTACAGGAAAAGTCTTTAAAATTATATCTAATGTCAAACAAATGTTATAATTCACGTTGTTTAGCACTTTACATATTATTGTAATTTCAAGCCACTGCTGTTATTATGTATGCAGTAGGAGCCTTTGTTTTATATTATCTTGTGGCATCTAGATTGCTGACAGTAATAATAATATCTATACCTACTACGTACATAGGTAAAGTCCCCGCACGTCCTTGGACATCATTTATTTACTTTAATCCTATGATTTCACTTTAATCACAGGTTTTTTTTACCTTTTACTGATAAGTGGGATTTTGAAACCTAAGTGAGAGCCATTGCTCAACGCTAGTAGTAACACACAAATACTATTTGGTATATCTAAAATCAAATACAGAGTGGTGGCCCCGAGGATCGTGTAGAGCCCCTGGCAAACCTTCAGGAAGGTGGACTGATAATGTAGTTGCTGTACAGGGATAGACCTGGATGCAAAAGGCCCTAAACAGGAATCAGTGGCGTTTAGGGGAGGAGGCTTATGCCCAGCAGTGGGCCATTTAAAAGCTGATGATGATGATGATGATATCTAAAATCCAAATTAAAAAGTTGAATTTATGATGGTTTTTTTCAGCGGTCTTTTTCATGCTTGATCTTTTCATTATTGTCCATTATAAGCTGTTAATATGCGAGAGACTCTACGGCTCTACCATATTCTAAATTATTAATAAAATTTAAACATTTGTCAGTGAGTGAATGCCTATTGAAAAACAATGTCACAAGCAATCGTAATAACTGCAACCATAATTTCGCAATTTTTAAAATAAAATCACAGATATCCTTTTATCTTAGAGTTCTTGACATACCTTCGCCCAAAACTGTTGACATACTTTTTAGTTGATACTTAGTATTATTAGTTTAGCATTATCTGATAGATCACAAAAAAATGCTAAAATAAAACTTCAAACTTATTTAAGTAAGAATTGGCTCTTAATTTTCTGTAATTCTTCAATCATTGAGAAAAGTTCAAATATGCCGCCGAACTACTATACATATTATTTAATAGTCTTAAAAATAAGTAAAATATTGTGCCATATTAGGCACTTAATTTAAAAAAACCGATCTGGTAGTCTGTTCGTTAGTTGCATCTTATTATCAAAAAATTTAAAGAATAATTTAAAAAAATAGCTTTTGAGCAATAAAACAAGAATAACCATGGCAAAGAAGTAGCCATACATACCCCATAATATAAAGACGTCAGTCTTTTCATAGACACCAACACAACATTATCCACAACCATTGTCTTAAGAAAGACAAAAACAATTTTAAAACGTTCTAATTTCAAACAATAATCCATAAACAACACTCTCTATTTGCTAAAAATAAAACCTCATTCGAAATTAACTTCACTGAACTCCGAGCTTACTTTTCTTGAAGGCTGACTAAGCTACAATGATTTCCTTGAATCATTTCTTGCAGTATATATCCTCTCAGGGAGATCTTGTTATTTTCCTTGAGTCGCATGTGTATCTACATACATAGTATGTAGGTACAAGCTTTGACAACGTGTGGAGACAATCTGGTTTTCGGACGAATATCCAAATTCATGTTTTATAATTTTATGGCTTGTTTTTTTGCTATGGCTTGAGTAAGAAAATAGTAATTGGTAACCTTGATAATAACGTTTATATTTCGCGTAGAAGTAAACAGATGTGGTAAAAGTACATTTTATTACTCGAACCGAACACTCTGTTTGACAGATTCACGTAGCTATAACAAAACTATTGAGTGAGTCTAGTCAGCATATAAATACCCAAATTTAACAAATGAGGTAGAATTATTTTTACATTAAGTGACATACGTTCACGCCAGTTTCCCAGTGGAGTAGGAACAGACCGTTAATTTGATGCCATTTGCTACGATTTTTATTTATCCCGTATAACGAACTTTTCTAGTTAGTACATTTCGAGGCACAAGCAAAGCAAGAAGTACATTTTACATTTTATACAGTGCATATTTTACTAAACCTGAATAAAAAATACAGTAAGACCAAGGTAATATCAGACGTCGTCGGTCGTTTCACGGCACGTTGGGATGTGCTTGACATTCTCCGCTACGTCGAATCCCGTGGGAGCAGAACACTGCACCGACCATGTTTGTCTAGCATCTGTTTATGTTTGTAGCTAATTGGATTGTCTAAATACAACTACGTATACAGTATCTAATTGTATGTTGCCTGTAGATTAAATCTACCTATACATATACGTGATTGGATTTAAAATATTATTAGTACAGATTAACATAAGATCACGCTTGAATTCCTCGAAAGGGTAGGCAGAAGTACAAATATAGTACACACACATTTTGCGTGATTGGTATAAAGGTGTTTTTGGCATGTTTCATAAAGGCTTTAGATGTGCTCCTACAAAACATCAAACTATTTGCGAGTACCCAGTAGCCTCCTTCATCAGGAGTCTTACACTCACATGTCACCTTGTACCAAAGTCCTAAAAGGCAGCCTGTTGCAATTTATCGGGACCGCGCTGGTTTTTTATTTATTGTGTATGTTATGGACTTGAGCCCGGTTGATGGCAATAGGCTCGCCCCCTATTACATTAAGACCTAAAAACATAACTCGCGAAATGTGGGTGTACATTATGTGTAACTCTGCCTACCCCTTCGGGGAATACAGGCGTGAAGTTATGTTATGTGTATATGGTTTGGCATCGGAAAGGATGTTGATGATCCACACAGAACATGTCAAAACCACTAACCACAGTTAACACCCAGATTCGGATACAGTATCTGTCCATCGATATTTTAGTCCCATATTTTTTACCGGTTTCAACTTTAATTTTGTTTGATCAAAAGAATACAGTTTTATAATGTTGTAAGAGACATAAATGAAGTCATTTTATGACTGCGTTAACTGAAAATTAAATAATCTCATCACATTGCGAGAAAAATTACCATAATTTACACATTTTTTGCAAAATATAGGGGTTTCCCACGCGAATGTAATTGAATTGAAAGATTTTCCTTAACTAATTAAAATAATTATTGAGATGATCTTATTGAGACGCAGCTACACGCTTAGATTGCTGTGTTAGAAGTTAAGTTTTGGGTTTGATATTGAACCTGCCTCAAACACAACAACAATACAGGATAAAGTTATATAAGTTTTACAGAAAAAAAGTTGTAAGGCATTTTGGATAAAAAATAAAGGCGACTTTGACATTATTGTCGTAAGAAATAAATTTTGCTGTTTTTGGCAGTCACATGGGCACTATATGGGACTTCTGACATACCTTGCCGTAGTAAATAAATCTTTCCTTTTTTGGGCAGTCATTACTATAAGTATTACCTTCGACTTTTCTTGTCGTAATAAATAAGTTTCCTTTTTCGGCAGACATATACAAAGAGGACTTTTGACATCCCTTATCGTTAAGCTTACTCATTAAATTGGCAAGAACAGGAAAGTTCAGCATTTGAGGATATTGGTTTTACCATACCACAGAGGGCAAGACTATTTCATGTACCTACCTAAAGAGAATGCAGTGATAACCTTTTAAACCATCCGTGTGCTTTTTATGTGAAATACTTGTAAGAACTTTCATTAGACGAGTTTAAAATAATAGAAAATATAAAAATGAATCCATGTTTCTCTTGGTCACCCCTGATCTCGAGGACGTCTGGACGGATTTATCTAATTTTGGTTTTCAAATATTTGTGGAAGTCCAGGGAAGGTTTAAATGGAGACAATGCGGTTCGAAGTTCGCTGGGTCAGCTAGTTAGGCATAGATTTTCAACTATCACTGGAGAAGCAAGTGTAAGTATTGGCGACGCACCTGTGAACCGGATTCCTACAAGGAGTAGCCTTTGTAAACGTAAAACATCAGGAAACAGGACATTAGTCAAACTTATTTCGACGACAAAGAGCGTACGCTCCTTGAATATCATAGAGTTTTCCTCAAAGATTACGAAGGCTTAAAGGAAAATACGATATGCGTAGATATTACACATGTTTTGGTATTTCCTAGAGTTTATTTACGTAAACCGAGTACCGCTATTTGAAAATACACTTATGTATGCAAGGTATCTAACATTTTTATGGTTTTTATTAGAATCTATCTACTTAAGTACTTACTATCATTTACTTGAAAATGTTCGATTTTCTTATTAAATAATACAGTACTTTAGGTCTGAAGATCTTTTATATATTAGTGGAAAATAAGGTGGTGAGAGAGCCGTGCGGACTAAATGTGGATGTAATTACGAAAATTGAGAAGAATATGCTTAGATGGTTTGGGCATGTAGAAAAGATAGATGAAAGAAGAGTGAAAAGACGAATACATGAGGCGAATGGCAGTGGAATATGGGATAGGGGAAGACTTCGGCGAACATAAGGGAAAGAAAGGAGTACCCTTAACCGACGAGCGTGTATGACGAATGTGATGCGACTGAATGAGGCGAACGAAGTATGTCAGGATTGTAGCAAATGGAAATCCGTGGTCTCTACTAACCTCTCTGGAAAATAATCGTGACTTAATGTATGTATATTAGTAACATAAGCTCGAATATTTGCACAACGGTGTCACATAATGTCTGTTGGTAAAAACAACGTAGGTATCTACCATTTAACATTTTAGCAATCCAGTTTCCAAATTGGAACTGGTTTCTTACTGGTTGTCCGACATCATTATTTACACCATAGACACCGAAGTATTTTGTTTTGGTTATTTAAAATATCATCATCATATTAATTATGTTTTTGTTGGTCTACAACTAGATATGTTGTTTTTTTTTGCAAGTAAGTAGGTAGGTTAATATAATATTTGAATAAAGAAAAGGTTGGGATTACAATTTGTTGTGTTTAGCTAGAGAAGGCCCTAAAAATTGAGTTGACAGTACATTTTTGGGAATTTAGATTGGGATAAACTTCCGAAAATTTATAACTTATACAAGACGAGTCGTAGAGCTTCTTGTATTTGACATATGGACGTAGTTAAGCAAAAAGGATTCAATCTACATCGAACTTATTTTGAGATATTAGATCGTTTTTCTTTATCAATGCGATACAGTAAACCAGGTTTAATGGCAGACGACGGGTATATTCTTATTCTGTTTCTTCTTCTGTATTTTAATATTTTGAATTATGGAATTAGGTTTACTTGTTACTTTTAGTATGTCCGACTCAATTTTGGTGTTGGTGCGTGATGGATCCTTTCTGCTTAACTATGTCCATTTGTATGACGCCATAAAAACGTAAGGAAAATCATGTAACATATTATTTACCACTTATTATTTACAACATGCAACTAAGACAAATAGCGGAAACCGGTTATTATGATGAGTCCTCTCTTATTAGGTAGGTACTTATGCAAATATTGCCATACCTACCAACAGTCAACACGGTACTAAAAAAAGCATTTTTTATGTTAGAGAATCTACTACCTAGACGACACAGTACCTCTAACTTAGGTTTTCTATTTCGATACCCTGAGATACCTTTCTGTTAAGATATTCTTTTCGACTTGAAGAAAAATTGAGAAAAATCTTTAACGATTGTCGGGCCCGTAAACTTTGTCTTTACTCATTTACCTTACCATGAACACAAGGTAAATGGTCCTGCTTTAAGAGTTCATGGTAAGGGGGCAGAGCTACTAATAAAAATGTAAGAAAGTATCGTTAATGTAATTAAGAGAGTGCGGAATATGAGTACCGTAATCTGTTAATTGTTTTGATCTCAGAAAAGCATGCAAAATAAGATTCTGGGTGCTGCCTGTAAGATTTCTGACCCAATTTTTAGTGCCCCATCCAAGGGGATACCTAAAGACATATCAAGTACCTATATCTTTGCTTTCAAGCCATTCTTATTATTGTTTTATCACCTTGGGGATAAATAAATGGACCAACAATCTTACCGGCGACATTTAGAAACTAAATTTTCAAGTTTTTCTGAGCTTAAAACAATTTACAGAACGCGGTTTTCATATTTTGCATACTTCAAGTAAGACTAGTAGCGCCTGCAATATAGGTATAATAATATAATAAAAATAAATTATAACGACCTATAATGTCCCACTGCAGGGCAAAGGCCTCTTCTCTTATAGGTTATCATTTAAATAAGGAATACGATTAATATCGTGAGAGCCAGCAATTACCCTAGTTTTTTTTTCTGTTACGATGGCAAACGAGTCATCATCCTTGGATTTGATTTATTGATTGTGACTCAAGGCAGACGATTATGGAGCGAGATGAAAATAAATGCATTTCTGTAAATAAAATACCGAGTGAGATTTTGTTTTTTATTTACCAAAATCAAATTACACGGCATAAATTATAATTTCTCAGACTTATTTGTTGTTTTATATGGAATTTCACTAAAAGTACTCTGTGTTCTGAAGCTTTAACATTATAAATGAAATTGGCAGATGTCAGACTGGATCATAGGCATAAGACGGCCTGACTCCAAAAAAGGAAGAGGTTTGTAAGGCGCGTATTTTTTATTGTTTAATTTATGTACCTACACCACAAAAATAGGTCCATAATTGACGATGAATGATCATTCATCGTCAATTATGGACCTATTTTGTTATTGTTTGTATTAATATTGCCATCCTTTGACAGAGACTTATGAAGAGACATTTTAGAGTTAATAATTTAGATTATTATTATTATGTTTATAAAAAATGAATCCCTGTTTCCCTTCGTCAAGTCATAACGAGAACGGCTCGACCGATTCAAATAATTTTGTTTTTAAAATGTTTGGAGAAGTCTAGAAGAGGTTTAAATGGTGAAAAGTGGTCAGCTAATAAGAGTAACAGGATTTTATTAATCATTGTATGTCTCTAAAATAATTAGGCACATATACCGCTTGTTTATTAGAATAGGTCCTTATTGCTATAATAAAGATACTTAAATACAGGTCGCTACATACATAAATATCCTTATCTATATCCAGTTCAATTATAATAATCTATTTGTGCAATATCGTATGAAAGTAAATATCGTCATTCGCCAATTTCGCAGAATATATCGTTTGTTTTGAAAACAATTTGCGTCGTAATTTAGCACACTAACCTAACACATACTCGTAACTATGGTTACTCATATTATTATCTGTTAACAATCTAGGTACCGGTTGCTGATTACAGTAAGTAGAATGACGTGACGTTTTTAAAATCGCGTATCAGCCGTGTTTTTCTAGACATCCCTTTCGAACTCACTTCTAAATCCGCGGTGAGATTGGGCACTAGCGCATAGCAAGGTAACGTGCGAGATGACATTCGAGATAATTTATTTTTCACAATATTGCAAATTGTACGTTTAGAAAATTAAAAAAAGTACAAAATATTTATCTAGAATAATTATTTAGATATGTTTGCGAAACGAGTCAGTCTACATTTCCACAATCCTATCATTGTCTGACAAGTCCGTGAACCAGTCGCATCACAGCACAGTGTCTATGTCAAGGTCTGCGCGTGCGCAGCGATGCGGCCGCACGTGTTACGTAATACGCATTGTACACGTTTTTGATGTAATTTGAAGCATTTAGAAGATGTGACATGTCTATTATATCAAGTCGGGTAAAAAAGTTGAGGTAACTATGACAAAAGACATGACAGAAGAAAATATAAAAATACATTTCATAACAATGCTAATGTGTTTTCGTGAAGTCAATGAAATTAATGATTTGATTAAAAAAGTGGGTTTCATTATTCACGTGCAAAAATAAATTTAGTCAAAAAGAATCTTGTTCTATAAGGGACTACGCACACTTATTCAGCTCCATTCGCGTTTCGCTGAACGATTTTGGTCACACTTATACAGCTTTGCTGCTATCAGCCGCGTACGGCGTCGTAAGAATGAGAATAGCCGTCATAACGCTAATACGCTGCGAAGACGGTGAGCTACTCATTTAGTATTGTGCCCGCAACATGGACAGTTCTATGTGCGATATTTATATCGTTTCGCTTCTTGTAGAAGAAATATAAAACAATAAACGTAAAAAAATTAAACACCAACGACAATGGGTCAACCCACTTTAGAGAAATAGGAATTTGGTTGGAGAACATGCAACATAAAGCACGTCTGCACTCTTTAATGCTTGCGTGCATAATGATTACGCAATAATAAATCAAATCAATGTAGGAACAATACAGGTCGCAACTTGTCGACAAGGAGTCGCGAACCATCCCTGTAAAGAGCTGTTCCGGACAGGATGGACGCGGAAAGCTGAATGGACGCGTACACGTCTCCATACAAAATTGTTGTTTTCTATGGACAAAAGCTGAAAGGAGCTGAATAAATGTGCGTAGTCCCTAATAGTGCGACGACAAATGCGAATTGCTTTTTTCGATAGACTGTCTTAGAATTTTGTCATTCGTAATTTCGTATCCTGCTTCGTCATTTAATAACGCATCGCGGTACTTCGCACTCGACTCTTAAGGACAATCGGTTATTTTAATATAAACGCAGTGACAGGGACGGCTTGTAACATTCCAGTCATTTCTTAAGGACAAGGTTTGCATTCCACAGCAAGTTCTACAGTAGCAAAAGTATTTTTAATCCAAAAATAGACAGCGTGTGCAGAGGGACAAGATAAAAGCGAGTCGTAATAGCTTATGAACGTAGTGTAGGCTCGATGTAGGCAAATGATAACCTCTCCACCCATTTTTAAGCAGAGAAATGTTGGTCTAGACTCCTGAAAATATCACTATCTCAGTCTACATTTTTGTAAAATAAAACGAAACATCTGAATACTCCATTGAAAAGCGTGGGAAAACTTGATTTGAGATATTTTCCTTGAATAAGCAATTACATGCTAATATTGTCATTAAAATACTTTTATTGGCGTCCATGATTGTTATCGTTCACAAGTCGACGAGATGTTTGCAGGGCATGATTAAGAGCGGACCAAACAATGTCGGGGTTGCTTGAACAATATTTGTTCTGTCGACGTTTTGAAGTTTTTCTATAGCTTCGCAGTTAATAAAGTTTCTTGGTACACGGATTGTTGTAGACTAAGATATAAAAGATAATTTAAAAATCAATAACGTTGATAGTTTAAGAATATGAATTGGAATAAAAGAAGACGTATTACGTCATAATGAAAAGATAAAATAACATCAATAAATAAAAAAAATTAAGATGTGGAAGCAAGACGTTGCTAAGTGCAGTGTAATGCGATGCTGCATCCCACAACGTTAACTGCCCTGCTTTAAGAGTTCATGTGAAGGAGCCTGGTCTACTTGGTATACACAATCTGTGATGAATAAACTTAGAAAAATGTATTACATAATAAGTTCTATATAGTATTCAGCAAGCAAATTGTAAAAACAGTATAACTATTAAAAGAAAATTAGGCGCCACAAGTTTAGGTAGGGGAGAGAAATAACTCGTGTAGATAAGACTTATAAGAAGCTAAGAACTAATCACGCAGCTCTACTCTCCGACACTCGTTTCATAATTGATGAGTAATACTTTTAGTATTCTTAAGACGTCGTTATGACAGCATGCAATTCTTCCGCTGAATCGATCGTCTCAGGAATAATGTCAAACAAATAACAGTCTTTACTCCCGTCATAACATACAAGTCACACAAATTATAGTAAATAGTTGTGTCACGTTTTGTTATTACACAAACAACAAAGATAGATAATCCTCTGCGTTTATTATAATCTTTGTCGTATTGACGATTGTTAGGACCTACTGCTAAACGATTCCGGTTAGAGTAACTAGTTACTACGACCACCCGATTCATCGTCATCAGCCGGAAGACGTCCACTGTTGAACAAAGGCCTCCTCCTCAGAACGCCACTATGAACGACAGCTTGACAATTGATTATCTTTAATTTCAGTGAGTGTCAGAATATTTTCAGTGTCAGCGTTTTCACTAGGTATTATTGTTTGAAACGAAATTTACGTGTCCAATATCGCCTGCGACATTTACGGGTCGTGCGACTCGCGCGACATCCGTGTCTTCTCGACAGTCGCCCGGCATGTCCCACAAACTCGCACAGATATACCACATGAATGTTGGGTGACTGGTCCCCTAGTAAAACGCAGCATCAACTGTTGCATTGCAACATAATATAAAGAAAGTGTAAAAAGATTTATAAGATCTACATTGTGATTACATAATAGACCATTTTTAACAATAATGTATAAATAAATGATTTTTCGGTAAATAGGTTTCTCAAACACGTATACCCTTTAAAAATTAAACAAATAAAATAAAAACTAGATGGCGTCGGCATATCCTAATGCAGTCTTTG
The DNA here is from genome assembly GCA_946251915.1 of Abrostola triplasia. NCBI lineage: Eukaryota > Metazoa > Arthropoda > Insecta > Lepidoptera > Noctuidae > Abrostola > Abrostola triplasia. Next base: position 1,552,596 of record OX276433.1, read on the forward strand.
TTAATAAAGGTAGCTGCAAAGAGTGCAGCTAACTTAGACGCTACAACGAAAGATACTTGCTGGATTTAACTACGTGCAGTTGGTACTTTGTGTATTACGTACGTATGATCTATGGACCTAACTGTAATTCTGTTGATCAATGCCTCTTGTCGTAGTTCTTTTAGTAATTTAGACAAATAACTTTGAACTGCATGATCAATAATTATTGAAATTTAGATAAAATGCACAATCACATTACGCGTACTCTTTTAATTAAAAACAAAAATTTCATTCGTTGGCTAACTTCACATTTCCACATCTATCTATAAATCTATAGACTTTTCCGGTATATTGTTACGTAAAATACGTGTTACGTGATACATTAGTATGTATCGTGTGGTAATTTTCTTTCAATTAGAGCGTTTTCTTGTAGAGTAAGACTGTCGCCGTTTGCACCGACCGCTGTTACCTGATATTGTTAGGTGTAAATTACCGTACATGCATACATTACCTGTAAAACAATAATGAGATTTCATATATCTGTGCACGATAGCTAAATTGCCTTACTGAAGAAAAGTGAGAAAACGTTTATTGGCATAAAATACACAAATATCATCCCTACTAATATATTATAATAAACGCGAAGGTTTTTACATATAGATGGATGTTTGTTACTCTTTCACGTAAAAAGTACAGAATGGATTTTAATGAAATTTCATATGGCGGTAGCTGACACCCTGGATTAACACATAGGCTACTTTTTATCCCGAAAAAATGTAGCGGGTAACACCGCGGCGCGCATCAAATATTCATTATCATCATCACAAAAGAAGAACATTGTATCTATAAGTAGAAAATCGAGCAGTTTAAAAAAATATAAAAGACAATGTATTTCCTAACAAAGAAAACTTGAGAAAACCGTAACTATGTTCACATTATACCGTTTGTTATTAATGTGCGTCCAAATTAATTGTTCACGGTTGACGGTACATGTAATAACATCTTTTAAAAGGTATGTTTTATGTCTTCTAGTAGGAAGGTCGAATGGGTGAGAACAAAGAAGGGACGAAATTGAAAACAATCACCGTTGCTTCAAGTTTCAACCCTAAATTACCTGGCAGAGATATGTTTATGGATGGAAAGAAAAAACCTATTTTGGGCCTATTTTTCAATGGTCAGCTACACTATATTAGAATGATAAAATTGGCATTTTGACAGTTAATGTAACACATCGCACTAGTTTAAAAGGCGGAAGTTTGTGAGTGAGTTTGTATGTTTGGTACCTCCTCACGCCACGAGGTAGCTGACACCCTGGATTAACATTGGCTACTTTTTGTCCCGAAAATAAGTAGCGGGTAACACCGCGGGGCACAGCTAGTGGAAAATATTCCAAACGTCAAATTTATTCTACTGATAAAAAATCATCTTACAATTGATTAATCAACCCTTCATAGTGTAGGAATAATGTAGGTTTATCAATTGTTTTGCTTGAAAAGTAAACTAAAATCACACCTTAAAATACCTCTGTCGATATTATTTATTTTATTTAATTTAATTTATTAGTGTACACAGCCGCTAACGCAGTTATAGCCAACTACGTTAGGTACTTGTGTTAATTTAAACCATATTATGTACACAATGTAGGTTTTATTTTATTTTAATAGTGGTCGTAAAGTATATACAAGTTGTTTACATGAGCCATAAAAACATATAAGTTAGTGTTTTGTTATACCTATTATAAACAGAGTGTAACATCACGCTTGTATTCCTCGAAGGGGTAGGCAGAAGTGTATATATATACTCTTATTTCGAACGAGTTATGAGGGTCTCAATGTAGGTAAAAGGGAGCGATCCTATTGCCATGCACCAGGCCAAATTCAAGATTCCGCACTGTTAATGAGAATAGCCTAATGCTAATAACACTGACCGAACCCAGGGATCGAACCAAGGACCTTACGCTCGTTTACCAATGCATGTTGAAGTTATCGCCAATATCTTTAATCTTAGATAGAAATATGGTTTATTAAAACCAGCCGCTATCAAAGATACCAGATAGCTACCGCTAATGGCTCCCGGCCACAGATCGTTGACCCATTGACTTTATAACTAGGCAATTAGTTTGAACGAACAATTGATACTGCATTATTAATGACGTCATATAACATGCAACCGGTGAGAATAACAACTGTTTACAATAGTAGTGAGAGCTATAACTATTTTTCGTTTAGGAGGCAAAAAGCACTGATAGCCGAATGGTATGACCGTTGGACTGCCAAGACAAATGACGCAAGTTCAAACCCCGGCACTCACCAATATCTTTTCGAATTCTCGGCGTACCTGTCATAAATTAGTTATCAGTTGCTAAAAACGGTGAAGGAAAACATCGTGAGGAAACCGGCACACCTAAGAGATATTTCAACGGTGTGTAAAGTGTCAGAAGCGATGTCAGAGGCCTACAGGCGGTTTAAACTCTGACACCAGGTTGTTCATCAACCATACGATTAGAAGAGGTGTGATGAGGTGCTTGTATACGCCTATACGGCAAGAAATATCATCATCATCATCCGGAGGACGTCCACTGTTGAACAAAGAACCCCCTTAGAACGCCACAACGAACGACAACTTGCCAATTGCATCCACCGGCTGCCAGCAACTCTGACAACATCGTCGGTCCACCTGGTGGGAGGCCTGCCAATGCTACCGAAGATAATATAGAAACTTTACCATGCTTCTTTACCGACAGATTGAAGCACTAATAGGATTTAATGCGATTAAATCTCTCTCTGTAATTGAATGTCGGATTTCTAATTATCTCTGCAGTTTCCATTAAACGTTCTCATGAAGTGGGTAGTGGGTGGCCTAATAATTGCGTTTTAATGAGGATGTGTCTTGGTGAACGGCCTATATTATTATAGAGCTAAATAAGGATAGAAAAGATTTGAAATATGTTGTCAAATATGGACTTCTTGTGTTTTCTTGTTGAGTTCAACTTTAATAAATGTATCTGTTTATGTGCTCGTATTATGTAACTTTTTTAATTGTTTAATAATTATTTTAACGAGACCAAAAAAAAAATTCTTTCTTTCTTAAGGTTGGATAAAAAGATCAGACAGTAAGCGGGTTGGCAGCTAATCTAGCCCAAGATGCGCCAAACGATGAATTTATATCTAGCGCCGCTCAAGCTCTATATCAAATGTAACAATGTATCCTCCTGCTATTTCTTCCATCCACGTTAGGTAAATGATTAATCAAAAAGATAATTATAACAAAATTCCATCAAGATCAGTTCAGGTATCTCTGATTATAATGCATTTAATAGTGAAAGCTGGATGTAATCTCTTCCAAGTATAATATTATCAGATAAAAACTGCAATATGGTATGCCTGGTAATGACATCAGGTGGCTGCTTTGGCAACTATCCAAAAAACTGCGGCTGGAGACAATTTGAGCCAAACTGCAAGGACCTGTTGCAGGAGATAGTTTACTTTGTGTAAGACATTTGAGACGTTTTCAATTAGTTATATTGTTTTGCTTCGTCGCACATCGTCTTACTTGTTTGTATTATATTTTGACGATAAATAGTTAGTTACGTTGATCAAAATATTGTGAAATTTTGTCTACTGTTTTTAATTTTTAATTGCATTAAAAAGTCACGCTTCATGAATCCGTGTTATTTCACATCTTATAAACTATGTCCTCCAATCTGGAGTCTCCTTAACTGTTTATTACGTAAACAAATCGATTTAAACAATATTGACTGAACCCAAATTGTTTGAACGCCTTTCATAGAAATGTCCCTTGCTGAAATTGTTTGAAAGAACAAAGTTATTTGTTGACGAGAAATGTTCAAAAACACCAACACGCAAGTTACCGGCGGGTGTATTGAATGCCAGTCATTCACAAACATTAATACAATCGACTGTTTTGAATTTGCCGCGAAAATGTCCTTGTTATGTTTTGAGGTGGGCGAAATGAAAACATAAGTACCTTTAACTTAACAATCCTACCTTTGACAGACAGATTGTACTGGGTAGTTTGTTGCGCCGTTTCTTCTTCCCAGCTATAGCACTAGGAAGTGATGACTGTCTTGATGTAATTTGACGTTCAAAAGGTTCTTTAAATTTAATCTGTTTTAAATAAATGAGCTATCTCTTTAGCTTTTCTTACTTTATGACGATAGGGACCATAGAACAACTTCATACATTAGAAAGATGAAAACATTCTTATAATTAAGGTCTGACGATTGAACAAATATTATCTAAATATTTTTTTTTGTATTTGGTTTGCGAAAAAAATATACGATTTAAATCTTCATCTCGTATATTTTGGGTTAAATAAAAATGATATCAGTACACACACCTAATGTAGATACAACAGGATGTTTCCTATACCTCAATACATATGAAACATCTTTCATCATGTGCATGTTTGTGACGTAACGAGCGACGCATACGCATTAATTTTGAAACAAAAACAAGACTTTCGGGCGCTAATAGCAGTGGCTTGAAACATTCCCGTGGGAGAATTCTGAGCCAATAAGGAAGTACCTACTTTAAACTTCGAATTAATGTCTTTTTAATAGACATAAGGTTTTAATGAATGACTGCCATATGATGAAAGGATATTTGTAGTATGGTGAAATTGTATCGAACGAAAGCTGGGAGGAGAACTGACTGTTACAACATGAAGACCTTTCGACGAGTAAAAAGAGCTATATTTACTAAGGGCCTTTACTAGTCTTAACCTTATGTCATAGATTGGCTATTAGATACAAGTCTTGTGTTAGACCACGATCAAGATCTAGAAACCTTAAAAAAAAAATGCCTAGTATCTTAAAAAATGTGTGCTTATGTAAAATTCTAGAGGTATTATGTGTGTAAATATAGAGCGTTTTTCTAATTAGAGTCTAAATATAAATAAACAAAAATACAAATTAATATTTTTATGCTTTATTTATTTTGAAGAAAAATGACGTAATTATAACGAAATGTTATTTTCATTTTAATTATTAGAATACATAACACGACGTGAACGAAATAAGGTGTTATGAGTTTTGTCTTTGTCTATGTGTTTATTAATCTGTGGGATTTGGGCCTGTGTGAGACCAAGCCATAATAGTTTATGGTAATGATAGACAAAAAATAAACACATGTTATATTCATAAGTAGGTAAACAGATACTAACACAAAATATATTTAATTGAACTTAGGAGTATATAATGTGAACCCACACTCATATTTCACACTTAGGTGCTTATTTTTATCCGCCTTTTTAAAGAAATATACAGATAATAAATAATAACAACAAGGGCAAAGGCCTCTTCTCCTAATACGGTGTCTTGTACAATTTAGTTATATACAGAATAATTTATCAACAGTAATAATAACAAAATATAATTACCTAAATATGGAATGATTTCTTTAAGCATGACTTTTTGAAAAGGCCTATGTATTTAATTATGTCTTGTTAGTGGCCTGCATTAATGGTAAATCTACTAATTAACAATACTATGTAATTAAAACAAACAGCAATAACTACCACAAAGTATTTCGTAATTTACCCGTCACAAGCCAGTGATTAGACTGCATTCTGCTTGAAGATATAAAATGTAGTCTATCGCGAGATAATCGAGTTTCTCTATTTAATCGATTCGTGAATTATTCAATTGATCTCGATTCTCGTCTGTATGAAGTAAGAAATTAAAAATACGATAGACTGTGAATCAGCCATCACGGCTGTTTTATGTGACGGTGTAGGCAGAGGTCTTGTTTTCTACTGTAACAAACTCGAAAAACTGTTACTAAAAGAACACACAAATGAGAGAACATTGAATATTTTCAAAATGTTACATAAGTAACAGATTAGTAGAATGTAACTGCAATTTCAACTAGAAGAACTTATAGCAGTGATAGCTGAGTGGTATGACCGTTGGACTGCCAAGTCAAAGGTCGCAAGTTCAAACTGGCACCAATGTCACCAGTCGCTAAAAACTTTGAAGGAAAACATCGTGAGGAAACTGGCACACCTGAGAGATTTTTCAACGGTATCACCGTTGACTACAGCCCCTTACCAGGGCAATTTACTTTATGGTAGCGTGACGCCACATAACACAGCACGTAGCGGCGTCTCTAAAGAATCATTGCAATTGCAACAAAGTTTTCCTTCAATTTATCGACCTATTGCCACACCGTTTTAAATTACCTTTATATCACCACATAAATATTGCTATAGTGTCGGTATATATTCTTATCAAACCACGTGTGTATACAAATAATGCATGCGTTGCATAACATACAAAATTGCAGACATCGTAAACCGAAAATTGAATACTCTATTTAGGAATTTCACTCTAATTTTGCTTCCTATTGATAAAAATCGCAACAATACAGCATACATCTTCTTTTACTTATTTAATTGATAAAATTAATTTATGGAGTAGGTAGTACACAAAATGTTTGAATTCTTTAGATGCTATCTAGATTTTGATGAACCTCTTTGTTTAAACTTCTCGGTCAAACCTATAATTGTATTTCTACTATTAGAAATTTTACTATGTATTCGACTCCACACGTGACCAAAGGGCTGGTTCATTTTTTGGCCAAAGAATTAGCATTGCCATTCAACGTGGCAATGCTGCCAGTCTTTTGGGCACGTTACCGGTTGACATCGATGGGGATGAATTCTTTGATGCTTTTTAACTTTTTATTTTTGTATATATTGTTTTTATTTTGTATTAGAATTAAGTTGTATATATTTGTAAAATAGTATGTTAATCGATAATTATGTTCACTATTAGAAACATACCAAAAAGTTAAAACAATAACTAACAGGTGTTACTTTTCTTCCTGACTATTACTACGACTATTTTATAGGATGCTCGAAGTCAGAGAAAGTCTGAAATCTAACAATCATAATTAAGAAGTTTATTACGTAGCAAGAATAGCAACAGTCATCATCATTACCAGGTTATTTCAGTCGACTGCTGGACACGGGCCTCTCCTATGGCACAATATATTGCAATAGGGACTAAAAATTTAAAACAGGTAATGTTTAAGCCTTAAATTGCATTTTTTATACAGTGAGATATTATTAACCGAAATATTTTCTATGCATTATCGATGCTACTCGTCATGCCTCGGTAACTCCAAGGCTGAAAGTATTTAATCAACGCATCCTTGCATTACTAAAATTTTAATTAAAAACAATAACAGTACTGTTTATGGTCGGAGAACAACGTAATTTAAAAGTCTATGAAATATTGTAGGAATTTTCACTAAATAAATGGTGGAATATTTTTTACCGTGTTATTTATCCACGCATTTTTCATTGGCAACGCATATGATTAATATATTTATTTAAAAAAAATATTAATGTAGGTTATGTAGGTTTATTATACAAAATAAAAGTTATCATACCTCATTTTCCAGCCAAACATTTTTCTCTGTCAGCACAAACGCGGAGTTATCATAACAACACTTCTCTTTGTCGATTCTTCCACTTTTCGAAGACATTTTATCAGTCACTCAATGTTATGTTATGAAAATAACCAAATACACGTGTTAAAATCCTTGAACGCGTTTCATATAAGAATCGAGTGCAATGAATTCGAACGCAACAACTTTTCGTTACGCGTAGGGTTAAAAAAATGCTTTCCCGCCAAAACTGCTGTCAAACTAGTTGACAGATCACTGCGCGGGAAACCGCTTCTGTTCCCAACTCGACGTGCACTGACCGCTACTGAAACGTTCTCGGCTTAATAAATACATAAAAAAATGTATACAAGCCGGATTTCTATTGACTTAACCGAGCGCGCGCAGACAGATCAGTATTTCGCATATCTAACTAAAGAAGTCCTACTGTAAAATTTTCCGACGAATCTGGGAAACTAATTATAAAACGATTTATATATTAATGGCCCTTGTGTATAGTAACATTGACACTATATGACTTTTATTAATTGACTTTTTATCATCGTTGCAAATTGTTATTGCGTGTGTGATGTGTGGGGCGCGTTAGTTCTTACATAGGTCGGTTTCCTCGTGGGTTAAAAGTGTCTCGTTGAACCATATCGGACCTTTTTGCGTATAATAACCAAATAACCTCTTTGATCACCAAATGTGTCGATATTCATATATTTTTATTAATTAGTAAGTTAAGGCTTAACTTACGTAAGTAATGACTATGGTTTGGTGTTGACTACCGCGATTATCTTTGTTTTACGGCTTCACGTAAGAACTTTAAAACCGGGGAATAAGAAGGAGAGAAGAGCCAAAGGCCAGTAGCCAAAAGACTCATGAGGAATCTTCTTTCAATACCAGGTACCTTCAATGTAGATAGAAACTACTTTTTAATATTTTTGTTTAACTTTTTACATTCTTCAATTTTTCACGTACGAAATTTTCTTCGTCGACCACTATAAAAATAAGTCCCAGTAGTAGGTACAAGGCCACCATGAAAACAGTTGACACATAAGTTAATTCACTTTATAATCCGTTACGTTTCCATTGATAGACGATAATGTATTAATGGCCGATTTGTTATCAAGTGACGTCATTCCCACAATTGATCACTACTGCTGTCCTTGAATTAGTCCGCTTTAAACGATCACATTCTGTACTGAATAGTGAACTATTTGAGTAGGTAAAACTGGGTCTGTGGAAAAACTAGATGTGGTAAGTACCTAAAAAGTGAGATATTATCTATTGCAGCCGGCGCGCTGAATTTTGCAAGCTTTACGTTAGGAATGTTAGATTTAATAACGTAAACCCGTAACGTGCCAGTCTTTTGGGCACGTTACCGGTTGACATCGATGGGGATGAATTCTTTGATGCTTTTTAACTTTTTATTTTTGTAAATATTGTTTTTATTTTGTATTAGAATTAAGTTGTATATATTTGTAAAATAACGTGACTTCCTACTTCAGAAAGATAGTATTAAGTAAAGTTTATTTGCTTTAGGCATGTAGAAAGGATGGATGAAAGAATAGTGACAAAGCGAATATATGAGGTGAATGTTATTGGAGTATTGGGAAGAGGAAGACCTCGGCGAACATACTTGGACCAGATCAGAGATGTTTTACAAAAGGGTCAAGTTAAGAGTGTATACCCAACGAGCGTGTATGAAGAATGGGATGCGTCTGAATAAGGCGGAAAAATTATGTCAGTACCGTAGCAAATCGAAATCCGTGGTCTCTCCCTACCCCTCTGGGAAATAGTCGTGACTTTATTTATGTATTTGTAAAAAGTTTTGTTTTAACCTATATTATTTTGGAGCTGGATGTCTAGGACTGTGAAAAACACTGTTCAAATAATACTCCAATTATTATTTGTGGTAAGGCAACTACTTATATCGTAGAAGAGATCAGGCAATTACATAAATAAACAAAATACTACCATTGCACAGCTTTTTTTATTACTTAAGTTACTCAAAAGCTTAATTTTACCGGGGTTTTTCCAAATTCACAAATGTCTACTTGAAGTATTCGTTGCCGGCGTTGCCCAATACTGCACCAGTAAAAAACCCAACATTGTACGTTGACTTGGACAGTACCAACACACCTGAGACTTCAAACGTAATTTACTCCTCTCATAAATCATGGACGTAGATTGTGTATGATGACATATTGATGTTCAAATGATTTCACAATACATAACACAAATATAATATATGAATATATAGCTGCAAGTTGTATTGCGTGTGGTTAGTATGTAAATAGTTAAAGTCTTAACCCTTACATACTATGTTTGACTACTTCTGAGAAGAAATGCAGGAATATAAAATATTTAAGTGTCTTTGAAAACTCCAGAAAATTAAGAAGGATTTGCTTGTAAAATAAACTTGTCTGGGCATGCGTTTTAAGGAAAGCGACAGCAGTTTGGTCCTGTTTTAGCGGGCATGAAAATTTTTAAAACCATTAGCTAACAAAATCTCATAGTTCCCATACCGATATCTCGTAAATTGTTAGTTATTCACCTATGTTCAGTGATAAGCAATACTACTTAGCCAGCAGTACATTAGATAACCTAACAGCCCAACCTACAAGTTAAACAAGTCGTTACCGATGTTTAACTAGGCGTTACATAACCATTCGCTCAGAACCTAACTACTGGAGTATTAAAAAGTAATAACATCACGCCTGTATTCCCCGAAGGGGTAGGCAGAGGTGCACATATAGTACACCCACATTAAAAAGTATACTTAAGTATATCTGCAATCTTTCACCGCAACACTAGTAAGCTCAACCGGTAGAGTGCAATGCTCGGTAAAGTAGGATCGGACCACACTGTAACACAGTCTATAGGTATATGTATATAGGCTGTGGCTTTGTTCAGTGTACTGCGCGTATTGCAGGGATGCAATTGGCAAGCTGTCGTTCATTGTAGCGTTCTAAGGGGGAGGCCTTTGTTAACAGTGGACGTCTTCTTAATGATGATGATGATGATTTGGGACGGTAAAATGCATTGCCTGTAGTAAATTTGATTTTCTACAGGCAATGTCGTCCATAATGTATGCGGGTGTGTAAATACCTGTATAATCAGTCTGTAATAAACGCAAAGACCAATAAAGAATGCGTTGAATACTCTCCCTTTGGTTTATAAGATTTGTAAGTGGAAGTGATGAATGGTAAGTACCAGCAGTAGATTTAGAAAATCTGTCACTATGTTTTACGATGATAGGTAAGCCTTTGTGAGATCGCTGGAGGCGCTTTGAAACAAAAAAATAAGGCCATTTGTTATACAGTTACAGACCCAGGTCAAGCTAAATATTAAGCGTTTTAACAACTGTAAAAGACAGGACAACAGTAAAATAAATAGTGGCTGGAATTTCAAATTGTTTATATAAATATTGCCAGTATTTGTGTGTGTTCGTTAAAGATTGTTAATTAGATAAATAAACAGTTAGTTTTAGAACCATTATTGACTACGGAACGTTACCTGTAGATATATTTCATTTTTTTCAAAAGAAGAATACATTCCTTTACATAATTAGAGAAACATACAATAATCATAATTTCGTAATGCAATAGCAAGGCGGGCTATAATGACTAATAATAATATTATAATGAAATTAAGATTATTAAAGATTAAAGTAAATCTTGAGATGGAAAAAGAATCGACTCGTGAGGGATTTGAACCCTCGACTACCTCATCATTTATTTTGAATTGGGCGTTCTGACCGCTGAACTAACGAGTCACAAAATAAGGAGGTCAAATTAGCGTTTAGTTTCAGATTGACTCATTCCCTGAAATGAATCATGATCTTTTTTTATCAGCTTCATAGCGGATAGCGGCATAGCGGTTGATTGGTATTTTTACACTTGCTATGTTAAAAGCGATTGCTGAATAAGAAATAAATGTACTTATACAATGCCCACTTAATTGTAAATAAGTATTATATTATGATAATAATATGCTTTCTCACTCCTATTAAATATTTAATTTTAATTATACGTATAATATAGTTTTTTATGCATTTTTGAAATTTACGCTGTACAATAATTAACCCCCTTATCACAAAAAGGTGTCAATTTAAACCATTGATTAAATTATACCTGTTACTCTCGTTTGCATGTCAAAGTATAGAGATGTCAATAGACTTAATACGGGGCTTAGTTAATACTCGCATGATCCTCGTTTATGAATAAGAGAATAAAAGAGGTAAAATGATAGATTTCTTGTGTTTATTTTTTTTTCCTCCGTGGTAGTATATGTGTATAATATAATATAGTCAATAAGATCTATTTAATGTTTTTAAATAGATAATAATAAATATTTTTTAAAGGAGCAAATCTCAAAAAATCGACTCGTGAGGGATTCGAACCCCCGACTACCTCATGATAAATTCAATTGGGCGTTCTAACCGCTGAACTAACGAGTCACATGCAATATTGTGCAAAATCCAGCTTGCGTTGCTAATTTATCTGATAAGGCTTAAATACGTGTGAAGTTTATCTTTTCCAGTGAGATATGCAAATGCATGATAATTCTATCGAGTGATAGGGTGGGTGCTAATAGTGCTTATTAAATTATAGGTACTTAAACGTCACCGCACACATATCAACTCGGAAAGGGATCATGTCCGTATCGCCTCGCCGTCAAACAGGCGTCAACCCGACGCGAGGCGATTACGTTACGATTCCGATTAGTGTGCGTTGCAGTAGGGAGTTTCATACAAAAAATACTGCATTAGTCGAGTTGATACAATGGTGATCCCTTTCCGGGTTCTTATATGTGCTATATATGTAATTAGCATGTAATTTAGTCTACTACTAAATACATAAACATTTTGGTAGACAATGTACGTAGTTATATGCAATTCCTTTTCACGAAATTCTACACAAACGACCATGTTCGATACTTTCCGAACCTAATGTCTATAATGGCGCCTCTATGCTGCAAAGGTGTAAGATACATCACACATTGTCAGGCATATAAGTACCAATTACCTGTGTACCGACAAGTTTTTGATACGTTTTCAAAATATAATGATAAGCGAAATCAGTCTCTGTCTTAGTAAAACTACTACAAGTTGATATTACGTGACACAATCCTGTTATTACATTCCAATTATGGAATGCTACTAACTAGTAACTTAGCATTTTTATAATCAAGCCGAGTCCGCCCCTGTAATAATTGAAACTGGTCCCGGGATTGCATTTTTCAGGCAATCGACTAGCCCGGATACTTTCTTATCTACCTAATAAGATATTTAAATGCAAAGGAGTTTTATGTTCTGTGGGATCAAATCACATAACGACAAGTCTGTATTTCCTGAAGGGGTAGGCAGAATACATATCTGGTGCGTTTACAACTAGTTCACCCACATTTTGCCAGGTATGTTAGAGAGGCGCATAACATTTGCATCGAGATAGATTTTATAGCTTCCTCTATACTCCGGTCCGTTTTATGCTGGACACTTTTTCTTTTATCATTATCTTCAGTATCTACACATTGGGGTACCTACATTATAAGAGGCTCCACCAGTGACGACACTCCATAAACCAATTAAAACCACTTTAGCAATAAGCCTTGTCGTGGCAAGACTGATCGAGTCTATCATTCGCTATTCCAAAAAAAAGCAGCAAAATTACTGAATGACTCTCACAGTTTTGAATAAACAAAACCATACAAACAGTTTATTCATATTTCTGAATGAATCATCTCAATTCAAGTCCGGTCGAGGTCAGAGAAAATCTTGAACAATAGCGGTGGCCACCTTAATGGCACCGGATGACACTCATTCCTCAGATTAGGCTCCATTGTGGATCTATATATAGAACTGGATTACTGGACGTGTGTCATGATTATGTCAAACTGACTACACGTGATTGTTAACTTGGGAACTGGTAATGGTTTAGTAAGCTCACGTGCGGTGCTTTAACAGACTAAATAGGTCTTATAGACGATTGATATGTCATCATCATCAGCCGGAACACATCCACTGTTAAGCAAAGGCCTCCCCCTTGAATAAAAGGCGGGTTGCCATAATCCCCACAATTGGCAAGCGGCTTGGGGATCGCACTATTGGTGGTGAAGTGACAGAAGACGCTGTTGCCCATCTTCTGGATTTTTCCTTAGTCGCCTCTTACGACACCCACTGGAAGAAAGGGGGTGGACGATTCTAGACTGGATACCACTCTGCAAATGTGTGCGATTGATATGTGCTAAAAGTATATTGACATACTTAAGTAAGTATTTAAAATTGTGTATAACTGCCAAGAGTAAGTTGGTCTTCCGGCAATACGATGTGACGACGATACTTAAAAAACCATGCCAGAGTCCTACACTTTAAATAGAGGCCTATGCCCCTTAATAGTAGTCAGAAGAAAACCTATTACAGGCGCTTGTAAATCATTTATGCTGCAGTTACACGATGCCAAACTGCCATTTCTAGTAGAACCGACAATAATTGTTCTGTAGACAGAAATAACAATGTTGTGCAGTATTTAGTTATGAGACATCTGACAGCTATGTGACATGGATAAATAACTACGTAGGGCTTACATAAAAAAAACTAATAGTACTCAAATATGGAACCTCACATACATCTTCTCCATTCCGTCGTGGGTAAAAACCGAGTAAAAAGAGCTTCCACTTACCAGCTCTTTACCTTTATCTTGAGCTCAAAGTAACGAAATATCTTACGATTTTTCTTACTTGAACCAAGTTGCTACACCTCCATTAAGACAGAACCAATCTCAGGTTCGTAGCTCATTGGCTATTCCTCTACCTGATGCAATACGCAGGCGATATGTGCACATTGTGACGGGCAGGTAATTAAAAATCAATACTATGCAGTACTAATGTGGTTGGACGCTGTTCTATAAGGCATTTGTATCATGTATGTGACAGTTTGCGATGTTTATAACTAGATAATGGTATGGTCCTAGATTAGTTATTGTGTAGATAAGCTGGTTGTATTTTTAATCGATTTTATAATACTATGCTCTTAAACGAGGTTAAAATGAAGACAGAAGTCATGCAATGACAATAGAACTAAATCCTTCAATCACGATAACTGTAACAAGTACCAGTTTAGTTAAGATAGCCGTTTGTTTTACTACAAAAAGACGTTATTTATTTATCATTAAAAAGAAGATATCCTTTCTAATTACTCCAATAAAGAGTATACCAACTACATTTGACAGCTCAGTTTGACAGATAATTTTTCAACTTTTCTAAGACGTTTATGTGAATATGGCATATTGCAATTATATAATGCTAGTTCGCAATAGGTATTCCCCTTTATCAGTAAGTAATAAATCAATATATTGCTGGCTCTACATCTAACCCCGGGATCAGTGAGGTAGCCGGGTCATGGATTATACTAATCATCGGTAAACATTATGATACCACGGATAACCTGGGCATTAGGTATCAAGATAGCGGCCTATTGGATCGCAGTCCACTTTCTTCACAGATTAGCCTACATACTATAAACATGTAATAAATCTCTTATAATTAATTATGATAAGGAGTTAGCTTTGGGTTGTATGGCTTCGTCATCATAAGTAGGTACCTAATAACACTGATTTTTGCATTGCTTCTGACAATGCTCTGATTGTCTCCTTGGCAGTGGTCGCAAAGGCAATTGCTGAGCTCGAGGTCCTGGGTCCAATTCCCAGCTCGGGCAAACTGTTACTGGGTGATGCTATTAGGTAATGTGAAGTAGCATGTAGTATGGATTTGTGTCCGGTTGATGACAATAGGCTTGTCTACTATTACATTGGGACCTATAACATAACTGGTGAAATGTGGTTGAGTACTATATGTACACCTGTGCCTACCCCTTCGGGGAATACAGGCGTGATGTAATGCTTCTGAAAACATTTACAAAACATGATATACTATTTAATTTTTTTGAAGTATGGGACCCTAACTTTTCTATTTACGTAATAGTTTCTTGTATAACGGATTGAAAAAATGTTTTTCTATTATTACAGCTAGATATCTATCTCATCCTGTTGCTTTTATCCTTCAAACCAAAACCATTCACCCTGAACCCACGTTCTACTAATTTCACGAGTGGGATTACAATAACAAACTTATCTAATGACGTCAGCAATAAACTCCTATCCAAAATCAACCTTAATTTGATAATATCAAAGTCCAAAATGATGTAATAACGTTACGACGACTGATAACAATTCACTATTCCTATAATCTGTCAGGGGTGCGGTCAAAACACTTCATAGTTCAACACGATAAGGAATAACTCGTCAAAGCTATGCTAATTGGCTGAATGCTTTGTTTATCATGTGATCTAGGTCCAAATGCATGATCTGGTAGTGATTGAATGTCTAAAATGTGTATTGAGTGCTTGCAATGGCCTAAAAGTCTGTGATATTTATTGGTTGGGTCCGAACCGGGTCAGGCCGGTTTCCACGTCATATTTACGCAGAATCAGCGAGGAAACCGGTTTGACACACCCCCACATGCCGAAGACCGCAACAGTAATGCAACATTCTTGGATACTCGTCAATCATGGTGCAATTTCAACGACATTTTAAATATCATTCAGTTCACAGGCCCCACATTCAGCCCTTTTTCCTTTCCACGTACCAGTGTCCATGTGTATGTACTGGTTTTTATAATTTCGACTGCAGTTTTGCACATAGCAATTACGCAGGACGGCATAATCGAATGAAAGTGCAGCGTGTAATAAATAACCTTTCACACTTTCAACGACGCGCGCGATCTTTGTAAATTAAATGTCAAATCGTCTAATTCAAATTCGGAAATTCGGCCACTACTCCGGTTTAGAGTCTATGGTTTTGCCTCACTTTTGTGTGTATTCACGGATTCTAGCTTGTTCCGTTGTTAGATTCATTTGTTTCATTATGTGTTTATTACGCGACTTTCCAGAAGTTACATAGCTAACTTGAAGTAAGCCTTAACTTGCCTACATGACATATTCAAGCTATCTTCTCAATCAAATGGGTAATTAGGTAAATAAAATATTTTTTTAACGGCAACTTACTGTTTATGTAAGTATGGTCTATCAATTCTAGTACCTATTGTAAAGTAATTTAGATTATACTAGACTAGTAGAGCTTGGAATCAGAACTTGATTTTACCAAGCATAAAGCTCGCTTACCATGAACTCTTAAAGCAGGACATTTTCCGACATAGTTCAAGCGAGACCGCTATGTGCAGTGTGATGTGGCGTCTCGCTTCCACAACGTAAACTGTCCTGCTTTAAGAGTACATGGTGAGGGGGCAGTAGACTGTTAAAAACACTCGCTTTCTTAGCTATTACTGAGGGTGTTTGAAAGAGATCGCCGTGAGCAATAAGACCGCCCATTGTACAATTTTAGTTTTGTATATATTGTTTTTATTTTGTATTAGCATTAAGTTGTAAATAGTTTTTAAATATTTCATAGATTAGATTGATTAAATATAGGAAATATAATTTGCTACATAATATAAACGAAGATTAATGAAATTTTAGTTTTAAGGTTTTCTCTGTATATTTTTGTTTTATATTATTATGTAATTATTATAACTTAGCCGTCGTTTATGCAGCAAAAAACGGATAAACGTAAATTCTAACGAAACTTCGAAAAAAAAATGCAATTTTTTGAATGGCAAGGTTTTCTAACTTCGTATAATGACTAACTTACATTAACACATGTTTATACATAACTTAGTTCGACTGTTAAGTGTTTAAGTAGGCACTAAAAATGTTAATTATTCAAAACTACAATATTACAGTTGATAATACTATTTTTGGTAGGAATATACCACTTGACGTCGAAGGTGTTATAGTGTTAATAAGATATACAAATAAATATATTTTTCCAGTCAATCGTTATAAAAATATATTTGTTCAACATGTGAGGTTGTTCTATTAGTCATAATTCTACCGGTCCATGTTTGGGTGCCAATAAAATTTTAAGTTTTCAAAACAGCTTTCAGTAAATCAAATAAATTTAATTGCAGTTGATAAGAACGTTAAAAAATAATGGAATTAAAGGTCTCTTATGAAATGTTGTCTGATATAGAAACCTTCAAATGATCATCATTCGTAGTGATTAATAAAAATAATTTATTATTATAGTTTAATAGGTTTTGTAAGTTACGAAGCCTTCTATGCAACGCATGCTTGTTCTTTATACTATTAATTTGATATAAAGTAGATGTTCTTATACAAATAGCAAGAAGCTAGATTAAATATGCAGTTAAATGGCAATTCGTATCTCTTTTGCTTAACCTTACAAGTAATAAACAAAATTCCCTACACTTTGGTCCTCGCTGACGCGAATTACATCACTTGACTAACGAAATTCGACCTTAAGAGCGACTTGCGTCACACAACCACCCCAAAACCTATGACCTTAACTTGACATTACATAAAAATCACTTACTTTTTTTTCCAGCAGCAATATTGTCTCTCCCGGTTCTGCCACTTTTTTTATATCAGCCATTTTCGTTCACACTCGGGAATTTACGTTAAAGTTAGATTTCGTTTTGGATTGTTTTGTAGCCGGTCGCGTGGTTGAATAGTGACTGTCAGATCCTACTATTGACGCATGCGCGTTTGCGATTAGCTCCGGGACCCCTATTTTGCGTGGTCAGTGACAACGGGCGGCGTTGTGTGCGGGTTCCGTACAATTTAAGACCTTTTTGACTGGTAATAGAGTTGCATTTTTCTTGAAGCTCTTTAAATAAGGAGAGATTTGTACGTTCATTCAACTAGGAGACGTGACGTAAGCAACACCTACCTAATCTGATTTAAAGATAACGTATCGAGGTTTTTAGTCGGTAAAAGGGTTGAATTTCTAAAAGCTTTTTCTGGCCTACATAAAACTAAAAGTATTCCTAACTTAAATCTCGAGATGGTAGGTACAGTCGCTTAGACACAATACGATCTAAACGTTGTTTACCTAAAACAAATGTAATTTTTTCCTATAGTTTATTGAAAATAGAATAACAATCCTAAATCACGTTAAATACCGCACAATTTAAATTAATATAGACAGTGACTGTACAATTGTACAGTTGTGGAAG
This sequence comes from Abrostola triplasia, assembly GCA_946251915.1. Taxonomy (NCBI): domain Eukaryota; kingdom Metazoa; phylum Arthropoda; class Insecta; order Lepidoptera; family Noctuidae; genus Abrostola; species Abrostola triplasia. The sequence goes on from OX276433.1 coordinate 1,571,084, forward strand.
CGAGACGCCGTATTACACTGCACGTAGCAGCGTCTCGCTTCCACATCGTAAACGGTCCTGCTTTGAGAGTTCATGGTAAGGGGCAGGCCTTAAATTGACCACCAAGCTTTCACTCCATCCCCAAAATTTACTACTTACACAAGCAATACAGACAAAAGTGCCTATAGCAAAAAAAAGTTTTCTCTACTCTATATATTCATAGATATTTCGCCTAAGAATACTCACCGAATACCGGAGAACAATAAACTTATCAATGAATGCACTCCTGATACCTCGTAATAGTTTGATTTACGACTGGCGCGAAATGTGTAGGTTAGTGTCGCGACAGGGCGGACTCTGCTACGCGTAAAGTAATGAATACAATCATTAACCTAATAATCTATTTGTATATCCGTGCAATCGAGACGATAATCACCACGCCCCTCTGTGACGCGTGTTGGTTTACTTCGGAGCAGTGCATTGATTTTGTAGTGGATTAGAATCAACGCATTGCTTCAGTAATTCTGCTATTATAACATAATAATATAAATCAGGATCGTATCAAATGGAAATCCATGGTATCTGCTTACCCCTTTGGGAAATACGCGTGACTTTATGTATGTAATATATTGGACTTTCGATATCTAATATAAACAGGAACTTTTTATACTCTCAGGTAGCAATAAAATCATGATTCATCATCTCGATTCAAAATCATGTAAGGAGAAGCCTTGCATTTTAGAAAAGCTCCTGATGCCTGCACCACTTTGTTCCCGGTCGTATCACATTGCTGTTCCATAGACCTAATAGATCTATTGACGGCACATCCTACAGGTAGGTACCTTCACGCAGATATGCGTGTCGATTGTGAAAGCAATGAGAATTCTGAGTACCTGTCTATCGTACGACCTTGAACGAGATTATTCTCTGCGTTTTTGGGTAGTCGTAGTTGAAATTGGTGACAGTATCTGAAATATATACAGCCAAAAGGAAGGGTATTTCTAATAACCATACAGGGTACATGGCTGGCGGCGCCTGGAGCACATTATGGCTGCACCGCACCGCATCGCATCGCATAACAAAAATCTTAATACACCGCATAATCGTACATTTAATACTAAATATAAACTATCGCACACTATCAGGCTACAGGCGGGCCGATTGGTTGCTTTGGCGTTATTTTGCAATGCGATGCAAAATTCATCATTAGCCGGAAGACGTCTACTGTTGTACCCTTAGGTAAGGGGGAGGGTTGTCATAATCCCCACGCATAGCAAGCGGCTTGGGAATCGCAGTATTGGTGGTGAATTTACAAAAGACGCTGCTGCCCAATTTCTGGATTTTCTCTGGACAATTTTCCGTCTCACGACACCCACGGGAGGAAAGTGGTTGGACAATTCTAGCCTAGCTACCACTCGGCTCGTTTATTAAATATTAGGTATTTTATAAAATTATATCAAGATATAACAACTGTATGCGGAATCCTAACAGTGTTTCTTCCCACATTTTTACATGGTTGACAAACAGATAACTTGTTGAACTTTCGGATCTTTATCAGTCTCGCCGACAAGTAATTTGTAATTTATGACTGTTATGCATGTATTATATATCAGATTTATCTTACGTTACCTAACAAACATTAGGCAGGGTTACGTTTTTATTAAATGCGCGTTAATATTATGCAAGTTGAAGTGGCAATGGGCAGGCCATATCCCTCGAAAAACCGATAACCGCTGGGGAAAAAAGGTTCTCGAGTGGCGATATCGTCAGAGCTGCGGGCAACCGGTGGATGCAAATGGCAAGTTATCGTTCTAAGGGGGAGGCTTTTGTTCAACACTAGACTTGGACATTTTCAAGCTGGTACGCTTCGTCTACTCAAATTCGTACTGTTAAACTTTACACAGGCGCCAAATTGTTTCAATATTGTGTGGTCGAAAGATTGACGGCAAAGTTTTTTTCAATAAGACTTAATCATGTTTAGTTAGTTTTAGTTACGAATGATAAAAGTTGTAAAAACAATATTGCTGTCAGTACAACTAATCCACATTTAGCTCAAATCGCAATGACCGTAAAAATAAACGACTTATTGAAGACGGACATGCAGTTTAATATTTATTGATACATCTTTGCCTCATGCCACTAGCACTTTAAACTTAAACATTATTGAATCTATGAAAATGGCAAGGATTGTCTTGAGTCATTTAATTGCCTCTAGGTGCTTTGGGTAGTCGTTTCACATAACTTGATGTACCTTGGTAATAACTTAACCATCTCACAGTCCAGTGTACCACATGGCATACAGCGATTGTTTATCTATTGTGTCTACTTAGTGTACAGTAGACATCTTAAGTAATAGACATAATATATCCGTAGATATTTTTTAGAAAAATCAGGTGTGACCTGTCTATTAACTTGAATTGTATACTACTGAAAAAAGAACCATTTCTATGCTTGGAGATATTATCTGCCATGCAGAAATTCTTCACCCAAACATTAAAGAGGAAATGCTAAAAAAGAGCCAACCAGAATTCTTTAAGGCAAGGAGTAAATTATAAAACACCATTTGATTCATATATATTTATTTTACAATTAAATTACATGATAATTATTTTCGTACTGTATTGGGGCCGAATTCATTCATACATTAACTTAACAATTTATTTACACTGCGAATTATAATAACTTTACGATCTATTGAGATGGCATTATTTATAATTAGTAATATCAGTCCACATCACAACTGTAATTTATCTAAGATACACGCTATCCTGGACTTATGACTGTTATGCAAGGTTAAGCTGCGGTTTTAGAGGTTATATCTTAGATGGGTAACCGTCTCCTTACCGTATATTGAGGAGGTTTGTTAGACAACGTCGACAAAAAGAGTCATAAGCCCAAAATGTATGTCTACCGTAAAAATAATTAGTATACGCACACACTAAGAACAATTAAAAACTTTTATACGCCTTATTATAATTATGTATCTGTTTACCAAATGTTGTCAATAGACAATACTTGTCAAGGTATAATAAAATTTTACTAGATATTTCTAAGATACGATTTTAATTAGATTTTTAAGTGACTTTTGATGACTATTCAGCATGTTGCCCATGTTGAAATGACATCAAAAGCTAGGCTTTTTATACAATAATGCCAATTAGTGTGTACATAAACTGAATTAAAATTAAATTGATATTTTATGTTTGCATTAACATGTCTACCAAGTACAAATAAAACAATTTAATTTACAAGTAATTAGATTCATTGCGTATAATTTGGATCATTTAAAATATATTATTTCTGCGAGATTCTTAATCAAAATTGATAGAAAAGGATGTATTTAAAAAGATTAATATTATTTAAGACATTACTATATTTATAACTAGATATAGCAAGCAAACTTATGGGTAATATATCATATAGATTATATTATAATATATAACTTTGCTACGAGTAATTAAATTACAGAATAAATATACTTCATTGCTTGTCTTCACTATAATTTATCTACGTACATAAATGTATGCGATATAAATATTGTGGTACAATACAATTGCGACAATTCATCTATAATAAAACTGTTTTTCGTTGACTCAAATATTAATTCTATTTTTTAATGTTATGCATTATTTATTATAATGGTATATACATATACCCAATCAAACAATATAGAAAACACACAAAATAATACATTTATTTTTATGTAGATATCCACTATAATTTATAATAATGTATGTATATATATATAAATTCATCATATTGTATACATATAAATGAAAACGTCCAAAATACATACATATAACTATACAAAAGTTGTAAAATCAGTAAATAATGTGTTAAAACAACAGTGACACTATATTATAATAATAAATCAATTTAAGTTAATACTCTAGACTTAACAGATATCACCAACGTAGTGGCAAGATAACAAGTTATAATTTAAAGCTTTTATTTACTAGATACTCGAACATTTATAATAGGCTGACGACCATACTCTAATAATTTTATGAAAAAGTTAATTATGGGAAGCAACATTAAGATTCCGAGTCACTAAAAGGAAAAAAAGAGTTAGTGAATATGTGTTAGCTCGGCCAATAGTTTCGAATTATCTATGACAATGTATTGTATGCAAACATGGAAGCCAGTCGGAAGCTCTTAGTTAATGGTAAGATGTCATTCAATATATTAATAAAAAGGACAATGGATTGTAGAGAATGTAATTGAATTATTATATTGACAGTATGGTCGCTTCACTATATTCATCTTGCATTAGCAATATATTTATATTAGATACAATATCCTAACTCGTAACACTAACTTGCATCCATGCACTTATTAAATAAACATTCGTTCAAACACAACCTTATTACAATATTTATTGGTAAAATAAGATATACAGAGCAATATAAATAGTATATGTGTATACTTCAACAAACAAAATTCTAGCTGCCAATTGCTATTAAAAACTGATAAATATAATCTGTAATAGAGTGTATTTTCAAAAAGACATACCTATTGGTATACCTTATTTTGTAACCCATTTAAAAAATAGTCTCAACAATTTATTTCATGATAATTTATACTATTGATGTAAATTACACTAAACTCAACTATGCTATTCTGAAACACTCCCATCATCTCGAATGTGACGACCTGATTGGCGCAGTGGCTAAGCGATTAGACTGCTGCGCTAAGGGTTGCGGGTTCGATTCCCGCACGGGGCAAAACTTTGTGCGAACCACGGATATTTGTCCCGAGTCTGGGTGTTTGTGTATGTGATATTTCGTTTTTGTGAAACGCACCCACGACACAGGAGAAATTCCTAGTGTGTGGCGACGTTTATTTTAAAAAGAAAAAAAATGTCATCTCGCTCGTCACCTTGCTATGCACTAGTTTCAAAACTCACCACAGATTCAGAAGTGAGTTCGTAAGTGATGTCTTTAGAATAGGCTGAACTTAGTAACAAGAGCTTTCTAGGTAGGTTGAATGCAAATGAGAAAACTCTAGTTCCAATATTCAAACGAAGGAAAACTGTTTTTTTACTATGTCACATAACTCATCGCATACGTAGATCTCAATAGACTAAACATCAACACGTTACATACTAATTAATTTACTTATAAATTACTTCTCGAAAGATTCGATACTTCTCGATAATTATTAGGCCGGTTTACTACTCGTTGATCGTTAAGTTATATTAGGTAATAGTACATTATATAATAGTTAATAGTATGTAGTAGTGGCTTGTAGAAACGTATTTACAAATAAATCTTATTTATTAAGTAAAAACTTAAAATCAATTTTGAAACACAATAAATAAAATAAGTTATTTTTGTTACAGTAACTCAAAACATTGCTTTATGTATTATAATATATAGTTAAATTTAGAAAAAAAATAACGTCAAATATATTGTAAAAAGTGTCATTGCCTAAAACCTAAATTCTTGCCAGTTCTATGTAAATTAAGTAACATTTCCACCCGCCACTAGATCATTAAGATAAGATATAATTGACACACACTATGACTATAATATGCATAATTATTTAACATTTTGTACAAATATATTATAACACCCACGGATAAGTTATATAACTGTTTTACATGCAATATTAATAGGTCCAAAGTGCATGCTTATAAACGTTCATCTTCATTATAATATAATACATAAACTCGACGATAACATTATTATATTCTTAATAAATGAGATAGTGTCGAATAATGTCATGGCGGGTATAGGGTTATGGAACGATAAGAAATATGCGAAAGAAGTATGTTATAATCTAAGCAAATAGAAATCCGTGGTTTCTGCCTACCCTTCTGGGAAGTAGACGTGACTTTATGTATGTATGTAAGAAATACTTACTCAGTTTGTGCTCAATGTAATAAAATATAAGAGACGATGTATACATACTTTGAAATAAGTTGTAGCTTTAAAGGTAATGAAAAATGATAAGGACTCAGAAATTACTATAGTATAAGATATTTTTTAATTTCAAAGAAAAGAGATGGACAAAATAATAAGAAGTCTACATTAAAATGTTCGCGCCTTATGATCTCAAACTAAAATTATTATTATTTGTAGAACGTCCTGCCATTCAATTATTCGACCCTTTATCATTTCTCACAAAGAGGACACATAGTATACACAATTATAAGTATCGTAATACATAAATAATATATGTAAGTATATTATTATAGTAATTAATATATACACTATTGTTGTGTATGTGCATTGTGCATGTCGCGCGAGCGCGGCTGCGACCGCCACCCTCCCCCCGCGCGCCCGCGCGCGGGGCCTTAGTCTATGACATGACATTAAAGGACAGTGTGCAACCTACTAGCGAGTTAGATTGACGTACCCCCTCTCCCGACATCGCGGCACTTCCGTATCTAACACGTGGCGACGAGAGAACCTAAATTATAGAAATATGTCTACGGGAGTAACTTACGGTGTTCTTTCCACATTTGACCATCAGTCACAAGAGTGGAATACCTTTAAGTTGCGGTTGAATCAGTGGTTTATCGCTAACGAAATAACCTCTGAAACGGATAAAGCAACAGTGAGGCGGAGGGCGATATTACTAACTTCCTTATGTGAATCGACATTCAAGCTTACTAGTGACCTGGCGGTACCCAACAAGGTGGAGGAATTGGGTTACGAGGCGATAATAAAACTCCTCGACCACCATTTCACACCAAAAAGGTTGGGATTTGCTGAAAAATCAAATTTTTATGCAGCGATACAAAGGCCGGGTGAAGGTCACGCTCAATGGGCGGCTAGGTTAAGGGGATTGGCGACACACTGTGGTTTTAAAAACCTAGAAGAGGCCCTATTGGATAGATTCATCATGGGCATGGCAGCAGGCAGAGAACGGGACAAACTGTTCGTGCAGGACCAGCAGGAGCTGACACTTGCGAAGGCTGTCGACTTGGCCGAGAGCGTGCGTTGCGCGCGCCAGGCCTCGTCACAGGCAGCGCGGGTGGCAAGCGACTCCGGCGGCGGAGCGAACGCAGCGGTTCCGGACGGCGGCGGCGGCATCTTCAACATCTCAAAAAATGAGAAGTGCAGTGTATGTGGGTTCGCCAACCATAAAACCCATCAGTGTCGTTATAAAGGGTATAAGTGTAAAAAGTGCGGTACTAAAGGACACCTCCGTAAAATGTGTCCTAATTCGGATAATAAAGTCAAATACGTAGATGTAGGTACTGTGGACGATGGAGACGACGACGGTAAGTGTTGTTATAATATCACATGTACTAAAGGGAAGCCGATGACGGAGCGGGTAATGGTCAGTGGTCTGGTTTTGGAATTCGAAATTGATAGCGGGTCAGCGGTGAGTGTGATCTGCGAAAATACCTACAAGTCTCATTTTAACCGTTCGCCGTTGTCAATCACCGACAAGAAGTTGTATAGTTACACGGGGGATGTTATAGAATCGGTTGGGATGGTTATGTTACCTATAACATATCTAGGGCGTACGCATTCCTTGAATGTGTTCGTGGTGCGCTCGGGCGGGCCGCCATTGCTAGGCCGTGATTTTATTCGTAAGTTCGAATTACAGCTAGCACCGGCGGCGGCGCCCGCGCTAGTACACGCCGTGTCCGAACAACAGCGAGCGCCAAATATTGCCGATATTGACAAACAGCTATCTAATAGATTCCCTAGTGTTTTTTCGGACAATCTCGGAGCTTTTAACAAATATAGCATTGAATTGCATTTAAAACCTGACGCCAAGCCAATTTTTTTTAAAGCGAGACCAGTGCCTTATGCTTTAAAGGATAGAATAGACGCAGAACTCGACCGTTTACTATCACTAGGCATTTTAAAACCTGTTAAACATTCGGAGTACGCGTCGCCGGTGGTGCCTGTTTTAAAAAAAAACGGTAGCATCCGATTATGTGCTGATTACTCGGTTACGATAAACAAACAGTTAATAATCGACCAATATCCCTTACCATCCGTAAACGATTTATTGGCGAAATTACACGGGGGGGTGCAGTTCAGTAAAATTGATCTATCCATGGCATATAACCAATTCATTTTAAATGAAAAATCCCAAAAGTTAACATGCATCAACACACACCGTGGCCTTTTTAATTTTACTCGATTAGTGTTTGGGTTGTCAAGTGCGCCAGCCATTTTTCAACGCGCGATGGAGTGCTTGCTCTCGGGGATTGACGGGATTATATTCCTACTGGACGATATTCTTATTACCGGGTCAAGTACAGAACAACACAAGCGAAGGCTCATGACCGTGTTACAGCGTTTGGACGATGCCGGATTAACGGTACAGATGAACAAGTGCGAGTTTTTTAAAAAGGAGATAGCGTATCTAGGTCACGTCATAGATAGACAGGGGGTTAGGAAATGTTCAGATAAGGTCAAGGCTATTATACAGGCGCCCAAACCTACAAACGTCTTACAGTTACAATCATTTCTGGGTCTGACCAATTATTATCGAAACTTTGTGCCGGACGCGTCGTCCATATTAAGTCCATTATACAATTTATTAAATAAAAAATCCAAGTGGAATTGGACTCATAGTCACGACGACGCGTTCAATCGAATAAAAAACATTTTAGCATCGGATAGGACTTTAGCGCATTTTTCCCCGAACGCAAAGTTAATTTTAACGGTAGACGCATCACCGACAGGGTTAGGAGCGGTGTTATCGCAAGTAGGCAAGGACGGCTTAGAAAGGCCGATATCGTTCGCTTCAAGGACGTTATCAACAGCGGAAAAGAATTACGCACAAATTCAAAAGGAAGCAACTGCGATAATATTTGGGGTAAAACGATTTCACCAATACTTATACGGTAGATCCGAGGCCTTCGTATTACGAACGGACCACAAGCCCTTGTTGGCTATATTCGGGCCCCACAAGGGCATTCCAGAAGTGTCCGCTAATCGCTTACAGCGATATGCCATATTTTTAGCGGCATATAATTACACCATCGAGTATATTAGTAGCAAGAATAACTGTGCGGATTACTTATCGCGAGCATGCGGAGGTACAGACATAACGAATAATATATCGGACGAGGTAGGTGAGTGCGACGATCGCGCGGCGTACGTCAACTTTGTAACGGACGGGGACTTACCGGTGACGTTAAACGAGATGCGCCGCGAGTCGGCTCGTGACGCGCATCTAGATATAGTAAAGCGTTACGTTCTAAACGGTTGGCCAAGGAAAGTTGACGACGCGCATTTAAAACCATTTTTTAATTGCCGCACCCAGTTTTCGTACGAAAACGGCATCTTATTACGCGGACATAAGGTCGTTGTTCCTGCGTCCTTACAAGATAAAATATGTAAGGAATTGCATAGTTCGCATTTCGGGGTGGTGAAGATGAAGGCTGAGGCTCGCAAGCGACTATGGTTCCCGGGGGTGGACGCAGCACTGGAGCGACTGGCGGGTGCTTGCGGGGTTTGCTGTGCGCTACGCCCCGCACCGCCACACGCGCCTCTCGCCCCTTGGCCGTTGCCACCACATTCGTTTTATCGAATCCACATAGACTTTTTAGGACCGTTTCATGACTACATGTTTTTAATTGTCGTGGACGCATATAGTAAATGGGTGGAATGTTATGATCTGTCCTCAACATATAATTCAAAGGCGGTTATTAATAAATTATGTGATTTTATGTCGCGGTTTGGGGTTCCACACACGTTGGTGAGTGACAACGGCACATCTTTTACATCTGTAGAATTTAGAGATTTTTGTAGACTTAACGGTATCCAGCACGTCCTATCTCCCGCTTATCACCCGGCCAGTAACGGTCAGGCGGAAAGTTATGTGAAGATTGTAAAAAAGGGGCTTAAAACTGTAATTTTAGAAGGTTGCCATAAAAAAACAATTCATAGTAAGATAGCAAAATTTTTATTTGACTACAGGAATTCTAAAAATAGTACCACTGATCAGTCACCCGCGGAGATAGTGTTTGGGCGAGCGTTGCGCTCGCGGCTCGATCTACTGAACCCGACCGCGCCGTCGCCAGTGTCCACAGACCTAACTCGAACCGTCGAACGCAATCAGTCCTTACAGGCTAAATACTACCGAGGGATAAAAAGAGCGAGCTACAAGGCAAATCAACCGGTTTGGATTACCAAAAACTCAAGTAATAATAAAAAGTGTTGGATTCAAGGAACAATAGTGAAACCGATTGGGAGTGTTATGTATATAGTGTATGTGCCACAGTTCGAATGTGAGGTCACCAGGCACATAGATCAGATTAGAGATAGATTAAACTCAACATCGTCCGCCGATCCGGACTGGGATCCAGACACGGTGCCCGATGTGGCGCCACCTGCGGCCGCTACTTTCAACGAACCGGGCACGCAGCTGGAAGGGAGAGAAGAACCAGCTACGGATCCGGGGCGAGAAGCCCGTTCGGTATTGCCGAGCCCCTCGGGTACGCTACCGCGCGCCGCTAATATAACTCAAAGGCGTAAAGCGATTAGTCCTAGGTTCTCGAGCCCTACAACAGGCGCATACGTCAGTGATGACGACGACGACGAATCAACGGATAAAGCCACTGAATAAGAAAATAAGTATAGTAATAAGTATATAGTATAGTAATAAGTATAAGTACCTATGTAGTTAAGATTCATTTCGGGTGAATGTCATTCGTAGCTTAAGGGGAAGGAATGTTGTGTATGTGCATTGTGCATGTCGCGCGAGCGCGGCTGCGACCGCCACCCTCCCCCCGCGCGCCCGCGCGCGGGGCCTTAGTCTATGACATGACATTAAAGGACAGTGTGCAACCTACTAGCGAGTTAGATTGACGTACCCCCTCTCCCGACATCGCGGCACTTCCGTATCTAACAACTATAAAATTGTATTGCTTTAACGCGCGTAAAGAATAATGTACAACTTCGTCACTACTCTACATATCAGCTATTTTATAAATATAACCAATATTTAATATAAAAAGTATTTTGTCTATTTACAAAAGCACTACCAAACCAGACAACACTATTTAAATTAAACATTAATTCATTATTTATACTAAAGTTAATTATAAATGGTATCCTTTTCTATCAACTTTAAATATGGTGAAAGATTTAATTTCATATTGTTTTCAAATGAGATGTTAAGGAAAATTCTATTATTTCAGTATAGTCTAACACTGAAACTAAATTGCAAATAAATAATATATTATTATTGTGATTGTATATAACTGTATCGAAATAATATTCAAAATGAAAACCTACAAAGTATAAAAACTATCGATTTTAACCGAGAAATATTGCGAAATTGATACGCATTATTTCAATTTAAATAGAAGTACAAAACAGTGTTAGTACATGATTTAAAGTTCGAATACCGTAAAACGGGGTGAATCGATACTTCAGGGTAAATAGAGACCAAACTTTGAAACTGATTTTATAGCAAAAAGAGTATTATTAAGGACCCTATACCTTAAATTGTATTATAGGCAACAAACGTCCTTTTTGACGACTAACTGTAATAATTTAATGTTAAATTCGGTTTCAAAGTGTTGTCTTATCCAGCCTTAAGTTTTGTTTCACCCCGTGTTACTGTACTTAAATAACCCTAAAGTAACTTATAGTATAGTAAAATAACTTTCATAAAAACAGGTACGAAGATGGAGTTTTGTTAGGTTGCGACCACACACATGCTTTTTTATAATATAAATAGTAACCGGCTATTATATTAATATATTACTAAGGTGACAGGTCGTTCAATTTTGTTTAAACATATAAAAAAGATAATTTCGACTAACTAAAGACTTTTAATGATGTTATGTGGTTTAATAGATATTTTTAACACACGTGTAGTCGCAACATTAATTATTGTTATATTTGCAACAAATCGATAACAATTTTAGAATAAACTAAAAATTAATCGACTATGAACTGTTGCAAATATACCAATAACCGTAGGTTTAATCAATATTTTGTCGATATCATAGCGTAGTACCGATCATATCGATAAAATAGTGATGTCCTATTTCGATATGGAAATTACCCAGCTAAAGTTCTATCACAACCGTATAATGTTCATGGGTAGAACTTCAAATGACTAATTCAAATCTAATGTATATGATATGTATGTTACACGCGCGATAAACAGTGTTAACAGTGATTTTAATTAATTTATCGAAAATCACAGAGTATATTGAATAAATTCGGAGACGTTAGGTACTAGGCAGTCTCAACACTCGATAGCCGATAGCCCTGCTTGAGATTAACATCGCTCTCTATACAGTACCGTTACAACCAGCCGTATGTAAATAATTGTAATTATATTTTCTATATTAAATAAAGATCAACATTAATTGTAAAAAATCGAATCAATTTTTGCAATAAATCAATCAAAATCAAAACATTATCAAATTATACTATTTACATTGTGAAATTATATAAGTGATTCAGAAATTCGTATAAATGACGTCACAGTACAAAAAATCCATCTATTCGACATGCAAATATCAATCTCTCGAACTCGCCACATACTGAAAAACATATTAAATAAAAACTATTTTACAAGCAAGAGTTAGCTCATTGCATATATAACAAACACGTTTCACGACAACGTTCACCATTCATCATTCAGTCTCCGTCATTCATTCGTTCACCGCCATCGGATAGGGGGCGGGGTTTATTGATTGTTGTTTATTTTTAAAATGCGGGGCATACATGATCCCTTTTCTGCCTTCAAAATCATTTGTTCAGTAGGCAACGTTAATGTAGAGTTTTCATTGAGCTGTGATCTTGAGCAAGAGCTATTATTAGCTCTGAGTAACTTTTTTTGTAAAGTAAACGTTACCTACTGAATATAAGCCTTTGAGACAACTTCTTACAACAACATATTTAGACGACAACGATACATAGACAAAAGTCTCTTTTCATGTAACTACAAAACCAACTTCAATAGTAATCTAGGACAAACACAACTATAATCCGACCCTAAAGGACAGCGCATCGACGATGTCCCAGAAGCCTATATCACTGAGCGGTCTCTTATATCATAACCTTACTGTGACGTCATCGTCGAGGGTCGTGTCCACTTCACAGCAGGAGGCCAGCTCCTCAAAGGACATGCCGTCGAGGGTCATGGAGACGGTGGATATGCTCTTGAACAAGGCTTCGGTGTCGAGGTCCTCTGGTAGTTTGGTGAGGAACTGCGCGGCGGCTATGAAGTCCATGTTTTTGAGCTCCTCTTGGTAAAGGTGGAGGATGCCTGCAAATTGTAACAGGTATTGTTAGCTATATACATTTTACATTTATTTTGTAAAAGCATCAGAAATCGCTTAAGGTTTTCTTATCATTAATCTCAGTTTATGCAGTGGGCACTATTCAGATTCATGCCTGAAAACGCTTTTGTGACTCAAGTGAAAATTCTAACCCTGGTACTATTTTTTAGAGCTACTGTAAGGATACATGTCCTATAAACAATAGGACTTAAACTCCACAGTATATGAGGAAATTCCAGAAGTTACATACCGAGCGCCGTGTTGAAGAGGAAGGTGTCCCCGTCCCGCAGGAACACGTCCCACACGCGGCAGGCGGCGTCGAGCGGCATGGCCTTGGCGAAGGCCGTGTACAGCCACTCCAGCAGGTACAGCTCCGGGGCCAGCGCGTCCGCCAGCCCGCACAGGTTGCGCTGCAGCAGCGACGAGTACGCCTTCCAAAGACGCTGAGGGAAACAACTATGTTACTACTGCTCACCTAATCGTATTGCTCCTACGTTGTATGTCAACTAGGTTTTACCCGCGACTTCGATCCCTTAATTACAGAAATAGAAAAGAAGAACTTCCAGACCAGATCTTAAAGTCATTCGGGAGCATCAAAAAATGATCCACATTGGTTAAAAATTATGTAAAAAACCTAGATTCAATTAGACGTGGAATGTTGCAATATTTTGTAGACTAAATTAAAGCCAACAAAAAAATGAAAATCTTCTCAAAAAATCTATCCAAGCCAAACTAACTTAAAAACGCATGTACATTGTACTAGAACTCGCCGCGACTTAGTGCGCGTAGTATTAAAACTTTTTCGTACAATATACAAGGATTATAAAGATAAAGTCAGTTTATAGATAGGTGCCTCACCTGCATGGTAGCCCCGTCCCTGGTGAAGGCGGCCCTCAGTACGGGCCCGTCCAGTAAGTTCGCAAAACACACGAACGCCTGCGGAGCTTCCATGTTCAAGATCAGGACGGCTGCTATGAATGACATGCCCTGCAATAACACCGGAATATGTCATTGTCACATGTTACTTAAATATATATTGAACTAAACGAACCTGCATACGGTGTGGACTACCCCGTCGCTCGAGAATTGGGTTATCTAGCCACAAATAAAAATTCCTACCTGATAGTTAAATATGTATCATGACATTGATACATATTTAACTATTTTATGGTAGGCTTACTAAAAAGATTTGGAACTCCTTAGGTTTGTAGTTTGCCTGCCGATCTTGGCTAAAATATTTCACCCTAATCGCTATGTACATAGGTTGTTAAGACGCGCCTTAGTAACTCGTCTGCCCAAGAAAGGACTGTAATTGCTTTTTGAACGGCAGGGATTGCGTCTTGTCAAGTTTACATGTAGCTGCTCTCTTCTATTCATAATACTGTACTAATATTTCTGTTAGGGTATTTATAAAATAAAACCACTCAAAGCAAAAAAGGAAATGAAATACCTATTTAAAAGTTCATTTTCGAGTTACATAACAGCATTGTTGAATACCAGTCATGTTTTAGTGTAAACAAAGACCAATTATAGTGTATCTTCAGTAGAACATCCACCGCTTCCACATGCGAGCATATTATCACGCCTGCATGGTTATCACGTAACGATTACAAGAATGCAATGCATGAGGGACGGGTATGGCTCACGCAAATAACGGCTATACTTAACAGTTGAGCTAAATACATAAGTATTAAGTGCAATCACGCCTGTAACCAAAGCGCTAGACAATACTTGTTCCCTTGTATATTTTGTTTTTGTTCTGGACAATTGTAACTGCATAGATGTATGTTGGTTTGGCAGATATGCAAGGTGAACTTTAGATTTCTTTCATTATGTCTGTGGTAAATATTTACTGCAGTAAGTAAAGCTGCTGGTTACCCTACTTTACCCGTCTAAAATTCTTGACTCCATCATTTAAACCACGACATACTGATACGCGAAAATACCAAAAATATATCGAGTCGAATGGAATCGAAGCAAAAACAATTTAAATAACCCTTACCTGAACATATCCAATATCAGGTCGATAGCACACGTACGCTGCCAGCAGCTCATGCAACACATCGAAGTACGGCCCCCCCGGCTGGAAGATACACAGGTGCGGGAACGTCCGCGCTATGTCCAGCTGGATCAGCTCCATGGAACACTCGTCACTATAGTCTAGCAGATTAGGGTTGGATTTTGAACAGCACTTCTTTGGCCCCGACTCGGTAGATTGAGACTTTAGATTCTGCTCGCTATAGTTCCTAGGTATGCCTAGCCGAGGTTTTTCTTCTTCTGGTTTAATTCTGTCGTCTGTTTTGGCGAGGATGTCGTCCAGTTTGCCGAGTTTCTCTTTCTGTTCTGTAACCTTTTCTTTGCTGGGTTCTGTGTTCTCATTCTGACAGCTGCACTTATCGTTCTTGTTGACTTTTAACCTCTTCCTGCGGAGTTGTGCCTCGTGCAACTTCTGTTTGGCTTTCGCGACGTAATCCTGGTACATGTCGTGTGTGATCTTGAGTTTGTTCTCTATGGCTAGTTGCCAGACCTTGCCGCGGACCGCTGGGGGGAGCCCGCTCCACCACAGCTCTAGTGTGCGCTTTGCGTTTTTCCTGCAAATAGGAGTAGGTATATGTGAATGTTGTGGTCAAAGTACCTAAGTAGCTAAATTCTTTTCATTTCCTGAGCGTAAGACTTTTTTGTCCTTCTAAAGGTTTGAACCGTTGTAACCCTATACAAAGTTGAGATATATAATAAAATCTATCTATCTCAGATCTAGAAGGACTATTGTATAAAGAAGTAATGCCATACAATATTACCAGCGACCATATATCCTTTGACTACAATTTCTTGCTCTCTGAACACTTGTCATGATACATCATAGAATTGTCTCGAGTATTGTTTCCATTGAGTGACATAGTTACAATAAACAATGTTGGGTTAAACAAGTCAGAACAACAAAAACATGGCATTGTTCTAAACAATGAAATTAACCCGTTTGCGAGCGTATAATACTAAGAGTTGCCAACTAGACACGACCCAAAATGTTGTTCAGTAAAAATATACTTAGTTTTTAGCTTTTTTCTATTACGTATGACTAGATTTTGTTCAACAGTGGACGTTTTTCGGCTGATGATGATAACGATGATGACTAGACTACGTGATAAAGAAAAGGCCAGATTACAGATTCATTGTAACAAATGCGTATCTGTTTCTACGTTGATTTCCATTTTTATCAGACTACTTTTTTACATGATTATTTTCTACTAAAAAACGAGTAACTTATGATGTAAGATTACAACTTTTTATGTTTTCAAGAAACTAGCTCAAAGTTAAGCTTTCTACTATAGGTCTACTAACGTGTTTTGCCAGTCCGGCAGTATGTTCTGCGTCCACTCCCGCGCATGCCTGGCGAGCCTCTCCTCGAGCCTGAGCGACTCCTGCATGCGAGCGTGTCTGGCGGCTGCCTCTCGCTCAACCCGCCTCTTCGCTGCCTCGACCATTCGCGCGTGCTCTGCTCTGTGACGGAGCGCCTCTTCCGTGCATTTCGCTGGCAGATTTGATGGCCTGAAATAAATGGAACAGGTTCAGTTATATTATCTAACATTTAAAGTAAAGCCTAACAGAGTAGGTAAAATATACAAAAAGCATTATAACTATTCATTTTATTTTGCTTTTGCAATTATCTATGAGTACTTTTCTATGTAATCTTTCTCTAACTATTCTATGAGGTCTTTATTACGTAAATGATTCTCATTTACGTGCACTTGAGCATCCTTGTTAAGTAGGTTTTACGATTCTTTTCCACCTTGCCTGTTATGGGAAGCAATAGGGAAACGTCATCATCGAAATTTTCTAATATTGATAAGATGAAATCCAATGAAATATGTATAAGACAAACATAATTTAATGATTAAAAAAATCAATTCCAGTAATCGCAGCAAAATCCGGTTTATCGCAATCATCGATATAATTGTCAATAATTACATGTAATTTATTATGCAGCATTATACGCAATTAGATAACACAAAGAAACTTCGTCTTATCGTAATGCCACAAAGTGATTGAATATTCAAATCATATCGTGCAGGGCTTGCGTGCAGTGCGCCTGCGCCACATAAAGTTTACGAACGCATCGCACGCGCATCACATTTAGAAGTCGGTGTTACACTGTTGTTGAATATCAGGATTTATATTCTGAGAAATTCTTAGTATCCGTTAGACACCTGCGTGCACATGTTATGAGTACTGTCAAGATTTTTATTGTGTATCTTAAATATTGTCCCACTGATGGGCTACGTCGGCTATGCGTGTTTTGGAGCGGGGTATGGTGTTCCGGACGTGATCCGTCCTTTTAACCCCAAGGATGCTGCGCGCATAGCTCTTTGGCAGATCTTCAATTTGGATTTCTGAATCTCGGTCAGGGACCAAGTTAAGGCACCGTAGGTTAGGATGGGCTGAATATAAGTCTCTAACCTTAGATACTTTCAAAGAAGCTCCCTGCCTTTCATCATTACACCTCATAACTGTCGACTTATGTATTGCTTTTTACAATTAAGAAGATATACCATTAATGGACCTTTAATGATACATAAGGCGACTTTCTAGAAATGCTTTATAATGAACTAACTATACAATCATCCATCCCTAGTAAAAGTTGTGTCAGTGGTATTACACTAATGGCCCTGCATACGACACGATCAGTCGTTTCAAACGGATCGTTAGATTTGTGGGATATCTGAAGTCACAAAAAAACATTTACAACCTTGAATATCGTATCGTTAAATCGACATTATATGGCGCCTTTCGATCGAACGCCACGATTTTCTTTCGCTTAATACGATCTATCGTATCAAAGTATATGCGGCCTTTATATCCGTAAATTAGCACTCACAGCAGTGTAATGATACACAACGTGGCAGGTGCTCATACAATTACTTCTTGCTAAATTTAGCCCCCCAACGGCTTAACACCGAAAGGGTTGAGTACACCTTTCGAAACTCCTTATTACAATATGTGAATGTGTTATATTCATGCACGATTCCTTCCCTCGAAACCGAAAGAAAACGAACAGAAAAAAAGTATTGAATGCACCTTTCGGACCTTATGTTTTTGCAAATAAAATTATTAAATTAATTACACAATAACATTTAACAAACATTTCGCGGTTCGTCCTCAATCAAACGTCGAGTATGCGAAATTAGTAATTGCATGGTTAATTACTATTTACCTTTATGTAACCGACACGCTTTTTACTTCTTCACACACAAATCAGCAAAAAAAAATACAATTAAAATATTTGCTACTTGCGTGTTTCACGCCCCTTGTATTGCTAAGTATTTTTACGTATAATTAACAGCTATTGACAACGAATACAATCTACATGAACTGAGATTTATTTAAATGTCCACGATGAAATAAGAAAGCGAGTTGTGAATAAATAAGAATGATGTTTAATTCATCAAATTGCATTCTTTTAAACGTGTAGGTATACCTTTTATAATGCACGTATGAGTGTCTCATTATGCATGCATTACATATTTTTAAAGTGATCACAGCTGTACGAGCGACGCACGCATGAACTGTAGTCCACAAAGATCAAACAAAAGGCTGGGCCGAGCCAACAAATAAGCAAGGTTAGTTATATGACAACACTATTAGGGCAGCAAAGAGCAATTGGTCAAATTAGCATGATAATAGAAAATTGCACGCTCTAGAGCGGTTGCGTAGTGAGCCAACAAAATGCTACCATGTATTACAAATTGCAATTCGTCGAACTATCAACTGAAATTCGATAGCAGCAGCGCAATATTGAAACTATTTTATTAAAAAATACGCGAATTTGAAAAGCGCTCTAAAATATTCCAGGTGAAGTTAACCGGAGCGAGATGAGTGGCACAGATTAAATAAAGTTTGCTATTACAGCGAGCCCTAGAGCGGTCACGAACGAGCAAATTGAGGAGGGCAGCGCTGTCATTACGCTGGTATTTCCGCTTCTGTGCCGCTCTTGTAGTTTAAAAAAGTAAAACAGCCACCATTGAGCACGATTCCTATAACTGTTGTTGCTATTTTCCTATAATAACGTCGGGTGAGCCTGCGGAGTTTATTGTTGGTCATAAACATGGCAGCCACGATACCGTGCCATCGGTATGAGCTTTCGTGTCTTTCACGATAAGACTAATTAAAATAAGATTGCTCTACTGTACAGTCTATTAACTTTAAAGAGGAACCATGTTTACGGTAACGTTATGAGTTTGTTTTTGGTTGCTATGTAAGATTTTCTTCAGTGCCCTAAAAGACTATAATTCCGTAATGTAGGATGTATATGACTAATTATGTAGAGGTGAATGTCCCATATCCCCAGACGTTGCAAATATTTAGCTTAAGCGGTAATAATATTGCGTGAATCTGGTAATTTTGCACTGTATGGCGAATATTAATTCGGTCGTTTAAATTCTAAAGCACGGAGACGTAATGAGGTCACATCACGTTAAGGGTGGGTAGACCATTACGAATATTCAAAGCTGCTCAGAAACTGCCGACATATATATTTTTTATGAAAGAAGTTTAAATTAAAAATCTGTATTTCATATTCAGTGCTCAACCTGCGCTTACTTAAGTTCGTTTTAGACCGATATTACATTATTCTTACCGTAATTCTTTAACAACTAGATTACAATTATACACCGACAGAAAATGGCACTAGATGAAACTAAACACCTCAACAAACTGTCTCCATTGAAGGCACGGTTACATCTGCCGCTTGCATCTACTTCGGTCATTTTTATTACAATTTTGTGAATTATTGCCTGATGTATAGTAGGCACTCTTTCTATTACACTAGATCAAATATCTATTATATTATTTCTATATAGTTGCATAAAAAAAACTCCCAAGTTTATTGGAAAATCTGTCCCACCCTGCTTCTCCACCCCTCCTTCCTACATACACACACATATATGTATATATTTGATTGATTTGGGTAAGACGACAGAAGAAGCATTGTAATCTATATCATACGTAGGTGTATTGTAATCTATACATTTAAATACAATACACACGGACACGAGACATTTTTTACGAGTAAAGCTTTATGATGCAATAAAGAGCGTACGCGGACTGCATTCAACCTATTCACGATAAAACCCTGGTATTTCCCGTCATACACTCTTTGTGACGTACTAAGAACACCTGTTGTTAGAAATACATAAGTATACTAAGTAACTTCTCTTTTTCCAAGCGCTCGGCAAGCCCGAACTATCCCTACCTGTTTCAATATGGCGATTAACTATCGATTTTCATGGGTTTCCCGTACGCAAGTGGATTTCGAATACGATTAATTATTCTGTTTGATATCGATTATTTTATATTTAGGCTCATTATTTTTAGAAGGACAGGGACAATTGATGTTGTGTATGTGTGCGCTTACTTATAAAGTAAAACATTATTTGTGACTGTCTCATATGTTAAAAGTCGAGATAAGATCGGCGGTTTCAAGTCCCACTTCAATCATTTTTCGAATTGATTTATAGATATCTACATAAAGAGTTGGATATCAATTACGTAGCCAGAATGCCTTCTCACGTTCATAGTACACACCATGAAATATAAACATAATTTAATTCATGTAAAAGCTAATACACGCGTGAAACACCACCTATAATCTTACTCACGCCTTACACATAAGAAACCTATTATAATTTATATTGAATATCGGAACAAAACGAGCTAAGGTTACACGTGCTAACGCGATTTATAACAATGGCTTCAGGTGCGTGACAT
The DNA here is from genome assembly GCA_946251915.1 of Abrostola triplasia. NCBI lineage: Eukaryota > Metazoa > Arthropoda > Insecta > Lepidoptera > Noctuidae > Abrostola > Abrostola triplasia. The sequence continues at coordinate 1,592,046 of OX276433.1, forward strand.
TAATGTTGGGTACATTGAAACGGTCTTATCAGTGCTAAACCTTAGACTTAGAGTAATCTCGTTACCCGGCCAATGGTTAGCTCTTGTAGATTTGCCACGGGTCATGGGAATTAATATTACAGTGTATTTTGGTATCTAATACAGGTTTTTATAACGTCGCCCCACGCTATGCATTTCCACCGTGTTGTAGGTGCGTTTCGACATAAAATATCACATACACAAACACCGAGACTCGGGACAAACATCTTTGGATCGCACAATTTTTTGTCCCAAGCGGGAATCAAACCCCCAACCTTAAGCGCAGCAGTCCAATCACTTAGCCACTGCGCAAATCAGGTCAACTCATGTTGAAAGTACCAGCAAAGAGGTAAAATTAGCGTGGTATTTCGTAAGGACACAAATAATTTGATTTGAACACTGCCAGACCAAGAGAAATATTAACCAATACTTCTTCAGTTGCTCAATAGCTAGATTTACTAATTTGAATAGTACCAAAAGAGGTCTGACATGTTTTATTTCTATGACACGTGATACCGTATCGAGGTCACTATTCTAACAAAATATTTAACATATAGAACTTGGAACTGTATATTATTCACCACGCAATCATAATTAAAGGGATTAGTAAGTATATCCTGACACGCACGAAATACGAAGCCAGGTTGGTGGAGCAACGACCAAAACTACTGGGGCATGTCGACCACCCACTAAGTAAACGCCTTTTTCAGCTACATGTAAAACGCCAATCACGATCGCAATCAAAGTGGCTGTAGGTTCATATATAAAATCTAGATTATTATCAATTTTATTAAAATAATACTTAGGTATACTTTGAACATAACCTTCAACCGCAAAATCATAAAATAATTATTACTACACAAAGCGTCAGCTAAAAATAAATATACCTACATAAAACTCAATTTATAATTGTAATTTTGATCGGAAGTCGCATATCTATTGATCATAATTATTATATAAGAAATTGATTAAAAAACCTATTAAATATAAACAAAAACCGCTGATAACCCTAATCATCCGAATCTCAGTACCAACCTGAATGCTAAACCTAGACAACAAGTCGCCGACTGTTTCAAGCCAAATGTTAATTAGCCAACAGATCCGCTAGAGCGTGACGGTAAAATGTGAAAACAACGTCATTAGGACAAGCAATAGCGGTCAGATAACACCTGTGATCGACCTCGGAAGTGTCACCAACCTATTGTGGTAGTTATGGATCGGTACCAAAGACCAAAGTGGCACTCGGTCACGTTTGATGGAAAGGTCGATGGTACTAGGTGATAGGTCAGGATAATGTTAATGAACTCGGAAGAAAGCTTTGAGGGCGCGATGTCGAAGACTTGATTGAAGTACCCTACTTTTCTTAAGGTTCATTGCTTGTGAATTTCTTAGTATTTGAATCATTACCTACAGTTAGTTTTGGAAATGGGAATTGTGTTCCAACTTTTGTTGTTTATAGCCTACACAAATTCAAACATATAACATCAAACATTTTTAAACCGAGTATCTGACAAAAAAGAGGTTTTAATCCTCCATAAGTTCGTGACGAAAAGGTCGACTAAACAATAACGTAATATGGTTTTGTAACAGTGGAAATATTCTGCTCTAAAATGCGAAAGCTATTTTGGTACAGCGACGGATGGACAGAACGATATCATCACAAATATCTGATACTATTCTGTTTAATGCACAATGCATGTTTTCGAGCAATGATAATAAACACAATTACGATGCTACAGCTACGCAAACAAGTTTCCCAGTAATTGGGACAAAGCAGTAACGTTTATGAGCTGCCTACGTCATGCTTTGACGTGTATTATAGAATATTGATCATGTCACCAAATTGTTACTAGTTCTCACGAATATAGGTGAAAGTTTTAATAAACTTATATCTAGATGCTTGTTATTTTGTTATGACGTAATTGATAACGAATTAAGACATTTGGTTTCAAGAATGAATACTAAATAATCACTGGATTCCGATAATCTAGGTATCACCTGTATATTTTTATAGTAATGCGGATAATATTAATGTGTATGAACAGAAGAATTGGGTCAATACAGTTATACTTTTCTAGTAAATCTATGAAGTAGATAGAAAACCGTAAACCGATAGTGTGAGCCTTATCTAGAACAGTTATAGGGACCTAGAAAGTAATCCAAATTGAATTCAAGCTGCTATAACCTAACGGTTAGGGCATTGGACTAGTGATCGCGAATCGAACCAACCAAGCCACCAGTTGCACTAATGATGTGAATTTTCTCTTGGATACTGCTGGGTGATTGGAGCGTAAATGTAGAAACAAAACTAATAATTACAAGTAAAATTACTTTCCCTATTTTTCCCTACTGATTAGTATAACCTATGTTGCTATGAGAAAGTACTCCTCTTTAAATTCTTAAACACTGACAACATTAAATATGAACCGAAGGCCTTAAAAGCCGCAATTTGACCTCGAAAAACGACAATTTTCTAGTAAAATCTTTTCTGGCAAAGCGCCAAGAAATCCTAAGATTAAAAATTTAATAGAAAATACAAAACTGCTGGACAGTTCTCATAATCTTTTTAGCCTTACAGTTTTTGCCCTGGTGTGTACTGAAGTGCAGATTTTGACCTAAGATCTTTGCCTTAAAAATATAAGAATTACCAATTTTGTCAGAGACTCACCTATCATGCTGTATAAGAGCCATGGAACTGGCCACCAAATCCTCGAACTGCTTCTCACTGGCTGAGCTACCCTGCCTCTTATGATGGTGAGGGGTATTGGCTCCAGAAGACGCTGGTGTCAAAGTCTTCTGGGCTTCAGAGGTTAAGGTTTTCGTTGATAGGTTCCCGTTGGACTTGCTGCCGAAGAGTCGCCATGACACCACAGAGGTTGGCGTGTCGTGGTTTTTTGATGAGTTGCTTTTCCATGGAAATACTCCTCTGTAACAAATAAATGTAACTTGTTAGTAAATGTAGTTCATTAAATACACTAAACTTCGTGTTTAATTATTAATTGATGGGGTACTCCGCTAGAAAAAACATTAATTTCGGAAAACCATATTTATAGTCCGTGCGATTGATTTTGACTACTAGCTATTGGAATTGATATTTATAATTTGTTTGCTCCAATATATGATAGTTACTCTAAGTCCAAATATTATGACCTATATCAAATGTTTATTCACAATGCAAATAAGACCTTAAACCAAATGTTTGCCATTCCTGAACAGATTAGTTTAATCTGCGGTAGGTAGAACAGATCCCTGCAACTGCGTCTCAGCTCTCAGCTCATTGAAACTTCCATTAAAGTCTCATGATTAATGCGGGCAGACAGACGCTTCCTTTGTGGACCGGAGGAAGTGCATAATGGACATCCACTTTGGTCCGTAACACGATACTGATAGATGTATCTAGCGTTCTAATTATGTAACTCTTTTTCCTACATAATTAGATATTAGCAGAAATGTTTAGTAATGCGGATGCTGTGTCAGCTGTCCGTATGGATATCCGTTGTCACAATATTAAATGACTACTTGTGTTCCGCGACTTCGTCAACGCGTTGCGTCAATGAGGAGGTAAAAATCATTTAACTGCGTCATACATTATTTGTATGCATGCTTAACATAAATGTTAATAATATTACAAAAAAAAACTTTCCACTATTAAACATTACCAAATACATTGCACAATAATGTTTACTTAATGACGAATGAAAAGTTTTTTTTATGGTAATTAAACCTAATGGATACTTTCTTTAAAAGAATTAACGAGGGATGACCAAACGGATTAAATGATAATTAATTATGCTTATTAAATACTTAACGCCGTTTACAGTCTTGTCGGTTAAATTAAGATTAATTAGGGAAGTAAAAGTGAACAGCAATACTTAGTGGGAAGGAAGTAATAGATTAACTCCCGGTACTATATCTTGGTAAGTATTACTCACCAAAGGTTGCGCAAAATAAATTTAATCCTTGCCTATATACACCCCCATTCTTATTGGAACAGGTATTGTTATTATATTATCATCATCAGCCGGAGGACGTCCACTGTCGAACAAAGGCCTCCACTATAGAACGTATATGTAAAATCATAATTAAAAAACGCTCATAAAGAGCCAAGTTATTCACGGGAAAGCACAGGGAATGAAGCGTGGTTTGAGCTTCGACGCGAGTTTGCCGGGGTAGATAAATGACGGCCGCATACGTAAACGAATGGAAAAATACTACGCGTACTATTTTCTAGTAGCATTAATAATTCATGTAGATTCAGTTACAATGTTACCAATTATTAGTCATTTTGGTAGACAAGTTTGGGATGTCGATATTTTTTTTTGACTGCTTAAATATGTTTAGTAACCGTTACTGAACGCCCCATTTCATTTATTGTACAAATTAAAAAATAGAATAAAAGTACCTCTATAGTCCCTACAAAACGTGCACAACTTGTAAATGGTTTAAAATCAATACGCAATAAGTAATCGTGATGAATAAGACTCGTTGGTACTGTGAAAAAGGGTTAGTCCTCCAATACTAGTGACGTTATAGGCCTATGTCAAACTGTAGCGAGTGAACTTGTACTGCACATCTTGTATTCATGACTCAATTTGCGTGTACAAAAGGGCTGAGCTAGTGATGAGGTTCAGTTGAACCGTGCTAGTTAAACAAAGCTTACAGCTACCGTTTACTTACTTGTCATGAAAGGATTAGTTACTAGTATCGCTGTCCTACTGTACTGTATTTAGAATGAAAATTATTTAAAGCAATTGTATCCTCATTGATATAAGCGGCTGACGCAAATCCTACATATTTACGGTTATATTACGGACTTAATAAGGAAAAACAATGGAGTACCTAATATTAATGATGTATGTTTTGAATAAGAGGTATATTACTATACTGGTATAAATAAAAGTTGTCTATGTAGATAATTGTTATAACAGCTGAAACTGTAAGTCTAGTGTAATTTTATATACATATCTCTCAAAAAGCTTAATCATAAAATTTGTTAAAGATCATCCACACTGCGTGACCACCAAGTAAAATACGAATGACCAATAAATAAACCATTACATAATACATAAGTTCATCTTAAGTCTAAACCGTCACATAGAAAAATAAAAAGAAGAACTAAGAAATAGTATGGATTTATTCCGAAAGAAGTTAATATGAAATTCAATTACTGTAGGCTGCGACTGGAGGCATTTATTGTCTTTTTATGATACGTGCCACATAATGAAAAAGTATATTTATCATTTTGTAAATTGCTTTTCTGCTGTGAGAACAAAGTTCCAAGAAAGATGGAAAAAAAAAGAATTATTGATATGAAACTCAGTCTTGTCTGCCTGAATAGAAAGCCCTTCTTGTTACCAAATTCTTATCAAAATCTGGATGATTCGTCATGATTTTAATATCTTATCATATCACGTTACAATATTATGTGTCTGGTATGGGATCTATCTAGTAATTAGGGATTGTAGTTAAACCTACTCAATTGTTATCATTCAGGTTTTCTTCAAAACCAGCAAATGGAATGCATTTGAGTCTTACAATCTCCTTATCATTATTACCTTTATCATTCTTATTCTTACCTATGAATATAACTGAATTCCAAATTGCTTTTTACTATATTGTGCGTAAATTGCATTCATTGCTTTTATGTGCCAAGACCAACACAAAACAAATGCGAAGGTCCTAGCATCACAATCAGCCTCGTGAAAAGGGCAACTAGTTAAACCAAACCAAACAACCACAACTTTTAAATGACCATTTGCCAGTCAATTGGTATTTCATTGTCATAGCGCTGGAAAAAGAATTTGCAAATTCAATTCCACTTTTTATCGAGAATTGGCTTTCGAGGGAGCTGTTCGGTTTGACGCGGGCATCAAAGCTCTACGTGGCTTGACTTTCCAAGCAGCCTGGAAAGCGGGCAAAACATTGCACGTGGTTATTGCAACACATTTGGCACTTGAAAGCTAACATTACCTGCGGAACCGCTTGTGTATACATTTCATTCGCGTAAAAACTACCGAATAGATTTTAATGAAATTTCATATGGAGGTAGCTGACACCCTGGATTAACACATACTACACAGCCTACTTTTTATCCGAAAAAAATGTAGTGGGTAACACCGCGGGGCGCAGCTAGTTAAATATTATTCGAATACACTCAACAGCATGTTCCCTTAACTTTAAAATATTAGCTATTTCTTATACATAGCTATTTCCTAGATTGAAATGTGACAGGACAAAAAAAAACTGGTGACAATTAACTAAAGTATCAGTTTCACTCCTAACCCACATGGAATTGTCAAACCAATAATTCTCGCCTTACAACCTCCCCATTTCTCGGTATCCAATAACAAATACAGGACAGACACAACAGCTATGACAATACACATCAATCATCGAAACTCTGCGTGTACGCAGGTCGGAATGTCATTGTGTGATAATTCGCGCCCTATACCTCGTGTGGGATGGTGAATAGCGATAAATAGGCGGCACTTTGGCAAATATAAGAAGTTACAAGCATACATTATTGTACATATAATAGTACTTTGTTTGCGAAGGTACATTTTCATTTATCTTCGTCTTTATTCTGAGTTTTAGATTACCGATTCATAAATTTTTCTTATATTTCTCCGCAATAACTTCTTTCACATTATTTTCCCTCCATATTCATCAGTTATAACTAACGCGATGGTCGAAATGTTATCACATTTTTCACTCACCAGTTCAATCCAGAGCAAAGGCTTCTCTTTCATACTTCAACCAATATCCATTTAAGATAAATAAAAAAAAAACATAACTTTATTTTAAACATCAACATCGTGATTCGTGATGTGTTTCCCACATTTAATAAACTAATCGTTTATCTCATCTCAATGTTTTTGCGTCCATTGAATTTTAAATCCATCCACTGATTACCATTCGGTAATTGGCACTCAAGTAACTCGACTCATTTATTTTCAGTGCTCATCTCGTATCAAGGTTAAATATAAACAGAATAGCCTGCGGTGGATCGTGGTATATAAATCTGAATTAATTAAAGATAAATATCAAAACATTGTATTGTATATTGTTGTTTACTAGACTATTGAGGCAGTCTAGTGTAAAATTGACGAACTATTGGCTGTCCGTAGTCAGGAGAGGTAGAAAGAGACCACGGATTTTTATTTGACTTGATACTGGCTTTCCCTTATTGCCTCATTGACTATCTTCACCATTCATACATGCTCGCCGGTTTAGCTTATCTACTACTCTGGCTATAGGTACTCGAGAACATTTTCTTTCAGCTAATCCATTAAAACTTGCCTAATTAGACTTGCATACTATTTCAATATATAAAGATGGAATTAAACTCTTAACCTTGTTAGTTAAATTACCTTTATGACCATTGTAATGTTTACCTGTTTAATAAATCAGATTCTCACAGACTCCAGTGTGCAAAACGAGGAAATGAAACTGATGTACTACAAAAAATATTACAGGTATAATTATTTGACGCATGGGTATGCATCAACGTCAAACACATGTGTGGCCTTCGTACAATTTGCGTTGTACATTCATATCAATTGGTTTATCATGCTCAATCCAATTTACACCTTAATATCCAGGAAGTTAAGTTGATATCTCCTGTTTGCAATTCGCAAGATCTTGCCTTAGATGTCTGGGGTTTCTCTAATAACGAAATAGCAAACGTTATCATAAAACGTGGAAATAAAATCACAGAAATGTAAATCTACGAGCGTCGGGCCTTGTAATATTGTTGTTGGGGTACCCTTATCTTGGTACGACTATCCAGCTGAACGTTAAGAATGGCGCGTCGTAAAAATACACCATAAAAGATATTACGTTGTCCACCATTCACTGCAAACATACGCTGACCTCAGATATGAAAGTACTATCACATAATTTATGGTCATCCGGTTAAATAAGGCTATAAGACACTACTTATTTTCTTTAATACACTAGCAAATAATAATATGGGTGTTCTGGCATCAACGATACTAGATATGATTGTATGCATGTACATGAATGATGTTAAATTACAAAATTGTTATAGTACGGAAACAAAACATGTAATTTTTTACTTGAATAAAGACCTCCGGTCCACGCAACCACATAAAAATCATAGCACTACAACAAAAGCTTGCGTAACCATAGAAACGCGAGTTTCCTACAATTGTTTTAGAAGCTAATCTGTTAGTTGTGGGGAATAAAAACAGCAGTGTATGCGCACCGGTGCCGGGCGGCGCTTGGTACACCTTGGTACGAAACGTGCGCGCGCGCCGCGACATTATCACGACGCCGACGACCCGGCGCACTTGTTACTCGACGAATTGAGACCTAGTGCGCGTAGGCAGGATATTAACCAACATACTATGACCACATATCACTGTTAAAGTTCATTGAACACGACAAAATGTAATCGGCAGCCACAATGAGTGATCGTGGCATATAACATCAAGTTTGGTAAACGCCAAAACAGTCCGGTAATATGCCGTAACGACCTCTACGGAGACAATTAAAAATATTTACTCGCCATATAAATAATCTTGAAATATTTATCTAGCTACTGAATATATCAGTAACAATAATAATAACAGCAAGGGTTTAGGACCATAATATATGAAAGACAGATCAAAACACTTTAAACCTGAACATTAACTTTAGTACAGTACAAATACAGTAACAAATAGCAATTTGCCTCACAGTTATTAACTATGACATCAAAGAACAAAAATAGATCTACACATCTGTCAGGAAGCTGAACGGAAATACTACATTCCGAAGTGTATTTCAAATAGGAGCGATGTGCTTGGAGTAGTCACGTTACCTAATAGCGCAGAGAATAATGCAGTTATCAAGAAAACACGTTCTCATGAGAAGCACTTTGTATATAAACATTTTAGTTATATAATCACTGATGTTTAGTTTAATGTACGGCTTATTATAATTAGGAGATTTTGATCTTGAAACCGAAACAATAGGCAGACGAAACAATTACAAGTCTTGCGAACTGTAACTTAATTCACGGTAATCATTAACATCGACATACAAAAATCAGATTACTACAAGTGAATTTATAAATCAATTGAATGCACAACGGAAGCAGATGGTGGTAAAAAATACCGTGTGAGAGCTTCCTTCAGTTTCCTACGCTTTCCATTTTTTATCCGATACAAATTGTATCTTGATCAGTTTCATGTCGTGATCGACCATTTATCTCTTCCACGTTGCAAGTGGCTGTATAAGGAAGTGAATGTTTTACAAGTGCACCATGTAGTGTCACGTGTCACTTAAACCTTCAATTGAGTACTCTGTTTTGTTTTGTTACAGCGTTGGGTGAGATTACTATCCCTCCCTCCCCACACGCTTTCTCGCATAGAACTTCTGCAGCTTCAAAACATTTGAAAAAGGGTATTCTGTCACGGCTTTTAGTTACCGTGTCACCTGACCGCAATTGCGGCTGATGATTGGCAGATTAAGTGTAGCTAATGAAGCATACTAGTAACGTTTAAACGTGCATAAAACACCATATATTAGAAATCTTTACTAAACAATGGAACGTGTAAATAACGCCTATTAAGTTTTTCTTACATGCAGGATGTACCTACTTACATTGAATATTCTGAAAATCTTTAAGAACTGGCAGCAGAAGTTCCAATTCAATCTTAATCGTGTAAATACGTGTCACAGAAAAAGGTGTGCTATAACATGTGGACCACGCAATCACATTGAATATAACATTACAAATATACATAATAATGTACAAAACGCGTGTAGAAACAGACGTAACCATGACGTCGGTGTTCGCAAACAGAACGGATAACTTCAGCAAACATGCCCAGTACCGAAGACGCCAGTTTATTCATATTTACCTTTCAACGCCACAATGGAGATATAGAAACAATGGCACTCATTACAATCAGCTGATACACTGACCTGGGAATCGATGAGGACTGGCTGAGCGATTATTGAATGAAACGTGTTGAAAAAGTTAGACAAGGGAAAGTACCGTGGAATACAGAAGACGATTACAAAGGAATAGGTATATAAAACTGAAGTTTCCTATTTATATTATACTCAAACGAAGAGCGACATTAATTGTCTAAAAGTTGACTGAAGCAGATTTTGTACAAAGAAGACTTGTGTACTGATCTGTCAACTTACGTGACAGGGTAATCCCACCTTTACATTTCATGTGACTCCAAAGTCAAGGTTTTTATTTAACATACGAGGTTCAAACTGAATATTAGGTCTTTGCTTCTCGTTCTTGAAAGTGTTTTACCAAGAAATGTTTTAAGTTAAGGAAACCAAATTTTGAAATATTATTTTGGTCGAAGAAGAAATCAATGGTAATCATAGGTGTGCAGACGGTAAAATTTCATAAGCGATAATGACAGAAACATGCGCGTTAATGTCAGCAGTGAAATGGCAGCCATAGGTTACTTGCGAATACCGAAAGTTTATTAAACTTCCGATTTTCTTGTGAAATCGAAACTAAAGCCAAGTGTTCACAAGGTTTCAGATTACGAACGGAGAATTGATTGAGTTGGGTTAAATTGGTTTCTGTGTGTTCACACGCACAAAGTGAGAATTCCTTTGTTAAGTTTGAGTTCGCTGTATCGCACTGTGAATTCCAACCATATCATTCCATGTTCACAAAGTAAAATTTAATATTAATTTTCAACTATAACCACAACAAAACCGCGGTCAAATTGAAATATGTTAACGTTACGCGTTTTATTGTCCAAATTATTCGTGGTAATGCCAATTTGTGTTATTTAAGTACATAATGCAGTATTGCAGACTACTAATAACGTAACTATACAAGCATTACTGTATGTGCTCTAACAGCCTACTTACGTAAATCCAAGAACAAATAACAGAGCAAATGAATCACAGTTAATCCAATATAGTCTGTGTATAATCTGCGATCCCAGCCATAATGTAAGAACTATGTAACCTCCTTAGATAGTATGTGAGCAAGAATCTCACATCACTTACGGTATGTGGCGCGAGGTACAAGCTACAATTATTTGAGGTCAGGGAGCATGATGTGACCCTAAGATACGAGACGTAGCGCTCTGGAATATTTTTATCGCTGTTCGCTGCAAATTCTTCTTATGCAGGCATAATAAAAATTCAACGATGCAGATAAAACTCGACGTCGCTTTTAAGGAAATAAATAAAAGTGATGTTAGTCGATTGTAGAAATGTATTTGAAAGTTTTATGATAAGGTATTCGTAGTAATAAGTAGGAAGACGTTCAGTTATAAATCTTATAATTAGTAATATTCTCCAAAAAGTAGTATTGGAATATTAGCATAAACATGAAATCGATACTGGTATCTACATAGGTAAAATTAATGTTTTGGAAATTATTAATCGTTATTAGCATTCAATTATGTCTCCCACCAAAATACAACAGGACACAACAATGTTAGGAATCCAGTATAATTAAATGTCGAAACACAAACATTTTGGGTACAGTCACGTGCAACTGCACAATACTAATAATATCAATAGCGTATCGAAAACTTAATTTATTCGAGGCACGGTGGCGTACCCATCCATTGTTGCGATCGCAACATTCCATTGTGTGGTCGTGACCTTCGCATCATAGAATGTTGGACAGATTAATGGTCGCGAGTGGGCGGTGACGGACCTGTTCGTACCGTTTTTGTGTGGGATTTTGGGTTTGTGAATGGCAAGGATTGCAAGAAGTGGGCCGTGCTTGATTCGATGTGCCATATTTTTAAAGTGTGTAGAAAGAGCACAAAATACTTTATTTCGAGGCTTTCAATGTTGACGGGTTAATATTTGACTTAACGAAAAGTGTGTGTTGTTGAAAAGTTGTAAGTATTTAATACCAGCTGAAGTGGTTGGTGTTTTAGTTTTTTTGTTACTGTTTTAAAGTAATACTAATTTTATGGTCTCACTAATATAACTAGTCTAAAAAGCAAATTGATCCCATAGAACATTGATGCCAAGAGCCGCAATATAAACCGCCATCTGTAATAACTCTACATTGTTTTCCGTTTGAAACAACAACAACCAGATGGCAATGTTCGAAGGTATAACAGCCTCTCATATTTCACTAAAAATATCAAAATAAAGAATCCTCACACTCATAATCCGACTGGGTCTCTATTCAGGGTATACCTGTGTCATACACTTGTGCACTATTATAATATCTCTTGCGTAGTTTATTATCTGTCTATCCGGAAAACATTATTGCATTGTTATTCTAAGACATGGCTGACAAAGTGACCGAGGTTCGCTCCTTCGTACACGGAACTGTCTGGCGAGATGTGTGGGTGTAACAGCACATTCGTAACTTGATATTTCTAAAACAAACTGTAACGCTTCAGTAGCGTGTCTAACTTCTAGCTGAATTCGATCAGCGTGTTGGCCTTCACTATCACTAAATATCGTATCGCCATCAGCAATCATTAGGTCATTAGGGTAAATTACATCCGCAATTAGTTTTACCTATTTCATGTGTTCACACGTTGTAAGATCTCGACATACGTAGATATTTACACACAGTATGTAATGATTGCTTTGCTGCGACATCAACTCTGTATTTATTTTTATATGGTATATTGAAATACGCCAATAGAATAAAATGGTCAGTGACTTTCATTAATGAACGAACGAAGACGTCATATTTTTCTATGCTGTTTAATATGCATAAAAATAAGAATTAAAATTAACAATATTTACCGATAAAAGATTCAGTATAGCAACCTTGCTCTCTATTAAAATATGCATAGGTACGCAATATGTCGATATTGATATTCAACTAAAGCGAGATAATAATTTTTTTAGTCACTTTTGTCACCGCCAGTACAAGCAATTATCATATTAAAAGATAACGCACTAGCTTTAATAGTTCTTTAAACCTTAAATTAGAATTGTTTACGTTCACCAGATCTATTAGGTATTCTATAGCTAATGAAGGTCGGCAGATAAAGGAGGCAATGCTCCGAATGACAATTGTTTGTTTTTTTAATATCAGTTGCTTTAAAATTAGTTTGGTCCCAATGGTTGCGTTTACCGTTCTATTGTTTATTGGATTTTGAGGTATATTACATCATTCGACTTCAACACCAAAATAAGTATTGACCTTTTCGACAAAAATGTTGATAATGATGCGTTTATTTTGAGTCACAGTTTTTATAAATAACATAGCTGATATACGATAATGAGGTATCGGTATATTCTGGGGAGGTCCACTATTTGCAATTAGCTTTAAAAATAAGGAAAACGCAGCATTTGGATGCAAAACACGATCGTCTCGTAGCTTCAAGAATATGCTTCATAAATACCGATTCTCTGTCTAATAATACTCGTTTATCAACTTCACCACACACAAACAACTTAAGTATACCAGTTAAGAGCAGTGTTTGTAAACAGATTGTTTGTGCTGCGAATTCTGTACCTACCTATTGTTGAATATTCATTATTTTAAAATGGCAGATCGCCAAAAAGCTTACACAGTGAGCGTCGCGTAGGTGTTCTTTCTTAGTTGGGTTTCGGTTCAATCCAATTATTTATAGCTATGTATTTAAAAAACGATAAGTACTTACACACAAAGATATTTTCTTATCATGCAACAAAAACAGACCGTCATGCCTCTCATTACCAATGAAAATCAAATGAATTTATAATTCTGGTGCCGGGAATATAGGGACTGCTAGCGGTGAGTACGTGGTAAATATTAATCCTAGGTCTAGCCACTACCCGACTATGTTTGGTTAGCTTTCAGCGGAGAGAACTTTAAAATAGGGGAAGCCGGAAAAAAGTAAATATGAATATAGAGGTAAAAGGCACTATAAAGTGCCGTTTGAAATAGAACGCAGGAATTGTGTTATATAAACCATTCACTATGGTACCTAAGCTACCTATATTAAATACTCCAATATTTTTATTAATCACCAATGGACTGACTGTATCTGACTAAAAAACAAATCCTATTACATATTAAAATCTTTATAATTGTATTTTTACACTTATAATACAGTATTACATTTATTACTGTACTATAGTAAAATTATGTAATTATAAAGTTCATTAAGCCGCCTTTCTCTTCTATTTTCAGTTTAATTGAAGTTCATAATTAAAATGCATTCCAGTAACCAACTCCATTCATTTACTTTAGCTACGCTGGGAGCTGTTACGTAATACGCAATGAGACAGACATGTTTATTTTTTAATTTAGTTCTATGTTGAGGAAGCTTCCCGTTTTGCAGTTAATTAAAACCATAAATAAAAAGCTACATGCGTACTGTAGAGATGTAAATAATGCAACGGGAAAGGAGTGTACTAAATCCACGAGCGTGTATGAAAAATGTGATGAGATTGAATGAAGCGAAAGGATTTTGTCAAGACTGAATGATGTGGAGATACGTGAAATCTGCGCAACGAAAATCTTAACGACTATATGTGCGTATGTAACATAAGTATAGTTTATGTATTCACTACAAGCAGAACTCAATAACAATTGAGATAGTCTGGAAATATATCTTTAGAACTCCGTTGGTGGCCAAGATTGCATCGTCTACACAAGAAAGTGCTTTCAAGTGTCCAGATTGGTTTTGATGCCTGACTTCCATAAAATGCCGGTATGTTCTGGTATGTTTTGCCACGACAAAACTATTAAAATAAAATATAACCGGCTGCAATGACAACTCATCACTGTCTGTATAAGCGAGTTATTTTACATTTACCCTGAAGTTTTCCGTAAATACAAGGTCCGGTTACTCATAAAATTATACTGGTGCTTGTTGTAAAGGCCCTCGAATAAGTCGTATAAGGATAAGCTAGCTTCGTCTTTATCCAAGATTGTCTTCAGATATTATTTAACAACATTTTAGTAATGCACAACGCATTTAACGATAATATCTTTCTACGAAAACCTGATTACCAAGTTGCAGAGGTCACATCCTCGCGCACAGTCATGGTGGCTCTAAAGTTTATGGATTGGAGTCATATGCAAGGTTACATATTTCCAAGGAACTACTGATATACGCTTTTAATGTCTATATATTCTACCCACCTGCCGCCACGCACACCTGCATGGGGTGTGGACGGCTCTGTCGGTCTAGATCTGAGTTATTCAGTCCCCAAGAAAGTGCCTACCTCCCACATGACACTCCTAAATTGACCGTAATATATGCAAAGGTCAAAGATGATAATTTTCTACATACAGAACCTATTTACTTAGTTATTCAAAGACACCAATAATTTAGAATTGTTCATGGCAGTTAGTCCCGTCCCCTGTTACAAGCGAAATGATAATTCATACTGAATTTGAGTGTCATTGCACATTGATCAAACCGCCATGGCTGGCATACATACATACCTACATAAATAGATCACTTGCACGTACATATACAATTAAAACTAGCTCATAATTCTCCTACAATTTCCATAACTAACATATATGCTTCGGCATTCGCTTTAACAGTTTTGCAACACTTTACCCAACCTCCGGTTTCAATCTTAAGACGACACCACGACATCCAACCGTGAGAAACGGCAAGGTCTGTCGCAAGCAAACGTGAGTGACGATAGTAGCAAACTTATCGAAGTAGTTATAAACATCTTTAATGTAAAGGTATTAAGTGCAGTTTAGCGTGGAGTAACAGCAAAAGATTATTAAGAGGTCTCGTTACTAATTGACGAGTTAATTCGTTCATGCCATAAGTCTAATGACGTTTGTTTTTCTAGCGAATTACGAATAAGTAATTGAAGATAGACATGGCTAATGAAGATAACTTATGGAATAACATTTGTATTAATTTCAATAGAAGTAGTTTCAGTACCTAGTATTATTGTTAATGCTCCGGCGCACCCTAGGCAGAACTATTTCAAACACAGCATGAATGATTCCCATGAAGATAGCAACAGAAATGGTTAGGTTAGTTTTACTGCATTCTGTAGATTGCTGATGACGCAGTTTCATAAAATTAGTAAGATCTTTGATAAGAATTATTTAAATGAATGATAGTGTAATCTTTGTTGTTATTTATATTGATATACTATTACTTTTATCTTTAATACGCTGCCGTCACAAACATACACGCATTGGTTTCGTGTGTTTCATAGGTCGCACATTTAGATCATATCTCGTCATAAAAATAAATCGATAATATAATATTTATAATCAGAACAATGATGTTTATATTTGAGTTCTACTGGTAATCGAAGAAAGGTTTGTTCGCATTAACTAATAGAGAAGAGTGTACTATGAAAATCCTAAGCTTTTGGTTGACTACTACCTAAACAAAAAATGTAAGTTTAGCAAAATTCGGCAGAAACATCAAACCTATTGATATTTGACGACTTTGGACTGCTGCGCTAAAGGGTTCGATTCCCGCACGGGGCAAAACTTTGTGCGAACCACAGATGTATGTGAAACGCACTCACAATACAGGAGTAATTCCTAGCTCATGGATCGTAGCTTCGAGCATTAAAACATAAGAAAAAAACAGTACAAAATGTTTTTACTAGTTTCAGCAGTAGCCCGTGAGGCTGTGAGCCAACTTCATTTATTAGAAAACTTCTTTATTCTGGGTTAATTACAATTGCATGATGCGGCATTTATCATTACTTTAATAACCTGATATTAACCGATTGTATCAGTATGTACTGCTTAGTATCTCGACTCAAGGCCTAACATTTCAATTTTAGAGAAAAGCCTGTTTGCACCATAGACTACAAAATAAAACCCATGTAGGTAAAGGTACTTAGTTCTTATCGCAAATTCTAGCGAAAATTAAAAAGCACCGTAACGTCAATAAAATCTTTTATTAATTTGGACTTAGGTTTTTAATTATACGGCGGTATATTGACGATAACGACAGTATTGAATGTCAAGGCTGAAGAAACTAGTAGCAAACACAAGTAAATTAGTAAACCAGACAGACAAGAAACCGATACGATTGACTTTATTGAAAGAAATGCAATACATACGTCGTAATACGGATTCGTTCCAATACAATGAACTCTCGGCCCCTGAATAATGAATCGATGACGAAAATGGAACATATACTTGGGGAAGCATAGATTCCTACCATATACACATACACAATATAGTGTATCAGTGTGTGTTTAGAAAAATAGAAAATCGCAATTTAAATTTTTTGAAGTCAACTGACGACAAAACTTTTTTGTACGTGCTCTTTAATTTCTTTTGCAAGATAGGCTGAATAAGATAGAGATAAGTATCATAGTTTAGTTGTAGGTATAGTCCAGTATCCACGCCTATAATATCTGATAATGAAGACCAGGATCTAAACTAAGCATCAAACAAAACACTGTCGCTCAGTGTTTGTGTCCCAGTTGGGCCCACGTGGGGCAATACGCACCAGTCATAAAGACACATCTCTGTATTAATAGAGACAGATTTATAGCCGTCATTACTGTGTCTACTCGTTCACGACTCATTTCCTTCTGTTCACTCTTGCCATATATTTTTTATATGTAGAGATCTTGGAATCCATACGTAGATTCTTTATCAAAGACGTAACGAAGTTTATGGGAGAAATTTATAAGCTTACCGGCGTCATGTCTTGCATAGTGTTCCCCCCCCCCCCACCCCTCTACATAACCCAATAGGGTCCATAGTTGGTTTTTAAACGCGGGGGCGACCACCCCTGATACAGGAGAAATTCCTAGTGTAGGGGTACACTAGGAATTTCTCCTGTATCAGGGGTGGTCCAAAAACATAAAGAAATGCCCAGACTCGAGAAAGACATCTGCGGTCACATATATTTTTGTCACGTGCGGAAATCGCTCGCAAAGCTTAGCCACTGCGCCAATCAGGTCGTCATAGGCCAAGATTCCTACTTTCCCTCAAACATTCTCACAAAATCCGCTCGCGTATCAGGCTTACAAGTCATATCCGTTTAGTGCCGCACCTTCAAACGGATGCTAATTAAATAATAATCTTTGATAGATAGTAAATATGCTATAAATAAAGCCTAACATCGATAAATTCACTTTCAGTTGAGTGTTGAGTACAAAAAGTAAGAAGCCGCTATTTCTAAAGACGATCTCCAGATTTGCCGCAACAACCTCAAATAAAAATTTCGTATATTCATGTCTCACAATTAATCGGCACAAATCGTAAACCGAGCATTAACCTAAAGCAAAAATTTGGCAAGCAGTGCGATAGTAGCCTTGGCTTGGCACTCCAAGGATAGATGGCCCAGACCTATATACTGGCATTACTGTGACAGAAGAGGCGAGTTAAAGTAGTGCGGGCGATGGGAAATTGGAACGCAAGTTACAAATATTTGCTCAAGTGGATGAAATATGAAGGGGATTCTTTGTTAAGAGAAATAGGTACCTAAATGTGTTGCAGGCGACAAGTAATTTTTCATACGTTGTTCACTTTTTCAAGTCATAAAAAGACTTTATAACCTTGAATGACGACTATTGTAGTGCTACTATTAAAGTGCGTTTGCATGGGCAATTAATTGCGCGATTATTGGCAATTTTAAAAATGATGTCCCGGCAACACTTAGCAATGTATCGCAATACAAAAATTGTATGAAATTTATATGACTTTAGGTGTCATCTTAGCATGTTGACCATGCTAAGCTTAAAGCTAAATTGATACCGGGGCCCCGCTCTGCCAACTGAGCCATCGTGTAACAGTTGCCAGAGCGGGGTACGGCGAAAGTCGCGGGTTCGAGTCCCGCTCGTGTCCATCATTTTTCAAATTTCCTTTATCTATTTTAATAACAATTGCTAGGAATTCCCAATTTTAGTTGCCCGTGTGACCAAAACATTTGTGTTTTGTTAGTTTGTAAAGAAGAGTTTCTCAGATAGTTCTAGCTTGTCATAAATTAAGAAAAGTAGAATTTAAGAATTCGATACTGCACTGGGTTGCTAACCTAGGAACAGTTCAGCTATATTTAGATTGGTTTAGTTAGATATATTATATAACATCGGAAACGTGGTCTGGCGATCCAGTTCAAGTCCAATACTCTTATCAACGGATGTAGAGGGGAAGGGGAGAGATGATTGAGTTAGTTATTGGTGTCACTGACTTGTCGCTTTTTATACCCAGCGACCTTTGAACGAAATTATAACCCGAAAATGTAACCTATAGTATAAAAGATCTGGGAACCACGTCGCGTTGAGCATACGTCGTAGTTATTTAGGTAGCATAGTGATATTTGAGCTTAAATTCTTAAATATTTAGGCAGAGAAAATCTTTATTTATACCTATTACTTTTTGTTGATACTAAATTCAAATGGAAAGTCTTCAAATAGTATTAATGTTTATTAAACAATTGATGATATTATGTGTGATGATAGTAAACCAACCTGAATAGAATAGAAAACATTCATTCAGTACCTTCACGCACGAATACTTGATATTTTGACAACACAATACAAAAAGAAAACCTTCAACACATAATGCAGAGAGTGCTGAGACCGCTGAGGTTAACCCTTTACTGAATCATGGTTCATAACTATAAAGAGAATCGGATTCATGTGTAACTGTCGCTGTATTATAGATAATTCAGAAGGCTAAGTTTGGTACCAAAAAGTTTCAAAGGTACTTGTACATAATATGTAAATCACGTCAAAATTTGGACTGAAGCAAAACTTAATTGATAACCATCGATTTGAACGCTACCTCTTACTTACATTTTAAACCTTTACAATTTACATATTGTAGGATCTATACGAGAAAAGGCCTTTGTCTTGCTGCGGGAGAGTTACAGGCTGTTATTATAATTAATACACAGTAGGTAAAAAAACCTGCAATTCAAAAGAAAAAGTCCTTGATACTCACACATCTTTAGCGCACATGTCCACTAGACACTAGTACGTGTTAAACACGACCAAACAAAGTAAACAAAAGAAATAAAAATATTCCACACAACACTCTGTGCCCAGACAGACACACATTGCGACTGAAAAACAGACGGCCTATCAATACAGTAAAAACAAATGTTTTACTTTAAAATATATTTTATATTAACAAAGTTGCCTTATCTTGGAATGTCGTTGTCAATGGTTTGCAGACGCGATTCATAAGCATACCATTACGGGTTTAAATCTAGGAGTTTCGATCTGGCTTTTTAACCCTCTTATTCATAAAATTACAAAATTAAACCAAGGATTAAATTATACCCGTCAATATCGTTTGCATATCAAAGAGTATAGATCTCAATAGACTTAATACGGGGTTTAGTTAATGCCGGTATGATCCTCATTTATGAATAAAAAGGGAAAATGTTTAAATATTGTTAGTTAGTCTAAGACACTTTCTATCGGCAAATCAATAGATTATAGTGTCCGATAAACGGCAATACGCTTATCCCTATAACAAGGGCCAATCACTGTCTAGAGAATTGAGGGTTAAGAGTTTTTTTAGATATAACTTCACCTCTGCCTATTCCTTTCTTGGAATGCAGGCGTGATGATTTCACGAATCTATCATACAAAGCTGTTTATCTACAAGTCGTTTCCGGGATGAACAGAACCGCTGATATCATCACATTGGTACCACAACGCTACATCCCAATGTACCGCGTCGCGATTGGATTCGGATAGTCAATTACGACCGGTTGCTAACATACAAATGTATACACAACAGCCTACAGGCGTATCTCGTAGGAAAGGTCACAAGTTTAAATTGTTCTGTTTGTAGTTGTACCTATATTACCTAAGAACATTGTTATTGTAGGCCATATGATACGGTATTGTATGGCATTCGACGTAAATTGACGTATGTGAGGCACACGTGACCGGTTCGTCGTTTCCTATTAAATTCCATGCAGTATTACAAGTTACTAACATAATCAGCGAAAACATAGAAAAACCTTTGAATTAGTTATTTATTTTAAGTAATTTTTTTTTCCAAAATTTCTTTGCTATCCATAAAGGATTGATGCCTGATGATGAGCTATGGGTTTGCCAGATGCCACCAATTTATTACTAGGGACTCGGCGAAATGTAGGTGTACTCATAGACTTCTGATAAAAGTACTCACTTCAACCAATACTTTCGAGGATTACAAGAGAGATTATGTCGCTACGTAGTACTATTAAATACTATTATATTAAACTAGCGGACCCGGCAGACGTCGTCCTGCCCGGATATGCAGCGCCACGTACCAGGTCCAATAGAGTTTTCAAACCATCCAAGAAACCATTGAAATACACACAAAATGTCATCCAAATTGGGCCAGCCGTTTACGAGGTTTTAGGTGACAAAAAAACATACAGAAGAATGATATATATTAAGATACATACCTATATGTAGTACGTACCAAAAAATAAAAAGCGATTGGTTTAGCAATATTCGAAGATGATCTAAAGATACTAGATAGCTACTGATTGTGCTGTCAAGTATTATCAAGATCCATTTTGAGGTCAACAGTTCCCGAAGAAACTTCAACGATCTTATCCTGAACTAACGAACAGCGAGCACCTACTTACTGATAGATATTATCTGCTCACGAACGTATTTCTTATAGGCGCTAACCTTCTGGGCAATAAAAACAAAACGCTTCGATACGCTATAAAAGTAGAAAGATATTGGTACTAAGTATTCGTTTTGACAAATAGCATACTAGATAATTTATCAAGTAATTTCTTTAGGTATAGCTAATGGCTACTAAAACTATAGAATATTGTCCATTATCTAATTAGGAAGCATTCAACTAAGGAACTGGAAAAGTATCGATAAACGTGCTTATAAAGTAGGAGTATACTTTACTCAAAGAACACGATAACGTAGAAAGCTGTGAAGCAACTACAAAACCACGCTCTTAATTTAATAAAATCATCCTACAGAATATTAACAATATTACATAAAAGCACACGATGTAATTCCAAACGAACACGTGTAGATCGAACAATTGAAATTCTTTTCTAAACACCACCACCTCACGCACAATAGCAAATAATGTGTCGCAATGAATGAAAGTTGTGAAAGAATATGAGAAATCTGTTTACGTAACACACGCAAAATTCGACCGACAATAGACTTTTACATGGTCGGTGCACATATGAGTGCAATACTTATTTTATAGCCCAAATGTTATGTGAAACTTACTGGCAAAGCTGAAATGATAGAGTCGATTGCCAAGAATAATAGACACATTTAGCATCACAATCGGAATTAGCAATGGTTTCAGCTCTCACGAGAAATGACGCGTGTAAAATGGATTCATGCATTTCTTCTAGTTTCACTGTGAGTTGGCATTTGAGATAATGCAATCTATTTTAATATAGCCTGAATATTAAGAAAATAACACTCCATCAGGCAGATTACTGCTTCCCAAAACAAGGTAAAACCGACATTACGGCAACTAGATGACTTCACGTTTATCCATCCAAAACTGCATTACAGACCGATCAAAACATTCGAGACGCACGAATTGACTTAATCGATCACATTTCAGAAACGATGATCTTGTTATGTAAAGAGCAATCGATTAAGCAGTGCACTTCGTATCTCGAGGTTCATATGGATTTAGTTGATTAAACATATTACAGAACTGTAACTAAGTTTGATTATGAATTCAATTTGAACCGGATTTATCTGAAAATATTCGTAGCTCGCCTTATATTGCGGCCTTCACTTGTAGATCAAGTTCTTCAATTGGAAATTGTACTAAAGTTGTCAATGCCGCGTGACGTAGCTGCTTTCGTCAATATGTGCTTGTATTTATACTTCGCGTCCGGCTCGACTATCGTTACGTCGTCGTACACTTCAATAATTCCCGAGTTCGTTTCATGTCTCATGCGGTCTGGATCTGACGGGTTTGGGATTGGTGTCACGACATCACTTTACAGTCTGACCTTTTTCGTTATAGACCAATTTAAAATCTTGCGACGTGTTCTCTGGATCTGAGTTCTTGGCATCAATCGCTAGAAATTTAGTATAAGCGACTTCATATTAGTCTTGTTCTTTTTAACTCTTTTGTATTCATAACAATAGGTTTGGTGCTAGGGTCACATTTATTCTATACACGTGCGAATGTTTCTGTTTAGATTGCTTTAAAAACCCGTATTCAATTCTAAGATAATTGCTTACATTGGGTGTATAACCTTACCCTCATTATTTTAGTCATTTGCATGCCATAAAACAAAATCGATACTACCTTTGTCTGTATTTTGTAGGCCATACATCGATATTACAGTTGATTAACCAAAATAGAGGTCAGTAGACTCCATGTAGTACTAGTAATCTATTTTTATGTGACTCTTCAATGAGGTATGGGTTCACTAAACTTCTTACAGGCATATGCAAGATGTACATCTTTTACTTATTTTAAATGATCTGGAAATGTAAATCGTAATATTAATATGCAAGTATGTTAAACTGCATTAAAAATTCTATAGCATAACCTGTTTGAGACCAGAAGATATCTTATGTAATGCTTGGTTCTTAATAAAATTCTACACTGAGTATTTTTTGTAATGCTTCGAAGCTCCTACATATTCTTTGTTCAACTGTCTCGAGCCTTGTCCAATCAATTGATACCTCCTCTAAATAAAAGATCAATTGCCACCAATAACGTCACAATTGGAGCTATTAAAGTGTCCTCAACGACATTCACCATTACATCACCGTCACAAAAACTATTGGTTCCAATCTAGTCCACTTAATGTCTATAACCGGCAACATTCATTCATACATTCTTGTGGCCTTATCAATTCAATGGTTTTATTGTAACTACTGGAATAAATGCACTTTGTTCGATTAATAAAATGTTGCTCTCCGTTGTTATATGGTCCATTATTGAGCACAAGCTGCGGGCCGCGGTGCTGCCCGCTACATTTTTGGGATCAAAAGTAGCTTATGTATTAATCCAGGGTGTCAACGCCCTCCATATGAAATTTCCTCAAAATCGGTACAGCCGCTTCTGCGTGAAGAGGTAACAAACATACAAACAGACTCACAAACTTTCGCCTTTATAATATATTTATTAAGTGGTCGTAGTCCACAACAGTAAATGAAATTGATGGTTTCAAATAACTGATCAATACTGAAATTGGTACACGAGCAACTGTATCAAAATTACAGCACTGCCCTTACTGTACTTACTTTAGGCCAGATTACGATGTGGAAGCGAGACGCCGCTCACGCCGATACGTGAAGGCTAATGCTGCGTCTTGCTTCTACAACGTACACTGTACTGCTTTAAGAGTTAATGGTAAAGGCTGATTATGTTTTGGAATAGATAGAGAGAACGATGCAACTTTTTATGAGCGAACTATTTTCGTCAAGACGAACCGACCGCAGCTAATTAATTTAACTACACAAGTAACATATTTATTGACAGTTAAAGTTAACTATAAAGCAGCAGTGGTTACGTGGTGGAACAATTTCCTGCCGGTCGTAAAAAGCTCAGTCATGCCAGATTAAGTATGAAGCTGTTCGATCGTGATCAATCATAGATTTCATCTAACTTTCTTTTTATTGTGTTACTAAATTAATGATAGAGAACAATCCCATCAAGTTTATTATCATCTAAAAACAAAACTTCATAAATTAAGTACCTTGGTTTTAATTTAAATCTGTACTTAATCCCTACTAATATTATAAACGCGAAAGTTTGTATGTATGGATGGATGTTTGTTACTCTTTCATGTAAAAACTACTGAGTGAATTTTAATGAGATTTCATATGGAGGTAGCTGACACCCTGGATTAACACATAGGCTACTTTTTATCCCGAAATGTAGTGGGTAACACCGCGGGGCGCTGCTAGTAATATTATGAGGCTAAAGAGGCCTATATCCAGCAGTGAACTGAGATAGACTGATGATGATGAAAGAGATTTCTGTGTTGGATAGTCCATGTATCGAGTAAGACTATAAGGCTATAACACATTCGAAATCCACGCGGACAATATCGCGGGCGGATGCTAGTTAAATGTTATAAATAGACTTACCTGCCTGTTTTGTCACCGACAGAATGAGCAACTTATTTCCAATAACCAATCCTTACAGTAAGTTACAGTAGTAACTTTATCAGTATCTAGTATTATAATTAAGTAGTAAAGCGACGGGATCGAAAATCAATATAGAATATTCCAGAAACTGTTCCTATTCAGAAAGTAATAACGGACGGTATTGACGCAGACAGATGAAGTTGTAACGAAGGCTCCAATCTACGCGCTCCCTTGAGATATCTATTCATAGTAATACAATCTTATTATTAGCGATATTCTTCAGAAATTCTAATTAGATTTCGTTCGTAAATCGGTTGCCTTGACGACTAATCCAAAACAGAAGTATAACTTTATTTTGGCCAGTCACTCCAATTTAGATTCACATCTAAATAATAGTGACTCTAGCCACATTGGTACATTAGTCACCTGAAAACTGTTATTGGTACTAACACTTGTTTCTGAGTACTATTAAGTGCAGCAAATAAGTGCTATAATATAAATCACGCGCATTTCTATAGTAAACATAAACATCAATCACAGATTTTACCGCCGTGCATAAAGAAAGTATAAAACGGACTTCCGTAAGTAATTATCAAGTAACTGATGTATGTAATCGCCACTCTTGCCCGTGCAGCACTTTCACTGGACGAATTTATTCAATTTCACTGGCAGATAGTTCATTGCTATTGTTGTTATAGCATCGCGTAGCGCAAATCGGAATTTATAGGACGGCCTCGCACCGCATGTAAAAAATATTTGGTAGCGTTGTGAACTTTGTTGATATTTTGGCTTAGTCGCGTACCTGTATAATAACACCTGTTAACACAAAAGGGATGGGCAGAAGTGTATTTCTTTATCAGGAGCTTCTACATCTACATTTCGCCGATTATCGTAACTCACATTTATGCCACCGTGTTCGCCGGCTTTTTCTCCCCTTTTTCAGACGGAAGGGAGTTTAATTCTTAATCCTACCCGCACGGACGAGCTGGCTTAGTTATTACGACGAAATGTAACACCTGATCTAACAGCAAAGACGTAATGTGCAGCATTGTTAGCAGCATTCATCCAATAAGTTGGCAAGATTATACAGACGAATTACTTCACGTTAACTATCGAAATAATACTTGATATTACGGCCCCTCCTCATAATGATAGGTATCATAAGGAGTACTTAAATAAAGAATCACTTTATTTTTAATAGACCTCTTGTAATTCAAACAACGCACGTTTCAATGTTGTAGCAATTAATTTGAAGCCGTACGTGGTAGCTTAACACATATTTAATGTTTCATGGTTCATAAAATAACAATGTCAAGAGGTTACATGCAAAAAAACAAGCAAGAAGTCTATATTTAATTTTACCTCTATGAATGTCATGTATTATTCCAATCTATGAAACTCTATGGTTTCTAAAATGATAACCTCACAGCATTGGCTGAACACGTTAAACAAGAGAGATCGCAGACACATTTGAATTTACGAGCAATTTTCTACAACATACGGTGCAGAAATCAAGAAATATTTGGACATACCAATTTTCAGGTAAAAGCGGACATTTCGTTACGGATTCCAAAATACTAAAACAGTATCGTGAAGCAATATTTTGTACTTCTCACGCGATACGAAGAGCGTGTTTAGTAACATTCTATGATCGTCACTTATCTTTTACGTAACAACTGTAAGATAAGATTTGTGTACGTCAAAAGATAATGGTATCTTATTAGAAGCTTGTAAAGATGTTTATGTTTGAAATAAATATGATGGTAGTTAATAACAGGATCTGATAAGTTATGACTATCTTAGAGGCTTCTTCTTGGCTGCGATTGTAATGTGATATTGCGATGTAATTAAATAAGACAACGCTGAAATAATATCGCTTTATCACCAACTAGTAAGGAGCATAATATGTATATGTATGTTTATACAAAAGATAAGCAAGTTTATTTTAAATCAAATTAAATGTAAATAAGAGAACTAAAAGTGTACGAAACAAAAACATTAGATACTAGACCAAATGTTGAAGCACTTTTGTTTTAAATATACAGTCCTAATAACCTAATTATATCGATGCTGGGGATAACACAGGATTATATCTAGAGAACATGTCTGCTATTATTTTTATACATTGGATTAGATACGTGTGTAAGTGAAGCCCACAAACCGCTGCTAATTCTATAAATATTGATTCTAATAGAAAAATTCTTGTCTAAGAAACAAGTCATTGACCCTGCGTGTGAGGTGGTCTTAATAAGATTTTATTATTTAACAAACACGAGTAATACTTTTATACGATTTTCAAACTATACATAACATGAGATTCCTTAGCATCTGCTACATACTTACTAGGTACATTTTGGTTATTAGTACCAATCTATTAGTCGAAAATCCAAACAAAGTGTAGGTGCTTAGTCTGAAACATTTTTCAAGTAGATACTATACCGAACTAAAAGGTAAGTATATATTTACAAATACCAAAACTTGGTCACAAAACAGTATCCTTAAACAAAATAATAGAATATTCTCATGTCTGCTATTATTTTTATACATTGGATTAGATACGTGTGTAAGTGAAGCCCACAAACCGCTGCTAATTCTATAAATATTGATTCTAATAGAAAAATTCTTGTCTAAGAAACAAGTCATTGACCCTGCGTGTGAGGTGGTCTTAATAAGATTTTATTATTTAACAAACACGAGTAATACTTTTATACGATTTTCAAACTATACATAACATGAGATTCCTTAGCATCTGCTACATACTTACTAGGTACATTTTGGTTATTAGTACCAATCTATTAGTCGAAAATCCAAACAAGTGTAGGTGCTTAGTCTGAAACATTCTTCAAGTAGATACTATACCGAACTAAAAGGTAAGTATATATTTACAAATACCAAAACTTGGTTACAAAACAGTATCCTTAAACAAAATAATAGAAGATTCTCATATTTTTGTCTTCTTTGTTATGCAAAATAGGCAAGAACTTACAGAAAAACAGACAACAAAACAATATTGTTTGTTAGTTACTCTACTTACTACTTCTGTATTGTAGTAATTATTATTGACTTTGTTGTGACCGCTAAACTGTTTATTTATTGTGACGTCACTTTAGCGTTTTACCAGCTGTTTCTAGTAGATTCAAACATAAACAATAATGAACATAATATAATATACAGCTGTAAGCTTATATTGTTGTATAAGTAAATAAATAACATTCATAACAGATTTATAAGTGAAATAGATAATAAAATAAAACTAGGTTTACGGATTTTATCGCGGTTTTAATTGATTTTTTTTTGGTCGCCACGATTCAAATCCTTTACAATATTCATAGTCACGGACAGACTGAGGTGTTAAACGTCTAATTTGAACAATTACTATCAACCACCTTACACTTAAACCGCGATAAAATCTGTAAACCTAGTTTTATTTCAATCTCTTATATACGCGTAAGTGATAGAAATCAGTAGTGAAATATGTGTTTTACAAGCTAGTGTGAGCAATATTTTTTTAATATACGAGATGGTATTTCATCTATATTTCATGGCAAGTTGTCGTTCATTATGGCGTTCCATGAGGAAGGCCTTTGTTCAACAGTAGACGTCTTCCGGCTGATGACGATAATCATACACATAATAAATATCTAATAATAATGATGTGCAGATGAACTTTAATTTTAATACCGACGTATAATTCGTTACTGAACTTCATTAAATAGTTTTATAAGCTTGAATCACTGCTTTATATTTAAAGCCAGCCATTTTAGGTATTGTAGTCTGTTAAACCCGTCTGCACTTAAGAAAAACACCTACATCCAAGGTTAATGAACTGTTTTGTTTTGTGCTGATATTTACTCCCACAGTCTGATTCTAATGCTTTTTAAGGAGAGCTCAATGTTCCGTTACCGAAATTACACTATGTATCTATTCTGTATTTATTGATACTGTTATTTAGCTAGAAAACAAATTCTGCTACGTATGTAGGTAACAAGCGTAAGAAACGAATCTCTATTTCACGAGAAAAAAGGCTGACATTTCCAGGGAAAAAATAATGTCTCTCCCTTTCAAGTTATCAATATAGAATAGGTTTCAATTGACCATGTTTATATCAAATTACAATCGGTTCAGTTGGTTAGTACAAAGAATATAATAATTATAACCACTTCGTTATGTTTAGTCACGATGACCTGACCATGAACTCTTGGAGCAGGACATTTTCCTTTGTGGAAGAGAGATGCTGCTACGTGCAGTGCTACGGCGTCTCGCTCCCACGACGGAAAATGTCTTGGTTTAAGAGGTCGTCTTCATGATAATGAAGTGAAATGAGACATGACACACATGAGCCAGAAAAAGAAGGAAGCAAAATTAAGTCGAAAATTTTGTCATTACATACACTTTCATACACTATCCTATACAATATCTTCTGGCGATAAGTAGACGCTACTAATTAATTGGTCAATGACTAATAGATGGTCATCAGTTTGGCTTCTATGATTCATAATGGTTAGACCAAAATGTCTGCCGGCGTCATGAGTAATGGTACAATAACAAAGATGTTGTGAACCTGTGACAACGCTTGTTTTTAATTTGACAAGTTTGTTTTACAAAGTTTACAATACAATCCATACTAAGATACTTTGTATCGAGTGAGTAATGGCCGCGTTGAACTCTATGTTCGGCTGTTTCGTAAACCATATGTATTTGATAATGATTTTTAAACAGAGTTTATTTAAGTTAATTCTGTACACATTCGAGTAGTTTCTTTATCAATAGTTAGAATGTGTCCCAATCTATTAGGGTACAACGATAGATTCGATCGAGAAGAAGCATCATTCCATTTTTCATCGAGGTAATCATGAACTTTTCTCTTCTTTGTTTTAATACGATGCCAAACAAAAAAAAATAGGTATCCTTTGTCAAAGATAAGTCAAACAGATGTAACAAATCCTTTTTCAAGCTTTTCCCTAAAGCGTCTTCTACCTACTGAAGCCGTAATAATCAAGGTTTTCTTCGAATGCTTACAAACTTTAATATTATGTACGTTCAATAATAAAAAGTACATTTGTATGCGTCAAGCTCGTCTCTCTGTAATGTAAAAACAAAACCAAAATTCTTGCGTGCTGCGTAATGGTTAAAACATTTTGGTGATACCATCTCTATATAATCTCGGTCTTGCATGATTGTTAGCTTGCTTTACCATGTAGGAAGGTAAATGACGTCATAGCCTTTCACTGTGCGTCTATTTGAAGAGTGTCACCGTATGGAACCTGTTGACTGTTCGGTCAGGGTGATGTACAATGTCGCCTTCATAAACATTTTCATCATTTCATCATCAGCCGGAAGACGTCCACTGCTGAACAAAGGCCTTCCCCTTAGAACGCCATAAACATTGCTTAGGTTTTATTGCCTATTCGAGTAAAGGTTGCGATCAAATGAGAATCCTTTTCTGTATTTGTTACACTGCATTCACTTTATAGAGATGGTAAGCAATGATTTTTTTTTTATTTTCACGTAAGACTTGGCCGTTCACAAAATGATAAAACGTTTATCGTTAAAACGAAACAAAAGACAATAATTTGGAGGGTTTCTTAATAGTTTTTACAAGCTTCATGTCACGTTTTACTAAGTTCTTGACTGCCGTTTTAAATTGCTATAAGGTTTCTCTTTTATTGAAAACATTGGCTAGAACGGGACTTACGCACTTACACACAAAAACGAATTGAAAGTTTTGGCAAGACCCCTTGCTTATTCTCTGCAAATGTAACTATGGTATACTTTTACACATAACATAAGTTCCTAATAACCCAAAAAGTTTTAAAATAAATAAGGTTATTTAACAAGCGAGCTTTTTTTTATAACTATTAGTCATTTTCCAAATCCAAAGTAAGCACCTTTTGAATTCTAAGAACGCTGCATTTAAATCGGTTGATAAATATTTTCTTAATGCTGTAATCCACAGAGACATAGCAGCCAGCCAGCAGCTAAATAAATAGCGTTGAGTCACAAGAAAAGTTCACGTAGTTTTTATCATTCATAATTTAGATCTAAAGCGCGGTCACAGCAATTTATAAGTTGTTCCGTTGAGAGATAGCAGCAGTAGGTACTACTGCTATACAGTAAGATAAAAGGGAACTTTTCAAAGAATAAAATGAATGAGTATTTAATTCTGCTTTCAAAGTCCTTTAGACCTTGAGATTTGTAAAAGGAAACCAACGAGACACGTGTATCAGAGGATAAAAGCTTCTTTATTTTGTGTTCAGATCGTTGATTCTTGGTAAACTTTGTTGACTATGCGATTAATAAAACAAATGATTACATATAAATCAAGAATGTCCACCTATCTGGATTTACCATAGAGAAAGTCAAATTATAAATAATTATTCGTCTTATCTTGTTCCTGAACCATTGCTTTGTTTGGTCTAGACAACTTATCAATGTTTACTTTAACGACACACTGTAACAAATACATTAACCCAGTTCTAAATACCAAGTTAATTGCATCAACAGACTTATCATCGATAATACGTTTCCGGTTTGCCCAAGAAAGGATCACAAAGGCTCTATTTACGAGTGACATAAGACATAACCGATATAACTCAACATTCATGTAAAATGTGAGTAAGAAATGACGTAATAAGAGGCGTAACTAAAAGTTGACAGGACGGTAGAATTATGCCATACAGCAGAATTCCAACGTCCAAAGGTAGAATTAGTCATTAATGAAACAACAATGGACGTAATTAAGTCGGGTAGAATGCTTGATAAAAATTTTATGACGTCAATGACTCAGGTCTAAGTTCTAGCTAAAGACTACTTAGCAATACAACATTGTTAGTGTCACCTCAACCATGACTTTACTTTCCGGTCAACTTGTGGTGTAGGAAAACCTGGTCAAAACTCTACTCATTTTAGCTTGACGGTTCAATAACACGACAATTTTTAGCTTAAAAAAAAACAAAATATCTCTTTGATGAGTCCTAATTATAATTGCGACTTTTCATCTTTTCTAATGACGACATTTATACCATTTCGTTAGTCGTAAAAACATTTACGGTAGGAGTTGACACTAATAGCAATTCAATAAACTTGGTATTAATGTCAACTCCTACAGATAAAGATGACTTTGAATATTCCAAAAGTAACTAGTTTATGTGGCGTTCTAAGGAGGCCTTTGTTCAACAGTGGACGTCTTCCGGCTGATGATGATGATGAACTAGTTTACATCAATGAGCAATGGCAGTAGAAAGTTTAGTAACCCTAACTTTTGAATAATTTCAATAATTTGTTAAATAACGTGACGTCATAGCGTAATCTTTGGCAAGCTATAAATAGAGACAATCAACAGAATGAAATCTAAAAACATTCAAATCATGACTAAATAAAACACAACTTACGTAACTTTAGGAAGACATAATATTTTACAAACAATAAAATTAGATTCATCAACAAAATCACAATCATAATCTTTGTGAATATAATACAGCAACATCTTTGTGAAGAGCCAAATCTGTTGTTTGAAGAGAAAACATGCTTCGTAAGGTACTTACTACCGAGCCAAAGTTAGCAACCACTCTCACTTAAAGAGCAATAGCGAAATCATCATAACACATAGTCACGCGTCATGTACTCATGACAAGAAAAACCAACTCATGAATGGAACCTTGGTAAGCAGCTGATGCCACCTTTTTTAATGCGACATTGCCATTTAAACTTCAAGGCGAGACAATACAGCAAAATGTAAATAGAAACGTTAAACGGGTCTCCGTATTTAGCAGTTTCATTTAAAAAGCTAATGAGGGACGACTGGAGATGTACTGAAATATTACTAGTTTAACAAAACATTATTGAACTAATCCAGCATTCAAAATGTTTATCACCAATTAGCATAAAGGCGAGAGTGCCAATCTTAAGATTCCGGCAAATAAAAAATACCTCCAAAACCATTTTGTTATACCACCATTAACCCATTTTACCAGCATTAACCCATTTTACCCACCCACCATTTTTTGAATGAACTGAACCTCTTTTATGGGTACGCTGCTTATTTATTTTATCTCAAATGTCAAGATGTTCTCAGAAAGTCGAGATTTTTTCTATTTTCGCCGCGACCCAAGTATCAGGTAACACGAGCGCCTTTTTGCGCCATATGTTAAGCGTGCTCTTCCACGTGGCCAATTTGCTCCAGTATTTGATAAAGCCATTGCTTCGCATTAACACATGCTGCGCAACAGTATGCTAATTCGAAAACACTTATAAAACTCGCTGGGTTATCATTATATTCAAACGTTTGACCGAGCGCAGTGACTGCTGTTGGAAATCTACAACCGTCACCAAGAATTCTAAGGGCTTTCGTTAGCGACTTTATGAACGCTTTCCATTGCAGCATCGGAAAGACATTTCTTTAATTTGCGATGAGTGCAGCCAGCGTTGGTAAAAAGGGTTAGTGTTAAAGCATCCAAGGTCAAGCGTCGTAGCGGTAGTGCGAGTCCAGGGGCACAGCGCCTTTGAAAACAGGTTTCCCCGGTCAAGTATCGAGTGTATGGAATTGGCCATTGTACATTATTACGTATGCAGCAAGTTAGCTTTAACTTTATGCCGTATTGTTTTTCGAACCGGATCTCGAAGACTTGTATTAGTATTTCTCATTTTATTTTCATTTCTTACGAGTTGTTTGAAAGCCCAGTGTTTTATTGCGTACGTTGAGAATGCATCGACTTTATCTGCGGAGTGACATCAGCAAAACATTCGTTATTAACTGCATAAACAGTACTGTTTATTGTTTCATGTCCATATTGCGTTTTACTTTGTCTTGTAAACGAAGAATCAGGGTTGTGTAATCGAGTACATAATACATATTTAGAAAATTGCACATTTCACTTTTAAAAACAGTTGGCCTCGAAAGGTTCTTGGCCATGCGGATATTGACAACCATGCAACATATTTATACAGTACTGAGAACGTTCTCAAGAAAGGAAAAAGAGCTTTGTAACAGTCGTTAAGTCGCGATCCTGGTGGTCATACGAATTCATAATGACTCAATATGGTAGGCCAAGTATCTATCGATACACCAAAATCAGTAGTCTGAGAAAGATGAAAGTTGATGTAATATCTGGTGCATAACAGCATTGAGAATGAAAGCCACATAAACGTAGTTACAAAACAGATATAATAAGCCTTTGTCCATTTACATGCATATCACATTGAATCTAAAATTGTACGTACTTTGAGGGTTAAAAGACCGACAATGCTCACTGACCGAAAAGTCGACCGCAGCGCATTGTGGTAACTTAAAACTTTACGATGAGGTTTCCCTTGTATTTGGCCAGAATGCATTAAGGTACACCATCATTCTACACCACTTAGATGTGAATCTTTTGGTCTCACATAAATCTTCTGGTATATAACTGTAAGGCTATAAGAACTCCGAGATCTGTCTCTACACTACCCAAAGGTTTGACTTTTAGGAAATGCCTATGGTATTAAGTCCGCCTTGTACATTTGTGTATGAAGAATAAACTCCACACTTACTTATTCAATGTAATCACTGTTTTCATTCCTATCTTAGTCTTAAAGTTATGCTTTTTACAGAGTTGACGTCAAGCTTGCATCAACAAATAATTAACACAAGATCTTTGATCTTATCCTAAATGAATGCGCAAACAAAGTTTTGCTTTAAAATAAACCTTTTTTGAAACGGTCACCATTCAATGCAGGTTTTCTGCAGCCGGCATTCCTGCTTTAAGGGCGCTTCAGGTATTTGAAGATATTGTTTATTATATTCATTTCATACAATCACACCTGTGATGCCAGAAGTAACCATCAGTTGCCATCCTTTATTAGAACTTTACGCACGATTTAGCCACTATCGAAAATACCAAAAGTCCATGCGAATCTTATTCATATTTCGTCAGTCCGCGAACAGTATATTGTGATAATTTTTATTCAAGCAGCAAACAATATCATTTATTCGCTGACGCAACAAATAGATCCACATTTGGCGTCCTTACTCCGATACTAATAAAAATAACACAGTTGCTTATTCACCTTCATTATCTCGGTCTATATTGCTTCTAAATCTGTCGTTAACGGTAAAATGACGTCACATCCCACTTAGAATACGAAGAGATTAAGCATAGCGTTTTTACTGCGGTTTAACGTTGCGTCATAGACACGGACCATCAGTGTCCAGTAGTTCAAAGACCCTTAATTAAAATCTCGGAGAGGGAAGTATGTAGTTCGTATCACTACTATGAAGCGTTAGAGGAAGATGGCGATACATTGCCGTTCCGTCCAAAGTTCCCAGCGTCTAACATTGATGTTGTAGGGGAGCATAGAGGTTTTACATCCAAAGCCCTGATTTATTTGAGGCGAATGTGTTTTGTGTTCACGAGAAACAGTATATTATTGAATACGCTGCTGCGACTCGGTGTTAATAAGAAAAAATGTGTGCCTAAGATGTTTGGAGATATATTTTCCCACCGACAGAAAACCAGCGATCGATGCAACGAAATGTGAACGGTCCCACCATTATTAACAAGACCACAAAATACGTCTAAGACAGTGCTTATCAATAGAGGTAGATTTAATACATGAGATTTCATAAACTGAATTGTTTTTAAAAGATAATCAATTTAAAACTAACTTAAAACTAGTTATTTATCAAGCACACGAACCTGTTTATTTCGTGTTACACACATTTTTGACATATTTTACAGGCTGAACCGGTTGTTAATTTCTACAATCGAGAACAAACAACAAATCAAAACAACTTCAATAGGAAATCGGATACGTCGATCGGATATCATTCCTTAAAATAACAAGTTGTTAAATTAGCACAACAGTACAAGAATATTAACGAAACCGCGATAACCACTGCACCGGGACCTGTTAATGCCATAATTAGAAATCGGACGGTACACCGATAAATACCGGCACGTACAGCGCATGCGCCCCGATTTGCAAAACAAACAAGTCAGTGCCGTCAGGTGCACCGTGCATATCGTATAACAGATGGTATTTCATTCCGTAAATATTATTGTGATATCAATGCCGTGCACGAGATACGTAGGTATTCGGTCTTCAGCTCTAGGTTAAAAAATCAATAATTCAAACAAGTATTGTGTTTAACGCTTCAACAACTTCCGTCTAGTCTAATGTCAATTGTACCAGCGTTGCGTCATCCTTTTCAGTACAGCTGGAGGCCACGCACTGATAACACGCTTCGCAACTATTGTCCCCGCGTTATATTGATTATTATGTATTTATTTCAATTCCATTTTTTATTACAGATACTGAGCCTGTCATTTAGAATTAAATGAGCAGCGTGACCTCAGGACTAACGGTACAAAACAACAAACACCGGATCGAGAGAAAGCGTTGAGGATTTCCAGCGGAGTGAAAGCAACGGTCGCCAGTGCAACCGTAGCGTCGCGTCGAGCGGACGACAACATAACTTCAACATGTCTGTCGCTATCGCATCAGCGTTTATCCTCACCGGAGCAGCCGCCATTTACTGGTACGTCAACAGGCACAAGCCCTTGAGGTACATCCTGAGTGAACTGCGGTACGCTATAGACATGCAAGGCGCGGGCGTCGGCGGGCTTATCGACGACTGGGTGAACATAAGGAGGAATAAAATTGTGTTACCAGATGCGAAGCGGAAAATTGCCGTCGTCACAGGCGGCGCTCGCGGAATTGGAACCGAAGTTGTGAGAGGATTATTGAAGGCGAATGTTTTAGTCGTCGCGGGAGTAAGGAAACCAGAGGCAATGAAGAAACTGGCTGATCATATGGAGAACGGCGATAATATTATAGCGTTTCCATTGGATTTGCAATCACTTAAATCTGTCAAGGAATTTGCGCTTAATGTAATGGACAGATTTCCTACTATTCACATTCTTGTGAACAACGCTGGAATAATGTATGGGGACTATCACTTGACTGAAGACGGTTTTGAGAATCAGTTAGCGGTCAATCATCTAGGCCACTTTTACTTGACGCATTTGTTGTTGCCAGCCCTGAAAAAGGGCGGTGCTGTCGGGGAGGCGGCGAGAGTGGTGAATGTGACGTCATGTGCGCACTACCCTGGTAAAATTTACTTCGAAGACA
This sequence comes from Abrostola triplasia, assembly GCA_946251915.1. NCBI lineage: Eukaryota > Metazoa > Arthropoda > Insecta > Lepidoptera > Noctuidae > Abrostola > Abrostola triplasia. The sequence continues at coordinate 1,629,099 of OX276433.1, forward strand.
TCAATATGAAGGAACACTACGATACAACCGCCGCGTATGCACAATCTAAACTGGCACAGGTACAAATTGTTCTACTTTATTAACTACTGTATTCATAATTAAAAAGCTAGATTAATGCTTCATACATTCAGAATTTCTTTTTAATTGTGTATTCTTTGCTTGCAGCTAATGAGTGCCAGATACATAAACAAGATGTTGGAGGAAGAAGGTTCTGCAGTCAAGGGATATTCTGTTCATCCGGGGATTGTAGACACTGATTTATTTGAGAAGACCATGTTTAAAAAGCTTTTCCCTTGGGCCATGAAACTGTTCTTTAAAACTCCAGCTAAAGGGGCTGTGTCAATCCTTCATGCTTGTTTTGATAAGGAGTTGGAGAAGCGAGGTGGACTGTACATTAGTAATTGCACAGAAGGAATCAGTAATAAGTTTTCAAAGAAGCTAGACAATCAAAAGCAACTGTTTGAGTTGTCATGTCAGCTAGTTGGTGTAGATGTAAATGATTTTGGTAAAGCATGAGTCTAGTCTGAATTTTAGTGTAACGGAAATTCTCAGTGATTTTTACAACAAGACTTAATAGATAAAAGTAATTGTATTTATGATAAGTATATTTATGATGCATATTTAATTATAACACAATAAGTAAGTGTTTCGATATCTAAAAAAGATTCTCAATTAAATATATTTTTGTATAAAAACTGTGTTGCTTTTTATTTATGCAATTTTTAATCCTATTATTCCTGGCCTTGTGTGTGTTACAAAACTCATTAAAATACTAAATAGATATATTCCCAATACACTTTAGACACATTGTAATTTAACCTGACACAGAATAGTATATTTTTATGCATGAGATTATAATCTCAGCTAGTACAATGGACAATAAACAAAAGGAATACAGAGTAGTAAAACTGACACACAAGACATTCCTTTGGTTTCTTTAACCTAATATACCAAAAATTCTGAACAGACAATGCTTGTCTATTGTATAAAATATTCAATGGTATGGCAGGTTTGGTGGTCCGTATTGAAATAAAGGTACCCACTTACTATAAACTGACCATAACTGAACTAGTAAAACTAACAGTATAAATACTGAAATATGTGTCTAAAAGTTTGAAACAAGACACATATTATATAGAAAGCATTTAAACATTGGAAGCGGTAGGCTGTTCTCCTCAATCTTAAATTATCAAAGATATGAATAATGTATAATGAGGTCTCAAGTCAAACCACCACATTCCATGAAGCTTGAAATAGCCGTTTCTAGAGCAGACACTTAATTAATTCTCCTGTATTAAGTAACTGGGTACTAAATACTTCCTAATGTTATGTGACAGTGTTGCATAAAGTATGTAAATCAATACTGGCATCATAGAATGCTGATCAGTGCCCCTACATTTTTTAGAGGCAATATTATAAAGTTTTAGACAACAAATTGACGATTAAAAATAGAATGATTATTTAGTGTAGTTATTTGAACTGGTTGAATGACTTAATTTGAGTATGTTAATAATAGATGCAGATTTGAATTTATTATTTTATCCTCTTGGAATAATGTTTGTCTGTCACAAAATTTATAATTCAGCACTCAGGTAAATACTGTGTGTAATATTTAAATTCAAGAATGATTATAATTGAGTCATAAGGATGTTATCATCACTTTATTATTAACAGACTACACTAATTAAATCATGGCTTATTTTGGTATAGAATATAATAATGTATAAATTTTTGATTAGCTACAGTACAGGCCTAGTTAAAAAATAAATTAACTCTTAATAGTGTTGTATGAATAGAAAAATTCAGGAAAAACTAATTTAACCTTACCTGCTAAAAAATCCAGACAGCCCTTTCTTCTTCAACTTGGACTGCTCCTGATCATTCAGGGTCACGTCAGGAACCTCTTCCTCTTTGGAGGCAGCAGAGCCGAGGGAACACTCCGACAGGCTCGACACGGTGCTGGAGAAGGAGCCACCATCCTTCCCTCGGTGGTGACCACTCACACTGCCCCACTGCAAAGTACTCTTGGGAGAATCACTTGTATCACTCTTCTCACAGGTTGATATGGAAAAGTTCCCCTCATCACTGAAACTGCTCTTCTTAGACAGCTTATCTATTTCGTCAGATGTTTCTTCCACGGGTTTTTCCACTTTCGGACTCACGAAATGTAGTTGTTTTGTAATAGGATTATATGCAAGCTGCATGTTATCCAATGCTTCACTGAGGCGCATCCCGCCTTTTTGGCATGGCGACGACATCGCGGTTTCGAAATTCGGACACTGGCACGATCAAAACTCACAGCCATGTTTATGTTCACAGTATTTACTTACGAAAGCCATTATCGTTAATTATAATCAGCTAAATACTTGTGTTTGCTAACAACTTCATAAATAGCTGACATCACTTAATAGAAAGATTACACTAACTAATTTATTCAATTGTTTTTATATTTTGTTTTTGTTTAAATTAGTAACACAACCTTTGAACAAAACAAGGATTTGCTAGGATAGAATTTACAATGGTGTAAAACGAAAACTGTAGTAAAGGAAATAATGCTTGATTAACTGTTATTTAATTTTGTTTATGTTTATTTCGATCGTTTCTACCAAAAATAAGAATAAACACAAAGCAACACACCCATCACCTTTTACTTTCCACTGTAAATTAACATTGACAGCATTACACTCGGTGTTGCCAACCAAATCTAAAAGTAACCCCTTAAAATTTACACTATAAAGAGAAGTGTCGAGGGAAATTTGACATTTACGCTGCAATTAAAACAAAATGATTACATAGTATTAATTTTATTTTAATAATGTAGGGAGCCATATAGTTTTACTCTTTAAAATTATGTGAAACAGTACAAGCATTAAGATAAATCATTTTAACACGGTTAGTTGATATATTACGACAGAGAAATAACTATGACTTGCTCATCTATTTGAATCATTTATATACAATACAAAGAGAAGTCTGTACGTATTAAATAAAGAATAATAATAAATTAATTATTTAATCGAAGTATAATCTATATAACTAAACTCATAATGTAATCATTAATGCGAAGAGACCCAATCTAGTAAGCCATGGAATACACTATTTGTACAATAAGACGATAAATCAATCAATCAATATAAACACAATTTACGAATTCAATTTTTAGATTATAAGGGTGCAATTTAAAGAATACTTTACCCACTAGGATAGGAATACGTCACATGCTGGCAACATTGAAGATTGTACACAATACGTTTAGAAACTATAAAGATTGTAGTAATCGTTCTGAAGTATGTTAAATTAAGGTATTATTTTTCTTTAATTTGCATATTAATCAAATTTAATATTATGTGGCATTAAGACTACTTGTCACTTTCACATTACAATACAGTATTAATTATGTATGATTTCTAGACTTCCTGCAAGATGGTTTCGACAGCCTAGCAATATACTAAAAAAAAGACCTTTAAGAAAAGTTAGGGTGCATCAAAAAGTACTTTTAATGCACCCTTTCTTTGAAGCTTTTGTGGAGGTCCACTAGACTCGACAATGCCGCCTTGAACAGTCAGCTCTGCTACTTACCAACCCGCTGATCAGCTTTTCATGGCATGAGCTATAGGGGAGACTTACGATGGGTACTTAGCTCCCAGTTGTAGGAACCGGGGAGTGGTTAGAACTCGAAAGTCCGGTACAATAACAGCTCATCATTCTTGCTTTAATTCATACTAAAGAAACTATGTATAAAGAATATTCGCCTTCATCATCTTCCACTGCTGGGTATAAATAAGCCTTCCTTAATCAATGTTGTGCCATTGGCAGGCCTCCCACCAGGTGGACCGACGATATCGTTAGAGTTCAGGCAGCCGGTGGATGTAATTGGCAAGTTGTCGTTCATTGCGGCTTTGTAAGGGGGAGGCCTTTGTTCAACAGTGGACGTCTTCCATCTGACGATTATAAAAAAACAATGCCATCCACCGCGGTCCTGCGCCAATCTTGCCTTGATTGCTATGTTGTTAATTGGGTATAGCAAAGAATAAAACAGCCAGTATATATTAAAATAATTTACTTCTGTTGTTTTGTTTCTACACTGAAAACATTTAAAAATACTTTGTGGTCTTTTCGATTACAACCTCGAAGGGTCAAAGTGAACGAATATTGCTTTAGTAACTAATATTATAAAAATAGATTCGATACTATACAATACAAATATTTACAATTACATATAAACTGCGTATAAATTAACATAACATCGAACAACCGTGCGTATTTTCGATTTACAAAAATAAAAAATGCCTAGCTGAACTTTATTTATAAAATAAATAGTGTCTCTTCGATTCCTTAATACTTCAAAACCTCAACTCTTTGGTTCTTTAGATTGGCTATTTTCTACTGCATTCAGTTCTGGGAACAACTCCATTACGCACAAGTCCAGTAAGTTGTAGACCAACTGAAACCATACAAAGATTATTAATTGTGGGTAGTTAGCAAAAAGTTTTATTTCTTAAGACCATGTGTTAAGTCCAGTAAAGGCTCTCCATAGCCAAGCAACACTCCTGCTATATAGAATAACAAAAAAAATATCAAAGACCTTTCAATAAATGATCACGGGTTTTGTAATAAACATGAAAATAAAATTGTCTAGGACTCGTATCGTTCAGAAATAAATACAATGTTCAACTTTTAAGCTATCGTTTCGTTTTGTATTTGGCATGGTAAGATCGAATGATAAAAGGGTGGGTTTATGTTTTCAAAATACAACGTCGTAGATTTACGATCCGATATTATATTAATATCTATTTCAATTCGTATCCAAATTGCATCTGCCAAATAGTAAAATTACTATTTTATTGTCACGTCTTGGTGACCAAAGTTTCTTGTTTCTGGAATATAAATTGCCAATAATAACGACGTCATGGACTCATGGTACTTGAAAATTAAAATTAGCACAATGATCAATGTTCCTGCACTCAAAACGTAGATAAAATTGTATCGTGCAACAAGTATTTAGATTAAAATTTCAAGTATCTTAGCATACAAGCTCAATGTGACTTGGTAATATTTTCAAATGAATCCTTTTTGTATTAAATTATAGTTTTTGGATTTAGTCACGGTCACGTGATTTTTCGGGAATAGCCGGATTGTTCAAAATTTGCATACTTACTTCCGGATAATATTAAAGATATAGACTATAGTTAATATAAAACCAATTCGGGTACCTGCTTGTTGTGTTGCGGCGCCTGTATGAAGTCGAAGGCGCGCAGCAGCGCAGCGGGCAGGCCAGCCCCGGCCGCCAGCGCCGCGCCGGGCGGCAGGCAGCCCAGCAGCTGGCTCTGCGCCTGCGCACGCTGCCGCGCCGCGTCCAGCCGGGGACTTGATGTTCTTCTCCCGAATAACAGTCCTACACACATATCAAAAGAGTATGAAAAAAATCTTGTACGAACAAAGTGCGAACTGGACAAAAGAGAAAAATGACAGAATTGTGACAAACTGCGAAAAATGATGAATATGGAATTTTCCGTGTATTGGACAGTGCACTTACCGTGTCCTAGCCTAATGAGATGCGCCAGCCTCCGCTGGCAGGCCGTGCGGCGCAGCGCAGCGGCCAGCAGGCGCTCGGCCGCGCGGTCCAGCAGCGGCCGCGCCACGCTCAGCACGCTGCCCAGCACGCGGCTCACCACGCCGCGGACGCGCGACACCTTCACTACTGCAGGGGAGGTATGTACGGACTACTCACTACCTCAACTAAGAATTTTCTCACGTTAATTAGCTAGCCACCACGTATAAGGCGCTGTATAATTTTAAATACAAATATTGTACGTGATCGCCAACGAGTTTACATAAGAAAACTCATGGTTGAGGTACAGAATCGAAAATCCTCTTCATCTAAATGTGTGTTTAAAAAATATATGAGATTTTTATTTTTGTACGATTCAAATACATTCAGATTTTTTAAAAGTGCAACACAGCTGTCAGTCGCTTAAAATGGTGAAGGAAAACATCGTGAGGAAACCAGCACATAGATTTTTCAACGGAGTGCAAAGCCATGTCAAAGGCCTACAGGCGGCTTAAACTCTGACACCAGGTTGTTCATCAACCGTACAATAAGAAGTGACTTACATAAATACATAAGACACTGCGTGAAGCCAACCACACTGGTCTGGTACTCCTTATCTGCCAACCCCACTACCGGCTCTACACCGAAGTTGTCCTCGAACACCGTCGCGTAAATGTTGCGCACGCGCCGCTGTCGCTTTGTATGCAACTCTTCTTGGATATCTTCGCTTACTTCTTGAGCTTCTTCTACGTCCCGCGTCGTGCCCTGTTTACTGGATTAAAAAAAACATAGAGGTTTATTTATGCCCTTTTTTAATGTTTAAGAAATGATTCTGGCGTAGCTATATAAAAATTTGGACAATGCCAAAATATTTTTAAAGTTTTGCAGTTACATACTACCTGAAAGCCATAATAACAGTGAAAAAGTAGGTTGTAGTCGCAACGTGGTTTTTGTAGTCGCAATGTGAACGTGAAAATTTTTTTTCGCGCTTTACTAAAAAGACAGGTTACTCGTATACATAAAAAAAAGAGTGTGCATCTTGGGACGCTCGACAGAAGTGATAACTCCAACTAATCTAATGACGTATGCGTGAGAGAAAGACAAGCCAGACATAGTTGCGCCGTAACGCGTTACGAAGCAGTTTAACCCTCCCATAAGAAGTTATCACTTAAAACATAACATACTCACAGCGCTTGATACCGCTCAATATCTGAGGACACGAGCAAATTCCTCAAAAAGCTCTCCAAATGCTGTCCCTTCTCCTTCCTTAATCTATGTGCGACTGTCTGGTATATATTCGCTAAGTCCGTGCTTGTAGCATTCAGGGTAGATGCCTGGACCACCAGAGAAAAGTCACCGTCTTCAGTGAGGAATATCCTCAGTAATTCACTAGTTTGAAGCAGACTCTTCTGTAGTAGTCTTTGGAGGAAGTCTTCGTATTTGTATCGAAGGGTTTCTAGAGGACTGTTGTCTCTGGAATGGAAAATATATATAGTGATAGTAGCTTTGTAATTGAAGATTAAGTCAATTGATCTGAGCATCAATGTTGGGGGTACGTTACGTTGCCGATAAAAGTTAACAAATTTAAGCTTCGGTAGTTATATAGTGCTAGCACTATACTATACTAGTATAGAGATTTAGTCAGTTATGTCAAGATCTCTATAATGTCTTGACTTTTACTCCGAGTAAAAGTTAAGTCATTTTCATTTGATTGGTTTTTCATCCTAGTTTTTTGTCTAGTTTATAGACCTCACTTTTAGGGTATTAGCATGATTTTACGATTAAATATCTTGGCCTCTGTGGACACTTGGCATGTATTGCAGCCATTCTACGCCACTGATGACTTACCTCCTGGACGGCAGCGTGAGGTCCAGCAGCAGGCGGTCCCCGTGGAACTCGTGCAGCTTGGCCCGCAGCAGGTGGAAGTCGTGCTCGCTGCGCTCCACGCTCCACAGGCTCGCGCCGGCGCCCGCGCAGCCCTCCAGGCGGTGCACGGCCAGCGTGAACACGCGCACCGGCCCGCGCCGCGGGGGGGCTTGCTGCAGGGGGGGAGGGGGAGGGGGGGGGGGGTGTTAAGAGAATAAATAACAAAACGCATGCTTTCAACCCCGCGATGAAAAAACCGAGCACAAAATATTTTATTTATCTTTACCAACATAAATATTTTCACGCAACAATAAACATGTTTTTAATTTTATCTTGATGCAAGCAGACTACCAACAAGCAAACAGCCTGCTTGCGACCACGGCCGGTGCAACCCGGTCGAAACGTAGGGTCAAAATTAAAAACATGACTTCCTTAATTCCTGTGTCGTAATTTAATTTTATTATAATCATACAACGCGATAGTTTAAAAGTATCTGAAATTAAATTTAAAAGACTAACTCACCAGTTTAGTCTCCACATTAGTGAGCACTACCTTATAGGTGCTCAGATCATGTCCTCTCAAGGACTCTTCAACAGCGAGGTTGTCCAGATAGTTGAGTATGTCCATATTGTCGACGCCGTCTCCCTCAGACTCTTCACAGTTGGTAAAACAGTCCATCACTTGGCCGTCCACTGTCTGAGACCTTAGAGCGCCTTTTAGACGATGGCCCAACTTTAAAGCTGTGTTTAGGAGTTTGTCGTGTGGCCTAAGGGAGACAATTTTTATATTAGGTAGGTTAAACCTTAGCAAACCAGACCAGATCGGAGATTTTCTAGAGAAAGGCGGAGAGAACTCTATACCGATGAACATGTATGAAGAATGTAATGAGTGAATGAAACGAATGGAATTATGGAAATGAAAATGTATGATATCTGTTTTCTACGAATGTATAACTACATAGATTATTTACAATGTTCATGAGCAGGTGACGCGGCAAACACGTGCTCGGGTACTATATTAATCGATTTCCTTTTGATTTTTTTAATGCTTATCTATATAGGTAGACCTAAAATTCTGATAATGTATATTGATAAGTCACGCCTATTTCCCAGAGGAGAAGGCAGAGACCACGGATTTTCACATGCTACGATCCTGGCACACTTCTTTCGCCTCATTCTCTCGTATCACATTGCTCATACACACTTGTCGGTTTTGACCCTTATCCATTTTAAAATAAGGTACATAGGTATTAAAAAGAATAAACCAACTCACTTTTTAACCATCTGCTTTTGATACCCAGTAGGTATTCTGCTGCCAATAAGTAATTTGTAAAACTGTAACACATGAACATGCCTTAATTTTATGGCGTATTTTATAACTCAATATAACATTTATTTGTAAGACTTATATTGATAGAATCACGAGTACTATGAATAGCATCATTTCATCTTGTTTCGATGAAGGTAAAATGTTACAACCATAAAGCATTAGGTAGGAGGACATAGGAGAGGCCTATGTCCAGCAGTGCTCATGATGATGATGATGATGAAAGCTTGTGGATTGGGTCGGTTATCTGTATGTTGTCATACAATGATGTATCTGCCCAATACAGAGCAAAGAGCTGTTCTCATACTTAAAGTAACGAGTATCATTTACTGCAGAGGGTGGGTGTTTTTGAAATATTAAGATCCAAAATAAATTGGTAAGGTGGATTAATTATGAATGAACAATTTCGAAGTTTTGATTAATCTTTGGAGCGCCATCGCGGTCACAAGAAAGCAAGCAATAGTTGTTCTATAGTATCCACTGCGTGGAAGTCAACGAATTAAATATATTTTGTAAATAACTGCTCGTTTATGACAATTTTTTGTATTTTTATTTGTCACGAACTGACCGGCGAATTACATACTGCTTTCTCACTATTTAAACCTTCCCTGGACTTTCACAAAAATTGCAAAATCAAAATTAGTCAAATCGGTTCAGCCGTTCTCGAGTTTTAGCGAGGCTAACGACCAGCATATCATTTTTATAGGTATATAATATATAGATAGATATACTATGCTGTTTCCATGTATATAGAAACTCACTTGACACTAAATTCTTGTCTTTCTGAGCTAAAAAACTCCTCAAAATATTGTAAAATGTAGTATAAATTACTAATTTACTTATAAAAATGAATCTATTATTAAGAATGATTCTATCAATATAAGTTTATATCACGTTATAGTTACCTCTTCGCTGTGTAGGAACTTTGGGAGCCACAACTTTTCCAACACAGAGTGAGATTGTCTGGCTGCCTGATACAGGGCCCGACTTGTTTGTAACCTGAAGGAAATAATTACTTTATCATTTATTTTGCAACAAAAAGGTTGCATGTCGTGATACAATTAGTGTTGCAAGCATTAGTTCACAACTACGGGCAATGTTGCGAGCATTAAAAAATGTTTATACAATATATAACTAAATCATTTTTTTTTCTTGAAAGGCTAAGTGTCCATCTGCATTGTCTTAACATCTTTATAAATGAATTCTCAAACATCTGTAAAAATTAAATTGATAAAGGAAACTTAAAAAATGATGGACTCGCATCCATCGAATTTCAAGTTCCTTTTTAGTATAGAGCAGTGACATGATGGCTTAGTTGGCATAGCGGCGCCACGGTACGGCGAAAGTTGCGGGTTCGAGTCCCGCTCGTGTCCATTATTTTTCAAGTTTCCTTTATCAATTTAGTTTTAAACTTGGCAACATGCAAAAATGACACAAAAAGTCATAGGTATAATTGTCTCGATTAGGTAGAACCCGCGTGTTACAAGTAGTGTCACACGTAACGTGCAGTGCAACCCACGTGTTAACGGAGTTGTGTCGGTGCAGCAGGTCCCGCAGCTCGCGGGCCAGCGGGCCGAGCTCGGGCAGCGCGCGCGGCCGCGACAGGTACGTGCAGTACAGCGCTCGCGCCGCGCGCTGCAGGCTCTCCTCCTCCGAACTGTTCAGCTCCGGGTTCAGGATCTTCGTTTGAAATGATTCTGTAAGTGAAGGGAATAAGGTTCTGTTTTCATTGCTGTATGGAATACTTGTTTCTTTTTGTTAACAGTCATTGTAGCACTGAAGGCGTCATGCCTTCAGTGCAAATACGGCGTGTCCCCACAGACTATAGCCCATCATTTATATTGTTCCGCGTTTTGTGTATTAACACATTGACTACTTTTTATTCCGAAAAAATGTAGCGGGTAACACCGCGGGGCTCAGCTACTATAAGTTTAGTAGATGTTAAGTAAACTATTTGTATATTTACTCACTTATATCATTATAGAACTGCAGCAGGTGTATATGGCTGGTGCTCTTCATGTACTGCATGAAGGCATACAAGTGCTCCTGCTCGCTGATGACCATGTCCAGCTCCACGTGCAGTAGCTTGCAGCGCTGCGTGTAGATAGATTCAGTCTGGCGAGCGAATGTTTCTAGGAATTCTACCTGCAAGATACAGAGTGGTTAAGGAAAGAAAGACATGGGTGTTTATGGTGAAATGAACAAAAAGAATTACCAGCAAAATTAAGAACGTATGAACAATCCTTCAGAACAGACCTTAAAACCAACTCATTTGTTTCTTTTTTTCTGTATGATTCGAGTACGTGAATAAGTGGTAGTCCAATCGGGAATAAGGGCAGACGGAATTGGTTTTTACAATTTGGTGAAAAGTGAACATATATACAGGTTGCGCATAAATATTTTTTCACGATAGGAATTAACTTATTATTTACACTGCATAAGTATGCACTTGACACAATAAGTGATGTAGTTTACCTTATAATTAGGTGTGGAAGGCAACTGCGCCATGGTCTCGTCGCCAGTGGCTAGTATGATGAGCGTGTTCAGGATGTACGGCTCGGCCAGCACGTCCGTGAGGGACAGCAGCACCCACCCCGCGAATATCTCCCGTATTAATACTCTAAACACACTGGAAATATAATCGTATATTGTATTCATGCTTGAAGATAAAAACTCCTTGTTATAAAAAAAACAAATATAATTGAATGGCGGGAAAAATCGACATTTTCTTTTTCTTTCGTGGCAGTAACATGCAGTGCAGCATTAAGATTTTTCAAGTAAGATGTGGATTATATTATTTTGTGTGATAGAGACTACACTGAGACTGGCGTAGCGTGTCAACGTAATTGTATATAAGGGACACAAATTAAGAATCAAAATAAGAAAATTAATAGAAGAAGTTAAACCAAATTGAATTAATTTTAGTTAAATATTAGCCTGGCCTAAGCTGGCCTAAAAAAGGGGGACTTGGAAAGTCAGGGGAGGGGCCTTTGCTCAGCAGTGGGAAACAATCTAGGCTAGCCAGAAAAAAATGAGCCTACACTTGTCTACCTGCAGGCTACAAGTCTCATTTAAAAAAGCTTAAACTTTTTTTATAAGGGCTAAAAAGTTTATTAACCTCAAAATTGGTATAAAAAGTTAGTCACTTACTCGTTCTGCAGCTCATTCCCCTTGAGCAGGTGGGGCATGATGGCGTTAGTGAGGCAGCGCAGGTAGCGCAGCTCCGCGCTGCGGCTGGCCGCGGCCGGGTGCGGCGCGCGCGCCCCGCCCGCGCACTGCAGCTGGTAGTGGCGCAGCGCGCACGGGACCAGCCGCCGCACTAGGAAGCTGCCGTAGTTTATCTAGGGGGGAGGGGGGGGGGGTATAACCTCTTTTGAGACATAATGACGACCTGATTAGCGCAGTGGTTAAGCGATTGGACTGCTGCGCTAAGGGTTGCGGGTTCGATTCCCGCACGGGGCAAAACTTTGTGCGTACCACAGATGTTTGTCCCGAGTCTGGGTGTTTGTGTTTGTGATATTTCATGTTTGTGAAACGCACCCACGATACAGGAGAAATTCCTAGTGTGGGGCGACGTTTTTAAAAAAAAACAAAAAAAAAACAAATAATAGCAGTTTCGAAAAGATAAAGGCTTTCGTTAACAGTCTAGCTATTAAAGTGCGTTTTAAAATTAGAACCGTTGTCTAGCAACATCGTATACTGGTTTAGTCTTATTGATACTGCGATTATTGCTTACTGATTACTGCTTCTGACTACCGTTCTGTAACGGATAATATTCGGGTTTATAGACGAATAGTATAAATTTAAGCGATTAATCTTTAAAACCCCTTTTAAAAACAAGATGCAGTTGGTTTAAAAATCCCTTGATACAACATCGAGAAAGATAATATTTATTTATTTTATTAATTTATATACAATACATACACTATTATTACGTATTCCTCTCAATATAACAATGTTCTTCAATTTTTATTTTGTTTTGAAAATTGAAACCAAATTGCAATATATATGAGAATGCTACCAGTAATGAGTACCTAATTAATGAACAGGAAATAAACTTATTAAATTAATTTATCATCAATTACAGGAGTTTACCTTAACAGCTCTCTGCAGTAAACAAGCAGAGGCATATCTAAGCTGGTAGCGCAGCTCATCCACGAAGAACGGCTGCAGCGTGATCTTACTGTACCAGGAGTTTATGAACTGCTCCAGTATTGTATTATAAAACTGTAACAAATACATTACTATTATCATAGTACCCTTAATCGACGAGCGTGTATGAGGAATGCGGGTGAATGAGGCTAAAGAATTACGCCAGAATCGTAGTAGATACAAATGAAAGCCTCTGAGAAAGAGGCGTGACTTTATGTATGTAGTACAGAGGAATAATAATAAATAGTTGTACTCTTAAGAAAGAACGATTTAGGGAAGCCGCGAAATTCGAGTTTTACATGTGTCTTACAAATTGCTGTTCTATATACTTATATGTAGTTGAGGAGGCATTTGTTCAACAGTGGAAGTCTTCCGGCTGATGATAAATGATGTATACTTATATTTATTACGAAATTCGACGACCTAATTAGCACAGTAGCTAAGCGATTGGACTACTGCGCTAAAGGCTGCGGTTCGATTCCCGCACAACTTACTGCGAACCGCAGATGTTTATCCCGAGTCTGGGTATTTGTGTATGTGATAATTCATGTTTGTGAAACGCACCCCCGACAAAGGAGAAATTCCAAGCATGGGGCGAATAAAAACAAACAAATTGCTATTATGTCCACTTTAGGATATTCGGCATATTTTGCGATTTTATTAAGCAGGTTTGTTCGCACGGAAACAGGCTCAGTACATACGACGATTGATCCAATTTTAATGCAAAGTCAGTTATATACATCAAGATTGTAACTACCGAAGAGAAACGAATCATGAAGTTAAAATCACGAACCAAAAATACACAAACACTCAATGTTAAACTATAATTATTTCTGTTCCTTAATTATGCGCGGCCATTCGTTCCAATTTAAATATTTGCAGCATACAGTCACCGATTATAATACTCAGATCATAAAGAGAGATAAAAATACAGTGTTCAGTATTATATTCTGCATTTTAGGAGGTAAAAGATACAATAATAATATCTTTTAAACTCTGCTATGTAGTTGAGGGTTTGTAGCTACAATACTGCGCTGATCTATGAGGCTAATCAGTGCTTAGCGCGGTCAGCCTTATGATGGGTGACCGTTTTACACATCGAATCCCCAGCATGCCTTAGCAGGCGTGTTCAAGAGTTAGTCTTGCGACTAATCTCTGTCCGGTAGTAGCCGGTGTACTTGGTCTTGCGCCTGGTGTCTCTCCGGTAGTGTCGGTATACCGTCCCATCGGACTATGAGTGAGGGAATAGAGTGCACCTGTGTTTGTGCAATTATATCTTCTGCGTATAACTAGCCTTAGATGAGATTAGGGAATGCAAATCCGTCCTTTTTTTCAAAACCGGATTTTCAAAAACGGATTTGTTGTCAAATCCGTATTATTCGGACTACGATCGGGAAGAAATTATTATTTATAAGTAGTAAAACGACACGGTATCGACACTAACCCCCTTGCTTGGGTGTTGGTGTCGATACTTAAGTAAGTAAGTCATACCATAAAGTATGGACGACCCTGTCGGTCTTATCATCGTCATGGATTATTTCATAACACAAAAAAGTGCCTAACCCTCCACATGACACTGTTTAAATCGACTGCAATAGACGCAAAGGTCAAAGATGAGACGATAATTTAAAATATTAATTACTGTGATGTGGTAATTAAAGCGGGCCAATAGTCCAAATTTCAATGCAAGATCTTTTTACATACATACATACATAAAGTCACGCCTGTTTCCCTGAGGGGTAGGCAGAGACCACATGATCTTTTTATTACACCTTATCGATATTAATAGGTGAACGAGATGATTATTTGTTCACTCCATCGTGAGAAACTTAATATCACGCCTGTATACCCCGAAGGGGTAGGCAGAGGGAGCACATATAGTACACCCACATTTCGCCATATATGTTTTTTTTTAGGTCCCAATGTAATAGGGGGCAAGCCTATTGCCATCAACCGGGCACAAATCCATACTCCGTGCGTACTGAGAATAACCTAATGGAAAAACTCAGTAACACTGCCCGACCCGGGATTCGAACCCAGGGCCTCGTGCTCAGCAGTCGCGCTTAGCAACCACTAGACCAACGAGGCAGTCTCCTATCGTGGGAAACTTCAGTGATAAACGATTACATTTATGACTGTTGACTTTATTACCATTGTCTGTGAACAACAATACTCAAACACCTGATCTTGACCTACAAGAGTCGCTCGTTAACTTTATCAGTAGTCATACAAGATTATGGTTCTGTATAACTTTTATCTAAAGGATAAGCTTGACGTTTTGACAGTTTTTGTATAGGAAAACTGTCAAATTTAATACTTTGCTTACATGTTATCTAGTGATTAGGAAACCAACCTTCAGATAAAAGTTATTCAAACTTTTCATTGGTGTAGGAAATGGATGGGAATGAATGGGAAATGGTTTTGAATCAGATACCTACTCACAAATATTTAAATATTTTCGGGAAATTCTCTAAGGAGTTCTGCAGTTATGAATAGTGACTAACAAATGAAAATGAAAGCCATCAGCAAAAAGTAAACAAGATAACTATATGATACTTATAATATAACAATCACAGTTAAAGGTAAATACATCTACACTTTTTGTTAAAAACGATAAGGAAAGAATAATTTTAACGTTTATTACGAAAATTTAAATTTTAGTATGTTAAGGAAAATTCTATGAGTACTTATAAGCATTTTTAAAATGCCAAACATAAAATTCTCGCATTTTTCCAAACTGTGACCAAATCATACATAAATCAGACAGTCAAATTCAAGGTTTATGTGCATTTACTTGAAACATTATCCATACTAATATTATTAATGTAAAAGTAACTCTGTCTCACTGTCTGTTACGCCTTCACGACTAAACCGCTGGACGGGTTTTGATGAAATTTGGCATGCAAAAAGTTTAAGACCCGAGAAAGGACATAGGCTACTTAACGCGGGTGAAGCTGCGGTCAAAAGCTAATTTCAGATATATGAAGAATACACATTATTAAATTTATGTATTATGGTATACATATATTTTTAAATAGATTTATATTATTTACCTGCTATCCAGTATGGTATCGAACCTAAACTGATTATAATAAAGAATTGTCCGCCATAACAGTAGGTAAAGCATTTGTTTTTAGTTTTGTATAGTCGGTGATCTCACATGGTCGTAATATCTATTGTTTTCGTTTCGAGTATCATTGTCGCTGTGTGCTAATAATCACGTTTCTTCATATATGTGCTTTGTTTAGGATTTTACAACATCATTTGCTGAAAATTCTTTGAAGATGGTTCATGTAGAATGTATTATATAAATTTCCATCTACCCAACATTGAAACAATCTCTAAGAGCTAAACATCGCAACGTTTTATCTGCTAATGTTTAAACTTAGGTATTTTTTTATAAAATTTGCCTAACGTATATGCCGCTGTATTTATAATTTCGTAGTGGACAGTAACTTAGAAGTCAGTTATTTATATGTCTAGACGATATGAAAAATCCTAATATATCCAAATTTTGACAGACAGATTGCGCTGCTGGGTAGTTTGTTGCGCCGTTTCTTCTACCCAGCTATAGCACTAGGAAGTGGTGACGCCCGCCCGTCACCGCTTCCTAGTTTTATGGGGCTATCTTGATGTAATTTGATGTTCAAAAAGTAGGTACTTAAAATTAGGTCTATTTTGAATAAGTAAATGATTTTTATCTATATTATGCAAGATAGTTTTTTGTTCATCTTTTAGTTATTGGAAAGTAAAACTCACATCTTCTATGGCTTGGTCCAACTGTTTGTGTATCTGCAGCCCCACCCAGGGCTCCGCCGACATGCTCGAGTCATGGCGCTCACAGTCCTTGGACCCACACGTCTCGCAACCCTGAAATTAAAAGAAAAAGTTGAAGACATTTTCTTCGTATTCATTGGTTTAGAAGTCACCAGATTCGAATCCCGGGTCAGGCCAAGTAATATAGAGTTTATCCATTAGCAATTTCTCAGTAACCTGGATCTGTGCCCGGTTAAAGGCAGTAGGTGCCGAAATGGCGATGTACCATGTACTGCACATCTCTGCCTACCCTTACGGTGAACGCAGGCGTGATGTTATGTATGTAACTTTCATGAGTCTCTAATATACTAAGCTAAATAGAATACAAATATTATCTTATTACATCATAATATCGCAAGAAATGACATATAGACAGGTAACATGGCGCGGGCGCAACTTACGGAAGTGCGCGTGAGTATGACTAACACAACATATTCGATTTTATTTCCTAGTATTTTATCTACATGAATCATATTATAACAAATGTAAGACTATCTTCATTTTAGCCGATTTTGGCCACGGTGTCTGCTTCAGTTCTGGGGTTGGCGGCGCGCATGCGCTCGCATATGGCTTGTATAACCAATATTCTTAGTGAAGATTCACACACAGCGATACTAAACTAATCGGTAAACGAAATACCTGCTATTCTACACAATGCCAATCAGATCAAGATTTTAAATCTAGGTAATCCATGATTGTCTGATTAATTAACACCAATAATCTAATATCAACATGATTTGTAATAAATATTCTTTTTCCTTGATATGCTTTGACCTGACACAATTAAATTAGATAATATTTTAACCAACAACTAGCTGTTATTTTTAGCTGCAGTTATTTTTATAAACATTACACCAGTATTCCCCGAAGGGGTAGGCAGAGGTGCACATACAGTACACCCACATTTTGTCAGTTATGTTTTAGGTCCCAATGTAATACTGTGATTTGAGCCATAATTGTATATACTCTAATAATGTTGTTTGTAAACCTATAATATAATCTCCTACAATTAAATAACATAATTAATAATTATGCATAATCAATATTTATGACCAGGCTTTGTGGCGCACATTGGGAGAGGCCCAATGTCCAGCAGTGGACTGCAACGGGCTAAACATTACACTAATGAAGCTACAGCCTCTCACAGAAATAGGGTCTATTAAGATATATTATTTTTTTTTTTTTTTGTTTTTTATGTAAATTCTCTATCGCATTGGGACATACCTGTAAGGATATTGGATAAGGATGAATATAAATAAATAAATAAATAAAATATTTTGTTGCATTTTATTAATATGGGAATAGATTTATACCATCAATAGACACTTAATTATACCTAAGCTTCTAAGAAGTATTTAAATCTAACTATACATAATTAATTCTCATTACAACTCATTGTTATCAAACTCATTATATCTTGTAATTATCATAATATAATTTACCGAAAAGAAATAGCATCTAAAACACGCAATTATATAAATTAAACACTAGACAAGATCTAGTGGAGTGATAACCTAAGACTGTGATTAATGAGAAAGTCGCACACTACAACCAGTAATGCCTTTTCTCTCGTAATGAGGAACCTACATTAGACATGCAAGATAACACAGCAGTTTAATTAGTAATAAAAATGATAGGCAGCCAAACAAGATAAAAATAAAATAACAACTATTCAAAACTTATGATTGCTATGATTAATAGGCGTGGAGAACAATAATAATGATTATTAATCGTGAAAATGCTGAATAAGGAGGCGTACATGACCTCAATAGGGAAATAACGAGTTTTCTATCACAAGTAAACAGTAAACAAAGATAGTATGCCAACTCACTTTGACAGGCGGTTCTCCTTCATCTTCGTACGTCTCACCGACGAAATGGCACTTTAATTTATCAATATAATCGTGTAAAATATTCGAGTTAAGCCCGTAATAACAAGCCAGACATCCCAACACATAGCTAAATGCTATAGTGGCAAAGTGAAATCTGTAAAAAAACGTAATTAATTACCGATTCCGTACTCAGAAAAGCACACAAATATGTTGTGAATTATTTGTGCTACCTGTAAAAATATAAAACAGCAATCGCCGTGCATAGGATACCGAAGTAAATAATATAATTTTTATTATCAAATTTCTCTGTAAGCTTCGTTTGACATCTTTCACTCATGGCTAAGCGAACAATGACATTTATGACGTTTTTATGTTGACTGTATTTCATTGACAGATGAAATGTTGTCATGAGTAGGAAGAAAAACTACCAAATTTAGGTCATAACAAACTTTTGAACTGTTTTACATTGAAAAAGTAAAAATACACATATATAAAGTGTGGCCGCTGAGAGAATACGTTCCAGAAACATGACATAAGGTCATGATTAGTGATTGGTAGTAAATAACACTGTTATTAAATTTCTAAAGCTAAAAAAAATAAATATATTTGAAATCCGTTTGTGTAAACAGTTATACTCAATATATTATTATGTATTTCAAATACGTAAAAAAACACATTTTGATTTTGTGACAGCATTGCGACATAATTGCTACATTAGTATTATTTTTGGGAACTTGTAACATTACTTTCGTCTAGAAATGATTTCTTTTTTTTTTTAGTATCGCAATTGAAACATTTTGGTAGTAAGCAAAGAGTATAATAATATTACGGGAGGTAGTAAGTTTAAATACAAACATGAATGATGATGACGAATAGAGTCAACTTTAAAAAATAAACAGAAGAACGAAATACTTTAAAATGCGACTTTGATGATTGTCAAACTCACTGTCAAATTGTCAAGGATATTTTCGAACAAATCCTGCGTAACCTTAAAAAAAAAATATAACTTAGCGAAGAAGTTAATTTTGGTGTGTTTTACGTGATTTCAGAATTTAAAATCATATTCGTTAGCCGCTGATGGATACCAATAATTAATTACCTACAGAAATAATATATTTTGTAAGTGCATTTGATCTCTATTTTTTAACGGTTATGTTCACAATTTAGTATTAATTTTTATAAATCTACTACTTATATTCATAAAACGCTTTCATTTATCTATACAAAGGCCATAATTACACTCATAAACTTTACCTATTAGACAAAGCTATACTTACCTAAAGTTGCTCTGAGAGAGATAAAATAACTTGATAACAAGAAACAGAAAGATCTATGACCTTACGGGTTCTTGTTATATGATAATGAGAGTATTTTATACTCCTGAGATTCTTTCGAATATTAGTTTAGGAACAACAATATTACAATTTGGCTGTGACTTCGTCGTCCTTAAAAAATAATGTTGTGTAACTGGCCGGTGATTAATTAAAAATCTTTATAACTTCGAGACTGTGCCTAAAATGATATTAAAAATTATTTCATTTAGATCCTTAAATCCATATAAAACACAATAAATATAAATAGAATTTAAATTAATGCTACGATCTTGGCCTACTTCTGAGGCCTCGTTGGTTGAGGGTACTCCTCACTTAATTTTTTTGCAGAACACCTCTAATCATCAATTTGGTCTAGGTATGTTCGCTGAGGTTGTCGCCTCTCCAATACTCCACTATCATTCACCTCATATATTCGTTTTGTCACTCTTCTTTTATCCATCCATTCTACATGCCCAAACCATCTCAAATACTATACTAATAAATGATTAAGAAAGAATTTTTTTGCAGATAACAATGACTCTACAAAGGTGTTTAATGCTACTTAGACCATGCATACCAAGGCAAGGCCTCCTTCAGTCAGATATAAAACAAACCTACTGCAAGCGCCACTACAAATACAGCAATAGCTTATCCAGGAAGTACACAGACAGGCACGAATGGATTGTAGTAGATGATAATATCGGAACTGTTGGTATAAGTAAATATGCACAAGAATCTCTCGGAGATGTAGTGTTTGCGCAGCTCCCGGAGCCAGGCACAGAAGTAATCGAAGGTGATGAATGTGGAGCCCTTGAAAGTGTAAAGGCAGCTAGTGAGATATATTCTCCAGTCACTGGTGTCGTTACTGTAAAGAATGCCGATGTCGAAGCCAAACCAGCACTTATAAACACCAGTTACTATGACAAGGGTTGGCTGTTTAAAGTCAAGTTAACAAAACCCGAAGAAATAAAAGAGTTAATGGATGAAGAACAGTACCAGAAATTCCTCAAAACTGATTTGGAGAAAGGAGATATAGAAACATGATTGTTTATTTGTTGACTTGTTTTATAATTTATTAGTTGTTATAGATGAGAATAAAGTATGTTATCTTATAAGTAGTGTTATTAATTTTCATGTCGCTTTAGAAATTTTACAACTTACAGTGAATAAGCTTTATTCTTCAATCTATATACCTATAATTTAAACATATCAAATTATATTAGTATATCAAACTGACAGCCTTATTGGTCTAGTCATTAAATATGACTGCTATAATCATATAAAATCATGATGTTCTAGGTTCTAATAGCAGCACGGAGTCTGGATTTGTGCCTGGTTAATGACCATAGTCTTGCCTCCAATTATGTTGGGACCACAACTGGTGAATTAGTAAAATGTGAATGTACTATAAGTGCACCTCTTCCTACCCCTTCAGGGAATACAGGCGTGATGTCAAGTATATCAAAGATAAAAACAAAGTTTTGTGCGTTATCATTTTTATTAGTGCAATCTTATCTACAAAAAAATGGTTAACACTTTCTACTTTGGCTCAATTACACTGACAGGCAGGGTAATTCATATTAATATCACAATAATTATTTTGTTTACAATACAATAGGTACTCCAACTCTATGAAGTACATAATACACAAGTTGCAAAATCATTATCACAAACAATATTGTACACTGAAAACTATGACAAAAAAATCTAGGAAAATAAATTCCATTACAAAACCAAAAAGTATCACACTTATTTTTTAGAAAGCTATTTGCTTACAATTACACAATAACACTATTTGATATAAATGCTGTAATATCTAAATTCATAAACACGTAACTGATGCTATATTATAACAAATTTATAAATATGTAAAGAAATACAGTATTTCATTATAATATCTTCGTCACATATTATTCTGTGATCTACTTGGTATTTAAAATCTATAGCTGCCTGCACAACTGTCAAAGGTGTGCAAACAACATAGATACTTTGAA
This sequence comes from Abrostola triplasia, assembly GCA_946251915.1. NCBI lineage: Eukaryota > Metazoa > Arthropoda > Insecta > Lepidoptera > Noctuidae > Abrostola > Abrostola triplasia. Next base: position 1,650,948 of record OX276433.1, read on the forward strand.
AAGAGAAAATAATTATTAATAAAAGTAAAATACATGTGAGAAGAAAAGACATAAATGTGGTTTCTTTCTTTGCAGGGCAATACATTTTGTTATTTCCCCGCAACTAGATACTTACTCATTATAAATATTCTTGACATTATCATGAAAGACCAAAAAAAATTGTTTTAATTTAATGTATATTTAGTTTAAAAATGCGTACACATCTACATAATACAAAACATCTTTTATTTTATTTATAATAAGTATAATGAACATCATTTAGGTAATTCTTGTGTTGTGGATTTTTAAACCACTAAAATACTGTGCATTGAGCTTTTAGTTTAATTTATATATTTAATACCTTACGACTAGACGCACACGTAGACACCGACAATCTAGTGTAAAAAAACATGTGTCAAATAATAAACATTAAAATTTATCAAAATCATTAAAACGATTTAGCTACTAACACCTCAATAATTATCAACTCGATATTCAAACGGAAAAATATTGTATCCATACGTGCGTCCCTTACGATTTTTTTTGTAGTAAAATACAAAACTCATCCTCCCATTTATACGTGCATGAAAGAAGACTATTCGCAGCAGAAATTTAATAATTAGTTGACTTCACTCTACTATCTGGTCAAGAACCGAGTTTTGAATGAGACCACACAATTTTGTCTGGTATATATATAATGTTATCATAAGTATAATTGGCAGACAATGATTCAAATCCCTGTTATAATATTTCTACCCACGCCAGACGAGGGTAGTAGTTATTTTATATGCAAAACCTGTTTCAATAAAAACAAATAATATGAAGTCGGTTAAAAAATTATAGAACACGCACTTAGTTTAGTATTAATTTCAATGGAAAAACTTGAGAAAAACCTCCGGATTCCATGAATATTAATATAATTATTTGACCACCTTGTTGTGTAGATATCCCATGTTAACCACCTGGGCCTTAGCCATGGGGTATGAACTCCTAAAGCAGGACATTTTCCGTTGAGGAAGCGAGACGCTGCACAAAGCGATGTCCCTGCTTTAAGAGTTTATGGTATTATGTATCCGAACGTTAATGAAATGTAATTTATTGACCTTCAGTATACATAATACCGTATGTGTATATCTAGTACATTTATATAACATTATTCCTTCACCCACTAACTTAGAATTGTGTTGAATAGATTTTAATAGTTAAACATCGTAGACATGGTTCCCCTTATTCATAAAAAATGTCAATTTAAACCATGGATTAAACTTTACCCGTCACAGTCGTTTGCATGTCAAAGAATAGACTTAATACGGGGTTTAGTTAATGCCGGTATGATCCTCGTTTATGAATAACAGGGGGTATGTATAACACCCACTGCTGCTATTTTATTAACGATATATAATCAATAGTCAATATAAACCTGTCAAATATTTAACGTATCTTAGTCACTACGAGCACGTAATAAAAAGCCTATAAAAAGTGAAATTTAAAATAGGGTTCGAAATGAATAAAGGAAATTTGAAAAATGATGGACAAGATCAGGACTCCTGGACCTCCGCCAAACCGTGGAGCAGGTCCGACAACTGAGTTATAGTCTCGCTGCTCACACCCATCGAATTTCAAGTACCCTTTAAGTATTTATATCTTAGGGTCATATCACACATGTTACGATTCCAATTAGTGTGCTTTGTAATAGGGAGTTTTATACAAAGAATACTGAAAGGCTCGAATCGATACGGAGACGATCCCTTTCCGGGTTGATATGTGTGTTACGACCTTTAAGGGTGACGTAAAAACACCAAAAGTCATGAAATAATGCGAGTATAGTTTTTGCTAAATTTTCTATCGTCGCCTTAAGTCCTATCTTAGGCGAACAATTACATTGAATTACAGTTCTTTAGAGAAAGAGGATTCAATTTATTTTTATAATCCTGCATCCCTGTCATGACCGAAAAACTTAACCAGCCACAGGCCATAAAAGATTTTATCATTTCAATCGTGTTAGCTCCGAAATTGTTGCCAACAAACGTAAGCTTGTCTCTGCCTACCCCTCAGGGAAACAGGCGTGACTTTAAGTATGTATGTAAATGTAAGACTAGCAAATTCCGAGATCATGTCACATATTATACTGAACTATATACTTAGATTTCCGGTAGCTAAAATTTGAATGTTTACGCGCGTAATACGTAAATTTTTGTCAATTGGGTAGTTGTCACCACTAATCAATTGACATACTTTTTCTCAGCTGTCAAAACGCTATTCGTTCATAGATTTTGTATGGGAATAGAAACCTGTGACGTCACTTATTCGCAAACTCAATTGACTTACTATTTATTGATTTCAAAGCAAATAAAAATCGAATTGTACAATTATTTAAAAATATGTAGGCTTTTTGATGGTAAAATTAAGCATTTTTTTAGGGAAGTAGTCTTGTAATTTTATTATTCGTTAATGGTGTCAATAACCCAATTGGATTAAATGTCTTAAAATACATGTATTTAAAAGCTACTACCACAAACGGCCGACCTGTATTCAGCACCCAGTTCTCATAGTTGATACACACATAATTCCTCACTAGGAACTACAATTTTATGCTTAATTGGTAGGTAATAAGGGTCATTATAATTTCTAATACTATATGGCGGTTGTTTCATTATTTAATCTTTAAAATCGTAACGAAATAAATGGCGCTGTTATTTTGTACACTAAACATATAAAAACATTGATTTTCTTTTTTGCGATAAAATACATAATTATATTGTATAATTGAATATAGTAATTAAACCGACACCTTTCTATTACCCCAAGACCCGATTTAATGTCCACGGACTTAGATTAACATCATCAGCCGGAAGACGTCCACTGTTGAACAAAGGCCTCCCCCTTAGAACACCATAGTGAACGACAACTTGCCAGTTGCACCGTGACTTAAACAGGTCCAGATAATTTGTCATAATATTACGTTGTACAAACGTTTTTATTCAGTGACATAAAACTGTCCAAAGAGCGTAACAACACACAATTTTGACCTATATCATAATTGCGTAAATTGCTCTACTTGGATGTTCAGACATTACATAACGATATCTCTACCAAACCTCCCATAACAATAAACTTGACGAGGCTCCTCAATGCTTCCCGTTCATCCAATTCCTCCAGTTGGGGCTCGGGGTCTCCTGCTTATAGGACCACTTGATGTTGAAGGGTTTATCTAGAGGCAGGCTGACGGTGATGTGCAGTACCCGGGCGTGTTCCTGGTAGGAGTACCTGCAGGGCGCGCGGCAGGGGCGGCCGTCCACGGAGAGGGCGGCGGGCGGCGGCTGGCCCAGCACGGACAGCGCGCCCAGCTCGGGCACGCCGTGGCCCCACCAGCGGACCGCGCTGCGCAGCTCCGTGCCGTTCAGGGAGAACTCGATGTGGCTGTACTTCTGCTCTTCGTACGTGTCTTGAAATTTGAAATGGATTATGGTTTGAAATTAATTCTTTACCCATGACGGAACGGAGAATGTATACGTTTAGGGTGAGAGGTTGTTTGTTTGGTTGTAAGTGTGTGTGCACAAATTATTGTTGCCAATTTTCTCAAAAATGGGTTGACCGGTTTTCATGCGGTTTCCGGTAACGGGTATATGGTTCATTAGAGATTAGATGTAGTTCTTAGCTATCATTATAATTTATTAAGTAAATAATTAATTTTATTGTCATGTGTCTCATTATTATTACACCTGTATCCCTGAAGGATACAACAGAAGCATGTTGGACAAACAATGTTCTCTAACAAGAGGATATTCTCATATATCGAGTTTTTTAATTTACTTTGGTCAAAAAATCATTTTAAATTTGACGACCTGATTGGCGCAGTGCGCTGCGCTTAGGGTTGCGGGTTTGATTCCCGCACGGGAGAAAAAATAGTGCGAACCGCAAAGGTTTTTCCTGTGTCTAGGCGTTTGTGTATGTGATATTCCTTGTTTGTGAAACGCAATCACGATACAGGAGAAATTAATAGTGTGGGGCGACGTTTAAAAAAACAATCATAGGCTACAGTACTACAACTTAGCATTAAAAGTTCGGTTATGTAACTCACTCAAGCTATCGCCGTCATCCCAGTAGAGTTCTCCCTTCGCGATGTTGTCCCTGTCGGGCACCACTAGCAGCTGCAGCGGTAGGCTGCGAGTGTTGGTCGTGGTCACTGGACCTTGGTCCGGTGGGTTCTGCATCGGTATGATACCGCCGCCCTGGTGGGAATTATATGGGTATGAGAAAAAGAAAAGCTGAAAAACTTGGAAATAAAATAAGTTTTTTTTTAAGTGTATAAAATACAGTCTGTGCCTTTGAGATCAAATTTACCTCTTAATTGTAGTTTTAAAATTGGGTTTGGTATTGTGGGGCAATGTATATAAGTTTTATTTCATAAATACGTAATAAATAATAATAAGGGAGGAAAGTGGGGAATCGGAAGCTCAGACCTTTCCATTCCTCCCCTATTGTAGAAAAGCTTTGGCGTTTACTTGAACAACTAACTAACCTTGACGGAGACAGTCTCATTGTCCGTGACCTCGTAGGACTTGTCGCTGGCGATGAACTCCCCCCCCAGCACGTTGTACCACGCCTGCGGCCCGGGGAACGTGGCGCGGGCGGCCGAGGACCCCGGCTCCAGCAGCGGGGACACCATGATGTGGGGGCCCACCATGAACTGGCTGTCGATGCTGTGCAGGGTGCTCTGCTCGGGAGCTCTGAAGGTGAACAGGTTGAGGAGTTTAGCCGCATCCATAAGGAGGGGCAAGGGAACCGTTGGCATCAATACATCGCGTGAATTAATTATAGGCGCTTAAATCGCGTTTACTACGCCAGCCTCTCGACTTTTAGGGAGTCTAAAGACTGCTGTATCCTGTTTACGCGCAAAATGCAGAGCGATAGCACGCCTCCAACAAAATGAAGCGGCAAAATTTTGAGACGGAATTGTTATGCGCGGAACAATCGCGGCTAATTCGCTTTATCTGGACGTAGCCTTTGATGATAGATAGCGCATGAATTGTGATATTTTAAATACAAAAATAAAGGGTTGTAAACATAAATTAAATAAATATATAATATATTTATATTAGGTACGTTAATAACATAAATAATATGTATGCCCTTACTCAAAGAACAGCGGTCTGACGACGGTCTCCCCGAAGACGTGCGCCCTCCAGAACAGCGTGTAGTAGTACGGCAGCAGCTGGTAGCGCAGGCGCAGTGCGCGCCGGGATGCATCCAGCACGGCCGGGCCCAGGGACGCCGGGTCCTGAGGCTGGGGGGAGGGGGGGGGGCAGGTTTACTGTAACTAACTTGACTACTGTCTACTCAATCCTACTATCCTACTAATCCTACTATCCTACTATCCTACTAATCCTACTATCCTACTAATATCCTACTATCCTACTAATCCTACTATCCTACTAATATTATAAATGTGAAAGTTTGTGAGAATGGATGTGTGGATGTTTGTTACTCTTTCACGCATAAACGGCTGGACCGATTTGGTTGAAATTTGGTATGTAGATAGGTTATACCCTGGATTAACATATAGGCTACTTTTTATCCCGAAAAAATGTAGCGGGTAACACCGCGGGGCGCAGCTAGTAATAAATATTCTTAATATTTGTCCCTGCTGAGCGTCACTTTGGAAACCTTTAAATACACATGTAAAATATCTTAATTGGTATATAATATCCATGATGAGTGAAGATAGACACACAAGAGTTATACCCTAGATATTCTATATAGATATTCTTAGAATAATAATATATTTGTCACAAACACGTATACTTAAATATTAAAGTGTAATAATAATTGGGACATTATATTTTACTCACGAAGTCACGAGCGTACAAATATTTATAAAATTAACATTCTATTAAATTAAAATAATATTTTTACACAAAGCTATAGGGACCTACAATGTCAGTTTATAATACAAAAACATATTATACTGAAAGTAATTGTGAATACTATAAAAAAGCTATCTTATTAAAGAAACACTACGCTATCGGGGCATACCCACAGATTATATAAAGAAACACTACGCTATCGGGGCATACCCACAGATTATAAGAAACACTTACCTTCGAAGTGTCAGAGTTGTGGTTCCTCGAGAAGGGATAGAATGCACCGAGCTGCATCCACCGCTTGCAGAGCTCCACGGTCGTGTCGCCCGAGAAGCCGCAGATATCCGCACCCATCATAGGAACGCCGAACATACTGAAGCTTAGCAATTCTGTGAATGCATTTGTTAACTTTTAGTTGAAGAGTAAATATAGTAAAGTATAAGAGAGGTAATGCCTAACTTTCTAGAGGCATCATACACATTATTTAGATTCTCAGTCAACACTATATGATGCGTTGATACTTAATGACTTTCTTAATTTGTTCTTGGTCTAATCTGTTTAATGTTCGAACTTTAATCCTTGCTTTTTGGAGAAAAACTTTATAATGTATTAAATAAGTAACTAGACTTAATTTATGTTAACTTTATGCCAGCTTAATAATAAAAAAACTTATTTTCTGGCAATAAAAAATAATTTATCACTCTTAATAATATTATTTTCACAAGCTAAATCTAATTAAGTGTATAGATATAATATCTCCATTATTATTTGCATAAGCCCGTTTCGTCGAACTGCAGGGCAAAGGCCTCCCTTCCCTCCTCTCACTTGTCCCTGTCTGCCGCCACCCGACGCCAGTCCTCTAGGTAAGAATCAAGTTCATCACGCCATCATTACCTCAGCCTGCCACGGCTGCTGTTTGGGAATATCTCCATAATATCTGTATATCCTTACCAGGTATGGTCATCTTCATGTCGTGCCAGTCGCTGGCTATGTCCCCACTCCAGTGTCCCGCGTACTTCCCCATACCGACGAACGTCGACCGCGATATTATGAACGGACGTTTGCCGCGGATTTCCGCCAATGAACTGTAGTAAAAATAATATATTTAGAATTAAATTATGAAAGTCTACAGGTAAATGTTTAAATTAGTTTATAGGTACATGTATATAGGTACAGTAAATTTCATTCATGAGAGTTTAGGGGGCTTGACTAACGGCTTAACGTGTTCCGAAGCATGGAGGTGTCTTGAAAGCTGAAAATTGATCACCCATCTTTAGGCAGACCTCGCCAAGCACTGCTGAACCTTTTAGAAAGTAAACTTACAAGTAGGTAGCGACGGCCTCAGTGATGGAGTAGAGGTTGTGCAGGTCGTAGTGCTGTCCGGCGTAGTGCCGCGCGTCCATGCACAGCGTGTGCGTGCGCAGCTCGCCGCCCGTGCGCGGGCAGTAGGGCGCGGCCTCGGGCGCGCAGCGGCCCTCTAGGGTCCCGTCGCGGAAGTTGGACGGCTCGTTCATGTCCTGGACAACATAACGTGAGGTCACTGTACAATACACACACATTTCGCTAGTTAGATACATAGGTCCCAATGTAATAGGTGGCGGGCCTATTACCATCAACCGGGCACGTATTCAGACTCCATGCTGCTACTGGGAAATACTTAATGGAAAAACCCAGTTACCCTTTGCCCGACCCAGGATTTTATACTCAGTTGTCGTACTTAGCGACCACTAGTCCAACGAGGCAGCAAAAGATAACACTTTTGCCAAGAGCATACATTCAACATCAACAATCATAGGTGAACAGGGCGTAAGACGCGACAAACGGCATAATTTTAGAGAGACCTATTGCCAACTGTGAATACATCAGTTATAGCTCACTGCGGGCGATTTCAGATTATTAAATCCAGCTTTCCTCGCGATGTTTTCCGTCACCGTTAGTCACTGGTGTCTTAGAATATCTAAGAAAGTATACATGACATTGAAAAAGTCACATTGATATTTGCCAAGTTTTGAACATACAACCTTGTGCATACAAATCCTGCATGTTAACTACATAAAAATATTCTCTAAAGTACAACTTACGATCCAAGCGCCATCATAGGGTACAGTTTTATGGAAATTGCTCATCATCTCCAGCCAGTAGCTGCTCGAGTTTGGATGAGTGAAGTCCGGGTATACTGTAGATCCAGTGTTCCACACCTAAAAGATAGGGAATATTCATCATGTATAGGAAACTAGCTGACCCGACCGACATTGTCCTGACCACTAGACCAACGAGTCATGCTACATGCATACATACATTAAAAACATCATCATCCGGAAGACATCTACTGTTAAACAAAGGCCTCCCCCTTAGAACGCCACATAGCAACATAGTTACTGCTAAAAGAACATAGTCCTACCTGTCCAATAAGAATTTGGTTGGTAGAGTTCTTGACGAATATATCCAATTCTACTCCTCGGTCATAAGGTGGGTATGTGCCGGGTTTCTCTGAAGCACCCACACCAGGGTCTGAAACAATCATGGATTCCATATGGTATACAAAACAATAATAAAGCGACGTTTGCCTGTGTCTGGTTGGACTCGTGACTGTGAGTCTATGGTTCTATTGTCAAATAGTCATAAACGATGCTGTTAGAACATAAGGTACCAATAGAACAGGGTGTATCGATACTCAAGGGTGAATAGAAACAAACTTAGAACTGATTTTATAGTAAAAAGGGTACATATTGTTACAATTAAGGACCTTATACATTAAATTAAAATATAGACAATTGAGAGTCATTGTTGACAACTCACTGTAATAATTTAATTTTAAAATTAGTTTCATAACTTTGTTTCAATTCACCCCGTGTAACAGTACCAATATTTACCTACATACGCCTCCTTTCTAATAAAAATTGACGGTTACAAAATTGATTGAATTCTACCTTTCACTGTCATTTGCAAAAATAGAGATGTCAAAGGTCTTAAGAAGTGGTTTAGTTAAGAGAGGTTTTAACAGCGCAAACACAGTTGCACTCCCTAATCCCTCAATCTATTCTCCAACAGCACAGATGGGTCTTGACATGTTAATACGGTCATCCATCACAAGACTCACGCGGTGAGTGCAGCTTACCCTCGCAGATTGGCTGACATGCGCTGTAGCCACGTAGCTATAAGCCTCTATAATAGTACCTACTACGATCTACGACAAATGTAAGTACTCACCTATAATGATGACGTAGTGCATGCCGGCCGCATGCACTTCCCTGACGAACTCCGGCAGGCCAGCGAACCGCTTCGTGTCGTATGTGAAGTCGTTGTGGTCCCGCATGTAATCTATGTCGTTCCATTGCGCATCCTAAAATAACACATAATTCACATATTATAGATAGATAGATAGATTTGTCTTTATTGTACACGAAAAATAAACATAAGTCCCTACAGTATAAGGATAATGTACAATGGGCGGTCTTATCGCACTAGGCGATCATTATATTTACTTATTACAGAATGGTGGCCAAGAACGAGCAAGCGAAGCGTAGGTCGTCCGGCAGCGAGATGGGTTGACGATATAATAACGATTGCGGGGCGCACCTGGACAAGATTGGCACAGGACCGCGGCGGATGGTATTGTTTAAGGGAGGCTTATACCCAGCAGTGGGCTATTGAAGGCTGTGGATTATGATGATGATTAACTTATTGCTGATAGCCGAGTATTGTGTCCGTTGGACCGCTAAGTCAAAGGTCGCAAGTTCAAACCCCGGCACGCACTGATGTCTTTTCTAATTAATGCCGGGACATCAGCCGGGAGACGTGCACTGTGATCACTAGTCTAAGATACACATAACGTTCGCGTAATTATTAAGATCATACTTACAAATGGTATGCCAGCATCTCTATTAGCTTTCCATACTTTTCTTGTTGCATTCACTGTGTTATAGTTGAATCTGAAACGAATTTTATAATTAAAACATTATCAATAAAACATTTGCAATGCTGGTTAATTTGTATAACACTATAACAAGTTATAGGCCTACCCCTTAGAACGTAACAATGAACGACAACTTGCCATTTGCATCGGTTACCCGCAACTCTGACGATATCGTCGGCCTACCTGGTGGGGCGCATGCCAAGGTGAAAGTTAAACAAAATCTTGTAAACAGTAAGGTTACCTGCAGAGATGGAAGCCCAAAGCCCAGTAGGGGGGCATGAAGGGCCGCCCCACCAGCTCGGTGTACTGGGCCACCACCTCCTTAGGCGACAGGCCCAGCATCACGAACAGGTCCAGGATGCCGCCCGTCGTGCGGTACGTGATACCCGGCGTCGGCTGCAGCACTATGTCTGTGATGATGGTATAACAATGAAATGATTGTTATATGTTTTACAAACTGTTGATACTAGACTAACTATATGCTATGCTCTCATCATCAGCCAGAAGACGTGATTTATCAAAGACCTAATGCTTAAAAGGAGGGGGTTTGGTGCTATAATGTTCAAGCGACTTGGGGATCGCAATATTGTGGTAAAGTTACAGAAGACGTTGCTACTCATCTTCTGTATTTTCCCTTAGTCGCCTCTTACCCACGGGAGGAAAGGGGGTGGTCAATGCTAGGCCGGATACCGCTCGGCATGCTGTGCTCTACCCAATAGTAATGCCACCGAAGAACTTTACGAGACAGGCTGGACCTAGTGTGGAGTGGAGTTTGAAAGATAGCTGACATAGAAGCTACTATAAGCATTATGATACTATACAACTACTATTAGTAAGGGTGTGTGCAATATATACAAGGTGTAACCATACCCATAGCGTTAGAATTGAGGAGAAGCATCCCGTGGCTGTTGCCGTCGTGTTCCACGGCCAGGTAGAAGGGGTGCGTGCCGTATAGATTCACCTAGCAGATAGGATATATTACATAGGAGAGTATTATATACAGTTTATAGTACATAGGAGAAGTTTATATACACTGAAGTTAATCAGAACATAGTTACGACCTAGTGTCCTTATTGCATGGTTGATGAACAAATCGATGTCAGAGTTTAAACCGCCTGTAGGCTACTGACATAGCTTTACACACCGTTGAAAAACCTCTAAGTTGTACGGTTTCCTCACGATGTTTTCCTTCACCGTTTTAAGCAACTGATAACTAATTTATAGTAAGCACATGAATTGGTGTGTTTCAAAGTTTGAAGTTGCGACCTTTGACTTAGCAGTCCAATGGTCATACCACTCAGCGGTCTAAATAATAGACTGCCTCGTTGGTTTAGTGGTCGCTAAGCGCGACTCGTGAGCACGAGGTCCTGGGTTCGAATCCCGGGTCGGGCAAAGTGTTATTGGGTTTTTCCATTAGGTAATTTTCAGTGGCAGCACAGAGTCGGGATTTGTACCCGGTTGATGGCAATAGGCTCGCCCCCTATTACATTGGGACCTAAAAACATAACTGGCGAAATGTGAGTGTACTGTATGTGCACCTCTGCCCACCCCTTCGCTGAATACAGGCGTGATGTTATGTTTATGTCATGCATTATATGCCGATTAGCTGCGCAATGGATCTTTTAAGAACAAAATTGTCTTCTGCGCAGCTCCTCGGCTAACTTCAGGATGGCCAAGTTACGTCGGCCGTATTGTCCACTATGTATGTATGTACTTACTCCTTCAACCGGCGCCCTATCTCTGTTGAATATAGCGAAGGTGTTCCATTGCATGTTGTTCATGAAACGCGCCCGTTTCTCTCCCAGACCAAACACGTGGCTCGTGGGTAGTACCGCTGATATCTGCAGCATCTTGTCTGAGAGGATCAGACCGCCCACGTCTTGGGTGTTGATGCTGGAAAAATATAATATAGATAAGAAGTATAGACGTTGTATTTATTGGCTTTATTAATATTGATGTTTAATAATTTAAAATCAGTGGCTTTGAATGCAGTAGAAAACGTAAATGTTAACTTTCAAGATATCTGATTAAATAGAGGTTATTTCTCTTATCCCTAGGTTTCTTTAAACCAAGTTAAATATTAAAAACTGGAGAATTTACAAACAGTACTTGCATTTGTTTACAACATAAAAACTTAAAAAAAAAAGGTATATTTCAGAAACTTATACAACTATTTAAAAATCTTACATAGGGACCTCCTTTTAAGTAAAAGTAATACCTGTGTTAGGAGGCCCCGCTCTTCTATAACAAATTACATAATGGTAAAAGTAGTGTACAAAGTACAAAAAAAAAGAAAATAAAAAAAAAACTAAATTATAATAATTATCTGAATTTTGTAAAATCTAATGTAAAAACTTGCCATTATTTGAGGGCCGATATAATGTAATACGGTGCACAGGATTGAGACCGGTTTTTAAACCCAAATTGCTTGACAGATAAATAACTTACATAGTAACATTGTCGGAGTTCCTGATGACTTTGAAGCCGATAAGCGACCCGTCCACTTGCACCCTGTACTTCATTGTTGACAGCGGCTTCGACACCATCATTATTTCTGGCAGCATCGGCTCGAATCTCTTGTGTTCAGCGTCGTATATCTATTAACAAATAGTAGTTACGTAAGTTTGAATCTAATAACATTATTTGTCGTAACAAATGGGGTACAAACATACAGGCAGCTAATGCTTTTTATGTTGAAAGCACCCACTAAGAAAGGATTTGTGGAAATTTCACCCCTAAGGGGGGTAAAATAAGACATGAACGGTTGTATAGAAGTTCGTCAATATCGAAGTTAGACGCAGGAAATTTCGTACACCTACTTCTGATCACACTAATATTAGAAAGACGAAAGTTTGTGAGTGGGTTTGTTACCTCTTCACGCTCAAACGGCTACACGGATTTTGATGAAATTTCATATGTAGATAGATAGATAGATTTCTCTTTATTTTACACCAAAAATAAACATAAGTACAGTAATATATGTAGGTAACTGACACCCTGGATTAACATATAGGCTACTTTCTATCCTAAAAATTGCAGCGGGTAACACCGCGGGGCGCCGTTAGTTACATATAAATGAACACGAGTATCTCATAATGTAACCCCTAAGGGGGTAAATTAGCATTATACCACTTCGCGTCACCATGTCAGCATACTCAAAACAACTGACTCCTCACCTTAATCTGCAGCACATCATCAGACAAGTACTTGAAATCCATCCTGGCTATTTCGAAGTCTCCAGGGTATCCCGACGGCCGCACCTTCTCCATGTAGACGTTCATGCCGTGTTTATCCTCCGTCATATTGATGAAGCGAAACGAGTCGTAGTGCGACGGATAATAGCAGTAAGGAACGCCCTGAGTGTCTGTTGCCTTCCAGCAGCATCCTGGAATCAGAATACGGCTTTTGTAAGATCGTTTTGGACTTTAGTTTCAGTGTTTCTTGGCGTTTCCTCTCCATCAAACCGACAATAAAAACGTTTTAAACTTTGTCTGTCTGTATTTTACGCCTTCACGACTAAACCGCTGGACGAATTTTTGATGAAATTTAGCATGTAAAAAGTTTAAGACCGGAAAAGGACATAGCCTACTTAACGCGGGCAAAAGTTAGTATGAAAAACAGTAACAGTTTGCTCGACCCGGGATTCGAACCTAGGACCTCCTGCTCAGCGGTCGCTCTTAGACACCACTAGACCACCGAGGCAGTGATTTAATAACATATTGACAATTACTGGTAGAAAACAGTTACGCAGTTGTGGTAAAATGCTCATCAAATCTTCGGACCGACGTTCACGCATATTGAAACCGCAAAAGAATGTATATTATAGTACTACCTATAGACCGCAGCCGATAATTAATACTGCGTGAAGGACAAACGATGCACATAAATACATTGCGGTAAGTAAACATCAGATAATTACATAATTCTTCATTGTACAGAGGATATTGGACATTATAATTTTCTATTTCAGAGTTATAACCTTGGCATGATGAGCAAGGTTATATCAATTTTGTTTTAGCAGTTACCTATTAATATGTGGTTCTTTTAAATAGGTCCACGTACGTACATATAATAATATATATATATATATATTTTTCTAGACAACATAGGTAAAATGTAATTTAACAATAATAAAGATTCATTATATGGGCATAGAAATGTCCCACAAAGTCACCTTTTATAACATAACATTACACTTGTATTCCCCGAAGAGATAGGCAGAGATGTACCTATAGTATAACCACATTTAGCTTTCAATGTAATAGGTGGCAAACTGGCGACTCTATAGCCATTAACCAAGCACAAATCTAGGCTGCTCTTAAAAACTACCTAATGGAACCAAATAACACTTTGCCCGACGCGAGAATCGAATCATCAATCATTAGACAAGACCGAGGCAGTCCTTTCACAGTAAAAAACTACGAGAATTCATCACCACACAACTTAATCAAATAAAAAATAATTTTAAAAGTTCAGCACCTACCTCTTTTCGCGCAATCCTTCTCAGTGCTTTGGCCTTGTGGAAAACAATCGAACTTCATATTCTCTTCTACCTTGGAGCACATATCTTGTAGGACCTCTATAGTCCTCTCAGGGTACACATTCTTCTTGTTAAGATCTGTCTTCTTTCTGGTGTCCGTTGCATTGCTTTTGTTTTTCGTGCTCAAGTTGTTGTGGTCGTGGTATCGGTATTCAGGCATTTGCTACAAAACGAAATTATTTAATTAGAGACAAAATTATACCTTTTAGAGAAACTTCGTAAGAGAGAAACAAAGCCAGTTAAATATTGAGCTTGTTCATTTATTAACTTACTTTTTCATATGGCATTGGCGAAAGCGGTTTTGTTATAGCATCTGGGTGGGTCCTCTCCCATAGTTTTCTGAAACGAAGATTAACATTGAAGATATACTGTGTGTGTACTTACTGTGCAAATATTTCGACACAAATGTATTTTTGTTATGAAATAACTCGAACTATAATAATGTTTAAACTGGAACTTACTGGACTTAAATAGGATTATCAAGTACTATTTACCTGTAATGTTCTTCGCCCCACGTGCCACCTACAGCGCCCCCTACCGCCCACCATGCGCCCACACAGAGGGCGCATACCAGCGCAACACCCAGCATGCCTGAACCTAGCCCGGGCAAGTACTCCCAGACGCGCCGGAATATGTTCCGCTGTTCCGAGAAGCGTTGGTACCTAGAAAGAGATAGTAACAATATGATATAAATAAAGAATATGCAAGTTAAAGTCGCAATGGGCAGGCCATATCGCTCGAAGAACCGATAACCGCTGGGAAAGAAAGTTTCTCGAGTGGCGACCACGAATCGGAAGACGCAGCGTTTGCAGGCCTCCCACCAGGTGGACCAACGATATTGTCTGTCTTCCGGTTGATGATGATGATGATATAAATAATATCTTAGTATAATACTAAGGCACAATATCTTAAAACACATATACACTGTGTTGTTTCCTGTAATGCATATACCCAATAGCCAGTGTATATTTAGGTGAAGAAAATATGTTAAAATTGCTGCCAGGTAAGTTGAGAATAGTAAGATAAAAAGATGTTTTTATAGTATGACTTTCACAATGAAAAGCCTACCTTATAGGAATTGTCTGTGTGTTATAGAAAACTAAAAATACTTCTTTTTATTGATATCATACAACAAATCAAAAGAGGTGCACACCTTCACTGTTTTCCAAATGTTTAAAACTTTGCACTGGTACAAAACAAGAATTAACAGCAAACATGTGTATTTATTAACTCTCTACAGTGACTCCAAGATCAGGTTCATTGACCATACTGTTAATGTGCAATCATCATAAGGTGCTTAACCACATAACATCACCCTGTATTCCCCAAAGGGGTAGGCAGAGGTGCTCAGCAATCGCGCTTAGCAACCACTAGACCAACGAGGCAGTAGCAATTAGGTGCTTAAGATATTAATTATTAAATAAATGTAATTAAAGATAAACAAAAAGTAAGTTTTTTATCATAACAAAACAAAAGCGTAAAAGTCTTTTCTATACACAGATAATAAAACATAATAATACTAACTTTTCCATAGTACACAACTACACACAACACTAATGTGACTGATAAAGCTGTTTCCAGTACAGCTCCAGTAAACAATATAGATTGAAGGAGAATATTATGCTATTTATATCATATATTGTTCAATTTATTTAATCAAAGTCCATGTTTACAATAACTTCGACCAATGATTAATCAGAGAACAATGAATAATTGTGGTTTCCGTTACATTTATACTTGTTTGAATCTGTTGTGTGAGTAGTTTTGTACTTGTGTTAATCTTTTGTTTGTACACTGTTTTGTTGCATGGAATCCTGTTAAGAAATATTACAGTTTAAGAAGTTTATTGTTTATACAATTAAGTTTAGACTTATAAAGGAAATATGATAAAACTAGCTGTGCCCTGCGGTGTTATGCACTACATTTTTTTCGAGATGTAAAGTAGCTCTGTATAAAATTTTATCAAAATTGGTCTTGCCGTAACAAACACACTCACAAACTTTCACCTTTATAATATTAGTGTGATATAGATTTAAACATCTTCATCCATCTTTAGTGCTTCTCTTGCAACTGATGTACCATACCAAATAAGTTAGACTATTAAGTTTAGATAGTAAAGATTGGATAAGAAAAAGGGAGGCATATGGGTATATGCCTCCCTTAGTAGTGGGTAAAACTGGGTTAAGCTGGATCTATGACAAATATTATAGATACACCAAACATACATCCAAACACAACCGTTTTGTAGGTTTTACTCTCTTTACATGTTAAATACATGCTTGTTGTTGTAGACTACTCCAAAACTACTGCTGATATAATTTATTTATGTTGAGGGCCCCAAACTCTACACTTAAAATCATGTTACTTACCGGTGTTCCCGGGACGTGGATTCGCCTTCATTTCTCGGCCTTGGTATAACACTGAACAGTGGAGCTCTGGCGTGTACAGGCTTGGCATTGTACCGCCCAAAAGGGGCAAAGGAATTCGAAAGTTTCCTCTTAAAAGTAACACTCTTCGGCCCATTTAATGATGTCTCCGTATGCCTATCAGCACTCCTTGATGTCTCACCTTCGGTTTCGACGAGATTAGATGCCTTATCACTCTCATAACAAAGACGATAGTTTATGTTGTCATTAAGCGTCAACAAATCCGTTTTAGATCCAGGCGATTTATCACAAAAGTCTTCAAAAGACACAATTTCGTAATCTTCGTCATTTTCATGAGTTTTTTCTGATTTATACGGTACCTTCGGCATGTTTTTCTTTCATCTAAATTATGCGACGCAGTGAATCCATGAATCTAATTTTAGATCTTTGCGAATTAAATATAAAAGCGTTAGTATTTTTGATTATCCTATTAAGAAATGCAAGTCATAAAAAGCGCTTAAGCGCATAAACATTTATTTGCAGACTATTGTCTAAAAAAATTAACAACAATAATTTGTTATTGTTGTTAGTTTTCAATTCTCTTCGCTGTCAGGCTAAAGTCATAAGCTGTTCTGCCTGATTATAATAATGATATTTTTAAACGTTAACATAAATAAATAAAAATTCGTCCAGCAGATTAAAACTAGAAATTAATTAAATAATTTGTTAATAGCAGGCTAAAACTGTAAAAAATAAGCTTTATAAGAATATTTTTTTGTTCTTATAAACCCTTATCAATTTGGACAACGTCACCGCATAAGTTGTAACTTGTTTAAAATGAGGGTACTTTAATAAAAATGTGATAGCATGCAATCGGAATACTTGAGTAGATACGCGAACAACATGGTGGACTGTTAATAACCAAAAGTTTCCTTTTAATTTGTGTCTTTTAAATTAATACCGAATGCTGTAAATTAAACAAGATGGATTGGAAAAATGCAAAGATTCTCTTGGCGTCCACGGCAACAATGGTAGTTGCAACCCAAATAGTTAAAAAAGTGTATAAATACTTTTACAATTCAAGAAAGTCTTGCCCACCTGAGACTCCGAAGGACGACTCGTGTAATGAAGTTTTAAGTATTAAAAATCGTGAAATAAACGATGTTATACTGTTCTCAGACGATGTTGTCCGACATACAATAAGAGTACCACCTAACAAGGATATAACTATTTGTGAAAGTAGAGAGCTAAACTGCTTCAAATTAATTAAATACATTAAATCAGCACGTGAGACTTTAGACGTATGTATGTATTTAATAACAAGCGGAGAAATAGCTGAACAAATCATTCGGTTGGGACAGAAACATGTTTTAGTGAGAATAGTTGTTGACAGTGATATGGCCTTCACACCTCCATCGCAAATTACAAAGTTGAAAGAATATAGTGAGTATCTAATAACTATCATTACTTCTTACAATAATAAAATAACCGTGATTTTCCTCCTATCTATGTTTTGTTGTTATGAGAGTTATGAAAGGTGAAAGGAGACTGGGAAAAGTGGCCCAAGATCTTGATAGCAGGCCAGATTTTTATATTAAGTTACGTTTGAGCCATGTTTTAGCTTTACACATCAAATTAACCCGTTAAATATCAATGTATGTCACATATTTTGTACATTTTCCAGGCTTCATCCAAGTGCAAACAAGCAAGAAATCCATTTTAATGCACCACAAGTTTTGTATTATTGACGGACCAAAAGCAATTAAAAGAAAAAATATGTTAAAAGCACATGTAGAAAAGTTAAACGTACATGCACAATTTACGAAGAATATGAAACAACCACAAAAATCTAAGCCTGCTAAAGGTTTCGTTATGTCTGGTTCACTAAACTGGTCCACCCAGGCTATGGTTTCCAATCATGAAAGTGTAATCGTAACATCCCACCAAAATATAGTCGGGAAATTTGAAAAAGAATTCGAGAGTTTGTGGGTGGAAAATGAACCGGTAACTATCGTATTTAAATTATTACTCTATTTGTAGTTTATTCCAATAGTTAAGATTTATATTGTAACATTTATCATTCTTTCTGTTTAAGGCCCTAATGGTGACGACATGATAGTACAGTTATTCATATTTTACCCTGCACAAAAGTATAAAGAACAAGTTATTTACTACTACAATTTTCAAGGTAAGTGTCTTTTACCTAAATGTTTATCATACATAAATGATACACTTAGAATATAGAACAAACTGATGATACACATACATTTTTCTAATGTTTTTGAATAACCATAGACAAAAAGCGCTTATAAATTTATTTACTTTTAAAATGCATTATAATTTCATTACTTTAAATAAAAAGCATTACATTCATAATCCTAGTATTTTATGTAAATATTTATGATATTAAAACATTAAATTAATATATTACGGTTTTTGGCTAAGCTATCTCAGGGCTCTATATTCGTTTCATTTCCCGTTCCTTCCAGATGACAGTAGGTGACCATAGACAAGTCCATGTGCACTTCAATTTCGATCGATCATATGTTTTCTTTGTGTAGTTTTTTCAGCCGCTGTAATTCGAATTGGTTATAAAGTTCACGTGTTATATTGGCTGTAAATCCTATAGATTTAACTCATTGTGCTATTTAGACGCTCAGTAGGTCCTTACAGTGTGTGAATAAGTTTTTGAGACTAAAATTACGTGGTGCATTAGGTGCATTTCTATGTGCACGTGCTTGCATTTTTCAGGCTAATTGTAAAGTTTCAGTTTGAAAGTGGGCTGCAAGGTGACCTTAGATTCATTAGAGTTGTCTTGTTTACGCAACCGTGTTAGCTCGAGCCCAGTTTTTCGGTCTATCCCTAAAAAAACGTGTGTACAACTTGTGCGTAAAATAAGTTTCAAATCTTAGGTTGGAAAATACTTGGTTGTTTTATTACATCTCAGTGTCATCATGTATTCTACATCCTGGATCGGTATTTCATTGGATGAAGTGTTTGTGGTATGTATATCGAACTATTAGGGTTGATAAATTCACTTAAAATGAGATAAAAACAAGTTCATTTTGAAGGACATTCTAGAAAGGTCATATTGTTTTTATTTTTTCTTTTTATAATATCATAAATATCACCTGTATTTGTCATACCTCCTGGCATATTAATGTGTCCTTTATGTTTATAAAAACACATTGTGCGGAATAACATATAAACATCAAGTTTATTATTAATTTATCATACTTTCATTTGTGTACAGAAACATTATTAAGTAACTTAATAAACATTATCATTATAGTTCTACTACTAACATTGAAAAGGCAGCCAATCATGTGTTTTCAGAAACATGAATCTGCCACATAGGCAATTTTAAAGTTTTCATTTCTACAGCGTTCAACAGATGATGTAAGCAGGGGACTGTGGCTATCATTATTCTGTAATTATTCCATCTCTCTAAACAGGGATGGACATTTGAAAATATATTTATTATACCTGAAGCATGTAAATAAAAAATATTGCTGTCTAGTGTAGTCAGCATGTGGGCAAAAATATTATAAATCAGGCACATTTCTTATAGCAATGTGTAGTATGTATAATTACATGTTAATTGTATTTGAAATTATTAGAAGAAGACGTAATTTACACCATTTCAATTTGTTTATTACAACCAAAACATGTGACTTCTCGGTAAGTTGAGTTTTTATATTGAAGTACTGTGAGTCAGGTGGATACATAAATATAATATTTCACAACATCATATATATCATAGAATATAATGATACAAAAAACTGGATTTGAAAACTTAAAAAAAATATCCATGTCTCAGAGACGATTGTAATGATTTGAATCTGATAGATGAATGCAATTTTATAATATGATGATAGATGAATGAAATGTAAAATTATTTATTATATAAGTATTATCACAGATTTTTATTCAGTATAATTAAATTAAATGGTGCCTGTGGTGTAGGAAATATGATAAGATCCCAGGAAACAGTTATTGATTGTGCTTTTTAAATCATAATTTACAATTAAAATGAATACAGTAATTTTGTCATGCATAATAACATTGTTTTTGTTTTGTTTCAGATTAATACACCAAATATGAAATACCACATGTGCAAGTGTAAAATATGTGCTACAAATAATTGTATAGTGGACAATTGTAACAAAAATTGTGCAAACAACCGATATAAAACGTAAATAAATAATTGAAATGTGATAAAGTTAACAGTTTAATGTGTTTATAAAGTGCACATTGGATGCAGTGTTCTTCGCTAGATGGCGCTGTTGGAATTGTAGTTGGGCAAGTGAGATACTTGTTCAGCCACTCACCGCTAGATGGCGTTAATGGTAAGTTATAGTTGTTAAATTTATATCACGACAGCGACATCTAGTATCGAGTAGCTAAAACTAATTTAGTTTCGGGTTTGGATAGATGTCGCTACTTGTATCAATTTATAGTGTAACCCTTGAAATTTTTTCTCTCGAACATAGTTTTTTAATTTACTAAATTATAATTATATTTATTTACTACGGGTGAAATACGTACGAATAATATTATTTTGATAATGTGTTGTTGACGTTAAGATAAAACAACCATTATTTCTGCTCTAATTTATCAAAATAAGTAGGTTTAGGTTTATAATTTCGCGATTAACACTTGGAGGAACGATGATTCCGGCAGATGCGATGATAACGATTTATTTTTATAGTTAATTAGTGTAAACCATTTTTTCTGACCATCTAACTAATAAATTGTGTAATGATATTTCTACCTAGTAACAAGTTATCTATATAATCAATAAATATTGAATTTATGAGTGGCTGTATAAAATGTAAGAGCCATTTTACAATATTCGTATCATTCAATTCAAACCATCCAAATTATCAACACATTCCTACAACAATTAGGCAGTCACGTAAAACTAAAAACGTGACGGACATCCATTATAAGAGCTTCATATTTGACGTCCGTGTTTTAATCCATCTGCCTTAAACACTTTCAACGGTCAAGGACTGTCTGGCTCCCAAGCCGTGTGAAATGTTGTGAAATAACAGGTTATGCAATTCGAATAGGAAATTTGAATAAACCAGCCTTGAACCTCGGTCGTTATAAGTTCCTACGTAGACAAAACTACTCGGAATTCGGTTTTCGGAAAACTAATTTGAATGCCTCCATTGAGGTTTGTTACGAACGCATCGCTACGCTGCTTAGTATTCCATTCTTATTTCAATTTGAATTTCTCGGCACTAAGGCATAGCAGAGGCGAGTGGTAATACTGCCTATTTATAAATATCTCGATCTGTAAGTAATTGGATTTTACATTCATTATTCAAATATAAATTAATTATAGCTATAATGATAGCGAGTTGATAATTAAGGCTGTGTTTTATGAGTGGTTGCTTGATTATCATAAAAAAGTTCGACATGTACAGCTAGATTCTACAGTCGTGATAATATTTCGTTATTAATTACTCATCCCAATAAATTTGTAATTAAAGCCTACTGAATACATATAATTAATGTTATTCGAGTTTTATAGCGAGACACGCTTCAGTAATTAAACAGGTTTGTTCACAGGGTGCGGAGTTCAAATCCTTGATTATTATAAGTAATTTTCTCCTATCTCCGATCTGCGCGGGTTCCGATAACCATTTTTTTGTGATAGGCGCTGTAACTCGAAGTCAATGGTTTCCATGGAGACGATAGTAACTTTGTGTATTTCAATTCTGTGTTGGTGTGGTTAGTCTTAAAATAGGTAAACCACCAACCAAGCCAATAATGGTAGACCGATGCAACGGCGTCAGTTATAATATTAATAATTACATATACAATATTAATAATACAATTAATTATTTTGTCAAACCTCCTGGTTTCGATATCTCTCCCGTGAAGACGGTAGGTAGTATCTATTGATTGCCTATTTTAATATATTCAGGAATGGTGGAAGTCGGTTTGTCCGTCATGAGCGTGCACGTTTCCTGTCCACAGAGTCGTGAGGACGCTGCATTCTTAAGAATTCATTAAACATTGATCGTCACATTTTTGCATTTACGTATATCGTTCGGAGAATTTATCGTTACGTCGGCGCATTCTGCCCGTATTACTTCGAATTCGAGCCGTTACGCGATAATGTGAAGTACAAGCGTACCCGACGTGTTTCTGGTGTAAGCAGAGTAATTCGAGGTCTTGTTGACAGTTTGATAGAACCTTATTAAATAGTA
The DNA here is from genome assembly GCA_946251915.1 of Abrostola triplasia. NCBI lineage: Eukaryota > Metazoa > Arthropoda > Insecta > Lepidoptera > Noctuidae > Abrostola > Abrostola triplasia. Next base: position 1,673,837 of record OX276433.1, read on the forward strand.
AGACGCTGGCTATCCTTAGGGAAAAATTGTGCCAAAATAATGATGTCAATAATAAACATATAGCACAAACCTAGTTAATAAAACAGTAGTAAAACATCTTTATAATGACGTCCTTTTGTAGGTTTTATACTTTGAATAAAACATTTGGTGTGTACTCATATAAATAATTCATAAAACACACGTAGGTACTTTATGAACTGCTAAAAAAATACGTGTAATCTATGATCTCACTAGTGCCACATTTCTACTGTTCAAAGAGAATACAAACTACCTTAATTTATTAGTTTTATTTGTTGTTTTTTTGGGACATTTTGACCCGTGCACCGTGTTAAGATGGAGGCACATTGAAAGAAATGCGGATGATATTGAAATGAAATGATATAAGTACAGTGCTATAGCTAAGGACTTCGAACCCCGCTCAAGTTAAAAAAATATTGAATTCGATTGACGTTTGTGCATGTTTGTAAAAGCAACCAGGATCCAGTACAAAATGTAAAATGTTCGAACGCAATAAACATTGTATCTTAAATATTATTATAGTTCATCCATCGTAAAATATTGTGCTTTTAAATTCTTCAGACATGACACACCTCCAAATTAGATGACTTAAAAGAAATTACATAAATAAACTATAAATTATACGCATCAGAACAGGTCAGTTATTTTCTTGTGAGAATAAAAAACTCGTTAATAACTCAAAAGGGCAAGTATTATAATTTATTTGTGATGTTTTTAAAATAAATTATCTTAAGAACATGTCTTCCCAATGACAGCGATTGCTGTGACACTTACATTTAATTTTAAAAGCTAGTGTTGTCCCATCTATTATTAGCGACATCAAACGAAAGTTCGATGATCTGTGAAACTGTTCGTGTTTTCAGTTAGAAAGTCGCCAACGTTACGAAACGAGAGTGGGACTAAACTTCCCCATGTTTATGAAACGGCACGCTTTAAAAATAGTGTTCGTATCGCTTTCTGTCGCTTAGCTACCGTTGTATTTGCGTCCTAATGCCCAACCGTGTGACTCACGTAACGTTTAACATTTTAAATGTTTTTATATTTACAAACAAAGTGTGGAAGGGTTAACAGCACCGGATGTTTTGTCCAGATATGGAATATAACGCTTTTAAAGGAAGTGGATGAAATAAAGGGCGGGTGAATCGGAACATAATCGATAAAGTCGATCCGAGCGTACGATTGAAGTGTTGTCGCCTTCTCGCCTTCTCGCCCTGTCGCCCTGTCCGGCTCAATGTTGTATTGTGTTGATGGCACTTGTTACTCGTTGGCGCCACTTTCACGTACGACCAGGTGTATTGTTGTCTTCATTGTAGTCTTAATCTTTGATCTTATTGGAATCGATTTGATATCTGATTCGTTTAAGACAGATTGAGGGGAATACTAAATAGAATGTAATTGAGTCCGGCTGTAGATTTCCGTTTCGTGTCTTTTACGTGTCAAATAAACCTAATTTGACTAATTTAAGATGAAGCAAGCATAAAGTGCAAGGGAGGCGTCCTGTTCCTGTCTTGTAAAGGAGATAATTGCTGTGAATATTACGAAATTTAGTTCCGTCTAAGCTTTGGAGTTCGGAACTTGCTAATTTAATTTTGCTTGTACCTTGTTAAACAAATGCAATACATGACTGTTATTTACCGCAGTTTAGCATTTACTGGGTGTATAGAAATCGTCTCCAGGTTTAAGTAACAGTCGTTTACTGCTAAGATATTACTTAAAATACGAGGGAAACATTTTATAATACTCAAATACAATTTAGCATATCCTCAAGTTGAAGAGGTCACACTCAAGACCCAGACAGTGTGCTAACGATGTTCAAACATCATCAATCTTTTATAACTACCCACCTAATTAATGTGGGCGTATTTTTACATATTTAAATACCTCAGCGGGTAATGTGTTAATGAAATAAGTCTGCGGGTAAGGCTTTGTTGATGCGCAATGCAATCACAGGTTTTATTTTTTGTATGCACTTTTATTTGATGGATTAAATTATTTATTCGTGTGTTTAAGTGCTTTATTTTTAAGTTTGCGGTACAGTTAGTTATTACTGTGTTGATATGTACTTTATTATGTTTAACGTGCAATTATGAGTGTGAAACAGTTTCAGTATAGCGTTGCTATGCAGAATGTATAACTAAACTTGGCGTCGGCGCCTATTGCGGTTTTGTTACCGAAATAGTGCAATGTATGAAGTTATAGTTATTTTGTCAGGTTGATGATCTCTCTTAATTGATTTAGGTGCTAAGTTTTAAGTATCTATATTAATTTCTATCGGCGGCGGGCTCTTGTAAACAATTCAGACTGCAACAAGTAATGTCTGAATTGATTCACTACTCGATTGCAATTTTAACGATGTACTAAATCTGGGTCTTATAAGAAAATTCTAACAAGATAACTGAATACCCACTAATAGAATTGATATTTTTTTTGTCAAACTTCTATCAGGGGTCGATACTAATAAGAAATAATAATAATAAAGTATTGATTGATATGAAAACAATATAATTCCTGACCCCATAGTAACTAGACCGTCGTCGAGTGATTTATAATTAATAATAATTATATGTAACACTTGTTACAATTTCCTTGTACAGATATAGGTAAGGTACGTACGTAATTATTTAAGAACTAGCTGCGCCCCGCGGTGTTGCCTGCTTCATTTTTTCGGGATAAAAAGTAGCCTATGTGTTAATCCAGGGTGTCGGCTACCTCCATATGAAATTTTATTAAAATCCATTCAGTTTTTGCGTGAAAGAGTAACAAACATCCATCCTTACTTACAAACTTTCGCGTTTATAATATTAGTAGGGATCGTTAGGGATGTATCATATTTTTTATTTGAATAGTAGGTACCTAAATTACATTAGTCGTACTTACAGTTGTCTTTCAACTTTTCCAGTTATACTCTAAAGCCAGGAGCGTTAAGTATTACTTAATACTAAGGAATTATGAACAATCACTTCTGTTTTATTATTCATTTCAGTTTATGTTTACCCCATAAAATAAATTAAGTGGTCCGCAACCCGACAGCATTAGGTAATCAATCAAATAGTTTGTTTAATTGGATACCGTAAAGATACAAAGTGTAAAGTTAAGTAAGAATTTAAGAGACTCTTAGGTTTGACAGTAAATTTTATAGGTTGCAAATAAATAATAATTAAATCTTTACGAGAATTCTGATAAATGGTGGGCGTAAAGAGCGGCGTAACATCGGTGTTACAACCAGTATCTCTTACGACTCGGGAGGAAAGGGACTGGTCAGTTCTAAACCTAATACTAAACTTTCGCAATACATTGGTGAATTTTTGTGGCACGATGCAGCCCAATGCGTTGCTATGAACCTACAAAACTATAAGTAGGTAGGTAATACATGTACACAATATTCGATTATTCATCAGATTCTCAAAGTAGGCAATGTCTAAAAATAAATAACTGAATAAAAGTTATTGACCACTGAACATTAAATCTTCCATACACAGGCAACGCGACGCCATTTTAAATGCGTCTTAACACTCTAACGACGTTCTAAGGAGCCATAAAACCTAACAATGACGCTGACAATTGCCAAAACTTTTGTGTATCCACTCACAATAAAGTTTATTACATCTGAACGTATATGATAATAGACTTAGTTGTTTAAATGGCTGCATATCATTCACTCGTATAATATATTATTTACGAGCAATTTGCAAAAGTGCTAGTTTACGAGCCTCTTAAAGGGACATAATGTCGGGGTCGTGTTTATGCTGCATCGTTGACGGACGTAGCTGTGAAGGGGACTCTCAGATTGTCTGTGGTTATGTTATCAGTGTCAACGGTAATGTTCATAAATACTGATTATCAACGACATTGAAAGCATACCTACGTTACGATATTCCCTTTCAAAATTCAAACTCGGGTTTATAAAGTAAACATTGTTGAACTACGATAGGAGCACTTAATGATACTCGTAGCTGAGCTAGCTGCATATTATGTTACGTAAACAAGGCGAAGATCACGAATAATGAATGAACATTTTTTTGTGTTTAGATAGTATAACATAATTGCGGTTCTTAAAATAAGAACAAAGGAATGGATGCAGAAATGTCGTGTAACGCAAAGAAAATTAATTTTCACGGTTGCTCTCATAATTTTATTAATTAATTAAGTTTTACACGCGAGTTTGTTCGCGTGAATATGATGACTGGCTCAGTTCCGCTGTGTTCAGTTCTGTATGTAAAATAGCATTATAATTTTGGTTTATTCAGACGGATCGAACGCCGCCATTTTTTGTGAGGTTTAGTTTTCTATTTGAAAATAGAACGTAATTATAACGTTTGCCTATTATGATACAGATGATGTTATTCTTCTTTGGGGTACAATAGTGTGACGTTAACGCGTCGGTTGGTACTGCCTTAGGGCGTAGAAGCTTTCCACAGACTTTGAATGAGATCCTCCGCTCCGCGTAGCAACGGGATTAGGAACGCTCCAAATTCTTATTGTCAATACACGAATAATTGAATTTACCTTTTTCTATAAGTTCGACATCACCTGCATTTGGTCTATGTGAAAAAAATGGATCCCCATATATTTGGCGTCTCGTTACTCAATGTCTTGTGCTATTGTGTGTTCAAGACTATTGTCTGACGCAAATTTCGCCATGGGCAACCCCAGTTCCGTATGAAGCAATTAAGCACCTATTTATAGTGGGACAGTATTGATTTACGAGCGTATCGTTTTGGCGGTTACGACGTTTCGTAGTACGTAGTTGGCGTCGTCTTCCCGCCAGGTGCGAGTCGTACTTTTTTCCTCGATAGCATTGTGGACGGCTTCGTTTCAAACTACAATGGAAGCAAGATTTGCACAAAAACGCGTCGTAAAAAGGGGGGTCGTTGAAAAAACTATGGTTGTGCAGAATGTCCAAACGTTAGTTCGATGGACTGTAGTCGCGTGCCGCGATGCTTTATATTTAATAGGTTTTTTACGTTTATTCCCAGGTGAAGCCGCAGCTTGCCGCTGTCGCCGCGATCACGATTGTTTTCAAATATAATGTCATTCATACTATGAAATGAACGTACATTTTTCCCGTTAAATGTTATGACACTCTGATGGACAGCAATTAAAATCTCGTTCGTGTTAAAATATTTAAAACGTGGTCTATTTCCGAGCTAACAATTAGTCACTGAAAAGCGATGCGTATTCTAAAGTTCGTTGCCACGGAATCACGAGATTAACGCGTGTTATTCTTTCTCAAACGCTGTCGTTGACACAAGCGTTTCTAAATAGACTAAAATTGATTAGTTGTCTATGCGCAACACGGTTTGAATTTTATCTTTACCACGTCAAGATTGCACGAACAATGTACCTATATTATATAGGCATCGTTCACGTGGGAGTCAACTTTTATGTTGTAGCGTCGATACACAAAATTGACGCAGTCTGTCAATTGGTTTGATACCCCTTAACAATGATTCCCGCGCTTTTACGGGATGAATGATTGAACGAATGAATGGATGTGACGCTCTGTATTGATACTCTGCGGGCGGTTGATGACTGACTTGTGTACTTGTATGACTAAATTAAATAAATATTACATTGTTGTGGGATTTCGAATGATTAGATTCGAAAAAAGGTTTTGTATCCATTTGTTGCTGTTAGTAAACAGATATTAATGGTTTTTTGATTGGCGGTGTGTTAGAAGCTTTTGAATGACGTGTTAGGAAATAATAAAAAGAAATGTATTCATTGAGTAGTTCGTTAGTCATTTAACGAAGACCTGACTGTAATTATCTGAACAAAAAGCGAGGATATTTCAAGATATGCAAGAAAAATTAAAATAAATGGTACACCGCACCCGTGAATTAATGAGAACTAGGAAGTGGACCACTTGTTTTTAGACCATAAAAATGCCTTAATCACTGTATGAACACTGGCGCCAGATCTAGATAAGGCAGAGTAAATTCAGATAAAAAATATGTAATTAATTTTAATTGCGTCGAATTATGTAAGGATTGCAATAAGAAGTCCGCTGGCAGCTGTTCGTGCATTAAAATGCTATTTTCAATTCAGATGCACGTATAGCGAATGGGTACCTGAATCTAAATGAACATTTTGCATAGTAATTATCATTTAGTCCGTTGTTCTGTGGTGTTACGACTTCCGTTGATGAAAATTAACGTCTAATAGTTATTACTACTGTGAATGTAGAGAAACTAGTCAACCGTTTCGATAATTGAATACATTCTCGGTTTGCTCATCGTGTCGTGGTAGATTTATTAATTACTTTTGTTAAAACTTCATTAGGGTATTATGAAGTCTGGATCGTTTTCAGTATATACTTGTATTGTTGAGATTCACATCGAGGTAGCACTAATGTCACCAGAGATAATTTGCTTTTAGTATGAGTGATTTTTACTACTAGATACTCTAATCGTGATTGTAAGCAATGTAATATTACATTAGGTACATTAATTTCATTCATCTAAATTCTTCTATCTATAGCATAGATATCGAGTGGGACTTGAACTCGTGAACTTTTAATAAGTAGGTACCTACGTACATGATAATATAAAATTCAAGTTTATATTTCCTTCATCCACTTACCACAAATATTTAAAAGGTTTTTGCTACATGCAGGAATTCAAACAGCTTTTTTAAACAGTAAAGTCTCGCTCGGAATGCAATTCCGTTACTCTATTGATGCAAGCGCGCGATCTTTGAATATTTTAGATGTATCGTCTTGCATGCGCGCGCGCCGCCCGCTCAAACAATTCGTGTTGTAATTCGCCGTCTTTTTAGCTCTGTAACGTATACCAGGGAAAAAATAATTGCACATTGCGAAATTATTGCGGGTTTATTATTAGTTTTTGTTAATAGAACTTCGAGGAACGACAGCCAGCTGCCTCGAAATCATCTGGATGTAAACATAGCTAGGCTTTACGGCCAATTAACATTAAAGTGCACTCACTTACGGTTGTTCTAGCAACTTAACGGTGAATAAGCTCTTTATAGTAGTTGCCTAATTGTGAGTCGTTGGATATTCAATTTCAAATGTCTAGCAATATCTGCTCAGAAGGACGGTATCTATAAAAATCAATCACGAGATTCGCTGAGCTGGCGGGAGGAAAATAAAGCGTTTCACAAAATTGGTCCGTTTTTATTTTTTTCATCTCCCTAGCCTCGGCTTGTTTGGACAGGCCCCTTGCGTCCGTGACTAAGAAAGTTTTCAAAAAGCACCGATATTAAACCTAGTATTTTAGGGTAGAGTCTTTGTAATGTTTTATAGTGTCTAGACTAATTCTCTAAGTTGTTACTTGCGAAGTATTTCAAGACTTAAAACTTTGCTAATCAACTAAAGGATTAACAATTAAAGAGGCTTAACGTTTATTATCTATATTAAATGTTCAAATTTAACGTAGAACTCTGATATTGATGATTCATTACAGTATTCAACGGTCAGAATAAGTAAAAACTAAGAACAAACTTTTGGAGGAGTACATGAGTAACATTTTTGTTTATTGATCGTAAAAGTGTGATTTTGGCATAATTTCTAATATTATCATGATCTCATTAAGACTTCAAATATACAAAATTTAGTCTTCTAGTCGTAGAACAGCCATCCTATGAGCGATTACTGCAAATACCAAAACGTTGCCTTAGTAGATTTAAAGTCGGTAATATCTTCCAACAAAGCCATCAATTTACATACCAAGTAAAGTTATTCATTAAATTCTTACAAAAGTAGGTACGTAATATTTAATCACATTAAGTTCGCGTGCTCTCGGACACTGATCTCATTGTTACTCTTACGGGATGCTACAGGGAGTTACCGTGTTAACTTAAATATTTATGTAACTAACTACACTATGCATTAAATATTAATGGTGGATCGTTAGCGCACACGCGACCGCGTCTAGACGGGAAGTAGGTTGTAAAGTTGCTTTTTATGGATTGAATAAAATCTGGCTCGGCCCCTCTGTGCAATATTGTCGACGTACCCAGAGGGTGACAACTTGTTTTCGATGTTCAATTAATTGCAAGGGATGGGGATGACGCAGACGAAAATTCCGTTATTTTTTAAATTTTTAACTGGTACTGGTAAGAGGATTTTGTACGCCTTTAGGTCACGGATTATTATAACTCGATGTAGGTATGTCGTATGACCGCCGTTGTACATTGGCAAGTTTGTCGTATGATTTAGGTATCGATAAAACATAATAATGGTTTTTTACGTTAAATAAATGCACACCGTTTCGTGACTGGAAATACCTACCACATACATACCGGTCTTGACTAAAAATAATGTTCATATCAGTAAATGCAGGCGTCTATCTACTGCATGGAATTACCCTTTACCGCTATTTAGGTACATTTTTCCTTTAAGGAAAACGTGCAAAATTCTCAGTAGGTGACTTTATGCAAATTAATATTTGCAGAACCTCAAATCAATTCATAACTGCTATTCGATTTAAGAGACTGACACTAATAATGTCTCGGATTTAGTATTCTGTAGACGATTATGCATCATTCTAGTTTTTTGCTTAAATAAATTATGTATCTGGAACTTGTGGGTGCTTCAGATACAAAAGGCCTTTCTTAGTGAATAGGTCTAAAGTATTTACGAAGCAAATAGAATAAAGCGTAATAGTTGTTTAATATTTATTAAACTCTTTCTTAGATCGTTTTTACCTCGACTAATGACCGTTCAAGTTGTATACAAACACTCGCGCGGCTCTATTATGATGGCGTACTTAATTTTTTAATGAATGACGACCCACAAGCGATATTTTTTGTCTGCAATTTATTTCGCATCCGGAATAATTTGTGTGGGTGGCAGTGCCGGCCAGACTGCGTGAGGTCTGCTACCTCAAAGCTCGGCAAAATATAATTTCGACTCAGTATCAAATTAACACAATGTGTTAATAAAACTCGTGTTCGTTAACTGACAAGCTCTGCGGAGCGGCGCGTGCAATCGCCGAGACGTTAGTGATGAACCATCACGAATGATTTGCATAATCGAGTAATTCACTAGATTTGCACTTATGATGTTTTTTATCAATTGACATTATCGATTAATCAAATTAATGCGGTTGATTTTAATAAGTTACTACTGATGCGCTCGTTACAGACGGTTTCTGTTGTTTATTATTGCTTTGTATGAAGTCGTAACATTCAAATTCAGTTATTGTGTGTATTGTTAGTTTTTATTTTAAAACAATTCGCTGCTTTATTATTTTTGGTAAATCCCTCTCATATAATTCCATCTAGTATACAATAATGTTATCCGTTACCATACAATTTAAGTAAAAGATAGGTAGGTATAATACATATTTGATAAACAATAATTACCTATGAAATAGGTAATTAATGTTAATGGTCTTACGTAAGATCACCGAAAAAGCTTTCGACATTATAAAACTATTAAGTTGTTCTCACTTATTTTAATTACTGTACTAATATAGAACGATTTATCTGATCATTACTGGTAACGAAATAATCTATTACGAGTTATTAGTCGTAGCCGCCCATCCCTACGGCTGGCAGCACAACTTCGCGCCTAAATTTGAAATGAGAACGCGTGAGAAAACGCTCGCGGCTCGTCTTGAATTACGACGTTCGGAATGTGAATGAACGGCACTCGAATAAAAAAAAATAAAGTCATGGAAACTACTTTTTGGCTTGTTAGACTTTCTGCTCCTTGCTGTAATATACTGCAATAGGTCTATTTAGATTCCATTTTATACCCTAAGTAAGCTGTGGGTAATCAACTACATTACTATGTATTAAGTTTGTTGAAACAAGGGCGTGTGTATTGACGTTTAATTTGACAGACGCGTAACTAGACAGCTATCTGAAAAATAAAACAAAAACACCGCTACTCCTCCTAGGACCTTTCGCTCAGTGGTCAATCCGGGACCACTTGACCAATGACATCAGTTTTTCTAGTTAAATCAATTATTATCTATAAGTGACATGTCAAGAAGGTTTAAAGTGTGTTTGCGGTCAGCCTGGACTACTGGCGTGTCGACGAACTGCTTTTAACACATTTGACGGATGTGCGGAAAAAAATACTAGCGATAATTTAGCAAAGAGGTTCTATTAGAATGTAAAGCTTTGAGCTGAGAATTAGATAAAAGTGTTACTGTACCAACATTATTTAGTCAGAGTGGGTTTCAGAGTTGGGATTTTTGTCCTTTTTAGCATAGATAGATAACAGTCGTTTAGGCACAACATTTACCGGGAAATATTATTATAAACTAAGTTTATATGTAGTATTCAAGGTCATAAGTTGCGTGCTAATTTTTGTCAAATTTGTCAGCCGTTTTTGCGTGTTTGAGTGACAAACATTTTAAATTTTTCGTTATAATATTAGTAGGAAATTTTACTGTATATCGAATCACTTTTGCTGTGCAGTTTGGCACATTAATTAAATATCTAGTACTTAGCCCCGAATAAATTACTTATTTATTATTTATTTGCCATCTAATACCTATGCCTAATGTTTTCCTTCCTTTTACATGACTGCCCAAAAAAGGGAGTGTACCTTCTACGTAACTTCCAACAAAAACGTTACAGTTGCTAGGCAGTTGTAAACAGTTAATGCTATTATCCTAATATCATAGCAGCTGTCAAAATGCTTACCTTTAAGAGTTACGTGAAGGTGAGCCGAACGAAATTTACTTGCAAGGTTTCTGAACTGTCCTGCTTTAATTAACTTACCGAAGACTAAGACGAGTGCCTAATAAACTTAGCATTGTTATGTAATTGTGGACTGTTGGGCTGGATTTTGTGTTTTACTTATAATTTTGTCTGTGGAAACAGTAGGCTTAGTTTCTTTGTTTACACCTGTTTGTCATTTAGTACTGGTCTATAGGTTTTTTCTGAGTGGCCAATTTGGTACCTATTGGAGGGAAAGTAGAGATAATAAAAACCTTTAGCTACAGATAAATAACGTCTGTATATATGGCCTAAACGTACATTATATTAACAGTTTAAGGACAAAGTCAAATCTATTTTAAACTCCTGATATTATGATGCTGTAATTGCTGGAAATATTAGGAAGTAATTCTCCAGCCGCGCTTGCAACCACCAGACCAATGAGCCGGTTAAATTGCATTCGAATGCATCCGTTCCCGAATATCATAACAACCCGTTTCCACCAATTGTAGTCTCACACACCTATTGTATTAACTTCTTACGCCATAGCAACAGAATCCCTTTTAATAAAACTTCTTTTGAATTGTGACACAAATCATTTTGTAAAAAAATAAAATCGTATCTAATCCCCTTATTTATCCGAACAGCTTTGTTTTTTTTTACCATCAAATTGCGCCATAGAATCTGAACACGTGCTGTCTTGAAGAAATTACGGGTTCGAGGGAGACGTGTACGATATAGTTTAGTTAGACACGGAGTGGGGTGTGTAGTGTGTGATGTGGCCATGTATGGGGATGTTCCCGGGACTGTTGCTACGCTAATAGTGTCTGTCTTGATACACCTTACACTGTAAAAGTGGTTTACGAGACCTAGATTCCCAGTACTCAGAGTTATGGGACTTATTGTTAAGCTAATATTAATAGAACATTTTTTGGCGACAAGTCAAACGAAAAATTTGATTTCAGGAAAATTAATATTCGGTATTACTGGCAAGCTCTATCTCATCAAAGTTATCACCCCAGCCTTAAATATTAATTTTAATAGTCATATTTATGACTAAACTTGCTTTAATCATAACCCTTCCCCTTTCAAGTTCTTAATTTTTACGACAGTCCTCTTTGTTGAGCGATTGTCAGAATTAGCGTTTGTAACGGCGCAGTCCACGGTAATGGGATCGTTTGGTCACATTATACATGAGCAGGCAGCGCCGGGTGCGGCAGATGGCTCGGCTCAGACGTTCCCTTTTCAATTGCCCATCTCCACCAAGCACCCATTTTTTTGCCCCCAAACTGATTGTGATCACTACTATTGTAATTTCCATTGTGTTACACGGCATTGTTACGGGTGAAATTCTTAGGTTCTCGGCTTTTCTAAGGCATATTGCAAATTTTCTTTTTCTATGAATTCTATGAATCTGTGGGAACCATTTTGCAATTTTGGATTAGGATTGAGGGTAATGCAGGCATGGGTTGCGATCGTGAGATGTCGATTAGATCATTGATTTGAATGTATTGTGTTACAGTTTTAAAAGCTCCCGTTTTGCGCTAATGGCTGCGTTGCTATGAGGGTACATATTTCTTTAAAAAAATGGAGCTTGTTCGTTATTATTTATTTAGGAGCAGAACTGATATTGATTTATAGAATAACAGTTGGAATGAAATAATCGTTTTGGTCGTTTGTGTGGGCTATGTATTATAATATTGTAGGGCGTGACTAGTACGATTTCGCGATTCTATAAAGCATTAAGCATATGAATTAGATTTAACGGTGAAGACCAAAACAGCATATTGGCAGTATAGGCAAATGATGTTGACTGGAACATTGAGTATAATCATAATAACCTTAACATCCAGCCCCTATTTAAAAAAAATATAAGACACAGCATTTTAATAATAAAGACAGGACTAGCTGTCACATAAAATATTGTTAATGACGATCGAAGTGATTGCTCCTCAGAATAATCTCTGATAAATACTTAAAGGTCTGCACTTCAAACTGATCCTTTAATTTCGTACCTCTCCAACCTTATTAGTTACAAATTAATTTATTCATATTTTTTATAACTCCTCTAATTCCCACAGTCTTGGCTATCATAACATTGTTTTAGTAGCTTTACCCTTGAATACTCACATTAAGTCGCTTCTATTTTTCTTCAAAGGGACTCCTACCCTTTCTAAACTCATCGCCAGCCCTCCTGCTGTTCAAGTGCCAGAGTCAAACACTCAGAATCAAGTGGTCTACTTGTGCTTGTTCGCCGCAAAAACTTCTTGTAACACATTTTTATAGCTTTGCTTCTTCGGTTGTAAAAACGTTCTTGGAGACGTCTGTGTGCTTCACAATTTACTGTATCGAAGACGCAGATCACGTAGCAACGATAATGCCGTACAATTCTGTGACCTTCCAGTACCAGGGCAGACTTCTTTCGACGACCCTGTTTAGACCTTTAGGGTTAACTTCAATTATTGTAACTTATTTATGCAAATAGTTTATAGAATCAACGAAGCCGGTTTAACATAGGATCGAGATTGATTTTTCATTAAAATGATTGGTCAAAAATTGTATTGGCTGATTTTGGTTTTTGGGGAACAGCTTATTTTTCAGAACCGAAATCGTCGCTTTTATTGGTTAATTAACGCTATGCACGTTACAGCTGATTAAAATTTATTTCAAGTTCAATCGTGTGTTGTTTATTCTTAATCCATATTTTATTAGAACATGTTTTGACTCTGATCTGACCCTTTGCCATATGTCTCGGTATGTCTGTCTGCTGCCATTTTATATAAAGCTCCAATGGCAATTTCCACCCATTACATGACGTAAGCACCGCCCAAATGGCCAAATTGAGTTATAAATCTTGCGCAACGTCTTCATTTTAAATTCGCCAGTTGTCCATTTCGTGCCTAACAAAATTAGCGGGCACTTTTTAGTCCCTACCGTTGAATTCGAGTCACGTATGAACGGTTAAGGCGCATCTAGCATCGGGGGGCTGAGTTTAATCTTGAAGGAATGTTGGACGCTCATAACAACGCCAGTTCTGAGTTATGGACCGATAAACGCGACGGATTTGAATACAACGCGACGAGACGGCGTCAACCCCTTCCTGATGAGGTACATGCCTAGATGGGATCCTTCCGGAGGATTCCTAATCGAAATTAGGAAGTCCTTGTAGTCTAGTCAGATATTCGGCACACTTATTTGCATTCGCTCCTATAGCGAGACATTCCTCCTGTAATGAATTTACGGTATTATTTCACTCGAATTAAACAATTAACTTTATTGTTATACCGTTCGTTTGATCTTTTTTTATTACAAAACCAATTTATCTTTGTATATATTTCCACGTAAAGAGATTTGGTTTTATTAAAGCTTCTAAACGTTCCAAGAACGTACGTTTTATTGGGTTGATTTTTCCAAAAACATAATTGCTTTTTCAAAAGAGCATTCTCGTGGTTTGAACAAATTGTAGTTTTTGTACTGTCTAGTCGTACAAAAACTACAATTTGTTCAATCTGAAATTAGAATCACCTAGATTAAATGTAGGTATATTTTTGGAATCAAAGGCCGTTAGGGTCACCAGATATTTCAAGGAAAGCTGACTTGCAGATCGTTGACAAAAGAGGCACCATGGTCACGTAGTTATTGGCTATGAAATGTTTGTTCGTGTCAAACTGACGCTGTCAGACCAAATGCGTCGTTCGAGCGTCAGTGAACGCTTGGCTGGCTGATGTATGGGCAATTATATTTAACCGTAGATTAGTTTTAAATTTTACAAGACCGCGTGTTTGCAGCTATATACGTTCTAATTTTACGCCACTTTTTGTCGATGTGATTAGATAAAGTGATTTACTTAGTGTTTTGTTCGGTTACAGCAAAGTGACTGAGACAATCAGTTTTTTTACATGAATTCAATCAATCTTATAAGATTCTATTAGTTTCCCTTCAGTTACCATTTATATTAAGCCGTATAGGTACCCTATGTGTAATTACTTTGTTGTTCTTATTTGCAAGACGTAATATTACATTAATAAGCTATGCCATCAAACATATTTTTCGTCTCTATTATTTTCAGAATTTCTTTTGTGCTAATATCGTTGACAGATCGCCCTCATTCTTGTAGGTATGTTCTTTATAATGGCAAGCAATTCTCATTTGAATGAATTGCCTTACATTGGGCCATATTTTAACTTTTATGGCAATATGTAATGTGTTAGTTACTATTTTTGTTTGTAACAAAACAAATAGAGTAACTACTGCGATCTTAATTGCTTATTTGTCATCCGTTAGACTGCGAGTTATTACAGTTTTCCCCTATGTTTTATAGGAGTAAGTGCTTTTAATACTGCGCGGAATTGCAAATAGCCCTTTTCACCTTCGCCCCCTCTTTCAAGGACTCTTAAGGCATTCTAAATCTTTTCTATTATTGTGTAATAAACAATATTTTCGTCTAGACTGTATAAATATATCAGAGGTCTAGGTATAGGGGATTCAAATTTAATGGCGTTGTTTGCCTTTATGTGTTTTGTTTATAACTTATTTTCTGAATACAATTGCTTCTAATGTCCTAGGGGATGCATTGATGTTATTTTCATCTAACTCCTTAATGGCAGTCGTGTATGTGTTCCGGAAATTTCTAGACGCAGACAGATTTATCACATACCTATACCATATGCAACCATTTCTATTCTATTGTGTTTATACTCTTAATACCTATAAGTAATACCTCAACACAAATTTAGTTAGTGATTATTTTACGTGCCATAACACTCTATAGAACTAAACGCTTAGAACTTAAATATTATGACGCTAATCTATTTTCGTATCCTCTTCTAATAGCAAGGTCTTGAGGTATCTATGAATGAAAGTGACAGATCATCGATGGTGAACCTACAGACCGGTCGATCATGCTTATCTAATGTTTTAAGTAAATATTGGACGAACGCATACCGAGAATTTGGACACGTTAAAACATGTGCGAAGGGAGGTTCTCTTAAATATTTAAAAGGGTGCAGGATTGGATACGGTATTGGATGGCGTGGTGGTTGGTAAAAGGAAGCTTTTTGGTTCCTAGTTAATAATAATTCAGAATGGATCTGTTTTGGTTCTGTGTACACTATACATACAGGGTGAAATATAGCATTGTACCCTAATATTATACGGATGATTATACTACGGCATCATCACTAAACTGATACGAGAAAGCACCCCCATAAGAAGCAATAACATTCGTGGAAACATCAATTTAAAATACGAACTTTTTGAACCATGCTTTCGGGTCTGTTGACATTGGAGACAATTTTATTTATCTCCTTGGCGGCAAAGATTGCATCTTTTGTTATTGAAACAAATCTCTCGCCCACCTTTTCCGTATTACTAAACTACGGGGCTTTATTATTTTTGTTTGTCTGTCCGAAGGTTCGGACATATTGTTTGCGCTATTGGTTCCGATATTCCAGGGATATTCTACTACCTGACCGTTTTACCTGGCTGACCGCTTGCGTATTGTTGTTGTTCGTTTTAACCGGTCATTCTTTAAATAGCGATGTTACGAGAATATTAAATGGAATCTTTTGTGAAAGAAGCTTTCTATGGTTTCTCGTTTCTTTATACATTTCTTGAGGTAATTGAAATAAGTGGTGTGTTGTACAAGTGATCTGAAAGGAATCTTCCCGCAATACGCCACGCTAACTTTTTTTTTAATAAGACTAGAATATTTTGTTTGCGTCAATGAAGGTTAAGCTCTGTTCCGCCAGCCTTTCAGAAGACGATTATCTTTATCGAACCTTTAGAATCATCATACTACCTACTTATTACTTCAACTTAAGAGCGAAATGACAGCTATCACAGTCGGCATTTTTTATTTCAATTACGCGCATTGTAAGTCAACCATACTGTTTTTACAAGAATAAATTGATCAAAACCATCCACCAACAATGACTTATGAACAAACAGATAGGCTTGGAGAAACATCCATGTATCGGACACGGATACCTGTACATACACACACAATTACTCACAGTTTATGGACTGTACACGGTAATAACTATGTAACGTCGGCCCGTCAAAATAAACACGCAACGCAATACATCCAGTGATTTGATAACTGCACTAACGATGCAACGTTAAATTGAGTACATTGTGCTCGTAAACGAACCCTCAGCGCAATGTTATTAAACGTATCGCCGGCTTTACTGTCGCATATTAAATTCCAATTGACATGATAATGTTTTATACGTTTTTAGCGTGATGACGTAAGCGGGTGGGTCCTGATTTGGTCTGTCGATTAGATATTAGAACTCGATTGGTATTTAATCACACTGATTTTGGATGTAATTAATATATTCTGGCATTGATATGCGAGTGCATTAAATTAGCATCTTCACATCTCATTATAAGTAGGTATCTTAGCATACACATCTCATTTTGGAATCCTAGGTATAATAGTTGTTCGGTACATTTTACCAGTAGACCTCACCATTTTTTTTAGTTTAATGAAGTACTTGTAGTTAAATATTTATTATATAATTATAGTAACTGTCTTATAAATCAGACAGTTTATTGGTTATGGATAGTAGAATAAATAAATATACTGTTAATTATTTAATGGCTCAATGTATTCATATATTATGTTTATTTATGTATTATATAATTAAATTATATATTATGTAAAAATAAGTTAAGTTATTTTTTTAAGCAGGTTATTTATAAATTAAATATACTATATTACGGATTAGATCGCGGTTTAATTCTTTATACCGACGTTTTGAATCATTTACCAGGATTATGGTCATGGGGGAAGTGGTCCGTGGAAATAATTTTATTTCGACTGTAGTATTCGAGTAAAATAATGTCAGACAAAACATTGAAATACGAGCAAGTGACTTGCGATACGTTTCTCGCATTAAAAGGAAAGATAAACATATCACGCGCATAAAAATTTACTAAAAACTGAGCTGCCATTAAGCGCAGGCAACGTCGGGAACGAAGTTAAGTTCACCTAGCTTCGCTCATGTAAGTATTGTAAATTAAAAATGTTTCGGCAATTGTTTTTTCAGTTGTACTCAGTCAACCAGCAAATGCCACTCAATCCAGATTAAAAAAATAGTTAATGTGTCAGTGTTGTTCGATCTACTGGTAGGAATAAAATCATGTATCACAAATTTGTTACTATTAGTGTGCCAGCGTTGAGATTAATACCCGATCCTCTATGTAGGCTGGTATCATCATCATCCGGAAGACGGCCACTGTTGAACAAAGGCCTCCCCCTTAAAGGGGTTACCATAATCCCCAAATTTGGCTGGTATCATCATCATCATCATCAGCCGGAAGACGTCCACTGCTGAACAAAGGCCTCCCCCTTAGAACGCCATAAAGAACGACATTGGCTGGTATAATAACTGTTAATTAATGACTACACCGCAAGCTACATTGTTTGTATAAAACGTCGGTATCTAAGCGAGCGTCAGTCAGTCAGTCATGTTTTTAATTCATATAGGCTACAAAAGTCCACTTAGGTACAAAACATGAAATCTAGTGGCGGAATTCGTTCCCGGTGTGGCATAACTTTACGGGCAGCACGAGCGTTTCATAGAAAAATTCACGTCAAAGGTCAGCGGTCCCTTTGCTGTCGTACTTTTATAGTATCGTTAACCTTTTCTTTATCAATTTTATGACGTCAGCGGGTTCCGGCACCAGTTAAAGGGCACGCATCAGCAACCCCGTAGATGCAGGTGTTTAGATGTCATGATTATGGCATGATGTGTGGCTTGGGCTTTTTTCTACGGCGAGTTTTTAAAAGAGTATCGTTGGATAGGTTGAATATTTGCGTATTTCAATATCGTTGTTGAGAAGTTTTGACTTTTCGTGATTCTTTTATTCATTAAAGAGCACCTGTCTAAAGTTATTTTGCCATATAGATCTACTTGATAGTATTTTTCCAAGTAATTGGTTACAAAAGCGTGTCTAATAATCTAGTCTTCTATTAAACCTAAGACGATCGAGGCAGTAACCAAGTGAAGATCCAATAGATTATACATACAATAGAATTACCAGTACTTACAATGTACATTGTACATATCTGTAAAACAGAATAATAAATCCATTTAGAAGATTACGATTAAGATTCAAAAGCTTACCGTTTGTGTGCCCCGTGGAGCGTACATCTGACATGGATATTTGCAATTTTGAACATTAAAATCAAATGCATCGCAATGTATGTTAATAAGTTTAACAAAGTTGTCTGCACATTAAAGAAAGTACATAGACCGTGACCGGTAGACCGTGTACTCGGTAATATTTTGAATAAATTATAATTTCCCATCGTAAAGGCGGTATGAATAAGAATTAGGTGTTTTTATTGGATGCACTGCTGCTTTATACGTTTCGGAATTATTTTTGATGCATGTTGATATCGTTTTAATAGTCCTTTGACCTTGTAATGATATTTAATGCACTTTTATGACGATTTAAGGTTCTATGCTAGACATCACACAGATAAAGGATAATATAAAGCTGTCATAAAACTAATATTGCCCGTATAATATCTTGTATTATATATGGTTTACTGACGTAATATATTATCGTAACGCTTCGTGGGCCTTAGGTTAACGTTAACCTTTAAACGAGAAAGCGCTTAAATGTACCGTAATTAAAACACATAACTTTTACTCTTTATAGAATAAAATAAAATAACATTGCACGTGCTTGATGTTTTTGAAAAAACTTTTATTTATAGTATTTTTTCATTACGTGAAACACCTTTTGCATTTAACGGAAACTTTACCTACGATAAACACTCGCCAAAAGACGGTTTAACTATCACGCGAAATAGATTGCAATACAATGCGCCCCATCTTTAATGCTCCAAGAAATTTATTGCAGCAAACCGAGCGATAAACTCAAAAATAAATTGGGTGTCGCCATAGTGCCGTGTTACTTATACCGGTAGACTATTATTCGTATATAGAACGTAAGGGGGTAAACGGGAGGCGATTTCTTTACGAATTTATTGTACGCGCGCCGTTTTCGCGTCGTATTCATAAGAGTTATTGGTTATTGTCGATGGGCACGTTATTGTTCGACTTTTGAGGGGGGCGCTCGACTCCGTATGTTATCTTTTTCGAAATGGCAATAAATTTTAAATGAATCGCCGTGTGATTGCGACCGTTGAAGTGGTTATCGTTTTGAGGATGTTCTTTTGTGTGCCGGCTGGTGCAGCCGACGCCCTTTATTGGTGTACTCGGTGCTTTAATCGACTGTTATGTTTCTTATGACTTTAATTAAGAACTAAAGGTTCGGCGGCTGTGTGGGTGTACACTGGAGAACGTTGGTGTTCTTTTCTTAATATTTTAGCTTATAGCCTTATATTTGATGCTACAGATTTGAAAGTTTAAATAATATTAGTGATTGAGAGAGTTCCGTTATCATTGTGATAAATACTATCTAACACTATAATTTTGTATTGTTAAGTCAGGTATAATGTTTACATGTATCAACGAATACTAACTTAGGTAGGAACTTCTAAATTACTAACCACTCCCTCGTCTGCCCTTTTACAAAAATAGCGCACATAACCTGCGCTTTGTAATACTACACCAGGTGAAAACTTCAAAGGAAAGTGTAAATGTTTAAAGAAAACTTGATAAAATTTTAATGATATCATTATCTGAAAAAGTTTATAAAAGTTTTAGTGATTTCGGGTAGCTAAACTATCGGATAGTTTTAAACTGCACTATAAAAGCAACATCACGCCTGTATTCCCCGAAGGGCTAAAGTGGCAAAATAAAACAATATCAATAGATTTTATATTACTCGCAAAGTAAAAGGAACTTAAACTGATCTATCATTTCGATTTCTATAAGTTGATGATCTTACAGGATAATCTTCTCTAGAAAGCAACTTATTCTAAAATGATCATCTTCCTATAATCAGGTATAGATTGGTCTGATGACAAGTCTTGGTCGTGTATCGTGTTGTATAAAAACAATGATGATACATCTAGCACTGTAATAGGTACATAGCTAGACTTGCCTAGTGTCATGGCGACTCGTTGCCCTCAGTTGACACTTACAATTTGCGCGGGAAGATTAACAGCTGCCTCGCCGCTTCCGGCATTCCTTCCATGTAAATCATTGGATATGACGATTCCGGTTCATTTAAAATACATGCAACTATATTATTTTATTGCGTTTCATTTATGTTTTTTTTTTATATTACCTACCTATGGCCAGGTTGTGAATGTCGCACGTATTTCCAGTAAACACTTATTGTTTTTGTTGTACTTTTGTGTGTAATGTCGTTTTGATTTTGTAAACATAAGCTAGGCGTGCTGTTTAGTATTTGAAGTTTTGAATAAAAATCTCATCATAATATCCATTATCAGCCTGGTGTCACCCACTGCAGAGTCTACATAGGCCTTTCTTTTTTCCTGCCATACTTTTGGTTTAAGGTGTCCCTAAAATCTTCCATAATCTAGGTTACGAGGCCCTTCTGCGGTGACTGTAAATGATTATGAAGTGGTCTCTGTAGCACCTATTGATTGAGGATAAATACCAGTAGGCCCCATTAATTCCAGGTATCGAGATCCATCGCTACGTTCGTGCAAATTTTTAGGAAAGGCATCCGGTTTATCCAGCCATCTCTTTCGGTCTGCCGCGAGTCCGCGCCCCTATTATTTACCAGTTTTGTGGTATGCGAGCCAACTGCTCGTGTGGTATAAGTGTTCCATATCCCTGTTCGAAAGTTTATTTGGTTTACAATGTCTTTATATAGGATCGTTATTAAATGTACGTCATTTGTATGTAGGTATTGCTTTTTGTGAATGACCAGTGGCTATAGTTTGAAAATTCTTTCTTCACACGAATATATAATAGGCTATACAACATAATAAAAATACCACTAGCTTCCCTATTCAATACTTACAAGTTAACAACAGCGGGTAACAAACATCTGACCCACGATAACCCTTCATTCTTACATGGAAATAACAGTTAAGTATTCAGATAATTTCAACAAGACCAACAGTAATGTGGCACTAATAGACCATTACTTTATACTTCATTAAGCACGTTTATTAACATATTCCATATCACTCATATTGTTTGTTTATTGACGCGGCGGAAGTGCGTGCATGATTCCAATATACGTTACACTATAATAAAAATAGAAAATAAAACGCGCACGTGCTTTTGATTTTTATAGTATTTGTATATAGGGCTGCCATGGGGGTGCGCGCCGTGTAAATATTGAATTAGCCCGTTGATCAATATGGGGAAATTAAGCCTGATTATTTCATGTGTGCCTGTACGTGATACTGTTTTTATTTTCTTATATGATATGTTGGCGCTGCGTGTTCCACGTTACCGCATTCGATTTCCAGCAACCCTGCTCAGAATAAAAGGAACGTTTTGATAACTTATTTTGTAAACGAGCTTTTTTGGTTAAATGGCTTTTCCCTTTACTAAAATACAACCAATGTTATTTTTATCTGCGTACAAGTAGGAAATACATTTTTAAATGAAAAGTAGTAGGTATTATTCTTGTGGTCTTCACTAATAGGTAAATCATCAGTCTAAGAATCTATACAACAATAAAACAAAAAGATAGCTTGAAATCAACGTAAACAATACAGTAAGAAACAAAAGTTGTCCACAACAAAACCATCCAAAAATAACACTTAAGTGCCGCGTAATTAACATAGACTTTCATCAATGACACGGAATTCGAAATTTCAAGTATCCGAGCGGATTCCCGTGAACGTTTGCACAGCGCCAGCGCAGCGAATTAATTCAATTATTGTATTAAACTCAGCTGTTGCCAAGTCGAATATCATCAAGTTGATATTCCGCATTCCTAGACTTTGGCTCTATAAAGATTCAGCTAATAGTCTACATTTCGTCCCACGTGCTACTCACTTAAGGCCAAGTGTTAGAGCACTTTTATTGCGCTTTCTTTAGTTAAATGACCTACAAATTATTATTATCTTCGTCTTTTTAAAAAATGTCTCCACACTATGACTTTCTCCTGTACCGTGGGTGCATTACATAATTTAAAATATCACATACACAAACACCCAGAGTCGGGTCAAACATCTGCGGATTGCACAAATTATTGTCAAAGATCAAGCTCAGTGGCCTGCCATAGGACACGCCTGACCCAGTCACCTGAGATAGGCTGATAATGATGATTATTTACCAAATATTGAAATAAGTAATATCTAGTCTCATTATGACAGGAAAGCAATCAATCTGTTTGTGAACTCGGGACTTAAAGGAAATAAACTAAAACGATATTAGGTAGGTACTTGATGCTGTTTTTTAGTATTGAACTTGTATTGTTGAAGAAGTCGTGTTCTAATTCAGGTTACACGTGGATTATTTTTATTCGTCGATAATTAATTCAAATGGATCAGTTGAATTGTTTTGAAACAATCGCATTGTCTGTCGAGTGTGAGGTTGGGTTAAAACACCGAGGCTATGTTAATTTTATATCTTCAATGTGACTTCATTACATAAGCAGTGCTCTTGAGGTAATGTGAGGGTTAGGCACCAACCTACCTACTATTGTTTATTTTTATACGCAGTTACCTATACAGAGTACGTATAGATAGAGCGTATAAATACACAGTGAGAACAGGTATGCAGTAACGGATGCAAATATTAATCACACTTTATTTTGGTCCTGTATTCCCACCGCCTTTTATTTAAATCGCACAAAACGGCACAACGAACTCCACAAACATTAAAACGGCCGACACTTACCACCTTAAATCCCTCGGAATGCGAAGACAATCTTTAACGCGAACCAGTACACGCCGGTATAGCTTCGCCTTAACCAGTGTTATATGTAATTAGGCCAGGATGTCGGGAATAACCGGCTGATTCATACGATCTCGTGACTACGCCCACCGGTACACGCTCCGCTCGCCTACTGTAGCTCACAGCTGATAGCTGATAGACTCTATTATTTTTTTCTACTTCCCCAACTTTAGTTTGGCCAGGGCTTTATTTGTATGGCTTGATTCTATCACTTACTTATTTAAACAGAACAAAGAATTATTTATTTGGCCTTTGTTGAACAGTGGGTGTGTTCTGGCTGATGATGATGATTTGAAAGTCACACAAAAATTTGTAGGAGGAAGGTAATACGGACCTTAGTTAAGTAACTCAGTGATGGAAATGCAACTACTTCAGTAGATATGGTCAACTTATCAGTGATTCAAAATGTATAGTCGTTGGAAAAAACTATTATCTTTCTCCTGCTGTGAAACATAGCTATGTTTTCTCACTTAGGTACTGTCTAAATTTTTCCCGCGGCGTTTATGCCTTCCGAAAAGAACTCAAGTAACTACGGATATGCCTGCTACTTCTAGTGATTAACTAACACTGACGGGAAGCATAAGTTTAGCGAGTCAGTCTTCTGTCTGAGTGTTCCAGAAAAAGCAGGATAGCTAGCGCGAATTCACTTTCAACATTCTAAGGCGGAAAGTCGGTTCCGTTCTAGTTTATTCTACGGTTCATTTCAGCCACTTATTACTTAAGAAATGTTTTCTTGTCGTTGAAAAGTAAGTATTAAAGTAAATAGAGTGTTTGATGTCAGCGTTCAGAATGTCTGGCGCCACTTATCATGTCTAGAACATAGACGTGTTGATTACGTGCAGCGCAATAAGCTCTCAGTCGAATGCAACTTCATGGACAATTAACGACAAGCTTATTCGATGTTTTGTGAGTTTAATTAATTAGTATTAAAACCTTTGCAACCGGGATTTTATTTATGTTATTTAATAGAAGATGGTTTACGTAAGAGCTAGATAAATAAAAATAATTGCTCACGCACTGTAGTAAGTACATATTCTACTTCTTACGTTGAAAACTTTTTTGCGGCACCAATTTATTGTAAAAATAAACCAGGCCTAGAAAAGCTTTCTCAAAACTCAGGGATGTATGTAAAATAACTAGGTAATATTAACTGCAATATTTTGTGAGATTATATATTTTCCGAAGTTTGGATAGAAATGCGGCCTAACTGTAGTCTGTAATCGTCGGCAGTTATCTTTGGAAACAGTTAACATACACTGCTGACTGCTCTGGTGACTACTAATGATGAAATGTAGATAATCATAAATTACATTTTATAATACCCTGCCACACACCTAAGTAGCCGACCTTAACCTTCAAGAATTATTTAATTTTAATGAGGAAAGACGGAAATCGTAAACACGTGATGGTTAAATATAACATATTATGCTAACTAGTACGGGGGCAAACAAAAATGTCGTAAACTTGAATACAAAGAAGGTCAAATTATAACGACAGGTGACATTACTGAGGCTCACCTCACCCTAAAGAGGTTAAAACGTTAGGCCGCTACGTTTGTTTCATTCTGCAGGTAGAGAACGGTTTATTTATACGCAGACGCAATCACGGAAACGGCAGACATTAAGCACTACGAAAAATTTATATAAAACATCTGCTAGTAGCGCTAGCCACCCGGTCCGTAGGCACTGTACTACGCCGTAACTGGTTCTTTAAATATATTGTAAAATATTGCGGTTTTTTTCCGACATTCACGCGACACTCATGGGTACATCATGTAAATTATCCCGCCAGACGACATTTCGTACTATTAATTCTAACATTCTTCTCTTATAAAAATGAATGGGATTCACAAATTACGGATTTCAATGCCACACGTGTATTTAGGTTGGACGTGCCAATTTCTTTGGTTTGCGCCTCAAGGCCTGTAGATAAGTGGGTGAATATAGGTTAGTAGGAGCGTCGACAGATATCACATTGTGTGCTCTAGGGAAGTTATTGATTACACTCGCATTTGTGTGTCGAGCCGAGATATGAAAGTGATTGGAGAGGACTCCTATCTATTGATAAGACGATGTGTTTACTTAGGTTTCAATACAGTCTGGGAAATAATACACTACGAATTACACCTGAGAACTTAATATATTATCTAGACGCTTGACAGACTGAACCGCTATATGAGACACTGAGTTTTTGGTACTTTCTAGATTTTGATATAAAACACACGTATACATTGAGCTTATTTTTAAACTTAAAAACATTACCAAGTTTTGAAATAGTAGTTCTTATCGTAGGATATCAATACGTGTGTATTTAGCTTATTAATTACGTTGTCGACGTCAGGTACCAGTTTCAACTAAACAAAGAAAGGTTTGTCGTAGATGTCGACACTATTTCTACGAAAAGGCTAAACTAAGTAGGTGATGTAAGCAGAAAAATACCGATTCCAGGATAACTATAAACATGTAATATTGCTTAAAATTCTGCTTACACATAAGGAAACGTCTTAAACTCGTAAATATTTATAAATACTTTGAACGTATATTTTCTACGAATAGTTTCAACATCTTTGACTATGAATATAAACAAACTTCATATAGGTGCCGCATTTCCTTAATACATAATGTATAGGTACATATACACTGCATGTTTTACTATCAACGAATTGTTTGGGTACTACTTATCCTCCTCACGGGGAAATCCTTTGATTTTATATACACACGTGTATATAAGATTATCCTGCTTATCTTCCATCTATAATACATTATGTAGTGTACATAATCTGTTAACGGATGAGTATGCTCATTCACGTTCTTGTTCATTTATGATATCACGTAGTGTAATATCTTTATTCAGCGTGTGTTGATCTTGTCTAAGGATTGGATACGTGTTATACAGCCGGTTTTGGTGTTTCTTGATTCAAATATTCAAACTATATTTCGTATTATAATTTATTTTGTATCATAGGCTTAAAACAATTTACTCACCTCTTTTCAAAATGTCTCCGTTGTTTGTTTGTAAAATATACCAATATTGTGTTTTTACATGATTTTGTCTAGATATGGACTGCTTGTAGATTAACAATTTTATTTATGAGCAATTTGACCTGTACATGAATATGTTACAACTTATAATCTACGACATTAGGTTACTCCAGCTAGTTACTGGACTGACATTTACAAAGGAAACGCTCAAATACCCAAAATTAAAACATTTTCTAACGTTCCTCAATATTTGTGAATACAGTTTTCAAGGAAACTGGCTTCCTAATGCTTTAATCATAAAACTGGACGGGGCTGCGACCGATATAATTCGGAGAAAAAAAGTTGTACCGGGCCGAAAGATATATTGTATTTATTGAGCGAATCAGCTGCTCTTTACCCACGCGTGTTGTAAAATTGCCAGAGAAATGGGTCAATACAGTAGCAAGCCATGATCTAGTAACCTAGGTCTATTCACACGCTGATAACGGCTTACTTCCGTGTTTTAAACCTTTACTATGAAAATATAAATAGTGGGTCATTAATCTTTGTCGAGCAATAAACTCTACCTACCGCAGGTCATAATAACACATTTGATTATAACAACCACGCTGCAGTTGATTTACTTTTTGTATGCACTTTACCTCACATTAAAACAATATTTGTCATGTAATCGTATCAGACTTACTGACTGATAACGACCAATTTTAATACATATATTGTTGTCCTGTCTGGGTAAACATCACAGAAATCAAGCCCGATACATGGACGTGAAGCGATGGCTTAGTACAGTTTAAGTTTTAAGAAGCCATGTAGTCTGCATTCATTGCCACTGGAGATGAAAACGATAGGCGCAGATTTCCCAAATTCATTCATTACAGTTAGGTATACTACACGTCAATTGTTCAAAGAGCTTAATATCCTGTCCATCACAGCTATTTTACCTCTGACAGCTATTACCCCTTCACCCTAGCAATTAAGTTGCGAGGGTCAGGAGATAATGGCCAATGGAATTTAATCTGCCAAAGCACCATCAATATAATCGTTCATGATAATAACTCGGTCAAAACATCCACTTAACGCGTTGGAATCGGCTAACGCATGTTCAAAGGTAAACGGTATACTTAAGTTCTATAAATACGTTGACAATCATACAATGTGTTGCATTCTTACGTGTGCCAAGATATGTATGAGACGCCGCTTGAAATAGCGGTTGATTCATTGCTCAGTATTGTGTAATCACGTCTGTCTATTTTCCTTATGAAGCCTAGATTTAGAAAACATTCCTTTCTTGTAGGTTTGTAAAGAAACTGGATTATAATCCAAATTACACGTTCAAGAAAACTATATCTATTTTACCTATTACTGAGGTGTCAGATGAAGACAAAAAGTTCATCACACCTACTGCACAGGCAATTGGGCATGCATCGCTAGCGCTGCAATGTCTTCCATCAGCATCTTGTGTTATGAACTACGCACTAAAAAACCTAAGGCTGCTTCGTAACGGATCCTATTATTGTCCAAGATTAGAATTCCCAGTTTCCTCATCTCATTACTCTTCATACACGTGACAAAAATTACGTGCTCTAGGAATTCCGAAATTTGCTCCTTTGAAGTCCTCTTACACATTTATCAGTATAATAGAATTCTAACATCTGTTTTGTGAATAGAACACATTTATCTAGTTTGATCTTCATACACCAAGCCTAGCCAAGCTAGTGCAGTATTTTTGTAACATCAAACAATACACAGAAAGAGCGAAAGTAATTGTTAATTTCAGCAGTGCATAAATATTTTGGCATTCGTGTTGGAAAGTCAGTGAACTGGTTTTGTTGTAGGCGATCCGATCCAGTTGGGTACAAGATCCGCTTAGCAACGCATTTCCATTATCGTAGATATTCCAAGCGTTCAGAAGACTTACAGCTTCTAGAATATCTGTCTTAGTCTAAGATGCCTTGCATTCTTGGCTTTTGTTTCAACGAACTGTTGTGGATATTTCTGGGTGCTCCAAATCAATATACATTTTAAGAATGAACGCCAGAATTTGGATTCGGAATCTATTGTGAAGGCTTATTGATGGATTTTATGCTTATCTTGGGAAAGGGGCTTCCTATTTCTACATTTCGAGTGGTTATTTTATTCGAGATATAATGATAATTGTTGTATTGCTCTATTTATCGATACTCTTACTTCCTATCTAGAAGTGTGTCTGAGTATTGATACTTGATACCTACGGATATTATGTTGTTTATTTATTTACCTTTGTGTATTTATGGCTGCATGACAAGTCTATATCCTTATTCCATTTTGGTTCTATAGAAAATATACTAGGATTATCTAGAAGTTGTGTAACATTTTCGTTGTACAATATAACGTATTCCATCTTCAACGTGTAGAAGCTACAGATGAAGATGTACTAAGGGATTTACGCCCTACAACAATTCCATTTGCTAATTACTTAGTTAATATTCAAGTGGTGATTTTCCTCGTCCATTGTGAATTATGCTCGGTCGCAGGTAATTAACGCTGTTGCTTCTGTAACACCGTATTCAATACCACCACGTGACCGTTGCAATGTATAGCTGACCTAACGCCCTATTGCGGTGTCGCTAGATAACTTACTACTTGTTGTGGTATTGTAAGGTAAATATAGTTTTGTATTAGACGTATAATAGAACGTGGAAAATGTCGTAACTTTTTAGAGTTACCTCGAAATCGTAACACTTTTATGTCGCACAATATTTTTTTTTGGCATTTGCGTCATCTGGTTTTATTGTCTAGTTTTATTATAAAATAAGAGTAATCCCGTCGACTTGTACAAATGTTAACCTGTCATCACATTTATAAATGCATTTCCACAATTTTCATCTATTTAAACAGTGTAAGTAGCGTTGAGTATTTCAAGATAAATTGCGTTATGTAAATTTAGATGGTGTTGCTACGCGGCATTTATCTCGCGAGCAGTCATCAGTGATAGATATAGTTGCGGATAGCGTAGTAGGTGCCCTACATGGTTGCGTCATATGGTCGTAGGCGCCGGCGCGGGCGGCGGCGCCTGCGCGCGCGCATCTCGGTCACTGTGCCACTCGCACACGCACCTAGTCACGCGCACAGAGATTTACACCAGATTACGCATTTTGCTTGTAGTTTCAGTATGATAATGTTCGTTTTGTACGATTTTATAACGTTTTTATTGTACAGAATTACTTTTATAAACACATTCCGTTTGAATTGTTTCTCATTGTCTCGACACAAGGTTGACGGGTAATGTTATTCGCGAGTAGCGATTTTATATCCCATTTATATCGGTTTCACTAGAATATAGTTGAGGATGTTTTATTTAAAAATATTGTATTAGCTGCATACCTAAATACAATATTTGTAGAGTACCAGAAAGACAAAGCAATTTTCTTTAGTTTCCGATCGTTAATAAGGATTTTGAATGTCACATTCATTATGCGAGATCATTGTTAGTTGTAACTGTAATTTTTCAGTTATAGACAAGGTGACACGGATGCACCTTAGGTAAATGTCTAGTGTATTTTCTGACGATCACGCCTTACTACCCAAAATAGACAGAACTTGATAAGTTACGGGTCTGAGATATATAAAAGGTTTCAAAAGAATTGAGGTCGTTGACCAGTATCCATCTTTTTTTCTTTCAGGGGTTTTTATCCAACACGGATATGTCAATTCTATGATACCTACCTTATACAGTATTAATTAGTATCCATATGTTACTACACTAGTCCTTGGATCGTACCTAGTGGGTGTAGAACGATTGCTTTCATATTTATTATCGAGGAAGCGCAACTTTTATTATTTAGGTGACAATATATAATTTGGATTTCCGCCAGCGCCTTGTTTTCCTATTAAGAAAATGATTGTACCTAGTACTGTTGTCTGTTGAAGTTCTGTGAATCCTAGTCATTACGATCCCACACGAGTGGCTTTTCGCAATACTATGTCTGACGTAATTTCCGCATATCGAATAAGTTTGTTATAAATAGCACCCTTGGTAATGTTTCGTAGCTAGACCGTGGGTCAATATAGCTATTAGATGGCGCTGCCTCCGCCGTTACAGATAGTCGAGGAGGGAGCGAGACTGTAGTGACCATGATTTTAATGTGGTATGACTCTACTGGATATTTTCTTTTAATGTGTAGCTAGCTATTCTGTATTTGGTATAAGCTATTTACCCCCCTTACTTATAAACGATGCTAGCATGAGATTTAAGAACTACTTTTAAAATGTATAGACATCTCTATTTTTTGTCATGCAAACGATATTGGGGTAGGTATAGTTTAATCCATTGCTCATTTTTTCTCCAAAACGGCTCGACTGATTTTTTATTTATTTGAGACTTACAGCTAAATAAACCTACAATAGCTCAAAATTAGTCATCAGAAAGCCAATAACAAGTCTTCGCGTATAGAAAATATAAAATATGCTTTTAGTTATCTCTGAAGATGATGGCAGAGGTGATCCTTTAGCTGTCTACACCTGCATTCTTACCATAAGTCCCATCTAAGAGGCGGTAAGCCTATTTGCCAATGATTGGGCTCACACCAGTTTAATCGCCCATACACTCGCAACGGCGACGGAAAAAAAAAATGTGTTCCTAATCTCCTACAAATGATTAATTTATTATGTTATAACACAAAATACGTAGACAAATACTTGACATTCTGAATGTCGTCTTAGTTTGACTTTCCAATAACCTGTGTGGCGCTGACGTGAATGTTAATTAATGTGTGTCTTTTCTTAGTTAAAGATCGCATAATATACTGTACATAATTACATCTCGCTGCATTTATTTTACTTAAAGACGGAATCTTTTTCTGTATGTAGGTTATTTTGTTAATTTATTTACTTTACCTGGATAAGGTACCGGTTTCTTTATACAACTAGTATTAATACACGTTACGTAACATAGTTATAATGTAGGATTATAGTTTGGTTAAAATTTAATGCGTTTGAGAGGGGACTTACAATGTTACTAAGTGTATAGCCTTGTAACCAAGATTTGAGGTCTCATGTGAGATTATTCTTAGTTATAAATACGAAGACGTTTATTACTGCAATAAAGCGCTCATAAAGTAAAACTAAATAATATTATATTTAAGGTAACTACAAAATAAGTTTACAGAATTATCTCAAGTAATGTAAAAGACAAAAGCACACTCAATCTCAAACAAACCACAACCAGAAAGATTCTATTACACAAATCAATTCATTGCCTCGTATATCCCTATTACCTAATGGTTACCCTCGGGTAGGGAAGGAGATAACACGACCAATTTGCAGATCTAATATCTGTGGTCCCAAATTATACTCGACCACGGAAAAGGGCATGAGTGATCCATATGGGCCGTCTTTATGACGTGTTGTGAATTCCCTGCCTTTATATTAATATACTTAATAGAAAAAAATGGCGTCCCTCTTTGACTTATCGTTGTTTGGGAATGAAATTAATTCGTTTTTCTATTATAGGTGCTTTTAGATCTGTTTGTTGTGTTTTGTCTCCTTTAATCATCTGATCCGGAGTGGTTTTGTGTGGGTTTTATAACGATGATAGATCATGCTTGTTGTCATCTGTTGCGGTGTGTTAAACTGGTTTGAAGCTGCCTACGGGATACCCCACACACATTCGGTTTCGAACTTACAAACTGTTCGAAAGCGCGTAGGTTTCGTACCATAGAGAGTGTTTTAATATCTGAATATTCGGTTTAAAACTATATCCTCAAAGGTCTGTAAAATAATGTTGGTTATTGACTTGGTCCTAACTTGTGCTCAAACTTAGAGAGTAAACAGAATACCAGCGCTTACAAATACCCAACCAGCTGTGCCTATACGTTCTATTGTATTCTTTTATCTGATTTCTTTACGTATAACAACGCTTGAATTTAGTGAATTATATAATTTGAGACCTATCCCCTTACAAATAAAGCTTAAAATAACAGCAGCACCATCCGGATCTCGCGCCCTTCAATTTTAAGTACCAACATTACCGTTTCCGAGTTCACAAAATATCTATTTTAAACCGATAGCAATTTCCAATGTAATCTGTATCGTATCGGCCAGTCCCCCACTGTCATTAGCAGGCGATACCAAGATACCTCCTACTGATAAATCTCCTACAAATTGCTTTATGTCATCGATAATACCCTTTAGTTAATGGCGGTGGCTGTGGACGTACACTAAATTGTGCTGAGAAAATATTTCTTGGACCTCGTAGCTATATTTTATTGAATGTTCGGGATGAGCTTGGATACGTTTGAATTTTTGGTAGGTTTACGATTTGTCTAGTGGTTCACGTCTCCTAGTATGCGAGTAAATTGAACAAAAGACACTGCTTTTACAAATACAAGCTATATAATATATGATTAGTAGAAGTATATCGTCCAATTTACAGATTGTCCCTGCGCACGGAGTTGTCGGAAAGCGACTGAAACAAGTACACCAATGTCTTCACAGATGTTATGTAAATTATTCACACGTTTATGTGCTAAGCAACGAAGATTGTCGCGTACCTCCGTACTACTTACAGAGTATGTTAAATTATTTACTTACCTTCACGCTAGATCAGTTGCGAGGTAGAATGACTCATGTATTTTTTGTAGTCCATGTAAATATGGGCACTGTAAATAACTCCCAAAACGATGTGGGTCACGCTGAATTTTTATATTTTCTAAAGAATGTTTTTTTTATTCATGATCATTGAATATAATGATGTTTATAGCTATCAGTTTAATAGGTACTCAATACATTTAAATATCAATCTCAATAGGTTTTAAGTTATTGCATGACAAATATTTTCTTACTAAACCGGCTTGAGAACTATCAGGCAAGTTTGTCACACACCACGGTTTTATTATCGTGTTTGACAAACGTAAGAGCAATACAAACAAAATTATGCAACCTCCCATACTGTCGCTTCCATCAAAAGAATCTCTCAACTCATAAAAGTCGTAGGTCTGAATGTGCGCCTAGTTTGTTTGACAAATATGTCAAACAAAATTGCTGAATCTCAAATGATATTTCGAAATCAAACAAAGTTGTCTAAGGTTTTGTTTACCGCTTGGTAACTACGGCACCCTTTTATTCCTAGGCATATTTTCAGTTCTATTTTACGATTACCCCCATTATTAAACATGCTTTAGTTTTACAACCGATATGATTACGACATTCAGCATAGCAGTCAAGTGGGACAGCAGATTTTATAGTTATGCCAATGATTTTAGTTTTACGTGTCTGGTTTCGTTTAAATCGAGCCCGCATCATAAGTAAAAATGCGGTCGAAGGACATTGCTTTTAAATACGTACTAGTGTAATTAGTACAGTAATTATAATTGCACATAATGTAACGTGGCGGAGTATTGGCGCATGGTTCGGGTGACACGCAAGTCATACTTGGCAGTACAATCTCGTGTCGATTACGCATGTAAACGTGTGCGGACATTTATTGATTAATTTCATTATGCAACTGTGTTTATATATTTAATGATAGTTGCGGATTCTATTGACAAACTAAAATTATTTATTATTCCTTCTCTTCCTATAATAATTAATGATTAATTAGATATACCACTGTCAAAAATTGTTAACTAGCCTATGAAGGTGAACTTACCAAGTTAGTAACTTCGCTACGGGTATCTCTACTGGGTTCCAATAGAAGACAAAGGCATAGAATAACTAACATATTTATTTATCTCTCTATTATAATATAAAAGGTGTACAATCACAAAAACTGACGTGGATATAACAGTATTTAACCGAAACATGAGACAACATAAATAACATTGGCATCAAAAACTTAAAATCAACCTTATTAATTGCCGTACCAATATAGAATAAAAACCGCAACTTTTCCCCAAATAAACGGTTTAACAACATTAAACATCCCCATCCGCTAAATTACAGCATCCGTTATGGCTTTATAACCGTACTTAAAACATAATACTTCTTGGGATCAGTTCATGTTAATGTTTTATCTGAAGGTTTTCTCAAACTTCCGTATAACCTGCCCTTATAACTTTTGTTACGTGTATTTTCTGTGTGGGGAAACTCGAGATTGCTTTTAGAACTTTTCATTGTTATTTGACATTTTGTTAAAAGGTTTTTGAGCGTTTCAAGTAATTAATGTGGGTTGCTATGTTTGATTTTCACTTGACTGAGTTTATGCTTCATTGGTCTCGCCGGTAAACAGGCACTTTAGCGGTGTTCCTGGGTTTTATGACGTGTTTTTGACAGTTTTGCCTTGACATTTGAGTTGCTTTGGATAACATGAAACCTATTACGATAACGGTGAACTTTTTGTTTATATAGATGAAGTTTTTATTCTTCTGAATCTTGTGTAGTGTAGGTACTCATGTCTATCATCTACCTACACCTTAGCGTATTTTTTTCTATGTACCTGAATAACAAGTCTCTTCTTGAAGTTGCCACCAATATTTCGATTAATAATGAATCTAGCACTAAAGCAGCTTAATATATTAATATAATGGACCCCCTACAGTCAATTCCATAACACACCCCGCCCATTAAAAACGGAGCAAACGACACTAGCCATTTGGGGTAATGGTCGCCACCATAATGCAGTTATGTCTCAACGTAGTCCCGTACATGGTGACGGTAAGGGGCGAACAGTCCCCTAGTTGGGACAATTAATTGTCCAGCAAGCGTCCGGTCTAGACTTTTCGGGCACTTGGGGACATTCGAGGGACTTCAAGTGGACTTGGTAAACTTCGTCTCCCATTTGTACGCCCTTGTATACTTGGCGTAATTAATGTTTCTTCATAATCTACTTTGAGTGTGTGAGTAATGGTTTAACTGTAGTTTCTTTTTGTTACAGGGTGAGTACAAACTCGTGTGTAACTTCGACAGCGATAAAAGGTATTGTTAAACTATACCTACATACATTTGCCAACGACTAAGCTTCCTTTTTCTTTAATCGAAGCATCTTTAAAACCGTCTGCTGAAAATCCAACAGAATCCACGCAGATGTGCGCTGATAACACTAGACTGCAATCAGAAAATTGTTTGCAGTGCAGAAATCGATCGTTACTTTGTAAATACGACTGGAATAGAAAAGTTTTCTCTCTCCGTTGTAATCACGAAGCGAGATTTAAAGTGGCCAATTAGCTAATTGCAGTATGACGGTTTTATACATGTTGGGTTGCTGCTCTCTGAATTAAAATCCCTTAGTCCTCCTACATAACGGATTTTAGATGTAGATAAAGACTTATTAGTATTTATTCATTTGTATTAGTGTATTATTCATTCTTCGTGTAGCCTGAAATAAAAATTTGTTATTTAATTTATGTTTCGTAGATATTCTTACTACGGTAGGCTCGTATGAACTGAAAATCACCTTCAACGTTTATTATGTTTATAATAAACTTTTATGGAGATTCGTTCAATTATTATGAAGAGATAAGTATCTATAAATATAAGCTCAAATTAGTTTGTGTAGCAATAGTGAATAAATGTGTAATAAATAAAAGACTGCGAAGGAAAAAATGATGTTATTGTTTGTCAGAGATTGAGTGCGTTCACACTTTTCTGTGGTAGGTATAATGTTTAACCCATTAACGTGGCCAATTATAATGTAACATCGCGTTTACCTAATACTTCTATGGGAAAATCCAGTTCAGAGATACGTACCCGCCTGCATTTGTATGATATAATTATGCTAATTAAATTGGGTCATGAAGTTTTATGTATTTGTTTATGTTCCTTAATGTATCTGAATATTTGCATATATTGGTTGAATTATCAGTAGTGTGTAACACTCGTTATTCAAGTGGCCGGCCCGATGAGATACAGCAGAATGTAATGGTGTAGCGTTTAGTTTGAAGTCTGTATTGAAGCAACAGCGTTTAGTTTCGCGCCAGTATCGGAGCGTGGTGCGCTCGGAAGGTTAGTTTATTTATATTTTGAGCAACATTTTACTATCACTGGGTTTATATCCGATGTTATGGGTGTGTGCGCGGTGTTTCAAAGCGCCGCTAAATATATTACGCGCAGGTATTACCTCGCCTATCGCCGCTCGCATCCCACTGCCGGCTACGACGGCATCCTATGATTTACATAGATCCACACTATTCTTAGACGCGGCACAAGTTATTAGCTCACGTGGCTATAGTACAATGCGGTAGTATTTTGCGAAGTCGTATAATAAATATGTCGTTCGTTTTCGTCTTTATGAATTGTTGTTCTTGCTTGGCAGTACAGGGTTAAAGTTTGCCGTTAGTTTTAATGAGTCGTCGTAATTTAAAATGTCGGCGTTAATTGTACACGTACGTTAGTTATTTATCCGGGGACACATTACGTCACCACACACCATGAGAATTATTATGGTGTGAAGAAGATATCTCAAACAAACCACAGTGACACAGAGGCAGTCATGTCAAAACCTTCAGAGTGAAACATTAGTATGTTTATTTATCGTTGTATCTAGGCAAAAGCAACTGAAGAAATGGGATAATAGTTGCATAGCAACAAAAGACCGGCCAGTAAATATTTTGAGTCTATTTCAGTTGTGTTTTATTTAACATTTAAAACAATCACTCACTGATTAGCACTATTAACCTAGTTTCTGCCACTCTCTCGCTATTTACTTTTCGCAAAGAAAATTTTAAAATTACTTTCAGTATAAATATTATTAGAAAAGAGAGAAGTATATTATGCCAGCAGACAACCATTTTGTCAGCAGTGCGGGGGAATATTATCAAAAGACGTTATCCAGAGATAAAGTTGTACCGCTCACGAAATTCACACGTTCGCGTTGCTTCGTTTGTTAAATCAACACGGTTACACACTTTACGGTTAGTTAGCGTACAATTTATAAAAAAATCGTAAACAAAAGAGATCTATTTTTCGTTTAAAAACAATATTTCAATCCGTCGCTTTTAGCTTTTCACTTAAAATCTACGATCATTCAGGCCTTGACATGCAACTGTTCATTGCGAAGCAAAATAAACGGTACGTACGTCTTGACTCTTATTTCGTCCGGGTGATGAGTCATAGTGCCTTGTTTTAGCTGTAAATAGAATAGGATAGTAATAACCGAAGTTTTGTAGAGCAAGTACAAATCATTCATGAAATGTGTTGAACTGTTTGATTTACAACCGCTTGCCGTTTGTTCACTCGGCATTAGTGCGTTTCAAGGTGTATTTGAATTGGATTTTTACGGAGACATGAAAATGTGGGCTACGAAACAGTTACAGCCATTTATAAAATGTTTTCTGTAATGGCTTTGCTTTTTGTAATGTGTTAGGTAGGCGTAGGATGAGAGATTTGTCATCATTCGATATTCACAAGTTCCTAAACTAAAATTTGATAGCGCAATGTCTATTAATTTAAGGCTATTGTCGTGATATTGAGGGTTATCCCTATACAGCAACTCTCTACCCGCTCTATAATACTATATCTGATACCCTTCCCGGTCAAACTATACCCTGTTGATTTTCCAACGGGTTAAATGTGGATAAACACATATAAAATGGCTTACGTTCGGGAAAATTTGCACACTGTACCCCATTTAACGTGGCCCGGGGATGTTTGTGAAGTTGCGCCTTTGCATAACAAATGCTGAAAGAACTTGGAATGGGTAGTTACGAAGGTTGAACTTAGTTCTATTTTGGTGTTTTCTAAAGTAATGGAAGTGCAATTTGCTAGGTGAAGCGTAGGTGTTATGTATCATTGTTTGTGATAATAAAAGATAGCGTTTGCTTTATCTTCCTTTTATTCTGAGATATATTTTCCCTTTAGTTCCGCTCGGTTCTTGGTAAAGACCAATGACAGTATTAATCTCGACTGTAAATTAAAATGAGGTCCATATTCCAGTACTGAGTGCCTAGGACTTGATACGTCGAGATGATTGGGACTCATAATGCAGTAGGTTAATGGGCAAGTGTTTACCTACCCCACACATTGGTATGTGCATTCTCATGACTATCATTAGACGAACCAATAAGCGACTTTTAATCGTATATTCTTAGTGCTTAGAGTTTATGTCGTGTTGCTACATATCTATGTTATTTCCCGTATTAAGGGCAAAACAGTGCAAGTTCCAATCTACTGTACCAATAGTGAGAGTTTACATTGCGTGTGTACTTTTAAGGGAAAGTAAGTAGCCATATATCAAGTGTCAATCTATATGGATTCTTGGCAACTTATCTGCTATTAATGTAGTAACAGTTTCTGGCTATCATTGTTCTTAGGTCAACACACATGCTTGGAATAAACCGTCGGTTACACGTGATTTGCGTTCCTATTTGACGTTAGTGATGAAATTCAACTGTGTAGAAATACACACATTGTTTTAGGATTGAACTTTGAGCTTATTTCGGTTAGTTTCGTGTGGTCTCACAGTGGATATCCAAGAATATGCTTGAGTGACTGAGTATGGAAGTAAGGGTTAAGTAACGATATTCGAAGTGACAATAGAGCTTAAAAAGCTTATAAGGATTATGCGACTTCAATGTTTAAGAACTAACTGAATATTATCTTTGTCCTATCATAGCGGTTCCAGGAATGATGCGACTTGATACTGAAGTCAAACTAATGTTGTCATAGATGAATATACCACTTTAAAATATACAAAATACACTCCTTCCTCATCCTTAGAATTAACCAGCGTAGCCATGTACTCTATAACAAATGGTACACAATATTACTGTTGATAAATATAGGTACTATTGTCCGCAATATCAAGTCACATTTACGTTAGAAAACAAGGCGATACGTATCGCATTTTCCTCAACATTTCGTCCCAAAGCTATTGGAAGTCGATCGTTCCCAAACAATACAAATCGGTGTTTGTTTCACGCAAACAGAATCAGCTCCATTCATCCAATTCCGACGGTTCGCGTAAACACCGCTTGTTGTGACCCTGATGAATAAATAAACTTTTGATTTTAAACCACCACGGGCTCTCATGAAACATGCAGGCCGGCGATCCCTCTCTCCCGCACACACGGACCTTATATTGTGTCTGTGTGTTGTGCACATGCTCTCTTATCAATATTTAATTTAAATTAACCGTAAAAGGAGCCATGTTGTAGTAAATTATCAAAAGAATTGAGAGAGTGTGATCTCGAAAAGTAAAGTTAAGTATTTATTTCTGGTAGGAGATGTTTGAATTGTTAATATGTTGTTCATACTATACGTTTAGGTATTCGTCTATACTTAGTTACCTGGTCAAAAGGTTCCTGACTGACGTCATTACGTGGTGAGATGGCAAACCGCATTGTTAGTAGTCTAAGTTGAACACTTAAATAGTTTCAATTAGACGACCGCAAAGTTTGATAGGATGTTATTAATAAATACAACCTAAACCGCATTTAGCTACAACACAGTGAAGGAAAACTGTGTGCTTCCTCATAAAGTTCCAGTAAGTAGCAGTAAGTAGTTGCGTTACGCATTCCTCACGGTACAGTCACACGAACCGAATGGTTTTGTTTATAATATATTGATTTATGATACTTGGTACTTCATTTCGTGTTTATTGATGCGGCATATAAGTAGCCTCAGCTTAGTGCATAGCGTTACAGTTTAGAATTGGTCTAGACATGATATTCTGATAGTCTGATATTGCATACATGCAGTGAGTAAGCGATGATCAATGCTCGTTTCTGTGCATAGTTAGAAGCTATGCCTTATTAAAGAACTATGTATCTAATAATACCTAATACACTGCTGTGGACGGTTTATTTATTTTGTTCTTAATCTGGGTAATTATTAGATAACTTAATCTCTACGAATAATATCTAAGGTTAAATTTCTAGCAGGTTTTATTTTAATTAATTTATAGCAACCTAACCTTTTTATTTGTTAAGTATATTGTTTGAATAATTATATTTTAAAACTCTGGTGAAGATAATGTGTTTTATGTGCGGTAGCAAAAAGTTTCTGCTATTATAAAATTATGTTTATTTTCTTGTAGCGGTCATTGGTATGTCATTCTTATCTATATTTAATATATTACTTTGTGGCATTAAGAGATAAAGATAAAATTAAAATCAAATTGAATTCAGATAATTGAGGTTGTTTGCTTTGAATATTAAACAAACTGACTTCACGCAATGATGCACTGGGTATTAAATCTATAAATACATTAACCAACGGAATAAACCACTAAAATTATTGGCTTCCATATCAACAGCTCAAGTTGTTTAACATAATTAATTGTTAACTTACAGCCATCTAACTACCGCCCGTTGTTTGCATACGAAGATGCTGTAAATAAAAATAATATTTAATGGTGACAGGAATTATAGTAACAAATGATCACACAAATGCTCATACACGAACGGTGATTATTCATGATTGTCATTAAAAAGTTTACAATCGTAATATCGGGCATGACAATGGTTGACGGCGGTTCACACAGACTGTTTTGTTTAGTTTTCACGCGTGGCAGAGTCGTACAAATTGCGGCAGATTGTCGTGTAGTGTGGTGCGGCCACATTAATCATTGTAAACGTCGGGAAAATGGTATAATGGTTGCTAAATCCACTACTTATCGTCAGTTGGTTTGTCGGCGGCTGCTCTAGTTTTGTGCGGACTATGGCATAAGCGGCAGCGGGCTGAACTATTGAGTATTGTGAATCTGTAGTTAGTTGCTACCCAGTTGGCAAAATGTAGTATGCTAGTCTAATCCGATATGTGTGCTCAAGTTACAGGCCTGTTCATTGATTTTAAAAAAGAACACCTATCTATAACGTGTCGGTTCTATGGAAAAGAACCGGCAAAAAACACCTTATTTGTCTATAAGGACAAATTGACAAACCGCATACTTTAATTAATTACGTGACGACGAAATACAATTAAAAATCTCTTAATTATTTTTCAATGTAATATAATTTTGCATTAAAGAGACGTTTTAATAGCTCCGCTGTTATTAATTAATGCTAATAAAATGATTCACGTCATTAAGAGTATGAGCTTAGGGTATAAATTGTTAGTTATTACACTGTGACATTTTAATAGCTGATAATAAAAACTTCATACAAAAGCGTTATAAATGATCTATCAAATAATATGGACATGTAGACAAAAACATTGCGTGGGATCCCTAATTACAATATAATTTATATAAAAATACCTCACAAGATGTTTGAGTGGTCTAACACTAGCGCGACTAACATGAATAATAAATCAGCCGTTACGAATGATCCTTGTTTTATACTTGGTATTTTATTATCATTTAAAGACTTAGACTTACAATAATCTTATTAAGATTAGTTCTTAATTATTTTCTAATGCTTTCGCCTATACTCATCTGCAACAGTTGGTTAGACAAGGAAGTTCGAGGATTAATTGGATGTAAGCTATTCGTTCCTTCCCCTTATTGTAACAGACATGGTAGAAAAATACTCTTATCTAGATCGTAAATTGTATTATGCAGAATCGCTGTCGTCTTCACCTTGGACCAATCTCCATCATTCTTTATTCCTGCGGCGACCCTCAAAAGAGGACGAGTGACAAATGACGTGCAATATTGGAAAAAACGACCCCAACCATTGTCACCGTAA
Source organism: Abrostola triplasia (assembly GCA_946251915.1). Taxonomy (NCBI): domain Eukaryota; kingdom Metazoa; phylum Arthropoda; class Insecta; order Lepidoptera; family Noctuidae; genus Abrostola; species Abrostola triplasia. The sequence goes on from OX276433.1 coordinate 1,715,822, forward strand.
TCGAATATAACTTGTTTGTTCTTTAATAGTTTAACGGTTTTTTTGCAAACCGCGGCAAAATACCGATACGTTTGCGCTCGCCGCTGTTTAATATCTCTCGTTAATATTTAAAAACGCAAGCTTCGTTTATATAATTTTGTATGCGCAAGTAGTGCCTTAGTTACCATCCCTTTTATGATCCCTCATATTATTAAATATGTAGAAACTTTTTTCGTCTAAATTAAGATTCATTAAACTTCTGTTAATTAAGTACTTTTACATGTATATTAACTTGAAATTTATGTGGTCTTCATTGGAATGCAATAAAATATTTCGTTTTTAAAGGTCTCCAACCTTTTTGGTAGATTCCAGAATTTATCATCGATCGCTATTTCAGTTGATAGTGACTGTATCCTTGTATAGTCAGTACCTATGTGATTGGCACACAACCTCAGTGCGTAATACGTACCTATGTTAACCCCACGTATTTTAATGCGGTTTGAGTAATGACTCGCTGCAAGTAATTGTATTTCTACTTAACCCGTCAAGGACCATAACCGTGATTATAATAATGTATGTAAATAAAGATTATGCTTATCTATGAATCAATGTCCCACAGCTTTTTATATTCATTGTGTGAGGAAACATACGATTAGTTCCATTTCAATTCTATTAATACTATGAATTGCTGTTAATTTATTATACAACCCATTTACACTATATTTATATTTATTTGAATGGGCTATTATGTGTATTTTCACACACATTAATAGATATAAATAAGATTTAAATTAGAACGCGTTTTACATGATTTCTACATCTGTCTTAATGTTTGCTTTACATTAATAGTGAATTTCTATACTTGTCATTATTGGAGTAAAGAGTGGTTACCTATTTCTGGTCTGAAAGAACCTCTTGCCTCTTGGATCCTCATTCAAACGTATATAAGACTTTCAGAACGAGAAGGTGGCTTATTCAATGGTAGAAGTACCTACCTACAGTTTTTAGATGATGGATGATGAAGCATACAAATGTTGAATGTGGTAGCTACTACAGACTGACGCAGGAGTACATTACAAACAACCGTAGCGTTACTTAACTCCGAACGAACAAAAAACCAACTTTGTTTGAAGATGCATTCACCAGTCTTTTTGTAGTTTTGTTTAGAAGCCGAAATGAATTTATGTGACGAGACCTTTTGTGCACCTCATAGACTTACGGAGAGACCGACACTATTACCATATATATTGTCCCTTGGTCGAGTGATTGATAGACTTATTTCTTACTGCGCAAGCTTGACGAAGTATTTTCTTTAAAAAAAAAATTACAGTCAGCATCGTAAGTAGCTGAACAATATTTTTTACAACATTTTAACATACCATTAATTAAAGATCAATATTCTCAGATCATCATTTGGACGTTTCTAGAATTTGAAAAATTAACTTGAATTGATGAGTTTCTTTACATGTAGCTAAGTAGGATGCTGACTGTACGTAAGATTTTTACTATGCAGTTTTTTAAAACCTTAGTCGGAGCAGTGGTCGTGTAAAACTGGGTTAATATTCTGACCTATTCTTAATGATGATCTGAAGGAATCCGCATCAGTGACGTCGTTTCTAAATGTAAAAGCAAAAGTGTCAGATAGGTTACTGCCCTTGTATATGTCTCGTGCAAGAAGGACGTTTTAAGGAAGATTTCGGCCATATTTTCATAATTCCAAGTAGTTTGTAAAAATGTTATGTTATGTCCAAGTAGTTTGTAAAAACACAGTCAAGCAAATGACAGCTGTCGTTACAATATAAAACAGGCTTGTAAATATATTGCACACCTTTAGACCGTTTAAAACACGTCGTTCATCAAAATACAGACATTAACACGATGAAAGTTATATCACAAAGAAACAATGATACATATTTTAAATTACATTTTTAATTGTAGCTATTTACATTTACGTGTAGGGCCGTCAATATAATTTAAGCTGTTATCTCGTATCTTGCCCTCAGCCCCTCATAATGATATGTTAGCCATTTGAACCCACATTTTGCGGTCGCATACAACGTACGCGTTGCCAATTTTGTCATAAGGGTCCTGACTCATACGTAATTACTGCTGCCGACTCAAATGATTTTAATGATGTTAAAATTGAGTCAGCTGATAAGGTTTACAATGAAGATGGTATCGTTACGGGGCCCGTGTGCGATATGTTTTTGCTATGGTGTATTTTTATGGTGACAGACGACGACCTTATGGCGTTGCCTTGAATATGGATATTAGGTATAATAATTTGGTTTTGTTAGTGGGTACTTCAGAAGTAGGTACGTAACTTACGTTAACAAAAACCAAAGACAGGGTTTAATTTTTCCTAAAGAATCCAAAATATTGCCCAGTGTAGTGCATTTTGATCTATTGTAAAGCTTAAACAAATTTAAACTGTGCAGTGCAGGATTTCAGTGATTAACTATGTTCTGACATTGTTTCCTAGCTCATGCTAGCATCCGAAGCTTCTCCTTTGAACACTGGGTTCTCTTGACTCCCGTGATTGCATTAGCTTATAATCTTTTAATTATATAGTAATCTTGACATGATTGCTAACTCTTATTTTACCCTGTTAGCTGCCCAGCGTATTAATCACAAAATCACTTGAAATTGTTTAACTTCTGATACTTGTCAAGAGGTGGGGTATATTATACCCCTGTTCCCAAAAGTCTGAAATTGATATTGTACGAACACACTGTAGCCATCTGTCCTATCTCCTAATAGTTAGAGGTTATCTGAATAAATCCTTGGCCCCAGGTTTAGTATGAATTTTATTACACAGAACACTTTTCAAGGAAGGACTGCTCGTAAAAATATAAAACGTTGTTGTTTACGATAGAATTATCATAGATAAATAGTATTTCGTCATTTATCAGTGTTGTCGCCGCATAGTAACAAGCCTCCCTTGGTTTACTTATACAATTTGCGAAGATAAGCTGACACGGTTTTCTTTGATTCTCCAATCATGGGGAAAATGTAGGTCGGCTGGGGTGGGTTTTAATATGAAGAACGATTCTAGTCTTAGCAGAATGTCATGTGTATTATTGCTTATTTGGTTCTTATCTACATTACGCCGTTGACGGTATTAAGTCTGGGTATGTAAGAATTTACCTATTGATAAATCAAAATTCGTTCCCCGATAGTGGCTTAAGAATGTTAATATCTTGCTCCTACAATGTCCAAAGCACTGTATTTTGTTTACTAACCAAATCGTCCTCTCTTCCTGTCAACTTCAATTGCGAGTTTGAAACGCTTAGCTACCACGCCTATGCTTTAAGTTCTCATCTAAGAGCATAATAACTGCGTATTTAACTTTCACAGTTAATGTTGCCATGCGGGTAGTTCAATACACATTTTAATCTTATACTTTGTAAACAAAAAAAGTCGCAGTCAATTGAATATCTCATGTCCCACTGGTTTGTCCCTCGCGTGGGCCAATACGGGAACATTCCAAACAAAATGACTGGACGATTATTATTATTAAGTCATTAATAAATATAGTAACGTATGTCTGTAAAATGGTACCCGCATAATGCGCACGCGTCGCTAATGAATTTTGGAATCGGACCCCATATAGGATTTTTTTGGCGTTTAGAATTGACTGCGTGTGGGCACGTTTTGTCTACCAACCAGTCAACTAATTTTCAATGGATGTTTTGCTCTATTGGCATTTGAGTTAGGAGTTCTGTGAAATATTATACACAATATGAAATCATTAAATATAATATGAAAATATGGTTACATTAATTTAAACACACATTTAATACAATCCTAAAATACCATATTTGAATACCTATCTGGGACAATTTTGTCCTGCTAGAAGAGGAGAATTAGTATAGTTCCGTAAATACTTTAATAAATGACACTTAAAATGAACATTTATTTTATTTTTATAGTCTTTATTCTAGCACTATATTATGTTTAACTTGTCATAATGTATTCAAGAATGTATCTTTCTAGAGAAGATATGAATGGGTTTCCCCACTTCGAATCCATTCAAAATAATTTTTATCACGTCTTAAAACCCACCGAGAGTATTTCTAAAACGATACATTTCTTCTATCGGACATTTATATCTTTTTTATTTCAACCATGGGGAATTTATGCCTCTCATGGGAATCACTCAACGGGATCGTGCCAAAACGTTTCAAACTTATGTAAACAGACCCCGGATTAAAAAAAGTTAAACCGGAAACAATAGTGCCAGTGTCAACACAGTCCTTCTGCGAAACTGCAATTAGCCTGCATACAATAAAAAATCTTTTGGCTTAAGTAAATAATTGCCATAATAAAATCACCCATAAGGGTTCACCGCTTCTGGCGAGAACTTTGTTATTCAATTTTTAACTTTGCGTTTATGTGATTAGGGTTGTTTCGAGACAAAAGGGGATTTTATAACAGCGGCGCTTTTTTAATATGATGTCAATTGGATTTAAAAGTTGCGCCATATTTAAATAAGGCTGTGACAAATTGTTCTCTTTCAGGATCCTATGTTTCTTTGATATCGACATAACAGATATACTACTAAGTCTCTTATTTTAAGCTTGCAGCTTACTGAGTTTATGGTATGTTGTGTTTAATAAATAAACTTTTATAATACAAGTCCCATTATCACAAATCCAAACACATTTATCGAGCCCCGTAGCCGAGTGTTATGAATTACCAACATGGCGTTACAAAATTCAAATACTAATATCACTTTTTGTCACATTCTTTAGTGATAAGGCGAATAAGTATGTTTCCACTAACGTCCGCTGACGAAACGTTGAAATGTCGCGACCTCCCATAATGGTTATCTTGAACGATAGCGTTATGTGACAACGACCGATAACTCTGTGCCACTCGCGTCTTCATCACCATTTATGACATTAACTCTCTACTAGTTTCTTTGAGTTTTTGGTGACAAGAACTATGGTATAAGTAAAACTGCAGACCAGGTTGTTAGCCATTAGTAGGTGATCAAACTGCGAAATAAAAGAATTATATGAACCTTAAGAATAAAGCTTAGAAAAACCATACTTGTTTAGTTACTGTAGTCCTTTGAATTAAATGTTGTATAGCGAGTTTGGTTTTCCTTGTATCTTAACGATGCATCGAAACAATAACATTCTTGCATACGTATAATTTAAAAGGCGGAGAAGGATATAAGACCTTTCATTTAGAAAAATAAAAAGTTCCAAATGCAGCAGATTTTTATAATAGTTAATGTTACCATTGAATGAACTTTCTGAACGAAGATAACTGTTATGAATACCTTGAAAAGTCACCTCAGGCAAAATTATTGTAATCACTAACATCAGATTCACTTGCAGATAACCTTATATGCAAAACAAAATGCCTCTGTAAGGACCAATGCGCTGCTACCATGGTCACATGATATGGGGTTGTAAAACCAGCCCAGACATGGTATGGATGACATGATAAAAAAATATTTTGTTCATCGTCGGACGCATACCAGTAATAAACGCTATGCATGACTTATTCAATGTAGTTACCGCCTTATATGACGTATGAGGGGTGCTTTATGTAGGTAGGTACCATTTGCGTGATTGACTTAGAGATAAAACGGAAAATTATGAGCGTCGGTGGCGTTGTGTAACAACCAATAAATTTATACTGTTTCTAATTTAGAAATGGATACAGGAGCTTTAGTAGGCGGACGGTCGCTATCTTTTCGTAACAAACACCAGTGCTTTTACAGGATTAGTGTTTTAGTACGAGTGGACTATCAGGCCTTTTGCATGTTTTCGCTTGCGCGCCCCGGGAGGCTGGCTGTATTATTTCGTGTAATAACTGAGTTAAGGGCTTTCCAGACGGCTTTCAACGTTCCGAAAGAGGTCTCCCACATTCTGAATTGTCGTGCACATTGTGAGTAAGGACTGCCTTGTTATGTTGAATACAGACCAGAAATGTGACGGTATCAAAATGTTGGGGCTTTTCCTACAAAGTAATTTTGTAATAATAATTTGGTATTTTCTACGACATCCTGTATAATTACAACCAAAAGTAATTTAGTACGAAAATATGTATAAGGCAGATAAATTGTTTAACTTGAACAAACTGACGAGGCTTATTAAATTTTCCGAATTTAAGATCAAAATGAAAGCCTCGCAGGAGACCTATTACAGTATTCCATCAAGAAAATGTCTCAAGGTATTATTCAATTCGGCGAACGTCTTCAACTAAATTACATAGATTTTTACGAAGGCACAGTACCTCTGAATCCATTTAATTTGGCAGACTATAGTATTTTCGCAGTTACATTTATCTGGACTGTGAAAATGAGTAAACGGACGTGACACGTAAAGACTTCAAAAGATGACCGGTCAAATGTCTGTTCAGCGTAATTGCGAGTGATTTCTTACTTCAACGGCTCGAAAAAACGTTAATAATAAAATAAGACGAGATACGCGGACGAAACGTTGACGATTTGTGTTCTGTCCAAGAGTAATGAACTTGATAAGCAGTCAGAAAAGAACAGCTTATGACGTCAGCGAAGAATAAACAGCGAGCTTCTAAATTGGGTACTTATCTTTAATTGTGAGACATGTCTTTGGTACGTCATGCTCCTTATGTACACATAGCTGTTGGTCTGTATGGGGTCTAACGAGAGAGTATTCGACAGCCGATGAACATTACAAGAGCCACGGACTAGCCGTCATTTATTAAAGGAATTTAACTGACATTCTAAAGCGAGGGGCAACATTCGTGTTCAGCTTCCTTTCGGCGGAAGAGTAATCACGATAAAGTAAAGAGATTTACATTGAATCTCTTAGGATAAACCGACCGTGTTGTATGAGCCCTCTGATCTCTTAAATCTGCTAAATGAACAGGTTTGTCTGAAGTTGTCGGGTCGAAGCCAAGGGCAACAGACAATGTCACTTCTATTTGCCTTTGGGCCGAGGGAGGTAAATAAACTAAATACTCGTTACTAAGTGGAGAGCGGTTTTCTTGCGTGAAAGAGTTTATATAAAAATGTCTGGACGTAAAAAAAAAGGTGTTATGCGTGTATCGACGTCGCTGGTAAAGTGTGGTTTTGGTCGTGTAAAAAAATATACAATCATCCTATTCTAAGCAGATTTTGAAATGGAATCACCATATTTGGTATAGCAGTTTTTGTGGGAGGATTGTGAATTGTGTCTGAGTGGTGATTGACGTCATGCCTAAGTCCCTGCGACAGATACAGTCGTGTTGGTAACATAACAACATTTGAATGTTTCGCATGAAAATGTAACGCGGTACGCGACATGAACTTGACATTGACATCATTTAATTTTTGACACGTTCTTTAGACGCAAATCGTATTCGATGCCTTATTATGTAGTCGAGTTCTCACAATTCTCGGCCCAATGCATACGATTGACCTTTAGGCTGTTTGTTCGCCGCATAACAAGACATACATAAAACTGTCAATAGAAATGTAATCATTTACTGTTTGAGAGCAATATCAATGATCATTCAATTGTCCCCGTGTGAGGCGGCAAGTGACAACACAGTCATAGTTTAAACTGGATTGAACATTGAACATCTTTCTGTAATAGGTATATTTAGCAGAGCATTTTTTATATCGTACGGTCGGTGTGGCAGACTGTAATTGATTGAATAGAAATTGATGTGTTGGTCTTGATACGCAAATATAAAACCAAATATTGCCATATCATGATGATAATACAATATAATACTGTATTCCGAAGTTGGCATCGTATGTCGTAGATTTACCTGTGGGTCACTGTAAATTATGTTATTTTCAAACACAGCTATCCAGGTCCCAGTTATTTTACAGATCTCTAAAAGGGGAATAGCGTGCTGAACTCAATATGGATGTATGTATAGTCCGTGCGTCACTGCGTGAATATTTCGACACCACAAAACGATTCCCTCTTAAAATGTTAATAACATTTGGCTCAACGGACGCACTTTGTTACGCTAATGCAGATTTTTGCCACAGATAAAACTTAAGATTAATAAGAACATCGCCTGGAGTCAGGCGTAAATGTTTCAGTTTGCAACAAAGTCGGCCATTTTGCAATATTATAACCACTTGGAAGGATAACTGCACCTCGACCGTCATAAAGTTGACCTTCATTAATATATGTAGTTCCTTATCTTCTCCATAGTTTATTGTCATGGTGCACACTGTAAACTATATTACCTATGTTAATATTAATACCCGGTTGTTTATTGTGTTTTGTTTCAGAATTACAGTAAGATATTACTTAGTATATGAATGGTTTGAAGCGGTTCTCTGTGAGTAATTCTCGTCTTAGTTACAATGTTGCAGTATAAATATCTTCAATGAATATAGGTGGATCTTTGGTGTATACATTTAAATGTATATAGATTTTCTTTATGGTTAAATTGAATAAATAGCTTTGATTTCGATAAAATATTTAGAAAATTCATATAAAATTCGCAAAAACGATATACGATTGTCGTTGTGGATATTATAAAATTAGAAGCTACAAAAAAAGTGTCACGGAATGTCTTTTCACCTCGAAGTCTAGCCAAGTCCCCATCCAAATCCACTTTAGGCGCAATTTTCTCACGCTAATTTAAGCCACGCGAGCCTTGCCAAACTGTTTTCGTCTAGTTTTTCTCAGAAAGCAAGTTCACTCAGTTCACTGCACCCACCTTCGCGGCGCCCTCTGCGTAGAAAATTAGATTTTTCAACTTTCTACGTATAAATAAAGTGTTGGGCTGTTCGTGCCTCCACCGCCGTTAGGTGTTTTCGGGTGTTTCTCGATTGTCTGTTATTACACTTTGCATGCAACTTAGTTTTTACCTGTCGAGCTTTTTTTAATATTTTTGTTTTATCGTCTGTTGTTTTTAATTACGAAAGTTTGGTTTTACGTGTGGCGAGTAGCAGATTACAGTTTACTTTTCATTTTGGTTTTTTACTTATACTAATTTATGTCTAGTGGGTAAATTATTTCGTCGTTTTAAGTAGATTAAATTGGTTAATCTCATGTTTTCGTTACGTTAGATTGTGATAACTTGATATTTCTGACCATGTTTAAATAGCGTGTAAATGGCCTCTCCAAATATTTCACTTAATTGGCTCAAGTCCAGACACTAATTATTCACTTGGTAAACCAACAAACATTGTATTCGCTAGACCAACTCCGAAAGTGTTTTATTTACACATAGAAACAAAATTACAAAAATCCCCGACGGGTCAATTAAAGCTATACAACGAAGGTACTAATGGAAACCAAATTGTGCACGTATATTGCCTTCATAAGTTGCAAAGTTACAAATCCCTTCTTGATTAAAACATGAAATTTTATTTGAATTAATGTTAATTCAACCAAAAATTGCAAACTATTCGACTAAATATCGCAAACTTAATAGTTTTATACTAAGGTAGACACGTAACCGTAAAAGACCGCATTCGGCTTAAAATCTCGCCGCATTCTGCATTGCAGCTGTGGGTGGTTGGCGCTGCAAAATTGTTGTTTATGTGCCACCCCGCGGCCATTACTGAAATTATATCACGATGCATTACCGATGTTGTTTACTGAATCGCGGATTGGCTGTTGGTGAATGTTGGCTCAATTGTTGGTGCATCTAATGCTGGCTCAAACGTTTTGTTAGATATTTTCTATTGTAACTACTTAATGATTTATTAACTATCGTCCATCGTCTAGACTTCTAACAGTGTTGAAATTTTCGTGCAATGTTAGAAAAGGTGCAACTTGGTTACCTACTTTTTTCTTTGTTTTCGTTTCGTAATTCTGTTTGAATGTTTGGTTAAAGATATGTGTAACTACCATTAGATGCTAAGATAAAACTGATGCTTCTAACAAAACGCGCATATTGAAGCGTTTATTGATAAATAAAAAAATACTTTTTAAATGTATGAAAATGTATAATGTAAGTGTGTAATATCGATGCCAGACATACTATTGATAAACGTATCGATGGATCGGATAATGAAGTTGGAAAGTACGCGACGAAACAAACAGGATGCGTGACTATAGTAACACGTTAATAAATCTAGTATACAAATAATATTTGTGCACCGCGAGATTAGATGTCTGTGACGCGGGCGGGGCACACCTAGTCTGTGCGCACACGGATGACGCGCATGTGTTGTAGTGTGTACCTGCACTGGGAAACGTAAAGGTCATTCACTCCGTTGATACTAGATAAACATTTTATCGTTATATTTTTTTAAATCATTAGTGATGCTATATTTTCTGTTTATATTGTTATGGTAATGAGCCACAACACTTGAAATTCAAATTTCCATACTAATTATTTATTTTTAATTAGTCTTATATCCTCACGTCCACTTATGTCCAATTAAGTCTTTAAACCATGTCACACATGACGGCAACCTGCGTTACGAACTACATACACATGAGACTACCAAATGAACAACTAAGTAAAAACGTTAATTACATTTTAAACTTTAATTAATTAATTTAAAGTTGAATGTTGCGTGTAATGCTTCGTCACAAATTGTTATAGTAGATGTTGGCGCACACTTAATGTTTGCCCATCACTTGAGCTTTGATTTCGTCATTAGTCTACTGGTGTAAGCTGACCCCTTGGTCTACTGCAGACGCTAATGTTTTCGTTCGGTATAGCGGTTAGGGTTATACTGGTGTTCAAATACGTGGAAACTTTTCATCCATCCATCATGTCGGCTTGAAACTGTGTGAACGGCTTTTGTCGAGATAACGTATCGGTCGGTAACCGAACGGATTTTGAATGAACGATTATACTTTTATTCGAATGTTGTGGATTAGAATTTGCACAGCCAGTTGTAGAAATAGAAGTACCTACGTATTTTCATAAATGTTATTTCTTATTACTAATTTCGTGGCCTGTTGGGAATGAGTATGTAAATGCATCTAGCATAGTATAGACATGTTATAAACAGCATACATATAACATTACTTATACAATTTTTCAAATTTAATTTAAGGCTAGTAAATATATTGGTGTTGTAGCCATTCTGTTCACAGGTACTCTGAGTGATTAAATTAACTAGGTAAATATTATTTTAATGTTAGATAATAAATAATTGTCACTTATGAATAGTTATGAGTAATTATTGGAATAAATTCTTGAAATGGGAATGTTCCCGTGGTTTCGGTAACTCGGGAACCCGAATTCCAAGTTTTTAATTACGCGTTTTGAATTTTAAATTTGTCCGCATTGCATCACATTTGTTTTTGTATTTTAGGTCGTTTCGTGATTGTTTTATGGTCTGTTCGAATTAGTTGTAATTAGATATAGTTGTCCTGTTAAATCCTTTATGATAACGTATGTTTGTTTAATTAGAAACAGGCAAAACACTTAAGTTTTAGTTTATAAATATAAGTTGCATTACTGTTTTTTAAAAAAATTGGTTCATAAAAAAATCTGCTTTTTGCAAAAAAAAACTAAACTGATGTAATTTGGCGTGTCCCTACTATCAATGTACCTACAAAAAACGGAACTTTTTCTCGGTTTTTGATTGCATATAAATTTATCAAGTTTCGTTTCAATAAGTAGGGTAATGCAATGATGTCATACATAATCTTAAGCTGAAAACATCCTTGTTATGTCTACGGGCCGCATAAAATCCCGACGGTTGCCAAGCTTGATAAACAACTATCCGTAATCGATCAGTAACATTCCGTTCGCTTGTTTCAGATTCAACGAGTTCAGTACCCGATAAACTTCCTGTGATAACGTGAGTTTTTACATACATACATAGGTTGTCACGCCAAATGTACGCTATTTTGTTGCTATGCGATGTATGACAAAAAATACTTACACTGGAATGATTCGGAACCGCATATTGATGTGAGAAATGAATAAAAATGACGGCAGTAATCAGCTACATAACCTATCCATGTAATATGATGCAGACGTTTGTTTGTTATTATATTTATATCCTATGCAATTACTATATAATGTCTTTTACAAGCTTTTAACTTGCAATGTTTGAATGTATGTGAGTTTGTTTAGGCCAAATCTTGCAATATAAATTAGAACCACTTGGACCAAAAACCAAATTAAATTTTGCATAGTTGAATAGGTTTGGTGACAATGCAACATTATGGTACTTTTGATTTAAAAGCTTGTCTTAAAAATATATATTTAATATTAACTTAAGTATTTCTTGTCATATTATTTTGACATAGTGTTCTGTCCAACCATCACATATTTTGTCGCCTTAGGCAATGTCTTAAATGCCGACTAAGGGATTAAAGATGCAGATAAGGGTATTAATAATAACAATAACGACCACCAATCTACCAGGCGTTATCGATACGTCTTGTGGCTTCTAAGAAAAAGCTTACGGATGATATGATCCGTTTGATCATTTTATACTGATGCATTTTCTGTAGAACTTTAAGTACCTTTTCCCAAAAATAATACGCGCCGAGCACATCCTTTTTATACAACTTTTTTTTGAAGTCGGATAAGAAAATAGTTTGTCTCTTACAACTGCATTACTCTACCTTCGTACGATGTTTATGTAGACGTCACGGAGTCTCTGTGGTGTGTCCATTTGTCCAACAAAGATCATAAGTATATTCTATCGTAGTATCGTGCATCCAAATTATATTCACCTATTAAAATAATTGTGAGTAAATTAGGCTATTATATAAGGCCAGGGTGTACAGCTGTGTAATTTCCTTCGTAAATCAGTAGTTGAACTGAAAATACCGTGTAATTAGCGCGCTCATCCGCAACATGACAATTTGTGTCTATAACTCGGCTGTCGTAACAATAATCATAGCGCAATGTTAAAGCGAGACGCCGTATTACACTTGTAGCGGTGTCTCGCTTCCACATCGTAAACGTCCTGCTTTAAGAGTTCATGGTAAGGGGGCAGGTCCTTCAAATACTGTGTTCGTGTCTACTAGCGATTATACTATTTTATTGTAAGTGACGTTTCCTGGACATAGGGACTTTATTATTGTAGACAATTCACACAAACACACAGACAAAATACTTAGTTCAATAATGTCTGTGCTTTACTTGTGATTAAGGTTCCTTTATCTTCCAGGTTGAGAAGTTGATATTATAATATAAGTAATAACCCGATTTTCCTATGAGAGATTTTTAATTCGATTCACTCCCATGTCATATTGTTAGTGTCAATTTCTAACTTCAAGTAGTAAATATAAGGCAGGCTCTATATTGTTATCCTCCTTTTCAATCAGATTGATTAAATTCTCATATGTATAACTGAAGCCACAGGCACACACTAGTTTAGTCGCCTTAGTAACAAAGAGACGTGGGAAACAATATGTGGACACATGCTAAAATCATAGTCTGGGTGTTAATTTCCGCCCGAGATAAGCCAATCTAAACTATGAATTGTTAAATAAGGGATAGGGTTACTATCACGGGTCTATGGGATTGTATAACAGCCCGTTACCATGGCAACTATTATTGTCTGATACGTTTAGTTGGGACTGGTCGAGCTTATACAATGGAATAACCAGATTGCTCGTATATGACATGCCTCGACTGTTTTTGATGCGGATATGTCCGCAACCATTTGATAAATTAGGCTTTCACTTTATATGGTTCATAATATTTTGACCATTTAATAAATGTACCTAGATATTTTCTTGGATGTCTTTTAATACTTTTACGAGAAGAGATTGGATGCTTAGTCACATAAATATCTAAGGGCTTTAAAACTTCTGAACAAAATCACCGATATTTCTTTCAGTCAAACTTAAAAATTTTAAATCGACAAATTATAAAAGTTAGTTTTAGAAGCTATTTTATTTATGAGCAGCAATAAAAAATCTTTCTATCTCTATGAAAAGATTTTTCTTATATATATGAGAAATAAGAAACCTAATACAACCTAAACCTACCACGTAGAACGAAATACCTTCACGTAAAATCCATAAAATTAATTGGCATTATTGCTTTTTTCTCGGTAATAATAGTCTGATGGTATCGGAGTCCGTTATCTTAGTATGCCATAAATCAGACGGTGCTGCAAATTTAGCCGTTCGCAGAACTACCCATTGTGGTGCATGATCGATGGCTTGCAAGGGGCTAATACCGTGGAACTTGCGGAATTCCCATTTGGAGTACGTAATCAACTTGTTTGTGGTTGTTTTCTTAAGGTTTATGGATTTGTGTTTACTTTAGAATTAAATATTTGTGTGTTCTTCACTTTTAGAAGCGACGAACCTGAAATTTCTAATGTTTTTTTTGTAAAGCGTTTTAAACTGAATTTACATTTGAATTCATTGCTGAGTTGTGTATTTAGACCTGTAATTATGCAAACGCTACGCGAAGCTACGAGATACAAAATTCCCAATCCGCTCGTTAACCCACTTGCTTAAAAAACTGAGCATCCACCCTCAACCCAACAGCCCTTGTGAGTTGGCACGTCCACAAAGGCATACGTGAGGCGATACGATGTCGCGGCTATTAGACGAGGAGCCGTTATCCGCGAACCAGCTAGGTACGGCACGATGCATGCGGCCCTATAATAGGGTGACGCTCGATAAAATCAACGGCATTGTTTGCTGTTTATCTGCAGTACGCTTCCTGGGTGAGTGTAGATGTGTGTGCGCCAGAAAGCGTTGTTTAACGTTAAAGTTTTAGTTACTGTCTATACTTAATACTGTTTTAAGTGGAATACACTAGGAATCCTAGCGTTAACTAAGTTCTTAAGTCGAATTGTACACAACATTTTTTTAACTCATAACATGTCTTACAATTTGATGCCTGTTTCCATTTCAATGTAGATTTGTATAAAAATACAATAACAACATTCATTTCAAAGGGAAATTGAAATGATACGCCAGTTTAGTGTATCCAATAACCATTGGAAGGTAAAATATTGTATATACCCCAGTCATTACTATAAATCTGTTGTATTTTTGCCAGCTTTATAATGTAAAGTCGCTGTTATAGCTAGGTACACGCATAGGGTGGGAGTAGATGTGTATCAGATGCATTGTTTCCCTTTCGTACTGTCTCTTAGGGGTAGCAAAACTGTTTTTGCGTGCCATATGTGCGAATATGAGCGGTTTAAAATGGCGGTTGCATGACAACATTGAAAATGAATTTGTGGTTTAGGTAAGGCGTATCAAACTTAGGACGTTAATTTAATGCGTGTCGTACTTGCTTTTATATGAACAACTGTATGTACTGACTCAATCGAAGACAGTAAAGATTACTTTATTTCGATTCGTTATTGCAAAGTTTGCTCTTCAAACAAAATAAAGTTTTAAAACTTTTACGAATAGTTAACTCTCTCTCTTTCTAAATTAGTATCCCTATTGGAAATAATAGGTAAATACGAAGCTCCTGTATTTTTATACGTACGCCTGATCCTCTCAGAACATAATATTGTTTATTTGCCGTAGAAATCTACAAACCACGTCTTCGCGTATTTTATAGTGTAGTCACTATTGATTTGGTCTCGACTTGCCCATAAAACTGTTTAACACCCAGTGCACTGCAGTCGTGATACCGCGAAGCCTGCAATGAGAAAAGTTCGAGTCTTATCGATCCAGTCATTCACTTAACCTCGTGACAATCATTACCGTTTTATTTTAGGTGAAAACATTACTAAAACCGAACAAAAACATGATTGTATTATTCCAACTCAAACTTTCCAATGGGCGCCCATAGCAACCCGGTAATATTAAGCCATCATTAAATATTTGTAAAACACCATTGTCAGCACTATTATGCCTTATTTCTCCTTGACAAGGTAATGAATAATGTATTCATTGATGATATAAAAGCTTATTGCTCGAAGCTCAGCCGCCTTCCAAGAATGCTGCGCGTCATCGCCCACTGTTCAATTCTAATGTTTCCATTGATTGGTGATGGGAGAATTACGCCATGACGATAGCGGAATTACAATATTGTGTAAATAAAGTTGTATGTTTATTATTATATTGCCCGGTGTTTGTCAGGTCAATGACTTGTCGAAACCACAGATTGAGTTGATAATGGAATTATTTAAACATACTTCTAAAATCATATCTGCGATACTTCAATATAGGGTTGTCTAGTTGTCTAAACAAGGAAGGGTTTGCATACCAATATTTCAAACAAATTGACAAACACTTATTATTCGAGTCACATCGATGGCTGATTGTGTTCGCGAGCGCATGACATTTATTTGACGATATATTGCGCCATCAAATCATACCGCCAGCCCTATTACAATTTACTTGAAGTACTTACAATTTTCCCCTTGTTCGTATTGTCGTGTGTGAATGGAAATGCGATCTCCTTCCATGGGGTGAATAAATTCCATAGATCTTTGGCCAACGTACTTTTAACGGTTTTCTAAGTATTATTGCGTGTTTTTGTTATGAAAATTATGTGTATGAGTTATTTTTCTGGATAGGCATTGTACAGTTCTGTGGGGCAAACTTTATTTGGGGATCAGCCAAAGTCTTTTTAGTAAAGAACTTTGATTAAGGGTCGAAATAACTAATAAATGTAGTTTTTTTTTAATGATTTGTGTATCAAAGGATATTGCCCATTTTCCATACTGCATCGTGGGGCTCTTTTGGGACCACTTGATGTACCGTTACAAGCTTCATATTAGGCTCATTAGTTAGATAGAAATATCAGCTTTAAGCTGCCTTCGTTTTAGTTTAATTGACAATCGCAGAATTGAAGTGTATCTGTAACAAAACCTCGTCTTAGCTCAAAGCCTATTCACACTCAACATTGTTGAATATTTTTAGGTAAAATGCTTCAAAGCCACAGAGAATTCAAACATTTTGAATTAATTCTTTGCCATTGTTATAACAACAATAGCTATAACATATAATTAAGGATTTTCCCTACTATTTATTATGTCTTTAATATTGCGTGTACCATCGTTCTCCTTTGAGTTTTATTTATACCTTTTTTGGCAACCCTATCATTTTGTGTAATACTTAGATTACATTATATCCATCTATGAAGTCCAGACTCTCATAAAGTACGTACACTTACACGGGCCCCGTCCCTAGAGTCATCAGGATATTTCTATTATATTATCTACAACGTACGTTGTACTCATCTACTTTGATCTCAGGCATGTGACATGAAGAGGGTTCGCTGACGGGCCGCTTATGTGTGCGCTATTTTAGTACCCGTCGATGTACTAACACACATATAAAAATGTATCCCCCTAGGTCAATATTTATTTATTTACAAATGCCGTAGCTTGTAGTAAAAACATCGTAAACATTCTTGCGTGTCTATTGTTAAAGAAATAGCACTGTCTGTTTTTACGTCTCTACGGAAACGTACACTCGGATCCATTAATATGTAAGATTTTGCAAAGCAATAAATCTGGTAAGCCGATATCAAGGCAATCTATAAACAGCTGTTCAGTGAAGCACAAAGGTTTTGACAACTGAACTCGCTTGATCTCGTTTTACTGGGTTTTTACACATTTTCTTGTGTACGTCTGCCGTATAATTAAGATTATGTTCGCGCAGTGCGGTAATCTTGTTGTATTATTCAGTAATATCTATGCGGGCTGTATCGGAATATTATTGAAATATAGTTTTTCGAAGCGGAATAATTCTTAGAAAAAGTTATCTGTTTCTGGCGTTCATTTGTGTTTCAACTGTTTCTTACAGTTTTTCGTATATGTAAGAAGCGTTTAACACGAGCACGATTAACGTAACATAGCAACTGTACTGACCTTATCTATATTTACAAATGCAGTTTAACATTGTACGCTATATACTACGTGTGTAAATGAGTTACAAACACGTGTAGTTCGAGAATACTACAACAATATGCGTGGAAGTGTACTTGTGTCCATGAAACTGCCACGGCCGCGCCACTCGCACAGCCGATAGTTTTGTTACAAGTTTATAGGTCGTTTATGTATGCCAATCACTTGACTGCCGGTTGCATATCGAGATTTATGTACCTACAGATATTTTAAGTACTTGTACTATTGTTACATGAGCACTATTGTGTAGTTGCGAGTTAATCTCCGTTTTGACCTACGTTGCAAGGAAATAGTGCCAACTAACTATCTAATCCTTTCAGTTTTGGACATTTAAGTTTTATCCGTAGTTGCTGTTGTGGATATGATCATCGCCTTTATTTTAGAACCTATTCAGTTATAGTTGCTTCGCATTTTTTTTTATCCGAAAGTACTCGATATTGTTTCCTTATTAGATTGGGTCGTGCATGATGGCGGAGTCTTTGGTTTTAGAGATTCTTGGATATTGTTTTCACGTTTCCGGTTACTTCTGGATAACGTGAGACAATATTATATGTATTGTGTCGATAAGTTTTTCGTGAACCCATATTATAAAGGTTCTTTTATAGCCAGACCTGCCTACTGCATAATTTATGGTAGGCACTGACCTGAAATGAACTATATGCTATATAAACTACTGTCATAAACTGTTTAATTTAAATATTCATGAAAACAAAATAGTTGGTACATATTTTCAATAGTTTTTCTCTTTACCCCTCATTTACATATTATAACCTAATCAAGCTTGAGAGAGTTATGTTTTTCTTCCCTGTGGAATATTGGCGTTTGTGTTTGTCTGCTCTGGAAAAACGAAAAACAAATGAACGCATTAAAATATGTTAATGCTGGTACACTATGAATAAATGAATGGTTAATTCGCGATCCTTAAGGTCGCCGGTTCGATGCCGTGTAAACAATGGGAGGGGATCATGATTTATATCTGCAACGAGCTTTAGTGGTTGGTGGCAATTTCTTTTTTTTACAGCCCGATGTTCCTAAAGGTCAGCGTACATTGGATTTCCGTCATTCTTGCATGCTCGCGTGCCGGCGAGTGTATTTTATATTTTTATAAAATAAAATGTCAGTGCTAAATTAAAGTGTTAAAAATGATTTATCTTGTCCCTTTTTTTCTTTTAAGTGTATCTACTTATATTTTTATAGGAACTAATAACTTTTCCCTTTACTTCCTGACATGTAACATATTAATTTTTAGATTACTTTAAAAAGTTTGATTTGCCATAGCCAAATGTCAAACTTATTCTGTTATTGAATACGTTTGAGACATTTCCGCAATGAGCAGTCATGTTATATCCTCGATATAGTAGAGGAGTCATTATGTAAGTTATGAAAGTGCTTCGGAGCCACTCCCTGCCGAGGACACTTGATATCTTCAAGTGTTTGTGCCCGACGTCTATTATTGAACTTGATTTTATCTTCACCTTTTGTGAGAGTACGAAAATGTTTATGTTTAGCTCTGTTCGCGAACTAAGTAGGATTTTTTTTGAATATAAATTATAATATATTAGGTTAATATTAGATTTTAAAAGCATAACGCCACGCCTGTATTCCCTGAAGGTGTAGGCAGAGGTGGCATATGGTACACCCATATTTCGCCAGTTATGTTACAGATCCCACTGTAATAGGGGGCGAGCCTATTGCTATCAATCAGGCACAAATCCAGTCTAGATACTGAGGACCATCGTATGGAAAGATTCAGTAACACTTTTTTCGAAGACTTTATTGAATTGAATTAAAAAATTAGCTTTGCCTGTAACAAAAGTAACATTTTCATAGGAAAGCTAATTCTTCAAAAATAATGAGGTTCCTCAACTACCGGTAAGTCCGCACCCAAATAAGTCATAAAATTCATATAATGGTACTCGTGTACTTACATTTCTCGCATGCGTGCGCACGATAGCAGCGGCACCCAGTATCCGTCTGCCTTAACTTCATTAAGTTCTAAAACTATCCGAATAAATTAACTCAGCTTACATAATATGTTATTATGTATGATTTGTGATTACCATCCTTAACTATTAAAGCAAAATATCGCATCAGTTGTGTACGTAATGCGAGGTTTGTGGAGATGTACAAACGTAAGGTTTAATTGTCGAAATAATTGAACAATTACAAGCGGAGCCGCGTGTGGGCTCCGTATGTTTCCTTTGTTCTTTATCAGGGAAGATTTGATCTTGTTGTGTTACTCAACCTGTCTTTAAGCTCCTCCGTAGTATCATCTAACTGAAAGAACATTAGACTTTAATTTGTAGACATTTTCCCAACGGCTTGAAGCTTCCCCGGTTGCTTCTGTTCATCTGTTTATTATTTTGTTACCTGTAATTATCTTGCACCGACCAATTAATCCCGGAATAATAAGACGGTGAGCTTTAACTTAATAAGTCTTCGGATTGCAAAGGCTTCCGTGTTTATCCGCGGACCCCCAAAAGTATTCGGCTTTAATACAAAGGGCGCACAAATTGTCATAATTGAAAGTTAACGTGCGTTAACTGACATAATTACACGAATTGTTTATAATTAAAGGCGTTACTATATTTCACTAAAACAAGCACCGAATTATATAAAATTACTAGTTGTAATGCCTTCTGAACTTATCATTATCCGCCTGGAAATTGTTCCTGGAAAAAGTTATTATTGTGCTCCTAGAATAATGTACAGGATTTTAAACCTTCCACGCTAGACAATACAGCATAGGAAAACAATCTTAGATAAAAAGTGCAGCAATTTCGACCAGAAATTAATTTCCAAACAAAATTATACTGCTCGTCCTATACGTGAGAGGATTCAATTTTGAGTCCTACCTGTATAAGTATAAGGTCGAGGATGTAAATTTTGAATTATATTTTTTTATCGACAGGTCAATTACCCAAGGGCACGCGCGCAGTGTACAAACAAACTGAACACGTTTAAATTAGTGTAGGTACAATTGATTTGATGTATGAGCGATTGGAACCAACCAAATGGGTCATTATCAGGCTGCCGGGTGGTCGGTATTCATTCACTTTTTATAAACTTTGGCGACATACAAAAACCTACAAACAGCTTACACTGTTGTTGTAATTGTTTGTAATGAAAGGAAACGCGGTATGATATCTAGTAGTGGAATTATCTTAATGTGCGAGTGCAGGACTCGAAGGTGACTGACTGTCTTAATGACGTCGGTAGAGAAAGGAATCCGCAGATGGTTTTATGGCAGTACCTACTATACCTTGAAGGCTTATATGTTTTGTTTGTTTAATCACAGAATCAAATACGAACACTAACTTGAGGCTTTAGTATTGTTTTTTAGCTGACGTCTTCCGGAAACTACAATATCTTTGATAACAATAACCTAACAGCTCGTACAACCTTTATTATATCCTGAAGTTATTGCTCTGGTTTCGTTTAATATGGGTACCTATTGTGCGGGACAAGTGTGTATAGTTGTTGTGCGGGACAAATGTGTATAGTTATACAAGTGTATAGTGAATAGAATAGTGTAAGCGAACTGACAAGGACAGCAATAGTTTGATAAGATAGTTTGATAGATATATGTTATGTTATGTTTTCATGTTTATTTTATTTTTTATAGATAGCCATAAGTAAATAGAATAAGAAAATATATAATATACCATATGTTTGTATAGTAAAAATAGGAGAAAACCGCAAAAATTGTAACGCGGCTCTCGCTATGGTAAAGTTTTGTTGTAGTTAAGCAAACTGCGTCGAACCCGCCCCTTTCTTGATTGGTCAAAATTCGTGTGCTCTGATTGGTTGACCAATCAAGGACTTTAGTTTAATTTATGAGATTTCATATAAATATGGGGCCAAAAAACGGCTTCGATGCAGTCGGCGAGCAGCAGTATTAGAAGACACACGAACAATAATGGAAATAAAGCTTCAAGATTTCAAGACAGTGTTTTATTCTTCACCAATCCAGTGATAGCGAATGTGTCAACCACATTTAATGGTCCTTCGAGCCGGATCCCGTGAAGAATAGTGCATGAAGATAGTGCTACAGTGAAGAAATCTCGAAGAACGTACTGTACGTGTTAGTGTTTGTGCGTCATCGAATTTGAAGATCAGCTGACACCATGCCCGTTACGCGCTCCGAGGGAAAGGGCCGCAAGCCGTCGAGTGCACAGAAGCCGTCATCGTCCGAGGCCACTCCTGAGACCTCTGCGACCGGTACAAGCACGGAAGCCACATCCGAATCGACACAGACGGGGACAACTGCCACGGAGAGTTCCGAACAGACCTACACCTCCGCGACGACCGACCCCACCACCGTGACTTCCGTCGCCACCGCATCGACCGCTGCATCCGCATCAGCCGCCAGCGCGCGCCCCGCGCCGGTAGCCACCGCCCCCCCCCGTTCGGCCGCTAACGCGCCTCACGCCCCGCACGCCGGCATCGTCGCACCTTCCGTCACTCCTTCCGCCGCGACGACGCTCACCGCGGGTGCGAAATCGAAACAGCTGATGAAGTCGTCCGCCGCTGTCGCATCGAAAGAAAATCGCCGTGAGACTGACGCCTCGACTGTGAAGCAGCGAGTTGTCAAGACCACCGCCGCCGGTACGTCGAAACCAACCGGCACACAGCTCCTCCGCCCCCCTAGCAAGAAGGAGGGAAGGGAGGGATCGATTTATAGTAAGAAGAAGATGCAGAGAATCGCCAAAGCAAAGGAAGATTTGCTCCGCCTCCAAGTTGAACTAGCCGCTGCCCGCCTGGCCGCGCTAGAAACGGAGGACTCCGATAGAGAGGAAGAAGGGGACGAGGATGAAGTCTCCCTCTACTCAGAAGTCAACGCCCGTGTGGACAACTGGTTGGATAACCAGGTGACTCGTCCAGTCCTAGCCATCGCCAACGAGCCTCACCGTCCGCCAGAGCCGACGATCGTCCACGAAGAACCACCGAAGCAAGTGGAGGTTCATCGAACACCGGCGGGAGGTCAAGGGGACCTAGCCCTCCTAGCTGAAGCCATCACTCGGGCTGTCAGCAACGCCCAGCGACCCAGATTTATAGAACTACCTTTCTTCAGCGGGTCGCATCAGGAGTGGCTACCCTTCCGCGCCGCCTACTATGAGTCTGAACCAACGTTCAGCGCCGTCGAGAACATCAATAGATTAAGAAGAAACTTGAAAGGGAAAGCCAGAGAAGCCGTCGAAGGGTTACTCATCACAAATGCGCACCCTTCAGAAGTGATGAAGACTTTGGAATCAAGATTCGGAAGACCAGAGTCAATCGCAATGATAGAAATGGAAACGCTTCGAGGTCTACCACGTCTCTCTGAGTCGCCGAGGGACATTTGTATATTCGCCACGAAGATCTCCAACGTCGTAGCAACGTTGAAGACATTGGGTTGTTTCAACTACATGTACAACCCCGAACTTGCGAAGACATTGGTGGACAAGCTGACGCCGACGCTTCGGTACCGCTACTATGACTTCTCATCGACGCAACCCAAAGAAGATCCCTGCCTCATCAAACTGGAGAGATTCTTCAAGAGGGAAGCAGAACTGTGCGGGCCTTACGCGCTACCTGAACAGGTGGTAGCACCGTCGACAGCCGCACCTCCAAAGAAGACTCAGCGGGTCACCAACGTCATAGAGAAAAGCAACACACCGAAGTGCTTCGTGTGCGACGAGACAAGACACACCAGCGCAACGGAGTGCGACGCATTTAAGAAGATGGAAACCAATTCGAGATGGGATGCTGCGAAGTCCAAGCGCCTCTGCTTCAGATGCCTGCATTATAGGAGCAAGACTCACAATTGTCGAGCGAAGCCATGTGGTGTCAACGGGTGCAAATACACGCACCACAAGCTGCTTCATTACGATAAGAAAACAGAACAGGCTGAGAAGACAGACAATGAAGAGAAGCCAGAGGTCATCAATTCGGCATGGACAGTGAGAAAACAATCCTATCTCAAGATCCTCCCGGTCCAAGTAAAGGGGCCGAAAGGATCAATAAACACATTCGCGTTGATGGACGACGGGTCAACAGTGACACTCGTCGACGACGGCGTCGCTGCGAGCATCGGAGCTACAGGACCCGTAGATCCGTTGAAAATAGAGACCATCAACGAATTGAGGACCGCAGAATCGGCCTCAAGAAGAGTGACCATCGGGTTGAAAGGGGTCAACGATCGTGAAGAGCAAATTCAAGCAAGAACAGTGAAGAACTTGCAAGTCTCCTCTCAACGGGTTCCACGAGAATTAGTGGAAGGATGTCCACACCTATCGGACATCAAGGGGCATCTTGCGTACTCGAACGCGAAGCCACGCATCCTCATAGGGCAAGACAACTGGCATCTCCTGCTAACCAAAGAAACGAGAAAAGGAGACAAGGACCATCCAGTGGCATCGCTCACGCCGCTTGGATGGGTCCTGCATGGTAGCCAAGCAAAGTCCTTCAGCCAGAAGATCGACTTCGTGTCACATATGAAGGAAACTGAAGATGACCTCGAAGAAATGGTAAAAAAATACTTCGAGATGGACGCCCTCTGCATCAACCCTAGGAGACCGAAAACCGACCCAGAAGAGAAGGCACTTCGTATTCTCGAACAGAAAACGGAGAAGATCAACGCAACAAGATACCAGACCGGCCTCCTCTGGAAGAAGGAAGACATCAAGTTCCCGGACAATTACGAGAATTCACTGAAGAGGCTCTTCAATATAGAAAAGAAGATCGATCGCGACCCAGCCCTCAAGAAGAAATATGTCAAGCAAATGGAAGCTCTTATAGAAAAGGGTTACGCCGAACCCGCGCCGCCACAGAAGACTCCCGAAAAAACGTGGTACCTACCTCATTTCGCGGTCATCAACCCCATGAAACCGGACAAGCTGCGTGTAGTGCATGATGCCGCCGCCAAGACAAGAGGGGTGGCTCTCAACGACATGCTCCTCAAAGGTCCGGATTTGCTGCAGTCGCTGCCGGGTGTCGTCATGCGCTTCCGACAGCATCTCATCGGAGTCACAGCGGACATTAAAGAAATGTTCATGCAAGTCAAACTGCGCACTGAAGATAGAGACGCACTGCGGTACTTGTGGCGCGGCGATCGCCGCGACAACCGACCTCCGGAAGAATATAGGATGACATCGTTGATCTTCGGGGCATCAAGTTCGCCGTCCACAGCGATATACATTAAGAACCTGAATGCCAAACAGCACGAAGATACTCATCCGGAAGCCGCAGCAGCCATCGTGAACAAGCACTACGTTGACGATTACCTCGACAGCTTCAGAAACTTAGAAGACGCAGTGCTTGTGACAACTAGTGTGCGCGAGGTACACGAGAAGGCCAGCTTCGAGCTTAAACAGTGGAAGTCAAACTCAGCATCTCTCCTGGAGGCACTGGGAGAAGAAAACCACACAGAGGACCTAGAGCTATACAAAACAGAAGAGCAAACTGAACGAGTACTGGGTGTCATCTGGAAAATGAACTCGGACGAGCTGACATTTAACCTTAACATGGCGAGAATACCTGCAGAACTCATCGAAGGGAAACAACCGACGAAGAGAGAAGCCCTACGCATCGTGATGTCACTCTTTGACCCATTAGGATTCGCCTCGCCTGTCACCATAAGGGCGAAACAGCTACTCCAGGAAGTTTGGCGCCGAGGAACAGCGTGGGACGACCGCATCGACGAAGACCTGGCGGAGCAGTGGGAGTCGTGGATTGGACACCTGAAAAGTCTCCACGACATAGCGATTCCGCGGCAGTACCTGTACTACAGTGACGCCGCATCCCTCGAGCTTCATGTCTTCAGCGATGCCAGCGAGTCGGCCTACTCGGCGGTCCTATTCTGGAGGGCAGTAACACCGAACGGCGAAGTGGGAGTGTCCCTCATCATGGCCAAGGCAAAGGTAGCTCCGCTAAAGCTGACAAGTATACCGAGGTTAGAGCTACAAGCAGCCGTCATGGGCACCAGGCTCTCCGAAGCGGTCGTCGAAGAACACGAAAGGAAACCCGACAGAAGAGTGTTCTGGACCGACAGTAAAACAGTACTCACATGGATAAGGACCGGATCACGCTCGTACAAACCATACGTGGCTCACCGACTCGCGGCAATAGAAGAAAGCTCCAAGGTCAACGATTGGCGCTGGGTGCCGACGAAACAGAATGTCGCCGACGACGCGACAAGAGATGTACCAACCGCCTTCGACAAAAATCACCGATGGTACAGAGGGCCGGATTTCCTCTACCTAACAGAGGACTCCTGGCCAATAGAACCTGTGAAGACCATAGAAGAAGAACCCTCCGAAGAAGAGAAGACGCATCACATCATCAGTAAAAGAGGACTGAAGCTAGCAGAGGGTCTGCCTGATCCTTTGAAATTCTCCAATTGGGACCGTCTCCGGTATGCGACAGCACGTGTGCTGCAATTCATCGACCTCTGCAGAGTCACCAGCCACAAGGTCAACTACCGACGAACAAGAAAAAATAAAGAAACGGATCCTACGTGGAAGAATAATAAGCCTGTGACAGCGAAACGACAGGCACCCATACCGAAGAAGAAATCGTCACTCAACCTGCTTCCAGTCGCCGCCGAGCTCCTCAAGAAAGCCGAAGAACTCCTGATGCGATCTTCACAAGAAGAGGCCTTCACAGAAGAGATAGAAAGTTTGAACAGCGGGAAGCCGGTCGCCAAGGAGAGCCGCCTTCACCAGCTGTGCGTCGAATCAGTCAACGGCTCACTCCGACTTCGGAGCCGTATCCGAGCAGCCAACGACGTTGAAGAAAACGTCAAGAGCCCGCTAGTCGTCAACGGAGAGCATCCAACGGTGAAGCTATGGATACGGGCAGTTCATCGGCAGCTCCATCATGCCGGCGTCGAGGCAACCGTCAACGAATGTCGCCAACAGTATTGGGTATTAAGGTTGCGCCCCATCACACGCGCAATCCTTCGCCAATGCCTCTTCTGCCGCATGAAGACTCAAGCGCCACCATACCCAAGAACCGGAGACCTGCCAGCGTGTCGCCTAGCACATCATAAGCGACCCTTTACCTTCACCGGGGTCGACTACTTCGGGCCTCTCTCCGTGACCGTCGGACGCGCCAGACAGAAGAGATACGTGGCCATCTTCACGTGTCTCACGACGCGAGCCATCCACCTCGAAGTCGCCGGCTCGCTCAGCGCCGATTCAGCAGTGATGGCGGTCAGACGAATGATCGCACGACGCGGCTGCCCGGCTGAAATTTGGTCGGATAACGGCACCAACCTAAAGGCCGCCGACAAAGAATTGCGACAAGCAATCGACGCGGCAACAGCGGAAGAAGCAGCGAAGAGAACCATCTCTTGGCGTTACATCCCGCCTGGAGCTCCGTTCATGGGTGGGGCATGGGAGCGCATGGTACGCTCCGTGAAAACCGCGCTCGCAGCAACACTGCACGAGCGCCACCCCACCGAAGAAGTCCTCGCCACTCTACTAGCTGAAGTAGAGTACACCGTAAACAGTCGCCCGCTGACCCACGTCTCCGTCAGCGCAGAAGATCCTGAGGCCCTGACCCCTAATCACTTCCTGTTAGGGGGTCCTGGGCGCGTGCCACAGCCAGGCACATTCTCCGAGCAAGACACTGTCTCCCGGTCCAGCTGGCGAGCTGCACAGAGGCTCGCTGACGTCTTCTGGCTCCGCTGGGTGAAGGAGTACCTTCCCGAGCTCCAACACCGGCGGGAGCCCCACGGACGAGGTCAAGAGGTCAAACTAAATGACCTCGTGCAGATCGTCGACCCGAACCTGCCCCGCAACGTGTGGATACGAGGACGAATCGTCGCGGTGTATCCTGGCCCCGACAGCATCGTGCGGACGGTGGACGTGCAGACCAAGGGAGGTGTCCTGCGCCGGCCAGTGAGGAAGCTGGTGATCCTGCCCCTGCCTACGGACGACGTGCCCGCACCGGAACAAGATGCGACGCAGTCGCACGGCGGGAGTGATGTGCGGGACAAGTGTGTATAGTTGTTGTGCGGGACAAATGTGTATAGTTATACAAGTGTATAGTGAATAGAATAGTGTAAGCGAACTGACAAGGACAGCAATAGTTTGATAAGATAGTTTGATAGATATATGTTATGTTATGTTTTCATGTTTATTTTATTTTTTATAGATAGCCATAAGTAAATAGAATAAGAAAATATATAATATACCATATGTTTGTATAGTAAAAATAGGAGAAAACCGCAAAAATTGTAACGCGGCTCTCGCTATGGTAAAGTTTTGTTGTAGTTAAGCAAACTGCGTCGAACCCGCCCCTTTCTTGATTGGTCAAAATTCGTGTGCTCTGATTGGTTGACCAATCAAGGACTTTAGTTTAATTTATGAGATTTCATATAAATATGGGGCCAAAAAACGGCTTCGATGCAGTCGGCGAGCAGCAGTATTAGAAGACACACGAACAATAATGGAAATAAAGCTTCAAGATTTCAAGACAGTGTTTTATTCTTCACCAATCCAGTGATAGCGAATGTGTCAACCACACCTATTATATTAGTTAATCGGAAACATACTATCAATAGATAATCTACTTTCCTACGAAATGCCATTATTTTTAAACATTACATCAATTCCTGCAATCAATCTACATCGAGCTAATCAGCCGAATGTACGACAAAAATCTTTTAATTGATCGACAACAAAGCAACAGACACGCCGCACCTGCATCTGATTTACAACACAACAAAAAAACACTTGATCGGCAAAAACTTACAATCGTAGGGCCTACATTAAAAACCCATCGGTTGGGGTATTAACAAATGTTTAGGAGTTTTAAGGCCTCATTACGGAGAAGGAAAGTGGGGTGTGTTAGTTGGTTTCAAGATAAGTATCAACCCTGCGACACCTGTCCCTGCTAGTGAGACAAATTAACTATTGTCCACTGCTAAGGCAATGGTTTGTCGCGCTCGCTCAGCTTTCCTATTTTGATAGCGTTAAATGCCAGGTTTCGTAGGCATTCTTTAATATCGGCACTTGAATACCAAATAGGTATGACGTTTCAGCCATGACCAGAATGATTGTCATGAATTCTGGTCATGGTGGTGGAATCTTCTAAGAATCACGCTCTCACAGAGTACCTGTTTGAGTAATACCTTCCTTGTTACAAATGTGATCATTTACCACCAGGTCTAGGTAATGAAGGCTCGTTTGTCTTGAATTAACAAAAGGCTTCAGTACGTTGATGTGCTTGACTTTCTTCAAACATATCTATAAAGGAAATAATCGAAATAAAAGCTACTATTTTAGTAGCATATCTTTCGCATGTCACTATAGTGCGTGTAGATCCATTGCATGTCGCTTATTTTATCGGCAGATGGAGTTCAACTGTGCCAATTAGTGGAATAATATACCTTATATAATTCGTTCGTATAAAATAAATTAATAAAGTTGATAACCCAAGTCGCGCATTGGGTGTTTTCTTGGTATTCTGCGTTGAGTGCCAAGTGCTTTGTATGGTATTTAATGAAAATTAAATGAGTATGCGCGAGCCAGATGTATTTTTACAACCTTTTTGCATCCAAGATGTGTTTGTAAACACATACGACTAAATATGTTTATAATTCAACTCCTTTTACCATTATGGACTTAATCATGCGTTCTGATTTCTCCGCTTCAATGGTTTGGACCAAAGGCAGAAGTATTTAACATAAGGCAGACAGTCAAACCAAAAGACAGGTAAATAAATTGAAGACAGACGGGATAAAGACAAACTTTCAAGACGTCTGAAAAGTTGTATCTAATTAAATCAAATAAAGTATGTTTGCTTAATGTCGAATGGTATTATTGACTACTGCGTTTAACATTCAGAATAGCAGTAGATGCAAAGTCATGATTAATATCCTCTTGTAATACTATATTTTTGGGACAATGCCTCATAAAAATACTGCTTCACTCCAATAAAACAAATGTTTATCAATAAATCACAATATTCACCACAAATGATAGCGCTTTATTAATAAATAATACAGCTACTCATAAATTTCATGCCGAAGACGTCTAAAATTACCAAACACCGGAAGAGAATTAATCGTTCAATTACAAACATTAATTCTATATCCAATATCCAGTCCAAAACACAATATAATTTACTCCAAACACAAAGAATAAAATTACACGTAACAAGGAAACGTGAGGAGCAGGTGATGGCAATTACCGATAGATACAGATGTTGGGATGAAACAAAGCTCCACATTAAACCGACCACCTTACCAACACCTTTGCATTTCGTACGGACCAGCTGCCGCCATTAAAAAGGGAAGTGTCATAAATGACGCCTCAGGAAATGTTTGTTTTACAATGGCCAATGACAAGACAATAGTTGGCTCTCTCAACACAATGTTATTACACACAAAAATGAGCTCCGCCAACATACCACCCATAGATTTCGATTCATGAGCGCGAGTACCATAAAAGGCTCCATCACAATGGATTCCGTTCATCTTTTGTTGTCGAGGGTAGCTGGTGAAATGGCCGCGTCTTCCCGGTAAGAGGATTCGTTTTTGTTGTTACTGATGAATAAATTTTTATTTACCTCCGGGGAACAATGTCACCGACACAAGTCAGCTGAAGGACGCCTCCAGTGTTTTCTACCAATTGTTTTTGTTTCAAGTACGCACCGTGTTTTCAATTGCTTTTTACGATAATTATTAAAAGCTTAGCTGTGACGCCAAAATGGCTAGTAGTAAACAGTTAAAAACCATAAAGTAAATTAGGTTGAGTGTTTGAAGTGCTTCAATCATAAATTCTGTTACAAAAACAAAGCATCCTAACGAAACGTTTTCTCAAAAAATCAATATCAATTCAAAAGAATTTAAAAAGAACAGTATTGCACATACAGGTAATAGGGCGAGTTCCCTCAATCTGATACCGCATTCGCGCCAAATCTTTTTTCACCCAAAAAAACCTGAGGGCTTTAGGTAGGCGCCAAAAAGCCGCCGTTCTCAGAACGGGAATGAATGAAAAAAACCATAAACTAAAGTTGCGCCTCACCGACAAACGGCTTCACGTGCCGATGCACCAAAGTCCAAAACCCTCCGATGCTTAACAATTTAACGATAAACGAAAAATTGCCCTGTTTTTTGTGTGCCTTGTGCCTTATCTTTACGTTTGAGTGAATCAGTGTGGCGATTAGGAACTCTTTAATTACGGGGATGTCATGTCGCTTTGATGTCTGATTGCTTGGGTGGAAATAAAGAATTCGCGGACATTTCTATGGATAGAGATTAGCTAGCGGACAAGTTCTTTTGACTATGTAAAGGAACCTATATTAGGATTTGTGACTTATTGTTACGACGAAAGTTATAGAAAGACAGGGTATAATGATGTCCAAGTTGTTATTGTAATTATTATTACAATATCTCTTTTGTAGATATGAATATCATAAACTGATTCTCGAAAACAATTTGTTGTTTGATTATATAGTAATCTTTTACAATGTTGTTCGTGTCAAACTGTAGGCATTTGTTCTCACCTTCATCATAGCACCATCCGGGCTATCCTTTGGGAAGTCTGAGATCATTTCGCCATTTCCGTTGTGGTCTACCGCGACGGCGTCTCACGGTGCCTTGGGAACCCTTCTGTGGTTACTTGTAAACTAGAAAGGGTGTATTATAACTACCGTCTCTATTGCTATCTGGTGGAACGCCAGAAGTTTGACCGACGGCGTATCGCTTACGCTTATGTTTCCTTAAAGATGCAACCAAGATCGCGTTCAGGTTTTGAATTATCGACCCCGCCATACACAAAATTAGACTGAAAATGGATTGCATTCATTAAGCTACGGTTTAACGATGATAAAGTCGTTAAAGTTTCACAGCAACAGTAACCAGGAAACCGGTCTTAACATATGTCACGCGAAAATGAGTACAATAATGACATAACTTTGCTTATTTACATGTATAAAAAATAAACGTGAACCGAAAATTAAAAATGTTCGCTTCCCGCTCACAACGAGGCCCCCATTGAAAATTCTAATCTAATCTTCCTGCAAACTTGGTCCATACTCTCCCATATTAAATTGGCTTTGTTCACATCGTTTGTACAAGTTTTAAGCACGTCCGCGTCGGTTTCATTTAAATTCATTCATTACATTGATTAATAACGCGAGTGTTGAACAAATTTCGACAGATTCTTTGATCGAAAATTAATGGCGAAATAATTGCACGGTGCATGATTGAAGTAAGAATTTTTGTGACCTATGCACCTGTGTATCATTTGTACAAGTCAATCTGCGGTACCGCTGAAGGTATTGATCATTACCGTAATAATGATATTCCGGTTATAATTTCGGGAAAGCGAGATATTTCATGACAGCTTCACCTGATGTGTTCATTATGAATATTCCGCTTTTGTTGTTTTATATAACAGTAATGACTGGTATTAAGAGTTTTTGTTCGCTTTGTAGATATAAGACATTGTGTTCGCTAATTACGAAAGTTGAAGATAGTAATCCAATATAATAGAGGGCGTGCTTGAAATAAAATGCTAGTATTGTTTCGCTATAATTTAAGTTTTACTGAAAACTCTCATACGTATCCAAATACTCAGCCACATCGGCAATCGAAAACCCGAATTATTCTCCAGCGATATTCATGAAAAGCCGTATTTATTATGTTCACAAACTGTTATTGGATTGCGTTCACTTTGCACCAATTTATTCCGAATACCGCCCAATTCCGAACACTTTGCTACCCATATTTATTTACTGTAATTTTGCTCTACGATTGTTATCCGTTCATCCCCTAAAGATATCCCGGCGTGCGAAAAAAATAACGTTTTTTAAAAACGATAATTCTGCTGCTATAAAAATCGTGTGCCTTTTTTATCCAACGTTGGAACAATAAGATGATTAGCGACCCTAAGGCCAGGCTCGCTCCCTTTTTAAACGATAGAATTACTTCTCGGAACTTTGTTACTGTGTTTTGATAGCCGAGGTCATTATACGCTTCGAAATCTTTCGTTCCAGTACTCATGAATTTCGCTAAGTTTTTTTTTATTGGACCTATTAGTGGTAATTTGAAGTTGTCTTACAATTTTAGCAATTTTGTCGGTCCAATTTTTACTCAACTAGATTTTCGTTGAGTTTATATAGTTAAGCCGTAAAGTAAAGCACGAGGTTACAATTGCCGTAGAAATATTATAAAAAGTTGTCAACATAGTTTTCATAAATGTTAGACTTAGGTATAAATTAGCACATCAACGTATATAAATTGAAACATCCAATAACCATGATACAAAAACAAACATAAAACATTCTCATTCGCATTTATAATATAAATGGGATGTCATATTATCGTGTCATATTTCGGAATAGATCCGCCGGGTGGCACACATACAAAGCTATGCGGTAATAACGTAACAAATTGACAACAACACATTTCATTGCCAATGCAAAGGTCGGTCGTTCACTGTCTACGCTCTCGTTCAGATAGTGTCAAGGTGAAGTCTGGTTGCATTAATTAACTAATACATTCGAGAGGTCTCCGCACAGATTAGGAGATCCCCGGACCGCTGAGGTTAATATGACAATTTAACAAATACGCAGAATTGGTTTGGGATCAATTAGAACGTTCTGGATGATTGAGGTCGATTGTAAAGACATTGTGAAGGGTTAATTATACTTGTTGAGTCGAGGACTGGGAATATAGGTAATTGAGATACGTATTAACATTGAATCGTATGGTGGAATTGATGTCGGAGTAACAGTAGAATTGTCCTTTATATTTCGTAAGAAGAAATATCCTTTAAAATGCTAACGTGGCTGCATCGCTTACAAAAATAATCTCACATCTATTATTGGGTGGGAGTGGGAGCAGATCTCGCCAGTAAGGATTTAACTTAATAGAAATTTATTTAGTGAATGATCTATTTGTCTCTAGTGTTGGTGGTTGGTCTGGGAAGAAGTACGGATAAGTGACACTTGTATAAGGTTTTGTATTCTTTTGTGGGACTAAATCCTGGTCTTCCAATGCTTGGCAAACGTGCTTTTAACAGATTTCATTACAAGTTATAAATACAATAGGTAAAATCAGCTTCATAAGCAGCTTAACATGTTAAGAAACAATCATCAAGTTATTGTTTCAAATTACAGAAACGTCCAAATGATAATCTAACAATATTTAAGACTTTTTACTATATAAGACTAGATGTTCTTTACTTATGATGCTGACTGTACCTACCTTCTTGTTTTCTACAAAGACATTTCACACAAAGTTATGCGCGTACAGTTATATTTTAATCTCAGTATCTAATATTGCTGAGCTCACTTATCTTTGATTGCATTCTCTAATTTGAAATACAAAACAATTATGTAATGAACAGGTTATGATAATGCTAAAGGTATTAGGGTCATTCCATGATATGCCTGACAACGTCGAGAGAAAGGCGCAGTGCGGATGACATGGTTCTAATTGTGAAATGTTCTGTGAATGTAAGTAAGGCGGAACATGGCGGATTTTGAGCGTCACTTGTGAACATCATTGGTACCAACTTAGGTAAGTAGTTCAGCTCATGAGTTAAGCCAAATTAAATAATTGTAAGGGATTTCTCTTTTTTTATAATTTAATTTTCTCAATTTTTTTATTGGAATCAGTTTCTGCTTGCCTTTCCAAACAAGTTCCTTCGCTTCAGCTAAATATAGATAGATAGAAATTTTTCATCACATTTTCCCTAAAAAATATACATATAGGAAAATTAATTTGGTTCTCCTTTAAATACCTTCCGTTTAAAAATCTGTCGGTGTTCCCACCGAATCATCGCTTACCCCACATAACTGAAACTTCCAAAGACGAATGGCCTACATCATAAATCAACACAAGAAAATCCTCGTATAACTCTCGCCTTAAAATTGATTCAAACGTATTCCTTCGCCGACAATGATTTACGTTGCTTCCGCAGGCTCCGGCCGCGATCGGATGACATAACTTTCTACACCATATATGTCACGTGTTAGAGACATTGTAGCGGTGTCTATTACGGTGTGAGCGGAGGGTGTCGGGTGTCCAGAAATATCTGGCTATTTAGCGTTGACCGCTCTCACACCGACGCGTAATTCGTGTAGTTCCGTTAACTTTAATTTTTTTCATCAGGCTGTATGTTCATAAACTATTATTCTCATTGCCCTAACTGCACTTGAAAGTCCTCTTTTGCTCTAATCATAATATCGAAGACAATATACTTCATCATCATCATCAGCCGAAAGACTTCCACTGTTGAACAAAGGCTTCTCCCTTAGAACGTCACAATATACTTACTACACCAATATTAATGAAATATAAGTAAAAATGCTTTTTATTAAAATATTAGATGTTTTTGACGTTCCTACTGGCGCAACCGTACTCTAAATTGTTTCTTATACCCTTATATATATTTCTTCCAAGGTGAAGCGTTTCTAAATAAACTACTTAAAACGCACCCACGATACTAAACCAACGGTAATGACTAAAGGAACTACCCCGGAAAACTTTCAATTACAAACAGAATTGTTTGTAAACAATAAAGATATTGTAATTGTTATGAAGGCGCTGTTTGTTGCGTGTAAAACAGTTTTTATTTAAAATAAAAGCCTTGGAGTATTGTTTGTTTACTTTAGGAAATAAAAAGCCATGTTTTATTTCATCGTTATAATCTGAAACAAAGCTTTGATTATATGTAAATCTACTTCAGACCCGTCTATTGTTTATTTTCATTTTTTCTCCATGTTCATGTTTCTTTATACTGCAAACCAATTAATTATAAAATGTCATTTGATTTTTATAGTAAAACATACAATTTATTACTTATTTGTTATGATATTGTTGAAATTAAATTGTGTAAATCTATAATATAAATATTCATGCTGTGAAAATTTTTAAAAGATATTCAACAAGAGCAAAAGAGATTTCTTTTAATTTTGAGTCTACTTTTATTGCACATATGTTAAGTATAGTTAATGCTACAGTTCGGTGTGACAGTGGAGCACGTTAGTCGTTTAGGCGCGCCGGTTCCTATGTACTTTTTGTCCCGGGGACAATTCTAAATCGGGCCGGGTCGTTGCCGGTCTAATTCCGTACTAGCCACGCCGCCTATACTATATAGTACTGTGGACTTCCTATTGCGTAACACCAACGAATACAATTGATAGCGTTTAGCGAATATCGGACACAGTGCACGCTCCGATGCTACGACACGACATGCACTGTGTAGGTTTCATTGCTGAATTTATGTGTTGTTGGAAAGTGGCATTACTGCATTAGTCATCTTGATAGACAGAAGTGGATGTTAATATTAGAGGATGTGGGTGTGTAGTCTGACGTGTGATAGCTCTTTTTGTAACACAGATTTCGA
The DNA here is from genome assembly GCA_946251915.1 of Abrostola triplasia. NCBI lineage: Eukaryota > Metazoa > Arthropoda > Insecta > Lepidoptera > Noctuidae > Abrostola > Abrostola triplasia. The sequence continues at coordinate 1,751,870 of OX276433.1, forward strand.
GATTAGATTCAGCGTGTAATTGTGACGATAACGCCGGCTGTGTCGCTTCCCGCTGGATCTGTCTGCGTGAATACAAATTAAATTTAATGTAGGATGTAAAGGGGTCTGTCTGGCCGATGATTATGCGCTTTGAATGTTGTTTTATACTACTTTCGTGACGTGACCACGTGCACGTACACCTTGTTTAATGCTTGAATTTTAAATCTTATTAAGAAACAATGGCGTAAAGTGTTAATTTATTTATACGATCCATTAAACAAAAAAAGATACTGAATAAACATCGACGGCTTCATCAGCTAAATTGGCGCCCTATACTAATAAACGTGAAACTTTCTTCCAACTAAGTGCAACAGCATGTTATAATGGTATTAAAGTTTCCATTAATTTAATTCCTTTGTGCCCACAATAGATATCTCTAGCCAGTCGAACCGTATCAAGACTAGAATAGTTGACAAGGAATGCCGGAGCGGCCATGTTGGCTTGCGCACGCGCCGGTGAGCGCCAACTAATTAATACATGCCCTTCCAACTCTTCATTAGCGAGCAGACGCGTTTTTGTTGCGATCGGTGCGCGAGTGCAGGTTTTTCGCGTACACGCGCACAGCGCGGGAGGTAAACACCGCCATTGCATTTCTTCGTAGGTGATAGTGTGCGAGATGGATCATACAAACTAAGATATAAACAGGGAATGTACGAGTAGATACTTTTTATAATAAGCTTATCATATTCATCTGCAAAAAAGGATTAACATTGTCCGTATCCAGTTGTATCTAAAATTCTATAGTTATTTTTTTATTGTTACTAAGAAGCGCTTGTAAGGCGTCGACTTAATTTAAAAATACTATAAATCCTCACACACATTTAAATAAGAAGTTATATCAATAAATCATAAAAAATAAGCTATTAATTCGCGAGTACAAGACACAAGGCTGTAATTAAAATGGTATAATCAATTTTAATTACGATCGTGTGTCTATCGTGGGGGTTCATAGCAATGCCTTTAATTTCACATACTTCCACATGTAGTTTAAAGTTTTTTCGCTCGCTAGTTAAGAGTTACGCGTACCGATAAGATGGTGTTTTACGATTCCCTCCAGTGATATGTTTAAATGTCGGTTTTTATGCGGTTATCATATTACGTTTTTTTTATTGTTTCCGGTTTTCGAGTCGGCCGGTTTATCTTTATGTTCTATTTTATTATTGTCTTGTTGAGGCGTACTGTTTTTTGTGAATGTTGGCAGTTTTTGGAAAAACCTCAAATATAAAATTATCTATATGATCGAGGATCAAAGTTTGTGAGGCGAACTTTATGGTTGTTTCTCTTCAAATGGGAGCTGTTCATTAATTGAGGTTTTTGTGATCTTCATTTGAACGATGACTTGTGGCTTGTGGTTATTCATTGCGAATAGTTTATTAAACTCTTGCTAAAACGAGAAAATCATCTTCCTCGATCAAATAAAAAATGATAACCTTGTATGGGAGAGAACTTAAGATGTAAATATACAGGGGCGCGCAACAAAAAACGTTCTGTTTTGAATGTCAACTGTTTTGGAAGCACATACCGCCACCGCCTGCCGCCCGCCGCTCCCGGTGAATGCAAATGATATTGTTGCTACAGAAAGATTTGATTGATACGGGTTTTGTTGCAAAAAGTTTGCCACGTGCAAAGTTTTGGCTATCAAAGCGGTGGCATTGACCTCTCCGATTGATTCGATAGATATCGGACGGACAATAAGGCAGAAATAAGAGCTTAACTTCGCCCAGGGCTGCCACACATGAGCGAAAGATTAAATAAGTTACACAAGTTACTGTGTAATAAAAAGTTTGAAGGGCGCTCGGAAGGCGCGTGTTTTGATCTGCTCCTCGCTTACTTATGTTTAGTATCCCGAGGATATGGCTCCTAAGTATTATTGGTAGTATTCGTTTGTGAGTCATTAACTTACGGAGGTACTATGAACGTAGGTTTATGATAGTCTTATAAGTTGTAGTTCTAAACGATTGTTAGATATAGCCTGAAATTAAGTAGGAAACTATCGTTAAAATAAATGTTCTATTATGGCTTAATTATTCTTCATTAATAGATTCTAGGTTCTATTACAGACGTACCTATTAATGTTTTGTAAAACTCCTTACATTCTCGCAATACGCTAGATTCTGCCACATTATTACACGTCACGCCCAAGCTTTACGATCACCGATTAGAAGAGGCGTCACTGTTAAATTAATTAATTACTCCATCAGTTTAACGCGTCCCTTTGTTTCCGCATCACCGCATTTGACATTGTCACGTCGCGTCGATCTAAAGGTAATAATAAATCACGCGCCAACCCTACTACGAAGCAAATGCAAAAACACGACAGGTCGGTTAGGATGTCGCTGTGTTTGGCTCCTACATCCGCCTGTCCGAGCCTCCATTAAGGAGGAGAATGTATTGTAAGATAATAATGACAGACCTCTTTAGATGTGAGGGTCAATATTGTTTGACGACGCCGACTGCGTACGCTCATGTTGAGTATTTTTAAATAACGAAGTTCCGCCATTTTGTTACTTTGATTTAGTTTTAAGATCCAACGTAATGTAAAAAAAAAGTTAGACCGTTCTCAAAAGTGGCCTGATTCATTTTTAACATGTTTTCCACATTAAATATTTTTACTGTATCGTGGGTGTAAACATAGTTATCATTCGCAAACGTACAAACACCGATTTTATAAAGAAAATACTAGCGGTTTATAGAAATACAATATTTTTGCGAACTAGGATTAAATCCTGAACGCAGAAGTTTCTCTTATCGGAGCCACATAGCCAATCAGGTCGTTTCTAAAAATAGTTAAGTAAACGGATAGAATTATCTGAATGATTGTTCTTGTAATAAAAAGCTAAGCTTTAATAGTTATTATTAACTATTAGGTGTCAACCATAACCGTAAAAACATGTTTTGTGATGTTGCTAATTCGCGTTTAGATTGTAAAGATCTTTTCAAGTAATATTTTCTGTCACTTTACGGTTCTTTATTTCAATAAAAAGCATTAGACTCAGACTTAACTGCATTTTATACATTACTAGCTGCGCCCCGCGGTGTTACCCGCTACATTATATCGGGATAAAATGTATATAGCCTGTGGTATTCCAGGGTGTCAGCTACCTCCATATGAAACTTCATTAAAATCAGTCGATCCGTTGGAGCGTGAAAAGGTAACAAACATACAAACACACTCACAAACTTTTTCCTTTATAATATTAGTGAGATGTGATGTTAATTCGTCGAGTGAGGGACGTTAGCAATGAGTCTAAATTTTAAATATTGTAATTATATGTACCTACTACATATATACCTGTGCCTGCCCTCAAATAATACTGGCGTGGTCTTACGTTGTTATAATATATTGTGTTAGAAGGTAACTCTTCGATTAAAAAGCTATTTCTCTATAATCTACTTAGTCGAAATTCATTTGGAAGCTTGCATAACGTTGATTTCAATAATTACATTTTATTTTAATTAAATGTTTATTTATATTACTATTTATGTTGCTATGTCTACTGTATTAGTGTCAAGGCCCTAATTAATTAAGATTTCATTCAGTGTCTAAATTATTGTCGTTACGTTATAAATGCCATAAGTTGGTTACCCAAGGGTTTTAACGGTATTAAAGTTTATAACTCTATAATTATACTGATTACATGTTAATTATAAGTACTTTGGTTACATCGATTGGCTTTAAGGGCATCGCGTATTTATAATTTAAGCTTTTGACAAAATTATTTGTCATACTACTTAGTTGTTGGGACGTAAGCGCCGGTTTCAACAATCGTATGAAGAGAATTAACTATGAAATGTATGTACTTAAGCATACATTCGTGTTTCGTAACAGTACGCCTAAACAATATGATAATCAAAATAATGCACGTTTCCCGTGCATGCCGGCGACACAAAGGAGGTCGTTACATCCATCCAGACCAGCCGCACATAGTTCCAGTGGAAACTTAGTCATAACTTCCGATATATCAAACACTTATTACGTTAGGGAAGTTGGTTTCCGTCCTCCGCACACAACACAGTAGCACACATACCTAAAGCACCTAACGTCCTTCAAATAAAGGTCAAAATTGAATACAAAAGCGCACATGTACATCCCGCCACAAACTTAATTATACAGTTCGCAAAGCCGAAATCTAAACCATTCTGCCGGTGTTAGAAGACGTATTAGCATATCTGACGGCGGCAAACACAATTTTGTGTGCCAGTACATTTGGCTTACCATAATGAGTGGTTTATGGCGTGTGCGATGTACGTGGGTAGACTGACACTCGCGGTCAAGGTCAACCCGACGTCCGTCGTCCTGCGAAGGTCACGTCTCTGACCGAGAGCCTGTTTGTCCCTCGAATTTCTGGGAAATAATACTCGAGCATCGTGTTTCCTTCGAGATGCTTATCCTTGGTGAAGTGATGTGTGAAATGGCACACACGAGATTTATGTGCGTACTATCTAGATTGAAATCGAGGTGTGACAATGATTCAGCTTGTTAAGATGCAATCTGGTGCATTGCGGAACGATTTTGTCTTTAAGAAAAGACGAATTGACTAATCAAATCTGGGACCTATAAGTGAAAAGTCGCACTTGCAACAAAATTAGACGTTTAAAGCAATACCCAGTTTTCATATTTCCATGTCGCCACAGCTTTATGAATGAACCTCGCACAACAATTCGCATCTATGTTACAGTTCATAATAGCGGTAATTCATGCCTTTTGTTATCAGACTACCATATTATTACGAGAGCAAAGCTATATTTTAATATAGCGTTATAATGTGCGAGCAATTTTGTCGCTACAATGTCGACGTCACAGATAAAATCTTTGAAACATGATGATACTATTATGTCTTTATTGCACGACCTACACACCATAGAACCTCACTCAGATACTATCTAATGCAAGTAGGACTCGTATTTATGTCATCCGCGAAATTATGTATGCAAACATGTGGATTGTTTGGTTTTTACGGTTCCGTACCCAAGGGGCAAAACGGGACAATATTACTAAGACTCCGCTGTCCGTCTGTCACCAGGCTGTATCTTATGAACCATGGTAGTTAGACAGTTCACATTCACAGATGATGCATTTCTTTTGCCGCTATAACAAGAAATACTAAAAAATAGAGTAAAATAAATATTTAAGTTTTTACAGATAATGGTACGAAACCCTTCGTGTGCGAGTCCGACTCGCACTTGGTCGGCTGGTTGGTTTTTGGCAGTGACAGAACGCAACTATATATTACAGAATCTTGTCTCTTGCTGTCTGTACCTAGTAAATAAAGACAACTCGAATTGAAATTACGTGAGAAACGTTATTTCACTGTATATTTCCAAGTAACTCTACAATTTGTGAAACTAATTGTCAGTCTACTAAGCTAGTATAATCTGATGTGTATAGTGTAGTAGTGTAGATGTGGATACGGAACTCCTTTAGGGCGAGCCAGTAACTTCTGGGCACTTACCCATTTAAGCAGATATAATGCGGCTTCTAGGCCAAGTCATTCATCATGTTTAATGGGTTTAACTGGTCCCCACCGGCTATACCAGGGTCTAGACTGGACTATGAAGCGAGGTGGGAAGGAAACCAGAAGACGTAAACTGCTCCGGTGGGTCATCGCACAGAATGTTTACTACTTCTGTGAAAATGTTGTAAATTATATTCTGGATAGAAGTGAAGATCTAAATCTCAACTGTTGCCATTCTAAACCTAAACTACAATGTGTAGTATTCACAGATAGCTAAACTTGGCGTTATATTATTAGGTTTAAATGGTTTGAAACTTGTTAAAACGACCTCTCTTAATTACGTTCGAATGAATATTCCATAATACCTAACATTTAGTACTAATAGGATTCCTACACAATAGTACGTAATTATAACACTAGTAAAAGCTTACGGATCCATTAATTACTGAATCAATTCATTCAGTTTTCATTCATCCTTGCGTGGGAAACCAAACAGTCGGTAATTCTATCCATTGTATTCAGTATTCTATTATGTTCAGATTTCAGATTAGCTCTGAATCTAAAATACGAAAGAACCCTATTAACGCCAGTTATAAAAGCCTTAGGTATTCCCTTGGGTAACATTTTCTTTAATATGAATAACCGTTTATTTTAAAATATGGTTTCGTATAATAAAATTGATGATAGCTATAACGTATCACAAAACAAGCCACTTTAATTCCGTCTGAAGGAATCCATCAATCTATTTTCATCGCGGCCTTGGTAATGAAAAATGTTCGCTTCACTCGCATCGATTGGGTATTATAAATACGGTTATTATGGCACTGTATCGATTGCTGAGAGTTCAAGGTAGGCCGTAGCCGCCTCTGCGCCTTGCAGCATTTATTTTTTCAATAACGACTGCTTTTCTCGTGATCAAGGTCCTAGCGTGGTTATTGCCCTAGCTGGCTGCCATCCGTAGATTTTGGTCAGTCGAAACAGGAATCAGAAACCCAACTATAAAAGTATAAAATCGAGTTGCTTAGGTCTGAAAGACATTCTTATATTTGGCATTACATAATTATTTATTTCAAAGCGTAAATGTGAGCTTTGTTATCTGTAAATGTTTTATTCAGTAATATCCTGTATAGACTGTTATTTGATGGAACTTGTGGGCGACGTTTAAGGCACCAGAGATAGCTCGGTGTTTATTGTTTATAGTTTCTATTCTAGGATCTTTTGAAGCCTTTAAAGTTATCGCGGTTTATATCCGTAAAGCCTTTTAAGGAAGTGTCGAAGATCCAGACAATAAACACGAATTCTCCAAGAAAATGGTTGTGTTTCAAGACATAGACATTTTTTTGAAGAATTTTTATTCATTTAAGTGCCTCAGCTAAAAGCAAGGTTCGAATATATAGTATCCGGGGAGAGGACATGCAGATATGTTTGAAGGAGGCCTGTGCCTAATTAGCTGAAGTTAAGGCGCGCTTATAAAAGTATGGTATTTAAGGGGGTTTTTGTGTGACGCAGTGACGCTACATTCGTTCGGTTCACCATGATTTGTGTGTTCAAATCCTCCTATCTCCTGCATACGTAATATAGCATTTTCCTACGATACATACTCTAATGTAAGTCTTAAAGGCTTATAGGTACCAGTTACAAGCCATAGACTACAGGGCTCTAATTTAACGCAAAGTCAAACACTGGGGCCAAATTAAGGATCTCACCAAAGCCTCGCCTCCAATACATAAATCTATGAGGCTTTACAAATCTTGTACTATTCCGTAGTGTTTAATTATAATAATTAACTACGCTACGATTCATGAGAATTCCTATATCGACGCTAAAATACTTTATATGCCTACGTATGTGTGTAATAATTCTTAAAGTACACATGACCTTGTTGGGTTCATTGCTAAAAATAATATTTTACACGTTGCCGTCGAGGTCGCGATGACAGTTCAGCGACACTAAGATGAAATGTGACGAAGGATGACTTCCGCCACCCGATGGGAATTTTATAGAGAAGTTCCAGTGTACGGAAACCTTTGAGTATGATGGAAAGTAACAAGGATTACAGTATGTTCGTATGATGTTCTTATTTTGTACTCTTATCTGGGAGATTTAGTATCTTGACATTTAAACTTTTTGGTTGCTCTACTTTTATTTTGCGTGTTTTGTCTCTCCTGGTCAAAGGCCTTCCCTTAGTTTCAAATCCCTGGTTAGCGCCAATTCCGGCTGTCTTTCTTAAAAGGTGACCATATCGTTTATTAAGCTTCAACAATTCTAGTCACAGCGTTGTTCCCTAGGCGTCAGTATGTCTGTCATTCTTTATAAAATTCACGTTTATCTAACTATTATTCATAAATCGAGAATTATGTCATTACCCTTCAATATTACGTCAGACATGTTTCTGATGTAATCGTTTAGTAGTAGGCTAGTCATCTGCACTTTTTTGTACAAGAAAAGCGTTATCATGACTCCTGGCGTATTTCGCTCTTTTTGTATTGTTGTTTATGCTGACGCAAGGGTCTATTTCGCATTTCTTTTTCCAAGATTAATATACTTAATAAGAATGAAGTTTGGGTCTGAGTTCTAATTTATTAGAAACTGATATTTGCTAGCGACTGACGATGTTATTGCTGTACAGGGAATGGCATGGATGCAAAAGGTCCAAAAACACAAACAGTACCATTCAAGGAAGGAGGCTTATGCCCAACAGTGGGTCACATAAATGCTGAGGATGATGACGTCGCGCGGATGGATTTTTAGAAAATAAAGATATCATCTTATGAGGAGAAATCTATATAATAAGGAGTTACGTTGTGTGGGTACCTATTACCTTTACATATTTGGATCGATTATATCAGTCAGTAAAGTTATTAGTAACACATTACGGCAGGAGTCATGAAACTACGTCCCATTATAGCCTGAGCAGGATTACGTAATGTCAAACACTATTACCCCGCTCCGGGCGTGTTTTACGAGTAAATTCATGAAAAACGATCGTTTCTTCCGAAAGCGTGGCTTTATAGCGTTGGATACGTTACCGACTGTCCATCAGACGGTTCAAGGTCGGCCATACCTAACAACATTCAGCTGATGTAACCACTACCGAATGGCTACAATATCTATACGATAAGTATTGGTGTATTGTAATGTTTGTTCAGATTATTTACTTACATTTTTGGCATGTAACGCATTCGATGCATAAATCAATTTTGAAGTTACAGATAAATACTAAAAATAATCAAGTGTATAATCTCAGTGGTATACCTTAATGTGTCCGCAAATATGTTTTGATTAAAAGCGCTATCAATTATTATTTTAAGATAATAATACGTTACGTTGACACGATTTTTAAAAGGGCCTATTTGTTAGTCTTTTTTTATTTATACGGAAAACGACGACTTTATCTCGCAGACGGAACCGCGGGCACAGGCAGTGCACTATACAGAATATATGTACCTACATCATGGTGGATTACTGCGTATCGTAAAAATGGATGCCAAACATCTAAACAGTGCAATCGTGCCGCCGGCAACGAATGTGCTCTTAAAATCAGGTTATGATTATGCATTTGGAATGTACTCTACTATTTCATGTATTCTGCACGGGTAGTTTAGTTGATCTTACAACTTCAATATAATACGTTGCTCTGTGCATTGCATATTTTTGAAAATTTTGCAGCGTCTGATGGTGGTTGTACATACAAAATACGCAATGTAAAGCGCGAGATTCGAAATTAACGTCGACACGAAGATCGTAGAAGGGAAGCATCGTAATCTCATCTAATAATATTGCATTCCATTGAGCACAGTGTACCGGATTGCTATATTACGTGTTGAATTTTAAATAGTGTCGTCATGTCTGTCTGTACACGTGATGTGTAGGTTCAAGGGCGGAGCGCCGGTCGTTACTCTACGGTTTTTGCGCGGTTTGCGCAACTCCCTCCCCAGACACATAGATTGATGACTAAAACATGTAAACATGACATAGCGTAGATGTGACAACCGAAGAACGATTTTTGGCACGCCACCATCAGATGTTCATAATAATTTTTAAATTATTCTCACTTATATCTATATGGAAGTTGCTCTGTTCAGCCTCCTTACCATGAACTCTTAAAGGACAGTTTACGTTGTTAAAGCGAGACGCCGCATTCGGCTACATGTAGCGGCGTCTCGTTCATGGTAAGGGGCTTGTTACCTCTTCTCGACTAAGTTTGACTGAAGTCCTAAGGCTACTTTTTGTTCTAAAACATCAGGTAATATTTTCGTATTGACGAAGTCGCGCGCGGAAATTAATATATTTTAATTAACTATATTAATTAGTCCATTAATATTTTCTTTTCTTTTCCTAAACTTTTGAGGCCAGGTTATAACAACTTTACCCAATATAACTCTTGTTTCGTCTATTATTAGAATTTACTTGGAACATTAATTAATCAAAGGAAAATGTTTTATTCTATTAACTTGGTAACTCTACACTCCTTTTGCCGTCTTAATAGACGGAAGTAACGATTTGATTATAAATGACTGAGCATTAACTATTTAACCGAAGACCTACTGGGTAGTCAGAGTCACTCACTATTAAAAGTTGATTTTCTGTATCGGTCATTAAGTTACCCAATTAACTTTGGTTTTTCGTTCATTTAACTACATCAATTCACTACGTGTTTAAGTTAATACTATTTAAGAGCAAACAGTATTATTCCGAGTATAACATCCGAACGTGTATAGTGGCGTAGTATTTGTGATGTAAAACAATGCAATTTGTTTGTCCGTTGACACCTCTTTCGTCCGACGCCCCTTGTCGGCGACTGTGTTTATTTACTTCCCAAACACGAGCGCCGGCTTCCGAATCAAATTGACTTTTGTAACCTGTTCCCGTAGTCGGTACATCGCTATCCCAAAAAGATAAATTGATGGACGTGGACTAATTTAGAAAGCACAGTAGCGGCTCCCTTATTATGTCCCTCTACTTTTCCTTTTGGGTTCCCGTGTACTCTCGTTGATATTTGAAATGTGTATTTTTATTTTTCCGTTTTAATACGTTCATAGTTTTAGTGCATGGAATTTTGTTTTTAGAGTTTTATATATTCAATTTGTTAGTAATCAACACTAATTGTAGGCGTCAATACTTAGAAAACAAATCCGCTTAATCCACTCCTACTATGATAAAAACTTCGAACCTTCGGATAAGGAAAAGGATCTGTTGATAATAATAAACACAGACTCACTGCTTAATTTACATTCAATGACGCAGCATTTTGGTGGAAAACATAAAATTCTAACACGTACAGAGGTATCGAACGCTTCTGCATATTTGGTGACGAAGTGGTCCAAAATGTGGGCCCCGTGGGCGTGTGAATCACTCTGCTAGTACCAAGCCAAGGTCACACCGAGACCTACGCGACAATCAACGTTTTATGGTGCTCCGTACTTTACTCGCATGTCTACATATAGCTTTTATTCCGCCAGTGAGGCCTTACAGGGGTTTTTGTTCGTGTATTTTGCAAGTATTTGGTCTTTTGATACGCAATGTCAATAACATTTAGGGAAAACGAATGACGAGAACATTAAATAAATTTGGTGTTTTGATACGAAGCTTAGACTTAAAAAAACTGTTTTTCTGACTAGTACTGCTGTTTTGCATGATTCACTTAATGTCATATATTATAGTGTCAGTATCAATTTGTTGAAATAATAAATAAATATATGTATTTGTCGTGTTGTGCTCGATATCACCCTAATCATGTCCAAATTCTGTACGTTTGGATTCTGACATTGATATCAGTTGACAAAACGGTTATGTACAAAGATCACATCATCATTCATGAATGCACACCAACTGTTCGTTTGCAAATGAATCATAACAGTGCCGCCGCTTTGTGCCTACATCCTTTCTGCGAACGCTGAGAATCTGACATCCGTACCGCTTTGTATCGGCTTGACTCAGGGTTCATAGGTCGCCACTCCGCATAGCCAAGTAGTGTATCTACCACCGCCGCTTGCCGAGCTGTGCCTGCGGAAGCGAGGGTCACGGGTTCAAATCGGTTTACAAAAACTGTGCCGACGACCGAAGACGCCCGAAATTGAATTACAACGCGTCACGAATTATTATGCTCTTAATTGCTTGATGTATGAACAGTTTGATGTATTTACGAATCGGTACTTAATTATTTGTAATTACACATCTTAGTACGTTGACCAGGGGTTTAGTACATGCAGTACATGTTACCGAGTTTCGTTACAAGAGCTCTTGGATTGAAACGCCGATAAAATGAGAATTTACATTGTTCAAAAAATGTTGTTCCGGTTCGGTGTGGGATTCAAAAACACAGAATCAGCTGTTCAGTTGTTATTAAATGCTTGGACTGAGCAGGAAGAAATATCTTTCAACTTTTCCTCCTTTCATGATAAATTAATTAAACCGCTCATTTAAACGACCGTGACCTCTCGCTTCCGTCCCGGTTACACGTTCTCGTGCACTGCGACCAATACAAGATACCTTATGTTACTACCACTAAGTATATTTTAAACAGGTGAATTATGTGATGTATGACATTTCACCTTTATTAATTAGCATTCTCTGTATTTCTAAACCATATTAGTACGAAAATTCCGTAGCACGTTCTTTATACGTATTCGATATATTCCTATACGCAGTCAGTAATTAAAAATGAGGGTGCAATACAATATCTAAGTCTTCTCCGTTTTAGTCATGCCATTGAAATACAAGCATAACCTATCTTGCATAACTAAGTACTTTCTACACGGGCGGAGCCGCAATCATAGTGTATAAGTAAAAGCGAACTAGATCCACAGTTAGGAAATAAGTACTTTTTCATACAGCTATTAAGATCGACTGGTTAAGGCGGTTCTGTAATTACACCATTTACCTAGTTATTCTCGGCCGGTTTGGGCCGTATCCATGTGTTGTTGCTAAGGACGCTAGTCTAGTTCGTGCTCGGGGTGTCTGTTAGTGGAAACAGGTATTGCGAAGCTGTGGAAAATCCGCGGCTCGTATTCTGACGCGGTTTGAAATGTTAGGACGTGAGAACGAATTACAATTTCAATTTTGTTCGACATTTATTCAAATTACAGTCTTGCTAGGTAGAATTTTAATAAATTTCTAGAATATTTAAGTCCATCGGCTTTAAAAGTATTTAGGATCGAGCAGCATCACAATCTTGAGGGCGTAAACGAAGCATCAAAATCTTGACATAGTAAATTCATCGACGACGTACAACCCAGTTAATTAATTTAAAATTATGTGGCATATCTTACATACCGAAGAATGTTATCATGTTATATTTTTAACACATTTTCCTTATATACTACTACATAACTACTTCGACTATCTTTGATATTTATAGAGGCACTTATCCTGCATGATTAGTTTTCCATGAAGTAATATTATTATGCGGCAGTTTGGCACCATACACTTAGTCATCGTCCATTCGTTCGGCGCAGGCGCATATGTGACTCAATATACAGTAACACTTGTTCTTAATATTAATTGATACCTATAATTGTGTTATTTTTAGACGTGATAAGGTAGGGTGACGCGTTCATTTGAATCTTAACGAATATAAAGTCTTCTTAACACATAAAATCTCATGGGACAATTAGAGCTTTGTTTGTTTCCAATGATGCATGGTAATGTGTGTTTTATTGTATCTAGGAAGTTATGTGGTCATAGCTGAGTAATCGACTACTTAGTTGCATAGATAATTGGAGATAATTTCTTTATAGAAACGTGTTAATGGCTATGTTATTACTGTTTAATGGTATAGTTCCTATGAATTGAAAGTTACAGTGAGTTAAATGGTCTGAGGCACATACCTGACTTACTTCAGTTTCTACTACTCCATATGATATATTTATAGGTGATATTGTTCTCTTGTTTACCATACTGGGAAGACACACTACAGAAAGCGACCTTCTTCGATATTACTTCTGTGGACAATCTTTTGATAATGATGGCAATCATTTATAGAATGTCGTGAGATTCTTCGCTGCATATCTCAGCTATATCCATGACAAGGTCTTAAATTTTAATGACAAAGTGTCTCAATGTCTCCGTTCTTTTGATCAGAATATACATTTCAAAGCGGTTGCACGACAATTTGTATGACAAATTAGAATTTATTGATGTAACATATTAATATTAGCATCTGAATATATTCAAGATGTTTTTTGTATTATCACATCACATATATTTTGATATACCTAGTTTGGACATGATAATAAATTGGACGTGTGTATACGTTACCGATTAGTGATGTTGCAGAGCATTGATCGCTTATTTTTTTAATATTTTTTTGGCACTTGTCCAGTTTATCGACATCGCCGTCTATAAAAGGATCGTGTGATGTCTGGCAATCATTTTTATATTATGTACCTCTTAATTGCTCGTACATAATATGGGTTTTATATCTATACGGCGTGAGAACCGGCGATGATGGCATTTCTGTATATTATGTTTTACGACTATGTTTTATGAGCGTTGCAACGATTTAGCCTCGAGTTTCATTAATACGAACGTTTCTATGATTATAGTTATCGGTAGTATGGTTATGTCTTTAATTGATACCTGCGACTTGTTCGGATTGCGGTCTCCTCTTTCATTCTTTATTCTTGTATTTCTGCGAACAAATTTTTAATTTTCGCCATGATGTCTAGTAGGTATTCTCTCTTTATATTCCATATTTTATATAAACTGTTTTTGATTAGGCATCTCTCGTAATAGTAATTGTTAAAAAACACATTGTTGCTAAGTTGTACAATGTCTGATTTCTTTTGTATGCTATCGAATCCTAAAATACACTTTATTACTCCTAAACCGCTCCTCTCCACGTTATTACTTCTACTTTGACTTATAGCGCTAAAATATTTGTTTGTTTTGTTTACAGATGGCCGACATTTGATAACATCAGCCATGGTGAGTGATAATTAAAGGATCTTTCTCTATTATAAAGTAACATTCATTTAACTATAGTACTAGTGTTTACTGGAATATTATTATCTTTCTAAAAGCCATGATAAACGATATAGCTAGTCAATTGTATCTCCTTTTCCTGTACGAAGTGCCTAATATTTCGTTTCCGAGAAACCGATTGAGCTTTTTGTGTCGTTTGAAATTGAAATTTTCGTCCAACGCCACAAGAAATTCAGCGACAAATTTATATTGACAATTAAATAACGGTTGTCGCTTCATTCATGGTTTGTATTGGAACGGTTGTGGTTTGGTTCCTGAGTGCTTAAAATTCAAACCTATTCGCACGAAGCGATGTCACCGAGTGAAACGTGACAGACTCCCTGGCGCTTTACCGAAGTTTTGTAATAATACGACTATATAACCAACAGGAATCTACCGATGTTTTTGATATTATTGTAAACCCATTTTTTTGTTATTTCACTGTTAACAAACCATTGGTATTTTGTGGCGATTTACCTACATATATTTATTTATGAGGCCGAGTGGTATGCAGTCTAGAATTGACCACCCCCTTTCCTCGGCGACGAAGGGAAAATCCAGAAGATGGGCAGTAGAGTTTTCTATAACTTCACCACTAATACTGCGATCCCCAAGGCACTTGTCAGGCGTGGAAATTATGGCAACCCCCCTCATTACCTTTGTTCAACAGTGGACGTCTTCCAGCTAATGATGATTCCAGGTTTACTGATTGAATACTTCCGGAAGCTGTTGGCTAGCTTCTGACTCGACTAGGTGGTTAATCATGAGCTCTCCTTGTTTTTGATTTTGAGACGGATGTGTTCAGGTTCAATCCGCTCTCTTATTTCCGTACGCCTTATGTCTTGACATTTAGAAGTCGCTGAACTGATATTTTTCACGTATCTTGCATCACCATTCATTTTAATTCAATGTTGAGGCAGTTTGAAAAAGAAAAAATCTAAAAGTAGGTGTCTAATTATCCACATTTCTCCACGGACGGTTGCAACTAGTGACTGTTAGAATATACCTACCTATTTAACATGGGTAAAGTACGATACAATTCTTTGACACCATTTGGATGTCTATTATCGTTAAGTAGGTAATTATGTTTTGCGGTTTTAGTGGTTAAATAAAAGCTTTGGGCCCGGTCTAAATGGTGGAGGCGTCTCATTTAATATAATTAAACCTTTTTGTGTTTATAATTGCGGTAGAGTATTTCACCGTAATGTTATTATGCTTGCTGAAACGTGGTCTCATTTAAATTTAGTATGGTTTTGGAACCTAATTTGTGGACTTTTTTGTAAGACCGATCTAACGGTCTATAAAGCACGTAGTTTAAATATTACTTTTTATGTAAGTTTCTCCTATACTTACCAAAGCATCAAAATCCTTTGTACTGGACAAGTTAGGAAACAAGTTCCGTTGTCCTTATGTTCCAGTTTCGTTTATTTATCGTCTCGTTTAGTTCTGCTATATAATGACGAGTTCTCGAAAATATTTGGATTACCTCAGTCCATTGTTATTCGAGCAGGTGGGAGTCTAAAGGGTTTACGTTTACCATTTTTATTGCTCGTCTTTATCTCAATTGAGTGCATCAAATAAATGTAAAGACAGTGTGTGGGTCGATTTAGATCGGTTGACCGGTGTTTAGAGGACTGGATGGTAGGTTTATAGATGTTCCAATTATACGTCTATTTCGCTGCTGGTTGATCCGGGAATTAACCTTGTATTCAAGTGTAAGCAGTTCGCTGCTGTCTTTACGATTCACTTGATGGCTTAATAAAGTTAGAGTCTTGATGATGCATACGACAGATAAGTCAGAAATTCGATATCGTATGAGAAGCCATTTCGAGTTTGTCTGGTAGCTTATCTATGAGACTACATTGCAATAATTGATCTACAGACGAAACGTGGCAGTCAAATGTGGTCTCATAATTCTTGTATTAGTATTGTTTTATAACCTATTATATTACGGTTATAACTTACATCCGATATCGTAACAGCTATCCTCAAAAATCCCTTCTCATGATTGGTTTATCACAAAAGTCGGCACTCCAGTTGGTATCGATAACCCTGCGGCTTCCTCGAAGGGCGACCCTCGATAACTGGCGATAACAATGTAAATAGATAGCAACATTTGGTGAATGGAGACCCGCTAGAGGATGTCACTTCATAAATATGTATACTATTGCCGAGACATGCGCCATGCTCGGATTTTTTCTTAAATATTTTTTATTTGATGTAGACCTGATTTGTTTATGCGGTTTTGACTTTTATTTATACAGTTTACTTTGTCGTTTTACTGATTTTTAGATGTTTTTTCGATAAACGTTGTACGTACCTACATTTAACTTTCGCTAGTCTTATTATATTCGTTTTATATACTGACATTGTTTAGGTATATCTGTATATGCTTAAACATGTTCAATTATAAAACTAAATAGTGCTGGCTTTCCTGCCTGACCTTCTAGAATGCCGAAACAAACATGGAGGTTACCCTAACACATCGAAGTCTTAAAAGCTAGACTTCCAATAATCGCATATCTAGATATGGCTATCAATTTATTTATATTAAAGCTAGTATTTCTTTCGCATTCCTACAATGTGGCTACATTGTAGGTACTCACGGCCAACATAATCCTGTTATGTTAGCCAGTTAAAACTGTAAGGAAGTACAAATATAATTGTTAATAATTATATTTTGAGATAATGAACAAAAGTTACGTGTTCACAGCAGGAAAACAATGCAACTTAGTTAATTTGGACCTTCGACATAGTTATACAAAGGGCGGACGACTTTAGGGAGTGTTCTCGATTACAGTAAAAGTTCATGTTGAGCCGGTATTAAAGGAGACCAGTAATGAACTCCATATTAAAATGATAAGGTATTTATCTCTAACTAGAGTATGAGCGTTTCAAAAACGTTCTAAAACAGTATATGTGGATTAAAAACATTTTGAATTTAATTGAGAATTTGGCATCAGTTTTTACACTTAAAATATAGATATCGTTGTAACGTAATTTAATACTAGTTACTGAATAACGTTATCCCTATCAAAAATAACGATTTTTTGAGTAATGTTTCAAGTCTCTGATTGGCGGAGGAGCACTCTTGAGAGACGACAGGTTACTGGGGGTTAGCATAAACATGTTGAGGCTGTTCTTATGAAGAAAATTGATAGATAGATAGATTTGTCTTTAAATCAAATATAAGAATAATTACAATCTAAGGATAATACAGAATGGGCGGTCTAAGCTCGCACTAAGCAATCTCCAACCTTAGGATAGACGGATGCAAAAAGGATGGATGATTAATTATGCCTATTAAGAACTCATTTTATAAGGCTCTTGATACATCAACCACTTGATCAAGAAATTAATCAAGAAACCTAACAGGTGCTTTACGAGATAAAAAGGCAAGTCAGAAAATTTTAATTTATAAGCCAGTATATAATAAACTAGTTTCACCAGAATTCGCTCATCTAGCAATAGATTTGTGGAATGATTTACAATAGACCAGCTAACGGTGGAACAACAGTACAGCTCTGCCCGACCGCCTAGAGATCACTGTCGTAACGGTATATTATGCCGGGTGTATAAATATCTCAGGACAATTATTCTCTTTAGCACAAACGGGATCTCGAGCGGTTCAAATGCCAGCTATGTGTGCAGCATTCGAGACTGGCAACATTGTGTTGGCCGTAAAGGTCGGTTTAATGTGGACGTATTGAATGCTAGAACAATCATACTTGTAAGAATATGTATAATACTTAGTCATGGCGGAGGAAAATATCGTAGCATTGTAGTGCCGGTAAGGGTGAGACCAAAACAACTGTATCAAAATTCTATTCCAGTTCCCCAGTAAGTGACTTTTATAAAATGTCGTCCAACACAGGGAATTTCTCCTTTACTGTGGGTGCGTTTTACAAACCTGAATTAAGCACATACACAAATACCCAGAATCGGGATAACCATCTTCGCATCACGGAAAGATTTGTCCCGTGCGGCAATCGAACCCGCAATCACTAGCGCCCTAGTCCAATCTCCTAGCTACTGCGCCAATTAGTGAGTGATCAAAGCATATGTATTGTACACAATGCTGCCACACACTCTTATACCACATATTTCTAGATATATAGGCGTCATGATACGTACCACATACATATAGGTATGAAGTCTACTTATCACGAAACACAACTTTAATGGACATCGATGTATCTCTCTTATAAAGTAGCTACAACCAACGGTACTCCGGTTGTTACCTGCCTGTATCCTTGGCCCTTAATCGCGTCCCAATCTTCAGATCTCAGTCATCCGCTTTTTTCTACCACACCATCACGTCAGTTCATCCCAAATAAATTAAAAAGTCATCATAGTACTCCAGTTTTTGTTTGTACGCCTCGTAATGACTGGGTGATAGATATTTTTTCTATGGGACACGTAACTAGTCTTGTTCCAACAGATTGGTTTGTCATAATACTTAAGAATGATTAGGCAAGAATGGGCGGTCGTCGCGGCCAATGTAAAATCCATTAACTGCTGCTTTATTATGGCGGATGTAAATTCAGGTGCAAGAGTACAAACTTCTGTATTTTGGTAGTTTTAGGTGAAGTAACTCTTAAATGAACGTTGAAACAGTATCAAGTTCAAGCAAGTATGGATAGTGAAGGGTACGGCCTTCTACGGTAAGGGTCAAGGCTAGTCGCGGTCAGATATTTGTGGCAAACTTTGCTCCCGCTGTTCATTTCAAATTGTTCCGTTCAAATTCATAACATTGGGCAACTTTTTTTTTTGCACTGCACCTTCAACATCACTTTCATTTTTAATAAACCATTTTGTTTTTTTTTACAACTCCATTGACAGTTTCATCAATTTCAAAATAAAGCCATTATCTCCATACTTGGTGGGTGAATTGGTGATCGTATATCGCAATCAAACAGAACTAAAATCAATGAAATAAAACTGGAGTATATAAAAATAATAAAGCCGTTCGCGGCATCTGACTCATACAATGAAACAGCCGAAAAACCAAGTTATTCACACAATGACGTCACGGTGAAAATTGGTCAGACAAACCACCTACTCGTTTTACTGAAATTTGAGTACTTATGTTAGTCATTCAGCAAACCCATACATTAGTGTTTATCTCGATCTTTAGGCTATCAAACAAAATAGTACGAATCAGGTAAGATTGCTTTTTTCTTTTGTCAAATTACCAGGTTTAGTAATACGATTGCCGCAGTAAGTGATTGGACAGCTGCGCTAAGGGATGTGGGATCAATACCCGCATACGACAAAAAGTGTGTGAGCGGGTGATATTTGTACAAAGTTGCTATATGCCAGTGCAACAATGTATAAAGAAAGAAATGAGTTTAAATAAGAAAGAAAAATTTAAAAAAAAATCAAAGCACCTGACTATGTCAGACCTGAAAGTGTAATTCAATATGATACCTGATTGTTCTTAAATAAACAAAAAATAAGTCCCCGACTCAATTCAAATCAATTAAATATTTTTTATGATCGCCGTACTTATACCAACCCTACTGCAGTACACGTTCGTTATAATTATTTTTTTACCACCATAAACCGCACCATGCCATTTTCACTGTCGAAGATTACGCTTGCGGCCTGACATTTACTTTTAGAATTTATTTTTTCCAATTATAGTTAATACTTACGGGATGTTGTGACCTTAACCCGTTAATGCGATGCCGCGTATTATCTTGCTATCCATACCAAGATAATAACTCGACATCGTATTTTATTATGACATTTACAGCCCGATACGAAAAACCGATACTCTTTTTTATCTACCTATTGATTTAAGGATATCAATATGAAGGAACAGTTTTTTGTTATTGAGTTGTGATGTTGATTGTATATTGTTAATGGTTCAATATTATAATGGCTTTTTTCTTTTTAAACAAAGAGTTTTGAATGCAGCGCCCTTTTATAATATAAAATATCCTTTGAGAAGGCTCTTGTTCTAGCTAAAACTCGTGATATATGGCTGTGGTGGCGTGTGCGTGTGCGCAAGGTCGGCGCGGCATCTGCTGTACCGGCCCGACCGGACGCCGGCTGCGATGTTCATCTCCTGCGACGTTCACATGCCGATCATAGCAATTGTAGGCTTTCATACGTAGCTCGTACCTAGGTTAGTACCGTACCCGCTAGCTTACTCGCCATTTAAACATAGTTACGATGACAGACATAGGTAGGTAGTATATTTCAAGGGAAACCCATCAGCAACCAAATGGAACTGATTACACAACCGAGTAGATAACACGGTTTTTGGTTAGGTTAATGTTTTTTAAATATTATGTATTTTAATAATGCCATATAAAATAATGTATAAATTGTTAGTTGCCAAGGCAACAGCGTCTCGTCCTGGCTCCGGCCATCAATCAAAGTTATCACCACGCGAGCCATGTTTGTGCAAATATCTCAACCAGAGCAGTCAGCCCGAGACTAATGAGCCGTCATACCAATAGATAATACACGAGCGATGCCTGGACTTTGTGCTAACTCATCCTAAAACTTAAGGTCAGTGTTCCCTGTGTGTGGTGTATGTCATGAAGTGAATGATTGGTGCTGGTTTGATCCGATAGGCGCCAGTATAAGTTTGTTTGCGTAGGTAGCGAACAAATTCCGCATCATATAACACGAAGCTTAGCCGGCGCGCCGCGCGGCGACGCTCCGTGCGAACCGGGTCACCGAGGGCTCTGACTCACGCTCGCGTCCCCAGTCTCTACCTTGTACTGCAGGGGTGATTGCTCTCCGAGTCTCCGCTATGCATCCGACACTTTTGTCGCTCAGCTATGCAAAAAGTACAAGTACAATGCAGGTGCGCTAAATCAACATTCATTGTGCAAATTACAGGAACCATCGTGCAGAGTCAAAGAGGAATTCTACAAATCCGTCCCATTCAAACAACAATAATTCATATTATATTTGCCAACTATGGGTGTCTCTTTTGAATGCAGCTGCATTATTCGAGAGATATGAAAACAAAATCTTGCGTCCTCACAGTCGGATAGACGCATTGATCGCTGAACAAGTTCGAACACGCTTTTATGATGTAGAAAGGCGCGATTTTCTCCGGTGCATATCGCTAAAGCGCAGCGCTTATATTCGAGCCCATAAATCACAAGTTTACCTTTTCACGTAGCCGCCGCAGGTGTCCACGCGGTGTCATCTCGTCGAGACAGTATTGTGCGCCTGTCGCGATTGTTCCATTTCATTCACCTGCGATTTGTCCATCCCTTATTAGCTCGTCTATCGCGACCGTCGTCCTCGCGTCCTGTGCCGTCGCCGCTCATCTCAAACGGCCGGCCCGCTCCACATTACAATTTGGCCTGTCGCTTGTCACGATAAGATCCAGTCTCGGCTGTCACGCTGCCGGCGTTAGACCGGATGGGAAGCCGAGATGCTGTAATTTGGCCGCACAATACCGCGCAATAATAATCGCAGCCGTTCGTAATTGCGACGACATCCGTTGTACGAGATGTACATACATGTGCACTCCGTGTGAAAGTTCGAAAGGGCCACTCGTTACCGGACCGAGTTGTGTTATCAGAACCAGTTTTACGCATTTTAGATATATCGGCTTTCTTTACCGCTCGACACTCGAGATAACTCGTGCACCGAGAATTTTATTGCTTTTAAATTGACAAGAACTTTTTGTATGTTCATGTTCGTTTACTTAATAAGGGATTAGGCGTCGTTTCACACCTAATACGGCTTGTTGATAAAAAAACATTGTGTTGTTCTGACAATGGAGGTCCTGCCATAACATACGGTTGATTTCGTCCGACCGGAGCGATTAATGCTTTTGTCGGTTTTTAGGAGCGGAAGTTCCATTGTCGCTGCTGTCGTGTGGTCACTGTCAAATTTGATTTGTGTGTTTTGACAATTGGCGTTAGATAAATGCTCGTCTCACAAATGATTTACTGCAAGTCCGGCGTTAGAGCAACCTGGCTTTCACTGATGTGTAAGGATCTGAAAGCTGTTTGCACAAACTCAGGTAGAAATGTAGAAATATTTTTTCAACCAAAAAACTATTGTAAACGAAGCTAAATTTGATAAGATCTGTTTCCGACTGTCCCTGCTCTTCAACAGATAAATGTAACATGGGGTTTAATTTTGTAATGTTATCGATAAAAAATATTTTACTTGCTTTGTGGGCGTGGGACCCAGGGATCGAAGGATCGATTTAAAAAAGACCGGATATCCTCTAGTGTTTAGTATTAATGTATACTTACGTATAATGTTATGGAAATAATACCCTTTATCCTTTTAATTCAATGGGATTAAAAGATACTGTATAATTTGTATAATCTAGTTTTTTTATGTTTTACACCCCACATTACAATTCTCAGTTTTCATGTTATTGGATCATAAGGGGTAAACGATTTCCTGTGTATCATTTTGTTTGTTAGTAGCTCTCGAAGACTCGAACGTAAAGTATGTCTTAAAAAAGTTAAGGTGCATTTTAGTTTTCGTATGGTATTCTCACGCTTGTATAGTTATTGTCGCTAGGTGCCTTTAGGCGTTCCTGTTAGCTACCTACTCCCATTGTACACTTGAAAAAAGACAAGCCGATTACCGCTAACCCAACAAAAATCACACAATTATAAAAATCTAAGTACAAATTACACAATCAATGGAAAAATACCTTCCATCTATCACTCACATAAACCAATTGCCATAATCCGTTACTCCTTACAAAATCAAACATGATTCCAATGGCTTCGAACACCAACTATGTTTTAGTGACCATCGCATTGAACCGTCAAAAAAACTAATAAGCCTTCATAAAACCATAAAAAACAACTATTAAGTAACTATACATCTATCACTATGTCTGACCGTCTAAGATGAAAGATTCAATCACGAACCGAATAGTTTCTGAGAAGCCGGGCTTGTTTTTTCGCTAAAGTTCAATCATTTTGGGGTTCCGTGGTACGTGCATTGAATCTCTGTATTAAGCTTGATAAGTTGTGATGGTTGGCGTATTGTTTCATTGATGATTTTGTTTTCAGTTAGTGTCTGAGTAAAAGTTATGAAGCTTTTTAGTTGTTACTACGTATTTTTTAAAACGTGTACGTTTTATTATACGATTTTATTTGGAAAAAGGAAATAATTATATTGTATTTCTATTTGGTACTTAATTAGTACTTACTAAAAGAGTCTACTGAAATACTTTTACAGCTAGAAAACTATTAGGGCCCTATGCAATTTCCCCCTATAAAGTCCTGTTTTGAATCGTATTTATTTTAATACCTTAAGGAATATCAGGACGGCTTTTGCATATCGTTCAACGTTCATAGTCATACTTAATCCACGGAACTCAACAAAAAGTCAGTTTTTACCTTGACACTTTTTTTGTTTTGCCACCAATCACTCGGGAGTCGTGAGCTAAGTTTTTTCAACGAGACCCGTTACTGACCTGCACCCTACAATCCTCGAACACAAAACCACTACTTCAAATAGTTCACACTCCATCTTCTTATAAGGTAAAACATCTTCAAATTATCGCATACCCACACAGCGTTGGACGTCGAACTGCATTTAAACGCCGTTTCGATGACTAAAATTTGTTTCTCGTGTATTTTTATGAATGTATAAAGTGCTAAGTGATTTTTTTTACGTGCGACGCTCGGAGAGATTTATTCCGTTTTTTCCGGACCACCTCGCAGATGACAGTTTGATGATTAAGGGTTGCGAAGACGAACATGTGTTGTGAATGAAAACGTTTCTTTTGGATACCAAATTGGGGTGAGAGTGTCGTGGGAATGTTCCGCAGTTAAATACAAATTGTTTAGATGAACATTTTTGTTGTTTGTTGAGTTTTCCTTTTAATTATTTCGTTGCATTGTGATTGTGACTGTAGGTGTTATAGCTATATCTCTGAATATTTATTCGCAAACACTGCTAGTTCAGTTGAAGCCATGATACAGAAAATATACCTAGTTAGTGAATCGTAAAAAAAACTTACAATGCAACAGCGTAGACTAATGACAGTACCTAATTAAAGACAAGATAAAACACAGGGGATAATATAATAACATTCGAAACTTCCTCTCACAATCATACTGATAATCTTGATCCATTCATTTACAAGCGGATCGTTGCGCGTTGGTCGGATTATAATCAGAGAGTTAATTAAGTGTGGTGAGAGTCCGAGGTATTAGCGACATACACTTAAACAAATTCATACAAAAGTATCCGAGGAAGTAATGGATTAAATGCTAAGTTTACAATTTAAGGCGTCCGATGAATTATATTATCTGTGTAATAATTAAATAAACGATATATACCACTTAGGTTATCAATGTCGCGGTGAAACTGAATGACAGACCTTAAAATATGGCGTAATGTATACCGAGTGTAAAAGGTTTTTGATTCAATATTTTTATGCATTTGGGCCATTTTCTCTTTAGGTTAAATTAAGATGGCCGTAATATTTCGCGATTCAATAAACTTTTTACATTTAAGTCAAGACTTTGAATTTGTCAAAAATGTTTACGATGCCTGTCTAAATGAACATTTAATCTTGATCGTAAACAATTAGTTATAGGCTTGTTAACAATTCAATAATATTTTTATTTACACATGTTTTTTTTTCTTGTTACCCATTTACATGGTATAATGATTTCGTATCGATGATTATTTTACACAATTCTGAATAATCACTCTTGTTATAGGTATCTAAATGTAAAGTCATGATAACATGCAAATTTTATGGCATTGATTTCTTCTGCTGCAATTCAATTAAAAAGTAAGAGTTGTTTATTGCTAATAGACGGCCGAAATTAATTTTGCACAGTTGTAACACAAATTTTTAAATTGAAATGTTGAAATGCACTTAGTAGATAATACCAACCGGTATTTGGTTGCCACTGGCTTTAATTAAGAACCGGTGCTTTTGGCGTGTGATTAATTCCATACAATTCAAAAATACATGTAATACAACTGAACAACTTAAGTTTTATAATTCAAAAATAAATTAATAGATGACTCTTACCCATTGGAGCACCCTAAAGCGATAACTTATGAGTAAAATGAGAGAGAGAGAAGGAAATACAAAATATCTTCGTGTTAAACATAAACATTACTTTCTCCTTTAAACTAAACAATTAAAACTCTTGAGCTGATTCAATGTATAATGCACTCCTGAATAAAGGATCCGACCATAAATTGTAGTTCTTGTCAAGATTCCATTAAAAGGGCACATTTTTCCACTTATTTGAAGTAAGCGGAAGGGCAACAAAGCAAGCAGATATTGATCTAAATTATAATCATTTATACCATACACATGCAGCATATTATCATGATAACATTTTGTCATTGACCATGTCAATTGGTTCAGCAAAGTAACCATTGTAATTCTTATTTGTAATGTCAAATAATAACCACATTTACAACATCCAATGAAAACTAATAACAAAATAATTCAATACAAATTAAGGGTCAGTGTAGCCCTTAACGCCCTTAAAGTAAACACAAACGAAATTGACTTATTATAGTATAAAAAGAATATAATAATGTCCACAATGGCATGGCATGGTGAATTATCCGGATCATGGCGGCGTGACGCTGGTGTTGGCCGCGGTTGGCGCGTAAGTACAGGTTCGTGTCGGTCAAGTTGGTATTATGTGTTGTACAGGCGCCCGGCGCTTGTTAGCGACGTAACGCTCTAAGGGGATCGCCAGACTAATTGAGTCATCGCTGTAAATCGTTTCCAATGTAAACAATACCGTCACACATATACCTATACACCTATTACAATCTTTATAGCTTGTTGCGCGCGAATTTATTGTCTTGATACCGTATTCGAGATTAGCTCGGAACTAGCGTTGCAGTACAGTCGATAAGAGTGCCAGAAGATAGTTCGCTAAACTGCCACATTCCACCGGCGCAGTTTCTATGCCGAGTAACTGGCCGTTTGTGTAGCTCTCGCATTGACTAGCCTGTAGCCTCGACTTATAGATGTTCTCTATAGTCATGTATTATGAGGAAGACATGCGCACTCTCGATATGAAACTTTTATGACTCTGTTTTACGAACATTTCGCTGTTAGACAAACTGCTTCTAAAAATGGCTGTCTGGTTTAAATACTAGGTAATTCGAATTCATAAACTCAGCGAAAGAGGCAATTCTTGCGTATAGGTTTGATTTTACAACAAAATAAATACATATTAACGGTTTTACCAACTTTTCCGGAACAGTATCTTGCGTTTATAACGTATGTGTATGTGTGCGCATCCTATCCCCAATACGTCTATGAAATGAAGACAAATCGATCATCCTTATGTTTACATGTCAAGATAATATTGCAATTTGTTAAGTAATACAGGTTCTACAAGGAAAACGATCAGTGCCTTAGCACGCGGAAGGCCGCACATACTCTAGCGTTAGTTTATAAATAACTGATGTATGAACAGCATTCTCAACATTGCAATACTTGATAACGTTGTTTGTTTTAATAATAATATGTTATTGCGGATTGATTGATGTATGTATAGAAATATATACCTATACATATATGCAAAACCCATATGTATAGATTAATATGTGTGTGTGTGCGAAGTTTACGGACCGGATTTCTCAGCACAATATTGCAGGCTTGTGCCAGAAATCTTGAGTTATTGGTCTGAAGTCGTCAATATCTTCGAGCGAGATACGTTGTGAGATGAAAGTGCTGCCTTACTATGTGACCGAGGCAGAGTTATGGAACATGACATACATATCACGCCTGTAGAGGTTACTGTAAAGTACACCTAAATTTCGCCAATTTTTTATAGGTGACAGTGTAATAGATGGCGAAACCTATTGTTATCAACCGGGCACAAATCCAGACTCCGTGCTGCTAGAACTACTCCGTTTTCTTTCTACCGAGAGTTGCTTAATGGAAAAAACTAAGTAACATTTTGCCCGACCTGACCCAATTCCAACCCGGGATTCGAACCCTGATGCTCAGCAGTCGCGCTTGGCGACCACTCGACCATCTAGGCACAGTTATAGGGAGGTATAATTTGATATGTTAATACATAACCATAAGTACCAGTGTACCAAATCAGGGTACAAACAGTAGTACCTATGTCGAACTGCGGCTGTTAGTCGAGAACTCGGGATCTTGTCACATATTGTATACTTACCGCACCAGTTCTCGCCCACAACAGGGCCCAGGTCTAACTCTCAGCGCAAATACGATACTTATATCATCGGGGACTAGTGTTTACCTATCGACGTCGATGCTAACTCTCGATTCACGAGCGTTTGTCGTTTTCTAATATCGAAGATGCTGTATGCTCATCTTTGTAAACTATCAATACTCGATAATAATTTAATTTTTTAAATTAATTGTAAAACTGTAAATAGTTTAGTGGGTAAGTTAAGCTTGATGCGCTCAAGGTTTGGGAATAAGTATTTACGCCTGTTAAAGTCTCCATGACACGTTTTTTATGAATCTAAACGTCTAATACCTACGTGAATCTTTTACTCTATTTGCAACTGAATCCACCAAAACAATTATCTTACAACCATGCGCTTGCTAAATACTACCTAGAAAACCAACACGCTTCATTAATTAAAACAACATACCCACATTCAGCTTCCTACTTATCCCACGGCTTGTAATCTCCACAGAATCAGTTCGGAGTCAGTGACGTACAGACGTTATCGGTGGCACAATGCGGTGATAGCACCGCAGTGCGCATTCACGCCGCCCGGCTTACACCCCAACTACGATATTTAAGGCTCCCAAGCGAATGCCGCGATACATTTTTTAGTATTTCGGATTTTAGTACTGTAACGACGGGGGTAAATTTGGGGAATGTTATGTTTTCCTGTTACCCTATATCGGCGTTTTATATACCGATATATGTATAGCAGTAGCTATATTATAATATACATACATATACTTACGGTCGTGTATGGGGTAGTCAGATGTGTAATCCTTTCGGAATTTCGCCGCTCATAATTCATCATCATCCGGAAGACGTCCACTGTTGAACAAAGGCCTCCCTCTTAGGGAATGGGGAGTTACCATAATCCCCACGTTTGGCAAGCGGCTTGGGGATCGCAGTATTAGTTGAGAAGTTACAGAAGACGCTGGGGCTATCTTCTGGATTTTCCTTTAGTTGCCTCTTACAACACCCACGGGATTAAATAGGGTGGTCAATTCTAGGCCGGACACCACTCGACAAATCGGCTCATTAATACTTCTATGTAATAAATAGGTTGCAAGCTTGTTGTCAATAACATTTATAAGATCCTCACCAGGTTAGTTGTCTCTTACAACTCGCTTTTCTGGTATCAGAAAGGAATTATATTCTTGATCCGTTCCCCCATGGAACTATACATAGCTATATAATGTGCATTAAAATGCCTCCACGGCCCCGTTCGTACGGCGCACCCTACAGTCAGCCCCACCACCAACTTGCTGATTAACAAACCTTTTTTCCACGGCGTAAGCTATCATTATTATATAGCGATAGAAAAACAAATGATTGGTACAGAACTATCTGTATGACTGAGATTTATGACCGATGATACCGCTAAAGTATCAAGATTACCTAACTGTTAGTTCCGCGTATGAACAAGTTAGTAATGTTAGTATGTAAGGCGGCGCTAGAATAACAATTATAGTCATGTACTAATTACGTATCTAATTGGCGTTTCGTATTACCATTTATTTTCTTTGTTGTTTTTTATTGATCAATTGTAGAGTTTATAATTGACCTCACTGGTAATGTCCTTTTAAAGGTCAAGTGCGTGTACGCAACTGGCGCGCCTGCATTAAGAATGGGTTTGCGTGTAACGAGTGGGGTTCCTTGGTCACTTTTATTTGTGTTTTTATTTACTGTAACGAGTATGTAAGAGACTTTTATTAGTTAAGACCATAAAATATTGATCTACTTCTGTATAAGAGCTTCATTAAAAGGAATAAGTGCCTCATTTTTCTTAACTTGGTGTGTAAGTAGGTTGGTGACTTCAATTGAAGCCCCCCTCTCCCCCTCACCCTTCCCTCCTGACGTCCCTGCGCCTCCGGGACCACCGGCCTCACTAATTGAGCATTGTTTTAAGCTTAACTTGATATTTCTGTTGGACGTTATCACCAGCATCCGTTGATCACACGCGCCGCCTCATGATTCTGGCTATAAGGAAGTTTGATTATATTAATTGTATTGCTTACAGTGAATTTGACCTTATGTAGCAACACAGTTTTACCAATTACCATAATTATCCTTATGCCAAGATATTATTTGCTTATCCTTATTTTGTTGGTGGTGTATGAAATTGTGTTGTACCTACTTTTGGACTTACTCACTGCTTTGTACCTAGCTGTTAATTACACATGTAGTTTTACCAAGTCTACCATAGATCCCACTCTTTCTACTTCAGAAACAAACCTAATTGCATTTTTTTATTTAACAGTTTAATAAAATCCTCATGCAGCTACTGTTTCGTTTCAACTTAATTCGCGGCAAAAAACTTAATTCATGTTTGGATTGAACCTTCGTGTGGTGCGTATTCGAATTTCAAAACGTGCAGCAGAAACAATATTGCGCTTTTCGTTGCCATGGGCGACGGGAATATTTTTTTGGTAATTTTCTTATCATCGCTTAGCTTTACGCAGTTTCGTGTTAAAATACCATGGATACATTTTCTAAAGCTTGAGTCTCATTTTCAACTACTTTTTGGCAGCATAAAACTTAAATTGCTTGCAACACAGAAATTGTTAGATGCCAACGACTCATACCAATATTACAAAGTTGCACAATGCCAGAATGACATCACCGTGGTTTCCAACAACTAAACCAGTCCTCCGGGCAGTGCACTTACCAATTAGCTAGCACTTGACAAACAAAATATCGTAAAGCCAGTCAAGCGAACTGCTCACACCATGACCAATCCACTGACGTAACTCACTACTTGGAGAATTTTAATCTCTCTTATCTAGATTGCCTTTGTTATACACCGTAAACCTTGTACATACGTCAAAGTTGCATGAAACTAAAAGCTATTAAACATTGACGTGACTTATCGCGCTGAACTATCCAGATGCTAAAAATATTAGGCCTGAAACAAGACATGCCTGAGATAATCACTACGATCAGACACAAGTCTTCTAAGACGAATAAGGTTTTATTATTATATTAAGTCGTTTGAACATAATATATTAACTGGAGATGTAGTATAATTTGGCCCGATGGGATCCATCTTTAGCGGTAGAAGGTAGGCGGTGTGTCGTGTCATACGTATGTGAGATAATGCCATGGAAGTCATGTGGTAACGTCGGCTGTTTAAAGGAAACGTTGCGCTCATTGCACATGTTTCATACTTTGTTATGGTAGGTACATCTATTGTATGTCGATATTTATGACGTTTTGTAACTGTCTTGACTTGATGCTTCCTATAATAAACGTTACAAGTTTATGTTGTCTAGCTCGCTATTAAAAATTTAATTAAAATTCCTAACAGAGAAAATTCCCATCTATATCTGTATTCTCTTAGAAAATAGCTGTGGTTATATACCTATATAACCTAGCGTTCAAGAATGTGTGGTTGAAACACACTAAGCTTAATCGAAACATGTATTTTCTAACAAAAAACTTCTTGGTTGTTGCATTTGATTTTAATTAGTGTCTGCTAATTGCCTTCTTATCGTTAATTCGTCACGGTCAAACACAAGACCTCTGTGCATACCTTAAAGGCTTGAAAGGAACATTTTCAGTATGATCACGCTATTACTAGAAGTCCCAAGTTGATTTAAATCATGACCTCGCATATATCATTTGAGCGCAATGACTTAATGACATGTTTTGTCTCTTCAATTGTAAATAGATTTGAATACACAATGCAAACGGATATCATTAAAGCAACAAGTAGGGCGAACAGTAATATTTAACATAGAAAAGGGCAGTTTTCAGTATTGTTTTTCGTTTTAACATCCGTTGTTATTGAAATATAAAACAAACTTAACTAGGAATCCTATCTTCATAACCCGTTACATTTTATTAAACAGGCTTTGATAAAGTGGTATGTAAAGTCCAGATTATATACATTTCGTTGTACCTAGGAAATAATTACAAAAAAGTAAAAACATAAGGTTGACTTCAATTGGCTGAAGAATGATTGTAATAATCGCTGAGACCTGCCTAGGTACGTTCCCAGTGGGCTTCTTCTGAAAGGATCATAAATCGCAACGATAATCAGAATGGAGTCTCCATTATAATCTTTTAACCCATTCCGCGCCTGCGCCTACCGCGACAAATTAAACGTTTATATAATCAACGTGTATGATTTAAATCGATTTAGGTTTTCGATGTTATTTTTAATAGAACAGGCAGGTTAACTCTGTTGCTGTGCGCCGTAATACGTTAATTTCCATCAGTGTGGAGGCCGCGGTGAATCGAAAGAACCTTGTGCTGGCCATACGTTATTATTTCAATATTTGTACAGAGTTTGCACTGGGACGACTCATTGTTACTCAGCTAACAGTGTAGTCCCTGTAGTCCGTGTAAACTTGTAGTTGTCGTAAAAGATAACTGAGGCTAGATTGGATGCTCTTGCATCAGTTTTCTGCAGAAAATTGGTTGCAATCTTTTTTCAAATATACCAAACATGTAAATACAGTTTTCAAAAATTACCAAAACATTCCCGAAGATTTTTGTGTCTCCTCTATTAGTTTCTTAGTTAGCAATTTCAGTCTCTACAATTAAATATAATAAAACGTTAGGTTAGCTAAGTTTTAGCTGTCTTCTTACTCACTCATTCAATCCATTTGTCAAACAAGGTGATTATGACATTATTTACAAGTCACGCTCACGGCTTATAATCATAGCTGTTTATGCTACTCAAACGTTTACTGCTGGAAATGAGTTTCCTTGCGGTGCCCATTTACTTAGGTTTATAATGATGATGAATATATTATGATCGGAGGTCTCGCGACTAACAAACGGGTGATTCTTCCAAGGAAAGCAATTGCAATAGGTTAATGAAATGTATGACGCAGAAACTTCTATTTCCCCGTTACCTTTTCGTGAGAAATCATTGTTTAAGTACCATGTTCTTGAACTAGGGATTGAATAAAAACAGTGCGAACTAAATGGTTATCTTTCTGCGCAATTTGTAGCTATAATGGAGGGAAATGCATAAAAAACTTGATGCCGGTAAACGTTGGCCCAACAACCCATCATTATTCATGCACTATTGCAATTTTAAGACCTTCATACTTGACATGCATGGTAATGTTACGCAACTCTCCCATGGGTGCATGCAGACACCATGGCAGTAGCCATGACATGTGTTCTGATTGTTACACGCAATGTAGTTATAAATGTGTTGGTCTAACTGTTAGAATAATGATTGTATGTAACTTAAAGAAGGATTTGAGAGCTTGTAAAGAAAATTCTTAGTAATACTTTTTGGTATTTCTTCTTTAAGAAAAAAATGAGATCGATTTTGTATCAGTTCAAGTTAAACCTGTAAATCGAAGAAACTATTCAAAATTAAATATTTCTATCGGAAATGTTTTAAATATATTTAACTAGTAGTTCATAGTAGGCCTTAGTATCAGTAAGTTAAACGATAATGATCGCGATATCTTCATCGTGCCCTGCGCTTGCGCAACCTCGGTGATAACGGGTTATCGGATGTAGGCCGATGTTTGTAACCTTACTATGTTTTAATTGATTAGGTTTATTATGTAATTAATGCTATTCCAGATTACCAAAGAAACTAATTATTATACATCAATGCTATTATTCGGGTCCTAAGACCTTTGGGGTAAGATAATCACCACAATCAAATCAATATCACTTATCATTAATACAAAATATGACATGCCTAGTCACATAGACGAGGGACAAATCTCTAAGCATCACATAAATCTATCGTACAGTACAGGGATCCGAACCGCAGGGTTTTATTGTGTAGCAGTTCAAGGAATTAGTCTGTGCGCTTAACGGGTCAGCATATAGTAATATAGGTTACAAAATATATAATTATAGTATTTGACAAAATTAACTCCTTCTAATATTCATATGTTATCTTTAATTAAATAAGACTGTTCTCAGGTTTAGACTAAATAAGCATTACCTTTTTGGCTACAGAAATGGAATGAACATAAATAATAATGGCAACTTGATAGAATATATAAAAAAATTCTCGCCTGTAGCAGCCAAATAGAGGTATATTGTACATTTCGGTAGTCATGCTATGGGTCCTAATAATAGGTGGCGAGCCTATTGCCATCAACCGGGCACATTCCAGACTCCGCGTTACCCAATGGAAAAACCTAACACTTTGCACGACCCGAAATGGTAACCTATGGCCTTATGCTCAGCATTCGCCCTTTGCAACTACTAGACCAACGAAGCGGTCATCGAAATAATCCTACGAGAATTCCCCGTCGGACAAAAAATACCATTTAACAGAACCGTTTATCGTTTCAAACTTAAAAAGCATTTAAAAGCCATCCAGCAAAAAGTAAACCCTCATACAACTTCATCGGGAAGCTGTCTAACCGCTACATAAACAATCGATTAAACTGAAACCAACAGTCGATGGCAAACTTCACAACTGTCGAGCCTCTCTGCATCGCCATTAACTGCAACCAGCGCTAAAGTTAATCGCAATCTCTATAAATAGACACGTCTGAGTCGGCAGACGTCTCACTACAGACCTCGTAGATACCAACATCGTATATACAACGCTGTCACAAACTATATTCAACCTTATCTTATTCACATAAAGTTCCATTTCATCTGTTCGGTCGTGATTGTAAAATATAAAATACAGTTTTCATGTCTGGGAGGGTGCTCTGCGATTTTGAATCGTAGCTTACCGTGATACGGTTTGGTTTCGTCGAGAATTACACAGTGGCGCTCGGATACGTAGGCTGCAAGTTAGGTCGGAAAATGAAGCGCCGTTTATAGTACTCATTATAGTACTATCGTAGTATTGTGTAAGTGTGTGCGTGACGCCGTGTGTACGACGCGTGTGTCGCGGTGCAATCGGCTGCATCCGCTCGCTGTGTGCGTGTAGTGTGGTTATACTCTGTGAATGGAGATTGTATTTATGTTTCCCTGTCTGAGGTCGGCCTGCGGTTTTATTGATTTTTTTTTCATTACGCTCCGTTTTAACTTGGAGTCGGATGCACGGGAATGGGAAAATAGTAATGGAGTAGTAGTTGCTTGTCAGTTTGACGTACAGTTTTTTATTGCGTTTTACTGAGCCGCATTAGTGCTGAGAGGGAAGTTGTAGAATGAGCCTTGTGTGTGTGCACGCTGGTTTGGGGCAGATCGATTTTTACGCTGTGGGGTGAATGATATACACGTAGATAGGTGGAAGGTTATTGTTTGATAATTTTGCTGCGTTTCGCGGGCTAACAACCAAGTTTGGTGTTTTCATTTTGGCATGGTTTACTGATACGAGATTTCGTAGCCGCTTTTAATTCATCAACAAAACTTTAATACAATGAAATTATTACATCTTGTGCTAGCCGATATTTAAGAGAATCGACTATTTGTTTATTCTTTAGCACAGTAGTGTTCAAGGTGATTAAATTATTGCATTTAATAAAGATAACAAATGATGTAATGTGCAACAATGACATTTTCTTATCTTTACATAATTTAGGGACTAGTGATATAATTATGATAGGTATAAATAGTTTTAATGTCTACTTCCTTTTTAATTCTATTTAACATTTATAGCCTATATTTCCTCCATAAATAAATAATTAAAGATATGTATGTGCACGTTTACAATGTCAATATAATTTAAATTTCCTTTGTTATTTGCAGGTACCTATAGCCACCAGACACCACTTGCGACCATGGTAAATATATTAAACAAATATACATTAACACACACTGTTATTATATGTAGTTAACAAATCTATACTGTAACCGTAAGCTAAACATTTGTCGCAACCGGACCTCGAACCCAAAACCGACCGAATAGTTTGATAGACTGCTAAGTTTAAAAAATTCTAAGTATTAATTCGATATTTTCTATCTCAACAAGAATTTCTACATCATTAAGTTTGTAGTAAAATTCTTTATTAAAAATATCTTTCTAATTATATTGCAAGTTAATCGCGTTAACAACTAGTGATGCATCCGCTATTCAATAATTATTATATCGATATTATTTCCAATAATTTCGATATAATATCTTAAAACAAAACGAACGTTATCAGTAACCTTGGTGATACTTCATTCAAGACATTTGATTAAATTAGATACGTTTTTAATACCTACCTATAGGATTTAATTTAATTTTTATTATTATTTGCGTATCAAAAGTTTATAATGAAATCTTTAGTAGGCTATAGTAAAGTCACAATGTTTATACCAACCTTTTATTTTTTAATATGATGCCTATTTATGAATAGAGAAATAATCCGGATTCAGATAGCAATTGACGTAGTATAAGTTTTGCCTGTATGTGATAAAGATAATGTGCATTAACATTTATTCATTCACGCCCAGGCTATAGCCAGTTGTTTAGGCAGCAACTTCACACCAATGATAGGATATATTATTGCAATTGTGCCAACTGCCAACATAAATACAGTGACAATATCTTACTATGTTTGGCCTCATTAAAACACAATTATAGATACAGCAAGCGATCGAACGAACACGATGCTGTAGATAATGTCCGAAGCAATAATTATAATACAAGCGATTAACAGCTTAAGTTGTAATTAACAGCTGACCTTGTAATTACAGACAAATCAATTACATTTCTACACAAAACCAGAGGATTGACACATTTATCTTAAATAATAAATCTCTATAATCTAATCGACCAGTGAGCTGTCCGGCGATTATCGATAATTTCCCCCGGCCTTCAATTATGTCGATGCGGTGCCCGTTTATCGATAGATAACACATCGATAAAAGGGGCCGCAGTAGCTCCAGTTAAACAATTATTCATGTAATACAACTATAGTCATAATTTTGCTAGTAAATGTTTGCTATTGTCAAATAACACTATACTGTCTAGCCATATTGGTCTCTACAAATAGTGTGTCACATGAGTATCGTACCCATTGGGTTACAGTACATGCGTTGAACCGTATCTATTTGTGTAACACGTTTTTTCTATTGCGTTCAAAGTTTCATTAGAACTTCATTTCATGGTGTCGAGAGATGAAAGGGCCAATAAGTGGGAAAAAACCTGGGATTGACGTTAGACCTACTTCTTATAGACAAATAAGGAAACCCGAATCATCGCTGAATGATGCTGCACGTTTTGGTAGCACGCTCTTAGAAACATTTAAAGTATACGTACCTACAATTACACAATATTTAAACTGCTACAATACCCCTGTTTCTATTGCTTGTACGTTTTTTAATACTATAGATATTGAAATAGTTTTGAGAGAAAGAAAATAATATTATGTCTCTTATCAAGACATTATAATATATTCGTCGCTATACGGTTATACGCAGATATTTAAAATGTAGGTACAGCTGAGATAAAACTTCACGTGTGTGTTACGTAAGATTGTAGCACGTGAAGACTAATGATAAATATCACGAGGAAATCTAGGCATTACGACCAAGTTTTTTCAGTAATTATTATATTTGCAATCTTATTTCGGAGAACATGAACTCTACTGATAATACAGTGCAAGGATAAATTAATAAAGATAATATTTATTAAATAACGTTCGCAAAAAGTAATTTTACTTAGGTATAAATCTAAAATGCGTATGTAACAATGCATTTCACAAGAACAAGTTCCATTGCTGCATTCTCTATGAACTTTGACGCTTCACACTTACCTTGGATTCCTGTTATAATAAGAATTATTTGCGTCACACTCGTTGGAACACGTACTGAAAGGTTTTATACGGGCATTGTAAGCGATTTGTTCAGCTGCGGGCTGTTCTGTTGCCACGGTAAATGTACCCATTGTTCTTACAATGAAATCCACTGAATATATAAATGTATGTCAACGGGTCAGTTTCTATGGATTATAATTAAGACTATGATTGTGCAATGACGTCAATAAAATGTACTCGTTCACCTGTTGATGTGACATTAACACCTTAAATTACATTCAAAGTATTCGCACAACATATTCGCGTAATTTTTCACATTGTTCACAAGTGTCGGTCAGGTTTTCGCCGCTCATTCAAGTATTGAAAAATGTGCCGCGTTCACTAAATTCCGTAACTTGACGCACTTTAGCTGCAATCGCTTCGATATGCTAAGGAAACATTTTAATTATTATTACATTATACAGTTCATTAATTTTAATTGTTTAACATTTAATCACTAAGTTTTACTGTAATAATTGGTGCTCAACTTGTACGGGTGTTTATGCTAATATCCATGTTCTGGCAACACAATAATTGCTCTTGTATTATGTTAGACTACAATTTAAATTAAATTATATTATTTAATTATAAAACTGCTCAGTCACCGTTACGGAATATGATGTTGATACAGATAACTGAATCAGCTTCAGAATGTGCGGTTAGAGGATATAAAATTGCAATTAAACCGTCTGGCGATTTTGGCATACGATGGCTGGTTGGAAATAGACGGCGGTAACATAATCATATATATAATACAACGTCAAGAACAAGGAGTAGTCAATCTTCTTAAAATAATCTACGTAATAAACGTGTAAATGTTTGGAATTTAATTGGCCATTTGTTACTGACATGTCAGTTATTGGACGTTAATAACGCAGACCTGCTATTTAGTTAATATTTAATTACTGTTCGTCTGCTAATGTTCAATACGTTCCTCTGACATCATTTGTCGTTATAAAGTTCACAAATTAATTTAAAGCACGTGGTGGAAACAAGCATTGGTTTTGAAAATGAAAGTGTCCCGATGTTCACCAAAGAAATGCGTAAGATCCGTAACAGTAGAGTTTTCTTCCGTTCCCACTGTGTTTAAAGTCAATGAATTTTTATAGCCAATAGACCCACATTACCGGTCCCCTCCACAATACTAATTTACACTAATTATTGTTGACCATCCGTTAAAGTTTACCGCACCGCGATTATAAACTGATAAAGACATTCCCAGGCTTATACCAAGACAGAATTCAAGAAGTACACAATAATATTACCATACAGATAAAATCGGAAGAATTTATTATGGTAACAGCTATACAATTTATAAATATTATCGGCTATTGAGGGCACATACGATAATCAGAGTCTAACTCAATGGAAGCCGTAATCAGGAAAGGGATATTCTTGGCAAGACTTTCTGTATCCCATCCAGTATCGATGACACCACTGATCCTTCGAAATGTAAGGATGCCAAGTTCTTGACTAGCTGGCCAGAGCAGCAAATTACCAAGGTCCCCGGCTTTGTTACAAATCTGTATTGTGTGCGGGTCATGTTAGTTTGGAGGTAATGTAGGATTAAGAAACGGGGTAAATAGTCAAGATTACGGCGGGGCGTGGGCGAAATCGAGGCCATGACGAAACTGATTGATAACGTTCCACTATACGTATTTCTGATAAACGTTCCTTGTTGCTATGCGAGAAATCAAGACTAGGTTTTTTGTTCATTGTATTATTGTTACATGTTAAAATAGGACGCGCACGACTATCGGCCTGCTAGCTGCTGGTGGGTGGACTTTTGTGTAGGAAACGTTAAAATGTTGCTTCTTGCCGAAAATTACGATGACGGCCCGCCATTACAATGACCCTCCAACGGATTTCAATAAACATCACTAATTCACTCACTGAGGATACTAAACATTCTTGCCCCCATAATATATTATATGGAATAGTAGCTTAAAATTAGGTATCTTGGGTTGTGTATTATTTCGTGGGAATAAAACAAGGCCAAATTCTTCGTCGCCATATAAAAATATTTCTATTCACATGGTAAAATGTTTCTACATAATTAAGAGCAACGTTTTCCATACGTGTCAACGTCTTCCCACCGTCTATTTCTAACGAAACATCATCAGGAACTTAAATAATGTCACCCACGTCTATGGCGGCGGAATCCGTGACGACCAGCGTCGACTGACACTGAAAACTTGCCTATAAATTATATTTAAAGCAGTTAACTCGCTCGTTTATGTTCGAGCGAATTGACTAAACAGACAAACTTATTTTAATAGTGTCTACACTCACGACGCAGCCGTGCTCGGTCGGCACGATATAACTGCCAACCCGAATACTAGAGCGTCAGACGGGACATTTACATTCGAGAGGCCTCGAGAACAAACTACAGATTGTTTATCATCAAACATCTCTTACATAAAACTGTCCGGTTGTTGCATCACTTGAACGTCTCAATATCAACATAGCAACACAATATATTAATGTCAACTGGTATTGTTGAGCCATTCATTATATTCCCTGGCCATTCACCGGGTGCAGTTATTGATCCAAAAACTGACTAAACGCTGACTCATTCGGTCTAAATTAATCTTTCTTCACCCCTTCCTGGATTTATTACTGAATTCGTCACAGTAATACAACCAATTTAGGATGGCAATGCATTTCTCCGGATCGCAAAACTTTTTGTTACCGCATACAACAATGGTACATGGATTATTAAATTTAATAGCTTATGATACGTCATCATTTTCATTTGAAGCTCGAGGGTGTGGAGTGAAGATGTCGTTCAAGTGACTTCACAGTTTTGCATCTTCATTGTAACTGAGTGTACTTGACGTGGGATTCGTTTTTTCCGTCGAGTGTTGCAGATGTTTAGCTTTTATTAGAGCCGTCCCTACGGACCTCATTATTGTCGATTCTCGAAGTCTCGAATCAATATCAATAGAACTATTGTGCATTTGTAAGTTTAGGAGTGAGTGAACGTCACTTTTAGGGATAATTCTCTTAAGGTTTATTCATATTTTTGATACAGTTTTTTTTGTATCATGCATGTTATCTATATGTAGTATAAAAACATATATTTTTTAGTGATTTGAATAGCTAACTTAACAGTATACCTACCTAGTATTTTTAAAATGAAGTGATCTTATTAAAATTCTAAATAAGTTTATATTCTTGTTTCAGATCCAACGCGACACGTCCGATGCAGAGACTCGTTGTTACATCTAGCATTTAGATTATTTCAGTCCACCATTATAATATAGGACTCTTTATGTTACAATCGCATTGTTATAATATTTCTCTCCACAATCCTAACTCCGTGTGGAACGTTACGCAATGTGCAGTCAACACTGATCACCGCGCTTGTATACTGTACCGTCTTCTGTAACACGTGATAGTGCTTCACTGCACTTTCGTACGTTCTTAGGAACAAATGGTTGTAACACAACAGTCCTATATTCTTAAGCAAACAGAACCTTTACCATCCGTTATGGTAAAATCCCGGAGGAACACGCAAAAATGCTCCTCTAGTTTATAAGTTCTATGACTTGAAACAATTTGTGTGATCCTTATCACGTTTTTCCGTTTTCCTCCGCGATTCTGACAAGTTCGCGCATTTTCATTGTTTTATTGCTCAATTCCATGTATTTGTGTTGTCTATACGTGTTTTGAATTATATTGACTAACAAATACTAAACAATTCTAACGCATGACTTTTTATTTTTACGATATCAACTCGCGAGTATGCATGACGTTCAATAATGTTGTTTTAATAGTTTAATTTAGTCTTAAACTTTTTGTTAAATGTTTAGACAACCTGCTACACTGACATGTTTATATTTTAAATTATTTGATTGTTTATAGATTATTTGATTGTGAAATGTTTACTTCAACAATTTGTGAATTTTGTTGGTTTCAATCAACGTAATATATTATGAGATCAGTCGTGTATCGTTCGCCACGCTTCATAAAACTTGATTTTACGTTAAATTCAGATCGTTTAAATTCGAGTTTTAGTTCATGCATGGCAATACCCGGGGGTTGCATTCTTGTTTTTTTACTAGGAAAAATTTTGATTATGCAATCTGTTAATTACATCAATCAGTTATTATAAAAGTTGTTTTTATTATTAATGATTATAAATCAGATCTAATAAACGTTTCGGCATGAATATTAGTTTCATTGAGGCTCCATGTGACGGCGTCTGTTCCCACAGTTATTTCGCATGTCTTGTGAACGTTGAATGGCACGTTTGGAGGTCAGACATAAAGTCATTTTTCAATTAATCCAATGTCATCAGGACGACGCGACCTCTGCACTGAACCGGCTAAGTACCTATGTTCTGCATACAATTCCTATACGATAATATACTGTATAGGTATATTATTAATGATGAATTTCCCGTCTTCATACATACCGAGGTCAATATAGACTAAGTCAATTTGTACAGTTGTTTCCTTACTACAGTGAACTTACGTGAAGGCAAGTTAAATATGGTTTGAGACAAGTTTGATCATTGGAGGATGTTACCACGGGAGTGTGGGAGCTGGTGTGTCTGGCGGAAAGTATTTCTGTATTAAATAGGTCACATTTGGTGTGTCAGTGGCACGCACTGATTTACTCACTGTTTATGCTTCCTCGGAAATGTTTCTAATACTATTGTATTGTTGTTTTATCTGGAGTGCTTGAATGCAGGTGTTACCTGTGTTTGTATACGATAGTACCGGTTTCGGCTTAGTCGGAGAAAATTGCCGTACGGGTTCGATTCCTAAGCGAGGGACATTTTATTTGGTTTGTAAATTTTTAACAAATAAATACTGCTTTGATTTACGGCTTACGAGAGACTAGTTAAAATGGATATTTAGTAGTTTATTTCTGCCTTATTGAGGGAAATTTAAGTGTGATTATAAATTCTTTTGGGGTTTTTATATTATAATGGTTTTACCCGACTATGAAGGAAGGCTTGTGTTTTAGATATTGCTATTCTCTTTACACTATTTTACATAATGCATTCTCTGTTATGTAGACTGTCAGCTTGGCTGCACATTAGACCTATTTAATTCACTGGTCTAATAAATCTCCTGTGTTTTAATGCAGAAAATGATTTATATATTTCAACAAGAGTATTCATAGTTTTATTACTAACACGAGAAATTCACTGCATAAGAGATGTTTCTGCATTTTATTGCTGTCTTCAATCTAGGATAAGTAGTATTTTAAATTTTTGATGTATGTTCAGGAAATATTAAATTGATGCTGCATTAACATTAGATATTTTATTAGAGCAAGCATAGTGTTGACGAGAATTAAAACTTTAGGCATTTATTTAAAAATTATATATAAATATTGTAACTTGGTAGGCGTATAATCTAAGGCTACACATAAAAGACGAGGAGATCTTACGTCATGTCTGTGTGGCCATCGCCTTAGATATCTTCCTAGGCTAGCCGTCATAGTAACCACATCAATAAGGCATAATAAACTAACCAGCTTTGTAAACAGATGGACACAGGTAAGTCTTACATACTTATTTCTAAACAGAGGTATGGAAGAAATGCTTCCAATGATAGACCACTGCAACGCAAAAGTGGTTAAACTAAGCTATTTCCAAGCCTTCAGCGTTCACTGATGATCGTTACCCTAATGAACCCTAGCCTAGTCAACCCTTCATCATCATCAGCCTATTTCAACCCACTGCTGGACAAAGGCCTCTCCTAAACCAACCCTTGTAATTACATAATTATACAAGCAGAGGTGTAGCGTGCCTTACACTGGCCCTGTATCAAAATTTGTTGGGGGCTTTTGCTTACGTTATGTTATACGTTCGGGGCCCCTGTAGCCCGGGGGCTATCATTGATACAGCTGATACGCGGTAGCTACGCCCCTACACAAGTTGAACTGCAATGACTTTACCTACATTCCTTTAAATACACATATTAAAGCAAACTCCAAACTATAACAATTAGACACAAACAATGTATCAGCATTTCAAAATCAATCACAAGTAGGCCGTAGATCTTGTAATTAATAACAATAGTGCTAAATGAGGAAAAGTTTGTTTGTTAAACGCCTACAATTTCTCTGCAGCTGCATTTTTACTTCACAATCAGCGTCAGCTGTATATAGGTATTATGATATGAATCAAAGTCCAATAACAGTATCCTGTTATAAAAATAATGCATTTTAAAATCACAACATCACGCCTGTATTCCCCGAAGGAGTTGGCAAAAGTGCACACAGCGCACACACATTTCGCCAGTTATGTTATAGGTCTCGATGTAATAGGGGCGAGCCTGTTGCAATCAGTCGGGATCATATAAATGAGCGCATCCCGCGTATATAATGTTCTAGGGTTCTTCAAGTAATATTAGATTCTTCGGGCCGTGAACTTCAAAAGATCTTCCTACACTTACTACACGACAGGCTAAGTCCATAATGAACACAATTCAAATGCAATAACTGAGCCAAAACTTACCATAATTGGTTTGCCATCAGAAAAATGTATTCGAAATCAGTACCAAAGAAAAGGCGAAGAAGATAATTGCTGAAAAATGTTAACGAACCATCTAATGTAACGATGAGTGGGAATTAATTCGGCCGTGTTAATCTGCTCGAGTTGATCTTATCGGGCCCGATCTAGACGGACGTTGACCGCGGCAGTCTAGTCTAAAGAGATTTGGTGGAAAACTTTTTAAATACGATGACTAATCTCAAAGCGAATCATTGGATGGTCTGCGTAAAGTTCGGTAATGTTTCTGCTTTTCGTTTTCAGTTTTTGTGACCTGTTTTTGAAGAAGAGATTGGTCGTCACGTTTTTTAGGTATACTCATAGTTAATTGGACTAAACAGAACCGGTGTTTAAACTTTGCACCTTGTCGAGGTATATTAAGCTTCTGTAAGTTTAACTTCATTATACAGCGCTAACTGAAACCAAGTAGTATCTATCGAAATATGCCCGAAGATAAATTATAATCTTCGTGAAGATGACGTGATCTTCGATCAACATCAAAGCCTACTCACCAGATATAAACCTTAATCGCAACTTGCGGCAATTCCATGTACAGGTAAGGTATGGTACATAACCTGAAGACCACATGTAGCAATAACTTAAATCTGAAGACATTAAGAACAGGAAAGTGCGGTAAGTAAAAATTAAAGAACTCATTGAAACGAGCGGCGGCCGTCGGCACGAGCGTAAACCTCCGCTTAGGGGCACCATAACGC
Source organism: Abrostola triplasia (assembly GCA_946251915.1). Taxonomy (NCBI): domain Eukaryota; kingdom Metazoa; phylum Arthropoda; class Insecta; order Lepidoptera; family Noctuidae; genus Abrostola; species Abrostola triplasia. Next base: position 1,796,384 of record OX276433.1, read on the forward strand.
GACTCTTCGAGCCAGAAACCTGAAATTACAGGAAGTAACCACACTAATTAACACAGTATGAATCACTATTATTACATAAATGCGATGACATATCAGTAACCAGGGTACCACACCCTCTAGGTTACGCCAAAACTGGTCAGCTCATGCCAAACTGACATTTCATGGTTGCATATGGCCGTCGAAAGTTTATTCTGGCGAATAAAAGTTGTCCCACCACTGACTTTCATACTTGCGAAATTTGCTCACTTAATTGCACTGGCTGTCAAAAAAGGAATGTTAGGCCGGAGACCAGTGATGCATGAGCGAGGCAGTGATATGCAGCAGCTTTTATTTATTGGTGACGTTAATTTTGACATTTGGAAAGGCTAATTCCGTGAAGTCCTTGCACGTAATAGCACATTACTCTTTTGCGTAAGTGTTTTAGAGAGATTATGAAATTGTTTTATGAAGACTGGCACACTTTTAAATGTATTTGACATTCCTTAGTAACGATAATTAATTGAGGTTTATAGTTTTATGATTGATTAGATAATGAAAAGGACTTTATTTTGTGTTTATATTGCACTCGCAGCTTAAAAAGTAAGTACATAGCATAGTCTCAACACTGACATATATAGCTTATACATTTTCAACCAATATTATCGCATATCTTGCGATACACATCCGACTGAACATCGCACCAGTCCCGGTACATCGAGTGATGTTTTTTCACCAAGATAAATGTACTTACAATTTAACGATTACATTGTAATTCTCAGGTCAACGTCTATATTAACTGCTTTTGTTAATGTTCTTTATATTATTGCCTTTGTTATGGGACAAGATGTTGAACCCACATAAAGCAGGTGGGATTTATCGTAAGAAATCGCGACTGTTTCAACCGCAATGCAGATAAACTACGGAGGATTCAGCTCGTTTGGGAAAGGGGTCAACTGAATAGGAAATGGGGCGAGATAGTTCGTCAGGTATAGTTCTAACGTACCGGTAATACGGGGTGAAACAACAGTTTGAAACTTGTAAAACTTGATTTTATAGTAAAAAGCATATAGATGGTTACCAATAAGGACCCTGTACTTTAAATTGTATTTTATGCCACAATCTAGATTCTAGAGTCATTTTGACAACAATCTGTAATAATTTAATAAAAATATACTCACCTTCAAATTGTTGTTTTGATTTTGATACACCCTTTTGTCACGGTATATTTAATTGTGGGGATAACAAAGGATATTATTTTCTTGCTGTACGCAAAGATAATTATAGTGACTCGGGGAAAACCTCTCGAAAAGAAAACTATACGTAAGGCTTGTAGCAGGTGGCTTTTAGTAGTTTCTGTCTCCCAACAGGGCAAAATGTATTACTTATATAATGTGTTCTGAAATACATAAGGAACTAGTTATTTTACTCGTATCCCTAACTCTAGAATATTAATATCCTTTATACCCTCCAAAAATATTATAGGTACTGGAACAGGCCAGCCAATCTGTTTGACGACCTGCCCCCTTACCATGAACCGCTTCCACATCGTAAACTGTCCTGCTTTAAGAGTTCACTGTAAGAAGGCTGAAAGGTCATTATAGGGTGCGCAGAAATAATGAATACTTTTCACAAGAATATATCCATAAACAAAAACCCGTTCAATCAACAGGTATTAAATAATATAATTGACAGCTTTTCGTGGGAGCTTCGAATCAATCATTGTCAGTTAATCACATGTTTTCGGGGACTTCTTTAATTGTGTATTCCATCCCCATGCAGCAATATTTAATTGCAGTTTAAGCAATAGTTAAATGCCACTAGTTTCGGAGACAAGTTTTAATTCAACCCAAATACATTTTAAGACTTTTTAAGCTACATGAGTTGCAAAATTGTTGAGACCTACTTAAAATTATTGAATACTAGCTGCGCCCCGCGGTGTTACACGCTACATTCTTTTGGGATAACAGTAGCCTATGTGTTAATCCAGGGTGTCAGCTACCTCCTTATGAAATTTCATTAAAATCCATTCAGTAGTTTTTATGTGAAAGAGTATCAAACATCCATCTATACATACAAACTTTCGCGTTTATAATATACTAGCTGCGGCCCGCGGTGTTACCCGCGACATTTTTTTGGGATAATAAGTAGCCTATATGTTAATCCAGGGTATAACCTATCTACATACCAAATTTCAACCAGATCGGTCCAGCCGTTTATGCGTGAAAGAGTAACAAACATCCACACATCCATACATCCATACTCACAAACTTTCACATTTATAATATTAGTAGGATAGTAGGAAGTAGGGATTATTTGATGTATTTTAATATTGCTAGCTACCTTTAGTGTGTGTTACTGAGATGGATAGGATTACTGACTACAATTTCGATTTGTTAGCAAATAAAACAATGATTTATTGTTTCTTCATAGTTGCGTGTTAATTACACACTATAGTATATTTTTATTATCACAGCATATAATGAAGTGGCTTCAACACATAAATAATGATTTATATCTTCAAGCTTGTATTTTGAAGGGTGTATGCAATAGATAAATCATTATTTTTTCAACCTGTATCACTCACTGCTAGGTGAAAAATCCTTGTACCTTATTTGTTTTAGATAGAAGATGGCGGGACGAGCTTCACTCCTATAATGCCACATGGACTACTGCAACTTGCAACCGGGAGGAATCCTGCAGTGGGACGGTTATAGCTAATATAATAATAATATACGTCTTATTTGCAAGCTAGACTGAGAATTTTCTGCATAAAAATAAGCTCTCTGTCCCAGATATCAAGCTGACGAACTGCATAAGTTCACATAATCAAAGGTTAAATAAATTACGTAAGTACGACTTTATAGAGCAGAGAGTAAGGCAAGAAGGAATGTCTCCGTAACACATACTTGACTTCCTACACTTACCGACGCACTCGGAGACGCTTAGTAAAGATATCACAAAAAAACCTTTACTTAGTTTTACTTTAAGTAATTATTAACCCTCTTGTTAGGCATAGTTTAATCCTTGGTTTAAAATTGCATTTTTTTATAAATAAAGGGGTAAATGTCTTTAAGTTCGGCGGTAAGTTGATTCAAGCTAACTGTGTCTCTCTACACAGCCTCCGGATGACGGACGTATGGAGTGCAAGAGAAAGCGTCGCATCACACGGACAATGCGCGCCAATAATTATTGCACGGCTCTGATTGGTCGAGCGATAGCGGGCCAGCTGTCATTACTGTCAGATTAGGTGTATTGTATCTAGACGGTTCGATTATAAGCCTTCAGTTCGGTGTTGTATAAATAATTTATATCTACACTGTGTTGAGGTTCCATTCGTTGGTGAGTAAGATGACTAGAAATGCTATCGATTGAGTCTAGTAGCTTTTATTGTTTTAGGATTGAGGTATAGATTTAGATTTTTTTGGCAGTAGAACAGTTCCCGTACTATGAACTCAAAGCAGGACTGTTTACGATGTGGAAGGGAAAAAAACACATAAACATAACATCACGCCTGTATTCCCCGAAGGGGTAGGCAGAGGTGCACATACAGTACACCCACATTTCGCCTGTTATGTTTTTAGGTCCCAATGTAATAGGGGGCGAGCCTATTGCCATCAACCGGACACAAATCCAGACTCCGTGCTGCCACTGAGAATTACCTAATAGAAAAACCCAGTGACACTTTTCCCGGCCCGGGATTCGAACCCAGGACCCCGTGCTCAGCAGTCGCGCTTGGCAACCACTAGATCAACGAGGCAGTGTGGAAGGGAGACGCCGCTAAATTCAGTGTAATGTGGCGTTTCGCCTGTTTGTCTGCTTTAAATGTTCATGATAAGGGGCAGAAGAGCAATTTATTCATTTGTATGTAGATCTCCGTTGACTATGTATGTGCAATATTTTTTACTAAAGATTCAAGAAGTATGAATAGTTTCGGCATCTGCAGTACAAAAAGTGCAGCAAAAACTAATAAATCTAATGTGTTCATTCAATTTTATGTTTGCTTGCACAAATATAATCAATTTATTAATTGGAATCTATAGAGCGTATATAGGTACTTTATATTTACAATACATTGTATTTCCGAAACTATTACCCGTCGTTATTGTCTGGTGGTGATTAATTATACCTATTAGCATAGTATTGCGTTTAAATAAGAGTGATAAGATAATTGGGTACCAAGAAACCACTGAACTGACTTCAGATTAGTTAAAGCCTTCGAATTAAATTGCTCAGCCTTGTCAGTATTAGAAGTCTAGCTCAGACTTCTCAGAACTGTCTACCCAAGCTCCTAAATCTGGTTTTCTTAAAGGCCGCTTGCATAATTATTCGTCTGGCAATACTTCTTTTGTTTTAAATCCGCTCCACTGTCCTAGAATTTAGCTAATGCCGAAGTCTGCCGTTGAAATGTCTCGTCAGACACAAAAGACTATTTTTAGAAAAATAAATTAGATCCTCATCGCTGTTATTGACGGTATTTACTAATAAATAAAAATATAAATACTATTCCTTGGATTCTAGTCAATGAATTCGAAGAGAAATCGATCTTATCAAAGAGGATCGATGACTCATCAGCATTGTCTATGCTACTAGGAAGTATTTTTCAGCTGTTTGTAACCGAGCGGTTCCGAGAAGATTTCGTCTCGTGTATGACGTCACACGAACCAGACGTGACACGTCACAGCCACAGCGACTGCGCTGCACACAGTAGGTGTGACGTCATCATTCATTGACGCCACCCCATTAGAATCGCCTGACCACGACAACAATCCATTCGTTCTTCGAACTTCCTCCGCGCAAGAATAGCGTTCAATTGAGCGATTGAGTGAGTGAGCAGTGAACGGCCGCCATTGTTATCTGGATCGCGTATGGTAATCAATCTCGCGAGTGGCGCGATGCACTGAGGTCGATGACATGCCGCGCCTGCCCAAAATTCTGATCAGGTGATAAGTATGTGCGCGTAAGTTATGTATACTGCTAAGATTCAGTGAGCTATAAATTAACATATAGTTACGTTAGTCCACGAAGTATTTGACATGATGCCTTGATAAGGTAAATTCATACTTTCGTACATACATCTACATTTTTTGTTAGGTAAGGTAGCAAAGTTAAGAATAAATAAATTCCTGGAATTACACATTACATTAATTTATTTTAGTGTAGCATTCTTTATATTTTGGATTAGAAGAAACAATTAGAAGAAGAACGCTGGGTGGGAGGTAGTAAGAGATTAAGAATGGTTCGATTTGGATCCAGGACCAAATGACTACGCAACGCAAGTCAAACGCCTTCACATTGAACCACAACAAAAATAACAAGCCAAGCGCTACGCCACTACGTGTATCGTGTCATTAAACTATGCAGAGTAAGCCAGATTTTATGATGCTCTTTTATTCGCCCGTCTGCGCGAATTTTTAGCAAAAATATTATGATAAATGGAATACTTGTGTAGTTTTTATGGCTGAAGTGTGTATATTCTGATATGCAAGTATTTGTACTACACAAAACACGGTTACGTGCTCATGTAAAAAGCTCAGTCTAGGCTACATAATTTAATGGCACAGTGTACTGAAAATGCAGAGAATACAAGTTTATCATTCCTGAATTTAAATGTACGTAAAATACGATGAGGAATGTAGGCGCTTGTTTATTATGGTTATAAGTATTTTAATGTTGCATACCAAATTATAGGAGCCTTTTAGTTTTTATTACTGATGAGTAAAACGGAGGTTTAAAATTCCATGGTCGGGCACACAGGTCATGTGAATTATGCATTTGTGTTCGGTTACTATTCTCGTATTTGGGACCTGTAAACTACCAAACTTGGAAAATGTGGGTGAACTAGTAGGGAAATATGTTATGCACTATAAATACGTATTAAAAAGCGATCGCCCGAAAAATCATGTAAAATAAGTTCAGTTACGAATTCACGATAATAGCATTCAAATCACAAACTCGTTCAATCACAACCAGACTTATTAATGGGGAAAAAACCCATTGTCTGTCCAGCTCATGAATGAAACTGGCCAGCATTCGATCTTCGACACATACCCATCGATCATGAAGTGACTCACGGCTCATACATACAACCTACTTGGTCGTGGACATAGACACTCACTAGATACGTCAAAGTAGAGTTTTTTGCGCTCTAATATGGTTTGATTGACACCACCAGATGGTGAAAACTTGCCTTTTTGGCTATTTAGTTCGTTACTTATATCTGTTTTGAGTGTATAGGTACCTAAAATATTGACACTTGGTGTCAAGCCTAACTTGAATCTTGGAGGCCGAAACACCTTGATTACGTTTTTCTTTAGATCTTATCCCATATGTTGCTTACTTTATCTAACTCTACTTATTTCAGGCTTCATTTGTTTTAATATTGTTTGTTCAGTCATGATGGTCTATTGGTTGACATACCGGATTTGTATGCTTGGTTGCAGTTTTAACCCAGGCGAGCAACAATGTGACTTTTTAAATGATATAAATACTTTCTTAGAAGTACTAAGACACCACTGACAAACGGTGACAAGAAACATCGAAAGGTAACGTCGATTTAATAATCTGAAATCACCAACCCGCAGTGAGCTAGCGTGGTAATCAATGCTCAATCCTCCTCTATAAGAGAAGAGGCCTTTGCAGCAGTGGGACAGACAGGCTGTTATTATTAATAAAGAATATTTTTATCATAATTATTATGACGATTTACATTTTGTAAAACATATCATTAACTGCAAGTACATCAGTGAGTGGAGCGAGTATGACAATAACACCAAACACCACCTACTTGAGGTCTCAGATCCAGCTATCGGCATCGTATATCGCTCCGTGTGCTTAGGTAATGCTTTCTCCCGGCGGCACAAGCTTTAATTACGGTGTTTTCCTGCGGTAAGCATTCACTAATGTCTTTAAAACAACTCTAGGCAACATTGTTGACTCAACTATCAAAGGTCGCTGTTTGAACTGCCGTGTGGACTGTACCATTACCGCCGTTTATTTTGTTTTTCATAAAACTGTGTAGGAATGTCATCTGTGTGTTATATAGACGGACATGATTAAATGGTGTCTGTATGTATGAAGTATGAATATAACTGACTCGGAGTATTATTTGCAAATTACGCGAATATTTGACTCAAATGGAAAAGTATGCTTAAGGGCGTAGCACAAATATTGACCCAAAAAGGGATCGTCACCATATCAACTCGAGTTGTGCAGTATTCTTTGTATAAAATTCCCTACTTCGAAGCACACTAATCGGAATCGTAACGTAACCGTCTTGCCTCGAGTCCGGTCACCGCGAGCCGTAGGCGCGGCATCGCGTAGCCGTAGCCCAGTCGACGTATCGGAGCAGCTGATCCGCTTTGGTTACGTGCTAACGGAAGGTTGACGCCTGTTTGACGGCGAGGCGAAAGGCGATACGATAACGATCCCGTTCCGATTTGATATGTGTGCTATCATGCTATGACTATACATTAAAGGTAAAACTTAACCCATTTGTCAATCGGATTGTTAATTTTATTTGTGAAATAGTATACCTACCTAGCAGTATTATTTACTTAGTTAAATAAAGTGTACAATCAAAAACGCTTATTGTAATTGACGGTCAATTTTGTTATTTCTGCGAAAAGGTTATCATTCGATTCTATTAGTTGGATCGGTTCTCATCGAGCCTTGACTTTCTCTAGGTGAAATGAGGAAAATCAAACGCATGTGTACTCAGTATTAAATGAGTTACTCACGTATTGTATAACTCTGTAATCAAATGACATTCCACTTAAATCGTAACATTTACATAATTATACTTATTTGTATTGATGGAGTGATTTTTAAACTGCATTTCGAGTTTTTCCTCTTTTGCAAGCGTTTTACAGACATATACGTGCAAACTCAGACTCAGGACAAATATATGCGAAGCAGTGAACAGCTTTGAGTTAACCAGCATCTTAGTGTGCAGTAAAGAACTTTACCAATGTACTAAATGTCCCATCAAAGATGGAGAAATTTTAAGATTCCACCAAGTCATTCTTATGCAACTTTCTCGACTGTTATCCATGTTTTTACTTCATATGCCAGCTTTACTCACGGATTTCCATTTGCTACGATCCTGTCATACTTCCCAATTAAAAATAGATAGTAAACTTGTCAATTTTCAGTATACCTATAGTTAATAATATTTTTAGTAGTTTCTACGTCTTCTAGAACTCCTATGTCTTGGTTTAGAACATTCGTTTAATCGTCCGTGTCCATCTTGTGGGCTAATTGGGCGGCTGCGATCGATGCGTGAGGAAAACAATGAGGTTCGATTAGCGTACCAAATCGTGGAGCAAGATGTCAGCTATAGCTGCCGAGGGGCATTCAGAACCGCAATCTTGAACAGTATATTGTTGGAAATATAGGTACTAAATGCATATAAAAGTACCTATACACGATACCTACTTATAACAAAAATGTATTTTTATGTTTGATTAGTGTGTTTGTTTGTTTCGGCAAATTTCCGAAACAGCTGGCCTGATTTTGAAAATAGTGAGGTGTCCGTGAGAAAAAAAGAAAAATGCGGGCGCTGGTTGCAGCTAGTCAATAGAGTTATGTTATATATTAGATTTTAGTAAATTGTTGTCTTCAACTGCTCTGTATACACATGTATAAAACCAAGCTTTTCACAGTTTCACCGCGTTCCCGTGCCAGTGTTATGCCATTTAAGTATTAACTATCCCATCTTAATCCAAAATGTATACAGATACTTCCAAATTGCGTCTTCGTCTGTTAGTTTGTTTTTTTTTATTACCTGGTATTAAATAAAAATACATCGGCACTTCGTTGTCCACCTGTACGTGAGTCATGTTCCTTCTCAGAAACTGGTTGAGGTATTAAGTTCGTATTAATATCTATTTCCACCTAAGTAGAACCAGACAAATCGAAATTGACTTAGAAAGTACTGTTAGATATTCTGTGATTTCACTAACCCTTCGTACATGTATAAATAAGTAACAGTAATAAAACCGAAGACAGACAAATGAACAACCCTTCCAATATTCCCAAGTTTCCATGATTTTCCTTGGAGACTGCATTCCTCCTAATTTGTGTCCCTACAAGAAAAGGTTACTGCGACAAACCCCATATAATATATTAACCGACTTTTATGACTGCATCGGAAAGGGTGACTGCAGATTGGGAATCACCCTTCACTCTATCAAATACTTATTTTTCTAAATTAGGTACGTCTTGTTGTACTCCCAAATATACTAGAAGTTTGTGACATTCTATTGAGTTTTTTGAAATTTAAGTCAACACCTTATAGGCAGGGTATTTAATAAATAAATAAAAAAAAATTGTGCACAGTATTGGCTGTGTGCAAACACTGATTCACCCTGTTCTCTAGCACTCTCTAACACTTGACCGATAGAACGGCAAACCAATACAGATAGAGGACATCCCAGACATCAGCATGTACGAGATTAGAGTAGCTCTGAAACAGTTTAAGAACAACAAGGCACCGTGTGATGGCGGTATTACAACCAAGTTTTTGACAGCGGGTGGGAAACCGGTACTTTCATTCTACCAGAAGCTATTCAATTTCTTCATACTCGAGGGTACTGCGCCAGAAGCATGGAGAGTGTGGTAGAGCTCAAAACCGACGTAAATAAAGAGAAATCGGACGCAAGATCAGGTAGTTAAACTTAGCGCTATGATATTCTATTCAAAATTGATTTTGGATATTGGAAACTGATCAACTTATTGGTGCAAACGTATGGAGGTGAAAACTCATACCCTTCTATTCATTAACGAGGATAATACCCGTATTAACTTATCTCTATATTAGGTCTATTGCCATCTCTTATCCATGGTTTAAAATTAACATTTTTGAGGATAGTGGGTTGATGACGAGGCCTAGAGTAATATTCAACTCAATTCAATCACTCATATCCATCTTTATGATACACTAAACATTGCCTTGTTCCCTTCTCAGAATCTAGAACCGGTCGAACGACAATATGCGTCATGAGACTCCAAGATATTTGAGACGGTATATACTATACACATAGGTACTTCTTAGATTGCTACACTTAATTTCCCTTGCAATACTTCCTCGTTTACTCACGAAATACGGTTATTATCGTTTACGGTTTAATATTTTAGTGCCTTTGATATCAGAAAATTGTAATACAATTTGTCGATGATCAGCGCAATGTTACAATTAAAGTCAATATATAATGCACGATACAAAGGTATATAATAAACCTTTCTTTCAATATCTATGAGCAGGGGAAAACTCTTTATAAAGTTACGCTTGTTTCCCTAAGGAAAGACTATTATGATATGTACGAATCCTATTCATTCACTCACACATTCGCCCTTTTGACCATCAAGTTTTTTACGTGGTCAAAAGGGTGAATGTGCAATGCAATATCTTGTTTATTTTCCTCCGTTATGACTTGATCCAACAGATTAACTTATAAATAAAATTATTACTTTAACAGCACAATATATTCCAGTTACAGTCCTCGTTAAAATATAATATAAGCAGTATTAACAACCTCTTTATAAATTGACTTGTCTTAATAAAACATGCTGGATATAATTAATCAGTCACTTAATTTAAGAAATGACATTAGTCGAACATTGATTTATAAACATATAAATAGGTTGTGAAATGTCAATACAGAATGTTTTTTGCGCGGACTAGCGACTTTAATTGATGTGTCAATAAGTTTATTAGCAGGTTATGAATTTCGTGGTTGATGTATTATATACAAATGTTTTTAACGTATAGTTAACATATCGAAAAAAAATAACTGGTGAAATGTGGGTGTACTATATGTGCACCTCTGCCTACCCCTTCGGGGTATACAGGCGTGATGTTATGATAGTTAACATATCATCATAAAACGTAAGACGTCTACTGTTGAACAAAGGCCCTTGAAGTAGGGGAGGGGGGTTGCCATAACCCCCACGCTTGGCAAGCGGCTTGGGGATCGCAGTATTGGTGGTCGAGTTACAGGAGATGCTGCTGCCCATCTTCTGGATTTTCCTTTAGTCGCCTCTTACGACACCCACGGGAGAAAAGGGGGTGGTCAATTCTAGACCGGACACCACACGGCAAAGTAAATATATACACACCATTAGTTAACATATAAGGATAAATAATAGTATTGACGTCCTTCTGCCGTTGATAAACCGAAAAACCGTATGATGGATGTATTTTGACGACCTGATTAGCGCAGTGGCTAAGCGATTGGACTGCTGCGCTAAGGGTTGCGGGTTCGGTTCCCGCACGGGGCGAAACTTTGTGCGAACCACATATGTTTGTCTCGAGTCTGGGTGTTTGTGTATGTGAATATTTCATGTTTGTGAAACGCACCCACGATACAGGAGAAATTCCTAGTGTGGGGCGACGTTTAAAAAAAAAAAAAATCTAAAAAAACAAGAGTTTACGAACTAATTATTAAGGAAGTATAAGGGAGTCCATTCTTACTTTTCGACTTCAGTTTTGGCCACGCATCTTGGCTCCAAAACTCTGATTACCGAATTAAGAAACTCCCACACCACAGACGTCACTAGAAAGCCATACTGAGGCAACAACAGCATTGTGTACACCTATCATCGTCACGTATGACAAACAAACACCAGCCCCGTTATCATGAACTCTTAAAGCAGGATAATTCACGTTGTGGAAGCGGGACGCCGCATTACACTGCTAGTAGCGGCGTCTCGCTTCCACGTCCTAAACTGTCCTGCTCAAACAGTATATAGTAAGGGGGCAGTAAATAGAACAATTCGGTGAGAGTATCGCCCACCGATCTTTGTCGTTGTGCTCGGAATAAATCACTTTCCATGCCAACCGGTCGAGGCTAGAGCTACATTTGCGCAGGCGTCCCGCTCACTGGAACCAATCGGGAATTTCATCGCCACGCCGCGGCTTTTAATTAAAGATTCAGTAGTATAAGATGTGACCTATAGGAGAAAGTTGGTGTCCAGGCTAGAGGGGAGCTTGATTGCTTTCGAAACTGAACTGATCGTAATGGAATTTGATATGGAGGTAGCTTGAGCCCTTGGGACTTCGGACATAACCTAAATTCATAACCTAACCTAACCTTTGATCCCGATAAAGAGGTCGAAAAGCACTGTAAGTTACTAAATAAAATAAGCACGGATAGTCGAGTGGTATGACCGTTGGACTGCCAAATCATGGTCGCAAGTTCAAACCCAATGTCTTTTCTAATTCATGTGCTTATTATAGAATGGTTATCAGTTGCTAAGAATGGTGCAGGAAAACATCGTGAGTCAACCAGGACCACCTGAGAGACTTTTCAACGAGATTTATGTACGATTAGTAATGGGCCATAAAATATAATATCAATTACAAAAAATCTTTTCTAAATAGGTACAACGATAATTATCTATTGCCGTAGCAACATATATTATTATGGTAGTTGAGTTTTTATTACATTGATTCATTAATCGGAAAATCACTGAGAAAGTAACAGTATGTGTCAGTGTACGTCGCGCCGACGCGTAGGTGCGCCCGCGCAGAGAAATGTGAACGAAACAAGCGCTGAAACCAATGTACAGATATATACAGAAGGTCCGTCATATAAAATAATTCACGTAGGTTGATAAATCAAAAAAAAGAAAAGGAAAACCTTTAATAAAGTTTTTGGACATGGAAGATATCAATTCTACCTGCAGCAAAAATTTTTTTAACACACTTAATCAATGGCAGCCTTTTAAGAAAAATAAAACAGTTTGAAACCGTAAACTGGTATTGATGAGTACTTCTTTATGAACAACAAAGGTGGTCCTTCTGTTATCTTTCTGCGCCAAAATAGTTAATGTGCTTTTGATCAGTGGGTGGGTATTTTTTTTACATTTTCTTGATTGACGTTGGTTGACTTTATTTACTTTATATTACGGGGGCGATGCTCTCAATCTGGCAGATGGTGTAATCATACTTGATATAATACGCTCCAAGGTTTTGTATATAGACCAGGTTGATGTGGAACTTTCGCTATCACCTAGCTTACTTTATTAGACGAACAATAGCGATACCTACTTAGTTCTTGGTAAGTGTGTGAAGCAATTGTACTTTTAGAGACGTGTAGCGATACAAGTTAATAGATTTTTGTTCTTATACCCATGATTGGTAGTAAAGATTGTTTCATTGATAATTAGCTTTACAACTGTAATTTGACCTGAGCCCCTGAACAGTTACTTGTCATTTAGAGAGTAAGGAAAAGTCAGATGTTGAAGCAATTATTAATTTTTATTAAAGAAAATGTTTGTGAAACAATGGAAACTGTTATTGAGATATATGTGTAATAGTTATTTGAAGCTATTATAGTAGAAACCGTTATTTTATATCTTTTTTATGAAGATGCCAACCGTTCGTATAGAACACAAGTAATAGGTAGAGACTTATATGGGTTTGTACATTAAATCCGGAATCCAACCACAATTCGTAACTGTGTTCGGAAATATTATCTACCAATGCACAAGGCTATTGAAATCCATTCAAACATGGCCGCTTAATAACGCATTATACATCCAAACATCTTAACTTCCCAATAAAACTCCGTAAATTGAAAGTCCTTAGCCAAAAATCCTGCAAAATATAAAAGATCAAAGTGGTTGAACAAGAACCTTTATGAGCTGATTACGTGGAGGTAGCAGCCATCTCCAGACATCTGATAACGCTGCTAATTAAGACAACACAAAGAGACGGGGAAACGTGAAAAAATCAACAATTGGAGGACCTACGTCTGCATAAGGGAAGCTTACGTACCTTCAAGCTTCAGTTTAATTACATTTCCTCTTAATTCTGGCTTTACTCGTCTTTTGCATGGACTTTTTAGACCAAATTATTCGCAAATCTGTTTTGTGTCATTTCGCAGTCAAATTTAGTCTAGACTAGTCACATTTTTCATCAACCAAAAATCATTTAGTTTGGAAGACTTTAAAATCAAGGTTACCAACAGAGAAAAAATGGTGATTTCGCCTTCAGTATTTACGTTTTAGGTTATTTGTTGTCAGCTGTAAAAATGGTTTTAGGAAGTGTAGCATCACATTTGTCATACCATGATGTAACATTCCAAAAACAGTATGCTATTGTAAATATCCTAAAATAGTGTTACTGAACGAGATGTGTCATTATCATATTGTTGATCTACATCTTAGGCAAACTTATTTATGATTTTATTTATATTGTCGATTAATGGGCATAGTTATACTTAAACACGGAAGTCAGATCTATAGTCTTGTTTGCCTTTAATGTAGATTTTTGTGGAGATCTTCTGAAGATAAATGAGGTGTTCTGTATAAACTTCCTATGGGTTACTATCAATCAAGTTTTCTTTGTAGCCAAAAAACTAGCTGTGGTTAATTTGAAAAAAATAAATTTGATATATTTTTGACTTGTATGCCTTGAGAAATATTTGAATTAAATACAATCGTGTAGTCCCTGCGTCTCTGCTAGTGGCTGTAGAGAATGGGTACAATTGTTTTTTACAGCGGCTAGGCTCGTTCTATCAAATTGTCTTACTCAAACAAGAAGTATTTTTTTAGTATACTTAAAATACTATCTTTCGCATTCCGAGCAAGCTGTATGATGCCTTGTTACTTAATTATAACAATTTGCCCAACGCAGACAAGTCGTGGATGATCGGATAATAGATAAGTATTACAATACAATTTGTTCTTACTACATCGCTCATTTCTTCGAATCACTTAAATACATTAAAAGCCAATTCTGGTCAGTAAACATTAATATTTTTTACTCTAAATCGTTCACCATTCTAGAATTATATCGTCATAATAAGTGGCCAGTGGCGAGGTGCATTGCTCCCGATAGCCCGCGTTACCTATTCAAATAATAGACGATTCATCATTAACAAGAAATGGACAGCAAAAAATATGAATCGGAAAGATACACCGTGCGCAAGAGACTGGTTCCGTCAACTGGTGATACAGATTGTGATAGGTATTATTTGTTATTGGTATTAATCTTGACATATTTGGCACTCGAAAAGAATGTATACTTTCATATTATTCTTCTTGCTTTTGCTTATGTTAGAGTTCCTCATATTTTTTCTGTGCAGAATATGACCCTTCCAAAAATGCCCAATCAGTATAGTGTAGACAAAACACCTCACTCTTTCCTAATATAGAAATATCCATATACTGTAAAATATTTCATAGATTAGATGAAATCATAATACAAATTATATGAAAAACTGTCGATAAGTAGGATAAAGTTTGAAATGAAACAGTAGGTAAAACTTCCATAATCTTAACAGCATTCCCCAAAACACCAGCATCATTTGCACTGCAAACGTAATAAAACTTGAAACACATATATCGTGTTAAACGTGCGTTCTTTAGCCTCGCTAAAGTATCTCAGGTTCTTTCCTTTGCAAATTGCTGTAGTCAACGGGAATCGTTTCCTCGCTCGCAGGCAGGGAGCCAAGGAGTTGTTTTGCCTGACGCAGTAAATTCAACACGTTAAGGACTGCAGCGCTTTCTGCATCATTGCAGACGTCCAGGTTCCTTTCGTTGAATTCGGAGCTGTAATGTGGAGGGGAAAATATCGCGTTCTAGTGTCACTTGGTGTTTGTTTATGAGTTAGTTAAGTTGGGCGTACGAAGGTGTGTTTGTAAAAGTGCAATTCGTACTTGACTATGTTAGCGACAGTCAAAAGACGGAACTATGAAGACTTCTATAGTACGGAAATAACGGATTAGTTTGATGATATTGGCAGGTTATATATTCACATAGTGGCTTACGAGATTATCTATAGCTGTTTAATGTTTCAGACTATATATACAGGTAAAACTGAATTATCTTTATCCTAGACTTAGCCGCTATCTATCTAAAAATCGATTTCTTCGACATAGTACTTCAGAACAAGTACTCAAGAAGTATATGCTCGAGATGAGTGCTTACAATGCTTTATAAGTACCGCATTAACGTAAACATAAACAATGACGTCACTTTTCATGATTCTCAAATACGAAATTCGAATCCGTCGATCGTTAAGAAGTTTTTCTGCCGCGGTTTCCGTTACAACTGAACTCTAAAAAAGAAAATATAACATCGTATAAGTGTGGGAGTGTGGTTCCTTGAACTGCACAGATTGACAAATAATACGTATACCATGTTTTAAAGTCTGTAAGGTTCAAATTTGATTGGTTACGGCCACCACCTGCGTCATGGGCCTGGCTTGCTAATTTTTGTTCCACTTACAAATGTTATAAGCTAGTCATCTAGATTTTTTGTTTTATTATAAGATAAGATCTTTATATTTTATTATTTGGGACGCCTTAACGCACCGTTTCGTGTATTGTCCGGCATTAGATAGTGGATTCTATTTACTACATTATGCTTGGTAATCGATTAACATTGGTCAGGTAAACAAAGCATTGTTATTTCTTTCTTTTGATTTAGGTTTTTTATTCATTGCTTCGGTGTTCATAAATACTCGTAGTGTTTTTATTAGAAAATCATAGTCATACAATAATATATATAATCTCATACGCATAGAAAATTCTAACAAATAAACTTGACCTATAAAGTTATGTCAGTTTTGTAGCATGAAAAAACCTATAAAAGGACGAATCAGGAAATAAAAAGTAGTTAAAAAAAACTATAGTAAAAAAAGGCTGATAAAATTTGCTGTAAAACCCTTTTATTTTGAATCTCTAATTAATAAATTAAAAGTGTAGTCTTTAAGTAGTTTCGCAGGCCAGTGTATACGTACCTATGCATTGGGGGCGAACTTCAAAATCCCTACAAACATGAACAAATTACGTCATTATAAAATTAACTTCACATCGATGCCTTAAACAGGCTATCTCCAATCTAGTCCACTCGGCCATCACGACATGTAATCAAAATGGGAGTGGTCAGTAACAGCGGTGCCCGTGGCGGTCCGTCAAAATTAGCTGCCGTGAAATAAAACAGCTACAAGCCTCGCCAAATTTTCGATATATAAAAAGCAATAATGTCGATCTGTCTATCTCGCTTTATCTCTTTCATGCGATTATGAATAGCTAGAACTAGAAAAGACTTTGTTAGAAATAAAAAAATATATAATTAAGAATTGTATTAGTTATCGTTATTTTTGGTAGGAAAAAAATATCGTTACCAGATAAACCTGTAAATACACGATATATTTCCGTGGTCTCTGCCTACCCGTCAGGGAAACAGGCGTGACTTTATGTATGTATGTATATTTTCGAATCGAAAATTCAGCCTTAATTTTTTATATATTGCCTTAAATACACCTTATCACACATCTGCCTATTGCAGTCCACTGCTCATGACGTCAGCCTCCCCCAGGGTACACCAGAAGGCGCGTTCGTTTTCGCCACCCAGTCATAACCATTTCTAGAATTAGAGCAAACGAGAACTGGAGGTCGGTTTCTTTGGCTACTCTTCATGGGGGTTTTGCCCATAGTCACCACGCTTGGCAGGCGAGTTGGCAACCATAGTATTTTTTCGCCTCTTACCCACGGGAGGAAAGGGGTCTATTCTAGGCCAGATAACTCACGGCAGAAAATATAGGTACCTTTGAATCATAATATTTACGTTAAGTTTTAAAAAAAAAGAGAAACATTTCGACTCGTATCAAGAATCTAAGAATCTCAAAAATACAAAGACAGAGAAATAAATCATTTATCGTTAAGACTGTCTAAATCGTATCTTCAACACATTAGTGTCGATCACCAGCTGTTTGAAACACATTAAGAATTCAGTGCTGCTTGCTTGCTTGCTATCTAGGAGTAAGTTGCAATCGTGCTGAAGCTGTTACATCTGACGTAAAATGTACTAGGGTACCAGACAATGGATGGATATGCTCTAGAACACTAGATTGCAGAACACGGGATTCTGAGTATGTGGTTTATGGGGATTGGTGTGGTTTAAGTCTAATTTGCTGTGAAATCATGCCGGACTATACAGGATCTTGGCTTTTAACACATTTGAGGCATCTAACAGAAAGTAAGTCTACTTAATTACTTACGGCAAACGGTTTGAAAACTAATCATTAGCTTTAAAAATTCATAAGAAATACCTAAATAGGTATAGACACGTATTTAGGTATTTCTTTGGTAGTTTGTTTTCCGTTACTATTACGTAATTAAGTTTTAAATGGACTGTTTAAAGTTATTTCTTTTACATCCAAATACATACGCTTACTTAGCTTTTTACATAGATTTTTTATATTAAACTAGTTTTGATTGTCGCATGTATAGTTTTTTCTTCCTACAATACAATTAAGGTAGGTATCACGTCTGGAATGTTAACACGGGAAGTATTTCGCCAATTAACGAAACCTGTGCGAGTGAAATCGCGGGCAAAAACTTGTATGGAATATATGACGCATGCGCAGTTACGATGCGATACTTCTCTTATAAATGGAGCAGTTTGCAAGGAGTTTGTATGGATAAATTATATATTGGTGAGGTGTGTATTTTGAATTTGGAAATCTCGCCCATTATTTTAGGCCGATAACAGGGAGTAACTTTAAAATAATTGCTTAATTAATATAGGTGTTTATTAACGTTTGTGTTTTGTAGCATTGTGAGGCAGATTTTAACAAAAAGAATGTACTGAGTACCAGTGTAAAGCCCACTTATTCAAAAAATGATTACCACACCTTTCTTCATAATAGCTCCAATCTGGTCCGAATATGTTCACCGGGGTATTCCCCTTTTGAATTTCTGTTAACACTGACAATTGCTTTGTAAACATTTCTTCTATTCTCTTAACATAGCCGTACCATCTAAGATAGATACAAGTTTATTGTACATACTAACGTTGAATTGTAATCTGCCCCTTACCATGAACACTTACAGCTTATTTTCCGATGTGGAAGCGAGACGCCGCTACGTGCATTCCGTGCGTCTCGCTTCCACAACGTTAACTGTCCTGTTTTAAGAGTTCATGGTAAGGAGGCTGTACTTATCACACTAATATTATAAAGATAAAAGTTTTTGAGTGTTTTTGTATGTTTGTTACCTTTTCACGCTCAAACGGCTAGACCGATTTTGATGAAATTTCATATGAAGGTAGCTGACACCCTGGATTAACACATAAGCCACTTTCTATTCCAAAAAAATGCAGCGGGTAACACCGAGGGGCGCAGCTAGTAATTATTATAAAGAGGTAAAAGTTTGTTTTGTATGAAGAAGGTACTCTTTGAAACTATCCATCCGATTTTTTTAATTCATTGATTAACAATGGACTTTCAGGGCGAATATATACTACTATGTCCCGGATAAGTTTTGACGCGGACTGCGTTGCTGGGTAGTTTGTTGCGCTGTTTCTTCTACCCAGCTATAGCACTAGGAAGCGGTGATGGGCGGGCGTGTTAAGGGTATGTCTTGATGTAATTTGATGTTCAAAGAATACTTAAAATTAAGTCTATTTTAAAAGAATAATTTTTGTCTTATATAGTATATTAAAAAATCGAAAATTCCACGCAGATAAGTTCCTAGCATCGGCCCGCGACTGCTCTACCAGCATGAGCTCCTGGTAGTTAAAGGTAATATAATTTAGGTACTGGCATCAGGGGCGCACAACATTTCGGGGAACCCCAGAGTGTATTATTAAATTACGTATGAATACGTGTTTTATATACATATTGCTTCTTCAAATCAATTAGATAACACGCACGGTTCGCTTAAACCGTAAAACATTTTACTACCAAGCTTTTGTTCTATATAACTTAGCTATTAACACTAATATTGTTTACGTGATGCGATTTTTATGTACCTATGTAGATAATATCACGCTTGGAATCTCCAAAGGGGTAGGCAGTGGTGTGTTAGAACAGCAAATCAGTTTTTAATCGGGCATGTAGGTAAAACAGGCAGATAATATTGTCAGTTTTTGACATAAATATCCAAAGTTAAGACGAAGTTTCGTGCTCGTATAGAACCAGTCACGCTGTAAAATTGATGCTGATTTTTTAAATTCTAGTCTATACGAAAGTGTTGTGTAACTATATAGTAAAGCACATACAAAAGTTACACTTATAAACCAATAGCCTAGGACCATAGGAAGTCACTATATCCGAGTGCTGTCGCTCGGCGGTCTTTTTACGTAACGAGAACTATGACATTTTTACAGAGTTTTTTTTAAAACATGCGGCTTTTCTTTTATTAAGGTAAATGATACCTGATTTCTTTACTCGGCGTTTGGCCGGTGAGCTGTTAGTTAGGAATTCTAATTCAATTGAATCAAGCGGTTTCATGTTCGTCGACGCATCAGTTATGATTTACTCAAGTTATGTGTTATTTTATAATGTAAAACTATACTATTACATTGATTCTATAAAACACCAAGAAATACGACCCGAAAAATTCGCTAAAACGCAAAACCAACGGAAACTAAATATCAAACAAAAATCGCACATTTAATGGGCGCACGCGCAATACGACACTCGCGTACCTACGTACACACAAGTAGCATTGTCGAAATACCCGCTCCGGTTATTGACCTCGACCGTGGGCCTAAAAACTGGTACCTGCTGCTTTTCAGAATCTCCAAAGCACCCACGTCAAAGTCGCGTGAGAACTAAAAGCACATTGTTTTTGACTGTACTCCGGTTGTGTAAATACGGGCTGGCCGTGACTGTACCGGTATCGGTTGAGAAGTGGGCTAGAGATAGAAGCGTGTCGTATCTTATCTGATTTGCACAGCGGTGGAGGAGACTGGTATTCGTGAAGAATGTGCTCGAATTTACGACAGACTCAGAGCTGATTGGCTGCCACTGGCGTTTGAATCGCGAGGTTAAGGGTATCTGCGGTGTTCTTTGATGGTGACATGTCTGGGAGGGCTCATCGTGGACCGTATTTCCGTTAAGCTTTATCTAGAATCTAACTGTAACTAACTTTAAGTGATCACATTGACAGATGTCGTTCAAAGTTCCTATAATACTAGCGGTAAGAATATTTACCGGCCTAATTTAAATGGTTTTCTACAAAATTAATTCATCTTGAGTCCTACGGGCATCAGTGATTACCTGTGCAGTTGCCTTTTTCTATTTCTTCATAGTCTTGGTTCGATGGCACCCCAAACCGACACGAGTACGCGACAGACAACATAGTAGAACGTAACAATATATTATATATACTCCTATATTCCCCAAAGGTGTAGACAGAGGTATATATAATAATAAATAATAATAACAGCCTATATTTGTCCCACTGCAGGAAAAAGGCCTCTTCTCGTAAGTATAGAGAAGGATTGAGCATTGATCACCACGCTAGCTCACTGCGGGTTGGCGATTTCAGATAATGTAATCCAGGTTTCCTCACGATGTTTTCCGTCACCGATAGTCAGTGGTGTATAAGAATAACTAAGAAAGTATTTATAACATTGATAAAGTCACATTGATACTTGCCCGGGTTTGAACCTGCAACCATGTGCATACAAATCCGGTATGTTAACCACTAGGCCATGACCGTGGTCAGACAGAGGTAAATAGTACTATATATTTTATAATATTTTTCAATTTGAACCAGTAGTTCCTGAGATTAGCGCGTTCAACCAAACGAACTCTTCAGCTTTATAATATTATAAATAATATATAAGTATAGATATTCCCACGTGCTTCCAAATTACAATATAAATAACAAAGCTATCAGCACCGCACAGTATTATGGTTATCCCTTTACGGGTCACGTTGGCGGAAAACCACTTGAATAAGCTGTGTTTACTGTTGGGGACAAAAAGATTTCACCACTAGAAGTTCTAGAAGTATAAGGCCGTTATAGAAAATATTATAAATATTCTGACAGTTTTTGCATCGCGAGGCATATTAGGTATATTTATAAATATTATTATACTTTGTCTAATATATATAAATAATATATAGAAAACAAATACAAGATATAATATTTGAGATTTTGGATTCGTCTTCGCCCCGAATAGCAGAATAACTATTAAAATAACAGAAAAATTAAACATAAATAATTTACAAATAAATTAGGGTTGGTAGTCCGCCATCTTTCGCAATTGACAGCTCACGTCAAGTGTCATATCTGGACAGGACGACGTCTGCCGAGTCCGATACCTACATAAAGTCACACCTGTTGCCCAGAGGGGTAGGCAGAGACCACGGATTTCCATTTGCTACGATCCTGTCATACTTTCGTCTCATTCACAGGCATCACATTCCTCATACACGCTCGTCGGTTAAGGGTACTGCTCACTTGCCCTTTTTTTGCAGAACATCTCAATATAAAATATAAATGTATTGTAATATTAAAACAGTTGTGACAACGACTGTATTAAGATATTAATGTTATGAGGATAAATGGATTTAGAAATAATAAATGCTTAATGAAATTTGGTCTGCCTTTTAGTTAACACAGGAAGTAGGTATCTAGACTTTTTGTTATGTACCTAATTGTTGGTGTATTGTTCGTTAGCTCGTGTGGAATATTAACTCCTTACTTCCTTAAGTACACACATGACATCACGCCTGTATTTCTCGAAGGGGTAGGCAGAAGTGCACATATAGTACACCCGCATTTTGCGAGTTATGTTTCAACCGGGCACAAATCCAGACTCCGTGCTGCTACTGAGAATTATCTAATGGAAAAACCCAGTAACACTTTGTCCGAAGCCAGGACTTTGTGCACAGCAGTCGTGCTTAGCAACCACTAGACAACGAGGCTGTCTTAGTGATGTTAGTATTTCCTCAAGTTTTAGTGATATAAACCTTTTTTTTAAAGGAATCGTACAGCGGGTGGATTAAATCCGTTTTGGAGCTAATACTTGGTTAATTTAAACGACGGCGTAATACCACTCATTAAATTGACCACACAAACAGCGTAGTGGACACGTAACTTGACTGCTGCACTAAAGGTTGCGAGTTTGATCCTCGCTCTGGACAAATATTAGTATTATCCAAAAAACAAAGTCTATGAAGTGATATCTTCTTAACACAAATATATAATACTAGCAGCTAGCCTATATGTTAATCCAGGGTGTCAGCTACCTCCATACCATAGTTTATCAAAATCGTATCAGCCGTTAAAGCGTAAAGAATTAACAAACATACAAACACACAGACTTTCGCTTTTACAATATTAGTGAGATAGTTGAATAGTATGAGTATTCGAGTAGGTAAATGTTCATGAAAGTAAAACACACCCACGATGTAGGAAAAACTCTAGTCGCAGGCAACGTCTATAAAAAAATAATTATTTTGAAACAACACTTGAGATATAACAACACACTTAAACAAAATTAAACAAAAGACATTTCAAACTGAATTGCCAACACACGCCAGTGTATAGACACCGCTAATTGACATCTACATAATATATTTAGAGGTACGGACATAACGTATTGGGTTCAATTAAATTTTGGCGGGTAACCAGTGCGGCTAATTTTGTTGGGGAAACGTGACCACAGACTAAAATAGAGCAGGGGCTCGCATAGACAAGCTAAACGATCGACAAATGTTAAACACTATTAAGTTAATATTTTTAAACAAGATTATAATTAATGGAAATTATGGCGTTTAAGAGTATACTACTATAATAAATTTATTACTGCAGTAATTATAGGCGCTTGCGCATACAATAGCAAATTTCTTTTTAGTGTCACGGTGGCCCATAAGCCAATCGGTCGGATGCGTATGCACGAGTTTGCAGGTTCTTTATATAAGTACATAACATTTTATCTGATACAGTAAGTACTTTAGACAAATAAATTTAGGAAGTCCTTATTAGTTATTGATGGATGGGATGGGCTTGATAGATGGTTGTCAGCTACGTTCGCTCCCCATTTTGTTACTGGGGAAATCCTCATCGAGTTCCTCCGTCCTGGGGCCGAAGAACGAGTTTGCTAGACTCTTACCAGGCTACCAGCTGCAACCCTAGGCTGTCGCATTAACGTAGACATATGATACACATAACATAACATCACGCCTGTATTTCTCGCCCCAATGTAATAGGGGGCGAGCCTACTGCCATCATCCGGGCACAAATCCAGACTCCGTGCTGCTACTGAGAATGACCTAATGGAAAACTCCAGTAACACTTTGCTCGACCTGGGATTCGAACCCAGGTCCTCGTGTTCAGCAGTCGTATATGATACAAATAAAAGTATATTCGATCATCAGGAAACGTAGTAAGCCAAAAATGTCAACGTTGTTCTATAGTAGCTTTCCACAACATACCATTAATTAGCCGGGCCCTTAAGTCAGGCGGCCGGTGTTAGCACCACGTTGGCCACTGGCGATTGACGGTGTATTTCGGTGGTGGGCAGAGAGCAACGGTCCCATCTTCCTGCCGACGTCACATCGTTAGCTACGCGGATTAGGAAACGATAGGGCGGCGACACGAAAACTTTGAAGCGGTGAATGGGTCGGTTGGACACGAAAACTGTGGACCGAATGGTTGGAGACATTAAGCGGCGTGAGAAGCTCAAGAGGGTGGTGAGGGTGTTTCACTAACATGAAATATAAAAAAAAAAGTACAGAAGACCCAGAATCGAAACAAACATCTGCGGATCCCACCATTTTTTGTCTTCTGCGGGAATCAAAACCCGCTACGTCTAGCAGCAGTCCAATCGGTTAGGCACTGCACTAATCAGTAATGTCGATCGAAATAGAGCAGGA
Source organism: Abrostola triplasia (assembly GCA_946251915.1). NCBI lineage: Eukaryota > Metazoa > Arthropoda > Insecta > Lepidoptera > Noctuidae > Abrostola > Abrostola triplasia. The sequence goes on from OX276433.1 coordinate 1,820,991, forward strand.
ATTTATAGTGACAGTAATTAATGCAAAACTGAAGGTAATTGGTCATTGGTCAAAAATCTTCGTCCGCTACGTTAGTTAAGAAAACTGGTGATTTACTATATACCTGTGCGGGCGCCAAAATACCTGCAACGCAAGTATACAATGACGCCTCTGACTATATAATGACATTTTGTAAGAGCACACACTTTACACGCATGCGCAATCAGAAATTGCTAACTAATAGAACTTGACCGGAAACCGTAATCATGACCCCTTTACACATTGATATCCGAATTCCGAATAACTAAATCTAGCCGGGGAGTCCCCGAAACTTGTGGTGGTAACTACACACTCTTCATAACCATCAAAAAATGTTAACTTTGTAATATCAACAAACTACTGCATCGTGTGTGGATAAAAGGTGGAATTCGAGTACAAGTGCAAAGTCGTTTTGAGCAATAGTAGGTACTTACCTACCTTATTATAGGTATGTCCTACACTCCCTGAATAGTAACCATCATAATACCTACATCCATTACTCCTTAAATCCCAAGGGGGTAAGCAGAAGTGATACCCTTTATCAGTGCCTATACACCAATCATCATCATCAGTTGGAAGTCCACTGTTGAACAAATATACACCCATATTTCGGCTACTTATGACTACTGCAAAAGGTGGCAAGCCATCCATACATCAGGGCCGGTGATAAAACTACATTGACCCCTGAGTTTGTTTTGATATTTCTTCTGAAGCTTGGCGTATTTGCCCAATATTCGTGGCAACTTAGTAATGCAAAATACACCGTAAATTGAATACAATAAAGTTCATTTTTGTACTCGAAAATATCGCAAATATTTGTACAAATACGCCAGTGTAGTGCCACCACCAGAAGTAGATAAGAAATACCGATGCCTTCCAGTTTAAATAATTGACGTGTAAAAGTTTTTTGCAAAATATAAGAATTTATCATTGAAATTCAGTACCTAACAGTCTTTATAACCGACTACGACAAAACAAGTTGGCAATAGTTACCAAGTCGCTATAGTTCGCGGTGGCACTGCGCATGTCTAAAGTAGTCGCCACCCACGGCTGCTGGCGGGTGAAGGAACTCACGGCAACATTACACTAACTCCCAGCTCTGATCTCATCTTCAGGACTTCGCCATGCCATAGAGGTGGCAGAAAGACCACTCCTAGTAGCATCTGAAAATTACAGCTAGGCGCATGCGCAGGGAAATTAATTAAGCTTCTTTCTAAGCATTTCCTTTAATACAAAGTGTAAACCTAATGTAATAAAGAGAATTACCAGTACCAATGGAAAATCCAGTAACACTTTGCCCGATCCAGGATTCGAACCCGGGACCTCCTGTTCAGCAGTCACGTTTAACAACCACTAGACCAACGAGGCAGTCTTTTTAGTATTACTACTGTAATATGTCTGTATAGTGACTCTGATGCTATTTCTGGATAAGGAGTTTTTGGAAATCATCTAGTTTAACGTTTATAGTACCGCGCTTGCCAAAAAACTTTCTATTCTCATTCTGATAGTTTGAGTCAGCTGTTGAATGAGCATTAGGAAGTAATCAATCTTATTCACCAACGGCTGCGCCTGCGCCGTCCTTGTGGTAACTTCTCAGAAGTATATGTTTATTTGGAATTAACACTGTTAGTCTGTTACCAAACTTTTCTAGACCAATGTAAATATAAACGGGCCTGTGTGTAGTTCGTGTTATAGACAGACTAGTATATACATTGATAGATATAGATATACGATACATCATTCGAATCATATCAACTGTACATGATCTCAGTATAAAGCGTTGCAAAGTTACCTTGAAAATGTAATAGATAAAAAAATTGGTAGAACGCAAAATTTAGTAGCACCAAATGGAGATTCAATAAATATCTGTCCCGCTCGGTAATCGAACCTGCAATATTAAAAGTAGAAGTCCAATTCCAGGTGATAACGTCCATTAGTAAAACGTAACAAAAATACTGGCCATATACCACTTAAATGGCAGTTCGGAACAAAACAATAATGCAAAAATCATAATAATATGAATTTCACCAATTATTACCGGCACGAGATCACGACCAGCTGATACATTTCTCCAACAAATACCAAAAACAACACCAGAAAACATTAAGCCTCAGATATAAAGTACTCATTACTATAAAAACATAATTTTAATTGCCCCAAAAGCTTTCTCAGTACCGCTGTAGACGGATCGCATACCGTCGGGTAACCTGTTAACATAAGCAGCCGGAACACATCGAGTGCGTATTCTAATATATTTTATCACTTGAATCATTTGGAGTAATTAATGCATGACAATCGGTAAAAAGAGCTTTCGATCGCGCCGAACGGTATTTCAAATTCACGCCAATCACGACTGATGCAAAACGGACGACTTTGAAACTGGACTCAGTAATGTCGTGTCGTCTCTCTCGTCCGCCGAAAAGGGTGACGGAGAAAGGTAGATTTTACGAGTCGAAAGTTTTTGCTCAAAACTTGAGGCCCTGGAATGCAATATTCAGCTGAATATAAAAATAAAGTGGGCTGGATTGTACCGATGCTATCCGTTGAGTGCGGCCGGCCAATTATTTGATCCGACTCTGTTGCTATGGCAACGCGCGTTTATTTCAACGCCAATCGATTTTTCGGTCATTAAAACAAGTTAGTGGCATACTTTTTTATGAAATGCTCATAAAATTGTGTTACGTGATACCTCGGGAATTTGGGCTATCTATGTTATGTAACTATTATACAGAGCTTTTGTTTTAGAAATTAAATAGAACGTTTGACAGTTTTATTGACAGTTCACCCACACACTCAAAAAACCTTATTCGTTTGACTTCTTCTTCGTATCGGCATAAGCCAATCGCTAGCTGTCATAGGTCATCATGCCGTGGTGTAGAGATTCTTCAGTCAACCAGGGAGGAAGCGACGTTGACTGTTCAGGGTGCGCCGGACGTTCTCGTCAAGGCTCTATATTTGCACCCCTATTCCCTATTTAAAATCGACATTATATTTAATTTTGTAGTTAAGTACAACCTTTACCAAGTATTCTTGGCCACCCATAAATCCATATACCTAAAAAAACTAAATCTTACATAAATACTTCCACGTAATGTACTGTGAACATTAAAACACAAATTGAATAGTTTTCAATAGTAAGTACACACTCGTCTGATGAACCAAGGAGGCGCGGGGTGCGGGCTGCGGGGCGCGGGGTGATAAAAAGCTCACTCATAGTGGGTACAGACAGAGAAAAAAACGCAAAAAATATATATTCATTACGCTGCCTGTGAGTCTGTGAGACGTGCCGACCGTAGCGACAGCAAAATAGGTACTGTCAATTTATAGCAAGACGAAATTTTAATATATTGAAGTGAGATTTTTCTTTCTGTCTTGCTGTGCTTTTAACAAACCCTTTATGGAATCCACGATTTTCTTTCATGAGTTCTAACATGACAGGTACCTAGTTTATACATTAAATAATGTTATAAAAAATAAAAGCGTGTAATAATTTATATTGAGTAAAATAAAGTTAATTTTAAAAATTACTAAAAATATGTAAAAAGCTTCATCATGGGATATTGACAACCTTTTTTCTTGACTATGTTTGAAATTCGAACATTGATCCGGCCAGTAAGCTTCATACATACGGGTTACCGACCGAAAAAAACACATTTCGAGATACACCTAAGTACATATTAACAATTATGTTTACAGTTATTTGTTTTGCAACGCGATAGTTTTAAAGTTAGTAATGATGATTAAAAAATAAGTAAATATTAAATGTCGTTTGCTAACGCTACTCACCTGGCCAGTGGCCAGTCGAGCAAAGCGCGTGGCTGTACTCCTCAGGAAGTTGATTTTTACGTAATTATATTTTTTGTCTCCGTCAAAATACACCTTGTAGGGTACATCCATGTGAACTGACCCACAATATGAAGCCCTACACGCAGGACACGTTTTAAAGAAACTATAGTTCATCGTTAGTAATCACACTAATCAACAAAAAAAAGGGATAACTATACCTAGATTACAACTCGGTACCATCATTATATTACAGGAGGAATCCTTGAAGGGTCAGTAGACTAAGAAGGAAGTAAATATTAACAATGTAGTTCCAGCTTAGTCTCATTCTGGTTTTAGCAATTAAAACATTCAATTAAAGTTCATTTGTATAAACTACACTTTGGATAGCAATAGCTTCGACATTATCATGAGATATTTGTGATGGAATATTGTAATAGTTATAGTGGCTAAATGTGGTTGTGTACCCATGATAAAAGAGAACACTTCTACCCACCCGGTGATTACAGGCGATATTTTTAGTATGTGTACTTGCCCACTACAAAAAGGCCTCTTCACAGAAGGAGTATCATATGACCTTAAAAAAAACAGAACCCCAGAAAGTACCGCATGATTGTCACAGGTTTATGTCGGCCGAAGTCACTCAAGTGTGACGCTGATACCATCAGATTCCTGTCAAACAGGTTATGATAACATCAAATTATAATTACACGTAGTTCCAATAGGGTAAGGACCTCGGTTTTTGTGATTACCTACTCCTACAGTACTGCGTTAGGTCAGTCCGGTATCAAGGAAAAAACACCCTGAGCTGGTAAAAAGTTGATCCGAAGATTTACTTGATGGATGATGGATGTGAACTGGTACTGGTATGTTCGGACATGTCGTACAATATACAAATGTTTTAATGGTAATTGGCCACGCCCTGTCTCAGCTGGAGTCGCTTAGTATGAAGGTTTTGATCACAACGATTTGAAGTAGGCACGAGACAATGTTATTATGATAGAACAAGACCTAAGTTTCTTTTTTGGAGTTTGTAAATGATATTAATGTCTATAAATACATCCTGTATGCCGGCAATAATATAGCAACATATACCTTTTTCTACTCATAATTAAGGACACCCGTTCCACTCGTAAGTGCTAGGTGTGTATCCATTTTAATTGGCCTTTACGCGTTGATAAATAGCAGGGAGATAAGTAATAGTAAGTACAAAAATAGGATGCATACACTTAACACTCAGAACACGCTAAAGTTAAGAACATTTCAACTAATTAACCATTCATTATTAAAGAATAATTAAACAAAAACGACGCTGGTAAAAACGGGTATAACCTTTAAAGTCTGCTTACAGAGTATGAAATGAGTATGCTAACGTATAGTAACCAGCTAACTGGCGTGATTAACATACGGATTAGCTAACCGGAAACTGTATGTGTATAGTCACGCTATGTCCTTTAGTTTGTAGGCAATGAGTTTTTTGTTCCGGAGACCCTCCGCGGTTCAAGTATGAATAACTTTGTAATATCCCACCTGGTCAGTTTGCAACTCTTCCATGCTTATCGGATAATTCCTTAACCAACGGATGATTTAAAAAACGTCGCTCACTAGTAATTTCTTCCGTATCGTGGGTGCGTTAACTTACGTTACATAAAATATCACTTATACAAACACCCAGACTCGAGACAGATATCTGCAGATCACACAAATTTAAGACCAGTGCGGGAATCGAATTCGTAATGCCTAGCACAGTAGTCCAATCGCACAGCCACTGCGTCATGAAATCATGAATCAAGTCGTAAAAAATTATCATGCTTTTAGAGGCGCTAAAAATTCTTATAGTCGCCTGTTGAAAATAGCTTTGTTATACCATAAGTTTGTCAAAAAGAATAACTGTAAATTTCCCATTAGAGCAAACATTTTTTATTCTTTCCTAAAATTAACCGCCGTTTTGCACTTATAAATTATTAGTTTTTAATTGTCGCTGATAAATAAAAGTAAAGCTAATTATAATTGTATTCCATAAAGTTGGATATCTTTTGGTCCAATAAAGGGATATTCCATCGATCTCCATTTGGTTGGCATTTGAATGCGATTTTCTGCATCGAATTTTAGATTTGTCTTAGACTTTTAAAAACCAATTAATATGTAAATCTGCTGCCAATTTACCAATTTAGAGAATAAAAACGGAACGTGTTCTATCTTGTCCTAGTGTGGTGTTAATTACATTTTGTACAATTATCACTATTATATAACCACGCCACACCCCTTCGGATGCCGACAGAGGTCTCAAAAAAGTAGAGAAAACTGAACAAATCTGATTGATGAAGTAACTGCTCATTCTTCTGCAATAATGGTCGTCGGTTTGATTTCTTCTTCGGTAGTTAAAATAAACAATGTGTATTGTCAGTACAGTCTCGTTATATCGCGATTTTAGCTTATATTACTAATGTAGTAAAGTTCAAATCTCACTACGAAGAGAAAAGAAGAGAGGTGCAATGGGACACAGAACAGGCTAATTAAAAAAAAGTTATCCAAAGACTGGACTATAGACTTTGGGTATTGCAAAAAGCTTCGTAAAGGAGTCATATTTTGCTAGCTGCTAAAGAACACTTTGTATTATACCATAAATGCAATCAATAAACAGTTCTGTCTATCTAACATCCAGGCCCGTCATCAGGAGGCTCCATCTCACAAGTTCATAGATCATCCGTCAGTCGGCACCTGCCCGGCCATTCAAAATCACGTGTCCTCAAGCCGCACTCAAAACATTAAATCAAAATAAATTGATCTTGCTTCAGAGAGATCTAAACACACCGCTTTCGCCTCTATAAATCATTACCAGTAAGATTGACGAATCAAACAAGGATTATAACTCACAGGACTCTTCGTACATCGAAAATCAACTCAATATCTATCAGCATAAGGTTTAATTTTCTAGTTATATAAGTGATGTCATAGTTTTTTGTCTGTGAAAGGTATTGCTGATCAATAAGATATCAATATTATAAAGAATCTAGACAGTCCGTTAGTATTTTAAGGAACGGGTTTTGGTTGATCGGAATTTGCCAACATTTGGCCAACATCCGGAAACTGTTCGTGACTGGATATGAGTAGCTATGTGGGAATTAGTAAAGGGAACTTTATAATCTACGAGAAGTATATTATGAATCGTATTGTAAAATCACAAAATAACCACGGAGTTCATTCACCAAAAATGATTCTGTAATTAGCATTACCATGCAGTATGATTCAGCTTCTGACTGTTATCATTATATGAAAAATATTAGATTAAATTATATAGCAGGAATAACTGGGGATTCGGGAAATAATTAAGCTTGAGAAGAATTGCTCCTTGTGACTATTTTAGATCCGTTTGGGACAGAACTTTATCACAAGGTTCCATGTTCAATCGTTCATGTCCTACCAAGTTGTCATCTTCTTCAATATCACGGGACTTAACTACAAGAATCCTACGAGTCCAGAACAGATTTTAAGTCATTATTTAATGCTAGGAGCCGCTTTATCAATTAACTATTATGCGCCAATTCGATGTATGGTTCCAAGCTTTAGGTAATAGAGTAGACAAAATAACGGCTCAAGGGAATCAAGGATCAAAATTTGGTTTTGACAATCGATGCACGCGCGCTCCTCATGATAACATTATAAAGGTTTTATCACGTCTGTACGTAAGCCAGACTTCTAAGAAACAACACGCTAGAGGTAAATCCCATCTCAGACCCAATATCGTCAGATATCTTTGATTAATCGATTCTATTAATATTCATCATTTATAAGCTAAGTGCATTGTAGACTATTGGTAAGCAAATAGAGGTATCCAATTCAAAACTTTACCTTGCGCTCAAGAAGCATTATAAAATGATGATTGTTATTTCTAAGGAGCAATTTTCCTTGCATCGTGGACCGTAGTAGCGGTCGAAAACAATTAACACATTCACTAATGCCTGTCTTTCCAAAAACATTAACCAACTACTTATGCAGTAAGATAAAAATTTATACAAACTCAAACCATCGAAAAATGACCGTCATCATGATTCAACACTACCAAATTAAAATTTTCTACGTGTAATACCTGAATTCCGAGAACTTTTGTAATTGTGACAGACAGACGAGATCGATCATACAAGAGTTGTTTTTCTTGAGCTAAGTCCCTAAAATCAAACAGTGATAAGACCACACGGTAAGACTTGACAGTAACATATTCCCCACACACCATTATCGTCCAAAAAGCAATCGAGTGCACTACATCTTTCACGGCAATTTTAAAACAAACTGTAACAGTTAATTACCTTGTGGGCACAATTTCGGAGAGCTTATTAGCAAATTATAGTTCACAGCCTGCATCTCAGTTAGTATTAACGATGGCGGATCATTCAAAGAGTTTTTTCGTACCGATATTTTTTTCTGCCAAAAAAAATCTGGACAGCTTTTTCGTCGGACGAAATAATATAGGACTAATGGAGTACCGGCCAACCTTGTAGGGGGCAGTCCACACCGGTAACTGATGTGTTACTTTGATTAAAATATTATGACAGTTTTGTTGTGGACCCATGTTTCGTATTCTTTATGTACTTTTCCTTTTTTGTTGCGAATTGCGTGATTTTAGACAGGCATTTTGTACATCTTGTCAGACGAGTTCAGGTTGTACAACAATTTGTAACTGTTACAAAAATTATCTTACAATTCTAAGAATAAATAGGTTTACGATACTTAGTACCTATATTAACGTTTACTGATAAAACATACAAACTGTCAACTAAAATATTTAACAGCGCTATTGTTAAAATATTAACGAACACGGAAAACATGCCCAAAACCGCAATCAACAACGAACCAACCGCAATACAATAAATTGAAAACAATGGAGTGTCCAAAATAACTAAACCAATCGCTAAACAACTTAATATGTTTTACGTGCAAACTGCATAACTGTTATGTAATAAAAAATAATCATAATATAGTGCATGTGAACACCGTGCTGTTACTCTTTATTACAGTGCAAAGCGAGTAAAAAGTTGCGTCGGCCCGAAGCGGACTCATTACGCTAATATAAACGAAACGACGACCGAATGCCGCCGAGCTTCGTGGAAATGCAACTCGACCACAGAGTGGGCTTGACCAGCGCGATGGAGTAATCAGGAGACCCGAGGATTTTCGAAATTGGAAATGAAAAAAGTAAAGTAAACACGAAATCTTCACGCGTTGGTGTCGTCTGTCGATCTGATGTGGTTTTTAGAGCCCGCAAGACTGCGCACCTGAATTCTGAATTTAATCGGGCATAGCTAAAAGAAATTCTCGGAAAAACTATATCAACTAAAGAAAATGAGTCGTGGCAAGTTCTTTATTTTTAATAACGGTTTTAGGATTAATCATTTGAGTAGGTCATACTTTCATTCTCATTATTTTAACAACACTAGTTTTGTCAAAAGCTTAAGTCTGAGTCCGAATATATCAGTAAAATCCGATCGTAACATTTCTTGCCTTACTGGTATAACATACGCTGTGGCAAAATCGCTCAACGGTGGTACTCCAGATTTATAACCCGACAAAATTAAATCAACTTATAACGTATGTTGTGACCATATCTCTATTGGCCAACACGTTTCGGCGGTGAACAAATTGACAAGTTTATCCAGTAAATCACGGAGGACATTCAAAATACAGAGTGCTGATATACGAGAAGAGCTTTTTGATTTATTCGGACTATAAAAGAGTATTCGTTTTAGGGTACCACAATGTACGGAATTTTTAAACAAGAAGTGAAATCCTTACAAAGTTATTTTTTATTTTATAAAGTTAGCGTTAATTTTTTTCTTGATGCTGCGACGGAAGCGATCGGTTTTTATATCAACCGCAGTCCTTATTGATGATATGAAAAATCGATCAACTGCAGGTTTATTGCAGCCGAGAGTCGCGGACTACTTCTCAAACGGGTACGAACCGCTGCCGGTTTTTTGTCATCTGAAAATACGATGCTCTGTAATCGTCATGCCATATAAAGCTTACCGTTTTTATAGGCACGATATATCCGTCTTTATAGGGCCTTCAAAAAACCGTAGGTACCTTTACCTTACGGAACTCTCGGCCGCGACTCTGTCTTGGCAGTTCCTTAACGATTTCCATCATTGGACAAGTCGGTGATCCAATTAATAATAATAATGGTGAGGGCAAAAACAACGTTACGATGTGCGATTTTGGAGCCGAAATCAGCCCAAATACCACAGCCCCGGGCGGCTGAGGTCAATGCTCGAGAACTGGTTCAGAATTATTTGCCCAAAAAAGCCCTTGATCGTGGGACGCTAAGGGTTAGGCGGCACGGCGAGATTTTTGCAAGTTCTTTAACATTTTTACTTTATACCCAGTGATAGTATACGTCTCGACCTGTTTGCGTTTCGAGAAATTTCCTGAGAACTGCCTTTGATTTTGTTTTATGGTGATGCGGTATTTGAATTTAAGAGCCATTTCACAAAATTTTGACGTTCGAATTTCGGTAGAATTGTCATGTGTGCGTGACACACCCACACAAAAATAATGCTAACAGTGTAGCGCAAAAAACGAGACGGACAAAAAAATCTTGATCGTTATTACAATATACCTATATTCGAGATTTATGAAAATATTTTGAATTCATTAGTAATTTGATCATATTATTTATTTGTTCCTATTTTTTAAGGCGGTTTTTATATTTTTTATTTCACAATTTTTAGTGATGCCTAGGATTCATCTGCCGTAGACATTTTGAGGATTAGTATTTGAAATCCTTACAAAATGCTCCCTCAAACGATATCTCACACGATATATACTATTAAAGTGGTAGAAGGGGGGACAAGGCACCACCTCCCCCTCTTTCTTTCTAGTTTGTGGCGACAATTACTTAGGCTATATTACTTGTAACGACAGTTCTGCTATGATTTTATAAGGAGTTCAGTTCCATATCTCCAAAGATCATCATCAGATCTACATGAAATTTCAATGGGACTATTTCAAAATAAACTACTTTCCAACAAAAAAAGAATTTTGCAAATCCGTCTTTAGATGACGGAGTTATGCCCGAACATACATAAAACATATATTTAAACATCCGAATTGATATCCTCCTCCATTTTAAAGTTTTCAAAATAAATATACAAAGGCGAACTTAATACCTTAGGCATTTATTACCAGTCGACTTTAGAGCAATATGGAGACAAATATTAGGTAGATGCACATTGCACATATCGATGCATGCGATGTGATTACGTATGGCTCTGAGACGTGGTCGCTAACGGTTGGCCTTTTGGAAAGGCTCAGAGTCACTCAACGAGCTATGGAAAGAACTATGCTCGGGGTTTCTTTGCGCGACAGGATCCGGAATACGGAAATTCGCCAAAGAACTAGAGTCACCGGCATAGCTCGAAGAATATGCAAGTTGAAGTGGCAATGGGCATGCCATATCGCTCGAAGGACCGATAACCGCTAGGGAAGAAAAGTTCTCGAGTGGCGACAACGAACCGGAAGACAGCGTTGGCAGGCCTCCTACCAGGTGGACCGACGATATCGTCAGAATTGCGGCCCAAGCGGTAGATGCAATTGGCAAGCTGTCGTTTATTGTGGCGTTCTAAGGGAGAGGCCTTTTAACAGTGGACGTCTACCGGCTGATGATGATGATGATGACGTATATCGATACGCAAAATAATAAACATACATATAATACGTTACATACATACATAAAACAAAACAATACATATATATACATAAAGCAAAAAATAATTAATTATCTCAACTATTATAACTATTTACAACTTAAATCTAATACAAGATAAAAACAATATATACAAAAATAACAAGTTAAAAGCATCAAAAAATTCATCCCCATCGATGTAAACCGGTAACGTGCCCAAAAGACTGGCAGCATTGCCACGTGTAGTTTGCGCAAACTCCTAGACCTACCAGGTATGATTGCTTGGCACTTATTCGGAATTGCCGAAATGCCAAAATAAACTAGGGCTGTAACTTTAGTATCTTCTATGCCTGCCTTAATGTCGCCAATCGCCTGGCCTGCAACCGGACTGCAAGGGAGACAAGAGGTTATTTTGGTTGACTCTTCGTATATTCTCATGGACGTAGGCCTCGAGCACTTTAGATAGGAAAGAAAGGATAGAGATTGGTCGGAAGTGACTGGGTAGAGAAGAGCTCGATATTTTAGGTAAAAGGTGAACGAAAGCTTTGCGGTACAAGGAGGGGAAGTATCCGGTATCCAAGGAGCACGATATTATGTGTGTGATTGCTGGATGAAGGTGGTCAACTATTGTGACGATCATTCCGCGATAGACGTTATCACAGTCTAACGCTATGGATTTGATGGAGGATGATCTTTTTGATTTCTTCCTCAGTGACTGGAGATATGTGCAAGGGATTCATGTTGGGACGCGGGAGACCATCGACGTAAGCAAGTGTCTGAGGTTTGGTCTTTTGTCTAAAGTTGGGCTAGTGAAGAAATGTGAATTGAGATCGTCCAAATCAATGGAATTCAACCGGTCAAATAGTGGTGATTTGCCAATACTGAGAGTTTCAAGGAACTTCCAGAGATCGGCAAAAGTGGAACATAAATAAATGTAATTTAGAATATGGCGGCGTTTGGTATTGGATATTACTTAATTATACCGATTTCGTGCAGCTTTGAAAAGATTCCAGTCCTCATCACGATCTTTCTTGAATTTTCAAAAAGCGCGATCCCTACGCTTTATGGCCAACTTTACACCATTCAAAATCCATGGCGCAGCTGGACGCTTCAGCTTTACCTTTTCAACCGGTGCGTGTATATCATAAAGCTCGATGATTTCCCGGTTAAAACCGCTAACTAAAAAATGCCTAATGGCATTAAGTCCGCCTTTGTACAAACGTGTATATAAAGTATAAATAAATAAATAAAATAACCTTTTCGTCGACCGCGGGAGCCTCCATCATAGGTTTCCAGTCGATTAGAGAAGCATCTGAACTCAGTTTGCTTACATTGATTCGCGCGAAGCTGTGCATGTACATTGTACAGTACCTTGAGCTTAGGTTTATGAGGTTTGAGGATATACGATAAAAATATTAGGTCGTGGTGAGAGAATCCAGCGGTCACGAGTCGGCCATGAGAGGAAACCAGGGAAGGATTGGGGGTATTAATGAAATCGAGCCGAGTGTGCTCAGCTACATCGTTGTGGTGAGTGGCATGAAGCAGTACGACGAGTAGGCTGGCAGAATCGACTATGTGCAGGAGTTTGGAGGATTGGGAGGTATGCGGAGTAAGGAAGTGTTGAAATCTCCCATGATGATGTGGTGTGCATAAACCTATCTATTATAATACAGTTTCGAATGCAGTGGAATCGTTACGGAGGTAAATAGCGGCGCCACCCCTTCCCTTACCGACCTTATAATTGCAAATAAGGACGAACTCGAGCAGGGGGTAGAAAGTAGATAAGATGTGAGGTTTGTGCAAAATTTCCGAAATCAGGTTAGCATGGAGGGAGGAGGGGAGGGGGAGAGGAGGTTGGCTGGGACTACTTTGCGCATTGAGGGGACAACATTTTTGGCAACATTTTTCGCGCAACTTATAATTCAGTGTGCTGCTACAGAACAGAAACTTACGTCATCAGATATAATATCTGATTGGATGGTTGCTGAATATTAATCAAATAAAATATTTTAAAAAAATTTAATAATATTTTATAATAAAAAAAACCGGATGAAAATAATTCGTAGAAAATGAAAACGTTGTGGTCGTAGTATAAAAATGGGTTTTTAATACGAATTTTCGTAATTCAAAATTTGAAAAAAGTGACATAGGTCCTGCCTCTAAGGGCGCTCGGGCCCGACTGATCGTTCTACGTTTGTGCATTGTAATTTATTGTGATTTTGAGTGGTATTGAAAATGGTATTATATCTAATTAAATAAAGCAATATTAAAAAACATTGTATTAATAGATGTCCCAGAGAGCATAGTTCATTATGGCATAATTTTAAAAGTAATAAATACCTTTATTTAAACCAAAAAGTCGCGATAAAATTACCATATAAAACCGTGAAAACCGGTTTAAGTATTTCTTTTTTTATCAATTAAAAGTGTTATTAATCGAAAATTTTCCACCGTATGTTACAACAAAAGTATATGTCCTATGCCTACTGTATTTTTTCCATTTAAATTTGTTGATGTAAATGGTAGAATTTGAAGCCCGAAAATGGCTCTGCGATGGATTTTCAGAAAACGTGTTGCGGGAAATAGCTCACCACACAGCAATCAAGTTATATTTTAAAAATCTAATTCTATTTGTAACAATGGGAAAGATAGGTCTACATTCTACATGTATTTAGAAATTCCTTAGTACTACTTAAGATGGTAAATTTCGCGTCCAAAAATTCAGAAAACTGTCAAAAAATGTGAAATGGCTCTTAAGGAATGAACGGAAGAATTATAATAAAGTTCACTTACAGTTTAATTGTTGAAAATGAATCGTTCATGGATTCGCCACATATTATAAAGCGCGGCACATACAGTCACCGCCCGCGACTCTCTCTGAGTTGAGACAATTCTTCAAAGAAGTTTTTAATTAAATAATTGTTTGCTTGCAGGCTCGTTATCGAGATTCTGTTTCCCCTTTATGATGAAACTATTTTTACAATTGAGTACTGAAAAATATAAAAAGCATATTTTACGTTTATAAGGTTCGTGGTGCGTCTGTTAAAATTCTTGTCTGCTAAGTGTCCGCACGATTCTTATCAAATAATGATGATTAAAAATATAATGTTCTGTATCATACCGGGTATAATGCTCCATTTTACATATATATGTCCTTATTGACATCGCTGGCATGCAGCGGCCAGTGCGTGCCACCCAGGGTGTGTACGAAATTATCCGTTTAACATCACCGAACATTGTAAATTATGATATAATTATGACTTCAAAATTAAAACGTCATGAGCAGAGCAATAATGTGTTACGAGATGGTTTTATTAACTTGAAGCGAATCGTGGTTTTATGTGTTTTGTGTCCGGAATTTATTGGTCAAACATTTTATTTAAGGTTGTCGCTTCCCTTGGATTAAGACCTCCGTAAAGAGGTCCCGGTTTTTTGGAAGCTTAGGACAAGGGTCAAACACGCGGACCTCTTAAAGCTTATCAAATAAAATGGGACATTAAGTGAGGATCTTCGGGTTCAATTTGAGAGTGTAGTCATGGATCGTTAGGTCGGCAGTTAGGTTTAAATCATTGCCAATAATAATGCTGTACTGTGTCCCTTTGCCGGTGATCTTAAGACGAGCTATATATCTGTAACTTGTTCTAGGGCTATTTTTTTTTCGAACTTGTCTCTCGCAGCTAGCTCTGAAGGAGCTCTTACTGCTTAACCGGGTGATTGACGAGACCTAATAAAAGGCCTCCAGCCAGGCTTCTAGGGCTAGCATATAGCTCTAACTATATACAAATCGAGACTCCGAGAATTACCCGATGAGAAAACTCGCGACACTAACCCAACCCGGGAATCGACCTCAGTACCTCAGCATTCACGTTTTGCCACTACTTACCCAGCGAGGCAGTCGCGCATTATCTGCAGAATCTTTTCACGTACTGTTTTAAATCGGCCTTGATGCATCGGATTACTTAACATAAAATAAATACATTACATAAAGTATATAGATCATGTCTTGTACACCAACGTCATTGTTATCAGAAGATATGGTGCGCGTAAAACCCCAAGCGGCTTCCGTCGTGGTTTATCGGTCTAAGTTTAATTATCTCGTAATTTGATTATAATGCTTTTGTTTAAGGTATTTTTGATAGTTATATTGAGGAGGCTTATGCCCAGCAGTGGGTCACATAAAAGATGATGATGATTTTTGATAACTTGACATTGTATTTTTTAAGTTGCTTTATCGTTGTGAAGAAAAATGATGAGTTATGATGAATCAAGAGAAGGGCCTCTTTTTTTTGTATTTTTATTAAGGTACTCAATTTTTGGAAGTTAATGCCGCATAGTGTCATGAAAAAATATTTAAAAACATCCAAGTTTAAATAATAATTAAAAATTATGACAAAACGTCATAGAGAATAACTTAGATTGCTAAACGATACAGATCTTTTTAAAATTATTTACTAGCTTTTGCCCGCTGCTTCGCCCGCGTAAAGTAGTTCTCGGGTCATAAACTTTCTACACGCCAAATGTCTTCAAAATCCGTCCAGCGGTTTAGTCGTGAAGGCGTAATAGACAGACAGACAGTTATTTTCACACATAGGTAATTTTTTTATAGCCTATTTTGTTTCCCACTGCTGGGCAAAGGCCTCCCCTTTCTTCTACCAAACCACTCTATCCTTTACGATATCTGACGTGTGTCCCGCATTAGTGACCAGATCATCACACCATCACCTCAGGCGAGTGATGATGTTAGCTCATAGGTAATATTAGTAAGGATTACTAGCTTGAAGTGTACCACTCCTAAGTAAAGGCCTCCCCACTCTACACTACAGGTCTAAGTTACTAAAAATTATTTCAGTTGGAGATAAATTAATTGTATTTATTTATTTAATTAATTGAATAATTAATTGAAACTAATAATCCCAGTCTATTTCATTAGGCTCCAGTAAATTCCATTTCATTAGGCTAAACAAAACGAATCCATACATAATGTCAATTCGATAGCCATACTCGTGCGCGTATTGCGTGCGCGCAGACACCGCGGCCACAGACCGCAGCGGCCGGTACGCGTGAGAAACTACCCGTTGCGTTACTGAGCGACCTGATAACATTTCCTTATGATTTACTAGTATTTGATAAAATAAATAAAGATATTTAAGATTGAACATCATTTAACAGTCTAAACCTATCCCAATGTAGAACAAAAGCATATTCTCATAGAGAAAACCAGCGATATCTTAATAAAATATATAATTCTTTAGTAAGTGTGTTTGTCACCAAACTCCTCCTAAACGACTGAACCGATTTGAGTGAAATTTTGCGTGTATATTTTAATGCATTCCTGGATGATTTAATAACACAAATGGACCCGATAGAGGCGGAGCTTTACAGGGCAGGACGAGGTATGTCGGGTCTGCTAGTAGTGAATAATATGCCTGTTATGACAAGAGAAAAACTATCAGAAACCACCGAGGCAATGAAGCTTGGGGTATAGCGTGCCAAAACATGATTTGTTCATGATATCTTCCGTGTTCTTTATAAGCTGGTTGACTGTCTGATATTCTCTTACCACAATGACATTTACATTTTAAACCCTGTCGTATTAATATGAGTGGTGGAGTTGAAGATATTTTTTTTATTGAACCGGCCTAGTTACCACTAAATAAGCTGCCTTGATTGGAGAAAAGGCAAGGTTATGTGATGAAAACAAGTAATTTAATAACATTTCATTGAAACAAGCCTTTAAATATATTTTATTGACTTAAATGTTGAGATTCTTAAATAATTTTATAATTTATAGCCCCTAAAATCTCAAGGACTGACAACTAATATAAAATACACACTTTATCGTGATAAATTCACGTTTACGACTTCTTGAAACCGCACACAATAAGAGACGT
The DNA here is from genome assembly GCA_946251915.1 of Abrostola triplasia. Classification (NCBI taxonomy): domain Eukaryota; kingdom Metazoa; phylum Arthropoda; class Insecta; order Lepidoptera; family Noctuidae; genus Abrostola; species Abrostola triplasia. The sequence goes on from OX276433.1 coordinate 1,838,361, forward strand.
CGCAGATTTCCAAATCTTAAATGGAAATCATATCAGAACAATAATAGTTACACAAATTTCAATAACATACGCATGTTATTGTACAAAAATGGGCAACATCTTATCTTACTTCCAATTCAATACTTATTACTGTCAACCAACATCGGTGTACATCGCGCCAATCGGTGTTTATGCACACGGAAAATGTAAATTTCTACAAAATCGACTCGATATCAAAATCACGTGCGTACAACCCTAAATAAAATTCGGTATTAAAATTTCACCTGTCGACGTCAAAAGGGTAATAAGTAGGTATGTGTTCGTATAGCTATCGATATCGGAACCGGTCCGTGATTTTGCATCAATGGGCAGCTTCGGTGAAGCTCGGTGCAAGGAACAGACCCGCCACTGATTTCCAACGTAAATTTATTTTGCATTAAACACGTTATTAAAAAGCAATGTAGACGCAGAGTAGTTAAAATACAGAGGTGGTTTTACAATGTTGTTTACATAACGAAAGAAAAAATCTTTAGATAATATAATTATTTAGTCACTTTCTTTAGTTTAGCTTCGTCCTATTTGTTGACTATCATGATTATAATATAATAGATAGGCCAAGTGTTTTAAATACCAAATGTATTGAATTGGCAATATATAAAAAAAACATTTTTATCCAATCGACAAAGCTAGTTTACACTAAATCTAATAATTAATAAAATAGTCCAAACTTTAAATATATTATACGACATTAAAGGCAGCGAACTCAAGAAAGTGCAGTATCTGCGCGCCCCACTACTCTGTAGGCCAGGACCATCTCATTTGATCTGGAGCGTGCGTCTTGTACTTTTTTCTGAGTTTCGTGCAAGTTTCGGCAGTCACTTACAGAGGAGGTCGGTGCAACAAAGATGTGGGTTCCATTGAAGAGACCTCTTCAAAAAATAAATATTGTCTTATACAATAAATACCCACTTGATCCCGCTTCTGATGAGCATACAGAGAATTCATGAGCATTGACTACCTTTTTAGTGTAAATGCTGAATTCATTACAATATCTACAGCCTTAGCGAGCCTAACGCATACAGAACTAAGATTTAACTAAAATACTTAAGTTTTAGTCGTTACGTTATGTACTGTACTGTGGTTGAATAGTGACTCTAAAATACAGGCTCAGATCTAGTTTTGATTGCAGGCTTAATATCATTTGATCATAATATGTACTGTGAATTACCTAATTTCTATAATTATCTAACCTAAAAATGTAACCTAACCGTTTGTGGTTATATTTCTTTAATAATTTAAAGGGGATTTCTTTACACCTCCTTACCATTAATCTATCACATAATTTAATTTACAATAATAATAAAGTATAGAACCTTCATCCTCACAGTTATGTCCCATCCAGCGACATACGTCCATGTCCCCAGCCACCTACATTATACACTTCGAAATTTTGTGGTGCACGTAATTGCATAGCATTTTCGACTCAAATTTTTATGTTAAGTAGTTAATGTTTTCTTAAAATAATGAGTAGTTGGCCGTAATTGGCCGGAGCTGGAGTAGCATGGGGGGGGGGGGGGGGTAAAATCGGGTGATGTTTATCGCGAGTCCTACGCCTCGGTATGTGCGATCCTTATTTACGGTTGTCTGGCGATATATAGTGCAGTCTCCGTGGGATATTTTAGTTGATTGACCTGCACGACAATATATCTTTTTATTCGCAAATACTTTGAATTTTTTAGTTTGTTCAACATTTAGATTGTCAGTTTAAAGACCAGTTATCAAACCAGGAAGGACAAATAATTGTGTGAGAAGAATATATTTGTCTGGGTGTTTGTACACAAATGCTGTTGTGTATATCTAAATATAGAATAATGAAGGAGAAATTCCTAGGGTTATCTTAGTTTAAAAATCAGATCATCATTTACCTTGTCGGTTAAGACGTTATCTGACCTACAGACACGACTCATATAAGTGTTGTTTCGCATATTTAGCGACATTGTAACCACCTTAGAACGATCATACCAAAAAACGCAGTAAAACACAAATCAATCGCAAATGATAACCCCGATTACCGACAATCGAGTAAACTGAATTCGCCCGACTTTAATGAATTTCTTGTGATATTTAAACGAGTAATTATTAAGGCGAATAAATCTTCTTAATCGAGTCGAAAAAGTCATTCGGACAGCCTTGTCCGATTACTGACTGAACTGGAATGCGATCAAGTTTCATTTTTTTTCAATTAGCAGAACCGTTGGGGCACTTTGGAATTTATTTTTATTTATTGTAATGTTTCTTTTATATTATTATTGCAGTGATTGGAGTGGCCAAACAAATGGCGTGACGTGATTAAAGATACAAAATGAAATACTTCTTATTACAAGATGTCCAAAAAGGTTTGTGTAGTCGCATTTAAAAAGTTAGTATTAATAATATACTTTTAACACAAGCTTTTAAATCATAAGTACCATAATATTGTATTGTCTATTTAAGTATGCAAAATTTCATTTCAGTCAGATGTCAAAAAGTGTTTCTAATTTAGATTGCAAGATTTGACCTAAACAAACTCACATACATACAAACATTGCAAGTTAAATACCTGTCACACTTATACGATAAAGGCGAAAGTTTGTGTATTACGAGACGAGGTAAATAAATCGCACTGAGAAATCTTACCTCCAATTTTTTTTATAACAACCAAACAGCATTTTGAATCGGAAATCAAACCCCGGCCCGCTGCACGCTCTAACAGCACCTGTGACAACTAGACCAATTACTAGTTTCAATTACGTACACACGCAACGCCTGTCGGCTCCTTTCATTTCCTCTCAAGAAAACAGTTAAACAAAAAAATAATAATTTTCCAAAAAATGTGCACGAAGGAGTGTCGAAATACAGCGGAAATGACCACTCCGTGAACAGTTTTAATTTGTAGGGACAATAACTATTGCCTTCATAATTGTAAGCCTTCAAAATAAGTCTACACGCGCTTATTACTTAAATTCAATGTAATTTGCACTTACGGAAAGTGTCGATTAAGCAATTTATATTCAATTATGCTGATTCCCTTAAGTTTTGTATAAATGATGATTTTTTGCACGTCACGTCAATCATTCAGTGAAATTATTCAGGTTTGTGAAGTGGTGGCGTGAGAAGTTGTGTTGTAACTTGTAAGTACATTCATCAATGAGATTTGCAGCAGTGCTCAACTTGAAATGCTTTTTAGGTAGAGCGGTCGGCATTCGGCACGGTCATCTCTTGGATGGGTGTGCGTCATATCACCAAGAACGCATTACTGTCCCGGTTACCTACACCACCAACAAAATATGATATTCAAGAGCCATAGAAGAACAATCCTGGGTTGGATCTTGGGTATGTGAATCTAGTTAGTCGAGAAAGTTAAAATACTCTAACATCGATCGTACGACTCTCCCTGGACAATTAACCCCCCTACCAATATGCTGATTAGCTAATATTTTCACCACAACATGACCAGCATCTAGGGACATAATAGCGTGTCTCGATACCAAAAAACTTTTTTTTTATAAAAAACGTCGCCCCATTAGTTGTAGTAATATCTCCTGTATCGTGGGTGCGTTTCACTAACATGATTTATCACATACACAAACACCCAGACTCAGGACAAACATCTGCGGATCAGCTCAGCAGTCCCATATCTTAGCCACTGCGCCAATCAGGACGTCACTCCTATATGACCTCTAGCATATCATATATCTATCTGCAATATACACAAGAAAGTTTGCCATACAGCGTCATCGAACGTAATTGATATGGGCAATACAAGAAACTATAAATAAGTATACAATAAGAAAGTGAGTACTCAGGATGGCTAGCATACCTCATTGCGTCAAACGAACGCGAATAGAATGACAACTGTATTGTAATTGGTGAATTAAATATGTGTGCGTAATGGATTAATGGCCGCTCACGTGAATTCTGGATACCGGTTTTCCTGTAGGTACAGGTAGGTCTGTTTACACGCTTAAAAGGGATACAATATTCTGTTGGTTGTCGAGTTTTGACAAGTTCTATAAGGTATCATTATCAGCCTGTATCAGTCACTCCTATGACACGCCACTAAGCTCGATCTTCGGCCCTCCAGTTTCAAACGCTGCCAGCCATTTTGCGTATATCGTCCCCCCACCTAGCTGGAGGACGTCCTACACTACGTTTACCGAGTCGTGGTCTCCACTTCAGAACACGTTTTCCGAACGGTTGTCGATTCTGCGACGGATGTGACCTGCCCACTGCCATTTCAGCTTGCTATTCTTATAAGGTAAACATATACCTTAATGAACCCTAAACTATTACTGATCACTTTCACATAGAAACAAATTAACATCACCCACAAAGCAAACTTAGGCATAACAGACAGATAAGTATAAAATGTTTAAAAATAATACAAGATTTTTGCTTCAAGCCACACCAAATTGGACGAGGGTTCTCAATTGTTTTTATTCATTTTTGACAATCGATACTCGCCGACAAAGGTGCGTCAGCCGTCATAGTCTGGGCTATGAATAGCGCCTCTCTATTTCCAGTGAAAGACGGGCTTATAGCTATAGAGCTGATCAGTCGATACGGAAGGTTAAGCTGCGGTTGCTGCCGTCATTAATTGGATTGGTGTTCGATTTCGCACATCAACCCCTCTGTGCTATAAAGAGCCTGTAAAGCCATCAGTCCTGCGCCTCATCTCTCTTCAGTCTTGTTGGTAAACTGTTCTGTCGGACTATGAGAGTGAGTTAGTTAGGCTCAGAAAAGATCGGCAGCCGTGACCGAAATTCGGTCATGAGGACATTATTATTCTTTTCAGTAGACAGGCTAGGGCCTATTCATAGTCCGCACCAACATTGTAAGTTAAAAAAGGACTGAAATCAGATATTTTTTGCTCACCAAAGAGAATGGAATGTTATTAGAGCATATAATTACGTCATAATTCGCAATTCAAACTGACTGTATTATAACGGCCAGTTTTTTGTTCATTTAAATGTAACTGTTATTTTAAAACTATTGTAGTCACTTTGACAGATTGGCGACGAACGCCGCGAGCAAAACGTGAGTTTATACACGTGATTTAGCCGAAATCGCTTAATCATCCTCACTAATCTCTAAACTGATAAGCTTAAAGACGATTTTCGATTACCCTGACTACTCAACTAAATTTGTCAAATCATCCAAAGACCATTATAGTTCGACCTCTAAATTGAAGTATGTGTATTTGAGCATATGGGTCAGAGTAGTTTGGTGCAGATTGTAAGTGATAATGTACGCCCATCCGTAAATCGGATGTTTGGCTTAATTACGTTAGTTTTGTTTTACGATCGGTCGTGAACTGTCAGACTAATCGGTTTGTGAATGGGCAGGTTGAGGTAGGGGATCTGTTAAAGATATAAGATACAAATAAGGATAAAAATACATTTGTAATGCGTAAATAAAAGTTAATATTAAGATGATTGAATTTTTTGGGTATTTCTTTGTGAATTGCAACGCAGCGCCGGAACGGCTTAACCGCTTATTTAATTAAATGAAAATCAAGGGACAAGGTTGTCATACATTATTTTTATTTTAGTATATTATAATCAATTCTAACAAGAGTTTTACATACTGTGTTTGGTTTTAATTGTAAATTTTAGTTTCCGGAATTACAAAGCTGCGCAAGAGTGATTTAAGAATCTTACCACTTGACTAAAAATAAACACATAATATAATTATGTAAATAACGAGTGTTTATTTTTAAGTGGTAAGCAATATAATAACTTTCGAGAGTGTTATCTATATTATTTACTATGTATTCCCGTTATACTCACTTGTGTATTCGGAAATGCCCGACTAGTTTCGAACTCGAACAGAGCACTTATTCATGGGCTGCATACGCGGTAGTTCAGCTCGCGACTCTGCTGCGTAAACAGCTAAGGAATCAAGGCCCCATTCAAGCATATAGTAAGTAAATAATACTTGTACATATACATATTTCCGTGAAACCGAGTGAAACTGCGGCTAGAAGCTAGTATATAAATCTCGTGCTTTACACTAGATAAGTCTTATCTAAAAAGTCATTTCCGAGTTCATTCAATGTTGTTACATGATGTAAACAAACACTGAACATAATCAAGAGGTCAAACGGCGCGTCTTTCTCATGATAAACAGTCTTAGGGTAATTTTTTTATAATATTAAGGTCCATTCACAAATAATACCAGCCTATAACTGTCCACCGCATGGCTTTTCTCTTCAAGATAAGAAATGAGTACTTGCTCTAGTGATAACTAAGCGTGACTGCTAATCATAAGGCCCAAGTTCGAATCCCGGGTTGAGCGTTACTGGAATAAGTGTTACTGGATTTTGCCATTAGATACTTCTCAATAGCAGTACGGAGTCTAGATTTGCGCCCGGTTGATAGCAATAGATTCGCCCTTTAGTACATTGGGACCTATAGCTGGCGAAGGAATGTGACGCGAGTAAATGAGGCGATCGAAGTCTGCCAGGATTGTAGCAAATACAAATCCGTAATCTCTGCCTACCCCCTCTGTATATAAGTCCCACTGCAAGACGAAAGTGTCATCTCTTCAAAATGTCGTATAAATAAATTAAAAATAATTACCACGCTTGCTTTAGCATTAAATGTAGGTTACATCTTAATGTTCTTCATCATCAGACGGCCCAACTTTAGAACAAAGGCCGCCCTCTCAGGATGGGGGGCTGGTTTGCCACAATCCCCACACTTGGCAAGCGGTTTGGATATCACAGTATTGGTGGTGAATATACTGAAGACGCTGCTGCTAAGATTCGATTCCTGAACCTTATTACAAGCCCGTGATTAATCGTAAGTAATTAAGTTTTGTGGTCGAGTCATTGACCCGTAACTTTGTTTTAATGATGTTATGGTCATCAACACCTATTAGTTTGTGGTCGTCTTGTGGTTAGAAATGGTTTTTAATTGGTGAATATACCTACAAAAAAGGCCTGGTTCTCACAAGACAACTGATGATGATGGTAGTACCTCAAACGCTCTTTACAACTTACTATTATTCAGCTAAGAAAAGTCGTGGTGGCCTAGTGGTTAACATACCGTATACACAAGGTTGCAGGTTCAAACCCGGGCAAGTCTTGCACTTCTTGAAGGGATAAACATATTATTCTTGTTCTTAAATTCTAAAGCCTTGTGTGTCTGGAGCAGTTTTGCAATCAGCTCCGCATATTACTTGCCCACCAACCTCTTCTAACCGCTGGAAAACATCGTGAGGATACCGGCACACCTGAGAGATTTTTCAACGGTGTGTAAAGCCATGTCAAAGGGCTACAGGCGGTTTAAACTCTGACAGTGTTCATCTACTATATGATAAGAAGAAGAAACCGTTGGTAACAGCCCCGTAATGATGGGACTAGTTGTAGGTCTAAACAAATAAAAGTTATATTGAATACTTGGCTGGATTTTTACCCGCAACACTCTTGCCTAGTCTTCTTCCCCAACAAAAAAAACATATTAATATCTTTAACACATTCAAATGTATACAAAACCCTAGTACAACAATAGGTAGCACATTTGGCAATACTAATGCCAAACAAGGCAATAAAGATGACGTCACGGTGTTGCCATTTCTCAGAAACTGGCGGCCGGTGCCAATTGGCAAATGCCATGAATGCGTTGACCACTTTCTATGTGTTGCTAACTCACGCACTATCTACCAACGGGTACAAGACCCAATCTGATGGGGTTATTTATATCGGATACCGCCATGGTATAGCCATGAAACCCGTTGTTATAGACTAAGGTTTTCTATTGTAAGTGCAGATTAACGAGAAAGCTTTCTGTGTATCTATGAGAGATTTCTAATATTTTATGGGCGCGTTTAAGGTACAACTGGAGAGCCTCCGCGAGTTTCTTCTTCTGCTTATCGTATGGTTGATAAACATCCTGGTGTCCGAGTTTAAACCACCTGAAGGCCACTGTTATGTCTTTATACACCGTTGAAAAATCTTTCAGGTGTGCCGGTTTCTTCACGATGATTTCCTTCACGTTTTTAGCAACTGATACCTAATTTATTGTACGCACATGAATGCGAAAGACATTAGTGTGTGCCGGGGTTTGAACTTCGCAAATCCACGTTAATACCACTCGACTATCACGGCCGAGGAATCCTGGACAGTCAAGCATACTACTATCCTCATTGACTGACCAAACCTTCAGACCACGGCATGACTGGTCGGTAGGTGACAGGAGCTCATGCACAATACGATAAGAAGATGGACGCTTATGCTCCGTCATAGCTACGATAACGTAGGTACCTGTTACGATTATTTTATCTGACGTGTTTCAATATCGTAAAGTCATGCCTTCATGAATGACTTTGTGTATGAGTACATCATGATCAGTATGACCTATGTAGACAGAATAGATTTGAAATTAAGTTTGCCCGGCGAACTTCTTGCCGCCATAAAACCTACCCTGGACGTTCACAAACATTTCACGACCAAAATTAGCCAAATCGGTCCAGCCGTTCGTGAGTTTTAGCGAGACTAACGAACAGCAGTCCCTTTTTATGTATAAAAATAAGATTTATTGCGCTATATAGTTATACAGAAACAAATATATGCTTTTCTTAACATTCACAGACCCTGTAAGAGCGTAGCAACACTTATTTTAAGTAAAGATTACAGTAGGTACAGTAGAAAAGAAGTATTTAACTTTAAGATTGTTTAACAATTATAATTTACATAGAACAAAGCATATTATATCTATGAAATTAGGCAACAATATAAATTAGTTCTGCCGAGTATCCGGGCTAGAATTGACCACCCCCTTTCCTCCGTGGGTGTCATAAGAAAAATCCAGAAGATGGGCAGCAACGTCTTTTGTAACTTTACCACTAATGCGATCCCCAAGCCGTTTGCTAAGCGTAGGGATTATGGCATACCCAACCTTACCTAAGAGGGAGGCCTTTGTTCAACAGTGGACGTCTTCCGACTGATGATGATTAAGCATACGTACGCATTTCACGGAGGAGCTTCAGAAAAAACTGTAGCGCGGATATTCAAAAGTTGGATTAGTCGTATTATATTCATAATTTAATTTAGAAAGCAATCAAGAATAATGTATTACAGACCACCCGTGAACAAATAAATGTAATGTACCATTCTTGGAAAGGCATCAATAGCGCACGTTTGAGATCGAAAGCTTTGCGGTACAAATAATTATGTAATGTCCATATTTTTACGTGAAAGAGTAACAAACATCCAGCCATACGGATAGATGGATTTTGATGAAATTTCATATAGAGGTAGCTGAAACCCTCGATTAACACATAGGCTACAAATTTAGCGGGTAACACCTCGGGGCGCAGCTAGTAATTAATACGTACATTCAACTAAAATACAGTCATGTAATGGAGGTGCTTTTAATGTATCCGTTCGAACTTAGTTTCGTACTTACTAAATATCTTTAACTTAACAAAATCTAGTTAAATATATAATCTTAATTAATTTTAATAATTTGAAAGATTATTTTTCGTAGCACTTTCGACATCATTTTCTCCGTCTTTAAATAATAATCATTTAATTGATAAATGTATTATAGTTACTGTTTATCAACCCGCTTAAGGATTAAAATGAGTTATAACCACCGGGAGCCCAGTTAACCCCCCCCCCCACCCCCACCCCCATAAAAGCCAGTTAGCAACGAATCGAGGAACGATGGAGTCACAACAAGTTTCTCACTTCGTCATTATCTCGTTAACCCTGCGGTAACTATCGCAATTATTAACCACCGAACTATTAACTGATAACTTAGTAACAAATCGCGTTCAGCAGGTTAACTCTGGGTTACTCCGATTCCCGCACAGGTCAAATATTGGTCTGACTCGTTGGTCTAGTGGTCGCTAAGAGCGACTGCTGAGCACGAGATCCTGGGTTCGAATCCCGGGACAGGCAGTGTTACTGGTTTTTCCATTAGGTAATTCTTCGTACAGCACGGAGTCTGGATTTGTGCCCGGTTGGTGACAATAGGCTCGCCCCCTATTACATTGGGACCTAAAAACATAACTGGCGAAATGTGGGCGTACTATATGTGCACCTCTGCCTACCCCTACGGGAAATACAGGCGTAATGTAATGTTATGAAAAAATATTTTTCATGCATCATGTAAAACGTAAGGCCTAAGATGGTGATGATATAAAATAGCCTAACTAGTACTTCTGCATCATCATTTCCCTCGAACCTCGTCAACTTCACACTTCGATCAAGCGGAGCCAGCCGACCACAAAGCCGCGTAATGTTTTCGACATCGACTGCCAGTATTATCAATGTTCCCGCCTTAGGGTTTCCTAAGCACACTTAGTGTTTAATGTACCCCTAGCTCGCTAAATAGCAGTTTGTCAATAGTTAACGCCAGCTAAGTTCGAGTACCTAGTTGCTTAAGGTAAAGTGGCTGCAAATAATTATATGCAACAATACTATAACTACTAATATTTATATTTTATGTCTTATAAGGATTGAACAATCCAAAACAAATGATATAAACAAATTTAAATTTAATTTAATACAATTAAGGACTCTAATGCTGGCAACACTAGGAATAATAATTAAATTATCTATCACTGTCGTTTGTCAAGGAATACAGATGTCAATAGACTGATAGGTGACAGCTGCGCCCCGCGGTGTTACCCGTTGCATTTGATAATTAAATGATTTTATTTCTGCAAATAGGTATTAAAAAAACACTTTTATACGTCTTCTTTTTAAAACTAGATGGCATCGGCATTTCCTAACTGACTACCTCTGAGAAGAAATACCGAAACAAACTCAGGGGTCAAGGTCAAGCATTTTTCAGAATAAATAGTAGTCTATGTGTTAATCCAGGGCATCAACTACCTCCATACCAAATTTAAGCAAAACTGGTCCAGCCGTTTTAGCGTGAAGAGGTAACAAACACAAAAATACACTCTCGCAAACTTTCGCCTTATATATTGTGTGCTCAAGTTAAAACACATTTTCTCATCGTTTAAGTAAGAGGAATTATCCTTAATCCTACCATCTAGAAAGGGAGTTCCCCTTTAAGAGACTATAACAGTAACCATAATGCTTTTGACATTTCCATCCTAAACTTTCAGTTCCTTTTCATTGAAACCTCTTTTCTTCACACCTTTCTATCGACGTAATCTTGCTTCATAGTCGAAAAAAAATTGAATGTCCCGCCCGGGAATTGAACGGCGATAACCTCGCTTAACAGCCTTTATGTATGCAAAGTGTTTCACGATATGTTCCTCCTATTATGTGAGAAACGTTAATAAGTTTGGTTATGGTTTGTTAATGGATGACACGGACTTATATGTATGTATTACTTTTAGGAAAGACCAATGGGTCTTTTTTTTTTTAAACGTCACCCCACACTTTCTAATGACTTTCTCCTGTATGGTGGGTCCATTTCACAAACATAAAATATCACATACACAAACACTTAGACTCGGGACAAACATCTGTGGATCGCATAAATTTTTGCCATACGGGAATCGAACCCTTAGCGCAGCAGTCCAATCGCTTAGCTATTGCGCCAATCAGGTCGTCGTATTTTACTTATTCTATCACACTCCTGAATCTAAAATTTCTTCATACCCATACATTCCAACAAACTCTCATTAATCGAGTTCCAGACAAGCTAATGAGTTCCATTCCAGAACCACTGACCTTCAACTCCTAACACCGGTGAAGGACCCCAGCTGTGAGGAGATCATTAGATAAAGTGCTGATATCATACGACACCCATTAGGAGGCCATCCCTGGAACACTCAAACGACCAGTTTTTTGACGCATCTATAGTTAGCTTTGGCTCGAATACCCAGACAGAGTTAATTCTGATGGCTATGAGTAATAATGCTAAATGAGAGACGCTTAAATTAAAATGAATAAGAGAAGACTTTTAAATAGGACTATACTGAATACTGATAGGTAAGAACGTTGGACTGCTAAGTCAAAGGTCGCAGGGCATATCCCGGCACGCACGCACAATGCCTTTTCCAATTCATGTGCGTATTATAAACTAGTTTATTAGTTGCTAAAAACGGTGAAGGAAAACAGCTTGAGGAAACCGGCACGGCTAAGAGAGTTTTCAACCTTTGACCTTTGAGATTTGACCCTCATACTCAGCAGTCGCCGAGTGGTATCCGGCCTAGAGTAGACCACCCCTTTACTCCCGTGGGTGTCGAAGGAGGTGACTGCGGGAAGAAGATAGGCAGCAGCGTCTTCTGTAACCGCTTGCTAACCATGGGGATTATGGCCCCTCACTCCAAGGGGGAGGCCTTTGTTCAACAGTGGACGTGTTCCAGCTGATGATGACGCGCTTGGCGACCACTAGACCAACGACGCCTTTCTATGTATCCACCTCCATGAACTCAAAAAGTAAATTCCAGTGATAATTGAAACACAGCATAACTCTACAATAGAAGCCCTCGCCGGCTCTCAAATCTCTCCTATTTCCGAGCAAAAATGACAATACACAAATAAAGGAGACATATCTTCAACACTTGGGCTGCCCCATCTATTTCCAAGCAGTGTTGGCTTTCCTAACAGTTTAAAATGAGCGAAACTGCTTTCCTAGCCGTCCGTCAGGTCACTGACCTGGAAATGAAAAAAGAACTATTTGGCATCCGTTTGAGTCGTCGTTACGTGACGTTTCTTTCATGTTGCTTTTAGGGATCCGTAGGGAAATAAGAAGACTTAGAGAGTTATCTTTTTTCTACATCGATTTATGCATTGCTCGTATCAAAAATTATATTCGTGTGCAAGGATGTGGATTTATTAATTTAGGAAGACTTTGGAGTAGGAAGAAGAATATTAAGAACAATTAAAAATTCTATTATAACTTAGAGAAACTATTTCTCCGATAGCGCACTTTTGAACAGCGGTTATATTACCTGTAACACAGATTTTACTTATCACACACCAGTCTATAATTAAGTTTGTATTTTTTTTACTATGTTCCTAAGTAATTATAAAAAAAATAAACATGTTTATTAATTATTATGAAAGTGGAGTTAAAACGCTCAATAATGTGAATTACAACCAAAGTTGTCCCTTAATTTAAATTGCACCAAAAATACTTTAGTAAGCTTGTCCATTTTCATTTCTCTCTATAAACGGCTGCAGTGAAAATACTGCTCAAAAATAAAATAACATCACAAACACATCTACGTAAGTCCCTAGATATGAAAATAAGCCAGCTATTTATATTACAGCACTTTATGTACGGAACTCGACGTGCCAGTGACAGTTGACACTTGACCATTTATTTTTACGCACAAAATGGATGTAGAATGTGATATTTGAGAATGTTGGCAGACTGATTGATCGCGGACGTTTTGAAATAAAATATTCTTAATATATCTAGAGTTTTATGAATGAAAACTGTATGGACTATTTAGTTTAAAGATAATTGTTTCACATTAACTTTATTATTTGAGTAGAATTGGTTTAGTGTGTTGGACACGCATTTTATTTAATTTAAATACATTTTTTTTCGAATAATCTAGCGAAAAGCTAGGTATACAATAGATAACTGCAATTGAAATTTTTGCCCCGTGCGCGTATCGAATCCGCAACCCTTATTTCAGCAGCCCAATTGCCTAACCACACAATCAAGTCGTTGAATTACGGTAATATGAAAATGTATCATTAATCTATGGACATAATTAGTAATCCTATAACAATTTACGGAGATTATAACTTTAATTTATATGAGCACATCATTGTCCTTGTAAAAAAAATGGATAAGCAGTAAACTCCAAGACTTTGAGACTAAAACAAAAAAAGTCACGCATGCGTACATAATGTAATTTCTTTTTTATTTGTCAAACTGGTAAATTGACGTAACCAAACTATAAATATTATAGGCTTGTATCCTTTTCGGACTTTGGCTATACCGTTGTTGATTATTTGCTGCAATTTGTGACAAGAAGAACCTACGTCAATAATAAACCCGACTACAGTTACTGTCTGAGAAAATCGTCAGAGGTCAATAACAATAGGCAGTACGGAGATGACGCAAATAAAATCTGATTTATTTTCCTAAATATAAAATTCTCAACACTAGTAGTCAAGATTATTCCATGAATTCTCCTAGACCAACGAGGCAGTCTAAATGAAGATGACATAAATATTATAATTTATTTCCATATGATATTCGTTCCTATGTAAAGTTAGCACCTCCAAAGTCTATTCGTGCCTTATACATCCAAGTTTGGAAGCCTGAAAACTCGTAAATATGTTGTTTAAATGGTACAAAATGTATGAGTGATCTCAGCTAGCATACCAGCCCGCAAATGAGGCCCATTCATTACACAGATAGTTGGTTTTACTTTTATTTGCCACAACTAAGTGAGAAGGAATAGCATCCTGTGAACGGAGCGACAGCATATTAGTCTGCGATTAATTTGTCGGATCGTGTCACTTGATGGGTGAATTAATTTGTCGCATGTTGATGGATTGCTTTATTTGGCGTGTATTTTATGTTAGTAATTGCGTTTTATGGGGGTTTTCTACATACGTTTTAAGTATGAACTAATAGTACATGCCACTGATATTCGACATCATGTCTAAGAGGTACGCATATGTGTGTAGTACACCCATATCTTGTCAGTTACATATATATTGATCTGTATAACCAGGTACAAATCCAGACTCCGTACTTCATATGGTAATTCATCATCATCATCAGCCGGAAGGCATCCACTGTAATTCAAAGGCCTCCCTTTTGAACGACAGCTTGCCATTTGCCATTTGGAAATTACTTATAGAAATAAGGACTCAAACCCAGGACCTCACCCTCAGCAGCCGCACTTAGTGGTTATCGAATGAATCATGTCGTCAACATTCATTTATTATAAATAAATAACTATTTTTTACAGCATCTTCTGAATTCAATATCGTGAGTCCATTATTTCGTCCGAACGAAGAATGATCGTTGTTTTACACCTAGTGTATGTAAATGAGTATTTTCAGAACACAGATGTATTGACAAAAAACTGTATCTAAAATATTTTAGTGTTCGCTTGTTTAAAGAATACTCAAATATTTAGGTTAAGTGGGCAATTTAAAAATGAGTTCGAAAATACATTATTTTATTTTCTCTTTTGTTTTGTCATTGAAAATCATACTGATATTATAAAGGCGAAATTTTGTGTCTGTTTTTGCATGTTTGTTACTTCCTCACGCTGAAACGGCTAGACCAATTTTGATAAAATTTGGTATGGAGGTAGGTGGCATCCTGGATTAGAACATAGACTAATGCTTTTTATCCTGAAAAAAATTAGCGTGTAACCCTGCGGGGTGCAGCTAGTATCATTATAAATTGATTCATTAGTCTTATAGCTGGAATGGAAGTGATCCGATATTTTTTCGCCTTTTTTTTCCCTCGGGAATGTGTGCCTAATAGGACTACAATAACTTTTATGGGGAAATATTAATAATTATCTATAGTGTAATTAGAGAGATACTTAGTTAAAAATAATAAAAATTAACTCAATTATTTACTTAACACATTTCTGCAGACGCTCCACACTTGTTATGTGTGGGAAAACTGCGCGGGCGTCATCGCTAATTTAGTGCAAACATGCAGATGCGCGCGCGCATCTTTTTGTGGCGGCCGTCCTGTTTGTTTCGGTGGTGCGCGCCATTTGCTACTACCCACATTTTGTGTTATGCAACGCATCCGGTACAAGCGGTTTTATTGTTGTATTTAATTGAGATGTTAGCCTTCTTATTGGCGTTCAATTGTGCGGTTTATTGGGTTAGGTCAACGAAACTGACATGTTTATCACTATTGTACGTCTTTTACACAAGTTATGAGACATTCTTAGTTGTTATTTTTATCTTGAGCTATATCTTTTTTTTTTCGGGATAAGCCCACTACCCGTGCCAATCATTATGTCTCCTTTAAGCAAGGATCTACCATGATAACCATTGAGAACCATCAAATGACTCGACTGTGTTAAAACCCGCAACAAAATTAATCATAAAAGAATATTTTATGAAAATAGTTTCGAAATAGGTCATGTAGTAAACGTAATGACAAACCATCACACCTGTATTCCCCGAAGGGGTAGGCAGAGGTGTACCTACTAGCAGGTACACCTACACTCCTCCAGTTATATTATATGTCACCATGCAAGAATATAAGGCGAGGTTTTTCGATCATGGAGAACCCCAGTAACACTGCTCTACCCGGGAATCGAACTACTAGACTAAAGCAACCATGTCGTGCTCTATACATTGGTATTAGCAACGATGGTGGAAAGGCCACCAATTGACCACCCAGGGAGCGTTGACCGAGCTTTGGTCATCGTTTTAAGGTAAACGATAATTTAAATGTCATCACCCACGGAGGATCTTTGAATCAAATACTTTTTGATAAAAACCGGCCAAGTGCGAGAGTGACTCGTGTACGAAGGGTTCCGTACAATTCATATCCATACTTCCATACTAATATTGGCATGTAGGAAACTTAAGACCCGAGAAAGGACATAGGCTGATAACGCGGGCAAAGCCGCGGGCAGAAGTATTTGTTGTATGGGAGCCCCCTTAGATTAATTAATACATCTATAAAAATTTCAAGTGTCATACTATCGCGGTTCATGAGATACAGCCTGGTAGACAGACGGACGGACGGACAGCGGATTCTTAGTAATACGGTCTCCGTTTTACCCTTTGGGTACAGAACCCTAAAAACCAATTTTGAGTCTTATTCCAACCATTTAAAGGTGAACTCCAACAATCGCTTTCAAACGCCTAACTTAAGTTTATCGTCCTGAAGATTGAAGCACAAGTATCAATTCAGTTGGTAACTTGAAGGCAGCGAACAAATAACTTATTTAGCTTCCTCGCTGCCTATCCCCCATTCAGTTTGCGACTGTATTGTGTTAGTTTGTCAATTTAAATTAGTATTGTTGTTTGCTCAGCCGGGAGTTGCTAGTCTAGGTTTAAAGAAAAACTTAGGGGGGGTGCCTGAATAGCTGGTATAGGTAGGTGCTGATTAAAGCTTTCTTACATTACGACTATTTTCTGTGTTATCAAACCTGTATCCGACGAAGTGTAGACAGCGATGTGTTTTGTTATATTTTGCCCGATAACTATATTATTTACTAGCTGCGCTGATACCCGCTATATTTTTGGGATAAAAAGTAGTCTGTTAACACACAGGGTGTTAGGTACCTCCATACCAAATTTTATCAAAATAGGTCGAGTCATTTAAGCGTGAAGAGGTAACGAACATACAAACACAAACTTTCGCCATTATAAGAATAGTGTGCTTCCATAACGTAAACTGTCCTGCTTTAAGAGTATTAAGAAAAATTTGCATTTTTTCCTTATATGACATTTAAAATGTAATATTCGGAGATCAGATAACAAACGCTTTGTTTATTTGCACAAGAACGTATGTACAAAGGATTCTCGTTAATTGTACCTATTTCGTACTAAGTTTCACACAAAAAACCTGCTAAATATCTTTAATATTTACTTATAATTCATTCATTCACATTGTTCTACTGTTTCTAGCTAAATCTAGGTTTACTTAGTTGTATGTTACGTAAAGGACAAACTAATTGAGTGTCACCTTCCAGTTGCATGGATACAACTGGAGGAAAATCATCAAGCCAGTGTGAAGCGAAACTGGACGTAATATTACATAATAGTTTACATAATGACTGCCTCGTTGGTCTAGTGGTTGCTAAGCGCGACTGCTGAGCACGAGGTCCTGGGTTCGAGTCCCGGGCCGGGCAAAGTGTTACTGGGATTTTTCATTAGGCAATTTTCAGTGGCCGGTTGATGGCAATAGGCTCGCCCCCTATTACATTGGGACCTAAAAATATAATTGGTGAAATGTGGGTGTATTGTATGTGCACCTCTGCCTACCCCTTCGGGAAATACAGGCGTGATGTTATGTTGTTTCATATAATGATTGGTACTTGGTACCTAAACTAATTGATGATCATCATCGATTTTTCTTTTTATAAAAATTTTATGCATGTAGAGCATCATATTGACATACTTACCCCTTGTTTTTTAACTCTGGTTATTTTCTCACAAATACGGAAGACCCCCGTAACACAGGACTCTAATAGCAGTAGAACATTGTACACCTAGTTTCTATAACATTGTATTAAAATTGTAGTAACCTAATATCTGAACATTGAATGATGCTCCAATTAAACACTGATAAATGTTTGCCATTGTATGAGCTTTTCACAGTACTCATATTATGCTCACTTTATCATTGTTTGTTCTATCCGATGAGGTGACCCACGTATTTCCCGACACTTCCTTGTTCCAAATTTTCACATAGAAACAGGTAATCGGGTGGTGTAGAGATTGGTCGATCAAAAAGGATGGTAGCGAGGTTGACCGTTCAGAGCGTGCCTGATATATTTATGTATCACTAGGTAAAAGTCTTTAGTTTCATCCCACCACACTCGAGACTGTCAATGGTAGATATATATATTAAAAACAAAACAAAGATAATATCATATTGCAGTACCTTCTATCTTTGTTAACCAACCGAGTCCCAGTAAAAACTTCGTACTTCAAATCACAACTTCAAAAAGCGTTCCATATTTAAAAAGGTTCGATCTTCAAACGTTAGATAATAAATCAAATTTGGAACGTACTCCCGCCGTTCCCCTAGGAAGGCCGCCGTTGCACCAATGGGCGTACGTCACGCATTGCGTGTGCGCTCTTTTACAACAAGCTATAAAATACTGTGACATTACTCCGTAGTACCATGTTATGTTCAACGTATAGGACTTTAACACGGGATGATGGTACATAATGCTTATGTACATTAATACATTTGAATTAACGATGGGGGCACATGAACTGGCGCTTAATGAGTGCAGCGGTCATTACTTTATATGTCAATGTGTATATAAAAATATTAGTCGCTTCATGACTAAATGCTGTTTCAAAATGAAATGTAAGCGGCATTGACACCTGTTTTCCATAGTGATAGACAGGAAACAACGTCGAGTGATATCCGGCGTAGAATTGACCACCCCGTTTCCTCCCGTGGGTGTCGTAAAAGGCGACTGAGGGAAAATCCAGAAGATGGGCAGCAGCGTCTTCTGTAACTTCACCACCGGTACTGCGATCCCCATCTCGTGTGGATCATGGCAAACCCCCTCCCTACCTAAAGGGGAGGCCTTTGTTCAACAGTGGAAGTCTTCCGACTGATGATGAGCAGGAAACACGAATTTCCATGAACAAGTTGGCATTCTAAAAGCGTTATGATTTTATTCACGTAACAAATCAAAATGTCCACCGACGATACAGGAAAAATTCTTTATACGTGGCAACCGTTTTTATCAGACAAAAGATGCTGATGCCGTCAAAAGGTGTCAGAATTACGTCAATCTGTCATCACCGCATCTTAGCGCAAAATGTTACATAAGAGTTTGAATACGATATTTATTATATATACAACAGTTATAACAATGTTGATATGGGTTATCAGCTGTATTGTCGAGGTCATGATTCAGGAAATCATACGTTTTTATCTTAAGTTTATTACGCCTCATTTACTTTTTGACTTATTAGATTAGGTAGTTGGTGTTCTCGAAAATTTTGTGACGTCACACTTTAAATTAATTAATCATACAATAGATGTAGATGTACACAAAACTGAAACTATGGAAACGACGTAAAATATTCTAATTTGAAGGTTGACAGCAACTGTCAAATATTACCGCCAATTTAGAACTGTCATGGCCGGTTGTCATTTTGTTTTTAATTGTAATCACACAGTGTATGCTATGAGGCTTTGCAGCCACGTCTTTGCTTTTATCACGGCTAAGGACTAGACCTTGTTTAAGAATATCTCCAAAATCTCCAACTCTACCAGAAGAATTTGGACAGAGAGAACATCAATAAAGTCCATGGTAGATTATAACCCAGTCAATGTACCGCTACTGTTTATATTTCACACGATATACGAGTAGTGTGCGCGATATTTTATCGCATAATCTAGTTATCTATACAGCTGGTTTATTCACCGCTGTCTTAACGGATTGGGAATTTTCCGTAAATAAATACTTTTTATTTCGTATTAACTGATTGACTATCTTCGTTATTTTCTGGTATTTTATTTGTGTCTTTTACTAGGGTTGAAACCGTCTCCATTATAAATATGTAGCCAGTAGCTATTTAAAAAAAATCGCCCCCACACTATGTATTTCTCCTGTATCGTGGGTGTGTTTCACATACACAAATTGTTTCAATGATAGCAGATTTAAATAGTACAAATTGTACTATGATTGCGGCAGTGATTACGAAGGTGTAAGCGGAGGTGTTCGCGATTATTAGGGACTTACCCACATATACACACTTTTACTGATCTTTTCATCTAAGTCCTATGTAGGTAATGGATGAGTCCAATGCCATTCATCGGGCCCACGCTCAAAACAGTTCTTTTTCTTTGTCTTTACATATATAGACATACATATATGCAACAGTGTCACCTATCACGTCCAATTGTGTTTTCAAACCATCCATGAACCTATTTAAATATACTCTCAAAATTTTATCCAATTCGGTCCAGCTGTTTAGGAGATGGGTAACAAACACACGTACTGAAAAATTATATATATTAAGATAGTATGATCTTTTATGAAGTTTTATGCTTCGCGTAGAACAATCACCGCCCACACTTTCATTTTCTCACACATTACTAATCCTCAATTAGTTTATTTACTTAACTTCTACTTTATGTATAAATAAAGAGATACGTGCCTCCACAGTAAAATATACCCTATTCATTACGACATACAGCTTAAAATAGACCAGCATCATCAATTATCATGCCTATCTTATCATGAAATGTTATTAACCCAGTTTGCTGTATGTATATTAAATGTTTCGTTTAGAAATGTTTGCTAAGGAATCACTCAAAACTAAAAATCTGTGTCGAGCTTTTCTGAACTGTAAATTTTCCTAAAGCCATTGTGAAATGGTTGCGCAACAACGGCTTTAGAGCGTCATGGACGATATTGTATGCATGGATATCTTCACGACTATTTTCCTCGAAGGACTAGATAGAAATTTGTTGTTTCTAACCCACTGATTTCCAATTTTAAGGCGAATCTATTGCCTATCAAATAGACCAGGTGTGACTAAATCTACCCTATAAAAGGCAATAGTCGTAGTGGATTCTGAACTTAAAACTTACGACTAAAAACCATAAACAAGAGTTGTCGCTAAGCAGGACTGCTAAGCATGTGGTGCTGACTTCGAATTCAGCGACAGCAAAGTGTGACCGGATTTTTCCATTAGCTAATTCTTAGAAACACGGAGTTTGTGCCCGGTTGATGGTAATAGGCTCACCCATTACGACCTAACATAACTGGCGAAATTTGTGTGTACTAGGTAAACACCCCTGCCTACCCCTTCGAGAAATACAAGCGTAAGGTTATGTATAACGTACATCTGCATGTCTTGTTACTTCCTATCCAGGAAGGCCATTGATACGGTATCAGATAACAGAAGCCGCTCACAATCGAAGGCTCTTGTAATCCGTTAGCTCTTTGAAGGTTCTTATTTCTATCAGAACGCACTGGTAATAGGTCACAGATAAGTTGGGCAATGGGTTTAAATACTTATAGCAATACAGAAGGAATTAAAATCATAAATTGTGTGCAATAAATGTTTATTGATGGATATTATGTAACGGATTGTGTTGCGTAGTAGCGCTGTTAGATAATTTTATATGTGACATGTATGTACACAATGCATACTAATACGAATAAGTGCTAGATAATTAGCAGTCTATTAGAATTAAATTTTAAAACTATTACTCCATTAGAAGATTCAAGATTTGGTGCTACAGGACAGTTCACACCTTTTCGTGTCAACGATCTAAACACCTATACCAAAAAGTCACCACTTAGATGTCCCGGTCCTTGGCCTCCATCATGTCCTAGAGGCTGCAGGAGGTAGAGCAGGTTGGGCAGGACAAAAGGACCATGTCTTGTGATGGGACACAACACCCACATTGGGTATGTGATGGGTCGATCATGTCCCACTTGCAGGTACCCCCTGCATCAACCCACTTGGGTCCGCAGTCGGTTTAAAGAGTTTACGTAATTTAATAGTTTTAGTTTTTTATCGAAGCGCTTGGCCAAAGATTGGCAGGTCAACAAGGATGGTAGCGAGGTGGACCGTCCAGGGTACGCCATTCTTATCATAATTCGTAGAGGCTCTTTACCTGCTCCTCTGAATACCAGAAAAATATTGACAAAGTACATATTTAACTTAAATACACTGAAGAATAATATTACACCAGAACTTATCTTTATAATATGATTTCTTGCAAATGGAATGTAAAGGAAGTCTATATCATCGCGATTTTTTTGTCAAAGAGAGTCGGCGCCAGCGCACTAGATAACACATATTTGCTAATCCGTCAGCATAGCGATATCAGAATACTTTTCAGTGTGGTAAATGCAAAGGTATTTTATTGATATAGTGCCTCTAGGGTTGTCACTGGAGTTGACTAAAGAAAATAAAATAATAACAGCCTATAACTGTCCCACTGCAGGGCAAAGGCCTCTTCTCGTATAGAGAAGGATTGAGCAATGATCACCACGCTAGCTCACTGCGGGTTGGCGATTTCAGATAATTAAATCCAGGTTTCTTCACGATGTTTTCCGTCACCGTTAGTCTGTGGTGTCTTAGAACAACGGTCGTGGTGGCCTAGTGATTAACATACCGATTTTGTATGCACAAGGTTGCAGGTTCCAACCCGGGCAAGTATTAATGTGACTTTTACAATTTTATAAATAAAATGTAAATCGTATTACTTAATAAAACAATCTGCAGTAACAAGAACTTGCCATTAGAACAAGCGAACAGGCGTTTAAGTTTTAATTGCTAATTAACTAAAAACATGAAAAAAATAGTTCCTAACATCGATTGAATGAATTCGGACAATATCAAAAGGATTACTGCATATCGTTTAATACATTAAAATTCATTGGGATTATTGCGTATCCGTTATCATTATCAGCTGCGCCGGCGCCGCGGAGCCGCGTGCGCTATCGTGATTTCCTAGATATAGTTCACACGTGCCAAGCGCGACCGCTTATCAACTTATTAAGGTGCGAGTCAGTTTATGCGTTAGAATGCAATAGAATTCGGCTTAATGATCGTGGAGATTGTGATACGATAGCAATTCACTTGGTGTTAACTGTTACGCAACATATTCTCTTTATATGACATGGTTTACATAACATAACATCACGCCTGTATTCCTCGAAGGGGTAGAAAGAGGTGCATAATATATAGTACACCCACATTTCGCCAGTTATGTTTTAGGTCCCAATGTGGGGGCGAGCCTATTGCCATCAACCAGGCACAAATCCAGACTCCATGCTGCTACTGAGAATTACCTAATGGAAAAACCCAATGACACTTTGCCCGACCCGGGTTTCGAACCCAGGACCTCGTGCTCAGCAGTCGCGCTTAGCGACCACTAGACCAACGAGGCAGTCTTTAACGTGGTTTATTTACTAACAATCTATTATAGTCGACGATATTAGTTAAAGTACCTGTAGTTAAGGGCTGCCTTTGTTGAACAGTGGACGTCTTCCGGCTGATGATGATGATCCGTAGTTTTGTAGGTACGTAAAAAAAATAGCATAAACGCAACGCGCTGTTCTTTAACGTTATATTCGCAACGCGCTGCTACGAAGGCCCCGCGCTGTTAGCTACGCTGCGCTACAAAATGTGTAGATTCGTACACTTTTACCATTTTTAATTACCTCAGGATGGCGCGCGATATGTTTTATTCATAAAATAAAGATAGATAAAGAGGTATATATTATACATATTACTGGGCTACCACTCTAAATGCAAAGCGCTGTAAAACTAATATACCCTACAAACCACGTGAAATGAAATTTTGTAGAAGTATTTTCTAATGAGTATAATAATAAAGTCAAAGTCAAAGTAATTTATTGCAAACATAGGTAATAAGTACATAATACATGATGAAGCATACATAAAAAGTGCGCTATGTTTCGCCTGTCGGCATGCAATTTAGAATTGTCAAATACAATTTTATTAATGAAAGTAACAGCCTATAACTGTCCCACTGCAGGGCAAAGGCCTCTTCTTATATAGAGAAGGATAGAGCATTGATCAACACGCTAGCTCACTGCGGGGTTGGCGATTCAGATAAATTAAATCCAGGTTTCCTTACGATGTTTTTCGTCACCGTTAGTCAGTGGTGTCTTACAATGAGATTTCTACAAACATTTCCCGCGATTAGTTTTGTTCATAGATAAGTATTTGTATTATTTTTATTTGCTTATACACACATTATTTCATTAACATTTGTACAATATTTACTTTATAAACTGTTAGCCTGTCGTCAGCGTAACAGAGGAAGTGGCCAAAGCTTTATTTACTTACATATTATTATCTGACGTGTCTTAGTTTGTTGATAAAAAACAGACGTTTAGTTCGCTTCATTTGTTTATATTTCCTAATGAAGAAGTACTTGAAGGTTGAATCATTTCAATGTCAAGAGGTACGTATAATTAGTATAGAAGTTTTATGTTAGGACCTCCCTGGGAATGGGTTTTTTTAAACCGTCGCCCTACAATAGGAATTTCTCCTGCATCGTAGGTGCGTTTCGCAAATATGAAATATCACATACACAAACACCCAGACTTGGGACGAACATCCGCGGGTCGGACGAATTTTTGTCCCGTCCAGGAATGAAACCGGCAACCCTTAGCGCAGCAGTCCAATTGCTTCACCACTGCGCCAATCAGGTCATACATCATAATCCTTAAAACCTAGACAATTCTGTCATAAATAAGGAAAATCAACAAAAATATAATGGATCATAAACATTTTTGTTAATTATTGTAACCATGTTGGGTCTCAAACAGGAACCGAACACGTAACCACCAGCTGACTCTCCAGCCCAGCTACTGATACAATGGGGCCATCCAAATATAACCAAACTAATTATAATTCGTTTCTAATAATTAGCAACTATTAATATGTTATTGTTATGGTTTTCAAATTGGATCGATGCCAAGTGGTGCGGTCCACTAGTTCATGAATTAGGTGCGCCGAGCTTACCTATATAGGCGCCGACGTAAACCGAACTCCCCTAAGTCCGTCACCCATGATCATCAGCCAGAAGGCGACCAGTGCTGAAGAAAGGCGTCCTCCTAAGGTAGGCGGGTTGCCATAATCCCCACGCTTGGCAAGCGGCTTGGGGATCGCTGTATTGGAGGTGATGTTACAAAAGACGCTGCTGCCCATCCTATGGATTTTCCCTTAGTCGCCTCTAACAAAACCCACGGGAAGAAAGGTGGTGGTCAATTCTAGGCCGAATACCACTCGGCAAAGTCCGTCACCCACAAGCCGGCAACTTAAATAGCTAAGTCAATATCGCCACAGCTTTTGTACGACTATGAATGACTCTTTCATTCATATACAATTACAAACTTACATAGGTACGACGCAGACTAGTCCACTCATAATCTAGCGCCACCATTGAGAAGGAAAACCCACACAATTAACCTTGTATATCGCACTATCGCAGTTCCGCAAAACATTATCAAATCACAAATCGATAAAACGCATTATATCGAGCACTCGCTATCGTTCGGGGAATCAAACCTATGAAACGCGTTGTTGTTGCAATTTGGTTTTATCGTTCGAGGAATATCGCGGGAAACAGTATGCAATGCGTTTTTTTGTTGTTGACAATCACAACACCATATGACGTCATCGGTAGAGTTTGAGGAAATTGTAAAAAGTAAATGATAGTGACGTGTGTATTATATTTATGTTGCGTACGTTCCAAATATAGCTCTTCAAAGTGCTTTTTCCTAAATAATTAATATTTAAGAAAGGTGTTTGAGTGTCCTCGACACCTCAAGACTATAATTTGCCATAGAGACGCTTTATGGGATATTATTCAAATATTTATAAGTCAAAAACACAGAATTTTGTAGAACTCTAGGAGTATCGTCGGTGACCGGCGCTGGCGCCCTAACAGAGAAGAAGTTACGCCAAAAATCATATTTAGATGTTGCAGGTTCAATTCCAGCAAGGTTTGCTTACCAAGATTTACCTAATGTATATAATACAATAGGTTACAGGCTACATAATAAATATTTTTAATTTTGTCTTCTATTGGTAATACTTTGTGCATTTCTTCCCACCCTTTCGGGAAATCCTACTCCTACTAATATTATAAATGTGAAAGTTTGTGAGTATGGATGTGTGGATGTTTGTTACTCTTTCACGCATAAACGGCTGGACCGATTTGGTTGAAATTTGGTATGTAGATAGGTTATACCCTGGATTAACATATAGGCTACTTTTTATCCCGAAAAAATGTCGCGGGTAACACCGCGGGGCGCAGCTAGTCCGGAATAATACACACACATTCAAGCATCCAAACTTTAGCATTGATATTATTAGTCACTAATAATAAACATTGTCTAGCAAGGCGCGCTTTATATTATTATGTGTTGTCGTAAAAGCATTCGTTCCTGGAAGTATTTTGGCAGACGCCCGCCGCGGCCCGCTCGCCGCCTTTGTACAGACTACACCAAAAATAGATAAAGTATAACATCACATCACGTGGGGGAAGGAAAGGCCTGCCTTCACTATCACTGGATTAGTATGACGAGGCTCGCGTTAGGCGGCTGGGTTGGCTTGATGCGGAAGGCGGTACTCCTTGACACGGCGTGTATATTCAGGAGGTTCCTCTCTTTGGAGTTCTAACCGCCAAGAGCTAGGACCCTGTTCCCGATGCCGGTTGATGACAATTTTTTATGTTTTTTAAATATATTTTATTGTTTTTTATTTTGCTGTTTTCGTACATAATAATATATATTTAAAAATGCAATTTATAAGAGAATACTTTAAAATAAATTTGAGTACCGAAATTTGATCAACTTTTTTTACCAGCTGTACTTATGTGATATTTTTAATTCATGAATCAAAGCAAACCAAATGCGTTGCTTGCAAGTCAATAAAAAAAACGCGGGAAAAAATGTCGTTTCCGGACTGTAAACAAAAATTTTGCAACGACACGTGTTTTGAATGATAATTTTTGTATTTTATGTTTAGACTCGCGTCTGCGCGTTGGCCAGCTTGCAACGTCAAAGGTTCGAATCCCGAATGTTGAACACGTACTTACGAGTACTTTAATTTTGCAGTATTCAAAGAAGTAACCTTTAAGTATGGCAGCTTGTTAGCCTCGTTACAAGTATGATCGTCTGGGGTTCGATTCCTAGGTCGTTCTATATTTGCCTGTTAGAAAATTGTCCGAAGCACTTTTGAGTTACGACCTGAGTACTATTTGGCAATAGGCTCTGCATCTAAGACTTATAACGGGCGTTGAAATGGGAGACCTCTGCCTTTATTATTAAATGTGATGCGAGCTAGGAATATAACATGCGCTAGGAATATACCAGAATATAACTAAGGCACTTCAGAAGAAACCTTTAGCCGAGTGGTATCCAGCCTAGAATTGACTACCTCCTTTCCTCAACCAACAGTGGACGTCTCCCGGCTGATGATGATGACTTCAGAGGAAATGGTTCTTCTCTTACGGAGAAGGCAGGAGGAACCTTGATCATCAACCTACCTCAATGCAAGATAACGATTTCTAATAATTAAATAATTTTATCAAATGCCTAATTAGTCTTCTGGACACTAAGCATGCGGTCCTAGATACAATTCTCCGGTCGAGAAGTGTTTTTGGGATTTTCCATTCGGTAATACTCAGTGGCAGTATGGAGTCTGGATTTGTGCCCGATTGACGGCGATAGGCTCGCCCCCCATTAATGTGGGACCTGTCAAATTTTAGAGTACTTTGCCTACCCCACAGGGAAACAGGCGTGACTTTATGAATGTTTGTACTTTACCGTCAGTTTGCCTTCGGGGAATACAGGCTTTTGTGATCGAATGTTACGTGTTACTCTGTTTGCCTTCACTCAGTGTATAAATGAGGCTACGTTCAAAGATAATCTGGCTACTGGAAGCACGTCACCACTGCCATCAGTCACCGTGGTTGCGTAACGCGACGTCGCCGTCGGCGTCGACGTCAACGAAGTGGGACGACGCGACGCGTGGAATATTCTGCGCCCATTGAGAAATATCTACTGGGAGATGCTTTAGTTACGTTTCTATGTGTGAATAGATTTTTAATAATATTCAGGAGATACTAGGTGTATTTTTTTTATAGTAATTTTTAGGGATTATTGTTACATCTATCTATTGGTAACTATGGTAACCAATATAACAAGAAGTCATTGACTAATTTTCATAAGTCTTCCGGGTCATAGAACTAAACAATATTACCGTCGATACATACATGATGTTCAGGCTTGTAATATAAGGGTTTCTACTTTATAAACTTTAAACATAACATAACATGACGTCTGTATTCCTTAAAGGGGTAGGCAGAGGTGTACCTATTTGTACACCCACATTTCGCCCGTTATGTTATGGGTCCTAATGTAATAGGGGGCGAGCATACTGCCATAAATCAGGCACAAATCCGGACTCCGTGCTGCTACTGAAAATCACGTAAAAGATAAGCCCTATAACACTTTTTCCGACCCGGGATTCGAACCCAGGACCTCATGCTCAGGGACCACTAGACCAACTAAATGTGGGTGTACAGCACACATCTATAGTCTCTTCGGGGAATACAGGCGTGATATTACGTTAAAAATAACCAACCTATCGCCGCTCATTATACTGAGATGTAGGTATGTAATCTATTCGCCGATAACATCTATCTCTCCTATATTACAGTACTTTACTTTTAAAGTTAATTTCAAATCCCAACTTTTTCACCACTAAACCTATAATAACGACATCGATAACATCTAAGGTCGGTATCGGGCAGTTTTGGAAATTGCAAACACTTTGTAACAATAGCTGATCGAATATTCATTGGCGAGAGATTGGCGGATTTCCTTCTGATTCACATCCGTCCCTTACTGGCATCTGTGGTGCAATGACATACCCTACGTGATCTGGAGGACCAATGGTCTGTTGTCTATGGTTGAGACTTGATAAGATGTTAAAGATAAAGATCTTTTTATTTGTAATACTGTATGAGTGAAGACTGTTTTGAGTTTAGAAGCGTTTGAGTTGTTGGTTGATTACTTGATGCTTTGTTGTTTTTTTTGGAGTTTGCGTCGTATTTTGATGGCCTGATTAGGTAATTTCACTTTCAGTTTTGATTTTGAGTTATGGGTATTTGAGTATCGGGTTTGATCCCCAAACGATTAAATTATTGTGGCAAAGATTAACTACGCATTTGCTACTGTGACATTTCAAGATGGTTTAAGCACTGCCGAGTAGTATGACCGATGGGCGTTGGACTGCCAAGTCAAAGGTCAAGTTCAAATCCCGGCACGCACCTATGTCTTTTTGTACTCAATTGCGAATTATAAATCAGTTATCAGTTGCTAAAAACGGTACACCAAGGATGATTTTTCAACGGTGTGTAAAGCCATGTCAGAGGCCTACAGGCGGATTAAACTCTGACGGCAGGTTGTCCATCAACTATACGATAAGAATACAGTGGTAAAAATGATGCATCTTTAGGTTTGTCATTGCTGTTTTATAACGAAAAGGGACATATCTTTAATAATAATCACAGCTACAGTACACAAGGGTGCAATAACCTTAATAAAAATAACTCGAATTCGTCTTCAACTATGGAAATTACTCCAAGTATGTGACATTGAAACCGATAAAAGAAAACAGCACCAAGTTTTAAATCGCAAAAATGGACTTTCCATTTAAATTGAAGTTCCCGCAGTTTTTTATTGGACAGTAAAAATGTCTTCGGCATGCGCCGACATGGTGTTATTGGTTTCAGAGGTGATAATACACTTAGCTCTCTTTATAGGGTGTTAAACCCGTTGCATACCACACTGGGGTGAAGGGTACTGTTGCCGGCTTTTGAAAATATGACGTAAGTTTGGTTTGAAGAATTCATGAATGACTTTTGTTTTATTAAATTGTAGATAACTGAATGATAGGTAAATTTTGCGTATGTATAGTACAAACATGTTGCTTTACAGAAGGCTCAACTATTACTTATTATCAAAAGTCCAGCTTCATCATCATCAGTCGGAAGACGTCCACTGTTGAACAAAGGCCTTAGAACGCCACAATGAACGACAACTTGCCAATTGCAGTCCGGCTTAGCAGCACTAGACTGCAAACAGGACATTGACCGTTGAACGATACACAGCGGAAAATGTCCTGCTATAAGAGATTATGGTAAAGGGCTGCAGTCACCATTCTTCAACAGCGTGAAACAAAGTCATTCAGTACAATCCATACTTTACATAACCTTTAAAAGTATAACAATAATCTGAAATAAAACAACAATACGTGTTCATTATATATACATACATATTCTATAACTGTAATTAAAAACTATTAATAGAAACACCACAATATATGCACGGAGTATGTGACTAAGTGTTAACGTTACTCACTATTTCTCAAATATCAGATATTTGACTTAAAAATAATCGTGTGCCGGTCACAGGAATGTTCACCCGGCTCTCGTAAAAACAATCACCATGGTTTATTCCATCACTAAGCAGGTACGCACCAGAAGACCTACTTGTATTTATTGTTTTTGTTTCATGTCCTCCTGACCGAGTTTTGGTTGTGCTAATCATAAAGCCGAAGCTTGGCAAGAGGTTTGGGGATCGCAGTATTGGTGGTTTGGTTACAGAAGACCCTGTTGCCCATCTTCTAAATTTACTTTTCGCCTCTTACGACACCCACGGGACGAAATGGGGAGGTTGTTTTTCTGGTCCGGTGTTTCACAGGCTTTTTAGTGGAATTAAAATAATAACCTAATTATGAAATTGCAATATGTTTAATGTACAGAGGCGAGCTGAACGCAAAATTGAGTTTTCTTACAGCAAACAGCAGAAATGGAGACATAGAGTGGATCTTCTGTATCTTCTCTGTAGGTTGGTACCGCAGCATCGTATTGCGAGGTGCGAATTCTGCACAAATTATTGTAAACTCCTTATGGTACTGTGTTTTTGTTTCACATTACCATAGTGCCAAGAGATGATCATGGGAAGCACAATAGTCCTTGGACGGTTTATTTGGAAGGGCCAGGTTGAGGATTATTTGCATTTTAACCGACTTTAAGTGTAAAGGTAAAGATCTGATAAAAACTGAAATAAACTCCTCCTCCTCCCTAATAAACGACACAAAATGTCTGTCGATTACTGTAAATGCTTATGTATTTTTAAGTAACTTTGTTAAACAACGTAGGTAGGTATTATACCTATTTATAGGTAGATGGATAGATTTCTCTTTATTGTACACCAAAAATAAACATAAGTACAGTATAAGTATAATGTACAAGGTACTTAAATGTGATACAAGTCGCCTTGTATTTTATGTACATAGCTGTACTTTTTGAGCCAGGACCATAGTAAAAATCCCTCTTTTAACAGGTGGGGGGGATTTTCATGATCCCCACGCTCGGCAAGCGGCTTGGGGATGAGTAGCTAGTATATCATGATTTCTATTTAAAAATCAAAGCGATGATTAATGCGTTAATTATTTGTCTTTGATAATTAAAAACTCATTGTTGAAACACTCGCTGAATCGAAGGTCAGCCGACACCTTAAATTAAACGTTGTACCTTGTTGATTAACGATTTTTACTTCTGTTGTACAAATCAGTCCTATTGTCATTGAATGCAGGGTGAGACTAGATGTGATTGAGAACAGCTGGACGAAGCATAGAGAAAGAGAAGACCAGACACGTTTGGTATGGTAGAGGCCTTAATTATGCCAATAAAACCTTAAGCTTTGCACAAAACAGGCGGAACAGGTGGACCTTTCAGTTTAAATTCTGACATAAAAGCATTAAGCTCTATTATGCGAGGTTTACAATCGTTCGATATTAAGACAAATACTGGACGGTAAGGGCAACGAGCCTAAATAAAACCGTTTAAGTTAAACCTTTACTGTTCTGACACTCGCATTTACAGCGACCTTTAAACCAAAAATGTTATTACATCCACTTACCGTCAATTCACGACCACAATTGGTACCGCTTTGACTCCCAAGTACGGGTCAAAATCAGAGCGGACTTAACAATTAAGGTAATGAGATACAATTCTTATAATCTTTGGTCATGCCCGCTCGGAACTCATTCTTGCCAACACAATTTACAGGACCGCCGTTTGGTCTTGGCCGGTCTGAAGTTTGCGCGGATGGCTGCGCAGTAGTATTTTTAACTAATGTTGGTAGGCAAAATGTTGAGGAGTGTAGTACTGTGATATGCGCAGAAGTTCGTCTTTGCCTAACTTCAAGCCGGCCAAGAACCGTCAGCCATACTCTACGCAACAATAATATAGGCAAGTAAGTATTAAGTAGCATGGAAGTCAGTTAATTACAAAAAATATATTGATCTTCAATTATTCTTAATTACATATTAGATAACATCCAAAAATCAATTCAGGCATGAGATTTTCATGAGAACAGCCGAAGATCCTATTCAAATACCATCGAAGACTATAGTAAGAAGCTAATGGAAAATTTTAAACTAAGACAGCAATCTAAAGATCATTGGCTCCAGAAACACGTACAAAATAAAACCAATACTAAAACTCAACTAATAATGATAAACAAAATCCTAATTTGACACCACACATTAAAGTTAGCGCGTTGACCTCTCCATCAACATTCCGTGGTGCAATTAGGAGCCTGCAAAAGTTACGTCGTAAAATGGAGATCAATAATCGGTGTGCGGACACGTTTTGAGTGTCCAACTTGTTTTAAGACTATTATTTTAAGTGATATTCTTTAAATGTCTGCTATTGGTTTTGTATTACTTAGATTTTAAGAGGTTGGAAGAGTAAAAAATGAAAACAAACAGATTATTATCGCTATGTAATGTTCTGTGTAAATCAGATGACAGTAATTGTGGGTTGAATGATTAATTTAAACTTTACTACCATCTAGTATGCTAATTAGTAAATCTATCAAGAATGACGGAGATATTTCATATGTTAGACGAAAAACAAGATATACTAGATCTAGTTTGTGCATTTCCTATAATCATCCAAGTGGCCTAAAATCTTAAATCACCGTTTCTACAGTTTTGGGTACAGTTAATATCTTTATAGCGTACGATCCACGCCACACCATCATGCGATGTCAGTTCATGGTCAAAGACTCGAAGTGGCGCTACCTTAATCCGATAACGATATCGATAACAGTACTGTATGTGCGTTCAAGTTGGTTATTATTATACAAATAGGATTTGAAAAAGGCAGGAACGTCTTCAACAGACACCGTATTGAAGCTAATGTACAAA
Source organism: Abrostola triplasia (assembly GCA_946251915.1). Lineage (NCBI taxonomy): Eukaryota > Metazoa > Arthropoda > Insecta > Lepidoptera > Noctuidae > Abrostola > Abrostola triplasia. The sequence continues at coordinate 1,871,755 of OX276433.1, forward strand.
TAGGACAAGGTTCGCATGTAAATGGGACATTTAATGTAAAATGGGTAAATCTACCATTACTACCATTTAATAATGAATGAATAAATTCTTTCGAAAAAACAAGGGAAACGGTTAACATTAGTAACACTTTGTTAAGGAAAGAGGGATGCAAGAAAATAGCCTCCACGCGTGATGATACTTAAGTACGTTCGGTGCAACCCCGACGGTCAACCCCGCTACCGTCCTTGTTGACAGACCAATCTCTACACCACGGCAAGACCGTATTGCTTTTGGCTCATACGACGAAGAAGATAAGGGAATCAGGAAAAAATATTTATTAAATAAGTCTCTCATTGTTGAGACAGATTAAAAAGACTATCCAGTTTTATAATTCCAAGGAAATCTGCAAACTTTGTACCATTTAAAGATAAGCTAAAGCGATCATACAAATTTCAATACATTTGTGTTTATTAACTGTTTGGTAGGATATTTGAGGCCCTAACTGATCGAATGGGCGTTTTATTAAATTTGACCCGCTATTACGGGGTATCAAACGAAGATCAGCAGAGCTCGAAGCAGGTAGCCGAGTGAGTACGTCATCGACGGATTTTGGAAGTTTGTAACACCTATGCTTGAACTGCGGGCGAAGAAAGGTTCTTGAGTGCCACCCACGAGCTGAAAGACGCAGCGTTGGCAGGCCTCCCACCAGGCTGACCGATCATATCGTCAAAGTTGCTGCAACCGGTGGATGCTATTGGCAAGGTGCCGTTCATTGTGGCGTTCTAAGTAGGAGGCCTTTGTACAACAGTGGACGTCTGATTATGGTGATGCTTGAATGGTACTATGTTTGTTTAAGTCCACAGATAGACAGATTATAATACAATTTACACTATTGGTATATTTGTTACACATCTATATTTAATTAAAGACATGTTTTTAAACAACTACAGGGTTACTAGTATAAGTTCTGTCAGTCTTTTTAATTTACTATGTTCAAAAGTACCCTATAATCAAACCATTTCACATCTGCTCTAAAAACACCAAAAACTACACCACTATGGAGTAACAAAAGCCACAATAATAATACCATGAAAACAAACTACTACCTTCCGTAACGTACACTATATTTAGTATCGAGAAAACTAAGATAACTCTCAGTTAAATGTAAGGTAGACGGTGTTGGCAAAAACAATAGGTTTTAGGCAATTCCCAGGCTGCAGGTCACACGGCCTCTGGCGAAGGCTTAGTGACATACTGTTTCTATTGGCCAATTAGGGTCAAAACCGCCGCTAACCTTAGGTTTTGTCTGGGATACATCGGAGACTGGTGTGACTGTATTGGTAGATACTTTCCCTCTTAGTAAGATGCTAAAACGTTTTGTAATGCGAACATCTATTAAGTCTATTAGACAATAGACTTGTCTTGTAGAGATGAGATGCCTCTCTTCTCTGAGATGCAAACGATAGTGAAATCTATAGGTACCTAAATTTTTCAACTTTGTCAAATTTTATAAATATGGGAACTCGTATCAAAAGTTTGAAAGTTACGGAGACTGGCGTAGTTATACGATTAATATTCTCTGTAGACCAAAAGGTCTATGAATAGCAAAGAATTTGTAAAATAAGTGGTACTCTGTTTTGAGTTTGACGTGAAAGCAAAATGTAACCTTGTGAGAAATAGAATTTTCAATAGGTTGGTATATTTTTTTAAAGGCAAGTAGGTTGTTAACATCTTTTTATCCTCTCGAGAATTCAATGCCTGATTGATTTGTAGTCTATCCTCAAGGATAACGTCAACATTTATAATTGATACTATATGTGTCATTCTATACTTGCATGTCTTCATTATCAATCCACACGGCAATCTGAGTAATAGCAGGTAATTAACATAAACAGTCCTTCTCGCAACGCAATTAACGGAGCTGACAATAAAATTGTATTGCACTGCACTTTATGTACAAATGTGCGCCACTAAACAGGAAATTCAGAAGACCACCATTACTTAGTCAACAGTTTAAATGAAGGGGATGCAAGTAGAGAGCCTCCAGGAGTGACGATACTCAAGTATGTCCGCACGCAACTAGGAGGCGCACCCTGGACGGTCAATTATCAACCTCGCCACTAAGGCTGACCGTCCAGCGTGCGCCTCCTATCCTATCTGACTGACCAATCTCTACACTACGGTATGACCAATTCCATGCGGCTATTGGCCTATACCGATAGAAGAAGTATAAATGAACATAAATGTGATAATACGGAGCCGTTATTCATGAGCTGGTCGAGATCAGAACTGTATAAACTTTACCAAAATCGAAATATTCGGCTCGCAACCGCGCAGCGTCACCATATCTAAAATAAAGATTCCACTAAGTCCGTAAGTAGTCCTAAGTAACAATGTAAGTATAACCGGAGAATAGTCTAATCTGTCAGAGTAACTTTTCACAATTTCACGAACTGAACCTTCTTGTTAATCTGTGTTGTGGCCGTGCTAAGGAAGTCCGAATTATAATAATGGCGCCCTTTAATTATAATGACGTCACGCTAGGTGACATAATTGTCGCTATGAGCCAGGGCTGCCACTAATTGTGCCAATTAAATAAACTGGACGTATCCTAAAGTTGGCTGGGGGTCGCACTGATGACCTATATCACAGCCTTGGGCAGACAGGTGACTAAGGAACCGTGTCATCTGATAATGCGAAGATTGACGCTATATTGTTATAGTAGTCCTCATGGTAAATCTGATTGATGGCGAATGGGGAACTGTTCCTGATGCAAAAAAAAGTCAATGGTCTGGAAAGCAAAAATTTGAGGACCTGATTTGCGCTGCGCTAAGGGTTGCCGGTTGGATTCCCGCACGGGACAATAATTCGTGCGATCCGCAGACAGTTGTCCCGAGTTTGGGTGTTTGAGTATGAGATATTTCATGATTGTAAAACGCACCCACGATACAGGAGAAAATTCTAGAATGGGGCGACGTTTTTATTTAAACAAAAATCAAAATATCTAGATCACATAAAAATCTAAAACGAACAATGATACCCACTACATTTCCAAATCCCTATAATCTCTCAAAAGAAAACAACGAACATCCATTTACTCCCAACACAAATTAGGACGTTCTAGCATCAAAGATAATACAATTATAGCCAAACAAAAAGCGCTAAACAAAGTGGAAGCTTGGTAATCTTCCACGAGCCGCGACCTCCCACTAGCCCTATTAAAGGGCGCCAACGAAACAGACACTAGCTGTTACCAAATGTCCATGTTTAGTCAAAATTACGTGAAGTGCTAACTGTGCCGGCGACCCTAAGGTCCAAGGTGCTAACTCGAAGAGCCCACAAGTCAAGCAACCTTCTATACGACCTCGAGGGCAGTTAATGCCTATCAAATGCCTTACTAGTGTCGTTCTAAGTGGTCATGACGTTGGGCTTGAGTTTAGTAATGACGTATTAGAAGGAACGATATTTAAAAAATTCCATACAGGTAACAAATGTTTTTAATTTTATAAAAGTACTTGCTGCGCTCCGCGGTGTTACCCGCTACAGTTTTTCGGGACAAAAAGTAGCCTATGTGTTAATCCAGGATGTCAGCTATCTCCATATAAAATGTTATCAAATTCGGTCTACCCGTTTAAGCGTGAAGAGGTAACAAACATACAAACACAGTCACAAACTTTCGCCCTTATAATTGATCTCGTTTAAATTTCTGACCACTTTTTCGACTTCAATAATTTCCTAACCAGTAATTAATTATATTACTCGTAATTCATTATTTTAGAATTTATCATCATTAGAACTGTGCCTGGTCAATACTAACAAGGTCGCCTCCTAATACATAGGCTCTAAGTACATAGGCCTAGCTGGTAAAATTTAATGGATTATTTTTTCAAATAAAGTAATGAAGCCAAGAAGTATTAACGCTTAGGTAACGTTTACCGTTATACCTAGTGAGTAAATTAGAGATATTAAGAATTTGCTGACTAAAGGATATTTTAAAATTTATTAGTATTTGTACCATTTTAAAACTCTTCGATAATTGCTTTCTGAAATGCCTTTCTAAAATGCACACTTCTATCGCAATATATTTAATTAAAATAATGTTCCACTGCTGGGCAAAGGCCTCCCCATTATCCACAAAGCCCTGTCCGAACCCATTTCGGGCCATGTCTTTCCCGCAAAGATGCCCAAATTATCTCGCCATCGCCTTTTTTATGTAGCCTGAATAGAATGCTTAAAAAATACTGTGTATTTTGGGCTACAGGAAGTGTGAATCAGTAGCCCACACCACTTCCCTCCACTCGTCTCTAATTTCTTCGCCTTTTACAGTTCTTCAGTGGGCTCCAGTTAATCTCTAGTGGTAACGTGATATGTTTCCATAAGTTTTTCCATTAGTTGCTCCAGAGTAGATCCTAAATCAAAGTCCTGGTCAAACTCTTTTGAACTTTAACTGTTGCTTTCTTGTCTGTTCGCTTATTGGAATTATTTTATTGAAAAAATATTTAAAGGCTTTGTCGTTAGATTTTGTTATGGTGATTTTAAATGATGTGTATGTGCGAGAATTTGAATTTAGGAAATTTTGAAGATACATTCAGTGTATTGATTCAGTTTCATTGAAATTTTTCTTTGTGAACTATTTAAATAAGATATATATATTATACTGGTTCCCGAAATAGGTACGGAATGCGGCTCCATGCGAATTAAAACGGTTTGACCATTGATACTCGTAAAGTTTTATATTTTCTTCTTATGTTGCAGCAAGATAGTTTTTATAGCAAGCTAACATACTTTTACGGCTGGCATAAGAAATTTTACTCGGATACCGTTTAAAAAGAGAAAACCTTCATTTATTGACGGCAGAAGAATTGTTTACCATCGTAAATATTTTAGTAATATTAAATTGCAAAATACAAAGTATTGAATTACATCGTAACAACAAAACGAAGAGTTTGCTTCGATAGTAAGTGCAGACTAATTATCTGGCCGGTCCACTTGGAAATTATAAAACCCTACTGTTACATTGTTTTCCAGACATGTTTATGGCAAGCGGCGTCGACCCATTCATGGGGTCTATTAACAAACACATACTCTAACAATTGTCCAACAAATAAGTTCATTCACTCTGTATTTAAAAGCAGACTGCCGAAACAACTTCCTCTACGTGTGCGGAATCGAACCCATTGTCCAAATGTCAAGATGATGTCCAGAATTGTGATGTTGACTTGAATCGCGCCGTAACGCTGCTTTAGATGTTGTTAAATATGTGCAGGGTTAGCAAAATTTGTGAAATTCGTTTTTAATAATTTAGCTTTTATTTACCTTATTAATTTAAAAAAACATTTAAATTGCAATGTCACCGATTTTTAAATTAATATGACATAAAAATAACTATAGACTTCCACATCCAAGTCTTCCTTCAATCTCACAATCACCATCTCAGCTGATACGTCGACTGCTATTCACAGGCCTTCTTCAAGAGCTCCACAAAAATCTCATATTCCAAAAAAAATATCAAAAAGATCATCATAATAAGATCATGGCCACTCAATAAAGCACCTCACATATCAAAACTCGTAATATTATTTAAGTAGTGTTTATATTTATCATTCTACGATTACAATTGTTATCTGCAGGATTTGACAAGCGTACACACTGACATTGTTTCAAGGCAATTATATTTGATAGCGAAAGACAAGATGGTTTAATGCTGCCGATGTCAGAAAGGTTTTTCACAATGATAAGGATGTATAAGTAGTGCTGTTTGATTTGGATCGCGTTAGGCAATTGGGGGCTTCCGTAAAGAAATACAAATTAAATTGTTAGTCAAAATTCAATTAAGAGCTTGAGCTGATTATAAAAACAAAACAGGCCAATGCAAAGTTTGTTCAACACTGAATACGCTGGAAAGTGTTGGATTTCAAACATGAAGTCGAAAGGAATTTACAGATGAGAGAATCTTGCTTCGTGATTAAGCTGTAGGAAAGAGAGGGTTTAAATTTTGAAAGTGAGAGCAACCTATAAGTAACCTATTATATTCATATATAGGTACAAAATATGATAACTATGTAGTTATGGGATAGGCTTTGTTTTGAATTTCTTTGCCTTCTCCATCCAGCTCTCTAACTCTACTAGTATCTGGGCATCAATCTATCTTCATAATGACCTCTGAAATCCTAACGACAACATCATTATCTTGTATCAGATAAACACCCCAATAAACTGTGAATTCCACTGTTCGAGTAACAAGAACAAACAATGAATTCATCTTTAAGTCAACCTTACGTCCATTAAAAAATCTTCATTTTTGTACATAGCAACCGCTAGATAGAGATCTATACTTCCATGCTAATATTATAATGTGAAAGTAACTCTGTCTGTTTGTCTGTTACGCCTTCACCACTAAACCGCTGGACGGATTTTGACGAAATTTGGCATGTACAAAGTTTAAGACCCAACAAAGGACATAGGCTACTAAACGCGGGCAAAAGCTATTACTATTATAGATTGTTGATCTATAATAAGTGACATCGTGTTGCAGCATACTAACCTCATTACTTTGACGAGATCATTCTAATTGATGTAGGTGATACAGCGTAGATACACTCTGTTTGCTTTTGATTCCTAGATCAGTAGCTAATTGTAATTGTTGGTAATTAACGGATTTGCAAACAACGTCAGTTGTTACAATGTTTTAATTTTTTCTTATCTTCTAGTATGTGTTGTGGGAAACGGTAATCATGATACTGGGAAAATCATATTTGTGGGTTTATTATTAGTTTTTGTACGTTTTGTACTTAGTGGATGATTATTAATTCTTTATTTATTACTCATCTATAGATTATCTTTTAAGAACATGCAACCATTTAAAAGACTGTTATTATATTTATTACTCACATTGTTACAATTCACGGTTGTTTTAACTGGAACTTTTGTGTACTCCTTTATTTCAACAACCATTGCAACTACAGGATTTTTAGGACTATTAATTGGTTTCTGCAAATCATCAAAGTTTAAACTGCCTGCACCCATCTGAATCATCATTTCAATATTTACAATCAATTTCAAGAATATTTTTTATCACGTTCGCTTACGTAAAAAACTAAGTTCTTCATAATGTTTTATTGTCACTATCAACAGATAAGTCCAAGGTGTAGGTACCTAATGGTTCTAACTGTATCTAATACTAAGTGATAGCGTATCATACCTTCTAGTTAGATAAACTTGTAGCTACCGAACCAATTTGACTGTCTGACCTATTTATGTTGTCGCAATCGTGCCGGCCTATATCTACATTATTAATGTTAATTCTAGTTTTAGATGCAGTAGCTGAGTGCACTATTATCTTTTGTATAGGGTTTACGTGACTCGTGTCTCGTAGGTCTTCTCTTCCTCTTATCGTATGGTTGATGAACAGAGTGTTAGAGATTAAACCGCCTGTAAGCCTCTGACATGGCTTTACACACCGTTGAAAAATCTCTCAGGTGTCGTTTCTTCACGATTCTTCCTTCGATGTTTTTGCAAGTGATAACTAATTTAAAATACGCACATTAATTCGAAAACATATTGGTGCGTGCTGAAGTTTGAACTTGCGACCTTTGATTTAGCAGTTTAATGGTCATACCACTCGGTTATCAGTGCTGCTACGTAGTATGGTTTACAGTTCAATCATAGTAGCTCCGTTACCATAATTATTATCTCATCTTAGCCTGAAACTAAACTTGTCATATCACTGTAGTAGTAGTAGTAGTAGATTGGGTACAAATTCAGTAATAGGTATTGAAGAAAAATAATTTAATTTATTATGATCTATCTGGAGATAACCATCGTTCAAATAAATCATCTTCTTGTTCATACGTTAAAGTCGGCATCACATCGACTCTACGTTATTATTATCCCGCCTACACACTCGGACCAGAGTTGAAATGACACTTGACCGGCGCGGGCGTTTTAATAATTTTCGTCGTAAAACTGAACTCGGTCGTCAATGATCGCGTCACCCTATTTCAAATGATGCAATAAACTGACCTATTTTCGTGGCAGCCCTAGCAGGAAGGGGCGCCATTTAAAAATGGCGCTTACGTTCGTCTGGGCGACGTCTGCGCAGGCGCGTATTCCGTGTGCATCCAGCCTTTCCGCCGGCGCGGGCGCGCGCAATGTCAACAAACTCAGCTCTCAGCGCAGGAATGCAACGACCACGGCGGTTATTCTGCCACTGTATACATATTTGCAGAAAAACAACTTCACAATATAAATAGTGTAACTAACCTATCTTATCAACATTCTTCTGTCAATAGAGAATCATCTTAATGTTGAACATTACAGTATCTTTGATATTCATAATTTTACTAACAAAATTTTCCACTTAAGAAAAAATAATTTTCTGTACGCAAATTCAAGTGTGACCTAGCTATTACTCGCCACACTTGTAAGTGGGAACACAATGAACCTTCTAAAGCTACTGACTAGGTAGGCGACGGTACATTGTGCGCCTGCGCTTGTCACGCTATATGGAATATGAATAGGATGTACCCTTTTTAAGTTCCTTTTCTGACGTCAGCGTATTGTCATAATTGACAAAGTAATAGTCTCTATGTCCAGTCACGTATAAACGGTGTAAAGCCCTGAACTGCAAAACTAGCTATAAAACAATTATGACATTTAAATAAATATACAGCTCCCTTATCACTCTTAAAGCAGGACAGTGTACGTTGAGGAAGCGAGATGTCGCATTACACTTCTCGTAGCAGCATCTCGTTTCTACATCGTTAATATGTACGTTAATAGACTGGGCTGAAGTCGGCTTTATAATAATAATAACTAATAGTACACCTATGTCAACCACAATGATTCTTTCTAAATATTGGCGATAGAATTTTGCAAATCGGATAGAGTTTCGAAGGTTACTCTTTACATCATCAGTTAGTCCCCTGCTGGACATAAGCCTCTCCTACGGCACGCTACTGAGCTCGATCTCCGGCCTTCCGCTTCTAACCGCTGCCAGCCATGCGTATATCGTCGCCACACCTAGCTGGAGGACGTCCAGCACTACGTTCACCGGTACTCTCGACTCCAGAACACAAACAAACAAATTTTAGTATAGACGAAACTTTGTGTAAATCGCATGCGCAGTTCCACACGTGACTTGATCACGTATAGTTAATTCGCTTATGACAGCATCAATATAACGATATAGTTAAACAAATGTATGTATGGGGATAATATTTGTGGTCTAACACCTACCGATTGATATAGGTGTTTAAAACACCGATTATATTTACCCTTCTGTAAGTTTGTTTTGGAACTTGTAGATACCAATAACATTACGTGTGTTCAAAGCCAGTTTGAAGTGTGAATTGGATATCGCTAGACAACCTTGGCTCTTAAAAAGCAGATTGTTTAGTCACCTGCACTTTGACCTGCAGATTTTTTCGGCCTTTTTATTAAGAATACAACAAATTCCCTTTCGTTGCAAAGTAAGCGAATCTTTCGAGTTGAAAGAATTTGAAAGAAGACGGTAGACCCAACGATTGGCAACAGACTCGCCACTTGAGAGACTTAGAATGAGCGGTAAAGCATGTGTAATATACCTAATTAAAGAAAACACTTCTGTCTACTGCTTCAGGGATTACAGGCAAGTTTCTATGTATGAGAGCCGTAGGATAAAAAATAGGTGCCTGGCTGGAGGCCTTTTATTAGGTCTCGCCAAACGACCGGTTAAGCAGTAAGAGCTCCTTCAGAGCTAACTGCGACAGACAAGTTTGAAAAAAAAAATGTCCGAAGAATTGAGAACCTCCTTTTTTGAAGTCGGTTAAAAAGTAAGCCGAACATTAACTAGACTCATCCAAAACACCTTTTCATCAAAATAATAAACTTCCAAGAAATCACAAAACCGCAACATCAGTAATTCGTTATATAAACCGTTCTTCATTAGATCGGCGCATAACATCAGATCTAAACTGTCGAATAACTGGAGCTATTAAAATAAAACGAACAAAATTAATTACTATGTGATTTATTACTAAAGTTAACAGCGATGAGTATAATGAAAAAATTGAACTGGATCGAATGTAGAATGATGGATGGGAATAGAATATCACAGCTCAAGAAAGAAGGCTATGCTACTAGATTTGTACTGAAATTGAATACTGAGGATATAATGTAGAGGCATCTGACCACCATGAACTGGTGTTATATACCGAGAAATGTGGAAAGAAGAAAAGCTTAAAACTCTTATTTAATATAACCTCCAACCCCGATTTCGTCCGACTGGATGTCGAATGTTTTTGAGCCTTCCTCGATAAATGGACGATCCAACACAAATATATTTGCTTAATTCGAACCAGCAGTTCCTGAGATCACCGCGTTCAACCAAACAAACAAACTCTTCAGCTTTATAATATTGATGATGATGATGATATATAAAATAAATAGTATAGATTTATTAATAGATATTATTATTACCTAAAGGTCAAGACGTACACAGAGGACCTTTTGAAGAGAGTTCAATCATATAGCCCGCTCGCTACAAGTAGTATATTGTAATTAATGGGGCCTACGAAACAGGCCTAGAAAGACTTTTCTTCATAATCCATCTCCGCACTATTATACATTCAATTATAATTTCAATACCAGTACACCGACTGGCGCTGTCGTTTCAAATATTTAAACGTAAAATAAAACTATAGGTGTGAAAACACATGTACAAACAATTCTTTGACAGTAGGTAAATCATTAATTCTTTTGTTTTATTAAACCTACATTTCAATACGGTTATCTACGTATTTAAAATAGATGAATAGATTACATCATTTGGTATATATTCATAGTTGCAATGTTTAATTGCATTTCGTAATTATACAGTATGTTGTTTTTGTGTCATGAATAACCAATAATATTATGTAGTATTTACTTCATTACAAACTTTTATTTAACAATGTTTGTATGTATGTCAGTATGTTTAGGTCAAATCTGGCAATCTAAATTAGGACCACTTTTACTTTTCAGGATGTAATATATATACCTATAGATAGAGTGAGCTCTATTGTACACCATATCAACACATCTTAACGTAATGTATATCGTTGGATACAAAAATAACCATCTTTAATACTTTACTCATTAAAGTAATCCACAACTCAAAGCCTAATTTTAAAAGCTCAAAAACTAAAACATTGTGTACATTATGTTTTTTAACAGTTTTTGCACTTAACACTTAGTGCAATGTGTGTTTGACAATCTTGACGTGTTAACGTTATCAATGTGCATCGATAACTGATAAAGTATATCACCTAGTTATCATTATTACGTTTTGACAGATCCAGGCAGAAATGTCAACGCCTGCATTCGAATTTAGGTCATACCTGTTATATTTGCAGTTACACTCGTTGCTTAGTAACAGCTGCATGGTAGATCGATCAAGGTTAAGCTTCCCTTGCCGAGGTCAGTTCGTAGATGGGTGACCGACAATTTTTTAATTTCCTTGGCTATGCTCATACGTAGGTACTCGTATTTCCTTACTGGTGTCGGCAGACAACCGGTCTTACCCAAGGGCCCAAGGTCCGTAATTGAACTGTGGAGATCAAATAGCAGTTCCTCCGTGAAAAATACTCATATTCAGCCATATAGGGGCCGACGTCAATACACTTGGCCATAAGAGTGAGGATATAACCAGTGACGAGTCAAAACCGTGGGAGATTCGGAGTGGTTAGCAGGACACCCTGAATTTTAGCCTGTAACAATCCAACTTCCCTGTGCGGCATAGGCAGCATAGATTGGATTGTCAGGTAGGTACACTTGGATTGTTTAGGACAAAGAATGTGCAAAAAAGTATTCCCCATAAAACAAACCATTTGGCGACGAATTAAGAACCTTTAAGTCGGCTAAAAAATGCATCTTGCCGTCTTCTTCAAAATTACAGTATTTTACCTTTAAGTGGCTTGCATGAATAAAAGCCGTTTAGGCTCGTAACATTGTTGCAAGACATTCCTTGTTCAGCCCCTTACCAAGAACTCTTAAAGCAGGACAGTTTACGTTGCGGAAGCGAGACGCCTTAACACGGCCCGTAGCGGCGTCTCGCTTCCACATCGTAAATTGTACTGTTATTAGAGTTTATGGTAAGGCAGTATATAAGTGTCCCTTACTTAAACTGGCAAGGGGTGATCTTAGTCTCGGCAAAAAAAAATAATAAGGTAAAAGTTAGTAACGCGCCGCATAGATTGTTCATGTACATAATTTCATTGTGTATCTTATGTTTTAATCTTAATTAAGCCTCCGTCACGGTGTATTAATACGATTAATGATAACTTCCACGTTTCCGAGCGGTTTCTTAGCTCGTTGGTTTTTAGATGTTGGCGCCACTGTCGCGGGGTAAGGCTGGAGTCATAGCTGTAGTGTTGATGGAACTATTTTTAAATGTTATCTAATTTATATCGATTTGGATTATCGATACATATATTTAAGAGGCTTTTGCCTAGCAGTGAGACATTGAACAGGCTATATAAAATTTATATCGAAATGAACTTTACCATCATCACTGAGTGAACCGCGAACTGAATATGATTGCAAAAAAAAATCAATAAGAATTTTAAATCGACTGATTTAAAATTCTTAAGCTTGAAAAAAATAGCTAGCTCATCAGATGGTACTACTCATCATAAAAAAAGTTATAAAGATGATGATGATAATAATGATGAGATGTTTAGTTGTTGCTAAAAATAAACTTTATAAAATATACAGTCCGTCCGCCCTTATTACTTAGGTATTATAACCGGCAAAACGAAATTTTAGATTCAATAATACCTAAAAAAATAAACTTCATCAATTTCCATTTAAGTTTATCAATTAGCATACATAGCAATTTAATCGGACAAAATAGTAACATAAGTTATCTACAAATCAAGAAAAGAATTAAATTTATATTAAATTCCCCACTAGTGCACAATGTGTCTGCAGCCTTACCCGAGTGCAATGCGCGCGCGCACGCGAACCAGCAATATTGAAACATCAAGAGCAGCCCTTTGGAACACTCTCGTTACGAGATATTTATACCGCGGACCCTGGCGTAAATAGGTTCGTTACTTTGACAAGTCTTGCATAAATCAAATATATTACCGGGTAATGTATCTTTTAAAAGATAGCTCTTGTGATGGGTGTAAGATTATTACTAGAATATTTTACTTTACGAATTTGGAATTAGAAATTAACAATGACAAGGTTTTACCTGAAGTGCTTCAGAAGCGTCTACAAGCGTTACTTGTTAAAACTTATTAAAATAATTATTTAGTATTTAATAAGTTTTTAGTTTCCAGTGTGACTGCCTCGTTGGTCTAGTGGTCGCTAAGCACGACTGCTGAGCACGAGGTCCTGGGTTCGAATCCCGGGTCGGGCAAAGTGTTATTGGGTTTTTCCATTAGGTAATTCTCAGTAGCAGCACGGAGTCTGGATTTGTGCCCGGTTGATGGCAATAGGCTCGCCCCCTATTACATTGGGACCTAAGAACATGACTGGCGAAATGTGGGTGTACTATATGTGCACCTCTGCCTACCCCTTCGGGGAATACAGGCGTGATGTTATGTGAAAGCCTAATAAATTATCTAAATTGATAAATTATTTATTGAATGCATTTATTTCCGGTTCTGGTTTACATGTAATTATCGGACTTACCATTTACAAGATATATTAAAAATTATTTGTTTAATAGAAAATAGAATTGACGACCTGATTAGCGCACTGGCGCGCTTTGACTGCTGCGCTAAGGGTTATAGGTTCGATTCCTGCACCGGGCAAAACTTAGTGCGAAGCACAGATGTTTGTCCCGAGTCTGGGTGTTTGTGTATGTGATACTTCATGTTTGTAAAACGCACCCACCACAGGAGAAATTCCTAGTGTGGAGCGACTTATAAAAATATAAAAGAAAAAGAACGATACGGTAATCGGGTCACTTCAATAAGTAATCGCATGGACGTACTGTTTTATTTATACATTGCTGAATAAACAAACACATGCCATCACAAAACGGGCCATCGGTCAAATCTTAAGCAAGCCTATAGCTTTATTTTGGAGTTGTATACGGCCTGCCACGTAAAACTAAACTGCCCCCTTACCATGAACTCTTAAAGCAGGACAGTTTATGTTGCGAAAGCGAGACGCCGCATTTTTTTTTTTTTTTTTTAAAAACGTCGCCCCACACTAGGAATTTCTCCTGTGTCGTGGGTGCGTTTCACAAACATGAAATATCACATTCACAAACACCCAGACTCGGGACAAAGATCTGTGGTTCGCACAAAGGATTGCCCCGTGCGGGAATCGAACCCGCAACCCTTAGCGCAGCAGTCCAATCACTTGGCCACTGCGCTAATCAGGTCGTCAAACACTGCATTACACTGCCGGCATTACACAGCACGTAGCGGCGTCTCACAACGTAAACTGTCCTGTTTTAAAAGTTCATGGTAAGGGGGCTCAACAGCGAAATAACTTACATATGAATAGCAAACAACTGTTTCAAACAAATATTATTGCCATAACTTAGGGCTAATGCATTTTGAACTGTTATGTATCACTTGATGCGCCTGTCATTACCGTATCTCAGGCACGTCTAAACACCGGGCCGCCGTCCATGCCTTTATTACGAAACAATTAGCTCAGCCACCGCCCTATTTTCATAAACTAGGAAACATTTTACGACTGTTACACAATTCCTAACAGACAAAACAATCGAAACGTATAAATTTAGATCGCGGTGGCGAAAAAATTCCACCGCCACAACTCTTATTTACGCATCCATTGATGATTTTCTACCGTCTCGATATAGAACCAGCTGTGCTACTGACGCAATGTATGCTGAGTTCAGCGAAGAATTGTGTATTTTAGTAGGCGGTATTAAAGACATTATGGCCTAGTTGGCACGGTGTCCACACCCACGGCTGTCGCGGAGAAATTAAAAAAAATTGTATTTGTCGCGGCAGAAATACACTAGCTGCGTTTGTGTTTATGCTATGCCGGAATTGCAAGAAATCTTCATTTTTCTATCTAAATACAAAGTGACTTGACGTTTGAAATTTTACTTTGATAGTGTTTTCATAACAAAGGGGAATTAATAATACTAAACCCACCGAAGAGATAATGAGGGAGAATGTAGGTGAAAATAACATAACTAATACGGATTTAAATGTTTTTAATCAGTCAACATAAACTCTTCCGCATTCATAATTCTATTTACAGAAACATTTCATTGTTGAAAGTTGAAATAATTAACTGGGGTTGTGTTTATATAAACATGGTTCGAAGAAAACAAAATGTCGGAGGTCTTTACAAGTTCAAAGTGTATTTCAGTAACATTTCGCCACAGCCGTTCATAATCATATCCTACGAATTAATAATATCTTTGATTACGTCCGAAATGACAACGTAATCACTTTGTAATTTGAGAATAATATATAGTCGAACTGAATGGTAGCTAAGTGATTCGACTGCTGCGTGAGAGGTTGCGGGTTCGATTGCTACCCGATAAAAATTATTGTGTGTGTGATATTTTTATGTTTGTGAAATGGACCCACGATACAGGAGAAATTCCTAGTGGGGCGACGCTTTTACATTTTAAAAAGCTATAGAATTTACTAACGATAGCTTTACTTATATAGTATATTATATATAATAGGTATTGAAACTGATATTTCAAGGACATCGTCTTCAAATAACTAACACTTGTCATATCCTTAAACTCTCTTCATCTTATTTTCGTCTGCCTTTGGTTTACGACCATAAATAGAAAGCTGAATCAAGTGATAACCCCGGAGCTTAAATAAAATTGATTTAAATTGATAACTTCATTATGTATAATATATAATTAAGCTATTGTATGTGAGAAATATAGTAAAGAAAAATAATGGCATTTATTACTTAGAAACAAGGTATTAAATGGCTTATTCTCGCGTTTAAATATGACAACATAATGTAGGTCAGTGCCTAGACTAGCGTGCTATTCTAAAGACATCATTTACCAACTCACTTCTAAAACCGCGGTGAGTTCGACACTAGCCTTCGATCTACAATGTACTAGATTGCCGATCAACGCTTCAAAAACGGCCCGAGATAGAGGACCACAAATAATTTTGTGGTCTTATTTGAAGTTAGAATGCTCCAATCGTAGCCAGCATTAAGATTTTATTATTTTTTGGAATAAATACATATGTTTACGTAAAGCTTTCTTGGCCACTTGTGAACAGTGATATGATGTTGTTCTTAATCTAGTATATTGTTGATCTAAGACACATATAGCTTGGTGATGTGCGATAGAATGTTAGTTCTTCATAATAGGATAACTGGCCCTTTGAGGAAAGTGACAGAACTCGATAGGTTTACATACTTTACATATGGTAAAACGTGGTTTTCCTCACTCTTATCGTTTATCGTATTGAAATATTTTGCGCAGGGAAATACCTTACCTATATGCAAAACTTTGCTGCACAAAACCCATAATTTACGGAAGTCACTACCAAAATAAAACAATTGTTGTCGTCCGTAGCCATGGATATAGAACAAATATAAATATACTAGCTGCGCCCCGCCGTGTTACCCGCTATATTTTTCGGAATAAAAGTAGCCGATGTGTTCAACCGGGGTGTCAGCTACCTCCATATGAAATTATATAAAAATCGGTTTAGCCGTTTGAGCGTGAAGAAGTAACAAACACAAAATTTCGCCTTTATAATATTAGTGTAATCCGTACGCTAAGTTTAAATAAGCTACAAATTCAATCCTTAATTTCACAAGAAAGCCTATTACCTAACCTGCGCATTATTTTTACCTATGGGTAAGGTAAAATTCATATGTATTATTGACTGCAAGCTTACAAAAAAGACGAAACAGCTGAATTCACAAGTGCTTTACACCCTAGAATGGTATGACTATACATACATTTGTTTCCCGCAGAGTGGCCACGGCCAGTGTACCGACTGCTCATATTGAAACCGATGCACTCGCAGACTTATCAATAATTAATCTAGTCTATTCCCATCCCGATCGATGTTGGATTACTGATTTTGTGACCCCTGACAGCGGAATCCAAGCGCTTCATAAAAGTAAACAGCATTTATAAATCGAATGGAATTCTAAAACCATTCTAACAGCAGCGTTCGGTATTGGCAAGGATAGGAATTGACCGCCTAGTGTCCTTGCCCCTTTTTATCCTATTTTTTAAACTACAATTCTCAAAGTTACAAAGTTTTCTCAATGTTAAAACAAAAGGCACAATCACCTCGTCAGTTCTTATCGTCAAATAATAACTAGTTATGATGAGTAGATGCGAGATTTTTTCATAGTCGATGCATTTTTATTCTGCAGCCTCTATTGGGAATTTTATAACAGGCAAATGAAAAGAGGAATATCCAAATAGGGTAGCTAGGAACTCAAGCTTTACAATTGCGTGTTAGACCACAACACAGTGCAGATTAGTGTTTCATTACATAAACATTAGTGTTTTCTCAACAAATTCTATGGAAGTGTGTTTTTCCAGTGCAAATACAAACATAGCGTGTTATGTCCTTAAGTAGGATTGAAGCAGAAAAACTCTTCGATAAGTTGCAACCGTTCTGAATAACCTTAAAAAAACAAGCTCGCAATTTTGTAAACACACGAGAAAACACTTAAATAACAGTATCTAAAGCCAATGAGAACACCAGAGTAGAATTACTTAAATCTAGAAAACACTTAGCACATTTGAAGGCGTTGACAAAGCGAGCGACAATAGAGCGAAAGGTGTATCTGATGAAGCTTCAATACCTGCAAGTTGAAGTGTTTCCTATGCCCCTAGGGTGGGATAGCGTGTAAGTAAATTATGCAGATTGTAGACCAGGCACTGAGACTACTAACATAACCCATGACAGTGGTTTCCGGCATAGAATTGACCACCCCCTTTCCTCCCGTGGGTATCGTAAGAGGCGATTCAGGGAAAATCCAGAAAATGAATAGCAGCTTCTTCTGTAACTTCACCATCAATACTGCGATCCCCAAGCCGCTTGCCAAACTTGAGGATTGTGGCAACCCCACCCTTCCTTAGAGGGAAGGCCTTTGTTCAACCGGCTGATGATGAAACTACTAAAAGCCAACAGTTGCTTCGTCGTAGCATATTTATGTATGTAGTTCTTATTTTAACATTAATAATGAAATTTTAATAGAAGAAGAATTTAATAATCTTGTTTCACACAACACCGGATTTAACGCCATTTCTCATACAAATTCCAGCGTCCTAACTTCGCAAATTCCCTCAGCTCCAGGTTTGTTAAGTACAACGTTTACGAGCTGTATGCGGAAGCAACGCCATTTAACGCCATAGGTTAACATAACCCAGTTACTGAAGCAACTGCGTCAACAAAATAACTTTAATAGAGACGTGCGATTGTTACGTTTACACCACAAAGAAATGGGACTTCGTGGTGCACTGACACAGAAGAGTTAAACACAGATACGACGGGACAGACGAGGATTTGTTTAGGAGATATCTATCGTACACTCTGTAACAAATTCCAGTCAATGATATTATTGAACTTGGCTCATAGATAATGAGTGATATAAAAACTCTTAATGGAGACAATAATTATGTGACTGCCTCGTTGGAATAGTGGTTGCTAAGCGCACCTCCTGAGCTCGAGGTCCTGGATTTGAATCCCGGTTCGGGCAAAGTGTTACTGAGTTTTTTCATTAAATTATTCTCAGTAGCGTACGTAAGTATTACTTTTAATAGTAACAAAGGTCTGGTTGCCTTAAAGGATGGTCTAACTGAAATACAGATTTATATCATGGGCCCGTAGAACGGCTAATATATTCTTTAGTCTATGTCTCATATTACCCTTAGTGTACACAAGTGGACATTTCAGTACAGTGACACTCCGAGCGTGTTTGTTATCTGTGCCGCTCGAAACGAAGAGTGTATGCACATAATCTTAATGTAAATTGTTATCAAAATAGTGTTTAAGAAAGCTTTGGTAAACAAAAAGCTCGGTGGAAGCTTTGGGACAAGTAAACAAGGTTACGTAAAAGAATTGTTTAAATATCTATGATGAACTGGCTACTACTAAGTCTCACGTTCTCCTGACCGAAATTTGGTCACGGCGGCCTTTCTCATCTGAGACTAGCCAACTACGAAGTAGGTGCACAAACACAGGTGCACTTCCTATTCCCTCACTCTCATAGTCCGATGGGACGGTAGACCGACACGACCGGACTGAGATCAGGCGCAGGACCAACAGCTTAACTTTTCTTCCGAAGCACAGAAGGCCTCGACATGAGAAAACGGTCACCCATTACATGACTGACCGAGGCGATCACGGCTTAACCTCGCAAATTGATTTAAAAATCTTGGTCTGCTGTCAGCAATATGGTTGACGGCAGCCCTGAACACAACAGTAGCAAATCCCCCATCAAAATTGGGCCAACGAGATAAGCAATCTTTAAAGAACAATTTCAGTTCCTAGTATAGACAAGTAATCATGTATCGGCTTAAAAGTAAGCGGTACGAAACATGACAAGATTGTAGAAATAAAAACACGTACGTAGTGAAATCATCGTCCCTTATATTTCGTAGGTAATTTCTTCAAAGAATGTCCCTGTAATCATATAATTGTCGCTTATATCTTTTTAACCCAATTACCTATAAATTACTATTATATTATCGATACGAAAGATTCCCGAACCGGGCCGGCTTATCATTGTGCCATATGATAATGACAAATAAAAATGTTTGTTTGATAAACGAAACGCTAATTGTAGATAGTATTAAGGAAATGCTATAGGTACAATCAGTAGACGTAGGTACCTAAAAAGGATTGTCATTGTATATTGATTGACGGAAAAACCAAATCGTGTTATTGCACCAAAATACCTGATAAATGAACTGTAGATAATTTATTCAACTAACTTTCAACTTTATACAATACCACTTATCATTAACAGTTGCTATTACTAAGCTTTCAATTGTATCATAATTATAAAAAGATAATTATCCAGATACGATTCTTAAAAGTACGAATTATTAGGAATCAATGTAAAATATTTACCTTCTAATTATAATTAACGTGTACAAAATTATGATAAAAAGATTGTCACGTACGCCCTTATCGGAGATATCACACTTTTTACATACAGATATACATAAAGTGTGTGTATAGTTGTATACAAATATAATATAAATAATTATGTATAACTAACTAACGGGTTATTCGATGTTCTGGCTGACCGTTATTTTGAATTCGAAAGATAAAGAAAACAAAATTTTAAATTTATATTTCGAAAAGTGCTTTCGAAATTTAAATAAAATCTATTTTTAAGTATTTAAGTTACTATAAGCGAGATACAGTTAATAAGTGTATGTTGGTAAAGTTTGATATTAAATTCTACGAGTGTTTAAGCTTTCGCACGTCGGAGTACATTACAAGTACTAGAGAAGTCATCGTCTTCCTTAAGTTAACGTTGTGAAAGCGAGACGTCGCTACGTGCAGTCTTATGCGGCGTCTCTCTTCCACAACATAAATTGTCCTTCAAGAGTTCATGGTAAGGGGGCAGTGACAACTACGAGTGGAAATATTATAAAAACAGCTAATGTCAAGTATCGTATATAAAGACAGGTACATAACCAGGACTATTGACGTAACTCAACGTCTACGTATGACGCGTACGGTACGTAACCATGAAGGTATATTTGTTCTGTGATACGCTACTTCTAATCGCAAAAGTCTTGTGCGAATTGGTAAATCGGTACATGTATGAATTCCCTTTACGTACTGTTGAAAGTGTGGGTTCTGTACAATTTAAATGTTGTTGTTCAGGAAGGATATAGACGTAAAGAAAGGACACACAAAATCCACGCAGACAAATTCGAGGACGGATTCTAGTCTTCTTCTTATCGTATGGTTGATGAACCTGGCGTCAGAGTTTATACCGCCTGTAGGCCTCTGACATGGCTTTACACACCGTTGAAAAATCTCTCAGGTGTGCCGATTTTCTCACGATGTTTTCCTTCACTGTTTTTAGCAACTGATAACTAATTATAGTACGCACATGAATTCGGAAAGACATTGGTGCGTGCCATTTGAACTTGCGACCTTTGGCTTGGTCATACCACTCGACCAGCAGTGTTTTTTTTAAGATTCTAGTCAATTTGATGACCTGATAAGCGCAGTGGCTAAGCGATTGGACTGCTGCGCTAAGATTGCGGGTTTGATTCCCGCACGGGGCAAAAATTTGTGCGAACCATAGATGTCTGTCCTGAGTCTGGGTGTTTGTGTATGCGGTATTTCATATTTGTGAAACGCGCCCACTACGCAGGAGAAATTCCTAGAGTGAGGCGACGTAATTTTCAAAAAACCAAAACCAAACAATTATATTCGCTATCAAAGTAACTCTAGTAAAAACCAATATATATAAATATAATTACTATCGTATATATTCGTTACTATCGGCTCTGTTATCCGAGTCTTTAGTAACACCAATAAAACTTGTTTAATCTGTACCTACAGTACCTACATACGTAGTTCGTAGCCCTTGGCTGTGTGGTTGGCCGCGCCTTCGATTTCCGGCTAATACAAATATTGTAATTGCTTATCGATAGGCGAACAAAGTAGTAAGTTCAGTAACATCGCGAGTTCTTACATAGCGGTGATAGCGGGTGACGGTAGCTTGCTTTTAATTTGAGTTTGGATTTAACAGATACGATTAGAATGTTGCCTTACTCTAGGATTTTCTTTTACGCCGTGGCTACATTAAAACGATGAATAGGGATCTTGAGTGCATCCCTACTAATATTATAAACGCGAAAGTTTGTAAGTATGGATGCATGTTTGTTACTCTTCCACGTAAAAACTACTGAATGGATTTTAATTAAATTTCATATGGAGGTAGCTGACTCCCAGGTCATATTTCTTTATTAGTTACTAGCTGCGCCCCGCGAAGTTACCCGGTACATTTTTTCGGTATAAAAAGTAGCCTATGTGTTAATCCAGGGTGTCAGCTACCTCCATATGAAATTTAATTAATCAAGAAAGTATTTATAACATTGAAAAAGTCACATTGATACTTGGCGATTTGAACCACGGTTTGAACCTGCAACCTTGTGCATACAAATCCGATATGTTAACCACTAGGCCACCACGACATACACATTGAAACATAAGTTTAATAAATTACTTAATACCAATGCAATACCTAATATTGATATTCAGTTGTAAAAATACGTAACTAATAATATTAACTTATAATATTATAGTTTTATCAATTTGTTTGTGTAGGCAGAGCGAGATAAGCCAGGTTTTTAACATGAAGCCGATCAAGCCTTACTTATATAGTCGGTATTCGCGTTAATGGCAGATAGGTGGTATTTGTTTAGCGTTTACAATAAGACTTACTGTAGCCATGGCGCTTGCGTTAAAAGCTTATTTTCTAGATACTTCTAAGCCATCCACGATTTTTATAGCGTTTATTTAATACTAGATTATGTATATTTATATAAACATATAAACCTTCCTCTTGAATCACTCTATCTATTAAAAAAACCGCATCAAAATCCGTTGCGTAGTTTAAAGATCTGAGCATACATGGAACGGACGTCAGCGGGAAGTAACTATGTTTTATACTATGTAGTGATATGGATTTCAATCACCAAAAACATTTCTGATCTTGAGGTAATGTAGCGAAATACTGAGAAATGCCATCACAAAATAGCCTAACATGTAGGACTTGTAGGTACTTGTCCAGAATTAATTTATACCGATGGAAAAATTTATTCTTTTTAAAATGGTACAGTTTTGTCTGATTGATACGTAATGTCTAATAGTCAACATTATGAAACGACATTAAATAATAACTGATTCACTACAAAACTGGCTTGCGTGCCCCTCTTTGTCGCCTTATGAGCAATTTTAATCAAAAATTCAGTAATTTAGATCTGTTTGCTTTACCCCAAACAAAATTCAGGCTGATGTTACTAAACATTTTAAATAATTAAGGTGATCAATGTTGTTTTGCTGTTGCTTTTCCTTTTAATATTACTTTGTTTTTTTTTTTTCTTTTTTAGTATTTAACGATTGTCTTTTTCACCAAACTGTATATTTGTGTATCTGTGGAGAACGTGGTTGATTTCACATTTGTATAATTTCTGTATCATTTCTTTTTTGTGTATTTCGTAATGTGTAATTGTTTGTTTTCCCTAATAAATAAAATAAAATAAAACAAAAGCCAATTAACAAGCAATATATTAATTAAATTAAGATAGGTAAGTACCGTTATATGTCAACAATTATTGGCTCAATCAAACACATATTATGTATGGTCATTCATAATACAGGGCGCCATTGTTGGTCTTGAACCATCTCATCCAGGAATGGGAGTAGCTTGATAAGGGCGGAAGCGCACAAGGTCAAAGGGCCATATCGCGCCGGCCGCTGAGATCAAGGCCGTGCGAATTAGGGCCTGCGCAGATTAGCGAACGGGACGTCAGAGAATTGTAATATTTATTTATTTTTTTCGGGACAAGCCCACTACCATCATTGATCACTATTAACACCCGTTAGCCAGGATCTACAATAACATTAACAATTTGAAAAATAAACAATGTTTTGTGGGATATAATGTTTATTTAAAAAATGTATGAATGAATAATGTGTTTAAATAGAGGTGATATACTAAGAAGGAAGGAACACAGAACACAGACTGTCAGACGGACAGTAGAGGATTTGGACTATACAATTTCAATGCTCTGCCTCATCTCCCGCATCTGTGCTGCGATACTTAGAAGTTGATAACTGAGCATTGAAATAGTTACCTTAACCCCTCCTTACCCTAACGCTTGGATTAAACTATTCAATTAGATTGGCTAAAAATCCTCTGCCGTCCCGTCCGCCAGTGTGCGCAGGCCCTTATTCTGTGTTCCTCGTGACATGACCTCCATTTAAATGTGGAAAATTTTGTTACTTTTTCAAACACTTTTAAAGCGATCACAAAGTATGATCTATTTATGGACAGTATTATGAATGAAATTTGTTTTTAATTTATATTCCAAAGAGGTTTTGAAATACTTATGTTTTTTAAGCGAACTGTTTGGTTAAACTAGAAGCTGAAATTATTAGCAATCCCCATCTTCCTAATACTAAAATTTACAATACATACGTAAAAAAATGCTCGATATTTGAAATCTATCTTGCCGACTTCTGTAGATAAATCTACAATACCCACAGCGTAACTTTTTAAAACTGTATCAATTTATATTTCCGCGTTCCCTTGTCTACAGTGCGTCGGAATTTACTGTATTTCATTGTCTATACAAGAATCTTCTAAACAAATATGCCGCCAAGCAGTCTACGTATTATCTACTTGACATTTACACTTAACTTTTTTAAATCACTTTTACTGCCCCACATCTATCTGCCTTTTGTTTTCACTCTATTTTATTTTTCGTAAACAATTAATGGTGTCTGTATTCAATTTTTATTACCAGCTATGAATGGATAAACAAAAAAGCAATCCGCTGCCAGAATTATTAGTGTAATCTCTTGTTTATTACTTTTTCTTAGAATGTTATGACAATAGTTCTGAACTTGAGCTGTTAAGCTGATCGTTGCAGGCGGTGATTGGTTGGTTCGAAAGAGTTTTTTTTATTCAGGTAAGATACTTTACTGATAAGTAATAATTTAAACTTAGTTAAAATTCGAAGAGAATGAGAAGAAGGTTAATATGTATTTGCATCATAACTTGTGTATCTGCCTCATAAGCTGGCGTGAGATTCACCAAAAATAAAATTCATGCATTTCAGTTTTTTTTAGGAACACTTACCGTAGCTAACTTCAATAGTAGGTATTCATCATCATCATCATCCACAGTCTTTAATATCCCACTATTCATCATCAGCCGGAAGACGTGCACTGTTGAATAAAAGCCTGATTATCCCACAGCTGGGTATATTCCTCTCTTCAACAATACCACCGCCGCGGTCCTGTGCCAATCTTTGTAAGTTAATCAACAGCTCTGATACCTACTCCAAATACAAAGCTATTGTACGAATTCTATTTTAAATTTATTAATTAACTGTATCACTAAGTCAGACTAATCGTATTCCTTAATCGTTAGCGATACTTAATTAAACTTCAAAATAAGTTATTATCGAACATAATTTTCCTGTTCACGCATTATTATTTACGCCTAATAACAACTCCGTACGTATTTGTTAGTACGTTACTTAATTAAGCCAACATAATCTTGGTTCTAATGCTTAGGATTTTTCCTTAGCGACTAGTTCATTAGAATTTAATCCAGCCATTGTTTACTGGACGATTATTACCACTAATCGAATAAAATTTACCCAAATTTGATAAATACATTGTTTGTTGTCGGAAAAATCCATCCATCCAAAAAAAAAAAAGTGCGGACCACTGGTGGATTACTAGGCATTTAGAAACTGAACCATATTAAATATGTTTCATATTGGTCATTTCCAGATCTATATCTATTCTACAGCCTTAAAGAAGTAGAGAAGTATGGTACTATTAAACTACACCTGATACAAATAAACAAGATTACTATGGAACTTAATTCTTTTACATAGGTCATAAACAAATGAATAAAAAGTAATACCGTAGCTTTTCCATATCGAATACCTAAGTTTTTTTAACCTGTATTAAAAAAAATTGGAATGTTCTAATTCTGGAATGCTTTACAATGTCAAAAGCCTGTGAAGAATCTAAGAATTCTTCAAGGGATATTGAAATTGATTTTACTGCCAAACTGATAATATTGTGATTATTATGACAGGAAAAACACCAAATCTCATTACCGATCGCAATTATGGGTCTTCACACGAAAGCAAAGGGCAAGAAACCTAAAAAACAAATACATATTTATTTTATGATTCTCATTGTTTTCATTTCTGCGAAGTTCTCAAAAAACATCGGTTGCCTAGTATAAAAAAACAATGCAACGATAATCCGCAGAGCTTGTTTCACTTCAATGAATGGTGTTCAAGTAAATTGGGGATCTTTTTTGCAGATGTTCATTATAAGTCGAAATTCAACATAAAGGCACCTCACTACCTGCCGATTGCAATTGTCAATGAGTATAACATCTTCGTAAACTC
Source organism: Abrostola triplasia (assembly GCA_946251915.1). NCBI lineage: Eukaryota > Metazoa > Arthropoda > Insecta > Lepidoptera > Noctuidae > Abrostola > Abrostola triplasia. Next base: position 1,897,844 of record OX276433.1, read on the forward strand.
TTCAATATTATTGGTATAAGTTATTATTTTTCGTTTTAGAATTGCTTTAATCTTTGGATAAATAGGAACACCAACTAAGGGGCTATCTATATCTATCTATCTATAGATACATAAATAGGCACACCTGGCAGGAGGCCTTTTATTAGGTCTCGCCAAACGACCGGTTAAGCAGAAAGAGCTCCTTCAGAGCTAACTGCGAGAGACAAGTTCGAAAAAAAAAATAGGTACTGACTACTTAGTATTGAATTATGGCCAATAATAAAGAAATACTGATGATAATAATCACACTGAAAGCGCTTTCATATTATTGTCGTTTTGCAAGAAATTCACTACTCCCCAAATATATATAATTCACTTTTAACTAACCAGACACATTTGCATCCAAAATGTTACAATACACGAACAAAGAAACTCAATTTCACCCCAATGGACTTTCTAACTTACTCTAAACATGAAACAAATTCTGACAATAACACCTTTTTTCTCCAAATTTACCTGATTGTTCAGATATTGCAGCTGCGAATACACGTCACATAAAAACACTGCCCCTTTACCAAAAACTCTTAAAGCGGGACATTTTCCGTTGTGGGAGCGAGACGCCGCTCTACATTACACGGAGCGTCGTCTCGCTTCCACATCGGAAAATGTCCGGCTTTAAAGGTTCATGGTAGGTCTGATATTTGTAACACAAGATATCTTTCTATCCTGTCGCATCGGTGTTATCGTGGGAACAAACGCAAGGTGTATAGCTATTTGTAGGTGCCGAAGGGTTATATAACGGAAATATAGGTTTAACACACAAATGACATCGTACCTCTCTTTAATCTTCTTACTTGAATAAATATAGAAATGATTGTATTGAACATTGAATTATTTATACGCAGTAAGGAGAAATGGTAGATTGATTGTGAGATTGTATGAGTAAGATATTAGTAGGAATAAACAGAGGAAGATACGTCGACAAATAACTGGGCATAAAGGAGAAATCCAAAGACAACAAATTTGTTTGTAACCTACTTTGTCCATGACATCATTAAATGTATTTTTAGTAAACCGTATTTCGATACTGGTACCTTTACTACTGACAAACAATATGCCTCGTCTAATTTATCCGACTTCAAAAAAGGAGGAGGTTCTCAACGCGACTGTATATTTTAATTAATGAATGACACAGTGAGCTCGTTTTGCGTAAATCGGATTGATAATAATAATTAAAATGTAAGGTAATAGTAATTGTTCAAATTAGACGTTTAACACCTCAGTCTGCCCGTGACCATGAATGCTGTAAAGGATTCGAAACGTCGGGACCAAAAATCAATTAAAAAACCGCGATAAAATCCGTAAACCTAGTTTTATTTCAATGTCTAATATTCGCGTAAGTGATAGAAATCATTACGTATATTTTAAGTTCTAATGTCTTATCGTAAACACTACCACTCGACTGTCGACAAATCTTTCTTCATGACACTTACATTCTTCACTCGACAGCCCTACCACTTGAGAATAATCATGTATATAATTATGTTTACATTTTATTATTATCGGTCAATCGGACAGACAAAAAACAATAATAAGCCCCCACTTTAAAACGATGGCTACACATTAAGAATATGCATTAGGGATAATGTTTAACCAAATAAAAAGGGGATTAACGACACTTTCTAACACATAATGAGGATAATCTCTCTTCCTGTTGTGACAAATAGCCAGTTGCCACCCTGCGCGTACGCACGCCGTATGAAACTATTTATTAGGGATGACATATCTTTTGTATTAAGGATTTTGTATTTTTAATGACATGTGTCGCGAAGGTATGACTTTGTTTGCGTTTTTTTTATAGGTTTCTTTTATTTGTATAGAATTATTTAACTGTCGTTTATACTAATAATATTTTTGAGCTTTCAATGGCTTTCTTAAGAACTTGATGTAACATAAAAATCATGAGAGATTTTTATAGCATATCTGGGGCTGCATTGGTCTATGTCATAGTTAACTAAATTTATTATTAATTGACACCTACACGGTGATAATTACCTTCTTCCAATTATAATTTAATTATCAATTTATATATTAATATTAGTTTTGTTGATTAAAAAATTACTCTACATACCTATATTATATGCTTAAATGATAGGCCCTAACCTCGTACGTCTCATCGTTAGGTAATCATTTACATTTTACATACATTATGAAGTTCTAATAAATAGTTTCACATTAACACGGTCCAAAAGCTTAATTGTTTAATTAAGGAACAAATATTTTACATATCATTCTACCTACACGTTATAATTAGGTATGTTGCTCAAAATGGACCACTCCATAAAAATAGAATTGTTTTTTTCTCTAAACTGACTTTTCACAAATATAAATACGATATCGTCATGATCTAAGTGTAAAAAAAAAGTTACAGCCGAATAATATCCGTTTAAAGAGTTCAATGAAAAAAAAATACTAAATACATTATAATTTATAATAATAGTCAGTGGTTATTCACACATTACGCATCTAAAACAACATGGTACGCCTAATTGAGTAGAACCCAAATGTTTTTGAAAACAAGTTGAGTTAATATAACGTTCGTATCAAACCTGCCGCACTTTGATCACCGACAGTTTCACTTGTCAAAATAATGAAGTGACATGTCGTAAAAACGTGACAGTTACCGACCGTAGACAAATGAGTTTGACTGAGGCCCGGATTATATCGGGTTTTGATGTAATCCCTTTTAAATACAACACAAAGGGTTCAAATCTATTCCAAAGAACATAGAGAGCAAATTTGAATATTTTTTTAAATATCAAGGGAAATTGTAAAATTGTGGGTTAAGTGGCATTGTTTGACAACCCTAGCTAGCTTACGTTCGGAAGTACACGTTCTATACTTCCTGCTTATCTATTTTTTACACGAAAAGGGATGAATGAATGTGAAATTAATTGAAGGGCCGTCCGTGTAAAGGGTTACAGTTATTGGGGCGAGCTTGATCCAATTTTTTTTTAACAAAAGACGCGAGGAGCCTGGAAGTAAATGTTAATAAGATTCTATTTTGTAACGGTGACATAATCTGTATAAAATTGCGTTTCCAGATCCGAGAAAGATAACGGCGCTGTACTCTTAACACTAACAATATTTATAAAAACAACTGCTACATATGAATATTATTTTTTATTAAACTTCCGATGATTTAAACATTAATATGTATTGAAAAATCTTTTATAAATTACACGCCGCGCTCACTTAAGTCGCGTTTATATTTATTACTTAATACAATTAGTTATGTACTTATTTATTTATTGTTGAGAAGTGCAATTTCTCGTTGATACTTGATGGATGAGCCAATCCAAAATGGCTATAAAATCGAACGAATTTAAAACCCACCGCATTTTATGGTGTAATTCATAAACGAAAGAGAAAGAATGACTTTTATTAGTCGTAGGGATTGCAAAGTCGATGCGGATTTTTATTTCTACGGGAATGCAACGCCAGGAATGCGGGGTCGTTGAACCTAAGCGCGGGACTGTGGGGTTGGTTGCGGGATTACCTATTTGTTCCCAACCTTGCGTATGCTAACAATACATTTACAACAAAACATTTTCACAACCCTTGTTGGTCGCAAACTGAACCCTAGTTTCTAAATTTCGACCCGTTGGCCTTTTAAGTTAGGACATCGCGTCGTGCGAATATGTCAGGCCTCATTCTGTTGCTATGTTAACAAATAATGCTAATTGTTAAGTTATATGTACAGTTTTTATCAATATTGGACTGTATCCGTATGTTCAGGTGTGAATAAAAATAGCAGTAGTTAACACTATTTGTTGCAATGCTTACATTTTTCCTTGTTAGTGGAGTAAGGTCTGTGTTTTATTTAACACAATATTAATCGTATCAAGACGCGTAGTGAAAAGAATTAGACCAGTTTAAAAAGGTATGAATGTCTTAATAATAATGAATCCTGGATCCGGATACAATGCATTATCATATAAAAATAATAATATAAGAGTTATAAAGGTTAATTAAAAGATTTAACTTCAATTAACTTTTTAAGCTTGGGTTTCATTCATGAATTGATAAATTATTGTGCGCAGTCTTGTATTAAACCAAAATAAAAATCTGCGGCTCGCAAATTGTATACTAACAAAACTAATAAAAAGGCTCGTTAATAAAACGGACTCGGGTTAAGACCTTCATCTCGGTTATGGTCCCCATACACCTGTAGTTACAGCTGCCAGACCCCACAAACACTAATTGTTTGCTGTGCAGACGTCCAGTAAATAAATAATACGCGGCAATTCATCAGAATCGCTCAGGTATTTCTGCTTCGCGCCATAATCCGCCGCCTCTGGAATGTTGACCGTCTGGCTTCGATATCTGCAGCTGCTAAAAAACAAAGCGACACACAATCTCCTCCCAGCAAGGCCGGCAGCCGAGTGAGCCTATAACGTATAACTAGCCGGTGTTTCGCCTCCTCGATATTCAACTCGACTCGCCATGCACACACTAACAAACCACTACTACACACACATGCCTCTTTCGTGTTCTTTGAATGCCGGTGCGCTGATTTCCTTCTTCGAGCGACCCCTCTACCCTTCCCCCGCCTCCGAGACACAACTCGCGGTTACCAAAATTCTTTTACAAAATTTGACTTTATATACAATAAATTCGATATATCTAAGCCGCAATTGTGGACTAGTATACTCTATAGTAGGTTTAGTAAATGTTTGTATAATAATCGATTGGGTTAAAAGCGTATTTTCAGAGTATTTCGTGAATGACATCGAATTAGCCGGGACGCGGTAGGCGAGAGGGGAGCTACCGCGTCGAAGCGCGCCGATCACGAACGCCGGCGGCCGGCGACGACCGCTAGTCGCTACTCGCAGCGCGGTTCGTACAATACGTTCATCTAGCTTGTAGTCGTGTCCACGGCGCCCATCGAATCGCACGCGCGGCTCTCCTTAGAACCGGCCGGCTCCCGAATAATGTTTCAGTGTTTGACAAACTCAATCGGGGGTCTCGGAAGAAGTATCGTATTTAATAATTTACACTGTATAACCGATCGCATATTCTCAGTGAGTGTTACGCAGTGTGTACGGAAAAAACTTTGTCGAAGATTCTGAAGAATCTTGTGTAAAATTGTGTAATACACCGGCCGCGGCCGGATTGCGTTTTGCACAAAACTTTTTGGTGAGTGTTTGATCAAATGTATTAATTTAGATATGAAATCCAGTGATAAGTGTTGTATTCAATTTCAAATATAAGTGTGGGTACTATATTATACTTGTACGCGCGGGGCGTTGCCGGCTAACTCCAACCTATACTGTGGTTTAATGAGTTTTTCTGCGAATTGGCAGCGCCCAAATTCTTTACCTTATTGTTATGGATATTGCAAACTTTATACAATATGAACGTAGGTAGATGTTTATTTTTTCTGAGAATCATTAAATTTTATAATCAGTTTCCTAAAATAACCCATTTTTTATCTAAAAATATATTTTGTGACAGTATAGTTTTGACAGGTTTGATTTGTCATAGATAAATAATTAAAGTAATCCATTTTTTAAATAATTGCTAGTAATTTGAAATATATAATATTTTTAAAATTGGAGTTCTGTCTACGCTTTTATGACTTATGCTTGAATATCAAATTAGTTAAATTAATTATTTATGATTTTGAATTTAGATTAATTAAATTATTTAATATTGTGTTCCGTATCTATCGACGTAGATAATAAGAGTGTATATCTGTAGGGCATTATTATGTTTCATATGTTGTGCAATAATCATGAAATTAGTATTTACAAACAATGCATATCTCTTAAAATGCAATGTTGAGAAATGTATATTTCCCGACAATTTTTTACAATTAAAAATTACTTTTTGCACTTAGTACGTACCTACGTATTTCCTTAATTTGCGTAGTAAGTTAGTAGGTATGTAGTACCTACCTACTTATGTTACTATGAATTTGCAACAAAAGGGTAATGCTTATATTTCACTCTCTAAAAAAATCTCTAGGTTCTGCTTAACATAATTTTGATGCTACTAGAATATTTCTAAAATACAAACTTACCTTCTTACTCTTAAACATTTAAATGAAGCATTTTTTTGAGATACCCTACTTACTTAAATTATTAATTAGACTTATATTTAGGAATATAATTCTTGTCTAAGTGAAAATTATATTTTAAGTGAAATCAAAGCTAAAAAGTCTAAATTAATTATATTTTGATAAACTAAAATAATTATTGTTGTACAATTACTTGGCAAAAAATCGATATTGTTAACTTAGTCGTAAATAGTTAATTATTAGAAGTTTCGTACGTGTCCCGCAATGTATTGGATAATTATTGCAGTCACAAATTAGCGGGAAAACGAGTCGTTGATTTGCATTATTATTAGTAAACACTCTTTCGCGCCATTCTGCGCTTGTAAACAAAAACAATTTTACGGAAATCTTTACCTGGTAGGTGGTACGATGCGCGCAAAAACTTGGCGGGATTAGTGACGAGACCGCTCCAGTTCAGGTAAAGAGAAATAGGGAAAAAAGAAGCGGGGGTGGTTGTCAGGACAATGACTAATTGTTATTTCTTTAAAGTGGGATAGGGCCCAAGGCCAATGTACTCTTTAAAATTGTTTGGTCTCACATCCAGACTTCAGTCTAGTTTCGGGCACCGTGGTGGACACTTCCTCCTCATCGACAGTTAGTGTTTGTTGTGCGCACTCGTGTTCAATCGAGATTGTTTGTAAATAATAAGGGGTTATTACCCTTCGGAGTTTAATATTTTGAATATTTTTATTTTTTAAATTTTTATGGACTTTTCTACGTTGTGCAATAAGTGATTTGTGGACTTGTGATTTTTTTCTGACTTAGCTAAACTTTATAAGGTACAATACTACTTCGCAATCTTTTAAAACTTCACAACTTAGTATAGCTCTTTATTTTTGAATCTTAAATAACGTTTTAACAAATTATTATTTAAAATTATTAAATTAAATAAAAATTAAATGTGAATTTAAAATAAAATTTACTAATTTAGCATTGTTTTAAATCAAACATTACCCAATATTTTTTGAAGTCGGTTATTTTAATTGATAGTGTCGACACTTGCTGTGCTATTAACTAATTATCTAGTGATGTCTAATACAGATAATGATACGAGTATATTTTCATTGTTGCAGACTGCGTGCGTTGTAACCATCGCGCGCATCTTCCCTGTGATAAGAGGGTCCTGTGATATCGACGAGTTCGACTTAGCTTTAAAACTAGTTAGTCTTTAGGTATATAGAAATAAAAATGTCGCCACCGTTCGACTCGTTCGTTCAGTTCGACATGTGGGAAGCCCTGGATGAGGACTCCCTGAGGTTGACGCAAACGTCCGAATTTTGGACTCAAGTTCAATATGAAGCAGATAGATTGGATCTAGTCCCGCCCGCCAACTTTTCGGACCCCCTACAGGACAGCGATGAAGACTGGAGGATAATGGACACACCGGAGGAACCACACAAGGATAACATAGTACACCATGATTGTATGTGGGCTGGCTCTTGTGCCGATTCAGTGCACCCAGGCAACACATTCGTCCCATCCGATCCGATAACAACACCGACTACACCAGGGCAGAGCTTGCTTAGACGAGACATGTCTCCATCCAGACCTGAAACTCCACCATCAATAGACGGCGATGAACCACCACAGTTCCGTCACTCGGTGGATGTTGCTGGCACGGCTCTTCGTCTCCTGAGAGACTCCGCGGTGGTAGCAGCAGACCATTCGTACACTTTGGCAAGGCGGCATCTTGACTACCTCGGCGTGCAAACACCCTCTGACTCGTGTGAATCAGGTCAGTACAAATTTATTACACTTATTTTTAGTTACTATGTTCGTAAATGTATTTCTGTCTGTTCGAACTCCATGCAAAAATTCGAATGTATTAATATCCAAATCGCTACCGTTGAAGTTAAGTTTTAAAATAATCGTTTAAATACCTATCTTCGTAAAGTGTTGTCGCGTTGATTTGAAATTCAAATGGATGATGTTAGGGCCTCTTTGGCTTATTGGGAAGCCGCTGATACCGGCGCGATCGCGATCGGTGACCTTAATAACGAATTTTAAATGTTTAGTTTTTGTTTCTCATAACATTTACCATACTTTGTATTTCATAAGTAGGTACTTATATCTGTTCAATACGAATTATAATAACAATCAGCAATGCTATATCAATTTATGAACCTCGCGGGTGCTGTACTTTAGTATAATACGAAATAATAATTGCTGACATCGGCCGTGCGTTCGTAAAAAGCCCGCATTTTTGCTCAGTCATAAGATGTTTCTGTAAGTATTCGTCAAGTTGGGTTGACCGGGAATGTCGTGAGGACGCAGGCGCTGACTGCGAGCGCGGGAAACTGCGCATATCGACCGCCATCCCGCGTCCCCCGCCGCGTCTAGACGCACCCGCTTTTCCGCTCTTCCGGAACCTTCGCCTATTGCGACCTTGAACGCCTCAACCTTCCTTAATGTCAGATTGCGCAACGTTAGTACCAGCCAGACTTCTCATCTCCCGGGATACATGTTTAATTAGGATGCGAATTAAAGTTGTTCCCAACTAAAAGATCTCGTTGTGTCACATACTTAGACGAAACTAAGGTCATAAGTACGTCGACCGAGACGTTCCGAGTCCGACCTTGATGCATCCTCCAATTGCAACCGGCGCTTCCCGCCGGCGCGGCAGGGTTATCATCCTTTAGTATTCATTAAAATGATGAATACGATCTACCAAATTCAACGAACGTTCGATTACTGTCTATTGATTCGTTATTGCTTTTAAAAAATCGATTAAATAAAGATGTCTAGAACTAACCGAATCAAATAGCCGGGCTAAATATTTCAAACGGTACTTTCTCTTAGACTTTAGTAAGTTATTAGTTGCTTTTTTACCTAAGCATGGCGTAAATTGCATCGTTGTCATTATTAGTACAGAATTTTTCATCATGCATAGCGTGATATGATTTATATGTGACCTCAAATAGACACCACTGATTGTATGCTACTATATTGTTTATGTTATTATACCTACATAGTAGCAATTTAGTTATCGACGATAGCAGTGGGTAAGGTCGCGATAGGCATGTGTATAATTCGAGCGGCCGCTAACGTTTGTTTACATTTAAACTTGTTGCGCAGCTTTTAGTTGAAAATAAATATATTGTCGGAAGTCTTAATTCAATTAAACTAGTGAAGTACAAAATGAATTAAACGAGTACGCGGCTGCCTCGCACTCGGCAGTCTCGTGTCTAGTCCGTTACTTGTGTAAGAATGCAGTGGAATGAAATGGAATCTCATTGAAGTGGAGCTTGCTCGGGTCGCTCGACCGGTTTGAACGCGGTACTCCCATGTCCAGCTTGGCCGGATGACAATTTGATAGACAGCGTCTCAATAATCGTGATTAAACATCAGCCGGCAAGCGCGTCTATCAGATAAATAACATACATGAGTACTAATTGTAATTACAGCCGAAAAAGAGAAATCAACTATTCTCGATTCGTTTTTTAAGTCGATTTATAAATGGTTTGGTGGCACTGCCACATCACTAGTGTGTGCGGCGCGAAGAATTTACGACGCATGCGCGGTTTTATCGCTCTGTACAGCCAAGCCACGCAGCTAACCGTACGTACGGCCGTGCCATAGTTGTCACATTTTCGCGCCAATTTACTTCGTAACAATTTTGTAATGCTTCTATTTCAGTTAAGTTCAGTTTAACCAGCATTTGAGACGAGGTGCTTAATTAGTATTTTTCTTCTAATGCTGCTCGCATTAGATGAAAATGGTAACGGAAAAATTATTATTACAAATATCTTTAAATCGTGCACTCTTATATCACTTAAGTGTAACTAGATACCACAGGCCCCGCGTTCAACCATTTTTCCTTTGCGTACACTGTGTCCATCAACATGGCGTACGCTCCTCCCTCCCGCCACTTCACACCCGCTTAATGTTGCTAGGCTAGAAGTGGAATACCGCTTCTGGGGTAAATGGCGATGTTTTGGTTGTGATTATTAAATATTTGTATAAAAAGATTTTTAATTAACAAATGTTATATTATAATGTAATAGTTATTAATTCTAATACTATTGCCATTGACCGAATAAGTACAAATAATTATAGACTCCGTGTTACTACCTAATTATACTGCCCAGACCGGTAATCAAACTCCACACCTTACGCATATAAAACATAATTCTTCCTCCATTTAGCATTTTTACAAATAAAAATATTAACAAATCACAGGGTAATATTTCACCTAAATACTTGCAACACTGACAAAATGGACGCTTAGTTTCATTGTCAAATAATTACGATAAAAAATATTCGACATTTAAATAAAGAGACGTATTTATGTGAAACGTACACATGAAATGTAATCCTATTATATTTTTATATATTTTCGACTGCAGTTTTCGTCATTAGCATTACGCAGGTCGGCATAATTGAATTAAATGCGCAGCGTATAAAACGTGCTAGCGATGCGCGCGCTTTTTAAAAATGAAATGTCAAATTTTCCAACTACTCCATTTTGGAGTAGTTGGCATACTTACATTATTTTGCGCGGTCACGCCTTCTGGTTTGTTCTATATTCTAAGCTAGATACTTACCTATGTACATTCTATTTATTGTCGAGATAGCAAAGTTTAAACAGTACTCAGTGTTTTTGACCTGATGCTTATTATCTTGACAGATTGCACACACTTGATTAATAGCCTCAAATCTAGTTAACTAGGCTACTGGAATAGTTATGAATAGTAGGTAAGTTCCTAGGGCCAATTTAGCACAAAGATCCGGTTTGTTCGACCGCCCTAAACATTTTAGTATCAATCAGTGAGCCAAGGCTGCGTACCAGTTTCTAAGAGGTTGTGTATGGATAAAATATTAACGTATTTTTCTCAGTAATAACCGTACTACAAATAGCATATACAATAGTTAGAGTTTTAGTAAATAAAAAACGATGTTATTCACAAATTAACAAGTGTAATTAATATATTCTTAACATAATGTTAATCACATTTATTGAGTAATGGCGTCTAATACTAAACTTTTTTACGCAATAATTACAGTGTTGTGCAGACAATGTAATTGAAAAAAAAACGCGGCATTCTTATTTCGAACTATCGTCATTCATTCTTATCAGACATCGGTTCGCGTTGTCCGATATGTATTCCATTTACCTATCAATACCTATAAGAAACCTTAATCGTGTCGCCAAGCGTAATAATAATAATTCAAAAGGCCTCGAACGCGTAGTAAAGCAATTTGCGCGGTTAATATATTATATACATAGGTATAAGCAACAGTTACCTTTGCATTCTTCACGGGGTTATTGGTTGGCAATAGCTGGCATCCCTAACAGTGGACGGTTGACAGTCGGCTATCGTACTGGAAAGCCTGGAACGCCTAAAGTTCAATGCGGGCACAGACCTACTACGGACTACCTAGGCGTGCCCGGCGAGCTAGAGACGTCCCGCCACCGTAATTTACCGCAATATTCGCTCGCGAATTTACATTCCCTGCATTGCAGTCTCGATGAAAGTAAAAATACTTCAAAGTTCGAACCAATGCTGAACTACATTAGAGCCGGCTTGTCTGTAGACCTCTGAGTGATAGTTGATACTACACTGTCCTAAATAGCATGGCCGGTGGCTTTAGTATTAGTCGCCTAACCTAGCCTTGCACACAGGGCTTGGCCCACATTTGATCTCGCCAGTTAGTGTACTTGCCTGTATGATTTATATTCTATATCGATGTTAAATCAAATGCAGTGACAGTTCACTTGTATTTAACTACAACAATGTCATAATTAATTTAATGTTATTAACTTTATAATGTTCATTATGATTGCTAATAAATACGCAGTCTTGAGCAACATAGTTTCTATCTGTGAGGAATAATAATATCAACAAGCGACATTGTAATGTTGTCGTGATAGAGAAAACCATGTTCTATCAAATGACTTCCTTGAATGAATTAGTTCGATTTATGAAGTTAAGTCAACAAATCAAGCAGACGTAACACGTTGCATCATCAAAAAAGATAACAATACTTTTTGTTTCATTTTCGCTAATATTTCAGCGCGAATCGCATCACTAGGCCAGTAGGGCAGTGTATCAAAAATAATAGCTCTTTATCAAACAGCGATAAAGTAATTTCAGTTGTCGATCTGCATGTACATACGTAGTGGAAAGGACCTTGGGCGTTATCGCCACAGAATATGCACTTAGATATTTAAACAATCGGTATGAATGTGTTGATACGCTCACATCGCGATCGTAGCGCCCGCCCGCCATCTTGGCCTCCGCGCGACCGTCGCATTATCAATGCCGATAACAATAGTACTTATTACAACGTGACACCCTAACATAAATTTGTATTGTCTTATCACGAAAAAAAACTAAAGCCGCGCTGACGACTGATAATACGACATCGCAACAAGATAACGTTTTTATATTACTGTTTGATCTCGTATACATCGCGAAATATTTAAATGAGGAATGTTTTATGTTTGCTAAGCGATCACATGCTTGAGGTCCGGTTTTACTTCGCTCCGTCCACTGCGCAATGACCACAAAATTACTGTCGGTTATCGAGACACGAAAATGACCCCTAACATATCACCGATAACATGTTATATTAATTATAATACTAAATTCTTTAGTTCCATTAACATTCTATAGGTCGGCTTAATTGCGTACTTAATGCGGCGACTTTGCCAAATTCGTCACAATCACAAAGTCGCACGATCGTTATATGGGAGCGATACCTACTTATTATAAATTCATATTGCTTGCATTTTAAGGGTGTCTTTACACCACATTGTGGTGACGATCGACCACAGCTGAGAACGGTGTTTGTATGAGTTCACTCAGGCACATCTAGTAATAATTACGATCCGGTTTCTTATTCGGTCTCACAGATGGGCGTGGTGGCTGCCCAGCAACAGACTATGTACCTACAATGACGTAATAAACTGCCCATTTGAATGCTAAACACTAAGGAAGTATCATCAATATCGCTTTTGTGTAAGATATCTTACTATGGGACATATTATGACATCTTTTAATATACATTTTAGTGTAAATCATGTCGGAGTTGTAAAGTTATGACAACAGCCAAAGGTTGTCAGCGTATTTAGACGGAAAATTAAATTATAATAACTGACTATAATTATTAACTATTAGGCCGTAAAAGTTAATGTAGACATACTGTCATATGTGTAACTGAACTTTATTGATACATGCCATGATACTGGTATGTTGCGCAACGCCTGCCTACAATTTAGTTACCGCCGCAGCCTAGGCACACCTATGTAGATCTAGATATCGTAGATACAAATCTAGTAAAACACTTTCAAACATTTTGATTGTACTGACTTCTAAAGAGATTTTAATTTCTGCTGCCGTTTCAATTCGCTTTGGAATTCGTATTTCGTAGGTATAATGTTAACAAGGCTCCATACGCATGTCTCATTAATTAGGTAATAAAAAAACGGTTGCGTCACACGCTATGTACACATGTATCGTCCGTGAACTTCCTCACATGCAAACACTGTCCAAGGTCACCAATGGTGGATCGATCCGCTGTACGATAAATAACGAATGGTTTATTTTAGCCGTCGCTTCAAGTACCAGTCAGTAAACCAGATGACCGACTTTTCGTAGTTGCGTAACATTACAGAAATAGTAGCTATCACTCCATATATTGATGCCTACGCGATTATATGTTACCTACTTGCGTATCTGTGTTATCTGTGATAGTAAGTATAGCGTAGGACTTTTGTTTTTTAGCTACCTACTATGTTAGTACTACGTACTACGTAGTGATAGAATTGTTAATGAATCGATGTATTGCGTAGCGATACTCGCTTACATTTCTTTTGTAAAGCGTAGGTATGTACTTACCGTTTATATTTAATGTTTGTTTAACACGACGCAAATTAAGTTTAAAGTTCAGTGTTCAATAAACTTGCGAAGGTTGACGTATTTAACGGAGAACCTTGTGCAACGTTGTCCAGCGCTTGGCTTTCTGTTCTGGGAGTCGCGGGTTCGTTACTGGTGAAGGGGAAAATACCTATTAGTTTGACCCACATTCAATTAGTCTTCAGTGTTATCGTAGGAGTGGTGAAGCAAAGATAAAAACGCGAATTTTAATATATTTTCGCTATTATCTTTTATTACATCGTGTAAATTCCAATTTCCAAGGTCGTTACACTCTGTTAGGATTATCATTTTATCGCGTCGACGAAATCGTTTCAGATTAAGTAAATAGGAAATTTTATGATAACACGTGGAATACTATCAGATTTCGCGACTTCGATCTCCAAGTGACTAACATAATCTTTAATATCCATAAAGGTTGCCAACCATCGCGTTACATGAAAAAAGGATTTATTTATTTTTTAATTAAGCTGGCATTACGGGCTCGCTGCATAAGATGGCGTGCGCCGCGTGCGCGTCACGATAATTTTTAATTATCGCGCTCAAATGCCAGTGAACTTGGCCTCAAGCGTGGCCAGCCAAGCGTGCGCTAGCCCCCGCCTCACCAGGTCATACTTGACGACACCATGGCGATTGCATTCCTATTTTGAACGCATCAAGTTGTTTATTTTGACAACTACGCTCGCGGCCAACCGTACCACGAGACTTTCTCGAATTTCGATTTTCATTGCGTCTCGATTGTTTGTCGTAAATCGTGACTGAGCGTACAACGGTGAGTGTAGATACTCACATCCTGTCAATGTCAAACGTATCAAGTGTTTAATCTAATCTCGATCGTGTTACAATTTGATTCAGTAAACAGATGTTTTCACTTCCTTGATTTTTTGAATACCCGAAACTTTTATCTGTTAATAGATTAACTTGTAAGCAACAAGAAACAATTTTCCACCTGGCGAAACTATAGGGAAAATCTAAATGTTTTATGGTTGGGGAAACGCTGTACCGGTTTAGCATAACTGTCTACAAAGATGGCCGACGATTAATAAGTTACTCTAAGTCTGCGGATCTATGACTCATTGTTTTCTCACGCTAAGGCTTAGACCTACCTAGAATTTGTGACTAATCTACCACTGCAAGTACGTAACAAAACGCTTAATCATTGTTTATCTTAGTAAATTAAAATTCAGCAAAGTTTTTATGAAAGGTCGATGGCACACCGTATCTAGACATCGAAACATATGGTCAAGTATAAGAGAGAGCTGGCGATTTTTTACCCCACCACTCGTATACCGGTCGGTCGGGCGAACAATAAAAAGCGGATTATCTCTGGTATAAAATTGGAACGGCGGCGGATCTGAGAATCGCGTCTCGAGTGATGGAGATATAATAGATATGCACTAGACCGGATCCCGGCGGGCGGCGCACCGCGACAATACCGGCCGTATCGCCTTACACGCAGACCTGAAACAAATACTCTCTCGGGCGTCCGTTAATCGCGTTGGCGCCACGGAGAAAATCGTCACGTGAAAATTGACTCTCGCACAATAGGCGCCTACGCAAACAACCGCCGTATTTCTTTCCGGCTCTAACCCTGCGGTATCCTCTCTCCATTACACTTCAATCTGGATTTTGTTACACTCACTAATTTCACTTCTATGTTTAACCGATATTAGTTTTATAAGTACTACACAAACTTTTACAGGACTACTAAGTTGCATACTGCTTAAAATCTCCACCTGTTCCAAATATGGTGATACCGGCGATGGTATTTATATATTGTCTCCTAAAAAGCAGGGTGTGTGTATGTGGCTCGATATAGCGCCAGCAATCTTATACACGCCTAGATTTAGACGCAAGCGAGGCGTGTTTGACGACAGGCGTCGATCCTCGAATTAGATTCACGCGTAAGCGATAAGCGGCCGCGTAACTATGCGGAAACGTAGTAAAAAGATCGCGTTCGTGTATAAATTTATCGTCGCGCTGTTCGATAAATGTGTCTGATGCGCATTTTTTTCGCGCAAAACTGCGCAATTTAATGAACCTATTTAGCCGCGTCCCTGACTCGCCGTTTCGTAATCGTATCGGCCAGCTGCCCACGTAACTTGTTTCTATTTCTAGTGCTTAAGCACTGGAGATTTAAACGGAAACTCTCGTCCTTGTTGGGTACGTAAATAGCGCTGCAAGCAACACGTTTTAGCGTGGAGCCGGTAACCTTTAATCACAATGAACCGCTGACATAATTATTTGTTGGTGTAACCGGATAGTGCGGGCAAACGGATTCCGCGAAACATGCACTACGGCGTAAACACGAGTCGGACAAACGTCCACATCCGCACTTAGATGCAATGCGATCGTGAAATGGAAGCCCGCACCTACATAGCTCATTCATAGAAGTCGACAATGCACTCTCAGCACTCGGCGCTCGTATCGCTGCATGGCTGCAACGGACGGAATTTAGGCCGTTTCCGTAACGGTCCCTAATCGAGTTTCAATATAAACTTTTTACACGCTACGCAAGCTGTAGTGTGTTTTGTTATGTGAATACCCTATCCTGCTCATTTGGGAGCCGTACGCCTATATGGTTGCGGTTCTAGAAAAGGCAGGTACATTATATCAGTGAGGCGCCCGTGTTGAGGCGGACTTGATAGACGCCATACAACCCCGTACGTCTCTCACATTTGAAATATTAAATGCAACGCAACTTGAGCGATAGTGCGGCTTTTGCTAGCCGAGTGAACCGGTCCGGCTGGTATGTCAGTTAGTAAGCGTGTAAGCCGGCCGGCCGTCGTTATCGTGCAACTCTCACGTGACAGTTAATTTCGATCGATGCTTTGTTAAATGGTAGCGGCGGAGGCCGGAAAGCGTGTCCACCGCTCGGTAATCCGGACTCCATTGAGTGCGGACGTTGCGGCAGCGCGCCGCGCACGCGCTCTCGTTTTGGCGCGAATGGCGCGCCGTGACGTCAGGCGTCTGGATCGATGGCGGCAGACGCTGCGGTAGTACGACGGGGTCGACGTCCTCCCCCCCGCCGTACTCCGCCCCCACCCCTTCCCGCGCACCTGACCACTGCAGTCGCATCTCCCCGACTAGATCTAGCCCCCTACGATCGTATACAGATGTGGCTACGACAATCGACGCCCGCCTTTTATGGTGATGCGAGCGTAATGAACAGTATGAATGAAAGTATGCGAGCAATGAAACGGTTAATGCGGGCGGGAATCTGATAATTACTTCAAGCGATACTTATTTTTGTAATTAAGCGACATTATTTTAAAACGAATTTTCCGTTGTTGCAGAGGAGGAAATCGATGTGGTCTCGCTCGGCACGCAGCAGCCCTTGCCAACGTCGCAAACGCACGTACGCACGGATTCGCTGCCTCGCGTGCCATCGGCACAGGAGCGCCAGCACATACAACGAACTGTAGAAACAGCAATCACACCCCGGTCCCCGCGGCCGGCGGCCAGGAAGCGGCTGGTGCCGCCGCCTAGCATAGCGGCCGCGTCGCGCCGGCGGACGCGCGGGCCAGGCCGCCGCGGACGTCGCTCCAACACCGACACCGACTCCGAGGCCGAGTCGCCCGAGATAGAACGCCGCTCCATACACAACGACATGGAGAGACTAAGGCGCATAGGTCTCAAAAACCTTTTCGATGAGCTCAAAAAGCAAATCCCGGCCACGAGAGACAAGGAGCGTGCGCCCAAAGTGGTCATACTGAGAGAAGCGGCCGCGCTGTGCAGAAAGCTCAGCCAAGAAGACCTCGAGAGAGAAAAGCTAAAGAAGAAACAACACCAACTTGTGACGAAGTTGAAAAAGCTCCGCACGATGCTGTCGGCGCGCTACCGCTCGTACTGAGCGCTTCGCACTACCTGACTGGTAATCGATTTGTTCCGACCGAGGAACTATGGAGTCTACTCGACTGGACACTTATGGACTGGTAACTTTTTATGTAAGTCGCTTCTGAACGCTCTAGTGAACGTTAGAACCGTTTATTCAAGACGCGGTGGCGCAGTGAAGCCCCCGTCCGTTTGGTACCTCCCACGCCGTTTTGATTGCGAAATTCTAAGCGATGTCTTCAGTCGAGTCGGCCGTCGGGAGAATTGTTATATTTCAATGAAAATTCAGCTTTTACGGCTTACTCTGCTTCTGGCAATGTCTCGAGAGTAATATAGTTATGAAACAATAACCGCAGGTTTGTTTTGCTCAAACGATATTTTGCAGTGCCAAAGTGAGCCATAAAACTGTTGTTAACGACAAATCCTAGGTCTTCAGTAAAATATCTTAATAGTTACAGACTGCTTCGTGAACTAGTAGACTGGTTATACCTCTAAAATGTTTTTTGAATTTATCATAAAAGTATACATAGTTGAAATAGCACATACAGATTTACCCCGTGTTGACAGATCGAAAATGATATGACATTTGTTAAAATATTGTTTCGAGACGTTGATATGAAGATTTTTTACTGGACCTTCCATTAAATAGTTAAGTATTGCAATGTCGGATTGCAATTTTTTAAAGGAGCTTGAATTTGTCAGTGCTGTAAATATAATGAGGGAGTGCAGAGTGCAGGTAGTTGAAAGCTTTGTCTGAGGTGGTCAAGCGCTTGTGAGCAGATTGGAGATGTATGGCCACTATATATGTTTTCGGCCCGATTTGCAGGATTTTCAATTTTAACCCCTGACTCGAGAGGGTGGGGTTAGTGAAGTGATACATCAATTACTACTACTTTTAATTGCTTTAAGTAAACTATTATTTTAACTGCTTTAAGTAAATTGCATTTTAGGATAGAGCGCTTGTTTCATTAGTTTATTTTTTTGTTATTTTGTAAATTTTTAACACTTATTGTTTTTTTTTACATTAGAGAAGCCCAATTAACTCGGTACCAATTCTCGATTATTTGGAATCGTTTAATAGATTTGGGGTCAGTTTGAATCGATCTAGTTTTATACAATAAAAATGACACATACAGCTTCCATATGAAATGTTTCATAAAGATTTTATGAGTAATGTGTATGCAATTTTATCATGTGAAACTCCACCGTTCGATTAGCATGCGATTGTGATAGTATAGGTTTTGTATGAGAATTTACCGATTAAGAAATACATAAATGCCCTTTCCAGGCTTTTATCAATTAAAAATACAAATTCGCGTAGGTTTTTTTATATAAAATGCTAGAAGTAGATGAAATCAGTTTTCTGACTAATTTAACCAATGAGATACCTCGTACTGATAAGTTCGTACAGATATTTGTCACCAAGTTTTGAAACAACGGTAATAATTTGAGGTTGTAAGAACTTGACAAACATTTGTTTTTTAATATTTTACGTTAATTTGTTAGAATTCTTGTTGACAAACCATTTGTACGTGCGAACGGAACTTAAAAGTCGCAAGCGCATGTTATCTGAAGGTGTTACGTTCCCTTCATTCTACGATCATCGTACCTTATTATAATTATAAACATTATTATAATGTTAAGTCGTTTAGCATATTGAAATCGATATTTAATTCATTTCACATGTTGGGATAACAATGGAAACATACCATTTTCATATGATTTATGACGTTAATGTAATGAAAGTTTTGATGTAAATTGTATAATCTCAGTGACAGTCATCGATTCGTAAGAAAATAATAGACTGTGTATTTTGATAATAACATCAAGTCTCATATACCATATGATGGTCCGCAAAAATGGATCGATATAAAAATAACCAAGAAATAGTTCCTCATAGTACCTACTAATAGTAAATTTTGCATTTTTTTTCTTTATAATATTTTTATTAATGCAGGTAAGTTAGTAAAGTACTCGCAATAGTTCGTGTTAATTGAATAAAAACCTGATCAGAATAATAAAGTTGTCAAAATTTATAAAAGTATGAGGCCGGCCGGTCTTCTAGTGGAACAAGTTCCGACTGCCCGCAATTTATTCTACTGGTCAGGTTTACAAGAAGGTTGATGTTTTATCAAGCACATAGTCAGCGTCTTGTGCAGGCTTTAATTGTGTGAGGAATGTGCCTTGCTATGTTCATGTACATTATTATATATATTAGGTTTATACTCGAATTAGTTGCAAGACATATTTTTTGTGAAGAATGTCTACGATTAGAATATAGCGCTGTTCTGAATAGTGTACATACACAGACAAGAAAAGTTATTGATATTAAAGATGTTTATCTTATCTTCCACTAGGTGTTTAATTGTACATACAGATGTAATGGTAATACTAAGTATATTATACTTTGATCAATCTTTTTTACTAACGAGTTTTTTTCCTAGTAATTGTTTAGTTTTCTTTACTGGAGAGTTACGGATCCTCGAATGTTGTACCTGCATTTATTTTTTTTGTTATTCATATCTTGACATAAATAAATAAAGATAATAATGGTTTTAGTTATCCAAAATGTAATCGGTTGCTTTGGTGATGATGACCAGTGTAATTAGACACATAAGAAAAAGTCAGTAGTTAAATGTTTAATGGTAAGAAATGACAGCTTTATAAATCGGGAGACAGAAAGTGAAAGTTAGTGTTGAGAAATGTAAAACTGCACATTATTATAACCACTATTGTGACAAGGCACATTTCCACCACTGCCAAAATGGAAAAGGAATTAATTACGATAATAAGTTAGGTTGAACTGTATATAGTTAAGGTCGGGTTATAAAATTATAAGTCCTGTTATATATAAAAGATTTCCTTTTATTCTTTGTATAGTATCCGTACGTTTGTAACATCTAGCCGTCGCCGGTATCGGAGCCAATCGGGGGTGTAATTATTTTTGATCGTACGATTGGTGACGTCACGTGTCAGTGCTGCCGGCTACGGTGCGCGCGCGCCGCTACAGGGAGTGCAGGGCGCAACATAGATTCCGCCTAATATTAATATTGCCCTCTGCAATCTTTGAAGCGGCGCTCTTATGTCTAAGGACCTTTGTACTTATGTGGCTAATTTTTTGGGATACTATTGTAACACAGAGAAAGTTTTTTTTTGGTTTTGTTCCTCTATGTGTATGGATACACTGATACATTTGTATTGCATTGACTATACATATTAAACGCTTAAGTGTCGGATCCGGAGAGAGCTTGGGAACAGTGGGCTAATTATTGTGATTTTTATACTTATTCGCTGTAATTTGGGATAAATAAAATCATTGTATTGTATAGTATAGATTCTGTGATTATGTACCTGTGGGGTACGTTTGGGTTTCCACAGCCCTATCTGGTCTGACTAAAAAAAATATTTGAGTTTTGATTTTTTCTATCCACTCATCGATGAACCCCTAAAGCAAATATTTTGATTATTGTTATGTTAACGATAATTAAGATATTTCTTGTATCATGCAAACGTCAAAGAGACTAAGTTTTAATTTTTTACACATTATTTGATTATTATAGAAATGACACACACACCCATTGATAAATATATAATATACAATTTAATAATAATATTGGTTTTTATTTGTGATCACAATATACCCAACTAAACAACTCGGATCCAGTATTCTATACGACATACTGATCGACATGGGTGGCGAATAAGAAACTACAATCATGGTAAAGTATGTTGGTAGGTCCTTGCTGCAAGTGGAATCCCTTGTCCAAGCAGACATGAGACTGAATTCTGATATATTATACCTAATAGTAAGAACCAATGTGTAAGTATACTGAAATCTCTAAGAAGATACTTATAGGTAGGTACCCCCATGATCATAATATTTTGATCAGTAACATTACATTTGAGTGATGGACAATAATTAATATTAAAAATATATTTCTAACACAAGCTTTTAAATCAAAAGTACCAGAAAACTACACATACCCCTACACTAACACAAACCTATTTAAGTATGCAAAATTTCATTTTAGTCTGATGTCAAAAAATGGTTCTAATTTATATTGCAAGATTTGACCTAAAGAAACTCACATACAAACATTGGAAGTTAAATAAAAGCTTGTAAATATGATAACGAATTATTTTGATATAAAACTATTTTGGTACTTACTACTTATCTACAAATCAATTAGATCTCATTTGGTGAGCGTTTAAAAAGATTTGAAATATCTTTAATGACAATTAAGTACTTGTCTAATATACTAATGATTAATATAAAAATATAATAATAAATCAATAATTGAAATAAATCTTGAGAGACTTGATTGGTGCAGTGGCTAAGCGATTGGACTGGTGTGCTAAGGGTTGCAGGTTCAATTCCCGCACGGGACCAAAATTTATGCGATCCGCGGATGTTGGTCCCGAGTCTGGTTTTTGTGTAAGTATATGATAATTATTTCATGTTTGTGAACCGCATTCACGATACAGAACAAATTCCTAGAGTAACTAAGACGACGACAAATTGTTAGGTTTGTTTTCTACCTACCTTCCTGTACCTCTTCGATAATGGATAAAGTTGTGAAAGTTTTGTATTCTGAGTAACCTACACTGAGTTCGTATCATTATTACACGTAATTTTTAGGTAAAGGAGTACCCTTACACACAACATAAATGTAATTAATAATTATTATGTAGACTAATTAGCTAATTCCATAATTAATATAGGCATAATTTAAGTAGAGTAGTTTTAGTTTGATACCCAGGTCAGATTAAGTCCCTGCCTAGATACCTACCTACCTAGTATATACCTACGTATCTACATTATAGAATTCTAATTGTATAGAACTTGAAAAACAATTGACAATAGTAGGTAGGTTACTTTTAAAGTTAGTTTCTAGAACAGAACAAGTATAGTCGCTCGAATTGACGTCAAACTTACCGTCATTTGAACTGTGGGTTACCAATACAACAAAACTCATAATCTGTTTTGATATAAAGGAGAAAGTCCACATTGCGCAATAAATGTATTCTTAGTTCTTACAAAGTTACTAGGTAGGTACCTACCTACCTAGACGGTATTTTCCCAACAACGTTACTCATAATGAAACAGTAAGCAGTATGTAAGTGAATAAACAAAGTATATATGGAGAAACAAACAAACAATGTCGTAACGATTAGTAGGTACTTTCCAATTGTAAATAGATATTTCTATAAATAACATTAATTTATCACTTATCACTTTGGCTGTGAATATTATTCCACTGCCTCAAACGGAGCATAACGCAGATGTCAAAAGTTAATAACAATAGTGAAGTTCGCGCGAGTCGTTGTAACGATGGCTCTTCGTGCAGTGATGTCTTCTAAAGTTCCTATGGTGATAATTTTAGGTGCAACTGGTACGGGGAAGACTAAATTAAGTGTAGAATTAGCACAAAAGTTCGGCACGGAGATCATCAGTGCCGATTCTATGCAGGTTTGTTTGTAAACTTCGAAGATTCTTGATGTTGTAACCTCAAAAGTTATATCGGTATTTTTCTTATTATGATTCATGAAAAAGCATTTATTCGTATCAGAATACAAAATAAGTTCTTATAGCATCTACTTAAGCAAAAAGTTTACTAGTTTCAATCACTTTGGTCAGAGTTTAAATACGGTATACATTCTAACCTAAATTGCATATTTCTCTATTTATATTTTATTAACCTGGTCATAAATTGATTTAATCGTTATGATTATACACCTAACTTACTGTAGAGATGATGCTTATAGTAAACACAGAAAATAACATTCATAAACAAAAGTTTCAGAAGATGAGAAGTTTCAAAATCTTTAATAATTATTTTTACATATTATTTCTAGACGAACTGTACTAGTTATGATTGATTATAATAGAGTTACAACTAGCATTATTACAAAAAATTAGTAATTTTCCATCAAACATGTTATAGAGCTTTTTTACGGTGTAACTACAATGCTCGGTAAATTAAAGAACTTTCTGTAAAAATAACAATAATTATGTACAAGCTAACAATAGATAAATTAATGTTTTAATGCTTCATTCAGCACACATATATTTATATACCTATTTTGTAATCACTATAAAAGACATTTCCGGCAATGTTAGTACTACTTTTGACTGAAATATTATTAGTTATTTCATTCCCTTAACTTACTTTTTGATCTTTAAAGTCTTTGTTATTCAAATTGATGAGAAATAAAGCCCTGATACATATAACACCTCAAGTTTGTTTATTATGTGGATGGATCTAACATGTGTTATATAAAATGCAATCAATGTTAAAAGGCATTGATCAGAATTCACAAATTTTAGTGCAAGAAATCAGTAAATGAAGGTAGTGAGTATACCTCGTTGGTCTAATAATAATCGTCTTTACGTTAAGTACATCTCGGGTCGGGCAGTGTTACTGGGTTTTATTATTATATAATTCTTAGTAGCAGTCAAGTGTTGTCCCCGGTTGATAGCATTGGGCTTCCTATTATATTGGGACCAAACCAAACCAATAACTAGCGAAATGTGCACTTCTGCCTACCCTGTTGGGGCATTCAGGATTGATGTAATGTTGTTGAAGAGAATAGAATCAGAAAATATGCTTCTTATCAACCTCACCGTTTTGCTTGCCTGGAGAATATTTGCATCTGTTGCTATCTGCATACTCACTAATGTAATAGGGATCTAGTATAAAAAGTGATCCATTCATTTGTATATTTAAATTCACATCAACAACATAGGTAATTACTAACTTTGTAGCTATTTGCAGTATATTTGTTTAGGACAATATTTTACAGTATTTTTATCTACAATGATAGGAAAGTTCTCATACATGACGTATGTACGCCTACGGTACATTAAATGACATTGGTATTTGCGGTTGCGGTAATTAAGCCTGGTATAGAAGTATTTAAATAAATATTCTTACTCTAGTCTAGGTTTAAAGGATAGGCATATTTTGGCAGATAAATCACTAACATAAAACTAAGCTATAAAAAATATAGTTATAGCAAATAATATAGTATTTTATGGTAATCGTCTCTCTCTATAGAGTGATGAAAAACATAGGTATTTATGGTAAATCTGTGGTGGGGCGACACGATGACTCTCCGGTTCGACTATACGCGCTAACGCTATCGCATCTGTCAAAAGTTAATGTAAAGGCACATTCGTACATTTAATATCAGCTCTTTATAAACAAACAACAAAACAACTAATATTATAAACGCGAAATCCCTATTATTATATTATAAACGCGAAAGTTTGTTAGTATGGATGTTTGTTACTCTTTCACGTAAAAACTACTGAATGGATTTTAGTGAAATTTCATATGGTGGTAGCTGACACCCTGGATTAACACATAGGTTACTTTTTATCCCGAAAAACTTTAGCGGGTAACACCGCGGGGCGCAGCTAGTACTATACCTATATATTATAATACAGCTGGCAACCCTACGTCAGGGGTTTCTATTTCAGCGTCTTATTAGTGCTTAATAGTGTGCCAATATAACTAAGATAATCCCTTTCATCTACTTTGTACCTGCCATTTATTAAAGCCAGCGTCGAGACTTGAGAGTGCATTTTTATGGACTTAGGTATCTAGTTTATCTACATTTTTATTTGTATTACCTGAGGTAATATTGATGTTATCTTCTTAACCTTTAAAAAATTAAAATTTCATGTTATCGTAAAGTACAGTTACATTTCGCCGCTCATGTTGTAGATCTCAATGTAATGGACGCAAACCTATTCCCATCACCCGAGCACAGACTCCTTGCTGCTATCAAGATTTGCCTAATGGAAAAACGCAGTAATACTGCTTGACTCGGTATCCAACCCAGGGCCTTATGATCAGCATTCAGCAGTCGCGACGCTCACTAGATCTAGACAAGGCAGAGAAACAAAACATAAAATACAGAAAAAAATCGTGTGACTTTTCTCTATGTCTTTTTACTTTTTAGTAACAAGTTGTTTATAAATTGCTTGTAATTATTTTGGTATTCAACTAGACCCGCCCAGTTCAAAATAGATAATACAAAAACTCAGTTTAACAATGGGGCGTAGTCTGTGAATCATTCGGCGGTCACTATCCTCGCATAAGCTGATAAAAAAGATTTTGATTTGTGGACAGATGTGTAACCGTTGCCTGAGGCGATATCAATTTGCAAATGGCGGTGGACACTTCAAATTATTTAGCTGGACGTTGGCAACACTGGTTTATTTTTTTGCGCGTCCAATTGTCCATGATGACGTGTGTGGGGTTAGCTTCATTGCAACTATTGATGACAAGTTTTAGGTGAAACGATTTAATTTGATTAGAATCGACTGGGAGCTGTTTGATAAGGGATGATAATGTATCATTTTCCGTGTCGATTTTTTTCGCACTACGTTGATAGTAATCCCTACCTATAAGTTCTTTCTTGGAAGGACTCAACTTTACATTTTAGTTACAGAATTTATTTATTTAACAAAACCTTAAAACTATCATTACAGGTGAGTACTACCCTATACGATAGCTAGGCACTTACGACTTAATTCTAAGAAAGTGTGCGATTTTTTAAAACAAATAGTCCTTAGCCATTGAATTAGTAAGACGCTTTATTCATTAACCCTTTCCCTGTCCCGTGAATCACATAATTATGATACACGGCCATTGTCTAAACATTTTGACCACCGTCTGAATAGGCAACCTGTTAAATTAAGTTTAACTTACCTCTGTCCATTCATTGTTTTTTAAAATCTTTTTTCACGCATTAAAATTCACAAGAACACACCTCAAAGGCTGTTTGTCTGAATACCTTTGCTCTCAGCAAATAAAAACGTCGATTACACATGTCAGGTTTAAAAATTGCCAAAGTGAACTCAGCAGCAGTTTATTAGCCCGTCTTATATGGGCGCAGGCGCAGCATAATTCTCATGAGTAATGACAGGTTGTTAGCACTGGACTGATTAGTTTCGACTAGTTTTATGACTTGCAATGGGATTGAACGGAACATTATTTTTTATTTTGCGAACATTTATATGGCCTCGCATGTATTCTCTGATAGGCAGAGGTGTATTGCAAAGGATGCTTTTTATTGCCAGCCTGCCCCTCACCATGAACTCTTAAAGGACAGTCTACGTGGTGGAAGCGAGATGCCGGATAATACTGGACGTAGCGGCGTGCTTGCTTAGAAGGTTCATGGTAAGGGGGCTGTATAAGTTGTTAAAAGGGCCCAAGAATATGATAGTATACACCATAACATGCACTGGTTCAACAAAGTAATAACAATAAAAGTTATTAAAATAATGACGTAAATACTTGCCTAGCTATAAGCCCACATTTTTACGTATATAAATCGTCTAACCATAAACTTTAGGGCCACTGCGATAATCTCGCGTATAATCTGTACTCTATGGTTCAGGAGGACGGCTCTATTTGAACTCCCCCATTTTAATTTCAGGCTTCATTTACTCATAAACTTGTTGAATTATTGCTAAGCTTCCCGCGTTCTCGACAATTCCGTTACGTCTTTGAATTTTCTTAATGGCTTTTAATCTTATTTTTTCATCGTTAATTATAGAATACTGTGTACTGAAATAATTGAATTACGAAAGTTATTTTGTGGAATTTGTTTATGAAGCACATTATCTTTTAAAAGACTTATATGGAGTTTTAAATGTACACTGAATTGGAGGCCCGATCTTGTTTTTTACCCGACTGCGCCAGAAGTAGGGTTATGTTTTTTATCGTTTTGATATAACCTCACTATGGTAAGAGATTTGTCAGTAAGGAGGTTGGTAGCCTAGTGTCGTGGGTGTGCCACACGAACCGTATGTTGTCATTCTTAGAGGGTTACATGAAGACAGTGTCTACCATTTTGTAGGTGAAAGTTACTCATTCGGTGTATCGATAAAAGTACAATCTGCTAATATGTGAAAATAAGATGTAAAAGCTAAAATTATTTACTTACAAAATTATGTAGCTTGCTACATGGTTCAAGTTAAAGACTATATTTAAAAAGGGACTAAAAATTTGCCGAATAGTCTACTTTAAAGCAAAATTATGGCTTTCTTGCCGTATCTGTATACCATGGTATTTCGCTCAAGTTACAGCTTAAAAAGAAACCAAAGAATACATAAAAGATAGATAGCTCGCAGCGGGCCTTAAACATATTAAGAGTGTGCGTAAAGATTGGTTGCCTTGCAATACAGAGCAATACCCGCGCTGCACTCAACTTACTGCGATCTGAGTTATGTAACCTACGCTGTGGTAGCCTTCGCTCAGGTCACTATCGTATAGTACATGCAAGGATATCAGACTCATGATCTTTTCTAACCGACTTCAAAAATTGAGGTAATTTACTTAGCTATGTTTGGTAATAGATTACCAATGTCATATACCTATATAATACCACATATAATTGGTGAAACTGAATTTCAAATTGATCCTTACAGAATTTTTGCTTTGCATATTGGTCCTTCATCAAACATTTTACAAGTAAGGAATGTCGATCATTATAGAAGAAATTATTGCGTAGTTAACAGTTATATTATATTGTGTAACATAATTGCGCAATTAGTATTAGGTCTGCAAATATTATTTTGTATTGTTTTTGCGCTGGTCAAGCACAATATTTATTGGTTTAAGCCTGGTGTTACATGAATTATTTAACCTAGCTTTTGGCGCAATCGCTTCGTATTCGGGTATTCATTATAATCACGTGTCACCTATTTGGTTATGTTTGAGCACAATAACCTCGCGAGACAATGTTCAAACAAGTTCGGATAACTCTTCCCAATTTACGTCTAGGCACAAACTTGTCGCATTAGCGACACAGTGCCACTTCTCTGTAACTATACTGGCACAATTTGTATGTACTGCTTATGTTTTAAATCTATATACATACGTAAATATTGAAGTTACTAGTGTCTAACTTGTATTGGTTATAAAAGGGGAAAAACACAAATAAATTTAACGAGTTGCCATACATCTGCGGAAGCAAATAAGTCCTTTTGTCACTAGTTGAATTCTTATAGGTGTAGCCTAGTATATTTTGTCCAATTTCGATCTCACTAGTCTAATGTAAATTATAGGTTGTACTGGATTTTGTTATTACGTACTTATTTAATAGGACTAACTTATAAGATATATTTTCTCATTATTATACCTTCCCCCCTCTATTTTAACCCTAGGTATATAATTTAGAGTGAAAATATTAACATCATTTTTGCAAAAACAGGGATTATTTTTAATTAGGGTACGCCGTAATCCGGGGATTATCATCAATTGCACGCATTCTGCTTTCGCCCGTACGATTAGGAATAAAAAAGCGTTATTTTAGTTATTTAGATGCATTTATGAAAGTAATTAAAATATGACTTATTTACGAGCTAGAAGTCCCAATATTTTAGTCTTATTGGTTTGTGACTGTGTATAGTCTAGTTCGATTTTATTTGCAAAATATGTAAACTATAATTTTGATGTAATTTAGCCAAAATTGTAATTTTTTTATGTAATTGTATCAAACTAGCTTCTGGCCGCGACTCCGTGCGCGTGGATTTGGATTGTTTTACAGCCTATAGCCTTCTTTGAATAAATGGGCTATCCAACACTGAAATATTTTTTCAAATCGGACCAGTAGTTCCTGAGACTAGCGCGTTCAAGCAAACAAACAAACTCGCTTTATAATATAAAAGAAAAATATAAAAATAATATATATTATTATAGTATAGAATAACTACCAATTAGGTTAAGTATTTTATTAAAATGTATACTATTACTATAAACTGTTTTTGTAAACGAAACGTAAAATGTGTACTTTTTTTAGTTTTAAGTTCTATTATTATTAAAGCTAATTTACTTATTGAATAAAGGTTATCCTATATAGTCCAAACAAGCTCTTATTAGCCTAGCCAAAACACATAAGGAATTAATTAGTGTCAGATATTAGTGTTATCTCAATGGTCTGATTCAGAATAGGTCATATCTATCACAATTCACGTAATTTGGCACTGGCTAACTAACAAAAGGGTAGCGTGCTAATTAATGAATGTTTGCTCTATTTCCAACAATTAGCATCTTCAAACTAGTTCGGTAGAAAGTGTTTTTTAATAGCTATCTATGTAGCTTCTTACCAAGCGAAGGTATCAGTGAATCAGTGTATAAACATGCTGCTTTAATGGTCGACTCAAGGACACATTTTATGGTGGATCTAATTATATAATAGCTTCACATAAACTCGTAATATTCTCAAATCTTTCCTATAAGACTGGTTATTTACACGAGTTATGTAACAGCGAATACCGACCTAATTCTGAAACTATGTTAGGCAGTATACCTACCTATCCGGGTACACAACAGACAAGTTATACATCTGTGAATTCGCCACATACACACAATTTTCGGCAAGGCGTTCGCTTGTTCGTGTTTGCATTCCGCAGTGAGTTCGACGTCTCGTCCAAGGCCACCGGCGCGGTATTTTCCGCCACCCTGCAGTGCCTCCATAGACCTACCAAGCTGAGAACTGACCATTGAGACGGATCCTTTGACATATTTAGGGCCTATTGTAATTCATTCACGTTAAAATAGACGTAAGTAGATACTTATTTATAATAAAAATCTTGAGAGAAGTATTTTTTTTTCAAAATGGCTAAGATCTGTTCTGTTTTTGAAATTATTTGACACATTGAGTTTTTAAAAGTAATAATACTTCGTTATTACTTAAAGAAAAAAGGTTGGAAACCTTCTATAACTAGTAGGTATTATGGCAATAAAAAAAAATAAAGGTAGGTAGTTCTATTTATAAATTAATGTCAATTCACTCTCAATCATTACAGGATCTAATATTTCCATGTTAGTTTTGTCAAATATCAATATTACGTAAAGACTTTAATATAAAGGTGTAATCGACGTATCTAGTGACGTCGCTAAAACATTTCTGCTGCCTCGTTGGTCTAGTCGCTAACCGCGACTGCTGAGCATGAGGTCCTGGGTTCGAATCCCGGGTCGGGCAGTGATTTTGGTTTTTTCTTTAGGTAATTCTCATTAGCAGCACGGAGTCTAGATTGGTGCCCGGTTGGCTATTGGCTCGTCCCCTATTCCTTTGGGACCTATAACATAACTGTCGAAATATGGGTGTGTTTACACGTGTGATGATAATTATGTTTAGTTTTAAAACACTCCTCAAATCGAACCACCCTTAATCACCAGTATATCAGGCACGATGTGTATCTCAACACGCCTAATGTTGCGCTTGCGTCGTTGTGTACGCATTAAATAACCTGCGTAGCGTTATCCCAAGGTATTCTATTTCTGATGTTGTATTTTGACCCGATTCAAGTCTGCACTACAGATACCGTTATTTCGTATGGTTTGGAAATAGATTTTTAGGAGTTGCCTTTGTATGTCGAGGGCCAGATTACTTGGTGATAGACTATATCATAAGTAACCGTGTGCCGAGTGGTATCCGCCCTAGAATTGACCACCCCCTTTCCTCCCGTGGGTGTCGTAAGAGGCGACTAAGGGAAAATCCAGGAGATGGGAAGCTGCGTCTTCTGTAACTTCACCACCAATACTGCGATCCCGAAGCCGCTGGCCAAGCGTGGGGATTATGGCAAATCCCTACCTCAGGAGGAGGCCTGTGTCAACAGTGGACATCTTCCGGCTGATAATGATGAGACAATATGAATAAAAAGAAGTATATATGTGACCTACGCAACATTCAATCTCCAAAAACTATGGTCAGAACTTTGTACTGTCTTTAGATCATTAGATGACACATGAAAGTGGGACATATCGCAATCGGGAGTGAAAAAGAGGTTCCGAGTTCTAGTCCGCTAACCAGCCCAGTTTAAACCTGCCATTTTAGGAGCGAGTATAACCTATCTTTACATATATCATTGGTAATAGCCGTGTAAATATATCGGTTAGACCTCAGGTGGTGACCTTCGGAAGTATAGGTACCTAGTAACCTTCGGTGAACCTTTTTATGAATGACCGTGTCTCGACGTACGTTTAACTTGGTTCTTAAAATTCTCTTTATTAACCGTGTCGTTTAATTGCCCTTTTTGCCCGTACGTGATATCCGCTTCAGTTGAATAGCAGTTTCCCTCACGATAACCAATTATAGTCCAGGAGTTGCGTTTCCAGAATGTGCCTAACTGCCTTCATGAGGCGTTTAAAAGTCGTGTTGCCTTCGGGTTTTCCTTGTACTTTTAACTCTACCGCGACTGCAGCTGATCGGATAAATGTTATGTGGACTTATTTATTCATTAATAGGATCTTCAACGAAGGATACACAACAACATTTAACAAATACAAGAAAAGGATCTCTTTCACGTTTTCGACTTGATAGGCGCCGTGGTTAAATAATTGGACTGCTGCGCCCAGGGTTGCGGTTTTGATTCCCGCATTTACATGAGCTTGCGATTTGTGATTTTAAATTGTTCTTTTATTTGAAATTAATATAATTAATATAATATAATATTTATGTACCTATATTATTGAGATGACAGACTTGAACTTGACTTATAGGGCATAGCTTAAAAATAGTCTGTGGGTTCTTCCTAAGAAAGTCTTTCCTTAACTCCTCGGCCCCCTTAGGCAATTGGCAAAATGCTTGACGTATAGAATGTCAAATACATATATAGATTTGACATAGTGTCATCGATAATATAGTAGAAACATTATATCATCCCCATACATTTATCATTCTATTCATCACAAACATTTTGCCACTTGTTTAGGGGGTATGTTAGTGCAATAGCTTTGTGACTGGCTACAGCAGTAAACATTAGATCTTCGTACAAGCCAAATATTTGTGTGACCAGCAGCTCATCTTTGTAAATAACATACATTCTCACTTCATACATGAACTTATAACTATGTTAATCCAGCCCGTAAAACTGTGACTAAAACCACGACTTAGAATATACAACCTTAACCTTTCGTATGCAAATGACAGGTCAAATTGCGTCGAATCTGGAAAGCTAATATTGTCATGTGTGAGACGTACTCGAATCAGTGACATCATAATATACGCCCATGCTTCGTGATTCATTTCGTGTAACATAACGTACTGCACTTAGCAATTATATAAATAAAAGTAACAGCTGTAGTTTTATAGTGTATATTACAATGATTGGACATGATTAATAGCGGCCATGATTGTTCTGTGAAATAAAAAAAGAATTTAGCGAATACGAATAGATTCGAGTTCTGTGGTCGGGTTTTGAATTTAGAAGTGGAGGCGTTTGGTTTATTTTTAATTTGGTTTATTTAAAGACATCTTGGCTATTGTTTAATAGACAGTTATGTTTCATCATGATACTTTATCTATTTTTTATACTTTTTCTATATTTTTTTGTAATACCTAGGTCACAAATAGATCCTAGATCAGGGTTTAAGTTTCTAATATTAGGCGTTGAAAGATGTTGGGTAATCTGTTGGAAAAGTCTTGGAACAGTTCGCGGCTTAAGAATATGCTCAATGAATGGCCATGGACAAAATGAGCATGGCTGAATTATTCCACTATTTGGACAAAACTGTGTGTTCATTAGATGATTTCTGCCTGCCCTTACATGCGTGATAATTCCTCTGCCCTTGATAGCTACAGGTATTATAGGTGTGATAGGTAGACACATTGAATTTTCTATTTAATTTAGGATACTTTTCAATAAAGCCAGTTAGTTTTTGTAATAAAAACATATACGTTCTTCACGATATTCTTTAGATGGGGAATATTTTATTTCATCAAACATTGGCTTATAAAAGTACATATAGGTAAGTGAATACATATAGACATCAGTAACTTTATCTATATAAGACTTTAAATAAACAGCGTGTAATGTGTGTACTGTCTGGCTATTATTGTACAATGGCCGAGAGTGGGCAACAGGGCAACACTGATCTGTGCCAAGCGAGTCTTTGTCCAGAAGGCGCGGGAATTCGTTTGTAATGTTGCCATTCTATTAATAGATGTATTTGTTAACCTTTGTCTTATATAGTAACTACAATAAACTATACATATACATATTAAATAGTAGCTAGCAAAATTAAAATTTAATTTGCAAAAAATAGTAAGATATTTTTAACTTGTCTCTACGACTACTTGTACTTTGTGTTAGGTTTAGAAAGACTCGACTGATCCCGCGATTTTAATCTATTTCTAGGTATGTTAGGCTTTGGAGTTTTGAATTTGAAAATTGTTATAGCACATGAATAATAAGTTATTTAGTCCGAGTAATAATAGTTCTTGCTTGTCATGTTTTTGATCATCGGCTACATGTTAGGTAAACCAACAAAATGTAAGCTTTGTTTCGATTTCGTATACAATCTGATATACTAAATTAAAACACAGACTTCGAGTCGATATTCATTTTATACAAACATTTTATATAAGCCAAATAAGTGCAATAATTTCTTTTTAATCCGCACAAGTGCGCCTCCTTCCTGCCAGTCTGTTTTATGTCATTCCAAATTTAAATTCTTGCCATCTTTGAAGACCTAGAAAAAATCTTGGCATCAGTGGTATGGAGGCAAGTGGACACGACACGACTTGCTAATTATTTAGTCACACGTAGATTTCTTAGACACACATTATTAACACCATATCGTCTGTGGAATGTTCTATTTTAGATGTTTTACCAACAAATCGGCTAACGGAACCATCTTGTCTATAGACGGTGTACATTTCGTCAATCTTTTCTACGTATTTTAGCCTATGTTTTGAAAATGGTCAGTATATTGATAGTTTTAATTGTTTAATGTAACGGTGACGGAAAACATCGTGAGGAAACCCGGATTTATTTATCTGAAATCACCAACCCTGAAGAGGCCTTTGCCCTGCAGTGGGACAGTTATAGGCTGTTATTATTATTATTATATTTTTATTATAACGATAGTCAGAAAAACATTTTTCTTTCAAACATAAAAGGAGAAACTCAATTTGATTGTTGTTTGTCTATGTATTTTTAGCGAAATCTTTTGCTTTTGTGTTTTTTTAAACAAGCTGGTTAGGCCTTTTTACTATAATTTATTTCATTGATTGTGACCATTAAAAAGAATATTAAATTTGTAAACCCCATTCGAATTTCGAAATTTATTTAAGTGCTACGATAATACTTTACGACTGAATTTTAAATCTGAATCCTAATTGATTTTTTTCGCAGAAATCTAATAAGATATTCTGATTTTTTTTATGTAAGTATATCAAGGGCCTCTATAATGTTAATTTCATTCGTAGAAATCGAATAAAACTGTTTACCATGTTGTATTTTACGAGTTGTTTCCACATAGTAATCAATTACATATATCTATTTTTCGTGGAAAATCTATTAATTATTTTACTATGTTCTGTCCTTCATAGTTTCTTCGTAAATCTTT
Source organism: Abrostola triplasia (assembly GCA_946251915.1). NCBI lineage: Eukaryota > Metazoa > Arthropoda > Insecta > Lepidoptera > Noctuidae > Abrostola > Abrostola triplasia. Next base: position 1,933,027 of record OX276433.1, read on the forward strand.
GTAAAAAAAATCTTTGAAAACAAACACACCCACACTTTCTCTATGTTTAAATATCTTCAATTCTTAATGGCTTCCCTATAGTATTTTCGCAGAAAATAAATAAACTTTATTCTTTCTTATTTTTAATGAGGCAAAGGTATACATAGTAATCTTAAAAAATAATCCAGTAGTTGCGAGAATCGCATGTGTCTCGCTAATAACAGAACAACATAATTGTTTTACTGATCTTAAGCATAGATTAAAAGAAAACGTCTGTCGTACTCAGGTTATTGTTTCATAGACAACAGTGTCAAAGAACTAATGAAGACAGTGTTTTATTACCTCTTTTTAATTTTAAATATAGAACTGTAATAAACCGAACTGTAGTAAACTGAGTTCTAGTTTGATTGCTTTTCATCATCATCAGCCGGAAGACGTTCACTGTTGAACAAAGGCCTCCCCCTTAGACTTTAGATTTTAATAAATAACAGCACTGTTAGCCGAAAGGTATGACCGTCGGATTGCCAAATGAAAGTTCGCAAGTTCAAACCGAACTCATGTGCGTACTATAAATAAGTTATCAGTTGCCAAAAACAGGAAAGAAAAACATCGTGAGCTTGCTAAGAAAAATCGGTACTCCTGAGAGATTTTTCAACGGTTTATAAAGCCAGAGGCCGTCTCCAGGATATAAAGCAGCCTGAATATAGTACAAGCTAGTACAAGTTATACAACCAATAAACGTAGTAAACAACACACAATAACATAACTTCTATAAATATCGCGTGAATTGTATGGTTATAACGTATCTGTTTACAGAATTGTCGTGCTGCCGCCACAATCAGATAATTGACGTAGGTAGTAATTGTGGAGAAGTGTTTATTAATATTAGGACCTATAGAGTTACGTAGCTTAGTCACGGCTTGTGTTACATATGACACTGATTTGAAGACCTCTGTGAGGGTCGCAACTGGTTTCTGACGCATCTGGTTCATAATCATCAGCCGGTAGACGTCCACTGTTGAACAAAGCCCTCCTCATAAGAACGATTCAATAAACGACAACTTGTAATTTGTATCCACCGGTTGCCCTCAACTCTGAAAATAATCTGGTACATGCTGGTATTTTTTTTTATTAGCCTGTAATATCTCCCACTATATGGACAAAGGCCTCCCCTTTTTTCTCCATAAATTTCTATTCAGTGCCATTTCCATGTCTTATTAAATAATCATTTTAAACATAAAGTTACATCTATTAGGTTGAAGCACTCTTGATCTGTACCTACTCCTTTGTAGATTACAGCCGTGATCATATATATGTATGTAGCTTATAATGTTATGTGCCAATAATCGTGAAATTTGGGGGGTACATACATACATACATAACATCACGCCTGTATTCCCCGAAGGGGTAGGCAGAGGTGCACATACTATAGTACACCCACATTTCGCCAGTTATGTTTTTAGGTCCCAATGTTTTTGGGGGGTAGTCATAAATGAATATTTATTTTAGTGATACTAACAATATTATTGAACTACCTACCAAAATATTATTAATAAACCGGTTTTACTGTTTAGTTTAGAGATTTAAAAAGCATTATTTTCTCTCGAGTAACCTCACGAAGTACATTTTTCATCTGCAATATGAAACGATTATAATGCTTAACGACCATCTGAATATCGACCTACATTCGTTCATATTAAACTTTCAGCTGAACAAATTATAAGTGTACTAATAAAACTAAAGTATTGTAATACAGTAAAGTAACAAAGATGAAAGGAAAAAACCCAATTCCCTGTTACACGGAAAACTGTACTGTGTTAATTATATTTTAATTTTATTCATTAAATGACAGATTGTATTGTCATGCAGGCGACGACGTACGCAATAATGATGATTTACAATTGGTTACCATCTCTAAATACAATTGAAATTTAATTATGTTGTATAGTATAAGGTCGAACGCCCAGCAAGTGTTAGATTATCATAATTAGGTGCCCAAATTCGCCGTTGCCATTTGATTAATAGGCTTCATATTTGGCTAATGACGCCTAGTTGTAATCGCTGCCCATTTTCGCGGCTAATGAAGAGCGGGTGCTATTTAGAAACGACTGTTATTAAGAATTGGGGTGACGACCTGATTGGCGTAGTGTCTAAGGGTTGTGGGTTCGATTCCTGTACGTGACAAAAAATTGCGTGATCCGTGGATGTTTTTCCTGAGTTGAGTGTTTGTTTGTGATATTTCATGTTTGTGAAACGCACCCACAATACTGGAGAAAATCTTAGTGCGGGGCGATGTTTTTCTTAAAAAGAAAAATAAATGTATAGTATCTATGTACCTACGTGTATTTTAATGGTGATTTCAGGATGATTGAAAGGTGTTTGAGTTGGAGAGGCTTTTGAATTGGATTAAGACATACGAAGCTGTTTCTACTTTCACATTGTTCATGTTCAAGGTTATTAAAGTGTTCAAATTAATGTTCTATTTTGTGACTTTAAATCTCATACATACAAGTCATGTTCTTGGCTACACAAGACTGCTTTTTTCTAGAGACTATAAAGTAAATTAAAAAATAAATTAAGACCTAAAACAATTGATAAGTTTCTACTAACGAAAGTTAGTCTACTCTTAACTCGGTAACATAGTATTTTAAACCCCGGAAATCAGTTATGTTTTGACAACTGGCGGTAATTTGGCCTATTATGCGCCATATCTTACCCAAACGAATCCAGTTTAGAGGCTCGCAGTTGACAAAATATTGTAAGCTATCCTTTTGTTACAGTTGCTTTAATTTAAATCTATTAATATCGTCCATCTAAACACACTTATTAATCATTTTAATGACAAATTTATGTTAAATGTCTGAATGTATTTGCACAAGTGAAGCGTCGGAGGCACTGAAGAGGCTCTTACATTAATTAACTGTAATAAAATACCAGAAAAAACAGCTGATGCGTTCCATAGCTTGCCCCACACTAAAGCATACCGAAAAAAGTTGTATAATCAACTACAAAGTTAACGCCTTATTTAGGAGCTGGCAACTCAGTGTGTGCCCAAAACTGGTAATACGATATTTTGTCAAATTCTTTGTATCGTCCTGTTGTACGCGACCTTCAACGTTCGCCAGCAGACTGTTTAACATTAAACAAAGACTGCGCAAAAACGTGGTACGCGGGCGAAGTAAAACACAACAGGTACAGGTGAGTCCGAAGGCCCCCCGAATCAGTCTCTAGGCGGAATGTTTCGCGAGTTAGCGTTCGCGACATGACATCATGTGCCAGTGACCCAGCGAGGCCGCCGATTCTATTAGATTACACTATTCAACGTCGCACTCGCTCGAGCCATTGATCTTGCCATGTTCTCGACTCTAGTGTTCTTGCATTTCAATTGGGCGATCACGTTTTTTTGGAAACAAACAAATAGGTAGTCTGTCTCGCCGCGATAATTCTTTTGATGTAATGCCTGGGAAATATGGAAACGATGTTCCGCATCGTTATTACAACATAGTCGTACATATTTATTGTATTGTAGATTCTACTTTCGATGTTTTGTTTTGAAAGCATATAATATGACATACAGTATAGCTTCAAAACGCCGTGATATTTTAAGAAATTAAGGATTCTTATCGTTTGTATTGTATTGTTCACGTCAAACACGTATTTACGCGAGAAGTTTTTTTCAAAGTACAAATACACGTACGTGCCAAAGTTTGTCTTTTCCGCAGTCCTTATTAAATATTGATATATTAAATTTCATTTACAACACAAGGAAAATCAATAAATTGCGTGTTGGCAATACTTATTAGTGTATGTTGTCTTCATTCCCACGTCAAGTGAACGTAAAGAGTTCATGAATGAGCCGTATTATACATGACTTAATCTTTTGAGACGAGTGTTCGGATAATTGTGCGAGCAATTATAAAGTTACGTTAATAATATTATTGCTAGTAATATAATTGCTAATTGTAATGCAATTGCTAATTGTAATGCATTAACTATTGGATATTGTAAAAGCAGTTCTTTTAGGAGTGATAAGTATAGAATTAATTGAGATTATGGCTTGACCAAGGGCATGCCGCCCTTGGTCAAGCCAGGGCCATCATTATTATTATGAGTGATTCACGATTAAGGATACTTTATAAGTTATAGACACAAATCACGGGCCACGATTATAATGTAAATAGACCTCTAAAGCACTACAAACATTTGCAACTGCGTATACTGGCGAATTTATTTATTTAACAATCTCATGTATGTATACAAACGTTAAATAATTCAAGCATAGATCACATTTTTCTTCCACTACGTCTGTATTTTAAATGTTATAAATATTTAAGTAGTGTGTACGTTGAAAATACTTAAAATCTGAGTGGACTGTTTTGTATGCTTGGAAATGTTACGTCTGCTATTATTGTTGTGGTTGAAGTTCCACTTTCCTACTTTTTTATGTGATAATATTGTCTGTGGCCCCCCGATCATGACAAATCTGTAAGGGAGTTAATGAAATTTCGCAAAGATTATTATTTGAGAGATTTTTGTTATTGTACAATTGATTCTTTATAGTACGAGTATTTTATGAAGTAGTGATTCTCAAGCTTTTCTTTATTATATTTATTATTATTTATATACAATTTTATTAATTTTCAAATGATGTGCCTGCCTCGTTGGTCTAGTGGTTGCTATGCGCGACTGCTGAGCACAAGGTCCTGGGTTCGAATCCCGGGTCGGGCAAAGTGTTACTGGGTTTTTCCATTAGGTAATTTTCAGTAGCAGCACGGAGTCTGGATTTGTGCCCGGTTGATGGCAATAGGCTCGCCTCCTATTACGTTGGGACCTAAAACATAACTGGCGAAATGTGGGTGTACTATATGTGCACCTCTGCCTACCCCTTCGGGGAATACAGGCGTGATGTTATGATGTTTTTCAAATGATGTTTCGAAATCATGTTGCTGTTGCATGTATATTTTTTTAAATCTAACGTTGAATTATTTCCATTTCAAGTCAAGTTTGGCTCAGGTTTGGCGCTCAGGTTTTGATTGTCCTCCAAAATTCCTCTGTAAGAAAAAATACAGTAGAAACAAACTTATACACTGTTATGCTGGACTTTGTACAGCTATTGTATAATATAACTGTCAAACAAATTAACTTCCTAAATACATTTGCAAACAAAAAGAAGAACTCTAACAACATTCGGACCGTGAACATTTTGACCCAAAAGATCTTTTACATTTGATCGGTTACATTGACGGCCGATGTAAAAACGGCCTAACATCGAATTCAACAACTCTTTCAGTCAGTAATGTATACATTAAGTGGCTAATAGCTTTGAAATTACTTCGGTTATATTTAGACAAGCTTTTTGCCACAAACTTGACACTAGATTGAAATTCTAGTCCAATTCTTTGTTACTTTGTTTCTAGACTTGAGTTTCACAGTTACAGTGTTTTGCGAGGTTTTCCTTGTTTCCAATCGTTGTACTATTTTATTTATATGAACAGTTTTTGCTAACGATAGGACAACGACATTTTAAGGTCATTCGCGTGTTCGCGCGCCTGTTTTGACACGTGTAAAAAGTGATCAATGAGTTTTTTGCTGAACTTTCAGTTAAACCCGGAAGGTGGTAAGGTCCACAAAATCCTCTTGTTTCAAACAGATATTGTTGTGTTATGTAGTAAGATGGGCAGCAGCGTCTTCCGTAACTTCACCGCCAATACTGCGATCCCCAAGCCGCTTGCCAAGAGTAGGGATTATGGCACCCTCCCCCCTTATATAAGGGGGAGGCCTTTGTTCAACAGTGGATGTCTTCTGGCTGATGATGATGATGTAGTATCTTAGTGTTATTAAAGATCACTATCATAATGTTAAGAAATATTTATAATTTATTCGTTCATTGTAGTGTTTGGTTTCAGTTTCATATTATTTATTTCTGCATCTCTATTAACATTATTTACATAAAAAAATTATAAACCTGTTGTAACGTTCATGAAAATAACAATAGCTTAAACAAATAATGAAATATAAATCACTTTAATTAAACTATTTATAAAAAAGTTGTCATCTCATGTACCTATTAAAGTTGCCATTGCACAGCGAATCTAATTATGAATATTAAGCTTGGGAAGTCTCCCAGGTTCATATTCAATGACCAATTTTTTTTACACTAACATTAATATCAGTCAAATTAACAACGAGTTTTTAAGTGTTACTTATTCCTAATTTTTAAGATAATGTGTGGTTTTTTCGTATTAGCTCTCACACACTCGAAGTACCGTATCTTTTTACTTCTGTGGTTGCAATTTGTTAGTTTTTGTAAGTCTTACCTTCTGTGACTTTAATATGAATTCTCTCACCATCTATCTTACATGATATCCAAAATCTTATATTGTAACTCTCACGAACAGCAGATTTGAATACTCTAATAAATTTCAATAAAGAACAACTTCTATAATTCACCCTTCTCAGTTTCCCACTATTTTCAACTCACTTTTTTACCATGAATGCAAATTCTCACCTTCAAGATTTATTAGGTAACTCTACTTTCACCGGTTTCCTAACCCATTTTATTACTTACTTCAGTAGTTTCTTCTTCAAGAATATTTCAAGAGATTTTCCGTCTAACATTTGGAATTTTCGATTTTGAATAAAACATACGCATATGCTTAACACAATATCTGTTTGTCTTCTATAACATAATGAAATTATAGATACAGACCCACTCACTGTAATCTTTAATATTAAAACTTTCACGGAAGAAGAAAATATTTTCCTTGACTTATAAATATGTAAAACGCACGTTCGACTATAAAAAACATTGTAACTTGATGTCGCTGCAAATTGTCCCAAATCTTCGGCCATTTTTCCTTATCGCCATTCGGGTAGTATTGGTTTTTATCTGCGGTCCTTGGGAATGGGAATAACTAGTTTTCCTAGCGCGTGTTAAAGATGATAGGCGTAAAGTTATAAAGATTGTATGGCAAGTCTAGTAATGTCTGATTTATATATTTTACTGTACCTCTGTGTTTTATGTGAAAATATTCCGTTCAGTTACGTCTAGTATTTATTTGCACGTCGTTTCGCGGGATTTGCGCAAATATTTAAATAGTTGTATTGTTATTCTTTATATTTTCCTCGTCTTAAATAATTTCTGTACCTATTTTACTAATAGCTTTATAATTTTAATCAGCCTAACTTCTCCGAATTCGTGTTCTATTACATAACCAGTTTAATTTTACGTCGTGAATATCAATCCTTTCCATTAATTTATTTTCTTCCTAAGACTAATGACTCGCGTCCTGTTACAGCATTTAAGCGACCCAGATCCGCAGCATCTGTGCTAGAGTTAATATATTATCAGATATTATATTTACTTACTGAAATATTGAGGAAGAAAACTACCATATCAAGAGCGAGATCAATGAATCGAATTTATCTAATGGAAATTTCTAGATCAATGTCAAAGATTTTCCATGAACGTTGATACCTAAGGAATTACTCAGGAAATTATGAATATTTTAAGAATTTAATTTAGTCTTATTTATAATTATTACTGAGCTAATGATGAGCTTCGAGCGCGGATTTGAGAAATAGTTGGTACGACGCATTTAAATTAGCTCCATAAATTCGATTGATCACTAAGAACATTTAATTTACGCTCTTTCGTTGATTATGAATTTTAAATTACGCTTGTCTGCGATCATCTGTCAAAAGAAGTTTTTAAATTTATTAATAGACACAATATAATCAATATCGAGTGATTTAATTCCATCAAAACAGATCGTCACAACAAAATCCGTTCTGAATTCTAGAATCGTTCGCGGGCACCATAATAGGTTGGTCCACTTATACACTTTAAACTGGAATTCTACGCTCAGTTACAACTATGTAGGTATTTGTATGAAAGTGAAATTGTTCGAATTCCCCGGTCTGCTATTGTGATGGTTGGCCCGTGACATGACGGCCTTGATAGGTCATCGTTTCTCGCATGGGGATTGTAAACAAAATTATGGTGTTGGTGTGGGTGTATTGTATTTGGACCATTGTTTTGTGGGAGTTTCGGTGCGCGGTGGTCGTTTGTGACGGGGTGGACAGTTTTGTTCGACTGTATTACTTGTTATTTATGGAAATTGTATTAGGTTTTGTTGTACAAGTTGATTGTTAAGTCGTCATCGCTGTCGGTTATCTTGGAGTTTAATTTTTCAACACAACAATATTTTCATTTATGAATTTATTAGTAATATAATGTGTTAGTTATTTAGTGTGTTTGTTTCTTCTATTGGATCTTCTTGTCGGTGTAGCAGATACCGTCATTCTTTATTTTCTGTCTCTTTTGGCCTCTTGATACAACATGAATAAATATTTTCTCTTCACTTGTAGCTAGTATCTTCTGGGAGGAAAAGGGGAAGGCCCTATCCACATTCTCGTTGCCTTTGTTCTGCAAATGGTCTCCAGTGTTCTTCTGCTTTCGCTTTCTGTAACAAGAGGACTTTAAAAATGAATAAAATATATTATAATATCCTGCAAAACGAAATCAAGCGATACCTTTCATCTTTCAAACAGATCGTACGATTTGCTTGAAGTGCCCAGAATCTTAGTATGAAGTGTGTAAGTTGGATAAATAAGTCGTTTGGTTATTCTCGTAAAGCATAGTGACGATAAAATTATATGTCAATGTGCTAATGATTCTTAACAATAAGGAAACGATCCTTGTACTGCGTAGTAGCATTTCGTTTTGTTTATAAGACCAGTTTTAGTGATTTAGGTAGATAATATGTAATTTGTAATTCAACCGTTCTAACCGTTTCGCTAACTATTCATTTAAAGGGTGAATCAAGGACTTCTGTATTTAGAAACTACGACACATGAGCAAGGTGTCTAATGGTAGCTTCAAAAGAAATGGAAAGAAGTTTTTAAGAAGTTTTTGTATTGAATTTGTGTGTTTATGTGATATGCTTAGTACAGCATATGGAAAGGATTAATATGGATTGGCTTATAATGTTGAGAGAGAGTTCTCTCTTCTCTCTCATTATAAGCCAAGATTCAAGATCGACAACGAAGAAAAACAAGATACAGACGGAGCCATAAAGTGTTCAGCTGACTGATTGGCAATTGCTCTTAAAACAGGCTAAAGAATGCTAATCCCTTCTTATTAATATTATTTACATAATTTACATAGGTCAGTACAAATACTACTCAAGGTGGACCCTCGTCCGTATGACGTCATTCTTTAGTCATCTTTAAGGGGTCTTACTTGGAAATCAGAACCAGATCTGCAGCGGGGAATTTCCATTGAGGAAAGCCCAAAACAAGATCTAAAATGGACCAAATCTAGATGGCTTGTAAATTGTTGATACAACTATGCAACTGATTGCTAAGCACAAGTAGCTATGTAACCAAGTACAAATGCAAAAGTTATTAGAACCTATCTCTTTATTTATTGTAGCATGTATTTGATTTTTTTTTGCCTAAACTGCTGATCTAGACTATGATGATTTCTATGACATTTTGGAATGAAATAATTTGGGTTGTGAGCTGCTTTGTTTTCGTACAAGTCTTAAGTAAATCCGACAGCAGACAAAGCAGCGTGCGGAAGCTAGTTCTTATATAAAAATATGACGCGATAAGCATATTTATCAGATCTACAACTCGTAGTATATTTAGACACATCGTTTATACCAGTTTTGATTTGCATAGCGATATAATTTAAATTTACAATAGTCGTAACACACGTGACGGTGTCTGTTTGGTATTGAGATCAGCTCAGTGTGATTTTAAACCGACTTTTAAAAGGAGGGTCTGGTTGTTTTAAAACAGATTTTTCTCTTTGATATCTCTGGTATAATCAAACTAAGTATGGGATTTCTTTTTATATTTATTTAGGCTTCAGCAAGCATCTATATCTGTATAGGGAATTTCATGGTTCAAAAATTTTGGAAGAACCAAATTAATGATAGCGAATCACCAGTCTTCACCTCCCTTAAAAGTTCAAATATCTACAAAATTCTAACAATCACAACTACTATGGAATAAGTAACAGTTCTAAATTATACGTTAATGTCCATAATCAATTATTTTTAATCGCTGGCCCAGTATTATACGGGTGGAGCCCTTCAACGCCCCTGCCCAACGTATACATGGACAGTTTAATGGGGACAATTGGAGCCTACATCACGTCATGAGGATACAAGCCCCTTGGGATAACTTTAAATCATTTAAGTGTTACGCAATGTTTTGAAAATATTGCGTAATGTCAAAGTTTTGGCTCTATGACTCAGTTTGCGCCCGGCTCGATACTTTTGAGCAGAAAGGGTGCGTATAAATGCTACCAGTCTAGATTTAGGTGCAGATAGACGAAATATCAACAAAAAGGCTAAAGAAAACCAACTGAACACTTCCACAGTCTTCCTTCATTCAAATCCGCTTAACGCTTAAAGTACATTAGCCACTAACAATCCAGTTTAGTACACAAGTTTCGGGAAGTATCGTCCTACTTCGTAGCCGTTGGCCTTGAGATTTTCGAGCGAACCGTGCCCAGTTGCCTAGCGTGTAATCGACTGACGTCAAAACCTAGGCTGTGCCAACGACCCGACAAGGCCAAACCGTCCGTTTACGACGCCATAGAAGTTTTATTGAAGCCGGAGTGACGCGGCGCCGGTTTTTTTTTAATTCCAAGGTCGCTTCAGGTGTTCGTAGACAAGGTAAGGATACCAAATACCTTTCAATTGTTTGGACTGAAAGTTTTTTGGATCATTCTTTGAAGCTGTTTTGAGAAAACTATTTGAGATAGACTAAAACTTTTAAGGCAATATTAGGTCCGCCATTTAACTTAAGGCTGCGTATTAATTACGCGGGAGAACTCTGGCTCGCGTGTATATGTCGTGTTACACATAACGCTATGACAAACATGCTCAATTGCTCACAGTAGGGCTTTAGGCTATTTTAATGATTAAAAAATGCGTCATAACGAACATAGACTATAGTGCTTTTTGTGAAGGTTAGTTTTAACTATAACTTAGCGATCTTTGTAGGCCTCAATAGGTATATCTCTCTTCCTCACATTTTAAGAAGTACCTGACCAACTTTTTTTACATCTAAGTTTCAATTCGTATCTCTATCTTCTTTATAAGCAAATTGTTGATTTGATTGTGTTACAGACTAATGATATTCATAGTAGAAACAAAGCACTTTATTGACAGGCATAGTGTGAAAACGAAAATGTAACCCAGCTACTGCTATGAGCTCAGCAGTCGCTTGCAATGAAGACATAAGGACAGGTCACGCAGAAAAAAATCTAATAGGTCAGGCAACAATTTGCCAGTTGCCGGCAATATAGCCCAGCAGGATAAAGTTGATAAAGCTGCACTTAGCCGTGTAATAGTTGCCAGTTTGACAGGCAATTGTTTTTAGTTTAGTGTAACAATCAAACTATTCTCGTCGACACACGTGCCGGATGTTGATCGATACATTACACGTCTTTGTCCCTTCTAAGTCGGTTAAAAACAATTGAAGTGAGCTGCCTTGATAGTGTTTATTAGTGCGGATTTTCAGTAAAGTATGTGTACCTATACAACCTTTCCTCGTATTGCTTTTTATTCAAAAGCTTTATGGAAAGTTAAAGTGTTTACTATTTATAATGAGAAATAAATTAAGTATATATTATATATTTATATAGGATAGTGTCCCTAAGGTAAAAAAAAATAACCACTACTTTGATAATCTTTTATAACCAAATTACTTAGTCAGTTGTTTACTGTCTATCTCCTACGTAATTGTTATTAGTTTACATATCTGTGAAAAATTGTTATTGGCCATGTAATATAAAAATATATTAGACTATGTGTTTGGTTGTAAGTTTTTCAAAAAATATAAAATAAATTAATTGGAATGGTATGGAAGTACTTTGTCGGAGTTGGTTTTTTATTTATCTATTCTTAATATTTAGAAACAGGACAACATTAAAGTTAGTCGCTGTGATAGTGAATCCTTGGAAAATGCTCATTCGCTTGTAGTTGGAGGAGTATTGGAGATTTTATTGAAGTTAAAAGTCTTGAAGTAAATGCCTGAATGGTAATGACTTTACACCGCTGGCGTAATCTTGAGAGATGACGTTAAGCTGCCTTCAATATGGACCATATCAATCTCGTTGGCGAGCTGTAGGTGTCAGACAGATCGGGCGATCTTATACTATATGCCTTAATACTTAATGGTGTAGGCAGAAGTCTACCTACACTATTGTAGACCACAGTTTTGATTGAGTTTATAGTTCTTCCCAAATATGGTTATTAGCAACATTTTATTGTGTTACTTTAAATTAGGTATTTTAATGTTGGAGCCATTAGGTTTGGATGTATCATCATACTACCTATAGTATTTCTTGGAGTGATGGATAGAGAACTTGAACAACCAACATTTCAGTCTGTGTAAGTTTTTGGTTGTTAAAGAAGCAAGCTGCCATAAATTAAGCACACTTATTATTTAGTAGTGTTTTCTTCTACCTAATTTTAAATTTACATAGTTTTTAATTACTAAATAATAAAACTGCTACTCAAGATTAAAAAAAAAAATTTTTTTTTAGTTTTTTTATGCATATAGATAGATTTAGGTACTGAATGAATAACTGAAGTAAGTACTAAGTAGCTACACTTAGTAACGATTTCCGTTGACATAAAATATCAGATTTGCACAGATTGAGGTCGTTTTATGGCGATTCTTACCTTGTTCTCTTCTAAACCATAAAGATATGGGTAATCGTCTTCCGTGTTTTAGATTCCGCAACCTTAATGCGTCTGGTTCATTTGAGGTTGCTCCGAAGGTTGCCCCCCCGGAAGCCGTGAGTAACCGGCGGTTGCTAGGTTACAAAGATAACATAGACGGCGGTTGTAAGTTTATTAGAAGGTTGGGTAGACGACAAAGAAGACGTGTTTTTTTAACGATCCGTTTTAAAGTTTATTTCAGAAAAAAGTTGTAGCAGAAGTTCGCAGTTGTTTAAAAAAACTCGCCTTTCAAGAAGGGGTAGGCTGATATTGTTTACCTTTTTTTCGCCAGTTAAGTTAAAGGTTTATTAATATAGAGGTTTGAAATACAGCATATATCTTTAAGCTTTAAAATATCGATTCGTTAAAAAAAATACAAACATAATAGTACACACAGTAGGTACACCAACAATTCGCCAGTTATGTTATAGGTCCCAATGTAATAAGGGGCGAGCCTATTGTCATCATTCAGGCACAATTCCAGACACCATACGAGCTACCCGTAGACGGCAGTTTATTATTATTAATATTTATAATTTATTAGTTACTAGCTTTTGCCTGCGGCGTCGCCCGCGTTAAGTAGCCTATTTTCTTTCTTGGGTCTTAAACTTTCTACTTGCCAAATTTCATCAAAATCCGTCCAGCGGTTTAGTCGGGAAGGCGTAATAGATAGACAGACACAGTTACTTTCACATTTGTTATATTAGTATGGATTAGTAGATATGATTATAATAACTTCTAGAAGTTTTAATTATTTTACTGCTGCCTAGAATAGCTTATTCTAGAATTCCCTCCAATTTATATTAGGTATTGGTTTAATATGCATCGTACCTAATCTATAGCTATAACTATGCCATATACTTTAATTACATATTAAAATGCACTAAAACTATTTTTACGACTTAATATTCATATTAGAAGTCAGAACTAGTTTGTATTTTATGTTATAAATCTAGAATCTTAATGATTCTATACAGTTTTTTGTTTTTCGAAATCGTATCTCTTTTTTTACGGCTCTAATACATTAGTCAGAGTTATTATCGGTGTGAACTGTAGTATAACCCTCGACTTCTTCGTTGGTCTAGTGGTCCCTTAGCACGACTGTTGAGCACGAGGTCCTGGGTTCGAAACCCGGGTCGGGTAAAATGTTATTGGGTTTTTCTATTAGGTAATTCTCAATAGCAGGACGAAGTCTGAAGCTATATGTTAAAAGCCCCCTATTACATTGGGACCTATAACATAATTGACGAAATGTGGGTGTACTATATGTGCACCTCTACCTACCTCTTCGGGGAATACAAGTGTGATGTTATACTGCTAAAAAACAATCGAGAGACGGCTATGTTGTTACAAGATAGGCCCAATAGACTGTCTAATACATATGTCAGTCCCCTGATAGGTGATCAACAATTCTAAGCAACGTTTTTTTTAACATCGTCCCTTACGTTCTCCTGTGTTTTGGGTGCTTTTCACAAACATGAAATATCACATACACAAACACCCAGACTCTGGACAAACATCTGCGGATCACATTTATGTTCCGTGCGAGCATGGAACCCGCAACCGTCAACGCAGCGGTCCAATCGCTGAGCCACTGCACGAATCAGATCGTCACCGGGTGGGTTATCTGGACTATCGGCCACGGCTATAAGATCAGGCCTTATTATGCAACTCGTAAATTTAATCTAGAAGCAAATCTAGCGAATAACAAATTGTTCTCACGTATTTGTCTTTTAGTCGATTTTATATAGGAAGGCTGGTTGTCAGATGCCTGAACAACTTAACTCATATCAGACCATCCAAATTGCTGGTTGTATGTTTAGTTCAGTTTTGTATCTAGATTTTCTTAGCAACTAACTTTATGACCTATTTCCATTAATCTAGGTCGTCCTAAGCTTCGTTTCTCTTTACATTATAAAACGGCACTTTTTTCGTCCTTTTATAATTTTTTTCATGCCACGGAACCATCTAACCCTTCCGTTCTACAACCGCATTATTGACCGTGGCGGTCGAAAAAGTTTGCATGTTTACGATTTACAGAGCACCCCAGGAAAAAAGGCGCATTCAAAACCCCAGCAAAAGGGGGCCAGTTACGATAATATTCTAAACTCCGACATGATTATTTTTTCCTGGTATAAAAAGTAATGTGTTTTAGCAACAAGCATCTACATTTAAAAATAAAACTTAACCCTCAAATGATAAAGTTGAATTTGATTTGCAGGGGGCCGAAATTAGAATCTGTTACGCCAAAGGATAGGGGCTTTTTGCAAATATTTAAAGGGCCATTTTTGTTTGTGCGCGTTTAATAAAAATATACGCGAATGTTGCCAATTAACAGCTATATGTTCGGCTGTAATCACGGAAGTTACGATAGCCAGTGATCGTGCGACCCTTGTTATCAAACAAGGATTAACTTGCTAATAAAGTATAAAAGGACCCAAAATGGCCGCGTTGATCGGGCTTAGTTTAGTATTTTAAATCGAATCTAAAAATACGTGCAATTTCGTTAAAGGTTTAACGATTTTCATTAAGATAATTCGTTCCTTTTCCGGTACTTCGAAGGGAAAATTATGGTTTTACTTAGGTAATGTACGCAGTTGTGAATAAAAACAAAATGGAAGCGGGGTTCACCAAGTTACTTCCTAAAACATACCTACTACATATATATCTCACATTTTATTTCTGAATACAAATAACATGTATATCATTAAACTTTGTGGTTGTAAGATCCAATCTATACATTCGATTCCTGGAATGTCTGATAGTCTCATTAAGTAAATACCTACATTGTTACATAATCAACAACTATTTTGATCGTAACCGTAAAAAAATCTCATCTTCGTATCAGCATAAACCAATTGCCACATAGAAAGACTTCATGCGTGGTGTAGACTGGTCCGTCAACAGATTGGTATCGAGGTTTTCGTCCAGGGTGCGATAGTCGTACTTTAAGTATCGTCACTCGTGAAGGCTTTCCACTTGCATCCTTCAATCGAAAAAATTCTCATTATGACACTACAACACTTATCCAAAAGGCTGGCTAAAAACTGTTGTACAGTATACACCTCGCCAATAAAGCACCATTCACAAATAACCCCCCACTGCTCACAATACACGACAGTTCTCTCAACATGTACGTGAGGACATGGAAGTTTGCAGGAAACGCTTTTCACTAGCGCGGACTGATAAAACGGGCCGTGTCGGGCTTCCTACGCAAAAATTGAACATTCCAACCGCATTTGAGGGTTACTGTACAATATCGTGTCGTTTTGGTCGGGACTTATACCTACGTGCGCGCGAATTTTGTGGTTGAATTGTGGTCAATATTCTAATGTAATCGTCTGCTGGTGATATTAATTGATAAATCTGTAGTTAGCGGGAAATAAGTTGATATATACAGTAGTGAATGTTGGCGGGACGAACTTGACTTGTTTATGCAATACTGGTTGATGGCAGGTGATAACAGGGAGATGTGGAAAGAGCGTGGTGAGGCTTTTGCCCAGCAGCTGATAATAATAATAAATGTTGGTGATAGAAATTTGTAATAATTAACTATGGACCTCAATACCTAACACATGGATAAGTTAAAAAAAATCTGATCAAATTAACATTGGAAGTTTGAATGAAGATAGTTTTTATCCCGGGATAATTCCTAAGAAAATTGCGGAAAAAATTTCCACGCATGCGATGTCCGGGGCAGAAAATAGTTTTGAAGTTTTATATCTTCTTTGTCCAGACATTGTCAGTACTTACCCATCAGATGCTTGTAAAGCTTCAAGATAATTTGATAAAGTGACTTTGCTTAAAAACTCGATGACCACAAATTGGTTGATTGTCTGTTTGTTTGTACAAAGACACCGTCCATGTTGGATCAGATGGAAAACTCTTGAGTGTTTTTATAATTTTCGTCTTGTGTGGTCAAGTTTTTTTGCGTTTTCGTATAATACCTGTCGGTGTACGCTGTTCGTGTATTGTGAACCAATCATGTCAGTTTGTTAAAATCAAAAACGTTATCAAAGCTTTTGCCAGCATCATTTCAATAAAAAACAATTTTATTTGACGCAAGAGAGATTACGTATAAGAAGCTCAGAATAATACATGCCATTTTACTTAAATACTTCTTACTACTACTTAAATACACATATAAGAAGTAGCAAGAAATTACATCAACTACATACATGTTAGCCTTTTGAAGGAATCAATGATGAAAAAGAATTTGTTCCAATTTGGGACAATCATTACCTATGATACTTTAACAATTGAAGGTGGATTGAACTTTGACATTCTTACAATAACAAAAATTTCTATAAGATTTGACAGCAGATGACCACACATCTAAATAGGCGTCGAACCACACTCCGAGCACACAACCTACACAGCGACCAGTGTGAGTCAACTCAGCTCGTCGACCTCAAAGACGTCTAGATTCGGCCTACACATTCAGCCCCGTCGGCCCCAATCGAATTAGTATCAAATGGGCTGAACATAACACAATTACACAAACTAAATAACCGCATTGTTGCTTCTTGTTACTTTTCTTTAAATACATGTTTGGATGAAAGGTGTTTGCGGTAATCTTTTGAGGGTTGAAAGGGTGTCTACAGCTCTTGCAGGGTTAAGGGTTGAGGGTTGTGTTACATTGAGGCTGATCATCAATCAATGTGTGGGAGGATTTGGACATTTTATACCATTCTTTAGATTTATACGAGCTACCGTTCCGGTTACGTCGCATAAATGTTCTAATAGTCCAGGATTCGAGTAGGCTTCTGGAGATAGGTGACATTATAAGTAACTTTTGCAATTATTTACGTCATATAAGCGACTTCGCTGTACAGAATCCATATAAGATACTGGAGTAAAAAATCTAATATTTCCAATAAGTCTTAACCTAACATTAGTATTAGTGTAGAATTAATTGGTTATGCAATCTTAATAAAATATAGACATAAAAATATCACTCGCCTAAGTGTGATATTTTGTGAGCTAACTCTAGGACAGACTAAACTACCTAACTGACTTTTGGGAACACGTAATAACAGGCAGTATGAGAAGTTATTGATGTTGACTAAACATTTCCCTTTCTTGAACTTTCTTCTGTATCGTGGGTGCGTTTCACAAATATGAAATACCACATACATAAACCCAGGCTCAGGACAAACATCTGCAGACCGCACAAATGCCACATTAATCAGGTTGTCATATTCAATAAGTATCAACAAATAGAGACTGGAATAAAATAATAAAAATCCATTCTATTGAGAAAAAAAAGTAAGAATTAAAATATTCGCGATCTACCAATTTCAATGTGTATAGAGTAAACTCTCCATCTCAAAAATAGCTAGAATATTTCGTGGGTATTTCTTTAAAGTTTTCTTCGTATATTTTTGTTCCACTTCTCCGAGACAGGGACCGGACCTACCCAAGTTCAAGTTCAAAGTTATTGTTTCACATAAACGTCGAGAAAAAAGTAATTGTTTCACGAGGAAGGTAGCGCGGTAAACTTTGGCTGTCCGGGAATATTTACCGGGAATTTATTTAGTTTTTATTTAATGTTAACAGACCTTTGCCAAGGATAATACCAACGTAGATATAAACAGCTGTTGTTCTACTTTTATCCTTCTAGATTTATTTTATGTACCGGGATGTAAAAATCGTATGTCCCAATCCAAGTCACACTGTATGCTGAATTAAATTAGTAATTAAATTCGTAAAGCCAAGACAGATTTAGAAGCCCTGCCCCCTAACCAGGAACTCTTAAAGCAAGACATTTTCCGTTGTGAAAGCGGACACCGCTACATGGTGTGAAGCGGCATCTCGCTTCCGCAACAGAAAATTTCCCGGTTTAAAAGATCATGGTAAGGGGGCTGATGAAGGAGAAAACAGCTGGTACGCCTCAGGAATTGAAGAAAGAACGGGATAGGTATGGGCATTGGATGTGCATGCAAATGGCAAGTTGGCTTTTATTGTGGCGTTCTTCTGGGGAGGTCTTTGTTTAACAGTGGACGTATACCGGCTGATGATGATGATTTCTCTGCGTGAATGCAGTAGGTACGAAGTTTTTCTTGGTTTTGGTGTACCTTGGTTAAAGTTTAACTGGAGAAGAAGTCAAGAAATCTAAAATTAAGTGAATATACTTATTATTGTTCTTCTTATCGTATGGTCGATGAACAACTGGTAATATGGTATCAGAACTGGCGTTACACAGTCAAAAATATTTTAAATTGTGGTCGGTTTCCAACTAATGGCGACCGCTAAGTTTAGATAAACGTTTAAGCTGCAAATCACAGTGCTTTAAATCCTGTGTCATTATCGTGTGTTAGTTATGAGATACGAAGGGCTGGACAAGGTTATCTTAACCTATTATATTCGTAAACTCGTCACGGCGCATGACAACCAGCCCCCTATTAGCCTACAGCCATGTAACCGTTTATGAAGATGACTGGTTAATGAATAGTTGATGTGTTTACCTATTTATTGTCCAAAAAGGAGTGTTATGTTTTTGGGATCATGTGTGGATGTATGTGCGTTTCTTTATTCCATCATAACTTCTGAATGCCTGAACCGATCTGTATGTTTCGCGAAGGGACACTGAACTCTAAGATACAGGTACTTACCTAGTTTAGAGGTCAGGGTTTCAACGTGTGTTTTGTTGAATAAAGAATTATTATTATTATTTTCTTTATTTATATACATTTCTTATATTATTATTATTATGTATGGATTTATTTTGGCACCAAAAATTAGTTAAACAAGATAAGACACCAACCCCCTTATTCATAATATAGGATTATTCCGGCATTAGCTAAACCCCGAATTAAGTTTATTGACATCTTTATTCTTTAAAATGCAAACGTCAGTGACGGGTATAATTTAGTCCATGGTTTAAATTTATATTTTTTTATAAATAAGCGGGTTAATGTAATATTTAAAAGCAGCCCATAACTGTCTTATTGCAGGGCAAAGTTCTTTCAGATCCTTCTCTATAAGAGAAGCTTAAGGTTACAATTATTAATAAAAGAATAATCGACTACCTGATTGGCAAAGTGACTAAGAGACTAGAATGCTGCGCTAAGAGTTGCAGGTTCGATTCCCGCTCGGGACATAAAATTGTGCGACCCGTAAATGTTTGTCTGGGTGTTTGTGTATGTGATGTTTCACGTTTGAGAGAGGTACCCACAATACAGAACAAATTCATAATGGTTTAAAAATATACTAAAAGTTGTTTAAGTTTTTTTTTATAGCAACCATAGACTATTAGGTAATGGATTTACTTTTTATCAAATTGGATTGGCATCATAAGACGCCTTCAAACACCTCATAAACTGGAAGTAACGGCTCCTCAGACTACTTATTGCGAGGTTAAAGGAAGAAATCTCGCAAAAAGCAACCCACCATTAGACAGAATCGAATACTTAGATTACACATGTTTTATACATTTCCCCTTTAGTTTACACATTATTAAAATACCGAACACTTACTTGATCGTAGACGACTGAAGTCATTTCGCTCACAAGCAAAAACTAACCAAACAACCTTCGAAATAAAGTTTAACTTCCTATAACGCGTTGGTATGACTTTTCATGCATTAGAAATTAGACTTTATACCTATAAAAATAAAAGTTATTTTGTATTTTTATGTGCTGTACGTATGTATGCGCAGTTTTATCACGTGCCCCGACATGAAGCACACACTGTATAATTGATTTTCTTTTGATAAAAAAATCGTAGTATACTCACATACCATTAATATTTAACGTTTATAATTTGATTATTTCGCACCTGACATTATGGTATTATGTAGATACTGTTGTAGAGATACAGGGCTAGCAGAGTTCCAGGCGTAACTTCCAGGCCTAACGTTTTTTTTTGTTTTTTGGCAATTAGCAATGGTTCCTGCCAGTGTCGTGTAGTGAACACACATGGGTATATTGCGGGTTCTGGTAAAAACGAAAAAATAAAACTGTTTTAGGCGTTATTTCGGTGCAGGCGTAACTTATTCCATCTTTCATACTAAGATGATACCTGTATTAACTAAACCCCGTATTAAATCTATTGACATCTCTATTATTTGACATGCAAATGACAGTGACAGGTATAAATTAACCCACAGTTAAAACTGTCATTTCTATGTGTACCTAATGGTAGTGTGTGACTTTTACTGTTATTTTGAAACTGAAAGTGAACTGTGTCAGAGTTGACATGACTGAATTGTAAATGTGTAACTTGGTTAATTTGCACATAATTCGCCTCTGTTTGTTTGTGTGTCCACGCTACTTCTTCGTAACCTTATACAGGCTTTACCAGCGATGACTGCCAAGTCTATCAGTAGATATCCTTGTAAATTGGTTTATTTGGCTACAAAGGCATATTTGTAATTCCTACTAATATTATAAACGCGAAAGTTTGTAAGTATGGATGGATGTTTGTTATTCCTTCACGTAAAAAACTACTGAATGGATTTTAACGAAATTTTATATGGAGGTAGCTGACACCCTGGATTAACACATAGGCTACTTTATATCCCAAAAAAATTTAGCGGGTAACACCGCGGGGCGCAGCTAGTGATAAATAGGGTTATAGGAAACACTTTTACACGACATTATTTTTTAAAGACGAAATGCATAGTCAACCTTAGGGTATTCTTCTCTCTTCTTCAGGGCCAACTGTCGTTTTTAAATTATATTTAAATATAATATAGATACCTGTGTGTATATAACACAAAAATATGCGTACAACAATGTATAGGTAGGTACTCAAGATTTTTTCAAAATACATCTTTCTGACACCTCACTTTATTTATATAAAAATGTATGAATTCAAGAAAAATGTGTTGTTTAACTTACTTTGAATATATTTGAATACAATAGCATTTGCTTATCAATTTATATTGTACTTATAATATAATAAGCAAGAACTTAATCCACTGTAAAATGTTTTTAACGAGACCATTATTTTATTGTCATTTTGCTTTTGAATATTGCAGAAAAAAACCTTTTCCAGGCAGTTGATTGAATGGCTAACCCTACGTCGTCATCACCACTACCAATCTAATGACTGGCTAGTCTTCTTGCGATATGAGCTGATCTTTTATTACCACATAAGCCACCTGCTTTTATTGTGTATAGCCGAACTGCTCGGCTCGCGACTCTGCCGCGTAACCAGCTCATGAAGGGCTCCGGTCGAGTTCGAAACTAGTCGGGCATTCCCGAATACACCCGTGAGTATAACCGGAATATATAGTAAATAATATGGATAACACTCACGAAAGTTATTATATATTATTATCAACTGCGAAAATAGTAATTTATAGGCAGATGTCAGTCAGTGGTGTCTTAGATTGATTATGAAACTACATGGTACCTATATGACAATACGAGGGTCAAACTGAAAGTTCTTAGAAAATCTAAAACTGATTACATAAGCCAGTTATTAGTTTTATTATATCTTTTCAAAATATTGTCCATTCACGTCAATACACCGCTGCATGCGATGGAACCCCTGGGAAAAGCACTTTGCCCACTCGTCTTTAGGGTTCTCTTCAATGGCATCGCGATACGCAGCCACCGCTTCTTCAGCATTCATAAACCGCTTTCCTTTAAGTTTTTCTTTAATTTTTGGAAATAAATAAAAATCACAAGGGTCGAGGTCGGGGCTATACGGCGGGTGACCCAGTAATTCAACGTTTGATGTCGCCAAATAGTCGATCGTTCGCTTAGCGGTGTGCGACGAGGCGTTGTCGTGGTGAAGGAGGATCCTACTGCGAGGTCGTTTCTCTCGAACTTTTTCCAAGACAAGTGGCAAACAATTGGTAGTGTACCATTCTGCAGAAACTGTTTTTTGATCCTCTAACACAATTGTTGCGAAATGACCTATCCTTCCAAAGAACGAGGCCACCATTTTTTTTCCCGCACTTCGATCTCTCTTCACTTTAGTTGGCAACCTCTCGAAAGGAAACACCCACTGAGCAGATTGTCTTTTGGTTTCAGGATCATAACAGTAAATCCAGCTTTCGTCACCTGTTAGTATGTCGAACACAGCATTTGAGTCACCTCCGTTAAATCTTTCAATCATTTTACGGCACCAATCCACACGATGGAGTTTTTGAGCCTCAGTCAAATTATGAGGTATCCACCGGGCGCAAAGCTTCCTGACTGCTAAATGTTCGTGGAGGATTTTGTGCACTTGACTCATACCGATGCCTAAGCTTGTCCGAATCTGCTGATAGGTCACTCTTTTGTCAGTCTCTATCATACGCCGCACAACACAGATGTTATCTTCAGTCGTTGCCGTAGAAGGCCGTCCCTTACGTAAATCATCAGTGAGATTAGTGCGACCACGTTTAAACTCATTAAACCAGTTGTAAACTGTCGCACGAGATGGGGCTTCATCGTGAAAGGCCAATCGTAGTCTATCATAACTTTCTTGTTGACTTAAATGACATCGAAAGTCATAAAAAATCATTGCACGAAAATTTTCTCGTGTTAAATTCATGTTGACGTGACTCAGACAATTTTCAATTTGCCGCCAAATCGTAAAACAAATGACAAATTAATGAAATATATACTCAGTAATATTGGCAAAGAGTTCTATTTTCAAATTTTAGAATTATTTTTTTATTATATTGTTTACAAGTGGCCAGTTCTAAGAACTTTCAGTTTGACCCTCGTATTATATGAACGTTTGCTTTGTTGCTTACAGGTGGAATTCACAATCTTGTGGACACGAACCTATATTGGTCTTCTATTAGTACTTCTAGTATAAAACTTCTCGTCTGATTGTTAAATTCTAGCTTAAACTCAACAAACTTAGCATTTCGTCGTTGATAGTCCAATTCCGAGTAATTAACATTGTTAAATACCGCGTATGTGCACTTTCGCTAATTTCACACGAAGTTACTAAAAAACTAATCGGCATTTCTACGGACTTGAGTATAAGAGCGTTTCGTTCTCTATAATCTGATGTAAGTACTATTTTTAAAACCAATATTCTCAATAGTTAATTTTCGTAATTTCATTTTTGCTTTTTTGTACATTCGCGGTTTTGAATACTGTTTCTTACGCGGTATTGTACTAACAACGACGATTTGTTTTTTTTAGAAACGGTTTTACGAGTTAACGGAGGTACAACTCCAGTAACCTGTATATAAAATTTTTAATTCCCTCCCCCCACTACGTTAACATCAAACATGAACTTTCATCTAGCACGTTAATATTTCAATTATTTGTGTATTGTCGGCGCGTAATGTTTAATTATGTATCTCCCTCGCCCGGGGGCAAATACCGGGGGATACACTTCAGATGGTTTTATGTCAAAGGATAGGGGGGGAACCGGGTTAGGCTTAGCGGTGTGGACCGGAATCATACGCTCGAGGACGCGGGATCAAGCCCAGACCAATAAAAATGATGTTTACATTTTATAATGTTGTTTATGACATTATAGTTAAATTAAGGATAGATTTGACGATCCTAGCCGCAATGGCTGCGTTTGGAACTTTGTTGGATGCGGGACATGTTTGTGTGATAAATATATTTATGTTAGGATACGCGAATCTCATATATTAGGCTACCTGGATATTAGTCTAAATAATAGGTTCCTCGAGATTCGCGTTGCGTTGCCATGTTAGTATATTACTTAAAAGAGAATAACATTGGGTAAAGTAATATTTGACTAATATCCAGTACCTTATAGGTATGTTAAACTATTATGAGATTTTAAATATAATGAATATTAGGAATATCTAGATATCCGCAGATATTTGTCCCAAACGAGTATTTGTGCACGTACGAGTATGTGATATTTTATGCTTGCCAGACTTAACGACAATACAGGAGAAATTCCCAATCAAGGGTTAATTTTTTTTAAACGTCTCCATCGGACGCTAGTCTAAAGAGGCGACAACCCCGATGTTCACCTATGTAACAAGTAACCTAATACATCGCACTAAGTACCTTTTAATCAGCGATCGCTCAAAGTTCAATGCCGTAACGTCAAGCGAAGTCGCGGGGTAACACCAGTTCATGATTTATTAGTAAACAACGAGTATCAGGTGACTAATCAGTTCTTACCTGCCGTCTGATCATCTGGGAGCATGGGACGCGGCTTCGTTTACCAAAAGTCACGCGCGATCTGCAGCTGTCATTATAAATACAGAAGTTCCAGACATTAGTAAGAATATTGCGTTAATTTGTGTAATAATTATGTAATAACTAGCTCTGCGGTGTTACCAGCTGCATTTTTTCGGGATATAAAGCAGCCTATGTGTTAATCCAGGGTGTCAGCTACCTCCATATCAAATTTCATTAAAATTGGTCAAGCCGTGAAGAGGTAACAAATAAACAAACACACTCACAAACTTTCGCCTTCATAATATTAGTGTGAATTGTGATTGTTAGTGAATAGTTTGTCATATTGATTTAAAGTAATTAATCTATCTATGCATTGTTTTTAAAAGAGCTTCGATTTGCTGTATTTTTTAATGGCTGTATTTTTGGTAGGGTTAAGCTATTAAAATTCATTATTGCACTTACTAAACTTGTTGGATTGAGGTTGTTATTAAAGAGAAGAGAATCTTAATTGGTTATAAAAACAACACACAAAATGTATGTTTTGGATAGGAGACATTATTTTCGGATCGTAATTATAAACATGACTCCCGCGCAGGGATCGAACCTGTACTACGTTGCTAATCGCGTAGTTAACAGACGTCTTCATTGTCATCTAGCGTCGTGCAAAGTACACCTTCTCTACGTCTATTACGTTGTTATAATCAGCACAGGTGAATGATCTGTCTAAATTGAAGGCCGACTATTTTTTTGGTCAGTTTTTTTTTTATATAATATTACTAGTACTTATTGCTTATTCGTGTGTTTGTATGGCCAACGATCCGAGACAAAAAATGTACGTATGTAGTTCGTGGCTTTAGTATTTTATATAGCCCGTTTTGGGGCCTTTTTAGGTAAAGCATTTGATTATGTAATGTTATGTATAGGTAGTTCTTCTACATAACATTATATAATCAAATGCAGACTGCCTCGTTGGTCTAGCGGTCGCTAAGCGCGACTGCTGAAGCACGAGGTCCTGGGTTCGAATCCCGGGTCGGGCAAAGTGTTATTGGGTTTTTCCATTAGGTAATTCTCAGTAGCAGCACGGAGTCTGGATTTGTGCCCGGTTGATGGCAATAGGCTCGCCCCCTATTACATTGGGACCTAAAAACATAACTGGCGAAATGTGGGTGTACTATATGTGCGTGCACCTCTGCCTACCCCTTCGGGAATACAGGCGTGATGTTATGTTATGTAGTTCTTCGTATTGGCTTGAGATGATTGTCATATGGACCGGTCATGTGGTCTGGAGATTGGCCGGCTATGGTAGCGTGGTGGTCAACCAGGCTGACCTGACAAGAAAGTACTTATGTATCGTTATCCGTGCAGCCTCTGCTTGCATCATGATTATGCAATACCAATTGTTTTGATTACCATTTATGCTGGCAGAGGAAATCCTTAAAGACCGACTTTCAAAAACATACTGTACTACCAATTTTGAAGTAGGTACTAGCTGCGCCTCGCGGCGTTACCCGCTACATTTTTTCGGGATTACAAGCCTGTGATCTGACCTATGAAATTTCATTATAATCTATTCAGTAGTTTTTACGTGAAAGAGTAACAAACATTCATCCATACTCAAAATTTCGCGTTTATAATATTAGTAGGAATAATCTTATTAAATAATATTGGTATACATATCAATATCGGCACACAAAACAAAAATTTGTACGAAAATACACTATTCGCATCCGCTTTTGGAGAGACGATATTGCGTGAGCGGCCATTGCTGTACGGAATTTCCCTCCCCCTAAGAATCCGCATATTACGAATACAGTTGAATACAGAATAGGGTGGAACTACCCTCTGAATTTCAATCGTATTGCGCGCTTGACGTTTGTATATCAATGTTTTGCCGCGTTTTATTGCTGTAACAGGTGGCTTCGATGTTATTTAGACTTGTTTTTTTGAACTTCTAAACCGTAGATCGACCATGTTTGGTTGGAGCCTGAAGGTAAAAACTTCTGTGCATATATACGCAAACAATGCCTATAGTGTTTAATTTGGTCCTGGACATCGTTCTCCGTACAGAAGAGAAGAAACCTGATGAAAATGTAGGGTGTCGACTGAAAACCAGCGCTGCAAGCTGGTACCAAGGTAGCCAACTCAGCATACACTAAGGTATGCTGAGTTGGCTACCTTTTCGGGATAGCATGTTTGATGGTACTGCTGATAATATCTGCTTGTGTTTCTTTTGTTTGCTGCCATGTGTACTGTGTCGAATAAATGTTTTTTTATTCTGATATATAATAGGCTAGATATCTGTCTTATAAGACTAATAAGAAGTAACCTTCTTTACATGCAGGACACCCCCATGAACCTAACAAAATCCACAGGGGAGTCTCAGGATGCCTGCGCTGCGCTTCTGACGCCAGGGAGGCGGGATCGCAATAGCATTCTACTGCCAACCCTGCCAGAATGTAGGCTTAGGCTCCTGATAATAGATACAATTTTCAGCCTCAACTAACCTGCACCATGACACCCCTAGTTTGTGTGTCTCGCCTTTGAAACACGAGAAACGGTCGATAGCACTTGTAACACAAGAACCACAAGACTTGTAGGTCAACACAATAATTAAAATAATTAATATTTAGTTATAAAATGTATAAAAACGTTCATCTATATAAACTATGGTTTTATTACATCTTAAAATAGAACTGAAACGCTTAAAAATAATGAGTGATAACGAAACCAACTTTGATTGGATTAAACATTAAAGATTTTGTACAATTAACAGATAAAACAACTTTAAATGTAAATTACTGAGAGATATCAATAATGGTCTAATTAAAGACATAAGGAACCACTTAATATTATTATGATTATGTTAGATGAGATATCATAAGATAATTATCTTATTTTGCTGCTATACCTATGGCTTCCTCGTTGGTCTAGTGGTTTCTAAGCGCGACTGCTGAACATGAGGACCCGGGTTCGAATGCCGGCTCTAGGAAAGTGTTACCGGGTTTTTCCATGGGGTAATTCGATTATAGTATTCAGACATCCGATCCGATCTCCAAGCCGCTTGCCAAGCGTGGGCATTGCAACTCCCCACTAACCTAAAGGGAGGCCTTTGTTCAACAGTGGACGTCTTCCTGCTGATGATGATTTAGGCTTCAGAGACGATGGAATGCCCAACTAGATACAAACACTAATGAAAGTTATAAGAATATACGAGTACAATGGATTAGATATGTTGTTGGAGTTGGTGACATTTTATTCCAAAACAGAATTTTTTATGAGCTTAAACAAACACAAGATAAAATTCCCATCAAACACACTGTCGTACAAAATAATTAAAAGCCATTTTAAATATGTTTCGCCGTTTAATCTGTCCACAATAGGTGTGATAAATTAAGACAAAGGTCTTAACGTTTATTAATGATAAAGGTAGTAATTAAACAATATTTAAATTGCCACAAAAACCATAGTTTATGTCCGTGCGTGTGATCAGACGCACTTGGATTAAGTTCAGATCACGATTGTCGATGAATTAAATCTAATTGCGTCAAAAAAATCGTGCGTGCGATTAATGTGGGACTTTTTTGGCGATCTCCTTTCAAGGCGAGGTCTGGTTCACATGTGTTAGGTGCTAAACGATTTATATTACTTATAGTCTCAGTGCGTTGACCTACGCTAACATTATTCTGGAGGTTCGCCTGTCGTACCTTCTGTAGGTGCGTTAATGTAGGTATTGAGGGGCTAGTAACTTAGGATATATTGTAATGGGTGACCGTTTATGTCGTGTTTCCTCCGTGCTTCAGAAGGCACGTTAAGCCGTTGGTCCTGCGCCTGATCTCTCCGGTCGTGTCGGTCTACCGTCCCATCAGACTATGAGAGTAAGGGAATAAGGAGTGCACCTGTGTTTGCTGCGTATTTGGCTAATCTTAGTTGAGACAGGCCGCTATGACTAAAATTCTGTCAGGGAACATTATTATAATGTAGGTATACACAAAAATATGGAAGGTGTCGTGGTCGATCTATGTGTCGGGACAGACTTGAAGGTTTGAAGTTCAAATACCAATAACAGTCGACTGTCACGAGCGTGTGCAATACTTTGCCTCCGTTATCATATAGCATCGATTGCGATTCAAAATAGCACATCCTAGGCATCGAGTGTAAATCGCATGCTATGGTGTTATCGCACTAATATTATAAAGGCGAAAGTTTGTGAGTGTCTTTGTATGTTTGTTACTTCTTCACGCTCAAACGGCTAGACCGATTTTGATGAAATTACATACGGAGGTAGCTGACACCCTGGATTAACACATAGGCTACTTTCTATCCCGAAAAAATGCAGCGGGTAACACCGCGGGCCGCAGCTAGTTTGCTATATTAGCCACTAAATGGGACCACTAAAACTCTTAATTGCAAGCGCTGCTTCTCAGAATCCATTCTCATCTCATGTGTTTAATGTCATTCATTACACTCGTAGCTGTGACTGCAATTTTTCGGTACAGTTGCGTGGGTGTAACAGTAACATACCGTAACACTAATTAATTACGGTATACAGAAATTAACAGGGTTTCTCTTGTTTATTTTTAACCTTTTTAAACGGTTTTGTGCATCGAAAATCGTAGTTTGTTTAATGGATGAATACTATATTTTGATTTTTGCACATAATAATAATAACTGCCTATAACTGTTCCACACGGCAAATGCCTCTTCTCATATAGAGAAGGGTTGAGAATCGATACCCACGCTAATAAGTGGACTAGCGTGGTGATCGATGCTCAACCCTTCAAACGCCAAGTTTATATGAAATCGCCAACAACAAATCACCGCAGTGGGTTAGCAATATCAGATAAACTGATTGAGAATTTACTGAGATTGGCAAAAATCATTCTATGCGGCATTCTTGAATGAATATGACGCACGTCACAGACAGGTTGAGACTAAAAATACGCGGTTATTATAATTTTATCGAGTTCCGCCGTGGATTAGTTGACAATATTATAGTAAAATATTAATTTATTAGATACATTTTAATGGGTTTGATGTTAATCGGCTTAAAATGTTAAATCTTACAATAATTTGATGAATGATTGATTGAATGGGTATAACATACATACCTGTTCGAAGGGTGTGTCGATTAGATCAAATGAGTTATCATTATCGCTAGGCGGATCTTTTAGTATAAATGGCGGAGTATTGCTTCAAATTCGATACCTAAGTCCATCTGGAACATTCTGATTTAATCACCGATGAGATCAAACTCTCGATCCTACTACTATTATAAATGTGAAAGTTTGTGAGTATGGATGTGTGGATGTGTGGATGTTTGTTACTCTTTCACGCATAAACGGCTGGACCGATTTGGTTGAAATTTGGTTTGTAGATAGGTTATACCCTGGATTAACATATAGGCTACTTTTTGTCCCGAAAAAATGTAGCGGGTAACACCGCGGGGCGCAGCTAGTAATAAATAAAGATTATCAAAAAAACACTAAGCATTGTTTAATTATATGTAATACTTTTTTACTGGGTATAGTATCCCTTCTTTTCTGCCTAATCGTGTACTTAATGCCAAATATAGTACAATTGATGTGGCAAAAAATCTCTATTACAAAAGACTAGTTCGATACTGCGGTTTTAACTTCAGTGAAACCCTACAGTATAGAATATCACACGCATAGATTTACTGTACTCTGAAAAGATCAAACAAACCGTTTTCGTTACTTCAAAATTCGTGTGGGTTCAATGTGACATCAAATTAACAATCACAGCAAGATCATTAGGACGAGGCACTTAACAGTAACCTGAGCAACCCCCACTTACAGCATCCAGGGTTGTCACAAAAACAACAGGTATATTGGTAGAGGCTTTAAATTTTCGATTTGACGGGAAATTTCGTAAGCTATTTCCCATTAAATAACCTCAATATAATTCTCTTTCAAATATCTATTTGTAGTCCAATAGATTTGTAAATATTTGCTAACATAACCGTAGTAAATGCTGGGGCAAAGGTCCTTAAATTATAGATACAAGACAGACATCGTATTGTAATACTACGATAACGACGGCAAAGTGTAGGTACTTTATTTTTGGATTTAAGACATCTATGGAGCTTCCTTCTTAAATAAATAGCAAACTTGAAGTAGATAAAAAATAATAAATAAAAAGGTTTATTTCAGAAACTTGTACAACTATTTAAAAATCTTACATAGGGACCTCCTATTAAGTAAAAAGTAATACCTGTGTTAGGAGGCCCCGCTCTTCTATAACAAATTATTTTTTAAAAAAGTAGTGTCAAAGTGCAAAAAAAATAAAAAAAACGAAATGAAGTAAAGAGAAATACTCCTGCGTAATTAAAGCCGAATTCTTAGCGAGTGAACCCTACCCCCTACTACCCTTGCGCTGACGAGTCGATTTCACAATCATCTCGAACACCAGGTCATATCACGAGCATGTAAAGCAAACAAAACATTGTACAGAACCCAAATAGGATTCCCCGAGCGGAAGCTGTGCGTATTACCATAATGCGTGCTTCGACAAAACAGGGACAAGTGAAATGAAAAGTTGTTTTCAGGCGGGGTATTTATTTTAGATGTTTTTAGAAGCCGGTTTGGCAAGCCTTGAGTAAATAACAAATATCAAATTATATTTGGACAGATTTCGCGTGGTGCGCCGCTTGTTTGGCGGGAATGAGAATGTTAGAAAAAGTAGTTGGTTTTTTTACGGCTTCGAGGTGATACTACATTATTTGTACTTTGTGTACTAATAGTGGCTATAGTTTTATATTGGGAGCTTATAGCATTGTGTTCGTGTATAATGAGTAATAACTATAGGTGATGTGAAATGTTTGGCATTTTAAATCCAGTCTTATGTTGTTTAAAGGATTGTTTAGATATTATTTCTGGAAATTAAGAATAAAAGGGCTGTAACCAGCCTTTAATGCACTCGGTGCGATCTTCTTTGCTACATTTTTTCTGGATAAAAAGTAGCTTATGTGTTAATCCAGGGCGTCAGCTACCCCATATGAAATTTCATCAAAATCGGTCCAGCCGTTTGGTCGTGAAGAGGTAACATACATACGAACACCCCACAAACTTTCGCCTTTATAATATTAGTGTGATAAATGTTCAGGTGCCAATTATTTTAAAAAGGTTACTGAAATACGCTAGGTATTTAACGCTAGGTTATTGAAATACTTTTATAAACCAAACTGAAATATCAAGTCTTTTGTAGTATTATTTATGGCTGGAATTAACATTGACTACAGAATTGGTAATTTCCTAGAACTTTTAAAATATGCATTGACGGTAGACATTGAGGCGAATCGAAGGATGGGTGGCGTAACTTGTTTGTATTTGCCATTTTGCCTGTGAACGGAATTCAAGAATATTGATAGAGATTTTATCGTATAATTTATTAATTGATTATAGACAATCAATATTTATCTTATAGGTATAGACAGAAATATATCGAATGATGCGAGTATTTTCACATTTAGTTTTTTTGACATGTATATTGTATATATGCAAGATTTGTCGTTGGCAGATGACAGGGAGACGTGGAAAGAGAGTGGGGAGGCTCTTCCCCAGCAGTGGGAAACTTCAGGTCAATAATAATAATTAGTTTTAGTGACGTTTTGTTACTATTTGGTTAGGAAATACAATGTTTTTACACCTATTAGGCTATTCTCAATTTTGTTCTGAAATGTAGTATTGCTTTAAATAGTTTTTGTTCAAAATATTATAGTTCTAAGGGGGAGGCCTTTGTTCAACAGTGGTCGTCTTCCGGCTGATGATGATGATAGTTTAAAATTAAATTAATGACTCGATTGGCGCAGTGGCTAAGTGTTTGGACTGCTGCGCTAAGGGTTACGGGTCGATTCCCGCACGGTACAAAAATTTGTGCGATCCACAGATGTTTGTCCGGAGTCTGAGTGTTTGTGTGCGTGATATGTCATGTTTGTGAAACGCACCCACGATACAGAGAAAATTCATAGTGTTAGCGTGGGGCGACGTTTTTTTTTTTAAAGCACTTTATGATAAAGTTATTTAATTTAAATCTTGAGAATTAACCTTCTGATAGTGATCCTCGTCGATTCTAATTTTAAGATATCGATAAAATCAAGATTGAATCTGTATGTAAACTGGTTCTCAAATATATTAATATGTAATAAAATAATTTTATTGTCAATGATTTAAAATCATCGCCTGAGATAAAATGACATAGCGACCCGTGGTGTTCATCCTATGTAGGGTATTAAGTAACCTAGAAACTTCTCCCTACAGGTATAAATAAAATCATAACCCTTTCGGGTTTGCCGTAGTCGAGTAAACATGCTATGTATTCCTTAGTTCTAGGTCATGATCTCTCATTGCGACAAATTCCATCATATTGTTATTTTAATTTTGTATGAATAATTTTAATGATCACAATAATCTTTTATCAATAGAAAAAGTGTCATTTTTTAAGTAAAAAAAAAACATCGCCCCACCCTAGGAAGTCCAAGTGTCTTGGATACGTTTCACAAACATGGAATATCACATACACAAACACCCATACTCGATACAAACATCTGTTGAAAACACAATTTGTCCCGTGCGGAAATCGAACCCGCAAACCTTAGTGCGACACTCCAACCGCTTAGCCACTGCGCCAATCAAGTCTTTGATAGTACAGTATGCATGAATAAGCCGTACATACAAATACCGTAGGCATGCCAATATTTATCGCGCGCTGGATTGACCCTAATCGGTACAAAACCACAGACCTACCACAGTGCCAAATGGATCTTTAATTTAAACAACCTTAAGCTTTCAAAATACTAAATTAAACCTTTTTGGCGTTTATATTCCATTTAGCGAAACGATCATAATATGAGTTTAATTTGACGAACATCAGTCCTCTTACCATGAACTTTTAAAGCAGGTCGGTTTACGATGTAGAAGCGAGACAACGCATTACTAATATTTTTATTTATTTATTTATTACATTAAGGAAAGGGAGGCCTTTGCCCTGCAGTGGGACGATCATGGCTGAAATAATAATAATAATATTTATTACATTACACGTAGCGGCACCTTTGACGACCTGGTTAGCGCAGTGGCTAAGCGATTGGACTGCTGCGTTAAGGGTTGCGGGTTCGATTCCCGCACGGGGCAAAACTTTGTGTGAACCACAGACGTTTGTCCCGAGTCTAGGTGTATGTGATATTTCATGTTTGTAAAGCGCACCCACGACACAAGAGAAATTACTAGTGTCGGGCGACGTTTTTTAAAAAAAAAAAAACTGTCCTGCTTTAAGAGTTCACGGTACGGGCTGAACTCAAAATACACTAATTTCTTACATCACATACCATTAAGTTTAATTTTTCATTTCCAAGCCTTTTAGTTGCTTCGTTCTACCGCAGCGCATTAGTGGAACCCTTCTTGAAGGCTTCAATCTGTCACAAATCAAATAATAAAAGGTGTGGACACCTGGTAACATCAGTCTATCTGCTTGGTGAGTATGGAGAACAATGCCGTGTAATACTCTCAATTATGGTGCTTGTTATATGACTTTGACCCTTGTTTGTACCTATATAACTGTCGGAAGTTTCCTGTAAGTTTAAAATACTACATTCTTGGTCTATTGGCTTGTTTTAACAGAGTAAGAGATCATGATGAGATTTTCTTGCTAGGAATTTTCAGTATGTAACACTCCGTCTACTTGATAATGAAATTGAGGCAACACAGCCCCCGTGCCACGTACTCTTAAAGCAGGACAAGTGTGGAAGCAAGACGCCGCTAAGTGTTACTGGGTTTTTCCATTGGGTAATTCTCAGTAGCAGCACGGAGTCTGGATTTGTGCCCGTTTGATAGCAATAGGCTCGCCCCCTATTACATTGGGACCTAAAAACATAACTGGCGAAATGTGGGTGTACTGTCTGTGCACCTCTGCCTACCCCTTCGGGGAATACAGGCGTGATGTTATGTATGTACGTTTACAAGTATGTGCAGGTCACAGCGCTAGAGGTGAAGGGCGAGAGATACGTCCACAGAATACATAAGGGATCAATGTATCGGATATACCGGTTGCGTAACATCCGGTACGAGTTTGTACATGAGAGTATGATATGAATTTTTATGTACTGTTTTGCTTTCGATTTTTTGCAACTGCCTTTTTCGATTTGAATTATGTTGTGTAGCTGTTATATGTGCTTTTGTAAAAAGGTTTTCCTTGTCTTCGTCCTGACTGGTGCAATCGCTAAGCGGTTGGACTGCTGCACCAAGGGTTGTTTGTTCGATTTCTGTACGGTACAACAATTTGTGTGATTCGTAGATACTCGTCCCGAGTTTTTGTGTATGTGATATTTCATAATTGTGAAACGCACACACGATACAGAAGAAATTCCTAGTATGGAGCGAGGTATTAAAAAAAATTGTAGGACACCCTTTACACTATACAAATATTCTCAATTCACTTTAAAATGTATAGAAATGATCGTTATCACTCCTGTTGCTATAGCAACTTAGTTCTCGCTGATTCGCTACGGATGATAACAACTCGATACGCCGCGGTATTTCCACCTTCCCAAATCGCCATGAAAATTGTAATCATTAACACAATTTTGCATAAGAATCTGGCCAATTATTATTATTATAAGCTCGTATCGTCCCACTGCAGGGCAAAGGCCTCCCTTCCCTCCTCCCACTTGTCACTGCCACTCGACGCCAGTCCTTTAGGCAGAAGTCAAGTTCGTCACGCCATCAAATCTGGCCAATAGAAGGCATTTTAGCAAGGTCTTTAGTTTTATTATATCTATATATATAGCTGGAAGACGTCCACTGTTGAACAGAGGCCTCTCTCTTAGAACGCCACAATGAACGACAGCTTGCCAATTGAATTCACCGGTACAGGATCCTTAAAAAAGTATAATAACTCGCCTAAATGTGGAAGGTAGGGCAGGTTAAGGAATTGTTCTATCATTTAGCCAGATATTCCTAGAAATAGGCTGTCTGTACTCGGGCAGATAAACGGCTTCAATTCCCATCTAATACTTTACAAAAGTATTGTTTCAATCATTCAGATCCTATTCGTATAGCTAACAAAAAAGTTCTTGAATACTCAAAGAAGTAGTTAATAATCTTGAGATATTATAATTTAGATTATAATTAAACACACCCCACATGCGAGCTCGATATCATATGCTTATAAAGTTAAATATAACTTTTTACGAGCGCCATTTTTTACTTTCAAATTATGTGGACCGATATTAGCGGTCACTTGTCCAAGATAAAAAAATGCCGTTAGATCGAACCCGGACGTAACTAGAATGTCTAAATGTATAATGCCTATGCTTTGATAGCCGTAGCAACATCGGCTAGGCTATTTTATCTTTTTATTAAAAGCTTAATAATAATAATAACAGCCCACTCACATCGGTGTTGCTCCCTGTTGCCTATAGTGGCTACTGTTTAGGGGGCCCATCTAGTGAGTGGCGAGTCACCGTCTGCTAATATACTGAATATTTTATGTCAAAAGGCAGACGCCGTTTTTATTCAGTAAAAACTAAAATTAGGTAACCATTCCACGAAACATCCCAACACAGTAGACCGAATCATTTTAGTATCTATTTTTCTCAATAGTCCCGCACCTTCTGCGTAATTTTCATGGCTGTTTTGTTATAGAGCAGTTGTGTGTTGGCCCTGGCTGGTGTCCCATTACCTTTTACATTAAAGTTCTAACCAGCCTCTGCGTGTTGGACCTGTGTCCCCACCTTTGCCTTTTAAAAAGACCGGGTATTGCCTACGTGGTTGA
Source organism: Abrostola triplasia (assembly GCA_946251915.1). Taxonomy (NCBI): domain Eukaryota; kingdom Metazoa; phylum Arthropoda; class Insecta; order Lepidoptera; family Noctuidae; genus Abrostola; species Abrostola triplasia. The sequence goes on from OX276433.1 coordinate 1,969,604, forward strand.
TAGCCCAAGACGAAATATCGAGATACAAATAATAACAGCCTATAACTGTCCCACTGCAGGCCAAAGTCCTCTTCTCATATATAGAAGGATTGAGCATTGATCACCACGCTAGCTCACTGCGGGTTGGCGTTTTCAGATAATTAAATCCAGATTTCCTCACGATTTTTTCCGTCACCGTTAGTCAGTGATGTCTTAGAACTAAGAAAGTATTTGTAACATTGAAGAAGTCACATTGATACTTGCCACGGTTTGAACCTGCAACCTTGTGCATACAAATCCGGTATGTTAACCAGTAGGCCACCATTAAAAGCTTGTTATACTAAAAAGAAGGTTTGGTGGCAAAGAAACTTAACCAATAAGTGCTATCTTCTTCGCACTGCCCCCTTACCATGAACTCATAAGCAGGACAGTCTACCTTAGGAAGCGAGCCTCCATACTGCATAGCACGTAGCGGCGCGCGTCGTCTCGCTTCCACATCGGAGATAGAATACATGGTACAGGGAGCTGTCTTACCGTAGGGCAAACGCCTCTTGTTATACAGATCAAGTAAAAACTGTATATTATAACAGAGTTATGTCAATGCACATAAGGTAAATACATAATTTATTTATTATTATTATTTATTTCAGCCATGATCGTCCCACTGCAGGGCAAAGGCAAATACATAATGAGAATTGCAATTAAATAGTAAAGGTAAATAATATCTATTAATAGAGAATGAGCTCATAAACAATTATAGCATAATAACAGTTTTATCTAAAGGATATATATATTTACTTCTAATATGGCATTTTTTTTACATAATGTCACGCCTGTATTCCCCGAAGGCGTTGGTAGAGGTGCACATATAGTGGACTGCTGCGCTAAGGGTTGCGGGTTCGATTACCACACGGGGCAAAAATTTGTGCGTACCTCAGACGCTTGTCTCGAGTCTGGGTGTTAGTGTATGTGATATTTCATGTTGTAACGCACCCACGACACAGGAGAAATAACCAGTGTGGGGGGACGTCTTTAAAAAAAAACTATCATGAATACCTCTGCCTACCCCTTAACATAAAGGCGTGATAATAAACATTTAACGTCACCATTGTAGCTCATAGTAATTGCCTTTCTACGGCGATCCACAGCACACTCTTGCGCAAGTAAAATAATCAATCAAAACATTCCTGACGTCAATATTGATTGATTTACACTTTCACAAACCAATAAGTTGCCTTACTCACAAACCTCATAATCTATACATACATGATAATTATTTTGAGAACAGTTACCGGTATTGCTAAGCCCGGTTCTTCCTTCAAAATTCCAGTCTTTTCAATTCAATGCGGCCGTTTTCATACAAATTGCAGTTACCTCTGAATACCTGGATGGAAGTGTGCATGTTGCACATAATTGCATAATGAGGGCTTTCGTGTATGAGTGTGTATGAGAGTAAACGCACCGAGGTGACTGATTAAGACGGATTAGCGTTGTGGGCGCCACACTTCTTCCGAACGACGGACAGTCCCGATTGTATAAAATAGATTTTATACACCATTAATTTTTGAATTCGAATTTTGAATATTTCTGTTTATGAACTGTCACTGGCAGTTTAGGGTTTGAAATTGGTCTGCAGTTAAGGGTTTTGCGAATGCGAGTGTGATTATATGGTTATAAAATAAGTTTTTATTATCTAAAGTAGATACCACTTGTAGCAGTTTTCTGGCTGAATGAGGTGGCTTGGATTTCAAAGCTCTGTAGTAGAGATGATTGCCTTTCCACAAGGAGATCCTCCATGCTAATTACCTCCTATATGATAATTATGAGCTTTGAATTGTCCCAGTTTTCAAAATGTACCGATTAATCTACAAGTTACACCGAATTCAAAAGTCGCAAAATAATAAAACTTATTATTACAATACCAATTGAAATGATCTACTTTTAAAAACAAGAAAAAGTAACAAAAACGCTAGACAACAAATAAAGGCAGACATCAACGCAGACTTGTCCACAAAGTTCGGTTAACATGGCGACCGCCGCGCCGCGGTCACTGACCCCAGCCTTGGCATTGACCACAGTCCACAGATCTAAAACTAAACGTACAAAGCCGAATGAAATTGAACAATTATATGGGAAATATATTATTATATCTGTCAGTTTTATTGCCGTGGGACCGTCCTTTTTGTTTTTGATTGATTTGAGTGATGTTATTGTTTTTTCCTATTAAGTGGCTGTTGTAACGCCACCTTATCACGGTGAGTGATGCGAGCTAATTGCTGCAGAACTGTTTACATTGCGTCTTTTGTTTTAAACGGTTTTAGAATAGGTGTGGCGATACAGCATTGGATGTAGTCCTGTGTAATTGACCAGTGTTTTGGCGGTTCGAACTAATTAGTTAGAATAAGTGTAAATATAAATTAAATGATAAGACAGGAATATAGTTCACAAAGAGGAATACGTCTGCCTTCAGCTTGCTTTCTTACAACAAATTCAAGCTAAAAGTTAAAAAAAAAAATCCAACACTGGATTTCAGTCTAATTTACTTGCTAGATTCAACTATACAACCTAAATAGGTAGTCTAATGGTACTATGAGAAGAACCCTTAACCGAGGAGCGTGTATGAGGAATGTGATGCGAGTGAATGAGGCGAAAGAAGTATGTCAGGTAGCAAATGGTAATCCGTGATCTCTGCCAACCCCTCTTGGAAATACGTGATTTTATGTATGTATGTAAATGGTACTTCTAATATGAGACGTTCATTTAAAGAAGAATTCTAAGTTTAACATTTTTATTTCTTTTTTTTTTAAATCGTCGCCCCACACTAGGAATTTCTCCTGTATCGTGGGTGCGTTTCACGAACATGAAATATCACAAACACAAACACCCAGACTCGGAACAAACATCTGTGGTTCGCACAAAGTTTTGCCCCGTGCGGGAATCGAACCCGCAACTCTTAGCGCAGCAGTCCAATCGCTTAGCCACTGCGCTAATCAGTCAAAACATTAATCGGGTTATCTAGCAGTGGTTTATACCAGTGGGTAGTATACAACATAACATCACGCCTGTATTCCCCGAAGGGGTAGGCAGAGGTGCACATATAGTACACCCACATTTCGCCAGTTATGTTTTTCGGTCCCAATGTAATAGGGGGCGAGCCTATTGCCATCAACCGGGCACAAATCCCGTAAAGTGAGTAGTACAAGCGTACCTATATACCAGAGGTATATACCAGTGAGTAGTATAAGCGTACCTATATACCAGAGGTATATACATAAGTATTTTAAGCACATACCATACCAGTTGACCTTGGGAAGGCACTCGCGTACTTTGCATTCATTACTGTGTAGTAATTTACGATGGTAGGACATTAAAAATTATCATAAAACTATTAGTACTGAAATATTATGGTGGTATTAAAATTCATGCGCAGGTCACTGAACTGGGTTATATTTTACATGGCCAACCTAACTCTAACAAAATTCTACATTTATTTAATATCATAATCATATTCTTAAATATTTTTTCGTACTAAACTAACTGCGCGCTGCGGTGTTACCCGTTACATTTTTTCGGGACAAAAAGTAGCCTATATGTTAATCCAGGGTGACAGCTACCTCCATATGAAATTTCATTAAAATCCATTCATTAGTTTTTACGTGATAGAGTAACAAACTTCCATCCATACTTACAAACTTACGCGTTTATAATATTAGTAGGGAAGAAGCTATCTACCGTACTTTATTTTTCATAAATCGTTCAACTAATTAAATGAAATCATTTTGGCGGTATATCGACCCCACGCGGTACTAGAATGTATACTATACTAGTACCAATATATCTGACTGTCAAATATATACGCTTTCGTAGTAAATTTCATAGTAAATCCAGCCCAACACGTTTGGCCATTCTTATTAATCATTTTCCTTAACCTTGGACGCTAATTACGTAATAAATTAAATAATTTCTGATAGTATCACTAATTATATTAACATACTCGTTGTTTTAGCTTTGTATTTTATAGCTTCACGCTGTCTTTAATGGGGTGAGATTTATTGATGGTTTTAATTGTGAGTTGGCTGTATGGCCTGTTTTGCGATGCGAATAATTATCTTTTTACTTAACTTTTTAATTTAGAGTTTTGCCTCCTTACCATGAACTCTTAAAACAGGACGACAGTTTACGTTGTGGAAGCTAGACGCCGCATTACACGTAGCAACGAAACGTATCCGGTTTCAACAGTTCATGGTAAGGGTGCAGTCTTGTTCTTTCTCCAAAAAAAACATTTCACACTAGGTTGTGGGTGCGTTTAATGACCATGAAATATACAGAATCACTCAGACAAATATTTGCTGATCGCACGATATTTGTCCGGCGCAGGAATCGAACTGTTTTCGCAAATACCAACCGCTAACTTACAACGTTCGTCTAGTCAATAAAATAGCACAAAAAAGGATAATTTATGCCAGCGACACACCTTCCTTAAAATAATTTACAAACTAAAGAAATTCAGACCTGTTTGTCAAAACATATTAAATCACTAGAATGTAACGTAAAAAGTCTAGAATTTATACTCATAGATAGATATTATTAGTTATAATAATATCAAACTGATGGTCAAACCAGTTTTTTAAGCTCCTTTTAGCCAACTGCGCATGTAAAACTGCGTAATGTTTACCAAGCCTTTGTTAGTTATGCTTTAGGTAGGCCTCCGCCGGGGTGCATCACAAGGCCTGCTCTCCCGTTGTCGCCAACCAGTCACTACCAGTTACCTGGAATGGTCGGCTGGAAATTGGGGATTGTTTTCTTTGGCTACTCTTCGTGGGGGCCTTTGCACATAGTCACCAGGCAGGCAGGCGGATTGTCAACTCCAGTATGGTGAACGATACCTAGATAGAGTAACGCTACTGCTTAGTGCTCATTCCTCCGGAATATCCCTTTGTCGCCTCTTACGATTACCACGGGAGGAAAGGGTGTGGTCTATTCTAGGCCGTAACCACCTAAAAATGTACTTTTTTGACGAAACTCATTTTTTTTTCTTTTTTCCAGGTACTCCGGATTCCATATACTGATGCAGCAGAATGCTCGAACACGTGCCGATTACAAAACTTTACGTAATTCGATGTGAGCACGTTCGTATTGTCGACAATATATGCTGAAAGCCGATTCTTGCTTGTAAACAAATGTTAGCGGAATTCTTGATCTACATATTTCATTTTGTAGGCAGAGTTTTGTTTTTTTTCTGTAAGGGTTGTGACACACTGTGCTTTATAAGGATTTTTTGCTTCGGCCCAGTGTTTTGTACCAATGTCAGAGGTTATTTTTTAAATAAATGTATTATAGGTATATTGCAGTGCTAGAATAAGATGTTTGAAAAATAGATCACTGGAATTCTAACTTATCGATACCTGAAAATTCGGAAGCCCACTTCAAGTTGGATTCTCGCGCGGGACATTATATTCAGAAACACAAATTTACACTTTTTCTATGTATTTGTGCGGGCCAGATAGCTTATTGGAAAAAGAAATGCCCCTACAATATAAAAAAAAACAGTGTTGCTTTAGTAAAGAGACGCCATTTTAATGACCTCACCAATATTGGCAACATGAGCTTTCAAATCCTAATACTTTCACGGCTTGACCCGACATTATAAAAGCGATAGTTGTGGCCGCACCTTTATATTTTAATATGCATATTTACGAAAACATAATTATACCTATTAAATTGCTTACTCTCTTAGTGCGTACTTTTTGTCATGACTAAGAGAATTTCACTGAACTTTGATTGAAAATAATTTATTTTAAGATTTTGTTACTATGCGAGTTTTATCTACATAATTCTACTAAAAGCCCTAGCTGGTGTCCCATCCCCTTTTAGATTAAAGTTCTCAACGGGCCTCTGCGCGTTGGACCTGTGTCCCCACGTAAGCCTTCTAAAAGTCCGGGTATCTTCCGCATGGTTTATAGCCCGAGTAAAGAAAAAGGGGGATAGTGACGTCATAACATGAACTTTTAAACTGCAGATTTCGGTATCTCCAACACTCAAGTTCCTCATGCAAGCGAGGTCAGCGGCAAACTGTATATGTTATCGTAGCATTTTTAATTTTTTTGGTAATGTTGATATAAAAAGACAATTTAGATTAGTCGGTGGCCATCCAGATACTTATTATGCACTCGTGGGTGTTAATTACAGCTCTGTGTAGTTGGTTTGGTTCCGTATCTGATTATTCGCACATTTGAATTAACGGTGAAATCTGCGTTTTTGGCACTCTGGGAAGGACTCCGGCTTACATAACATCACGCCTGTATTTTCCGAAGGGGTAGGTAGAGGTGCACGTACAGTACACCCACATTTCGTCAGTTATGTTTTTAGGTCCCAATGTAATAGGGTGCGAGTCTATTGCCATCAACCGGGCACAAATTCAGACTCCGTGCTGCTACTGAAAATGACCTAATGGAAAAACCCAGTAACACTGCCCGTCCCGGGATTCGAACCCAGGACCTCGTGCTCAGCAGTCGCGCTTAACAACCACTAGACCAATGGGACGGCTTTATGACGTAATTTTTTTTCGGTGCAAACCCTAGTTTGTTGTTTTAGTATCTGGGTAACAAGAAGGATCGTACAGCGGTTTACAAAATTATTTTTACAAATATGTTATGTATGTAGAAGAAATAATTGCATGGGTGTCCATCGCTACTTTCATTGGTTTGAGCCTTGGTATCTTTTTTAAGTATTCGTGTCAATTTTGTAATTAAATAAACAAAACATTGATATACTTACAGCCTTTTTGTATTGCATAAACTAAAAGAAAGATGGCCTTCTTAAGGTGTAACCTAAGCAATAACCTTAAGTAAAACATTCAACCATTAAGTGCTTGATAAACAGATAAACAAGCAAACACATCGTCAAAAAAACGCGAGACACAACATTCCATCTAAGACCTCTCCTTCAACTTCAAACACTTTAAAAGTTCTCTCTCGACGCCCATCTTAACCCCATCGGTACTATAAAACGCGAAACATTTTAAGAGCTTACTACATTGAATTTGGCCAAGGAACTCCAAGATACATTGTAACAGAATGGTTGCCAACCGGATCTAGTCTGGTACACAGATAATGCACAGGTCAAGCTCGAATTCAGAGGCGGTGCCTATCAGATTGTACCTACTTACATCCACATACTTTTGTCGCTTTGTGTCCGTTACAATGGATTGAATGGACCTTCTTGTGAATGCAGAAAGAAAGGAAGAAGAGCTTTATTTGGTACTAGGTATATACTGATGTATATATAAGATTATAATAGCATGAATCTATATATTTATATCTGTAGGCGAAAGGAAGAATACAATTATTTTCTGCCCCCTTATTTCAGCCATGATCGTCCCACTGCAGGGCAAAGGCCTCCCTTTCCTTCCTCCATTCGCCTAGGTTGTGAGCTGCGATAGACCATTTATCTTTAAAGGAAATTTTAAAGCAGGACATTTTACGTCGGGAAAACGAGACACCGCATGACACTTTATGTAGCGGCGCCTCGCTTCCACATCGTAAGGCGTAAACTGTCCTGTTTTAAGAGTTCATGCTTATAATAAGGGGGCCGTAGCCGAGAAAAAAGTCAGAACAGGCGACAAACTGCATATGGGCCTCATGAATCGCAGTAGGCTCGCGTACATAAGACTTATGATAAACGGAATATGGGTAGGATATATAAAATCCTGATGAGAGAACCTCTTTGAATTTGAGTATTACATGCGCATAAATGAAAATATATATAACTTTAGGATACAGAACAAACCGGAATCCGTGGACGCGCACAATTTTAAAGCAATATAAACTATTCCAAAATGGAGTAGTTGCCTAATTAGACGATTAGACATTTAGTTTACATAGATCGAGCGCGAACGAGCTGTCGTTCATTGTGGCGTTCTAAGGGGGAGGCCTTTGTTCAACAGTAGAAGTCTTCCGGCTGATGATGATGATGATGCCGCCCTGCGTAAGGCCAATGTGCAAAACTGCAGTCGGAATTATATAAAGCATGTTAGAATTACATTTCACTTGTATACATGGTTACAGTGTTTGGAAAGGTAAAATGGTTGAACGCGGGGCCTGTGATTACGACTTATTAAACTAAACCATTAGCTTTATAAAAAAATTCAAATCTTTTATTCAGCCTTTACTTACTAAGGCAGTATATTGTTTTTAATGGTTATACTAATATCTAATGCTGCCTGTATCCCGACCCTTTGACGTATAGAAAAATATTTTTTTCTTACTGCACTTGGCAGTCTTTTGTTTAAATTGGCCAAGCTTCTCAAATGTTGGCCCAATACGCCAAGTCCCTTTGCCAGAACTGAAGTTCATTCACCATCTTCAACTCGAGTGAGTCAGTAATTGATTGTAATTGGTCGGAAACAAACGTTTATTGATAGGCGACGTCGCGTGACAAAGTTGCTGTTCGCACATCTTTATCACGAGTGCGGTTACGTTGCATGACTGGAGCCATTTTTTTTCACAGGTCAAACTAATGTGGCTGTGATTACGTTTTAAATTATAATAATGTCATAACTGACCTACATGCACGTTTGTGATTCAAGGACCTTTTTTATAGTTAACGAATGTTCTAGAATGATTTATTGTACAACGTTACTGTTATATGTGGCGTATGAGTTTTTTTAGTATATCTTCCGTTGCAATGTTCCAGTGGTATTCGAATCTAATTTGTCTGCACTGTTGCGGGTGCAAAACCAGGCAAATCCCTACTAATATTATAAGGCGAAAGTTTGTAAGTATGGATGCATGTTTGTTACTCTTTCACGTAAAAACTACTGAATAGATTTTGATGAAATTTCATATGGAGGTATCTGACACCCTGAATTAGCACATGGGCTACTTTTATCCCGAAGAAATGTAGCAGGTAACAACGTGGGGCGCAGCTAGTACATAATATATACGTTTTTTTTGTAAGAATTGGATTTCTTACTATACGTATCTAGTAGGCCTGTACTCGTAACCATGAAAGAACAACAATGAACATCTAAAACAGCTTATTGTATTTCTCCGCAGTACGTCAATATCTCGCTATCAAATTGGTCACCCATCTTTGGACCGACCGCGGCTATCGCAGCTTAACCTAACCGTCTGTTGCTTAGCAACGAGTTAAAACGTTACATATACGATATCGCACACATTCATCTTTCAATCTCACTGGCAACATTTGATTTGCCGAAATAAATCGGTCAAGCGTGTATCGACGAGGTTAATTGCTTTTAACTGTAGCAGTTGCGATAAGGTATCAGTTACATTTGCAGTCGAATACTTTTTTGCTCTGCATACCTCTAATTAATATGGCGAGTTTTCAGTCTGCCGTGTACAAATGATGCCGCACGAAGATACCTGGGCTATATGTAATTACATTAACGAATAATATACCTAACTTTCTTATTAAGTTTTTTTGGAGCAATATTCTTAAGCAGTTCAGTAACACCTTTAATATACGTAGGCAGAGGTATCAGAAAGAGAGAGGTATAATCAAGAAGAAAACCAGTGTTTTTCTTCTACATCTACAATTTATGATGGTGAGTCTGGCCATTTATCGAACCCACACTGGGTTCGTCACTTCGTACGTCTGGCTTGAAATTGTAATTATATTCTATTCCCCTTGGTGAATATAATCACACTAATATTATAAAATCCTTTTTCGTATTGAAATTTGTTACTCGCGAGAATTAACCTGGGTACTGTATATGTAAATGAAGAAGACGTCTTCAGAATTCTTAGTAAATGAATGCGTGATTTAAATGGCTAGGCTCATTCTGTTCCAAGTACTAATATTGTTATTTAAAACAATATACCTCTATTGTTTACATTCGTTAAAGTACTTAACCGAGTTGACTATACTTAGCTCCAATCAAATCTGACGCACCAACATTGGCGCCATTGAATTCTGACTCAACCGATAACGATATAAATCTTCATAATATACACGCTCATATCTCTGATCCTGCACTTTGGTGATTCATTCATAAATTCATAAAACTATTATAATTCAAATCATGCGCATGAAAAATGTCACTTCCAATTCAAATATAGAAGAGTGTCATATGGCGGGGAATTCGGAAATGGAACGCATTTCTCAGTCTTATTATAATCTGTGTGTCCGCACGTCTGTTAGTGGAGTCGTTAGTCATTTTTTGTTTTTAACATTTTCAGCTAATGAAAAGATTTTTGACATAATGTTTGCAAAATGGCTAGTAGCGGTTGGAACCGGGAGGCCGAAGATCGACCTTACTGGCGTGCCATTGGAGAGACTTATGTCCAGCTGTGGACTGAGACAGATTCTCAGTTCATCTCAGACAGGCTAATGATGATGATAGCTTATCCTCGGCCACCAGGACGCTATCTTCAAAGTCTTTAAAAAAAATGTCGCTCCACACTAGGAATTTCTCCTGTATCGTGGGTGCGTTTCACAAACATGAAATAACACATACACAAACACCCAGACTCAGAACAAACATTTGCCAATCGCAAAAATAACCACTGCGCCAATCAGGTCGTCAAATCTGTCTATAATGATACTCTGATATTGATTGTTGTACGGCTCAATAGTTCATCCTTTTGATTTATTCTTTCTTCCCATTGCTCTGATTTCCGTCATTTCTACCACCCACCGTTATTCCCCGCAGTATTTGTTTACATCACAACTTTTACTACTAGACGTTACGCTAAAACAACTGTACGAGCGTTTTATTGTCTATGGTATACTATAAAAATGGAACGTACAATGCGTACGGACCTTTTTATAGATTTATCTTTTGTTCGAGTTCAGAACTGGGGCTGGTTTTGACCGGATGTTGTAGCTCGTAGCATTTGCATGTTACAGTTAAAAGATGCAGAATCATGGGTCCTATGTATAAGGGCCAATGGGCAAAATAAAAGTAGATATCATGGAATACAAATATAATTTGATTAAAAAAAAAGTACGTGAAAAAGCTTATGTATGTCATGCCGAGTGGTATCCAGCACAGAATTGACCACCCTCTTTCTTCCCTCCCCTTTGAGAGGGCCGTTCAACAGTGGACGTTTGTTAAACTGTGTTTTTGGATTTTGTTGTTATCATTTGGTTCTCTTAAGCGCTTCCCCATAGTGCGCCAGAGGGGTTGGCCGTAGAGTGCTAATAGCGATCCCGCCTCCCCGCCATCACCGGCGTCAGCAGGTATGTGCGGTTTTTAGTGGGTATACCCCTGTGGATCGGCCTTTTCGGTTCATGGGGGGGAGTCCCATATAATCCCGCCGTCTTCCAACGTCAGGGTATGCGTTAGGCATTTTCCACATGCTTTAGAGATACCTGCCTACTTAATTCCTATGACTTCCCAAGGTTTAAATTAAGAATCTTATTTGTACCTACACTAGTAAGCTGTAAAATTAAATATAGAACAGTATAAATAAATCATTATCATTTTTTAAACATTCTATTTTTAAATTCCATTAGCGGTTACGTCGTTCTAAAATAACGGTTTGTTTTTAAACCCATCGATCTAAGCGGCCTTATTAATCATAGACTCAGAATCAACATAATCGATAAAAAACTCGGTTTCACATGACACTTTGGCCTAATTTCAGCAGTGATACCACAAAGTGTAGGCTGATGAGATATCTAGAGGTATAACAGAAGGTTTACTTAATTAATTAAGTACCGTTTTTTCAATCGTCAGGTAAATTTATATTCGATAGATAACATTGTCATATTGACAGTTGATGTATGGAAAAGATGTCAAAACGTATAAATAATCTAGTGATAAAAATTAACTGCCGATTGAAAAATCGGTCTTTAATTAAATATCAAAGAAATAATTTTAAATGTGCCCGGTTAATTTTAATAGACTCGCCCCATTACATAACTTAACTAAAGGTTAGTTTAGAAACATCTCTAACAAGACCCTTTCCTCTAAACCTCTAAGGGTTATACACGGCAAGGCTAAAAACCCCCTTTTTAACCTTAAAAACATACAAAGATATACCTAGTCAAAGTTTGGCAAGGATATCTAGCATGTAAGACCACTGTAATTATGTTTTTGAAATAAAAAAAAAATCCAAATTTTGTATCACTTATTATTCTTTTTTCAAATTTGAATTAATGTGTATAATTATACTTTTTAATGTAGTTAAAGTCTCTCGCGATTTGCGTGGAGTATACCTTCTGTTTGTAACATATAGGTGTACATATGTACCTGTGGGGCACATTATGTCGCAATTCATATCTACCGCATATCCGGCGTACAGTTGCAGTGCGGCACATTGATTTATTTACAAGCTATGTTTACGTTGCGATAATTTGTGTAAACAACATTATTTGTTTGATAGTTTTTGTTTGTGTGTGTTTCATGAATGAATTAGAAGTAGTGTTGTAATAATCGTCAAGCCTCTTTAGTCTAGTGGTCGCTTAGCGCGACTGCTGTGCATGGTCAGGAGTTTGATTCCCGGGTCAGACGGTGTTTTTAGGAAATTCTTAGTAGCAGCACGTAGTCTAAATTTGTGCTTTGTAAATAGCATAGGCTCGTCCTCTATTACATTGGGCCTACGTTACTGGCAAAATATAGGCGTACAACAATTATGTAACCCAGCAAAAGCTTATGCTTTCGATGAACTGTGACCTTTCTAAAAATAAAATCAATTCATGGAAATTATTCAACCGGGTACCTCGTTTTGTTACCAATATAACTGTTTCAAAACAACCAACTCCGAAACATTGTTTGTTTACCTTTTTATCAAAAGATTGACGTACGCAATACGTCACAGATGGAAGTGATGACGTCACCGATACTCTTACCGGGGGACGCCCACGCAACGATTAAAACAAAAGATAATAAGGTTTTATTCAATCGTTTTATTATATATTATCTGTGGCAATCTACCTACGTTTATTATGTTTAGTAGGCAAAGGTGTTTTTGTTCAGCTACATTCTGCCAAACGATATGTATAGGGATATTGTACTTAGACTGACTGCCTCATTAATCTAGTGGTTGCTAAGCGCGACTGCTGAGCATGAGGTCCTCGGTTCGAATCCCAGGTCGGGCCAAGTGATACTGGCTTCTTTCATTAGATAATTTTCAGTAGCAGCACGGAGTCTGGATTTGTGCCTGACTGATGGCTATAGGCTCGCCTCCTATGTTATAGATTACATACATAAATAAAGTCTCGCCTGTTTCCTAGAGAGGTAGACAGGGACCACCGATTTCCATTTTCTACGATCATTTCTTTCGCCTCATTAACTTGTTATAGATTCCAATGTATAACATAACTGGCTAAACGTGTGTATATAAAACATGAATATACAAACGTACAAACAATTTGGTTTAGAAATCATAACAGTATACCACATTTTACTGTGCCCTTTCGGCTAAAATATTATGTTCAGTGAACAAGAACTTCAGAGAGCGTTTCGGATATTTGTTATATAGTAAACTGGCGTTTTGTATACATTTTTAATGCTGTCACGTGCTGGGATAGAAGGTCTGGCGATATTTGTGCGGGTATCATCATGCTTTTTTATGCTTAAGGGGTAGGCAGAACCGTAGAAGTGAGGTAGACTACATTGTAAAAAAGTTGTTTGTTGGCGAAATGTGGTTGTGGCCTTTAGTATGGCATGGGGGTGAGCCTATTACTATGTAGGGGGGATCAATTTCGATGTATTGGTGGTGTCTTACCGAATCAAGAAAGTGTCTTTAAAAAGGTATCTACAGAAGCCACTCCGTGCGTTAGTCAAAATATTTGCAGATTTACATTTTAATTGTAATTGATAATGTGGTGGTTTAGTAGTATATAACTGTATACATATAGTCTAGGTAAGTATAACAATTCCTACATCCTATTAAGACTTAATTAACATAGACTGCCAACTTGACCTTTGATTGAAATAACTCGATTCATCGAATTGTCATCGAGATCTTAATCGATTCTCGATTGCTGCAATAACTGCATCGATTTAAATGACACTACCAATTCCGTGTACCAACAAGTTCCTGATAAATTGCATACGTTTTGCATACTACGGTACTGGGGAAATCCATGCACTACCAACCTGTTTCTAGGAACAATGCAGCGAATGATGCAAATACGAAATATTTAGTTCCTGCCGACGTTCTAGTAAGGTTGTCGTGATAATAACGATGTGTTTTGCATAAAATATGTTAAGTAATAAGTGGGAAACGTTTGCTGACGTTGTGTGAGGTGTTTGTTGGTGTAAATGGAGATTTATGGTTTGTAAGCCCGAGTGGTATCTGACCTACAATTGATGACTGATTGATGTAGTGGGTAAGCGACTAGACTGCGGGTCCCGCAGTCCCGCAGCGGGTTCGATTTCCGCACGGGACTAAACTTTGTGTGATCCGCAGGTGTTTGTGTATGTGATGTTTCATGTTTGTGAAACGCACCCACGATACAGGAGAAATTGCTAGTGTGGGGCGACGGGTGACGAAAAAAAAAAAAGAATGATCTATTCTAGGTATTTATTAGACAAAATTTAGAACAGCTTTTAGCCACTTACACTAAATTGAAGATAAAACAATGTTATAGTCAGTCATTGGATACAACTGCCATCACGAAACCATTACAGATTCATCAGAATCTGTACCTATCAAGATAGGTACCTATCAAGGTACCTATCACTTTCAATCATTTTAACATTAAACAAAAATCTCTTTAAGAAATTTAAATTAAGTTATTCTACGAATAGGTACTACGCCATGCGTGACTTAATTTAACCAAACGTTCGAGGTTCGATCCCGCCTTAGGCCCGAATCAAAATTGGTTTGTACGCTGCGAGTATCAGACTAATGTACTCGTAAATTGATTGGCATTAGATTACTTTGCAACCGTGTTCACGAAATAAAAGGTATGTAAACACCGAGGGTAGACAGGGAGGACGGCTTGCAGTTAAGTGGCGGGATGTATTTGATTTTACTTGTAACTCACTTTCATGTTACGGCGCGGCGTGAAAAATCTGTGTTAAAACACGTAAACATAACATCACGCCTTAATACTAAGTATTCTAAGTAACTTCCCAGACACGCGATGAGCACTTAAACCAAGTCTTAAGCCAACCATAGTTCCTATAATCAGATGCGAATGAGCAAAAATTGACCTTTGGTACGGCGCCGTTTCCGGTCGAGCCGCCACCGGACATTCCTGCCATAACCCCGCCGGCGAACCATAGCTCGATGGTAAAAAACCGCACGACACCATAACCGGTATCGATTATTGCAATTTAGTCGAGTATGAGGAAAAGGATCGATTTAGTTCTGATGGTTGGGTGATGTGGGACAGTAGTTGTTTTTTTTTTTTAATGATTTGTTATTTGCAATGAGTCGTTTTAGTTGTTTTGGTGTAGCAGATATCCTGTAGATACTCTTAGAACTATGATTAATTATTTTTATTATTTTACAAGCTTTTATTTAACTTGCAATGTTTGTAAGTGAGTTTGTTTGTGTCAAATCTTGCAATCTAAATTAGAACCACTTCTTGACATCCGATTGAAATGAAATTTTGCATACATATGTAGGTTTGGTGACAATACAATATTACCTCTTCACGTTTAAACGGCTGGACCGATTTTGATGAAATTTCATATGGAGGTAGCTGACACCCTGGATTGACACATAGACTACTTTTTATCCCGGAAAAATGTAGCGGGTAACACCGCAGGGCGCAGCTAGTAAAAACTATTCCCGACAGTTTCTTAGATTCAATAGCATCTAGACTGGGGATAAAATTATATCATGTGGATGTTTAGTTTTCCTTTTGTAGTAATCGAACCCGGATCTAAATAAGCAGTCCACTTAATTAGCCACAATAACCTAATCAAATTTTGATCTGAACATAAACGTATACCTAGTTAAGTATTAACTTACTTACATTAACCTTGAACTTTACTTAACTGTAGTTTGTTTACATAAGTTATTAAATAACCTTTTAAGTTACACAAACGACAAACAGGAGTAATTAAAAACCGTAATTTCTCTACCATTTTCTTCATTAACCATTTTCAGGTAAAGTCCACCATATATTGTTATTAATTAACAGTTGGGCCTGCTTTATATTAATTTTAGTAACTAATGTAGGTTTTTATTAAATTGTGAAATTAATTTTGACTGGAGTAAAGATAGCGTTCCAAGATTAAAAAGCTAGTGTAAACTGTGTTTAAAGGAAATATAACTATTTGAGACAAAAAACAACAGACAGAGATATCACTGAAGTATCTATCTATCTATAGTTAATAAATCCACATTTCCAGTCATGTTATAGGTAGTTATAGGTCCCAGTTACTGAGACTAACCTAATGCGAAACCTCAGTAACATTACGCCCGGCACAGGAATCGAACGATGTACCTCATTCAGCAGTAATAGTTTAAGACCACTCGACAAACGAGGCAGTCAAAACAAACAAATGAAGCATTACACGTTGTAACCAAAATTTCCTATCTTTAACCGACTTTCAAAAAAAGAGGATTATGTTTAAATATTAATTGTGGGATACCCTAGAGAAAATCGCGTGTGGTCTCAATATACTAAATATTATGCAAGGAAGACATGACAGCGGACGGAAGGAAGCACGCAAAAGGATACGTCCACAATGCAGTCATTCTGCGAATCATATCAGGCTAGGAAATGACTACAAAGAGATCTACATAGGTACAGCCAACAGCAAAAGTAGATGATCAAAATCAGAAATTCAATACTAATGATCGGAGTTCGCGTCAGAACTCTGTGGCGTCGAAGTGATTCAAAAGTATGTGATTGTAAATTATACCAAACATTTACTACTAGTACAGCTGCCATATATTCGTGATCACCGTTCCTTAGTATTGAATTTCAGATTTTGATCATCTACTTTTGCTGTTGACTGTACAATATAGGTTGATACAGGTAAAGCGAAACAATAAAAAAGTATTTAATTGAAGTGTAATAATTTCTGGTCAGGCAATAGGCACACTACAAAAAAAAAACAATATCTTAACACAATTGAAATATAACGTTCTAAATTCAAAGGATTGTAGAAGCTACACTGTGGTAGAAGTGTCGCTTTTGGCGCGGAAATTAGTAACTAAAAATATTTCTACAATAAAACAAAATCTAGGTATAAAAATGTTGCTCAAAAATAATTTCGGAAGAATACAAAGTTAAGTAAAAATAACTTTTATTCTATTTAATCGTTCTAACAGCGTTTAAATGAATATTCTCATCGTTCAGTGTAGAGTCGCCTGTTCCGAACTTTTTTGCAACGTCATCAAACATTCACTAAAGAATTCGTCCCCGTCGCTTCCAGTTTCCATTATAAATTGAACCCACTATTCGCAATAAAACCATTGACCAGAAAGGTCAATATATCTTCTATCGCTGTAACTCAGCGCTGCTCGCAAAATTTCGAACTCCAGTCACGAATGCGTTTGAAATAAAGATTCGATTGTTGACTCATCGACGTCAGAATCGAAACGTTTTCCCGCGTAAACTCCGCTATTTACAAACTTGTACAAACACTTCATAAAGTAGCAAATTAACCTAACACACCCTTAAGTTGAAAGGAATAAGGACCAAGTCTAGGGCTATGTCGTTTAAGTAAGAGCAAATAGATTGTCAATGTATTAATAGTGCAACGGTGCGTTCCGCGAATTCGCTGCGTTCATTTTCCTCTTCGAATGGAATGTGACTCCTGACGTCATTTAGAACGCACCCACAAATAACACGGCTAAATTAAATTGTCCTCATTCTATGTTTAAATTTGAATTGAAATGGGCCTTTTGAGATAAGCAGTATAAATGATATCCTGGCAATTTAGGAAGTCGAGGCGTTGTGTGTGATTTTCCTATATTGTTGTAGTATTTAATTTTGTTGCTTGTTGAGTGCAGGATAACGGTTCTTATAGGTCGTTCGAATGACCGATAGGAATGTTTTTATTAGTTCTAAAAAATATGGTGTTTTTATTGCCTATCGCATGTGGAATTTACGCTTATGGTATGTTTAAACAGGTGAAGTGTAGAGGCAGGTTAGAGTTTTATGTGGGGTTAATAACTATAATGATTATTATTAAGACTGTTTTTTATAATGATCCTAAACGTCTTCATTAGTAACGCCACAAATAGCTTTAATTAAGATAGCACCATTTATTGTGACGGAAGTAGTCGTTCAAAGTTAACGAAAACTACCCATCCGACTCGTAGCCGGAATAACCGTCGTTTTACTATCAATATATTAAATTGAGCTTTATTGACGCGTGTGAAGTTTAAGATTTAATGCCGGACCAGGCAACGTAATTCTTAAATAAAATGATTTATTATCTAGTGTTTAGCGTGGAATAACGATTTCGCTTTCTCACGATAACTTATGAAGGTACAACATATATAACATCACGCCTGTATTGCCCGAAGCGGTAGGTAGAAGTGTACCGTAGTACACCCACATTTCGCTAGTTATGTTATAGGTCCCAATGTCATAGGGGGTGAGTCTATTGCCATCAACCGAACAAAATCCAAACTCCGTGCTGTTACTGAGAATTACCTGATGGAAAAGCCCAAAAACATATTGGATAGGATTCGAGCCCAGGACCTCACGTTCAGCAGTCGCGCTTAGCAACCAACCAGTCAGTCGGGAAGGCACAAGTAGCAAATTAATTCCTAAAGTTTACTTACAAAGATACTCGGTTTGTAAAACTACAACCGCATAATTCATTAACAAAAGAAAGCGTGTGTCAACCAGTGTTCATTACAATAAAACGAAACAAAACGCTAAGTAAGAAGTATTCCAAAATCGTTTGTCCCCTAATAGACGTCGTGAAATAACAAATAGCCAATAATTAGCCACCATTTTGAAAACCGAACAATGGATTGTGAAATCGAAACTTTCCTATTTTAAATGTTTGAAATTACAAATTTAGAATTGCGTTTGTTTGAGCTGAAATTGTTTAATTTTCGCCTTTATGTGTAAGCCATTTAGGTGTAGTATCCATGTTTTTGGTTGTAGAATTAATACTTGCAAAATGTACTTACATTTAGCGCCAAAAGAAAAACATTTTCCGTAATATTAAAACCTTGCATACAGGAGAGACTAGTCCACTTTATCACACGACCGAATAAAGTGGAAGAATGAAGGGAGGCCTTTGCCCTGCAGTGGGACGCCACAGGCTGATAAAAAAAAATTAAAACCGATAGATAACAGAAAAAAGTTAATAATCATTTTGTTGTCATTAACATTATTAAACAATTTTTTTATGTATATAGGTACAATACAATATTATCATAAGCAAGGCTCCTGACCGCTGGTAGTCAAATTTGTTATTAAAAATTTTTAAATATCGGTACGATTCGATCAGACCGACCGATCGGATTACGAACAGATTTTCTTCCGATTGATCGAAACGATCCATCGCTTGATTTGGGGGTCCTTAAAGGCCCACTCGGCTCTCAATTCTATTTTCGATACTTTAGGGTACGGTGGGCGGATATGGGAAATTGTTTCGATCGATTGACTCGATATGATTAACTTACGGGCTCTTTATGACCCATTATTGTCTATAGCGAAAGTTTTTACAAACGATTTAACACTTTACTTTGAGTAATAGTTATTGGTACGGTCGCCCATTCTAAAACTACCTATATTTATCTAAATAAGGAGGATTATTCTGACAGTTTTATATACTTAAGTTACTTTCTTGTTAAATAAACATCACTACATTCTAAATGTTTTGTTTCCTATACATAATTATACTGTTTTTGCACATGGTATCCGGCGTAGAATTGACCACCCTTTTCCTCTCGTGGGTGTCGAAAGAGGCGACTAAGGGAAAAATCCAAAAGATGGGCAGCAGCGTCTTCTGTAACTTGACCACCAATACTGCGATCCCCAAGCCGCTTGGGATTTTTCATTACGTAATTTTCAGTAGCAGCATGGAGTCTGGATTTGTGCCCGGTTAATGGCAATAGGCTAGCCCCCTATTACATTGGGACCTAAAAACATAACTGGCGAAATGTGGGTGCCCCTTCGGGGAATACAGACGTGATGTTATGTTATGTTAAAAACAAACATGGCCACCAACTCGCACTTGCCCGCGTTTTTTGTATATCGAAGCCGAAATACCAGTTCGCGTGGAATTTAAAGAATTCGGACTTGTCCGCTTTAGACATGAGCAGCATTATATTATGTATTACTCAATACATAGGTCGTTGGCACCTGCAGTCTGCTTGTTTTGATCTTTGCTATATTCAACATTCTTCACTCGTACCTTTTAATATGGTAATAAATCTTAATATATTTCAATTAGATTTGCAAACAATCTTTTCGCAGTTCGTTTATTAAAATACGTAATCCATACTTATTCATGTTATCAATGTAAAAGTAACTCTGTCTGTCTGTTACGCCTTCACGACTAAACCGCTGGACGGATTTTGATGAAATTTGGCATGTAGAAAGTTTAAGACCCTAGAAAGGACATAGGCTACGTAACGCTGGCAAAGCTGCGGGCGAAAGGTAGTTATAAAACAATTGATAAATAATTTGTAGTAAGTACCTACATAATTTATTAAAAAACTTTTCTTTCAATACCTAGTAATGTTTACTACTAACTAATATTAAATACCTACTTATACTATAACTAATATCAACATAATATTTATTGGTAACTAAAAGTTTATTTTTATATTTCGCTAATTGAATAAAATAATCAACTACCTATACATACATTAACGTGCGTCATTTGAATAACGAACGCATGAAACAAAAATAAAGCCAGTGTTTACTGCGGTCTATGGTTATCGTGGCACAGGTTTTAAATGGGAAAAAAGAAAAAATATAATATGATAAGTAGGTACCTAGATGTTGTTCATTGTGACATTTTAAGGAGGAGGCCTTTGTTTAACAGTGGATGTCTTCCGGCTGGAGATGATGTCTTGTACTGATTTCAATGAAGGTAGACTTAATTATCTAGTCTAAATGAATTGAAGCCCTTTCACAAGCTTTCACAACCAAGATAAAAAAAGAATCTGTAATAATAATTACGAAACGTTATCCATTATTCATTCATCAAGTCAAACTTCGTTCAAGAATAACCTTTACAAACCGAGCTAATTATGTTCAAAGAAATTGTTATTTTTGGACGAAAGCGATAAATAAACGTTGTTTTTCTTTTCGGGACACGGATCTGGATTTCGCCATATTAGTGTTTTGGGCGCTATGTTAGTAAACAAGTATTGCCAAGGTCGCCGGTCGGAGTGAAGAAAACATTTAATATTATCGCCAACAAACTGTTATATAGTTTGGCGATTTTTTTATCTTTTTGTAAGTGTTTATCCATATTTTTGATAAATAAATAAATAAATAATAAATTTATATTATTAATCGCGTAGCTTATAAGCATCTTAATATGTATCTGAAATCGCCAATCCGCAGTGGGCTAGCGTCGTGATCAAAGCTCAATCATATCTACACAAGAAGAGGGACAGTTGTAGGTTGTTATTATTATTATCAACATCACCATCAGCCGGAAGACGTCCATTGTTGATCAAAGGGGGGGGGGCATAGGGGCTTGTGTTCAGTGCGGCCAGTCTTGTGATTGGTGACCGCTTCCACATGTCGAGAATCCTCCGTGCTTCGGAAGGCACGTTAAGCTGTTGTCCTGCGCCTGATCTCGCTTCGGTCGTGTCGGTCTACTGTCTCATTGGACTATGTATTTGCACCATTGTTTGCGTGCATACTTGTGCGTCTCATCGGACTATGAGAGTGCACCTGTGTTTGCGTGCCTTATAATATCTCCTGCGTAGTTAGCTAGTCTCAGATGAGATAGGCCGCCGTGACCGAAATTCGGTCGAAGAACATTATTATAGACATTATTGCTCCTGTGTTATAGGAACCGAAACAGGATAAAGAGAGGTCCCCTTCAATGTTTTTAAGAATCCTAGCTATGATATTATAATTAAGTATATAAACCATTATAGCCAAGTTTGGGCCACATTGAGTAAAAACTCGCAAAAACAAGGAAAATGTGCACAAAACAAAGCCATACAATGCAAGTATACTACTTGTACTTTTGTCCCTTAGAACAATCAGTTTTGTACTAATTTATCCTCAAGCCACGTACCCCATAAAATGGGTGACCATTCTTTTAATGAAGTATAACATTATTAAGGTTATAACACCCAATTAGTGAACTGACTTGCGCAGATAAACTTATCTGGTACTTAGATTATAGGCGGAAGTCCCAGGCCGATACCGAACCGCAACCTTCCTGCTTTTTTATCGTGCCACGAATCCCATGGTATGGGGAAACCCGTCTAACGCCTGATAGGATATCAATGTTTCGTTATAATCTACGGAAATAATTCTATGGAAATATGTCGTGTGACGGGAAAGATCGTTCCATTTGTTTATCGTCAACTGCTGAACTTTTCTCGTGTTGAACTCGGTTTCCTGTATAACTGGAGACATCCAAACTAGGTATAAAGCAACTGTGCAGACGATCCGATTGGTGCAGTGGCTTAGCGATTGGACTGCTGCGCTAGGGTTTGCGGGATTTAATCCCGCACGGGACAAAAATTTGTGTGATCCGCATATGTTTGTCCCGGGTCTGGGTGTTTGTGTATGTGATATTTCATGTCTGTGAAACGCACCCACCACCACCATATGTGATTCTTTTGAACATTTCTTCTGTTCTCACAATTACTTACGAAAGTTATGATTAGTATTAATACGTGTATAATAGCTATATTTGGTTTTACGAAGTCCTTTACTTCCAAGAATTTTAAATTGTTGGGCGCCATAAATAACGGCCATGTTCTTTGAGATTAGCCCAATAAGTATTTAGCAGCCGAAATGTTTCTAGTTAGTACCTACGTTACCTGTTACAGCGATAGCGTGTTATAACATTGTGTGCATTATTTTATGCATACATAAAGTCACGCCTGTTTCCCTGAGGGGTAGGCAGAGACCACGGATTTCCATTTGCTACGATCCTGGCATACTTCTTTTGCTTCATTCACACGCATCACATTCCTCATACACGCTCTTCGGTTGAGGGTACTCCTCACTTGCCCTTTTTGCAGAACATTATTTTATATAATTTAATTATATTTTTACAAAGCGTTACTGGGTTTTTTCATTAGGTAAATCTCAGTAGCAGCACGGAGTCTGGATTTGTGCCCCGTTGATGGCAATAGGCTCGCCCCCTATTACAGTGGGACCTAAAAACATAACTGGCGAAATGTGGGTGTACTGTATGTGCACCTCTGCCTACCCCTTCGGGGAATACAGGCGTGATGTTATGTTAATTATATTTCCCTAACTTAATCTGAGGCTGAGGGAAAACCTAACCCGTTGGGACAAAATAGGCTGCAAAATGTAAGAATTCCAGTCTCATTAACCTAGGTACTTTATGTTTTGTTTATAGATATCTGTTATTTATAGAGTATGTTATACATATAGTCGTGATAACAGATGTTCTCACACTGGTTTCACACATAGATAATTTTTCACTTTTTTATTATCTCATATTATACGTAAGTACTACCCACATACTGCGCGCTGTTTATTTATTATTACACTCATAATATAAAGGCGAAACTTTGTGAGTGTGTTTGTTACCTCTTCACGCTCAAACGGCTTGACCGATTTTGATGAAATTTCATATGTAGGTAGCTGACACCTTGGATTACCACATTTTATCCCGAAAAAAGGTAGCGGGTAACACCGCGGGGCGCAGCTAGTGTTATTTTTTTTATTCTAAAGCTTATGTAAAATCATATCTTTAATGACCATTGGTGTCCGTGGGGCCGGCCTAGAATATCACCTTCCAATCACTTTTTGGGTGTCGTAGAAACCGACCAAGGGAAAATCCAGAAGATGAGCAGCAGCGTCTTCTGTAACTTCACCACCGATCCCTAAGCCGCTTGGCAAACGTGGGGACCTATAGGTGACATAATTGGCGAAATGTGGGTATGTAGTTATTATGTGCACCTCTGCCTACCCCTTCGGGGAATACAGGCGTGACAATGTCATGCAAAAGGAGTACTAGTCGTCAGTAAAAGTTTAGCTCTTCACTATAATTTTGCAGAAACCACATAGAAACAGCGATTTGATCAAAGTTCAGTAAGTCTAGTTCGTATTTCACGACGGAGCACATTCCTAACTTTATGTAAATTAACACTCGATATTGTCAAATCGCGTCCTATTACTTAAATTCCATAATTCTGCCGTTTTTACTTCAAACAGAAATCCTAATGTTACAACCGAACATAAATCCTATTCACATTCCATAAAAAATTCGACTTTATTACTATTTGATTAAGGTTCTATTTTGATTGTGTGAGTTATTGATGTAGGACAGTTTGTTTTTGACAGATCATCAGGTTATTATAATATTAGTTAGTATGAAATATGTATTTTGTGCTTGCGTCATGTCCCTTGACGTGAGGAAGTACTCTTTTTGTTTCGAAACTTATAATTCAGCTTACACACATGCCAATGCCACGTTACTGATCGTACATTGTTTAAGCGGATTCAGAATTCCATCTAACTTCTTAGTGTAAAAAAAAAGCTCAGTGGCAGACGGGGGGTTAGAAATTGTGCTCTGTAACTGGCTAGGCTAAACCCCTATTAATATACATAACTAGCGGACCCGGCAGACGTCGTCCTGCCTGGAAATCTAGCGTGACATGGTCTTTTTGTGGTCGTGTCGGTTACCGTACATCCAATACATAACATCACGCCTGTATTCTCCGAAAGGGTAGGCAGAGACGCACATTAGTACACCCATATTTCGCCAGATATGTTTTTAGGTCCCAATGTAATAGGGGGCGAACCTATTGCCATCAACCGGGCGCAAATCCAAACTCCGTGCTGCTAGTGAGAATCACCTAATAGAAAAACTCAGTAACACTGCCCGACCCGGCATTCGAACCCAGGACCTCGCGCTCAGCAATCGCGCTTAGCAACCACTAGACAAACGAGGCAGTCGGTTATCGTCCCATCGGACTATGAGAGTGAGGGAATAGGGAATGCCCTGTCTATGCACGCGTATCTGTTTAATTTTTCGCTACCTATATCTCCTGCGTAGTTGGCTAGTCTCAGCTGAGACAGGCCGTCGTGACCGAAATTTGGCCAGGAGAACATTGTTACATTCACTTACAAACGTTACCTTTTATAATATTAACTTACCTACATAGATTTTAACTTGACAGTACACTATTGAACCGTTGTATAGATTAAGCAAATAATGTTAGTTCTACATAACTGTCAATATTAGACGCATACAGTAAAATCCTTGGCTCAACCTATGTTAATAAGGACAGACTTCTAAGAATTCATATTAAAACAATATCTCTAAGTCATAGTGCAGGTAGGTCGGTACATTGTTGTCCATGATGTCTGATGTCATCATGTCTAAATACCTTGATACTGTAGGGAAAGGTATAATCATACTATCCCAATACTATGTCATCATTCATATGCGTGGAATGTTACATACATACATACATAATCGTAAGTTGTCGTTCACTGTGGCGTTCCAAGGGGATCCCTTTGTTCAACAGTGGACGTTATCCGGCTGATAATGATGATGTACATAAAGTCACGCCTATTTCCCGAAGGGGTAGGTTGCAGTTTTCACATGTCGAGCCCCTCCGTGCTTCGTAAGCCGTTAGACCTGCGCCTAATCTCTCTCCGGTCATGTCAGTCAACCATCCCATCGGACCATCATAGTCCGGTCTACGGTACTATCATCGGACTCTCATTAGCGTGAGAATAGGGAATGCACCTGTTTTTGCGCGCATACTTGTGCACTATAATATCTCCCGCGTACTAGCTAACTAAATACCCGAAGACTAGCTAACTAAGTACGTAGTCTCAGATGAGATAGGCTGCTGTGACCGAAATTTGGTCTGGAGATTATTACTTTATAGTTAGATAAACCTTTTATCCCGAAAATCACGCATGAATAATTTTCCACCCGAACGAAGTCGCGGGCTAAATCTAGTTCCTAATATAGGAATAAGTTATAAAATATTTATATTCGGCCAGACTTTATTAAAAATCGACTTCTACTCTCCGGAAGTGACGTAACATTATCAAGTTGGCAATGAAATATTCGTCGATCATATTCATAAATACTAAATACTAGACATTGAATAGTGCGTTGAACTGTAAGTCAATTTGTGTGCATATATAATTTTATTGCTAATTTATACATACAATAGTTACATATACAAAACCACGCCTGATACCAAGAGGGGTAAGTAAAGATCACCGATTTATTTATATGATTTACTAGCTTTTGCTCGCGATTTCGCCCGCGTTAAGTAGCCTATGTCCTTTCTCGGGTCTTAAACTTTCTACATGCCAAATTTCATCAAAATCCATCGAGCGGTTTAGTCGTGAAGAGTCGCGTAACAGACAGAGTTACTTCCGCATTTATAATATTAGGCAGGAAGTATGGGTGTATTAAAAAAAAGCACCTATAGCAACATCGTATTAAAAAAAATTGTATGTAACTTGAGTGACGGTGGCCTATATCTGAGACTAGCTAACTACGCAGAAGATATTATAGAGCACAAGTATGCGGACAAACACAGGTGCACTCACTATTCCCTCACTCTATACCCAATCTGCGCGGTAGCCATCTTACGACAAACTCCTCAGTATTACTAAATCAGCCTCTAATATAAACCATTAGTACCGTCCCGCCTAGCGTAGACTATTAGTGAGTTTGACAGATGGTGGCGTGACGCCTAAAGGTCAGCGCTCATTTATCACCGCGGATTTGGTTTGCGATGCCACTGTGTACCGTGTAATATCTAACTTCTTCTGACTTATTCCAGGAGCACAACACATGATGTACCTAATGATAGATAGGTAGATAATATTCTTTATACGAGAAATACAGAATCCTTAAAAATAAAAATAGTGCAAGTGTAATGCCCTAGTGTGATATCGAACTTCAACTCAGTAGTTCTATAAGCGTGATTCTACATCTATGTGTAGATAAATCGTGTAGCTAGAAACAGAAAAAATCCTACTAAAACATCTACCTCCCAAATCATTTTAAGGTTCCCAAACCTAAAAATGATTTTCATTCGATCGCTGACAAGTAAGTCGTAACAGGCGACGAATCAGTAAGGGCCCAGTAATAGGTTCGCCACTAATTAAAAAGGAATGGAATGGGCGATAAAGTATACAGTATACTCAGGAGTTTCAGTATCACGATGAAGAAAAGCATCTCTTCGGATCTAATCTAGTTTAAAATCGAGTTATGATAGCGAAAGATTACTAGGTACAATAAAGTATGTCACCTACTACGAATTTCTACGCCTATTCATAAAATAGCACACATAAATGTGAATACTCAGAATACGGACATATTTATCCCATACAGAAATCAAACTCAGTTCAAACACTTAGCCTTTCCGATAGGGTTATCAAAGAGTATAAAGTTGTTAAGTACCTCGGCATTATCCCGCTACATATTAAAGAAAACTGGTATTTCAGTGTACAATGTGCATACGTATTTAACTTCATACAAACGACAAATAAAAAACCGTTATACACTGGCTGATATAAACTAATACATTGTTCTCGCGGTTTACTATAGGATACACGCTACACAAGCCTCCATTCATAGTAGTACAGTCCGCATCATAATTCGCTGAACATTTTTTTTTAACATACCATTAATTATAGAACAACTTCATAAATAGTGGAAATTCTTAACAATTCTCAGATCATCATAAATTTTATATAATTTGAAACATTTTCTTTAATTGATGTTTGTTTTTTTCGATTATTTGACGTAAGGTTTTTTAATGTTAAGCTACTTAAGATGCTGACTGTACCGGCGCGCGTCTCACCAACTCGTGAGTGACAACCCTTGGCATTTCAATATGGCCGCCGTCTGGAGGTCATGAGGACTGGTTGTCGTCTCTTTGTTCTGTTTTTGCGATGTACCCTGACCTACGTCAGGGTACATCGCAAAAATCGCTTTGTGATTTACTGGGGTTCGGACTCAAAGTGCTCACTTTTGTTGCTAGGGCCCCGTTCAATTCAAGTTTCCATGTCTTTTGAGACGAATCTGTAGTTGTTTGTACCTGTTTTTAATGTGTTTCTGTTATTGTTGTATGGCCGTCATAGTTTCTTATTCAAAATGTAAATCAAAACTGGATCATATTGAGAGTTTACCATTTTATTAATGTTATTGACAAAAATTTAAATTTAGAAGTAATCAACAGATTGGGTTTAAGGAGGAAAACCTAATCAGCCCACGCATGCGTCACAGGCCTCCCACCAGGTGGACCGACGGTATCGTCAGAGTAGCGAGCAACTGGTGGATGGAAACGGCAAGCGGTCGTTCATTTTGGCCATCTTTGTTCAACTGTGGACGTCTTCCGGCTGAATATAATGTGACACTAGTGAATTGAATTTGTCTAGGCCCACTCAGTATTTATCTTAAATATAACTCCGAAAAATACTAAAATTATATACAATGTACCTATACTTATTACAATGATTATTTTTCCGACCCAAATATCGACCAATAGAATTGCACCATTCGACGTCACGTGGTCACCTACATGGTATTATACTGATAATTTTTTGAATATTTTTAGGTTGTACCACGTGACGTCGAATGGTGCAATTCTATTGGCCGACATTTGGGACGGAAAAATAATCCCCCGAATACCACACGAGCTTCAAAATTATCTGGCATTTCCCTCAAGGTTCCCTGCAAACAAATAAAGTCGTCAAGTTTTCTCCTTCATTTGTTTGCAACGAACCTATCGGGAAATACCCGATAATTTTGAAGCTCTTGTGGTATTATAAGTGATAATAATCAATTGGTACGTCTAGAACTTTAGGTATTAAAATGAAAAATTGCATACGATACTCATGAATAGTTGCAGTGAGCAACTTATGTAAATACCTACATATACACACACACACACACAACATCACGCCTGTATTCCCCGAAGGGGTAGGCAGAGGTGCACATATAGTACACCCACATTTCGCCAGTTATGTTTTTAGGTCCCAATGTAATAGGGGGCGAGCCTATTGCCATCAACCGGGCACAATCCAGACTCCGTGCTGCTACTGAGAATTACCTAATGGAAAAACTCAATAACACTTTGCCCGACCCGGGATTCGAACCCAGGACCTCGTGCTCAGCAGTCGCGCTTAGCGACCACTAGACCAACGAGGCAGTCCTACATATACAATAGTTATATACCAATACATGTTGCTAAGTATGTAATTACGAGAGTCTAGATGTTAGAGGTTAGTGTTTGTAAAACAATGGACCGCATATAACGGGTTCTATTGAAATTTGGCACGGAAGCGTTGGCTTTTTATTCATCTGCGAAGACCGGATTTTCAATACAAAGAGACTGTTATACTTACAAACATGTAAGATAAAGCTAATAACAGGCTTTTAAATAAAAAAGTGTGGAGTCGACTAAGCGAGTCGACTCCACACGTGACCAAAGGGCTGGTTCATTTTTTGGCCAAAGAATTAGCATTGCCATTCAACGTAGCAATGCTGCCAGTCTTTTGGGCACGTTACCGGTTGACATCGATAGGTGAGAATTTTCTGATGCTTTTTAACTTTTTATTTTTGTATATTATATTGTTTTCATCCTTTGAGTCCTTTGTCGAGATTAAGAATAAAATTCCCCCCCAGTGCCAGGAAAGCAAGTCTTAAAGGTGAAGTACAATGGGCATAACCAACAACAGCACAAGAAGTTTTGATCGTCGTGTAGAGGAAGGGATATGGAGGTCCTCCAACGAAAAGAGATGATCTTCCAACTAGGCGGTGGTATGCCTGGTGGGCTGCGGCGCGCCACCTCTCAGCTCGGGGCGGCTGTGTATATTGCTAGTGAATGTGATTACTTCGCTAGCGCGATGCAGGATTAGCAATGTCATTCGTCCTTCGACGCGATGACGCTACATTTGAAAAGTGATTGTCTACTGTCTACAGTCCTGATAGGAAACTACCTCTGCTAAATAGGAAAACAGACACTAATGCTTCGGTAAGGGAATATTAAGAAGGCATTGATGTAGCCCCTGATTTCTAAGCTTAAGGTCATCGAAATCGAAAGTTCGGAGCTATGTAACGCATGAAGCAGTGATAGCCGAGTGGTATGACCGTTGGACTGACAAGTCAAAGGTCGCAAGTTAAAACCCCGTTTTAAGAATTTGTTATCAGTTGCAAAAAAGCATTCACTTAACTCCAGATTTCCTAGAAGTGGACCGTTTCGTAAGACTATCAATCATTATTGGTAAGACTATGAAAGGGGCAATGGAGTTACATTATTGCCTGTTGGTAGCTGTTAGCCAAGTGATGGTGTTATGACAATTTTTTTTTAAACGTCGCCCCACACTAGGAATTTCTCCTGTGCCGTGGGTGCGTTTCACAAACATGAAATATCACGTACACAAACACCCAGACTCGGGACAAACATCTGTGGTTCGCACAAAGTTTTGCCCCTTGCGGGAATCGAACCCGCAACCCTTAGCGCAGCAGTCCAATCGCTTAGCCACTGTACTAATCAGGTCGTCACACTAAAAACTTGGTTTAAAACTGTCCGACCAATGACAAAGGCTCTCATATTACGTACTGTAATTAAGGTAATCCGATTAAAATGTAGTGTGTAGGCAGAATATTTGCGGCCTAGATTTTAGCTGTAATCTATGAACTAATTGTGTTAGCCTGAGTGCGTAGGTTTCGCACCTAATGCTAGCCTCAAGTATATTACACAGTATCATTTCAATTCACTAAAATGTTAAACATTTAACGTTTGTTTGCCAGCGGGATGGTAGGTACTTGTACATATCGTAGACGATTTTTTTTATTATAATCTAGGTTATTTCGTATCGCTCAAAGGACCAAATTCTCGAACTGTTTGAACTGAAAAATGCCCAAAAATGAAGAAAGGTCTTTATGTCCCTTAAAATTCCACTTAGGAAGATAAAGATAAAAATGATTTATTCAAAATAGACCAATTTTAAGTAATTTTTGAACGTCAATTACATCAAGACAGCCCCCAAAACGGCCGCCTGTCACCGCTTCCTGGTGCTATAGCTGGGTAGAAGAAACGGCGCAACTAACTACCCAGCAGCACAATCGCACAATCTGTCTGTCAAAATTTGAAAGAATGTTAGATAGTACATAGTAGTGAACAAAAAGTTAATTGAAAGATAATTGTAATTACTTGTCCTCTACTTCATCATCGTCCACTGTTGAACAAAGGAGTCCTCCTTAGAACGCCACAATGGACGACAACCTACCATTTCCATCCACATCCTCCATACTTACTTTTTTTAAAACAACCATATAAATTAAGCTCTAAAGTCTCCTCAACAGATATCCGTGAAACATTTCAGCGTTTCCGAATTAAGGGTACGTGACATGACGTCATCCGTGTAGATAATGAGGTGACGATAGCATCATCTTGCGAACGGGAAAACTTTGAACATGAATGTTATACTTCAATAATAACTTATTATAATGATTTCTTTATATTATGTTATTCTAATGTATCTTATTTAGGGAATACAATTCATTTTTAAATGCTAAATGTCTTTCGTTTTGTAAATAAGCGGCTAACAATGCATGGTAGCATCTGACAAAGAAATTCTTTAAAAAGCTTCCCTTTATAACGAATTTTGCTTTTTTTTTAACACGTAATAGTTTCTGCGTTCCATTATTAAATTATCGCTAGCGGACCCGGCAGACATACTGCCTGGAAAGTAGCGTGACATGAGCTGTCAATTGCGGAAGTTGGCGGAGCATCAAACCTAATTCTATTTATAAACTCTGTGTTTTTTTTTCAATATTTTCATAGTTATTAGGCGGAGACGACAAATCTGAGATTAATAAAATCGGTTAAGCAGTTCTCAAGTTAAAAGTGTTCTAACAAACCCGACTTATACGTATAGATTCCCAAGAGACCGTTTTTCCAGTATTTGTTGAGTAAACAATAAGTGGCTTTAACACGAAGTAGCTTAAACACCGTTACTCCCACATCACACACGTGTAAATAAAAGTGCTATGTTGTTGTTATTTATATCGTTTTCTCTTTATATGTCATAAGTCAACAACTTCACAGTTTAAGTGTGGCACTGTGTCGCCTACAAGCCGCCCGCCCACAAGGCTTGTAGGGCGGAGTAACCACGCAATTACACGTATTGCTAACCGACTGCTACGGAAGTAATATATGTATTTAATACTGTTATTTGTAATTACTGCCTCGTTGGTCTAGTGGTTGCTAAGCGCGACTGTTTAGCACGAGGTCCTGGGTTCGAATCCCGGTTCAGGCAAAGTGTTACTGGGTTTATTCATTGGGTAATTCTCAGTAGCAGCACGGAGTCTGGATTTGTGCCCGGTTGATGGCAATAGGCTTGCCCCCTATTACATTGGGACCTAAAAACAACTGGCGAAATGTGGGTGTACTGTATATGCACCTCTGCCTACCCCTTCGGAGAATACAGGCGTGGTGTTATGTATGTATTGTACAGTTAGCATCTTATGATACTAAACATTCTTTTTAACATACAATATATAACAGAATAACTTTTTATATAGTGAAAAGTTACACACTTCTACAGTGTTCCTGAATATTTCTATACAGCGTCATAAAATGACTAAGAACCATAGGAAAAACCCATGTCTAGTTTAAAGTGCATTACCAAAAATTCCCTAAACGAAGGCCCTGAATCATAGCCATAAACATAGAGTTTAGGTATAGCGTGATAAGGGAGCATAGCAAAAAATACATGCGCCCATATTTTCTATACCTAATTACTTTACTTTACTATGATATTATTTTAATTTGTTTAAATGAGGCTTATACCCAGCTGTGGGTTATTGAAGGCTGTGGATGATAATGAATTATTATACTGCCTCGTTGGTCTAGTGGTTGCTAAGCGCGACTGCTGAGCTTTGAGGTTCTTGGTTCGAATTCCGGGCAAAGTGTTACAGGGTTTTTCCATTAGGTAATTCTCAGTAGTAACATGGAGTCTGGATTAGTGTTTGGTTGATGGCACAGGCGTCCCCAACATTGGGACCTATAACTGAACTGGCGAAATGTGGATACAATACACTTGTGCCTAACCCCTCGAGGAATACAGGCGTGATGTTATGCTAATTACTATACACCACTCCCGTAGAGTGTTTTATTTATGTATATGCGAGTACGTACGTATTATAATGTGGTGTATACCAAAGATATAGTTAATTAATAATGATGTCAACTTCTCCCACGAAGAGTAAGATGTCACCAAAATATATGGTCGTGTGGACATGCCGTCCTATTATTAATTGGACAGATTAGAAGCTTGTTCTAATTGTGTTTAACGGATAAATGGGTTTGAATTGAACTGTGCACAGATGTTCATTCACTGTACAATCGCTCTGTAAGATTGAATACTTGGAAACTCACGGTTAACTCCCTCAAAAGGACTGATAACCGAGTATGACCGTGTGGTATCCAGCCTAGAATTGACCGGCCCTTTCCTCCCGTGGGTGTCGTAAGAGGCGACTTAGAGAAATTCCACACGATCCCCAAGCCGCTGTCCAAGCGTGAGGATTATAGCAACCCCCCCTTTTATAACGGAGGCCTTTATTCAACAGCGGATGACTTTCGGTTGATGATGACCGTTGGACTGCCAAGTCATAGGTCGCAAGTTCAAACCACGGCACGCACACCGCAAAATACTAACTTTTTTATCGCGTTGCATGAGTATAATAGAATTATATTAGTCTACTTGCGACCACGGCCGGTGCAACCCGGTCGAAACGTCAAGCCAAAACTTGCGTTCGCGTTAATTCCCGTGTTGTAACATAATTCTATGAACACCACAAAACATTTATATAGTACCTAATCACCGTTTAATTCAACCGATAGCCAATTAGCGGATATAATTACTACAATAATATGAAACGAAATAATCAATGTTTATTTTGGCTTAATACAAATTCACTTGTCCAGCCGTGAACCTGGTACGCCGCTTAGATGTGGCCTTGACAGTGAATGGACTCAGAATCTTTGTCTAGCACCAGTTGACGTAACATAGAAAAAACTTATTCGTCGAATTATACATTCACTTATATCGTACAAAAAATATCGTATTTAATAAATTGGCTGAGTACGGTCAATGACCTATATCATATTGTGAACATTCATAGGAGCAATAATGTATTTTAAAACTATATAATAACTAGCTGCGGCCCGCGATGTTTCCAGCTACCATTTTTCGGAGCGAAATGCCTGTTTGTGAGTCCAGGGTGTCAGCTATCTCCATACCAAATTTTATCGAAATCGGTCCAGCCGTTTGAGTTTGAAGAGGTTACAAACACATTCACAAACTTTCGCGTTTATAATAGTGTGATGTGATATGGTCTATCATCATACCTGAATTCGCTGGCTAAGACGTCGTCGCTAAGTAATTAACGCGGGAAGCTATGTTCATTAATCACATCTTGTTCCACGATCTCCTAACAAAAATCTATTTATTAGTTGTTAATCATTTTATTACTTGCACAGTGATTGCGAGACCCAACTGACTAAACTTATAGTCATCATCTCTTAACTAGCAGACGCGGTGGACGTCGTCCTGCCCGGAAAAGCAGCAAGAGCAGCAGTTTCCAAACCATCCAGAAACCCATTGAAATATACACACAAAATTTCATCCAAATCGGTCCAGCCGTTTAGGAGTTAGATGACAAACATATGTACAGAAGAATTATATATTATATTAAGATTGACTCCTTTGTAAAATGTCACAATTTATATGTAAAAACACCGTTCGAGCGAAACAAAGTCCCAACAGAATATTATTGTAGAATATTCCTAATCCCAAACGGTATCCGCAAATAATTATAAAACACCCACGATTCCAAACTTCAAGTCTTCAACACAACATTAATACCTACAACCAACCGACATCTAAGAGTTCATATCTAGTTTACGTAATTATAGGTAACGGCTGCGTCTGGGGGAGTTCTGAAAATAGTTGAGTAGGGCAGCCGGTCACAACGTAGCGACGCCATTCATAATGTAGTGGCTTGTGACGTCATACACTCGATATTATACCTACGATGCAGGGCGCTTCGATAATATTGATAACAATAACAGTGTAGTAGAATTTGTTTTGTGGTTTGTCATTTCTGTGATAATTTTTTATTCTCTAGTCGAGTAGTTTTTATTGAAGTTTTGGTTTTAATCTTTGTTATTAGAAATGCGAAAGGCTGTCTGTTTGCTTATTATGAATAAACAGCTGAATAGATTTTGGCATTGTTTAGTATTAGTATATTGAACCCTGGTTAAACAAGGTTCTATAAATAACTAAAATGTTTCCTAACATAATTACGCATATGAAGGGTATCTACCCACCCACATTTTATTCCTTACAAAATTCAGATTTTTCTTGTGTCTTTTTTGGGATTCATTCCGAATTTTGGGAATCGGATAGATAGTTTCAAAGATTACCCTCTGCATACAAACTTACAAACAGGACATCTGTAGGTATCATAATTATTAAGTACTAACTACGCCTCGCGGTGTTACCTGCTAAACTATTCGAAAAAAACAAAAGCTTATGTGTTAATAATCCAGGGTGTCAGCTACCTACACACCAAATTTTATCAAAATTGGTTCAGCCGTTTGGACGAGAAGAGGTAACAAACATACAAACACACTTACAATCTTTCACCTTTATAATACTAGTGTAATGTGATAAAAAAACTCCACAACATTAATTTTATTGTTTTATTTATAAGCGAACAAAGCAGCAGGCACACACGAGTATGTCAGTCAATTGTTGAATGGCTTACGTAGTCTCTCGTGCCGATAATGATGGTGGTTTCAATTGCAAAGGTCGCATCCATGGACTTACTACCTGAGTACCTACCAATCGATACCATGAATGAACGCCTACGTCAATGTATCGATTTATAGAGAGAGAACATTGTGTTGTGCATCGAGTGATATTGAATCGAATGGTTTTCAGTGGGTGGTGCTTTAACTAGAGGTAATCGAGCTTTCATTCAATCACACGTGTAGGGCAATTCTTGTAATTGTATACTATAGTTTCTGGTTCGTTTCGTGTGTGAAAGGTAGCTTGTTGTAACATTTTCATAAAATAAATGCCATGTTAAAATGCGGTCGGGCAGTGTTACTGGGTTTTTCCATTAGGTAATTCTCAGTGGCAGCACGGAGTCTGGATTTGGGCCCGGTTGATGGCAATTGGCTCGCCCCCTATTACATTGGGACCTAAAACATAACTTGCGAAATGTGGTTGTACTATTTGTGCACCTCTGCATACCCCTTCGGGGAATACAGGCGTGATGTTATGTTAAAATAATCTATCATGGAGATGATACATGGACAAAACTGCAAATTATTTGGAAATGCGTCATAATTTTCGTTTTTTTAGTATATTGCGATGATTAGTTAATTTTGTACCTGTAGGGGCCTTTTATATGAAATATCACATACACAAGACTCAAAAGTTCTACGTGTTAAGACCGAATCTGCTACTCGTAGCGCACCGGTCCAGTAACTCGTTACAAACGATAATTTTCTTTGACATGTTCCCAGTATAATGTGTACGAGCATTTAGACGTCTGCAGCATAATATAGGATCGCGTGATTAGAACCAATTGTATTGTCATGATTAATTCTCTAGGTGTTAACGTGGGAATAAGCATAAGATATTGATGATGCCGGCGACTAGTAGCAAGTCGCGCCGTGTAGTATATAGATAAGAATTGTAATCGTCACATGTATATTGGTTTCTCGATATCAACGACCTAATTGGCGCAGTGGATAAGCGATTGAACTGCTGCGCTAAGGGTTCGATGCCCGCACGGGACGAAAGTTTGTATGATCGGCAAATGTGAATTTGTGTGATGCAAATGTTTGCCCCGAGTTTGGGTGCAGGTGATGTCGTGTGTATGTAATACTTCATGTTTGTGAAACACACCCACGATACAACAAAATTGTGTGGGAGTTGCATGGGAGTTGGGACAATCTTTCACTTTTTTTATAAATATACTGAAGTAGCATGGAAGGTGTAGCGTACGCAGACCACGCGTCCCTCGATCTAGGCTGGCTAGGGAAACACCGGGTCGTTTATTAACCATACGATAAAAGAAGACCCTAGGGCTAATATTATAAAGGCGAAAGTGTGTGAGTGTGTTTGTATGTTTGTTACCTCTTCACGCTCAAACGGCTAGCTATTTTGATGAAATTTCATATGGAGGTAGCTGACACCCTGGATTAACACATAGACTTTTTGTCCCGAAAAAATGTAGCGGGTAACACCGCGGGGCGCAGCTAGTATAATATATTAACGGTTCCCGCGTACTCCACTCACAAGGTGTCATTAAAACTCCTTGTACATCCAACACAGTCGTGATAGTCACTCAAAAACTTCTTATCAATGCATTACTATACTGTTATTTCTTTTAGTTGTAAAATTGTAGATATTTTCATCATGAATGAACGCTGTCAATGAGTGTATAGTGAATGAAAGATAGTGTTTATCGTTGTTTACTTTCTATAGGTACTTAAGAAGCGGTACAAATAAAACAATACGTGGCCCTCCAGTTATAAGGTAAACGACTCTTGTTGGTATGAGGATAAGCCGCGCTGATATCGGTTAAAATCCCGATGGGTTACCGTTCTTCTGTGACATCATCGTCGTCTCTGAGACTGGAATTATCGGAGTGTTGCGTGTATCATCATTAGTATTTTTGTCTCCCTTTGCTATGGAGGGAAGAGGGAACGAAATTTATATTCCTACTCCGCAAATCCTTTGGCTTTAAAGTTGCCCTACACTAAGAATTTGTCCTGTATTGTGGTTTCACAAACATGAAATAGCACATACACCAACACCCAACTCGGGACATCTGCGGTTCGCACGAATTTTTGCCACGTGCGGGAATCGAACCCGCAACCCTTAGCGCAGCAGTCCAATCGCTTAGCCACTGCGCAATATTGCGAATGTGTAATTTCGTTGCGGGTTCCAAGTCAGTCTAGCCTTTTATCTGAGACGCCTCGTGCTTAGCTTTGCTTGGTGATTGTTAATGGGCCATTGTAGATGCTGGCTTACAGGAGTTACAATGATGAGCACAAGTGGTAGGCTTGCCCCTAAAAAAGTATCATCACGCTTATATTCTCCGAAGGGGTAGACAGAGGTGGGTTTTTGCTATTTAGATAATTCCATGTAAATATGTAATAGAGTCGCAGCCTATATTATCGGGCACAGGCTATTGAATGCTCATATTAATTATTACGTACCATTAGCGCATTGACGTCAATATAGCATCATATTTGCTACTAATAATGATTGTAAATGCGATATTGTTTGTGTGTACAGACACACAAATAGTAACGCATTTACAATCAGTAGGAATTATTATGCTATATATCGCATTTACATTATTATAGATACAGATCTATACGGGATATTAAGCACAGAGATACAGAGAGCGTAACCGGGATTTTAAGTTATTGATTTATTAAAAAAAACATCGCCCCTCACTAGTAATTTCTCCTGTATCTGGGTGCCTTTCCATGAACATGCGTTATCACATACACATACCAAGTCTCGGAACAAATATCTACGGATCACACAAATTTCTGTACCGTACGGAATTCGAATCCTCCACTCCTAGCACAGCAGTCCAATTGCTTAGCCATTGTGACAATCAGGTACTGGTATTAAAAAAAAACTAATATATTATCAATGTCAAAGTTTGGATGTTTGTAACTCGAACACGCAAAATGGCTCAACCGATTTGGATGAAATTTGGCACACACACAATTTCTAACCTAGTTTTAAATAATTATAGGATACTTTTACCCTGGTAACTCTCATTGCTGAACTACTCTTACCAATTTACGTTAACCCTCTGAACACATGTCAACGTAGATGAAGTCGCGGGCCGATGCTAGTATCACTATAAATCTATAATAATATATGTATCAATAGTTTAGTCAATGTCACTCGTGGATATGAGGATCCCGATGAGTTTGACATTGCATTAACTTTTGATAACGTCTCTCGGGCTTGCTCAAAGGAATCTTGTTTGATTTGTTACATTTGTTTAGATAACATGCTTCTTAAGTGATTATATAGACTACTAGCTGCGCCCCGCGGCGTTACCCGCTACATTTATTCAGGATGAAAAACCCATGTCAGCTATCTTCATACCATTTTATTAAAATCGGTTCAGTCGTTTGATCGTGAAGAGTTTGACGTGTCTGGATGTGTATCTGTCTGTGGCATCGTAACTCCTAAACGAACGGAGCGATTTTGATTCGGTTCTCTTTGTTTGAAAGCTGACGTGATTCCCCAGGGTACCAGATCAGTAGATCGGACCCTAATAAATCATAATTATTGTTGTGTCGGAGGGAACTTAAACTCTTTAATTGCAGTATACAATACACTACCTAAACAGGGAATTTAACCCAAAACCAGTCAAGTCTAATAGTGTCGCAGAATCGACCAACTAATGTACCTACCCACCTCATCAAAATTACAAGCGAAGTGTAGGTACCACATATCCTTTCATTTGGCCCTGCAAATACAGAGTAGGTCGTCAGAAACAGATAATCAATGTGTCCCACAGATAATACGCAACCAATGCTTCGATAGATAATAGTTATTAATAAAGTAATGAGGGCCATACG
The DNA here is from genome assembly GCA_946251915.1 of Abrostola triplasia. Taxonomy (NCBI): domain Eukaryota; kingdom Metazoa; phylum Arthropoda; class Insecta; order Lepidoptera; family Noctuidae; genus Abrostola; species Abrostola triplasia. The sequence goes on from OX276433.1 coordinate 2,009,296, forward strand.
CTCGCTGCCAACGATAGGCCCGGCCTTGTGATTTCACTTATCTAGCAAATTTTAAAGCGTACTGTGATGTGGAGTAACCGTTACAGCTTAATTTGGGGTCATTAATTAGTAACGTAAGAATATTTCTGGTACTTTTTGACCCCCTCCTATATAACAAAAAAAAGAATAGGCCAACCCCTCCCCCTGTTTAATTCATTACATAAGAATCTTAAGATGGTTTATTACAATCAATAATTATGTATTGATTGCAATAAACGAAATGTGTACTAGAATTTAAGTATAATTGAATAATTATCATCAACCGGGCACAAATGCGAACTAGCCTGGATTTAAAGAAGCAACTCTGACTACCACTACAATAATTCGGCCTAATATTATCCACTGGCCGGCAAAAATAAGTATAACATTTTTAAAATTGCAATAACTTTTAAAGTAAATAAGAACTAAAAAAGGACGCTGATGATACTAGAAATGACTTTGAAAGCTGACCAAATTTGCTATATATAAAACATTTTAATTTTAAATCTCTAACTTCCATAGTTTATAGATAGAGTGTTTGGAAGAAGAAAGTTGAGGCCTTTGCCCAGCACTGGGAACAAAATAGGCTATGATAAAAAATCTTTCATAGTTTGGCAAGCTGTCGTTCTAGTGTGGTCATTCAACAGTGGACGTCTTCCGGCTGATGATGATGAATTTAGGAAAAAAATATATTCAAAAAGTGTAGTTCTATCCCAGGCTAGTCTAGTACATACATCATAGCAACAGTTTCCCATATCACATTATGCAATATACAACCGTCTGCAATATGCATACTTCTGTTACCAACGACATTAAATTATCTAGAACTGGTTTACTTTAGTTCTTGAAACTGGTCGCTAATTAATATTAGGAAATTTTCCGATATTTGACAAATTATGTATGCAAGTATAATTTTATTATAATATCGTCACGCCTTTAAACTGAACGGGTTATGCAGAAGAGGTTGTTATACTAATTTTGTGAATGGTAGAATTAAGGAAATGTCGTATGTGAAAAATTTGTGGTTTCTGCTTACCCCTCTGGGAAACAGGCTTAACATTATATTGGTATAATAAGATTCTTATAGTTTATACTACTATGAATTATCTTTCTTTGTTCTTGTCGTAGATGTACTACAAAAGGTATAAAAATAAGTGTTCATATATAACATAGGAATGAACAACATAAAGAGAAATACCTCTGACTTCAGCTTGCTTTCTTACAACAAATTCAGGCTAAAAGTTTTCTAAAAAATCCAACACTGGATTGAAGTCTAATTTACTTGCTAGATCCAACTGTACAACCTATATACATAGTCAAATGAGGAGTAAACTTAAACACCAAGCGTGTATAAGGAATGTGATGCGAGTAAATGAGGTGAAAGAAGTATGACAGGATCGTAGCAAATGGAAATTCGTGGTCTCTGCCTACCTCTCTGGGAAATAGGCGTGAGTTTATGTATGTGTTGACTTCTCCACAAATATATTCAATTGGAAATAATAAGTAAGTTAGATACATTTCGTGAAGAACAGCTATATTAGTTATGCCGAAGGGTATTTCACGAAAATCCAAATAAATACCTACATCTCTAGCTGGCATTTAATTAAGTAGCTTCAGAAGAAGTAATTAGATAAGGTTAAGATAATTAGGCTGACAAACTTAGATACGTAGAACTAAGTTCAAGTCTACAAAACTTTTAGACCTAGTTTCCTCGGAATAATTCAGCCAAAAGTAATTTACTTTTGGATAGGACCCTGATAGTTAGGTAAATACCGGAGTTTATTCCAGATGTTTGTTACTCCACACAAAATGAATCGAAAGTAAAAATTGGCTAAACAACTCTCAATGCTGATAACATGTCTTATAACTAAGTAATTACTTAAGTTAAAGTATTCTACCTATGCTTAAACACTTGTTAAGTTTGTTGACATCTCTATTTTTTGAAATGCTAAAGAAATTATCTAAAGGACTGCCTCGTTGCTCTAGTGGTCGCTAAGCGCGACTGCTGAGTACGAGGTCCTGGGTTCGAATCTCGGGTCGGGCAATGTGTTACTGGGTTTTTCCATTAGGTAATTCTCAGTAGCAGCACGGAGTCTGGATTGGTGCCTGGTTGATGGCAATAGGCTCGACCCCTATTACATTGGGACCTAAAAACATAACTGGCGAAATGTGGATGAACTCCATGTGCACCTCTGCCTACCCCTTCGGAGGAATACAGGCGTGATGTTATGTATGTAAAGGAATTTTCAGGTATAATTTTAACAATGATTTTAATTGTCGTTTTTATAAGAAACTAGTAGACCCGGTGAACTTCATATCACCATTAAAACCTTTCCTGGACTTCTATAAATATTTCGAAACCAAATTTAACAAAATCGGTCTAGCCGTTCTTAAGTTATGGCGTGACCAACGAAAACCAAGGAAATATTTAATATAAAGACAGGGATTCATTTTTTTAAAAATAAACTTGCATTTATTACGATTCTGGTGGTATAATATTTGTGTGTTGTGGAAGAAGACCTAACAGAATATCGTCCAAAATTACCTAAATGTCAAATTCATTATCACCTTGGCACCTATTTCAGATAACTGCGCCCGATTACGTCAATCGAGCATTGTTTATATTATGATACGAACGACCAGATGCACAGAACCTGACACTTAATCCCAAAACACGCAGATACAGGCCTATACAGCTTGGCCGCAAATTAATTAAATTCCAATAACCAAGACCTCTTATCCGTAACATTAGCTCCACGTATGCAGGTCTTTGTATACTGGCGTTTGCGCGACCATTTAACAAAGATACCTTCTGCAGTGCAATATGACTGTGGTCAGAGGTCAGGGTTGGTTTTCGTGATAATTTTGATAATATATCGGCGCAGTAGATTGTCCTACCGCAATAGCTTACTTTGTTGTCCAAGGTGACAGTTATTTGGAAATAATTACATCAGTTTCACATTTTAAAATAAAGAATAATGATAAGGATAGACGTATCTTTTAATTGAATAATTATAATATATTTATTGGGTGTAAAACTGATTGTTCGTAGGGGGACGATTTCCTCTAGTCGCTTTTAGGAGCAACGGAAATTGCATGGGTCCCATCAATAATGTATAGACGCTAAAAAAAATTTAACACTTCTAAATACCCCTTCGGGGATTATATTATACAGACGTGGTCAGGTTTTTGAAAAGAACTTGTCACACAGGGCTAGTAGTACTTAAAAATCCTCGCTTAAGTGTAGTACCAATCTGAGAGGCATTTCTCATTACATGGAGCTAGTTAGTAACTGTAAGTGGCTAGGGGTTGCGGGTTCGATTCCCGCACGGGACGAAAATTTCGGACAGAATTTTTGTCCCGAGTCTGTGTGTAATATTTCATGTTTGTGAAACGCACCCATGATACAGGAGAAAGTCTAGTATGGGGCGAGGTTTTTTTGATAGTAAGATTATTATGACGTAATATGGAAAGCTTACCCTTCACATAATCTTATGTTCAAACAAACAGTTGACTTATGACGTAACTAAGGGAATTCATGGTGTTTTATTACCTAACACCGACCTCATGCTGCAACTGAATCCTCTTATTAACCGCGGTAAGGCCCCCTGCCTGTCACCCTACGCTTAGTGAAAGTGTTGTAAGTAAACAAAAGAGTATAATTTATTGTCGTTATGAGTCCAATCCTCCTAAATCTATAGTTCGGGTCTTATGTTAATGAGTGCCTAATGTGGGTTTGTTTTTGTCTTTTGAGTTTTCTATGTGTTACTGATGTTCTGTTGTGTTGGCGCGTTCATGATGTCTGTCATCATCATCTGCCCGAAGATATCCTCAGTTGAATAAAAGAATAGAATAGAATAGAATATTTCTTTTTTTGTAAAGGCTTCCCTCATTGGTAGGGGAAGGGGTTGTCATAATCCCCGCGCTTGGTAAGGCTTGGGGAATCGCAGTATTGGTGGTGAAGTTACAGAAGACGCTGCCGCCCATCTTCTGGATCATAACATCATCACGCCTGTATTCCCCGAAGGGGTAGGCAGAGGTGCACATACAGTACACCCACATTTCGCCAGTTATGTTTTTAGGTCCCAATGTAATAGGGGGCGAGCCTATTGGCATTAACCGGGCACAAATCCATCTTCTGGATTAATGAAAAATAGTGTACAAAAATATGTTTTATATGCGGGAATTCCAACACTAGCGCACAAGTCAAATTAGCTACTGCTGCAATTATATTAATAGACATAATTGACTTTTGAGTATAAATTAATAAAGTCTCTGTAACCCAAACAATAAAAGAACTGTTTTCTACAAACAAAAGATTACTCCAAAATGGCAGCTCATTCTTTTGGTATTTACTGACGTCATGAAAAATAAATAATATATTATTGTGCCGACATCCGTTTCTCAAATAAAGTACTTATTTCAACAATGTAGGTAGCGAACTATATTCGGGTCAAAATTGATAAACGCTAACTTTTAGTCATTATAATGAGTGCCTATTTTGAGATAAGTTTTTTAATGGGCTACCATTTGACCCGATTTTTTAAGGAATCTATTTTTCGTGAATAATCTATCATGGCTCTTTATTATTCTTCCGTCCGACTCAATGACGTTTAAAAAATAACAGATATGTTATTCGCGCTCATTTTGAACACTCGAAAAGGGGATATTTGTAGTTTTGGATAGAACAATAGTTTTCTGATTTGTAGATTAGTGCAGTTTGGACTCAGAGTTCGGCACAACACTTTTCTTGTTCATTTTGTAGCATATAACGTATCTATACTTTTTGACATATCATTGGTCCCACTTCAATAGGCGACGGTTTTGGTTGTTAGGGCGACGGCTTCCTTTCGAACCGAACAACGATAGATGGAGTAACGTTTCTAGTCCCTTGTTACAAAGTTTTCAAGAGGAGCTTAGGCTCTTCGTATTTCTTAGGTAAACTGCCCAATGTTTATCTCGTAACTGGCTTCATGGGCTCTAGACAACACTTTCCTAATGTTTGAATGCATCAGTTTTGACGCAGCTTACCGTAGATAGATTATCCTGAGTACTACCAATAAGGTTGCAATAAGGGTCACCTTATAAATGAAAATCGTCACGTCACGTCTTACGAATTTCCTTGTGAATAACATTTCAAACAAGAAATTCTCTCGTACCTCCTCTGGCTCCTCTCGTGAACAATCATCATCATCATCAGCCGGAAGACAACCGCTGATGAACAAAGGCCTCCCTCTTAGAACACCATAATGAACAACAACTTGCCATTTGCATTTACCGGTTGTTAACAATAATTTGAGCAAAAAGCCGCTAAACCATTTTTACAAAACAATTTTCAAAATTTTCTGTAGGCAGAGGCTCTCAGACATAACATCTTGAAAACCTAAGAATAATTCGCGATGTCTCCCCTTATCGTAGAAATAATAATCTACAAATATACAATAATCGACGACAACTTTTATCTCATGTGCGCAAATGAACCAAATTAATAACATTAATGGAAAAAAAAAACATAATTATTCCGTTCTGTCCGGGTTATCTTGGAGTTACTCAACGTCGCCCTTCCGAGATTCATTCACAAGATCAAAGTCACATTGGCCTTATCATTTGTTACACTTATAACGTGGGTGCTACGATAATTGTGTCATATGTATTTTGGTATATTTCGGCTGATACGGTTCACGTTAGGCAGACCAGCCCCATAACCATGAACTCTTAAAGCAGTACAGTTGACGTTGTGGAAGAGAGACGCCGCATTACGCTGCACACACGTAAACTGCTTTATGGTAAGGAGGCAGTTTACCTTTGAACTTGTGGAACTGTAAATCTTAAACGCGCAGTGAGCTTGCGTACTAATGTTATTCGTCTCATCTGTTTAATTTGTACCTATATAGGGTGCTACTTACTGGCTACATTAATACATCAAGATAAAAACAGGCTTCTGCTTTGGTATTAGGTACCATGATTAGTGACAAATCTGTCAGGTAATTTACAGCCATAGTTTACAAGAATATAATTAAATAACAATATATTCGTGCTACGCCCTAGTTAACGATCTGAAGTCTAACTGCACGAAATACTTATAGGTCAATATCATCATCATTCACAGCCTTCAATATCCCACTGCTGGGTATAAGCCTCCCTTAAACAATGCCATCCGCCGCGGTCCTGTGCCAATCTTGTCCAGGTGCCCCGCAATCTTTATTATATCGTCAACCCATCTCGCTGCCGGACGACCTACGCTTCGCTTGCTCGTTCTTGGCCACCATTCTGTCAACGCCTTATAGGTTCGCATCAGGATACCTTCTAGGTTCAGCCAAAAGAGTCCAGTGTATGTATTCTGTCCGTGGAAATTTCCTTTAGTTTTGATAAACATTGTTTTGACAATAGTATAAAATCCTTGACTGCCTCGTTGGTCTAGTGGTCGCTAAGCGCGACTGCTGAGCACGAGGTCCTTGGTTCGATTTCCAGGTCGGGCAAAAGTGTTACTGGATTTTCCCATTAGGTAATTCTCAGTGGCAGCACGGAGTCTGGATTTGTGCCCGGTTGATGGCAATAGGCTCGCCCCCTACTACATTGGGACCTAAAAACATAACTGGCGAAATGTGGGTGAACTATATGTGCACCTCTGCCTACCCCTTCGGGGAATACAGGCGTGATGTTATGTTTTTATGTATAAAATCCTTGAAATCTCATAATATATAGCCACTAAAGCTAATAATAATTATGTTGTAGATAATCTTCAAATGTTTTGTTTATTCAAGATAAACATTAGACGATAAAATAAATTAGTATTTTGATTTGTGATTGTCTTGTCCGAATCAGCTGATATTGAAATATTACGCAACTGACAATATTTTGCGTATTTTTTGGAAAAAAACTGATATTTAAGGCCTGATAATGTACCTAATAAATTGCGCCAACAAGTCACATTGAAAGTTAATGCGTAAATGCTTATTGAACCGATTAATTAGCAGATAACTCTACTTAAAAGTTGAAAGTTTTACTATTATTTATCTGTGAAACGTTCATGTCTCGGCCGAGTGAGGTCTGTCGTCAAATCTCCGCTTTTATCGGTTTGAGCGGTACTTACCTACAGGATTTTAGATATATCTTCTACTAGTTGCGCCCCGTGGTGTTACCCGCTACATTTTTTCGGGATAAAAAGTAGCCTATGTGGTTAAGCAGGGTGGTAACTACTTCTATATGTAATTTCATCAAAATCGGTCTAGCCGTTTGAGCGTGAAGAGGTAACATACACACTCACAAACTTTCGCCTTTATAATATTAGTGTGATGTAATTAGATGTCGTTGGAGTTGAGTTATAGGAATTTGATCTTTATGAGAGCTTTGCTTTTGTTAGTTATTACATTCTTATACAAGAATCGTATATTCGCAACCACTGCGCAATGAGCAAAACTTTTGTTTTTTTAATAAAAATCGTCGCCCCATACTAGGAATTTCTCCTGTATCGTGGATGCGTTCCACAAACATGAAATATCACATAAACAAACTCCCAGACTTGGAACAATCAACTGCCGATCACACAAATTTTTGTCCCGTACGGGAATCGAACCGGCAACCCTATACGCAGCACTGAAATGGCTTAGCCACTGCGCCAATCAGGTCGTCAAATAATAACGATTCTTCCACGGTAACCATGCCAACCAACAACGATTCGAGGAAGAAAACCACACGGTTCCGAAATTAGAAAAAACCGTTCTATATACAAGGGCCCATTAACCTTCTCTAACAAGTATTGAAAGCTGCCAGGATCATTATTCAGATGTGTGTCACCCCCGCCCTCATTACATATATTTCATAGCGTTTTACTTGTATTTACATAATGACACACCATCCTTTCAAGGTGTAATAATAGAATTTTCTTGATTCATTGCTGCCGCTCCAGTTTTGGGGAGTGGAGGTGTAGTGTTTCAAGGGGCAGGCTGTTTTATGAGGTGTTGTACACGACTCGTAAAGTTCTTCTTACTATCTTTTAGGTATAATTTATTGGGTAAGTACACACACACGAGATACATGTTCCTTCTTCAGTAACTCTTGCCTTTCTGTTTAAGATAGGTTTCTTCAGCAGGTTATGTGAAGCATCATTCTGATGCTTTAATACATTTTCTTTCGAGCCTGAACATGTCATTATAATTAATTAAGATCACGTAACATCACGCCTGTATTCCACAAAGGGGTTGGCAGAAGTGTACCTATGGTACACCCACAGTTTGCCAGTTGAGTTATAGGTACCAATGTAAAAAGGGGGCGCGCCGACTGCTCCGTGCTGCTACTGAGAATTACTTATAGAAAACTCAGTAACACTTTGCCCGATCGCGGATTCAAACCCGGGACCTCATGCTCAGCCATCGCGTTTAGCGACCACCAGACCAACAAGGCATTATAAGTCATCTTTCTGTATAACACTTCTCATCATCATCGACAGGAAGCCGTCCATTGTTGAACAAAGGCCTCCCTCTTAGAACGCTACAATGAACGCCAACATACCAATTGCTACAACTCTTATAGCTCGTAACAATCACCACTAGACGGAGTATTTTTATCCCTTCTAATCATGTACTTATCCAGAACAAGAAATCACCAGTCCTTATACCTTCCATTTCTTCTTGCTTCCAACTGCTTTATGCTTATCTACACCTTTATTGTTCCAGATCTACAAGGGTCTCGACGTGGTGACCGCGAAGGCGTCGGCCAAGGAGCGTGCGATGGCTCCCCATCACCTCTTGGACATTCTGGAGCCGCACCAGATGTTCACCGTGGTGGACTTCAGGAACAGAGCTCTTAAACTTGTATCCTTTTGTATTAAGTGTCTCATCATCATCATCATCAGCTTTTAAATAATAATAATAATAATCATTTATTGGAACAAAATCAAGTTTACAATATTACATAACATAACATAACATCACGCCTGTATTCCCCGAAGGGGTAGGCAGAGGTGCACATATAGTACACCCACATTTCGCCAGTTATGTTTTTAGGTCCCAATGTAATAGGAGGCGAGCCTATTGCCATCAACCGGGCACAAATCCAGACTCCGTGCTGCTACTGAGAATTACCTAATGGAAAAACCCAGTAACACTTTGCCCGACCCGGGATTCGAACCCAGGACCTCGTGTTCAGCAGTCGCGCTTAGCAACCACTAGACCAACGAGGCAGTCGTCGAGGCAGTTTACAATATAAATTGTGCGTTAACCGTTACATTAGTTAGGAAAACTGTGTCGCAACTGTTAACCTCCAAGATGGGGACAGTGTTGGGTCATTTTTTACTTCCTAGATTTAAATATTATGTATTTAAATCCCACTGCTGGGCATAAATCTCCTCCCCTAAACGCCACTGAAGGGTCTAGCTTAGAGAAACCAGAAGAAATAACGAGGATCATACTAGCATTAACTATACCCCGTATTAAATCTATTTACATCTCTATTCTTTGACATGCAAACGTCAGTGACGAGGATAATTTAATCGATGGTTTAAATTGACATTTTGTTATGAATAATGATAATGTATTTTATTACTCTAGGACTACTGCAGCTCACAACCGGGGGGAATGGAGGAAAGAAAGGGAGGCCTCTGCCCTGCAGTGGGACGATCATGGAATAAATAAATAAATTATGATTACTCGTGTTACTCCTAAAGCGGTAGGCAGAGCTGCCGCCCACATGTTGAGCGGTGAATTGTGGGTGTATACTGTCGAGAATAATATGTACACACTTCATGAACTCTGCCTACCCCATTCTTGCGTACAGGTGTTACTGTTACTATGTAAATTCGAGTTAAAAGTTTATAAGTCACCTACTTTACTAAATAATTCATAAAATCTTGTAATACATAAGTTAATGACACAAAATTAATTTAAAATGAGGCAACACGAATATTAATTTGACCATCAAACCTACACGTACCTTACCTTTATGTATAACATTTGTTCAAATATTTATATTATATATTCATTATTGAATCTTTCCGTCGGTACATAGATACATGGTTAGACAATACAATCTGAATTAAACAAACATTGGCTTAAAAATTCCATGAAGGAGTATCAGTGGGTGATTCGGATTCGCTCCTAATGGGTCAGAGTCTCAGAGTTTTAATTAAAAATTGTCGTCAGATTATCCGTCAGCTGCTCTACTTGTACCATGTCAATTTTACTGCCTTAATAATTTTAGATCTATGCGGGAAAGACATAGCTGGAAATGACACTGAATAGAGATTTGTGGAGAAATAAAGAGGAGGCCTTTGCCTAATAGTGAGACAAAGAGTAGCTGGCGGTCAAAGGGTTCAAAAAAGATCTCTAGTTGTAAACTATTATCTAATTTGACTCTATATTTGTATTTCTTTTTAATACAAATATTTTTACGTCTTCACAGCTAAAAAAGATATAGGAATGTACCAAATTACTTATCCACGATTCGAGAAAGAGGCTAGACAAATGATGGCATAATTCGTTGACACTAGTCAAAACTATTTCGACTTTAGTACACGGCAGCCAACTCAGGAGAAAGGAGTTTAATCATAGCATACTCTTATGCGTAAACTCAGGTGCATTCTCTATACCTTCACTCTCATACTCCGATGGTACAAACAGACACAACCAGAGCAATCAGGCTTCGAAGCTAGGACCAACGGTCTAACGCAGTCCCCAAGGCACGGAAACTTGTACTTAAATAAATCCTATTGGCCGTGCGTGTGAAAGGGAAACTTATCTAGACTAGCAGCTGGCGGCGTCTGCGCACGCGCAAGGGTCAACCGCTACGAGTTAATGGTGTCTGTAGGCGTAAACACGTCACTATACTGTTGCAATGTTTAATTTAGTCAGGCTAGCTACAATAATGTGCGCATGAGTCATACTCTTGGTAATAGAACAGGTATAGCCGCGCCTGTTGCGGTCAAACCTTAGATGGGTAACCGCATTTTCTATTTTGTTATTGGTGTACTATATTAGTTTTATTGTGATAAGTTTTGTTGTTCAGAGGCTAGGTTATAATTAACTGGGCTGTGGACTTACTCTGCAATTTAATTCGGACCAAATTGGATTGGGTTAATAAATTTCTGGACTCCTAAACTTAACACAGGCGCCAAATTATTCCAATATTAAGTGTACATTGGGAAGAACTAACTGACATCAAAAGATTGACAGTTTATTTTTCAATAAAACTAAATCATGTTTTCGTTAAATCAATAGTAAGTTTTCTTTAGCCTTGTATTAGAATTGTAATTAAATTGAAGAGTACTGCCACCTGCCCCCCTTACCAAGAACTTTTAAAAGCAGGTCAGTGCACGTTGTGGAAGCAAGACGCCGCATTAAACTGCACGTAGCGGCGTCTCGCTTCCACAACGTAAACTGTCCTGCTTTAAGAGTTCTCGGTAGGGGGGCTTTACTGCCTATCCTTATTGATTACAAATGGATACACGAGTACTAACGATACTTCATACGGTCAGTGGGTTTTAATAGGTTTATCCGAGGCGTATCCGATCCATGTAGGTACCGATCATAGAATGCTTCAATAAACACCTCCTATTAGACTTCCCTAAGTTAACGCGACTGCAGAGCATGATGTCCTGGGTTCGAATTGGTGAGGCAAAGTTTTATTGGGGTTTTCCATTAGGTAATTCTCAGCATGGGTCCAGGATTTGTGCCCGGTTGATGGCAATAACATAACTGGTGACATGTAGGTTTACGATAAGTACACCTTTGCATACCCCGTGGCGTGGTAGGCGTGATGTTATGTTGTGTTTAAGAAAAAAGATTAAGCTTTGAATGAAGAAAAAATAATTTCTTTTCTGTACTAGGACTTAGGAGAACAGACATTTTTCTCACAAATATACGCGTAGAATGACTACAATACTTGTGGTAAATATTCCGACTGGTAACTAAAAGCACTGAGTCTGATTTGAAGTTATCAATGATGATCAGCACTAATAGCCGAGTGGTCGCAACTTCAAACCCCAGCACACCAATGATTTTTCGAATTCATGTGCGTATTATAAATTAGTTATCTGTTGCTAAAAGTGAGGGAAACTATCGTGAGGAATCCGGCACACTTAAGAGATTTTTCAACGGTGTGTAAAACCATGTCAGAGGTTTACAGGCGGTTATAACTCTGACACCAGGTTGTTCATCAACCATACGAAAAGAACAAGATCAATGATGGTGATGGTGATGATTTGATGAAGGTGGGCAGGTAGGAGGTGATTGGTGATGTAGGATTTTGAGTGTTAAGTTCGGCGAAGTATACTTAGAATAGCTCACTAATCCAAATATCCAAATACATACATACATAAAGTCTCGCCTTTACCCGTCATTCACTCGTCGGTTTAGGGTGCTCCTCACTTGACCTTTGCCGAACATCTCCGATATGGTCTAAGTATGTCCGCCGTGATCTTCCCCTGCCCGATACTCCACCAAGTTACTGTACAGTCTGAACACCGCTATGTAGGCTCATTCCACCTTAATCAAACCGTAGTAGTGCCAGTCACTTCGACAAGTATTTAAAAGGTTTACCTTTCTTTCGCGTTTCGGCCATTCACCGTATAATCCGCTTACGTTGACCAAAGTAGCTTACATATTTGGTACACCGACTTTTTCTATCTACATTATAAGTCTTGTACACCACTAACGAGCGTTTCGACGTTTACAAGTGTATGTTTGATGTCCGGTTACCGTTCAACCATTTTAATGTGGCGACTGTATCATTAATGGTAAAAAGATTGATCCTCATTATTTGTGTGGTTTTCCTCGTCTGCTTGGAGTTGCCTTTGTAGGTTTAGATGTTTGGATATTCACACTTTGCGTCGAACCGTTAGATTTTTGTTTTTTTACTCACTGGCAGGTCTATGAGTTTCTAATTGAAGAGCGTGGTTATATTGACGGCACTAACAAAAACATTAGTCATATTTAGGTAGTTAGTTTGGGGATTTAAATGTATATCTATATATATATTATATGAAATTAAATTGCTGTTCGTTAGTCTTGCTAAAACTCGAGAACGGCTGGACTAATTTTCATTTTAAAATATTTGTAAAAGTCCAGGGAAGGTTTAAATGTTGAGGCGGTACGAAGTTCGCCGGGTCAGCTGGTGTATATGTACAAATGTACATATATATAGAAAAGCAAAGAGACACAATAACGCGGTTTCGCACATATCATTACACGAATAAAAACTCACTACTAGATTATTAAGTAGTGCGGATCATGTTACCAACTCTATGAAGATGTTGTAAAACCAAGCAAAATACTTGTAAAACGATCAGATGATATCAATAATGATTTGGATTAAAATTATTGATATTATCTGTGCGACAAAAATAAAGCCAACGAACAGGTATCAATTCCATAATCACAGATGACACATGATTATCGGTTACATAAGACGAATCTGGTTTTTAATTAGTCCATTTAAATTCCTAACAAAATTATTAATCCGTCGAAAAGTGATGGAATCGTGATTTCAATTTTGATTACAAGTTACATATATCCTATCTACTGGTTAAACTTCCTCGAAAAATTCCATCATTATCTGAGACGAGTAACTTGATTAAATTAACACACTGAATATTTAAATTCTCATTAACAGTTAAGAACATAGTATATAACAGAGGTGCACGTAGGTACTATTGTACACCTACATTTTGCTAGTTATTTTACAGGTCCTAATGTAATGGGGGCCGAGCCTATTTCTATTAACCGAGCTCATATCCAGACTCCGTGCTGCTACTGAGAATTACAGAATGGAAAACCCAGTAACACTTTGCGTGACTTAGGATTCAAACCACTCATGATCAGTAATCACGCTAAGCGACCACTAGACTAACTTAAAAATAAAAAGTCTATTTAAAAAACTAAATGTAAGGCTGTATATATGAACAAATAACAAAATAAATGCTATATGCTGTATTTGAAGCTAATATATAATATACTATCAAATATTTTCAAACACTAAGTAGTTATTTTTGTTAATAGAACTCTAAACCACAGATTTCCTTAATATGAACACAGATAGATAACCTGGCGGAACAAAAGAAGATACCAATCATAGTTGGCGGTACAAACTATTACATAGAGTCCATTGTCTACAAAATATTAGTAGAAGACATGGATGATAATGACGCCTTGCTATGGGATAAAAGTAGAAGAAAAAGAGACGTTGGCGATCCCGAAGAAATCGATCAAGCAAAAGTAATGAAATATACCACAGAAACAGACGATGCTAAAGCCCCGAGTACATCCAATGTTAAGTCTGATGAAGTGAAAGAAGGTGAAGAAATAGATATTGAAAAACTTAAAGAAGACGTGTATAATGAAGCCAAGTTCTCTAATGAAGAGATTCACATGAAATTGAAAGCTGTTGATCCAAATATGGCGGCGAGATTGCACCCAAATAACAGAAGAAAAGTACTAAGGTAAGTGGTGAAAAATAAGATTTATACAAAACAGTATTGATTCGCAATGTTCAAGGAATACTCGATCTACGCATAATAATATTCTTTAACAAACATTTTTTAGGTGTTCTATGATTTATTGTGATTGATGTCGCCATCTATCGATACGTGTCTTAAGCTAGTTACGTCCGCTACGACGCGGACCAACGTCGCTCGCATGAATTTTTTTTCCTTAAAATTCTGCGTAGTATAGCTGCTTACATAGTATTTTGAATTTACTTGATATTAAAGAGTATAAAATAAAATATTGTAATAGGTGTTCAATATAATCTTAATTGAGAAATATTTCAGTTGTTTGTAGAGAATTATGAAGTTTTACGTCATTCTTATCAAAAGTATGTTTGTAGGTCAATATTTTTCATAATATTATTATAATAAAACATTTACAAAATAAATAGATAAAAGTTTATACGTCTGATAAATTCAGCGCTGAATAAATTACATCTTTTATAGTTCCTTAATATCGTGCCAAGGCATCATCCGCTCATTTATATTCTTTTCAAAATTTTCCACTAGTGTTAACTATACATGACATACATAATTATGTTTTTATAATAACCTAGCGACTAACCGATTTGTTTTCGCTATCACTAAACGTCTTAAAAATAAATCATTCAACCAATCCATTCAAAAACAACGAAGCGACGCAAACAGACTGCCGCGACCGGTTTTTATGAATGAATCCATCGGATATTAGTTAGGCGACTATCAATATCTCATTTACAATTTAAATAACAACCTCTACTATTCCATTTTCACCTTTATCACCTTCACGTAAGGCTTCATATGACAGCACATCTATTTCCTAAAATGTGTTATATGAATTTTATCTTGTAATGTCAAAGTTCAGACGCAGTGTGTCAAATTGATCAATCTGGTTCTGGGCCAGCGCACATTATCTTGGACCTTGTGTGGTGATAATAGGGGTCACATTGGTAAATCATTAGCGGTGTGAGGATGGGTATACGTACGACATGATTCTTGCCTATCACGTGAGCCTTTTAAAATAGTTGCCGTGGGATGTTTTTGGGTAATTAAATTTGAATTTTGTGGGAATCTGTGTCGTTTATATATGATATGAGATTTAATTTGATGATTGACAGTGATACATCGATTATTATAGATAGGAGAAGATTCATAATTAATCACTTGATGATGTGTAATTAATTACAGATGTGAAAAATATCGTTTATTGCCTAGAGAAATCTGAAAATAGCCTCATTTTTCGAATTCCTTAGACGATGGTCAGATGTTACATAATATCTACGAAGTACAATAATTAATAAGTTGTATTTAGTAAATATATGCTTGCCTACTATTTTTAAAATACTGAATGAACATTGTATTAATAATGAATGTAAATTCATATACCTATACCAAACATGCGTTGGATTATTCTAGAAATATTTGAATGGCAAATTTTCGTACAAATTGCACAATATTTTCCCTCGATATTTTTACAGTCTAGATACTAGTCAAACTTACGTCAGAGAGGATTGTTTACAAATCTTCTCTCCTATCAATATCCCTTTCTAGGAATAAATTACAATGAATTTTTATACCATTTCAATAGTTAACAGCCTTGAACGAATAATCAATTTTATTCTCTTTTTATTGTTGTAGATAGTCGGTTTCCTACGTTTAATGTTATATGAAGATATTTCGTTCAACTTCATCAACCTCTAACGCTTCCTGTTGCCTAATAATTACGTCTTTGGTGTTTCTATGATTGGTTGAGACAGAACCTTCTTTTATTTCTTTAGAATTGTCCTGTTTGATGGCTACGTTATTGGGCGCCTCTGTAACATAATATTTGTTCATTTCATTCGAATTTTCGGAATGTTTAGATTAGTTTGTTTGGTGTTTTTATTTAGGTACTTTTCCGTAATAGGAACTTTTTAAATAATCAAACGCGGTATTTGTAAAAAAAATGTCTATCAGGTACTATCTAAAAAGATGGCAGAATGTACATGTAATAAAGCTGTGAATAGTTTAAATAAATGTTAAATCTGTTTAGTATAGTCAGAGATCTTTAAACAAGTTTTAAAACTATTTCAATAATATCGAAAAGTACAACATTTCCGTCTTTTATCGTCAATTCATCCGCTCGGTAGCTTCAGCCTCCATAACAGTACATTACAAAAGAGAAACATCAATGTCTGCGAGTTCCAAAATGTATGCGAAGTCGCCGCCTCCCTCGCATATCGCACAAGGCTGAGATAACTATAGCATGTAATATATATTGCTGAATTAGACATTGTTAAAAAAACTCACTTCCCCCCGGCAACAGCAGCGCGAAACTTGTTCACGCGGTTTACATAAACATAGGAATTGAAGGCCGTATGCCATGATGACATAAAACCTTTGCGCCAGCCAGCCTGAGCCCCGTCCCTGGCCGCTCTGTTGGCCACAGTCGGGCAAGCATACAGACGGCGGCGGCTCCACTTATGCTAGACGTTACGACTTCCGTAGGTCTTTAACCGCTGCCAAGGATTTCGTAGACACTTGCGAGTGTGTGCGTGAGGTGACCTTGGCTCTACTACCCGGTGCTCGTGTGGCCATGTTTGCAGCGATAATTCGCGGATTGGGTCGCGCCGTGCGTATGTGGGTCGATCTAATTGGCCGCTGTGTTAGGACAAGTGGACGAACATTGTAATCGTGTGTTTCGTCATAAATAGCTCATGTTTCGTTAATTAATAATATTTCCTATATTTTATGTGTTTATATTAATCGTACGTTCAATATTTGGTATGAAAATATGACACACCTATGTACTATATGAGTGTGTATCTTAATTTTGTAAATATTTAATTGATCACGCGACCTCTACGGAGCGCCACGTTGTTATCATTTTTCACGTGTCCAAATAGACGTGAGTTCTTTTATACAAGTCACTATCTACACAGTCTGAAAACGAATCTGAACATACAAACTGGGGACGTGTAGTTTGAAGCATACGTTGACGAAATATAAAACGAGACAAATAATTTCAAAGCCTCGACCTTGTTTCGCAAAGCAATAATTTGTAACTACTTAAACCTTTGTTTGGACGAATTCTGTCTTATGAAGGAATCTGTATTGTTCTAATACAATTTAGGCATGCAATTTTCATTGCTATAGAACAATGGATCATGTAATCAGACTAGTTGAACCCCGCTTGATAATAGATCAGTACAGTCCGACCTGAACATTTCAATCAGTAATCGTTAGTCCGGTATCTGGTGTGAGAGATCATGGTCACAGTACACAGTATCGCGAATAAGGCCCCTCGATAACCCCGAATTATTTATCACGTGATTACTATACATTCGGCAAGCTAGACGCGCGAGCGCAATGTATAAAATGGAGAATTATCATATTGAGCTCATTAAACAGTCGGACTTTGGTTTTTGGATAATTTTCCGCAATTATTTTTGGTGTCATGGGGCTGGTTGCTGAGTCCAACGATTGCATGATCTATGTGGCCTATAAAGTCATTTTATTTAAGGGACTGCAAAGACTATCAACTGGCATTGCAGGTCATTTTGCGCTGTCGAACGGATCGTTTTTTGAATATTAAAAAACCTTTGAACTTGTAGGATGTTAAAAGCTGTTAGCATGCTGGCAGTAGGTATGCCA
Source organism: Abrostola triplasia (assembly GCA_946251915.1). NCBI lineage: Eukaryota > Metazoa > Arthropoda > Insecta > Lepidoptera > Noctuidae > Abrostola > Abrostola triplasia. The sequence continues at coordinate 2,027,402 of OX276433.1, forward strand.
TTTTATGCCATAACTGGCGAAATGTGGGTGTACTTTATGTGCACCTCTGCCTACCCCTCCGGGGAATACAGGCGTGATGTTATGAGACAAACAGAAGTCTTATTTGGATTAAGAGTAATATCTCATAACCTATTTATTAAATGAGTCCTAATATTCTCGAGACTTATAATGAAGCTCAAATAAATAAAATAACAGGTCAAGTCACTAGTGATAGCAATACCTATATAGCCGGATAATGAATAATATAAAACTGGGTAAGCTAAATTGAGTTTATTTTTAGGACATCACTTTCCTTTTCCAAAGGTTATTCAATCTTTCTTATCAAAAACGTGTGGGCGGAAAAGTTCACGGTATAATAAGAGTACAAGAAGAAAAACAAGGCCAAGAAAGCAAGGGAGAGAGATAGAACAGTTCAGATAATTAGTGAAGTACCTACCCACAATGGCCCATTGTGTAAAACCCATGTAGGTACATATGTAAGAGGTTCAATTGACAAAAACTTTAATGAGAAATTAACAAAAAACTTAGTAAAATCTATTGAGATCATCGTACCCGACGATTTAATATGATTGTATCGCACAATGGTATAGCAATTAAGTATATAAATAGATTAAGTACATCGTACGGTAGGTACATAATGTATTTTTTATCTCCATGCCTCATGTATAATGTTAATCATTATTTATTACTTAACTTATGTAATCATTAATCCTGGTTTAAAGGCGAACTGACAGCTTGATTTGCGCAGTTGTTGAGCGTTAAGGGCCTACCTCTGCCTACCCATTTAGAAGTATACAGGGGTTAAATTATGCTTCTCCTAAGACTGGCCACACTATGAAAACGGGAAAGAAAAAAAAAGTAACCCTTAACAGAAAATCTCTAATTAATCAAACGCCTTAAGATCTTCCTAAATTACAGGCAGGAACCATCTCGATCTCGTCGAACAAAAAAACCGCATCATAATCGGTCCATTCGTTTAGGAGTTACGATGCAACAGACAGACACACGAACGTCAAACTTCACCCTCTTTCTGCTTGGGGCTCGGGGATTAAGAATGGATATAGCTAAAGCTAGATGCTGAGAATATTACTTGCTCGCTTAAAATACTACAGAAATAAAAACTATTTTATTTAAATGTATTGCCTTTGAGTGTCTTTGTCTTTACTATTACTAAGTAATATACATTGTTACGTAGTCTAGTCTTTGTGATTTCGAATTACGAATTAATTTTCGATTCAAATGCCGAATATTGTATTTTTAATTTTGTTTTATTTTTAAACATGCCAGCCAGTGTTTCGAAACAAAAGAAAAAGGTTGTTTGAAATAATACTGTCCTTATTTCTAATGTAATTATACTATGACAATATATTTTTAAGTATAAAATCTATTTCAGCGATTGTTTTACAAGCAAATATACCAATACATAACCGCAGGGACTGGGTTATTCTATTATTTCATAGAATTTTCTGACATCCTTAACATATCAACGGAATGTATATAGCATGCGAATCGGCGGATTTTTCTGACAATTATTATATTATGTGGCGCCACTGTTGCTACGCGACGTCCGTACAATGAGCTAAGATAACTTACGAGGCGACGCCGCTTAATATAGAATTGTGTAGAACTGCCTTTTCCTTACATAGTATATCCCAATATTACAATTTTTTCTTTACTTTTCTGCCATTAATTCTCAAACATCATCTGATATTTCCTGGCAACGCAACGGAATAGTTTTCCTAATCACTACTCATATAAATAGTTTAGTATTTCTATGATGTAGGCTGAACAAAGCGATGAATTTAGATGATCTCCCCGATCTAAATAGATCCACGCATTTCGTGTGCACTATGAGGCGTACGCATTATTTTATTTTAAGACATTTTATGGATTGTAGACGGAAGAAAAAATGTTGAAGCTTCGCCTGTAGTATATAAAACGAATGTAGTTGTATATTGTTATTATACATCTTTTACTTCATCATCAGCCGGAACACGTCCACTGTTGAACAAAGGCCTCTCCTTGGATTGTTGGGCATAATCCCCACGCTCCGAAAGCTGCTTGGGTGGCAGTATAGGTGGTGAAGTTACAGAAAACGTTACTTCCCATCTTCTGGATTTTCCTTAGTCGCGACACCCACGGGAGGAAAGGGGTAATCAATACTAGGCAGGTTACCACTCGGTATTTGTTACTTGACATGTTGCAAATACAGTATTAGTAAATAGCTATTCATTTTTATATACATATAGGACTATAGGTATATGGAATAGATTAATTATTTTACAGTATTGTTCTTAAATATAACGAAGTGTCCCAAAACCAATGTTTTAATCAAGTCAAGCATTTATTGTGGTCACGGGAAGACTGACAGATTTACCAATCCCTTCGTGGACAATAACGTACCCATAGTGATGGCATTTACTAATAAAAATTATATCGATAGTCGTACAACACTTTTTAGCAAGTCGGACGTGAAAATGCGTTAATGCTAGTGTAGTCAAGCCACACAATGAATGGCCATCTTTAGCCTGTCTAGCCATCAAGGACGAGACGCGAATCTACGCACAATTAACATATCCACAATAAATTATGACGTGAAATGTAACTTGTTAATATATTTTACTGATATTTACAGTTTATTTAGCACATTGCCACTAAAAAGCCTATTACTGGATCGGAATAAGATCCTGACGATTCATAATAATATGTTAAATAACTCACGCATAACGTTATGTAAAAAGGATCGTGGGTTTATATTTTATATGTAGGTGTAATCGCGTATAGCATTGAAGACATCGTGAAGAAACCGGGACACCTGAGAGATTTTGTAAACAACAGTCTGTAAAGTAATATCAGAGGCCTAAAGGCTGTTTAAACTTTTGACGACCTGATTAGCGCAGTGGCTAAGAGATTGGACTGCTGCGCTAAGGGTCGCGGGTTCGATTCCCGCACGGGGCAAAACTTTGTGCGAACCACAGATGTTTGTCCCGCGCCTGGGTGGTTGTGTATGTGATATTTCATGTTTGTGAAACGCACCCACGACACAGGAGAAATTCCTAGTGTGGGGCGACGTTTTTTAAAAAAAAAAAAAAAAAAAAAAAAACTCTGACATCAAGTTGCTCACCACGATAAGAAGAAGATCTCATAGCATTGCTGTAAATCAGAATATTTCTTGAAGATCCCATAGGTATTTTGTCAATTACCATTTTTCCAAGCACCTATTATAATGCACACAGACTAAGAATAACGCTCACAATCTTATCAGCTTCTTTATCATCATCATCATCAGCCGAAAGACGTCCACTGCTGAACAAAGGCCTCCTTCCTTTGCCCAATAATCAGAAACCCATCCAAATAGCTAGCCGAGGTCCAAACCCTACCTTACACCCTTTACCTGTACTCTCTGCAAAGATACACCTTATACGTCATAACTCACCTAGTTCCAGACGATATCGAAAACAGAAAGCTAGTTCCTAATTATTTGACTATAAGCTTGCTCACCAAGGTTTTCATGGTTACTACCAGAACGCTGCTCGTCAAATTATGTAGCGGAACCAATTTTGGCGAACGATAATAAATAATGTCTGTAATAGAATACGAAAGTCCTCCGTTTCTCTGGCTCTCAAGACTACATGTTTGCGAAGATAATATATACGTTTTTATATGTACATATCTTTTTTCTTTTTCTTTGCGTGGCCTTGGCCCCTTTCTCGGCTTCCTTATCGATTTCACTTCGTTCGTTGACTTGGTCGCGACAGGGAATCTTGTCTTAGGTTCGGAATGAATTTTTATCCGGTATATTGTCGCTGTGGGTTGGTACTGGCTTAGATTTTGACTCATATACAGTTCTGTTTGCTTTGAAAGGTTCTAAAGAACTCGAAGTCTTTTTAGTTTGGTTGTTTAAAAAGCTAATCTTCTTTTTCAACATGAAGCTGCTTAAAACTAGGTTTTGTCAGATGGGAAGCATATATTTGCCTATTTCAAATATTTTAGAAGGAAGACATTTAAACTATTAACCAAACAAAATATTTAATGAAATACCTGGTCTGTAACAGACCAAGTAATACACAGTTGACCAATATTTCGGAACGTCTACATTGAACTCTTCCTATAATATCCAAACAAAGTACTATTATATGTCATTGATCGTGTCAAAACATTTGTATTACGTTTTTACTTCATCTCATCCAACAAGTTATTAAAGAAACCGTATAATTTACTATAATAGCCCCGTATTTTATTAATCTTAACGCGTATAACACGCAGAGGCTTGAAGATTTTTTTTCCTCAAACAAAGTAATTCAAAATGGAAGAAAAACAGTCACGGGGTCTTCTGTGGGTGTCAGGTTTTTATATAGGATGGGAGACTGGCAAGTCTATGCTCATAAAAACGTAAGACCATGGAGCCAGCCTTCAAAATCGTTGGAACTTAGCAAAGGTGACGCATTGCTTCGATAAAGATCCGCCTCTCAATATTAAAGACATCTATAAAATGATTTATTGTTGTGTCAACTATTTACCAATCTGTAGTCGATTGTTATATAAATTCAATTGACAGTAACGCGTTGATTTAAATTATATAAATTATACTAGCTTGTGACTGTCCCACTGTACAACGAAGTCCTCTTAAACAGAGATGGTCTCGTTACTGTGTGTTGGCGACTTTAGACCTTATTATTTACCTCATCATGTCACATGCTCATAAATAGGGTCTTCGTTTTAGTCCGTAAATAAGATTTTAGACGATTCGTTTTGTTTTAGTCATCGCTTCGTTTAGCAGTGACAGTCGAGTGGTATAACCATTGAACTCAAAGTCAAAGGTCACCAGCAGGCAACAATGTATTATCCAATTCATGTGCGTACTATAAATTAGTTATCAGTTGCTAAAAACTGTGAAGGAAATCGTGAGAAAACCGGCACACCTGAGAAATTCATCAATTATAAAGCCATGTCAGAGGCCTTTAGGTGGTTTAAACTCTGACATCAGGACGTTCATCAACCATACGATAAGAAGAAGAACGTATCTTCGTTAAATTTAATTTCTAGTCCGTTAGTCTGAATCCCGTCTGTATTGTCCAATCTTAATCCTCCCACAAAATATTTTTTCTACCTAAAATTACTACTATAACATCTACTTGCTTCACGTACCCCAGATGTATATCTTGAGGAGTCCCGCGGGGGAGAGCGGGGTGCGGGGCGCGGGCTCGTCACCCGGAGGATGACGCAAGCCCTACAATAAGGAAATGTGTTCAATTGTCCATGCGTATGCAGGGCTATTCTGTAGCGGGAGAGCTTGGCATACTTCACATTTTTTTTGGTGCTTGTAGAAAAGTTAAGTCAGATTTCTGATTGTCTTTGGTACTGTAAAAGAGTTTTTTTTTATGTTAGCTTGTTCTATGTTCCAATGCTGGGTAAAGGCCTCCCCTCTTCTCCACAAATCTCTATTGAGTGCTGATGACCAGGCAGACCGAGAAGGCGATGGAGGAACAATTTGGAACACTTTACGGGAAAAGAGATTCAGATTCATCAAATTCCTATATCTAAATGAAGTAGAATTTCCTGCTTTTTCTACCTTTTATATGAGACTGGTGTGAGCGAAGAATAGTGGGATTTTGTAAGAAGAGAAAAGACGTTATCTAAAGCGGAAATTTAAGAAAACTACGAATCTAATTAGAACTATAATCATGTAGCCTTTTGAGTTAGGTAGAGGAAGTCTTCCACATCACTTTCAATTAACAAAAAAGTAGTTAAATCATATATTTGTAACATTTACTTCCAAAGACTAAAAGTTAAATGAATATTATTATTTTCACGATCAAAATGTACCAAATAAACGTCGCGTCATGTCCATAAAATTGTGAAGGTTAAACAAAGAATATTAATAAGTAAATTGATCAATATTAATTCGCAATTAATAAAATATTCATCGTATTGGCAGTCTGTCTGGACTGTCTGTTAGTTTTTTATTATTATATTGACAATACATATTTTATAACATTGTGAAAAGTCTGACAGATCTCACATCGCAAATATATGTCATTAATTATCGGTACCTATTCAAAAGCGTGTTTAAATGCAGATAATAATTATAATATAATCGGAAAGCGGCAAAGCCATTTGTTTAAATTTCAAAAATGCAGACTATGGAATGTTCTATGTATATCATTGTGTACTTTTCTTCCTGCTCTTTCTATGTACATTTTCCTGAAACTTAAAGATTTCTAATTTATAGTCGTCCGCTTTCAATTCTCGGCAGATACTCTCTCCATGTACCAAGTTTCATTAAAATTGATGAAGTGTTATAGCTATACCATATAGTATAAGGATATAGATTAAATAAAATAGCGTAACAATACTTTCAAGCCCCACCCACAAAAATCACGCGATTCTAAAATTAAATTATTTAAATTTCTATCTATTATCACGTGCATGCATAATTCCATATGCATATTAAAAAATATACTACCATCAAAATAAAATGATATATTAACAATGTTATTTCAGACTGGCCCTGCGCGTCGGAATGTGGTGCGTATTGACTGATTTATTGTAATGTAATGTACACCGACATTAGACCAGCTACGAACTAATACATGCAAAAATATCCTAAACCGACCACTTATCGCGGCTTCAGTTTACTATTCATCATTACCAAGTTAAATTGGCTAATTAGACTTAGTGCCAATAACCTCACCCTTGAATTTGCGCCACGTTTAACAAAGCTGTTTGGTACGTCATTCATTAATATATAATTGCGGTAATGATTACTGATTTACTATCTAGAATATAGACTGTATAAGTATATGTGTGGTCTAAAGATATTTGTTAGGAGTTGGGCGTTTGAGCGTGGAAATTTCTTAAATATAACTATGATACGGAAAAAACAAGACAGTTAAAGATGTGAAAGCGAGACGCCGCCGCTACGTGCAGTATAATGCGGCGTCCCGCTTCCTCAACGTAAACTGTCCTGCTTTAAGAGTTCATGGTAGTAGGCAGGAGGCAAAAGAAGTATGCCAGGATCGTAGTAAATGGAAAACAGTGGTCTCTGCTTATTTCTCCAGGAAACTGACGTAACGTTATTTTGCATCATCTGAACCCATTTGTAAGTGTCTGCAATACATAGTCTGTGAGATTGTTTCTCAGAGGTAATCAAGTAAGCCGCCGGCGCCAACAAGATTTAAAAACGTATGACTTCACGACTAAATTGTTTGATAAGTCTAATTTGTTGAAGTGTCTCTCAATGGGCGAATTGTAGTCTGTGCAGTAGACGATTACTATTTATATGATTACCTAAATAAATTGCTGACGTAAGAAATAAATTATATACACCACTTTGACGACCTGATTGGAGCAGTGGCTAAGCGGTTGGACTGCTGCGCTAAGGGTTGCGGGTACGATTTCCGCGTGGATCAAAAATTTGTGCGAACCGCAGATGTTTGTCCCGGGTCTGGGTGTTTGTGTATGTGATATTTCATCTTTGTGAAACGCACCCACGACATGAAATTCCTTGTGTGAGACGACGTTTTTTTTAAACTGTGCCTAATACGTCTATAGCCGTCTTCCGAAATGTTCGCAATACTCCTCTGCCTACTTCAGACGTTGAGATGAGGATACACATAAATTCGCCGGCTAATACGATACAGAGGCCGGTGAGCCATTCTCAAGCAGACTATAACGCAATAGTATGACAGACAGACCTTGAAGCGTAGACGATTTAGCGGCGATGACATAACTAGAAGGATCCAACTAAATATGTAATTAATATGTATACCTAACTAGTTTTAGTCATGGCATGGTAGGCGGCTAATTTGAGGTTTTAGAAACAGCATCTGCGGTTATAAGCCAATGGTTTTAATTACTTGTAAGTGGCATTTGGTAGTACTGAAAGCCTTGTTAGACTTGAACAATGTATTGGTACAATCTTAAACATTGTCCCTTTATACATTACGCCTGTATTTCACGCAGGGGTAGGCAGAATTGTACCGATAGTAGTACGCCCATATTCTGGCAATTATGTTATACGTCCCAATGTAATAGGCGACGGGCGTATTGCCATCAACTGGGAACAAATTGAGACACACAAATATTCAGAGTCGGGAAAAACGTCTGCGGAAACACACAATTTTTTGTACAAGGAATCGAACCAGCAACCCTTAGCGCAGCAGTCCAATCAGGTCCAATCAGGTCCAATCAAGTCGTTAATCAATAGATATGCGACCAATTGAAATACCAAACAGGAGTTATTGAGATCTACAAAGAAAATCATTTGCAACATTTACCAGGATTAACTTACAAGGCGCAAATTTATTAATTCTGAAAAGGTAATAAATAATTAAGTAATTCTCTTTGCTACGTTAATTATTACCCGTAATTACGAACACGATAACTTGAGGAAAGTACTCACGCAGTTCATTGAGAGATAAATGAAACATGCCACTTGTATTAATTACTGTGATATCAAGATTAAAGGTTGTATACGTGTATTTACATGAATAGTTAATAAGTTGCAATCGTGTATATCATAATTATAGACTTTAAAACATCATATTTGGGATTTGCCTGGATTAGAACCTGTATATGACTGCCTCGTTGGTCTAGTGGTTGCCAAGCGCGACTGCTGAGCACGAGGTCCTGGGTTCGAATCCCGGGTCGGGCAAAGTGTTACTGGATTTTTCCATTAGGTAATTTTCAGTAGCAGCACGGAGTCTGGATTTGTGCCCGGTTGATGGCAATAGGCTCGCCCCCTATTACATTGGGACCGAAAACATAACTGGCGAAATGTGGGCGTACTATATGTGCACCTCTGCCTGCCCCTTCGGGGAATACAGGCGTGATGTTATGTTATGTTAGAACCTGTATATGCTAGGCAGGCTTTTGCCTTTATCAGCCCCCTTACCATGAAGTCTAGCAGGGCAGTTTACGATGTGGAAACGAGAAGCTGCTATGTGCAGTGTAATAATGGCGTCTCGCTGGCAGAAGTCTATTCAGAAGGCAGCTGGCAGAAGTCTATTCAGAAGGCAGCTGGCAGAAGTGACTTCCCACATTTTACCGTTCATCATAAGATAATATTTCTAACACCTATGTATTCCCTATGTATATCTATAATATTCTTGCCGGTTAACCAGTTAGACAAAAAACGGTCTAGGTACATTTATATTTGCACGCTTCAGTGACCCAAATGTCAAAAGTGACATACGATTGCGTTAATGTCAAAATTTGACGTTTGAAAGACTGTAAACTATTTGTGAATCACAGAATTGCGCGTCAGCTGTTAAACGATTAACACACACACAATTGTTTATAATAATCAGTAGGTGCCATGTTCCGTCCCATTCATTAAAACATAAAAATACTGATTCATGCGCCGAGCCTGCGCGAGTGAGATATTGCAGTATAAAAACTGCAGTCGTTAACAATGAAACTCGTAAATAACTTGTTATATTGCTATTGACAATGTGACGTAGATGTCACTGAGAAATGCATTCAGTAGTACAAGTCGTGGTGGGTGCACGTGTACTGCGATTTGTTGTTTTTTTTTATTTATAACGTTATATGCCGCGCTCATTGTATAGACGTTGCGTAAGCTTCGTTTTCGACCTACAGCAATGTACTTTGCGTTCTTCGGAGTTGTGGTTACTGATGTTATGTTGACAGTCTAAGACCTATACAGGGTGTCTTCGCTTGTATAAAACCGCTTTTATATGGTGAAAACCGCCACCTGGCTGGAGGCCTTTTACTAAGTCTCGCCAAACGACCGGTTAAGCAGTAAGAGTTCCTTCAGAGCTAACTGCGAGAGACAAGGTCGAAAAATAAAATGAAAACCGCCAGTAAAGCGACGTCTTTGGCTTGAGTAAGGACTAGGTATCACAGGCCTAGGTATCGCGCATCACATAATTTATTCTATTCAGACCATGTCTTTTACTAACTATGACCTCTCAATTATTATTAAAAAGTATCAAATTCGTAAAATACATAGTGTTAATTTCATAATAATAGCATTTAACAAACAATCATGTATCTATGCCAACAATAGCCATTATTCTGTCACTTCAATGGCTGTTTGAAGGATACCATGTGATTTGCAATTTATCAATGGGTTTTGTCAATGGAGTCATGTGTGGACGTGTGTAGGGAAACGTGATATACACTGAGCTGATTAATATTCTGACCGAGTCACACGCATCACGAATAGCAATAAGAAGCTACTGATATGCTGGGCATTAAATCTGTTTTATGGGCATAAAACAATACTACAATAAACTATATACACAAAGGCATTTGTTGTATATAAAAAAAAATACTTCCGCCCGCAATTTTGGCAGCGTAATTCTTTCATGGCCGATTTTCTGATACTGAGATTCAAAGTGACTATTTTTATTCCTTAGAGTTGAAGTAGGTATACCAAATATAGTTGAAATTGGTTCAGCAGTTTCTTAAAAATGTAACAAACAGAATGAGATATTTCTCCTGTATACTGGATTAAAAGATACACTGTGTCATGTTTACAATTGACCACCCCATGAACTCTTAAAGCAGGACAGTTTACATTTGACGACCTGATTAGCGCGGTGCCTAAGCGATTGGACTGCTGCGCTAAGGGTTGCGGGTTCGATTCCCGCACGGGGCAAAACTTTGTGCGAACCACAGATGTTTGTCCTGAGTCTGGGTGTTTGTGTATGTGAATATTTCATGTTTGTGAAACGCAGCCACGATACAGGAGAAATTCCTAGTGGGGCGACGTTTTTTTTTAAAGATTAAAGATTTAAAGTTTACATTGTGAAAGCGAGATGCCGCTTTACACTGCACGTAGTGACGTCTCACTTCCGCATCGTGAACTGTCTTGCTTTAAGAGTTCATGGTAAGGGGGCAGTTGCTTTGGTCACACAGCAACATTTGCAGTAAATAGGATAATACTATGGAAAAAGACCTTTTTTCCACAATTCAGGTTAAAAATTAAATAAGTAACCATTTTTAAAACCAATTATTTGTGTGCGAATCATGGGATAATATTATATTAGTTTTCACTTTTTGGATAATTTAAATATTGTATTCTTAATGTAATAGATCAGCTCCAGTTCCCATTAAAAAAAATTGCTTACATAAAAAAATGTTATAAAATATTAAAGACGAATTGTATCTGATTTACTGTTTATTATTATTATGTACGTAGGGTGCGTACGCGCGTCGGCGTCTCGTTGGCACTGCGTGATGTCATATCCGTCGGCCATTCATGCCGAGACGTTCATTCATGAAACTCGCGCCTCTTTTCTCGACAAACAAAACTTGACTTTAAGTACAACACTTTAAAGTACATTTTACTTAAAACACTTGTGATTAGTAATTAATTTTTTTAAGACAAAGTATTTGCTCCTAGATCGTAAAACACAGGATATGTTCGGGCATATGTTTTGAATTATGGAAATTTGCACATTGTTAATTAGTTACTGGTCTTAGCGAATTAGGAATTTTGTGAATAATACTTGGGTTACCGCGAATGTGAACTTGTTTCTTGAAATTATTAACTTGTCACGCATAATTATCTTGAATGTTGATAGCTACGAGAAATAAACTATATTTAGACTGTTGACGCATTATTTATTGTAATATTATTCTTGGTATAATGTGATGTAGGTATTGCTCTAGTCGCTAAGCGCGACTGTTGAGAATAAGGTCTTGGTCTAATCCCGGGTCTGGCAAAGTGGTACTGGGTTTTTCCATCACGTAATTCTCAGTAGCAAGGAGTCTGGATTTGAGTCAAGTTGATGACAATAGGCTCGCTACATTGGGTTCAATATCATAACCCGCGAAATGTGCCTACGCCATTGCCTACCTCTTCTTGCTTTTTGAGTCCATTAGGCGCTCGAAGAAGTGATTTCGCATAGTTACAGTTTATATGTAGAAGAAGTGGAAAAAGCATAATTATATTTAAAAAAAATACTTTTTTCTTGAATGGTGGTTAAATTCCGACCTCTCAGTGGACAGTATTGCGGCTTGGGGATCGCAGTATTGGTGGTGAAGTAACAGAAGACGCTGCTGCCCGTCTTCTGGATTTTCCATCAGTTGCCTCTTACGACACCCATGGGAGGAAAGGGGGTGGTCAATTCTAGGCTGGATACCACCCGGCAAATAATTTCTTAGTCTGACGCAATTAACTACGACATTTATACGTAGTGTGGCGTAGTATTGACTATTTGACTCTACACGGGCGGACGCTATCAAATGGCGGAGATAAGTACAAGATTAAGGAACATACAACTTATTCAATGACTAGCCGTTGCCCACGGGTTTGCCCTCAATATATAATGGACAGGAATGTTTCCTTATAATATTTTAGTGGGTTTAAGGATTGTGTGTGGTGTAAGTAGTTTTTAGTTATCATTTTACACTTTTCTACTATTAAATTTATAATTGCGCCAGAAGGTATAGGCAGGTATTCTCCAATATCAAGAGTCTACAACTATATACAGGGGTAGGCAGAGACCACGGATTTCCATTTGCTAGGATCCTGACAAACTTCTTTTATAACATATTCTTACATTCCTCATACAGGCTCGACGGGTAAGGGTACTCATTACTATACCTATATTTCACGATTTTTATAAATTATATAAGTGGCTCGGTCTCGGAGTCTTCTTCTACGGTGTTTAAATAAGCAATTTAATTCCTAGTAAAGCTGACCAGGCCACGCCCTACGACCAATTCAGTATCATCACTACAGCTTCATCTTATTCTGTTTAAGTACATAAACCGCTGCCTACCCCTTGGGGGAGTACAGGCATGATAATATTACAAGACATCCGGCACGTAGCCGGCAGTTGATTGAATACCAAATAGAGACACTTTCTCATGCATTGCCTACGATATGTAGATGTACAGCCAGCAAAAAAGATACGTATGCACGCGACATCACTTTTCCTTGTAAAAATATACAACTTGATATTGAAGTGTGATTTACTAATTTTATTATAATTTATAGTTAGTGATACAATATTTTATGGTCTTGGTACCTATTGTTAGTGAACCGAATATAAGTTACCGGATGTCGGTCACGGTGGCCACCTCAGCTGAGACTAGCCAACTACAGGAGATATTATATATAGTGCACAAGTATGCGCGCAAACACTGGTGCATTATCTATTCCCTTACTCTCAGCCGAATGGGACGGTAGACCGACACGACCGGAGAGAGATCAGGCGCAGAACCAATGGCTTAAAGTACCTTACAGTTTTAATATAACATATTTCTTACGTAAATAGTTAATCACACACAATTCGCGTGTTTCGGTGGCTACGGATTTTTTCTTGCTATGTTTCTACACCCCTTTCAAAAACTGCGATAAATGGCAAAGAAATATGATCTCGGCGTACCTTTTTTGCCGTCGACACCTATTCGATACGATATCACATCCATACATAAAATCTAAGAATATAAAATCGTTCATATAACATGTTAACGATTAATATCGATCGGTGTTTTATAGCTTTTATGCGCAATATCTCTTTGGTTTGCGTCCTACACTAAAGAATAAAGTAGATACGACATTTTCCTCTACTTATGGAAAAGTAATACAGTTGACTAAATTATATCAGACAATGTGTTAAAGGTGATATTAGATAATTTAGGGATGTGGGTATGGCCCTATTGAATGGGTAGGCTCGCCACCATCATAGTACATTGGACTTACTAGGATCAGCGGCGAAATGTGAATTTTGAACTTGTTCTACTGGTCGCGTCTGTCCCGGGTCGGGCAGTGTTATTGGGTTTGTCCATTAGGTGATACTCAGCAGCAGCACGGTGTCTGGATTTGTGCCCGGTTGACGGCAATAGGCTCGCCCCTTTTAACATTGAGGCCTATAACGTAACTGGTGAAATGTGGATGATAGTTCATCAGAAACCTCTGCGTATCATCGGGTTTATAGTCCATCCACATCATCCGACGTGATGTTATGTAATGAGTCTGGCAAAAAGTTCGCCACCACTATATAACTTATCAGGCAGAGCTTATCATGAGCGGCGAAATATAGATTGACGACCTGATTGGTGCAGTGGCTAAGTAATTTGCCGACCTGATTAGCGCAGTGGCTAAGCGATTGGACTGCTGCGTTAAGGGTTGCGGGTTCGATTCCCGCACGGGGCAAAACTTTGTGCGAACCACAGATGTTTGTCCCGAGTCTGGGTGTTTGTGTATGTGAATATTTCATGTTTGTGAAACGCACCTACGATACAGGAGAAATTCCTAGTGTGGGGCGACGTTTTTTTTAAAAAAAAAAAATTGTTCTGCTGCGCTAGGGTTTGCGGGTTCGATTCCCGCACGGGACAAAAATTTGTGTGATTCACAGAATAGATGTTCGTCCCGAATATAGGTGGTTGTGTTTCATGTTTGTGCAGCTCACCACTTTGAAATTCCAAGTTTGGGGCGATGCCAAAAGATATAGGTTTCTAGACCCCCCGTCTTCTTTAAGACGTAAATCTCTTTCAATATTACAGAATTGTAATTCAGATACCTCATTTTAAATTCAACCTTCTCATTAGATCAAATGTCGACACTGAAACATGTGGCTAATCTTATTATTATAAACAAAGAGATTCCGTGTCGTTTATCATATTATAATGTTATTTCTTGACAGCCCACTACCGGTACATAGACGGGTATAATAGTACGGAGTATTTAACATAGTGTGACGCGACTCGTGGCGCCTAAGATAAAGGTCAATTGTAAGGGAAACATATCTTTCTATGCGCAGACGTCAAACGCATTTCATTTATGGCTACGTACGTTGAAAAAACACATTAACGAAGAGTATATCGTTTTTAAGCCCATGTTAATCAACAGTAGAAGATACACATAACATCACGCCTGTATTCCCCGAAAGGGTAGGCAGAGGTGCACATATAGTACACCCACATTTCGCCAGTTATGTTTTAGATAGGAGATACACCAGCTGATAAAATAGACGATATTATTCGAATTAGAGATACGTTACCTCCACATTTCGGCAATTACAAGGATGTAACAGGAGGCGAACCTATTGCTATCAACCTCGCACAAATTCAGACACCGTGCTACTACTAAGAATCACATAATGGAAAAATCCAATAACTCCTTGCCCGATCCGGGATTAGAACGTAGGACCTCATGCGGAGACCACTAGACCGAGGCAGTTATAGATACAACTATAACATCTCAGTTCGTGTGTTATGTACCTCTTGTCATATCTGTTATTTCCCATCTATGATCGCTTGCTACACAGAGAACGATAACTCGACTCACACCTCGAGTATTTCAATATCTCATATTTATAGTTTTAATACCGCTAATGAATTTAAGAATCGTGTATTAAAATAAAGTGTGTGATGGTTTAATGTTTGTAATATTATCACTGTGGAATTTATGATAGATAGGTGTTAGCTTTGTGCTTGAAGTATTTTTATTGCGGATGAGACTGCCTCGTTGGTCTAGTGGTTGCTAAGCGCGACTGCTGAGCACGAGGTCCTAGGTTTAAATCCCGGGTCGGGCAAAGTGTTACTGGGTTTTTCCATTAGGTAATTCTCAGTAGCAGCACGGAGTCTGGATTTGTGCCCGGTTCATGGCAATAGGCTCGCCCTCTATTACATTAGGTTAGGACCTAAAAACATAACTGGCGAAATGTGGGTGTACTATATGTGCACCTCTGCCTACCCCTTCGGGGAATACAGGCGTGCTGTTATGTTATATGTTATTGCGGATAACACAGGAGTGTACCA
This sequence comes from Abrostola triplasia, assembly GCA_946251915.1. Classification (NCBI taxonomy): domain Eukaryota; kingdom Metazoa; phylum Arthropoda; class Insecta; order Lepidoptera; family Noctuidae; genus Abrostola; species Abrostola triplasia. The sequence goes on from OX276433.1 coordinate 2,043,146, forward strand.
TTTTTGTTATCTGAAGAACTCACAGCCGAGTGATATGACCGCTGGGCTGCCAAGCCAAAACTCGCAAGTTCAAACACTGGCACGCACCAATGTCTTTTCGAATTCATGTGCGTATTATAAATTATTTATCTGTTGCTATTTCTATTTTTATATTATTATATTTACTAACATAGTTCTTGATCAATTGTACTAACACACTATGCTATAATGATTGAAAATAAAAGACTTTTTATTTCATTTATAAACGGTAAGGGAAAACATCGTGAGGAGATTGGCACACCTGAGGGATTTTTCAACGGTGTGTGAAGCCATGTTAGAGGTCTACCGGCGGTTTAAACTCTGTCACCAGGTTGTTCATACGATAAGAAGAATTAATTAAATTGCTGCAGAAAGTGTAGTTTAAAGATGTTTGAAGAATTATTCAAAAAAATTACAGAAGCCTTCTATATTTATAGTCCTACTATGAATAAAGTCCATTTTTCACACTACACCTGGTTTAAAGCTTGATCACCATTTCTCTACCTCTATAATAACCATTTTGGACTGTAAGTAGTGTTTCTTTTTTCCCAACAGTTGTCTGACTAGTTTCGAACTCGAACGGAGCCCTTATTCATGAGCTGGTTTCGCGGCAGAGTTGCGAGCCGAACAATTCCAATTATCTTAACAAAGTTTACGTAATCAAGCTATTAATATTTTTATTATAGCACATACATCATTTTTACATACATAAAAGTAAATAAGTATGGCAGTGTACATAACAATTGTGTACTAGAACAAAAATAATAAATTATTGTCCTTATATTATCTTAATGGGACATTAAAAAGTCAAATGGCCTCGTTCGTGGGACGTATAAAAATATTTTAAATATTCTCATGCGTATTGAGAGAGTTAATAAGAAATACTTAAGTAAACTGTATATCATGGTGAATTATAGTTCTTCTTGACGTCACTATTTTGGCCCATACGATTTGTATTTGTTATGGCTGTATGTGAGAATAAATGTAAGTATGTAAATTTCAATGGCCAAATTAATTAAAACATTATTTGAAACAAAATAATTATAGAAGCTCTTTGGTGGTGTTACCAGCTTGCGCAAAGGTTTCTTTTTCTCTTCAATTTTTTTTGTTAGCGTGTTCGAAGTCCCAACGCAGAGCAAAGGCCACCCCATTATTATCCAAAATAATCCCCTTAAAAATGTCGCATCACATTCAATTTACAACGTAATTCGTCACATAATTACCATTTTCTGTTAACTGAATCATCTCAGCAATAAGTTATATATTTGCACTCGTTAAATTCGCTGATAGCAACATTGTTAGTAATATTGACAGCAGCGCCATATTTGTTTATAATTCGCGCCAAAACCTATAATCGGAGTGCGTTTAATTTAACATATTTATTCACACCACGTTATAACAGATGTCGCCCTTCGAATTAGGACGATGTTCATAGGGTTGTCACTACCGTGCGTAGGCGGGCTATAAAATATTCCAAAAATTGTTATCTTTGCCGAAATATCTTCTTCCGTAGGTCTAAATCAAAAAGCGACTAATTCGAATACAGAGAACTTGGAATGGTTCATAAATACGTGAAAGAAACATTAAAATTTATGTTACTAATTAGTTAAAATTATTGTTATAACACTTACACATAACAAACAAAATTACGCATTTAAATTCGCTTAGCATAATGGCTAAATTAGCGTAAAAAAATCTCACAAAAAATGATATATTAAATTTTAATCTTGTTGTAAGTTCGCTAACCCTACGGGCCGTGTGCCCTTGGATAACATTTTGACAATAGGCCCCGCAGTGCGTAGACACATATTTTTTATGTTTCCGCTATACATCGTGAGTGTTTTATTAGTGTGTCATAGGTATTCGGTTCCCGCACGTTCAGGGTAGGCGTAGAGTTACTAACTGTCAATGTTTACACTTTGATACTAGTTTATTTCCTTTGGGAGACTCCGGAAGATTTGAAGTTTAAGATCATTCATAAATCTTGGCTTTTTGCGTTATTTTGATTATGTATCTTAAGTAGGTTTCTGTAGCCATGCAAACGGGCCTTAAATCTGATACTAGAGAAGTGAGTGCGACCTACATTTATCTGAATATAGGTGATAAAGCACGATAAATATTCAGTAGTATAAATGGCACATGCTTGGTGCTTCGCAGGGCACGTTAAGCCTTTAGACCTGCGCCCGATCCTTCTCCGGTCGTGTCGGTCTACTGTCCCATCGGACTATAAGAGTGAGGGAATAGGGAGTGCACCTATGTTTGCGCGCATACTTGTGCCCTATAATAACTCCTGCGTAGTTGGCTAATCTCAGTTGAGACAGGCGGCCGTGACCGAAATTCAGTCAGGAGAACATTAAATGGCACTGATAGATAACACATTAACTATGAATAGGAAACCTTGTGCCTTTAAACTGCTGGGACAATCCACCGCAAACGGTTGTTAAACATCAAATTCACATCAAGTATTTTTCCATGTTAACACGTTGACTCTCCGCTTAGTAGACACAACACAATACTGCGCCAATACTACAAAAGATTGTTATACACCGATGTGTACCATAGTAATGCACTGCACAGTGAGAGGGTTAATTAATATCGTCTGTAAGAGAACGGATTAAGAATAAAAATCCTTTCCCACGGCGGAAAAGCGAAGGATGTAAATCGAAGAATTTGGGAATAGGCGCAAGCCGAATGAATGGCAATACGCTCTCCACCTATTACCGAGGATTTACGACAGGCGGCGAGACGGAAAACTAGGTCAGTGGTGTCAAACTCAACTTACTCCCTTTATGTAAGAATATTAGAAGTAGTATCTTAAGCTTCCTATGTCGGTCACAAGCCCATGGCTCCATATACCATAATATATAGCTAAAACATGTGTTGCCTCCGAATTTGGTGCGGCGATAAGCGGCATATTTTATGGGAATTATAATGAAACGGACGGGAATGGACCCAGTGACCTTGCGCGACCTAATCTGTGTGAATTAATCAGTGAGCGTTTGGCTGTGTTGCCAGATTGACTTCTAATTTTACTTAAAACGTTATTTTAATTTGGTCATCATTGATGCTTATTAATATTGTCTTGTAATGTTTGGTACTTGGGTAACCTTGTATGTACGTGGATTTCGCGCAAATTAATCCAGGTTAATCTACAGTGTCAGCTACCTCCATACCAAATTTAATCAAAATTGGTCCAGCCGTTTGTGGGTGAAGAAGTATCAAACACACTTACAAACTTCCGCCGTTATAATATTGGTGTGATTTCTGATAGTAAGTACTTCCAGTTCCCAATCAAGTTCAGTTTAATGTTTCTCTGTTTGAACAATTGACAATTTTGTAAAGTTTCCATGCCACCTCTGAGGGGCCTATAAGATCACTTTACATAACAATATCGATTATATTGACTTTAACATTTCCGTATAAGAAGGATGTCACGTACTATACAGCCACATGATTGATGAGCCTGTTATGTAACACAGTTAATTATGTGAGGTACCATATGACCACTACATGTTACTCGGCTAGTTCTTCTTTTTTCCTCTTGATTCCTTGTAAAAAAAATACCAGCATTTTGTATATCGCCAACCGAATCTATGAATCTTAGCCGTGTGGTATCCGGCTTAGAATTGGCCACACCTTTCCGCCCATGGGTGTCGTAAGAGACGACTAAGGGAAAATCCAGTAAATGGGCAGCAGCGTCTTCTGCAACTTGACGACCAATTCTGCGTTCCCCAAGCCGCTTGCCAATCGTGCGGATTATGGCAAAAGGGGGAGGCCTTTGTTCAACAGTGGACGTCTTCCGGCTGATGATGATGATGATAAACAGAATTCAGATTCTGCTTCTGCTTTAACCTAAAACTGAATACCAGATAATTAAATTTTGAACCTACAAGCCTACGAATCAGAAACTACCATTTTTGAAGTCGGTTCATAAACAGGCAATACAAAACAATTATGTTACGTCGGTGTGTTTGTCCTATTCATTACGTAATGCTTATCTACCATACAGCTAGAACTTTTCTTATTCCGCAGATCATGGAACAAATTACCAACCTCAAGGGTGGTGTCTATACTGGCAACCCAGCATTTAGCATACCACTGAAATGAGTGAGTCATTACTGGCTGCACGACTGTTGCCTTTGCTATCTAATAACGTCACAGTTTATTAGGTTATAACCACCGTGTTGTAGGACTGGAAGTGCTGGTTGTTTCATTATTAGCTGGAGTTACGTAGTAGTACTATGACCTTCCATCAAGGGAGATAATTGAGTGTGTTCCTATGTAAGCTTATATTACAGTCCTCTCCTTGTCTAAGTAACACATACACTTGTTTTGTTCTTGGAACTCATAACCTCCACTCTTGTTTTAGTCCACACTCTACCTTGTTACCGTATGGTTGATGAACAACCTAGTGTCAGAGTTTAAAGCGTCCGTAGGCCTCTGACATACGTACGCACATAAATACGAAAAGACATTGGTGGGCCCTGGGGCTTGAACTTGCGGTCTTTGACTGTCATACCACTCGGCTATCATAACACTATCAAATCGTGTATACGTGGCATTGGATGCGTAGTATAAACTCAAATATCACATGCTCAAATACTAATAGATACAAAGGTATATACGGGGATTGAGCCTGCAACCCTTAGCGCAGCAATCCAATCACTTAACCACTGAGCCAATAACGTCATCGCTTGAAAGAAAGAGTCTATCCCTTAGTTGTCTTTACGATACCCAAGGGACAAGAAAGGGTGGCCTATTATTAGTCTCGTATGCATCCGAAGATGGCCGCGCATAGCAAAGCGGTATCGCTATACGTCACACGTACGTTAGTTGTAGTCACATTAACTATGTTAATACCCCATTGTTCGTCAGTTAGTCGTTTAATGTGGTGGCAATTAATGCTGGCCGCCGATGGCTCCCACGCAACTCGCCATTCCTGGCGTGTAGCGTTGTACGGATAGCAGAGAAACGTCTATCCCCTAAAATAATTACACCACATATTTAATTTCTCCTGTATTATACGCTAATTTTGTGACCAATATCCGAGGATATTAATGTATGTAGTAACGTATACAGGCTTGGGATAAATAAAGCAAATCATATACCTAAGTTTTCCCCGGTTATCGAACGCCGTAGCGCTATATCTACGCAGTCACGTTTTGCCACTATGGCATTCGAATCATCTTTGTTTGCTGTCAATTTTAATTATTCTTCTTTACGTCTGACTGTAATCATGAGCCATACGAGTATTATTAAGTAGAATTTGCTAATGATGTGGCGTTGAGAATAGTCAATTGCACAATTCGGTAATGTCGCTTAGGAAGGACTAGCTTCCGCTCGCGACTTCGTCCGCGTGAATTTCAAAGGACATTTTTCAGCTTTTGAAACATTTTTATTGATGTCCCGCTTCTATTGGTCTTAGCGTAATGTGTTATGAGGCCTAAAGCCTTCCTCGATAAATGTACTATCCATAACAAAAATATTTTTTAAATTCGAACCAGTTCCTGAGATCAGCACGTTCAAACAAACAAACAGTTCAGCTTTATAATATTATTATAGTTTAATATAGATTTATACTTGCACCCATCACCCATTGAAACTTCACTACAATGAGTTAATTATATAATAACCTGTATTTGTGTTGCCGACGCTACACGACAACGGTAAGCATTGTCCAATGTCCCCTGTAATCACTGTTGATTTAGCTTTCCCATACCATCTTTTTAAAATTCGTCCGTGAACCAATTCTGGGTACGTAAAAATGTGTGTATCATATTAATAACATAACATCACGCCTGTATTCCCCGAAGGGGTAGGCAGATGTGCACATATAGTACACCCACATTTCGCCAGTTATGTTTTAGGTCCCAATGTTTTAGGGAGCGAGCCTATTGCCATCAACCGGGCACAAATCCAGGCTCCGTGCTGCTGAGAATTACCTAACGGAAAAACCCAGTAACACTTTGCCCGACCCGGGATTCGAACCCAGGACCTCGTGCTCAGCAGTCGCGCTTACGAGACAGCTGTTCACTTGTTACCTATTTAAATTCGATATCGTGGGATGTTAACTATTTATCGGTTTAATGTAACATGCATCAATATATTATGTGCTTGAAGCCTTATCATATTCGAATTCACATGAGAATGTTTATTATTTATAAATACATAGATCAACAAACCATGTTCGTAGAAGTGATATTTAACGCCCTTGCATGAGTCTCGGCCCTTTGAAATTAACACTCAAACAAATGTTTGATTCTCACTTTATTTGTAGGTCACATATATTAATTTGTTATTGATATTAAATTAATCGGGTCCTATTCGCCCAGAAATATTATCGGAATATAACTTAGAATATTGTTTACCTATACATGTATAACTAAAAACGGCTCTTTTGATATCAAATGTACGTTGCTGTGTAAATATATTCCATACCGCAATACAACCTTGAAATATTCCGCCGATAATATTATATTAATCTAAATAGATTTTCTTGTCATTTTCCCTATCAATTTACACCTTATGAACAGCTAAAATAGTTCAATTAAATTATCCTTAGATTTGTTATTTATTAAAAATATATAATATTAAATTTAGATATTAATTAGCAAAAACAATAATGCAAAAAGTGTAAAGTGTTCAAACACACTCAGGCCCCGGCGAGATTCGAACTCGCGATCTCCTGTTTACTAGACAGGCGCTTTAACCAACTAAGCCACGGCGCCACTTGATGTGAGCGGCGAAATTAAACACTACACTCTACACACGTGTCCGCGAATAACATTATCTAGAATTGACAACGTCTTTAGATCGGTATGTATATATTTTATCTCATGTTTGTGCTATAATATGTTGTATGTTAGAAAAGGATGGGTGATGTATTAAAAGCATGATATCACATTGTTGCTAGGTGCGTCTTGTTACTTGTTAGCGAAAGGAGTTACGTTAATGATTGAGTAAATTTTAATTCTACGATAATGTCTGTGTATCAGATAATTATAATCGGGAGCCTTGAGAGTTTAAGTTATACTGTATTGTGCGCGTCAGGGCTGTCCGTACTTGGTTAAATACGTTAGGGGCAATACCAATGTGTGGGCGAATTATATGTACAAATATGTATTTTTTTGTATACTGCGCCCCGCGTCGTTACCCGCTACATTTTTTCAGGATAAAAAGTAGCCTGTTAATCCAGGGTGTCAGCTACCTCCATATGAAATTTCATTAAAATCCATTCAGTAGTTTTTACATGAAAGAGTAACAACCATCCATCCATACTTACAAACTTTCGCGTTTATAATATTAGTAGGGATAATATACAACTGAGTAAGAGTGCTAGTTGATAAGATTACAATGCTTATATTTTATGGTACTTAAAGTAAATTATACTAATTATGTAGGTACGAAAATTTTGAACCATGCAGTTAGTAACTCTGTATCGAGACTACAAGATAATACTACTAATACTACCAAAATAATGTAGCCTGGGCGATGGTAACAACCCAAATTTTACCCAAAGCATTTAATTGACATTCATTGATGTAGACAGTCTATACTTAATTTATTCATTACGTACAGAAAACTTACCAAGTCAAGGATAGAGTTAATTATTCCACCTTCTGAAGCAACTGACTGCCTCGTTGGTCTAGTGGTTGGTAAGCGCGACTGCTAAGCACGAGGTCCTGGGTTCGAACCCTGGGTCGGGCGAAGTATTACTGGGTTTGGCAGTCCAACGGTCATACCACTTGGCTATCAGTGCTACTACAGATGTCATGTTAAAGCTTTAAAACTAATTCGCGGACTAGTTAATCCCTAACATATTTACCCACATACATCCTAATTCTAATTTTAGCACAAGTCATCAATGACGTCACGGCTTAAGCACTCAAATATGAGATGTCTGTCTCATTCATTAATTCTTACATCCGTTTTGTATGATACGTCTTAATGTTACAATAAAACATTAACATCCTTTGGATGACTGGATGACACGGGATGAGGACGAGCTATGATTACAAGCTAATAGGAATCCATATCCATACTAATATTATAAATGTTAAAGTAACTCTGTCTGTCTGTCGGTTACGCCTTCACAACTAAACAGCTGGACGGATATTGATGAAATTTGGCTTGTAGAAAGTTTAAGACCTGAGAAAGGACATAGGTTACTTAACGCAGGCGAAGCCGCGGGCAAAAGCTAGTTTGAAATAATCGTGGTAGACGATCGGTTTATTTATCGTGTGACTAAAGAGGTGGTCTAACTAGCGATTAGAACTGCTATATGTCTGCCATTTAATGTGGCAAATGTCGTTTTTCGACAAGCGACTATTTTTTTTTGTACATAAAATTAAAAATCTACTAGAGCTAAAAAGCTACTAGTTTTCTCATAGTTTAAATATCTTCTTCCATACATGACAGACATAAAGTCTTACCGTGGTGTAGTATAGAGATTGCTCAACAAGGATGGTTGTTGATTTTAGTAAGATTTCCAATAAAAAAAAATCGCATTGCAGATTACTTTTTTACTTTACTTCTTTCGAAGTATCAACCCTATTGCAAACAGTAGGCACTTGGAGCCCTTTCTATCCTGAAGCCAGTTCATTGTTTGTACTCCAAACAATGTCTGTACTTGACCCCGTGGCATATAGTCTCACTTTTGCTTCTACTTAGCTTAAGTTCAAGTTATGTAAGGTTACTAATCGTACTAATTGATCTTCCTGTTAGTAATAGGTCCTGCCTATCAGTATCCAAGGATTGCGTGCGTTATAAGCTAGCAATTATTGAGATTGCAGCTGGTAAACTAGAAGATATTTTTAGCATATAAAATGTATTTATTTATTCTTGAAATCAAATAATCAAATTAGAAAGTTTGACTTCCTGAAATGGCTGTTGAAAATTATCAAAAAATTTTAGCGGTTGCTTTTGCTATGCCAAGGACATTAGCAAGGATATTTGTAAACTTTACCCACTTATTTATTAATAAAAATCTTAATTTTAAACCATTGATTCAATTATTCCTGTCACTGTCGTTTGCATGTCAGAGAATAGAGATATCAATAGACTTAATACAGGTTTAAGTTAATGCATGTATAATTCTCATTGCTCATTTATGAATAAGGGTTTATACCCAGGCTAATTTTAGGTACCATTTGCCTTCGATTCCCCAGCGTATCAACCACAATAATTGACAGTTAGACCACGGAAATAGTATCCGTAATAAACAATATAAATAGATGAGTATCTCGCTCGGAAACTAATTAATATAAATATAAATATGGAAGAAATACAGTTTCAAGTTACTCGCATGTAAAATTATACAATTTACATAATAATTTTTAATTAATAAACAAGAGTTGAGCTTTACCTAATTAAAGGTTATCTCTTTGGAGGGAAGTCGTTTGTTATCTTTGCTTGGCTTTTTCTATGAGGGTCGAAGATTTTGTAGGGTTACCATCAGTTAGGAGAAAACAGTGAGACACCTGTTGATCTAGAAATGTCTCTATTAATGGAAATATGAGTCGGTATGAAAATATTGTTGGTATGTTTTTGAGACTACATACACTACACACCTTTCAATGTTTCGATGGTGCAATTTCAAAGAATCCATATTTTGCCAGATAGAAATAGTATCTATGTTAAATTAGTATTGCCATTTATCGGACACAATAAACTATTAGACAGGAATTAAGTTATTTAAGAAAACTACTAAATAACTATCGCTAGAGTTTTTACAAAAAATGACAATATTCTCAAGATTTTATTTTACAAGATACTTTTTTTAAGCAATAATTCCGGCCTTACTACGAAGCATGGTGGCCCTACTCGTTCGGCCAAATCATTGGACGTGCACGGCTGAGCAGTGACTGAACCCGACTGTGAATGAATGTATGATGATTGGTTCCCTTTATGGTCAAGAGAACATACTGTCATGTCGAGAGGTGGCTCAAAAGGACCCTTATTGATATAGAGATCTTGTCGTGAAACCAAACTTGTTTAGACATGTTCTAAGACTTGTTTGTGTGCTTAAACAATATTTATTTAAAGAAAACGTTACCCCACTAGGAATTTCTCCTGTTTCGTGGGTGCGTTTCACTAACATCAAATATCACAAACACCAAGACTAGAGACAAACATCTGTGGTTTGCACAAAGTTTTGCCCCGTGCGGGAATCGAACCTCTTAGCGCAGCAGGCGTCAAAATTTAATGTTAGTAACAGAAGATACAGTTTAGTACGCCCAGGGTGCGCCAAAAAGTCCACTCTCTCGTTTTCGCCGCCCAGTCACCACCAGTTACCTGGAATAGTAACTTATTTACCGGGAACTGGGGGCCGTTTCCTCTGGCTACATGGGGGGTTGCCTATAATCACGCAACGCTGGCAGGTGGGTTGGCAATCGCAGGTGCTTACCCGGCACCTACCTTCACCCGGTCATACCTTCACAGGGGAACACCCGGTAAATGAACGTGTCTACCGTCTGGCAATTGGCAACTTTTTAATATACCTATACTTAGCTATGACAGTCATGTACCATAATACCTCTTCAATCTACGCTACTTCAACATGTCATGATAACAGGTCAATGAACTCCCGTTCCACTGAGCGCTTCCTCGGCCCTAAGAGGTGTACATACGTATAATGTATTAATAAATAATCAGCGCCTTTATTTACGTGGTTTATGCCCTGTGACATCGTTATGACGAGTGCGGTGTCTTGGTGCCCCACAGTGATGTGTGCAGATAGGTGTTAAGTTGTAGGAGAGAGGTGTATAGACTGGCACAAAAATAGGCTTATATGGGGACCCAGGACTAGGTGAGGTTGGGCTGCCGATGGTGATAGGATGTTTGACGATTGATGGCTCTAATCTGGCTTTATTACATACACAGAGTTCGTACAGTCACACGATTCTCTCGTCTAAAGGGGGATAGGGAGAGGAGATAGTATGGACTTCCACCTGCTACGATCTAGGACCTAGAATACTTATTCGTGTAACTATAACTATGTGTGTGTGCTCACACGATACAGAAATCATTTACCCCCATATTCATAAGCGAGGATTATACGGGCATTAACTAAATCCGGTACTATAGTTTATCTAATCTAAGAGGTACCGTTTGACGTTTCATATTTTTCAAACCGAAACAACTTTGTTCATGCGTACATTATTCAGTTTCGATAACCTTTTTCTTAAAACCATGAATTTAGAAAGATTTTATTATTGTATCTAAAAATGTACAATTCTTAATATCCTAATTTAATTGAAAACTTTTAAACAAAGCAAAATAACACATATTTACATAGTAAATAATTTCTAATAGTTCTATTCTTGATCTCATTGCAAAGTCACGTAGTTAGGTCACTGTTCGTAATGTTGTGACTCTTCGGATACACTTGTATGCAAAAAAATCGTTTACATATACGAAAAATCGAATGTATTACTTTCAAATTATCAATTGACGACACGTTACTGCGCGACCGCACTATGCACTTAATACATAGGTACCCTAAAATAAATTAATTTAATTAGGTTTATTAAAGGAAGCATGTGCGCAAGTTACACAAGAAGAGTGGACTAAAGTAGTAGAAAAAACAAAGAATATAATAATGGACGACTTCGACAGAGACGTACACGTCGATAATTTCATGGACAATCAACTAGTCATTAATTTAAATGACGATGATGACGAAGACGACGACGATTCTAGTACTAGTAGTGAATAAAAAAAATATCCTAAACATTACTTTTATTTAATTATAACAATTGATCTCTTAAAATTCGGATATTATAGTAATTGATCTCTTAAAATTCGGATATTATAGTAATCGATCTCTTAAAATTCGGATATTATAGTAATCGATTTTTTTAATCCCAACCCTATTATTCAATTTGTCAGAACTGTCAAACGGTACTTCTTAGATTTGATGGACTGTAAGTCTATTGATATCTCTATTATTTGACATGCAAACGACAGTGGCGGGTATAATTTAGCCCATGGCTTAAATTAAAGTAATTCTTTTAAGCTTACGGAGGTTAAGTCCAACAAGGACATATTTGTCGAATAAACTAATAAGTAATACGAGTCTGTTCCTATATGTTCCTATCAAGTCCAGGAAATAAAACGTTAACCCTCCGACACTTATCCCTTGTTCCCCACGTCATACATGACGTATGGACACGACTTACATGCAATGATGATGCGCCCGCGTCTAACCGGGCAACTTTAAAAAGTTCCGCGCTAAGTGCCGACAAGCACTCACTTTAGCGTGCACAGAGTTGATTAATATAATCTGTAGTAAATGTTAACTTATGAATAAAAGTTTTTAATAAGGATAGTCTCACATGTAGTTTAAAACTTATGTTTTTTTTAAACTTAACACTTCTACGTGCTATCTCATAACAATACTTATAGCTGACCCGGCGAATTCTCATCATTTAAACCTTCACTAGACGTCCAAAAATTAGTCAAATGTGGCCAAAGAAACAGGGATTAATTTATATAGCTGACAGTAATGTTCTTCTGACCGAATTTCACGTCACGCATCTCAGCTGAGACTAGCCAGCTACTAGCAGGAGATATTACAGTGCACAAGTAGGCAAACACAGGTGCACTCCCTATTCCCTCACTCTCATAATCCGATGGGACGGTAGACCGACACGTCCAGAGAGAGATCAGGCGCAGGACCAACGGCTTAACGTTTCGAAGCACGGAGGGTTTTCGACATGTGAAAACGGTCACCCATCACAAGACTGACCGCGGCGAGCACTGTTTAACTAGCAGATCAACTGATCTGCGCAGTAGCCGTGGAGCTACATACATACATAAAGTCACGCCTGTTTATGGGTCTGGGTAGGCAGGGATCACGGATTTCTATTTGCTACGATCCTGGCATACTTATTTTGCTTCATTCACACGCATCACATTCCTCATACACGCTCGTCGGTTGAGGGTACTCACTTGCCCTTTTTGCAGGCATGGAGCTACAAGCCCTTAACTCAACATAGTATTCTTATTATGTAAGAACACGACAATTTTGTAACTTAACCCCCAAAATTAATCCGTCATTAAGTTTTAACGACACTTAACGTTTTGGGGTTGGGTTTCTTCCCTGGTACCATAAAAAAAAACTCCCCTTCTATTAAAATTTGAAACAAATGACCCTGTCTTCGGCTACAAGCACACAATTACATTAGACACCCTTCTGTAAGCTCAGCGCACAATTGCACCCATATCTGAGGAAGTCACACGCACCAATGTAACTAGAACCCCCGCTTCCATTTCTTTTGAGCCAACGAAACCTGTAATTAGGGCGACAGAGGTCAACATATATTGGTTTTACACCTTAATGTTTTGAATATTAGATATTGTTTAAAATGCATGGTGGGTGAGCTTTTTTAATTGACTTGAACTTATTAGGAGACGAGATTTTATTGTAGGATTGAAAAAATAAACATTTGAATCACACCAGTAATTCTTCAAGGAGAGGAGATACGCGCTATTAGAATCCTAAACTATACACTCAAAACCTCTAGAAATATACACCTTTATAAGCCTATAATGCACTCTCTCGACTGCCTCGTTGGTCTAGTGGTCGCTTAGCGCGACTACTGAGCACGAGGTCCTGGGTTCGAATCCCGGGTCAGGCAGTCTTACTGGGTTTTTCCATTAGGTAATTCTCAGTGGCAGCACGAAGTCTGGATCTGTGCCCGGTTGATGGCAATAGGCTCGCCTCCTATTAAATTGAGACCTATAAACATAACTGGCGAAATGTGAGTGTACTATATGTGCACCTCTGCCTACCCCTTCGGGGAATACAGGTGTGATGTTATGTTATGTTTAATTCACTCTCTTCATCTGTCCATACGTCCCTGTTATAGATATAGGTATATGACAAATTAAAATTTGTCGCTGACTAAAAGTCACCATGCATACAAAATAAGGGTATAAAATAATCTTATTTCCCCCGTATTTAGTTCACACGTAGACATATACGTTTGTCTTCACGTACACGCCTACCCCAAATTTTATAATTGACGTGAGAATGTCCCAATTAGGAATTAATTATTAATGGAATCCCGGTCGACTGTTGTTCCGTCTTCGTGTCTTCGCCGAGTTCGTGACAGGGTAAACAAAATCATTATTTCGGATAGAAGTTAATTAACAGAAGGTGTCTGCCTCGTTAGTCTAGTGCTCGCTAAGTGCGACTGCTGAGCATAGGGCCGATGGGGTTTGATTCCCGGGTCTGTGAAGTCTGTATGCCGGTTAATGGCAATTGGCTCGCCCTCTATTACATTGGAACCTATAAAATAACCGGCGAAATGTGGGTGACCTATACGTGCAACTCTACCTACCCCTTCAGGGAATACAGGCGTGATGTTATGCATGTTTAAGTCTATTCATTTGTTTTTCTCTTAGATGTAGAAAGAGGTGAAATATTGCACACTTACATTTAGCTCCGCAAGAAAAGTTTTACAAATTATTCCGTATATAATAATATTCTCCTGACTGATTTTTGGTCACGGCGGCCCATCTCATCTGAGACTAGCAGGACTAGACAGGAGATATTTTAATGCGCGCAAACACAGGTCCACTTCCTATCCCCTCACTCTCAAAGTCCGATGGGACGGTAGACAGACACTACCGGAGAGAGATCAGGCGCAGGACCAACGGCTTAACGTGCCTTCTGAAGCACGGAGGGGTCTTGATATGAGAAAACGGTCACCCACCATATATCCATACTTAATATTATATTATAAATGTTGAAAGTAACTCTGTCTGTCTGTTACGCGTTCACGACTAAACCGCTGGACGGATTTTGATGAAATTTGGTATGAAGAATCTTTAAGACCCGAGAAAGGACATAGGTTACTTAACGCGGGCAATGCCGCGGGCTGAAGCTAGTATTATATAAGGATAAACAATTAAATTAACAAGAGTGTTTATTCGAATACATTTTAAGTTAAAGTTTAGGATAAGTTACCGGATTTTCCTTAACGCGTGCGGTGTGACCTTATCTTATGAACGGTACCTACGCAAATAACTGATACACGAGTGGCTTCTCTGATAGGCTGCTAGCATGGACGAGGAAAAGCTTTGAGCATGTTTTTAGGATTCCCTTTACACGTGTTTTCTGGCAACTGACTCTGGATACATACATAAAGTCACGCCTGTTTCCCTGAAGGGTAAGCAGAGACCACGGATTTTCTTTTGCTACGATCCTGGCATACTTATTTGGCTTCATTCTTACGCATTGACTCTGGATGTTGAAGCTTATTCGATTTTAGACATCGTTCAGAGAGCTAGCTGCGAAATTAATATTACAAGTTGTAAGGATACCCACAAAATTATAATTACATGTCTGATAACTTTGACGACTTGATTGGCGCAGTGGCAGATTGGACTGCTGCGCTAGGGGTTGCGCGTTAGTTTCCCACACGGGACAAATATATGTGCGATCCGCTGATGTTTGTCCCGAGTCTGGGTGTTTATGTATGTGATATTTTATGTTTGTACTCGCACCCACGATACAATAGACATGTCTATTATGGATTTAAAACAAAAAGTATCAACTAATTTCTTCATCCTTTACTTTATAGGCAGTTTTCAGATCGTGAATTAGCAAGAATTATTCTATCGGTTCATTGTGGCGTTCTAAGAGGGAGGCCTTTGTTCAACAGTGGACGTCTTCCAGCTGATGATTCTATCTGTTTCATTTGTGTAGTTTCGATAAGAGCCATGAAGCCATGTCATGGAAAACATGATTTAAGTTATAGGTGAACCTTACCTTTCACCCAATCTAAGGACATAAACAAGCATATTTCAGAGAAACTTAAAGTACAAGGTGAAGTAAAGTTATTCTTGGAAACAAGCGTTTCTCAGAATTCGACAAATTTATTAACTTACACAATGTAAGTATCTGATCTACATAATCTTATGAAGCATGATAACATTATATCTGGATAAAAAAAGAAAAATTATATTGTTCAACTATCAACTTAATTCTAACTAATAAAAACAATATATACAACAATATAAAGTTCCCTCAACCGGAGAGCGTGTATGAGGAATGTGATGCGTGTGAATGAAGCAAAAGAAGTATGCCAGGATCGTAGCAAATGGAAATCCGTGGACTCTGCCTACCCCTCAGGGAAACAGGCGTGACTTTATGTATGTGTGTATAAAGTTCAAAAGCATTATAGAATTCATCCCCATCGATGTCAACCATTGCGTGCCCAAAAGACTGACGGATAAAAATAAAAAATATATTTTGTTCCCGAAGTAGGTTATGCCGTGATGATCAGCCAGTCTTTAGACTAATACCAAGGCTGTCTCGGGTGTACCGGTGATTCAATAGAATATCGTTGTTCTAGTGGTTGCTAATCGCAACTGCTTAGCTTGAGGTCCTGGATTCAACTCCCAGGTTGAGCAAAGGGTTACTGGATTTTTCCATTAGGTAATTCTTTATAGCAGCATGGCAAAAGGCTCGCCCCTATGAAATTGGAACCTAAAACATAACTGGCGATATGTGAGTGTGCTATTACCTCTGCCTACGCTCAGGGAATACAGGCGTGATGTTATGTATAGGTCTGGTAATGGGAATATGCCTGATAATAAATTAAGTATAAGTCTCTCTTTTAATGCACTCTTAGAAGAAAAATAGCTGATGCGTTCCCCTTTTAAAGTTGTTTGTTTTCCCGCGGACATGTATTCATAATAACTTAGTTTCCCAGTACCTAGACAAACAGGCCAGTTGCAAAAACCATAAAATATACATACATTTTTACATATTTAAAAAAATAAAATTCCGACTAGTAACTTTACGAGCGTATAACTATGTATATTATTAATTGTTGGCGCATGCGTCACTGAGGCGGCTGCGTAAAATTGCGTGGCTTTATCGGTATCAGCCACGTCAGTTCATTCTTTTTATACTATTAGATAGCATCATAGTACCCAGTCTCAAACCAACAAACATAAATAGATTTAGCCAGGTACTATGAAATCTTAAAGCAGGATATTTTCTTTTGTGGAAGCGAGACGTCGCTACGTGCATCGAATGTGGCATCTCGCTTCCACAATGTAATATTTTCTCCTTAGGACTTAGGTCTAAACCTACAAAAATATTTGCATGCCTATGATATGGCGGAATGTGCCGAACCATGTATTATTATTACCATCAAATTTGTAAACCATGTTTCACGCAAATAAAGATTCTTATTCTTATTCCTTTAAGAGTTCTTAATAAGGAAATCTGCCCCCATACCATGAACTCTTGAAACAGGACAATTTACATACGACTTCTCGCTTCCACATCGTTAACTATCTTGTAGTTCATGGTAAGGGGGCTGCATGACAACAGAACACGCAAAAAAATGTCTCTTAAAACAAACACAAAACGTACTTAAGCCTTTGATACCTTAGAAACCAACACGCTAATGACATCTTTAGAAGAATGTGGAGTGGAGAAGCCTCTGAAAGAATGGTTCAGAGACTACCTCACTTCACGCTCTTACCGGGTCATGATAAACAACACGCTAAGCGATGAAAAAATGGTCCGATGTGGGGTGCCGCAGGGCTCGGGAAGTGGTCCGGTGTGTTATTTAATGCATGCTAATAGTCTGTGTAATGTGTTACAACATTGCTCAGCGCATATGTTCGCGGACGACCTGTGTGCCTTGCGAGCCGGTACGGACCTCGCTGAAACGTGCCGACTAGTTCAGCAAGACGTGGACGCAGTAATGAAATGGTCTCACGATAACGGAATAGTAATAAATCCGGAGAAAACACAATATATAATTATACATTCACCCTATTTGCCAATAAAGGAAAATCCGCTACCATTATTCACACACACTTATGATTGCATTCATGGTAACCGAGTCAATTGTAGTTGCAAACCTATTCAGAGAGTAAAATGTGTAACTTATCTGGGTGTTAAAGTTGATGAACATTTCTCATGGATAGAACATATCAATTTCTTGTGCAATAAACTTAGAACAATGTTAAGTAAATTTTATCACTTAAGTTATCGAGTACCTAATAGTACTCTAAAATTATTATACATATGTATGGTGGAATCTGTAATTGATTATGCACTTGATTGCTATGGACTTACATTTAAATCCCACATTGAAAAAATAGAAAATATACAAATGAGATTCCTAAAAATAATAGTGAACAAAAAAACTAAAACTAAAGTTAAACACGATTATTATAAACTATTCAAAATTTGTAAAGTATTACCAGTCAGTCTCAAACATAAATACATTCTCGCAACCAATAACCATGGCAATCCAGAGTATAATTCATTATTAATAAATGTGTGTAACAAATATAACACCCGAGCGATGTCGTCAGGTAAATACATCGTACCAAAAGTAAATAATGTCTATGGAGACAGAACATTAAAAAAGCGTATACCCTATATACTAAATAGCTTACCTCCCTATGTCAGGGACGAAAAAACTAAATGTAAATATAAGAATAAACTTAAAAACTATTTAGTCAACACACTACCATAAATACCTTAATGTGCAAGCATACTTCCTAATTAATATTATATAGTTTAATATATATACATAGTTCTTTATATATATATATTTATGTTTAAACTAGTAAGTAACAAGATCCAACAGACAAACTATGTCTATAGTTTTGTTGGACAACTAATGTATGTCATAAAAATATCATGTACCTTTATAAATAAATAAATAAATAATAAATAATAAAATAATACTATTTTTGCGTCTGTTATGTTTTTGCAAGAATTAGGTACAAACAGCCTCAATATGTATTAGTGTCTTAAAATCTCTACATTTAACATACTAACAGATAGACGGCAAACCTGTTCTTCTTTCCCAGGAGTACACATTTCACCAACAGACATTTTTCTGAAGACGCAATACATGATGTAATATTGTGTATAAACAAAGCAACGTTTTAAAAACTCACGTGGCGAAAATTCAAAAGAACAATCGTACGATGGCTTTACCAATCTTATCCTTTAACTTCCTACTGATATCGATTATCAGTTTACTACTATCGATAAGAAATCACTTATATCTGTGTGATATCGACTGTACTAGTACATCTTTCGTTGTAAAAAACTCTTTTGATCAAGTTCTTATGTCGATATCAGATCTCAAGACCAGAGTGACATCCTGGCTGATACCTAGACACCTTTGTTACTCACCGATAGCACCTATTGCCGATGAAAAACGTGTATTCGATTTATTAGATGCAGATATTAATTTCATAATATCTACTGATTTTTCATCATCATCATTTTAGTATCACTATTGATTTTGCAGACACGTGATCATTTTAATTCAATAAATTGTCAGTGTATACATGTATACATGTTCGTGTCTCACTGTCTCTATCTATTAATATCTGACAGTACCTTATCATCATCAGCCGGAAGACGTCCACTGTTGAACTAAGTTATATATATAGTGTGACCTATTTCTTTTCCAATGTAATGTAATTTAATTAGGTTAAAATAATAATACTAAAATAAAGCTTCAGTCTCGTCAGGTCAGGTCACGTCTAGTGGTCCGGTGGTCTACTACGACTGCTTGGCACAAGGTCTTGAAGTCGAATCCCGGATCGGACAGTGTTATTGGATTTTTCAAGTAGTTAATTCTCAGTAGCAGTACGGAGTCTGGATTTGTGCCCGGTTGATGCCAATAGGCTCGTTCCCTATTACATCGGGACATACAACATAACTGGCGAAATGTGGGTGTATTATTGTGTTGGTATTGGGTGTTATGTGTGCATTGTCAGTAAGACCTCCACAAAAGGGTTAAAATTCCTTTCCCCCAACAAAACTAGTACCTTCCTAATGTAAAACACCTGAAAACTGAATACGAGTAGGTACTGACAGGCAGACTACCGAAAAGGCGTGACTATTACATGTTTAAGTGGCATTCCACACGCCCAGCTCATTACGAGCTGTGTTACACGAACTATTAGGGATGTGGGGCTTGTAAGTTAAAAGTATCGATATCTTGTTCAAAGGGATACTATTTTATTAATATAGAGCTTATTTATTTAACGTACCAGCGATTTTGATTATATTATTTTTATCTGTATCTCACTGTCTTTACTTGGGCTATCAACCATGCGGAAGATACCCGGTCTTTTAAAAGGCTTACGTGGGGACACAGGTCCAACACGCAGAGGCCCGTTGAGAACTTTAATCTGAAAGGGATACCACTTTGATTTGGTAAATTGTGCTGGGAAGGTTCGTGGATATAATTATTATTTTTAACGGCCTCTAGTCACAAAAAAATATCCATGGCTAGCTATTTTATTTTTTGGCACTCGTGTTTATTCTTATTATCAAAAACCACATAATGCTCTTGGACTAATTTCGGATACTCGATAAAAGATAAAAATAGAAAATATCCTTTTCGCATATTTTATTTTGGACTAATAGATAACAAAAAAAGTTTAAAGTGGTAGTGATGTGACAGTATGCGACATGGATGTGGTTTATTAAGTAGGTCATATTAGGAATAGATAATACTTTTAGGCACGATTTTTGGCCTACTTACGTTTAACATTTTCATCATCATTAGCCGGAACACGTCCACAGTGAACGTGTTCCAGCTAATCTACAGAAGACCACGCGCAATCTTCTTGTTCTTTGTATCGGCAAGAGCCAAATCTCTAAAAAGGAAACAAGTCAACAATGATGGTTGCTAGGTGACCGTCTAGGGTACCGTACGTACTTATGTAATAAAATGAATTTTACGATACGGGAACTAACGCGAACTCATGTTTTTAATTTTGGCTTGACATTTCGACCGGGTTGCACCGGCCGCGGTCGCAAGACTGATACTATGGTAATATTTGCCAGTAAGCACGTTAGCAGCAGGGCCGATTGTCTATGATTCGCTAACGATCTATCAGAAGCACTAAACTTAAAGACTTTAAACGGCAGAATCGAATTCAAACGTAAAAAAGGTGCGCATTCGATAAACCGTATTACATAATGAGTACTTATCAATACAATTTGATCCATTTATCATCAATTTGTTTCTAATATCCAACACCTGGCAACAACGATAAATATGCCTGTGTTAATGAGGCGGCTTCTGATTGGCTGGCTTCGATCGCCACACCGCTATTCAGTAAAAATCACGTGTTTTTATAAGAATTCAGTGGACACCTATTTTTGTAGTCGTATTGAAATTATGCTGAATATTTTAACAAGGTATGGATGAGTTATGTGTGTACCTAGTGAACGTATTTTTTTATCATTTTGCGTAAAAAAATTACTGGATTCTTGAAAACACATATAAGGTATTTTTCCATAGAACATGCTCAATTTTGTTCTTTTTTTACTTTGTTGCGTTACAAGACAAATTTCCATATTCGGGACACGTGTTTTCTTCAGTTTATAATAATTTAAACAAAACTATGTAAATTCATTCACTAATTTAATGAGTCCCTTAAATTCATTCACAAAACGGGCCCCCCAGACTGACCTTTGCTACGGACTAACTTACGCATATTTATGTATGTTGCTATGTACGCCATGACTCATAAACCGGAATGTATAAAAACCTTGTGATAAAAATTGCCACATTCAAATATACTACGGAACCACTCAGATTGCGATATTTCATCTTGGATGGGTGTGGCAAATTTTTTTATGAAAATTAACTCTGAAAAATTATCAATTAATATTGACAACAGTCGTTTGCGTAGAACCCATTAATATTACCGAATAATTGATTCAAGACCTGTTTAAATATTCAACGTGGCATAAAATTATGATAATTTGTTTCTTAATATAACATAGGACCCTTCGACGCGACCTCAAGTTTGACAATAAAATTTTATCAATGAATTAATGTGGTTCAGTCTGCAACTAAAATATTTATTAAATTCATCACGAAATTCAATTGATTTTATTTCGAAGTTCTGCTACGACATTTGAAATCAATATTTCTCGAAATTTGCAGAAATATTGCTGTTAGATCTAGATTTGAAATAGGCTTCTTCGCATATGCTGGCTGTTGTAAATTTAGTCAATAGGAGCCAGAATCCACTCGCACATTTTCGCGGGAAATTAAAAAAGGATTAATGGAAAACAGAAGAAAAACTTGTTATTTATCATCAATGCACAATCACCTGTATTAAGGCTAGGTGGTGGCTAGGTATTGCTGTCAAGTTAATAAAACTATCCACCCAATGAATCCGATGAAATTAGGGCAACAAGCCGGCGCTGCGTTCGGCAATCATCGTGTGGGATCGGCGTTTATCGACACTTCGCGTCACTAGTTCAAGGGCAAACGCGCGGAAAATTTCATGGTCGCGTATTCACGTTTCAACTGATAATTATTAAAGGCGTTAGTTTACGTTGCGTAATAATTAAATAATTCTGTAATCGCAATAATTGGGCCCGAAATGATAAGCCGTATTAAATTTGTGGTGTTTTGTTTCTGGGTTCTGTTATTTTTTAATAAATATTATACTATAAATGTTGATTAAAATTGCTCTGCCTACTGGAAAATATGGCTGTTACTTCCAAAGGGATTTACTGTATTATCATGAGTCTGTACCTACATCGTACCGCCCGCGCCGGTTAGTATCATGCCCCATATCATCATCATCATCAGCCGGAAGACGTCCACGGTTGAACAAAGGCCTTCCCCTTAGAACGCCACAATGAACGACAGCTTCCCAATTACATCCACCGGTTGCCCGCAATTCTGACGATATCGTCGGTCCACCTGGTGGGAGGTCTGCCAAAGTTGCGTCTTTCAGTGTGTGTATGCCAGTGATTGCATACCCCATGTAATGCCCTATAATTATGGTGAACGTTTTGCCATTTATCGAGTTCACGCAACGCTTGTCGCCTCTTACAAATTGGTTCTCCAACGACAGAAAAAAATCTCCATCCGTCTCCCCTAGAATGATATTATATGTTTGGCGACCTGATTGGCAGTAGCTTAGCGATTGCAAGGGGGAGACCTTTGTTCAACAGTGGACGTCTTCTGGCTGATGATGATGATGAAGCAACTGTACGTGTAAAAGGTTGCGGATTCGATTCCCGCTCGGGACCAAAAATTGTGTCATCAGATGTTCATCACGGGTCTGGGTATTTCTGGGTATTTGTGAAACGCACCCACTATAAGAAATTCGTAATGTGAGGCACCGTAATATTATAATAAAACTAGCTGACCCGGGATATGAAAAATAGATGTTGGCCGATTCTCAGACCTACTCAATATGCTCACAAAATTTCATGAGAATCGGTCTAGCCGTTTCGGAGGAGTACGGGAACGAACATTGTGACACGAGAATTTTATATATATGTTAACTTACACGTGTACTTTATTTTTAATCTGCTAACACTGACATTGGTTATGTGTATTATAAAAAAATGTTATCAACGCATTTTTTGGATATACTACAATTAAAAGATTATTAGATAAAAACACGAGTTATTTTATCACTTTCAATATAATTCGTTGTTTTCAATATATTAGGGTATTTAAAGGTTTAAGAGCTTATAAATTAAGCTTGATTAAGGCATATTTGGGCAAACTAATGTACCAACTTGAAACAAACACGAAACTTAATTATAACTTCTTAGTACTTCATTACTGAAATGTTGTATCGGTTATTTCGTATTCAGTTCAGTAAAGGTAATTTTCAAACTCAGTGTGGGTGTCTACTTATAAGGTTAGCGTCACGCCCACACAGTACAGGAGAAATCCGAGCGTGTGGCAATACTTCTACATAAAAGCCGATAAGTATCACGAGCCTATAAAATAATGCGCGTACGCAACTAATGGGTCAGCGTCAGGATATCACGCCTGCTAAACAATGCCCAAAAAGTTTAGTATTCACATGTTCTCTTTATTTCTCAATATTCTATTCTATTCTATTTTATGGCGTAGTACGTGCCTCAGGGACCCACTGTTGCTATGGCACATGCGACGTATCGTTATTCTATAGCCTTACACATATGCAAAGTTGCCGAATCGACCTCAGATTCACTTTTGCGAGGCCCATTGTGGAATATTTTAAATATAATAGACTAAATTGTATGTTGTGAAATATATGTTGACAGAACGACGGCTGTCTGTTCGTACGGATGTATTAAATATCGTATAACTACTTACAAGGTATGGTTATCTAAATTAAATTATATTCTAAGAATTAAACAATATTATTTGATTACAGTTAAAAATATGATACCTTGTTCCGGTATATTCAAATAGATTAATGTTTAATTTGCTTAATTATTGTTCAAGACAAAATAAACTTAATACCTCTTACCAACATTTAAACTCCCAGTTCTGAATTACTTTTAATGTTCTGAAACTTAGCATGTAGATTAAGGTAAATTATATTCCCTCAAGATTTGAAAATCTATTTGGGGCACTAGACGATAATGATTTGCTAATATCGATATCGATTCCCATGCATAAGGACAGAGCTTATTAATTTTATTCTCTACAAACCCAAACCTCATACTGTAATTACAAAAAATCCCTAGTATCATTATCACAGCAAAACCCGGGTACAATTCCAAGCTTACCGACAGACAAAGGCCTATTCCGTTGTATGCAAATCAAGTAGTATCTGTACGAAGCGCGAATTGATTATGACAGAGGGACGAAGGTTCCATGGTTAAAATATCATAGATGGGCCAACAAAGAGTTTCGTAGGTCTGTTTGATGAAAGAGGCGTTATACGGCGAAGCGGCACGTGACCCACATATAAAACATGGCCGTCAGCTGTTGCTATGCGCGGATTTCGTGAATTAATAGCGTTTTGGTAGATTAGTTGTGTGGTGTCGAATTTCCGTTGGCTCTGTTGCTATGGCTCATGGAGGTCAGATGTGATGAATTTTTTATCTATGGGCAGCCAATGTGGGACAATGTGAGGGCCAACTTTGGGCAACGCGTAGGACTGTAAGTCAATGGTATATCCGTAATCAAATACCGTTAACTGTAAATAATTTGCCTTTTTAGGTTCCAGCTAGACTTGTAAATCTGCCTGTATCTCAATTACAAAATATAGGTAAAATGCAAAGAATATAACTTGAATAATTAATATATGAAAATATGAATGGTAGGTAGTCTATGTCCTAAGAACAGACATAATTTCAATTACTTTTTTATTTTATTTATACTGTGGGGTTTCCCCAAAACAACTTGACCTGATTAATGCTACTATCAAATCTACAAGAAGATAAATATTTTGAATACCATCTATCAACATAATCCTTTGTTTTAAGAATCGTTTGCGATATGACTGATATAAAAATTCCATTCCATGATAACTGAAGCCGGTGTCGGATCAGCATATTGTCACGCCTGTATTCCCCGAAGAGGTAGGCAGAGGTGCACATACATATAGTACACCCACATTTCGCCAGTTAATTTAATAACATTGGGACCTAAAAAGAACATAGGGGGGCGAGCCTATTGCCATAAACCGGGCACAAATCCAGACTTCGTGCTGCTACTGAGAATGACCTAATGGAAAAACCCAGTAACACGGATCAGGCGTGCCGAATTTCCGATGTCTTGCCAACTAGTACGGTACAGCTCAAAATCCCTATGAAAATAATCGTCCCGTGTTAATCATTCCATTTTTATTTCCAATCGAAATAGTCGTGATCTCATTATTAGACGGTCCCTTGAAATCCCGGCTCCCTAAAATACCTCCCATAGTTACATTGTTACAATAAATTACACTAATTCTTAACATTCGCAGACGGTATAATAAAAGACCTTGTCATCGTCTCTGGACCAAAATGCGATAGAAGTTATAATTGGCTAGTTTTGGCCGCGTCTTCTCTTGCGGGTAAGCAATGGTTTTTATAAAATACGCCATAGGTAGTCAGCTCCGCTACCAAGTCTGAGCCGTTTTTCAAGATAAATATCCATGGTATAGTGTGTATGAATACATACATAAAGCTACGCCTGATTTCCAGAGAGGTAGGCAGAGACCACGGATTTCCATTTGCTACGATCTGCGTTACTTCTTTCGCAAAGGCCCCCCCCCGTGGAGTGGGAGCGGGAGTTGCCATAATCCCCACGCTTGACAGACGTCTTGGGCACCGCAATATTGGTGGTAAACTTACAGAAGACGCTGCTGCTTCTGGATTTTCCTTTAGCCGCCTCTTACGACACCAACGGCCACCAGCAAAGGGGGTGGTCAATTCTAGGCCGGATTGGTATCCATGGTACATCCATAGTACATGAAACAATTGGTCTTACAACTGAGGGCGGTAGGAGCATTCATCCCTTAGGCTCATTGGTCGGAAATTAGGTTCCTTCAAGCATATTTATGCGTAAAAAGTAACACTATATGTACATGCTTCCCTTCAAGGTTTACCAAATTTCACTCATCTGTTTGTTCAGTTGAGTCTTGAGTGACAAACAGCTAAACTTTTATATTTATATTATAGAATTCTTCGCGGTTGCGTCAAATAATAAATATTCGCTTTATACTTCCTGAAGTTGGCGAAGGTTAGCGAATTTATGGAATTTCATAAATGTAACGCTTTTGACGTTTTATAACTTTTCACCGGCGAGTGGTGAATGGATTGTGGTGTAACAGTTATTTTGATGTTATTTTCGTATTTTTCATCTCAATCCACGTTATATAACGTAATTTCACTCTTTTCGGCCTAAACGTTGTACTAACATCCTATTCTATAAATAAAACATCACGCCTGTATTACCCAAAGGGGTAGGCAGAGGTGTATAGTGCACAAACCTTTCGCCAGTTATTTTATAGTTCCTAATGTAATAGAGGCCTATTACTATGAATCGTACACAAATTCAGCCTATGTGCCTACTGAGAATTACCTAGAGAAAAAAGCTAACAACAGCTGACCGGGTATTCGTATCCAAGACCTCGTGCTCAGCAGTCATGCTTAGCGCTCACTAGACCAACCAGGCAGTCTCTATAAATAAAACATTGTTAAATTATAATAATATGATTCTAATAAAGAATTTCTTTCTTGCAACACTAAATTTAATTCATTTGCTTGCAAGAAGCCTGTAGAAATCGAATGACACAAACATTTTCTATCACATACATCAAACGCAGCGTTGGTAGGCCTCCTACCAGGTGGACCGACAATATCTTCAGAATTGCGGGCAACCGGTGGAGGCAATTGGCAAGCTGTCGTTCATCGTGGCGTTCTAAGGGAGGGAGGCCTTTGTTCAACAGGGTTACGTCTTCTGGCTGATGATGATGATTTCAAACGCATATATATTTGTTAATTTCTACCACTTGTTTAGGGGGCCTGGTGTCAGAATTTAAACCGTTGTAGGCCCCTAACATGGCTTTACACACCGTTGAAAATTTCTCAGGTGTGCCTCACGATGTTTTCTCTCGCCGTTTTTAGCAACTGATTGCTTTAAACCTACCGGTTTAATATCTTTATTTATAGGTACATAAGATTGGTAATAATTACTCTAAACCTCTGATTTTGTGAGGCCTATGTGGGCAAGTACAGGTTAGATAAGACTTAGGTTCCAAGCAAGGAACTTGATTTATTCTTTACTTGAAAACTCCAACCTAACAAACCTGAAAAACCAATAGATAATCCAGTTCTCACAACCCTGTTGTAAGCTATTACAATTCTCGTACAACGACGTCATTCACACCATGTAATAAAAATAAATACGAACGTATTCGGCTATTAACGAGAGATATATTACCCCGGATACGTGCGGTGTAACAGTGTCTCGCACCTTCGGAGTTTAGTATTAATATGTATGTCACCTTGTATTATTGTAACATACTAATGTTAGTTTTGTGGTCAACCTTGATAGTTATACCGCTGATAGAAGCTAGTCTTCACTGACCTAGGAGAGACAATAAAATGTTGTCTGTGCAGAAATATAATGAATTTTGCGCAGTAAATTAACTAGCAAACGCTGCCTATGTTTGCTCGTATGTTTTTTTTCTACGTATAGTTATGAGCGACTTGTCGCACAGATATAGGTCATGCAGCAATGTAGAAATTGACCAGTTACAAGGATGGTGAAGTTGACCACCCAGGGTGAATCTGACGGAAAATTCAACTTTAACTGGTCTTAGTGCAATGTATGTACGTACCGAATCGAATAAAATTTGAAAGCCGGTGAATAGGAATACAGGTAGAAATGGGAGTTTTTCTAAACCTCCCAACTGGTGCTCCCTAAAAGCCACCGCTCACTAAGAGCCACTGCTGAGCATAAATTCTTCGGGCAAAGTGTTACGGTGTTTTTCCATTAGGTAACTCTCAGTAGCAGCACGGAGTCTGGATTTGTGCCCGGTTGATGGCAATAGGGGCCCCATAAGGGGCGAGCCCCCTTATTACATTGAGACTTTAAACATGATTAAAGATGTGGGTGTATGAGTGTAGGTACTATACATGCACTTATGTACATTACGTATTCCCTTCAGTAATCTCAGTAGAGTAACGACCTGTAACGTATATTTCAGGCGAGACACGCCGGACCTCGTAAAACACAGATGCGACGTAGATGCAGTGTTAAGCTCTCACCATGATGGCCGCACTTTATCAACTGCCTCGGCAATTCTCTGCAACGGCACTGCAGATGTTTTAGCTATCTATACCGGTATGTTATAGTTTCAGGATTGTACATTTCAAATGGGCGAATAATGGTTTCTTTGAATGAACCAGAAAGTTTAACTACCGGTTTTAGGTGAGGAAAATTTTGTAGATGAATATAACCCTTTAGCGCCTTGTCTTGTATAGAACGCTTCCGCGCCCTCCATGCCGTAACTCTGCCCGAAGTGCCAGTAATAGTGATAAATATTACAATTAGATACTTATTATTTACTGAAGCCGACTGACAGTTCGGCTCGCGACTCTGCCGCGTACCCAGCTCATGAATAAGGGCTCTAGTCGAGTTCGAAACTAGTCGGGCATTCTCTAATACACCCGTGAGTATAACCGGAATATACAGTAAATAATATGGATAACACTCAAGAAAGTTATTATAGTAAAATTAGATACTTGTCTTCTAATAAAATCATGGCGTGGAAGGCACGAAAACACTTGTCTTCCATAGAAGACAGGCGTTTAAAAGGTTAATATCATAACGTATACCGTTTTAACCGGTGATCACCAATAAGACCCTTCGCATAGTTTTTTACGATAAAATTCCGAAAATAAAAAAGTACTTCCATCCATCCTACACTGGGTTCGTCACCACGCTTTCCCGGCAACGGAAAAATGTATTTAGGTATACTAATAATATAATATGTTACTCTTGTAGGTATATATAAACGTAATATAAATGAATCAGCACTGAAAGTGTTTCTATTGACCCAAATATAACAGCTGATCACGTAGATGTGTTACAGAAATACCACCTGAGTGTTGTAGGCGTTTGCGAAATAAGTATTTATACGAAATGTCTATTGTATTACTTAGAAACAAAAAAATATATGAAACAGGATACAAAGGGATTAAATTTTTCTATGAGAAAATGTTGTGTACATTCTTCTTGTCGTATAGTTGATGAACAAACTGGTGTCAGAGTTTAAACCGTCTGTAGGCCTCTGATGTGGCTTCACACTCCGTTGAAAAATGTCTAAGGTGTGCCAATTTCCTCACGTATTTTCCTCCACCGTTTTTATGGAGTTGTAGACGAAGGGTTGTCTCTTTTATCTAGAGAGATATTACTGCTTACCTGGGTTCTTGGCGTGACCGAACAAAAGGCAAGAGTTGTCTTTGGAGGTCTGTAAAGCCATGTCAGAGGGCTACAGGCGGTTTAAACTCTGACACCAGGTTGTTCATCAACCATACGATTTGAAGAAGGTAAAATTCAGGCGAAATATTACTTGATATAACACTCAAACATGTTTCCACTTAACCACTAAGTGCCAAGCCATTCGTATTACGGTATCGCCCATAAATATAAACTTTCTTCAAATCACCGTTCAAAAGTTTCATTACTATTTAATTCTTGTCATTTTTAATTAAGACAATAAACTTGTGAGAGCTGTAACAAACGGACGAATGCACACATTTATATATAGGTATCAGTGATCAGTAAGCTTTCCCTTGGTTTTTATTTGTCGGACATCGTTTGATTATGCTGAAATAATACGTGAAGACAATATGAATGATAGTTGTAATCTGTAAACATTACTTATTTTGTAATTCCTTATTGAAGTGGGAACTTTGTTTTTGTGTCAATTTTATACTTTCTGACGATCATGATTGGGACATGACTTATTATGTGATTCCTTATTAAAGTGACAACGCTATTTGTGAGTTTTACAATAGCCGAATATGTCAACATATACATACAACTTAACATCACGCCTGTATTCCCCGAAGGGGCAGGCAGAGGTGCACATATAGTAGACCCATATTTCGCCAGTTATGTTTTTAGGTCCCAATGTAATAGGGGGCGAGCCTATCAACCGGATAAGAATCCAGACTCCGTGCTGCTACTGAGAATTACCCAATGAAAAAACCCAATAACACTTTGCCCGACACGAGATTCGAACCCAGGACCTCGTGCACAGCAGTCGCGCTTAGCAACCAGTAGACCAACGAGGCAGCCGAATATGTGTGATTGGGTTTAATTAAAATATTAAGTACACTTTAATATAATTGCCGCATCATGCTGCAGGCTGCTACGGACAGTGTAATGCGGAGTCTCGCTTCTACAACGTAAACTGTCCTTCTTTAATAGTTCATGGTAAAGGGGCAGGAACTCTTTTTTTCGATTAAGGCAATAGTCTGTACTTTAATACGGGTATAGTTGCGCACTTCCAATTATTTTTTGCATAGCACGAGAATAAACTAATTGGTTATGCTTTTATAATGACAACACACATTTAAATAGTAATTTTCTTATTTATTTTACATGAACAGAGCAAGCGATAATCTTCTTTTAAATTTTCCTTTAACCATAGCGTATGAATAAACACTATTATTAACATAGATTCCACAGCTCGAGTTGGTTAATTACATGTATTTCGATCTCGAATCTAACAGAAAGCGATATAAAAATAACAATAATATACTCCGGAGTGACAATCCAATATACTGGGAAGATTATGAGACTGTTAATGACTGCGACACATTCGATATAATTGAGGAAGAGAGTGGAAATTTATCGGCGATTTGGCGACATTAGACAAATGCTAGTATTATATTTGAGTCCGAGTCTGATATTAATATAGGAAACGATTGAAGGCCGCTGGTAAATGACGCATGCGTCTTGCCATCATAGCTGCTTCTGATGATAACGATTGAGTGATGATTTGGAATTTTGAAGATTTCGCACGCGCCCATCGACAAAAATCACGATAGACGGATTTCCCAGAAAAACATTGCCTATATTACGACATCAGCTACTTACAACTCTAGTTCTGCGAAATTACTCGTAAACGATTATTCTCTCTCTCTTAGTAAAATGAACAACCTTGTACACCTTTTACTTTTTTCACTTCTACAATTCAATGTCAGATAACTCCTTCCTAATTGGCATCATTACCTTAAATTGTGAGGTTTTTATCACCAGTATCTAGTTTGGAGCTGAAAAAGTCAATCGAATTTACTACAATTACTGATCATGGTCGGAAGCAGGACATTAGAAATGTTGTCTAAGATCGTGTGAAGCTTGTGACATCTCCCAGAGCATCATCATTAAAACATGGATTCGACTCGAAGTAGTTTTGTCCAGACAAAAAGGTTAAACTCATAAGAGTAACTCCAATCCATTTAATGCAAATATTGTATCGCTAGTACATCGTTCATTGTAGCATTCTAAGGGAGAGGCATTTGTTTAGCAGTGGACGTCTTCCGGCTGATGATGATTGCAAAGCTATTTTTCAAGCGTACTTCTAGCGTTTTCGGCGATATTGTCAGAATTGCGGGCATCCGGTGGATGGAATTGGCAAGCTGTCGTTTATTGTGGCGTTCTAAGGGGGAGGCCTTTGTTCAACAGTGGACGTCTTCCGGCTGGTGATGATGATGATGACTTCTAGCGTTAATTGTTAAGACAAGGCTCGAGTTCGAGTCTTGGCGTAGAACGTCTGGAATTCCTAGAAAATAAACATTATCAGAACCGAATGTTATTGTTTGAAAACCATTAATTAAAAGACATAAATTGTTACCACCGTTAAAATTCCCAAGACCCCCAAATCATGAATAATTAACGTTCAGAAGTCAAATGAAAAAATCTCAAGTCCATTGTATTCAAAACAGTAAATCATTCGTCCCTGACCTAATTTTGATCTCATCGGATATTATCACTATACCTAAACGTTTTGCTAAACTGCGTACACGCATCGACGCTAGTCAAAATATTTTTGTTACCAGGTTTTAAAATCTATTCTTGGAACGTTGTATCTATGCGGAGATCCCTCGTAGATTTTACTTCACTAATATTATAAAAGCGAAAGTTTGTGTGTGTGTATGTTTGTTACCTCTTCACGCTCAAACGGCTGGACCGATTTTGATGAAATTCCGTATATAGGTAGCTGACACCCTAGATTAACATATAAGTTACTTTTTATCCCGATAAAGGGTAAAACCGCGGGGCGGAGCTAGTAGTAACACATAAATAACGTTTTAGTACAAACATTATTATATAACAGTTCAGTCCTAAAGAATCTGGAAGTCAGATTGCAGTAGTTCCGTATGACAAACTGATATCGTATCTGGTTGGCCAGGAAACCGACTTACTCAGTTGTGAAATGGCTAGCTTGATAGTGTTAGAATCAGCTGTGACGTGGCACCTACGTCACTGGTTTATACGCAGCTGAGAAGATAAGTAATGTTTTGACATTTTAATAACATACTGTGGTACGTAAAACGGGGTGAATGGAAACTTAAGGATGAATAGAAACAAAACTTTGAAACTGATATTATAGCAAAGTGAAATAATCGATTGTTACCATGAAGGACCCCATACTTTAAATTGTATTATAGTCAAATCTAGAATCCTTCTGACCACTTAGTAATAATTTAATGTTAAAATCAGTTTCAAAATGTTGTTTCTATTCACCCTTAAGTTTCGATTCACCCCGTTTTACTGTACATTATATTCTTCAACTATTGCTTGTATAGTGAAATTCAATAAACAGGTATATTTACTTATTTCCTGTAGGTATACCAGTGTCCTTTTCACGAACTCTTATAGCATGACATTTTCCGTTGTGGAAGCGAGACGCCACACTACACTGCACGTATCGGTGTCTCACTTCCACAACGAAAGAAGTCCTGCTATAAGAGTTCATGGTAAGGGGGAGATAGACCTAGCAAAAGAGTTAATTTAGGTATTTAGCAAGCATTATAGACTTTACTTTTACGCTTTGCAACATTCATTTCACATAGTCACTATAAAGTTATACATTCCTTATGCTCCCAAAATAAATAAATAAATAAATAATAATGGTACTTTTACTATGAAGACAGTAACCGGGTTTACGAATATAAAAAGGGCAACTAAACATTTTTCATATATAAAATTGTTTTATTATATAAAATCATAACACTTTCTCCTAAGTTCTACATGGCTCTTACAATCAAAATATGTGTATATTTACGTAGGTATAACAGGGACTCAATGGCTCCTAAAACAAGAAAGAAATTTGTGAACTGGAAATCATACAATTTTTTATATGTAGTATCAAAGTGTTTTATTATTTCTTTCCGTTGAAGGGTTAAGACGTTTATAAATAGTAATGAGACCACATAAAATACGATAACGGGCGTCTTAAATAGAGAATACATACTAATGTCACTAAAAATATACCATAGTTGACACCATTAGATCATAATGATTAGTTTAACGATGTTATACGCTTAATGTTTACAAATATGTATGTAAATAATAACTATATGGGTCACCTAAATCGTAAGTGTATAATAATTTTATGTTTTCCGCAAATTTTGATGTGGCAACTTTTTACATCAACATGGCGTCGACTTTTCTGCCTATCGATTTTTGAATGAAACGGTAAATTATACTATTATTGTCAAGGTTGTAGATTGGTACAATATATTCTATATCATTATCTTCTCATCGCATATTTGTTGAATAACCTGGTGACAGATTATAAACTGTAGGCCTCTGACAAGGCTTTACACACTGTTAAAAAATCGCGGGAGTGCCAGTTTCATCACGATGTTTTACTTGGCCGTTTTTAGCAACTGATAACTAATTAGCATTTTAGGTGAGATATGCCAAGCTAATTAATATATGCAGTATGCGCAGTCAAACTTCATGTAGTATATATAGTAAGTACTAGGCAGGGACGGAGTAACGTTCCTACTAAATACCGTTATCGAACAAAAATAACGAAATTTTGACCGTTTCAAGTCCCTGTTATTAGGTGGCCAGCACTAGAGCACCCATATTTCAGCTAGTGCAACGATCCCACACGTCACTGTACCATGCATAGCTGCACACAAACTTTTTGCTAACCACTGTTAGTCCCATGTTATGGGGAAGCTAGCGAGGATGGCAATACCAATCAA
This sequence comes from Abrostola triplasia, assembly GCA_946251915.1. NCBI lineage: Eukaryota > Metazoa > Arthropoda > Insecta > Lepidoptera > Noctuidae > Abrostola > Abrostola triplasia. The sequence goes on from OX276433.1 coordinate 2,077,662, forward strand.
AACCACGTATACGGCAACTGGTATAACTTCTTTTATCCAATTATATAAAGTTTTAACAACTTAATTAAATTCATAAAAAATACAAGTGTATCGTATGATTTTATTCAGACGCATATATTATATTTTATGTGTCTGCAGTATTAGTTATTACATAATTACGGCCCAATAAATTAATTTCGTGCACTCCACTTCATCGTAAATATTTATATTCATATCCATGGTACATATTACCTCAATAAATATACGGGGCATTTTTAATTTTTAAAAATAACTTAATATCTATGTGCTCGTCTTAAATTCGCATAAATCGGTGCGCGCGCGCCGCCCACTCGCGACGTCGTTTGATCTGCCTAGCTTGTTTTATAACAGACACATTACTGGACCGATGTAAGATCGAGCTTCCGTCGTTTTTCTTGAAAAATCACTTTTATTATCGTTCTACTAATTGAAATTGCTCTGAATCCAGGCCATGCATGCACTGATGAAGAAATTGTCTGTAACTATCTTGGAATTTATTTATCCGTTGTAACAATAATTTATTCACAAATTGGTGGTTGACGCACTATTCATAATAACCGCGACATAAATCAGGTTGGAAGTTCGTTTAGAAATAATTTATTTGCTTATTATCTTCGCGGACTCCGGCTCGGCATAACAAACCAGTGAAATGACATTTTTGTGTATTCCTCCAACAATCTTTTACTACTTGATATAAAATTAAAATATATTTCCTTTATTATCGACCTAGATACAACAACGTAATTAAAACAAAAATAAATTTTATTTAACATAATTGACTAGACATTTTTCTAAATCACTGACTTGGCAGGCATCCCTGCTACATACATTGTACTGACTACAAACCAATTTCGTTTTCACTACAACACAACGCAACGTTTGAAACCGAAATTGTGTATTTACGTATAATTTTATTATTTTGGCACGGGCGTGTTGTCTGTCGGTCCGTATTTAGCGCTATCGACAATCCATGACGCACTAGTGTGGGCGGGGATGTGGGAATATCGATAAAACCCATTTAAAGCCACCAGGAAGTGTACGCCTGTTCACATCACTAGTTATGGCTAAAGTCGAACCACCAAAAGGAGGTGCCTAACATCTCTCATCACGATTTCCTTGCGGCGTAGAGTATTTTATATTATTTATGTGTATAACGCACTCTAGGAGGGTAAGCAGAGGTGTGTCGTTGTACTGACAAAAGCCAATGTCTTGTAGAATCTTTTGCTATTTATGGATACCACTCTAAATGGTCTTCTTCTTATTGTATGGTTGATGAACAACCTGGTGTCAGAGTTTAATCCGCTTGCTGTAGGCCTCTAACATGGCTTTACACACCGATGAAAAATCTCTAAAGTGTGCCAGTTTCCTCACGATGTTTTCCTTCACCGTTTTTAGCAATTGCTAATTAATTTATAATACGCTCATGAATGAATACTCAGCTACTTTTAACTAAGAATTTCTAGCCAAAAGTAGAGCCTTGGAATGGAACTTGCGCTTGATGGTTGTTTATTAGTAATAGTTAATACATTCAAGGTTAAGGTAGGCGAATCAAGTGAAATAAAATGTTAAATTAATATAATTCGCCTATTTCCGTACTATTACAATGTACCTATTTATATAAAACATGTACCAAACACATAATGCTCAATAAATTGACGAATCAACCAAAAATAGTAGACGTTTATTGGTTTTGTAAGAACAATAAAATCGCAAATTATGACGATATATGAGACCGGAAAACCTATATTAATAGACGTGACAAATGTTATTTAAAGCTCTTAATAAACCCTTCAAATAATTTATTTTATTATATTTTTTATAGTAAGGTAAATATTTAACTAGTACAAACACTCAAACTCGGGACAAACTGCAAAATAATAAACTTTTTCCAAAGAAAAAAAGGTAGATTATACATTATGTAACTTTCTTTAATTTAATATTTTTGGTTAGGTCTCATCAGATCTTATCAGACTACAAAAATAACAAAACTGCTAGACTAATAAAGATACTAAAAAAAAAATCGAATTCATGAAAACTTAGAACTTCAAAATCCAATGAGTTCACGTCACGCGCTTGACCCTACTAGAGCATCCATTTTGTTTTTCCATTTTCTTCACCCACCTATGCAGTAATGCAATATTTCAGACTCTCAAAATATATTTGATCCCTCCAAGATGAGTTTTGCCGAAATAGTAATACATCTAAATAGCCTTATAGGGCTCGTAAATAATTCGTTCGCCCCTTTTCATCAAATCCTTGGGTTTTCATCGAATGGACCCGAGAAACAAATAACAACATTGATCCTTTCGTATTGATAATATTCGCCACGTATTTTGACCTACAGGGGTGAAGGACTCACATTTAACGTACCCAGATCATATTTTTCAACTTTATATTTTAAATAACATAATATCGCGCCTATATTATCCTAAGGGGTAGGCAGAGTTGCGCATATAGTACCTACACCAACACTTCGCCAGTTATGTTATGAGCCCCAATGTTAGGTCCCAATGTAATAAGGGGCGAGCCTATTACCATCCACCGGATGGATAAATCCAGTTTTTTAAAGAATGCCTGTAGTCATGTTAATCAATTACACTAATAAAAGTATTCATGTTAATTCAAATTCGTAGAAAATATGGTCAAGTTACGCAAGCTATCACTCCTTCCATTATAATTCTAAGACCCCTCCGCGTTACATAATCAAAAGCTAAAACAACAGCCCTATCTGTTATAGATGATCTTTCACAATCATTACCAGCAGTCAGAGGTCAACCAGTCTCAGCGCTTTTTTTTCTTTTCTTATATTGCATATAGTTGTAAGATCTATTGTATTTTAAGCCTGTTAGTATTTTAACCTGTGTTAGCCTACCTATAGTTTTAATCGGAACTGTGCATCGCCTGGTTGGTGACTGTAATATTGTGCATTTGTGTGTGCCTTGTTGGTCTAGTGGTTGCTAAGCGCGACTGTTGCGCACGCGGTCCTGGGTTCGAATCCCGGGTCGGGCAAAGTGTTGCTGAGTTTTTCCATTAGGTAATTCTCAGTAGCAGCACGGAGTCTGGATTTGTGCCCGGTTGATGGCAATAGTCTCGCCCCCTATTACATTGGGATCTATAAACATAACTGGCGAAATGAGGGTGTACCATATGTGCACCTCTGTCCACCCCTTCAAGGAATACAAGCGTGATGTTATGTTATGTTTTTTTTTTGTTTAAATAAAAATATTTTAACAATGTTGAAAACTGCGTCTACGAGCCGCCTGCACAGTGTGACCACCGCCTTAGTTAGGTGCGTCGGTATAACTAAAGTTCAAAACTTTTCGTGAATAGTTTTCTATTCCCTAGACAACTTTAAGCTGTGTGTGAACGACCACATAATATAATAACAATATATTTCGCTGGAAATTGTTTAAATACAATTTTCGAATGAAATATTTTGCTCGGCCCTTGCCCGTGGGACTATGTCGCGTCACCAATGTAATAGGGGCTATAGGGGTAGGTTAGTCACGTTTGACAAGATAATTATATAACCTGTGGACTTTAAGAGAATATATTCGTTTTGCGACTGTCTCTTAAGTAAAAGGTATAGCTAGGAGAAGGACAGGAGTACTAATACAATAAATAAGCCCTATTTATAAAAAAACTAGCTGCGCCCCGCGGTGTTACCCACTCGATTTTTTCGGGATTAAAGTAGCCTATGTATCCAGGGTGTCAGCTATCTCTATATGAAATTTCATCAAAATCGGTCTAGCCGTTTGAGCGTGAAGAGGTAACAAACATACTCACAAATTTTCGCCTTTATAAGTAATATTAGTATGGTGCAATTTTAAACCATGGACTAAGTTATGCCTGTCACTGTAGTTTGCGTGTCAAAGAATAGATATGTCCGTAGACTTAATATGGGTTTAAGCTAATACAGGTATCATCCTCGTTTATGAATAAGAGGGAATGTGTATTGTAGTTGTATTCTTTTCTCATGGAAAGCTACTTTTCCCGGTCCCAGGAACAGTGCATCTCTGTTTACTTTTTTTTTAATACAGTTGTGTTTATAGTAGGTACACTATTACCAAGTTTCAAAGGGTGAACAATACCTTCCTAACTATGAACACTACATCGCTATATTGTTAAATAAAGAATGACTAAGCGAAACGACAGTAATGACGTAGATTCCTCTTCAAAACCCAACTTTGGTATTTCAATACCGACGACACCCTACAACCATATCCACTTAAAATTCTAAGAAACTTAGCAACAAATCACGAACTCCATTAAAATGTGCGAAACACGCTCTAGGGGAACTTAATTACTTAAAACTCAAAACGACAATACACCACTAAGCCTAATCCTTAACGATTTGACACTTACAATAAAGGCGACAACACATCTGGCTCACGGCGACACAAAAATCCCCTTTCTAATAACTTCTAGTTGAATTTTTAATGAAGTCACTATTGTATGTCTCTAGTCTGTTCCATGCTGAACTGATAGTCGAGCGCGATTAATTTCAGCTCTTTTAAATTCCATTCATGCGTTATGCAATATCTCTATACGATATTACAACCCCCTGGTTTTTTCTCGCTCACGTACTGTGCCCCTAATCCGCGTCGCGTGAAGATATTTTCGCGACGTTTCTGAGTGGCCAGTAAATACGCGTGTGTGGCCAGAATTATTAAAAAAAATGTCTATCGGTCTATGATTTATACAAATTAAACTTATGAATTTTATATTTCGAATCTCTCTGACCGAAAATCATCTCAACGCTCAACTGCATATATTGCTAAAGGCTTCGCCAAATAGATCGCATACTTAGCGCTCGTCAAAGGCCTGGCGCCGCGCTATAGCGCCGAAATGTTTTGTACTATGACGGTAATATACTGTCACACCGAGAGAGAGCATTGCGTACTGCCAGCGTCGGCGCTCTGTTTGACAGTTTACTACTATCACAGTACTCCACGATTCGGCGCTATAGTGAGGTGTAAGGCTAGCAATTTGACGCGTTCTATTGGAGAAGCCTTAATAGTGTGCTTTTAAGGAGCTTGAGATATGCGCACCTTTGCCTTTTGTCTTTGCGCCTTTTCGGAGAATATAGCTCGATGCTATGTTATGTCAATTCTAATGTTCTAGTTCTAGTGAGTTTACTGTCCTACTGTGAAACATCAAACAAAACTAAAGGAAACAAAACAAACCAATAAACTAAGTCAAAGACATAACAAAAGTTTTATATTGTTTGACACTTTAGCTTTCAATGTTTTAATCACTTGTGGCCAAAGTTGACTTCGTAAAGTTTAATTATATACCTACTACGGTTAAGGTAAACTTTATTTATTTACTAGAGTGTATTATTAACGTATATTTCAAGTTTGTAGTGTTATTTCTACCTCTTATATTAAAGAAAATTCTTCAAGAGCCATCAGCCACTGTAGCAGATTAGCATAGAAGAGAGTGTAAGTAGAAAGCCTCCACAAGTGTCGATACTTAGTACGTATGGCGAAACCCTTGACGGTAAGCCTCGCTACCATCCTTGTCGATGACCAATCTCTACACCACGGTATGACCTATTCCATGTCTCAATAGACACACACAGTGCTCTTGGTATCGGATACGAAGGAGAAGCACTGGAACAGCGAGTAATGCTTTTATTACAGTTTATATAATACAGCAATCTGTTTCATCAGAGATTAGCTACGCAAGAGATATTATAGTGAACAAGTATACCCGCAAAACAAGTGCATTCCCTATTCCCTCACTCTCATAGTCCGAGACACTAAACCGACACGACCGGAGAGTTTTAACACCCATAGTAATCGTTCATCATAAGACTCTCGTTTTAATATAATAATTATGAGTCCATTTCCATTGGACTGGAACCGGCTTTGTCGCCACTTAAAACTGCGCTTGCTGTGACGGGATCGTAGCTCATTTAGCTCAGGATAACCAAAGCTCACTCTAGTAATGTTGTCAAATACCCCGCTTATCTCATAGCCGTACCACAACAAGGAATCGATTCGGCTATAAATCGGCGAGCCATGACGACACGTTGTGAATAATATTATAACACGTATTTATTGAGGATTAGGCCACCACCGGGACAACGAAATATGGTATGTGGGACATTTTTATTTCTTAATTTATAACGTCTAAATGGCAGGGGGAAATTATTTGGTTGAAGTTGAAAAGTCGTTTTCTAATACTTATTTGCATATTTTACTGTGGGTCCCCAAGGGACCTGGGGGGTATTGACGGTGTCTGTACACCATTGTTTTTAAAATTGAAGGGTTAGGTTACTTTAAAACGTTTTACGACCTTTTGTTTACTTAAAAATATTTTAACAGTTTTTATCTTAAGATGAAAAAAGACATTTATCTTAAACATTTGGTTTTCAAAATGGAATTGTTTCTAAGTAATCTAAATTGCCAAAATCTTTTTAAGCCGACCTTGTCGAACCTATACTAATGTTACCTATTATAAGAAGTCCGAGTGTCAAAGCAAACTCCCTAACTATACCATTACAATTATATCAACCATAATACTCCTTTATTAAACACATAGTAACTTTATAATCAGCTTTAAATGCTTGAGCTAAAAGTGGTCATTAGTTCAACAAGTAGGCGTCGAACTTACGACTTTGTTAGCGCCCAACTGTTGGCCTATTGCCACTTTTATTGTTGAAGCATCATACAAAACTCCGTTAATTATTTCCCTTGCATTTTAACTGGTGTTCTAAATACCGAAGTTTAATGGACCGTTAACCAGGGTTTATCTCCTAATGATTATCGTAAATAGTTACTATAAATAAATTATATTTGGCCGTTATGGCTACAAATTTTTTCTGTCTGAACATTCTTCAATCTTCTTCTTATCGTATGGTTGATGACCAATCTGATGTCAAAGTTTAAACCGCCTGTAGGCCTCTGACATAGCTTTACACACCATTGAAAAGTCTCTCAGGTATGCAGATTTTCTCACGATGTTTTCCTTCACCGTTTTTAGCAACTGATAACTAATTTAATAAACGTTTATTTTCCTATGCAATACAGTTAAGATTCCTAAAAAATCGCAAAAAAAAACATATAGTTTTTACAATCTTTACGTCAAATATCTATATCGACGTCAATATGAAACACAAATGACGTCACTCAAAGCCCGTGACTAGCAAACCCAGAAATGGCAAGATATGTAGATGTTCACGCCAACTATAATACAACGTCAGCAGCGTTAGCAAACGTCAGACAATACGGGGTCAACACCCGCCAAATAAATAATTTAGATGTTGCCGGCACAAATATTGATGTAGTTTTATTTTTTGGGAACATAAACTTCGATTTACGTCACGCTGTATATCGTAGTGGTGTGGGCAGAAGTGTGCGCACCCAGTTTTCGCTAATGATAGTCTTATGATCAGTCAACATGCCTTTTGTTATATATGTAGGTTCATTGTAACTGAAAAGCGTAATCACTCTTTATTCGACATAAGTCTTGCAGGCAACCAATGTAAAATGGACGACAACATTTCAAAGGGAGGATGGAGATACACTAGGCATTCTGCCGGCCACATTTAATCAACCATTTTTTATGGCTATGTTCTTCCCAAAGGACCTGGATAGATAAAATATACTTTATTGCACTCCAAGAAACATAATACAAAAAAAACTTAAAACAGTGCAAATGGTAGTCTTATTCTTAAAAGCATTTCGATATTGTAGTTAGCATTCTCGGCCTTCCACCGGGTCTAAAAGGCCAAGTAACAGAAACTTAGCCGTTAGGCACCAAGAAAGTCATCCTCATCAATATGAAGAAATTAGCGTACCTTAACACCAACAAAGCCGTCAGACGGTCACTGAACTGCATTGGTCCGCTACACCACACTAGATACGACACCGTCTGACTCTTTGTTGTCTGGCACCCAAGATTTGTACCACTGAGGACCCGCGATCCGATAGTCCCGAATACAATGTTTTGTCAACAAAGGATTCCGTCAAAAAGGTTGACGTTTGGCCCAAACTTTTTACTTTGACAAATGTAATGTGACTTTGAAAGGAAGTTCTGTACAATGTTTATACATCATTGAGTCATTATGTGACTTTGAAAGGTAGTTGTGAACAGTGTTTATACAGAGTTGAGTCATGGTGATGTCCGACGCACCCTGGACAGTTAACCCTGCTACCACGGTAAGAGTTTTGAGTATTGTAAAGCTCGCGTCGACTGGATAAAAGGCGAAAGATGATATAGCAACCACAATTTTATAAAAAAGTTACTGCTAATATGCAAAAATACTTAAAAAACTAGTTGTCCGCCTCGTTGGTCTAGTGGTCGCTAGGCGCGACTGCGGACCATGAGGTCCCGGGTTCGAATCCAGGGATGGCAATAGGCTCGCCCCCTATTAGATTGGGACCTAAAAATATAACTGGCGAAATGTGGGTGAACTGTATGTGCACCTCTGCCTACCCCTCCGGGGAATACAGGCGCGATGTTATGTATAAGTCTTTTATCAAAAACCAGTTTTATCAAGTATCATCAAACATTGAAACCCAATTGTATATCCAAAGGGTTTCTTTACCTCCGAAGACTATTATGAACATAAAAAAATAATCTTAGGATTATTATTGGTGAAGACATCCGCTGAACAAACACACTAAAAGAAGTCAAATTAAGATAATTTTTTGTTGAAGCCGTTTAATATAAGTCTTAAGTAGATGCTCATGAAGGAATCCAATTTATTTTTATAAACATATATTCAGTATAATTACAAAGCCCCAAACGCAAAAACTGAATACCTACCTTTGTCTAGAATGGAATTACAGAATGACTAACAAGTTAATGCTAGGTCTTACAAACTATTTAGATATTAATTTTCATGAGTAATTTAATAATTAAATTAAGTTGGCACTCACGTACGTAAAGAACAGACATTGCTCGACTTGTTTCACGAACTTTCAAGGAGCTTCAAGGTTAGGACTTAACCCCCCGAACTTCTTTGTGATCTTATCTAGTTCTGTTTAAAACATTTTTTCTTCTCTTTTCATTATTTCAAAAAATTCAATATGAAAAAGAATATTCGAGGTTGTTACTGGTTATTTGAAGCCCTAGAGTACTATCGCAATATTCATCTTTAAAAAAACTCGGTACAAGTCTAGAATCGTAAAGTATTTTCTTTTAGAACGAAACAATATAATTCAATTACTTTAATAGTATTAAAAATTTTAACAATCTGATTGATGACTTTGTCATTGTCTTATTATTTAAAAACAGACAGACGAAATCGTCTTCAAATAACATTCCATGTAAATTGGTGCAGCGTTAATAGCCTATTTAAATGCCATACGATGAATATAAATAAATTAGAAAAGTTTAATAGCGCCTCCAAGTGCCCATACTTCGCACATCAACTAATATCCCGCATTATGCGACCCTACGCGCAGAGATAATGTAACAAAAACTTTGCACATTGAACTCCAAAGTCCGAAGAGTATGACCCTCCCAAAGTCATATTAGGAAAACCGTAAAAAAGTTAGAAAAAACCGTTACTTCTTTATCGGATCAAACGTCGCGGTAAAATTATATTTTTCCGAAAGTTTTATTTGATATGTAATTTATTATTCAAATTGAAGTTTTGTTTCGAGAATTCGAGCCAAGTCTGTTTTTATAGTCGTAAATCATAGGTTTCGTTGAACACGTTTTACTTGGCAAAATTTTAAATGTGAACGCTCGTATGTGAAATTTGGAAACGTAATAACTCTTACATAAAACTCTAGATTTTTATCTTTTTAAAATGAACAAAGCAATTTAGGAATTCCGTGAAGATTCCTACCTAAAATTGCAAACTGGAAACAATACGAAAATTCAAAGATGGTAGAGCCAAACTTACATATTGACAGATGACAGATAGCCAGATGGCTTGCCGCCAAACAAACTAATACATTTCCCGCGCAACTTTCAAATGAGGAATCGATTTGCGCGCGAAATATTGTTTGTTTTGTAAACTTGAATTTGGAATCAATCTATCTGGAATCTGCGAATGATGTAAAAATACTTTAGTACCTTTACCAATACAATAATTATGTAGAGTTGAATCTTTGACTAGTTTATATCATATATGACCTTTTATTCTGAGCAACAGAATCTTGAGAGCATAACATGAGCATAAACCTAACCTCACACAATAACAATAGTAGATTGAACAATAATGGATCGTAGACAATAACCGCCAAAACACCTCTGTAAGTTGTATACCCCAAAAATAATCCCGCTTCAAAACAAATTCATCGAAAACTCAAAATACAAAACTTCTTCAATCCTGGTGCTCAAAACACCAAAGTATATATCCTAAACATTTAATTCGAGCAAGTTTGCCAAAGTACGCCTTTCGACATTCGATTAGAATAGTAAACGGCGTTGTGGGGGACAGACGTCTCCCTGTCTGCGCCCTAGCCGCCGCCCTTTGCCCTCTGGCATAGATCAACTTTGATTAATGGCGCAGACAGGACGAAATTTCGGCGGGAAAAGGTTTTTACCTATTGTTGTGGGTACTTTGCAGTATTTCTTCTTTGTTGGCTCGTAATTTTGACGATCGTGACTCTGTCAAATCTTGTGTGCCATTAGTTTAATATACTCGGCGAGGTGGCTTATTTCATAAGGCGAGATAATTGTCTTATTGACAGTTACCGACTTAAAAAAGATTTGTATTTTTTCTATTTATGACCGAATTATTTTGTATCCAATTTAATAGAAAAGAAGGCGTTATTTATTGAAGTATTAGTTTCAGCGCTTTCGCCGTCTATCAACGGTAACTTAAGTTTAGATGTTTGTAGTTTATCCTTGACCTTGACACAAAGTTAGTCGATTATGTCTAATATAAAATTACCTAGTAATAATAGCTCAATTCCAGGTAAAAGTTTGGATTTCTCATTTCACTTCTCCATAGTTCAACCCCCTCTTAAGTAAATATCGTTTGTATATCTCTGATTCTCTCGCAATGAACGAACTCTAATTATTTTCTGAAATATTTTATTTATTTATTTATCTTACTAAATGTAAACAAACAAACGTAAACTCGATTAGCATAGTAGCAAGGGGCTTGACCTTTACCTTTCGGGCAACTCCAGATTCCAAAGCGGAACAAATATTTTTACAGCTAACATAATTAGGCGAAGCCGCGGTATGTAGGTATGTATAATATTTGCGCTCGAGTAACTTATTTCTGATAATACTGCCTACATTACATCTATACATAAAGAATATTGTTATGTTAGTTTATTTAATTAAATTTTTACAGTTATTTTTGTCCAAAAAAGGGTCTTAAAACCCGTAAACAATCTATTAATGTAGCGGACAATATAAGTCACATCCAATCACAGCAATATAAAAACAAATTTATTTTACAAGAATAATAGTAAACTAACACAAATCTTAATGTACGCAACATAAATCGCCTCATCACTCGACTGAAGTACGCTGTAGGTAAAAAAATCGCAACCGCCGTCGCATCTGCGTCGCCCGGCGATTAGTTTGCGAATCGTCTCGTTGGTACGCACGCACCGAGCGAGCCGGGCGCCCTTAGCCCGCCCTTAAACCAGGATACTATGAATTTCACCTTTATGTCATGGTTTTTGTTAAACGGTAATATTAGAACAATAGTATAATAAAAATGTAAAGGCGCCCAAACGTTACTTATTTTTATTTACGTGATTTTTGTAGGTTTGTGGTAATGTCCTTTGTTGGAAGTACTGGTGTACCGAGCTTGCCCGGCGCCCTTTCAATGTCCTACCCGGATTGCTGGTACAGCCGCTAACGTAAGAAATAACAATTATTTTATTAATTTACGTCTTTGCGGGAAATCTGACGTCCCGAGTGGTACGATGAACGTTCTTTATTGTTCTAATTTGACTGCGACGCATGTTGCGTTTAAAAAATAAAACAAATGAGATTTTTGATGACTCAAAATTTTATCGTAGGAGGCGGATACTAATACTAAGAATAGGAAACATGAAAATTCAAAAACAGATGAAACAACAATAGATATTGACGGTAGTGCAACTGTCACAATTTGACAGTTAAGCCATACAGATTATATCTAATATTAAAAACAAAAATATCAGGCATTTAAATTCTGATCTACGACGCACGAAGTCGATGTACGACGCAGAGTATTAAACAATACATCTAGTATAAATATATGTATAGTCTATACTCTATAGGCCTCAAATCTGCGACCCCAAGTCTGCCGTTGGACCCTATATATATCCGTCTCGCTCACCCTCAGTACATGTGTACCGAGGACTCCCTCGCCCTTATCCAGTCTGCTAACACACAAAGCCTCGTCTCGCTAGTTCATTCAAGTTAATCGCTCTCATTTAACAACAAGTAAATTAACTTACTACTATTATTCTGGGCTGAAGTTTGTTGCTGTTTAGATTTAGGCTGGAACTTATTACAGTAGGTACTTAGGTACTTGATTAGTTATAATAATTAATTTAATTGCCTAACGTTATTCTGGCTACGAAGGCCGGAGTTGGGCGTTGTAATACTGGTTTTAACGACATCTGCGGTCATCAGTTTAACAAATGTTATTTTGAATTAGCTTGGCTCATTGCTTTTAATTTCTTTCTACATTTCCCATTTATCTTCAAGGTTGCAGGTACAGCCGCTACAATTATTGATTCCTGAGTTCATTACACTTTGGACGGTGAACCTCGCTACTATCCTAGTGGACAGGTCATGGTCAATCTTTCACTTGGCCTTATTTTCTAGTGACAATTAGTTCTTACCGTTACAAAGAAGAATTATCAAGGTTTGGTACTGCCATCGTCTGTTGCGGGCAACCGGTGGATGCAAATGGCAAGTTGTCGTTCTTTGTGGCCTCCTAAGGGGGAGGCCTTTGTTTAACAGTTCACGTATTCCGGCTGATGATAATGGTACTACCATACTAGGTAGACTTCTACCATACTAATTGGTCAGGTATTTTTGAGCATCGACCGTCACTTTTACCCAAGATTTTCCAATATTCATTTATTATTGTTATAATATGGCCTCGAAAGCCAGTATATCCTTTTTACGAGCTTAGTGACTTAGAACAGTTATTGTTCTAATGGCTAAGGACACTAGGAGCGTTCACCTTTTAGGGGCTCACTGCACAGTGTGCGTACAATTAAGGCTACGTAAATATAAATAACGTTGTCAAAACTTGAAGGCTGACTTCTGAAAAATGTATTAAATAAAATAATATATTTTATAAAGATACAAGAATCTTTGCAAAGAAAGTTACTTTGTATATTTTTCCCCGAAACTACTAAACCGATAATAATGAAATTGTATACTAAAAAAGCTTGAAACCTAGAGAACGATAGACTTATTTCCATTCCGGAAAAGACGCGATAAAGTTTTCCGTGCGACGTAGTATATTCCTACACAAATTAAAGAAAAGGCTATAAGCTCTATGACCAATAGCTTGACTTTCTGTCATTTCTGCTCTTGATATTGTGAGGTACTGATGCGTACTCATAGACAATGAAACGGTTGTACGTAAACTATGGACCCGATTGGTGCAATAGTTTATAGGTAAATGGTTAGGTTCAATTCGCACTCAAAACTAATACCAACATAATCAGCCTATTCGTCCTATGATATCAGAAAATCGATGACTAAGTATTCAAAATTCATCAGTATATCCGATGAAGGGGAAACATACAACTGTAGGCTGTACTTAGTTCTATAACAACAGTTTATATAACTAAATCTGCTTATAACAACTTACTGCGCACCACGAATTTAGAAATCTAATGCGTAGGCCCTGTTGACACTACGCACCACGAATCTAGATATACTGTGTAGGCCTTTGAAGGGCAAGGGGACAAAGGAGTCTCGGTACATCTGAACTTGGGGCGTGCGTGCCCGGTACACGAAAATGATACTAATCTACCGCTAACTAAATTTTAATTTATACTACGTTTAAGTACCTATGTGAAAGGTGAAAAGCGGGCCTTTTGGGTGAGGCTATACCCAGCACTGGACTGCAATTGGTTGATGTGATTTCTTTACTTTATTTTTTATTTTATTTGAATAGGTTACAGATACAAATTATGACAGTTCTGGACAGCTTTGACAATATAAAACACATAAATCGGAAGTCTAATTATTACTGTACAAAGCGTTCAATACCTAATATAAGGCTTCATGATGTGAATTTATTATCACGCCTATAATTTAGTAGGGCAGTAAATATGATGTAACATAACATCACTATTGTATTCCCGCAAAGGGTGGGCAGAGGTGTAGGGTAATTACAATGAAATGTGTGTACATTCCGCCAATTTGTTATACGACGAGTCTATTGCCATTATACGTCACAAGTCCCAACGCCACTTTGTTTGACCCGGGAATTGATTCCGGGACCGCGCACTCTATATTCGCGCTTTCTCAAAATTAAGACTAATTAGTTATTAGAAAAGTTGTAGGAGTTAAAAAAAATTCTACACTCTGTCGTGTATGGTACCTACAGGCAGAGAGCCTTCTCGAGATACCTAAGTACGTCCATCACCCTGGACGGTCAACCTCGCTACCATCCTTGTTGACTGACCAATCTACACCACGGCACTACCTATTCCAAGCGGCAATTAGTTTACACCGATGATACGATAAAGTTGACAAGCTCTCAGCTAGTATATTTCTTTTTGTATTTCTTTTTATATCGTAGCGTACCGTATTTATTCATGGTACAAACGTAGGTTACGTTTTACGAGCTTGTTACACAGATACGGTCAATTTTATTAGCGTTATTTACTTCAAGATATAACTAATAATACTAAACATTTTATGGACTACGAAATTAGATTTTCAGACGATTTTTGTACGAATTGGCGACTGTTATTCTGAGTATTATATTTCTATTGTTACGTACGAGGGATTTGGTTGTATCTTTGTATTGGAATCTTGGTTGTTGTGGTTTATAGCAATACGCCTGTTATTTATTATCCATTCCATAATAGGTGACTTGGAAGTCGCGTCAGGAGGAAAGGCGATTCTTTGCCCGGGCAAAATTGCAAATGTTATATTTATCAAGAAAAGGGAAACCTTTGCCCTGCAGTGGGACGATCATGGCTGAAATAGAATAGAATATATTTATCATGTTTTAAAATCTACACCCTAGGATGCTTTAGCCTGTCGAGGGGTGAGGTGTAGCGAACGCAGAGCCCGCGTCCCTTGATCTAAGCTAGCTAGGAGGACACTGGGGTTTTAGCCGGTGGGAGTCCGGCATGCTCCTTCGTCTGCCGCAGGACGGAGGAAGTCTTGCCGCTATACACCGCCTTGAAATCGAACCTAAATACTCTTTTCGACACAGCACGAATATATCGAATATAATTAATATCGAATTGTAATTTACATTACTTTTTGTAATCGTATATTTTGTTATCATACAGTACTTGCATATTTCCCGTGCCTTGAAAACGTCATACACTCATATAATATACTGAGACTTGGCAATATCGATCAGCTTTAAAAATGATATCTACATAGCAATACATTTTACATGCCGTGACATGTACAAACAAAGCCAACCCTTAAAAATTAAAAACAAAACACCCAAGCTTTTTAATCTGTGATTTTCCACCTCAGAAAAGAATTCGTATCTTTCATCGTGTTTCACGTTTAAAAATGATATACGAGCCGAGCGTCGGTCACGTAGTGCAGTTTATTTATAAATAAATGAAGTCTGTCCGTCTTTCGGTTTTACTTTTACTTCACTACTGAACCCTGTATGAATAGAGATCTTTTTGAAAATGCGTCCTATGTTTGTTATTGATAGGCATTTGTTTTTCGGCTTGCTATAATAACTTCTGTAAAATTATTTTTTGTATGGATACTAAGTTTTATTTTTTAATTCGATTGTACACCTTTATCTATCCTTTTAACCTAAATCTCTCAATGACTCAAAGGTTTGCTGTTAAGCTCGTCTTTACACCTTTTATATTGTTAATATAAAGAATAATCAAGATCGAATTAAAGGGAACAATATAGTAATCGTAGAAAGTAATAAAAAATTATAGTCTCCTGACCGAATTTCGGTCATGGAGGCTTGTCTCATCTGAGACTAGCCAACTACACAGGAGATATTAAAGTGCACAAGTATGCGCGCAAACACAGGTGCAGTCCCTGTTCCCTCACTCTCATAGTCCGATGCGACGGAAGACCGACAAGACCGGAGTGAAATTAGACGCAGGACCAACGGCTTAATGTGCCATCCGAAACACGATAAAACTTAGAAAGTAGTAGTACTATGAAATACGATAGGTACTATAATAAATATAGTAGGCTATATTTAGAAAGGTTTTCGTAGAAATAATTCTGAAACAAATTCGTTCGCATTACATTGCTCAATCTATGTGAGTAAGCTTTGAGAAAATTCTATTTGAGCTTAACGTTTGCTCATTCGATTTCAGCGCCAGTAAATAGTATGGATGTGACGATAGCAATATAGTAGTGAACCAAATTAAGTTCGTAGCGTAAGGAAAGTGCTACGTCATCAAACTACTTCAGTTGCGTTTGCGCATATGGGTCCTAGAACAGTGGCAACACGCAACACGAATATAATGATAAATATATCATTATCATCAGCTTTTAAATGACCCCCTGCTGGGCATAAGCCTCTTCCCCTAAATGCCACTGCTTCCTGTTTTGGGCCTTTTACATCAAGGTCTTTCCCTGTACAGCAACAACATCATCAGTCCTTGCTAAAGGTCTGCCAGCGGCTCTACAGGATCCTCTGGGCCACCGCTCTGTTTAGGCCTTGCTCCATCTGCCATCACGAAGTATATGAAGACATATAACATAGAACATAATGCTTGGAGTTTTTAATCTATTGATGCCATCTGTCAATCCCATATATTTTTCATTTTCAGTATATTCTTCGAACGTTTTGACCCCGGTCCTTAACTACAGTCAGAGTCCATTCAGTGTTTATTTTTCTTTTGTTATTTATATTTTCGGGTATAGCAGCGAACTTACTTGGTATCTTATAATAGAAAATAGTTCAAACATGATGCATACCTAAACAAAGCTAGGTTTGTTTTATAGAAATAACTAGTATGTAACGCGAGTATGTTGTCAGACTTCTGCGAACTAAAGGGTAATATGTAGATATTATTTTTGTCTAGACACGAGTAATAAGTACACGCTTATGTCCATTTTCTTGACATAAGTGCTGTTCTTCTTTTGTTTTATAAACAATATCCGAAACAGACAGTGACGCGATCCAAAATGGCGTAAAACCTATGAATGAGGAAGCGTAAAGTATATTGAGATCAATGGCGTCTGAACATATTTTTTGTCCCGCTTCCTCTTGCTACAGCTTCTACATGCTTGTATCTCTCACCTGGCGTAAATAATTTAGTACAATATTTTATTTTTAAACAAATATTTCACGTAAATTCGTAGGTAACGACAATTTCAGTCGGCGTCGCTATTCGGCGCATCTATTTCGACGCGGGCAGCATCGCGGGGCGCAGCTAGTCTGGCTATATTTAAAACTATGTCTGCCGCCTGCCGCCCAAGTATTCAGGTCAAACTATTAGGCTCTACTCAGATACAGTGACAGGAAGACTGGACGGCTATTATGTTTTTATTAGGGTTAAGAATAGTTTAATTAGTGTATTTCTTTAGATATATCGCTGTAGGAGAGATAGCTTGAAGACAAATTGACTTGTTAGTGTTACATTCGACATAAATTGTACCGAGTTTTACTTATAGGGAGAATTTTTCTGCCAATGGAATAGTGTTGCATGTTGCGGCGGTTGGTATAAGCAAAAATTATCAAAACGTTTTGCAGAAAATGCACCTTTAATTGTAGTAGGGGTAAAAAAAGCCTTCTTTGAGAGACAGTACTCCAGTAACTCGCCACCATATCTAACGCGGCGCTGAACTGCATTATAGACGCTAAACTACCATTCTTATTGACTGACCGATCTCTACACAGCATGACCAACCCGTGTGACAATAAGTGAATAGGTTCACGTCGACACTAAGAAATGTGTTTTTCCACAATTTTGACAATAGTAGCTTCTACTCGATCGAAATGCAATCGATTAGTATCTATTCTTAACTCAAACATATTTTTATCGATTCAAGACGAATATAACGTAACATGGCTGATATTACGTAGCACTTTTTTGACACTACAAATGCAATCGATACCAACAATTAAAGTGACAAAAAGTGTAATGTATACTATGTGAGACTGCAACATAATGCCTCTTTGTCGCCCGCCAAGCAGTAACAATAGACAGGTTAACAGATGACACTGTATCAAATGACCATTGTAATGGTCGCTTTTGGACAAAAAATAACTGATTTCAGCCAACAAACGGCACTTTTAAGCAGGGACTTGAAAATATCGTTATTCGGTTTACGGTATTTAGTACCTTCTTCTTCTTATATACATGAACAGCCTGGTGTCAGAGTTTAAACCACCTGTAGGCCTCCGACATGGCTGTACACACCGTTGAAAAATCTCTCAGGTATGCCAGTTTCCTCACGATGTTTTCCTTCATCGTTTTTAGCAACAGATAACTAATTTATAGTACGCACATGAATTCGAAAATACATTGGTGCGTGCTGAGGTTTGTACTTGCGACATTTGACTTGGTAGTCCAACGGTCATACCACTCGGCTATCACTGCTGTTTATTTATTTAGTACTTGGAACGTTCCTAACGTTTTACGAACAATAACAGCGATATATTGAGTTACATTTCCAGATTTGATGTTTAGTGGAACTTTTTTAAAAGAAAAATATATTTGATTAGAGTGCCTGTATTATTTTATTAATCTTGTGTTTTATTGCTTTTGTGCATGACTGGAAGTTTATTACGTGTTGCCAACAGACCGGATAAGTAGCCATAATTTCTAGGTTTAGATGCTAGTAAAAGAGTGAGAAAAAAATCGAAAATAAAGATTATATAGGTAAGATATACTAGCTTAGATGAAAAGAAAATTAAGAACACTATGCAATAAAACAGCAGTGAGAGCCGATTGGTATGACCGTTGGACTGCCAAGACAAATGTCTCAAGTTCAATTCTAGCACGCTCCGATGTCTTTTCGAATTCACGTGCGGATTAGAAATTAGTTATCAGTTTCTAAAAAAGTTTAAAGGAAAACATCGTGTGGAAACCGGTACACCTGAGGGAATTTCATCAGAGGCCTACAGGCGGTTTTGAATTCACCTTGTTTATGAACCATACGATAAGAACACTGTCCAATACCCGAGAATCAAACTCAAACTTGGCAGTCGCATTGGACTGCCGAGTAATCAAAAAGCTAGTCAAAAGTCAAGGCCAACAAACAATATATTTCATCAACAATCGCGATCCATTTTAATTTTCCCGTTACCACCTTTCCGTTCCACAAATAAGGATATTTATTGGGCAATAACACGCAAATATGTGGCAACACAGTTCTCGCATAGAGGAACATTCACACGTAATATATACTTCTAATTAGCTGGATGCCTATGCAAATGTAGCATGGGGGTTCCCTTATGGTGCACCGAGTTTGTTGGGAAATTGAATGGAAAATACCTAGATTGTGTTAGGGAAAGTGCTTTGAAAGTGTATTTCAATGAGTATTGGGTACTCTGCACTCTTTACCTAGTTCCATACCATTGGGGGGCAAATACAGTGCATCCACGTGTGTACCTAAGTACGTCCGGCGCACACTGGACGGTCAACCTCGCTGCTATCCTTGTTGACTAGCCAATTTCTACCCCACGACAACTCTCCATCCATGTTGTCCATGTGACCCAAAGCGGCGGCGGTAACGCACGTCCTTAGGTGTAATCAGTCGGGAAAGCTCTCTACTTGCACCTCATTATAAATATATTGGGTTTTCCAGTCGTAGATGAGTGATGGAAGCTGGAAAGCCTCCCATCTGGTGGAGCGATATTGTCAGAGTTGCGGGCAACCCGTGCATGCAAATGGCAAGTTGTCTTTTATTGTGGCGTTCCAATCGGAAAGTCTATGTTCAACAGTGGATGTCTTCCGTCATATACACGCGTATGCTTTTGCTGAGGGAGCACCTTCAAAGAAATACACTTCACCTAATGAAAAGCAAGCCTTACAATCACCCTGTCATATTTCTAAACTTCCAAATCAACACATGTATAATTCATTAAAAATTAATTGCGTCCAAACCATCGCCAGAACCATGACGAATGATTTACAGTTACACACACAACCGCCGCGTAAAACAAACACTACCTTTATTGATTTATAACATAATAATACCAGTTTATTTCGTTTCCTTGGCCCCTAGTTGAATTAAGCTTTGTTAATAATTATCACACGTACCATTCATAGTATTTTTCGAATATTTTTTATTGCTGTTACTTGATACACTTGCGGCCATATAAATTATACCAAATAAATTACTTTTAGTTTTATACGTCATTAAATTGGTCATGATAATACATTTCGGTGTACATTAATTGTTTATAAAAGTAAGTCTAATTACCTAATTAGAAGACTTACTTTTGGTTACTATGAAGTGGTGAATACTAAATATTGTTTGGCTGTAAAACGAATGTTGTTTTTATGATAATTAATTTACGTTTTTATTTCACGTAATAAAATCTTATATCTCATAGAATGTGCCATAAAAGATAAGGGTTTGATAATGCACTACATCTAAAACTGTATTAAATATCCATAAAAAATAACTATCAAATGTATGAATATATAATTAACAGTGCACACCAATTGGCCTTCATATTAATTAAAACTATTTCTCACCTAGCAACCACATTACCCATAAAACGGCGTAGGTTTATACAAAAATATTTTGTATTTAACACTAGTAAACATTAATTCAAAATTTACTAACTAAAAATGCATCGTTCACTGCTCAAACATTCAAAAATACTTCAAGTATACCTATCAAAATAAACAAACACACACAAGGCTTCAAACTTAAACTGTCACACTATAAAGTTTCACACGATGGGTGTTAAAAAAACAACACCATATTACATTCACGTAAACTGATCCCCTTTTCATGAACCCAAGTGTACTACGTCGGTTCAACGACCCCACGTATTCAATTGTCTTCCACAGATTATTATCTAAACACTTCTCATTTAGTAGCTTATTATAGCTTTTAAATATTTTTGTTACGATTTTTATGATAATTATTAGACTTTTTATGCGTTATCCGTGCTTTCCGACTCAACAACAAGCGTAATATTTAATTACGGACGTAATTGTCTTAATTGTTGAAACTCTTGACGTGTAAACACTTTCGAAGTTCAAATAAAACATTAGCTAATTAATATTAATTTTGATTGCGTCATATAATATGGGGGAGTAACGATCCGGCAAGCTGGAAAGATAAAATACATAACCAGTACATAAAGGTAAAGTTTAACTCTAGTTACACTTGCAAGAGTACACACGGACCGTGTAAGGGGGCTTTTATGTCTGTCCACACCGATTTGGTCGGTGATTAAAAAATAGATGTGGTAAAATTATGTTTTGTAATTTGTTTTAATAGTAAAACTCGATACATAAGTTTATGATATTAGTAAGGGATTTTTATGTCGGAATTTCACATTTTGGTAATGAAAATCTTTATAGATAACTCTTTCTTAGCACTTTACTATAGAAATAAGTCTTGTAGCTACTGCGCAGATCGACCGATCTGCGAGATTAAGTTGTGCTCACCGCGGTCAGTCTTATGATGGGTGAACGTTTTCACATGTCAAGACCCCTCCGGGCTTCGGAAGGAATGACAAGCCGTTGTTCCTACGCCAGATGACCTTATCTCTCTCCAATCGTGTCGGCCTGCTTTCCCATAGGACTATGAGAGTGCACCTGTGTCAGCACGCATATTTTGGTACAATAATAGCGTCTGCGTAGTTGGCTCGTCTCAACATTAAGGTCTATTGAAGTGGTTGGTCCTGCGCTTGATTTTTTCCGGTCGTGTCAGACGTCCCATTAAACGATAAGTTTTTATTAATAGACAGTGCATTCGCCTTTACCCACAATCTTGAGTACTACAAGAACTGCGCGGTTGCAATAAGCCGACGCAAAACTCGGTTCACCATCATCATCAGCCGAAAGACATCCACTGTTGAACAAAGGCCTCCCTCTTAAAACACCACAATAAACGACAACTTGCCATTTGCATCCACTAGTTGTCCGCAACTCTGACGATATCGTCGGTCCACCTGGTGGGATGCCTGCCAACACTGTATCTTCCGGGTCGTGGTTGCCACTCGAGAACCTTTCTTCCCCAGCGGCTACTGCTTCTTCGAGCGAGTAAAATTCGGTTAGGACGACATTTAGATTATTATGTCGCATTACCTCCCATTCATCATACCACGAACAGCTACCATCTTCACTCTCCCTTCCCATATCACCAACAATATAAAATTACAACTTTATCGTAAAAAACATCCGACAATCTGCTGCAAGGGTTCGTTTACCTGAGCGACGCAAAGGGACACAACTACCACAAAAATAAACAGTAACACGGCAAATGAACTTGCAGGACTGCTTTGCGGTCTTACCCATCTGTCATGCATCGACATATGGCGTTTTTACGGGCCTACGATTTGTTTATATCGCGTCCCTTTCACTCTAGTTGTTGCCCGTATGTCTGTCACTCTCCTTCCCTGTTTTTCTTCAAGGTGAGGGAGTAATTGAAATCGAACACTGCATGCGGGTTAAGTGAAAGGACTCGTCTTGGCATAGATTAGTGTTGCGGGAAATGTAGATACGTCGTTGTTTTAACCTATTTTAAAATTTATGTAACTGATATTAATTTCCCTAATATTATTGGGGTCTATTTCCCACTAATTATGTACCTAGATATAATTATCTCAATACGGTTGGCCAAAATTACTTTCGGCCATATACTTCGGCCTTTCAATGTTGTAGGATATTTAAAATTATTTAATCAAAAGGTACCTAAGCCTACTAAAACTAATTATTTCGCCAGTAACTGTACACTGCCTCGGTTTTCAAGATAAGTAGCGATACATGTACTCGCGCCTCGATAAAGTTAATTATTTCCATTTAACTGATACTTATTTACGTTAATGACGTGATAAATCTTGTTCTTTTAACTTTTTATTATCTGTATAATTCAATGTATTTGAATTGATAGTAATTGTTGTAAGGTTAACTGAGTTAAAACTAACTTTATGTGTAATTACAAAGTCATTAAAACGACATTTAGGTTAGTTCTATTGTGTTTTACTTTTAACTGGCGCGTTTGTGTAAGATAATGAATGAATTTAGAAGCAACTGAGTATAGTTACTAACCCTTATACAACGTTTGTAAAGAAACTTATTCGATACAATCGTCAAAATGTCATGCCTCAAATAAAGTACAAAGTGTTAGGCAAAAAACTATCGTCATAATTTTTATTTCTGTTAATAATCTTTGTTCTTTTTTCCGCAAACCCTGGGAACAATGACCTATCATGCGCTAGGATCCTCCTTTGTCATGTTAAGACGTTAAGCTGCAGTTAAGCTCCGGTTAAATTAATCGAAAGATTTATAGATGAGCTCATTAATTTCACCGTTATTGCAGTTAATTTCATCGGTTAATAATTAACTGAATATCGTGAATTCACTTTTATGGAAAGAAAACGATTATCGCTCCTTTTCGGTACGTATCAATTATTTTACAATAAAGAGGTTTACTGTTTTAAATTAACCTGTTTCGTGTTATTATGTGAAGAAAGTAGCTGTTTTCTTCTTCGCTTCATTGTCTACCAACATTACTAGTTAATAGGATGTCATTAGTTTTAGAAGACTGTCGTGGTGGCCTAGTGGTTAACATACCGGATTCGTATGCACAAGGTTGCAAGTTCAAGCCCGGGCAAGTATCAATGTGACTTTTTCAATGTTATAAATACTTTCTTAGTTATTTTAAGACACATGAAGTGCTCTTCGTCATAACACGTTGTCACCTGGAAAGAGATCATCCCGTAGTACCCAGATTGGCCAGTCAGCAAGAATGACTGCGAGGTTGACCGCCCAGGGTGCGCCAGGCATCCAAATTCAAATTCAAATTCAAAATGTTTTTATTTCATATAAACCTATTACAGGCGCTTATGAAACGTTAGGATGCTAGTTGCACGGTTCCAAAATGTCATTCCAATGGAGAAGAACCGGCAAGAAACTCCAGAGGTTACTCATTTAAAAAGAAAGATGGTACAAATTTGTAAATTTACATATGTAGTTTCATTATGCGACAACAAAGTAAACTAATAGTGATAGAAGGGAAAAAAATAACAAATTGGGCCAAAAACCCACGGTGCAATTAAAACTACTAGCTATCACTATTCATTACATTGTGGTCACATTTACAATATTGATGAAGACCTGGAATCAATTATATAAAATAAATTGCCCGAAAACTGGGCAGAGGTAGAGGACCTACGAAAGTAAAGGAGAAGATAAGGGTCTTCAAAACATTAAGCCTTAATAAGAAAGGGATAAAGGTGTTACATTTGCCAGGGAAGCCACATGTGCAGAAGACATTAACTCCAAGCTGTTCTATCATCAACATAATCTTTAGTTTTATAATAAGCTTTCTTGATTAAAATTGCTTTCACGCATGTTTTAAATTTCTTACTGGTAAGATCAGTTATCGTTTTTGGCAGTTTGTTATAAAAACGTATACAATTACCGAGAAATGATTTGGAGTTAGTTCTTGCTAACCTATATTTAGGCACTACTAATTTATGTTTGTTTCTAGTGTTTAAACAATGATAATCGCTATTTATACTAAAATTTTGCAAGTTCCTACGCACGTACATGATATTTTCTAGTATGTATAGAGATGGAAGGGTCAGAATATTGATTAATTTAAATTTTTCCCTAAGAGACTCGCGTGGGCCCATATTATAGATGGCTCGTATAGCCCTTTTCTGTAAAACAAAAATAGAATTGATTTCGGCCGCTGACCCCCACAGCAGGATGCCATAAGACATAATGCTGTGGAAGTACGCAAAATAAACCAATTTAGCTGTTGCTTCATCAGTAAGCTGTCTAATTCTTCTAACCGCAAACGCAGCTGAACTCAACCTGCTAGATAGGGCTGAGATGTGGGCGCCCCATTGCAGTCTGGAATCAATAGTAATACCTAGAAAAACTGTTTCCTGTGTTAGTTCAAGTTTTTCACCATCAAGCATTAGATTTAGATTAGATTGAGGCACGTTAGGCAGTGAGAACTTAAGACATTTCGTTTTTGATGCGTTTAAAAGCAGATTATTAACCGAAAACCAATTGGATAAAACATTAAGGCTATTATTTAAATCAGGAGGATCTTGAACATTTCTATTGACCTTAAAAATAAGAGAGGTATCGTCCGCAAATAGTATAATATCCGTTAAATCGGCCATCATAAAGGGAAGATCATTAATGTATGCCAAGAAAAGGAAAGGGCCAAGAATTGAACCCTGTGGCACACCCATTTTAACTATTGATCCTGCTGATGTTACTCCGTTAACGCCTACTTTTTGATGTCTTGTGGATAAGTAGGATGAAACGAGTTCTAGTGATTTATCTCTTATTCCATAATAATTTAATTTAAGGATAAGCGTATTGTGATCAACGCAGTCAAAAGCCTTGGAGAGGTCACAGAAGATACCAACGGCATCCTGTGAGCCCTCCCAAGCCTCCAAAATGTGCGATACTAACTTGGCTCCAGCATCTGACGTTGATCTCCCCTTGGTAAATCCAAACTGGCGATCATGTAAGATGTTATTAGAACTGAAATGTGTCATCATCTGGTCAAGGACCATTTTCTCAAAAACTTTACTTAAAGCTGGAAGAACAGAAACTGGTCTATAGTTAGATGGATTATTCTTGCATCCTGATTTAAAAATTGGAATTACTTTACTGTGTTTCATTAGATCTGGAAAAGTGCCACAATCAACACAGTTATTAAAAATGTTTGCAAGAATCGGAGCGATAGTGTCAATTATTGAATTAAGTACTTTGACAGATATGCCCCATAGATCTTCAGTGGCTTTTATTTTAAGAGATTTAAAAGTTTTTTTAACTAAGAATGGAGATACATGAGCAAAATTAAAATCTGGAATGTGTCTATTAAAGTATTTTTTAACAAGCGACTCTGCTTCTAATGACGATGAAGGGAGAGATTTCGTTACATCGACCGGTATGTTTGTAAAAAAGGTCTCAAAAGCGTTTGCGACATCTGCCTTATCTGAAATAGTTTTATTGTTTATTTTCAGAGACAGGTCTGTATCTCGTTGTTTACTATTACCAGTTTCTGTGTTAATAATCTTCCATACTGTTTTAATTTTATTATCAGAATTGTTAATTTTGCTGCTGATGTGTCTGGATTTAGCTGATAAACATACCCTTTTAAATACTTTGGAGTAATTTCTAACATAATTGTGAAAACCCTGATCGGAGGTAAGTGATTTCTCATTGTAGAGATTGTAAAGTACATCTCTGCTTATCCTAATGCCTTTAGTAGCCCATTCATTAAATTTACATTTATTATTAAGTTTTACTCTTTTAAGAGGGCACGTACTGTTGAAAGCTTTACATATTATGTGGAAAAGTCTATTGAAATCTATATTCGGGTCTTTTGAGATAAAATATGAAGAACAAAGACTTTTGATGACATTTTCCTCTAACCTTTTCAATTTGTGAGTCGGTAGGGGCCTAATTTGAATAAAAGTATCAATCGGTGGAAGACTTTTGATTTAATAGATATTAATTGACCCTTGTGATCGGATCTTACACCACTAATTAGGTTATAGTTAATGACCTCATTATTTGAAAAAATATTGTCAATACAAGTAACAGAAGTAGCAGTTACCCGAGTAGGTTCATTAAAAATAGGAACTAAATTAAAAGAATTAAACAAAGCTAAAAATTTACTTTTATCAGGAGAGTCTATTAAAATATTTAAATTGAAGTCTCCACAAATATAGACTAGCTTGTTGCTTTTAAATACTTTACCTAATATCACTTCCATTGACGACAAAAAAGATAGAAGGTTTGACGCAGGTGGCCTATATACACAAACAACAATAAAACCCTGGACTTCTGCACATGCTACCTCACATAATCGTTCAACAGAGCATGAGGTTATGTCAGGTCGTTCTTTAAATTTAAGATTGTCTCTGCACAATATCAAAGATCCTCCACCCTCAGCTGATAATCTGTTGAATGAACTGGCAACTGAAAAATTATTAATATTAAATTGCATTTTGTCTGGTTTTAACCAGGTTTCACATAAACATAGAATATCAATGCAATATTTGTCTACTAAAAGTTCTACATCTAGAGTTTTGCCAGAAAAGCGATTTATATTTTGATGATAAAGTAAAATATTATCAGTTTGCTTCTCTATTGTCGGTTGTGTAAGTTTAAACAATCAATCACAGTATCATTAGAACAACTATATGACACTGAGTCGTCACTTAGCCTAATTGGTGTTATATTGTCTATAACAGAGTTAATATTATAAGCTAACAACTTAGCAACTAGGTGTTTACATTTCCTAGGAAGGAACATAGCTTCCTGAGTTAATTTAAAACCACTAACAAACTTGTTAGTGTCAAAAAACAATAATTTGTCACTATGACAACATGTCAACATGCATAAGGTACTGTTCAAATAATGAACATAGTTATTCTCAGAGTGAGAAAGAGTGTCTGAATAGGGTAAAGCACATAATATTACTTTACCAACATTTAGTCCAAGTAGGGTGCTAACACCATTAACAATGTCCCTTCTGTCAATTCCTAAACTGTTGCCTACCAATAATACAACTGTAGATGTGTTGCATACTGAAGTATTACCACTTCAAAGCTCCCTATTTGCCCTCATCCATGGTCCACCTCTAACAACTACAGGTATCTATGAGATAATTATCCTGATTCATCATCATCAGCCGGAAGACGTCCACTGTTGAACAAAGGCCTCCCTGATATCCTGATTACTAAATGCAAAATTAAGAAGAATCAATTATGTTCTATCAAATGGCGCCAAATGGTACGAGTGCGGTCAGGGTTGCCACAATCTTGATAGCCGGGCGTCAGAATGATGTTCCAATCCAACTATAATGAGACACATCAGAATGACGTGATAGGTCACACAAACCGCTCCATAATCTGCCTATAGGATCTACTCATGCGCACCTTAATAATGATCAACAAGTCGTCGAACATCTCGTTTATTTGTGTAGTTACGTGCGAGACGCGCGCGCATATGATTAATGATCTATCAGTATGTTTTAGGTTTGCATGTATTTTTTGTGGTAATGTGCGCAATGTGTTTATGCACCTAGAAAGAGTCGCCGAATCAATGGTTTTCTCATACGTCCTATTTCTCAGTCACCAGTCCTATAAAAATGTTTAATATAGGAAAGTATAATTTAAATATAACTGCTACTTTTATTCCACGTACGTATATAATGCCGGCTAAGAAAGGGTAATAAAAGTAATTCTGACACAAACAATACAAAGATCTATAAACTTTTATTTTCATACCTACATACAGTCTATTCAAACTTAGATACTACTATTATCTAATTGGTGCCAACCCTACAGGATTCCATAAATAAGTATCGAACGACCCACAACGACAAATTTCTCCAAACAACAATACATCGATTCGATAAACAAAACACAAGTCGCATCTATTCGATTACTCGTTATTCGTTACAATCGAGTTGGAAACTGGTTCCTCATCCTTGGGACCAAGAATCTGATACGCTACGGTAGTGAGGTAACGATAGAGCCGGCAACAATTAAATGGATACCGTGACGAGACCGTCTTTTACGTCAATTAAACGATTATATCCGATATTTCATATGTTATATGATGGGTTTGTTTCTATATCGAATGTAGGGTGAAGTGTTTGTATGTTTGTTTTTAGATTTTTTTGCGTAGTACTCATTTTTTATTTTTTCATGCATTGAATAAACATAACATAACGTCATACCTGTATACCTGCCTATCGGCAGAGGTGCACATGGCGAGCCTATTGCCATCATCCAGGCACAATTCCAGATTCCGTGCTGTTAATGCAAAAATCCCTAATGGAAAAACTCAGTTAGACATTGCCCGACCCATGACTCTACCCTAGGACCTTCGCCAATACCAGTTTACACGGTAAAGTCGCGCTTAGCGACCACTAGGCCAACGAGGCAGTGGCCAATCGGTTTAGTGCTTCACATGTATTATGTTATAACATGGTATCTAATAAAGAAAGAAAGAAAATATTTTTAATCACGTGAGTAAAACGCATATAACAAAAAGAAAAAAAATAAAAACGTAAAAAAAAATTAACATGAAGGGGGTATATGCGTCCCACGCACGTAATACGGCCCTCGCTCAGCATTAATGCTGCGACCCCGTGCAAGACAAAGTCTCAGCGCTGATTTTCAGCGATAGCCGATCCTAACAATATGACGTCAAACCGGTGCAAATAGATAAAACATAAATATATATATAAAATCTGTACAGAGAGAATAAATAAATAATGTATATATATATGGCAACATTCCGTTGAAATGGAGGTCGTACAAAGTATTGCAGATTAATTTATTTATCTGTGCCATTTGGCTGTCAGAAATATTATAAAACAGGCATTAAATCGAGTTATTAACAATTACGCAGATTATGATGTAATAGATAATGGCGACCGACGCTTCCAGAGCAGAACTTTATTGTGGTGATTTGTGACTGTGTAAGTGTGTAGTGTGAGAGTAGTAAATTGCGAATTGTGAGTGTATAAGTTTTGTAAGTAATAATATGTGATCAAACCAGAAGTTATAAAATGTGTTGGTATCAAGACAGTGAGTAAAGATTGCAATGGATTTAAAACCAGATAACCCAGGAAAATGCGTATTCATATATACCAACGGGTTTAAAAGAGCCTAAACTAGGCATAAAGCAAATGCAAATCATACACAATAAATGCAAAATTTGAAATTATAATAATATGAAAATTAATTGTTGGCGAATTAAAAGGATTGACATTGTCTTAAAATAGGATTCAATTATTATATTACGGAGGAAATTATTATGAAAATTGGGACATAAAAAAATTGGTAACATTAGAAATTGATCTTTCAGATAAAAGAATATAGATTAAAAAAATAGAGGAAGGAGGAAACAATGAGACCTGAAGAGCAGCTCAAATCTACCCAAGATTATGCTTCCAAAAACAGCCCACGCCATAGGAGATCCCTACACCAAAGCATGTATGCCATGACCCCAAAGGTATGTATGAACACCAAACAAATTATTTATTAAGGCTAGTTTGTTCAAATAACAATATCTTTTTGAGTTGGTATTTGAAAGGCTGTTTTGTTTTCAGGCGTCGCAATGGTGGAGGGAGATCATTCCAACAGCGTGTGGCTGCAAACTTGAAACACCCTCTGAATGCTGTAGTACGATGGATTGGTACCAGTAGTGGGCATACCATGCACCGAACAGCTTGCTTTGAATGGAAGTGCTTCCAGGTTAGCTTGTTATAGAGGTATTCTGGTTTTTGAGTACTTATAATACCAAACAGTAAATTGGCCAAGTGAAGCTTCCTCCTGGCAGCCATCTTTAATAAATTAAGCTCATTTATGTACGGAGTCACATGGCTCCTTCTAGGAATGCTCGTACAGAAACGAACACAGGCATTTTGAATCCTCTGGATAACTTGCTCCGTCCTTGAAAGAAGGCATGGTCCGTACACTGTATCGCAGTAGTTTAACTTGGATAGAATGAGACTGTCAACAAGCTGTTTGCGCAAGGGGATGCTTAGGTATTTTCTTATTCCGTACAGAACCTTTAATCTGTAAAAACACGCCCGTAGAACATTATTTACATGTGCCTCGAATCTCAGTTCAGAATCCATAATTATCCCAAGATTGCATGCCTGCTCGACTCTCTCAATACTCTCACCCATGACAATAAGTGCAGGATTGGCTGACAAAATTGAACGCACTTGCTTCCTAGAACCCAGAACCATAAATTTAGATTTTAGGGGGTTAAGAATCAGGGAGTTTTCCTCCGACCATGCAACCACTCTATGCAAATCTTCGTTGATTTTCCGCACAGCCAAAGATGTTTCATCAGGCTTGAAAGAGATGTACAATTGTATATCATCAGCGTACATATGGTAATTACAATGATCAAAGGACTTAGTGATATCCGCACTATATATGATGTACAACAAAGGCCCCAAGATCGACCCCTGAGGGACACCCCTTGACACGCGGAGGGGGGTGGATGACACCCTTGACCCATCCTCCCTATGCAATTCTACAAACTGAGACCGGTCGGAAAGGTAGCTTCTAAACCACTCTACTGCATCTTTGTCGAAGCCATAGAAAGCCAACTTGGACAACAATAGAGTGGTGTTAATTGAGTCAAAAGCGCGGGAATAGTCTAGCAGGGCCAGGATTGTACCCTCCCCCCTATCGCGTGCTTCAAGGACATTCCCCACGACATCTGCCAGAGCCGTTGCAGTACCCCTACCCTGTCTGAACCCTGATTGCAAGTCAGGTAGTATCTTATCTAATCATTGTAGATCTTGTTTAACAGGAATAACTACAGAGACGAAAGTGGGAACTATTCAAATCGAAGACCTACAGAGAAAGATAAGCAAATAGAGAAAGTTCAGAACATTGATCACCACTCTATATTACCTTTAAAACCACTCCAGTGGTTGCCATTTGCACGCACAAGGCAGGTCCTGGTACCTCTCAAAAGATCAACTCCTGAACCTCCCCAGGCAACGCCTATTAGCTACGTCTTTGGGGACTTTAAATTACCTCATCGTCATCATCAGCCGGAAGACGTTCACTGTTGAACAAAGGCCTCCCCATTAGGTAAGGGGAGGGGGTTGCCATAATCTCCGCGCTTGGCAAGCGGCTTGGGGATCGCAATATTGGTAGTGAAGTTATAAAAGACACTGCTGCCCATCTTTTGGATTTTCCCTTAGTCGCCTTTTACGACACCCACGGCAGGAAAGGGGGTGGTCGATTCGAGGCCGGATACCACTGTTATACAATTACCCTATAGTTATTATTTTATGCAAAGGGCACTGTCTTAAGACAATTCAAAACTGGTTTCTTTACAGTAATTATTTACCACAAAATAAAACCAAAGCGGGCGAACCCAGGGCCCGAACCTAGTGATCGCAATAAAGTTTTTACGTCCGATACATCGATTTCACGTGCGTCGGCTCATATCATCGGTAATAAGCGTATGGTATGTTATCTATGGTATCTTATGGTTTATGTATTGTCTCAGTGATACACCATGACTGTTATGGTGTATCGTTTGTCGACGACTACTAAATATAGGAAGACTTCTAAATAGTCCACTAGTACTGATTCGTTCACTGACATATATACCTTTATTAATTCGGAAGGTTTTTAATTGTCAAGGTTAGGATTTGTGCCTCTCGCTATGTGTAATGCTTTATTATCGATGGCCTGCAGTGTATTCACACATGATTTTACGTGTTATACAAAAATAACTTTAACAAAACGTCGTTTACAAACAAGTCATATCACATACACAAAAACCCAGACTCGGGACAAACATCTACGAATCGCACAATTATTTGTACCGTGCGGGAATCGAACCCGCAACCCTTAGCGCAGAAGTCCGTGGCAATCAGATCGACACTTATCGCCTAAACTACTCAACAATCGGCTAACCGATAAGCCTAATTTTTTTTGTTGTATTTTTATCAATACATATTTAGGATAAACGTAGCTAATGAATAAAAATCTTCAGAAGAAAATAAATTTGATAATACCTTAACCCACGCAATCGTTGAAAGCAGCGAAAATGTCCTAACCATTAAAATACTAGAAGCAACCACGACAGCAACAACGATTGTACAACTGCTACTGGCAACATTGTGACACATACACAACTACGGGACGCCATCGCCGCACCAGTTTCATTCAAGTTTTAATTAGTTACATGACAGTTTTGCGGAGTGCGGACGAACCAGAGCAGAGCATAAAATGGAGTCCCGAACTGACACTACAGAAGTTGCAGTCTTAATAGAAAAGTATTTGAACTTGGGTACCATAAAGATGTTGACCAATGAAATTATAGTCAAGTGAAGATTTTAAATATCCCAAAATATATATTGTTTATCAATATCATCTACAATATAGGATTCTACATTGTAGATGTTCGTCACACTTTAGGGGCTCTACACCACATCAATAGAGGTTATGCTTCAACTCAAAATCTTCCCGCCATTCTCAATGACAAATTGTTGACAGTAGTGACAGCTTAAAAACCATAACCTAATCAAACTAGACTTCCTTGCTACTAAAGCGATGTGTGCCAATTTATCAATTAACATAACATTTAAGTGTGAAAACCGTTACTTCTAGACAATTTAAATCGCTTCCCAAAGATGATGCTAACCATCTCACGAACTGTCAGTTTGTACCAAAGGCGTGTAATAAAGACCTAGTTATAACTTTCCCGCCATTTGCTGTGACAGAAAGTTGACATTAGTGACAGCTACTTTCCCACTGTAAAAAGAAACAGTGCCGAAAGACTCCGTATGAAACAGTATGGTAGAATAGAGTTTTAATGCTTGTCTGATTAGTTTCTATGTTTATAGCCAATAAAACTAACGTTTGACAAAGCTTTAGAGGCCGGTCGACGTTCTCTGTGGTCGACATTCACTGGCAAGATAAAAAGCAAATTATTTTAAAAATCATAACTTACAAATGCGCTTCTTAATTCAAAATAAGCGTTTTTTTCGCCCGCCATCAAACCAATTACAGTCTAATTAAATTAAATGAAGTAAATAAATAAAAAATACGGTTTGGCAACTGTTATCGGTACACATTATTAATCTAAACAAAAAATACGCAAAGCTACTTACTGATGTTCAATTAAGCTGCAGTTTTGTTTCTATTTAATCCTAAAACATTACTTATGTCAAAATTAAGTGCATTTTTATGCAAATCAGAGCGATAAGGACGAATTTAAATTAGCTGTGGGGAATTCATTCATGCAAAAAACATGGTGCGCCGGACTTATAAATAACACTAAGCTTTTGATGTGTTCAGAGGCCCGACTTCGGTCATATTATTAACTCATAATTTTGCCAATTTGCTAAATTGTTGATTTGAGATTTTAGGACATATCTTATGCAGCATGTAAGTGCAACGATGACTGCCTACATAGTGGTTGCTAAACGCGACTGTTGAGCATGAGAACCTGAGTTCGAATCCCGGGTCAGGCAAAGTTTTACTGAGTTTTTCCGTTAGATCATTCTCAGTAGCACTAGAGTCTGGATTTGTGCCCGGTTGATGGCAATAGGCTCGCCCCCTATTACATTGGAATCTATAACATTACTGGCGAAATGTATGTGTACTAAAGGTACACCTCTACCTTTCCCTTCTGGGAATATAGGCGTGATGTAATGTAATCTTAATACCCAATGTAAATGCTTCAAACAAATATTAAACATAGCTTGTAAATTGTGGCCCATTCCCTCGCTATAATTCAAAGAAATCCTATAAATGTAGTGAGAAAGTAGGTTACAAGAATATCTAGAAGTAGTGGGATGTCTAGGAGTATTTTAGGCTGGAGACCCACTGGGCTGGTGGGCGGTTATAGAAGACATGGCCGCCTGCTCCGGCATCACATGCTGCGGCAACATGTGCTTGCTTCCGCCAATTGACGCAGCTCCACTATAACACACGACACGACTTTTTTATTACGTTCCAAAGTTAAAAATATTTTGGAAAAAATAATTGTTGATTTTTTTTTGCTGCATAGTCGTAGCAGTTGTAGTTGTAGTATTTTTTGTCAGTATTAAGTTATTTATACGGTTTTAGGTATTAAATAACGTTATTCGAACAAAAATAACCGTAGCTTTGATTTCATATTGGCTACAAATAATCGCTAACAAAACAAGAAATCAGGTATTACTTTTTAATTCACAATTTTGAAATCAAATTTTACTCTACTACTTTTCAATTGACTTTTTGATGGGTTACTTCTTCTAGTATAATTCTTATGAAAAGAAATATTTTATTGTTAAAAGTTTTGACGATATTATTTATTATGCTCAAATGAGTCAGTACTTTAAAAAATCTGGCTTTCTAGAAGATATCGTTAAGTTAAGAATACAAGTGTTTTATCTAATGCTTGACCGATCGTCTAATGGACACACGCCCCCTATTCTTTGACAAATCTTTTAATATTACACTTACGGCCACACGGACAGCGCTAATGTGAGATAATTAACGCTCAGTACAATTATTAATCCTCTGAATGGGGCGCAAATAGTTACATTAATTACTATCAGATTCATACGGTTGATGAAAATAGTACAATATTTGAGGAATTAACGAAAATATATCCGTTCATTGAGTTGGCAATATTACCCCGCTGAGTTCATTAATAAAATTGGCTTTTAGTTTTAATTGTAGGTAGGTAATAATTTAATTTCCAGATTTTTCCATTTGGTAATTCTTAATAGCAGCACGGAGTCTAGATTTGTGCCCGGTTGATGGCAATAGGCTCGCCGCCTATTACATTGGGACCTAAAAACATAACTGGCGAAATGTGGGTGTACTGTATGTGCAGCTATCCTTTGGGGAATACAGGCGTGATGTTATGTTTATGTTACAAGAGCTCAAAGAAGAATAACAGGATTACGAGGCCTATGCCCTGTGGAAAGCCCCGGCCCAAAACTAGTATCAACAGCTCCAAATCTTAAGCCGCACTATCTACCACTACCCACAAAAAATGGAGAACTCCATTCCCGGCCAAACAAAACACAACCATCCATCTAAGTTAGTAGTTATCCATCTAATCATTACACCATTAAATACCTACTTCCCATTACAATTTCGTTGCACAAAAAAATATTTTTTGTTGCCACAAAATTTTAACATGTCATTATCAATTATTAACACGTTGACGGACAGTACTGCCTGTAGGCGTCAAGCCAGTCAGAAGTAATACGACAGTACGCCCTTCGACGTCGATCTTTTGACTAGTTTAAACACAGTACGTCATAAGACGTAAAATTTTACAGGCATTCATAAGGAAGGGCATGTTGTACTGTCACCGAAGATATATTTTAGACTTTGTACTGTCACCACACAATGTTTAAAAATCTGTTCAAAGAAAGTACCTGCACGCACACATCCACATTTTTTTGGCACCGCCCACACTCACACTACGCCCATAGCCGTCGTGTTTTCATACATTTTGTTTAGTACTGCGCCACGGCGGTGCGCCGACATGTCGTTATGTGATTTCGCGCGCAATTATTTTTTCAAACGTAAGTATTGTTTGTTTTCAACGTCATTTTATTGTTTTATGAATACAAAATACTAAAACTAGTATATTTGTATATGCAAATAACTTATTTATGTTGCTAATGTATGTTTTCAATACCATTTAGTTATAATACATTGTAAACTAATATTTTTGCAGATGGCTTCCCGCGATTCATATGAAAAAGAACAAAAGCGGATTCAGGACCTATTTGACGCTGCTTTGACTTCTGAATCTAGTCATGACCCCTTTGAAGATGATGGAGAATTCGGATCCGATGCCGATTTTCAACCATCTGGTGAAGTATCTTCCAGTTCCGAGGGTGAAGCTCAGGCATCACAAACGAGACACAAACAACATAGAACAGCTGCAGTATCCTCTGGTGAGTCTACATCCTATTCATCTAGTGATACAGATGACCCTGATGAACTAAGTAATCACGTCATACAAAGTTCTGAGATACCTGTAAACCAAGAACCTGCTCCATTGGTACCTGGTGTGTTTGTAAATGACGAAGAGAACACTAATGTGGATCAAGTCACCTCTGATCAACCGAACCCTACCAATACGAGTCCTAGGGTATCAGACATACCTCTTGCAAATGAATCATGGTCTCACACAATTGCCGAAATACCAGATTTCAATTTTGATAGCTCTCAATGTGGTATAACCGTAAATGTTGATGACATGAACGGAGTTCTTGATTTTTTCTACCTTGCATTTCCGCAAAATTATATAGAATACCTGGTAAACTGTACTAATAGTTATGGGAATGCTTTATGCAATAGTAATAGACCTCACACCAGACATAGCCGCAAAATGGCATACCGTGAAGTCACTTCTGAAGAGATTATGAAATTTCTTGGACTTAGCTTACTCAAAGGTCATATAAAATGTCCTAAACAAAGAAACCTTTTTTCATTATCCGATCCACTATATTATCACCCCATATTTAGTTTCATAATGTCAGGACGAAGATATGAGCAAATCCTACGCTGCCTCTATGCATCGGAATTGGAAGCCAAAGGAGAAAATAAGGTTGTAAAATTTATTGATATGATGACTCTAAACTTTCGTAAAATTTACAATGCTGGAAAAGAACTATCATTGGATGAGTCGCTTCTACTGTTTCGAGGTCGTTTGCACTTTCGTCAATACATCAAGTCGAAAAAGGCTCGCTATGGCATCAAATTTTATGAACTCACCACATCTGATGGCTATGTGCTAAATATGAAAATGTATTCAGGTAAAGAAGCACCTGAGCAAAACTTGGGTGAAAATGGGTCTAAGACAGAAAAACTCGTATTGCGATTAATGCGTCCGTATTTGCTACATGGTCATCATCTTTTTATGGATAACTACTATAATTCTGTGAATTTATCACAGAAACTGATTGATTTGAAGACCCACTGCACTGGAACCTTGCGGGCAAATCGTAGAGAAAATCCTGTATATATTGTAAAGAAAAAGCTGAAGAGAGGTGAGCACGTATGGGCACGTAAGAATAAAGTTTACGTTTCAAAGTGGAAAGATAAACGTCCAGTAATGATGATTACCACTGGCCAACATCCTTCGATTGTGGAAGTGAGTAACAGATTTGGCAAGAGAAGACAGAAACCCGCAGAAGTGGAACTTTATAACAGGTACATGTCTGGCATTGATAGGTCCGATCAAATGATATCTTATTACTCGTGCCCCCGAAAAACTATAAGATGGTACAAAAAGGTATTGTTTCACTTGCTAGATATTGCGGTATGGAATGCTTACTTTCTATATAAAAAATATAAGAAAAACAACGCCTCTTCGTATCATTATATTAACTATCGAGAGGAACTGATCAAGGTGATGATTGGGATTCATGATCGAAATATCAAAGGAAAAGACATGGTCAATCAAAGCAGCATTTATGATAACAGACGATTCCGACCAAGCACATCATCTGCTCCACAGGCAGTCAATATTTCTGGTACTGAAAATATCACAACTGGTCATTGGCCAGAACAAATTTTATCTAGACCTGGTGCAGCAAAAAAGTTTGCTTTCCTAAAGTGCAAAGTTTGTACTAAAAAAAATATTCGAAAGGAAACGAGCTATCGCTGTAAAGGATGCCCCGATAAACCCCCATTGTGTCCACCATGTTTCGAATCTTACCATAATAGTATTGACAATAATGAATAATTACACTGATTTTTAGATTATGAAACTGATTGTGATATCACGTTCCTTACGTACAAAATGTAAGACTGATTTAAATATAATTATGTTGATTTTTGAGAAGATTTAATTACATTTAGTTTATAAAAATTGTATGCCATTGTAATAACTGTGATTGTTTTGATATTTTTAATAAATAAAACTTAATTTTGACTGATTAAAGCTTTCTTTTATTTTTTACTATCACATAGACATTGACGCCTGAGGGCGTAAGTGCACAAAGCATATACTTAGGGCATATAAAATATGACACTACGGATATAGACGTTTACGCCTCAGAACGTACTGTCATATATCTACAAAAATACATAACCTATGTGACAGAACGCCTTATGGCGTTCACGTCTATATCCGTTCTGTCATATCATGTGTTATTATAATAGTTGCGCTGTGACGCTACGCCTATGGGCAATGTATGAAAAAAAGTACTGTCTCAGCACCATAACATGTGAGAGAGTACTGTCCGTCAACGTGTTAAACCATCAGTTTATCTGTACGTCCAAACATTTGATCAATAGTCTGGTATAATATGCACGACTTCTAGATCCCATCGGTAAAAAGATGTGGCAAAAAGTGAGCCTGAAAGTATTGTATATGTTCTTACAATGCGATTTAAATGGTAATTATTGTATGAGATTGTGTAGTTTTGGGGGAAGCCCGGGCATCATCTGATAATAATGCTGGCTGGTCGAACAATGGGCCAAACTTTCATCACAATGGACCCCTCAACAAGGGAGACGTCACCGAGTAAGACTCAGACGGAGATGTTTATGCAGGACTGGTCGTTGGTAGCTGGTAACAGGGAGATGTGGAAAGATAGTGGGGACGCCTTTGCTCAGCTGTGGGACTCCTTAGGCTATTAATAATTCATTTAAGGCTAGAGAGAATACACTTTTAATAAGATAGTGCCCTGTACAAACCTACTGCACGATCGCTTACCATCAGCCGGTATCGCAATCTAGCACGGTTTGCTCTAAATAGAAGTTATGTGGATTAGGCCTCACACATTGTATTGTATAAGTATCCCAGTCATAGAGTTGTTGTCTAAAAGCATTATTAAATAACGAATATATTAAGAAGAAAAAGCGGAAGGCTTCTTATTTTAAATCTTGCCAGAAATCCAGGGTGTCATCTGTTCTAGAAATGTCTATGAAGAATAAGTACAAAATATTTTTTCAGCCCTGGCCTTTTAGCCGTGATCAGAGATGATTGGCGTTATAAACCAAACGGCATCAGGGAAAAAGAATAAGAAAAAGGAGACGATGGGCTCTGTCGTATGTTGTGACATAAGAAACAAAGGATTCTAATATTATCCCAGAACAGACAACAATATTACTTACAACAAAAAATAATACATGTTAATTCTATTATAAGTTTGATACCAAACGTCTCGCAGCTAGCTCCGCTTCTATCATCGCGACTCAACCGTCAGGTGGTTGACAGTGCGACAGCTCATCAATTATCCCCCGGCTTGACACTCCGTGTGTGTCAAAGTGACATATCATTAAGAAAAACATACAAATATCAACCCTAATTCAACGCAATACGGAACACGCAACAAGCTATTAATACAACATTTTTTTACCTAACACGGTAGGCTGGTGTCGTTGACCTAGCTTTTTGTCGTTTTCCAAGAATGAGTATTGTTTACAATAATTATATTAGACTAATTATATTAACTTGCCATAGGGACGGATATTAAGAAGCACTCGTCTATTGGCATTTGGAACTATACGACACATGTGGAACAGACTGTATTTTAGTCTGAGACACAAACGTAAATCTAGGTCTACGATGTTCGAAATAATAATTCACAAACCTTATCTGTCTGGAAAAATCTGTATAAAACATAAAACATAACATAACATCACGCCTGTATTCCCCGAAGGGGTAGGCAGAGGTGCACATGTAGTACACCCACATTTCGCCAGTTATGTTTTAGGTCCCAATGTAATAGGGGGCGAGCCTATTGCCATCAACCGGGCACAAATCCAGACTCCGTGCTGTTACTGAGAATTACCTAATGGAAAAACCCAGTAACACTTTGCCCGACCCGGGATTCGAACCCAGGACCTCGTGCTCAGCAGTCGCGCTTAGCAGCCACTAGACCAACGAGGCAGTCAATCTGTGAAAAAATCTGTATATCTTATTCAATACACTAATACTATAAAGGCGAAAGTTTGTATGTGTGTGTGTATGTTTGTTACCTCTTTACGGTCAAACGGCTGTACCAATTTTGATATAATTTCATATGGAGGTAGCTGCTGCAGCTACACCCTAGATTAAGACATAGGCTACTTTTTATCCCGATCAAATGTATGGGGTAACACCTCGGGGCGCAGCTAGTGTGTCATAAACTATCATTCGAGAAATCAAAGCTCACAGCATATAAACTTGTCTTGAAGACTAACAAGTTATTGGCCAAAATATTACTTGAAAAAAACGCTTTTCATCTCTCTCACCTCACAAAGACAGTGTACCTTAATCATGTGTTAAACAAATCACTTACGTCATTCACAAACTCGGATCCCGGATTTCGTAGTTTACGAGAAATCTGACACATGCAGGTTGCAAGTGAATGTGCATTCCGCATTCTCGGAATAATGTCGACCGTTCATTCAGTGGAAGACCTTTCACTTTATACTTATTGACGCTTAATTAAACATTCCGATTCGAGACATGTTAAACCAAATTTTTGTGTTTTGTGTCTCTGTCTGGTGTACTGCCAAAATACCTATCTTTTTTTACACATACAAAACAAAAGAAGCTTGAAACAAAAATCGGGTCGGTAATTTTGAATTCTCTAGAACATAATCAAAATAAAGTTATGATTTATCTCGTCTTAATTATCACATTATATGTATTGACCTATTACATTACAAGCTTCCTCAGCATCTTTTCTAGGTCCAACTTTTAAATTCCGTTTCTTATCCTATATTTATTTTATTTGTGTATACACACATGGTGATGATATAAGTAAATAACACATAATCGCTACTATAATATATTATTATAAACAGGAAAGTTTGTAAGTATGGATGGAACTTTGTTACTCTTTCACGTAAAAACTACTGAATGGATTTTAATTAAATTTCATATGGAGGTAGCTGACACCTTAGATTAACAAAATCTACTTTTATCCCGAAAAAAATGTAGCGGGTAACACCGCGGGGCGCAGCTAGTCTATCTATAAATATCATCATCAAAAGCCACGAATGTGAACAACGGTCACAAGAAGAGCACGAAGCAAATAAAACCTTTGAGTATGCGCTTGAGCATTCCTGTGCGTACGCAGCTATGGGAGCCGACGCGACAAGCTTTTGACACAAACCCTATATCTACACTAAACAACTATAAAAGTCAACGACCTGATTGGCGCAGTGGCTAAGCGATTGGACTGCTGCGCTAAGGGTTGCGGGTTCGGTTCCCGCACATTCCTGGATAATAAGAGATTTTTAAATGACGGCCGCGAGGGATGTCTGCAAATCCTTTAAAGTACCATAGATTCATTGATCATCCCCTACTTTGACAGTTTAAGCGTGTAAGACCACACTATATACCAGAATTTTGATAACGATAGATATTACTATTATAATATTTTTAAATTACGTTTAATGGTTTTTTTAATAGTCGTTTCTGAATTATTGTAGAGGGTAGCTTTTGAAACGATTGCTTTTTGCTGGGGGTTTCTTCTTGTGTCGTATGACAACTTTTATGAGACAAAAGAATGTTTAGAATCTGCGGATCGTACAAAAATATGTAATAAAGGTACGCACCTTGTAAGAAAATCTTAATTGACGACCTGGTTGGCGCAGTGGCAAAGTGATTGGACTGCTGCGCTAAGGGTTGCGAGTTCGATTCCCGCACGGGAAAATTTGTCTGATCCGAAGATATTTGTCCCGAGTCTGGTTGTTTATATATGTGTTATTGCGTGTTTGTGAAACGCACCCACGATACAGGAGAAACTCCTAGTGTGGGGCGAAATTTTTTTTAAATCGAAAAAATCACGCTCTTCATCTATTGATAAAAGATAGGTAGCCACCACATCTATATGTACAAGTATAAATGATCCAGAAAATTACGATAATTTTTTCGAACATCACAGAAGATACATCTTAATTGATAAAGGAAACTTGAAAAATAATAAACACGAGCGGGACTCGACCCCGCGACTTTCGCCGTACCGAAGCCCCGCTCTGCCAACTGATCATTAATTTTTAATTTTCCTTTATCTATTTAGATTTGATTTTAGTATAGGCAACAAGCAAAAATGAAACCAAAAGTCAAACAAAGAAGATACTTAACAACCAGATGAAGTCACCAACTCCGTATCGTAACGAACAGCTTCCTGTCTTAATCAATGGTCACTGACAGAACAGTGCGATAATACTCGCAGAGGGCAAAAGGGATTACTAATTAATGTGGGACACGAGACAGTGAACTTGGACTGACATAATTAATTCATTCATGTTTGAACAACATACACGACTACAGGGCGGCAGAAGTGTTTTTCTTAAATGTCGCCGCATACTAGGAATCACTGTCGTGGTCTAGTGGTCAACATACCGGATTTGTATGCACAAGGTTGCAGGTTCAAACCCGGGCAAGTATCAATGTGAGTTTTTCAATGTTATAAATACTTTCTTAGTTATTCTAAGACACCACTGACTAACGGTGACCGAAAACATCGTGAGGAAACCTGGATTTAATTATCTGAAATCGCCAACCCGCAGTGAGCTAGCGTAGTGATCAATGCTCAAACCTTCTCTATACGTGAAGAGGCCTTTGCCTTGCAGTGGGACAGTTATAGGCTGTTATCATACTGACATGAATCTCTCCTGTGTCGTGGGTGCGTTTCAAAACCATGGAATATCACATACACAAACACCTAGACTCGGGGGATTTTTTGCGGGAATGAAACCTGCTACCCTTAACGCAGCAGTCGAATCGCTTAGCCACTGCGCCAATCAGGTCGTCCAATATGTATAACTTTATAAATAGTGCATTCTATCAATAGGCATAATAAACTGCACCAATCATGCTTGCTTATAACCTACATACTGTGTTTTCCCTATAGGTGTTCATGAGTCAAGTATAGAATACCTTTGGACTAGTTAGTAACAGTGTCGTGCAATGACAAGGCTAGCTAATTTTGCTTGTTATTATTACTCAACTCCCTGGTTGGTCCTGGGTTGGTAAAAGTTTGATTGGGTTTTTCCATCATATCCATATATGTTTAACTAAGATAAACAAATAAATCTACAATGGTTACTGTTAGAAACTAAAACTCAAGTAGCTTACGTTTTTATCACTTGCGAATAACTTTAGAAAACCTTACATCCTATATCGTCTCGTAGACAATAACTGCAGTCTAATGAAAATGTTACCGACCAAATATAGTGCAGTGAATGGTGTCTCAAGATCCTATTGGTGAGAACATTTCCCAAGGCTCGCAGAAGATCCGTATTTCGTAACCGTTTTAGTTCTACACGCTACATTGTTTGGAAGTACATACTGTACCAAAAAGGAGCACTGCGTGAAAAGAAAAACGATACATCTACCTATATACAATTGAAAAGGAGTCGGGATACTTGGGAATAGAATGGGAATGGAACTAGAATTACGTGTGTATGAAAAAAGTACCCAGGATCGATTGATTGATACTTAAAACTTGTATTAGAACATTCTACAGAGCATGGTTATCGAACATGCCAAAAAAATCCTCTACAGTTTATATAATTAAAACGATTGACGATGATTGAGATATTAGCGTGAATGAATGTCAAAACCTAAAAGGCCTTGAAACATCTCTCTTAACCGTAGACAGACTAATGATAATGATGATGACATACTCAGAACAGAATAAACAAACAAAAATGTAGAATTTTAGTAGTGCGGCCAATTTTTTATGTAGCGCTCCGTCTAAAAACTCAATGAGCACCTAAAAAACGGTAAGTTTAAACTCAACGACCGAATCTTACTTAACACAATTTTTGCCGCCTTTTTTACCCGCCATGATGTAAGCGAGGTCGACGACCGAACACCTGTTGCTTACGTTTTTTTAATCATGTCTGCGATGGACACTGGTCTATTAAGTATTAAGCACTTAGTTTTTATTGTAACCTCTTAGTCAATTATTGATTAGTGGTCGGGTAAACGTAATGCGGTGTAGGTTTCGCATCAACGAAAACAGATGGCGTTGTTCGAAATTTGATACTTATGTAAACAAACGAAA
Source organism: Abrostola triplasia (assembly GCA_946251915.1). NCBI lineage: Eukaryota > Metazoa > Arthropoda > Insecta > Lepidoptera > Noctuidae > Abrostola > Abrostola triplasia. The sequence goes on from OX276433.1 coordinate 2,122,446, forward strand.
TCGAATAACATGAAGTAACTTAGAAATTTTTCAAAATTTTTACGTTTTTATTTTGAAATTAAAACCTTACTGATATAATATAGAACTAAAAAGGAATCTTGTTTGTTTGAAAGATAAGATAAACTTTGGGGAGTCTGAAAGGCAGGGATTTGATAGAAAAGTTGAGGGATTTAGAGAGATAAAAGTGGAGGTTTGTTGCCGGGAATCGATCCCAATCCCCATGAAAAACGGATTTGGAAGTTCTCAAAGTATACACTCACCTATCGAGTACTGCTCAACTTAGGAGCGTGCTGAAATAACTTTTGATCAAGCGTTTGATCTTCACGGCTGGCCGAAAGAGGAAAAATAACAATAATATTTTGAACTAGCTCACGCAGTTATCTTTGAGCTATCGTCTGTAATTTTACAGTGAAATGCATTCCGTGCATTTAAGTACAAGGCACAATACGGTATTGTTACCTCTAAGTTTTTTTTTTAAGCATTTGCGGGCGAAACGTCCTACATCTAGGCAAAGGCCTTCCCTTTCTTCTTTCAAACTTCATCGATCTATCCAGATCATGACACTTTCTACCTGCTTAAGGACTTAAAAAAATAAATAAACAATAACACCCCTACTACGGATAAAGGAAAACAAAAGAAAGCCAATCAACCGGCACAGAGCAAAACAATTCGAATCATTTCTTAGTCGATTGTTGCAGCTTAGGGATCGGCCGACATTGCCAAGTTAAAGAAGAAGCTTTTTGTTGCATCATAACATACCCGTTGTTAGCGTCTTATCATTAACGGAGGAAGAGTGCAGCCTTTTTGTTGGAGCGCTGATGTTCAAATGAAAATTGCGTTTTTACCTGTATTACGTTCCACTTCCTAATGTTATTCTACTTTGCAGGCCATTTGTACGAGTCTTCTTGTTTTAGCCCTTCAGATATACATGATAGAGTGCAAATTAGCTGAGCAGTTTTAGTAGTTGTTATTTACATTATGATATCAAACATACGCAAAAAAACAATATAGAATACTGGGCTTAAACAATGTTAATATTTTGGGAATGAGATAGAAACTAACTCCTAGGTTTTGCAAGTTATTTTGAGTTTCATATTTAAATGAATTATATATTAACAATAAACTTAATTAGCGATGAAGTTAGACAATATACTTATTCTTACCGCAACGATAAATTCATCATTATCATCAGCCGCAACGTCCACTGTTGAACAAAGGCCTCCCCCTTAGAACGCCACAATGAACTTATAATTTAACTCGCTGTCATTTTTAATCACCTTTACTCATCTCCTTCGTTTTATTACAGTCTAGACCTAATATGGGGACCAGTTATAGTGCTATATAACATAAAATATATTGTATTGTATACATATAGTATATACCATGTATAGTCATGTCTGTGACCTAAAGGTGTAGGTACAAAGCTACACGGAGGTCCTAAATAAGAATCTATGAACTGCCACATCTGAAACTCCAAAGTGATCCCTCGGGTGCTGTAGGAGTTCCGCAACTACAAAGATCACCTCATTGCTGTTCTTTTTAATCCACAGATAAAGCAAAGCTCTTTTATTACACGCCACAAAACATGCGATAAGCTGCACCAGCGCCATAAAGTCTCCCCAAGAGTTAGTTTTTAACCACGTCCAATCTAAGAACATGATCTTACATCGACGCTTTCTGGGGCTCGTCTCTGTTCACTTTTATGAGTTTTTAAGTGGCCATTATGGCGATAGAAGGCCAAACTTAATGTCTTTATGTTGAGACCACGGCTTCTTGGGTGAAAATTTTCTTGTGCTGCGTTTGAATGTAGTTTAGATGTGGAGTTTGGGAACTATCTTAAGTCCAACATCTTTAGGGCTTCACAATATGATAGTTCATGTGTTTACGTAAGCTTCACACAACAAAGCGTGTCACAGAAATATCTGACCTCTTTAGCGATCTAGAAAGTCTAGCTTGATGGCTAATTTTTGAATTAGTTGTTAGTAGTCTAGTTCAAAAGTTCTGTGAATCACCGCTTAGAGGTTTTCCTCTATAGTATTAACAACATACTTTTTTGTTTTTTTTTTTATAGAATTGAACAAATTTATAATTCCATGTCGGTATAAACAATAACAGATACAAATACCTAAAACCGTTTTTTTAAACTATTACTGCACCCCTTTTCACGGTATCTTAAAAAATAAGACCAATAACGTGCATTTAAAGTCATTTATCACAAAGAAAAAGTACCTGTCCGTGTAGCTCCCCGTTTTTAATCTTTATTGATTTCAATTAGTTCACGATGACTAATAGCAACTGTTCGTTTCGTTGTCAAGTTACTTGACTGATACAAATGCGCCCTCAACAAGTTTAAAGTATCAAAACGTCTCGCAGGATGTGGTGACACTATAGTTTTTTTTTTCCACGCTGATGAGTCGAAATTGTTAGGTAACTTGATAGTTACTGTCATAATAAGGTACTTACCGTACTATAAGTTTCGTGAGAAGATTTCAAAATCCATTTTTGACACTTGTCTACGGCAATTTGCTCGTTAGTCTGTCTGATTGTTTGTAAGCATGAGCAGATTGCCGCGTACCAATTGACCTGATTTCCACAAAAATTGAGATTTCACAAGTGTATGGCAGTCATCATTTTTGCATTATCTGTGAGCTTTCTAAACGATTCTGTCGTTTTGAAAGGGTTGGTTTTAATGACGGAATTGTTCGAAAATATAAAACAATAAGAAAAGTGTTGATACTTGTTCTTTCTCATGCAAACTAAACAAGGCACTTATAAATAGGTTACTTTACAATTGTCTGTCATAATCACAAAAAATTCACCATACTTTTCTGTATAACTATAATTTATTTTGGTAAAACGCTAGTGTCTTTGGCCCCAAACTGGGAACTTTAATGTTCCCCCAGCTGTCAGAGGTGCCCAAACTACAAAATTAAATCCAACAAGAAAAATGTAACTTCATAGTTCCTTGCCAAATAATAGGGGAGCACGACTGTACAATTTTTCACGCCTTCGCAGAAGAAGAACTAATAAAAGTAATGTTTTTTTGCCATTCCCCAACAACATGACGACCTGGCGCAGTGGCTAAGTGATTGGACTGCTGCGCTAAAGGTTGCAGGTTACATTCCCGCACGGGACAAAAATTTAGCGATCCGCAGATGTTTGTCCCGGGTCTGGTAGTTTGTGTATGTGATATTTCTTGTTTATAAAACGTACCCACGATACAGGAGAAATTTCTAGTGTGGGGCGACGTTTTTAAAAAAACAATTATAAAATGTTTTGTATTGAAGTACTTATCCTACCGAATAATAAAAATCGTCCTTTTACCTACAAATTACGACAAGCATAATACATTTATGTACCTTTATCAGGTTTTTTTCTGATAGAAACCATAATTAATTGTGTCATTGTGCCAAAATATTTGTACCTTTGTATCAAAATACTGAAAAATATTATTGTATCTGTCAACATGGTAACATCATTTAGAAAGTATGTTTCTAATGTTGTGTCATGTGTGTAAACCTAGTTATCCTTTTTCAGGTCGATCGAGGTATGGCTGAAAACAGGTCGGCGTCACAGCGAGATCCTGGCGGAACAGAAGATGAGTGAGGGCCAGCTCCGAAGACCGGGAGCCACCGTCATATTCTGGCTGAAATGCGAACAAGTAAGAATGGAATTGCTTATATTTTTTGAGAATGAAATTATTTATGTATTTATACATTTTTGGCCTTATTAATAGGTTTTAACAGACCTGAAATAGAACTTTAAGGGCCTATTTTATACATTTTATATTTGGAAGATAAATTGTCAAAAATATGTTATTTGTTGTACTATGTCAAAACGTCACTGGGTCCCACAAAATATACGGCGTCATCGCGGCAGACCTAGACGACGGTGGCATGACGAGCTGCTTGCATTCAGGAGAGACTGGTCTACCACGACCGAATAAAGTGGAAGAATGAAAGGGAGGCCTTAGCCCTGCAGTGGGACAACACAGGCTGTTAAAAAAAATGTCAAAACGTCAAATTTATTCTACTGATAAACACATTCTGGCGATTGAAAAATCGGCCCATAATCAACAAAAGACACTAGTTACTATGTTTTTGGGAATTGAAGTATCAAATTAACAGCCTAGACTTAAACGTGGCCTATAAATAAAATCTATATCGTGGGCGTTTTATTAGCATACGTAGTCCTCATTTTATCTTGTTAATACTAACCGCAATTCGATACAGGCCAGCAGGTGCGTCTAAACTAAACAGGCGTTCCGATCTCAATGCTCTTAATGAGCAATTAACAGTAACAATTATAAAAATCCAATGGCTATGCTACCTATCGAGGACCAATATTCAAAGTAATTATGTTCGAAGCAGCTGTTAAATGCAGTTAATAAGGCATTTCTATAAGATCTGAATTAAAATAGCAAAGGAATTAGACTTTTCTTGTAGTTATTTAATTATGTAAATAATGTTAGATATTTAATTAAACATATGCATAATGAAAGGTTACATAACTTCATTGTATTGAATAACTTGGATGCAAAGCTTGTATTGGACATAACTTCTGTCAATGTTACAGTGTTCGCAAATAACATATGTTACGAATACTGAGACAAACGGAAAAGGCGTATTTTTTTTGCAAAACTTGCACCTCAGAATTTTCTACACCTTAAAACCAGACAAACATAATAATTAGTAGACTATAACATAAGTTCTTTTTTAATTTTTTTTTTTAAACGTCGAATAAGAAATTAATTATTAATTAAACGATATTAAGAAACCAACCCATCAAAAGACTGACCTCAGCAAGTTTAGAAGTTGCTTCTCCTTCTTCGTATCGGCATGGGCTATGTATAAGGAAACAGGTCATGCTCATGCCGTAGTGTAGAGATTGGCCAGTCAACTAAGATGGTAGGGTGGTTGACCGCCTAGGGTGCGCTGGACATACTTGGGTACTACTACGCGTCATTATTATTATGTTGAACAAAGGCCTTTGACTCCTCTTGGGGGCATTGCCATATTTCTTACGCTTGGCAAGATTGTCCGAATTGCCTGCTAGTAGCGAGTCCCTCAAGCAAGGAGTTAATTGTACCTTAAACAATTATCGTACAAATACTGCAGTGTGCATAAGACGGTATCTACCGCTAAAGCTTTATTACTTACGGCTTATACCTAGAATAAGCCGCTAAAAGCTCTGCTAGCCATTTCACTGCATCTATAAATAATATACAGAGTTAAAATAAGCTCCAAGCTACGGCGGTGTCGAGTTCCACGCCACTAGTAACCTACAGACTATTCCTCTTAACATAGAATAGGAGATAGCGTTATTTAATCTAAAAAAATACTTAAAGGAAGTGTTTAGTATCCCTAATTTATCATCAAGCTTTTCAGTGATCGATATTCGATCGAAAGAAGAAGAAAGATCGTAACTACATAGCATACTGGATACTGTCCTTTACTGTAAGTTCGTAGTGACCTCAACCCCACTGTTGAGAGAAAGCTTTTTGACATGAACATTTTTACACTTAAGCCCATTTACTAAACCTTAAACACATGACACATCATTACCACATCTCTCAACAGGTATAAGAAAGCTACTGATCAATGCCAGCCATTTACACAGTTTATTGTAATAGCAAAAACTGGCATCTGAATAAAACACCAGCGCACGCGCATCTAACGCTTAGCACCTGACTTAGTACACGAACAAGTAATGACTACATCTCCTAAGTGTGATTATCTAAATGCATTAATTATAAAAAAACACACTAGTACCATTCAAGTAAACAAGTTATTTATAAGTTGAACGTATCGATATATTTTAATGCGGCATGTGCAAGGGTTGTTCCACTCCTCCCTGCGCCGTGATCACCGAACAAAAGAATAGCAGAAGGTTACATCCGAACAAAACTGAAATAGGAACGGGACAATAGGTATGCGAACAACAGAATAATCTGGAAACACTGTAGATGTAAATTCTCGTCGGTTTCAACGCCTGTCTAAACAATTAACTTAGATAAATTCACTGTTGCGTTTGCTCTACAGGTAGTTATATTGTCGAAAAGGGCCACCTGTATTCTATACAGTGGACCTTCTGTATCCTCACATATTGCTCCGCGCAGATGCGCCCGCGCAGCACCTGCCAATCTCGGCGCGCAGGTGAAACTGTGTTTACGTTTTTTCAACCCTACGTCTGCAGCGACCTCCATGAACGATTATTAATAATGTTACTTTGTTGCCGTCTTGTTTAAGTTAATTGGGTTTTAGAGGGTTGAACGCAGCGGTGTGATAAAAGCTGGGGATTGCTGTGACATCTCGATATCGACAGATACTCGATCAAATGTCTAAATGACGAGATAAACAAAGAGAGTTCTCGGAGTTATCGTAAGTTGATTTGGGTGTGCCGCTACTTGTAAGTTATGGGGGTACTCTGTCTTCGAGATTTTGGCGGGCGACGTACAAATGACCTGTTGAGTTCCGTAAAAGCTTTGCAAAACTTTTTGGTGTCTTTTTATTGGTTTGTAACTATTTAAAAGGACTAAAGCCGGCCTTTAGGGCCAACCCCAGCCTACTCCCACCAATATTTATAACTAAATGTTTTATAACTATCCCAAGGATGTTGTAAAATACGATAAGATGATTTAAAGCTAGGTAAAAAAATAACTTGAGAACTCATAATTATTCATATCGGTAGTACGGGACGATGCTCTACAGTTCTAAAAAGAAATTGTTCCCTATTAGTAGTTATAACATAAATTTTAAAAGCCTGAAGCCCCATTATGTAAACTATTAAAAAACTACGAACATATTTGTTACCATCAAACATTACCATCATAATTGGCAGAACAACATTACCTTTGCCCAAGACACCAACGTAGTCTTATTATACATTTTTCTTTGATAACTAAAATATGTTTACGTAGAAATAGAATTATAACGAGTAACGAGGTTATTACACCTGGCTTAATTAAAAATTGTGCTTTTTTCCATAGATTACCCTATCACGCGAAGTTGGCGCCGCCGTGCCAGCATATCTTAACTAATTCGCATTATATTAATTAAGTTCTAAGGAACTTCTGGGGCTACACCTTTTGCCGCGTCTATTTGCCGCCATGTTAAAGATGGCGGTGCTAATGTCATCGGGCTATCACTGACGAGGTACGGTTGAACATGATTCGGAAATAACATTAAACGGTTGTTGGGTTAACAATTGTAAATAAATTACAGAAGCTTTAGTGCTTTTTACTGTTCTCGCAATGACCTCTAGACGTTGTGGCTTAAACAGGGAAAAAAGGCCTCAAGCCGGACAGAAACCTATTTCTGACCTATTGGCTACATAAATGATATCTGGAAATAAGTTTTAAAAAACCCTTGTACACCGCGGCACTTGTTTTTTTAATTATTTGCGTTGGCATTTCCTAGTTCCTGCCTCTGAGAAGAAATAGCAAAACAAAGCCAAAGGTCAAGATCTCTTAAAGTCCAGACGGCTTCAATATGTCAAAATAAAGTAGGTGGTCTGAAACGGTATTTCAAAAAAAGAACCAAAGCAGAGTGTTTTTTATTTAATTTTATTCAAAACATAATAGTAGTAGCTAATATCCTCGCTAAAGTTTGTCGTTTGATGGCGAATTTGAATCAACCCTTTTCTGACAGACCCTGTCGCATTGCGGGCCTAATTTTCGCACGGGGTAGTCATTTGTGTGTGCCCTAGGGAATCCAGAGACCTATGTATTTTTGTAGTAATTCACCGATCTCTACCTATAATTTTATAATGAGATACATTTCTATAACTAATAGACAGGCATCGGCATCTTTATGCGTCGGCTGACATTCCTGATATAGCCGCGTCCATCCTTTTTACTTGTTTGAAGCAGATGTTGTTTATATAATTTATGCTAGCATACAGACTGTCCCAACAGGTGGGTCAAAAATATGAATTTAAAGGAATTTTATACCGTCGTGTTTAGTTTTAAGTACGTAGGATATTTGTAGGATATGTTTTATGTTTGTTTTAAAAGCTCTGTTTTTAAGGCTTATAACTTTTCTTTATATAAGTAATACTTGAAGGCCTTTGCCCTGCAGTAGGACATTATAGGCTCCTAAAAAAAATTGGTAATACTTAAGTAAGTTAAAACTGTGGACCTTATAAAACGGATGACGTGATTAGCGCAGTGGCTAAGCGATTGAACTGCTGCGCTAAAAGTTGCGGGTTCGATTCCCGCACGCGGCACAACTTTGTGCGAAACACAGATGTTTGTCCCGAGTCTGGGTGTTTGTGTATTATTTCATGTCTGTGAAACGCACCCACGACACAGGAGAAATTCCTAGTGTAGGGCGACGATTTTTTTTTAAATAAAGGAATAGAAAAACTTATATTTTGTTAAGCTGCTTCAACTGATAAATCCCAGAATAAAATGCTCTGAAGGCGAAATTGTTAGTACTACAATAACGGTCACCCATCTCCGTTTAACCGATGCACGCCACACTGCTTAACGTGTCTAATAAATACGACTCCCATTCGTGCTTGCTAGAAGACCAATGAACTGGAAAATAATACGACATACCCAAGTACCACCTGTGTGTTAATTCCTTATGTTAGATTAAGCATAAATACCAAATTCCTGACTTCCAAACACCTTGGGGCTATTTAATCTTGTCTATTTCCAATTATGCTAAACACATGTTGGGACCAGCAATAATTGTAATTATGTATTGTACTGTAATAACTCAGACTCGCTTCCCAACCTGTAGTTTCTACTCTATATTTCACGCAATAAGTACTATTTTTGAATGGGCTTAAGGTATTTTTATAAGAAGCTGTTTTGCATACAAATACAATAGAAGCATGCGCGGTTTTTACGTCCGCACAATGTGCAAAATAGGCATTGTAATGTATTAGGAGGAAATGTGTTATCATTAATACTTTTATTAAGTGTTCATGAATAATTTGCATAAAGTTTAATAGGGTTCATTTAAAAACAATGAACTTTCAGTGGACTTACTCTCCTATTCCGACAAAATTGGATTGACGGCAATATTGATATTGCGTGGGCCTTGTATTGGGATTGAAATTACATTGGCGAGTAGGCCTATTCTGAGCCATAATTAATAATGATAAAAAGTTAGGAACAACCGATGCCATAGCTTCAGTGGTGTGTCAATAAAATAGTTAATTTTAACGAGTCCAAAATATTAAATCTAGCGGTTAATTAACATTAGGAATGTTCTTAATAACTCAATTGACACTTCATAGGCAATTTGACAGAGTAATAAGATAATACTAACAACTTCAAATACTTTATTTCTATTAGGTATGGTTTTTATCATAATATACCTACTATAACGCCTGTTATTCCCGAAGGGGAAAGCAGGGGTGTGAGAGAGTGGAATTTCTTTTTATCGAGCGCATACCAGGTTCATCACAACCGACGACACACTTTTCCAGCTACGGTTTATAATATAATCATTTCCCGTACACTACAAGATAACGGACATAGTAACTATGTATCCTAAACAATTGTTTCCCCTATCTAAAGGCACCATATCGTATAAGTTTCTATGTCTACCACCTTACATTTCTAACTGAATTACATTGAGTCGTAGTACATGTAAAACCATCTAATCTCAAGCCACATTAGATATTATAGCTTCCTTAATTAACCCTATAAATAGAGGATTTAATTTTTTCTCTATCGAAATGTAGCAGGTGCGCTGCGCACGCGTCAGGTGCGTTCGTACATCTTCGGCTCCATTCGGTTTTATGGTCGGGTTCTAATTGATTGTGTAAATCACTTTAATGCTTATTTTTGGGGCAGCGCTGTGATAATGGGTATATTTATCAAAGGTGATGATGATGATATATTTTAGGGAGTAAAATAGGGGAGAATGTGCAGTGTAAATGCAGCTACCCATGACACGATGAATCGAAAGCCATATTTTACAAATATCGTTTTAATTCGTTATACCATGTGATTATGCGAGTGGTGTCCGACTTAGAATTGACCACCCCTTTCCTCCCGTGGGTGTCGTAAGAGACAACTAAGGTAAAATTTAGAAGATGAGGAGCAGCGTCTTTTGTAACTTCACCACCAATAATAATAATATATCTCTTTATTGCACACCAAAATGAAAAAATAAAAATATACAGGGAAAAATCTTAAAATTACATTGTACAATGGGCGGTCTTATCGCTCACGGCGATCTCTTCCAGACAACCTTAGTATGGAAGTAATATGACATGAGTAAGGGTAAATGTGGTGTTACAATGGTATTGTTAAAAGTGTAAGTGAGTAGATAATGAAGATGTATATAAATAATTGTAAAATAGAAATAATTATATTATATTTATGTAAAATTGAAGTTTATATATTATATTTAAATAAGTAGGTTAATATTATATGAAATTCGAAGAAAAATTAAATTATATTAGTGACTGATACTGCGATCCCCAAACCGCTTTCCAAGCGTGGGGATTATAGCAAACTCATGGGGAGGTCTTTGTTCAACAGTGGACGTCTTCCGGCTGATGATGATGATACCATGTGATTAATTCACAGTCGAATACAAAAAATACTGTGTAAAACTTCAGCAAAGCTGTTACTGATTAAAACTTGGACTAAAATAGTAGACAGTCAAATAGGTACCATTTTAAAGAAAGGCACTATTTTAATAACTACCTTATTGACAATTATATCGGTTCTATTTGTCTTAGTAACGTTCCAAATTGTATGTTATTCAACAGTTAACTAGCGTGTGTAATAAGCGAAGGCTAACATATTTATTCCTAGGTAGACCACTGACTACCTAGGAATAAATATGTTGTGGGACCTAAAAAACAACTGGCGAAATGTGGGTGTACTATACGTGCACCTCTGCCTACCCCTTTGGGAAATGCAGGCGTGATGTTATGATATGTAAACCACTGTCGTTATGCATTAATACTACCTGCGCCCCGCGGTGTTACCCGCTACATTTTTTCGGGATAAAAAGTAGCCTATGCGTTAATCAAGCGTGTCAGCTACATCCATATTAAATTTCATTAAAATCCATACTTACAAACTTTCGCGTTTATAATATTAGTCGGGATAGGTTGTTGCGATTTTCCTGAAAAGCTCTTTCATTTCTTACACTTTTACGCAGGAAAAAACGCAAGCGCTGATCATTAACTAGTATTCTGTAAACTTACATACGTTTCACGTAGTTTTAACAAACATAAGAAGTAGAAGAGAGAGAAGAGGTACTAAGAAGACCAGGGTTTTTATCTCTTTTGTAATACAGACAAATTTAAACCATGGTTCTGCAGATAAGTCTGGACTTCATAGGCCAGGTTTAAACCGAGGTTTATTTCGTTTTTTTGTAATGAGACTGTGCATGTTTAAAAGAACTTATTCGTATTACACCGGTCGGTAAAACAAAGAAGACCCTTAAGGAAAGCTAAGTAATGAAGAATGATCGTATGTTCGGCATAAATCGGCAACGTTCGGCTGTTGTCGGCACGCGAGCGGCGTGTGGCGCACTCAGTCACCTGTTGCGCCCGCGCACCCTCTAGCCACATACAGGTTGATGGCACTTAGTAGATACTGTTATGAGTTTTAATTATATTTTTTATGTTATAAAATATGATTCCTATAAAACCCTGTCAGTATTAATTAATATTGTTATTACTTGAAGTTGTGTTGTAATTTCTTTTTTGCAATTAATTGAAAAATTGCTTGTTGAATTTTTCTACTTTTTTTAATGTCTTGTATACCTACTAAAAACTTTCATTGATTAAAACATTCAATTATATACCTACGTTACCTATTTTTAAACATTTAATGTAATTAGTCTCGGGTTATTAACACTGACAAGAGCCACGTTGAACTTCGTGGAGAATATTATGAGTCATATAAACAAGTGTACGCGATTAAAAATATACATGCAGTCTAGCCACTGCGGCATTGACCAAGAATCCTTTAATATTAATAAATTAAAAACAGAACATCATAACATCACGCCTGTATTCCCCGAAGGGGTAGGCAGAGGCGCACGTACAGTACACCCATATTTCGCCAGTTATGTTTTTAAGGTCCCTATGTAATAGGGGGCGAGCCTATTGCCATCAACCGGGCACAAATCCAGACTCCGTGCTGCTTCTAAGAATTACCTAATGGAAAAACCCAGTAACACTTTGCCCGACCCGGGATTCGAACCCAGGGCCTCATGCTCAAACGTCAATAAATTACAATGTTTTTATAACCAATCTACAAATTAATCACCATCATTAATTACCCTTATATAGACACCAATCCGATTAAACAACTATATGCGAACTTGTTTTAATTGTAAAGACTACCAATTAACTGAGTGCTATATTAAAACACGTCAATACTTTTTTCTCTAGGTATCCGAATCAAGGTTGGCTGTCCGTCCATTAGGAGTTCAATGGTGTCATGTATTTCAACAATAACTCATAGCTCACAAACGGACCGCTTGTGCAATCATAAAATACTAATTGCGACCAATCAATAAATTGCAGCGCCAATTAAAATTGTCAAATGGTTGTAAGTAGTGAGGCGACTTTCAATTTGGCATCAGCCTGTATGTGTAGCGCTCGCACCTGCTGTTTTCCCTTTTTTTCTTTGTTTCCCCATCCTTAACCCGACTTGGCAAGTATAATAAGCCAGTACGTATTATGGTAGGTCATTTGACATCAGTATTTTAACCTTTTTAATATGTTGTTGTTTTTTTGCACCGGAACAAGCGCGCATTCTTGGAATAACTCGAACGGTCGCTGTTAGTTGAATTGGTTAATTTATTTCTTTGTTCCTGCCTGTGTTTACTGTAACTGATGGTAATATCTACTCGATGTAATTAAGTACATAATTCTTTTTTCATTCCTTTCCGCAAGCTCTGCGAGTTAACAATGTTGTGCGATACAAACTGTAGTACCATTGGCTTGATTTTATACATACAATTGCCTACCTATTTTGTATAGGTTTTATAACATCACCTATTTATTATATCGCACATAATTTGATAAGAGAGCCTTAAAACATAACTATACGTTTCCCACACGGCTATTCGTTTAAAGAGACTTTCCAAAAGCTAGGATTATGAACTAAAATAAAGATAAAAAGCCCGGTAAATAAGCCGTCAAGCCCCTTAGTAAATGCCACCAAACAAATGAATTCACGTTCCATTCAACGCCTCTCAATCAGCAGACGTCAGAGTTGTCGATACCACGTCCATATCAAAGTGCCGACAGACACCAGATACTAATATCATATTGTAGGCTGATACGCCAGGGGCGGATTGGGGAGATCGAACTAGGTGCAAGTATTCAAAAGGTAAAACTAGACTGCAGCTTAAAATAAGTTATCTGTACTTTACATGATAACCTTTAAGTAGGTATGGTATGCTTAAAGTCAATTTAGAGTATTTTTTTTATAAAATGTCATGACTTTAGTTGTTCCGTTGTTTGTATCTTTACACCGGTTAGTAAAGACAGCTTTAAGCCTGTTAACACATTAATATATTGTAGATTTCGAACTTTTATGTGACATTAAGTTCTAAAATTCATTTGACGCATGTTTGATAAAGACCGGATGATCAGAGAAACTCTACAACCAAATATAAGTTAAGATTAAACAAAAAATACAAACATTTCTCAAATCTTTTAACAAGTCATTAATCCTAAGTTTACGTTAACCACACAACACAAAAAGTATACTTAAACATTTTTTATGTGATCACTCGTAACCTTTGCACCCATCTGTTTAGGCACCACTAACGACCGCCCAAGTCTGACCCTGTTCTCTTATGTCAGTCTAGAAAACTCCCACGAATCTACAAGTCCCGACAGGTTGGGCAACCAAGTTCATAGACCCCAAGTTAAATGACAAAAACCTCTCGCCAGTTGTGCTTACAACTAGCGATCGCTTTTTGTTGCTCATGCTTACGCGTGAAAAAAAATTAAAAACCGTCTTAACACTGATTAAGTAATTTTGGCGCGCACTTCAATGACTTGTAATATTTGCTCTGGGAAATACGAAATGATTCGCTCTGTAGCGCAATCATCAGTCTTGCCTTTTCCTGTGTTGGACTCAGCTTCGAGTTCAGTCGGATGCAGCTATACCAGTATTCGACTGCCTATGCTGTGACTATGCGAATTCATCTGATCTCCAAACCCTATGACTGGTTGTCAACCCGTCGGACTTTTGACAACCCGTAACGACGGTCAATACTTGAATGACAGCCTTATGACATTTAGGTAACCATTAAAAGGAAATCTTACAAAACCTATAAATGAATTATCTTCACTTTACAAGAATTTGCCTAATCATTAGTTTTTCGTCGTTGCATAGGGACGTAGAAAGTAGAACTGACTACGGCCAATAATTACCAAAAATAATCCATATATTTACATAAAAGCTCACGTAAATCTTTTGCCAAAATAAAATGTAACAATGTAAGCTTAAATATAATAAAAGTTTTTTTTATATATTTTTTTTATATTAGCAAAACACCTTTTAGCATTATAGCTGCACAAAGGTTTGTAGTATACAGGAGTAAATTAAAGCAAATTACGTGTAAAATAATCGTATACTACGTGCGTAAAAAGATTTATGGGTAGGAAACAAAAAGTGTCGGATGTGTGAGATTAATTTATTTGATAGCTTTCAAAAGTCCGTACGTGTAATAATTATTTTTTATTGATACTAGTTAAGTGTATTAATCTATATCAATGTGTATCGTAAACTGTGCGACGTGTGGTGGTTTTAATCAATTTGTTTTTTGGCCCACACTAGATATACCTTCTGTATTATGGGCGATTATTGAGACTGTAAATAAATCTCTTTAGAGCAAATTCAACTAAATGGGACTTGAAATATATCTCTTTTTTAAGCGCTGTGGCAAATGGCACCCGCTTTGGGATTCGAACCTCGACTTTGCACATCGCTGACTAACTGATAAGGGACGGCTGGATCTGGTTTTGGGAATAATTTTATTACTATTACTAATTTTGGCTTGATCCCAGGCCGGTGGAACTAGTACTAGGGATAGGGGGGACATTTAAATTATGAGGATACTATATCCGAAGATACCTACTTATATCCATAAAATTATCCGGAAGAACCCGCAATGCTTTACACAGAAGGACGCTAAACCAATAACACCGATAATTTTATTCAATTTATTTTTTTATCAAAATATAACAGTCTCTGAATAGAACATCCACAGTAGTAAAATTAGATTCCAGCTTCTATGTGAGGTATATCAGAAATAAAGACATTACATTTACTAACCTAGTCGAAATAGGCTATAAATGAGTGATACCTTTCATATCCACAAAGACAACCAAGAAATAACCCGAAAAAATAGCTTCTTAGTTTTTACATCTGGTGGGACATCCCACCTCATTTCCCACAACTTGGTTGTGGTTTTGGTTTTAGAGTGAGATCAGTTTACCTTGAATTTTATTTTATTTTATTATTATAAAATGTATATTTCAAGGTAAGTGTAAGTTTTTGTAAGCTGCGAGTAAATTTCCCAATGCCTAAAGGGACCTAAACTATGTTAGGTTTTCTTTAACTAAAAATATTTCTTCAAACAAACTTTTTAAGCATTTTTCTTAACGATTTGTAGTTTCCAATAATAATGTTTCTGTAAGAGTTTCCCGAGCAACAACCTCTTTCAATCGCAACACCAACGCTAAGTTTTGGCGCGAACCAAACGTCACTGTCTATGGTTGTCCATATGTTTTTCTAAACTTTTTTACAGGCAAAGGAACAAAAAAACTCGTCCGTACCTCGCATCAATGATAGCCATTTAATGGCATCACGACAGGATAAAAAGCACAGGCTTCGATAAAAACTAAAATGTAGATCGTTTTGAAATGAGCATACGTGAGTTGTTTTTGTATAGTTCATTGTTGTCGCTATGGCGTTTTGTTTTGTTATTAAGGTTGCAATTTCGCTTACAAACGTGTTTATACTATCTTTTTAAAAAGAGAAACCTAGAGTTGCGAAATATAAGGTTATTGCTTGTTCTATTGATACTTGCGAAGCAGTTGTGCATTCGAATTAGGAATTCAATTTTCTTTGGTTTTCGTATTTTAATGGCGTTTCTATTTTACCTCAGAACGTATCTAACAATTATGTTTATTGTTTTATTTATATATAAATAACTGTGCGTGTGTACTAAAAAATGTATCAAACAGCTTTCATAAACAACAATTTAAACAACACGTACAGAATAATGGCACTTATTAGTTTAAAAAATGCTTCTAAACGCCTAGTATAAATATGTATTTACGAAACACGTTTCTATGTTTTTACTCTGCCACTTATAAATACAAAGTGTAGTTGTACACTTATTAAATAGTAATTAGTTCATTATTACGCCATAATAGTAGATACGGTATTTATAATGCCTGTAGGAAAGAAGGTAGTGGTTTGGATGTTTTGTTTCTTTTTTTAAAAATGTGTGCGTATTTTGTTTTTTTTCTTTTCTTACTGTACAACTTTTGTGCCTATCATTATATTATTTGCATTTCTTTTCAATAATATTTCATCAATGCATGCATGTCACTAAAAAACTCAACAGCTGTAATTTTTATCAGTGGTAATAAGAGTATTTTTAGGTACCTACTTTTTTACCTTTACTTTTTATATTATCATAGCTGACTCGGGGTATGAAAAATAGATGTTGGCCGATTCTCAGACCTACTCAATATGCTCAGAAAATTTCATGAGAATCGGTCAAGCCGTTTCGGAGGAGTACGGGAACGAACATTGTGAAACACTATCTGTAAAGTTATATGTACACATGAGTTAGTGTAACTTGGTGAAAAATAAACCTGCTGTGCTATTCTAAAGACATCACTTACGAACTCACTTCTAAATCCCCGGTGAGATTTGACACTAGCGCATAGCAAGGTGACGTGAGAGATGACGTTAGTTTTACAATAGCATAGCAGATCTATTATTATACTGGGTTTTACATTTTTACTTTTAGTAGCTGCCTAGCATGTTTCTGCATAGCAAAAGGCTAAATTCTGATACATTTAACCTGGTTCCTCGGTGATCATGTGGGTGGGCGACAGTAATCTCTGCCCACCACTTCGGATAATGAGTTATTTAACGCGTATTAATCGATAAACTCTGCGAGCTGCAGTACAGAGATTGGTTAAGGTAAAATTGAATCACTTTATGTGAACTTTTCAACATTCCCCCCGCGTCAAATTGCAAACACCCATAAAAGGTACTGAACCGATTATCGAACGAGTATGAATGAATCGATTAAAATCTATCGATTGCTTTTGCCAACTCATCGAGTAACTTTTTTGGACGATTACGCAAAACTATAGACACGCGAATGATCGATTTTAAATGCACAATTAGATTTGCGGAATCCATTACCGTACCTATAAATGTTTAAAAATATGGCGTGACAGAGTATTTTAATTCTGTTAAGGCGTGTGTACATTGATTGTTGGATGCCGGATGTGGTTGGACCCTAGTTTATGTACGTTTGGTCTGCTTTGGTTTTAGCAGTTATGCCCGAAAAGTTCGATCGAAAATAGTGTGCAACATTTTCGATCGAACTTTTCGGGGAAGGATTGGATTATGATGCTACTATCCTCAATACAAAAATCATAGGGTGTTATAAAAAGCATATAGCTATAACAGAGAACTTCTTACAGTTTAAAAATTGATCTACTTTGAGAGCTTCGTTTTTTACGCAAGCGATATCAATCATTATTAACATTTTCAGTGTAAAAAAGTGATAATTTAATGGCAACCCTAATTAATTGCCATTTTATTGAATTATTCAGTACAAGCAAAATTAATTTAAGTGCCTTGTAATTTATAAACGGTGGAGAAATTGGGATGATGGGCACCTGTCTGAGTAACATATATTTTATATGTTGCATGATTATATCTACATCTTATACATGGCGATTATTTATTTGCGGCAAAGAAATGTTAAGATCTGTCTTTAAAGTTACAAAATAAATATTTAGTATTTTACTATCACAAACTTACAAATTTTTAGTCTGCTTATGACCACGGCGTTGCAACTCAAAAAGACAAGCCAAAAATTTAAAAAGTTATGTTCACGTTATATCCCGAGTTGTAATTTCTATTATTATCACAAACTTGCCTGATTTGTAGGCGTAGTAAATAAAAATTAATTGATTTTCGGCGTACACTTTTTTTTTGTTTTTACAAAATTCGTTTCGGTCTCACTACATTTTAATGCCCTTAATATTATAACATTAAAATCACTAAAATTATAGTGCCCCAAATTAATATTCCATCCTGACAAATGACAATCTATTTAGAGGCCGGAATTCAGTAAAGAGAAAAGGGCTCGGCGATGGTAATGACTACACATGTAAATATTCACCCATGATGCATGATTCTTCTTCCCTACATATACAAGCGATATTTTTTTCTACTTTTAGATCGAACCAATGACCCTTTCTTAGAAAGTCAACCATAGCCACAGGGCCATACCATCATTTTTCATTTTACATGGAAGTATGATTTAATTTTACCAATATAATTCAATAATCATCTATAACTTATAATGGGGCCACATAGCATGACAGCGTAGAGTTTTGCCTGAAATCTATTATCAGCCAACAATAGTTCATTTAGATAAAGTTTTATGTTATCAAACTTATAATTAATTCTGGGTATTGCTTCCTGGAACTTGACATAACCAATCAGACAATGACAGTATAACTAAGTTACAACGCAATTACAACTTAACTGTTGACACAATCTGTCTGCATTGTCTCTTTCTTGATGAGGTGAGTGGCGACTACAGAGAAAAATAACAAAACCCAATGTTTTTTTCTTCTTTATAATACAAAAAATATTTGCTAGGCTAATCATAAGTTATGGTATAAAACTCTTCAAAGTAGATAAGTATAAATCGCCATACTCAGGTTCACACCTTGCTTTAAAAGCATAATGATGAATTATACATTAATTCATTTGTAAATAAGTCAATGAATTCACCTAAAGACGTGAAAGAATGACAATTTTACAATACAAAATTTACTACAAACTATTTGATTTTCTATCAACAAACATTCAAGTGCAACAGACAGTTGGGGATAAAACCTACTACTTATATGTACATCTATAAAGGCAAATACATATTCATTTAAAACCGACCCCAACCACAGTTCGCCAAACTAAATACGTTTCGCGGTAAAACATAACGATCGTGTCAACACCGCATAACAGCTGTTATGCTTTTTTATAATGAATTTAAGCCGTCAATAGGCACAATGCGATAACACTTTTACTCTTACACGGAATTGAAAAAAAAAGTCGTGATTATATAAAAAAAAATTGGAGAAACGTCCGGCTGTCGGAGACGACTTGTAGGGTTGTCGGCATATTTTTTTATGAATTTTAATATTTCACAATAATTGTAATTTTACTAAGATGAAGAGTTAGATAGAGACTAAGATAGTTGGCAAAAGAGACTCGTGTGTGTATTTAACTTCAATAAATATTTAACAATTACCGCAAAATCAAGACATTTAAAATGACTTAAAAAATACAATTTCAAAAATAAAATAAACCGAAATAAGTTACCCGCCGTACTAATTAATTAATTCATGCCAAACGAAACAATTAGCAACATTTATAATACCGAAAATTAAAAATACAACTGTTATAACTTACGCTGAAATATTCCCCAAATAAAATACTAATTAATTATACTTCAGCTACTTTGCTCCCTAGTGAGCCACATGCATTTAGTGGCCAGTATAATTACTCGACAACCCTAGCTTAGGGTTGTGAACTAAATTAAATTGTTAAATGATTTCTCGGTAATAGGTCGTTTTGTCCTAAAATTCTTTGAAGTTTGATAGTGTTTTCGAATATAAATTATAGGTCATATGCGCTAGAATGCGTAACATTCTTGTTAAAGTACTTAGTTGATACTAAAAACTTATACAAATTACGCAGGCATCAGAACCATTATAATAATTGCAGCAGCATAATAACTTCGATAACTGTCTAAGCAATCTCTTTCTTAATATTTAACTTAGGTATTTAGATAGGTACTAGAACTTGATATTTTAATTTCAGATACTTTATCTTTATCTAGACTTAAACACACAATTAAAACAAACTATCTACCGGCCACAACAATTTTTATTTTACAACAATAGTTTTGTAGCGTCCTCAAAAAGATGTAATTGATCGCCGCGCCAACCCTACCGCAACAATTAGCGCGTACAGTCGCGTCGTACTAAGTCAAGGGCAGTCACCGAGGCAGCTGGTTTCCTACTGAATTTTAATACATCGATTCGAAACTACGTATACCTAGTAGGTGTGCCCCGTAGTTTACGACCGCTATCAAGGCCAACTTGTTCGCGATTCTTCTGGAAAATTTGACTTCTATACTTATATGTACCTACGCTACGTATGTGTAATAATTTTTTTGGTCGTGTGTATATAAGCCCTTCCTGTTTCATGAAGACGTTACCTGTCCTATGTCAGTAACCTGATGTTTGTATACGATAAGAAATCGGTTGCTATTTGGTTTTCAGCAGTTTTTGTAGCAGGAAATGTTGGATATTTGCACATCTAACTGACACTGTACACGTATATGTTTGAATGATCGATTAATAAACCTTTTTATAAGCGTTTACTGTCGTACAAAAGACACGTAATTTTGCTACTTTTACAATATGTTCGTAGGTTTTGGTTTGTACACAAAAAAAATCAAAACATTAACAATTCAAATGTTAAATAAACTTTAAAAGCTTATTATTGCCATACACCAAAACACGTTCCAAATTTAAACTTCACATCTTTCATCGCGTTCCTTTGGCCAAAAAAAATCAAAATTCAAAACATTGATCAAAGTATATTATGAACAATTTAAAATTGGACCGGTCAGTGTCATTAGTTTCCAAACGGCGCACGGAAGACATCAATAATTGTGTCGACATCGATCTCTTTCGTGAATTAGTAAGCACGGGGCGTGCCCGGAGTTGTAACTTTCATATATTTACGTTTATAAAATACGCTTTTATTATTTTGCTTTTATATTAACTTGTCTTTGGTAGACATTGTAAAAGCGCGCGAAATTTACGCTTATGTCACTTTAATTCATAGACCACACATATTTTTAATAAGTATTTGTTTTTACTTTAGAGCAATGATATATAAATGTTATATATATTATATATTTTTTGTGTACTTAGAAAAATATTGCACTAAAATACAGTCCAACATGATAATGATCTAAATATCGTTTGCACAGTATTATGTACCTATTATAATGACTGTGGTGTGTGTAGTTTAACAAATCAAGACTATTCAAGAAATATTTTAATATTCGTTCAGAGAATACGCTTAAAATGGTCAGCGATTACCTCTCACCTTAAATGCGTAATAAACACAAATATTTATCAATGCTATCAAGTTGTTTTCAAAACAACAAACGCCCGAAATTCTGCGCAGTTTGCAAGATTAAATATCATCTAAACTTATCTCAGATATATTACAAATTTGATAAGCATTTGATGCGCATTACACAATATTAAACACGTTTCAATAACAACAACAAATACACGTGTTGTTGTGAATACATTTGAAAGACAAGCCACCCTGTTATACAATAGGGTAGGTAACTATTTGTACAAATGTTTGTATTCCGCCCCGATTGTACAAATTGTACAATATACATGTGTAAACAAACTTGAAGCTTAGTCCCTAGGTCAATACAGCTCTTTACCTTATTAGTTATGGTAATCGAAATAGGGTTCCTATATGGGATGTCTGCTCTAAATCATCTAGGGTCAGGACTTCAGGAGTGTAGGCAAAAGTCTACTATAAATACTAGTAATGGTACGCGTCACAGTATATCCTGGCTGGAGGCCTTTTATTAGGTCTCGCCAAACGACCGGTTAAGCAATAAGAGATCCTTCAGAGTTAACTGCGAGAGACAAGTTCGAAAAAAAAAAGCGTCAGGGTTCGGTTCCAGTGAGAACCGATTGAATTTTGTTACCTCCGTCGTGACCAGATATCTTCCTACCATCTAAACAACTGCAGACAACACTGACATGTGAATACAACATTAAACTAGAATACTAACTTTTAACCAGTGTATTGTTTTTAGATCTAAGCTGGAGCTAAGTTACATCTAAGTTGAGTTAGTTTAGGTTCTTAATTGAGACACTGTAGGAACTGAAAAATGCTGGCAACATTTGTGTGCTTAAAAGCTCTGGTACTATAACCGTTCCAAATAAAAAAAAATCAAAGATCAAACTACAAACTTTCAGTTCCTTTCAAAACAAATACAATAGAGACTAGTCTTCTTTGAATTCCGAATAGAATTAAAAATTTTCATTCATAGACACGAGCATAATGACGATGAATTAAAATGTTTATGAATAAATTAACTAATTCTAGCTTGGTAGCAGACACGCGTAATATGATAATATTATGGAGTAGCTTACGTAGTTAATTCAAATTAATCCCCAAAAATTCTGGGCTCTGTCCAAGGTCAGACACTACGTAGCGATTGAACTTTAAAAGCGCCCATTTGCTTTGAATTTATTTCAATATTTAAGACGGTTTATAAGGCGTAACAGAGAAAATGTATATCTCTGGCTGATAAAAACGCTACGAACGGTATTCTAACATTTTTAACTGACGGATTCGATGTGTGACGTCAAAGGTATATGAGGTACATCCGTATCTTCAGTTTCTTAGATCATTAGACCATCCCGTATTCGATATTGCAATAGTATTAAACATCGCTTGAAAATAACTATAACGCCTGAACTTTACGAAATACATCGAGTTTGGCGTTTCTTTTCGAAGTTGGATAGTAAATGCTAGCGCCATCTAGTTCCAAGACTTTTTGTTATTTTTTTTCTCTATCTTTCGTTGATTTTAAAGTTTAAGTGGCAGCCATGATAATATTTGTAAATAATAAAATAACACGTCGAAGATAAGTCAACAAAATACAAATCAAAGGATAGAAGACGTCCACTGTTGAAGAAAGGCCTTCCTTAGGTAAGGGGGAGGGGGTTGCCATAATCCCCACGCTTGGCAAGTGGCTTAGGGACCGCAGTATTAGTGGTAAAGTTACAGAAGACCCTGCTACCCATCTTCTGGATTTTCCCTTAGACGCCTTACGACGCCCACGGGAGGAAAGGAGGTGGTTAATTCTAGGCCGTAGGTATATAAATAATATACCTAATATTATATAAGAAGAAAGTAGAGTAGATACCTAGAGTAGGACGAAAATTGTCTAAATGGTGATCCACAGATCCATATTATATTTCGTTGAGAAATATTTTGCTAATCTGAGGTTTATAGCTTAGATAATAACTTTAATTGGCAGGTATTACAAGATCAGATATATTTTTAGAAGTAAGCAATTCTGTAATACTAGTGGGTAATTTTAGACGTTGTTTTTTGATCTGGGATTAAACACCTCGAGTTATTTAACATGGTATTAAATAGTTTTTGCTACTTTTATGTAGGCGCCACGAACTGTGAATTTATTTTAAAGTGTTTTAGTCAACTTCTCACTTTGTTTTTCTAGTGGTTAACTCCAAGCGTCTGCCTATTTAACAGCCACAAGTGGCAAGGCTAGATGCTCTCTAATTACAGATAAATGTATGGATAGAATATAAAACAGCATAATATATACATAATATTTAAGTATTTTTAAAAAGTTTTCCGGATTAGGTTTACTTAGATTTAATTTCTACAAAGGTCAAATACTAGTCAAACATCTATAAATTATTATCCTATAACTGGCAGCTGACGTGCCTGTCAAAACAAATCAAAATAAGAACATCGTGATAGTCCACATTAAAAAGAAAGTAAACGAATTCATATCCACTACTGTCAGCCATTTTCATTTTAAATTCGATTTCGTTATTCATTTATTTTTTCACAATTACACTTATGTCGTTATTAAGGCGGGCCATTCACGCGGCGACAAATTTACCACGACAGTAATGGGCCATTCACAGATAATAACAATTTAATTTGTCGCGATTGAAATATGTATTTGAGTTCGTGTGGTCGTTAGGCTGTATTGATTTTGTGTGTTTAATTACCCTGTTATATTTTATATCGAAATAAACTAGTATTATTGCGTCTTATTTTCAACAGGTTACCAAAAGAAGGCCTATTAAATCATCAGTGTTTGCCCATTGGTCGAAATTTGACCGTAATTTAGTTTTAGTCGTAATAGATATTATGATAATTTTAGCTTTCCGCTTTCCTTCTCTATATAAGCTTTAGTTAATGTCAAAACTTACAGTTCTCCATTTGCGCAATATGCTTAAAAAGCCGAAGATTTCGCTTTATGTATTAATAAGTACATAATAAATAGGTAGATTAGTGTAGTACGTAGGTGCGTAGGTAATAGTTATCGCAATCGACTTGAGCTAAGATGTAAGAGCAATCATTATTATTATCTTATACATTATTTAGTTAGAGATATCTGCGTGTAATTTACGATCCCCATTTAAAATTAGGTATCGACTGGTTTAGTTGCGTAATGTTTACATATCTATGTAAAAAAGGGAGTTTAAAAGTCCTGATAGTAGAGAACACCTCTGCCTACATCCCAGGAGTGATTGCATGTATGTATGCAGATGCTTTTCGTCTAAGTGTTGCCCCAATAAGCTTCTTTAAAACAAAAGGAAATAATGGACAAGTCCTGTTCGCAGCTGGAAACAGTTGAAGTTTTCTCTTAGTTTTGAGACGCAGGCGATTTAAAGCGCCACAGAGTAAATAACAAATGGAGTGCTCGGAATGAGGTTAGAAACATTTTTATGTGAAAACGTCTTCTTTTGCCTTATTTGAAAACATTTTATTGTTTTGTAACTAGATATTTCATTCGTGTTAAACATTACTGTAGACTATGAAAGCTTTTGTAAGCCCGATTAAATTGTATGGTTTCGCTTTGTTAATAACCAGTAATTTGTTATATGCCCTTGAAAGTCCACAGGATAAAACTGATCACGCAACTCATGAAGAAATGTCATCATGTCCCAAATAATTACATAGGCTAACACAAACCGCCATAATGGCCCGAATAGTCAAATCGTAGTTGTCTATTGAAAATACGCTATTCCGTAAAAATGCTATCATACAAAAATCGGAAATAACATGACATATTTTTTACACACCGTGTTTCCAAACCCTGCTCAATTCAACGTAGAATTCAACGAAATTTATTATAAGCTTAGCCGGGTAACCTTCTACTTATCTGCTACATGTGAACGACTTTTAATCGCGACTTGAATGTGCGTCTTAAACCTCACTCGGTGTAGAATTTGGAAGCGACTCGGCTAACCTTGAACGCAGGCTCGGTCGCGATAGTGCACAGGAGTTGAATGTTCTCGTTAGTGTTAACACTAAAACGATGGCAGGGGTATTTGAGACCTGTTTATTTTTTGTTGACTTTGTTTTTAGTAAATTTTTTGATGACAAGGTGATATGGATCATGCAGTCGTGATACTGGTTAAATTATTTCGAAGTGTACACGGTAAAATAGGGTCACTTCACCCATGAATTATGTGAAAATGTTGGCACTTGAAAAAATTAATACACAATGTATAGGCGGCAGCTTTGGGTAAGTTTATGTTTGTATGTATAAACATAAAGTCACGCCTATCTCCCAGAGGGGTAGGCAAAGACCACGGATTTCCATTTGCTACCATCCTGACATACTTCTTTCGCCTCATAACAATAACAATGAGTTTTGGCTAACTAAAACGATGTTTTAATCTGTAAAAATAATGTCCTACCAGTTTAAAAATGAAACCGCAACATTGATGGAAGCTAACACAAAATACAACTCTTTTTTAGAAACAGTGTATGGGTTAAATCATCCCGCGAAGTTTTTGGCAAGCAAATCTCCAGCATTACCAGTGTTAAATCGTTTTTTCTTACATCTTAATTATTCTATTTGTATGCGATAAACATAACATCGACAGGGTTGGCAGCTTTGCATATCTAAGCTTTAAATTCTAATAAAATTCTAAACTGATTGTGTCTGAATCCCTACTAAATATTAGATATGTGGACGAAGTTCGATCAACTTTATATCTGATGATTGACGGAAAGCATGTAGATATAGAATGGATTATGCAGAATGTATATATCACATAGGTTAATGTTGTATAAAGTACCTTAAGCTTTATGTATAAGCCGTATACATAGAATGAGCTTTCGACCATGTCTGTATAGTTTAATGTTATTTGTAAAAAAAAAAGTTAACACTTTGACTGTGCGCGAAGCAGAAACAATAGTTAAACAAAAGCCATGCTCTATATGGGTCATGATACTGGGAAAGGGTTAATATCACTTTAGTTTTAACTTGCATTTATTAAGGTATATATTTGTGCAACTAAATCTTCAGTTCCAATACTTGACACCATATTTAATGTGGTAAACATAGGTTAATTTCAAAGTATTCGTTCTAAGGATGGTGGCCCTTGATTGCAAAACTATAGTTTATTGTAACGTTATTACAAAATATTAGCCAGGGAATAAGACCCTAGGTACACAGTGCAACTAGACTTAATGATACCAACCAACCCTAAACAATTGCACGCAGGGCACCACCCACAACACCTGTCATTTAGCGAAATGTCATTAAACAACTGGCAACCCTACACAACAAAGGCCTCGTCAAAAATTAATCGTTGAGCACCAGCCCTAAATATAGGTGCAGTTCAATGCGCTAGCGCACCGTAACACAGTGTTTCGGCACTACATTCCGCCTCAGTTAGTCAGCTGCCCACGAGCCTCGGTAAATTTCGTCCATGTTCATACACGGATGTGCGAACATACGAATATATTTGATGTGACAGCTCCGCTTGTTCGCTATTCAAATTGGCGATGTTTTTTTTTTGGAGATCAATAAACTTGTGAGTTGTCAGTTGTGGCTTGTATAAGTTGTGTTGCCAGTAGTAATTACTCGGGATATACAACTGTCTAAGTTTTAGATCGTGCGTGCTTTTTAGGTCTTCTTGTTTTCTTGTCTTTGGAATAAAGCGCGTAGGTATTACAGCCATGAGGTGCCTAACTATGAACTTGCATTTCAGGTCATTTTAAGCTGTGGAAGTGAGCTTTCTCAGCGGATGACCTGCAATGCAAGTTCATCTTAATAACCCCGCAGTACAGCTTTTTATCCATGCACATCATACATCATATCCTGCCATAAAGGTGCAGGCATAACTAGATGATGATAACTGCATACTTTTCCTTCTACACCAACCACTGTATAAAGAAAAAACTTCAATTTATTACACTATCATACACAAACGAGTATAATTAACTGATATTTATATCCTGGTATTCTCTAACAAATACCAGTACTACAGACGATACATTATACCTACAACTGCGTCACGAAATGTACATAAATATATCAAAATGCCTCATCCATTAATTCGCCCACATTTGGTCATGGGTCGTGCGAAATGCAGTTCACCCGACTATTATAATATTACGCGTATAAATTAAGTGGTTGAATAAACTAGCCATATTTATTACTGTGTTGAATCGCGGAAATAGCCTTTGGTGCTGTTAATTCATAATTGCTAATGGGTAATGTTGCAAGGATTATGCCTCTGTGCTATAAAGTTTGCTATGGGAACTGTACCAATCAAGGGAGATTGTTGGATTCACAAAGCTCAAGACATTTATATTGTTTCAGAACTAAATTGTACTTTAGATTATAATAATACCATTCGGCTTGTCAAATAAAGACTACACATTATCTAAGTCTCTAGTATATGCCTGAAAGTCGAATACGAGATAGTGCACCGTGCTACCACTGTGTCTTTTCTGGACTTTATTTAGGTTCTCGAGAGTACTCAGCTATCTCTTTTTCATCATCATCAGTCGGAAGACGTCCACTGTTGAAGAAAGGGTTCCCCCTTGAAGGGTTGTCATAATCCCCTCTCTTGGCAAGCGGCTTGGGGATCGTAGTATTGGTAGAATGATTAAAGAAGACGCTGTCCATCTTCTGGATTTTTCCTTAGTCGCCTCTACGACAGCCACGGGACTATTATGGCCCGACACTCCTCTCTTTTTTAATACTATGTAAATAAAAAGGGCAGGTACATCCAAAGGTAATAAAGCGCATGTATACCAGTACTAACTACTAAGTAGTCTCACAAACGTTTACCATCATTTGCAATTACATCACCTCGCATTCAGGTTTTCATGAATGAATATTGGTATAACGATAAACTTTATAGAACCGGTTACTGAATTAGATAAACAGGGGCCGTGAAAATTAAACGAGTTGTTGATAACGTCGTGCGTACGCCTGTGTGGGTGGCGGCAGACATGTTTAGTGAAAGGGGCAATACTAATGAATGAATATAGTACGCGTGTCTGGTGGAAAAAAAACATGTTCTGCGTAGGTTTACTTAAGCAGGTTATAGGCAATTGACGACCGATCATTGACTGCTGCGCCGAAAGTCCCAAATTTGATTCCAATATTTGTTTTGGTGACTGTGTATGCCATATTTTAGGTTGTAAAGAGACCAAAATAACTGGCGAAATGTGGGTGTGCACATCTGCCTACCCCTTCGGGGAATACAGGCGTGATGTTATGTATGTATGTACCTATATAAAAAAGCCCTTATTTCAAAATGAGTATGTATAAAGCTTTCATAAACCTTTTAGCGGTTCCTAATGTTTTAACGGGAATAAGAAAAATATGGGACAAGAAATAAAAAAATGGAGTTTCCACTCTCTCTATACTCCATACTAACATTCACAACCTCTACGGATGTAAACCTCCGCACAATTCAAATTTGGAACGTCAGTACAACAGATTATTCAATACCGCCCACCAGCCCACAGATGTCATAACGCGTGAGTCACTGCTGCATAGAGCGATGCACCCATTGTGGGCTTAGTGTCGTCTATGTGGACACTAGCTGTGGGTCATTACGTATATGCATGTGTGTTGTTAAATAATGTAGCAGAACTAACAACGTTAAATAGCATAACAATACGCATGTTTTTCCGAAAAAATAAATAGAGGTGAGACTTATGTACAGCGATATTTAGGCAAAAAGATCTGTGTATTAGGCGGCGAACCTATTTCCATTAACAGGCACAAACGCAGACGCGCTGCTACTAATAACCATCTTATGATTCATATTGAAAAAATCTAATGACACTGCCCGACTCGGGAATCGAACACAGAACTGCGTGCTCGCACTGTATAGACTTCACCCTTCCAATATCATGTCTTAAGATTACCGCTTTTTGAGTAGATGCAGAGGTGTTGAAATATCCCTAGATCAATCTAAATCAACAGATCACTCGATAGGCATAAATCTGACGCACAGATACTTTTAACAGCCAACATAACTAGCGACAGGATACTCTGTAATCTGCCAGCAGTCATGTTTCCACGTAATTAGGATTACAGGTCATGCTGCGCCAGTCACGAGCAATCAGACGCCTGGCGCATGTTATTATACCTAGTTATTAATAATACATGGTGCACGATCCGGCGCTGTAGGGCGAGGCTAGTGCTGCAGCGGGATGGTTGGGTTTATAAGGGATGATATTCATACATACATATACGCAGATATATTACGAAAGTATGCTTCAAATGCCTTTATTCGACAGTGGACGTGTCCCAGCTGATGATGATGAATAAAAAATTGTTATAGATACAAACACGTTGGCTGTCCGCTAAGCAGGCACAACGGTTAAACAATCAATACGTAGTCAGTATCATAAGTAGCTAAACATGTTAAAATAGTCAAATAATTGAGAGATAGTTAATGTTTCAAATTATAGAAACGCCCAATGACAATCTGAGAATAGTGCCGAACTGGCGCCCTTTAACTTTGCAGTCCAACGGCCATAACACTCAGCTATGAATGCTATAATTTATCAATCTATCATGAAGAACTAGACTCCTACCTAAAAGAAAACACGGGCAGATAATAATAATAAAATAATCAATATACTGCGTCATCACTAGTAGACATATCGCCCAACATTCATGTGGTATGTCTTTGCGACTTTGTAAGACAATGTCGCTTGACATTCGCCTTGTTCACACTGCAGTGGTCAATAGTATGTCACCTGAAGAGGTTAGTATTGTTCAGTGCGACTTACATAAAGCGACTCGCGTCCTCACTATTAAAAACGACGACTGTCGAGGGACACGGATGTCGCAAGCGACGTTGGGCGACATTAAGCGGGACACGTTAACTTCGTGTCGAGCAACAGAGTCGCGGGACAAATGTCGCCTAGTGAAAACGCGGCTCTACACACCTCAACCCGCTTGCAGTGCGACCACAGCCTGAAGGTCGTCACAATAGCAGTATTTTATTTGCTTATTAATAGTGGTTTTGTTTGATAGTTTCACACAGTACCAAATCAAGGCTAAATCGATAAGGCTTGGACATTCCCACTGATTCATGAAACGCTGGAGGCGAGTAGAAAATAGTTTTCGCGTGTAACGTGCACCTTTATAAGTATTACTGTGTAATCAATTACTAATGGTGTATAATTATCTGCAGATTATTATGGATTCCCAGGGATGTGCCTAATAGTAACAAGCGTTGCATGGGGAGGTTCCCGAGTTGGTCTTTCGAGAAGTCCCGGGACCTCCCTTGTTCGTGCAGTTGGTGACCACCGGGTGGTTTTAGTGAGGAAGAAATCCCACACTCCCCCGGTTCCTATCGCCATAGGGTGCCTTTTGAAATTTCTCCCCGAAAACAAAAAAGGCGGTCATAGGTATACCTAAAGTCCCAAAACTTTCTTTAGCTCATAAGTTCAAGAAAACAAAAGAGCGATGACACGATGGATGACTACGGTCTCCTTATCAACAAAACTGGATAACAATGTCAGTTTCTTTGGTGATAGTAAACACATTGGCGCACTATTTCACCACTGCAGTATGACACTGCATTGCACAATAAATGTAATCCCCAAACTGGCACGATATGATTCGTGATCGTTGCCACGCCGATGTGTTTAGTAGAAGCAATTAGCATGGCATCTAACAACTCACTTCACAATAGTGTCATATCACTAATAGTATCATTGCAGCTTTGTGTATACATAGAATATGCTTCATTGTGCTATAATTATTACACAACATGTTTACACGAATCGTAACGTAGAGAGCAATGATGGTACCTGTTTTTTTACCTTGATATAATACAACTGAGACTAACCTTTCTTGGCTAAATGTTGTGTGTTCAAAGATTAAGAACAACACAGATTGGTCTACTTAAATAAGAAGACAAAGTCAACCACAGTTCTTATTCGTAGATATACTATAATAATGTATGACATGAGCAGTAGCGTAGTGCAATCATAGCTCAGATTCAAAGTAAGTTTTATTTATTATTGAAATTATCTTGTATATCGGGGACGAGGACGCAAATGAGTTACGTGATTCATATGAATAGCGCCACAGAATAGATAACTGCAGAATGTTCAGTTGATATTTCTTCTCTATCTTTTGTGTCAATTTAAATTTTCAGTAAAATAATATAATGCCTTAAGAATTAAAAATAAATTTTGAAAATTACACCACTGCTATGGCAAAAATCGAACAAAAAAGTCAAATATTTGGAAAATTAAAAAATCACGACAGCCGTTTCAAAAATAGAACTAAAAAGTAAGAAAAAAGTTTCATCGCAATCAGGATACCTCTTAGATAAGACAGTGTTCCACAGGACGGCCTCAAGCACCCCATAAACCACTATGTATATTGTGCTATTCTATGATCTTTCGAACAAAATGAAATGGAGGGTAAAATATTTGACTGTACACACCATTATTTCAAGCAAATAAACTATTCTATTCTAAAAAAATACTCACTGACAACAGCAGTCTTCTTACTCTCATAGCTATAATGACGTAAGTGTCAAAGTGACAGCTGTCAATGGTGACCCATTTAATTTGTATTCCAATTTTGATGTCTATAATATTCGACAATGGCTAAGTTGCCAAACAAAACAAATGTATATCAGTTACAAGTTCGCACCACACCTTCTGTTTTAATATAATCAGTGGCAGCACCTTACTTACACGTGCATAAGAGTGCATGCGTTAGCCTGGCTGAGCACATGATGCATTTACGCGCGTATCCAGACGAGTACAAACTATCATAACCCTATGTGGGTTACCCGTTGTGTGAAAGATGCTTGTTCGAAACCTATTGGTGAACTGATTTCATTAGAGATGGAGGAGATTATCTATTGCTTAGCCTTTTGGGTCTACTGGCTCCTGATTTAGAAGATGAAATTAAGGTTAATTGGAATTGGCAAGTTTGTTCAACAGTGAACGTCTTCCGGATGATGATGAGTTTAGGATATGTACAAGAAAAGACAATCAACGAACTGGTAACCTACCCATCTTATATTTTGTTTTTGATAGCTTTCCTCTGCCATCCCCCGCCCCATTATTATTCATGGTCGCAATGTATTATTCATAGTACAAACATTATCTACCCAATAATTTCTAAAACAAACACCCCATTACATCGTCCAATTACGTATTATATCCTGTATTTCCCTACAACCCTCTACTATCTTATAAACTACGCATAAAATCTCAGCTTCCTTATTTCCCGGTTAAGGAAATCCTTTTTAAAACAACCACGTGTATCTTGCGCACGTGTAAATTAAATATACATTGAGTATTGAGTCGTGGATATGCATATTGTGTTTATGTTATACTAAGTATACTTCTTTCTTGACTAGATACATCAAAAGCTCATCGGTTTTGAGCTTGAAGTTAACTGCTTATACGACTACCCAATTAAAAGAGTGTAAATCATGTTTTCAGGGTTCATGCTTTCACAAAACACATAAAATATAGTTGTCGTTGATTGTGGCGCTCTAAGTGGGCTTTGTTCAATTGTGAACGTCTTCCGGCTGATGATGACCATATAATATACCTGAGACTATCACGTTTAACGCAATATACAGCGGGAATCGAACTCTCGACGATCGCCAATCCGAGGCACAGCACTGCTAACTGCCGACCTGATTAGCGCAGTGGCTAAGCGATTGAATTGCTGCGTTAAGGGTTGCGGGTGCGATTCCCGCACGGGGCGAAACTTTGTGCGAACCACAGATGTTTGTCCCAAGTCTGGGTGTTTGTGTATGTGATATTTGTTGTTTGTGAAACGTACCTACGACACAGGAGAAATTCCTAGTGCGGGGCGAAGTTTATAAAAAAAAGAAAAAGAAAAAACTGAGCTATCTTGGCACTAGAAGCGCTGATGTCCATCATTTTTCAAAATGTTCATACCAATTTAAGTAAGAACGGTACCCAGTAACTACTGGGTTGGTAACACAGGCATGCACTCGGCTACTGGACCATGCACTAATCGT
The DNA here is from genome assembly GCA_946251915.1 of Abrostola triplasia. Taxonomy (NCBI): domain Eukaryota; kingdom Metazoa; phylum Arthropoda; class Insecta; order Lepidoptera; family Noctuidae; genus Abrostola; species Abrostola triplasia. The sequence goes on from OX276433.1 coordinate 2,155,839, forward strand.
GCATGAGAAAGGTCAGTGAAGGAGCGACACACGCCTGGCCTAAATGACATAACCGGCCAAGAGGGGCGGACAATATAGTGTTAGATTTGTGTACACATGTGAATGGGCTTCGTCCTTTGAGCGCGACGTTCATGCCAATTACACACGTAATCTGAGCACCTTACGTGTGTAATTGGCATGAAAGTTTAGATGCAGAGTTACAAGGAAAATGATATTTGTAAATGCATATTTTATTGTTGGGATGCCGTTGATCTCTGTATGTAAAAAATAATAAATTGGAATCAAGTAACTAAATCGTGTGGGGAGGCCTTTGCCCAGCTGTGGGACATTCCAGGCTAACAAGAAAAGTAAATAAATGCAAAAAAATTTACCCTATAGATACCGATGTTGAATAATCTTTAATAAAATTCACATTTTTTTATAAAGATTACATTGTCAATTTTAACTATTGTGCATTTTCCTAAATAAATAGAAACACTATTAGGTATATCCCTGCAAACAAAATCTGTAATCTCGCTATAGTTAGGTATAATAATTTCAAAATCACAGACGAAAATATAAAAAAACATCTTGGTTATGCAGTAACAATTCCTTTATATCAATTAAGATGTTTGTTACACCCCACCTTTCTTATACCGTCAGGGTAATTGACATTTTCGTTTATGAGGTGACACTCTTTAATAGTGCTCCTATCTCATTGATACGCGTACCGCATACATTCGGAAAATACAATGCGTCAATTACGTGCGGTCATGATTCATAGCATGTTAGAACGAACTATGAATCCTATTCGTTTGACATAAGCTAGACCCGCGGCTTCGTTCGTAATATTCAATTAGATTAGGAATAGGCATCTGAAAAACAATTTTCGAATTGCTTCCCTACATGGACTTTAGTTATCAAAGTTAACAGACAACGGTTGTTTAATCAAACCAGCAACCTAACTTCAAATCAAATCATTTATTTGTTAAACATAGGTAAATCAAAAAATACAATGATGGTATAAAAATAAAATGCAGAGCGCTATGTTTTGCCAATAATGATACAAATTAAACAATGAAAAACTTCTAAATAATTAGCTAAGTTACAGGACTAAAACAAAGTAGTAGGCAATACAAGTGTTTCTTAGCATTAAACATTTATTTAAAAGGTTCTTTGCTACCAATTTGTGTTAGAAAACCTCTGTTAAAGAACTCGCTGTCCAAAAAAATCACATTTGTAATTACAGTAATTAATGCAACGCAATGTGTTAGGCTTATATTGTGACCGATAAAAGGAACGAAGATTGCACATTACATAATAAATAATTATATATATATATTGTTTTTATACTGCCTCTTTACCGTGAGCTCTTTAAGCAGGACATTTTCCGATGTGGAAGCCAGACGCTGCAGCGTGCTGTGTAGTGCGGCCTCTCGCTTTCACATCGGAAAATGACCTGCAGTGCACGCTCATACTAACCCCGTAGTACACCTCTTCTATCTACCACTTTGGGGAATACAGCCCCCTTACCATGAAGACTTTAAACAGGGCAGTTAACGTTATGTAAGCGAATTCATTACATTACACACGCCGCATCACGCTGCACGCGTATGTAGGGGCGTTTCGCTTCCGCATCTTAAACTGTCCTGCTTTAAGAGTCCATGGTAAGGGGCTGGTGTGTTGATAGCATATTGTTGTCCACAACAGACAGACAGACAGTTCCATACCGTCCTCAATGAGTAGATCGTGAGTCAGTCTTTAATTGATTGTTTCAAAATTCTACAATCGTTACGTCTTGTTAATGGCCAACCGTAGTCATGTTTTTGCCTAATCGAGTTGGTACATGTCCTCAAATACAATAATTAGCATATTTATAGCTCGCGCGACGATACGTGACTGAGGATAAGGGTATAACTGTAAAACATAACGTAATTAGCTTTAGCAGCACTAGACAAAAAACTGTTTTTTCGAATTTTATCCGGGTAAAAAAAATATATTATGGTGGCCTAGTAGTTAGCATACCGAAGGTTGCATGTTCAAACCCAGGCAAGTATCAATGTGTCCTTTTCAATGTCATAAATACTTTCTTAGATATTCTAAGACATCACTGACTAACGGTGACGGAGAACATCTTGAGTAAACCTGAATTTAATTATCTGAAATCGCCTGCAGTGAGCTAGCGTGCTGATTAATGTCCAATCCTTTTCTATAAGAGAAGCCTTTCCTCTGCAGTGGGACAAGTATAGGCTGTTTATTTATTAAAAAAACAATTTGGCACGGCCATATTTTTGTTATACATGGTACACCTTAAACCAAATAAAAATACGTCATTGTACACCTGTGCACACAGGTTTTCATACCTACATATACCTATAACTCCTACAGGTCGAATGGAATAAAATCGATTGAAAAATCATAAAGCATGTTCACACACGTCACCTTGGACATTGGTTATTGCACTGCAGTGCATACATTTACCTGCTTATCTTATCTACTGCGAATATAGATTTATTAACTTCCCACGGGGACCCTCCGCTCCCTAGGTAATGCTCTTGGGGTCTTCGGCCGGCTATACAAATAAAAATCGCACCACCTGCCCCTATGTGCCAATGTAAACGTTATAGAAATTGTTTACTTTGCTGTGTGTCACTAAAAGTACAGTAGCTGTAGGTACTGGTAGAGTTAAGGTATAAACTAATATTCGATTTTTATATATACCTGTATTTTATTACCGCGGTGTTACCCGCTACATTTTTAGGTAACACCCGGGACCGGGATAAAAACAGCCTATGTGTACCCAAGGACTCAGCTACCTCCATACCGAATTTTAGCAAAATCGGTCCAGGCGTTTGCGCGTAAAAAAGTCACAAACATACCCACAAACTTTCGCCTTTATAATATTAGTATCGCTATGTGCTATGTCGCTAGGTTGACTAAAAATAAAATAAATAAATATAAAGGCATTAGCCAGTATTATAGCAAAACTCATGCCGCGAAAGTTGTTGAATTTTTTCTAAAATTCTTATAGAGTAAGAAGTAGCATTTATAGGCTTCGCGGTACGCTTGCTTGCTGAGTGTCGGCAATTGCAGACCTTTAATAATCTACTTGCGTTTAAAAACAGTAATACCCAAGTGGTATGATCATAAGACAAGATAAGGTCACAAGCTCAAACCCCGGCACGCACCAATATCTTTTCTAATTCATGTGCGTACTATAAATTGGGTATCAGTAGCTAAAAACGGTGAAGGAAAACATCGTGAGGAAACCGGCACACCTGAGAGATTTTTCAGCGGTGTGTAAAGTGTCAGATGATCAGTCAAGTCATGTCATATCATGCCTACAGGCGGTTTAATCTGTGACACCAGCCTGCGCCAATCGAGCCGTCATTGTTTGTACATTGTTATTTTATTTATTATAGGTATACATAAATAAAATCAACTCTTATTATTTATATTAACAGATAATATATTCTAGTGTCGTAGTGGGGCTCGTAGCTACGAGGTTATGCCGCACTCGCCGCGATCAGTCTTGTGATGGGTGACCGTTTTCACATGTCGAGACCCCTCCGTGCTTCGAAAGGCACGTTAAGCCATTGGTCCTACTCCTGATGTCCCTCAGCTCGTGTCGGTCTACCGTACCAACCAGCTATGAAAGTTAAGGAATAAGGGGTGCACTAGTATTTACGCGCATACTTGTGCACTATAATATCTCCTGCGTAGTTGGCTCTCAACTGAGACAGGACGCCGTGACCGGAATTCGGTAAGGAAGCCATTATTATTCTAGTGTCATATAAAGTTCCTGTTGTTGCAGACGATACACGACGAACGACTGAACTCCCGAGTAGACTCGATGCTGCAGGAAGGTCTCATACAGGAGCTGCTGGACTTCCACGAGAAACACAACATGCGAAGGATCCAGGATGGGCAGTAAGTTCTCATCATCAGTCCTCTTTAAGGATTTAAGTAGAAAACAATATTGTATCAGAAAGTTAAGGATGAAGAGCTCCTTAAACTTCCGAGACGGAAAAAATATTGATTACTGTTATGGCTAAGTAGATACTTAAGTAAATAAGTGATGAAGATTCATCATCATTATGATCAAGTTAAATGTAATTATTAAGTATTCAATTGATTAGAACAACCTGCCAAGGCATCAGTAATGTTGAAAAACCTTCAAGTATTTTTTGGACCAGTTTTTAAGTATCATATTAACATAACATCACGCCTGAATTCTTCGAAGGGGAGGTAGAAGTGCACACTATACATATATGTAGTTCATCCACATTTCGCCAGTTATGTTATTAGTCCCAATATTATAGTAGGCGAACCTATTGCCATCAACCAGGCACTTATTCAGACTTTGTGCATTACCTAATGGAAAAACCTAGTAACACTTTGCCCGACCCGGAATTCGAACCCTCGTGCTCAACAGCCGCGCTTATTCCCTATTCCAATTCTCATTATAATTTTTCATTGATTCAGGTTCGCTCTGAATCAAAAATCATAGAATAAACTTCCAAGTTCCTTTAACCAAAGCAACAATGCCGTTAACACAACCTCACCTCAAACAACGCATCAATAATTAAAATATACCGACATTGAAAAAGATCGTTATCGCTTTTAAACAAAGTCCGACAGACAGTGAAGTTGCCGATCAATACTTAATTTACGGAAAACAAAGGGCATTCGTTCCATACAAATTATCCGTGAAATTAAATGGCGCTAAACGTAACGTTCTGATACTGAGAAACGCGAGATCGACAGCCGACCCTCTTTTAGGGTTCAGTACCAAAACTGTATTACCAGCCTTACCGTGAACTCTTGAGCAGGGCAGTATGACTACTAGGTACTATATACTTACCCAGCGATGCTAGGGAAGACCCGTTTACAGTCTCCCCAGGGATGTGCCTCATAGGCGTTGCATGGGACGTTCCGGAGTTGGTCTCTCTAGAGGTCCCGGAACTTCCCTTGTTCGTGCTGATGGTGACCACCGGGGTAGTTTTAATAGAAATCCCACACTCCCCGGTCCCTACCCCATAGAGGCCGGGAAGCATTTGAAGGTTTCCCCCAGAAAACAAAACAAGGTTCTCCCCTTCTTCTTCCCTTTCAAACATGGCATTTAAAGGTAGCTGTTACAAGTATTTAATTTTGTTCCGGCTAAATATTTCTCTATTGAATGATTTTTCGCTATTGTTCTATCTACGAAGACAAGGAAATGGGAGGGTCCCATTTCCTTGTCTTCGTAGATAGCTAAACTAATGTATAAAAAATCACACTGATGCAACTCTAAAATCTAGATAACAAGAAATACAAAGCGGTATTCATGCATGTAGGGTTTTATAAAACCAATCACTTGTTTTTATTCGCATGCGCTTTAGGCGACTTTCATTGAAAGTAACAAACCACGTACTGGCCAGGTACAGAACCCTGAGGCGTCCGAACCTGTTCGCTTTTCAAATATTTGATTAATTGACGAATAACGAATAAAATGTATTTATTTTTTGGCGCGTAACGAATTCTTTTGTGTGACGGGATTTCAGGAAACTTATTTTACGTTGTTAAATTGGCAACACTTACGCAACCATTGTCATTTTAATTACTGCCTTAGGTTTTATTATCATTTGTTTATAGTTGTCTATATATATTTAAAATTAAATGGTCAGTCTTTGGATTTGCACTGAATTAGATGTATGTATTTGGATTTTGTAGCTGGAACTCGGAATAACATACTACTTATATTAAGTATAAGTAGTAGTACGACCGAAACCAATTCCACTATTTACACATATTACAAAGCATAAGACAAATCTAATCAATACCAATGGAACAATAGAAAATAGTTACATTGTTAATTTTTAAAACGGCATGTATCCATCAAAACAACGTAAAGAGGAGCTATGATAAATACTTAAAATACTTTCTTCCATCTACAATTCCATCACATGATAAATTCCTCCACCTCTGTGATGCCTCAGTGAAGTCAAGGGTGTAATAACTCTCCCATCCTAAGCCTGACCGCACGACCGCCGCATCCCACCGATGTACCACAGTTGTTTGATCAACATTTGCGTATTATCCTTGCGGTAACAACCAACCCTGAACTGTTCTCAACATTGATATGTTAATTAGTAGCGTGACCTAGCTTCCTAGCAGTGTTGAGGGTACAAAGCTTTTAAACATTTTAATGTCTTATGTACATATTTGATGGCCTGATAGATGCTTATATTATGTATATAAAACAAAAAAAGTCGAGTTTGTTAGACTTATAACTTGAGAAATGCTGAGCCGATATTCGTGGTTTTTGATTCCTTGGATACGTAACTATTAAAATCTGGAAAATTTCAAGAAAGAAAAGAAATAAGTAATTATTTTTTAAATAAATTAGGCTTGGTACTCCGCCATCTTTCGCGATCGACAGTTTACGTCACGCTGTTTTTCCGGGCAGTACGTCTGCCGGGTCCGTAATTAATATTGAAACAAATGAAAGTGGAAAAAACGAAGAACCTCAACCTTGTTTAGAACACCTCAATAAAGAGTTCATGCAATTTTGAACTTGTATTATTATACGCTCACAACTTTATTTTTAGATTAATAAAATCATTAAGAAAAACGATTTCTTGAAACAAAGACTAAGGATAAGTAATATCTATCATAAATATTTAAAAATCTCATACAAATTTCCCCCAAAAAACTAAAGGTACTCGTTAATGGGCCCAAAAGACAATCCAGACTTAACTACGAGTATGTCTAGGTTGCCAACCTCTTTACAGTTACAAATAAATACGCACCTACATGGTGCCTACGCACGCAAGTTTAAAAAAAGTGCACAAAAACAAAAATGGCGTTCGCGGGCAACGTCCCCGGTGTCATCTGCTATGCGGCCTGCGGTCGCGTAGTTTCGTATTACATGTGCGAGCCTATTTTACTACGACACAATTGTTTGGTACTTGCTTTCACTGAATAATTAGATTATACGCTCAGCTTTTGAATTTCACAGATAAATATTCAAAATGTTATTTATATATTTGATTCGATTATCGATTCCGAGATTCGATTCGTGGAAAATAAGTACAATATTCTTTATTGCTCACCATTATACAGATTATACTACACAATTACACAGAATAACTAAAAACTAGGTGTATGGGTACTATTGGCTTTGAAAGATTTTTTTTATTCTTTTTTACCTTTTAGTTTACACTATGAATCCATAAATACTTTTCACACTAAAAATTAAAAATTGTAATCCAAACCGAAGATTAGTTTAGGCTTGAGAGTAAGACTATATTTAAGATGTATCGTTATTTAAAAATATTTAACAAAAACGTTCAAAACATAGATTTGAGCTTTGACACCGTGGCATTTGCACATAAAACGAACGCCACACGTATTTTCAATGTAAACGCTGTTACCCGTAGATTTAATCATTATAATTAATATAAGTGACATAAAGTATCAAGATTAACTAATTATGGGAAACAAGAAACAGTGCGTAAGTGCGGGTTGGTAGCAAGCATCTACAACGGCACACCATCTCGATGTCCACTGGAACTTAGTTGAGTGAAACTGGGTGTAAACCAACTACCAAGTGGCTTTAATAGGGTAAGGATGAGGTGCAAAGGTGCAAATGATGTCGTAGACCGACGGGGGAGCAGCCAAGCCGAAATGTAACCCCTCAATGTGTCTCTAGTATTGTTGTAGCGATGTCCGATGTTGACAAAATGCTGGATTATAACTTATAGTAGAAGAATTGATATTATTTTTACTGATGTTATGGTATGGTCATGATCATGTTCAAGGAATAGGGGAAAAATAAGCTAATGCAAAAATCAACTTTATATATTTACGTAGTCATTGTAATACAAAAAAATCTGCTGACTATCCACACATTTCATTTGTACATGTTGTTAGCAGTGCTAGCACCAAAAAGGAAAAGTGCTCAAGCTTTGCACTGAACTGAACCTATCTAATATTTATGTAGCATCCAAAAAACCATATTACGCTCTACAACAATAGGAAATGTACCTACAAACAAAATGTCGTCTGTAAAACAAACACTGCCTCTTCCAGATACGATTCCTTGCCTCTTCCATGGCTATAAGTCCTCGTCAACTTATAAGTTATACGGCTTCATCTGGCTCTCGCTTCATTAACTTCACGTAATACGTCATACCGTCACAACCCTTTAACCTACTTCAATGTTTCTTCCCTTCCGTAAATGGGGTCACTTGGGCCCCTTGAGATGATGGGGTGTATGCAACGGTTTGTTTGACAATTGAGAACAGAATACTACATAGGTAGCTTAAGAGGTATCTGATTTAACCCTTTTCGTGACGAGTGTAGGTATCAGATGGCTAATGTTTAACTATTGTGTCTATTTATCGGGCACTCCAAGTATTAGGTATTAAGTATCATCATCATTGCCCGTTGCAGTCCACTGCTGGACATAGACCTCCCCCAATGCCCACCACAAAACCCTAAGTTATGTATGCTAGGCTTCAATAAAATAATAATACTAGCCTTAAACTGTCCCATACTTAAAATTTCGATATTATATTTCATAAGCTATCTCAAAATATGAGATAAGCTGTCTCAACAATTTTGATTTAAGAAGTAGGTTTTTTTACTTTAAGTCACATAGGCTTTTTATACATGCTTAAAATAATTGTATATGGCCTATTTTGCATACCGCTGTGCCAACGAAACATGATGAACTCCACTATGTAACAACTTTATGTACCGTGTTTCAAGCAAATAAATATATAATTATTATTATAATTATTGGCCGTAGCCTCTTCTCAAACAAGTAAGGACCAGCCATTCTAGTCCTACGCTGGCTCACCGTATATTCACTATTTCAGACTGCCTAATCAGGGTATTTCCTCCAGCACTGATTAGTATAATAATAAACAAAGTAGGTACAAATTAAAGGCAATGTTACTTGTTAGTTACTGAACTCTCAACCGCTATGGATCCGGTTCGCAATCCTAACATTTAGGCTACACGAGAAATACTTAGAAATTTTGAATTAACTATAAAGCTAACTGCCATAATGGTAAACCACAAAACGATAATTGAATTGAAGTAGCCCACAGCTGTTAATTAAAACGGAACCACGATTACGAACGTTGGCAACGACTGTTGAGATTAAATCGGATTTATCACCATGCTGTAACGGATCTCGATCTTATCAGCTGTTCAGAATATGATAACTGACGGTTAACGGTCACTCACTGGAGTGACGCCTTATAAGGTTAGGATAGGCATTGGATGGTAAGTGATGATGATGATAGTATATCATCATCATTTGAAACAGTTATTATTGTACCAGGCTATTTTTCAAAAGTACCAAGTCAATACTAAACGTCTTCCGCACCCTTATTGACCAACCACACTTGACTGCCAAACTAGTAACTTCCCACAAAATATGTATTGTCATGACCAGTTCAGTTCTCAATAATTAGCTTATTCTGCATGCACCATTGTCAATCTATCAATAAGTGTCTTTGTGTAGAGAAAATAAATGAATTTATTATATTATTATTATTCTAACTCGATGAAGCGAAGAACGAAGTACAAACTACAAATAAAACTATTTCACGTCGAAAACTAGTTACTAACTGGCACTGAGAAGGCTTGGAAAGTAGCTAACGTTAGGCATATCAATCACAAAATCCTGAATGACGGGATTTGGAATTGTGCCCGATAAACGGGAATAGCCCCTCCCTATTACGAGGGCTTAACACCGTCATCCGCGAAATTTGGGCTCACAACACAACTGAAACGCCTGCACAGGCACAATAGTATTATAAAAAACCCGTATAATGTATAAAAAACAATAATAGACATAACAACAGATACAACAAAAAATATGTTTACTGACTTTTCGCGCGGTTTTTATGAATTGACATTTATTTTACAACAGGCGGATTATTGGTCGCAGACAAAAGGAATCGTGTTGTCCGTGGCAAAGGCGTTTTGTTATGCAGCCCTTGTCCATTCAATTTTTTTTTAATGGTGGTCATTGGCTGGCGCTTATTGTGGCCCTGGGGGGAGAACTGAGGAATTCGAGCGCCGGTAATATCATTTGAAATCAGAACGTGTACAAACTATTTGGTTGAGGTTTTTACCAATAGTTACATGTTTTAGGGCGAGAAGGAAGGGAAGGGGGAGGCCTTTGTTCATCAGTAGACGTCTTCCGGGTGATGATGAGGTTATTTTAATCCGCAAATATTTATAGACGGGTTTTAATTTCCTTTTTATACATCTGATACTTTTATAGGATACCATTGAAATGTCAGCTTAAAATAATTAAATAAACTGTTTAATTAATAAAAATTAAATCATTAATTTCCTTTGTTTCTCTAAATATGTATGTATTTGACCGTGCCATCTCTGCCTAGTTCCTCAAACATTATAGACAACCCACACTAATTAAATAAATCTATTTATAAAAATCATGCATGGTTCCCACATACCGCACCTTACACCTACTTTGCTCAGATGAATCAATCGATGTGTCAGGATTCCGAACGAATTCATTAAATTTATATCAAGTAAGCAATCAAATATTTAAAATAATAACTTTGACAGCTGCCCCAATAAAAATAAACTGGCTGGTTGAAATTGCTAATAGAATAATAATTGCGGGATTGAATTAAAAGAGTTCGATATTTAAATATTAATTTACTGTGCCTGAAGCGGCAGAAATGGCTTGGCTTTTACTTTTGTTTTAATAATAATCATAAAATCATCATCAGTTTAGAGAAAATAATTAATTATTATATCTAAAATATTGTTTAGTTAATGACCTATTAGGTTGTTGTCCAGAAGGTAAGTAATAATAATTAAATATCGATAAATGTTAAACGATTTGCACACATTAATAGGCAAAAGTGTGTGTTTATATACAAAGAGGCCACACGCGCTTAAATTTTTTATTATATTTTTTCTATCTTAATAAAACATCGCCCCATACTAAGAGTTTCTCCTGTATCATGGGTGCCTTCCACAAACATGAAATATCACATACACAAACACCCAGACTCGGGACATACCTACATCTGCGATTACACAAATGTTTATCCCGTGCGGAAATCAAACCAGCAGCAGTCCAATCACTTAGCCACTGCGCCAATCAGGTCGTCAAAACAAAAATTAGAAACAAGTGTAGCAAACAAAACACAAGCGTAACACCTGAGCTTATAAAAAAACAATAAATTATCTTTGAATTCTTGATTTGCACCGATGAAATTAAAACGATGCTACGCGATAAATATATCAAAATGAAGGAAATAAATCGACTAACATTTGAAGGTTAAACGTCAACAGAACTCAGAAGCATGAGGTTAACGAACGATACCTAACAGAGGTTACGTAACCGATGGATCGGTCGCTAAATAATTATAGCGTCGAAAAAAAGCCCGCCATGAAATGGCCCGCGCAAATCCATTCGATTTTCAAATGTTGTGTCTGCGAACTGCGAATGATTGTTTGTAACTTTGTAGTTTTATTTTTAGATAAGTAAATTATGTAAGAATTTATATTTAATTAGGTAAGTCTGACTTATACGCAATTATAGGTATTGAAGTAAATAAACAATTAATTACCTTTGTTTGTGTATTTAGAGGATATTATTTAGGTAGGTACGTTTATACAGGTTTATACATACTTATTATAATTTAGCAAATAACTTTGCAACGGATTTCGTTCGCGGAAAACTTTTTATCCCGGCTTTACGAAATTAAAATCCGTCATAATCGGATCAGCATTTTACCTTGAAACCGTGCCTAACAAACAGACAAGAGAGGATACGCTAAGGATACGTTACTTTGTTTATAATTATTGTACAAGTTGGTACCTTTTTCAATTATAATAAGATTTTTTTTAATTCCACAAACGTCATCCAGCTAAATATATTTTTTTGTCAACATTACAATCAAACCCTGTACGTCGAATTCTCTACTAGATAATACCAACTACGCAGCAAACAAAACACCAACACGCCCACAGATAAATAACCCGCGAATTTCACTTCCCCGAAAGATACGCTATCTAACAGATAAACAAAACATTTTTGCATGCTTTGTGTGGTAATCTACATTCGCTAGCCTTGAGCAACTTATCTTTTGTTAGTTGTGACGCAATACGTAGGTTACAGTGTAATTTGTCTCAACTGTGTAACAGAACTTAGATAAAGGTTTGCTAGAAACTAGACTATATTAATAATTGTGACGGAAAAATACTAATATACTCGCAAAAACCTGTTTAGATGTTCACACACTCTGATTAATTAATGGCTTCATCATTCAGGGTTTAAAAGTAATAAAAATATTGGTATCAGTATCTAACTCAGGGTATTTACCTATTTAAAGAATGGCAAAAGACTCCGCGTAAGGTATAACAATGGGCGAAATATGGGCGTTTAAACTTCTGATAAAGCACCTCCGCGTACCTCATAAGTGTGCAATAGCGCAAGTGATCTATCTACCTACCACTTTCTGGATTTAAGGCGTAATGTTACAGTTACCTAGTTTATGTACTTACCTGTGTTATACTAGTCAGCCCCCTTACCATGACCTCTTAATGCAGGACAGTTTACGTTGTAGAAGCGAGACGCAGCATTAAACTGCACGTAGCGGCGTCTCGTTTCCGCACCGTAAACTGTCCTGTTCCAAAGAGTTCATAGTAAGGGGGCAGTATCTAGTTCAAAGTAAACAGTTTAGTTCACATGTTAATGGCGCTGAAAATCATAATGTTTGCCGCTGGCTTCCCTAATCGGCTTACAGACCTTACCTTGTTACCAGACTTACTCCAAATCAATTTTAGTAAGAAGTTTAACTTCGAGTTTCTTAAGTCCTTATTCAGTCGACATTTTAGTTGGTATACCTTCATAAGTAACTTTTTAGAAGATAAAAACTATGTTGATGTTATCTATACTTACTATTTTTGGTCTCATGTCTCTCTCTAGTCGTCAAGAAAAAAACATCTTACATATAAGTCAAGTTCAGTATTTATATTATGAGAAGTGACTGAATTCACATGTCAAGACCCAGTGCTTCAGAAAGCAGGTTAAGCCGTTGGTTCTGCGCCCGATCTCTCTCCGTTCGTGTCGGTCTACCATCCCATCGGACTAGAGAGTGAGGGAATAGGAAGTGCACCTGTGTTTGCGCGCATACTTGTGCACTATAATATCTCCTGCGTAGTTAGCTAGGCTCCGCTGAGATAGGTCGCAGTGACCGAAATTCGGTCATGAGAACATTATGAGAATTATAATAGGATTACCTTCATCTTCAAACGTATGCTTTTATCCGCGCCGGGGTAAACAACCGCCTGTGCCGTGTACCATCAATAATTAATTTGTTACAACATCCTATTTATTACCATGTTCCAGGCCACCGGACTACACCAAAGGAATCTTTCAAACTCTCGGCTTTAAAGAATTCCATGACTATTTAATGTTATCCGCTGAAGAAAGAAACAGCGATCAAGGGGAAAACATGCTCAAACAAAGTATAGAAAACATGAAGATGGGCACTAGACGGTACGCCCGCCGGCAAAATAAGATGATTAGAGGAAGATTCTTAGAACATCCGACAAGAGAAGTAAGCTTTAATTACCTACTCGACAAATAATATATATATAACAAAAAGTTGCCAAGAATTTCGGGTAACTGCTAGTTATAGAAATAACTCACAGGAATAGCTTGTATGGTACATAAAACCACGGTAATTTCTGTTTCGTGTACCCAAACAGTCGATAGATCAAAAATAAGCGATATCTAAGTATTGCGTGTTATTAGTTTATGGCGCATATATTTTATGTTACGTTTGTAATAAAACTGAACGTTAAGTACCTACATGAAAGTTCAATTTTATTTGAATGTTATTATTTTAAAAGATCTTAATTGTTTATTTTGTAAAATCAATTTTAATAAATAATTTATTATTCTCGTTCTTAGTTCGGTATACGTTGAAATTGTATGCTGTCAAGTAATCATTTATATAAGAGCCATCTCGTGTCGAGTAGCGAAACTACACGAGCAATAACGTTGGAGATTTATCTCTATTAGTTATGGTATTCGTTTACCATTGTCGCAATAGATGGCGCTAATACCAGTTACATTATTTCAGATTCCTCCTATTTACGAGCTTGATACTACTGACGTTACAAAGTGGGACGAGCAGGTCAAAGAAAAAGCCATACATATTATAGAAAATTATATCAACGAAACTCCAAATGATTTTGAGCCATTAAAGTCGAATATAGACGATAAGAAAAGGGAGATGGATGGAAATTCTCATAATTACTGCAATGTGTGTAACAGGATTATCATCGGAGATAATGTGTTTGCCATTCATTTAAATTCCTTTAGACATAAGAAAGTACTGAAGAAAAAGATACTGGAAGAAGAAAGAGCCCTGGCGACAGGAGCATCAAGTTTTGTTGAATCATAAATGTGTGTTACTAAAAATATAACAGTTATAATAATAAATAAGTGTTCTCTGAATTTCTTTATTTAAACATAACTAATATAACATATATACAGCTAAACCATCTAAGTCTATTTTAAACCTTCTTCCTCTACCTCTGTTGTGTTTACCAAATCATTTTTATTTTTCGGTGCTCGGTAATCATAGTGTTCAAATTCTGGATACTGTTTTAGAATTTCACTGTATGCATCACATATTCTAGCAAATTCCATATTAGCTATCTGATAAGGTCTGGTTACAGGATCTATGTCAGCCATTTTATACATTCTCAAAGCCATTTCTTCTCTAACATCTTCAGGAAATAAAGTTTGAGCGCCTCTGATGGAATACTTTTGTCTCATAGAAAATATTTGACGGACTACTTTTTCAACCATTTTGAATGGTTGTTTGATGATTGGATGTTTCAAAGGTGTTAAGGTGACCACTCCAACATCAACATCAGGTTTTGGCAAGAAAGCAGCTCCGGGGATATCAAATTTGTATTTTACTGTACACCAATTCTGGCACATGACAGACAGCCTACATCTCTGGCTGCTCAGAATTCTTGCAGCCATCCGTTCAGCAACTTCCTTTTGAAATGTGAGAGTCATCCTAGATCGACCAAAGGCCCATGCACCCTCTTGCTTAGATATCATTTCCAGCCATCGAATAATCAGTATAGTAGACACGCTAAAAGGCAGGTTACCAATTAAATTGACTGGTGGAGGTGGTTCAAGCCAATCTGTTTTCACATCTTTAGGAATAAACTGGCCAATGTCAGTCTTTAGAATATCACCAGTTATTATGTCGACATCCACTCGGTGTTTACATGCATCTGCCACCAGTTCTAGAGTTGGGATAAAGCGACTATCTTTTTCGATCAAGATTACTTTTCTGGGTGCTCTTTGGATAATAGACCTTGTTATTCCGCCGGGGCCAGGACCGACTTCGCAAACAACATGATTTTCTATGTTACCAGCTGCGTTCACTATTTTGTCAATTAAACGCGGTTCCATCAGGAAATTTTGAGACAGCTCCCTGAGAGCTCGAAGTTTGTACAGTCGTATAACATCTTTAATACTTGGTAGAGGAGGTAATCTTATCTGCACAGCTTTCTTCGCCGCAGCCATTACTGCTGCTGGATTTTGACGGGCTCGTTGAAGTCGTCAAGGAAGGTCTCTTGCTTCACAGCGAATATCGAGTAAAAGTAGACACTCAGTACTCCGGCTCCGATAGCGCAGCCAGTAATTCTGTTTCTTTTGGAAATTTGCTGCAACCTTTGCACGCGTTCGCGATTCTTTTGTTCTATCAGTTTCATATAAGATATTTCAGCCTGTTTCAGCACTGGATCTTGAGCCGTACTGCTGATTTTCGGCTTGAAAGTAGTGTCGGGGTCTCCCATTACGAAAACACAAAATCTCTTCGAGTATAACCTCAAATTCGAGCAATCGAGAATGAACGGATAAAAGACACACAATAACACCACAGATAATAGTAGTTATATAATGACTGAACTTACTGAACGAAGAATGAGGATTCCGGTAGTAATTATCACAGAATATACAACAATACGTTCCAGTACAGCCAAATGTTGGGATTTATAGCATCTGTCGTTGCCTTTTAATTCCGGAATTCAATGCAAAAATGTTTACAAGGACAGGTGAAAGTACAATATAATAACATTTTATAGGCAAGTAATTAATAACCGGCTTTAAAATAAGCATTTTAAATCTCACTCCACTCAAAAAATCAAAATAAGTAAACACCTCTCGCATTTTAATAAGTGAAATGAATATTTTTATAATTCATTTTAAATAAACACATTGTTTTATGACTTCAGGTGTTCTACTGGGTATATTATTATAATTTTATATACCTATACGTATGTAACAACTTTCAAGTATGCTATAAATATTACTTATCAGAATCAGCTGTTTACGACGTTTGTCATAAAACATATAATCAACAAAACAAAAGCCATGCGCGCATCTATCTCTTTCTAAACAAGAATCTCTGTCACTCACACGCACACATTTGCACCAGCTCGAACTCGGAGGCTCGTAGTTCTCGTGTCAAAATCGTCAAATCCCGTCTCGCGTTGCAGACGTTAACTTGTGCGATTCGTTGGCTGCGCACTAATCGCGTTAAACTTTGTTGTGTTTTGTGTTAAAAATGCCTTTTATTTCAAAAGACTGGCGGTCCCCAGGTGAAGAATGGGTGAAAACTCAGGAAGGATGGGAAAAGAAGAAAGTGCTGGAGTGCACCTCACAGCGGTGAGTTGCGTTGCAAAATAAACAGTCCTTTGTTCGCATATAGTTGAACGCAACAAAATAACTTGGGCTATTTAGTAGTTCAATAATTACAGACTAACATTAGTGCGCTTAAAATTGATAATTATTTATGCTTGATTTTTGTAGTGTTATTGTGTTTGTTGAAAAAAGGCTATTTTGTATTGCAGATATCCCGCTATAACTAACTATAATAACACTGATGATAGTCAGCAGAAGTCCTGGTGAGTTTGTTATGAACTTATTACGATTGTTATAATATTAGTATCGAGATCAGCTGTTGTCTGTTGTTGTATGCTACGCTGTTATTGATTTCCTTGCGCGTGTGTGTGTGAGTCCTTCGCCTCGTTTTGCGTGAACCACAGTCAAACGAAGAAAGCTTGTAGGTACCTGTTTATACATCTGATTGCATATATTCAAAGCTATTGCTGAAACAAAGAACTTTAACATTAAGTTTAAGCTAGATGGTAAATACTTAAGTCTGTAACTAGTTACAGCTGAAGGTTTTTAATGAAGGAAACCGTGGTATAGTATGATTACTATTTAAAAACATGAATAGAAACATAAAACATCTATAATAATATTATTATTTACGTACAAACCAAATTATTTCGAAATCAATTGACATTTCAGTGTCAATAACTAAGTAGGTTTTACCATAACATATGTAAACTATTTAAAAAAAGCCATAAAGTTCTTGATATTAGGTAAAGGCCTAGGGCCCCTAGGCACACGACCTACCTACGTTTAGTCGTTACCTATATCGTCTGCTGATGACACATTACCTTGCGTTTTCTTTGAGGAAATAACAGGTAGAGTATTCCAACTACATTGGAAAGTACTTACACTCATGCAATTATGACGAAATAAATAGGTATTGTATAATTGTTTACTATGTAAATATTTAGTAGTACTCTAGTCGTGTTCACGTGTTTCACGGTAATGCCCAATTACGGTGGTGGCCGGTTAGGAACTTACGAGCCATTCCCAAAAAATCCGGTGAATAACAACAATCAACAGCCCCCTTACCATGAACTCATGCAGGGGAGGTGGAAGCGAGACGCTGTACTACACTTCACGTAGCGGCGTCTCGCTTCCACATCGCAAACAGTCCTGCTATAGGAGTACATGGTAAAGGCGCTGTACGTTCTCTCCTATATTCATCCCTATAACAAGTTCTCACGTATACTAACACAAGTAGACCACCAAAATCTCTATCACAGACACACACAACTACGAACGTCCAATAAGTAGGTAATCTTATCTTCCGTTGCTCTAAAACAATATATCCATTGACATATTGTACCAAACTATCTCGCAAGATATTATATCGACGCGTAATAGACAAATAGGTCAATAGCTATGAATGAAACATGTTATGACTATGTTATGTATGAGTTACGGAATATTATTCATAATGAACACTGTCAACATAGACTTTATATAACATCACGCCTTTATTCCCCGAGGAAGTAGAAAATAGAAAATACACACATTAATAGTATATCCACATTTCGCCAGTCATAGGTCCCAATGCAATAGGGGGCGACAAGGGCACAAATCCGTGCTGCTACTGACAGTTACCTTATGGAAAAACCCAGTAACTCTGCCCGGCCTGGGATTCGTACCTTCATGCTTAGCAGTCGCACTTACCGTTTAGCGACCACTAAACCTAGACCTAGACTAATCTAGCTGAGACACAATGATATGAAACTGTAGGTACGTACCTTACTAGGTAACTAATAGTCTCCAAGCTTGCCAAGTATTCGGAAAGGACTAAGAAAGTCCTTCTCAGCCTAAACCCCTGGCTCTTATCTGCCTCATTTTACAAACCCAAAGCCTTCTTGTGGCAATTTACTTACCAAATTACTCTCTTAATTGATATTGCAAACGGGAGAGAATTCCTCAAATTATGTGTTTTCTCTTTACTATCAAGGCACTTTGAAACTCGTTTATATTTATTTCAATTCAAATAAAAGGCCGCCATTTAAAAAATGCAAGCACTGGTTTCTGGTTTCAGTACAATTCTCGGTTAAATTGTTTTCCGTTAACAAAGACGATGGACACAAAGGACAACTAACTAAGGGTTCTATTTATTTACTAAAATGTTCGGGGCATACCTACAATGACCTACATATTATATTTTATTGTTAAATATTGTTACGATCTTCAAAAAACTAATTATTTAACTCTCTGGTAAATGTTCAGAGACAACTGTAGTCTGTAGTGGTACTGTCTTCAGGATTTACCCAACTGCTTCTAAGGCGGATTTACCTAACTGCTTCTATGCCTGATTGCTTATTTTGCAAGCTGGCCTATATCGCCAAAAACATTGTCTATGAAGCTGTTTTTATTTTAAATAATGCTGTCAAACAGTGACTCGCTGTTCTAAATTCAAACATTATAACTGAACATCCATCGCTGGCCTGTTACATAATAAGCAATCGATTATGCAAGGAGTACCTATTTAATCAAATCCAAAAGTCGTGACCAAACAAAAAAACGTGCTGCCCCGTATCTAGGTCGGGCTGAAATGCACAGTTCAGGTCAAACCACTCGCCTGTAAAGCTCCAACTCAATATGAACAACCAATTTGTTTGGCAGACAGATATTTTTCTTCGGCTGAATATTTAGAACGCGAGCTAGAGTTTGAAAAGTAGACTAACCTACATAGAGTGGCTACTCTTTGAATTTTCGTGTAATTGTTTTATTTTTAACCTGCATACCGTAATAGTGTGCCTGTAATGAAACCATGTTGACTATCAAAATACTTTATACACTCATCACTTCTTTGACAGAAGTCCATTCATTCTACATTTCGGCTATTTTAAATGCTCAGATTAATAAAGAAGTCATAAAAGTCATCATAAAATGATATTTTACGCATTATAGTTTCAAACTGCTTGATTGGTCTAGTGGTCGCTAAGCGCGACTGCTGAGTACGAGGTCCTGGGTTCGAATCCTGGGTCAGGCATTGTTATTGGGTTTCTCCATTAGGTCATTCTCAGTAGCAACAATCTAGATTTGTGCCCGGCTATAGGCCCGCCCCCTATTACATTGTAACCTGTAACATAACAGTGATTGTACTAAAGGTATACCTTTGCCTACTTTGTTGTGTACCTAACACAGTACTATATACCTTACCCTAGTCATATTATATGTAGTAAGTAGGTTCACAACAAGAACCTACAAATAGAAATCAGAGCGGAAAATCATTAAAAAAATATATTATTTACAAGGAAATAATGCAACAGGATTGAAACCAGTTAGCAATAATTATATCCAATGCCATATTGATAAATGTGCAAATTGTGAGATGAACACAGCACAGATACATTGTTTTTATCTTCACTAACAATCTTAAACTTGACGTGCTACATGGCTAATTATGAACAGTTAATATGGTGAATACTGGATATGCCAATGAACCATGCTTAAACATCGGACTTGAGTGGCTCGACCTCTGATTTTCTTGTAATTTATTAAGCGAAGTATTGTAATTGATGATGGCTGTATAATGCCTTTAAATATTATGACAGTATATTCTACACCTAAAGAATAAAAAAGGGCAAGTTCATTTCAAAAAAGGAACAGCTAAACCAACAAGGCGTTCAAAAATATAATCTAAACAGTATGCAAAAAAGGTTGAGAGTTTCAATTCTCAATTTAAAAAGAGGCGTCGAATAATAAAATAATTTAATCACCACATACGACAGGCCATTAATGTAACGACATTTAAAATCAGAATGTTACAAAAATATATGTTTATTCCAAAAAGGTTTATCCTCAGTTGACGAAGGATCCGGATGAGTCAAGATCTCTCAAAACATGTCCCGACAGGAAAGACGAAGATTATTTTTAAAATGTTCGATATTTAAAATCTGTTTTACGGTCTCCTTTGATGAATAGTTGTGATATTTTGAGAAAAAGTTTGGACAGCTTTTTAGGGTATACAAAAACGAAGACACTTAACGGTATGTGGTAGGTCTGTTATTGATCACAGGTCTCATGACAGGCGTAGAGGGCGAAAGCTTAACAGAAAACTTAAGCTGAAAAATAAATAAGGTCTTCTTTTCAATATATTCCTTTATAGTAGCGTTTCTATTCATTTTATTGATATATCCCTTAAATTTTCTTAGGTTATATGGTTGTGTTGTTCTAGAACTGTACACTCTGAGCTCTATCATCAATTATTGTAGTGTCAATAGGGTAACGGATAGGTTCAGCTTACGGCATTTCGCTTCGGTCAACAGAACAACGCGTCCGACTATCATGCAGCCAGACATGGAAGAAAAGTTATATTTACATTACCTACATTGTATTGAAATACTTGCTACGCTAATATCACTTTTAATAGCCAAAACATTTCTCTTGTAACAACTTTAACAAAGTATAATTCATTGAATTATATCTTGGGAGTAATTTTGCAACACAACTGTATATAGACTTGAAGTTTTTTTATACCAAGTTCATGTCAAGCTTATATCTTCATAATGTTTGCGGAACTCGTGACTAGTTCCCAGTAGTCTACGAGACTATATTTATCTATTCTAATATTAGGCATAATGGCCGCTAAGATGATTTAACTGCCATGATTCACATTAGTTGCACGTAGAACCGGTAGATCTAGAAAGGGTGGACATATTAAAAGGGGTTGTCGCAGACCTTGAGAATAAGCTACGACAGACTGCTTTGTTGCATAAAAAGTATTTATGAATATTGTAAACCTTTTTTTAAGGATCCTTGTATTATTATTGTGACACTGACGGAGTGCTGTTACTAACCACGCCAATATATTTGAATAATTCGAATTCTTAATTTAAATGTACGAAAAAAAAAGATTTTATTTTGTTTTAAGATTGAACTACAGTACTTTTAGATACCTATTTTCTTGTTAAACAGAAGAAGTTATATATTATTAGCAACTAGTAAAGAGACAAATAACACTGTGTCATGGGCAAATGTTAAAACAAATGAGCTTCTCCATTCACATATTATATATTAAAAAAAAAGTTTGAACCCTCCGACCTCAAACGCTAGTCAAGCGTGTCTATAGGTTTATTCTTTCATCCTTAAATCTTTTATGAAAGCAGTCCACATACCTATCTAACATTAGAATGATTAACAAACCTATTTACAGTTTATTCAATCAATTTTGACTTCTATCCCGTAGGCATAAAGAAAGAAATAAAAGTAAAAACATCTTTACAATAACAACTGTTAAACTGTTTACTGCAGCTGGCCTTATCACGAACACAATACAAGTCAAATTCGGTTGGCTTAACTGTAAATAAAGGTTTCCTTAATTTCATATAGAGTATAGAATTCAAGGCATTTGCTTAACATTAAACATCAATAGCCGTATTATACTCGTGTGATAATAACGGGGAAATTCTAAACATTTTATTGTTGTACGTAACAAAGATAGCAGGTTATATTACATGTTATGCGAAAATTTAGAGAGATGATAATATCGTCAACGTATACAAGGGTATATGTTGACGATATCATCAATGTTGCTGGTAATCGGTGGATGTAAATGGCAAGTTGTCGTTCATTGTGGCGTTCTAAGGGGGAGGCCTTGTTCAACAGTGGACGTCTTCCGGCTGGTGATGATGATATTTTGCAGAATAAACCGACAAATAGAATCATGCCAAAATTCTGGAACGATTTCAAAGGACTGGATGACTGCCATAATTGGAATGTTAGACAGATTTTCTGTATGGTCCGAGCTATTTTAAGGTTGTATCTTCAATCAAATCAATCTTGAAGACTGAACATTTACACTGATTCACTTTTATGTTGCACTCATTAGGAAAAGTTTCTTCGAAGCAACAAAATGTTCTACCTGTATGCAACAACCAACAAACTAGGAATCTCTCCAAATGACTAACACAATTTGCGCAAAATGAAGATATTAGCAATCGCATTCACAATACACAACATTAAGTAGTTAAACGGCATTTACATTCTCTATAAAATATACCAGTACCATGACTGTATCGTATCTAAATCGCCGACAGCTCACCGCTTTTGCAAGAGAAAATTTAGAATCTGCTGGTCATTCTGTTCTACTTACACAGAAAATAATTTCTAGGAGAGAGTAGAAGAAATGTAGCATCTTCTGTGGTGTAACGCCTACAGCGTTCTAGACTTATAAACCTAGTAATTTAGATCTTTAGTCGACCTAAGTAAGATGAACCTTACTTGGCTTAGTAGATACTCCAAAATTTAGTTAGACTTTTTTTAACAAATCTTTGGAAAATATTTCCACAGCTGAATTTTCTGGTCTCAACGTAGGTAAATATGGTAATAGGTATTCATTTTGATTTAACTACACAGTAATTTAATGTTCTTCAATAATCCAATAAAAAAGAAGTGCGTAGGCCTTAGACGATAGTGCTTTAAATAAGGTTTCTAAAAGCCTCGGAGAGCGCTAAAGGTCGTGAGTCCTGTGCCTGATCTCTTTAAGTCGAGTCAGATTGCCATTTTATCGGATTACGAGGCTGATGGAACTAAAAGTGTTCTTACGCCTGCGGATACTACTACAAACTATATTATCTCCTGCGTAGTTGTCTGATATCTGTTCATCTTTTCATCTTATGGTTAATGAACAACCTGGTCTCAGAGTATAAACTGCCTGGCCTAAAGGCTTCTGACATACACACACTGCTGAAAAATCTCTCAGGTGTGCCGGTTTCCTCACGATTTTTCCCGTCACCGTCTTCAGCAACTGATAACAAATTTATAGTACGCACACGAATTCGAAAAGACATTGGCGCGTGCTGGCCTGCCGGGGTTTAAACTAGCAACCTTTGACTTAGCAGTCCAACAATCATACCTATCACTATTCACTACTTGTTATAGGTATCTGTTAAGAATTTCAGACTAACCGAAATTTAGTCAGGAAGAAAATAATGTTATCATTTCTTGCAGGGTTTTCTAGAGGCACTTCCATTAATTGTCAGCATGATTCCAACCTTACCTATCGTCACCGTATTCACATTTCACGCCTGAAACACACGATACAGACGACAGTTCAGCTCCATTTAAATACTGGGTTATACAGCGGGTCAGGAATTAGAAAGTTTGCACGATAATCGTACACCATTTATATGCAGTTATGCTTGCAGATTATCAAGTCTGTTATTACAGTTGATTTCTATTTTGTTATCATTCCTATTTGTTTTCCTATCAGTGTAAAGTCTACTAAACATCAGGTAGTATTAAAGTCAGTTTTTTATAACTATTCTCGGATCTCTGTTTGGTATCTAGAACACGCTCTCCGATATTGAGAATTTTTTTCGGGCATCCAGACAATTTGTGAATAAATGCATATTTTTTTTAATTTCCACCAAGGTTTTCATGTATCGCCTCATATGAACTCTGTCCCGCTGGAACTACTTGAATACAAAATCTATGGTCCTGCTTAGTCTTAAAAAATGACAATTTAAACCATGGACTAAATTATACACGTCACTGTCGTTTGCATATCAAAGAATAGATATGTCAATAGATATTCGAGGTTTTGTTAATGCCGGTATGATCCTCGTTTATGGATAAGAGGGTGTGAAATTAGCTATAACGGTATCCTACGTCAATATTGGTGAGTTCCAAATTGACCAGCGTCATCGCCATTGACCCTATCTACTTGTATTTAACGCTCGATCACTCTGTGGAGTACATGCTCTATCGACCGCGCAGTTTGTGGCACGTGTAAATTGATAGCCTTTCAGAGAGACCGCTTGGATTTGTCGGAGAATTCATTCGAGGCAGTATTTCACATTACCAAAAAGATTCAGCTAATAAACTTTAGATTCTATGTCAATAACACGTAAAAGCAGTATTGCCTCGTGCTCCTTTGTCATTTTTAAGTAAGTCAGTATATCTATATGTAGTATTTTTTTAAACGTCACCCTACCATAGAATTTTCTCCTGTATCGTGGATGCGTTCCACAAACTTGATATATCACATACACCGAGACTCAAGACGAATATCTGCGGATCACACATTTTCTTGTCCCGTGCGGAAATTGAACTGGCAACCCTTAGATCGGCATTCCAATCGCTTAGCCACTGCGCCAATCAGGTTGTCATTAAGCTACGACTGGTTAAAAGTTGAAAGAGAAAAAGCATTTGATGTTTTTAATGATATTCATAAAGGGAGTCTTACTCTTCATCATACGCCCATAAGTCTAAAACGATATAAATTGATAATGTAAGTGAGCTGTTATCAATATGAGTATATCTTAAGATGTTTATATGCATCTCATGTTTTAATGAATAGGTAGGAAGTGTAGGAACTGTGACTCATATTTTATGCGTTTAATATTAATAGAATATGAATACAAACTGAAGATGCTAAGATCAAACACGTCTGCTTGTTGACGTTTGACTAGCTTTGAGTGTAATTGCTACGATAAGAAATGTTATTCCCAAACGACAAACGAATGTCTAACTCTTTTTCTGTGATTAGACTTACATATCACCAATACTAATGATAGCATCGTTCCAATAAGTCTGTCTACCATGGAGGTTTTTGCACTACCATCCCAAGCCCGACTTCATTCCTTCTAGGTTTGGTCCTCTCTCTTGTGCCAGTATCCATGCATCTGCGCCAACCTCATCCAGGTTCCACCCACGATGGCTGAATGCCTCACGTCTAATTTAAACCATAAGATGAAGTAATAAATAGTCTGTAACTGTTCCACTGCAGGGCAATCACCTCTTCTCATACGAAAAGCAACGAGCATTGTTTTCCAAACAATGTTGTCCCACTGTAGAATTTTCTTCTGTGACGTCCGTGAGTTTACATACATCAAACATGCAAAAACGTTGAACGAATAAATTTCTGCGGGTGACACAAATATTTGCCCCTATTGCAAAGTATGTTGTTGATATAACGTTTATTCACTGCGTTTTGGGATTTTAGATCTAACAGTCCAGATTCTCCTAAGCTGTCCTAAAAATGTTGTATATTTGTAAGTCCTCTAAAATTTAATTTATATATAGCAGCACTTGCAGCCAATTGTGTTTTCAAACCATCCAGGAACCATCTATTGATATTATATATACACACCATATTTCATTTAAATCGATCCAGCCGTTTAAGAGGAGTTAGGTGAGTACGGGCGGGACGTAGCTGATCACAATTTAATGATATAAGGCCTGTATTATTTATCTACCTATGATCAACAATAAAGATATTGAATTGGTAAACAAAAAGGTTTATAAAAGTAAAGTCATTTATAAAGGAAAATGTCATATTAATACGTCATATTTAGAACCCCTCATGTCTATTCCAAGGTGTCTTGAAACCTCCATGATGGCGCGCGCTGTGTGTGCGTACCTTATTTCAAAGAGCGTGCATTTATAATTACTGGTGATTAAAACGAGCGTGAATACATGATACCATGCCGAGTGTAGCGATGCAGAAAATAAGGTAAACATCTGTACGTTTGGTGAGGCAGTCGCAGTTCGTTTACCTGTGACTAAGTGTGTTACTGTTATACATTATTGTAATATATTTGCGAACACTGTTTACTTTTGGATGAAACAAAATTTAATGCAGAACGCAGCCTTAATAATACGACTTTGATTTGAAGTTCGCAATGTAATCCTTAGATTTACTGACCTCTCTTTGTGAAGACTTTAACATGATAGTAACCTAAGAGCAAGCATTCTACAATTAGCTGGTCATACTATAAAAATTCTCGCGTTCTACGAACAATATTAATTCAGCAGTTCCATCTTGTCTTACATAAGGTACACTAGCTAGGACTGCTAACCTAAAACCTGTAACACATCTAAATCGGAAACGAAAATGTATCACGTTTGTACTATCAATCAATAGTGGTTGTTCTGGAAATTGGATCGAAACCAATCCGGGTTTCCAATACAGGATGTACGGAAGTAGGAGCCAATGCATTACTTTTCCGGGATAACTACGGTATTAGGTGATTTTTTAAAATTTCGCTTTAAAATCTGTTACTGGGAAAGATAAAGATGTGTTAATGACGAGTTATATTAGTCAATCGAGTTTGAACTTTGAAGTAAATGATAATAGCTGACTTTTCTCAATTTTCCGAATTTCCTCTTCATAGAATTACAAACAGTTCAGTTTTCGCAATACATTGTTATCAATACAAAAACGAATCATTGCTGTCCTATTCACGCAATCCCTTTGTCGCCTCACCGACTTGAAGAAAGGTGACGTTTAATAAGGATAAACCTTCGAATAAACTTCTAAATTAATTCTCGTAACATCGAGAAATCTAAACGATGATAAAAAAGAAACACAAGATTATGATTCACAAGATAACCCGACAGACAGCGCGACGCCTACGAAACTCTTGGCAAGCGAATATAACGTTTGTTGAACTTTGAGTTGCATTGTGAAGATAATCACGGGTCGCGAATCTGATTTAGATCCTTTGATGTTTCGATTTGGATGTTTGAAACAAGCCAAGCAAGGTCTAAATTAAAATTAATGGTACCTAAACAGATGTTGAAGTTCTAAAGTCGAGTTATTGTTTCAATCCATTTAGATATTTCAGATAAATATTTGCCTGACCGACGTTACATCTTATTACTTATATAATATTATAAAGCTAAAGAGTTTGTTTGCTTGAACGCGCTAATCTCTGGAACAGTGGTCCGATTTGAAAAATTCTTTCAGTGTTAGATAGCCCATTTATTGAGGAAGACTATAGGCTATAAAACATTCGAAATCCACGCGGACGGAGTCGCGGGTGGAAGCTAGTTGTAATATATTTCCGATAATCAAATATTACCTATTAAATATTCGTTAGTCTTGCTAAAATTCTAGAAAGGCTGAACTGATTTGGCTAATTTTGGTTTTGAAATATTTGAAGTTGAAAGGTTTAAATGGTGTGCATGCGGTACGGAGTTCGCAGGGTCAGCTAGTTTGTAACAACAATGAATCCTTAACATTTTAAATAGAAACACATTTTCCAAATAACCATCACCATGAAATACACGATATACTTCATGAATCACTTATCCCTGCTAAATATATGTATGTTGACAAATTTTTACCCACTAGCCAAGCTTCATTAAACCAACATTGAATTTGAATAACAATTTTGCGCCACCAATTAATTTCGTCTGAGTAGGTTTTCTGAGTAGGAAGTCTAGGTGAATGATGTTAATTTATGTCGGAAATACTAACAGGCTTATATACCTAAAAAGATTTGATGACGTTATGAGTCATGACATTTGAAGGGCAGTGATAGTAAAAAAGTTTAATTCATGGTTGAACACGTATGGCTGAAGATTTAATAACTGCCAACCTGTTGTTTTAATATATTGAAAACAAAGAAAATATACAAGATATACAACGCTTTTTTGCAGTCCATAGTAATAATATAAATTTTAAAGTAACTCTGTCTGTCTATTACGCCTTCAAGACTAAACCTCTGAATGGATGTTTATGAAATTTGGCATGTCGAAAGTTAGACCTGAGAAAAGACATAGGGTACTTAAGACGAGCAAAGCCGCGAGCTAAAGCTAGAGATTATAGGTAAACGATAAAATAAACTGGTACTAAATGTAAGCCAATTTAGATCACTACGATTGATCTATTCAAGAATCACTATCACGATTGAGTAGACAAAGATGAATTGAAGATTAAAGAACTTTTAGTCGAAAACAAACCACACCCAAATCTTTTAGTGTTATCTACCACACCCACTGAAAAGGTTGAAGTTAGCCATTTAGGGAATTGCACTGATATCTAATGCATCAAACTATCATTTAAAAGAGTTTTAGGATAACGAACTTTGGTGTACTGGAATAGAGTTGAAATTACTGTGCGCAACCTTTAAATTGTAGTCGCATTTTGGGTCTTTGGGGGGCGCCGGGTATTTCTCTAATCTTGATTAGCTAATCTCTTAGTGCACGTAATGTGTACGATGGATAGATTGGTAAAAGCATTCGAAATGATTATGCAGCATTTCAACTTCAACGCGAGCTCTTCGGATCATTATTTTCAATCATGGATAGAGAGTACGTCGTCTATGTTCCGTATGCAACGGAAGAATCTTCAAAACATTGGTCCAATATCAATAACATTATAAAACTCTGCCATCTGTTCCAATATTTTATAAATACGTAAGTTTATTGGCTTCCTGTCGGTTCATCTGCGACCCCAGAAACTGGGGCTTCATTCAAATGTCTGTCTGCATTTGATAAAACTAGTTGGGACAAGTTTGATTTACCCCTCCCAAGTATGCTTTGACAGCAAACTTGTAGCTCCTGTAAACTTTATAATAGAGATTCTACTGTTCTGTTGCTAGTTTGCCCTTATCAATTATCATCATCATTTAGCCCGGTATCCACTGCTGGGTATAGGCCTCCCTTTTTTTTGCCATCCTTATCCCTTGATAATTTTGACTAGTCTTAATATTTGTATACATATAATATACTTAATTTATTCATAACCATAGCACTAATGTGCGAAGTCCATTCTCCGCACTCATTAAGAATTCTGTTTTTTAAATCTTTTACTTAACAAAGACTGAACTAACCTCATGATTTCCAACATATTCCCGTAACTGATAGGCAATTAGTCTTTCTACAACTTTGTATACTAGCACATCTATTTGATTTACGTGACAGAACTTATCACAACTTTCTGTTGGTACTTTAATGATGAAAGTTTCGTCTTGACACGGGTGTGATAAAACTTATCAAATTAGAAAAGTCAGTGGAGTAAGTAGTTTGTATAGTTATCTAACTTGATGTCAACATGGTTCTGAAGAAAGCCTAATTCATATAAATGAACAAAAAAGTTATCGAGCCGCATTTAAATATTTTAGAAGACTTGTGGAGAATTCTTTGATATATTTACTTGCGATAAATCCAGTTCAGAAGCGAAGGGTCGAAGATCGAGTTCGAGCATGCCATAGGAGGGGCCTATGTCCAGCAGTGTATTGAGATAGGCTGATGATGATGAAATTCAGTGCCAGATTTTATTAAGATACCAGCAAAATATCCCATAAATATCAATCAAAGATACAACAGAACTTGCCTTGCTATACGATTCCTACGAAGAAGTGTCTAATGAAAAACAGAACCGATGCGCTATAGTTTTCCATATATAACGAGGTCAATTCATCTATCCTCTATGGGCCGCAATCAGGTCAGGGTTGAAGTTCGGCAGGAAACCGTTGAGTAATTACTACGGATGCAATACGTTAACATCACATTATTTGCGTTTTTTCTTATACATCAAATAACCAGTTTCAAATACTATGTACATTTGCTTGTTATAATTAAGGATGTTTAAATTGAGGTTATTGTGTAATCTCAATATATATTTAAAATAACAATAACAGTAAAAATATATGTATGTATAGTAATAATTAATTTAAAATCGTACGTAAGATAAAGGCAAAGTTTAGCTTAATGAACAAAAATCTCTCGTTTGTTAAAAATTTACAATTCCCCTCTAGATTCTAATAACGAATCATTATGTTAAATTCAAATTAACATCACCTATACTATCGTCATCGTTCAAAATACTCTCACAAGCTTATTTTACTAAACATCTTCAATATTTTATTCTTAAAAGGAAGCTCCTAATGTACCAACATATTAAGTTTCTGAATGTAGGTCGTGAAGCTTCGCCAACGGACTCAGATAAGGTGTCACGTTGCTTGACATCGACCTTTTCTGTATTTTCATATTAAAGGCGACAGTCTTGTATGTCTATTTCTTTTACTTTATCTTTGGATATTTTGTCTTTATTTGTTTCGTGCTTCACGTGTTTAGTAGGCTGGTTAGTTTAATGTAATATGTGTAGTATCTCTTAAACTTTGTTAATCAAGAGTCTTATATAGATATATAGGGTTTATGTAAACCCTATATATGTATATCTATAGCTTGTGATAGCTAGAAAACATTCGCTCTTTAAACCACTGGTAGGTAGCTTCACAAATTAATCAAGAATATCGTTGTTTCGTGTTCATATATATGTATACAGTAGGCCTATTAATTTATTAGATTATTTGAAGAATCTGTAATAAGACTTCATATATCCGAGTTGTGTGTACTTTTTTTCTTTCACGTACTGGGCAGGTGCATGGATGATTCCTTCAACTTTACGACCAAATTCATTTTTACAGCATACGAAAATGGCCCAATTTGTACCAAACTCGCTTCTTACTTTACTCCATCAGTGCATAAAGTTGGGAATTTTATAGCTTTATGCACTCATACTTTGAAAATGTTTTCTGCTATCGTAGGAAGCACAAAATTATGATATATTTGTCACAATCTTGTTCGTTAGGAAACGAATATCAGATGCTATATAAACGTTACAGTTAAGTTATATTTTATTATTTCAAATCGTAGGCAAAGATAATAAAGGCCTACAGGCGGTTTAAACTCTGACACCAGCTCGTTCATCAATCGTATAAGAAGAAGACTAATAAAACAAATCATGAGAACTCTATAAGCCCACTGTGCGATCACCCCGAATTTGTATACAGTTCAGAATAAATTGACTTGACTGGAATAAAGTGGCCTAAGCCGAAGCTTCGTCAACACTGTTTACCTACTATCGTCTCAAACCCTACAAATTCACAGTTACACATCACATTTACAATTAGAATCTGTGATCGCGATTAGCAATACCATTTCGATGTCTTTAGAATTTATTTGTTTTCTTTGGAATAAGGAAGCCTTGATTTTTATGAAATTTTGTTTGTAATGAAACCTTTTTTTTTTACTTTAATTTCACTACTAACAAGACAGCTGTAATCATGGTCCATATATGGGAATTGTTATTTTCTTCTTTTTAATTATACTCGTTAATGCTTTCCCTGTTTTTGCCTTATTAAAGCTCATTACTAATCTCTTGTGAAACTGTGGAAATAGCATACCTTAATAAACACATAAGGTGTTCATATAAAATGGCTGGAAAGCAAATAATCGCAATTCTAACGTAGAACGGAAACGTCTCGCTCACAGACCGCCGTCATTCACCAATCAACTACCATTGCAAAGCTACCAACTTCGAAACACAATATAGTCGCATGGCACCTATTAGACTCTGTATCAATTGCATTTGGCTGCACTATGTAACACCCAACTAATCCATAATAAACCCATTGTCCTCGTCACAAGGTCGAAAATCCAATATTCTACAACCATTAGGGTTATTAGTTGAAGTGGGAGAGAGTGAAAGTGCTTTCGATTCCCTTGTGTTTATTTTCAGACTGCGGAAGTTTATAAACACCAATAATTACTAGCTACTGGTGGTACCTTCGTTCCAAGTGTGTATAGTTAAATATATAATAGTTGCAGTTGATAAGTTTTAACTGCGTGTGGCTTGGACGTTTAAAGCAAATGTTTGGAAAGATTTTAATGTATTTAGTTGTCGGGACAAAGCGTTAAGTCTTTAGTGTGAGTAATTGAGTTTGTCGTAGAACTGGAGACGGTCAACAAAACACAGCAGTTCTCGACATTTGTGTATATGTATGATATTAATCTGCTTTTATTTTAGTCATTAGTGTTGTCGCCTAGTGCTGAACATAGGCTTGATATTTAGATCGATCTCCTCGATCACAGATGCTTAGCAAAATCGTGTCGCATATATTTATTACCGAGCCTTTGGTCTCCGGAGCGATTGGCCCGTAAAATGCCTGCTGTTGGCATATGTGTACATTATACAACCTATGTGTGAACTATTTTTACGTCGCCCCGTCAAACCTTTACATTTCTTTTCACCTTTACGGGTTATAATAATTATCTATTATATCGGTAACGTTGATCTTCTTATTACCTAGGTATAATCCCATGGTTGGTAGTTATAGCATGTTGCTTCTGTATCAAGTTACTTACCCCATTCAATTCCATTTCAGCCGCCAAGGTCTAATCAATTTTCAATTATGGTTGACCTTTATTGGTTTACGAGCTCGTGATGATGTCCTCCTTAATGTGTAGTGCAAGACAAGTTTAGAAATAAATGCGAAATCTTAAGAATTTCAAATAGTACCCTAATGTATTAATATTTTCCAAATGATGGTAAAAATGAATGAACAAATGTGGGTTTATTCAATTGAGCTGATCGAAATGAAATTTTATGTTATTAGTAAAGGACATATTGTTAATCAGGTTCTTGGTTAATCTTCTTGTCACAACGAATCTACAAGGGAAAACAGGTGACCTACCACCGTGAAACCAATTACTATTCACTTTAGCATCTTTGTGTCATCGGAAAGCGAAAGTTTTTACAATCATACAAGATCGTAATTTGCGGTATGTCATAACACGCAAACAATAGGCACATCATCTCATAATGCTAGTGCCACAAAATATCCAAATGACAAGAATTTCCAGTGAAAGTTTTATAACGATAAGCTAAGCGACATCGTCACGTTATGATCATGAACTAGATAATGGCGTAAGTATAGATATTTAAGTTAAATGAAGAAAACAATGATCGCAATTGAAATAAAGAGCCGGGTTTATAAACCAATGACATTCTGAGGTATATTTTTAGATATATGTGAAATGGCAGGCGTCGACGATGCTGGAACCTCGTGCAAAACTTCAAAGAAACTGCAAAAGGAAGCAAAGTGAAACCTTGATTTTCAAACAAACAAAATCAGTATCGAATATAACAACATCAATAAACTGAATAAAAATTATAATTTGCACCAATATTTCAATCAAATTAGACTTGAAATTTTAATAACGATGACGGCACATTTCCGAAGCTATCGAAAAATCTTGAGACGCAATTACTGGTTATCTTCACGATCAGCACCTGGTGACTACTCAGTACTCCCATTGTTTTGAAACGTTTTAAACCAACGACCGGCTAACGCAACAACATTGCAAACTATTAAGTAACGTCGCGCGCTTTTCAAAATAGACACGGAAGAAAATCGCTCCAAAAATATACCAACTAGAATTCAAAGCATTCAGTAATGTATCGCATTTAAAGTGCTGGCAATACAATAAAAGCGTTTTAAGTTCTAAAATGGGAATGGAACTGTTTATAATCGTTCAGACGCGTCTATGCGAGGGGTGATTAAAGGTTGGTCGTTGTCCGATCATCCTTGGCAAAAAGCCAGGGTGCCGACTCAGGGAGAAATGTTTGCCTTGTTGGCTGTTTGTAACGATTTATCTCTCTATGGTAAGGCGTTCCAAATTCTAAATTTTAAAATGTAAACTGTCACGCTTAATACAGCTGTGGTTAGAAATAAAAAATGATTTAGTTGCCGAGTTCAAAAACAAAGTTTTATGACTCAGTTATTTTTAAATCGCTACCTCGTTTGGTTAGGTCTTCAATCTTCTCACGAACCATTCATTTTAATTAACTAATGATCGCATAACGCAGAGTATGTTTTATTTTTCCATTAGGTTCCAACAACGCAATACATTGGAATCATTTATTATCCTTTTTTTTCTATACCAGGTTCTTTGTACTGTAACTTTTCTGGCAAGTTTAATTGTGGCCCTTTAAGGCTGAGACTGTAATTTATTAAAGTTGTATAATGTAGGTGTGTATATTCTAGTGGCTACATGATAAAATAATATTTATCCAATTTAATAGAATTTCTATATCCACTGTCTGTGGATAGGTACACAACATTTTACTATAATAACTTTCGTGAGTGGTACGCGGCAGAGTCGCGAGCCGAATTTCGGTTTGCGACTCTGCCGCGTAACCAGCTCATGAATAAGGGCTCCGGTCGAGTCCGAAACTAGTCGGGCATTCCCGAATACACACGTGAGTATAACCGGAATATATAGTAAATAATATAGGTACACAACATGTTTATCAGCCTGCATAGGTCTTTCAAATTGTGGCCTATTTTGCTTAGTAGAAGATGTGCCAAAAGCTATTTATCCAATAAGAGCTAACTTATGAATGCAGATGGGCTTGGACTAATAAACACACGGTATCGAATCTAGGAATACAGCTGATGCCTGATTCGCAAACAATCGAGAACTTGTTATAATAGAGGGACTGAAGACTCCAATAAAGCTGATAGGCCAAATCAATTGAGTCACACGTTCATGCAGTCTTGCTGATCGGCGAATAAATAAAAGAGATAGACGATGTGTCAGCATCTTACCATCGCAAGGGAATAAATGTCAAGAGAAGGGAACTATGCGATTAGGCGAGCAAGCTAAAGATAAATAAAAGTATGCAGCAGATAGTCTATGTTCAAATTGAAATCGGAATAGAACAATGTTCAACAAGTTAAAGTTCATTTTAACGTCTTTGTCAATAAATAATTTGAAGTATAGTCAATCAAAATAACAAAAGCTTCGAATAGTGATGTAAGTAATCTAATAAAATGAAATAACAATTAAAATAACGCACTAGGTGACATTGCTTGTGAAAACTTTGTTACCACTGGTAACACTGCGTTATTTCTGTACTATTTCAATACTTTGCCGATGCCTTTCCTGGCTCCCTTCCTAAATACAAAGAGAATAAAAGCACAGGAACAAATTGCATTTTTTTTTTTTTTTTTTTTTTTTTTTTTTATTTTTTAGAAAACTTACAGCTAACTTAAGAATAGGATATACATTAGTAAAGGAAGGCCAATTACAAGTTTTCACAGATAGCGTAGTAACATAATAAAAAGAATTAGACAGTAGACAGACAGTTTTAGGTACTTAAAGAAAGGTTTGGTAAAACGTATTCACATCGTGTTGAAGAAGTGTTTGAGAAGCAAATTTCTTAAGACAGGAACACTGGTATGGAACAAATCAATATCCACTTTGATAGACAAGGAGTTGTATGCTCTACAAGCCCTTATCATACAAGCATTTTGTCTATAAGTGCAGTGCGCGGATGGAATATTCAATAGCTGGTGGTGCCTTAATAGAGCTGATGGTATTCGGAGCCCAAGTTTGCCTACGAGTTCAAGACAATCAATTGAGCCATTAGCCACCTTGAATAGCAGGGTCATATCAGCCACCTTTCTGCGTTCAGATAGGGGCAGAATATGGAACTTCTTACAGCGACTGAAATAATTTGGTAGATACAAATTTGACTTATACTGTATGAACCTCATAAATTTTTTCTGTATATTTTCAATTCTATTAATATAAAAGTTATAATTAGGGTTCCAAATAGGAGAACAATATTCGAGATGAC
Source organism: Abrostola triplasia (assembly GCA_946251915.1). NCBI lineage: Eukaryota > Metazoa > Arthropoda > Insecta > Lepidoptera > Noctuidae > Abrostola > Abrostola triplasia. The sequence goes on from OX276433.1 coordinate 2,191,727, forward strand.
TGCGTACAAAAGAGCAATATAAAACTTTTAGTGTTTTAATATTTTTAAAATCTGCCGAAATTCTAAAAATGAAACCAAGTGCTTTGGAAGCTTTTTTAATAATATTATCAATGTGTATGTCAAAAAGTAGTTTTGAGTCAAAAGTGACACCCAGGTCCCTAATAAATGTCACCCTAGAAATTATAGTATCAGTAAATTTATAATCGTACTGAATAGGATTTGGTTTTCGAGTGAAAGTGCATATGTAACATTTCGAAGTATTTAGTTCTAAGTGGTTTGTTGCGCAGTAATTTGAGAAACGGTCTAGATCATGTTGCAGAAGAATAGCATCTGAGTGTGTTTTAATTTGACAGAGAATTTTCATGTCATCTGCAAAGAGTAGGATTTTAGAATTTACGAAGCATGATGCAATGTCATTGATGAAAATGTTGAATAATAGCGGCCCCAACAACGAACCCTGGGGAATTCCCGAAGGGATATATAACTTTCTAGATGAGAAACCGTTGAGTACAACAGTTTGACATCTGTTGTCTACATAAGAAGCAAACCACCTGAAAAGGTTTCCACGGATGCCAATGGCCAATAGCTTGCGTAGAAGTATGATATGGTCCAATCGATCAAAGGCTTTACTATAGTCTGTGTATATAACATCTACTTGTGTGTGTTGGGACATACAATCAGATAAATAGTCGCTACACAAGACAAGATTTGTAGTTGTAGACCGCCCTTTCAAAAAACCGTGCTGCCGATCACTAATACTAAGTTTAAGAGTAGGATAGAGCTGCTTATATACTATTTTCTCTAAGATCTTCGCAAAAAGACATAACTTAGAGATGGGTCTATAATTTTCTACTAAGTCCCTTGGTCCTTTTTTGTGAATTGGTGTAATATACGCTGATTTCCAGATTGATGGAACAGTACCTTCAGTAAGGGATCTTTTAAATAAACCTAATACAGGAGTCGTCAAGCCTTTAGCGCAGTTAAAAATAAATATTGGTGGAATATTATCCGGTCCTGCAGATTTAGTAAAGTCTACTCCCTTAAGTAATTTAAATACTTCAGATTCCTCAATATTAATACAGCTTATATCGGAAACAGTGTCACTTAATAGCGGTCTAGAAACGAATGTACTAGGATTAGAACTTACACCGTGACTGTTGGAGGAAGTAAGAAAGTTGGAATAAAAGAAATCACTGAACATATTACAAATATCCTCACCGTTACTAGACGCATATTTACCATATTTCAATAGCGATGGATATGTATTATTTTGATTTTTAGATTTGACATAGGTCCAGAAAGATTTAGGGTTTATTGTTATGTTATTTTCAATTTCGGAGATGTACTCATTAAACATGTCACTTTCAATTTGTTTAGCACGCTCTCTTAGCAAGACAAATGAGTGGTAATCAGAGAGGTTGCCATATTTTTTAAATTTTGAGTGAAACTTAGATTTTTCTTTAAGAATTTTTATTAAAGGCTGCTTGTACCAGAGAGGATACTTATTACGAGGAACAACTTTTTTAACAGGTATGTATGCATCCCGTAAACGATTAACAGTGGAATAGAAAAACGACACGCCATCTTCGAGTGTCCTTACTTGTAACTCTGATGACCAATCGATTTGCCTTAACTCCTGATTGATAGCATCATAATCAGCTAAATGGTATAAATGTTTAATCCGCGGACATACAGTAAGTGCGTGGAATTCTACAAAATCAGCAGAAATACAAAGAGACTTGTGGTGGGGGTCCTCAGAAACCAAAGGATCCGCACACAGTGAAACTGAAACATTGTTGTTAGAAAATACTAAATCCAAAATCCTATTACTACTATTTAAATGAGAATTATATTGTGATAAATTACCAATTACAATGTTATCAAAGAAACTGACTTGAACTTGTCCTTTAATATTAGTTGGGCTTAAAGATAAACAATCTGAATCGAGATGCCAGTTAATGTTTGGCAAATTAAAATCACCTAATATTAAAAACTTATCAGCAGGAAATTTCTGGATGATATCAGTCAAATTATTGCCAAAGTTCATTAACTGGGTTGCTTGAGAATGTCCAAGATTCTGATTACAGACGTATACTACACATATGTGCATTTTATATGACACACGCGGCTTCTTTTTGTGGAGGATTAAAGTAACCCACAAATCTTCGGCCGATGAGCACCACTCACTATTAAGCTCTGCTACAAGTTCACGCCGCACGGCAATAAGAACGCCTCCTCCTAACGATTGGTTAGTACTGGAGTAATTTCTGTCGCGCCTATAAACAAAATAACGGTCGTCGAACAATTCATTATCTTCAATATCTTCTATAAGCCATGTTTCCGTTAGACAAATAATATCAAAGGCATTCACACTCACATTACGATAGAATAAAGATGTTTTTGTACGCAGTCCGCGAACATTTTGATAATATATTTGCATGCTAGCTGTCATTATAAACAAAGGAGGTAATTAGTAAAAGAATACAAATACTTTTATGAGGCTCATTAAGCGGTAAGTAAAAAATAAGCATAAATAATTTTAAAAGAATATGCGAGCACAAGCTAATTAGGGCTTTGGCTAAATACAAATAGGGTCCATTTGAGTAGTAGCAACGTTGGCGCGGACGTTGGACACCGAGCGATAAGCAAACAATGGCACAATAGCTAAGGAATGCATAGAAAAAATGGGTACCTGTGTTTCTCAAACTATTAACAAGATGGATATTGTAGTAAACAAATACGTATAAGTAAAAAAATATCATACCGAAGCGGCATGCACATAATAAAGTTAATGTAAGAACTTTTTTAAATCCATTTCTGTTTTGATGTGATGAGTTGGTGAGGTGATATTTTTCTTGATGAGGATTTTGCATCCGATCACCCAAACAAACTGGAATCCTTTTCCTTTTGCGAGTGTTTTTGTTTTATTTAGCAAAATTTTGTTCTCTAACGTCAGGTGATCATTAACGTAAATGATTTTATCAGACTGGAATCCCAATCTGTTGGCAGTTATTGTTGATTTGAGCTTTTTTGCTGCGGCCACGAAGTCATTTTTTAGATATCTGTTATTAACAGAGCAGATTATATTTTTGGTGTGTTCATTATTTCGCATCGGGACTCTTGCTACAAAATTTATTTGCTCCTTTGGGATGCTGCAGCCAATAAAATCACCAATCTTCGCTACTATCGAGAACAGGTCTTCTGAGTTTGATGCCGGAACGCCCTTTATTTCAACATTGTTCATTCTTGCTCTTTGTTCACTCTCACGATGCATATCTTCAACCTTACAACAACGCTCATTTATTTCTTTTATTTCTTCCTTTATCTGCCTAAATCCTTCCACTTCGCTCTCTAAATGTGATACCTTAGCAGTCAGTGTCTCTACTGTGTGGTCCAGAAACTCGACGTCCGTCTTCAAGCTCGAATACTCGGTTCTGATTGTTTTTAGTTCTGCAAGTTCCAATTGAATAGCCTTCACGCTTTCGATTAACTCTGGTAGATTGTCCATTCGAGCCGAAAGCGCTTTGAGTTCTAACATGATGGTTTCCATGTCCGTAGATGAATTTACCGCAGTTGGAGTAGTGGGTCGTGGACTGAATGCCAGCGTAGATTTGCAACTACTGCACTTCCACGCATCCCGCTTCCGATCCCCCAATTTGCGCCATCCAATCTCCGTAATGCCAGCGCATGGAAAGTCGAACTCGCCCATGCATACGGAACATTTCGCACCATCCCTTGATTCAACTTCACAGCGTTTGCAGATAAACATTTTATTTACGATAACAACTTTGAGAACCACAGACGTCAAACTAGTCGCACGCCGAGTGGCCGAGGCAAATAGGTACGTGCGGTGGATATGCTGTCTACCAACTGACTTTTGTGTTAACCATCTCCTCAGCTCACATAATAGTAAATCGTTGTAGTGTGTTACGTCAGCGGAGAATCTGTGCTGGACCGAACGAACTGTAGTGCATGAAGCCACATAACATACCTTAAGAATACTTTAAGAATTGTGTTTTAAATTAGATAAGGCTTTAGAAATGGTAGAGATAAATATGTTTCACTTATTTATGTCGGTGTTACTTTTAAATAAATGTACTGTATTCTGACTCCTGTCCTAGACGTCGCATTGACATTTCATCCTTATTAGAGAAAATATAATCATTCCATTTTTGAAATTAAGCATTAAATAACTATATATAAACATTAATTAATATCTTTTTATGTCTAGATTGGGCTTCTAATAAAGCCCCTTTTATTTTTCAATGTTCGACATTTAAAATAAAAACCAAACAGTAGTTTTCTTTTGTTTTATATCTATCTCGTCACGATAAATGAATATAGTTACTCCAACGACGCTGACATTTTGCAGCCCACAATTGATTGCAATTTAAATTGATTGAATGAACGATAGAGCGAAAATTGCCTGTATATTGGATCTGTTGATGACGTCGCATAGAGTTGAGATTCGAAAATTAAAAGACTGAATACAGTTTTTAATATTGCGATTTAATAAAAACGAACAAGTTTTAAATTTAGTTTCAACTTTTAAAATCATGTTCTAAACTTAAAGAAAAAGAAAAAAACGTTCTGAACTAATGTTAGTTATCTGCTAACGAACTATACATTTTCACGCACCAATGAACTATAACGGAGCATTAGGCACCCTTTCCACTCGAATAAACTCCACATCTTCTTACATTTATTTCTACAGTCTACAATACTCTACACCCACTCACAAAATCCTCAAATCTAATTGTAAAGGACTATGGTTAGAAAGTAGCTATAAATATTTTATCGCAGGGTTTCCGCAGTATGGCCTTAACTCCCTATATAGGTCAAGGCTAGAGAGGCCTTCCTACTTACTCTATCCCTGGCCTGACAATTTCTACAATAGAAGTCCATTTGTTAGAACAAAAGTATACTGGGATTACATTTCTTGGTATTGGAAAAGTGTGCCAATAGATTTGTTATTAATTTTAGTTAAAGGCTTGATATGTTGGTTCTTTAAATAGCAGTGGAAACGAAACTCACTTGAGTAAGAATGCTTTTTTCAGAACTTGCCCTTTTTATATTTAGGGACACTTTTAAACCTACTGCAAAAACGAATGCCATACTAACCCTTCCCTATAAATCTAAGTTTATACCTAAACGTACTGTTTTTCATTATGAGGATAAAACAAAACATTATTTTCTTTAATAACAAACAGAAATATGAAGAGACTGTTTTTCCTGTCGCGTGCTTCAATGAAAATTAAACGCATGAATGAATCGTTCATCCCACGCTAAATGCGAAGCTACGACTGAGGAAAATGAATGACTAATCTATTGGCAGCCAATATCAATTTAACAAGTAATAATTAAGAATTTATGGGCTTGCTTTGCGTCAACACCTCTTTGGATTACTTACGCCTATGACCAAGAAATCCTAGTAATTCGGTGACTGAACCCTTGGTTTTTTTTTTAAATACTTGGTTCATACAATTTGAATTAATTTAATTAACGGTATATATTCATATTTTCCCGTGGTTCTTATATGGTTCCCGTATGTTATAATTTCTGTAGTAAACAGTATAGGTCTCTCTCCCTTTAGCCCAGAGAGACTCTTTTACTGATTTGCTAGGCAAGCTGTTCAGCAGTCAAGACCAAAACTAGCTTCAGACAAAGCTATTCTGTTTATACGGCAAAATATATAAAACCCTGTGAAATGAAAGGGACATCTGAATCTGTTATTATAGTCAACATAATCTAGCATGGCTTTAAACACTGTAGGAGAGATGTTACATTATCATTTAATTTCTTACATCTGACGGTCTTACACCATGCAATACTTTTGAACTTAAAGTCGCACTATTTAGCTCCCATTGGAAACTGTTTATGTATAGCGCAAATGATTATGATTACAACGTTGTGTTTACCAACAATTTCTACCCGGCCATGACCTTGAACGCGGCTGACATGACACTCGGACGGATAGCTACAAGTTCAACTTTTATTATTATTGATACGACCTTGTCCTAACGGCTGTTGCGGACTGCATTTGTTCCTTATTCAAATGTGCAAACTGACGTTTCATTGGTGGAAATGAAAGAAGTGAAATATTGTTTATGGGATGTTCTTTTTTTAATTATTTACGCAATGGAACGCGATGCTGTGTGCTGTAATGTTTGAATAAATTAATATGCATTATGAATATAAATGTCGGTATTATCTGTATAATATGTAGGTTGGTGTGAACTTGTGGCGTAGTGATACATATCATTATGTTAAACTTATATGAGAAGAGTTAATTTATAAATAATTTAATTTAAAAAATAATATTTACTTATGTAAAATACGTACCTGCGACTTTAGGGTAAAGTTTAGTTAATAATGTAGATTATATGTAAGATTTGGACATCAGCTATAATTCCATGCAGACATAGTTGCAGCATAGAAAATACAGCCAGCATTTTCTAAAATCCAGTAATTTCGATTCGACGCGTCTTCGTCGTTCGATTGGAGTTACACAATACACGTACTGATTAAATCTTGACGTATATAACTCAAATAATTCAACTGAACTCAAATATCAACAATGACAGCCCAATTAATAAAGAAATTACTAGTTTTGCTACATAATTATCGTGCTAGTTATTAGCACACAGGTTGAAGTTGTAAATTTGTTTCAGCAACATATACATGATATCGCATCTACATTCTAAATACCCGTATTTATGACTTAATACAACCAATCAAGGCTGATGTAAGAACATAATAAATAATGATTATGAAGCGCACATTATACTATATCTGAATATTTTAAAGTTAAGTTTCGATTTAGTCAAGTCGTAATGTCAATAATTAATTCCATACGTATGCCGTTAGTGTCAAAATTTGACATTTAGGACGCTGAATCGTAATTGTATATTAAACATTTTTAAATTACGAAAATGGCCTTCCTATGCTGGAATTAACATTGCTAATTGTATTGCAACTAGTTCGATAAGTTAGTTATCTACATTTGAAATACTGCATTTAATCTGAAAAGAAACTGCAGCTTACTGTCTTACATTTGACTAAATTGAATCTCTATTAGAAAGTAAAATCAATACATAACATTCATACAATAGTTTTCCTCTTGCATTACATTTTTAAATGTCGATGATTTGCAAGACAATAAAGCATAACGTCGCTTACTCAATAATCGTGTTCCACGACAGTAAATTGTGGATAAAAATACCAACGTTGCATCAAATCTGTAATTCAAAATGGCATTAGAGTGGCGCTTGCTACATGCGACTGGCTGTCATGAGCGTTGCACACGCGCTGACCCGGAATCGCTCCTCCACAGGAACAACTGGTTCGAATAACATCACCAGTATATACTGAGCCCTCAATGTTCAGTAAATTCCAAAACCCGTAAATATCACAAAGGGTCTACATAACTGGTAAGTTATAAACACATTCAGCTTCGCCGTTCTATTTTTAAAAACATTATTTCGATTTGATTGCTTGTGTTCCATTTATGCAGGAATATGTTTATTTAAATTGCTGAATAAAACCTACCTGAGGTTCGGTCGCGTTCAGTTAATGCGTTCACGGTTATCGCACGCAATAACTTTCGATTTCACTAAACCTGCGCCTATCACAACCTAAATAATATACAATGACAGTGAAATTCTCGTCTACTTTCACACGTAGCGCTGCAGCGCTTAATTATTACATATCATATTACGCAGCTGACAATTATGACACTCAAATCGTATGCAAATGTTGGTCCTATACATCATAAATTACGCTCATGTGTCCGTTATGTAATTTCAATAATGTCAAATGGTACTGACTACTGACTAATGTAAATTTAATTTCCCACTTTACTGATATTCTAATTCGATAACACTCGGGTATTTTCCAATAACTTTCCAGTTTCACAACTGCGGCCCAGATTCAGAATAGAAATAGAGTAGATAATCGATTTAATATCTATAATGTAGTAAATCATTGGCAATTTTCAATGTACTTATGGTATGTTTGCAGCACAAGATGATGGCCGGCGCGTGAGTGGCTATGCTTACGAGATTCTTCTCTTACATTATTTTGCTTTTGACTATACCGACTAAAAACTAGCTATAGAAAAACAAATACGTGTATAATAATTAACATAAACATTTAATATGAGATTCATCATCAGCTTTTAAATGGCCCACTGCTGGGCATAAGCCTCCTCCCCTAAACGCCACTGATTCCTGTTTTGGCCCTTATGAGATTAATCTTTTTGAATACGAAAAATGTAGTGAGATGAAATTCATGCAATAAACTACATCGTGTATTTGACGTTCTTATTATAGACCTTTTCTTATCATCTCATAACAACACGACAATTTTCATATATTTCTTATAAGTATAATTATTCTAAATTGATAAAGGAAATTTGAAAAATGATGGACACGAGCGGGACTTGAATCCGCGACCTTCGCCGTACCGTGGCGCTGCTCTGAGCCACCGTTTGCTCGCATCCATCGAATTTCAGGTTCCCTTTTAGTATTTACGTCTTAAGGGTGACGTCAGGTATTATCTGTTGGAATCTACGATTAGTATATTTATTTCCCATGTCCAGGCCCAATGTTTAGATGTATCACTATGAAAACATAGAGTCATAGCATCATAGACGAAAACACGAATAGTCAATCTCAAAACATTGTAAGCAAACGTATAAAAGTGAATCCTCTGATCCCACGTCAACGACCTACGCTAACGCTGCCATTCAACGCAAACCAGCGTAAAATGGCCCTCTCCCCCTTCTTCCACTTCAATAATCTTCACACAAAGACGCAAATGAAAGGATATAGAGAGGTCTTGAAATAATGGTGCACCGTTACGCGAACGTAGTAGTCGACAGTCTTGTAGAAAATGCAAGAGATCACGATGAGTCGCGTTGTAGGAGCTTCTTGTTTTATAAGCTTATTATGAACATGTAATAGAAGAATGACGTAACGATGCATAGAAAATAGAATTATCTCTGACAGTAAGGTTTCTGCTTCCTTGTTGCAAGTCACAGTTTACGGAGTAAGATGATGTCTTTCTTATGTCATACGAGCGTTTCTACGTTCATACAGCCTATGCGTAATGAAAATTACTGTATTTATAACTAGGTATATAGTTTTATTATTGCTACCAACACAGCAGAGGCCGCTTTTATAATACTGACTCTGTAATAAGCAACTAGATACTTGCCTAGAATTTCTAAAATATTTTTTAACAATATCGAACAACTTTTCACAAAATTCTTTAACACACACAACTCTTCTATGTAATCAAATACTCGTTAACAGAATTTAATAAATCTCGCATGTTACATTATTAATTACGAACAAATTCGTAGCCTGTCGCACTCAATTGAAAATTATGTTAATTGGAACCGTGATAATAGGAGTCTCGCAGTATTCAGAATCGCAGAGAAATCGAGCTATTGTGAATTCGAACGCTAACCCAGACGAGAACGTACGTTATGGTTCACACTCACGTTTTCATCATAGCACGATTCTAACTATCTTTGGGACGAAATACATGTTGGAAACCTGCAGTTTGCATAAAACTACTGCTAAAATTACTCCAAACCAAATTGGAACCGACATGATAACATTTTAGATATATTCGAAGCATGTGAGGGTTTACTATTATAAAGGCCAAAGTTTGTGAGTGTGTTTGTATGTTTGTTACCTCATCACGCTCAAACGGCTGGACCGATTTCATATGCGGGTAACACCACGGGGCGCACCTAGTAACTTCTGAGTTCGCTTTCCACATTCTACCAGCTAAATTAAGCTCGACAAACAGTCGTATGTAGCAGAGGTGTGCCCGAAAAAGCCTTCCGTATTGACCGGCGCACCCTGGTCATTTCCACGCAAACTTGATGGCTGGTCAAGGTTTTCGACTCGTGCAAATAGAGAAAGATACCCTACATCAAAAGAAACACAGTTAAATAATAGGCTGTAATAATTGTTCTCCTGACCAATAGCCAACTACGCAGAAGATATTATAGTGCACAAGTATGCGCGCAAACACAGGTGCACTCCCTATTCCCTCACTCTCATAGTACGACCGGAGAGAGATCAGGCCTAGGACCAACGGCTTAACGTGCCTTCGGAAGCACTAGGCTGTAACTTCTCCACTAAAAAGCAAAGGCCAATTTTTTATACAGAGAAGAAAGATTGATTACCTCCTTCCACTTGCTCACTTTGATAATTTTGGACCATTCACGAGTTACATAATATATGGTTACTGTAACTTATTTTGGATTGTCATTAACATTAGGGGTGTTGCCAAAGAGTCGGGAGATTTACAATACGTAGCTTTTAGCGTACATTTCCGGAATAGGGCGGGTCAGTCGGCCTATTGAAAAGATAGCTCCAACGACTAATAGATGGTATGTGTTATATATTACTTATTGTAAGTAACCAAGGACTTACTGTTAGGGGCGAAGACATCGAGCGGGATTTATAGAAGCGTTAGAATAGGTCTATCATTATTCTATTAGCGGACTTTCTTCGAATTAAAGTAGCTTTAGTTTCTTCTCTGTTTTGAGTCGCTGTTAGTTTAGTGCAGAGGGCTACCCAGACTGTATTAAAGAATTGTATAAAAGTCTCTCTTGACTCACTCAATATTACAATTTCTTGAGAGTGCAAGACAAAATTAAAAGGCCTAAAAGTCAAATGGTAAAGTCACTTAATTTCACCTAGTGGTATCCGTACGAAAATTCACCACAACCTTTCCTCCCGTGGGTGTCATGACAGCCGACCAAGGGAAAATCCAGAAGATGGGTAGCGTCTTCTGTATCTTCACTACCAAAACTGCGATCCCCAAGCCGCTTGCCAAGCGTGGGGATTATGGTAACCTTACCTAAGGGAAGGCCTTTGTTCAACAGTGGACGTCTTCCGGCTAATGATGATGGCTTAATTTCAAGGTACGGTCAACCATAATTACTTAATAACATAGTAGATGTAATTACAGTAAAACTTTCCCTAACAACTAATCTAAATAAAGAACAATGTACTTAAGTATGTTTTCGTTGTAACTGCAGGTAGTGTACTAGTGTTTTCACACCGCAGTCGTTGTAACCCCTCTTGTTAGTGGCCTCCCTCTTAAGAGACGAGTTCGTGATGATACATATGCATTCACAATGTACCCACGCACCTTGAGGCGAGGGTCCCCACTGTAGTGTAACCTCTGAACTTTTGTTATTCACACGACGAAGCAATAAGCACTTATACACCGAGGTACTCTAAAAAAATGAGGTGTACGGTTTTTTATAAAAATATTACCCCAATAGTAATTTGTACCTAAAATACATAAAAGGAGATCTTCCTACCTTAGAAACTATCATTAAACTATAATATATGGACAATCATCTTTTAAGTCAGGCGTCTCTTAGCTCAACATATTGATATCTGTATTTATTGTCAAGCAAGTTATAGTGGAGGAGGCTTATGCCCAGCAGTGGGCCATTTAAAAGCTGATGATGATGATGATGATGAAGTTATAGTGACAGGCAAGTAATTAATCAGTAAAAGGCTTAGCAAATTTTATTATTATGAGGGCGTATGTTACATCCATAAACACCCAGCCCCGGTACAGATATCAGCGCATTACACAAATATTCTTCACTTACAGAGATTGCAACCGCAATGGTACAATCACTTAAAAATACTGCGCGATTCGGATCGTCAGACTCTAAACAAAATACTCACAAGATTAAACCCTTGTAAAAGCAAGTTGCACTTCGGATAAACTTCTATGAACATAACCAATGACGTCAGAGCACTTCAGCGAAAATTAGGCAACAAACTCATTAAAGCGAATCATCTAATGAACGAACGAACTTTATTTTGAACTTATATAAGCAAGGAGAACAGTAAAACAGATTTCTCAGTCAATATTGCTGCCAGGTTACGTAAATTAACTTTCTAATGATCGAAGTAAAAATGTGACGAACGCCTATTATTTGTAATATAAGCTAACGATAGTTACGCACGATAAAAACTGCCATAAAACATGAAACCATGGGGCACTGTAACTAGATAGTGATTACGATAAAAAGTCAGGTAATTGACGCTGAGAAGTGCTGCTAGAAAAAGTTTTAAAGAACATTGATTGTCATCATCATCCACAATACCCCACAGCTGGGTATAAGCCTCCCTTAAACAATGTTATCCGCTACTTAATAATAAAGAACATTACTGAACATAATTTAGTTCTTTATTAACAGAGTAAGACAACACAGCAGTGGAATTAACTTCATAAACTTTAAATAAACAATCAATTGACGCACGTTTAAAGTATTTTTATCCACAAACATCGAGAAAACAAAGCTTTCCAAGGTGGTAATCCCAACATGGATCGACATCAAAATATAGGAAAAGAGAAGCGAAGATGCACTCTAAAACCTCAGGGGTATCTTATCGAGATTGTAACCGGGATTTACCCCAACCTAATCGAAAAGGGATCGGAATAGATAGTTTGGTTTACTTAGCTTCCAATATAATACATAATATATCCGCATTTTGTCAAGAAAATCTTAAACAGCCATAAGCATAAATACAGATTCGATGTTTACATACACTCCATGAATCATGAACGAAGCGAAAAAGAAACTGCTAGTAATATCCATAAGCTGTCTATTTTAACGAGACCTCTGTTTCGATGAACCATATTCATGGTCAGCGGTCTATACCACTGGACGCATTATATGGGTCACGCTTAACTAACTACTGCTGACCCATTTTGCTCGGACAATATTTCGGATATCCCTAAGCTATTTCTGTTGGTTCCTTAACGGAAAAATCTATCGACATCCTCTTACATAAATATTAGAATATATCTAATTTTGTTGGGTCTATCATTAGCATGATCCGGAATAAAATTGGATTGGAATAGGAAAAATATTGGCATTTGATAATTCTGTTTGAGTTGTATCGATAGTTAGAAGATTCCCTACACACTACACATAATTATTTTAATGAAAATGTTTTATAAATGTACCTAGTTCTGGAAATAAAGAAGTTTTGCAATACTGTTTTAACGGGAGAAATGTCTGTCCCACAAAGAAATGGAGCAATGGACCACTTTGGAGTAAGAGCCACTGTAACTATGATGAAACGGCTATATTCAAAGTGCAGATTGGCGTATCAAGACGATGTATCTATGTTTTATGAATACTCCAAAATGTCGTACCAATTATTTATGTAACTAAAAAGTACTCATTTCGTCTGATCTGTTGTTAGTGTTTGTAAAACAAAGAGTTTAGTTTTTTAATGTAAGGTTTAATAAATTATGATATAGTGAATTGTTTGGTTTTACTCACACACACATACGTACTATAATTATTATGCTTTATACCTGCAAAAATATAAACATAATAAGACCAATCGTTGAGCATGTGACGAATTTCAGTGTTCCTTAAAAACACCCTTTTTAGGGAAATTAGTTCATTTTTACGATTGTTTTTTACTCTTAGGTCCCCAGAAGGCGAAGAGAGCGATAAAAACACAAGCGACTCGGTGACCAGGATACCTCCACACTGTCACATCACAATAAAATGCACCAGGGAGGTAAGTACCCAAGCAATGTATAACTAACTGGGAGTCTGGGAGCTTCGAATAAATCCTCCTATTACCCTCCACGGTGGTCGTAAAAGAAGAAGATTTGCAGCTTGATTTGTTGTTTTACGATATTTTTCCACAATGTCAATAAAACCGGCAATGTTTAAATGCTAACTCGTCATTCGTAACATCATATTGCTTTTTATATCCATGCTTGAAATTATGTATTTAAATTCTACCAATTAGGGACCTAGAGCCAAAAGAAATTTCTTGAAGGAAGAAGGAAGGGAAGCCACGTTCATTAATTATATCTCTTTCTATTTAAATATAATGCTAATATTTCATTCTGAATACAGTTAGCTATCTTCGTGCCCTTCGTTGTCAATGTTAAAACATACTTCCCTGCCACAGATAGTGGCAACTTTTTAATTTTCTCTAATTTTCAATAAATTTTTCATCTCAGATTGCAGGGTTCAACGGTCTATCAGAAGCCGTCCGTCGCCTGGACTTTTCTTCAGCCGTCCGCGACGTGCGCCGGTTCAACTACATCTGCGCTCTCTTAGAGCTGCTGGTCGGTGGACAGCGACTGACCCACCTGCCCGGAGCCGCGCAGAAGCTGCTACTATCTATGTTGGAACAACTCGCCGATCAAGGTAGGGTTGGACAAGCAATCTGTAAAATCTGCCCCCTTACCATGAACTCTTAAAACGAGACATTTTACGATGTGAAAGCGAAACGCCGCTACGCAGTATAATGCGGTTCGTGGTACCGGGACTGTCCTTTAAATTAACCAGTCCTCTGCGTCTGCTGTAGCCATCTATCTATCTAGAATAGGGATTCCAAACCTATGGTGCAAATAGAAAATACGACGGGTCCGCGATTATCCTAAGGTCGCTCTTGAGTACTCCAATAAAAGCTTGGAAAACCCTGATCTAGACCAATGGGAACATTATTCTTTCCAGTATTATAGAACAAGTTGCGAAGGTCACATAGCGCTCGCATCGCTCAATGAGGCAAAGGACGTAAGAGGTCCAACTAAACTGTGCAATTCAAACTAAGTCTACATGACTAAGCGACTAGCAAAGCGAAACCTTCAGATCTCTTTTAACACTTTAATAATATATCGTGCACGGAGTGTTAGAATTAATTTAGAAAGTTTACAAAAGCCCGTTGGGCTGATGACAAAAGAAAAGAGAGGCCTGTGCCAAGCTAAAACGATGATGATAAAAGAACGCATGCCTTTTACAAAAGGCGGGTCACGTGAACTTCTTATTTATAATTTTACTAAGACTAAATTATGTAAAGATGAATGTTCCTGCGAATAAATTTCTATTTCTATAACCATTTTTATTTCGTAGGTTACAGGCAATATTTACAAATGTGTTTACTTAATTCCAGTGGCCACATCAAAACACAATCTGAATGCTCTCCGCGCGCTAGTGATGTCTGTTTC
Source organism: Abrostola triplasia (assembly GCA_946251915.1). Taxonomy (NCBI): domain Eukaryota; kingdom Metazoa; phylum Arthropoda; class Insecta; order Lepidoptera; family Noctuidae; genus Abrostola; species Abrostola triplasia. The sequence continues at coordinate 2,206,760 of OX276433.1, forward strand.
ATCGGCTCGTGAATCGGAGAAGCGCTCCTGTTGGGGCCGACCGCTCGGCTCGAGAGCGTTGTGGGGCCACCACGACCATGCTATCGCCAGAATTAACCGTATAGCCAACAGTATTAGAATACAGGAGGTAGGACAAACGTTTCTTTATCGTTTTCTGGATAAGTCCCATATAATGCAATGCAATACAGTTTGTCAGCTTTGTCGACAATGTTCTCGTAGACAGACCATACAATCTACATAAGTACTGTTTACTTTATAACTAGTAGTATACATGTTAACATAAACGTTAAGCGGAAATATACCACCACAAATACCATACGTCATTCTCAAGGAGAAGAAACTAATTCTTCTCTTGTTCAGTGCACAAAGTTTTGTATATCTCATTTTTTTACAGAATAACGTTGTTCTAGTGGCTTTAACCTCTTTAGTAACCGATGAAAATTCAAGCCGTAAATATTAAACAGATTGAATATATTAAAACCATAGAGGCATTATGTATGTACTTAGTACATACATAAAAAATGTCGTGTAAAACTTAACTTTAATATTTGTAAAATAGTATGTTGTAAAATATAGATTAAACATAATTAACTCTTTAATTAAAATGAATAATAAACTTTACAGTATTTTTAAAGAATTATCGTGGTTAAGATTTTAGGTATAACCTGAATCACTACTTGCACTCATAAAAATGCCAAAAACAAGTCGAAACATACACGAATAAATATCGAATGCACTCATTACATGCAAAAGCTTTTCAATTTATTATGGACAGCTAATGGACAATCAGTCTTGCACAATTGCCAGGGAACCGCTTGTTACGTGCTATTTTCTGTTAAGGGTATCCTGGCATTGCTCCAAACGGTATCTGCACTAAATGCGCCGTGCTGCTCCGAGTATACTCATAGTTTAATTATCATACATTACGTCGCCTCTTATATTTCGCAGAAATAATTCTTGTTACGAACATTATTACTCCATTTTCTCTTCCTTTTTCGTAAACTTGAACATTTGGCACCTTTGAATATAAATAAAATATTTTATGAATTATTTCAATTTGATTCTAGCCGGGACCGGAGGTGGTGCCTAAACTTCACGACTTGCCAGAAGAATGCATCAGAGAGATATTACTAAGGATATCTGATCACAGGGATTTGGATGTAAGTCTTTTGAATTGAAAAGTATGAGCTTAGTTTCTTTCACGTTAATAATTGATAGTATGTTGTAGGTACTTAGGTTTATTGGTCTGGGATTACTTAAAAGCGATAGCTTAATATAATAACATGACAATATTAGCGCCGTAGCGATTTATTTATTTACAATCTTGAATAAGCTTAACAATTTTTTATCTCGAAAACCTACCACCTAGCTTTTCCCAATACAGCCTTTTATACCAACAAAACAATTTTCTTTTTGTTTTATTCAGGCTGCATCTTCAGCATGGACAGTCATGGCATCAGTGTGCACTGAGCAACGGATCTGGCGGGAGCTGGTCAGCTTCCACTTCACACAGCAGCAGACTGACACAGCCCTCGCAAAGCAAAAGGACCAAGAGGAAGCCACAGACGACAAAGACTTCGACTGGAAGAAGCTCTTCCATCAGCTGAGAAAGTGAGTCCTATCATGGAATATCAGACTAGGAAAAGTGTTCCTTCATTTATTGGTAGGAGTCAAAGGTATCAAAGCACATGTGTAAATGGGGTGAATTATAACTAGCTTTTGACCGCGGCTTCGCTCGCATTAAGTAGCCCATGTCCTTTCTCGGGTCTTAAACTTTCTACATGCTAAATTTTATCAAAATCCGTCCAGCGGTTTATTTATATTTGAACATAGTTTCACTATAAATTATATTCATAGGATATCAGTGTATATTTTTTCAACCGTAAATATTGTGTCTGCAGGATGTATGGGCTACGAGAGGATGCCCAGTTCGCGGAGACACTGTCGCTGTGTCGTCACTGTAAGTGCCTCTTCTGGCGCTCCCTCGGCCACCCCTGTATAGCTGACCAGGTATTTATGGCTCTGTACTAAAGCATACTTTACTTTTAAGTCCAACCTAAAAATATTTGATTTCCTGATTAGTCTATCATAGTTATTTCTGAACATTACATTTTACTTTTTATCTTTAAAATTATAAAAAAAAAATTTTGAAATCTTGACATTTAGAACTGAATAGTTTGGCAGAACTATTTAGTTTATTGTATAAATGTAAACTATGTAAAAAAATACATTTCCAGTGCCCGGAATACCGCGAGCGCCTCAAAGAAGCAGGCGGCCCCCTCCCGCCTCACCCCGTCCCGCCCGCGGCCTTCCTCAAGTTCTTCTCTCTGTAAATGACTGGACACCACTCAAGGACAACCGACACTCTTCGGCTACAAGGCCATCGGGTTACCCTCGTACTCCATTTCCAATCATTTACCAATTAAAGTGCAGCATTTGAGTTGCCCTGCACCATTATTTTTGCAGGGTGGTTCACCAAGAAATATGAACGGCACTATATAAGACGGATATTTTGTCTCCTGAAATGTCTTGTGTTGGATTAACAGGTCGATGGTAGCCCCAGACCACGTGGTCTTTATGGTAGCTTATCTAAGGTAAATGACAGAACAGTCATTTTCGTCGCCAAATGCACCGATGTTCCCTTCTTCCACACGTATTATGTTGACGACTGATAACCATTGATAGTTTCTACACTTTCAAACATGGATTTCTAGGTACATTTTATGGTATTAAAATCCACTTTGATTGTTACTAAATCAGTATTGTTGTGTACAAATGATTTCAAGTACATTTTTATTCAAGTTGCGTGTGAAACAAAGGGATGTTACTTCGGATTTACAGAGTAATTTGGTGATGTCGTGTATTTAGAAGTGCAATTCAATGTTGGTGCTTGTTCAGCATTTCAAAGCATATACATATGTCGTAATGGGCACTTAACCAATCTATTAGGAAATATCAATGACTGACTAAGATCTCAGGCAGCTGGCCTACTGAACGATATCAGAGCTATACAGACTGGAGGTAAATTACTTATACTATAGTTGTGTTCAATTTAGTAGACATCAAAATTTATGCTAATCGATTGTAAGCTAAACATATTTAAAAACAAAGACTTAAATTCGTTGATTTAGTTCTACTGGTTAATATAACTATGGATTAAGTAAAACGTTTTCATATCTTTACAATAGTTTGTGATTGATCACTAAAATATAACGAAATGTGTTCCATTGTACCTATTTTCTACTTTATTGGATTTTTATTGTAGAAACATTTTGATAAGTAGTTCAATAGAAATGCTTTTAATGTAGATCTTGTGTCTACATATCAATTTTGATCTTATTTTAGCCAGTGAGCAGTATTGCCAGGGTAAAATATAATTATCCCTTTTACTGGCAAAACTACCAGTGAATATAGCCAAAAACCTATACCCTGTTTTTTTACATTGTAAGGTTTTATCTAAGTTAAGGAATTAATATGTTGTTCACTTATTTTTGGTTGCGCACGCACTTAATGCTTATAAAATATAATAAGGCTTTAAAAGTAATAATAAAAATTATGTGATAATTCCAAAATTTATATCAGTATAAGTGTGTTGTAATCGGTATTTATCCACGTGTGTTGTTTGTTATGTTTAAATGGTTTACGTTTTAGTTGAAAATATAAACGAATAATAAAAAGTAGCCAAGTCTAACATTAAGGCCCACATTAATTCTACAAGTATCTAACTAAATTCTCGGTGAGCAAACTACAGAAACATGCATACTCCTTACTTCAAAACTAATGGTACCCTAGCGTTGTTATAATTATAAAGATATAATATTATTATTATTTTAGACAACAATTTGTTTTTTTCCTGCTTAGCGACCCAAAGACACACTCGATACTTTTTGCTGTTCATTCAATACGTCGACTCGACTTGGCTGCATAAAAACGATAAATAATTTTAAACACTAATTTAAAAGTTTAGTTCCTTTATATTTCGAATTAGGCTAACGGCTTACGAATTTATTCCCATGACTTAAAAAAATGCTTTTTTAGTTTTGTGCTCGCATTTAATTTGCACACAGTATTGATTTGAGATTACTACTTTGCATTACATCATATTATTGAACATTTCTTTCAAAACCCATTATATTAAGCTAATTGAATGATAGTCAACTTAGATGAATTTGACTAGAACACTCGCCTTGAGCGTGATAGAAGACTTGCCCTCGTCAAACTCCGTTTTTAGTTTCTTACTAAGTGCAGTGGCTCAAGCTGTCAGTTCTGTTAATGACCGAATGGAAACTCGCCTTTAGCTCATTAGCGGCAAGGTTCAGGTTTATAAAATACGAACTAGCATCTTTTTATTTACGAGATTGTTGCGTAATGTTGCTAAAAATGCGAGTTTTGATTGTTCGACTTCATTTCAGAAATGACATACTTGAGCAGTGCACAAGAGCTATAAATCAGTATTTCTATATCACAATATAAAGTAATTTGATAGTAGGTAGTAGAAAACTGTATTCTTAAAGTAAAAAATGCGAAAGTGCAGCTATTAAATAAGAATAAAGCAATATTTTATTACAAACACTGATTGATGTATGTACTAAAATAATATTATGTGGTTAGGAGTACCAAGCTCATTTCAAAAATAAAACTGTTGTATAAGATTCTTTAGGCCTAAAGTGATCGTATCAACAAAATGTTCTTATCCGTCACAGTAATGTAAACGGTCTCTGTGATTACTTTTGAATCTGAATGCAAAATTATTTACTAAGTCTGAAATTAGGTGTATTGTGTTATAGACTGTATTTATTGGGATGTCATTCTACAGTTGTCCATATCCTTAGTTGTTTTGGCTTTTTAGTAGACCTGCATTTAACCATGCAAATGTTCAATGCATTTTTGTTGAAATTATTACAAACATCTTGTCATGCCAAAGCCTTAATAATTGGTTATATTGTACTGATGCACCCAATGATACAGTATTAATAAGATGTTCATTGTATTGTGGTAGTGTAGTTGTTGATATTGTGATATTTTAAGATAAATTTATTAATAAGCATTCAATAGTCCCAAGAAGCTAACCCCATAAATAGAGTAGATGCACAAAATAAATAGGTATGGAGTCGAACAATAAATGTTGAACTAGAGTGCACTCAGAAAGGAAATTACAGGGTAAGCAATTACCTGTGCAAATGCACATATGATTGACCACTGCACAGAAATAATTATTTGTGTTTGACTAATCAATTTATTTATCTACATTACCTGTGTAGTGTGTGTTGTGTACCTTTTAGGAGTAAACTGTATGAAATATTTTTTTTCTAGTTCTGGTCAAATGTGGCTGAATATCAATTTTAATTGTCTCTCTGTACTTATCTATTCTGTGGTAGATGTTAAATATGAAAAAATGCAGCTTACCTACTCACTTAAGTCATTTTTAGTTTATCTGTGATCAGTTTTATATTTTACACAATGGAATTGTTTTTTCTGATTTGTGTTCTTACTATATATACTATGGTACTTTATATGGTATTTTGAAATAAAGTTATTTTGAATAAGATGTTTGACTTTTATTTCCTAAATTGTTTATATAGTGGGATTGAAGAGGTTTACTTTTTAGTTCCCAACATTCCAAAAACGGCCAGTAAAATCATTAGTAAAATTTCTAGACTTCTGGTGCTATGATAGTGCAACATTAAACATGTGGATGTGGTAGGTAATTTTTTCTGGTTGTTTACTGATATATTTACTGAAAGGTTCATAATACAAACTAGTTCTATTGTTTTATTATGCACTCTAAAGTGGTTTAATGAAAACTTGTAAGGTTTCATGTTATACACAAATAAAGTTGTTATTTTAAGAATTTTGTGTGCATATTTTAATGCCTGTTAATATTACAATACAAGAAATATTGTGTTGTTGTTGTGTGGGTTACCGTTAAGAAAACAATATGTTCATTAAAAAAACATCTTTATATCTTTACACATTTCGCGCACTTAAAGTTAAACTCATATACATATGTACAAATTAAAAAAAAACGATTATGTTAACTCATTTTTCACTCTCTCACAGTGTCTCACTAAGTCTTTTAGTTTATACACTAAATCCTGCAGCTGCTGACTTCCACAAGTGAATTTGATATCATCCCCGACGTCTGTTTTTAATATCACTGTATATAGTAAGTTGTCGGAACCCACGCCCGGAGAATTAGTTAAAACCTCCAATTTCCATTCGACATCTGTTATTTTAGGTATTACACTGGCATCAATGACTTTGTTGGGCTCCATAATCGAACTTTTAGGTGATACTGTCGATACTACACGTATTTCATTGCACTTTTGTTAATCTATTGAATTGTGAGTAATCAAACTATTCGAATTACACAGAAGGGGGACGTACGACCGATTCTTCTCGTTTTTTGTCGAAACTTTAAGCAGTTATAGTACTGTTCAATACTTGATTTACTTAGCCAATGTAATCAGGGCAGGAAATTACTTGATAATATCTTCCTTGCTTCATATTTTATTATTTTTTAAATTATCGTGCATGCTACAAAACACGGACAAAATAAATAATTGTCAATGTTAAGTTGTCAACTGTCACATTGACTTGACAAATTCATCGTAAAAGTATCATTCATTCTTTTACTGGAATTGGAATCAGGTATTTTTACACTTTAGAATTATTGTACTTGTGGATGTACTCCACGCGTGGACTCTCAGTACTTCGATAGGACTCATGCAAGCAGGTCGGATATTGGTATCTTTATTATTATTAATTAACTAGCTGACCCGACAAACGTAGTTCTGTGTTACATAAGCATCATTATTTAATTTGAACTGAAATAACTCGTTAACAAATATATCAGAAACATAATAGATATGTATTGATTATTGTAATGCTTTTTGATAAACAACATTGTTAGTTCTTTTTTCCGGTGCCTAAATAAATAATGGCTACAATTGACCATGTAAAAACATGGATTTCCAAGATTGATACCACAAATACTTAATGACTGCCCTTGCGATTTATTTATCGGCATTGCAAATGCAAGCCGCACTAGAAATACCCGTTAAACTCGAATGGCATCTCATTCAGATTCATAGAAATTCGTGGAATCAAATGTCTACATTTGATTTTTGTACTTTCCTTTCAAAATTACGTTTTTCATTAAAGTCTTCACCGCAAGCCAGCCTACGATGGTGTGACCAAGGGTTTTTTTTTTTTTTTTTTCGAACTTGTCTCTCGCAGTTAGCTCTGAGGGAGCTCTTACTGCTTAACCGGTCGTTTGGCGAGACCTAATAAAAGGCCTCCAGCCAGGAAGTGACCAAGGGAAACTTAGATACATTTTTATAGCTGCGCTCCGCGTTTTATTTTCACCCGCGTTTAATTTGCGTTTCAGTAAACTCCATTAGACTTCTGTTATCCTAGTACCCCAACATTATAAAACACGGCCGCTGCGGGCAATTTTTTAACCAAGCCATACATACGTCTTGATTGATTGATCTCCATTATACTTGTTATCCTAGTACCTATTACGTAAGCTGTATTGGCAGAGCTCCAAGCGAATTTGTTCAAAAAATAATTTTCTGATAATGTTTTTTTGCCCACGGGAACGGGATAAAAAGTATCCTATGTCCTTCCCCCGGTTCTAAGTTACCTCCCCACCAATTTTCAGCCATATCGGTTCAGCCGTTCTTGAGTTATAAGTGGAGTAACTAACACGACTTTCTTTTATACAACTTAAGGAAAATTGGTCTATTGCAGCTCACTATCGAGAGGAATAGAGGAAGGAAAGGGAGGCGTTTGCCCTGCAGTGGGACGATCATGCCTGAAATAATAATAATTACAACTTGAGACTGCCTCGTTGGTCTAGTGGCTGCTAAGCGCGACTGCTGAGCACGACGTCCTGGGTTCGAATATCGGGTCTGGCAGTGCTACTGGGTTTTTCCATAAGGTAATAGTCAATAGCAGCATGGGGTCTGAATTTGAGCCCGGTTGATGGCAATAAGTTTGTCTCCTATTTTTGGACCTAAAAACATAACTGGCGAAATGTGGGTGTACTACATGTGTACCTCTGCCTACCCCTTCTAGGAGTACGTGGGTGATGTTATGTCTATATCATGTCTAATATTAAAAAATTCATACATACCACCACTCTTAGCAAGTATAGCCACTGGTAACAGGTACTTTTAAATGAATTCAATAACGAAAATCGTAGATCAGATAATAAAACTACATAATTATTACTAAATCGTTAGTATATTAAACAACTTTATGAAAGTTGTAACATTGATTTGTCATCAAAAATATATTTAAATTTACACTTAGTTTACATTACATTGTCATAAGGCAAATAATGTTACTTGGCCGGTATATAAGGCACATCTATTTCACAATAGCATGACACAATTAGTTTAACTACATAAGGCAATATTACAGTAATTAATCTCAAAGATATTAATTGCACAATATTTTCAGAGATTCTAATGCCTAAGATTTATTTTATTATGTTTTTAACATGGAAGATGTAAATAACACGTATAATAAAAATCATACAAACAGATTACAAACTTTTTTTTCTTAGAAACATCACTTAGGCAAGTTGATTCTTTCATAAAAAATAAATTAAAAAGTGGTACTGTACTTGCTTTCTTAACACAATTCTTACCAAGGATGCAATAAATATTGATTCATGAAGATAAGTAAATACAATTAACATACATTTTGTTTCCGTCACAACGTCATCAGGCGTATATCTTAAAGCTATTTCATATATATTTCGAAGTATGCCAGGATCGTAGCAAATGGAAATCCGTGGTCTCTGCCTACCCCTCAGGGAAACAGGCGTGACTTTATGAATGAATGAATGAATATATTTCGTTAAAGTTATCTTTAGCACCGATTACAGTATTAAGAAATTTTATAAACAATTTTTCGAAAAAAGAACTCAGTAGTATTAAAACACAACCTAAGTACTAAACAACACTTAAAATACTGGCAGTTAAAAAAGATTTTAGTGGTGTTTAATGTTACCTTTTTAAATAAACATGTAGGGTAATATGAGATGTTTTAGTGATAGAGGTAAATTGGGGACATTTTTTAAAACCCTTAGCATACATTTACACTGGATATTGACGACTGCACAAGTGTGTAGATAAGTGTGGAAGATAGGTATATGTCTTGTTACCTAAAACCACTTTAGTAAGTATTGTGCAAGTAGAGTGCCTTCACTGGCACCACAGGATAGTAGCTAAGTACGTCCGGGTGCACCCTGGGCGGTCTACCTCGCTACCATCCTTGACTGGACAATCTATACACAACGGCATGAGCGTGACATGTTTCCATAGACATAACTCATGCCGTCAAGAACTAGTCAAGTAAGTTCTGCTTTAATTTACTAAAAAGGTTTTTAACATGTCACAAAATAACCTCTGTCTCCAAAATATCTCCCTTTACCCTGTAGAGCCGCCGCACAGTGCAAATATATTATTATTTGGACATAACATATGCATTGTGCAAGGACACTTAAAAATAATTTTAGAAAAATATTTCATAAGTTATGGTATAATAAGATTGATTAGGAAGTGTTAATAAACCTTAAAATTATTCTGATGGCACCTAATCATTTGATTGTTTTGTACATTTTTATTTACGCAAAGGAATTCGATTGTTGTGTATTATAGCGATATAAATACATATACAATAGCTGAAGTATGTTCTATTTTTTCTTCTTTATAATATTTTTGTCATAAATACTGCACTGTAATTTTTTACAGTTTTTTTATAACTACCAAAACAATACTCCGGTAATTTTGCTAATTTCCATACAGTAGGTAAAAACTTTTAAATAACACAATAACAGTTAAATATATTTCATATAAATTACTCAAAACCAGTATCAAGTACTCCAACAAATTCCGAGTACTGTTTCATTTCAGATTCTAATATCCAGCTTATTTGAATCTTAAGTGGCCTTCATTATATTTTTTTACCAGGATTAATTTAACTTACAATAAAAAAGCGGGTTATAAAGCACTAAACAAATATGGTACGGTGGATTCTTGAATAATATACCTTGTTAAGACTACTTAAGATTCAAATTAACTGATCCTAAATTACCTTTTACCGTAGGGAGGCCTTTGCCCAGCAGTGGGACATTCCAGGCTAGTAAAAAAAAAAAAAAAAAAAATTACCTTTTGTTCAACTTGACATCCAGTGTACACAACATTAAAAAAATAAGCTTCTCAATTCAAATCGTTCAGCGTTTCATCTTCTCCAGTATAGGTATGACCATTTCGAAGGTGGGTCGTTTGCCAGGATCCTCGTTCATGCAGATCTTGATCAGTTTCGAGATGTGCGGGGACACGCCCGGCGGGATCGTGACGCGGAGGCCTTCTAAGGCAATCTTCATACCACACTCCATTGGAGAAAGGTCGGCGAAGGGAATCTGAGGAGACGTATGTTGTCTTTAAACCACGTGAAATAAACGAATGGATTGCCAAAGAAAATCCATTTACAGAAGACATGCTGTCATCATACGTATAAAACAATAATTTATTGGATTAAAATAATAAATGTGTATAATGAGTAAATCTACGAAAAACTACTAATTTGGTAGTTTTGCCATTTACTAAAATTCTTATTGTCCATCCTATTTTCCACGTTGGTTACCCTATTGAACTCCTACCTCTCTCGTAGCGAGTTCCCAGAGCAGTATGGCGAAGCTCCACATATCGGCGGCCTCCAGGTTCCTCTTGGCAGGCGGCTTTTGCAGCGCTTCGGGCGCCATCCAGGCCGGCGCGTACAGGCGACCCTTCTCTTGGAACGAAAACTTTGAGTCCGCCATGTTGATGCGAGCTGTTAGGTCCTCGTCGATCTAATATAAAAGATTACACAAAACCATGAAAATTGTAGAATTTGTACAGATGTCGAAAGCTGCACAATAGTTAGTACACTGCTTAGTATAGCCATAATCAGAAGTAAACAAATTGCAGTATTTAATTTCTATGTAAAAGAAATAAGTGCAATCTGTATTGTCTTAGTTAACAGATGGTTAATTTACCGCAAATTTCACGTTAAGTTTAGCTTGTGGGATTTTTGCCTTGTATCGCACAAAATGCCGTTAAGCTGAGTGGCTTAAAACCTAATGATCAAATAGTGTCTCACCATAATATGCTTGCTGTTGAGGTGGTAGGTGGGCAGCGTCTTGTCCCGCTGCAGCGTGTGCAGGTAGCGCATGGCGCGCGCCACATCGTGCGCGAGGCGGCCGGCGGCGTGCGCGTCCAGCACCAGCGCGCCCCCCCCCGCGCCGCCGCCCGCGCCGCCCGCGTGCAGCAGCCCGTGCAGCGAGCCCCACGACATGTACTGCGACGTCACCACCAGCGACGGCGGCGACACGCAGCAGCCCACCTGCGACACGATACGAGGCCAACATCAGTGCCATTCAACCTTTTATGCACCCGGTGCGAGCTTTTCTAACACCGCTTTTTTATTTTTCGTGGTCTTGGTCAGGTCACGTGTGCCTGGGCATCGGTGGCACCGCCCTAGTTACAACACTGGCCAAAATTTCAACATTTTTGGCACCTCAAAAGGAAATACGAAACCCTTATTACTATAAAAAAAATAGTGCAAGATATTGTAACTATTTAAAAGCTACTCACAACAGGCAGTATGTTGGGATGCGAGAATATCCTTAGCTTGGGGAACTCCTCGTTGAAGTCTCTTTGTATGCGCGGCGTACAATCCCTAACCGCAAGAATTTTAGCCACTATATCATTCTTCTGCCATCTGCCTCTCCATGTCTCACCTGAAATTAAATTATTATGTAATAAACTTAAATAATTGAACTGTAACGATTTCGTCAAATAAGGAAAGATGAAAAAATAAAATACATTTCGAAACCACTATGATTATTATTATTCTACGTACGACGGTGGTGACGTCAAAAAAATTGTCAAATAGTCAATCAAATACAAAGGAATTACGTCAAAGGGGAAAACCAATGCTTCTGTAGGAACAATGACTACACTGGTAAATAATTTCAACTGGTATTACATAAAGATGAACTTCGCATACCTGTTTACGCATATTGAATTCATTGAGAAATATGATATCTGGCTTTGTTATGATGGTTAAATTGTGTATGGATGGATAAAGAAACGCTAAAATTTAAACACCACGAAAAAAAACCGAATATCGACTAATGCGCGACCACTATTAAATAATTAGAAATCACAAACCGTTTAATAAAAAGCTTAATTAAACTACGCACCTGAAGGAGTAACAGCAATCCTAGTATGTAGAGACAGTTCGTTGATGTTGATGCCTTTGTGGCGCGAGAGAGTGGCGTCCCTGCTCCTAGTCTTCAAACCCAACCAAGACTGGTCTTTGAACTGGATCTTCTTTAGATCTTGACCTTGTTGAGTGGCCAACTCATGTAATCTATGAAAAAATTAATTATATTATGTTTTGTAGATGATAACATGGGATATATTTAAGGTACAATTATGAACTAATCATTATTTCATGTATTTTAGCTTAAAAACACATTCAAGCCACTTTATACTACAGATGACTGTAATAATTTATTATTCGATTGGGAAATTTATAAAGATACAAAAAAACTACAGACATAAGCAAGAGAAAGTATATGGAGGCCTACATTTATAAAAAACAAAATTACCTTTGCACCAACTGTCCTCTAGTTTTATCCAGAGGGGTGTCACCATCTTTATTAGCGAGCGACACGAGTGCACCAGCCAATACTAGGTCTTCAGCGATCGCGCTGTACCCCCAGAAGCAAGCATAGTGGAGAGGCGAGTTTCCATGCTCATTTGTGAAGTTCACGTCCACACGATTTTGGAGCAACTGTAGATAAGAACAAGAAGGTAAGTTTTATAGGTTATTATATGACTTTACCACAATTAGACATTGGAAAGATAGTTTCAGTAGTATATGACCCAAGATATTGCTTTGACACACCAATAGTTAAGAAGCAATTGAATACAAATTTGGTTCAGTTAAAGCAACTTTCACTGGAATTTTAACCAGAATTATAAACGCTACCCTGTGTTCCATATCGGACGTAGGCAGAAAAACTACCAAACTAAAGTGGGAGTGGGCTAGCCATGCCCTGCGAATGAACCCGCAAAGATGGGCTCATATTACCACGAAGTGGAAACCCACCGCCGGCCGCGGGTAGACCAAGACAGCGATGGAGAGATAATTTGGACACCTTTGCGGGAAAGACATAGAGATTTGTGGAGAAATAAAGAGGAGGCCTTTGCTCAGCCGTGGGACATAGAACAAGCTAATTAAAAAATATAAAGCCACTTTATTTGTCACCAAAGTTAATGGTCTAAAAAAATAGAAACCAACAATCCTACTCTGTTATGACATAAAATGTACCTGTGACAATTATTACACTACCCTAAGATGGTATGAAAGAAAAGCATGTGTGAAATACCGGGCCATTATACATTATTTATTACTGGTGTGCAATTATTTATATACAATTTGTTTTATGGTCTAAGTAAATATAATAATCTTATATGTCTACAATTGTGTTAGTATTGGTTGGGTAAAAAATTTGAAAATCTAATGTCTTACCAACTGAACAATTGGCCTGTGACCATGTGCTGCTGCCAGATGCAATGGTGTGTCATCCCCCATGTTGGTGACATTGATACGAGCCCCGCGGCGGATGAGCATCTCCACAATCTTGATGTGCCCCTCCTTGCAGGCCCAGTGAAGAGGACTGAAGCCATGGTCATCTCTGAAAAAGTATAAATAATTATCTTTGTTAACATTACATAACCTGCTTTCTCTTCAAGTGGTAGATAGAGGTGTACACCAACATTGGGCCTTTAAGTGCATTCTTATCTTATAAAACTCATTTATGTATTTAACTTACTATAATGCTTTTCATTATTGCTATTTATTTGGTAACAATAATAAAAATTATTTACTAGAAGTTTCAAAGGTACAATTACAATTTATTTATATTATAAAAGTTGGAGGTAAGGCTATGGTATTACTATGAAAATATGTAAACATAGCAGGTGCAGACACACCACGCTGGTGGCACTTTTAGCATAACACAGTGTTGAGTGTATGTGTTCTACTGATACGATGCACAGTCAATGTGGTAATAGACGAGTCAACTTAAAAATTATACATTTTAAATCACAAAGTAGGTAAATTGTTATGTTTGTGGAGAGTAAGTTTGTTGTCAAAATTATCATAGTTTTTTTTATGATTTATTTATAAGCTAAGGACACAGCATCAGGTATAAAACCAAGTAACTAGGTTTATAATATAGGTAATATCAAACTGGACATTGACCATTAATGATGACTAATTCCTCAATACTCATACAGCAAGATGGTTTTTATTTGTTATAGGTAGATTCATATTTTTCCTTTTATTTCTACTCCATGCATACAAATCATTCCACTTATATAAAATTAATTAAGAATTTCTCTTAAATTACAATTTATGTCTCCAGTAATTAATGTTTTATAGACAACGTTGTTGAAGACATCTTGCGGGGACCTAGTTGATTGATTTTGCCTTTGATAGCTTACAGCTTAATACACTCTTATTCCTCCTATATATTTTTATATAAATTATTTCTGTTAATTAAGGTAGTACCAACAAAAAAATAACAACAACAGTTTTCATTTATTAGTTACAGTCAATATTAGTATATAATACATATATTGTCATTAATATAATGACATATAAGGAATAAATACTTATCATATAAGGAAGGTTTTCATATGTATTCAAACTTAGGTATTATCATGTTCTGTATAACAGGAAAAGAGTGGTTACCTATATTACAATCAGGTAGGTGCAACAACTAGCAATAAGATCATATCTATTTACAGCCCAGCTGGAAGTTTTGACCCAATTCTACATATTAATACAGGTATTGTTGTTAATAATTATGTTAATATGATTAAGAAGGTCGAATGCCTTCTGTCAAAGCCACAGACAATTCTTATTTTTGTACACATCTGACGCATAATACTAGGCCATGACTACATTGTGGGCGTGTTCTCTCAATGCCTTATACGGGAAATCTGGACCTTCCATATGGTTAATCAACTAACAAATACGTTCAAAATATACAGAACTTACCCCTGATTCATGTCATGTTCGGTATCATCCAGCCAAACTCGCACCTGTAATGCATTTCCTTCCCTACACCACTGAAATATATCTTCCATGTTTTGACACCAAAATCACTCAAAAGAAAAACGTGAACGGGACAAATTGTATAATAGTTTAAAGACACTTATTTGCTTTTAGAATAATAAGCCAATGAATTAAAATAAATACAAAACAATTTATGAAATGAATGAAATCATTTCATTTACTTTACGAGCTGTTTGACAGTTTCGCAATCACGAAATCACCAAAAATAATATATACCGCAGACAATTCCAACTGCCACAACGAATTCTACATATCTCACTCACTCTATAGAGGATTCTATATGTTTGCCTCTTTCTATCGATTACAAAATTGTGTTACACAATTTTATCGCATAATACTAACAATGTTGCCAGCTGAAGAATTTTATTTTATCCCAAAAGAATGCAAATGGTAGTTTCCCATGATGGTAAAGCATTGATTAACATTATAGACGTCGGAAATCGAAAGACTTGCATAGAATCAGGAAAAATTTAGTCTGAAGGTTATTTGAAATTTGCCTACTTGTATGTTACATGCTTGGCATCCCCAACTGGTACTATCTGTTAGTCTTAACTCGTGATTGAGAATTAAAAGATTGTCTAAGAAAAGGTGAGTAGCTATGTCGATAATACACCTCACAGCAAAGATCCTAGAATTGATTCAAGGAGTCATAGGTATGAGTTTTGTATTTTTAGTCTAGGGCTTTATAAATATATTCTTATTCGTGTTATGTATATACTAGTAACCATATAGTATAGGTCTTGCCATGGAGTAGAGATCAGTGGTCATCAGTGATTGGTGGTCAATCAGCGAGTATGGTAGCGATGATGACCTTCCAAGGTGCGCCGGACGTCCTAAGTATGGTCACTCGTGGTCATGGAGACTCTCTAATGACATTATAATAAAATGTTATTATTTCTAATAAAGTAAAAGTCATTATTAGGTCTAAAGTAATATCACAGCCAAGGAGAGCTGTTAAGGCTAAGTGCAATGCTCAAAACAGTTCTCAAATAGGTACTTAAAACTTTATTCATACTTATAGTACTTATGCTAAATATACATTATTTTTTGGCGAAAGTTATCTTCATTGCATGAGTAGGTGTGATCTTGAATCCTTGGAGAGCTTCCTTCGCAGCTGCTGATTGCATTTCATTTGCAAACTCAACAAACGCAATATCATGCCTGTTGGGAACAAGACGCACTTCTTTGAAGCCAGGGAACCTGTAATAAAAATAATGGATAAATAAACTTGAGGATATTTTAGCCATTTTAAAGACATCACATGATAGATTTGGTTGGTATACTTACTGGTTAAACAGCATAGACAACATCATCTCTGAGGTTTCATCGGGCAGGTTAGTCAAAAACAAGATCTGGTTAGGTGGTTGCTCAGCATTCACATTATTCATCATGCCAGCCTGACCCATTTGCATGCCAGGACGGTTGGCATCCTTGTTCTTCTTCTTCCGGCTGTCATCAAGACCCTTAGGCATTTTTGGTCTTTTCGGTCTTTCTTGGAATGTACCCTTAACTTTCGCAATCACATCACTATCTGTTTTTGAGTATTGGATTCTCTGTAAAAGACAAATCATCAATAAAAAAAGTGTCAAATAATTCCTGTGTATATGCAGTATAATATGCTTAAGTATAAGCCAAGACATAGTATTTTAAGTGAAAGAACCTGTTGCATTACTTACCATAGGTTTGTCATAAAATGGAAATCCTTGCATGCTTCTTAGAGCGACAGTAGCGCTGGATATTTCCTTAAATATGACAAAAGCTTGGCCTCTCATCTTCAATGTTTTTAAGGCAACTATATCCAATATTTGACCAAACTGAGAGAATATAGCATATAAAGATTTCTTCAGCTCTTCCTTTTTAATTTTTTCATTGAGGTTGTTAATATATATCGTGTGGTTAGGCCGAATATCCATCGCTGGAAAGAGCAAAAATTATTACATTAAAAACATAACCCTTTCTTAGCAGTCGGGTAATAAAAATATTAGCTATATCTTCCTCAATGGCAACACTAGTTTTGTTTAATTTGAGGTTATCCTTTTCATTCAATGATTTCTAAAGTTAAAAAAAAAAATTTGGTCACTTGATAACAATTAACACGAATTTTCAATTATTACACTATTAATGAGGTTGATTTGATATTAAATAAAAAGATACTTACTCATTTTGAAGTAATTTTTGGGTAACTGTTAGACGCTGTAACCTACGCTTTCGAAAGAAATCTTGGTGGAGAAACTATGTATGAAGATCAGACAATTATGATACACTTGCAACTTCACTATTATTAAACCAAAAGATACAGTTAGCACAAACTAAAATTAAAACAAATTCTACCACCGCACCGACGCCGCGCAAGCCAAATTACCATAGACTATACAAACATACATACAGACAGATAATATAAAACATACAGGCTACAGATAAGGAAGAAATTTAACGATTGAAATAATAAAATGTAATGTTACCATTAAAAAATAATTAAAAACAAGTTGGACCAGTGTTGGACGTTTTTGTTTGTAGATAAATTAAAAGGTTGACAAGAAAGAATAAAAAACTTAAGAAAAGGTAAATAAAGTAGATAAACAAAAACCCTCTGCTTACTTTCATGAATATTATTTAAAATAAAAGTATTTTTGGTTCTAAATTCTGTAAGCCGAGGCGTTTCGAATCTTTTGCAGCCTTCAGTCAGGGTCACAAGCAGTTTTATGTACATAATGCACTTCTCAAAGAAAGCGCGAGTTCGCTTTCTCTGAGGAGTGCGCTATTCTATTGGCTTGTGGAGTTAAAAGTTTGACAATTGGCTAACTGTCACTGTTGACTGTTCAATTGTGCATGTATCCAAAAGTTTCGCGCGCTGTCAAGTACATCAAATCAACCTCCAAACCAAGTTCGATCTTCTATTTATTATTTGTCAAAAATACTTCAATCAATGTGGTAGTAAACTTTGAAACATAAATTTGCGTGGATATTAAAGCTACTATACTAGCATATTACCTACTATTATTTACTATTGATTATCAATAGAGCAGTCAGTGAGCTCTATATGCCTATAATGCACGATCTGATGATTGATTTTGAAACTGTGACGCCTGATTTATGGATGGGAAATGAAGAAGGGTGGAGAGAAAAGCTCTTGAAGTTACCAAACTTGTTCCAGGTATTTAAATATGGGAATTTTATTTTGTTGTTTTGTTTCTATTTCTTGTTTGACCTTTACATAACCTTATATTGTACCTAATGTTTATTTCAGATTCCCCTGATCAACTCAAATGCCTCCTACAACTTGCCAGATAGCACGTTGGTGCGCTTCAGGGGGATGATCCAGGATATGCACAACCCTGAGTTCTATTTTGAAGAGTTTGAAGTGTTTAACACTAATACAAATGAGATTAAAAACAAAAGTGGAAAGTATAGGGATACTGCTCATATTTTGGTTAGTGTGATTGAATTATTTACTTTAGACTATATCTGCGGCTATATATTCATTATTATGAATTATGTAGAATAGTGGTTTGGAAGAGTAAAGGGGCCTTTGCTCAGCCGTGGAAAATAAAATAGGCTACAAAAAATTTAATAAGGTATATCCTAAAAGAAATTGAAAAAGCTCTTGCTTGTTTAGCATATTTCATATACAAGTAACTTGTTTTTATTTACTAAATTCACAAGATCTATTACTACTCATAAGGAAGTACATCAATTAAATTACATTATTATTTTTGTTTTATAAATATCCTTGGTTAACTTTAATTCTTGGGCTTTATATCTCTTTATTTATTAGGAACTTAAATGTCTATCAAAAATATTAAGTCTAAGTTACATTAGTCTTTTTATTGTCATAGGAACATGAAAAAATAAATTACACAGAGAATCTCAAAAGCTCACAACGTCAGACCATGGTTGTTGTATCAATGCCAGGCCTCAGTGACTGGGCACAGCAGTTAGAAGACAAACAAAACTATTTAAAGCACCTGGAACAGCAACCAAACACATCAAAACGTCTCACCGAAGGCAGTACAAAATTAAAACGTAGTTACGAAGAAGCTGAAGATGAATCGGATTCTATGGAAGTTGTTGATGAGACCGTAACTAATAAAGAACAGAAGACTACTGAGAAGGACAATAGTCCAGCCAATACGGTGTCTAGAGAGCATTTACTGAACTTTCCATTACCGGACATGCCTAGCAAATCCTGTATTGTTAAGGTGAGATTATAATTATTATATCTAACCATATCTTTTTTAAAATTTGCTGATGGACTCACTATAAAATTGTTACCTAGCATTACTTGGACTTTAGCTGTATTCCAAGCATGTGTGTAAAATGCACTTAGTAGAGATTCCATTTAAAGGGCATTTAATAAAAAACTATATGATTCTAACAAGATCTGACATTATGGATATCCAATTCCAACCATTACCTATGTTTAATACACTAATTATGTTTTATCCGCCATTGTTTTAGATTTACGATGACAGTGAAAATCTGAAACTGAATGACATGATAGAAGTTGTAGGGTTCTTATCAGTTGATCCTGCATTATCGGGGGAGTTTCAACCAGAGAAGAATCCATTAATAGATCCACAGGTTGAATCAGAAGTTGAGACAATCACACACAACCCCCCACCGAGTTTAGTGCCACGACTCCATGCGGTATATGTGAAGAAATTGCAACACTGCAACCCGTTGGTTAGGAATTTTGATCAAGGTACGTAAGTTTTACAACAATAATTATTTTTAGTGTCAGTCATTTGCGGTTGTGTCTCCGTTTGCTGTTCCATTGTCTAAGATTATGAGTGTAAGGGAATAGAATATAATAATGCACATTTGTTTATAAACTAACTCTATTATCCTGGTTGGATAGTCTCAGATGAGATTGCCTGCCGTGACCGAAATTTGCTCAAAACATTATTAGTATGCATTAAGTTATGTTTTTTTACAGACACAGTATTGAAAGAAGCCAATTCAGCTCGCGAACACTTGTTGAAGGCCCTCACAGAACTGTTGCTCGGAGATCAGCTGGCAGCAGAGTATCTGATCTGCCATCTTATTGCCTGTGTGTAAGTATTGCAAAGCAGATTTAAATAGATAGAAATTACCCTCAGTGCTTGCTCAATATCAAAGTGGAACCAAACTTTTAGAGAAACCAAATTCAAATGGGTTGAAAATATTATCCAGTTTTGATACCAACATTTTTAGGAATGCTTTGTTTATAAGCAGTTTGTGCTTGAAAGATTCCAATCTGTACATGCTTCTTGTTTCTACTTATCATCATCATCATTAGCCCAATGCTGTCTACTGCTGGATATGGGCCTCTCTGAAGGTACGTCATAGAGCCCGGTCTGCTGCCTTATGCATCCAGTCGCCATAGTTACCGGCCCTCTTATGCAAGTCGTCCTGCCATCGTCACACTCAACATCAACATTTTATGTTATGTTCAAATTATTTTCAGATACTTACGGCAGGAAACATTAGCTATCGGCCAGTTCTGTCTGAACATTTCAAACCTACCTATACAGAAGTACCCGAATTACGCGAAACAATTGTATGAGATCATCAAGCAGTTTGTTACAAAGAGTTATTACTTGCCACTCACCATAGACAATATGAATACCCTCAGTTTACTGCCCAAGTAAGTATAAATTATTTTTTGATGTACCTAGTTACAGTTAATAGAAGAGCTCAAAGTCATTAATAGATAAGAAAGATTACAAAATAAGGCCTTAGGCCTATTGCATTAAGGATCAAAGCAAAAATAAAAAAATATAATTCTCTTTTCCACAGAAAAGACTATGAATGCAACCGTCTAACCAGTGGTG
This sequence comes from Abrostola triplasia, assembly GCA_946251915.1. Taxonomy (NCBI): domain Eukaryota; kingdom Metazoa; phylum Arthropoda; class Insecta; order Lepidoptera; family Noctuidae; genus Abrostola; species Abrostola triplasia. Next base: position 2,227,786 of record OX276433.1, read on the forward strand.
TGCTTCAACTAAGCAAGGACACCCATTTAGTACTAGATGAGACCAAAATGGAGCAGGGCCGGTTGGATGCCACCGGAGTGAACAACATAGCTGCGTTAGGCAACATGATCATGACGCAGAAGGTTGAATATGACTTCAAGTACTACAAAATGGAGTTTGATTCGGATGTCTCAGTGCTGATACTGTCTGAGGGCAAGTCGTTGTTACCGGTAAGTTACATCAATACTATAACCTATTATATACATAAAGTCCCGCCCTTTTCCCCTGAGGGGTAGGCAGAGACCATGGATTTCCATTTCCATCCAGGCATACTTCTACCTATTATTTGAATTGCAATAATTTAAATGATACCTAGTGATCATTACACAACCTAGATGTTATGTCTGAGAGTAATAGCACAATATTTCAAACATCAACTGCAGTTAATAGCAATCTTATCTGAATAATGTGTTCATAAACGTAGGTAAACAACTATGGCATTGTCTTGTTTCATTGGCATAGTAAATGGTCATTGTAACTCAGAATGGCTTTTCTTATCAGGCTGTGTTTATGTGATTGTGCTAATCTTCAGTCAAAGAGATCAGCTGATGTATGCTACTGGCCCTACTGGTGTGAATGCTATTGAACCATATTTTAAACGGCATTAGGTTTAAAATCAAATCTAAATTCTATTATATATTCTAATATCTTAAGTTATAATAAATCAGATTTTAATTATTTATTTACTTAATAATAAATGTAAGTAAAGTTAAGCACAGCATGCCAGTAGGATCTGATAATGGTTTCTTTTTTCTTGTATTATGTGTACCCAATCTTTTTAAAGATTAATCTAGATTAGATAATTATGGTCTCATATATATTAGGTATGCTTGATTAGGTTCATTAGGTCTAATACTGACTGTCGAGTGTCGACACGATAATATGCATTTACCCCATCTATCAAATTGCATTGTTGGTGTTTATGTTATTGCATGTTATCATATGAGTTATCATTTTGTTTTTTTCAGAGTGACTATCACGTGCCCCTTCGGCCAGAAGAGTCTTCGCTAGAAATATTCGACGCCATCATTGAAGCAGCCACTTACTACCTAAAGGACGATATTATGAATATCATAAGAACATACCTTACTAGTCTTAAGCTTGTTAAATACACTATAAGTGATGATTTACAAGTAAGTTGGTTATTTAATTGTTAATGTATGGTAATTAAATTAAATTACAGAAAAGTTTGACTTAGTACTGAGTTGTCTGGTCTTCTGTGAATAGAATTCGTTTGTGACAAATTTTAGTATTTGAAAATATTATAATATATTTTTTATATATAAATAGCGAGTTAAATTTTAGCCCAAAAATTATGATTTTAATAATACTACATATTACCTACTTTTTAAAATATTATTCAAATAATTTATTTCAGTTCGTCGAAGATGATTTCATAGAAATGCGAAGTAAATCGGACACGGAAAACCCAGTGACAGCAGATGACCTGCACCGGCTGCTGGTGCTGGCGCGGCTGGTGAGCCTCTCGCGCGGGTTCGACACCCTCCACAAGGAGTGCTGGGACATCACCAAGAAGATGGAGGCAGAGAGGCTCCAGAGAATAAAGAATAGAGTCGCTTCTACGATATGAGCGATGTATTTTTTAATAAACTTTTTTATATCATATGTTCCGTTTTATTCATCAGGCCTCATAATTGACCCCGTATTGGCCGTCGTAGCAATAATGGTCCTCGTAGTATCATTGGGGTCGTAGTTATAGTGACTGTCGTAGCAACGTTGGCTCTTGTAGTAACATTGCTCATCGTAACAATCATGGCTTTCCCAGCAAAATGTATTTGCTTTCGTAGTAATATTGGTCGTAGCAATGTTGGCCGTCGTAGTAACATTGGCTGGTAGCAATGTGGGCCGTCGTAGCAATGTTGACCATCGTGGCAATAATGGCCTTCGTAGCAGAGCAACTTTGGCCGTCGAAGCAATGGTTGCCGTCGTTGTAACATTGGATATTGTAGTAATATTAACATTTGGTCTATGATTAATCATAAAACCCAAAAGCCACGTTGTACAATCTATTTCGAAAAAGTCATTCAACTCGTCATTGACAAATTTGACAATGTCACAGTGACGTGTACTATTTTTGCGACATGACTTATTGATTCTAAAAACCATACGAATTATAATATTAAATTGACAGAAATTAATTTATTTAACCATGTCGAGTAAAAACAAATCCTCTGATGGGAGCAGCAAGATAAAAGTGTGCGAATCAGTATGGAAGAAAGCGCTTATCGCTAACGCCGAATGGCCGGACAAGGTTAGACTTCGCATCACGAGACTTACTTATATTCCTTAATGAAAATCAATTGTAATCATTAATTAATCGTCACGTGCACTTTCAGGAAGAGTTCCTGGACGTTATTTACTGGATGCGTCAAGCTATAGGCATTATTCTGGGACTGTTTTGGGGCCTGTTACCTTTGAAGGGATTCATTGGTTTATTACTGTAAGGATATTTCACAATATTATTCTTTAAATGTATTTTTACGTTTTGTATTCAATTATTCTCAGTTTTAAACTAATATTAATTTAATTCTTATAAGAATGTTGAAGATATGCATCTATTACAGGTTTGTGGTTGTGAATGCAGCAGTTATATATGTTTATGTGAATAATTTCCAAAGCATTGATGAAGAAGAATACGGTGGTATGTGGGAAATAACAAAGGAGGGTTTCATGACTTCATTTGCTGGCTTTTTGGTAAGTTACATACCTAAGTATAGACATAACATGTATAATAATATTGATTTTTTAAGTAGGTATGTAGAATTATTGAGACTAAACTAAATAATGGTCAAAAGTAGGCCCTGATTAATGGTCTGCAAAATAATTTTCGAACAAGCCAGTTTTAACTAACAATTATTGAAAAAAAATAACAAAAAGAATGCTAGGGATTACATAGACAAGGTTCGCACCATAAATAATCCTTATTTTTCTTTACAGGTTACTTGGATCATTGTTTACTCAGGACTACATATTGCAGACAATTTATGAGACACAGTATAAATTAATGAGTGCAGCAATATCAAGCCCAGACTTGCACAGTCTTAGTACAAAATATGTGAACAAATTCCCCCTTACTTTTAAATGATTAAATAAAACTTCTTTTTATTTATCAACCTCAAGTCTATTGACATCTCTATTCTTTGACATGCAAAAGACAGTGACAGGTATAACTTAACTGCTAAACATTGTTGTTTTTGTAATAAAGGGGGATTATGTTCCATGTGGTTTCTTCTTACATAAGCTCATTATGTTGTTTTTGTTATTGCTTTTAAGCCACCGGTCGGATTGTTTATGCATTTCAATTTTATTCCTAGGTTAGTCATAGACTACAACTGTCTAAAGTAATATATCATCTAGTTTTAAATTTTAATCTTAGTTTACTTGGATTAAGCATTAATTCCTTGAGCATCTATCATAAAATTTGAATGTTTGTCTATAGGTTATTTCTTTATAAAAAAAATACTACGTAGTCATAAACAATATTTGCAGTCATTACAGTAACAGTTCATCTTTTATACCATTTATTAAAAATATTTGTATGGATTTTTAGAATAATGTATTGTTCAATCTCACTGTCACAAATTGTACTGAATAGTGCTCGAATTGTATGTAAAGTTTGAGTAAACAAAAGTAAATTTTATTTGGCACAGAAATATAGTACGCGCATATATTTATAATACCATAATCATCAAAGATAGGACAACTGAGTCTAGATAACATTATATTGTTGTATGGGATAGTATTATTAAGGTAACAATTTTTAAAATTGACTCAAATAGAGTAACTTATTCTGTAACTTCATAAACACAAAATTATCTATCAACAATGTACTAAGCCAAATAGATAGTCAAAATAAAATTTGATGTATGTAAAACACTGTATTATAGTATGATTGGAATTATAATAAAACAACGAAAATAACGATAACCAGCTAACCACTAAGCTAGGCAATTAAAAATAAATACTTATTGAAAAAATTTGACTGCCACAGATTTTAACCAAATTATGAGATAAGTTCTATCTTAAACCAAACTTATGTGAATTAGGCTACTATGAAGTACATTAAATTCTTGTGTTGTATAGTTAAAAAAGACTCTTTAATTTATAAAATCACATGGAAATGTCAGTTGTTTTTTGTATGAAATGAGAACAGTATCGGTAATGAGGTAGATGCTAGTCTCTGTAAAGCGTAATGCGCGTTATAGATTCATTTATGCGTAAATACGTCTTGTGTGATCCAACTCTAAGGTATTATAAGACCGGCCACACACGCTCGGTATCCGTAATCCGAATTCGGAAAACGGATCCGGAATTCCGTTATTCAAATTCGAAAACAAATTTGAATTTCGTTATCTGTATTTGGAAAACGAATCCGGAATTCCATTGACGTCACACGCTGAATTCCGTTTACATAGGCTGTATTGAAGCTTTACATGAAAAGTAACCCGGATTCCGACCGTGTACGGCCAGCTTAATTTATTGTTTTAAGGCATGGAGTCACTGTAGTAGTACTGTGAATAGTGAGAACCTTGGTAGTTCGGTGGTCGCGATAACCTCGTCTGCATTTCTGTAGTATTTATTATTATTGTAAGTAAAACCTACTTGTTAAGTTTTATCAATATTCCGCGGCGTCCAATCATTATGGTTATACTATAATTTATTTTAAAACAATGCAATAATTATAATAAAATCTCGTTTGTAATGTTATTTGTTGCGTGATCGCTCCCGATGAGTTTGCAGTGAGATCCTTATTTTGAACAAATATTATGGTTGATTTAATAAAGTTTTGTAACTTTACTATTTGTTTTTATGTATCTTCTAGCCAGTGTTCACGCCTTGCGCCTGTATTCCCTTTTTTCTTGCGGAAATCATGGACGATGGATTTCCTCCGTCCTCATGCGGAAGGATCTCATGGAAGTCGATAGAAATTTGCTTACACCTATATTCCCTTTAGTGGCAGTCAAAGGACAGCAGTAGTGTACACTTTAGATTGGGGTAAATTCAACTTTATAAAATGTAGGCTTCATATGACGAAAGTAAAACTAAACCAGTAGAAATGACTTAGATTTATTGATGAGGTACATTTCAAGAACACATCACGAACACACAGTACCTACAACACAATGTAACTTAAACGAAATAAAATACCGAATCAAAACAGATATGATTTAATCATCTCTCCATGTAACTAAAACATCGTCAGTCCTATATCGCTGGGTAATAGTGGATTCGTTGAAGTCCATTGTGGTTCCGGACTTAAACGCTAGGGCGCCTGCGTGGGCGATCATGACGCCATTGTCGATACAAAACCGTTCGTCAGTGGCGAATATCTTGGCTTCTCGCTCGCTACACATCACTCCCATCATCTCTTGTAAACGCTCATTGCATCCTACACCGCCTACTATAAGTACCTGGAATACAGAGGTCAAATAAAGGTAAAGCGAACTTATTATCGTTGACTATGGATTAAGAGTGACCTTTGGACACGAAACGCTTGCAGACGAGACAAATCCTGTCTGGTCTTATAACTCTCCCTAAATCCAATCACCTAACCACAGCTTAAATCGGGTGTTCAATTGTGGCAACACTGCATCCCAAAGGCCTAATATTCAAACAAATGCAAAAGTAAATATTTATAGCTTTAAAACAAGAACAACATTTTCATAAATGAATATTTACCTCATCAGAACCACAATGTGCCATGGCCCTTTCTGTGATCTCTATCAGCATAGCAAACACTGTCTCCTGCAGTGAATAGCACAAGTCCTCTGGAGTGTACTTCAGTAGCAGTTCATCTATTTTATCTTCCATGTATGAAAGGATGCCTGAGAAACTAACATCCATTCCTGAAATACATGAAATTATTAACTCATATTATACAGCCTTGACATCTATAAGGACCTTATTATATCAATTTTTAACCTAGGAGAAACGTATACCTTTAACACAGTAGGGTAGCTGTAAATATTTAGTTCCCTTTTTGGCAGCTTGTTCAATATTGTAACCTGGACTTGGGTCATTAGACAATTTCAAAACTCTTGCAAATCTGAAAAAGAGATTTTTTAAAGTGTTTTGTTGATAAAAATGACAATGTCAATCCTATAGCACCTTATTCTAAATGCACACTAACAATTGTTATTTACTACTTGTAGGAGATAAAATTGTAATTTTTTGATGTACTAGGGGATGTAAAGATAATATAATATCCCACCTGTCCAAACAGTTTCCAACAGCAATATCAATAGTCTCACCAAATATCCTGTATCTTTGTCTGGAGTAAGCTATTATCTGAGTGTTACCTCCACTTACATACAGAACTGTCGGGTTATTGGCCTTGGTGATCAGCCGGCCCATTTCTATATCTGATCATGTTTTAAGGAAATAAAAAGGTTATTATACTGTGAGTACATTAGTAGGCTAAACCATAGCATCATGTTCTGTATGGCAAATGCAAAAATGTCAAATTCTAATGCACACAATTTTAAAGTGTGTGTGTTTGAAATGTGATCACCATAAAAAGAAAATACTTTGGAGTACCCATTTAATTTTTATAAAAGGATACGTCCTATACAATGGTTGACTCCAAGAATTGGTTTCTTCCACAATTTAGCGCAGGTTCTTGCAACAACTGCGCAGACCATCAGCGGGGCACCCATACCAGGGCCCTTGGTGTAGCAGACCACATCTATCATGTCTGGGGTTATGCCTGACTGCTCAAGAGCCTCTTTTAGCACAGCATGGATGTTTTGTTGGTGATGCTCAGCTGTTTCTCTGGGTAGGAAACCTGAAAATGCAAGGTTCTTTATTGAGGGTGGATGTATTTGGTTAGTGGTTAGTTTTGAAAGCTTATATACTGACCAATATAATTATTATATGAATGTTGTGGTAATAAATGTTATAAATGACTGGCTTGTTAGTTTAGTGGTTAGTGACCCTGACTGCTAAACCAGAGGTTGTGGGTTCCATTCTTACCCAGGACAAATCTTTGTATAATTTATCTATAATATGTATGTATTCAGAAACATGTAAGTATATTTATCAGTTGTCTGGTTTCTATAATACAGGTTCTTCTCGATTTGAAAGTAAATTCAAATTGGCTGTTACGCTACAAATTGGCTAACTAATCCTTTGATAGAGGTAAATCAAGATTTTTATAAGGTTTTAAGTAGATCTTTATTATTAATAGTGGAATAAAACTAACCTTCCCCAGGCGGTGTGATATATGTTCTTCTGCAATTTGACAATATTTCCCCATCTTTCACTATACCAATGCCAAGTTTATTAGCACTCCCTTCAAACCCTATGGCTATAACCATTTTGAATATGATTTATTGTGTTAATGTGTATAAATCAAATTGTATTTAGCTCGTGTTTGTGTTTACTGTATCGGAATTATTAAGTACCTATTCGACTTTCTGTCAATGTCAGATGTCACTTGTCAGCATAAGTAACAGACTAAAAACTGCGCAAAAAAGATTGAAGAACAATATTAGGTTAACAATTTTATATAATTATTATACGTTAACCTTAGAGCATTTAACCAACAACAGCTGTATTCGGTCGTAAAACTGTGTCGCAGCTGTTAGTGCCCACCTTCAAGAGTGTTCTCGTGTTCTTCAGCAGTGTTCTAACATACAATAAAGCTGGAAGACGAGGAGGTAACGTAGGACTTGACCCATGAACCGAATAGGCCGATCCACAGGACACAGCACAGCATACACACTAAAAAAGGTGGGATTGCTTAAGCACTCTACCGAAAACCCCGCCGGCGCTATCCACCCTAGAAAGGCGGACTTTCATCTGTCCTCCCCAGAGGATGATTAGTGCAGCAGGTCTCCGATGGAAGCCAGTGCCATGTAGATGTGGGTCTTTAAACCCAATCTCCGTTATCTATATATTGTTGTATTATTTCTGGAGTAGCGCGCGCCCTTGACCACAACTGCGCGGTTGGAAAAGGGCGTCAACTGCCCTGCTCCACCAAGCTTTTCTGGCACGGACTGGTTAAACAGGGAAAAAGGGTAGGTTCAAGAACACTACCCTGTGGGACACCGTAACCAATGTGTTCCTCTTTACTCATGTATTTTCCGACTTTTATTGTTTGAGGTAACTGTCAAATATATTGAGTAAAAGCCCTCGTATGCCAATATTCTGCAGCTTTATGAGCAAGAGTGGGATACAGTGTCAAAGGCTTTAGAAAAATTTATACATATATAAGGCTGAAACCGTTACAGAACAAGGGGCTGCTGATGCATTTGCTTCATATTTTAGATCAGCTTTTCATCAAGATGTACGTGTGTTATATAGAGATGCAGCTCAGCCAAGAAATATTATGACTGCGGCTAGTAGTGCGACTCGCATTGTTGTCGAGATGATATCCCCAATAGTTACAGTACAGAGATAGGGCAACCGTGGAGCATGCGTCTACCACTTTTGTCTGTAATTGCAACTGCATGGACGACCGCCATTTTAGTTCAACTTATGCCGTGATCTGTAATAAGCTTAATTTTTTTTTACCTTTCATTAAATTAACATTCTACATCTAATTACCGTGCGGACCATCATATACATCATAACTTAGATAGGTCTCAAACTTTTGCCCCGTAGGGTACGAATCTTAATACTATACCCTGGGCTAGGATAATAATTATTATGATTTAAAAATTAAATGATAAATCAATTTGCACAATGCCCACTTGGAAATGGAACATATATTAGAAAATAGAAAAAAAAACATTGAAGCTTTACAATCAGTATATTAAACATTGAGAAATACAAATTATGTAGTTCGATTATAATCGATATATACTTATACAATTAAACTATCTTCATTTACTTCATCAACGAAATCGGCCAACATGTCTTCGACTGTGACCTCCGTGCTTGTTATTATGACTTCAATATTATCAATTGGCACATTTTCAGTTTCAACATCTTCGTTAGTGGCTGGGTCATTCAATTCACCGGTCCCATTAACTTCTGGTGTAGATACTTCTACTCCAACTTCGACACTGTCTTTAGTATTTAATTCCTGAGAATTCTGAGCAACTTGGCCACAAGTTATTTGAATATCATCTGTGTCATTCGTACTCGGCAAGTTCTCGTCATCCATTTTCTCTAGTACCGTCACTTTTTTATCTGTATTCGGGAGATCGTATGCAACCTCCATAGACGATGGACTCTTTTCGCCGTCTACAGTGTCTGTTGAAACATTGAGCACAACTTGCGTCTTTGCTTCGTGAATGTTAGTTGCCTCGGGCGTAGCTGAATCAATTTTGTCGGCAATTTCATTTGATTCCGAAGAATTCACAGAGACTTCTTTATCTTCAACCGATTCTATTATAATTTGGACAAATTTATCATTCTGGATGGTTGTTTGAATAGTTTTAGGACTAGAATAGACATTATCACTGTTTTCTGGCATTTCGGTATTTGAGTTTTCAGTAGGTTCATTTAGTTCTACTATTTCTTCAATGTCATCATCTGAATCGTCAGAAATAACGACTGAAGCTTCAGATTCACTGCTGATACTAATTTGAGTAGCTGTATCATCTTCTAGACGTGGTATTTTATTTGATGGTTCACCTGCAGAAGTTAGTTCTTCATCAACCATTTCTGGAGGCATCCTGTGAAATGGAGAAATAATATTTGTTAGATTAAATTTAAAAACAAAATTAAAAATTTTGAAAATACCCACGACGGTTATAAAAGTTTTAGTAGAAATTGTCATGAGTGATAGCTAAGAACCATCTCTAATTAACCATATACCCGTTACCGATAACCGCATGAAAATCAACCAATTTTTCAGATAATTGGAAAATAGGCTTTCTCCTTTCCTTCGTTGATAAAAACAAGTTTACAACACAGTATCATGGTTTTAATGTATTATCTTTATTTGAGTTACTTTGGTGTACTTACTTATCTTTGCCCAATAAGGCTTCGAGTGCAGCTCTATTTTTTTTCGATATTTCTTTTCTCTTTCCTTTATCCTTTATTTTATCCGGCTGAGCTTCTAGAGCAAAGCTGAGTGTCGGTGGTGAGCAGTGAAGATGCAACCTTATGTCCAGCAGTGCTTGAGAACAGAATTTTCTAACCTGCAAGAAGAATTAGGATTATAATGACAGGTTTTATATTTAAACTAAGTCTACAATGTTACAATTTCTCTCTATACTTTTGAGACCATTGAAAAGCATTACTAGCATGATAGCTGATTGGTATGACCGTTGCACTGTAAATCAACGGTCGCAAGTTTAAACCCGGGCACGCATGAATGTCTTTTTGAATTTATGTGCGTACTATAAATTAGTTTTTTTGCTAAAAACGATGAAGGAAAGCATCGAGGGGGAACCCGAACCTTAAAGATTTTTCAACCATGTCAGAGGCCTACAGGCGGTTCAAACACTGGCACTAGGTTGTTCAACAACCATACCATAAGAAGAATGGAAAACTTTTAGTTACAGCTTCATACACTTCTACAATTTCGATCCCTTTTAGTATTATGTCTGGATTAAAGATGACGAAAATCTTTTTAGTATAAGAATAAAAAAAATAAAAATTCCGTCTTTATTTTTTTTAATTAGTCGTATTCTTGACAAGCTCACCTCGTCGCAGCGGCTGTTGACGAGTGTGCTGTAGAGCTGCACACAGTACTGTGTGGGCGGCGGCACGCTGGCCGGCGTGTTCTTGCGCGCCGCGTCCAGCGCGCGCAGCAGGGATACGGAGCGGGACACGCTGTAGCCGGCCAGGCTGTAGCACTCGCGGACTAGGCGCTCTTGGAACAACTACACAAGGAAATTGCTATTTACAATAATTTACATAATTATATAGGCCCACCTCATAGTACAGTCGGCATCATAAGTAGCTTAACATGTTAAGAAACTAATGTCAAATAATTATTTTGAAAAGTTATTGTTTAAAATTATATAAACGTCAGACACGCTGCTGCCCATTTTCTGAATTTTTCCGTAGTCGTCTTATACGACACCCACGGGAGGAAAAGGGGTGGTCAATTTTAGGTCGGATACCACTCGTAGCAAATGGAAATCCGTGGTCTCTGCCTACCCCTCAGAGAAACAGGCGTGACTTTATGTATGTATGTATGTACCACTTGGCGTTACCACTTTAGCGAGAGACAAACTGACTTCGTGAGATAGACCATCTATACCTTTATTTGTCCTATAACTAATAAAAAGAAAACAATAAGTAATTTACATATTATTTTTTATATTTATAAGTTACCTTATGTGTAGTTGGTTTTAAGAATATCCCACAGACTGTGAGGAACATCTCCGCGCAATCTAGTGCTGCTATTGCCAGTTCATCGCTTTGCTCCTCGGACCTGAGAAAAAGTATATATTGAGTAAAACCTAGTAAGGACTGACATACGCAGAAAATAGTCTTAAATCCTGAATATCATGGTCTGATATCACGAACCAACCATCAGAAAGTGTGGTGTTATCTGTATGAGAAAAGGCCTTTACCCAACAGAATGATAATATTATTTATTTACTTCGATAAAGGATAAAAAGATTTCACATAATTATGACTTTCTGGGTTTGGTAGAGTTACTTGATTATTCCATTAGGTAATTCTCATTAGCAGCACGGAGTTTTGTGCCCAGTCCTACGACTACTTGCGTAGGCAATAGACTCTCCCCCTTTTAAATTAGGATCGATAATATAACTGGCGAAATCTTGCCTACCGCTGCCGTCGGGGAATTCATGCACGCATTATGTTAGGTTTTGTTCAATCTACATGTAAATTTATAGACTAACGAATGTTCGTTAGTTTCGCTAAAACTCGAGAACGGCTGAACCGATTTGGCTAATTTTGGTATTGACATATTTGTGGAAGTCAGGGTTTAATGGTGAGACGTTAGTACGAAGTTGGCCGGGCAGCTAGTTAATTAATAAACACACTTACACATCTGCCTTATTCTTCTCGCCCGGCATGTGACCAGCGATCGTACTCTGTTGCAGCATGGTATTCGCCAGCTTCCTTCTAGCTTTCTTGCTTAAGTTCTTGGTGTGCTGATTGCTCATCTAATAAATAATAACAAACACTTATTATTCTCACACACATACTCGTTATTTTGTTAGGATAAATGACTTATCTAAAATTGTTGACATATCATTGGGTTATTGGTAGGATCTATCAATTTATTGTATTTGAAACTATTTAGTTATGCATAATTCCTTGTAGATCGTCAGTTACCGTGAGCTGCACGATCTTCTTAGCGGGCGTGATATCCCCCAGCAGGAGGCGCGCGAGCTCGTCCTCGGCGGCGCGTCCCCGCCCGCCCGGCGCGTGCGCCTGCAGCGTGCCCAGCCAGCGGCTGAGGCTGACGTACGCTGTGCTGCGGACTCGCCTGCGGGACGGGGTGTTATGATTATATAATGTTTATTATAATACTACAAGTAACGCCCAGATATTCCCCAAAGGAGTAGGCAGAGAGTAGAGAGTAAAACTGGCAAAATGTGGGTGTATTCTATGTGTGCACATCGCTATAGGTCCCAATGTAATAGGGCTATTGCCATTAACCGGGCAAAAATCCAGACACCGTGCCGCTACTGAGTTACCTAATAGAAAAACTCAGTAACACTTTGATTGACTCGGGACTTGAAGCCAGGACTTTATGCACAGCATTCGCGCGACCACTAGACCAACGAGGCAGTTGACGTACTGGTTAAGCCTACTATTTAAATAAAATACATACACAAAAGTCTATCCATGAACTTGTAGGTATTTAGTCATTTACCTTGATTCCTCATTGGAGTTCTCAGAGCTCCATCTGAGTGTTTGCATCACAAATCTGACGACTAGAGCTGAGAAAGGTATGAGATTTGGTCCCAAGCTGCAAACAAAACAAACATTTGGTTAGAAAAGGAGGATGTAACTGGACTTCGGCACTTAAGTTATATTCAACACCTTATACAGGTGATAAATATTAGTGTTTTAGATAAATAGCTTGAGTTTATGAGTTTCATGTTTGGAAACTTCACCTTTATAAAATAAACTATATGTAATAGGAATCACTGGTTAAAAAAACTGTTTAAGTTATTTTAACGAAGTCCTGCATAGCAGGATATGCATATGCATGATCATGCATAGCAGGACTTTTTTTGCTGCTACTGCTATGATTTTTATTACACAAGTAAAAAATTTTTTTGTAAAAAATTAATAAAATCTAAAATAAATAGGAAAAAAATAGTTCATGTATTAATTAGTAATGGAAAACAAAAAACTGATCTAATTCTATTAAATTAATATTCTCACCATGACACCAGTGCATCCAAAGTCCGGAGTGCCTGTATCTTTACAATGGCGGCTTCAGACACATTTGTGTTGACACTGCTGGAGACACTGAGTGCCTGCACTATTACTTCTAGGATTAGTTGAGGTTGAATCGGTTTGGCTACTGGATACACCTCCCTGAAAGAAAAGTAAAGATTGGTAACTATGCCTACTAGTAGAACAGCAGTACATTTTTAATGGGTGAAAATCTCCCTGTTCATTTTCATAGTCAATATAAGAAAAATAAAAATTCAAATGGGACTAAACAGTACAGTAATATAACCTCAAATAAAAAAAAAGATTATGCAATTGGGTTAATACACGACGGAGTTCTAAGGTAATAAAAATAATAAAAGTACAGTCAGCATCATAAATAGCTGAACATGTTAAGAAACCTTATGTCAAAAAATTTTAAGTAACAAACTTCAAATCAAGTTAATGTTTCAAATTATAAAAACATCCAAAAGATGATCTGGGAATATTTTTCTCTATAAGAAGTCGTTCTTTAATAGAGGTATATTTAAAAAAAAATATTCTGCTACTTATGAAGCTGACTGTACTTTTATTATTTTTAAATGACTGTACAACTAATATGAACACCACCTTCTAGGTGTCAGTTAAAAATGAGGACGAGAATCTATCAAAATAACCAGAATCATCAGATAAATTTTAAAGTGGGAAAATGATTTAAGAACAATGACTTACACAAGCATTGCTTGAATAAATACGAAGATGTTTCTAAGTTTGGTACACAGCACAGTCTTCTTTTCATCACCATTAGCGCCCTGTGACTTCTTCACATTCAAAATGCGAGAAAGAGCTTGCGTAAGTGGCGTGTTGGCTAGCAATGACGCGTCTTTTTTCTGGAAACAAAGTATATATATTACTCCAAATTGGCGAAAAAGTTGATGACCTACTCAAACAGAATAGTATAAAATTATTTGACTAGCACACTGGCATTCAGCCCTTTAAGGATTTTGCTGACTATATTTATGTTCACACATACCAGGAATGATTGACGATAGTGCTAAGAAACTTTAGACTTTGATAATTTTCAGCATGGAAACATTATTTAAATGTATTGTTTCCTCCCGTCGATGTCGTAAGTTTAAGGGAAAATCCAGAAGATGGCCAGCAGTATCTTCTGTAACTTTACCACCAATACTCCGATCCCCAAGCTGCTTGCCTAGTGTGGATTATGGCACAATACGTAAATGGGAGCCTTTTCTTCAGCAGGGGATGTCTTCCGGCTGGCGATGATTATTGATTGTTAGATTGCTTATCTATAGTTTACTGAAATTAAAATAAGTCTCACCTTAACAGTTTTGCTATTTTTGTAAATATCAACAGTCTTGGAGAACAGAGCTTCAATGAGGGTGTGTGCTGTGTTGCAGAGTACTGTCATCTGTTCCCGCCAGCAGTTCTTGGGTGTAGCGGTCTTGTCCTGAGAGGGGCGAATCTAAAATATAAGAAGACAAAATAATTGGTTACATCAGGTAGATTATAGTTTAAATCTTTTACTATGTATTTTGATTTTGATTTATAAGAACCAATTATAGCGTGTAGAAAAGTGCACAGTTCCAAAAATGTCATCCCTATGGGGAAGAACCAGCAAGAAACTCCAAAGCACACCATAAAGGTAAGGTCCATAAAGCTTCATCAACCTTTCATTAAACTGGATTGAAGACGGAATGTTCATAAAAAGAGTGTACATTTCCACTAGCCACAATATAAATCCTGTTGCTACTTACTTGCTGCAAGGCATGTGCACACTTAGCTGCCTCAATTACATTGTAATAATTACTTGAGTCCAGAAAGTGAGCCAAGTAGTTCTCTATTGTAGTTCGATGTTGAGAACAGTACCTTGGGAACCTACAAAATATAACAATTTAGACCCAAAACAGATCAAAAATGTAAAAAGAAAAAAATTATGTGACGACTTGGCACAATTTCTTGAACAAATTCCAGTCTTGATGGCTAATCTCCACAAGAAATATATACATGTAGATGATAATATAGTGTGCAATGCTAACAGGTACTCTATTTCTTCACATATAGTTTAATGGGCTGGTGTAGGACTCTCAAATATTTGGCGGTAGAGTGCTTTAGTGATCCCGCCTCCCTGTCACCTAAGGTGTAAAGCAGGCAATGTGTGGTTTTTAGAGGGTATACTCCTGTGCATCAGCCATGGGGAGGAGTCCGATATAATCCCATGGTCTCCCAATGGCGGGGTATGCGTAACGCATTTTCCACACGTTAAAAGAAGAACACTCAAATGGGACCCGAGACATTTAGAACAGGACTTATAGCTAAGAGAGCCAAAGAGGTGAACCACGTTAGAAAGTTGTTAGTAACTTGCTAACCAAACATTACCTTATCTGGCAGAATCAGTGATTAGATCCTGCTAGTTCATGAACTACTCTATATGCAGCTATTTAAGTTACTACTAAGATAACTGAAATAGTCGTTAATTTAAATTTAAGTCCATACAACAAGTTATCGCTTATAGCTTGTGTAAAATTAGAGTCAGTCTGTATTTATAACCACATTTAAAAGTATTTCTAGGTTATATACATTACCGGGTAACTACGTCTTCTAATACACGCAGCCATATGTTACAGTTAAGCTCTGTATGTTTAGGCAAGTTCTGGAAGAATGCAGTTATGACTTCCTTAACCGCATCGCTATCATTGGGATCCACATCGCGTAGTTTCTGTAATATCTGACCTAAAATGTTATTGTGCTGATTTAGTAAAGGTTTTATTAAATAACTTAAGCAGCACTAAGGTTTTCATGTTTGGTAGGTATTAGGACTTACTCATTTTGACTTATTCACTTATACTTAATACAACTTAATATTAGTTTTCTGTTTTCACTTATTTTTTAGGTAAACAAACCCACGAGTTCGCGTTTTTGACAATTAGATCATTATCAGTAAATCCTACATTCAAACTTTGTGTGACACCTTAGTAAAATACTTTTTTATATCTTGATCTCTTTCTATCTATAGCGTATTTCTACATTAAAAATGAAAAAGCATTATAAATGATGCTCTAAGTTCAAATAATGAAAATGGAAAGAAAAAATGACGTATTTATTTCTTAATAATCAATAATCTTTCAAGCTTTAGTCACCTTGTTTTTTAGTTACTGAATTTTCTAGTTGGCTACACTTTTATTCAATAACTGAAGTTAGTCACTTGTGGCATGACAGAAGTGACTTTCAAAGTCAGTTGAGGGAAAATAAGAATAACGTAATTGCGTTCGTTTGAGTTGAGCAGTTGGATTTGTAAACGCTGTGTTCAAATTAGAATTTTTATTGTTCCAATTGTATACATACCGATTTTATTACTGTGAATCATCTATTGTGAGATACAGTAACTGAAAAATAACCATGGCCACTTTAGATGATAAACTTTTGGGTGAAAAATTACAAAATTATTGTAGTAGCAGTGAGGATGAAGCGGAATCTGATGATGATAAGAGTGGCGACGAGGAAGGTGACTTGCCGAAGTCGCAGGTAGTAACTAACGCGGAGCCACCGCCCATTAACAGCTGGAGCGGGCAAGCCAGCAACACGGGCCCGAAAGGAGTACTGGAAGATTGGCGAAGATTCAAGCAGTTAGAGGCTGAAAATCGTGCCGAGCTCGCCAAGGAACGTATCGCGTTAGCAAAGAAACTGACACTGACCGTCAAACCTGAACGTGAAGCGGAACAAGCCAAGCAAATCGAAGAACTTGAGGATGAACTCTCTGAGCTTATGGATGAGGAGTTTCTTCTACAATATCAGAAGCAACGCATGGAGGAGCTGATGAGCCAGTTGCAGAAGGTACCTAAGTTTGGTGTACTTACAACCCTTAACAGTCAAGAAGAGTTTCTGAATGCTATTGACAAGGAGGATACAAAAGTAGCAGTTATTATTCACATCTACAATAGCACCACCAGAGCGTGTGAGACAATGGATGGCTGCTTAAATGTGTTAGCAACTGAGTACCCAAGCATCAAGTTCTGCCGCATTGCCGCAGACATTACTGGACTGAGTCGTCACTTCCGTGTGGATGGTGTACCAGCATTATTAGTGTACAAAGCTGGCCAAATCATCGGGAACTTCGTACAGCTGGCTACTGAACTTGGTAATGACTTCTTTGCAACGGACGTAGAACGGTTCCTTATTGAGTATGGAATGCTACCTGAGAAGTAGTAAGGGAATTTATTATGAATATTTTTTTGCTTGTTCATACAGTTCTATTAATGAAAACATGACATAATGGTATGACAGTGCTTTTAAATAGCTAGGGTACCTTTATCTAATGTTTATAGGTCAAGTTATGAAAAAGAGTTTGCTTATAACTTATTTATTTTTAATTCCCTATTGTTTAAGTTTATGGCTAAGAAATGAGTTCACATGATTCTATGGAACATCAAGTTTGTTTATACCAGTGCTTATGGTAAGATTAAATTATATCTTGCTTTACTGACCTATTTATAGAGTTGATTGTGTTACTTGTTATTGCGTGTTCATCATTATTTATCCTTAATATTTAAATTGCATACATCCCACCAATTAACATGTTCATGGTAGTCATGGTCTCACGGTCATGTTTGTGGACTCTGCATGTATTCACGTAACTTTAGTTTCTGTGGTAATTGATTATCTATCTTGCATTGATCTGTTGTTGATAATGTCATTGATGTTGTTGTTTATGCATCATTGTGTGTTACGAAGTAACAATTGATTTTGAGTTAGATATTATGTAACTAGATATTAGGATTGCTGGCAACAAATAATGTTTTTTTAAATCTTTTTGAACTTTAACCTGTCTAAGGCACATGCTGGTTTTTTCGTTTTATTATTGAGTCTGCTTTGTAGACAGCCAGTGTTAAAAAGGGTTCTCAATTCAAACCATAAATCTTTTTATAATAAAATATCATTAATCAGTGTTTAAATAATTATGCTTAAAATATTCGTAGCAATAACTACTGGTGGTATTTTGATGTGGTAGATAAATGTGATGTTAAATGTTTGTCAGCCTTACTAGTGTAACCAACCTTGTCCTGTGGAGTTTAGGTACTAATATTAATGTTAGTTAATTAAGCTAAAATTTAACAACTTTTCTAACATTAAGTAATACACCATTTTCTTATCTGGGTAATATCAATATATTACCACTTATTCTTTCATCCCAATAAAACTGGTAATAATTTCGAAACTAGTTTTTAATTTAAGACAAAAATGCATTTAGTTTTATAACGCAGTACTTACTGGCTTTCCAATTTAAAGGAGCTATTAAAATCTACATTTTTTTATGTATGTACCTTTTTGTATTGTTACATATTTGGCTGCATCTTATCCGCCTAAATATATGCGGGTGCTAATCAGTATAAACCTTTTTTAAATACCTCCTTATTGTAATATTAGATTGTAATAAACGTGAATTTTACGTAACATTGGTTTTAATAGCATCATAATCCATCATACCTACCTACCCCGGAACTGTCTCATTACTTCATGACATCTTTGACATTTCATGAGGGTCAATATCTTTCTTAACCCCTTTGACCTAAATATCTAAAACAGATAAGTAACTTATTCTTTCACCAGCATCGATTCCAGCAAAAACACATAATCAAACGAAAATAGTTATCGATATAATACGAGAAAGCTTCAATGTAGTTCAAACGATCTAATAAATAATCCTCCCACTCAAGATGTTGGGTATTCCCAAATACTTATATGTATAGTGTATACTATTTTCTTCATTCATAGGCACATAAGTATACCTAATATGTATCCAGTTGCTAAGTATTCATCGCATATTTAACTGTAGTTAAAATAATATTCAGTCGACTTTATCGATATAGATTTTTTTTGTATTTGTACCTATTTTGAATCATCAGCCGCCAGGATTGTTTCTCGAAAGAGAATGAAATTTGTCCTATTCTGAATCTCACTCAGTTTGCTCTCAATATAATAACTCCCACGTTATTTATTCAGAGTAAACAATTTACTTGTAGAAAAACCCAACGCACTTACGCATATTTCCCGTCAATCGTCATCGATCGAAGAAAGCCCAATCGCGTTCACTTTTGATGTGACTACCTATGCAACCCTAGACGTCCTGTAAATATGTAAATAAGAAGACTCTCTATACTTAGAATTAGTACTAGTATAAGTACTAATTCTATAAAGAGTGACAAAACCAATATACGAGGCGCATGTTAGTGGAATATCGGAAAGGGGAAGACCTCGGCGAACATCTTGGACCAGATCGGAGATGTTTTACAAAAGGGTCAAGTTGTATGAGGAATGTGATGCGTGTGAATGAGGCGAAAGAAGTATGTCAGGATCGTAGCAAATGGAAATACATGGTTTCTGCCTACCCCCCTGGAAATAGGCGTGACTTTATGTATGTATACTAGACTTATTTCGAAGTTCATAAAGAGCTATCACTAGGTGTACCTACAGAGCTCTGCATTGCCCGTTTCGGATGTAGCGTTAATATACTTTTTTGTCTGTAAAATATAAAAGCAGGATTTCATTAAAACTCACTATACTTCTTGGTTAAGTACTCCCGAGGATCACTGAACCGATAATAATTAACTTTTGAGGAAAAATACACCGTACGGTTTTAATTGACTGTAACTAATTACAATTTGTTGTGGCCGGCATGTGGTAGAAGTATTTGTTAAGGGGCCACATTTGTCTACGATCTTGAAATACTTGGTTTAAAAATTAGCTCATGTCCCTACGCTCTTGACCATCATTGTTTTTGGTTTTTGTTTTTCAATGTAAAAAGAATGTTATGCAATAAGAGAGCAAGGATCGTAGCAAACAAATATTTGTGGGGTCTTCCAACCCCGCTTGAAAACAGGTGTAAGTACCAAACTTCCCACATAATTTAACTACAAACGAATATAATTTTCGAATAGGATATTTTGTATAACACAAATTACCTACGTCAAATGGAAGTTTCTGCGAATTAAAACTGCGAGCAACAGAGAGGTAAGTAACTAATCTAACTACCATTTATTTACCCTATTTATTAATAGCTAACCTAGCACGCATGCGCATTGCAAAAATTTAAGACCATCTTCGTTATATAAAACGTTAGTGGAGTATCGGAAAGGGGAAGACCTAGGCGAATATACCTAGACCAAATCGGAGATGTTCTGCAAAAAGGGCAAGTGAGGAGTACCCTCAACTGACGAGCGTGTATGAGCCATGAGGAATGTGATGCGTGTGAATGAAGCTAAACAAGTATGCCAGCATCGTAGCAAATGGAAATCCGTGGTCTCTGCCTACCCTTCAGGGAAACAGGCGTGACTTTATGTATGTATGTACCTATATATTCCTGAGTAGGCTGTTATCTGTGGTGCAGGACGAAGTTTTAAAAAATCAACACCATAGTATAGGCTCTGTGCCGATAAAAATCTTTATTCTTTTGATCCATCGTTTATCGTGATTTGTTTATTAAATGTCTCGTCATGCGGCGTGCGTCGAGTACGGGCAAACAGCGAGCTCGTCATAATGCACAAACATTGCGTAGGTAGGTACTTTTCCGCCGACCGACTAGCTACTTAAGCCATGGGTATTCGTAACGATGGCGAAAGTCCAACCATAATATTTTCTTTTTTCCGCGTTACCGTCACATTTATTTTAGTGAGTAACTTATTTACCACTCAGATGAGAGTACCGTCATTTTCAACGTCACGAATGACACCACATGGAAAATCTATAATACCTATACCTAATAAAACCGTAGGATGTTTTGTTTGTATCTTCGAGTGAGTAAAAAATTAGTCTATAGATTGCCAAGAATACAATTAATACTTACCTACCTACGACACATGTGAGTCTTCACGAATCTCAATAATAGTTAGATAGTCCCAGAATATGTCTACATTATCGTTCGCTTTTTAAGGTCTAGGTATTCATGATGAATACTTAGATAGTTACTTCGATTAGAGTAGGTTGGTACCAGCCTACTTACACATCGTGAACTTCACTCCCCTTTTTGGAAATCAGGTGTGACATTACGTTTGATAGGTAATTGTTTTAGCTGCTGACATGCTCCGAGAGTGATCAGTGCTACGGAAATGGACTTTTAGACAATGGTTCATTAGTAGTTTATTACTTATTGTATTGATTCAACGGATGGCCACCTTACTCGCATGACTGTCGATGCTTTCATTTTAATTACGAACGCTCTTCGTATAGTTTTGCATTTAGGCTCCAGAGTAAACAAAGGCATTCACTTTATATTTACATCTTAACTCTAGGTAGGGAGTTTGCCTGGCTTGACCAAAGTGGTTTTCTACTCTTTAGTATTGACATATTAAAGCTTAAATTTGCAACCAAGCGAAAGTATTAAAAATAGATAGACAATTATATATAATAATGTATTTTCTATAATGTACAGTATAACCTACAGAGTACAGACTACAACTGTATACAATACGAATTAGCTCGCCCGCGCTAAAAAGATTAGCCAGTCTGTGGACTGGTAGCGAGACTGGCTGCCTAGGGTGCACCGTGCGATTAATTAAGTGACTACTCATTGTAATAAAAGGGACAAGATAAAGTACTTATGTAGGGTTATGATGTAAATCCATCTATATTTTATTTATAAAAATGAATTGCTGTTCTTTAGTCTCGCTAAAACTCGAGAACGGCTGGACCGATTTGGCTAATTTTGATCTTGAAATATTCGTGGAAGTCCAGGGAAAGTTTAAAGGGTGAGAAGGCGGTAAGACGTTCGCCGGGTCAGCTAGTTATAAAAATAAAAAAAATACATACAAACAAGTCTTATTTTGACGCAGTGGCCACCGAGAATTTGGACTACTGCTTTAAGGCCCCGTCCTTAAATAGTCCGGTATGGTCCAGCAAAAATTGATGTGATCATTACCGTTAATGGCCTATAATGCGCTTGGTGTGAGCTTCTTTAACAGTGCTCTTTTTATTATTTGTGGTCCCATGCCATAAACTCTTAAAGCAGGACTGTTTACGTTATGAAAGCGAGACGCCGCATTATACTGCACGTAGTGGCGTCTTGCTTCTTCACCGAAAACTGTTTGGTCATTTCTGCGCCCCTCTAGGGTCTGCGTCCTGTACCTGGGCAGCGCTCTGGTACTGCTCCAGTTACGGCACTGGGTGTGATCTGCATATTATGTTTCCCACAAGTAGCGAGTACCCAGCATAAATGAGAACCTACCTGTGTCCCTACTCACTGTCCCTCATAATTTGGTCACAAACTGTGTGTAATAGATTTCTTCCTGCGGATGGCGTGGGCAGCTAAATTGCTAATAGGGATATTATCTTGTCTTGATGACAATTTGCGTCTTGCATGAGAACTGCACACCGCAACGACAGTTTACACCGTTGACTGTAGGCTGTAGGTACCTATGTAGGTACGTTGGGTTATTTTCAGTGACAAACTGTGCAAACGTAATATTTTGTGGAATAAAATTGTGAATAGAACTGTTTGATACTAGTCGCTGGGAACCTTGGTATAAGTGTTCATTACTGCGTGGGACAAACATCATTCGGTAATTGTTTCATGTCCGAGTGAAAGAGAAAATTACAGACTAAGGACTAAAAATGATAGTCTAGTCTAACTTTAAAACATAAATAAGAATCTTAATGTAGATAGCGTCGCGCATTTTTCCCGCGTCAAGAAACGCGCGAAACAAAGAATTGAAGAAAGTAAAAAGGATACAATATATTTTTTGTTTTGCAAACAATGGATACTGACCGCGTAATATTACCGTGGGAATGAGCCGACCACATTGCAATTAACGGGACAATCAGCATGTAAAATGAGGGGAAATCACTCTCCGCGGACAACAGTGAAAACTGATGTTGCATTACTATATGACGTTGATTTATGTTTTATAGTTGGAAACTGTATGAAATAAGAAAAACACGTGTTGGTCATTCAACTTAAATCTCACGCTCTGTGGTTTTGTCTATTAGTGGGTAATGAATTTAATTGTTCCTACTCACAGTAATAAATTAAAAATCTTATCCGTTCATCGCGTGTTTTGAAAATGGAAGTTTTGTTTGGTTTTTATTATGTTGGTTAACGAATGATTACGTTTTGTTAGATCTTAGAAATAAGTATTGTAAGTCGTATCACAATTCGGGGGGCTTACAATGAACCCTTAAAGCAGGACTGTTTTCGACGAAAAATGAACTAAGTATAGTACAATACATACCTATGAAAATTCGCAAAATTATTGATGTAAAAGAGAACACTTTACTCAGAGCCAGATGGGAGATCGATAAGAATTCTGAGACGTTCAGTAAGTATGTATTGGAGAGAATTACATTGGAGCATCATTTGAAGGATATTGAAAGGACAAAAATTGTACCTATTAGCAAAATGTCACATGAATATTTTTGGAGATCCTAAATGTAATAAATAAATTGTATTTTTATGTCTGTATCTTTTTCGTGTAAGTATCTTCGTGTGTTTTAAAGAATTGAAGAAGAAGAATTGGAGTCCCTGCAAGACTGAGAATAGTGATGTCAGAAGACTTAATACGAGGATTAGTTAATGCCGGTATGATCCTCGTTTATGAATAAGAGGTCCTGGTAAGGGGGCTGGTCTTGGTAAATACTAAATAGCGTAGCAGCCCAACTACTTGGTAGCTGCGCAAATTGGGACTTCTGTTATAAGTTTATATAATTATTGGTTTAAATAGTAATTATAATATATTTAGTAATTATATTTATTTATTAATAGCACCGAGTCTGGATTTGAGCCCGGTTGATGGCAATAGGCTCGCTCCTTATTACATTGGGACCTAAAAAACATAATTGGAGAAATGAGGGTGTATTATATGTTCACCTTTACCTACCCCTTCGGGGAATACAGGCATTATGTTATGTTTATGTAATAATGTTTTTTTATATCAGGAAAAAAATCCATATACCTAGTTTCAGGGAAAGTAATGATCTAACTACATTTTATTATAGGTTTTATGAAGATATGATAGAAAGGCAGCAAAAATGGTGTATCAAAGCAAGGAACCTGTGGCTTCTAACTAGCCTAAGAAACATGGAATCTTTCTTTACACATAAAAAAACTATTACATGATCAGATTACTATGGGATCAAAGTAAATAGAACCTAGAGAATCATTATCATCAGCTGGGAGACGTCCACTGTTGAACAAAGGCCTCCCCACAGAACGACAACTTGTCATTATAGAAATAACTAGCTGCGCCCCGCAGTGTTACCCGTTAAATTTTTGCGGGATAATAAGTTTCTTTCTGTTATTCCAGGGTGTCAGCTACCTCCATATGAAATTTCAAATCCATTCAGTAGTTTTTACGTAAGAATAACAAACATCCATCGATACTTACAAACTTTCGCGTTTATTATATCAGTAGGGATGTAATAAAAGTCCAAATTCTTATCTAAATTAATTTAATAATGAGACAGAGTACTAGAAAAGTTACATAACTCTTATATTATAATGAATTGTTCTTATAATTACTTCTTTAAGATTTTAAATACTATGCTGCATCAACATTGATTACATGACCTAATATAAAGTCGTATGTCGTCTCAATATATTGCTATAACAGGCAATACGCCTTAATATTTCTATAAAAACTTGTAGTTAAACTTCTAGTTATTTATTTATGTTCTAGTAGTAAACAGTAACATTTTAATTAGGTGCGCGACAAACGAATGGTTCGCTCTTCAGTTCTGTCTTTCCTTTTGCCTTATTTGGAGTGTAACGCCTGAACACAAAATAAAATGACACCCGAATGAATGAATGATGAATTAACGTTCACTCTCGAACCATCCGAAGTCGCGGATATAAACGGTTGAATGCGCATAATTCCTTATATAAAAGGCTACGTTAACAGAGTTCTACAACTTCGTCGCTCATTTCAGTGCGCCTGCGCTTCGGTGGTTTCACTGTGGGTTCGTCGTCATCTTCCTCGATGATCTCCATGTCGCTGTCGCTGTCGTCGCGGGACCTCGACGGGCCCGGTTTGGGTTCGCTACCGTTGGCACCGTTGGCGGGTTTGTCGTCGTCTTTCGGTGCCGGCATGGGCGCGTCAGTGTCGGTCACGAGCCGCCACGACTTCTCCTCGTCCTCCTGCTGCAGCCGGACCCTGACCTCGTAGTTCTGTAGGAAATCGTCGACGAGCAGCGCGCAGCCGTCGTTGAGGCCGATCTGTTCTAACGTTTTGTCGTTGTTGTGGTCGGTCTCGCCGGGCTCGGAGGATAGGACCACTAGGCCTTTGCCCTCGACGGTAGCGTCGGGTGCCTGCATGTTGAGACCGTCCTTGAAGGCGGTGGTGAGTTCTTTGAGTGTCAGCTGCTTCAAGTTGCAAGCGAGACCGACTTCTGGTTTTGGCGCGCACACGTAGCATTTTGGGTTGGGTGGAGTTAAAGCTGGAAATATAAATGTTAAAGTTTATATAAGGACATTATTATGGTAGTTATCATACAGATACTGATAATTGAGATATAGTATACAATTATACATACATCATATTAGTTACATACATGCCAATAATACTGTAGGCATTACTGATACAAGTGTTGCCATAAAATTAAATAATATATGGTGAACATACTAATTTTAATTAAAATTTATAGTAAATTTAATATTGTAATGAGCCTCTTTTTATCTATTCTAATATATATATAATTGATAATTAAATTAACTTTATACCGACACAATTATGACCAACCAATCCCCCGCAACTCCGTCCAATAGACCAATATTTTATTACCTGTAGTCAGACTCTAGAAGTCTATTCACCTTTAGAGCGCCTGTCTTGTATAGAAGACAAGTGTTTTCGTGCCCACCACGTCACGAATTTATTAGACGACAATATCTAATGGCAACATTGAAACGATTATTGTCTTTTATTACATTACACTAATGTTATGATTTGATATTGTCTCCTGATAGAGTTAAAGCGCGAAAGTGTTATTTTCTGTACAAGATTGTGGCTCTCGAAGGTTTAGGGGGTCAATAGCCACTTACTCTTCTCGGGCACGAACAGCTGTCCCCGATGGTTGACCTTGGGCCGCAGGTACACGCTGGTGCAGCCGGCCAGCTCCCCGCGCAGCACGGCCTGCGCGCGCAGCACGGCCAGCCCGGCCACGATGGCGTTCGCCGTCGCTATGGCCGGGATTATGTTGCCCGCCATCGCTGTGAGACAAAGGTAACTTTTTATATTAACACATGACTGTCGTATAGTAAACATGTTCTGATAGAAACACTATTATTCTGGGTTCACCTGATACTCGCGTAGCAGTCAAAGAACACAACAAACAAACAATTAAATATCACCCCTGTTTTACCCGACAGGATAGGCAGTTGCACATCCACTTTTCGCCAGTTATATTCCCATGTAAAAGGGAGCGAGTCTATTATCTATCACAAATCTAGACTTTACAGTCCACACTGCTACTCAGAACTAGGTACCTAATGTAAAAATGCAACAAAGCTTTGTTTTACCCGCGAATCAAACACAGGACTATACGCTAAGCATTCGCACTTTGCGACCGCCAGTCTAACGAGCAGTCTATACTGTATATACATATAAGTTATACTTACATTTGATCTCAAACCTAGACAGCAGCGGAATGTTGAAGATGTACGCGCGTATGTTAGCGCAGGCTGTGACGAAGTCCATGGCGCTCTTCTCGTCCTTGTCCCACACCAGGTGGTCGCCGTCCGGACGGCTCTTGAGGTCCTTCTGTAGCGTGCTGCAGCTGGCGGCGAACACCTGCAGGAGACGGTAATGTATGTGTGAAACAACCTCACCAAGAACGGTAGGATGACGTATATAGTTTCACCCATATTTTGCTACTTATACGTCCCCAATGTCCCCATAAATCACGTGATGTTTTTAGCAACTTTTAAAGAGCGCGCGCGAGCTAATTGCCATGAACCAGGCTCGTACTGTCACCTACTGCGATTTGTACTGCTATGATGAATAATGTAATAGTAACACTTTGTACCTCTTACTTCCAAACAATCATAAAACACACAGTATATGTATGATACCGACAATATAATCAGTTGCTGGCAACAGGTGGATGCAAATGGCAAGTTGTCGTTCCTTATGGTGTTCTAAGGGGGAGGCTGATGATGATGACTATAATATATATGAGACAGTGTGGACTTGGGACTACATAGCAAACCACATATTATGTTTTGTTAGGTTTACATTCTTAAAATGTTCAACTTGATTTTTTTAAAAATGTTAAAACAAAAACAAGTGATATAATCATGTAAAACTGATTTCAAAATTATACAAAAAACATTCAATACCTGTGCACATTCATGCACCGACCAAGTGCGTTGATCAGGCAACCCGGAATGCTGTGCCGGTGGGTTATCCTTCCCCGGTAAGCTATCCCATGTCAGCGGAGTGGGAGGCCTGCGCTTCTTCCATAGATTCTCCATCGACAACAGATAACGGATGTCATCACCAAACAACTTTGAGAACAGCTTTTCTGGATCATAGTTAGTCTCTGCAGCCCATGTTCTGGTGCTTTTCCTTTCTACGTTCCCTGATGTATTGCCTTCCGTAGATAATGCTGATGCTCCCGCTTCGCCAGCAGCCTCTGGGTCTGCTGTATCAGGGCTTACGTCTTGGTCAGGGTCTTCTTCACCGAATAGCTGGTTGAAAAGATGCTTCGCCCAGACAATGCAGTGGATTGGTTCAGACGGAGTGTTACGGATTGTGCATCCAGGGAATGATTTCTGTGGTGCCTTTGGCTGGCATTCATAACATTGGGTCAGTCCTTTTTTGATGAGTTCCACCTGGTAACAGAAAGTAATTCTGTTATTATTTAGTATTTGTATTGAAATTATCATTATTTGTAGGGTAGCATCTTTTTCCCAACTTACACTAATGATAAGCCAGAGTCATATAATAATAACAGCACTGTTATTTAAATAATATGGTAATTGATGTTTGTTATGGTCTAACTCTATACAGATGTTTATTTATGATATTTTATGAAAAGATCATTGTTGAAAGGAATGCTTATACTTATCAAATATATATACAGAGCAAATAGTTCTTTTCAAGAAAAATATTTAGTCCGAGCTCAGAAGTTCACTTGTTAGTAAATGTATAATGTAAAGATGACATGGCCGGGACTACAACTTCTGCTAAATTGGAGGACCTGATTAGCGCAGTGGCTAAGCGATTGCACTGCTGTGCTAAGGGTTGTGGGTTCGATTCCCACATGGGGCAAAACTTTGTGCGAACCACAGATGTTTGTCCCGAGTCTAGGTGTTTGTGTATGTGAATATTTCATGTTTGTGAAACGCACCTACGATACAGGAGAAATTTCTAGTGTGGGGCGACGTTATTTTTAAAACAAAATTCCTCACAAATGTCACAAATATAAAGAAATCCTTGTAGATGGTACTGAAATGGCAACAGCTAGTTATGAATCAATTACCTGTCCAGCGTAACCAGCAGTTCCCGTTTCAATCAATGGCACATTGGCAGCCAGACACATTCTGTTCACATGATTACGTGCCACACGGTTGTCCAGCGCATTCATCACAATTTGGAACTGTTTGAAGTAGCTGACACCGTAGTCATTGCTGGAATTAAAGTTTACAGATTTTTTTAATGTTGTGGTGGCCTACTGGTTAAAGTTAAAACCCAGGCAAGTATCAATGTGACTTTTTAAATGTGATTAATACTTTCTTAGTTATTCTAAGACACCACTAACTGTGACAGGAAACCTGGATTTAATTATCTGAAATCGCCAACACGCAGTGAGATACTGTGGTGATCAATGCTCAATTCTTCTCTATACGAGTGGCTTTTGCCCTTCAGTGGGCCAGTTATAGGCTGTTATCGATTTTAGTATGATATGCTATTATGTAGTATGTGTTTAAGATTATTAGGAGTGTAATAGCACATACTTAGATAGTTACTTTCTGGTATGTACTAACTTAAACTCCTCCCAAAAGCCAAACCACTGACCTTAAGATCAACAGTATACTAATGATTTGGTTTTTTCAACTAATCTATCTAAAACTTCTTGTTTTTAAAATAGAAACAACATCACTGTATTATGTTGTCAAAAAGACACTGTCAATTTATTTTCAATAGCCTGTTAAATAGCCATAGGTGTATAAAACATTTACCTATAAACATAGGGTACACGAAAATATTTGTAAAATTAAATTTAAATAAATTGTTAACTTGCCTGATAACACTGTCATGATGGGCGACAATGTTGACGTTAGGGTTGAAGCTTAGTGCGCTATCCTTCGCCACTTGAGCCTTCGAGTTCCCAACATGCTCTTTGCGAAAGAGAAACTGACGATTTAAATTGCTTACGTCGATAGTATCAAGGTCGATCTAAAAAAAATAAACACCAGTAAAGCTTTGCACATCTATAGATTACCGTTCTCATAACAAAACCGATGTTACACATACAATTTCAATGTTTGGAAAGCCGGTAAGCACGAGATTCTTCAATATTTCACAACCTATACCGCCGGCCCCCACAACCAAAATCTTAGAATTAGCGATTGCTTCCGTCAATTTCTCGTCGAAAACGCCGGCTACACGTGCAACCATCTTGTTTTTAATAAATAATAGATATTCTGTAATGAATCTTCAGAAATATTTGCACTTTTATTATAATGTTACAATGAAAACGCAGTCGCAAACGCTATGTAGCGAGGACTCATTAGTCAACTGTCAAAATTGGCGTCAGTTCCTCGGACGTTCAGAAACTGGATTAACTTTTTAGCGATGACATCGTATTATTCTTGTTCTTTATTCATTATATTTTAAGTGACACTTCGCATTTATTTTTAGTATATAAGCTAAGATTATTAAAATAAACGATAACTGAAGCCAATAATTTTAATTCTAATGTTGTTTATATGATCCTTTTTATTACCGAACGAAACGTTATCTACGTTTCGTTTTTGCAACTAAATAACTTTACTAATAGTATAGCAGATTAATCTAAAGCCAACATAATTAGCACATAAAAAATTGCATTAATTGCTGTTTAGTAAAAAATATTGTTACATAGTTGGTTATTAATAAAAATGTTTCCATGTTTCCTATCATCATCATCAGCTTTTAAATGGCCCACTGCTGGGCATAAGCCTCCTCCCCTAAACGCCACTGATTCCTATTTTGGGCCTTTTGCATCCAGGTCTTTCCCTGTACAGCAACAACAACATGTTTCCTATAAGTACTATAATTTGTTAATTAAGACTAAACAGCGGTTTAAATGAGAAATGTGATGCATGCATGAGTGCATTCACTCGCATCACATTTATTGTCCTATTAGGCAAAAGAAGTAACTATGTCAGGATCGTAGCAAGCGGAAATCCGTAGTTTCTGCCTACCCCACTGGGAAATAAGCGTGACTCTATGTACCTACATACATACATAACTTCACGCCTGTATTCCCCGAAGGGGTAGGCAGAGGTGCACATATAGTACACCCACATTTCGCCAGTTATGTTTTTTTAGGTCCCAATGTAATAGGGGGCGAGCCTATTGCCATCAACCGGGCATAAATCCAGACTCCGTGCTGCTACTGAGAATTACCTAATGGAAAAACCCAATAACACTTTGCCCGACCCGGGATTCGAACCCAGGACCTCGTGCTCAGCAGTCGCGCTTAGCGACCACTAGACCAACGAGGCAGTCTATGTACCTACCTACTATATAATGATTTATTTCTTAATTAAGAAATATTATATAAACATTTATAATAATGAATAATTATGTATTTGAAGTTGATCAGCTAATTGATTAGCCAAATTCTTACACTCTCATTTTACAGAAACAAAAGTACAAAACGATAAAGAACAAGTTGAATACAGAGACGCTTCTGAGGGATTAAAATAATTTATTGCTTTTGCTTACCCAGAATAACTAGGCTAAATAATAAATTAAGCCCTAAAAATCCCTTTTGTCCATGGATTACTTTCGATAGATCCGAATGCCTACGAGAACACTGGAAAAATGCCAAGCACCTGTGCTTGATTTATTGCCTCAGTACCTATGCTTGAGTACCAAATTCAGTGCATATACCTACGTACAGCAGTTATTTAGCAACCTCTTTTACGACGCATGCGTATTTCAAGTGAAACGACCATCAGGTAAAATTTTAAAATGGCCATTAACGCGGTAGGTATCTTCAACATCAAATATGGTATTACGTTGCACAGTTTCATTAAAATTGCTTTTAACTTTATGGACGAAATGGCACTCACAGGTTTTAAACTTATAAAATGCAATATAGCGAGCGTAGCGAGGGCCGCGTTATTATTGTCGTTTATATTTAAGGTTTTACTAAAGAGGTGTAATTTTAAATGGCCGACAACAGTCATTAGGGCCTTAACGAGTTAAGACCAATTTGGTTGTCATTTATTGGGCCCCTGGCAATGCCCTGGCCAATAATTTGGCAAGTGTTTGTGTAATTAAATTTTATTGCGCATGGTAATGAAATAGGAATTAAAAAATAGGAGAACGTGCAGTGCACCATAATCGGTGAATCTCGCTTTCATACTTGTTTAATGGTCAATCTCTTCTATACGGGACCTTTTCTGTAACATGATTCCAAGAAGACACGACAAAGAAGTACTCAATATGTTTGACTATCATAGGTTTACAAAGCAACGTAAATATAACATTACTATTTCCACAAGAAATCGCACAGAATCGGCTGTTTCATGCATCCACGTTTAAACGCCACGCAACGTGTTCGTTCGGAAAATGTCCAGCCCCAATAGGGCTACCAAACCTTCGTAAAGATGAAACAGTGGAATTTCAAGAAATCTTTACTTTTTTGGGTATCACAAACTTCAAGCTCAATAGTAAGTTGACTAATTACAGGCATGCGAAATATTGGTATTTGTATATTTTTATATGTATACAGCAGGTGTAGTAGTAGCCACCGCAAGCTCCTCCGGTCAGGCCCGTGGTAAGTTAGCCACCAGAAGAGATGTCTCATAGACATCACCATAGATCGTCTGTAATTGACGTAAAGGACGATTTTTACATTCGTTTTACGTTTAAAACCTAATATCATCAACATTATGCCGGATTTGCCAGCGTCAGTTCTAGGTACGACCATCACTGCACGTTTTCCTCTTCGACTTGAATACGGAGTGCGGCATGGTGGCAGCCCTGTTTTTCGGGTGGTTGGTTTCGGTCCACGTTGGCGGTTTGATCGCAGGCCCCTAATCTGATGCTATCCGGGGCTACCGGGCTTAAATTGCTGTTTAGCTGAATGTTCTAAATTCGGGACACTGCCACTAGAATCTATTGCTTTAATTGTTTGTCATTTGTGCTAAGCTCCACCATTCGAGCTACCTAAAACACATTATTACAATATTGATGGTCTATTTTTATACTTTAAAATTGTATTTCATGATGAACTTTCTTCTCACTTCAATCTATTGACCAAGTTGCCCAGCTAAAAAAGTGAACCTCCTTTTATTCAGCGCATAAAACCACAAATAAGATAAAAAAGCGAAGTTTAAAAAAAAACAATGTCACACCTGTCCCAATTTTTTTTAACACCACCATCCTATTCCTAACGTTTTTGAACCAATTAGGTTAAATTTTTAGATAGAAGTCATTAATATATAAATAAAATGCCTCCGAAAAAACCAAAAGAAAAGAAGGAGAAGGTAAAAGCTAACTTAAAAATGGTTGGACCACCGCCGAAGCCGAAGAAAATACCTCCTCCACCTTCCTGCTTTACAAACGACGACCTGATCAGGTACAAGGAGATCTATAAGTTACACGACGAGGATAATATCGATAAGGTATTGAATATTTACATTTCTGAGATATTCCACTCCTCGATATGACGTTGCAATAGTTTACAAAAAGTCTCCTAATCACTGCTGATCATTGTAACACATGTTCCATGCATTACAAAGGCAATGGGAGGGAGGGATGAAATACATCTACGTGTAGGTAGGTGAAATTTCAATACAGAAGAAGTCTGGAGTGATTAAGTTAGGTAGAATAAGGGACAAGTAGGTATATCAGATAAAGGTTGACTGTATCAGACAAGTTGTGAAAGAACCGTAAATTTAATTTTGAACAGTGTTAGCTATGTTACTGAAATAAGTTATGAATATACCACCAGGTGGACCGACGATATCGTCAGAATTGCGGGCAACTTGTGGATGCAATTGGCAAGCTGTCGTTCATTGTGGCGTTCTAAGGGGGAGGCCTTTGTTTAACAGTGGACATCTTCCGGCTGATGATGAATGATACCACTGGAACCGTTAAATGACAGATTAATGAATTGTTAACAGTACTAGGGTGAGGCGTGAGTGTAGAAAAGACGGATAAATGTAATAACTAAACTCATTTATTTATTTATCATTTTATACAAGTGTGCAACAGGGACTTAATTTTCTACCAGTCCAACCTTTGGGTAGTGCAGGGACAGTAACTTATTGCCACAGTCTGAAATATAGAACATGATAAACAATAGAAGAAAATACGAACCTTTTTTTAAATATAAAATTGTTAATATCACTTCAATGTAACTAAGCTTTCTATTGTCCATTAGCGAGAGGAGTTTTGAAAGATTCATTCCAGGAATGCTCTATTGTTTAGGATACATTACATGATTTTAATAGTCCCACAGTTAGAGGCTGCCCTATTTAAAAGCATGTTTCGTATTTGTGCCGATAATTTCTATTGTCAAATTAACAGAATACCCACTAAGTGGAAAATGGATAAGCTATTCAAAATTAGTTGAACATATTTAGTAGGCCAGTTCATTGTGTGAAATATATCACCTAAATACAAAATTGATATAATATATCTATTTGTATAGGTTCCTATAGCTTTTATACCGCTAATGTTGAGGAAATTGGGATTTAATCCGAAAACCGCTGAAATAAACCGAATGTTCGAGATGTTTCTTGAAGATGAGTTTGTAGACACAGTTGAGTTTCACGAATGGTTACAAATGATCGAGGCCAAAATAAGCTGGGGAGATGACTTCGAGTTGGCTATTACAAAAGCTATAAAAGCTCTGGGACACGACGACGAAGAAACAGGTTTCGTAAACTTTGAACTGTTTCGGGATGAACTGATGACGTGGGGCGAACCTCTTCAAGAAATTGAGTTCATGGATTGGATCAAGTTAGCTATCAAAGATAAATCATTTAACCAGGAAGATGGGATGTTTTGTTACGGAAAGTTCGTTGAGAACATGAATAATAAGGACGAGAGGTACTTCAGGGAACCTGTTAACTTCTTCAAGCTAGACCAGAAGACTTTAGCTGAGATGGCCATAAAGAAGGCAGAAGAAGAAAGATTGGAGCATGAGAGAAAGGAAGCTGAGAAGCGTGCAAGAGAAGAGGCCAGAAGGCAGAAATTGATTGCTGACGGTTTGTTGCCACCAGATTAAAATGGCCATAATCTGCAACTTACAACCCAGTACATCCGACACCATGAACAATATAGGTAAGGTAGGTAGGTATGCTTGAGTAATATATATTTTTTTAATAATATCTTCGTAAATACACCTAACATAATTATTTTTCATTAACAAATATATAATATCTGTTATAATATTGGTATAATTGCCTTTTTTCTAAAAAAAATGTGTTGAATATTAGATTTGAATTTAGCGTGAGAAAAAGAAGGAATGATTTAATTGAACTATATTCTGGTAAGAGAAAAGAAGGCCTGTACCGAGCAGTAAGTTATTTACGGCTCACGATGATAGTAATCAGCCAGAGTGGACCAACTATTGGGTAGCTACGTCCTTCTCCCTGAGGCCTATCTCCTTTTTTGGTGGAGCGTCGTAAAATGTTTTCTCAATAAGAGATCCAATTGTTTTACTTTCATCATTATCATCATCAGCCGGAAGACGTCGACTGTTAAATAATGGCCTCCCTCTTTGAACGCCACCATAATTTTCTTACCTTATTATTAAACTAACAAGAAATCATTTAAAGTTAAAATCATGAATTGCACAGAGTACTTGAAGGGTACATTTTGCAAATAATTTATGCAAATGAAAACTTGACTAAGTGCTGCATTTTCCATTACCTATTATAAACTTTGAAAAAACTTTATACCTAGTTTCTTACAGTTTTTAATTGGAATCTCATGCCTCCTTTAAATGGTGTTTAGGTTACAATGAAAGGTTCCGTACTCGCCAGGCGTTTCATAAAACGATGATTAATTTTAAATCATTCGTGATTTAAATTGCTATGTGCACGGAACTACCAAGCTTCGTGCTTCAGAAGCAGATTATACATAATGAATACTAATAAAGTAGCTGAAGTGATAGTAAGAAATTAGGTGTATCTCTTCGGTTTTTTTTTTAATAAGGTTTTAATATTTACGTGAATGATATCGTTTGATTACGTGTACTTCTGAATATTTTATTTTAAAGTCACACTACACCAGTTAAAAAAATATTCATGCCAAATAATGTGCATTGCTTTATTTGATTGGCCAAGGATCTCTAAAAAAACTTTTGTCGCATACATATTCATGTAATAACTTAGTAGGTCGTAGGTAGGATGTCTGCATAATTTCTACCTTACAAAGAAATGGCACGAGATTAATCGCGTAAATTTTACGCTTGAAATCGTATTTATGGTAAAAATATGGAATTTAGTGTACATTACGTTTAATGAAACGTTGTGCATGGCCTGTAGGAGATTTAGACTAAATAGAGAGTTAATAGGGCTTTATACAGTTAAAATGAATAAAATACTTTCTTTTTTTTATAGTAAGTAGTAGGCAATAAATTGCCTCATTGGTCTGATTGTCGCCCAACAGGTCTGCTGAGCATGAGGGTCAGAATCCCGGTTTCCAAAGTGTTATTGGACTTTTCCATTGGCAAATTTTCGGTAGCAGCACATAGTCAGGATTTGTGCCCAGTTGGTGGCAATAGGTTCGCCCCTATTACATAGGTAAACTGGCAAAATGTGAGTAGTGTACTTTTCGCAACTAGTGCACCTCTGCCTATCTGTTCAGGCAATATAGGTGCGGCTGGTATAAATTCGACTCCTAATTATAGATTTTCTTTTTTGACTGACTTTATAGCAAGGTAGATAGGTACAAGAAATATAAAACTTCGATGTCTAAAAATTAGTCGCGAAATGAATAATGAAGTTCCATCACTTGAGCTATAGGAAAGAAAAAGAATTTGGATCGTTTGCAGAAGGCTCTAAAAGATTCAATTAAATCGTGAAATGACTAATTAGTTCTCTTATAGAAGCTAAAGTATTGAAACAAGATTCTGAAAACGAATTTCTATTTAATTTGTTCTTCTTTGCACATGAGAATATCACCGGTTATTTTGTTCTATTTATCTAATTCATTACTCTGATATTTTCTTTGAATATTCAACGTTTGCGTTTCATACAATTTTCTGTCAGAAAAATATGGTTGATCGAGTTTAATGCGCCGGTAACGAGGTACACAATTACGTGTAATAGCAATAGCAATCAATTTCTATAAGCTCCCTGTTTATTGCGGGGGAAATCGGCGAGTTTCCTATCATTGAAAGTAAATAATGATGTTGGTTTTGTTGATGGCTGCTACAGAGTTATAACGTCGGAACTCTTTAACGTTTATGAGGCGACAGTAAAAGGTAAGATTTCTAATTTTATTTCAAGCTTTGTTGCTGACAAAAGGAGGCAGGAGGAATGTTGGAATATGATGAGTAGCGTATACGTATACTCTTGATCAAGTAAAACCTTCAATACTCAATATTTTATGCCTTTCCTAATGAATATACAAAGGTGAAAACCTCTGCCTGCACTGTATTGTAGAGATATGAATTAAAAAGTAAACTTAGCAAAAAATGGAAGGTAATTAAGTCTTATTAAATTTTAAAAGTACTTAATCTATGAAACATTGCAAGTAGCTGTCGAGGCGATGCTTTTCACGGGTTTTCAAAGGGATACCTGGCTGGAACATTTCTCAAAGCGCAGAGGAAATTATTTATTGACTGACGAGGATCACGAGCCGGCGCAACTAGCGTGTTTACTTGATTAAAAGTGTTCGGAAGACTTTGTGTATTACTTGGAAGCTCCGACAAAGATTTTATGAAAGAATGTGTATATTCGGACATACATGTGCTTTTAACTCCTACAGCTGTTCACTTATCTAGTATGTTCAGTTCTGAATTTGAATCTAACAACACGTTCACTCATTCATTCAATCGCGCCTGTAATCCCCCAAGAGGTTCATGTTTTGCGTCTCAATTTAAGTTCAATTCGATTCTATTGGTATTTATAGGACCGGATTTCAAAGCATGAAAATCTTTTACTCCAACTGGCGGTGCAATTCACCAGTAACTGATGGATACGTGTGCTAAAAGTGTGGACCTTTTAGGCCAAAATACGGGAATCATATTCCGGTGCACGTTTGTAAAAAGAGTGTACTTTCCATCTATTACACACGTATTTGATCACCCATTTTTTCATGTTCCATTCATCGAAGCGTGGCCTGTCATTTTCATCATATAACGCACATTCGCTGAAACGTGCTCATCCTCCTAATCACGGGTTGCAGTCGTAACCATGGCGACGGTATCTTTCCACATGTGTGTGGTTATGGGGTGCGTGTTAGGGATGTGATTGATTATGACGTGAGTGTCGTAAATGTGTGTACCGTGAAAGCTGGGATTAAGGTTATCTGCCTTTGGTACTTTTTGTGACTGTCTTCAGCTTTGTTGTGATATAACTACCTAATTGCCAAATGGAAACAGATCATGTCATGTAATAGACACTGTAAAGAAGATCACAAAGATGGTATTGGGTGGGGACTTTGAATAAATGAGGAAATGTTTACTCTACGTACCTGGATATGTACCTTATTTGCTAATCTAGGTTATGATAGGTCGTAGATCATTCGGTAGACCAAATACTAAATCTCGTCAAAATTCTCAAGCATTTAGCCTTGATTGATTAACAAATATAAAATTAAAAATCTTTTACATTTATATTTGTAGGATTGATATTTATTTAGTATGATAGAGTTTTAATCAGAAACATGGACTTGTACTGATTTGTGTCGCGTCGTAAAAGCTCGGTTTTGCGACGAATCTTGTATTTTTTATTCTCTTCCCTTTCTTAGAGTTAGGTGATATTCATGGTATCGACTTTAATAAAATGTATAATTCGTATGACCTAGTTGATGTTGATGGTGGATGCAATCGGCAAGCTAATCATTGTGGCGTCCTAAGGGGGAGGCCTTTGTTCAACAGTGGACGTCTTATGGCTGATGATGATATTTACGTTAGTTAAACTTTCAAGTATACGCTTGGTTTCATATTATCTTCATCTTGACTGGAGAGGGCCTCAACGCAATTTTGATAAAGTAAACTTTAATTAATAAAACAATTTGGATGACAAAGTTAATATTAAAAGCTGGCGTCTAATTATAAAAATGGGGCCGCCGTGGACGTTTCCAGAAAGTCAACTTCATTAATTAAAATACCTACATTTTAGTTGTTATGTCGGTATTGCGGAAGAATGGACTGTACTAATTAAAAAACAATGGGTGTGGTACGATCGATGGGCCAATGGTCCCTCAACAAGGCGGACGTCAGCGAGGCAGGCCCAAACGGAGATGGCGAGATGATCTGGACTCCTTTATCAAGGACTGGGCATTGGCAGCCTTTGACAGAGACTTATGCAATTAGAGTAGGGTCTTTGTCCTGCAGTGGGATATTATAGGCTCATTATAATAAAGTAAATGCCTTTAAAGTTTTTTGAGAAACATGTTCGTGCTGGTAATGTTCTTGTTTGCTTAGTTAATAGAATACGGTGGGACGGTATTGTGGAAGAAACCTTTCAACTGAGTTCGTACTTTGTTGAAGTTAGTTTATTCCCTATGGTTCCATGTTCGTAAGTTTTCTAGCGTAAGTTTGTTTCTGATGAGGTATTGGTAAAGTTTCCATGTAAGGATCACATTGTTTTGCTTTAGCGTTTAGAATATGAGTAGTGGTGTTAAGATACATGCTACCTTTGGGGTAACTAAATGCCGCCAATAAAATGATAGACAGATATTCGTTATTGCACACCAAGAAATACCGAATACAGAATAAACCTAAAACTAAAAACAGTGAATATCCGATGAAACTGCCCCCTTACCATCAACTCTTAAAGCTAGACAGTTTACGTCGTGGAAGCGAGACACCGGATTACACTACACGTAGCGGTGCCTCGCTTCCACATCGTTAACTGACCTCTTGAGTTCATGGTAAGGGGGCAGAATCATTTGCTAGTTAGCTCGAGGGATCGACTTAAAAGTTATTTAGTTTTGTCAAAACTTTTGATGTTGATTAGCTTTTGCTATAAAATTGTACTCCAACTACTTGTAAACTGTATAACATACATAATATAATCTACTATGAATATATAAAACCACTAGCTGTTGCCCGCGACTTCGTCCGCGTGAATTTCGTGGTATGAAAAATAGATGTTGGCCGATTCTCAGACCTACTCAATACGCTCACAAAATTTCATGAGAATCGGTCTAGCCGTTTCGGAGGAGTATGGGAACGAAAACTGTGACACGAAAATTTTATATATATAGATTAATTAAGACAACTACTATCACTAGTAATTTATGATGGAGAAAACACACTCGTAAGAAGCTGTACTTGCCTATACGACGGGAGAGTATTTTGGACGGGACATTACCAGGACCGTGTTTCCGACGCAATACCCTGTTAAATGAGGTACTTTATGAGGGCTGTTGATTATGCTGGGAAAGAACATGTTTACTACAAACTCTATGTAACTACTCACTTAACTAAAGGGAAAATATGAGACGTAATAGGGTTGTCACGAAAAATTTCATCATCAGCATTTGTTTGCAGTATTTTCGAGTGCATGTGGGTTGGTTTACGTCCGCCGCACCCTGGCAGTCATCCTCGCATACCATTCTTGCTGATTGCCAATATCTAGACAGTGATGTATGACAATCGACCTGCGTGGTAATTAGC
Source organism: Abrostola triplasia (assembly GCA_946251915.1). Lineage (NCBI taxonomy): Eukaryota > Metazoa > Arthropoda > Insecta > Lepidoptera > Noctuidae > Abrostola > Abrostola triplasia. The sequence goes on from OX276433.1 coordinate 2,268,136, forward strand.
TTATGCTGTTCCAACGATAAAGATTTTAGATTCTAGTCTTTCCATGAAGTTTATACTTAGACACAAAACACGTGTCTCTTGCTTGTTGCGACATAAACTGTATACACGCAAAACATATCTTCAATGCATGAGAACTTGGTATTAAAAATACTACCGGTGTTTATCTATCTATGTCTGGTGGAATTAACTTAGTTATTGCCTTAGTTTCAGTATTAATTAGAGCACGATTTATTCTCCTGTTTGTATATTCTTCGGCAATATACTTCTGACTTTATTTCTGGATCTAATAGAAGCTCCAAGGAGGTATTTCATCAAGCCAGTAGTAATACTATACCTGAAATGTTAGTTGACTGGCTTGTTAGAGCATTATCTATACATATAATAAAATCGTAACGAAGTCAAAACTGTACATTAAAGATATTTGAAAAAAAATAAGTGCAATGGGATGTCTAAACGCTTCTGAAGCCAAAAATATAATTTTTAGAATTTTTGTCTGTTTGTCTGTTTGTCTGTATGTATGTGTTAGATTAACGTAAAAACTACTGAATAGAATCCGCTGAAAGTTTGCAAATATATTCATTAGGGGCCGGCGCGTCGGTATGCTTAATATCATCACGGCATTTGCAAAGAGGGCTGAGCAATATTGCATTATGTCTTTGTTTTGTCTAATGTTTGCCGTAGAATAATAAAAAGACAAAACCAATAGTTGCATTATGCAGATTACTTACAGATGAACTTCTGAAGTAGAAATCATCACGCTATATCCACAAGGAACTGAGCAGTGAATCATGACATGTATAGAAACGTCTATTTTAAACATATTGCTATGTGTCATCGTAGCGTGGCGGTTTAACGATCGCCCTACGAGTTATGCATAGTGAGATCGATTCTTGCCGAAGGTTTTTCTTTTTGCGTTAGCTTTAATTTCTTTTTGCATGTTTTTTGACTTAAATATCAATAAAAAGACAATTATAATATATATTTTAACATAATATTATTACCAACAATTTCCAGTAAATTATAGTTCTAAATTTTTATTTTTTTTCTAAATTAGTAAGTTTGTAAATTCACCATTTCAAATAAGCGATGTCCAAACAATTCTGAAGCCAAAAGCAGTCGCTTCACGTTGACAACAGATAGGTTGTTCCATACTCACCTGTGCTTTCTAGGACGTTTGAAACACACATCAATGTTGAATCGTGTTCCAGCGTCGAGTCAATTAAATACATTTGCAAATACGTAAACAAGGGTAGTGACCAGGCAACGTTCGCTTTGCAAAGCACTGATCGGGATGAAGTGACCAAGTACCAGTCTGGTCGCTACATTAGTACTTCAGAAGCAGTATGGCGAATGCTGGCGTTCTCTATAGAAGATCGGCATCCAGAGGTCATGAATACATGGACGTCCATTTTGAGAATGGCCAGCGCATTTTTTTTCGACCCCGCCAATGTATTAGAGCGATTGGAAAATCCCCGCCAAACAACACTCTTGGCATTTTTAAATTGATTAAGGGAAACTTGAAAAATGATGGACACCAGCGGGACTCAAACCCGCGACAGTCGCCGTACCGTGGCGCCGCTCTGCCAACTGAGCCACCGTGTCACTGCTCGCATCCATCAAATTTCAAGTTCCCTTTTAGTATTTACGTCTTGAGGGTGACGTTAGGTATTATCTGTTGGAATCTACGATTACCAATTCAGTGTTGTACCTTTACAGCTACAAACCACTAAACCGATAATACCAACCCAAATTTATATGACTTTTGGTATTTTTTATGCATGTTGCCATGCTAGGCTTAAATTTTAAATTGATTAAGGGAAACTTGAAAAATGATGGACACGAGCGGGACTCGTACCCGCGACAGTCGCCATACCGTGGTGCCGCTCTGCCAACTGAGCCACCGTGTCACTGCTCGCATCCATCAAATTTCAAGTTCCCTTTTAGTATTTACGTCTTAAGGGTGACGTCAGGTATTATGTACGATTCCAACAGACGACTCTTGGCATTTTTACGTCTCTGTGAAGTTGATTTTTTTGCAAAGTCACTTACGTATGATGAGGTGCCGTCGTACATACTACAAGCAAAGAGGTGTATTTAATCGACATCGACGTGGTCGTATTGTCGAAGGGTTTCCGGGAATCTTTATGGACACTGCATTGGGAAGGATTTACACTGTGCATCCAAATAATGCCGAGTGCTATTATTTGCGGCTATTGCTTCACATCGTATAGGGGCCAACGTCATTTGCATTCTTAAGGACAGTTGATGGCATGGAGTATCCGACATTTCGTGCAGCCTGCGTAGCATGAAATCTTCTTGACGGTGACCAACACTGGGACAACACTCCTGGAGGCTAGCGTTAGTGATAGCCCAAGTCGCCTATGACATTTGTTTGCCGTCATGTTGGTATTCTGCGGTATTGCAAACCCGGTTTTGTTGCGGGAAAAATATTGGCGTCATCTCTCTGAGGATATTTCATGGGCTTTAAGACATACTATTGAAGGAGACATCGGAGAAACTGATGAACGCATTTTTAACCACTGTCTCAGTTCTCATCAAGACGTAGTCATTGCCATCGGGGGCAATCCACTGTTGGAATACGGTTTACCGGTTCCGCAACCATTAAATAATCTAGAACGTCGAAACAGGGAGTATGTCGCCGAAACAAATTATGACCAAGACGCAATGACCACCATCGTGAATGACTACGTCACTAAATTTACCTCAGAGCAAGCACAGATTTACAATATTGTCCTTGAAAGGGTTCGGCTCGGCCAGGGTAAAATGTTTTTCTTGGATGCTCCTGGTAGAACAGGGAAAACATTTATTACCACTGGCATTCTTGCAGAGGTTAGGAAACAAATAATGGTGGCAAAATTGTCTTTCGGAATTACTACCTCTCTCTCCCTTAGATGACAAAATATAAGCGCTCGCCATACTCTAGATACACATCAATTCGAAGCAATAAAACGTCTGTTCTTGGAGAGTTACGCAATAGTTTTAAGAGAAGTTTGCTGAAATGTAGTCATAATTATAGTAAAAATGTACAATACCACATAGTGAAAGTTTTAGACAGAACTAAGCAGGAACAACAATCATGTGATGGATCGGCACATTCCCGTTCGTCGGTGATTTTAGAGAAATATTTTCTGACTTAAATGCTCTGTAAAAACTTTTTTTATATATTTCACTTTATACACTGGATATACATAAATATCAATAAATAGTAATAATTATTTAGACGGGGTATATAGAATTCTGCTCATTATTTCACGTTCTTGGATAAGTTGGTAAAGATATGATTTAATAGTGTGATTCCCGCGTTCGGCAAGATATTTGCTTATTCAAACAACATAATATTTTTAATTTTATTGGTTTATATGTTTTAACTCTCTAGCAGAAAGTGGACTGTAGGCAACCATCGTCAAGTTAAAGGTCTGTGATCCACCTCAAAGTTATCCTTTTGTAGATAATCATCATAGACATAAATTTTAATTAGCCGGGCACAAATTTAAAGTCGGTACTGCCACCGAGAATTAGTGGAAAAACCAATCACTCTTTCCGATCTGGTAAACAAACACACGGAACTCCCGCTCAGCAGTCGCATTTTACGAACACTAGACCAATAAGGCAGTCAAATTCTAAGTTCCACACAATTATCAAAGTATTTTTGTTGCTGGGGAAATCCTCATGGACTTCCTCCACCATGAGCGGACGGAGGGTTATGCCGGTCTCTTATACTAACTAAAGCCTCAGGGTATCCGCCTAACAACCTTAGGTTGAGGGGTTGAACTCGCGATCCGCGTATGCTACACCATCACTTTAAACAAATTCTGACTCGCCTCTTCGCGATTGGTCGCGCTCACCACGTAGGTACGGCCTACGTGCCTTATGTCCCTTAAAACCGCCTTTTCTGTTTGAGCATCGAACTGCCCAAGTTCGTCGCCCATAGGCCCAACCTATGGGTGACGGACATGAGCAGTTCGTTTAAATTTCGGCTACAATAAATTTCAAAACAAGCGCTTGGCGCATTTTGGCATACAAACTATCACCATTAGCACACGCAGAGGTAGACTTAATTAAGGCCTAGAAACCAGCTGATTTTTACACGGATTACTGTATGACGGTCGCTTCTGAGTTACCAGTCCACACTCTCTGTAAATGTTGTCTGCTGAAGACAAAACTACAACCGTAGTTCAGAGAAATGCATGCTGTCAATGTAGTACATAGATACAGTAAAATAAAGATACATTTAAAATTGAAATTCCTTATAAGCCAACAAATCGTGTCAATAACTTTCCTGTTAGTCACTCAATATTTACCGATCATACAAAATCGGTATAAAAAGTAAACTAGCCCCATCTTAATTTGAAATATACCTTTATCATTAAAATACTATGTATATTCCATTCGGTAAGTAATTTGTAGTGTTTTCCACTTACAAAATCTGATTATAGTCTACTGGTGTTTTTACCTGAAATTCACGCGGACGAAGTCGCGGGCAACAGCTAGTTCCGTAATATATTCCCCCTAACAGTTTTTGTTACGCACGAAATATCGAATAAAGACCTTACAATATCAATAAAACCACTTGAGTTATATGAGTGGCCTATCACCGTATTATTCGGCCTCTCTAATTGGCCACTGAATTCAAAAGCACTTGACCTCTATAAGGAGTATTACTAAACTAGTTGGTAACGAGTCCGGCTGGACCGCTCGACGATGAGCTTATTTTAGAACTTGCCCTATTCAGATATCGAGTTGTTTTGGAATCTTATAAGCGCTGATATTTATGTTATATACACTTTGATTGTTCGCTATGTACCGTTATTCATATATATTCATAGCTAGGGTAGTGTACAGACCCACAGGTAACGATGCCTAGGTGCCGTAGGTATGCCTTATATGTATTCCTTAGGTAATTTAGGACACTCGACACTCAATAATCATTGTGTCCGACGCGGACGACGAGTCTTGTTAATGATTTCAATAAACTTTCTAGCCATAGCAGACTCTTTAGTCTATTGATCGCTAAGCGTTACTATTGATCATGAGGTCCTCGATTCGAAGATTCGTGCCAAGTGTGACTGGGTTTTTCCATTAGATAATTTTCTGTAGCACCGCGGAGTCTGGATCTTTGCTCGTTTGATTGCAATGATTTCTTAAAAATATCATATACTCTCTTTGTTATAAATACTTTTTTTAGTATTCTAAGACACCACTTACTAACGGTGACGAAAAACATCGTGAAGAAACCTGGATTCAATAATCTGAAATCCACCCACAGTGAGCTAGCGTGGTGATCAATGCTCAATCCTTCTCTATGTGAGAAAGAGGCCTTAGCCCTGCAGTGGGACAGTTAAAGGCTGTTATTAGTATAATTTTATTATTACATATACTCTTACTGTATCTCTAATTCGGTTACCATACGTACCTACATAGTTTCTTTGTCATTCTCATTACCAAAAACAAATAGAGAAAGGCTAATATTGATTAAGGATTAAAACTTAGCGTTATAACTGTTATCATTTGTATGTATGTCGATAGTACCCTTGCACCCAAAACTTTTTATTTAAACCCTTCTGACCCAAACACGGCTTTGATCCCAAAAAGTTTGGTTGGAATTGATTTTAGTTGGTGCAATTTTGACAATGGGATTTTTAATGGCGTGATTTTAGGAGTATAAAATCATAATTTTGTGATCGTAAATACATATGTAATTAAAAGATTTTAAGACTAATGAGTCTCCTCTTTTAATGTTATTAAGATGATGCGTTAAGAAAGGTAGTGTGATAGGTGGTGTGATTATTGTTATCTATGATACTTTTGCCTGGAAACTTAAGTATTTTTTTTCTAAACTATAAAGTTAGAGATTTAAAATAAAAAAAAACGTATTATAATAAATTTTATCAGCTTTCTTTGTATGTATATTTTAGTAAACTTTTTTGTCTTGAATTTTTTATTTTAGTTTTTACTTAAAAAGTTATTCCGATTTTAAAATACTACTTTTTTAAATTAAGTTTTGCAGGTAGTGTATTTATAGAGAACAAGAAAAATTAAAAACAACATATTTCTAGCAAGGCTGCTTATCATAGAATAAGTTGTAGTAGGACGGATAAACAAATGAAGGCTATACAATAGTGGCTACGATATTGCGTAGCACGCCGTAGACTCTGCTACGTCGTTTCGTAGCAGCTACGAAAGTTAATTTGCTAAATGATGTGAACTTGTAGGCATGAGTTCTTTTTACTACAAGTGGCAACCAAAAAGGAACCCTTATCTTTTTTTGCAGGTATGACAACAACAATATGAATATTAGAAAAGAGGCTATATTGTTGTTATAGTCCATTTTCTTATAGCAAAAACTGTAGCGACAACACACAGTGTAGTATAGGGTACAGTACCTATACTTTGTTGTGGGGTACAGTTATATACTTTGGTATTTTCCAAAATTAAGGACAAATATAATGTAGTGTATAGAAAATACTTCTAATATGAGAATAAACGGATATGAATATTTATGATTATGACTAAGCGCGACTGCTGAGCACGAGGTCTTGGGTTCGAATCCTGTTTCGGGCAAAGTGTTACTGTGTTTTTCCATTAGGTCATTTTCAGTAGCATCACGGAATCCGAATTTTTGCCCGCCTGTTTTTTGTAGGTTGCAATAGGCTCTCCTCCTATTACATTGGGACCTAAAACATAATGGCGAGATGTGGGTGTACTATATGTACACCTCTGCCTACCCCTTCGGGGAATAATGTGATGATTTTTATGTTTAAGTCATATCTACAACTTATGTTACAGAATTCCCAACATAACAAAGTCTACAGTGAGTTTGTTACCGTCAAACCTAACCGCTCTGTCAGAGTACCTTTGTTAAATGACAGTGGAACAAAAGAAGAACGCGAGCGCTGCTGTTAAGTTTACCATTAACAAGCACACTGCAGACTGTTGTTGATTTAAAACAATAACTCTTCAAACGAAAAGCGTAATGTAACGGGAGCTGGATATGTTGGACGTATTCCAGCGTGTTGCACAAAACGTTAGTTGTTGGGTTAAGTGAATATTGTAGGGAGAATGCTGGTTGAATATTGTTGGTTGGGTTGTCACTTTCATATGTAGGAAAGGCAATGATATTGAGTTAATGTTTTTAACTTTATTTCGAAAATATACAGTCTTTGTTTAACATAATAGGTATGCAAAGGTATAGTTGGTTGGTTCTTACAGTCAAACCGTTTAAACGGTTCTGTAGGGCATTTGTCTATAACAATGACACATATAAATGTTTAAATGAGGACCAAACCATCTCATACCATAAGCAATATGCTATAATGTATTTACGTAGGTATAAAACTACTGATTTACAAATGAAGTAATCTAATAATCTACTTAAACTACATTAAAAAGTATACTGAGCCAACTAACATTTTATTATTTTTACTATTTTTTTTAATTTTATTACACTAAAGTCAGTATAGGTAGGTACTAAGGAGTTATCGATATACACACATACTTACATAACATCACGCCTGTATTCCCCGAAGGGGTAGGCAGAGGTGCACACACAGTACACCCACATTTCGCCAGTTATGTTTTTAGGTCCCAATGTAATAGGGGGCGAGCCTATTGCCATCAACCGGGCACAAATCCAGACTCCGTGCTGCTACTAAGAATTACCTAATGGAAAAACCCAGTAACACTTTGCCCGACCTGGGATTCGAACTCAGGACCTCGTGTTCAGCAGTCGCGCTAAGCAACCACTAGACCAACGAGGCAGTCGAACGAGTTATCGATATAATAGTGCACAACATGACAAGATATTATAATTTTTAGCCTAAGACAGTTCTGAGTCACACTGTGTGAATTAAGTGAAATGAGTCGCAGTGTTTTACAGCAATGCAAAGGCGTGCAGAGAGCTGGAAATTTAATGTATGTACTTCATGTTACATTAAATTACGGTCAAATTGCGACAACAGGGAGACACGGAGACAGACACTAGCTACTAACATTAATTATACTACAGTCATAGTGTTCCTCCAATAAAACGAGAATATCTTGGAGCAGGCGACTCATATTGCTTGGCCGTGCATTATTACGATTGTCGTCAGACGTGCATAGGTATGTAGAACCACTTCATGTTCTCAACTCCTAGTACGATGGACATTTTATGACGCCACAGCCACGATGCACTTTAAGGCTTTATACAGGTCAGAATGCAGTACGTACTATAAAACATACTTATTTTCTGGTACCTTAAGATAAGAAATATCCTTATTGCACCATAGGTCAAAGAGCATTAAAAGAGATTCCATGCGTGTTGATATTTAGTTTAATCGTCCGGGATTATTATTACCGTTGACCGACCATTAATTAACTTACTGACTAGACAACCTTTGATGGATCAGACAAGCTATAAGTTACTGGTTGAAGTCTCGCGTGGCTTTCACAAAGTCTTGTGACTTTTGCTTTCTTATTCTAAGACCTCGGATTTTTCAACCTGCCGTGCTATTCTAAAGACATAACTTATGAACTCACCTAATTTTTTTTTTTTTTCTAAAAAAAACGTCGCCCCACACTAGGAATTTCTCCTGTATCGTGGGTGCGTTTCACAAACATGAAATATCACAAACACAAACACCCAGACTCGGGACAAACATCTGTGGTTCGCACAAAGTTTTGCCCCGTACGGGAATCGAACCCGCAACCTTTAGCGCAGCAGTCCAATCGCTTAGCCACTGCGCTAATCAGGTCGTCAAAAAAAATTCGCGGTGAGATTTGACACTAGCGCAAACCTAAGTGACGTGCGAAATGACTTCCGAGATGCTTGTGTTTCAGAATAGCATAGCTGCCATCTTGGGCATATAAATCCAGTTTTTACACCTCCAGGCGACTACAAATAGCACTCGTACTGTTAGATATTATTTTCTAAATAAACATGCATCATGAATAACGCAATGCGTTGAAGTTACATGCAGTGCGACGGATACGTTAGCGACAGAGACACATCCGTCGCAATGCACTGCACACACACAACATCGCTTCGAAGTTTTTCACTGTAGATATACTGTGTTTGTAAAATGTGCATGTTTCTATGAAGTAGATAAATAGGTAAGGAGTGATAAGGAAGATTATTTTCATTCTAAATTAATTAACAAGGGCTTAAGAATAACCGAAAATGTTGTTTGAAACTTTGTTGCTTGTAGTAAGTGTTGCGTAGTGAGTGGTTAGACTTGTGTGAAGAGTATCTTCGGATCAAACCCGCTACACCTAGCAGCAGTTTAATCTTGGCCGACACTCCAATTTAATTGAACTTCTAATACAAGCTCAATGTGTTTTGTGTCTATGTATTGTTTTTAATTTGTATTATTATAAAGGGTGTAAAATATTGATTTAACGGAAAAATGATTCTATTTTATTAACAAAAAAATGCTGTCAATCTTTTGATTTCAGTTAGTTTCTTCAATGGACACATAATATTGAAATAATTTGGCACCAATATTAAGTTTCAGAACATTTTAAATTGCAATTGAATTTGGTTGGATTTAAATTGGAGAGTAAGCCCACAGGTCGCAAATTGGATTACGTACTTCTGAGTAAAGAGATTAGGAAAAATCCCTACTAATAAACGTGAAAGTTTGAAACTATGGATAGATGGTTGTTACTCTTTCACGTAAAAACTACTGAATGGATTTTAATTAAATTTCATATGGAGGTAGCTGAAACACCCTGGATTAATACATGCTACTTTTATCTCGAAAAAATGTAGCGGGTAACACCGCGGGGCGCAGCTAGTTCTATGTATATATCGGAAGTGGTAGCCTGTCTTTGAAGTCCCAATCAATCAGAGTAAAACAGGGAGTGAAGTAACAGTAACAGGTGCCCCAGATATCTGTGATTGATGCGGCCGGTGCGGCCATGTTGCGCACGGTACGGCTAAACGCCATGAAGTTAATGACCTGCGCGCTACGGATGACTACCTTGACGGAATTGGGACTGAATATAATCGAATGGGGGCGGAAAATTGGTTTTCTGGGACATATGAGCGGAATTAACTTGTAACGATGCGGTTTTATCATGTCTGTCGCAAGGGCTTTGATAACTTTTTTTTAACGTGTGGGAAATGCATTACGCATACCCCGCCGTCTCCCAACGGGTTATGTGGGACTGGGGGGACTCCCAATTTTCATGAACCGAAAAGGCCGGTCCATGAGGGTATACCCACTAATAATCACACATGCCTGCTGGCGCCTATGATGGCGGGGAGGCGCGATCGCTGGGGCTTTGTTAACTAGATGAATAAATGTTATTTCAATTAAGTGATTTGAATTTATTTTGAGTACTGTGACATAGTCGTTATGAGGCAAGAAATTAAGGTTAATTAATTGTAGGTTTTGAGTACAATTTTAAAATAATTTTTAGAATGGTTTCGTTTAGTTTCTTGATTGATACAAATTCATACGTTTCTAGCCACGTAGTACTTACAATTTTGCACTATTACCGCGATTTTATGCAATTGTATAGGTGTGTCGTAAACGATTAACTGCTTAATCTGTATCGAGCCTTAAACCTCGAAGAGAGAGAACAGATGTTACACGGCCTGGTAAAAAACTTGCTTCTGTAATTAGAAGGTACATACACTGTATGGTAACATAACGTTAGTTACAATATAGTTATAGGTACCTACAGTAATTTTATTTAAATATTTTTTTATTTACTTCATAATAATCCGTAACTTCTGTCACCCTACAGTTATTAATAGGCTTCTCTTTTTATATACTACTAGCTTTTGCCCGCGGCTTCGCCCACGTTAAGTAGCCTATGTCCTTTCGTGGGTCTTAAACTTTCATGCCAAATTTCATAAAAATCTGTCCAGCGGTTTAGTCGTGAAGGCGTAACAGACAGACAGATTTACTTTCACATTTATAATATTACATGGATTGATTTTGATTGAGTGTAATCTAAGTCAGATTCAATGGAATATTTACTTCAATTGTCGACCCATCGCTCCGCCGCTTGGGTCACCTAAGGGTTAAGGGAATCCGTAAGGTATCGCTCCATTTAAAACAATTGATAAGCTGTATTTGGGAAGGCTGGGAACTGATCCCCATAAGCTTTAGTAAAGGGTTGAAACCCATGATATATAGCTTCATATAACCCCTAGTTCATACTTTTTATTGTTATGTTGATATTCTGATATTTTGAAATATCAATATAAAATTGAAATGAAGACTGAAAAAGCAAATTAAATACGACAAAAACACACAGTTATAAGCATTTTTGATGTACAGACAGACAGAGATGGCACTTGCTAAAAAAATACGTCACGTTTCAGTAATTGCATAGTAAATTTCACATCGCCCCGTACATTTATCGTCTTGTAGGAGAAGGATAGAGAATGCCCCTCTACAAACTTCAAAACGCCGTATTTCGCCCATTTTCTCATGCTTTTTTAGACCATTATTAATTTCTACGATTTTTGTAATGTAGCGATATGTACCTATAAACTATGACATAGGTAATTCCATATAATTTTTATTATATTTGTCAAACGTTATTTGTTTACGGCCGCATATAACGGTCCAAGTATATAAAGACGTCCAGAACTTCTTACTGTACAGAACACAGACAATGTTTCAAGTTTCCAGACTAAAACTGCCCAAACATTTAAGTTACTTTGTACTTTACATACGTTGACCACTAACATTATAATATCCATTACATTATTATGTTTAAACTTGAGTTAACACTGAGAATTTCGTTGGTTGGATTGTTTGATATGCAGTACAGGCGCTCATAATTGATACAAATACCTGTAGATCATAGATACCAGGGAATCAAATACTCAATACCCACTGATTAAATCGGATGGTACAATTACCAACATAACGGGTATTGAGTAATATATTAATCAGATGATCGCACGATGGAAATGTGCTTTTTCGCCTTAATATATTGGTATAAAGGTTTATTGCCGTCAAAGTTTCTCTACGATTCATAAATAAAACATAACATTCACGCTTGTATTCCACGAAGGGATAGCCAGAGGTGTACTTATAGTATACTTACATTTCACCAGTTATGTTATAGGTCCCACTTCTCATATAATAGGGGGTGAAACTATAGCCGTCAATCAGGCACGAATCCAGACTCCTTACTGAGAATTACCTAATGGAATAATCCAATATAACTTTGACCGACCCGGTATTCGAACCCAAGACCTCATGCTTACCAGCTGCGCTTAGCTACCAACGAGGCAGCCATAAAGAGGTTGCTTAAAAGTGTTGCACATTCAATTAAAAAAGTTGGACTGGAAAAAAATATTAACTCCAGGTATGAGAGTTGATTTTCAATTTCGGTAGTGGGAAAGGTTTTGAACTAACGTAACCAATTCAGAAGTGTAGTAGTTTGGCACTTGCAGCGCTCAGTATTAATCGCACTCAGATATTGAACTGTTAAGAACCTTACATATGCGCCAATGTTTACTAGTTCTATCAAAACATAACATCACGCCTGTATTCCCCGAAGGGGTAGGCAGAGGTGCACATATAGTACACCCACATTTCGTCAGTTATGTGTTAGGTCCCAATGTAATAGGGGGCGAGCCTATTGCCATCAACCGGGCACAAATCCAGACTCCGTGCTGCTACTGAGAACTACCTAATGGAAAAACCCAGTAACACTTTGCCCGACCCGGGATTCGAACCCAGGACCTCGTGCTCAGCAGTCACGCTTAGCAACCACTAGACCAACGAGGCAGTCTAGTTCTATCAATAATAACATAAACGCATTGTGCTGGAATTCAACCGATATAGAGCATACACTGGGTATATTGAATAGGGAAGTATCTTGTTATAACAAAACTATTAATATACTGACTCTCTCGTTGGTCTAGTGGTAGCGCTAAGACTGCTGAGCAAGAGGTCTTGGGTTCGGATCCCCAGTCGGTCGTTTTTCCATTAGGTAATTCTCAGTAGCAGCACGGAGTCTGGATCTCTGCCCGGTTGATGGAAATATGTTCGCCTCCTACTACATTGGGACCTCTAACATCTGGCGAATTGAGGATGTAGGACGTAGGTATTAATCACCCCTACCTACCCTTCGGGAATACAGGCGTATGTAAAACGAATAATAGATCGAAATAAAATATTATTTTTTGCGAGGGAACACTATTCTATCAATGAACGTATTTTTTTTATTCTAACTGTATTGGCGAACGTGACATTTTACCATTGCCATTTTTTTACGAAAGTAATTGAACATTTATTTGAAAATAGAACGCGAGTGAAATGTCATTAGCGTTGTTTTTTAAAGGTATATCGACTTATTATTACCATTTAACTATATCTACAGATATACACAGTGATATAAATATATACAGGAATAAAAATGGGCCTTTGTACGTAAATTAAATATCGTTACTTATATATAATTACGTATCAGGCCTTTAATAATAAAAACGCTATTGTCTTTAGTCAGAGCCAATCCAAAATAATAATGTTGAGTTAATATAATTATCATATCGGTTTACTCATAAATGTTAACCTGTATAAGAAAGATATTTTCATTCTGTAAATACAAACATATAAAAAGTCACGCCTGTTTTCCAGAGGGGTAGGCAGAGACCACGGATTTTAATTTTGTTAGTATACAAATAAAATATTAGTAAATAGCACATCACGCGAGTAGTTTACTTGAATATTCAAATATTAATTAAAAAGCAAATTGTATTTATCTTCTTGTGTTTAGTTCTTTTTATATGAGTAGGCAAATATTAAAAATACACGCTACAAATACCGTAAAACGACAAACAACAATACAAGTGTAATGCCCCTTTAAAATGCTATCGAACGACAATTTTGCTTCTGCCCATAATCGTTGCGAAAAAGCTGGGAAAGCAATTTCACTTAGCGCGCTATATTAAAACGGCGCGCGAAACAATAGCTGGTAGTGACATGCCGTACATCATAATTAACACTGACATGAGGTTAACGTGCATTGAAGTATTACTTGCTACTTTAATTGATGCGTTGTTTACACATGTCGCAATGGATGCTGAATCAATTTTCATTCATTAGATCAATATTATAAGTTCGGCTCGCGACTCTGCCGCGTAACCAGCTCATGAATAAGGGCTCCGTTCGAGTTCGAAACTAGTCGGGAATTTCCGAATACACCCGTGAGTATAACCGGAATGTAAAGTAAATAATAAAATATTATAAAGGCGAGAATTTGTGAGTGTCTTTGTATGTTTTACCTCGTCAAGGTCGAACTGGACCAATTTAGCTTAATTTGGTATGGAGGTAGCTGACATCCTGGATTAATAGATAGGCTACATTAATTTAACCTAAAAATGTAGCTGGTAACACCATGGGCCGCAGCTGTTTATCATACAGTGATGTAAGGCTTTTTCGTGTGAAATGGCGACAGAGGAATAATTAAACTTTTTTGTTACTATTCAAGTCGCTACTCGAATATATAATTGTTTTATTTATAAAATACTGCTGGCATAGTAATAGGAAAGTTATTGGTCTTGCAGTCACTCGTTTCTGAAGGAAATTATGGCTTCAATTCCCAGTTATTGTGTTTCTTTGTTAAAAAATTCTTTTCAACCGGAGGTTTAAATTGCGTTGCAAACAGACTCTAATCAATCACGATACCATTGTTTCTTTGACATCCAATTTAATCGTTGACGGACTGAACAATTTAATGTTTTTATCATTGTTATTTTAAGATAGTACAGTTCCTTAATTTAATTTATAAAATGGAAAGCCTTTAGAGGTCATCTAAGTAAGTCCGATGCAGTCAAGGCAGTTAAACTTACCACTACCGACTGGTCAATATTTACATCACAGCATATTCTAACATAATAATGACAGTGGAACGACGAGTCTCAAATTGAAAAGGTTGATGATGACTTGATGGTGAAACATTCTTGCGAAATTTGAATACCACTTTGTTAAACCATACAGAAATTTTAAAAAATAAATTTTATCTTGTTTAGAGGTCGTGGTGGCCTAGTGGTTAACATAACGGATTTGTATGCACGTGGTTGCAGGTTCAAACCCAAAGTTGACGGAAAACATCGTGAGGAAACCTGGATTCAATTATCTGAAATCGCCAACCCGCTGAGTTCAATCCTTCTCTGTACGAGAAGAGACCTTTGCCCTGCAGTGGGACAGTTATAGGCTGTTATTATTATTATCTATATATATAAAATTTTCGTGTCACAGTTTTCGTTCCCATACTCCTCCGAAAAGGCTAGACCGATTCTCATGAAATTTTGTGAGCGTATTGAGTAGGTCTGAGAATCGGCCAACATCTATTTTTCATACCCCGTGACCCGAGGTATGAAAAATAGATGTTGGCTAGTATATAGTTCGCTAGTATTATATATATCTTGTTTAGCATCTTATGGTACCTACGTGGAAATCTATCACGAAATAATCCCTTGATAATTTTAGAACTTTATTAGAGCTAATTAGGTGAGCAGGGATTACACGGTATAATAACTATAGAACAGACGAACACGGATTTAGGATCAAAGCGATAATACCGGCACTCCTGTATGGCATATTGTATGAAACTAATACAAAGATAGCGACACGGACAGGGACGTACATGAATTAGAGACAATAATGCCTGCTGACTGGACTATTATTTATTCTTTTTGCATAAGTATTGTACAGAGGCGGACTTAAAGAAATTTCGTGTTTAAGAACAATAATGAATGTACAAAGACAAATTGTGTTGTCTGTAGGTGACATTTCTTTGTAGCATCTCTGCCTACCCCTCAGGGAAACAGGCGTGACTTTATGTATTTGTACCAATAAATTGTGATTTAACGTCTCGTTTTCTACTTACACACTTAGGTTTTATTGCCCGTTTGCGCCAAGCCCGTGTGCTTCTTGTTATAGAAATAACAAACAATTTCGATAGTTAGTCAAAAATGTGTTCGAACGGAAAACTGATTGTAGACACAGAGCTTCAATACACATTAAACGCAGATCTAAATCTGCCGTACAGCTCGTGTTTGGCCCCAGTTTGCGGCCATTGTATATTGGAGCCAGACTGACCGTAATTTATCGGCTCTTGTGTGAGAATAAGAGCCTTTGACGAACAACCGGTGTAAGATTGCTTGTGGAATCTTCTGATGAAATGGGAATCGAATTTATTTATTGTATAGTGTACGCACAGTTACCGTACCAACTAGAATTGATGCCAGATTATGAAACTTATTCTTGTATTTTTATTAGTTTTAAGATTTAAATGGGTTTGTGTAATGTCTAGTGTCATTTTCTATTTAAATCAAAATGATAACAACAAAGCCTTTCTTATTGTCATTTTGAATTGCACATGACATAAGCGACAAACCTTGTATCAAGGCTTGTATTTTTTTTTTCGAACTTGTCTCTCGCAGTTAGCTCTGAAGGAGCTCTTACTGCTTAACCGGTCGTTTGGCGAGACCTAATAAAAGGCCTCCAGCCAGGATCAAGGCTTGTATGTACAAAGGCGAGCTTAAGTCCATATTAAGTTTCTACCGGCAGACATTTGAGTTTCGTTGAAAAAAAAACATGCTTTTGTTAAAAAAGGTTATAACACGAAAACACAAGCTTTTAAAAACCCGTTCATGTCCATAAAACTCATTATTCTCATTGAAAAAACCAACGATGCGTTCGAAATTCGAAAACAAAAGTGTTTCACGTTCTTTGAATGTAAAACGGTACGTTCCATGCATTTCAGTTTCGAGCAATGTGTTTCAATTTCACAAGACACTCGAGGCAGCTCGAGGCGACTCGAGTGAGGTCGACGTAAACCCTTTTCGTTTCAAAGTCCTCTTATATTGAGTTGCGCAGTCAGTAAGTTGTCACCTAAGGTCTCTCCTAAGTCCAAGTTATTTGTAATATGTTGCCAGTCACCGATAAAAATGTAGATTGATGGAACAAAATACTGTTGATGTTTGTTTTCATTACGTCGCTACAATTTGTTTTGTTAGTGAAGATTTATCTTTTCTACGAAGATTAATAATGAGAATCATATTAAATTTGCTTAGTGATTGAACTGCTGTGTGAAGGGTAATGAGTTTTGTTCCCTTCATGGGGCCAATAGTTTTGGAATGGCAATAAAAACTGAAGCTAACTTTTACGTTTAAGATAAGTCTCCGCCATGTTTCATAGCATAATAACACGCCTGAATTCCCCGAAGGGGTAGGCAGAGATGCACCTACAGTACACCCACTTTTCGCCAGTTATGTTTTTAGGTCCCAATGTAATAGGGGGCGAGCCTATTGCCATCAACCGGGCACTAATCCAGACTCCGTGCTGCCACTGAGAATTACCTAATGTAAAAACCCAGTAACACTTTGCCCGACCCGGTATCCGAACCCAGGACCTCGTGCTCAGCAGTCGCGCTTAGCAACCACTAGACCAATGGCAGTCTTGTTTCATATCATCGAAAAACCAAACATCTAAGCATCTACCTATATTAACAAATACAGGTAAATATAAAGTTGTTTATATAGGTCACCGTGGTTTTACCGCGGTAAGCATGTAACATCCTCGGGCACAAATTGAAGTAAATGAGATCCGCAGATTACAGGGGGATGCTGTAGTTAACGGGAGCATTCGCCGCAGGATTGACGGGTTCCCACCTTTACCTGGTAATGTAGATCTTGATTGGAAATAGTAGAATTATATTTGTGTCATATACATATGTATAGTTAGTTAGCTTATGTAGAACTCCTCATTAGTTGGATGCTGATTGTTAGATGATATATGTATTAGATTCAGCCCGCAACTTTGTCTGAGTGGAAATTTCGACCTTTCCGGGATGCCCATGTCCAATAGTCCACCCTAAAAGTCCATTCTAAATATTCGTACAAATATTTTGGATCGACGATTTCGAAGGTTACCCCTTATATACAAAATTTCAAACTTTAGATACCTCTTTGTAATATTAGTATATGTATATCTATTATAGTTATATATTACAATAATTGAATTTGTGTCGGGCTGATAAAGGTTAAATTCTGCCGCAGTTGAAATTGCTTCACATTCCTAAAAAAAAAATTATGACGCTCTGGCTGCCAGTGTCATAAAAAACATGAAATATGATTGTTTTTAAAAACGTTTCCGTATCAGCTGATATTCTCTTAGATTTCGAGTAATTGATTTCATTTTTTCAATTGTTTGTGAACGTATAAAATACAAATTCTATGTAGTCTAAAAGTAAAAAAGTTCTATGAACTATGTAAGCAGTGATAGCCAAGTAGAAACCAAGATTTTCAGCAGTGTATATAGCCATATCAGAGGCCTACAGGCGGTTTTAAATTCTGATACCAGGTTGGTCATCAACCGTACAATAAGAAGATGATGAACTATTGCACAATTTCAAATTGGTAAACCATAATAAACAGCTGTGCATTCGATGCAGCTGGGTCTTTAACAGTCCAACTTTGTGGTTAAAAAACATGTGTGTGTGAGTGTGTAAGAATGATAAAGCAAAGTCGACAAAACAACAGACACCACTAGATATTGTACAAGAATTAATGATGTCATCTACACTACAATTTGTTTCGACGCAAAATAAATTAATTTGTAGGGATCACCCCGAATTTATCCGGTCCATTAGGCGTGACCTCCTTACGTCAGCAAGTTCATTGACTAACAGATTGGAGTTAATGAAAGGAACAGATTTCGGACAATGTCCAGCAATATTCTAGGCATATATGTAAATAAAAATAAATGATTGTTTGTCAAAATCTAGAAGTTAGAGAAATAAGCCAAGAAAAATCGCACGTAAATAATCAACGGAAAGTAAGGTATTATGCAGTATAAACTGGAACCTGGAAACTGACTTTTAATACTAATAATAAAGATATGGTCAGCAGGACGACTTGTCGCAACATGCAGCGCCCAGTGAATGTTGACATTCGTGACATTAGCACGCTAAATTTAGATAACGTCCGTCAGTGTTGCCACACGACAATACTGGCCTTAATAGTGGATACGCAAACGTTGTTATGTGGCGGTAATCGTTTTGTGCGTGGCCAGCGTTAAAACGTGTGTTGCCAGTAAAATGTGCTTGTTATGTTTTTTAATCTTTTGTTTCTGTGTGATATTTTTTTTAAACACTGGAAAATTGCTTAGTTTTAAAAGATAAGTTCGGAAGTTTAACTATAAAAGTTGGTATTTTAGTATATTTATAACATTATTAGAGAGTTAATTTGATATTCCAAAAACATACTCTTTTGTTTCACTCCAAGGGAATCCAAAGGAACCGTTTGTTCAACAGTAGACGTATTCCACCTGATGATGATTCCTTGTTTTGGGATCAATTAAGCGTACCTATTTTATTAGGCATCGAAAAACAATCAAATCAAATCAAATCGTCTTTATTGTGGACTATAGGTATACATCATAAGTACATGTCTTAAATAATTAAAATAAGTTCAAGCAATCAAAATCAACATTACGATATCAAATTAGGTACTATTATTAAAAAGGTTAGGCATTACGGTTTATAAATATTATTTATGTTTTCATACAGCAAAGGCATTCTCAATTTTCGTTTGACATTTTTTCAAACAATACCATTCACAGCGTTCGCAATTGAATAGTTCGTTGAATTGGACGCTGAAATGAAAGGTGCGTTAGGAACTGATTTATTCCACCTTTTTCACGTTCTAACTGTGGTATCTCATACGTAAAAATACAGTTGAACAACCCTTTTCACGTAAGCGATTAAAAAGCTATCGGTTTTACCAGAATTTGATCTGTAAATGTGACAAGCAATTTTATGTGTTATTAAAAAAAAGCGTCGCCCACACTAGGTATGTCTTCTGTATCGTGGATGCGTTTCACAAACATAAAATATCACATATACAAACACCCAGACTCAGGACACACCCGTGGGTGTCGTTAGAGGCGATTAAGGGGAAATCCAGATGGGCAGCAGCGTATTCTGTAACTTAACCAACCAATACTGCGATCTCCAAGTCGCTTGCCAAGCGTGGGGATCATGGCAGCCCCGTCCTTTATCTAAGGGTGAGGCCTTTGTTCAACAGTAAAAGATATAATACCTTTAGCTGTGTGAAGGAAAATGGCTGCCAGCAGTAGGAACGTGGCACTCAATGCAGCTTTCAAGGTTAAAGGTTGACGACTACTCCTAAAGGAAAAGGTAAACAAAATAAATGATATTAATGGAATGAAAGTACTTACGTCCTTCTTCGTTTCCTTGTACGATGTAGGAAATGACGTGACCGATTAACACAATTCCTAAGGGAAATTAAAAACAGGCCATTTCAATTTCGAGGTGGTCTCTTGTAGGGAAATATTATGCATGGAGTTTTGAAAAATGAAGATCTTATTACGGAATTGTCGCAACACGCAAGAGCACGAAGTGGGCTTAAAATAATATTTTTCATCTGTTATTTTTACGTTAAACATAATTATATATACAGGGTGGCAATACGACTGAGGGTGTATTATATAATACATCTCCTACGACTTCGGTGAATACAGGCGTCATAAATTATATTTTAAGTTATAATTATTTATTTTATGTATAAAAAATACCTAAGATCACCACTATATACAAGCCAAGTAAATATTGAAGCCCGATCCTTTTCATTTAGTTAGATACCGGTATTTGTTGAGTTAAGGTTAACCTGCGCCTGCTTCGGGCCTCTTTGATGATAGTTTTGGACGGCAATAACACGCGATAATTAGATTTAGACAGCCCTAGTTCTGTTTGTCGACCTTAACATAGTTAGGAAAATTAAATGGCCCGTTGTGAAAAGGCGTCGTGTTCGAGTTTTCAATTGTTTTTTGTGCGCAACACGTCATTTTCACTTGACGTTTTACGTATGGGAACAACTGTGGCCTGATTTGAATCAGGTCAAAAAATACATTGTCAATAAAGTATAAGATTTCATTGTGTCGTATTAAACGTAATCTCTCTTATTCATAAACGAGGATCATACCGGCATTAACTATACCCCGTATTAAGTCTATCGACGTCTCTATTCTTTGTCATGCAAACGACAGTGACGGGTATAATTTAGTCCATGGTTTAAATTGTATTTTTTTTTATGAATAAGGAGGAATAGGTTTTTAGAAGTGTATTTTGATTAATTAATGTATTTAAAGTCCTAAGGGCATGGACACAATGTCTACGTTAAGGCGCGCTACCGGGAAATGGTACGACATCCTGCTGCTACACGGTGCCGTGTCCGATCTCGGCAGTTGATGCAAAACAAAGAGTCTGTTTATTCTTTATTTGTCCCTTAGCAATGATGGAAGAATATAATCTTTCGCGGTCCATATCTAGACAAAACTACAATCTGGAGTATACGATTCGAACCAATGCTTGCTGCTCTCACCCGGTACGGCGCACCGTGTGGCGGCGCGGCGTAGTGATGGGCTTACACCCTTAGGTAATGTTTTGGCTTAACAAAAAAGCGTAAAGAATTTCATCGAATGCTCCCAATACTGCTTTAAAACGTAAAACAGTACATCTTAATCTTTGTAATCGTGGTTATATAAAATAAAAATGTAGATACAATAACAATCAAGAGAGAAGTCCGACACTTAACGTCTCGAACAACTACAGAACTTCTTGAGAGCGTCAAATAAGAAATGCAGAATAGTTATAACAGTTGTCCCAGGTTGTGGCGTTTATAACTGAGTTTGTGGAACTTGTAACTTGTTCTCGACGTCGTCGCAAACTTTATTAGCCGGATTACCAGGGTCCTTGTTGCCACTTTAATATGCGAACGTACCTACAAGCTATTCGGCTTAAACGACTTTAAGAACATAAGCAGTTTTTTTTTACCGTCGCCCCGCACTAGGAATTTCTCCTGTATCATGGGTTTCACAAACATTAATTAACACATACACAAACACTTAAACACGGCACACATCTGCGGATCTCAAAATTTTTTGTCCCGTCGGAATCTTACCAATCGCTTAGCCACGGCGCCAATCAGGCCGTCACCACCTATTGCTGTAACTCCTCTAATTTTCAAAAAATAGTTTTTAAAGCTGAATATTAAACAGAATTCCGTGATAGAAATGTAGATATGCTAGTCGCATTATGATTTTTCAATTCGTGACTTCACAATTAACTAAACCTACTGAGCTACTTTTGGACGCATGATGTTGGCTTGGCAACAGTGGGACTTGATTGCCTCGCCGTGTGTGTGGAAGTACACAGTGGGATCGGACGAGCTTTAGTGTATGTTCGGGCGATTTTTATTTCGGATTTTGCTGATGCAGTAGAAACTGACATGTTTACAAAATAGTATTTGAAAAGGGGTCTCGACATGTGCGCGGTAGCCACGTAGCCCGAGATACGAGCCCGTCAATGTTGATCGTATAATATTGATATGCCTTAGATAAACTAGTTCAAACATAGCTATGGTACATTACTTCGTCTATGTTCTAGAGATTACCCATTTAGTCCCAAGCGCGTCCTATTAAACAAAACTAGATTAATTTCCTTCATCAGACCGCTACACATTATTCACACTGTATGCTACAATTATGTTTGAATGGCTGCCATTTTGAGGTAATTTTAGACTACGCCTAGCGCCTGTTCTGATTTCACCAGATTATATTGATTTACCGAAGCTACAGTGTAATAATCTAAACTAGTTTTAGTGTATCAGCAATGTAAATATAATTAGTGACTCGAACAATTTGTTGTCGGATATACTTACCTACCTATATAATGTAAAAAGTGCTATTTGTTTTCGGACCTATCAACGTAAAGAGTATCGATTTTAATATCATAACGTATGCTTGATAGTTGTTAATAGGCGACTCATACGATAATTCTTTTATAACCTGCCCTGGACTTCCACGAATATTTGAAGACCAAAATTAGCCAAATCAGTCCAGCCGTTCTCGAGTTTAAGCGAGACTAATGAACAGCAATTCATTTTTATATATATACTAGCTGACCGACTGAACTTCGTACCGCCTTCTTACTGTTTAAACCTTCCCTGGACCTCCACGAATATTTCAAGACTGACATGAGCCAAATCGGTCCAGCCGTTCTCGAGTTTTAGCGAGACTAACGAACAGCAATTCATTTTTATATATAAGATATTATTATAAATTATGTCTACGGTATATTGGTACGCTATTTATTCCTTGCCTACTCCAATGGAAAATACAGGCGTAACGGTAAAGAATACATTATTATATTCATAAATATTTTGGCCCAAAATCATAACTTAACCAAGTAAGTAGCCTTAAGTTACCGTTTTATCCACTTCGCACGATCAGAATAATATTTCAAGTTACCCTTTTTCGGTACCTTTACCCTCTTAGGTTCAAGAGTAACTTACGTCTTTCTTTTGGTTTTAAGCTTACGATAAATATAGCTTACTGGGCTTTTTATCGGCTTCTATGCATTAGTTGAGATGATAACTATTAAATTGATATTATTTGTACACATTACTGACAGAAACGTATTTGTGAAGTTCTTGTTTTTAGCGGCCTATAAAACTTTTTTTAATTGTTGAGGAGTATACAGGGCTTCTAAGATAAATAGCAGCTAAAATGAAGGGAAGAATAAACATAGATTTTTTTTTATATAGGTAAATTATAATATTTACTCTAAAAATCTGTAAATCCTATAAACAATCTCGTGCGGAGATCGATCCCGCGACCCTTGGCGCAGTAGTTTAATCACTTAGCTACTGCGCTAATCGGGTCGCCGAAGTATCCTACAATAAAGGATGCCGCCAGTTACCATTTTTTGCATTTTCTTTTTTATGCAGATTTAGTGATAGTAAATGTACCTATAACATAGTCTAAGAGCACTGGCCACCGGCGTTTGGAAATAGTTATATTTCTTTTATTTTGGTGTTTTTTTAGAATAACTGTTGAGGCATAGAACCTCCGTGAGCTTTAAATTATGGAAGTTCTAGAATAAACTTTCTTCTATCTTTATCATATTTAAAAAAAAAAAAATTTTGTCTGCAGAATTCACGCATTCGTGACGTCAGAAACTTGTAGACTTCAATCGTAATGTTATGAGCTGGCATCCAATAACGCTTGGCTGCGAGTATCTCATATACTATCTACATTCATCGTGTGATGCCTGCTTCGGAATAACATTTCTAGGTTCCAGATTATACCAGTCGGAGATACATCGAGCTATGATATGTGAACGTATTATACTGTGTTGTATTATTTTTGGTATACATATATGGAAAATGTACATACGTAAAGTCACGCCTGTTTCTCTGAGGGGTAGGCATGGAATGAGTGATGTCCCATAATGAGTTAATTATGTTATATGTAGTACCTATACCTACCTTTAATGATCTCTAAAGAAAACGTAGAGTGAGATACACTATCAATTTACTTAATCTTTCGTTAATATTCTTCAAAGTAGCTACATTACAATTATCTCTCCGATAGCAATTTTCCAAAGCTTTTTGGACCAGTTGTTACCAAATTACCTGACAGATCACTTAATATCAGACGTAGCTATAACAAGATTAACAGCATTTACAGCCGCTGACCGTATTGGGGCTTAGATAAGACTCGGTTTTATCGTCGACAAAAACAATACATGAGAAGGGTTCCTGAAGCCTCGGAGACGGATTAACGTAACCCCGGCGAGAAGGCACCGTCTGTATTGATAGCGGGTCAATGCACTGGGGTGGGTGACAGATAGTAGGTGAGGTATAACTGTACTTTATTTCCATGAATATGGAAGATAAAATATTTTTTTTAGTACATATTATAGTTTTATGACTATCTCTTTATTCATATATTTTACAATATACTGAAGCTTATTTACACTTTTTTACCATATAACCGTCCAGCGGTTTAGTCGTGAAGTACGCGTAATAGACAGTCGGACGGACAGAGTTACTTTCACATTTATACTATTAGTATGGATATAGGTCAATTTGGATTCAACTAATAATTTTAGAAGTTTCTAATAACATAATTACATATATTAGGTCGAACATACAAATCGTGATCTAAATCCAAAAAGACTTATAGTTTATGATTAGAGTGCGAGTTACGTCGTTTTGTCCTCTAGACCTCCTTTTGATTCAAAGCCTCTGAAAGCCGAGCGTCGTGTAGATGAAACAAATTACATATTTAACTTGAAAGTTAATTACTTTACGTTTATTTAAATACGCAATATTAACTGTTTTGGTGAGGAATGGTTATTTTGATATCCTGAGATTTATAGGTATACTCATTTATACTTGTATTGCTCTTTATTAAAGTAAACATCATAAGCAATCTTGCATATACTTTAAACCCCTCCATGCTTAGAATTTCTGCTTCTTGAGTACGTTTGACTGACATGAAATGCCTCCTCCGAGCATCAAACCCGCAACTCCTAGCAGACGCAGCTATCAATCACTGTGTTACCAAGTTAAACTTTTTAATTAAACTTCGAAAGTATGTTCCAATTAGCGAAAATCGCTATTTTAATTGAGAGAAGCCGAAATCATCCATTTTTTATGGAAAAATATGTCCGAAGAATTTACAATTAATCGACGCAGCCCAACGTTTTTATTTTATGTTAATTAAATTTTGCTGCTGTAGACTGCCTCGTTACTCTAGTGGTTGCTAAGCGCGACTGCTGAGCACGAGGTCCAGGGCTCGAATCCCGGGTCGGGCTAAGTATTACTGGGTTTTTCCATTTGGTGATTCTCAGTAGCAGCACGGAGTCTGGATTTGTGCCCGGTAGATGGCAATATACTATTTCATTGGGACCTAAAAACATAACTGGCGAAATGTGGGTGTACTGTATGTGCACCTCTGCCTACCCCTTCGGGGAATACAGGCGTGATGTTATGTTATGCTGTGATCTTATTTACGTACCTTACATAAGACCGCTTATGGTAAAGTGGTAAACATATGATTGCTATCATCATCATCAGCCGGAAGACGTCCACAGTTGAACAAATAGAACTCCCCCTTAGAACGCAACACAATGTACCGGTTGCCGGCAACTCTGACGACATCTTCGGTCCACCTGGGCGCTATACTTTTAATATTATACTTCAATCCGAGGAATTAATGTTCTATATTTAGCACAAGACATATTCTAGTAAACACAAAACAATTGCAGTACGATAAATTAGAGCGGTGACCGTTCACGTGTAGGTTAAAAAGCAACTGTTGCTAAACAATTTTGAACGCGTCTACCTGTTGCGCCATCATTAGGAAGCAGAAATTTTGATAATTATAGCAATACTCTGGCCCACTCTTTATCAAGTAGACCCGGTTGCTCTAAAACTTTTAATGAGAGGTTTGTTGTTGCGAGTATCTATTCCCAATGGAACTGCAGTGAGCAATGAGAATTACCGCCGCGCTCAGAGACCCCACTAAGTAAAGGTTTTCGTCCGATATCTTTACTTAGTGGCAGTTAAAGTGATCATTAAATGAATCATTACATAATCATAATAAAAAATAAATAAACCTCTGAGTGCGGCGGTATGTATGGTTATTGCGAAGCATCACGCATGTTACCAGTGATGGTGTTGGAAAACACGATAGTGCGATGGTAACAATCATATCTGGTGAATCTGTAGGACATAGTCCCTCCACTCTCCCAATACGCACATCTTTCATGAATCGAAACAGAATAACAACAAAAGAGGCGAACGCGGAACATATACACGCCTAAACTATTTGATGGCAAATAAACGAAGGAAAATAGTCTTTGAATAGAGCATCGTAAAACAGAGCTGTAGCTCAAACTCTCGTATCGGATACTTCATGAGTAGTTTGTACGCGAGTTATTGCGTCGCCACACAGCGCCACTGAACCAGAAAATTGATGAAAGTAACCTTTTGATTTTGTAGGAGAAAAATGTCACTGACTGCAGGGCTTAACAACGATCAACCTTTTAATTCAGACTTAATACCAATTGATATTCACAAGATTTTGGTAGGTTTAAGTACCTATGCTGCTACCGTGAATATACTGTAATTAATGCAGATGATAAATGATTTTATGTCTGCTAAACTATTTACTCTGTGACTAGACGACATTTTTTTAAACTAGATAGCGTTGATATTCCGTTCGTATGTTATTTTCTTCATCATTATCATCAGTCGAAAGACGTTCACTGTTGAACAAAGGCCTCCCCCTTAGATAAGGCGGGAATTTCCATAGTCCCCACTTCGCACGTTACTTTCTTAAAGAAAGGTAAATTAATTGTAACCATAACAAAAGTTCGAGAAGCTACAAGCACTAAAAGGCCTGATAAACAAACTAACGAGCCACGTAATAGATAATCTGGGTGTAATTTCGTAACTGGTTCGGTTCACGTAAAAGCCTTTTAATTAGCTGAGAAGCAAATGAGTTGTGTTCGCATGGAGATTGAAAATATACGCCTCAGCATCGTGAGTCTGAACGTTGTAAAGAAAGTCGTGATGAGAAGGAATTAAAAAGCATTTTGTGCCTGTGAACTTGCCTGTGCCTTAGAAGTTATGTTTAGGAAATAATGAATCATTTTTGTGGAAACTTTTTCGTGTATAACTGAGCGCATATTCCTTTTAGTTCTGTATTGAGCCACTTCAGATGGGATTAGGATAATGACAACATTAGATAATTATATTGTCAGTCGACTGACAATATATGAACTTCTTACAACACTTTGTATGAGAGGAAACAAAACCATTAGATTATATATTATTTACTATATATTCCGGTTATACTCACGGGTGTATTCGGGAATGCCCGACTAGTTTCGTTGAGTATAACCGGAAGATATAGTAAATAATATGGATAACACTCACGAAAGTTATTATAGTAAAATTAGATAATATAGTTTTTGGAATGCTAAAAAAAGTTATCTTGCTCGATAGCAATTTGAGTAGGCATACTACAATTACCAATAATGCGAATTAAAATCGGTATAATATTTCTATGATGCCAAGCTGAATGTAAATTTCCTCCACAATAATGAACACCTCTTAAACTATTCAAAATATGACATTAACGTGCTTCAACAAAATAAAAACGCTCCAAATCACAACTCGTATGTTTCCATCAGCATTCATTGGTTAAATGCACTAATTGATTGGCAAACAGATCGCTGGCCGGTCCTTCTGCTTCATAATAGCGGCAGCCAGCCACGATTTATAGCTACAATAAATTATCTAACGAGATTAGATAGCCGCTATTACGTTAGTGCAACATGATTTACTTTTTCCATTTCAAAGACTTTAATATTCATAATAGTTTACGGTATAAGTTGGTCATCGATCATTGTTTGTTGAAAATACGGTATCGTGTAAGTCGTTGCTATAGTAGAATCGAAAACTAAATCTATACTTTCGAGTGATACTATAGTAAGATACGACGGCCTTACATTACTGGATACTTCAACTAGGCTATTGGCAGGTGAGCTAAGGTGTTTACATATATAGGTACATATTCAGATAGAGATTAGGGTAAATATATCGTTTTAATATTAGGCGTTTAACATTTATGTCTGCCCGTGACCATGAATGCTGTACCTAAGGATTGGAAACGACGCGCGTTGGGACAAAAACCACAATAAATACACGACGAAATCCGTAAAAATTGCTTTATTTCAAGATTAGGTAAAGTTTACTGCCTCGTTGGTGTAGTGGTTGTTAAGCACGACTGCTGAGCACGAGGTCCTGGGTTCGAATCCCGGGTCGGGTAAATCGTTACTGGGTTTTTCGATTAGGTAATTCGCAGTAGCAGCACGGAGTCAGGATTTGTGCCCGGTTGATGGCAATAGGCTAGCCCCCTATTACATTGGGACCTAAAACAACAGGCAAAATGTGGGTGTACTATTTTCATTATAAGCACTTCTGCCTACCCCTTTGGGGAATACAGGCGTGATGTCATGTTATGTTATGTTTTAGGTAAAGTTTAGATAAACGTGACCTATATAATATTACATCTAACTTATTTTTTCTATCAGACTCACAGAGACATTGTCGAACGGGTTTCTGTGTTTTCTAGAGAGGTCGATATTAAATAATTACTCATATTCACAATAGAAACAGTTTCCATATGACCCTGCTATTAGTATAGTTTCCGAGTAAACCCACTAATATTAAGTATGTTTACATCAAATAATATCAAAAGCGTTGTGTTGTTACGATTACATTGCGGATTGGGCTAAAGTCAATGTTTAGATTACGGTCACAGAGTAAATATTAGTAATTCCACAGTCTAACTATACTATTTAGATACTAATTTAGTGGGTGGCAAAGATCAACATAGTTCGTAAGTCAAATAAAAGAAACAAAGTGGTGATGCCGACTGATATCCGACCTAGAATTGATACCCTTTTCCTCCCTCGAGTATCGTGAGAGGGGACTGAGGGAAAGTCCAGAAGATGGGCAGCAGTGTCTTCTGTAACTTCACCACCAATACTGCGATCCCCAAGCCGCTTGCCAAGCGTGGGGATTATGTCACATCTCGTCACCTAAGGGCCTTTGTTGAACAGTGGACATCTTCCGGCTGATGATGACTACTACTGGATAGGTAAACTGGCTTAGTCATCTATCGATTAGGTAGGGCTGATTCAAGCCACGTCTAGATAGATATTTGTCTGATCTAAAAATGCTTTTCCATGTAAAATGAACCCACGGAGTAGTTCACAGCGTAGGTCAAAGTTTATTATGTAAAAATTCACACCTTTGTCCTGACTTACTTGAACAACTGACAGTCTCTTGTCTCTGGTGGCTTACATTTTGTAAAGTATGCTCTCCATGCCTCATGTAGGTATTATAATGTATAGCAGCAGTCGACAGTAGTTCTTGACTAAAGTTTCATAAATCAAATTGATGGATTTGATTGACATGTTTTAGTACAGTTTAAACGTTACTGGCGTAACATTTTTAAAGTGAAATATCAGTTAATACTCCGGCTACAAGGTTTTAAATTAATCAACCTATGTTTTTTTACAGTTTATTGCATGAGTCTGCGATCGGCGGATAATAATTGAATTGTATCGGTTCAATGAAAAAGCAAAACAAAATATAAATAATGAGTGCTCTCTATCATGATTTGTCTGTGCCATACTATTCGGATTCTTGGAGTATCGATAAAATAACTCCCATAAATCTTTATGAAGAATTTCCAATACCGAGCATATTTTTACAAATTAAAGTTAATTGAAAGATCCAAGGGGATAATTAGTTCCGTTTAATGAATTCGTGTTTTGCCAGACTTTACGTCGAGACAGATGAAAAGGAAACGTGTTTCCAATTAAAACCTCCTTTATTTCCTTACTATAGGTACTGGTGAGATATCAAAATGAACTAATCAGTCTTAGATGTGTTATAATTAAACGGAAATATGGTTTATTCATTAAAATGTATGTTTATTTTGGTAATTTATACACAATTATTATTATAATTATATCGCCCGGCCTCACCCACTGCTGGACAGATTATATCTCCCTTTTCTTCTGCTATACTTCATTCTTCAATTCATGAATATCGCCGCGTTTATCTGACATTTATTTCTATTACCTATGTATAGTCAACAGTTAATTTTCCCGAAGCTATATTAAGCAATCATCGCCTGTACGTCTTGACTCCTTTAGGCGTCTTCGATTAAATATAACGAACGTTCGGAAAAGATGAAATGGGCGATTACGTGCCGGAACCCACACGCCTTATACCCCAATCCAAATTATCAATGCCTCGTTGCTTCAAGTGGAAATTTATTGAGTACTTTTAAACGCTTCCGTGAATCAATTTGAAGCACATCACCTTTCGGGTTATTGTGGATATAAAAATATGTAGATTGGATCACTTTTACATCGTTATATGCAAATTGTTATGGAACGGGGAGAGCGAGTCCAGTGTTGCTTGCGATAGGGGTAGTAGGAGCATAATATTGTGACTTTTAAAGCTCTTAGTAATATTAAGTTTCATCGGAGTACTTCCAGGGAATGAGGCAGTTTCGTGCACTCGCATTCGGCAGTGGGGCTTGAAGATAAGGTGTTCTTCTTCGTGGTATAACATTTTATGATGTCGAGGTTTATAGAGAGTTCAAATAGTCTTGTTAGTCTGACTATCGGTATTTGGTAGCGAGAATGCCTGTAGGATCGGAGTAGGTATAATAATCGAGGTAGTTTCTTTCGGATACAAAGCGTTGGGGTGTAGTTTATAATTATTATTGTTGTCAGAATAATATTAAGGCACACGGATTAAGTCAAATCTTTTACTTCTTATCGTATGGTTGATGAACAACCTGGAGTCAGAGTTTAAACCGCCGGTAGCCTCTGACATGGCTTTACACACCGTTGAAAAATTGGCATTAATTATTTTAATTTTCCTTATTGACGCTAATTTGCCAATACATAATGTATAGGACCTCGCATTGTAAATTAATGTTCCAAAACACTAAAAACAAACTATGTTTAAAAGATCATTTGTACCTGCGTTGCATGCATTGTCCGAAATATCCCTTACCAATGCACCAACGGACGTTGGTTGCGCACAAATTGAATAAATAAAGGTCAGACCACTGCTCAATGACATTGTTTCCGAATTAAGTGGTATTCATATAATAATGGAAACAGTTTAATAAACATGAAAGGTTTGCGGGTAGCTGAGTCGGATTTTGGTGGCTCGAATAAATGGAATATGGTTGAGTGGCTTGTGGCATCCTTATTTAAATAGTACTAATTGTGCGTGACTTTGTTGGTTGTATAGTCTGAAGAGTATTACTGTAGGTTATATATATGTTGGCTTTGCTGGTAACTGGCTCGATTGTGGCAACTTTCATTGAATTTGATCGTATATAATTGTATTAGTTTGGTTTTTGGTTTGCTTTAAAACATAACATAACATCACGCCTGTATTCGCCGAAGGGGTAGGCAGAGGTGTACAATGTGCATGTCTGCTAAGCACGAGGTCTGAATCTCGGGTCGGGCAGTGTTACTGGGTTTTTCCATTAGGTTATTCTCAGTATCTGCACGGAGTCTGGATTTGTGCCCGGTTGATGGCAATAGGCCCCCTACATTGGGACCTAAAAACATGACTGGCGAAATGTGGGTGTACTATATGTGCACTTCTGCCTACCCCTTCGGGGAATACAAGCGTGATGTTATGTATGATATAATATAAAAAAATCACAATAAATACATATCTTCAAAAAGCACCTTCCCTCTTCAATCAACGTCGCAGAAAGTTTGGCACCTCTACTAGTATGAAGTTGTCGTTTAGCAACTAAAATATTCAGATCCAATCAACACGCCGCTGCCGCACTGTGATTCCAATAATGTAAACAGCGGAATACAATATTATGCATCGGTATACCTGTAAATTGCTGAAGGGATCACTGAATTACGATTCAAATAAATGTACGTATGTAAAACTGTATTATAAATACTTTCTTAGTTATTCTTAGACACCACTGACTAACGGTGACGGAAAACATCGTGAGGAAACCTGGATTTAATTATCTGAAATCGCCAACCCGCAGTGAGCTAGCGTGGTGATCAATGCTCAATCCTTCTCTCTATACAAGAAGAGGCTTTTGCCCTGGGACAGTTTTAGGCTGTTATTATTTATGTAAAACTGCAGACAAGGCAAAACAAGAAGAGAAATAAAGGAAAAAAAAAGTAGTCTTAAATATTAACTGTTGGGAAAAAATTCGGAAGTCCGATCGCTTGTATTAGTTTCCTAGAGTCGAGGCGGGTTAACCGTAGTGCGGCCTAGGCCTTATTGCGCGAAGTATATCTGTTTCCACACAGGATCATCTGCTGTCCATTTGATATGATCGAAACGTGCCTCAGAACAGATCCGTGGTGTTGCTGGATGATAATTATACGCCTCACGCAAATATCACGCGTGTACACAACGTGCAGTGAATTGTTGATCTTATTCAGTCGCGGGAGCTCGACTGTGTCCTATATAACAATTAATGTGAACGAGAGTAAAGGGAAATCATATTTTATTATAAGCTGGGGTAGACTGGAAGCAACGTCTTATCTATATACTCGTAGTTACAAGACAGTTATCTATATAGTAACAACATATTTGACCGAATCTTTCAATAATATTACGAAGTTGACGAACTGATTAGCGCAGTGGCTAAGCGATTCGACTGCTGCGCTAAGGGTTGCGGGGCAAAACTTTGTGCGAACCACAGATGTTTGCCCCGAGTCTGTGTTTGTGTATGTGATATTTCATGTTTGTGAAACGCAGCCACGACTCAGGAGAAATTATTAGTGTGGGGCAACGATTACAAAAATAAACATACAGTCGATTGAGACCTTCCTTTTTAAAAGACGTATCTTTTGATTAGCAATTAATTATATTTGATGTACTCACGTTTATAATAAACAATTTTAATTATCTGATAGGCTACACATTTTTTAGGTTACGCGTTAAACAAAAGACAGCACTGCTATCAATATTGCTCAAAATAGTACCGTGGTTCCAAACCTATTGAAAACTGTCCTAGTTTCCAATCGCGGACCCGCCAACAATAGAATGAATTGTATCGACTTTTTGATTGGATAATATTCTAGATATATGCGGGTTTTCGTTTTTGTTTACTCTATAAAGTAGAGATTGGTGTAGCACGTTTACTTAAACGTTGTTGCGTTGTAATCAAATATTCCATTAATTTCCGACACGACAGATCAGGGCGTGTCGAAGATTTCCGACGTTTCTCTACCGTCATAGCTAATGGTAGAAACATGAAACTGACTTACTTGTTGTCTTGTTTTTATATAGAACTAACAAATACTTTTAGTTATAATTTATTCTTATCGTATGGTTGATGAACAACTAGGTGTCAGTGTTCAAACCGCCTGTAGGCCTCTGACATGGCTTTACACACCGAAAATCTCTCAGGTTTGCCATTTTCCTCACGATGTTTTTCTTCACTGTTTCTAGCAACTGATACCTAATTTATAAACATTTATATTATACATTTATAAACATGAATTAGAAAAAACTAATGGGCGTGCCGGATTTGAACTTGCGACAGCTGACTGCGGTCCAACGGTCATGCCACTCGGCTATCAGAGCTGTTAACTACTAGCTAGCTACTTTTTAAGTTACCACCAAAGCAGCAAATAGGTAAGTACTAATAAATCGTGTTCATTCTAGTCACCATGGCAACGCCATAATAGTTATTTTGTAAAAAATAGGTCGAAAAAGGTGACGTAGACCTTTGTTTGATAGTCCGATATATTACCTGGAAAACTATATATTGTATAGTTTATTCCGTCATAGAAACACATATCTATTATGTAAGTTTAGTTGCTTAATTATGTCAAATAGGTTGAAACGAGCCTGTCAAGGATGTCATCTACAGTTAGGGGCCTATTGTCTTATATACCCGGCCTTGCTAGATCCCTGATGACAAGGTAACAATACGGGCGTACATAATATATATCTCTACGTGTGCCTACGACGTTATTTAATGTGCTTTATAAGTTTTGTGCGTATCGTAGAACACTATGGCAGAGGTATGCAAGTAATTCCCATATAATTACTTTTTTTTAAGTAAACCTCACTCCACACTGGCAGTTTCTCCAGCGTCGTAGGTGCGTTTCTCAAGCGTGAAATATCACATACACAAACACCCAGACTCGGGACAAACATCTGCGGTTTGCAAAATTTTTTGTCCCGTGCGGGAATGGAACCAGCAACTCTTAGCGCAGCAGTCCAATCGCTTAGTAACTGCGCCAATCTTGTTGTAAAATCATATCAGTCTTTATTATTCTTATTTGGTATTTCTCCTCTTCCTATATATTATTTCATGATTACCTAGCTGCGCCCCGCGGTGTTACCTGCTACATTTTTCGGGATAAAAAGTAGCCTATGTGTTAATCCACGGTGTCAGTACCTCCATATGAAATGTCATCAAAATCGGTCTATCCGTTTGAGCGTGAAGAGGTAACAAACATACAACCAAACTCACAAACTTTTACCTTTATAATATTAGTGTGATATTCCATTCTAAGTATTTAATAATTCATTTTGTTTACAGTTTCAGGTAAATGTATAATTGTGTTAAATATTTGTCGCCATTAAAATGTATGGATCAATTACGGTTTCAATGAAGAAGCTTGAAAGCCCGTAATCCTGATCAAAATGTTATGGAAATGTTTCAAATCATTCGCTAAGTACTTGCGGCCGCAAAAGTTACGAAAGTACTCCACAATTTTATCGGGAATTCCGCTTGGAAATGTTGAAGGATGAAGATACAGAATTATTAATATAGGTGGAATGGAAATCAGTGGTCTGCCTACCCCTCAGGAAAACAGGCGTGACTTTATGTATGTATGTAATATAGGTGATAGCTAGACAACGAACGTGCCGAGTGGTATCCGGCCTAGAATTGACCACCCCCTTTCTTCCCGTGGGTGTCGTTAGAGGCTAATAAGGAAAAATCCAGAAGATGGGCAGCAGCGTCTTCTGTAACTTCACCATCAATACTGCGATCCCCAAGCCGCTTGTCAAGCATGGGGATTATGGAAACCCCTTCCCCCTTATCAACCAACGGGGAGGCTTTTGTTCAACAGTGGACGTCTTCCGCCTGATGATAATGATGAGACAACAAACATTTTAATGAGTGGGTACTTATAAGTTTGCAGCCAATAATAAAAATTGAGTAGGATTCTTTGCTTATCGAAAAATACTTGAAACTGAATAACGTTGTTAAGAATCGAGAAATTGTTGAGTCTTCAAGAGTAGCATCTATTTGAAGAGTCCAGGACCTTTCTAAGAAATTGATATCTTTTGTTTTTCTGTGTAGGCGGTATAATGATCGACTGTTTACCAGAACAAGGGAACATTAAGGGTACAATACGAGTGCCTCTTATAAAGAAACATATAAACATAACATAACATCACGCCTGTATTCCCCGAAGGGGTAGGCAGAGGTGCACATATAGTACACCCACATTTCGCCAGTTATGTTTCAGGTCCCAATGTAATAAGGGGCGAGATTGCCATCAACCGGGCACAAATCCAGACTCCGTGCTGCTACTGAAAATTACCTAATGGAAAATCCCAGTAACACTTTGCCCGACCCGGGATTCGAACCCAGGACCTCGTGCTCAACAGTCACGCTTAGCAACCACTTGACCAACGAGGCAGTCTTATAAAGAAAAATGTGCGAAAATGAAATTAATAATGAACGTCCATTTTTCAGTTTCTCATGATAATAGGACCGTGATCGACAGACGTTTGTAAGTAAGATATTGGATTTGTCGTGAAAAGATTCACTCAGACATAAATTTCCGTATTTCGTAATAAATATGTTCAATCTAACTGAGATTAAATTAAAAATGCGATGAGATTCTGGTTGAAGTCTACCTAAAAATATTTCTTCAAGTGATACGCTGACAGCGATTTTTCTTGAGCTACGAAATTAATTGGATTGTGCTATATTCATATATAACTATATCAATAGGTTCGCTTACTCCCTGTTACATGGGTCTAACCGGCTAGAGAATGCAAAAAAAAAATATTAGTTACTAAGAATTGCTGATGGGTTCTAATTTTGGGCGACACGTTAAGGATAGACCATAAGATAAATCACACTAATGTCATAAAGGCGAAAGTTTGTGAGTGTGTTTATATGTTTGTTACCCCTTCACGCTTAAACGGCTGGACCGATTTTGATGAAATTTCATAAGGAGGTAGCTGACACTTTGGATTAATTTTGTGTTTTGTGCCGGATACAGACGCGCAGAAGACGTAAATTGCCGCTACAAGAAGCAGCAACTATGGATTCCTGAGATAGTGTGTTGTAACCAAAAGTTTGTGCGTTTGCGCAGCCCCTAAATTGAATAGGTATATTGTTCCTGTTGCAATGTGGGAGGTTTGGGTGCGCAATTAAAGACGTTGTTTAATGTTTAGTCAAATGATTTCCATATAATGGTCAACTTAATATATGAAATTCGTCGACCTATGGTGACATAAACCGCACATAAATTACGCCAAACGCATCACCTTTCCCTTCAGACACACTCTGACGTCAGCCTAAAGGGAGACACGGTGCGAGCGGCAAGTTCAAAGCAAAAACGAAGTAGGCGATATTGACGTGATTGCACTTGTACGCAAATCCATCTAAAAAGCAATTTATATATATTAGATCCGTACGAACGGGTTTTACACGTTACTACGCTTTTTTGGCTTATTTTATGGGGATAAAGATTAAGGGGTGTCAACTGAATGTTTTTTTACATGTGGCACAGCGTGTTGTTTGGATAAATATTGACAGTTTACAGGGTGTAACATATTTGTGGATAGAGTTTAGGATACATTGAACGAGATGGTCTGAATAGGTAGATTGCAATGTAAATCATTTCAAAAGGGTACTTGTAGCTAATAGTGAATTCTGATGGTCAAAAAGAAATTTGATTAAAAATATATGGATATGTAGATTTTCAGCTAGCTTTTTTCGCAAAAGAAAAGTCACGGAGACACACAGACAGACACGGTTGCTCAGTTGGCAGAGCGGCGCCACGGTACGGCGACTGTCGCGGGTTCGAGTCCCGCTCGTGTCCATCATTTTTTTCAAGCTCTCTTCATCAATTTAATATTTAAGCCTAGCATGGCAACATGCATAAAAAATACAAAAAGTCATGTAAAAGAAAAGTCTTAACCAAAGCTAACAAATTACCCATTAATAGTGTAATAAACTATCAGATCACTTTTAAACTAAACTTGACTGAACTAATATTGGTTGTAGTAACAGGTTTGCCCCCGTTTGTTAACAGGCTAGACCTGTTTCTAAAGTTAATATTAGTCTACAATTACCTAAGCACTAAGTAGGTAATTGAAGTTAGTGTTTGTTAGCAGTGGGAGTGCACTAATTCTAGCAATTCTAAGCGTGAGCTTGGAAATACAATGGTAGATTGAAATAATGTAAATACTGACAGTTAGGACTTGTTTTGGTTCTTCGTGGAAAGTCGATCAATCGTCAACATAATTTTAGAAAAATCGTAGTGAAATTATACTCTAATTTCCCTGCACTTTTCTCTATTAACTAGGATCGGTGTAATGAGGGCATAATTACCATCCACCTTTTTTATTTGACATATCAGTAGTCAGTTAGTTCACCTCCAGAAATAGTAACAATATATTCGTCAAATCTACAGCCTGAACTGTGATGAAAAATCGAAAAATCTTCTGTAGAACTTACTCCAAAATTCCAAGACCGTTTATAGTATTTCATAGCATCCACAAGGACTATTCTACTGGTTACAATAATACGAAACCTTTGTACACTTTAATGAATAACGGGTCTAATGAAAGGCTTTAGAATCAAGACGTCTGTCCCAAACTAAACATTGTCTGGTCTGCTATCAGAGGACATGCCTCGATAATTGAAGAAAACATTAGTTGTTCATTTATTCAGGAGGTTGTCGAGTGAATAATGAATGAGATCCGTATTTCTACTTCAATTAGACGCTCACCTACATTCAATTGTTGGCACTTTAATGGCAGTGCTATATAATGGGTTACAAACGTAATGCGATTAAGGTGATGTGTTTACATTTTCTTGGATACACGTGTATTGTGTATTTTATAGGGTAGAAGTGTAATCTGAATTTTCGCTAAGGTTACACAAGAGGGGCTATTGTTTTAGCATTTCGGGAGAATAATAATTAACTCTGTCCAGGCCGTGTGGTATCCGGCATAGAATTGACCACCCCCTTTCCTCCCGTGGGTGTCGTAAGAGGCGACTAAGGGAAGATCCAGAAGATGGGCAGCAGCGTCTTCTGTAACTTTACCACTAATACTGCGATCCCCAAGCCGCCTGCCAAGCGTGGGGATTATGGCAACCCACCCCCCTTTTTTAAAGGGGAGGCCTTTGTTCAACAGTCTTCCAGATGATGATGAAACACTCTGCCAGCCGGTTCAAAGAATACAGGCGTGATGTTTTTACCCCCTTAGGACGCCAGAATTAACGATAACTTGCCATTTGCATCCACCGGTTGCCCGCAACTCTGACGATATCATCGGTCCACCTAGTGGCAGAGTGTTTTGTACACCCATATTTCAACAGTTATGTTAAAAGTTCATGTGAATAAAAAATAAGCATTATAAGCTATTAATATAGTTAATTCATAGACTTAAATGGTTTGAGATGTAACAGGAAATATTATTTGTGTGCTAATGATTCGATTTCTCAATGGTAGATACAATTTACTCCTAATTAGTGACGAGCCAATTACACAGATTCTATGATTCAAATCACAAAAGGAATGAAACGTCAATTGAATCAATAGAGTATTAACTCAACAGGCACCTGCGTATCAAACGTTCTGTTGCTTATTATGTTAAAGCCTTAATGACACATCAAGGTCCAAAACAGGCACATAGATCCATTCCTCTGATGACTTACATCCCGATTTTCCAGATCGAGATTCTTAATTATCAAAAATATAAGAATAATAAGATAATTAAGAATTGTTGACTGCCTCGTTGGTCTAGTGGTCGCTAAGCGCGACTGCTGAGCACGTCCTGGGTTCGAATTCAGGGTCGGGCAAAGTGTTAC
Source organism: Abrostola triplasia (assembly GCA_946251915.1). NCBI lineage: Eukaryota > Metazoa > Arthropoda > Insecta > Lepidoptera > Noctuidae > Abrostola > Abrostola triplasia. The sequence goes on from OX276433.1 coordinate 2,307,657, forward strand.
TGGGTTTTTCCATTAGGTAATTCTCAGTGGCAGAACGGAGTCTGGATTTGTGCCCGGTTGATGGCAATAGGCTCGCCCCCTATTACATTGGGACCTTAAAACATAACTGGCGAAATGTGGGTGTACTGTATGCGCACCTCTGCCCACCCCCTTCGGGGAATTCCCGGGATTCGACCCCAGGACCTCGTGCTCAGCAGTCACGCTTAGCAACCACTAGACCAACGAGGCAGTCAGCCAAATATTTGAGTAGGTATAAAATAACTTGAAGAATAAAAGTATCAGATGCCTGCTCTCACGAAAATAAATATTAAGTCGACGAGCGAAAGGGTTACTCGAAGAAAAGGGACCTTCTTATAACTTATTTATAGGACAAACGAACTTCTACCACTTGACGGTTTTCATCGTTCCTCTTTTTTATACAGAATCAATTGTCACATTGTGATGGAAATTATTAGGTTATAAAAGTATTTAATAATACCTATTGTAAAGGCTGTTTAAATAAAAAGGAGGACAAAGGTAGGTAGGTAGGTAAACAAAGGTAAAAAAGCCTATTAAATTATTAGCGATTTTTAAAACGTTTTGGCAAGATTTTATAACAGTAAATGTGTTTTAGAATTCATAAGCGTACTACAAATTAGTTATTAGTTGCCTCACACACTTGAGAATTTTTTAACGGTGTGTATCGTCATTTGCCTGTGTGTATTGAATCTCCTACATTTTTTTTAATACTTCGCCGTACACTAGGAATTTCTCTTGTGTCATGGGTGCGTTTCACAAAAATGAAATATCACATACACAAACACCCAGACTCGGTACAAACATCTGTGGTTCGCACAAAGTTTTGCCTCGTGTGGGAATCGAACCCGCGACCCTTAGCGCAGCACTCCAATCGCTTAGCCACTGCGCTGATCAGATCGTCATATACATAAGGCTTAATAAATGAAATCTTTGAAAATAATCATTATCAGTTCGAATCATACATACTTAAATAGATTAGCCTAAAACTCATCACAAACAGAAAAAAGGAATCTTTTACGAAGGCGTGCAACAAAGCATCTCCGCTGACTTAAGAATGGCGTCATGACAATAAATATGACATGGCACATGTTTTATGTTAGGAGTCGTATTCTCTTAAATTATGATAACGTTTCCGCTTACATATCTCATCATAGTTCAGGGTTCAGACAATCGCCGGCGGCGCTCATAAAGTTTGGAGTATGAATTTCCATTTCCATGTTTGAGAGCGTTTTGCTTTTATGTCTTGTGTTATGTTGCGGTCAGCGGACGTATTCCCTAAATCGTGTTATATTCTTCAAAGTACGAATCATAATTATTATTTTCTACATACATAAAGTTACGTCTGTTTCCCAGAGGAATAGGCAGTGACCACGGATTTCCATTGGCTATGATTCTGACATATTTTATTTTGCACTATTAGCATACTTAAGATAAATTACTTAACTGCCATTGTACTGCACACAGACATATTGTATAAATATTGCAAAATTTTTAAACATAGCTTATTACTGCGTATTATACCGGGTAGTATCTGGCTTAGAATTTGACCACCCCCTTTTCTCCCGTAGGTGTCGTAAGAGGCGACTAATGGAAAATCCAGGATCGGCAGCAGCGTCTTCTGTATCTTCACCACCAATACTGCGATCCTGAAGCCGCTTGCCAAGCGTGGGAATTATGGTAACCCCCTTCCCTTACTTAAGGGGGAGGCCGTTGTTCAACAGTGGACGGCTGATGATGATGATAGTTTATTATTTGCCTTCTAAAGTGACAGTCTGCTTCTTCGAAATGTACAAGTTAGGAATATTGTGATACTGTAATATCTTCGGATTCCTATTTTACATAAGAAAATTGATTTAATATTGCGAATATTATTTCTTGTTGTCCGGTGTGTGTAAATAAAATGGAAGCCAAGGAAGGACGGCTTATTACAGCCGAGATTGAAACTCGGTGAAGTATGAACTTCACGTCATGTGCTGATATTTATAGGATTATACGCTCACGGATATAGGAAATAAGGGATGTTATTGCTTATATACTTACTTTTACATGTAGGACTTATTTTTGTACTGTATAGTAGTGAATTTCGTACATTATCTTACTACTGCTTTTTTCATCTAATGGAAAAACCTAATAACATTTTTCCTGACCAGGGATTTGAACCTAGGACCTCATGCTCAGCAGTCGTGCTTAGCCACTAGTTTCAACCCGTAATCATAGTTTTATTAAAAACAGAAACATAGTGCCAGAAATAATGCTGCCCTCTTACTATGAACTCGATCAGTTTGTATTGTGGAAGGGGGACGCCGCTACGTGCAGTATAATGCGGTGTCTCGCTTCCTCATCGTAAACTGCCCAGCTTTAAGAGCTCATGGTAGAGAGGGCGATAGGTAGATATATCCAGTAATCACGTCCTGCATCCATAAGTGACATAATTTATGAATACCGGATGAACTTTTAGTCACCGTCCAAATTTTGATATATTTATCTTTGGCAAAAATCATTGAATACGTGTTTTTTCTTTTAGTATCACTCAATACAAAAATATTGAGTTATAACATCACAAAGTTATCTATAAAAAGTTAATGTTTCTGGACACCGCCACGCCGTGCGTACGCGCTAGGTGTGGCGGGGTGGGGGAAGCGGGGTGCGCGCTACCCTTTTCATTGAATGTTTGCGCGGCAAGTGTAGTATTATTAACGTTTAACTTAGTGACCACGCAGAGCGGATAATTCCTTCGAGAAAATGATTTAATATAAAAATTTTACGTATCGATTTTTTTTCAAAAATGGAATTATTGAATGATACCTAATGCCTAGAAAAAATTTGGACGGTGACTAAAAATTCGTCCTGTATAACAGTCTTTTGTAGGTGTCGGCCATTACCGCGCGCATTTGAACACGGAGCCTGCCGAGCAATAAACTTATGGCTATATCGATTTCAATTCAATGCAGCGTACACTGCGGGCCATTGGCAAGATTCTTGTAGGAATGAGGTAATATATTTGGGCTTATATGGTAACGAGACGTTTCGAACAATTTGGAAATTAGAAAATTGTATTAAATCTTATTTTTGGTATAAATGGGTTTGTTGTCCTCTAGCCTAAATCTTGAGGAATAAGGCGTGAATTATACATGCTATAACGACCCGGTTGGCGCAGTGGCTAAGCGATTGGATTGCTGCGCTTAGGGATGCGGGACAAAAAATTGTGCTATCCGCAGATGTTTGTCCCGAGTCTGGGTGTTTGTGTATGTGATATTTCATGGACGCGCGATACAGGATGAAATCCTAGTATCTCCTCAAGATCTACGTCACTTCTTTCTAGGTTTCCGTCGTGTTTATCCTTATTAGTTCTATAACCTACAACATGTTCTACGCACGTTCTAAAAAGGGTCCCAAACATTTTATTTTGAGTAGAAACATTATATTTAGAATACATTTTCGTCAACTTTTTTAATCCTCTTCGCCGCTAAAGTGACAAAATCAAAATTCAATAAAATATGAACGATAAAACTGAGCGCCCACGTTGAAGGGTCGAGTAGAGATTATAGGATTAATTATGGAGCCGCACATATCAAAGTTACCCTTTTCGAGGTAACTAAGAGGTCACTGTTGCCAAAATGGGATACTTACCAGTAGGTTCAGTCTACACAAATATTCTTGTCAAATTTGGTGCTACCACTTTGCTATTAAAAATGTTTGCTGACATTAAACACACATTATTTAAATCCAGAAAGATACAATTTGAAATAGGAACAACGTTTTCGATCGTGCCAGCCTGTAGCAGAAATTTCAATTTTATGGCCTACATTTATTATTTATTTATTCTTTTAAAAAGGTACATGATATTTTTATGACATACATATTTAAGTACCCTCACTGCCCCGTTGGTCTAGCGGTTGCTAAACCTAACTGTTGAGCATGAGGTCCTGGGTTCGAATCCCGGGTCGGGCAAAGTGTTACTAAAAACATAACTGGCGAAATGTGGGTGTACTATATGTTCACCTCTGCCTACCCTTCGGGGAATACAGGCGTGATGTTAAGTTATGTTATATTTAAGTACCTGTTGTATGCATCACAAATTCATTACACAATTATATCTACTGGAAAATAAACATTAATTTAAAAGTCGAGGCTATATTCAAATTGTCATTCAAAGCTCAAATAATAAATCATGGCCATACTGCATCTACCTGGACTGTGTCCCGACCTTTGCATCATAATAACACCCGCGCTGTAAACTTTGGATTCCGTGTCTAAATTATTCCACTAAACACCTAATTACAAAATTTGGAGCTTATTTCTGTAACAATACGACTTTTGTTAGTCAATCTAAAAGTTTATGCTTTGTACTAGTTAATTAATCATGAATTACTATAACATTAATGATGTTTAGGATATAAATAAGTAAGGCAAATAGGTATAAAAACTACTGTAAATACTACTCCCACTAATGTTATAAAGGCGTAAGTTTGTGAGTGTGTGCATTTCTATGACTATGTTTGTAACTTCTTCACGCTTTAACGTCTGGACCAATATTGATATAATTTTGGCCACAGCTAACACCTTGGATTAACACATAGATTTTTTTCCCGAAAAAATGCAGCGGTTAATACAGTAGGGTGCAGCGTTATGAAATATCAACCAGGCACTGACAAAATATGTGCAAAAAAAAATCCAATCGCGCGGTGTGTTTCAAAATCAACATCACTATAGACAAGGACCAATAAATTGTATAATCTATGCTTATGCAAATAAGTCCCTTATCTACAGTAACTATTAAATCAAAAAAGGTTGGTAGCATTTTCAATGAAGCTTGTTCATTTAATTCTTAATTTAACATTGGTAGCAAAATATCTGTATCATTTTCTGTATTTACATCGATCTAATTAGAAAGCCACTGTGCTGTCATATATCACGTCATGTCAAAGCAAACAAGCAACAACAAACAACCACAAATCCCTACTAAGTACGTATTAGTTAAGATTAAGAACAAAACTACTTATCGGTGGCTATCGATACAGCTATCGCCATAAGACCCACTAAGTTCACTGACCGCTCTCATGGGGGTGATCGCTGGACTTAGCAAGTCATTGTTATCTCGGTAAGATTCTGAGGTGAGGCTGCAGTAATACAGGTGAGAGTAGGGCGATTTTGGCGCTGTATTTTGACAGGTTGACTGTACGCGAAGTAGACCTGATCCCTCTTGCATATAAACAATGCTGAAATGTTTTAAGTTAACCTATCTAACCTAACCTATTTTTGTTTCCCAATACTGGGCAAAGGCCTCCCCTTTTTTCTTCCAAGGCAGTCTATATTTTGCAGTATCTGACCAAGTCTTCTTAAGTCTATTAAAGAAAAAATTGTAAAGCTATTTTTTGACATGCAAAGGACAGTGACTATAATTTATTATATGGTTCAACAGTGTCAATTTTTATAAGTAAGTTGATATATCGCCATGAAATAAATGTAATATTATCACATTATCTGCCCTATGTATATTACTGCTTACCTAACTTGTATTGAATGTTTAATTATAAAAGACTACATTCGTTGGACATCGAGTCACTACATTAGTTCTTGCTTATTACTCCCCATAATTAGATAACGAAACACTTTGAACCTTCATAAATCGATGTGCATTAAACTGACCATAAAATAATGTATACATAAAAAATACTGCATGAAAAAATGTCCATATTTTGTGGTGGGCAACTATATAGAAACCTTCGGCTCTGCCTCCTAAGTTAATCAGTGTATTAGCTCATATATTATAAGCTACTCCCGCTATTTCTAGCGATACATGGAGTGTATAACTATCTTAATGCCGATACATTAAGCTCATCGCATCGACGTTAGTTCAGACCGGTTTAGTGGTGGCCGGCTCGTGTACACTCCGCTGATAAAGCTTTAATGAGCTGAGTTTAGAACCACTGACTATTCGGGGCTGTATTATAGATGTTCAGGACTTAAGGCATGTTAGGACAACCTAGCTGTACTAACTGTAGACTATTCGACATCCTACACAGGATCTCTTAAAGACAGAAACATGAAAAGTAGTGTATTGTATCTCTTTCATTATTCTGTTTTTTTCGCTTCTTAATTCCTCTGCAAATTTTGGTCTCAGCTCACGTCACTGGGAAACATGCTTAACTTTATTCAAGTTTGTATTAATTCCGTGTTTGGTTATTTTCGATGAACTACTTAAAAATCTTCGATAGGAGAAACTTTAAATTGTAGCTGACTATAACTAATTGAAAAAATATAGGTAAACATATAATAATAACTCCTCGTCATAACATTAAACTATTTCCCCAAAAACTTACTTCACATCTTAGAAAACACTGAACTCTTCGAACTAAACAAAGTAAGAGGCCATTTTCATGGCAGCAATAAAGCTATAACAATAAAGCTATAGCAACCGTTTCCCATTGTTTTATTGGATCATTGGTTCTGTATAATAAAGTAATTCAAATAACACGAACAAACCAACCGATGACAAACTGAGGTGGAATTAATTAAGATGCGAAACGGACTTGTGAATTACTTCTTTGATCTCAAAACAATATTTCAACCAAAAATGATAATATGATTAGCACACAATACCTTGCCTGTTTTCTTAGAAGCCAACTGTAAGAAGGCCTTATTGAACGCGCAATGTAATAGAAGTTCGATAAAGTAACATAATTTTGAAGGTAGCCATCTCGAAGTTTCTATTTACTTCTAGTTTCTATTGGTTTACGACCTCAACCGCCCTTGTATCGATACTTTCAAAGTTTATTCTTAAATGTTTATGTTATTTAAGCCCATTGTGGTTTCCAAACTGTGTGAGAACAGAATAATTTTATAGCATTGTGGTTTGCACAAAAGAAAAAGATTTTTTTGATGTTAAAATGAATTTAGAAAACCGTCTAAGTATGAATTATGAAAATAAAAGAAATCCTTTGAAAGTGTAGAAAACTTTTATATCCTTGGAAAATCGACATTTTACAGAAAAGGCTAATATTTAACGGTAATAAACCTCAACAAAAAGACAGGTCTAGCTATCAGACTTGGAGCTGAAGCAGTGCAAACTATCTAAACTTAATACAAATATTTTCCATTAAACTGTCCGTTCACTTTTACAGTTAATAACTTTTCAATGCCCTAGCTACGTAGCGTAAAAGAACCGCCAATATTAAACCTCAATAATATTAGCACATTGTATAGCACCAAGGTTAGGGTTGCCTCCTGCGACCTGTGGCGTGATTATTTTTTGTTAAAGAATAGCATATCTTTCTAAGTGCCAAGCGATTTTAACGTCTTCATAATGATTTCTATCACTTACAATGTCTTTAGTTGATAGATACCTAATTGTAATAGGCATAGGTAATTATTGTAGCCAAAGGCGTTTAAGAGAATTTCCAGAAGATAGGCAGCAGCGTCTTCTGTTTTTTACCACGAATACTGAGATCGCCAAGCCGGTTGTTAAACGTGGGGATTATATCACCCCCCTTAACCTAAGGGGTAGGCCTTTGTTCACCAGTGGACGTCTCCCGGCTGACGATGATGATGATGAATATAATTCGACGACCTGATTAGCGCAGTGGCTAAGCGATTGGACTGTTGCGCTAAGGGTTGCGGGTTCGATTCCCGCACAGGGCAAAACTTTGTGCGAACCACAGATGTTTGTCCCGAGTCTGGGTGTTTGTGTATGTGATAATTCATGTTTGTGAAACGCACCCACGACACAGGAAAAAATCCTAGTGTGGGGCGATGTTTAAAAAAAAAATATATATGGCAAATATATTTTTGCAGCCATACTTTCCCCAAAAAATATACTAAAATGCTATAAACCGCTAGGTTATATTTCACATTTTTCTACACAATACTCCGTCGTAAACATACTCACAGGCCAGCAGATGCTGTTCAACATAAATATTAAATAAAACCTTTGTGGGTCTAAAATAAAGACGAGCCTTCAACTTTAAATGACTGTGTAATTGGGTCATTAAAAATATATTGAAGAAATCTACATTTTTTGTATTTTTCTTCATTATCATCTAAAAAGCGTTTTTTATTTCTGTATTTGTATATTCTGCTTATTTTTTTGTATATTTGACCGACATTCATATATAAACATGTATACTATATATTTGTATGAATTGAGGAGATTCTAAATTCAAATGAAGGTATTTTTTTTATTTAGAAATGTTCCAAGCATGACTTTTGGGGTCAGTTTAGCATGTTACCCGCGACTTTCGCCGTACCTTAGCGCCGCTCTGCTAACTGAGCCATCGTGTCAGTTGGCAGAACGGCGCCATAGTTCGAGTCCCGCTCGTGTCCATCATTTTTCAATTCCCTTTATCAATATAAATATCCTAAGTATTATAGTACAGAGATTAAGATATTTTGTTTACAAGCATATTTGTTCAAGGTATGCTATATGCTAAGGTTTTTCAAAATTGGTTGCTAAATACTGTTAAGCCATACAAATAACAATATAAAGATGACATTGATACTGAAGGCATCAGCTACTCAAATCATAACATTCTTGATAACGACCTTTTAATGGTGAGTGTGGAATACAATAGATTTCAATAAAACGTGTCTCGCTATCCCCCTATACTTATCTAAAATGCAGATAAGTATTTTAGATGGCTTTATTCAGTGGCCAAAACGACTGGCTCTGGAACAGGCGAGATACAGAAGTTCAACGAAAGGGAATTAATTATGTTTTAATTCACAAAGTTGTGTAATAACACTTACAGATAATGCAATCTTTTGTTTTTAGAATTGTTTTCTGTACGTCATTGTACAATTTAACTTGTGTTATGGGTCCAGTCTTGCTTATCAATTTGCTTCAAAAACTCTGAAGTTTAGAAGTTTTGTGGGACTTAGAAAATCAAAATGGTAGAAAGCTAGAACAATTTAATTAGGTAGTTAGTTAAACCATGTATATTAATTAATATTTTACGAAACCACTTATGTTTTGCGACTATGTCTTTAGAATTAGTAAACATTTACGTTGTTGTCTGCATCGGTGGTATAAACTAGTCATGAAGTGAACGGACCATGTAGCATTTCTGTTTTAAAACTGTTTGTTGTTGTAATCGACTGAATGTTTTATTGATGAGCCACTCCACCTCATACAGTCAAGGCCGGGACGTCACGAGGCCTTTAATCTTAAACATCGGAATAATAACACTGAAAATTTACATCACATCGATACTGTCCTTGAAGGAATACCGGGAAATAGAAAACAAATATTCTAGTCTTAAATACTATTCATGATAACTCGATAATACACTTCATTTACTATAATAATTTTCGTGAGTGTTATCCATATCATCTACTATATATACCGGTTATACTCACGTCGATATTCGGGATTGCCCGACTAGTAGACAGTTCGGCTCGCGACCCCGCCGCGTCACCTGCTCATGAATAAGGGCTCCGTTAGAGTCCGAAACTAGTCGGGCATTCCCGAATATCGACGTGAGTATAACCGGTATATATAGTAGATGGCACTTCATTATCATCGTCACATTATACCAGTCTATTGTAGTCCACTGCTGGACGTAGGCCTCCCCCAGGGACACCCTACGCCACAAAGCCCGTACTTCCGTTCTCGCCATCCAGTCACCACTAGCTACCCTCATCAAGTCATCGGTCCATATGTAGACCAACGTCGGGCGCCAAATCATGAAAAAAATGTAACATACACAAGAAATGGTGTCTTTAAAACATTAGTATCCAGCTATGCAATCTATCTCTTATAAGTTGAGCGGCAAGAAGACGTCTCATTCAAGAATTTCCTCAATATCTTCGGTGTGTTTTATTTTATTTTATTTTAATAAGTACAATGACAGACTACAGACTAAGACAATAAGCGCAGTTAGAGCAACATACATTAGGTTAATCTGAAGTCCAATTATTCCTGTACATAGCATTTAATTATTAATATGCTTCATTAGAGACAGTAAACGTAATATGGAGAAGTTACTAAGTTGCATAATACAAACAATTAATTACAATTTATGCAAACAATTTTTAAACTCGTTAAAGTTGTTCAAAAACAAATCTACCTTAGGGCATATTTTATTGTATTGATTGCACATTCTAGATAGCGGGTTATTCTCAGAAACATTATTATTGCTAAAGGGAATACTGAATAACATTTATAGTAATGACATATCAGATAACAAATACTATTTATCAGCCAAAATTAACAGTGTAATATAAGTTCACATTAATTGCAGATGCATTTCTGAATTAATTGTCTTCCGAGTTGTTCCTCATTTCTTAACTTCTTGGTTTTAGTACCGAGATTGCTCCGGCTGTAATTAAAAAGAGATTAGTCGATTTGGTAAGATGTTCGTAATTTATGGAGCCGAAACCTACTCATTAGCCAAAGATTACTTAAGTAAAAGCTAAATGTAGTTTTCTTCGATCGCTCAATTTGCCTCGTTGGTCTAGTGGTTGCTAAGCGTGACTGCTGAGCACGAGGTCTTGGGTTCTTGTCCCGGGTCGGGCAAAGTGTTACTGGGTTTTTCCATTAGGTAATTCTCAGCACGGAGTCTGGATTTGTGCCCGGTTTATGGCAATAGGCTCGCCCCCTATTACATTGGGACCTAAAACATAAGTGGTGAAATGTGGGTGTACTATACCTCTGCCTACCCCTTCGGGGAATACAGGCGTGATGTTATGTTCAATTTGCATCGTTGGAAATATAAGAGTACTAATTTGCACGTACCTTTTTATCGAGTATTTAGTTTCGATTCTAATAATGACAATGACAACATAGTAAGCAGTTGTCATCATCATCATCATCATCAGCCGGAAGACGTCCACTGTTGATCAAAGGCCTCCCCCTTAAGTTAAGGGAGGGGCTGCCATAATCCCCACGCTTGGCAAGCGGCTTGGGTTGTACTTTACTTTTTTTTTTTTTTTTTTTTTTAAAAAAACGTCGCCCCACACTAGGAATTTCTCCTGTATCGTGGGTGCGTTTCACAAACATGAAATATCACAAACACAAACACCCAGACTCGGGACAAACATCTGTGGTACGCACAAAGTTTTGCCCCGTGTGGAAATCGAACCCGCAACCCTTAGCGCAGCAGTCCAATCGCTTAGCCACTGCGCTAATCAGGTCGTCAAACTTTAAATAAAAACCATAAAATTATGTTACTATATTTCTGTTTACATTAGAATTTCATTTTTATCTTCGAGTGTTCTTGCATTTGTGCCAATAACATAGCAGGTAGAGCTTTTCATGTTTAGGAGATATTAATAAATATCATCTTTGCCAAATAAACGTGCAAGGTCTCCTTTGATACAGGCAACGTTTGATAACATCGAATAAATAATATTGTTTATTTACTCTACGTTACATACGACATTTTGAGTGTATGATGATGATTTTGAATGATCAAAACCATTTTACATGGTTCGTGTAATAAATTAAAATTGAAGATATTGCTTACTAGTTGTGCCCCGCGGTGTTACCCGTTACATTTTTTCGGGATAAAAAGCTGCTATGTGTTAATCTAGTGTGTCAGCTACCTCCATTTGAAATTTCATCAAAAACGGTCTAGCCGTTTGAACGTGAAGAGGTGATAAGCTTACAAACACACTCACAAACTTTCGCCTTTATAATATTAGTGAAGCCTTTATAATTCAACCAACGTTGATCACAACCAAATTATAGATTAGTAAGATTTAGCTTTGACAAGTAAAACCTCTCACTTTAATTGAATAAAAGTTGACACCACGCTTATAAAAACAGCCATTAGCCAGTAGATATAAAAATATTTTATTTTCACACTAAGCTGACAAAGTTATAACGCGTATCACGCACTCCACGCATCACTGTCACTTAAATATCTAATGGTATACGTTAACTGTCCCTGTTAGACATAATATTTATTATATTATAATGATAGGTATGTCTAGAAAAGAAAATGTTTGTTAAAGTTGCGTAAAAGTATCGACAATTATTAATTAAACCATCAATCAAGATTATTTATAATGTATTATTTTTATTGAATAGATTTTATACTAAACATGACGACATTCGTCGATCGACATTCAGTACTCGTAACTTTAGAATACTTTTAGTAGAATCATATATATGAATTCTTAATCATTCCAGTTTACGATGTACAAGCGAGACACCGCTATACAGTATAATGCGGTCTCGCTTCCACAACGTAAACTGTCCTGCTTTAAAAGCTCATGGTTAGGGGGCTGAATCTGACGTAAAGTTAATTTCATCAACATGATTGTGTTATGAAATGAATTCAGTATGATTTATATTTAACATGTAACCATTTTATATTAGACGAATTGTTCATGAAGAAAATTTTTATTTAGACCTGAAGGTATCTTGTGTTAAGAAAAGCTGGTCCGTAAAACCAGCCCCACGATAATTCATCGTTGATAATGCAATTATGCTAAACGGCAAAACCACTTTTAGCACCTCAAGGTTCAAAATCAAAGGAGTAAAGTATAACCCGAAGACTGGAGTCCAATAAATATGCAAATTACGAAACAAGTTTATATTCTCCATCATAATCTCAATTAAAAATCCCTGTCCTCAGCAGAATGTCTATTTAAGGACTAGTTAAAACTCTTAAGGTAAGACGTTGAGATTAAATTGTTTTATTAAGTGAATAAAAACATCTATACATAAAGAAAAGCTTATCAAACTACAACGATTTCTTTGCCCAGGTCGCTTATTGAGAATTGATGTCCTAAAAAATCTATTAACATTTTGCGAAATCACACACATAACATAGCATCACGCCTGTATTCCCCGAAGGGGTAGGCAGAGGTGCACATACTCTACACCTACATTTCGCCAGTTATGTTTTTAGGTCCCAATATAATAGGGGTCGAGCCTATTGCCAACAACCGGGCAAATCCAGACTCAGTGCTGCTACTAAGAAAAATGGAAAAACACAGTAAATTAATTAATTTTGCGAAATCGTACCAGTCTTATGAAGACTTCAAGTCTAGCACTCGAGTTTATTGAGACAATGACCAACAAAGTCCCTACAGGACCATTTAAACCTTTTACGCATTGATGCTTCTTTTTATACACGCAATGGTTATGAATGAGTCCTTAAACTTTATGAAAGATATTCATGAACTCCGTATACATCCTTCCTATATCTAGCACGTTCCTTTTTGGAATCCTCACACTTGTACATCCCTTTGATAATCGCCTTCCATTCATCCTTTTCAACAACATGCCAACGAAATATAAATAGAGATTTATTTCTATAAAGGAAACTGTTCCAGTAACTACAGGATGGCAAGTTCTGTAATGTCAGTATTTATTCTCTGTTTTTACTTTTGTATTTTATGAATTTGCCAGAATATTTTTTGATTTTTCTTTTTAGCTAAAAGTGAGGTACACAAATTGGCAAGCTGTCGTTCTTTGTGGCGTTCTAAGGGGAAGGCCTTTGTTCAGCAGTGGACGTCTTCCGGCTGATGATGATGATGAGGTACACAAATCACACACATTCTTCTAAATACTTTGCACAGACACAGAGAGGAACATTTTGGCTTTACGGCATAGAAAAAAAAACAGATGCAAAGCTTCTTGCAAGAAAGGAAGACGAAAGAATAAAATACAGTTGTTGTGTAGACAGACTTTCTATTCTACAGATTAATGTGAGGTTTCACCAACATTTTGGTTAACAGTCTTTGTACTATGAGAATATGACAAGAAAACCTCGAGTAACAAAGGGTTCACGCTACAAAAACAAAGCTATTTTTAATAACTCCGCCGCTGTGACATTTCGGAACACTGTTTGACATAACCGAACAAGTATTATAAGCCTAGACATAGTTATTTTAGGGTTATATCATCTTTTCGTTGTCCTCATACAACATCAAAAAATGTTTTAGGTAAGGTACTGTTGGCGTGTTCGGTTTGTCTTTACTTGTACCAGGAATAGGGAGTTACATTCGTGTTTGAGTTCAGGAAACAATGTTGAAAATTCATTAAATTCACTACCTACTGTTTACTCTTGTCTGTAGTTTTCAATGTGGAAAATTTGTGAGCCTGAATTAGTTAGCTTTGTGCTGGATAAAGAATACGGATATTTTTCTATTAGCTGTATTTCATTATTCGAGTCTGTCATGATTTTGAGAGCTTCACCTCACAGTGTTACAAATAAGCCTCGTTTTCCTAAAAATATCCTAATATTATACAGTGTGAGAATACTATAAGAATGGATAGGAAAATACATTTAATATTTGAATAAAATACACCTAAAACAACGATATTTGTATAAGACTGGCAAAAGTAAATTAACATTTATTTCTCTAGAAGACTTTGTACAACCATTTGTTATATAAATCTCATCCATAGTCCACCAATCGGGTCATCAGGTTTTCAGCAAGCAGTAATCCTTATTCAGCAACGCTTAATATATTTCGCACTCAATCGAAGTGCGATCTTGGGAGATTTTGTCACTCCGTCGCGACAGTAAACCGGTGTTTACACTGTCTTATTTTGTTGACCAAACCGCTTGTAACCCGTCTATTTCCCGCATTTGTCCCAGTTTAACACAAGACATGCTTTTGGAGGGACTCCAGATCTAAACGTTTTGGGAGAGGTTTATCGCGACGATTTATCGAGGATTTTAAACGTTACGCTGTTTTGCTGACCCGGTTCTAAAGTGATAGCACAGTTCCGAGCTGATAAAGGAGTTTCGAATTTGTAACAATGCGGGTTGACTCGTATTGCCGTTTAAAGCTGCTCGATTTGTAATACTTAGTGATAATGCTCTAACAGTTACAAGTTATGGTTTTGTAGTGAGTAAACCCAATTAACACGTTTTATTTAAACGTGGAAGACTGAATAGTGTTGTTGCAAAACCTCACCTTGTCCCTGTATAAATATAAGTATAAATTAAGGCCCAAGTGACAAGCGAGCCTTTTGTCTTTAGCCACGCCCATTTAAAGTTTTGGAATAGATTTCTAACTAGAAATATACTGCAATGTTTGATCGTTGTGTATCCTAGGCTTTGACATGGTTTACTTAGCCCAATATAGCTCAGAATAAAACGCCAACGTAAATAAAATTTAAAAACGTAATCACAATTTGTTATCACGACATAATTAAAATGGATGTCAACAAATGCCATAATTAAACAAGCTTAATGGATTACGTTGATCTGTCCATTAATGTAAAAGGGACATAACATTGAGGAAGCGATTTGATAATTAGGCTTTTCCCCTCGTAAATGTTGAAAGTAATCCTTGACGCGAGATGTAACCGTCAAGGATGCTCGTTAACCCTCTTTGTGCTGCACGTTGAAGGTTACAATTAAAGGCATTCTTCCCTTTTTATCTGACCGGGTCTTAAGGATTTATGACCTAGAAACACCCATTGTTGTTATGATAGGTAACTGTTATAATATGTTGAGACTTGAGCCCCATTTTGCGCAATTAGACTTCTCCGTTACACATACAGCGTATATACTGATATGAATCCTTGTGATTGAATATATATAGGGATAAGGTATAACTACTAACTTTGATGTTGAAACCTACTAATCTAAGATAGAACCAATATAAATATTCCAGTCAAGGTTACTTTGCAGAACATTTATAACAGGATCTGATACATTTTTGTATACGAACTGCTTACTCGAGGAAGTTATAAAATTGACTGTACGATATTCTGGCTTACATTATAAGAACAAGAAATAAACAAAGTTTGGGATGAAACAGGAGATGTATCCAAAAGCAAGTTGATTTACATGGAGTAATTATTTGTTATTTAGAAACTCATGTTGCGTACGAGTATATGTCTGTATTAATATACGATGTAGAAGTGGAGCAACTTTTTGTTTTCTTTTGACCGACTGCCAAGGGTAAAGTTATCTATGTATATAGAAATTTTGTATAATGCTATTCAAATTATGTGATGAAATATTTTCAATTTTTATTATTGGTTGCCTTTGGCATTACTTTAATTTGAAATAAAACGTTAGTTAGATTTAGATTTCAGTGCATATATTTCCCACGTAAAAAATAAACAAGGCATAAAAGTAATTTATATTCCTTGCTCTCCACATGTCTCAGCCCTATCCTTTTAAATCGAAACGAACGCGCTAGAGATGCGCTTTACCCGCAAATAGTAGATTTCCACTCAACACCTGCTTTAGTCGATTTATTCCAGTTTCGTTGGTTTCCGTGCTGTAGGTTTTGAATATTTGGATTTTTCAATAGTGAAATAAGGTGGTACTCCACTACCTGGAAAACTTGATAAATGTAAGGTTTTTCACGTTGTGAAACTGTAGTTTAAAACATAATAATTTTAATTTAATTTATTGTCAGAGTTGCGGGCAATCGGTGGATGCAAATGGCAAGTTGTCGTTCATTGTGGCGTTCTAACGGGGAGGCCTTTGTTCAACAGTGGACGTGTACGCTAATGATGATGATGATTGTCTTTTTTTTCATTATAGTTTATTCAGTTATAGTTTATTGCACTCGCTATAATGCCACAATTCATTTGGGCTTTAGTATGCAAGTTTCCCAGCTTTAGTAAACATTCAATGCACACTAAGATCCTTAATGGGATTTCTTAAGACTTCGCAGTGTGCGGGCGGTATTCACTTTGATTAACAGCACTTTACAGCTGCATTGAAATGGCAATTGTTTTCTGATGACCGGTATGATGATTGGTTTCTGACAACCTTACAGCTAACATATCAAAAACAAAAGTCTTACAATTTAGAAATTACAACAGCATAGTAAATAAATTAAAAATAAGCCACCAAGGATTTGATATCGAAGAGGTCGATGAAACAAAATTTTTAGGTATATTGTTGGACAAAAATGTTAACTGGAAGAGTCAAATAAAAAACGTATGTACTCGCATAAATAAATTTGTATATGCACTTAGAAAATTGAGAAAATTAACATGTGAAAAAACGGCGTTATTGGCATATCATGGATACGTAGGATCTGTATTAAGATACGGACTTATACTATGGGGTAATTCGACGGATATAGGAAGGGCCTTTATATCGCAAAAAAAATGTATCCGGGCAATATGTGGTGCCGGTCCTATTGACTCCTGTAGGCCTCTTTTCAACAGACTGAGAGTGTTGACCCTTACGAGTATGTACATTTTTGAAATAGGTGTATTTGTTAAAAAACATGACGAATTATTCGAAAAAGTTAGTGAAAATAAAAAGTACCCATCTAGAGACCCCAGTAAATTAGTTCTTCCAAAAATTGTAACCACTTTGTTTAAAAAAAATTGCAGCTGCTCGACAATCCAAATCTTTAACAAATTACCTCAGCCTATTAGAGAACTGCCACTTACTCAATTTAAAGTAAAACTTAGAAAATGGCTTATTGACAAATGTTTTTACACAGTTCCAGAATATATGTCATGTAAAAGTTAATGTATAGGTATGTTATAATGTAAAAGTAATGTAATAATGTAATAGTATATAGGTAGTTAAATATAATATTGTATTTTAATTGAATACAAAAATTTTGCATGCCGGTTTAACGGTGAAACATGCAGCACTCCGTGATATTATGAACATCTTTGTAAACCATGTTTCAGGCAAATAAAGTTCTTATTCTTATTCTTATTCTTAAGGAATAGTGTTTTAGCAAATGTTTACTTTCAATTGTCTGTGCTTATGCATAGATAATTGTATTTTTAGTTAAACAACGTTAGGTTGTAAATAATAGTGTAAGTAAGCACAATATTGGTTTGTTAATTAGAAGTCATCAAAGGCTTATTAATTAACTAATATTTGCCCATACATATCGTTCATCCTGCAAGCATTATCGAGAGCAATCTGGAATGAAACTGGTTGGGTGTAAATGCTGCATCGCTACCTTTAATTGTGTTGTGTTGTTAGTTTTTCCCTACTAATATTATAAACGCGAAAGTTTGTTTGTTATTCTTTCACGTAAAAACTACTGAATGGATTTTAATGAAATTTCATATGGAGGTAGCTGACACCCTGGATTAACACATAGGCTACTTTTTATCACGAAAAAAATTGCGAGTAATACCGCGGGGCGCGGCTATTAATAATTTTAAGATTACACACTGCACTCCTTAACCTTTTACGACATAACATGTTGAAGAAAATAAATGAAATGTGATCAAAAAACATCAATATTCGAACATACTTTTATTGCACAACAAATTCATAGCTAGACCTTAAATACATACGATTAAATTATGCTAAATATTCGATTCCATTACACCTCTGATTGTAATCCTTTCTTTCTTCCAGTAAAGTTTGATGTAAAAGCAAACAATCTTATCAGACCCCGTAGACAAGTTACAACTGACGAATAGAATGAAAAATGAGTTTGACGTATGTCATCGGTAACATAGTCGAGATAGAAATCGAATAGATTGATAAATGTATGGACATTTATCAATCTATTCGATTTCTATTCGTCAAGCGTTCTACTACTCTTTTAGGGGACAGAGGTTTTTAGATACATTGACCTCTGTTCCCAGAGTGTATTCGACTTTTTTCGCAATATCCATTAGGAAATGCAGGCGCCGTCTTTTATCTGGCGTGTGTAAAGTCGCTTTTTATAAAACTCATTTAAATAGTTCTGTTTAAATTCGGAATTCGACTTGTTTTTCTGTATTCAAAAACATTGTTTACTATTTAACCAAGTTGAATAAAAACTTTATGTTCTACGTGAATTTCAGCTAGTTCAGAAACATCTACAGCTATAAGGGCAGTATACACAGTGGGAGTGGTTCGCAGCCGGGACACTGGGGCGGCACGTACACCACGCATTCCTCTTCACCGGTGCAGATGTGGTCGTCGCACACGTTCAGTGACGACAAGCATGATCGGTACGCTGGAAATATAACATAATATTATGTATTACATAACATAACATCACGCCTGTATTCCCCGAAGGGGTAGGCAGAGTTGCACATAATATAGTACACCCACATTTCGCCAGTTATGTTTTAAGGTCCCAATGGGGGCGAGCCTATTGCCATCAACCGGGCACAAATCCAGATTTCGTGCTGCCACTGAGAATTACCTAATGGAAAAACCCAGTAACACTTTGCCCGACCCGGGATTCGAACCCAGGACCTGGTGCTCAGCAGTCGCGCTTAGCGACCACTAGACCAACGAGGCAGTCAGTATTATATTATATAGTATTATGTATCATTAGGTACATAACGCCTAAATTATTCTGACACTGGCTAAGAATTTTGAATGTATTTCATATGTATCGTGTATAATGTAATACTTTTTATGTTTCTATCATGGTAATAAAGCTTTCTATTTTGCGTTTTTTAGTTTGTTCTATTTTGTACTATATTAAAGGAAGGGATAGATCATCGCACAGCCTTCACCTCTGGTGCTAAAACGTAAAAATTTTGGTCGTAGACCCGTCTAAACATGTTTCTGAGATACGTATAATTATTGCAATACTTCTATTATTTTATTGTAGCTGTTACTTAAAATTTTCGTGGGTTGTAACTATATGGTCCCTTTGAAGTTTGAAGACGTTAAGAATTATGTACCTACCCATGTACGAATGTGCATGTTTATAATTAATATTAATGCGTATTAAGAACTAATGATGGTTGGTGTATGCATGTAATGTCATGGTGTCTACTGACGACAGCTAATTATGGTGTCAGAGAGTGATATACAGACACCATGATTACAGTTTCCTATGCAATTACGCATTATGATTTACATAAAGGTTCTTTGTGCGTTGTAAAAATATTATTTTTAAAACTACACCATTTTTGTATCAATGCTACTGAGTAGCGTTAAGGTTTGACAGAATTCGTGTATACAGGCTGCAGTTACATTTCCAGGCACATGCGTGGGCACACCATAGACGAAAAAGATGGATAATATTTTTATGCAGTTACTACGTCAGACTTGTGGCAAAAATAACAAATAAGTAATAGACTGTGGCATCAATATATGACGACCTGATTAGCGCAGTGGCTAAGCGATTGGACTGCTGCGCTAAGGGTCGCGGGTTCGATTCCCGCACGGGGCAAAACTTTGTGCGAACCACAGATGTTTGTCCCGAGTCTGGGTGTTTGTGTATGTGATATTTCATGTTTGTGATACGCACCTACGATACAGGAGAAATTCCTAGTGTGGGGCGACGTTTTTTTTAAAAAAAAAAAAAAAAAAAAATACAGTCTGCCGATGATACAACTTTGCTTAGTTTTTTAGGGAATAAAAGCGAGATTATAGACACACTTACTATCAATACACTCTCCGAAGAAGCAGCATCCGCCGCAGCACTGCTCGTGGTCCACACACTGTCAATAAACGATACATTAGCACCTGCATTTATGTATTTGTACAACACAATATGAGATGTAATGGCATGAACTGGAAGGCGCAGCGTTAGCAGGCCTCCCACCAGGTGGACCGACAATATCGTCAGAGTCGTGGGTAAAAGGTGGATGCATATGGTAAGTTGTTGTTCAGTGTAGCTTTCTAAGAGGGAGGCCTATATTCCATAGTGGTAGTCTTCCGGCAATGACATGGGTCATAGATATTTGCACTAATTATCGCGGTAATGGTACCTATTGCATATTTTGATGACCTGTTTGGTGCAGTGGCTAAGTGATTGAACTGCTGCGCTGAGGGTAGCGGGTTCGATTACCGGCCGGAAAACAATAAAATTTGCGGTTGGCAGATGTTTGTCCGGAGTCTGGGTGTTTGTGTATGTGATATTTTATGTTTGTGGAACCCACGATACAAAAGAAATTCCTTGTGTGGGGCAACGCATAAATAAATGTATTGCTTCGTATCATAGGTACATAGAGTATTACCTGTGTAGTGACTAGTGCGTCTGGTGAAATAGAAAATTGTTTTAATTTTAAATGTTTGTGCACTACATGGTGGTGAATGAAGCAAAAGAAGTATGCCAGGATCGTAGCAAATGGAAATCCGTGGTCTCTGCCTACCCCTCAGGGAAACAGGCGTGACTTTATGTATGTATGTATGGTGGCGTAATCTGTACTATTGTCGCTTCATGGCATATCTCAGCCGACAAAAGAGTATATACTTTACTTGTATGAATATGATTTACACCTCAATATATTTGTATGTGCGACAAACAAACAAGTGACCATCTCACGTGTCTCGCTCGGCTACACGTTTCGCAATAAAACGTATCTGTTCTATTAGGATTTATTGGAGTCTTTCAACACTCAATGTGTACGATCTAGACTGTAGAGGTATCTATGTAGGTATGTCTACTGTTGACAATTACGAATACAATTGAATTCAGTCGTGAAAACGAGGACTTTAGACGAGGCGATGAACCGGGAGGGGAGACTTTGTATGCTAGAAGTAACTTGGACTATTTGAAAGAAATCAAAAGGAATATATAACTGAACTGGACTTGAAGATAATGTGCTCTTGAAGACAGAAGTCAGAAGATACCAGAAGAACTACAGCTTAAAATAAGTAAACAATCTTAGTAATGGAATTCGAAAAAGTTGTTACTAATCCGATTGCTTACTGATCTAGCATTTCTTAATAACGCCTAAACAGTATCAATAAAAAAAAATCTTCGCCCTGCATTAGGAAAGACTTACTACTGTATCGTGAGTGCGATTTACAAACATGAAATATCACATACGCAAACACCCAGACTCGGGACAAACATCTGCGGATCGCACAAATTTTCGTCCCATGCGTGAATTAAACCCAACCCTTGGCGCTGCGACCTAATCGCTTAGCCACTATAAAATAAAAATATGAAGTAGCAATTAAAAACATAAAATCCCGAAACCTTTTTCCCGCCAACTTTGCAATCCTGCGCACCAGCGATCACGATCACACAACACATAAATAACACAAATAAAATAGTTCTCATTATCACAAACAAAGTCTACACTGTAGCCGTCAAGTCTAATGAATGGAAATACATTGAAGAAAATTTGTCACGACTATATATGGATTTATGTAAAACGTTAGCGTATCTGCGCCCGCGCCGGCCTCGATCATTGTGACCGAGTTAGCTCAGCCGGTGCACTGACTTTATTACGTTTGCACTAGACAATAGCAATAGAATTCTGTTATGTCAGATGGACGTTTGTGATTACGTAATTAGATAATTAGAGACTGCAATTGTGACATTTGATGGTGGCTAGTTGAGGTTCGTTGTTTGAGCTAGTATTGTTGAAGCGAGTGTCTGTGTTTGTATGTTTGTTACCTCTTCACGCTCAAACGGCTACACCGATTTTGGTAAAATTTGCTATGAAAGTAGCAGACTATGGATTAACATATGTTGATACGGGGATAAAAAGTAGCCTATATAGAGTTTTTATCCCTAAAAAATTTAGCGCGTAACACCGCGAGGCGCAGCTAGTATTATAATTTTCAATCATTGAATTATGAAAATGTCTTGTAATATCTTTATTTATGATCTTTGCCTTTTTACAAAGTTGTGTATGACACGTAATAACTACAGGTAAGTGAGATGTCGAAATACCTACCACAATAATAAGAACTCTGATTGTGTGTGGAATTTTCGTTTTAATTCGCCGTTTACTTCACACATATAGGGCTGACAGGTCAAGATATACTGGATTTTCGCTTCAACAATTTTGTAAAATACGGGTATTAAAGTATTCGATAGTTTTTATAACAATAGTGAAAGTATCATTGTGTTTATATTAATGAAGTCATGATAATGGTTGACGTTTTTATTGTTCGGTTGATAATTCAACCGTTTAATGAGGGACGGATAATTGATTATAGTTTTTATATGGCTTTGTTGATATTATGAATACAAGTTTATTATATTTTATTTTTATTACGGCACGAAAGATGCTTTTTCGTGTAGTATTTTTATGATGGCGTTGGAAAACAGTGACAAAATCCTAGTGTGATTATACAGCGAGTGGCAAATTAACTACAACCTCATACCATGAACTTTTAAAACAGGACATTTTTCGTTATAGAAATGAGACACCAGTACGTGCCGTGTTGTGCGGCGTCTCGCTTCCTCAACGGAAAATTACCCGCTTTAAAAGATCATGGTAAGGGGACAAGCATTATGCGGCACCTATGAAACTCGTACAAATAGTTCGAAGTTCATTGCTTTTTTTCGAACTGGCAAAGATAAATAAAACGAGATAAAAAATAAATTCAGTGTTCTAATCAAGCACTGACATTAATTAAGCATCTTCAAGAGTAGGAAAACGAAACAAACAGTATTTTAACCGACTTTATCAAAGAAGGTTTTCGGGGCGTATTTTATGCAAAACCTTAATAATGTAACTTTAATTTCTATGTAACTATTGTATGCCGTAAGGGCGGGACGTAGCTGATAACATTTAACTATATAAGACCTGTATTATGTACCTACCTACCTCGAGAAGGATTGAGTATTGATCTACCAACTAATAATCGACAATAAAGATAAAGAATTGAATGTATTTTCCGTTATTGTATGAACTACACATTACACGCTACACTTACAGTGTCTCCAGTGTCTCCGATATCATCACAATCTTCACAAACCACGAGCGCCACACAAACAATAAACAAACTTAGAGGCTTCACACTGACGAACATGTTGCGGCTGATTTATGAATCGACATACAACCCGTAATGGATTAAACCACACCATTTATTATCTAAAACCACCAACCCTAAGTTCACACCGAAAAACTTATTTAAACCTTATTGCTCCCACACAAAGTTCATTTTATTTTAAATTTTAGAAAACGAACGGCAAATTTGAATTAACACTTTAGTGTGGCAGGGTTGTCACACCGCATTAGCAAACAATTCGTGATGAATTTTGTACGAATTCGAGGTTTTCGTTTGTTTGAGAGACAATGGAATATTGGCTCGAGACAATAATGGTACATGGATATAGGAACTACGTGTTTCGTTAAATTTTTCGATGAATCGGAGAAATGTCTAAAAATGCAGATGTATTTGTTGCTTTGCGAATATTTCCTACCATATCTAATGGTTGGAAACCTTCGGGTGCAGTCGGTTGTTGTAGACTTACATTACTTTTAATAACGCGACCTTGTATTTGTAATTATTCTTATTTAGAATTTGTATGTTTATATATATTATTTTAGAAGTTTTCTTTGACTGCAGTTTTTCCCTGATCAGGAAGATTATCTGCGGGTAAAAAATTCTGTTTTCTTTTAATAATCAAAATTATAATCAAGTTCTTAAAAAAATACAAGTTTTCATACAAATTTCATTATATTGTATTGAGCATTATAATACCATTTTACGGTAACTCTTGTACAGAAAAACGCATGCCTTTGAGCAAAAATTCGTTATTTTTATTAAAAGTTAACGACTACATAAACATCTTTGATACTCATAGCAAGACACGTGAAATGCTCTGAAAACTTTGACAATAACCGGCCATAGTAGCAAACACGTGTCTCCTACGCAATCAAAGAGTTTATAATCTAAACCGGGATCAATTTAATGTTTGGGTTCCCCTAGTTATACAACGCGAAGATGTGAATGGGCTTCAATGTTAATCGTGTGTTAGTTTAGGATAACCCTCGTCTTTAAGGTACTTGCAGTTGTCGTCTCCATAATGTCATGTGTAAAACTTCAGATTGCCGTGATTGCTGTCATCTACTACTCATTATAGGACTGATTTTTAACCGACTTCAAAAAGGAGAAGGTTATGTATTCGGCGCGTATTTTTAGAATGTCAATATATGATTCGTATTTATTTTAGGTTCTAAGAATTGTCAACGTATTAAACAAATTAAGCTGTACTTAATTATTAGCTGCCCGCTTCATTGTTACGGGATAAAAGAAGCCTATATGTTAATCTAGGGTTAGCTACCAACATAGGTACAAAGTTTTATCAAAATTGGTCCAGCCGTAAGAGCGTGAAGAAGTAACAAACATACAAACACACTCACTTACTTTCACCTCTATAATATTAGTGAGATGATGATTTTTTCTCCATCTTTTAATGGGTGTCTGGAAGAACTATGACCACCATTTGCACTGTTACAGCTTACAGTTTTTTTTTTCATATTTCTTGGTGTACAATACAGTATATTATCTATCTAAGCAAACCAATCAATTTAAGTTACATTTTACAGCATGATTTTACGATAATTATCGTTAGAAGGTATAACTTAACATTATTTGCACGCTTGATTAATCTCGGGCGGCTAGAGCGGCGCGCGGCGGCGGCGGTTCATCAGATCCGGAGTAAGTACACAAATTGATCGAATAAAACGGGGTACTGTGAATAAAAACACTTAAGTAAAATTAGAAGATAACAATTTATGAAGAAACTTGAAGATCATAACATAACATAACATCACGCCTGTATTCCCCGAAGGGGTAGGCAGAGGTGCACATACAGTACACCCACATTTCGCCAGTTATGTTTTTAGGTCCCAATGTAATAGGGGGCGAGCCTATTGCCATCAACCGGGCACAAATCCAGACTCCGTGCTGCCACTGAGAATTACCTAATGGAAAAACCCAGTAACACTTTACCCGGTCCGGGAAATTTGATGATCGTTATATTTTTAAACTAGCTGTGCCCCGCGGTGTTACACGCTAGCCTATGTGTTAATTCAGAGTGTCAGCGACCTCTGTATGAAATTTCATTAAAATAGGTCTAGGCGTTCGAGCGTGAAGAGGTAACAAACACACTCACAAACTTTCGCCTTTATAATATTAGAGTGAATGTTTTACTACTAATTCTCCAGTTCTAATGTAGATGGAACGTAAAGTACGAATGTAAGGAAATACATTGTTAGCATACGCGGAAACCTACACACTACGACATAGATAGAAAAAGACGGAACAATATAAAATTATAAGTAGCCTTAAGAACATAAATCTGTAGCCTTAGCCACCAAAATCTCATAATTCCTACGTTGTATTTTAATAATATTATATATTACCTTTGTCGAGCCTTTGAAGCTCTTTGTATGAGCTTAATGTATGTAGGACGTATAGAAAATCAATTTACGACTCTTGAGACAGAAACCCTTGCTCAGCCACCTTTTACAAACTTTTTACTAAAAACCAATTTATTTCCTTTTTTCTAAAAAAAGAACCTTATTTTGTTCCCTTGTCCCAACCAAAGTTGTTCCTCAGAGAGTTCGAATCGTCGCTATCCTTTTTACGTAAAAAAGGAAACATCCTAATGGATTTTACATCCCAAGCATCGAGTATCAATCTTGATAAGTAAGTGATTATTTTTGGTGATTTAACAACAAAAATCTCTGCTAATTTAAAGCAATTTCCGCCTTATTGAGTTGGGTTAAGGGTTATTTTGTTTGGGCCCTGATAGTATATTTGCTATATAATTTTGGCAGAACATCGATCATAGAAAACCATTTATTTACTGGGGAGGTTTTGCGCGTGTGTTATTAAATGTATCATCCAAGTTTTCTTGATCGTTTATCAAGATTTTTCTATAGTCGATACATTTATAGGATGTTGCAAAAATAACAAGAGAAGTCACCCTTTGTGAAGAATTATATTGGTTATATGGGGTACCTTACGTTTGTTTATCAAAAATAGGTTTTTCCAATTTCTGACTAGCTCGCTCAGGTTTCACGTATTTCAAACACCATCTACGTTGCAAGGATTGAACCCGCAATTGCATAAAAAATATTGTTAAAAAAACAATAAATAATTTATTTATACACAAGAACCTTGATATAACAATAATTGTCTCATAATCTAAATAATGTGTGGGTGTTTAATTTTTTTTTAATTGGGTACAATCTGTGCAAGTTTGCAGTCTTATTACTGCTGAACAGTAAACAGACCTGCAATATAATGTCCACAAACAACAACACAGTCATATTATTTATGTATTCGTGTGGACATGTAGCGTGGTAATGGCATAAGTACGTCAGCATCTCTATTAAAGTAAATGCCTGAAGTTAGGCCCCAGGAGAACTCATCAAATTACACAATTGTTACAGCACTGTGTACTGCCCCGCACGGACTGGCTGGCAAAGATTACACGATGTTACAGGTATGCCAAGTAGTTTATATATCTGATATAAAACGGTAATTGTACTGCTCCCTTACCGAGAACCCTTAAAGCAGGACAGCTTACGATGTGGAAGCGAGACGCCGCTGCGTGCAGAATGCAGTGTCTCGCTTCCACAACTTAAACTGCCCTGCTTTAAAAGTTCATGGTAAGGGGGCAGTAAACTACAATATGGTCAACACAAGCTATACAGTAAACAAATAGCATGACACAAGTAATGGTTAGCTAATCAGCTAGTTTAGACCGCATGCCCAGGGTGCGACGTAGGTACAATCAATAGAATATCAAAACAGTGACAGTTCTGAATAAACTAACAGTATTATTAAAGTCTAGGCACTAATAGTACCTAGTTTTACTGTGGCTTACTCATTACTTAACTTCAACGCGTGAGGCGTTGAAGCAGACAGACAATTGGGTCACATTATGTTATTATATTATACAATTTTACCACCATACGGCTATGTTTTGTTTTGTGAAAATATTAACGACAAACGCCTAAACTGCTGCATGAATTTGGCAGACTGGTAGATCACGAATTCGTGACAAGATCCTTAGTCTTATTTTAGAACATCGTAAAGGTTATACAATATGTAGATATAATACTGCTCACCATAGACTACCCCAGTATTAATTTTCATCGTTCTAGTCCATCCGAAAGTTGTCTCGAAGATATCGCTTTTAGCGATAAGACGGCCCATTGTAGTTTGTGTTCATTAAACTATATTGTAAAATCTGTGTAATGGTGTGCTATATTGTATATTCGAATTACGTAAAATATAGGAACATATATAAAGTCACGCCTATTTCTTAGAGGGGTTGGCAGAGACAACGGATTTCCATTTGCTATGACATTGACATACTTCTTTCGTCTCATTCCTCATACACGCTCGTTGGTTAAGGGTACTCCTCACTTGACCGTTTTGTAGAACATGTTTGATCTTGTCCAAGTAAATACGTTGAATATAATTTGGTTTATTTGTTTCCATGTTTACCTTTTTAGTTACAAATGTTTAGCGATGATATCCTGACAGCAGGTGCTCTGTTTTCGTTTAGAATCGCAATCGTCCTTGTAATTTCGTCCAGCTTCGGATTTCCAAACTTTTTAAATGTTTTCTGCGCACCTGCCGCGAACGTCCGTAGTTAAAGGTTTTCAGGCTATTGGGGAAGCGGATACACAAGTGACAAAAAACAAAACATTTTTTTCCGATTCCAATCCATTTAATTTCCAGGTATACTATATAGACTGCCTCGTTGGTGTAGTGATCGCTAAGCGCGACTGCTGAGCACGAGGTCCTGGGTTCGAATCCCGGGTCGGGCGAAGTGTTATTGGGTTTTTCCATTAGGTAATTCTCAGTAGCAGCACGGAGTCTGGATTTGTGCCCGGTTGATGGCAATAGGCTCGCCCCCTATTACATTGGGACCTAAAACATAACTGGCGAAATGTGGGTGTACTGTATGTGCACCTCTGCCTACCCCTTCGGGGAATACAGGCGTGATGTTATGTTATGTTTTATACTATATAGCTCTATATAGCCTAGTGGTTGGAAATTCAACTTTTGGAGCTTTAAGTGTTCTAGGCATATTCGATCATTTTTTTACAGCTGTTGATTTAGCTAATGGTCTGAAAAAGGCCAAGATAAAAAAGAGACTTAAGCCGACAAGTGTGTAAGACAAAAGTGATCATAGGGAATTAAGGTAGGTACCTATATATCAGGGTCGACACAAATGGTAGCCCGTTTTCTTGCCGACCCTTTTGGGAGACTAGACTTTCACGTTAACTCCTTCACAATAATTCAGATAATCTAACGTAGTACACGTTCTAAGTTCTGTTCAGACTACGTATACAATCGGTCCCTGAAGTGGACTATGGACCAACTTCAAACAAGACTCGGTGATGTCCTTCGGGAGGTTTACGTTTAATAGCAATGTCGCAAGCTTGTTTCATGGAATTTCTGTAGAAGTATTCTATTATTTACGTTATTTGGAGTGCAATAAAAGAGCCTATATCAAATGATACTCGATTTATCCATCGTTGCAGTATAGCTTGTTGCCAAAAGTAGTAGTTATTAGGTTAAATTTTAATTCTATGTAGACTTCAACTGAAAATCAGCGCTGTTGCTTTAAAGCTTTACGCTGAGTTGGGAGTTTACCTTTTTTGGATCGTACTATGTAACTTTTTTTAAATGTAATTTTTTTTTGCTTTGTCGAGACAATTAATTAATTGTTGACTAGTTAATATTATTATTTTGTACTTTTACCAATTATCCTTTTTATGTGATTAATGCCTTTGGATAAGCACAAGATTTCACAGGCACTTCTGAAGGATGGGCACAAGTTGTGGGCTTCTCAAAAAATACTGACTGATTCTTTACTGCTATTATTATCTTATGGGAATGGCATTGGGAGTCGAAATAAAACGATGTTATGCTGTCTAAATATTGATTGTTTATTCATTGATATAGGTAACTAAATCCATTAACGTCGTAACGATGACATCATCCAGTACAGAATACATAAAAAATAATGTGATTTTTCACCGTGTGTGTAAGCGTAATATCAAAATCCAAAAGCCATGAAACTTAAATGAGGGTACCTCGCTAATAGTACAGCACGTCTCAGCATCAATGAGAACCAAACAAGGTTCGACGGTAATCTAAACTTATCTCATAAACAGAGACAGGTCCATTTACATAGCTCGTAACACTATCTGTCCCCTAAGTGTCGCGGCTGCAGCCTCTGAAGCGCGGGTCCGTGTCCTCCCTGGAGACATGCCTGTTGTGTTGAACGTCACACAACATTACTGTTGCAAGTCCTTTTCTGAACACTATTGCATTATTTATACGTACTTACAATGCACTATTGTGCTGCTTGGTATTTATTCTAGACGTGTATTTGTAGGTAGGGTAAGTTGGTGTTTGGCTGCCTCGTTGATGCATTGGCTTAGGGATGCAGTTGGTACGTTGGTCTAAAGTGTTGTTCTAGGCGATAAGGTTTAATGGAAGCGAGAGATACATGTTTTGCTTAAGTTTTATTGGCAACTAAAGTTCGTAACGCAAGTATAACTGTATATGTGGAATTATATTAGTAGTAGTGAAGTGATAGCTCAAACCATCACATAGAAACAGATTCAACAAGTGTTAAAAGGAATAAAAAAAAAAATTGTGCTTTCTCAGTATCAGTTCCATTCCCTTCCATTACGAATATATTATCAATAAAAGTTGTCGATATATCGAAAATTAAAGTGCAGTTAAATTATTTATTACATATTGGTTAACGGTTTACATTGAAATGGGATTATGTGTTTTAATAGACGTAATGCCATATGGATATTGCCATATTGATAGTGTCATTATCACCGCTACGCGAGCTACGGCATTGTAGGCACTGGTAAAGTGCGCTACACTTTTAAGTCTACAGAACAATTCGTAAATTAAGTGGATTTAAATACATCTATAAAATACTCTTCATTTGCTTTGTACTTTATATAAGGCGTAAAAGCGTTCTCTTTTCGGCGTTCAGCGAAATAATCTGAGGGCCTGAAACCGAAGAGCATTTATAAGGAATGTGATGAGATTGAATATAGCGTATGTCAGGTATTCGTGGCCCCAGCTTTTTACCCACCACGGAACGGATAAGATGAATGCTTGTTACCAATTTTCTCCGAAACGACTTGACAGATTTTAATGCGGTCTTCGGTAACGAGTAAATGGTTTATTAGGGATGGTTCTTAGCTATCATTCACGATTACCTGTTCAGCCATTTGAAGGTCAGCACTTTTCTGGGAAAACCAGTGGAAAGAATTGCCTATTTCCTCGAAAATGGTTTGACTGATTTTTTCGATGGAAACATGAACCACAATATTGTGTAAAACATATTTGCATTATCGCCTTTGCATTTTATTTTAACTTTTCCATCCGTAACAGCGGAGGTCAGTCTTGGCACGTGTAGGGCTTGGTATACTTAATTAAGCGCATGAGTGGCTATTAGCCTTAAGCATTAGGCGTTAATTACTCTGAGCCCAGAGAAGTACAAGGCAGGGTAACAGCTTCGACCTTAGTTGAGTAATTATGTTGAATGGAAAAAGTGACGTAGCCTTGCAGGTTTTAACCCTTTGTGTGGCGTTAAGAGGTGTAGTGGTTTAAAGTATAATGTGATTTTCTGCTAAAGGATTATTTAAAAGGGTGAATGGAGGGTTAAAAGGCTGAAATTATGAACTTGCATTGGGCATCGTAAACAATGCTTTTGTTCTCTGTACGGGTTTGTGATGTAATATTATAAGTTGGTGTTAGTATTATTTAGGCATCGGTAGGCCTCCCATCAGGTGGACCGACGATATCGTCAGAGTTACGGGCAACGGGTAGATGCAAATGGCAAGTTTTTCTTTGCTCAATAGTGGATGTCTTCCAGCTGATGATGATGAGTATTATGTTGCTCGAATTATGTGTTCAAAGACTAAGTATATACTTGTATTAAATTTTATACCAATTAATAGGATTATCTACATAAAAGGTTTCTTTCATCAGTTTATGCTATTAAGGCCTTATTTAATAAATCGGTTTGTTTAAAAAGACAAACACCATCTATTGGTGCTCCATATATAGGTGCACATTAGTACACGCACATTTCACGAGTTATATTTTTAGGTCCCAGTGTAAAATAGGGCGAGCCTATTGCCATCAACACAAATTCAGACTCCGTGCTATTGAGAATTACCCAGGTAAAACTCAGTAAAACTTAACCCGGCCCGGGATTCCAACTCAGGACCTCGTGCTCAGCAGACACGCTTAGCAACAGCCACTAGACCAACAAGGCAGTACCTCTAATCACTTTAAAATAAAAGTATGTAGTTAAATATAATATATATGTAGGTATACCTATTGTATAATATCTATGTCGGTGTGTTGTATTACGTTGGCCTATGGTTTAGTTCGTCAAACAAACAATACATTTTCGACACTGTAGACTATCGATTTAGTTTGCGGGTCGACGTGTAATTAAATACCAGCGGCCAGTGATTGTTTGCCGCGGTTTTTGGCGCGCAGTCAAACCACAGACTAACATGTAGATAGGCTAATAAAATACAATAATAAATACCTCTAATTGTCTCAATTTAGGACTATTTTACACTAGCTGCGCCCCGCGGTGTTACCCGCGACATTTTTTCGGGATAAAAAGTAGCCTATATGTTAATCCAGGGTATAACCTATCTACATACCAAATTTCAACCAAATCGGTCCAGCCGTTTATTCGTGTAACACGTAACGTAACGTGGAATACAGGCGTGATGTTATGTTATGTTATGATGTGGATATACAGTTACACCTAACCTACATTGTCTATTAGGTACATCTTTTATTGATGAATGTTTCTCTTTATAATTGGTGTACAATAAAATGTATATAAATATAAATAAATAACATTACCACTAACACATAAGTTTTATCGACAAAGCCCAATCAGCTAAGTTAGTCTGTCAGTCCTCTTTACGTGACGAAACCGACTTTGATAGTTTGATCTCCTTCAGAAAGTATCGGGAATACACTAAGTTATTTACTAAGTTGCCAAACTCCCCATTGTACTGTAATGTATGAAGATAAAAGTTTTGGTTGCGAAACTGTGTATTAAAATTGATAAACAAAATTACAAAGTTGTGTTTTGTTTTAGGTAAATATTGGATACTTTACCTATTTTTCTAATGTTTGTATCTTTTAAGTGGTATTAACAACATATAATTCAGACTACAAAGGTACGAAGGACATACTCATTATCATC
The DNA here is from genome assembly GCA_946251915.1 of Abrostola triplasia. NCBI lineage: Eukaryota > Metazoa > Arthropoda > Insecta > Lepidoptera > Noctuidae > Abrostola > Abrostola triplasia. The sequence goes on from OX276433.1 coordinate 2,340,474, forward strand.
ATCATCTACCAGAAGGCGACTCATTATCATCAGCCGGAAGACATCCACTGTTGAACAAAGGCCTCCCCCTTAGAACGCCGCAGTGAACGACAACTTGCCAATTGCATCCACCGGTTGCCCGCAACTCTGACGATATTGTCGGTCCACCTGGTGGGAGGACTGACAACGCTCGACAAAGGATATAATATAAAGGTTATTTTTAATTTCGTTGAGTTGATTTATTTTTCGTTCCTATCAGATTAATGCGTAAGGTTTATCCCATAAAATATGGCTTAAATACATCGTATGTAACTGTGAATACTTCCTAAGGGACAGGCGATTCGCCGAAGCGCCGAATTCTCGAGATTTATACTTGACACCCAGAGACCCGGATCAAACTGTGCCTGTTTCAATACTACCTATATGACATCTCTATTGTCTGTAAGGGCTCTAAGATAACGTTTCGAAATTCGTTGACATGAATTTTAGTATTAATTTGTAAATCTTGGTTTTAATCTTTTTGGAAAAAAAAATCTGATTTTTATTAGCAATTAGTTTCTAGATTGCATCATAACATTTAACATACTATACGTGTTTTGCTCGGAATTTAACAAATAAATATAATATTGTTTTTAAACCAATAAGAAAACAGTTGAAAATGTCCATCTGAATGGATATGGGTAGTTAAAGTTAAAAAAAAACATACAGTTTAATAAACCGTGCGCGTAGACTTTCGTCGCCCATCAATTCAAATGCGCAAAGCAGAATATTTTTTATTGATATACAATTTGGGTGATATCTTCGACGTCAAATACTTCTCGTCAGCGAATTTGCGAGTCTAGTAAAAACGTGCGGGTCTAAAAAGTAAATCGGCTCAGTTACAAGCGGCCATGGTCAGCTTTTTAGGCGAATCGATACGAACCATTTGTCCAAAAACTTCGGGATAAAGTGGAAAAGTTGTTGTTTTTCAATTTTCTTTTCTCTCATTCGATTGCTCTAATTCAATTTACATAATAGCCCTAATGTTTAAGGTTTTGACAAGGATAAATGTTGTTCTAAGTACTTTTATATTGTACAGGTACGTACGAATTTATAACGAGAAGAAAATTAATAAAAGAAATGTCTTACACACAGTTTAATTGGCTGGACACTTATAAAATATGACATCACGCCTGTATTCCCCAAAGGTAGGGTAGACAGAGGTGTCTAATACAGTCACACTATGTCAATTTCGTTAATAGGGGGCGAGTCTTATTTGCAGTGATGTACCCCTGGTAGGGTCTTCTGAGGATGCCCAAGAGGGTTTCTGGGTCAAAAATCTGTAGGTATATTTTTTATGCAAATCGTTACAAATACTCTTTAAACTGAATAGAATTTTAATTATGCTTTTGGCATATTATTCTTTGTGTCTCCCGCTTGCTATGGAGGGTAGTGGAAACTAAATTTATATTCCTATTCCTCCTATATATTCTTTTATGATTAATCTCGTTGCGGGTTCCAAGACAGTCGAGTCATTTCTCTGGGATGCCTCGAACTTTATTGCCTCGATGGTTCTCAATGGTTTTCATTGTAGATCCTGGCTTACAGGAGTCGCAATGATGGGCACGATTGGTGGGCTTGTCCCGTAGACAAAAAACTAAATAGAAGTAATATGATTTTGGTCATTACTAGTACTAAATAAACAATAAATACTAAAGTACAGTGTAGGCTGTACGTTGTCGTCAAAACATCTATCACCAAACCACAATCACAATCCCGGTGGAAATCAGCCGCCAGTTTAAAATATGTCCCGACCATCTCTGTTTACTCTAATATTACTGAAGAAAATATCTGGTATGGAAGATAATGATCCTATTGTTAAACAAATATATCTATATATATAAAATTTTCGTGTCACAGTTTTCGTTCCCATACTCCTCCGAAACGGCTAGACCGATTCTCATGAAATTTTGTCAGCGTATTGAGTAGGTCTGAGAATCGGCCAACATCTATTTTTCATACCACGAAATGCACGCGGACGAAGTCGCGGGCAACAGCTAGTAATATATAAATAGTATTTAAAAGAAGTAGAAAAATTAAGAACAATAATTCAAAGGTAGAAAAGTAATTTAACATTGCTTTTGTGTATACGGTCAGAATTACAACAGAGATTGGTCCAACGTACGTAACTTGCTTTATGATAATCTGGACGCTTATTTTTGTATGAAAACCTATGTAATAGACATATACGTATAGATAAGTAACGTAGCATACGACAAGTCTCCATTGCATCTACCAGTTTGTTCTTTTTCACGCCCCACATTAGGAATTTCTCCTGTGTCGCGTTTCAAAAACATGAAATATCACATACACGAACACCCAGACTGGGGACAAACATCTGTGGTTCGCGCAATTTTTTGCTTCGTGCGGGAATCGAACCCGCAACCCTTAGTGCAGCAGTCCAATCGTTAGCCACTGCGCCAATCTGGACATCGCATTTTTTTATTGTAAACGGCATATTGATGGGCGACATAAATACTATGTTGCATTTGGTTGTAGGTTATTAGGCTGCATCACTTTCAAATAAACTAATACAGACAAAAACATAGTTATGTAGCGTGTACACCAGCTGCCAGCCATTCCCGCAAAAACTACCATAAATCATGGATTTGTGAAACATTCTGATATTAACCTACTTGCATCACGAACAACAATGTTAATATTATGCGAACAATATCCGAAAACTGTAATCCCTATCTAGACTCGAATAATCCATTTGTCCAAATTACTATTCAGGCCCAGTACAGGGCGACAAGCAGTTTATTCACTCAAACACGTCGTTACGCTGGACGGTGGAGCCTGATAAAAGGCCACGTTATTCAGAATATGTTTGTGTACTTAGGCTTAAGCTGGGAGAAAAGGTAAAAGATACGTGCTAGATATTCAGATATTCATTGTAGTGTAAAAGACTATGCATTTGTAACGATTTGGATTCCTTTTTAGGTGTTTAAATTCAGTTGAATTTTTTGCAATAAATTCCATAAAAATTGCACGTTTTTCCAATAAATATGAGTCATAGTCAAATAGTGTGTATGAAACATCCCAGTACACTTATATTACTAGGTTTAATTACAGAGCTTAGGAATTAAAATGGAACCTTGCTCTAAACACCTAGAATAAAAGCTTGCTATAAGTGACTTTTAACTTAGACAACTTGGTGGGTGTGTTTGTATGTTTGTTGCCTCTTCACGCTTAAACGGTTAGACCGATTTTTACGGAATTTCATATGGAGGTAGCTGACACCCTGGATTAACACATAGGCTACTTATTATCCCGAAAAAATGTAGCGGGTAATACCTCGGGCGCAGCTAGTAAGTAAATAAATATGAAAAAGCAGGCCATTTTTTGTATAGGCTAAGTCAATTCTTTCACAATCAATATACAAGCTTCACGGTGTCATTGCTTAGAAAATAGTAGTTTCAGGAATACTAATGTTATTGATATGGTACAAGGTATGACGTGGTAGCGGGTATTCATGTGAATTGACTACGACTGGCAGCCCTAAGCCACATTCAGCGTAATACTAATAGGGGCTTTTTAAATTATTACCTCTGGCTAATTTCATATAGTATAACTATGCGCGGCGAATGGAAATATACTGTTTTTTACTTATTTTTACAATGATATTGAATATTGAATATCAACAACCTGGATAGTTTGACCTATCTCTCGTTGACCGGCTATGTATGTATAAAACTTCTCTCAAACAAAACCCAAAGCTTTGACGGGTTTTAAAGAAAATATGCAAATTAGATTACCAAAAGGCCCTAAATGACATAAGACAGAGCCCAAATAAGCAAGCACCCTTCACCGCTAACCACGTTATAATTCAATTACGTCTTCCCAAGGATTTGGTAACGAAGGAAAAAATAATATAAAGTAATAAAGGCGTTATCTTCGCTCGTAAGTCCTTATTTACGAGTTTAAAGTCTACTCGGGGTACTCATCGAGTTTTTATGATCTTCGAGGGTGTTTGAGTCATCATTACATTGACATTTATTTATTCATTCATCCGAATTTAGTATTAAAATGTGTAAATTAGGTGAGAGTTGAAGTAGATCAGACACTGTTACTTTGATGACAACGAATGTTGAAGCTGATATTATATTCGAAGCTACGTTATCATTTATTTCACTGTGCTGCCCCCTTACCATGAACTGTTTAAGTGGTTTAGTTATTGTGGAAGCGAGAGGCCGCTACGTGAAGTTTAATGCGTTTAACGTAAAATTTCCTTATTTAAAAGTTGATGGTAAAGGGGCTGGTATGAACCTTAACATTTCTACAGTTGACGACCGATAGGGGTCAGTTTTCATCTTACAATGGACCTACGCCAATAAGTTGAAGAAGGACATCCATCTTGTTATTGGTCCTCCTTTTCCGGCAGACAAGTTCCATATAAACTTGGCTACTTTTTCCCATGTCTAGACATACATTTATAAATATTAGCCAAAGCACAATGACAAATGGAGCCATATCTGAATATAAAAATGTAAAAGCTAACAGTCCAGACACGCTGAATCTCCTAGCTTGGTTAATCCAACTAACTTGAAGAACATAATCGAAAACGCGATCGGAGCCAGTGTGGCGCTCTAGCGCGATGTTGTTATCATAATCATAACTTTAACATCAAGCCGATATGCTTTCAAGGCGGAGGTAAAGTAGTTTTTCCTGTATAATACTTTTCATCACATAATACTCTACAGACATACACGGCGCTATAAAAGGTATACCTAACAAGACGCCTCTTCTTCCCTGAAAGAGGAGGCAAAGGTGGAAAAAACCTAGTTGAAAGTTCACTGCTTGTACTAGACGGGAATATTCGGGAATGCCCGACTAGTTCCGGACTAGAACGGAACCCTTATTCATCAGCTTACGACACGAGCCGTAAATAATATGCAAAACTTTCACGAAATGTACTACCGGAAGCTTGTAGCAACCTGAATAGGCTGGTCGCTTTTTGGGTTGAACTGGGATGGTTAGAACGTCGCCCCACACTATTAATGTCTTCTGTGTCGTGGGTGCAATTCACAAACATGAAATATCACATACACAAACACCTAGACTCTGGACAAACATCTGTTGTTCGCACAAAGTTTTCCCCAGAGCAGGAATCGAACCTGCAACCCTTAGCGCAGCAGTCCAATCGCTTAGCCACTGCGCTAATCAGGTCTGTGGTATGTGATATTACATGTTTGTGAAACGCACCCACGATACAGGGGAAATTCCTAGTGTGACGCGACGTTTTAAAAAATAAAAAAGTGTTTCAGAACAGCATAGCTCTCAACACAGTTGACACAATTAGTGTTATTTGTGCCTTCTGACACAAATAACACTAATTGAAAAATAAATGACCTTAACACCTACACTCTAAGAGCCTACAGAGCCACGTCCAACAATAAACAAACCAGGCAGTGCCAAAGTTTCGAACCAAAATGGCTCCGTGATAAAAACTATACGGTCTGCCGTTAATTGGTGCGGAGTTTGCTATGAAATAGATAGCCGCTAGAACTGCCTGTTTGGGTACACGCTCTGCCTGCTCCGTAATGTTTGTCGTTAGTTTGAAGCACCAAGTTTTTCCGCAGTTCTAATTGGATAGTAAACTTGTCCTTTTAAGCACCTTAGTTGGGGTTTTGCTTTTGTCTCCGTATTCTATGAGTAGTCTTATTATTAAGTACTTGAAATATCATTGTAGATATGCCATTTTTCAACGTAATGATTTCATTTTTTTTTATTGTTATGCATGAATACAGTATAATATATTTATTAGCAGCGCCCCGCGGGGTTACCTGCTACATTTTTTCGGGATAAAAGTAGCCTGTGTTAATCTAGGGTGTCAGCTACCTCCATATGAAATTTCATCAAAATCGGTCTAGCCGTTTGTGCGTGAAGAGGTAACAAACATACAAACACACAAAGACACTCACAAATTTTCGCCTTTATATTATTATTGTGATATGGTATAGCATTGTTATGACATCAGTATTTACTAAGCGATTGGACTTTTAAAAGTCCAATCGCTTTTGATTTAAAAAATATCCAGTTTTTGATTAAAAACAAAATCAAAAACAGCTTTCTTCATTGGAATTATACTCTGCATATTCTACAGGAAAATAATGCTTTAAAAATCTCATTATATTGCCACAAATTAGGCAGATACATTACACAAAGTATGGGTCATCTGTAAAAAGGTCCTAAATCTAAATTCTATTGCTACCAATAAAACTGTAATCAAATAATCCAGCCGTTACAAAGTGTGTTCTTCAACCACAACATGCAATTTCGCAATAAGTTGAAGCCACATTTACGCCATCTTAAGCTGATTCTGCACATAAAACTGATATTCAAGCCGCTGGCTCTTAGGAGTGGTCACGTTATGGAATGTTTTGTGGTTGTTCTTACAATGTAGCCTTATCTATACGACTAAGATACGTCCAGTAAGTTACATCCGCGTTTCTAGCTCTATGTTACTATGTAACTAAAACATGTTTAGATGAGCGTCATAACAAAGAAAGAATATCAAAAATATGCCAAATGTAACAGGGGTTTTGTATACCAAATTGCGATCTGATATTGTGCGTCTAGCTAAACCATATGCTCTATTCGCATCATTGTCTCTTAAAACAAACGTAAATAAAATATAAGAATCAATCAGTTAAATAGTTTTACTCTTTAACTAATACCTACCACGGAGAAGGTATGACCCGATATGGGATGCACAGGTTTTGTAGGGGAATAACGGGAAATACATTGGGATCTAAAAACATAACTGGCGAAATGTGGGTGTACTGTATGTGCACCTCTGCCTATACCTTCGGGGAGTACAGACGTGATGTTATGTTATGTTTAACGAGAAATTATTTACTCTGAAGTGAGACACTGAACAGGCTATTAAAAAAAAAAGAAATACCAGTCCTCTAAACTGTCATAGTCCTCAATCTTTACTAGAATATAACTATAATGGCAGCTACAGAATAGATAAATGTACCAAGGTTTTCTTGCGTAAGGGCCTCAGAAACTCCCCGCTCCAGCCCTGAAGCCTGTAGGTAATAGCCGAAAGCCGAAAAATAATTATTTTATTAGTTTGCTGTAGGGTTACCGACCGGTGATCTAATAAACCGTTTATTCGATAAGCGATACTCTCTGAGGCCTTTTCGATCTTCTGTTTGGCTTAGTTTTGTTTCCTTTTATGTTGCTTGTGTTAATGTAATTATGAGAATATAGTTCGTGGAGAAGTATAAGGATATGTTTACCCTTGATTGAGGGAAAATTAAGAGAGAATTGGCAGAGAAAAAGGGAGGCCTATACCTAGCAGTGGGTGATACCGGGCTGATATTATGACGATGATGATGATAATGAGCGAAAGATGTAGGTATTAGATGTAGTTTCTTAAACATAAAGAGACTTTTACATAGTACAACGACAGAAATTGGAATTTATATCAAGGAAAAACCAAGTGTAAATATTGTAAATTAAATTACACATAAAGTCGATTTATCATATTTACGATTTATCGATTTATTATATTATATTTACCATGAACTCTTAAAGCAGGACAGTTTACGAAGTGAAAGCGAGACGCCGCTACGTGCAATGTAATGCGGTTTTGCTTCCACAACTAATGGTAAGGGTCAGTCTATGTCAGTTCTGTGAAGTATTTCTTAAGTTGTTTAATTGTTTTTTGTTATAAAGGTCGGATTAAATACTTATGAATAAACGCTAGGAATAAATAGGATAATACAATAGAATAGATTTACTGAAAGCAACCCACTTGTACAATTGCTTTTACAAATGTTGTAAAAGCAATTGTGGTTTAATTGCTAATTAATATTTTACAGACTAGAAAGAAAATACCTTAAAAATCTCACTAAAGTTTCAATTCCTTTAATATTTACTTTCAAGGCAAACAAAGTCTAGAGCTCGGGCAAATAGAGTAGTAAGTGCTTACAAGTGGCTAACATGAATAAAAAATGTTTTAACTTCTGATTTACTTTTTCAGTCTATTTGAAATAGGTACTGTTTTTTTTTTTTTTTAAAGAACGTCGCCCCACACTCGGAATTTCTCCTGTATCGTAGTCGCGTTTCACAAACATGAAATATTCACATACACACACACCCAGACTCGGGACAAACATCTGTGGTTCGCACAAAGTTTTGCCCCGTGCGGGAATCGAACCCGCAACCCTTAGCGCAGCAGTCCAATCGCTTAGCCACCGCGCTAATCAGGTCGTTAAAGTTTTTACACTCTATTAAGTCTACTGTTAGTTTAGAGCTTTTTTTTCAGTGCACTTGACTCCGAATCTCCATCATTCTCAAGCAAGTCTGACTCGATCGGGTGGAGGTTATTTATGCTCTTAAACGACTTCTTGTCTTCTATGTAAAGAATACGCTTATTGTCATTTACAAATGGACAATTATCAAAATTAATAATTACATTATTTTGTGTTATTTCATGGGAATTAGTTAATTTTAGTCGAAAGAAAACGCGCGAATATATTCTTGCAAGAGAAAGGCCTTAACAGCTTCAGGAGAAAATATAGTCTTGATACTAGATAGTATACACACCACAAGCATACTTGAGCATATCTCATTGCAAACCACCCATACAAAACTCTCAAAAGTTCCAACCAATATCCCAATCTCTCCGGTCGTATCTAAATTACGAAAACAATTTCACACGTCCGTCACTGCTATAAATCCGTCAGCCTGCAGGCTGGAGCGCGGCCGGAAGCTAGATAACAGCCATGTTGTCTCGCACCGGAAGTGACGCGCCAACTGTAATGCAGCCATGTGGATATTGCAACACTTTGTTGACTGTGAAACCGATATACCGGGAAACGGGATGTTTCATTGTTGTCTGTCCGGATGTCTAAAGTATTTTTGAAAGCGTTGAGTTTACGTTAGTGTGAAAGTTTATACTTTAGATGTATGTATAAGTAAAGACATTTAATTTATTTTTATTAGGTTTCTTCTCATCATACAGGTATTTAAGATAAAATAAATTAATGCTCTATAATCGCAACGCAAAATTAGAAGTAAGGAGAAATTGAGAATATAAAATATATGCAAGTGAAATATGATAATCTAAGTTAGTATTACGAGGGGCTTATAATTGAAGAGCAAATTTAGGTTGTGATATCCTTTTAATAAACGAGAATATTTCTGCTTACCATCTCTAGGAAAACAGTCATCATAGTATCTATTTTTGAACGTAGTATGTAAATCCTTTAACTTCAATATCTAGATGGAAGCTTGACCTATTCTTAGAGTATTTTATTAAACTACAGTTAGACAATGTAGTGGTATAAAAACTTTTTCGATCCAATCGAACCTGGCCGGTGGAATCGTACATAATGGAAGCCAATTTTAAAGTTTCCAATTGGTTTCGGAACGATTTAAAAAATACTCGGAAAACTTGTGCACAGATTGCTGCAATGTTTGCTCTGTTTTCAAATACAGTCTATATTGTTTTTATTTTGTTCGTGTTCTATTTTTAAATTTAGTTTTTTAAAGGTGGGCTTGTGCGACGTGCGTGCCTGTCATTCGCTTTTAGTGATATTAATGGATACTCTTTTTATAACCTAAGTGATTGTAAAAACTACTTACTTAGAAGTTTAATTGTTACTTTGTGGAAAAATCTTCTACGAACCTAAACTTGACAACATTTACCATGTCTCCGAGGTAAAACCTAAGATTTCGGGTGACTGCTGGTAAAACTTCGAAATTTATGATGATCGCAGAAAATTTCGGACTTTTACTAATATGGGTTGCTAAATCTCATGATTTACTGGTGGATCTTAGGATTCACCACAGTTCGGGGAATACAGGCATGATGTTATGTTATGTTTACCATAATTATGTTAGCTCCCTTTATAAGTAAGGGGGTTAGTGTTCCATCGACTTTAGACATTAAAATCCTTTAAGGGTCTCTAAAACCTGTATGCAAGTAAATACGTCGACGTGGAACTCCGCGCGTGAATCATTTAGCTGAGAGATGGTTGGCCCACAGGACGTGATTCATTATTAAGTCGCCTTTTAATTATAATTAGGCGTGTCATTAAAATTTCATATTTCGCAGCGTGAAATGTGGTGCTTTCTGTTATAACGCTTGAAGTACTGTGTTGTGAAGACTTCGTATATTATTCTGGAAAATTGTGAGGTAATTATTTTATTTTTGTGGTTGACACTCACAAACTTTTCGTTTATTGTTTTAGGCTTAATGTGAGACCTGTTTGCTCGTCGCTTTACAACCCTTACTGTAACTGGCACGAGTTTGAACTTTTACTATTGAAGGTAACAGTTAACCATGTTATAATAAATTAGTTATCAGTTGCTTAAAACGGTGAAGGAAAACATCGTGAGGTAACCGGCACACCTGAGAGATTTTTCAACGGTGTGTAAAGCCATGTCAGAGGTCTACAGGCTTAAAAACTCTGACACCAGGTTGTTCATCACCCATACGTTAAGAAGACTATGTTAAGGTACCTCTATACGTTGGTTAATCTTTTCAATATAAGAAAAAAAAGACGTCCACTGTTGAACAAAGACCTCCCCCTTAAAAGGGGGGGATACCATAATCCGTAGTATTCAGCTTACGATCCGTCAAAACCTAAACTCAACCTTCAAACTCGAGTCGAGATGATTGATAGTGTCACCAATATGCGTCGCATGTGAGGTTTGGTGAGAATTTTCCATGTTTTTACTAAAGTCGAGAGGGATCGAACTACTAAAATAGATTAATAAAAGTTTTGCGTCGAATTCAGCCGAGTGTTTTTGTGGGAGTTTTGTAATCCTTTTTGCGAAAATTCGGGTTGACAACCCTGTATTATCGAGTATTCAAGGTTACGTCCCTTTGATATTGATTTGATAATCGCTGTAATAAAATTAGGGTTATCACTTTTTTGGTGGTTAGGTATTGAATATGATAGGAGCTTAATTGAATGTGCTATCTATGGTGTTCTTCTGACCGAATTTCGGTGACGGCATTAAAAACATAAAGTAGGCAGAAGTGCACACAAAGTGTAACTACTCACATTTTGCGATTTATGTTTTAGGTCTCAATGTAATACGAGGCGTAGCCAATTGCTATCAACCGGGCACAAATCCAGACTCCGGGCTTGTACTGAAAATCACTGACTTTTAATTATGACTTCATGATCAGCAGTCGCGCTTAGCAACCACTAGACCAACGCAGTCAAAGACCATACAAGAGACGCGACAAATCCCGATCTCGATCTGCTATCACTTACTCAGCCATCTGCACATTTCACCGTCTTCTAGATCTCTTGAAGCGTTAGTCACTTAATTATTTACCTGCCTACATACGACACAGCCGTCAACATCTTACTAAGCCAGTGGCAATATCCATTACTAGATTAGCCGTCCTCGTATGACTCAGTAGCTTTCAACTTACCTCTAATTAATGCAAGGGTTTCTCTGTGAGAATGGATGCGGAACAGCTCAGCCTAGCCTTAGTTGCTTAACGATAGTTAGGTGGTAGCTAAGACAATGGCACTATGGTCATGTATAGACAAGCAATGCTACAAGCTTGACTGGACCATTATCTTTAGATGTACTCAATGAACCACTTCTTTGATTAAGGAAATATGTATAGGGGGAGGTGTTGGGTAAGGGGGAGGTGTTTGTTAGGGGGAGGTGTTTGTAAGGGGGAGGCCTTTCTAAAGGGGAAGCTTTTGTTCAACAGTGGAAGTCTTCTGGTTGATGATGATGATGATGATGATGTATATATTTGAGAATAATAATCTTGTCTCTCTTGTTTCTTGCTGACTGTCTAGGTATAATATTATTTACTAACTTTCGCCCGCGTAAGATTTCTTCTTCTCATCGTATGGTTGATAAATAACCTGGTGTTAGAGTTTTAACCGCATGTAGGCCTCTGTCATGGCTTTAAACACCGTTAAAAAAATCTCCCAGGTGTGCCGGTTTCTTCACTACGTTTTCTTCAGCATTTTTCTGTTCAGTTGCACACCGTTCTCACAGTTCTCACTGAATGCCTTCAGTAGTTACATCAATGAATGCCTCTCAAGCCAATCAGCATGGAGTAAAGTTATCTACTGTTACCTATAGTAAACCACAACTACTGTACCGTATAAATCCAGAGGCAGCCACTACCGATGACTGGCTTTCAGGTAATTAAAGATTAAGTTGATTATGCGAGTCAGTGCGCCGCGATGTGTCCCGATAGTGGCTCTTTGGGAGGCGACGATTTGGAATGGTGGGGAATCAGGTAATGAGTCCTGTTATGTCCAATTGGCTAACATGGCTGTTTGTGGATATAAATCCTTATTATAGGGTTCATGAAATAATTCTACATTTTAGGGTTAACTATTGACTATTAAATAGAATCGTTTCATAATATAATAGTTTTAGGTATATTTGTATATTTCAAAGTAGTTAATAGAGATGCTATTTTACACCTACTTGTTACTAGACAGTACTTTGCAATTTTTTTATAATTTATTATAATGATTATTATAATGGTGCTGTGGCTTAGCGATTGAACTGCTGTGCTTCGGGGTTGCGGGTCCAAATCCCAATGTTTGTCCCAAGTCTGGGTGTTTATGTGTACGATATATCGATGAGGAGAAATTACTAGTGTGGGTCGATGTTTAAATGTCAAACGATTATTGTTTACTAGCTTTTACCTGCAGCTTCACCCGCGTTAAGTCGCCAATGTCCTTTCTCGGGTCTTAAAGTTTCTACATGCCAAAATTTAAGCTTAACAGATAGTCAGACAGTTAATTTCAGATTTATAATAGTAAAGTATGGATTGTAAAAGTTTATTTATCACAAGCTAGGAGTGTGTTTTTGTTTCATCGTATACCTAAATAAACACCATGGCGTGTACAAAATATGACTGAATATTGTACAATCAATACCATCAGTGTGCTTTCAAACGTCGCGGTGGCACAGATACTAACGAGGTGCATTCATACGGATAAAAATGTAGATACAAAGCGACGTTGTGGGTATCAATGTGACTTTTGCCCAACAACACGACTATTGACGTACGGTAAATGTATACATCGTTATTAAACAGCGAAACGAAAGACCTAAAATCGAGACCTAAAAATCTATACTCCAGGCTTTTTCTTCGTCGTATCGGGATGAGTAAAGTCTAAAAAAACAGGTCATGCTCATGCCGTAGTGTAGAGATTGGCGAGTCTACAAAGATGGTAGCGAGGTTAACCTCCTAGTGTGCGCCGGATGTACATAGATAGGATAGACGTACTTAGTAAAGGCAATCTACTTGCACCCCAAACGAAATCCCATGCCAGTAATAATATGGTTAAAAGTAATAATGTCTTCCATCCTTTACCATGAAGTCTTGAAACAGGACGCCACACTTCACTGTATTTAGCTGCGTCTCGCTTTTAAAACGATAAATGTAATGCTTTAAGTGTTCTTGGTAAGGGGGCTGATAAGTTACAGCAGCACGGCGGCCCATGTCCTCTCTAGCCAACTACGCATGAAATATCATAAAGCTAAAGTTTAGCACCTATATGTTCAGCTATGCAATCACAGGTGAGCTTTTTAATCCTTTAAGCCGCGTTTACACTAGGCGACATTTGTTCCGCGACTGTTGCTCGACACGAAATTCACGTGTCCCGCGCGATGTCGACCGACGTCACTTGCGACTATAAGTCGGAACTTACCACCTATTCACCACTGGGCAGTTGTGGGACATCGTCCCACAACGTCGCAAAAACATGCGAATGTTGGGCGACATTTCTCCTAGTGACAACGTGGCTTTACACTCATGATAACGTAACTAATGCTATTTACTTCTCTGTATAAAATGAGGCCTGGACCCTGCACTGGGCTCTAAGACAATTATGGAATCGTCTAATAGTAAAAAAAAGTCACCTCACACATTAGGAATTTCTCCTGTGTCGTAGTGCGTTCCACAAACATGAAATATCACATACACCAACACCCATACTCGGGACAAACATTTGTGGTACGCAAAAAAAAATTGCACCGTGCGATAATAAACCTGCAACCCTTAGCGCAGCACTCCTATCGCGTAGCCACTGCGCCAATCAGGTCGTCATTATTCTAGTTGATGATTGTGTTAAGGCTTATAAAGTCTAAATACTTTTGGAAAGTCGTTATATTTTCAAACTCTAAGTAGCCCAAACTTTAAAGGGAACTAAAACAGATTTAACCAGTTCATAAAAACATAACAGAAAGGTTATTTAAAGAGTTAGACTTGAAAATGTCAGTCAATTAAGTCGTCTAATTAGCAAATCAATCGGATATGTTGTGGAATTAGGAATGCTTAATAGATACTAATTAGCAGTAAATTGTGTTTACAATTAAATCTGGTTTGAGGGGTATTTGTGATACTGTTATAAATAGATACTGGTATTAATTGATGCAATAGTTTAGTCTTTTAATATGAATGTGAAAGTTTGTGATATTCAGGCGTCAGAACTGAACTTATTTGGGTGAGAGGCGGTTTTTTATGTTGGATTTGGGCAAATAATATTTTCATATTCCCATTAATGTAACCAAATCCAGACTCCGTGCTGCTACTGCTAAGTGTTTTCTAAAACCTATTAGTAAATGTAAAATCATTTATCATTTACCTAATTAAAAAGGGAATTACCTAATATAAATCCCAGTAACTTTTGGCGCGTCCCGAGTTTGAAACCCGGGACCTCATACTTAGCCGCGCTGAGCTGCCACTAGACCAACGAGGCAGAATAAAGCCGTAAGTTACCGCTAGTATAATAACCATTAATCATCAGCCGGAAGACGTCCACTATTAAACGAAGGTCTCCCTCTAAGGCATGAGGGTGAGGGGTGCCATAATCCCCGCACTTGGCAAGCGGCTTGGGGATCGCAGTATTAGTGGTGAAGTTACAAAAGACGCTGCTGCCCATCTCCAGGATTTTTCATTATTCCCTCTTACGACACCCACTGGAGGAAAGGGGTTGGTAAATTCTGGCCTAAATACCACTTGGCGATCGGCATCTAAACCATTTTAGTCGCAATATCAGTCATTATTCTTTTCAACGAACCATAGATTAGCTAACGAGCGAACAAAGGATAGCAAATGATTCTCTTTTCACAATAGGTGACCTAATTACAAAGTGCATTTACTGATGATACCGCAGTTTTATAAGTGGCCAGTAATTTCATGTTCGCTTCCCTTGAGTTTTTATGAAATACACAGTTGATTTTAATTTGCTTGTTATTATAATAACAGTGCAGTAGTAGAGTAATTTAATTGAAGAATATTCATGATTTATGAAAGATATTTATTTTTAATATTGTTGCTTTTAATATCCAGTTTTGACGAACTTGGCTATAAAGATTCATTTTAAAATGTCTACTACAGTATCGCGAAGGTTTAAATATTTTGGACATACGTAGTCAATTTTCTTTATGCAATTTCGGTGAAGATAATTTTCCGCCACCAAATTGACAGTGTTTGATAGATTGGACAAGCTTGTACCTACTTGACTTTTTCACACAGACACGCTTTAAAGATAGAGAAATTACAAAAAATAAATGAATTTATTTCGAACGTAATTCAAAAGTTTGATTCAACAATAAAGAAAATGATAATTAAGCCCGATTTCATTTGTTTTCCGTTTACATATTATATAGTCTGCCCAGTTTTACTTTCAGTAAAACTAGATGTTTTCCATATCTTTAGAAAGGTTCTATATTTCCATTTAAATTTCCTGCTTCTACTACCAAAATACTAACGCATCCTCACAAAACTCTTGGCCGTTGGCCTTATCTATAAAGATGAATGTTCCGGGTTTCAGGCTCCAAGTTACCACTATCGCGACACAGTCTGGTCTAGTCAGACCGTTCCAAATACTGTCTGACAGCAAGTTTGTTAGACAAGTTCTGTATGTTATTACTTAGCTTGATACCTAACTTTATCTAGTAAAACTTCGACGGTTCCTATTGGTCTGAAGTAGAGAATTAGGAATTTTGTTTGCAGTTGCAAATTGCTGATGTAGATTTCGTATAAGTTGCATTTAAAAATACCTTTGATAAACTAAAGCCAGTTTTGCCCCGAAATCTTTGTGCAACAAGGTATAATGGTAATGTAACATAGTGTAAACTGACTGTGTTGTCGTGGTGGCCTAGTGGTTAAGATACCGGACTTGTATGAACAAGGTTGCAGGTTCAAACTCGTATCAATATGACTTTTTCAATGTTATTAATACTTTCTTAGTTATTCTAAGACACCACATACTAACGGTGACGGAAAACATCGTGAGGAAACCTGGATTTAATTATCTGAAATCGCCAACCCACAGTGAGCTAGCATGGTGATCAATGCTCAATCCCTCTCTATACGAGAAGAGGCCATTGCCCTGCAGTGGGACAGTTATAGGCTGTTATTATTATTAAACTGATTGTAGTTAATTAAGATAATATATATAACAAATGGTATATACAACCACGAGTACGATAAAGTAACATTTGCTTTGACCAAACTTATTTCGAATTCCGTGGTATTTTATTAAGCAGTGAAATCAGTTTATTTTGCCGTTGATTTGACCTACATAGGTTTAATTAAACTGCTTCCAAGTGACCAATGAATATTTAAATTTATTTCAATCACGATATATTTTGTATCGGCTGCCATTTTGTTTCGACTTCGGTGATGGATTAAATATAACCTATAAATATGCCTATGCATTAAATACCTGATTGGTGCCGTGGCTAAGCGGTTAAGGTGCTGCGCTAGAGGTTGTAGGTTTGTTTTTCTCGCGGGATAAAAATGTTTCTCCCTAGTCTGTGTTTATGTATGTGGCGTTTTAAGTTTGTTACGACAGCTTGCCAATTGCATCCACCGGTTGCCCGCAATTCTGACGATAATGACATACCTACCCATAAAAGTAAAAAACTGGCTAGCATTTTAAAACATACATAACATAACATAACATCACGTCTGTATTCCCCGAAGGGGTAGGCAGAGGTGCACATATAGTACACCCACATTTCGCCAGTTATGTTTTAGGTCCCAATGTAATAGGGGGCGAGCCTATTGCCATCAACCGGGCACAAATCCAGACTCCGTGCTGCAACTGAGAATTACCTATTGGAAAAGCCCAGCAACACTTTGCCCGACCCGGGATTTGAACCCAGGACCTCGTGCTCAGCAGTCGCACTTAGCGACCACTAGACCAACGAGGCAGTCTAGGCTAGCATTTTATCTACGTTTTTCTTGGTTTTGTAAATATTTAATCCCTACTTTCAACCTCTTTTCAGTATAAGGTCACGAACATACTGGTACTTGTAAATTTGAACGAATTGCGATAGTTTTTCTTTCCACAGCGTGGTTATCTCCACAGATGATGTAAGGGTATGCTGTGAGCCATAAAACGCTTCCCATCTCAGTTCGTATGCATGACATTCAGTGCTACAATACCCAGGAGCACTGTTTCGACTTACGACTTGCTGTTAGGGCTGTCAGCTCCTAAATTTGTTTTCTTAGAATAGGTTTAATGACTCCAGCTATCTGCTTTATTAATTGGAGACAAAAGGCGGAATTTAATGATAATCTGTTATATGAACTTTGGTCAAAGAAATTTCAAATTAAGACGTCGGAGAAAATATTGGGAAGGTTGTAAAAGATGTAGTACAACCACATTTTGCCAGTTAAGTTAGCTTCTAATGTAAGGCAGGCGAAGGAATGATCCTGCACAGGACTTATCTAGCCTCTATGTCTAGATTTATGTAGCTACTGAAAATGTCCGAAAAAAATCCTACTAATATTATAAATGTGAAAGTTTGTGAGAATGGATGTGTGGATGTTTGTTACTCTTTCACGCATAAACGGCTGGACCGATTTGGTTGAAATTTGGTATGTAGATAGGATATACCCTGGATTAACATATAGGCTACTTTTTATCCCGAAAAAATGTCGCGGGTAACACCGCGGGGCACAGCTAGTAACCAATAATTTGCCTGTCCTGGGAATCGGATCTAGGACCTCACGCTTAGTATTCGCTTTTTGAACACTAGACTATCAAGGCAGTAACTTCTTATACTGGAAAACTCAGCGTTGCCTGCCTCCCCCCAGGTGGATTGACGATATCGTCAGAGTTGCGAGCGACCGGTGGATGCAAATGGCAAGTTGTCGTTCATTGTGGCCTTCTAAAGAGGAGGCCTTTGTTCCACAGTGGACGTCTTCTGGCTGATGATGATGATGAACTTCGAATATATACGGGTCGATATAGCAAAATGTTCCTATTCAAACATAACATTACGCCTATGTTTCCCAAAGGGGTAGGCAGAGGTGCACATATAGTACACCCGCATTTCGCCAGTTAGAGCCTATTGCCATCAACCGAGCACAAATCTACTGAGAATTACCTAATGGAAAAACCCAGTAACACTTTTCTCACCCCGGGATTTGAACAAAGGACCTTGTGCTCAGCCGTCGCGCTTAGCAACCACTAGACCAACGAGGCAGTCCTATTCATTTAAATTTTAATAATTCGATGTTCATTGTATTCCTTTCAAAGTTCTCATGAATGACATCGTAATACCTTTACTTGGAAGGGTCCAATTAATCCCTTCCCCGGATCTCTACCTTTTTACTTACCACCTGATTGCGTTCTTTATTTATTTTGGTACGGAAAGGTTTATTCTATTTTCATTTTAGTAGTTCCGAGTATATTGTTGGTTTATAATGTATTTGTAATATCTTTTGAATGGAACCCTTGGGGCAGGTTTACATATTATAAGGGCTATATGTAGTGAAGATAATTGTTTGGTTGTATTATTGTGCTCCCATTTAGTTTGAAACAGGCGATAAAAGCCTGGTAGAAATGATATTTGAACTGTTTTCGTTTTTAATACGAACTGACTCGTTGGTAGACTGATGAACATGAGGTCCTGGGTTAGAATCGTGTCGGGCAAAGTGTATTTGAGATTTTACATAAGGTAAAACTCAATAGCAGCACGGAGTCTTGATTTGTGCCCAGTTGATGGCAATGGGCTCGCCCCCTATTACATTGGGACGTACAATATAATGTGGGTGTACTTTATGCACACCTTTGCCCATCACTCCAAGGAATACTGGCGGGATGTTATGTTTTATGTATGTCCTTTTTTATATCATGCATAATATAAACTGTAGTGTAAGTGCATACAACTGATCGTAAACACAAAAGTTCAGATAAACTGTAGACTAAGAGTTTGTAAAGTAAATTAAAAGATTATCTTGAATATTCGTCATTTATTTTTTAGTCTTGTTTCAGAAACACAACTTTGTACCTTAAAATATCTCTAAATATTTTGGTCAAGAACCATCACCAAACATGAATCTTCATTATTATTAATAATAACGCTACGCTGCCCGTCTCACTGCGGTTCGCGTTACTAACGCGGCGCCAAAGTTAACTGAGCAAACGTCAAATCACGTTTCCTAAAAAGGGCTTGACGTCAGTAATACGGGCGGGTGATTAAAATGTAACTTTATATCTGAACGTCACTAGAGCCTGCAAACACTGGCATCCGACATTGTTGGGCCGAGTTTTAGTGATGGGCGAGAGCGGGTTTTAAAAATATCGATAATGTAATAAAAAATGCGTTGAGGGAATATGAGGTTAGTTTTACTTTTAGCTATACTTCAGCTTAATATAAAAATGCTGTGTAAACAACCCTTATGAATCACTAAAACTCTTTTAATATTGAATGGCTCAATTAATTGTTCTGTACATAAGAAAGAAGAGGTTTGCTTTCTTCAAAGTTAAAAACCCTTTACAATACCGGAGTGTTATTAAAATGTTATTATAGAAAAACTCATTAACACACAAAGTATCTTACAAACTTTAAAACCTTAAGATACAACCAATAAGGACCAGGAACCAAAAGAAAAACTAGAAATCAGTTTTAGATATCGCTTCATCTTACCACTAAGCCCCAACCCTTACGAGCAAGGAGCGGCAGCCATATTTGAGTAGCGCTAATTGAGGCTCGCAGCTACTGAGCAAACATCACGACACAACGGGACAGCTCTGCCTTGTGAATGTCAGTAATAGCCGCCCGACATCACGTACTGAGATAAGAGCTTTGAAACTAAATTGAGCAATGCCAAATTATTATTACCTAGTCTAACTTTTCTTAGCGTTGACGTAATCCGACAGCCCAAATGAAGGCTTAAGTTGTGTAAACGTCAATTATTATTAAACTCACAATATTAAGCTTGGTACTTAAAATGTAAGTATTCCGATCAGGGAGATAGGAGGAGGAGCAGGAGCTCTACCTTGACGTTACGTGTTTTGCTGCTTTTGGTAAACGTTTGAACACCGCGGGTATGTTTGGGATAACACTCATTTATATCTGTTATTAACTTAAGTTTTAGAATACGATTAGGTACACAAATTACTTTCCGTTGCTATGTAGGCCAGTCGTGAGAATCGACAAACACGTAGGCACAATGAGTGATAAAGGTGTCGCTTCTTTTTACATGGGACCTATGAAATAGGACCTATAAACAATGAAATATGTATTGTAAGTAGATGGTTGATAAATTGGCCCTTATCTTACCCCTGCAGCGATAACTAGGCCTGATTGTAAACTTTAAGTACATACTTATTTTTGCACGGTGGATGCAAATGGTAAGTTGTCGTTCTTTGTGGCGTTCTAAGGGGGAGGCATTAGTTCAACTGTGGACTACTTTCGGCTGATGATGAATAGTTATTTTATAAGGAAATTTGACGTTGTATCTCGAAGTTTGGAATTACGCTCGACATTGTAGAGGTAGATAATAATTAACTATCTGCTGCGAAATGTGGGCGGACAACAACAGAATCCTACCTACCTTTTCGAGGAATACAGACGATGAGACGAATGAATAATATATCAACATTACATTCATTATTATTATAAGCATAGCAACCGGCCTAAGAATACCGTTCCAATCTATTTCGGAGATTCCAAACAAACAAATTGGTTGTTTTTCTTCCATTGTATAATGCGTATTTGCGTAAAGAATGTTGTTAGTATCGTATTACGTATTTGTTAATTCCCGAAGGCATTACATCACATTGTTTAGTTAATCTATACTTTGTTGAGTCACCATTATCGATAGGGTAGAACTTTGTCAAACTGCGTTATAAAATACTATTTTTTACCTATCTTGACAGCCTTTTGTTTTCAAATTGTTCACTCAAACGAAGTCGCGCAAGGCAGCTAGCTGTTTTAGAATAGTTTAGTATAATAATCATTTAATTTATTATACAATCTTCGCCACACTATCCATCGTGTTATCGCTAGCTCGAATACAGTTAAGTATTGAGTTTCTTTCGGTATTTCTTCTCAGAGGTAGTCAGTTAGGAAATGCCGATGCCATCTATTTAAAAAAAATACGTGAAAAAGTGTTTTTTTGAAACCTATTTGCAGAAATAAAATTATTTATCATTTATTATTCTAATTAGACGTAAAAATGTAATGAGGAAAATACCGGTTGACATCGATGGGGATGAATTTTTTGATGCTTTAAACTTTTTTTTTCATTCTGTATTAGATTTAAGTTGTATATAGTTGTAAAATAGTTATAATTCACGAAATAAAAATGGTAAATATGTTAAAAACAACTTAAAAGGAAAAAAAAAAATGAGGACGATTCAAATTCATCTACGCTTGCAGCGATCTTTTTAAATAAAACTGTAGAACCACCCGACCATCGCTTCAGGGGCGACGGGTACACACGACGCAAATAGTCCTAAGATATGAGCGTATCGTGTGTAGCATTTGTTCGTTTGTATTGTTGTGAGTCCTCGGATAACCGCCCTGGGACGCGTTTGTAGGAGTCTGATTTTAGGAATAATATTCTATTTATATTTAGATTCCGTGTTCTTGGAAATTTGAGCCGGTATTTGCTTCTTTTAATGACGAAAGTCTGCCTGGAGGATACAATGTTGAATTAATCTTTGAGTATTTTTTGGGGATAATTAAAGGAACTTTGTTATATTATAATATTGAGTATTTGATATAACACAAAATATATTTACGTCAGGTACTAGTTTTTAATCGCGGTTTCGCTCCTGTCTATGTGACGTAACTGGATGACCTACAATACATACACATATTACATACATAAAGTCACGCCTGTTTCCCTGACGGGTAGGCAGAGACCACGGATTTCCATTTGCTACGATCCATGACCTACAAACAATCTAAAAATGACGTCATATTGTAAAAAAACCTACAAAATTTTTCTTAGGCATATAAGTAGTAAATGTTTTTTTATTTTTCAACTACTATCTAAGTAAAGGGCAACCTTGTCCAAAATTATAGTACTTACAACAATAATAAAATTCATTTTATTACTCTTCAAAATCCTCATTTTACCGGCGAATGACCAAAATCATTAAATTGATCGTTCGGTAATGGATTTCATGTAGGTAAGTAACGGCTTTGGTCGGTACCAATAAAATACCGGTCCGTTTTACGTGACGTAAAGCAATAATATATTAGATTTATGACCAATTATTATAACGAGGGCATTCGATATAGGTAAGCTATCGTTAAATCTGTGTGCGTATCGATGAAAATTTGGCGACAGCAAAACTTATGTCGATTTAAAATTGTTTGGTTCATCATCAGTCCTTTGCAGTCCACAGCTGGACAATGATTCTGCCAACCGTTGGATGCAAATGGCAAGTTCATTATTGATCATCAACGTCTTCTGACTGATGAAGAGGATGTTTGCAAAATTAGGATTATACAAAACATCACGCCTGTATTCCCCGAAGGGGTAGGCATAGGTGCACGTATAGTACACCCACATTTCGCCAGTTACGTTTTTAGGTCCCAATGTAATAGGGAGCGAGCCTATTGCCATCAACCGGGCACAAATCCAGACTCCGTGCTGCTACTAAGAATTAACTAATGGAAAAACCCAGTAACACTTTGCCCGACCCGGGATTCGAACCCAGGACCTCGTGCTCAGCAGTCGCGCTTAGCAACCACTAGACCAGCGACGCAGTCCAAATTAGGATTATAATCTAAAATAAAGTGCAGAAATCTGAATTAGAATATCAGATTCAATTTTGAAGATATCAAGAATTTTAACGTAACGTGCTAGGCACCTACTATGTACTTTTTACATGTGCAAACATTGAACTTCTGTACTGATGACCAAAAATAAAACTGCAATAAATTTATGACACTGTAGTATCGATGCCGCCAGCCAATTTCAGATAGCATTAATCTCGGCCGCCGAAACCAGATTTACATAAATTCAATATCCGTTTAAATAGTCGCTAATCGTTTTAATGCTGTGAGATTGAAAGTCGTTGGCTTAGCGCAGATAAACGAAATATGTATCAGCAATTATAGTATGCTAAACATTGTGTTCAACTAGATTAGTTTGTTATTTATAGAAAATCGATTATTGAATTGTATCAGATTATTTTGGTTCGACTGCCTCGTTAGTCTAGTGGTTGCTAAGCACGACTGCTGAGCACGAGGTCCTGGGTTCGAATCCCGGGTCGGCCAATGTGTTACTGGGTTTTCCCATTAGGTAATTCTCAGTAGCAGCAAGGAGTCTGGATTTGTGCCCGGTTGATGGCAATAGGCTCGCCCCCTATTACATTGGGACCTATAACATAACTGGCGAATGTGGGTGTACTATATTATGTGCACCTCTGCCTACCCCTTCGGGGAATACAGGCGTGATGTTATGTTATGTTATTTCTGCTTTGATGGATTAAATATAAAATGCCTAAATAAATTATTTTCTCTATTGTCTATAACAAACACGTTAAATTTCCTCTGATATAGCGACAAATCTATTTAAGTGAAGCGGAATTCGTACAAGATTTCGCCTCAAGGCGAACGATGGAACAAATTGGAAACGTGAGTCCTGACAAACTATACTTCGTCCTTGTAACTATTGTACTGCTAATTATAGCACTCCACCGAAATAATTGATGGTTACGAAAGGAAATGGTAAACTCAAAATTAATTTGGACTAGCTTATATATGCCCGCGAGTACGTCCTCGTAGATTTAGATTCGAAAACTTGTATATGTGAGCAAATTTATCTTGATTTTGTTCACCTTTATGGGGTTTTGTATTTTCCCTGCGGATCCCTATTAAAAAAAAATTAAACTAACCCTTAGTTACTCTTTATAACATTAGGAACGTCTCCTCGAAAGGTCTAGCCATACCAAAGATTAAACGTAACAAAGAGTCAGACAGACATATTTTTACATTTATGGTGTATATATTACTTTCATGCAGTAAAAAACTGTTATTTTGATGTTACCAAGAAACTCTAGTTTTATTTATTGGCGATCCACTGTTAACCACAAAATGCTATTTTTTACAGTTCTCTCAAATCCCTAATGCCATATTTATAGTCTTAATTATATTATATGTATAACATAGGTTACTCTTAACGTGCCATTGCATTACATTTACGATCTAACCAGAATAAGTTTATCCAAGATCATATCCTTCGAAAAAATTTGTATTGCTATAAAATGAGTTTTGTAAATTAGTAGTATTTAGGTCATCGGATGTAGGATATCTTCCTATAAAATGTTATGGCCATATAAACATGTGCGGTTTAAAATGAAATATCATCAGTTTATTTAAAATGCGGTTTGCTCTACATTGGGGCATTAAAATTCTACCGATACCGCCGATTGGATTGGTCATATCTGACGACCAATATCAGCCAAACGAACATGTTAATGAAATGTAAACACAACGTTTTTACTGTTTTCTTTCCATTCAATCTGATACAGGATACTTTTGGTAATGTTATTGTAAGGGGTGTTTTAATTTTAGACTCTTTCAGAAGTATTTTGTGGAGCCATCATCATCATCAGCCGGAAGACGTCCACTATTGAATTAAGGCCTCCCACAACACAAGTATGTATGTATAAAAATACTTCGATGCAAATTTTTTTGTTGTTTTATTTTATATAATTTGACAAAAGTACCATAATATTGTATTGTATTGTCACCAAACCCCGTACGCAAAATTTCATTTCAATCGGATGTCAAAAAGTCGTTTATATTGAAAGATTTGACCTAAAAAAACTCATATACATACAAACATTGCAAGTTAAAAGCTTGTAATAAAAAAGGGTACAGAGAAAAAAAGCATACCTTTTTACATAAATAATCTTAACTGTCAGTACGTACCCGGAATATTGTATTACAAAATGTAGTTAATTTATTGCTTTGAATTAGCTTGTGGGACTGGCAGCCATTTAAATAATACGCGATTCTGAAATGGGACGAATCGTTGGGAAAATTAAGTTAACACACGTATGCACAACAATGTGACCATTTTGCCGCACTGTGGATGGTAGAGGATTTTGTAGATGTAGTATTGAAATATAGGGTAGTTTTCTGTGATTTATTATTTTGCCCATGACGTAAAATCTTGCAGAGTTGGAATATCAAATAGTTTTATTTCAACCATTGATTATTACTTTGAACCAACAGCTTCATATTGAGCTGTAGTTGTTAAAGGTAATATAGCATAACATACGCCTGAATACCCCGAAGTGGTAGGCAGAGGTGGACTTACATATGTACGCCTGTACGCCTGTTAACTTTTCGCCTGTTATGTTTTAGGTCCCTATGTAATAGGAGGGCGAGTCTATTGCCATTATCATCATCATCAGCCTATCTCAGTCCACTGCTGGACATAGGACTCTCCCATGGCACGCCACTGAGATTTATTGCCATCAACCGGGCATAAATCCAGACTCCATGCTTCTACTGAGTATTACCTAATAGAAAAACTGGGTATAACTTTGGCCGACCCGGGATTAGAACCTCATGCTCAGCAGTCGCGCTTTACTACCACTAGACCAATGAGTCAGTCAGTTGTTAAAGGTGATAGGTATAGGTTGTAATTTTTATTGCAATTAGAAATTTGCACCTCAGGGAAATCTTTGAATAAGTAAAGAAAAAATTAGAACCGAAAAATTATTGAAATCATCTAAATATTCGGAATTCCTGGACTTCAGCAACACTAGTCCCCATAGCAACTCACCCACGTTACAAATTTATTGATTACGTTTCAATCTTCGAATTAATGGCCCATAATTAAGGATAGCAGATGTCAGAGCGTATTTACGCGATCGATATCGAGTGCGTAACCGAGACCCGTGTCATTGTGACAAGACAGGTAAGTGAGCTGTCAATATTGTGACGTATAAGATGGCTCCTTCAAAGGAAACACAAGAACTTCGAAATATGAAACTTAAATTAATATCTACTATGTATTTGTTTAGGCGTTTAGGGGAGGAGGCCTATGCCCAGTGGGTCGCTTAAAAGCTGATGATGAAGATGTATTTGTTAATAGGACTGTTTGGTGTGAATGTAGCTGCCATTTCTATGCTAACTACCCCTCTTTACCTAAGAGAGAGGCCTTTGTTGAAGACGTCTTCCGGCTGATGATGATGATTTCTATGCTGATCAAAGTGTTTAAAAACTAAGAAACTAATACACAAACTAAATATAATGTATTCGCAAAAAGTAAACACAGTTTTTAGTTTCAGAATGCTTGTACTAAACAAATCCAGGTCGAGCTCCCGACACGCCACATTATACGTTATTCGAATTTTCGTTAAAAAGTTTTTATTATCATGTTATTTATTGTTGAGTTTTACTCTCCTACTTACAAACGATGCTAAACTGTGTTTAAGGATAACCACTAAGTCTTTTGAAATCTATATTTTTTGACATGCAAACGACAGTGACAGGGAAAATTTAATCAATTACTTGACACTGGCACAATAGACGACAACCGTCCAGTTGCCAAACAAAAAAATTGTTCAATACTGACATTGTTGACAAGTAAGGGGATAAATGGTAGTAAGTAACCTGCGAGTGTAGACGAATGTGGCTGTTGGCTGATGAAATGGTGGCTGAAAATTATAAACGTGATGGTAATGTTCTCAAGACTGCGTTTCATTTACAGAGGGGGAACTAACTTATTATGCCAGTGGGTCACCGACATGTACCGTCATAATCCTAACGGTGAGATACTGATAATACTCTAATTTGGCGCACTTTATGACACCTAAAGCTGATTAAAATGGTAGGCACTTGTCCCTAACCAAAACGTATAATGCTGCTAATACTCATCTTCGAAACATTGTCCGAAATATCTTGGGGTTTCCACCCGATAGGGGCTAAATATCAGTATTTTATCCGGCCCGCCGGTCATCTGACCTCAGTAACCCAATTACTGTGGGATGCTGATATCGTTTCCTTTACACTGCTCTTCAGGAACAAGTACTTTTCTAGTTTCAAGAGCAAGGGTCTCACAAATTGTTAGGCCTTAGTAAATACAACAATATTTCTTGGAGTTTATAGTGTATTTTGGTCATCGAAAGTTAAGCTTCATTTGTTTTTGTATGATTTTTTTAGAACGCTACACTGTCTTCCGTTATAGTATCGTGTATGTGTGGCATATTATCTATGCTTGCTATTATGTAAGTATATTTGAATCTTTTCCTTATTATTTAGCTTTTATTCTGCAGTTGCACTTTTGTATTTATACGGGAAAAGATCCAAAAAAACACTAAACTTTTTGTCAATGTCGCAGGCTGTTTTAATAGGGTAGAGCACTTCGCAAGCGGAGTAAACTTAATTCTCTTACTTATAGACGATGCTAAAATGTGTTTTAAGTTCACGACTTCTTAAATCTATTCTTTGTCATGCAAACGACAGTGACAGGTATAATTTAATCAATTGTTCAACATTGTCAATTTTTATAAGTAAGTAGTATGTTTGCCCCATTACATACCTGTGTAAAATATTTCATTATAAATGCAAAATTTTCGATTTATTTTACTGCTATCCATAGCTATCCTACGTCAATCAGTTTCGATGACTAAACGTGCACTCCGAGGCATTGATGGATGCGTCTGAATCGAGTTGTGTAAAGAACGATCACTCATTGAAGGAACATGCTTTATCTATCTATCTTCGGGTAACCTGTCAACGCTCTGGTAAACGTTTTTATCATTTAACACCAAACAAAACGAACAGTAGATTTGAGAGACTGATATTAAAATAAATGAATGTTGAAATCATTTTAGCACTACGTTTTTTTTTACTTAATATTTTATGCTTTTGTTTTTAATGGACTTTATTCGGTTTTTATCCAACTGAATGATTTATGGGTGTGTGTTAAGGTAGCATTTAGCTTGACAAAGCTTTTGCTCTTTTATAGTCAACAAACACAAACACTTAAATAATGTATATGACTTTTTTGCATGTTGCCATGCTAGGCTTAAATTTTTAAATTGATAAATAAGAACTTGAAAAATGATGAACACGAGCGGGACTCGAAACCGTGACAGTCGCCGTACCGTGGCGCCGCTCTGCCAACTGAGTGACACGGTGGCTTAACATCCATCAGTGAATAAGGGAGAGATGCACACATGGTGTGTTCTGCTGTATACATAGTATAAATTGTGTGCAGCAGCATATACCGTGTGTGTGTCTGACACCTATACTTACTTACCATGTTTTTACTCGATTTATGTTACCTAACTACTAGATGTTATGCTAATGTTATGTGTAGAGAGACTCTCATCCCACAGTCAAACCGATCACACGGTTTTGTGGGGCTTTGTTAATTTGTGAACAACCCTGTAACATAATAAATAAATAAATAAAAAAAAATTGTAAAATATTACATTGAATGTCTATTTATGTTTTAACAATGTTATGTAACTTGTTAACGAAAGGTTTATGAATATATTTTATGTTTTCGTTCAAAACAAAAATCAACAATATAGAATATCAAAGGGCTGTACTTACAGCTTTGTGGTAAAGTGGCATAGGTTTTTTATTACCACAGTTAAGGTGAACATTACCGATATAGAATTTCGACCACCGATCGACTATTTGCTTTTATAAATGTTTATGTATAAAAGAAAGTGACCGCAGTCAAATAGTTGATGACATACACACAATCGCCTCTCAAGATTGGACTAGAAACATGGCCCAACTTTTTTGTACGACAAGCGTTACTAGCTGACCTTCCAGAACTTTCTTCCTATTTAGTATTATATTCGCCTGCTCTCTAACTAGTTCGATAACATTAGGTTTTTCCAGAAGCCAGCCTCGACACTTATCGATAAGGAAAGTTGGCCAATTCAGTGTTTCTGAAGGTATAAAGAGTGTTTGAATGGAAGGTGTCGCGTTTTTATAGCCAATTTGAAGGGTCAAAGTATTGGAAATCTTTGCACTTAGGTTTTATGGGGTTCTCTGGCTCAATGTTATACTAGCTCCTCTTTTACACGTGTCAAAAAGGTACTTAGAAGTTAAATGAAATGTGTGCATTTTATAGATGCCTATTGTAGCTTTCGTGTTTAACCATCCTAAAGAATAATTTTGTTATTTATGCGCGTTTTTATCACTTTGTAATAAACCCTTTTTAAGATTCATGGTGTGCCGGTGACCATGAATCCTGATTTATTTTTAATAGAACCGGTCTGCTGCAGCCCCTGGCAGGCTTTATCTGCTTTACCGGACTGTCCTGAAAAAGGTTCGATACTTTGGGGTTAAGTAGTAAATAAACTTCGATAAAGTTCGTAAAAAATTATCTGTGCAAAATGCAGGGCCGGAAAGGAGGTCCTGTAGGTTTTTCTTTGCACTGTGTCCATAACAACTTAAGAAAAATAAGTTATTTTGTAAATATATTTTTGTAAATAGTGAAACTTTATTGCGTTTAGGATTCTGTACACAAAAGTTCTTTAAACAAAGTCTAAACACAATAAAAACAGGAGGCAGCGACAAAACAACATGACAATGATATTCATTATATTAAGTAACTTAGGTTACTTTTCTTTGACTTCAACATTTTCTTGGAAATATCAATAAAAAACTTCGTCAGGACAACAAAAGGCAAATATTTTGTTAGGTTATGATGCTGGCGTTTCACAGTATGCGGAGCGATACGCCGGGCGCTATAGTTTGCGTGACTAAAATTTGATTTTTGGCGTCCCTCAAGGGAACATACTAGGCCTATTACTGACCTATGTTAACAAAACATTGTCATACATATTATCTTGGTTAAGCTAAAGTATGTGTTAGTTTCGTTCATTTAATTTAATATCACAGTTTCCAGCTTTAATATATTAAAACATTAGAAATAATTCGTTTATTAAGAAATATTTCCTTTTTTTATTGCAAACGCAAATCAAATCGCATCAGGCACAAAACATGCAAATTGGTATTTTTTTCTTATTTCGCTTATTTGTGATAAGAACTTAATCAAATCAATTCCTAATGTTCGTAGCTCTTAATAAAAGAGAATAAATGAGTTACAAACTTGCGAGTGACGTGATATAAGAAGTGGTTTATCCTTATATACCAACAGACGGATCAACGTAGGCGGATAGAAAGTTAACCGTGCCCGCCAAACGTCGGCAGAATGTCCCGTGTCCCGCAAACAATAAAGGAATTCATAATATTACGAAAATTCCTTTTGTGACGTTGACAGGTAAAACATTTGCAGAATAGCAAAGCTAGAACTGTTACTATGTGTAGCAGAGTAATGTTGTATAACATACATAGGTACTAGTGCCTACGTTTGGTAAAGGATTAAAAAAAGTGGGGTTCGGTTCCCGCACGGGGCAAAAATGTTGTATCCCGAGTATGGTAGTTTGTGTATGTGACATTTCATGTTAGTGAAACGCACCCATGATACAGGAGAAATTCCTAGTGTGGAGCGTCATTATGTTTAATTAAAAAAAAACAGGTTTACCTAGTTCGTAATCACCAGGCAACAAAAAGATAATTGAGATAAAGAAAAATATGTAAGTATCTATCAGAAAAACCCAGAGAATACTATACTGATGTGGTGTGAATTTTTGTCAAACGAAAACAATATAACCCCATTCTGCTACCTTCAATTTTAGTTCAACACACAAGCTCGCTACAATATCCTATATTTCATATTGTTTTTATTGTAAACCAAAGGACTAGCAAAACACTGAACAAATTGAATGGTACAATTTAATTTTAGGGCTTTGTCCGCTACATCTGGCTGTAAATCTTTGCCATTTAGTTTAGGGTTAGAAAATGTTAGGAAATACAAAAGGTAACAATGCGATTTACGCTTCAGCTCGCAAAGGGTTTACTTGTGAATCATATAGGCTCGGAAAAACGGAGCAAAAACGGAAAAGTTGTTGATGAGTTTCATTATGTTTGTGGTTGATCGGAAATCACGGGATGGTACAAATCCATACTAATATTATAAATGTGAAAGTGACTCTGTCTATCTGTCTGTCTTTTACGCCTTCATGTCTAAACCGCTGAACGGATTTGGAACAAAATTGGCATGTAGAAAGTTTAAGACCTCAGAAAGGATATAGGCTACTTAACGCGGGCGAATCCGCCGGCAAAAGCTAGATGTATATATAGTTGGTATCAAGGACCTTGTAGAAGTCTGCTATCAAAAATAATTGAATAACCTTATCAAACAACTAATCAGTTCATGCAGGGTCGAGTAATTTAGGGAGACCACGTAAGTACCTATATTTGGACCAATTTCCATAGAATTTACATCGTATTTTTAACTTGAATAGATGGAAATTGGACCTGGGTCAGGTGATGTGAACCGAGTAGTCTCGACCGCACTCAAACGATACCCAATATAAATACAGAGCAATATTAGAGCTTAAGAGGCAGAATGGAACGAAATCAGTCAACGTGTATTTGACTTAATTCATTTATTTAAAAAAAAAAGTAGAAACTATATATACTATATATGTAACATCCCACTTTCTATGTCTAGTTGTTCTTATGTATACGACAATGTTAGCGCACATAGCAATAATATTTAAATAAACAGTTTAAAGCAATTAACAACTAAATAAACTAAAAATAACATGAAGAACTTGAACTTACTGGAAGTTTAACAAAACTTACATATATTTGAAATAGTTAAACATTACATAACCAACTTAAAATTAAATTACAAACAGATGACGTCACAACTCAGTTGGTTAGAGCAACGCCAAACGGTAAGGTCGCGGGATCAAATCCCGCTCGTTTCCATCATTTTTCAAATTTCCTTTATTAATTACTGAAATATAACAAACAGGTTTAATTTAATTTTTAAATTTGTGAAATGGATCTTGAAATTCTTTTAGCTGTATTGGTATGTATTTTTCACGTGTATTACGTGAACAGAATTATATACCCACTTTTTGATTCGGTGTGGTAGCGGCAAAAGCCTACGTCAGTACTATTGGTATTCTTTTCCCCCTATCGCACGCTTTGTAAACCGATGCTGACTCAGTAAAAAGCTAATATTCTTTTCATTGATCTGAAGATCGATCATTTCACCGCAGTTTAGTGGTCCTAGAAAACGTCGTATAAATCGCTCTAACATTCCCATTTTTATTTTCACAACTATGTTTAGAAGTGGCCAATGACAGGGTGTACCGTTGCATATTTATGCTTCACCAAAGACTAAGTTGTTGTTTTAGAAATAGTAGTGGGCGGAGATAGGCTGTTGATGATGAATGCCATTCTCTAAATTGGAACGTCCCAATAACCTCTTTCTCATATGGAAATTAAGCCTAAATAGTAAGAATATTAAACTACTGAAACCAAGTAGTAGACTCGATGTTATATTGTAAATAACCTATACTGATTGTTGGAACAAAGGCGACTCGTCCTATAACACACCATTTATAAAGGTCGGGTATAACAGAGAAGTCTTTCATTTTCATTGTAAAGTGCGAAACAATGAAAGCCCGTGACTGCTTTGAACCACTTCAAACCGGATCAAACCGGTTCATAGCGGTATACAGCGTGTTTTTTAATTCCATTTCCAATACCGACCTTTTATTTATATGTAGTAAAAGTTAACATCGAAGAGGTTATATACAAAAAAGTGTTGGTAGATAAATATAGGTTCACGAGTGGCGACCGCGAACCAGAAGACGCAGCGTTGGCAGACCTCCCACCAGGTGGACCGACGATATCGTCAGAGTTGCGAGCAACCGGTGGATGCAATTGGCAAGCTGTCGTTCATTGTGGCGTCCTAAGGGGGAGGCCTTTGTTCAATAGTGGACGTTTTCCGTTTTCCTTCCTCCCTTCAGGGAATCCACGAACTTTTTTTAAAATTAATGACTACCAAGCTAATTTTACGTGGGTTGCTTTATTTTAATGTGGCGTCCGATGACCTTTATCCTTCCAACATGTATCGATAACAAGGTCATCAAAAATGCTTTCTAACTAGCTGATATTTTTATTATTGCTTAGTTAACTTTTATATAATTTAACAGCCACTCCTACAAATTGCGTGGTACGTTATCCTGGTTGGCTCAAGTTGTAGTGTGATGACCCCTGTTAGTTACCACAATCGAATTTCTTGTAAGTGAAAAAGTTGGACGTCTCTTCAAAATGAAAATACTTACTCACGGAAAATGAGTTTGAGATTAATCAACTTTAAAATGAGTCCGTGGATCAGACTAAATGAACATAGATTCTTGAAAACTATGCTAAAAATGATCAATAAAATATCTTTATTACCACTAGCTTTTGCCCGCAGCTTTGCCCGCGTTAAGTAGCCTAATTCCTTTCTCGGGTTTTAAACTTTCTACATGCCAAATATTATCAAAATCCGTCCAGCGGTTTAGTTGCAAAGGCGTAACAGACAAACAGTTTCTGTCCCATTTATAATATTTGTATGGATATGGATTTTGAAACAAAAATTTGGAATGGAGAAAAATGACTAGTCAATTGCGCTAATCGCATCCAAACGTGACTCAAATTCCAAGAATGATTATAACTCGACGTTAAATCTTGACAAATTTATTCATGAATTGGATCTTATCGGATAACTGTCAAAAAGGCTTTAAAAAGAATCATAATCATAAAGTCTTTTATAGGTTTATAGAAATGATATTGAGGACATAAATTATTATGGGAAAGAGAGTCTGTTTTCCATATTTCAAAAGGGAAAGATTTAGTTTTAACGACGGTTTTATTATATCATTCAGTACGTTTTGTCATTTGATTAAGTTATCCGGGTCGGCATTTAATTTGACATACATTTGTTCGCCAGTTTTATAATGCTAGGTTTTAGTAGGGTTCTAAACTGATACTATACTATAATAATATTATCGCTTGTCGTGTTTAGTGATTATATAGCGTGTTCTTGACGTTACTGTTTTTGAATTTGTTAGGATATGGATCTGAATAAATCAGTAAGAATTATACTAATGTCAATATTTCTGATCTCAGATTGCTTTTGACTACTACAGGTCACGTGGATCATTATTGTGGTGGAGAGATTAGTCCGACTAGGCCCTGTGTTACCGGATCTTGATGCTACCAGGTGCACCACGAGGAGGCCCTCTCCAGGTACCGACTTTTTCATCAAAGGCTGTCTAGACCCATTGGTCCCTTCTTGTATCATTACACAAGAAGAAGAAGAAGATTAAAAATCATAGGAGACGGAATAACCATGTCTAAAAACTGCATATTGTTCGTCACTAGGTTTCGTGTCTTGAATATTTAAACAGCTATAACCCGCTTCTGGTTCTAAAGTAAGCTAAACTCACCAGCTATAAAGTCGGTGAATGTTACTTTAAACTTTCGTGATAAAGTGACAATTGAGAATGCTATTGTTACTGTACAGTCTCGTAAACGACTGTGAAAGCTAGACTCGAAGCCATTTCAGTGCGACCTACTCTTAAAACTTCTGTAGAATCGTAAATAGCTGATGCTGCTTTTGTTTTCTCCCTAAATCCGTTGTTTGGTAGCCTGAAGGAAAATTCACGTACGATTGGAAGCTAAGTTTGGATTTGTCCCAATGTTTTTTTTGTTTTGAAAAAAAAAAGTGGCCCCACACCAAGAATTTCTCGTGCGTCGTTGTCGTCCCGGGTGCGTTTCACAAACATGAAATCTCACATACACAAACACCCAGACTCGAGACAAACGTCTGTGGTTCGCACAAATTTTTGCCTCGTGCGGGATTCGAGCCACTGAGCCAATTAGGACGTGAATGATTTTATGACATGTTTTGTAATTTCCTACTCCTCCTATATATTCTTTTATGATTAATTTCGTTGCGGATTCCAAAACAGTCGAGTAATTTTTTTGGGACGCCTCGAGCTTCATTACCTCGATGGTTCTCAATGGTTATAATTGTAGATTCTGGCTTCCAGGAGTTGCAATAATAGGCTCGAGTGGTGGGCTAGTCTCAATAAAAAAACTTTTGAAATTATGTTAAAAATGTCAGTCAATATCATATAACAATGAAGATTGAAGCAAAACAGCTATAGCTTAAAATTACCCTACGGCAGCCTTACGTTGCAGTCAAATGCATACACATTTTAAAAACAACTGCAAAAAAAATATGCGCATAACATATCTATTTTCGATACGCATCTGAAATGATTGGCATCTGAACAATGAGAAACAATACAATGCGTCTGAACTTACGAAGCTATTAAAAGTTTCGACATCCATCGTTATTCTGTAGCCCGCCAATTAGCAAGCATGTTTTTATTAATACTAGCTTTTCAATATATTGTTTTGATTCTTCAAACTACAGTAGAGAGCACACACTACATAATTATTTTTAATAAGTTCCATGAAAGTCTACCTTCGTGTGTTGAGATTAATAAACCGGATGCAAACTAGGTCTGGGTTCCAACCCTGGCCAATACTTTTTTCTTTAATGTCGTATGAAATATATTTCATAGCTTATTGTCACCTTCTCTATATAAGAAGAGGCCTTTGCCCTGCAGTGAGACAGTTATAGGCTTTTATTATTATTATTTTTATCTCGATATTTATTCTCGGGCTATCAACCATGCAGGCAATACCCGGTCTTTTAATTGTCATGTTATTATTGAACATTGGTTTTCGGCCAAAGAATTAGCATTGCCAATCAATGTGCCAATGCTGCCAGCCTTTTGGGCATCATTTGACAGCAATGATCCGGAATACAGGAATGATGTTATGTTACTAAAGTAAAATACCTTCATCATTGTTATCTTAAGAACTCTTTCTCATTTTAAATGTGTCTCCACTCCGCGCCTGCCTCATCAGCTTCCACAATCAATAGCAGCGATGCAAAATACCACAACCATTTAAATCGTGTAAAAACATAACGTCATTTCCCAACGCATTACAAAACCAACTCGGGACTCGTTCAAAAACGAAAAGCCTTCCAGTCCAGGATAGGGCACGTAGACAGCATTAGATACAGTGCTTGTCCCGTTGTCCTACTGAATAGTGTCGCAGAGCTTTTATTGTTGTAGCTGGAGGGTTAATAAAAATTGTTTACTTTAGAATACAGCTGGACTATAGCTGCCGGTTTTGTTTTATGAAATCGAATTTGGTGGAATCCTGAAGATTCAGATTATTTATAATCGAAGTAGGCACTTCTCCAAAGCACTTTTTAAAAGAAAATACATTCTAGCAACATTTCACTTATAACTTATACGCTCTTGAAACATAAAAGTGTCGGTAGATCCACATGGTGGTATGTATGTAATGGTACACAATTTCCAGTCTAGTCTTCTAAAATTAAGTTTTCTTATAAGACACTAGCTGCGCCCCGCGATGTTACCCGCTACATTTTTTCGGTATAAAAAGTAGCCCATGTGTTTCATTAAAATCTATTCAGTAGTTTTTACGTGAAAGAGTAACAAACATCCATCCATGCTTACAAACTTTCGCGTTTATAATATTACGAGTAGTAGGGATTCCTTTTCAGAAGGTAGAAAATAACCTTAAAATAAAGAAGGTATATATACAAAAAGTTTGAAATAACATAAGTGTAATATGCTGCCTGTAGTAACTTATTTCCAAGGGTCATGATTTCCATAATTTAATGTGAAAAACTTGGGGGAATTTATATTAAACATCAAACTGGGGTACGGTACTCTGGTTTCCATTAATGTTACACGAATTCTTTTAATAGCCTGCTACGTAACAGATGTCGTTAGAACAAATCTCATTTCGTTTGAAGTTGTGAAGATAATTCATCGTCTAGGACTTGAAGTGTTATAAAACATTAGTCTATGCGGTTTTTAACTGTGGCATCCATTTCGAATGTTTATGATTATTCCGTTGACAAGAAACCGACGTGTGCACTATTTTAATAATAAGTAGGTTGTATTAAAAAATCCTTGTGTGATGATACTTAATTGATCGATTGGCGCAGCCCGTGTAGTAATCTCAATTTCCAACCTCAATTCCTGTATTAATAGTGTACTATATGTGGGTGTACTCTACAATCACCTCTGCCTATCCCTTCGGGGAATACAGTCGTGATATTATGTTTTTTTTAGAAAAAGGAAGTAAAATTACTTTAGCCCAGGATCGTAACAAATGAAAATCTGTAGCATTTACGAAACCTTGAAAACAGATACTCAATGTATATTTATCGCGAAGTTAGATTCCAACACTGCCATACATTCGTATTCATATTCATATTCTTTATTGCAATCCATAATGTACATTAATGGTGGTAAAGGAAATCTAGAAGTAACATTCGTTAAACATTCCTCACAGAGAGCTTTCAAACCTAATCCCATCTAGTCTAGTAAAGCGTTTAAGACTAATTGAATACAGCTGTCGGGACGTAGGTCATTAAACGCTCTTGCAATCGGAACACATGGTGACGCGTTTCTCGTATTCCGCATTGAAACCGGAACCTCGCTAGGCGGTCGGCCGCACTAATTGATCTCAATACGTAGGATTTCTGCACTCAATCGGTTAAGTTTCGATCCGGTAGCTAATAGCTAGCGTGCTATTTTGAGCAGTTTCTGTGTAATTATAGTTAGACTATAATTGCGTGAATTTCAAATACGTGTTTTGCAGACTAAAAACTTTTACACATTACTAGCGGACCCGACAGACGTCATCCTGCCCGAAAACGCAGCGCTACCTACCAGGTCCTATTGTGTTTTCAAATTCAGGAATCCATTGGAATATACAAAATTTCATCCAAATCGGTCCAACCCAGAAGATGGGCAGCAGCGTCTTCTGTATCTTCTTGTTTTTCACCTCCTATACTGCGATTCCCAAGCCGTTTTCCAAACGTAGGGATTATCGCAATCCCCCGTTACCTGAGGGGGAGGCCTTTGTTGAACAGTGGACATCTTCCTGTCTTTATACATATTTGACTTAGTACTCCTAAATTTCTGCGAATTTCGAATCCAAAATAACTTGTCGTCTGGTTTATTTTATGAGACCTAAAGTTTTAAGATTAGGTACAAAACTTTAAGAATGAAAATTACAATTCTTGGAATTCCGTCCATCTATCACAAGTAAAAAAATAATACAATAACTAATTACAAAGTACAAAAATATTAAATTAATTCCATCATGTGGCTTATTTTCTTGAAAGATTTTTGTGACAGATAGGAAAAGTTATATGAATACGAGTTTTTTATCTGAACGATGTACATTCTAGAAAATAAACGACGGAACGCTGTTTTCATCCACTATTTTATAACTACTGAAAATAAATTGAAGGCTTAATTTTATCAATTAAGTTAAATTAATGAGAAAAGTTCACAGCCGTGGAGAATTCAACTCAAACTGGCTTGTTTGTCTGGTTTCTTTAATAACTGAATAAGAACCACTTTTAAAACAATTTACAGTAATTACCAAAAGCGATTTGAATAAACTTTATTAGGTGTAGAAATTTAAATTATTTTCGCGTGAGTAATTAGAATATACTGGAGACTGACATTCGATCCAAGACTGAACAAATAAATTGATTTTGAAGCATATCCAATGCAATAAGTGTATCTTTTAAGTATATTATCTAAGCCTTAGTCTCTCTCTTTACCTTCTGAAGGGCCGGAGATAAGTGATTTTAAACGATCATATTGTTCCCATTAGCCAAATTAGTTTGCGTGACGGTGGTTATTTTTGGTCAATTATCCAATTACTTTAAGTTTGTTTACTTCGTCTGGGCTGTTTATCCTGGGATGAAGTACCTTTTATTTTTAGCATGAAACGGAATCGAGTTTTCCCTATTAGCGGAACGTGAAAGAGGGATTCAATGGTTGAACTTCTTGCTCTGATCTAAATCCATTGCATGAAACATTAATATGCCGTGTCGTTCCTATTGCCACGTATCAAGCCTGACATGAGCTTGATTTATGTAATTTATACTGGCATACTTTGATATACAACCGACTCTACTGTTACAGTAGGTATGTACAATTGTATATGCCATGTACTTGAGACTAAAAGGCTATCCCTACTAATTTAAACTATTATAAACGCGAAAGTTTGTAAGTATGGATGGAGGTATGTTACTCTTTCACGTAAAAACTATCAGTAGTATAGATTTTAATGAAGTTTAAATAATAATAATCTCCCTGGATAACACCCTGGATTATCACATAGACTTTTTATCCCGAACAAATGGAGTGGGTAACACCGCGGGGCGCAGCTAGTAAATACATAATAACATCAATCTTGCCTAACTGACTGCCTCTAAGATGCACTGGCGAAACTAATTCAAATACAAAATCTCGTCTAAAGTCCAGTACCTAATATTTTTTTCAGATTTGTAGGGAGTTAATATCTCTGAGCTTTTCGTAACACATGTTAGCTCAGTAGCTGCCCCTATAATTTTTAATGAAGTTTGCTCGATTAAAAAGATTTAGAATGGATGAAAAGCGGGCCACGAAGAGCGCACAAAGAGGAAATCTGATTGGTTGAAAAAAATACGAAGAGAATCTGCGATAACAGATTTTTTCGCTGGATATGAAACTCCTGCAGCACACGAGGTTTTAATTAACGCGAATTCTGGTACAGTTGGAATGAGATTTGAATGTGGTGATCTTCTACTTCATTCGGAACATCGAATTGTTAAAAATGGAAAGTTAAAAGTTTAACTACTGAAAAGATTAACTGAATTACATAACATCTTTGTATATTAAGTTTTGAATAGAACTTTACAACATATTAACGGGGGCCACAATGGTCACATATGGTGACACACAGTTGGGCTTCTGCGTGTCGGACCTGTGTCCCCACGAAAGCAAAGACCGTAGTATCTGCCGCAAGGTTGATAGCCTGAGAATAAAAGTGAGATACATAATAATAAATAAATAATACTTCACTGGATCAAAAACATATACTTATGGCAGTTTGACGACCTGATTAGCGCAGTGGCTAAGCTATTGGACTGCTGCACTAAGGGTTCGATTCCTGCACAGGGCAAAACTTTGTGCGAACCGCAGATGTTTGTCCCGAGTCTGGGTGTTTGTGTATGTGATATTTCATGTTTGTTTCATTAAACGCACCCACGACACAGAAGAAATTCCTAGTGTGCGGCGATGTTTAAAAAAAAACTGGTAAACGGTAAAAGCCAAGTCTCGTATATCCTTTTCCAGTTATGCTTCAAGATCTAATATCTATTGGACAAATATGATTGCATTATGCCATTTTTTTAAATTTTACCAAAGAAGCTTCCATGGACAAAAAACTAAAGGATAACGTTAAGCAATTCTCAAGCTACTTTCATAATGATCCGGGCCAGATGTCGGACAGTTACTGTGAAACTTAGACGATTAGTAGCAGATGCTTCAAGTCACCGCGTTCCTCTCAGAAATGTAGAGATGGGACATGATTTCATCATTTGCGATTTGATTTGAGTTTAAGTACGTGAGGATTGAAGGGAAATGATTTATGGTACTTTGATTCTGTATTATGTACGTATAAAGAAAGTGTAAGTACCTATTCGTACTGAAATATTTTTTATTATAACCATAAAAATCTTTATATAACCACCGTAAAGAGTATTTTATTCATCGCATCACACTTTACACTAATATTATAAAGGCGAAAGTTTGTTTGTTACCTCTTCACGCTCAAACGGCTTGACCGATTTTGATGAAATTTCATATGGAAATAACTGACACCCTGGATAAACACATAGGCTACTTTTTATTCCGAAAAAATGTAGCGGGTAACACTGCGGGGCAGCCGACACCCGTGCTAGGTTTATAATCTGTCTTACAGGAGTCGGTGTCTTCAGTATATTAAAAAAATATCTCAGTATATTAAAAAAATACTCAGAAAGTTAGAGCGAATGTACATAACATATTAAAATATATAAATAATAACATAGTGCTACGCAGTTTAAATAAAACATAATCTCACAAGCTGTCTCTATGTCTTTGTTCATTTCGCCATATTAATTCCACCATTATTGGGATTTGGATCGAGGCTGAGATCGTGTCTATTTCAAATTGAGCCA
This sequence comes from Abrostola triplasia, assembly GCA_946251915.1. Classification (NCBI taxonomy): domain Eukaryota; kingdom Metazoa; phylum Arthropoda; class Insecta; order Lepidoptera; family Noctuidae; genus Abrostola; species Abrostola triplasia. The sequence continues at coordinate 2,381,743 of OX276433.1, forward strand.
AAATGTCTCCCTGCAGGCATATTGCCAGGATTTATGCTGCGCATACGATTAGAATTACCATTGTGAAATGTTCGTGATAATCATAGTTAGTGGCTACGTGGTTGGAGTGTTCTGTGTATGACTAAGGGTCGCAGATTTTTGAAACCGACCGATACATCAGAGCATTCGGTTTTTTTAAAAAAACCTCATCCTATACCATTATTTTCACGAGTATCGTGGGTGCATTTCACAAACATCATCACATGCACAAAAATCCAGATTCAGGACAAATATCCGCCGATTTAACCCTTTGATTTGATTTCCCGTGCGGGAATTAAAACCGTAGCCCTAAGCACAGCAGTCCAATATCTTAGCCACTGCGCCAATCAGTAAATTCATCAGAAAATACTTATTTATAAATTCGATCTATTAATATAACAATTTATAACCGTTACTAATAATTAATATGAATGATTGTAACTAAATGAGTAATTAATTTGTTTAAACAGATACAGTTGTTATTGTAATTATTCAATTAACAATTATCTCAGATTATAACGGTTCAATTCTGGACAACAGCCCCCTAGTTAGCTATAAATCTAAGTGAAACAAGAACATAGAACCACCCTTTCTTGTATCAATGGGAGCTAGACTAAAATTAATTAATATAGAGTTGGAATTACATGAATATCAAATTCGGAGATGAATCAAGTGTTTTTGAGGGTTTGATTTCAATCTGATATTTCGATGTAATCTGATTAATTAAGAGGTTTACATGCATAAAACCGTTATAATACATGTTTACCAACCCGCAGTGAGCTAGCGTGGTGATCAATGCTCAATTCTTCTCTATACGAGAAGAGGCCTTTGCCTTGCAGTGGGACAGTTATAGGCTGTTATTATTATTATTGTTAATACATTTTTAGATAAAACATAAACAAAAACATAAACATAACATCACGCCTGTATTCCCCGAAGGGGTAGGCAGAGGTGCACATACAGTAGGGGAAAAGGGGGTAATGGGAGTCACTTAAGCAAGATATAGAATAAAAGACACAATTTTTACTTTATCTTTATTTTAATCAATTTTTAAAGTATTTTAATCATTACACTATCAGTCTTAGACAGTTTTATTACCTTTGGAATCATATATTAATTAATATTAAACTTAAAAAAAAAAACATCTTTGACCACCATTGTCCATATCTGAGGGTAATTATAGTCACTATGGGGACAATGAGAGTCAGCATAGCCTAACAATTGTCACATACGTAACCTTTTGGCGAGTCCCATCCTGTGCAACTAGCGTGTGCCCATAAGCCACAAGAAGTGCATCTGTACCATAACTCATTGTTGCGACCAAATTCATCACATACTAAACATTCATTCAAATCGTCGTCTTCACCATCGTCACATATCTGATTAAGACTAATATCTGATTCTGAAGAAGTGTTTAGATCTTGAAGCACTCCACTTTAGCACTCTTGTCAAAATTGTGTGAAATTTTAAGCTCTTCTGCATACTGGTATGCTGCTTTCCTTATTTGAATCGCTGTGACTCCATAAAAAATAGAAGATAAGTATTTTATCCGGTCTGACAAAACCTTTTCTACATCTGCTGTGAATACAGGAAGTCGTCCGAGACGTGGTTCCGATGAATTGTTCTTCTTTAACCGCTTTTGGAGGCTTGAAAAAGGAATATTCATGGATTTAGCAGCACTTCTCATAGAGTGGCCTTGACTCATGAGAGCCTCAGCTTTTGACAGTGTTTCAGATGACCACTGAGCTTTATTTGTGGACCTGTGACGTATTTTCGGCATTTCTGGAATAGTAATTAATGAGAATTATTTTTTTAGGTATGTTACAATTATTGCGGGCAATGGAAGTCAACTCTCATTGCCCGCACGGCAGTGACTCTTATTACCCGATCGTACTAAATGTGTAAAAAATTAAAATAAAACTTTAATTTGCTATTAAAATACCAGAAATATTTATTAAATCGATAATATAAGCTTAAAGACACAAAATAATCTACTCTAAGTATTTAAATTTTATGTATTGATGTACTTACCGCTTATTTTGTGCACACGTAAAATTACATCAAATGAGCGCGAAACTGCGCAACGGCCTTCCCGTGCAAACGATGGACTCGTACTAAACGGGCGAGCGGGGGGCCGCGAGTTTCACTTAACGAGTCTTTATGGACGATATTCGTTTGTTTAGCTACTTTCGTCTAGGAACTAGAACGCTGACCACCATTGCCCTCTGACTCTCATTGCCCCTTTTTCCCCTACACCCACATTTCGCCTGTTATGTTTTTAGGTCCCAATGTAATAGGGGGCGAGCCTATTGCCATCAACCGGGCACAAATCCAGACTCCGTGCTGCCACTGAGAATTACCTAATAGAAAAACCCAGTGACACTTTTCCCGGCCCGGGATTCGAACCCAGGACCCCGTGCTCAGCAGTCGCGCTTGGCAACCACTAGACCAACGAGGCAGTCATTTTTAGATAACCACCGTTTATTCAAATTTCTACCTTGAAATCTGACATAATTGTGTTATTATTGCGTATTCATAGCCCAGCATTCTGTTAGATACATAATTTAATTTTATGATTACATAACAGTGGAAATCATTTAATGCATTTTTTCAAATTATAATGAGTGGCTCGATTTTTTGTCTGCCAGTGTATAATGTCTGCAGCTGGATATAAAATATAGTCGTCTCAGCAAAAATCGATGAAGATTTTTTAATAAAAAGAACCTTAAATCAAATAACAGTTTCCATTTATCTTTCCAGTTAAGAAATCAACGTGATAAATAATCTTACCAATATAGCCTTCAGAAATTGATTAATTGAAGCAGGCTGGTCATACATCTTGTAGAACTGAAAACCGTTGGGAATCACTTTCAAATATTCGAATTTGGTTCCAAAATCGAATGATAGCTGCTGCGTACTAGCGGCAGTATTACCACAGTCTATATGTACCTCTATATAGACACTGGTAGAACTGACGTTAGGTGAGTATGTGTATAGACTGTGGTTCTTAGTTGACTGGAGCTAGATCCAATTCTTTCTAATAATAAGTCTTCCCAGTTGACAACTTGAGTTTATAGAGTACAGGATTTGACATTTGACAAAGAAGACCACAGCTGCCTACATTTTTAAGAATTAAAGTCTTAATACTGGTTACCTCTTTGGTCTAGTATAGTGTAGTCTAGTCTAGTAGTCTGAGCATGAGGTCCTGGGTTCGATTTCGGGGCAGGCAAAGTGTTTTTTCATTAGGTAATTCTCAGTAGCAGCACGGAGTCAGGAATTGGTCCCGGTAATAGACTCGCGCCCTATTCTATTGGGATCCATAACATAACTGGCGAAATGCATTATACCTACACCTTTGCCTACCTAATACAGGCGTGATGGTATGTTATGTTCAAGTCGTACTATTTAATTTTATTAGACCTTTAAAAGTAAGTAACTAAGTATGTATTAAAGAGCCGTATCGGAAACGATGCCTTTAAATTATTCTATTGGTTTTCAAACTGTTTGCTAGAACTAAACACGATTAAAAATGTATGTGTAGAGTCGTTCGTTTGTTATTGGACAGGTGATTTATAGAATGAATGATTGAACGTTAGATCGACATTAACAATGATTTGTTTTGCTTTCTTTGGACACCTACCAAGCAATGGAATTAAAATTTGGTTACGTAAAACATTCATCATTCGTTCTTTACTTGCTCAAGTCTTAGTTTACTGAAAGTAAATCTTACTTAGACAAAATTGCTATAAAATTGGCTTATATTTTTCAACATAAAGATATCACGTCTATATTCCCCGAAAGGGTAGGCAGAGGTGCACATATAGTACACCCACATTTCGCCGGTTGTTGTTTTAGGTCCCAATCTAATAGGGGGCAAGCCTATTGCCATGAACCGGGCACACATCCAGACTCCGTGCTGCTACTGAGAATTACCTAATGGAAAAACCTAGTAACAGTTTGCCTGACCCGGGATTTGAACACAGGACCTCATGCTCAGTAGTCGCGCTTAACAACCACTGGACCAACGAGACAGTCAGCAGACAGCTTATATTTAAAACAGTATAATTATGTTTCTTATAAAATATACCTACATCGAGAATAAATACTACCAATTTTATATTATGCCAGTAATATTTGTAAGTTACAGAGTGTAATATGGAGGCTGTTGGTGTACCTGTTAAAAATAAATAAACATTACACTTACAGGTGACAGGGGATGAGCCTATTGCAAAATAACATCTTTGTGCTGCTACCAATCACGTAAAGGAAAAATCCAATAAACAGAGACAGTCTCAAGGTATTTCGCTTATATCGTATATTTGAGACATTTATAACCACAAGGGATAAAGGTAGTCCAGTTATTTGAATTCCGATAATTTCGTAGCATATTTTAATAAGGAATTTTGTGATTACATCGTTAGAATTTGTAATTCCCAGAGGGAAGGTTATCAATTCTCGGATATCGGATAAAGGGGTCCTTGTTATTGTTTCCAATTATTTTTAATTATAATTAAATGGTCAAATATACCTAATTGTAACCGACTAGCTACGTGTCTCGACTTTACCTAGGTTCAAATCCCTACTAATATTATAAACGCGAAAGTTTGTAAGTATGGATGTATGTTTGTTACACTTTCGCGTGAAAACTACCAAATGGATTTTAAAGAAAGTTCATATGGAGGTAGCTGACACTACACACAGGCTACTTTTTATCCTGAAAAAATGTAGCGGGTAACACCGCGGGGCGTAGCTAGTCTGGCATAAATTTTCATAATATATATTTAGTCCATGTCCATCTGGAATAAAGTATCCTACGAATAGTGAAATCATTTTTAAAATAGATACAGGAGTTTTAGAGATTACTCTCAGCATACATACAGACTTACAAAATTCGCACTCTCTTTCTATATTAGTAGGTACTATAGAAGACACTAACCAAACGTGATAAGTACATCGGGTACAACATACAGACTCTAGGTCTAATTCAAGAGTAACTTACCTCATTTAATCACGTAAAATTACGAGCTCTGATAGCCGAGTGTGAGAGTGATAACCGAGTATGACCGTTGGACTGCCAAGTCTAAGATCGCAAGTTCAAATCCCGGCACGCACCAATATCTTTTCGAATTCATTTGCGTATTATAAATTATTTATCAGTTACAAAAAACGGCGAAGGAAGACATCGTGAAGAAACCGGGCACACCTGAGAGGTGTCCAACGGTGTGTAAAGATATGTTAGTGGCCTATATAGCAGGCGGTTTAAACTCTGACACCAGGTTGTTCAGTAACCATACGATAGAAGACCATGTAAAATAGTGTTTTAATGGACAAACTAATGATTATTGGTACAATACTAGGTACTATTGCATTCGGCCAATATCTAAGAACATCTAAATTCATCCATCTAAATAAGAGACAATCTAAATTCCTTTCAAACAGCGATACTCATTTAATAGAACCATTTTTGTTGACCATTCGGCTTTAAAATTACCTCGACCCTCGACCGGATAAGCACCACTCATTCAGGCGGCGTGAAGTGACAACACTGTGTTGCTACGTGTCTGTTGGCAGGCGCCGAGGGCCGAAAGCCGAACGTCAGGTTCTACTTTTGAAATATGGCAGCGGCCAGAGTGCTTCATATTTTGCTGAGTGCATAACGTGACTGTTTTGTGAAGCATGCTTCATTTGAAATGACATTAGAATTTTAGGGCTTTTAAGCTCCCGTTCAACCGATTTTACAGGATAATAGTTGAGACTGAGAGATGAACTGTGGTAATTAAATGTGCTTTGAAATATTGGATTTGTCTGCTAAAGGATTGTGGTGGGTCGTTGACAATTTTACAGTCTGTTTATCGTCTATGATAAGTTAAATAAGTTTGAAAATATATTTTTAAATACAAGCTTTTAAATCAGCTAGGCGCAAAGTACCTGTAAAGACGAAGAAGAATTAAACAAGACAAAACACGATGGGGTTGCGTCATTTCGTTACAGTGTTCCTATGACCAAATTCTCCTTCATCAGACCAGCTCAAAAGTACCTACCATAATATTGTATTGTTACCAAACCTACATATGTATGCAAAATTTTAATTCAATAGGATATCAAGAAGTGGTTCTAATTTAGATTGCAAGATTTGATCTAAACAAACTTACATACAAACATTGCAAGTTAAATAAAAGCTTGTAAAAACACTCAAATTTTCGTCTAGTTTACTAGAAAATGAAGGACGAAGTGTGACGACGGTGGCGGACGAATCCACGCAATGACACGGTGCTATACGGTGAATGTAAACTAGTCTTCGTTCACGGCACTTAAATAGTCTAAAAAACTCTTGGTTCATTTAACGCCCACCACTACTGCTTGTGCTTGCCTTTTAAGAATTCAGGCATCATAACTTACTTATCCAACTTCATCATTCATCATCATCAGCCTATCTCAGTCCACTGCTGGACATAGGCCTCTCCCATGGCACGCCACTTCGTCATTATTGTTGGTCTATTCTCCTCCTTCAGGGCTCGTTTGAAGTCAGCATAGGCCAAACTTAAATGATCAAATACCAAGTATCAGAACTATTTACTTACGATTAGTATTTGTTCTGCTAACAGCCTAGTAGCGTAGGTAATCATGGCAATATTTCGAATTTTCTTACAATTTTTAAATCTAATAATTATATTCAAATCAAAGAGCGGTGTATTAGCCTATTTCAAGAAAGAAATGGCGGCCGGCCCACGTTTCGCCAGTTATGTTATAGGTCCCAATGTAATAGGGGGCGAACCTATTGCCACTAACCGGGCACAAATCAAGACTCCGTGCTGCTACTAAGAATAACCTAATGGAAAAACCCGGAAACACTTTACCCGACCCGGGATTCGAACCCAGGACCTCAATCTCAGCAGTTGCGCTTAGCAACCACTAGACCAACGAGGCAGTCGTACTATATGTACTTCATTTCAAATACCATTCGACTGAAATTAGTTGGATAAACTGAAACAGGTTTATTTGTCTCATGTTATTAAGATTGGAGTTAAATGGGATCTGGGAAGTTTGAAATAAATGTGTCATCTCTTTGATACACTTTATTATAACGACAGCGAATTGCACGTTTCATCCATTGACATTAATTACAAGGCATTCTGATTTTTATATACATTACCAATGATCTTTACATTACAAAAATATGTTTACATAACACTGTGCTTTAAATATTTCTAATGACTAACATTCATAGAAAAAAGTACTTTCGTCAATGGGCTCAAAGTTCATTATCGAACTACATAATTGACGTAAACACTTTTGTTCTCAATTACAAAGATATTTACACTAAACATTCGTTTTCGCTAACCTGTACAATTGTTCGTATAGCTAATTAGCTACTAAATATTTACAATTATTTCATTGAACTTCATAACATTATGTATTCTTATACATTTAACATTCGTAATTGGTACAATATTTCATATTTAATATGAATAATACATTACTATTTACATTTGTTATTTAAATACAGAGGGATTTAACTGCCTACATTACAATTTTGGGTAAATCTAAAAGTTCTTCATTAAAAACGTCCTTTTAAAATTATTTTCATTGAATCTGACATTCTTATAACACAGGTAACGACAGACATATGTATATATATGCATGTATAGCATATATGTAGATATCCTAACTAAAAGCTTCGACTACCAAACAATTAACAATCATTCTTCAAAACTATTCATGAATTCACAAACAATTTAAAAGCCATGAGTTTCTAAAACCATTTTCTCCACGTTCTTTATATGTTATTCCACTAATGTATAACTCAATTGTTTCTTAATATGGCGGCCAACTTCACTGCAACGTGTTACCTGTAACAGAAAAGAGATAAATTTAAAACAAAATAATAAGTTCAGAATGTTTGAAGAGCAATTCGCACAGGACAGAGAATTCCTTTAACAAAACTGTTTATAATATTGGTGCCGATTTAGAGACGTGTCCTTCACTACGTAGAGATGTAATTCCTGACATAATAATATGTCAACTAAACGAGCTTCAGGTCATTTAGAACTGAGTGAATTGACTATAATAGGAAATAACAACACAGGAATTAACGCGAACGCAACTTTACTTTCTTTTTTTTAGACTTTGAAGTCTGCTTGTGATCACGGCCGGTGTAACTCGGTCGAAACGTCAAGCCAAAAATTAATAAAGTTGTGTTCGCGTTAATTCCCGTGTTGTTATTTTCTATTATAATTATGCAACGCGATAGTTTACAAGTTAGTATGTGTGAATTGACGTACTTGACAGCCTATATTAATTAACATTACACTAATTTACTATAATAAGTATAAGTGTATAATATAATCTACTAGCTGACCCGGTGCACTCAACAACCGTAAATGGTTAGAAGGCGATACGAAGTGCGCCTTGTTAAAAAAAACCTTTCCTGGACTTCCAAAAATATTTCAAATCAAAAATTAGCCAAATCGGTCCAGCCGTTCGCAAGTTATGGCGTGACTAAGAGAAACAAGGGCTGTTTTCCCCCACTGCGCCAGAAGGAGGGTTATGTTTTCCGAGTGTATGTATGTATATTTCTTTGGCACACTCGGTAGCCTAAACGGTTCGATTGATTTTAGATTGAAAGGTGTCGTTGGATTCGTCTCAACTGTGAGAGTGACACTGGGTATATCAAAATTAAAATGGCGGTTTTTTGGAGCTAAATTTTGAGTCATTAATTAAAAGTCGGGTATTTAATTTTTAAATTACTTTTTTATATAATAAACATAGATGAATATAACTTCATCTTCGCAGTTGCGCAGTAGGGTCGAAATACTTTGTTAAGGAATACTGCTCTGTCATTTCTAAAACACAAAGGGCAAGCAGAAACGAAAGCTTAGTGCAAATATTCTTTGATATTAAACCAAAATTAATAATACAATATACAAAGTATTTTATACATTGAAATGAATATAGAGTTCATTAATAAATTATGAATATTGTGTGGACTTAAATATCTGTACAATGAAGGGGATTATGATTCAACACATCCGATGTTAATTAAATATTTACAATTCAATAAAAGTATTCACAAATGAAATATGAATTATTTAAACCTGTAAAATGTGGAACACGCGAATGACTTTAATTTCGAGAAACATTGCAGTATTATTAATACATTTACAAGAAATCATTAAAAGTCAATATTGTAAGTTACTCTAAATTAATAAAAATACAATGTATATTGACTGCCTCGTTGGTCTAGTGGTTGCTAAGCGCGACTGCTGAGCACGAGTTCATGGGTTCGAATCCCGGGTCGGGCAAAGTGTTACTGGGTTTTTCCATTAGGTAATTCTCAGTAACAGCACGGAGTCTGGATTTTTGCCCGGTTGATGGAAATAGGCTCGCCCCCTATTACATTGGGACCTATAACATAACTGGCGAAATGTGGGTATACTATATGTGTACCTCTGCCTACCTCTTCAGGGAATGCAGGCGTGATGTTATGTATATTTGTAAAACTAAAACTTAGTACCTACAGCTTTAAAATACAGGCTAGAAAGCAAAATGGCTTTACAAATCATATTCGCAGTTGTACGGAAAAATTGTGATACAAAAGTCGCGATTCATTTTGCAAAACCGACATTTTATAACGACGCACACGATGTTTTATGAGCATTGAGCGTGATCTAAATCCGCGTAACGTGAACTAAATAAACACACGGATGCGAAAGTTGAATAAAAATAAATTTTATACGTGTAGGCCCTGCGATGGGGATCGGCCATAAAACGCGATGTGTTAATACAAACAAAATACGCATATTGTTCGCGTTTGAACATAATCTTTAACAATATTATTTTAATACTTTTCTTATATAAATACTCTTTGATTTTTTTGTCGCCCAGTTTGTAAGAGTTCCTTCGAAGAAATCTTATTAGTACCGCCTTTTGTTCGTCATTGTACTTATACACTTTTATACGTTACGAACTTTTCTTTTGTATCGGTATTGAGCTACAAAAATAGATTTATTCCTAGACTTTGAAGTTTTATTATGAGAAAATTATCATTTTTATGTGGAATTATTTTCATTCAAGTATTGTAAAGGAAAATTGTATTTCTTTTAAAGTGAATTATAGTCTTAATTATAGCACACGGAGAGCCGTCGTCGTTTTCCACACAGATTTGTCACTTAGTTCCGTTGTCGAAGTGCACCTCTCTAGTATATTTCTTGACACACAGAAGGTCTGTGGTGGCCTAGTCGTAGCATACCGGAGTTGTATCCACAAGGTTGCAGGTTGAAACCCGGGCAAATCAATGTGACTTTTTCAATGTTATAAATACTTTCTTAATTATTCTAAGACACCACTGACTGACGGTGACGGAAAACATCGTGAGGAAACCTGGATTTAATTATCAGAAATCGCTAACCTGCAGTGAGCTAGCGTGGTGATCAATGTTCAATTCTTCTCTATACGAGAATAGGCCTTTGCCTTGTTTACGCTGCCCAGTGGTGAATAGTATGTCGCCAAAGGAGGTTAGTAATCTTCAGTGCGAGTTACATAGAGCGACTCGCGTCCTCACTATTCAAAACTGTAATTCCCATAGATGTCGCAAACGACGTCGAGCTCCAAGCAAATGTCATGTCAAGCAGCAGAGTCGCGGGACTAATGTCGCCTAGTGAAAACATGGCTGTATAATGTATATACCTCTTTCCTTACTCAGCTATAAGTCTATATTCGTTAATGTCGTAAAACGCGACATCAGAACAACACTCGTTTGCTATAACCAATACGTGTGCCAAGCTTGCCTGATCATGGTAATATTCCTTTACGACGTTGTTGGGACCTATTATAGTATATTGGGGGGTTGGGGGCGTTTTGTATGTCTTTATACAAGCTGATATAATGACAGCGATGTTCCAGATTTTATTATTCAAATCCCTTACGAATAAAGTTGAATACCGGTGTATACTCTGACAATATTATAACTGGACTGAGTAAATAGCTTTAAGTATGGTGACACACGACATAACACGGTCTTCTGGCTGTGGGGGCCGAAGTAAGAATGCCTAATTCTGTCGCTGGAAAGCTCGTTCAACGTCCACCGTCCCTAATGAATGAAAGAGGTGATGAACAAGATATTAGTCTGATCAATAGCATTAGGATCACCATATATTATACTTATGTAACTTATGATGCAGCGAAATGTATTTAGAGGAAGAAGAAAACCGTCGAACTTTTTTTTCTTGATAACAGCCCCCTTCCCATGACTTCTTAATGTCATTTTCCGTTGTAAAAGCGAGGCGCCTTTACGTGCAGTGTGGTCGTTCGTTTCTCGCTTCTACATCGATTCATGGTTAGGGTAGGCGTTGCTGTTCTGCCCAGTAAGAATGGTATCTAGGTGTTTACTTTTAGTGCCACAAACGATAGGTAAATAGACGTTGTAGAACTGAAATAAATGTTAAAAATGACGTTTTGTTCAACGCATTGTGAGATTGAAGTCTAGAAAAATGTGCATTGTGCATACATAAATCTGTGCGATATGTGTCTGACAGTGCAAATAACTTTGTCGGATCGGATCCCAATGCGATGGAAAATTGCAAAATATATGTTAAAATGGTGTGCGATTTGTATTGTAAACGTATAGTGCATTTCCAGACAGATACAAATGATACATACAGTGGATGACATTGTCAGCATGGTAATTCATTTCATGGATTCAGATGAATAAAATTCAGAACTGTTTTTTTTATTTTGTGCCCAGAAATAACTGACATTATAAGTTATGCAAAACTGTTATAAGCCGATAAAAGGTTTAGAGGTAAAACCGTAATAAGTAAATGTTATATTATGTTAATGTTGGAAGACTTTGAATTTTTTTATCAATTTAGTCTGGTCTCTTTCGATTTATTTATTCATATGACTTACTCACTTGTCGATTCGAAACGATATATTTTAGTTTGGCAAGAAATGCAGATACGTCACATTGACAATTACTATGTAAATTCTGCGAATAAAATGTGAATACCTACTGTGAAATAAAAATATGCCTTTAATGAATTAATTTTATTTAAAAACACATTTTTATGGTAGGGTGGCTCAAACATATTTCAGGAAACCAAATCAAATTGTATTAAAGCCCTTAATGTACACATGTTTAAACGCAGATTGTTTGATTTACTTTTAGACAAATGTTATTACTGTATTAATGATTACCTTAGTGATAAGAATTTATAAAAGTAACTTAGATATATAAATAAATATTTGTACACCAGAACTTGGTAGAATATATGATACTAAAAATATTGTATACACCTAAATTTTACTATATTCTTACAAATAAATTATTTCTTTCTTTCTTTCTTTCAAATACTGAACTATTTTTATAGTTGTATATTTCGAAGGATTCTTTTTTTAACTTTTAGTTGTATTTCCATTTTTAAACCATTCGCGCGCTTGTTCGATATTTTTCTTTTCTATTAGGCAGCATCTAACGCTGTGGCCTACTATATTTATCATCATCATCGTCCTCTTCTATGGTACGAGTATATTCATACTAATCAGGGTTGCCATGCTATGTATTAAATATATGTTTTCCGTTACCTAAATCCAAAATTGCCTGTCAAGCGTGCATTTTATTCCCCAAACTCATTATTTTTGTGGGAGATCCGTATCTTCAATATCAGTTCTCGTATCCATTGTGTAAAAAATCCCTAATTGACAGTTGATATGTGAGCTTTCTCGCAAATTGGTTGGTTGGTACACTCGTGAGCAAAAATGTGTACTTATATTGTATATTAGCCGACTTTTTTCTCAGGCCTAAGAGATTTGCTGTCTGGTGAATTCATGTCTGTGAAATTAATATGCTCATAGATATTTATGTCAGACAGCGTTTGTATTCCATCTTGTGAGTGTAAATTCTGTGTGTGAACAAAACACTTTTAGTTACGTCCTAGTGGTTGGGGGTCCTGGGTTCGATTCCGGGGTCGGTTAACGTGTTATTCGGTTTTCCATTAATTAGGCAGGGGGTAGGTATTCAGTAACATAAGCTCTCCCCCTATTACGTGGGACATATGTTTAGATATTTATCAGCTTTTTTGGCCCCTTTTTCGTCTAACAAAGGACATCAAAAAACCCTTACTCTGTACCTTTTTTGAAATTAAAACTATCTTTATTTAGTTCGTAATATGAACGCGCGAAAATCAAATAAAATATTTTTTAAATTCCAACTGCGTGGTTCGTCCGCCAATCTGGGAAGTTTCGGGGTAACTCGACGATAGTTTTTAAAATTGAGCTCTAAATTCAAAATACTCCAAGCCTTGAACCGTCACTTGGTTAGCTTCTAACTGCGGCTGCCAGTTCTAAAATATATTTTAGAAAAATAAACTGCATTTAAAGTTACTGATCCGAATATTTGCGCTTGCACCGATGTATAAACACTTGAAAAACAAGTTAAGTCCCCTTAACCCTTTCCCAGTGTAATGACCTACTTATTGGGCATGGCTATTGTTTAACTATTGCGTCTGTTTCGCGCACAGTCAAAATATTAAGTAAATCGTACAAAGTTTAGTTTTCATTTGATTGACGTCAAGATTCTGCACGTTTTTATTTTTTACATGGTGCTCTTTAATTACATACATACATAACATAACACCACGCCTGTATTCCCCGAAGGGGTAGGCAAAGGTGCACATATAGCACACTCACATTTCGTCAGTTATGTTGTTAGGTCCCAATATAATAGGGATGAGCCTATTGCCATCAACCGGGCACAAATCCATACTCCGTGCTGCTACTGAGAATTATCTGATGGAAAAACCCAGTAAACGTTGCCCGACCCGGGATTCGAACCCACGACCCCGTGTTCAGCAGTCGCGCTTGGCAACCACTAGACCAACGAGGCAGTGAAGTCTTTAATTACATTTAAGGTATATCTTGGAAAATTAATTATACTAAGCCGAATCCTACTTCTATACTATACTACACCAATCAGGTCATCAAAATAACAATTTACTGCACTCGATTTTATCTGCTGCTCATTATAAAACAACTTCATTAGTTCGTTAGCTTTCATCTGAATGTTTAAAGATAAAATGATAATAATAATTATTCCAGATAACGAAATTGCTTTTGTTCTACATTTATTACTGTTTGAAATTCTAATAATACCCGCATTATCAGTAGGTATCGTGTTCCGAATTCTAATTACGGTTTTAATTAACACAGGTATGGGAAGAAATAATATCAAATAAATATTCTTAACTAACAATAGTTTTCGCTTTCTGTGTCACTTCTGTATATCAGAAACATTTAATATACTGCCCCTATAACTGTCCCATATTAGGGCAAAGGCCTTTTCTCGTATAGAGAAGGATTGAGCATTGATCACCACGCTAGCTCACTGCGGGTTGGCGATTTCAGGTTATTAAATCTAGGTTTCTTCACAACATTTTCCGTCACCGTTAGTCAGTGGTGTCTTAGAATAAATAAGAAAGTATTTATAACATTGAAAAATTTACACTGATACTTGCCCGGGTTTGAACCTGCAACCTTGTGCATACACATCCGGTATGTTAACCACTAGACCACCACGACACAATAGTTTTTTTCGTAGTAAGTATCTGTCTTTGTACCATACACCAACTCTGTCGCTCCCTTCAAAGGACTTACCAACAAACTGACTTCAAGTTATAACTCTATTGTTAGACATCGTAACCATATTTAACGTTATAAAGTAATGTTAACATGTTACATTTCTATTTTATGCACTTCATATTTTTAAGTAGTTAGTCATCAAAAGCTTTATTAGTTTTTGTGTTATCTTAATGGCGTTTCAACTTACCACTATACTACAGCGCAGATACGATAGGCTCCTTATCCGAAGTATTTACAGTTTTATCTACAAACATATACATATTAACACAGTCTTCGTTAGGACTCGGGTTGTCCTCTGGCTTTTCATCTGGACTTATATTCTCCCCATCATCTTCGTACACCTTTAATTTATCATTGAATTCTATTTTATATCTAACTGAGGGTATCTTACTAACTGTCGATGTCAAAAGGGACTCTTGCACGGTATCGTTACCGTTACAAGTTTTCTCTGAGCGAAACATACCTGTCCTCTCTGACTGGTTAAACTTCCTCTTTCCCCTCTTAGTGACCAACGCCCCTAGGCACGGCAGAATCTGCATGAACTCCTTTCTGAAGTTCTCGTTCAACCACGCGTAGAGGAACGGGTTATAACAAGTGGAAGACATAGCGATGAAGTGAGCTACGAAAAACAACACCATGTAGTATCTCCAGTCTTCTGCCAACGAATAAAAGTCACTACTTATATTTATCAGGTTTAAAGGCAGCCACGACAAACCAAATATGGCCACCATTGCTATAAGCATTCTATTTGTTCTTCTTTTCCTTTCTCTTTCTGCATCTTCTTTCTTACTGTTTTTACTTCCTGGCCTAGATTTTAATCTATCATTCAATTTTATACTAACACATGTATAACAAAATGCCATAACAATGAAAGGGACTACAAACTGCATAATAGTAGTCACAGCACCGAAGGCTTTGCGTATTTGGTCTGATGGCCATTTTTCAGCGCAGTACACATCTTGGAGGGCCATATAGTAGCCATAAGGAAAGGTCACAGAGAGAGAAAACACCCATATGAAAACTATAAGACAAATACAGGTAGTAATTTTCATACGAGGTTTGAAGGGATAGATGATGACGAAAAATCTATCTATAGCTATCGAAGTTAAGGTGAGAGTGGAAATATAGACACTGCATCCTTGTGCATAAGGCATGATATGGCATAAAGGGCCTCCAAACACCCATCTGCCGAGGAAAGTGTAAAGTGGAGTAAATGGTACGGCAAACACACACAGCAGGATGTCTGACAACGCGAGGTTCGTGATGAAGAGATTAGTGACGGTTTGCATAGCTCGGTTCCTGATTACAGCGTAACATACTAACGCGTTGCCAAAGATTCCAACCACGAATATT
Organism: Abrostola triplasia; assembly: GCA_946251915.1. Classification (NCBI taxonomy): domain Eukaryota; kingdom Metazoa; phylum Arthropoda; class Insecta; order Lepidoptera; family Noctuidae; genus Abrostola; species Abrostola triplasia. Next base: position 2,397,748 of record OX276433.1, read on the forward strand.
AAGGTGTATGCTGTACAGAAAGCTGCTTGAATCGCTTTATCCTCAATAGGGTCAGTGACTGTATTGTTTTGGTATTCATCGCTGATTGTGCTGAGAGTGTCATTTTCGAGTGGATTATCGGTTGCCCATAGTTCGGTCGGCATATTTTTAGCTGTTCTTAACTTGTCATCATAAACCTTTTTGGTTTGGTTTTCCTATCATATTTGGTATTTCTTATCTTATTTAACTTTATTTGAAGCTCAGTTTGTCTCATAGTGTCATAAAAGTTGGAATTTTTGTTTTAGTTTTTGTCGATAATGAGAAAATAAAACGGGGTTTGGATTTATTCTCTTCCAGGGTCGAACATTCTTGATTGATGATTAAAATCTGAAACAAAACAGACAAAGCCAGTTTTAATAACGTTGTTGCTTATCAGTTGTTAAACGGTCACCATTATACAAAATTGTACATAGATTGCCAACGCTGTAAGCACGGATTAGTGGAGCAGGTAAGTTATTATGATTTAATAGTATGATATTGCCGACTGCCTCGTTGGTTTGGTAGTCGCTGAGCGTCACGGCTAAGAATGAGGGCCTGGGTTCAAATCGGGTCGGGGAAAAGTGGGTTTATCCATTAGGTAATTCTCAGTAGCAGCACGGAGTCTAGATTTGTGCCTTATTGATGGCAATAGGCTCGCCCCCTATTACAATGGGATCGAATATAATAACGTGACTGGCGAAACGAGGGTGTATTCTGCCTACATCTTCGGGTAATATGGGCGTGATTTTATGTTGTTTATGTTAATATTATACCATTAAATTGTTTATAGAGCCATCTAGTTTAAAGTAAACACAACAATTCTGGCGTAGGTATAGAGTAGATATTGATTGCTCGTGTAAGATATGAATAAACTTCCCGTAATAAATTTCGCACTCCGTGGAGTGTTTTGATTGGCTGTTAAATAGGCAAGTGTCTGAATAACTACTTCAGTGTTCTAGTTTTATAGACATATGTCAATAAAGTCATCAGAACGCTGAAATAGAGACTATAAAATACAGCTCCTAAAATGTTTTCCACTATAAACATGTTCGGGAGATAGATAAAATGATTTTAGCACGTAGAAGTTTAAAAATAACATTGGAAGGTTAAAGTTTATTATTACACTAGCTGCGCCCCGCGGTGTTACCCGCTTCATTTTTTTGGTATAAAATAGCTAATGTGTTAATCGAGGGTGTCAGCTACCTCCATATGAAATTTCATCAAAATCGGTCTAGCCGTTTGAACATGAAGAGGTAACAAACATACAAACACTCATAAACTTTCGCCTTTATAGTATTAGTGTGAATGTGATTATTTTGGAACGAGTATGGCTCTCACGAGGCTCTAATCTGTAAGGAAAAAATACTCCACCGTTATGATTGTTGTTAAACAGGCTCTCGTGATGCTTTGGCGAATTTGGAAATAGTTTTAGACTAAAATTGTTGAATAAAATACTATCTTTTAGCAATCTATCAAAATGGTTGGTCGACTCTACACGTGACCAAAGGGCTGGCTTCTTTTGTGGCCAAAGAATTAGCATTTCCATTCAAAGTGGTAATTAATGTCGTCAGCCTTTTGGCCACCGTACCAGTCAACAGTGATGAGGACGAATACTTCGATGCATAATTTTTAGATTTTTCATTTGTATATATTCATTATCAGCCGGAAGACGTCCACTGTTGGACAACGGCCTCCCCCTTAGAACGCATATATTAAGATGTATATATTACTAGCCTTTGCCAGTGGCTTTGCCCGCGTTAAGTAGCCTATGTGCTTTCTCAGGTCTTAAATTTTCTATATGCCTTTAGTATGGAAGTGTGGATTTGAGTTTGAATGCCTTTGCCTAGATACAAAAGCCTTATTTCAGTCATGCGCAATCAAGAACACCAATGTGAAATATATCCAAAAAGTTTGGATCAAGTTCACTTAAACTAGTTATGTCTAAGTTAAACAGTTTACTGTTCGGTAATGGACACTAATTGTTTTGGAAATTGGCTCACTGTGTTTAGTCTCCGCTAATGAAGAATTTAGTGTTCTACGTCGCTTTTAGTTAGATTATAGCTGGGTATACAATATTAAAACTAACAAAGACAACTTTACGTACCCGATTAAGCAAATTGCGCGGAGCAGTGTGAGATATGACAAAGTTAAAGTTTTTGCAGAGAAGTGTGGAATAACGAAAACGTAGATACGTATATCCACTTTTTGTAGAGTCTAAACATAAATCGACTGCCTCGTTGGTCTAGTGGTTGCTTAGCGCGACTGCTGAGCACGAGGTCCCGGGTCGGGCAAAGTGTTACTGGGCTTTTCTATTAGGTAATTCTCAGTAGCTGCACGGAGTCTGGATTTGTGCCCGGTTGATGGCAATAGGCTCGCCCCCTATTACATTGTTACCTAAAACGAAATTCGGCGAAATGTTGGGGTACTATACGTGCACCTCTGCCTACCCCTTCGGCGAATACAGGCGTGATGTTATGTAACATAACCGTAACCGTGCGAAATAAACTATCATATCTTATCGCAACATGTTTTTAAAATGCTAACAATAAAGAACTTACTAAATTACTAAATTTATATTCCTACTCCTCCAAGACAGTCGAGTCATTTCTCTGGGACGCCTCGAGCTTCATTGCCTCGATGGTTCTCAACGGTTATCATTGTAGATCCTGGCTTACAGGAGTCGCAATGATGGGCATGAGTGGTGGGCTTGTCCCAATAAAAAAAAAATAACAATAAAGAAAGTCTGGACATAGAATCAAGAGACTACGTAGTGAATGAACACGATTATAAAACAACCACTTGTAACAACACAGATATAATCTCGGCAACATCAGACAAAAGCATTATATATAGCAGGGTGTAAAATATGATTGAAAATAATCTGACACGCTAACAATAAAGAAATATGGTTTATTGAATTTTTAGATGGTAGTAAAACCAAACCTACGAATGCTATTCTTACCCACACATGATGACGTGTTTGAGAAAGATTGAAGATCAGTAAGCTATAGCAGTTTTTAAATAAGCGACTTATAAGTTAATCAATCCGCTTCTTATGTTAAGATACTAATAAACAGTAATTGTACTCTTTACTGATTGCCTCGTTGGTCTAGTGGTTGTTAAGCGCAACAGCTGAGCACGAGGTCCTGGGTTTGAATCCCAGGTCAGGCAAAATGATACTGGGTTTTTCCATTACGTAATTCTCAGTAGCAGCACGGCGTCTGGATTTGTGCCCAGTTGATGGCAATAGGTTCGCCCCCTATTACATTGGGACCTAAAAACATAACTGGCGAAATGTGGGTGTACTACAATATGTGCACCTCTGCCTACCCCTTCGGGGAATACAGGCGTGATGTACACTTTAAATTTAAAATGATGTTATAATTAGTTATGTTAAAATTTTGTTTTATAAATATTAAACAAAATAACATAACTAATTACTTAAATAAGTATAAACTATCTATATATTCATCTGATGTTATGAACATTCTATCTTGCATCCTGCGTCCAGCGGTAAAAATCGTGCTGGCGCAGAAGATTTATTGCTAGGATTCTTGTCCGTCTCTGAGAATGACGTTGACCGTCCAAGCGGACAGAATTTCAGACGGCAACATTTAATATGAGTAAGCCAGGTGTCAGAATTCTCCTGATGAGAACCGAATCTTGTACTGTACTCAACGGAAAATGTCCTGGTTAAGTTCATGGTAAGGTGCGGAGTTAGTAACAAAATTGTTAAAAGTTTTAATAGTACAGTACCATCTAAATGTTTATTTTATTATGTACATAAACGCACTTCAACTGTCAATCTATCGGATTTATTTCGACATTTTTATATATTGATCACAGGCGTATCTGCTTGGTTGGATGTTCGCCAATAGTTAATCTTTTATATTTGTTGTAACAGTAGTTATAACTATAAAGATTAGTTACGGCGATTCCCTTGATCTATGGCTATTACCTATTAGTAAATATAATGTTATTTCAAACGAAATAACCATGACAGTTCAGTGGTAGGTACCTAGCTAAATGATATAAGTGTATTGGGTTTTTACATACCAATCGGTTTAACTATGTACAAAAGTACCCAAAAAAAAAATCTTAGGAGATTTTTTTAGAGGTGTGCTGAATCCCAACCATAACTATGTCTTTAAATAATGTCTCTATAGGTCCTTTATGACTGAAGTCTATTTCTGTTTATTTACTTTAGCCATTAGTGTAAAACGTATAATATGACAAGGGCTAATCATTGCTTATGTCAAGCACAACTGAAACAAACGTTGCTACTAATTATACTAGTATAGTGTACTAGTATAATGACGACCTAATTAGCGCAGTGGCTAAACGATTGGACTACTGCGCTAAGGGTTGCAGGTTCGATTCCTGCACGGGGCAAAACTTTGAGCGAACCACTGATGTTTGTTCCGAGTCTGGGTGTTTGTGTATGTAATATTTCATGTTTGTGAAACGCACCCACGATGCAGGATAAATTCCTAGTGTGGGGCGACGTTTTAAAAAAAAAATTGTATATATATAGGTACTAGTATAATTATAGTAGTTGCTACTAATGTATTAACATTTAAACCTAGAAACACATTGTTTTTCCTTCATATAACCCTATGTCCTACGTTTAAATTTTCATGAGGCCACTCGAGCTACACTAAATTAAAAGCCTTTACGTAATTAGAAACATTTTGTAGATAAATTGTTATTTTAGGCCCTAAAAAGTTTGATCGTTGAATATTTATTATTCAGGTCTTATTAAACAATAATACGAGCATGTTAGTTAAGTACGTGAATATTAATAGGGTTGACGCACACGTTAAAATTATTAGCATAATTCCATTGGACACAATTTAATTTGCAACGTGTCTATCAAATGATTTTATAATTAATATTGCCACATACCAGAAATAATTTATTCGCTTTATTCATTTTAGAAAGTACTTTTATACAGAACATGAAAATAACATAACATCATGCCAGTATTCCCCGAAGGGGTAGGCAGAGGTGCACACATAGTACATCCAAATTTCGATGTTTTTAGGTCCCAATATACTACGGGGAGAGCCTATTGCCATCAATCGGGCAAAAATCCAGACTCCGTGCTGCCACTGAGAATCATTTAATAGAAAAACCCAGTAACACTTGGCCCGACCCGGGATTCGAACCGAGGACCTCGTGCTCAGCACTCGCGCTTAGCAACCACTAGACCAACGAGGCAGTCGTATACAAGAAAGACTTCATAATACTAAAACACCAGGGAACATCTTTCAAGATTAATAAACTGGAGATTGAACATATAGATACATACATAACATCACGTCCGTATTCGTATTCCGTATTATTACACCCACATTTCGCGTTATGTTTTAGGACTTTTAGGTTCCAATGTATTAGACGGTATTGCCATCAACCGAGCACAAATCCAGGCTCCCAAAATACTCGGTAACACTGCTCGATTCTGGCAACCGCTGGATGCAATTGGCAGCTGTCGTTCATTGTGGCGTTCTAAGGGGGAGGCCTTTGTTCAACAGTGGACGTGTTACGGCTATTGTAGATTCTCCCAGGGCGTTATGCTAAGCTGTTAAACCGACAAAGCAGTCAAGATATAGATAGCTAACAAAAAGGTCTAATGCCAGTTAAGTTTCTAGCAGTATTAGGTATTTGAATGATCGTGAACGTGTATTATTATTAGTTATGATAATAAATAAATGAGCTTCGATCGAACCACTTATTCTACATTTTTCAGATTTCCACTGTTGTTTCTAAAAAATGTGGGAATGTTTATAATAATTTATAAATGATGGCAACATTAAGATGATTTTCTGAGAAATCAGATCGTAGGTACTAGACGTCTGAGAATGCTCCAATCTATTATTGAACTCCGGCGTTTGAAATATGTATGATAAGATTTCTTCTTCCAAGATAATCCAGAAAAAGATAAATTATGAAGATATTTATCTGACGATTATTAGAATGTTACAGTTTTATGTAATACTTCAGTTATATATAAATGACAGGTATAGATAAAACTATAATAATATAATAGGTAGATTATTTATAAATTATAGGATAAGTATGACGTTTTGTATCCTTTTTGCAAGTTACTAAAAAAAGGGATCTTGAAATTAGATGGACGCGAGCAGTGACACGGTGGCGGTTGGCAGAGCGGCGCGAATGTCGCGGGTCCGAGCCCCGCTCGTGTCCATCATTTTTTCAAGTTTCCTTTATCAATTTAAAATTATAGGATAAGTGTTATTATGGCACATAAACAATAGGCATTCTTGTCTCATCACAGTATTTAACTATTTACCAATGCTAATGAAGAATTTTGGCATTTTGGTAAACTATCAGTAAAATGTACAGTCACTAGCAAAAGTGCCTACCTCTAACTGTACACGCGGGGTATAGTGGTACAGGTACAAGCGAAATATGATTTAGTACGACAAATGTAACTCGGAAATTTGAACATAAGTAAAGTCATAACTAGTAAATAGAACAGAATGATCTTCAAAATAAACGCCTCCAAGATTTATAGTACGTACGTTATGGAGCGAGTCGTGACCCTTTTCAGTTAGCCACAAGGAACTTGGTGGGATCTTGATTGAGTGTGATAGATTTTTTGTGTCCAACTGTCCAATGGCTGAATAATGGCGACGACCTGATGGGTGCACTGGCGATTGGACTGCCGTGTTAAGGGTTGCGGGTTTGATTCCCGCTCGGGACAAAAAATCGTGTGATCCGTAGATGTTTGTCCACAGTATAGGTGCTTGTGTAAATTTGTAGGCATGTCATTGTTTATCATCACATTTTATGTTTGCGAAATGCACCCACGATACAGGAATAATAAAAGTAAATTAAGGTTTTCTATAGAGATGGATTTATCATTCATCAAAAATTAGAACAATGAACGCATCCACCCGCCGGCATGATCGCAAGCTCGCAACTTTGACGATATAGTCGGTCCACCTGGTGGGAGACCTGCTAACGCTGCGTCTTAGAAATAGATTAGAACACATTATTTTCTTTCAACGCTGGCAAATTGAGACGTAATAAGCGAACTCGGTTTGAGCCCTATAACTAAAAATAGGCTCGCCATTGCACTGGCGAAGACGAGGTCGGATTTTCCTGTCCCTTTTCCACATATCTTGCAGTAATAAAAGTCTTATAATTCAAGAAACATCCCATGGGGTTCGCTAAAGTGTCGGATATCTCGGGAATTCTTATGAAACGGTGAACACGATATGATTTACGACCATGCTCGGAACTGGGCAACTTTAGTAGACAGTTTGTTCCGGAACTAAGAAGAAATATTTTTCGGTAGATCTAGAAATGATAAGTATTAAGTACCTAATGCAAGTTTCTATCAAACCCTGATAAAATATTTATAGATCTCAAGCTGTGCCCCGCGGTGTTACCCGCTACATTTTTTCGGGATAAAAAGTAGCCTATGTGTTAATCCCGGGTGTCAGCTACCTCCATATGAAATGTCATTAAAATCTATTCAGTAGTTTTTACGTGAAAGATAACAAACATCCATCCATACTTACAAACTTTCGCTAATATTAGTAGGAATTATTATTATTAAGTAAGACAAGAACTATTCTGAGAGTTCAACTAGTAGACAGAATCAGAAATACTGTGATCAGTTCCAAAACGAAAGTTTATGATGTCACTCGAAAAACTGCTGCGTTTCAATGGAGCTGGGCTGGGTATGTCTATCGTATGGCAAACGAAGAATGGGCCTAACTAACATCTAACTGAACCCCTCAACTAGGGAGACGACAGCGAGGAAGACCCAGACGGAGATGGCGGGACAAACTCGACTTGTTTATGCAAGACTGGTCGTTGATAGGTAACTGGGAGATGTGGAAAGAGAGTGGGGAGGCCTTTGCCCAACAGTGGGACACTTCAGGCAGTCCTGACAGGCGAGGCATGTGAGGACAGGCCGACTTAAGCCTGGTTCTGGACGACCTACTTTGTTCGTACACATACTTACGCTTGTCTGGATTTTAAGAGAGACATTGACCCTGAGTTTGTTTCGGCATTTCTTCTCAGAAGTAGTCTAGTTTAATTTAATTTTTATTGAAACCTGACGTGTAAAAGTTTTTGTGGAAACCAAAACATTTAGGTATAAAAAAAATGCTACTAAGGTTCGATATTATTTTTGTAATAAACGGTTACTTTATTGAGTATTTGTACAGAGACTAAGTCGGTAAGTCTCGCATTTTATTGACCTACAATCTTCATAATTGTGTTTTAGCACGACCTACATATAAAAACGCAAACGCAAACCAGTATTGTTTTAAAGATCCAGACTAAGGCGACATTACGTTAACCTTTATCAACACGTTACGTCGTATACCCTTCTGGATAACCTATAAAAAGCTTGACCTGGTATTTATAGAGGGTTTATAGAAAGATTCTATTGTTGTTCGAGTGCTGATAATAACAATCTACACTTATATTAAAAAGAGGTAGAGTTTGTAAGGCTGTATAAGTCGTTAGGGGTAAGTTTCTTAACTATCCATCCGACTCTCGCAACCCTTAACGCAGCAATCCAATCGTTTGAGCCAATCAGAGCGTCATATAGTGAAACATAAAGAAATTTAGGTACCTATACTGTCTTCTTTGAAGAAGATAACTAGAATTTACTCCTGTATGCACTTGTACAAAACTTACAACACAGAAATCCTACATTGTAGTAACGTCTAGTAACGTAGTCACATAAATTAGTGCTGGGAGAAAATCGCTATCCATTGCGCAGTGAACTAAGTAGGTATAGGCATTTGAGTTGTCCGCTGCTGTGTTGCTGCTTCTCGATTTTAGGATTTTGGGTTTAATTCTACGTGCAGTTTAATCACAGTGTCTGTTTAGTCTAGTTTGCCTTTTCTTGCTAGAGTAGAACAGTCTTCTGTAACAATATATTACTAATTTAACTATTTAGTAGCCACATTCAGGAAAAACCAAACACCTATCATTTGATAGTCTAAAAAAGAATTGATACTTTACTTTATGAAATTGTTTTCGTAAAAACAACTGTCATCAACCTTCTTACATCAAGAATAGTACAGTCAGCATCATTTCAACTTAACATTTGAAATGATGCTGACTGTACTATTCTTGATGTAAGAAGGTTGATGTATCTTGATGTAAGAAGGTATATGTATATATTTGACATTTCAACTTAACATTTGAAATGTCAAATAATGGAATGAAACATACTTAGAATCAAGTTATTGTTTTAAATTATAGGCATGTCCAAATGATTATGTAAGAAAATTCAACAGTAAAAAAAATACGGTTTAAGAAATAGGTATTTAATTAATTGTATGTTAAAAAAAAAAGTTCAGGTATTTAAAATAATGCTGGCTATACGAAAGTGTGTTTTAATCTACGTAAATTACACTGCAGGTTTATCAAACAAAATATTGGCACTAAATCTATCTATCACGAAGCTAGATAGCCCACATTTCGATCCTTCCACACTTATCAGCATGATCTATTTATCCATAAACAAATTGCAATGTTGCCAATCAAGTAACAAGTGCCAATGTAGGTGGCAGCCACTCACCGTGTAATGCTCTGTACTGTAGTGTTCATGCAAACCTTTTGGCCGATAAGATAAGGCTTAACACAAAACTGCCGCTATCACCTAAAACCTGATAAAAGTATGGACGTAAATCTGCCAATCGCATGGCAATATCACGCCATAGAATCACACCAGACATCCCTGAAGGTCTTTAGAGTAGTAGGAGACATTAACTTTGGTAATAGTGTGATGATAAATTAGTTATCAGTTGCTAAAAACGGTAAAGACCAACACACCTGAGAGATTTTTCAATGGTGTGTAAAGCCATGTCAGAGGCCTACAGGCGATTCCAACTCTGCCACCAGGTGGTTCATCAACCATACGATAAAAAGATAAGAGTGTTGTTGCTTCTTGACGAGTCCCTTTCTCGTTAACAGAAGAGAAATTTATTCTCTATTGTGTCCAAAAGTAACGCCCCTTATTATGTCATTAAAATATAAAGTAGCCAGGAAAGTATGTCTGTATACTATCACGCCTATTTCCACGGCTGGATTTCACCAGATGTACCTTATCTCAGCTGTATCACAGAAAAGGTGTAAATTTTAAACAAACCTTTGCATACTAAAGGAATGAGATTACATTTTATGCAAATTAAGATTAATTATAACTAAGAACAACAATAGACTGCTAAATGTAAAAGTAATTTACGATCGGAAACTCGAAGGAAATTACACATTTTCTTGCTAATTACTACTAGTAGCTTCACTGACGCCTAAAACACCTAATTAAAAGTTATTAGCCAATATTTTGTGATAATGAAATTGCCGGAAGCGAGTTTTGTCTAAAATTCTAATTATTTCTTGTGTACTGGATTTCTAGTACACAGGAATGATTGAAATTTTACGTATTTTATAGAATCTATAGTTTATATAGGAGTTATATAGATAGAATTGCATTTTTTTGTTTTTTTTTTGGCTTGCATTGCGTTGGTAGTCCTCTCACCAGGCGGACCGACGATAATGTCAGAGTCGCGGGCAACCGTTGGATGTAAATGGCAAGTTGTCGTTCATTGTGGCATTGTAAGGGGGAGGGCTTTGTTCAACAGTGGACGACTCCCGGCTGAGGATTGATTTTTATGAAATGCTTTGAGTGAAGTCCTCTTGAGGAGTTGCGATTGCTTACAACACTTCATATTTTACAAGAACTTCTATATTAGTCTCTAAATTCGACTTCAAAAAATAAAGATTTTATTTCGTTCTTAATCTTATTGGTATACTGTGAATACATCGAACAGTTGCAAAAGTTGTTTGCTCAACAGTTTTTGAAAGAAGCAGTTGCGACAATACTAGATGTTATTCAAATTCGCTCAAAGTATTCCAAAGTGCAAGCTTTTACTGGTCCAGTTTTAAAGTAGAAGCCAACGTTTACATTACACAATCGTTACTTATCAGTTTAAATATTATTCGACTTCTTTTTCTTCTTATCGTATGGTTGATGAACAATTGAACATCCTTGTATCAGAGTTTAAACCGCCTGTAGGCCTCTGACATGGATTACACACCGTCGAAAAATCTCTCAGGTGTGCCGGTTTCCTCACGAGGTTTTCCTTCACCGTTTTAAGCAACTGATACCCAAGTTATAAATCGCACATGAATTCAAAAATACATTGGTGCGTGTCGCGGTTTGAACTTGCGACCTTCGACTTGGCAGTCCAACTTTGTATGAAGTTCTACTGCAAAGTACACTTATCGGAGGTTACGTAATCGTCTCGCCTCCGGACCAGCGAACTGTAAGCGCGGCACCTAGCTGTTGCCGAGTCGACGTACCGAACCAGCTGATCTGCTTTGGTTATGTGCTTGCGTAAGGTTGACACCAGTTTAACGGCGAGGCGAAAGGCGATACGGTAACGATTCCTTTCCGATCCAACTCTGATACATGAAGTAATTCCTTAGGAAATAAGTGAAACCTCAGGCAACAGCTAGAATATTAATATCATGATTTAATAAAGATGACATTCCAAAATTCAAGGACTACATGCGTCATGGTCTGTCGAGTTTTGCATTTACCAGCCACTGGCTGTATATAATAATACGGTAATAAAACTGGTGATAATAGTATGATAATGTGTAAGTTATATGATCGGCGTCTGCGCCGTGTGTCGTATCTTGTTTACGAGCGCTATTAACTATACTTACGACTGATGTAAGTAATACGACAGTAATGTGTTCCATTTAAGTCGGTAGCCTAAATTATTGTTTGTGTATCAGCACCATATCGTCTGCGTAACTAATGTCAACAACATTAGTTACGCAGACGATATGGTGCTGCTGAGCGCCTCGGTATGTGGTCTATCCAAGTTGCTAGGCGTCTGTGAGCGGTACGCGCTGAATCACGGTTTACTCTATAACGAAAAGAAGAGTGAATGTATGGTCTTTCAAACCAGGGGTCGGAGTTTCCCGGATTCTGTTCCACCTATCAGGTTGAATGGTGTCGACTTAAAGAGAGTTCAACAATTTAAATATCTCGGGCATATCGTGACTTATGACCTGAAGGACGATGCGGACATCGATAGGGAGCGGAGAGCGTTGTCTGTCAGGGCCAATATGATCGCCCGCAGGTTTAATCGTTGCTCGGGGGCCGTCAAAATAACTCTTTTTAGAGCGTTTTGTACGTCCCTGTACACAGCCAGCCTGTGGGGATCATATACCCAGAAGCAGTACAACGCTCTCCGTGTTCAGTATAATAATGCGTTCAGGGTGTTGTTGGGGCTGCCCCGACACTGCAGCGCGTCGGGCATGTTCGCTGACGCCCGTGTCGACTGTTTCTATACGACGATGCGTAAGCGGTGCACGTCTCTAGGGCGCAGGGTCCGGGCCACCTCTAACACCATCCTGAGCGTATTTGCGAACAGGTTTGATTGTCAGTACATTAACCATTGTTATATGATTAATGTAATGACAAACAAACAAATGACTCAGAGGCAGGTGTAGACATTTTTATTTTCATTTTTATTTTTAAATTGTATAATTTTAATTGTTTATAATATTGTTATGTAATCTAATTAATTATTTATGAGTAGGTATATACATGTATCTTATTTATTATGATTTTTAATGTACAATGTAATAATGTTAATTTATGATCTGATGGATTGAAATAAATGATTGATTGATTGATTGTATCCTGTTTACATATTTCACGTAAATAGTTATCAATTCTATTCTTGAACGGCATTGCAGGGTGAGACCTAGACGGCCCAGGTGCCTTGCTATGAGTTTGCATGGCAGGTCATTTTCCGTTGTAGCGGGGTGCGGCACTACACTGCACTGCATCTCGCTTAACCACCTACACGCTCATAGTATCTCCACAGTATAGGAGAGAGTGGCGTTTATGGGTAGGCTCAAGCCCAGCAGTTGGTAAATGGGAGCTGATGATTGTGATGAAACATTAGCTTTATAATGTATCTGGCGTTTGAAACCTCTTATGAATATTCTTATATCTTATGTTTGAACTTATGAAGACAATCAATATGGATAATACGACTAAAAATGCTGAATAATTGATTTGAGGGAAAAACTCAATTTATGGCTGTGCTATCTAAGTAATCATTATTATCAACTTCGTATAACCGCAATAATCCGTAAGAATAAAACTCTATTATCTAATCAAGTTTTATATTGAAAGTGAAAGCAACTGTTTGTCAAAATCACTAGACTGTTTTTAATGTTTTTTTAAGAAGAATACATTAAATCCCACGGGTATACCAACAGATAGATATCTCCCTTACTTAAAGCAATGCTGACACGTTTTTAAGATAAATACTTCTTAAGTCTATTGACCTCTCTACTCTTTGACATGCAAACGACAATGACAGGTATAATTTAAAATTTAATCAAATTCAAAATTCAAATTCAAAATGTTTTTATTTCACATAAACCTATTAGAGGCGCTTATGAAACGTTAGGATGCTAGTTGCACGGTTCCAAAATGTCTTTCCAATGGAAAGAACCGGCAAGAAACCCCAGAGGTTACTCATTAAAAAAATATATATACAAATTGGTAAATTTACATAGTTTTATTATGCGACAACAAAGTAAACTAATGTGATAGAAGAAGGGAATACAAATAACAAATTGGGCTAAAATCAATTGTTCAACACTGACATTTTTTTAAGTAAGTGTTTTCAGTCTCCAGAGAACTGCAATACAATTTTCCTTGCAGAACTCCGCAATAAATAAATTACAAAACATCCAATCCGTATTATGTATACACGAGTACGTCGGTGAGAGAGCGCGAACAAACATTAGATCAGTTAAGGAAGTTTATTCAACAAATTAGTTATGCATCACGCACTGCCAGCCCTGCGAACTGTCTCGTGTTACATTTGAAACGGTTTTAACTGAACGAATGTAAGTTTGAGATGAAATAGGGTTGGCACGTGTCAGGATACTGCAATTAATTGTATTTTGTTGGCCGTCATTGCTGTTTTATATTTAAATTAGAAGTACCTATTTTGAATTTCGAAAAAAGTCCTACTTCCTTTGTTTTTATTTAAACGTTAACATTTTAATATTCTAGTGTATTGTTTCGTTATTTTCAGCTATGCAGCAGAGTCTTTTCGTATAATTATAAGCTCTACAATAAGAATAGCTTATGCGCAGTAAACTGATAATCCAATTAGTAAGTAAATAGTGAGTCTGACTGCGCAGAGATCGAGTATGTCTAATGTGTAGTGCCATTTTCAAACAAAAAATCCCTACTTATAGTTATGGGGATTGAACCCAAGACTCCCCGTTCAGCAGTCAAAATTTTCATTCACAATACTTTAATATTAAAGTATGGTATTGTATGGAAAATAAAGTAATAATCATTGTAAAATACATAATCCAAAAAGAGGCTTAGTTGTTCAACGTTTACAAAATGGAAGCATAAATAAAAACATTAGGAGCACAGGCAACTCGGATAGAAATATTCGTATCATTCCAATGAATAATGTATCCAATTCATATTTTTCATTCTTTGTAAATTAAGTGCGCGCTGATACTAAATGGCTTGTAATATATCAAGGGTGGAAGCAAAATTGCTGGGTCTAAACAAGTTTTGAAGCATGAATTGGCTCGTCATCGTAAGAACAAACTTTCTGGGCAAGTCTGTCAAACTTCGAGATTCTGCTTGAAGTCAATATTGCAACGATATCCGAGCATCACTTCGATCTTTTTTATTCGTCAACTAATGCCAAGTATCTGTAACATAATTCACCGAAGTAGTATTTTCCGAAAGGTATTTTATTCGTTGCTTAGTAACAGGTATTGGACTAGTATTCTTGAAGGGCTTGTCGCATAGCAACAGCGACAAAAAAGGTCAATTTAGTCTGTTGATAAGACCATCCATCATAACGATGCTCTTCATGGACAGAATGATATGCCATAGACGTCATCAGTAATTCGTAAAGGGTATTTAGATTTAGTCTTAATGTCAAAAAACCAGTCATATAAATGTCCATATTTATACGTAGTCTATGCCTATAGTGTATTTCTAGTAATAATAATAATAACAACCTATAACTGTCCCACTGCAGGGCAAAGGCTTCTTCTGGTATAGAGAAGGATTAAGCATTGATCACCACGCTAGCTCACTGCGGGTTAGCGATTTCAGATAATTAAATCCCGGTTTCCTCACGATGTTTTCCATCACCGTTAGCCAGTGGTGTCTAAGAATAACTAAGATAATAATGTATCTCTAAAGCATTTCAAGATATTTTATTACGGCAATTTTGCTCATTAAGTCTTGATTTTTAAAAAGCTTGCCCCCTTACCATGACCTTTTAAAGCAGGACATATTCCGTTGTAGAAGCGAGATGAGATGCACGTCGCTCCCACAACGGAAAAGGTCCTGGTTTAAAGCTTTGTGGTGCAGGGCCTGCTTTGTTTAAAGATGTTTGTTGTATTTTGCGTGACTATTACACTACTCTATTACCGGGAGACCCAGCGTTAGCAGGCCTCTCACCAGGTAGACCGACGATATCGTCATAATTGCGGGCAACCGGTAGATGCAATTAGGAAGCTGTCGTTCAATGTTGCGTTCTAAGGGGGAGGCCTTTGTTCAACAGTGGACATCTTCCGACTGATGATGATGATTACTCTATGCTACTCAACAAATTATCACGACACAACATAATCTATTTACTAACAAGCCTCTAAATATTTATGTTTGCGATATAAATTACTATGGAGATTCCTCCAGCCGATAAAACGTAAACACTTAGTACATATTTAGAGTAAGCTAATATCTTCCGTGTTGGTTGCGTGAGTCACTCGAAACTCGCGGCTATAGTCTAATTATGACGTAAAGTGACTGGTTGTAAAATTGTGTGATCCTTAAAACAAAAGCGGGTAAATTATCTACGTAGAAGCACTGATAGCCGAGAGGTATGACCGTTGGCTTACCAAATTTTAGGTCAACCCGGCACTCACAAAATATGTCTTTTCGAATTCTTGTGCGTATTATATAGTTATCATTTACTAAGAACATTGAAGAAAAACATCGCGACGAAACCGGCACTGGGATATTTTTCAACGGTGTGTAAAGCCATGTTAGAGGCCTACAGGCGGTTTAAACTCTAACACCAGGTGTTCATCAACCGTACGATAAGAAGAAGACCTACGAATGTTGCATAGTGGGCCCAATTAATAGCGATATTCTCCTTACTTGTTACGTAGGTATAAATTAAAGAAAACCTCTCTGCTTACGCCTTTGTAAATTAAAGTCGTGATTTTATGTACGAATTTAAATAAATTTACCCTGGTCTTACTAACGTGTTTTTGTAGGAATGCCCAACTAAGTAGTTTCAAACTCAAACGAAGCCCTTATTCATGAGCTACAGTAAATAATATGACTAACATTCACGAAAGTTGTAGGTAAGAGTAAAATGAATAAATATTCCCACATAACATCATGCCTGTACTTCCCGAAAGGGTAGACACTTGGCCTCTATTACACGTGAGATAACCATCTCTAAAAAGAACAAAGAAAAAGTGACCATAAATCGAACACATTGAGTTCGACATAATAATATCAGATAGCAGGTCACTTTATGAAAAAATTGAAACAAGAGAAGTATTTCATAAAAGTATCTGGCCATCAATAAAACGCGGCGATATCGAGTGACGGTGTTCGGCATTTGTGAGTAGTGACGTCACGGGATTGATGGGCGCCATGTTTTTTATTAAATGGCCGTGCATTCTGCGTCGGTATTCAAAAAAAGAATAGAACGAATTCTGTTCGATTGAACACGTGAATACAACTATAAAAGTAATATTATAATGTTTTAAAAAGTTTAATTTATGTTTTAGTTTAAATTGTATTTTGAAGTAAGTAATTATTCATTTATTCCCTTTGGAATAACTAAGCCTTCTTACTCTACATGTAGATATGAATTTATAATGTTGAATATTATTGTAATTGTGTATAGAGTAAAGACAGCGCACAATTTTCTTTCCAGTGTTAAAATATCATGTTCTAGATAAAATCTCTTTAAGTGATTAAAGAAAAACAAATCATTCGGAGCTTTCTTTTCAGTACGAAAAGAATGAGAAAGCTTCGAATAATTCGATTTTCTTTTATTTGATTGTGCTATTGTCTGTGTGTTACGTGGCGAATGTACTGATATTTAAAAAAGTTGAATGATTATAATACAAAAGAGAGTTAATGTAACAAGTAATAATCAACATAATTATTCTTTAAGGCTTTATTAATGTCTCCATTGTATTTAAACATCTATTATTATACTTTTTTAATAAACTAGCTGTGCTCCGCGACGTTACCCGCTACATTTTTCGGGATAAAAGTAGCTTATGTGCTAATCCAGGGTGTCACCTCCAAACCAAATTTCATCAAAATTGGTCACGCCGTTTGAGTGTAAAGAAGTAACAAATATAGAAACACTCACAAACTTAGGCCTTTATTATATTAGTCTTATGTTATAGTGTGATATACCCCAGTTAAAAGTATAATAATTAGTATTTATTGTTTTGAAAGATAATCAAATTAAAAGGGAAAAGGCAAAAAGTAACTTACCTATACTTTATTCGAAATAGCCACCTTATTACTTAAGTTTAAAATGGTTTAGTTCTGTACTCGTAAGACTATATTGGGTAGCTACCAGTAAATATTGATGCAGTAGGTACAACAAAAAGTTTGTTTAATAAAACATCAAATAAACCATTCTTTCTAAATTCAAACTGACAGTTACCAAAACAATAGAAAAATAATATTTACATCATCCAACACATAAACTGATGGACTTTACATCGATAACGTCAAATCGTTGTCTATCCAAACATCTTCCGTATTAACTAATGAATCATCACGATGTTTACACAATTCATAATTTTAAACAATTGATGGGATCGTAAATTTTATAACGGTAATAAAGAAAACTATAAATATAACAATAAAACTAAGGAATGTTAGATACTACAAGGCCGTTGGAAGGAGGCGAAACGTAGGGCCTTCTAGTTATTCAAACTTTGTATTGAAACTAGCTGCGCCTCGCGGTGTTGCCCGCTACATTTTTTCGGGATAAAAAGTAGCCTATGTGTTAAACCAGGGTGTCAGCTAGCTCTCCTTATGAAATTTTATTAAAATCCATTCAGTAGTTTTTACGTGAAAGAGTAACAAACATGCATCCACACTTACTTCTGCGTTTATAATACATAATAATTATATTAGTAGGGATAGATGCTTGAAACATGTTTTCAAACTATTTTTAAACGTTTAAGATCAACATGTATAAGAACTAGGTTCCATTTGCGGACTGCGTCTTCGTCTGTGGGTACAAAAAGTTGCTAATAATTTTTAGGAGTACAAAGTAGACCATACCAAACGACCATGTCAAATCCTAATGTAGCTCCATGCCAAATTTTATCGAAATCGGTTTAGTAGTTAAGTAGTGACAACGCTATAAACGGACACAAGGACATAGCATAGATGTTCGCTGTTAAATTATTGCTCTATTTTAGTTTGATCGTCCCAAAACCAGTGAAACACTTTACCTTTTTTCATCCATTTCGATCGTGAGCTACTGTTGTCCAATTAGTACAACTACACAACACAGTCAAGTTCCAAATAACAATAAGAATTAATGTCAAATAAAAGCTTTCCCAATTGTTATACAAAATTGTCTATACGAAACCTACATAAAATCGTACTACAGTATATTAAATTGGATTACAGTAGCCAGTACCATCAAAAACAATACGGTTTGTACCACCCGACACCCAATTTTTATACACCATTTTATATTTATCATACATAAACCAGCACTTTTGAGTATACGAGTACTTTTTTGATTCAGTCGTCACCCAATTTCCTCAATTCTAAAGGTTGACCTAACCTAGACCCAAGTTTATTGTTGTCGAATAAATCTCTACTCGGTTTATTGCGCGAAATAAAATGGCGGACAAAATAACTGAACACAGATTTCGTGAACAGATCCGGTAAATGGGATTGTAGACTTTTATGCGTTGGTTCAATACGATTTATATTTGGGAGTCGGTTTGTTATGTGGCGTAAAATAGGCGTTAAGTATAATGCATGCGAATGCTGATAGACGAGTGGTGTGACCGTTGGACTGCCAAGTCAAAGGCCACAAGTTCAAACCCCGGCACGCACCAATGTCTTTTCGAATTCATGTGCGTATTCAAATTAGATATCAGAAGACGTTCTTTCATTATTACACATTATGGTATGTTAAAAAAAAGTTCAACTACTTATGATGCTTACTGTACAACATTTAAACGATATACACGAAAGACTGGAATTATTAATTTAAATCTCATTTAAGGAAGCCATTACATTACAACCGTAAAAAAATTAATATCGTCATTTTTCTAAAGTACTTTCAACGTAAAAACCTATTGCAATATCTCGGCGACGTATAACTTTAACTACTCAATACAAAAGGGGAGTCTTAACGGCATTCTGCACGAAACGATATAAATTGACGCCAACAGCAGCTGAGACTGCGTTCATCATGTGTTTTAGAATGATACCACCATGTTAGATTGCGTGTTGTTCTCATCAGATCGTAGCACACTTATCAACCCGGAAAGAAATTGTAACCGTATCAACTCGAGCCGTGCAATATTCTTTGTATGAAACTCCCTACTGCAAAGCACACTAATCGGATGCGGAACGTAATCGTGTCGCCTCGCGACCGGTGAGTCGTAAGTGCGACGTCGCGTCGCCCAACCGTAGCCGAGTCGACGTATCGGAGCAGCTGATCCGGACGCTTTGGTTGCGTGCGTACGTAAGCGCTCCTGTACACGATGCCGCCGCCGCGCCGACACCGCGCCGCCACCGCGCCTCTATGCTGTGTATACGCTCGCGACCGCACCGCTAAGCAGAGCTAAGGTGGACGCCTGATTGACGGCGAGGCGAAAGGCGATACGGTGACGATCCCTTTCCGATTTTATATGTATGGTAAGACGCTAAGGAGGTTGTTGACAACATGTACAAAAGGTTTCAAGCTCAAGCAGGTTTATACGTAAAATGACACTTACTACTTAGCCTCTTATGTTTCTCATGTCATGTGTTTATGTTTCAGCTACCATTAGTGAAACCTTTTCATTTGTTTATTTTAAGACCAGCGTGGGATTTTACTGGCAGCACGAGTCTGTCACGCCCCCTCTTCCCCTCAGATGGTAAAGGATATTCCTAGCAAAAACAAAAAAGGATCGCCCCGTATAACATAATTATTGGATTAACCTATTGTAATTGTAATGTCTGCTGAAAAGTGGGTTTTGTTCAGTTTTGAATAAGAAAAGTTAAAACACTTAATAATCTAACGAATGTGGAAGTTTAACCAGCACAACTGACTTCATACCACTCTTGATCTCCCCTTTGAAGTCACAGCACCAGTACAGTCGTGATATTAAAACAAATTTATATCCCATTTTATTTGCACGCCACTGTACGATCCAGCTTTAATGTATTGAAAATAATAAATCTACAGGCTGATTGACACATTGGTTGAATAAATACTAAGATGTCTACACAAAATGTTTACTTTATACGTGGGTGTTATTGGATTACGTGTTTGTTCACGTCGAAATGTATATATATTGTTTTTATTGAAAAAGTTCGGTTTTAGAATATAAAGCAGTAATAAATATCAATTTGTAATACCTTTTTTTAGGTGTAGCGATAGAATAATATACTTTATTTCTTACTAGATGCGCCCCGCGGTGGTACCTGCTACATTTTTTCGGGATAAAAACCTATGTGTTAATCCAGGGTATCAGCTACCTCCTTATGAAATTTCATTAAAATCCATTCAGTAGTTTTTACGTGAAAGAGTAACAAACATCCATCCATACCTTCGCGTTTATAATATTAGTTTCTTATATTGGATAAATGAAGAGACAAAAAGCCGATGAATAGCAATAGGCTTAGCTATATTGGGACTTCTGCGCCCTCACCATACACTCTTAAAGCAGGAATTTATCGTTTTGGAAGCGAGAGGCCGCTACGTGCAGTATAGTGTGGCACCTCGCTTACTCAATGCAAAACGTCCTGTCTTAAGAGTTATTAGTAAGAGGGCTGATGTCAAGCGAAATGTGAAGCTTAATAAAAAACTGTTGATAAAAGAGTACTCTATTATATTATTCTTTAGGGAAATACAGTAGTAATTGCTTGTATGAATAAAACCTATTAGATTTGAACATTGCGTGTAAATATGAATACAAAATTACCCGTACAAAAACTCAGTCTTGAACATTTACGACACCGTAATGACATAAATTGAGAAAACCTGCGAAAATAAAGTACTGGGGCGTTCGCGAATATTATGAAACAATAAAATTGGACGCTGAATAACTCATCGTGGAACAAACGAAAACCAACCTTACGATTAAAGCATAAGCTTCTTATTTGAATGTCTTATTAGCTACCTGTATTATCTCAGAGTAAAGTTCACGGGGCAATTTCGCAGACCTTCTTCGTAAGAGCAAAGACCTTTGGACTTGAAACAAGGGTTTGTTCAAGCAGGTGATTAATGGGTGACGAACTTTAACCATTGAGATATCCCATGCCAACGTCTGAGGTAGGCATCATCTACATCAGCCGAAAGACGTCCACTGTTGGACAAAGGCCTCGTCCTCATTAAGGGGAGGGGGGTCATAAATCGGGGTGTCTGTGCGCTTAGCAAGCGGCTTGGGGATGGCAGGATTGGTGTTTTGAAGTTATAGAAGACGCTGATCTTCTGGATGTTCCCTATGTCGTCTTTTACGACACCCACGGTAGGAAAGGGGGTGGTCAATTCTAGGCTGGATACTACTCAGGTAGGTACAGCTTAGCTAGAGGTAGGCACAGCTCCCAACCAATTCCAGGATTGGGCTCGATATCTCTATTTCATCACCTTTCAAAATAATTATACATGTTATGACCTCGTCTCATCGTTATGTAAGAGCCATATACCTACCTCTACCATATATATACCTATAACAACAATATTGTTTTTGCGAGTCGGCTAATAGCTGTATCATTATATCAACAGAATTAGCTTAATCCGTGGTGTAACGTTTAGCCAGTCAACAAGACCGTAGCGTGACTGACAGCCCAGGGTGCGCCGGGCATACAATTAGGTACTATTAAGGGCTAGGCTCTCTTCGCGTTTGCTATTACTAAATAACTAATCTCTGGTTTCAAATCCATCAAAAAACCGAAATGAAACTATTTTAGACACAATCGACTCTATGACCTCCCAAAACCTGTTAGTCTCTAATTAAGAAGGTTTTAAGCATTTAAAAGTAAGAATCTATGTAATTAAATGAGTGGGTCTAGCCAGTCTGCGATGCTTTTAGACGAGCTGAAAGCGCCGAAGGGAAGTGTGGGGAAACCGCAACCTTTCAATTAACCCCTAATTTTGGTCTGCACAGACTAAAGTACACCGTAGTACTTTTATTCTAATACAAAATCATGATAGTACTCTTTTTTGCCTTGAAGATATTTCAGTGAATGGAATCAAGATTTTTTGGTAATCTCTACAGTACGAGTTGCGATTAAGGGACTAGAAAATCAAATGAGTACTCGAGCTTAATACTCTTGCCTTGCTTCTAAAATCCGCATAACATGAGGGTTCAATTAAAAATATTTACTTAAAATCGTGCGACATTGAGGCATCACACATGTCCTAAAGTGGAACGATTTTCTCCAGCGAATCCCACTAATATTATTTTTTCCACTTTAAAAGTTATTTACATTAATCTACAGCACCAATCGAGTCGCCTCTCTTTATCCTACAAATAAACATAGACAAATTTTATCTCTACGGTCTGGAACCAATTAAAAAGTTTTTAAGCGACAACTCACACATCCCAACGACTGGCTATCAAGAGATGCTTTATGTCGCTGGCTGGAGATTTATTTCAAATTGAGAACAAAATCGTTATAGATACTTTTTTTTTTTTTTTTTTTTTTTTAAGGTTATGGCTTCATCGACGAACCTTCGATGATTTTGCCAATGTCAAGGTGTAGTAATAATGGTCGGTACTATAGATACTTTAAAAGTAAAGGAACGATGGCGGTGTCAGTTCCAATAGAGACTTGACCTGTCTTGGCCGCTAATGCACCACTCGGCTTGGACGCTAAAATTCCAAGAAAACAAAACAAAAATTACACAATTCTTACCATAGTTATGACAACTGTCTTGACAAACCTTCCAATATGATTATATAACGAAACGATATAACGAAAGTTGTCTTATTTACTTTAAAACAAAATTTGTTTTCATCGTTAAAATGGTTTATGTCATGGGGTAAACCGTATTAAAAAAAAATAAACTATGGTTAGTTTAAAATAATTTAAGAGTTGGTCGTCGTTTATCACGAGGTCTAAAATAGTAAAACCCCAAAGTGATTTTAACAGTTACAATCCCAAAACAATACGACAGCAAGCACAATTTATTCACAAATTGAAAACCCTTGGTCTTTTTATAAAGTGACTGTTAAACAGTTTGTCTAATGAATTTTCTCCGTTTGACTGGAAACTTATAGAACTATTCTCAAATTCAATAAAGAACTTAAACCTAGTGAAGTAAGGTTGCTTTTGCTTTGAATTATTCATCTGTAAGTTATTCAATGTTTAGGTACGTTTTTTGTAGCTTGGATCGTAATTCAAATATTAGCATAATCATTAAACGTATAGATAGGAATCGCGCTATCAATACTCTTTTATGCCAAAACAATTCAAATATCGTTCCAAAAAGGTTGAGTTATATTCAGCCAGAATACTAGATATACACGTGCTACCTAATTTATAACTAAATTGCTTTTGAAATCTATTTCCATCTCTATTCATGCCCAAACAAATGACAAAGACAGGTATCTTATAAATCGTGTGAAAATTGCCAGGATTTCTGTGAATTCGGCTGTTAGTTATATCTGTACAAACGTTATCTATCCGCCATTTGAATCATCTTCTCTTATCCATTAAAATGTATTCAAAGCTTGTTTATCTATGATTATTCTAAGGATAATTTATTCACTGAATTATAATGTAGAAACATCCGTTTCAATAATATTAGTCGAACTATTTAAATTTAATGGAGACCGACATATTTACAGAATAGACCTCCTACTATGAAATCTAAAAGTTGTCATGTTTTCGTTGTGGAAGCGGGACGCCGCTACGTGCAGTGTATTGTGCCGTCTCGCTTCTACAACAGAAATTATCTTGCTTTAAGAGTTGATGGTAAAGGCCCAGACCCATTTAATAACGATGAAAATAAATCATTCCATTATCTTACTCAATGGTGGCAAAAATAGCTGCCATTCACAATATTTTTAGACAGTCTACTGGGAGCCACAATGTAAACTCATTATTATATTATGTTCGCGGCTTTTTGTTTTAATCTCTTTTCATTAGGGTTATTTTAAAATACCCAAGTTTTATCATAACATGTTTTTTGGATCTTGCAATTTAATATTATTTGGATAAAAATTATCATTTTTTTGTATTATACTTAATAGCTTAGACGCTTTGTTGGTTGTCCTTAAATAAATAAATAAATAAAATAAAATAAATAAATAAATAGCTTAGACGTTAAGATGGTTAGAATTCGAAGTAGGTAGCTATATCGTTTTGATAATTTTAATCCAGTTGACTTTTCCAGGCATAAAATTAAAAGCCTGTCGTTCAGTTTCTACCTGAGTTTTATCTGTAAGTTAGCAAAAATAAAAAAAAAGCTGTGTTTAAAAAACGAACATAAATTAAACAGTAATTTGGATGGAGCAATGTTTTTCGGGGAAAACACGTTTCGTTTCCCCGAATCAATTTAGAACGCTATTCTCTGTCTTTCATTCATTCTGATATTATTTCAATATTATTAAAAATCCTACACAACCTTTTATTCCGTAACAAATTCTTCGCGTAGAACTATAAAAATAACAACCTCAACGGAGTACGTTCTTTGAAAAATCCGAGATAGTAAAAACACATTAGCCTTTGTACAACATTTTGAAGCTATAGGTACAATTTATTATTCAAACTGGACGGAGCCAGTACTGAGTCAAAGGATACATTAAGAGGGAAGAGCTGGTTGTTATTATATTGTCGACGTAGAATACTTGTACATACATCTACATAATGGGCCAACATATCATGCGTGTAATCTGCAAAGGGACGAGACGGCTAGTAGTAACACATGGGTGTGGACTGTGTGGCTCTGAAATCTATTTTCAAGTCAGAACACTGGTTTAATTTAATTTAAAGAATTTGTTTCCCAAAAGATTAGCTTAATGCTCGTTTATTGTGGCGTTCTAAGGGGGAAGCCTTTGTTCAACAATGGATGTCTTCCGACTGATGTTGATGAAGTTTAATTGATGATATACTTTCTATAACACATTTTCTACTGCTCAGTCGTGCGTAGAAGACACCAGTGAAAGTGATTTAGAAATTTAAATGTATTAGACAAAAAAATTGATTTTCCATAGTTATGTGTGTACGGCCAGTAATTAATTACACTGTTCAATTATAGAGCATAAGCGATGCTGTTGGTAAAGAGATTATTATAAGAGTTTGAATCAAGACCTTTTCAGAAAAATCTAGCCATATTTTTAGGCGTTACGATATAGACCATGTTTGAGACTATTGTAACTATTAAGATAAAAAAAAAAAAATTAAAATCCAGCTAATGTATTTGAAGTAAGAACAATATTTGTGATATAATACATGTAGATTTATTATTATGTAGAAATGTATGGATGTCTGCCAATCGCATTATTTTTGTGTATAGTCTACTGTCAGTTGTACGTCATTCAAATTAAGAATATCCTTCAAACGCGATGACTATTTTCTTTTTTTCTATTTGACGTCAAATTTTCATTTGTGCCGTTTGTGTATAATATTCCATTTATTTAAATCATGTAAAATTATTAGTTAGTGGTGTAAAAGTCGTGAATTCGTTGATGCTTCTTACCCTTGAATGCCCATTAAAAAGATTTGCTAGGATATAAAAGACGATGTCGTAAATTTTATTGAGCACAAGCACAAAGCTATTCTGCCTCACATGGCATAAAAGCAAACGCGTGTATGGTCGGCTCCCATTTAGATATAACTACGATTCAAAAACAGTGTATATAATACGCAAGCCCGTTATTTATCCACACTCTGCATGACATCTCTTTAGATTCATGGCGGAATTATAGCTACATACAAATATAAGTCTTAGTAAATTCCAGCCATTTTGTTTGCCACATTATGAAGGCACAAAAGGCTTGGCAACATTTTATACAGTCTATGGCCTTTATAAATTGTTAGTCTCGCAGTGACCTCTATGATTCTATAGTAATTCAAAATACGAACATCTGTAAAACGAGACTTTATTGTCCATGATCTTTTATTCTTTATTCTAAAATACAAATTTCGTAATTCAAAATAGGAGTTTTTTTTTATTTAATTGCGCAAGGCCATGACATAGATTCTATGCTGCCATGTCCCTATAAACTTCGCCACAATGAGCATTACTATAAAGCGTAATAACCATTATTTATGTAGAGTATTATGATAGAGTTTGAGTATTAAAGATTTTAGGTACCGTTCAATGCTCGTAATACATGTACTTATTTGAGTATGGGGCTTTGATAGAAGCAGTGTATAGAAAAATACAATAAAATCTTGTTTTATAGTATGGTAAAGTTCGTTGAATTACTTTGTATGAGTGTACTAGGGTATCAGTTTGTATGTATGTATGCAAATATATTATTATGTTTTATAGGTACTCATAGGGGTCGGACACGTGTTATAACGGAGGGATCTTTGTAACTGTTTGACCCTTTGTCATACAATTAGGGTAAACTGAAGGGCATGTGTAACGTATTTATAACCGACTTAAAAACGCGGAGGTTCTCATTTATCGGAATGTTTTTTTGAATGGTATTCGAACGTGAGTCCAACATCGATAATTTCTCTTTTGATAAAACATGTCGTCTTGGCTGACTGTCTTAACATGCTAGTCAATTCAAGTAATTGATAGAATATAACATAACATAATATCACGCCTGTATTCCCCGAAGAGGTGAGCAGAGATGCACATACCATTAGGTCCCAATGTAATAGGGGGCGAGCCTATTGCCATCAACCGGGCATAAATCCAGACTCCGTGCTCCAACTATGAATTACCTAATGGAAAAACCCAGTAACACTTTGCCCGACCCGGGACTCGAACCCAGGACCTCGTGCTCTGCAGTCGCGCTTAACAACCACTAGAATAACGAGGCAGTCGATAGATGATAGAATATAATTCTTATTTATCAGTGAAGTCCCTAACTACAGCCGTTAGTCTTAAAGTGTCTCTAGCTTACGTGTCACTTTCAATTTTAAACCCTGTTTCGACTTGAAATCAACATAAAACCGGTGTAAAACCTCCCTAGTAAAATGCTAAGTACGTAATAGCGTAGTCGATGCAACGTTACAGGCTGATTGCATAATAAACACGATAAATAATGGATGACTCGCTAGAAATGTTAATCTGATATTAAAATTGAGCTCGTGAGAAGTTTAGGTATCTATTGGAGTCCGTCAATGCATTGATAAGTAAAATATGGTAAAAAGATGGAAGGATGTAATACTGTGGTGGCCACGTGATTCACGGATAGCATTCAAAAGTACTATATTTAAATCTAGACAGACTTCTAAATATCATACTTAAATATATAAAAAGTAATTGATGTTTGCTAGTCCCGCTAAAACTCGAGAACGGCTGGACCGATTTGGGTAATATTGGACTTGAAATATTTGAAGTCCAGGGAAGGTTTAAACGGTGATAAAGTGGTACCAAGTTCGCCGGCTCAGCTAGTAAGGAATAATAACAAAATCGATTTAACAATCGGGTGTGTTTCGAACCGACAGACACTGGTTTTCAAGTCCTACTTAATTTAGACTTTTCTTAGGTGACTAGGTTATGACTGAATAATTATCAAATTGTGAGAGATAAAATGAAATACGCTAGAACCTTATAGATGTACCTATGATATTTTATGCAATCTGGCAATATGTAAAAAGGTGAACAAAAAGTCAGATTCATCTCCATAAATGTAGGTTGGTTTTGACGACCTGATTGGCGCAGTGGTCAAGCGATTGGACTGCTGCGCTAGGGGTTGCGGGTTCGATCTTCACACGGCACAAAAATGTGTGTGATCCGCAAATGTTTGTCCAGAGTGTTGGTGTGTGATATTTCATAAAACATACCCACGAGTCCAGACACAGGAGACATACCAAGTGTGGGGCGGCGTTTTACTTTACAAAAACATGGTTCCTAAAAGATGTACGTATGTATGTATGTATATTCCATACATTGAATATCTTGCACTTATCTCTTTGATTTGATGACAAAGCTAGCAGGCGCCATAATACACGTAATGTCGCGTAATCTCTTTTGTGTTCTATAATATCGTACGCGAGAATGAAAAACCGGGTAATGGCTAAACGCCTCCACCAATTTGAGTGAATACGCTTTTGTTGCCTTCACGCAAAAGAAATAAGATAATATACACGCCCTTTCGCAAAATTAAAGCTACAAAAGGATTTTTTGTTTTCAGTTTTTTTGGAACTCGCTGTTACCGCTTCCCTCGCGATAATTTATTAGTCTTACGGAATGTGAAGATTTTATTTATAGGTAAATACATATTTTAATACTAACATTGGCCCAGGACTTTGCGTGAACTGAATTGGGTTGTTGATACCACTAATCAATTGACATACTTTTTATGAGCTGTCAAAACGCTATTCGTCGATTTGTATGGCAATAGGAATCTGTGACGTCACTTGTTCGCAAACGCCAACTGAGTTTTACTACTATTGATTGATTTTTAGCAAATAAAAATGGACTTTTATAGTTAATTATAAATTTATTGAATTTTTAGGGCTGAAATAAAGCATTTTTTTAGAGAAGTAGTGTCTTGGAATTATTATTGGGTAAGTGTGTCAACTACGCAATTGAGTTCAAAGAGTACTAAAACTAATTTAATAACAGTTGTTAAGCCATTTTATTATCCAGGATAAAAATAGGGTTTCATTATATTCATCCAGTTCATAAAACTATCTGTGCCAAACATCCAATTCCGTTCAGCCGTTTTTAGATATTTGAATAACGAACACCCAAACTCACAATCACAAACTTCCTAGTACGGTTCATTCATTCATTCGTTGTATACCGTGGTACAGCAACATACATGTAAATATAGAAACATCCACCGGTGTAGCAGGTAACGTGTGTCTCATGTAGCCTAGAAATACATTGTGACAACGAAGCGTCCGTCTGACCGTCTTGCGGAAACTAGACGGCTAGCAGAGAGGTTAAACTTGGCAGAGATGGCGGAACCATAGGTGCATTTTGAATGGTGTATGTAGGTAAGACACTCGATGTATATTATGTATATATTTAGAAGGTAAATACAATTGAATTTGAAACGTCTTTGAATTCCATTTGATTTTCATTTGTTTTCAAGGAAATATTTGGCTTATCATGAACGTCTAGTTCGAATGTTTGGTAAAGATATTTTTTTTTATTATTTATGAGGGTTGACACTTACACGAATACTAATTCTTCTTATCGCATGGTTGATAAACAACCTGGTGACAGAGTTTAAACCGCTTGTAGGCCTATGACATGGCTTTGCACACCTTTCAAAAAATCTCTCAGGTGTGCCGGTTGCTTCACGATGTTTTCCTTCGTAATACGTACATGAATTCAAAAGGACATTGGTGCGTGCTGGGATTTGTAGGTGTCTTGTGTCATTTGACTTGGCAGTTCAATGGTCATACCATTGAATGCTATCAGGCTATCAATGCGACTTTGAAATGAAAATATTTTACGGATGTTGTCGCGGTGTATTTGATTTATTACCCAACGTTTTGATAATTCATGGTATTCCTTTACATAATTCATGGTCAATGTAATAAAACATTTCAATGTCATAATATTCATCATTATAAAAAGAGATCCTTTTATCTAATTTAGAACCTATAAAGTTTTGGTAGATTAATAAAGGCCGAGATTTAGACGCAGACCTTAATTATTTTATAATAACTCGCTCAAATTTACTCCACGTAGAAGTATTTATAATCTTCAAAATCCCTTAATCCTGGTAATTTTCACAAACAATCCTTTCGAGGTATTTGTAAAAAATCCCATTAAAAACCAAATCTAAATATTCAAGCTTCGGAATGAACAAAGCATTCTGATCCTTAATTTGTTTTTATGTGAAGTCGCGGTTTTATTCGCGTTGAGAGATACCAGCCCCTACTATGAGCTCTTAAAGCAAAATCTTTTCCATTGTGGAAGTGAGACACAGCTACCTGCAATGTTGTGCGTCTTGCGTTCACAACGGAAGACGTCCTGGTTTAAAAACTCATAGTAACAGCAGGCTGACAGAAACGCTACCATTGGAGTTGTGGATGGTGTCTTTAGCCTTCGACTTACCCAACAGCTTTGGCATATTTTGGGTAATTAATTTTATTATTTACCATGGGAGAGGCCTATGGCCAGCAGTGGACTGAGATAGGCTGATGATGATGATGATGATGATTTATTATTAAGATAAACCCTTGCTGCAGTTATTATTTGTAAGTATGATATACATTACGTAGGGAGCAACTAGAAAACTTTACAACATAAACTTATTTATAGGTACGAATAAGTTGTTATTTACTATATATTCCGGTTATACTCACGGGTGTATGGCGGCAGAGTCGCGAGCCGAACTGACTGCTCTGCCGCGTAACCAGCTCATGAATAAGGGCTCCGGTCGAGTCCGAAACTAGTCGGGCATCCCCGAATACACCCGTGAGTATAACCGGAATATATAGTAAATAATACGAATAAGTTGCCTCATAGTTGTCATATCTGCGAATATTTTATTTGCCAACCAACTTTTACTAGCATATCATTGCAATCTTTAAAACTTCTTCAATTTACCATACACCATAGTCATGTATATATCTAGTAGCAGTACTGAAGGACGTTTAATAGAATATATTGTGAATTGAATGTAGTCTAATGTTGAACTGCCCCTGTACCATGAACTCTTAAAGCAGGAACTTTCCGCTGTACAAGCGAGACACCGCGTTATACTGCACGTAGCGGCATCTCGCTTCCACAACGGAACATATTCTTCTTTATGAGTACATAGTACGGGGGCTTTTACAGGCCACGAGCGTGTCTATGAAGTCCATTTGTATGATACATTGACCATTGTCGTTTTATTGTAGATACTATTGTTAGTTAATAAACCAGATTCACAGATTGTAACGTATACAGGAGATTTAAGTTTGAAGAATAACGACCGTACCATAATTTAAGAATGAAATAATATTATATTATGTTGATTAAATGTTTGAAATTGTTACTTACTGTAATTAACTTAAGGTTTGGTTTGTACTTTGTAGATATCTGATTATTTATGTGGATAGGGAATGTTGCCGCTATACTTACCTGAAAAAAAAAAACATATTAAGACAATGTAAAATTAGCGTTTTTATAATAACATGATATAATAAACAACATTCATTTCTTAGATTAGTCATGACAGTCATCATGATGAACATTATTAGTTAAATAATTCATTATGAGTTTCATTAGTTAAACCTTAGTAATTAATGTAATTAAGTAGTTAAGACTATGGTTGCCAATTAGAAATTATACGCTTAATTTTGGCGAAGAAGATCATGGACTTATGTGACCAACATTATGACAGAAAACATGTGTACTTTTGAGGTTTATTTTAACACGCTTCGCGACAATTTCTTATAACTTAGGCCATCTCTAGCATTTACAAGCCGGTGTCCACCAATTTATATTCATTTGTCGTTTTATTCAGTTTTATATTCATCTACAATACAAATGTAGCCATGATACGTTCTAAATTGTTTGCAGTTCACTCTTTGTCTGTACGATATGGTGCAGAAAATATACGTTTTGTTTCATAACAGAAATAGTGCTGAGTTTATTGGAAAGATTTATGTCTGAAGTTTAAAGTGTTGTAAACATAATATTGGATGTATTCTGAGATTCTGGAGAACATATTTTGTGCATTGTAGGTAGATAAACATACAAACACGCAAAAATTTCTGTATGTAATTTTAGATAATTTTTATGGGAGTCGATATATTATACTTACATTCTATTCCATATAATGAGTAGTTACAATAAAATGTGTGTGTAAGAATATAATGAGTTCCATATAATTACATGATTCCACAGAGGCGACAACCCTGGCTAGACGTTAAATGGCAATCTATTTGACGCCTACCCAGGGTTGTCAATTCCTAAAAATCTTAACGGCGATAGAAGGAAAAGAATAATTTTAATATACTTACATGAATAATACAGTAAAAAGAAAAGTCTAGTAAGATATCAATAAAAGTTATATCAAGTAGTTTATCAATTTAGAGTCTAGTAAGACTTATCTGCTACTGTCACATGACCTGTTGTTGAGGTTTGTCAAAGTCTAAAGCAGCAACAAGCACTATTAGTCTAGACTGTAGACTAATGTGTATATTAGGATACCCAATCAATTGGGATTATGGAATACAGAAGACAATGGTTGCGTGTGCTACAAATATTCAACATTCAGACTGACAGGCCTAAACATACGATATTAGGCTAAAGGCTTAAGAGTTAACTAAGTTTGGCTAAGGCTAAGCTGCAGATTTAAGTTGGCTAAAACTTTAAGTGGTGTCTAAACTCCAGCTTAGACTTTGTAAAGTCTGCCATATTATGAAATGATGTGTTCAGGGTATTTGGTAAATAACAAGTTAGATTTGCGAGATACTATATGAAGATAGTGAAAAGCATTGGCGCGGTGCCAAAAGAGTCAACTTTTGTGCGTCCGTTCCCCGTTTGGTACAATCATCATCATTATTATCAGCTGGACCACATCCACTATTCCACAAAGACCTCCCCCATGGTAGGTGAGGGGGGGTTGCCATGATCCCCACGCTTGGCAAGCGGCTTTGGGATTGCAGTATTGGTGGTGAAGTTACAGAAAGAACGCTGCTGCCCATCTTCTGGATTTTCCTTCAGTCGCCTTTTATGACCCACGGGAGAAAAGGCTTTTGTTACAAACATTAGTCTAATCTACAAATATTGGTTTTTAGTGTGGTAGTACTATGTCTATGACGTCATGTTTTACTCAGATTGGTTTATGTTAACGTCACTCGCATACAGTACGCATGTGACAAATGACTCTCGGGCTCTGATTGCCAAAAGATTGAAACTGTGATATTAGATGCTCTTAACAATGTGTAATATTTTGACAGCCTTTTATTTATCATTACGCTCTCACACTGGTTTCGTTAAAGAGGACATAAAGCCATACTATTATTATAAACGTGAAAGTAACTCTGTTTGTCTCTCTGTTACTCCTTCACGACTAAACCGCTGGATGGATTTTGATGAAATTCGGCGTGTAGAAAGTTTAAGACCCGAGAAAGGACATAGGCTACTTAACACGATCGAAGCCGCAAGCAAAAGCTAGTATACAAATAAAAGTATACACACTTAATTCATACACAACAGATAAAAACAAAACGCTATTTTAATATTTCTGGATTTATTATAAAGACATTTTGTTCTGTAAAAAATACTGCAATATCACCAACAAAGGCACGTTGCACCAGTGCACATGAGCGGTTTGTGCTCTGTATTATTCCAGCCAGTGCAGTGTAGCCGGCCAAAAGAAGAAAATCTATGCCCCAGTTCGGCATTTTAAATCAACGAATTGTGTCCATACGTTTTGATGAGTTATGAAATGTCAGAACGAAAATTATGGCTTTATTTTGAGAACCATGATTAGTAACTACTGAAATATTTACAGCAATTCTTCTTTTTTATTTTATTATTTTTTGGCTCACGTGAAACCATTTGAAACAATATAATTATAATACATATGAATTATAATCGAAATTTAGATGATGTCTAAGTCAATTTTCCAAATACATAGGTAGATATTAATGTGCAATTCTTATTCTTGTCTCGTCAAGATAATCTAAATCCAACACTGAAAAACAAATGAACATCACAAATGTATGTAGGTATAAAGTTGTCAAGTTGTTAGTGAGAGAAGCATGCAAAAAGGACAATTCCCACTAGCTCTTAGTTCAACGGAGCGTGTTTGTACACTCTGATGTATTTACCCAACACGTACTAACTGTCCCGCTAGAGTACTGGCCATGAATACTGTCAGAGTAAATGAGTAGTTTATTTCAGAGAAGAAAAACAACTATTCTCAAGGTAAAATTTAAAAAGTTTATACTTTGAATGTCGAATAAAGTCTCGTGAACAGAACCCTGCTCCATATACACGGGATTTTGCCTTTAACCAATGAGGTTGGTCAAGCAATCAGCCTCTATGGCGTAGGTAACGACTGAAAAAGTCTATTTGGTAATTTATAACCACGAAACCAACGCACCGATCGTGATAAAATTGTATGTATAAATATAGCAGGAACCTTAAGAAAGGATGGAGACTACGTTGTATCTTGGTGAAGACGCGGTATAATTTTGGACGAGGATTCATTAATAACTAGTAGGTTATCTTTAATAAACAATTACTGTGAAAACCAGTATTCTAAAATATGATGTGACTTCACTTGATTTAATAGTGTTTTAGGTCGCCAAAAAAATATATTGTCTTGTGGCAAAATAATTATTCTAAAAAGAAGTTAGCTCATTAACATCTATCGTTCTCATAATTGGAAGTAAATTTTGTAAGTACCTACTTCATTATGTTTCTTCTTTATTTTCAAGAAAATCTCTTTAAAATTAATGGCATAAGGTCTATACGATAAGGTCTGTCTTGTCAAAGCGACCACTCTAACCTCTGAAATGCTACAGTAATTAAGATTTGTAATATCTCAATTAGGGGAATGAGGCACCTCTGCTTTTGCGAGAATTTATAACTCAAGATAGTACAGATACAAAATTAGAATAAAATGAAAAGCATTTGAAAAAGTCTGGCTAGCTCCTTAAATAGAAATAAATTAGTTTACGTACAGATTCTGCCAGCTAATTTTAAAATTACTGAAAATTAAAAAAATATATATTTTGCTCGCTCTGGGAATCGAGCCTAAGAGCTCTAGCTTGATAGCCGTGTACGCTACACATAAGTCATGAGGCAGCGCATATAATAAAATTGTTTAACAAAGCATATTTACAAGTCCATCCTTAATTAATCTAAGTATTAAAAAAAGGTTCACAATCCTATTTTTACAAGCCTATAATAATAATCCGAGCATCTGCCAAATTATTGTTGATTGATGGATGATATTATTTACAAGAATCCGCTTTTTGCTTTAATTGAGTTACAAAACAAATTCCCTTAACAAATATTGGGTATACTTTGTGTTTTACTTTGAAACGGATCTGCGATCGGAATTCCGTTTGTGCTCGAATCAGTAACGCGTATTTGCCTGTTTGTACTGCCGGCCTACTTTACTAAGTTCTCAAGTATTCATTATTAATTAACAACCAGCGGTTTAATGAAATACTAATATCACTTAGAAGGATATTCCACAATCAGAAAGTAGGTTTATACTGGTAACTTTACTGACATCTTTAACTTACCTTACACTACGTGGTAGCATTTCACAAACATGAAATATCAGACACAGCCAGACTGTCGAGGGAAACATTTACGGAACCCACAATAGTTTTGTCCCCTGAGCGGATCGTACCCAAAATCCAATTGCTTAGCCACTGCTGATTTTAATTGATTTAACTGATTTTAACTTCTATTTCGTAGATGTAAGGTAACTATAAAAAACAGAACAGTATCAGCTGTTTGTACAACTGTCATCTATTAGGCCATGGATGCATTAAAATCGGTTGATAAATGTAAAACTGTAAATAAAGATTTCCCGAAATTCCTTTGTTTATATACATTGCCTAGGTATTTTCACTTTAATTATTGAGTCATACATTACATTCAGGAAGGTTATATCCAACATTATGTCAACTACCAAAATTTCCGCAGAGTATAAAACTTGTTATCGTTCCGTACGAAATCTAAAGCGCAGTAATCTTCGTTAGGTACAGATAAAACTAATACCTTTGATATGAGTGTTAGAGCGAAAATTTCTAAAAAATATCTATTGGCGGCCATTTGACGTCATAGTTGCAAGCAATAAAATTAATATTTTAATGGGCGTTAACTAAAACAAACACAGTGGTGCGAGCCACATTGCTAATGGAGGTTGAAGTGTTTTATTAACATTTTAGTTTAAAGATAGTATGTATGCATTACCCATTATTATGTTCACAAAATGGTATGGTAAAAAGGTATAATCAGAGTCGATAACTACTGATTTCAATTCACACTAATCACATTTCTGACCTACTACAACACATATTTAAACTGTCCGAATATGTTGTATAATTCAACAAAGGATCCAATCTCCTTAAACCATGGCTTGTATTTCTATCATATAATTATATATCATTATTACTAAATAAGATACTGCGATATACTGTAGTATAGTGTTATCTTACCAAATATAGAGATAATTTACACAGATTGTAGGAAACTCCATACGTTCAAACTTGCTTGTTCCAAACGGTTCATAGTAACTGCACTTTGATGTGAGCTCGTAACAGTGCATGAATAACTTATAGTTCTATTACAGCCTTCTGAATCAAGTAAGCTTTATTTGGGAAACCACAATGGCCCTAAGGAATTCAGCCAGTTTTCAATTTAAGTCGACTTGACGATTTGACCACTGTTTGGCGAATTCTTGAGAAAGTAAAACAAAAGATGTTGATAGCTTTTTAAAACTGTTTTTGGAAATCTTCGTCAATTTCAGTCTCGTGAGCGTTATGGCTTTCAGCACGTGTATCATACTAAAAATTTTGAGCTCTCTATACTAGGATTAAATTGTACCATCGCGAATGTTGGCAAATTTCGGAAGCACAGTTCTTCATCGACCCCTTATCGGACGACCCTGTGCAGGGCTGGAAACTATGAATTCCATGCCGTCCCTTATAGCGATGAGCGATACGCCGGACTTATTTTAGTGGGTAGGGTCTGTTGTTTTACTACGGGCAGTTCCACACACCCCCACCGCTCTTTCCCTATGGGCGGAGAGATGAGATTTTTCTCACAAAAAAAAGGTCTGAAAACTATGAGTACGCCTTAATCCTGAACTGCTGGAATAGGTTTTGACTTCTTAGCAGCTTCCACTTCAGCAAAACCCTAAACTGACCAAAAACTATCTTGAGATTCTTAACTGCTCTATCAATGTTACTTTATTTGAGTTCATAGGTACACTTGGCTGGAGGTCTTTTGCTGGCGTTCAAAAGTCTAGAAGTTTAAGCAATCATACATCTTTGAGTTGGCAAGAGACAAGGTCAAAATAATTGCTCTAATATATTTTGCTTTAATGCCAGTTTCGGTAATTAGAGAGCTTGATGGACTCTTTCATTTAGGTATAAGTAATTAACTTGCCACGGCTGCGTCTGACTGCACAGAGTAAACAGACCTTTGCACTATTATAAGGCAAGCTTGTGGTTATTTAATTAATTCAATGTACTGAAAGTGGTACTGGGAACTCACTAAAAGCGGTGAATAGAGCAAAAAAGCAATTCTGTTTAGAGGCAGAAACTATTTCATATTCTGCAGGAAAATTATAAATTAAATTTCTCGCGTCTTGTAGGAAGCATAAACGTTTGAGAAATAGTATTCTTGTTTGTCAGCAAAAACAGAGATTGGCAAAAAACATTGCCATTATTTATTTGAACAAAGCCTGTAGGTATATACTCAAAGAATATAAGAGTTTAGATTCTTATTTAAATTTGAAATAATATTTTATCTACAGGCTCCAAAGATTAGAACTGATAGGAAGTTAGGTTAAACCTCGCTATGGTTTGCCGTAAGCTCCCAAAAAAGTCTTAATATGGCGTCTTCTTTACCAGCATTCCCATGGAAAAATACATGCTCTTACTGGCGTTCTGATTCCAAGATTGGTATGTAGGTCACATGGTCCTGAGATTAGCATAATCTCGATATACACTGACGGTTGCCTGGCTCCTAAAGAGATTAATACTGTTTACTAAAGAATGAATGAAGAACGACTATGAGTAATTACGCTTCAAGTCGATGTACTGGAGTTAATACGCGTCACCAGGAAAAGTTTTGGCGTAGATTTAAGTTATAATGATGCATATTTCAGATTTTTCAACGATGCCTGAAAAGTTCAGAAATGTAAAATGTTCTGAAGGTTTAACGTCTAGTTCCTAGTTTATAAGATGTTTTGGAATAGGATCAAATTTAATGCATCCAACACTTGTCTTAACAAGCTCCGCAAAATTAATATCAATATTTATTTAATTGGAATATTTTGCAGGAAAGACATGGCAAAAGTGGCATTGGGCAGGGTTTTGTGGAGGAATAATGGGAAGGCCTTTACCTAGCAGTGAGACACTGAATCACACCGGAAGACGCAGTGTTGGCAGGCCTCTTACCAGATGGACCGACGATATCGTCAGAATTGCGGGCAACCGGTAGATGGAATTGGCAAGCTGTCGTTCATTGTGGCGTTCTAAGGGGGAGCCTTTGTTCAACAGTGGACGTCTTCCGGCTGATGATGATGAGACACTGAATGGGCTACATAAAAAAATTCGTAAATCCAATTAATAGGTACGTTTTCAATTAATGATTAAGATAATTTAACTAAAATATCTTGGATGAAGAGTAAGATTTTGAATAATTGAAATAATTATTATCTTAGATTTACCTATCTAGTTCAACAAGGATGGAGGGACCTAAAACATAACTGGCGAAATGTGGGTGTACTATATGTGCACCTTTGCCTACCCCTTCGGGGAATACAGGCGTGATGTTATGTATGTATGTAGTTCAACAAGGCGAAGGGTTTGGTAAACGATAGAATAGCTAATATATTTTATGGTTAATTGAGAATATCAAAGGACCTAGATGGATCGTAGATCATTTATTCACAATAAGGCATATTAATGAAGGCGTTGGTTTTAGGCCTTTGTTCAGTGGACGTCTTCCGGCTGATGATGATGAGTGTAATTTAAGAAGGAACTTTTTTTTAAATAGGAAATGCAAGTAGAGAGCCCCCACGAGTGACCATAAGTACGTCCAACGTAACCAGGATAGTCAACCTCACCATATCTAGCCAATAGGTGTTTTTGGATTAATATCCTATCATAGGAGAAATAAATAGTAGATACCTTCTATTAATATAGAAGGTATCTACTATTCATTTTCCTGTATCATGGGTGTATTTTACAAACCCGAAATATCACACACACATAAACAGCAAAAACATCTACAGATCAAACCTGCAACCCGTAGGTACTCAGCAGTCCAACTGCTTAGGCACTGTTCCAATAAGATCGTCGTACCTATTTCTAAACTGATTAATTCACAAAGACTGGGCACAAGTATAACAACAGATAACACATTACCACAGGCGGGAAATGAACCGGTACGAAACACTTCGCTCAACATCCCAATCACTGCGCGAATTAGGTAGTCAAATTGGCAATGTAAAATTCGGAATGTTAATTAAGTTTCTCATTAATGATTGGAATTGATTTTATTAAAATGATTCAGTGAAATGACCGTGTTTCAAACAGACCTACGTTGAATTATTTATTAAAAGCTTAGCATATAAAACAACCCAATTAATTATTAAAAAGTAAACGGTGGTCCAGGATCTAAACAGAATTCTTAATGACGTTAAACGTGAGGACTTTATTTATTGTTTTTAGGAGTTTTTGATAGATTTAAGCTTTTAGGTAAAGTTAAGGTTTAGTTTAAGTAGGGTAAAATTATTCAACCGATGCTAAATAAAATACTTTATTGTTGGTTATACTAATATTACACACACAACATCACGCCTGTATTCCCCGAAGAGGTAGGTAGAGGTACACATATAGTACACCCACATTTCGCCATTTATGTTTTTTTTTGGGTCCCAATGTAATAAGGGGCGAGCCTTTTGCCACTAACCGGGCACAAATCCAGACTCCGTGCTGCTACTGAGAATTACCTAAGGAAAAACTCAGTTACACTGCCCGACCCAGGATTCGAACCCAGGACCTCGTACTCAGCAGTCGCGCTTAGCAACCACTAGACCAACGAGGCAATCAACTAATATACTAATATCGATAGAAAATAATATATTAAATTTTAAGATGATTTTAACTTTCATCAGAGGTTGAAAATCCATCTTATGCGTCATAAGTTCCAACACTAATGCTATTTTTCAGGCATAATTCAAGTTTATTTTATAACTGCGTGGGCTAACTTACTTATTCAATGCTTCAGGCACAAAAAAAGTGAACAAACGCGGACTTAACGCCAAAGGCTTGCATACTTTGCCGTATTTTAACATATTGATCTTGTACAAAAGTCACAAAACATTTTATTCCTGATAAATAAATTACACTTCTACGTTCCACAAAGAAAATATTCATGGTTTTAAGGCACAGCTCTGGCTGGTATACGATAAGACGGTATCGAGTCAGTTCGTACGTACAGCAGAGTTGACTCTATGCATATGTAATGTTTGTACAAGGTTATCTCAGGTCACAGGTGCCATATTACGACGTGTTTTTCTTAGATTTGTATAATATTTATTAAGGGATTTCTTACAATCATATTTGTGGCTTTTGTTTGTGTTTACAATGGAACTCAGTGACTGCATCACACTGTCAATTTTTTTTAACATATGCTTTGAAACTGGTTATAACAATCAATATCATTTTCAGCCGGTAGACGTCCACTGTCGAACAATAGCCTACCCGTTAGAACGCCACAATTTCAGCAGTTAGTAGTTCCATTTAATAGGAGGCTCTTTTCCACTTATCGGGAATATGTTTTATTCTATGGTATCCTAAGATAAAATTACTAAGTAAGAACATGTAAACGTACGCTCAACAAGTATCATAATAAAAAACCACGTAAGTAAATGTACTACAATATAATAACAAAACAAAGTCAATAAACGCGCAATAAACAGCGCAATCTTGGCAATAAGTGATGTCGATCGATGATGTGAAACAAATTAGTGTTAGCGCCAAATTGTCGCCTCGCGCCGCGGGAACGGGCGCATGGCGGCGGACTCTGAGCCGGCGGTCGCGATTTCAATAACGTTTCAGAAATATAAAATGACTTATAAAAATCTCGAAGAATCATTTGCAGAAACACTGCACAAAAAGCTGCTTTTTTAAAATTAAGTAAACAAACCGCAGCACTTTAAAAATATTCAATTATTGGCTTACATTATTTTACTTCAATAAATATGGCGTCCGTATTTAGATAGGTACATTACGAAGAATGCTACCACGTATTACAACAAAAGATGAAACGTAACAACAAAGCCAACATTAGGTAACACAATTTTACTAATAAACTAAAACTCAAAAAGTCTGTAAGCCTTCAATTTTCACTTCAGTTTGGCTATACGAAGCTATACGAAAGGCGTGGAACGCTTAGCTAACGATTCCACAAATAAAGCAATTCATTAAAGAGACACTCCTCACTTGTAATCCACCCTTTCCTATTAAATAATTGAATAAAGCTTTGGTCAATTGCCCGACAAATGCTAGTGGTAGGTACACAGTTGACAATTACATAGTTTTATAGACATGTATAGTTGTATACCATGGGCTGCCAATTAGGTCTTCGGCTCTGAGATTTCCAGTCCTACCGGTGTAAGATTTACACAGGATAGGTGGCATTTCCTGCTTTTCAAATGTCAATTATACTCAGGGAGAATGTGTTTATTTATTTTTGCCATGATCATCCCACAAAGCAAAGGCCTCACTTTCCTAACTTTCCTTTCTCCATTCCTCTCGGTTGTGAGCTGCGATAGACAATTTTTCTTTAAAAGAGTCAAGCTTGTCCCGCCGTCTTCTTCTGGGCCTACCATGTGTTTAGAATTTATAATTTCGTGAGATGCATAATTATAAGCTTGAAGTTTAGCCCGGTCAAAATTATGAAGATCTTAATGAAAAACACACTTAAGGGAAAGTAAATTGTATTTTCCTCCATTGAAGCTTAATTGAAAAATACCGCAAGTTCACTGAATGGTAATCTAAATATTCTGATTACTTTACGTAACAGTACATTAGTTGATTGTCAAGTAGACCAAATTACAATGTAGTATTAACAACGGCAAATTGTGTCTACTCTCTAGGCGCTCCTTGATTGCTAGGTCCCACATCAAAGCGTGTAAAAGCAACAGACAGAGACAAATTGTTGTGGCTTTCCAAATAGAGACTGGTAGCTTGAATGTCATCCTCTATATCTTTATAGCTCTGTCAAGGCAAAACAATCGATTGATGGA
The DNA here is from genome assembly GCA_946251915.1 of Abrostola triplasia. Lineage (NCBI taxonomy): Eukaryota > Metazoa > Arthropoda > Insecta > Lepidoptera > Noctuidae > Abrostola > Abrostola triplasia. The sequence continues at coordinate 2,440,171 of OX276433.1, forward strand.
GGAATATTTGAATATTCGAGAACACCATTTGAAAATTACTGGTATTGCGAAACTGTCTCTGAACACATCAGATGTCAGCACTACAAAACTGACACTAGCTTACAAGTGGACTGAGTTCTGCTGCTTGTTAGATAATGGTGTACAAATTGACGTTGCTGTCTGTACAGCATTTACCAGCACAATTGGGTTGAAGGCTAAATACCGTTCGAATTTGTAACTTCGTCTCGCAAATTTGGGGCTCTGCGCTGTAATTTAGAGTTATGCCTCACTAGGCAAATAGGGCCAGTATGTTACAGTAATGTCGGCGGGATGAGAAATTGGATGCGATTAATAAAATCCAAGGTTAGCTCTGTACAAAATAAAAAGAGTATTATCAAGCTGATGTGGGAATCAATATACATATTATGGTCTGGCGCTGATTCGGTAAATAATATACCTTCTGCTTCTTTCTATAAAGTCTCTTCGGACAGTCCTTAGTATGAATGCTAGTGCTAATACGCAAAAGTAGCCTCCTTACTGAAAACGATGCTAACATGTGTTTTAAGATAGCTACTTTTTAAGTCTACATCTCTACTCAATTCAATGCAATTTTTGACGTTTATGGCTCCATCGACGAAGATAGCTCTACTCATTGACGTCCAAACGACATTAACAGGTATAATCCAATCAATTGTTTAACACTAAAATTTTGATAAGGGGGTAGATATCCAGATTGACAGGCAATTCGTCAGAACTCATAAGCAAGCTAGCCCAAAGATTCTCCCGCTCTTAAAATTGCAAATTCGATTTTGTTAAATCAAAAATATTTTCATCATGACCCTAAATTCATAAAACTTTTTTCAAGCTTGCCTATGTCCCCGAAGGGCATTGCAAATTTCATAAGGAATAAGGTAGCGAAATTCTGGAATAAATTCTTCCATTCGCAAAGTCGATTAATTTTTGAATGCATCAACTTTACCAATCTAAATGATTTTAATTAGAAATCTGCTATTTCAGGAACGGATATTGGGTTTAAGAGTGGCGTTGCTCCAGCATGTTTATGATTGACGTCCGTTCGTGTTAAAACGAATTTACACATACATTTATAATTTTGTTTTAAATGATTTATCGAACTTTTTGTCGGGTCTTGCAATAAACCCACAATTTGAGGACATATTGAATGCTGCACGAAAATATTCTCTTTTTCTTCAGTCACATTATTGAAAAACCACACTATTACTTTTTGGTAGAACTAAATTGCTTTTAGATGTTAAATGTTGTTTTGTTTTTATAAGCGAATATGTACCAAGAGTAGGTACTTTGCTGGGAATACCAAAGTTACGTTCTTCTAAAGCTCTCCTTAACCGAATTCATAAACTAATGTAGTTATCTGGAAACTACCTGTTGCTAGCATTTGCTTTATAACCATAACGGGCCGTCTAATTAACATTTTAGTTGAAATATTAATCACCGAACTCAGTTCTGTAGTCCTTGAAGGGGAACGTGACTTTGTATAGATATTATGTTAATTATTTGTTTACTTTTTGCTGGCATTGTCATTGTGTTTATCAACAAAAGCATGTTTTTTTGAATAACTCAGCGTTTATGGAAACAGTGTTTACAGATTTAAGAGATACGTTTATCTTGAGTTATTCCGTACATGTTGAGATTTTTTACCAGACCTTCACAAAATGGTACAATAGCTTTTTTTGTCATTTACTAGATGCGTCCCGCGGTGTTACTTGCTATTTTTTTTTCGGAAAACATAGCCTATGTGTTAATCCAGGGTGTCAGCTATCTCCATACTAAATTTTATAGATATCGGTCTAGCCGTTTGAGCGTGAACTGTTAAACAAACATACAAACACACTCACAAACTTTCGCCTTTATAATATTAGTGTGATGTTTTACATTGTACATTGTTCATCAAATCTACAGACTGTATATACATAATCTATGAATATAGAATACAAAAAATACATAATCTATGAATATAGAATACAAAAAATACATAATCTTTGAATATAGAATATACTTTTCCAGTAACCCGCTACATCGCCCGCCGGCACTGTGTCTCAGCCTAACACCGCGGGTACAATCGGTAATGGATCCGCAAATAATGTGATCGAACAAATATCAATAAACACCATCACGTGATTTGCTGTGATATATAATATGCCACTTAAATTCTTTTATATCTATTTGTTAAATATATTTATGTATACTATATATATTGAAGCTGGCAGTACTTACGGTGCGAGGTGTAGACAAAGCAATTATCATAATTATTACACACTTAGTCCAATTACTGTAATCTTAGAAATCTTTCAAATTTACTATCAGAAGTGCGTTGCTCCTAGTAAGTCACATAGTCTTGGATCATCATTATCATCATCAGCCGAAAGACGTCCACTGTTGAACAAAGGCCTCCCCCTTAGAACGCCACAATGAACGACAGCTTGCCAATTGCATCCACCGGTTGCCCGCAATTCTGACGATATCGTCGGTCCACCTGGTGGGAGGCCTGCCAATGTTGCGTCTTCCGGTTCGTGGTCGCCACTCGAGAACCTTTCTTCCCCAGCGGTTATCGGTTCTACTTGGACACCGTGTTCCATTAGACATATAGCCATTGATAACCCTCACAGAGATGTTTCTTCTCTTTGTTTTAGAAGAACTTAGAAGACTTTGATTTTTGTAATAGTATTCTTAATTTGGAATGTGAAGAATTTTTGTTTTCAAAAAATTATTATAGATAATGAAACAGCAAACTTAACGAAGTAATTTAAGCTTACAAATACCGAAATGCTCCAAAATGTTAGTAGTTCAAACAAAGAAAGCTAACGAGTGCAGGATTATTTTGAGGGCATTAATATGCAAGTCAAGAGCGCTAATTAAGGAGATTTGGACCTCCTGTTACGAAGCGGTTTATGTCAAGCTTAAATTCGACGACGGTACAATCAAAATGTTAAAAACCTTTGCCATGAATTCTGGATATCGACAGGAAAGTTCAGTTTAGTTAATCTGCAGAAATTTTCCTGTCAATGATCCTAACCTATTTTTTCTAACGTGGCGATAGGCAACTACCGGTAAGTCGGTCTGAAGACCTGATTGGCGCAGTGGCTAAGCTTTTGGACTGCTGCGCTAAGGGTTGCGGGTTCAATTTCCGGGGCAAAACTTTGTGCGAACCATAGATGTTTGTCCCGAGTCTGGGTGTTTGTGTGTGATATTTCATGTTTGTGAAATGCACCCACGACACAGGAGAAATTCCTAGTGTGGGGCGACGTTTTTAAAAACAAACAAAAAACGTCATACTTGCCCATTTAGTCCCTATAGGGCAAAGTCCTCTCCTTTAAAAAATTAGGAAACGAGTATCCATATAGGTATTATTGAAGAAAAAGATCCCTGTAAGCAGGTTCGTTGCAGTACTACTCAGATTACGTCATACGATCAATTAAATATATACACACGCAGTCTCTTTTGCCCTTTTAATGATACAGATAATCTTGGGCAATGACCGCTACGATAATAGGTTAGTGGGTTAATGAATGTGATAATAGTACGTTTTGCCTTCAAATTGGGATTACTAGTAAGTTATATTTCACATTTATGAAGATCTAAAATTTTGACTGCCTCGTTGGTCTAGTGGACGCTAAGCGCAACTGCTGAGCACGAGGTCCTGGGTTCGAATCCCGGGTCGGGCAAAGTGTTACCTAAAACGTAACTGGCGAAATGTGGGTGTACTATATGTGCACCTCTGCCTACCCCTTAGGGGAATACAGGCGTGATGTTATGTTTTTGTACTATACATTATTTAGTAAAAAAGAATCTGAGAAAGGGTTCGAACTCATCATTATAAACAACTTTTTAGAGGCCAACATTGAATTTAGTAAAACATCAGATTATAAGTGAATAGAAAGAAGATGGAATTAGGGATAGGTAAAATGGATTTAGCTTAATAGAAAAAGAAATTAAGAAAATCCCTCTTTCAATCGTCTCTGTAAAGGAAAATCTGTGAAAACATAAAACATTCGTAATCGTTGCCAAAACTATTAAGTATCTATTTGAATTGCCTCCAAGAAGACTTGGCATTAAGCGATGTATTTAGAAACCTTGACATCGACATCAAATAACTCTTAAAGTCATATAATACGACAATTTAGTACTTTAACTTGTTTCTATATCGAAATTGATAAAGGAAACTTGAAAAATGATGGACACGAGCGGGACTCGAACCCGCGACTTTCGCCGTACCGCCCAGCATGGCAACATGAAAAAAAGATTCAAAAAGTCATATTGTTTATATTTTTTTTTTATTTGCCTGTAATGTGTCCCACTGCTGGGCAAAGTACCCTGCGTTTTATAACTGGTATATCAGACGTCGGGAGAAAAACTGCCAAACTAAAACTTGCTTATATTATGAAAATTAAGTTATAAAATTAAATAAGAAATTCATCTTATTTGTAATATTTACATTCATTGTAACTTTATCTTTGCTAGAAAGTGGTGTCTCTCCGTAAAACAACTGTACATTTACGTTTATCATAATATTCTTATTTTCAGAATAACAGAAACTCAACTATTTCAAACAAAAACGCCATAATCTGGTTGTCAAAAAGCCGTTCTGGCTGTTCCAATCAAACTAATAAGGTCTAAACCTAATCAATATAAAGGATCCTAATTCAATCGCAAATCTTAAGCTGCTAAGGCAGGGCTTAGCGAAAAAGGGGGGTCTAAAGACACGTACCAGTAGAACGGGCTCGGTAATGGACCATTAGGGTCCCGCGTTGAATTAATAATTACAATCCCATTTATCGACGTATTGGAGTAATCTTGGAATTAATTTTAGTTGTTTGAGATGGTGTGCGGAATTTCGGGTAAATGTTTGCCTGTTAATTGTCGTGTATCGAGGTGGAGGTAGAAGTTTTTTAGACATTTCGTAGCGTGTATTGTATAAGTCTGCCTCCAAGACTGCCTTGTTGGTCTAGTGGTTGCTAAACTCGACTGCTGAGCACGAGGTCTTGGGTTCGAATCCCGGATCGGGCGAAGTGTTTCTAGGTTTTTCCATTAGGCAATTTTCAGTAGCAGCACGGAGTCTAGGTTTGTGCCGGTTGATGGCAATTAGTTGGCCCCCTATTACATTGGGGCCTAAAACATAACAAGCGAAATGTGGGTGTACTATATGTGCGCTTCTGCTTACCCCTTTGGGGAATACAGGCGTGACGTTAAGTTTAATGTATGAGTCAAATGGCAAGTTGTCGTTCAGTTGGCGTTCTAAGGAGGAGGTCTTTGTTCAACAGCGGACGTATTCCAGCTGATGATTATGATGATTCAAGTCTGAATCAAGGCAAAATTCGAAGAACAAGAAAAAACAATTATGTCATTTACAGTAACATTTTTTGGCTTCCAAATCCCCAGCCCCCTTACCATACACGCTTAAAGTAGGACAGTTAACGTTGTAGAAGGGAGACGCCACATTAAACTGTCCTCATGTTTTCCATATCTGTCTTCTTGTCATCAACGTCTTCTATAACTTCACTGCGTCTCGCTTCCGCATCGTTAACTGTCCTGCTTTAAGAGGTTGGTACGGGGGCAAGTTGCAAAAATACAGCCATTTCTTACTAAAAACGTTGCAGTCACAACAAGCTGTAGTTGCTGGTTCTTCTAACCTTCGATTGCATAGAACAGCGACATTATATTTCTTGAGCATACAATTTTGATACGTAGGTTTTTACCCTGTACATAATACGATATGGCTAGGCAGATAATACTCGGTAGATTATCGCTATATGGGACAGACATGCTATTAGCTCTCGTCCCTTAATGGTCAGCAGCAAAAAAACGCTAAACGAATTTGTTTTTCATTTTAAATCCCTAATTTGATTCTCGGCCTGATAAATGAAACGAGTAATTAGTGAGATATTTTTTACAGTTATTTTAATGTTTTTATAGGTACACACATTTCCCTTATAGCCAGTTATATGTATCTAGTAATCGGCTATATCTGGCTTTAAGAGAACTTCTTTATAAATATTTTAAATTCATCATCATCATCATCATCAGTCGGAAGACGTCCACTGTTAAACAACAGATAAGGGGGGGAGGGAGTGCCCTAACTCCCACGCTTGGCAAACGGCTTGGGGATCGCAGTGTTGGTGGTGAAGTCACAGAAGACGTTGCTGCCCATCTTCGGGATTTTCCCTAACGACACCCACGGGAGGAAAGGGGGTGGTCAATTCTAGGCTGGATACCACTCGGCTTAACTTTTTATATTACGATGTGATAAAGATAGACTTGGTTTAAGGGAGACTGATGCCGATCAGTTGGATATTGAAGGCTGTGCATAATAATAGATAAAATGTCTGATTAAAACGGTCGCTTGCACAATAAAACTTTAGTAACAAGTAGGAAAGTAATAGCTAAGTGAGTCTCATTAAAATTATGGGATTGCGAACGCAGTTGAGCCGACCTGTTTAAGAGGCCATTTTAACAAGCTTGAAAGTCAAGAATACTGTCTAGAAAATACGTTTAGAAATACTAACGACCTAAAAATTATTGGACCAGACAAACATAAATATTGAACTACAAAGTTCTCGGAAAGCTTATTGTTATTATACTAATTTATTAAAATATTGTTTACTTTAAGTTTTACGTATAATTAATTTAGTCTGTGATCAGCGGAGATGCTTGGAATTTGGTTAATATTTGTACCGAGCGTAGGCTTTTTCTTGCAAAATTCAAGTCTTAACTAGACCACGTGTAAGAAATCTTAATTTAGTGAGAAGGTGTTTGTTAAAGATAGTCGAGAAACTTCTGAAGAAGAGAAGAAACAACCCTTAGCAGGGAGGGTAAATGGCATGGGCTTTTAACACGTTGGACGCCGTGCGGCCCACGGGCACCGGCGAGCCGCGTGCCGGTGGGCCGCGAACATTAGCGTTTCTATTGTATCTACTTCGTGGCAGTTAACGACTTAACAATCTGCCCTCGTCATGGAATACTAAAACTTCGACGTACAGAAAAGTTAAGAGCAACTTAGCACTAGTGATGGAAGTAATAAATAACGTAAAGGTGACGTGTTTGAAACTAAGCGAATACATTTTGTATGCTGATATCACTCTAATATTAAAAAGACGAAAGTTTGTGATTGTGTTTGTATGTTTGTTACCTCTTCACGCTCAAACAGCTAGACCGATTTTGATGAAATTTCATATGGAGTTAGGTGACACCCTGGATTAATACATATACTTTTTTGTCCGAAAAAATGAAGCGGTTAACACTGCGGGGCGCAGCTAGTAATATATAAACGTAAAAACACCTCAAAATATAAAAAAATACTGCTATACCCTTCAACCATCACGGAGAAATTGACAAGGATAGATTCTATTGAATACTAGTTCCGATTCAGTTCTATATTTGTACCCGAGTCTTTTATATACATTTTCAATACCGAGGGACAGAAACTGTTATAATGGACCCTCAGATTACAGGGGAACGGTTCGGTGTGATTTTGTGCTTCATTATACGTCATTTGCGACGCTTTTTTGTACCGCGAAGGAAAGGGAATAGCGTGATTTGAGTGATTACATTTTTTTTCGAGTCATAGTGACGGAAAAATGTAGGTACCTCAATTGTCAACAGTATGAAAAATCAAGGTCCCTACATTTCTGTCTCAATCAGACTTGTTAACGATGTAGGTCGAATTCTTATTTAAAACTAGCTTTTGCTCGCGACTTCGTCCGCGTGGAGTAAGTGGGGAGTCCGTTTCTACGCAGTAAGGCAGTGGTAAGGGATAGGGCTGCCTCAAACCTATCCCTGGTTTAAATGAGCTAATGTTAATGACTTACGTCAGAATTTGGGTTTTTCACTTTTTTTTCAGATTTAAAAAAAAAAATTTTTTTTTGGAATTTCCAAAATGCCTCTCTTAGTGGTAGCCTACTCTTCCCAACAGACACACATGCCAAATTTCAATACCTTTTAAGCCGACGGAGTTTTAGTAAATATTGACACACATATTGTATGAAAGAAAGACAAGGATGTCTATACGAAGAATAAAACATGAAAAATACTCATTACAGCCCCCTTACTGACGTAGAAGCGAGACGCCGCTACGTACAGTGCAGTGCTGGGTCTCGCTTCCACAACGGAAAAGGTCCTGCTATAACAGTTCATGGTAAGGTCGCTGTTCGCCTTCGTAGAAATGCTCCTATCTTTATCGATATACCCTATCTCAGTTAACTGTAGGACATATAACCTTCGGAATTTTGATGACCTAACTGGGCCCTAGGTACCTTCATATTATAATTATCAAGGCACAGAATAGACCGGTGATAGCCCGCGTAAATGGCGCGGGAGGGTTAGGCCCACCGACTGGCGTGCTCAGTGAGGTGGCACCGAATATTATCTATTTTACAGAAAGGTCAGTTAAAATCAAGGGAAGGGTAGTGGACCACTAAGAATAAATGCTGCTTTATTAGTATAGATATGTAAGTCTATGTTTAACATTACGATGTGGACAAAAATTTTGTTTTGAATTTTACCACACCAAAAGTATTAGGTATGTACGTCTTTTTTGTGTTTTTTAAATCTTCACTCTTTCTTTTTTCGGAATATTTTATGTCGACGACCCCAAGGGGGGTCTTATTGGACGTAACCGGACAAAACTTCGCCCTGTCGTATCGTGGGTGCGGTAATACAAACCTAAAATATCACATAGGTACACAAACTCCCGGACTCGGGACAAACTGCGGATCGCACAAATTTTTGTCCCAGCGGGGATCGAGCCTGTAACCCCTAGCGCAGCAGTCCAATCGCCTAACCATTCCGTCATTTAGTAAGTATGTGATATACACTGTGCCTTTTTATACAATCGATTTTGACAACCACCACGCACCAAACACACGACGTGACCTCGTTTAAATTCTTTAATCGAAATTCAACCCGAAACAAAAAGAACGCAATATCTTGGTATCCACCAACAGGGTTGTCTCATGCTTTTCATCCAAAAAAGATATTATGAATTTGACGACCTACTCGATAGGACGTAGTGACCATCCTATTGGCTGGGCTATTATCATTATCAGGGCCCATACCGAGCTCGTCGCATTTTAACTCTGACCCACATAAAATAGGTATAGATAGATATACCTATAACAGAAATAACAAAACGGGAATTAACGCGAACACAACTTTTTTAATTTTTGGCTTGATGTTTCGACCGAGTAACACTGACCGTGTAAAGCAACGCGATAGTCTAAAACTTAATAGATATACCTATTTATGTGTGTCGATATCTTTCCTTGTATACACGCAGGGAGTAAACCATTATTAAAAAGCGTATTGAATAGAATAGAATAGTTTATTTGCTTGAAATAATGGTGTTTACAGGTAGTTTTTGTAAAAATAGTCTCAAATATTTCGCCTACTTTCTTCGGCATGCAAAAATATAATACACATTAAAATTAAGTTATTAAATATACAAGTATATCAACTTAACCTATAGCATATAACAATGAAGTAAAAAGAAGCCGTATTGCTAGATTTCCCTTGAAACGACATCAAGTTGAACTGCTAATGTTTTTATAGCTCCGTTGCAGGAAATGTGCTGTGTTCAGCAGTGCGAGAAGCGCGACTGATTCAAGGGTTACTTAAGGACGCCACTGGAAACACTTCGGTGCTTTGTATCAAGGGCTTTCGCTTTTAGTGACATAACATCACGCCTGTATTTCCCGAAGGGGTAGGCAGAGGTGCACATACCTACTAGCCTATAACCAACTACTACCATTTGCAACTAATTGTGATGCATGTTATGCAAATAAATTAATTGAATTAAATTGTTATAGTGCGGTCCGACATGGAAAGCGGTGATGTGGCATAATGACCTAATATACATACTTGATATTAAATCGATTAAAACTATATGTGGGTAGAGAGGTAATTATAATATCACAATAGTGTTTCGTCCAAAGCTAGGTACAATAAAAATATACAGTGTGTTGTTTGTTCAAAATTTTTGGACACATTTATTAATGTAATTTAATCAAAATATTATACTTTTATTTATCAGGCCAGTTATATCATACATAGATGATAATATCTAGATTTACAAATACATAATGGTATAGCTATATGGACATTCATCTTAATTGTTTTAGGGTTATGATATACGAATTCAAAACATTGGAAACGAAGCCTGAAAAAATGTTTTTTCGTTTGATATTCGCGTGTATTAAAAAGGTTAATTATTAGGTCTTAATTAGCTACTAGCCCCGAAACACTAAGAATTTCCTATCAGTAAAATGAAATGGCACGTCGCCAGAATAGTAGACTGAACTAGATTCCTAATTCTCTGCATTCGTGAGCAACCACTAAAATATTACGTACATGGAAGGCTCCAGTCTGAGTTAAAATAAGGGCATACTGATCTTGGAAATGTGCCTAATGAATCGGCTCGCTTCCTATTACATAGGAATTAAACAGCTTGTTAAAAATCGGGAGTAACTACGCTACTCTACCTACATCTTCAGGGAATACTGGCGAGATGATAGATATGTCTATAGTAGTATAGGGTTCAGGTACAGAGACTCATCAGTGTAAATACCTTAGTATCATCCGTGTTCATATGTCAAACATTAGTTCATGTCAATACAAAGAAAACACGAACTATTTTTATTATTATTTACTAGCTGCACCCCGCGGTGTTACCCGCTACATTTTTTTGGGTTAAAAAGTAGCCTATGTGTTAATTCAGGGTGTCAGCTACCTATACATGAAATTTCATTAAAATCAATTTAGTAGTATTTATGTGAAAGAGTAACAAACATCCATCGATACTTACAAACTTTCGCGTTTATTATATTAGTAGGGATTAAACACAAAAATGTACAACAAACTAAAGCGCTGCACACAATAATAATATAATAATTATAGTAGCTAATTTAAGTATATTAAGTAATTATTTGATAGTACCTAAATCTGGTTATACAACAATGTGTATGGTAGGTAAAAATCTGCATAGGTATCTATGTCAGGGAATACTTGCAACAATACATACAGATATTATAATATATAAATTCTATGCAGAGTTCTAGCTGCGGCGGCGGGAGTCAGATTTCGTAAGATTAATTAGCGCTCGTAGCATTGAAACAAGGCTTTTGAGCTAGATATGTTCATATACTATACATGTACCTATGTTATGTTTCGGTAATAATTCAAAATGTTTCTTTTGCGGTGCTCGTACGACAATATGTAATTTATTTTAGGTTTTAGGTTTGATTAACAAAAACCTGAATACATATTAATATACTCTTTAAGAGGTATATATCCCAGTCTCATGTTTCGTACTAGCTGCGCCCCGCGGTGTTACCCGCTACATTTTTTCATTTTTTGGGATAAAAAGTAGCCTATGTGTTAATCCAGGGTGTCAGCTACCTCCATATGAAATTTCGTTAAAATCTATTCAATAGTTTTTACGTGAAAGAGTAACAAACATCCATCGATACTTACTAACTTTCCCGTTTATAATGTTAGTAGGGATTTCAAAACAAGTAAAGGGATGTGAAAACCTTTTGGAATTAACGTAATATTCCTTTAGGACAAAATTCTTTTAAATAGCTAGGTTTTTTCCGACTGGAAAAATTCAACGAGTTTTTTACGGGATATATTGTAGCCCTTTTTTAAGATTCTGGGACATACATAATAAATACATAACATCACGCCTGTATTCCCCGAAGGGGTAGGCATAGGTGCACATACAATACACCCACATTTCGCCAGTTATGTTTTATGTCCCAATGTAATAGGGGGTGAGCCTATTGCCATCAACCGGGTACAAATCCAGACTCCGTGCTGCTACTAAGAATTACCTAATGGAAAAACCCAGTAACACTTTGCCCGACCCGGGATTCGAACCCAGGACCTCGTGTTCAGCAGTCGCGCTTAGCAACCACTAGACCAACGAGGCAGTTAGTATCAGAAAAATGTTAATTGATCATTTATGCGATTAAAATGTAAAAGTATCTATGTGTTTGTTATTTCATCATGACTAAACTATGAAAATAATGTATTATTTGATAGGACGATAGCGGAATCTATGGCGAAATATGACATTTAAATTATTTACTTAAACTAAAAATTTTCCATACCTAATTTAGCTCCAATGCGTTAGATTTTTGGCAATCAATCACGCCTAAACTGCTGAACGGATTTAGATAAAATTTAACACACAGGTAGATCATGACTTAGGCATTATAATATTAGATACTTTATATGTGTGTATTTAGAATTGTATAGGTATATTTATCAGTAGTGTCATTGCTATAATACAGGGTATGCCTAGTTTGGGATTAGATGACCTGGTGTGAGCTGAACCGGAAGATTCAGCGTTGGCAGGCCTCCCACCAGGTGGACCGACGATATCGTCAGAATTGCAGGCAACCGGTGGATGCAATTGGCAAGCTGTCGTTCTTTATGCCGTTATAAGGGGGAGGCCTTTGTTTAACAGTGGACGTCTTCCAGTTGATGATGATGTGTGAGCTGTCCCAAGATATTTTTGATGTGAAACTCACTTGTAAACCGAATTGTTGGCGTGGCAACGCTTGCCGTGGCGACGGGTCGCCACGCTATACTAAGGTATACATATATAATAATATATTTTATGTGTAGTAGAGAGTTTTTTCATTAGGTTATATTTAATTCCTGTAATAATATTATCTTTTATGCACATTACTTGTACACACACGATGTTTCACATCTGCCAGGCGTCCCATGACGGCTCACATTTTTTTTATTATATTTAGTCACGTGAATTACTTTCTGCTTAGTAAATTGGTTACCTACTAGATGGAGTCGAAGATTTCGAAGCATGCGAGTAAATCCGCATGATACAACTAGTAATTTATAAAGTTTGAGCTTGAGAACACTGCAAGCGCTGCGTTTCATAAAGTTCATGATATAGTGCGCTATGAACCCAGCTCAAGGCTTTGATACACGTGAGGGGCATGAGAACATCGTTCTTAGAGTGATAAATGTAGCTATACTATACTATACAAGGATTTAAACTTGCTGGTTATATACTGTTATAAATAATGGGAGAGGTGTAGAGTAATATTTTTGCTGGTTATGCTGTCGGTCCCAAAGTAATAGGGGTATTACCAATCGTCATCATCAGCCTGAAGACGTCCACTGTTGAACAAAGGCCTCCCCATTTGAACGCCACAATTAACGACAACTTGCTATTAACTGGGCACATGCACACTTCGTGCTACTACTGAGAATTACATAACATAACATCACGCCTATATTCCCCGAAGGGGTAGGCAGAGGTGCACATAAAGTATACCCACATTTCGCCAGTTGTGTTGTTTGGTCCCAATGTAATAGGGGGCGAGCTTATTGCCCAAAACCGGGCACATGTCCAGACTCCTTACTGCTACTCAGGATTCCTTAGTAGAAAAACCCATTAACACTTTTCATGGCCCGGTAATGAAACTCAGGATCTTACATTCACGTTACATTTTTTAATAATTAATAATGAATCAGTAGAAAATTTTAATTATTATTATTATTTGGTGTGAACAGGATATGACTAAGTGAGTTTTTTCCATAATGAGACCCTTGCCTTGCAGCAGAACGGTAACACGCTAACATTATTATATAGATTACTAGCTGTTGCCCGCGACTTCGTCCGCGTGAATTTCGAAAAAATAGATGTTGGCCGATTCTCAAACCTACTCAATGCGCTTACAAAATTTCATGAGAATCGGTCTAGCCGTTTCGGAGGAGTATGGGAACGAAAACTGTGACACGAAAATTTTATATATATAGATAATAATCTCAAACATCATTGTTTTAAAACAACTGTAGAACACTTATCTAATCAGCATTAGGATAAAATGAGTGATAACGTAATCCCATAAACAGTAAGCGGGTATCAAGATCTATTATTTCCATCCTTCCTGGTATTTTCTAGTTATAAAATAAATGCTGAAAGATAACTCAAAGAAAAGTAACACGTGATAACAAACACAATTTATATCAACAACAATGTATGTCGTACTAAAAATAAGCTGAATAAATATGATATTAATAGGTTCGTCCAATATTATTTCAGATGGATTCTAGTCATTAATTAATCGCTACAGTTTTAGACCTAGGGCCTAGTGCCGAGTGGTTTCCGGCTTAGAATTGACCACCCCCTTTCCTCCCGTGGGTGTCGAAAGGCGACTACGGAAAAATCCAGAATATGGGCAGCAGCGTCTTCTGTAACTAAACCACCAATACTGCGATCTCCAAGCCGCTTGCCAAGTGTGGGCAGCCCGCCCCACCCCCCACTTAAGGGGGATGCCTTTGTTCTACAGCAGACGTCTTCCTGCTGATGATGAACAGGGCCTAGCCTATTTCATTTTTATCAGGCAATATTTCATATTCGTCGCTATGTGCAGTGTAGAGCGACGTCTCGCTTCCACAGCGGAAAATGACATGCAATGCGAGCTAAGTAAGGCACCAGAAGATCGATATGTCGAGATAGATAGGTTTACAGGATACACGTCATTCTCTTTTAAAGATTAGATGGCGTCGGCATTTGCTAACTGACTACCTCTGAGAAGAACTAACGGGCAAAAAAAAGGAAGCAAACTCAGGGGCCAGTCTCTTTTGAAGTCTAGACAAGTACAATAAATTGTGAGAACAGTATTAAAGAAAGAATTACACCGAGTTTCAATCGCCCAGTCCTAACACTGGTACTCGTAATGTAATTATTATCAAGACAACTGAAGCACGATGCAACGCAAAGAACTACTAAAAATCGGTATTATCTAGTTACATTATTGCGACGACTGTGCGATAAAAACTGTTTAGATAAAAAAACCCGTGTGCGTATTGAGTATTTGCCGACAAAAAATCTGACAGTCATTGTACAATGTCTAGTTCGTGACGTTTATTTGATTCATGTTGGTACAAGATACGTCCGAAAGGCTTAATTTAGCTACTACGAAGGCATGGCAAATATTTGTGTGATTTGCAAATGTTTGTAACAAATCTTGGCGTTTGGCATGTAGACATCTGCAAAATCCTCTTATGATTTGAAGAATTTGTTTATGTTTCATTGAACATAACATAACATCACGCCTGTATTCCCTGAAGGTGTAGGCAGAGGTGCACATATAGTACACCCACATTTCTCCAGTTATGTTCCATTGATTGGTTTCAAACTGTCCGGACAGAGTGGTGTTTGGTTTAGCTGTATAATATTTACAGATAAGCTTTAAGCTTTATTTTATGATTTTGAAAAATGATTGTATTCCAAGCTTTACAGTATAATACCTATGGTATTCATCATCATCATCAGTCGGAAGACGTTCACTGTTGCACAAAGGCATTCTCTCAGAACGCCACTATGAACGACAACTTGCCATTTGCATACACCAAATTCTATTACTTTATAACAATAGGTACAGCATAAAAATATCTGCAGCCTAAACCCAGTTAACTTTGTGTAAACTTCATGTAGATACACTTGTATAGTCTTAGTTTGACGTAAGACTTTAGCACCCAGTTTCCTTAGACTTGGGTAGTCGGTCAGTAAATTAGCGCGATTCTGGTCCGTTACACTTTCATACTGGGAGATAGGAAATGGAACGCTCGAGGTCCTAGCTAATGTTCCGTAAAGGCAAACTGGAAGAAGGCAGTCCAACGTATAACAGTGTTGGTCCTATTGAATCAGGTACGAGCCAAATGCCACTAAATTTGTCGCTCAAATTTTAATAGTAATGAATAGAAGATATTTTTAATGAAAATATGATGAAATAATAGTAGGTATATAACATTTATTATATTTCCTCGTCATTGGTATATTAAATAACTTTTTCCTTTTCGGTATTTTCAGTCGGTAGTGATTTTTTTTAACAGGCTGTGTTGTCCCACTGTACGGCAAAGGCGTCCCTTTCATTCTTCCACTTTATTCGGTGGAAAGTGGACCAGTCTCTCCTGTATTTATCAAATGCTAACTTTAAATATGTATATTATTGAAGATATTTAAAATGTGTACACCTACACTTTCAAATGTTCGTACAAATCCATTCTTGAAAACGAATTGAATAGATCGTGTAAATACATATTATGTAACGTATTATTATGTATTAGTATCCAATTATCATCACGCTTGCTAAACAGATTAGTCCAGCACGGAGCTCTATATCCATTAAAACAAACATGGTGTAACTTGTTGTAGCTGTCTACTTTCAACTGATCAAAATAATTAATTTATTACACCAACAGTATATATATAGACATTTCAATTAACAAATATAGTACAAGTTCTTAATATACATATAAATTAAAGGTTTACATGGCATTCGTTTAAAAAACAGTATTAAGGTTTAAAAAATGATACATAATTGTGCATATTTAAAGTAATATGCTATTATGATTATTCTACTAGACTATTGGTGCGAAAAGCGCCTACCTGCGATAACGGTTCTCGTAAAATTGTGATAAAGGAATCATGATTTTACGAGAAACACCTTTTATCACTGATAAAAAGGAAGCTTTATGATTCACAGCATATAGAGCGAAATCCACAGATTCTAACGGTTTATTCCAGTGTCGGCCATTCTAATATGTATTGATTCTTTCGATAGCTTTATAGGGCGTGTGGAAAACTACAGCTCAATCCCATTGAGTGTTACAGCTAATTCATTAATTCACCATCTTTTAAAAATCAACTTATAATTCCCAAAGTTGTAGACAGAGGTGTTCTCCTACAAGATAAGTTTTTTCTCCCAAAATTTGTATAGAAAGCCATTCATCGAATCCACCAATAGTTTTGTTTTAGTGGCCATTGACATTGCTCTTCTATTATTACTATGGACAACATAATTTGTATACGAATCGTTCTGGAAATATTCCTTCTGGTAAAAATCAAATAGAATACCGTCAAACCGAACGTAAATATGTCTTTAGCTGGTTTTAATTAAAATTTATTGCCATTTTTATTGATCATTGGTTGCGGTCAATTTATGTGTTAGCATTGCAAACGTGTATAAATAAACATATGAGTGACGCCATCTTTATTAAATACGAGCTATAGGTATATTTTTAGTTTTAAAACCAGAGATAACCTAAACCTATTTAAATTAATTTTCATACCATATATTTATTTTATAACTATAAGGTTTGGCTTCGAACTTTAAATCTTCTTTAAATTCTTGAAAATAAAAATAATACTTTTGTACGTTATAGAAATTTAAAAAGTATCCCATTAATGTTATCGTAATTAAATCTACGGTATATTTAATGAAGATACTTGACTAAAAAATATCAATTAAAAACTTACCCAGAAGTCGACAAAACAAAACAAATACACCACGAAACTTTTTCAACTAAACAAAAAGTCGCACAACAATAAAAAGTTTATCAAACCACAGACAAGAAAAGTTTTCGGGGGAAATATTCGAGATTTAAATTTGAATTAATCTGTTCCACTAAGTTTCCGCGCGCACGTTACTGTGGGACGGACCGTCAAGCCCGTGTTTACGCACCAATGTTCAAAGTGAGACTGGTACTGTAGTTACTGGTCGGCCGGCCCGCTGCGGCTGGGAGATACGTCACGTCACTAGAATAAAGCCCTGTTTACTGTGTTCCTAAGGGAAATATATTGAAAAATATACTTTTTATCGTATTATGTTTTGCATTGCGTTTAGTTGATGCACCTTGTAGAGATAAAATATGACAAGCATGTAACTTGGAGAACTATTTAAAAATTGAATTTTGAAAATGGAACGCCGACCCGTTTATTTTTACGTCTGTCAGCGGCATCCAGACTTGCTATGTATTGAAACAATTTTTGTTTGAAAAACTAACTCATGATTATTGGTATAGGTACATAGAAACTCGAAATTTTGACGGGATGATATTCTAGAGGCGTTGTACTTGTCTTTTTATGCTATTAATGATTGACCTGGTGTTAATATTTTTTTAACTTAGGGTTATGTTATTTGCTTTTATAACAAATAATAATAAAAATAATAACCTAACCTAAATTGTAGAAATAATTGCAATCGTTACATTTTTTTTATATTGAGTTTTACTTTCACGCCTTTATTCCGTGAACGTTGCAGATGCATATTTTACAACGACAACTGACAATATTTCGGCCGAACTTTCTTCAAAAAATTTGCATCAATTTTGTCTGTCATCGTTTTCATTAATTATCTTTGAAACGGCTGCCGGTTATAAAAAAATCTCTTTATTGTGAATAAAAAATACAAGTAAACTACAAATACACGTATCTACCGCACAAAGAAGTATGGTATCAGCAGGATAGTGTTGTAATATTTTATCGCAGTAACGAATCTTATCTCTGACTTCAGAGCTATTACTTAAGAATAAACATTATAGATACCGGTGAAGTAATACCGAGACATCGTAAGCAAATATGGGTAAGTAGTATTTAATTAGGGATTTGTTGATAATTGCACTTTTACGTACACTGTTGGGCAAACATGATTAACTTTGATGTAACCTGGCGTTACATTTGTGTATTTTTAATAATATTTCATTGGAATAATTATGCATTTTCATGTAGTTTTTGGATTTTGTGTCAGGAACATGGGTAATTATTTCTTATAAATAAACTGAAAAATAAATTCTGTTTTTTTCTCTATTCTCCATAGTAGGCCAAGGTGTATAATAGTTTGGCCAAATTTTGCCCGTTATGTTATTTTTAGGTACCACTAGTTCAGGGGACGAGACTTAACCAGGCAATAATCCAGACTTTGCTGCTACATAGAAGAACGTAATTGAAAAACCTAGACACACTTTGCACGACCCAAAAATCGAACCCAAGACTTTAGCAGCAGGCGCGCTTTCCTATCACCAGACCAACGAGGCATCACTAAACTTTCCAAAATATTATGCTAACGTTGAGAAGCCATTGTACATTTTCCTTAACGAAAAGTGACACTATTTTAGCAAGCAATAATGCCAGGTGGCCCGCCACCCGGTGTTATGCCAGACACCGTAATGTAATTACATTGTAGGGTTAACCCCTGATATGATACGATATTCTGACGTCATATTGGTGCACGAGTGTTGGCATAATGACCCGCGAGATTAGGAGGGTTAAGTTGCACGGTATAGATTACTTTCGGACCCACATACTTTTTTAAAGAGGGTTAAAACTAAAAAACTCGGTTTTCATATTGTCGATTATGTAATAATATGATATGAGCAACAATATTATATTATGTTAGTATGTGACTTCTTCTTATCGTATGGTTGATGCACAACCTGGTGTCGTATTGTAAACCGCCTGTAGGCCTCTCACATGGCTTAACACACTGTTCGGTATTTCTTCTCAGAGGTAGTCAGTTAGGAAATGCCGACGCCATCTAGTTTTAAAAAAGAAGACGTGTAAAAGTGTTTTTTTTAAACCTATTTGCAGAAATAAAATCATTTATCGTTGAAAAATCTCTCAGGTGTACTAGTTTCCTCGTCATGTCTTTTTACTGTTGTTCGCAACTGATAACTAATTTACGTATGAGACTGTAAAATTAATTTTAAAATGATGTCATTGTCAGAAATAAATTTATTTTAATTTTTGATTCCTTATATTCTATTCTATTCTATTCTAAAAATATAAGTAATGCAGATAACATGTCGTTGACTGAGTATCTCGCTACACTTCCACTTGTTTTAGAAACGATGCGGAGTTAAAAATGTCATCCATAAACGTGCACTTTAACACAGCCGCGCATGCAAAAACCACTCATTCATTACTGCACAACAAAAAAACTCAGCGCTTTTTAAAGATTAAAAATCGTTTTGACTTTAGTCATCGTTTCCATGGATTATTTTCCGAGGGTAGACTCGCTCAAAGGGATTAACTCGAATCGGCGGCATTATTGAAATCTAATGTTTGTATCGATCCTTCTTGTCACAAAGTCAGCAGAGCTTAGCGAGAAGCTTACCGGTTGTTTTGACGCGTTTCCTGTGGTTTTGTTACAGTACTCGATTATCTTTATTAATGATTCAGTTAGAGCGAGTAGCGGAATTCTTTGATACGTATGACGATGCGTTAATTGATATTTGCTTTGACAGTTTTGATTAGTGTATTTAGGAAGATCCGAGTGGTATCCGGCCTGGAATTGACCACCTATTTTCTTCCTGTGGGTGTCATAAGAGGCGATTAAGGGAAAATCTAAAAGAAAGGCAGCAGCGTCTTCTGTAACTTCACCACTAACACGGCGATCCCCAAGCCGCTTGCCAAGTGTGGGGATTATGGCAACCTCCTCCCCCTTGCCTAAGGGGAAAGCCTTCGTTCTACAGTGGACGTCTTTCGACTAATGATGATGATGATTTAGGAAGACTTAGTACTTACTATTTATAATCGCTTATCAAAAACTATGTCATGCATGGATTAATATTGATATCCACGTTCAGTCCATGTTATAGAGTTTAATTTCCAAAAAGTATTAGAAGACGTCTTTAGCACTGAAGAATTAAAATCAAGATACATTCAAGACTAAGTATATATTGTCAAGTGTTGCCCAAAGAGATAGGCTGAGGTGTAAATGTGATCGCCAATATAACCAATGTATCGCCAATAGAAGGGTCTTTGTAGTCTATGTCATGATCACTCGTAAGACAAAACATCACGCCTGTATTCCCCGAAGGGGTAGGCAGCGGTTAACATATAGTACACTCATATTTCGCCAGTCATGTTTTTTAGGTCCCAATGTAATAGGGGGCAAGCCTATTGCCATCAACCGGGCACAAATTCAGACTCTGTACTGCTACTGAGAATTACCTAATGAAAAACCCAGTAACACGCCCGACCCGGGATTCGAAACCAGAACCTCGAGCTCAGCAGTCGCGCTTAGCAACCAATAGACCAACGAGGCAGTCCTCTACAAAGGTTGTCTAAAAAGTAAATCCTCTGGAATCTAATCAAATACTTCAGCAATATCGTTTTCAAGTACGACACCAATGAGCAAGAAACTATTAAGCGACCGGTGGAACTTATTGGCTTCGGAGATTACTTTTGTGTGAGCCAGTGACAGATGGCCTTACTTAGCACTTTTGTGACCTATTTCCTTTATGAGTTAGGTACGTGTGTATTTTGTTCGGGGAGATACGAAGCACGGATATTTTTCGCTTTTATTGCTGTATTTGACACTGTTTAGCTGTAATCTGGATCTGGTATGAACTGCCAGAACAGTAATAGATTTCTTAATTTGTCGAGTTTAAGTGTAAAATTTAATTTCAATCATGATGAGCACGATGTATAAGTATAGGTGTTTCTGTATTCTTTGTTTCTTTGTGTGCAATAAAGAATATTATCTATCTATAAAAACTACAATATATCAATCGATCATTGGCGATTTGGCTATGTTATTGGACTGCTGTCCTACGGGCACAAACTTTCCAATATTTCAGAAATTACTTAGCGTAGGGCAGCATATAAAAACAAGAAAAAAAATACGTTAAGGTTTCCATTGGCCTTTGAAAATGGAAGAACTAAGAGATATACTACAGTCAGAGACTCCAAAGTGTACATTTTTATAGCAATGCCTCAAAGTAAACTTAAGCAGTTAGTTTCCAACAAAGCGTTCAATCTGCATAGACCATTGGACACTGCAAAGTTTTTGGTTGACTTTGATTTAAGTTCGTCTCATAGCTTTTACATACGCGATAGTGATAAAACTTTGATTAATTGCGTCTTTATTTAGTCTTTTCTCTCGATGTTTATTATGTCGAAAGAGAGATCCTTCTCGCGTTCTGACACGCGATTTCTAGGAGCATATGGAAGACATAGGAATTAATTTCTTATCTGAAGGTTATAATGAAGTCAAGAAGACTGAAGTAATAGCTCTAATCTTCTTCGTACTGGCTTCGTCTATTTGTTGTGTTATGACAGCCGCATGTTATGACCGTCGGACTGCCAAGTCATGGGTCGCATGTTAAAAACTCTGGCACGCAACAATGTCTTGTCTTTATGAATTAATGAGCGTACTAATTAGTTATCAGTTGCTAAAAATGGTAAAGGAAAACATCGTTCCCCACGCTTGGAAAGCGGCTTGGGGATCGCACTATTAGTGGTGAAATTACAGAAGACGCTGCTGCCCATATTTGGATTTTTCCTTAGTCGTCTTCTAAGACACCCAAAGGGACAAAATAGGGAGATGCTATTCCGGCAAGGCTCCCCACAGCCTACATATAATAGGCATACATAGTATACAGGAGCATACATAATAACAAGAGTAAAGTTTTAAAAGTTATAAAGAAGGAATGGAAATGGCTGGCTGCGTGTGTGAGCACAATATTTCAGATAATCTGTCCAGCAAGGCTGAAGGCGCTTCTGCAATATATGGGTTCATTAATGGGTTCACCATCTAGGTTCAAAAGCCCGGTCGTGAACCCATGACCTTTGGCAACCAATACTCTGGCCGATGCGCTTTTGTTTCTTACCAGTGGCGGCATTGATATTTAATGTTGTTTAATTTGTCAGTTTTATGATAAAGTAAATGTTTATATATTTTATTGAATTAAGTAGTAGATATTTAATTAAATCTTTATTTTTCTAATGGCAACAGATATTGATTATCTACGGGGACTGTCTGGCGAAATTTAAGTGTACCTACCTACATCTCTACCTTGTTTTTATCAACATGAGACTAATTATACGGTCTAGCGTTTAAGTGGGCATCTCTGATTTATTTATCCCTGTGCGAAATGCAGGAGTGATGTACCACTGACTACATACACATAACATCACGCCTGCATTTTTTATTATAATATTTTTCTAACATACAACGAATTTTGACGGCCTGATTAGCGCAGTGGCTAAGCGATTGGACTGCCTACCTATCTATAGGAAAACATAACTATAAATATATTTAACGGCTAATTGATGAAAATTACAGGGAGGGATGTGGAGTTCCTCCAACGAAAAGGAAAGATCTTCCAACCAAGTGGTGATATGCCTGGTGGGCCGCAGCGCCCCGCTTCTCAACTGGGGGCTGCTGTATATATTGCTAGCGAGTGTGATTACTTCGCTAGCGATGCTATTCGATGCAGGATTAGCAACGTCATGAGTCCTTCGAAGTAGATGTCGCTACAACGCACCTACAATAGTATCGGGCAACCAAAACGACATTAATCACGAACAAAACCCACAGACTAATAATACATTATCGTGATTTGAGCATCTATTACCAGCTTTTGGATATTATTGAAGAAACCCTCTAGTTAATAGAGAAATGATTCGTTCGCAAACATAAATAGTTGTTCACTGAACTAGGCGTTAAAATATTGACTACAAACACGCAGGCTGGTTGTTAGGCTAATTAATTTATTATATAGATTAAGAAATATTGTTCATTTACTCGCTGTAGCTTTGGGGTTTGTAGGCCAGGTTCATGTGCAGCAGGTTGCGGGTTCAGATCCAAGTAGACGTATTATTATTATGGAGGATCCAGAACATTCCATGGGCCCAAATGTCACTTGGAACTTACCGAATATAATGAGGGGGAAAATGGGGTGTAAAACATTGATAAAGAAGGACACCTCTACTTGTCTTCTTTAGGGATTATAGGAGTCAAAGAGGCAGCTGAGGATGCACTAAATGATCTGTGAGCTCAGTACCGCCTCAGTTACGCCAAGACTACCACCAAACAATAATAATGTACGCGATGAAAGACAGTGTGAATGTGACGCGAGTTAACGAGGCGAAAGAATCGTAGCAAATAGAAATCCGTGGTCTCTGCCTACCCGACTAGGAAAGGCGTGACTTTACATATATGTATGCAAATTCCGCCTGTAGGAAGGACAATAGGCTCGCCTTTTGGCTTATTATGGGAATACAATAGTATAGTGAAATGTTAATGCAATATTTTAACTCTGCCTAACCCGTCAGGAAATACATCATGAACAATTCCATTAGTTACACAATACACGGCAAAAATAATTCCACGATTATGAAGAAGGCTTTAATAGATGATCTTCCCTTGAAAGGTCTCGTCACTAATTGGATATAGCTCAAGTAAATTACAATTGAAGTGCAGTTACAGCGCTGTTTATAGACTCAACAACCTTTGAACAAAGTAAAGTAGATTAATTAGTAGTGTGTTTGGAACCGGAAGGTTCCATTGACATCAGATCCGAAATGAAAGTAAATATTGAAGTGATAATGTGAAACTGCTTAAGACTTATATGACTTTTTGTATTTTTTGCATGTTGCCATGCTAGGTAACTTTAAATTGATAAAGGGAAACTTGAAGAATGATGGACACGAGCGGGACTCGAAGCACACTGCGTTTCATTCGAAGTTCACAAGCGTTTAAAGAACATACGAGGACACATAAATGAATGCAAAATAAAAAATGATCTATTCTAAAAAGGAAGGTAACAGTGCATCTATGTAAACGTATGTCATCGATCGGCTATAACCATAGCATTACACTCGTGCCTCATGTGTTGATCGTAAATGCGGCATTGACTACTGGAAAGTACGCAATGATGCTGCGCGGTTGCCATAATGGAACAGCTCGTTAATTTACACGGTGGACGCTGAGCCCAACATTTAGGACGAGGCTAGGTTAACGCCAGGCCTAGCCTCAATCCGAATCTGTGTCATAATTGCAATGACGACTGCCCCTCTGTGTACTCACATGAACATTTTGCAAATATTGTCGGCACCGACTCATGAATGAAGGCTCCATTTGCAACTGAAACTAGATAGACCTTGCTTTTTATTAGCATCCTGGAATCATGTTTGAAATCGAGTAAATGAAATCGCAAGACGCTTGAGTATGATTTACTGAGAGCACAGTGACAAAAACTACGTACAAATGACGTAAAGTAAAAAAAAACTGGCATTTACTGTATTGGACATGAGCAAAAAAAGCACGCACAATACTGTCAAGGCTACCACTGCGCACAGCGATAAATCTTTGAATATAAACAAGAATTTAATTTTATCTCGTAGGTTCTAAATTCACGGCTCTATTCGAAAGGTCAAATGCCTTTTTTGTTTTCTGAAATACAGTATTCCCCTGTACCTTTCACGCAAATTACGCTTGAGGTATTAGTGTAATGGTTGCATATCAATTTGAATGCTAAGCCGACATATCGTGAATTGTTCATGTCGGATCTAATAGGCCGTTGTAATGCTAATGGAATGTGTTGGTTCAGATTTGGCTCGTCAATGTATAGGGTTGGCATACCTAAGCTTTGGCTAGACCTTGGCCGCCTAAATCATGTATATGCTGTTATTGTGTAGAACTATCGGCGTGGTGACCCTGTGAACTTCGAGTAGAAGCAAGTACTTATCAATGACAGTGCAGTGGAAGTGTGGAAGAGTACTTTTAAAATTATTTTATGACACCACATCTTATTAATTATACCTCCTGAATGGACTTGTATCTGTGTTACATGAAACTTCTATTTCGGGAAAGACTTTTCCTAAGCGATGGTTACCTCTCAATTTTACCAGTTGTTTGCTGGCATGAAATTAGCGAGGGCTGTTTTTGTAATGTATAGATGCATGACAGAATTTTTGTCTAGACATATAAATCTTTCACACGATTCTTAAGCATACAATTGAAGTTCCTCAAATTCAGGACCTAATTCTGCAAAGGTTTTGAATAACCGCAGAGTGAAATGAAGCGAATAATTTTGAGCCAAGCCAAAATGTTTAGGTACATAAATTCTTGGCCAAAAGCCGGAGCAACATTGATAGAACTATGATTGATCTCTCATATGAATGGTGCGAGGGATAGTGAAGTGTGGGAAGGCGAACAATATAATGAGAGGGTCCATTAGTCATTATAATAAAGTGAATAGTAATACATCAATGAAACTGCTCGTTATAATGGTGCTAATGGAATTGGCGGTTATGATTGTAGGTGCCGTTCGTATGAACTAATTGTATTAGCGGATATAATGAAAGCCAGTTTTAGGGCTTATTTTTACTATGATGATTTTCAGAAGACTGTGGTATTTTCATGACAGATTTATGAGGTAAATAACATAAAACCATATACCTCCAAACGATTTGAAAATCTTTTCTATTATTTTTAAAGTCAGTGAAAAAGATTTTGTTTTTCTCTTTTTAAAAAAAACGTCGCCCCACACTAGGAATTTCTTCTGTGTTGTGGGTGCGTTTCACAAACATGAAATATCACATACACAAACATCCAGACTCGGGACAAACATCTGTGGGTCGCACAAAGTTTTGCCCCGTGCGGGAATCGAACCCGCAACCCTTAGCGCAGCAGTCCAATCACTTAGCCACTGCGCTAATCAGGTCGTCTTTTGAATCCAATGTAAAGTCTCACACAGATAAACACTTCGCAAAAGCAATTACAATTCTTGAATTCTTTCAAATTCCTCGGCAATATTCAGTTAGGTATTATTTGATCAAATTGCCAACAGTTAAAAGTTTAATTACGCCTCTTAGCTAAAACAGCAATAAGAAACTCAACACTAACATTTTAATCCTCTCTTTCTCATTAATATTTCCTAATTTTGGCCAGCTTCTCGTTAATAATCCAAAAAAAAGCCAAAAAACATAGCAACTAAGGTAATCTTCATAATGAAACGTCGAAGTTGTTCTATTTTGCTGCAGGCAACGAAACTCCTAAAGCTTAATTGGAAAGTTGTCGACACAAAGCTTAACAACAAGAGATCCAACAATAGAACCAGAGCGATATGCTTTTGGTGCAGCCTGTCTTTAGTCCTCTTAATTTCAGAGCTTTTGAACGCATTCGGAAGACGATCGCAGCCTGTAATACCAAGAAAATTGTGTCTGCCGCCTTTGTTTTAAATGGAACTGGTTTTAGAATATTACATGACTGCTTTGGCTGTTTATTTACTTAAAATAATTAATAATAAATATATTTTTTATTATTTATTTTGCTCTTTGTATTTACATTTTCATCATCCACAGCCTTTAATATCCCACTGCTGGGTAAAAGCCCTCCCTTATCCATATTATTATACCCGCCACTTATTGCAATAATTATAGCCTGTCGAAACTTACACCGAACAACCAAAAAAGCAACATTAATACTGACATCAATAAGTTAGCATAATGTTTAATATTTATGTATAATCATTTATCTACATATCATTGCCATTTTTTCTTCACATCTGGGTCAGGCCAGATAAAGGTTTTGACGCAACCCTTGGAAGGATTGATAAAGGTATTTTCACTAAAAAAGTTAACAATACAAAGAAATCTGTTAACAACAATATAAGCATTCAGCTGGCTACTCCCGCTATCCTACCGTTGTCACGCCTATTTCATCCTTTTCATTTTGAAACCGCAAATTTATGGGACCTTAAACCGAAGGCTTTGGTCTTGTAAATGGGTGTTTGTTCCCGGAATGTTTTGGGTCAGTACAAAATACCGACTTAGATTTGAAAACCAAGAAATTTTTCAGTATCATATACCTCTTTGTTGAACTTTTGATACTGAACCATAAAATTCCAAGCTTTATAAGCATATAGATGGAATTATAGACATAGCATTTTTTTTTACCAGTTCTAATGATTTCTCTTTTTAAGTGGAAGTAGCCAAGCGTATTTTATATTTTGCATAAGAAACCATACTGCAACATATTATGCAAAAAAAAATACCATCGTATTTAATTTATTTTTTATCAATATTTTGTCTTGTCACGTGACATTGAATCATCATTATCATCATCAGTCTATCTCCGTAGATTGCTGGACAGCGGACATAGGTCTTTCCTATGTCACACCGTGACTCAAATTATACTGATTAAATTACTATTGTTATCTTAAAAATAATGGTACCTACAACTGTTAATGTCATTCTTATTCCCTCTTCCTGTTATTTAAGTTCGTTCTTAACTTGAATAGCTTCATAAACTTTCAGGAGATCTAGTTTTTCTTTAAAAGGCTTATATATTATCTTGGAAAATCCAACAAAGTTTCCAGATTGCTTCGTGGAAGATAAAAGTTGAGCTTTCGGCGGACTCATGATTTTTTAATGAAGAAATTCGTCGGAGAATGGAACTGTTTTCCTTGTATTTTAACTTTGGAAATAGTTTTGGATGATACCTTGTTATTTGTCTAATACATTTGTTTTATGTTGATAAATAATATACTTTACAAATAATTATAGAAGGAATATTTTATTCTTGTCTATTACAAACTTTGGGTAAGTTTGAAGTTTGCCTTATTATTTTGGCCCAAATATATCTAACCCCATCTTTTAAGTATAACTTTTAAATATGTAGTTTGTCTACGATTCTTCCTAAATTTTCTGAACCAAAAGTTTACCTGCTCCGCCTATTAATATTTCATGACAAATATAGTACGAATTATTCTATATTTTATTAAAATATTGTATATCTTTTGTTTGTGTTATTTCAAAAATGTGTTCTATTTCTATTTACTAACAAAACCTTTAACAATGCACAGAAATTTTGATTCTACTATGTCTGCCCTTCTTAAAGAAAATAATATTGAATCATATAAAATTAGGTTTTCAATATTCAGATATCATTGCTCCATTCTTGAATATGAAAGAGTGACATTTATCTTAATTTATTGGAATGGAAGTCTGTCATTTAAGTATCTTAAAAGCTATATGAAACGAAGGCGAAATTATGTAAAAGCTTATAACTTGAATAAGAGATTCTAAGACTGGTTTTATTCAATTGGATAGCTCTTGAACCTAAAATCATAGACGATGGGGTGCAAGGTGGGCTGGTCATGTCTGTCAAAGGTTCGATGGCCGTTGGAGTAGACAAGTAATTGAGTGGAGACCGCAAATCGGCAAACGTAGTAGACCGATGACCTGTAAAAGGCAGCTGGGTCGAACTGGATGCGGAAGGTGGAGGACCAGGTGTTGTGGCGCAACTTGGGAGAGGCTTATGTCAAGCAGCGGACCGCGATAGGCTGAGAGCGAGTGGTGTAAGTAGAGAGCCTCTACGAGTGATGGTACCTTGGGCGGTCTCTACCATCCTTGTTAATCGACCAATCTCTATACTACAGCATGGCTTGTTTCTTTAGACATAGCTCATGATGATATGAAGGAGAAGAACTTATAGACATCGCACCAAAGTTTTGCCTTGTCTTGTGCCATGGGAAATAACTACATACAATAATACGAAAACAATAAATTATGTCTAATACCCTAAAGAGCAGTGCTGCATGATTTATGACATTGGGGCTAATTAATTAATTCTCTCATAACTAGTGCACGCATGCGCAATGATTTTGTGTTAATTGCTAATGGTATGCCTAATGTGTCTGTCTTTAATCCCCTTTACAAATGTGGAAACTTGAACGTTGAAATAAATCTGATACACGTTATAGCAGCTAAGAGAAATAGACAGATAGACCTTCAAATAACTACACAAAAAATTTGATCTGTTTGACTTTTAAGGGAACAAATTATTTTCATAAACCTACATTTATGTGACCTTCCATATTATTTACTACTATTTTCCGGTTTTACTCTTGTATTTATTCAAGAATGCCCGACTAGTTTCGGACTCAAACGGAGACCTTATTCATCCAACAACACCACCGCTAAAATAGTTGGGTTATCATTATTTATGGCTTTAAAAATAGTGCTTGTTTAAAACTAGTAAAAAGCAAACACCTTCGATAAAGGTATGGTCTTTATGTAAGCGAGTTCACACCGTATAAATACCTACTTACATTTTACTTGACAGTTTCGGACCTGCATTCCAAAAAAAAAATGTATTAGTTTTTTTTTATCTTTCCCATTCATCTTTTAATATCTATACCTTTTTTGTAGAGTAATCCTTATGTTTTAACTCCGTCCTGTGGCGTCCTGCGGGTGTGCCGACTCTTACCAGCTGTAACCACTGTTACATCGAGGGACGTAGGGTCTGCGTACAATAAACCGCATCCCTTGACAGGTCCCAACCCACGGAACCAGCTCTTCTTTTACAATACCTACTCTTCATACTACAAACTGCTTGCACTCAGACCCCACCCTTACCATTTGGCTCTCTCCAAAGCTTAGCTCTCCTCATAAAACCCAAGTCTTGTCTGTTATCTCTCAAAGCGCACAATTTTCCTCGAAACATCTCAATTTTAATCTAAATTGGTAAAGCCGAGGTGTTTCAACGAATTATATAATTGAATTTAATTGTCGGGTTCTTTGTTAAGTAATAAGGCGAAAACTTCTTATTTAGTTGCCGTGGAAATAAGGTAGAATAATTGTAAGTTAAATGAATTACACCTTAAGATAATGGTTTTGGTCTTTTTGTTACTTCATGCCCGTGGGGGACGGATTAGGGACAGTTATTATCTAAAACGTCGTAGTGGCCTAGTGGATTTGCTTGCACAAGGTTGCAGGTCCAAACCCAGGCACGTAACAAACTTTTCAATATCATGCATACTTTCTTAGATATTCTAAGACACCATTGACTAACGGTGACGGAAAAAATCGAGAGGAAACCAGGGTTTAATTATATGAAATCACTAACTCACAGTGAGCTGGCGTGGTGATCAATGCTCACTACTTTTCTATACGAGGAGAAACCTTTGCCCTGCAGTGGGACAGTTATAGTCTGTTATAATTCATATCTAAAATAATGTTTGAGTTGCAGGTAGAAAGCCTCATAGAGCGACGGTCTTGACTGGAAAGTCTCCGTGGAATTGGTGCCAGGCTAATACACTTGAGACATAAAGAATATAATAATATAGTTAATTAGCAACACGCATAGCATAGCTACCTGAAGATATAACTTATCTAACAAGTCATCCTCATGAAAAATGAGTTTACATTCAAACAAACCATACAATAGAAATTATGATTTATCTAAAAACAAAGAATACAATTATAACGTTACAAACATCAAAAAACATTGTTAAAACAACCAACGTCACTGCAATCCAAACTTCGTCCATATGCTTCAGTGATTTACTGTCCATAAACCATTCCAGCATATTGGACGTGGGTAGAAACATTATTTGAACAAACATTGGCGACCAAATGATTTTTTTGCAAACATTCGTCGAGCAGCGTAAAGAATTTCCTTTGTCTAGATACGGACGGGTTGGTGTAAATGTCAACCGTTTTGAGAAATGAATCTTAACAATCTTTTAGTCTCTATCTTTTATTCATTCATTCTATTTTAGTTTTCAATGTCAGCTCGATGAATGATAAGTTCGCCACTTAACATGGTACTAGATAAGCATCGAAATGTGGGTGTGACGCGTACAAGCGAACATCTAAGTTTTCCATACATTTTTATACCTAAATAATGTGCGTACTTTATAAACTATCGAAGCTATTCGAAGTGATTTTGTTACTAATATTACTACCCTAGTCCAAAAGTCAAATTAATACACATAAAAATATTTCGACATACCAGTTGCACGCATAAACATATTGAAATATGCTACAATGGTACGAGCATTATTTAACAGGGTCTCACAAAAGATAGATTATATTCACATGCACATTGGCAGAATTTGAGAGGGTAACACGGGATTTTTTGTCTATGTTATATTTTTTTATTGTCTGTGGCTACATAGTTATATTGGGTGAATACCTGTAAAAATCATGTATGCATTGTTTATAAATAAACAAAAACAAATTTATAGTACTTTCATGAAGCAGTAGAAACGTTTATTAAAAGATAGCTTTAGCAATTATTTAGTACTTAACTTAAGGACAAACTGGAAACTGATACCAAATTGATTACACAACAAACAAATTCTTCCTTCAAACCATCTAGAACATCCAACGATTCAACGACTCAAATAACTGTTACTTAACAGTCTTGTACAAAATAATCAAAGCAAAATATTCCGTTACATTGTATGTAAAACACAAAAATGCTTTTATTCCTATTCGAGAGTATGAATTTCTAAAGATATCCAATACCGTAACATAACTTGCCATTTTAAGAAATAAGGTACTCCAAACAGATGCCTCCTTTAGAAACGAAAATATTTTTCTTTCATCGCTCAAAGTATAATACTCGAACGTCTCGAACGTATTTGCCAGCATTTTGATTTTCCTTCATCTTGAAATTAGCTGGATTGTAGAAGAGCTGGTGTGGATAAAAGGCGATGGTCAAAAGAATGCCCAAAGTCGACAGCATTGAAATGTATACCAATGGGTTAACTATATGACTGCCTCGTTGGTCTAGTGGTTGCTTAGCGCGACTGCTGAGCACGAGGTCCTGGGTTCGAATCCCGGGTCGGGCAAAGTGTTACTGGGTTTTTCCATTAGGTAATTATCAGTAGCAGCACGGAGTCTGGAATTGTGCCCGGTTGATGGCAATAGGCTCGCCCCCTGTTACATTGGGACCGAAAATGGGAAAATGTGGGTGTACGAATACATACTACGGGGTATGGAACATATTTCACTTTTTCAAAATGTATGAATACGAGTACTAATTAGTTACCTTTAAACTAACTATTAAGGTATTGATAGGTTTACATACATACAGGTACATACATAGGTTTTAAATTAAATAAGAAAAATATTTTTGTTTACATAATAACGGATTTTATGTCGCCACTGATTAATCAAAATACTATTCATACGATAAGCCATTGGTACGATAAGTAGAAGGAGATTACACGTATTAGAAAAGAATCAATACGGGCAGGTACCATGACCTAAAGGTATACGTTTAACATTGTTTTAATGTCTTCAACGTAATCAAAACATGTCTTCCATTTGACATGTTATATTTATCTCTTTGATCATTTCTTTATATTAAGAAACAACTGTGGAATATCAGATATATAAGTCAAAGTCAGAATGGGGCGGAAATCAATCTTTGAGTACCAAATCGTTTATAGATTTTAAAAATATATGAATCCAAGATTCCTTTGTATATGGTTTGGTGAAACAAACAATTGGATCCACACAACAAGATTTTCCCCCGAATCCTGGCTGTATTTCTATCAAAACTCACAAACGGAACAGGCCCAAGATTCGGGACATATATTTATATTTAATTATATGCCAAAAAGGTCACACTTCTGTTACATCTGGTTAAAACTTGGCTTAATAGAATTAATAACAAAACATAACGTAAAATCATGCGTGTATTCCCAGAAGGGGAAGGCATAGGTGCACCCTGATTTTACTAGTTATGTAATAAGGCCTAATGTTATAGGAGGCGAGCCTATTGTCATTAACCGGGCACAAATCCAGACACCGTGCTGCTACTAAGAATTACCAAATGGAAAAACCCAGCAATACTTTTCCTGACCCGGGATTCGAACAGGACCTCATGGCCAGCTATCGCTCTTAGCGACTACTAGGTGACTAGACCAACAAGGCAGGCAGAATAAATTCAGTAAAAAAGAGGTCTCTAGTCATTCTGGCGGCATCCACAGAGTCTCATATTGTGTGTATGCAACACTATCTTATCTATGGGCTTTTATTGATATGTTAACAGCACTCATTCATGCTGCCGGTGGAGACAGGTCTCACTACCGGAGGGAGTCAGCGATTTGAATAATATGTTGAAAGTCAAAATTACACTCTAACAATAATTGAACTCTAAAGAATGTAACAGGATTTCCAAAATGGAGGTCTAAGATTCCATAATTTGTTATTTATATCTGCTATAGGTTTGACTGTATGCACAATGCGTATTTTAAAGCAGGATGATGTTCGTCTTTTTATATTTTACAAAGCGATAAGTCACGCTTTTTTTCAGAGAGATACGCAAACACACATAATAATTGCTGTTATTTCAATCAAGTCGGTATCTTTGCCCATAATTATTTAGTAAAAATGGGTTCTTAAAAAGATCCTTCATGAGTGTCGATAGGCAGTCGATTTTTTGACGTTTGAGCAAATAACTCCACTACTAACATTTTGTCTAATATTTTTAGTACTGCACCAACTACCCTTAATGTATAACTCAAGTCAACAGAGGCTAATTAAATCACTGACTAGCTAGCTTACTTAAACAGTGTAAGCTAGTGCATCCATAAGTGAACAGCCAACAATTAGCAACTGTGAGTTTGCATGTTAAGGCATGTTAAGGCATGTTAGGATAATCTGGAGAATAACATACAAAATTAACATTATAATAATCCCTAAAGCAGCTTAGAATTAAATAAATCTTTTGATGTTACAACATTTGCATTTTAGGGTTAGATAAAATATAGTGTTGCCAGTTACAGTGTGTTTTAGTGTGAACTTGAATATTTGTTGTGATACCTTTTGACACGAACCTTACCTAGATCAGATTGAATCGTTAAAAAGGTAAGTACTTTAAATAACTTTGACAGTACCCAAAATAACACTTGTATATTATCATCACATCTTTATTCTCTACTAGCTGCGCCCCGCGGTGTTACATGCTACATTTTTCGGGATAAAAAGTAACCTATGTGTTAATCCAGGGTGTCAGCTACCTCCATTGAAATTTCATCAAAATCGGTCTAGTCGTTTCAGCGTGAAGAGGTAACAAACATACAATCACACTCACAAACTTTCGCCTTTATAATATTAGTGTAAATAATGTGATAGATGTAGCAGTGGGCATAATGTCGAATAATATTTCAAGTACAAGTGATCTATCTATATTATGCAATAGAAGGCGAGCATAACTGCCGGTTTTTTTTTTATAATATTAGAAGTTTATTTTAATTCATAACATACTATTTTACAAATATATACAACTTAATTCTAATACAAAATAAAAACAATATATACAAAAATAAAAAGTTAAAAAGCATCAAAGAATTCATCCCCATCGATGTCAACCGGTAACGTGCCCAAAAGACTGGCAGCATTGCCACGTTGAATGGCAATGCTAATTCTTTGGCCAAAAAAACTAACTGTCGGATATACATCGGTTAGGACAGCTATTAAAGTGCGTATGGCTTTGGCAAAGTTATATTGCTACTACTTATCTTACTTTTAAATAACATCATTGTCCAAAACTTTTTATTTCCCAAAACCCATGGGACCAAATCATGGGACCTCACAATCGCATGTTACTGATACCAGTTATCAACCAGTATGCCGTCTGGACTTGTTGAACATTTCGGCTGAATGAATATCAGCTTTAAATCGAGGAGTGACGTCATTCACCAGACGGTACCTGTCAAGGATATCGTGAAAGCATTGTTGTGGACAATTTGTGATGTCAAGGGACTTGTGATGGCACATTACAATTAGATAATACATTATATGTATAATATTTAGAAGACTTTTAATAGACAGCAATCCCCTAGGGCTTGTCATAATATTGTGAATGTGGTATTAACAGGGACTCGGTCCCAAGTGAGGGCCTGTTGTCATTTATACAGCACAAATAGACTAAAGATAGGCATAAAACGAATTAGGGAATTGTTAGTAGTTTTCTTCCTAAAAATACAGTATGTACTTAAGAAAATCAGCGACCATTGTTCAATTTGTTTGCAGCGTAAATATTGAAAGGTTTATTTTTATATTCTTTTGTAAATATTGGTAAAGGTTTCTTTTTACGAGATTTTGCCAATGTCATATTATTTTAGTTAATCCAAGTTACTAGTTGGCTAAATTGGCTTCGTGCCCAATAAATGGCTACAGGACCGTACAATGTACATCATTACATACTACACTATGGCAAAATCTGGCTGTGCATTGTGCTTGCACCACTGCACGTCGGATTGCCTTCGGGAATACACTTGGGTTGATAAACATTTATAGACATATATGAGGGGCTTGTAGCTATGTGGCTGCCATGCAGATCAGTCGATCTGCGAGGTTAAGCCGTGCTCGCTGCGGTCAGTCTTATGATGGGTGACCGTTTTCACATGTCGAGACTCCTCCGTGCTTCGGAAGGCACGTTGGTCCTGCGCCTGATCTCTCTCCGGTCGTGTCGGTCTACCGTCCCATCGGTCTACCGTCCCATCGGACTATGGGAGTGAGGGAATAGGGAGTGCACCTGTGTTTGCGCGCATACTTGTGCACTATAATATCTCCTGCGCAGTTGGCAAGTCTCAGATGAGACAGGCCGCCGAGACCGAAATTCGGTCAGGAGAAAAAAAACTAGCGATATATATACAGGCAGGTACAGTCGACCAAAAATATGATCTCCCACCCTATGGTTGAGGTTCATTTGAATGTCTTAAAACAACAAGGTCGATTTTCCCTTGCAATAATATTATGACGTCATGTCATGTGTCAAGTTTAAATTGTCACAGCTACCAACAGCTCACCACCTTGGCTAGGCATTATTTCAATTTAATTGATCAATTCGAAAACGGCTAATTATTTAATGTTCTCGATAAAAATCGAGAACATGAAACAAAAGTTTCTGTGAAATCTAATTAGATCTCACAGAAACTTTTGTTAAAACTAGTAGACCATTTTCTTGGTCGTCTGTACTTACATGCACAAAATTGAATATTAACTTGCAAAATATTTTAAGGTCCAGTTAGACAAAGAATTTTTATTTAAAAGAAAGTTTGTCATACTGACAGTTTTCGTATAGAATGCTGTCAGAATGACATGACATGAAATTTCATTCTCTGACAAATACTTGGAGATTGAAAATTACTGTGTCATCGACAAAAATTATCTTAGAGTCTATTATGAATGCTTCAAAATTCAACCCTAAATACCTAATCTTCATTTAAATCTCAGGTGTTTTATCAATTTACAACAAAGCTCTAATCAGACACAACGCTCCAACCATATTTAGGATCACAATAGTTCTGAATAAAACGTCCTTTGTCCGTCGGGGATCCCGGAATTAAGTAGAGCGTGTATCGAACTACGGACTCGAACTTGATTTTGTCGCGAACTTTAGTACCAGACTTTAGACTTCCGCGTTTAGCCCATTTTGTTGCTGTATTTTGAATAGAAATTTCTGTTAAAATGCTTCGAATATCCTTACCATTACCGGCTCTTAAATTAGTCGTAAGAACTTTCTTCTATGTTATGACTGTAGAGAAAACCATCTTGACTTTTCAAAACCGCTTTAAGTAATTATACTGAATCGTTTATTTACCCACGGTACATGAAAAATGACTAGTGTGGGTCGAAGTTTAGAAAAATGACAGATTAATAACTTTCGTGAGTGTGATCAATATTTTTTACTGTATAGTCCAGTTATACTCACGGGTGTTAACTATTAGAGAATGCCCGACTAGTTTCGAACTCGAACGGAGCCCTTATTCATGAGCTGGTTCCGCGGCAGAGACGCGATTCTGCCGGTCAACCGCCCTGTCAGTACCACCGGAATATACAGTAAATAAAAGACAGAATGATCATAGGATTAAACTATCTGTAGTTTAAGCTTCAAAACGACTTCTATTTCCAAAATTAATATCGTTTTACAACCGTTAGTACTATAAGCGAATGTTGGTCCGCATTTACATTTAATGTAACGAGGAGTAATGTACATAGCAAGTGATGCCCGGCGGAATATCGCTGTATTTTCCAGCTATCCGACAATACGGGAGAATTGTAACTAGGGCTCTCATGCCCTCCGATTCTCACGGAACTAGTTAATATTGGTTTATTGTAGCTGGTCTTTGTTCTTCGATGAAATCGTAATAATGGTATAGGCGCCAACCAGTAAATGCAAATGGCAAGCTGTCGTTAATTGTATCGTTCTATGGGGAAGGCCTTTGTTCAACAGAGGAAGTGGACATCCTCATAAACTGGAGCTTATGATGATGGGCTCCAACTAAGGCGGTAGTTGAAAGACGTACGTGACTTGAAAAGGTTTATAAAAACCAACTAACAAAAAAATTTACAGAATATAATTTGACAAGTCATAAAAGACATAATTTAGTTTCTTTTTTATTATATCGCATGACACATAATTATATAAGCGCTAGTTTCATTTTCTAAACAAATTTTTTGACGAAATTACCAAAATTTACGAACGATTTTTAGATGTATAAGTATATTTTATAACATATAACATAATATTTATAGTAAACAATTCATTAAAAACTTATAACTAGACACGAATACCAATTTCATTAACAAACTAAGTGTATAACGACATAATTTAATAACGTTAATCGATCGGTAACAAAATTATGTTTCTAATTGATATGAAGACAGCGTTCAGGCGATACACTCGACCTAGAATAATGATTAATGAATTCAGTGTCGACTCCGAGCCGACACGTGTTAGGTTATTACAAATTTTGGCTTTGAGTGTGAAGGTTCTCTTATTATAATTATGGCAGCCTAGTAGACTTACTACCGCCAAAAGGTGAATGACACTGGGTAGCAATAGTTTACGCAAAAGAAAGTGGTTATTTTCCAGTGCCATGGATCAATGAAAGTTCCTTTATGCTACAATATATAATACAACTGACTGACTGCCTCGTTGGTCTAGTGGTTGCTAAGCGCGACTGCTGAGCACGAGGTCCTGGGTTCGAATCCCGGGTCGGGCAAAGTGTTACTGGATTTTTTCGTTAGATAATTCTCAGTAGCAGCACGGAGTCTGGATTTGTGCCAGGTTGATGGCAATAGGCTCGCCCCCTATTACATTGGGACCTGAAAACATAACTGGCGAAATGTGGGTGTACTGTATGTGCACCTCTGCCTACCCCTTCGGGGAATACAGGCGTGATGTTATGTTATGTTTATGTATATAATACAATACACCCAATATTGATACGTTCTTTTAAATACATACCTACAAAACCACCTAGACTGTGCCATCCGTTTGCAAATCACACTCATTTCGCTATTACGAATTCACACATTTAATATCATCATTATTTGCCGGAAGACGTCCACAGTTGATCAAAGGTGTCCCCCTTTTAAGGTGGGGGTTTGTCATAATCCCCACGTCTGGCAAGCGGTTTGGGGATTGTATTGGTGGTGAAGTCACAGAAGACGCTGCTGCCCATCTTCTGGAATTCTTTGTAGTCGCCTCCTACGACACCCGCGGAACGAAATGGGGAGGAGCTATTCCGTTCCGGCACTCCACGGATTTTTGAATATCCTGCTAAAATATCAATACATCTGTAAAGATACTGTGACAAATACACAGTATATTTAGTACGGAACTTTTTGCTGTAGTTCAAATAAACACTTGTAGTGTGCTCGTTATTTTGCGCGAACTGTCAGCTGTTGGAAATGTTTATAATGATTCCTACCAATGGCAAGTATCTTGTCAATAGCGCTATGGTTTATTTTTAGTGTGTGGGGCGCATGTAGAGCCTCCACGAGTGATGATACCTTGGTATGTCCGCCGCATTATCGGTAGTCTATCTCTCTGTCTTTCTTGTTGTGAGGCCCAATTACTTACTCCACGGAATAGATATAGCTCATAGCGAAGAAGAATATAATTTGCGTGTTTTGGTTGTTGCCAGGATTCGTGTCCTGTGAATATCTTAAAGGTTTTATGTTTTAGGCATCTTACTTTGTTTTTAGCTCAATTTAGAAAAATCCCTCGCATATTATTAATTCTAATGTATTAAATTGATAAAGGGAAACTTGAAAAATGATGGACACGAGCGGGACTCGAACCTGCGACAGTCGCCGTACCGTGGCGCCGCTCTGCCAACTGAGCCACCGTGCCACCGCCACAATTCAAAATTTAAGCCTAGCATGGCAACATGCAAAAAAAGTCAATTCTAATGTATTTGTTATTTGTGCATCTTACAACATAGTAGGTACTAGGAGACCAATATAGAGAGCTACATACATCCGATATAAAAAATGCAGTTCCTTTGAAATTATCCTTTCCAAAATCAACCACATTTATGTTATTAAAGTACCCACAAATCAGCCGAATTTTCTTGCGAGGTGTCAACGACACGTGACGAACATCAGTATTCCACTCAGCCGTTCCATCTACCCTTGTAACCTAATTACGTATTGGGACCAGTCGGCCTGACTGTTGGAATTTTGACAGCTCGTTACGACTGCCACGGGCATTTTGCAGTCGACATTTCCTGATAAAATATTTTCAACTGCTGGCTTCGATGACCAACTCCTAATTGATCCTGTCGCAGTCAGGAGATTAGAAAAATGAACTAAATAGTTGTCTATCGATGAAGGTTTAAACTATTGCGGATTGATCCACGAATGGGACATATATTTGTATAATCTGCTATTCCTGTTATGAAGTGTTTCAATTAATAAACGTGATAATAAAAGTAGCATTGTTTCCATTGTTTAAATAATACTACGTAAAAAAAGTATATTTAAGCTTGGTCACTGTAAGTGTGAATTATGAACGACTAGTTTTTGCCCGCGGCTTCGCCCGCGTTAAGTAGCCTGTGTCCTATGTCCTTTCTTGGGTCTTAAACTTTCTACATGCCAAATTTCATTAATTCCTTTCAGTGGTTTTGTCGTGAACGCGTAACAGACAGACAAATTGACAGAGTTACTTTCACATATTTTATGATATTAGTATGGATATGGATGGATAATTACAGAAAGTACGATGATAGTTATCGACTTAAACCGTTACATTCTAGAAAGTTATCAGCGACTATAATCTGTCATATAAAACGTTTACTACGGGGATTGTTGGGTCATAATATAACAATGGAAAATGTTCAAGAGTGCATCAGACACGCATGCATGGTTCCGTACTCTATAAACACATGTAGCCAACCTTGTATCGATTTAAAACTGATCCCTCTTATTTATAAGCGAGGATAATACCTGTATTAACTTAAACCTGTCTTAAGTCTATTGACATCTCTATTCTTTGACATGCAAACGAAAGTGACAGGCATAATTTTATATATGGTTTAATTTTCTTTTTTATGAATAAGGGGCATTAAGCAGATTAATTGTATTAATATTATTAAGTTTCAGTATCTTCAATATTAAAATAATCATTGAATTTGATGATTGTCAATTACATTACATTTAGATAGATAAGCCATTTAGGTACCTAAACATAAAAAAGCCCGTAGAAAACTACGAAGTAAGCTACAAGTTCCATAAAACGCCAAGTCAAAAAGAATATATGGTGGAACTTAAATCCCTCAGACCCCGCTCTTAGCTATGCGCTCCACGCACTCCTAATAGCACAACAGAGCGACCTCCCTCCATAATCAGCGCAATATTTACCCACTCGACGAACCACTTGTTGATACGCTCTCAGTTTATGACAGTTTATCGGCGGCTATCACTCATGGATGTCCTGCGTAGTACAGGGATGGTTGGATAGATGGCGCTGTTTTAAGTATGTGATTTAGAAGCTCTCTTAATGGATTTTTTGTATGAAAAAAATATTTCATACTTTTGTTAGAAAAGACGTTTAATTATGTGAATTTGGTTCAAATATATGTGGAACAGGTAGTTTACTGTGCCTTTTTAAAATTATCAATGACTGTTTCGTATAAAAAGAGAACACTGTAGATACCTACTTTCGCAGAAACTTGATTAAATTAATTTTGTTGGATGGTTTTTGTGATTGCATTCTTCTAGAATTGCTATTATCTTAAACCTAAGTTTTCTGATAAGCTCCTTATAAAATATCGAGCAGTATTTCAAGGATAAGGTACTAAGTAGGCACATATTTACTTCATGAAACTTTTGCTGTACTATTTTAAAGTCGTGTAGAAATACCTTTACCAATAAGCAAGAATAATACCTTAGAATGCGCAAAATTTGCTTCTTAAAATAAGCCAGAATAAAAGCTAAAAAGTGCCATCTGCAACTATCTCAACTTCTATAATCATAGCTACGACTCTTTATTGAACAAAACCTATTATATTAATCCATAGCGTCAACAGCTTGCATCAAGTGATGTAACTACATACATTAGAAACTTGGAACCTGGTGCGCAATATTGTTCTCGAAATACCCAGAGCTACGGGTGGCACCTATATTAATCTAGACTTCAGAGCAGTACGTAATTATTGAAAACTTACGCAGAACTTTGACGTGGCATAAATCTTGGAATCTTACGTATTGCGTTAATACACGAACTGCAGTCATACGTTCGTAGGTCTCATAAATCTTATGAAGAACCGTGGGCGTAGAGTCGGCTCCCCAAGTTCTGCAGCATATCGTTTCCAGCTTTGAAGTAGGTAGTAGGTACCTACAAGGACCGGAGCTGTGTTGAACGTTGATTGCTTTCCGCGAATACCTACTTATTGTTTAACGCGTATAAGTTTAATACTTTGAAAAACTTGCTATGAAGATGGAGCTTCTCCATTTACAATTACTGTTTTGCTGATTAAATCTTTATGTGTTTGGCACAAGGTTGCTTGTTGATTGTAGAATGCGTTTGAATGTAGTTAATGTAGATTGCAGCAAATTATGCTCTAATAAGTTTTCTCACCATATTATTCCTTTTTGCTAATGAGAAGCAAGAAACATTGCATTAAGTTTTCATAAAGACGTAACAAGAGCCCCTAATACCTACTCAAATAAGCTCGTCAACAAACACAAAAAGACACAAGGCAACTCAATTTTGATTTTTTTTTTCACATGGAATTGCTAATTCATTCAAAATCGCTGCCTTTAACTAAAACATTGCTATCAAATCGCTGTTTATTGTTTATTATATGTATACATCGTTTTTTTATTCCCATATCAAAGTAAAATGTAAGAGACGACAAATTAAGTGAGTCCCATCAATGACATTAACTAAGTACATACACGACCCCAGCGTCAAAATGTTAGAATATAGACTTCTAAATACTTATACCTACACCTTTTTACCTACAGGTTAAATTGCTTGTAGATATAATTTTTTACTTTTATAATTATTAGTCACTATTTCTCTATCATTAATGTGGTCTGTAAACAAAATTGGGATTTTCATTCACTCGGTTAATATTGGACAACATTACCCCGTAGTTGGAGGAGTCTATTGACGTAATTTACAAAATGTAACTTGTTTATAGAGGGTTTTACAGGTACTTGGTAAAATTGATTCTAAGTACGTTTTCGAACATACCGGTCGACTATAAAAAGTTCGGTAGGCTGTACCGTCCGCGTCGTAGACCTTTTTCCACAGAAATTGAAGTATTTTTGCAGAATGATGTCTTATTTTAATACAATCATCACTTAACAATAATATATCGCAATTTTCACCAGTTACGATACTTGATGAAAAAATAAACATTATATTATAAACCGGATTCAATGTTTTGGGTTTGCCTATCCGTGAGTAAGTGTGCGTGATCAAAGGTCGTTATTTCCCTGAACAAGAAGAGGCCCTCTATAACAAATAAACTAGCATTAATATTAATCAAAACTCTGATAATGTTGATACTTCCAATCCAAACAAAGACGATCACAATAAAACAGCTGAGTTAAAAACAGTAAAAAATAAACATACCCTTCCCGCGGATAATCGGGCAGTGACGTAAAGCTCGAATCCTTCGCGAGCACCCGTGCATAATGAACGACGCTGACAACGTGTTAAAACGAACGCAGATGTACGGCGACCATTCGTTTCTAATCGATATAGGACTAGGATTTGAAAAAAATCCGTTGAAGAATGTGGATGTACTCACCAATTTAATTATTGACGTAGTGCAGTGCGATTTGTACGTCACTGGAAAGCGAAAAGGTGATAAAGCTGGTGTAGGCTAAATAGTATTAGGGGAATGGCTGTAGGTGCTGCGAAATGTGGTGATTATGACTGCTAACCTGCTTTTGCTGATTAGAGATGGGTTAGAAAGAATAAATGATAATAAAAATTATAGTTTCAACGATAATATAGTGAATTTTACACAGTGATGAAACCTGGTCATCGAAAATGGAAATTGTCAAAAAATCTAGTTAGCATGACAATCAGTACTCGTTATTTCTCAGAGAAAAAGCACGTAGAATTCAGTATTTAATTGTTCTACAAACAAAAAAGATAAACCTAATAACAAAGAACTAAGCAGCAATAAATCCGTACCCTCCATGAATCGTCACGACCATGGCCGACCTACAGTAACGTACAAAAGTAAAATGAAATAACACCGTGGAGCATACACAGATACGTCATTAATGCGTTTGACATCATACGAACTGTTTATCATCGATACTTTATTATTAGTCATAGGATGTCACATGTATAAAAGTCTGGGACTTGCGTCAACTTTTTGCGTGTGTGGAAACGTGTGTCATTGATTTTCGTGTCGCCAAGGATACGTTAGATATCCGTGAAATAATGAGGTCAAAACATGTACGGCTCGTTTGACGAGCCTTTGGCCGAAATAAATGCTAAAGAAATCCTAAATAAGCATAAATGTAGTCGCAAAGCACAAAAAAGACCATAGGACTGGGATAGTCCATCCTTTGTTTCTTGGATAATTCTATGTCAGTTTTGGATGGGGAAGATGATAGAAAATTAATAACAACGATGTATATCTTAATATTTTAATGGATTTATTAATTTGAATAAATTCCGATTGCCGTTCTTTGTGGCGTTCTAAGGGAGACGCCTTTATTCAACAGTGGACGTCTTGCTGATGATGATGATGACGAATTAGATTTAAATGAATTCTTACATCCTTATTGTTATCTAGTCATCATTAAAAGTCCAAACGATCCTGATTTCGGCCGTCTTCTTTTTCTTTTGTAGGTTATTCTAAATGTAGATGGACGTATCTGAAATTAGCATACCTATATTTATTAAAATAATATACAAATTCAATTCTCTTTCACATGATTGCGGATGTTTAGCTGAATAGTTAAACTTAAACCACTAATTGATAATTTATTTCTGTATGGCAAGAGGGAATTGAAATGAAACCGTGTGGGTGGACTTATAACAGAATCTCTATTCAGAATATTATTGAATCGAATATATTTTAATAAGGTAATAATGGATGCTCAGAATACTTATAGAATACAGGTAGAGGTGTATAGTACACCCACATTTCGCCAGTTATAGGACTCAATGAAGACGTCCACTGTTGAAGACCCCCCCCTGGGGGGCATAATCCCCAAGCTTGG
Organism: Abrostola triplasia; assembly: GCA_946251915.1. Classification (NCBI taxonomy): domain Eukaryota; kingdom Metazoa; phylum Arthropoda; class Insecta; order Lepidoptera; family Noctuidae; genus Abrostola; species Abrostola triplasia. The sequence continues at coordinate 2,485,022 of OX276433.1, forward strand.
CTAGCGGCTTGGAGATCGCAGTATTGGTGGTGAAGTTACAGAAGACGCTGCTGCCATTTTCTGGATTTTCCCTTAGTCGCCTCTTACGAAACCCACTGCGGGAAAGGGGGAGGTCACTCGGCAAGTGGTATCCGGCCTCGTGGTATCAGTTTGTTCGTAATTGTTTTCTAAACAATGTTAAATATCTAATATAATAATAAATAGTCAATACTAATCATATTCCATCTTCAGTACAGTTCCAAAGACCAATATTGCTTGTACATACTTAAAATATTGTGGAAACTCCAAATTGTCAACCGCAGTACCAGACAGCACTTAACCCGTCGCCACAGAAGTCGTAAACCGACCGGCGTCCACATAGCAACAAGATATAGCTGACACTACTTAGTAGTACTTTCTAGCTAATGCTAACAAGTTTCAACACACAATAACACGCCTATAATACATCAACTAGTTGCCTCGTTGGTCTAGTGGCTGCTAAGCGCGACTGCTGATCATGAGGGCCTGGGTTCGAATCCCAGATCGGGCCAAATGTTACTGGTTTATCTTACAAGTCCCTGTAGTAGAGTGTGACCGTGCGAGCCCATTGCAATCAACAGGGCACAATTATAGACTGGTGCTACTGAGAATAACCTAATGGAAAAACCCAATAGCATGGCCCGACCTAGGAATTACACCCAGAAACTCAAACTTATGCTGGGCTAGACTAAACCAACAAGGATGTTTAGAAATATTTAAAGGGTGTGTGGGGGATGTTCGTAAAAATAGTGGAGATAGGTACTTGATGTTGTTCCAATGAAGGAGGAATGGCAAAAAGCTCCAAGATTCTTAATTCTTCAAATCTCCTCTTTATTATTGTGTTAGATTTATGTAGACACTACTTAATTATTATTTATCTCTTATTTATGTAATGAAACTAAAAATACATAGTACTCAGATGTTATGCTGATTCAGATGTAGCTTGTGGACGGGTGTTACATAATTATGGTGACGGATAATCCTGTTGACAATAAATATTTAAACTAAATACGATAGGTTATGAAGCAAGCCAACTTAAAAATCCAATATCCAATAGGTAGGTCGGAATATTCGATTACTGCGTTCAAAAATAAATTCTAATCTAGTCCGAATTTATACACCCGGATGTGGTCGAATCGATTTGCAGACTCGAGATATGAAACGTGATGGTGAATAATAAGTGGCTTCAATCCCCTTTCTCGATACGCAGGTTTTACAGTTATAAGGGTCAAGTAACATGGGCATTAACTTAAAAATTATGTAGTCAGTCGTGCTTTTGTATTCTTTTTAAAACATATATTATACAAAGTGGCTGACAATATAGATTTGTTTGTGTGTTCACTGAATGAGCTCACGAGGGTCATATATTGTGTATTCAGTTTCACGTTTTGTTTTTTTTTACAGATATGTTTATTATAATGTTAAATGTCAACTTTGTCGCATTAGATCGAAGGCCTGTAAAGACAATTGTAAGTGTGAGTGAAATAGATAGATAAAAAAAAAATACTTTTGTATATTATTTAGTTATACCTATAGTCGTGTATTAATTATGTTTATATTGTTATTGATATCTGACTAGACGCTCCATTTTCTATTGTTATCATAAGCTGCATGATTGACTACTAAAGAGAATTTGAGTAGAAAAACATTGACCAGGCAGTTAATAGTGGAGTTGGGTGATTTTCCCCCGATCCATTAAATATCGCAATTCGTAGAGATTTTTAGTCACCTTAATTGTAAATTACTAGTTGCATCCCGCGGTGTTACCCGCTACATTTTTTCGTGATGAAAAGCTTTTAGGTTAATCCAGGGTGTCAGCTACCTTCATATGAAATTTCATCAAAATCGGTCTAGCCAAGCATGAAGATGTGACAAACACTCGCAATCTTTCGCCTTTATAATATTAGTGTGATTTTAGTTTATGCATCACAGTTATATGGCCATTTTGAACAGGTATCGCCGCTAACAATAATTAAATTGGTTTGATCTACAATCCCAGCGGCCACGGTGCGCAACGAACTGAGCGATGCAAAAGCACTAATGTAAATTAATATTTATTGAAGCGTTATTAAAATCAAATTATGTCAAGTACATAATGTGACGCGGTTCGAAACGACGCAGGCGCGGCCGTGGCCTGATGTAATCGCCAATTATATTAGGGCATCAGCCCCCGCACCATGAACTCTAGGCCAGTTTACGTTGTGGAAGCGAGATGTCACGTCACACTGCACGTAGCGACTGTCTTGCTTTTTTTTTCTTTTTTAATAAAAGACTTTTATACATTTGTGCATGTCAGTCCTATCATATCTTATACATGAAATTTAATAAAGAAAACGTAACAAAACAAACTTAAATATACTAAAAGCAGCGTCCTGCTTGAAGAGATCATAGTAAGATGACTGGAGTCTTACTATGAGCTTGCATTGCAGGTCATTGTCTGCTGTGGAAGCAACGAGCAACGAGCGAGTGCGGTGTCTCCCTTCCACAAGGAAAGATGGCCTGCAATGCAAGTTCGTAATAACCCTGAGGAGTGCTAGATGTGTGTCCTAGGAGGTGATTAAGGGACAATCTAGAAGATGGGCAACAGCGTCTTCTGTACCTTCACCACCAACACTGTGATCCCCAAGCCGCAGGCCAAGCGCGGAGATTATGGCAAACTCTCCCTTAGAAGGAGGCCTTTGTACAGTAGTCATCTTTCAGATAATGTTGGTTTAAAGTCGGTATAACATCCTTATCTACCACACATATTAATCCAGGTAGTATAGCCAATCTACCAAGTAGATACTTATATCAAAAATTCTTGTTCTAAAAAAGCATGATATAAATAAAAACGGAAAAAGTAATCAAAGCTGTAATAACGTTATTACAAGCCCTTACCCTAAATATTCCCTTTGCGCCTTCCTTCCTACTTATTATAAAAGGATATTACAAGTCACAAACGAAAATATACCACATATTCGTAATTTGTGTGTGTGTAACTGGTGAATTTCTTTAATTAAATACATTTTTTGAGTTTTGTTAAAGATATGGGTTTAATCTATTAAATTATACATTGATAAAGGGAATTTGAAAAATTATGGACACGAGCGGGACTTGAATCCGCGACCATCGTACGGTGGTGATTTTATTTTATTCTGTTTAATATGGATCTCATATTAAAGTGGCCCCAAACAGAGGTTAGCAAAAAGATTCTGTCGAATTAAGATCCTCCTTTATTGAAGTCGGTTGAAAACTAAATCCAAGAGCCAAAAGTTACGGACAAGATTGAAATCACTCAACACATATTGGGTTAACACATCTCGTATTTATTGGACGACCCCTAAGCACACACAAATTATAATGAAACTAAACGTTAAATATACCTACTACTGTAAGCGCCGAAAACATTTCCCGAAAATAAATTTAAATTAACTAGCGAACAATTTCACTGAATTAGAACCACGGTATGAACTTTGTCGTGCATTTCCGATGTTGAATACCTTTCATACGTATTCAGTTCATAACTATTTATGTCCTTATTTTTTTTTTTTTTCGAACTTGTCTCTCGCAGTTAGCTCTGAGGGAGCTCTTACTGCTTAACTGGTCGTTTGGCGAGACCTAATAAAAGGCCTCCAGCCAGGAAAAAAGGCCTCCAGCCAGGTTATGTCCTTAATGTTACTATGAGCTTACATAGCAAGTACTTTTCTAATGGGGAAGCGAGACGCCGCTCTACAACGCATGTAGCGACGTCTCGCTTCCACAACGGAAAATATCCTCCTTTCAGATTTCGTGGTAAACGGGCTGTGCTTTTAACTACCGGGAAATTTGTGTTTGAAACTGTGTTTACTCATGTAAAATTGTTTGCGTTTAATAATGTTAGGTATAACTGGCTGGATACCGTTCGTGAGTGGTTTCCATATTATTACTTTTCTAAGGATTGTACAGAGACGTGGGTGGACATACAGTAGGGCTGGATACAGGCCTTCTCGGCTATACATATATATGTATATTATGATCTTATTACAAAAATGTGTGTGATCCGCAGATGTTTGTCCAGAGTCGTGTGAGAGAGTTTGTGTATGCCATATTTCATGTTTGTGAAACGTACCTACGATACAGGAGAAATTATAAGTATGGGGCGACATTTTTTTATTTTAAAAATGATATGTCGGAGAGTATATATAGAATAATAACAGCCTATAAGTGTCCCACTGCAGGGCAATGGCCTCTTCTCGTATAGAGAAGAATTGAGCATTGATCATGTCGGAGAATATATACCTAATAATATGATTAGATTTTATGGTGTTGAAAGTTTTCGTACTGGCCCGTAGCTTAAACAACAGTACAGATCACCGAATCGTTTAGGTCACGCAGTCATCATTATCATCAGTTGGAACACATCTACTGTTAAACAAAGGCCCTTGGAGTGCGGGAGGGGTGGTTGCCATAACCCCCACTCTTGGCAAGCAACTTGAGGATCGCAGTATTGGTTGTGAAGTTACTGCCCATCTTCTGGATTTTCCCTTAGTCCCCTCTTACGATACCCACGGGAGGGAATGGGGAGATCAGTTCTACGCCGGATACCAATCGGCAAACGTTCAAGCAGTGTCGTTCAGTAAGCATAACCTATGTGACGGTTTTTTTAACTGTGTTTTTAATTAGGGACATAATTATTATTACAGTTATAATACTGAACATACATTATCTTAAGAGCATTGGTACTTGGTAAAGACATGTAAACAAATGAGGTCTATGTATCTTTCTGATTAATTGTTTTCTTAATCCTTTCGATGTGAGCTTAGATACTTTATCAATGTCTTTGTAAAAACATGTTATACAAAATACACGAAGTCTCTTCATCATCCTTGGATGAATAAAGATGATAATATGTATGTGAAATAAATGAAAAACATTATTTATGTACTCCAATATACCTACTTCTATAAATATCAAAATATTTTGTATGCTTTTTTAGATTTCGTCATCATCAGCCGGATGATGTCCACCGTTGAATTAAGGCCTCTTCTTCAATGGGGAGGGGAATTGCCAAAATCCACACGTTTGGCAAGTGGCTTGGGCAATTTTGGTGGTGAAGTTCAAGAAGACGGTGCTGCCCATCTTCTGGATTTTCCTTTAGTCGTCTCTTACAACACCCACGGGAGAAAAGGGCGTGCTCAATTCTAGGACGGATACTAGTATATACCACAATAACATAGACTACGGTTAAACGTATTTCATATAGACTACGTATAATTAAACATATGTAGATAGTGCTGAAATTAATTAGGAACCAACTTTCTAAGTAACACACACCTATTATAACGACAACCTATATTAATATTGGACACAATGGACAAGCTTTTTCCTTTGTTTGGCCGATATCGTGTTTCCTTCAATGTCAACAGCGCCCCGACACGTGCAGTGTCTCAACGCATCACATGGCTGAGTTTTCAGCATAAATCTGCATACATCGCAGATAAAAGTTTGCGTTTGATTTTTTGAAGTTTTATCACGTTGAATCGAGGCTTTGTTGTCAACGATGAAAGTTACTTTTCAGGCTACTATCTACCACAAATCAGAATAGCTACTGTAATGCTATACGCTCCCTAGCTCATATCCTATTTATAGATAAAGTAGTAGGTATATTATAATGTATATAATTATTAGCTTTAATGTAGGTAGTGTAAGAAAATGTAGTAGTAGACATAAATATATCTTTTTTAAAGAAGTCAATACCCTAGTCTATCTGCTTAGTTTATTATCTTTTTACGATTGTTCCAAAAAACATTGAGGGGGTTTCTTTTTTAATAATAGGCTTATTTTGTCCTAAAAACGTATACCTACCTATGCAGTGAAAATTTCCATGCGGACGAAGTCAAGAGTTGAAGATAGTGCTAGTAGAACGAGTACCTACTTCCTCAACAGAATCATTTCAGTCCTTTTTTACTTTGAGCACTTAAAATAAAGTCTCCGATGTTTAACAGTAACTTTGCGATTGAAAGTAGGTTGAAAGGGTACTAGCAATCTACTCTTAAACATTCTTCTAATGAACGTCGTCAGGATTTGTACCTTCACAAGTTCGCACTCAGAGAAGGAAAGTTTTATATTAGTAGGTCACTGCAGAACTGGCACCCGTATTCATTAGTTCAAAATAATAAAAACAAACTTTAACATTGGGACTGCCATTTCGCTGACACAATTATGTTTTTTATTCTTGCATGCCTGACCTACTTGGCGTTAAAATACGTAATTAATCAAGGTAAAACATCTTTGATTATAATAATAGAATAAGTTAAAAAAGTGAAAGTAACGCAAACATATGTTTTTAATTTTGGCTTGATGTTTCGACCGAGTTGCACCGGCCGTGGTAGACTCAGCGACCAGTCTGCTTGCGACCACGGCCAGTGGATACAACGTGATAGTTTAAAGGTAAGTATATTTGATTGTAATTTTAAGGCTAGCCAATACATGAGGAAATTGGCAAATAATTTGGAGTCATTTGCTCATTTTATTGGACGTACAACATACTTTATAGTGCCAAAACCTTACGCGTAACCGGCACACACACTAAGCTCATCTCCTATTATATGGAACTGTTTGACAAACCAGTGAAACTTTTGCTTACTCCTTCGGGTAATAAAAACGTAATGGTAGATGTAGATACCTACTTACAGACTAGTTATTTATGAACTTGATGATGTCTGTCTCGACGAAACTCTAGCACTGTCCATCTTGGGAATAGAACCACTTTCGTTAGCAAATATTTGACCTCAACTTCTTCAAACGTCTGAACTTAAATAGCTAAAATATCCATTTCTACTCACGAAAAACTTAGATGTTGAAAAGGGTTAAACACTACGTATTAAGAGTATTATTAATTCACTTGTAAAAATTTTCATCGATTTTTAACATTTCACAAAAAATATATCTTTTATCTTTTGATCCGCAGCTTTTTATAGCATTGGCGCAACCGATAGTGATTGCCCATTCAGAATTGCGTAAACGTATTGATTACTAAAAATATATTCAAAAAGTCGGATAGCAACTAAAGTCACCATTTTTGTAAAATAAATAATTTTGGAAAAGTCCTAACACAAAAGTTGTTGATTGATTTATGCTTTTATATAATATTCTTATCAGGTATACAACTCCAAAAATAATCAAAAACATATATTTGTATCCTTTGACAAAACATTAAATCGAGGACTCCGTTTGATGTAGTCTAGTTATTTCGTAAAGTCACGTTTTAACGTAAGAAAGGGAATTATCGGGACCCAGTCGCGGTGCATTAGTGATCCAGATTGCAGCCTAAGCCTTACAAATGTTAATAGACCTCGTATTGCAACGTGAAGAGGGCTTATACGAGGGTAAATAGGGTAATACTGCACAAGAAGGCTAAAGAACAACCTTTTTACATTGTTGCTCTTATGATCTTGACGCGATTGGACTGCTGCGCCAAGAGGGTTCGATTTCCGCACGGGACAACCATTTTTGCGATCCGTAGATGTTTGTTCCGAGTCTGGGTGTTTGTGTATGTGATATTTCATATTTGTGTAACGTACCCACGACACAGGAAAAATTCCTAGTGTAGGGCGACGTTTACAACGAAAAAAATATAATAAATATTGATGATTGACGTCTTAGCCGCTGAAGCAACACAATTATGCATTTCTGTCGCTTGAAACCTAGGGAGAGACGAAATGGACGTAGACTCAAATTCAAATAGTTTTTATATAAATTTAACCAATTAACCAAGGCGCTTATGAAACGTCAAGAATTCAAGATGCTAGTTGTAAATAAACTGACGAATTCGCGAGTGGTACCTAGGTTCTCTAGAAATACAACAGGCCTCTTTAGACGAGGGGCGAAATGTTTTACGAATAGAAATCAAAAAATAATTATAAATGTATGGGGATGACATAATGTTTCGACTATATTATTGATGACATATTATGACAAACCCACATATAATATATATATATATTTATGATTCTATTCGCTTTCTATTTAATAAATATTTATTAATATTTAATCGTTAAGCGTTTTTTCGTTGACTGCCTCGTTGGTCTAGTGGTCGCTAAGCGCGACTGCTGAGCACGAGGTCCTGGGTTCGAATCGCGGGTCGGGCAAAGTGTTACTGGGTTTTTCCATAGGTAATTTTCGTTGGCAGCACGGAGTATGGTTTTCTGCCCTGTTGATGGCAATAGGCTCGCCCCTATTACATTGGGACTTAAAAACATAACTGGCGAAATGTGGGTGTACTATAAAATATGTACACTTCTGCTTACCCCTTCGGGGAATACAGGCGTGATGTTATGTTTTTTTAAGCGTTTTGCCAGTTGTCTAGACGGGCCGTAGCGCTATATTTTTTTTTCAAAATATTGCAGTGATTCTCCTACGCAAACGAACCTTAATTAATTGAAATATAAGTCCATACAAATCCCACGTTCGATATATTTAATTCCTTACCATTATTGGGCCATTCCACTTGACATTTACTAAGCGGTTCATAAATAATTATTTCAAGACTTTTTACCTAAACACGAGTTTTTTTGAGAGCTCTCGACGGTAATTCTTTGTTATGGGAACACAATTGGCATATTTACCATTGTTTGTATGTTTTCTTAAGTACAACCTTATTACGCAACTTTGGTTAAAAGTTTTAATAATCTTCCGTTGTACAACCTATAGACAAATAATTTCTGCGAAGGACTGATGAAAGTTCTGGTATAAAATTCATGACCTGACGTGCCTATCATAAATATACATTTCTTATTTTGTTAACAAAGTATTTACCATCCAGTAAGGTTAGGATTAAGGTAAATTAGTACTTAATTTTAGAGTTTTTTAGTTTTAGATTTCTCAAGAACTTGTTTAATGATTTTTCTGTAAATAACTCAGGCACTTGATTCTTCACAACTTCCTGAAGACGATTCTAGAAGGAAAATTAGATATAAGAAAGGGAAGGGGAAGGCCAAGGCGTAGTTTTATGTAACAAGAAAGTAAAGGTAAAGGTAGAAGTTGCAATGTACGGAGTGGTCAACTCGAATGCTGAAAATAAAGAATTATGGCGTGTGCTCCACCAACAAGAGCAATCTTTTAAATTCAAGAAAAAGAAGAATTCAGGCACTTATTAAACTCTGAAAACTGCTTTACACAATTTCAGTATTTTACTTCGTACCTACTCATTTTATTGGATATTATTTATGAATCTATGGAGAACGTTATGATCGGTATATATAGGTAGGTATTAAAATGTTTGCATCCATAATAAGATACTCATGTCCGTTTCCCTAATACAAAATAAAAAAAGCTTATTTTCTAAAGCAATTTCGTGTAATGGGCCTTTCTGGCGTAACGTATGTATTACGTAGAAATTTCCGACGCAAAGTGTTGTTTACGAAAACTATTAGCCTCCAATAGGGACTTTCCATTAAACGATTCCTTTGAATCGATTAAGATTTATTCGTTTGCTATCGATTATTAGAATTGATTAGTTTATTATGAATCGAGTGATTTTTAGTACCTATTTGTACCAATGGTTTCAATGCTACAAACACATTCCAAAAATTACGGACAAGATATGGAAATCAATTTCTATTACTTACACATCTGTTATATTTACAGAATATGCAAGAAGTGTTTGTTATTTGTGTTATGTTAGAGCATTGCACGTTTCTCGGATCAGCTGGCTCATTTATGATGAAATCAGTATAAAAATCAGCAACCTAGGCCCTTACTTGGAACAGTTTGCTGGCGACGGACTTGGGGCAGTTCGTCACTCGACTACATCGGCCCGAAAATAAAATAAAAAATGGCGCGCAATTTACCTACACTACGCTATATTTAAGGCAAGTAACTAACTGCCTCGTTGGACTAGTGGTTGCTAAGCGCGACTCCTGACCACGAGGTCCTGGGTTCGAATCCCGGGTCGGGCAAAGTGTTACTGGGTTTTTCCATTAGGTAATTCTCAGTAGCAGCACGGAGTCTGGATTTGTGCCCGGTTGATGGCAATAGGCTCGACCCCTATTATGTTGGGACCTGAAACATAACTGGCGAAATGTGGGTGTACTATATGTGCACCTCTGCCTACCCCTGCGGGGAATACAGGCGTGATGTTATGTTTTTTTAACTAAAGCGGTAGGAATAATGTGTTCTTTACAAGCGAAGCACTAGAAGGTTGAATTTAAAAGGAACCTTTTTTCATCGTAATTAAAAGTAATGTAGACTTCTAATACTCACTTCAATTCCCTATACTTCACTGTTAGTTAGTCGTGTCCTTGTTAAAAGTTTTTTTAACATCGTCAAATGAGAATTAGTGCCCGAGTTCTCTGCCTCTAGTTAATTTTAAATTCTTCTTGTTCTTATCGTATGGTTGATCAACTGCCTGGTGTCAGTGTTTAAGTCCATTTGTCTAGGGTTCATATGTTATACATATAATATGTATTTACGTAATGGAACCGTTTAGTGTTACTGGGTTTTTCCATTTGGTAATTTTCAGTAGCAGCACTTAGTCTGGATTTGTGCCCGGTTGATGGCAATAGGCTCGCCCCCTATTACATTGGGACCTAAAACATAACTGGCGAAATGTGGGTGTACTATATGTGCACCTCTGCCTACCCCTTCGGGGAGTACAGGCGTGATGTTATGGAACCGTTTTAAGCTATATGCCCAAACCATCATAACAGATTTGTCAACTCTTGTCACTTTATCTTTAATCACAGCACCACTCTATATTCATTTTATATCAGCCTGTTCTTTACTTGTCACATAAAACCCACTCTACAAGCTTAAGTTAAACAAGCTCACATAAATCTGCGTCGTTTCTTCTGCAAAATAGCGAAACTATGTGAAAAACAACGTTGTATATATCTGACGCCGGCCCCCACTTATCTTTTGGTAATTTTGCACATTCCCTCAAAAGATTAGTGATGTGACCTACGAAAAATATTACGTGCAAAGTGAGCGCTTATCAACACTGCACGGGTGCCAAATAAGGCCACAAAAATGTCGGTTTTATCGTCTTAATCGCGTGTGTTGCGGCTTTAGTACCCCTTCTTATTAAGGCCCACTTAACGGCTTGGATCTCTGGTATAATGCCGAAGGTACAGCCCTCCTGCGGTCCTTATATGGGCACGTTGATTGCGTATAAAGTTTATCCGCTAATTTAGAGTGTGATTACACTTTTACGGCTCGTGTATGAATTATTATATTAATAGTGCTGTTAATTATGTTAGGGCTTAACCGTGTTATTTATTATCGCATTAAAATTATAATTTATTACTATCTTAATGGGTTGCTAAGAACGGCTCCAAAATGGTCTTAGGAGACTTAAATTTGATTTAACACTAGTTGAACAATGTATTAGAATTACGCCTTTGTTTACCTAAAAGGGTGGGCAGATGTGAACAGAACTGTGCTCACTACTCACATTAATTAAATAAATAAGTATTATTCTGACGTAAGTTGGAATATAAAATATCATTTTTTAGGTAAAAAGCTAAACAGAATCCATGACAGACATCAAAACAAGAAAGTAACATAAGAAAGCAAAACAAAGGTTTAATGGAGCCAGTAATTATCAACACTTATACTAAGGGGCTCTGTAATGAGGTGTTTGTACGCAAATGTGAGTGCTTGACGTAAACCTGCCTATACTCTTACGTAATATGCCTTAATGTTAACGGCCCATTGTAAATAGTCATGGGGTACAAATTAAACTTAATATAGTACCTACAGAGCTGATGCGTGAGTGTTATGAAGTCGAGCAGCTACGACAGAGAAGTGGTAAGATAAGTATGATTTGTTGACGTACGTATGATAGACGACCTGATTAGCGCAGTGGTTAAGCGATTGGACTGCTGCGCTAGGGGGTTGCGGGTTCGATTCCCGCACGGGGCAAAACTTTGTGCGTACCACAGATGTTTGTCCCGAGTCTGGGTGTTTGTGTTTGTGATATTTCATGTTTGTGAAACGCACCCACGATACAGGAGAAATTCCTAGTGTGGGGCGACGTTTTTTTTTTTAAAAAAAAAAAAAAATTGTTGCGAGATTTCAGGCGCCGATCTGCACCTTACCATGAGTTTTTGGAGCAGGGCAGTTCACGTTGTGAAAGCCAGATGCTGTTACGTGCAGTGTATTGCGGCTTCTCGCTGCTTTAAGAGTTCATGGTATGGGGGCCGTTTCTTGTTGTATGATTTCATAATTCCATAAATACAAATGTCTTTTATTAGTCGACACATTTATCAGCTTCCTTACTATATACTGTTATTATATTAAGTTCGTAGGTATTAGACAAGTTTTGCAACTAAAACCTCAATTTTTGTTGAGACATCCGTTTGAAAAGGTTTTAAACATTTATTAAAAAAAAAGAACAAGTGATTAAATTATACTTGTCACTGTCGTTTGCATGTCAAAGAATAGATGAATGAAATTGTTGGTTATCTTGAAACACGACACATTTCAGTATCGTTTATAAGAAGGAGGGTAGACACGTATCTAGGCGTTTTACACTTGGCATACTATTACCACAGCGTAGACTGCTATGGCGCAAAAACTACCTTCATTACTAGGCAGGTTGCGTAGAAGCAGCCACAGACTTCTGAGTACCATTGCTGAAAAATAAGACTGCCCTTTGGTGTGGAAACTCACCCAAAGGACCAGGTCTTTATTTACTATAGAGTATTAATTGTTGTTGTTTTTATCTTTGCTATGTTTTTCGTATTTTTTGTTTGCTCATTGTGATGGATCTCAGTTATACGAATAAATAATTTATTATTATTATAACGCTGAATTAGTGCTTACTTGTTTGGCGTAATAAGTTCTGTGCTCATTTGTTGTACATTATTATTTGTGTTTGTTTTGTCATGTGTGTACACCTGACTCCGCCAAACACACAGTTTTATGAATGCCTACTCGCGAGGCAACAACAGTTGGTAGTATATTATATCGTGGCACGTTTAACACCATTTTTTACACAATAGTAAGTACATGTTTGTATGAGGCCCGGCGTGGAATATTTTTTACTAGCTTAAGCGCGCGGCTTCGCTCGCGTTAATTTACTTCGGATATTTATATTAACATAACTTAATATACTAGTAAAGTTTATAATAATGTATTGACTTTATGTATGTATTTGAAGGTATATTGTCAGAGCGGGCAACCAGTGGATGCAATTGGCAAGTTGTCGTTTATTCTGGCGTTCTAAGGGGGAGGTCTTTGTTCAACAGTGGACGTCTTCCGGCTGATGATGAGATGGTTCGAAAGACACGCAGCGTTATCTAGTCCTTCAGTTCATAATTGTGACCGCCAAAAGTTATTGTTCTTTCCCTCAGAAATAGTACTTTTTTCTAGATGAAAAAAAATCCTGTCCTTTTCCGAACTCCTGACAATGTAAAAGCAAAATTTCATTATGATCGGTTTAGTGGTTTCGATAAAAAAAGGTAACAAACAAACTTATATTCGCAGTTATGATTCTGGTAGATGATCTCAGTTGGTGTGAAGTATCTGTCAACTACACGGCCCCTTGACTTGAGATGTCAAATGTTATGTTATGATGGGGGGATGTTTTGTAGTAATGCGGATTTTAATATATATATATTTGAACATGTTTTTGTGGATTAAATATGTCTGTTAGTTGCTTTTTATCTACCACCGCACTTAGACGTTAATGATTACTTTTTGTTAATTATTTATTTAATAGAAATAGTTTTATTATTGAATTCTTACAAATATCAAATTTTTTTTTTTTTTTTTTAAATGTTAAAAACTTTTTATTTCGTGAATTATAACTATTTTACAACTATATACAACTTAAATCTAATACAGAATGAAAACAATATATACAAAAATAAAAAGTTAAAAAGCATCAAAAAATTCATCCCCATCGATGTCAACCGGTAACGTGCCCAAAAGACTGGCAGCATTGCCACGTTGAATGGCAATGCTAATTCTTTGGCCGAAAAATGAACCAGCTCTTTGGTCACGTGTGGAGTCGACTAAGCGCTTTGCCAAGTCTTTAAACAAAGCGCGAGCGCTCGGACCCCATGGCCCAAATGTTTCAACCCCAAACGGCTCAAAAATACAATTACCTATTAGGTTATTGTATTTCCGCCGTTTGAGGGTCTCCGCAGCAGCAGCAGCAGTGCCAGCGCAAATTGCCGAGCCAGAAACATGAGAAGATGCAAGGGTATCGACGCACGTTGCGTCCCACACCAAAGGCCTTCCCAATTTCCAGGGTAACAACGACATACCATCTGGTCTCTTTCCATCGTCACGTACCAAGCCATTTGGTTCTAGTACGGCTGGTACGCCGGCGGTGACAAGAGCACGACGGATGATGTCATTTATGTTACTATGTCGCGGTATGCGACCTGCACTCCTACTGCATGATAGACCATGCCGTCCGAGGCTGTCCACCGCTTCACCACACTGACATCGATGAGGAGTGACGCATGGAGTCCCTAAACGTAAACTAACGGCAATGCGGAAACTGTTGTCATCCAACATTGTTCCAATGTTAGACGACGGAAGTACCTGCAGCCAAAGACCCGACTCCCACTCTCCCACAGCCAGCAAACGAGCGCGCTCGGCAGTATTGATTGACGTATTAATCAATTCATTCCGTATCAAACTGCAAAGCGGCTCGTCCCACTGCCTCTGGGAAAATGTCTGTTTGGGAAGTTCAGTGCTTGGGCAAGCCATTCTCCAAGTGGATATCGCCTCAGTCAAGCACGATACCTCAAAATTAACCAAGGAAGAAGCTAGGATTCTTCTGGTTAATTTTTCAGTACTGTGGACCGAGGAAAGAAACGCCGGTAAACATAAACTAGAAACAGTTCGGACTCCTAAGCCACCCATACGAACTGGAAGCGTAGCTTGAGACCAAGCTCGATCGTCCAAAGCTACGTTTAAAATCGACGTTAGGGTAGTACGGATAATTTGGTCAATTTTACCTAATAATTGTGGATGTTTCCACAATGCGCTGGAACGCAGATTATAAATGAATTTTGGGCCGAAACAACAATACCGGATTAAAGTTATGGCCGAATGCATGTTAATTTTGAAAAGTCTTTCCGAAATCATATTGAAATTTTGAATTTTTTCGTCTATAAAATTTGTGCAAGATGCGTCCAAAATAGGAGACGTAGCGAATTTTCATCCACTACTTTAATCTGGGGAGCTATAGCATTAAATTTTGATAAAGTGTCTTGTCTGTCGGTGGTGTCCGGGATATAAATTTCACATTTTGAAAAGTTGAGGTCTAAACCGATAGAATTTAAATTGTCCTTAAGAAATTCCAAATCTTTTAAAACAGTCTCCACGTCACCTCCTAGGGTTCCATCATCCAAATACCATATGTTAAATTTGGAATTTAATTGTGCTATGATGGGGTGGATAGCTAGGCTGAAAATGACTGGCCCAAGAGGATCCCCTTGTTGACAGCCAACTGCAGATTCCAAAAGGTTGTCTTTGTAGATTAATTTCGATGGGTTTCTGTAGCATTGCCAAAGGTAACTATAAATTTTGGGGGTTTCTTTTTTAACTTCTGCCAACAAGGAGTCCCTATTCACAGAATTGAAAGCATTTTTTATGTCAACCTTCAGGATGACCTCACCTTTCCCACAATTTAGGAAGGTCGAAAGGGAATGTACGGCAGCCTCACAGCCCCCTCTTGAGCCGAAACCCAACTGAAGGGGCTGAAATTTGTCCGAAAGTGATTCACTATAATATTGGCAACAGATTTTGGCTGCCATACGTCGATATGTGCTTCCTACAGCAATGGGACGAATGCCACCGTCTTTTTTACGTAGGGCACATAAATTTGCCCCATATAAAATATCGACGATGGACTCGATCACATTGCCGGAAAGCATTAAGTTCATCAGAGATGTAAGCTCCTTCAAAAGTTTCTCACCAGCTACACCGGCGCCTGGGCACGTCAGATCCTTTAGATGTTGAGGTGTCAGGCCGTCGAGTCCACCGGCAGAGCCACTTCTGAAGGAGCCTATGGCTGTGATAACTGGTTGTACTGTAATTTGGAGGGAATGTAAAGCTGGATCTGGGAGGTCAGGAAAGGATAGGTCATTCGCTGGAGCCGGATGTTTGCTTTCCAGAGCTGCAAGAGTCTCTGGAGAGCAAGGTGCCACCACATCACTGCTAAACAGTAATCTGGCTGCACCCCTTATATCACCTTCACTTAATTTTGATTCTACATATTGGTTTAAGCCTTTTGAAAAGGTCTTATGTGGAGGAAATTTGGTATCGAAAATAGAAGTGGAAACATTACAATTTTCTCTAATTTGGGTTGTTAACGTTTTTGTATTTGCCAAATTTTTTTTCACATGTAGAATCCTATAAGGGAAGGTGAGTAATTGCTCCCAAGCACTTAGCGAGTTCTCCTGGGTGACAAGGTGAACACATTTGGCTAAATGTGTAGCAACTGCTTGTCTGGCACCGCGGGGAACTCGCTTTACAACAGGGACAGAATTTTTAAATTTGGATAATGTTTGCCAAAAGGGGTAGGTAGATGTGCCGGCCAAAGGGGAAGTGTTAGTAGGGTTTAGTGCTACATTTTGGGATTTGTGGACCTTCCCAATATGTATTCCTAAACCCCGCTTACCTTTAAAAATGCGTACCTGGGGGCACAGAGGACATCTCAGCAGTGTTTCCAGCGACGAAGAAGGTTGACTGGCTATTTCCGCATTACTGTTGTTGTTTATATTCATATACTCGTATAGTACTTAACACTATATACACTATATACTACAATAAAATAAGGTAAAATTAATATATTGTATAAAATTTACAGAAATAATTATATATAGTAATTATAACGCTCGAAAAAACGTCCAACAGAGCAAGCGACGCCTAGGGTGCTTGCATCCTTATAAGCCAGTAAGCCTATAATCGCCAACAGTATGATGAAAAGCCAGTAATATATGATTACTTAAACGAACACTAAGTTAAGACTGCCTCGTTGGTGTAGTGGTCGCTAAGTGCGACTGCTGAGCACGAGGTCCTGGGTTCGAATCCCGGGTCGGGCAAAGTGTTATTGGGTTTTTCCATTAGGTAAGTCTCAGTAGCAGCACGGAGTCTGGATTTGTGCCCGGTTGATGGCAATAGGCTCGCCCCCTATTACATTGGGACCTAAAAAGATAACTGGCGAAATGTGGGTGTACTGTATGTGCACCTCTGCCTACCCCTTCGGGGAATACAGGCGTGATATTATGTTATGTTATGTTATTAACTCTAGTCGTATCTATACTCTGCTTATCCTTCTGGAACATAGGCGGACAATGGACATACTAACTTATGTATTGCGTCTACGAGGCGATTTTTTTTACAACATCAAATAAAACTGATTACCTTTTGTAGAAGCTTTACAGAAATGTTGTGTTCCCTACCTAAACTTAGTTACCGTATTGTATCGTTTATATCCAGTAGTATTGCCTCACGTGCGCAGCTAAGTACCTATTACGTTAAGTAGGTACCTACCTGAATCGGGGAAAACTTATTAAAACCAATACATGATCGTGAAAGACTTTGATGAGGTCCTTACACAACAGCTTCAGCTTCGAACTAAATTCTCGTGAAATCTATTTTGTTTAATAAAAAAAAACACGTCGCCCCACACTAGGAGTTTCTCATCTCATTTATTCATTCCATTTGCCGAGCCACTGAGTTAATAAGGTTGTTAAACGTTACCATAACTTTTATTTTAGCTTTGTGACAAACTGTTACCTTCTCTGTAAGTTAGTTATCTCATTATGATCAAACCACTTCTTAACTAAGTATTATAATTGTAATAATTAAATAGGTTCCCTTTAAAAGCTTAATTACAAGGCATTGAATTGATGATATCTCGGGACAAAATACTTTTGTTCCAAAATGCAGATTTCCATATGAAAAACTGATAGTATAACCGTTTGAGCGCCCTAGTCTTGATTAGAAGACAACGCTTTCACGCCCTCCACGCTATAACTGGTAATAACTATCAAAGTGTAACATTTATGTAATGTAATAACAAACAATTATCGTTATACATGGAATGCTTGTCTTCTATAGAAGACTGGCTTAAATAATAAGTAAATAAAATAACATAATATAGAACAATAACTTCCCTCCTCTCCTCTACATCGCTTTAGCAAATCGCAAATAAATCCTAAAAAATGGGCGGGTATAAATATTTATTTATACAGCTACCAACGCTGATGACAAAAATATCCCTTACGAAATCTAATAACACTTTGCCGGACCATTTGCGACCACTCTACCGGTAGAGGAGGATCTACAGCAAAGAAAATGTTTATGTATATCCGTAATACTATAATAATACGCTCCATAGATTTGTCCTGTCTATGGAGAAGAGTGTCTGTCAAGAATAAAACATAGCATCACGCCTGTATTCCCTGAAGGAGGTAGAGATTTACCCACATGTCGCCATTTATGTTTTAGGTCCCAATGTAATAGGGGGCGAGCCTATTGCCATCAATCGGACAATCTTTTACGGTTATTCTCTGAAGCAGCATGGAGTCTCCGTGCTGCTTCTGAGAATATCCTAATGGAAAAACCCAGTAACACTTTGCCCGGTTGCCAGTGGTCTAGGATTCGAAGTCAGGATTTCATGCTTAGTAATCGCGCTTGGTAACCACTTGTCCAACGAGGCAATCTTGTAGAATATTATAATTATCTTGAAACACTTTCTAGATACGAAACTTTATCAAAAAGACAAGTATTTGAATTTTTAGACAGGTATTATGGCGGCTACAAAGAAGTGACGTCACTTCTTTGTAGTTGCTTAGTAAATAAATAAATCCTTTAGATACTTTTAGACTAGGGTCTAAAAGGCTGAATGTACGTGTACAGTCTTTTATTTATTTATTAACTACATAGCTTGTTATTATACACAACTACATAATTTGAACAGTACGAGAATAATTTAGACGAGAAGGCTAGAGCATGCCTCCAACTCTAAATAATATTTTCATGAATCTTACTTTTTAGTTTTCATACCTCTTCTACATCATTTTTTAATTTAATTTTAAAGAACTCTTTTTTATGTGTTCATCATTCCCGTCATGTGTGTTAAACATTAGGAACACACGTTTAAATAATAAATTTATACTAAAAATATATTCTTAAACCCAAGCTTTTAAATCAGCTAGGCTCAAAGTAGGTACATTTATAAACACAAATCAAACAAGCCCAAACGCGATGGGGTTGCGTCATTTTGTTACAGTGTTCCTATGACCACCTTCGACTCCATCATCAGACCAGCTCAAAAGTACCATAATATTGTATTGTTACTAAACCAACATACGTATGTAAAAATTCATTTCAATAGGATGTTAAGAAATGGTTCTAATTTAGATTGCAAGATTTGACCTAAACAAACTCACATACATATTTACCGACAAATATTGCAAGTTAAATAGGTAGCGTAGGTATTCTTATAAGTACCTATCAGAGTCTACGATTAGAGTTCGTTGAAATAAAAGACTATACAAATTCGTTGCATTCAGTACATTCCTTCTACTTTCTATAATTCTATAATACTGTCAATCGGAAAACTCATTTTCCAATGAGCGACACAAATCGGTCGCGGCGACGTAAAGGTCTAAGTTTCCACAAATTGGTGAACTATTCACAGAAGGGAAGTAAGCTTTAAGCAATCGAAAAACACACCGAAAACCGAGAAAGATTAAACCAATCTAAATAGGGATACCTCATATCGTATCTACAATTATTAACATAGAATGGTAGAATTGCTACAACGTTTAATCGAAAAAATAACATAGACAAACAATACTTTCAATAGTTTCGTTACCGAATTAAAAACAAGTTAAAAACATTTTACGGAATATTTTTTTTTTATTTTAAGTATATTTTTCCTTTTTTTTTATTATACATTTATAGTTTATCTCATGGTTTTACACTCATAAAAATTTCGTAACTATAAAACTGCTGCGGTAAACCCCATATACACAAAAAACAGATGGGAATCGAACCCGCAAACGAGAGTAAACAAAAAATCGCTGCGCTATTGGTACGCCAACGTACATTTAACCACATCCGCTATAAATACATTTTGAGAGCCTAGCGGGCCAGGCCTGAGTGGGAGTCTTTGCAAACTGTGTGCATAACAAATGGTCTAAAATCTAGTACTAGTAGCGGTTACTTGCGGCTACAGCGAGTATACCAACTTACCGTAACCGCAACTGGCCGTAAGTAAACCTAAACGAAAAAAAAGATCAGTTGAAAATAGAATCTCAACAATATCTTCATTGTTCTTATTAAATAATACCTATTTCATTCATAATCTCGAGTACAAATAAACACTTTCTAATAAAAATAGCATTCAATTATCTCAACAGTCTTATCGTCTAACAGATAACTACAATAAATCCAAGCGTTGTTAGTTTTACTGGAAATCTCACTAGTTTTGATTGTGAAAAATTCTTTAAGTGTGTTACACCTTTACTGCGATATTTAGTTTGGCATCGAGCCAACATTTCGAAATTCATGCCGAGAATTTCTTTCGTCTAACGTAGCGTAGTTTGAATAATATCACACATACTCAAATCTAGGTATACCTGGAATTCTTGTGCTATAATTTTCATTTACGACCGCAAATTTCAATCTAACATTTTGAGTACATAAAGCAAATATTAGTAGATTAATACGCACATGCCTTGGAAGGTAGAGTCCTTAACCTTATAATATTAGTCCTGAAATTGGTCAATTGTTTTTTACATACAACTGAATATTAGTGAAGCCTCAGTACTTAATAAATAAGTGTACACTAGTCCTTACAGCGCATATTTTCGAAATAAAAACGTAGGCTGCGACGGACGGGCAGCGTAGGCGAACGTTCGCCACGCTCAGTCTGTACACAGCCGGCGTCCAAAGCGAACCTCTGTAGTGGCACAAGCTGTCAACAACACGACAAACACCCAAACTTGGCTGCAAGCAACATTACGTTGACGCTTTAATCGAAATTAAAAAGTATAAGATAAACTTTCTGCTGCGTTCTTTTGTCTATGTAGCTTCGTTTCGAATTTTGAAACTTTTATAGTTTTAAAAAGTGAGTTCTTTTTTTTGTTTTTAGTTATTTTTGTGACGATTTGTAATTATATAAAATTGGTGGATCATTATAACGTAGTAAGAGCTGTACTTGTATTGTTTGTGGCGGTTTACGAGTGTTGTAAGAGCACGAGAGAAAGCGCCTCGTATAAAGGTTTGTGGATTTATTTTATTCTTTTTTTGTATGTAACATATCTATTACAAGCTTTTATTTCATTGCAATGTTTGTATGTATGTATTTGTATTTATTTAGGTCAAATCTTGCAATCTAAATTAGAACCACTTTGAAATGAAATTTTACGTACTTAAATAGGTTGGGGACAATACAATACTATGGAACTTTTGATTTAAAAGCTTGTGTTAAAAATATGTGTTTAATATTAACTTATTTTCTTTATGTATTTGAATAATTTTACGTATTTTGTAATTATGTGTATACACTAGGGTGTAGTTAAACGAATAATTTGATGAGGCACGATCCTCACCGCTGCGGGACCGTCTGTGAATTAGAAAACTTAATAAATACATTATCATTTCCCATTCAATAATAGTTGAAATATTTGAAATGATTGATCGTGCATCATGTTAAAGAGGTTTAAAAAATAAATTATACTAAGTATCGTAATTTATTAAAGGCTAGATTTATATGATACAACTAAAATTATAATTTCAGTTTAAAGGACGTCTAACATAGCTTAATACAGTAATAACAACTAAAATCCCAAACTGCTAGTTCATAGAATATTTTAGGGAATAGATCGATGAAACCATTAACGCTCCCAAATAAATTTCCCTAAGCTCTCACATTACTTCAATTATGAAGCAACACTACACCAGCCATTATAATTCCCAATAGTACCAACATAATGAAGAGCCCAAAAAGTTTTAACGATTAAAATCTGTTTTCAACGGTAAGTTCCGTAATGTCATTATGCCACTCAAAGCGCGCTTCGTCGTCAAAAGACTCCATTTTTAAATGAATGTCATCAACGTTTTAATGTCAAATTTCCGTACGAAGCGAATTCTGGAATAAACGACGAGTTACTTTTTTAAATGAACGTTATTCGTTTTTTGAATCTGGATTTGATGGTCCCATAGTTTAAGTTGAGAATCGTTCGAGAATGTGGATTAAGACTGGCAGGTAATAATAATTAATTAGAAGCATCATTCACGTGTAGATTCTGGCATAATTGAAGAATTCGGTACTTTTAAAAGTAAATGTTTTTCCTTTTTTGAAAGTGGGTTTACTATTCCGATAGTTATAGTTGAATATTATTTTAGAGTTTAAAACTAAATCGGACAGTTTACATTAACATAACAATAATAATTGCCCAATGTATTGCTAGATTCTGGCGTAATTACATAACGATGCCTAATACTTATTCCACCGACTAATAGATCAACAAGAGATTACTTATCAATAGTTAATCTTAATCCGATCCCTAATTATTTTCATAAAATTATAAGTTCCGCCTTAATTTCAACTTAATTAAAAACGAAATTTTAATTTATTAAACATGAAAACATCAAATGATTATTATTATTTACGTAAGGATTGTATGTACTTTATAGCACTCTATCTGCCACTATAATTAAAAGGCGTATTATTATGATAGGGTAAGTGATATCCGTGACATTTTAGTGGTAATGTTTGATGTAAATCAATATATTTACGATCTTTCCTATCAGTGGTAGCGATACGAGAATCTGGGTCATTGGTTTCCTGTTGTAGTGATATGATTTTGCTCATCTCGTCGCCTTTAGTTACCGGACAGTTACATCTTTAGCGTGCTTGTGGTACTCAGATGGAGATGGTATCAATAACAGTGGTCGTACTTTAGGGAACCATGTTTTTGGTATTTTTTTTTAATTTCCAAAGTTATTTATTTACAAGGTTATTTACACTTCTTAAAAATAAATATATGCAAAATAAAAAATTTAAACTAAAAATTATGCATCAAAGTATTCCTCCTCATCGCTGTCGACTGGTAGGGTGCCCAAAAGGCTGGCGGCATTGCCACGTTGAATGGCAATGCTAATTCTTTGGTATTTGGTTTTTATTGTGTCAAGATTTTTGAGTAACTTGTACATACATACATTATTATTAGAATGAAGCCGAGTGGTATCCGGCCTAGAATTGACGGCCCCTTTTCCTCCCGTGGGTGTCATAAGCGGCTACTAAGGGAAACTCCAGAATATGTGCAGCGGCTTCTTCTGTAACTTCATCACCAATTTTACAATCCTCAAGCCGCTTGCCAAACATGGGGATAAGCCGAATACCACTCGGCAGAATATATTCCTAACAAAGAACAAAAATTTAAGACATAAATTGTATTAAAAACTAAATACTCTTTTAAACTACGCTGTCCCATTGACTCTTGCATTTTTAATTTTTATGTATTTCTGATTTTCCATAGCAAATAAGTAGTAGGTTTTATCGCCTAATTGCAAAAGGAATTAAGCTTAGACCTCGTTAGTCGTTCTGTGAATAGGATTTGCTTTGCAGAATATAACTGAATAGCTATTAATTACATGCAAATAAAACTAGGAAACTGGTTACAGAAGACAAACTGAAAAATATTGTCAGGAATGTTTTAATTACTCTTTGCCTGATCGTAGAAACTGTGACGATAAAAATAAAAGACTTAAATTATGTTCAGAATGATAATAATATGGTATTGAAAAAGCTACAAGTGCTATCAATTTATACAAATTACTGAAATTTCGCAAATTCAAATTCAAAAATTTATTGTTCTAGGGTGTTCAGTTAGTTTCACATATTTTACCATTATTAAATGAAATGCAAATATTCATAATAATCTAATTAATACTAAAATTATCATTTACCTTAATTTTACAGTATATTTATTAATTATGAATTCTAGATTCATAAAGTAAGTACATAAAAATACCTAAACAAAATAAAATTACATTTTATCTGTACAATATTAATTAAGGGAATAAAAACATTTTTCTGTTAACCAATGTCGCAAGTCCTTTTGTCATAAGTTAAAAGCACTTTTAATTATTCAATTCATGGTATTTTTAATAGAATGAAAATCTTGGATAGATATGGCAAGAATTGTCCTTTCATATTAACATTGGGTAGTTATGTATTAGTCACGTAGGCACTGGCATAAACCTACCAATAGCGCAATTACCACCCTACTTATATTTGCCCCTATATATAGCAGGTATTACAACCTTTTTCGGTAATCAGAACCAATACATCATATCAATATGTTATCTGTAAAAAATCGGAGTACCAACACTCAAATATGACGTTCCATTTTTAGATAGCGCGTCGTTTTTCATCAAACATTACGTAATTGGATGTTGTTTTTGTGTTTGTATTGATAACAGGATGAAAAGATAACAAATATTATTTGGTAAATAAGAAGCCCGTGTAATATGTGAACACAATCTTGTGTTCACATATTACACAACAGACAGCCGTATCTACGGCTGTCTGTTATTAACCTTTATTATTCAGCTTGCTCAAATCTCCGACAAGAAAACACTTTATAAGGTCATTCTTTACATAAATACAATGCATAATAAATGTTATTGGGTGTGATAAAAAAGATAGGTAAGGATGCCTATTATGAGATACCATTTCTATTTTTGACTATAAAACCAAAATTTTTACATTTGAAGCTTCCTCAGATATAGTTTTAGATAGGAAATTTAATGTACTTTAAATGTGTAATAGCTATTTAGTGCTAAATACAATATTTTTCTGTCCACACTGTAAAAAGTGGAAAATACTAGAAAAAACGACCAAGGCAAATGGTCTCCTATTATGAGATAGTAGGGGTTGCTAATATAAGATAGTATCTCGTATTAGGTTCCTTACAATTTGTGGTTTCGTTGGAGGTGACAAAAAAATCACTGGTTCTCGCAAGTTATTTTCAAAGTTTGAAAATAATATTTTACAGACATTAATTCCTGAGTTTACTATAATAACTTTCGTGAGTGTTATCCATATTATCTACTATATATTATACCGGTTGTACTCACGTTGATATTCGGGATATTGAATTCGGATAACTAGTCGGGCATTCCCGAATATCAACGTGAGTACAACCGGTATATATAGTAGATAATATTAATTCCTGAGATTTGATATTTATTCTTTTTGTTCAGAATACAGAACAAACCAGAATCCGTAAACGTTCACTTTATTGAAGCAACACCAACTATTCCAAAATGGAATAGATGCCTAATTGGACGATTTGATGTTTAGTTCACATAGATTGCGCGCATCGTTAGAATGATTTACACGCTGCGCATTAAATTCGATTATGCCGCGTATTGCCAATGTCCAAAAATGCAGTCGGAACTATATAAAAACATGTTAGAATTACATTTCATTTGTACACAAGACCACAGTGCACGGAAAGGAAAAATTGATGAACGTAGCCTTTGATTTTTTAATCATCTAGTTTCATACTTTACTTATTTTAGTAGTCGAGTTTCCGAAATATTAAGCGCAAAATTACATGCAATGCTACGACTTAATTTCAACTTTTAAGTATCATGACGTATATTACCGATAAACTTCGTAAAATGGTCGGAAGAAATTTTAAATACATTATACAATAGTTAGTAAAAGATTGAGTAAGTAGTTTATTCCGGATAAACGAATTTCTTTTTCTATTATTCTTCCAAAACAAAAACTATCAAATTCTAAATTATATTATTAAAAACAACCCACAACAAAACAGTTCACTTATTGTAGGCACTAATTGCATTACTATCTACATGCCATTAATGTTCCAATAAAACAATAAACTTGAAAATTACAATTCACACCACAGTGTAATACACTCGCAATAAATTTGATTTATCGGATAATATCCACATCGATTATCTGAACTCATAACACGAGGATACAATAATATGATTGCTATTAGCTAAAGCAAGCTGGCTTAAATAATTATATTCTTGCAAATCAATATTTCTATTCTATTCTTGCAAATCAATATTTCTATTCTATTCTTGTTGTTTTTTTTTTTTTTTATTAAAAACGTCGCCCCACACTAGGAATTTCTCCTGTGTCGTGGGTGCGTTTCACAAACACGAAATATCACGTACACTAACACCCAGAATCGGGACAAACATCTGTGGTTCGCACAAAGTTTTGCCCCGTGCGGGAATCGAACCCGCAACCCTCAGCGCAGCAGTCCAATCGCTTAGCCACTGCGCTAATCAGGTCGTCTAACTATTTTCAAATTCTATTCTATAATTATAACGTACTAATCAGATATAAATCTTTCGATTTCACTTTATAAAACGTAAGATATTGTGGTTGAGAAACTGGGCCTATCAGGAAGAGTCTAAATAGGGATTTGACTACCTAAGCAATTAAGTAGAATATAATTAAAACCTGTAAAAAGGCATTTAAATGTTATCGTTTGATTGAGATGACACTATAGAACTGTGACGTCAATATCCTATAGTTGCACGGTAAATTTCGAGAAGGATAGAAAATGCCTCCGCCACAAACTTAAAAACACTGTATATCATTAGTTTTTTTCCAGTTTTCGGGTTTCTTATAAACCTTTTTATAGATTTCAATGAATTCCAACGTAATTTGTTAAGGTAGTCAAAGTCCGTATTGGATCGAAACTTATCTAAGTGTAAATCGTACAAGAAATAACAGTCTGTTGTATTTCCAGATGTACCTCTACTCTAAAGTTTATGATGTCGGTCCTTGCCTGCATTTGACTTATCCTGAACTGAATGGTTCGTAATCTGTTATTGAAAGGAAGACGCAAATGTTATTGACCTACTTTCAAGATTCACGATAATTTATGGAGGAAAATGCTATTTTAGTTGGTTTGCAGGAAGTACCTCAGTAAAATAAATTTATTTTTAGTATTTATTGTATTACTAGCTAACCCGGACTGCCTCGTTTGTCTAGTAAACTAAGCGCGACAGCTGAGCACGAGGTCCTGGGTTCGAATCCTGGGTCGGGCAAAGTGTTACTGGGTTTTTCCATTAGGTAATTCTCAGTAGCAACACGGAGTCTGGATTTGTGCCCGGTTGATGGCAATAGGCTCGCCCCCTATTACATTAGGATCTAAAACATAACTAGCGAAATGTGGGTGTACTATGTGCACCTCTGACTACCCCTTCGGGGAATACAGGATGTTATGATGTTATGTAAAATCTATTACATTATATTATGGATCTGAATGAAGGTTCTCACAAATCACAAAAAGTCAACTTTAGTTATTTCTGAACTTATGAATAAATGTAGAGGGCACTTAGTTTAGCCGGCCATACTAATATGATTTATTTTATATCTGCTAAAGATTGGAGAGTAGAATAATATTAGTACCAGCCTACTTAGGTGCTTTTTATGTCACTTCAAACTAGTTAAGTGGGTCTTAAAATAATCTTGACTAAAAATAAGAGTAACCAGCGTATGATTTCAAATTCCTTTCAAATAAAAATTTTAAATTCGTCTAGACTATATTTTAGAAATGTTTATTCTGTAGAATATTGAGTGATTAAATGCCTTAATAATTATAAACATAATTATTATTTACCTAACTGGCGAAATGTGGGTGTACCTACTATATGTGCGCCTCTGCCTACCCCTTCGGGGAATACAGGCGTGATGTTATGTTATGTAGTTATTATTTACATCAACAAGTAAGAACATTATTTTTCCTTCTTTAATAGAAGATGTTAAGTACACTAACAAAAACAGACTAATTTGATTATTCTTATGACGCTGCACGTAGCTGTACATCACAAAAGTTTGGCATAGGCTACGCTAATTTTCATTTAGACGGGAACTTAATGACGTCACAGTACACGTAGTTAACAACGAGCCCACGCGGGCGCCAATTGTGAACGTAATAAAAACTTTAAATGGCTGAAACGAAGTAGTTTAAGTTGTTATCGAAAGTTTAGTCTAGGTATTGTTTTAATGGTTGACTTAACGACCTCTGATGTGTTGACTATGCTGAAGAGGATCGCTACTAGTAATCGCTTACCTTTTCACCATCATCATTATCAGCCGGAAGACGTTCACTGATGAACAAATACCTCCCTCTTAGAAAAGTGGGGGGGGGGGGGTCATAAGCCCGACGTTGGGCAAGCGGCTTGTGGATCGCACTATGGGTGATAAAGTTACAGAAGACGCTGCTGCCCATCTTCTGGAATTTCCCTTAGTCGTCTCTTACGACACCCACGGGAGGAAAGGTGGTAAATCCTAGGCCGGATACCACTCACCACCCTTTTCACAAAGCGATGTTTTTTTTTACCAGTTTTAGGCCTAGAGTAATTAATTTCTCGAAGCGCTCATAGCTACGTAGGTACTGCGTAGATCAGTCAATCTGCAAGGTTAAGCCGTGTTCGCCACGGTTACTCTTGCAATGGGTGACCGTTTTCACAGTTCGAGACCCCTCTGTACTCCGGAAGGCATAGTAACGTATTTATATACGCCATCTTAAAGCCATCACTGGATGTTGAGTTCAGAGAAGCGATTTAGAAAGAGATGGAAGAGTTGCTGTCTTAATATTGGCGATGCATTAGAAAGAGATAGCAGTTTGCTGTGAACTGCAGTGAGCTGATAAGGGAAAATGTTTATTACATTTAAACTAGATTGGTACATTATAGAAATGAATTTTATTGCAAAACTTATCCTTTGAATATTGAGATATTTTTAAGTAAACTGTCTCGACAGTGCTCTACATAATTATAATATTTTGTGGATATTGAATTATTAAGATACACAAAAAATCCCTAAAAGAGTAGGCAGAGGTGCGCATACATAAAATTAGTACAAACACATATTTTTATTAGATAGTTTTAGTAATACGAGGCGAGGTAATTGCAATGAATCCGGGCACACATCAAGACTAATGGAAAAGTCCAGCAAAATTTGCCCGACCCGGGATTCGAACCCAGGATCTCATGCTCAGCAGTCGCGCTCAGCAACCACTAGACCAACGAGGCTTTAAAACTTAAAAAAATATTTTACTTTTAACTTATTGCCTCATCATGCCAAAACAATGTATCATAAACCTCCAATAAGCTCTAATCTAACATATTCCTTCTACAAACAAGAAAACCGTGCAAAACCAACATACAACGAACATAAAACAGTCAAGCGTCTTCTTTAAACCTTAATCTTGTACTCAAAGCTTTTAATACTGGGAAGCAGCTTGCCCGAGGGCTGTAAGCAAGACATGGCTTGTACTTAATTTCCGTATGCCTAACTAACACGTCAAAGAAAACAAAACAGGAGCGTGTCCTGAGGATAAACGAAGTAAATGGTACAAAGAACGCCGAGTAAACTTCATCTAGCTGTAAGTACGAAGCCCGTTAATAGAAGAATGAGTCAGGGTAATTGAGAAACGGATGTTCAAGTATTTACTCTTCTTGTTGGTGTACTTGGCTAATCTAAGGCGTTTGACGCACTGCAACGGCAAAGAGGGAGCTTGAACGATAAATTTACTGTATGTAATTTAATAGAATAGTAGCTAGGCGAAATATGTGAGACTATTTTTACAAAAACTATCTGTAAACACCATTACTTCAAGCAAATAAACTATTCTTATTCTACATTTAAAGGCATTGCTTTAAAACTAATGGAAGTAGTAACCTTGAAAATTATAATAATAACGGCCTATAACTGTCCCACTGCAGGGCAAAGGCCTCTTCTGGTATAGAGAAGAATTGAGCTTTGATTACTATTGCTGGTTGCCGATTTGACACAGTTAAATCCAGGTTTCCTCGCGACGTTTTCAAAGATAAGAACAATAATACAGCCTATAACTGTCCCACTGCAGGGCGAAGGCCTCTTCTGGTAGAGATGGATTGAGCATTGATCACCTGCGGATTGACGATTAAGATAATTTAATCCAGGTTTCCTCACGATGTTTGTCGTCAACGTTAGTCAGTGGTGGCATAGAATATCTTAGAAAGTGTTTATGACATTGATATTTAAACCGTATACTTTTTATGTTACATTTTTTTTCTACTTTTTTTTAGTCATGTAAAAGTTACTGAAGCTTGGCATCAGTAGATATGAAATATAACTGGTTTTGAAATTCAATGTAGAAGCCAATTACTTTAAAAATATAAACACGGAAATGTTTGCGCAACCAAAAAATATTTAAAAAAGTTAATCAACATTTGATTCGATACTAAATTCAACACACCACATTTTTGTTCCGTCATAAAAATATTAATTTGATAGATGACTGCATATAAATACGTTTTACCGGTTACCTTTGACGATTTATTTAAATTTATCCCACCGTCCGTAACATATTGCGTTGCGCCAAGCCGCAGAAACCAATACCAGACTTCGGTAGGCAGGAGCGAAAGCCTCGCAGTTTACTTTTTAAATATTCATGCTTAATCAGAGCACTTGCAGATTTGGTACCCTTATCACATTTCAGAGCGATCTAAGCGTTAAAACGTAATTTTCCAAACACACTTATATTCCGATTTTTTTCATTAATTGTAAGCTCCATACCCTTTTCGCCATATTTCCCCTATTTACTATGTAGTCCTGGTACATTTTTAAAAAGCTTTACCACGTCCACCCGTCTCGCAAATAATTTGTTTTACCATATTTTATGGATGCTTTTTTGGTCTTACTTTCGTTTCAAAGTATGCAATGCAAGCTACATTTTGCCAATACGGCGCTATAGGTGACGACGAAGAACGTTTATAAAGCAATTTTACCGAGACACTCAACCACAAGAAGTGATACATTGTTCATATCCACAACTGCACCCCTACTGGTGTTTCATTAGTGAACCCCATTCACTCATAATGAGTTCACGTCACACTTGCATGCTTAAGTTTTAGCGAGACATGTATGTTCTCTCACTGGATACCATTTTTTTTGCTAATAGATTCTATCTATCTATTCTATTCTACTATGTCGAATTCGGTAGAGTCAAATCAATACCTACCTACCTATAATCAATATCGACGACCTGATTAGTGCAGTGGCTAAGCGATTGGACTGCTGCGCCTTAGGTTGCGGGTTCGATTCCCGCACGGGGCAAAACTTTGTGCGAACCACAGATGTTTGTCCCGAGTCTGGGTGTTTGTGTATGTGATATTTCATGTTTGTGAAACGCACTCACGACACAGGAGAAATTCCTAGTGTGGGGCGACGTTTTAAAAAAAAACAAAAAAAAAATTATCTTCCTAAAACTCGTTTGAATGACTGGGATATTATGCTCTACTCAGATACCGTAGCTATACCATGAGTTACAAAAGAAAATAACGCGATCATCTGTAAGTTTTTTTTAAATATTTCTACTACTAAAACTGTCATATACGTCGCTGTTTCCCATAGCCTTGTGCTCGTTGCCATAGAAATAACAAACCCTTTCGATAGAAGTTAAAATCATTGTAAAACTCATTGTAGACACTAAATCTGGCTTGCATGACACTACAGAGCTGTGGTAAACAACAAACTCTTAACGTTAACCTCTAATTTCATTTTACACACGATAGCAGAGTAATCCTCTAATACTATGATCCAAGATACGTTATCTAAATGCCGAGACTTACCTTATATTTGGTGACAGCGGTTTTCTGCGCAAACAGTTTATTGCTATCTAGTTTCGCGTGATATGTGAGTGAGTTATATCAGTACTTATAAGTAGTTTTGAAACAATTTGTCTGTGGTAGACAACGGATTAGTAATGTGACTAATATAATATTATCTCGGGTTTATCTGTGGGAATTCTCTACGTAAATCACAGTTCTTCTTCTTATCGTATCGATGGCAAAATATGTTTTAAACAGTCTACGTAATACTAGCTGCACCCCGCGGAGTTACCCGCTCCATTTTCTCGGAATAAAAAGTAGTAAGATATTCTTAGAGAGTTTGCTCGTTTGCTGAGACGGTCACAAGATCCTCAGATGTGGTAACAGGGCGCAAGATTTGTATTGATTTATTGTCAAAGACTAAACCAAGTAATACACTGGCTATAAAAACTGATAAAAATTGCTGTAACACGTTATTTGCAGGCCAGTGTAGTTTAAACGTACCTATGTAAAATATCTTAATTATAATAATATTAGTTAATCACAACACAAGATACACGTTAATAGACACTAATTGCTATTGATAATAGATTTCGGATTACAGACAGCTTTACCAACTATGCATCGCATCTGTATTTCCCTCTGTAACGCGTGGGATTAACGTTCGCTGTTGCACGGCCTTGACAAAGGAAAACATAGATGAGATCATAAAGTACCATCACGACTATCCTTCACGAGGGAAAGCAGAGGTGTGCTGTTGCACGCCTATGTTGTTCATCACTTCACACAAGCCTACTGGAGTCCACTGTTGAACGTAAGCCTCCCGCAGAGTACGCCACAAGGCCCGCTCTCCCATTTATGCCACACAGTCACTACCAGCTACCTGGAATAGAAGGGCGACCGGGAACTGGGAGCCGTTTTCGTTGGCTACTATTCATGGGGAGTTAGGCCCATAGTCACCACACTGGACAGGCTTGTTGGCAACCGCAGTATGGTGAACAATACCGATGTATTTTGTTACTTCGTTTTATAAAATAATAGATACATTTAAAATAGACGACCTGATTAGCGCAGTGGCTAAGCGATTGGACTGCTGCGCTAAGTGTTGCGGGTTCGATTCCCGCACGGGGCAAAACTTTGTGCGAACCACAGATGTTTGTCCCGAGTCTGGGTGTTTGTGATATTTCATGTTTGTTAAACGCACCCACGATACAGGAGAAATTCCTAGTGTGGGGCAAGGATTTTTCTTTTTTTAATAAAAAAATAATAATAATAATAAGTGAAAACATGACTATAATCATTTATATTCGCTACACCATTCCCAATATGTTAAGTTAGTTTATTCACTTCAATTCCCAACACATCAGCATGAATGTCTAGTTAATTTAATATCAGCCATGATTCAATAAACATCGACCAAAATGTCGTGTCTCAGTGTATATATGTATATTGGTGGAGTATGTGAGGGCTGTGTGACATAAACGAGTTCTAGGGACCCTTAGGAGTGTATTAAAATTGGCAAAATTTACTTAAAAGAGTTACTTTTAGACCCTTTAACTGGATATTTTAAAGTCTGGATATAAAAATCAAGATATAATATAAATATACATTTATTTACAATAGACTAAGTAATGATAATTAATTAGTACGTCAAATTACTTATAGGCCTCCCCCAAAACGCTTGCCCGATATTATCTGCTCGTTGATTGTTTCGACTTCAAATCGGTACAGAAGGCCAATCAGAGTGAGCATCTTCACCAGTACATATAATGTGTGGGGGTGGTGTGGGCAGAAACAGCTACAAACGCAGTATCCCGAATCACACAGTTGATTTATTACGATTAAAAGGAACGAGGTTATAACCAGTCGTGGACAGTTCCTAGACTGTGTTGTGTAGTAATACATACATAACATCACGACTGTATTCTCCGAAGGGGTAGAGGTGCACATATAGTACACCCACATTTCGCCAGTTATGTTTTAGGTCCCAATGTAATAGGGGGCAAGCCTATTGCCATCAACCGAGCACAAATCCAGACTCCGTGCTGCTTCTGAGATTTACCTACTGGAAAAACCCAGTAACACTTTGCCCGACCCGGGATTCGAACCCATGACTTCGTGCTCAGCAGTCGCGCTCAGCAACCACTAGACGAACAAGGCAGTCTGTCTCTCAGAAGCAATAATAATTATAAACATATTTCAAGTGACCTTACGAAAGATTGATTAATAATTGCTTCCGAGAATAACAATGATCCTTTATTTACCCCTAATCCATCGAACCCCAACGGACATTACGCAAGATGGAACGCAGACGGCGGGCAATCCGAAATGAACCGAAGATGGTTGGGCTTCCAAGTCATAAATTATCACATATTTCGTGAACCATCAAGTATTGGCCTTCTAAGTACGGGTAGCAGGAAAAATTGTTCACACTTTCGTTCTGTAAGAAGTAAAAACTATACATAATTTAACGCCTGTATTCCCCGAAGGGGTAGGCGGAAGTGTACCTAAAGTATACATCCACATTTCGCCACTTAGGTCCCAATGGAGGCGAACCTATTGCCATAAACCGGGCATAAACCCAATATAATATTTAACGTACATCCATTAAAATATTCTCAAATCTGCATTTACATTTAAAATTTAAAACTAAAGCTTCAATAGTTTCTTTCAATTATTTTACATTACGTTTCCCTTGTGAAGCTATTTATACTGCTGTCTGTACATTTAGGTCAACTGACCGATCTATTGGCAGAAAGGAAATGTGTTGGAACATTTAGTGGTCATTCGAAGAGGCTCGCAAAATTGGTGACTTATTGAAAAGTAGATCGGGTCAAATCTGAATCAGATGGCCACAGGACCGATGGATGAATGATGAGAACAAAGATAGGTATTTGAAGGAATAAAGAAGGTTGTATATAAATGTATAATATATAGGATATACCTATAGATGAAGTTTGTTATTTGTTTATTTTAAAAAGGATTCCCACAACAGTGTTAGGAGACTTCAAAGAGTCAGCTAAACCTTTTTTTACACGCCTGCCCAAAAAAGGGTGAGGTTTTCAGCGTTCATGTATGTGAGTTTCTTTATTCCACCATAACTTCTAAATGACTGAACCGATTTTAATGTAATTATGTAGTGTCGTTAGAATCCTTACACAATTGCGAATAACATAGGCTATAAAAATTTGACAGCCCAAAAAAAATACTGTTTTCTTAGGGTTCAACTCAATTAATTTTTAAAAAACTAGTTTCATTGATGCTGTGATGAGACTAGGTTTTTACTTTTTAGGTCGTTTTTTGACATGGCCGTCGTGTTTTTTAAATTTCTAAAAATATTTTTTACTACGAAGAAACTTTTCCCTTGATTATCTATACAAATACAGCTTCTAACTACCGCCTGTGACCACGATTAATTACCCCATGTCTCGTCCCTCACATTGGTAGTGATGTATCGAGCAAGAGTTAACATCTGAACTTGATTAACTATGTTATGGGGGCCCAATATGTCATCCCATCGTTCGAGTACCATAAACCGTCCCTACGATTAACGTTTACGAGTCGAGGGGATAGCGGCTGGTGCATTTGATATCTTCCTTATGTTCGTGAAGTTTTCGCATTACTTTTTCTGAAAGATTGAGTGAGTTGTCAACTGACCATCATTAAGGTATTTTTGAAGAAAATTTTGTTCGTAATTAAGAATTATTCCGGTAGTGTATTTGCGTTTTCTAGACTTCCATGTAAAGATCGAACCCGCGGAAGATCGAAACTTCTAGTGCGGCTACGGTTTGGTTACTTTCTGACGTTATTCATCCTATTTAGGTATAATAATAACAGCCTATAATCGTCCCACTACAGCACAAAGGCCTCTTCTCTTATAGAGAAGGATTGAGCATTGACCACCACGTTAGCTCACTGCGGAATTCCCCTATGTACCTCATCATCAGCCGGAAGACGTCCACTATTGAACAAAGGCCTCCCCCTTAGAACGCCACAATGAACGACAGCTTGCCAATTCCATCCACCGGTTGCCCGCAATTCTGACGATATCGTCGGTCCATCGAGTACCCCACGTGACGAGACTAAATTCGTTTTAAATTTAAATCATATATAAGTGCCGAAAGAATCGCCATTCTCATTTCATATTATATTTAGAATTCCCCAAATACTTTCTACGCGCTCGTTTTCTTTTGTCACTACAATATTTACTAGCAAAACCTTATTTTCTGAAGCAACAATATCAGCTAGCTCCAAGACTAGTAAATAAGATTGCAAAATCAAATTCTCAGTATAATATCAGATATTCTACTTATCGAGGCAAATAAAAATGAAGATCCCGCAGCCAATCGTGTGCGAGCTCGTAAAAATAAACTAACCTTTCTACACTTCGAGTACAAATCAATGAGACCAATAGGTTTGTGTCATAACCACAAAACAAGGTACGTTTTGGTTGGAAGCCAAATCTCTTGCGTTAATGTTTTATCTATGTACTACATATACGAGGGTCAAACTGAAAGTTCTTAGAAAATCAAAAACTGATTACATTAGCCAGTTATTAGTTTTATTATATCTTTTCAAAATATTGTCCATTCACGTCAACCGCTGCATGCGATGGAACCACTGGGAAAAGCACTTTGCCCACTCGTCTTTAGGGTTCTCTTCAATGGCATCGCGATACGCAGCCACCGCTTCTTCAGCATTCATAAACCGCTTTCCTTTAAGTTTTTCTTTAATTTTTGGAAATAAATAAAAATCACAAGGGGCGAGGTCGGGGCTATACGGCGGGTGACCCAGTAATTCAACGTTTGATGTCGCCAAATAGTCGATCGTTCGCTTAGCGGTGTGCGACGAGGCGTTGTCGTGGTGAAGGAGGATCCTACTGCGAGGTCGTTTCTCTCGAACTTTTTCCAAGACAAGTGGCAAACAATTGGTAGTGTACCATTCTGCAGAAACTGTTTTTTGATCCTCTAACACAATTGTTGCGAAATGACCTATCCTTCCAAAGAACGAGGCCACCATTTTTTTTCCCGCACTTCGATCTCTCTTCACTTTAGTTGGCAACCTCTCGAAAGGAAACACCCACTGAGCAGATTGTCTTTTGGTTTCAGGATCATAACAGTAAATCCAGCTTTCGTCACCTGTTAGTATGTCGAACACAGCATTTGAGTCACCTCCGTTAAATCTTTCAATCATTTTACGGCACCAATCCACACGATGGAGTTTTTGAGCCTCAGTCAAATTATGAGGTATCCACCGGGCGCAAAGCTTCCTGACTGCTAAATGTTCGTGGAGGATTTTGTGCACTTGACTCATACCGATGCCTAAGCTTGTCCGAATCTGCTGATAGGTCACTCTTTTGTCAGTCTCTATCATACGCCGCACAACACAGATGTTATCTTCAGTCGTCGCCGTAGAAGGCCGTCCTTCACGTAAATCATCAGTGAGATTAGTGCGACCACGTTTAAACTCATTAAACCAGTTGTAAACTGTCGCACGAGATGGGGCTTCATCGTGAAAGGCCAATCGTAGTCTATCATAACTTTCTTGTTGACTTAAATGACATCGAAAGTCATAAAAAATCATTGCACGAAAATTTTCTCGTGTTAAATTCATGTTGACGTGACACAGACAATTTTCAATTTGCCGCCAAATCGTAAAACAAATGACAAATTAATGAAATATATACTCAGTAATATTGGCAAAGAGTTCTATTTTCAAATTTTAGAATTATTTTTTTATTATATTGTTTATAAGTGGCTAGTTCTAAGAACTTTCAGTTTGACCCTCGTATGTGGGTATGTACACACGCTTTTGGGATACTAACGGGTGTTTTGTAAGAAATCTATGGAAAAGTTCTTTGCCAATTATAAGTCTTATTTTGAAACTCTATTTGTTGATTATCAGCAAAGAGTATATTTCGAAGAAGACATAACATTGAAACAAAACTCTTTCGATATTATGTTGTTTATTAAAATGCACTAATATTAATAGACATTTAGTAAACAGTCTTGACATTTTCTGGATCGTATGACGCGCGGACTTTTTAGTTCATTTTACAGTAATAACGTTCGACAGATTATTAGTCACATCGACTCGCGACTCTGCCGCGTAACCAGCTCGTGAATAAGGGCTCCGTTCGAGATCGAAACAAGTGGGAATTTCTGAACACATCATTATGTGAGTATTACCGGCATAGTAAATATAATATTCTTATATTTGCTATTATACAATTAATAGTATACAATTGGATTTCATTTGTGCATAAATTTATAGTGCGTTTTTCACCGGGAAAGTTCTCAGACTTTTTCCGTCCTAGGGCAATTGGGGTATGCCGGCCGGACTCTTGACGATCAAAACCCCAAGTTTCCTAGCCACCTTAGGTACGCGAGATGTGTTATACCGGCCTCAAATAACATTGCAATAATGTTTGTATAAATATTACACTAGTATGTGCAACAGATATTTTGTTGACTAATGGTGTAATGATAAAATATTTTCTACCATCTCTGTCACCATTCCATTTATGAATACACAAACATCAGTAAGTATATTTATATGTAACTAGCTTTTGCTCGCGACTTCGTCCGCGTGGAGTAATGACTTCCGTCAGAATTTGGGTGTTTCACTTTTTTTTTCAAATTTTTTTTTGTCAATTTTTTATTTTGGGAATTTCCAAAAATCCTCTCTTATAGGCTACTCCTCCCAACAAACATACATGCCAAATTTCAGCTCTTTACGATCAGTAGTTTCGGCTGTGCGTTGTCTGTCAGTCAGTCAGTCAGTAACGGAAGAGTTTTATATATATAGATAGATTACAGTATAGCATCGTCCTATTGATCTCTCCCATCCTTGAAGGCATAAGGAAGTGACAGAAGGCTTTGTCGGCAATATTGAAAGGAAGGTTTTAATATAATATGTCTTTGAACTGTGTCCCTATACGATGTCTAAGCAAACGGATTATTTGATTGCTCTTTATATTTACATTCAGTTTTGCGATTTCCTGCATTTTGTACACCAACAAACCAAAGACTATTTTAGTTTAAAAAGTCTACCACGTGATCAGATCCGCTACTAACCTAGCTTGACTACCAAGCTAATTACCACTCTTAATACTTACTAATATTATAAACGCAAAAGTTTGTAAGAATGGATGGATGTTTGTTACTTTTTCACGTAAAAACTAGTGAACGGATTTTAATGAAATTTCATATGGTAGCTGACACCCTGGATCACATAGGCTTTTTATTCCGAAAAATATAGCGGGTAACACCGCGGGGCGCAGCTATTTGTTAAATAAAGAAACGAAAATTTGAGAAAAAATGTACCAGGGTAGAATAAAATATGGAAACTTAATTGCCGCACTAGAGACTAGTTAGTACATAATTAACTTAAAACAGTGCGAAAAGCGACCTTATTGCTAAAGGCAATTTAGTTGGTACTACCTAAAAGAAAACCTAAAAGTTTTTGTAATGCCTTATTAGGTTTTCCAAATCATAACATAACATCACGTCTGTATTCCCCGAAGGGGTAGGCAGAGGTGAACATATAGTACACCTACATTTCGCCAGTTATGTCCCAATGTAATAGGGGGCAAGCCTATTGCCATCAACCGGGTACAAATCCAGACTAAGTGCTGCTACTGAGAATTATCTAATGAAAAAACCCAGTAACACTGCCCGACCCGGGATTCCAGGACCTCGTGCTCAGCAGTCGGACTTAGCAACCACTAGACCAACGAGGCAGTTTTCCAGATCTTATTCCAGTAATTCTATTCTCCATAAAATTACAATAAAGCGGCATTGCGACGCGTGGTATCACGAATGACATTTTGTCCTACAGCTTTTCAATCGACTGAGTCTTCGAGAACCTTCCCTGAAATGAAATGTTGTCAGATATTTACTGCGTGACTGTACACGATGTGCGTCACAAAACTATTCAAGTGTGCAATCTGAAGAAATATGTAAATATTCTTATGCTGTACCTTAAAAACGGTTATCGTAAATCGCGAGAGGGTTGTGTAGGTACCTACCTAGTATATCAATATGAGAAACTCTCTTATGTGTGGGGCATGTTAGGTATAATATTTTATTTTAATACTAGTTGCGTCTTGCGGTGTTAGCCGCGAAGTGACGAATGCATCCTTACGCATCGTATACCATACGTCGTTCACTAAATTTTCGTTCCATGCACTCTTTTTGTATGGTCTAATGCTGTCGATCAGTGTGGCCTGACCCTTATTCAACAGTATACCATCATTATATTACCGCAATTGGCAACGCACCACGTTTATCTAATCTGTCGTTCGTATTTAATGCCAGTGCAATTTAGCGGACGACATAATGCGCGATTAGTCTGCTCACCTGCTCTAATGGGACATTTTCAAAGATATTACGTCATAGGTTCTTCTTCTTCGTATCAGTAAGAGTTATATATATTATCATTTAGCGGCGTCTCGCTTCCATATCTTAAACTGTCCTGCTGTAAGAGTTCATGGTAAGGCAGGATATATCACAGGTAGCAAGAGTGACCGCCCTTGGTACACCGGACGCACTTATGTAGTTGCTCTCATACGTGGGAGCACTCTTCTTGCACCCCTACGTAATAAATTGATGGACTATCTTATTTCTCATTGCAAAAATACAAACTTACGTGCATATAAATATACAGGGTGACATCAAAATAGTAAGCAAAAAATTATAGCAGTTCGGAATATTTGAACATATTTCTTATAAATATTTAAAAAAAAATTACATTACAATATATATATATATACAAATTAACCTACGTTCAAAACAAATAATATATTATACAAATGCAAAATAACTCGCACAAATTTTTGGACCGTGCAGTAGTACCCCCTTAGCGTAGAAGTCAAAATTGCTTTTTTTAAATAGTTATTTCTTTGTAAATTGATAGTCTGGATTTGCCAGTGCCCAGATGCCTTACTAAGAGTTAACAAAGCAAGCTCACGATTACCCCACCGATAAAAGGCCGTTCACATTGGAGCATACATATAACCTACTTGGGTGTAGTGTAACTACTGCAAAAGAAATTAAACTATTCCAACAACGACAAAGAAGAAACTTCTAGAAAATATATTAATAAACTTGTTGTCTCAGATTAAAGGTAACCGTAAACAGAATCAAACACAATGCTTGTCAAACACACACCCACATCGTTCATGACATGCGAGCATTAAGCCTAACTTGAATGCACAAAGCTTCACCCACGCCTGAACAAAATCCCATCGAACAAATAATTTTCCGTTGGTTTAGACTACCCACATGTTGTTGTAACCAGAGCTAGGTTCTCTAGTTACAACAACATGTGGGTTGTGTCTAGCCTGGACAACATCACGCTTTTATTCTCTGAAGGGGTAGGTAGAGTTGTGTATATTACTGTATAGTAGGTACACGTATTTTATTGAGTTATTGTTTAGATACTGTACACAAATCTAGACGATCTCGAACTGCTACTGAGAATTACCTAATGTAGGTTTTGTAGGTAAATCTCTGCCTACCCCTTCGGGGAATGCAGGCTTGATTTTATATTTTACTCATCGTAAGGCTAAGTTATCACTGCAAAAGCTGCCTATCCTTGCTCATTGCAAAACCCTTCTTAAATATATCTTTTGAAAAGCCTTTAACAATATCTTAAAATTTTCTAAATCGATATTTCCCTCAGTAAACTTACTAGAGTGCTTCAGATTACCAAATAACTTTTCACTCCGAAAGAAATAAGC
Source organism: Abrostola triplasia (assembly GCA_946251915.1). Taxonomy (NCBI): domain Eukaryota; kingdom Metazoa; phylum Arthropoda; class Insecta; order Lepidoptera; family Noctuidae; genus Abrostola; species Abrostola triplasia. Next base: position 2,526,381 of record OX276433.1, read on the forward strand.
AAACGCCAATAAATTGGGTTCGCACACAATTTGGTAGTAAATTAACCTGTCGGATGCTCGCCAAAATATTGTTTACCCCTGGACAGGTCTTTACAAGCATCGAGTTTTGGTAGTCTTCCGAATATTTTTTTTAAAGATTTTTACATGTCGATACGCGATGTTTTTTAAATCACCTGAGAAAATTTCCAATAAAATGTCTGCTGAAAATGAGTTGTAATATCTGTAGAGTTAGTTAAAATGAATCGTATTATTTATAGATTGTTACAAATTACAGATGTGAATTATCATTGTTTGAGTTTTTTAGCTTTAAAATGGACAAATGTAACATATTTGATTAGCCTGAATAATGACGATAAGCTGTTCAACTATTAGGTACTACATGAGACTTATAAATAAGCAGTGAGATATGGATAACCTACCATTTTAAGGGTAACAATCGTGATTGTATGTTTATCGGTAAATAATTTGACAAAATTTTATCTTTGTTTATTAAGATCAAAAGGAAACATAAAAAATACTCATAAAACGACAAAGTTTAACTATTCATAGAATTATACCTGTCATTGTTGGTTGCGTGTCAAATAGAGATTCTTTTGTCTTAACAAGGGTTTTAGAAGACGTTTTAGCATCGTTTATAAGTAAAAGTGATATGTTTAAGACGAGAACTAAATACGTTTCATTCACTCACGTTCCGCCGCTCAGCGCTGAGAGCGAGCGGTGCATCCATCCGGAAACACGCCTGTCTGTTACAAGATTGAACTGTTACTTATACTAAAACAAAAGCACACTAAGAACGCTTTTAGTGGGGCGATTGTTAATGGTTTTTCTTAACAGGGTACTGGCTATTTTCGTGTAGACATTCCACTAGACGGAGAACTGGTTACATACTTTAAAAGAAAGTAACTCAGTCGCTTGACTTGATGGATTTAAATTTAGAACAAAGCAAGTCACTGAAATATAAACCTCCTGTCTAACGCTGGTAGTGGCAACTTTGAGGAGAATGACTGAATCACGCAGCATTGTTTTAAAATATGAAGCTGAATAATACATTTAGTTTTTTTAACACTGCAATTTTTTTATCCGTAAACTTACCCTGGTAACTTCACACTTCGTTTCTATTAGCAGGGTATTAGAAGTACAATCAGTAATGAAATACATTCAACACTTTTCGCCTCATCACCGCCCCTTGTAATTCCCAAAGGGGATGGTGTACACACGCACAATTCACCAGCTGGTACTAGTCTAATGTAATTGACGGGTCTCGCCTCATTGCCTGTACATTAATGGCGAAGTAACGAGGGCTCCTCACCATTCAGCTCTTCAACGGTAGACGAGCAAGATGTATAAACATTACTCTTCAGAGGAAAAGATGGGTGATAATGTCTCACAGAAGGCGGTCCGTTACTTTTTATGCATTTCCAATAGCTATCAGGGCGCGGCTTTTGTACTTTGGCTTTAAATTGAAGGGTTTTAAGAATCCAAGCGTAGCAAGAGTTTTAATGATGAGAGGGACTGAAAGACCAGATGTGTTCCAAATTCGGTTTTAATGCTTTTTTCTAAGGCAGAAAATTATAATCGTAGAATAGTGTCGTTTACTCTCATGGCCAGTCATATTGTTATGTAATAAGTATACACAATTCCAGAACCCGGACCGCTCCTAACAATTTTAAATAAATATTTTCGACGGTTGCGTCCAAAATAATAATACTAACGAGGCAGGCGATTTTGATAAGGTTTTTTGGGCATTAGAATTAGTTTTAACGATGAGAAAGTCCCTCCATTTATGTACCAATGTAAAACAAAAACACAAGTTGGTGATTTTAAAAAGATACCGTCGCCCCACACTAGTATTTCCTTCTGTATCGTGCGTGCGCATCACAAACATGAATAATCATATACACAAACACCCATCTCGAAACAAATATCTGCGGATCGCACAAATTTTTGTCTCATACATGAAAATCGAACCTGCAACCCTTAGCGCAGCAGTCCAATCGCTTAGCCACTGCGCCAATTACGTCATCACTAAAAGTCGAAATATGAAACTTGAACTTGACTGAAACTAAAATTATGATCAAGCCTCAAAGACACTCATCAAAACTCAATTTAAACATCTAATCTCAATCAAAATGTTACGTAATTTTTGTTTACAGACATTTATAGTTGGCATAGCAACGAAATATTTGTGGTAAAGACGCATCAATTACTAGCAAAGAGACCTGTGCTTGACAGAATAGAAAATTGTTTTGAGCTTCAACAACATTATTTGGCTACAAAAGGTCATTCTGCGGTTCTGTCATTTTAATTGTTCAAGTATTCACGTATCAATGACGAGCTTATGTTTGAAGGGTTAATTAAATATTTCGTCTAGCCGATCAGCTGGTACCTTTAGTTGGGTTTCTATATTAGGATTTGTTATTGCAAAGGGCTTTTTGGGACTGTCAATGGCCATATACAATGTTACAGGCTTGAGTTGGAGACTATTCGGGTTCACATAAATATTCATCTACCATTTGAATATGCAGTTCTATGTTTAGTGTTATAAGATATATTATAGAATAGCTACGCCCCGCGTTATAATACCTGCTTCATTTTTCGGGAAAAAAAGCCTATGTGTTAATAATACAGGGTACCTCCATATGACATTTCATCAAAAACGGTCTAGCCGTTTGAGCGTGAAGAGGTAACAAACATACAAACACAGTCACAAACTTTCGCTTTAATAATATTAGTGTGATACTAGCATCAGCCCGCGACTATGTCTGCAGAACTTGAAAATTAGAATTGATTTTTTTACATAGCAGTAATTTTTGGAAAAAATATTGTTGTTCATCCAGATTATGAACTATCTGTGTGCCAAATTTCATTAAAATCCATTTAGCCGTTTTTGTGTGATGAAATGACAAACATCCAAACTTATGAACATTTAAACTTTGACACATTCATGTAGGACAAGTTATATATTTTCAGTCATATTTCATATCGTTACTTATAAACTTGAAACTTAACTCCCTTGAGTGTTCGACGGTCGCCCATGACGTGGCATCATGATTTATTAGCCGCGTATATTCTAGACTACAAAATGTTTCAATGTTTTTAAAATTATACTTGCAGTCTACCTACCTACATGTTTACAAGTATATAGACTGTGGCTTGTCCGAATTCTTTTCACAGTGTCTGGATTGTCTGGTCGTCAATGGGTAGTATAAATCATAGTCGCCTTCATCGGATGCGATCAATCAATGTTGGTCAGTTGAGACAAGATAAATTACTATTTTACTTGTACGCATTATGTTAACAATTTTTTTATTGTTATATTTTGTCCGAATTTTTTTGTGTAATTTATTTTCTTACTTGTATTGTCCAAAGATTTATGTAGAGTTCTGCTGTTGTAGATTCTTCTTCGTCGGATGATTTTTCACATAGGAATCCAATTACGTAGACATGGACTGCCTTGGTGTTCTATTGATCGTAAGTGCTACTGTTACATGTATAGTCTTGGGACGGATTTCCCGGTCTACACTCAGGAACAGCACTTTTTCTGGATGAAAGGTCCTTTGGCCTCTTTCTGCACTCCTGGCAACGTATATGCGAAATTTCATGACGGTCGGTTCAGCAATTTAGGCATTAATTGGTAACATACAAACTTACTTTCACATTTATAATGTTACTGACTGCGCCCTGCGGTGTTACCCGCTTCATTGTTTCGGGATAAATAGTAGTCTATTAGTTAATTCTGGGTATCAAATACCTCCATACCAAATTTTAGCAAAATTGGTCCAGCCGTTTGAGCGTGAAAAAGTAACAAACACACACACAAACTTTCGCCTATATAATATTATTGTGAAGTAAGGAATGGATAGTAACAGTTCGGCTCGCGACTCTGCCGCGTAACCAGCTCATGAATAAGGGCTCCGGTCGAGTCCGAAACTAGTCGGGCATTCCCGAATACACCCGTGAGTATAACCAGAATATATAGTAAATAATATAGTAACAATTTGTTTTGTTCTTTAAAATTAATCGTAGAGTTATAAACTACTGCTGGAGAATACAGATGTTAATTAACGATAAGACTATTTACGACATACGAAGTGTGTCATCTATAAACTTGGACCCACAGATTAATATAATGTTGAAGTAATGGTTTTAATCGCAGAAATCTAGATTGGTTTTCCTTACTGTTGTTACAATCCTCAACGATAGTATTTAATAGTTTTTCAATTAGATATCTCCACTTGTAATACATACATAAAGTCACGCCTGTTTCCCTGAGGGGTAGGCAGAGACCACGGATTTCCATTTGCTACGATCCTGTCATACTTCTTTTGTTTTATTCATACGCATCACATTCCTCGCTTTCTTTCCACTTGTAAATCAGACTAAATTTAAATGAAAGCGCCCATTTTTATTTACATACCATACATGTGTAATATTTGTGACCGATTTTTTTTACTCTTTGCGCGTGGAACTTTAGTTTAAACAAAAAGATCAGATAGGAAAACAGCTGACGTCCATTGATATGCACACGTTGGAGGCTCAAGAAGTCTTGCATTTTTGTCCGGTGACGCCCAAACCCCTTTCGGGGCAATACAATGTCCTAAAAAAGCATTCGATGGCAGACAAGCTGCTTATACCTATAAGCTTGTGGGCTGTCTCTCCTTCACCAGCATTCGAATTGTAATATTCAATTTTCAATAGCAATTTACCTAAAGGTAGGTAGTAGTACCAAGGAACTAATCTGTTGTGTATAGTCAACTTGATACTAAAGCGTTCCAGGCCTTCGTATAACCAAACAACATTAGTACCAGCAGACAAACTATTCGCTAATGGCATGCGGGCGGGTACACAGCGATAATTATAGGCCGGACTGAGATACGGGGTGTATTCTAATTGTCGCAACCCCAATAACGTTACTATTAACTTAGATTTAGCTTTACATTTGATTTTAAGACATAACCTGATTCTGCTGCAAATATAAGGATTTTTTTCCACCAGCCAGTAACTAACCCACTCCAGAGCATAGACTTTCTTATCAAAGAAGATACAGCCACTGGTCGCCATGCCAGCTCAACGTGGATTATCGATTTCGGATATTTCAATTCTAGTATTATAACAATGCTTTCTTTTATCTTTAGTCTTGTAACTCTCTTTTACTTTGACTCACCTTAATACTCTTTGGGTGTGAACTTTACAAAACGTGCATAGAAAGCTGACCTATCAACTACTAGGTCACTACGACGTACAAATATAATTGAAAAAGGCAAACCAAATGCAGAACTGTGAAATTAGTTTGTACCCTTGTCAAAACCACAGACCAATAGGAAGGGTCGAACTGATAAGGAAAAATATGTCGTCTTCCTTACGATATTATACATGCGAGAATATCTGTCTGTTAGTAAATAGCCCTGTCTATCTGTGTTTGTAACATTCTCTTGACTAAGTAGGAATTGGATATAGGAATTAAATTCACTATAAGACTACTACAGGCATGTAAACCAATTTAATAGGATCTCCTCTCCTGTCTTAGGTACCTATGGTATACGTCGGTCATATTAGAATGGGCATTTTCTAAGCTTTCGCAAATTCTAAGTTATCAAAAAGTTCAAGTTTTATTGTTACACAGGCTATTATTAGAATAACCGCAAAGCATGTGCGGACCTCCTGCCCACCTGGTGGGAGGCCTGCCAACGCTGCGTCTGCCCCAACATGCGCATGCTGTGCCAACTCTGACGATATGGTCAGAGTTGCGGGCAACCAGTAGATGCAAATGTAAGTTGTCGTTCATTGTGGCGTTCTAAAAGGCCTTTGTTCAACAGTGGACGTCTTGCGGCTGATGATTTGACTGGCCTTAACGTTGCAATTGTGCTGCATCATGATCACGAGAAACATTGAAGTTAGTAAACATCAAAATCATTATTGTATTAACAATATAATTTGTGCACAAATATTAACCGAAATAAACGTAAGAGTAATTTTATTTTCATTATTAACACTATTGTTAATAATGAAAATAAAATTACTCTAAGATTTAAGTTGTATGAATTTAAATGTGTACCTATGTACACATTTAAATTCATACAACTTAAATCTAACATAAAACTATTTACAACTTAAATATCATAAAAAAATTACCATATGAAACACTTTATTGTCATATAAACCATGATCTACTATTATAACTCTTTTACAACTATTTATTTCATAAAAACTATATATAAAATTAAAACGCATCAAAGCATACATACGTAAGTAAGTCATATCGTTTTAAAAAGGAAAATTACAGTTTTCTTTAGAGGTCATTATGTACAGCTGTGAACATTTTCCGCTGTTCACCTACATTTTGCCGATCTCAATCAAATTCCTAATAAAGAGGACGAGCCCATCAAACCTTCGACTGTAACTAAGGGATTCTTGAACGTATTAAAAAAGGTTCTTATACATATTTGACGTTGAACATTATTGCTTAATTGGATAACTGAAATGCCTTAGTCTCTCGATGGGTTTTAACACAATGAATTTATAATGAGATTTTTTATAACAATGTTTTTGACGATGATATTGTACTAGGTCTTAATCATGATTATGTGTCCAATAATAATGTTTAGAAGAAGGCGTTGGTAGTCTGGTGACTAAATAAGATATAGGATTCGATTTAAGGATTAAAAGAAAAGTAAATTGTGTTTCCATTGCCAATTTTTGCCGTAGTTTCCCAGAAGCATGTATTTAAGAATTTATACATATAAGACCCATCCTCCAGAAAGCAAGTTAAGCTGTTAGTCGCGTTGGTTAGCCGTCCATCGGTCCAATCGGCAAAAGACATCACACTGACACGTGAGGATATAGAACGTGCACATTTTTGAGTGCACGTCTTGCTCTAAACTCAGATGAGATTGGTCGCAGTGGCAAAATTTTATCTGAAAAACCAACGCTAAGACTCGTCAACTTCGATCAATATTTCAACGTGAAAAACCTGTCAGACGAACGAGTCTTCTCAAATCGGGCCTGTAGTACCAAACTCAATAATTGAATCAGGGATATTGTAAAATTTTCTGGATAACCCAGATCTTGAATTGGGGATTCCAAATGAGGCCGGAGTGGAGCGTTGTGCATTACTGTTAATGATCGTGAGTAATTGCTAAGCGATAAGATCGATTATAGATACTTCCGATATTTCGCTAGACAGTATAATTTAGTTCCATGTATTAGGGAGAACACACTAACCTATTTGCCAATTTAAAACAGACTTAATTACAAGTCAACAGCTTGCCTGTATTATGCGCAATAGTCACAATTCACAAGCCAATGAGATCAATGTTGTGTTTGATGACCTGATAAGCGCGGTGGCTAAGCGATTGGACTGCTGCGCTAAGGGTTGCGGGTTCGATTCCCGCACGGGGCAAAACTTTGTGCGAACCACAGATGTTTGTCCCGAGTCTGGGTGTTTGTGAATGTGAATATTTCATGTTTGTGAAACGCACCTACGATACAGGAGAAATACCTAGTGTGGGGCGACGTTTAAAAACAAAATGTCTTAATTATGATGTGTGGTACACAACGCCCGTAATCGTTGAACGGGTTGAAGATAAAAGTGTTCTTTATTAAGACCATGGTCACCGTTGGCTACTGAAGACCAGGCAGACTAAACAGGCGATGGAAGGACAATTACGACACCTTAGTTAAAAGTACATAGCCAGAAATGGCATTGAAAAGAAATTTGTTGAAAATAAAGGGAAGGTTAACCTTCAACAGTGGGACGTCGAACAGGATAATATAAAAATACACCATTCACCGTTCATTCTCAAGTAATAGAGGACGAGTCTATTACCCATCATTGGGCCCACGCACAATCAGTGTCTTATATACGAGTAACTAAGAAAGTTCGTCTGTCTGGTAATAATGCTTTAATAAGAAATAATGTGTATCTACATTACCCACGTAACGATCGTTTAATGTAAAACGTTAGGCTGTAATAGCTAATCTTACGTTTCTTATCCTAAGCGATAAATAAGCTCGGGTCTTCGCCTCGTCCCGTCTGATTCGTGTTTAATAGTTTACGGCCCAATGTCTTGGTCAGAAAAACATTGGGTTTTCGGATAATGTAATCAATTTAGACGCTTATTTTGGTAATTATCTCCATAGTGTATTCTAGATTTTCTTATAGATTGCTAGTATAAAATATGGTAGAATTGGACGAATATGTTTCGAGGTGTTTGTGATAAATATTCTTATTTTACTATAATAACTTTCGTGAGTGTTATTTATCCATATTATTTACTATATATTCCGGTTATACTCACGGGTGTATTCGGAAATGATATGAGCAGCGACGAAGACGCACGACAACACCCAGCGCTACCACCACCATCATCGCGGGCGCATCGGTATGCGGAGCGTTGCGCACGCAGTTCGGCTCGCGACTCTACCGCGCAACTAGCTCATGACTAAAGGCTCCGGTCGAGTCCGAAACTAGTCGGGCATTCCCGAATACACCCGTGAGTATAACCGGAATATATAGTAAATAAAATATTCTTATTTACCAATTTCTGTCCATATAGGTATATGAGGCTGGCAAGCGTGCGGTCTTGAGTCCAATACTGGAATTTGAATCATTGTTGGCAAGAAGTGAGCAGGATAAATGATTGATTTCTGTGAAACATTAAATTTAACCAACATTTCGACATACCATTTTTAGTATTATACTTTCTTTTATATGGAATACTGTGTGCTAATATTCTCTGCAATTTTACAACGTCAATGTTTTATAGGCACTAGTTTCTATAAACGGCATTAAAATCAGCAATACAATCTTACCTCTCCTAAATCAATGCAGTACTATGGCTGCCCACCCACGTCCGATAAATCGGTGACCGAATTTTTGTAGGATAAGAATAGACCGCACACGTCCTACAAAAAGTCGGTCAGAAAGAAAAGGTAGAACCGATTATCGGTCCTACGAAGAATCTGACGTAGGCGGGCAAGCTTAATCAAATCCTACATGAATCCCCCACGTAGAGACTAGCATCGAAATGATACGTTATCTTCAAACAAGATTGAAGTGAGCGGGCAAAGTTTCAGCCGTGCTAACAGCGTGAGCGATAAATTAGTTATGTTTCGAACTGGAGAGTACTTTACTTGTGGCGAGCACTTAATAATGCTGCAGTCAAATATGGGCTAGATTAGTTTACAAGATAAACGCTGTTTGGGAAAGTGATTGAGTTATATTCAAGGTCTTCTTGCTTATTAAAATGCCTTGTCAAATTAAATTATTTGTAGAATTATACCTATCACTGTCCTTTAGTATATATTTATTAGAATAGAACGGCTTACCAATAACACTATTCAACATAAACACATAGAAATATAAAACAACAACACATACAAATATGAACAACATAAATTATTAAAATATACATAATAACCCTTTCATTAAACTCTCTCACAGAACTTCAGACATTCTGACAAGAATAATCCTTTCATACCTTGCAAACACGTCACAATCTGGTTTTGAACCAAGGAGAGTTTACATCTCCGTAGATAGATAATAATTATACAAATAAAAAGAGGCTCTAAGTCAATCATTGTTTACTTACAAACAGTGATTGACTTTGAAGCTTCTATGAGGGAAAATGCGTCACCAATCTGGTTGTAGGCCATATTGTCCGTAGGGAGGTGGATTAAGAGTTCAATTACCTTCCAAAGCTGGGGAAGTCTACAGAGGTAGCAATGGACTTGCTAATTATTATTAACATAGTACTTCTGATGAACGGCCAGATTTATTATCATACCGACTGTGACAAACCTGACCGAGATTTCCAGTCTTCATCTTTTTCTTGATTTAAATATTTTTTTAGGCATTACTTAATATTCTAGCGTCATTAATTTATAATACATATAAGAAAAAGGAAAACTATCTTTTGTCCCGCACGCAGTACCGTCCCACATCGTTATTATAGCTACACGTAGTCCAGACATAACGAGTGCCATTCTCTCCTAAACAAAGCCAGAAACAGCAACATTTGTCGTATGCTTTGTGGGCCTAACGCACGCTCGACATGAACTGGCCAACTATAAATGTACATACTTGTTTTTCTCGTTTTGAGTGTTCCTTATTTGAATTAGAAAACAGAACTCTAGGGACCCTTGAAAATGTCTTATCTGTACTTTAAGGTTGTTCTTACGTATGATGAAACAGTTGAAGCCCGCTATCGAGGCTACCTGAAGCAGAAAGAGTTTATTCAAACGTTTAAAAAAAAAAGTTCATGGTTATGAATTAAACATAATATCACGCCTGTATTCCCCGAAGGGGTAGGCAGAGGTGCACATACAGTATACCCACATTTCGCCAGTTATGTTTTTTTAGGTCCCAATGTAATAGGGGGCGAGCCTATTGCCATCAACCGGGCACAAATCCAGACTCCGTGTTGCTACTAAGAATTACCTAATGGAAAAACCTAGTAACACTTTGCCCGACCCGGGATTCGAACCCAGGACCTCGTGCTCAGCAGTCGCGTTTAGCAACCACTAGACTAACGAGGCAGTCATATGGTTATGAATTTGAATCAGAAAATGTAATTTGCATTAACTTGAAAATGGCGGCAGGCCTACAGGTTAAATTATAAATAGAACAATGGTAAATGACACTACCAAAATGTAGTACGGAACTCAATTTCCACGTCGCTTGACCGTTGTATTGTCTCTCCGTCTCACGTACGTACTGTATCAAGCGTTATAGGCAAGATGACCTCTTTGGGTATACTCCAGTATACTAGATTTATACACATTTTAATTTAGCAGACGACCCGTGAAGGAGGTCGAGTGGATATGTGTCACTCATGTCTGGCGTTATGAGGAGATTTATGCTAGCCGCAAATTGGTAGTAGTTCCAAGAAAATTATTAAGTGGTAGTTTCAGCCTGCGACTTCGTTTCCGTGGATATTTTCGCATTATTTTCGGGTTTAAAGTAGCCATGGTGAACCTGAAGGTTCATTCTAAACATGGGTTAATTAATTTTGAAAATTGAATGGATAGTTTTGATGATTACCCATTACGTATTTCAAATTTTTAACCGTCTTCAACTTCGCTTATGTAAAGTGAAGTGAATGAAATAGGTATTATCTTTCACGTTTGTGTTCGTGTTTTTGAAGGTGATTTAATTTTTTTATACAATGTTTTCGTATTTATTCTTTAAAAAAAACATCACTCAACACTAAGAATTTTTTTCCGTGTCATGGGTGCGCTATAAACATGAAATATCACATACACAAACACCCAGACTCAGGACAAACATCTGCGTTTCGCACGAATTTTTGCCTCGTGCGGTAATTGTACCCACAAAACTTAGCGCAGCAGTCCAATCGATTAGTCAATGCGCTAATTAGGTCGTCAATTTTTTTTTTAACAGATAGATTGTTTTGGTAGTTTGTTGAGCAGTTTCTTCTTCTTAGCTACAGAACTAGAAAGCGGTGACGGGTAGGCGTTTTCGGGGCTGTCTTCATGTAAATTAACGTCTATAAAGTACTGTTAATTAGTCTATTTTGAATAATATTTTATCTTCATCATACAGACTTTACCTTTTCATAATATTTGTATAGAATAGCGTCCATTAGTGAGTTTAATTAGTGATTCCTGGAAAAATGAAGTTTGCGATCATGTGTCGGCAAGTATGAATGGACTTCTTGGAAGTCTTTTTTGGTATTCTGAGATACCAAGAGCTTATCTATAAAAGTTTCTTTTTCTTTAGTTATTTTAAGAAGTTACGGAGTATGTATGCCCGATCGCCCTTATTACATGGAACTTTATTACTTACTATGTTGTGTGGTTGTAGATACAGTCTTTTGATCTAATTTCAAAAGAGTAAGCAAGGCGATATTTTCTCTGCAGGACCTTAAGCAACTGGCACAAAGTTAAACAAACATAAATAACATAACATAACATAACATCACGCCTGTATTCCCCGAAGGGGTAGGCAGAAGTGCACATACAGTACACCCACATTTCGCCAGTTATGTTTTTAGGTCCCAATGTAATAAGGGGCGAGCCTATTGCCATCAACCGGGCACAAATCCAGACTCCGTGCTGCCACTGAGAATTACCTAATAGAAAAACCCAGTAACACTTTTGCCCGACCTGGGATTCGAACCCAGGACCTCGTGCTCAGCAGTCGCGCTTAGCAACCACTAGACCAACGAAGCAGTCCAAACAAAGTTAAACAAATAGTTATCAAATAGAATAAAAAAATTATTATAGTATTTACATTGCGTCATAAATTACTTAATGCGAACTTTATGTCATCCCCATGCCTTTTTATTCGTCAACCCAACTGCCACTTGACAAGGGCTTAAGGAATGACATTATGGAAAAGTATAATTCCAACCATAGATTTTGTATTAACCACTGTTTCAGTTTTGTTTATGATTTAATACTGTTATGTTCCAAATTAGGGACCTAAAAACATAACTGGTAAAATGTGGGTGTGCTATATGTGCACCTCTGCCTACCCCTTCGGGAAATACCTACAGGCGTGATGTTTTGTTATGTTATATTCCAAATAATTATATTATTATAATATCAAGTAGTTCCAATTCCAACTTAAGATCCAAAATATAATTCAATAAATTCGACACATTGATGAAATTTTTTAATGAAATTGCTATTTTCCAAAAAGTTCTACACTGTTTTCTACTAAAATGTAGAATTCAAATCTTCTCAAATCAACCCTTAATATATTATGTATCTTCTAGGCTCCATATAGCGGAGGCTGCACCGGAAATCAGCGGCACAACCCGCAAACTTCCGGTGACCTACTCTTTGTGCCAGTATCTGTGCCAACATGGGCTTGTATGTAATACCTATAGAACGCTGAATTTAATTAAAGAGGTTTCATTAATTAAATTTAGAAGGAAACTGTATTTATACTTCTTCATTAGTCTAGTAATCGCTATGAGTTTGTTTTTTCCTAGAGGTAATGTTCATTCGGAGCACGGAGTCTGGATTTGTGCCCGGTTGATGGCAATAGGCTTGTACTATACTACATTGGGACACACATAACATCACGCCTGTATTTCCCGAAGGGGTAGGCAGAGGAGCACATATAGTACACCCACATTTCGCCAGTTATGTTTTAGCGCTACATTTTTTGGGATAGAATGTAGCCTTTGTGTTAATTCAGGGTGTCAGCTACCTCCGTATGAAATTTCATCAAAATCGGTCTAGCCGTTTGAGCGTTAAGCGGTAACAAACTATTAGTGTGATTTAAAAATGTACATAAAAGTAGGTAATAGTTTAAAACTAAAATGCCAAAAAGTTTGATTATGAATCGAGTTATTTTTCGCTCAAATATTTAAATGTTCAGTCATTTTTGCTGTTGTCTGTACCGGCAACTGATCGTTGTGGTCTTGATAATTAATGCGCAAACGAAACATGAACTGCAATGATTAAATTATTAACGTTTTGAATTAATCTCGTATTGCATTAACTTTGTGGGAGAATCGAATTAAACTGTTATGTCATCATGTCTGAGTCTGAGTGACACACAGACACTAGTAACCACAATAATTGTGTTCAGTGTAGTTGGTATTTAAAACTCGACTTCCCTCGTTGGTCTAGTGGTCCCTAAGCGCGACTGCTGAGCAAAAGATCCCGGGTTTATATCCTGGGTCAGGCGAAAGAGTTATCCATTAATACATGCGTGAAGTAGTGCGAATTGATGCGTAAGTCAATCTTGTGAAGAATGGAACACTGAGGGTAATTTAACTGGTAATAATAGAGAGGAATGGAGGAAGGAAAGTCAGGCCTTTGCCCTGCAGTGGGACGATCATGGCTGAAATAAATAAATAATAGTAAGAGTTCTTAAAAAAGTACCCTAAAGAAGGATACCTACTTATCGTACGTTAAAATACCATCTAACTAAAGTACGTGTTTTTATCATCAACCCCCCGATTATGTCGACAAATATGAGTTCGAGTAAGTTTGCGTATAACATAGAACTTGAACACGCACAAAATCGTGCGTGTTCAACACACTTTTATTCATGGGAAATCAAACATAAGCAGAACATAAAGTATTTACTAACAACAAACATTGGCTCATTCAAGCGATGGTAAGAATAGAAATCTTACAAAATACTTTTCCTAATAAATAACATCACAAACAATAGTTGAACGATAAACTACGCGAACGTATTGCGATCCGGGTTAGATTACAATAAATCACTGAACTATTCGAATATGGTTTCGATTATCTTCTAACTTCGTTACTTTTCTTGGTGGGAAAATATATTTAAGATATATACCAAAGGGGAGTGAAAGAAATATCTTAATTTTTTTAATACTGAAACTAAAACATGAGACTCTAAATATAAATACACTAGCTTCCGCCCGAGACTCTGCCCGCGTGAATTTCGAATTTTTTATAGCCTATAGCCTCCCTCGATAGATGGGCTATCTAACACTAAAAGACTTTTTCAAATCGGACCAGTAGTTCCTGAGATTTCAGCTTTATAATATTAGTATAGAAGTATAGATAAGGTAGCGCGGTTTATGGTATGTTTAGGATAAGTACCTACTTAAAGTTGAGTACCAAATATCTAATTAAAATTACATCCAATTATTTTTATAGCGAGCTATAGAAATCCATGAGGTACACAAGCTAACGCTTCATGCAACTCATCAGTAGCATCATCATCATCAGACGGAAGACGTCTACTGTTAAACAAAGGCATAAGTAGCATAGTGGAAGATTAAATATAACTGTCTGCTGCATCTAAATATCCCAATATAAAACAGTTAATGGACTGTTAGCAAATAACAAGAAATGTGCCACAATTTGCTACCAATCTCTTTTAGTCAGAAAATCACTTCCTAAATACTAGAACAGTACCAAACTCCCAACTGCTACTGGGAATTCATTACCGCAAAATTCCAATAACTCGCTTGATAAGCCCGTTACAGCGTTACCAGGCAACAAAGCAAACTCACAATACCATATATACTCAACTCTGTGAAGACAATTAGAGTACATCATCATGAGCATACATTTCCTGCCAAAATCATAACAAAAATAGTTCCGAGTCTGGTCCAACCGGTACAAAATTCGGGTACAAAAAATAAAGCTGGGGGCCTGCCTAGTTGATTCGATCTACATTAAAGGTGAATGAGGCAAGCTATAGCTATACCAGAACCAAACTGGACTAGTATAAATTATTAGTCATAATGGAAGTTATTCATTTGGTAATTATACTTGTTATGGGAGAATTTTGGAGAACTTCTATCTGCACCTATTTGATCATCCTACAAACAGTCAGTAGTAAGCTGAATTATATGCGAGCATACTTACGCAAATACATTTCAATACAACTAATATTTTGCTGCCTCGACTGCCTCGTTGGTCTAGTGGCTGCTAAGCGTGACTGTTGAGCACTAGGTCCTGGGTTCGAATCCCGGGTTGGGCGAAGTGTTACTGGGTTTTTCCATTAAGTAATATTCAGTAGCAGCACGGAGTCTGGATTTGGGCCCGGTTGATGGCAATAGGCTCGCCCCCTATTACATTGGGACCTAAAAACATAACTGGCGAAATGTGGGTGTACTATACATGTACGTGCACCTCTGCCTACCCCTTCGGGGAATACAGGCGTCATGTTACGTGTTACGTAATATTTTGCTTCATCATCATCAGCCGGAAGACGTCCACAGTTGAACAAAGGCGCTCTTAGAACGCCACAATGAACGACAGCTTGCCAATATTTTGCTTACTACAGATTCATCTCTTGGTATGTTAATATAATATAATAATAATATAATAATAATAGTTTATTTCAAACAACTTAATACTATTTTACAAGGCAAATGTGGCAGCAAGTACAACGAAAGCAAAGAGATTAGCGTCTGTAGCCGAACTAATGCCTAGTTCGGCTACAGACGCTAATCTCTTTGCTTTAGCCTGTATTTCAGCTATCAGCACCATTCCCCTCGGTATTTAATATACAAGAATAGGTGCCAAATAATAAAGACTATATAAAAGTAAATATAAGTTGATGCTTATTACATAAAAAATAATAATAGTTTAAAATGTTATAAATGTATTTCGTCTGAAAACTACTTGTGCACTCTATAGCTTATTACGTCATATTCTGATGGCCTGTCTTCCTATTTGGAATTGTCATTTTGCTAGGCTGTGCCAGTGTGCCTATCACCTAAGTTTATGATTCGTTCTGAGTGTGGTGATTTCATAAAGCCATTCTATTACGAGACCATTGACTGACCAATGATCGGCCACGAACTTTTTACAAAATGACAATGGCATCGTGTTGGAATGACGAAGTTATAAAAAATAGCAGACTCGGGGCCCTGGACTGTTGTTTCCAAGTGACTGAACAAACGCGAGAACCTCACAAAAACTGTACCTCTCCCTGAAGTACCTATTAATGTTTGTTGGTCGCGAACAAGCTTGTTGCAAACGAAAGCTCATTTAGTTTGCACGTAGAGAAGTGTTGCTTGTAGAATTGTTCCTCATTTGTTTTATTACGGACATTTTTCACTAACTGTACTTAAGCTCTTGTCAGTATTCCGCGTGCATATGTGCACTCGGAAACAAGTTCACAACAAATTCGCATAGTAATCAATTAGGTTTAGAAACGCGTGTAAATCCTTTGTTTATGTAATTGGTTTGTAAAGCCGTCAATCAAATAAACAAAGATTTGTTTTATTTGTTTGAATCCAGGTTTGGTTGATGCGTTTGAAAGGCAATCAATTGTTTCAATTAATTCAATAGCCAACAAACACCTGTCATCCACAGAAATTGCAAATACAGCAATCAGATCGCCATGTAACCACTGTGAGGCCCAAATTACACCCAAATGCGATCCTATCCAAACATTTATGCGTTCCGTTCACTAATCAATACAAACAAATAGCCAATGACATACATTTATATGATAATAAATCAAGAATAACACTTAATGGGCCGTTCACATTCAGTTGGCTGAAACACAAAATGGCCGCCCCGAGAGCCAACGTAATTGAGCGGCAAACTCGTAAACCTGTTTTTCAAATGATCTCCGCTTTTAAGTACTTATTACTTGATACTTATTTTATCTTTCTTTTATAAAGTGAAAAGAGCTGTACGTTTTAATGTCTGTAATTTCACGACCTGATTGGCGCAGTGGCTAAGTGATAGGACTGCTGCGCTAAGGGTTGCGGGTTCGATTCCCGCTCGGGGCAAAACTTTGTGCGAACCACAGTTGTTTGTCCCGTGTCTGGGTGTTTGTGTATGTGATATTTCATGTTTGTGAAACGCACCCACGACACAGGAGAAATTACTAGTGTGGGGGCGACGTTTTAAAAAAAAAAAATATCGGCTCACGGTAAATAAATGTTTGACTACAGTTTGTATGTTTTAAAACCGTAAATATAACCCCTCCTTTTTAGCCACACGCGTGTTTATTTGCAGCCAAATTTTTTTTTTCTACCATATCTGTCTCACTGTAGTCCGCTACCATTTAAATTTTCGATATTAATCCCTACTAATACTATAAACGCGAAAGTTTGTAAGTATGGAAGGATGTTTGTTACTCTTTCACGTAAAGACTACTGAATAGATTTTAATGAAATTTCATATGGAGGTAGCTGACAGCCTGCATTAACACATAAGCTAGTTTTTTTCCCGGAAAAAATGCAGCGGGTAACACCGCAGGGCGCAGCTAGTATAACATATACAGTCTAAAAGGAATCTAAACAACAAAACCTAAGCTCAACTTAAGTATTTAAGAGTAGCGGTCGTACCAGACGCATATAATTTCAGCTAGATTGAAACAGTACAATTTTAACTAGAATAACTTGTACAGTACAAAAATAGATTTGAGCAAATACTTCCTTTTCTCTACACCGTTCTGTTATATTTTACTTTAATACCGTTGCTTTGTAGAAGCTTTGTTATTTTAACGTGTTAGTTTAAAAAACATGAGGCATTTCTCTTGTATTGTGGGTGTCACAAACGTGAAATATTACATACACAAACACCCAGACAAAGATATGCGGATCGCACACATTTTTGTACCGTGCGGGAATCGAACCCGCAACCCTTAGCGCAGCAGTCCAATCGCCAGCCACTGCGCTAATCGGGTTGTAAGTAATTTCACAACATTTTTTTACGTGGCATAACAAAAACCTACGTGAATCCAAAAATAAATGATCTCAAATCCCAAACAACTGAAATAAAGCATCAATAAACAATTGTAAATTGATTTTAAATTGAAAGTCTCACCTCAAGTATGCATTGATTCCATGATCACAACATTAAAGTTTCTCCAAGTACTGTTCATATTCTCGAGCCCGTTGAGATAGTTCCAGGAACATTACTCGTTCCTTGAACAGGCAACTATGTATTTATTTGCATCAACATAGTTGCCAACTCGTTGGTCTAGTGGTTGCTAAGCGCGACTGCTGAGCACGAGGTCCTGGGTTCGAATCCCGGGTCGGGCAAAGTGTTACTGGGTTTTTCCATTAGGTAATTCTCAGTAGCAGCACGGAGTCTGGATTTGTGCCCGGTTGATGGCCCCTATTACATTGGGACCTAAAACATAACTGGCGAAATGTGGGTGTACTATATGTGCACCTCTGCCAACCCCTTCGGGGAATACAGGCGTGATGTTAGATTTGTCTTCTTTTCAAACATTGTACAGTCTGCAACACAGGTAGTTGAACATTACATATTTTTAAACGTACCATTAATTGAAGAACTAATTCTTACAAAGTAAAAAGTTTTAGATATTCTAATATTATTAAGGAAGCTCATTTTTTTGGAAACAATAACTTGAATTGATTTTATTTCTTTCAATTATTATTTGACGTAAGGTTTCTTCACATGTTAAGCTATTTATGTTGCTGATTGTACCTAGACAGCTGCTAAGAATTCCGTTTCAATTCTTACCTATATCAGGAGCAAAAACCTCACCACTTCTTTAAAAAAATGGCATATATACGTATGCAATTATATGTACATCCTTTTTATTTACAATTTACATCATCAATCTCACATTTTCGAATTCAAATGAAACATGGTTGAATTTCAAATTTCCTCATTTCCACAAATAAATATGACGTCTAATATTTACGAACGGTGCCTTTCAACACATGCTAACGATCCCGTCGGTGCTATGAATAGAAAAACAAAGAAAATCTGCAACAAATCACATCGGGGCATTCAAACTATTTCGCTCGAGTATTGTTTTACGAATAGTTGTTGAAATTGTTCTTTATTCTTTAGGTTTTACTAGCAGTGACTGTACTTTTACTGGCATAATATTTATTTCTTCTTAAAAAGAAGAAAGTGCTTATTAAATGTTACTGTTTAAGTGAGTTTGAAACTAGAATTCAGATCAAAGTCGAAGTGCACGTGAGATCTAGGGTTTAAGATTAGTTCTGATGAAGTATTATTAACTTTTTCTACTACGTGAGCAGAAAATATATCTACTTGTATAATCATAATGTTTGCACTGTTCGCCTTTAAACGTTGTTAGTTTCTGTAGTAGGTACTTATAGTAGGTACGTACTATGTTCATGAAACAGATCGGCTGTTTAACCACACACCTTACCATGAACTCTTAAAGCAGAACAGTGACCTTGTGGAAGAGGATGGGAGGCCTTTGTTCAACAGTGGACGTCTTCCGGCTGATGATGATTCAAAAGCTAGCTGGAAATAATATCACAAATCGAAAATATCAAAAGTGTGACTTAGGTATTTTTTTTATACAAACCATTTATTTTGTTAACAAGAATTCGACCCATAACCAAATATTGTAAAAATGGTGAATGAATGTTAGTTTGAACGTGAATAAACCGAATAAACGACAATGCGTGAACGGGTTTTCCCGGCTAAACTGTTTTTCACGTTTAACAAGCATCCTAAAAAAACAAGTCCTAAAACCAATGAAATTCGAACGGCAGGATTTTTGATGCTGGGTTTAAATAAAAAACGGGATTGACGAGTTAGTAGAATTGTATGGATTCCAGTTTCATTGTAGTTAACTATTAAAAGTTAACTAAAAATTTCAGTAACATAACATCACGCCTGTATTCCCCGAAGAGGTAGGCAGAGGTGCAAATATAGTACACCCACAATTCGTCAGTTATGTATTTAGGTCCTAATGTAATAGGGGGCGAGCCTATTGCCATCAACCGGGCACAAATCCAGACTCCGTGCTGCTACTAAGAATTACCTAATGGAAAAACTCAGTAAAACTTTGCCCGACCGATTCGAACCCAGGACCTCGAGCTCGGCAGACGCGTTTAGCAACCACTAGACCAACGAGGCAGTTTTACTTTTCATTAAGAAACAAAAGAATAGACAAAATCTCAGCTACGTTCGACTAAATCATTCTCAGCGCGACCCACTTGATTTCACTTTGATATCCATCTTATTTAGTAATACGATAATATCAGGCGCTATTCGGAGATTATTTACTAAGGCATCGATAAATAGGTTCCAATATTATGTATGTTCCAAGAATTCCAATATTGGATTTCATTAGATTAGGTTTTACGCTTGTGTGTATATGATTGAAGACTTCTTTATAAAGTTGGTTACTTTTTCTCAGCGAATGTTTATTTTTGTAAATAAGTTTTTTTATAATATACCAGTAGTCTAGGCCATCGTGAGGAAACCGGCACACCTGAGAGATTTTTCAACGGTGTGTTAACCCATGTCAGAGGCCTACGGGAGGCGGTTTAAACTCTGGCATCAGGTTGTTCATAAGGAGAAGAAGTAATCTAGGCAGTCGTTAGGGGTACCAGCAGGTTACAAAAAAAAAAAACATTGTGACGTCAGTCCTCAGATAGACTATCTTTACCCTGAGGTTCAGACAATGATTAGAGTCTTCTTGTACTTGGATGATGGAGGTAAGATCGCAGTCTCTCTTAAATATGTTTTGCTGCAACTTAGTTTTGATCTAGTTTGATGGAGAGTCTAAAACTGTATTACGAGCATTGTATCAACGGGAATTGCTGTTCAAAATTCAGGATGAATTGTAAAATCAATATACATCAATAACACTGCACAAATCAGTTCTTTACAATAAATAGTGACACAAAGAATTGCGATAAATCTGGTGCCGGAAGCATTAGTGTGTGCAAACACTAAGGAGTGTTGTATACAGTGTTCGATACATTTTGAGGAAGTTTCCAGTTCGAGTTTTCTTTTGAAATATTGCTGGAGTAAGTTACGTGAATGTTTTTAGAATGTGGTTAACCCTTTTAGAAGTTTCCTACATTTTTTGTTTGGGTTTTTTTTTACTTTTTTTAAGGGGCTAGGTTGCCTCACAACCAAAAAAGGTAAAGAAACTCCTCTAGGTTATATTAATATAATCTTTAAACCTAGACCTACGTACGCTTTTGGCCTTTGGTCAGTTCTGATATACGATTTTGAGTCCAATTAACATGATATACGTATACAAAAGCGCCAAGAAATAATACACAAATATTTTAGTATGCGGGACAATACCTAACACACTTACCGACGAGAGCTTATCCCGGGCCTACAACATAAGCCAGAAGTTTCACGGATTTCAATACACTGTACAAAGTAGTTAATCGACTATAAATCCTAGTGCAAAGACATAAAGTTCAAATTTGTTTACAGATTAAAAAAAGGTTTACTCAAAATTGTGATCGTATTTTTCGAGCTGTAAAAATATTAGCCAATAGAATCTCTGGCTTATCTTGCATAGTAACCACTGACCAATCCGGTCGTCGATTAATTTGATCACCAGCAATATTACATAATTTGTAGGCAACAATATTGATTGATTGGTTCGCAAACCCATCAATTACGAGCTTCATCATCAGACCTTTTTCATTAATCTGCCGATTTTGACTTTATCTTTGATGTTGTCGTTTTTACTTTTAATTTCACATCGATTTTTGTTACCAAAGTTAGCTTAAGTTGATATTAGGTTACATAGCGATTGACAGATTTGTTGCGTAATGGACATTTGTACGCGTTACCGTACTTCTAATTTCCATGGAAAAGTAGCTGCAATCTATGTATATATATCGTTCATCTAACGATCCGTACTCCGTAGGGATTGAGAATACAAGTCCCTAACGTCGCCGGAAAAGCTAATCGTAATAGGTCACAAACTCTGCATTGGTATTAAGCAAGCTTTCCACTTGGACAGGTGATGAGCTGAAAAGAGTGTTTGGGCACCCCTGGGAGACCTTTAGGACAAATAAGATGTTAGCCATAGCATTTACAGACTTAATAGAACCTATTTCCAGGTAATATAATCATTTTATTAGTATCAGTTATTGTCAAATAAACTTAATGATCAACCAATAACTAACTACTGTATGCCTGGCATGAGCTATAAATGCATTATAGATAAAGTTATTAACACTCCCTGCAGCTCAAATAGTACTATTATTATATTTATTGGGAGTCGAAATAACTTAAATAAAAAAACACTGACTGAATCATATGAAAAACTATCAAATTTAAATGTGAAAAATATTGTTATGTTCACCTTGCCTATATCACAAAGTTTGTCTGAGGGAGAAAAAAAATTTAGACATATGCTTAATTTAAGTTTACATAACCTGACATTTTATAATAATAAATTTAATGTAATTGACACTAACAGTTATGTTAGTAAACATTTATCTATGACTAAAGATAGTTACTATCTTTCCAAATATTTTAAACGACAAATAGCTGTATCGCTATCATATTTTTTTTATATAACAGCCAAGAATTTGGCTAATAACAATATTGCTTCTTTTGAGCAATCAGCTGACATTATTAATTGTACACACTCTGACATGTCATATAATTTAAATTAAAATCTGAGACAATAGAGACAATCTCTTGCAGTTCTGTACATAATATAAACAATACAACTTATGATTTGCCAAAAAGCCCAACATTTAATCTATTGAATAGTAATTGTGTTAATTCTAACTCAGGTTTATTAAACCTGGTACATCAAAATATACAAGGAATAATGGGTAAAGATTTAGAGATTGAATTGTTCATGAACTGTAATAATATTGATATTCTTTGTATTACTGAACATTGGCTGCGGAGTCACCAGTTCATGTTCAACTTTAGTAACCACCAGGTGGGCAGTTCGTTCAGCAGAGAAAATGCTATTCATGGGGGATCATTGATAATAGTAAACAACAAACTGAAGTTTAAAGAACGTAAAGACATTGTAAGCCTCTCAGTTGAGCGAACTATAGAAATAGCCTGTGTGGAGTTGGAACAGTTTATTGTATTAAGTGTATACAGACCTCCTTCAGCATTGTATGACAATTTTGAAAAGATCATGGATGAAGTCTTGCATAAACTTTGTAGGTTGAGCAAGACTATCATCACATGTGGTGATTTTAATGTTAACATTTTAGAGAATACTATTGTATGTAGCAAGATTCAAAGTCTTTTTAAGTCATACAATCTTGAAAGCTTATTTCTGGAGCCTACTAGGATAACCCCTACTACAGCCACATGCCTAGATAATATTTATACAGACATTGTTCCTCAGCATAAGCAAGTTATTAATATGTTACAGTCTGATCACTGTGGACAGCTAATTTCAATTTCGAATATATGTAGGGAAGTGGCTGTAAAGAACATCACTGTTAACCCTAAAACTGCTGGTCGTTTGAATAAATTTAAAACTAAACTAAGTGATAAACTACCACACCTTATCACACCTCACTTTCAAGATTCAAATGATTTATATAATTCTTTTTTCAAAGTGTACTGTAAAGAATTTGATTCTACTTTTATTCCTAAGACGATCGCGGTTAAGGGCAATGCTTCCTTTAGTGAATGGGCGACTGTTGGAATTCATGTAAGTCGGAAAAGGCTTTATGAGTTATATCATGAAAGGACCTTTATTAATACTCCTGAATTTAGTACTTATGTGAAAAACTATTCTAAATTGTTTAAAAAGATTTGTTCGATAGCTAAATCCCGTTATCTTAGCACTAAAATCAAAAATAGCAATAATATTATTAAAATGACTTGGAGCATCATTAACCGCGAAACTGGAAGAGTCAAGAGCCAAGATAGTAACTACAGCCTTTCTATCGCCAACAAGAAAGTTGAATCGGACATTGATGTAGCCACCGCATTCGAGAACTTTTTTACTAACATTCCAGTTTCTACTACTAAAGACCTAAACTCGTCACCTGCTATTGCAGAAGGTTTACTGATGGAAAATGTTTGCGCCTGTCAAAAGCAATTCAAATTTTGTCATGTAAATTATTTAGACATAAAAAAAACGTTTTGTAATTTAAATATAAAGAAGACTGCCGACTTGTGGGGTCATTCAGTTGATTTGACTAAGTCAATTATAGACTTAGTAGCACCCGACTTAGCGTTTATTTTTAATAATTGTATTGAATCTGGTGAATTTCCTGACCTAATGAAAAGCAGTAAGATAATACCTCTATTTAAATCTGGTAGCACTTCTGACCCTACTAACTTTAGACCAATTTCAGTGCTACCGACATTTAGTAAAATTTTTGAAAACCTTATTTTAAATCAAATGCTCAGTTTTTTTAACAAAAATAAGCTGCTTCACTCTAAACAATTCGGATTTACAAAGGGTCGTTCAACTACTGATGCTGGTGTTGAACTACTAGGTCATATATATGGTGCCTGGGAGGACTCACACGACGCGTTAGGCGTTTTTTGTGATTTGTCCAAGGCCTTTGATTGTGTCCCTCATGAAACATTGATCAGGAAATTGTACCACTATGGTGTAAGAAACAATGCTCTGAACCTTCTTAGTTCTTATTTGAGTAATAGGGTTCAGAAAGTTGATATCAATGGAAAAAGATCCCCGGGGTCCTTAGTGACAATGGGAGTGCCACAAGGTTCTATTCTTGGTCCATTCCTATTTCTCGTTTATATAAATGACCTGCCTTATCTTGTTAAGGATTCTCATGAGATTGTCCTATTTGCAGATGATACTTCTCTTTTATTTAAACTTAAGCGCTCTAACCAAGTTACCGACGATGTAAATAGTGCTCTCTCTAAAGTGGTCCACTGGTTTAATGTTAATAATTTGCTTATGAACGAGAAAAAAACCAAATGTATTAAATTTACTACACCAAATGTTAGACAAGTGAAAACCAGTGTACATATGAATAACGAAGAGTTGGAACTTGTGGATACCACTGTATTTTTAGGCATAACTTTAGATGCTAAGTTACAATGGGGCCCACATATACATAAGTTGTCCAAACGGCTGAGCTCTGCTGCATACGCCGTATTTAAAATAAGAAACCTTACTGATGTTGATACCGCTAGACTCGTTTATTTTAGTTATTTCCACAGTGTTATGTCGTATGGCATTCTTTTGTGGGGGAATGCTGCCGATATACAAACAATTTTTGTACTACAGAAGCGGGCTGTTCGGGCAATTTATAAATTAAGTCCCAGACATTCGCTAAGGGAAAAGTTTAAAGAGATTGGTATTATGACTGTCCCATCACATTATATTTACGAGAACTTGCTTTATGCTCATAAAAATATTAATCTTTTTATTAGAAACAGTGATGTTCACAACATTAACACTAGAAATAAACACAAATTTGTTGTACCAGCCACTAGGCTTCAGAAAATTAGTAACTCATTCAAATGTCAATGCATACGTTTTTATAACAAGATTCCAAACGACATTCAAAACCTGAGTTTAAACAAATTTAAGTCGTTTATCAAGCACAAACTATGTAGAAAAGGTTACTATAAAGTGTCTGACTATATGCTAGATAAAAATGCTTGGGCTTAAGCCTCTTCTTGTATTGTTTAATTTTGACATTTAATTTGTTTACCCTTTTTTACATATTTGACGCAAAACTGACATTGTTTGATCTTTTGATCCATTTTGTTTTGTTTTTTTATATTTTTACAAACTGACATAATGTATTTTTTTTTTTTTTTCTTTATTCTCATTATTATTGTTATATTAATGTACGATGTAGGATTTTCCTTCTTAGATAGTTTCTTGTCTGGCGGTTTGAGTATCTTATACAGCCTACCCAAATGTCCTGCAGATGGTACGAGACGGGGCGTCTGTCAGGACAGGTTGACTCAAATCTGCTTTGGTTCTTTCTTTAAAAGACCATCACAGACGTCCTACATTGTACATGTCGTGTATTTGTAAATGTGAGCATTGCGTAGGTTTTTTTTTCCTTCCTTTTTTTTTATTCCTATGCGTGTCTGACGGTTTGAGTATTTTATGCGGCCTACCCAAATGTCCTTCAGATGGTACGAGACGGGGCGTCTGTAAGGACAGGTCGACTCAAACTCGCCGTGGTTCTTTCCTAAAAAGACCACTTCTCAGACCACCTACACTGTTCTCGCATAAAATATTGAGCTTGTCTGGACTTTAAAAGAGACCTTGACCCCTGAGTTTGTTTCGGTATTTCTTCTCAGAGGTAGTCAGTTAGGAAATGCCGATGCCATCTAGTTTTTAAAAAAATGACGTGTAAAAGTGTTTTTTTTTAAACCTATTTACAGAAATAAAATCATTTATCATTTATCATTAATCATTTATCATTTTTTAATAATTATTTCTAATGTAAAAATCGTATATAACGACTTGATTGGTGCAGTGGCTAAGAGACTGCAGTGCTGCGGTAAGGGTTGCGCGATCAATTCCCGCACAGAACAAAAATTTGTGCGATTCGCAGATTTTTGTCCCGAGTCCGGGTGTTTGTGTTTGTGAAATGCATCCACAATGCAGGAAAA
This sequence comes from Abrostola triplasia, assembly GCA_946251915.1. NCBI lineage: Eukaryota > Metazoa > Arthropoda > Insecta > Lepidoptera > Noctuidae > Abrostola > Abrostola triplasia. The sequence goes on from OX276433.1 coordinate 2,553,132, forward strand.
TTTACAAATGTGGTGTGACTTTTAATAATCGGTATAATAACATCTTGCTTGCATCACCAACCAGTGTAAAGGTAGGTAAACTGTAGAAAATTTGATTTTATTACTTCAAAACAAATTACTAGGAAACTTTGTTTGGAAACCTGAGGGCACGTTCCGAAATGAGTTACCGAACTTTGTTTGCCCTTATGGCGAAATCCCCTAATATTTTACTTTTCTCGGACGCAAAACTTTTTAGCTAAGGATATTAGAATCCATTTATGTGGTAGGTAAGCAAATATTTACCTTTAAAATTGATCCTATTAGCTTATTGCGTGTCGCTGTGGCCAAGTTCCTAAGGACATGAGTTCGCAGCACAATGTCGTAGCATCAAACCCAGGGAAATATTAATCAGACTATTTCAATGTTTAAATATGGGCCTGATGTGAAGTAACCCAATACATAAAACACATGGGGCTTGTAATTAGTGGTGTAGCGGGTAGGTGCAAAATGACCAGGGACAACGTCTACTAATGTTTAATATTAACTCTACTAGAACACTGCATAACGTCACGCCTGTATTCCCCGGAGAGGTAGGCAGAAGTGACTGATGAGTATACCCACATTTCTCCAGTTATGCTATAGGTCAAAATGTAATAGGTATTACATCATTCCCAGTGGGTCAGATGCTATGTTGTCTGAAAACCTTAATAGCAGTATAAGAAGGCAACAAAATAACATTAATAATGTTGATTCACGAAATTAAACATCTATTCAGACCTCATTCTCCCGGCGGATCTCGAAGCGAACAATGAAAGACCATAATCCACGTCACGCATTCAAAGAAAATGAATAAATTAGGATGGAAGCGTGGCTTACAATTTGCCAAACACACATATAAATATCCATAAATAATCCTCGTATACATGACGTCAAACATGCGTCAATATTGTCTCGCGTCGAGATCCTTGCTTTTGTCAGGACGGCTGAAAGTGTGATTAATTATTTGTGTACTTTACCTTTTTTGTAACTAGTCGTTGTCCGAAATTTGACCTTATTTCAGCTTTCTATTCTCCTTTTCTATATATTCATAACATAACGTAACATCACGCCTGTATTCTCCAAAGGGGTAGGCAGAGGTGCACATATAGTACACCCACATTTCGCCAGTTATGTTTTTGTAGGTCCCAATGTAATAGGGGGCAAGCCTATTGTAACACTTTGCCCGACCCGGGATTCGAACCCAGGACCTCGTGCGCGGACAGACGCGCTTAGCAACCAGTAGACCAACGAGGCAGTCTATATATTCTATGTGCCAAAATGGCTTGTAGCTACGTGGCTACCATGCAGATCAGTCAAACCGCAAGGTTAAGCCATACTCGCCGCTGTCAGTCTCATGACGGGTGATCATTTTCCCGTGCCGAGACCTCTCTGTACTTCGGAAGGCACGTTAAGCCGTTAGTCCTGAACCTGATCTCTCTCCGGTTGTGTCGGTCTACCTTCCCATCGAACTATGAGAATGAGTGAATAAGGAGTGCACCTGTGTTTGCGCGCATACTTGTGCACTATAATATTTCCTGCGTAGTTGGCTAGTCTCAGCTAATATAAGCCATCATGACATTCGAATTGATTCGGTCAGGAGAACATTATTATAACGCCAAAATGCACTCTCCACCGTACGTGTGTTAAGTGTTTTAAAAGGCTACGACTTTAAGATTAAAAAAAAAATCGCGTGAAATTATATATAATAGAACAGATAATTGAAAACGACATAAATACCAACTCGCATACATATTTGCATACAAAACCTTCATACAATACAAAACAAACGCACGCAATCGACTTTTATCCGACATAGGGAGGAAATAATTACTTGTTCGAACGTAGTCATAGCTAATTAGTTTGATTGTATGTATTGAAGTAAAGGCTTCTCGTTAGCGATAATTCTCTCCGTTATTCAATATACGGCGTCACAGTTATATATGAAGGGCAAATTTAAATTGAAAATCATATTTTTCCTAGAGCGTGTGTTTATATTGAATAAGCTCTAATTCTCCATTTGTAGGTCAGAACTTTTTGTATGTATAAGTTGTAAGTGTTTTTTGGATTACTTACTATTACTGACTGGCCTGTTGGTCTAGTGGATAGTGATCCTGACTGGTAAACCGGAGGTCGTGGGTTCGATTACCACCCAGGACAAATTTTTGAGTGATGATCATAATCTTTTGTTCTGTGTCTGAGTGTTATTTATGTTTGTCAGCTGACTGGTAGCCTTAATACAGGCTCAGCCTAGTTTGGGATCAAATGATCTTGAACTCTCTTAAGATATTATATGATGTTCTCCAGTTTTACTAATCTGTTGATAAGGTTTTGTTTTTAAACAAACGAAGCCCTTACTCATGAGCTAGTATCGCGGCGGGTGACCCAATTCAGAAACAACGTGAGCAAAACAGGCAAACCGTAACCAGAGACTACTTAAAACCTACATAATTTGTACAACTTTCAAAATACGGCTACTAATTAAGTCTTTAGTACTAAGATAAAAGATGTTTATTCCACGAATTATGTCTGGTCTTATACTTTGCCTTGTGAAGTTATTGTAACTCTATAAAGTAGTTTCTAATAATACAAACTGATTTCAACATGCTCCACCCTCGGGCAAGATTAACATAACTAGTTATAAGTTTAATCTTACTGATCCTATATAAACATAAGTTTTACTAAATATTTGCATACATATTATACCTACGTTGGTTTCGGCATGTAGAAAGGATGGATGAAAGAAGAATGACAAAACGAATATATGAGGCGAGTGTTACTGGAGTATCGAAAGGGGAAGACCTAGGCGAACATACCTAGACCAAATCGGAGATGTTCTGCAAAAAGGGCAAGTGAGGAGCACCCGCAACCGAAGAGCGTGTATGAGGAATGTGATGCGTGTGAATGAAGCACAAGAAGTATGCCAGGATCGTAGCAAATGGAAATCCGTGGTCTCTGCCTACCCCTCAGGGAAACAGGCGTGACTTTATGTATGTATGTATATTAAATATACCTACAATTTAGATTAACATAGATACTTAACTACTGCTCAAATTATTATCAAGTTCTTCCTTCTTCTTCTTATATTCTTCTCTTCTCTCAATCGTATATCGTTTAAAAATAATTGATGTTCGTTAGTCTCGCTAAAACTCGAAAAGGGCTGGACTGATTTGGAAATTTTTAGTTTAGAAATTATTTATTCAAGTCCAGGGAAGGTTTAAATGTTGAGAAGGCGGTACAAAGTTCACCGGTTCAGCTAGTTATACTATATTTCGTGTAGTCTCAGATTACCTTTGCCAAAACCGAAATTCAATCATAAAGGCACTATTACATAGCTAATACTGCTTCAACCAGCCTACCTACTATAACATCGATTCTGTAACAACACCACCACCGATACTTTGATATGTGAGAATTCCACCCCCTAAATCCCCAATCTCTGTTAAATAAACCCGTGATATTCGTAATTCAACCCTTATTAAGCCAGCCGCGACCGTGGCCACCATATGGACCTTACGACCAAATGAGAATTATTGGAAAAGTTGCTCCACCTATGACAAAAGTTATTCCGTTACATTCGTAGATTATGTTTCTTCGGAAATATGAGGTAGAAGATTTATCTCGTCGACCGTACCAGGAGTACTCTTGTTAGGGTTTTGTGTAATAAAATTAAACAGAATATCATTTTCTACGAAGTTAACTTTGTTGTTGTTAAGTTTTAAGGTTATATTTTATTCTGCGCGTGTTTTAATAAAATATTACCAAGATACAACATACGTAGGTGGAGTTTCCTTTATTAAGTGTTGATTACTTTTTGTTCATTAATTAAAAGGAGCTAGGCTAATGAGAGGGTAGTGAGGCTTTCCCTGCAGTAGAACCACACTAATATTGTAAAGGCGAAAGTTTGTGAGTGTGTGTTTGTTACTTTTTCACGCTCAAACGGTTGGACTGTTGTACTATGGTATGCAGTGTTACCCGCTACATTTTTCGGGATAAAAACCAATAGCCAAACCAATTGCAGAACCAGAATTTCATCAAAATTGGTCAAGCTGTTTGAGCGTGAAGAGGTAACAAACACACTCACAAACTTTCGCCTTTATAATATTAGTGTGATAGTGTGATAGTGTGATAATCATGCAATGCTAGCGTTTAAATATTAGATCTCACTCAGATAGTTTACAGTAAATGCGTCCAACATATAACCTTGTTACCTAGCAACGGTTACACAACTAAAATGTTTAAAGTTTCTCCGAAGAAGGGCAACTGGAAAGGCAACGCTTACATCGCTGCGGAGCGTGGAGCGTGGAGCGAAAATATAGTTTCAGCGATATCGCCAACAAAGTAATATGGGTTAAGAGTTTGTATCGTGGAGTTAAGTGTAGTGATTCCCTGTTGAGATTAAAATAGGTTGAACTCCTCAACGAGCTTTTAATGACACTACGTATTAGAATTCAGCATTGAAAGCGCTTTTCGATAGAGGACAACCTTTTTAAAACATATTTTATGTTCGAAGCGTTTAAGTATGTGTGTTGGTTACCTGCTGAATGGTTAATCTGTTTAACATAATATAAGTATAGAACTGCTATTAGCAGCTATCTGAACTCTTTCATCTAAAAGTACATACGTAGTCACCTTACTTTGGGGTGCCAACGATTTTTGAAATCCATGGAGTTTCTTGCTGGTCCTTCTTCATAGACTGGGGTTGGTCTAGTAGCACTGCGACTGCTGATCATGAAGTCCTGGTTTTGAATCTCGGGTCAGGAAAAGTGTTATGGAGATTTTCCTATTAGCTAATTCTCAGTAACAGCAGGAAATCTGGATTTGTGCCCGTTGATGATGACTATATAAAAAAATTACATTATAACTAGCATCTATATTAACATAACAGTACCTGATAGCCTAACGCGGCCTGGGTAGTCAGCCATAGTAACAGCCGAGAACTTGCAACAATTCTAAAATATTTAAACTGAAACGTATATCGTTATATACATAGTCGGTATCATTGAAGTGGTAGTACCAGAAGACAAGTTACCAAGGCTTCCATTTGCTTGCTTTAGCTCCGCCAAACTTAGTATTACTTACTCATAGTTTGGATACGTAAATCGTTAACCAGGAAGAGATAGTAGCGCCTACAGATGTTTGTCCTGATTACAATACATTCCAGATTAGTTATTATTATTAGACTTCCTCGTTGGTCTAGTGGCTGCTAAGCGCGACTGCTGAGCACGAGGTCCTGGGTTCGAATCCCGGGTCGGGCAGTGTTACTGGGTTTTTCCATTAGGTAATTCTCAGTAACAGCACGGAGTCTGGATTTGTGCCCGGTTGATGGCAATAGGCTCGCCCCCTATTACATTGGGACTTAAAACATAACTGGCGAAATGTGGGTGTACTATATGTGCACCTCTGCCTACCCCTTCGGGGAATACAGGCGTGATGTTAAGTTTTTTTTATGTTTTAGTTATTATAGAGAAGTGTTTGTATTCCTAAAGTTTAATTACCACATAATTATGTTAATATTCTTATGTCGTCAAGTGTTTGCCGATTTCCCAAAGGAGTAGTCCAAGGTATAATAGTCTATACAATGGAATAATGTAATATAGCCTTCAACGATTTTGAAAGAAAGTAGATCGAAAATCAAATTTTGGCCTATGTGAAAAAAAAGGTTTCAATTAAATTCATTTTTTAGAACTCTACACTATAATTATTATCAATAACAGACAAGTAAAATAAAGGTAAAACTTTCACACAATAAAAATAATATTTCCACATTTACCGGCCATATACCTATGTTACAGTGATACATAATACTGGCAGTCAAAAGTGTCAAAACGCAAAAATAAATATATGGGCACAAAAAACGATAACCAACTATTAAACAAAAGAATAATATAGTACAAATACAAACAAAAACGAACCAATTCTTACACAATACTTAGAATGCTTAGAATAGAACAAAAACAACAATCTGTCAAAATAATAATATTTTTTGTGCCCCGAGTGTCGGACACGAGTACTTAATGTCACGGACACCACCATTAACGACAGTTTACACAATTTGACGGCGACAGAACAAACAGCGCCGTTTACATTGATTCCTTTATTGACACAACCATAATAATATCGTATGTGTGACGAGCAATGTACCGGCATTTCTTGGTGACGTTATTTTGGTAGTTACTGTTATATGTTGGTGTACCTAATTGTAAAGGGTGATAGGTCTTTTAACGCTTAATTGGTTTCCGTTGCTGGGAAAGAGCGTCTTAAAATGTGACGAACCAGAATTGGAGTCTAAAAGTGGCAATAGGGTCCACCTCATGATTTTTGAGGATATGTAGACTTTTTGTATTTTTTTATGCATGTTGCCATGCTAGGCTTAAATTTTTTCTTAATCAATTTAAGAATATTTTTTGGCAACTGCTTCAAGGATCTTAATTCCTGGGGGTGCAAGTAGAGAGCTCCTACGAATGACAATTAAGGAGCACCCTGGACGGTCAACCTCACTACCATCCTTGTTGACTGACCTATTCTCTGGCTATTGGTTCATGCCGATACGAAGAAGAGGAAGAAGAAGAATGCCTTGTAATCGGTGCCTACTTCCATTTAATGGGGTTACACTGAGTTCATCGACATACAAGTTTCTCTTTCCCAACGACGTAAACAAATTGTATTCTGAAGTCCCCCAAGTACTAGCTAACCAGTAACTAAAACAACAGATATTCAACAGTTGTTTCTTGCTTTGTTTATGTAAGCATGAATAACACGTTGCCATGGTAACGTCTGTGATTTATGACGTAATACACAAACAAATAATATATTATTATTGATACTAAATGTCTCAAGATAATTTATATTGTTCGCCTCATAAAATCAGATTGGTTCCAAAAACAAACATACTATTTGTTTGATACGTAACGATATAATCGGCGAAGCGCGAAAAAGGTTTACGTGTTGTTTATGCTTATTCGTCACTATTTTCTCAGAATAAAACTATATCTTAAATACTTATTTAGGTATTATTAACGTATATTCTAGAGATGTCCAAATCTCGTAATTGTAAAACACAGTGGGGTAATAATATTACCCCACTGTGTTTTTATATACTAGTAATGTCACACTGCCTCGTTGGTCTAGTGGTTGCTAAGCGCGACTGCTGAGCACGAGGTCCTGGGTTCGAATCCCGGGTCGGGCAAAGTGTTACTGGGTTTTTCCATTAGGTAATTCTCAGTAGCAGCACGGAGTCTGGATTTGTGCCCGGTTGATGGCAATAGGCTCGCCCCCTATTACATTGGGACCTAAAACATAACTGGCGAAATGTGGGTTTACTATATGTGCACCTCTGCCTACCCCTTCGGGGAATACAGGCGTGATGTTAAGTTATGTTATGTTTTAATGACTACACGCTCCTTACCATGAACAAAACCAGGACAGTTTACGATGTGGAAGCGAGACGCCACTACATGCATCGCAATGCAGCGTCTCGCTTCCACATCGTAAACTGTTCCGCTTGAAATGTTAATGGTAAGGGAGCAGTTATAGCTAAAATCCTGATGTCAATATTTGATATTATTTCCACACAAATAATGTCATTTTTGTCTTCCGGCTGATAATAATGATGATGAGGAATGTAATTTATAGCAATAAATGATTTGGGTCAGGATCAGATCTCAACTATTGTATTGACCGCAGTAGAATTAGGTTTTAATGCCCATAGCTCCATACGTTTAACTCTCAAAATGTTACTCGAAACAGTGTACCATTTTATACCACATTTATATCACTCAGCAAAAGTTATGCCGTCTAAATACGCAAACAAGCGACGCAATATTTAAATTTACCAAAACTCTAGTGTCATTTATCCTTAATTGCTGTAAGTCACATTTAATTCGGGTGTCCTTATTTAAATTTTAAATGCTATCTTACCCCATTATTTTTAAGCTCACCCATAAAATAACAGATGGCTAGGTCATTTATTACTCAAGCCCCTTTTTAAAGTGCCGTCTAGGTATCCCTGGATTGCCTAATGAAGTCAATTTGTGTAATGTTTGTCATTTTAAGGTCTGCGTAATTCGTACTAATGACATAAGTTACGCTTACGACTAAACCTCTGAACAGATTTTGATGAAAAAGCAAACGAACGTAGAAGTTCTGAACGCCCGGGTCCCGAAGTAGGTACCCCGGAAAAGAGACGTTAAAATTTTCAACGCGGTTGAAGTCGCTGATGGAAACTATATCATCATCATCCTATCTCAGTCCACTGCTGGAAATAGGCCTCTCCTATGGCACACCACTGAGCTCGATCATCGGCCTTCCCCTTCGAACCGCTGCCAGCCTATGTATTTTCATATAATTATGATAACTCGGACAGCAAACCCTGATTAAAATAAATGGCAGTTCTGTCATAGCTGAAGATGCGCTACGAGAGAAACGCTCTGCCAAACAATTGGTTGTCTAAAATTGCATTTAAAACGATATATTAATACCCTCACATCATTGCAATCAAATATATTAAATACGGTACGGCCAGCAGCGGGTATTGACGCCGAGAGCCGCCCATAGAGAAATACGGTCGTTTAAATTTCGTAGAGTTTGCGGCCATGATTAAAATTCCGTTGGTGTCAACCAATCAGGAAGCCGCATTACGCAGACGAATGCAGTAGAATACGGCTCTTGGCTGTACACTATGTTTAGCGGTCGGATAAACTTGAATGAAAGAACTTTTAAAGTTATTTAAATTCTTCATGATATCATATTTATCTTTTTCAATCTAGCGGTTGTTTGAAAGAGGTTTCTTTTTTGTAGTTGTTTGTAGTAATAGTTTTCCATTTTCATCAGAAAGCTAGTTTACGTTTTCATGAATTTTGTCAGTTATTTCAAATAATATTAAGTTTTTACTTCAAATATTATTTGCAGAGTACAACACGTACTCTGCATTACTGAAATTTATTTTTCCTGATGATGGTAGGTATATGATGTTCGAACTCACTCTTTATCATTTGTTATAAGCTTCTATCCCATCCTAATCTCGACACCAATTCAAAAGTGCTTCTTAGCTGAGCATTGCTAATTCTTTCTTTTCGCAAATTATTATCCTTTTTTACGGCTTTTAATTGGGTCCCAGCAAATACATAGGAAAATCCAAAGAGTTATCTACCAAAGGTACAATTATATGCGTATGAGTTTTATCGTAGCCATATCCATTGTATACTTTGGCATGACACAGCAGTTCTAATATTTCGCACATCACAGCTGGTTTGCTCGCTAACATGCATTAGCTAAACGATCATGGAGGTTACGTGGTCAAAATTTGGCATACGAACTCATAAAGTTATGTAATTGATGCGGTATGCTCGCTAATTTTATTATACACTGCAGGCTTTGCTCTAGCGCTGATAATAAGCTTTTATAGGAGAGAACAAATGGACATTGTCAACATAGCACCAGTCTTCAGGAAATTAAAAATTGTTTTTCTGAACGTTGGTTTCACATTTAATTTTTAGCTACTGGACCCGCGTTTTTTAAAATGTTTAGCCGTTGAAATGGCAACCAATATCTATTACTGTCTTGATCGTCTAGTATCATCTTCGATTTATCTTGGGTAATAAGCGAAATAGGACATCAAACAATTTAAGATGAGTCACTGACACTAGAATTGACCACCCCTTTCTTCCAGTGGGTGCCGTAGGAGGCGACTACGGGAAAATCCAGAAGATGGGCAGCAGCGTCTTCTGTAACTAATCCACCTATAAATCACTCTTTTAAGTCAACTTAGAAACCTTTTAGGATTAAAAATATTAAATTAAATTTTCCGTTAGGATTATTACGGAGAAAAGCTGTTAAAATTTAATCATGTTATTTTGAGGCAGTTTTAAACAAGATTTTCCTTCAGCTTTAAGTTTTAATTTTTGTAAGGTGTAAAATCAGAATCGTTAAACCAACTTAAAGCATAGACTTTTTTTATGTAGCCTGTTCGGTGTCCCACTGCTGGGCAAAGGCCTCCACATTATTCCTCCACAAAACCCTGTCCAATGCCATTTCAGGCCACGTCTTTCCAGTATGGACTTAATGATCTAAAATATACAACATACATTGAACGAGTCCGTTGTGTGTGTGGATTGATAAATTGCGTTTTTCAGTATGGAGTAACATGTTATTCTTTTCTTATACAGACAAGGAAAAATATTTATTTCCTTTTAATCGTCATTTTCTAATTCATAACATTATTAATATATATAATATATATAATAGTAATGTATGAAAATTCAGCCTAGACTAGTAACAAAACGCATGACGAATAGAAAGGTAATTGTATGTAGATCATAGTCAACTATGTTATCGATGACATGTGTCAATCCCATATATTTTTCATTCTATTCAATTTCTATTCGTCAAACGTTTTGCTACTAGAGCCCCTGAGCCATCTAATTATAAAGTAATCAATGTTTTCCTTCACCGTTAGCCTCAGTAGCGTCTCTAAACAATTGTTATTTATGTATCTTGTGGTAGGTGCGTTAATATGTCGGGTGCTTATGTGATAAGCTCTTGGGTATTTCGCTTGTCTTCTTTATCAGGCGTATCCTTACTTATCGCGTTTCTAAGGGATTAGCGCTTTGTTACCAGACGGAGCGCTTCTCCCCTTTTACTCTTCAATAAACATCGTCTCTCGTGAGCTGGAAATAGTGATTATTGTTAATTCTTGTAAACTAGTTTGCTTTGTTGTCTCCTCCCTGTATTGCATGAATTAATATCTTGGACTGTATATTAATGTTATTATGATGACCTGAATAGCGCAGTGGCTTTAACGGAAGGTTTTGAACGGCTTTGTGACTCAAGAAAATTCTCCTGATTAGGTAAATCTTAGTAGCAGCACGGAGATTTGTGACCAGTTGATGGCAATAGGCTCGCCCCATATTACATTGGAACCTATAACATAACTGGCGAAATGTGGGTGTGCTATAAGTACAACTCTGCCTACCCCTTCAGGGAATACAAGCGTGATGTTACGTTATTTATTTTACATTTAAATGATACCTACATGAAATCTGGGCTGTAAGATTTCGTGTAGGTATGTATGTTTGCGTTTAATTGTGCTATTATCCAACCAGGATATTCTGTTTCTAGGCGCCGTAACACAGTAAACAATGTTTATTAACGGCTAATCAATCAATAGTTACATTTGATTACTGTTTCTGATTGATTGAAGCGTGAACGGTTTGTTGAAAACGTAATACATTTATCTCTGAGTCCGATCTCTTGTCTGTGGGAATCAACAACTGGTGTTTGTTTAGTCATTACATATATCAATCAGGTGTTTGTGGTGCTGATGAACAGATAGTTAAGGCCTAGTTATACGAAATTGTTTCAAAATTAACGTGTATTACCCGTAGTGGTCGTTAAGGAATAACAATATCTTAAAAACTTTTCTATGTGGTCTCTCTGCTATGTATTCGAGTCCTTGAAAATCGCTTATTAAATGTCAATAAGCGATTTTAAAGGACTAATTGACTGCCTCTGCGCGGGGAGCATGTGCTAGCATGAGAAAAAGTTACACTAATCAGAAACGGCCAGTAGGTACTTACATAAGAAATTATGGTTGAAGTAAAAAAATCTAATTTAATGTTACAAATTAATTTATGATATTTCTAATTAATTATGTCACCAATATAATTGGTCTCGAGGGTCTACCAAAAGTAAAAGAAAATTACGCAAGACGTAAACAAAGGCTTTGCGTAATCTAAAAATGAAATTACGTCAGACTGGTTGGTTTGTTTTTTGTATTTAGCTGTTCAAAAAGGAATATTCCCATACATTTTGATATAAGTAGAGAGGCAATATTAGCCATGTGGTTTCTGGTCTAGACTCGACCACCCCATTCCTCCCGTGGTGTCGTAAAACGCGACTAAGGAATATTCCATACTACGGTTGCTAACCCATCTGCCCAGCGTGGTGACTATGGGCAAACCTCCCACGAAGAGTAGGTAAATAAACTGGCCCCTAGTTACCGGCAACCCTACTATTCCAAGTTTGGTAGTGTATAGGTAGCGAAAGCAGGTGAGCGAGCCTTGTAGCGTACCCTGGAGGAGGCTTGGACGAGAGCAGTGGGCTGCAATAGGCTGATAGCATGGTGATAAGGAAATGATCTAATTTCTGGAATTCAGGTCAAAAATTATAAAGGTTAAACAACCTTTGTGCTGTAAAAATATGAGTACAGTAAATTTAATATTCGTGTACAACACGGAAAAATAGTTAGATAAAAATATCGTGTTAAGCATTGCAACCGCTTTTTCCAAGAACTCTAGAAAAGGTACTGAATATTCTATTTATAAACTAGTTTTGTGTGTTTTGCTATTTGAAAATAAAGCTAAAGCTACGAGGGTCAAACTGAAAGTTCTTAGAAAATCAAAAACTGATTACATTAGCCAGTTATTAGTTTTATTATATCTTTTCAAAATATTGTCCATTCACGTCAATACACCGCTGCTTGCGATGGAACCACTGGGAAAAGCACTTTGCCCACTCGTCTTTAGGGTTCTCTTCAATGGCATCGCGATACGCAGCCACCGCTTCTTCAGCATTCATAAACCGCTTTCCTTTAAGTTTTTCTTTAATTTTTGGAAATAAATAAAAATCACAAGGGGCGAGGTCGGGGCTATACGGCGGGTGACCCAGTAATTCAACGTTTGATGTCGCCAAATAGTCGATCGTTCGCTTAGCGGTGTGCGACGAGGCGTTGTCGTGGTTAAGGAGGATCCTACTGCGAGGTCGTTTCTCTCGAACTTTTTCCAAGACAAGTGGCAAACAATTGGTAGTGTACCATTCTGCAGAAACTGTTTTTTGATCCTCTAACACAATTGTTGCGAAATGACCTATCCTTCCAAAGAACGAGGCCACCATTTTTTTTCCCGCACTTCGATCTCTCTTCACTTTAGTTGGCAACCTCTCGAAAGGAAACACCCACTGAGCAGATTGTCTTTTGGTTTCAGGATCATAACAGTAAATCCAGCTTTCGTCACCTGTTAGTATGTCGAACACAGCATTTGAGTCACCTCCGTTAAATCTTTCAATCATTTTACGGCACCAATCCACACGATGGAGTTTTTGAGCCTCAGTCAAATTATGAGGTATCCACCGGGCGCAAAGCTTCCTGACTGCTAAATGTTCGTGGAGGATTTTGCTCATTTTGCACATTGAGCACTTGACTCATACCGATGCGTAAGCTTGTCCGAATCTGCTGATAGGTCACTCTTTTGTCAGTCTCTATCATACGCCGCACAACACAGATGTTATCTTCAGTCGTCGCCGTAGAAGGCCGTCCCTCACGTAAATCATCAGTGAGATTAGTGCGACCACGTTTAAACTCATTAAACCAGTTGTAAACTGTCGCACGAGATGGGGCTTCATCGTGAAAGGCCAATCGTAGTCTATCATAACTTTCTTGTTGACTTAAATGACATCGAAAGTCATAAAAAATCATTGCACGAAAATTTTCTCGTGTTAAATTCATGTTGACGTGACACAGACAATTTTCAATTTGCCGCCAAATCGTAAAACAAATGACAAATTAATGAAATATATACTCAGTAATATTGGCAAAGAGTTCTATTTTCAAATTTTAGAATTATTTTTTTATTATATTGTTTATAAGTGGCCAGTTCTAAGAACTTTCAGTTTGACCCTCGTAATAAAGCTCGTTGAAAATAAAAACTAAATGCCGCGGCCAGTTAGTTTAACAGTAATAAACAAATATTGGCAAGCTATCGTTTATTGTGGCGTTTAAGGGGGAGGCCTTTGTTCAACAGTGGACGTCTTTCGGCTGCTGATGATGATGATAAAAAAATATTGTATATACATTATTGGTATTGGCAACTCTAAAATAGGAACTGAATTATTTATTTCTCTTCTTCGTATGACTTAATTGTCGCGGAATCAGATCATATCGTGTAGAGATTGGCCAGTCAACCAGAATTGAAGTCGACTGTTGACCGTCCAAAGGTGCACCAGACATACTTTAGGTATCACGCACCGTGAGAGCTCGTAGCTATGGTTATGCCATGCTAGCGGCGGTCTGCCTTGTGATGGGTGACCGTTTTCACATGTCAATACGGCACGTTAAGCCGTTGGCCCTACGCCTGGCTCACCGGTCATATTGATCTACCATCCCATCGGTCTATGAGTGATCCAGGGAATAGGGAGTGCACTTGTGCGAGCATACTTGTGCACTATAATATCTCCAGCGTAGTTGGGTAGTCTCAGCTGAGACAGGCCGCAGCGTCCACAATTCGGCCAGGAAACCATTATTATCGGTGCTTATGCATTACTCTGTCTTAAATTAGGTTATCTACTAATAAGCTAATGTTCTTGCAAATATGTTTAGTCAGCCTGGGTTTTATTTGCACTTGTAATTTACTCAATTTAAATCCAAATTATATTTATTTGATAGCTTGTCAGTTTAGTTGAAGATTACAAATGTTTCAGCAAACAATAAATCAGTTTTTTACATTCCCTTAATCTAGGTGTATTAGTCTTAGTGGTATTTGGCGTTCTGCCACGGTCCGACATAAGTATTTTGTCTGAACTTATGTTATATCTAAAGAGCGGTGAACTGCTATTTCTCATTGTATTTTGTTTCACTTCCATTACATTGAAAGAAATCTGTCGGTGTTACTTAATGTCAGTGTTGGAGTGTTTTCTCTTTGTCGTTTTTATTTCGTTCATTCATTTTATATTTGTTCGTGAATATAATTTTTGGAGCGAGTTTAATGGATAGAAGAAGAATAATCATACTTCATACACATAACATCACGCCTGTATTCCCCGAAGGGGTAGGCAGAGGTGCACATATAGTACACACACATTCGGCCAGTTATGTTTTAGGTCCCAATGTAATACGGGGCGAGCCTATTGCTATCAACCGGGCACAAATCCAGACCTGCTACTGAGAAATAACTAATAGAAAAACTAACTTTGCCCGACCCGGGATTCGAACCACTGACCTCGTGCTCAGCAGTCGCGCTTAGCAACCACTAGACCAACGAGGCAGTATAATAACATTTATTTGAATGAAATGAGTTACATTAGTGTCACATGTTAAAATATATAGTCCAACATTTCACCAAACAGGCACGCATGTATTATTGAGAAGAGTTAATTTAATCCACACAAAGGTAGGCAGAGCAGAAGGCAAAACTTTCCATACGGAAACTACTAATTTATGCAGGTAACTATTTCAAAGGGACCTCCTATTATCATAAGACACTAGAACCTACGATTATCTTTGTTTGATGTCCATTTCCTCATCAGATCAAAAGGTCATCTCCAGGTCAGATAAGATGCTGGTAATGATGACATCAATGTTGACAGATTCATTCTCGATACACGTTTAATGTAAGCTGTAAATGGGAAAATAATGTTAGAAACGTTTAGTAGATATCATGAAATAAATCAAGCTATAATAGGTAATAACAGACAATTCTGCGATACGATCGTGAAGGTGACACCAATCCTTTAAAAAAAAAGTTTATATCAAACGAAATTATTTCAGAACGAAGTTTGTATTGTAGAACAAGCTTGTACATAAGTAGTTTACTATATGATTTATCTTGTATCGTGAATTAGAAGGACTTGGAATAAATATGACGACCTGATTGGCGCAGTGGCTTCGATTCCCGCACGGGGCAAAACTTTGTGGGAACCACAGACTTTTGTCCCGAGTCTGGGTGTTTGTGTATGTGATATTTCAAAAATGATAAATGATTTTATTTTTGCAAATAGGTATCAAAAAAACACTTGTTTGTCATGTTTTTGAAACGCAGTCAGACACAGGAGAAATTCCTAGTGTGGGGCGACGTCTTAAAAGAAATTGCAAAAATAAATTCATGAGATGACTAAGGTTCTGGATAGGCAATAAAATCGCAAGAAAAATGTCTGTAAAATGAATCCTTTTAAGGCAAAAAGCACCAGAGGCTTTTGATAAAATCAGTCTTATCATCACTTTCAGGAAAAAACGACAAAAAATTCTCGCAATATCATTATTACCATAAAAAATCTTTTCAAAAGATACTCACCAATCGCAAAACACTTCAAATAGGCTTAAATCAGCATCAAAACAGGCTGTCATTCACGTGATTCTTACTTTCATGTACTTAAAAATAAAATACAAAGCAAAGGTATTGTTACGCACGCCACAATGCCATTGCTTTTGGCATTAACATCTCGAAATGTCAGAAAAAGATGGCGTACGTACTCGTACGTGGGCGAGAATCCCATCAAACTGATTGATGTGGTACATTTACAGAGGAAATGTAGATACAACGTAAAACCTACTTCGAATCGACGTGTTAGTGGGCCATCGACGAAAGCTTGGCAAATAAACAGAAGATTAACGATCACTATCAATGTAATTAAGCGTACACTTTAAATGGGTCAATTGTTTTGTTTTATAACCAGTGCCATATTAAAAAAAAAATACTTTTTATTCTTTTATCAACTAAAAGTATTTTTTTACAACTATTTACAGCTCAGTTGGTTAAAGAAGCGCCACGGTACGGCAAAGGTCGCGGATTCAAATCCCAGTCCCGTCCACTATTTTTCAAATTTCCTTTATCAATTTAAATTTAAGCTTAGCATGCAAAAATGACACCAAAAGTCATATAACTATTTAAAACTTAATTCTAATACAAAATAAAAACAATATATACAAAAATAAACAGTTAAAAAGCATCAAAGTATTCTTCCTCGTCGTTGTCAAAAGGTAAAGAAAATTATTTTTCTAACCGTAACGTATAATAAACGTAGACGCATATATTAAGTCAGTCACTTTGAATTCTAGACTAGTTAGAAAAAAGGGATATCGTAGAATATGAACAAAAATGAACAAAATTACAGTCATTACTCTTACTAGAATGTTACGAAATAGGCTTTATCGCCTTTACTTTTTATATTGGCATTGAAAACACTTAAAGCAGTAAAACTTGACAAGCAGCCAAGTTTTAAATTCGCTTCGTAAGTTGATCTTCGGACGATATCTTCGTGAATGCGCTGCCAACTATTCTACACCTATACATGAAGTTCCAGATCACTGGAACTAGAATTTAAAAAATATTACTCATTTTTGTTGAAAATACTAGATTTTAAAGTGAGAAAACAGTTTAAGTGTATTGTTTTCTATTTATTAAGGGTAGGATGGGAGTGGGCCAAATAATAATACCTTTTTTCTAATTGATACTGCAGTGGTTGAATGACGATCTGTAAATATTGAGTTAAAATATTTTTTCAGTTCAATACTACGATAGTCTGATCTATTTCTTTGAATATGATAATGCATTTTTGATACACGTCGTATACAAATTACCGACACAACTATCGATGAAAATGATCATATTTCATTCAAGGTTCATGTAACATTCAATCTAGCAGCGGTCCGACCTCACCTTAAACGTGGTTAGAGTAACAATAGGTCGACCGGCGTGGGTGCCCCGGCGATCCAAATATCATACATCACCATACATATAGTTCTTATCAAATATCATATTGATCCCTCAAACGCATTTAGATGTCGCGATAAATGCATCGAACTTCCATTCTCGTTACCATGGCAACAGATGTAGGCTAAAGTTGGCTTAATATTGTTATCCATATCGATTTTAATCATGCTTCGATGGTATCGCTTCGTGTAACAACTTTATTTGCTAGACTTTATATCGAGTTCTTCCTAAGAATTATGAGTTTGTTTTCTACCTGTCTAAGATTGTTCTTCCAGATAAATACTAACAGGTTTGCTGTGTACACACGATTCTGACTTGATAAGCTTCAGTATTTTTGTATTCATTTTATTGGCAGGAATTTTTACGTAAAGATTTTTGTCATAGGTGCTTGAGACACGTCTCTTTTGACTTCGATAAAATATTGCTAATATCCGACTATTGATATTAATGTGAAAGTTTGTTAATTGGTAAGTCTCATCATCAGCCGGAAGACGTTCACTTTTGAACAAACCTCCTCCTTAAAGGGGAGGGTTACTATAATCTCCACGCTTGGCAAGCGGCTTGGTGATCGCGGTATTGGAGGTGAAGTTACAGAAGACGATGCTGCCCGTCTTCTGGATTTTCCCTTAATTGCCTCTTACGACACCAAGGGGAGAAAAGGGGTGGTCAATTCTATGCCGGACAACACGTGGCACGATATTCATGTCTACGAATATCGATTTACATTCGTAGACTTGTAATAGACATCCTTGCATACTTTTTACCTCAATATCATCACATTTCTTTCATAAATAGTCGGCCGGAAAGTGACATAGGTTTGTCATCTGTCTGCGACAGACCACGGAAGTGAAACCGCGGGAATGACTGGTCATAATCTGAATCGCATTTTCATAATACATTTTCAGGAATAAACTTTATTTCCTTTTTTATGCACCGCAATTTAAGTGTAGCGATGTAGATAAATGTATAAATGGAAAATGTAAAGATTTACACTTTTGGCACGGAATGTCGTCCAGTATGGCTTAATGTTTTATAATTAAACGTATATTATGTAGATAGATTTATTTTATTAGCGAATCCCGGGTCGGGCAAAGTGTTACTGGGTTTTTCCATTAGGTCATTCTCAGTGGCAGCACGGAGTCTGGATTTGTGCCCGGTTGATGGTAATAGGCTCGCCCCTTATTACATTGGGACTTAAAACATAATTGACGAAATGAGGGTGTACTATTATGTACACCTCTGCCTACCCCTTCGGGGAATACAGGCGTGATGTTATGTTCTATGTCCCACTGCTAGGCAAAGGCTAATCTCTAATCTCTAATAAATTCCATTTCAGGCCACGTCTTTCCCGCAAAGGTGTCCAAATTGACCCTCCATTATCTTCTCGGTCTGCCTTGTCGTCATCTAAATATTATAGTTTACAACTTTTTTTTTCATTAACATGTTTTCTGGTTTCCTACACTTCAGACATTAATAGAAAACGAGAATAAATTCGATTGCCAAAAAATATTGAAATAATTTGGGCTACATTCCATGTAAGTGAGTGTATTACAGATTTTTTGTATATAACAAATGCGAATCACAAATCCATCAAAATTCCAAATCGATTTAACTAAACCTAATACCTGCAAACAATCGTCTCTATCATAACCTCTAAACAAACTAATGGCAAACAACCTGAATCCAGTTAAATACTATTCAAGTTCCAATCGCACAAGTTCTAGAATCGTTTTCCTTATTGCTTGTAGATTTGTCTTAGCCAACTGAACCTATAATGGAACTCGAGTAGCATTACTAAGCCAAATAGATTTACTTACAGGATTGGAAGTATCGTGGCTAGTAATAGCAGTACTTAAGAGATTAAGCTTTGTGAATTGAGTGCTATTAGTTATCGGCTGGCCACTATTCCTCCGATTTGTGACTAATCTTGATCCACTAGTGTATTTTTATTTATATCCTTCTGTGGACAGAGCTGTGGGCTACATTATTGCTGATATCCCTGAGTTACCTGTAATCCATACGAATATGATAAATGTAAAAGTGACTGTCTGTCCGTCTGTTATGCCTTCACGACTAAACCGCTGGATGGATTTTCATGAATATTGGCATGTAGAAAGTTTAAGACCAGTGAAAGGATATAGGCTACTTAACGCGTAGCCGCGGGCTAAAGCTAGTATTATATAATGTAGCTGTTTGTTGTCTCCTATAATTAAAATAAAATAAAAATAATCGTCTACTTAGATAAGTACTTACATCCACTTACTCCGTTGGTAACCTTGTTGGTCTAGTGGTTGTAGAGCATAACTGGAAAGCTCAAGATCCTGGTTTCGATTCCTAGGTCGGACACAGTGTTGTTGGGTGGTTTTATTGTGTAATTCTTAGTAGCACGGAGTCTGGATTTGTGCATGGCAATAGGCTCGCCCCCTATTACATTGGGTCCTATAACATATCTTGCGATTTGTGGGTGTAATACGCACCTCTCATGACTCATGATGTTTTTTTCTTACTCGTTGTACCCTGCGGTGTTACCCCCTGCATTTTACGGGATAAAAAGTAACCTAGTGTTATGTGCCTATCCAAGGTGCCAGCTACCTCCATGCAAATGTTATCAAAATTGGTCCAGCGTTTGAGTGTGAAGAAGTAACAAATATACAAACAAACACACAAATTTTTACTAATATAAGCGTCTGGGTGTTGTTTTCTAGTCTATTCAGGTGAGCTTTATTACCATTCGGTGATATTGAATTTCAGATTGAATAGTCCCGTCGTCGCGTCGGCTGATTCAATCATACTATAATATACACGGCACGATGTAATGTGATGGTATTATGGGTAACAAATAATATCGATTTTGAAACCTGTACCGTGTAATCAGATTAAATCGAACATTAAAATTTCCATGCTAATTTCATTGAATAATTACTCAATGCGTTTCTCGCATTGGGTATTATTCGTCGACGTGGCCTGAAACGGCATTGGACAGGGTTCTGTGGAGGAATAATGGGGAGGCCCTTGCCTAGCAGTGGCCGAACAGGCTACAGAACAAAAAATAATTACCCAATAGTGTAAAATTTTAGTAAGTTCTGATTGACGCATCAAAATATTCAACGATTTGTCAAATATTTTCCGTAATGCTCTTACATTATTAATTGAAAGGTCACTGATCATACCTTTTAAGTTAATTAAACATTTCGTGGACTAAGTGCGTGTTTTCATTCCATCATACACCTCTTTACGTAGCAACGCATAAAAGTTGGCTTCCCATCAATTTGTGTTGGTATTAAAGGTTGATATATAAGCAAGACTGAAGTGTCGTAAAATGATATAATTTATGGCCCAATTCGATGTTATTAGGCATTCCTACTTCTAGTTAGATTGGCCTGTTTGTACCTACTTGTTATACTATGTATGTCTAGTCGGTCTAGATCTTTCTTTACCTCGTCTGTTGATTCTTTATTACTGTGTACAAAATTTATTTTTTTAGACTCTTGAAACATGAAGTTAAAGAGTGTGAAACACTCCGTTCCTATACACTAAACCATTTATTATCATCAGCTAACTCAACCGTCGATACTAATATTATAAATGTGAAAGTATCTCTGTATGTCTGTCAGTTACACCTTCACGACTAAACCTCGAGACGAATTTTGTTGGAATTTGGCAAGCAGAAAGTTTAAGACCTAAAAAAGGACATAGATTACTTAACGCTGGCAAAACCACAGACAAGAACTAGTCAAAAATATTTCAGTAATTGTTTGCCCTAAAACTAATACCTAGTAGCACTAAACATGACTTACATACATACATAAAATCACGCGTGTTTCCCTGAGGAGTAGGCAGAGACCACGCATTACACATGAAAATTATAATCAAGCCCGTAAAGATCTCAACTGTACCTAAGTACTTTAATAATGTTATATAAATATAATCAATGAGAATAATACAATCCTTTTTTATACGTAGCTGTAGGTATGATTGGTTCGTATTGTAGTCAATTTCCGCAAACTCTCAAACATTTCTCAAACGTTCTGGCCCGGATAACGCGACAGCTCTTGACATTTCCACAAGCTAAATCTTGAAAATAACATCTATTATTCTTTATATTTTTCATCCATGAAATGTTATGGTTACTTTTAAGTTTAGGCATTAAGAATACGTGGAAATAAAACTATTTTTACGGATTTTATCGCGGTATTTTGGTCCCGACGAATCGAATTCTTCACAGCATTCATGATCACGGGCAGACTTAGGGGTTAAACGTCTATTTTTAATATAACTATCTTATATTTTTTCTAGCTTATATTTTTAGTTATTATTAACAACCCGATTCACGCAATATGAACTGACTGTTTCATACGTTCTTGTAGTTTAATGATTAACGATAGGCTAGTAAATTAACTTTTATAGAATCTATGATAGTTCCAAGCAGGTATACGCCAAGCCATCTTCTTTAATAAAATTTGATTAAGAATAAGATTTCTATACATCGTTGGGAAAGCGAGTCGTAAGATATGATGAAATCGGTGTTCGCCCAATAATTGGGAATACTGAGATTGCTAGTAAGAATTAACGGATGGAAAAACCCAGTAAAATTTGCCTGACCGGGGATTTGCATCCAGGATCACACGCTCGCTATTACATTGGAACCTAAAAACATAACTGGCGAAATGTGGGTGTACTATATGAGCACCTCTGCCTACCCCTTCGGGGAATACAGGCGTGATGTTATGTTATTATTTCACGCTCAGCAGTCGAGCTTAGTGACCACTAGGCCAACGAGGCAGTCATTAACCAGACTACGTTTTTACAGCTTCAGAACAATCCATAATCTCTCATTTAGATAATAAATTGTCGGAAGTTATAAAGCTTTACAATTACTTGTCCCTCAGTAGGAGAGTCAATTGAGTTGCGAAGGATTGAGTCTTCGTTAATTTGCGACGTCATTAATTCTGTTTTAACGACGCTAGATGTTTTCGTGTAGCGATTACGATTTTAGGTATTTGTGGTGGTCTAAGTTATAATTATTAGCGGCGATGTTCGGTGGGAGGTTGTTTGTTGAAGTCTACTTTAGGTAATAAAACTATAAATATTGATATTCAATGTATAGTTAGTTACCTTCCACATAGAAATTTATAAGAAAAATATTCTATCGATTTTCCAATCCAAAATGTCATAAGATTCAAAAATTACACATTACTGATCTAGATATTATCATAGTATTCAATAGTAGGATATTATTACAATGTACATGTCGTTCAGCGACAAAATGTACTGGCACCTATAAAACTTATCTCCATCTTTAATGTTTCCTACATTTTACGTGAATAAAGTATTATTATTAAATGTCTGCCTCGTGGAATGTTCAAGAATTATTTAAATACTCTGAAATATTTTTAAACAGTTACCAAGCAATACTACGCCATAATTGTATTTATTTTAATTCTTTAATAGGTAAAAAGATAAAAAACGCTCGCAAACCATTTCCATTTAAATTAAATCTCAAGTTATACGCGCCACAATGCAGCGATGTTTATTATATTCTGCAGTTAAGATTAAGTCCTATCTTTCATTTTCATGCATCGGTCCACAGAAGCTCTCTTATACTGCGCTCAATTAACTTAATAACGTCTGAAAATGACAATAAATAAAATAAAAACTACAAGAATTGAAGAAACATTTAATTAATATTTACTATCATGAATCCTAGTGCCGTTATCCTGTTTAAGAAATTCTTCTTAGAGGTTCAGAGTTTGTCAAAAATGGCGGGCGGTACACTAGTTACGTACTTATTTAAAACTATCATCAGTTTTTAAAACAATTAAATTTTAATAAAATGTTATTTGACGGCCTGATTGTACTGCTACGCTATGGGTTGTGGGTTTAATTCTCACACGGGGCAAAAAATTGTGCGAACCGTAATGTGATATTTCATGTTTGTAAAACGCATCCACGTTACAGGAGAAATTGGAAGTTTGGGGCGACGTTTTTTTATAATTTTAACTGATGATATGGCGGTGGATAAGATGGTAACGAAGAGGTTTCTTGAAACATCAATAGCATTAATTTACTCAAAGTTTATAAACCCAGTGGCGATACCTAGTGCTTGAAAATGTATTCAACTGCAATTTTAATACTCCACCCGTCGACCCGTCTTTAATTTAATATCAGATCTGCGCTGCGTTCGCAGTTTCATGGGCATCAAGTTTTAATATTTCTCGATGAAAGGTATTGCATTACTATACTATGATTTAGGATTTATTGAAAATAATACAATATAGATTTTATTATAACCTAGTGAATACTTGTTTAGATTTTTTACTTGTGCACTATTTCTCATCTATTTCTATACCGGTTTAATGTTGTTAAACACCTTATCTTGCTTTTGATTTTCGCATGCCGCACAAGGCAAAATTTGTGGAATGTAATTTAGACTTAAGAACCATCTGTCTGTACCCATAAAAAAAAACATAACATCACGCCTGTATTCCCCGAAGGGGTAGGCAGAGGTGCACATATAGTACACCCACATTTCGGCAGTTATGTGTTAGGTCTTTATATGTCTGTACCCATGTTAAGCTAAATAAATATAATTGTATTTTTACTGTTAGTTTGTAAGATTAATATAGCATCGCTTTGGTTATAACTGTAATGGTGTTGATGATTTGATTTGATTTGGTAGTAATTTGTTCTGTTAAACTCTAAATATTGGTGAAAAAAGTTCTTAAATTGCATGGCTAGTTTAAAAGAATCGGTGGAAGGCTCCTTCTTTTATACAAACATACAAACTTTACTCTTTATAATATTGTTACAGATCTATAGTTGATAACATTATCCGCTAACGTTCTGAAACAGCCGACAGTTTATAACTCACACCATTTTAAAAGACCTTCAGACTCACCTTCTGAAAGTGGTTTTATTCCCTGGAGTG
Organism: Abrostola triplasia; assembly: GCA_946251915.1. NCBI lineage: Eukaryota > Metazoa > Arthropoda > Insecta > Lepidoptera > Noctuidae > Abrostola > Abrostola triplasia. The sequence continues at coordinate 2,577,555 of OX276433.1, forward strand.
CGTAAATTCTTTGTAAACAATAAACAAACCATTACATCTGGAATCCAAGAAATAGAATTCTAAAATATTTCCATTAATTTCCTTATAACATTGCAATTAAGACGAAACGCCGACGCCCGTCTGAAGAATAACGTTTGACAACTTTTCAATTGAAGCTTGACTTTTCCTTCTTTGAAGACGCAACTTGACTGTATTAAAATACTTTTGAACAACGTATAAGTTATCTACGAAATGCTAAATGCCCTTGTTCAACGTGGCTTATCTTCTATACTGTTATCTTACGGTATTTATAATTTGACTTGACTGCCTCGTTGGTCTAGTGGTCGTTAAGTGCGACTGCTGAGCACGAGGTCCTGAGTTCGAGTCTGGATTTGTGCCCGGTTGATGGCAATAGGCTCGCCCCCTATTACATTGGGACCTAAAAAAAACATAACTGGCGAAACGTGGGTACTATATGTAACATTATACATTACTTACTATTTTTGAAAATCATTGCTACGAAATAATATTTCCAATCACTGGTTCAGTTAATTGAATTTAATTAGTGAACTCATTTGATTTCAATCAATTCGTGTTCAATAAATTGAAGTTAATTGAACAACAATTATTTTTAGCCGACTTCACAAAGAGGAGATTGGATATTATGAATTCGGGGCGTACTTTTTTTTACTCTTAATTTAAAACCCAGGCTCAAGAGCGTGGCGAGTCAGTAAAGCAATCGCCGTTCTTTACTACGTTTTCATGCCGAGTTTCTCCATTTTTCTTTTTAAGTATTCGATCCTTCCTCTCCCTCTTCTTCCTTAAATTCTTATCTTTTAGTTCAGAAATTATTAACCAACACAGTTCTGCAAATATTATTATCTAGATCTTTCAGCTAACTGTGTGTCTACCATGATTTGTTTCGCCTTAATGCGTTTGTAACATACTATTGAGAACATTTGTTATTGCTATGGCAACAAGCACAAAGCCCCATGGAGTTAAAACCATGAACTTAAATCTATAGTATACAGGAAACACAAAGTTCTATTATAGTTATTTTGCTACAATTACTTCAAAAATACAGTCCACTGACTGGCGTTTTGTAAAACTTCGTTAAACGTCCAAATTCATAAAGGAAACTTGAAACATGATGGATACGAGCGGGACTCGAACCGCGTCTTTCGAACCTAGGCACTGCTTTGCCAACTGAGCCATCGTGTCAATTCGTTAAACGTCATAAACTTTTGCAACTTATGTTCCACAGATACCAAGTAGTACCTATATAGATATACAGGAGATTATCACCAAAGCTAATACTGCTAAATATAGCAGCGTTATCAATGGGTAATCGGCTTACAAAGCTATTTACGAAAGGTCACATCCTTTCACATTCAACTATTGTTAATCCCAAAACAAACTAATTTACAAGTGGGTAAAATAGTGTTTATAGGAGTATATATTCTGCATAGGATTACAAATTCTCAGTTAGCTTAAACGATACGTTTAGAATAACCATTGGTAATATTATTTCGTGGGATAAACCCGCTCAACTGTTTTTATACAAGATTAAAACTTATTCAAATAAACCCTACTAAAATAAACCCACTTATAATCCTAGGATCCCGAATTGATGAAGGATTAATTTCAACCCAAAACTTACAAATTCAATTAGGTACATCCCGTATTTTTAGTCGGGAGTCCACATGTTGCCTGAATGACGTCATGTTATACGCCTATAGCCCATCCGCAATAATGTTTCAGGGTTTAATAGCGATCGTTTCTGTTGCTATGGTAACCATCCGAATTACACACATCACAGAAATGTTAAAAGTCAGCCAAACAAAATTAGCTCTAACGCTTTGGTTAAGAAGGTCCAAATTTAAAATTTTATGACGAACAAGGATACGACGCAAGGGTTTAGGAATTGTTTTGTTTGAAATATTTTGGCCTCATTAATATTTTTGGTCTCTTTGAACAAAATTCCGTTTAATTTTGTGTTGCACAGAATTATAAATTAATTTTATGAAACAAATTTTGTTTTTGTTTACAGATGGACTGGCAACACCAAGATATTGTACTGAAGATTTTTTGGAGTTAACATGCTGGCGATATTCAACAACAGCAGTCCTGATGATGCGGGGTCGTTAGGTGGCCGATATGCCCCCGCTGCTATGTCTCTCAATGGCACCACTTACATTGGTGGAGGAGTCTTGATCCTCACCAAAACACTAACAGGAGAATCAGTAGAAGTCATAGATGAGCCTAAAGTCAACAAAACTACAGATATCATCGACGTCAAGGTTGTCCAAGTCGCTTTCTGCATTCTCTACACTGTGATCTTCGTCCTGGGCGTCTTTGGAAATGTCCTAGTCTGCTATGTGGTCTTTAGAAACAGAGCGATGCAAACTGTCACAAACCTCTTTATAACGAATTTGGCACTCTCTGACATACTGCTATGTATTTTCGCGGTGCCTTTAACGCCAATGTACACGTTCCTAGGAAGATGGGTGTTTGGGAGGCTTCTCTGCCACCTAATGCCTTACGCTCAAGGCACTAGTGTTTACATATCGACGCTAACTTTAACATCAATTGCTATCGACAGATTTTTTGTCATCATCTACCCTTTTCATCCTCGGATGAAATTAAATACCTGTATACTAATTATTATATTCATATGGGTGTTTTCGTTAGTAGTTACTTGCCCGTACGGCCTCTTCATGGGAATACAAACGACAAACAATAGAACGTACTACTGTGAAGAAAGTTGGCCTTCTGATAAATCTAGAAAAGTATTTGGAGTTTTCACAACTGTGTTACAATTCTTAATACCATTTTTAATAATAGCAGTATGTTATACGTGTGTTAGTATAAGATTGAATGACCGCGCGAGGTCAAAACCAGGTGCTAAGAATACCAGGAGAGAGGAGGCGGACAGAGATAGAAAAAGACGCACAAATAGAATGCTCATATCGATGGTAGCTATATTTGGAATATCTTGGCTACCTCTGAATCTGATAAACATTTTCAACGACTTCTACGCCCAGATGACAGAGTGGAACTATTACTTTGTATCATTTTTCCTAGCACACTCAATGGCGATGGCATCAACATGCTACAACCCTTTCCTATACGCGTGGCTGAATGAAAACTTTAGGAAAGAGTTCAAACAAGTGCTTCCTTTTTTTGAGTCGACTGGCGGAGTGAGAAACAGTTATCATTCCGGTCGCATGCCAACACACAAAGCCGACAAAATATGTAACGGTAATGATACTATTCAAGAAACTTTGTTGGCTTCGTCTTTCAATAGAGGACCGTCGATAAAGCAACGAATATTAGAAGGCAATGGAAAAAGGGATAACGGTGTTGAGGTAGAAAATATCCTGTTAGAAGATAAAACCATTTCAGCCACTTTTCACACGAAAAGCGAAAATGTTAATCTTCAGTTAATAGATGAAGAATCACAATTAAGTGATCCCAAGGAGTCGAAATCTCCCATGTAATTGTAAGTATAAACAAGATGTATAGAATTACTGAAATTTTATATGGTTTACCATAATATCATGCATACGATCTCTTACATCTCACATCTCAGTAGCATCAGCACATTAGCAACACACTTCTTATTTGTTAAAAATATAGATTTTACATTAAAGTTCGTTTAGCAAAACCCGGAAAGATTTCTAAACTGATAGAATCTATCCCACACAACAAAACCATTCTGTGGCAATATTCAACAAGTTAAACTCGAGTTCGTTTCAAATCTTCATGTAATTTAATTCTTGAACTTAAATTTTCACCTCTCCCCCTTTTATTTGGGTAATTGTAAAAGTTACCTGCCTTAAAGTTACAAACGTGACTCTTAGCAGTCAATTCGGGTAAAACTTCGGGTATAAAAATGAGTCTCTGAAAAGCAAATTACTGAGAATTTCGGAATCTTTTTGGACAGTTCACGGGTTAGTTAGACAGTCATTTTTTGTTTGTTTGTAAACAGAGTTGCTTATCTTACAGAAACTTGACTTCATGACATGTTTGTTTGCTGTTTGCACTTTATTTTACAACTTTGTTTATTTGGTAATGCTTGACTACGTAGTTTTGGACTCCGCCAGAGCCTTTATTTATCAGCTGGTGACGTTGCAGGTTTGCCAAACCGCATGCATTGTATTCGTTATCTTATTTTGGTTTTACGTTATTTATTTTAAACCAAAGTATATCACTGTTAAATTTTGTTTTTTTGTGAATACAGATTACATTCAATACTCTCTAGAATAGTATGACAAAACAAAAGTTTACTGTAAGCCCAAATCTCTGTCAACGCTAAACGATGTTCTCTTGACTGTCTTATCAGTATGTAGATGATTATATTATATAGATAAAATCATTTATTGCACACTGATAAACACATCATCATCATCATTTCAGCCCGGTATCACCCACTGCTGGTATAGGCCTCCTTTTTTACACAACTACCCAAAAAAGGAGTGTAATTTTTTTTGGGTATGTATGTGAGTTTCTTTACTCTGCAACTCTTCTTTGCTTTAAGCGTCTCTCATCCAGGTATTCTTCACGTTTATATAAAGATAAAAGTGCAAGTGGCAGACATATTGCAATTTGTTCCAGACAATCATAATGGATCGTATCATTATGATTTCAAACAACCTCAATTCTGCCATAGACCGATCAAATTAACGCCAACTAATAGTACCGGAATCAGCGATTCAATTTGTCAACTATGAATCGTAATAACTAACATGAGACCAATTTACATGAGAATTAACCGTGGATTTGATTAGCAACCGATCCTGTATACATTATCTTGGATGTGTTTAGGTCATGATAGCTGTGATGTTGGGACCTATTTCGAATGTCAGCTATAGGTTCGCAATTATCTATCTTAGTTGCTAGACGCTCAAGATAGAGAGCATTGACAGAGAAGACGGCAGGCCTATACCGGGTTGAAATGATGATGATGAGTTGCTAGGAATGTAATTGCACTGTTTTATTATTTTTCGGAACAAGACTCCACAAATTTTGGATTGTTTCCGGAGTATGGCAATAGGCTGGCCCTTAACTGGCAAATTACATTTTAGGGTTCAATAAAGCGCACCTCTAGCTGCACCTTTGTGAAGTAGAATACTCGTCGTCACATCGGTCTAAAATATTGAACTTAAATAGGAATTCATTCATCGAGATTTCTTAGTAATAAGCTTCCAACATCATCATAATTGAAGTAACCTATCACTTTTACGCGATTTGTTTTCAACATTTAGTAGGAAGGCAAAGGCCACAGATTACCACGTATATGGAGATTATTTTACAAATGCAGGCTTATAACCTCATACATCCATCTGTACACAAGAGCGGGTGTTAATTAAACTAACGACCCATGATAATTTATGAGAAACGCGCCATGAATTTGCATATGAAGTGAGACGGTGCAAATTATGGTATTGTTTGTAGGGATTCTGCTAGCGCAAGTTGGAATTGATTTGCCATATTTTAGTTGGGCCTACATTATTTTAACATGGTAGTGTGAAGGGTTGGGTTTAGGGTGTATGTGAAGGTACGTAATGTGTGTTAACTATCACGATTTTATATCTATGGAGCAGACAGATTTTCCCAGACAAGGGAGGCTGTCGGTATTTATTGAACACCATTGTTATTCAGAATCTGGGAATAGTTAACAATGATTGTTTGCTTGTATTTCAACCTGCAACCTTGTGAAATGAGTCCTTGTATTATTTCTGCAAATCATTAGGTTAATTTTTTTCTATTGTCATCATTTTTAGGGTTTAATTTTGTTGTATTGATTTTAGGAGTTTTTATAGTAATGACATATATAGCAATAATTTTATTTAAATGTAGGTAATGTTGACATTAGTAACTTAAATTGGTATATCATCATCTGGAAGACGTTCACTGTTGAACAAAGGCCTCCTCCTTAGAACGCCACAATGAACAACAGCTTGCTAATAGCATATATACCTGGTATATATTTTATTAATATTTGCATTTTTCTTGTTCCAGATCAAAATTCGTGACAACGACTTGCTAACGATAATTTTGGACGATGAAAAATTAATGTAACAATTGTTTTTTACCTTTTTATCAATAAGTGCATACTGTATAGGCGTTTAACTGGCTTTGCTTACTGTAATTATTGTGTTACTACCGCTATTTAAACTTATATTAATGTAAATAAACATACATCAGTATAATCGAATGTAAGTTAAAAAGTTAGTATGTATAATAAAGCGAGTATCCACATGGCCTATTAATGATTTTCTCTCATTGACAGTAAAACTGTCGAAGTCGGTACGTATTATATAAAATAAATATCTAGTGTTGTAAATAAGTTATTAGATGTTTTTGATTGGTGTTTCTTGATTAAACTGTTGAGCCCGGTTTCAAACATCACAGTTTTTACTATATTAAGGCTAATTTCGTTGTTTACATTGGTTTAGTAGGAATTGCCTGTCGAGTAACATGTTACAACTAGCCAATATCTTAAGCGAAATTCTGGCTAACTATTCTTATCTTTGATATATTTAATGTTAAATATTATACCATTAGGGTGCATAGCTACTTTAACATTTCAATATACACTTTAGAAGAATGCATTAGATATTGCTATGGCGTGTTTCCATCTTACTCGGAGGTTATGTAGCTTATTTATGTACCTACTGTTATATTGCTAATGTTTATAATTATTAATTGTAATATAATTGTTTGCTTGTAAATTAAGATGAACATTAATTTAGAAATGTTAACAGCGAAATTGCCGTTTTTAGCTCGTTTTGTAAAATGTATATGTGTAATAAGTATACAAAAATGTCGATGTTTGAAATTATGAGTTTGTCGGAAAACACTAATCAAATCAGTAGATATATTTCTCGGCTATTAACAATCGAAATGTACAAAATTAAGTGCATAAACATAAGTTTTGTAAATAAGGTTACCAGTCATTATAAGGTTTTATAATCATAAAGGAGTAATGTAAACCGCTTGGTAGTGTAACGTTATAAAAACTAAATTAATCAATGTTTTAGTACTTAGTACCTATACATGTTTACTGTTACATTTGTGGAGAAATAAAAAGGATGGTTGTTTTGTAATTAATTGTTTTATTTGTTTATCTTTGGTGCATAGTACGAGGGTCAAACTGAAAGTTCTTAGAAAATCAAAAACTGATTACATTAGCCAGTTATTAGTTTTATTATATCTTTTCAAAATATTGTCCATTCACGTCAATACACCGCTGCATGCGATGGAACCACTGGGAAAAGCACTTTGCCCACTCGTCTTTAGGGTTCTCTTCAATGGCATCGCGATACGCAGCCACCGCTTCTTCAGCATTCATAAACCGCTTTCCTTTAAGTTTTTCTTTAATTTTTGGAAATAAATAAAAATCACAAGGGGCGAGGTCGGGGCTATACGGCGGGTGACCCAGTAATTCAACGTTTGATGTCGCCAAATAGTCGATCGTTCGCTTAGCGGTGTGCGACGAGGCGTTGTCGTGGTGAAGGAGGATCCTACTGCGAGGTCGTTTCTCTCGAACTTTTTCCAAGACAAGTGGCAAACAATTGGTAGTGTACCATTCTGCAGAAACTGTTTTTTGATCCTCTAACACAATTGTTGCGAAATGACCTATCCTTCCAAAGAACGAGGCCACCATTTTTTTTCCCGCACTTCGATCTCTCTTCACTTTAGTTGGCAACCTCTCGAAAGGAAACACCCACTGAGCAGATTGTCTTTTGGTTTCAGGATCATAACAGTAAATCCAGCTTTCGTCACCTGTTAGTATGTCGAACACAGCATTTGAGTCACCTCCGTTAAATCTTTCAATCATTTTACGGCACCAATCCACACGATGGAGTTTTTGAGCCTCAGTCAAATTATGAGGTATCCACCGGGCGCAAAGCTTCCTGACTGCTAAATGTTCGTGGAGGATTTTGTGCACTTGACTCATACCGATGCCTAAGCTTGTCCGAATCTGCTGATAGGTCACTCTTTTGTCAGTCTCTATCATACGCCGCACAACACAGATGTTATCTTCAGTCGTCGCCGTAGAAGGCCGTCCGTCACGTAAATCATCAGTGAGATTAGTGCGACCACGTTTAAACTCATTAAACCAGTTGTAAACTGTCGCACGAGATGGGGCTTCATCGTGAAAGGCCAATCGTAGTCTATCATAACTTTCTTGTTGACTTAAATGACATCGAAAGTCATAAAAAATCATTGCACGAAAATTTTCTCGTGTTAAATTCATGTTGACGTGACACAGACAATTTTCAATTTGCCGCCAAATCGTAAAACAAATGACAAATGAATGAAATATATACTCAGTAATATTGGCAAAGAGTTCTATTTTCAAATTTTAGAATTATTTTTTTATTATATTGTTTATAAGTGGCCAGTTCTAAGAACTTTCAGTTTGACCCTCGTATGACTGCCCCTTACCATGAAGTCTTAAAGTCTCAATGTTTACGTTGTGGAAGCGAGACGCCGCATTGCATTGCACGTTTTTAAATGTATAAATAAATTATACCTATGTACGTATAACAATATAATTTACTTATGTAGGTATAATTTAGGCCAAGAAAATATGGCGTGACGAACAAGACTCCTACCTAATAGACTAGCGTTGAGTGGCGGCAGACATGGACAAGTGGAAGGAGGAAGGGGAGGCCATTGTCCTGCAGTGGGACGATACAGGCTTATAATAATAATTGGGAGGTGACAAACTAGCTTCTGGGAATTCAGCACAAAAATAATATAATAATTATTTCTGACATGATATGGCTAAAGGCTCCTGCTCTGCTTTATCTTTAGCTGTGCGCTCGCGCCCTTTTAAGTACGTGCTATCTACGTGCAAAGCAAATACGGCGCCCGAGCGACAGTAAACAACCGCGCCGAATCTAGGATAAAAATCATAAAACCATCTAAAATGCTCACCTCTGTCTTGTACAAACTCCAAATAGAGTGACCACAATAATGTCCTATGGGTTTGCTTGTTGGGAAGTGCTGGATCTCCGAGCATCAAGCAGGCGGAGTGCGAGGCAGTGGCGGAGAAACAGTGATAGTAGACCTTATATATATAATCTATACAGACGCCAGCCATCATTTTAAATCATAGCCATTAATTGTAGACGCCTACTCACGATAATTCATATCCCTTTAAGCCTCTTCTTCTAGCTTTTTCTTCAGATGATAATTATACTCGTAGTACTTAATAGCAACATGGTAATATTTTCAAAATACAAGGGAATATTTCTCGTCTATAAATGGCGCAACTGCTAAATGGTAAAATAAAATAAAATAAATAAAATAAAAAGCCTTTTATTTCATTCCCTTAATAAATAATACATTTCAATTTACAAATATCATTGTAGAACTAATTAATTATTTAATTTGCGACATGCACTGTACTACACTATTTTATTTTAAATTTGGAATAAATGTTTGCATTCTCAAATTAGGTACACATTTTTTATGAGACCAAAATGTTTCCTGTAAATTATATTATATTATTTGTTATTGAATAACACTCATTTATAGGGAACCCCTGTACGGGTAAAGGCCTCCTCCAGACTAGACCATTTCTCTCTATCTTGAGCTTTCTCCATCCAGTTCTCGCCAGCTACAGCTCGAATGTCATCCGCCCAGCGCTTGAGCGGGCGGCCCACACGTCGCTTACCGGTGCTGGGGCCTTTCCACTTGGTTACTATCTTTGTCCATCTTCCGTCATCGTAACGAGACAGGTGACCCGCCCATTTCCATTTCAGCTTTCTTACATGGACTATTGCGTCTGTGACCTGTGTTCGTTTGCGGATTTCAGTGTTGTTTACTTTGTCCGAAAGCTTAAGGTTCAGTATACTTCTTTCCATCGCTCTTTGACAGACTGAAATTTTGCTAGCCGTTTTTTCGGTTAGGCACCATGTTTGGCAGCCATACGTGAGGCAGGGTAGTACACAAGAGTCTAACACTTTCTTTTTTAGTTTGGTGGGCCATTTAGATTTCATTATGTGTTTCAAGGACCAGTAACGTTTCCATGCTGAGCCGATCCTTCTCTCCACCTCTTCTTTGTCTATCTCTCTGAAGGATAGTTGCTTACCCAGATATATGTAGTCGTTGACGTACTCTACATTTTCGCCGTTTATTTGAATAGGTGTTAGGATATAGTTAGTCATTACTTTTGTTTTGTCAAAATTTATTTCTAGTCCGACGTTAATGCTTAGTAAGTGTAGAGTTGATAGCATGTCATTTAGTTCTTCAGCGGTGTTAGCTAGTAATGCAATATCGTCCGCAAATCGCAGATGGCTTAAGTACTTATCGTCTATTTTTATGCCCCTGTTTTTCCAGCTTGAATCTTTGAGAACGAGTTCTAGAACGGCTATGAAAATTTTCGGTGACAAAGGGTCTCCTTGGCGGACACCGCGTTCTATTTTGAAATTTGGTCCGGTTCTTTCCAGTCTGACTTTACTTTTACAATTCTCATATATGTTACTAACTATGTCGATGTACGCTGTCTCTACTTCGTGGTATTGTAGGGCTTCTTTGATGGACGCGTGTGAAATAGAGTCAAAGGCCTTACGGTAGTCCACGAAAGCTATGTAGAGTGGGGAATTAAATTCTTTATATTTTTCGATCACTTGGCTGAGAACATGGATGTGGTCTATAGTAGAGTATTTAGACCTAAACCTGGCCTGCTCTACAGGTTGTTTCGCATCGATCTTAGATCCAATTCTTTTCAACAGACATTGGGAGAATAATTTGTATAAACTAGCCATGAGACTGATCGGTCTGTAATTTGAGACATCTGCTGGATCTCCTTTCTTGTAGATAAGAATGATTTCAGATACCGTCCATTGCTCTGGCACTTTCCGTTCTTTCAGGATTCTGTTGAATAGTATGGTGACTAAGCCTGAAATCATTTTCTCTCCTATTTTCAGTGCTTCATTAATAATAGAATCAGGTCCTGGGCTTTTTCGATTATTTAGGTTTCTGATACCCCATACAATTTCCATCAGGGAGAAGTCTTTAACTTCGGTTTCGACATTTAGTACTTCAGGAACTCTGTCTATTAATACGCCTTCAGATGGTCTCTGTTTATATAGTTTTCTATAAAAATTCGTGGCCAACAGAACCAAGTCCTTCCTGTTCTCCGAACTACCTTCTGAGGTGTTAATCTTTGGTATCCACATTTTACACTGACGTAGAGACTTGTTCGCTGACTTTATACTGCCCGTTTTCTGTAACCAAATTTCATAGATATCTAGCTTGTAGTTTTCATATTCTTTATGTATATTTTTAGTGATAGTTTTGTACAAACTTTTTAACTCAATTTTTTCTTCTTTGCTTTTATTGTTATTTAGTTGTAAAGAATGCCTTTTTTTAATTAGTTCTCTAGTTTCCTTTGATAATTTAAAGCTCTTTTTTAATTTCTGATTAGTTCTTGCTAGTTTCAGGCTCTCTATAATACCTATTTCTATGTGGTCATATAAACACTGAGTAGACATGTTTATGTAGGATTTTTCTTCGAGGGCTTTTTCCAATGTTTCCAAAAATCTTAGTTGTTCTTTCTCTGTACTCAACAAGGAGTTACTTTGCGAAAACTTTTTGCGACATTTTTTGTGGCTTTTAATCCTTATTGTACCTCTTATTAGTCTGTGATCTGAGGGAAACGTAATTTTTCTCAGCACCTCGAAATTAATAAAATAATCTCTTTTGTTTGTTAGTAGATAGTCTATCTCATTTTTAGTTGTATTATTAGGTGACATCCATGTCCATCTTTGGCTAAGCTTTTTCTTGTATAAGGTGTTCAGTATGACTAATTCCTCTTCTAAACAGAATTCAATTAGTCTTTCACCTCGTTCGTTGCCGGTACCCAGGCCGTAGGGTCCAATTATAGGTTCTATAGTTACTTTAGGGATACCTATTTTGGCGTTGAAGTCGCCTATTATGATTATGTTCGGTCCTGAGTTTTCTTTTGCTTTCCTTACATCAGAATAAAATATATCTAGGTTTTCTTCAGATGAACTTTCAGTAGGGGAGTATACTTGTATTATTGATAGTTCTGTTTTATGAATTGTTAGTTTGAGCAAGGCTACTCTATCCGAAAATCCAGTGAATTTTTGTATATTGTTTTTATGTGCTTTCTTTACTAGAAATCCAATTCCTCTATGTCCTTTTGTCTGACCAAAATAGTAAAAGATACACCAATCTCTCTCTTCAATTCCGTATCCTTCCTTTCTTATTTCTGACATACCTATTACGTCCCATTTTACTGTTTTAAGAGCAGACTCTAGTTCAATCATACGTGAATCATCTTTGAGAGATCTCACGTTGTAAGAGCAAATGTAAATATCTTGGCAGAGTTTTTCATGTGGGTTGAATTTTCCTTGCGCATTTGTTTCTGGAGGGTTGTGGTCATTTTCTCCCACGGTGACCAGCCGGCTTGGGAGAGTCAGAGTGGGCCTTTTTGATTGCTATTCCTTCTTGTTATTGCTGGTGCGATTGACAAAACTTCTTATGTCATGTTTATTTTTCTTTGGTGGGTGTTTAATTGTTTTATTTATACTTTCTTCTTCGTTTTCAGACTCAGCAGCTGTATACTCGGGTGATTGTGATTGGTTCCTCTTATTATTTGTATTTAAGCGGTCTTTATTTTCTTTCTGTTTCGGGTAAATGATCTTATCGTAGCGTAGTACTGCGTTGATTCCTTTTTCTCTTTCATTGTTGACAATTTCTTGCAATTCTTTCCTTTTTTGTACTATCTTCGGTGGAAAGTCTTCCTTTATGTAATATCCACAGTCGAGCTCTCTTAGATATTTTTTACTCTTCAGAACTTGTATTTTTTTACCGAGCGTGATAAATGTAACTATGACTGGTCGGGGGTTGTTTCCTTTCTTTCCTTTGCGTGCTACGCATTCGATTTCCCATCTTTTGCAAGGAGTAGTTAAACAGTTGTTTGTAACATCTAAAATAAAGTTTTCCAATTCTTCATATGATTTTTCTTTTTCTTCAAGACCAAAGAATATTACATTTTTCTTTCTTAGTTTGTTGTCTATTATGTCTATATACTTCTCTTGTTCTTCCACTTTTTTTTCTAGGTTCTCAAATCTTTTATCAAATTTTTGGAACTGTAAATTGATATTTTCATTTATAGATGTTGTAATAGTTTCCTGCATGTTCTTCATATCGGTTTTCTGCTGTGCTAAGTCCTTTTGAATGCTTTGTAATATTTTTGTAATATCTTCCATTTTTATTTTATTTTATATTCGAATGTTAATAAGAAAAAATTTCTTATTAACATGCTAAATGGTAAACAATGATAAAATTCAAATTCCATTTTCAAAATTCCATTTTTTTTTCTCTAAAACCTTACTCAACTGTCAGAATAACATTGAATAAGTGTCAATATTATATTAATTCCAAATTAATGGACGTTTAATACCTTCGCTTTCGTCACCCGACCACAAAGACCTTACCCTTAAATGGATATTTTGGGATGGAAATATCTGGAAAATTAAATTTTGGTTACAATATCCACTTAATTACTTTTCTTTACGGCTGATGTATTTTACTGAAACGATTTTATAAGAGGTACCTTAATCAAAAGTGGTTTGGATATAGAATAACATTCAAGACTAATCGTTAAAAATGTTGTGGAGTAGGTACTTTTTTATAAAGCCGTGTGTCGAAGACTTGTTCTAGAAATGTATTTTTTTACTACAGATTGCTTCGGTCGGTTGCTAAGCGTGACTGCTGAGCCACGAGGTCCTTAGCTCGAATCCCGGGTCGGGCAAAGTGTTACTGAGTTTTTCTATTAGGTAATTCTCAGTAGCAGCACGGAGTCTGGATTTGTGCCCGGTGGTTGACAATAGGCTCGCCTACTACATTGGGACCTAAAAACATAACTGGCGAAATGTGGGTGTAATATATGTGCACCTCTGTCTACCCATTCGGGAAATACAGGTGTGATATTATGTTATGTTATAGTAAAGACTTCAAAAATACCTACTACCTCATGAAATTCTTGACGGTATCGAGTAATTTAACCAGACAAGTCATTTAAATATCATGTTATTTCTTAAAGAACTTGGCTCGCACTACCATGCTTACTATTCGTAGCTAGGAAAAGCACTCAAGTGTTACTCCACAAAGTCTTTCAGAATGGCAATGGGTTTCTTTAAAGGACGATAACCATTAATTGCAGCCACATTCACGACACGACGAAACGGCTTCATGGGGTTTATGGTGAGTTTAATAGCAAACTATCGTGGCCAGGTCGCAGGCTTACAGAATCAAGAAATTTTCAAAGAATCTTCACAATGCTCTGAATTCCTGGTACTTTTGGAACAGTTTTAGCTGACGTTTTTACAGAACATTCCTTTCGCGTACGTGAACTTGAAATGCTATGTCTATAAGTATAGTGTAAACTTTATATAAGTGAGGTAGGTCCCGACTATGATGTGATTTACGCGCCTCACAAAACATATGGGACCCTATATCCTAAAAAATATAATTGAGTAATTAAAAATCCACGACTGACAAAGAAATGGTAATAGTGATATTTCATTTTTCGATTTTTAATTTGTTAATTTTTACAGCCTATGTTCTTAGCGATAGTGTAAGGATTCTAACGATACTCTATACATCAAAATCGATTCAGGCATTCAGAAGTTATGAACGAATAAAGAAACCCATATACATACACCCTAAAAAACAAAACCTTTTTTTAGACAGTCGGGTAAAAATAATGTCTTTATGACCAAGTTTCAGTCACAGCATCCAACCTCAACTGAGACAATCAACTATAAACGATATTATTATAGTGCACAAGGGTGTCCAAAACAAAGCGAAAGTCGCTCGCACTCATTGTTTTATTGGAGGGCAAACCCACACGACCAGAGACAAATCACGCGCAGCATCAAGAGCTTAACTAACTTCTGAGATGTTTAAATAAGAAAATCTCATCAACTTTAATAAATAATGGATTCCAAGACCTTATTTTAAATAATATTACAAAAGAAGTATAATATCTCTGTTTCTGACACCCACTTCTACTAAACTTACTCTAAAACAATAGCTTGCAACAAAGTTGTCAACTAATATTATTTAGTAGGAGTCTGCATTCACAAAGGCAAGATAAAACTCGATTGTCGCTTTTGTATTAAAGGGTTGATTGCCCCGGGGAAATCAGTGGCCGCTTATAGAGGAATATTTTAAATATTAACACAAAGGACTTAATGTGCAATATTGAACAATAGTTTTAATAATAGGTTTAAAGATACACATTATAGCGCAGAATATGTTTGTTCCAGATTATTCAGAGACTTCATCTTTACTTAACTTTGCGCTGAAGGTTTTTCAAAACTGATTTTTAAGTAAGTTAATCATGCTTGTATTCTCCAAAGAGGTAGGCTGAGGTGTACATAATATAGTACACCTACATTTCGCTAGTTATGTTATAGGTCTCAATGTAATAGGGACTAGGCCTAGCTATCAACCGAGCACAAATCCAGACTCCGAGCTACTACTGAGAATTACCGAATGGAAAAACCCAGTAACTCTTTGCTTGACCTGGGATTCAAACCCAGGACCTCATTCTCAACAGTCGCGCTTAGCGACCACTAAACCAACGACGCAGCCGACTGATTTTTCAATACGTCCTAAAATAAGGTCATCTAAAAGCTTTTGTTATACAAGTTTATTGCGTGGCTTTACTTGCCGAGTTAAAACAAAAGCCTACGTCCAGCAGTGGATCGCGATTGGCTGAGAGAGAGAGAACAAAGGCGATGTTTGTTTATGTTCAACGGTAACACAAAAAAAAATATACAACCGATAAATAAAAACAAACCGAGTACGTTGAGACATTCGAAGTAACTTGTAGGCAGATGAAGACTCTCCAAAGTAGGCAAAAATAAGTGTGTCTCTGTAAATATATAAATTCTTATTATAGCAAATTGATTTAATCATTGTCTTTAATACCAAACGTAATAATTATAGTTGGTTCAAATAAAAAGGTGTGAAAATGGAAAAGTACATGAATAATCGCACACGTAACAGTGCACTGGCATAGCCTTAGTTTGTAACTCGGCCGTCGCTCTACCGTACTCCCATATAAAATTACTAGCTTTTGCCCGCGGCGTCGCCCGCGTTAATTTCGATGAATACCAACTTTTAACCCCTATTTTAATCCCTAAGAGAGATGAATCTGAAAAAAAGTAGCCCAAGTCTGTTCCCGGGTCTTAAACTTTCTATATACAAATCCGTCTAGCGGTTTAGTCGTGAAGGGGTAACAGACAGACAAAATTTCACATTTATATTAGTATGGATGCGAGCGCTCATATGGGCTGCGCTAATGTGAATAGCTCGCGTTCCATTCTGATTGCGTTCTCATTGCTTTCGTTGCCTGCTTGCAGGCCGGCAGCCGAGCATTATCTCTCTTAATGTAGGATGCAATAAGCAGGTAGATATGAGTACCAACATACCAAGCACTTTTGCTTAGTGATGAGCGTTGAATGGACGAACTAGTTGAATGAACGGTTAACGTAGAATCAACGTTTCGACGGTCCACCGTCCACGCGTTAACTAGTCGAATCTAGTAGACGGCTGAACTAGATGAGCACAACGTTCATATCTACGGCGACGCTTTGAACGAACTAGTTGAATGAACGGTTAACGTAGAATCAACGTTTCGACGGTCCACCGTCCACGCGTTAACTACCTATTCGAATCTAGTAGACGGCTGAACTACGTTCATATCTACGGCGACGCTTATATTTAGTTGATAATTGAATAATGAGTATTATTATAAATATAATATTTATATTCAGCCAGTCCTAAGCCTGGTAATAAAGTATGAAGGGAAGATCAAAGATTTAAAACTTCGCAAATACATGCCTAAGGCAAACAACAATATTCTACTACTCGAGTCGTAGAAATCGTTGTAACACAAAGCTTGAACGTGAATTCATCGAAACGTGACGTCGAATAGTCGACGAATTCGACTAGTTAAACGACTAGTTGATAAACGAAAATGGACGGTCTCGTTCCGTTAACGAAAAATGCGTCGACGACCCATCTCTACTTTTGCTACCTAAGTAAAACCTTGCAGGCAACCGGTGGATGCAATTAGCAAGCTGTCGTTCATTGTGGCGTTCTAAAGGATGGCATTGTTTAAGGGAGGCTTATACCCAGCTGTGGGATATTAAAAGCTGTGGATGATGATGATAATGATGATGTGGTGGTTATATCGCCTTACAACTCTCATAAACCCCTTAAATTCTGACAAATCCAAATATTAGCTTCCCTCACATGTAATGTGCTATTTTACAAATATATACAACTTAATTCTAATCTATACATATAATAAAATCGTAACGAAGTCAAAACTGTACATTGAAGATATTTGAAAAAAAATAAGTGCAATGGGATGTCTGAACGATTCTGAAGCCAAAAATATAATTTTTAGAATTTTTGTCTGTTTGTCTGTTTGTCTGTTTGTCTGTATGTATGTGTTAGATTAACGTAAAAACTACTGAATAGAATCTGCTGAAAGTTTGCAAATATATTCTTTAGGGGCCGGCGCGTCGGTATGCATTATATCATCACGGCATTTGCAAAGAGGGCTGAGCAATATTGCATTATGTCTTTGTTTTGTCTAATGTTTGCCGTAGAATGATAAAAAGACGAAACCAATAGTTGCATTATGCAGATTACTTACAGATGAACTTCTGAAGTAGAAATCATCACGCTATATCCACAAGGAACTGAGCAGTGAATCATGACATGTATAGAAACGTCTATTTTAAACATATTGCTATGTGTCATCGTAGCGTGGCGGTTTAACGATCGCCCTACGAGTATTGCATAGTGAGATCGATTCTTGACGAAGGTTTTTCTTTTTGCGTTAGCTTTAATTTCTTTTTGCATGTTTTTTGACTTAAATATCAATAAAAAGACAATTATAACATATATTTTAACATAATATTATTACGAACAATTTCCAGTAAATTACAGTTCTAAATTTTTATTTTTTTTCTACATTAGTAAGTTTGTAAATTCACCATTTCAAATAAGTGATGTCCAAACAATTCTGAAGCCAAAAGCAGTCGCTTCACGTTGACAACAGATAGGTTGTTCCATACTCACCTGTGCTTTCTAGGACGTTTGAAACACACATCAATGTTGAATCGTGTTCCAGCGTCGAGTCAATTAAATACATTTGCAAATACGTAAACAAGGGTAGTGACCAGGCAACGTTCGCTTTGCAAAGCACTGATCGGGATGAAGTGACCAAGTACCAGTCTGGTCGCTACATTAGTACTTCAGAAGCAGTATGGCGAATGCTGGCGTTCTCTATACAAGATCGGCATCCAGAGGTCATGAATTCATGGACGTCCATTTTGAGAATGGCCAGCGCATTTTTTTTCGACCCCGCCAATGTATTAGAGCGATTGGAAAATCCCCGCCAAACAACACTCTTGGCATTTTTAAATTGATTAAGGGAAACTTGAAAAATGATGGACACGAGCGGGACTCGAACCCGCGACAGTCGCCATACCGTGGTGCCGCTCTGCCAACTGAGCCACCGTGTCACTGCTCGCATCCATCAAATTTCAAGTTCCCTTTTAGTATTTACGTCTTATGGGTGACGTCAGGTATTATCTACGATTCCAACAGACGACTCTTGGCATTTTTACGTCTCTGTGAAGTTGATTTTTTTGCAAAGTCACTAACGTATGATGAGGTGCCGTCGTACTATACATACTACAAGCAAAGAGGTGTATTTAATCGACATCGACGTGGTCGTATTGTCGAAGGGTTTCCGGGAATCTTTATGGACACTGCATTGGGAAGGGTTTACACTGTGCATCCAAATAATGCCGAGTGCTATTATTTGCGGCTATTGCTTCACATCGTATAGGGGCCAACGTCATTTGCATTCTTAAGGACAGTTGATGGTATGGAGTATCCGACATTTCGTGCAGCCTGCGTAGCACGAAATCTTCTTGACGGTGACCAACACTGGGACAACACTCTCCTGGAGGCTAGCGTTAATGATAGCCCAAGTCGCCTATGACATTTGTTTGCCGTCATGTTGGTATTCTGCGGTATTGCAAACCCGGTTTTGTTGCGGGAAAAATATTGGCGTCATCTCTCTGAGGATATTTCATGGGCTTTAAGACATACTATTGAAGGAGACATCGGAGAAACTGATGAACGCATTTTGAACCACTGTCTCAGTTCTCATCAAGACGTAGTCATTGCCATCGGGGGCAATCCACTGTTGGAATACGGTTTACCGGCTCCGCAACCATTAAATAATCAAGAACGTGGAAACAGGAAGTATGTCGCCGAAACAAATTATGACCAAGACGCAATGACCACCATCGTGAATGACTACGTCACTAAATTTACCTCAGAGCAAGCACAGATTTACAATATTGTCCTTGAAAGGGTTCGGCTCGGCCAGGGTAAAATGTTTTTCTTGGATGCTCCTGGTGGAACAGGGAAAACATTTATTACCACTGGCATTCTTGCAGAGGTTAGGAAACAAATAACGGTGGCAAAGTTGTCTTCCGGAATTACTACCTCTCTCTCCCTTAGATGACAAAATATAAGCGCTTGCCATACTCTAGATACACATCAATTCGAAGCAATAAAACGTCTGTTCTTGGAGAGTTACGCAATAGTTTTAAGAGAAATTTGCTGAAATGTAGTCATAATTATAGTAAAAATGTACAATACCACATAGTGAAAGTTTTAGACAGAACTCAGCAGGAACAACAATCATGTGATGGATCGGCACCATAGATATAGGATCCAAGTAGTTCACCCCACATTACGCTCCGATGTGTTCAAGTACATAGAGGCGTAACATTTTCTTACTTCCACAACTTTGTTAATATTTTCAATTCATAGTTTCAAATAACATAATTGTATGGAATCAAATATTCACTTCGTCTGAGATCGGCACATTCCTGTTCGTCGGTGATTTTAGAGAAATATTTTCTGACTTAAATGCTCTGTAAAAACGTTCTTTATATATTTCACTTTATACACTGGATATACATAAATATCAATAAATAGTAATATTTAGACGGGGTATATAGAATTCTGCTCATTATTTCACGTTCTTGGATAAGTTGGTAAAGATATGATTTGATAGTGTGATTCCCGCGTTCGGCAAGATATTTGCATAAGCAAATATCTCTTAACGCGGGAATTGTATTGACAAACATAACATAACATCACGCCCGTATTCCCCGAAGGGGTAGGCAGAGGTGCACATATAGTACACCCACATTTCGCCAGTTATGTTTTAGGTCCCAATGTAATAGGGGGCGAGCCTATTGCCATCAACCGGGCACAAATCCAGACTCCGTGCTGCTACTGAGAATTACCTAATGGAAAAACCCAGTAACACTTTGCCCGACCCGGGATTCGAACCCAGGACCTCGTGCTCAGCAGTCGCGCTTAGCAACCACTAGACCAACGAGGCAGTCAATGAATTGTATTGAATAATCAAACATCATAATATTTTTAATTTTATTGGTTTATATGTTTTAACTCTCTAGCAGAAAGTGGACTGTAGGCATCCGTCGTCAAGTTAAAGGTCTGTGATCCACCTCAAAGTTATCATTTTGTAGATAATCATCATAGACGTAGAAATTATAACAAATTGTAGCACTGGCCATACTCATACCACACTATCACGCCTTTATTCCCCTAGGTAGGCAAAGGTATACATTTCGCCAGTAAAATAACTGGTCTCAATATTACAGGGGGCGAGAAAATTAAATTTTCATTAACCGGGCACAAATTTAAAGTCGGTACTGTCACCGAGAATTTGTGGAAAAACCAATCACTCTTTCCGATCTGGTAAACAAACACACGGAACTCCCGCTCAGCAGTCGCATTTTACGAACACTAGACCAATAAGGCAGTCAAATTCTAAGTTCTACACAATTATCAAAGTATTTTTGTTGCTAGGGAAATCCTCATGGACTTTCTCCACCATGAGCGGACGGAGGGTTATGCCGGTCTCTTATACTAACTAAAACCTCAGGGTATCCGCCTAACAACCTTAGGTTGAGGGACTCGCGATCCGCGTATGCTACACCATCTCTTTAAACAAATTCTGACTCGCCTCTTCGCGATTGGTCCCGCTCACCACGTAGGTACGGCCTACGTGCCTTATGTCCCTTAAAACCGCCTTTTCTGTTTGAGCATCGAACTGCCCAAGTTCGTCGCCCACAGGCCCAACCTATGGGTGACGGACATGAGCAGTTCTTTTCGGCTACAATAAATTTCAATACAAGCGCTTGGCGCATTTTGGCATACAAACTATCACCATTAGCACACGCAGAGGTAGACTTAATTAAGTCTTAGAAACCAGCTGATTTTTACACGGATTACTGTATGACGGTCGCTTCTGCGTTACCAGTCCACACTCTCTGTAAATGTTGTCTGCTGAAGACAAAACTACAACCGTAGTTCAGAGAAATGCATGCTGTCAATGTAGTACATAGATACAGTAAAATAAAGATACATTTAAAATTTAAATTCCTTATAAGCCAACAAATCGTGTCAATAACTTTCCTGTTAGTCACTCAATATTTACCGATCATACAAAATCGGTATAAATAGTAAACTAGCCCCATCTTAATTTGAAATATACCTTTATCATTAAAATACTATGTATATTCCATTCGGTAAGTAATTTATAGTGTTTTCCACTTACTTACAAAATCTGATAATAGTCTACTGGTGTTTTTACCTGAAATTCACGCGGACGAAGTCGCGGGCAACAGCTAGTACAAAATAAAAACAATGTATACAAAAATAAAAAGGTAAAAAGCATCAAAGAATTCATCCCCATCGATGTCAACCGGTAACGTGCCCAAAAGACTGGCAGCATTGCCACGTTGAATGGCAATGCTAATTCTTTGGCCAAAAAATGAACCAGCCCTTTGGTCACGTGTGGAGTCGACTAGGCGCTTTGCTAACTCTATAAATCACATCGCTACTAACACTGATGATTGATTATGCTGCCAAATATAGCGCTCAATTCACTTCCTACAAGTGAAAACCACTCCTACTCCGTGACTTTTATAATAGTGTACGCAGAGACTCTCTTATTTGATTGATATTAATGTTTCAAGTTGAATCATAGAGCTATAAGTGCAATTGGTAGCACTAAATTTATTATTACGTAATCCAAAGTGAGGGTCTCATAACTTTAAGGTAGGTAACATAGATCATAGCTACAGCACTAATTAGTAGATCTGTGGGGTTAAGCAGAATTTGATCCGGTCGATATTATGATTGGTAACCTTTTTTCACTCATAACATATGGCCAATTCCGTACCTCAAGGAGCACGTTATTCTTTGGCTTTTTCTATCCGTTAAGAGAATAGTACTATACTACATTTGATGTTCTTTCTTTTTTTATGGTTATTTCTTGTGTGTACAATGTACATAATAATAATTTTCTCCTGACCGAAATTAGGTCAAGGTAGCCTGTCTCAACTGAGACTAGCAGACTACGCTATAGATAATATTATACTGCACAAGTATATACAATGTCAATACAGAGTGCAGTTGAGTTAACACACAATTCTGTATTGTAAAGATTATCGCGTCAAAAGTGTTACTGGGTTTTTCCATTAGGTAATTCCCAGTGGCATCACGGAGTCTGGATTTGTGCCCGGTTGATGGCAATAGGCTCGCCCCCTATTACATTCTGACCTAAAAGTATAACTGGCGAAAGATAGGTGTACTATATGTGCACCTCTGCCTGCCTCTTCAGGGAATACAGGCGTGTTGTTATGTTTACCTCGTCAAAACATCTTCAGTGACTGGGATGAGATTGGTCGTCGTGACCGAAGACCGAAGTTCGTTAAGTTAACAACGCGCAGTACCAAGTTTTTTTGCAGAAACATAACATTTTATACTTTGAATCGTTTTTCAAAATAATAAACGCTGAAAAATAAAAAGATTCATTCGACATCAAAATTTCGATACAGTTGACGTTTGGACAAGGAAAAAGTTTCTTGGGTTTTTCGTTCAGAAACTTGCGAAGGGCAAAACTTTTTTTATGGTTATGGCGTTTTAAAAGTGGTGATTGCTCTTCCGCGGCGTCAGGATGTCGAAAGACGAATAGATAGAAAAACATGTGCACAATATATGATTTTTCTCGAGAATTTCTTTGAACTCCGTATTTGTTTTATTCTTCTAACAACAGTATGTATTGTCTTGTCCATCTTATTTTAACACGAATAGTTATTGCTCGAGTGGTATCCGGCCTAGAATTGACCATCCCCGTTCTTCCGGGGGGTGTCGTAAGAGGTGGAAAATCCAGAAGATGGGCAGCACCGTTTTCTGTAACTGCACCATTAATACTGCGATCCCAAAGCTGTTTGCCAAGCGTGGAGATTATGGCAGACTCCCCCCCCCCCCCCCCGCATCGAAAGAGGAGGCCTTTGTTCAACAGCGGTCGTCTTCAGGCTAATGATGACGAATTATTGCTCTACGTTTGGGTCTTCTAAGATTATTCTCAGACGACCCCGTAGCTAGTAAGACTATGCTAGCCCGAAAATAATGATTTAATAAAATACTAAATATATATTTAAAAAAAAAAACATAACATAACATAACATCACGCATGTATTCCTCGAAGGGGTAGGCAGAGGTGCACATAATATAGTACACCCACATTTCGCCAGTTATGTTTTAGGTCCCAATGTAATAGGGGGCGAGCCTATTGCCATCAACCGGGCACAAATCCAGACTCCGTGCTGCTACTGAGAATTACCTAATGGAAAAACCCAGTATCACTTTGCCCGACCCGGGATTCGAACCCAGGACCTCGTGCTCAGCAGTCACGCTTAGCAACCACTAGACCAACGAGGCAGTCAGTTATATTTTTTTAATAAATGAATAACCTCACGATAACGTTTTGTTAGTAGGCACAACAAAGCTGGAATATTCCCTGGAAAGAAATCCTGCAAATCTGTAAAAGAAGGTCAATGCTTTATTATTATAAACTTCGCAATGCCTTTTAATAAGAGAAACCATAATTTCAAATTTAATAACTCTGGTATAAAGTTTAAATGTAATTGGCATGAAAAGAATGTTTGAATTGCAGTAAAATAAAGAAAACATATTAATGTAGATAAGAGCGGTCTTAGAATTTATTTTGGCAATTGTAGCAACTAATTCAAGATTTTGACAGTAATAACCTGTACACTCGAGTTGTTGCCAGTTGTAGTGGGCTTTACACACGTGTTTATTTGACGGCTCGTAGCTACGTGGCTACCGCGCAGATTAGTCGATCTGCGAGGTTAAGCCGTGCTCGCCGCGGTCAATCTTGCGATGGGTGACCGTTTACATGTTTGTTCCATACTTTGAAAGGCATGTTAAGTCGTTGGCCGAGCGCCTGATATGTCTGCAGTTCAGTCGTGTTGGTCTGCCTTCCTTTCGGACTATGAGAGTCAGGGAATAGGGAGTGCACCTGTGTTTGTGCATACTTGTGCTACATACATATTATATACATACATAAAGTCACGCCTGTTTCCTTGAGGGGTAGGCAGAGACCACGGATTTCCATTTGCTACGATCCTGGCATACTTCTTTTGCTTCATTCACACGCATCACATTCCTCATACACGCTCTTCGGTTGAGGGTACTCCTCACTTGCCCTTTTTTACTTGTGCTATGTTATAATATCTCCTGCGTAGTTGGCAATCTTATCTTATTAATGATCTAGTGACGCGGCGAAGTCGCGAGCCAAACTGGGCTATACCTGGTTAGTTTTTTTTTATTAAGACAATACGTGAAACTCTCATCTCCTTGTCTATCTATATTTGGGTGAGCAACAGAACACGTCTATCTACAGAAAAAGCAGCCGTAATTTCGATACCCAGACAAAGGAGATCCAATAAATATTACACCCACACGATTCGAAAAACAAGTCTTGTGGAAAGCACTCATCCCAAATGTACTTCTATTTATACTAGAAAAAATCTGAACCAATCTTTTACTTATAAACGTCTGATACTGTCACAGGTACTAAATTCTAAATGAAAGTTTCGTCACTAGAACATATTTCAAAGCTTCGAGGAATCGCGTATAAGGGCCGCTATATACGGGCGACTGATTGACCAGACATGATGGCGATCGGTCAAAACGAAGAACAAAAGATTTTGAGTGGATTTTGTTGCGATCTATGACATCGCTTCATCGTCATCATTAGAAGACATCCACTGCTGAACCAAGGCGAGAGGCCTTCCTCCAGCAGTAGACGCCATCGATATCCCTTGCGATGAAGTAACTCACTCGCTCTGTTGACATGCACTTGCAATATGGATCGGACTGTTGAAAGAGTGTACTACGTGAGCTCGACATATGGATTAACGCTTCTGCAACAACACTGTACTGCGACTCACCATAGTTCGAATACACGCTTGTGCGACACACTAAAGCTCGAGATCAATCCGGTGCGACAAACAATTATGCGACAGTAAGTAGACACTATGGGAGTGCGACAGTTGTCTAACACTGCGTCGGTGCAGTACGAGTATTAGGGTAGTTTAAGACTACCAAAGTGCTACAAACGCTCTTGCAATGCTGCGTACGAATCGCTGCGATTCGTCGCCCGTATGTGGCACCCTTAACAACCGGTTGCCTAGCAACGAATAGCGAATAGGTAGCACGATATAATTGAAAAGTTAGACAGCGTATCAAATCTTAATTTGGTACAACATTTACATTAGTAATTGTTAAAATTATTTTCTCTTTCGTTAATTTAGTTTTTAGACGCAAATGGAATGAAAACACCGTGTTGAGTTATGCGGTGTATAAGGTTGTTTTAACATGTCTCGTTTTAACGAAGTTTTTGTAAATCTTGGTGGGGTTGTTTTTTTAAACATAATTAAGGCGTGGGTAGGTATTTCATTGTTTTTTTTTATAATTTTCGGAAAACTTAATTGAATATGGTATAAATACTGGTTGTAAACACAGTGGCTCATGAAAATATCGTTAAATTTGAAGAGTCGAAGATGGATCTTATCACGGTTTGTTTTAATTATTTTGTAAAGTCTAAATTGACAAAAAAACTTGAAAAATGATGGACACGAGCGGGACTCGAACCCGTGACTTTCGCCATACCATAGTTTCCTTTATCAATTTAGATTAAAGCCTAGAATGGGCAGCATGCAAAAATGACACCAAAAGTGTTAGATGAATTCATGTGATATAGAAAACTAGCGTTTTTTTTGTAATGTGATAAAGTTTTTACTTACTCAAGAATGTAGACATCATTGTAAAACTGACGGAAATTATACTGTACCCGACTGGGTCCATAATTGTAACTTATATATTTATTTCCCTACAAACTATGCTGACGTTATGGTACGCAATAGATAATTCAAACTGATGATTGTAAGAACTGTTTTTTGGCAACCCTTGAAAAAAAATGGAAAGAGTAGATTTTAATCTGCATAGACAATTTTGAACCTTTCATACTCATTGCTTCGACCTGTTTATTACTTAACGGGCACAACAGTGTATAGTGCCTATCCTCGATATTATTGCGACCGAATACCCCGTAAACAAAGATTAAGATGCCACTGGCCTACATCGGGAGATCGATCAGAACTCATCAGTCATGTTTCCTGTTTACTCTGATCAATTACCAATTTGGTGTGTTTCCCTATCCGGCGTAGAAGATAATATTGTGCCAGTGATTTTTGTACCTATAAACATAACATAACATCACGCCTGTATTCCCCGAAGGGGTAGGCAAAGGTACACAAATATTAGTATACCCACATTTCGCCAGTTATGTTTTAGGAGGCCATTGCCTGCAGTGGGACAGTCATAGGCTGTTATTATTATTACAAAAATTAAGTGCTGACTTGTTTTTGAAATAAAACTATGTTTACGGATTTTATAAATTAACATGATATATTGCAAGACTAACGATCGATAATGTATAATAACTTACACTAGACTGTAGCAAGTTCCTGCAACGCTACTATCATTATAGTATTAATTAAAACGTCACTAATATATGATATATCGGCACTTTAGAAAATATTTCCTTGTTATTGTTGTTTTAGTGACATCACTATAATATATTAGGTACCTACTGCATCAGCTAATTTATACCTTATAAGAATACTAACAGTTCCCCGCGGCGTTACCCGCTACATTTTTTCGGGATAAAAAGTAGCCTTTGTGTTAATCCAAGATGCCAGCTACTTTCATATAAGATTTCATCAAAATCGGTCAGGCCGTTTGAGCGTGAAGAGGTAACAAACATACAAACACATTAACAATCTTTCGCATTTATAATATCAATGGGAAATGTGACTCATTCTTTATTGTACACACAATATACAGCTACAATATTACAACATGTTAAGGTACTTACAGAGGCGAGCTTTACTCAAACTAGTTATTTAAAGCAAGACTAGTGACTCATTTAAATTTATGCGGTTAAATAAATGGCTATAAGTTCGCCCACTGACAGCTACAATACTATTTCATTGATTAATGTAATTTGAATTAGAATGCAAAATCATATTTCTAAGATATATTAATAACAATATTGTTCTCCTAACCAAATTCCTGCCACGGCCTGTCTCAGCTGAGACTATCTAACAACGCCGGAGATATAGGCACAAGTATGTGCGTAAAAAAAAAAACATTTATACTTGCCTAGGTTTTGCTGCAACCTAGACCACCATGATATTTTCCAAGATATAACTGCAGAGATATTTCTTAAAACAAATATTAACCTTCCAAGCCTTTTTAACATGTCACCAGAGGTACAAACATATAAATTCTGTGAACTGACAACCATTAGAAAAGATTTTCCCAAACCAGATTTAGTCGTCATGATAGCACCCGACGGATTTGGAGGCACTTATGCGGGTCCCACACGACCAGTTAGGCCTGTTTAGGCTGTTTGCCTCGTAAATATACATTTCCAGTAATTGCCACTACTCTAGATGTAGTTTAATTCAGTGTTTTGTTAGAAATTGGGTTGATGCAGTAAAGAATAATAAGTAAGTATTTGTTACTTTATCACAACTATACATTACTAAGCTAAATGATAATGGACAGATGTAGGTCAGATTTAGCTAAGTTTAAGATGGTTGCTAAGTTTTTTTTATATTAGTTCCCTACGTGTTAAATATTTGTAAGTTACAGAGTGTGATATGGATGCTGTTGGTGTACCTGTTAAAAATAAATAAATAACAATTGTAGCCTAAGTCCTTCCGTACAGTTAAAGCGATATTCATATATATTCCCACAAACAAATAGAGTTTATTACACTTTTTGTAACTTTATGGTGTCTACCTATGGTACCAAAACCCCGGTTGAAGAATAGTACCAACCTGGTACTTGCACCTAACCTAGTTCATGTAGTCGGAGGAGGATAGCGTACCAGCATCTTTCAAACTTCATGTTACTTCCACAGCCATCAAACTCGCCCACAATAGCGTTAACGATGAAAAATGGAGTTTCTGTGTACCATTAGTTCGTTATTACGTCAAATCATAACTTCAAAACTTCGTACCTTTAGGTAATAATGATAAAAGAGTTTGAAGTCTGCCGTCATATTAAAATTGGAAGAGCGGCAACAGCGCACGTCTTGAATGTTTCTAATATGCTTTAGACCTCAATATTGGTTATTGAGCATATTGGAAGCTTACGGCAAAGATACTTAGTCAATATTAATATACCTAAAATTTATTAACACGCTTTAATATAGATGAATAGCCGTGCCACGCGGCTACGCTGTTACCTGCTACATTTATTCGGGATAAAAAGGAGCTATGTGTTAATCCAAGGTGTCAGCTAACTTCACCTGCAATTTCATTAAAATCCATTCAGTAGTTTTTACGTGACAGAGTAACAAACATCCATCCATATTTACAAACTTTATAGTAGGAATGGTGGATGTAAATGGCAAGTTGTCGTTCATTGTAGCAAAGGGGAGGCCTTTGTTTAACAGTGGTGACTTATAATGATAAAGAAATAAGTATACAGACAATAGAGTTATACATTTTAAAAGGCACATTGATACTTGACTTTTTTATTTAGGATGTGTCATGGGCATCCTTCGTCCTAGGATGGAGGAGTATGATTAACTCTTACCGTCTAAAACCCAGGATGTCCTAGATGCCTTAGGTCGAGGGTCACGGGATCACATCTCTCTACACATTGATACTTGCCTCGGCTAGGTACGTTGTGCATACAATTCCGATCCGTCAACTTAAGCTAACTTCATAAAATAGTTAATTAATTAATAATATAATGGCCGCATTTCCAAGAGTTTCCTGCTAGCTATAACAATTTAATGCTAATTGAAATTATGCAATGTCGGATTCCGCTTACGTAAGAACTTTAAGTTCACTGCATAAGCTTTTAAGGCAACCATTACTACTTGGTTTCAGTATACCTGCCTCCGTGGATAAGTAGCAAAATGCTTGACGTAAACATAACATAACATCACGGCTGTATTCCCCGAAGGGGTAGGCAGAGGTGCACATATAGTACACCCACATTTCGCCAGTTATGTTTTTAGGTCCCAATGTAATAGGGGGCGAGCCTATTGCCATCAACCGGGCACAAATCCAGACTCTGTGCTGCAACTGAGAATTACCTAATGGAAAAACCCAATAACACTTTGCCCGACCCGGGATTCGAAATCAGGACCTCGTGTTCAGCAGTCGCGCCTAGCGACCACTAGACCAACAAGGCAATTATACTATCACACTAATATTATAAAGGCTAGGCTAAATACTTTAATATAAATGAAAGTAAAATAAGAAGAAACGACACTTACCTACTTAATCTTTAATTCTATAAAAAGCGTGTCCCCGCTAAGACACGAATTTAACAATTTAGATATGCTAATGATGCTGTCAAACCACTTTACACGACCCTAGCTATAGAGCTCCCCCCCACTCCTCCCTCTCTTTACTTGCCCCCGCGCGCCCGCTAGTACCCACTGTTGGCCAGTATGCAAGTAAATATTGATGACTATTAGTTAGCTGGACTACACTAGGAGTAAAGGTCGTGTATCACTTGGATTAAGCATATAAGAAAGTAATTAAAACGGTAATTTCAACATGACACGATAGCTCGATATAGGGGTAAGTATGGCATAACACGATGACGAAGTTGCGCCATAGATATCGAAGCTCGCGGGTTTCTGTCCATTTTTCGATCAGTAAAAAAATATGATTTATTCCTTATAATTTAAATTCCTAAAACTCTACGACTTAAGTATTTTTTAAGCCAGTATTTTAATATACATTGAAGCGGAAATCCGTAATTATTAACATTTTCGAGAAAAGAAATCATTGTTCTAGGGGAATATGTGAAATGGCAATCGTTAAGGTAATGCAGAACGCTAAAATTGACATTGTGATTAAACCAATGCAAACAACCCATTATAAAGTTTGTTAGAAAATTCTCAGTAGCCTGAATAAGAATGCGAAAATTGCGAAACTTGGAACTTCAAACCTCTTTTTACAAAATGGAGATCTTCAAAGAACACCTAATTAGTAGGTTCAAGGAAAATAAGAGAGTTGGTAGCTATATATAATTATTAGTATTTAATTAAGTCTCATCAAAAGTCCACTATCAACTACAGCGCCCTAAGCTTACAAGACAACTGAAACAATACCGTAGACGTAAGTGGGAGATATATTTCTGTCCCACTTTCACACGCTCCGCCAATTCTAAGCTAAAAAGCACACAACGGAACAAATATAAATTATTATAGAGAAGATAAAATCATCCAATTCCGGCTTTCTTGCCAAGTATCAAGTGACAGGCCGTTTGCTTTCCCATTACGCACACTCGTAACCTATTTTCCTTATTGACTGTACCAACTTTATTGTCACCCTTTTCCCTTAGGATAACCAAACCAAGTGTAATATACACTTGAGGGTAGCCGCGAGCACTCCACAAAGCAATTTCGTCTTGTTCTATTACAATTACGATGACCTACTCAAAATTATAGATTTGGCTTGTATAGGGGCCAAAACAGTCACAAGTCCTGTAAAACATTTTTTCGTGGGGATACGTTTGTGGGTTGTTTCAGAATGGGTAAAAAGAGGACTCTTTCTCTGCTTTAGATGATAAAGACAGAAGAGTTTTTGAGCTAGACCTTAGAAGGCTCTCTGAAGTCTGAAGTCTTTGGATCTCGATCTTTAGGTTGTATAGTAGGGTTGGCCAAGGCCACTGTAACCTGTGGAATAACAGTGACATAGGCAGTGACTGTCACTGTCACCACATCGATGGCCTGGTCTTAATATCTGGTCAAGAATTTACATCGAATCCCTCTCCCATAGAATGCACAGATTCTCTTAAGCAACATAGAGGTTAGTAGTATCTTTGTATGTTGGAACTGTGACACGGAACCAGGGAATCCGTGCAAGTGGAAAAACGGTTGACCTACAAAAGTCAAATAGGATGGTTGATGTATGGAGATGACGTAATGATTCGAGTATGTATGCATAATTGCATATATGTACATATTTTCCATTCACTACGCGGAAGCTAAACTCACGATAGCTAACATAGAAAGCCAGTAACTAAGGACCATGGAACAAAATGGTAAATGGTAAGCTGGTAAGGGCTGCGCCACGGATCAACAAAGGTCGCGGGTTCAAATCCCGTTCGTGGCCATAATTTTTAATTTCCTTTATAAATTAAATGGGATATTAAAAACTTGGGATGTTAAATGGATAGTCCCCGCCATTTGGGAATATTCGCGTGTCCCCCCAAACTCGGCAAAATGGCTGTAGACTGAACGTCGAGCTTTTTACGCGCGGAGTAAAAGGCTTTTTATTGCACATAAAATTATTTTCGTATGGAGCACCCGCGCTTCTGTGGCCCGTATAATGTTATTGTTTTAAGAGGCAGGCGACGGCGACGGCGGGTTTAAATTATATAGTGGTACTAAGTAAGCTAATCAAATCAGGCTCGTTTATTATGTAACTAGCTGCGCCCCGCGGTGTTACCCGCGACATTTTTTCGGGATAAAAAGTAGCCTATATGTTAATCCAGGGTATAACCTATCTACATACCAAATTTCAACCAAATCGGTCCAGCCGTTTATGCGTGAAAGAGTAACAAACATCCACACATCCATACTCACAAACTTTCACATTTATAATATTAGTAGGATAGTAGGATAGTAGGATAGGATACTTAATTATAAGTCAGGCTTTTCTTCTATATCTCCATCACCAATACTGCGATCCCCGCCGCTTGCCAAGCGTGGGGATTATGCCCCCCCCCCCCACTCCAAAGGGGAAGCCTTTCTTCAGCAGTGGACGTGTTCCGGCTGATGATGATGATAAGTTATGCTTGGTTAGTCTTGATTTAAGCAACAAGAACGCCACTTGCATTGTTTTCAGTTTTAAGGCTTTTTCTGTATTCTGTGTTTGTTGGTGTACAATAAATAATAAATATTTTTATCTTGTTTATTAATATAAACTTCAACTTAACTAAGCAGGTACCTACCAAACATGGCCTTTCGTTTTCGAAGTCGTTCTATATTTATTAAATAGTTAGGTGTATCTTGTACTTTCTCTTTTCAAACAATCATTTACTTATAGGACGCCCTTTTGCTATTCTTCGGAAACAAATATAGCAATACGGTAAAAAGCGTCAACATTTCGCCAAGATTTACCTACATAACATGCTGATGGCTGATGATGATGATAGAATTCAATTATCATAATCATAGTTAACTATGTGGATTACTAACTCAAGATCAAGATTCAAACTTGATCAAATTATGACCAAAATTCGGGAGAATCTTATAACTTGCACCACTTGGTGATATTGAATTCTTTTCCCGAAATGAGTAAGTGTAGACGTCTGTCTGTACTGCATGTACCATATAATATGTCAATGTTGGTAAACAAAACGGAATTAAGGTCATGGTATATTAATTAACTACATTTTAATTAGGACGGATTCTCGAAAGAGGCGTCTCTTACTTATATTTTATTATTTATTTTTCTTGACTGCCTCGTTGGTCTAGTGGTGGCTAAGCGCGACTGCTGAGCACGAGGTTCTGGGTTCGAATCCCGGGTCGGGCAAAGTGTTAATGGGTTTTTCCATTACCATCATCTTTCTTGTAATAATATCAGCTGTATTTCTTTTATTGTGTGCGATAAAAAATTAAGAAAAATTCACTTTAAGATGGGACTTACCTATGCCTTAAGAATTAGGAAGAAATTGGCATCTTCAGGCTAAACATACATTTGATTGATTAATTAATCATTTGTTAGGTGGGAAACTACATTTTATATACTTTTTTATATATACTATACAATAATAGTTATCATGCAATTTGTAATGAATATGAATTCTAAGTCATTTCTCAGAAGACCGAACCTAAAAAGCACTTTAACATAGGTATTATTAGTCCTCCCACTACATTAGGTAAACTAAGTACAGATTAGATTTCAAGAAAACCCCACACGATCGGCTATGAATAAACCCACAAAGTAGTACACCAACAACGCAATCATTAACAGCACAGTACACCACGTAATTGCCTCTCACTGGCGACTGAGACGTAAAACAAAAGCATCCAAGCATTGAGACGTGATTAATTACTGAGTGAAGTTTGCTTTAGGTGTGGGTTAAGTTCGATGAATGGTGATGGTTGATTGAGAAAATTTTCGCCTTTCGATATCGGTTTGGAGAGTTTGGTTCACAACTTTGGACGTGGTAGGAATGTTTTAATTTTAACAATGCTGATCAAGGCATTAAACGAAACTAAGAAAAAGTATTTTGAATTGAAAAAGTTGTAGTTTAACTGTTTGAATACGAAATACCTTTCCAAATTAAACGTAAAATAGATAACAAGTACTTCAGTATTGACACATAGAAAAAAAGAATACTCCGTGGTTGTTAAAACTGGCACTAACAAAATAAACGCCTTACTTGACTAGGATAATCTTTAGACACATCGAAATCAATGGGCTCAAAATGTTCTTACAAACAGGCTTATAATAAATTCAAAGCTAGTATTTGCAATTGAATTTTAGCTCTGAATACACTTAATATTCCTTTCACATTGAACATCAGCCGATAGAATATATTAACTACAAATTGGTCTATACCCCAAGGAAGTGTTATCGGTTGTATTCTCTTCCTAATATACATCAACGACCTGCCTAAAATATGCAATCAACTATGTGTGATGTTCGCCGACGATATATCCATCCTATTTAAAACACCTGCTAATAAAATAGACAATAATATCATAATAGAAACCTATAATACAGTAAAAACCTGGCTACATAACCATAATCTAGAAGTAAATAATAAAAAAACAAAAATAATCCAGTTTAAACCTTATCAAAAACAAAATATTAATCTAAATACTATAACACAAAACATTAACATAGAAGAAGTAGATAATTTCACTTTATTAGGACTAACTCTGGACACCCACCTTAATTGGAAAAAACATGTTGAGAAAGTACAAATAAAATTATCCCAATTCCTATATGGGCTCAGTGTTCTTAAAACCAACACTAACATCAAATATGCACTATCAGTATACTATGCATATGCCTATGCTTGGCTCCGTTATGGCATTGTTATGTGGGGCCACAGTACAAATGCTCATGACCTATTCATTGCCCAAAAGAAATGTCTACGTATAATATATAATATTAAACCACGTGATAGCTGCAAACCCTTCTTTATCAAACAGAAAATACTTACCCTGCCTTCAATGTACATATTAGAAATAGCTATGTTTGTTAAGAATAATTTAAACCACTTCAAGTTCCAAAAAAATAAACGCCGTAATAATAAACTAGAATTACCAGTACCAAGAATAGAAATGTATAGAAATAGCCCTCAATATAGATGTATTCAAATTTATAATAAACTACCTGATAGTATAAAAGATACAAAAACAATAAATATATTTAAAATTAAGTTAAGGAATATGCTGTTAGAAAAATGTTACTACACCATTAAAGAATTTATGGAAGATAAACTTTGAGTATAAGTCAATACATATAGGACTATATTATTATCTGTAAGCTACTCAATTTTAATTACATAAAATGTTTTGTTTAATTATTTGTTTAAAAAATATAATATATTTATATGGACCTTATTCAAATAGCAATAATAGGTGAAAAGTTACCTCTGATAAGTAAATAGATACAATTTTTTATTGTATTATAATTGTTTAAAATTTTTATTTTATTATTTAAGTTAAATTATTATTATATAATTAGGTAGTAGATTTAGAAATAATTAGTAGATTCATAATAATAAGTTACTTTTAAAATTAGATCTTAAGTTTTAACCACTATTTTCTTATTTTATCGAAAATAAGTGTTGCTACACCCTTACAGGGTCTATGTTAGTTATGATAATATATATTATTTTATGTAAACTACATAGTGCAATAAATAAATAAATAAATAAATAGACGTCCACTGTTGAACAAAGGCCTCCATAAACGCCACAATGAACGACAACTTGAGATTTGCACCCATCGGTTGTCCGCATCTCTGACTGTGTCGTTGGTCTGCCAACATTGCGCCACGCTTGGCAAGCGGCTTGGGGATCGCAGCATTGTTAGTGAAGTTACAGAAGACGCTGCTTGTGGATTTTCCCTTAGTCGCCTCCTACGACACCCACGGGAAGAAGGGGTTGGTCAATTCTTGGCTGGATACCACTCGACAGTTATCATTGGTACTTAACCACACGTTCACATTGGCATTTTCCAAAAACGTTATTCTTCTAGTTCATTGACACGATAGAAGAAGAAACATTTTCTCAAGTCTGGGTATCAGTTGTGTAAAGCTGCTGGCAATTAGGAATGTTAATTTAAGACAGTCAAACTCAGTCTTCACAATCGACGAGGTGAGTGATATTAATTCGCCAGATAAATCTAAAGCTACTCTTAAACTTTCAGCTAAGTCCTAATCTAAATGAATCGCCTGCGTGATACAAAGTTCTGAACTCCAGTTAGTAACTCCAGGCTATGTTTTGTTACGGAGAATAATACAGAAGTTTAGGTTTGAGTACATACTTAGATATTAACATAAAGTTGATGAAACTACATAGTATATTTAAAAGAAAATAACCAAATCTGTAACGTTGCTAGCACTTATTGTCCTACCTACTATCCTCACATTTAAAAGCTTACTATAACTTCTTTGGAAGGAAAAATTGGTATACAAAAGGTACGCACTAAATACACGACTTTCTTCTTTTTTATAGTCGTTTGAACAATGGCAACACTTAACTGCCTTTAACATTCATAAAACTCATGCCACTATCTTCTATCTAACGTTAATTTAATACCTTAATGTCACTGGCTGACTGTAAGATAAATCCTCAGATAACAAAAAAAATAAACCAATTATAAAAGAAAATCACCTAACCTGCCCGGCTTGCCTCCACAATGGTTCTAATATCATTCTAGATAGACAATTGAATTAGGCCTCAGATAAACCTGTTTGGTGCATGTGAGCTACAAAACTAATCCTAGGCAACTCTACGACAAATTCATTTTACCACAAACTTACACAATTGGATTATGCGAGTGTTAACGCAGAGTGTTAGGCTTTCTAGAAGATTAGAACTTTATTGTTTAAGTGTACCTTCATTTGTATTGAGAGTACTAATGAATGTTTGGAGTGGAAATCCAACTCATTGTCTTCATCTAATTTCTGACAATTTTTTCGTTTGTCTAAGATGAGATTGGCGAGTGTTTTATTGGTAGTTTATGGTATTTAATAGAAAATTTCAAGACAGAAATATTAATCTAGAAATGGCTAGATTTTTTTTCTTTTTGAAAATGTTAAGTCCATTTCTTGCTCTCTGTGATTCTAAAAAGATTTTACTAAAAAAGAAACATGATCAATTATGAATTATACCGCAGACTGCAAGCTATAAGGCCATAAATTTAGTCATAAATACAGTCCAACAAATCAACATAATGGAACACGATTTCCCCATTTTACACGAAATTCCAAACTTCGCAAACGTTCTGAATCCAGTACCTTGGATATACCATACAAGATTCCGAACAAAAATAAACTCGTTACCAAGAGTCGGGTTGTAAAACAAAAAACGTGCGAACAATAACTTTTGAATACGACTTCGTAACATTTCCAGAGAGTCGTAGATTTTTGCAATGCATAATTAAATTCTGATACAATGGCGGAAGGCTTCACCCATTAATCTTGGTCCTTGGAATTAAAAATTCGTCTGTTGTTTGCCGTTCTTGTTTATTTTTATTTGAAATATGAACACGAAGTTTTTATGATGGAAGGTCCTCGTAGGTAAAGCTAGTAATGACAAGCAATTCATATTTTACTATAATAACTTTCGTGAGTATTATTCATATTATTTACTGTATATTCCGGTTATATTCACGGGTGTATTCGGGAATGCCCGACTAGTTTCGAACTCAAACGGAGCCCTTATTCATGAGCTGGTTACGCGGCAGAGTCGCGAGCCGAACAAAGATTTATAAGTAAATAAGCAATTTATATTACTTATTTTAATAAAACTTACGTCTTTTTCATCTGGAATATTCGGCCTTTTGTTAGGCTTTTATTTTATAAGTAATGTTTGTATGTACATATGTGGGTTGGTTTAAGTAAAATCTTGCAATCTAAGTTAGAACCACTTCTTGACAATCGAAATGAAATTTCGCATACTTATGTAATATATTGGGTGTCAAAACAATATTATAGTACTTTTGTGCTGGTCTGATGATAGAGTCAGGGGGTGGTTATAGGAACTGTAACGAAATGACACAATCCCATCGTGTTTGGGCTTGTTTAATTCGTCTTCCAGTACTTTGAGCCTAACATAAAAGCTTTTGTTTAATTATTTTTTAACCTTGTTACACTTACTTGATCAGCTATCGTGGCTGCTTTTAATACCATTTATATGTAGATAAACATAGAGTAATATTTTTAATCCAGAGGAATCAAGAAAAAAATCTAAAGAGAGCGTTTTGTTTTTTGCATTGTAATCACCTAATTGACACAATACAAATAGGTAATGCTGTGTGTTTAGCCTTAGGATTGTGCCAGTGTCAATTTGGCCCGTTTTTTGACCGCTCAGGGAAGCACCTACCAGGTACACTTGTGGAAGTTAAAGTAACTGAACTATAGCCAATACTAACTTTTTTTTATCTTTATTTATTTAGACGCTTTTATTACATAGTAATATGTTAGCCCCATCGTGGCTCAATACTGACTTTGTGGAGTGATCTTTTTCTATTGATTCATCTTCAAAGATTGCTCAAAAATACACGTTAGATACTTTAAAAACAACCAAATTTAATGTTTCCTTTAATTTCGTTTAAACAAAAATGTATGGCGATCATAAATCGTCTCATAACATATGCCAGACAACCGCGTGTTTATTATAATTTGAATTTTTTATTCAGGAAATACTGTTCTAAATACATAATCTGTATCTTTGATCCCGTTTTAAAATGGCTGTCAATAATGTTATTAACTGGTAGACTTACGTAAGTCCTATATGTTTGGGTATTTTTCTAGGCAAAAAGTTTTTTTTAACATTGCCACGCGCTACGAATTTCTCCTGTATCGTGGG
Source organism: Abrostola triplasia (assembly GCA_946251915.1). Classification (NCBI taxonomy): domain Eukaryota; kingdom Metazoa; phylum Arthropoda; class Insecta; order Lepidoptera; family Noctuidae; genus Abrostola; species Abrostola triplasia. Next base: position 2,616,201 of record OX276433.1, read on the forward strand.
TGCGTTTCACAAACATGAAATACCACATACACAAACATCCAGACTCGGGACAAATATCTGCGGATCACACAAATATTGCCTCGTGCAGGAATCGAAAGGCTTCGCGCAGCAGTCCAATCGCTTACCCACTGCGCCAATCAGGTCGTAGGCTTACCTTATAACTGACGAAATATGTGTATTACCTACTCTTTGAGAAATACTGGCGTGATATTATGTTGTGTGTAATAAAAAAGTCAAACAGAGAAAACTGACAGCTACCACAATAAAAGTCGTACAAATAGTTACACTACACAAAAGGAGGTTAAAAATCTTTTTATTTCACAACCAAACACAAACAGCGTGTTCCACCAGTGTTGCCAGTACGTTCAGTAGATAACGCCTTAATAAACTCAATTCTACCACCTTCAATACCATTATAACACGTTTTGGTACAATTTGTTCACACGCGCCCTTCACGGGACTTTTATTGCGCACTCATTCAATTTGACAGTCTTATGGCTTTCATTTGCTTCAAGGCCTGGATTAATATGGAGTATTGACGTTTGTGATGTAGGTAGGAGTTGGTAGGGATGTATTGTACATAGCATTACGCCTGTATTCCCCGAAGGGGTAGGCAGAGGTGCACATACAGTACACCCACATATCGCCTGTTGTTTTTAGGTCCCAATGTAATAAGGGGCGAGCCTATTGCCATCAACCGAGCACTAATCCAGACTCCGTGCTGCTACCGAGAATTACCTAATGGAAAAACCCAGTAACACTTTGCCCGACCCATGATTCGAAACCAGGACCTCGTGCTCAGCAGTCGCGCTTAGCAACCGCTAGACCAACGAGGCAGTCTTGTATTTTAAACCGTACAAAGCGTAAAATATACCCATGTTGTAGGTGGAGAGTCTATTGCCATACATTGGCCTCACGCCCGTTTTTTAATTACGCTGTCTAGGCAACGGAATATAACAAAAAAACATAAACGCAGTTCATTTACCAAACATAGAAGTCCACAATTCTTCTTTTTCTTATCGTATAAGTGCCTGTAGGTGTCTGACATGGCTTTACACACCGTTGGAAAACCTCTCAGTTGTGCCGGTTTCCTCACGATATTATCCTTCACCGTTTTAGCATCTGATAACTAATTTATAATACGCACATGTTACGAAAAGTTATTGGTGCGTGCCGGGGTTTGGATCGGCGACCTTCGACTTAGCAGGCCAACGGTCATACCACTCCGCTATTAATGCAGAAAAATAGACCATCATTTTAACAAGACCAAACTAACCCGAATTACTTCCAAACCTTAGTCCACTACTGGGAATTTCCCAACACAAACCCAGTATACATCGCCCGATTGATCCTAAGATATCACGCTCGAGAGTCACGTCTGTGACCTCAAAGCTAATGTGGCATTCTGATTGAATTTGTATCGTTTGATGTTAATAAAAGGAGCTCCGGTGAATGCTGTAAAACTCAATTACCTGGATTTATTAGCTTTACGGGTTATCTAGTTTAGCTAGCTAAAATAATTTCCATCCTTTTTTTCCTGAGATATTTTTTTTCCTAGATTAATTTATTATGTTCAACTTCCTACAAAGCCTATGTAAATACCTATGACATAGATACTAATAGTAAATATCAAAGTTATTTGGTGATCTAATCTTACATAATTATATTTTTAAAGATACGCCTATTAATGGAATTGGTAGAGATCCCAGATTTATTTTGGACTGATTGATTTACTACGATCCTGACACGCTTTTTTCATCTCTCTCGTGCGCGCGCGCGTGTGTGTGTGTGTGTGTGAGTGTGTGTGTATTTAAATACATAAAATATTTATTTTTTACCTGAATTACAGAAAATACCCCTTCATAATAGCAAAGAATATAAGTTGAACAAAACGCAGCGTTCTAGTATCGTCTAAAAGGAACATTGAAAAAGAACCACAACATGAATATTAATGCCGGTTTGTCCATAAGATATTACGTCGATAGATTGCCAGGATCATCGAGTTAACTCGACACGGCCCACGATCTAACCACATTAATGTTTCGGGTACTAAAATAACGCTCTTCTTGTCTCTCTGAAGATCGTCTTGATTGATTATATTCAATAGGTCGTTAATCTTTTGTTTTAAACAAACATAATTGCAAAAAAAAATTTTTTTACAGCCTATAATGTCCTACTGCAGGGCAAAGGTCTACCTACTCTCAAATATAACTGGTCTGGTCACGTCTACCGCATGGTAAGCGATCAATAGGCCAAATGTACATCCCAATGGACCCCTCGACAAGGTAGACGTCAGCGAGGCAGACTCAAACGGAGATGGCGAGATGAACTTGACTCCTTTCTGACTGGTCAGTAACAGCCCTTGACAGGGAGAAATGGAAAGAGAGTAGGGAGGCTTTTGCCCTGCAAAATATACGTTGTCCTATTTTTATAACCAAAAGGAGGTGCAAAAAGGAGAGTCGCTACTAGTGAGTGTGTTAGGCGCACTCTAAGTAATACAGTAAACCCCTCTACCGTCCTTGTTGACTGGAAATTGGCCCAAGCCGCTACGTAAACGATAAAAAATATTTCTTTTTTTTTTAATTTACAGTTTATTCTCTGTAGCCGGACAGCGTCTGGATTTTAGCCTACTGCCATTAACTGATCTTCAATTAGGAGACGACCCCGATTTCGGGTCTTATATCTACCATTATTCACCTCTGCCAAAAATATAAACTATTATACCTATACCTATTTTTTTTAAAGAAATACCACCTTTCTTAAAACCGAGTCCTATGTGAGCGCCATGTTAGCGGCGCCAATTCACTTGATAGGCACGCATGCGTCTAAACAAATGCGATTAGTGAGGAAAACTGCCTTTTGATCTCACCACCAAAATATACTCTGTAACTCGGGGGACGCCGCGTGAGGCCAGCCTATACACTTTGTTTATAAAGTTCAATACTCAATACTTTATTGCATTGCATAATAGTAAATAGATGGACTTATAACAGTACTGATCTTTATGGTTTGTTTTAACTTAGCTCAAGATTCTTTGTTATCTCCAAATATTTCCGACTCAATAATGATATGAAGAGGTAGGTACTTTTAGGCGTGTGCGACCTATGTTGTTGAACATTTAACTCTCCATACGTTTAGTTTTTCGGATGGGCCAGGAATGAAATACTTAAAAAAAGTTTTTTTTTTAATTGATTGTCGAGAGAGTGACACTGTGGCTCAGTTGGCAGAGCGGCGCAACGGTACGGCGAGTGTCACGGGTTCGAGTCCCGCTCGTGTCCATCATTTTTTAAGTTTCTCTTTATCAATTTAAAATTTAAGCCTAGCATGGCAACATGCAAAAAAAATACAAAAAGTCATTTTATAAGTTTTTTTTTATTTCTTTAATCGTTAATAATGGGCAAGGCAAATTGTGTGGCAATGTGTGAGGCAAAATTATCAGTACCCACTCACGATATGCATTTAGAGAATACATACAATGTATCAAAATCGATAAAAGAAATTTTAAAAATTATGAACCGAACGGGACTCGAACCCGCGGCCTTCACCGATCCTTAACTGCGCTCTGCCAACAAAGCTATCATGTCTGCTATTCCCCATTTCAAGTTCATTTTTAGTATTTACGTCATAAAGGTGACGTCAGACAATGTACATTTTCATGCCTGTATTCTGTGGTACCGATGCACACATACATATCAAAACCAATTTGATTTCGATCACGATATCAAAGTTTATAACTTGGTTAAACCTTGATATAATACAACACTGAATGTATGTTATTTAAGAATTTTCAGTAAATATGCACCTGCAGCATCCATTTTCACGCATCAGATACCATCGAGTGATGTATCAGACTTATCTCGGATCGACCATCCGAGCGCCACTGATTGGATTTTGCGAAAAACTTATCCAAGATATCTCGCTGAATAAGTTTAGGAAGAATTTGATATATTACGAAATAATTTTAGTCTTACATAAGTTAAAGAATAAAGAAAATATCTATAAATATAAAATTTTCGTGTCACAGTTTTCGTTCCCATACTCCTCCGAAACGGCTAGACCGATTCTCATGAAATTTTGAGAGCGTATTGAGTAGGTCTGAGAATCGGCCAACATCTATTTTTCATACCACGAAATTCACGCGGACGAAGTCGCGGGCAACAGCTAGTTATTACATAACATAACACATTTCGCCACATTGCCATCATCATCATCAGCCGGAAGACGTCCACCCTCCCCTTAGTAAAGGGGGGTTCGCCATAATCTTGGCCGCTTGGCAAGCGGCTTGGGGATCGCAGTATTGTTGGTTAAGTTACAGAAGACGCTGCTGCCCATCTTTTTCCCTTAGTAGCCTCTTACGACACCCACGGGAAGAAAGGGGGTGGTCAATTCTAGGCCAGATACCACACGACAAATGTACGGCATTGCAATCAACTGAGCACAAATCCAGCCACCGTGTTACTACCGAAAATTACCTATTTAAAAACCCCCATAACATTTTGCCTGACTTGGGATTCAAACCCAGGACCTGGGTCACGCTAAGCGACCACTAGACCAACGAGACAGTCATTAATATCATTTATTTATTTACTAATAAACGACGTACGAGTTATCGCATTCATCATGGCGTCTGCGGCATTTACACTTGAAGTTCACATTCACACAAACTGAAGTCATTATAATTTTTATTTTATTTTTATTTTTATTTTATTTGTAAGGGACAAAAGACAGTTACACGTTAAAATGTTTACAATAAGTTCATACATTAATATTACAAACATGTAACCCACAACATTGTCCACATATTATTGAGGGAAAAAAAAATAGAAGTAAGAGACAAAACCTATACAATCACAAATTTGTTCGTGATAGCTGACATAATTAAAATTTAACATTAGCATCAATCCATTTTAGATAGTATATCTATTGCCTTTTTTTTAAAAAGTTGATTCGAGAGAGTGAATATGTCCAACTCCATGAAGTAGATGTTGTAAGCCTCTACCAGGCGACGGAGAGGTGCACGTTCCCCGGCATTGGTTTTGCACATGTCTGTGTGAAACAGTCGGGGTACGCGCGCCCCCCGTTGGATAACAGTTCTTGGCACTATGTAGCGTAGTTTATTCACTAGGTAACAACAATCAAGACTATTGTTACATAAGCCATGCAGTGTCATTATACCCAAAAGAATTCGCCTGGACTTCAAACTCAGAACACCGTAACGATCCAATAACTGCACATAATGAGCTTTCGGTAGACGGCATTTGTAATTTATGGATCGCAGGAACTTCTTTTGTACCATTTCTATTTGATAGCTATATTTATCGTAGAGGGGGTTCCATATCTGGACAGCGTACTCCAATTGGGACCGTATCAAAGTTTTATATAATATTAAGAACGTGGAGGGCCGCACAAAGTCACCCGATGATCTCATGACGAAACCATACATCCGAAATGCTTTGTTTACTATATTGTCGACGTGTATGTCGAAGTGTAAACATGAATCTAGTGTGACACCCAAGTCACGAACGAAAGTAACATTTTCTAAGCGTGTGTTATTAATGCAATAATTGAATTTGATTTTATTCCTATTTTTGGTGAATGAGATGGTATGACATTTGGGAAGGCTTAAGAAGAGCTTGTTTTTTGTACAGTATGCTTGAAGCCTGTCGAGATCGTCTTGCAAAAGTTTGCAATCTTTAATATTTTTGCAAGTTCTATAGATTTTAATATCATCTGCGTACATCAAAAAGTTAGAATTTATAAAACAATTACAGATATCGTTGATAAATATAACAAAAAGGAGAGGACCTAAAATGGAACCCTGTGGGACTCCAGATGTGACCACAATAGGGTCTGACTCGTAACCATTAATTACAATCTTTTGTGTCCGATTATAAATATATGAGACAAACCATCTAAGCAAATTACCCCTTATCCCATTGTAGGCAATCTTTTCCAAAAGCAATGCATGATCCACCTTGTCAAAAGCCTTCTGAAAGTCGGTGTACACAGCATCCACTTGAGCTCTTTGGTCCATATTTTCAAATAGATAGCTTGTAAATGTTAGCAAATTAGTCGTGGTCGAACGTCGTTTGACAAAACCGTGCTGCTCAGGTAAAATAAGCTGATGAATGTGGGGATATATGGCACTGTGCACAAGACCCTCAAAAACCTTAGACAAGGTAGAGAGGATTGAGATAGGGCGATAGTTCTGAACATTGTTCTTGTCGCCAGACTTATAAACAGGAGTTATGAATGCACGCTTCCAAGTTGAGGGGAAAAAACCTTCATGCAGACATTTATTAAATATTATGTGAAGTGCGGTACACAAACTGTCACAAGTCCTTATAAAGAAGCTGGGTGGTAAACCGTCAGGGCCTGCCCCTTTAGACGAATCTAAAGACTTTAACGTCGTGTGTACAACTTCTGTGGATAAATAAATATCGGATATGCAAGGCGAGTTATTTGCGTAGGTATTAGACGGTTGCCATTTGACGGGATCCAAAGTAGAAGTTTCGTAGACGGAGGAGAAAAAGGATGAAAATAAATTACTAATGTCTATAGGATCATTTTTAGAAACATTACCGAGATACATAGAGGCCGGGTAATTGGATTTTCCTTTTTTAGACGAGATATAGGACCAGAAATGCTTTATATGCTTAGGGATACTATCTTCAACCGAATTTATATACTTACGAAAACATTGCAATGACTCTTTGTGGAAAAGCTTACGATAGTTAGAGAATCTCAAATAGTCTGACTGATTGTTGTACTTCTTCCATTTTATCCAAGCACGATCTTTTGTCTTGAAGATTCGTATGAGAGAAGGTGTAAACCAGACAGGGAAACTAGACTTTCTTATTCTTGTCAATGGTACATGTGACTTAATAATACCGTACAAAGTCTCGTAGAAAATGTTAACAGCTTGATCAGAGTTAAGATGAGAAAGCACCGATTCCCAGTCGATATTATCCAGTTCACAATTTATAATTTCGTAATTAGCTTTATAAAAGTTATGTCTACGGACCGCGCGGTATTTTAAAGGAGTGCAATGAGAATTCAGACAAGTCAAAACAGAAAATACTGGATGATGAGTATCGGGGTCCAGTAGAGCATTACATGGTATAGACTGACAATTGACATTAGAGATAAACAGATCTAGTATTCGACCTAATTTATTTTTTGTAACATTGAACTGAAAGCCATTAATTATATTAATGAAATTCAATAATATTCGTCCGATTGAGTCTGTTGCTTGTGTGATTGCGTGATTCCCTTGGTCTAACCAGTCGATGTCAGGTAGGTTAAAATCACCAATAATAAAGTAGGAGTCGGTGGTGGGATTGTTAACTAAGCCTTGTAGCATGTCTAGGTAATTAGCGTACGAACCTTCACTCGTTCGCGGTGGTATGTACGTGGCACTAATGATGTGGCGTTTATTATTATTTTGGGAAGCAGGCAGCTGGACGATAACTTGCTCAACTTCTGTAGAGACGAATTGTAGCGGTAATGTACTGGGCCGTAGTTCCCTGAGAACAGCTATTAAAACTCCCCCTCCGTCACCCTTATTCGTAATAGAACGATCACGATCGCATCTGAAGACCACGTAGCGATCGTCAATAAATTCGTTGTCCTGGATGCTGGGAATCAGCCAGGTTTCCGTCAGTACGATGACGTCATACGAACATGCTATTATATTCATGTATAATGTGTGCAACTTCGTGCGGACCCCTCTACAGTTCTGGTAATAAATCGCAATGTTATTAGTAGCCATAGATGCTTAAGAATCTACGGTGATAATGGTACTGAAATAAAGTAAACAGTGTTATTGAACGGGTAAATCTGAGTCTGAAGTACAGTGCAATAAGACTAGACAAAGGTTTATGAATAAACTTAGGCACCAAAGTATAAATTTGTAGTGACACACAATTACAAAATTGGAGGAAAGGTGACATTAAAAATATAATAAAAAGAAGCACACAGCGAGAAAACAAGCAAATATTATAACATGCTGTAAAAAGACAGCCACACCTACATATCTCTGAGAAAACATAAATTGGAATACGAACCACACACAGAAACAAACGGCAAAAAAAGGATTTAATTCTAAATAACAAAATAACAGCGTATTTTAAGTCGTTACATTGTGCTCTTGGCACCGTCGAACTCGCTAGATGCGGTGCCGGACTTCGCGCTAGCAGTGATCCTTTTGAGATCTTCAGTGCATCGAATCGCAAACGACTTATCGCCATCCCGCTCTCGCACCAGTATCGTCGAGCTTCTGACCCAAACATACCTGAACCCATTCTTCTTGGCAAGTACTTTGGCCTCCCGAAATAAAGCCTTATTTTTAAGAGTCAAATGTTCATTTAAGTAGATGGAAGGAGTAGTTGCGCCTGAAATTCCTATTTGATCAGACTTAAGGCTCTTCGCATTTCGGTAGGCGCTTAGTAAATTGTCCCGAACGATCCGCGATCCGAATTTAACAATAATATTCTTCGGTGTGCTGTCCCGTTGCTGCGCATGTGGCACACGATGGATTGAAATTATTTCTTTTTGTGGAACAGGTGAATTGATTGCTATACCTATGGACTCCATAATAGTAATGAGATTCTCGTTGCGTTTTTCGGGCACATTGCAAATCTCAATATTTAACTGACGCGCCTGCTGTTCCATGGCATCAATTTTGGCCTCAAGGATAGCTACCTTATTTTCGGAACTATTGTTGTCCAATTTGCGAAAACGTTTCACATAGTCCCTGTGTTCCGCCTCTATGGTGTTTAGGCGAGTCTTCATGTCTTCAAACTCCGCATTGAAAAATTTAATCGACTTTTCGATCTCTGCATTCGATTTTTGAATGGAGAGATTCTGCTGTCGCAATTCCGAAACATCTGCGACTAACTTACTAAGTACTATATCTTGGTCGGACTTCCAAGACTGCAACATACTCTTCAGTTCTTCGAATCCATCCGATTGCGAGACCATGTAGCTATCGTCGGCACGTAATCTTTTGCAACTCTGTCTTATGGTAATATTTGCCGAATCACAGATGTTACTTTCCGAGGCCGACATGGAAGGGGATGAAGAAAGGTCAGGCTCCGAGCGCGTTTCTTGTAGAACGTGGGCATTTGGCGAGCCCTGTGGGGGTGAACGGATCATGCGAGGCATGGTTAGCTAATTGACGCGGTGCCCGCAAATCAGCAACAATGAAGGCAGAAGAACAAAAATAACAATAACAATAGAGCTCAATCAGCTAGGCAGTCGATAGTGTACATCCAATTTGGTTCAATGTCTAACTGACGAGTTGGTCCGGGGCGCACAGGCGCCAATCCAAAACTCCGGGTGACGAGAAGTTGCGGGTTCGCGCCTCGTCAAATGCAAAGCTTTTTGGATGTTTTTCAATGAAGTTTTTAAGTTCGAACCGAAGTAGGAGCTTACTGAGATTTTCTATCCCGTTCGGGCACCGCCTACTGGGCGTAGACCACCCGTAAGAACACCTCAAGAGCGACAAGGAATCGCAAATTAGAGCAACAGCCAATTAAAACACGTAAAGTCACACACAAATTGAAAATCACAGCACGGCGCGTACACGTCTGTCCGCTTCCAAGTACGAAACCAAACTGTAATAATGTAAGTAAATAAAAGCAAACTGTATACCATTACGTCTGTAATCTTTAAAAGCAAAGATTTATCTCCTTTATCAAGAGTCTCATATATCTGCTCCCACTTTTAGACGCTCTTTATAAATATAATAAACTAAGTGAATTTGTTAAACGTCCATCTTCAATAAGATATTTAGCTTAGATGAATGCTTTCGCCGGTGTATGCAAGTACCTAAATATTTCATATTTAATATGGAGCTATGAATTTTCTCTGCACTGCTCTTGACTTTATAGCGAGCGCTTCTTACTTAAATGTATTTTATCTGAGCTTAATATTAGATATACTTTATGTTTTTAAAACATAATGTTGTTTGTATATTTTTAATATTTGTCACGTTTAACATAATTAATATGTGTCATATTTGTCATGTTAATGTTAATGTCTTCTATTTCTTCTTCATTTCCAAATTGTTTGCCGCTATTGTCCTCTGTTTTTCTACACAAGTTTGCTAAGCGGAAATTGGCGTCTGTTTTGTAAATGTTGTGTTTGCCCGTAATTGGCATATATATTAGAATATTACCTAAAAGCCTGTATGTGACTGTGATTATATATGTGCTGTGGGTGAACCTAAATAAATAAATAAATAAATAATGACAATGATATCTCAAGAAAGTACAGATGTGTTACCACGCATTTTAAAGACTCGAAAAGCCGATAATTGTAGAATTGGGTAGTAACAATTGTTGTCCGATTTGACATAAGACTTGGTCAGTTTGGATTTGGAACACTTTTTTCGTTCACTGTGTAAGCATATAACGTATCTATACTTTTGACATATCATTGCATAATGAATTATTTCTTTAAGAGATAATACAATAAAAATACTATGCAATAAGAAAACATGTATGCACTCTGACACCAGGTTTTTCATCAACCATACGATAAGCAGAATTTCATCATCATCCTATCTCTGTCCACGGCTGGACTTAGGCTTTTTCTATGGCACGCCACTGGGCTCGATCTCCGGTCTTCTGCTTCCAACCGCTGCCAGCCATTTTGCGTATGAATATGCAATGTAAAAAAATCCTTAAAAATGCACATTTTGACATACCTATTTCGATATTGTCGCCTGTTTACCCTACCTTTATAGAAACGTGTCCTGTATCATGCCAGCTTACATTTCAAATATAGCATGCAAGCACACAACTTGGAACTTTCTACGAATCCTATTCTTTTAACCGGTTTAGAACTAACTAAGCTAACCTTTCATTTCTTGAAATCGTTTTTCATGGAATGCTTATAGTTTATGACTGCCTCGTTGGTCTAGTGGTTGCTAAGGGTGACTGCTAAGCACGAGATCCTGGGTTCGAATCCCGGGTCGGGCAAAGTGTTACTGGGTTTTTCCATTAGGTCGTTCTCAGTAGCAGCACGGAGTCTGGATTTGTGCCCGGTGGATGGCAATAGGCTCGCCCCCTATTACATTGGGACCTAACACATAACTGGCGAAATGTGGGTGTACTATATGTGCACCTCTGCCTACCCCTTCGGGGAATACAGGCGTGATGTTATGTTATGCTATTTCTATAACCTGTTTAGAACTAACTAAGCTAACCTTTCATTTCTTGAAATAGTTTTTCATGGAATGCTTATTACGTACAGAAATCGGGCGGTCAAATACCGCATATTTTATGAGTTATTACTAAACAGCCCCTTTACCATGAACACTTAAAGCAAGACATTTTGCGTTGTGGAAGCCAGATGCCACACTACACTGCACGAAGCCGCGTCTCGCTTCTACAACGGCAAATGTCCAACTCTAAGAGTTCATGGTAAGGAGCTAACTGACTGGTCCATTTTATATTCTTTTTTTTTTTTAAACAAAACGTCGCCCCACACTAGGAATTTCTCCTGTATCGTAGGTGCGTTTCACAAACATGAAATATTCACATACACAAACACCCAGACTCGGGACAAACATCTGTGGTTCGCACAAAGTTTTGCCCCGTGCGGGAATCGAACCCGCAACCCTTAGCGCAGCAGTCCAATCGCTTAGCCACCGCGCTAATCAGGTCGTCATCATATGAAGCGTCGTAACACAACGTTTTCATTCTTCTTTCGGGGGTGTAGAATATTTGCTATTATTACTACATAATATTGTTTCTTTACAAATTGTATTGTATTAGATTATACACCCCTGAAAAGGTATTGTAGCTATCAGATCTAAGTAAATAAACGTGAGCGTAACGTAATCAATACAGTTACCCAATTGCTGTGCTCCTCATCTCATGACGGACTGACAATCACACAACGATTGCGCAAGCTCTAGTCTTGACTTTATAAACAAAAAACATGACTACTTAAATTAAAAAAAAAACATAATATAACATCACGCCTGTATTCCCCGAAGGGTTAGGCAGAGGTGCACATTTAGTACAACCACATTTCGCCAGTTATGTTTTTTTAGGTCCCAATGTAATAGGGGGCGAGCCTATTGCCATCAACCGGGCACAAAACATAAACTTACAGACTTAAAAAAACACCCAATTAAGTAAAACTGTTCAAATCGAGTTCGCAATAAAATGCTGATTAGAAACATTCACTGCGACCTCATAAAAAGGCAATGAAGTCAATTCATTCAGCCTTTCACGTCAAAATCCGGATGAACGTAATTGGTGGGAAGAAATCATTTTGCAGCAAATCAACCGCAAAGTGGGAAATGATCCGAAATGTTTACAGGGAAACCTTTTAACTGAAGCCAAACCGGTGAACGATATTTTAGGCCGGTTACACATATTATATTATGTTATATTAATGGTATTTACACAGAGATTCCTTTACAGGCATCAAAAACAATATCATGTGGGATACATAGCGAACAATCATAAAAAGTTGTTATAGTGTGAAATAAACGACGACCTGATTGGCACAGTAGCTTAGCGATTGGACTGCTGCGCTAAGGGTTGCGGGTTCAATTTCCGCACGGGACATACAGTTGTGTTATTTGCAGATTTTGATGATGTCTATGCTTAAATCGTGCGTGAGTCAGTCAGTATGGGAGAAATTCGTAGTATACGGCGACGACTTTTTTTAAACATAATCCACAATCGTTCCAGACTCTGGCAAATTACTTACGATTTAAATTGATAAAGGAAACTTGAAAAATGATGGACACGAGCGGGACTCGAACCCGCGACTTTCGCCGTACCGTGGCGCCGCTCTGCCAACTGAGCCACCGTGTCACTGCTCGCTGAAATTCGATGGATGCGAGCAGTGAGCATTTTTCAAGTTTCCTTTATCAATTTAAATTTAAGCCTAGCATTGCAACATGCAAATAAGATACAAAAAGTCATATACCTATAAATTACTTACGAACCACACAAATATGTAATTATTTTGGTAGGGCAAGTGAGGAGTACCCTCAACCGAAGAGCGTGTATGAGGAATGTGATGCGTGTGAATGAAGCAAAAGAAGTATGCCAGGATCGTAGCAAATGGAAATCCGTGGTCTCTGCCTACCCCTCAGGGAAACAGGCGTGACTTTATGTATGTATGTATTTTGGTATGTAAGGAACGACCCCACAAACCAGTGCTACCATCTTTACACAGCTTCAATCCAGCCTACCATTAAATACTTCCCACGTAGGTACTCCAACAGATCTATGCGAACAGTTTCATTAGTAATTCATGAAGCTACGCGTGTGCAGCCGGCCTTACAGTGTAGGTACACGAGGTTCGTTTGTACCCCAGGCTTTAACTCGGCAATCAGTACAATTTCCCCCAAGTAGTCGACATGTTCGCTATACTGGTGTTAAACTACACTTGTGAAGTTAGGACTGGCTTGAATTAACCGAAACTGGTGTTTTACTGCCGCACAAATAGGTTGCGCTCAAAGAATAATTTATATAATATTAATACATTTGACTGCCTCGTTGGTCTAGTGGTTGCTAAGCGCGACTGCTGAGCACGAGGACCTGGGTTCGAATCCCGGTTCGGGCAAAGTGTTACTGGGTTTTTCCATCAGGTAATTCTCAGCAGCACGGAGTGTGGATTTGTGCCCGGTTGATGGCAATAGGCTCGCCCCCTATTACATTGGGACCTAAAAAACATAACTGGCGAAATGTAGGTGTACTATATGTGCACCTCTGCCTACCCCTTCGGGGAATACAAGCGTGGTGTGGTGTATATAGACTTAATTTTTTTTTTGTGATGTATAAATTACTTTCAATGTAGGGATAAGTGTATAATATAGATAGGTTAGGTATCTACTACAACATACCGATAAAAGCTATAAAAATATTTAATTTTCACTTTACAAATAAATAAATACGCGCAGAAATAAATAAATATGTTATTTCAAGAAGCTTCATTCAAAACTCTCTTGTTTTGTCGGGTAAAAATAATACCGTACCTGAGTGTACATTCTCTTTATTACGTACTTCTAGGTACTATTACAATCCATTTCATTTAAATATCAATACAAAAAAACATATGTATAACATTTCTAAAACTGTTCCTCGCTCAAACATCTGCATTTATCCACCCACGCGGAAACATATTGGATACTCTCGATAAATTATATAATATTATCTCCATTCAAGTGTAAATATTTTGCTATACCTGATATCATATTTGAACATAGCCTCCGCTTTTAGAAATGGGAAACTATAACTGGAATATGATTTAGTTTATTGCTTGGGTGTTCTATGAAATGTGTATATTATTCGTTCAAATTATGTTAGTGTTAAGAAACAGTATTCATAATCCTTATAATTCAATTGGGTACAATGTTTTGTGAATAGTTCGTTACTTAACATGTTAATGGTTAATTAATTAACATGTATAACTTTACCTCCTACATAGAATGACAATAGGCTCGCCCCCTATTACATTGGGACCTAAACCAAAACTGGCGAAATGTGGGTGTACTATAATTATTAGCACCTCTGCCTACCCCTTCGGGGAATACAGGCGTGATGTTATGTTATGTTTTGTCCTACATAGAAAATACAATGACATAATTTTAGCGGCATCCTAGTATAGGAAAAAAATCACATCTCAAATCACAGAATAAACCATTTAAGAATTCCTTTAACTGTATTTTTCTCAATGGAATGAATGGTACCAGTGCCATGAAAGGGGAGGCCTTTGTTCAACAGTGGACGTCTGCCGGCTGATGATGATGATGATGATAATGGGCCATGAAACGTTTCAAACTCTTATCCCTTACAAAAGAAGTGGCCTTAGATGCCAAGCAGTGGGTAAAGTCTGGCTCCAGATGTTTATACCCTTATCGCTGCAGCCCAGTTATTTTCTAATTGCCTCCTTCCGTGGAGTGCCGGGTCAGAATAGCACCACCCGATTTCGTCCTGTGGGTGTCGTAGAAGGATGATGATTTTCTAATTGCAAATTGAGACACAGTGACCAACCCATGGAATATTTACTTAGGTACTTATGCTTAATGTAATTCTAGTAAGATGACTTAAAATGAAAAATCCCTACCAATATTATAAACGCGAACGTTTGTAAGTATGGATGGATGTTTGTTACTCATTCACGTAAAAACTACTGAATGGATTTTAATGAAATTTCATATGGATATAGCTGACACCCTGGATTAACACTTAGGCTACTTTTTATCCCGATAAAATGTAGCAGGTGCCACCGCGGGACGCAGCTAGTAGACGATAAAAAACTCAAGCTTATGAGCTCCTAAATTAATAGGTTCATTCCCTATTCGACAGCATTCCGATTTATCAATTTCCGACGAGTCGAGTCTAGTATTTTCAGAGTTCATTCAGGATAAATCTGACTTTCTGTCTAACCGGTGAACGTTCTATTTTTCTGCATTGCGGCATGACATGTAGAGTTGTTTATGAATAAATATGAACTCGCACAGCGACTATCGCTGGACGCAGAAAGTATTCCTTTTCATTTGTCATTGTTAGGTTCAGAGAACGAATATTAAATCAGGTTTTGGTTTAGCAGAAACATTTGAGTAAGATAGGTTTTATTTGCAGATAACGGTGTTCTGTATTGTGATTTAGAACACTGTAACATTTGATCAGATATTTTCAAGTTCAATGTTTGACTTGTGACAAGTCGTGGTGGCCCGAAGGGGTAGGCAGAGGTGCACATAAAATAAACACCCAAAATTCGTCAATTATGTTATAGGTCCGAATTTAATAGGGGGCGAGCCTATTATCATCAACTGGGCACAAATCCAGACTCCGTTTTGCTACTATGTATTACCTAATGGAAAAACCCTGTAACACTTAGCCTAACCCCGGATGTGAACCCAGGACCTTATGCTTAGCATTCACCATAAGCGACCATTAGACCAACGACGCAATAAAGAAAAGCAATTAAACAAAAAATTAATACACTAAGTAAAATGTCTCTCTTTAGCCACAATTATGACTATAATAACTTTCGTGAGTGTTATCCATATTATCTAATATCACACTTCATACTAATATTTGTGTTTGTATGTTTGTTACCTCTTTACGCTCAAACGGCTGGACCGATTTTGATGAAATTTCATATGTAGGTAGCTGACGCCTGAGATTAACACATAGGCTAATCTACAATAAATACCGGTTATACTCACGTCAATATTCGGAAATGCCCGACTAGTTTCGGACTGCCGGAGGCCTTTATCACGAGCAAGTGACGCGGCGGGGTCGTGACCCGAACTGACCCCGCCGCGTCACTAATTATGACTGTACCGGACTTACTTCGACTTCTACAAACGCCTTTGATCTATATTTCTCATAGATTGGCCTGTTGACTTTATCAATCAACATACAATAGGAAAATTTTATAAAAAACAAAATGAATTAATGAAAGTACCTGCTATTTAAACTTATAACAAGACGACTTGAAGTATTTCTTCCGAGTAGAACTTTATTAAGAAATACGTGTAATTGGTGCTCGATTTTCACGTTAATTGCTATAGAAACCGATTGGTATTTATTGATATATATATATTAAACTATACCACAAGAGTGTTTCTCGTTTTTAATTGGTTTTTGTGAACCCATATTAATTCATTTCCAGATAAAATTTACTCAATTTAAATACCGTCGGATTTTTTTGTTGTTTGTAGAATTGCCCGATGAGATAGGTAGAAAAATGCTTGGGTTACGTATTTCGCGAAAAACTTGAATAAGCATGTACGAGATGAGCTTTCTGCTATTTCTATTCTAAAAAAAATATGTAATCAAATTACACGACTAGAATGATTACCAGAGAAAATTGCTGCTTTTACGAATATAACATAGCTGCTCTACATATTGCCGAGTGGTATCCGGCCTAGAATTGACCACCCCCTTTCCTCCCGTGGGTGTCGGAAGAGGCGAATAACGACAAACAATAATTATCACATACACAAACACCCAGACTCGGGACAAACATCTGCGAATCGCACAAATTTTTGTCCCTTTCGGAAATGGAACCCGCCACCCTTAACGCAGGATTCTAATCGTTTAGCCATTGCGCCAATCAGGCCAAATAGTAAATTATGACGAGTGAGTGTGTTAGTGACAACCCCAATGCCTTAGAGAACTCCTCCGCCTACCTATACGGGTAGGCGGAGGAGTTCACTACACACGTATTTGTGTCGTAAGATCAAACCTACGCCCAAACCAAAGAAAACAACCAATCCTAAATCAAAGCGCTAACACACTTAACCCACTTCTCCCACATATTTTAACACAAACACATACAGTTCGCAGAAACAATGCACTGTTCATTAAATCAGTTTTGATCCGAAAATAATGACGTCTATCTTTCATAAGCCGTTTTAATCGGCTGTCGATAATTTAAGTGGAACACGACGCGTATTGTATGTTGTACACATCGATAATATCAGTGTATATTGGTTAACCTTTTGACAGCTAGTAGGTAACTGATGACAGACATATTGCGGCTTTCGTGGTACGTTTTGAAGCCAGAAAATTGAAAATCATATCTAATAATGTACACAAACATATCGCGACCAATATATCTGTGGTTTCAATAAATACTGTACCGTGCGGTGATTGAACCGCAGTACACAAAGGTTGTGTATTAAAATTAACTGTAATTTTTACCGGCAATCTGTATAATTCGAGTAAAATTAATTAATCGTATTATTAATTTGCTTTTCCATACATTTCATTCATTCATTCACAATCAGCCGGAAGACGTCCACTGCTGAACAAAGGATCATACTTGACATAAATACATGACTCCGCAAAATGTGTGAAACAGCTGATTTCTTTTCTCGATTTCAGGGTTGGCCCCATAAGAAATGTTGTCCATAGTCGAATATTGAACAACCTCCCTTTTTATCGGACCGGGTTTTTGCAACACACTGTATACAAGGAAATCATCATGGACTTCCTCCTGGGGCGAACGGAGGAGTTTGCCGACTCTTACCGGTTAAAACCCCAGGGTGTCTTCCTAGCTACCTTAGGTAGAGGGACGCAGGATCTGTGTACGCTGCACCGTATCCCTCGACAGGTCCCGACCCTTCTTTTCACAACGGGTCGGGACCTCACTACATATTGTGGACGAAACCTGGACGAAGTTGGTAAAAAAGTGGGGAGGCTAACACTAGCATTTAGATTAATAATTTAAAAAAAAATTGGTGTGATGACCTGACAGGCGCAGTGGCTAAGCGATTGGACTGCTTGGTTCAAGGCACACGGGAAAAAATTGTGTGATCCACAAAATAAATGCTTGTACCGAGTCTGGGTGTTTATGTATATGACATTCCTAGTGCCCGGCGACGCGACGTTTTTATAAAGGAGAAATAAAACGTAACATGACATATTGACTGTATGCTCTGACGGTATACACAAAGGATTGAAGTAGGTACACCCACGTTTCGCCAGTCATGTCGTTGCCAAAGTAATAGGAGACGAGCCTATTGCCTTTCCCAGTAAATAAGATACTTTAACTGACTTTTAATTAATACTCCTAAGTGCTTTCGTATCAGAAAGCTATGAACTTGTCCGTATAACACAAGATATATCATGGAATTAATTAAATTAGTTTAACACTAATAACATAGCTTTTCATTGGTTTCCAAAGTTCTCGAACCATTGATGATTCTGTTGAGTCGAGACTTGGAACATAGAGTTATAAATAAGTCGAATGAGCAACAAACTAGTGGATATGCTAAATTATTTGATTTGGATGATAATAAAATTTAAGTTTTCTTTAGACGGTAGTTGAATTTTCAGGAATATTGTTATTGGAATTGGAATATTCTTACCGAGAATTTATAGTACTAGCAGTTTAGATTATGGAGATTTTTATCGAAGGCAAGCGTGAAAATTACCATTAATCTTGTTGTTCATGCCCTCTCTATCTATGAGAAGATATGCTCATCTTTGATTTACTTTTTATTTTAATATTACTTTCTTATTTTATAGCAGTTTTTATTTTGTTTTCTCTAGTGTTTGTATATATTTTTATATGTGTGTACCTAGTTTAGTAACAGAATGAATCCTTATCATTATTTCTCTTTCTCTTCGTAGTAATTTTAACGTAATTTTATTACTTTTGCACATTACGTTAAGCTAACTAAAAAAATACGTAAAAAAAACCGTATCCATTATTCCTTACTCCGTGTCGCAAGTCCGGGACATGAATCCGAGGTGTGGTAATTGTTAAAGTTGAGTACGCGGGCCGCTAACTTGATTGTTGTTGTGAAGTACTAGGTCGTGTTAACATGTCAGTTGATGTCGAGTCACGTTGTTCATACATACATACATAAAGTCACGCCTGTTTCCCTGAGGGGTAGGCAGAGACCACGGATTGTTCAATATGTTTACATTAAACTAAATGTGTTCGATAACACGCTGATCTTGAATTGTATTGCAGAAGTTTTGTTGCCACCGTTAGTGTGTTTAAAGGTGCGGATACATATCGACCCGTGAAGGAATCGACATCGTATCGAGTCGAGCCGTGTAGTATTCTTTGTATATTCTGCAACGGACGCTAACCGGAATGGTAACGTAATGTAACATAATTGCCAACCATATTCTTATTCTAATAATCTCTCAATACACCTACATTGGGATTCGAAACTACGACTTAAAATTTATTTAGATAGGTAGACTGCCTCGTTGGTCTAGTGGTTGCTAAGCGCGACTGCTGAGCACGAGGTCCTGGGTTCGAATCCCGGGTCGGGCAAAGTGTTACTGGGTTTTTCCATTAGGTAATTCCCAGTAGCAGGACGGAGTCTGGATTTGTGCCCGGTTGATGGCAATAGGCTCGCCCCCAATTATATTGGGACCTAAAAAAAAACATAACTGGCGAAATGTGGGTGTACTATATGTGCACCTCTGCCTACCCCTTCGGGGAATACAGGCGTGATGTTATGTTATGTAGATAGGTAAATAAAATTCACATTAAATACGATAGTTATTCACTGTTTACCTCACAAATTGTTAACAACTCTATACAGCTTTTAACAGGTCATTGTTATCGATCCTAGCACTAAATAAGTAAAAACAACTTAATGACAGATGACACGCGAACCGCTGTTATATACTGCAAAAAGTGGTAATTGGTCGCTTGTTTATACTTCAGTATAACGCGAGATTACCATAGTATGAAACTTAATCGATTTATGGTAATTCACAGTAATAGTTATAACAAAATAGGGGCATTTGTAACTTGAATCATTATGATATTTTAACCAACTTCCGTGTGGTATCCGGCTTAGAATTGACCACCCCCTCTCCTCCCGTGGGTGTCGTAAGAGGCGACTAAAGGAAAAAAAAAACCAGAAGATGGGCAGCAGCGTCTTCTGTAACTTAACCAATACTGCGATCCCCAAGGCACTTGCCAAGCGTGGGGATTATGGCAACCCCCCCCCCCTTTAAGGGGGAGGCCTTTGTTCGACAGTGGACTCTGCCGGCTGATGATGATGAACCAACTTCAAAAAAAGTTGCAGGTTTTCAATACAACATAACATCATGCCTGTATACCCCGAAGGCAGAAGTGCACATATAGTACACCCACATTTCACCAGTTAAGTTTTTAAGTCCCAATGTACTTAATAGGGGGCGAGCCTATTGCCATAAACCGGGCACAAATCCAGACTCCGTGCTACAAAGAATAACCTAATAGACAAAAATATACAAACTGTCGAATTGATAACCTCCTCCTATTTGAAGTCGGTCAGAAAACCCAGTGACAATACCTGACTAGGGATCCAAACCCAGGAACACATGCTCAGCGACCACTGGACCAACGATGCCGCGTATATTCGTGCATCTAAGTAAATACCTATAATACAGTTTTCATTACAAATAATGCAGCTATCGTGGCCTTTTAAATGTTAAGGGGACTTGAGCCAGTAGGTACAATAGATGGAAGAACAATGGCCGTAGACTTGCATAGAGGGTAACAATGAGTAGAGCTCTTGAAAACCGCTCGAGTGATCGGGACCAGTCTTTATTTTATGCGGAACATTAATGCACGATAAGTTTTACTTAAGTTTTGAGTGACAGGACGGTATTTACGTTGTTACTCGCTTTATGATTCACTATGTTGGTCATACTCTGAGTAATGGGACGGTAGCCGACACGCCCGCGCCTCGAGATAAAATTTACGCAAAAGTACCTACTACATGGACACGACCAGAGAAAAATCAGCCGCAATACCAACGGCTTTTGCCTTAAGCACGGATAAGGATCAACGAAAAACGTTCACCCATCACAAGACTGACCACCAAAGTCACTGCTGAACCTTATATCAGCGGAGTAGCTATGTATTAGGGAAGCGGGAACGAAATAATATTTACACTCTTCTATATCCTTGTACGATTCATTACGTGGCGGGTTTCAAGACAGTCGAGTCATTTCTCTTGGACGCCTCGAGCTTCATTGCCTCGATGGTTCTTTGGTGAATTAAGCTTAAGTTAGCATGGCATTATCGTCTTCATCATTATCAGCTGGAAAACGTCCACTGTTGAACAAGTTGTAGTTAAGAGGGCGGGAGGGGGGAGGGTATTGGGGCTTTGGGATCGCAGTATTGGTGGTGGTGTTACAGAAGACGCTGCTGCCCATCTTCTGGATTTTCTCTCAGTCGCCTCTTACGACACCCACGGGGGGAAAGGGAGTGGTCAATTCGAGGCCGGATACCACTCGGCAAACTGTTTATTATAATCTCTATACTTTTATAATTGTAGCTCTCACTCCTGAAGCCAAAGTATCTGCTCTGAATAAAGTATAAGCTGGTAATTGACTCTGAATCATTAAAATTCATCAGAAATATTACTGCAAGCGATGAAACGCAAATTTATTGTCATTATAATGCTAGTGGTGTTGTGGTAGGAGGTAGGAATACTGATCCTTATGGACGAGGCGTTTTTAATTTAATTAACTCTATAATTATTATATTGAGTGCTTGTTTACTTTTTATTGAGATTGCTTTTTTATTTTTGTTTTAATACGTCGCACCACATTATGAATTTCTTCTATATCGTGAAAGCGTTCCACAAACATGAAATATGACACACACAAACAGTAAACACCCAGACTCGAGACAAATTTCAGCGCGTTAAGGTATTATTAAACCTGGAACCCTTAACGCAGCAGTCCATCACGTCGTCATATTAGATTATGGATACTTCGCTTTAAGTCGAGACAACGAGTCGAAAAGGAAAAGAATACAATGTTAGCCAGTCAATGGTTATAGGCTCGCTATATGAGGTACGCGTCACATTGAGGGGCAAATTGGTGTACCTACTCGTGTAAGTACTTCCTGAAAAAGGAAAACTTATCTGCGTGGACTGCTTTTCTATAGCCAGTTAAACTTGATTTTATATTGGTCACAATGAACCATAACCATTAAAACAAATAAAAACTATATATATGCATCAAAGTCCTCCTCATCACCGTCGACTGCTAGGGAGCCCAAAAGACTAGCAGCATTGCCACGTTGAATGACAAGTGCGAGAAGCATTAAATAAACTAATAACACAAAACATCTAAAACGTTCCTAACCCACGTGAAATAATTTCAACAGTATCCTACAAAATGTTGCCAACCCCTCACTTTAGCACTCTAAATCGGTGTGAAAGTCAAACCCTGTTGCTTACACCCACATCAATCATTCAGAGGTAATCAACTACCGGGAGAAAATATTACGTCTCTCAACGGAATTCTATACTAATTACCTGGTGATTAATGAGGTACTTAAATGTAAATAGCAGGCAGTATTAAGCTGACTAGAAATAGGTTTTCGAGGTGACAAATTGAGATTTTACTTTTCTATAATTTAAGTGCCGTTGGTCTAGTGGTCGGTAAGCGCGACTGTAGAGCACGAGGTCCTGGGTTCGAATCCCGGGTCGGGCAAGGTGTTACAGGGTTTTTTCATTAGGTAATTCTCAGTGGCAGCACAGAGTCTGTATTTGTGCCCGGTTGATGGCAATAGGCTCGCCCCCTATTACATTGGGACCCAAATAAACCTGATAAGTACCTAATGGGAAATCACAGTAACACTTTGCCTGACCTCGGATTCGGACCCAGGACTTCATACTCAGCAGTTGCGCTTAGCAACCACTGGACAAACAAGGCAGTCTTATCTGTCAAATCAAATAGTATTCTGATATTTTGATTATTACTTTCAACACACTTGCTGGAAACCCTACTCGCCTCTAACGCAATCAATTTTCTATTGCATACCAATATGCGAATTACAAGGTGTCAATCCACCGTGTGAATTCCAAATACAAGAATATAATTATTTTTTTTACATCGACATTTAAAAAACAAATAATGTTACTCTAATAATGCACCTGGATCTATTTCTCGTAGAACCTCTTTTACCTTAACCTCAACATCTATAATCACAAAGTTCGACAATGATCATACATAATTAATATTGTACAAACATTTCAAAGTAAACTTCTCCTTAAGCTTCGGTTCTCACAGCTTATATACAATGTACTACAAAGTAATGTAAGATATAATGTAGCCGCAGGGAGAATAAAACACACTCTGTATTGTAGGGCGATCCGATGAATCCTTTTAAACCCTTTGAAAGAGTTGACGAGTGTCGGATTATCCCAGTTTATAGATTCGAACATCGTATGTATACTATCAAATGCTGGATTTTTAAGTGAGGTAATATATACACTATACAGATTAGCGCCACGGTACGGCGACTGTTGCGGGTTCGAGTCCCGCTCGTGTCCATCATTTTTCAAGTTTCCCTTTATCACACAACAACATAAACATAACATAACATCACGCCTGTATTCCCCGAAGGGGTAGGCAGAGGGGCACATAATAGTACACCCACATTTCGCCAGTTATGTTTCTCGGTCCCAATGTAATAGGGGGCGAGCCTATTGCCATCAACCGGGCACAAATCCAGACTCCGTGCTGCTACCGAGAATTACCTAATGGAAAAACCCAGTAACACTTTGCCCGACCCGGGATTCGAACCCAGAACCTCGTGCTCAGCAGTCGCGCTTAGAAACCACTAGACCAACGAGGCAGTCCCTTTATCAATTTAAAATTTAAGCCTAGCATGGCAACATACAAAAAAGATACAAAAAGTCAAATAGTTAGAATTATTGTATGACAGTTAATAGAACGAAGAGGTAGTCAGAATCTTAGCAAATGGAAGTCAGTCGCTGTCTCTGGAATACAGGCGAGACTTTACGTATGTTGTAGGTTTAAAGTTTTCAAGTTTGTTCATCCATACTTCCATAATCTAATACTATAATAATAATAATATATCTCTTTATTGCACACCAAAATGAAAAAAATAAAAATATACAGGGAAAATCTTAAAATTACATTGTACAATGGGCGGTCTTATCGCTCACGGCGATCTCTTCCAGACAACCTTAGTATGGAAGTAATATGACATGAGTAAGGGTAAATGTGGTGTTACAATGGTATTGTTAAAAGTGTAAGTGAGTAGATAATGAAGATGTATATAAATAATTGTAAAATAGAAATAATTATATTATATTTATGTAAAATTGAAGTTTATATATTATATTTAAATAAGTAGGTTAATATTATATGAAATTCGAAGAAAAATTAAATTATATTAGTGACTGATACGAGGGTCAAACTGAAAGTTCTTAGAACTGGCCACTTAAAACAATATAATAAAAAAATAATTCTAAAATTTGAAAATAGAACTCTTTGCCAATATTACTGAGTATATATTTCATTAATTTGTCATTTGTTTTACGATTTGGCGGCAAATTGAAAATTGTCTGCGTCACGTCAACATGAATTTAACACGAGAAAATTTTCGTGCAATGATTTTTTATGACTTTCGATGTCATTTAAGTCAACAAGAAAGTTATGATAGACTACGATTGGCCTTTCACGATGAAGCCCCATCTCGTGCGACAGTTTACAACTGGTTTAATGAGTTTAAACGTGGTCGCACTAATCTCACTGATGATTTACGTGAGGGACGGCCTTCTACGGCGACGACTGAAGATAACATCTGTGTTGTGCGGCGTATGATAGAGACTGACAAAAGAGTGACCTATCAGCAGATTCGGACAAGCTTAGGCATCGGTATGAGTCAAGTGCACAAAATCCTCCACGAACATTTAGCAGTCAGGAAGCTTTGCGCCCGGTGGATACCTCATAATTTGACTGAGGCTCAAAAACTCCATCGTGTGGATTGGTGCCGTAAAATGATTGAAAGATTTAACGGAGGTGACTCAAATGCTGTGTTCGACATACTAACAGGTGACGAAAGCTGGATTTACTGTTATGATCCTGAAACCAAAAGACAATCTGCTCAGTGGGTGTTTCCTTTCGAGAGGTTGCCAATTAAAGTGAAGAGAGATCGAAGTGCGGGAAAAAAAATGGTGGCCTCGTTCTTTGAAAGGATAGGTCATTTCGCAACAATTGTGTTAGAGGATCAAAAAACAGTTTCTGCAGAATGGTACACTACCAATTGTTTGCCACTTGTCTTGGAAAAAGTTCGAGAGAAACGACCTCGCAGTAGGATCCTCCTTAACCACGACAACGCCTCGTCGCACACCGCTAAGCGAACGATCGACTATTTGGCGACATCAAACGTTGAATTACTGGGTCACCCGCCGTATAGCCCCGACCTCGCCCCTTGTGATTTTTATTTATTTCCAAAAATTAAAGAAAAGCTTAAAGGAAAGCGGTTTATGAATGCTGAAGAAGCGGTGGCTGCGTATCGCGATGCCATTGAAGAGAACCCTAAAGACGAGTGGGCAAAGTGCTTTTCCCAGTGGTTCCATCGCATGCAGCGGTGTATTGACGTGAATGGACAATATTTTGAAAAGATATAATAAAACTAATAACTGGCTAATGTAATCAGTTTTTGATTTTCTAAGAACTTTCAGTTTGACCCTCGTAGTGGTCCTTTACTAGCTTTTTAAATATCATTAAAGATTGAGCACGTCTAATAGTGAGAGGCAGAGAATTCCATAGCGTAGCAGCCTGAACTGTAAATGACTATAAATGTGAAAGAAACTCTGTCTGCCCTTCACGACTAAACCGCTGGACGGATTTTGATAAAATTTGGCATGTAGAAAGTTTCAGACCCGAGAAAGGACATAGGTTACTTAACGCGGGTGAAGCCGGCAAAAGTTACTCTCCCATAAGTGTTAGACGCAATACGATACATTATTAACAGAGAAATTGTGAGTATCAGGCCACCTTTAATAAGAACGAATATAGAGCTCTCGATTTTAATAGCTGCTTAAGATATAAATAGAATGAACTAGAACACGCCTACGGCTGAAGAAAACATTCTTTGTAGATCCACGGGCTGATATGTTCAAAGATCGATGCCTTCGGCTGTTTATTTCATATGTACAATCTTACGTCACATCACAAATTCATTCGTGCGGATAAAGCATTGAGCTATCTTTATCCAATCGTAGACTCATTTGAAGTGAATGCGATTGGCCTCTAGAGCACATTTTATATAAAAGTAACAGTACATTTATAATCATTATCATCAGCCGGAAGAC
The DNA here is from genome assembly GCA_946251915.1 of Abrostola triplasia. Classification (NCBI taxonomy): domain Eukaryota; kingdom Metazoa; phylum Arthropoda; class Insecta; order Lepidoptera; family Noctuidae; genus Abrostola; species Abrostola triplasia. Next base: position 2,642,794 of record OX276433.1, read on the forward strand.
GTCCACTGTTGAACAAAGGCCTCCCCCTTAGAACGCCACAATGAACGACAGCTTGCCAATTGCATCCGCCGGTTGCCCGCAATTCTGACGATAATCAATTTATAATATGAATAATTTATTTATTTCGGACCAAAATTAATCCACAGTAGTGTTAGTAACAGATGACTTATAAACTAGTGTTAGTAAACAGTAATGTGTCGACAGATTGCATCAAAGTCAGAGAACTTGGTATTCTCCGCTACTGTTCTTAGAATGCTGTTGTGACTATCTCTCACTCTTCTTAATAGCGACGCTGCTTTCTTGCGTGAAATCCGTCCGTGCGGGCTTGCGCGAACATATTCGACGCACTATATATTTAAATAGTATTTATTTCTAAATATCGCCCCACACTAGGAATTTCTCCTGTATCGTGGGTGCGTTTCACAAACACGAAATAAACATACACAAACACCTATACTCGGGACAAACATCTACGGATCTCACAATTTTTTATCCCTGTCGGGTATCAAACCCACAACCTAAGGGTTGTCGTTGCGCAGCAGTCCAATCGATTTGCCACTGCGCCAATTAGGACGTCACCATCAATATTAATGTCAGTGCATTAAAGATAGATAATGCAATTAATAAATTGGGCTACCTTGTAACATAACAGTACATACATAATACATAACATCACGCCCGTATTCCCCGAAGGGGTAGGCAGAGGTGCACATATAGTACACCCACATTTCGCCAGTTATGTTTATAGGTCCCAATGTAATAGGGGGCGAGCCTATTGCCATCAACCGGCCACAAATCCAGACTCCGTGCTGCCACTGAGAATTACCTAATGGAAAAACCCAGTAACACTTTGCCCGAACCGGGATTCGAACCCAGGACCTCGTGCTCAGCAGTCGCACTTACCGACCACTAGATCAACGAGGCAGTCATAACAGTACATTTTACACAAAAATAGAACTACGACATATCATCATCATCAGCCGGAAGACGTCCACTGTTGAACAAAGGCCTCTCCCTTAGAACGCCAACGACACAAACTTATTCAAATTGTCGATCTCCTTTTTTTTATTACAAGCTTTTATTTAACTTGCAATGTTTGTATGTATGTAACTAGTGAGTTTGTTTAGGTCAAATCTTGCAATCTAATTTATAACCACTTTTTGACATCCTATTGAAATGAAATTTCGCATACTATATAGGTTAGATGACAATACAATATAATGGTACTTTTGAGCTGGTCTGATGATGGAGTCGAAGGTGGTCAAAGAAAGACTGTAACGAAATGACGGAGCTCCATCGTGTTTGGGCTTGTTTAAAACGTCTTTACAAGTATCAACGTACTGGCTGATTTCAAAGCTTGTATTTAAAAATATATTTTTAATATAAACCTATTTTAATTCGGTACAGAAGAGAACGTCGAAAGTCGGTTTTTCCATAATAGTGTTCCCTAAGCCGATATCGGTTGACGAAAATAAAATATAGTTACGTTGAGCTACGAAGTGGTAGATACAGGGATTTCGTGGTAAAACTTTAGCTGTGTCAGGCTATTCGTACCAATAAGCGTCACTAGGCTTGGAACACAAAACCAAATAAGTGTTTATCAACTTTTGTCGCGAATACACGTCAATGCATATGTACGTCACGGTAGCTCAGTTGAAACTGTATTCTTATACAAAGAGTCGCGATTATTCAAAAGGAGTATTGATATGTTGTTATTTACATACTTTCTTAGGTATTATAATTATACTCGATTTAGTTGAAATGTAAATGCTGTGAGGAAAGAGAACTACATTTTTTTTATATTCATTTAATCTGACATATACAGCCAGTTTCTAAAAAAATAATGGTTTAGGCCAGCGGGAAATAGGTATATATTGTAAGAAATTTTTTTTTGTGATATATAACACCTTTTACCTACACATGTTTCACGAATAAAGTTTTATCTTATCTTATCTTATCGTGATTTTAAATATACCAGTCAAAAGATCAAGAAATTCCGAATCCAACGATAGGTATATGTAACTCATTTTCGACTAAATGTCCCTTACGGTATTTCATATTTCGGGTATTGATGTATTACACTACTTACTACTGTGATATGTCCAAACAAAACCGTCGTAAATGTCACAACGGACAATTCACCAAGAAAATAGTAGGTACATGAAAACCTAGGTACTACCTTATTTCCTAAACTATAAATTTATTCTAGAATTTATCAAGGTCGATTTAAAAAACAATTACTGTAAAATTGAACATGTCATGTACATTAACCTACTCTAGATATGAAGGAGCGGCGTCTCCTGACACAGGCCTTATTTGCTTAAAAGGAATCACAAATCAATGTTATATATATTTTTATGGTATCACAATAAATATTTTGTATTTTTGTACAGTCTTTTAGGTTTTTTATCGTCATATGGAACTTCAAACTGCTCTACTGAACAATGATTTTGCAAAACTGACTTTGTTAATAGGGACCAGCGATATCTAAACTTATAATAAACAGGCGTGACTTTATGTATGTATGTATGTATGTAATAAACATGTATTTTTATTTTGAATGACTGCCTCGTTGGTCTAGTGGTTGCTAAGTGCGACTGCTGAGCACGAGGTCCTGGGTTCGAATCCCGGGTCGGGCAAAGTGTTACTGAGTTTTTCCATTAGGTAATTCTCAGTAACAGCACGGAGTCTGGATTTGTGCCCGGTTGATGGCAATAGGCTCGCCCCCTATTACATTGGGACCTAAAACATAACTGGCGAAATGTGGGTGTACTATATGTGCACCTCTGCCTACCCCTTCGGGGAATACAGGCGTGATGTTATGTTATGTTTATTTTGAATTTAACACACAAACCAAATTCGTAAATCAATATTGAAATTACTTACAAATACAATGGTACGTCAATGCTCGATGCACAGCCTTTTCAATCGATTAAAACTCAGTAATAGTGTTACATCGCACAATCGAGTAATCGAAGCGAAAGTTTATCGATGTTGTTTTTTGAACAATTGCTCATCGATAAGTTGCGTGTTGGTATATAGGTACGTAGGTCGTTAGTGTGTTGTATTCGAGCAATTTGATTCTGTGATGACGTTTTTTATTTAGTTTTTGTTGTCTTTATTTATTAATAAACGTACAAGGTAAGTTTTATGATGTACAACAAAGTTCAACAAAACTATAGTTGTCTGTTGAATGACAAAAAATTATATTCTACATTACTTACTAGATATTTCTCTTAATTGCCGTGCCGTATGATATCCTAGAATTAACCACCCCGTGAGCGTCGTAAGAGGCGACTAAGGCAAAATCCAGACGATAGGCACTTGACCACCCCTTTTCTCCCGTGGGTGTCGTAAGAGGCGACTGGTAGAAAATCCAGAAGATGGGCAGTAGCGTTTTCTGTAAAGTCACAACCAATACTGCGATCCGAGCCGCCTGCCAAGCGTTGGGATTATCACCCCCCCCCCCCCTTTAAAAAGGGAGGTCTGTTTAACTGTGGACGTCTTCCGGCTGATGATGGCGATGATGTCTCTTAATTAAAACTTAGTTGTTCGTGTTTCGCTGTTTTTGTGTTCAGTTACAAGAAGTTACACTCCAGAGTGATACCTACTAGCTACTACTACTTACTAGCGTTTAATGTTTGACCGATTTAAATTATTTTGTTTTATAAATGATAAATGATTTTATTTCTGTAAATAGGTTTCAAAAAAACACTTTTACACGTCATTTTTTTTTAAACTAGATGGCATCGGCATTTCCTAACTGACTACCTCTGAGAAGAAATACCGAAACAAACTCAGGGAGTACATATAGACTCAGGGAATGAATATAAACTATAGAAAACCAAAATCAGAAACAACCTACCCACTTTGATTCTTTTTTTTTCTTATTATTTTTTTCTAATAAGGCAAAAATACAACAGTTTGTTGCTTTTAAAACATTCAATTCTTTATTACATTCCACAATGTAGGCTTAGGTGGTAAACATTTCTTTGGTCGGTAACAATCGTGGACCCTGTCGGGCACAGCAAAAGATATTATAAATATGAGGAGAGGTCCTAACATTTAAGTAACTTATAACAATTAAACAAATTGATAACAATTACCGCAGGAGTGCCGTTATAATACGGAGCTAAATATCTAAGTACTAAAAGTCTTAGAGACGTAGGCTTATCGTAGACAGTCGTAGCACTTGCGTAGGCAACATGCTACGAATTCCGTAGCTGCATACCTATTTTGTTTCTCTTGCGCGGCATTGAATCTACGCGCAGAATTAAACTACCTAAGGCTTTGGATTTCAGTAGATAAGCACTTCAATTCAATAACTTAATATAAACAACATAAGGCGACAATGAAAAATTACTAAATTTATTTATTTATTTATTTATACTTTATATACATGTTTGTACAAAGGCGGACTTAATGCCATTAGGCATTTTCTACCAGTCAACCTTAGGGTGATGCAGAGTCGAAAAGTGGTAGATGCACTAAGTATACAATGTGTAGACTAAAATACTAACAAAATGTATACATAAACATACTTACTATTATGTCATACATACATACAATATTACAATACATACATCGGTATAATATACTTACATAAACTTACAAAATAAATTAAACTTGGAGTGATTCTGCCATTGATTACTTAAGGAAATGTGCACGGACTTGCTAAATCTTATATATAAAATTCTCGTGTCACAATGTTCGTTCCCGTACTCCTCCGAAACGGCTTGACCGATTCTCATGAAATTTTCTGAGCATATTGAGTAGGTCTGAGAATCGGCCAACATCTATTTTTCATACCGCGGGGTAGGTCAGCTAGTATAATATAAAAATAATTATATACATATGAAAAAATATATATATTATATATCTTAAATAAGCACGCGTATTCAAATGTAAGCTCATAATTATTAAGTTGTCCCACATGAGTATACAATTATACAAAATTGGAACACCCACAACCAATGCACGTCGCTTATATCGACAATTTGGGCTATAATACATTGCTAGGAAATAATAGGACAATAATAAGCTGTCAGCCACAATAGGTGTGTAGCACAATGAATTACATGACAATAATGACTACAATAGGTCGAGCATTGACGCAGGCTGGAACAGGGTGTCAATGCAGCGTTTAATTATAAATAGTTTATTCAAAATAATTTGTGGACAAAAATATTTTTATCTCATACTAGGTTTTGCTCGCGGCTTTGCCCGCATTAAGTAGCCTAGCTCCTTTTTCAAGTACTGAACTTTATACATGCCAAACGTCATCAAAATCCGTCCTAGTGTTGAAGGAGTAATAGACAGATAGACAGAGTTACTTTCACATTTATTATATTAGGACGGATTATAAATGCGTAACTGTGTGTGCATTTTTCTCACTGACGGTTTTCATTAGATTCGGTGTTACTCATGTAACAAATAAATAATACATTTCTCCAGACCGAATTTTGGTAACAGTGACCAATGGCCTCGTTCGTCTAGTCGTCGCTAAGCACGACTGCTGAACATGAAGTCCTGGGCTCGAATTCCGGGTCGGGCTACGTGTTACGGAGTCTAGATTTGTGCCCGGTAGACTACAATTGGCTCGACCTACAACATAACTGGCGACATGTGGGTGTTACACGCATACACAACACAACAGTGACAAGATTTAACATTAAAAAGGTCACGTAATAATTGGTAGGCCACCATATACGAACCTCCAGCTGACGCAACTCATCTCACATTAATTAAAGAGAACACAATTACTATAATTTGGTGGACTATTAACACTGGTTCGGTAGGCGGGAGTAATTGACGCGAGAGCACCGAACAATGCGTGTTATGTGGCAACAATACGCGGCTGTCACCAGCAAACGACGGAGCTAGCGCGCTCCTATTGGCCTTACGAGTGCCAATGCACTATTATTACACAGCCTAGAACGTTTATTTTTAAATAAATCACACAAATATTATAAAGGCGAATATTTGTGAGTGAATTTGTGTGTTTGTTACCTCTTAACGCTCGAACGGCTAGACCGATTTTGATGAAATTTAATTTAGAGGTAGCTGACATCCTGGATTGACACATAGGTTACTTTTTATCCTGAAAAAATAAAGCGAGTAACACCGAGGGGCGCAGCTAGTAGGTAATAATTCTAGAAAATGGAAGGGGAAGGCCAAGGCGTAGTTTTATTCAACAAGTAAAGAAGAAGGTAGGAGTTAAGACGTGCCTAGAGGTCAAATCGAATGCTGAAATTATGTTGTGATGCGAGTAGATAAGGTGAAAGAAATAAACCAGGAAAGAAGTAAAGGGAAATCTGTGGCCTCTGCCTATCCCTCTGGGAAACAGGCGCGAATTTATGCAATATTATACCTACATAAATAATAGTGCAAAGACATTCGATTGTAGCGATTGCAGTAGAATTGGAGTAGACGTTAAGTTTTATTTTCAGAGGAAACATTTAGATGTTTAAGTTTTAATGAGAACACCTTGGAAAAGTACACTTAAAACAACTAAAATAGGCTGAGATGTAGGTAAGCTAACATACAAGTTTTAGGTTTAATATGAGACTAAAGATAAATAATAACAGCCTATAACTGTCCCACTGCTGGGCAAAGGCCTCTTCTCGTGCAAAGATTGAGTATTGATCACCACGCTAGCTCACTGCGGGTTGGTGATTTCAGCTAATTAAATCCAGGTTTCCTCACGATGTTTTCCGTCACCGTTAGTCAGTGGTGTCTTAGAATAACTAAGAAAGTATTATATTGAAAAAGTCACATTGATTGCACGGGCTTGAACCTGCAACCTTATGCATACAAATCCGGTATGTTAACCACTAGGCCACCACGACACGAGACTAAAGATACTGAAGAATAAAAAACTTAATGGGTAACTCTACATAAAAGTGCGTTTTAAAATCAGCGTGTAAAACAGACATCAAATTAAACTTTAACAGTCCATTAAAGAGAGTTCGGCCGTAAAATATGTGATTTATAACATTTACTTAAAGAATGAAATAACATAGCATAACATCACGCCTGTATTCCCCGAAGGGGTAGGCAGAGGTGCAGATTTAGTACACCCACATTTCGCCAGTTATGTTTTTTAACCGACTTCAAAAAAAAAAGGAGGAGGTTCTCAATTCGACTGTATTTTTTTTTAGGTCCTAATGTAGTAGGGGGCGAGCCTATTGCCATCAACCGGGCACAAATCCAGACTCCGTGCTGCTACTGAGAATTACCTAATGGAAAAATCCAGCAAGACTGCCCGACCCGGGATTCGAATTCTTTGACGACCCGATTAGCGCAGTGGCTAAGCAATTGGACTGCTGCGCTAAGGGTTGCGGGTTCGATTCCCGCACGAGGCAAAACTTTGTGCGAACTACAGATGTTTGTCCCGAGTCTGGGTGTTTGTGTATGTGAATATTCCATGTTTGTGAAACGCACCTGCGATACAGGAGAAATTCCAAGTGTGGGGCGACGTTTTTTAAAAAAAAAAAAAAAAAAAAAAGAAAAAGAACCCAAGACCTTGTGCTCAGCAGTCGCGCTTAGCTACCACTAGACCAACGAGGCTGTCAAAATTAAATAGGTGTTTTATATCCGACTACGAACTGTTTTTGAGACCTTTTCTAGGAATTACAGAATCCTTGGTAAATGGATCGACGAACTATGGATTTGAGACTATCAATTCTCTCTGGCGAAATGAGAGTGTTCGAGAATTCTGACTTAACTATATACACGTGCTTCTAACTCTTATTGTTTTTTAATTTACTTTGATTTATTTACAAGGTTATTTACTCTCCTTAAAAATAAATATATACAAAATAAAAAAAATAAACTAAAAATTATGCATCAAAGTATTCCTCCTCATCGCTGTCGACTGGTAGGGTGCCCAAAAGGCTGGCGGCATTGCCACGTTGAATGGCAATGCTAATTCTTTTAATTTACTAAGATAGTAATTATACTTATAAGTCAAATTGCTTCTAACAAAGTGGACTATCATCATCATCAGCCGGAAGACGTCTACTGTTGAACAAGCTTTGAGTTGTGGCCTATACTTGTCTGAAATAAAGAATTATTACTATTATATACATTAGTAGCAGTATAATGTATACATAAAATAAAATAGCCATAAAAAGGAAAACTCTCATTGAATTTTCATAAAATTACTTTACAGTAAAATTACATTTTTCCCAATAATCTTCGAAGCTCGCAATCTTAATGGTTTCTTTTGTTGTTACAAGATGTTTCTTGTAAGACTCAACGACCAGACATTATTACATTTACTAGTAAAACGCTCAATAAAGATGGAGGCTTTAATCAAGCGTCAGTAAGAGGAGCATAACGTACTCAAAAGGCAGGTACCTATTAATGGCGACATATACGAGGCGATTGATCGTACGCAAACCGCAGCTATCGATTGAGGCCGTAGACTGGCAGCGGGCAGGGAGCGGCGCATTCAAATTCATTAATTTCTATGGAATTGTTTTTATTTTTAGCGGCGCGGGGAGCGGCGTACGAGTGGTGCCGTAGTCGAGCGGTGTCTGCAGCGCTGCCGCTACCAAGCCGCTGCCCGCTGTCATCTTATTTACTGCCTTACGGCGGCGATCGGTCACTGCGATCTGTCATATAGATAGATAGATAGATAGAATCATATTCTTGTTTGAAATTAAACAAAAGAGACGTGATTATCAAAGTTGCGTAGGTTTATGTGTATGCCGCGTGATATCCGGCCTAGAATTGATCACATCTCTCTTCCCGAGGGTGTCGTAGAGGCGACTGAGGGAAAAATCCAGAAGATAGGCAATTCTTGTAACTTCACCACCACTGCAATCCCCAAGCTGCCCTCCTCCCCTTAAGGGGGAGGCCTTTTGGGTTTTGTTACGAACTGCAACTCACAAAAAGTAAATCGCTTGCCATATCATATTTTTATTTTTTTTTAAAAACGTCGCCCACACTAGGAATTTCCCCTGTATCGTAGGTGCGTTTCACACACATGAAATATTCACATACACAAACACCCAGACTCGGGACAAACATCTGTGGTTCGCACAAAGTTTTGCCCCGTGCGGGAATCGAACCCGCAACCCTTAGCGCAGCAGTCCAATCGCTTAGCCACTGCGCTAATCAGGTGGTCGCGGCAATCGGTCGTTTGCAAAGGAACGCTACGATATATCGCCTAGTGTATGGGCCCTTGTCTCTTTGTTACCTTCTGACATACGGAGGGACCGAAATAACTTGTTTAACATACTCCGAATTAAATTACTTTCGTTAATATAAACTTTAGCATTATGATAATGCAGAACCCTTGTTTGTTTAAATTAATTAGTTGGTTCGTAGTTATAACAAAGCAAAAACGTTGTGAAGACAGGTTTCCAAAGTGTGATCCTTGAACCAGCTTGCACGAAAGTGTTCCAGGGGGACCAATAATGGTAAAACTGAAGAACACATAACATTACACCTGCAGCTAGAGGAGTATAGTAAATCTACATTGCCTTAGTAATGTTATAGATCCCAATGTAACAGAGTTGAGCATACTGTTATTAACCGGGTAGAAATCCAGACCCCTTGCTTACACTGAAAATTTTGAAAAAACTCAATAACACTGCACGATCTGGGAGTCAAATCCGGTACATTACACTCAGCAATCGCACTTTGCGACCAACGAAGAAGTGACGGAAAGTATTGAAAAAAACATACCGTTAAATTGTGCCTTGAGGTAGACCACTAGGCCTTCTAGCATGCCTATTACGTACAATACACGAGAGCCAGATATTAATGACGTGGCTGATGACATCACAAAAATTTCTAATATCTTTTAACACATTTTAAAGTCACACATATGCACACGTGACGTATTTTTATTTCCCTGGAGACATTTCGAGCACCTCACAGCGCGCGCGGCACCGATAGTTTTTAATAAGTTTATTTTTAATTAAATGAGTATTTTATCTTTCTGTATGTGATATTTTTCACCCATATTCCATGGCGTATTACCGTCATAAATAAAATATGATTGAGGCAGCGCCCGTCTTCCTTTTTTGAGGAATACGAGATGATAATGATTCGTATAATTTTGTAATTTTTAATGTTTGTATCCATACATGTACAAGCCAGGCATTTTTCCTACATGTAGGCAGAGACCAGGGTTATCCATTTTGTCTATTTCGTACGATCCTTGCATACTCCTCCTCAGGTTAGTGGTGAGAAAAGTGCTGTACAAGTACACCTACACTGAAGCAGTATTTCTAATAACAGTCGGCAAATCAATACAACATCAACGCCAAGAACAATAGTTTATATTGTGTCTACTGCGTGGTAGTCAACGACTTATGAAATATACTATGCATCATGTTTTGACTAAGCGCGATTAACTTCAGTTTACAAAACATTAAGAAACAAGTCTAAACAATCTCGCATAAGAAAACTAAGATTAAGGGCGGGTTGCTTCAGCTTTACTTGACGCACACGTAAACATTAAAAATTGCAATACCAATTTTGTTTTCGTCTAGCATTCATAACTGAGTGAAAAATGCCGAGTGGTTCCTCCCCGTGGGTATCGTGAGGGAAAATCCAGAAGATGGGCAGCAGCGTCTCGTGTAACCTTACTACCAATACTGCGATCGCCAAGCGTGGGGATTATGGCACCCTAACCCTCTTATCTAATAGGGAGACATTTATTCAACAGTGAACGTCTTCCGGCTGATGATGATGAGTCTAATAACGAAAAAAGTTTATTTTATACTAGCAGCCCTAATCACTTTGATAACCAGTTTTTTATATCACGAAACACTTCATATTTTGTGTACCTACGTTAAACATCTTCTGTAATCGTAATTTTTGACGTAAATAACGTTAACAGACTGTATGAAGCAACCCGCCCTAAGATACCCAAGAAATATCTCGAAGCTTTTGTTGTATTTTATAGCTTACCCCTCTCGTAATAGGCTCCATAACTTCTTTGTGAAGACGCGTGGAGACGTTAATGTGAAATAATTAACACTGATTAATTTTTGTAAGGGTTATTAATTTTGTCTGTATAATTTTTGACTGCCTCGTTGGTCTAGTGGTTGCTGAGCTCGACCCGGGATTCGAACCCAGGACCTCATGCTCAGCAGTCACGCTTAGCAACCACTAGACCAACGAGGTAGTCAAAATTCATAATTCTTACTTATAATCAATACACGAATAGGTACCTCAGTACCTATCATCGCTTTATTATTCCTTTGAATGTATTGATATTAATCTATTTAACAGGTATTCCTTATTTTACATCAATTCATATTAATATATTCATACTTATTCAAATATTTTTTCTTGTTATCGTTTTATTTTGTTTGTACTCAGAGTGCTCAGATGAATCGACTATTTGCTGATTCGATTTTTACGTCAAAGGCCATTGAATATAATCTAAATATTTAAAGAAAGACATCGTGAGTGGAACTGTCGTTTTTAATAAAAGAAATAAACTTCGTATCAGCATGAGCTAAAAGCTACAAGGAATTGGTCATGCCGTAGTGCAGAGATTGGTCAAGCAACAAGGACAGTAGCTAGGTTGACCGTCCAGGGTGCGCTGGACGCACTCAAGTATAGTCACTCGTAGAAGCTCTCTACTTGCCAATTTGTACTATTTTTTTAAATGAGTAACTTTTGCAGTTTCTTGCCAGTTCTTCTCCATTGGAATGACATTTTGCAACCGTGCAACTAGCATCCTAACGTGAAATAAAAACATTTTGAATTTGCACCCTTAAGAAACAATGTGATGGAGTTATTATGATAATGTAAATAGTGGTAACCCTAATCCTTAACGTAGCAGACAAATATCATGAGCTTTCTGCGAAAAAATAGTTACTCACCTAGCTATGCCAAAAAAATGCGAAACCACAATTCAAAATTCAGTGTTGCCGAATACGTCCAAAACAAACGTGTTTTTAAATGCGAGTGCTTTTCAAAAAATATTCTAGCTTTCTGTATGTGCATGATGCATGTGTTATAGTGAGAAAGATTATTCGACTGCCTCGTGGGTCTAGTGGTTGCTTAGTGTGACTGCTGACCACGAGGTCCTGGATTTGAACCCCGGGCAGTGTTACTGGGTTTTTCCATGAGGTAATTTTCAGTAGCAGCACGGAGTCTGGATTTGTGCCCGGTTGGTGATAATAGGCTCGCCCCCTATTACATTGAGACCTAAAAAATATAACTGGCGAAATGTGGGTATACTATATGTGCACCTCTGCCTACCCCCTCGGGGAATACAGGCGTGATGTTACGTTTATGTTTTCTGAGAAAAATTATATTATGAGTAACGATATAGCGAGTACAGACACAAAGATAACGGTAAGAAGAACATTAAAATAGCAATTGTGAAAAATAAAGTATCAATAGTTTTAAAGTTAATAATTGCATTGTCATAATGAAAGAAGACAAAATTGCGGTTACGGCGACTCTCGAATACGACTAGCTAACTACGTTGAAGATAGTATAGTACACACGTGCATTCTCGCTTCCCTCACATCCGTAGTACCTACAATGGGATGCCAAAGTGTAGGCAAACGACCGGACAGAGATAAGGCGCATGACAAACAAAGTACATACTCTGACCATTATAAAATCACCCAACCAAAAACCAACCTTAACCAAACCCGGCTTTACCTCAAAAACGACTCATCTGCACCAACTATGTAGCTTCCAAACCCCAATGATGATGAATATGATGATACCAGTACAATATTGCAACGTAACCAAATACGCTACATAGTAGAGGAGCAAGCCCAACGGAATGCCCCAAAGCATTGCGGACGGACGGCAGAACCTTGCGATTACCCAACCAATAACCATACAATTTCGTGGATAATTCGGTCGGAAATCCAAATTGCGTTTCCACATAACTTGATGAGTATTGTAATGTCGAATTGTCAGATAGTTAGCTACTATAGTGTATACAAACTTTTTGACTGTGTTAGTAGTTTCTTTTTTATTCTTCTCCCTGCACTAGGATATTTTCCTATATCGTAACACATGCAAACACCTAGATTCGGGATAAACAATCTGCGGATTATACAATTTTTTGTCCCGTGTGGTATCGAACCCGCAATTCCTAGCGCAGCAGTCCAATCGCCACCGCGCCAATCAGCCCCCATACCTTGAACTCTTAAAGCAGTCTGTTTAAGTTGTGGAAGCGAGACGAGATGGGCGTAATCGTTAAAATACCTACGTCATCATCATCATCAGCTTTTATGTGACCCACTGCTGGGCATAAACCTCCACCCTTAAATACCACTGCTTCCTGTTTTGGGCCTTTACATCCAGGTCTTTGCCTGTACAGCAACAACATCATCAGTCCACCTCGCTGGAGGTCTGCCAGCGGCTCTACAGAATCCTCTGGGCAACCACTCTGTTAGGGCCTTACTCCACCTGCCACAACCAAAAGTACCTACTTATACTCTAATGGAGATCGTGAAGACACATGACTTTTGGTATCATTTTTGCATGTTGCCTATGCTAAGCTTGAATCTAAATTGATAAAGGAAATTTGAAAAATGATGAACACGAGCGGGACTTGAACCCACGTGACGTCACCCTTAAGACGTAAATACTATAAGGGAACTTAAAATCCGATGGATGCGAGCAGCGACACGGTGGCTCAGTTGGTTAGAGCAGCGCGGCAGCGCCACGGTACGGCGAAGGTCGCGGGATCAAGTCCCGTGTCCATCATTTTTCAAATGTCCTATATCAATTTACGTTATAACATACAACACAAATTATAATTATTATTACCTTCTGTAACCACGATATATTTCCAGCACTATAAAATTAAACCAATACAGTTATTAAGGTGAACAATACTAATCACTTTAAGCGTCCCAAACAAACGTTTTAATGAATAACGGGAGTTTAACTCGCTCATTCACACTCCAATTAACCTATTTAAAGGAACTACCGGCTATTTAACACGTGCTTATTACTATTTATGGCAAATAGTTCGGATATTTATATTTAGAGTATGAGTGAGGGAGATGGTTGTATGTATTGTATTGCCTCTACAACGCTAAAGAATGTGTGAATCTTGTATCTATAGTATATTTAAAAATGTGCAAAAAATTTAAGGAACATATTAAGATTAATTTTTTTTTTTGTTTCTTTGTGAAATGAATTACTATTAGGTATTCTTCACCATCATCATCATCAGCCGAAAGACGTCCACTGTTAAACAAAAGCGTCCCCCTTAGAAAGCCACAATAAATGGGATGGTAAATTTACTTAGATATGGAATAATAAAGATAAAAATTAATACTCATAATTATAGTTAAACAGACCAATCGAATTCATTAGCTCTTTAGTATTCTTCCTCTCTCTTGTTCATTATTTGTTGAAGATTGTCCAACTGCAGGAACAAGCGGTCTCGTATGTTAATTAACTCGAACAAATACTATCTGCCATTGTAATTGAACTGGGATATTTGAAAATGTATGGTAGTGTTGTCGTAGGAAGTTGAATTTAAGAAGATCAACTTCGGACATCCCTGTTTATAACCCCAAAGAAAAAAAGAGGAGTGTTGTAAGTTTTACCGCTATGTTTGTCTGTCTGTGACACCGTAACTCTGAAACGGGTGAGCCGATTTGGATGCGGTTGTTTTTATTTGAAAGCAAGGTTTCTAGCGGTGGTTCTTAGACGTTTCAGATGTTTCATCAAAATGGGTTCAGTCATTAACAAGTCTTAGATCAGTTCCTTTCATTTTTTAAAAGTTTCAGTCATATACCTATAGATATAACTTTCAGAGAGTTTTATTCATGATATTTCACACCAAACTTATAAACGAAGAGATGTAAAAGCTTCATTTACTTCACAATAATAATCTTATAAATAACCACATTCATTGCATTACGTACACTAACAATAAAACAGCTATTCATCTTGACTTATGTAAAAGATTCCCCAGCACTTTAAATAGCCGATAAATTTCAGAAATCGCACGACTCACAAACCTTCTTAGATACACCTGTCATGTGAACAACTTTCGTAGATTAACTTATAAATGAGACGGACACGTTGACCCCAAACAATTATACACGAAATGGAACGAGCATCAGGATTAAATAAAATTACATTTAAATGAAACAGGCAAACATTATCCAATTGTAAACAATGTCGTCAATGCAATGCAATTACGATCTGATCAGTGCAGTGGCCATGCGATTGCGAGTTGTGGGATCGATTCCCGCCTGGGATAAAAAATTGTGCGAGTCACAGATGTTTGTCTTGAGTCTAGGTGTTTGTGTATATGGAATTTCATGTTTGTGGAACGCGTCCACGATACGAAAGAAATTAGGATGGGGAGATGTTTTAAAATAAGTTGATATTAAAATTTATGTTTTTTAAATTAAAAATATATTTTTAACACAAGCTTTTAAATCAAAAGTACTTACCATAATATTGTATTGTCCCTAAACCTATTGAAGTATGCAAAATTTAATTTCAAACGGATGTCAAAAAGTGGTTCTAATTTAGATTGCAAGATTTGACCTAAACAACGCATACATACAAACATTGCAAGTTAAATAAAAGCTTGTAAAAACGGATCGAAGTTGCGGCCAAGTGCGCAACGTTCGTATGGTTTAGGTCAACCTGGCCGTGGCGACCACTGGTCGTAGCTGAGGCCGTCAAGTGCGAGAGTTTCCTAAATCACCTCAAAATCCGTAAACTTTTCGCCCACTACGAAATTAACTCAACCATGAAATGATAACATCAAAAATTAAGCCCCTAATGTATTAAGTTACGAGAAAGATTACAAAATTCTATTGTTGTAAAACAAGAAACCGCCCCGTATTCTTCAGCTAACCAAACTTAATTCATTTAGGTGGGATCTGGCTTGTTTAATTTGCAAATTAAAATGTAAAGAAGATAGGCCAGTTTCTGAACGAAATAGGATAGATGGGATAAATAAAGTGCCTTAAGTTTTCGTTCAAATAATATTTTATTCATAAAACTGATGAATTTAAAGTTTGTTTGTTATAAGTTTTGTCTTTTTTATGTAATAGGGGGCGAGCCTATTGCCATCAACCGGGCATAAATCCAGACTCCGTGCTGCTACTGAGAATTACCCTATGGAAAAACCCAGTAACACTTTGCCCGACCCGGGATTCGAACCCAGGACCTGGTGCTCAAAAGTCACGCTTAGCAACCACTAGACCAACCCTCGTGAACAATGAAACAAATGCAAATAACAAAATACGTTTACCCAGTTCTACACAACTTTAATATGGTGACTGGAAATTAGGGGCTTAATGACTTCGCTTCAAAGTTCAGTATAACCTAGAAACTTCTATTTAGCCGACAAACATTTGACTTCCGACCGTAGTGGGGACCCGTAGCTAGTTGTCCGAACATTCGTCGCAGTTTAGGGTCACAGCTGCAAAGTTTGACAGTTCGGTCACATGAGCAAATAAGCCGAACTGAGTTGCAGACCTGAGTAATTCTCGTGTTTCACAAGCATTTGTTGTGACATTATTTAATTTGAATCATTGATGTCAGATTGCCCCGTTGATTTAGTGATCGCTAAGCATGACTTCTGAGCATGAGGTCCTGGGTTCGAATCCTGAGTTGGACAAACATTTTATAAATAACACTGGTAGTTCTATGTAGCAGCACGGAGTCTGGATTTGTACCCAAACTGGTGGTCGGCCTGACGTGGGTTGTCCTGCACCTGATCACTCTACGGTCGTCTCAGTCTACCGTCCCATCGGGCTATTACAGTGAAGGAATATATAGTGCACGTGCAATATGCAGTGTGTTTGCGAGCATACTTGTGCACTATCCCCTGCGTAGTTGGCTAGTCTCAGCTGAGAATGGTCGCCATGACACGAAATTTAGTCAGGAGAACTCTATTACAGTAACATCTTTTGCGTATATTTTTTTTAATTCATTGCAATATCATTAATTACCAGGATTTTAATGACACTAAACTAGATATATTGGGGCTGCAACGCAGCTTGGTACAACTAGTTTAACTCAGAGTTGAAATTGTATCAACGTAAACAAAGCATCGATTGCATAAAGTTTGCTAACAGTTCCAGCTTTCTCGTTAAACTAGGATAACAATAATACTAGCAGGTTTTACTGTAGGGCAGAAGCCAATTAGTTATAGACGGCATTAATCACTATGCTTACTTATTACGTGTTAGGTTTTCAGCGCTAGTACTAAAGTGCTTAAATCGTTTAAGCCAAAACTACATTTTTTAATAAGTGCCCAAAAAAGCGTGCTAAGGCAAACATTATAAAAATCCAAATCCATACTAAAGCGATCGAGCGGCAAAGACGTGTGTTTTGTTAAAGAATTTTAAAAATTGTAATAAGTTTTGAAGCTCAAAAATCAACTTAGTGCATATTAGTGATAAAAGTGAGTTCAGCATAAACAAAGTCTGTATTTAAATTAAAAGAAACAAGATAACGAGTGTCCAAGGCTCCCCTCACCACCTCGGGTAAAGAGCACAGTCGCTATTTTTGTCCTGTTCGCACACCTACTAGAGCCAGAGTGACCAGCGCGAGCGCTGCCCCCACACCTCTTTGAGTAAACGAGGCAGTCTAAATAATTCATCTCGCTCGCACCACAACGATAACAGCGCAATAAGGATGAGTGTACTACATACGCCGAAGAGCGGAAATCTTACAAGCGGGAGCGGGAGTGCTTCAGAACCAGATTTAACTTCACCTACGCGAAGTGATATGTTCGTCAATCAGAGAAAAAGAAAACAGCCGGATTCTGATTATAATGTAAAAGATGAATTGAACTCTTTTCGGAATGAGATTATGTCATTCTTTAGAGAATTTGGTAACACTCAGAAAGCAGACATAACTGATTTAAAACAGGACTTAATCGAAATAAAAGCAGAGATACAAACCTTAAAAACTGGTACTCAAGTTTTGTCCGAAAAATACGAGAATATACATATGGAGTTATCGAGTATAAAATCCGAAAATACCGAATTAAAAGAAAAGGTTCAAATGTTAGAGGCTAATTTAAAATCATTTAATGCTAGTTGTTCCAACACTAACACTGATGTTACTCCGGTAACTAGCCCGCTACCCGCTATCGCCGCACAACAAGACCTCATCCTTGAGATGCAAGAACGTAATCGACGCTTGAACAATATTATTATAGTGGGTATTCCGGAAATTAATGAAGCAAATTCTACCTTACGAAAGCAGAATGATCAGAAATTGGTTATGAAATCTATTAAAACTATTTACGATAATTGTCCGATGCCTATATTTACAACGAGAATTGGTAAATATCAGTATGGCAAAAACAGACCGATAAAAGTATGTTTCGAGTCCTCAAATACGGTCAAACATATTTTTAAAAACAGATCTACACTAAGCAAAGATTTTCGTATTTACGCCGATCAAACAACTAGTCAACAAAACTACCTAAAATACTTGAAAGACGAGTTATTGCGCCGTGAAAAAGAAGGTGAATCAAACCTAACGATAAAATACATTAATGGTAATCCAAAAATAGTACAAAAGTCTACAAAAAACTCCACTCCCGAAGTAATTTAGATAATGTCAATAAAATTAATTATTATATAAAGTCTAACTTTGAAAACTTATCTATTTATCAGTCATCGTTAAAAATATTTTATGCAAACATTCGCAGTGTGCGAACTGCGGGAAAATTTGACGAATTAAAATGCATCCTCAAGGCCATAAATACTGTAATACACTTGATTATATTAACTGAGACGTGGATTCAATCAGACTCGGAAGGAAACTATTTTATATTGGAGAATTATGCGCATGTTTATAACTACAGAAAAGATAAACGGGGAGGTGGCGTTTCTATTTATATACACAAAAGTTTAAAATATGACTTATCTGAAGAATTATACTGCGACGGTATTCATTACGTGTGGGTGTACTTACCTCGTTTTGGCCTACACGTTGGAGCTATTTACAAACCGAATAAAAGAAATACAAAACAATTTATAGACACGTATTCAGAACAGTTAGAGAAATATAGGAGAGGTTTAGTGTTTGGCGATTTTAATATAGATTTATTGAAGAGTGGGGGCGATACCTTAAATTACCTAACGATGTTACAAGAATCGGGTTATGAAATACTTAATAAAATACACGAAGATTATTGCACACGACAAACAAATTCTACTAAAACTATTCTGGATCATGCTTGTTCTACGATAAATAAGGGCGCTTGCAATTTAACAATAATAGACTCGCCTCTATCGGACCACAAACAGCTTTATTTAGAACTTGCCAAATACAAACACTGTCATAAACAACGATTACAATATGAAGCCATTAGCTACTCAGACTTGTATCAAAGCACGCGGGAAGCCAATTTCGTTAACTTGAATCTCTCCTACTCCGAGCTGGAAAAGTTTATTGTCAGTCAAATTAAAAACAATACAATAACGAAAACTAAAATATTGAATATGCCTAAGGAAAACTGGATAAACAAATCAATACTAAATGGAATACACCGGCGAAACAATCTATGGCATTTGCTTAAAACAGATAAGAATAATGAAGACCTGAAAAAAAAATTCATATTAGAAAGAAATAAAATAGGAGCTTGTATAAGACGTACAAAGGAAAATTATTTTTATAATGAATTCAAACAGTGCAAACATCCTAAAAAAACCTGGAAATTATTAAACTCACTTGTAAGTAACAAAATTAATAATAATTGTGCTCCTTCGAAATTAATAGTAGATTCAAAGAATGTAGTTGATACTTTTGAAATTTGTGAACATTTTAACATATTTTTTTCTTCTGTGGGCCAGAACCTAGCTAGTAAAATTCCTAAAACCTATACTAATAATTCCTATTATACTCTTACTTATCGTACTAACAAGGTCGGAACAGAATTAACTGAAATGAAGCCATGTACCCTATCAGAACTAGGGAAGATTATAAACGGCTTAGATACAAATGCTAGTACTGGTATTGATAAAATTAGTACAAAGTCGTTAAAATGTATTGCGGACATTATATCTGATAACTTAGTAGTATGTATAAATAAATGTTTAGTTTCCGGAGTCTTCCCCGACAGCCTCAAGCTAGCCAGAGTTACACCCATCTTCAAATCAGGTAGTAGGACTGAAGCGGGTAATTACCGACCTGTATCAGTCTTACCCGTAATATCGAAAATTTTCGAAAAAATTATATACTCTAGACTTTACGAACACTTAACAGAAATAAACTACTTATACGAACATCAGTACGGTTTCAGACCTAAATCAAATACCTTGTCAGCAACGATCGATCTTGTAACGAAAATAAAGAATCATATTGATGAAAAAAAAATTGTTTTAGGTATATTTATTGATTTTAAAAAAGCCTTCGATACAATCAGTCATGAAATTATTTTGCACAAATTGAAAGATTTGGGTGTAACAGGTTCAGCACTAAATATCATTAAATCATATTTGGCAGATAGGTATCAAGTTGTAAAAATCGAAAATCAACAAAGTAGTCGTAGGAAAGTGACTTGTGGAATCCCACAAGGCTCTGTGTTAGGCCCATTACTCTTCTTAACCTATATCAATAATATCAGCAAAATGGGCCTTGCGGGACATATAACTTTGTACGCTGATGACACTTGCCTATTTTACTTTGGAGAAAATCTACTAGATTTAATTAGTCGAGCACAAGATGATCTACACAAATTTAGTATCTGGTGTCAGAGCAACTTATTAACAATCAATGCAGATAAGACCTCGTATATGTTATTTACTGCTAAAAACAAAAGGATTTCACAGCACCCTCCACTGACCTTAAATAATACTATTCTTCGACGCTCACACCAAGAAAAGTACCTAGGCCTGCGGTTGGATGATCAACTTTCTTGGAAAGGCCATATTGCTTACGTAAGATCAAAACTCTCGTCACTTACTGGAATACTAAAGAGAGCGGCAGGATGTATTCCTCGTGCAGTACGAATGAGCATATACAACTCTATGGTAAAATCTCATCTGGAGTACTTAATTGAAATTTGGGGGTGTGCTGCTAAGTCGAATCTTAAAGACCTACAAATATCACAAAATAAAATAATAAAAGCTTTATTCAGGTATAACCGGTTAACTGAGACACGGAAACTGTACCACAATACAAAAATATATAATCTAAAACAAATATATACTTACTCTATGTGCATATTGGTGAGAAAGATAATAACGGGCGAATTAAAATCTGACATTAAACTTGACCAAAAATCATTTCATCATTGTTTAAGAAATACTAATAAAATTAAATTGCGACGACACAGAACTAACTATGGTAAAAAAACTATAACATACGAAGGAGCACAATTATATAATAACCTACCTAATAATATAAAGGATAGCAAATCACTTGCTGTATTCAAAACCAGACTAAAACAACATATTTCTGAAAATGTATATTAGATTTACTCGATCGCTTACTGTTAATTTTATCAATTATATCTATTTTTAAGCTCATTATTAAGTGAACTGTGTATTGTTCTTTATGAGTAATAAATTCGTTAAACCTAATGCGCCATCGGTGAACATAAAAGATGAAAATATAATTACGTAGGAAGTCTTCTTCGTATCGGCATGAGCCAGTAGTCATGGAATAGGCCATACTGTGGTGTAGAGATTGGTCAGTTAACAAGGATGGTAGCGAGGTTGAACGTCCAGGGTTCGCTGGACGTACTTAATCGTATCGTCCCTCGTGGAGGCTCTCTACTTGCACCCCAAATAGTAATTAATAAATTCAATTTCAAGCATCATAGAAAAAATCATTTCCTAAAATGGTATAAATGAAAACCTCTATAAATCACACAGTTGCCCAATGTCACTTACGATTGACCATATACACAAAACCATAAACTGATTTTGTATGAAAAATCATTGTAAAATACCACAAAGACGAAAGAAGCGCCATAATCTGTGGCAAATACCTATATGCATTACGTCATGGTCAAACGGCCATGACCGGCAGCCATGACAGTTGGACATAAAATCGCAGTCTTGATACCGTGTCACAGACAACGGTCAACACTCTGTATTTGTTCACAAGCCCGTCGGTTGACACACTAATGGCCGCTCGCATTTGATGTAGGGTCTCAGTAAACGCGATGAGCGGAGCTGTTAGCGATTTCAGTGTACCAAGAGTAATTGCTTGCTATGGAAAGTGAAAAGTATTTGTGGAGTTAACACGACGAACCAAAATCTGTACTGCAGTGATAGCCGTGTGGCATGACCATTGGCCTGCCAAGTCAAAGGTTACCAATTTAAACCTTGGCACGCGCCAATCTCATAAGTAAACCGGCACACCTAAGAGATTTTTTAACGTGTGTAACGTGTGTAAAACCATGTCAGAGGCCTACAGGCGATTTAAACACGGACACCAGGTTGTCCATCAACCATACAAACTTGCGACCATTGACTTTGCAGTTCAACGGTCATACCACTCGACTATCGTTGCTCGATATTCACAAATAGAATTGTGTTTTGACACGCAACTGAAAAAAAGTGGCCTATTTCCAGGAAGAGCCAAACCGAGCACAGTTGCCCAAATCCAAACAAAATCAGTAAATTACGATTTACATAATCCGCTGACGGTTTTATTGGAAAACAATAGAATTGGACAAGGTCTGTGAAAATGATGATGGAAAAATGAATTCTTCGTAATTAAATAAATTCTCTTATGTTTTTATTTTATTATAACCTCGAATCTCATTTCAGTGAACACTGTAGTGAAAATTAATTTATTTCTGTACGCATTTATTAAATTAAGATTTGTATGCCAATATTAGGTTGTTTCTAAGCTTATTATGATTCATCAGCTGGAACACGTCCACTGTTGAACAAAGGTCTCCACCTAGGAATGGGGGGTTGCCATAATCCCCACGCTTGGCAAGCGGCTCGAAATATTGGTGTAGAAATTACAAAAGACGCTGCGGCCCATCTTCTGGATTTTTCCTTAGTCGGCTCTTTCAACGCCCACGGGAGGAAAAGAGGTGGTCAATCCTAGGCCGGATACCACTCGGCAACTACTAGCCCACCACAACTTGATACGAAAAAAGTACCTATGCTCGCGTGCAGTGTTATAAAAGTTGGTGACAAGCTCTCCAACTAAAAGTAATCAAGACTCAATCTCACTTAAGGTCTTAGTAAATTTATTTGCCGCAGCCTCACGTTCTGACGGAGCCCTAAGGCTGGGGTTACATCTACAGACACTTTGCAGCAGACATACAGACACCTTAGGTGCATGTTTTTTACTCTATTATTACTCTGCTAGACTGCCTCGTTGGTCTAGTCGTTTCTTAGCGCGATTGCTGAGCACGAGGTCCTGGGTTCGAATACCGGGTCGGGCAAAGTGTTACTGGATTTTTCCATTAGGTAATTCTTAGTGGCAGCACGGAGCCTGGATTTGTGCCTGGTTGATGGCAATAAGCTCGCCCCCTATTACATTGGGACCCAAAAACATAACTGGCGAAATGTGGGTGTACTAAATGTGCACCTCTGCCTGCCCCTTCGGGGAATACAGGCGTGATGTTATGTTATGTTTATTACTGGGCCAAAAAATTAGCATTGCCATTCAACGCGGCAATGCCACCAGCCTTTTTTGGGCACCATACCAGGCGACAGCGATAAGGTAGAACTTCGATGCATAATTTTTAGTTTGTTCATTTTTATATATTATTTACTTAACGTAGGTTATAGTATAAGTGAGTGTTATGTATATACTCTTTTATATAGATATATAGTAGGTACATATACTGAAATATCAGTTACTGTGTTTACTCGATGGCGATGGCAACAGATATCTCGTTGACTCTAATAGGTTGGTTAGTTCTCGGAAATTGTCCAGTATCATACATACATACATAAAGTCACACCTATTTCCCAGTATCGTCGCCTATTAGTTCTTTATACGTACTACACAACACTATCAGCGCGGACCATTTTATTTTTTCTAGTTAGGCAGACCTCGCCCAAATGAGTGATGTGTGGTGACCTTTGCGTGTCATGGAAAGCACGTCAACTAATCAATCTCTCCAGTCAGTTCTACCGTCCTATCTGACAATGAATGAAAGGCTAGAAACAGGCCCTCCGACTAAAATTCGGTAAGGAACATATTGAGAGGTAAATAAATTGTGTCTGGGCGAACGTGTCTGGTGTGTTCGATGTCTGGAAATGTGTACTCGGCTTATAGAACGCAGCGAAGTGCAACGAAACAACTTATACTAAGCAGTTTGAGTCTTTGCCGAGGTGTTACAACTTCTCAAAGCCGATTTACACTTGCGTGTTCTTGGTTATATAATCCTATTGCAGTTGCTGCATTAGGAACAGATTATAATGCTGTTGTTGGTGAATCGATGCGCTTTAGTAAATCTAGGCATATAAGATAAGTACCTACTTATCTATTACAATTACTATGGAATTATTTATTTTATTTTTTTTGTGACGCCCTCTCAATAGCTTTTTCTTTATTTTTAATATTCCGTACCCAGAGGGTAACACGGGACTCCGCTGTCCTTCTGTATCTCATGTCGCGCACCAGTCTGTATCTCATGAACCTTAATAGTTAAAATTATCACAGTTGATGTATTTCTGTTGGCGCTATAACAAGAAATAATAATAATAAGAACCCCTCTGGGCACATCGTTACCTCAACATGAGAATAACGTAACACCGGAGGGGACAGTAGTATAGCTTTACCAACCCTCGTGATAGAAATAAAAAATATATCACAAGGACTTGTACTAAAAGCACACAAACCGCAGGGCAGCTTGTGGCGAGCTGTTTGTGAGTGGCGACACAACGTGCCTGATACCCCAGAGAGTCGGTCAGGGACTCATCCCCGGTTTGCCCGATATGGGTAGCTGGAGTGGAAACCGAAGAGCGCCCGCAGGACTCTCAGCTCTTTCTTGCCTTAGTTGGCTGGTCAGAGAGGGGTCGCCAGAGCTATATGCTCGGGGGTGGAAGTGTCTAATGGCGTAATAGCGGGGAAACCCGCTCCGAGTCTTCGAGACGCGCGATGGTGAAACCGGGGCCGCACCGCTCTACACCCCTAGCCACTCGGATCGGTGTTGCTCCCTGTTGCCTATAGTGGCGACTGTTTAGGGGGCCCATCTAGTGAGTGGCGAGTCACCGTCTGCTAATATACTGCATATTATATGGTTAAAGGCAGACGCCGTTGTTATTCAGAATAAACTAAAAATAACCATTCCACGAAACATACAAACCAACACAATAGACCAAATCATTTTAGTATCCATTTTTCTCAATAGTCCTGCACCTTTTGGGGACTTTTCATGGCTGTTCTGTTATAGAGCAGTTGTGTGGTGTCCCTAGCTGGTGTCCCATCCCCTTTTAGATTAAAGTTCTCAACGGGCCTCTGCGTGTTGGACCTGTGTCCCCACGTAAGCCTTTTAAAAGTCCGGGTATCTTCCGCATGGTTGATAGCCCGAGTAAATAAAATGAGATACAAATAATAATAATAATAATATTTATTTATTTGATCAAATATATGTTACAATGTAGAATTTTAAACTAGATCTTATAAATACCACAGTTCCAATAATACTTAGACTACACTTATGTTAAACTATACTAATATAACATTTTTACAGTACATATAGTATGATATGGTTCATAAAGTATTAATTGCTGCGATCCTGAACTAGGGTAAACCTGTGTTTCAGGCGATCGCTGAAGGTAAATATTTAAATAGGTCAATTAAAAATTAAAGTAAAATAATAATTTAACACTACATAGTATTCGTTTACAAAATAATACGAGTTACAAAAAAGTCTATCAGCAAAGGAAATTATCTATTAATAATGTTGTCAGTCTTACTTAACAATTTCTAGTATTTTTTCTGTGTCTGCGTAATTCAATTTCCCTAAATACTGGGTTAACATGAGTCGACAGATATTGTTTACAGTCTTTGACCTCGAAACATTTAGCTTCAGACACAGTAAAATTATCTAGGTCATCGATAAACTGATTAGTCATAATTAAAATAAAATATAAACTAGTTTAAGTGCTTACTTTATAAATAAACGCCGGCGCTCTTAGGCGCCCTCATAGTCTATGGTATGAATGTAATTGTCCTCCGCGTATTTCCGTGCCGGGCAAGTTGCATCACCAGTCTGGTGATCACTTTTACGCTTAAAACGTTTGCACGTCGCACAAGTGGGCGGTGTAGACTTGTTAGTGCATTCCTTAAAGGAATGTCCCAGCTCGCCACAGTGGTTACAGGTAGGGCTAGACTCTCGGCAGTACTTGGCTGCATGTCCAAACTGCTGGCAGTTAAAGCACCTAGTCACCAGCGTAAAATCTCTTACTGGGCAGGACGTCCAATTTATATAAATTCTGCCTTGGATTATCAGCGCTTTCCTAATGTTGGCTGGTACCTCCAGTATAAAGTTACAAATAGAAAGGCCTTTCTTACCCGATTTATGGCTTAGTTTGACAGTGCTCATAAACGATTCACGGGAGTAGTTAGGGAGTTTGTCAGCTAAATTCTGCTCGTATATGGATTCAAATACTTCTTTTTCGGTTAGGGCTGCTGGTACACCTACGACAGTGATCCTAGGACGGCGTTTGGTAGGTTCTTCTACATTGAGGCCTGATGAAGCTAACTTTTCGAGGTTACGTAGCTTCTCAATATCCCCCTTGGTCTCAGTGCTAATGAGGACACCGCCATTTCGGACCTTTCTGAAGCCACGGACATGCAGTTTGAGCTCCTCTGGCGAAATAATTTTTTGTACGAGGGTCTTGGTTTCGTCACTCGTTTTTGTTTTGTCGCTAGGGTAAATAGTGACTGAGCTCAAGTTACTAGGGCGGATAAACTTGTCGGCACCTTTTTTTACCATATCGGCAAACGAATTATTCTGTTGTGGTTTCAGGTTTTCTACCACGACTTCCTTGAATAGCCGAAGAGATTTCGATACGTCTTGCTGATTTTGGAGGTGCTCAATTGTATTATGCGCTAGTATCGTTTTCTGTTTTAAGGACTGGTACAAAACTGCCATCTGCGAGGTTCCAGATCCGATCTTACGGCAAATATTTGTTACACGGAGCTTCTGATCCGAGTTCATTTTCCCCTCTGTAACTATGGTGCATGCCTCGTTTAACAGAGCTTCAATGTTGGTCATCCATCTCTGAATCTCTGGAGTAGATATTACCTCAGTAGGTAAATCATTACTCCGAGGCACAGGATCCTCAATTTTGGGCTGAGGCTGGGTTGTTGGGGTCGGTGGAGGACTACGTTGCAGAAGCTGGCTCCGGCCAAACGGGCTTGATCCTGGGTTAGACATACTAACACAGATTCACAATACAGTCAATATGATTTAAGTAGTTCAGACCTGTAGTTTACCACAGTAGGCATGAATCACACGCGACATACTTAGCACCGCAAAGTACTTACGCCACAAGAAATTATTTATTTGAAATTATTATTTGCCTTTAAGCACCTTTTCACAACAACAAAAAACACGTCTACTTTGTCAAGCGATCGACATTCTCAAATACCTACTAAAAACAGAATAAAATAAATATTTAAAGGCGTTTTTATAGATAATGGTACGGAACCATTCGTGCGCGAGTCCGACTCGCACTTGGCCGGTTTTTTATTTGTGTAGCATGGTATTTCTACAGTGACAACACTGGCTGACATTATTGTTCAAATGAAATAAAGAAAACAAAATTATTTTGCTCCGAATTTAAATGAAGACTGACAAACGACATCCCACATAAAATGAAACTGGCAATAATTCAAAATCAAAACATTCCAAATTAGAATAGGTATAATAAATTGGACTAATTTATTCATAAATCAATTCTTAATAACTAATTAAGGAACTGACACAAAACAAATAGATAATCATCAATCTTTAGCCACTTTGGTAAGTTTAAACCCAATAACAAATAGACTAAAATAATTGTGTTTAAAACTTTTCCGATTTGTACCGTGCTACAGGAAATTCTACTTCAAATCGAGTAAAATATATACAGATATGAAGAAATTTAATTAATGTAAGTTTAAGTAAAACATAAAATCAAAAACCAACTGCATGTTTCATATCATTAGATAAACAATTAAACCTAATACTGTTTAGGTTGTAAAGATAGTATTAAGCAACCAACTATTTGAGTATATTTTGGGAGAATTCGTAATTCACCTCGTAAACGGCTTGACCGCTTTGGACGGTTTTTTGCATTTATAGGCAGTTAAGTGGTTCTTCCGGCTGCGGCTGATGATGATGATGATGAAGTGGTTTTTATAGTTGGACGCAGTTAGGCGTTATCAACTCCCAGATTGTTTTTAAATAATTGTTAACAATATTTTTTTACTTTTCATTTTATAATCCTTACCCCCGGACGTAGCCCATAGATTATGATCTCTACATCCACGTGTCTTACATTATAATTATAATTTATAAAAACAACAAAAGCCTCTAAAAAACCCACGTACTAACCTCACGTTGTTCTTATAATTACGAGTCCTTTTGATAAAAATGATATTGTAACGCTAACGTCAACATTAATTATACCGTGCCTACCCGATATAATTATATCTTTATATTTTGTTGGCAAATGTACGGTACGCGTGTTTCGTTTGGACAAAAGATAACATTACAATGTTAGCAAACTTCAAACGTGGTTTGAGTACAAGTTCGTCAGTTATTTAGATATTTATTTATAAATATCTAAACTGCCTTGTTGGTCTAGTGGTTGCTAAGCGCGACTGCTGAGCACGAGGTCCTGGGTTCGAATCCCGGGTCGGGCAAAGTGTTACTGGGTTTTTCCATTAAGTAATTCTCAGTAACAGCACGGAGTCTGGATTTGTGCCCGGTTGATGGCAATAGGCTAGCCCCCTATTACATTGGGACCTAAAAACATAACTGGCGAAATGTGGGTGTACTATATGTGCACCTCTGCCTACCCCTACAGGGAATACAGGCGTGATGTTATGTATTTGTTTATGTTTATTAATAAACAAGCCGCGAACTGCGTATTCATTTTGGTGGTGTCAATAAAGGTACAATATTTTTTACCAACACTAAAGGCGTTTATAGTACGCACGTGAATTCGACACGACATTTGTGCCCGGGTTTTGAAGTTGCGACCTTTGAGTTGGCAGTCCAATGGTCATACCACTCGGCTAGCACTACGTACATAGCTGTGCTAATGCGAAAATCAAACTCGTCAGAAATACCCAGAAATCTGCTTCAAAAATATCCATTTCATAAACTGATCATACCTTTTTAATTAAGTCACAGCGATACCAGACTTGCCATTTGATTACTTTTGAATTGGCTTTTTTCAGTGCAAACAACTTGCCTTGAATTTTAAAATTCCAGTTAATGTGCGCAAGCCGTCGCGAGAATTAATAGGTTTTAATATAAAGCAGCTGTTTTCGATTAGAATGATAATTCAAAGTGTGCGGAATGAATTATTAAATTTGATAAAGTAGAATGATATATTTTGGAAAAAATATAACTGAAATGCAAAAAATAAAGGTTTTTCCCGGTTTGGCAATTGAGTCGCTTTCGTCGCCTATTCTGCCAGTGTCAATAAGTATAATTAATCAGTTCAGGCGCGGTCTGTCAATGTCACTTTTTAATAGTAATTTAACACTTTGAAAATATGATATTAATTCTATACATTAAAAATATGACGTATTCTTAATATTTACGTATTTTAAATACACCCTAACCAAGTATCCCTCTCTTAGCCTATTGCGATCCACTGTTGGACATAGGCCTCTCCCATGTTGTACCATAACACCCGATCCTCCACCTTCCGCATCCAGTCCGACCCAGCTACCTTTTTCAGGTCGCCGGTCGATCAGGCTGATCAACTATCTACCCGAAGAACTTTCAGAGGTATTTATGTGTTCAGTGTTTCGAAATTCGGATACCAAAAAGAGTAGTAGAAAGCTATTTACTAAATAAATATTTCATACTTTAATCTACCAAAAACTAAGGCAAGTTATCCACAGAGAAACTTTGACTAAGTTGTAAGTTGGTTAAGAGTAAAAAGGTCGCAAAGAAAATTGGTTTCTAGTTACGACCCAAAGTTTATGAATCAATGTCTGAAAAGATCGAATTGATTTTTGTACGGTACCTATATTTGCTACTCGGAGCTGGGAGTTACGTGGCTACCGCCCCAATCAGCGTGGTTAAACCGTGCTCGCTGCGGTCAGTCTTGTGATGGATGACCGTTTTCACATGTCGAGCCCCTCCGTGCTTCAGTTATCTGCATCGTAGTATCTGAATAAGCTACATCTTAAATGGCTATGTTGTGGAGGTACCTATTTGCACCTAAAGGTGTTACTAATAAAATATTAGCTAATTTTACAGTTACCACCAAGGGATACATTTAAAAATAAACACAAATAAAACTGTTTTCGTCCAACCATTAAACGCGAACGTTTATCGCATAAAATATGTCTGCAGCAACCAACAGTAAACATATTTAAGTAGTTGTTGCAGCTTCCTTTTACTTACAACTTGGAGGTACTTAAACTAACTTTCCAGACGTACTAACTTAAGAACGGCTATAATTGTATCATTAAATAACGTGAAATATATTTAAACAAGCACTTTCAAATTATTCGCAATCAGTATAAAAAAACATAACATAACATCGCGCCGGTACTCTTCGTCGAATGATGTTATGTTTTATGTTTAGTGAGTGACTGCCTCGTTGGTCTAGTGATTGCTAAGCGCGACTGCTGAGCACGAGGTCCTGGGTTCGAATCCCGGGTTGGGTAAAGTGTTACTGGGTTTTTCCATTAGGTAATTCTCAGTAGCAGCACAGAGTCTGGATTGGTGCCCGGTTGATGGCAATAGGCTCGCCCCCTATTACATTGGGATCTTAAACATAACTGGCGAAATGTGGGTGTACTAAATGTGCATGCTCTGCCTACCCCTTTGGGGAATACAGGCGTGATGTTATGTTATGTTTTATATTTAGTAAGTTAAAAACAACGGTTCAATAAGCACAAAAAACATCTAGGACTTGGTCTAGATCGAAACTATAAATCTCTAACATTTAGGTATGGGCCATCTTCCCTAGTTTTTCTTGTGGATGCCTATTATATATAATATTATTTACTCGTCCGTGAACCGGACATCAATTTACCAAATGGGAAATTGGCATTCCCGATTCACACCATCAGATGTCAGAAGAATCAATGGAGCGAACAAAACTACTCGAGCAATTGATTCTTTAGTGTGTCGGCCAAGTTTTTCTGATATGGCTGTATATGATGTTTTCCTAACCTCGATAATAACAGAGGAATAAACAAGCGAATACGAGTGTTATGTCTAGTACTTGGACTTTATTTTGTTTCTTTTTGTCTGCTGCTATTTCTCGGATAGCCATAACATTTATAATTGAGGTTACGTCTTTTATACATATGTCTGATGTCATCTGGTATGTATCGTGTATTAGTATGTTCGATGACTGAATCCCTACTAATATTATAAACGCGAAAGTTTCTGAGTATGGATGAATGTTTGTTAGTCTCACGTTAAAACTACTGAATAGCTTTTAATGAAAAGAAGAAGAAGCTTATACATCAGAATAACACATACGCTACTTTTTATCCCGACAAAATGTAGTGGGTAACACCGCGGGGCGCAGCCAGTAGTTTATATTACTAAAACAAAAGAAGTCTTGAACCAGGTCGATAATTAAGAAAACCAATGGAAAACGAGCAAAATACGATTCGATAAACAACTCCGTCTGCGCGAAAAAACAGGTCGTAATTAGACCCCAGTTCCTTAGTAGGTCAAATTAAGATCCTACTTATATATAATATTATAAATGTGAAAGTTTGTGAGTATGGATGTGTGGATGTTTGTTACTCTTTCACGCATAAACGGCTGGACCGATTTGGTTGAAATTTGGTATGTAGATAGGTTATACCCTGGATTAACATATAGGCTACTTTTTATCCCGAAAAAATGTCGCGGGTAACACCGCGGGGCGCAGCTAGTCTTTCCATATAGCTCTGTTTAGTACACTTGTAGGGGTCGATTCTCAAATCTAATTCTGTATTCCAAACTTCTTGGAGAAAAATTACTTTAGATAGTTTCCGTTTAACTACGTGGCAATCTAATTAAAACTCAATTTTTCGTAACAAATAAATCAGTAACGATATCGCCATTGTCCTTGATAACGCCCAGATAATCTTTTGTTTTCTATGTTTGTCCAATATCTCACAAAGTATATAAATTAGGAGATCCGTATTCTTTAACTTGAATAACATTTTTTGGTAAACTAATTTTGTCTTTTGTAACTTAATGGAGAGATGAAAAGCTTCTTATTTTAAGCAGGTTTTTTCAAATTGGCTTTCCATTACTTTTCTTGAAAAGTTACGTCTTGCACTAGGAGTTCCTTCATTGTCTATTGAGCGTTTTAGACCTAAAATATAACAAATTATAGGTTATAGTGTGTAAATAAGCTTAAGTAAATTTAATAACATAGATAAATAAACTCATCTTCATCAAATATGAAATGTTTAAAACTTAAATCAGGACCATTATATCGAAGAATCATACATACTTACATACATATAATTTTTTATTAGTTCTGTGTCGACTATTTAACATTACCATTCGTGTGCTTAGGTCCAAGTTGCAGTAGGCTAGTCAACTGCCAATTGTCATAGGCGTGTAAAAAAGGCATTTATGGCAGGAATTGCGCTATTTGAAGTGCTAGTGGGAGTCATAGTAACGAAACGCAAATCGCCTGCCACGACAATAATAATTATATTTATCAATCGATGTTATTTTATGAACCCAAGTCTGTTGATAATAATAATCAATTTATTTTCAGATAATACAATCCATATAGTTAGTAAAAACATATACAACTTACAAACTAGTATTAGTACATAAATATCATCATCTAAAATTCAATTCAATTCAATTAATTTACAATAAAATAAAATAACAATTTAAACAAACAAAACAAACGCCACACCTACTTCTGGGCACGGTTTGTAGGCAACACTTGCGTCTTCGTCCAGTGTGATAAAATCGATGTTTTTTTTGTACACCGACATAGAAAGCCTATAGCCTCTTATGCATTAACGAGGATCATACCGGTATTAACTAAACCTTGTATTAAGTCTATTGACATCTCTATTTTTTGATCAAACGACAGTATATAATTTAATCTTTAGTTTTTTTTATATAAGAGGGTTAATGTATTCAGTTCTAACATTCCGTTTCTGATTGTGAATTAAATGTATCTTCCTTCAGATGGTACGAGACGGGGCGTCTGTAAGGACAGGTCGACTCAAACTCGCCGTGGTTCTTTCCTAAAAAGACCACTTCTCAGACCACCTACACTGTTCTCGCATAAAATATTGAGCTTGTCTGGACTTTAAAAGAGACCTTGACCCCTGAGTTTGTTTCGGTATTTCTTCTCAGTGGTAGTCAGTTAGGAAATGCCGATGCCATCTAGTTTTTAAAAAATGACGTGTAAAAGTGTTTTTTTGAAACCTATTTACAGAAATAAAATCATTTATCATTTATCTTCCAACAAACATTTAATATAGATAAATAAGTGAGATGAATCAAAAATTTAAGTGAGTTTTCTGTATCACGACAAACCCTTCACAAATTACCTTTTGTTAATTATTCAGGGGATAATTAACTGACGCACTTTGTTTACGCTTTGACGGAGTTGCATGGGGGAGGGAGAAAGGGTAATACGTTTCACAAAAGAGAGACACGTCACGTAATATGTTGTATAGAGTGATGTTTTGGGTCCTATACACGGTACGACAAATCGCCAATATATGTGTGGACGATATCAGAGCTAGACTTGTGGGATAACAGTTAAGTAACTGGTATTCCTGTTACTGTTATTAAAAATATCAGTTACTAATAACAGCCTTTTATTTTCCTAAATACCTTCTACACCTGTGTTCTACCCTAGATTAAGCTTTCGTTTACATGATTGATGTATTTCTGATTTGGTGAAAAAATTATTATTATTGGTTCTCACGTCAGCCACGGTACAATCTATTGGCATAAGCGAGACAGATCAATAAATACTAAAACGTAACAGATAAAACGATCTTATTTAGGAGTCGCTTTTCATCAATAATTTATTTTTGTGCCAAAAATATTTTTGGACAATAGTCTTCGATCTCATACAAATCTGCCATTTTTCTGTATTTTTATCAAAAGCTACTGTAATTTTATAATCCATAACAAATTGTTTCTAATAATATTCAGCAACAGTGTTATTAAAGTTTCGATAAACGTTTCACAAACCGAATTGTTTATTTAGTTAAAGTAAATATTTAATTTGAATACACATAATTAGTTAATGAATGAATGGCTATAACATAAATTATGCCAGTTTTGTAACACACTATGCAAATGTGGTTGAATTTATTTAATCTGCTGTTTATTTTATATAATGGCCATTATTATTAATTATTTTATTAATGTTTGCTTAATTAGACTTAAAAATTAGTTGGTGGTAATGGACAAGAGCTTGAAAATTACATTTACCTTACTGATGTCATATTAGTTCCATACTAAGGTTGTCTGGAAGAGATCGCCGTGAGCGATAAGACCGCCCATTGTACAATCTAATTTTAAGATTTTCCCTGTATATTTTTATTTTCATTTTGGTGTGCAATAAAGAGATATATTATTATTATTATTTGTCGGCTGTTCTAAAAGTTACGATTTTTTTGGGTCTACGGATAAGCTACGACGTAGCGTTTGAAACTGCTGCGTCTGCTACGACAGCGTAGCAGAGAGCTGCACGCTAGATTTCCTTACCTGTCTTTGATTTTAAGTCATAAGTCATTTCTTTCTGAACAATATACATGTGTCACAGTTTTACGCGAAACCAATGTATCAATACAACAGTAACAGCCAAAGATTTATATAGAACCCACGACCAGATTGGCCCAGTGGCTAAGCGATTGGCCAGCCACGCTAAGGGCTTGGATTCGATTTCAAAAATGATTCAGTCAATGAGTCGTGATTTGTGTATGTGATATTTCATGTTTGTCAAACGCACCTACGATACAGGATACGAAATTCCTAGTGTGGGGTGACAACACAAGATTCCCACCCAACTAAATTAAAAATGAAGTAATAATGCTGAATATTAAAATGCATTACTGTATTGTGAAGTATTTTAATTATTAATTTGGATTTTATACGTTCTTTAAACAAAATTTCTAAATGTATACGAGTACCAATGTATTCTATTCTTCTATTCTATTCTACCTATTAAGGTATTTTTACATAAAACCGGATTACGATATTACGCGACCATTAGCGATAAGACCCGTATTATGTGTTGTTTGACCTTTATACTTAGCAGAAAGCTTCAAAATCCTGTATCACAGATCGTTCAATATTATTCTCTGAATCGAGTAATTCAAGTTAATGGATTTTCTGTCTGTTTTTTATCATTCGTTCTTTGTCAGTCATTCATTCGGTCACTCGTTCACTGTATGTAATTTTAGGGTCGGCTTGCACGTGAACGGATTGAGACTGACAGTGATCTATTCGAGTATAATAACATTGGGTTAGTGTAATGGGTTGTTTGTTAGCAATCATACCCTTTTCAGAAATATATTTGGCTTCTTACGTACCTACAACTTTTGTGTATTTACACGAAATAATATAAGTCTACCCTTCATTCTTGGAGAAATTGATTAAGAATACAACCCTTCTGGTTCGGAAGAAAGGACGCGTAAGGGGCAGCAATAATCTACACTTCATCATCATCATCATCAGCCTATCTCAGTCCACTGCTGGACATAGGCCTCTCCCATGGCTCCACTGAGCTCGATCTTCGGCCCTCCGCCTCCAACCACTGCCAGCCATTTTGCGTATATCGTCGCCCCACCTAGCTGGAGGACGTCCTACACTACGTTTACCGAGTCGTGGTCTCCACTCCAGAACACTTTTTTTTTTACACTTATTTTTCTAAAAACGTCTTCCAGTTTAAACTTCTCCTGTATCGTGGTTGCGTTTCACAGACATTAAATATCACATACTCCACCTCGTAACACACATCTGTAAATTATTAGAATTAGCAAACATTTATTCGGCACATCACAGACAACAGATAAAACAACAAAAGTAACACAAGCTGATATATATGAGTAGTTGGATCAAACATGCAATACCGAAAAGGTAGCCAACTAAACGTATGCTGAGTGTATAAACACCCAGCGATGGTTTCCAGTCGGCCTCCTACAAGTGCCAATCAATCCCACAATTTTTTGTCCCGTACGGTAATCGAACCCGCACCTTAGCGCAGCAGTCCAACCACTTCACCACCGCGCCAATAACATTTTATACCTATTAAACAAACCAACTTAATTTAATATAAAAAATATAATTTAATATAAAAATTCAAAATTATAATACAATTGCAGAGAGATTTTCTGAAATTAGCATACATTCGGCCATTACTTGAATTCGCTTTTGTTGTTTTGGCCCAAAATTTACGTATTACCTTCGCTCTTCCCAACTCTGGAAGCATGCGAACCTTTTGGAAAAGATTGACCAAATTATACGGAACACCCTTACTACTATTCTGAATGTGGCTTTAGACGACCGAGCGTGGTCTCAAGCCACATTACCAATTAGATTAGGTGGTTTGGGTGTCCGTAAAGTTAGCAGTTTAAGTTTACCAGCTTTCCTGTCATCGGTCCACAGTACTGAAAAATTAACTAGAAATATTCTAGCCACTTCGCTAGTTGATTTTGAGGTACTGTGCATGACTGAGGCAGTGAATGCTTGGAAAATAGCTTGCCCGAATGCGGATTTACCCGACAAACTTTTTTCCCAACGCCAGTGGGATGAGCCGCTCTGTAGGTTGATACGGAAACAATTAATTAATACGTCAATCAACACTGCAGAGCGTGCCCGTTTGCTGGCTGTGGGTGAATGGGAGTCGGGTCTCTGGTTACAAGCACTTCCGTCGTCCAGCATAGGAACGATGTTGGACGACAATACGTTTCGAATTGCCACCAGCTTACGCTTAGGTGCACCCTGTGTTGCTCCTCACCGGTGTCACTGTGGTGAAGCTGTTGACAGCCTCGGGCACCATGGCCTATCCTGCGCCAGGAGCGCTGGTCGCATACCGCGGCACGCGAATTTAAACGACATTATTCGTCGTGCTCTCGTCACCGCCGGCGTCCCAGCTATATTAGAACCCAATGGCTTGGTACGGGACGATGGAAAGAGACCAGACGGTATGTCTTTGATGCCATGGAAATTGGGTAGGCCTTTGGTGTGGGATGCAACATGTGTCGACACCCTTGCGCCATCTCATGTTTCCAGCACAGCGGTTTGCTCTGGCGCTGCTGCTGCAGCTGCGGAGACCCTCAAGCGGCGAAAATATAATAACCTTATAGGTAATTATATTTTTGAGCCGTTTGGGGTCGAAACACTCGGGTCATGGGGTCCGAGTGCGCGTCTTCTTTTTAGTGACCTTGCTAAACGGTTAGTTGACGCTTCACGTGACCAAAAGGCTGGCCTGTTTTTCGGCCAAAGAATTAGCATTGCCATTCAACGTGGCAATGCCGCCAGCCTTTTGGGCACCCTACCAGTCGACAGCGATGAGGACGAATACTTTGATACATAATTTTTAGTTTAAATTTTTTATTTTTGTATATATTTATTTTTAAGAATTGTAAATAACCTTGTAAATAAAAAATTATATTCGTAAGTACACATTTAATATAACGGAGAATGCAATACCTAGCTGTCAATACCAGAAGTACATAAGTACACAGTTTAAAAACAAATAGAAACGAGGTTAATAGTAAACTAAACGGTAAAGTTACCCGCGGACGGGAAAACGTTGCCAGTACACACTAGCCCGCTCAATATTTTGAAACTCGAATTGGTATTGCTACGGTTAAAAACGTTTGACTGTGATTTTAAAGTTTGAAAATTGAACTTTATAGTTCCTTTTTCGAATCGTTTATTTTGTTTCTATTGAACGCTGCGCTGGGACTGTTTGTTTTTTATTTATTTACTTGATTCGATTATAGAGTGCATTCTATTTATAAACATTTCCTGCAATATGAACACAATTTTAAAACGTTATTTATTCTAAATACGTTGTCACTATATCCAGCCAGTTTTAAACTTAAAACGACGACTAACCGGATGAAGTATTCACGTTATTTATTTAACAGTCACCCACCCAATGGTGGACCTTAGCGAGCGCTGCTTAACTTCACACACCCTTTGGTAACTCTAATATCCGGAGGAAAAAATTCTCGACATTTATAGAATAGACACCCATCCAACAGCTGACCTTAGCGAGCGTTGCTTAACTTCCCTGATCATTTGATCTACGCATCAACTAGGAACTCCTTGAGCGGTATTTATATGACTTGCGCATTCGGTAACCATTTGTATGTGTTACCAAAACATTACGCTACCGTCTACCGCGTATAGCCAGAGAACAAAACAAATGAGTCACGTCCCTGATCCACGTACATTCGGAGCGCGTCCTGATTATATCCAATCACGACTGCGTTCATTGTGATTTACTAGCTATATTTGTATTACGATACGTATTTAGGAAGTTGATACACTGATATTCCTATTACGATGGCAAGGGGAAATGCGGCTATCATTGCTGGAAGCACCTCTATTTCACTACTGCTTGTATACATTCCCTACTTAAGTATCAACTTAGTAACATGCCAATATCACGCCCGTATTCCCCGAAAAGGTAGGGAGATATTTATAGTACACCCACATTTTGCCAGGTAGGTTCCAATGTAATTGGTGGCGTGCCTATTGCCATCAACCGGGCACAAAGCCGGACTCTGCGCTGCTAAGGAGCATTACCTAATGGAAAAAACCTAATAACATATTGCCCGATCCGGGAATCGAACCCCGGACCTCGTGTTCAGCAGTCGCACTTAGCAACCACTTAGTCAACTTAGTACTCTGTCTGTTAATTTCGAGTTTAATACGTGTTCCACTGCGTATAAATTTGGTAAGTAAAGGTTTTAACGCAATGACTTAGCCACTGCGCCAAACTAAGGTAATAGAAAAATTCCAAAATGCACACAATTTCAATCCAACTGAAATTTCATGATAATAAAACCTTTTGAAAATAGAATGACTAGTTCTATTTTGTTTTATTCACTTTCCCTTAGGTCATTGACATGGAGATGACAAAAAACCACCGAGTACGTCTGTTAGTGCACTCGGTCCATGTCTCATAAACTCGCCCTCCCGAGACCAGTAAAGAAGTCGTAAACGGGAAAGTCCGATGAAGGACCTGAACTGTGACGTCACATTGTTGTACAGCTTTCAAAGCTAGTTAGAAAAAGAATAAAATCACCTGTCAAGACGCCTTTTAAAGGCCATTGTTTTACTATTCTGTCTGCAAAACGTCACAAGCGAAAGGATATTACAATCAATCGTGTTATTTAATCAACATTTTATTTTCTTGGACATAGGTAGGTTAGAAATTTTCTTAAATATGGGTTTAATAGGTCGCTATACCTTGCCAGTAATTGGCGCACAAAATTCTCACATTGTGAGATCATGAATTTGTAGGAAATACATTCAGTTCAAAAAAGTGCTAATAATAATAAGATCAAATTAGTTTCTCGTAATATTACCAGCTTTGAAGATCTAATTGGCGCAGCGGTTAATTGATTAGTCTGCAGTCAGAAAATTATATGATCCGCAAATGTTTGCCCCGAGTCTGTATATTTCATATTTCAATTGTTCTTCAATGTACGTTAAGTTTAGTACATTAAACCGTATTGCTAACTGTGCAGGCCCCTAAAACCTAATTCCAGCTATATATACCTACATATAATATAGAATTTCTAATTGAACTCACGACTGTGTTTGAGTCCGAGCTCGGACGGTCAGCAAGCAAATTCGCATCAGCTCAAAATGTAATTTAATTACGTTCTGCGCAAGACGGGAGCCACCTAACTCGGCTATAACTGGCTATAATCGGCTATAACCAACTGGCAAGACTGGCTACACAAAATGGAGTCAGGCTACAGTTTGTTTTCTTCGGAAAACCGCAAATACCAGTTTTTATTAACGCCGCGCTGTGCATAATAATGAACTATTGATTTTATATAATAGAACTTTCTAGAAGTTAATATACGAAGTCGCTATAACAGCGTAGTTTTGTATAATTGGTTTTAGATCGATTTGAATTTTCTGCGAAGTTTTAATAGTATGTTTAGGACGTGCCATTTAAAACCTGCCATCCGCTGCCTCTGACTTTGATTAAAGTTATTGCACTTTTAATAAATACATTTGACTGCCTCGTTGGTCTAGGTCGCTAAGCGCGACTGCTGAGCACGAAGTCCTGGGTTCAAATCCCGGGTCCGGCAGTGTTACTGGGTTTTTCCAATAGGTAATTCTCAGTTGCAGCACGGAGTCTGGATTCGTGCCCGGTTGATGGCAATAGGCTCGCCCCCTATTATATTGGGACCTAAAATCATAACTGGCGAAATGTGGGTGTACTATATGTGCACCTCGGCCTACACCTTCGGGAAATACAAGCGTGATGTTATGTTAATAAATACATTCAACTTATATCTTAATACTAATTGGACAAATAAGGTTACAGGAGTTAGAAATTACGTACTAAATAGGTTATAGGTAACAAAATTCTAGATGACTGCGTTGGAACACTAGTTAAAAAAACAATCTTAGAGGATCGAAAAATAAACATATCGAGAAGGAAGAGAGAAGTGAGGCTTATTGGAAAATAGTTGCCTGGGATAATAATTATAGTTATATTTAATTTAATTTAATTTAAGAAAAAGAAAGAAGAAAAAAATTAAAAAAAAGGAAAATTCTAACTACACCTTTGAGGATGACAGACTGTGTTGTGTATGTGATGTCTCATGTTTGTGAATCGCACGAAACAGGAGAAATTTTTAGTGTGGGCCGACGATTTTTGAAACAAAAAATGTACTCCAAAAACAGTGCCTCGGCCCGGTAGTAAGAAAATTGTATTAGGTAGATGTAGTCTACTTACTGATGCTCTTATCTGAAACCCACGCGGACGAAGTCACGGGCAACACCTAGTTTTTAATAAAAATAATTAAATTATAGATGCAGAATACGCTATAACTTTCGCTGCCAAGAATTAAAGCGGATTTCTTGGAAATTGTTCCTCTCAAAATCTTCATCCCTCAGTCTAACTGTAAATGTTGAGAGGTCTCAAGATACAGACTATGTGAACCATTGAATTGCTCACAACATTCCATCTTGTCAACCCAAGTGGGCTATAAAATACTTACTCTAAATAATGGTGACACTTCAACAAATTTATGCGACCCCCAACTAGACCGCAATGCAGTCCCGAACTTTAAAAGTTAATTATTACCAAGAATGCTTCAGAGAATTGTTTCTTTAGATTTGTACTATTCCGAATCTTAGTCAGTTCCACTTCTCTCTCTCCTCCACAACATGTAAAGATCAGATGCCGCAACGTGCTGTGTAATTCAGCTTCCATATCGTAAACCTTTATAAGTTCATGGTAAGGAGGCTGATTGGAGTAGCGTTTGGACTGCTGCGCTAGGAGGGTTCGATTCCCGAACGAGACAAAAAATTGTGCGATCTGCAGATGTTTAATTTTTTGTGTGTTATGTGACTGCTGACTTGCTGAACGTAAGGTTCTGGCATCGGTTCCCAGGTTGGCCTATTTTATTTGATTTTTCCATTGGATAGCTCTTAGCTATCTGACGAAATGTAATTTTAATAAATATTTCACCTTTCTCCTTTACATTTACATGCATGATGATAATGTTGTTTCAGTTTTGTGATATGTAATGTCTAACTGTGACCATTCATAATAATGCATGTAGACTATATACTCGCGAAACAAATCGTATAAACTGCTCAACGGCAACATCTTGAAATGCATAAATTCTCTGAAACATATAACTTTTTGTAGCTTTTTGCATGTTACCATGCTAGGCTTAAATCTAAATTGATAAAGTCAGCGAGCAGTGACACTGTGGCTCAGTTGGCAGAGTGGCGCCACGGTTCGGCGAAAGTCGCGGGTTCGAGTCCCGCTCGTGTCCATCATTTTTCAAGTGTCCTTTATAAATTTAGGTTCTCTGAAACATATTATGCCAAAATTTATATAACATACATAATATCAACCACAGCTCACATAATTATATTAAGTGCTCTGTAATCTACTGTTGCTGTACCACAAAGTACCATCCAGTCCGCGTACACGCTCGTTCGTATTCCTAGATGTGTCACGTGGCACATTGTCTCCAAGTAGCTTAGGGCTGCCACAACCCAATAAAACTTTTGAGGAAAATATTTTAAAGTTATATAGGAAAAACTACTGAAAGCTGTTTCCTTTCTGTGGTTGACTGATGAAAATATACATATATAGAATTGATACTTGCATTTAACACTGAATTATTTCATTGAAATCTAACAAGAAATCCGATTATTTTAATGATTGACGTCCTCAAAACTAAATTATACTATTAGCATTGCCATTCAACGTGGCAATGCCGCCAGCCTTTTGGGTACCCTACCAGTCGACAGCGACGAGGAAGATTACTTTGATGCATAAATTTTAGTTTAAATTTTTTCTTTGTATATGTTTATTTTTAGTAAAGTAAAGTAAAGTTATATAGTGCATAATACCAGCATTGGGAGAGGCCTACATCCAGCAATGGACCACGATACGATGAGAGATTATATCACCAGGAACCTTATAACCATAGTTACTTATATTTTATTAACAGCCCAATTGAGGTTCCCAAATAAATGGCCAAAGATTCGCACATAGCTAAATACAACATACCTATAGAATATCCGATCAAATTCTTTGTGGTAGCAGCCCTAAGGTTATGCAGATCGATTAACCAATTAATGGGAATCCAATAAATGCGGGTAGTTAAGTTGGTATACCAGTGAATAGCCAGCTAATGTACCAATATATTACCGGCTATGTTTTAGCAGGAAATTGTTTCAGAAGGCTCACTCTAATAAATGTATCTATAATGTTTTCTGGAAGTCTCCATGGCACCCTTCAACCTAATTTGTAAAAACGTCTTGTTATTACCAATAACAATATTTAACTGTCTCTCTGTTAAAATGTTGCGAACCTATGTGCTCTTATTACTAGCGATAACAGACTCAAAAAGTGTATAAGTTAAGATAGTTATTATTACCTGTCTAAACTTCTACACTAATTAAGTCTATTGAGTAAAGCTCTGATAGCCGAGTGGTATGGCCGATGGTATGCCAAGTCAAAGGTGGCAAATCCCGGGACGCACCAATGTCTTTTCGAATGCATGTGCGTACTACAAATTAGTTGTCAGCTCCTAAAACAGTAAATGAAAACATCGTAAGGAAACTGGCACACCTAAGAAAATTTTTTAACGGTGTGTAAGGCCATGTCTACAGACGGGTTTAAACTCTGACACCAGGCTGTTCATTAACCATCCGATGAGAAGAAGGGAGTTTATTGACATCTCTATTCTTTGACACGCAATTATGTACTAAATTGTTAAGATTGATCAAAGTTTAAATAATTAGCAGCTTCTTTCAACCCTCCGTGACTTTCATCTCAGAAAAGTGATAAACAAAAATTGCGAAGTCGAAAGCTTTAACAAAATAATAGTGTCACTAAAGTGGTACTTCTAGCTTCGGTGCTGCCTGTCTAGTGGCTTTAGTGCCGGTATTACACGCTCCAGTGTTATGCTTCATTCGATTAAGTCAAGTGATTTTAATGTTCCGATTATGCGTAAACTGTGTCAGTCGGAAAATCGAATTGGGGTTCGATTAAAGACCATACTCTGGGTAGCTACAGGTCAAAAGCATTATGTCTTATAGA
Organism: Abrostola triplasia; assembly: GCA_946251915.1. Lineage (NCBI taxonomy): Eukaryota > Metazoa > Arthropoda > Insecta > Lepidoptera > Noctuidae > Abrostola > Abrostola triplasia. The sequence goes on from OX276433.1 coordinate 2,686,671, forward strand.
AGAAAGGTGACTGAATTTCTAATTGCCTTTTTATACTGAATACGAGCTTTCCCGTCAGGTTCCTGCCGTTCCTGAATATTACCTCGCCATCTCGCTTTTTGGGTGTCGTAGGAGGCGACTAAGGGAAAATTCAGATGATGCGCAGCAGCGTCTTCGGTAACTTCACCATCAATACTGCGTACGAGCGTGGGGATTTTAGCAGTCCCCCCGACCCCCTTATGATGGAGGACTTTGTTCAAAGACGATGAAGTTATTACTATAGACTTAACGTTTTTTGTACAACAAGGCACGTTTCTGTTTATATTCACGGTGCAAGTAGAGAGCCTCCACGAATGATGATACTGAGGGTGGTCAACCTCGCTACCATTCTGTTCATAACATCCGTCCATTACATTAGCCAGTCAAGAAAAATGTTTATTTAGAGTTCACCTAAAAATCAAATGTGCAACTTCAAGACTGCTGTGATCATCACAATGCTTAATAGCCTATATCTATGTCCCTGACGTATTATTATTCATTATCATCATCGCTGTATTTTGTAGAAAATATTCCACTTGAATTTCGACCAGCGTATTCAACTACGTACGATTTTAGTGTGAAAGCTGATGTGTACATACAAAGATCAAGTCACAAAGAGAATGTAACCTGTAACAGAAAGTATTTAGCACAACTGTCAGGAGGTCAGAACTTTCTGGAAATAACGGCGTTGCTTTACAATTAGCACGCTTAGAAACTTTGCTTTTTGTGTGTCACTTGTTTTTGCTTTTATGTCGCTGAAGGGCTATTAACGGAACAGTTGACTGTTTAAGTGAAAATCTGCTTCGAAATACGAAAACAATAAGGTTTTTTAGTTTTAAAATGGCTGTTTTATGTGTGAAAAGACGTATAATATAATGATATAACATCATGCCTGTACTCCTCGAAGGGTTAGGTAGAGGTGTACCTATAGTACCTATAGGTATAATAACCAACACTTCGCCAGCTATGTCACAGGTCCCAATGTAACTTATATTAGTAACTGGTAACTAATTTATAAAACGCACGTGAATTCGAAAAGACATTGGTGCGTGCCGGGGTTTGACTTTGCGACCTTTGATTTGGCAGTCCGACGGTCATACCACCCGGTTAATCAGTGCCAACCCGCAGTGAGCTAGCGTGGTGATCAATGCTCAATCCTTCTCTATAGGTGAAGAGGCCGTTGCCCTGCAGTGGGACAGTTATAGGCTGTTATTATCATCACTACTTAGTATAAAACAAAGTCGCTTCCCGCTGTCTGTCTGTCCCTATGTATTCTTAGATCTTTAAAACTACGCAACGGTTTTTATAGGTTTTTTTGACATAATATATTTAACATAATGATACATGAATAATAAAATCTATAGTATAGATAGTGAAGACAATCTGTAGTATACGAAGTATAATTACATCCGTGCAAAACCGGGGCGGGTCGCTAGTTATTAATAAACAAGACACAAGTAACATTAGGTTAAGTGGGGAAGTTGGTAACCAATCTGCAGTACTTAAGTAAACCGTAACATAATAATGACGGCGGTGTACCGCAGTTGTTAAAACTTGTGCAACAGCACAGTTCAGCTCTGAAACTCTTTGACTTTATTATATTAACGATGCATTTTGTTGGCCACAGTTTGAAGCTTGTTACAACTTAAACCTTTTGTGTAAACTGTAAGTTGGTGGGGGAGGGGGGGTTAATTTTTATATATATATATATCTGACGACCTGATTAGCGCAGTGGCTAAGTGATTGGACTGCTGCGCTAAGGGTTGCGGGTTCGATTCCCGCACGGGGCAAAACTTTGTGCGAACCACAGATGTTTGTCCCGAGTCTGGGTGTTTGTGTATGTGATATTTCATGTTTGTGAAACGCACCCACGACACAGGAGAAATTCCTAGAGTGGGGCGACGTTTTAAAAAAAAAAAAATATATATATACATTTCTCAAGAACAATGTGTCAAAATTTTAACTCGATTGAAGCAAAATTGACGAAGTTATGAATATTTTTTAGGTACCTGTGGGATTTTTTTACCTGCCCGATTCGAGCGCGCTATTTTTACCTCACAGAGGTTTCGCTCTCTATATATCTCTCTCTCTCAGTTTTACTCATAGAAATTTCACAGCAAGTTCAAACTTGCTTATACCTGTCTATGCATTGAGCAGCGTTTTCTGTAACTCGACCACCAATACTGCGAACCCCAAGCCGCTTGCCAAGCGTGGAGATTATAGCAACCCCACCCCTCCCCTTTTAAGGCCTTTGTTCAATAGTGGACGTCTTTCTTACGATGATGATGAAGTAAAGGGATTAGTTGATAGGTTTTGAACCTATAAATTTATGCCATAACCAGATTTACTTTTACTCTGTTCAAGCAAGGTCTTACACAGAACTAGTTCTCTCCATGTTACACTTATAAAAACATTTCAAGGCTCATACAAGATATACGTAAACGATATAAAAATGCTCGCAAAAATCCTGAATAAGCAACGGTAAACGTTTGCCGTAACTCACTGTAGTTACCGTAACTGTACACCATCAAGTTACAGGGGTGAGCAACTCAAGGGGAATCATTTTGCATCCCATTTCCCTTTTAAGAGATTACTTTTTATGGTACATGTTGTAGGTCAACATGTAATTTATGTTAGCGTTATTTTTACATCATCGGAAATCCTAATTTATCATCATCATCATCAGCTTTTAGGTGACCCACTGTTGGGCATAAGCCTTCTGTGAAGGCCACTCTGTCCTGTTACGGGTCTTGATGAATTCAACATTACTTATTTTTAATTCATTTAATTTAATTATATTATAGGCGTTAATAAAACATCAATACTCCAGTCTCACGGTTCCAAGACGTCTTCCTATGGATAAGAACCAGCAGACTTACAGCCGCACATTATCTGGCTTGTAGGTGTAAGTATCTTGTGTATAAAACTTTTTAATAACCGAGGGAATGCTGGACACCTTTCTTAATTATAAACGATGCTAACCCTCTTTAACTTAATCATTTCTGAAGTCTATTGACATCTCTATTCGTTGACATGCAAACGACAGTGACCGGTATAATTTAGTCAACTGTTCAATGGTGTAAATTTTTATAAGTTAGGGGGCAAATAAAATAGTAGCAGAAGAACTTTTTTAATGCAGTCTTTTAATTACAGCATTACCTATGTATTTACTTGGAACAGTTTCCTCATGCCGATACAAAGAAGACCATGCTTACTTTTAAAATTGTATTATCACTAATTTCGATCTTGAATACTCAAATCTTTGACAATGCAACATTCAGAATTATCATTCAAGCCTACCCCATTTTACCCCTTCCCACCCTTTCCAGGTCACAATATGAACGAGTGACGAACGAACATAAACATGGTAGCGCTGACTCACTGCATCCCCATTGTATGATTGATGAGGGTGAAACGGGGCTGAGTGGCTCAGGTTTGTAAAACGACAACCGAGCAAAATATTAGGTTGCGTTTGCATGACGCGGAATTCAAGATTTGTTTGGTTTCGAATATCAGATGATATGAGGAAAATTGCACTGTTCAGATGGAGGATTTTCTCAAATGTTCGGATGATATCAGTCATGTAGGTAAAATTGGCATCTCTCGTATCGTAAGAGCATTATAATTGGGTTACCACATACACCCGGACTTGAAAGTAGTATTTTTTATTCTTCAGAAATTCCTAGTGTGGGGCAACGTAGTTTTAAACTAGGAATTTCTCTTTTATCGTGGGTGCATGAAATATCACATACACTAACACCCGGACTTAAAATAAACATCTGCAGATCGCTCAAATTTTTGTATTGGACCCTTAGCGCAGCAGACCAATCGCTTAGCCACTGCGCCAATTAGGTCGTCAATCAATAGGTGGGATATGTGTTGTCGTGAGGAGATCTGCCATGACCTTTAGAAATCCGTATTATCAAAGCTCCTTGTCACTTAAATCACTGTCTCTCTAACAAAATTGAACAAAAATACTAAAGCAATACTGCCTAATGGACTTATAGTTGAGGACTTACAAAAACTAGTACAAATCGTTATATATGGGACTTCAATAGCGACGGGTGAAGCAAAAACTTTTATTGCTATGTCTCGATAGTCATTGACACTAACTGGATAGACTAGACTTTGTGTTCTGTAGTTGCGCGAATAGCCATTTTTGTAATTATTTACTTCGGAACATTAATGGTGATTACGAAGTAGAAAGATATGTTCTTTGGTATAAAGATAGGACTTATAAGTTAAGTTAGTGTTACTTATACGAAAGTTACTGTACATAAGATATGGAAAAACACCTCATGTTTTACACCAATCTCATATCATAATGATACGGGAAACAAAAGATAAAATAACAATACAATTTAGCTGAGCTGTGAAATGTAAGTGTAGATTTCTAGAGGACTATACCTCTACCAGTTTCATGATAAGACTTCTCAGTAGTGTGATTTCATGTTATATCTATAAATATAATGATTTACATAATACACACAAAATATCTCAGTAATCACTCAGTTATCGCAAGTGCCAAAGTTCATGCTCTACAATAATTCCATATCAAAACACTTTACATAACATCGATAACAAATTGATCTTGTTTTAGTGAGTACGTAAGCGCGAATCATGAAGGTCGTGGTGACGGGAGCTGCAGGCTTCATTGGGTCCCGAGTGGCAGACGCTCTGCTGAAGGGAGATCAAATCAAAGTGAAGGAGCTGATCCTTACTGATGTCCAAACTCCTCCAGCAAGGCGTGATCCTCGCGTCCGTGTCCTGGCACTCAACCTGACTGAACCCTCCGCCGCGGATAAATTAATTGATCAAGACTGTGATGTCGTGTTCCACCTTGCTGCCGTCGTCAGCGGACAATCTGAGGCAGAATTTGACTTTGGCATGAAGGCGAACCTTGACGCGACGCGCTCGCTGCTCGAAGCAGTGCGACGTAAAGCACCCAACTCTAAGTTTGTCTTCGCCAGCTCCGTGGCAGTATTTGGAGGGGATCTTCCTCCAGTCATCGAAGACTTAACCTGTGTCATGCCGCAAACTTCGTACGGAACAGCGAAAGCCATGTGTGAGCTGCTCGTTAACGATTACTCGCGTCGTGGGTTCGTGGACGGGTGCAGTCTTAGGTTACCAACCGTCAGTGTCCGCGCTGGTGCCCCGAATACAGCTGTGACGTCATTCGTGAGTGGGATAGTGCGGGAGCCTTTGAATGGGGAGGAAGCGATATGCCCTGTGAAGGAAGACCAGGAGTTGTGGCTGACGAGCCCGGCAACAGTGGTCAAGAATATTATACACGCAGCCACGTTACCCGCGAGTCTCCTTGGCAAATGGCGGTCAGTCAACTTGCCAGGATTGTGCGTTTCTGTGGGCGATATGTTGAAGGCTCTGCGGTCAGAGGCTGGAGATAAAGTCACCTCCCTCGTGCGCTATCAGTACGATGAACGTATAGCCCAAATAATTGCTTCATTAGCAACTAAAATTGACAACAGTCGCGCTCTCAAACTAGGATTTGTTGTAGATTCAAACTTTGTTGACATCATTAGGTCTTATATACAGTACGATTTGAAAAGGACATAGGCAGCAAAGTTTTTACTACACCGCAAATATAAATAATTGTAGTTATTTTAATACTCAATTCGATCACACGTCTACTCACTGTTACATATAAAAGCCGAGTAAATTGTACCTAATTTGTAATAAATGATTGCCTAAGCTTACCAACTATTGTGTAGCAGAACAATAACATGTGAACATCAACTGACCCGAATGTATTTGTCTGAAAAAACCTTTTTGGTAGGGTCAAGAGAATAGGAGGCAATCTTCAGAGAGAATTCGCTATTTTCTAAATAAGAACAAAATAAAGACTACGATATTGTTGGACTGATGTGTTTTCTGCATTATTTGTGTTTCCCTTTGTGCAGACATGTCTTCGAGACGTATCGAAAACCTTATTAAATATTTATGATACTCTGAGAGCTAAGAATAAAAGCTAGATTATATATTTATTGGTGGGAGACGAAACAAACACGGCCAGGTAAGGTAATAGGTTGGTATGTCTTAACATCAGTCAGGGAAGTGTAACTCATACATAAAGTCACGCCTATTTCCCAGAGGGGTAGGCAGAGACCATGGATTTTTATTTGCTCAGATCCTGGCATACTTTTTTTAAGTATAGTATAGATTTTATATAACTTTTCTTTGTGGTGTTAATGTAGCTAATTTAGAAAGAAGAAAATTTGATTTCCTTAATAAAAGCCATTAATAAAAGTAATATTTTTTAGTAGACGCTACTGATATAGCAAGATGATTGTCAAAAAGCGACATCAAAATTGAAGTATTGTATTCTTCCGGGATTTTACGCATGTAGGTATGGGTTTGTATCACGTTAAAAAACTAACAAATATTATTTAAAATAATCACTGTTTCACACTAATAATATTATAAAGCCGAAAGTTTGTGTTTGTATGTTTGTTACCTCTTCACGCTCAAACGGCTTGACCGATTTTGATGAAATTTCATATGGAGGTAGCTGACTACCTAGATTAACATATAAACTACTTTCTATCCCGAAAAAATGCAGCGTGTAACCGCGGGGCGAAATTAGTAATATTTTAATTACTGTCCGTTGAATTCTACACTAGAACCAGCTAGGCCGTTATACGTTGCAAGTACTAACCAATAATTCCTTACACCATTTACAAAAATGTGAGGAAATGTTAAAGGATAACCGTTGAAAACGTACGAACTGATATGTCCACATGAAAAATGTTCATGCCGTACGCGACACGTGCGAACATGATAAATGTGAGATGATGCACTGAATACAGGGAACAGTACTGCTGAGTGATGACCCTGGATCCGGAGGCTTCCTACTAATGTTGTTTGATAAATAGCTGGCTCAACGTCTTGAAGCTCGAGAATTCCTCGATTGTCCATTGTTTTCTGACGTCAATGTTTTTTAAATTAAGAAGGCTTAAGTTTTACTTTATCAATTACAAACGATTATTTTCTTGACATTGTCTTCTTTTAGTGCCTAAGTATACTGATGTACCTACTATTTATTGTCATGATTATACCAATACATAAATGAACTATGCTACACAATAATAATTTTTCAATTTGAAGCCAGTAATTCCTGAGAGTAGCGCGTTCAACCAAACCAACAAATTCTTCAGCTTCATAACATAATTATAGTTGACAAATTTAACAAAACACTACTGAATGCTGATGATAAAAAACATGCACACTCCACAATTCCACATCTAGTCAAATTGCATTGTTTTCTTTTATTTAGATATCTTGAACACGATTTCCTACACGATTGGGTGTCCTGGGATTCGTGTTGGGTTAACACGGGTCTGGTGTTGCGAGGATATGCATATTTGATGAGACAGAGAACCTTTTTACTGTTTTTCATTTAAATTACGTTTTGCACTACAAATTTCCTCCTCTCTGGAAGGAGTTGAGCCTCGCGTGAAAATTCTTAACCATTTTGTTTCTTGTAGTTTTATAACACAAACTTGAGTTTGGCTCGATATAATATCGTAATGGGACTGTCATTTGTCTCTTAGAACTTGTGCTAAGCAAAATATCGGTGAAAACACTTACCTATATTCACGTCTAGTAGATCGAAGTGTCGCATACTTATACTTCATCGTATATACCTGTATTAATTAGTCTTTACAATATACCTACATTCGTTCCTCATAACCACAAAGATTCGGGACAAGCCCACCACTCGTATCCATCACTGTAACTCATGCAAGCCAGGATCTACAAAGGTACATACATAACGTCACGCCTGTATTCCTCGAAGGGGTAGGCAGAGATGCACATATGCATAAGCTAGTTATGTTTTTAGGTCCCAATGTAATAGGGGGCGAGCTTATTGCTATCAACCGAGCACAAGCCAGACTCCGTGCTGCCACTGAGAATTACCTAATGGAAAAACCTAGTAACACGTTGCCCGACCCGGGACCTCCGGAACCCAGGACCTCGTGCTCGGCAGTCGCGCTTAGCGACCATTAGACCAACCGCAACGAGGCAGTCAAAGGTTTTTGGTGAAATATCTGAAAAACTGTGTGTGTAACTGTGTATGTGTGAGTGACTAACCCTGCCTCCAACTACTGCCTACTCACACAACAAACTCATATAACATTGTACGATAATTTAAATAATAATGCTTACAATTACGGCAAATAATTCAGTGCGGTGTTAATTACTAAAGATTAATATTTCGCTTTATATTACTTGAGCAGTAAGTAATATTCCCGTACAAAATTATAATTTTAGGAGACTCGACGTTAATGATTTGCGTAATAATATATTATAATCACGCCTATTACTTTTGTATGGAGAAGGAAGGTATATTTGTATATTATCCTTTTGATAGTGCAAGTTTTCCATATATCTAGGTAATTTACCAAGGTTATTTGTATGCAAAGCTTAGAGCTGCTACTATAAGTTTTATCTCAAAAACCCAGCGATATCTGGCTTGCAGAAGGAATTAGACCCATGGCTGAACTCATTACCTAACGCTCATTAGTCGCATATACCACGAGTTTAATGAGGCAGTCTGCCACACGTTTTACCACTTTTACTATACATAACTGTCTGGATAATCTTAATCTTCGAAATTATTTTTCTTCCGAATGGAATTCCGGAGATCGGCCCAAAATAAAACAAACGGTGTAAGATAGACTGATGATAGTACATACACGCATATTCAACCAATAAGAATCATACAGGGATATTGTAAGTACATTAAATTGTTAATATTTGCCTTCATCATCAGCCGGAAGATGTCCACAGTTGAACAAACCTTCCCCTCCCACCTAAAGGGAAGGGTGGCCATAATCTCCACGTTTGGCATGGCTTGGGATAAAGCCATAAAATATCGTAATCACAATAATCAATTGTCAGTTCCTCAAAAAATATGAATAAGAATAATATACAAACTACAGAAGCCCACACTAAATTCAGATAATATTCCATAACGTAACATAACGTCACTGCCTGCTTCACAAATAATTTTGAACGTTCACAAGTTTTATCGTGTACAAAATATAAATCTAAACGTACCAGGAAGTCATAAACATTTGGATATTACAGCACATCTTTTTGTTTATTTTCTTTTGTTTCAGTATATATTGGATGAGATACAATTGAAACTTCCTACGGGAGTCTTTCGGGTTACAATGGAATATTACAGACTCGACAACTCGTACTTATCTTATTTTTCCTTTGGGAGTTGGCCGAACGCAGGCAGGTAATCGAGTGCGACAATTTCTCGCAAAAGATAATACGGTTGCCTTTCTCCTCCGTATTTATTATTAAAACTTCTGTATAATTTATTAATCTGTTTGTGCGTGAAGTATTTTTGGTAAATAACATTTCTTTCGACGGAATGGTGAAGGTGTATGCGTTTAGCGTGAAAGTTTGTTGATGTTTGTCCGTAAGTCTCGCCGAGTGGTATCCGGCCTAGAATTGACCACCCCCTTTCCTCTCGTGGGTGTCGTAAGAAGCGACTAAGGGAAAATCTAGAAGATGGGCAGCAGCGTCTTTTGTAATTTTACCACCAATACTGCGATTCCCAAGCCGCTTGCCAAGCGTGGAGATTATAGCAATACACCCCTTTTAAGGGGGAGGCCTTTGTTCAACAGTGGACGTCTTCCGGCTGATGATGATTGTCCGTAAGTGTAATAATATTTAATTAACCATTTAAGAATTAGGTCTACATTATTTGTAATTAAACATATTTTATAGCAAGAAAAAATCTCGATCAGCATTAAACCTTTGAAATAAATACCAGGGGTAGGGTTCATGATAAAAGCAACAATAATGGAAAGGATTTTTATTTCATAAAAAAATAAGTTTAAACAAATACCGAGCCTTAGGTACTACAGAGTATCATTTACAGAACAATCGGATTTCATCAATCTACCTTTATCCTCTGAAGTACGTGGTAGCAGCGTCGCAGAAATTCTTTTAGTGATTAGTGCGCAGTTAAGCCAAGCAGACGAACTTCAGAGCATATCAATAGATATGATGTAGGTGAATAGGTTGTATAACATAATTTTATATTTATTAGTGCATAACAGTGATTATTTATTCAAATATAATGTAATATTATTCAGATTCTAGAACTAAAACATTCATAACAAATTTTCTTTCAAAAGTTGTGCTATCAAGAATGTATTGGAAAATATTGACAAAGCTTACAAATTTAATTCTCTCTCTTAATGACAATATTTTATATTGTGATGAAGATTGTTATATCTATAGGTCCTATGTATGGGCCAATGCAACATTTTGAACATATAAACTTTTTTTTCGTGATAGAATTATTGCGGCTGGTTATGATGACCCCGAGGGGGGGCTTGTTGGGGGTAACCGGACAAAGGTGAGACTGCTTGACTTCCAGCCAGTAACTTTATAGAATTAACTGCCTCCTTTAATATTCAAGTTGTCAACATGCACAAAAAAATATCCATCTATAGGTAGGTGAAAATATTATCTTATGCTGCAGTGAAACGGCTTATTAGTTAATGTATTTAAAACATTTAAATTAAATTAAAACTTCACGAGATTTTTATCATATGGTTGTCGAACTTGCAACCTTTGACTTGGCAGTACAACGGTCATACCAGTCGGCTTTCAGTGCTTGTAAGGTTCTATTGAAAGGTTGACAATTTGGACTTTGGCCCTTGTACAAAGGACCCATCGATATGTTAAGATAGGAACTTTAGGCTTCTAGCAGATTGAACTACAAAGTTCGTAGCTCATTTATACCGCACAGCTGCTGAATTAAAGAAAAATGAGCATTCCAATATGCTCGTAGTATGTAGACACAATTTACAGTGACAGCCTAAAAAAGCCAACAGCTGTAACTGTAGAGTATCACTGTAAAATGAAATCTACGGTTTACAAGATAAAGCCCATATTTGAATACCCATGCTTCTGCTTTGCAGGTGCGGTGCGGTTTAAAAACTACGGCTGTAAGGCAATATTTAGATATCGTTGTCAAGGATTTGTTTAGTTTAGTTAATTTCTAATCCATCAATATTAGTTTAACTTAACATGGATCTGCTTTATAACTTGATAACTTAACTTTAAGTACATATTTTAATTGATAATTATTTGATTATTTATAGTTCTTTGTATTTCTATATTAATTGCATGTGTATAATAATGATATTTGTATATTCAACACAATATAATTCTTTTTATTAATAAATAAATGAATTTACTGTTGTACTGGATTATCAATAAATAAGGTTAATTGTAATAACATAAATCTCACATATACAGTAAACAAATAAATTATATTGAATTCTTAACAAATAAGTACAATATGACTTTTATGCCTATGCTTAAATGATAGCTTGAGAAATGATTGGCACGAGCGGGACTTGAACCCGCAACCGTCGGGTACCGATCCGTCCCGTCGTGTTCATAATTTTTCAAATTTCCTTTATCAATTTAGAAATGAATAAAAATTAAACTTTGTATTGTTATAATATATAAATTCTATGAGTCGAATAAACAAATAATAAAATACGGAAATGCACCAACTGTATACAAACATTACACTTAATAGTAGGTACAGTATAATAAAAAATACCCCCCCCCCCCCCCCCGTTGTTGGTACTGTAGGTAGTTCCAAATGAAATCTTTTTATAAAAATTTTAATTAAGGCTAGGTAGTACCTCAAATGCCGCAATTTTGAGTTTTTTAAATGCATCTGAGACAGTGAAAGTAGTGTTTTAAGTTCTGAAAAAAATATATGTACTAGTTAAGAATATGGTCTAGTGAAAGTCGCTGGCAGTTACACGATCCGATGAACTTTACTCGATAGAAAAAAATCCCAAAGTTACCTCTTTTTGTAATGATTTTTCAATCTGACGACTAAATTACTGCGATTTTACATTAAATTTTTGCACTCAACTAAAGACACTAAATATTTCTAGGCAAATTCGCTGAGTTTGACTTGATAAAATGATTTCCTCATTACTAAAACCTCGAAAAATCGAAATCTTCACTACCATCCCGCGTGAAGCACCCCCGCTGGGCCTGTTGCGCATACTCGGGGCGCATACGTCAATGTCAGTCAGTGTCCAGAGGACACTTCGGACGGGTGGGTATACATGCGTTATTTTTAAAAATAATTTTGAAAAATTATTAATAATGAATAATTTTTCAATTAAACCACATTTTAAATATACTAAATATACATATTCCTCAAAATAATAAAATAAATATGGTATGCATAAGTATAAAAACTACTTCGTAATTTCGTTTTGATTTTTGTATGTGTCATAGAGTAAGCTGCAGATGTGACGTAAAGTAAAATACCTATTTACTTAAATCGAAATTATTGAGACAGTTTATCTTATTATATAGAGATAGAAAAAAAAATTAAACATCGACATTTTAGCTGTCTCGAAAATTTCGAAAAAGCATTTAAAATAATTATTCCTTGTCTAAGTCTTATTAAAATAGTCAAGGTTTAAAAGCCGATTCACACATATCAGTAATGTCACAGTTCCGCGTCCGCACAGCACTACTGAATCAATTTTCACTGTTATGTCAGTACTCAGATCTATAAGCATCTTCAGGCCAATAGTGAGCTGACGTCAATAATACGAGACTAAATAGAAGAGCAGCATTAAGATAGCTAAAAAATACTTAATTGTTATTCAGTACTTCTCTCATTATTTTTTACACACAACTGGCGGGTGGACTATTTGTTTTATTAATTTTCGATTTTAACATTAGGTATATTTTATTTATTTATATTATATTTATACATATTATTATTACATTTCCTTTTTTTGTGAATGGTTGATTGTGATGCGTCTAGTGACAGCGATAGTTTTGTATCAGCATGTAGCATCAACGAAGGCTTTTCCAGTATTCCATCTCTTGTTGAATTACACGAGTCTGGATTTTCTGATGTTCCGAAAAATCTTATTGTAGTCCATATTAATGCCTAAAGTATGGCGGCTCATTATCATGATATCCTAGCAAATCTGTACTACAAGATATCGACGCAATACTCGTTGCTGAGTCATGGCTAAAACCGTATCTCCCGTCTACTTCTTATTCTTTACCTGGATATCAATTCATCAGAAATGATCGCACTGGCGGCGGTGGTGGTGGTGTTGCCATATATTTACGTGCTAATATTCCTTTTTCAATTGTTAGTATGTCACCACAGCCACCACCGTCGAATGCAGGCGAACATCTATTTAAAGAAATAGGTATGTCATCTTTCAAAGGTTCTGCTTGGTGCCTATTATAGTCTACATATCTTCTTTGCGTATCGATTATATTTCCTCCTTCCTTTTCGGTCGGTCACTATATTATTATGGGGGACTTCAACACCTGTCTCCTCAAACAGGACTCACGAAATTCGTCATTCCAATCAACATTGCAATCCTGTAATTTATCTTTTCCTCCTTTAAATGCTACTCTTCACTTTCCTAACTGTATTTCTTCTCTACTCGACCTCATATTCGGGTCTTCTCAACAACACGTCGCTAAGTATGGTCAATGTATAGCGGACGTTTTCTCTTATTATGACCTTATTTTCTTATCGTACAAAATCCACCCTCGAAAGACACAGCCTAAAATCCTCATGCAGCACAGCTTCGGTGGTATGTACCTCGAGAACCTTCGAGAGGATGCCGCCAACGATGCTTACACCGTAACTTGTAGCGTCTTTCCATCTTCATGGAGAGAGAACTCAAGTTACTCCGCTACCGAAAAGAGCACCCCGAGCACATTGCTGTTGCGCGTATTCAAGGCGAAGGCTTCAGTGACAATCAGCGTTTTGCCGACACTTCTGACGGGTGTGGTATACGGAAATCCAAATAGTTCGTAATTTAGTTTTGTTGTTTAAAGTAGTCAAAAAGCCTAACTATGCGTAAGTATAAAAATAGGGTAAGAATGGTCATGATCTCCAAAATCATAGGTGGGTCACTAGGTTTTCTTCTTATCGTACGGTTGATGAACAACCTGGAGACAGTCGCCTGTAGGCCTCTGACATGGCTTTACACACCGGCTCTTAGGTGTGCCAATTTCCTCACGATGGTATCCTTCAACGTTTTTAGCAACTGAAAACTAATTTATAGTACGCACATGAATTTGAAAAGACATTGCTGCGTGCCGGGGTTTGAACTTGCGACATTTGACATAGCAGTCTAATGATCATACCACTCGGCTATCATTGCTGCAAAGTTACTTGGTGCTTATATTATTTCAATGTTGTTTATTGTTGGCTTATAGTTTTTTTGAAGTAAATGAGGATTTTGATTGACGTCGGATGAAAACCAAGACTCTTAATGGTAAATTTTAACATTTTGGTAACGGACATTATGTAAAACCATAATGACGAATGAACGATTTGATTTAGAATCGAAACAAGGCAAGATATTCTGTCAAGAATACACGAATGTGTATTTTAGAATTGAATATTTCGCTATGTTTTACTTGTTTATTTGGGTAGACTTCTACCCAACTCGTACAAAATGCCTCAAAAAATCGAAATAATTTAGTTTCACTGAGAGGAAGTAAAATAGGCAAAATGCAGTCATTATTTTGTCACATCTGTGTTCTTAAGTGATAATTTAAAATTCTTCAATTCAAAATACTGTAAATTGTGTTTGACAAATTCGCCGGTCCCCCCGCAGTGGGCGGGGCTATGTACCCCTGCTTCACCCCCTCAAAAACGTGAACATTTGCATCTCACCTGGCCTTAAGATTAACATTACAGGATTTCCTAACATTTTCGTAATAATCATCTTTACTTAAAAGAATTAACACATTATTTACTGTGCAGTATATCTACCATAAGTTACAAAAGTGAATAATTTGAAGTTTCCATAAACACGGGTCATTTAACAATATTTGTACCGAGAAAAACATAGATTTTGTATATTTTAAAACTGTAGATAAGTATTTAACTTACATTGTTTTAGTAAAAACTAGTTAGACTTCGAGTAGACATATTTTCTTATATTAATTACATGTTATTACACTGAGTGTATAATGTATGGTAACAAAGTGCTCGCTTTTAGGAAGAGGCCAAACGAGCGTTATTTTGTGAGACGTAAGTACCGCAATTTGTTAATAATAGTGCGTCGGTTAGGCTGCCAGACGAACGGTCTTAGCTTCAGCCCCCTTACCATGAACTTAAAGCAGGACTGTTTCAGTTGAGGAAGTGTGAAACCACAGTACACTGCACGTAACGGTGTCTCGCTTTCTCAACGGAAAATTTCCTGCTTTAAGGGTTCATGGTAAGGTGGAATTTGTATTCTGTAACTGACGCTTGCCTCGCGCCCCTGCCTCAACCCGTGCGCAATTCGGTTGAAAATGCGCGTGATTCGACAGATATTACACAATTCATTTTGCGCCGCCACCGTGTGGTACAAACAGCACCCTTACCGTGAACTCAAGCAGGACATTTACCGCTTCCACAACGTAAACTGTCCTGCTTTAAGAGTATATGGTAAGGGGGCGGGACTTAAGAATGAAACCGAATGCAGCGTAAATTGCACAACTAATTCTACGCGACTCACAGCTCAAATAATTACGATTGTTTGGCCTTACTCTTATTATTAAATCTCTATTTAATTAAATCTTGTGCTTTGCAGGACATAAAATATATTAAACATTCTAACAAATACCTTATGACTAGACGAGACGTATTGCTTAACATTGACTCACATTATATTTGACACTAAATTCTCTAAGATTCAACGCATAGCTATCGACAAATTAAGGAATGATTAGGTATTTTAAAGTGTAATACATAGTTATATGAACAGGATTAAATATAAACATAATATCACGCCTGTATTCCATACAGAACACCCACATTTCGACCATGTTATAGGTCCCAACGTAATATTCTCTTTTATTTCCTGACGAGATAGTCTTATGCAATGATATTTCACAAAAGTACAGATATGTTACTAGCATGCTCATTTTGAAAACTCGAAAAGGACACAAATGTACTCTTGGGTAGTACAATGTTTTCCAATTTGACATAAAGCTAGTGCAGTTCGGAACACTTTTCTGGTTCATTTTGTTAGCATATGACGTATCTATACTTTTTCACATATCATTGGTCAGTAATGAGTACAGACACATTTCGCCAACCATAGACTATAGGATATATATATAAATATATAATCCTTGAATATTAATAAATACCTAAATAAATAAACTTTATATATAAATAACTCTTTCAGTGCCACACCCTATTAATTTATTTAAATATAAACCGAATGCTGCTATGGTAGTGCAATAAATCTTTTATTTCAGAAACGCCTAATTGCTGTCAGTTTAAAATAATATATTCTCCCTTTTTTATATACATATTCATACCTTCTTCTTCGTATGGCATGAGCCAATAGGCACATGGATGGTCATGTCGTGGCGTAGATTGGTCAGTCAACAAGGATGGTAGCGAGGTTGACCGTCCAGGGTGCGCCGGACCCGACCGAACTTAAATATCACTCGTGGAGGCCCTCTCATGCCTTGGCAACATTATACCACGTTCACATTGACTTAATTTGTCGCTAACTATGTATATTGCTTAATTTGAATACAAAATATTCTCAACGTCAAACACTTTCTTACTTTAATTATTTAAAATAATTATAATAACAAATATATCTGTGCAGATTTAATAACTTTATATACATATAAGTACAATGTTGAGCTACCAACTAGAAATTATACCTCTATCGTGAATATTAACACACTTTTCCATTCACAATGTTGAATTTATTTGCTATTTACCGGTTTTACTCCGATAAGGGTTGCGTTTGAATCCGAAATTATTCCGGCATTCCGGAAAAAATACGTGAGTAAAACCGGTAAATAGTAAGCGGGTTGTTTCAAAGAGTCTGTCAACGTTACATATGTTTACGTCAAAAAATAAGCTATACAGAAGGCGTTTAAATTAGGTACAGTCGGCATCTTAAGTTGCTTAACATGTATCTCAAAACAACAGTAAACAGTATCTCAAATAATAAAAAGAAACAAACGTCAAGTCACGTTATTGTTTCAAATTATAGAAATGTCCAAATCTGAGAATATTTGAGAAGTGTTTTTTTTAATAAATGGTACGTTAAAAAGTCGGCTTCTTATGATGCTGACTGTACGTAAACATAAAGCGTTGTTGTGTGGCATAATAAACCGGTTGACACTGTATTAGAACTGCTACAACAAAATTGTTACAGCCATTTTTAACGTTAACCCACCCTTACTAAAACGGATCTTGTAAGTTATAAGTAACTAGCTGTGCCCCGCAGGGTTACCCGCTACATTTTTTCGGGATAAAAATTAGCCTATGTGTTAATCCAGGGTGTCAGCTACCTCCATATGTAATTTCATTAAAATCCATTCAGTAGTTTTTACGTGAAAGAGTAACAAACATCCATCCATATTTGCAAACTTTCGCGTTTATAATATTAGTAGGGATAGTAGGTATAATTATTTCGTATCTTATACTAAAGATTGTTATCTTAACACACAGTCCATTCATCTAATTTATACATATTGTAAGTCGTATTTCATTAGCATAGGTTATATTTAAGGCTCTTGCAGATAAATACAAAATATTTGGAGTATTTACATTTCGTTTTTAAGATAATGCATCGAATTTAGATAAAGATTGTGCAATTTTGCATACAATACATGCCAGAAATCCCTGTTTTTATCATTGACGTTATTATTTACATTATTTTATTCTTGAATTTATTTTTTCAAAACATGAAAAAACACAGTTTAAAAAAAACATTAAATAAGTTATAAATAGATATATAACATAATATATACCATATTACATAAATATAAACGTAAATAAAATTTCATTCCTTATAATAGACTCCTGCCCTCTTATTGATAAACGAGGATCATAAACTAACTATACCGGCATTAAGTTTATTGACATCTCTATTCTTTGATATGCAAACGACAGTGACAGGTATAATTTACCTAATCCATGGTTTAAAATTGTATTTTTTATGAAAAAGGTATGTATATTTAGACTTCAATCTACATTTAATAGAGTGTTGTAGTAATAACATGGGACCAAGTAATGTCTAGCCGGTTCTAATGGTCCTAGCCAAAGTAATTAGAGATAATATACCAGTAATGAAGACCTCCTTCAGTACACAATCGATGTATTAATTAATATACACGCCATACTACAGACACTAAGAAAATTCATAAGATCCAACACTCAGGGAATAATTCACACACACTTTGTGTAAGGTGACTAGGACTATTTATACAATAGGTACGTACTTTCATAGTTTATTTCAATTAAATCTCCCAAAAACTTGAACAATCCTGTCGAGGTTAAACTAAAGTGTTAAAAAAAATACATTATCCGTATTATATTTTCTTTTTTTTATGATTTTGTAAATAGAACTCGACTTTTTACTTTTTGTGCAAATTTAATTGAAACAAAGCATAGACGAGAATTCCTGCCAGTTACAAAGGTGCCTTGGAATAATGAATAAAAACTCTTTATATCTAAACCCTAGAGGACTGGGGCCCTTGCTCTAAACTTAATACAATAAGGCTACGGGTCTAGGTTTCTATATTACAACTTATTCTAAGCAGAATCTTAGGACATTGGGCAGTATAAAGGCAATGGGCTTAGTTACGAAACCTAACGAAACTCCTTGGTTTCATAATTTATAGATAATCGTGGTCGATACTAGGTAATTGATTTAAAGTAAAAATATTATTTTATTATCTAAAGGTTAGTAAATCGATAAGCGTAATTCAGTAGTCGATTGTGCAATAGTTAAAGATATTTTCAGTAAAAAATAAATTCACTCCAAAAATATCGGGTACTCTTACATCTAATTTATACTTTCATAGTTCATAGTTGGGAACGCTTCCATTGGCGAACCTGAGGACAAAATATATTTAATATTAGACATTCTGATGGATAAACACATTTATTTCATAAATATTACTCAACAAAAAATCTGTACAAAATAGAATAAGTTTTTGCAAAATTATATAAAAAAAAGCACCGCACGATGTTTTGATTATGTTAAAAGTTTAATTACCTAGCTAGCTAGGGCAGGGGAATTGAATAAAGTTGAAGCAGGTACCGTCAGCAACAAAAACAGCTATTTATTAGATTTTTAACACACTATTAAAATAAAAAGCAAATAAAAACATGACTCTTTTATGATTTTATAATTACAAAAATCTTTTTTTTAACAGATACTTTTAACAGATACTCCTACTCTAGGAATTTCCCATGTTTTGTGGCTGCGGCTTACAAGCATGAAATATGACACACAAACACCCAGACTCGAAACAAACACCTGCGAACCACGCAAGTTTTTGTCCCGTGCGGTAATCAAACCCGTAACCCCTAGCACAATAGTCCAATTGCGCAGACAATGCACCAATTAGGTCATCGTCTTCAATTATTAGACTTCTTATATTGCTGACTGTAGTAGGTATAACGTTTGACGACGAGCTCATTTTTTAGAAACCGTATTATATGAAACCAGGACATGATATTGGGCGACTGATCTAATTTACTACCTAACTACCCATTATTTTATAAAAAAAACTAGCTGACCCAGGGTATGAAAAATAGATGTTGGCCGATTCTCAGACCTACTCAATATGCTCAGAAAATTTCATGAGAATCGGTCATGCCGTTTCGGAGGAGTACGGGAACGAACATTGTGACAGGAGAATTTTATATAAAAGACATAAATAATTAAATTCATATTTCCCAGTCCAACAAGAAAATGGCATTACGTCAAAAAGGGAAAAATGTTTGCGATAATAATATAAAGAGAGAAAATAACGGACGTGCACGATTTGCATAAAGTCAAAACATTTTGACATTTAACCTTCTTCTTATTTACTAGAGACGTAAACATAGCGTTCTGGGTTCTGCAGAATTACCCTAATTGGACAGCACGATAAAAACACAAGTTTATACCAA
The DNA here is from genome assembly GCA_946251915.1 of Abrostola triplasia. Taxonomy (NCBI): domain Eukaryota; kingdom Metazoa; phylum Arthropoda; class Insecta; order Lepidoptera; family Noctuidae; genus Abrostola; species Abrostola triplasia. The sequence continues at coordinate 2,706,688 of OX276433.1, forward strand.
AAAGGTTCGTATAAAAGGTCTAGGGTATGTTTTTAGCTGACGTGACCGTTTTAAAATTAACAAAAATGCTTACCCGTGACATCAACTGTTAGAATTGACTTTGGGTCGGCGTCCCGTCGAACGACTCCTCATTGATCAGCCTCAGCTTCACCGACTCCCTCCGAAGGTTATAACTCGTGGAAATATGACAATGTTTCACGTCAACAGTTAATAAATCCTCATTTAATTCCACTCCGCTTTTTTCCACATCCGCAGCCGCACTCGGCTTCCTTTTATGTCTGAACGAGGCCGCCCTCTGGGAACTAGAGCCCAAGTAGCTATCAGTCGTCGTGTTGCCATTGAATGTCTTCTCAGACGGACCAACTCCCATCTGATCCAACGGAATATTACCTCTCAGGTTGGCTGAGGAATCAATACATGGAATCAGTTGCTTAAACTCTTTGCGGAAATTCTCATTCATCCACGCATAAATAAAAGGATTGTAGCATGTCGAGGACATAGCTATTACGTGCCCCATGAAGAACACTAAGTAATAATACTTTAAGTGAATAGCATACATGTAGTAGTCATTGCACAGGTTTATTATATTGAGAGGCAGCCACGACAATCCAAATATAGTGACCATAGCAATCAGCATCTGGTTGGTTCGTCGTTTTCTGTTTTTGTCAAGCTCCTCTTTGCGAGAATTTTTGCTAGCGGCCTTCGCTTTGGCTCTGTCATTCAATTTAAAACTGACGCACGTGTAACAGAAAGCAATCACTATAAAAGGCAATACAAACTGCAACACAGACGTCACTGATCCGAACACTCGCCGCAACCGTTCTGACGGCCAAGTCTCTTCACAAAACCTGCCTATATCTAGGTCGTAGTACGTCATAAATATAGCATATGGCATCGTCACGGTTACAGAGAAAGTCCAAATCATGACGATGACAATCAAACATGTTTCAATCTTCATTCGTGGTCTGAATGGGTAAATTATGACAAAGAACCTATCGATAGCTATAGACATAAGCGTCAATGTGGATATGTATACACTGCATCCCTGTGCGAAAGGCATAATGTGGCATAGGAGGGAGCCCCAGCTCCAGGCTCCGCGGAACGTGTAGAGCGGCGTGAAAGGAACTGCGAAAATGCAAAGTAAAATGTCGGAAAGAGCCAAGTTGCTGATGAAGAGGTTAGTGACCGTCTGCATAGCTTTATTCCTGATGACTACGAAGCACACCAGGATGTTTCCAAGCAGCCCCAGAACGAAGATAATGGTGTAGATGACGCAGAAGATGGACTGGATCCATTTGTTGTCGATGATGTTCTCATAGCCGCTGTGGGGAGGCAGACTGACTGGCGTCGAGAGGTTGGATTTCCCCGTTATATATAGTTCAGTATAATTTACAACGGTTTCGTTCATCGTTCCGTGACCCTCCGTTGCGAAGTGCGGATACTAATTTATTTTTGGCTTTAAAACGTCAAGTTTATTGCTTCGACGTTCTCAATTTTATTAGCGTCGAAACCTGTAACAAAATAAAAGTTTGGTTTAACATCTTTGTCACAATGAGCACTGGGATGTCTCTTTATAATTACAGTATTTCCCAGTGTTCGTTGATTATATGTTATTATACTTTTGTACAAATATTCGGCTATTTTTATAAGCTTTTACTTAACTTGAAATGTTTTTATGTCTGTAAATTTTGCATACTCAAATAGGTTTGGTGACCATACAATATTATGGTACTTTTGATTTAAAAGTTTGAGTTAAAAATATATTTTTAATATTAACTTATTCTTCTTTTAACACAATAAGGTCTATAATTATTACAGACTGTTTGTCTGAGTTATACAATCACAAATTATCTATGAACAAAAAATGAAGCCTTCTCGAGTCAGTACGGCTACTGGCTCCCATTTACGTGACTTCAAAAATATAAAAACTACACAATATGTTAGCCGCAGACATACTATATACAAGAATATACATAAAATAAAACTATTTTCTATTGTTAAATTGTAGCAGGACTGAAATTGTTGTACAAAACAAAATATTTAGGACCGTATTACTTCACCACAATAGAAGCGACTCGTTCTAACTTTATTTTGTTAAAACAAGTAAAGAGACAATGTTTACTGTTAACTAAATGGTATAGATGTGCTTGGCGCAGTAACCACGTTTTGTTAAAGTTCTTTTGTAAAAAGCGAGTGAGTAATTATTGTAGATAGCGAAAGTATGTTGTTATGATGATTTAATCGTAATATTAAATGGTATATTAGTAGAATGTATCCAAAATTATGAATAAACAGCTGCGCCCCGCGGTGGTGCAGTCAACAGCAAAAGTAGATGATCAAAATCTGAAATTCAATACTAATGAACGGTGATCACGAATATATGGCAGCTGTACTAGTAGTAAATGTTTGGTATAATTTACAATCACATACTTTAGAATCACTGCGACGCCACAGAGTTCTGACGCGAACTCCGTTTATTAGTATTGAATTTCTGATTTTGATCATCTACTTTTGCTGTCGACTGTACCCGCTGCATATTTGAGATAAAAAGTAGCCTATTTTATTTATTTACTTTATGTAAACAAAGGCGGACTAAATGCTTGAGGCATTCTCTACCAGTCTATTTGTTAATCCAGGGCGTCAGGTACCTCTATACCAAATTTTGCTAAAACTTTGTTGGTGGTTTGGCCGTTTGAGCGTGAAGAAGTAACAACCATACAAACACACAAACTTTCGCCTTTATAATATTAGTGTGATGTGTGATTCCTTGCAAGGATTTACACTTTTTTATCGAACATTACAATTTTTTGCATCGAATTCGAGTCAAACTAAATTTGATTTGTAACATTAATAATTATCTAATTTTAAATTCGCTAGCCTTATAAAATTACTTAAAACCGACGATCATAAACCATTTTTAGATTTCAGACCGAATATTTATTAACCCGATTTAATGGATAACGATATAATCATCTACACAAATTTATTTACCAAATTATCTTCATCAAAGAGGTATTTGAGATGTTCAATTTAAATTAAATTCCTCATTGCGACCGTAACTCGATATTTCCGAGAGAGTGGACAGCCAAAAGGTAAATTATTAACGTGATATCTTGGAAAATGGCTTTTTGGAAATGGGATCGTCTGGTGTCTTATATAAGGATACTTTTAGCATGAATACTGACGTCACTATCTCGAATCCTCCTAAGAATTCCTTGCACATATTTTCGAATATATTCTAGTAACTTACCATAACTTGTCAGACTTCCAGTCTTTTATTGTGGTTATTATTTATTAGTTTCCGCCAACTACTACGTAAGTGTGGCTTTCGAATATTTTATCCAACACAAAAAAAAAACAATTCGATCCTGTAGTTTCTGAGATGAGCGCGTTCAACCAAAGTTTTCAGCTTTACAATATTAGTATTGGCAAGTTTGATTGGATTGCAGCAAACGATAGTGCTGTGCGTGAGGACTTGAATTCGATTCCCGGGTCAGACAAAGTACAATTAGGCATTTTCGTAATTTCAGTAGCAGAACAGTTTGAATTTGAGCCTAGTTTATGGCAATAGGTTAGTCAATGCGCAAAACTAGTAGCGTAAGTGTAGGTGTACTCACTTTAGCTTACAGAAACACGTGCTTAATTTTTTAATACGCATGAAATTATTTATATGTATAAGAACCATCATCATCATCAACTGGAAGACGGCCACTGTTGAACAAAGGTCTCTCCCTTAGAACGCCACAATGAACGACAACTTGCTGGGTATTGGAGTATGTAGGTGAAATAGGTTACAGTACCTACCAATATTTAGTCGAATTATCGACAGGCTTAGAGATAATTCCAATAAAATTAGCCATGTCTACCGGACATAACGCTTCGTTTGTTAATCGGGCCCTAAGAAAACACAATTACAATTTGTACGATCAATAATGGTTCGCTGGATATATATTAGTTTAGGCCAATAGCAACAGTAACTACTTCGAATAGTTTGTACGAAACCATCGGTTATCTGTTTTTCCTGTGTTAGACGGTTAGTAATTATGTCCTTTGGAACGAATTTCGCTCACGGCCGCTTTTCTCCGAGCGGAGACTAGCCAGCTACGAAGGAGATATTATAGTGCACAAGTATGCCCGCTAACACAGGTGCACTCCCTATTCCCTCACTCTCATAGTCTGATGAGACGGTAAACCGATACAACTGGACAGAGATCAGGATCAGGACCTACGGCTTAACATGCCTTTCGAAGCACGGATGGTTATCGATATGTGAAAATGGTCACCCATCACAAGACTGTCCGCGGCAAACTGGGCTTAACCTTGCAGGTTGACTGATCTGCGTAGAACAATTCTAATTTCTAACAATTACCACCTGGTAATTATAATGAATATAGACTCACCCTGCCATCCGTACGATAATTCTCTGCAAAACATCAAATATAAAACATCCGTTTTTTGCTTGGTCTGGTCAACCTATAATGACACTTGTATGCCTACACACAGGTGCACTATTTGAATGCATAACGCAGTGGGACGGCAAACCGATACAGCCAGAAATTAGATACAGAACTAAAAGATTTACGTTCTCACTGAGGCAGGTTTTCAAGTTGTGTGAGAAACGCTGACCCATCTAAAGACTGACCTCAGAAAGTACCTCACTAATCGATATACGTTCCGTATCGGTTTACGTAGCTAAAGATACAGTAGTAATAACCACACAGACAACATCTGGCACTTCAATAAAGCACACAGAAGCCGCGAAATATTCTTTAAAAATAAATGAAACGTTGAAAAAGAAATACTGAAACTACAATACGAAGCTCAGAAGAACACAATACAATAAAGAAAAGTACAAGATAATCTCAATGGAGTTTACGGCTGTCTAATCCGACTGGTACAAATTGGCGGGGTGCCAAGAACCCCAGGCTTTGCCGTGACGTCACAAAGTACCCCAATAGAAACACACGCTGCATTTGTAAGTCTGTTGTCTTGATTAATTCCAGTGTTAGTTTGGTCTGTTTGTTTTAACTAAGAATATGAGACGGAAGACTCGTTTGTATATCTGGTACTTTTTACATCTAACCCAATTAAACACATAACATCACGCCTGTATTCCCCGAAGGGGTACGCAGAGGTGCACATACAGTACACCCACATTTCGCCAGTTATGTTTTTAGGTATCTAACCCAATTTTACTATTATTATATACTAGCTGCGCCCCGCGGTGTTACCCGCTGGATTTTTCGGGATATAAAGTAGCCTATATGTTAATCCAGGGTGTCAGCAACCACAGCGTATGAAATTTCATCAAAATTGGACTAGCCGTTTTAGCGTGAAGAGGTAACAAACATACAAACACACTCACAAACTTTCGCCTTTATAATATTAGTGTGATTTATGACCTAATTTTTTGTGGCTTACTTATAGAAATAATAGTTTTCTACTAAGGCTTTAAGACTCTCCAACCCCACACCCACACCATAAAGCATACAGCACTTCTTCTGTGAGGAAAAGGTCTTTTTTCGTACCAAAGAAGGATGAACTCTCTTTGATCCTACCTACTCTGTTGGAAATTTAAGATGAATTCTTTGACCGTAAAAGGTAAGTTTAGAAGAAACTTAATGAAAATAAACGGGAATTTATGAAAATAATAATAGAAGTACAAGTCGTACTAAAGAATTGTTAGCAACTATAAAAGCCAACATTAACTTATACAAGAATAATAAAAACAATAATTCCTTGATTTTCACCAGAGTATTTAATTGTTTATAAATAAATAAAGTTCGGCCGCTAAAGACAATTGTATCTGTTAATTAAATATCACAGACTTAATTGAAAAACCGACCCTTTCAAGCAAGTTGCGATTTGGAAAAAAACAGTATAATATTAAAAAAGAATAAGAAACAAATAAGACAAAAGATTTATAGAATAAATTCAAATCCAAACAAAACTATAAATTACTGTTAATTTTATTAGTTTCAGGATTAAGATAACATTACTTCACTTCCTGGAGTCTGGATTTGTGCCCGGTTGATGGCAATAGGCCCGCCCCCTATTACATTGGGACCTTAAAACATAACTGGCGAAATGTGGGTGTACTATATGTGCACCTCTGCCTACCCCTTCGGGGAATACAGGCGTGAAGTTATGTTTTTTTATGTTACTTCACTTCAACAAACCATTCTACTACTAGTAAAGAAAGGTATTTTTTCCACATGTTATAATGTCGTATAACCAAAAATATAATGGTTATTTAATATTTTCTGCTTACACCACACTTTTTCATTTTTATTTTATCAGAATAACGCAATAGGATTGACCGGTCAGCTAGTTCTGAAGTTCTTTTCAAAATATACACTAACCGTGTTACGTGCCTGGCGTCTGACTAAGCCATGATTGGTCCAAACAAACCAATTAGGTAATGGGAACAGTTTCAGATAACACCTAAATAACGTAGTTACTGAATATTTTCTAAAACTTCCTCGGTCCCGCCATTACAGCGTAATTGGATAACCTTTCAAACATAAACTTTCGGATTAATATATAATCAAGCCTGTAAGCCTGTGTATTCTCTGGGGTAGGCAGAGGTGTACCTAATGTTAACAACCGAACTTTTTGCCAAACGAGGGAAGTTCCTATTATAGAAGGAGCCTTTTCCCTTTTGACAACTTGCAGAACTTTTTGCCTAGTTGTGTACTGTACACGCAAAAAGTTGTCCAAGAAACTAAAAACTCAATATTACTTTTGTATCAAAAACTATGATAAGGACTCTGGCCTACATAACAAAGTATCACACTTTTAAAACGGTAATAACTTTTAATGTAATCATAGATTCCAACAGATAATACCTGGCGTCACACTTAATACGTAAATACTAAAAGGTAACTTGAAATTCGATGGATGCGAGCAGTGACGATGGCTCAGATTGGCAGAGCGGTGCCACGGTACGGGGAAGGGAAGGAAAACAATTTCAATGAATTCCGCTCTTGTCCGTCATTTTCCAAATTTCCTATATCAATTTAAAATTGAAATTTTAAAAGTTTACTTTATTTTGCAGGTGTATTTTAATGCCTCACGCTCGAATGATGTTAAAACACTGACGTCAGTGATGTAGCCATATATGTATAGCTATAGCTTATACCGTCAAAGCTCTATCGCAAAAAGCGATGTACTCACCCTTAAAAATATAAAAGAGACTTTTATACACTGTGAGGCCCGCTGCAATTTCATTTATTTTTTTCAGATTTGCCAGCCTGCATCCCTCTCGGGTTTTTTCAAGCCATGAGTGTTGGTTGCCTTTGTTTTTACCATGTATATATAGGCACATATGTTATGTATGCACACACAATTTTTGTCATAAAAAAACTTATGACCAATTGACTATGGTCGATGGAAATCGGTCGAAACGTCAAGGCAATATTGATAACTTGTGTTCGCGTTAATTCCCGTGCTGTAATTTAATTTTAATATAATCTATTTTTTTATAGAAAGCTTGGCCTAAAAACGATGGTCTATTCTAAAACGATGTAGTATTTTGAATTGGAGTTGTTTTTTTATTACTTTACTTAGTTTTATTTCAAAGGTATAACTTAACTCGTTTTTATTACCTCATAAATGTTTCCCCAGAAATGCATCAAATAATGTTTCCATATCGAAATTGCGAATTAAAATATACTAGCTGCGTCCCTATTAGTAGCCTATCTATTAATCCAGGGTCTCAACTACCTCCATATAAAATTTCATCAAAATCGGTCTAGCCGTTTGAGTGTGAAGTGGTAACAAACATTCAGACACACTCACAAACTTTCGCCTTTATAATATTAGTGTGAAGTCATCACATCAGATGATTTAGTAAAGCGATACCGTAAGCTTATTTCGACGCTTTTCTAATTTTCTATTTACCTAATGCCTACTTAACAAAAGAAAATCTTTGTAAAATAATGACATCATTATTTACTACTAGCTGCGCCCCGCGGTGTTACCCGCTACATTTTTTCGGGATAAAAAGTAGCCTATATGTTAATCCAGGGTATAACCTATATACATACCAAATTTCAACCAAATCGGTCCAGCCGTTTATGCGTGAAAGAGTAACAAACATCCACACATCCACACATCCATACTCACAAACTTTCACATTTATAATATTATAAGTAGGATAGTAGGATATATTCCGTTTATACTCACGGGTGTATTCGGGAATGCCCGACTAGTTTCGAACTCGACCGGAGCCCTTATTCATGAGCTGGTTACGCGGCAGCCGAGTTCCCGAATACACCCGTGAGTATAACCGGAATATACAGTAAATAGTATGGATAACACTCACGAAAGTTATTATAGTAAAATGACATCATTACTTTTAAGTCAAATTCTTTACATTACGCCATTAACAGTTGCCATAATCTCCACGCTTGGCTAGCGGCTTGGGGATCGCAGTATTGATGGTGAAGGAACAGAAGACGCTGCTGCCCATCTTCTGGATTTTCCATTAGTCGTCTCCCACGATGCCCACGGGTCGAAGTGGAGAGATGTTATTTTGGCCAGACACTCCACAATTCCACATTGGTGGACTACATTTAAGCATCGAGGTATCCTCATCGCTATCGACTGATAGTATGCCTAAAACCCGTCTCATCATAACATCACACCTGTATTCCCCGAAAGCGTAGGCAGAGGTGCACATATAGTACACCCACATTTCGCCATGTTTTTTTTTACCCGTCTCATCATTAGACACAACATTTAAATAAACTTTCTGCTCTTTCAATAACTTATAGACAATTCTACCTTCGATTTATTCTCTTTGTTTACGAAGATTGGAAAAACAATCCTTATTATTCGGGGTCAATTACTGACCTTTGTTGGGTTGAACTGTGCCAAGCGAATTTAGACTCTATCTCCTTTTATTTAATTATATAAATTAGGTATGTATACATTTATTTTATAACCGGAAGAGTGTATGGAGGTCCGACATCACACACTCACGTTTACTGAGGATTTATCAGTCGTATGTTACAGGGGTCTATTACCACAATATAAACGGTTCTGTTTTTTAAATATAGAATTTAATAAATACTTGTCTATATTATAAGTATTCTGAAATGTGCACAAGATTTACCATCGTAAGACTTAGCACTGTGTTAGAAACTTCACAAAAGGCGAATTGAAAAAAGAGGTTAAATACATTTAGTATTAATAGTGTATAGCGCGTGTAGACCAATTCCTTAGAGAAAACCATTCCAGACTTGCCATATCATTTAATTAATTAATTACTTAACTATGACGCGACGCCAAATATTTACATGGCCTTATTAAGCAGCGTTTAATGTAAACAATTTCAACGTTAATGTTACGCTCAGTGCGCATTCGACGATATTGGACACACTTCAATGCCCCTGATGGTTCACTATTTTGATGGACCAAAACCTTTCACACTATGGACATAATGTGTAAAGAGGATGGCCCATTGTATGGTTGTAGTTAGTTTATAAATATGACAAGTTTTTAATTATATGCTGATTTTATTTTTATAGATCATAATTTATTTACGTGCTTATACACCTTTTATTCTTACGTTACTTAGCGTGATATTATAGATTCTCTGACTTCTATAAATAGAGACTTAACCTCCGCGATATCTTCGTGCCCTTCAATAAATTTAGATCTGAGATGACACGTGCAAGAGGTACACAATGCCCACACACGTGTACATAAACAAACTTAACAAAAACAAACCACATACATTAAAGATTAACAAAAAGCTTTTGTTACTTCTACAGGATTAAATTAGAATAACGAAATCAATTAAGGATTGACAGTAACCAAAAAATTTGTAGGTTATTCGTGGCAAAGAGGTCGTCTAGGGGTGTTCTTACTTACAAAAATCGAAGCAAACGCCCACACGAAAGCACAGACAATCTAGATTATATTACATAACGAAAATAGAACGTTTTAGTTTAAATGTTTGAAAAAAGAACACTCAAAAAGCATTTGTTTTTGGCTGAATTCAGAGCTTACACTTCACATGATGACATGCGCGGGTCTGTCTCGCACATGCGCAGTAGCTGTCTGTCGCTAGTACGACAGGCGAGGCAATTATTTCTGTGAAATTTCCGCCTCATCGTATCGGAAATTTTTAAGGCTTGCCGTGTCGGTCTCGACAATGCGAAGTTTTGACAGGTAATCGTGACTGCCATATTTTAGCGTAAAAATTCAATGGGCTGAACAATAGGCGTACGCTAACTTTTTAGTTTGTTGTTAGGGATACCTTGTTGTATACACAAAAAATATCACTAAAAGGATGAGTCTAGGCCATAATATACCTACCGCTTAGTTACCATTTAAAAGCCCTATGGCTAAAGAAAATAAAGTTATTACGATTTTCTTTAAGACAATAAGACACTTGTTATTACATCTTCCTAAACTTGTAGGCAATTAAATATAGGTATAAATAATAATAATAGATAATTTTGTAAAACCATAATTATTCTTTGTTATCAAAAACAAAATCAACTTTCCGAATAAGCTAAATCATAAACAACAAAAAAATAAACTTTCTCAGTCTAAACAAAACTTCTGAATTCAAATTCAAATTAAAATCGAACAGTCAAACTAACAGAACGAAAACGAAATTCGAATTTAGTTTCGAACAAGTTTTCGCTATCGAACTTAGTGTTGTAGTCGTTACTTCGCTGGCACAGGCAAGCCGGCAACAGCCTATTGTACAACTTGACGGTACTTCCGCTCATGACGGATATAGCGACAAACTGCTTCCTCGCCGTTGATATTGCAAAATGAATTGCGAATGTGGAATCTATTGTGATTGTACGAATCGTCTGGATGTGACATTTAATGAATTTTGAAGATACAAAATAAATGTTTGTTGTGTTACTGTAGACTAATGTGTTCCTGCATTAATATGTTGATTGGTGAGTATATTTAATACAGAAACGCTGGCTTGAAATATGTGATTTTGACTTTTTCTTTAAAACCGTTGACACGTTTTGTCAGTTGATCTAAAATATACATAATGTAGTTGAGTAATTGTAGGCTATATAATTATTTGACATTCTGCATTTAGGCTGCTTATCATCACACGTGCCCCTTCACAATGAACTCTTAAAATACAACAGTTTACGTTGTAGAAGCGAGACGCCACGCTATCAGTGTAAAGCTACGTCTCGCTTCCACAACGTAAACTGTCCTATTTTAAGAATTCATAGTATTGGGCCTGTATTTCCCGAAGAGGTAGTGGTATACCATCAGGCACATTTCGACAGTTAGGTATGGTATAGGGAGCGAGCATCCCATTGACCGCGTTTAAATCCAGACTTACCTAAACTTACCTAAATAAAAACCTAATAAAACTTTTCCCAGTTGCACGGTGCTACCACTATACCCATTAGGTAGTCAATGTAATTTCTCATCGAATATTAACGTCACAAGCAATCAATAACACGATGTTATCGATGCTCCTATAAACCAATCCTATAGGTACCTATTATAATATCTCTACAATATTCCCCCTGCCCCCAACAGAGGATTTTCGTGGGAAAAGAAACATCTGAGTATTTTTTTCTTTACGGGTTTATCAGAGTTTATGAGACTTAAAAAAATATGTTTACATGAGATAAACACATATTTGAGGAAATATTATTTAATGTTAAGTTACAGAAATAGTGCTCGAAAATTTGGAAAGTTTGCCTTACTTTATTTTGGAAGGTAGTGAACTTGAGTTGTGGAATGATAGACAACAATTATGGAAGAAGTGTACTTTGACTGCTTCGTTGGTCTAGTGGTTGCTAAGTGCGACTGCTGAGCACGAGGTCCTGGGTTCGAATCCCGGGTCGGGCAAAGTGTTACTGTATTCTGTGAACATATAGTACACCCACATTTCGCCAGATATGTTTTTTTAGGTCCCAATGTAATAGGGGGCGAGCCTATTGCCATCAACCGGGCACAAATCCAGACTCCATGCTGCTACTGAGAACTATCTAATGAGAAAACCAGTAACACTTTGCCCGATTATTTTCGTCCGTTTTAATTCGTCCCTAATTGCACAAATTACCCTATCTTTACCGTAGTCTTATTACACTTATTCTCATTCAAATAGGTTGTGGAAGTACAAACTGTAGCTACACTATATTGTCCGTATCAAACCTACATAGTACATTTTGAGGCGGCTTTCCAGTCAATTGCGCATGCCTTCTACTTCAGCAGACTGAACAATGATAAAGGCTGGCTTTTAGCCTTAAGTAAGCGAAACGTAGAATCTCACCTGAACACATTTGGATCATGGCTCATTGTGGTCAAAATTCAGAGAGCACGATATGATGCTGAATATGAGTCAAATAACACTTTTGCTACAATGTTTTACTTAAAGCACTTAGCATAGGTATATGTTTGATCTGTCCATCTTGGATGGATTTTGATAAAACTTTCGAGTAATATAACATAAGTTATATTACATATTTATTAACATATTTATTAATAGATTATTCTAGGGATCGGTCATCGGGCTATAATTTATAATGATACAAACTGTGCTTTGCGGTTTTATCTTTCACCTTTTGTAACAGTTTTGTGTTTATACGTTAGGGTGTCCACCCGTATTCTACCGCACAACATTCCCAACTAACCCTCTTAATACTCTTAAACGAAGATTTGGCAACTCTAGCCTAAACTATTGGTACTAGCAAACAGCTGTATATCTAGAGGAACTAGGTTAGAGTCAAAACTGAGTAAGGACCAATATGGTTTGAAAAGGTTATAGAGCTTTATGTTATGTGTGATGATGATGAGTAGCATCTCATCATCACACGTAAGCACGTGTTCGGCTACTAGCAACAGCTTCAATATTTATTTAACGTTACGCAAATTCTCTTCTTCCTTCTTTGAGTGTCAAGCTCCAACTGTTGCCGGTGGTATTGATATATTCAAGCTACGTAAAACTTCGGTGTAATAAACACTATTATTTATAGGTCAGCTACAATATTAAACTAGTGGCTAGGATTGATGAACAAGTAAGCCTAACCGTGGGGACATTGACGGGCGTGAAACCGGATCGACGCTAACCCGGCCTTATGTGTTGTTTGGAACTCTTTAACACACCTCTTTCAAGCAAAATCGCGTCAGCAAAGAATCGGTCACAACATGCTGCAACAAAAAGATACGAACTGCACTAAAAGATACGATATCTTTTTAAAGCCAAGACGTTGAGCATGAAACAATACTTGTCTTACATCCACGCTTTTATAGCAGCCTGTCATACCGTAGCCGGTTCCCAGGAGGGATCCATTAGAGGCCATTGTTTTAACTTGCTATGCGGCGCTGAAAAATTCACAATTTCAAATTGGGGCTACCAAGCTTGCGTTTGAATTTAATATCCACTGCAGTTTCTGACTGCAGTTGCTGCAGTAATTTTTACGGCTCATGTATGTATGTGAGTTTCTTTATTCCACCATAACTTCTGAAGGCCTGAACCGATTTTGATGTATAGTGTCGTTAGAATCCTTACTCCATCGCGAGTACACAATTACACAACACAACATAGGCATAATTAATAAATTTAAAAAAACATAATAATTAAATTAAAAATGTACATCCCAATGGACCCCTACAAGGTAGACGTCAGCGAGGCAGACCCAAACGGAGATGGCGAGATGAACTTGACTCCTTTATGGAGGACTGGTCAGTAACAGCCCTTGACAGGGACAAATAGAAAGGGTGTAGAGGCCTTTGCTCTACAGTGGGATATTACAGGCTCCTAAAAAATTAAAAAACAACTGCCATGTCAAAAATCGAATTAAAAAGTAAAATGTTTTTTTTTATTTATCAGTCTTCCATCTTTAAAATAACAAGCTGTACCTTACTTTTAACAAATACCTGAATAACCTTAATCTGATAATTCATATACTAAGATAACAAATAAGTATAGACTAACATACTAAAAAGTTATACAACCTAACAAAACATAGTAACTGTTATGTTTGCCTTTTATTATAGGTCATTAAACAGGCTAATGGACAACAGCGGATCAACAGTTGGCCACAAACATTATTCTTCTAGCCAAAGATAACAAATAAAGTGAGGTAAACGATTTACCACGCATGTTAAGGCACAGGTTTAGGTTCTCTGACCTGTACAAACGCAGCATATGTTTTACATAACATGACGCCTGTATTCCCTGAAGATGTAGGCAGAGGTGCAGATATAGTACACCCACATTTCGCCAGTTATGTTATAGGTCCCAATGTAATAGAAGGCCTATTGACATCAACCGAGCTCAAATCCAGAATCCGCGCTGCTACTGAGAATTACCTTATAAAGAAACCTAGAAACACTTTGCCCAACCCGAGATTCAAACCCAGGAGCTTATGCTTAGCAGCTTATTTATTTATTTATTTTCAACAGGTACACCAACAGCATCCATATCACACTTTGTAACTTACAAATATTTTACACCTTATTTAGCGTAGCGACCCTTCCGGGAATACAGGCGTAATGTTGTGATTGTTTTTAAACTTTCCCTGGACTCAAAAACCACTGTGATCAAGCGAGGCAGTCATCTATAAAATTTAAACAAAAATACTCAATCGCAGATACAAAAGTTGTTCGTTATCAACTCTGAACAAAATATAAGTAAATACAATCTAACAGAACAAGGAAAACCATACCTTTGGGACTAACCGCCATTATTAATAATCAGAATCTATCAGAATATTAATGTAACATGGAATACATTTCAATTCTGATTTGAAAAAAGGAATAAGATTTATTTTTAAGAACGAAAAAGTAATTTATCAACCCTGCAACAGCCAGTGACATTTTCAGCAAAAGAGTATCTAACTAAATAGGTAAGTTAATACTATAAGTCCTATATAATTCTGGCAAAAGGTAATCTTGTTATCTTTCTTCAATGATATTACAAAACAAGTATCCTTATAATAATGTAATACTTATGCCCTCTTATTCATAAACGATAATAATACCTGTCTTACCTTAAATCCTTCTTTTGTCTATTGACATCTTTCTGTCTCAATGACAAGTATAGGTGAAGAATTATCTACAAAAATAATTATCTAAAACGAAATAACATTCTTCATAAGTCTACACATAGGTCTCAATTATTATTGAAAACAGCTTAATGGAAGGCCATTTACTTCCATAACTAAAAACAGCCCCCTTAGCATGTCAACCATCTTTTAAACCTTCCGATGTGGAAGGGAGATGCCGCTACATGCAATATAGTGCGGCTCGGTTCCAAAACAGAAAGGTTTCTTGCGGACAGTTAACTAAAACAAATTGTCCGTGTTGCCCATAAAACAAATTAAAATATCACCCAATTTCATGAATCCCTTTAAAGCTTAAAACGTGCATTAAACTCGAAAAAGAGCTCAAAAAATCGTTTTACAAAAATAAGATTGGCCTCGTCCCCATTTTGAAGTTAATGAGAAAAATCTGCATACTAAGATCGGAATTTGCATAGCTTATGTAGAATTTCCTTTATTGTAGTTGAGCCCCAACTTAGAAATAGCACTGGCTGAATTTGGTGGTTTTAAATGCATTCCATTTTTAAAACATTTCTGCTATTGGCGCTAATTTTAAATATTGAATTTATTAAAATCTAACTCAATGAAATGACAAAAATGTTGGTATTAAGTGTGAAAAACTTTATATAACATTTTTTAAATCTATTATATAATGTAACACTTATTAATATTAAACATAAGTGAGTAAATAAAAACTTGATAAAGTGGAAGCCTCGTTAGGTCTCACAAATTTTTCGCCAAACTTTCTTTGCAGTAAGCAGCCGACGATATCAAAAAATAAGTTTTGGTATTTTCACAGAATTTAGTGTCTGTTGGCCTTCTACCAGCGGTAACTAAAAGTATATTGTAGATAAGTAAAACCGTAACCTACTACAACAATAAGGTCCACTAGCAAAGCGCTAATTGAAATAATAAATAACATCTCCATTGGAATCCTTCGTGTATTATGACGTCACATACACCGGACCTCCTTACCCTCGTCTCTCACGACATCTGATAACCCGGGCATGGCGGACATTGTAATTACAGATGTACCGCGGACGCCATGTTGGAACCGCGCCAAAACATCAATTCAATTCCGCTGACATAACTTGACAAACAGTGACAATTTGTTAGGAAGTTGGTAACACTGCTAGTGCAATGAATTTCTCAATAATATTTTAAGGTAAGTTGAATGTGTTTAATTTAAATAACTTTATTTAAATATAAGTTTAGTAGTATCTAGTTTTAAAGGGGCTATAATATCCTGCAATTTGTAACAAGTAAATTCTTAATTATTTATTTCATTAATTTTACTTCATTGAAACATTAACTATTCCTTGTTAACTATGTATATTGACAAAAGAAGACTAAATAAATAAAATTGCTAAAGAAAAGTCCTGAAAATTCAAACATTAGTATGGAAACTGTGCGTGGAATCTATAAGAGAATTCTTTTCTAATAAGAATAAGGATAGAATAATAAAATATTATTATTCTATCCTTTAAGAATAATAAAATATTATTATTCTATCCTTATTGTATTTAATAATCATCAACTTTAGTAGGTAATAGATATTCATGTTTGCGTTTTATACGGTTTCCGGTGTGGGTTCGCCGACTAGTTTCAGAGTTCGAATTTACAATGCGATGGCGAGTCGAACGGTATTCATTCTTAATTTTATTTACTCATAGCTCGATGAACGTACCCGTAAGAGTCAAGTCACTTAAACATGGAAAAAGCAGCTGACTTTTATCACTAGTGATTAGTGATAGGTAAATAGATTTCTCTTTATTGCATACCTAAAAACAAATGTGTTTATCTAAATTGATAAAGGATGATTTAAGCCTAGCATAGCAACATGGCAAAAAAGATACAAAAAGTCATAGAAATGTGTTTATCTTTACAAATAAACTTTTATCTTTTATACATATTTTATATTTTTTTGGTGTAACCACTTTAATTACAATAAATAACATGCAATATCTACTTCTAGTAATAACTATTTTACAACTATTTACAACTTAATATAAACGATTATAAAATCTTGAAGAAAGTTACAGAATTGATACAATAAATAACTTTTATATTTATATCTATACCGATGATACGTTATAAGTATTTCGTGAATTAAAATCATTGAACTACATCAAAGCATCATTAAACGACAAGAATAAAAATCCTTCAGTTTATGGTTTACCAGCCAATAGAAACAAGGAAAGTTCTAGATAATTATAACACGAGCCAGTTATTACCCTACATTTGCGTGAAAACATTTAATCCGACGATCAATCATTTAACTCCAGTGTCATCCTCATAAATCTTTGTCATTATGATGCTTCTGAATATTGTTCTTCCCTCCCATTTGTTTGAATTGTGTATGACTGTTATATCTGTAAGAATTCATTAGTCATTGTACAGAAGACAATAGTAAATAGTGTATAACAATTTGTATTCAAGAGTTGACATGCGTTAAGCTTTTACAAGAATTGAAGCAACTGACATTACCTATACATATGAGGACAAAGTATAAAAATATGCTTTAATTATACTGGTCGCAGGTCACCGTTAAAATGAAAGGCAGTTTACTTATTGTCATCATCAGAGGGAAGACGTCCACTGTTGAACAAAGACCTTAGAACGCCACAATGAACGACAGCTTGCCAATTGCATTCACCGGTTGCCCGCAATTCTAGCGATATCGTCGGTCCACCTGGTGGGAGGCTTGCCAACGCTGCGTCTTCCGGTTATCGGTTCTTTGAGCGATATGGCCTGCCCATTGCCACTTCAACTTAAATATTCTTCGAGTTATGTCGGTGACTCTAGTTCTTTAACGAATTTCCGTATTCCGGATCCTGTCGCGCAAAGAAACCCCGAGCACAGCTCTCTCCATAGCTCGCTGAGTGACTCTGAGCCTCACCAAAAGGCCAACCGTTAGCGACCACCAAAAAATATTTTAAAACACCAAAATTCATTCAATAAATGTCATCTTAACCTTAACTAATAAAATATATTATCCTGTACGCTTTGATCATAGACCGATTGAGTAATGATTTAATAATAATAAATTCTTTATTTCAGACCAGAGATCCATACAAATGTGTTAGTAATTTCTTATCCTAATGTTAGTAGAAAACAGTTATTAATATTTATTTACCAATTATTGACATGGACATCAGGACGCACATGTCTACTTGCCCAGTGTCTAATAAACGGTCCATCAATTTTGTCTGCCAGTGTAGCTAGTATACTGTTAGGACTGTCCCTGAATCGCCGCATCATGGATGCATAACTCTCCAAGGGGCATCGAACAATCCTTATTCATTTAATTTGAAATCCTGATTCCTACTTCATTTTGCTTGAACAACCCAGTATAGATTCTCTTTAATAAATATAGTATCCAAAGTATTCATATTGGAAATAAAAATATAGTTCTATTAACCAGTAGATATTTCTGCACGACTGGCGAAAACAAAAATATTGGCTGGGAATGGCGGTAGAAAAAAATATTTGGTTTGGATCCGTAGTGAAACGTGATGCGGTCACAAATCACGTTCGTACCTAATACGCCGATAAAATCATTTCTCCAAAATACGTAGGTAGTCGTACGTTGAGGGTAACGGGCTTGGGTGTATAGATGTATCGGTTTCTGAAGACGGTTGTTTAAGTTTTCATGTTATTATTTTGTATTAGATGTAAAATATATTCATTATCATCAAACTATCTCAGTCCACTGTTGGACATAGACCTCTCCTATGGCAAGCCACTGAGCTAGATCTTCGAGTTTCTACTTCAATCGCTGCCAACTACTTCGGTTATATCATTGCAGCATCTAGCTGGATGGCAGCCTGCTAAATATCCTACTTCCTACTAATATTATAAATGTGAAAGTTTGTGAGTATGGATGTATGGATGTGTGGATGTTTGTTACTCTTTCACGCATAAACGGCTGGACCGATTTGGTTGAAATTTGGTATGTATATAGGTTATACCCTGGATTAACATATAGGGTACTTTTTATCCCGAAAAAATGTAGCGGGTAACACCGCGGGGCGCAGCTAGTAGTCCAATAAAATCAACATACAATAAATACTAACTTAAATCACAACGCCTATTAAACCAAGGAGGTCAGATAATTCCTATACAAATCACCATTTAGCCATTTATGATGTCGTTTTTCATCGTACATGAGCATACAAACTTGTTGCATTAAAGTTACAAAGATTAAACTTAGCCGTGCTTGGTGCTCTTGCACGGCTCAAATTGTTCGCAACAAACTCACTTCTTCCTAACTTGTTACCTGAGAATAAATAGGTGCATTCATTATCTACATGACACTTCACACTTGCTATACTAACCAAATACATATAACTTAAGTATATGTAAACCATTACGATATTATTATTATGCGAAACGTATTAATACCAAAACTGAAACTTAGGTAATTATCAGTAACACGCACGGAGTCAGTATTTGTGCCCGGTTGATGGCTATAGGCTCACCTCCTATTGGGTGGGATCGTAGAGCTTACAACAAACCATGCGAAATGTTTGTATTAAACACCTCTGCTTACCTTTTCGGAAAATACAGGCGTGATGTTATGTGTTTTTATATTTACCATTCATCATTTATGGGCTTTGAAAGTCCAGATTCTCCTAAACGTAAGCAGAGACCAAAGATTTTCACAAGCTTTTATAACTTACCGATTTCATTTCGAGCATTCGATTTGTTGATAAACGGTTGACGTTCAAATAACCAGACTAAACACTTTCTGGGTAAATATTTAAATAACCAATATTTATCTTTACGTTGTACAGACAACAACATAAGTAGGTAAACATTAAAAATCTAATTGAAAAACAAGTACTTATATCCTCCACTCCGCTTCTTAATTGGAAACAATAACTTGAATGCATGTATATTTTTTTCAATTATTATTTATTTGACTTAGGTTTCTTAACATGTTATGCTACTTATGTTCCTGACTGTATCTAAATATACATACAGCTGTGCTTCCCCGATAAGTATTATCCTTGAAGACGTTACATAAGATATCTTCATACAAGTCACGTAACAAATTTACATGAGCTATAAACAAATTGATCTCCTTTCTTCAGAAGAATTCTGCTCTCTCCAAAGTTAGTGCCACTACGTTACCCGACTACGACAAAAGTGTAAAAGGTTATTTATTTCCTATATATTAGCAGTATTTTAATTATGTCTACTTCTTCGAATCGACATGGACCAATTGCCACATGGAATAGGTCATGCCTTGGTGTAAAGATTGGTCAGTCAACAAGGATGATAGCGAGGTTGACCGTCCAGGGAGCGCCGAAGGTATCGTCACTAGTGGAGACTTTACTTGCTTACATAACATCGCGCCTGTATTCCCCGAAGGGGTAGGCAGAGGTGCACATATAGTACACCCACATTTCGCCAGTTATGTTTTAGGTCCCAATGTAATAGGGGGCGAGCCTATTGCCATCAACAATACTTCCAAACTTGCTTCCTTTTTTTTAAATTTGTACGTTGTTCAGTGTCAAATAAATATTCGTATGTAGCTTATGTTCCTAATTGTTTTAATAACCTGTATTAATAAGAAACCAAGATTTTACCACCGTCTGCGTACTTTTTGGCGTGACCTTTTCTAAAACCTCTTTGGTCAAAATAAACCGTTACCACGTTTAATTTTCCTTTTTATTATTATATGAAGGAAGTTAAACACTACCTGTCGGACTGGTTTACTGAACAAGTGCTCGCAGCGCAGAGAAAATAATGAACTAATTAATTAATTCAGGCACAGCTCTTGTTTTCCCAGAACAGGTTTATAGGTGCTGCAAATCATGGGAATTAACTTGCGGATAAGCGCAGTTAAGAAATATAATTAAGACTTAGGAGATGCTGTGGGTGAAGTGAAGCTGCATTTTTTCGCTTTTTACAGATCACTTTGTGAAATTCATTTAGCTGTCGAGAAGCTCGCCTTTTAAGTTCGCAAGTTTGTACCGCATACAAGACAAATATCTGATAAGCAACTAGGAAGATAAAAAATATCAAAATTCAGAAAATAACCACTTTTGCACATATAGAAAACATAGTAAAAACGTGGCAAAGAAAAATGTAAAACTGAATAAATGGCCAGTCATCCAAGTTTCAAAGTAAACTAACTATTCAAATAAACGAAAATATAAAGAAATGTTTGTTCGCTGCTTGATATTTTTTCTCTGCCTACATTTTTATTACGTGTAAAACCGTCGTTTTCTTGCATGTACTTAAATAATGCGCACAAACAAAGGCCCTATCAAGTATCAAGTAGCTAATCGCGGATAATGCTTAGTAAAACTGGGCCTGAACAATGATCGCGCAAAACAACTTTCGAATCAGTGGAGTCACAGAACATTAAAAACGCATGTGACATTAGCAAGTCGCGTGCAACACCGCTGCTGCTAGATAGCGAGTAATTTATTATTTTATATCGTCCACTAAACAAAAGTACTAGGACAACACGTTTGCGCGATTTATTCAAGTAATCTACTTACATGACTGCCTCGTTGGTCTAGTGGTTGCTAAGCGCGACTGCTAAGCACGAGATCCTGGGCTCGATTCCCGGCTCGGGCAAAGTGTTACTGGGTTTTTCCATTAGGTTATTTCCAGTAACAGCACGGAGTCTGGATTTGTGCCGGTTGGTGGCAATAGGCTCGCCCCGTATCATTGGTACCTAAAAAAAACATAACTGGTGAAATGTGTGCGAGGAATACAGGCGTGATGTATTTATGTTTAAGTTATCTACTTCAATTTGTCGAGCATGCCAATCGTTGCATTTTACTTGAGAAATATAAATTTAGGTACTTTTGTGAGGTAGAGGATAATAGATAAAAAATTCTGACTCAAACAACTAAGTACCTCATTGTTTTAGGTTGATAATGTATAATTTCATTCGTTTTCTCTTCTAGTATCTCCTTAGCAATTTAATAATACGTGATGTGCTTACCTGTAAGAGATTGTATATAGAGAGATACATGATCATAAAGTCTATCAGATGTTTCTAATGTGGTTGTATCAGTGTAATCAATTATTAGTTAGATAATAAAGGTTTTCTCATTATAATAGTAAATCACTGCATTATATAATATGTATATCATCTGGAAGGTTATGTTATATACGGAGTTTAGCATATTTCATGACAGGCAGCACCGTAAATCCGATTTTCACCGTATTTTCGATTTAAAAGTTTGTGTTGTTTGTGTATTTTTAATATGACCTTTTTTATTTATACTTTCTATAGTCCTGCATCTGTTATCGCATAAAGTTACTCGCGCAAAACAACCACCAGCTTAACAGCAGAAGAGAAAATTACGTGCGAACGCTATACTCGCAGCACGTCTCTCGCGTGCAACCACGCAGAGATAGCACTGATTTATGCGCGCCTGGTAACTGTGCGTCCATATTAGTTTAAAATAACGATGAACACCTGCAAACTGGTAACTAACAAATACTTAAATAATTCAGGATTATGGTCAGTGAACCAGTAATTCGACTATAGTATAGGTAAACTAGCTGCGCCCGTGGGTGTTACCCGCTACATTTTTTCGGAATAAAAAGAGGCCTATGTGTTAATCCAGAGTGTCAGCTATCTCGATATAAAATTTCATTAAAATCGGTCAAGCCCTTTGAGCGTGAAATGGGGGAACATACATACAAACACTCATACTCGCCTTTATAATATTAGTGTGATATGTTTTTATTTTCTACATTCCTTCTTCACATAAACTTAGCCATTATCAATCAAATTTCACTTTTCTCTGTGTACACTATAATGCTTAAAAAAGGTTACAGTTTTCACTACACATGTGTATTAGCTATAACCTAGTATACTAGGAACAGAGAGATAGAAATGTGCAAATAAGTTGCAATTTAAAAATAAAATCTACATCCTTATAATTTTTCCAAGTAAAATAATCAACAGACGCTCCCAGCTAAGATTTTTAGAAACAATGCCGGCTTTTGTAGCTTTCATTTAAATATTTTTTAAACAAAAGAACGTCGAAGATGCCGCTGATTACGATGCTGGCCAGCTGAATGTGTTGCGGTCTGTTCGCAGATTTAAAAAAAATCTTGAGTCTCATCACTAAGTTTCAATTGGTTCCGGGCTTGCAATGTCGCTTTTTAAAAGTAAATATTTATTTTTATAAAGTAATTTGTCATTAGTTACAGTTCGTACTATAACCAGAGGTACGAAGCAAAAATTTAAGATATTTAAACTATTTAATTAAGCATTGCTTCAAAATGTGGAATATTTTCAAAGACTTTAATTTCAATATATTACAACCAAATAGCGACATTACCAGCTCGCAACTATATAAACCTCTTTAATAGCTTAGTTTAAAAGATTATCTATTATCTAAAGGAGAGATCCAATCCGTGAGAGACGACAAAGGATCGAAGATTAGCAATGATCTTTGTGACTGGCTGACTGGCAAGAATCGAACTAGATATTCGATATTAGAAAACAAATACCCATTCAAAAATTTTTTATAAAAAAAAAATAAACGTCCCAAGATCTTACATGACTTGCAATTTCACAGACAATAGTATCATCAAAATGTGTTATGAAATAAGAAATAAACTAGATTGCTTTAGAAAATATTATCGGCTGGACACCTACAAGCAAAATAATCTAATAAAAAGTTTGTGAAGAAAAAGAAAAAGCCAAGTTTGTTACTTTATCTCTTTATCCTTTGGTTATACGTGACCTCAATTTAGTATGATAGTTTCGCCTAAAGTTATGTGCCAATATCGAGAAGGCATTTACCAAAAACAACAAAGAGAAATCTGGTAGACGATCAGTTTTATTTCAAGCATCTAATAGTGATAATTATAGTAGTATAAATACTTTCTTAGATATTCTAAGACACCACTGACTAACGGTGACGGTAAACATCGTGGATTTAATTATTTGAAATCGCCAACCCGCAGTGAGCTAGCGTAGTGATCAATGCCCAATCCTTCTTCATACGAGACGAGGCCTTTGCCCTGCAGTGGCACAGTTATAGGCTGTTATTATTATTAACAGTAATAATATGTCGATACGTGGTCAGGTATAAGAAAAATTTCACATTAAACACATAGACTTAAAAAAAATTACGTGTGCTTTACTTGAGGTAATCTTGTATACTGCAGCCCAAGATAAAAATAAAAAAAAATTACCCTACTACCGGGTACTAATTTGAACGTAAAAATACCTGCAAGTGACAAAAAACTTGCACAAAGGTCCGATCGAAGTCGCACAAAGTCGCACATTCGGCTAACAAACCGCTAACAAGTACGATGTAACATTGGCCCCATAAATAGTTATTGACGCGAACTTCACTAACAATTTCCAATATCCTGTCGGCGAACGCAATGCTGCCCTATTACGTGTGGCAATAGAGTTTTTAAAGAAATCGCTGACTTGTCTTTTCTATACAATCAATAGTCTTACTCTAAAGCTAAGAAATATACATCAATACATAAAATCGAAGAAGAAGTGTCACGCATTATTTGCGATTTAAAAACACCATATAAGTCTACTAACATCTCTATTCTTTGCCATGCAAACGACAATGACAGGTATAATTTAATCAATGGATAACCATTACCAATTTGTTTACGTAAGTGTTCCATTATATTGATTGTAGAGTATATACCTACTCGATGTCTTTTAGACAATTCGATTTACTTTATAAATTATGGAAACTTAGAGAGATTCTTTCTCATAAATCAAATTGCTAAGTTCACTTTACTAATACAATAAATAGTGATCTATCATGTAAGTGTTCTTTTTGGCAACCTTATAAAGAAATCAATTTATCTGGCTTTAGCAGACTTTCCGATAAGGTTAAGTTGTATAGTAGTGGTAACTTGAAACAATAAAGGTTTTTCTCATATTCAATGTAAGTGATTGGCTCTCTCTTATTCTCAAGTACTAATCAGACTGAAAAATTGAATTTCGTTATTGATTCTAGTCTCAAAATATGGAAACATTGTAATTATATGTTTCGATGGCTATAATAAAAATAAAATAAAATCATTTTATTTCGGATAACTAAAAGATCCATAAATTGTTAGTAACAGGTTTTTACTTAAAAACTATTATTAGTAACTTAACTAAAGACAAAATTAATGAGAGCCAGACCACCCATCAACTAGAACAAAGAAGTAGGAACTAGGGTATAAGTCTTCTCACAAAATGCCTTAATATGACAGAGGAAGTATCGGCCACCACTGCCTTCAGGATGCTATTGTGACTGCCCCTTATTCTGCTCAGGAGCGAAGCCGTTTTCTTGCGAATGATAGCATGAAACCCGTCAGTGTGAGTTACCGCGAACATTTCAGAGGCACTACAAAAACGAGGCAATCGCAACAGCATCCTAAAAACATTATTATATTGGACGCGCAGGACGTCCAGCGATCTTTTCGAGTAGTTGACCCAAAGATTACCGGTGTAAAAACTCTGACAATAAGCTTTAAAAAGCATTATCTTTACTTGATCAGTACACCGAGCAAATCTTCGGGCCAACATATTACCCCTGACCGCCAGAGCCCTACGCTCCCTTTCAATGTCAACGTGGTCACTGTGGTCGTCTGTAAGAAAATGCCCAAGATATTTAAACTTTTTTACTCTTTTTATTGGCGTACCGTTTATGGCAAGTTCGAGTGTACTTTCCCGACACTTACCGGCGACCCCAAAGACCATATATTCACACTTTTTGGCGTTATAGACCAGTCCATGTGCAGCAGCGAAGGTCTCACATACACCGAGCAACTCCACAATAGCTCCCGGAGACGGGCCCAGCAGCACCATGTCATCTGCATAGCTGATGTTGTTACAACTAACACCATTTACCCTGCATCCGACACGCATGCTGCTGAGCTCGGCAATGAGGTCATTTACATATAGATTGAAGAGCCGGGGAGACGACATACCACCCTGCCTCACCCCGCACTCCAACCCATATGATTCCGAGAGCGCATTACACCATTTAACACGGTTTGTCTGGCTATGATACCAGTACTGCAAAACACTGAGCAGTTCCCCCGGTACACCCCTACTCCTCAACTTACCCCAAAGCACGTCGTAAGAAACAAGATCGAACGCCTTGGAGAGGTCAAGGAAGCATGCGTATACCGGAGTCCTACGATCAGTGTAGTATTTGACAGTATGCTTGACAGCCACGATAGCACTTTCTGTTGATAGTCCAGGACAAAACCCAAACTGTGCATCGTGCAACTTAACATAATTCGCCAGCGAAGAGTCAAGCACACTGTCAAACACTTTGGCCATAACCGTTGCGAGAGAAATTGGGCGGTAGTTGCTCATGTCCGAGATGTCACCGGTCCTATTCTTCACGATGGGTACCACAATGGTCTTAATTAAGTCTGCCGGCAGATACGTATGGCTGATGCACATCGTATAGAACAAGGACAGGACCCTCGGCATATGCACACCTGCATATTTTATGTGTTCTATACTAAGCCCATCATGTCCCGGGGATTTGCCTCTTCTCATGCTATTTATCACCAGTTTTACTTGCTTCGTGGTGAAGCGTAGTAGCGGCTCCTGCCCCTGGGCTTGAGACACAAAGTCTATACCCGATATTGAGGGGCCAAGTGGAGAACTTACTTTGAAATAGTCTCTAAACAAGTTAGCGATACCCCCATGATCAGTAACCCCACCTATCTCCGCCGCAAGACCAGGCCTAGCCTCCAACTTACCTGTGGACTTCCAAAAAGCACAGAAATTATTTGAAGCACGTTGTTCTGCTAATACGTCCATTTTAACTTGATCTTGCCTATTTTGACAGTACTTTAGCCGGCTTTTGAAAATTTTACGCGTCTCGTACATTCGATCGTAAACAGTCCCAGAGGTTGGTCGATCAGCCAAAACCCAAAGTTGGAATCCAAGCCTAGCCTCCCGGTGAGCGTCCCGAACATGTTTGTTCCACCCACATAACGGACTACCCCGCTTAGGTCTCATATGCGCTTCCTTAGATACCCTCGCTGCCTCACAAAGGACATCTACAATATTCTTGTACAACCTATCAATGACACGTTTGTGATCATCCAAGCTGCATGACCCATGACTGCACACCACAAACTCCTGAGGGAAATCTATCTCCCGCAGTTTATCAGAACACATCTTATGATAACTCTCAATCTCTGTTTTATTTCTGACGCCCCAAACAACAGCATTGCGGGGTGCAGTCCCGGTCAACAACTTTGGCCTAACTATATCTAAGTTACATAAAATATATAAAGGTAAGTGATCAGACACATACACATCTTCATCAATACCTACATTTACAATTGTCTGCCAGGCTGACGAAGAGACCACACAATGGTCTAGCCACCTTCTACATCCGTGAGCCTCGCTAGTGAAGGTGTAATAGTCTGAATCATCACCTAACTTTTTTGTATCAGCACATACCCAGGACTGATCGTTACAAAAACTTAACAACTCAACATAAAATAATTCTTTCGGATGTGCATTAAAGTCACCCAATATATAAATGTTTTCAATATCATACGTCGCAATTATTGCACTTACCTCACTTAAAATCTCGGTAAACAACGGCAGATTCTCCTGTGAGTTTGTAGGCATGTATACAGAAAAAACAACAATAGCGCGACCACCAGAGACAGCTTTAATGGCCACTAACCGCGAACTAGTACATGATATTACCGAGACAGACTCAAAAACACCCTTTCTCCAGAGAATGGCCACACCCCCATACGGCCGTCCCCTTAGGAGCCCCTCTGAAGTGTCTACAGCAGACTTCCCCGTGAATTCAAATTCGGGACTTATCGTTCCTAACATTGAGATATCATGTGGTAACAGCCAAGTCTCCTGTAGGCAAATCAGATCGGACCATAAACATATTTGTCTTATATTATCAAAAGACCTTTTAGCAGATTTGCAATTAAAACTAGCTAATTTTACTTGACACTTATTTAGACAATCCATTATAAATTAATATTCTAACTAACTTTTAGAGCCTCAGGAGCCTCTCTATTTGTTCGGTACATAAAATGCACAAAGCGTCTAAAAGTAATACCATCAGGCCACAACTGTACATTTAAAAACATGTCTACCTTATGTTTAGATACATACAGTTTATAAGCGCTATACTTTTTATACGTCTTGATATTAAGCTTTTTTAGAGATACACTTTCGTTAGTCTTACTTTTAATGTAACTAATAATGTCATCTTCAGATGCTTCCTTATTTACGTTCGATATTAATAACGGGACTTTAATATCAGCCGCACGGAATTTACTGTTCGGTACAATAGAAGCACGACCTTTTTGGCTAGCAAATTTATAGGGTTTCGAACGCGAGCGCTTATTTTGCACTAATTTCCACTCATTATTACTAGGATCCCTCACCACTATTTTAGAGACAACCTTATCATGCTTATCTATCGACGGCACATCCTCATATTGTACTGTTGTTTGCTGGATAACACTCGATGCTATCGCCGCCGTAGCAGCGGACGCACTGTCAATATTCCCCCGCTTGCTGGAGGTGGGAGAAGTAACGTGCGTGCGCGCACAGACTAGGTCCGATAAGTTAACCGGTTTGCACGAAACCACGGTGCTTGTTGTGGCCTCCACGCGCTCAAATTCTCGCGCTGTCTCGCTCCCGCACAGACTGCTCACATCGAATTTGCATGTCATGCCGTCAGTCTCGCTCTCTTCCCTCGAAACCACAGTCGCTGTTTGGGCCTCCACATGCGTTGTCTCAGTAATATGTCCTTGTAAGACAGAGAAGCAATGATTACTGCCGCTGACTAGTGTTGATGACGCACCGTTGGACGAGAGGTCGTTTACCTTGCAATCAGCTGGGTTTCTGATAGGTAAATATTGTAAACCTATAGGACTACTGTCTAGTGTAAGGCTATTTTGTAAACATGCTCCGCTTCTGGTATTTATATTACTATCCTTGACAATAGGCCAATCGGGTATTAAAGATGCCTGTTTAAGACCAGTCACCTCCAGCTGAAGCGATAGAAACTGCTCCTTTGACACGGTATTTTCTTCTAAAACGCTGATCTGATTTTTCAGTTTTAAAATGTCTTTTAGGAGACACGTTACGTCCACATGATCAAAAGTGACCGGAGGGAGTTTATTAAGCTCCTTCGCCACAAATATCGGGAATAATTCAGTACTGGTACCCTTCATGAGACAGATCATATCATCTAGATCCCGTGCCATTTTCTTCTTTCCCGCCTTTCGGCGCACTGGCATTTTCTTTCCACTCGGGATAGACTCAAAGAGCAAAGATTTTGCCCGCGTAATATCCTCCGCAGTAAAAGCCGAGCAACACACCTGATGCACACTCTCCTCATCCATGACATCCAATACATTCCGTAGGAATGCTAACAGTTCGTTGATAACGACATTGCAATTTACACACTTCACAGTATGACACGACATTATTATCGATTAGTCACCGCACCGGTTACAGCGGCATCGCAAACTCGTCCGCTACGTGCTGCGTACGACGCTATACTATACTCGAATAATATAGGAAACAAGCTTTTACCCGCGGCTTCCCCCGCGTTAAGTAGCCTATGTCCGTTCTCAGGTCTTAAACTTTCTACACGCCAAATTACATCAAAATCCATCCAGCGGCTTAGTCGTGAAGGCGTAACATACAGACGAACTAACTTTCACATTTATAATATTAGTATGGAGGTATGGATTACTTTTATATTCGATTTATTTGTCAAACAGCTAAAATGAAAATGGAGAAATTAAATTGCAAAGTAAAAATGTTGCTAATAAATAAAAACAAACAACAAAATCCGCACTAAAGATTGTTTGTTGAACATAAATTGCAACAATTTAACACGTAATAGTGTAATATCTTAGAGTGAATCCGCCAATAAACGTCGCCAACTCGACTCCTGCAGACAACTTGCTGTATCATCAAGTATGATCGCAGCTCGCACTGTGAGACAAGTTACTTCTGTCTATTCAATATTACTAAAACAAAAAAAAACTTACTTTTCATATATATTCCATTTTATATTAATTTAAAGATTTTTATGCATTTTTGTCAGCCTCGTTGGTCTAGTGGTTGCTAAGCGCGTCCTGGGTTTAAATCCCAGGTCGGTAAAATTATTACGGGGTTTTTCCATTAGGCAATTCTCAGTAGCAGCACGGAATCTGGATTTGTGCGCGGTTGATGGCAATAGGCTCGCCGCCTATTACATTGGGACACAAAAAACATAACTGGCGAAATGTGGGTGTAATATATGTGCAACTCTGCCTACTCCTTCGGGGAATACAGGCGTGATGTTATGTTTTATGCATTTTTGATGTTTAAGTTGCAGGTAAATAGTTTTATAGTAGATACATTTTAAGTGTTTGTAGAATATTATTTTATTTACTTTATCTTTTTATAGGCACCTATTAAAAACGTTACAGACTCTTCTTTCAATATTAGTCCCCATCGACGTCAACTAGTAACGCGCCTAAAAGACTGGCAGCAATGCTAGTTCCCAATCGAATTGAAAATAACTACTTAATATAAAACCAGACTTTTCAAAATACCCGCAGTATAACAGATCTTGTTCCCTTACAATTTCCTTTTCAAAAGCAAATTCCAGTTCAATCAGAGCACCAATAGCTTTAATTCCAAGCTTATTTCTTCTTAAAACACGTAAAATCGAAGCACTTTGGACCAGTTCCAAAGAGGTTCCTTCAAAGTAACAAATGTAACACTGGCCAAAGATTTAAAAATGGTTTCACAAACTCTTTTGTAAAACTGAAATAGATTTCGTAGAAGTGTGTTGTTGAGATTTATAGACTCTTCTTTAATGTTGGAGGTAACATATGGCTTTCTTTAGCACCTGCTTTATCTATGGCCAGTACTGCTAGCGTTTGAAGTATATCTTCCTTTGTTTAAAACAACTGTGTTGAATTCTTAGTCATGTGTAAGTACATATTTAAGACTGGAGACAAGAAAACAAATGAAGAACAATTTTCTTTTGTTTGGAATGTTTTTATTTCATGTTAAACTAACAGGCGCTCATGAATAGGCAACACTTCTTCTTCTTATCGTATGGTTAAAGTTTACTGTTAGAATTTACACCGCCTGCAGGACTCTAACATGGCTTTACACACCGTTGAATATCACAGGTGTGCCGGTTTCCTCACGACGTTTTCCTTCACCATTGCAGCTGATAACTATTATATAGTACGCACATGAATTCGAAAAGACATTGATGCGTGCCGGGATTTGAACTTGCGACTTGGGAGTTCCAACCGTCATACCACTCGGCTATCAATGCTACAACACTTACAAGTGGCAAGTCAAGTCGACACTAGTTTCACGTTTTCAAAATGTTACCTAGTTCATTTCTCTTTCGAATAATTGGTACTTTAAAACTTAACAGAATAAGCTTCTAATTAACCAGCCAGTAGTTTGCAACGTTGTCATCATTTATCATATTAAAATAATTTGGACAAGGCCTTATCTAATTTCATTATTCTGCTAAACAAACATTAATCATAATTTTGATCGCTATTTTTCACAAGAATTCTAAAGTAAAAATATTAACTTTTTATTTGTTACAAAAGCAAGGGTATGCCCTTCAGCCAAGTTTAAATGCTAATTATTCTTTTATATAGAAATTATGAGTACTTATGTCAATCGGATTACAATATTGTCGCTTCCCAGGCTGAAAAGTAAGATTGTTAAAGCTAATCATCCCAAGCATACCTCATCGGAATATTATCGAAGTATCCTATTTTAAGAATTACCTAAAAATATTTTTTCTGTTGATATAATACACATAAAATATTAGTGAACAATTTAAAACAACATTAGAAATATAATAAATAATCTAAATTTCATCATAATCCACAGCCTTCAATATCCCACTGCTGGGTATAAGCCTCCCCTAAACAATGCCATCCGCCGCGGTCCTGTGCCAATCTTCTCCAGGTGCGCCATCTTTGTTATATCATCGACCTATCTCGCTGCCGGACGACCTACATAAAGGTTAAGTTATTAATAATACATATCTACATACTAATATTATAAGTGTGAAAGTAACTCTGTCTATCTGTTACGCCTTCACAACTATACCGCTGGATGGATTTTGATGAAATTTGGCATGTAGAAAATTTAAGACCCAAGAAGTGTATAGGCTATTTAACGCGGGCGAAGCCGCGGGCAAAAGCTAATCTAAAATGTATGAAAATAGCTGCTCTACTACTCTCATCAAAAGAAAACATAAATTATTAGTTAAGTACTGATCTCATTTTGTCATTAGATAGAAAATTACCCGATACGGTATAATAGTATTTCTACTGACTTATGATTGATATATAAGAGGATATAAATAACAATCTAAATAAGATAATTAACGACGCTTATGTGGGCAGTGGGCAGAGCCTACCGAAAACAATAAATAAGACAATAAAGTACCTAAATAATAATATCAATTGATTATCGAGTATTTTCTTTTTGTATTGCGACATAACAAAAAAGTATTTCTATTACTTTTCAATTCTTGGTTTGAATCCGCAGTCCAGCAAAGTGTTACTCCGTTTTCCATGAGCTAATTCTCAGTAAGAGTACGGAGTCTAGATTTGTGTTTGATTGATGACAATCGGAGCGCCCCCTATCACATTGGGACCTATAACATAACTAGCGAAATGTTGGTGTATTATCCTACTATATAATTGTTGATATGTAATTATGCCTGATAAGTAGTAGGTACACACAACCAAAATCCTTATCAGTCTTCCAAACACTTCCGTGTACTCCCCAAAATATAATACATCTCAAACTACTACTAATACTATGACACGTCGAGTTAATGTGAATAATATTCCAGTCACGAAGTCGAATGATGTCGAAATTATATCTCCTGTCAACCAAACAATTTCTCGTGTAGAAGACGTGAATTATCGACTGTCTTCTGGGGGTGAGTGTGAGACAGTTATTTGTCAACGACACGGGCGGCCTAAGCAACTGCGTACATCGACTGGGCTTATTTTATGTCGATGATACGACTTTTTTGTCGTATGTGTAATTGTGAGTGTTTTCTGCAGAAGGCAGTGTTTTTAGGAATTGATTTGGATTTAATTAATGGATAAAAATGATGTATGATTGCCATATTGTATCAGATGAGTATGAAATATATGTAGTGGATACATTAATAAAACAATGATGTTTATTATTTCATAAGAGCCTCATCTATGTCGAAAATTCTTCATTCAAAGACGACAATACAAATAAATGACACACAAACATAATTGTTTTAAGTCCATAGTGTGACACTTTAATATATGTAAATATACTTGGGTAATACAGAGATTATTAAGATACAAATAAAAAAAAAACAAATAACATAACTGGCGAAATGTGGGTGTACTACATGTGCATCTCTGCCTACCCCTTCGGGGAATACACGTGTGATGTATATGTATGTATATATGTTTACGTATACAATTATTTGAACATCAATGTTCTCTGAAGAAATATTCCTGAATGTGCATCTAACTACATTTTAAAAGACTTTGTTTGAGGTTTAAGCAAACAAATGTTGGAGACAAGATAAGGTGCTCCTTGGAACTCGACCTCAAAAACCAGTTTTGAATTCTAAAGTCCTGAACGTAACCCCTAAACGTCTATAAAAATCGCACGCACGTACTCACCATAATGTTTTTCCCAGTAAACTGTATAGAAAAAACTATTCAATACACCACAAGATAAGATTGAATTTTCTTCGAAGAGTAGTCGAACGACTTTATAAAAAAAAAAAGATTTTCTGTAATAGATTTCTTTTGATCTAAGCTGTGACGTGGACATTATTTCTATAGAAACCTACTGTCTGATTAAATTTTTTAGGAAATCCGGACGTTAGATATTTTTTATTCACAGAATGTA
Organism: Abrostola triplasia; assembly: GCA_946251915.1. Taxonomy (NCBI): domain Eukaryota; kingdom Metazoa; phylum Arthropoda; class Insecta; order Lepidoptera; family Noctuidae; genus Abrostola; species Abrostola triplasia. Next base: position 2,740,660 of record OX276433.1, read on the forward strand.
ATAAATGGTTTATTTTACGGAAAATATTTCAGCCCATGAAGTAAAAAAAAAGAAGGAAGCAAATCTGTGGTCCCTGTCAGTTGTTAAAAGTATCAGCATCATCAGCTGACCTCTGTCCACCGCTGGACATAGGCCTCGCCTATGGCACGCCACTGAGCTTAAAGAAAAACGTAAAAAAATAAAAGTATAAAGAAGTACAATTGTCATTACATATCAAACGATACTGGACTAATCGCACTGAAAGTTTAGGGGAAGCCTACACAGAAACAAAGTTACCAAGAAAACCTGTTTTTTTTTGCATTATTGTGTCTCTCGAAGGGTGGTTGATTTTATTAGTAAGTGGTGTCTTAGAATAACTAAGAAAGTGCATATTTTCTATTGACACTGCAACAAGGTATTTGGAGCCAGGAAAACCGATCAAACACCGCACAAGTGTACGCTCCGAGACAATCTTCGAGCAAATCCTCTCAATTCCAACGTATCTTTAAAAATAAACAGCGCCGTCTTGTTCCACTTCGTTTCAACGCAATTTTTATATCCTTCTCAATGTTACGAGATCCGCATTCACCTCTATCGTACTTTGGTAATCCGTTAAGCTGTCGGAACAGTGGGATTAGAAGGTCTTCTATATTCTTTACTAGTTTATTCACAGGCGTTTCGTAATATTAAATATGTATTTTTTCAACAATTTTAGGTTTTAAAAATAATATAAATCAAAAATTATCCATCGAAATTTTTCTCCTCAGCACTGTTTGATAGAGTGGCCAAAAGGCTGGCGGCATTGCCACGTTGAATGGCAATGGTAATTCTTTGGTCGAAAAACAAGCCAGCCCTTTGGTCACGTGAAGAGTAATAAACCATTTAGATAGGTCTCTAAGTAAGAGACGAGCACTCGGACCCGAGTGTTTTTTGTTTTGTTTTGTAATAATGTCGTATATCATGCTTGCAGCAGTAAATATGCTTAATATACATAATACATATATAGGTATACATAATATAAATTGTGTGCAGCAGCACATACCGTGCGTGTGTCTGACACCTATACTTACTTACCATGTTTTAACCCGAATTATGTTACCTAACTACTAAATGTTATGGTTATGTTATGTGTAGTGAGACTCTCATCCCACAGTCAAGCCGATCACACGGTTTTGTGGGACTTCGTTAATCTATGACCAACTCTGTAACATAATAAATAAATAAATAATAATAAATATCAGCCGGTAATCCTAATACAATGATACATAAAGCCGGCTGGAACCATGGCTCATTCTAAGCGAAGCCTAAGCAGGCTTTATTAAACTTAATGGATGACAAAGGACGCCTAATATCTCTTAACAATATCTATTCACTCTTTGCATCGCTTTTTTTTTGTACCTTTTTGTTACATTATTAGCTCTGAAGCTAAATCTGTAATAAAGTACGCTCTGAAGCCGCGGGAAACGCAATATCATTTTATTTAAGAAGATTAGTGGTGAATGCCCAGTTTAAATTGGTGGGATCTTCATTGAAATGGATTATCCACTTTTTGTCAAGGGGATCGTGAGCTTATGGCCAGGAATTTTGGCAAAAATATACTTTGATTAGTCGATATATTTTAAGATATATTTTTATGAGGCCATGATGGCGAGATGATTTGGACATTTTTGCGGGAAAGACGTGGCCTGAAATGGCATTGGACAGGGTTTTGTGGAGGAATAATGGAGAGGCCTTTGCCTAGCAGTAGGACACCGAACAGGCTAGGTAAAAAAATAATAATATGAGAGCCTATTTCTTGAACGTTTCATATTGTATCAATATAAAACGTTTCGATAAACGACTTCATCTATTTCCCGAATGTAAATTGTTTCGAAGGCTTCTAGTAAGTCTGCGACAGAAATAAGATATTGCACACACATGCACCAGACATAAAACATTAGGTACGTAGCTCTGGCGCTCGCAGCCATCTACCTCATAACGAAGTGACTGGCTTGACAATATGAACAGATATTTCACGTCGACAACGTACGCGACACCTATATCGTTGCCACACGTAGCAGTTACTTCTATAGTTGAAGCAGAATTACTGTCTATATAACTTTGACTAACAATACCTGAGTCTGAACTTATTCCCCAGGTGGAACCTCTAAACTTTGTCCAAAGCAGCTATATTAAGTACACTAAGCTTTAGTTTAGTTGAATGTGGCGTTCTTAGGGGAGGTTTTTGTTCAACAGTAGACGTCTTCCGGCTGATGATGTTGATAATGATAAAGCTTCAGTTATAAGGATATAATATATAAGAATTTTTTGTCGAGTAAATTCACCGTTAATCAGTGAATTATTAATTTGGAATACTATTACAATATTTAGGACTTTCTATAAAGGCAGGGTCAAACAAACTTAATTAACAAAATATATGCGGAATAAATAATACGGATTCGAGTACTTTCAAATAATATTTCTTAATCACACATCACACTAATATTATAAAGACGAAAGTTTGTGAGTTTGTATTTTTGTTACCTCACGCTCAAACGGCACGACCAACTTTGATAAAATTTGGTGTAAAGGTAGCTAACACCTTGGATTAATATGTAGGCTACTTTTTATCCCGAAAAAATGTAACGGATAACACCGCGGGTCACATAAACATCAGTTGATCACCAGACCATGGCCTGTGAACATCGAGAGAAAAGATCAATCCATATTTATTTTATTCTAACAGAAAAAACATCTTCAAGTTATCCTACAAATGCCTAACGCTAACATAAAAAAAAACTGTCTATTTATTGCTGGCATTGCATTTTTCCATCATAAATTATTCATGTCATTCATATTTAACGAGAAAATCTGTATAATCGCCTTGCGCGCTTAGAATTGCAAATTATCTCTTACACTACTTTCATGCATTTATTCTTTAAAATAACGGTATCAAGCTATCACTTAGAACCAACAATATGTAAATTAGTTTACAGGAACTTCAATCATTTTATGTATTAGTTGTTCAAACTGTATATTTTAACGGTTTTTTCAGAACTGCTGAATAATTAATAACGTATTAGATTTTTTGCCTTCTCTTTATATAGATTGTTTTTTATTATTACTTTGTGCCGGGTTGATGGCAATAGGCTCGCCCCCTATTACGTTGGGACCTAAAAACATAACTGGGTAAATGTGGGTGTACTGTATGTGCACCTCTGCCTACCCCTTCGGGGAATACAGGCGTGATGTTATGTTTGTTATGTCTTTATATAGATGTGATATTTTGTGATAGGCAGGTACAGTATAGAAATCGACCTGATTGGTGCAGGTTCCCAGAACGAGACAATAATCTGTGTTATATATTTGCTGCAGACATTTTCCGAAATGCCTTCGCAAAACATTAATGTATATTTGCAGCAGATTTGCAAGTGTGATCCATAGATATTTCCCCCGAGTCTTTGCGATTGTGTACGGACATTTCTTTGTTTTCCAACTGCACCTAAAATACGGGGGAGTGCGGAATGTTTTAAAACGGTATTGGCTATTTTTCTAAGCGTTTGCGGATAAAAAAGATTATATTAAAAAAATATTAAACACAAGGTTTAAAAGACGAATTACATAGGCATAAACACGATGGGATTGCATAATTTCGTTACAGAGTTCCTATGACCACCTTCTGACTTCCATCATCAGAACAGTTTATAAGTACCATAACATTATATTGTTATCAAACCTTTATAAACGGTAGTCAAAAAGTGGTTCTTATTGAATGCAAGATATGACCTAAATTCCTAACCCACAAATAATGCAAGTTAGATAAAAGCTTGTACAAAATAATAAACGTATATGTATATAATAAGTTTGAATAAGCCAATAAAATATATAATATATATAATAAAAAATAGGCTCGCCCCCTATTACATTGGGACCTAAAAAACAACTGGCGAAATGTGGGTGTACTATATGTGCACCTCTGCCTACCCCTTCGGGGAATACAGGCGTGATGTTATGTATGTGAATAAGCCATTTATTTAAACTCATCAAAATACATTTTCATTGTAACGAAATAATAAGAATAATAAAACAATCGAACGATAGAGATAAAGCAATATAGAATACGAAATAGGTTTTATCTACACCTGTGTTAATTTTAAAAGTATCAACATAATAAAACTTGTTCGCAGTGAAGCAATAAAGTGTTTCATCGACGCGTATTAATCTGGTTCGATTCACGCTAAAGGGTAAAGCAATTAATTATATAAAGCTGAACACAAAAAAAAACAATAAAATAAAAACAAAAATAAAACTTTAATCAACTGCAGAGAAACGGTATGTGTACACGGCCGTTGGTTCTTACTATCCATTCATTTGAGGATACTAAAACATGACTATATCCTGGATTCGAATCCTGGGTCGGGCAGTGTTACTAGGGTTTTCTATTAGGTCATTCTCAGTAGCAACGGAGTCTGGATTTGTGTCCGGTTGATGGCATTAGGCTCGCCCCTACTACAGTAGGACCTATAACATAACTGGCGAAATGTTAGTGTTACACACTCTTGCTTATCACTTCGGGGAGTACAGGCGTAATGTTATGTTATTCTAAGAACATAGAAACTAAAGCAGTGCTTACAGTCAACGGTGTTACTATGACACATACACATAACATCACGCCTGTATTCCCCGAAGGGGTAGGCAGAGGTGCACATATAGTACACCTACATTTCGCCAGTTATGTTTTTAGGTCCCAATGTAATTGGGGGCGAGGTGTTACTATGAGCTTGCATTTTAGGTAATTTTCTGTTGTAGGAGCCTACTCCTACGTACCTCCACAGTGCGGCATGCTAACGCCGCACTACGCTGCAAGTAGTGGCTTCCCGCTTTCATAACGGGAAATTATATTCTAAGCGGGAAATGTCTTGCAGTGCAGGCTCATGGCCATCTGCCTCCTTACCATGAATTCTTATAGCAGAACAGTTGACGTTGCGCAAGCGAGACGCCGTACTACACTGCGCGTAGCGATGTCTCGCTTTCACAACGTAAACTGTCCTGCTTTAAGAGTGCATGGTAAAGGCTGTTCTAGGATGGTAACAGACTTTCGCACTAGTATCAAGTGGTCAATCAATATTATAAATATTGTTTTTTTTTTTGAAAAACGTCGCCCCACACTAGGTATGTCTTTTGTATCGTGGGTGCGTTCCACAAGCATGAAATATCACATACACAAACACCCAGACTCGGGACAACCATTTCTGGTTCGCATAGTTTTGACCCGTGCGGGAATCAAACCCGCAACCTTTAGGGCAGCAGTCCAATCGCTTGGCCACTGTGCTAACCAGGTCGTCAAAATAAAATATTAGTCTCTTTCTGGGTTTTTCTTTACAGTATGTGCCATTGTGATGTCTTATTTAACCAAATTAAATTTTCTTGTACGTAAATATCTGTTTAATGGTGTCTATTAAATAATACTGGTTGTATTGTATTCGGTTGTAGATTATAAAAGTTTTTCCGAAGCATCCTAATTGCCCTTTACTTAGAAAAATGAAACTCTCGTTAGTTATCCAAACGTTGACAATTTTACTATGTCCCAGTACTAGTATTTTAGTTAGTCAACTATTAATTGGCTACAGCTAGGCTTGTCCACGTAAAAATAACAGATATTTTCAGCCAGTTTTTTTTTACTTTTTTTGTTTTTAAATTGTTACCCATTTATGTGCATCATTCACTTTCGTATTGTGTATTATATTCGAAATAAAATTGATGTTCAGAGCCTGAAGGGCGAATTTAGTTTGTGTATTCTGAACAAAAGAATACACAAACTAAATTCTTTTTTTTTTCTACTGTGAACTTCGTTGCGAGTGGACGTGTTGCGCATTTGTTTAATATTTTAATCCTAGAGTGTTGTCTTTCTCGTGAGCTGATTGCTTGTCGAAACTCGGTGCCTCTCTTACTATCTTGTTGGGGTGCCCATGTGCTGCTGACGCCATCTTTGGATTTGTGTTGCGCCATCCCGCTCATGTGACGGTGAGATACTGAACTTTTACAAATTTTAAACATCCGAAAAGTTTTGCGTGTCCTGAGGCTCGAACCTGCGCCGCGTCGTGTGTCGCGGTATTGGTGCCGGTGCGTCGCGCCTCTAGACCAACTGTGAGTGAGGTGTCCGGTGCGAAATTGGTAACCGCTATCTACAACGGATACGCAACGCAATAAGCTCAGTTACCTGTTTGCAGCTCGATCTTATTTCTACATATTATAGCACTAAATTATAATGTTCCGATCACCCGATAAGAGTCACTCTAATCCAGATATTGCTGGCTCGCTTGAGATTGCGGGAAACGTTACTCAGAGAAAGCGTAAACAACCTGAGTCAGAGTTTGCCGAGGCCATTAGGATATTGTCACAGGACATTAAAAAAAAGTTAGATGACTGGCGTGGTGAGTTGGACTGCGCAATATCTAAAATAACTGACAGTGTAACAGTTATTAAAGCTGATCTAGCCACCGTAACCCAAGTTACTTGCGATATCAAAACCGACTTAGACAGTTTGCGTTGCGAACACACTGGCTTAGATAATAAGGTGTGTAGCCTAGACGCTAAGCACAATGGGCTGGTAAAGGACGTGGAAACTCTCAGGGATTCTGTTCAGTATACCATGGATGAACAGGACGACCTTAAGAAAAAGGTGGAACTCATTCGGTCTGTTAACACAGAAACTATTGCTGATTTGATTACTAGCCTTGAAGCGAAGATCGATTCTCTTGAACAACAGGCCCGCCAGTGTAACCTGGAGCTATGCAATGTTCCGGAACTGCGTAATGAAAATTTGATTACTCTTATGGAAAATATTTGTACAAAAATAAAGTTTACATTATGTCCTAAGGATATTCTTGCTATACATAGAGTGCCACACGCACACACAGAAAATAAAAAGCCGAAAAATATCATCGTAAAACTGAGCTCGCGCATCTTAAGGGATAATTTATTAAGCGCTTACCGACTAGCAAAAGGACTAGATACTAACCAACTGCAACTTACTGGACCCTCTAATCCCATTTATATGCATGAACACTTAACTCTCAAAAAGAAGCAATTATTTCGACAATGTAAGGATGCCGCCATCAAGAACAACTTTAAATATGTGTGGGTTAAGCATGCTACTATTCTCGTGCGCGAAATTGACTCCGAACCAGCATTTTCCATACGATCCGAGAAAGACATTTCTAAAATCAAGCCCAAAATGGCAAAATTCAAACCCGGTAGCGATCATGTTTAGAAGTGATCTTTATACATGTTTAAGATGTTTAGTATTTCACAACTTTATAGAATTTAAGTATTTTTTTGTTTATTTGCTTTGCTCTGTAAAACAGCAATTAATGCTCATATTATGTCTTCATACTTTATTTTTATATAATGTAATTCTTAAACAATGGCATAGTAGCTTTTTTAAAAAAAACATGTTATACTTGTTGTCATCACTTTTCATAAAAATAGTAATTTTAATCTTACATATTATACATAATCTGGACTTCCGTTTCATATTGGTTACGTGCATGTTTACTACTGATTTATTCTTAGTATTGTTTCACTTTCACCGTGTTAGATAAGTTAACAGTATACTACCAAAATTGTAGGGGTACTCGATCTAAACTGAATCTCTTGTACATGAACATATTATCAAATTGCTATGACATAATTATCTTAACAGAGACCTGGCAAACCCCTGAAATATTTGACGATGAGTTTATTGATGTGCGCTACGTAGTTTATAGAAATGATCGCGATCGTATTGCTACCAATAAGAAGGATGGGGGAGGTGTTCTTATAGCTATATTAAAAACGTTACATTCCACCTGTGTACCTTTCGATTCCCAGGCTAGTTCTCATATTGAAAATGTTTTTATACAACTACCTTTTGCTGGACGCGAAAAATTTCTAATAAGTGCAGTATATATTCCAACCAACACGGCCAAAGAAGTCTATGTTGATTATTTTGAAACATTAGAAAATCTGATTGACAAATTCGGCTTTAATCACTTTCATATTTTCGGAGATTTTAATCTCCCGCATATTGAGTGGCTCCCCGCTATAAACAATCACACGACTGCACTTATTAGTACTGGCTCATCATTTGTTTGTAAACATATGAGTAATTTGTTATCTTTGCTTAGCGCTTATCAATACAATAGTTTAAAAAATCATAAGGGGCGTATTCTGGATCTACTAATATCCAACAGCGAGTGCGCGACATATGCACCTTCATGTAATTTGTTACCTCCCGATATAAATCATCCACCCTTTTGCGCCGATATAAGATATAAAACGACATTACAGACAATCAATCCTGTAAAAATTGTAAAGTATAACTATTATAAAGCTAATTACGAACTCATAAACAAAGAATTGGCCGATATAGATTGGACTAGTCGTCTGCAGGGGTTGTCATCGGAGGATTGTCTGAATACTTTTTACGATGTTATTTTTAATGTTATAAGAACTCATACACCCTTTTCTAACTCACGTTCATCTAAATTTCCTGTGTGGTTCTCTAAATCACTCATTCGCATCTTCAAAAATAAGAACAGAGCCTGGGTGAAATGGAAAACGTATAATAATATTTCGGATTATGAACAATTTTCGCTTCTACGGCGTAGATTTCAGGTCTTATGCAAGTCAAATTACGCTGACTACCTGAATTCTGTTGAGGACAATGTTAAAAAGAATGTAAAATACCTATGGAGCTATGTCAATAATCGTAAGGGTAATGTCGGCATTCCTTCCACTATGTTTTTTAAAAACCGGACATCCAGTGATCCGGATGAGATTTGTGATATGTTCATGGACTACTTTCAATCAGTTTATGAACCCTCAAACCTAAATTTCAACGAATGGCTACCCCCTGAAGAGAGTAGTGACAAATGCACTCATATTACTAGCATTACGTTTAGTGAGCATCAGGTCTTGAAGTCATTGCAAGCTTTAGATTCCACTAAAGGTCCTGGACCGGATCAACTACCCCCTTATTTCCTTAAAAAGACTGCTAAGAGTATATACAGACCCCTGCAAATTATATTTAATATGTGTATATCAGAGGGCACCTTCCCTGAACAATTTAAAAGGGCTAATATAACTCCTGTATATAAATCAGGGTCCAAACAAGAAGTCGAAAATTATCGCCCCATATCTATTTTGTCTGCTTTGTCGAAGCTTTTTGAAAAGCTCGTATATCAGGAAATACATAAGATAATTTACAGAATTATAATAGAACAACAACATGGATTTGTTAAAAGTAAATCTACAACTACTAATCTATTGGTATTTACCGACTTTCTTTTTAACAATATGGATCAACAAATACAAGTAGACGCAGTGTACACAGACTTTCAAAAAGCGTTCGACAAAGTAGACCACAACTTGCTTCTTACCAAAATTGCATTTAACGGCATACGAGGAGATTTGCTTCGCTGGTTTGCATCGTATGTTAGTAATAGATCACAAAGGGTTGTTATCAAGGGATTCCACTCGGCGGCTACTGTCGTAACATCTGGTGTACCCCAGGGCTCAATTTTAGGGCCTCTTTTATTCATTTTGTTCATAAATGATATTGGAAATTGTTTCAGACACTCAAAATTTCTGCTCTATGCTGACGACCTAAAAATCTTTAAAGCTATTAGAAAACCCGCAGATTGTTGTCGGTTACAAGAAGACTTAAATCGATTCTCTGAATACTGTGTTCAAAACAAACTTTACCTTAGTATTTCTAAATGTTTAACGATATCATTTACAAAAAATAAAAACGTTTTAAATCATAAATATAATCTAAAGAATGTAACTCTATTGAAAGCCTCATCCGTGCGAGACCTAGGGGTACTGCTAGATAACAAACTTCACCTTGATCAACATATTTATAACATTACCAAAAAGGCTTATCGTATGTACGGGTTCGTTATGAGATCAGCTACTGAATTTAAATACGCTAGCACTTATTCTCATCTCTATAAAGCACTAGTTAGATCTCAACTCGAACATGCAGTGGTGGTGTGGAACCCTTTTTATAATAAATACGTTGAGATGCTTGAAAGAGTGCAGCGCAAATTCCTTAGATCGATGCACTATAGGTGCTGCCGCAATTTCCCAACCTATGAAAATCTTCTTCATAAATACAACATAATGAGCCTGAAGTCTAGACGTTTATATCTAGAAATTATGTTTCTTTTCGACGTATGCTATAACAGGTATAACTGCTCTGAGATTTCTAATAAAATATGCTACTGTGTCCCAAGAACTGTTTTTAGACGAGAGGTGCGCGCACGTCCTCTTTTTGCTGTGTCCCATTGCCGCACCAATGCTGGTCTGCGGGCGCCTCTACGTCGCTTGTGCAAAAACTATAATGCCTTTTGTTCAGAAACTACAGAATTAGATTTATTCTCAGTGTCAGCAAATAGATTTCGTTCTGCTTTGTTAAAGAAACTTAAGGATTCCGATGTATAGTTATTTTAACAGTTTTGTAGTCTTACTTGCCTAGATTGTTCATTAGTATAATTATATGAATTGTATATGCTGTGGATAACGGTGTGAGTTTCACATTTATATAATATCTTTGTTTATATTATTTGCGTAGATATAATGTGTTACTGTTTGTTTGTCCCAAATAAATAAATAAATAAATAAAGGCTCTTTTATTTTAATTGTATACATTTGAAATTGATGGACAGCATTAATTATCTCGTCAATTAGTTTGTATTTAAATAATGACGATAAATTATTTTGGGTACAGTGCTGGGAGCCGGATTCTGTTCTACCTATAATTAAAGCCAGCGATACAATAAGCAATCACAATAAGCTAGAAATATTCTATTTATAATACTGATAGCTCATCATCCTCATCATCAACACCAGCCGAAAGACCTCCACTGTTGAACAAAGGTCCCCCTTGGAACGCCACAATGAACGACAACTTGCCATAGATTGATCAGTAAACTTCTATTTTCATGAATTCCTCACTCATTGCTACAAATTCTGCATTTCATGTTCACTCATAATACGGTGAAAATCCTTGATATCGAGAAACGAAAGCCTTGCGACAAAATAGATTTGTATTCGAATATTTCCAGCAATCTTTTAACGACGTGTTGCGAAAAAGTTAGAAAAGGAAACATCTACGGTTTTTTTTTATTCGAACTTCGAATACATTCGAAAAACAAAAACAATTCTTTTTCCAATGGCACACGCTTCACGACGGCATCGTTGAAAAAAGAAACAGAACCTCTTTGCATTCACGACAACACTTAAATCGCAAAAATGCGTCACTACGAGTTTTCATTCCATGCGCACCCAAGAGCGCACGTTTATACGTATTCATTACACGTGTCTTATCTGGATACCCGGCTATTGAGATTAATGATACTGTCCGGCAATGTCATCAATCACCGAATTTGAGTGCGTAATGAACAAAATTACGTCGCGTTTGTATGGAATTCTGTTAATTACTGCCCTGTTTTGTCGCTTTTTAGAGGATTGTATGTTTTTTTTTCCTTTCTACTTTAGTATCACGATGGCAGGCTGTGGTATACATCTTCATTCTGGCTAATGAGTACTATAGGATAGACACCGCAGGGCCGCGTAAAACGTAGCAGCATTCGTAGCACGTAGCAATCCTCTACGACGATACTACGAAAGCCTACGGTCTACAGACTAAAGAGGTATTGCTAATTAAGCTTGTGCATTATTATCAATATTAGGGATTAAAAAATCGAAAACCAAGTGTCGTCGATGTTTACCCAGATTCCTCTACAATTAATATCAAAAATATGCTTACTTACGAACCGACAACATATCTAGAAAAGAGAAAAATTAATGAGCCATAATTTATAAATTCTTTCTAGAGCGACCTCAATGCTATTGCCAACGTTACTATTCATTTTATCCCAGACAGATCGCCTTCAAAACCTAGCCAAGTAGAAATGATAAATATTAATCACACAACAAGTAATAAATATCAATTCTTCACGCTTCAACCGCCCAACATTGTATTGCTACGAAATAAACTAGGAAAAGAATTGCAAATTGTTTAAAATCTTACTCCCAATCAAAAGAAACTGCACCTTGATACGACATTTTTAAAGTTGAAATTTAATCGCAGTGCAGCGTTTTCTCTAATGCTCATAGTACATTTTGGGGAACATTGGGTGGTAGCATTTCGTGTGTTATAGGAGTCTGGACAATGCAATCAATGAGAACGATCGGAGCGGCCATTTGTAATCCCAATTACTGGGAGATACGGGCTTGTCAAATATTCTGAGGCATCATCTTTGATCTTTCAATGCTTGATTCTATTATTTGGTTGTTTTTAATACATGTTCATTGGCAGCTTATTGTTAAGAGAATAATGTTTTAAGTAAACAATTTAACATCACGACCATCTTCCCAGGGCTAGGCAGAGATGTATGTTACACTCAGATGTTGCAAATGTTACAGGTCTAAATGTAAAGAGCCTGTTAACGACAATCGGGTACAAGACCAGATCCTGCTACTAATAATTACCATGGGAAAACCCAATAACACTTTTCCCGATGATTCGAATCTAGGATCTCGTGCTCAGCAGCTCAACAGACGCGTTAACAACCACTAAACCGAAAAGGCGTTATTTTATTTACTTATAAAAAAAATAGCAGAAACTTTAAAGTAGCCTGAACCAAAACCACATTATACTAGTACTCTAGGCAACTCTTTTGTGCTATAACAATCTCAAATTTAACTGTCTCCTGCAATAAAACTAGAATATTTCCCGCCGCTCAACGCAAATAGTTCCACGTGTATCAGGAACTTGCCTAGATCCTTTGTATGTGGTAATTAGTACGTTTTGTGTGCATCCTTATCATTATTGTCTTTTAAAACCATTTCACCCCTCCCAACTTAGTAATATTAAATTAATTAATTATGTTTTTCTTCTAAATTGATAAAGGAAACTTGAAAAATGATGGACACGAGCGGGACCCGCGACTTTCGCCGTACAGTGGCGCCGCCCTGCCAACTGAGCCACCGTGTCAGTGCTCGCATGTTTGTTTTTCTTGCTTAACGAATTTCTGTCAATATAAGCTAAAGCTCGACAACATACAGGAGATATATAGTACATAGTGTGTTACATTCACAAACAGATAAGATGGCAAAATCACATGACCGGAGAGAGAACAGATGATGGAAGAAGTAGGGCTTGCATAATTTGCTTTCATACGTAGGAATGCATCTCACGTCTTTCCACAAACAAATCCAATATTATCGTCCTTTAAATAAACATATAACCCTCCTATGCGTCGCGCAATCCTGTAATGTATACACTATAGTTTATTTTCTTGTTTGTTATGTCAGAAATAGCACCGTAGACTGTCTTACCTGGTTAGAAATTCTTAGTATAAGTCTCCAGAGCGAGCGAAGATTGAGGTTAGTTTTTGGCCCAATTTGTGTTTTGCCCCTTCTCCTATCACATTACTTCACTTTGTTGTCGCATAATGAAACTATGTAAATTTACCTATAGTATAGTAACCTCTGGAGTTTCTTGCCGGTTCTTCTCCATTGGAATGACATTTTGGAACCGTGCAACTAGCATCCTAGCGTTTCATGAGCGCCTGTAATAGGTTTATGTGAAAAAAAAACATTTTGAATTTGAATTAAAGAAAAGTACTACGATTCCATTTTATCAGGTCTAATTTTAACTTGATCTCTATGATTTTGAACATCGCTTCCTCTTCAATCTAGAATTACACTAGCTGCATTCGATAATTACCAATGCTACCCTGCTATTTGCTTATAAAATAACCTTTACGGCAAAAACCGTACGTTTTTAACTCGTCTCCTATTCCATTTTAAGTCTGAATACCTAAAATATGTCATCTAAATAAGGCAATCTTATTTCTACCTCTTTATTAAATAATTGAGGTTTTAATCAACATCATTATGCCACTCTCGATAAGATCTAAGCAGGTTTTATAAGTCAGCAGAGAACAAATATCTCGCCCAAAATTCAAACAACAGTAATACGACAACACATAACGCAACAAGGGTAGTTCAGTGGACCGATTTGCCAACGTAATTGAATTTTCAAATATATCTATGTCCCTCTACATATATAGTTACATGTATATGTGATCACAAAGGAACTTGTGAACTGTAACAGAGTCGTGCAGCCATATGGTAAATTATTTTCATCCAAAAGCTGCACTGTACTTGGAGATAGACAATTTTATAAAATTTTGATTTTAAAAGTTGTTATCATGGGATAACAACTTTTAAAATCAAAATTTATCCTATGTTGGAATTTATCCTTATTGAAGAGTTGTTTGAGACTTTAGTACAAGGATATTATGTATCAATAAACAAATGAAAGTCACTTGCAAACAACGTTAGTAAATTTCCGAACAGATAGGCAGAACCTGGACTGCTTCATGAAGATCTGGTAAAACACACAACGGAAAGGGTCATAGTAACCCTGCTGTTTCTAATCCGCTTTTGCTACATCCTTTCTTCATACATGTTCATCGAAAGCTAACTAAGGAAATAGGCTACTCTAAGGAAATAGGAAGGAACCTGAGTCGCATTGTTCCAATTATAGGATTGAACTTCAATTCAAATATCGAAAATGTTACATTTCATACATAACATCACGCCTGTATTCCCCGAATGGGTAGGCAGAGGTGCACATATAGTACACCCACATTTCGCCAGTTATGTTTTTTAGGTCCTAATGTAATTGGGGGCGAGCCTATTGCCATCAACCGGGCACAAACCCTGACTCCGTGCTACCACTGAGAATAACCTAATGGAAAAACCCAGTAACACTTTGCCCGACCCGGGATTCGATCCCAGGACCTCGTGCTCAGCAGTCGCGCTCAGCGACCACTAGTCCATTTAAGCAGAGAGTTTAAAATATAGTTATGAAATACAATGTCGATCTCAACTCGATCTCGAAGATGACAGTTTTTTTTTTCATTTAGATGTTTACACTGAGCATAAAAACGCTACGTTATAGATATTTACTGAATTCACCCGGTTAAGCAGTAAGAGCTCCTTCAGAGCTAACTGCGAGAGGCAAGTCAGATTTTTTTTTTTTTACTGAACTTGAATCTCAGAGTATTCAATTTGTTCAGTTTTATCGCAAAAACTCGGTGCAATTAGTATGTGATAGCATTGTGTCTCTCAAAGGCCTATTTTCCTAAAATCCCTGAATAATGCCGGGGCCAGTTTCTAGTTGACTAGCTTAATTTTCACTGCATTATTATTGTTCAGCCGCTTAACATATTAAATTCCACCCGCATTTCCACAGGTACCTATAGGCAGTGTTGTGTTAAAGTGTCCGACATCGCATTATTTCGAAGTTGGTTTACCGCACCTCTACTTACCGACATAATTTTAATTAAATATTATAAGCGATGACGGTCAATGATTTGCTGTAAATAATGATTTCCTGATTTCCGATATTGAGGTCCTGCATATCGGGATTATTTAATTTATAATGACACATTTCGTTCTGGGACAAATTCCCAAGTTGTGTAAATTGGTCGGTATTGTTTCTTTTTGCTGCAAAATTCTCATAATTAGGCATAAATAGCTACCAGATAATTTAATTGTCAGTAGGAACGCCCATGTTATTGTGATAATCTGGCCACATATACGGGACCCACGTGGCCTGACCACGTGGGTCCCGTATCCTGCTAAAGATAAAGTGGCTTTGAAGAAGAAAGGGGCTACCTTTGTCCAGCAGTGGGAAACAAAATAAGCTATAAAAAAATAAAGGAACGCCCGTTTTTTTATCTAGCTTGGTTAAGTACATTTACAGATTATGCCTTGGAGTAGCCTCTTTGTCCAGTGAGTATATATTAAACCTCTCTCGGAATGGTCGGTAATCAAATAATATAGCGAAAATAATAAAATTGGCGTGGCTTAGTGGTCTACTATGACGCCACGATACTATGAAGGTCGCCTAAAATGCACCAAACGTTTATGTACCAATATAAAATTAATATTATCAGATCAGTTCATAAAACTTTGCGGCTCTCCAAAACATGCTATAAGTATCTTATAACTTACCTTTCGATACTCCGACGTCGTAGAAATCGGCCTTTTGGCTATTTCCTGTTGATATACCCGGCGATGTCGATCATTGTACAGAAAACTCCCCCAGGTCCAATCACAGTGCGAGCCCGTAATGGCCCAATGTCGTTTCCGGTCGATCCCTACAAAGCGATCACATTTCCGGCTGATTATTAGAAAATTGACCTCCGGATTTTTTTCATTAGGTAATTTTCAGAAGCAGCACGGAGTCTGGATTTGAGCCCTGTTGATAGCAATACGCTCGCCTCCTACATTGGGACTAATATCATACCTGATGAAAATGTGGGTGTGTGTTGAGGTATGTACACCTCTGCGTACCTTTTTTGGGAATACAGGCGTGATGTTATGTTTTTTTGTTGTGATGTCGTATTTTTATATTTTTTGTTGGTACTTAGTTTAGTATTAAAACTGTTGATGTGTATTTATAGGTAAATGTTTACGGTGAAAAGTAATAAACAACACTGTAAAATAATAAAGTTAGCAAGTATAACGTGATAAAGGCTTTAATTATCTAACGATTAGAAACTAATATAATGCTTGGCTTCGGTAATAAATGTAATTTTAATATCCATTGTTTTCTATATAAAATAAAAATTAAGGATAAGAAAAACTATTATACTAAACGTTGACTTCCGATAACGAAACGTTTATTACGACGCTTCTCTACACGTAAAAGTAACTCAAAACTTAATTATATCGATAACTATTAAGCCGATAAATATGATGAAAAATCTAAATAATAATTCAAAACATTATCTTAAAATAAGTACTTAATTTGTATGTGCATAATTTAAACTAATAAAATGTATTAATGTTAATCAATTGAAAATGTAAAACGTTCGTTCGTTGTTGTGGCTTGAAGTTGAGCGGCGTAACGGAACGTTCTACTTTTAAAAAGTTCTATCAGAAACGGTTTTGATTTTGATGGGAGTTTGTTTTGTTTTCTCGTGACAAAATATAAAGATATGACGACGATTTATTCAAATCAATGTTTTGTGTGAAAAACTTTATAGAATCTGCTCAGTACATAGTTTAATTATAGGGTAAGTGCATTGATTTTTGTTTACAAGTTTTAGGTCTCATGTATCAACAACTCAATTTTGAAACTTCTATTATATAGTTATAAATTCTATATTATATCATCCTTATAACCCTGTTATATTTTAATAGAACTAACCAAACAACATTACCTTTAAAGTATAAACTTATAAAAAGTGTATTATTATCGGAAAACAACATAAACGTTCACATGTCACACTTGGATTGTTAATGCCTTTTTAACTCGTCCTCTATTCATAAATAGATGCATTTACATGTAAAATTTACGCGTCCTTATCTTACACAAGTGATTTTAACTTTATTTTAGGAGTTAAAAAGCTAAAAGATGCCAAAAACGAGGATTCCTTCACCGGCTCGGTCTCAAGGCGATGCCGCAACGCCTAAACGTAAGAACACCCGAGGGAGCCGCAGCCTGTGTTCCCCGGCACTATCGACAGCGTCTGGCAGGCTTACCTCACTCGTGGACCAGTTTAAAGACAAGAATATGGAGTCTTTTGCTCTGTCTCCTTTGAACGGCAGATCAGTGTTGAATGATGATACTGACATACAGGAGCCAAGACGTAAGTACACGATGTTCATAAACACCAATTTTTAGCATTACAATATTTTTTAAATAGTAGCTGCTGTGTGTGTCTTTACAGAAGCTAACATGAGGTGTTAGTTACATTTCTTGGTCAGACTATTGTGATGATATGTTCATAGACAATATAAATAAATATACATACTCATATCCAAGAAGGTGGTAGCTTCAATATGTTTGTAATATAAACTTTTTGGTAGTCAAATTAATAACTATTTATACATAACATAATTATTTCATAATTCACAGCTATATAGATTTTGTGTAATTTGTTGATTATGGTTCTAAATGTATGGCAGCTAGGTAAATTGTTACTGTAATTATAAATTTGGTATGAATTAAAATATATATAAATTAAATAATTGCCATTTGGTCTAATCATTGCGAGGTAGCAAGAGTTAAATTTCTGAATGTGTATCAATATGAATATAGTAAAGTAAAATATAATTATTACTAGTGTATGTGTTTTGTCTTATTAACTGGCTAATGTATTTGTTTGTAATTAAAACGTTGCCCCACACTAGGACTTTCTCCTCTGTGGATTGCACAAAAAAATATCTTGTGCAGGAATCAAATCTTAGCCTGCATCAATCACGTTGCTGTGATGTGAAATACTGAAATTATATTTTGTATTATCACTTAATAGCCTACATTTTGATCATATTACACAGAAATTGTATTAATTATTTCAGGTAAAAGTTGGTGGAAGAAGTTAAATGAGAACTCACAAGATGTCATGGAGGTGTTAGAAGATAATAAAGTGACGGAACCTAATGAAAATATTGAAGAGTTTATTGATATTGAAGTTTTAAGGTATGTAAAAGTAATAATTTTTTAGCTTTTTAGAAAATAAAGCTTGAGAAAAGTTTATTTGTATTTGTGTTGTAAAGCCACTTTATTTGTAGTTTTGATTCAATGGTTTGAACAACCTAATTTGTATAATAGTTTTGTCCATAATCGTCATAAATAGCACACTGCACTTTGTGTCTTGACAGTGCCACTGTGCAGTAGAAATACATGATAATTAAAATGACGAAAATTGAAATTTAATTCATTTTATTTTCTTTCAGCCAAGAGAAAAAGAATTTTACTCTTGATTTACCAGACAGCAGCGACAATGAATCTATCAACAGCATAGTGCTTCCACAACGAAAACTGTTCACACAAAAAGAAAATGAACCCCAAAAGAAGTTTGGCCAACTAGTTGGTAGAAGAGAAACATTGGCCAAACTTCACAAGACCAACACTACAAACATTGACAAAACTGTCAATGTTGGTACTAGGGAGCTTTTTCAAAACAATAAGAGGTCTAAACCAGTGTTTCCTGCAGCCTTACTTAATATGTCTCCGAACAAAACAGCAGCCGATAAGACTAAGGAAAATCTGTTAGCAGAGCCTAAACCTCAAGTCCGAAACATATTTGGTAATAGGCCCGCTAGTAAACGTAAGAATATGTTCGCCGACTTCATTGTCTCCGAAAGTGAGGACGAAATACCTGAAATTCAGCCGAAAGTGTTTGGATTTCAAAAGAAGCTAGAGCAGAGACGAATTAGTTCAATATCAAAAGCTAGGGATGCCTCTCCTACTTCGAGCATTACTACTGACATGGAGATGGACGATTGGAAGCTTCTACCATCCTCCACTATGGTTGAGAATCAATTAGAAGAAATGGTGGCAGGTCATACACCTATTAAAAGAGCTAGACTCAGTAAATTATCGGAGGCAAAAGAATCTGAAGCAGACACTAATACAATCCAAACTAATTCCACTAAGCAATCCAATAAGTCTGTTTCGTCTAAGAATAAAACAAGAACTTCACCACAAGGTACAGAAATACTAGAAACTTCTAGAACCACTAGAAGTATGACAAAGAATACCTCAAAGAGTGAAGAAGACAGTAACTCTTCTACACCAACACAGAACGCTAAAGTAAATAGGTCACAAAATAAAACTGCACCCAAAGTCGGTAAATTGGATATTTCTAAGCTGGAAGAAACAGACAAGCAAAACAAATCGCAAAAACTTAACAAAATCCAAGTAGAAAGTAGTAAAATAACAGAAAATGAAGGCGAAGACGATAACAATGCTGCAAATGCTATAAATAACGCTACAAGAGTAATCAACAAATCAGCCAAAAAGCTTTCCAGCAGTGTAGTTGCTAGCAAAAGTCAGAAAGAAATTAACATGGAAACTGATGACATAGAAGAAACCAACTCCAACGCACATGTTTCGAATACATCCATTGAACAAAACGTTCAGGAAGATCAAGACGGTAACAATTTCGTTTTAGAATATGAGAACGAAGATCAAGAAATGGCTGAAGTTATACACAAAAGCGGCAAAGAAAACGATAAACGAAAAACATTTGTCATAGAGAAAGACGAAGTTGTCAATAATAAGTCTAAGATTCAGGTAGCTAACCAAAGCCACGGATTAATCAAGGAACATAAAGGAACAACTGTTGAGGAATCTGTAGAAACGGCTCAAGATAATGTTGACGGTCATTCTGAGCATGAGCCAGAAGAGATAAAAGCAATTGAAGACATGGAAAATAATGTGCAAGAAAGTCAAGAGAATATTGAAGAACAAAATATAAGTCACAAAAAAATAAATGAAACTGAAGAAATTGATAGTAAAGTAAATGAGAGTGAAGGAAATGAACAAAATGAAAGTCAAGAAGTTGAAGAAGGGGTTAACAGCGAAAATGTAGAGAGTAAAATTCATGACAGTGAGGTTAATAATGATGATGTAGATGAACATGAGGAGAGCGATGATGAAACTGATAAAGAGATTGACAACGAATCTAATGAAAGTCAAGAATTGGAAGAAGAAGCAAATGAGAACCAAGAAATTGAAGCAGAAACCAATGAGAGCCAAGAAATCGAAGCAGAAGCAAACGAGAGCCACGAAAGTGAAGCGGAAGCGAACCAGAGCCACGAAATTGAAGAAGAAGTAAATGAAAGCCACGAAGAAGAAGAAGCTATTGAAACCCATGAACGTGAAGAAGTTAATAAAAGCCACGAAATAGAAGAAGAAGCTATTGAAACCCTTGATCGTGAAGAAGAAGTTAATGAGAGCCAGGAAATTGAAGCGGAAGTGAATGAAAGCCATGAAAGTGAAGCTGAAATTAACGAAAGCAAAGAAATTGAAGGCAAAGCAAATGAGAGCCATCAAATTGAAGAGGAAGAAGTAAATAAAAGCCACGAAAGTGAAGAAGAAGCTGACGACACCCATGAAAGTGATGAAGAAGTAAATGAAAGCCATGAAATTGACGAAGAAGAAAATGAGGATCATGAAACTGAAGAAGAAGCTAATGAAAGCCACGAAATAGAGCAAGAAGAGGAAAACGAAGAATTAGAAAGTGATAATGAAGAAGATAATCAAGTTGATGACGCTGATGAGTCTGATAGAGCGGTGTCTAGTGATGCAGAAATGTCTGAAGATGATAATCGAGACGAAATGCAAGTTGATACAGACGGCAGTGAAAGAGCATCCAATGAGGCTGTAGATGGCAGTGAACAACCAGAAAATGAAAGCACGCACGAACAAGCCGAAGGACAAAGCACAGAGGAAATCGAAGAATCACCAAACGTAACTCACGATACCACAGGCAGGAATAGAAAGAAACACGTCAAATCTCCAGAAGCTATACTCCACGATAAAACTAAACAAATGGACTCCTTCACGGTCAAAGGCCGCAACACAAGCATCAGAAAAACCAAAAGTATGATCCAGAATCTTAATATTAGACCAAGTCTAGCGCCGCCTAGAGACAGCATAGGATTCTCAGATGGTACCAGGAATTCTAGCGCCGAAGGTTCCGGTTGGGACTCGCATAGGACTACTCGAAAAACACTTCGACAAACGTTCGGCAAAGATTTCACCCCACGAAAATCTCTACGAGCACTGGTCATGGAGAAATCGGCAAAACGACAAACTGAACAAATAGACATCCATTGTGAAACTGCGAAATTCCCTCAAGCAAATTCTACTGAGTTACCAGAAGATTCCAATCGGTTTGGCGATGATGTTGAAGTGTCCGATCATGAGGTATCAAGACGAACGCGACAGACTACTCTCGAACTGTATTTAGAGAAAATGAAACAGCAAAATATTGAGAAGAAACTGAAAATGGTAAGTTTAATACTCTTAATTCATTGTAACAGAAAGTTAAAGGTTTGGCTTTATTATATTTACTATGACTGCTGGTTAAATACCATACATCAATGTGATATTTCAATTCACACTCTTTGTTATACCTCAGAATTGAGCTTCTCCCATTTATAATTTTACTAGCAAAACTTTATTTTACCAGTTATTACTTTAATTTACAGGAAGAGGCAGTAAGAAACTCATTGAAAGCTCCTGTGCGAGACACATTGAGTTTATTCAAAGTACCCTCCAAGCCCGCACCACGCCGCCCCAAACCCACACAACCTAAAGCGAAGAAGCAGATCAAGTCTGTCATTCCATTCGACGAATTACCTTCAGAAGTCATCGCGGACTTGAAGTACAAACCACCAAAGAGGTTCCAGCCTACAAACGCTTCTTGGATCACTAAGAGATTGTACAAACATTTGGAAAATAAACTGGAAGCAAAGTAAGTGGCACGTTCCTTACTAATAAAGAGTAACTTGTCTCTTATCAGTAAATAACGTTTTGACGGGTAACGAAGTTTTAAAGACTACAGCTACCGTTTTTCACACATTAAGCCATTGTTCTGGCGCCTGAACTCTATACAATTAGTATTAGAGATAGCGTAAGAGAAAAGAAAGTGCGCCTGCATTAGATCAACCTGTTGTCCATTATATTGTCTCCTGCAATAGCCAGCATATTTATTTCTGTTAACCCCTCATTAGTTGTCCTACTTCTGAGCAAAGAGCTCTCTATGAATTGGAAAATATTCCTATATTTTGCCTATTGTTCTGCAAATTAAAGGAGTTTAATTTAATAATACCAGGTACGACTA
Organism: Abrostola triplasia; assembly: GCA_946251915.1. Taxonomy (NCBI): domain Eukaryota; kingdom Metazoa; phylum Arthropoda; class Insecta; order Lepidoptera; family Noctuidae; genus Abrostola; species Abrostola triplasia. The sequence continues at coordinate 2,763,330 of OX276433.1, forward strand.
CAAGGCTCGCGTCCGCGCAGAGAAGTTAGTCGAGACGATATACCACTTCGCTAAAGACTTGCGTCGCCACGACGTCGCGCCCTCCGATGCCGTCGACGTCCTGAAGCACGAGCTGGCCCGGCTAGAAGTGGTGAGCACGCACTTCGAGTTCTACGAGTTCTTCCATGAGTTCATGCCGAGAGAAGTCAGAGTTAAGGTACGGAGACTTGCTTTTTACGACTGTTATATTAACTTATGTGGACTGGTTAACCTATGTGGAAGCTCACATGGTTAATTGGAATTTCTGTACAATGTATATACATGGAGTATAATTATAGAGGTATATAGTAGGTAGCAGTATATAGAGGAGGAGTAGGACCTACGATTTACAAGTGCTACGAACCTGTCCATTGCACATACTACTCATCTGAGTAATACCCGCGACTATTCCTATTTTTGTAAAACAATATTTGGACACTTATTTGGTTAATCAATTAGACTTCTACTAATAGAATATTAGACTTTTTTTTATTTCAATGTCTTATATTCGCGTGTTTTCGTGTCTTATATTTCAATGGTATATATTATAGACTTATCTAAGTTCAAATATCTTTTTCATTTCAGGTTGTACCCGACATAGTTAACAAAATCCCACTACCTCGTCACGGAGTGTTCTCAGATATCCTTAGGGGCAACACAGTACAAGGATAACAGTATTTTTGTTCACATTTATTGAAATTAAGTTTAAATAATGAGTTTTGTTGAATATAAATAAATATTAATAAATACTAGGAGTTGATCTACGCGATTTGTTTTATTCTATCGTCATAAATTATTAGCAAAATGTATGAAAGAAATTACTTAACATTTGGCATTGTGTAATGTGCACATTGCTATATTGTGAATGAACATCAACTAATGTTAGATAAACCCCAATTATTACAATTTAAATTAATTTCATGGATACCAAATGTGGCTACCACGAAGATTAGTCGATCTGCGAGGTTAAGCCGTAATCGCCAAAGTCAATCTTGTAATGGTGGACTGTTCTCACATGTCGAGACCCCTCAGTGCTTCGGAAGGCACAGTTGTGTCGGTCTGCCGTCCCATCGAACTGAGAGTGAGGGAAGTTATTACATACATATAATAATATCTTTTGCGTAGTTGGCTAATCTAAGATCGGCCTCCGTGACCGAAATTCGGTCAGAAGAATAAAAAATATTCTAGACCAAAGCTAGAAATCACAAAATAAAAACAAGCATCCGGAATCTAGGACTTGTTTATTTTGAAAATATTAGGATACAAATGTAAACCTATGTTACAAATTACAATACATTGGAGCACCATACACATAAAAATTATATTGCAATAATATAGGTACAATAATAAGAACATATATATCAACGTAATACGAAAAATACATCTCACTTATATGACTTACATTACAATTATGTATAGAAGAAGTAAAGGCGAAGCTTAGTCTTAGATAATCTCCTATTTGGGGCACATGACTTAAACATTCCTTAAAAATACATAGTAATATTGCAAGGATTTTGAAGAAAAACAAAACAAAATGTGGTTGAACAACCTAGATCGCTAATTGTGAGTGTTACTGTAAAACCAATGTCAGAAATAAGAATTAACCATGAAGTAGATAAGTTTGAAATATCATACAATAGATTGTTTAGTCATTTCAGCATTATATACATTTATTTCCTAAAAAGAATATTAAATTCAATAGTTGAAATAACTAAAATAAAAACCAAAAACAACATTAAGCTGATAAGATTTTTTCCATCTATTTTATCTATGGTTCAAGCAAAACATGTAACACACTGCTATTGTCGTTAATTTACAACTGATCATAACAATAATCTTGTGAATTTCAAATTAATTGGCTTACACAGTAACACGACACATTACTAAAACAATTATTTCACACTGAAAATCAAGAACCAATATGGACGTGCAGTTGCTAACAACATTTTGCAACTACAAGGAGTTTTAAAAAATATATTTTCGTTGGAAACTAAACTAAGTAGTATTCAAATATCTAATCTATAGGACTGTTTGAATACTATAGTAGTGTGATTTACTTTCATTATAATCTGCTTGCTACACATAGTAGAATTAAAAAAATATTTGTTCGTGTAACAGATAACATCTTTATTTGAAATCTATTGTGATTTAGCAACACATTCTATAAAACAATGCGTAAGGTCTACATAACCATTAATATTTAAGCTAAGCAATAGTTTGCTTTGTAATTAAACTTAATACTTAAAAAATAGTTTAATTCTGCAAATATATGTGCTAACACCCTACAGTAAAAATATGCGGTGAATATTATATTTTGTGACTACTTTACATTTGTTTTTTAGGATTTTGGCACTACATACACATTTTGTTAGGATAATTTCACGGAAAAAATCAAGAAAGGTCTAATATATTATGTCTTATATATTCCATTTACCAAATATACTTACAATCCAATATAAATTACATTTCGCGCTGTATGCAATGTCAATATCTAAATCACATAAACTATTACGCAACTTATTTAAACTAATACAAGTATTTATTTTTGTTCAATAATTTCAGCTAATTTGTGTTTACATGTCATTGAGTAATTTTAATTTACAGCTTTGACGCAGTGTATTTTTTTTATTCAAACATACAAAATGACATGTAAATAAACATCAACACACCAATACGTAATTTCAAAATCTACAGTCAACTAAATTACAAATAAAATACAATTACAATAATTATTTCACTAACAAGACTATATGCCTTTATAACGTAACATTTTCTAAGTACAGCTAAAAAGCTCAAAGAAAATGCAGTCAATATACTTAAAGCATTGAAATCATATCGAAGCCTAACATTTAATACTATCGAAATAGGAGTACCTACATCAAAATATTTAATCTTTACTTTGGCCAAAATGTTGGCGACCCCGGTTTACTTTTGCCAATTATGCCATATTACCAAGTCTTTAAAAATAAAAATGCAGAAGTCTTTATTTAAGTAATAATTAATGCCTAAAATATAAATTTCATAAATAAATGGCAGTCTAAATGACCCCTGACGAGTCTAAATGAACTTCTTAAAACTAAACTAAAAAAATACTACCGTAAATCAGTATAAGCTCTTTAAGCATTACTTAATTAAATAAAATCAAGTTATTGCTTCATTTTCTCTAACAAACTCGATACAAGCATGTAATAACAAATTACTTTTCAAAAGGGTTATATACATAAACCATAGTAAGCTTGACCAAAGGGCACATATCTGGAACCGTGCAACTATAACATAACATTTCATCGCAAAAAAAATATTTTGAATTTAGTATAATAAAAGTCCAAAGCAAATACATATTTAAAACAAAGCCATATGTATAGTTTCAAACTGGTTATTTCACTGACCTCCATTGCATTTAAGGGCCAAAAACGTTTGTATTATAAAAGCGATACATATTACTCAAACGATTGGCTGTTAGGCCTTGTCTTTTATTAAATTTCTCTTAATATAACGTTACACTGAATTACAAAGATTGTTTAAACGTATTAAAAAGACAAAAACTATTATATTACTGCTATAGCTAGTTGTAAGCCAAACGTGAACGAAATCGTTAAGTATTTTGTTCGGGCCAGTAGCAACACTGCCTAATCTAAGAGTAGGTATAAAAAAATCTAAATCTATAAAGTTCATTCGATCAAAAACTTGAAAGTCCGAAGTCGACTAAAAATTCTTTCGCATCACAGTCTAAATTGCTTCCAACTACTGTAAGTGTTGCCATTATAATTACTTTTGTATTAATAGTTGAAAAATGGACTATTTCAATTTACTAACATTATTTTAAATTGATTTAGAAACTATTGAAAAATGTTAATCGTTTTGTAATCCAATAGAAACCCATGAAATCTAATTCGATTTTTCAATTGAAAACTATTTTCGTAGATATAATAATTTGAAAAAGTTTTTACTGTATTTTATCCTACTCAGACTAGTTTATACGGTCGAAAGATATTAACTCTATTATCTATGCTTTAACCCGACCCCGTACAAATTGAAAGAACACTTGTGAACATTCAAACGCACTGTATTCAAACATTTGGCGTTTCTTGCTATTTAAGCGAGACACACAAATGAATGTGTCACATACAAAAAAATATACAGGAAAAATAGACATGAATACAAACTTATTTGTGCCGGTAATAACGTCGCTAGTTCACCTGTTATCGCATTGAAAACTGTCAATGTGATGTTTAAAATATTCTGTTGAACATTTAGTTCCAATTTTCACCACCAGCACAGCTAAAATTGTCGTACTTAAGAATCTGTTTTTTTACTTGGACCGGGATGTTTCACACAATTTATTTATCGAATACATTTTATATGGTGCGTATGGCATCAGTCCTCGTTAATATAAGATTAATAACAATCTCGCATTTTATAGCATAAATGCTTAATACAATCTTATTTAATTACACGTTGTTGGTGATAACGGTCTTATATTTATTCTCAAGTTTAATAGGGTTTCTAAATTAGGGATATATGGAAGCCATACATACAAATAACATGTATGTACAATACACGATGCCTTATGAAGATTAAGATATAATATGTGACTACAAACAGTCATAAGACGCATCAGACAGACAAATCATTGTGCTATACAATATTTGTACCAGCATTCGTTTATTTCAAAACAACCATTTTCTAATGGTAACAATACAATTTAAATCAGTGTCCAATTCTGTAGTTCAGAGAGGACCAGATAGCAATGTGATTCTCATGCAATAAATAAAGCATTTACCATGTCAAGACAAACGCTAAGAGATCATGCGACTATAAGTAGATTTAACACTGTGACATTCCCAGTAGGGCAATTAGAATAAGTTAAATTTAAACCTGAATTTCGACAAAAATTTAACCTCAATTTCGACTTGTCATAATTGACAGGAATTGTCGAGATAAGATCACTGATTCGGCCTTCAGAATTAAAGAAAAATAAGAACGCATCCTCAATAGTGTTTTGCTTACGAGAACTGGCTGTAAGAAAACCCAAACACGACTTCAATTATATTAGCCCTTTCCCAACCCACCGATGGGGCATAGCTATTGTTTTACTATTGTAACTGCTTCACGCACAGTCAGTGTTAATATGCAGTAATTTCAATTGAAGTCAGTGCTATTATCGAGAATATCTTACCAGAAGGTAACGGCCATATAATTTCAGTATTCAGTAATGTGAACGAGAATATCAAACCTTAGCATTACAGTCCATAATTCAATAGTCGTCAGTTATCGAGTATCAGGCTAATACCATCACGCTGCAGCCTAGCGGGGCTGGCAGGGCAGCAGCTCCACGTAGTTGGCGGGGAAGAGGCCGAACACCCCGTGCGGGCCGAGCCCCTGCCACCAGCCCGCGTCGATCTGCTCAATGTGAGTGATGATGTCGCCGGGGTCGAACGTGATCTCTGACTCGTCCGCTAAAAGAAGAAAGGTAATTTAGTAAGTCGTGACTTTAGCCTGTACTGTAAACTGTAATTTACAGATAACATTTGTAAATGTAAAATAATTAAATTGCGAGTATGTTACATGTTGTTAATAATAATTAAAATGTAAGGTAGTTGATAGTTATTGTTCAAATTAGACGTTTAACACCTCAGTCTGCCCGTATTTATGAATGTTGTAAAATGTAAAGGATTCGAAACGTTGGGATCAAAAATCAATGAAAAAATCGCGATAAAAGCCGCAAACCTAGTTTTATTTCAATGTGTAATATTTGCGTAAGTGATAAAAATCATCTCAGTCCACTGCTGGACATACCGGCCGGCATGGCCAACAGTGACTTTAGCAAAATATTGAATTAATAACGCCGCACTGATCTCAAAATAGGTCTTAAAATGAAATATAGAGGGAAAATACTCACCGGCTTGGTAGTCATACAAGGCTCTCGCGGTGAGGCCGGGGTCATCGTCCAGGTCTTCATATATCGCGCCTTCGTCCTCCAAGCCCTCGGGCGACACATCTGACAATCAAATATTATTATTATTGGCATTCGTCCATTTTCCTATTAACATACAGTAGTTATAGCAGAGTGGTATGACCGTTGGAGTGCTAACTCAAAGGTCGTAAGTTCAAACCCAAACGCACCAATGTTTTTCTGAATTCATGAGCGTATTTTAAATTAGTTATTTTTATTTTTCACATACTTCTACCCTTACAATTAGATACAAACTAATACAATAGTGTAGTAAACAATATTAAAGGTAAAAACTCATATCTAAACATTCATAGTAATAGCAGTTGCTAAAAACGGTGAAAGAAAACATCGCGAGGAAACCGGCACACCTGAGAGGTTTCAATGGTGTGTAAATTTCAATTTCAGAGGCCTACAGGCGGTTAAAACTCTGACACCAGGATGTTCATGAGCCGTAGGATAAAAATATATAATACAATAGTTTAAAGCCGGGTAACAAATCATGATTATAACGGGACGGAATACAAAAGATTAACACTCGAGATACACGGCCACAAAGTTAGTAATTATTGTAATCGAAGATTGTAAACATTTTCTCTTGAATACAGTGTGTCATGGTCGAGCGATTTATTTTTTAACTTCTATACTATAATAATAACAGCCTATAACTGTCCTACTGCAAGAAAAGCTGCTGCAAAAAAAGAAGATATTCTTATGATAAGATTATGATTAATAATATATATGATAGTCTAGTGGTTGCTAAGCGCGACTGCTGAGCACAAGGTCCTGGGTTCGAAGCCCGGGTCGGGCAAAATGTTACTGGGTTTTTTCCGTTAGTTAAATCTCAGTAGTAGCACGGAGTCTGGATTTGTGCCCCGTTGATGGCAATAAGCTCGCCCCCTATTACATTGGGATCTAAAAACGTAACTGGCGAGATGTAGGTGTACTATATGTGCACCTCTGCCTACCCCTTCGGGTAATGTAGGCGTGATGTTATGTTTATCTTATGTTTTGTTTCAAATTATAGGTTCGGAAAAATATATTCACAGACACTATGGCCATGCTACTCGGCTATCACTGCTGTTACCTATGTTGCCGACTATACTATTAGATTATTTACTTACCGTCAAGCGTAGTCCCATTGAGTTCCTTCTTAAAATTAACATTCTCTATAACAGTGTTCTGCCGACTCAACTCGGACCTCTCATCCGCAATATTATTCTTGCTATACGGCGACCTCTTGATCGTGCTGAACTTATTATCGCTATCATCATCATCGTTCTCATTGGAACTGGAGTACGACGCGTCAAACATATCATTTTCTAGAATATTCTGTTTGATCATCGGCTCACTTTGTTTCAGAGGTTCGATGTCTCTGTATGAGTTTTCTTGTCTGTATTCTGAGTAGGCAACGGCGCTGAAAGACGATGGTTCTGTCTCAGTGCTCGGGCTGAGCTCAGCGGGGTCTATGATTGGCTCATATTGTATCTGTGACGGAGTCTCGAGACTCATTTTGATCTTGTCGATATTCTTTAGTGGACTCGTCGCGGTTTGTTCTTCTGTGTCCGGTGTTGGCTTCGGTTCGAGTTTGCTCGGCGATTTGATTGGTGATGCAGGTTGAGGCGACTGCGCCTGCGTGAATGTGTTTATGCGTTGCGCTATCACCGAACTTCTGACTGGCTTCTCTGGAGTTATTGAGTTTGATCTGTTGGATTTGATATTTATATATTAATTACAGTAAGATGAGATGAGAAACACATTTAATTGTTTCCTACAGATACGACACAAAGATGGGTCGTAGATAAGTTAATTAAAAACCCCTTGTATTTTTATAGGGGCACCATTTTTATTACTAATGGTAAATTAAATTGTTTTGCATTTTTTTTTTTAAATTAATCTACAAAGTAATATTTTGGCAAAAATAACACTATTTACTTCGCATATTTTTTTCTAATTTCACCTGGATTGTAGGTATAATAGATGTGACCATATTTTGATCACCAAACCACTCCATGACCTAGAACACCAGCCGTCCACTAACCTGGCGACGTTCATCTGTCCCTGCGCGAGGTTCTGCTGGAACATCGCCCGCGCATGCGCCGTGGAGCCCCCGATGAGCTGTCGCGCCTCGGCCGAGCGCTGCCGCCGCAGCTCGTCCGTCGCGCTCACGCCGCCCGGGGCGGGGGCCTCCGGGGCCGCCTTCCTGGTGGTGGACATATACGTTAGTGGCGATCAAACATAACGAAGTATAGAGAGACGGAGACCTATAAACTATACTTAGACTTATCTTAGTCTCAAATACGTCATAAAGTACTCAAATAAGTCAAAGTTTATGGTAAAGGATCAGCATCCTAAGTTCTAGATAATATATATATAGAGGTAATACTAACTTCTCTTGTTCAGCTTTGGCTCTCTTCTCTGCTTCAAGTTCATCTCTTTTTCTCGCAGTCTCCTCTGCTTTCCTTTTTTCCTGAAATAAAAGAATGCCAACATAGTTAAAACGTCATGTTTATACCGGTTCTATTTTATATCATAACTAGCTTATGCCCGCGGTTTCGCCCGCGTTAAGTAGCCTATGTCCTTTCTCGGTTTTAAAATTTCTACTTGCCAAATTCCATCAAAATCCGTCCAGCTGTTTAGTCGTGAGGCGTAACAGACAGAGTTACTTTCACATTTGTAATATTAGTGTGGAAGTATGGATATTAATAAGAGCTAGCCACTTTTATAACATTGGTACTTTTTGACGACCTGATTGACGCAGTGGCTAAGCGATTGCACTGCTGTGCTAAGGGCTTGCGGGTTCGATGCCCGCACGGAACAAAAATTTGTGCGATCCGCAGTTGTTTGTCCAGAGTCTGGGTGTCTGTGTATGTGATATTCCATGTCTGGGAAATGCACCCACGATACATAAGTAATTCCTAGTATGGGGCGACATCTTTTAAAGACGAAGAGAGAAGAAAAACCTTAAAAACATTAGGTAATTGCTTTCAATCAATTAATATGTCTTAACGCTTATAAATACGGCAGTAACAGTCACTTCCTTTGCACTTTACTCAGGTTACAAACTCATGTTGAATGTGAGTGAACACAAAACAATTCCACAATGATATACGAAGAAAAACACTGATGAGCGTGAATGGAGTGTTTCATTGCAAATTCAAGAAAAGATCATTCAACAAAACGGGCTATACATTGAATTCTTGAATAGTTTATGAATCGAATGTTTAAATGTTTTATTTGTGTACCTATATTGTTTTTATTTGTGTTACATCTAAGTTGTGAATATTTGTAAAATATGTAATTTTAAGTATATTATAATTATAAAGTTAATTCTTCCCCATTTTGAATCCTGCAACTGAATCTACCATATTTACGGATTTTATAATATGTATTCCAGTCTAGTCACACCCATCCACCAAATTTTGCCACAGTTCTAAGTAAAAGGGGTTTAGCCTATTGGCACACATTAATTTTAAAAATAGCAACCATAGATAATTTTTGTTCCTCTTCTCCAAAAAAAATACTTTAAAAAAACCTGGAATCATCAATTGATCACTTAATCAAGAGATTTTTTATTCGCCTTATTAAAATGTCATTATTTCAAGCAAATGAACTATTCTTATTCTTCATAATCTTCATCATCATCCGCCCTAGAACGCCACAATGAACGACCTGCTTGCCAATTGCTTCCAATAACTAATTACACCGCTTAATAACTAATTATGCAGTCTTCTTGTCGTATGGTTGATGAACCTACTGGTGTCACAGTTTAAACCACATGTAGGCCTCTGACATAGCTATACACACTGTTGAAAAATATCTTAGGACAACCGGTTTCCTCACGATGTTTTCCTTCACCGTTTTTAGCCACTGATAATTACTTTATTATACGCACATGAATTCGAAAAGGCATTGCTGCGTAAATTATGCACTGTCATGTGGAGACTCTTATTTTGGTTGCTAACTTAAGAATTTTTTCTACTGGCAATACCGCCCACATTCTACTCTAGTAATAACCTTTTTACATACCTCATCTCTTCGCTTCTTCTCTGCTTCTACCCTTTTCTTCTCCTCCTGTTCTTCCTTCAGCCAAAACTGGTCCCTTTCTTTAGAATTTATTTCTTGCACTGAAACAAATTTTTAACATAATTTGACTAAAAATGTTGTTTAGCAACAAAGTGAAATTGATTTTGAAACTGTTGGCTTTTAGAACTTATTATTATTCTACTACACTCGTATATCACACTTTGGTTTACACTTGAAGAACTTTATTCATTTAATGGAGCGCGCTATAGGCATTAACTCGAGGGTAATTTACACGACTCTTGGCAAAGAAAAATCACAATATTACTTAGCGAAAAAAAAGTTAATACATTGAATATTGCAAATCACATTCACACAGTATTTAAATATAAAAAATTACGAGAATATAGGTTTTTTGATAGAAAAAAAAAACACAAAATAATAACGCCGAAGAACCTCGTCTCAAGCTATTCTTCCGCCTCTTAATCTCATCAGCCACCTTCCTCGGCACAATAGCGTCACAACAACGTCCCATCACGACGCCTGTCATTATCACAAATCAACACATTTCACAATAACGACAACATTATATTCGATAACTCATTGCATGCACACGAACGTGCAACACAGTTACAAATAGCGTTCCTTGTTTATATTTACAATTTAAAACTGATGCAGAATGGTAAATAAATCCTTTGTCAGACGGTATTGTTATTGCAGTTATTGTAAACATGAGTTCCAATATGTTAAGTCAAGAATACGGTTTTAAAACGGGAGTTTGACGTCAAGATTGTGTCGATATGATATGGTCGTGTATTGGGTCTTTTTGTTGTAGTGGACGAAGGCGAGTGCTACCGACGTAACTATAATTAGACAGATCCATCCCACACTGACACCAACATTGAGTTAGACATACTAAAGAGGTAAAAAAGTAAACCTAAGTACACTTAATCCCAAATTTCAAATATTAGAATAAAAGAAAATACCCTTCGTCTGCCATTAAACCAGCAGTACTGTATCGAATTGATAAAGAAATACAATCTAAACTTTAAATTCAAATATCTCATAATTAGTTATATGTGGATTGGATCCTTTCTGCTTAACTACGTCCGATTAAATATGTCAAAGTATTCTTACTTAGTTAATCCAAGACACCATGGGACAACTTCTAAGTTACGTTAAGTTATATTAGTCTGGCAATTTTTAAGTAAATATTGGCGAATAGCAGTCCGTATTCTACATGAAGCAGTTAGAATGACCTTTCTCATAGACGTTCTATTTGAAATGCCCAATGAGTCATACGACTAATCAAAGATCCGGTAGCGCCATCTATTGTCAACGATATAAACGATTGATACTCGTTGTGTGTGAATGAAACGGACGATCCGTCACATAGACAAACAACGAGTTCTAGCTTCGAAGAGAAAGGCATAGGTATATTCAGGAGATCTATACCTCCACAATTCGCCGCTCATTATTTGCCCAATATCCCTCAATAGCCACAGCTAGGTACTAATAATTAATAAATAATATTTTTGTAAGAGAAAAAATTGGACGTCTCATGAAAATGAAGCTACTCACAGACAATTATCGTGATAGTAATCAATTTTAAAAACGGCCCGTGGTTCCCTGACTAACTTATAAAAAAAAATTGAATAATTGGAGAACTGGTAAGTAACAGCCCTTGTCAGGGACAGATAGGAAGAGAGTAGGGAGGCCTTTGCCCTGCAGTGGAAAAGTAAAGGCTCCCAAAAAAAAAAGAATAATTATACATGGCACTATAGAATTCATATTCAAAAAAAAATAATAACAATACTAGCTTTTCGTAGCCGTTAGTCAGTCGCGACTTAAAATATGTATTTATATAATTGAAAAAGTCACATTGACACTTGCCTGAGGACAATTGGCCTGGTTCTCATTACTATAACAGTAATCATTAACGAATGTTTTGGACATTTTCAAGTTAATTTGCGCCGTCTAACGGTACCATTAACGCGACATATTCACAGTTTTGTATTACCGTAGTTTCCCGAACAATTTCCCTAAAAGGAGAATTAAGTCTTCTTAAATTAAATTTAATAAGAGTAGGTATACCTAATTCACAGTAAAAAGGCGAAGAATCAGAGTAAAAAAATGGCAAAAGGCTCTCCATTTCTATTATGACTTTTATTTTGATAAGAATAATCCGTGATCTCTACCTACTGCTCTGGGAAAGAGGCGTGACTTTATGTATACCTATATGAATAGAAAATAGGCGTGACTTTATGTATGAATGTATTTTGATAAGATAATGTAGCATAATATGGACGTATACTCAAATCATAATATAGTACATCTGCATGACTGATTACATCTTGAGGGATTTCATACGTCTGATAAATATGTCCTGAACAGAGCACAGCATATCTAACTCCTCACCTGGATTAACCTTCGTGTACGCAGTGCCGACGGGCCCACTAGGCGGCAGCTCCTCGGGGCGGCTGGACTTGAAGTTGAAGGCAGAACCAGCCTTCGCCACCTTATCCTGTATTAACTTCTCGTCTAGGTCATCCTCAGTCCTCGCGTGCATAGTCAGGTGGAAGCCGGTAAAGAAACTCGCCACTTGCTTCACGTGGTTCGCACATGTTCCCTTTCTGACTGTTGGGGCGCCTTCACCCTGAAAATACATCATATTCATTAGTTTATGTAACATAGTTATGTATTGAATATTCTATGGGGATAGATTTGGCATAAAGTTCCCTTTTTTGCGTTCGTCATTCGTCGTTGCGTGGAAAGTAAGTAACAAGTGGCGATAAAACAGGTATTGTATGAATTGGTATAGCCATTCATCGATGGAGGCGGATTGAGAACGCAATGCCCTTTCCTTGCCTGAAGAACGAGTCAGAGAAAACGAAACCAGTGTGAGTAATGAGTCTTAAGAATTGCTATAGACATTAACCGATGGAAACGGTCTGAAGTATTTAATATGCTTTCGTTGCAGTATAGAAGGCGAGTCGTGAAAGGCGACAAAACCAGAGATGGCCTGTTAACATTCATCAGTCCTTCAAAGCCTTACTTAAAATTAACGATGATTTATATAAGATACTTGGCCGGATCTGCCATGATGTTTGGGACGTAGAATAGACCATCCTCTTACCCCCCGTGGGTGTCGTAGGAGGCGACTAAGCGATATTGCGGCGATCATGGGCAGCAGCGTTCCCCGTTGTTCCCGGTTGCCAAACCGCATGCCAATCGTGGTAACTATGGGAAAAACCCCCCATGAGGAGTAGCCAAAGAATACAGCCCACAGTTCCCGGCCGCCCTACTATTCCAAGTAACTGGTAGTGACTGGGTGGCAAAAACGGGAGAGCGGGCCTTGGGGCGTACCTTGGGGGAAGCCTGCGTTCAGCAGTAGACTACAATAGGCTGATGTTAGGTTAGGCATATTCCATCAATCTATACTTTATGAGTACCGTAAAACGGGGTGAATGGAAACTTAAGGGTGAATAGAAACAAAACTTTGAAACTGATTTTATAGCAAAGTATATAATTGATTATTACCATGAAGGGCTCTATACTATAAATTGTATTATAGACAAATCTAGAATCCTTTCTGACCACTGAGTAATAATTTAATATTAAAATCAGTTTCAAAATGTTGTTTCTATTCACCCTTAAGTTTCGATTCACCCCGTTTTACTGTAATAGTAGTGTGGTAAGCTACTCAAATGATCTCATACCTACGTCCCTTGCTTGCTTATGTAATTGTATAAGTATAACGGTACGATTCATAAGATGTTTCTCTATAGAGCGAAACTGAATAATTATTTCATAACAAACGAACTCTGCGATATCACCTCAGGGTGCATTGGCATTACTGACTTACTATAGTATTAATATGTTATGTGAGATGATAACAGAAATATATTCCCTACTACATTATAAACGCGAAAGTTTGTAAGTATTGATAGATGTTTGTTACTCTTTCACGTAAAAACTACTGAATGGATTTTAATGAAATTTCATATGGAGGTGCCTGATACCCTGGATCACTTTTTATCCCGAAAAAATGTAGCAGGTAACACCGCGGGGCGCAGCTAGCAATAAATATATCCGTCCATACGCATGCCAACTTATTTTTGTACATAAATGCAATTATATGGATCTGCCTGCTCGGTACGGTTTTTATAAACCGTTTAACTAATTTTAAAGGTAACTTCAAGAGCTACTAAGCAACATCATAGCAAAATTTCACAGTAATTATTTAAATTATTCTGATATTATTGATCTGAGATTATTCTGTAATCGATTTGGTTTTTTATTTCTATTTGTGGAGGCTTGTAATTAGCAATATGGATATGTAAAATGATTACCATATGTAATGTTATTAGTCTGTAAGCCTTCTTAAAAGCAATAAAAAAAATAAAAAAAAAATACTACCTACTAACAAAATATTACAAAGGCGAAAGTTTTCAACTATAGTAAGTAAGTATGGATGGATGTTTGTTATTCTTTCACGTAAAAACTGAACCGGATTTTATATGACTAACTAACTTTACAATAATATAGATTATACATCAGAATAATAGGGTAGGCAAAGGCGCACATACAGTACACCCACATTTCGCCAGTTATGTTTTTAGGACCCAATGTAATAGGGGGCGAGCCTATTGCCATCAACCGGGCACAAATCCAGACTCCGTGCTGCTACTAAGAATTACCTAATGGAAAATCCCTGTAACACTTTGCCCGACCCGGGATCCGACCCCAGGACCTCGTGCACAGCAGTCGCGCTTAGCAACCACTAGACCAACGAAGCAGTATATACACGCTCGCATCCCTATTAACCCCTGTTTATGATATTGAAACACCCAACCCACACCAAATGAATATGCTTTGATAATATATACTGCAAAAAGAACAGTAAATAAGGCAATAATGGTATTTTCCTGTATACCTAAATAGTAGTAGCCTGTTTTCCGTGTCAATAATTATAAATTGTTAAAAAAAAACTTCATATATCTTTATATTTACGTTTGCGACACAACTACTGCTATTGGACGATAGCGCTACTGCTTAAGTTATACGTAGGTATTATGTATTACAGGCAGGTAACATAAGGTCAGATAAAAATAAACTTAAGTTTATAATAAACATTCCTTTTTCCAATTCAAATTTAATTGCATTACGCTCGCCGAGCGGTATAATTTAATCAATAGTAAAAAAAAATGTCTCTATAGGCATAGTCAAATCTATAAGCTTAGCTACGGTTTGTAGAATACGATTAGGTTATCTGTGGGAGTTTTAGGAAGATAAACGACCATAAAATTAGCGGAAACACCCGCTAAGTACCAAAAAAATTACAATCAACGCGTATCTACTACATAAGCGTATTAAGACCCCCGTCGGATAACCGCGGATTAAGATAATAACCGATATGTAACGTCATAGAATCAATGTGTGTAAAACTAATACACTATGTTATTGTTAGATGACTAACAATATAAGTACCTACTTATTTATTTATGTAGGTATTATTTAATAATACACAATTCCTGGTATGTAAATAAATATAAACATTAGTTACTATAAGTATCGGTGATAAATAATTAATAATTACAAATAAATAACATTGAATTATGTTTTACTCCCAATATAATATAGGTATATTATATGTATTATCACGACTATATGTACAATAGTAAGCAGAAATGGGGTGCTGTCATTTATTAGTCTGGCCAAAATTCTTAGGACTGTCGACTCTCAAGCTAGCCTGGGTTTAAACCCAGAAATTGAAATGAACAACAATGTAGAATTATAAGGAAATAATTAACAATAATGTAGACTTTTTTGTTGCACTATTTGCTTGCGAATATTTATTACAACAAATTTTATTTTGCTGTATACACATAATGTTATGGTTAAAATCATTATTTTGAGTTCTAACCCAATAAATCAATCAATCATTTAGGATATTAAAAGATCATTTAGATATTTTATAAAACTACTAATGATAGTGATCAAAGAAATTATTACATCAATTATCACTTTGGTTAAGCCAGACAACTTACACAAAACAACATGCTTTATCATCTTAAACAATGAAACAATCTTATCTACTTACTTGCCAGTTGATAAGGACATATTTAGATATGCTTCCATTTGGTTGGTCCACTTTGAGGAATGCATACTGTATTTTGCCACTGTTAAACTCATCAATGAGTTCATCTAGCCCTCCGTCCCCTTTGCTGATAAATTTCAAGTCGTTTGATGGCCCATCATAGCCAAATAAGGCCCTGAAAAAAAGGTTTCTTCAAATATTTGACAGTTTACACTCCCGTTGTTCTTAAAAAAATATTTGACATAACTTCTTTTTAATTTAAGGATTTATGATAGTGTTTGTGCCAATAATAAAAAAATACTATCTACATTGGTGTCTACAAAAGATATGAGTATACTAATTAATGAATGATTAGTGTGCAATGGATTACCATCTAATGAAATTATGATTTGTAATAATAACAGACTTGATTGTTCTGAAAATTTGTTTTGACTATGTGTCATGTCCTAAGATAAATGACTAATACTAAATTTATGTCATGATTAGATGAGAAAACTTTTACAGACATTCATCAAGTAAAAGTATACTTATACATATGTTTAATGGATTATTATTAATATGGATTTAAAATAGCTCTTGCTTTAGTTCAACATGAATATTGACTACACAATAATAAAGCTTATATTGGATAACTGTACAAAAAAAGTAATTTAGGTGATTATTCAATTAAAACATTAAATTAGACAGACTTATTATAATATTAACATATATGTTGAAGTGAATAAGGGATTGAAGGAAAAGTAATTGAAGTTCTTATCTTTCTCATCAAACTTTACATTACACATTTAGGGAGTGGTGTCTACTTATAGTAGAGTAACATGCTAAGTGAAAACAATCAGGGCAACAACCAAACAAACAAGTTTTTCGACCTGATCGTTTTCACAATTATCGTATTTCCTTACGACCGCTTTACGTTAATGGAATGTAATTACAAATACAAGCGAATGCACTGTCTATTACTTCAATCCATTGTTACCACTTATAAGGACTACTGTAACCGCCACGCTAATGAATTCAATTCATTATTTTAATCAACGGCGACTGTTTATTTAATTTCCCTAGCAAGTAGGTCGGATACGAAGATTTACACTCACCAGTTGGTTTCACTTTTCTCGTCTAACACATCCTTCCACCCAGCGACTAACGCCTGCTTGTGTTTATCTAAATTTATGGCCATTTTACATTATTTGTACTAACTCCTACGCGAAATAAAGAAGCCGAATTACAGGAAAAAAGCAAAATAAAACGCCGATAAATCGCCTGACTCACAACAATTTTTGCCACAGATAAAAAATCTGTAAAGGTTTTTGAACTTCGCGTGACAGTATGATTATAGTGTTGCCATTCTATAAAATGCTCTATTCCTTTTTTGCAAAGATTATACAGTATTCATTATCTGAAGCAAAGATATTTGGAAAATGATAAATAAAAACATTTAAAAAAGATCAACATATTGGTAAATGTTGTCATCAAAATACATTATGCAAGTGTTTGTTTTTCGTGCGAAACGCCTAACAAAGCTCATCCACTTTACTTGACGCAGAGAAACAATATATCTTGCTCATCTTATATTCACAGGCGTACTTAAGGTTCCCCTCACATATTTTATAGAATGATTTATTGAACATTATCGTTTGACGTCGTACAATCACATACATTCTTACAGTGGGATCTCCCCTTGCGCGCGCATTCTATATTATAAGCAAGCCCTTATCGCCGTAGGTAGCGCAGAAACTTTCATTCATAACACGCGGTACGCGGTAGTCACGACAGAGATCGCTTCGCGGACAAACGCTGCGATTAATTCGCCATGATTTATTTTCGTCTAACTTTAATAAACTAAATAAAAATGTGGGTAGACGTAAGTGCGCGCGAAAAACAAAATTACACTACGCAAACTAACGGATCATTTATACCCGGGTAAGTGAATGTTTTGATTGGTCAAGTTTTGTTGTTTATGGAAAATATTGGAGGGAAAGCCACCGTTGTTTGATGAGACACAGAACTTAAACATAATTGCGTGTATCGTAAAATTATTATTACCTATGTGGTTGATGTTGATGAAAGCGATTATGTAGCTTTGTTTTTCAATGTCACATTTTTTAATTCTTATAATTACAACTTAGTTTTATTTTGTCCTTTACATTGAGTATATACCTACATGTAAAGTACCTATCTAAATTCTTCTTTTTATGTCAACCGCTATAATTTTCTTAAATATCCTACAATAATGGAAGAATAGATAAACATTTTCCCTCCCATATCGTTTGTTTAATTAAAACAATCACGCGTATATCTTACTATTTACCGTTTCATGTTATGCCGGATGAAATATGAGAGATATTTCTGCCATCTCTATTACAAATTACAATAGACGTTCTCGTCGTAACAATCACGCAATAGCGTGTTAAAAGTGCATACCTTTTTGTTTTATTTACTCGGATAAATAGATATTTGTCGTCTAATTGAGTCGTTGTTTTTTGCAAAGAAGTTACTCAAGCATTGAGACCTTTTATGCAAATTTAATTTTAATTTATTTTTATGCGACTGTCGTTCCAATATTACACAATAGTGACATCAAGTCATTTTCGGTAAAAATAAATTAATTATGTATATAAAAATATTTACCAATCGTCGCCTTAATGCTTTTTAGTTCTATCAATCAAATTTTTCGAAAAATATTACTTTAAATGCAGTACTGTTAAGATTGAAATGTCAATCTGCTGGTGAAGGATTTTTTTTTGTAGTGTGGCACTTGTTATGTCTTTGTGCCAATTTCTGGTAATAAAAGGTAGGGAAATATTTTTAACGAAAAATATCGGAGAGGAAAAGGAAATTTGTAAGGTTTCTGGGAAGGAGGTATTATTCTTTAGGAAAGGAAAATTTTAAATGCTGCTTAGATCCAACTTTTATCACACTTCACACAGATAACACATCACACACAAATTAAAGTAAAGGCAAAAGTCTTTTAGTGTGTCTGTAGGTACGTTTGTTACTTCTTCACGCCTAAACGGCTGAATCAATGTTAATAAAATTCAGTATTAACATAGCCGACAACCTGGAACTTGATAAACACAGGCTACTTTTTATCCCGAAAAAAGGAGCGGGTAACACCGCGAGGCGCAGCTAGTTTGGCTTATAATTCGCTACGAAAACTGCGTAAAGATCATTTATCTAGAGCAGGCCCGACGGATATTATAGCGGGGACAAATTTACTTTACTTTAAAATTTAATTTACGATTACTTGCTTGAATTAAGCATTATGGCATTGATGTAAGAATGAATACTAATAGAGTAAGTTACTTACCTATTAGATACTTAATAATTATATTTTGTGTGCGATGTTATATTTAAAGCAGATACCTATAACCTAGTATGTTTTTATAAGTTAATTGTTTGTATTTAGAGGTACACATTGACTTCACTATCATTGTGTAGGTATAGATAATTTTACAAGCTATTTTTGTACTCAAGGATACAAGTAATATATATTTTTTTAATAATTTTTAGCTCATCTAGACCGTGTAAGAGACCGTGAATAGTTTTCTTGGGAATCTTTATAAATAATAGTTGGTTAATTATTGATCATCGTGTTCCTAATTAGCAACAATCAAAGGCCATGTCGTGACAAAACATCAAATCGATCTAATGACGTACTTTTTTAGGCTTTGAACATCTCTTTCTATCCATGTTCTCCTAAAAGTTTGAGAATCCCTGAAGCCACACGTACAATTAATTAAACATAGGTAATAATTATTTTCTTATCAGCCAGTAACTCTACTACAATTCAGCCACGAGGCTCAAGCAATAAAAAAAAATGTTGCCATAATCATAGTTTTAAAGAATTCTGTAGTTTGGATAAATTTCACTATACCGCATTTACTGCTGATAAAAAGCCTTAAGTTAACGAAACAATGTTTATCGTTATTTCCCGTTATATTGTGATTAACTGGTTAAATCAGCTCGCGAGTTTTATGTGCCTGCCTTGACTTTATCAGTGAACTGTTGCATATAGATTTACGAGGCCAGTAACAAGCTAGTCACGGGCTTAGACCTTATGTTTGAGTTCTTAATAAGTTTATTTAAACGAAGTCTGTACTCTACATACCTGCTTGTAGGAGTAAGTTATCGTATCTACTTACAAGTTAAGGCGATTAGGAGACCTCCTCTTCTTAGCTAGTCTACATCAAAATTAAATTTTATTTGTATTCCTTCTTCAGTATCGTCTTCTAAGGTGTACTACCTGTTAAGTGGTATACATACGTATATTTTCATAAGCCCAACGTCACTAATTTATGTTTTCTATGAAAACTAATGAAAAGTGAAGTAAGCTTAAGAAAGACGACTTTTACAAGCATTTAAAACGCGGTCAGCATTGCTCCACAAAATAAAAAGTTATCTAAATCTGTAAAAGAATCACTACCTTTTTGGTGAGATTACCATAAACAAAACACAAGCGTAACAAAAAACGATAGCTCCTAGCTCAGATTAAAAACAGATTCCCGGGACCGACCTTAGCTTAACTCCGCCCACTTTCTGGCGCGCAGTGTACCAACTTACCGAAATGTCAACTATGATTAATTTATAAACTTACATAAAACATCCCTTTAGCAAACAAACGAAACTGTAATTTTTCCTTCAACATTATGTAAAGTCTGTTGCGTGCCTAGAATTTCTATTTATAACAAAAATACACAGAATTCTTAACAAATGCTTCACTGTTTATCCGTTATATTTTTCGTACTAAAAAGGATCGATACATTCACGAAATATCTTATTAACTCGATAAAAATGCGAATAATGATTATACCTAAATTATTTTATAGGGATCTTATCAGGAATCTGTGAATTTTTATAAGGTTTTTGCGTAGTCATTTACCGCTATGACTTGACGTTAACATGGATTTAAGTAGACAGTAAACAGACCCAACACAAATATAATTATAGTCCAATATTTATTCCTCGTGATCGAACAAAGTGACACAGGTCTTCAAGTACGTACATACCTACATAATTATAGATTCTAGCAGTTCTATGCTTGTATAAGATTTCTATAGTAAGCCCCCTTACCATGAACTCACAGTTTACGTTGTTGAAGTGAGACTGCGCCGCATTACACTGCATGTAGAGCTCGTATCCACATCGTAAGTTCATGGTAAGGGGGTGGTAGTCTTATTATAAGCTATGGCGTTCCAAAAGTCACCAAAGGGATCCAGTCGTTCAAGACTTTTGTTTTGAAGACTGGATTGGGGCAGTGACTAAGTAATTGATGCTTTCCTAGGGGTCGCAGGATTAATCCATGGACTGCACAAATATTTTGAAACACCTACCTATACGTATATGATCCGCAGATGTTTGTCTTTATGAGAATCCCCTGTGGGTACATTTAACAACCCCCTTATCATGAACTCTTAAAGCAGGACAATTTACGATGTCATGCTATAACAACGTATACTGTCCTGTTTTAAGAGTTCAGGGCAGGTGTCTTGCTTGCATTGCAGGTCATTATTCGTAGTTCAAGCGAGACTCCGCTACGTGCTGTGTAGTGCGGAGTTTCGCTTCCACAGCAGAAAAGGGCCTGCAATGCAAGTAGCAATGCTAGCAAAGCTCATAGTATCCCTGCACACCTGCAATCGTATTTATTGGGTTGGACATTTATCGGGTACACTCCGGATAGCTACTGCAATACCTTTGCTGGTAAATAAGTTTAATAAGGAACTTGTTAAAGTAATAATTGGAGACGATGTTAACATAATTATAATAATGACGCTACGCCGTTTATTATCGCCGATTGTGTTCATAACTGTAGTTAATTCTTAATTCTTTTAATCAAATAAGAACTTTTATAACCAGTACGCATTTCGGCTTACGGAAATGAGGTTTAAATAGACCTTTTAAGCCCATCGAGGTTGTAAAGCTAAGGTCGCGCTTGTCATTTCATTGTCATTCCGTTTTGTTATAAATATATTTTTGGTATCAACACAGGTATTCTGCCTGGGTGGGGGGGGGGGTTCTGGGGGTGACTTTCATGTTTCAAGGTTATTGTAATCGTCTTGCGTTACATAACAAGTAACAACTGATGATAAATGTTCTGCCAAACTTTAGTAAATATTGTGACCGTGAGATGGGGTTGTTTTTATTTCTTCTGTATCGTGGGTATACAGAATAACGTGCGCAATGAAAGCACTTGAAACGGGGCACGTGCGTATAGACATACAAGACCGAATGCTTGTGTTATGGTGTACCTAGTGCCTCGTGGGTGTAGTGGTCGCTAAGCGTGAAAGCTGAGCATGAGGTCCTGGGTTAAAATCCCGGGTCGGGCAAAGTACTACTGGGTTCTTTTGTAACTGACGAAGTGTGGGTGTTGTGCGCCTCTGTCTACCCCTTCAGGAAATTGAGGCGTGCTATTATGTTATGTACCTAGTAAAAATATTTTGAACTGATCTCCGGGATCCTACCCGCCCTCGCCTCGAGACATATATGCTACAAGGGACTTAAAATGAGCGGCAAAATATGTGACTGGTATAGATTCCTGAAAAATGACAATTATCTCTTCGGGTTACGGTTTATTTTATATTGAAGACGCCGTTGTGAACAAATTGTTTTCTTTTATAGTTGAAGTTCACGCAAGACAATACGTCGAACTATTTTCCCATGTATCATAGATATGCTCCATTTATGAATAGATATTTAATTTTCATCGAAAGGATTCCCATCCCATCTTCTTTTAATCAAAACATTAATAATGGAATATAACCGCTAGGTATCGATATTAAATGTGTCGGACTTGTTAAAGCAATATAGTGTGAGTTTGTCACAATGTCATACATTACGTATGTAAATCACGTGACCAAAGGCTGGCTTATTTTTCGCCAAAGAATTAGCATTGCCATTCGACGTGGCAATGCCGCCAGCCTTTTGGGCGCCCTACCAGTCGACAGCGATGAGGAGGAAAACTTTGATGCATTTTTTTTAGTTTTAGTTTCTTTTTCTTCTTGTAAATATGTTTACTTTTTAACGTATGTTGGTGTGTACCTAAATATGTTAAGCATAAGTATGTTTTGAAATTATTTCTTCTATTACAAATAACTATGATATCCAATTTTACTGAACATTTAAAACTGTTATCGGCAAGAGACTTTATTTCTTACTAAAACCTCACCACGGAAATCTCATAGACATAGTATAAAAGTCCTAGTATCCGCTAATGGCGGGGAAACCCCAAGTAATATGGCTAGACCACCAATTGCCTTTTATCGATCGCGAAAAATTTTGATTGATGCCTTCAAAAGGGTCAAGTGAGAAGTTCTTACCCGACATGTGTGTATGAGGAATGTGATGCGAGTGAATGCGGCGAAAGAAGTTAGTCAGGATCGTAGCAAATGGAAGTCCGTGGTCTCCGCCTACCCCTCTGGGTAACAGGCATGACTTTATTTACGCCTTCAAAAAATCTCTAATGATTCTCTTTTTCTGACTCAATTTTTATTGTTGCAAATGTTAACTACTATTGATCAATAGGATGGAACATTAGGAGGGTTAACCTTTCCATCTAAAACTCCGGTTATTGGTTGAACAGGTTGTGTAAGAACTCAAGCTAAGGTGAAATGTTAAAACCTTTTATTTATACAAAGTTGGCTCTTACCTTTGTGCCTGGGAAAACCAATTTCGTCCGATGGACTTTCCACCTTGGTCCTACAACCGTCTAAACAATGGATTAAGACAACATTATTGTTAACTATAAATGGATCTCAATGTTCAAAGAAACGTTTGATTGTATTGTATTGATCAGGAAACGTTTTCTCAACAGAGAAAGTGAAGACATACTTGTATATTTCCGTCACGGTGTTTACCAATGCGACATACTGATGAGACGACAGAGTGATCATGGTAATTCGAATTCTTCAACAGTGATGGTATATATCACTTCCAACAACTGATTATATTAACGCAGAAATAGATTCAGTAAGTCTTCCATCGTGTTAATGTGTACCTAGTGCATCGTTGGTCGTAAAACGCGACTGCTGAGCATAAAGTTGGGTTTGAAATTTCCAATCCCGGGTCGGGCAAAGTGCTATTGGGTTTTTCCAGTAGGTAATTCACAGTACCTACTAACACGGAGTTTGGATTTGTGTACGTTCTAATATTGTAAACGCGAAAGTTTGTAAGTGTGGATGGATGTTTGTTACTCTTCCACGTAAAAACTACTGAATGGATTTTAATGAAATTTCACATGGAGGTAGTTGACTCCCTGGATTAACACATAGGCTACTTTTTATCCCGATAAAATGTAGCGGGTACCACCGCGGGGCGCTGCTAGTGCTATATAATAAAGGGGAAAGTTTCATTAGCTTCAGTACCGTAGTCTTCTCCGTATCGTATGCTGTATCTAATGATGACGTGGATGCCTATCAGTTGTTACCCCACATCGTAGCCTAACCTAACCTAACCTAACCTATACGGCAATTGCACCCTTAATACCTCATCTAGAATCTGGATTTGAATAAGTAGAAATGTAACTACACTATACTAAAGCCTTTGACAAGGTTGACCATAAGCTGCTTCTGCAGAAAATTGCGTTTAATGGGATACGTGGGGACCTGCTGAGATGGTTTTATTCATATGTTAGCAACAGAACTCAGCGAGTTGTAATAAATGGTTTCTGCTCTACTACTGTAGATGTTACTTCTGGAGTACCGCAGGGCTCCATTTTGGGACCTCTCCTTTTCATTTTATTCATCAATGACGTCGATAAATGTTTTACAAATTCAAAATTACTTTTGTACGCAGACGACATTAAAATATTTAGGTCTATTAAAAGCCACCGTGATTGCTGTCTCTTACAGGAAGATTTAGATGCATTTTCGGCATACTGTACACGCAATAAGCTTCAACTTAGTGTATCCAAGTGTTATGTCATTAGTTTTACCAAAAATAAAAACATCTTATTATATCCCTACACTTTAAAAAACGAAAATCTAAAACGAGAAACCCTGGTCCGTGATCTTGGAGTTCTGTTCGACGACAAACTCCATTTAGACACCCATATTAACAAAATTGTTAATAATGCCTTCCGTATGTTCGGTTTTATCATGAGAACGGCTACAGTATTTACCCTGTCCTCAACTTACTTGTATTTGTATCGGTCGTTAGTTCGCTCTCAGCTGGAGTATGCTGTTTCGGTATGGAATCCTCACTATGGTAAATATTCCGATATGATTGAAAAAGTACAGAGAAAATTTTTAAAGGCCATGCATTTTCGTTGCCATCGTACCTATGCATCCTACAATGACCTATTACAGAAGTATAACCTGCAAAGCTTAAAGTCTAGACGAATTATGTTGGAAACAATGTTCTTGTTTGATCTTTGTAATACGTATGACTGTATTGATATTCGCAACAAAATCAGCTACGTAGTACCCAGAACAACGATAAGCCGAGGGGTGCGCGCAAGACCTCTATTTGCAGTAAGTTCCTGTCGCACAAACGCGGGATTGCGAGCACCCCTTCGCCGCCTAACCAACCAGTACAATAAGATCTTTGAAGACATTGACTTCTTCTTCGTCTCTGCTCAAAAATTTAAAAGTCTAATCAATAAATTAATTTAATTTTGAATGTAACGGTTAGTTTAGTTAGTTACATAAATATTTGCTCATTCTCTCTCACTCTTTCTCTGTTTTTTACATGCCTGTCTATGTATAAGTTCACATTTAACTACGTTTCTGCTTTAAAATTTTAGAATAGCGCACTGTTTGACTTTACTGTTAATATGTTGTGGAAAATGTCGTGGGTTATACATTTATAAAACCTGTGTATTTATAACTTAGCGTAAGACTTTATAATGTATAACTGTTTATTTTCCCGAATAAATAAAATAAAATAAAAATAAAATAAATACTGGCTTTCGTGCTTGCTTTCTGCGTGCTAAATCAACCAAGATAGCACATTAAAGTAAAAGTAATTTAGAACTTGAATCGAAGTAGGAATGTTTAGCAAATTATAAAAGCTTAGAAACGTTTTAATCGTACGCTACAAATACTAGAACCGGGCAATTACTATAAAACTACTTCAAACTATCAAAGATTACGTTAGTAGACTATGATTGACGACTAAATTCACTTAAAGTAATTATGGAGAACAAAAACAAGATATCCAAGTTGATCGCTCGCTCAGCTCCGCTTCGCCTCATTTCCGACATCGCTGCTTAGTAAGCGGAAAATGGGAACGTCCGATACGAAAATATGATAGTGTTATCGATGCCCGCCTCATTTCCACTCATTTTCGTATGCATGATATTACCAGGGTTGGTTTTTTATGCTTATATTACGTAACACTCGACGACTCACTTGACTGCCTGGTTGGTCTAGTGGTCGCTAAGTACGACTGCTAAACACGAGGTCCTAGGTTCGAATCCCGGGTGGGGCAAAGTGTTATTGGGTTTTTCCATTAGGTAATTCTCAGTAGCAGCACGGAGTCTGGATTTGTGCCCGGTTGATGGCAATAGGCTCGCCCCCTATTACATTGGGACCTAAGAACATAACTGGCGAAATGTGGGTGTACTATAGGTAAGTATGTGCTCCTCTGCCTACCCCTTTGGGGAATACAGGCGTGATGTTATGTTTTATTACGTAACATTGTAACTCCCTATTTTGTACAGCGGTTTAAGTGTTAGCCAATACTTAGTTTCTGTCTTTCGGATGGAAAATCACTGATGAAATATCTCTATATTTGAGACAATCAGATATAGAAATCAGTGTTTATAGTCAACTAGCTTTTTTCCGCCACCTCACCCGCGTTAAGTACCCTTTGTTCTTTGTCAGGTCTTAAACTTTCTTCATGGCAAATTTCATCAAAATCGGTCAAGCCGTTTGATCGTGAAGAGGTCACAAACATCATATTAGTGTGATGTATTCAGCAACTACATAAAACTAATATTCTTACTTCACCTTTTTAGAATCCTATTTACATACTTACTAAGTATGAAAGCAGGCTAGCAATGCGAAATAGGTAACTTAAATAACTGTATTGCAGAGAATCCAAACTGAGAATGAATAATGTTGGAAACAATTTAACGCCTACAAATACACAAAGGAATAACATTGAAATAAAAATTTGAAATAACTTGCAGGACTTCATAAATGTAGGCCTAGGCAAGTATGTTTACCATAACTTGAAAGATTCTGCAAAATCTAATTCGACCTCTTTTGACAAAACTCTTCATAATATCTTTTTATAAGATTTTCTTTTGACAAATATGTACATTGTAGGGAAGGAATGTTTAGTTAGTGTTTTGTCTTCTTTCCAAATTTAAAATTTTGATGAATGTGACGTGTATAAATCAAGGATACATACTCCAATATATACATACATACATAAAGTCACGCTTGTTTCCCTGAGGGGTAGGAAGAGGCCACCGATTTCTATTTCCTACGATCCTAGCATACTTCTTTTGCTTCATTCACACGCATCACATTCCTCATACACACTCGTCTCCAATATCTATGAGAAAAAGCTGGTCGTGCACTAAGTAGTGTAAATGTTTACCTACTTACACAGATATTTAGAACGCCCCAACGCAATTAGATTGGCAATTAATAAAGAAAGTGACGTCTAACAAGCTGATTGTATCCGATCTCACATAATTCTTGCTCAGCCCCCTTACCACGAACACTTAAAACAGGACGGTTTACATGGTGGAAGCGAGACGCCGCATGCCGAAGAGAGCACGTAGCGGCTCGCTTCCACCATGTAACGTAAACTGTCTTGCTTTAGGACTTCATGGTAAGGGGGCAAAGTCGACTCGCCAGGATTTTGTCAATATTATCACAATATTCATAAATTACAGTTCTTTAATTAGGTAGGTAGGTATTTCAATGTCACAAAAACATTTTTATGTAGCCTGTTCGGCGTCCCACAGCCGGGCAAAGGCCTCCCCATTATTCCTCCACAAAACCCTGTCGAATGCCATTCCAGGCCACGTCTTTCCCGCAAAGATATCTAAAAAAATTATTTAATTATAATTCAGGTGGGTAGGACATAGTTGTCGGTAATACTACTTTCTTTTATTATTTCTTTAGAACCGAGGATAGCACTAAGCACTATTCGATGCAAACAATTCGCACCTTTAAAGTAAAACCGTTACTAAACGAAATTATGATTTGATAGGGCAGCCAATATTAGAAAATAGTCACTGTTTTTTTTCCAAATAAAATCTGATACCTCAATTCATTAAAATTTTCGTTTAGTAACAGTTTTACTTTAAAGGTGCGAATTATAAATCCTATTGTTCTTTGATTAACGATAGCTTGTATTAAATGGAAGGGTAATAATGGAACAGTCGACTACAAGTAATTATTGAACGCGTAATTACACCGTAGCTAATTTACTGCTATATTTGTTAGGTTATGACGTTAAGGAAAAATTTTCTTTCTTGAAAACAATAACAGCCTTTGTAAATTGAAGTGTTATGTAACTTTCGAGTTTTTAA
This sequence comes from Abrostola triplasia, assembly GCA_946251915.1. Lineage (NCBI taxonomy): Eukaryota > Metazoa > Arthropoda > Insecta > Lepidoptera > Noctuidae > Abrostola > Abrostola triplasia. Next base: position 2,791,908 of record OX276433.1, read on the forward strand.
AAGAATATTGTTTAGGTAATCTTAACAACTCGTTATTTTCTTGTTACGTTTTCAGCGACATAGGGTTGGCGCAATAAGTTCTCATTTATTCATCTCTGACTGCCTCGTTGGTCTAGTGGTTGCTAAGCGTGACTGCCGAGCATGAGGTCCTGAGTTCGAATCCCGGGTCGGGCAAAGTGTTACTGCGTTTTTCCATTAGGTAATTCTCGGTAGCAGCACGGAGTTCGGGTTTGTGCCCGGTTGATGGCAATAGGCTCGCCCCCTATTACATTGGGACCAAAAAACATAACTGGCGAAATGTGTGTGTACTATATGTGCACCTCTGGCTACCCTTTCGGGGAATACAGGCGTGACGTTATGTCATTCATCTCTAGGTCTACCAGATAAATTATAATTATTTATCTATGAACTCTACTATGTATGTCTGTCTCGCATCGGTCTATTTTCTTTCGGATATCATCCATTATCCAATCCATCAATTTCTTCGCCCTTCGACTACTCATACTCGCATATTCAACGTCAAATTCAGTGAAAGTTATTTTCTATAACGTCCCCCAGAATTTAATTAAGCCACATTTCATTGATGTACCACGAAAACTTTCCCGCCAGTCTAGAAAGACTAAAGCGAACAGATTTCAAGTTCATGTACCTATTTAGTAGTTACCTACGTGTCTAAACTAAGTTTGGCCAATCTAATAACATTGTTATAAAAACTATCTGTATCTGAATCTAGATTTTCTACGAAAAACATATTTAAGTACCTACTGAGAGTCGGTTGGTGCTTGTAGATCGAAGTTGTTAGAACTTTTAGTCAAAGTCAAAGTCAAAATCTTTATTGCGTTCATGTGTAGATTAAGATGTTTAGTTAAGTATACATGTTCTTACATGAAACCCTGCAAGGGCGCAGCAATTTTCTTACACCTATAATTTTATACATAACAAATAAAGTTTAGAACTCTATAATGGCACTTAGTTAAAATTATATTACAATACGGAAGACAATCGTATTGTCTGTTTAGAAGTAGGTAGGTTAACTTGTTAAAGAAAAAAATGTGTGGGAATATTGATGAATTTATACATTGAAATTATACAGCCTGTAATGTCATATTTTGAATTTGGATACAGCAACAGAATTTTTTGACACTATGTAATTGGGTTTAGAACAAAAAAAATAAAATTGAGTAAGAGAATCGACCTACTGATAGGCATAGACAATAAAATTTAAGTTGACCACCATTTTCTAACTTAATTCTTTTTCTTTTAGAAACAAGGCAATAAAATGAAAAGTAGCAGTATAAGTATATGTCATATAAACTTGATTTCACGTCATACCACGTTAATGGTGAACCTAACGCCCCAGCCATAATAATATTATTATTCTTATTTCGGTGACTATTTTCCTTCACTTCTCGGATTTCGGGATCAAAATCGAATTTTTCAAGCTTTAGCGGTTTAGAGAGCTTTCTTCTATTTATGCTGAGAATAATGTAAGATATTATATGTATAGAGTAACTGCGCGTTAACAATAAGATCGGTTTTTTATTACATTACCCAAGTTCTTATCAGGTACTCTATCGTGAATTTTCATTACAACTTGGCCAGGTAACTTTATCACTTACTGCGTAGACAATAAATATCATTATTCTACAAACAAACCTACAAATACATGAGCACATGCCGTGTTGTTTGACCACAAAACCAACCTTTTATAATCTATGGTGGAATTGGGTCACGGTCAGTAACCCGACCTAGGTCTGACCTGACCAACCCTGCTACACCACAGACTACTTGACATGCCACTCATGGCATATCATTAATAATAATCACGTCTGTAAACTCCAATAGGAAAGGTAGATTCATCAATCGCAAACATAAATAATAGACTAGAAGTAAACTATTTTTCACAATCCTGAAAAAGAAAGCGTTCCTAATTCAAACCAAATAATCGATTTACCCTTGAAAAATAATTTCGAACCAGGAAATCGATTAACCTCGATTATAACCTTCGGTAAGCTGTGTTATGCTATACATGTAAATTATGAAGATATTGTTAATTTATAATTTTATTTCGAATGTCGAGGCAACGTTTCAACGCACGCAACTGCGAAAGTTATAAAGAAAATACTTTGCTTTTATGTTGCGAACTAGCGTGCAGTGGCTGGAATGAAAAGAAAAATAATTTTGCATTCTATTTTCAAACGCATACCTTATTTCCATACGGTATTGAAATTAGTTGCAAATGGTATCAATGAGGGTATCAATGTTTGTTCTATATTCTGAGGTATCGATAATAAACTTGAAAAGCATTATTCTTATTTCTCACACTTTCAAAGATTTTCTTACATAAGTTAACGTATAAATCATAATATAGGTACCTAGATGTCTAGATGAAGATTTAAGGTATGGATGTCTAGAGTTTAAAAATACTTTATTAGACATTTTAAACATTTAAGTTTTAATTATATCCGTCATCTTTCGTCCGTCCTTTTTATAAATTGTCTAGCTCAATCAAAAGCTTAATCCAAAATACCTTTCAAGGTTCGTATAGTGTAAAGGATATAAGAAAATAACTGTCATTATACGCTACCCAAGCAATCTCTTTAACAACTAAGTAGTACACGGACGCCACTCACATGGGAAAACCATAGTATCAGCCAACGTAATCAATTTATGGCACACAGCCATGCAACTTTCAACGCAGAAAATCAACACTGGCTGGAAATCAATGTCTTTCTTTACTTATTCAGCACATAGACAAGTGTAATAATAGACAATGGTAGAATCACGTATCGGTTTACAAAGCGTTTATGTGCGTTTAATGAACCAGTTACATCACACTTATCTGTTCGCCGTAGGAAGGCCGCGCGCCGTGAGCTTTCGTACCAGGCACGTGATCTTGAGTCTACTAGTATACTTATATAGCTACGGACTCACCTATATTTCAAAGCGTTAAACGGGTCATAGTGCCGTGATCGAAGCTCGTTTGTTAGGATTCGCTAACAGCTGTTTTCCTTTGATACCACTTACTGGTAAAGTTTTAATAAACACTTTTAAAGTTTCCGCTTTTGCACTGATTTATTGGTGCGATCAGTTTTATCGGAAGTCTGGGATTCGGTAAGAGTCAAGATACTATCAAACCGTTCTACTTAATAAGGTACTAGACTACACTGCTATCAAATACCTACTATCTATTGTTCGTAAGACTTAAGAAATTACTTTGCATGTTAAAAGAGGACATTGTTTTGAAATCACTTCAGTTTTGAACGACCTTCTCATGCATAATCGGTTAAAACTACAACATTAAGTATAACAAACGGAACCGGAAAATTTAAACAAACAATCAAGTGTATGCCGAGCATGTATTGAGTTGGGTTCCGTACATATACTGTACCTACAAAGTACGTGTCTCATCTGAGACTAAAGCCATCTATAATGGAGAAAGATCGGACGCAGTTAAAGCTGTTTTTGTCAAAAAGTACGTGTTTTCTCAGACTCGGAAGTGTGTCGATCTGTTATCATTGTCAATAATGATGTTGATACGAAATTCTGAATCATTTTCCGTTGTGAAAGCGAGACCCTGTTACGTGGCATCCCGCTTCCACAACTTAAACTGTCCTGCTATAAGAGTTCATGGTAAGGAGCCAGACTACCTAAGTGAGGTTGAGACGAGTCGCGAGAAATATGAGGTTCGACTTCGTTGATTTTGAGAAGCTAATGCGAGCTCTATCTTGCCTGTCGCTTCATTTACGTAGATTTCAACCACTACTTATATGTATAATAGTTATGAATGGTATTTTTATCTAGATCGTCCGATGGTGGGATTCTATGAAACCTTTGTCTTAGTATTATGTAAATATAGGAAAATCTATATCGAGAATCTCAGCGTTAGAAATGCGCGGCGTATTTATCCCACGTAGATTCGACGACCTGATTAGTGCAGTGGCTAAGCGATTGGACTGCTGCGCTAAGGGTCGCGGGTTCGATTCCCGCACGGGGCAAAACTTTGTGCGAACTACAGATGTTTGTCCCGAGTCTGGGTGTTAGTGTATGTGATATTTCATGTTCCTTTGTGAAACGCACCTACGACACAGGAGAAAATCCTAGTGTGGGGCAACGTTTTTTTTTTTTAAAAAAAAACAAATGTTTGTCGTAAATCACTTTAAACACTTTATTAGGTTTATAACCTTTATGTTTTTTTCACGTTCATAAACAAGGATATACCTATATTAGCTTATATATTACCTATATTAGATACCTATATTAGCTAATTACAAGCCAACTGTTTTGAAACATCGTAGGGCATAATATAATTTACGATTGCGTTTAACCATTCGACTGCCGAGCCCTAAAACAGCGCCATACCGTGGGATCCTCGATTACATGAATCAATTACGTCACATGAATGAATAGTGGAAACATCTAACACCTAGGCCTATATTATGTAAACAAGGAGTTGTCGTAAACGTTTAGAATATCGTGCGAAGCCATTACAGATGCACGTCAGTCTCATGTTGGTTAAACAATGGGATTCTCGGCTCTTATGCTACTTGCATTAGGCTGTTACGTTGAAGCCTTCGATTACAGAGTTCGGTGCCTCTTCTTCCAGAAGGACTGTGAGTGCTATTATTATTTACTAAACTATACAAAGTGACTGCTATCTGTAGTACCTACATAGGTAGGTAGTAGGTACCTACTACAATTTCTTTACAAATACCTATTACCTAATATATAGCTTAAAGGTAAGTTAAGAATTGTCATTAATATTGCCTATTCTCTGACAAATTATTCAACACACATTTACTTTGACAATAAGGCTTTGTACTAGACCTTATTTGTCAATCGAATGGGTTTTATGCACGCCATGCGTTCTAAAACAGGCCGCAAAATGTGGACGCGTCTTTATGTAAAGTGTAATATAAAATTAATTAAAATGTATCTGATTTCAGGTGTAAACCATTGCCCGCGCCTGATGCACCCTTATCACACGCGATGCGATGGCCAAACTATGTCGCAACGGACTTGCGGTGACCCACTTATATATGTTATAGGTAGATACAGCAGTGATATGTTGTTTTGTTTTATTTCCATTCAATATTGCCTCTTTTGGAATAGTCATAGAACGTACCTACGTAAAGTCTTAAAATTCCTATCCAGCAGCATTTATATAGGTCTATTTGCAACTTGACGACCTGATTAGCGCAGTGGCTAAGCGATTGGACTGTTGCGCTAAGGGTTGCGGGTTCGATTCCCGCACGGGGCAAAACTTTGTGCGAACCACAGATGTTTGTCCCGAGTCTGGGTGTTGGTGTATGTGATATTTCATGTTTGTGAAACGCACCCACGACACAAGAGAAATTCCCAGTGTGGGACGAGGTTTTTTTTAAAAAAAACTATAATATATCGTAGTTGGCTAGTCTCAGCTAAGACAGGCTGCCGTACACTTTGCCTTTACATTACAGGCTACACCTGTGGCTGGTCACGTTGCGACTGTAATGGCGACCTGCTTCTAGATGAAAACATCGGTGTTTGTGTAGAACAGAAGTACTGCACCACCCCCCTGACCCGGAAAGAGATGCGCAGAAATCGCAAGAAAAAGAAGGAGTGGCGTCTGTCAAAGAGACTTAGACTAAATAACTATAAGGATATTATGGACCAGTTTATTAGAGTAAATGATTGAGGGATTACTATTGTAATTTTGGTTAGTCTTATCCATGTTATTTACTCATTTTCCGGTTTTACTCACTAGTTTATTCGGATTCCCGAATTCGAGTATTCGTCGAATACTTTCTGATACGAACGGAGCCCTTATTCGTGAGCTGGTGTAAAACGGAATATAAATAAACGATATAGATTGAAGATGTATTCAAATAATGTTTTAAAGTTTAAGAGTCATTAAAATTATGTTTGTTGATATATTTTACATTTTATTTATTTATTTCCTGGAAAACATACAGCATTATTAATAATAATAAGCCAAAATAAACTTAAATGAAACATAAAACCAACAAAATTTTCATTGATGCATAATAATATTGTTTTGTGGATAAATTGTGTATAAGTTATTTCATTTTTATGCCTACGTAATAGCGCTACCTTAATAGTGGCAAGAAGACTGCCTACCAAGAAAACGAATATTATGTAGTTTATTTATTTAAAAACCATAGCCAGTATATTATATATACGAATGGAGTTTAGCATATGGATTGAAGGTGAACCCATCTAAGACGCAGGTTATTGTAGGTATTCGGCAGTCCTCAAATTATTAGTAAGATTGACTGGGGTGTGCTTCCTAAGGTAACTTTGACAGCGACAGTATTAGGAACCTGGGGATTTATTTCGACAAGAATTTTGTGGGGTCCCCAACTCTAAGAACTTAGCCGGAAAGTGTTCGCATCTGGACGTTCTTTGAAGAGGCTTCGTAATTTCCTCCCAACTGCCACCAAAGTTGCCCTTGCACAGTCTCGTCTCCACCCCCTACTAGATTATGCTGATGTCAGTTATCTCGATCTTACAGACGCTCAATTAGACAAGCTTGAGGGTCTTCAAGATTTGTATTTGGTTTGCGTAAATACGATCAGATCTCCGAATTTCGTTCTAGGCTCAAGTGGCATCCTATACGACTTCGCCGGAATGCTCATATTCTTTCCTTACTTTACAGTGTATTATTTAACTCGCTTCGCCCTACTATCTTAAAGAACGGTTTAAGTTCCTTGATGACGCACATACTAGGCACTTGAGGTCCTCAGAGAACTAGCGACTTGAGATGCCTATACACTCCACGCGATTTTACGACAAGTCGTTTACAGTCCAGGCTGTACGACTGTGGAACGAACTGCCGGTGCCTATAGAGCAGAATTTCGCGGACTTAAAAACAAACTAAAAATATGTGTAAGTACTTATCACTTTTGTCGACAAAAATAGCATTACACGAGACAATCTCTAAACGTTCTATGGATGCGCTACTAAGGATTCCGAATTCAAAGCCAATCCCCGAAAAAGAGCAACATCCGTAACTAATTCCGAAGCCATATAACAGTTATACTCAGCTCTGAGGTTATACGTGAACGCTCAAACAATAGAACTGTGAAGCCAGTCCAGTATTTACCTACAAAAAGGCATGTTTACTCAGATTCCAAGTCAACAACCATTCAAAATGACGGAAGAGCAGACAAACAAATCAATATGTCGACAATGCCTTTATTTTCCGCGAATACTTTGAGAAGTGAGGACGCAAATCACGATGCATCAAGTTCTAGTGATACTTTGTTTCATTCATGTTATAGAGACCGTATACTACGGTAGAGTTGGGAAACCAGGATGTCTAATGTATAACGAGACTTGTGAGTTATTTTCCACTTTCGTTTCTTAGTTAATGAGCTCCAGTAATTTGGAATGTTCAGGGAATAGGGTATCAAATGGGCCAACGTGAAGTGGCCAGTGAGAAGAGGCTTTTGTCGTACGATGGGATAGGCGAAGTGTATCGGAGACTGGGTGACCAAAATGTTAAGCCTGTGGTTAACATTTGAAGAAGGCTAGTCTCAGTTAATTCCTCACCGATTCTCTGGACTACATATCGTAAACGATCGAAAACAAAAGAAGTTAATACTTAATATTTAGCACTCTTGCAAAGTGTTTATGAATATTACTGATCCCTTAGAGACGTCATTTAATTCTGTTGCTTATTCTTTGTTAAATTATGTATACCTTAAGCATTGTGAATTTGTGATGCTTCAAACATCTGAAAGTGTAGATGAATAATGGCCAAAAGGTTTAACACCCAGGATTATAATCTTAAGCTAAGCTTTCAATAAAGTACAAGGCTTATTTTATTAGAGGTACTTAGGTGTGTTGCTTTAAAAATCTAAGTTTTCGCTGTAACACGTGTTGGATAAATAATAATACTATTATAATAATGGTTTTAGAAGCTAGAATTAAAAACTGTGTAATTAGGTCCGAACTAAACTTTATGTACAATTCTAGGTGTAGACGAATGTCCTGAACACATGCATAGATTGAACAGCGAATGTCGTCCGACTCCATCGCAACGGACTTGCGACGAACCTGTCGCAACATCTATGGGCATTATCTGCGACTGGTCGCGCTGCGATTGCGACTTCCCCTTCGTCTTACATCTGCTGTCGGGTTATTGCTTTTTATACGAAGATTGTCCGTGATTCGATCAAGGATGCAGTGAGATGGAAGATTGGAAATTTACACCTACGGGAATTGATTTGTTATAAGATATAAATTGTGATGTTATGAATATATTGGTTTTTATTTGCCTATCCTATGAAGCAGATCGGCCCCCTTACTATGAATTCTAAATCAGGACTATTTACGATGTAGAATCGAGACACCCGCGCCGCTACGTGAGTGTATTGCAGCAGGCGGCGTCTCGCTTCCACAACGTAAACTGTCCTGCTTTAAGAATTCATGGTAAGTGTGATGTTCTGGTAGATCTAGGTTTTAGAATCTAAGAGTAATGAAAAATATGTAACAATATCCAAGTTTTTGTGAAGCTGAAATGTTGATGGTATTCTGATAAGGGCTGACATAATTTAGTACGTTTTACCTAGCACATTACCTACTTCTTACGTGTGATAGAGAATAGGATTTTGTTAGGGGCACTCACATGGAAGACCTGATAGGTTGCAGAGTTATGGTACCTTAAGATTAAAACAGCACAGAGAAAAGGAAATCAGTATGTAGTTAATAGTTTTTAACTTTTATACCCGTGGTTTGGAGACTTATCTCAGTTGTAGATCCCTTATTATTTAATTATGACTTATTAATCTTTGTCTCCCGCTTGCTATGGAGGAAAGTGGGAACTAAATTTATATGCCTTCTCCTCCTATATATTATTTTATGATTAATTTCGTTGAGAGTTTTAAGACATCGAGTCATTCCTCTGGGACGTCTCGAGTTTTATTGCCTCGATGGTTCTCAAGGTTTATCATTGTAGATCCTGGCTTACAATGATGGATACGAGTGGTGGGCTTGTCTCGTAAAAAAAGCCAGATTGATAAACGATATTAGAACTTCTCGATACGAACTGCACATCAATAGATAAAAGTGCGGGTTATAACGCGACATGCGGCTGATTAACCGATAGCACCTTTTAATCTACATAATATACAATATTATGTATACTTAGATATTCTTCTGTATTTTCGAATTGTTCAGATATACGAATAATACGGATTATACATATGGACGAATATGTGAGAATAGCACAAGACTCATATCTTTATACGGATAGACAAGAATAAGCTGAATCGAGGTGCAGAACTTAAGGAAATGATTTAAAAAATTGGCATTGCTAACATGATTCCCTTTTGTTTCAGATACACTGGGCACTGTCCTATGCTGAAATTCCGTTTCGGAAAATGCTACGGAGACAATACGCGTCAAATACTAAGAGAAATACGCTCTAAAGGACTATTTAAGTAAGGAAGACTTAACTATATGCAGTTGTCAATAATGATTCTATTAGATATCAAACGTTTTCCACCTAAAACTATTTTATTCAGCTGTTTTAGACAAGTATCTCTCAGATGTTTTAAAGAGAGGAAACTCCTTTTCTCGCTATTTTTCAACATTATAAGTACTATACATATTTATATAATATCCTCCATCTTGTTTTTACCTTAAATTAGTTACCGTTACTGTTGTTGTATGTAACAGCCATTTTATTTTTATTTTATTTGGTAGCCATTTTACCCACATCTGCACATTTAACCTGACTATAGTTACACCATTGTACAACCTTCTGTTTAATTTCAGCAAGCCGCTAGAATACCGTCCAAGAGATAACTACGAGTTGAATCATCCGCGCTTCGACGTCCCACAGCGAGACGTCTACGACGGTTTGAGAAACAAACCCACAGCTCACATGACCGGGTATACGGGATATGTGCCTGGGATGAACTTCAGGTACAGTTTTAAGCATTTAATAGAACTGCATAACACTTAGGTACGGAGATACACCTAGTACTATAATTGTCATCATCAGCCGGAAGACGTCCACTGTTGAACAAATGCCTTCCTCTTAGGTAAGGGGGAAAGGTGCCATAATCCCCACGCTTGGCAAGCCGTTTGGGTATGGCAGTACTGATGGTGAAGTTACTTCTGAATTTTCTCTTAGTCGCCTCTTACGGCACCCACAGGAAAAAGTAATAAAATAACAATTCTAGGACGGATATCACACAGCACTATCATATTATAATACCGGCTATAACTTTTCCACTACAAGACAATAGACTGTTTTCACACAGAGAAGAAACAAGATAATGCGAGGTTCGCGATTTCAGATCTCAAAACCTGTTTATCTTTTCCATTAGTCAGTGGTGTCTTATAGCACTCACAGACGTTAATGATTAATTAAACTGATACTAAGTAAAGATTTCACGAAGTCAACATTTACCAGTGATAGTTATAATAATAATTTTGTCTCTGAGCAGAGATGTAAGAATATATAAAACAATACCACGTTTAGGTACACTTTATATAAATACCTTTGCAAAGCATTCAGTATATTTCCTGATACTTGCAAGCATGTTTCTAAGTACTTACAAGCCAATTATCATGTTGATGTGTTGTTGTCATGCTAGCTTTATTCTTTGAACTTGATTCCAAATTCGTACCTTTTATAGCGCTCGTAAATCTTAAATGCAAAATAATCCTTGGCATTTTGTTGCAAACGATTTGGTGAAGCTAAATGTAGGTTACAGCTGTTTATACGAGGTTTCATTTTGAATAATCGTCGTCGAAAATGTCAGTCAATTCAACGAGTCAACATCAAACATGTCGTGCCATGTCCTACAGAATTAACTGAAATTGCCTGATTAGTTAACTAAAATAATCGAACAAAAGACCTAGAATGATAGGACTATAGATCCTGATGGATAGAAGTTTAATATTTTTTTATTCATTGTCATATTTTTCAGTTACGGGAAATCGTACGGACGTACTGCAGACGACTGCATGGCGAATTTCACAGACAGGCAACGTGATATCAGACGTAAAGCGGACCTGAATAGAAGCTACGTGCGATCAAGAAGCGCGCCAAAAATGGAAACAGTACACTCCAGAGACGAAATTCGTCGCGACTTGAACAGATTCAGAGAAATCAACAAGTATAAAGGTAAGTCATAAGCCTTTGACAGTGTAAGCTGTGTGAAAGTCATACTTAAATCGCAATTGTAATAATGCTGAGTTTTCTGTTTGCGTCATTATTTGTATATTCAATTAATAATTTAAGATATTTGTAGATTCCGTATGATATATAAGTTTTTTTAAACGCAATCTATACAATGAACATTCGTGTACTACAAGGTTCTATCTTGGGTCCCCCAAACAAAATATTTTATTTTAATTGTTTTCTATTATATTTTACAGAAAACACAATATCTCCCGAATTCCCACCGATAGCCGGCTACACGGGCCACATACCACGCATTAAAGGATCTGAAGCATCGCTCAGTCAACGATACCATTGCGCAGCGAAACGCGGTCTGGAACTCATCAAAATGGAAAGGGAAAAGCGGAACGAGATCCATAACGCTGATACCAACATCAGGGCCATCTTGAAAGAGAGCGGGAAGAAGTATTCCTACTGGAACTGGGGATAGCATACAGGTAGAAGGATGTTTTTCACCAAGAGACGGTGAACATTCTTCTATAAAACGGAACGAACAGTATTTTCTTAAAGAATTTAAGGGAATTTGAGTCAGAATACTAGATATATGTTCATGTCATAGTCATCGGCCTATTTTTAACGAACGCGTGAATTTTATAGTTATATTTTGATAGATATAGAACTGAATGTTAATAACGCTACGTCTTCGTTGTGTGAGAATTCCTGAGAAAATGTAACATGTTTTAAAATCAACATTTCAAATTCATAGTCGACGGAATAATCGATCTTGCATGCCATTGATGCACAAATAGACACGATGCATTCAAAGAGTATTTCATTTATACTTCCAATTTGATAATGCAGAAAGTACAAACACTAAAATAGATGTATTAAGTCTACTGTAAAATTTAAAAATAAAATACATAGTAATTTAGTAACATTTCGTTTTATTGTTACATAATATTAAATAAAATAAGTGAATTCTAGTTAAAAACTAGATTCAGCGTGTATTGTAATATAAATATGCTATATATAAAAATAGTTTAATTTTTTGTTATTTGGTTTTATTACAACTGGCCGAAAATATTCCGCCATTATTTTACATAGTTTGTATAAATTTTATTCTTATAGTGTCATGTCCTACACGACTAAAGATAACTTAAACAATACTTTAAAACTAAATAATGTTTGAGCTATATTCCAGGTATTAATCGCTGATAATAAACAATAAGAAATTATATTTTTATAAATACGTTAATCAAAGAACTAAACATTTAATATTGCAATTGTATTAACGGATAAACTAATACATAATAAATTTAAATAAGCGTATGCCTGTAATAGTGTGCTTAAGAAATCAGCTTTTGCTGATCTGACTGACTGCCTCGTTGGTCTAGTGGTTGCTAACCGCGACTGCTGAGCACGAGGTCCTGTGTCCGAATCCCGGGTCAGGCAAAGTGTTACTGGCTTTTTCCATTAGGTAATTCTTAGTAGCAGCACGGAGTCTGGATTTTTGCCAAGTTGATGGCAATAGGCTCGCCCTATTACGTTGGGACCTAAAAACATAACTGGCGAAATGTGGGTGTACTGTATGTGCACCTCTGCCTACCCCTTCGGGGAATACAGGCGTGATGTTATATTTTATGTTAAGCTGAATCCGTCAAAATTATAGTCTATTAATTAATATTATTTTAAAACAACCGAAATAAAGCTCAAACTAAAGGTACATAAACATACGGCACAATGATAAAAAAGGTACAATATAATAATTTTTTTAAATATAGGTGCGTATAGCCGCCTGAATTAGAAAATCGTTGCCATACACAATACAACTAAGTTGAAATACTTTTTAATATATTATTTTGTTATCAGCTCCTAACGAAAAATAAATGTAATAGGTAGGTATTGATTACGACTAAACTCCATTTGTAATAACATTAGATAAACATATTTGTAGTTTATTCAAACGATTTTGAATTCTATCGTGTAAGCATAAGGATAAAATTAAAGGCAAAAACTTAATAACAATAAACTGTTTACTGCAGTTGTCATTTGTCTTTTTACCAGTGCAATAGAGTTCAAAATTGGTTGGATGAACTGCAATTAAAGGCAATGTTGAATATTATCACATCAGAACAAAACAGAATCCGTAAATGTGCGCAAAAGTGAGGCAGCATCAATTACTCCAAAACGGAGTAGTCGATTAGTTCACAAATATCCCGCGCGAGGTTGGAACGTATTACACGCAGCGAATTCAAAAAATCGATTATAACGTCCAGCGTAATGCCAGTGTAGAAATGTCGGACTTGTATAAAAATATGTTAGAATTACATTTCTTACTGTTATTTGCACACATGAACACGGCACAGAAAAAATGGCTGAACACGTGGCCTGTAGTTATTACAAATGGATGTTGAATATAATACAATATTCTTACATACACATAAAATACATTTAGGTATACATACAAATATAAAACTTATCATTAATCCGACTACTATATTTAAAGACAGTACAGTCTATGAGAATATTTAAATGCACTGTAAGTCTATGCACTTTTATTAAAGATCGTAAACAACCATTATTAGATTAATTATTGAGTAAACGCACTATTCATATGTTATGAGTAACATTATTTATTATTCAAAATAATTCGCCTTGGAAGCTTTCGTATTAGTGGTCTAGAAGTCAAAATACGAATAACGTAATAAATACGTGATACATTAAAAATCTAACCTATCTGACACAAAATTCGAACTTCAACATTTTGTGAAATGGCTCATAAGCTTTAATAGAACTACGAGTAAACAAACTTGCCATTAGTATTATAGATAGGACTACGGGTGGTTTGACTAGCCTGTGGTTCAATTAATTGGAACGTAGGCCAAAAGAAATGCCCATGGATCGACAAATAGAAATCCGCCATCAGTCCACGTGTAATAAATAGGACTACGGGTAGTTTGATTTACCCGTGGTTCAATTAATAGGACCATAGGCCAAAAGCAATGCCCAGGGGTCGACCAGTAGACGTCCGCCATTCGGCAATAAACGTATAAGTATTATATTTAAATTTTAGCTTACTGCACGTATTATGCATACAAACGTTAACTATGTCAAATCACACCCTGCGGAACACTTTCCTTCCTACCTTGAATAGGAATCCAAAATTATCGCTGCACGTATTGATAATATAGATTTTAAGTAGCTACTTTTAGAACTGTCAGCCCCTTACCATGTACTCTTAAAGCAGGACAGTTTACGTTGTAGAAGCGAGACGCTGTTACGTGCAGTGTAATCCGGCGTCTCGCTTCCACATCGTTAACTGTCCTGCTTTAATAATTCATGGTAAAGGGGCTGTTTCGTGAACTATCCAGTTATTGTTTACTCTTGAAATAAAGAATCTAGGTTAAGATTAACTTGCAGAAGCCATTTCAACAATCTTACCCGTCCTTTCATCAACACCATCAACTACCACTGACTTCTCATCTTCAACTGGCGGCAAAACTTCATTGACTTCGAGTTTCGTGTCTGTGGCCAGCTCTAACATTAACGTTTCTAATTTCTGGGCTTTCCGCGTTTCGTTGTGAGTTATCAATGCACATAAATGTTCAGTAAGTAATTCTTTCTTCTCTTTTTCCTTTTGCAAATGAATTTTCGCTTGAAGGAATTCTTTTTCCACTCTGAGGTAGTGTTTTCTGGAAAGATAAATAAGGTTTATCAGTCACATTTGCCTGCGGGTGGGCGGCGGCTGGTATAAGAAAACACGTGATTCTACTGATGAAGAATGAACCTTCCACAACGTAAACTGCCCTACTTTAAGAGCTCATGTAAGGGGGCTGGTCATAAGAAAGAAAATACGCGACTCGACATTTACAAGTGAAGAAAATGACCGTGAAATTGTATACTGAAATTGCAGTATCAAACTACATTTTCAATAACCGACTCTCTGTGAAATATTTTAAGTTTTTACCGAAACATTTTATTTTATAGTTTTTACTATCGAACATTTTCAAGTAAGGCTGCGTCATTAGGTTGTTCACTCAGGGAGAAATGAGAAGCGGACTGTATGTTAAGGCTGGTATATTTGCCGTTACTTTGTGGTACAAATTACTGTCCCGGACAAACAATATAAAATTAGAGGTCGTCCGTCGCGGAGGTGTCCGTGGTCGCGAGTGGTCAGCGCGTCCACCGTAGCGGCCCGCGCCGCTGTCGGCGCGTGCTTGTGATCACGCGGCCAATGCGTGTGGTCCACGCTTTGTTTACGTGCGCGCGATCGCGGCCAGCCCGCGCGCACTGTTGGGTTTAATTCCCAACAAGGTTACAAAAACATATTTTTCAGAACATTCTTCAGCTAGTTTTCCTGTATAGGAACAAAATTCAACTTACTCAGCATCAGCATAGCTCAAGCATGCCTGGTCAATCTTGCCCCGCAACACGGAAACGTCTTGTGAGAACTGGCTGTCCAACACTTGCAGCTCCTTCTTGATCTTCTCCAGCCTCAACACTTCTTCAGAGGTTTGTTTGGTCCTATAGTTATCAAATAATTGATTATTTAATTGGTTTATGGTTACCTATTTCTTGGCAAAGTACTGATACATATAGCTACAGCTAAACATTTCATGTAAAACCATTCACTTTTACATAAAGGGGATAACTATTTATTTTCAAAGTAGCGGACTCGGCAGATATCGTATTTTTCGACATTTAATTCAAACAGTTATTCTGCTATTTGGGGCGGAGACGAATCCAACAAATCAAAAACCATGAAAATCCATCCAGCTGGTCTGGTCAACTTATGGGTCTTCTAACAAACAGATAGAAGAAGATGTAAGTATAAAGGAAATTTGAAAAATGATAGAAATCGAACCCGCGACCTTCGTCGATCTTTGACGCTGATACCAGCTAAGCTACCGTCTCATGGGACCACGAGCCGACGATCTCTACTTTATATAGACAAATATGAATGCACACAACGTAATGCGATGAGTCAATATTATGCCACGCTAACTAGAACTTGTCACTCAATGACAGTACTTAGAGAATACTAGTTCTCTCATAATTATCATCATCATCAGTTACTACGTAGACAGGGCTATATGCAACTTTTTTGACACCACTGACTAACAATAAAGAAAAACACCGTGAGAACGCTTGGTCTTAATGATCTTATACCTCATTTATCTCTACTGAGACCATGCCCGCAAGATATAACAGTGCACCCACACAGGTATACTCATTATTCACCTGTAGCGTACGTTAGACGGACCCTGTATCAAAATGTGTTGGGGGGCCTTTTTGCTTACTTTATGTTATACGTTCGGGGCCCCTGTAGCCCGAAGGCCCTGTAGCGGTTGCTACGCCCCTGCTATTTACTCACACTTCGATGGGATGGCAAACCGACACAATCAGAAAGGCAAGTACTATATTGTGGCAAGCAAATAGAAGTACTGATTGAAACAAAACTCACTCAAAACACTCACCATATAGTTTTCGTGACGAGATTATAAAACTTTGTCATATTAACCATCTTCAAATATATATTGATTTACGAACCACACAATTATATCAAAACGGAACATTTGTACTGATGCTATGTGACTGAATGATTGGCGAGATAAAGAACTTGAAGCCCCTTGACCAAGATAGGATTGATAACGCAAGATATAATGGTTAACATCGCCAGTTTACTATGTAACTGTAATAGGTTTAAAATGGATTCTTTGTGTTCACTCATAATCATTCGTAACAGCATCAAATTAGGTACAATGTACTGAGTGTCAATTCCTGTTCAGTACCGATCTAATCTCAATTGTTTTAACGTCAAATTTGACATTTCTGTGTCACAAAAAAGAACTGAATCTAGAGTTGAATATACGTGAATCGCTGATTATACAGCATTGAAAAGCGACACATAATTATACATAATCAAACAGTTTACTTGCTCAACATTATGCATTTGTCACAGTATAAACGGAAGCACACAACTAAAACAGCTGTCGACCCAGTTTTTAATGCGAACAATATTTTCCCATGGCTTTAACGCTTGAGTTTGCGAAAGAATTCGGTTTAAAAACCTGTTGATAGTGAAAGGGCGAATTAAGGAGCTGTATATTTATAAAATGTATTGTTAAAAAATAATGGTTTTCATTCTCACGAGTGTTTATAGAATGTTTTCGGTAATTTAGAGATTTTTGCCAGTTCTAATCTAGTTGAGTATCAGTATTTTATACAGAGCGACAATAATTACTGCCAATAAAAGGCCAAGAAGTACAGAAGAGATGCGACGTAAGCGGTCGCTAAAAATATACTTTATAATATGTATAGCTTTCTCAGACTAATCCCAGTGTACAACTAAAAGAGAACAAATAAAACTATAACTCACCTATCAGCTAAAGCTTTTGCTAGCATCTCCTTCCTTTTCTTATTTTGCTCTTCCATAATCTTCTGCCTCAACTGCAGTTCTTCTAACTTAGCTGCATGATTTGCTAATTCATCTTCTGAATAATTCTCCGCGCCTCTCACTATATCTGGTGCTACTACAATACTGTTTTTCCTATCGGTGTTACTTTCAAGAATATTAGAGTTCGTATCAGAGTTTTGTGCATTCATTTTGTTATTTCTTTCTTCAGTTTCTGCACTGCTTTCACTATTGGCTGCAGCAGTAAGATTGTCATTCTTATCAACATTTTCTTTGTTGTTTTCCTTGTCGGTAGCCATGTCGCGAGCTGGCGTTGTAGGTGATCTTAGACTGAGTTTACATTTATCAAATTCAATATTGTCTATAGCATCATCTGAATTCTGCTTCTTCAATGTCGGCAGTTTGTATTGGTTCGTCACTCTTTTAGGTTTGTAACCAATCCTGTCGATCTTCTTTACATTTGCAGAATTTATTCTTGGAGCTGAAATCGAATATCCAAATCTTTGAATATGGTTATCTTTTTCTAGGAAACAACAATAAAGTAAAAAGGCATAACATAATTCAGCACAGCTCTACAACCTACTTGCACCAATAAACTGAACTTCAATTAACTGTTAATCTGATATCATGTACCTACTATAATAAATAAATATCAACAGAGGTGTTTTTGGTTGTAATTGTATCTATAGGCTGTTAGATACAATTACTCCATGTTTAATTGATTGGCGCAAGTGGTTCGGGACTTAAATCAAAATTAAAATAAATCATAAAACTAATTTACATAAATTAACTTAAATTTGTTCATGCTAGATAGACATTTAAAATAATATTTACTCCATCTATCCTAATAATTACTTAAGGCACATACAATCTACAACACAGTTACTATGGATTGAACATGAATGTTTACCTGTGAAATGCATTGGTGATAAACAAGTCTAATTCGCATATCCAGCAAAATTATACCAGTTTTGAACCAGAATGAAATATTGATGTTAGAGGGATAAAGGAAGGGACAAAGTGTGAGTAGACAGATACAAAAATTTTGAAAAACTAAACATAAAGGAGGGGAATTAAAAATAATGAAAGAAAATGGATAAATAAGGATGTTCTGTGATGAATAAAGGACAAGGAAGAAATTATGGCAATGGATGATATATGGGTTCATCATCATCAGCCGGAAGATGTCCACTGTTGAACGAAAGCCTCCCCCTTACACCGCTACAATGTATGGGATATAGGACCCCAATCTATGACGAAAGAAGCATGGCAAGCTGCACATGACAATAAGCTGAGCCCAAAAGTGACTCCTAATACTGTCTTTAATGTGTGCTGTAAAACTAATATTTTCGTTTGTTTGTGTATCACTTAGCAGACTATTAACAAAGCTATTAATTTAACACAAGTATAAGTACTTGTACTAAAAGAATTCTACAATACCAATCGAATCTAGAAATTAGTGATGTTTTAAAAATCTAATGAAGTTCTTGCTGGATGCATGAGTTGTAAACACTATGCTAATAATAATCCATTAAAAGATCTAATAAGCTTATTAAATGTGCAAAGGAAATATATTTTAATGTTTTGTCTCTGCACTACCCTAAGGTTTTTTTTTATTTTATTTATTTATATTTAATACTTAAGTATAGTTGTGTACAAGGCGGACTTAATGCCTTAAGCATTTTCTACCAGTCTAACCTTATTTTTATTATTATTTTATTTATTTTCAACAGGTACAACAGCATCTATATCACACTTTGTAATTTATAATATAGGAAACTAATATTAAGGATTGGCTTCGGTCCACGTTTTTCTCTTCTATAGTAAAGAAAAATAAAGTCAATCTGTCTGGAATACGAATTAATGTTTATACAATTTCACATAAATGTCAAACAGACTGGTTGCTGAGTAGAGAACGATTCTACTTTTTATTTGTTCTGCCTACATAGGAAAAGCATTGTTATAAACAGAACCAAAGCTTACTTTTCCATAGCAACCAATAAAATATAATAACAGATCCGTTTAGATATTTTATTTAATCCCAGTGATTAAAAATAAAATTAACAAATACAAAAGTCACTATAACTACATTGAATTGCAAAGTATTTTCAAATAAATAATAACACAAAAGAAACTGTATCGAAGCATGTAACAAATGAGGTTACAACATGTTAGTCAGCCTTGTTCTTGATGCGCTGGTTCACTTCGGTTAGACCAACCAAGAAGCGGTGCACGCAAGTCCGCATCATCTCTATCTCGTCATCCGTCCACTTTCCTCCGGGCTGTGAGTCGCCAAGCGGGTGCAACATCATCGTCATCTCAGACAACTTTTGAAATGCTTTTCCCGCTTCCAGGAATATGTCTGCCACTATCCAGTGCAATTATTCATAGTTAAATAGAAAAATATAACAATACTTACAACAATTACATTATGTGAAATATCAATTGTTAAAATACTTAACTATGTAAACAGGTGAGTAAAAACATTTTATATCTATCAATACTAAGATAAAAATATGTACAGACTGAGTTAACAAGTTACTTAAATAAAGTACAATAAATAGTTAGAACATACCTAATGTAGCAAATATAATTACACACACAGATTGTATCACTTAACAACCTTGATTATTATCATGTATAGACTTTATGATTCACAAATGATTTGAATACTGGGTGTTTATAACACTTTTTTGTTGTTAAATCCTTGAATAAAACCTTAATTCAAATAAAGATCCATAATGCTTTGTTCTATTCTTGAATTATAATAGTTAATTGCATCATAGTGAGATCATCTGCACCCCAATGCTATGTTACGTATTTTGTAATTATATTTAAAACTTCCTATCTTCCAAATTCTGCGAACTAGTTTACTATGATTAATAATAACAGAAGATGTTATTAAATGTTATAAAACTTCCATTCATTTAGAATTTAAATTTGTTTGGTATAGATTTTCCCGGTAATGAAAAGTTAAGAGGAGCTAGTTGCATATGATTTCGTTAGTTTAGTTTTACGAACCTGATAATATAGTTGATTCGACCTACTTCATTGATTACCATAAACTTTAGTGTTCATGCGAGTAAGTTATAGTATAAACTGTATGATAAAATTAGCTACAGTGAGGATGTGAGTATTTACCGATATTCGTGGTAGTTTCCCCGGATTTTATGCGTTTCAGTTCCTCTTCGCTGAAACCAGAGAAAGTGGACATGCTGCAAGATTATCCTTGGCCAGTTATCCTATTGATCTTTTTTAGTTTAGTATAATAACACAGTGTTTAAATAAAAAATAATATTCAACCGTTTTCACGATCGATCGAAATTCGCGATCAAGTCGTGACAACTGACGTATTTTGATATGACGTAAATGACATTTTGTTGTCTTGACATTTGATACGCTGACGTGTGACGGCTACGTTTCGATCGTAATCCAAAGCTTTATTTATGTTTTTTACGCTTTGCGTTGTACGTATGGTTTTTATAGATTAGCATATAATTATTTCATTCTACAGATTCCTCTTTGGAATGAAAGATATGCTCTAATATGCTATTGTAATCTAAAAAGCCATAGATAATATCAATATCTCACTGCGGTATTTAGTTAAGATTTCTTAGTCTATGCCCTCATAGCTCCTGACCGGGGGCCGAGCAAAAATCAGTAGCGTAGCAGTAGATCAAAAATAGTCCCTAAATAATCTCTTTGGATCCGGCCGTCGCCTTTTGTCATGATAGTTAGCGATGTGCAAAGTCGAGGCTTGAATCCCGCAGGGGACGCCCTTTGACACACTCGCTTAATTATTTTTTATAGTTTTAGCCTTGACTGGAGGCTCTTGGGTCTCGCCATAAAGCCCGGTAAAGCAGTTAAAGCCCCTCCCGGGGCTGTCTGTGGCGGACCACTTTAAAGAAAAAAAGTCTATGCCCTAATCACATAGACCCGTAGTCTATGACTGACTATGCTATTGGCGGCTTAGCGGCACCTTGTTTAGGTTATAATTTTCAGTTTATAAACTAAGAAAGGTATATTACCGGTTGCATTTCCAATTCAATTATTAAAGCTTGTTTGATTTTGTGCATCATCGCTTTGTTTTAATTTTCAGCAAATTCACCAAAAATGGCGGCGGCTATGCCAATAAACCCAAAACCCTTTCTCAACAGCCTTACAGGAAAATCTGTACTTGTTAAACTAAAGTGGGGTCATGAATACAAAGGACTACTTGTATCAGCTGACGGGTACATGAACTTGCAACTGGCTAACACTGAAGAAATCGTCGATGGCTCGTGTACAGGTTAGTTGGGTTGTAAACAAATCCTCACTGTCAACATGTTGAAAAGTCAGCGAGTGACTTTACCTAAAATAAAAGCCAGAACGAACAATAAACAATGAACTGTATCAAGTATTATTTTAGAAGTCAACAAGCAACTTATATTTTAAGCTATGGAGCATGGTCTATATTCTAAGGGAGCATGTATCATCTCCTATGTTGGCTCATTGACCATAATATAGACTTACTGGCCTAAACTTCTTAACTTTGGTATATCATGGCAACTGTTATTAATTTACATTGAGCCTTCGTTGAGTAGTATTCAATTGTTACAACTAAATTATTTAAAACACATAATCTGATGCTCAAAATTACTATTGTACCTTAGATTCCAACATGTGATTGTAGCGAATAAATAAATTATGAACTCTAAAAAACTTTCATTACTTTCAGGTAATCTTGGTGAAGTTCTTATTAGGTGTAACAATGTACTATATGTAAGAGGAGCTGAGGAAGAAGATGAAGAAGGTGAAATGAAAGAATAGAAGTAAACTAGAATAATTTAATGATAAGAATAGTTTAAGATTTTCCATACTTATAAGTTCTGTCATTGCAATGCATACAAAATAGGTTAAAATCAAGCCAATGTTTCAATATATAATGAGCACAATTTTTTGTTCAGAAGATAATTGGTTACTTTTTAGTAAAAAAGTATGTGATAAGTATTTGATTAAAAAATAAATATACATACATTCTTACATATTACAATTCCATGTCTGAATTCCAACCTTGGCAATAAACTTGAAAACCTATTCAATCTTTTATTTGGTTTCAACCAACTTTTAACCTTTAAAAATGATTACTTTCAAGTTAGGACAAAAACTGCAAAATATTGAATGTCAATTCATATTGATGGCCTAGTAGTATAGTGGTTGATAAGTGCAACAAGCATGAGGCCCTGGGTTCGAATCCCGGGTCGGGCAAAGGGCAACTGGATGTTTCTATTTGGTAATTTGGAGACAGGATGTGTGCCTGACTGACGGCAATAGGCTTGCCCCCCATAACAACTGATGAAATGTCGGTTTACTATAATATGTGCAGCTCTACCTACCTCTTCGGGGAATACAGGCGTGAAGTTATGATTTGTATATTGAATTAAAAGGTATATATAATCATATTCTCTTTATTAATTAACAGATATTTACAGAAATCACAACATTTATTCAATCATACACTAAAAAAAGAAGTTAATATGTGCCAAAATGTAATGTGTACATAGAGCAATTAAAATCAAAAAGTATATTGTAATTTGAACCATGAAACATTGAAATCCTATCCTTGACAGTAAGGTGGCTATGTCAGTGCAGAGTATTAAATATTTTATACTGAAAAATTTACTGTATGTAAATTTTAGTTATTTGGAGCTGATTTTTGTTTTACAATTATAATAATGAGGTAAGGTATCATATAAAAAAATGCATTTTCCTTAAAGGGTTACAAATGGGAAATAACTAACATCCGAAGCTAAGAAACAGGGTAATACATATTTAATATAATTATGCGTTACATATTATTAAAAACCGGAAGCAGGTATATACCCTAATGTATTATGAAATTCTTGAGTTTTTCTTTAAATTCAAATGTTTATTTACGAGAACGTTATTAGTTGCCCACAGGCGTAGACGATATTGATATAATATAAATGTACTAAGATACATACTTTATCATTAAGTTCCAATTTGATTAATAAGTTAAGGTATCTTTATGAGTCTACTTTTATTGTTTTATCCAAATCAAGTACCTTATTACCAGATAAGTCTTCGAAATCACTTCTTATTAAAAAAACACACGTAAAAACTCGACAACAGGACTGCAACCTTATGTTTTCTCACGTGAACGCTAGCGCAAACGTAAAATATTTGTACCTATGTTGAATAAAAATGTCTATACAGCGATTCCAGCGGTTTTATAGGAGTTATAATTAACCATACAAAATATACGTGTTTGCTAGGGGGCTAAAGTATGAAATCATATGGTAGAGGTACAGATTCAATCAAGAAATAATTGTATTACACTTTAACTTATTTAATAAAGGCGATAAAATCACGACTGCAAATTGTGTTACAATTTTTTTACTTATGTTTAAAAAAAAAAAACAATTTGCATTTAACATAAAATGCGTCTATTTATGTTTATAGTAAGCCCAGTTTAATAAAACTTAAAATAAAGGCAATCTACAATATTATATACGTAGGCATATCGATAAAATAACTACCTAAGTAGTTACAATTATTTTAAAATAAAATATACAACATCGATAATTGGCACTATTTGCGTTTTGATTATTATTAGTTGTATAATTATTCAAGTTTAACCTTTTGAACACCACGGTCGGATATAGCCGACAATTCAACACGTGGTCAACACGCCTCCGTCGGCTAGAGACGACAACATGCGACCATTAATTTGTGGCTTGGCGTGGAAGGGTCGCCGCCGCGCCGTGCGTTTATGCTCTGGCGTTCAAAAAGTCAATTGTTAATTAACATTAAAGTTATCTTACGCCCAAATAAAAATAAAATAGTAACAAAAATAAACTTTGAGCTGATTTCTTATATACTTTACTTATTGCTGTTTATGTTAACAAAATATGATTAGTCCATTAGGAACATACAATATACTTACTTTTACACAGAGTAGTGATTATACTAGTTGCATTGATGCAGAGGGTTCGCAAAGTATTTTGTTTCATTTAGAAATCAAAATAATTATGTAAAAAATTATTACCTACGTTGTTTTTCAAATCGTTGACGTAATACTATGAAAATAGTATCTGGAGTCGATGACCCAAGTATTTTTTTAATTATTGCAGTTTAAAAAACACTAATAAACAATATTGCAGTTGGTTTAATGATTTATTCCCACATGTAAAAACTCTTTTCTGAAAACGTATTCGTTTAACTTAACCTAAAAGTGGGTAGTCTTTGCAAGCATTTGCGTGTAACCTTATTTATGGCAAAAATAAATAAATAATTAATTATGGGTAATGTATATGTGGTGGAGGCCTTTGTTCAACAGTGGATGTCTTCCGGCTGATGATGGTGATGAATGTATTATTATGTATGTGTAGCGACATCTACACGTCGAAGGACGAGTGACGTAGCTAATCCTGCATCGCGCTAGCGAAGTAATCACATTCGCTAGCTATATACACAGCCGCCCCGAGTTGAGAAGTGAAAGATCTTCTCTTTTCGTTGGAGGAACTCCACATCCCTTCCTCTACATAATATGTTATGTAACTGCAAACCTTGATCATAACCTACCTCTTAAAATACAGGTATACTAGTTTAATAGGTAGAGTATTATTCTTGCACAGAATTTGCAACAAACTGTAATTTTATTTTAAACCAAACTGTATTGTCAAACTGTGTGTTTTAGTTAAATAAATAATAATAACAGCCTATAACTGTCCCACTGCAGGGCAAAGGCCTCTTTTCGTATAGAGAATGTCTGAAATGAATCGTTCTATCGATCCATACTATCCATCGTGTATACGGGTCCCTTTAAAATCAAATTCTAATTTTACCATTGTTATATTACACGTAAATGCTTCCGAAGAAAATCCACTTAAATTATTGCTTATTGTAACAGCATATTACATGCTAAATGGAACTCTTGTGTTATTGATATAAATATTTACTGTATATAAATCTATCTCCCATAAACATCACATGCGCGACTCAACGGGTTATGGGCAATTAACCCATTCTAGGCAGTGTTACATTAGCTTTTTAAAATCCGTATTCAGTACAATATGCACAATTTTTACTAATAACCAATACTAATATACTACATTCCGGATATTCTCTCTAGTGTTTGCGGGAATGCCCGTCCAGTTTCAAACTCGAACGGACGATACTCACGTGAGTATAACCGGAATATTATATATTAAATCATGTGTATAACAATCACGAAATGTTTTATAGTTAAACAAATAATACGTTGATTGCAAATAACTAAAAACTATAGTTTCGATTGAATTTCAACTCTCAAGTGCTAAATATCGTATAGGTATTTTGCCTTTTTTGTATTATATCGTTGAGATTGGACCGAAGCTGTTTTTAACCGATTTACAAAAAGAGAAGGTTCTTAATTCGTCGGTATTTATTTTTATACGAACGTGCCTTGTCGTGGTCTTCTGTTTAACATTAAATTTATTTCGCTTCCCATTTGGTACTCAATACTGAACGCATAGAAAAATACTTTAAAAACAGATATTTCCACAGGAACACCAAACAAAAAAAAAAGACAAAGATCATACAATTTTCGTACATAATGAATTGTGATCAATGAAATAAATTTGCAGATTGCTCAGTCCGTAAAGGACCCATTTATACCACCGTCGACCTACGTCCGATTACGTTTCTGTGTGTATA
Source organism: Abrostola triplasia (assembly GCA_946251915.1). NCBI lineage: Eukaryota > Metazoa > Arthropoda > Insecta > Lepidoptera > Noctuidae > Abrostola > Abrostola triplasia. Next base: position 2,818,160 of record OX276433.1, read on the forward strand.
CTTCTTTCTTAATCAGTGTTACTGTTGCAATCAATGTCATTGTGGCGTTCTAAGGGGGAGGCCTTTGTTTGTGGACGTGTTCTGGCTGATGACGATAATTTTACAGCCCCTTACCATAAACTGCTAAAACGAGACACTTAACGTTGTGGAAGTCAGGCGCCGCATTACACTGCACGTAGCGGCGGCGGCATCTCGCTTCTACAACGCAAACTGTCATGCTATAAGAGTTCATGGTAAGGGGGCTGGTGTTGGTCTCCCAAACAACAGTTGGCCTCTGCCTATGAATACCACAGATATCTACTTTCGTCTTGACGCACTGCTTTCATTTACTCTTATATCATTCTAAAACTCCATTAGTTCACTATTCTGTGGCTATAACCTTATTCTATAACCGAATTACAATAACGTAATTATTTATTTGTCACATTTGAAATTATTGTTAATATTAATAAAAGTACGCTGTTATAGCTACGAATCTTCGATCAAGGAAGCTTTGTTCAACCTCCACAGATCCGCCCACGTCGTTCGCCAACGTTAATATCTGAAATAGAAACGACAGAATTGTTAAATTAATTAAATTGTAAAAGCAATATTTATTGTTGTCAGATTATAGGGTTACCCTCAAACCAGACTTTAAATTGTCTATTATTTATGCAAGTAAAAAAATTAGTGCTTAGTGGTAATTAAAAAAAAAATAAACAGCTGTATACAGAGGCGCACTTCATGCCCCAGCAGCTGAGGCATTCTCTATGTGGTGCAAAAATTACACGGTAGGTAAAACAATAAAATTAGATAAATAATTTGTACAGTTACCGAGTGTCAACTCTGTATGTTAAATACTCTGTGGCTCACCTGGTCCGGCCTGGAGTTTCGAGGTAGGTAGAGCGCTATGGTAGGCGAGATGGTGCGAGCCACCTTCATCAGTTCAGAGGCAGGACGCGGCTCCAACATCGTCTCTAGGTCGTACTCACGATTCTGTGGAACAAGTGTGGCGACCAATTAAAATATTTACACAAGCCCGTATCGTCTGCCGAGTAGTTTTCGGCCTAGAATTGACCACCCCCTATACTCCCGTGGGTGTCGTAAGAGGCGACTAAGGGAAAACCCAGAAGTTGAGTAACAGCATCTTTTGTAACTTCACCACCAACACTGCGATCCCCCCCCCCCCTTACCCTTACATAAGGGGGAGGCCTTTGTTCAACAGTGGACGTCTTCCGGCTGATGATGATGGAATAGACCGGAATTCAAACATTTAAATGATCGGACTCCGTTCTTATGTGACGGGAACTATACGAGTATACTCACATCGGAGTAGTCGGGCCCTCCCCACGGTGGGCTCAGGAACACCATGTCCGCCTTCAGCTGTGGCGCCAGCTCGAAGAAGTCTCCCTCTATGAACTCGATGCGGTCGGCCACGCCGTACACGGCCGCGTTGTGTTTAGCCATCTCGATCTTTTTAGGATCAATGTCTATTGCTATCACTGTGGAATTGAGTTAAATATTTGTATTATATAGTCAGAAATAGGCCTGGAAAGGTTCTTGATTTTGATCTTAGACCGAACTCTACACAATACATCACGCCTGTATTCCACGAAGAGGTAGGCATAGATGCACATATAGTACACCCACATTTCGCCAGTTATGTTTTTAGGTCATAATGTAATAGGAGCGAGCTTACTACCATTAACCGGGCACAAATCCAGAATCCTTGCTCCTACTGAGAATAACCTGATGGGAAAAACCCAGTAACACTTTGCCCGATCCGGGATTCGAACCCAGGACCTCGTGCTCAGCAGTTTATCTAAAATGTATAGCTCTATTACCCGCCCTACCATAAGCTAGACTCCCCACCAATGACTGCAACTGCAAATGGCTACAATATTCCCACTACAGGCTACATACCTTTCTTGCTGGTGTGCGCGAACTGTATGGTGTTCCCGCCCGCGCCGCAGAAGGCGTCGAGCACGACGTCGTACACGTACTTGTTGGCGATGTGCCACGCCACGCTCTCCGGCGTCACGCTGAACCAACTCTCGCGGTCCAACTTTATACCCTCGTCGAATCTATGAATAATGTAAGTAATTATTGTTATTGATTTCTTTTGGAACTGGGGAAGGAACATATACAATCTCAGTCAGCTGAGAGAAATCGCGATACCTGATATGGCCGGGGGCAATTCTCGAGCTTCTAATTTTCGGTTTGATCGAATTTTCGGCTAATTTATGACCGAAAAATGTTTTTTTGTCGAAAATGACCGAAAACTCGGGTCAATCCCTATTTTTAACTGAAATATATTTTTCAACAGTGGTATTTTATGTATAAAGCAGTATATTGTAATTACCTATGGAACAGCGAGTGCCTCTTCTTCCAGTACTTGTACATTTTGGGGTCGTCCCTTAGTTCAGCCGGGAGGCCTGACGCATCACAATCGTCTTCCAGTCTCGAGTACCTTTTAGGCCGTTTTCTACGCTTCGTTGACTCAACTTGCGAGGCTACGTACGAGAAAATTGATTCGTTAAATACATTACTGTGAACAATAGCAGGCTTTGAATTAATTTTAAGGCAGAAAACTGTGGGAAGAAAATGATACATTGGGAATCCGAAAAATGTAGAAGTCGGTTAACTAATGTAAGGACTTCTATGTTTGTAAGTACAGTATTCTTTCGAGTCGGTCCAGTTAACATTTTAAGACTTAAACCTTTAGATATGGACAATAGAACTCTTTATTAATGCCAGATAAGAATTGTTTATGGTACAACAATTAAAAAAAAGCCTAACCCAAAAACTATTATCCTTCAAAAATACAAAAAAACCCAATGCATACCTGCATTAAATATAGTTGACTCTTCAGCTTTGTTAACCTTTTCATCCAGTTCATCATTGGAGTCTTCAGCGTCACAAGGCAACGGTACAGCGGCCGCGTCCGCAAGCTTAACACTATCGTCGTCTAAACTCGCCTCCTTTGATGTATCGCATAAGGCTCTTGTATTATCTGTGGGAATGTCTATTGCCTTCTCACTGTCAGATTTCACCTCTGTGCAGTCGTCATCTGTTTGCATATCTTTTTCTTCTTGGTCTTTTGTCTGATAAAATTATATTTATGGTGCTTAATATTTATTTAATGACTTTTGTACCAAAAGCTTTTTAGTGTGAAGAAAAAAATGTGGGAATTTCGAATAATTTCAAATTCAGATTATAATTAAAATTAAATCTGACATAAATAAAAGAATATTCTCATAATTCACCGATATTATGCCTGTCTAACAGCAACATTATATCCCTTACAAATTCAAAACCTCAAGTAATAGATATAAAAACAACCATAAAGTTATATTAAATATAATTATTAAAACACTAGGCTAACCAATGGCCTATAAGAAATTGCTTTTAAGAGCCATTTCACATTTTTTGACAGTTTTCTGAATTTTCGGACGCGAAATTTATCATCTTAGGTAGTACTAAGGAATTTCTAAATACATGTAGAATGTAGACCAATCTTTCCCATTGTTACAAATAGAATTAGATTTTCAAAATATAACTTGATTGCTGTGTGGTGAGCTATTTCCCGCAACACGTTTTCTGAAAATCCATCGCAGAGCCATTTTCGGGCTTCAAATTCTACCATTTACATCAACAAATTTAAATGGAAAAAATACAGTAGGCATAGGACATATACTTTTGTTGTAACATACGGTGGAAAATTTTCGATTAATAACACTTTTAATTGATAAAAAAATAAATACTTAAACCGGTTTTCACGGTTTTATATGGTAATTTTATCGCGACTTTTTGGTTTAAATAAAGGTATTTATTACTTTTAAAATTATGTCATAATGAACTATGCTCTCTGGGAAATCTATTAATACAATGTTTTTAAATATTCCTTTATTTAATTAGATATAATACCATTTTTAATATCACTCAAAATCACAATAAATTACAATGCACAAACGTAGAACGATCAGTCGGGCCCGAGCGCCCTTAGAGGCAGGACCTGTGTCACTTTTTTCAAATTTTGAATTACGAAAATTCGTATTAAAAACCCATTTTTATACTACGACCACAACGTTTTCATTTTCTACGAATTATTTTCATCCGGTTTTGTTTATTATAAAATGTTAATAATTTTTTTTAAATATTTTATTTGATTAATATTCAGCAACCATCCAATCAGATATTATATCTGATGACGTAAGTTTCTGTTCTGTAGCAGCACACTCAATCATAAGTTGCGCGAAAAATGTTGCCAAAAATGTTGTCCCCTCAATGCGCAAAGTAGTCCCAGCCAACGTTCATGCTAACCTGATTTCGGAAATTTTGCACAAACCTCACATCTTATCTACTTTCTACCCCCTGCTCGAGTTCGTCCTTATTTGCAATTATAAGGTCGGTAAGGGAAGGGGTGGCGCCGCTATTTACCTCCGTAACGATTCCACTGCATTCGAAACTGTATTATAATCGATAGGTTCATATTATGCACACCACATCATCATGGGAGATTTCAACACTTCCTTACTCCGCATACCTCCCAATCCTCCAAACTCCTGCACATAGTCGATTCTGCCAGCCTACTCGTCGTACTGCTTCAAGCCACTCACCACAACGATGTAGCTGAGCACACTCGGCTCGATTTCATTAATACCCCCAATCCTTCCCTGGTTTCCTCTCATGGCCGACTCGTCACCGCTGGATTCTCTCACCACGACCTTATACTTTTATCGTATATCCTCAAACCTCATAAACCTAAGCTCAAGGTACTGTACAATGTACATGCACAGCTTCGCGCGAATCAATGTAAGCAAACTGAGTTCAGATGCTTCTCTAATCGACTGGAAACCTATGATGGAGGCTCCCGCGGTCGACGAAAAGGTAAGCGGTTTTAACCGGGAAATCAGCGAGCTTTATGATATACACGCACCGGTTGAAAAGGTAAAGCTGAAGCGTCCACCTGCGCCATGGATTTTGAATGGTGTAAAGTTGGCCATAAAGCGTAGGGATCGCGCTTTTTGAAAATTCAAGAAAGATCGTGATGAGGACTGGAATCTTTTCAAAGCTGCACGAAATCGGTATAATTAAGTAATATCTAATACCAAACGCCGCCATATTCTAAATTACGTTTATTTATGTTCCACTTTTGCCGATCTCTGGAAGTTCCTTGAAACTCTCAGTATTGGCAAATCACCACTATTTGACCGGTTGAATTCCATTGATTAGGACGATCTCAATTCGCATTTCTTCACTAGCCCAACTTTAGACAAAAGACCAAACCTCAGACACTTGCTTACGTCGATGGTCTCCCGCGTCCCAACATGAATTTCTTGCACATATCTCCAGTCACTGAGGGAGAAATCAAAAAGATCATCTTCCATCAAATCCATATCGTTAGACTGTGATAACGTCTATCGCGGAATGATCGTCACAATAGTTGACCACCTTTTTCCATCAATCACACACATAATATCGTGCTCCTTGGATACCGGATACTTCCCCTCCTTGTACCGCAAAGCTTTCGTTCACCTTTTACCTAAAATATCGAGCTCTTCTCTACCCAGTCACTTCCGACCAATCTCTATCCTTTCTTTCCTATCTAAAGTGCTCGAGGCCTATGTCCATGAGAATATACGAAGAGTCAACCAAAATAACCTCTTGTCTCCCTTGCAGTCCGGTTGCAGGCCAGGCGATTGGCGACATTAAGGCAGGCATAGAAGATACTAAAGTTACAGCCCAAGTTGATTTTTCCAATACCTTCAATATAGTCAATCGCGATATCCTCGTCTACATCCTATCCTATCTCTTGGCGTCTCCTAAAGCGCTGGAATAGATCCCTTACTTTTGGGAACGCCAGTGGTCGGTCCATGGAAGAGTCCTCTTCTTCCTGGTGTGAGCTAAAATCTGGCCTTCCACAAAGCGGTATTCTTCGCCCATTGCTGTTTTCTATCTTTATTAACCTTATAATCCAATCACTTCGGTGTGCGTATTCCATATGCCGATAACTTGTAGCCTTACTCTGCTTCTGGGATTGATGATGTACTAGACAATGAGTGCAACCAACTGCGATCTTTAAGCTACAATGGACTGGTCCGAGAGATTTGGCATGGCGGCAATTCCGAATAAGTGCCAAGCAATCATACCTGGTAGGTCTAGGAGTTTGCCCAAACTACACGTGGCAATGCTGCCAGTCTTTTGGGCACGTTACCGGTTGACATCGATGGGTATGAATTTTTTGATGCTTTTTTACTTGTTATTTTTGTATATATTGTTTTTATCTTGTATTAGATTTAAGTTGTAAATAGTTATAATAGTTGAGATAATTAATGAATTATTGCTTTATGTATATATATGTATTGTTTTGTTTCATGTATGTATGTAACGTATTATATGTATGTTTATTATTTTGCGTATCGATAAACGTCATCATCATCATCATCAGCCGGTAGACGTCCACTGTTAAAAGGCCTCTCCCTTAGAACGCCACAATAAACGACAGCTTGCCAATTGCATCTACCGCTTGGGCCGCAATTCTGACGATATCGTCGGTCCACCTGGTGGGAGGCCTGCCAACGCTGTCTTCCGGTTCGTTGTCGCCACTCGAGAACCTTTCTTCCCCAGCGGTTATCGGTCCTTCGAGCGATATGGCATGCCCATTGCCACTTGAACTTGCATATTCTTCGAGCTATGCCGGTGACTCTAGTTCTTTGGCGAATTTCCGTATTCCGGATCCTGTCGCGCAAAGAAACCCCGAGCATAGTTCTTTCCATAGCTCGTTGAGTGACTCTGGGCCTTTCCAAAAGCCCAACCGTTAGCGACCACGTCTCAGAGCCATACGTAATCACATCGCATGCATCGATATGTGCATCTACCTAATATTTGTCTCCATATCGCTCTAAAGTCGACTAAATGCCTAAGGTATTAAGTTCGCCTTTGTAAAATACTTATTTTGAAAACTTTAAAATGGAGGAGGATATCAATTCGGATGTTTAAATATATTTTTTATGTATGTTCGGGCAAAACTCCGTCATCTAAAGACGGATTTGCAAAAATCTTTTTTTGTTGGAAAGTAGTTTATTTCGAAATAGTCCCATTGAAATTTCATGTAGATCTGATGATGATCTTAGGAGATATGGAACTGTACTCCTTATAAAATCATAGCAGAACTGTCGTTACAAGTAATATAGCCTGAGTAATTGTCGCCACAAACTAGAAAGAAAGAGGGGGAGGTGGTGCCTTGTCCCCCCTACCACTTTAATAGTATATATCGTGTGAGATATCGTTTGAGGGAGCATTTTGTAAGGATTTCAAATACTAATCCTCAAAATGTCTACGGCGGATGAATCCTAGGCATCACTTAACGAAATAAAAAATATAAAAACCGCCTTAAAAAATAGGAACAAATAAATAATATGATCAAATTACTAATGAATTCAAAATATTTTCATAAATCTCGAATATAGGTATATTGTAATAACGATCAAGATTTTTTTGTCCGTCTCGTTTTTTGCGCTACACTGTTAGCATTATTTTTGTGTGGGTGTGTCACGCACACATGACAATTCTACCGAAATTCGAACGTCAAAATTTTGTGAAATGGCTCTTAACGATAAGACTGCCATTTACACTGTTTTAAGTTTTAATCTTATTCTGTGTGCAATAGAGTATATTTTATCTAACCTGGTCCACAGTGTAAGGGTTGCCATCTTCATCGAAGTACGTCTTCCTGCCCGAGGCGAAACGCTTGTACCATGGTGGACGGAGCTTTGCTGACCGCTTCCTATAGATCAGCTCTCCTTTAGGCATCTTCTCTGGGTGAACACAGAAGCCCATCATTTGGAAAGTGCTTTTTATTTTCGCGTACGCCACATCTTCGTCTTCGTCTAGCTCGTGGCTGAAACATAAAACATGACGTCAGACCTCGTGAATGCGTACTATACACCTTTACCTAATACAGACTCCCTTACCTTGAACTTTTAAAGCAGGACATTTTCAGTTGTGGAAGCAAGACGCTGTTATGTGCAGTGTAATAATAATATTTTATGAACAAATTTACTTACATTGCACAGTACTTACTAACAGCGTCAAAATCACTTATTAACTTGCTTTCTTTCTCAAATTATATCATATAAATGTTATCTTTTATAAAAGTAACATATACAATATAGACTGCCTAGTTGGTCTAGTGGTTGCTAAGCGCGACTGCTGAGCACGAGGTCCTGGGTTCGAATCCCGGGTCGGGCAAAGTGTTACTGGGTTTTTCCATTAGGTAATTCTCAGTAGCAGCACGGAGTCTGGATTTGTGCCCGGTTGATGGCAATAGCCTCGCCCCCTACGAGGGTCAAACTGAAAGTTCTTAGAAAATCAAAAACTGATTACATTAGCCAGTTATTAGTTTTATTATATCTTTTCAAAATATTGTCCATTCACGTCAATACACCGCTGCATGCGATGGAACCACTGGGAAAAGCACTTTGCCCACTCGTCTTTAGGGTTCTCTTCAATGGCATCGCGATACGCAGCCACCGCTTCTTCAGCATTCATAAACCGCTTTCCTTTAAGTTTTTCTTTAATTTTTGGAAATAAATAAAAATCACAAGGGGCGAGGTCGGGGCTATACGGCGGGTGACCCAGTAATTCAACGTTTGATGTCGCGAAATAGTCGATCGTTCGCTTAGCGGTGTGCGACGAGGCGTTGTCGTGGTGAAGGAGGATCCTACTGCGAGGTCGTTTCTCTCGAACTTTTTCCAAGACAAGTGGCAAACAATTGGTAGTGTACCATTCTGCAGAAACTGTTTTTTGATCCTCTAACACAATTGTTGCGAAATGACCTATCCTTCCAAAGAACGAGGCCACCATTTTTTTTCCCGCACTTCGATCTCTCTTTACTTTAGTTGGCAACCTCTCGAAAGGAAACACCCACTGCGCAGATTGTCTTTTGGTTTCAGGATCATAACAGTAAATCCAGCTTTCGTCACCTGTTAGTATGTCGAACACAGCATTTGAGTCACCTCCGTTAAATCTTTCAATAATTTTACGGCACCAATCCACACGAAGGAGTTTTTGAGCCTCAGTCAAATTATGAGGTATCCACCGGGCGCAAAGCTTCCTGACTGCTAAATGTTCGTGGAGGATTTTGTGCACTTGACTCATACCGATGCCTAAGCTTGTCCGAATCTGCTGATAGGTCACTCTTTTGTCAGTCTCTATCATACGCCGCACAACACAGATGTTATCTTCAGTCGTCGCCGTAGAAGGCCGTCCCTCACGTAAATCATCAGTGAGATTAGTGCGACCACGTTTAAACTCATTAAACCAGTTGTAAACTGTCGCACGAGATGGGGCTTCATCGTGAAAGGCCAATCGTAGTCTATCATAACTTTCTTGTTGACTTAAATGACATCGAAAGTCATAAAAAATCATTGCACGAAAATTTTCTCGTGTTAAATTCATGTTGACGTGACACAGACAATTTTCAATTTGCCGCCAAATCGTAAAACAAATGACAAATTAATGAAATATATACTCAGTAATATTGGCAAAGAGTTCTATTTTCAAATTTTAGAATTATTTTTTTATTATATTGTTTATAAGTGGCCAGTTCTAAGAACTTTCAGTTTGACCCTCGTATTACATTGGGACCTAAAATATAACTGGCGAAATGTGGGTGCACTATATGTGGACCTCTGCCTACCTGATATTATGTTATGTTGTTATGTTTTACATACAATATAATGTTATATTCAGCTAAATAAATTATGCTGTGGGCTCAGTGGCTGTTAGCAGTGACATTGATGTGCTTATAATTCAAGTAGCTGGGATTCTCCTTCCATAGATTGTTGATGTTGTATTTTATTGCAGACCATAGAGTAACGATCTACAATGAACATTAAAAGATGGCGCTACACGTATCTGACAATACGTCTTTTAAGTATGTATGATAATAAATTAAGATTTTTTTAAATTATTCTCTAAAATCCCATTTTGTAACTCAGGGACTTTAGACAATGTTAAAATTAAAAATACGAAGTTCCGATGACCATAGTCGACATGATAATAAAATCTGTCAAAGTTGTCAATCTGTCTGTGAATATTGTTCTTATTATTTTTAGAGTAGGCCTGTACTTAGGATAATTATGTAATTATAAAGACGTAAATAAAATAATGTTACCTTCTTTTTAATGTCACAGCATTCTCCTTAGGTGGGTCGTTATCACCATCATCACAGTTATATGAATTTAAATTATTACTATTACTATGATCTTGTACATTTGATGCTTCTGTGGTACCGTCCACCACATCCATTCCAGATTTCTGTTTACTTTCTGACTTGGGACTATCTCCGGTATCAGTAGGTTCACACTCATTCTTAGCTTGTTCTTCTTTCAACAAACTTTGTAACAGCACTCCTACTGAAGTTATATACATTTTGCTGGTTTTCTTCTTATTCCTCTTCTTCGGTTCTAATGATATTTTGTCCACTTGGTTTTGTATTTCTATAACAGTTGGTGTTTCTTGTGAATTACCTTCACTGTTTTCACATTCTATCATGTCAGATGCCTTTTCTTCAGGTTTTTTGGGCTCTACTACAGTCTCAATGGTTATCGCGGGCAGTTCTTTCTCTGGAACATTATGGTGTTCAGTATAGTTAGCAAAGTGTAATGCATACTGTTGCCCAAAATGTTTTTTCCAAAGGAACTGCCAGTATTGCTCAGAATCCAATTCTTCTGATGGTATTTGATCATTATTATCATACTTTTCGTCTATATTGGCTATTCTTGTCTGGTCATTTGATGGATCGTCAGAAGAAGATGATGATACACTGTAATCAGTATCGGTAGGTGTAGATTCTGATGTTACATGGCTAGAAGTGACATCATAACTAGATAGGGTTAGTTTTGTAACATTAGTCATGGAGTCTGTACAAGCTACAGTCCTAGGACTTAATATTCTGTCATGCTCAGAACAAGACCGTCTACGTCCTATAGGTAACCATACATCATCTTTATTATGTTCATTATTTTTCCCAGCCTTTTCAGTGTGGTTTTGAGTTATGCTAGTTTTTTTATACGGATTAACTTTGGAATCATATGAGAATTTTCTTTCCCTCATATCATCATTGACTGGTTTCTGACTTACATCTAACTGTTTCTTATAGATTTGGTCTACAGAATGTTGCTTTGGTATGTTGTTTTCATCCATCATCAGATCATTATTTTCATCAAGATAGGCTGGGTTGATGTAGTCACTGTATTTCTTGATCCATGAAGCCCATATGAGTCTCTCTCCATTCACAGCCCAGAATTTCTCCCAAGTGTCTTCAGACATATAGTTTTCATTCAATTCTTCAAAGTCTTGGTCCATGCGTTCAAGTTTGTCATGTGTGTCGGAGTGGTAGTCTTGATATGTGAGGTCAGCCCCACTGTCGCTGGGCTGTAAGGCATGGGACACTGTGCCGTGGGTGTGAACCGCATCATGTTCATCGGTGGAGCAGCAGTTGTCTGTGTGTGATGCACTACAGTAGCAACTTGCACCTTCATCACGCTGGAATGATATAACAATAACCATTGAAATATATGTAACTTTATAGGATAGCCAACGTTCTGAGTCAATTTTAATAGGAAACAATATTTAAGTTAGAATGTTTAGGCTTGAATTTAAATTGTTGTTAGTCATGCATGAACACAGAGACCAAATACATACATAAAGTCACGCCTGTATGTATGTATGGAGACCAAATATATGGGTATTATACAAATACATTTATATGTCCATGAAGAGGTTGACCATACTTGCTTAGTAAATCATTTATTAAGCTACAGGAACAATCAGGTTATTGTATCAACACCTAGTTGTAGGACCAACAAGTACTGCATTTTAATAACTATCAAAAATTAAATTCTACAAATAGGAATATGTTTGCTTACCTCACACTTTACTTTATAAGAAGTGTCCAAAGAGAAATGCACATGTGAGTGGTCCTCACAGTCCTGTGATTGAGAATCACGAAGAACTTCCACGTCACTCTCGCTTGCGTACTCTTTATCAGCATAGTAAGTTTTAATTCCATCCCTGCAATTTATAAATTATTTTCACACAAAACTGATAGGTGAAGGATAGATAAAATATTAAGAAAAATGATGAAATTATTAGATTATGACAAATCCTAGAGCGAAATATCTAAATATTCAAAGTAAATACATAATAATTAAAGTTTCATGTATTCAATCTCCCTCCATTTCATCAAGGTAAAGTTATGAAGATTATACTAATAATATGAATGTCATACCTTATGAAGACTCTGCTGCAGTAACAGTATATATAATTATCGTCATTATCAATCTCTTCCTCAGTATCATCACCAAAGTAGAAATTAAATTCAGCAAGTGTCTCGCAGCGATGGTAATGCTCATTAAAATCCGACATGACGATAGTTACAAGAGTCCAATAAACTTAAACTAATCTAAAACGGTTGATTCAGTTAAGCATCCATTAAATGATATAGTCATAATTCATAAACAATACACATTCTAAATAAAACAAATTAATTTTGTAACCTTCCCAGAAAATCGAAGTCTCGCTCGCTATGTCGCTATTACTTACGTTCCATTGCATTGTTTAAATAGTACCTACATAATACATTATGTTAAACAAGAATCAATACTTAACATGATAAAATAGCTAAGGCAGGATTCCAAATAATTATGCTTATAAAGAAACGTACCAATCCATAGGCCAAACCATAGATAGGTAATGCCAATTTTAAGAAATATATTTTCTGTGAACGTATTTTTGTACTTTCAACATCAAACATGTGTTTTTTCTTCTGTCATACTGACATGTGTTGAGTTCGGCGTATCAATAATCAGCACGTGAAAAATCATTATACAGAAATAGTCTCAAAACAATTTAACTAATTGATAATTCATAGGCATGGGGAAGAAAAATAAGGAATCTTTGGGACGGGCTCTAATTAAGGATAGATTTGCGAAGAATCGTCACCGAAAACATGTCGAAGGCAATACAATGGTGAGTGTTTGTTTTTTTTATGTTTTGTAGTTTTGTTTAATATCTTATCTTTAATTATTTAGTCTCCTGCAGGATATGGATGCGAACGAGCTAAATGTTATTCCTATAAGAATGTTTATAATTCCGGCCTCATTTTTGTGTTGCGGTCACATATATCCGACAAGGGGTTACTTACAATAATTTATTTATTTATTATTGCTGTTTATGTTATTGACGTTATGCGGAAGGGTGGCATATAATTATTTAAGTTTGATCAGCCTCATGAGAAGTGATAACATCTTTATTGGTAGATATTCTTATAAGTTTCCAAATAAAATCATCACTATGATCCAGTTTAAGACATCTTTAAGTATTAATAAACCATTAAATGTTGTTTATAATCGTTAATAATAATAAATATATAAAAATAACCACTCCACGAAACATCCCAACACAATAGACCAAATCATTTTAGTACCCATTTTTCTCAATAGTCCCGCACCTTCTGGGGACTTTTCATAGCTGTTCTTTTATAGAGCAGTTGTGTGGTGTCCCTAGCTGGTGTCCCATTCCCTTTTAGATTAGAGTTCTCAACGGGCCTCTGCGTGTTGGACCTGTGTCCCCACGTAAGCTTTTAAAAGTCCGGGTATCTTCCGCATGGTTGATTGCCCGAGAAAAGAATATGAATATATGTAATACTTTAAAATCTAAATTAAATCTTACTTGAGCTAACTCTAGAGAATTGGTTGAGAGTGTCTTTCTTCGTCATCATCAGTCGAGAGGCATCCACTGTTGAACAAAGGTCTCCCCCTTAAAAAGCCACAATGAATGATAATTGCCACTGTCTTTATGTTCCAAAAATCTTGGTTAACATTTGTCAATATTTTTTAATAATTGTGTATTGATGAATATCGTCCATACTACTTTTGTTTTTTTATTATATTATAAATTGAACATATTCATTATCATTACTTTAACTTTCTAGTTACATACTACAGAAGTCAACGATGGCTATGACTGGGGCCGTCTCAACCTACAGTCTGTTACCGCTGAGTCGTCACTCCAAGAGTTTCTCTCTACTGCAGAGTTAGCACAGAGAGAGTTTACCGCAGAGAAGCTAAATTATGTTTGTTCAAGGCCCTATGCAGTTGGGATGGTTACATCACAGCCTAACTTTGATGAGCCTTTAACAGTACCAAGGAGGTAAGGATAGCTATATTTTGTATATATTAAAATTGTGAAGTTATTACTTAATAATTATGTTGCTACCAAAATATATCAGATTGCACACACACATCAAAAGATGTAGAAACTTTTTCACAATTCAATCCTCACAAACAGTCATATAGCTTCATTTATATCACAATTATTTTGACTACGTAAAGACTTAACTTTCTTGTGAACAATATAAACTTAATTTCAGACCAAAATGGCAACCAGATATATCAGCGGAAGATCAAATGACCCGCGAACGTGAAGCCTTCTTAGATTGGCGTCGTCACCTCAATGAGTTGCAGGAGAAGCTTGGTGCGGCGGTCACTCCATATGAACGAAATCTGGAGCTGTGGAAACAGTTGTGGAGGACACTAGAGAAGTCTGACGTAGTGTTGCTGCTATTAGATGCTAGGAACCCTTTGTTGTTCAGGTATATTACACTTAATCCTTTAAATTAATTTCTCTATTTTCAATACTTTGTGACAGGCCAAGACAAAAGAAAAATAACACCTAGAACTTAAAAAAAATAATTCTGCGGTATGCATTGTTTATGTGATGCAGCATGTTCTGTGTCAATACTTAACATTTCTTTCCTGTACTTTAATTGTTTCGGGTACCTTAATTGTCTAGAAAGGGGGAGGCCTTTATTTAACAGAGGATATCTTCCTGCTGATGATGCGTCATCTACAATTGCTTCCAACCCAAACTTTGAGAAGAATTGCACTACACTATTTTGATATTTTCTATTTAACCTAATGTAAATTATGGCAGTCCCTAATCAAATCTCTTCTACCTAACATCTTGTTTTAAATGTATATGTATTTGTTAAACATAATGATACTTAATGTTTACATATCTTTACAGATGTGCTGACTTAGAAAAATATGCAGAGGACCAGAAATGTAGATGCATATTATTGTTGAATAAGGCAGACTTGACTAATGAATATGAAAGGAAATGTTGGGCAGAGTATTTCACAAAGGAGGTAAAATACTTTTATAATTATATTGTAATAATCTAAAATTGGCGATCCTTACTTCTGATCACAATTCTGATGTTGTAGTGTTTTCTGCAAAGTCGGGCAGCTTTTTGTTCCTTTTCTCATATCACACGTTGATTCATAATATCACGCCTGTATTCCCCGAAGGGGTAGGCAGAGGTGCACATACAGTACACCCACATTTCGCCAGTTATGTTTTTTTAGGTCCCAATATAATAGTGGGCGAGCCTAATGCCATCAACCGGGCACACACGCAGACTCCGTGCTGCTACTGAGAATTACCTAATGGAAAAACCCTAAACACTTTGATTCAAATCAAATAAACACACTTTTTTGTTGCAGAATGTTTCCATAATATTCTTCTCGGCAGCCAAAAGTGCGAATACTCATAAAATACCAGAAGCCAGTGAAGAGTCATCGTCCTCAGAGGATGTCGACTCGGAAACAGACTCGGCAACATCCGACCACGAACACGAGACTGAAGATGACTCCGATGAAAAAGAGACCGTAAGGTGTACGGAAAAAGACATAGAAACGTTTAAACAGCAATTAGGGGATCTTGATCATGCTGTGTGCAATACTGCCGACAAAATAGATAGGATACAAGAGGTACTAGATAAGGTTGTGGAAAACTTAAGACTGGGTAAGCCTATAGAAGATTATCCTGGCGTGAAAGACAAGGAATCAACAGAGGATGTACCGAAAGCATGCCAATTCAAGAATTCACATGAAATATATGACAGAGAGAAACTTCTAGAAGTGTTGAAAATGCAACATGTGGACACAAAAAAGAATCCGCCAAGATTGAGTGTTGGCATGATTGGCTATCCCAATGTCGGGAAGTCTAGTACCGTCAATGTATTGATGCAGGAGAAAAAAGTGAGTAAATTAACCATTAAGTTATTATTAAATGCATTAAATAATAATCCTGTTAAATTGGCCATGAAATTTAAAATACTGTGACACAGTGTGTGGTCATGTAGCAAACTAATAACAAAATCCATTTTAATAACAGACCTTTTTCTAACAGATCTCCAGTTAGGTGAAATATTGTAATACTCACACGATAACAAAATTGTCAAACATGTAATTATTGTCGAATAATAATGGCTGGATTTTTTTATTCTGATTGTTATCAATCAATTTATGCATATATTGCGACTTTGATAAAGATAAATACTTAAGGCCCAATTTTTGCACTAAATAATTACCTGATTTGCATTAAGACCAGCAGTTCTTGGCCGGCTTGAAGTTAGGTACAGATAAAGTTCTGCGCATGTGCGGTCTCGCAATCCGCAACACGCTTTGCGCAAACTTCAGCCCGGCCTAGATCCAACATCAGTACTGTATAATACTAAACCTTTGCTTATTACATTTCTATCATTTATTAGGTAAGTGTAAGCTCAATGCCCGGCCACACGCGACACATCCAGTCGTTGATCCTGGACGATGATATCGAGCTGCTAGATTGTCCCGGACTGGTGTTGCCAGCTTACGCCGTCACCCCTGACCTGCTGCTGACAGCTGTGTTGCCAATTGATCAAGTATGTGTTGCTCGTACTAAAATTATTATGATTCGTGGTATATTGGGTAGTATTGTTAAATGAAGATACACAGTAGCTTTAAAGGCTTATGTGGTGACTCGGTCCAACACGCCTGTTGAGCATAGTATTTTTAAATGAAATGGAATATTCTCTTAGAACCACAAATATCTGTTCTATAAACAAATAATCCTCATCATAAATAATCTCCAGATGTAGAACTATTCATTTATTTATTAACAAACTTAAACTATTGCGAATTGTCTACCAGGTGTTAAAGTGTTTAATATATTAACCATACAATTATCTTCACAAAGATGCGTGCGCATGACGCGGCCATGACCCGTCTGTGTCAGCTGGTCAGCAAGCACATGTTCGTCCAGCAATACGGCCTGCTGTTACCTAAGGACGGCTCAAAGGAACCTGACTACAAGCAGATACTTACTGCGCATGCGTGTGAGTTCATTATTATGTTATTTAGTGGTCAATGGAAATTAGACCTTAATTTAATGTAGGTAACACATATACTTACAAATTTTAAATTCGTATACGAATGTTGACTATGCCAAATCATAGCCTTTCACGCTTATAACACATACTACAAGTAAAAGGCATTGCTCAGTGTGATAGATGATATTATTATACTCTTTAGTTTACTGATTAGGTAGGCCACTTTTTGTGTTAGTCTTACAAATTTGTTTTTTTCTAAGCGTAGAAGTATTTTGTAGCAGTATGCGTAAAAACAGAGCACATAGTTCATTCTTCAAATATACAATACAATACATAATTGCAAAAAAAGGCATTGTTCGGTGTGATAGATGATATACTCTTTACTGACTTCCAAGTTTCAATTTGATAAGTATCTTTTAGTGTAGACCACTTTATCTGTGCCAGTCTTAAAAAATGTTTTTTTTTGGGGATAGAAGTATATTTTTTCTTTTTTCTTCAGATAACCGAGGCTTTATGACCGCCGCCGGCCAGCCAGACCAATCTCGATCAGCCAGGATCATACTGAAGGAGGCGGCGAGCGGCCGTCTGCGCTGGGCGCAGCTACCTCCCGGCTGCGAGCCGCAGCCCATTGAAGACATGCTTGAAGAGAACAAGAAGAAGAGGAATGAGACCCGGAAACCGACGCCTTTGGAGTCGAGAATGGTCGAGGTCAGTATGAGGAGATTTAGGACTTTTAGGTCATCATTAGCTGGAACACGTTCACTGTTTAACAAAGGTCCTCCCCCTTAGAGTGGGGGGGGGGGAGGTGTTGCCATACTCCCCACGCTTGGCAAGCGGCTTTGGGGATTTCAGGTGCTTCATTTATATAGCTTATTTTGAAGTCACAGTTGCCATCTTCTTCTTATCGTGCGGTAAATGAACAACCTGGTGTCATAGTTTAAACTGCCTGTAGCCCTCTAACATGGCTTTACACACCGTTGAAAAAACTCTCATGCTTTCATTATATTTTCCTTCACCGTTTTTAGCAACTTACAACTAATTTATTCGTATTCGAAAACACATTGGTACATGCCATGTTTTAACTTGCGACCTTTGACGTGGCAGTTCAGCGATCATACCACACGGCTATCTGTGTTAATTGTAATTAAAAAAACTCTTGAAATTCCTTATAATACTGGTTGCTTATACAAGACTGCCTCGTTAGTCTAGTGGTTGCTAAGCGCGACTGCTGAGCACGAGGTCCTGGGTTCGAATCCCGTGTCGGGCAGTGTTACTGGGTTTTTCCATTAGATAATTCTCAGTAACGGAGTCTGGATTTGTGCCCGGTTGATGGCAATAGGCTCGACCCCTATTACATTGGGACCTAAAACATAACTGGCGAAATGTGGGTGTACTATATGTGCATCTCGGCCTACCCCTTCAAGGAATACAGGCGTGATGTTATGTTATGTTTTGCTTATACAAAAGTAATTTTGGTATCGAACATCCGTTACCAGAAACATTTGGGGCAAACCACCCATTCACTTAAACATCTCTTCACTTGTAACATTAACAGTTAATGCACTGTCCTACAAAATCAATCTCCCATCCAACAGTTAACCTCGTTCGCGTTTATTATAAGTGGAGTAATCGGCCCATTGGTCTGTCAGTATCTGATATTGAAGTGTTTATTATATTATTTACTCATGTTTCTAAACCAGTGATGTTGTGCTTTAGGATTTTTACAAGATTGCCAAAGTGGGTTATTTTTTAATCGGTTTGATTCCCACCCAACCAATCTTTGTGTGGTGAGCATAATTATTTCTTCTGTGTCTGGGGGCAATCCATATCCATCCTAATACTATAAATGTGAAAGTAACTCCGTCTGTCTGTTACGCCTTCACGACTAAACTGCTGGATTGATTTGATGAAATTTGGTATGTAGTAAGTTTAAGACCCGAGAAAGGATATAGGCTAAATAACGCGGGCTAAGCCGCAGGCATAAGTTAGTTTATCTATAAATGTATGTATTTAGGAATTTATAAGTATGTTTATCAGTTGTCTGGTAGCCATAATACAGGCTCTGCCTAGTTTCTGATCAGATTACCTTGTATGCGCTGCCCCAAGATATTATATATTTCGCTTGAATTTTCCAACTGCAGGGCAATGGCAGCCCCCCCCCCCCCCCACACCAAGGGGAAGGCGTTTGTTCAACAGAGGACGTGTTCCGGCTGATGATGATGATGAATTCAGCCCTGAGATTTAAGCGATTTCCATACCGAATTTCATTATAAGCAGTTCAGCGGTTTAGGCGTCTAAATGTAGCAAACCGACTAACATGTTCCTTTCACCTTAATTCAAGTAGTTTAAAAAGGAAATCGCGCTTTTATATTAAAATGATATTATTTCACAGGGTTGGCGAGACAAAGTGTCTGAGCTTGACGACGCGTTCTTCAAGATGCAGAAAACTGTGGCTCATGTCCAAGGGAAACCTATAGTCGGGTAAGGATTTCACCTTTTTTAACTCAGCCACTATCATCCCATCTTCGTGATACAAGAGGAAGGAAGCTTCGTGTAAAGCAGCTGTTCTAAGACATAAACGGGGAGTTGTTATATTTTGTTTTTTTTTCTGTACCTACTTTAGATAAGTGTAATCATGTTTATATGTATTAGACTGACTGATCTGTGCTTTTTTGCATGCCTTCGTATGTTGGCAATCGTATTATGGTGTACTCTATTAGTTGCTATATCACAGAAGTTTGAGGAAACTCAAGACTGAGTATGACAAGCTTTAATATCTAGATTGAAACTACATTATAGGGACTATAAGGGGTACCTATTCATTTATAATAAAAAAATATTTTACAAGTATTTACGACTTAATTCCAAACCGAATTAAAAACAACAATATATACAAAAATAAACAGTTAAAAAGCATTATAGTATTCATCCCAATCGATGTCAACCCGTAACGTGCTCAAAAGACTGGCAGCATTGCTGATTTTGGCCAAAAAATTAACCAGCCCTTTGGTCACGTGTTTATAGGGAATATTAATTTAGTACAAAAAATCTACGATCTGCACTTTAAATTTTCTGTTTTAACATCTAGAAGAGTCGAGAGAAGAATTTGTCTATATTAAATATAGCGTTCAATTTATTTGGTTATAAATCACTTTTAAACAATAACAAATGAAAGAACGTTTCAATAACACGTTTCCATAGCAACTGAAAAGCGCGAATGTACTTTTCGACCTCCAAGCGTAAGGTGCAGTGTAAAAATACACCAGTTATAGTTAGACAAGATGAAAGATATCTCGACGTTATTATCAATTAGAGCTAAGGGAAACCTAAATAAACGCGAAGACGAAATGGCCACCCTGGATACAAGCCAAGTGTTAATTCATAAAGTTTGAGCATCTTTATGAGCCGCACTAACACTCGGGAAAATTGGTCAAACCTAAGACCTACCTTTTCGAAATGAAATAAACCATGTACTGCCGCAAAACTAAAAGACAAAATGAACAAGAAACTTTGAACTAGCCAGACGGCTTAATTAACTAGACATTATTTATGGAAGTCCTCCGCCGTATGCATCTAGCTAAGCGGAGATTTAGTTGATTTTTGCACTTTTCGAGTCGACTATACTTAGCGAAATTTTATAATAATTCTGACAGCGCGGAATGCGCGTGGGCATAAAAAATGTTGCTGTTCTCAAAGCCTAATGATGATTTATTTATTCACTGAAAGATACACTGAAATGTATAAAAATATGGTGCTACATGTCAACATAAATCATATGAAACATCAATGTAAATATAAATCTTATGTCCTAAGAAATAAGGTGTATTTTATTTCAGTGTCGTTGGGGTGCAGAATACTGTGAGGCCACTCGGTAAACCCTGGAAACAAGAAAAGAAACACGCGAATAAAAACAAGAGAGAGAAGCTAAGGCGAAAGTACTCACATTTGGACGAACATTGATAGAACGGGACAGACGTATATGTATGAGAAGGATGACTGTTTTATATGAATGTTGCGGATAAAGTCTATCAGAATAAAGTCTTTTAGGTGGTTGTTTTGCTGATAAAATATTTCGAAACGCACCGTTTGTACTGCTTACTTTGTCCGTAACATTCTGATTTTATTTAAATTTTATGTAACTTGCGAGTGTATATTTCCATATCCAAGAAAAGAACAATAAAAGCATTGAATGTAACTGGCCATGTTTTTCTTTGTAACCTCGTTTTTGACAAGAGTAATATCTGAGTACGTAAATTATGCGTTTTCCCACTTTATCTCTGTCCTTAGGTATTATTAATGCCGACTTTGTTTTCTTAAAAACTTTAGTACCTACGGCCTTCGTTGGCTTAAATATTTTAAATGTGCATGGTCGATAGGTTTACGGCCAAGCCCTTTAGATGGATAGAGTATGCTTTATTGTACTCCATATACATCTTGACTTAATTTATAAACAACATCTTTAGTGCAGTGGGTATAATGGCGGCCTTATCGCTTAGAGCATATATCTACCAGGCACCCTTTGTTTCGATCTCTGACTGTTGTTGCCAGTTGCCGGCTTAAAAATCCTTTAAATATGGGTCTTCTGGTACGCTTTTCATGTTGCGTCTCAATATAATATTATTTTAATTGAGTATGAGATGTGCATTCTCTATTTCCTTATAGTCTATCTAACCTTGAGTATTTTAAGGGTCGTCTAGAAATACAGTTTACTCACCTTCACCGTTTTTATTCTGTATAGTTACTAGTACATACATACATACATAAAGTCCGCCTGTTTGCCTGAGGGGTAGGCAGAGACCAAGGATTTTCATTTGCTACGATCCTGGCATACTTAGTTTGCTTCATTCACACGCATCACATTCCTCATACAAGTACATTAGTAAAAGTTATGTAAAAGTATCTTTTTTGTCTTATCTACCCAAGTATTTTATCACAGTTACCTAAAAAAAATATTTTGTTTTATTTTATTAATTGCATTATTATCAAGACAGGACGTTCTGTTGTACTGCATTGCAGGTTCCAATATCACAAAGCAAGCACATATTTATTCCGATGCCAAGCGCCAGCCTATGTAGGTATATCTTAAGACAAAAAAATAACACAACGTAAAAAAAAATCGTGGGGATACCAGGGAAAACATAAAAAAACAACATTTATATTTCATTTAATTATGACACAATTTAATTATCGCTATTGGTAGGTCGGTTACAGCCAGCTTCTACGTTCCATAATAGGGTACCTATATGAGAGATGCTAGAACTTACCTGTTTGCTATTGAGATTTTTAAAGATTGGCAGTTGGCACACACTGTACAGAGCTTCTGCTATATCTTAGCATAAGTTTCTGTATCTTATTCGATTCAATCATAATAGATTCCGTCTTCTATCAATTCGTGTCGACATTTTAATCGAGTTAATAATAGACATTCACAATTCACACAGCGTCAAATATTGGCATCTGGCGTTACCGACATCATTTTGGGTGATTCCGTGTAATAGTCTCGGCAATTACACGACGTTTGCCAACGTAACTCATAATGAGCGTTTACACAGTGTACTAGTTATAATAAACACGCAGTTCACAAATATGTGCGGTATTCTCATGGCGTAACTGGCCCATATCCCTTGATTTACTGCGCGCAAGCTACTTTTAGACAAGTGGTCGATTTTGCCTAGCCTGTAACACGACGACATTAATCAGCGCACCCATGCCACGTGTGCTTCCTTCCTGTGACATAAAGTAGGAACTAATAAATTGTTTTTAGAGCTGGTAGACGCGAGGTTATTTGTCATATATTTTCGAAACAAAATCGGGATTTATGTGTCTTGAAATATTTGTTTGGTGTAGCGATAAAATATTTTGGTGCTTGTGGCTGCCGTTGTCAGCTTATGTGAATGCGAGATGAGACGGGATTTTTTTTTATGTTTCTATATTGCTTGAGGTGACAGTTTCTATTCATTTCGAATGACACGTCAATAACTCCCGTAAGATGTACAGGCGATTTGTTACCTCTAAGCGTCCCTTACTTTCTTCGGTAATTCGGTCATCTCAATAAGCTTCAACTTTATTTTTATAAGTTACTGTGCTGGAAATAGAATGATACACATGAGTTGGTGTTTTATTAAATGTAATAAATCTATCAATAGTGAATATTTACCACTTGAGTGAATCATACGATAAGCGCTCCAACTGATGTTGTCCAGCTATAAATCAATATGTTTGCATATATACGTGAATTCCTACATTTGTAAAATTCAGAAATGATGTGCGATAATAAGATTCAAAGAATTAAGTGAATTATGGGTTTTAAAGAAAATTATTAAAAGATGATTAATACTCTTATTCTCAATATCTACATTTGCAACTATAAAGTACCAAATTCTTTTTTAAATGAATACATATTTAAATCCGATTATTACATATTTATATGTGCACTATGTATTTATATTCTTTATCTGCATTCCACAGTGTACAGTAGATGATAAACATGATAGGCTTAGAGCTAGATATAATTATGGGCCCAATTGGGCACAGCAAAGTACTTAAAATTAATCATTAATTAATAAAATTTGTGATATTAACATAAAATATGTACTCATACAGTCAGGTAGAATAGGAGTAAATAGTTTCATTCGCTTATTTTACGTTAAACACAGGAATGGAATTTTGGAAATATTTTCACATTTTCCCACTAACATTATTCTCAGCAAATCTGCAGTTATATTCCGCATTCTTTGCTTTACGATGTCTAGTCAGTAGAAGCAAGCACTTAAATTCATTAAAGTCAAACTAATTATCCCTGGAAATAATAAATCTCATAGGTATGCACTTATGCAGCCTTCATCTGGTTATGGCGGTAGGGTTGCCATCCATTTTGCCTGGATCGGGATTTCCCCAGTTTTATCCTATTAAGATTAAACGTATTATATGATAATCATGTCCATACTCATACTCATTTATTTCTTTCATTGAAAAATTACTATTAAATACACATTTAACAAAAATAAAGTAAAAACAACAATAGCATTAACATAGGCAAGATAATAATTATGCCTAAGTCAAACAGTCATCAACACTAGGCGAAATTTAAAACAAGAAATATATACAATTATACATACAAGGAATATTTTTTAATAATATAATATACTAAGCTTGTAAGTAACTTCAGCAGCAGCTATAGAATTTAGGATTTCATTTTGAAAAACAGCAGCTAAAAAAATCAAATTTTTGTTTTAATATTGAGGAAAGTGGGTGTCACAAGTCCTCAGGTATACGCTTATAGATGCACAATCTATAAACATCAAAATACACACCTATGTATGTAACCAAAATAGTACAGTCAGCTAGCTAAAATTATGAAAGTTCAGGTTCTAATAAATAATATTTTAACATTTACGAAACTTGAAACAAAATTTTTATTATTTAGGTTGCTGACTGTAAGTACAAAATCATTATAATATTATGTATAAATTAAAGTAGAACTACATCAATTTCAGTTCAATTATTGTGTTGTGTCCTGCTTTTAATGTTATGTTTAATTCCAAGTCCAAAATGAAACAAATATTTGTAGAAAAAGAAAGTTACATAATTTACATATTGTATAATTTTTTTGGCTGATTGTTCTGCTTTCTTTCTTTTGTGATGTCTCTGTTGTGATCTTCTTCTTCTCTAGGTATCTGCTGCTACGGAGGAAGTTCTCATAAAGGAGACCTTTTCGCTTTGCTGTTGACATGCTAATATTGATCAGCAGCAAAGCGGAAAAAGACAAATTTATCGAGAACTTTCGCTTCTTTCTTCTGCTTTCTCTTGCTGTTCTGTGCTGTCTTCTTGATGCTAAACGGTGTATAGGTTAGTATTTATGTGTCTGGCAACATTTGATTGTGATCATTGTTGCGGTTCATTATCAATAATAATTCGTTTACTAAGTGAGTATATAATATTTAACGTCAAAACAATGTATTTTATACATTATGGATGCCTATAAGGCATCTAGGGTACTATAATTTACATTTAATTCATAACATTATTTATTCTTTAACAAAAACATGAAGCAGGTTTTAGGGCTACGCCCCCGTTTAATGATAAAATGATATACTTTTTCAAGGCAACTAAACATAAAAAAACACATCTATACTGTTGCAAATTGCTCCTAAAATGTTTCAAAGAAAACATATTTTTTCCGCCAGTGAAGGTAGACTGAATTTAACAGCGAGACTAAACAAAAATACACCGATAGAAAACGAGTGCAGATATTATTCGATTAGCTAACCAACCGATATATTACCTGCAATGTTATACCTCAAAATAATGGCTGCAACACATATACTTCACCCGACAGCCTCTCAAATAAAACGGAATGTTTTATTATTACCGAGAAAATAGCTCTTGGCGAACGGACGAATGTACCCTATTTATAGTCTGTTGTATATCATTGCTCGGGAAATGTAAACAAAATTACTGTTTGTGTAAATATATGTGAGTTAGAACGAAGGCCGGTTATTGCGAAGCAAAGTGTTGGTTTCAAAGTGGGTAAAGTAGGTAGGTACCTTCAACTCCTTACCTTTGATTTTTCACGGCTTAGGTTAAGGGACGTATCTGCGTATGCTACGTACCCCTGAAGGACCCACCCTTGACAGTGTGTCTCGCTGTACGTGAAATTTTGGGATACAAATTGTGTTCACATCAAAGGATCTGTTACCCGAAATTTAGAGTTTAAATTTTGCGAACAGCATTAGTTACATCTTTAGGGCATGCGCTTAAAAGTGAAGTTACATGGCGATATACACAAAATTACTAGCCCTTAATTAATAAAATTAACTGAACCTAGACAAGGCTACGAAATACCACGGGTGCCACTTTAAAAGACAAGCCATCTTAAGCTCAAAGCAGTGATGTCTCAAGCCTTAGGACATTACTTCTTTAAGATTTGGCTATCTGATATTCCTTACCAATAAAAAAGATTTCGTCAGCTATTTATATTTCAGCATTCAAATTTACATGCGTGAACAATTCGGGTTTTTATTTGATGGTTTTTATGCGTACCGCTATAAATTATACATTTAAGCAAATCTATTACCTGTCTGTCCAAATCAGTGGAAGATTTTAGTCGTAGGCGTTAAAATACATTCATTCACCAAGATACGCATTAAACTGAAAATTATTACCCTAATTTTAGTGTATCTTTAGACGTGGTTAACATAAAAATATCGCTTTAAAGCCTAAATGGATTTATTACAGTTGAGATATATTTATTTTTTTAGGTTCGAACAATTATGTCATCTCAAAAGTCCCAGCCAGTGCCATCGTTACAGCGCGATTTTTAAAAAGAAAACGATAATGGCGGCGGCGCATTAAACTGTTTATTTGATGAAAAGGCGAAAACACGCGATCAGTCTTGTGGTGCCATTACAGAAGACACTTTAACGATCAGATAAAAACAAAAGCCCGATATTTCACACGGGTCCTGTGTATACAAAGCATAATGTAATTATTACGCGACACTTCGAATTGATGACAGCATAAGTTCTAATAAAACAGAAGCGTTGACTTGAAAACGAAGTTAATTCAATTTATTTGGTTGTAAATCGTTAATAATAATGGAGTCTATAAAGGCCTATTATATAGAATTTAATAGTTCAGCCATGTCGCGCCTTAACGGCACACAAAATAAGAATTTACAAAACAAAACTAAAATTAGTCGTCACATTACAGATGTAACTAAATTAGATTGACGAAATAGTGAACAAGTTTTGTTGTCCTAATATGCTGGATAATTCAGCGCCTATCAAACTTATGAGTTCTAAAAAAATACATACGTAACGTCACGCCTGTATTCCCCGAAGGGGTTGGCAGAGGTGACAGCAAAGTACACCCTCGTTTCGCCAGTTATGTTATAGGTCCCAATGTAATATTGGGCGAACCTATTACCATCAACCGGGCACAAATTCAGAGATACTGAGAAATACCTAATGGAATAACCCAGTAACACTGCCCGACCCGGGATTGGAAGTCGGGCCCTTATGCTCAACAGTCGCGTATAGCGTCCACTGGTCCAACGAAGCACTTAGTTTTAAATTATATTTTTCTTCTATGTACACAGAAGTGAACCTATGTGTCGTAGACTGATTACTCAGTAGGTACCTATACCGATCTACTGCTGAATATTGCATGCACACATAGGGTACCTAAGTATAGGTAGGTACTTAGTACTAACAGTTATGAGCTATTTTATAATATATGAAACTAGTACCTATTTCCTTTAATCTATAGACACAATGATCCATTACAATACATAATGTAAAATATAATAAATTCCTCTTTACTTCGTTATCAAACTGGCGAATATCCAACACAGATCCAGGTGTTCTGAATTCGACTGTTTTATTTGTACATTTTATATTTCTAATGTATAAAAATACATTTGTACAGTCTGGCTTGATCGAAGATTGAAATAGTACAAGGTTGATCTCTGAATAATCAAAAGCTTGGAAGGAAAGCGTAGGTTTTGAGTTCAGACGAATTTATAATCTGTCTAGATCTGCACAACTGTTAACAAATTCTAGACATGGGTGCTTACTGGACATTTAGTGTAAATTTAATTACGAAACAAAGCTAGGGACTTTATACAATTTAGAATTCGTAAAATATACAGCTCATGGTAAAATAGCTCTTAAAAATAAGAAGATTGAAAGAAACCTACAGCTCCTAGTAGATTTCCAGTATTTAGGTTAAATTAAATACTATATATTCCGGTACCTAATACTCACGTGTGTATTCGGGGATGCCCGACTAGTTTCGAACTCGAACGGAGCCCTTTTCACGAGCCCTTTGCCTGGTTACACCGGAGTCGCTAATGTCACAGTTGGATAACACTCACGACAGTTTTTATAGTAAAATGCTCTTTAGTACTAGCACATTCCCAGTATTTATCTAGTATGAAAGAAATCTGCCATTCCTAGGGCAAGATACCCAATATTTGAGCTAGACAAAAATGAACATAAAACGCAAAACCTAAAGGAAGACTCCCTTTAAGTATATTAAGCTAGAAATAGATGAAAAAAAATATTCCTAGAAGATGATTTCCAAGAGAAAACTGCTTTTTTCTGATGGATAATTCTAAGTGCCTATTTTGCGCTGACTGGGTTGTCTAACAACATATAAACAACAAAATTTGTGGCAGCCATAACTTAGCTTTTTAACTGGGTTGGCAGAAATGGGTTATGAAAATGTTTTATGTTGGAGCGCAAGTTTATTTCTTTTGCAGTATTTTAGCCTACCTACTGCAGCAGTAATGAAATGCACATTAATTGTTTTTATGCTGTCGTGTTAGTCTGAATATTAGTTATATATCCGCTGTTGAGTAGAGCAGTTTTCAGTGTTAGAATTTTGGGAATGTGTCCGATTAATAATAATAAGCAGTAGGGTCATAAATTTCTCCATTATTACCAACTGTATTTGAAAAATATTAGAGATGGTGTGTATTCTTCAGACTTCCTATGCTTACAGGAAGTATAGGAGTGATGATATAAACAAACAGGCGGCCCAGCTTCCTCATTAAAATATCCAATATTTGTGATGGTATACAATTTATGGCTATGTTAAAGTACTGGTCATGATTGCCTTTGGACTGATTTAAAATTCTTAAATATTGCCTATCATATTGTTAGTACTTACCTTGGTCACAATC
Organism: Abrostola triplasia; assembly: GCA_946251915.1. Classification (NCBI taxonomy): domain Eukaryota; kingdom Metazoa; phylum Arthropoda; class Insecta; order Lepidoptera; family Noctuidae; genus Abrostola; species Abrostola triplasia. The sequence continues at coordinate 2,847,048 of OX276433.1, forward strand.
GAAACTTTAACGCGAAAGTCTGAATCTGAAGCACTCTGTTTGAACGAGCACAATCGCAGCAAAGAAATATATATCGTATTTGACGTGCCGACGTAAGACATTAAATCCTGGAACGCACTTAACTTGTCATTGTTTACACAAATTCTTCACGGCATAAATATTTCCGAACGTTTTCGATGTGGGTTATTCGGTCTATTACTTAGGCTATGCGCATCGGCGCAGGCGTCAAAATGTGCGCGCGCGCCGCCCGCCTCCCACAGATCTACTAATATATTTTTCTTTTGGAATTCATGGAGTCATTGAACGTCGAGAATTTCGTGTATTACGGGAAAACATCGTCCTACACACGAATAAGAACAATAGAATCACACGCAAAGGGGTGCTTTAAATAATTTAGATTTTACTGTCTGCTGTTGCCTACAATTGGCAGCAACAACGAAATATTTAAGAATTATCAAAAAATTATGAGTAAATTCGGTCAAGCCGTTTCGGAGAAAATAGCAAAAATCAATTATGCACACAATACAAAAAACAACCTCTCACCCTAAACGCATACAACTTCTCCGTTCCGTCGTAGGTAAAAAAATAAGTATTTAATTGAACACTTACACTTTTTATTTTGCTACTCGTCGTCGATACATTTATGTTGCCGACTGTACCTCAGTCTGCCGTCTGGTTATAAAATACTTCACTCAAATGTTTACGTATATCTAAATAATCAATGGAATTTAACGCGAAGCAAAAGCGTTCTTTACTGAGAAAATACATAGATTACAGTGTACATTCCGTTGCGTTTTTCTAGACTGTATTTACAGCTTTCATCGTCCAATGAAAAAGCCTGCTGGGAATCTTCAAGAATCACTGTGTTTTATGGATAACAAAATCGAACAGGTCCTATAAATAGTGGGCGGAATCTTGGATACTTTAAATTGTTTCATCACATTATTCTAGTCTAGCTCTGTTAGTACAATAAACTTTATTGATCGCCTTTTATTTTTTACTGCCGCGATTAAGCTTTGAACTTTTTTAAATGTTGTTTTTGTTTTATATATCTAAGGTTTTTGTATCGAATAGTAAAAGTACTTTAGCGACCCTTTATTATTAGACACTAAATTCTGCGGTGAAAACACCAAAATTAGGATTGTTCATTTTATTTTATCTTGAGTGACTGGTTCAATTTCAATGGCCGTAGTTATAACAATAATTTTCCAAAGCTTATTTAATAGTGGTGATGTGGTCTTAAAAACAGGAAGATCGATGTTATGCAGATTAATTAAGACTGGCTAACTCTAAGAATAAAAAATAACATCTCATCGTGATAGACCGCATTGGTATCCGAGAACAAATTTCGTATACATTCTGACCATCTTATAAGTACTTTGGTAGCTCTTGCATAAGCTTTACCAGTCCAGATTAGTCGATTTACAACTAGTTGTATTGTAGGTGTAAGTGTGAGTAATTTAGCTGAGACAGGAATAGCTTGGTTTTAAATTAAAATATCGTACAAGATGTGTCACGCCGAGTTGAAAAATAAACGCGTTTGACGTCATTCGTGAACTCTCGAACTATGGAAACGTACGCAGATGAGGTACCTAGTCGGACGACTGCTTACATGCGTTTATTATTCTGATAATTAAAATCTTAGGTGGTGGGCGTGGTCTTATGGGACGTTAGGCGGTATACCAAAATTAAAAGAACATTGCGAAAGTTAAGACACCCTTGAGATGAATGATTTAAAAGGACTCTTAAGCACATATCAAATGCAGTACACGTCGCTGAGACCACTTTCGTGATAGGTCAGGATCCCTAGTACCGAGAAAACGACGCGAGGAAGAAGAAAGCGCGAGCCAAATAAATGCCCCTAGCGACGCGACAAGTTTATTAACTATTTTGACCAGTCTGCTATTTATGTATTGATCTCTGATCCTTAGGTACCATTAGTACTAAGTAGGTATCTTCAAGTGACTTGCGTATAATCAATTATATACTTCCTCCTTTATACGACGCGCGTCTGATGCAACATGGAAGAGCACTTGGCTTCCGTGACGAGACATCATAATTGCTGCAACAAAATTAAGCTAAAAACTCATTTGTATATCTGACAGCTGACAACTAAATGTAAATTAAACGTCGTCATTAATTAATCGAAACAAATCAGCGAATCCCCTAGCTTCCTCCTCTTTCCTTATAGTTTTGGCATCTTTGCAACGGAAGCACAAATGACGCAAACCGTGGTTCAGCCCCGGTATTAATAGCAACACATATTTTAGTGAATTCTGTAGATTCTGCGAGTGGGCATCGGAGTATCGGAAACGTGATCGATCGATTTTTGTAACGAGGATGTTATTTGTAAACGATAATAAGGAAATCCGTAATCACCGATAGTAATTCCAAGCGAAATTAGGTTTGTTGACAGGCTCAATTGGTTCGTGAAACGTTCACAGTTTTGTAATTGCTAAATAATGAATTATGAGCTTCGCGCGTCTCGGAAGAAACCGATTCATAGCTCACGTCGCTGCGCATTTAAACTTCCATACATATACCTATGGTTACAGATTATGTTTAAGATTAGCCTCGACACCGTTGGAGTGAAATGCTATACGCCAAGGATAGGTACATTGCAGCGCGAAGTCCGTCAGCGAGAATGCAAAATACTTAGTTCTGGACAAAAAACCTTGATTTATCCAGACTGTAAATAATAATGTTAAGTACATCTTATTGAAACATTTTGGATCTTCGCTAATAGTTTCAGAGCTTTTCGAAATGTAAGAAATTTTCTCTACAGGAAAAAATATTTTAACATCTCGTTTACATCGGCGCTGTTCTCCCAAAAATACGCGCGTCAGGTTAAAAGATCATTTAGCAGGCTAGTCAAATTAGTTGTGACGTATGGCGGAGAATCGTATCGGTCCCGGTCCCAACATACGCGTCCCTTTTGAAACGAACGTGATGCAAGATGGCAGCTGTCAGTGTTAGGGAGAGCCCACACGCCGCAACTCATTCATCCAAATTCATAAATAGTTATGTCTGCATTCAGAAAATGTTTGTAAAAACTGTGTCACCTATTTCGAACGCGACATTTTGATTTGATAGGTTGCTCGGAGAGCGTGTAAAACAGATTATATTATGTGTTTTATTATTATTTATGTTGCGGTTTTTTCCAACAGCTTTATGCTTCCGTCGGGTAGAACTGAGAAAGAAAATGGTTTCTTTTAGGTGACTTTTATTAAAATTAGAAGGTAGACATAAAAGTCAATGTTATTTATGTGGCAGGACTGAAGTAGTAAATTAGTTGAGGCTATCAAAGCCTTGGCTGAGTAACCGTCCAAATTAAGATATTAAAGCGTGTGATGTGAGATATCACTAAATTAACAAGTGTAGCATTATCTTAATTAACTAAAAATTATTGTCCAATTATGATTTTATAATTAGCACAATATTCTGTGGAAGCTATCGACAGAAAATAGGTTGTAAGAATAACTTACTCCTGTTTTGTGGCACACAAATCTACATTGTGTTTACTGTTAAACCAGAATGGAATAATTTGGCTGGTTTCAATTCTTTGACCTACAAGTCCCTTCAATAACATACCACCACATAAAATATACGAAACAAGCATTAAAGCAACATTAATTCACAAACGAGTAAACAATGTTATGATAAACTGCTTTTGTTCCAGCCAGAATTTTAGTGCATTCAAAACAAGTTATTATTCGCCAGCAGACGCCTCCAATCACCCCTGGCTGAAAATATTTTACCGCGTCACAGATTCGCCGCCATTTCTTAGCCAAGTTTAAATTTTTATTCTCATCTCGTGTATACTGGCTGTAAATGTGATCGGTGCAATGAAAGCAATCTTCTCAGAGTGCACCTTCTGTCAGTATGTTGGCACATCGCCGCTGATCTTTTTGTCTGGCGTTAGTCTGCTTCCCGCCGTATCATTTTACTTTCAACATCGCCTGTCGTTGCATCGGATGATTGCCCATCACCTTGTCATATATTTTTAAAAGAAAAACGTTTTAATTTTGAATTGCGAACGACAATAGACGCTCCGTTGTCTTTGAAAATCATGCCAATAGTTTTTCATAGTGATTTAGCTAATCATTTTGTTTCGAAATATTTTGTTCGTCAACGGCTGATGAAAATGAGTCATTGTAATAAATTTTTGTCAATTTAAATTGTTAGTGCTGTTAACAAATACATTCGTGGCTTTAAGTGTGTGCTAATATTTTGTATTTTATCGTTTTTCATTTCAATCTTTTCTATAAACCATTACATCGTAATTTTATCTAGTTTGAAGCTATAATTCACGTTGAGCTCAAATTTAATGAGGTTAACTTCTTCTAAATATTCCGCAATTTTAAAAACATATTTGAAAAAGCATGTTTAAATTGAGGTTAAGGTGTGAACTGAATGCAACACAGCAATATTGTTTAATATTATAGAACTTACTACCAGATCGGAGATGTTCTACAAAAGGGTCAAGGAGTACCTTTACCCGACAAGCGTGTATAAGATGTGATGCGAGTATGTCAGAATTGTAACTAATAGAAATCCGTAACCTCTGCTAGCGCTCTGGGAAATAAGCGAGACTTTATGTATGTGTGTATGGTGATCTACGAAATGTGGATGTAGGTATCGATAGACTCGATAACGCAGAGAACACCATTGGCATTCTTTAAGGATTACGGTCATAATTATGTGTTGGTACACAGAAATAGTTTAATTTAGGTACTAGAAATAATTAACCTATTATAATTTAAAGCCACATGAATGCGAAATCCAAAACGGTAGTCCGTAAATTAAATGTCACAATGATTTAGAAGCCGCGTGTAATGTTAAAATGTACCTTGTTCACATTTCATTCGTGGCTATTCAAATTCCACATACCAAACAGGATGAATGCACCACCGATCATACACTAAATGTATGAGAGTTTAAATTATACCAGTCACTAAAACACATTACAATAATTTTCGTAGACAGAGCTGGTGTTTGTTCAGTTCTACCTGCGTGTTGGTTATTTTCTCCGAGGTTTATGGTCACTGCAGGATACGTCAAATTCCTTTAGCAACTCGCTACAGTACTTATATTTGTGGATTCTTCTTTGGTTTAAGCGCTATTCACTAAATTACAGTTGGTACCTCTCTTCTGTCTTCTATTCCACTTATTGATACGATCCAATTCCTTCTTTATCTTTAATTTGTTTTACGAAGTTCGAAGCTTAAATTATCACTTCATCTGCATCTCGGTCCAAATATTTGCGTAGTATCTAATCATTTAAATAAGTACTCCGACAGCTTTAACATTTACAATATTAGTTGGATTGGATGGACATCAATTCGCCTAAATATGTTCTTGCTAATTAACGATGTAAAGCAGTAATATCGTTAGGATCAATGCTTTGTCTTCTTCTTTAGCATGTAGAATACGGATGACAAAAAGAGAGAAATCGGTGTGTCACTATTCATTCGCTTTACAACGTTTATGACCCGTCTAGAAGTTATACGATTGAACATATGAACGATATTATGAATGAACGCATATCGCGCATGTGCAATCTCAAAATACACATCTAATGACTCGGCCACAATTTATGTGTTAATGTCTCCTACATGATGTTCATTCACTAACTGCGTTTTGTTTCGTCGCTAAGCTCTCATTTGTTGGCTAGTGCATACATGTTGAAATGGCAGACTTATGATTGTTAGTTTGTTACTGAGACGTTTATAAATCGCCTGTTTTAACTAAAGGTAAACGTCCTCTACTCAACGTGTGTCATGTCCTAGCGAGCCGCGAACTAATGCTTTTGTAGTTTGGGATTGCAATCAGGCTTATTTTAATATCAATGACAGTTTAGTACCAAAATAGATTGTTATATATTTGGCCATTTTTGATGCCCTAAAAACGATTTTATATGCAAGTTTTGATAATGTAACTCAAAATTACTTTCGTTCCGCCATAGCGTCCACAGCACAACTACTCGCATGTCTATCCCTTCAATAATTATGAAATCCCATTACAAACTGGCGTTTAGATTTGTCGAAATGCTATGACGAAATTTTTGTTTATGCACTCAAATATAACCAACCTTTTACTTAACTAAAGTAAATATTTATTTCAAAGTCTTTTTAACATTCGTAAGAACTTCTGTGCCCTACATAAATAAGATAGATACAAATCTCTTTGAGTTGATCACTCGTATCGCCTTACAAACCAGTGGGGTGCATACTAAAATAAAACTTTCAACGGGTCTAAAATTAATGCGGGGAAATGAGATGATCTGAAGTTGATTGAGACACGGTGACCAAAGTATATAGGCGGTAACAGCTAACGGATAAGGTACAGGTTTCCTTTAAAAACATGAATGAATGTACATAATTATGATTGTGGGGCTCTTAGTTGTGTGGCTGAGTTAAGGTATACGCGCCGCGGTCAGTCTAGTGGTGTGTGACCGTTTTCACGTATTAAGGCCCCTCTGTGCTTCGGAAGCTACGTTAACCCGTTGGTCCTGCGCTTGATCTCTCACCGGCCGTGTCAGTCTACCGTCCCATCGGACTATGCGAGTGCATTTGTGTTTGCACACATACTTGTGCACTATAATATCTCCTTCATACGAGTAGTTAGCTAGTCTCAGATGAGACTGGCTGCCGTGACCGAAATGCGAACATTAGGGAAACATTATTATTATATGTTTTACTTGAGAGTCTATTGCAGTGTGGAAGTCCAACAGCACTTCTTTGTCTAGCTTTTCTAGGAGAACAGGAACATGCAGCCTACTTCGTTATACGTCTTTCTTGTGACTGAGGGATGGTCGAGGATAAATCATCTTTTATTAGCCTCTAAATGTACTAAGTTCTTACATTTACTCGGATATTTTGTTTAGTCCAATAAGTGTGTAACTTCTTGTGTCGTTTGAGTCTCTATCCACAATACAGGAAATCCTAATGCAAAATAACGTAGTAAACAAGTAGTTCCAGAGGTCACACTGTGAGTCACGAAATATTGTCCTACATTGGCTAAAGAAACAAGACTTGCGCGTGCGTACTGCGCATGACCTTACCCTGATTAAGAGCTATTCTGTAACCGAAAATATCCGAGTTTTTAGAAGCAAAAGTATACAAATTCATCTTCAAACTTCTGATTCACTTTATCAAAAAAATCTTTTGCGTACAAAGCTGTAGTTAGTTCTATTTTTGGCAGAAATATGTAGATCATCGAGTTTACCACCACCAAACTTTGTCTATATTAAATTATGGTAGCGTCGAAAGAAACTGAAGATTCCATATCAAAGCGTTTCATCACGCCCTAATAAACGTTCGATACAATAAATAAACGTTTCAGGAAACACATTGTGCTATTTGAAGCCCGTTTTCTCGCCTGTTAGCCCAAGTTTATTTCCGATGAGGGAGTAACGCCCTTAATTTAAAACTTCACTTCGTAGAATGATGCTCAGGTTTATTTTTGGTTGGCGAGCTTCGAAGGCCAAACAATGTCTTTCTTTTGTTGCTGCAGGGCTGAAGAGATTATCTCCTTCAAATCATTATAGCTAAGTGTCCGATCATCATAATCATGAGCCTTATTCTCGGCTTTAAAATGTTTTGTTGGCATTCTAAGCCAATCATGAGTTAGAGTATTTTAGGAAGCTCCTGGCGTTTAAACGTATAGTTATGCCTGTCCGCTAATACTTGAGTTTACAATCATCTAAGCACGTGTCCTGTTGATATCACCAAACCTCACACGAAACTGTAAAATATGTAACTTATACTTTGCCAAATCTGGGAGAAGGCAATTTTTTTACTGCACGATGGCAAATACCTAAAAGTAGAGTGCCTAAAAACTCAAGTTTTAGTTCCTTGTATTGTGGATAACTCTTTTACCCCTTTAAGGGACATTATTGTTCTTATCCTGGCACATAACTTCAACACGTACGCCGCTGTTTTATCTAAACATTTCAGTAAACTTTGCCCATATGCCAAGTTTCACCGGCCTTTATTTAGACAGGTTCGCTGATGGCTCTCGGCGACGATTGACGAATAGGATTTGCAGACTTTCGTACAAAATGTTCGTGTGATAAACTGCGATGGTATAGAATAAACAACTAGGTTAACAGGCTGTTAAAAACGCGTAATTAAATAAGGTGCCTGTTTACATTAGTTGGAGAATCATCTGTTTTATCTGCGTGCCTGCGATATTGTTCTGTGATTTAGCAGACGTTCACTGAAATAAAAGTTTACGGTTAGAAATTCTGGGAATGATTGTTAAGAGTTCTTGAATGTTAATTAGGGGGAATAAAGTTATTTGGTTCACGGGTTTGTTGTTTCATCATCGCGTAGGGTTTTTATGTTATAATGAACGTTTATTTGCGTTGCTAACTTCAGTTATTTTCTTAAATATCCCATCAAAGGCACTGTTCAACGAAACAACGATATAGACAGCTAGCACGTTTCTAATCTCGTTTGTGTAGGCAGCGTCTCTGACAAACCTCAATCGCTAAGGTCTTTATCAGTTCACGATTTAATTTAATCAAATCACATAAATTCCAGCGTTAATGTCTCAAACTATCATCGAGTACGATAACTATGAATCACTTTTGTTAAATAAAAGTTTTATTCACCAATGTCCGTGCTCTTTTGATCGGCCAACATTTCTGTGAGTCGTAGTCGCTTGTTGAATGAAATTTTTACTATTATTCGTTGGGAGTGTGACATTAATGAACTATCAACTGGCTGATGTCGCTTCGTATGTTTTGCGTGGACAGGAGATTGTGGAAGTATGCAACAACTGTGTTTTTAGAGGGAAATAAATCGTCATCCTTCAACTGGAGCGGTATTGGCAACGAAGCGGTGTTGTGAAGAACTGACTCATGTAATTCTCGCTGAATTCTTCGGTTGTGTTATGAGTATATTATTGAAAAGGTTTGCAACTACTTAAATGTTGTTTTACGACCGGTTGAGAATGTTTTTGAACGTAATGCTTAGCTCTTTTATAGCTGATCTTCACACATAAAAACATTCTGAGGCCGTGTCGAGGTTATGGTGATTTTTATGGCGGTGACATCCAATTTCTTTAATATACGCCTACCTGAAAAGCGCGCTACAAATACCAGGGTCAAATCCAATCCAGGGTTTTATTAGCTGTTGTTAGAGCCCTTATTTATGTTATAATGACAACGATGTGATTTTTTTTTAACAGCACTTCAGGGCAAAGGCCTCCCTTTCCTTCTTATATAAAATTATTATTATATATGTATTTTAGAAGATTACGCGGAAGATTATTTTGAATTCCTTTCAGGCAGGTACCTACCAACATTGCCGGATATTTTTGTATGATAAATCGGCCGGATCATATACCTACACGGGGTTTCTAAAATTAATATCTATCTGAAATATAAATTTAATACATAAAAATACCTACAATTATGTTAACTAGAGTGTTTATTTTAGATTTAAAAACATAATAAATGATCCCTCTGCATCGTTATAAATTGCGTCTACAAGGAAGCGTTATTTTAAATGAGAAAGTTAAAATAACAGTCGTAACTGATCCACGCAGTTAATTTGGTAGGATTTATGTTAGACAACACATCTCTACAGCTACTATTTATAATCTGTATTGTGACGTCATTGTACATCTTACGAGTACACACACGGGCGCCATTTTGTCGCAGGAAATGGTTAATTAGACGGCCTTTCAAAATCTATTGTTATTTTATTTAGGTATTAGAGATTTACGTCGGCCACCCACGGATTGGTCATTTGTATTTTGAAATCGTTAATGACAACACTTTTTTAGACTTGGAATACATGTAGACACTAGAAATAGACTATCTATTTGTATTCCACTAGATTAGCAACATGTCAGGTGAACTATAATTTAACGTTGAAGAGTGACAGGTCAATTTGGTGCGGCCTTGCATACAGCCCATACATTTGGAAAGTTTTATATCTGTCTAGCTGCGCCCCACGATGTTACCCGCAATATTTTTTCGGGATAAAAAGCCTGTGCCACGAAATTTCTTTGTTGGCTACACTGTGGAGATGTAACATCTAATTTGTATGATAATCGGAAATGCGTCAAAATATTTCTATAACCCTTAACTAATTAGGTATCTTCTAGATCCTCAAAAACGTTATTTTAAAGCACACACCTTTAGATACGACGATCAAAGGTAGGTAGCGACGACAGATTTACACAATCCGACGCTGATACACGAAACTTTGAAACCAACATTTGTGTAACATTAATGATTAAATATTATAACGAATATCATAATTTTCATAATGAGGCCACTATAATACGGGTGGTCTGTTTCAGAAGTTAATTTCCAGGCGTATAAATAGTAGTTAAATATAGAAGATTTAGCAAAATTATATTGAAATAAGTTAACTATAATAATAACTCTTGGAGAATCTTTGGAAAAAATTACAGGCAAAGAAAGCATCTATACGTTTGGATTGTAACACCTGTTTCACGAAATTAGATGTTACTGTTGCGTAGGTACTTCAATATTTAGACAAATAGAATTATATAACTGACTAGCCGACCCGGCGAACTTCGTACCGCATTGTCACCGTTTGAACCTTCCCTGGAGGATAAGTCAAATTGGTCCAGCCATTCTCGAGTTTAAGCGAGACTAACGAACAGCGATTCATTTTTATATAGAGGTATAGGTATGAGGATAAGAATTATCTAATGCGCCCGCTTACCAATGTAAATGCTCTCGCCAGCTCTCAATTGCATACTTGTGCATCATAAGAGATGGCGTAATGACGTCTTCAGCATCTTTTCCAAAAATAGCGATAGCAGGTATAAGCACCTGACAACAATTTAGGCCCCAAAAGACCATTGTTACGTCAACAAAAACAGTTATTACAGTTTTCAAACCTTAACCATTGCCAATTTACTTGTAAAAGATAATATGGGCGTCTCCACCTTTCATGTAGGTACTATTTTTAAAATAATATTTCTGTGCACAGCTGATTTGAGACGATGTCAGTGGGTGGTCTACTACCACAACATATTTAAAAATAAAAAAAAACTAGTCTTGGCAAGTGGCACTTTGGAAACTCTACCTACCTATATAAGTTTCAACAGAGAACGATGTACTAAGAACATTTACTGTGGTCTACAACATCGAGATAAACGCGAAATACGCACCAAAGTTGTTCACGGATTAATGTAGACGAAAATAGAAAAGTACATCAACGATTACCGTCTACGGCGCCCCACATTACTGAAATATACGCAAAGAAAACCGTCTGAAAAATGGGCTGCTGAAATTCAGTCTGCAAGCCGCGAAACAAGTGTTTGTATGTATTACGAAAAATATGTATTTGCGGTACTGTAGTTGTATGGTGTACGGGCTATATGGCCCATGCCCTAGTTTTATACTCTTTATAGCGTATACCTACAAGCACTTTTAGTACGCGATGAAATGTAATTACCGTGTTTATTTAGGTTTTTTCGCGTCTGGTCGGCCTTTCGTTTGCTTTAGTTGGTTTATGGGGGAGTTGGGCGAGTTGAAACAGTATGGGTTAGAATGTGGGTAAAATAAATAATGGAAACGTTAGATTAATATGGCGAGACGAAGGTGCGAAGCGTGTATTAGTTATATATTTTGAGTCAAACATCAAAATAACATAAATATAAATTTAATAAACAATCGAGTATATTGAGTTTCCTAAACACATCGTGCACTGTTGTAATTCTCGATTCCGATTCTAAAACAATCTTCCTAAGTTTCGATTTTTGACGATTTGCAGAGCATCTAGACATTTTAGAGTCTAGACACACATTTTATACACTATGTACAGTATCTAGAGAATATTCTCTGAAACTAGGCATTTACAAATACTTGGTAGGTAGGCTAGCACGAGGACAAAACAGGAAATATTTAGAGAAAAGCTTAGGCAACATACTTGCGAAAACAGAATTTCTGTTTTCTCACACTACTTCGAAGACTTTGTTTTCTAATTGTAGTTTCAAATAACTTATTTCCAGACGCACATATACCCGGCATCGTGTTGAATATTACCTACCCAGTTCAAATACAATTGTTGCAAATGTCTCAATTTCGCGGGCCGTTTGAGCGACCCATATCATTTTAACGATTTCCTTACCCCTCTGATGTTCTATTACTTCTAATACAATACAGATACGTTCTTTGATGTCCAGACACGTTAATGGACCTCAATAGAGTCATAATCGGGTTTACAACTGTCCGCTGTAAATGCGTAGGTGAAATAATTTTTATGTTTATTAATCTGTTTGATATGAATACCGAATTACTGTTCTGCATGCAAGAATTCGTGAAATATGTGTTGGATATTAATTATGATGATGATTTGATGATTTTCAGTTCTTGGAAGTTGGAACTTCTACCTACTTACATCTATTAGTCAATGCCGTTAAAGATAATAGTTTGAAATGTAACCCCTGTATACCCCGAAGGGGTGGGCAGAGGTGCACATATAGTACACCCACATTTCGTCAGTCATGTTTTAGGTCCCAATGTGATAGGGGGCGAGCCTATTGCCATCAACCGGGCACAAATCCAGACTCTGTGTTGCTACTGAGAATTACCTAATGGAAAAACCCAATAACACTTTGCCCGACCCGGGATTTAAACCCAGGACCTCGTGCTCAGCAGTCGCGCTTAGCGACCACTAGACCAACGAGGCAGTTTTTTTTTAAATTTTGTTTTAATTTATTTCAGTTTTAATGAAATTGTGGTTTTTAGTAGACCGGTATAAAATTGTTTTAATAGGTTGCCATGCGTGTCGTTTAAAATGTCGACGACCTGATGGCGCAGTGGCGATCTGATGGCGCAGTGGCCAACTGATTAGACTGCTTCTGCTGATTTATGCATGTGACAAATATTTATATGATCCTTCGATTTTTTTTTGCCGAGTCTGGGTGTATGTGCATGTGAAATTTTCGATGTATGACGCACGCATGACATAGAAGGAAATGCTAGGGCGAAGCGACGAATGTATGGAAAAAGGTTTGATGTGTGACGATCAATATAAATTAGCTATTTGATTTTAATATTTTCACCAAATATAGAAAATCCACTAAAAAACCTAACCGTTTTTAAACTTTTCAATCATAACAACTTGTTGGCTCATCATCCCGTTTTCTTGTCTTATTTTTGTTGTTTGAGTAGCTTATTAGCATCTTGATTCGCATGTTAAATCTATGCAATAAGCTAGGAGGCAAGGGAGCTGATTTTATGGCGTCAATTTTTTTTCTAAAATATATTGTTGGGTAGGTTTAAATTAACTGGTAACTCGTAGATAATAGTTTTACTATTTTGTAAGTAGTAACATTATTTTTGTTTGTAATTTAAAATACCGTTTCCTATTGTGTCGGTTACTAAATCTGTGGGTCAATTCTCGGTTTTTGGGATTGTGTAGTGATACCACAATGATACTACGCATAATAAACTATAACTCTCAAATTTATTTTGACAGTCTAGTTTAAAACTACTAATTTCCCAATGTTTCGGTTATGAAGCTAATGCAGTAGGCACTGTATCTGATCTATTTTAATAAGTCAAGTAGGTACCTACTTTGGTACAGTCAGCATCATAAATAGCTCTGCATTTTTTTAAACAAAAGTAGATACTATTAATTAAAGGACAACTTTTATATAGCAAAAAGTCTTAAATATTCTCAGATTATCATTTGGACATGTCTATAATTTTAAACATTACTTGAATTGATGTTTGTTTCTTTCAATTATTTGACATAAGGTTTTTTAACATGTTACGTGGGTAACCTCTCATCATATTTATAATCAGTGTAGGGTAGTTCGTAGTATGGTCGATTATCTTACACATAGTGAAAGACTGCTGCGTCAGTCCAATATATGAGCTTGTCCGTATCGGTTGTGTTATTTTATCCGCCACGCCCCTTCGTGTATAACACATGTTAAGCTCCTTAAGATACTGACTGTACAAACGATCTAGCATATTTTAGTGATTACCTGTAGATACTCGACTAACGCAGCTTACGCATATAGTAAGTTATCGGTCGTTTACATAATGTCTACTAATGTTTATGTCGCAGTCGTGGTTCAAACATAAATCGTCCTGCTTACCTACATAAGTACCTAGGCAGAGACACTGCGAACACACGGTAAGATAAACAGACTAGTAAATGTAACAGATAGATATTTAGTAAACATTAGTTGAATAATATAGATTACTGTGACGGATTCGCAAATACTTAAATCATAAATCATTTATTAATTTGCAAACATGGGTATATAGTCATAGGTGTACTTTATATTACAGAGTTCTCCATATTTTACCGTCACAATCAACTTAATGCCCTTATTCATAAAATAATGTCAAATTAAACCTAAATGGACTAAGTCATACCTACCTACCTGTCACTATCGTTTGCATATTAAAGAATAGAGTCAATAGACTTAATACGCAGTTTAGTTAATGCCGTTGTGATTCTCGTTTATGAACAAGAGAGAAATAGTTTACATGTAGATCATCTGCAAGGTTAAGCAACGTTTTCTCCAGTCTATCCATAGGCAGGTGACTAGTTTTCACACTGCGAAGCCCTCTGGTTTTTTGAGAGTAGGTTAGGCCGACGGTCCTGCTCCTAAGATCTCACCGAACTGTCGGTTTTGCGTCCCATCAGCCCCCTTACCATGAAGTCTAAAAACAGGACATTTTCCATTGTGGAGGCGAGACGCCGCAACGTGCGATGTAGTGCAGCGTCTTGCTTTCACAACGGAAAATGCCCTTTTTAAAACTTCATGGTAAGGGCACTCTTGATTTCTTACCTTTAATTGCTAGTTCGTTTTTTTGACTAAAAACAGTGCTGTCTATACCGTTTTTAGATAACAAAGATGCTAGCGCTAACATAAGGGGCCCGCGTTGAGTGTGAGTCTACCATAATCGAGTAATAAGCACCTCAATCCAGTTATCTTGTGAAGGACGTGAGAAACATTCGCACTCGTAACGATAAGGGCCTAATTTGGCTCAATTACCTGCTTCTTTTACTTGATACAAAATAAGGTACCTATCACTGACAAAATGTAAATGAATATAAAATACTTACATATAATATTTGCATGCCGTAAGGTAGAATATGTTTGGGACACTATTTAGTTACCTACAACATTTATATTTTGTATTACGAATAGGTAAGATACGATTTGATTTGATTTAAAAATTTGATGCGGTTTAAAAAAGGGGAGGTTACATCTTTTTTATCTTGAAATTATGAAATAGTAATAGACCATGGTATGGTATAGTCTTTATTTAATCATTTATATACATCATTGTTACAACAAATGCCCTACAAAACCGTTTAAACGGTTTGACTGTATAGAAGTAGCAGTCGGTCGTTTTATTTGAACGCATTTTTATTGTTTTAACTGCATCAGATGGAAATAATAACTAAGGTATTGTTATTATTTCATACACCTATTTAACCATACCGCCCAACTTCACGATAAAAAGGTAACAATAGAATTTTTTATTAACAGTAAATCAGAATGCTGCATTTTCTTACGGAAGCTTTAAAAAAGATGAAAGGGGACGCTGGCCCAACTTAAATCAACAACAGTAGCCCAAGCGACCATGCAGGGATATGAAAATGATCGTAAATATAAAAAATCTGAAGATACATTAGGCATTTAGTGAGATCATATCGTCATAAAAGTTTACGGCCGAACATGCCACTGAAAGTGCTGAAACGGACAAAAATAACCATATCGCAGCTATATTTATGTTCTATTATGGTAGCTTGTATGAATTATAAGCTTTTTGACTTTGATAAATGCGACTTTTCATACAAATTGATAGTCTGGCTTTTGGTAGTAGGTATGTACATTTTTTTGCCAGTACTTAGATACTTAGGTGATATGTTCACAAATATTTCAATTCATATTTTCACATTTGGTTTACAGTAAAAAAGAGGATTATGGTTGAATAACAAGCGTATGAATACTTAATAAAAGCACAATCATGCAACATTGAATTAAAACAATTATTCACATAAATTTGCTGTCTATATGGAACATGAATTCGCTACACAAAAACCACGACATAAACTACTTACAGGCGTACCCGAACACATCACATTATCCTTTTCACAGCAAAGCGCCACCCTTGCGCAAACGCACGTCACAGCGGCGCCCAACTCTACCCTGTTATATTTTTAATATAAAATTCTCTAGCCGCGTATCGAATCATAAAAATATAAATATTTTAGGATCGACCGCGCGCGCAACACCAACCACGTCCCGACTGCCCATTGACGCATTCGTTTCGAACTAATTTCGGTGCAACGACTATTCCGCGATTCTGTAAACACCGCAGCGGCGCGGCGGCGGTAAAACTTGGCCAGAATACATTGGCCCTCCTCCTACATGGTGACTTCTTCATTTTCATCTTTTAATCGAGTAAATGAGGGAGGCGCGACGGCTCATCATAGATTGGGATCACTGGAGTTTTGCAAACTTAGACACGCAGTTATATGTGCTCTATGTTAATGGGTTGAGGTTCGTTTTAGCGTAGCACAGATGTGTACGCAAGTTTGTAAGTAATAAGTTCTGTTTTGGACACACCGTGAGTCAGCCGGGATGAGGAAATGCGTGCAAGTTATAATTTCGGAGCGACCGACATTGTTGAATGATTTTATAAATCATTTCGTTGCGCTGCTATAGAAAAATATTTGTGGGTGGCAACATTTGTCCTTTGATATAGTAAACAACAAAGGAATTAACATTGATCATGAGGAAAGACAGATTTCGAGAATCCGATGACTATTTGAGTTATTGAGACGGAAACTTACGAATATAATTATGGTACGACTGTTATGTGATCTTGAAACAACAATTTATTAATAAGTAGTTACCAAGGTCTAATGATTGGTCCTTGGATTATAGATTGATTGGACTTCAATCTTTCTAGACAGCAAATAAAACTCAAAAAATATATTTAATGGGGCTTTATTACTTTTAACTTACTGCTACGTTTTATCGAATGTCATTTTGCATTTTTCAGTACGTCACAGGCCTCAGCCATCTTCAACCCTTCCATGATATAAAGAAGATTCTCCACGGACGCGTCCTCATCGTCATCAAACCAGAGTTGCAGCATATTCTTGGCCCTAGTCGCATCTGTAGCGTTTTCTGTCTCAAAGAATTGTATTTCGTCTGCTTTGTAACCGAGTTTGGTGGCCAGTTTCTTCCAGTCCGTCAGTTTTGAAGATAAGGCTTCGAGTTGGCTGGATGAAATCATTGTTACTCGTGAGCGGCTTGTCTTATCGTAGTCTTCTTCGCCGACGTGGGTTGAGTCTGGTACCTGCAGAAGAATTGTGGATAAAGCGAGAGGTGTAAGTTTTACGTTTGAGCTGTTAAGGTAATCCCGTGAAGTGATGGAATTGCAGTTTTACTCTATAGAATGTGGAACACACAGAATTTACAGAGATGAAAAAACAGATTGGACAAGGAAGATTACTTCTAGCAAATATAAAAGGGTGTCGGTAAGTATGTATCTATTTTAGTATTTATTACTTTCACGTTTACATTCATATTTTTTATTAAACATTAAGTAGTGTATAATTTAGTTGATATTTTGTAGTTAACTTTTGCGGATCATAATCTGGGCCTCATTATTTATTATTCTAGCGTAGCGAATATGATTTCTCGTAACCAAGTTCATTACAATTTTGTCAAAACGTCTAAGAGACGAATTATCGATAAGTAGCAGTAGATATCACATGAATAACATCATTTTTATCAAACAATAAATACATGACTCACATATAGTCAGGGATCCACGATCCATTTTTAAAATGTAGTACTATCAAGCTAATTTTCCGTGAGTAAAATCATTTTGGGGACATCCATCATTTTTGATGACATTATCGATACATTTGACCACATCAATCCTTGATGTCGTCAAAAATGATTTCTAACTAGCGGATTTCTTTACTTTTGCTTACTTAATAGTATTTTGCGTAGTCCTACAAATTGCGTGGTACATTATCCTGGTTCTAAGCTCAAAAGTTGCAGAGTGATGTGCTGTTCCAGTTAGCTACCACAATCGAGAAATTTATAAGAGAAAATATTGGACGTCTCATCTCTTTTAGCTACTCACAGAAAGCTTGCTTGATAGTAATCAATTTTAAGAATGATCCGTACATCCCTGATAGAGTGAGTATCCTAAGTAGTGGAATAATTTAAGAGAAAGTAAATTTTAGAACCTTATATTGTAGTTCTAGGTTTTACGAAACTAATGCTTCAGACATTCATAAAGCCAAGTCATAAGAGTGAATCTGCATAGCTGCTCAATCTAAAATGAGGTTGTTTAAGAACTACAGTGCTAATAAGATTAGTTTCGAATGACGGATCCTATGCTTACAATGATTCGTCAACCGAATTATGAAATTATTGTAGAAGTGTGTTGAGTTCATGCAAGTGAAACTGGTATCCACTATAAAAAGATCCTGAATTTGTTTAAGCTTTTCTGCTGCCTGTATTTTGCAAGATAGTTCTCAAACCACCTCATCAAATCTACAAAATAATATTGATATGGAATCCTACAAAAAAAAAAAAATAACATAAAACATGCATTACCTGTGCCTAAAACTCGACCATAGCCACCATCAGCCTTCTACACCATAGGCACGAGACAACTCCATAAATACAACCATAAACAACATTACCTGCTCTATGTCATTGGCGTCCCCCTCCTTTATAAGATCTGCTTCCATTTGTTCCTCAGTAATCTCTTCCTCGGTGTTTTCCTGAAATGTTTGTGATGCTAATAACGAAATCTCTTCCAACATCCTAACATTTAACACATTCAGGGCAGACAGTCTAGACAGTGGTGTCGTCGCGTGGCATTCGTATTATAGTTATTAACTTTAGGAACTTATCGCGCGGGATCACAGTGCAACACATACATCAACCAACGTTTCGCATATTTATAGTTTCATCAATCATCCCCTTTTTATATCATCATCAGCCGGAACACGTCCACTGTTGAACAAAAACTTAGTTTCTTTTTATACGATATTAGACAGACGCATATTTCTTTAAAGAATAAAAACGGACATAGATTACCATGCTTGTTTACTACATATGTACATATATCGTGATGCCGCGCGATAAACTTCAGTATTACATCCATAGTACGAAATCTTACGCAACCAAGTACAAGGTGTAGTTGGAATAACTCAAAACCCCTAATATGTTGACTGCCACGTTGTAGGCACAGTACAAAAACTATTGTTTGCGTCTCACCGGTAGGCCGTGTGGCCTTTAACGTTTTAACTGGTCTTAGTAATGACCTGAGTACCTATATAATAACATTATAACCGGCTTCGAGACTTGTCACAATTTTAATAAGAAAGTTGATCATCACAAATGTTGATTTCACCCATTTTCGCGTTATTTATATTTCCAGTTATTTCAATTACACCCTGAATGGAACGATATTGCGCTAACTTCAAAGGGGGCTTATGTCAAAGCAACGAATCGCACTACGAGCTCTGCGATTGTACAAACTAATGGACGCGACAGCCAACGCGACCATCCGAATTACAGTTTTAACTAACAACAAGAATTAATAAAATGAACATAAATAATAACACATAAAATGTAAAAGTTTGAATGAGTACATTACAGTATTCCAGGTAACAGTGGCCTGTAAGAAATTAAAATATCAAATGCCACATCCATTGGTTTTGGTCATTTGTTATAATTTACTTATAAACAATGTCGTTTACAAAAAATATTGAAAGATTGAATTAGAATGGAAAATGTAGTTCCCCTATATTCATAGACTAAGGCCGATTTTTCGGTCGAAAGATAAAATTGTTATTTTGACAGCTGTTAATATACGGAAAAATAAAATGTCAAAAGTTTGAAAAATCGGCCTACAAAATAATTGGGTATTTGACACTAGAAATTATTTTTATGAGTCAAAACGCAATTACTCCCCCCGTAGATTTTGTATGTAAATCGAAACTTGTGGCGTCACTAATTAGCCAACTCAATTGACTTATTATTTATTGATTTCAAAGCAAATAAAAATCAGATTCAACAGTTAATTAAAAATGTAAAGGGTTAAAGAACTAAAATAAAGCATTTTTTTTAGAGAAATAGTGTCTTGGAACTGTTGGTTAATGGTGTTAACTACCCTAATCAAGTGAGTTAGCAATATTATCCATACGAAGGAAATATTATATAGTCGGGAAGATGTTAGCTACATGTCTTTGTTTTAAATTCAAGACTGCTATTTTTTTCATATGATTTAACATTAAGTGTGTTCTACAAGAACCAATAATTTCAACGTTACTAGCAATTTATAGGTTGTCTATTTAGGTCTTTAACATGTTTTGTTCATAAAATCTAATAGGGTAAAATTCACCTGTTTTATAGTCTTATCGTTATGATTTTTAGAAGATTCTCCATTCGCGTTCGCCGCGACATTGGCGGCTACTTCGCGAGTTACTCGCTCCACCTGGACACAGAAATATTTAAATTATAAACTGGTGAGTTCATTAAGTGTTGGTCTGTAAAATATGACAGTGTGGGTGTCGTGCTTTTAAGGCTTTTAGTGAAGGTGAAAAAATAATCTTTGAATATTTGGCTACAGCTACCTCATCGTTATATCTCCGTCCACTGCTGGAAATAGGTTCAGGCGTCGACGAAGATCGAGCTCAGTGGCGTACCGTAGGAGAGGCCTATGGCACGCCATTGAGTTCGATCCACGGTCTACGTAGTGTTTTATTCGTTAGGTTCCGTACCATAGCGGTGAGGTAGTCGGGCAGGCGGCCGATAGGGTTGTTAGTGTGCACGAAGAAGTGCGGCGAGCGCCGGGCCAGCAGCCGCAGGGCGCGCCAGCCCCAGCCGCCGCCGCGGGCCACGCCGCCCGGGACCAGGTACGACTCTGGGGAGACACCAGGTGTTACACAAGACTCTGGGGAGACACCAGGTGTTACACAAGACTCTGGGGAGACACCAGGTGTTACACAAGACTCTGGGGAGACACCAGGTGTAACACAAGACTCTGGGGAGACACCAGGTGTTACACAAGACTCTGGGGAGACACCAGGTGTTACACAAGACTCTGGGGAGACACCAGGTGTTACACAACTGGGAAGACACCAGGTGTTACACAACAATAACAAGTGCGCCAGCAGGATGTATCGTCTGCCAAAGTTTCAAGGTTCCAGCACAAGCGGTTTAGGCTGTGCTATGATCAATCTCCCCCTTTAATAAAGTAGAACATTGAACAAAAAAAATATTAAAGCGCCCAAAAAAAACTTTTTATTATTTTGTATTTAAAGTATTTGGGTACCGAGCTAACGGTACTAAACTATTAGAGCTAAATAATATGTGTATTCACTGACCTAGTGAAGGCATAAAGTCTCTCTCTTTGGTGCGACACGCCGCAAGATTGTCAGGGCATAGGTTCCATAATTTAGTCAGTTCATTACTGAAATATAAAATTAAAAATATCATTATAATTTATTTTATAGACACTTAGACTTCAAAAAGTATTATAGGTGTGACAATAATGATGTGATTATCTTTATGAATTTGAACTTCAACATATTAACTAAATAAGAAACATAATTTATATCCACATAATATTAAACATAAAACATACGAGTATAACCAGAATATATAGTAAATAATATGGATATAACGAAAGGTACTATAGTCAAATATATCCACATATTTATTGATAATCACACATAAATTTCACAGGTAGTTCTTACCAACCAGACATTAAATCTGAAAGAATAAAAAAAGCAAGTACTCACTTGCCCATAAAGGACTTGTTTTGTCCTTCATACTCTTTTATAATGTCCCCTACGGGACGGCGACGTTTTCTTGACTTTTTGATCTCATCCGCCGACTCTACTTGCACTGGGGGCTTTGGTTTTTGGAACTCTACAAAACATTAATATAATATCATCAAATTATAGATAATTCAAATTAACACAGGAAAGTATTTAGTTATTAATTAAACTTTATCTTACAATACAGGTTTAATCCAATTCTGGAAAATCTCCTGATCTTTTTTTTTGTTAATCCAGATGAGACTAAAACTTACACTTATTGAAAATAACTTCCTAATTTAAAAGGCTGGTAAGTCTAAAAAATAGGTACAGACTCAAAAAGATAAGCTAAAGACCATAGATTATTACTACTAGCATAGAGTCAGCTTAAAAATAGTTTACTATTTAAATGTTTTCCATAGACTATTTCCTAAATTGTCATTCATTATGGCCTACTAAGGGGGAGGCCTTTGTTCAACAGTGCAAATCTTCCAGCTGATGATGATTTTCTAAATTATAATAGCCCTATAACATTACCTGGACATCCATCATTCTTCCAGCTGTTCCAGTGCTCTTCCCTCTTCAGAATGTGTTTAACACACTCGGCAAACTGCTTGCCATGCGGAGGAGTCTCACCAAGCAGCTTGAACACAAGAGCTGTGGTCTCTTTTACCCAGTCTGTCTGGTCCACTTTCAGCTCTTGAACTTCCCTATAAAAGATTACCAAATAAAGTTGTTCTTTAATAAAATTATTTTAGGTTTGACGCTTGCTACTCATATTTTAATTTTAATTTGCATAATTTTTTACTTGTTAGTGTTGCATATTAAATTAAACAATGCTTCATACATACATACAAGAAATTAGATTGCAACTGTGTTAGCAATAAATGATTATAATTTTTAGAATTCAGAACATGAACTTAAAATTTTCAGATTTAGTACAACAATGTATGTAATGTAGTCTCAGATCCAGAACTAAGGATTTCACTAGAAAAAGTACCTAAAACACACCTTTAACCAAAAATACATACATTTTAAACTTCACCGTAGATGTCAAATACTGGAACAATATCAGAAACTGGACAAGCACACATCTTCTGAAGTTTGAGTCAGATAACTGCAGCTCCAATAGTTTCTGGTTAGTTAAGAACTTAGCAAAGTAGTGCGGTTCATTGGCTTCCGAATCTTTCATCTCAACATCCGATGTCACAGCTGATACTGACTTTAGTAGGTTAAGTTTAGGTTTCTGTAACTCAATTGTTTCTAGCTTGTACGAAGAGAATGCTGATAGCACGCTTCCTGAATGCTGAAAAAGTGTTCATTATATTACTACATTGATACCACACTCACCATATAAGTATAAAACCTAGTTTATAATTAGTATTGAGTATAACTGGAAACTCAATACTATCAATTTTTATATCATTAGGCCAATTACTTCAAAGACAATTGACAACTTGGCTTAGTGATTATAATATTTAAAGATAAGAAAAGATACAGTACATTAAACATATAATGCATACTTACTGCTACAAAAGTTTTCCACTGTAATTTATTGTAACAGTTATTTGGATTTCTGAAAAAGTCTTGAAGACTCCAAAATCTACAGTACAAATTATAATCTATATTCAGTTTATTTTTCTCGTTATTGTCCACAACCATCTCTTCATCCAGTGCATCCTTCAATGTGCTGGAGTTATCACCTCCAAACTCAGTTATATTCTCAAGATTGAATTCAGAGACAATGTTTAGTCCAGACCTTTCAGAAAATGGGAAGAATTTGGCTAGGAACAGCAGGATTCTACCACAGAAAACTGTGTTCTGGGACCGTGACAGCCTCCTCAAGAGATCATTACACATCCTGAGTAGATTATTTTTACATGCAACGAAAAACAACTCCTCTTTCCATATGGAAACGCCATTCTCGACGTAGGAAAACATCTTTTCGCATTTGTTTAGGGTTAGCGCGTCGAAAATGTCTCCGAGAAGCACCACTGGCATAGTTGGAGTCACCATTTGTCGTCTGCATGATTCAATGCAGAAGGAAACAAAGTTCTCTAATGTATCTGGATCTTCAACTAATAGTTCTAAGAGTTTGTCACGGAACGCTTGGTCCATTGCCGCCTTCCTGTCAGATTCATTTGTATTCTTTGTGAATGAATCGAGCAAGTCGATGTTGTTGGTTGTAAATGCTTTGGACAAGACATCCTAAAAGAGATACAACATTGTTGTGGTCAGTTTAAACAATATTTACAAAACAATAATAGAAATTGAGAGGTTATAATCTATACCTTGTATTTGTTTCGCAGGTCTTCAAACCCGAGTTTATCAGACATTTTGCAAATATATATTATGTTTTAAGTACTGCAGCAGTATTATATATAGTTTATTTCATTTGTTTCTGTATTAATGCTAAATTCACCAAGACAATCCTAATACCGAAGTTTAGATTAGGTTCAATTTCTTTCTAGTTTCCAGAGACATGTGTTGCTACTGAAAAAATAATAATAACAATAATGAACTTATCGACTAGGCTTCATATTCCTTTAATAGAAGATATTAATAAATTAAGTCTTCTATTATAGTCTCGTAGAGATAGTTTAGTTATTTAAATAAATAAAATATTCATTTTCAGATACACAAATAATTTATTAACTATAAAATTATAAGTACGGAACATGTACATTCTGAAATGATAATAATAATTTTAGTTTCCGGAGCTACTATCCTGGACAGTTAAAAGAAAATAAGAAGAACAGAAAAGAAGAAAAGCTGATCGCGCTTTCAAATAGGCTAAATACTAGAAAGTTAGATATTACAGATTTTAGACTCATTAGTTAGCTGGCGAACCGATGCCATCAAATAACCAAAACAAAATTTTAATCTTAAAACATACATGTCTAGATTTACTGGGCGTATGTGTATTTATTTTATCTAAAAACAATCTTGCCAAACAACATTGGATAAAAATCGATTTTATTTTATCTTGTCAGTCTATAAAAACTATACTTACATCTATTAGTTTTTTCCCGCCTTATTGGATCTAATGATTTTGCGCATTCATAACATTCCGTTGCTATTGGCTAAATTTGGAATAGCACAGCCAATAGCCAATCATAGATCGAGTTCAACGTACGGAAGTGCAGCTGATAGCTATTATTTTTGACAGATGTGTGTCGTCGTGTTGTGTGGCGTCCTGTCTATTTATCTTTAGAATTTTATTATTATTTACAGATTTTTTACTTGATCCTTTGTTTAGAAATGTGTTAAAGTGTAAGATTAGCATAGCTTAGGTGTATTTAGTAATTATTGTAAGAATTTTCATAAAGGAGAAAGCAGTGTTTGGAAACATGGATCGTAATAATATGAGGTAAGAAGAATCCCCTTTCGCTTGCAACCGTGCTTACTTTCTCGTTTGGTTAATGCTTAGTTTAAAGTAAACATGAACGCGAATGGTATGATGCAGGCTACATCATTGCATTTGGGTGTAGTTCAGTCGATATTGGGTGTGCATATGGAGGTAACCACGTTATATTAAATATGGCTTTGTTTGTAAGATATGATAAGTAGCGTGCGAAATCAGAGCACTAACGTGTAATCGTGAGTGGTTAACGAGCGCTCGTGATAGTGGCAGACTCCACACATTGTAACAAAGAGCAGTATGTTGCATGTTTACATGTAATGTGTCTGTGTGGTGATATTTATATTATTATCTTGCCACGCGTTTGTTATCGCATGGCTTGCGAACAGTTATGTACATAAAGTCAACAATGCGTAAACTCTATGTTTTTTGTGTACAGTATCAGCTAAGAGAAGCTTGTTTTTATAGTTATATAATTCAATTTATAACATTAATAATGTACAGGCTACATAAAAAAAAACATTAGTAATGTTATTAACCTTGAGATAACTGTGAGATAGATGGCTCAGAAATAACTTGGGTATTTAGTTTATGATTTAAAACAGTATCTATGATACCAGATTATTTTAATAATATCTCTAAAATCAATTTCGCATGAGTGAACTCTAGGCCTTTGTTCAACAGTGGACGTCTTCCAGCTGATGATGAACTTTATGGAACTATTGATTTCCATATTTTAACAACATAGCATAAAACTTCCACCGTCCAACATTTTTTTTTATTCTTTGTTATCTCATAGTAGTGACAATATGGATGCTAAAACATTTCTTGTGTCTATATTACTATTTTTTATAGATTTCACTACAATTATGAATCCAAGTTCTTGAGTCATAAAAAAATTAATTGCACTCACTAATAAAGTCAGTCATTAAATTGTAATTAGTATGTAACTCACAGCCAATGTCACTGTATATTTTTTCTTTTAAGAGCTGTGTACTTCTACGAGTGACGATTTCTTTATGATCCACAACTCTTAGATTTAACCTTCATGTGAGTCAAGTAGTAGACAAATTGATGAAGTACCTAATAAATAAATAAAATTGAATTAAAACATCAGCATCAATTCTTCAAATGTATAATATTCATGAATTTTTCTTTATTTTATGGATCCATTTTTAAACACTAACTTAAATATAAAAAATAAGCATTATTTTTGGATTAAAAAAACTTCTAATGAAGATTCCTTGAATGAATGATTAAATTATTAAATGGTTCAAGTTAATAAAATAATGTAATTTTTTTGCTGTTGAAAACAGACCTTAAAGCAAAACATACTATTAGTGTTACTAACACATCCTGCTTATGCTATAGTTGGGTATTCTTTAGTAGTGTGACAATACTAAGATCTTTTCATTAACATTATATTCCACAAACACCTAATTACAGATACGTAAGCAGCGGGCCTCGCTCCCTGCCTCACATGGGCGGCAGCAAGCGCCACAACGGCAACGGACACACGGCGCGGCTCAGCCCGCCTGCGCAGGCGCCGCCGCCTCACTCGAACATAAACCAGCACGATGATCTTATCAACTATATATATGATTCCTGGAATACGGTAAGTTACTAAAAATACAAAGAAAATTGGTGGTTGCCAAAAGGTTTATAGATCAGATACATATTAAATGCTGTAGGCGAGATTGCCGTAGTCGAGTCTACTTGTGCTCACCTTCTGTAATTAGCCATAATAGGTGCTATCAAAGGGAAGCAACTGTGAACTTCTTCCTCCCTCGCTCGGGAAATACGAGAGTAAGGCCAAGGTTATACAAAACCTTGATTTTATAAAATAGCTTGTGGTTTATTTTCGATTTAGTATACACCCATCCATTTAATAACAGTTTGTAGTTTGCAATATCCATTAATATTTTGGATTATAAGGAAAAAATCGAAATGCCAAAATCTTTATTTATAAACGTGCAATATTTAAAAGTCCGGTATGTAGATATTTCTCTTACTACGTTTTTCCATTCTGTGAAATATGTTGCTACACATGAAACATTTCAGTTATTAGTTTTTCAGAGAAATGTATTGCTTTAATGGCAATTTATACAATAGTTGAACAAGCTCCCATATTTTTGTCATTGAAAACTTAATATGTTATTTATGGTCGTGCGTGACAAACAGTGTTCACGTTCTGCCCCCATACCATGAACTCGTAAAGCAGTACAGTGGAAGCGTGACGCCGCATTACGCTTCAGACAGCGGCGTCTCGCTTCCACATCGTAAAATATCCTTGTTTAGAAATCTTTGTTTTACCATATTTCTCTGACCACCCTTTAATTTAATACATGAGTGATTTTGTAGGTCTGCGTTAATAGAGAATACAGATGTTAGTGCTACGGTTTTATTTTTGTGTTATTATTTACAAAAAGAATGAAGAATAAATTATTATAAATATATTTATATCTATCTTATTATCAAGCTTACATTCCATTGGTTTCACGTAATTTTATAGTATCAAAACTGTAAGCCTCCTTTCATCTTGAAAAAATCTAATAACTAATACTCTATCACTAAATCATGTGTGACAAGCTCTGTAGTATAAATAGAATCTGCATCTATCCTTTGATGTCAAGCATTCATCTGATTAATTGATACTCAATTAACATCTCGTCTCCAATGAAATAGAGATAATCGTATTAACGCCTGAATATTTATCTTAAAATAGCTTTAGAGCTAATGAAAAAATGGGCCAAGGCACATTATTTCAGTCCGTTTATCTGTATTAATTTGTGTGTACTACAGTATGCAGACGCAGTACATGATAGTAAAAAGTTTTTAATCATATATATAAGCAGGAGAGTTTACGATGTGGAAGCAAGACGCCGCTACGTACAATGTAATGCTGCGTATCGCTTCCACAACGTTATTGGCCCTGCTTTAAGAGTTCATGGTGAGGGGGCTAGTAGACACGATTTTGGGCTTTCAAAACTTATGAAAGCCTCATATTGTGCCTTTTTTAAAACAAAAGGTTCCAAAAATATGCAACCTTGAAAATCCACGGGTATATGGCAAGTTATATGCCGCCTGTTTCCCCAAGAAAAAAATATATGAATGTTGTCTATCAAGTTGATGAATGATAAACACTTTGTTTTATAATTATATACCTTTATATTTTTTAATTATACCAATTCGAACTCAATATTCATAGTTAAGACAGAACAACGTCTGCCGGGTCAGCTAGTGTAACACAAGTTTCTCAATCTTTACAGGTGACTCGTGAGCTAGAACGCGGGAGCGATGAGGCGAAATACTACCAAGAAGTGCTCGCGCCGCGTCAGCTGGCCAACTTCAGACCGTTCAACCTCGAGGAGTGGTGGGCCCGCCGCCTGCTTCAGAGCATAAACCGCAACAAGCACCGGTCCTAGTTCCACAACCACAGCTCCAGAACATTCGTTGGTGAACCACTTGACGACTGTGCCCATTGGAAGGAAATACAAACGAGGTTTATGTTTTAATTCGGTAATGTAGAGTTTAACCCTCTTACTTATAAACGACAAAACAATGTTGCAATTAAAACATCTACTAGTCAATTGGCATCACTTCTTTGTGCAAATGACGGGTGTAATTTAATCGATGATTATTGAAACTTCAATTTTATAAGTAAGGGGGAGTGTTTTCAGGCGTTCCTATTGTATAAGCAATACAGACGGTATTCGCGTAAACTTCTTGTAATAGAGTTGTTTACCGTAACGTCATTAATCTGATATGGTAAGGCCCAGCCCCCTAACCATGAACTCTTAAAGCAGGATAGTTTCCGTGGTGGAAGCGAGACGCCGATACTATGCACGTAGCGGTGTCCCTCTTTCACAACGGGAAATGTTCTACTTTAAGCGTTTATGGTAAGGGTGCAGTCCGATGAGTTGTGAGAAAGATTTTAGCCCTAAAGTAATGGCTCAAGAGCATTTAGTTCTGGCATTTGTACAATCGAAAATTAAGTTAGTATTATAAGGTGTGAATTGAGAATATATAAAGTAATAATCATGTTTTTAAATATAAATTTTAGAATTCATCCTCTGAGTATAAAATGTCTGAAAATTTCTATTATCGCATGTTATTTCACTATAGTTTAAAATGGTTGTAAAGTAAAGTCAATTTTGAAAGAAACGATAGCAATATTTAGACAGTGGGTATAGTAACAAGTTGTTAATCAACGAAGTGTAGTGTCTCATTGTACAGTTTACAATTGACTCGTTCAAAGAGTTTAGAAGTATATTATAAACAGATTATTATTATTATTGAAGGACTTAGAACATCTGGAATGGAGGTGACATTGCCTGTGCAGTTGTGCACACATACCCTCTTATTCATAATCGAGGATCATACCGGCTTTAACTAAACCCCGTATTAAGTCTATTAACATGCCTACTCTTTGATACACGGACAGTGACGGGTATAATTTAGTCCATGGTTTAATTGACATTTGTTTATGAATAAGGAGGCCAGAGTTAACGCAAACAAAAACATGCTGATGCGTGTGGCAATGTGTAACCTGCGCGCGCATAATAAGAAATAATAATTCTCTATCCATAGGTACACTGGCATGAAAATATCTCATTATTACTCTTGCAAATGTCTTGGACATTTTGATGTGTTATGTAGCCAAGGAGCAAATATCGTCTTCAGTCCAAACGCTCTAAGTTCTCACCATATAGACCTTGTGACTTCCATTCAGAGTATTAGATACAGTTAGACTCAACAATATACAAAACGAATCATCGTAGATAGAACACGGGGCTATTACTATCCCGTGCGTAGATTTATAGAAACCTTCTCTTATATAAAAAAACTATCTGAAATTGTTTTTGTAGTTATAGGAGTTAAACTTTGTTTTGCTGTGTAAAGCTGAATTTTAGCACTTTAAACACATCAACTCTGTCGTAGTTAGCTTTCTCTTCATTCTTTAGCTCATGAAATATTAGGATTTCGAAATAATACATTTTCTTTTAATGAATCTACTACATATTGCATGGTATATCTGTTTTATTCTGATTCCAACAATCAATGCTCGAATTTTAGGATATCCTAACAAAATACTTACGATGTTGCGTTGCGACATTAATTATTGCCCCGAGATTATGTTTCCAATTGGTTTCCCTTCATTATGTGAACTTTGTTCCACAGACAATACTTCGGTAGTTCTTGTAAACGGGAAAATAATCTTCATACTTACATTTTAACATCATAACTATCTGGTGTATCTTTTAGTTTATATATTTAAATGTAATCTTTTTTATGGATGCCTTCATATGAGAAAACAGCTTGTCTTCTAGCTGTCAAGTCATTCATACTTAAGTAAGTACATATATTTACAAGACCGACGATATGCACATTAAGCGTCCAAGATTAATGAGTATGTTTGATTAGTGAACGAATGGAAACCAATTTTATAAGAAAATTATTAACAATTTTACATGAAAAGTACATTGTAATCGCGTTTGTAATAAATTGTGATATAAATTATTTGTATAACTTCGTAAAAGCAATAATTAAAGTTGACATGAAGATGGGAAACGTTTTTAAGATGTTTTTCAGACGTAGGTGATCATAGGTAATGTAAATAAGTTAGTATGAATTTCTATTTTTATTTAATAATGTAAGTAAATGTGTCATTGATAGAATTGGCTAGATATTGTGTTGTATTCATGACCTGTTGACCGGTGCGAGTGAGCTGGCGTTAGTGCGACGAAACGTACATTAATAGTTATTAAAAAGTACCTTTTCTTTAAATATCGGATTCGCATCAGTACACAGTTACACACGTACCGCTTTTAGTTTGACCTGAAGCGATTCTCATGATTTAAAAGTGTTAAAAGCACAGCTCGCAGTCTGATGTCTTAAATGTCAAATTCTGACATTTTTGCCATTGAAATGGATGTCATTTTTGACACTACAGCAACTGATTGTAATTAATTGTACTTTAATCGTTGTTAAATTAAGAGAATTGCCATTTTAAAGTTAGATCTGCCTCAGATACAGTGTGGGTTCCACGTTATTCGGTTTGTTGTCTATAGACCGCAACATTCATATGAAGTTCAATACATTCCATCACGCCTGTACTTAGCGTTCGAAACTATTGTAAATATGTTTTAAGTGACGCAGTGCTGACCGATTATGGATTTGAATAAATTTTTTGATATAAAAATACATTTGGTGTTTTATTTTTTTTATATATAAGTGTGTACCAATTTAGTTCGCCTCTTAAGCTATAATTCCTGGTGAAATTTCTTTTTAGACGGAATATGGTGTACCGTGTACTTTATTAAATTATTCATCGATGATATAACATTATTTAAAAATACATTAAAATTACTTACACTATACCCTACGTTAAAAATATACAAATAAAAAAACTAAAAGTTATGCATCGAAGTGTACCTCCTCGTCGCTGTCGACTGGAAGGGTAGGTACGTAACTACTGATTTTTAATCGACTTTACACGACATGTATAATTAATTCGTGAACTTGAAAGGTATGGTACGGACTATACTGAACAACTTTCTTTAGAGAAGCAATATCGAAATCGCAGTAAACCGTTTTATTAAGGTGTAGTCAATTACGTCGCAACTACGTGTACCATTTTCTAGCAGCGATTGTAATTCATGTTGATTCAGTTACGATTTTACCAATGATTAGAAATTCATTTTGGTAGGCTAGTTTGGGATTTCGATTTTTTTCGTTGGACTGCTTCTATACGATCAGTAACGGGTACTCACAACCCTGTCTTTTATTGTACCAATTAAAAAGTATCTATTTATGAAATTCTTACAAAAGTATTTTCCGTATTCCAATTTCCCAACCTCAACTGCTAAGTAAATTTTTAAGGGCCAACTCTACGTAAATTCGACCGCAAACTCAGCATATCCTACTAAAGTACATAAAGTATAAGAACTTCATATTATACTCTGTATTTCTGAAATTCATAAAGCGTATGGTCGGTCGTCAAACAGAGTCAGTTTAGCGAACGTATTTATGTAGGAGACCGCGCGCTAAGCGACAACTCACAACTAATGAGTTTCGAAGTCCCAGTTCAACAAAGAGATTACACGAGAACTTTTTTGTTTGAACACGGACTCTGTAAGATGGTTTGCAAAGCGCCATCTAGTTTTAAGTTTTTTAAACGGATTTGCAGAAATAAGTTCTGTTAAGGGTTGGTTGTAAAGGGCGGCTGCGACGCCGAAAAAATGGTGTAAGGGAATTGAAACTTAAACGTGTGATTGTTGTTTAAAATGAAGGTAAATAAAATCGAATCGGGAGATAATAGCACAAAGAATAATGTTTATTCAACAGTTCTATTGTATTTCGTTAGTTTTACGAAATGTGATGGCTTTAGTACCTAACCCTCTTCTAGGGAAACTTGGCTGTATTTTTTGGATAAGTTTAATTTGTCCAAGTTCGTTCAGCATAAAGATATGTGATAATGGACAGCGTCAGAATAATCGGTATTCGTTTGACTAACCATTGAACCATAAAATTCCTTGAAACTAGTACATACACGCTTAAAATTTGAAGTAATTCAATTCAGCTTTAGTTTTAAAGCCTTTTGTAGGCTAGCATATTGCCTGATACTTGAAAAATTGTATTTAAAAAATATTGACTGTTGATTGACTTGTAGGAACATTGATGAAGTATTAAATACTAAAATTCGTATCATTGGAATTTCAATATGATTATGTCTAACGACCTGTGATAATGTGGTTTTAGGAAACCTAATAGGAAGCCTCGATGATACCGACCTAATCAACTTCGGTACCATTCTTGTTGCCTGACCAATCTACAGTGACGTGTTTCAACTTTCAAGCGACATGCGACGAAGATAGATCATAGATAGGTAGATAGAATATAATACACCATTAGGTAACACAAATCAAGAACGATATTGTGCATAAGCTTGTTTCTAATATTTAGTTGCCTTTAGCGACATATAAAGGCATTATTCAAGATCTATGTCTCTTGTTTTATTTTATTTATTTATTTGTGTCTTTAAAAGAGACATTGACCTCAGTCTCAGAGGTAGTCAGATAGGAAATGTTCACGCCATCTAGTTTTTATTAAAATTTCACGTGTTAAAGTGTTTGTCAAAACCTATTTACAGATATAAATTATTTTATTTAGTCGATTTCTAAATCGACTCACAAATGTTGTGGTAATTTTCGTTAATCGAAGTGCTGCTTGCTGCTGCTGTTGGGTCAAGTCGTTTTGGATGTATTGTGGAAGAGATAAGTGGTTTTCTAATCAGTTTTGGAATACTTTTAGCTAGTGATGATATCGTAGGATTGGTTTGACCGTATGTATTTAAGTGAATTTAAGTGTCTATCATTCTTCATTAATCAATTTTCCTAAAACAGATTGTATCTGCGATTGGTCCAACTTTATCGTATAACTAGATAGCTACTTCTTATTTCAATAACTCTTGTAGTAGGCATATAATGTAAGTAATGTAGGCACATTTGGCAATAGGAGAGATGTTTAATGGAACGTAATATTCCCCCGAATTCAAATAAATCCACGTTGTGGGAGAATTCGGATTGAATTTGGCGGAGGACCAATAGAATATAATTTTTACACCGTGATAGTCGATATAACATGTTCGCTGTAAGTAACATAACATGTTCATCATTAATAGAGTGACACCTACTATTTTAGGGTTATTTGCTAGTTTAGACTTTATTTTTTTTTAAAGTCTTGCAGATCGGTCTTACTCCGCAAACCGTCCAAAAAGGGACCCTAATTCGACATGTAGTCCACGCAAATAGACACGCGAGCACAACTTTACTGGTCATAAACATACAGTAGGTATGGTTTTTAATATAACCTTACCTGTCCCGTAATTAGTCTGATTATAAATCTGCCGGGCCGCCTAAACGGCAGTTTAACAACGTTCCTAACCGAAAGTTAATCGTTGGAATCGTTTGAAATTTAATTAATCGTTGACAAAGTGCGAGCGGCGAGCAGCAGGTCGGCCGGGCGCGCCGCGTGATTGAGCTCTGTAGAATACCTAGTGCCTTACCAACCGGGGCTAGAGATTGCTTGGCTCCTTTACATACCTACCTAGTATTATATATTTTGATTAAAAGAATATAAATAATAATGATTGTAGAACACTTTGACTGCCTCGTTGGTCTAGTGGTTGCTAAGCGCGACTGCTGAGCACGAGGCCCTGGGTTCGAATCCCGGGTCGGGCAAAGTGTTACTGCGTTTTTCCATTAGGTAATTCTGAGTAGCAGCACGGAGTCTGGATTTGTGCCCGGTTGATGGCAATAGGCTCGCCCCCTATTAGGTACATTGGGACCTAAAACATAACTGGCGAAATGTGGGTGTACTAAATGTGCACCTCTGCCTACCCCTTCCGGGAATGGCGTGATGTTATGTTTTGTTATGATTGTAGAACATATTCATAAGTTGTTGAACGAGAACATTTCCTAGAACGATGCAGGCGGTATCGTCGGTAACCTTTGTTCCGCGTCTCTTGTGCCTCTTCTGATAATTGGCCAAGTGGCAAAATTGCGAAATAACGCCTTCCCCATGAATGAGGACTTTATGTAGAGAGGAAGACATGTACCAAATATAATTCTTTACAAATATTTGGGCAGTAGTAGTAGCTTTTGCGTATTGACCGAATTTGGTAGCATCTATTGCGATTCCGGAGGACATCGTTTTCAATATACAGCCGTTTTATCAAATTTTCGTCAACACCAGTTATATTAGCTGAACAACGATTCCGATATCTATTGCGGTTATTGACGGCAAATATTTTTATCACTTACCCACACTTGATACTATTTACATATCGCTAAGTTCCTACCACAAAATTGACTGTTTTGTTTTTAGGTATCATAGTTTTAATCATATCATACAATATATTGAAATATTATTTTATTGAGTTCATTTCGTGAGCAATATCGGAAAAACAAAAACTGAAATATTACATTGTCTGATAAAAAAAGGGCAAAAAAAGATTGCTTTTCTGGAAGGTAGAGTAATTAAGTATTTAAATGAAATAAATAACATGACAGCGGCAAACAGTACTAGACTTTGAATGTCTATTTGAAAATCAAGAACGACACATAATAATAGATTTTTAAACGAGATTTTTGGCTAATACATTAAACATATTAATTGTGACTTATTTTTAACATTTACTTCAAGCCCTTTCTAAAAATATATAACACATATATAGTTCTGAATGCAAGTTTTTACGACACTCGACAACTCGAATTATCTCAGAGAGTTATTCATCATGTTCAACGTCCAGACCAATAACATGGTTTCAATAGGAATGACTGGTCAAAATTAGGTTCTCAGAACGATTGTTCACAAACGATCATGTTCTTGAATGAAAAATAACCTATTGGGCTGTGGAGTAAAAATACATTTGAATGGCCACTTTAAAATTATGCCATTTAGTAATGATAATAGGTATATATCTCTTTAAGATTATAGTTCTTAACGGCCCTCTGCGTGTTAGACTTGTGCCACTTAAGCCTATGACCGGATATCTTCTGCATTGCCGATAGTCCGAATAAGAGAGAAGATAGAGAGGTATATTAAGAGGGTCTAATAACAGCACCTACTTATATCAAACTAGCTGCGCCCCGCGGTGTTACCCGCTACATTTTTTCGGAATAAAAGCCTAGCCTATATGTTAATCCAGGGTGTCAGCTACCTCCATATAAATTTCATCGAAATCGGTCAAGCCGTTTGAGCGTGAAGAGGTAACAAACATACAAACTTTCGCCTTTATAATATTAGTGTGATGATGCAGTTGTTGTAAGTAAAATTTGACTAACGTCATTGTCCTATCTACGAAATTACTAATTTTCCGATAGAAAACATTAATTAAGCTTTTAAAACATAGAAAAATGTAAGTGAGAAATAACAACACATCTTCACGAAACTCTTCAAGGAATATTTATGAATTTGACGACCTGTTTGGCGCAGTGGGTAAGCAATAAGACTGCTGCGCAAAAGGCTGCGGGATCGTTTCCCGCACGGAACAAACATTTCTGTGATCCGCAGATGTTTGTCCCGAGTCTGGGTGTTTGTGTGTGTGATATTTCATGTTTGTGAAACGAACCCACGATACAGGAGAAGTTACTAGTGTAGGGTGACGTAAAAAAATACAACCGCGATAGTACCTATACAATATAATCTTTCTTGATAGGTACCGCGGGGAACTTAGTTCCCGATCAAACACGTAACATGAGCATCGACTTCGTAAAATACCTACTTGTAAGCCGATTGCAAAGTCGAAAGTAGGAGTTCCCCGTACTTACGTTGGGAGAATTACTTAACTCTGTGACGTCACACACTTATTAACGTTTATATGTGGAAGGTGGAATTTTATATACCTAAGTCCCGTGTGGCGAGCCTATTTTCATTTATCGGGCCCATTTTCAAGATTCGCGAAAGAAAACATAGCATCACGCTTGTATTCCCGGAAGGGGTAGAGACGCGCATATAGTACACCCACATTTCGCCAGTTATGTTTTGGGTCCCAATGTAATAGGGGGCGAGCCTATTGCCATCAACCGGGCACAAATCCAGACACTGTGCTGCTACTGAGAATTACCTAATGGAAAAAACCAGTAACACTTTGCCCAACCTGGAATTCGAACCCAGGACCTCGCGCTTAGCCACCACTAGACCAATGAGGCAGTACAAAGCAGTCCGAGGCAGGCGAAAGAAAACGACTTTGTATTGTAACGGATTCGGATAGATGTCATCATCACAGCAACCTATTGCAGTCCCTCAGAGTACGCCACATGTCTCATTAAAAATCTGATGAAGTTGATTCTGTAAGTCTCTGTACCTACAGGATTATTGTTATGTGACGTATTCGCAGAGAGTTTTCAGCTTAACAGTACCCACCCATAACTTGGAAAAATCTTTGAATTTAATTGGAATACTAATACTAAAAATATTGTTCGTTAACAAAATAAATATCTTATTTTGTCTCTTTTGATGTATTAAGTCTTTTTTAAATACGAGTCAATGCGTGGCGCTACTCGTAAGTACGGTAACCAATTCGCGGAAAATATTACGGAATATTTCCCGGGAAATATCCTAAAATGAAATTCAAGTCCTGAAGAATCGATTCATGTCTAAATGTATGGTGGGTGCTCGTTTATCAAAATTGGCATAGTTACTTCGAATATAGAACTTCATAAGCGAAGCCTGCTTGCTTGTCAATAACCTACGTTCGAAATTCTGATATCAAATTCAAATTCTGAGATTTATTTGTACATACAATTTGAATAAACTGTTCCATTTTCAAGAATCAACGAGAAACAAGAATCGTATTAAAGTAAGGCTGACCATAAAAATAGCTATCTGTGACGTCACAGTTCATTAGTAGCGGTCTCACTCAGAGCCCGATAAAGGGCTTGAAGTGTAAGCTGCTTTGCGTTAGTTTATTATATTTTATTTTCGTCCTCACGATATCTTTTTGTGGTTTATTTAGCATAAATTCTGTTGCTAGGGAGATTAATGAGGTCTGGGTAAATTGCGTCTAGGTTTTTTTAAGTCAGTGAGGATTTTCGTAATACTTTGTAATCCTTTTGGGTTCCTC
Source organism: Abrostola triplasia (assembly GCA_946251915.1). Lineage (NCBI taxonomy): Eukaryota > Metazoa > Arthropoda > Insecta > Lepidoptera > Noctuidae > Abrostola > Abrostola triplasia. The sequence continues at coordinate 2,884,867 of OX276433.1, forward strand.
TTTGTCACTTTGTTAATACTGGGATAAAGATGCCTTACTTATTATGAAACATACATCTTAATGTTCCGGACAACGATAAAAAAATAAATGAAAATTATCGTTCCATAAACAAATTCAAACAGAACATTAACAAAACAAACCAGTTTCATGGTATCAGCGATCGTAACGTGTTTGAACATTCAATGATCTCCCTGGCCGCATCCATTTATTTATCCGGGAAAATACTTTATAACAAAATAAAAACAAACTCATCAGCTTCAGTATTATAACTTTATTTGCTCATAAACAAAATCAGCGCGGTCGTCGGGGTCGGTCCGGTATTTTTTTGTACTTTTATATTTTGCTTCGTTAAAAAAATATTATCCTTTTATACTCGGCTAACCATAGTCTTGCTTGTGTCGTTATTAAGATTCCAATACAATAATGATACAATGAGAATTAGTTCATCGCTCAGAATATTTTTTGCTTATAGTAACAGATACATTTAAATTAAGTATAGTCTGGCAACACTTAAGTTTAAGCTTAGGTTAAATAAAGAGGTTATAATTAAAATAGTACACAATACATTTGTGACGTAGATTTATAAGTCATTCGCAACATATAACACTTCATTCCTTCATACATTAAGGGAGAAGTTATAGGAAGATATTTTATAGGTAACATAAACCCAAGGCTATAAGTTTTAGAACAGGGAGAAGTTAAGTAGAGTACAACACCTATAAGTGCATATTCGATAACAAGCAATATGATAAGAAACAGTTTGGCATTACTAGATGTCTTTAAAAGTAAGTATCAACAAACTCGCTTTGGAATTCAGTAAGTTCGGACTTAACGAATTCGCAATCGAATTATCGATCGAACACCATAGCTGTTCGGTTTGAAAGACTTTCAAAATAAGAATGCTTGTTATAAACATGTCAAAACGTAGGGTATTTATATTCGTATCTTGTAACCCTTTGTACGTTTATTTTAAGAGAAGTACCTTCTGAACTTTCGCGAAATATTGAAGACCTTTGACATAAATCCCAAAGTTCCTTGTTAGAGCGGTGTTTGTACTCTTCAGAACTCTTTTGATCTTAAATTAGGAGATGGAATATGTGGGAGGACAAGTCCTGCGTAATTGTAAAAATAGATTTTTTTTTGTTTTCATTGAATTTGTTTAGATCTTAGTCTTACAGTTATATACCTTGTTAAGGCCTTTGTAGCTTCATATGCGCATTTCTACAGCACCGTTTAGGCGTCTCTGCGCAGCTGCAACTAAACATAAATGCTATAGTATTAAAACAGACTTATATAGAAAACAAGAGAACATACAAACGGTGCTACATAAAAGCTAGATACGATGTGTTGATGACGTAACAAAACCCTTACAAAAATCTTTCTGGAAAGTTCTAAGCACGCTATAGAAGTTATTTTAGAACTATTAAGCTAAAGCTCAGGTATATTTAATTCTCATTGCAGCAGTATGTGTATGTGTGTGGTCTAGGCCTCGGCGGCGGGCTGCGCCTGCGTCTGCGCCGTGGCCACGCTGGTGGTGGTGGACACGCTGTCGGGGTCCTGTTCGCGGACACCCATCCATGGGAGGCGCTTCTGCAGCTCCGCCCTGGAGGTAATAACAACAACATGACATACACACCTTCTTCTTCTTATCGTATGGTTGATGAACCTGGTCTCAGAGTTTCAACAGCTTCAAGGTCTCTAACATGTCCTCAAATAAACTCAATCAATCAATTGTTCAACACTGATCAATTTTAAGTTCTTACTTATATAATTGATCAGTGTTGAACGATTGATTCCAGGGAATACGAAACTGATAAAGTCACGAGAAATACATTGTTCTACGAAGTCTGTTTATGTATATATCAATGCGCTATAATTCTCCAAGTTAACTTTTTTTTAAAAAAAAAACGTCGCCCCACACTAGGAATTTCTCCTGTGTCGTGGGTGCGTTTCAAAAACATGAAATATCACATACACTAACACCCAGACTGGAGACAAACATCTGGGTTCGCACAAAGTTTTGCCCCGTGCGGGAATCGAACCCGCAACCATCAGCGCAGCAGTCCAATCGCTTAGCCACTGCGCTAATCAGGTCGTCGATCGATTCGGTCGAACTGCTGCTATTTAGTGTATTGAAATTTAGAACAATACTTGATTTCATAGAAGCCATACATACTTTAGTTAGAATAACAACGTAATTTTATTGTTTTTATACATGCAAATTACAATACAAAGATTGTATTGTTTAACCATCTAACAAGAAGTGCTACAAAACAAAGTGCAACAGTCTAGAAATATAGTCTGCGTTTAATTTATAGTCAGTTCGTACATACTGTTTATTTACTTACAAATAACTGATAATAACTTACCTGTATCTTGGGTGATTAATGGCATACACCCATGGGTCTATGCACGAGACCGACTTGCAACATACGGCTGGGATCATTGTGGCTATCGGAGTCAGCAGATTCCTAGAGGAAAGAAATAATATTACAATGTTTAGAAAGTAAGGTGATTTCTTTCTTCTTTTGTCGTTAGCTATGAATGATTAATGGCTAGAGAAAGTTCCCCATAGTAGAAAGAAGTATAACACAAAATAATATGCAATGCAATAATCATTGTCCAGACAATTGAAATATTGTGGAGTATCAGTAGGTATATCCATTAATATCCATTTTAAGCACACAAGTCTAATAAGAAAAGCCACCTTCCCTTTTAGGTAAGGGGGAGGGGGCATAATCTCCACGCTCGGCAGGCTTGCAGTACTGGTAGTGAATGAAGACGCTGCTGCCCATCTTCTAAATTTTCTGATAGTCGCCCCTTACGACAGCCTCGGGAGGAAAAATGAGAGGGGGTGATTAATTCTAGGCCGGATACCACTATACCCCATACACCACCGATACCACATCACCAATACTAAACATAATATGGGATAAGATATAAGGTTTAGTTACCTGTCACCGAACGCTCCAGTCATGGTCACGAAGGCGTATGGAGTCCACCCGCAGACGAACAGGAAGAATATTGTGAACGCGACTTTAGCTATCCTGATCTCAACGCTTCGGCCCGCGTCCTCCTTGTTGGCGGCTAGGGATTTGACATTCATCTTCTTGGCTTGCTCCTGCAGCATGCGTTCGTGAAGACGTACCTGGAAACGGATGGGTTGGTAGGTAACTTTTATATGTTTTATATGCGAGCAGTAATAACAATAATAAAGGCCTATCCCACTGCAGGGCGAAGGCCTCTTCTCGTATTATTGGAATTATATTATTGTAATCGTCTTTAATACACTGTACGCAAATAAATAGTAATTTTTCGGAGTTGTGTTTTTGGAGTCCTTAGAAAGTTGCTAAGTTGGTTTATACGCCTATTTTTTATCAATTGAATCTACTGTGGGTAAAGCTAAGTCAGAGGCCTACTGGCGGTTTAAATTCTGACACCAGGTTGTTCATCAACCTTACGATAAGAAGAAGAATTGAATCTATCTGGTTAATCTATTTAAAACAATATAAAACTAATACAAATACATCTACATGGATGTACCTCGTATGTAACTCGCAAATATAGACCGTGTCAGGTCTATATTTGCGAGGTCCTTCGTAGAATTCCATTAAAATTCGTCTCCGCATGTAGAGTTAGATACCAAACAAGATAAGGTTTTCTTAACTTATACAAAAGCGAATTCTGTTTTTCGTTTTTCTTTTTCAGCATGTCAGCCGGCAAAGGAAACGCTCTGTTGAGCCTGAATACACTTTGATGTTTGAAATGAATTATTTCAAAGCGAAACCTTCGCGATTTTAAAGGATAAAATCATTTTTAAAGAGCAATTGGATGCTCATTAAAAGTTCGCTTCTAGATTTTTGTATGAGTTTTCAATATCGAATGTTGAATGCTATTGGGAATATAGGAAATGTAAAAATAATTTTTCTTTTTTATGCCTTTTGGTATACGCTGTTAGCGCAAAGGCACTACTATTTTTTACATTTGAAGTTGTTTTGGAACGTTAAAATACATTGGCTGGTTACATAGTTATTTTGAAAGTATAATTATTGGCTGGCTACATTACATATTCAAAAACGACGAACGACTAGAGAAAACAGATGCCGTTTGCGTAAAAAAAAACTTTAAGAACATAACAAACAAAAAAGTATAACATAGATTACATTGCCAATAAACACAAAATTTCGAACGTCCCGAAAAGTTGAACGTGGAAAAAGTAGGCGATCATAAAAACTGCATGTTGACATCTTGCCGGGTCAGCGGTCAATGTTATTGGACCTCTGTTTGCACGCTGTATTCGCATGTACATAGTTATCGGGTACAACTAAATACAAAAGCCACTCATTTTTGTCAACCAAAAATAACCCTTCGCTAAGAATTTTGATAGATGCCGAATTTGGCAACACTGATATTGTAGAAGATAATTATGGCAACCCCGAGATCTAAATGAAGGTGAAAGCTGTTCAACTTCTTATCTCAAATCTATGGTTTGTGGCTCCGGAAAGGCCATCCCATTCCATTCCATGGCTGTAGAAGAAGCAATTTAGATGTTTCGATAAGACGCTGATCTTTTATGCGCTAGTTAATGCAATGCGATCGATGATCCTTTGGTTTTAGCTGGCTGATGACAATGTAAGTAGTGATGTAGGTAATCTTACTGTCATTAGGGCCAATGTTCGCATTAAACTGTCTGCTATAGAATTTATAGTATACTAGCTGCGCCCCGTGGTGTTACCTGCTACATTTTTTCGGGATAAAAAGTAGCCTATGTGTTAATTCAGGGTGTCAGCTACCTCCATATGAAATCAATTTAGTATTTTTCACGTGGCAGGGTAACAAACATCCATCCATACTTACAAACTTTAGAGTTTATAATATTAGAAGGGAATATTATCTATAGGTAATGTTTTTTTCGGCGCGACTATCTATGTAAATGACCATACATTTCACATAAAAATATATACCCGCTCATTATATAAATACAATCACACATTTTATATCCAACAGGAATCTGATTTATACTTCCTCATCGGGATTCGCAATTCAGTATAATTTACTATTCTATCATGTGTAGTGGATATTTCGTGTTCTAGGACAAATATTTTATTGTATGCCCAAATTTTTGCCCCGTACGGGAATCGAACTCGCAATACTTAGCGCAGCAGTCCAATCGCTTAGCCACTGCACTAATCACGTCGTCGTATTGGATATAAGTACCATGTTTCTAGTAATAACGTTATATTTAGGTATACTATAAATCACATAACATAAACATACATAAACAGAGGCAGAGGTGCACATATAGTACACCCACATTTCGCCAGTTATGTTTTAGGTCCCAATGTAATAGGGGGCGAGCCTATTGCCATCAACCGGGCACAGATCCAGACTCCGTGCTGTTACTGAGAATTACCTAATGGAAAAACCCAGTAACACTTTGCCCGACCCGGGATTCGAACCCAGGACCTCGTGCTCAGCAGTCGCGCATAGCAACCACTACACCAACGAGGCAGTCAAGGCAGTCAATCTATAAATCACACAGATATTTTTCGATTGCAGCTTCTATAACTCCAAGTACCAAGCTACAGTGCCAATCCAGTCGATGGTTCCAATGTATGAAGTGCTACTTCACAGCGGAATATCTGTGAAATATTATTTAACTGGATCACGCAAATTCGTTCGTTCGTGAGTTGGTAGCTACTCTGAATGGTTTTTAGTCATTTCACTTCATATTTTAACATATTTTGTGATAGACGTATCAATGGAGTAACTAGTCTTTAAATATATTGTTAAGTTGACGTTTTTTACGCGTATTTCATATCGACATGATTATTACACGACTGCCCAAAAAAAAGGAGCGTAATGTTTTCAACGTTCATGTATGTAAGTCTGTGAGTATCTTTATACCACCATAACTTCTGAATGTCTGAACCAATTTTGATGTGTGGAAAATAAAAAAAATATGAAAGCTTTACTAGCCTTCATGTATAGCACTAATATCAATTCTTGCACAAACATTTGAACGTTTCTATAATTTGACAACAATAACTTGAATAAATGTTTGTTTCTTTCAATTATTTGACATATTATATGTCGATGGGTCCTATGTATAAGTGCCAATGTGCAAAGCGATAACTTTTCAAAAAAGGGTCCTCAAGTTTCAATTTCGTATAAATGTTTTACATGCTTCAACTGATAAACCAAAAAATAGTATTTTCGCCTGTAAATGTGTATTTATTCAGAGCACGTTGTCAACTAGAGTAAAAAGAAACATTTAACATAAAAAAGTGTTAATGTAAAAATTGTTGCTTTAGCCCATATACGTAGGACCCATCGATGTATAGATAGGTTTTCTTAATATTTTTTTTTTTTTTTTTTTTTTTTTTTAATAAAAACGTCGCCCCACACTAGGAATTTCTCCTGTATCGTGGGTGCTATATATAATATGTTAAGCTAGTTACGATGCTGACTGTGTTTGCTGTTTTTCTTGTGATTTAATTTTATAGGTTAAACAAAGCCAAGGTTTTTGATAGGTGCCTGTATAATTGAAGGTTTACAAGTTCCTCGCTCGACTGTACCCGATACACAGAACACCGGCGTTAACCAATACAACTACAAACGTAGCCTTCTTTATAACATTCCTTGGCCATTCCGGGCCAGATCGGGAATTTGTGCATTCGTTCAAACACAAATAATGCTTCTTTCCCAGTGTTCGGAAGGAAAACTTCCGGATTTGCCGCTTAAATTGTTACACAAAGAATTCTTAGTCCGAATAGCTCGGGAATAATTTTCATTTATTTATTTTAACTTTCCCTTTTGAATGGAAATGGAAGTTTTGAATAGTTGGCGCGATATTTTTGTGACTTCTGCGTTTGTGAACAAGTACGAATACTTGTGTTATTTTTAAGGTCGGTTGTAGGGTTATTTTATTTGTGTGGTTAGAACAGAAGCTAGAAACAAACAATAAAATAAAATATACATACCTATTTTTCACCTATAGGCTACTGATACAATTTGTCAAGAAAATTGCAATTGCATTGCTAACTACACCGCGAATCTTCTATATAAATAAAAAATAATGTTTATATGTTTGTTCTCTATGCGCTCGAGAACCATTGAACAGATTGTGATAAAACTTTGGTAGGCGCTTCTGAGGACGCCCTAAAGGGCTTCTGGTGCAAGAAATCTTAGTTTAGCCGAAATCCAAGCGGAAGAAGTCCTGGGCATTAGCTAGTGCTAAATATAATCTTTTTACTTCGACCCGTGGACTTCAAATCGAATAAAGAAGCAAAAAATCTAAAATAACTATCATAAAGACAATAACAACACGTCACTACAAACGAATGAAACAAATGAAGGACGGTTCCACCGATACCGAATTTTTCAATTTCGGCGAACGAAAGCGTTTCTGTCCAATTTTCCTTAAAGGAAAAGGAAAAAAAACTGAGCAATCAGACTTTTAATTATCAGCCTTGTTAAATCGCGATTTTAGAGCGTCGACGAATTTAAACTCGAAAAACATGAAATGGAATAAATCTTTGTTCTATTTCTATTGAATTAATTGTCTGCCTGTCATTGTAGTCATGTTTTTGTAGTTTAGAAATCGTTGATAATAGTACATAGAAACTACCTCATTACTTTTCTATTTTTTTTACTAGTTTGAAAATGTATTTATTTATTTCAAATTGTAAGCAATCATAAGTTTATCTATAAAAGAGATCAATGAAAGTATCAACAGCTATAACTAGTTTTTATTAAATAATAGGGCGATCTAAGGTACCTACAACGGATCTAGAAAATCTTTGAACAACTTAACCCACTTCGCGCTTACGTTAATTTAATAAAGCTGCAGAACAAGTTGCGCCAGTGTAAAATTAATAATTACGAGAAGTATCCGCCTGACGCAGACCGTCTCACTACGGTTAACACTTAACAAACACGCGAATTATCCACGAAACTCCATTCCATTACTTGATTTCTGCACCCATCAATTATAATGCCCGTCGACAAACCGCGATGGAATTTAAAGTGGAGTTACAAATTTAATTTCGCCGTTCCGCAGTAGTGCTGGAAACTTCCCTGGTAGTTTATCCCGAAACAATTCGAGGTGACGAACTTAACAAACAATTTTCGCCCCTCGCTGAAACTTCAGTGATTCGACATTTTTTGTCGGAGCTTCGTTTTCGAGTGCGTTGAATTTTATGGTGCAATTGGTAGAATTAGGTAACTGGCTTTTTGTGGTAGCGGGGTTCGGTTTCCATACGTGACAAAAAGTTGGGAAGATTTACAGTTATTTGTTTTTCTGTTTTTCACATCAGCCTATTGCAGTCTACTGCTGGACGCAGGCCTCCCTCAGGGTACGCCACAAGGCCCGCTCTCCCGTTTTCACCACCCAGTCACTACCAGTTACTTGGAATAGAAGGGCGACCGGAAACTAGGCCGTTTATTTTGGCTACTTTTCATGAGGTGTTTTGCCCATAGGCACCACGCTGGTCAGGTCGGTTGGCAATCGCAGTATGAACTATACCTACACAGGGGAACGCTGCTGCCCATCCACCCGGAAAAATCCCTTAGTCGCCTCTTACGACACCCACAGGAGGTTGGACGGATGGTTTCTGTATTTGCACTTGAGTTATAAAAGTACGTGTATAAGCTATACATCAAAATAAATTAAACTGCGGAACATAAGGAAATAAACAATTGACAGTGCTACAAATACGAAAATTCTTTTTAAGTTTTGGTATCATATATAAGCACATTGATACCATTTGTACGACAGACCCCATGTTTTTGTTAACAAATAAAATACGTACGAAAACATTTCGTAACATAGCAAAAATACGATCAGCTTTATGATATTCATTGCTATGTTTGGTTGAGATTACCTCACAAGATAATCGTATTACGCGTAGGTACATTGTAAGCCGATTCTGTACGGGACCAAGTTAGGTGCCTACATGGACGATATTAAATAGATTTAAGATTTCAGCAAATATTGTAAGACGGGTTTAACTATATTTATATATAAGCTATGTAACAAATGTATGTTATAGAATATATAAAGAAAATACGCCTGTAATTCCAAAAAAGGTTTTTGGCTTTTTCAGAAGTTCTTACACCCAAGTTTTGCGCGCATTATAAGAATTTTCTTTCTAGATCATTGGCAAAACAATTGACGAATAGAACGCTTGCCATCGATAACATAGTCGAAACATTATGCCATCCCCATACATTTATCATTCTATTTACTTTCTGTTCGTCAAAAGTTTTGCCATTGGACTAGGGAGGCTGTCTACCCCACGTTTGACGCATCTTATAACTCGTTCCGTTACGAAAGGTTGCCATTTATACTTAATCTTTCACAGTCTTCTTGGATGAAATATACACATAACATCACGCCCGTATTCCCCGAAGGGGTAGGCAGAGGTGCACATATAGTACACCCACATTTCGCCAGTTATGGTATTAGGTCCCAATGTAATAGGGGGCGACCCCATGGCCATTAACCGGGCACAAATCCAGACTCCGTGCTGCTACTGAGAATTACCAAATGGAAAATCCCAGTTACACTTTGCCCGACCCGGGATTCGAACTCAGGACCTTGCGCCCAGCAGTCGCACTTAGCAACCACTAGACCAACGAGGCAGTCTTGGATGAAATATACACTATAATCTATATCAATTAAGTAGTTGTATGCTTATACTATAATATACGTATTTGACATTTCATTTAAATTCTGAGTCTATCCATCCAAAACTGATTGATGTGTCCCATTAACGTTCGTGTTTGCAGGAGTTTTGGAACTTTTGTCTTAATAATGTCTAACAATGTAAACTTTTATGCGTAGGACATATTCACTTTGATCTTTTTAACGTGGAGGACGATGTGTATAGGTTGAAGTCAGTATACGTTATAGAAATTGGATGCGACCTTTTGAATAAAAGTCAACCCTTAATCAGCTAGCTACTGCATTAACTTTGTCAGAAAATTTATTAAAATTTGTGTGCTAATCACATGAAAAAACAGGACTATATCAATAATAAAATAAATAGCTTTAAACTACCCTATACCCAAAGGCATCTCTTTATATACAAGGAACGAGCATGGATCTAAGTTTGCTAACTGTGGGTACCTATGTTCTCCACTGTGAGGCAGTACTATCTTACAATAATTAATCCGAACATGGTTCTCTTTTGAAAGATACCATAGTACTCATGAGTTAACAAAACAATAACATAGAAACGACACCATTTTCCTGTCATCTCATCCAAACTAATATGATCCGAAAACAATGCTGTACGATCCCTTAATATAAATAGGTTAATTGAATCGAAATGTATCTGTGGGTAATAATCACAGCCGGGTATTAGGGTCAAGCCGAATTAAATAGGACGGAAGATCCTTTCGGGGCTCGGCGTCCAAACGAAGCTGTTCGCTAAAGGATTGGCCGACGAAGTTTTGAGAAGCATTTGAGGGTTACATTTTATAATAATGTTTTAACCCTTCTTACTAAAAGTTGAGAAACACTCTTCTTCTGGAATGTGAAATTACTGATGTCTAAAAAAGAGCAGTGGAATTGTAACTCGGTATATGTTTATTCGTAAATACGACTGCCTCGTTGGTCTAGTGGTTGCTAAGCGAGACTGCTGAGCACGAGGTCCTGGGTTCGAATCCCGGGTCGGGTAAAGTGTTACTGGGCTTTTTTATTAGGTAATTCTCAGTAGCAGCATGGAGTCTGGATTTGTGCCCGGTTGATGGCAATTGGCTCGCCCCCTATTACATTGGGACCTAAAACATAACTGTCGAAATGTGGTTGTACTATATGTGCACCTCTGCCTACCCCTTCGGGGAATACAGGCGTGATTTTATGTTATGTTTAAATACGTTAATGTTTTGTAAGTGCTAGTGTCCACTTCACTGGAAGACATAACCAAAGCTTCTGATTTCTATTGACGTGGCAACATACTGGGCATAAAAATATAAGAGTACCGTCGAATCAAAACTAAGAAGGTTAGTTTGCGAATTACGCCTGTTTTCTCAGAAGTGGTTGTCAAAATGGTATTACACAACCAGTTCTCGGTAAATCCTGTATACAATTCTCTTGCTGACAAAATGAGCTGCTACTAGGAATTCCTAATAGGTTGACCTCAAAGGCTCAGACTCTAAGTTTGTCTCCAAAGACCTTAGATACATGCCTACTGCCTAGACTTTAAATGAAATAATATGGTAGGTATATTGAAACTTTAAGCGAGGAAGACTAATGGGTTGTGAAATTTTAAATATGTCTTACATACTTCATTTGTCTTGCCTTTTGTATGAGCACTTCTTTCGAAGTATAGAGAGTTAATACATTCATAAACGAGGATCATACCGGCATTAACTAAACCACGTATTAAGTCTATTGACATTTCTTGTCTTTGATATGCGCTACAGTGACAGATATAATTTAATCCTTGGTTTGAAATTGTATTTGTTTATGGTTAAAGGGCTAAAAGTGTATTAAAGCTTTGTTGTAATTTTGCACGTGTCATAATGACCCATTAGCCTACAATAATCACACGAATTCAGTCAACGCGTGGATGCTAAAAAACATAAAATAACAAAAATATTATTACAATAATTTTCATATTTGTGAAGACACTTATGTTTTACGTTGTCGCTAGAATTCACGTTTCAATTCTATTTTTTATAGTACATTCTGGAACAAAACTAAGTAAAATAAATTTTCTCCTGAATATTTGCGTTCAGCTCGCTAAAATGTTTTCAGAAATTTACTTAAGACTTAGAACACTAATCCTCAGGGATTATCTCGTTTATTACGAAGTATATAATTTAGTTGGCGAATAATATACATTTATTATATTCTGTTCAAGAGATGTTAATTATATTGACGTTGCGATGTGCGATAATAAAGACAAAGTGCTGTGGTAAGCGTGAAGATTTCAAACAAGAACATTAGTGGGGTTAATCAAACAGTTTTGTAGACACAGACTACAGAAATGAATGAAAGAAAATACAAAATTGTTGGAAATATGGTTATGCCCGAATACGTTAATATCGTGGTAACAGTGAAAAGATGCTACTTCCATCACTGTATTAGGTATTGTTCAAAGATTGCCTTCTTCGACATTTAAAAATAGAAGTATACTGGGTCCTAAGACAAAAATTTCAAAATGTCGTTGTAGCAGTTTTCAATTCTACCCTCACACAAGCATTTAACTCCATACATCTATTGTAAGCTCCGGCTGAAAGTTCGTTAGGTCTCAGTTTGGCTCACTTTGAAGCACTTGGCTTCTCAACTTGTCTAATTATTCTCGTTCCAACCTTGAAATGTACACGGGTCGTCCAAATTCAAGCTGCTTCACTCTACAGCACCGGTGAGGCCCAAATTATTAACATAATTAGGTGAATATATGCTAAAACTTTAACGCAATCTGCTTCCCCTGACGGTATTTAATTTATGAGTGTTGGAACTTTTTGAAACCGTATGGAGTGTCTTAGGGTTTGTTGATAATATAAATAACTTTTATTCATGTAATTTTGGCAAATCTAAAATGGATTTAACAACAGGAGCTAATAATTATATCAGGTATACTTCATTCCATTTTGAAATCTAGAAATGGTATAGCAAATAATTTGTTGTTTGTGTCATACCAATAAAATGAAAAAGAGAGTTTGACTGAAAGATCAGTACCCTTACTATAAACTCTTAAAGCAGGACGGTTTACGTTGTGGAAGCGAGACGGCGTTACGTGCAGTGTAATGCGACATCTCGCTTCCACATCGTAAGCTGTCCTGTTTTTCAGCAGAGTATTGTTTCGTTAATTATCTAGTTTTCAGTCTTGTATAATTTTCTACACTCATCATGAACTTAATAACGTATGAATGTAAAACCTTTTAAAACAAATAATAAAATTATTACTTACAGCGCCAAACAGCTGTGAGTAGAAATAGCAGATGAGTGCCATCGGTATGCAGTAGCTCCAGACGAATATGCACGCGACGAAAACCTTCGTGTCCTGGTCATCAGTGAAGTAGTCGAAGGAACAGGTGGTCAAGAAGCCCTCTGAAACAATATGGAGGCGGTTTAAAGAAGTCCAGCGCTTTAATGTGATGTTTGGAGAAGTATCTACAATTGTAAGTTACTGTACTAAAAGGTGCTGAATTTGCTTTAGGATGTAATATGACAAGGTTTTGGGAAAAGTAGAAGATTCATCATCATCATCATCAGCCGGAAGACGTCCACTGTTAAACAAAGGCTTCTCCCTTAGAACGCCACAATTCTGTCTGTCATTTGGGGGGTTTGCCGTAATCCCCACGCTTGGCAAGCGGCTTGGGGATCGCAGTATTAGTGGTTAAGTTACAGAAGATGCTGCTGCCCATCTTCTGGATTTTTTCCCTTAGTCGCCTCTTACACCCACGGGAGGAGAGGGGGTGGTCAATTCTAAGCCGGATACCACACGGCGAGAAGTAGAAGTTTACTCAAAAGAAAATGGTCCATATACTCTTAGGTTTAGGTAACAAAATCGTGTAAAAAATATTTTCTTCACCGTCAAACTGATTCCAGTCAAAACACGCTATCAAGTCGTGTTCCCATCAAGTGTGTAAAGGTTAATAAACTCTACCCTAACTAAAATTTAAATTCGATTACTCATCACATTACGATCGGCTGTCCGCATGTATACAATAGAGGTAATCTCCTGTTTTCGACGGATGCGTGCAATTTGTCGCACAATTGGTGCAGTTAATCAGATGGTTAGCTTCGAATTATACGCGGCGTTGGTGCGAAATGCATGTTTTGTAGGCATACCGATGTGAAAGCGATACATTTCGAATATAAAGTTTTAACATAACATCACGCGGCCTGTATTCCCCGAAGGGGTTGGCAGAGGTGAATATGTAGTACACGCACATTTCGCCAGTTGTGTTTTTAGGTCCCAATGTAATAGGGGGCGAGCCTATTGCTATCAACCGGGCACAGATCCAGAAACCGTGCTGCTACTGAGAATTATATTATCTAATGAAAAACCCCAGTAACACTGCCCGACCCGGGATTCGAACCCAAGATGTTTAATATTTCTCTCACTATTTAAGACGCTGCTGCCCATCTTCTGGATTTTCCCTTAGTCGCCTCTTACGACACCCACGGGAAGAAACGGGATGGTCAATTCTAGGTCGGATACCGCACGGCACAACATTCAATAAAGCACTGATATTATTTTATTTAATTCGTTGGTACAGACGTTAGAATAGTAATCCTGGTAAGAGTAAAATCAAACAATGTTAACTCATTGAAGGAAAACCAAAGCCGGTAAGATCCTGATATAAATAAATTAATCTTTTACCGGGAATTGGCGTGTCTCATAAAACAGTCCTTTTCATACCAACCCAAATGAAGGTTTTAATATTTGCGACTACCATTATTTATTAATGTCTAATTTATTCGCGACTTCATAATGAACGTCTTTCGATGGCGATATTTCTTTTTAATTGAATATTAAAGTGATTTTAATTATTCACAGGTATTCTTTGCTTGTGAATTGTTACTTCGAATGTCTGAATAATGGTGCTAGGACATCTAGGTACCATTGCATTGTTTTAATTTTAATGAAATTTAATATTTTACAATACACTAAGCTTATTTAAACACGTTAAAAGTAAATATATACACAAGCAAAAAAATAAAACGAAACATTAAGCATCAAAGAATCTTCTCTTCTACTTTTCTGAATCCAGAACCAGAAACATGCCTTTCTCAATATTAAAACTGCTTAACACTTAGTTTTTAAGTTTTCTTACATTCATATTTAAGACCATTTTTGTACGTACCTGGAACGAATCGTCCCCAAATCTTGAGAGCGGGCAGAATCGTGAAGGGCAGTGACCAGAACCAAGTGAACGCGATCAGTATAGCTGCCTGAACCTTGTTCACCCTTCCGTCCAGCGGGCAGGAGATGGTTCTGTGGGATACAAACACAACCTTATACAGGCCGCTGATGACAACGCTTGCGACATTAGGAAAGGTTCGGAATTCCAATAATAATTCGGAATATGTATTGGTGACATATTTATAAAAAACGGATGGTTAGTTTTAAAGATTAACCATTACATACAAACTACCTCTTTCTAATAATATTAGTATAAATCAGACTTTTTCTTTTGTCAGTTGTAAACACATAGACCCACTCACTTGTATCTATCAAACGCAATAACAGCATTAGTGATGGCTCCTCCAATGCCCGACAAGGATCCTAGAACAGCATACACGTCGCAGCCGAGCTGGAAGCCCACTGGCCGCTGGTAGAAGGAGTTAGTGATGAGCAGAGGCATCTCCAGCATCATCATCAGATCAAACACTGCCAGGTTTATCACGAACATGTTGCTTGGACTCCGGAGAGATTTTGAGCTGGAAAGAAAGAAATGAATGTATTTTTCGAACTTTAAGATCTTCATATTAACACTAATTAATTTTATTTTTTATTTTTAAATTTAAAAATAATTATTTTTTATCTGAGAAGCATCTAATTCTTTTCACTTTGCACTCCTTTTAAACCTAGGTGAACCAAAAATGTGGTTGACTGATGATAATAATTAGATTGTAGGTTGTGCTTGGCAAGAGACTGAGTATAGTGGACTCTGCAGGACAGCCCGACATTGGGCCATTTAACACTGATAATGATGACCCATAACCTATTTTCCCAATCACCTGTTTTGACAATTGGCTCATGTGAAGAAGAAGACCCAGAGGAAGTCAAAATATTGATTGTGTATACATAATCAGCGATACTGCCTGTAACATTACGTAATCTACGCAGACACTATAGCAGTTTGTCCGTTCAAATCCTATCGTGAATTACGTTAATTACAGACGATTAACCAGATTGTTTTCCTGATTCTATCCGTGTCCGGTTTCAATTAGTCGATTGATATAAAGTTACGTTCACAGTCTTCCATTAAGTAGTACTTTAACACTTTCTTTAGTGTTTGAAGGTAGACAGCGTGGTTTTGAGAGACGATAAAACCTCACATAATATGCTTCTATGGTTTGATGGGTTTTTTATTGTGTTGACAAAACTTCTAGGGTTTCAAAGATGTCAAACTCGTCTTCTCAAAAGAATGCAATGTTATGCTCAATGTGTTTAGGAATTTTTTTACCTCGATTTATGATCCCAATAAATCGCACAAACTTGTTGCCATAAAATGGGATATCTACTGGTTTTAGTTAAATGTGGGTATGATATTTGACGAGATTGCAATGTATAGAATACCTCTAGATACTAAAAATATTACTGTTATTAATAAAAAATACCGAAGGAGGCGTTGTATAACGAGATACCTACAAGAAGGTGCAGTGAATTTCTCTTATGATAGTGATGTTTCCGAGAAAATCCCACATTTTACGTTAACCTGCTGACGTTCAAGAAACATGTCACAGTTACAAGATAACGTTGGAGGTTTTGTTCGTGCAGTTTTGGGACAATCAATGCATACGTACTTAGATGTTTGATTTGGTAGTTTTACAAGTTTGGTACGACAGTTTGGAGTTGGATGGCGGTAGTTGTAAGTCTGTGTGCTATATAAAAGAACTAGCTGCGCCCCGCGGTGTTACCACTTACCGGCTACAGTTTTTCAGTATAAAATGTCGCTGTGCTATGCCTATGAGTTAATTCAGGGTGTCAGCTACGTCCATATTAAATTTCATCAAAATTGGGCGAGTCGTTTGAGCGTGAAGAGGTAACAAACTTACAAACACACTCCCAAACTTTCGCCTCTATAATATTAGTGTGATTCTTTAACTGGAGGCATCTAAAGACGATTCTAAGATAGCAATAGAACGAATCCCGAAACATGAATAACTCAAGGTTTGAATAAAAAATATTTTCGTATTTTTAATTAAGTATTAGTTGTAATTAATTATTAAAAAACAAAGTTAGTAACAACGTAAGTCACAAAGGCTTTAGGCTCGAGGAGTACTAAAAGGACAGTACTCGGCTTGATTACAGTGGCCTTAAGAATGCCAGCTGAGGATGTCCTGGTAATGAGTCCGCTAATGAGGCAGACATGTGAATTTTAATCAAGGATGTACGGTCAGCTGAAACTTAGGTTAGTTATTTATTTTACAAAGGTTTTCCTATAAATGAAATAAAGATAGTAGTAGCGTATTTATAGGAGTAGCATAGATTAGAGAGAGAGAGAGTTATTTTTTGTATTTTAACCGAGAACTTATATGTTTACAATTGTGTTAGTGTAAGTTGGTTAAATAATATAAATTTAACTGCAAAAAAAGAGTATTGGACATCTACAACATTTAAATCGATACAAGAGGAGACGTTAGACTAGATTAAAGTCAACTTAGCTATTTCTCAAGCTAAAACTACTCTTTATTATTCTAATACATGGAGACAAAGGACTTCCTTCTGAGTTATTCACGAACTTTTACTGGAAATAATGTTTTCAGTCTCTGTATTCAAACGTATTGGAATCTAGTCTCCAAAAATATTAGTGCGACATCCATTTATTTTGCCAAAACAAGAAGCGTTACAAAAACGTAGGCGTAGAAATCAATAGTCCCACGTCTTAATTGCATGTAATGGCTTTTATTAATGTTATAATAAAAAAAACTAAATCCACTTCAAGCATCTGAAAAACCAATAAATTCTCTCACAAAGCGATTCGTCTTTCAAACCAAAGTAGTAGGTATAACGAATAAGCATTTGCAAAACATAAAATGTATATAAAAACATCGTAACAGCCTAAAATCTCAGCGCCCGACGCCTAGTGACACAGATAGGGAGTACAACGGCCAAGATAAATATGCGCCGGACTGTACTTGAAGCTAAGCGGGAGATTAGCGATAATTTCACGTCTAGTCGTTTCATTGAGTGCTTGGAAGAAGCTTTGTCCTCTGTATTTTGGATCCGTCTGATGCCTACTAGCTTATCTATTACCATATCATTTTCTTGTTTATTTTATGCCGCCTTCATTATGGTAGTGCTTATGCACTTATGACTTTATTCTAACTAAAGAAGCTTTCAGTGTATCCTATTTGGATTCAGATATGGCCAACTTTCTATTCTGCCCCCTTATAGATGAAATGTTGGAATATGAATGATCTTTGGTTACATGAGAACGTAAACCATATTGTGTTGAATGTCGAACTTAAGTTGATGTTATGATATCTGTTTAAATTATATTTTATTCTGATGAAGTATTCAACTTGGACTTGGATTAAAAACACTTAATTATAATCGTAACAAGTTATCCTTAATAGGAAGTTAAAAAATGAATCCTATATCTGCCACTGGAAGAGTAGCCGGCCACAAAAAACGTTAGTCGGCGAACATCGGAAACGTTTTCCGAACTGCTAGAGAGTGCCGAGCGGTTTAGAACTTTGGTCCTGACACGCGCTCGAGATAGCCCTCGATGGGATGGGCCGGATTGTGTTTATCATCACCGTTGGAACTGGCTATTGTTTATGAATATTACGGATTTATTCAAGAAAATGTTTTTAGATTGTGAAATACGTAATTCGTACGACCTTTGAACGTCATTTTGTTTATATTAAATATTGAACTGGTAGTTACGATAAATAATCTGGTAAAAGACACTGGACTTCGAGGAGATACGTTTGCTTCTTTTTCTTAGCTCACTTTAAAACGGCTCAATAAAACTCAAGTACTCCAGAATGCCGGATATTCTTAGAATAGAAAACGTCGGAATTAAAAAGTATAGTAACGGTATTAATCTATCAATTACTAAACCTTCCAAAGCTATAAACATATTTAGTTTCAATAACGATAATACTGTTGTTACTGAAACCAAAACAACGATGTACGGGAACAGTTCCTAATTAACAACACACTAAGACCAAATTAATGTCCCCACATTAATAGTTAATAAGCATACAATTAAGCTAAGACATTTACATTTCGCGAACTTGAATCTTAAGCCCCTTTCTACCCTCCCTCCCTTTACTTGTTTGTCATTTTGTATTGAAGTAGGTACCTACTCGTCTCTGCGATGTGCGTTGAAAAGGAATATATTTAAAGCCTAGTGAAAGGGTTATGAACTGCCCCCGTATACTGTTAGAGCAGGGCAGTTTTCGTTGTGATAAGTCGTCGCATTGCACTGGACATAGCGGCGTCTCGCTTTCACACCGTAAACTGTCGTGCTTTAAGAGGTTATGGTAAGGAGGCTGGTTGAAACATTGTTCGGGGATATACAGCTTACGCGTTTTTAGTTTATAATTTCAATGCGGGATAGTGTTAGAATAGAAGTAGATTGTTACATAGAAGTCAACAATAAATAAGCAAATAATTGAATCAAAGCAAATTGTTATCGAGTGATTTGTGATTATTAGTTTAATAAACGTGACGATAAAAAGCGGCTTGTCTTTTTCAATCATTTTTGCAAACGTAATCAGACGGAAAGAGACGGAATGCTGTTTTATTTAAACTAAGCCTTAATATTTGAAAAGTAACGAGGTCTATGGATTGTTCAGGGAAAGCAGGTAAAGCCTTGTTTTTCACATTCAAAAATCATAGAGTATCTTTTCAAATCTGGTTTTCCTATGAATTACAGAGCTAAAGGATTAATCTGCGAATTATTGCACAACACGCAATAAGTACATTAAGCGGTAATGCTAACGGAATACGTTGATAGATTTTTGTATTAAGTATAGTTAAGAAGTAGCTTGTAATGGGAAAAGTCAAAGATAAAGAGCGAAACTAAATTACCTTAATGGTATTTAACATCCAGCTCTTGGATTTTATCCTGTATCCTAAATGCGTTTAATAGACATCAAATACCATATACACAAACACGAGAATTAAGTTTTTTATCCATAAAATCTGTTTTGAATCAATTTTGAATGCCGGAAAAATACTCACGTGCTAAATATCCAGATGACAATGCCATTGCCGAGCAGCGACATGACCATCAGCATGGTGTATATGAGCGCGAGGCAGTAGTGCCAGTACTTGCTGACCGCAGGGAAGTTCCTCCAGTGCTCGTGAACAAAGTCTTGATGCTCTTCAGGGATGTTCCAGCCCATCATATGCTCAACCACCTCCTTCGACACCCTAGAAAATGTTAAATGTCAGTGACGTGTTGTCTTTGGTTTGATGTTTAAAAAAAGAATTCGGTATTTGAATTTAATGGTAGCCAAAAATAGTTAAAAGAAAAATATGCTTCACACAGTTACACTTCACGCCGCAGGATGAAAAAAGAATATTTATAAAGTGAAAGGTAACATTTGCAAAGGCTAACTTAGACGTAGAATTAATATTTGTTTTAGACTACAGTCAGACCCATTTTAGAAGTAAAACTATTTTACTTTTATTATTATTTGAAATCCAAATAAGTAAAAAAGTTGTTTTAACTTTATACACTATGTATAGAACATATGTTTAATTCAAATAAAAATAAGACAATGAAAAAATAACATTTGCTTTATCAAGTTATAAAGTTCTTGGAAAATGTTAAAAGAAAGTAAATTAATTCTCCGCTAAATACAATTCATTGAAAGTATCAGACGAGAAAAGATTAATTAAGTACCAAAGTCGATATTTAATTAAAGTAATTGAGAGCACTTTGATTTTACTCGAGAAAGGCTATTTCAAAAATTGATTGTTAATAAAATGGAGCGAATTAAGGAAAACGATACGAACATTTTTAGCGGATAAGCCATGGGGCCGATGCTGTCCGTGAAATTCATCGCCATCTTGTGCGCGTTTTATACAAAATGGCGGAATATAACTTTTGATTTTACTATTGTATCATGGGTTAGGTAAAAGTAGGTATTATTTATAAAATGATTTTTTCTGACGAAGTGAGTAGTCCGACTTGTAGTCGCTTCTCACTTGTGGTTTGTGGGCCGTGCAGCGCAGTTTTATATCGTTCCAAATAGTGCGTGCCAGGTAATTCCTTAATTCAATAAAATAGTAAAGCTTCTTACTATTTGGTCAAGCGTGAAACACATCGTTCCACGAGTTCTCAATCTGTTTCGATTGTTCAGATTTTTATTTTCTTTTTTACTTTAGTAGCGATTAATTGAGCCTTGTGTAATATGGTGTTATAATAAACAACTTCTGAATTGTATATTTTCAATAACAAAATTAGATTTTTTACCTGCCGTAAGATAAATAAGCCTGAAAAGATATCTCTAATCCAGATTTTGGGCCAATAAACATTTTCTTGGTAACCGCTTAGTAAATCTGATGGTAGAGCAACCTCTAAGCGAGGATATACAGAGAATAGACATAATATTATTCTCTCTGCCCCCACACCGTCATACTCGTAGGACAACAAAATGCTATTCTAATCGCGACCAGTTTTGTTTTCCTCCCCTTGACTACTTATGCACGCTTCTGATCTTTGGACCGAAAACGTTACCCTGCAGGAAACTTTGTTCGGGACACTTTGTGTTGACATTGTGAGTATTTGCGAGTTCTATACAACCCGTTTGGAAGCCAGAGTGAAAATTAACATAAACGCGTACGTGGTTCATTCTTCTAAAATGATTTAGGAATAACAGTATAATGAAAATTATTTATGATCGATTGCGGTAGCTGGAGCCTCGGTTCGGCTCGCGACTCCACTGCGTCATTAGAAAGAGCTACGAATCCTTTCCTATCACTGTAGTAAGAGAAGAGCGTTTTATTCATACGTCTACATAATGGCGGCGGGAGCACAGCGTCGTCGGAGCTGGAATCTGCGCGTCATCGAAAGACAACGTGTCCGGAATCCAAGCCATTATGAGTAACCCGTAGTTAATCGTATGGAGCGGCTGGAATGCGAGAAATTAAGTGTTCAGGCACTTGAAATTGGTATTGGAGGCGTGTTTAAAGGTTTAAACTTTCAACGATTTTTTTAAAAACGTCGCCTCGCACAGGAATGTCTTCTGTGTCGTAGGTGCAAACATGAAATATCACATTCACAAACACGCAGACTCGGGACAAACATCTGTGGTTCGCACAAATGTGCGCCCCGTGCGGCAATCGAACCCGCAGTCCTTAGTGCAGCAGTCCAACCGCTTAGCCACTGCGCCAATCAGGTCGTCAGATGATCGAACGATGATTCCATTAATCGTTATTGACGTTGTTTTTTATCCAAACTTTTCATTTAATATAACTCAACATAACTCTCATTTAACGGATAGATGATAAAGAAAGGTATCACATGATTTAACTGGAATCCTATTTACGCAACATCGGGGAATAAAAAGGTCTTTGTTCCTTGGGTTTCATGTGGCGTTTTCTCACGGTCATTTGGTCTTAAAATGTTGAAGCCGAGAAATTCTATCTTCCGTATTAATTCTTTTTCTAATCAAAAGTTCACTTTTTTTTTATGAGTATTCTATATCGAGTGTTGAATGGCATTGGGAATGTATGAAACGTATGAGAATTCACTCAACTATTTCTATCGATTATTTTTGGAACTTGATTTTTTTTTCGGTATTCAATGCTAATTTTATTAATAGCTATTAGTATGTTTATTTTATGCACACATACTTTTATTAACAGAAACAAATATGTTTGTATTGTCCAATTTCCAACCAACGGTTCAACGTCAAAGCCGAAAATTCTATAGGACCCGAATTTTAAGTTTGGGTGTTGACAATAACTTACAGACAATTCATACATGTATGAATTCTAACACAATATTCACGTTTATTGACGGTTTCTTTAATTCTCTTTTTAAAGGGAAATTGGGGTAAGTCCGCCACTAATGAGGTTACTCGTTATAGGTCGGGACAAATATTTTTCTTTTTGCGGCAGTCGAGTGTTTATGTTTGAGATAATTAAGGATGAGAAATGAAAGCCAATTAGTGTAAGAAAGGTTATTGTTGTACAATTATTTAAAGCACTAGAAAACAATGTAATATTACCATAAAGATAATAAGGATCCTAAGTCAGTTCATTCATTATTATTGGTATAAAGATTTCAGTATTTCACGCCATAAATATCTTGAATAAGTCATATATTGGTGCTCATACTATTTAATAAAGAAACCAAGCTATGATTGAATTTTATGGTCTACAAAATTTCTGTCAGATAAACTTTGTACAATCGATGTTTACAGAAAAAAAAGATATAAAACCTCTACCGTGTTTAGAAGTTAGATGTTGCTATCAGTAAAAATATAAAGTTGCCGTAAACTGCACTTTATACGCAAATAAGATAGAAAAAATGGCGAGGCTCGCTCAGGCCTCCTCTAACTTTAAAACATAAGAAAAAAATATAAAAAAGTAAAATAAGTTAGTACAACTCCGTAATAAGGTGACCGGGGTCTATCTACAACACAATTTCAACTTTTATTTTCCATAATTACAAATTTTCGTTGGTTGTGCCATTTCTGGGCATACTTTGAAGCTGTTTTTCTTTGTCGAAGCTCACAGCTGATAATGGGTACTGTTTGGCACGCTTTTGAATAGAACTGGTACAGTTCTTAGGCATTGTCATATTCTTCATTGTATGAAAATTTACTACTTGATTTTACAACTAAAATTTCAACTTTTGCCTACATTTTCTGGGCATATTTTATGGCATTTTGTTGCTTTGCAAACATATCGCGTAGATTAACCAAGTCATCTAGTACAATGACTGCCAAAAAATGTGTTATGAAAGGCATTTTAGATCCTAGATTTCTTTCTTTACCATTATACTTCTTTTGCCTATTTTCCCATAATATACGGTACATTATGTAATAATTATGTAATTTTATGCTTATATATGAACAGTGGCTGTAGAATGTTGTGCGCGGCAATCTGTTGTCATCGGAGCATGAAACACACGTTTTGAATTTATGACTATTGTGCGGTTTTGTCTGCTATTATAATATGAATTGTGCTATCAACTATATTAGACTGGCGGCAGAATTATTAATATAACCCACAAATACATTTTATTGCAGTGGGCAATTGTATTCAACAACGTCTGGATTTCCTGTAGACCTAGGCAGAGGTGTAGGGACGGTATTATATGACAGTAATATGAATTTGGTCTACAAAATAGTAGTCACCATAAATGTGTATGTAGGTATCTATGTTTAGTATTAATATTTTTTGTAAATTGATAGCTATCATCAGCCGGAAGACGTCCACTGTTGAACAAAGGCCTCCCCCTTAGAACGCCACAATGAACGACAACTTGCCATTAGCATCTACCGGTTGACGATGATAGTTATTAAAAACTGCAATTTTATCATTTAAATACGCCGCAATATTACGTTCAAATTAAGTACTAAAGCCGTCTGTTCATATTTGCTGTTCCTTACATTTTTCAGCAGACGCGATCTTCAGCTGTTTTATTCATACTTTTTGGTGGTTATCACATAAGGATGCGTGTCGCTTCCGCGCTGAGGGTTCCGAGCGACGAAATACATATTTTATGCAGTGACCGACACGGATCTTCAGCTTAGTCGAGAGGAGGGTACCAGGGTAGCAGTTTGTTCGAACACTTTTAAAGAATTAGTCTCATTTTTGTTTCTTAAATCCGTTTTAGGGGGTAGATAATCATTTTTAAATATCACATTCTATTGCAGAGGTTTTAACTTGAACGTATTTACAAAGTGATTTAATTTGTGCAAGAAAATAGTACAATAGGCGGTCTTGTCTCTGAAAGCGATAACTTTCAGACGACTTTAGTGTGGACTAGAAAGCAGTGAACATTATTTCTGTAGTCTTCAGTCAGTCAGATGTATATTATTTGGTATGATACCTAATTTTTTACTCGTAATATTTTAAATAGTGACTGAGGTTCAAGCAACAGAAATAGAATTTAGAGAGCATTGTAACTAATGTCATTAGTAACCACCTCCAGTTTTTAATAAGTTTTTGTCTTCCAAACGCCGCTGTCCAAAACACAGCTGAAGTCCAAAAGCACCAAAATAAGCGAGAAATATCGTAGACTCCACTCTAGGGAGCTTGTATGGAACCTAAGACACAGTTTCAAAACTTTCCTAATAGACTTTTGTTGCAAAGCGACCCAGTGGCGCCAACTATTATAATATGGAACAGTTGCGATAAATTTCTACGAGGACGCTCCGTTAGTAATATCATATTATGAACATTTGTGGCGTTTTCATTTGTTATTTGATTTAGAAGTTTCATATATATTACTAAGATCTCTACACTGTGCTCAGCTGCATTTTCCTCGCAGAAATTTGGTGTTTAGTGCCTACGTCATTACCACTGCGAGAGGTGAAATGGTGTTCGTATGCATTTAAATACTTCTCAGCGTTTTCATGCTATTTGCTTTTGTTTACAGGCGAATTATAATAATAATAATCATTATTTAATTGTGAAGCATTAATATGGAGTATTTAAGAAGAAAACAATTCTGTATTATATTCTTTCTTTTTGGTAACTTTTTGAGAATGTATTGTAATCATTTACCTGGAACGAATCAAAAGGAATAACTTACTGGCTGGTTGGGTTAAATGAAACAAGTAAATAATTATTCAAAGTTCGGAAGTTTTCAAACAAATAACTTTTGGAACACCTGCCGCAATTGGCGAATTAAAAACTTTGATCTCTCTCTGAGAAGAAACAATGTTTATAGTGTACGAGTTTCTGAACTTGAAAAGAGTGAAGTTGGAGAGAAATCAACTTTTTATGATCAAACAAAATGTTTAGATAAAGTTAAAAATGTACAGAAACATTACATTAAACCATGCAATGTTTCTGAAAGCGTGTCGTTAAAAAATATGAAAACGTACCCATCATATAGATCCTACACAAAATGCCTTAAAAGAACAAAACGACGCAGGAAAATCGCGATTAATCGAAGCTATTGTGTTGATACTTTGCCCGTAAGGCACCTGTCTTGAAGATTAAATACTTCCTCTTACAAGCTAGTGCAACCTTTGTTATTATTACAAAACGTCTTGCCAGTATTAAAAGATAGCTACTTTAAACTTGAAGTTACCTATATCTATATATATAAAATTTTCGTGTCACAGTTTTCGTTCCCATACTCCTCCGAAACGGCTAGACCGATTCTCATGAAATTTTGTGAGCGTATTGAGTAGGTCTGAGAATCGGCGAACATCTATTTTTCATACCACGAAATTCACGCGGACGAAGTCGCGGGCAACAGCTAGTAACAGTATAAAATGTAAGTTCTGGACTCTAGACGCAAAATGTGGACGGTTTCGTGCAAGAAGGAACACACAAATATTACTCCAATAGCCTCCTTTGTTCTTTTGTAGTCGCTCTGTCCTGTATCTGTGTTTTGTGGTTCCTTTTTAAAATCCTTGTTAATCTTCGCATAAATCTCGGCGAAATTCTGTGCAAACAGTTTACGCGTTTGAATCTACATTTCACTTTTGTTTCAAATGTAACACACAAATTGGACACAAAATGGAGGAACCACTTTAGAAATTATAGGTTCATAATTGTATTGATGTCAGCAATTTGGGTTGCGGTGGATGCAAATGGCAAGCTGTCGTTCATTGTGGCGTTATATGGGGGAGGCCTTTGCTCAGCAGTGGACATCCTCTGCATGATGATGATGATGGTAAAGCAATTTAAGAGCTAGCAGTTTGATTAAGGATTCGTTAGAAATTTTGACGATTATTGGAAATCTTTCAAAATCTATAATTTGAAACAAGACCAACAGGAATATCCATATCCCAAAAGAAACCACCAAAAGATAAAATCCTATTTTCTCAACACAAATATTATGAAATATTTTAATCTGAAGCGTGGGAAAAATAAAAATATAACCGTGGCTGTCTTGAATAACTTTAACTGCGGAAAACGGGTCACTGAGGCGTTAGTTTAGCATCTTATTCGGAGCTAGTAAATACACTGCAGTAATGTTACTTTATGTAGGGTTTCAGTACTATTTGGAAAAATATAAAAGAATTCTCAAGTTAGTATTTATGCGGGAGCAGATGTAAAATAATTAATTTTGCTTCGGTTGGTGGAAAATCCAGTCAATGAACTTCCTGTGGATCGCTTAAAGCTAAGCCTTGCCACCTGAAACAAATGAAGGCAGCAAAATTATGGTAGTAGGTACAGTCCCCGAAAAAGTAAGTACCTATAATAACTAATATTACACTAATATGGTTACAGGACTGGTTTATCACATCAGCCTATTGTAGTCCCTGTTGGACGTAGGTCTCCCCCAGGGTATGCTACAAAGCCCTCTCTCCCATTTTCACCACCCAGTCGCAAACCACCTGAAATAGAAAGGCGGCCAGAAACACTGTTTTGTTTGGTTTGGTTATTCTAATTGTCACCATACTGGGCAGGCGGGTTGGCAACCGCAGTGTGGTGATACCTCCACAGAGTAACGGTCCTGCCCATCCCCTCAGAATAGTTATACATAATTATGTAATGTAGAAATGAAACATTTCATCAACACGTTGTTGGTGTTCCAGGTAAACAAACCTATAAGTTAAAATAAACCCTGGTTGTACTGTATTACATTCTATTCTTTACAAGGTGTTCTAAAGTTCGCGCTATTTATATTGTTGTTTAGTAGAACAGTAACGACTTACAGCTTGTACGTAAAAGACCAACACAATACATGCTACTATTTGCATAATACTCTTTTTGGGACGCTTTTGTGCAATAATGGGCAAAGATAAGAAAAATCGCCTAAAGATACTAGCTGACGACCGCCTTGTTAATTTTCAAACCTTCGTGCTTGACTGTATCGACCGTGACCGGTATAGTTTCTTTTATTTCTAAAAATATGACTTCATGGGAAGTAAATTTTAGTTAGAAAATTATATCGAGGATTTCTTTAAGAATTGGTTTTTATTGAACAATAAACTGATCCTTGGTATTGTGACGCGATTCACCTATAAAATTATCTTAAGTTCAACAACCGTACTGAACAACATTCCGCATCAAACCAAACATAATTCCAACAACAACGTATCAGAAATTAACGGCAGTCAATATAATCGCTTGTAACATGTCGACAACCTCATACATTAGGTGCCCAAGATGTGTCAAGACATGTTCATACATCGCCCCATATGCTCCAAGACTGGCGGAGTCCGAAACCAATTATGTACACAACTTGGCACGCAATGTATGAGCGACATGAATTTATGAATGGCTCGCACACCGACAAATTTATGGGGACCCTATGTGGTGCGTTTAATATGTTTCATCATAGATAGGGCGTCTAATAATGTGGCCTCCTTCGGGGAGATTGGATGTTGGTTTTGGCGCGGAATTAGGTCGTAAGATTAAGATCTTCTTATTAGAAGTGTTTGGTGTTTATGCATTGAGTTGTTATGTGGGATAGTTAAAGGGTTAATGAAAAAAGTATACAAGGAACTATATTGCGGGTGGGTCGATACTTGACTGCCTCGTTGGTCTAGTGGTTGCTAAGCGCGACTGCTGAGCACGAGGTCCTGGGTTCAAATCCCGGGTCGAGCAAAGTGTTACTGGATTTTTCCATTAGGTAATTCTCAGTAGCAGCACGGAGTCTGGATTTGTGCCCGGTTGATGGCAATAGGCTTGCCCCCTATTACATTGGGACCTAAAACATAACTGGCGAAATGTGGGTGCACTATATGTGCACCTCTGCCAACCCCTTTCGGGAATAAAGGCGTGATGTTATGTTTTATGTCATAGTATAAAGCTAAACAAAACCTAGGACTCTCTAAATTACCATTCATGATTTTTAAACCATCAATTTTAAATCATCAAGTTTAGAATTACTTTTTAAAACAGATTCTCATTCTAAATGCAAAACGAAGTAAAATCCAGTGTCATTAAAAATTATATCGCCATAAACAAACTCATTATTTAAATGAAACGTAATAGCTCAATTTGAATAAATGCGGTTTATATGGGACAAAGCGTAGCAGCGAACCTGCAATTACTTACCACAGCTGCTTTAGCTCTAAATTGATATTTGTATACTTGCACGAAGCTTGTATAGCCGGCGTTTGAGGGGTAGGTAGGTAAACTGACAATTTACCGCGTAATAAACCACTGCACATTGGTTAAACAAGGATGGGCAGTAAACTCACTTACAGAAACTACATTAAGGAGTAATTATTTGCGATTTTAAAAAGTTAAGTATGCAGTAGTTTGTTCTTTTTAGGGATTTTTGCATGACAGATAATTTGATGACGATATTCCAGATGTTTTGAGAAATAATTAAGAAGGTTTCAGACTGTGTTTAGAACATGTTTTAACAACAATGAAAATACATTGCTGAACTTGTCTCAATGTCGTAAATGTCAAAACTAAATCAATTTGTGTGCGCTGAATGTCAATTTGACATTTAGGTTATTGAAAATAGATCAAAAATTTCCCACCGTCTAACAACTTTGTTGAATCGTACTATTCTCAACACATCTGCAGCAATGAATTAAGACAAAGGCTAGCTTCAGTAAAGGCTAGAGCTTACTAGAGCTCTTACAACGCAAGTGACGTCACATATCAGGTCTGGATCTGTGACGTCATGTCTGCAATTACTTACCGCAACTGTTTGAACTCTAAATTGATATTAGTGTTATAAAGGCTACAGATGACTGCCTCGAGTGCTCGCAAAGTGCAAATCCTGAGTGTGTGTGGGTTCAATTCTTATGTTAGGCAAAAATGTGTGTGGGTTTTTTCATTAGGCGATTCTCAGTAACAACACGTAGTCTGGATTTGTGTCCAGTCGATGGCCGTAAGTTCACCCTCTTTTACATTAGGACTTAAATCATAACTGGCGAAATGCTGGTGTACTATTCACCTCTGTCTACCCCTTTAGAGAATACAGGCGAGATATTATATTATGTGCTTATACAAGAATGGCCCGCGTTCGGTTGAAGGTAAACAGACAATTTACCGGGTAATAAAGCCGTTACGATGTCGAGCTCGTTTTTAAAACCTCAAATAGCATGGCGTAATGTGCGATTTGTTTGCTGAAATAATTTGTTTGTAGTTTTAATTTTGGTTGGTGTGTTCACACGTCCTGTATTATCCAAAAGGGTAGGTAGGTATTTTGTTATGCACTTAATTTTGTCTAAAGCCAAGGGTGGTAAGTATTTTGTATGATAGGGGCGAGAAGAGAGTCCCCCTTTATCGAGTGCAATTCCCCATCAGATGGCTAGTATTTTTTTTGGAAAAGCCTCCGCATGTCTGGATAGATATTTGAAGTAATTTTTACTGTGCCAGATTAATAGGTGAAGTCAGTTGGGACCCTGTGGTATAAATTTACCAATATTTTGGCTAAGTTTTTATAATCTCATAACCAAAGCTATACATATTATTTACTGTATATTCCGGTTATACGGGTGTATTCTGGAATACCCGACTAGTTTCGAACTCGAACGGAGCTCTTATTCGTGAGCTGGTTACGTAACCATTCCGAATGAAAGTTATTATAGTAATAAAGCTATACATATTATAGATACTTA
This sequence comes from Abrostola triplasia, assembly GCA_946251915.1. Lineage (NCBI taxonomy): Eukaryota > Metazoa > Arthropoda > Insecta > Lepidoptera > Noctuidae > Abrostola > Abrostola triplasia. Next base: position 2,915,249 of record OX276433.1, read on the forward strand.
CCATGCCTAGAAGTTACTTTGAACATCGTTTACTATTGTTGTGAAGAGCGCCACACCAAGCGGCGCCATCTTTCTCTCTTGACTTCTTTGTACTCGTGTACCTGAAAAAGTGAAGCTCTTTACTCTGGAAATGTTTTATTAATATTTGTATCTTTCGTTATACTTTCAAAGAAATTGTCCAACTTATAAACACGCCCAGAATTCTTAAAGCTTCGTATTGCTGGTCTCCTTTATCAGGATTCCACACGCTATCATTTTGCCGATCATCATAAATCAACTTTGGCGAGCCGCTTATCTGGCTCATACAGATTTTTTGAGTACGAATATAAAAAGTAAAGCTATACATTCCAGTAAAAACAGAAGAAGAGATTTCCAAAAATTGTGGCGACGAAATTATAGACAACAGTTTCCTTAAAACGGATCGTGTTGGTACTTCAACATATCTAAAAATGTACTCCAAAAAATCCTTTTCCTCCCTCACTTAAATGAAACAGCTATTTACCTGAACAAAACACTTAAAGTCCACAAAAACATAGGTAGGTACTTAGTACACGGTAAGCACGCGTCGCCACGGGAGGTAAATCATTCCTCTTGGAGCGTTCCATTTACAAATTGCTCTGCCCGATGAGGGCCCGCCAGAAATCGCGGGGCTGTATAAATTTGAATAAATGGCGGTTCGACGCTGCAACTGTGTTACACGGCCATTCTGCATTTTTCCTCAAACATTTTTGTGTAAAAGGGTATGAAGAATAGAAATTTTCCTCAGCTACTGAGTGTAAAAGGCTTTGTTTTGATGATTCAACATTTTCTTTTTTTAACACTCGAAGGGTTTGCCGTTTTAATATTCGTATTATGAATTCATTTAGTAAGCTCTCCATTTTTTGTTATGCTTTGGAAATCTATTCAACCCTGTATCAAAAAACGATCGAATTGTCAACGAAAGTGACTTCACAGATTACAAAACCAAATAAAAAATTAAAATCCATTTATTGGATACCAGCTATTCCAGTCAATACAAGAACCTTCAACAGGAAAAGTTAATATAAAATTAAATATTACTTCTAAGTAATCCTTAAACACGTAGCTTACCCATAAAATACTTCTGAAGCTTTAAATATTCTTACGTTTAGCATTGTGTACTTTTGTTGTGTTGATTAAAAACCCCTCACTGGTAGCGCGTAAGACCATAACAATAAAAAGGCCCCTTTTCGGAAACTCATAAGGTCTGTTGGGCCGAGAATTGTAAGCAAAAATTTCTCTGAGTGCATTTTATACTATCCACAGTTTGATAAATTCGTTTTAGATGGTATTGAAATTTCAACCTTTTGATGTTTGATTTAAAGGTTAAGATTTTTTGGATATGATTTCCTTTTTAAAATTAGGTTTCTGTTTCTTTTTCTAAACGGGTGAAAAGTTACTTAGTAACTTAGCTGTTAGACACTGACCTACTTTTATACTTCCACGTAGTATTTTTATGCCTATGTACATTCTATATGTGCAAGTCAATCAACGTGTAGATATAACACTCTTCGAAATATAGGTATAACATTATTACATCTTTGATGTCTTCCACACTCATCTGAATAATTCTCAGAAAACCAAATGAAGTCGTAATTGAATTCGGTTCAACGTAATCGAAATTTATCACCTTGTTAACACGTTATTTACGTGAATATAAATATTTACCTACCAACCAATGCCATTAACTATATAGCAGCCAAAGCAACAAACTATTCGGAGTTTTAACAAATAACGTTAACAAGAAAACCGTTAGAGCCGACAGCTAGGAATTCCGTGCTCCACTCAAACTTATAATGACATTTAGATATCCTTGTCACCAGGCCAGAGGGGGTTGGGCGTCGCATCACGCGGTTAAGAGGGGGGCCATCGCTCGCCGAGGAAATTATCGAGGAATATTTCTGGATTCCCGACCATTTGACATGTAATTTACTCGGCTTTGGCACCAATGATTCAAGGGTGTTATTGTCTGACGATTTAATGTTATTAGAACTTCCTTCTCCTCCCCGAGTAGATTGAAAGCGAATGTCATTACAGACGGTATTTAATTTGAATGTCTCACAGATAAGAGGATTGTCGAACGGATCCCGAGATTTTCTCTGTGTAAATTGTTTTTAAATCTTGACAAATGTGAGTTATGTGGCGGGTAAATGTTAAGAACGTTTTAAATGAAATGTAGGAGCTTTACGTAGTGAGTGCTTAGGCGGGAATGCGGAGTGTTTGCTAGAATTCTTGAAGTAAATAGCAACTTCAGCGCTTAGTCATTTCGCAGCGACAGTTGAGCGACTGAGCGGGTATTTATCACTGTGATATACATTTAGGCACGAGTTAGATCGTCTTGTGTTATGTCTGACCTGACTTATGAGCCATCTATATGATTTGTATCAACAATCGAGTTTTATAGTACAAGATCCCACTGTAGTAAACATTACGTTCACATGTTTTTTTTATTCAGATATAGTTTTTATACATAATTATCGATTAAGAAATATGATTCTGCAGAGTTGCTATTTAAAATTTGGACGCAACCTGTCGGCAACCGGGTATAAATAGGCTCAGCTTTGGGACAATAATACGTTCATACACTGCGTAGTTATCATAAGCGTAGCTATACATCGAATAAAAGCCATTTTCTTGTAAACTAGATACAAAAACACATTTTATAATTTTCTACGAGGCAAACTTACTGCGACGGCCAATCTTACTACGAGGGCCAATCTAACTACGTGGGCCAATCTTACTACGAGGGCCAATATTACTACGACGGCCAATATAACTACGAGGGCCAATATTGCAATATTATATTTAGTTACTATTTAATGTATTACAAACTCACCAATATTACTCATCAACATACAAATTTACCATCCATCCATACTAATGTTAGTCGTCAATTCCAGGGTCCGGCGTAGCATCTTGGTGACAATGACCTGTGCACGTTACGAGTATTAACGAGTCTGTTGTTTGTGCGTGCAAGAAAACAAAGCGCAGGTTAAGAAAACAAATGATGAAGACATTGAATATTTTTACGCGCTTTCCATTTCATAATGGACAGAGCAGGAAAACCAGGTTTTTGTTTGCAGTCGATTGGATATTGTTTTCAAGATGAAAAGAAGGCCTTGGAAGAAATAGATTACATCTTGAAGAAAGACAAAGACTTACCCAGATATGCCTGCGAGGCAACCTAAGCAATCGAAGCGCAAAATTATATCTGTCTATTTGTTTTTCTTATGAAGTCGACGACAATAAAATTTTGTTTCCCCAGAAACCTACCTGCTTCTAATGGAATACTACACCTACAGTTTGTCACTCAAAAACTTTAATAGCTTTACCATGAAGATATTTGAAATTAGTGCCGCAAAACAAAAAAGAAGAAAAATACTGCACAAATCTAACCCTCTAGATAGATCTTTTTTTCCTGAATAGGTACGACTAGCATTACATTAAAACAGTACAAAACAAAACCACTAACAACAAGTCCCTAAAATGAAAATGAGTACGAAGCAGAAAAGACTTGCCGCTATGAACTTAGCTCATAGTACTATTGTTATAATCTTATATTGCGCCGTCAATGTTAACACGGAGACGCTCCTTAAAAGCCTCCCCCGGCTCGCCCCGAGACATCCTGTTTTGTCATACAGTTTGTGACATGACGTATCACCCTGTATGCTTAGGGTTGGGACTACATAGCAAAGATTACTAAGGATTTGTAACGGTTTATGTTCTCTCAAACATGTTTGAGTTTAGTGAAGTACTTGTTTTGTCAGATTACTTATACGTTATGTTTTTTTTGGCTGAATGTTTATGCCTGTTGCTTTTAGGTTTTTGTCAATATCATCTGTGTTTTTTTGGCTGAATGTTTAGTTGCCTTTGCCTGGTCTTTTTTTATCGATATGAGCCTAGTCTAGTATTAAGATCTTTGCTTAGTTTCAGATCACTACATATAAACTTTGAACCCTGTTATGTCCTATTCAGTCTATTTTTTTAAATAAGTTCACTTAAGACTCTGTAGCGTCTGCGCGTAGCTTCGTAGGGGCTATTAAAATTTGAAGCTTCCACCTGACTTTTTATTTGAAATGCCTTTGCTAGCTATATCATTCTTCTTAGATCCTATAATAATAATTAAAAGTAATAAGGCGAATACCGTCTTTAGGAGCAAGCTTTTTCAGCTTCAAGCTATGCCTTGTCTGGCAGCGAAATGTTATTAACTAACTACCATGTCTTTTTATAATTACGTGATTTATTAAAGTTCTTATATACAGTGTAGTTTAAGGTAGGCAAGTAATCTATAGAAGCTCTTATACACAGTGTAGGCAAGTATTAAGTGTTCATTAACTAACACAAGGAAGCCCGAAACACGATAACCTAAGTTCAAAACTAATTATGTGTAAGTACTTAGGGGTACATTTTTGACGCGTGTAGACAACGTTCACAGTTTAAATGGCCGTTTAGCTTAATGAGGTAGCTGACATTAATATGCTGTTATGTCATCATTGTTTTTAATGGGACCTTTTTATGACTCGGTTTTTATAACGATAAAAATATGGCGTTAAATTTTGAAGTACTTGGTATTCTTAACACGCTATACCTCGTACGTACTTACAGCAGACCTTATTTCTTAGGCAGTATTTTACTTAAAACACAAACTAAATAATAATACTTATTTGCTAGGTTCACTGCTAGTGAAGGAGAAAGCTGGAATTGTGTCATATCAAGGGGTTAAAAAAAAGGCGGAAAAAAGGTTACTCTAAAAAGTATTAATGCACCAACAGTGCCACAGATATTGGTTCAATAGTAAAAAAAATTATTCCTATGAAACGGAGAAAACATGCAAACAAATTATTAACGCCACACAACCCTATTTTATACTGAAAGCAACTGAATTTAACACTTACGTACTAAAGCTGAGTTTGTTTTCCAGAAAGTGGGAACGGCTTAAATGACTCACGAAGTCACGAGTCAAATTTAGACCTTTTGCGGCAAGTATCGCCCTTGATGGCAAACGTGTGCGGAGTTCTAACTTGACATGTTTCGGATGTGATTCTAAACAGATGTGGATCCCTGTCTATGTTGCCAAGTAATATGAAGAAGGTGCGAACAAAAAGTATCTTATAAACCTCTTTTTGTAGATATTTTGATTTGCAATGAATCTGCAATATCAACACGTACGTGAATAAGAGTAAAATTAATAACAGCAGGGTAGTTTGAAACGTTTAGTTTCGTGTGGTAAATGCGAAAAATAAATTTTAAATTACGAACGATAATTGGCCTTTAATTATTATAAGTAAAACCATCACCAAGAAATAGATATAACTGCACTGCGGTTCAAATTTAAAATAAGAACTAGTTGCGTCAACCATTCTTTTCAGTCAAACTCTTAAAAAGCTATAGATATAATATGGTATATATTTATTTAGTGGCCTATCCTTGACGCTCAATAGATTTAATTTGCATATCAAAATGGGTTGAATTTTCATTAAAACGAGCCTTTGAAGGCAAAGGTGATGATGTAAGTCCAGGGAATGAGAAAAAACGACGACCGAATGAAATATAATAGTAGAACGACCGCTTTTTTTTGCGTTCCCGCTGTCGTTCGCAGATCGGCAGCTGTTTAATGATGGAAATACTGTGATAGAACTGCATATTGCTTTTTCTGTGTACTTACTTGTACAGATAGTAAATGAAACAAAGGAGAATTGATTGTTTTGCGTAGGTAACTAACCTAACCTAACTACTGGTTCAATTTTGTAAATACAATACGTCCTTGAATGGGAAGGGTCAGACAGGTCATTATTCTGTTTGGCTTTAAGTACCTCCAATAAAAGCAAAACTAAAAAATAGTCCATGTATGTATTGGTTTTACTTATAGCGAACATTTTGATGGAGACACTTATTTTGATGGAGCATTGTTTTGCAATATGTAAAAGTGATACTTTTAGGTCAATGCGAAGCGACAGTGTTATTTTTGCTAACCCAGAAACTGCGGTGCGTTCGTTTCTCATTTGCAGTCCTTTCAGCGCACAATAAAGGAATAAATAGACCGTTGTGTTTTTGTATTAAACGTCAAACGCAACGTTACACTACAATACTGTAAAGCTGCTATAAAGTATGATGTTTTGCTCGTTGGTATTGGTTGCCAACGAGTGGTCGTGGGTTTCTTCTTAGGTATGAGTTAAAGGGATTTGTCTTTTAGGGAATTTCCAGCAGAAGTCAAAGGTGTTTAAAGGTTAAATACAGGTAAGAGGAATCAAAGATCAAAGCAATTCAGAACTTTAGTCTTGTACATACAAAATTATTACTTATTTATTACTGAATACCCTACGAATTTCGGGAATTCAAAGGTCGATTGTAAAAGCAAATTAAAGTTAAGTTTTTACAAACATTAATTTAACTTCAGCTCGTAAAAGTCTAGTAGAAAGTTCTCAGGCTGTTTAAGGCTGAAATAAAACTATATTTTACTCCAGACAGAAGTTGAGTACTTAAGATAAACGTCAAGGCTGTCGTATGAGCAACGCCATTTTATAAATGGGCTGCGACGCTCTCAGACTTCGTAGGAGATATGAACACATCGTGTGCTTATTTAAATAAAGTGTAAGTGCCTATAGACGAGTTTCCCGTTAGGTGATGGGACACAATTTCAGAGAGTGCTGTAATTAAGTTCCCTGTGCTCAGATTGATGCTGTAATTGACCCTGCAAGTTTGGTCTACGGCACTTAGCGGTGAATTTTGTTTCTGTACAGGTATATATGACAATGCAGACATAATACTTGTATGTTCTGTGTGTACCTTTAGAAATATTCCAGTGTGTCGTTAGCATTTATTTTGACAATCTCGGCTAACTAAAAACTGCAAGTTAAAACCATTTTTATTAAAAACAATTTATTACTTCCTGCACACCGCACATGACACTCAAAAATGCTTTTATGTTCCAAACGAATTCTCCCAGAAAAATGGGTCAACCATCCAGCCTATATACGTTAAAACCTACGCCGTTTACAAAGCTCGTTTCACTAGTAGTTACGTTAAAAGCTACAGAATAGTCTGGCTAAACGCATCTGCATTGTTCCATCACACTCGTCCCGTGAATCAATTCCGGAGCACGCGGCGTTCGGCCTCTCCGAATGACAGCGACATAAATGCGGTTCCTGTAAATGTTCGCATTTGGCGGGAAATGTGAAAAGCGCGGGACCAACCGGCAGCTGATGTCATGCCGCCATTTTTGTTTCCTCTGCGGTTTGGCCCGAATATTTTTGACGCGCACGTTTTAATAGAACGTGGATATTGAGATAATTTATTTGCATGAAACTATTATATAGACGCTTTAACTAGTGTTCTGAATTAATGGGAATAAAATGAAATTATTTGAAGGTATGCATTTAAAAAATAGCTTTTCAACTTGATTTAAAAAGTATCTTTAATTTATAATAACCTTTTAGAAATTTCTACCCAAGACAAATATCTAAAATAATGGCACATGGAAAATGAGTATCCAATATTTCTCAGTAACTCATACTAGCCATACTTACGAGGGTCAAACTGAAAGTTCTTAGAACTGGCCACTTATAAACAATATAATAAAAAAATAATTCTAAAATTTGAAAATAGAACTCTTTGCCAATATTACTGAGTATATATTTCATTAATTTGTCATTTGTTTTACGATTTTGCGGCAAATTGAAAATTGTCTGTGTCACGTCAACATGAATTTAACACGAGAAAATTTTCGTGCAATGATTTTTTATGACTTTCGATGTCATTTAAGTCAACAAGAAAGTTATGATAGACTACGATTGGCCTTTCACGATGAAGCCCCATCTCGTGCGACAGTTTACAACTGGTTTAATGAGTTTAAACGTGGTCGCACTAATCTCACTGATGATTTACGTGAGGGACTGCCTTCTACGGCGACGACTGAAGATAACATCTGTGTTGTGCGGCGTATGATAGAGACTGACAAAAGAGTGACCTATCAGCAGATTCGGACAAGCTTAGGCATCGGTATGAGTCAAGTGCACAAAATCCTCCACGAACATTTAGCAGTCAGGAAGCTTTGCGCCCGGTGGATACCTCATAATTTGACTGAGGCTCAAAAACTCCATCGTGTGGATTGGTGCCGTAAAATGATTGAAAGATTTAACGGAGGTGACTCAAATGCTGTGTTCGACATACTAACAGGTGACGAAAGCTGGATTTACTGTTATGATCCTGAAACCAAAAGACAATCTGCTCAGTGGGTGTTTCCTTTCGAGAGGTTGCCAACTAAAGTGAAGAGAGATCGAAGTGCGGGAAAAAAAATGGTGGCCTCGTTCTTTGGAAGGATAGGTCATTTCGCAACAATTGTGTTAGAGGATCAAAAAACAGTTTCTGCAGAATGGTACACTACCAATTGTTTGCCACTTGTCTTGGAAAAAGTTCGAGAGAAACGACCTCGCAGTAGGATCCTCCTTCACCACGACAACGCCTCGTCGCACACCGCTAAGCGAACGATCGACTATTTGGCGACATCAAACGTTGAATTACTGGGTCACCCGCCGTATAGCCCCGACCTCGCCCCTTGTGATTTTTATTTATTTCCAAAAATTAAAGAAAAACTTAAAGGAAAGCGGTTTATGAATGCTGAAGAAGCGGTGGCTGCGTATCGCGATGCCATTGAAGAGAACCCTAAAGACGAGTGGGCAAAGTGCTTTTCCCAGTGGTTCCATCGCATGCAGCGGTGTATTGACGTGAATGGACAATATTTTGAAAAGATATAATAAAACTAATAACTGGCTAATGTAATCAGTTTTTGATTTTCTAAGAACTTTCAGTTTGACCCTCGTACATCAATTTTACTCAGAACGTGACGTAATGGTTGAGTAAAAGGGCATGCCGGAGTCCATAACATAACGCCACTAGAGTGTGACACAAGGAAGGTGGAACATTCGAGAACGTATTTGGAGGGCAATCCATCACACCGAGAAAATCCCCGCCCAGCAGCCGAATTTTGTGCGCAAATCACGGTTTGGAACCAATTATGGTTGTAATGTAAATAGAATCATTTGGTTGTGGGGCGGTAAACAATAATATACTCGTCAATTACGTGTATAGTATTGTTTGAATGAATTTGTTCCGAATGGATTTTTGATAAAATACTCTCATATTTTTTTTTATTTATTTACGTTATAATTATAATACTTACTCCTATTAATAGCAGCTATATATATTGCATTTTGCCGATGGCTAAAACTGGCTATTAAAGTACTAATGAGTTACGATAAAGTACCTATAGATTGCTTAATCAGATTAGACAAAAATAATCTTCACTTGTTGACATTTTACTGAAGCGAATTTTCCAGAATTTCTTTTTGTGGTCATTTAATGTCCGCAAAATATGTATGTGTAGATACACAATACTCAATGTTTATTGCAGTATCTATGCTTGCTTCAAACAAAACAAAGGAAAGAAAACAAATCGCAAACTTTGGAATCCACTGTCACACAATAGATAGATTTGTTTAAATCGTATTTGTGTTAAGTGGTTTATTTAACAACTAATTGGTATCCGATGGATTAGTCGAAGCGTTAGCCCACAAAGCCCTTTCAATCCGATAACTATCTCTCGTACACGATCCAATACACTACAATACAATTCAGTTGGTAAACTGATTCTGAATGTCACAGTTCGCTGTTATTTTTATTTTCCGTGATATAAATTGTTCCTATTTGGAAACAACTAGGCTAATTGGTGTTCAGTGAGAAATCCCCTTTTGATATTCCTTCAGTTGTTCTTACAAACTTCCAAGTATTTTGCTTTTAAGTTTCCAGTGTTTTATTCTTTAGTTTATTGTGCTAATTAGGCCATTATTTTTCGTAAGTAGTTTTGAAAATTTGTTTTAATTGTTACTAATGTTAGTTAGAAATGAAAGTAGCACCTACTTACCAATTTATTTTTGCAAAGTTCCAGGTGGCGTGATGGCGTGGGCAATCAAGCATCATTTATATGTAGTTTATCTCAACATAATCTTTTCATTCACAATAGACAGTTGGAGAGACCTAAATCTTTCGAAATTGATATAGTTTTTTTCGGTTAGTTTTGGTTTATGAGTAGATTTACTTATAGGGCCAGGACTGCTATTGCTTAAGACCAATTTTAATTTTTAGACCAGGTAAGGATGATACGCAAGGCAAGGAAGCAACGTGTCTTGGGGATTCCATTATGACTGTTTGAAACCACTAAGAAATTATTCTGACAAGAATCGAGAAGAAGGAGAACTCCAGGTTCCTCCGACTTTTATAGCAAAGGGAAGGCAAATTAACTACTGGGGCGTATACACTAAGAATAACGCGAGCGCATGTCTTCTAGAGATTAATGAAGAGTGACAGCAACAAAAAACATCTATAATCATCAATAAAATAGTCTATTCAAGGCAAAATAATGAAGATACTTACTTAGTGTAGAACATTAAAACCTTTTTTGTGGAAAACGTCTTTCTTATCGCTTGTACGAGGGTCAAACTGAAAGTTCTTAGAACTGGCCACTTATAAACAATATAATAAAAAAATAATTCTAAAATTTGAAAATAGAACTCTTTGCCAATATTACTGAGTATATATTTCATTAATTTGTCATTTGTTTTACGATTTGGCGGCAAATTGAAAATTGTCTGTGTCACGTCAACATGAATTTAACACGAGAAAATTTTCGTGCAATGATTTTTTATGACTTTCGATGTCATTTAAGTCAACAAGAAAGTTATGATAGACTACGATTGGCCTTTCACGATGAAGCCCCATCTCGTGCGACAGTTTACAACTGGTTTAATGAGTTTAAACGTGGTCGCACTAATCTCACTGATGATTTACGTGAGGGACTGCCTTCTACGGCGACGACTGAAGATAACATCTGTGTTGTGCGGCGTATGATAGAGACTGACAAAAGAGTGACCTATCAGCAGATTCGGACAAGCTTAGGCATCGGTATGAGTCAAGTGCACAAAATCCTCCACGAACATTTAGCAGTCAGGAAGCTTTGCGCCCGGTGGATACCTCATAATTTGACTGAGGCTCAAAAACTCCATCGTGTGGATTGGTGCCGTAAAATGATTGAAAGATTTAACGGAGGTGACTCAAATGCTGTGTTCGACATACTAACAGGTGACGAAAGCTGGATTTACTGTTATGATCCTGAAACCAAAAGACAATCTGCTCAGTGGGTGTTTCCTTTCGAGAGGTTGCCAACTAAAGTGAAGAGAGATCGAAGTGCGGGAAAAAAAATGGTGGCCTCGTTCTTTGGAAGGATAGGTCATTTCGCAACAATTGTGTTAGAGGATCAAAAAACAGTTTCTGCAGAATGGTACACTACCAATTGTTTGCCACTTGTCTTGGAAAAAGTTCGAGAGAAACGACCTCGCAGTAGGATCCTCCTTCACCACGACAACGCCTCGTCGCACACCGCTAAGCGACCGATCGACTATTTGGCGACATCAAACGTTGAATTACTGGGTCACCCGCCGTATAGCCCCGACCTCGCCCCTTGTGATTTTTATTTATTTCCAAAAATTAAAGAAAAACTTAAAGGAAAGCGGTTTATGAATGCTGAAGAAGCGGTGGCTGCGTATCGCGATGCCATTGAAGAGAACCCTAAAGACGAGTGGGCAAAGTGCTTTTCCCAGTGGTTCCATCGCATGCAGCGGTGTATTGACGTGAATGGACAATATTTTGAAAAGATATAATAAAACTAATAACTGGCTAATGTAATCAGTTTTTGATTTTCTAAGAACTTTCAGTTTGACCCTCGTATTTACCGCGTCGAGTAGCAGAAACCTCGACGTGTGTTTCCGGTAAAGAATAGGCCACAATTTACATAATACCTCAATTTGTTAACACTAATTTCCGTACAGTTGGAAGTACCTACATAACATTATAACCGGCTTAATGGCTCATAAAGTTATCTGCTCCTATTCAGTTAGCGTTAATGCATGTAAGAGTGATTTAAATGGTTTGAACCAAATCATTTCAGACATTAGCTGTTGGTAGATGAATTTTAAGTTGGCTGTATTTCTTCTGGTATGATGTGTGTGTTTAAATTAAGCTGGTTTAGTGGTAATGGCCTAGAAATAAGCGTCATTAAGTTAATGTTATTTTATCTTCAGCGTTGGTGGTGTGGCCCAGACTAGCAGATCGAGGGCAGAAAGAAGCTGAACTGTCCAGTACGTCGTAGGATGTTTTAAATCTTGTAATTTGAGATCTGTATAGGCTCTTTGCCAATTGCTGCTACAGTGTAAGCAATACAAGCTGTATTATTTACTGTATATTCCGGTTATACTCACGGGTGTATTCGGGAGTGCCCGACTAGTTTCGAGCTCGAACGGAGCCCTTATTCATGAGCTGGTTACGCGGCAGAATCGCGAGCTGAACTGATTATAGTAAAATACGAGCTGTGTTAGCACTAAGATATTTATGTAAATGGTTTTTAGTTAGAACTACCAATATATTTTCATAACAATGTTTAGTCGCGAACTTGTATCGAAAGGGTATATAATATAAATATATCGTAGAGTATGATAGATCGTAGAGTACAAACTTTGGAACATCGCCTACTTTAACCGACTCTTAACAACTTTATGTGAATAGCAAATACTTTTCTACTCATTAACTTGTACGAAACACATACCTACTTGGTGGAAAAAAAATTGTCCAAAATCAATTCCCGCACGAGGCAAAAAATTGTGCGATCCACAGATGTTTTTCCTGAGTCTGGGTGTTTGTGTATGTGATATTAAATGTTTGTGAAACGCACCTAAAATACAGCAAAAAATCCCAGTGTGAGGTGACGTTTTTTCTAAAAAAAAAGACTAACCTTACCGTCAATACTTTGACGAAATCTAAGCAAATTAGTATCAAGATTGCTCAGATAAAAATCGATTAGCATCAAGGCAAAGACCGAATGTCGGCGACGTATCTTAATAAGGGTTCTTTCAAGTTTTTCATCAAGCGGCCTTATCGGCGGCTGTTCTCCTAATTACTTGATTTTTTCTCGTATTTTTCCGTCGCAGGTCGCGGCCTGTGACTGAGCGCTTTGATAGGGAGCGAGACTTATCGGATATTGTGAAATAGCGGAAAAACCGGCTTGTTGCAAAGGATAAAAATAAGCTTTACGAGCTACTCGGTCATAAATGGCTTTTCTGTTTAAAAATAGATTTGGAGGTCTTTATTCTTTATTTTGAAGAAACATCTACAGAGGTAGATCGAACTTTTGCCCGAAAATTGTGATAATCGGATTTTGAGGAAGAGATATGAGAAATGAAGAAGCACCATACCATTTAAAGTATTTCTTATTATTGAAGAAAAGAAACGTAACATCACGCGTGTATTCCCCGAAGAAGTGGGCAGAGGTGCACATATAGTACACCAACATTTCGACGACAAGGTTATAGGTCCCAGTGGAATAGGGGACGAGCCTATTGCCAACCAGGCACAAATCCAGACTTCGTGCTGTTACTGAGAATTTGATAACGGAACAACCCTGTAACACTTTTCCAGGACATCATGTATACCAGACGCGTTTAGCGACCATTAGACCAACAAGGAGTCACCAAACTAAAACACGAGGATACTAAAATAATAACCGTACTTAATGACGAAATGTCAGGTTATACCCCTTTACTTCACCATGACACCGACTCATTACAGTATTCAACGTGTCAGTGACACACCTATAAAATCATAAATCATGTTATGATAACAACGGCTGAAATAACTCAAAAGACAAGTGCCTTTCGCTTTACAAAACAAGGAATAACAATTACCGGCGATGTCGCTTTTAACAGTATAACATTTAATATTGAACAAAACTCATATATAGCGACACTGATGCAATTTAACCCACACAATTTATTTTACAATATAAATGGTTATCCACATATCACGCTCCATTTGTCGCGTTCGCTTGTTGCACATAAAGCATCGAGCACACGGAGTTATCTATGAAAACGGTTTTATACTGTATTTACGTCAGTCTATAGCAGTTTTCTGTTTTGAATACTGAATGTTTATTGCAAATCACTTTTTTGAACATAGAATAAATATTTTTTGACACTGCGATTAACGACGAAATGCGTTTGAATTTTGAACTATGATTTGTAATAAGAAGCATCCATATTTATTTTATGTTTAGGATGATACTGTTTAATATTTCACAGCTAGTGTTATTTAAAAATGCATAGACACATTCCAAATTTATATAGCCCGCGCTAATGGGCTCTCCGTCGACAAAATAATTGCGATGCCCAAATACAAATGCATAGTAAAGTTCGTGTCGTTGCAAAGTGCGGGCAATATTGGTAGAAGGGGGCTTCAAATGCAATTATGAAGCAGTGTGTTGTACCGCCGCGCCCCAGGGACAATTGCGACGTTCCTTGTATGTTCTATACCTTTTCATATGCAACCTGTATGTAATAAAATGTTATGAAACACGTCACGTGATGTGTTCGAATTTTGTGTAAGTTTTAAATTTTCAATATTGGAACACGCGCGTTTAAGAACAAGGATGATAATAGTAAAAGAGGTTTTGTTATCGCATTTCTTCTGTGATCTGTTTCATGCTTACATTTGTCGATATTTTGTGAACTCTCCAAATTCTTTTATAACTTCAGACACATTGAAGTCCGACCAGTTTTACCATTTCATTAAGATTTCAAGATTAATATTTTACGATACTATACGAATCTGCCTTATAAATGAACGGTGAAATATTTCTAGTAACCTTTAACCTTATATAAAAACGTATAATCGCTCACAATTTTACCCTCAGCCACAAACAAAGCCGAGCGTCGAGACAATCTATAAAAAAGAAAAAAATCCTCTTGACTCAAGTCAACAACCTAGCCCCCTAGGAACTGAACCCTAAACCTCTATTTCCGCAGCCAGCGCCTCTTAGCCGGCAGACGGTAACTAGACGGATATTTCCCATGGGCGCCATAAACACAATAGCCATGTTAGGTACGCACTCGACATGACAGAAATGCAGCGGAGTCATAACCACGGGAATAACTAGATAACATACTCGTAGATGCTTGAATTTGAGAATGGAAGCTAATTTAAGTG
The DNA here is from genome assembly GCA_946251915.1 of Abrostola triplasia. Classification (NCBI taxonomy): domain Eukaryota; kingdom Metazoa; phylum Arthropoda; class Insecta; order Lepidoptera; family Noctuidae; genus Abrostola; species Abrostola triplasia. Next base: position 2,930,351 of record OX276433.1, read on the forward strand.
CCTACCTAAATATATTTAATCTATGTCACACACTGGAATTTTTTCTAGGAAACTAAACGTGCCAATGACACTGGATACAAAAATAAGTCACACAGATTGATTCGCGTAGGTATTGAACTTACAACGGTTAGCGCAAAAGGTCAAGCATTTAGGCACTAAGCCAATTGGGTCTTCAAATTGTTTCTACCGGGAAGAATAACGATAAGTAATAAAGATAGGTATATATATACGAAATGTTTAAGAAATGTCGAGTCTGTAAGTCGTATAGAGATGTCAATAGACTTGAGAAGTGGTTAAATTAAAACACATTTTAGCATCGTTTATAAGAAAGGTGAATGTTGTATAGAAAAGGTTTGATCGTGATTTTAAAGATGACGTGATTTCGAAACCTTTGAATAGAACCTGATAGCAGTATTTTATTATTTACTAGCTGCGCCCCGCGGTGTTACCCGCTACATTTTTTCGGGATAAAAAGTAGCCTATATGTTAATCCAGGGTATAGCCTATCTACATACCAAATTTCAACCAAATCGGTCCAGCCGTTTATGCGTGAAAGAGTAACAAACATCCACACATCCATACTCACAAACTTTCACATTTATAATATTAGTAGGATTTATTTGTTTATTATGTATTTATACAATAAAACATATATACTAAATATAGGTCCCTTATTCATTAGTTCACACAGATATAGGGTCCGTAAAACAGTTGCTATTGACTAACTAGGTTAGAGATGCCAAAAACTGAAACCGCTGATTGACCAAATATATTACAATGGTCAATCACCCTAGGGCGTAGGCGATTAAAATGATGAACAACAGAATCTAAAGCGAAATGTATAGAGATACCAAAAAGTTAATTAAATCACCTTCTCTATACGAGTCAGGTTACAATCCCCTGTGTGGTAGATAACAAGTCCCTTTTTGTCAGTTTTTACGACGTACCGCAATTTTTCACAAGTGGAAGGACCTAAAGAAATTTCTCTAAAAATAAAGAAGTAGCCGAAGTCTGCCGAAGTAAATTCGAATCTCTCTGCATGTAGAGATTATTTTCTGGTCTTAGGAATGGAGGCATTGTGTTACTTTAGTTACTAATTTTATTTTTGGTCTACAGCGCAGATTTATCCGCATTCAATTAATCTCATTTTCAAAGGGATTTTTAGAATAACTCTTCACGTTTTTTACCATCAAACATTTGAAGGACGAATTTTTTCTCTCGACATGTTGGACGCATTTAATAAATAATTATAATTAAAAGGCTGGCTGGCTTAGCCAGTAGCCTATATGACGAAACTTGAAAAAAAACCCAAAGGACCGAAGAACAGAGCTACAATATAGTATACTTAATTCATTCCTCTTTCTGCACCTATCTACTTATTATATAATGGACACAGCCAAAATTCTGTCTCACCCATGTTCTAAAATACCGACTTCACCCCTTCTTCTAAAATACAAAATACTACAAAGACAGTAAAATGTGTCATACTGACGCGAATAAAGCAATATGAAACGGCTTATATGGCAAGTAGGGGGATATTTGTCCCACTAGCCAGTGCCACCACGTGTCGGTTATTGGCTGCAAATGCTGAATTAAGGAGCTCTATACTGACATACGAAACGTTTTCTTGTTATTTCAGTGTAAATTCGAGGGAAGTCTTAGATAAATGTCTTAATAAAAATATATATGAATTGCAGGTCGTAGATATCTGGAACGCGTAAACCTTACAGTCTACTTTCAGGGATTGGTTGGATGGTTTATGGACACCTAATGTTAAAACATACGTTATTCGAGGGAAGAGTTCATAATACCGTGGGCACCTACTCTGATTGAAAACCTGGAGGTATATAAAGGAGTCTTAATCTAGATATCTCTATAAATAGAATCAAAATGCCTGCCTATTACTTACCCTACCTATCTATCTAGGCACTACAAAGAAGTATCTGGTAAAAAATAAATTGCTTTTCATTAATGTCTAGGAGACGTACAATTTATTGCGAACCAAACCAAATTTTCTGAGAGTCACATCTGATTTCTGAAAACCCTAACCACTGTATGTTAATTAAATAAGTTTTTAAACACTAAATTTAGACGCGCAAAATGAGAATAATTAATTATCCTAGTCCGTAAGTAGATTCTGTATAATCAGAATAAATAAATTATAATACTTAATTGCCTAATAAAATTATATAATTTATATGGAAAGTTAGTTTAATGTTCTTGTAAAGTTGCTACGGATTAATCATAAGTTTTTCATTTTAGTTCTACGACTACTACAGTCTACAGCAGTGCTACGAGAAAATGCCACAGTCTACTAAATAATAGCTCGTTTCACGCAGTATCTTCACAGTTCACAGAGGCCGTTGACTACAATATCATCCATCCCTTTCTAACAGGCATCTATACTCTTCCGTAAATCGAAATCAAAGCTCGTCGGGATTGGAGCGCGGTGAAGTTGGAGCGGTCGCTGTATGAGAGTGAAGTGAAATGCAAATCGACGTGCGTTCGGAAGATAGCGAACGTTCCATTTTATCTACAAGTTCGTACACTGTTTAATATGTGAAATAAATGAAAATAGTTCTGTTTGGTAGTATCGTACCGTTTATCTTCATTAAATTTGTATAAAACACTATCTTTTCAATATGTTGCACTTAAAACAGTGTTACTATAAAATATTTTTTTAACAAGATCTCGGCCAAAATCTTTGACATTTCATAAACGTTTTGAACAAGCCGGACGAAATTTTTACACTCTCGTATGTGCGGAACGTACCTGCATATGGCGGACGCTCAGTTTGTGTTTATGTCAATAAGAAACTGATTTTTAACATTTGCGCGGGTGTGGATTAAACAATTTATTAATAATAATGTGCTAGTGGAACCTGTGTATTGTGTGTTTTTTTCGTGATAATGGTTTTCGTGGTTGGACACTTGGATAACTCGATATCTTCGTTGTACTTATAAGGGTATGTATTTATTTTATGTTTCCTTCTATATTTAAGGTTTTATCGGGATTTACGAGGTTTTGTGAATGTGGTTTAACCGGGAATGTTGTCACTTTTTATGACGGCATATGAATTGTTTATGCCGTAGATGTTAGCATTTGATGTAGATAGGTTCAATTGATTCGTCTCTCATAGGTTATCGCCAGATGATAACTTTTGGCGAATTGTTACGAAGCTCCTTATAAGTAGGATGCAATAAAATTGCATATAAACACTGCACTAAGATTTATTATGAGAATAACTGCTTCTTGTGTAAGTTGAAATAATTTTGTGAAGAAGTTACATTGCAACTGCATTTTTTTTATATTTTGTTATCTCGAAGTATACATTCATACTTCTATAGAAATTGATATTAAACATGGTTAACTAATTACAATATTCATACATTTTCTAATTATTTTAAAAACATTTGTAAGTACTTAATGTCATAATAATTAAAACGAAAATCACTTCTGATTATTAAAAAATTAAATAACCCAAACATTGTTTAAAAAATGTGGTGGCCCAAAAATAATAAACATGGGGACTTATTTATGAAATGGTATGTCAGTCTTGTTACAGCATGGAGGCCACATTGTGTTTATAATTTGGACACACATGTTATGATAACTTTATCCCATGATTCATGGGACATCTGTTTCTGTGATTTACATACTGAGATACTTTTTCACAAGTAGCTGTCTACTATATTTGAAAATGGAATTCTTGATATACTTTTTATGGTTTAATGGCTTTTTTTAAGTTTTCTGAGTGATGTGGCCTATTAATTTGATTTGTTAGTAAACAAAAATAAAGCAATTAGATTTTTCCATGTTTAGTAAGTATACTTATTTTACTGATATTGTAGTATAGCCATTTCAATATGGAAAGTTAAAGAACTGTTGACTGATCATTTTGATAACACACATACTATACCCAAAGAAATATAATTTATTTGAATAAAAAAAAACTGTGTAACAGAACAAGTGACATAGAAAATTAATTTAAAGATTTGGTTTGTTAGTATTCCAATTATTTGGTGTATTGTAAAATACATACAGTGTGACAATTAAGTTATAAACCTTTTTATCAGCAAGTGTGAACTAAGACATTGATAAAAAAGAAAACTATCAGCAAGTATCTAACATCATCACATAATCAGTTGATTGATTTATTTTAATAATTAAGTAAGGAAAACATATTGTTAACATTAATTTATATAAATGACTTCCTGCTTACAAGCGTGTTCAATTAATCACTGAAATATAAATCATGATAAAGGATAATTCAATTGTTAATTAACATCTTACCGCTAATAAAATAAATATTTTTTCCTTAAATTTGGTCAAAATCAAAATAATTTATTTGCTTTAAACACGTGTGAGTTTTGGTGATAACAAAGTCTCTTATTTTATTTTATTGCATTAATTTTTCAATATTGAATAGTCATGATGATTAACAAATTAAGAATTGCATGCCATTTATAATCTGTGATATCAAAAATATCAGATCAACAATCTATGAATCATGTGGCTACGGTAACACTAATAAATAGAGAATAACTTGATTGACTTACTGATTGAAACATATTTTAATACAAGAGATGATTATTCTTAGTTATTTAATGTTTTATTAACATTTCTCCTCTGGTTGAATACCATTTTTTTATAAAGGCATTGTTAGCATTCCCTTAGACTTCATCTCCATTCATAATCATTATATGTATAAATACATGCAGGTATGTTTAAGGGAGGCTTATACCCAGCAGTGGGATACTGAAGGCTGTGGATGATGATGATGATGATGTTAACTTTGACATTAAAACACTTTAAATACTGGTACTCTCTATTTAAACACAATATTAGTTATTGATAATGTATAAACATGTAATGTGTAATTTTGTACTCCATCAATAAGTGTGCTAGACCATTACTTACAATGACAGGTAATTTATGGTAATTTGTAGTGTATTATGGCCTTAACTGTTTAAAAAAACAACACAACATTAACACTATATTACGTACCTATTATTCTACCTTATAAATCATATATAAATGTGCTATATTTACAAACAGTTTATTTTTCTCTAAAAATAAAAGATCACTGAATAATTTAGTCAATAGTAGGTACCTTATCAACTTCGAAATATTTTGTCAATTTGATCGTTATTGTTAAAAATTAAGTGAATAGTTAATGCGAAAAATAATCAACAATAATTTTTTTAGGTATTTATGCTATTTATATTATTAAAATTCGTCTTAATTTTGTTGCAACTCTCTTCTCAGTCTAGTCTATGATGCTATAGTAACCTTGTCTCCGTGAGTTTCCCAGTCTAATCACTCGACCCTTCCCACGCTAGCCCATGCCTAAATAATCAAAATCGGACTCGGCTATTACTCAAAGTTCAGATAGATTTGAGTTTAGCTTTTACAAATCAGAAACAATATAACATGCGCGTCAATCTGCGTTGCGTAGTCATAACACGTTGAGTGTCCGCTAAGCAGACACAATAGTCACATAATCGATGTGTAGGCACCATAATATGTATTGCACTAGGCTCTGAAAGGGTTAAATTGATATTTTAGCGTCCTAGGGCGAGGTTGTTTGTAAAAATGTAGGACTATTCACGTAATTTTAAGCCATAGTTCTAGTTCTGCACTATGTTAACTTTTTCATACAAATAAATGTAATTTTCCTACAGGCCTTTAAGGACTTGCCCAAAAAATGATTGTAATTTGGCAACATACGAAAATAGGCCTTCTATGCTTTTATTACAACAAGTAGGTAGATATACATAATACCGTACTTTTAACCGTACCGTACATCAAAAATAATTTAATTCCAATCCCATACTGCGTTAAACAACGAGTGGTTAAAGCGCGGAACACACTTCAAACATTATGTTACTGTCACGTCGCGTCGTAATAAACATCAGACAGAAATACTATTTGTTTAAACCATTTCAAGCGTTCAATGTATCTAGCGAGTCAGGAAACCGAGTATGTGTATTCTAAAATAAGCTAAATAAGCTGGTTTATGAATTTAATTATACCATGATTTACGAACAGTATTCGACACTTAACCCTTGCCTTAATGTTACCTTACCCGACCGAATACAAAGATTTATCTTATCGGCGTAGTAATCAAGTTGGTGTCGTTGGCCTCATCTCGTGTTATCGTGTTTGCACGTAGCGTACTATTCTGAGTTACTCGCGTTTCTCGTAACATATAACCTTGAGGTTACGTTGTACCAAATATCGATAATAAATTATAATTTGAAAGTGTATGTTATGTTTTATTGCAAAACTACTGCACTGATTTTGATACATTCTAATTATGAAATAGCTAAAATTATTCCTTGAGTCTTTTCTAAGAACGCAATTTTATATCAGAATAGCATCGTCAGTAACATCAAATCACATAAATTAATGATTGATTGTGTATAAAAACTAAATATCTAGTGTTGTTGTTATAGTTTCTATTAATAATTCTAACAACATTATAAACTAACCTAGATAACGCTCGATGTATGTATTAATAACAATCTGTTTTGCTTCTGACTTTGTGTTGTTGTTTTGTTTATAATTTCTAGACATGGACCTTGGTGCCTGAAATAAATGTTTATTATTATTATATGGGAGTTAAACAAATCCTCTGATCCATAGTTATTCAATAATAATATTATGATAACCTTGATAATGAATAGTTTTTGCTGTCTGACTCGTTTATCTAGTGGTCTAGTACTCGCAAGCGTGAAGTCCGTCAGGCAATCCTATTAGGTAAGTAGTTATCAGTTGATAAAAACGGTGAAGGAAAACATCATAAAGAAACTACACCTGAGAGATTTTTCAACTGTGTGTAAAGCCATGTTGGAGGCCTACAAGTACAGGCGGTTTAAACTCTGACACTAGGTTGTTCATCAACCATACGATAAAACGAATTAGGTAATTCTCAGTTGTGACAGAATCTGGATTTGTTTCCGGTGGATGGCAAAGGACTCGCTCTCCAATACATTGAGACTTAATACTGGCAAAATCTTGGTTTAATGTAGTTACTCTGCCTACCGCTTTGGGTAATACAGGCGTTATGTGATGTTATATTTTAGAACGTAGACACTTACGACTGCTTTACCGGGCTAAATTATTATAAAAAAGTAACATAAAAAAGCAGAGAAATGTTATTTAATAGCGGGGTGGGATAGCCAATGTTTATAATATCATCATTATTATAATATCACGCCTGATTTCCCCGAAGGGGTAGGAATAGGTGCAGATATAGTACACTCACATCTCGCCAGTTATGTTTTAGGTCCCAATGTAATAGGGGGCGAGCCTAGAATGACTTAATCGAAAAACCAAGTAACACTTTGCCTTACCCAGGATTCGAACCCAGGACCTCATGCTCAGAAGCCTCACTTACGGACCACTAGAGTAACGAGGATGTTTAAATTCACATCTCAGTACCATGACTCTCATTGTCCTGCAGTTGTAGATTCTACTTATGATTTATATTACATCTCAACAACTTCGAGGCACACATGCGTGATAATTTAATGATCTCTCGTTGACACTTGGAGTTACGTTTGTTTATTATTCATGTTTAGATATCTACACTAAGGTTTTGTTTACATTATAATGTAGGTATTTCTTAGTAAATAGTGGTAAAGATCATTAAGGCTATATAGGTAGTCCGAAGGAAGGTTTAAGAATGCAATTCCCTTCTGTCGCAAGATAAGCTAGTTCCAGAAGGCGACGGACTTGACGTGGGTCTTATAGTGGCAATAAGCTCGCTAAAATAAAGGGGAATACTGCCTACCACTTTAAGGAGACGGTTTTGAGACGCGAAGTAAGAATAATGTTTGACTTGTGTTTTATTCTACACAAAGATCTAGTTCCTACTCTGGTTATAGTCGTATACGTACATAAAGTCACGCCTGTTTCCCAGAGGGGTAGGCAGAGACCACGCATTTCCATTAACTACGATCCTGGCGTACTTCTTTCTCATCATTCACTCGCATCGCATTCCTCATAAACGCTCGTTGGTTAAGCCAAGGATACTGCTCACTTGACCTTTTGCAAAACATCTCCGATTCGATCTAAGTATGCTCGCCGTGGTACCTATGGCGATACTCCACTGACATTCACCTCATACATATATTCGCCTTATCACTCTTCTTTCATCCATCCTTTCTACATGCCAAACCATCTAAGCATATTCTTCTCAATTTTCGTAATTACATCCACATTTACTCCGCTCTCCTCTCTTACCAATTTTCCTCTCTATCTTTCAAAGTCACATACACACACGCATAGTCGTATGTTTCTAATTATTCTATTTCAGTCAATATTGAATTATGGTGTAAAAACGCATCATCCTACTAATATTATAAATGTGAAAGTTTGTGAGTATGGATGTGTGGATGTGTGGATGTTTGTTACTCTTTCACGCATAAACGGCTGGACCGATTTGGTTGAAATTTGGTATGTATATAGGTTATACCCTGGATTAACATATAGGCTACTTTTTATCCCGAAAAAATGTAGCGGGTAACACCGCGGGGCGCAGCTAGTAAGAAAATAAATCACAAAGACTTTTAGCCAAAGCCTTAACCACTTTAGCTACTGCTCAACGTCCTAGTCTCTGTGTAGTTACAGTCATTTTCTCAAGGGACCTGTCGTATCTACACTCGTAGCTGCGAATGGAAGCTTTAGAATGTTGTTACAGTGATCATAATTGGCTAAGAAACTTCGTTGCACGTATTCTATTGGTCGTTCCAAGAGTGTATAATTAGGTACCTACCTACTTCAATCCTTGCAAGTATTCTGAACCTATCAATCTTGCCAGTATTAGTATAAGCAATAGAATGTCAATAGGCGATAGGGATTAATGATAACAGTTATCTGATATTATTATATATTCTGGTTCAATTAGATTTGCACTAAAGCTAAACGATTTTATGTGAATTAATTTACATAAGCATTTAAGTTAAAATAATATGAAGTAGTGAAGAGAAGTGTGATGAAAACAATGTACCGATTACCTGTTTGTGTAATATATAGGTAACTAATTCCTTAACAATTGTTTCGGTAAATAATTTGATATGATTTCCTAATCAAATTTTTATGACAATTTTAGGCTTCGATATGATTGTGTACATGATTAGCACACTGAATTGAAGTAGACTAAGTAGTACTTACCTCAAGCTTTTCATAAAAAAAACATCAACACACTTCCTAAGAGTAATAGGACCCACATAACCCCATAACTTCTAACCTTGAGTTAAGCTACGTTGATCCCAATAATTTTTATGTTGGCACAATCATTTATCATAATGTTGGCGGTCCGGATATTCGGGGTTGCTATATTCTACTATGTAATAGGCTCTACGCGCCGTGCATGATTAAATATATTGCCAACTTATCTTTTATGTTTCAATGCAATTACTTAGCGTTGATTCGAAAACCTGTTTCGTGGCTGTTAAGTGTTTTACTTAATTAGTGCGATATCGTAGTCTTTTTGGTGTGGGAATTTTCCCTCTTACTTATAAACGATGCTAAAATGTGTTTTAAGATATCACTTCTTAAGTCTAATGACATCTCTATTTTTTGACATGTAGACAGGTGTAATTTAATCAATTGTTCAACTCTAACAATTTTGAATAACTTGTTTTAGCGCATTATACACTTTCTTCTCTCTGTTCGTGGATTCTTCGATATTGTTGATAACTTTTACCATCTAAAAATAAAACGTATTTTAAGAAATAATAGGTACCCTTAAATGTAAGTTTGACAAGATTTTTTAACATTAAGTGTTGTCATGCACGGTCAATCACCTCAACCGATACCAAAATACGGAAAAACCAATGACGATATAATCCTATTATCTCTTAATGCACCTAAACTCGGTACCTAATCATTCTAGTTAAGCGCACTTGACGGTTTGACGTCACACAGATAACGTAAACGATACAACTATAAGACGCAAGAGTCCAATGATAACGAAATTACTAACAACGCTAACTTGTTTATGGTCCCCCCATTCTATAAATAAAGCATTAACACGCTTCTTAACATCAAACTGTCTGATGTCTGCCTGTCGCTGCGTATTACCTGTGCCGTTCTATGTTAATACTCTGCGACCCAATGGGAGTAAGCTCTTTAAACTTGAAGACGCCACGCCAAGCCCCGTTTATTTGGAGCGACATTTGGCGGCAGGTTCAACAGACAAGTCCCTGTCAGGATTTTGTCCGAACATAGAATGGTTATTTTTAGCTTAAACAAGGAGGAATTAACTTAGCAGTCAAGTACATTATCCCTACTTCCCTACGAATATTATAAACGCGAAAGTTTGTAAGTATGGATGGGTGTTTGTTACTCTTTTACGTATAAACTACTGAATGGATTTTAATGAAATTTCACATGGAAGTAGCTGACACCTTAGATTAAAACATAGGCTACTTTTTATACCGAAGAAATGTAGCGGGTAACACCGCGGGGCGCAGCTACTATTTCAATAAAGTTGTGTTAAAATCTGAAATGAGAGTAAAAAACGACACCCTGTTTGGCGCAGTGGCTAAGCGATTGGACTGCGCTATGGTTACGGGTTTGATTCTCGTACGGGACAAACATTTGGGCAATCCGCAGATGTTTGTCCCGTGTTTGTGTATGTGACATTTCATATTTGTGGAAGGTACCCACGATATGATAAAGAGCTAGGGTGGGGCGACGTTTGAAAAAAATAGGGTTAATCGCTGTTACCTAGTTGTTTCTTTTACAAAATAAGTATTTATTTTGATTATGTCCCTTATGCATAAATAGGTACCTAAGCGTAAGTGGTCTTTATATCCACTGGTAAATATAGACGCAGATGTGGTTTTTAATAGCATGCTTACCTTCGTGTATTAAGTTCTTGAGCAAATACAATTACTATAGGAGGCTAATTGCGTACTAGTTCTTTTGCAACTCTAAGGTAACCTGCAAGAAGCCTACTCATAAAGTTATTCGCATGTAAATACACCATGTTCGGCATACAAAACGATGCTAATTACAACAAATTAGCTTTTCAACGCAAACAAACATTTCAGTAAACATGCTTATTTAATTTCGCGTACCGTTTAAACACGTTAACGACTTTTGAGCTGGTCCCAGTCGTAGCCATAACGTCTGTATTACAACTCAATTTATTGCCATGACATCGTGACGATTGCTATGACGAAATCGGCAGATAAATTGCTACTTGTATGGGAACATTGCTACCGCTCGCTCGCGTTCGTATATCGAATTCGGGTTCGATTCGTTCAACAGATTTCTGTCTAAAATTTATCTTACAAGGTCGCGGCGATAGATTGGTTCGGTAGCTGTAGTGTGTTCTAGACGAATCTATGCTTTGATATTATTAGAAAATAAAAAGTGAGTGAAGAAAGAGCGCAGATAAATTGATACACCATTTAAAATATATTGATGTCAATGCCATGTCTGGCTGGCATCCTGTGAGGTATTGTTTGCCTAGCTACTAGACACGAGAGGCAACCCTTCAATGCTTACGACGCCACTGCAATCTTGTTGTATAATATAAAATACACGTTTTTGCTGCTTCTGACGTCAAGAGGTGCATTGTTATAGGTCTGTGTGGGAGCTTACGCCGAAACGAATGAGATTTGTACATACATAAATATATTACACAACTCGTTTGTTATATTAAATGGTTCGTACGTTCATAAAATTATAGTCATAATATGTAACGAGTTAACAAGCATGACAATTTGTGCCAAAGCTCTAATTAAAACCACATTTGGCACAGTTACAACGGGTTGAAAGTTAATAAAAACACGTTGTCAGTTCATTGTCTTTCTATTAGTATTATAGTAAATCGTTTTCACAGCTCCCCGATGCATTGTTGAGATGATAAACATTATTGTATTTGGTTATCACATGGCGAGTAAAGAATCAATTGTGTTCGGAAATCGTTTGATGTATAGGTACTCACGTGGTTAAAGAGAGAGCCAAGTATGTTAGTTGACATAAAATTATGTATTTTCTGCCATTGAATCAAAATGCAAGAAGGTATTTTTCAAAAGCATACGGATCCTAAATTGAGACGGGTGTTTTAAAGACTTGAACTCTAAAGCGTAAGTAGTATCATATACGAAACAAATATTTGCAGATTACACAAATGTTTGTCTATTTCGGAAATTACACCTACCGCATCGCAGGCCAACAACCCAGAAAGGCCACAGTCACTGCGCCAATCGCGTCGGATACCCTTTGATTATCGTGGAATATTGTATATTATACACTATTCTGTTTATCTCGCGAATGCCCACTTCAAACATCTGAACATCACATGTGAAATACGTTAAACAGGTAATACAGTACTATAGTAAATCATGCAATACAAAGAGCATCGTGATGAAAAGTAAACTCTTCAACCTACTTTTAAATGACAATAACGGCAGCAACCCATTGTGCTTATCGTCGTTTATCAATAGGCATCAATCGAGTATCCAGCAAAAGTACCTAATACGTATGCTAATAGCGAATGAAATTGCATGTTTAGTGAAACACATGGCGATTGCTATTGGTACACGCGAATCAAGCCATTCATGGAATTGGGACGCACGTACGCTGTCTTTAGAGGTCGATTAGACTGTGCCGTCCTACTTATAAGATGAATTTATTGCCCTTTATTTAAGGGTTTGTCGCTGCGATCGGCTGTGTCCCGAATTGTAATATGTTACAGTTATCTGTAAACGGACTTTTATTGCGGTGTTGGTGCTGTGGAACTATTTAACTGGTCCGTGGTCGAAATAGTTCTTTGTATACTTACAAGTTGATATTTATGTTAAAATCTATACTGCACTCGTTTTATTATTTAAAGCATTTGCAAATTCTACATACATAAGTCTGGCGCATTTAGGGCAGACGTAGTAAATTTGTTTCAGACGTGGGTTTTTGATCTGTACATGAGGTATACAATAAACTCAATGCTTTCTAACCTGTATTCACAAATTATTTTATATGACCCGTTTAGTCTGAGGAGAAATAAACACAAGCAGACGCGCCCCGTCTAACGTTTTGTTCAAATTATGAAGTTTGTTAAGCGCAAAATGAAACCAGGCTTCTCGTTGTTATTTCGATTGCAGAATGCATTGTTTCTTCAGACAATGAAAGATATAGTTCATTCCATTTCTTTATCGCGTGCATAAATACCGAGACCACTCAAACGGGACTGTAACAATAATGCATTACCTACTTACGACCAACACTGCTAAAATGGAAAGTTTATCTTTTGGCCATGTCCTAAGCGGCCTGTTGAGATAATCTCAATATGGAGCATTCTTAGAAATGTTCGTCATGAAATCATTAACGCAACACTAATGAACGTTTAATGTGTGCGTGTTGTATGACTCGTCAGCTGGGATTTTGTACCGTAAGCAACCGTAACACTATTTCTGTCCTACAGTAGAACAGTGAGTAGTAAGTACAGATTATAGATTTGAGTGCCTTGTAGACAAAATATCTTACTTTTACTTTAGCCCTGGTCAGGGTAATATGGTCCTCTCATAAGTGAATATCACAAGGGACAGGAATTAACTGATATCTCTGAGTCATGTGAGATGTTGATGGACAAATTCAGACGTCTTTGTGTCTAAATTAGACTCGTGATGGTACAAAGAAGAAACAAAATAAAGTGTACAATTTGTTTGTATCTTTCAATGAGCTTAAAAATGAGTACAAAATAATAAACATTGAGTAACAAGTCTTACTTAATTCCTTTGCATAAACATTGTAAGATAACTGTCCACAGGTTGCGATTATCATTATAATTATAATCTGCTTCGTTTTTAAGTCAGACAGAATCAATTGTTCTATACTTTTAGGTATTGGGCTATTTTTATAAATTTCGCAAAAAGTTCTCTAGTCTACTCAAGTTACTTCTACTGCTATTTACTACTGTTCCCAAATGAATTTTACCTATCTCATAATTTTGTTTCAGTCCTTCATTTGAATTATTACACCGCTAAGAATTATCTTTAAATTAACTTGCTTTAGAATGCTAGGTTTATGAAGCAATTCAAGTTTTAATTTCAAAGCTATTAAGGTTTCTACTATTCATTTCGAGGCTTATTACTCTCCTTAAAAGTTTCATATTATAAGACTTGTTTTATGCAATTATCTTAGGCAAATGTGGTGGAAAGAAGTTATTACGATTTAATGGCTATCGCTATTTTAGGTTTTGCAGCACAGAACGCGTTTCGGAAGCGTGACAGCTGCGGTGCAGACGGCAGCACTATGCCCGCATGTATAGACTCGTATGGGCGAAGTAACACTGGAAGCGCGGTGACCGCTGCATAGTGATCACTCATAAACGTACCTCCTACTGTGTCCATGTATCGTACAGTCGACCAAGAAATGCTCTACAAGTTTGACGAAAGTTTCTGCGAAATTTAATAGTCATGTTCGATTTTGTTGTTTCATGACGTTCCTTCAAATGAACCTCAACCGTAGGGTGGTAGACCATATATTTTTTGGTCGACTGTTCCTACATGTAGAATGTAGTAACAATTGTACTCTTACATTGCGCCAAGGTCGACACCAAATCTCATGTGATAGAACCTATTGCCATACCCATTGGGCTCAAATCGAATCCCGAGTTGCTCCAAATACATTTGCAGATAAATAAATCCAGCGTCAACATTCAGTTGTATTATGAAGACCCGTATAATACTATGGTCATACATTACGCTCGACCCGCGAAGCCTCGCTCGGTTTTTCTCGGCGCTGCCTCGTGTGACCTAACCGCGCCCGCTCTCCCCAGACCCGCGTTCTGTAGGGCAAAGGCTTCATTCTCGTTTAAGACCGTTGTTTCCGACATGAAAGAAGCTTAATCTTAGCTTTAGGATTTAAGCCTGTTTCGTTTACGAACGAGGCCGCCGTTTAGAATCCCAAAGTCATGATCTGTTTCGAAATAAGTTGATTAAATAAACAATGAAGGAAACTCGAAAACGAAAGATTAAGTTTCGTTCTGAATTTAGGCAGGTGAGATTTTGGTTACCAAATTAGAAAAGAGGTCATCAGTGGATAGAAGCTGTTCCCGGTATATAGCAGCTTCCAGCGTTTTCCATTTCACTTAAGCTTTAAAGCTTCGGCCGTGATTTACTGCAAATTATTCAGTCCCGTATTGTGCAATCCGAAGATTCTTAATAAACAAGCCGTGACTTTTTAGTTACCAGAAGTAATTTGATTGTGAGAAATGTGGTGAGGTCGGACCGCACAGGTCGACGCCGTAATGAGATCAATTTTCAAATAACAGTGTAATCAGTACACGGTACTATAGTCTACCAGCGACTTTATAACATCCGCCACACAGAACATTCTCTTACAGACTCTATAGCGATGCTGATAGAGTGTTTTTTGCCTTGAGTAAATTACCGCCTCGACGTCTACGTAATATTAATTTAAAGTGATCAGGAACTAACTATTTATAGTGCGTCTCGTTATTTCCGAGCCATGTCTGGATAAAATGTATCAAGAGAGGCCTTCGTTAAAGGTCGTGCTATATCTATTAAATATGAATTACCTATAGATATATTTGTGCCCATAGCGAGTTCAGAGAAAGCTGTTACGTAAACGCACTGTTTTCCAGTTCATGCAATTTATATTCACAGCGTTTATTAATTATTGCGTCCATCGGCCAGGCACGTAGGATTTTGCCTATAGGTAGGTAAGTTCCTTGCAGGAAACAGACGTATTAATGTCTATGTAAATATTTTCTTTTACTTTTACGTCATTCACTTCAGACATTATGGTACGGGTTTGATTTTAAATAGACTTGGAGATTGCCAGTGTGTTTGATACTTTCCAGAATTTTGCTGTTTGTTGGATTGCAATTATTAATATGTACTAATTCAATTGAGATATGTAGCGTCTAGAACCTCTCAAGTGATTTGTTTTGAGTAGGTATTGGATAGTGCTTGATGATTGAACGGGAGCCCAACCATTATAGTGCTAGTTTATTGAAGTTAAACTCAACAAAGCTTTGTATCCTTCAAAGCCGAGACTGGTGGGTTTGATTAGAAATTCTGAAAGACCTTGCCGATGTTTCACTCTAAGCTATACATATATTGTAGGCTAGCTCTCTGTGGGTTTCCCCAACATTTTCAACTTTATACTTTTTATAAACTTAGTTGGATCTATGTAGTTATTTTGAAGCTACGCCTGCGGATACACGACAAAGTTGTGTCGCTAATGAACTTAGTGTACGTACACTTCGTAGTTTCTGCCCATGTTATGTACGTGAGCACATAAACGGTGTTTCATGAACGAGGCCTTGTCACTCGATATGAGTGACGGGTTTCACAGACGAGAGTATAAAGGATTATAATGTAGGTAGGTATTTATAAATGTATCAGTCGTGGTTCCGAAGTTTAAAGGCATATGCACAATGTTGCGGTTTCTAACCTGGGCTAATACTAAAGTAAGTTTTTAATATCAACGGTACATTTTATTCATTGTACGGCACCACTGTAGGAGAGCGATTTGATTGCAATTTTCAGAGAATAGAGATCATTGTTTCCTTACGATGTTTCCTAATTCCAATATCATTAACAATGCCTACCCGCTCTGTTTTACTTATAATTATTAAGTTTTATGTTCTATTCAATGTTAATGCTAGTAATAATTGGTTATACATATGTAGGTATATAAAAAAAAACACAATAATCGAATAAAGTACCTATGTAACTATTTATCATTAGATTTCGGATTACCTAACTGATTTGACTGAAGTCTACGA
Source organism: Abrostola triplasia (assembly GCA_946251915.1). Lineage (NCBI taxonomy): Eukaryota > Metazoa > Arthropoda > Insecta > Lepidoptera > Noctuidae > Abrostola > Abrostola triplasia. Next base: position 2,947,128 of record OX276433.1, read on the forward strand.
AAGTTAAGATGTCAATTATAGAGCGTCTGGGACTAATATTGTATATTAATATATCTTAATTGGAGAGGCCCTAAGTTTAGGTAATCGTCCTTGTCAAAGGTAAACTGATTAAACTGTCTTTATTTTATTTACGTTCATTAGCCAGAGTGATGACACAAAGTCACCTCCAGATGCCTTTGAGTTTATTATTTATAATTGGGTGTTATAAAATACCTTATGCGTGTATAAATATCGTTATGAAGCTACTCATTGTTTTTGTTTTATGAGCAGCCCAATTGTAATTACATGTGACGTTTTGTAAGTGCTCTTACATTATGACTGTGACTATAGTTTTCCGACTTCTACGATTCCGTTGATCTTTTGTTCTGTACCAAACACGTCAGGCATTCTTGGTTATTTAATCTAAAACTCATGAGTTGTATAATAATAAGTTAATATTCAAAATATATTTTTAACACAAGCTTTTAAATCAAAAGTACCATAATATTGTATACATACCCCTCAGGGAAACAGGCGTGACTTTATGTATGTATGTATGTACCAAACCTATTTAAGTATGCAAAATATTTCAATCGGATGTCAAAAATTGGTTCTAATTTTGATTGCAAGATTTGACCTAAACAAACTCACATAAATACCTACAAACATTGCAAGTTAAATAAATGCTTTTAAAAACTACATAGTTAGTATTCCAGTTGTAAGCTAGTTGATTTAGTGACTGATGAAATCGAATGAAGACTAAATGTTGACTGAAAATGGACAAGGTCGTCTAGCGGCGTCAATTTAACAAAGATCGGAGGTCGAACGTGGCAAATATTATACGTGGTTCTCGGGAGGCCTAGTAGTGATATATTGCAGACTCTAGGTCAAGTTCTGCGTTAGTATTTTTAAAAGGTTTTAATACACTTAGGCGTGAAAAGGATAGGTAGTTAATTCGACCTATTGTTACATAGATAGATAGGTTGGTGTGCACGATAAAATAAGAACGTGATATCAACATTTTTTTCAAATTTGACTAACTGAGTAGGGAGGTCTTATGCAAGACGGAGTCAGCGTGTTTCTATTGATTGCTAAGAAGAGCCACCGAAAATTGTCTTGTAAGGAAATCATTTGCATGTTCTTGCTGTTACACGAAGATATTCGATTCGATCTGAAGCACCTCACCCCAAATTCTTCCCCTTAAAACAACACAAAAATGAATAAAACATCGATACCACACACCTATTAAGCGATACTTCAACGCTCGATTGTAAAAGCGAGTGCTCAAATTAATCAGGGGCGACGCAAAATTATCGCATAATACCTCCATTCACCTCCATTGTAGTAAAGTTAACATAATACAATGCGTTTTAACCCAATTACTATGAGAGCTTATTAAGCCGGCATCCTTTCATAATATGATTTAACTTTGTATACCCCTGCTGGGAATATTGTAGTTGTTCATGGTGTTTACTTCGTTGGTCTACGCGTTTCACTTGCTAGTGTTAATGCGTAGGCGAACAATTCTTAGTTTGGTTAACATTTCTTTCAACTTTGGGAAAGATACCCTATATAGCTTACAAACCTTTTTTTAATTTCCGATTGTTTTCTAAATTCTTTGTCCCAAAAATAGTATCTAATAATTAGGAGAAAAGCGTATTTGCGATTTATCGGATACACTGTAGTATATTTGGAATAGGTAGGTATATTATTATTGTTATAAACTGTTAATTAATCTAAAGAGTTTTGTTGAAAATAATACTTCTAAAACGTCTTGTACGTATGTCAAAATGTCTGCCATTTAAAATCTCATACTACCTGCCTGTGATTTTTTTTTGGCAGGAATGATAATATGTCCTCTGCCTATGCATCCCCCTTACCTATACTAGGTATATTGTTATTTTATTTTCTGCTCAAAAATTAAAAAGGTATTGCAGCCAGTATTTATTATTTGTAAGATAATCTAAGTACCGGAGAAAAAGAAATTATAGTAATTAGTCACTAATGTGTTCGCGCCTCTGTTGCTTAATGACTTACAATTTAATTTTTAATCATCTTAATGTTTATGAAGATTATACAGCTATTTTTCACTGTTTTATGTTTTCTTTAATGAATGGTTTATTCATTAACTGTTGGATAAACGGTTACATTTTACCTTATAATTAAATGATACTTGTAAATGGAAACATTCTGGATGTTGTACGCGTTTTCTTTATTCTAGGAGTTTTAAAATTTTTAACGAGTTATTTAAACAACATCAAAAATACATGCATTAAATGGAATTAGCGTCATGGTAGAGGTCATCGAAAAATCTATCTTCTATACGTATATATATAAATAAATTGCTGTTCGTTAGCTTTGCTAAAACTCGAATAAGGCTGGACCGGTTTGGCTAATTCTGATCATGAAATATTCGTAGGAGACCAGGGAAGGTTCAAACGGCGAGAAGGCGGTAAGAAGTTCGCCGGGTCAGTTAGTAATTTATATTTTCAAATGAGTTGATAACATTATTTACAGAGTTTTCTACCTCATGACTAAGATAGCTTTATTTAAATAAATCAATCAGTAGCATAATTTTCCTACGTCAACACAATCGGCCAAGCTTAATTAAATAAATGCCAATAATCTTATGTATTCGTACGGAAATATAAAAAAGTCGCATGTAGCACCCGAGACTGAACCAAAACCGTGATTTAAACTAACGGGAGCTACCTACCCACTCCTGAATTATTTGTTTTTCTACAAGAGAACAATATAATCTTAGCTTGCTATCCTTGAGAATTGGTTTCCAAGATTGTGAGTTAGCTTACCGCATATCTTTCGCCGGTAAGACAGGAATGGAGTGACTGAAAAGGGTTAGTGTGGGTTAGCGCGCTTGTAATTTATTGCTACTTGTATTATATTTTATTATACACACATGTCGTATGTTTAACGATATATAAGGCCCTTGAGGCGCTTTGCTATTTGGTGTCTGCTTACACACTCGGTATGTAGGTTTAGGACATTGAAGTAGCTGTAGATGTAATTTCTAGAAAAGAAAAGAGCATTTCGAGATATATGAGGGAGATGTTTTTACAAGTGACAAAATTTATAGCCACATACATTAACAAATAATTTTGATTGATATTATGTACAGTTTCCACATATTGCATAATAGGGTACATTCGAAATGTTTTAACATATATACAGTTTTATTATTCATTTTGATTTATATCGCGCAGGCATAAGAATTGCAATAAAAATACTTTACAATAACGACTACCTTTTGCAAGAACCTGATATTACGGTTTTCTTAACCCTGACTGCTATATCGCACAACAGATATTTTTATTATATATGGCGTTCATAGACTTAATTTGCAATGTAATTGGAAATTGGGGTCATAAAAGAGTATTTCATATTTTCGTTCCTTTAGCATGCATTGGTGTTGTCTTTTTCATAAAACGTTGCCTCACACAACGATATCCGTGTGTTTGAGTGCGGTTACAGTCATAAATCGGATTTATACCAACTCGGAACAAATATCTCTTGGTCATACAAACAGTTGAGGCTTTCGGGAGTAAAAGCTGCGACTAAAAGTACGAAAAATAATTCGCTGACAAATTACTGAGGAGAATGAGTTAACGTTTAATCATCGTTTACATTATGTCAAATATATCTTAACTAACAGCCTTTTAATTCTATTGACATCTCTATTCATAGAAATGCCAACGGCAATGAAAGGTATAAGTTAATTAATAGTTAACAATTGACAAATTGTGTAAATTCGGGGATAATATCTTTGTTATTTAAGTAAACCTAAAAGCCATTGGGGGCACATTGGGCTATAATTCTTAAAACAGATTCGATACGTCGTTGCCTATAATATTTTTTTACTGTAACTACCATTTTCCTTCTGTAGATACGACAAGTTAAATATAGAACCTGGTTAAAAACCATTAAAAATCTATTCTCATTGGTTCGCCCTAAAGTGATCCATGAAAAAAAAACACGTAAGACACCATCCTCCTTCATCATCGTCATCGGTCTATCTCAGTCCACTGCTGGACAGAGGCCTCTCCTATGGCATCCTCCTTGCTTAGGTTAATAATGATAATGTTGAACAATAGATCCCATTCTACCTGTCTCTGTCGTTTGCGTGTCAAAGAATAGACACATCAATAGACTTAAGAACTGTAATTTATAATGGACTGTAAGCATCGTTTATAAGTAACACTTCATGTTCATAGAAGTAAAATAGGTTATTCCGTTCATCAGCCGGAAGACGTCCACTATTGAACAGGCCTCCCCCTTAGAACGCCACAATGAACAACAACTTGCCTTATTCTGTTCATGGGATGAAAAAGCCTTATGCCTATAAAATATTCCTAAATATCAGACAAGAATTTAAAATATAGGCATCACACTTTTGAGAATTTGACAATATCATCTCTTACTTGACTACTAGGCTGACAACAGATATTGATATTTTCAGATAAATAGTATAATATTAAAGCTTTACGTTCGTCTGAGCCCTTCGCAACTATTACGTCATGATGGAGTATCAATGTAATATTAAAGCTTTGTAACATTTTTTCTATTATACTGTCGTCAACAAACGATTAATCTCTTTGACAAATATTTGGTTCGTGTAGCAATCGAACCTGTCAATCTTGCTACGCTAATTTGATCGTTAATAAATAAAAGCGTCTAAAAATAATTACTGATAAATATTTGAGTTATCGTATTTTGAGATTCTCTATAAAATTTATTACAATTTCAGTTAGGGTTCACAATACAATTTCCTTAGATCACAGAAAGCGTCGTAAAAAGCAATTAACATCGTGTTCCCGATTCCTGACAATAGAATTGCCTATTTTGAGGCGAAATATTGTATTTGTGATTATAATATTTATTTATTAATCAACTTACACGTATATAAACATTAGAGAAGTTATAGGTTAACATGCTATAGGTACCTATAATACTAAAAAAGCGATTGGACTGCTGTGCTAAGGGTGCGAATCCCACACGAGACACTAATTAGTGTGATCTGCAGATGTTTGTCCCGAGTCTGGGTGTTACTGTGTATATGATATTTTATGTTAGTTAAACGCACATACGATTCCTAATGTAGGGCGACGATTTAAAAAAAAGGTAGGGTAAGTCCGTACAATTCTAATGCTAAGTGAAGTCCATAGTCATGTTTAAGTCGCAGGTGCCTTAACCTATGGGTCGCGGTTTCGTAGTAGCCACTTAGAGGTTATGGGGTTCCTTGAAGGTCAAGAGTTATATGCACAGATTCGCTGCGGCCCACGTAATTTATGTACGCCGAGTCGCGGCTAAAAGCTACATGTATTTTGGCTACAACTGTAACTTTAAGTGGTATTACGCATTTATAACACCAAACTTCTAGTATAGATTTAGCTACGTGATTCTGCTGTAGTGGACTTCTGTAATTCTGTAACATTGGGCTATAGCGAATAATATTTAAAAAAGCGCTTTAAATACGTACCGTACCTATAACAATTCATTAGCATCCGAAGGGTCTCGCTGCGCTTCCACCAACTACCAATACCAACACAAAGCACAAGCAGCAAGAAAGGCAGTATTCTAAAATTAAATACTGGTAAACATATATTTGTATGGCAAATTCACCAAAATTGCATTTAGGACAAAATAGTACTAAGATATAATATGTTTAAATTGACTCCCTGCAATAATTTCCAATCCCGGCTCGTTTTTACATTCACGTTACAGTCCAGCTTTCATTTAAAATGTTTCAGTATCTTTCACTCCAAACCGGTTCAAAAGATCTTTTACTTGTATGTTAATCCTTATTTACTACTCATTCATTACATCATGCATGCAGTACCTATTAAACAATACAATTATGTTTTCTAAAAGTGCAATAAGATTCGGTAAAACCACTCGATTTTACCAAATAATAGAAAAGTCCTTACCCTGATTCCTAATCGCAGTACCCATATACTTCTAAAAAGCGTAGACGGGGCTGGAATTATGAGTATTCCCGCAAAGGTCATTGGCATTCACATCGACCGTCTCGCGACATGTGATTTATAGTGATTGGATTATTTTCTCTGTTTCAGACATTTAGTTACCAGCCCGAAAACATCATATAATGGAGGCTGATACCACACCCGTAAGTACCTAGACTATAAATAATTGAGAATAATATTATGTAATACTCAATTTAATATGAAATATTTAAGTTTCACCTACATAATGCACATCACAACCAAGTTACTAAAGTTTCATAATACTGCCATCTGTTGGCAACGTTGCGACATTCTGCACAAGCTCCTGTAGGATGACGACGAGTTCGGGTTCATTTCAGTGTCGGACTTGATGCAATAGACTTATACTAGATGGCGTTGTTATCTTCCAACGTAATTCCACGTGGAGGAATAGATGGCGCTGTTTTAAGTTTCGTTGGGTAGGGCATAATGGAAACTACGCAGGAACGTGACGTTTGTGTTCGCTTTGTATTTGGTTCACCCTCCGTAAGATGTCGTTACCAACGGATTTTATAATATTTGTTTTAGGATGTCTTAACTGTATGATATTGTGATGGGTTGATAAAGGTTTCAATTAAATTAATTGTGTAGGCAAAAATAAAAGATGCTAAGTTTTTATCATATCTATTTTTTCCAACATACATAGGTGAAAGCATAATGGCATGTATTTGTTGGTTGTGGCTTTCATTTTGACAGCAGGTACGCTAGGTGTGTGCACTATACATCCTAATAGGCGCCTGAAAGCTTGCCCGTGTTATTTTTTAATCTCAACCCTACTCAAAAGGTGTTCTGAATGTAAGCTTAATTTAATGCTGTATATGGACTTTCCACGTAACGTTTTTCACACAATATCACGAAGCATTCGTGTCGTGTTAATAAGTGCTGAATTAACACATTTTGGCACGGATTTCTCGTTTACAATATTTTAAAAAATTGCATATGGCACCGTTCTACTGGCAAAGTATCCATTGTCCGCAGGGCGATATTGGGGGAATTTATCGAATGCGTTTCGTGCCTCATATTGCTCGATATCGGTTCATTAATAAACTATATCCTGTTGCCGCACCATACAATACAATAGCCGCAAACCGTTTCAGAATCGTTCGTGTGCGAAATTTATAGCGGTTAGAATTTTGGGTATTCGTTTTCATTTGTTTCGCTTCAATTAACCAAAAAAACCTATCAAATGAAAATATACTGAGATCATCACATAAAAATTAAGCTTTTATGTATATCGAATTATAAATAAATCAAACACATACAATGTTTTACAATTGTTGTTAAAATTATTTATAGTTTATGTATGATGTAGTTTTAACTTTGTACGTTTAAACGAGATAATGAACATATAGCTGTTACTAAACAACGTGCCGTGTTTATGAAAAGGCACCATTACGTGAATAAAACGTGTGGATTTGTGTTGTGTTCTTCTCTCCCGCCTCGGGCGAACCGCGGTGCCGCTCACGTCTGTTCCGGATATTCAACGTTACGAATGGCTTTATTAAGACTAAATATTACAATTTCCGAGCAACTATTGCGACGGTTAGAATTGCTAATGCGCCGCCGAAGGAGCCGAGTGAAAAGATGCGATTGCACTGAAACCCGCCCGACGCCGCCAGTTTCCTGTTTTATGAGCGGCGAAATTGCAGTTTCACGCTGAGTTGCCAACTACCACCGGATGTTAGGTTTTGACTGATTTGAATACTTCTTTCTTGTCTCCACAATTAAGCGGCTTGCTGCTTTATCAGGTCAATAATGGAGCCGTAACGGAAATAAAATGCGCTTATCTCGCTAACTTATCGTCAAAAAAAAAACACCAGAAGTATCTTAGCCCATTCTTAGGCCTACAGAAATATATCGTCGAAAAAGGGGCTGCGTCTTGCAACCACAAATTACTATGATTTAATATTGCTTAGTTATCTGCGGGTTGGTAATTTGTTAGCGCGCCTCTCGGCCCCGCGTTGGGCGCCATTGTTGCTTCGCTGCCTTTTGTTCATCGCCTTTTACTAGCGATACGATCTTGAGTTATTATGATTAGGATTCTTTGCCAAGTGACGCGAACTCGCTAATTCCTTCATTATCGTTTTAGTTTTACTCACTTGTGAGTGTTTTATAATACTTTTTGTTGTCACTTCTGCTGTCAGTTCTTCATGCTGGTTTTGCTGGATTAGTCTTTATTCGTTACGGAGCTCTTTGTGTTTTGTCATTGACGTCTCTATTTAAAATCGTATTCTTGTTGGTAAATAAAAACTAAAGTAAATTGTGACCAAGCCTTACTTCGTACAACAAAATAAATAATGCGTATCAATTTATATACATAATGCGTCTGGTAAACTGCTCGATTAATATACGCATACGCGTAAGCTTAGAGGTGACCTAGTAGATTAATAAACGTCACTACCGCTCGTAAAGTCAATGGAGTTAATATATCAGACGCCGCGTCATGTCACGCCATGTCCAACTTTCATTTCATATAGTGCTCTCAAATGAATCGATCCGTACGTGGCTTTTTCAATTAGTGAAAACATTCGATTGTCATTGTGTTTATAGTGTAATTGCTGGTTTGTTATCCATCCATCTTGACCGGTGTAATGGGTAGCCATCAGGGAAATGAATCGCCTGGCTGTCTGGTCGAATGGGAGCGAGGTACAAGTGTTCTCCTCGCGAAATTGCTTTCCGTTTTAATGTCCGAGGTATCAAGGGATGCCTCGTTTCTGCGCTGATTGTTTTAACGTTTTTATTTAAAGCAGCTTGTTACTGGATGGTCTCATTTGTTTCGTGCTATCCGCCATCAACGTCGAAAGGTTTCATTAACTTGCATATGTAGTGCAGGCATTTTACATTCCTGTCATAACTGCGGTGGGTGTACTCTCTTTCTTACCGCCGTCTGTCCCTTCAAGAACAAAATAAGAGCAGAGTTATGTTCAGGATCAAACATTTCATAAAATATTTAACTTCCATGTCTCACATCATTTCACCTTTTATAATTCCAATATTTCTTATAATTTTACTAATTTTATTTTAGTTTTTTCCAGATGTTGGCATGCATTTTTTGTTCGTGAAGTTTAAGAATATTTAATTTAGTTTTTATTTGTAATAAAATATTTAAAAAAATTAAATTTTTCGTACTTTTATTGTACCCATAGTACTTTAAATTATAATAGCATTGTATTATTTTGAAGACTAGACTAATATATCTTCCTTATTTTAATTCTCATATTATATTCAAGTTCATCGTTGAGCTGGTAGTTTCACCTGCAGTAGCGTTTGCGGTTGAGTTACCGCGAAAATCGTAAATATCTCAGTGTTACGCTATGGCAGTGCAGTTAGCAAGGATTGCAGATACTGCAATGGCATGCAGCGTGCGTGCCACACCCCATTCATTAGGCGCCGAGTGCTTCCGCGCATTTATCAATCTGCACACACACAGGCAATGGTTCACGGCCCTCCTCATAAACCGAACTAATTCTTAACGAGACTTTTAAAATGTGCAAGGATTTAGTTTATCACTAATTGTATCTTTGTTTAGCCAGAAAATTATATTTTAATTCAAAAGTCAATATACCACTCAAAATAAAAGCATAGAATAAAGCTCCGCAACAAAATGTAATGCCTCCAACAAAAAACTAAACTAAAATAAAACAACATGTTCTAGGATAAAAAATCGCCTACGGAAGATTTTTGTAACAGTATTGCGTACATCAGATTGAATATGCAAGCGAAATGGTGAATATGTTGAAATATGCACATGTTTTTGATATAACTGCGACATCAAGATGCAATTCGCGTGTTATGCCAATCAGGCTTTGTTTGTTATTCCAGCGTAACTGCAACTCTGATGCAAATGTTATTTAAAAAAATATTCTTCACAAAAGATGCGATCAAACTATTCGATTTGATCAAGACTTTTCTATCTTGTCAAGTACTTAAACTTATTTAAACGTTACTCTAAGCGTATTTTACCTAAATTTGTCTATATAGGAAGCAGAATATAGTGGAAGGAAATTATCAGTTTGAACTGGACGGAGTCTTAGCACACCTGCGTCACTAGTGATCCAGGCTTATGGCCAGCAGCTACGGATAAATCCTAAGACACCAATAGTGATAAAGCGCTACCCATTATTGTTAGCCGAACTGAAGGAGAAATGTAGTCCAGTCTTCATTTCGTATGTTAAGCCGTTTCTGTGTAAACGTTGAGCAGTATTTCTAAGTTTCAAAGTTTGTAAGGAAAATATCGACGACCCTTTGTTATGGAAGTTGCACTGGCGAAACAGTTGCGTCGAGTTCAGAATTTAATCATTCGTAAGTTATTACTCTCCCGTGGAAGCATTAAGGTAATGTTTTCATCGCTTTTAATCAAACGATTATAGCGCTCATTAAGTTAAAGTATCGTAATCATAAACGCAGTAAAAAAGCGTTAGGCGCAAATAGGACTTCCGATTGGACATTCACGGTTTCGTTCAGTGACTTAGAGTGCGCGGTTAGATTTATTCCCACCCGAGCCACTGAGTCTTGTCTGCGGTTACTTCGGCCGAATTGAATCGTTAAGATGCGGAGACATGTCCGAAACGAGATGGTGTTACACGATGTACTTAAGGTAGGAAAAGGATGAAGGTAAGGCAGCCATGTTCCTTTGATCATTGACGCGTGCCAGAGGTATGCGGTTTGTATAACCTTGACAAAAAACAGGCACATTAATTTTACAGTACAAAGGTAATATTTTTTATTAGATTATGTTAGCCAAGGTTAGATAACTACCTGTCTTGTAAAAAAAGTACTCTTCAGAAGAATATCTTTTAATCCCTACCTACACAAACAAAGTTATATCTTTTTAATCAGTTTAATAATTATGAAGGTATTGTGAAAGTAACTTTCATAGAAAATTTCTTATTTTTTGGGCTCCTTAATTTTTGTCGGAAAGACAGGTGGACTTACGGTTGTCATGGTCAAACCTCAAGAAGGAAAGTAATGACTTATTCTTATATGCGGTCAGTTTGAAGGCTTTCACATCTGTTGGCACTTAATATAAAATATCTCTACCAGTGTGGGATGGACAATGTAAAGCTCAGGTAAAAACGTAAATATTTAAACACTATACGGCTTTGGTTATTTTTAACGTCGTTTCTAACAATTTGGGTCTTGTGGCATATCCTGTGAGAGGCATATGTCTAGCAGTGGACTACAATAGGCTAATGTGATAATAATATCGAGACTGCTTTGTTTATAGGCTCTTGAATGGAAAAGGCTTAGGGCAGATAGATTGCTACAAATTGCTATCGCAGTTCGGCTGTGTAGCCTGTTGCTAATTGAATTAAAAATAGATTTAAAAATAATTGTCTACGATGAAACAATTATCCAGCGATACGATTTAAAACAAATAAAGCCTCCATATCGTCGCCAATTAAGCAGTCATATTTGCGAGTAAATCCCACAGTAAATAATAATGTCCATCGTCCAATTATCTTATAGCGGCCAGTGACGAGTCACGAGATATAAGGGTCAACTCTCATTTGATATTCTGCTCCCAACCCACGTAATGGAATAACGTTGTGAGCTCGCCGACGCCCGATACGATCGATCTACCTCCCTATATATTTTATTTTCGTAAATTGTACCGAATGATGTCCGGTAACCCTTGTCAGGTCACTAAAAATGTGTCTGATGGACCGCGCCGCCTATCTCACTGAAATCACGGCGGTGTTGCCAGTTATTTAATGGTACTTTTATTTTTAAGTTAGGCACATGAAACATCGTACATAAGTACCTATTAATATATTTCACACATGCTACCGTCATTGCATAAAATAAAAATGTTTAATAAATAATATTGACGCTATAAAAGTTACAAGCTACTTTATTATCTATTTGATTTACAGAACGGATAATAAAATGTAATTCAGTAATGGATAATAAACACACGAATATAACAATGATGATAGACACGCAATTCAACGAAGTAATTTTTTACATGAATGCATTCTGTATGATGAATTACACCGGCCGCACGCCAAGCCTGACTTTACGATTTCGAATGTAAATTTTTTATAGAATGAATAATTATAAAGTAACGTGAATCAGTTTAACAGCTCTAAACGGTCGGTCGTAATTTTATGAAACATTAGGTAAATGGTATAAAAGGCAATATGCATTTAAATTCAACTCGTATAAAATGCAAATTCGAGATTATTGTTGTTCGTAATCTTGTTGTAGTTGGCAGATGTAATACCTTTAAATGTAACGTGGGTTAGCTTGGCGCTTGTATTATTTATGTGAAGAAAGGATTAACTTAGATATTTTCTGCTACTAGCATTTTTAAACTGGCGACCTTATTTTTAGATGCTTTTCTGTTCTAAATGCGTCAACTAAAAGTTAAGTAATAAACACGAGACAGCTTTTCGAATACAACTTTATCACTAAACCCTCTCAACCAGATTTAGGATTCAGCTCCACAATATCAAAAGGACACTGAATGGTAAAAATATCAAAAGGTACTTTTCCTTTTTCGAAATGATTTATTGGAAGAAAGTAAATTGTAATATCCATTAAAAATTGACAGGTTCGGTAGAAGAATTATGTTAGAGGTCCACAGAGTCGACAAATAAATTATGTCTGGCATGCGGGGCGTCAGGGACGCCCGGCGAGCTCTTAACTCTTATTTTATACTTATCGGTACAACACTTTTATCTCCGCATAAAATGCTATGCAGAAGGCTTTTAAAATTATATTATGCAGACGCAGACTGCTAAGAGGGTTTAACTGTTCATTTTAAAATGCTCTTTCATAATGTAAGTGATGCATACAATACACACACAAACTTTTGTCTTTCTAATTAAAAAATAAATCCTCTCTATGCTATCATCACTTTAATTTAGGTGCTGTTGATTCCACACTGCGAAACAGGCAGCGAAATTAAGTTACAGGTTACAGCGAACGAGTTAGACGAACCGCATAGAATATTTGCACTTTCCTATTTGTGTACGTTGCGGAAAAATAAAGTTAAATCAGACGCGTTAACGCGTCGCTTGGCGGGGATTGCCGCGGAATTGTTTCGCTGTTTTGTGTAGGGCGTTTAAAGTGTTTTTACTCGGTTTGCTAATGGACGCGGACTTTACTTACCGCCCCGTTCCGTTCTACGCTTGTTTACTATTAATTGCGCCTTTTGTCGCCTACAGCTGCTGTCTCGGCGGCAGGATACGGCTGCGGTCGGTCTGCGCCCAGTTACAACCTTTATGGGTGTTTACGTTGCGCTTCTAGGAAACGAGCCGGCGATTTCATTTTGCCGCCATTTGCGTTCACGAAATAAAAGTATTTGCGTTTTTTCGCGGCAAATTAAGCTGTTTATAGCTGCAACATAGTCTACCCATTAGAATGTAGCTGCCATGTGTGATTGTGTTGCAGAGTATTAAAAGTTCCGATTTCTTTTAATTATTTAAGGCAGGTAAATAAAAAGATTAATCAGATTTTAGGTATGGGCTTGAAGTTATATAAGATTGACACTTGTGTTGCTCTTAAACGTGATCATCAACAGGAAATTCGTTATTGCTGAATGCGGATGTTTTCACTTTCCATGGGATTCAGAACTTGTACTGGCTGACTTAACATAGACGTGCCAAATTACACATCAGCCTACCCCTTCGAGGAAAACAGACGTAATATACATACTTTTTATTAAAAAATATTGTGCACGGCATTTATCTACCCGTTCACTTAGATTTACTTATTATTTATACCGCAAAAATAAGAAGATGAACGCTGGAATGGAAATCTACTTCGGTGCCATGGAAGCACATTTCTTCCGACGGAGAAGCTATATTTACGCATACCAGTAAATAGAAATCACAATGTCTGTGTGTATTTGCATTGAATGTTTCCATTCGGCGCTGAACCGCTTCCATTGCAGCATTTTCGGTGCAGTATAAACCGCAAACAACAACCGTCGCTGTTTCCATTTCACGCAGAAGTAGCGAACTGCATGCGGTCCCAGATTTTTGCATATTTTTTTTCTCCCGTTGCTCGGGAAATAATTTTATTTATCGCTGTCGTGGTCCGTTGTCGCGCTAACGTTAACTCGCAACTTTTAAATTAAATTATTCACTTGATAATTGTTGGCGCACGAGTGATAGCCTCGCTATTTTTACACTTTATTGTTGACCAACAGCGAGTCCGTATTGTAAATTATGAAGTTGATATTTTAGTGGGTTGAGTAAATTATAATGTGCACGTGTGTTGATTTCTGATTCGTTTTAAATTAATGTGCAAGGTTATTGACTAGCTCAGTTTTTTTACACACTTTGAGTAATTAACTGTTCTTTCTAAGAAGCTATCTTTTAAATGTCTTCAAAATAATGATCGATCGCTAAAGTTGGACATCGATTTGCGATTGTTTCATGTTTGTTAAGTACTTTTATATCTCAATAACTTGATCTTAACATTGGTATAAGTTCCACATAACACCAGGGAAACCAAAAGCTATAATATACAACAAAATATGTAGGATCATATAGTCATTCTAAAAGTGTAACAAGCCTTGTTACAAAAAGCAAGTCTGATGATGACAGTGTAATATGGTTGCCTATGCAGCGTTAAACAAACTACAACGTTTTGTGATACTGCTGGTAGTTTAAACTTCTGTTAATTAGTTTGCAAATTGTTTCTGTTGATACATTTTATTTAAATTTAATTCAGTTTGTACGTACCCCATAAAATGTTGACTGAATAGTTCTTTTGCCTCGTTTTAAAACATTTCATAGACGTGCTACGCGAACGCTACGAACCGGCTACAACTACGCTACGACGTAATTACTCGCGAGTTTAATTTTCGTTTTTACTTATCTCTTCTATTTTTTTCTTCCTGATGAAAGACCGTTTTAGTTAAGACAAGTCTTTGAGATAATAAGGAAACTAAAGTGTAACAAAGTAGGTAGTTACGTTGAAATATTCTGTAGCGGCCATCATTACGTCATAAGTTTTGACCGCCTCTCATCTTCCACATTGCGATTTAACGCTACCCGTATTTTATTGCCGTTGTTCAGTTAATACAAAAGTTTGTAACTTCGCGCCATCGATTAATATTGCAAAATATTGCAAACTTTACAAAATTCATGAGGTTTTAATAAGCTCAGTACGAAATGTGGAAGAGCAGGCGTCCTGGTGTCTGGACACATAAATGATTTTGCAAGGTTACTGATTCAATAAGGCGATTGGTTTTCCATTATACATTTGGTGGTACTTTTATCTTACTAATAAAATATCAATGTTGCCAAGTTTAAGTTTTATGATCGCATTCAATCAAATGGATGAAAATAACATTCTGTTTCAAAATTAGGTTAATCAGAAAACTAAACCTTGAATAAACTCGAAACAGTAAATTTACTGTATTCTCCCTCCTTAATTTCAAATTTTATCAAAATCTGATCAGTTGATTTGTAGTAATGCGTTTACTAATAGCTAAACAGATATTTTCGCATTTATAACAGCAAAGATTCCTACCTTAATTCCTAAACGTGTCATTAAAAAACAACTAATACCATAATTAACCACTCAACGGAATAACAGCGCCATTTTAACTAGGCACCTGGTTTCCATTAAGCAATACTATAGTCAAGTACACAATGTCTCCAGCTCTACCCATTTATTTTGCTTCTCGGGTAATAGACAACACATCCGGAAGTACGGATAATGGGTCTTGGAAAAAAATAGAGTGCTCGTGATGTAAGCCAGTTACAAACTACACCTGTCGCATGACGTGTATTGGTAAGAAACTGGTCAGGATACTTCAAGATATAACATGAATGGATTTAAGAGAAATGGCACAGATGTTCCACCTTGGTGACCCACCATAATGTATAATTATTAATCAAACCTATTTGTGTTAATTGCCATGACAATTAAAATGTAGGTAGAATAAAATTATTTTGTACATAGAGCTTCAGTAATAAGGTGGACTAAATTCCACCAGTTCACAGATATAATTATTCTTAAAGGTGTACTGAAAATAACATAATAAAAATATTATATGACTAGAAGAAATGCAAAATTATAAAGCGAGTGTATAACAGTCAACGGCATCGCCATCATAATAACAGTAACGTACCTCAACCCTCCACAGCCTCCGGCACTTAAAGCGCCCCACCGATGCAGATTGGATGACGCCGGTATGATTTACGCATCGCACGCCTCCCACCATCTATACTTCTATACTAATATTATAAAGAGGTAAAGTTTGTATGTGCAGGAGTAATATTCAAAACTATCCATCCAATTTCCGAAATTATTCCACGAATATCCTAAAATGGACTTTCACGGTGGATATGCCACTTTAATCCCGAAAAAGACACGCAAAAACATTCTACGCAGAGTCGCAGACGGAGTTACGAGCTGAATCTAGCCTTTGATAACATGACGCATGCAAAAAAAATACGTTATCGTAGAATTCGTAGATGGGGATCTACGAATTCTACGATAACGTATTTTTTTTGACGTATTTATTTTTCATACTCTAGTTTGATTGTAACTGCTTGTATACGGCTAGTAGTAATAAAAACGTAATGGTTTATTAAGTTACATCTAGACCGTTTTTATTTAAATTCTGACTTGTTAGGTTAGGTTCCAAATAGATAATGAGGATTTCCTCACAAAGATTAAAAACGCGTACAAATTCCTCGGAATTGTTTTGCCTATGTTATTTTCCTATCGAACCTATTCGACACACCCTGTTGTTTAATGAAGATTATGTGCTACAAACAGTGTAAGCAATTTGCAGGCTTTTCAAAGGAACTGATGACAAACTAAATATCACCTTCCATCAAATTTGTTTAACGACCTCTAATTTAATACCACTGAAGCCCCACGGTAATCAAATAATATGTCGTCGACAAATTCAGGAAGTGGCAGTCTAAAGAACAATTAACGCTGGAATTTTGAGGTTTGGTGGAGAACTACAAATTAGCAACGCAAGGAAACACCTATATTATGTATTTATATAACCTTCATGTTCTGTCTACATAGGCGGGCTTAATGCCTGAAGCATTCTCTTCCAGTCAACCTTAGGGTGCAGTTATTATATGGTAGGTGCAACAGAGTGTCTTAGCAAGAAATAAATATATAGAAATAGGGATAAAATGGGATGTGGTTTCTGTTCTAATGAACAGTTTTCTTACAAAGAGTTCGTCATCTATGCTGATTGAAGGTATATTTTAACATGCATATTAATGGAACAAAATATTGATATAATTTCTACGTTATTTGTTAATCCTTTCATTTCTGGAACCGATGTAGGGTAAACGATGTTTAATATTATAATTGATACCGCCATGTAGTAATTAATTTGCATATCGGTCCAAACTACCCGTTTTATAGCCATTATTCCGATACAGATTTACCGATTTGGAACTTTACTAAACATGTATCGTATTTAAGCCGCATTGGAGCAGTGGATTCATTAACCAATGCACTAACCGAAGTGAGCATTTAATTATTCTTCTAGCAACAATTACACTGCGTCTGTCGTTAATAATCGTTTTTGATTGGGCCCCTCAGCTGTAGGGCTGTACTTGAATCGGAATTGGATTAGGATTATCTCGATACCGTCTCGAAAGTAACCCCATTAATCTCGATAAGATCAGGGAAGTATCGACGGCTGTTTTGTTTGTACACTTTCGTTTTCATCTGCATTAAATTAACGTATTCAACAATTCATTCAATGAGAATATCGTACCTTCTCTCTGAAAAGGACTTCGAAATGCGTGAGCTGAGCATTCGTAAGCATTCCTTTTGCTAATAAGCTATAATAAGCGTCAGAACAACTGTTTGATATAATAATCGTAGAAAGCTTCATATGTTCTCTAGTTTCTAGATTGTCTGCTGGTGTCATCGCAGATAGATGTGAACCAATTTAGATAAAGTAACTGGGCTTAGTTCCGGGCCTACGCTGAGCACCGATGTATTAAGTCTTAGGATTAAACATACCTTTCGAGTCAAAGAAACAGCATAACCAGAATAGTTATGTTAATGTCAGAAGGTCCGTTTCTGTTTATTAAAATCGTTTAATTAGCGTCTGGGATTAAACAAACGACAAACTCGCACGCGAATGACGTATGACTTATCGTGAGGTTGTCTGACTTTTCTTTGAACTAGAAATGAAAGTAAGAAATTGCGAGATGTGAGAAGTACCTAGATAATACAAATTAGTCGTAGTACTTAAGCTGTTGAAAAGCAGGGCATGTTATCTGTCTTGTAACTTTAGTAAGCACAATGGAGTCATTATGACTTATTTAACTATTGTAGATGTTTGAACTTTTTATTTGTATCTATCTTTTTCGCATGAAGTAAATACATGACGATGTTCAATGTAATTAAAATTCCAAAGTAACACGCTCAGAAAATAAGACTACCATCTTAAAATACTAAACATGAACCAAACGAAATGAACATGTCTACAAAAGATTAAGAGATTTGCTTGTACAAACCGACAGGTTATCGACACCCATCCCTCTATCGATAACAAACGTCGATTATTTCGCGGGCTTGGCTCATCCATTAGCGCCATATTGACTACCCACTTTCATCTTCCCGTGCCTCAGGGATTATTTGTATGCCTCTTATTTTTGTTGGAGTTTGTCATGTTAATTTGTTAGTGACAGGTAGACAGCTCAAATTCTGGTCGATGCTCGATTTGGAACTTAGTTTATATAATTTCCTCGTAATTTCTTCCGCCATTGCTGGCGTTATTAGCGGTTACTGTCTGTTCTCAGAGTTGACATTGTAATGATTTAGCATGCACTTGTTTAGTTGTAATTCTATCTAATGGAATGAAAACATTTGGGATGGAATGTCTGAATAATGTAATTAATGTGTGTAGAATCCACGTGTCCAAGCTAACCAAATATTACCTAATAACAGAATTTAGGTATGTACATGCCTCCATACCTGAATACATTCCTTATACAAACATTGTCGGACAGAAAAAAGAAAAATACATAATATTATATACTAAGTTAGAGATGTACGTTCAACTTCTTATTCTTTAATTTCAGTTTCTATCGTAACAGATACGGATACTTGGTACCTATTTTAATAGCGCTCATTGACGTCCTGCAAACATTTCTTAAAGGGTTATTTACTTTAATACATAAATTTAAAGTCGTCAGATTTTTCAGCAAAATTTAATTAAAACTCATAAAAGATTTTATGCATTTCCATTCCAAACAAAAGTAATTTTGGAATTGGTATATTTTTTCTATTTTAATTTAAACAGGCAGTATCGCTCACGAATTCTAATTAACACAACAATCGGGGAGTTTAGACTTTTTGAGGGATGGACTTGGAAACTCCGTGATGAGAATTAGACGTTTTTATGTAGGTACGTGATTAGATTTCTTATTACCAGTTTATTTAAGAAGACGCGATTAAACTGCTACATTGGCTTGCAATTTCCGACGTCTTGTGTGAAGTGTAACCCGCTTAGTGGCGCCTCATTTGTAGGCAGGTACCAACATAATGGCCCAGTTGGGTATGCTAATAGCCATCGCTCCGTGTTAGGCCCATCAAAGTTAATAATCCATCAACGAACGCTGAACATGAGCATAGGAGCCATGAAGGCCATAGACTGTAATTGTTGCAGGATATGCTTTGTTCTGGTTGCTATTCTAATATCTTTACCTTAACAATATGTTACTTATATATGACCTTTAATTTCTCCACAGGCTGTAATTCACAGATAAATGTTTTGACATATCTAAATATTTTTTTATGTCAATTGTAAATGTGATTTCTCGTATCGTAGTCTTGTCTATCATTTCGCACTAATCGCAATCACGGCAACAAATACGTCAGCCGTGTAACGTTATCACAAATTGCGAATATCCGTTTCCAACTTTCGCATTGTTTTCCCAATAAAAATATATATTGTTTAAAAATATTGGTACCTATCGCTAGTCGGTAAATATATGAAGTTGAATGTAAACAATCCAACATTTTTCACATGAGGCAGTCGCGTACAATCGGGTTTTACGTGGATACTGAAGCAACGACGCGGTCGCAAACTGCCTGCAATGTTTGTATTGAAGTGTCCATTATCGTGATGAGGTGCATGCCATTCATGTTACTACATATAAAAATGTGAGTCCCGTCTGCCGCCCGTGTTGCCAGAAGTGAAATGCTTTAAACGACGTATTGGCGTTCAAATTTTTCGGCTTTTATTGGGGAGTGTTGCTATGCCTTTGCCTGTTGTATTGATCAGTATCCAGCTAAACCTAGCTTTATCGATACATGGTGGAAACTACATGGTGATGTTACATTAATCAGGGTTGTATGACTAATGAAGTAATAATCAAAGGTTCGACTCTTACTTTTAGTGCATGTTAAGTACATAAGTATTATTAATTTCGGGCCAAACAAATATAGGTAACTAATGTGATTAAAAAGACTTTTACTACGACAAAAAATATATCTACCATCACCCCTATCTATACATACTATCACTGTGTACAATCTACTACAGTGTACCAGTGTCAATCCCTTTTAAAATTATCAGGAGTGCAGTTTGTGAGTGTCGCTTACACTATTCACCCTCATACACACATGTTTGCGCATGTGCCCCCCCTCCCTGCAGCTTTGTTCGCCGATGTTTGTTATAAAATGTTTTGCACAGATAATTGACTTAAGCTTGTGTATTTTAAGCATTATGTGGGTTGCTACTCCGACTGTGGATTCGGGACTAACAAGGAAGATTTGTGTGCGTTTTTGTCACTAAGCTCTTGTACCTAGAAATATATTTTTTAAAGCATGCTCGTTTTTTATCAATTAGAGAAACTTTTACGAACTTTCAATGTAAAATTTCAGTTTCAGTATTTTTAAACTGTTGGAATTGTAGTTTCTGCAAATCCGTAGTTCAGTTCGAATAATTGAATCACTAGTCTACCTGTGTACTTGGTGGTCCATAACGAGCACCTGATAACTTTTTAATGTATCATAAGAACACAAACTAAGTTGTTTGTACGTGCGTTGCCTTATTTGTTTTTCACCTTGGCTCAGCAAACTGCGTAACATCATTACCGAGTTGGATTTGTTCGATGATTGCCCTCAACGCAATAAATCGATCGACGTTTCAGCGCACCGTCTTACCCCAATAATATAAGTTGGTTCATCTTGATAATTTATATTGCTTTTCATTTGATAAAGGTACTTTTTTGTAATTTCAGACTTTTGCCATGTCACGTCAATTGGAGCAATGTTTTGTCCTTGGCATTCTTTGCTTAAAATTGACTGTTCAACAGTAACTTTAGTTTTTAGTCGGATAATGATTTTTATAGTACGTAAACAATAAAGGTACCTACTTTACTGTGTATCCTTTAAAGCAAAACGAATTTACATGATGTAAAGGTTGTACAAAGCTCCCCTAGAAAGAAACCCTTTTAAACTGTTGAAAATACCCTTGAACTACACTTATAAGCTCGCCGTGTAACCAGCTACTTACATATTCATAAGAGTTAGTAGCAAGATGTCGTGTCGCGTATTCTTTCTACATCCAGATGTGTTTATCGTCGCTCATGTAAACACAGCCTCTTGACGCGGCAAATTAAAGCCGAGGATATAGTGATGGGTTGTTTTATCTGTAAGTTACTGTTTGATTCGTGCCAAACGGAATTTAGTATTGCTAGCACACAAGTGTGCGCACATGTTGTGTTTGAGAAGTTTATTTCTAGTATCTGTTGAAATATCAGTTTGGATGCACATACCTATCTCTTGGCAGTTCTTGAAAAGTTTTTCAATATTAGTATAATTAACTTTAATTTTAATGAATAAAGTGTAAACCTAACTTTGGCAAGTAATATTTGAATTACAAAGACTTTGATTAGTTTACCTAACGTTGTTAAATGTGCCTATATAATGGTATTTAGTTTATGTTTTTTGCGTCTGTAGATATACGGTAAAACCACAATGCTGGAACCAGTTGAGTTCTCTTTCGCTGTCGTACTTAACGTGTTTCACCCCTACGTCTTGATCAGCGACATCATTAAGAAGAGGCGCGTGATCGCGAGCACTCGTGCGGTCAACACGACGACACGACACCGGCTCGAATTAGTGACGCACGCGACACGAACGTGTGGCCCGAATTGATTAGGACGTTTTGGGGAACATGAAGGCTTTCTTTCTGACTTACGTGGTTCCTACATCAAGAGAAACAACTGTAGGGTCCATTTCAAAGATAATTAATTGATTATTTATTACACAAAATAAAATACATAAATATATGACAACATGAAATATAGTACTTTACTTCTAAAAGACATTAGGTAAATTAACTCAAACAACAATCGGATAAAACTTGAAAGGATGACAAGTCTACGATTCCACTTTTGTTCCCTGGGCTGTCAAAAACAAGACAAAGATGATTTGGAAGTAGAAATCATTCCTTAAGGTGCGCTTACACAAGCAATTAATTGCGCGATTTTGTTTAAAAATGATATCCCGACAACACCTAGCAATGTATGGCAATACAAAAATTGTATAGAAATTGCCAGAAATTCCCCAAATATAGTTGCTCGTGTAAACGCACTGCTTTTACAAGCACGTTTTGTGACATGCTACAAATTATGTTCTCGAACAAACTAATATTGGTACAAAAGTTGACTAACTGTACTGAAGATACTAACCCAGTCATTTTTTGTAATTAACTTACCGTCCCTTGAAGGCTCAGTCAAGGCTTAATCAAATGTTAGTTGTCATAAAACATAACGCGTAGTAATTTAGGCTGTTATTACTACATACGCACTTATGAGAGGAAAAATAATAATTCCATACGTCTAAATTGCCAAGTAAGACAGCACGGGTTAATTATACTCGATGTTGGCAATCAACAACGCGAATGTACTTATGTCACTTAATTGTTCCTTTACACGCAAACTTTTATGTTGTAAATTTTGTTGTTTTGGCTTTTCGGCTGGCTGCCTGCCATCTTGTATTATTGCATTGAATAAAGTAAAATAAACGGAGTGCACTGGGTAAAGCATGTGGAACAAGATTTGGGTAAGCTTTGCATGTTCTAAATTGAGAGGTAAGAATAAACGATTTGCATATGCTTCATAATAATGAAGGATTCGCATGAAATAAGTTGGTAAATACTTGTAACTTATCTCCACTAAAATGATCATGATTATGTATGCAGTATAAGAAGAAAAAAAAAGCTAATAGACATAAAAGAGGTCAAAAGGAGCATTGTTCAGAACCAACATAACGAATGCTAAGGGTTTGAATAACTACCCTCATTTGATACTAGAATTTCAATTGCGAATATAAATGATCTGTAAATCCTACTACCCACCAAGTTTAGAGCTCGTTTATTATTCATGAAATAGTTATTATTGATCATAAAATAAAACACGCCAATATTTTACGGTCGTTAGGTGGCTAATATTCATAACTGTAATGAATATCAAACGACACGCCCGATGACCTGATTAGCGCAGTGGCTAAGAGATTGGACTGCTGCGCTAAGGGTCGCGGGTTCGATTCCCGCACGGGGCAAAACTTTGTGCGACCCACAGATGTTTGTCCCGAGTCTGGATGTTTGTGTATGTGATATTTCATGTTTGTGAAACGCACCCACGACACAGGAGAAATTCCTAGTGTGGGGCGACGTTTTTTAAAAAAAAAAAAAAAAAAAAAAAAAAAAAAAAAAAAAAAAAAAAAAAAGATACGGCCTATTAGTGCCATGTTTATTGCAACTAAGGTGTTCTGCAATATGCTGTACCCATATTCTGGTATTGAGGGATACGTCCGGAGCCCGAACTGTTTGTTTAGTGCCCCGGTGTACCAGGCCTCAATCAAAAAGAAAGGTAAAGATTTACTTGGTAGCTACGATGCATGCCGTGATTTTTTGGGAGTTCGGTTTCCGGCATCTCTCATGTGGATGTTATGTTGATATACATTTTTCGATAGACCTAAAGATACAACGTATTTATAACAAAGATACCTTGCAATACCTACTTTTTCTGGTATGAAACTGATTAAAATGTATGCTTAAATATATAATAAATTAATAATTTTGTAGTCAAAGAGCGAAAAATATTCACAAATATTTTGGAATGTATTCTAAAATATCAATTGTCATGATCAGATCCAAAATAAATATTCAATCAAATAAAATTTACATTTCACCAATTATCCCGCTACGAGCTAAACGCTTGGCTACCCATTGTAGTATTGACTTGCCCTCACACGGGCTGTAAACAACGTTATCGTTGCGTCGTCATCGTGACGTTAAATGTCAAGTGACGTCACTTGACATGCGACTAGTGCCCGACCGTTACACACATGTAATGATAATGACATTTGTGTATAGCTTTGTTTGTGTATGGTGCTTGCACTTCTGGTGTAGTTGATTGCTTTTGGAATGGTTTCAAGTTGGCTGCGATTCTAGACTTTAGTGGCTTATTATAAGGTAATTCACGAAGTGGAGTGCAATTAAAAATGCGGTCTAGATTCGGAGTCGTACATTAGCAGTTGTATTTTTAATGAATTAATAGAACTGTTATAAATCTAAGTTGGGTTTTATGGACCAGCTCTAGGTGTGTCTGGTTTGAAAAACGTTGAAACCCATCTCAGGGAAGTGTCGCGTCCTTAACCCAGAATAATTAATTAAAGCGAGCTACACTAATCTGATGGCAGTGCAACTCATAAAAGAATACTCGGCACAAACGATACTCGCCGAGGGTTGATTAATGCATGGCGTTGAGCTTTCATATTCCGGGCCACGGACCTTCACTGCTGTTTAATCGTAATCCGCGTCATCTCTCGCTTAGCTCCCCTTTCGTTCCGCTTGGAGTCTTTCCAATTTAAGAATTGAATAGAAAAGAGTTGTAGAAACATGGAATAAGAACGTCCATTACTTTAAACAAGACGTTTTACATGATAGTAACTCGTACCTCTTCTTAAATGATAGACCAATGTCAGTGTTTTTTTATATCGATGATGCATTTTAAAGTTGCTCAATTTTGGCAAAATCTGTAGTACCTATCAGTGCATTATCTCCACATATTTATCGTAGAAAAAATATGGCTTTTTGTACTTCTTATTACTTAGTACAAACTGGAGATAATAACATATCATTATAAGCCTTTTGTGAATCATTTTGTAGTGAGACATTCGGAGAAACGCAGTCCACGTTTTGCTCATTCCTCGCTTAGCTGTCCATCCGACTCGACTTAAATGGCGGTCCGGCGGAGAGGCGGATAATTTAAAATATCTACATTGCTCTCACTGGCCAGCTCTTAGCAGTCTGTGGTTGAAAGGTACACTCGGATCCTAGCATATAACTCCCGAAGTTAAAAGGGGCTTGGATATTTTATATTCCGTTTTTATTTTGCGGTCTTTTGTAGAATATAGAATTTGCGGTTATTATGTAATTTTATAAATTGATGTTAATGTGTTTTGATTATGACGTTATAAAGTGCAGATTTGAATCGTTACAAACAGTAGCAGAATTTGTTTTAATGTCGTTTCTACCATATTTATGCCGTATCTATTAATAAGTAAATTCTGGAAGGGTTTGAATTTTTTTTTAATTGGTTGTCATAAATATAAAACAGTCAGAAACTGAGCAACACGCATGATTCTTACTACTTTAACAATCGAGAACACTTCACGTCCAGTTAACAAAACGATTTCAACAGTAAAATCCTATAAAATCGGAGAGCTAAATCAATTTAAGACACAATACAGTAGACGGTATCGGTACAATTTTAAAAGCATAGTTTAAAACAGAAACGGAATCGTTTCCCACTCCAGCTGCGGGTAGAATCATGAATCTTGTTCTCGTAAACCGAAGGAAATTGCTTGCTAAAAGTTTGCGAATTTATAGCGCATTTGTACGTCCGAACTGGTGTAGCAGGATTAGACACATTCGTCGCTATCGCAGATACACTTGTGACTTACCTGACTTCTTGCTTTATTGTTTCGTGTTTTAGTTTCTCTGTTGGTGCGAATAAGGCTTTGGTTTTGAAGATTAGGACTTTATTGGGGAGTTTTGTCTAGGTTTAATGTTATTTAAAATAGTTTCTGGCCGGTTCTTCTTCATAGGAATGGAATTTTTGGAGCCGTGCAACTAGCATCATGGTCTTACATAAGCGCCTCCAATTAGTTTGTATGAAATAAAAACATTTTGAAATTGAATATTCGTTCTATGAAAGACGTAACCACACCATATGTTATTGTGCTGTAACTGGTTTAATGTAATTGCTTTAAATCTGATAAGAAATTTTTGTGCCAGGGTTTTAGCTATCTATATAAAGAAAAAACGTTTGTAGATTATAATAAAATACTTGTAGGTTAATTTATTTGTATTGGTGTGTGCAGATGTAGGACAGGTATATCTAGAGTTATTGATTCAGTAACTCCGATGAGTTAAAAATAATATTTCCTACTTATAAGATATTAAAATAGGTACGTAATTAATGCAATACATTCCAATTGAGTTTCATTTGGCTTCCAATACCGATAACTGTTACCATTGAAGTTACATTGCGGGGCTAATATAAACGGCTACACTATTATGTATATTATCCTATATCGACCCGCAATGTGTTGCTAACAATACGTTAGTGCCGGCTGCCCGGTTTTATCTGGCTGACCAGCGGGGTTGAGTGAATCCAGCACATTATTCAGTCTACTGCCGCAATTTGCATAATTAGCTAACTTCCTAGCGACTTTTGCATTCACCTTGATATATTATCTCAGTAGATATACGTATTTTACACACACATATATATATTTACTTATAATAGGTAGTATATAGGTTTCTATGTATGTATGTTTGTCGTGTGTGTACGTAATGAGAAGTTTATTTAAACAGCCCCTTTACTATGAACTCTTAAAGCAGGACAGTTTACGTTGTGGAAGCGAGACGCCGCTACGTGCAGTGTAATGCGGCGTCTCGCTTCTACAACGTTAACTGTCCTGATTTAAAAGTTCATGGTAAGGGGCTGTTTTATAATTTAGAGAAAATAAACTTACGTTTTTTTTTGTGCGTGATGACATTCCCTTTTTTAATTATCGGTACAAAATAATCGCTGCAAAATATGGATATGTCACAACGACAATAGCTATATCTTTAGCTCGAATCTATCGTGTGTAGCAGCCAATGAATCGGCCACTGCGCCAATCAGGCCTTAGCTTAGACAGTTAAGCTTGTCTCTGTACTTCTTTAATGACTATTATTATACTTAATAACTGTGAACATGGTTAAAATAATACTCACAATATTTTCACAAGTACCATATATCCTACTTAGGCATTCCTCTACTTACATTAAGGAAGCCTGTGTGAATATAAGAAATATTAAGAGCTATTAGGATGACAGGAGCATATAGAAATATTTTTGTTCCATTAGACTCTTAATTTGAGAGAAATAAACACAAAAATGTAAGAGAAAATCGTTATACTTATACACGTGTTTCGGAGAAGGTTCGTTTCTTTTCTTTGCGCACATTATTTATTCAAATCACTCTTAATGTCGGTGGTCTTGACTCTTCGCAATTTATAGGCCGGTATCACGACGGTTTTATAACAAACAGGATTAGCTTATACTCAAAGAATATTATAGAATGTACAGCTTTTCAGTGAAGTTTGAGAATTTGACGACCTGATTGGCGCATTGGCGATTGGACTGCTGCGCTAGGGGTTTCGGGTGGATTCCCGCACGGGACTAAAATTGTGTGATCCGCAGAATTTTGCCCCGAGTCTGGGTGTTCGTGTATGTTATATTACATGTTTGTGAAATGCACCCACGATACAGGAAAAATGCCTAGTGTGGGCCAAAAAAAATTTAATGATAAAAGTAATTTGTGATCGTCTTGATAAACTATCTCTTTTTTTTCCAATTTTTGTAACGGTATGTTTTCAGATAGTCAATGTTTTATGTATCTCCTTAGGTTATAATACGATAAATTGGCTTATTTCACTACCCAATGCGTACATTTTATTAATATTGCTCATATTTCTCTTTTGATACTAATTATACTAGTATTTTAAAGCCTTTGGTAGTAAGTAACGAAAAATTATGAGCCTCCGGTAAAAGCCTGTGGGCTGACATTAATGATTAAAACATGGTTCAGACGACATTATTACGTATGTTATCTTTTATCTTAGAACATAATATTTATGTTTAATTAATTGAGATTTTTACCTTTGCCAATAGAAATAGAGAACACACAAAGAAACGGCAAAGATCTAAGCGTGTCCAATGTACGTACATAGAATAGAATATTTATTTAATTACAACTGGTGAAATCCCTACTAATATTATAAACGCGAAAGTTTGTAAGTATGGATGGATCTTTGTTACTGTTAATGAAATTGAATATGGAGGTAGCTGATACCCTGGATTAATACACAACTACTTTTTATTCTGAAAAAATGTAGCGGGTAACACCGCGGGGCGCAGCTAGTAAAATACAAGACGCTTACGACTAACCTTCTAAACACAAGTTAGTTCAAAGCAATCACTTATTTGCCTTTAAAAGTCCAAAGCAGATGGAATCCTGCAATATACATCAAAGAGTCTATTTAAAGGACCAATAACAATTGAATTAAGGAATTCAATCCAATTGATTCAGATCTCAATTTATAAATCAATTGAATTCTTTAATTGAATTATTGATCAATCAGACTGGAGTATCCGCTTTGATTTTAAATGAGAAATAAAAAACTAATTAAACGCCTATCAGATAATTCATTACTTTTTTTTGAAATTTATTAGGTAAAGATTCGTACGCGTAATCAATTTGTTGGTTTTAAATTATTGTTTAAAATCTATTGATTTTGTAAAACAAAGATTATGTCATCCAAATACATAACTGTTCAGACTTATGCATTTAATATTCATTCAAAGAGCTGCTTCTAAAAATGAAACAAAGCTAAAGGAAACACGGCTATTGAGGTAATAATTATTCTGAAGTATTACAGTATGCATGCTATGCTTGTCTGCGTATCGATCAACAAGCGTCAATAGGCCTGCGCAAAAGCTAATACGGCCACCCGTCTTTTAATTTTTAATATATTTAAATACCTTCCTACATACCTTGACATACAAAGTTCGCATCTACCTCCCTCCACCAGTGTACCGGCGCCCCTGCCTCCAAATTCGGCCCTTGATGGACTCAATTAATTTTTGACACGAATTCGTTGTGATGGTGCCCCCTCGAACCCTCTAATCTGGTTTGCGATCGATTTGTGCCCATCTAGATGGACAGGTGAATTAATTATTCAGTATTTTCGCGCCCGATTTTTACTTAGCGACTTATTAGTATTTTTTCCGAGTATATTTTTAAAGAATTATTCAAGCTTCTCTTTTATATCGTATAAGCCACACTTAGAGTCTATTTAAGTAAGCTTTGAAAAACTAAAAATAGAAGCTTTTAAGCCTCCGCTGAATAAACGTTTGCTTTCACATTTAATGTTATTTTAACTTCAAATAGCTATTAAACATGTGTGCTGTGTATCTCTTTGATTTTGTCTCAGTCTTTCACAGAGTAATGGATGGATTTGCAAACTTAAAGGAATAAATAACTAGGTGTCTAATACATTATAATTACTGTTATTCATTAAGCAAGTTTGACGTATGAGTTCACGTGAGATTAAGTCTAAGAGCCAGTCTAGTCAAGCATACATCTAAAATCCTAAAATCTAGCTCTTATAAGTGATATGTAGTCATAGATTGAGTAACGACAAGGCTTGGTTACAGGAATATAGCAATGAAGCAAGGCATAGGCACCAGCAAACAAATCAACGTGGAACGTACATCTATAAGAAGTTTTCTGGCATATATTAGGCAACACCCGCTCCAGCTTAAAACGGAACATTCTCAGTTTACCCCACTAAATTACCATAAAGATAGATACACAACTGCCATACCGTACAACCGTAACTGCCAAAAGAGCACCGACGCAGTCAACGAACAGATTTAACTGGCAAAAAGTTTATCAGCAATGGGCGGGACGGGCCGTGTAGATTTCAGTACAAATGTCAAGCTGTACGGTTGTGGTCGCGCCGGCCGCAAAACACGGCTAAACGCCGCTCTTGTGGCCCCCACTTTATAGTGTACGACGTTTTGGAATAAAACTGAAGACTGTTTACTGCTGCTGGTTTCATTCACACTTTGTGAAGATTTTTGGTGCTTCTACCTTTGAATAAAATTCTATGATGCCTTTATTGGTGTGGTTCTGAACTTATATGTGAGTTTGCTAGAACTTTATTTACCTAATGGAGACCTAATTTAGTTGCTATTGTTTCTAACAGTTTGCTGTTCTTATAGCAGTATTTACCTATTATCTGTTTCACTTAACAGTAACATGCGATAAGCATTAAAAATTTGACATTATTACATACACTTTTCGATAAGTAAGTACTATATTTTACAAATAGTCCTTTAAAGAGACTGCTCGTCAAAATCCTTGAATGAAGCCAAGTGTAGAATGTTCACGTAATATGTAAATACGAACGTCAGTCGGTGTGCGGTCAACGCGACCGCAAAACAACGAGGATCGCTGGCCAGCACGTGTGTTGTGTTACCTGCTTTAAATAGTTTAAACGCCTTGAGTTACACTTCACACGTTTTTCTGTTTTTCCAAGCTGATTCTGATCTTATACTTGATTTAAGGAGTAGTTTTCGTCATTGTATTGTTAAAACCTGTTTAGTATGACACATACTTGTAGTCCTGTCTCCCAGATAGGTTGACAGAAACCGCGGATTGCCATTTGTTACGATCCTAAAATATTCAATCTGCCTCATTCACTCTCATCACATCTTATATACCTAATAATATGATTATAATATACTCGTACATAGTTACAGAAACTGAACTTTGTTGGGAAAAACAGTTGCCAAACTTTCCCGTATGCTCGTATGTACTCGAATCAAAAAACAACTTTGTATTTTTTCCCGCTGGTCACGCCAGTACCACTGTAGCTCAAAGACAATAGACATACGCCCCTTTTATAATTAATCATCCTGTGATTAATGACCCAAATAAGACAGGGGTTCACTTAGTAAATCATATCACCGTGTAAGTTAGCCGATACAAAAGGCTGATGTTTCTTTGCGTTTGGAACAATGGTTATTTAAATTGACGATTTTAAAGGCCACAATAGGGCTACAAACTAGCTGTCAGCCCCGGCTTAGTTAACTAAGTGAAAAAGCGGATCGCGGTCCTGTTTTGTGACCTATGTCAAAGGTTTTGCGAAGTTTTCGTTAACATTTTTATGCCACTAAAATAAGCCGATTGCTAAACAAAAATAATAGAAGACAATAAAAGGCTGTTAACAGAACTTACCACCTTATTTCTTATTCCAACTTTTTAAGATTGCCTTTTGTTTGAAGACGAAAATAATTCTATGATAAAATGTGTGTATGTAGTCAATTATTTTCAAATTTCGGTTCTTATATTTGGTGCAGCCTCGCAATTATAAATACTCCAAAACCAAACACTCGTTGTTTTTGCAGCGCTAGTTATATAATAATTCATTTTTCCCGAAAGCCATGCTCGAGGCTGGTTTTATTAATGTCCCGTCGACATTTTGTCCTGGTCGTTACTTTAAATTTAAAATTGGGCGTTTTCGTTAAATGTAAAGTATAATGGGGTAATGATTTTTTAAAGAATGTAAAATGCATTATGTTAATTGATAAACATAGTGTATATTTCAGTCTTTACTCGGCGCTTTGTTTGGTAAAAGTATATCTACATGTTACCAAATGGCAGTAGGCGAAATATATGCAAGTATCTAAAAGCTCAAAATAAAGCAAGATGATGTAGTCTTTCGGACACATTACCATTGTTGAGCTAGTTTTATTGTTTCTGAAGGGATAAGGCTCAAACTTTTTAATAAAAATGATAAGTTTTTTACCTTAGTTAAATGTTGTCTATAGGAAAGAAGGCAGAGTAGAGATCCACGTATAGATTATTAAGCTTTAAGGCTTACAAAATTAAACTATTAGCGCAACACATAACCCTTTTAGAACTACAGGTAACTAAATAAAACATCTCGACAACACAACGACGTATCTTTTTCCGAGTATCCATACAAAACGTGGCCGTCAAGTAAAAAGTCCGTCGACAATGTGTTCCTGTCTGTACATTGTTCTTTTCTTTCCTACTAAGATAAACTTTCGTCCCGGGCTCAAGGAAGCTCGGTGTTTTATGCGCGTGTCAAATGTCCCACCTATTTAGCTTTTGTTTTACACTGAAAAATATATAATGTTTGCTGTTGGCTTACTTTGTACCTGTTGATATCGTGGGCTTGTAATGTGGGGAGTTTTTATGGTGTCTAGGCTTAGATAATGTATGTTAAGTGTCGTTGGCAACTTGGTAGTTGCAATAAGTATTAACTTTAGCAGCTACAATTTAATTAGGAATGCCTATGTATTTACTAAGATATACGAAATAAAAAATATATTTATATTGGTACATACATAGACTAAAAAACTTTACTCTATACAAGACACGCCTAAAACGGAGCTTATACTCAAGCCCCGATATCAGGAACGCCGATAATGCTTTGCATTGTATCAGTTATCCAATTATTAGTTAAACAACAAACGCTAAGCTAATATAGCAAATCGTGACTAGGGTGTCAATGCTGCAATAATACTGCCGGTTGTACGTGGCAGCGGTGACAAACAGATCGGGAGGTGTCCGGATATTCCCAATTTCCGTGTTCCGTGGTGTCACCTCGCCGGATTTATGTCACAGTTGCGGGTAGACGGATGACACGCCGACCTGTTGGCTCACGAATATTCGAGAGTGAGGCGCTCTGCGGGACAGACGTGTTCCATACGCCGCTCTTGTGGTGAGGTCTTAGGCTCACGTGCAATGTCTGTATAGGTATGGTAGTAGAATTCAATGACGTTACTTTTTTATTACCGTTTTTATGCCTAGTTGGACTTTTTACGTTGTGTGTGTTTTTACAGCACACTTATACCTATTATATGTTTTCCATGAATACAACACAGTTATGTAAAACCGTGTATATAGGTACTGAACATTTTTAATTATTGGAAGACCACAAAACTGAAATACTATTTTTATAAACTACTTACCGACAGAAAAGGATTCGAAACAGACTTAGACTAACTTTTCTTAAAAGTTTAAATGGCTCATATATCCAACACGCTCCAATGTATTCTGAAGTAATTAACCAATAGGCACGTATCACGTTCAACTATAGCAATAAAACACAATATTTTTTATTGAATCATTGAACTGAATGGTTATCTATATATTATATACACGATTAGCTTTCACAAACGCGAAAGGCGGCGAGCATTGTTTACTTTTAATAAAAACTCTCATATCACTAGATACCGGGGCAACGGAGGGTAGGGAACTCGGCACCTAGCCCTGTTTATTTTGTTTATCACGAAAATGTATACAAAATATATTATGTATTCTAGTGGCTGTGTATTCTAGCTATGCGAAATATATTGGAATAATTTTGAATGTTTAATTTCTGTGGCTAATATTAGATGCACCTACAATGTTTTATTTCTCCATTACATTAAGGTTAACTGGTAGGAACTGTCCAATCCTACCAGATTTAACAGGTGACAGGTTTCTAAGGTACAGCCGACCAAAAATATGGTCGACTACCCTACGGTTGAAGATCATTTGAACGTCATAAAACGACAAGGACGATTTTCCCTAAAACTACAATTGAACCATGTCTTCATATGTCAGATATCTCGGATAATACGTCACTTTGTTTATCTTTTATACTTCGTCAGTAAAGTTAACCTTAGTGACAATTAGATCTCGCAGAAACTTTAATAACAACTGGTAGACCATTTTTTAGTCGACAGTACCAGAATGTATTTTTTTACAGTCAACTTCATCCCTTAATGAGCTCTGGTCGTTTGAAATTGCAATCATTTGACACCCAATATGACACGATTATTATAGTAATGCACATAACTTATGGTAAGCCATTCTGTATTTCATTTTTGGATCTCTAAAAGTAGACTTCGTTGTTTTAAATGGCCCGCATTGTTTTACATGGCCAATTATATATGTACTTTGTATCTACATAATAACTCATTCAGCGTTATTAATGTGATTAGGATTTAATCTTTTGTGCTTCCCATTATGTGTGTACCAAAAAAAGGTAATAGAATAACAAAATGAGTGGACCGAGGCACCGTGGCCATACATGTTGTTTTCATAAATTGCACTCTGTTTGATAAAATCCCTTAAATATTTAGCGAGCTGGTGGGGATTGGTAGCTGTGCTATCGAGATAAAAGTTTTTTACCGCTTCATCCGACACTTGGAATGTGTCAGTTGATATCAGGTTTAGGTCTGTACCTAAACCTGATATCAGTCTGTACTGATGCAGAAGAAATGTTTGTATGTTTTCTATCAATGACGTCCTGATTGGCGCAGTGGCTAAGCGATTGGACTGCTGCGCAAAGGGTTAGTTTCCCGCACGGGACAAAAATTTGTGCGATCAGCAGATGTTTGTCCCGACGATTTTTTAAAAAAAAGTAAATAATACTGTTTTAGTTGAAACGGTTGGTAGGAGTGTGTTATTGCCCATTACATTGTGCAAAACAGAATTATTTAGTATGTGTTAACTTATAGGGGCCGTGTCTTTTATAATTCACAAACGTTCGCCTGCTATACCCTTAGGTGTAGAAAAACTCGTTCTTCTTTATCTGAAGTCTGTACTCGTACACATCATCATCATTAGCCGGCAGACGTCCACTGTTGGACAAAGACCTTAGAATTCTTAGATATTAATAAAGTCTCTTAAGGACTTCCCTGGATTCGAACACGCAACATATTCACAAAAACACTGACTGTAATCTGCAGCCCCAGCACCCCATAAATAATTTCATAAGCATATATCACACGCCTGCTTATATTGTAATTTGTATACCTGCAGATTGATGGGCTCGCCGCCGACCCAGCGACACTCGGACATAAATTCTTACGTTTACCAGTGTGACACAAAATGAAATAATGTTGCCAGCAGTGAAATTATTTAAACACGTGTTTCGCGAGGTACTTAGGGAAGGAGAATTTATTATGTTGTTTATAGGGTGCTTGTTGGTGACGTTAGTGAAAATATTGAATGGTGTATTTTATAACGGACAGTAACATTGTTTTTTTTTTCAAATAATGTGTGACAGGTAGGCTTAAATGGTTGTAGATAAAGGCAATGTATACTGCAGCTGCGGGTAGCTTAAAGCTTTTTAAGAAAGTGTTATCTTGTATTGGTTTTAGTGCTAAGGTGTATATGAAAATAACATTATTTATTATTACTGATGGACTTGAAATAGTAATGCACAATAACATTCTGGTAATGTATTATCAAACCCAATTATATCAAAGTGTTGATTTAAGCTCGAGACGAAAGACTAGCACCCAATAACTACATAAAATTTGATTGAATTAAAACACAATTTGCGTAGATATTGCTGATAATTTTTTGTTTTTTTTTATTAGGTAAGTATACCTACTTTACTGCCTTACATTTTTTCAAACGTACACACATTGAAATAGACCGAGTCACGGTATTTTAACTGTTATTGTGATTCGTGTCAGTTAACTCCGAGTTTGAATGGTTGGAATGCTATTGTTCGCTGTGACAGCTGACTGTAAGAAATGACAGGAATACGCTGCCGACTGCGTATGCCACAATGAGGTGTTATTATATAGTGTGATTGTACACATTGTTGGGTTTTACGTTGCCTTCTTTAAGGGCACGCACGGTGAATGCTATTGTTATATTTGTACATTCGTTAACTTCATTGGAAATATTAGGCTGGATTTTTGTTGAATTATTCGTCAGAACATAGTGAATTTTATTTGTGAATCGTGAGGGTAATAAAGCAAAATATATTAATATTAATACATGCTTTGATACAGGCTTTATAAACTTCTAAGATAATGCTTAATCATCATCAAGTTGAGTATAATCTAAGTAAGGGTAAAACAAATTTTGATATAGTAATGATAAACAATCAAATGAAGATCTATTATACTTTATATTAAATTTATTAATAGGTATAGTACTATATGAAATATCAAGTTAATTCTGTATTTTATACTTAGACAGCCTGGGGCTTCAGTCTGCAAGTGATTTTAACTTTTGAGGTTTGCCTGAAGCTTTATTTTGACAATACTCTTGTGAAATATGAATATTACACACACATTTAGGTATATGACTAGATGATGTGTTGTCTAAAATATCTAATTGGAGACTTTCTTTGTTTATAATATTCACTAGCTTTTGCCCGCGGTTTCGCCCGCGTTAAGTGGCCTATGTCCTTTCTCGGGTCTTAAACTTTTTACATGCCAAATTTCATAAGAATTCGTCCAGCGGTTTAGTCGTGAAGGCGTAACAGACTGACAAACAGAGTTACTTTACTACATTTAATATATTTGTATGGATATTGATTGAACTATAGGTACTTACTAGATACTTATTGTACCCCTTGAAATAAAAAACAATTACCAAATTTCAATGCGCAGTTATGGCACACTTATAATTCGTGTTATACATATCTTGTACCTGGACATTTAACGGGTTTCGCCGTAACACCCACCATGGCGGGGCCAACCTATGTCATGAATTTTGTCACCTTAAGACACGACACCCTGGTGTGAGATAGATAAACTTTATCTCACAAAACAACCGACAAAATTGCACCTAAATATCCTTGACACGACATTAACTATCACTCTCAATTACGTTGAACTCAAACAAGAATATTGCAAATACATTACAGCCATTTTGTAATTAAATAAATGAACATTCATAGAGTTGTAAATGTTGGAATTACATTTGCAAATCAAATGTCGATTTCAGGAAACAATTACTCCAAGTAATTAGAAGTCGTTCCCGCCATAGCTTAATGTTACCGCGAGTAACCATGTTAGATAAGACATACCGGGAAAGGGTTGCAAGCCTTTTATTTTTACGATCTACTGTCGGGAAAAGTATATTAAAAAGTAAACATATTCGAATGGTTGTCGCGACAATTTTATACTAATTAGCGTAAAAGAGGTGGAATAACACTCTGAGAAACTTATTAGTATTCCGTTTAAAGCACTTCGTGTTCACGCAGTTAGTGTATTTAGTGTTACTTTGTATACTTGCTTTTATATTGTTATACCTACCTACAATACAATAAGGTACCTATTGAAAATTACGAATTTTGCATTTCGTTTTGTGAAACTAGCCTTGTTTTTGACTGATTTATGATTCAGGCAATAATTTTGTCAGATAACAAGATATTTTAAGATCCACTACGTTTATCTCAAAGGCAATTAAGTTTTTTTCATAATAAAATTAATAGCTACCTAATAACTTCATCATTAACAGCTTATCTCCGTCCACTACTGAGGCTTATGTCCTAACAATTTAGTTTTAGAAAATTTATATTATTCGATTTTTTAAAGACACGGCATTGATGCTTACATTCCTAATTTCCTGTCAATTGTATAAGTGTTGAGTGGCAACCCTAAGCTGACGTCATTTGTGATCGTTGACGCCGCGTAATTGGCGTAATTGACGTTAAGAGGATCATACGCAGTGGCACCTGTATATATACGTTCTATGTGCCCATAAATAGATTGATGTGCGCTGTTTGGGTTGTTAAATAAACTGCGCAGTTTTGTTAAAAATGCGGCGTAGAAGTTTCATCTATATTCTCCTTGTAAATGAATTGTTTGCAATCTTTACGTGAAGTTTCTGACTAGGTTCATAAGTTATCTTCTATAGTTTTGAAGTGGCTGTGCTTCATCATCATCATCAGCTGGAAGACTTCCACTGTGGAACAAAAGCCTCCCCCTTAGAACGCCACAATGAACGACAATTTGCCATTTGCATCCACCGGTGGCCGTGCTTACCAGTACCTTATACGATGAAAGAGGTATCGGAGGTTTTTTGAATACATTCTGATATATAAGATACGGGTTTTTAAGAAAACTAACTAACTTTTTTGTTGACTTAGGTATATGCTACTCATATCTCATTATGTAGCTCATTATTCTAACATACTTCGAAACGAATATTTTATATTGCGACTTCTTTTAAAACAGTAAACACGGAGATTCTTGCTGGTTCTTCTTTACAGCAACGACACAACCAAGCAACTTGATTTGAACGTTTTATAAGTGTCGTTTTGGAGCCTATATCTAATAAAAACCCTATTACTTATGTAAGTTCAGTATTTTACCTAAATTTCATCTGTCATCACGTCCATTTTAAAGTAATTTTGCTTTAAATAAAGTCGACTGTTGACAGTTCTAACACCAATGTTTAATTACTCGTATCACGAATTCCGTGTGACATGTCCACTAATTATGTAAAATACTTAAAGCTGGAAGTTTTAAACATTGTATGACGAAATTAAAAAGTATTTCTGTTTAATAATATCAGCCTAAATATAATTATTATTCACCATCTTACTAATAATTATAGACATTAGTTTTATGTCGCATATATTCTTCTATTTACTAGCCATTTTAACTTAATTTTAAAATATTTAGTAGATATTATTGACAGAGCAGTCACTTATTAAACCCCGAACAGTTTTTCAG
This sequence comes from Abrostola triplasia, assembly GCA_946251915.1. NCBI lineage: Eukaryota > Metazoa > Arthropoda > Insecta > Lepidoptera > Noctuidae > Abrostola > Abrostola triplasia. Next base: position 2,985,720 of record OX276433.1, read on the forward strand.
GAATAAACCACTATTTGCTAACGCATTACGAACATATAATAGTCACAACTACGAGCTTATCATTATAATAATAACAGCCTATAACTGTCCCACTGCAGGGCACAGGCCTCTTCTCGTAAAGAGAAGTATTGAGCATTGATCACCACGCTAGCTCACTGCGGGTTGGCGATTTCAGATAATTAAATCCAGGTTTCTTTACGATGTTTTCCGTCACCGTGAGTCAGTGGTGTCTTAGAATAACTAAGAAAGTATTTATAACATTGAAAAAGTCACATTGATACTTGCCCGGGTTTGAACCTGCATCATTGTGCATACAAATCCGGTGTGTTAACCACTAGGCCACCACGACTTTGTCTACTACTCTACTAACTACGAGCTTGACGAAATAAAATATGATAACACAATTTCGTTCTCATCGCTGAATGATGTAATCTGCCTATCATCTGATAAACGTTTAGGCCCCTCACCGTTATATAACACTCCAAAAAACGCTGTATGCTTAAAAAACGAATAAAGCAATTATCAATGCGACGGTTAGGGACGACCCTACCATATGGGGCTACCATCTGCCCCGGAAGGTTGATTCTAAGGGCTGTAGGGGCCGAAACGGTTCACCCTCTTATTAGTTCAAATGTTAAGAATATTTTAGTTTACATATAACATTTTTAACAACTGTATTGTCGATTATTTTTTGTGTTGTGGGTATTTTGAAATTAAAAGTTGAGCAGTGAGAATCAGCTTCGTTATTTAGAATTGTATGAAGTCTTATTTTTATAGTTTAGATTTTGGTGGCTGTTATTGTGTATCTCATCAGATGACATCTATAACGTATATAAGTACCTCGTCGGGGGATTCTGGCGTTATATTATAGTAGAAATAATACACCCTCACATCCTTATTCAAACCCTAAACTGAACGAAAGAGACCTTGACGCCTGAGTTTGTTTCGGTATTTCTTCTCAGAGGTAGTCAGTTAGGAAATGCCGATGCCATCTAGTTTAAAAAAAAATGACGTGTAAAGTGTTTTTTTGAAACCTATTTGCAGAAATAAAATCATTTATCATTTAACGATTATCTAATATTATAGCTACACGGTTTCTTAATAGGTGTCCTAGTACTAATGACTTGAAACGGTGAAAACTGTGTAATCCATTATTGTCAATCAATTTGATTGCTACCTTAGTAAAATAGTGGAGTTCTATTCGATCAATTCGATTAGTGTAATGGCAACTTATCTGTAGATTGATCGTTATTGTCCGTACCTCTAATACTTAAAACTTTATTACTTTCTTTTTTATAAAGGTTTTTGTTAGAGGAGTGTTTGTACCTCTTTTGTTAATTAATTTTCATTGTTATGCTTACATAATATCTTCTTCGTTCGTGCTGATTGGCACATAGAAAAAAGTCATTATGTGATGTGAAGATCGGCCGGTAAAGGATGGCAGCGTGGTTGACTGCCCAGTGTGCGCCGGACGTAGTAATATAGATTTAGATTTCTCATTATTAGAGATCCAATTAGTTTATTTTTTTAATTACTTGATCAAATCACTGCCGACTGCCTCGTTGGTCTAGTGGTCGCTAAGCGCGACTAGTGAGCACGAGGTTCTGGGTTCGAATCCCGGGTCGGACAAAGTGTTATTGGGTTATTCAGTAGCAGCACGGAGTCTGGATTTGTGCCCGGTTGATGGCAATAGGCTCGCCCCCTATTACATTGGGACCTAAAAACATAGCTGGCGAAATGTGGGTGCACTATATGTGCACCTCTGCCTACCCCTTCGGGGAATACAGGCGTGATGTTATGTTATGTTTGATCAAATCAAACGTCCCTTTTTGGATCTGTAGCGTGTATTAGTCTTGTTTTAGTGTGTAGTTCTCACAAAATATTTTGTTTATCGCCTAATATAACTACCCTATAATCCCCGTATTAGTTACGGAGATAGTTTACTAAAGCGTGCTGAACATTCAGGTAATGTTTATACCTAGATAAAAGTTCGTTAGAATTTTAAAGGAATATGGCTTGATAGCGATAAACCTGTTCCGCAAAATAATGATGTTGTAAAATATGAAGTATATTCGCCATAAACTTCGGCATGTATGGACTTGATTGGTCGTAAACTAAGCTCTGATTAATGGCTTTATTCTTTTTATTTAGGGTTTGGTTTATTAATATTTTAATTGGTATTTATAGAGCGATACCTATTATACTAACCTTTAAACTATCGTGCATGATAAAATAGAACCATGGCCGGTGCAACTCGGTCGAAACCTCAAGCCAAATTTAAAAAGTAGTGTTCGCGTCAATTTCCATGTTGTAATTTAATTCTATGGTACATATTTATTGTTTGTAGGTACCTACATTAATACATAAGTTACTTAATTACTAGAGATTACAGAAAGTGGGTATGTTTTCTAAGGCTTTAAATATAGAAATACATTATAACCGCTCGGTTGCTCGTCGCAAAAGTAAAAAGAGGGTCGTTTGTCAGTGACCTTTGACCGCATCTGAGCGTATGAAGCGCCGTTATAAAACTTTGATTGTGAATCGCTCCTGTATCGCACCTCAAATGTTTTAATTGTTCTGAATAGTTAATAAAACAAGCTTAAACACTGTGCGATTTTTTTTTATATGACTTGTTTCCGTATTTTTCACTGTACGTTTAAACTTTAACTACCCAAAATATTAGTTACTTGTTTGGAAAAATGCGGTTTACTAGTAATGATCGACAAGAGCATTGTTTTTTATTTTATTCATAAACTAGATTAATTACTAGACACATTTAATCACACATGCATATATTTTATGTGGAATGAAATATTTAAACATTAAGAGAATCGTAGCGTAGAATGCGCTGGCTCAGTACTTTACCGCTGAATATTTACGTAACTTCCATGCGACTTTGTAAGAAAACTACAATACATAGAACAAAAATAAAAGTATTTGTGGAAAGGACATTTCATTATCTTTGTTTTAAATCAAAAAAATTACAAGCTTTCATGTGAATTCTAGTCAATATTTACAAATTAAAAACAAACAGCGCATTTTTTTGTCAAGTCGCCTACTGTGTTTTATTTGCTAATTTAGAAATTACGACCAATCTTTCAACCAATTAAATCTATACATTAGATATGTATAATAATCAAGTATTAAAAAAGTACAATTCTTGTCGTTAATGTTTTCATATACAATTAATAAAAATTAAAAACCAAAAGCAAACAAATAGCCCGAATTCGCTAATGGTTAATGTCGTCACGTGACATATCGCAAAGATGGCGGCCATTAGAGCAAGGGTTGTCGCAGCTTTGACGTGAAATAAAATACAAAGAAAAAGTATTACATTTATTTATTTGTTTTTTCAATATTATTCTAATTACACTTAGTTTTACATAAATATGTGTTGTTTTTTTTACTGAAAAAAAATATATTTGTATGTTAATATTTATATATAGATTTTTTAACTAATACATATTTTTTATTTTTTAATATATAATTATAGATATAAGAGAGGCATTTGTTGGAGCCCATAAAAGGCTAAAAGTTTGTCATGGCATGGTGTGATATTCTTTAAAACATATTTCTAAGCACAGGGAAACTTGACATTGCTCGCAAATGTACCTTGTGCGACTTTTTTTGCACCACACACACCGAGCCAACTTACATGGTCCTTGACAAATAAAGTGGTTTCCTCTTAAAACGGGCCGTACTTTTGTTTTAGGTGCCTGTATCGTCTTAATTGTTTGTACACTCATTTGCTGTACAATTTGAGCTCGCTGAAAAACTTTTACAAGTCCTTCAGCCACCTGTCTCCTAAAGTCTCGCGCACTACATTGTTGGCGGGTGGAAAATATTATATGGGCGTTCATTAACGTGGTATTAAGTAGGCGTCGGAAGACCTTTTTATACCATACAATATTTCGCACTCGCTCTATTGGGAATGCCGACAGGAGTTGATCCTTCCTATCGACACCCCCCATCGCGCGATTGTAATCAAGCACAACATTAGGCTTGTATTTGAACCGGCCATATTTTTCTGCTCCCCCAACAACACCATCATGATATGTCGATATTAGAGAAACTACGTTGGAGTCGCGCCACAACACGACACTTAAATCTTCGGTGTAGCTATGGACGATCTCGCCTTCCCTAAGCTCGTGCTTCTGAATTTTCTTCATTGCTTCAGGGACAAACTCTCTGTTTAGTCGAAGAGTTCCGAAGCAGTCTGTCCTCTTTGATTTGAGGTAACGAGCTAATAAAGGCGAATTATAGAAGTTATCCATGACTAAAGTGTGCCCTAGATTATACAAGGGCTTCACCAGATCATGGACAATTCTAGAGGTGGCGTTGGGCGGTAGTGGTGGCATGTCGCTCGGTCCTTCAGTCAAATCTATAAGTGCGTCTCTCGGTTCTCCAGTCAAGTCAATCTGTCCATCGGTCCGTCCTTCAGTCAAGTCTGTCTGTGTGTCTGTAAGGTCATTTGTATGTCCGTCCGTCTTTCCAGTATAGATGAAAAATCTCCACAAATAGCCGGTGTCTGATTCGCATAACTCATAGGATTTTACCCCTACTTTCGCAGCTTTGGTGGCAATTTTTTGTGCGAATGACAGACGACCTTGCCATTTGAGGAGAGATTCATCTACAGCTATCTCCTGTCGCGGAAGATACAGCGAGCGGAACTTCTTTTCCAAGTGATCTATCACTGGCTGTATCTTTTGCAGCTTTTTTTCGTCATTTGTCAAAATCTGGCTGTCAGTCGGGTCACTAAAGTGCAAAAGTCGTTTTATTAGCACAAATCTGTTGTATGTCATTATGTCAGCGAAATATTTTAGTGTGAGATATCCATTTTCCCCCCAATAATTTTTCTCGACAGGATTCGGGAACAAACCCTGTAAGATTAGTATTGCGAGGAACTTGGCTATTTCATCTCGGTCCACATTTTTAAAATAGTTTAGTCTTGAGTGAGGTGTCAAATGTTTGTCAATCTTTCTAGTCGCGTTTTTATTTGTCTGCCTTATAATGAGATCAAAAAGACAGTCGTCAAAAAATTTAAAAAAAATATCGAGTGGGGTCATATTATCAGTGACTGGGAAGGTCGGTCCTGCAATTCCAGTAAATGGTTCACGCTTCCCCCGGAAAGCGTTATGATCATGAACCCAGTCAAAAGATAAATGGTCAGTCGGAATTAATTCTGTCAATACTCGATCAGATTCTTTGTCGTCGTTTGTCAACCAGGTATGCAAGTCTGTCGTAATCTCGTCAAAATCGTAAGCAGTCGTCATTTGATGGGGTAATATGTTTGTCGGTTGATCACTTTGTACGTTTGCCACATCCACCATGTCCAACTCGTCTTCGCCCGAGTCCACGCTGTCAAACCAATTTCGTAGATCTTCTTCTTTTTTTTCGGAATAGGAACCTGAGACAAACACATTGTAAGTTCTTCAAGGATTTTAGCATCGAAAATATTTTTAAATTGTTTATAATATAACACTTATTAGTTGGTGAAGTCGAAATGTAGCTTCGTTTTGTTCACGCCCATATACGTACCCAGGTTTATTTTCCTGACCTTTGCCGGTGGTGCCTTGTCCACTTCCACCGCCGGGGAGTTTATAGCTGAATCCAAAATAATTTTCATTATTAAATTCTGTTTAAATTGTAAAAATCTGTTTAGATTTTACACTATAAAACTCACCAGATTGTTTTTGAGACACTTCAGAAATAGGCAAGCAAAGCCAATTTCCCTCATCACTTTCTGAAAGTTACGGTAGGGTCATTATATGTTCAATAGATATAAGTATAAAAAATAATAAAATAATTAGTTAACTTACTTAATAAACCACTTGTGAAGTCTACCATGAGTTCACCTACGACCGAGCTTTCGCCAGTGCTCATAGTGCTGAAAAATGTTTCAGTCATATAATCACAGAAATGACAAAGGTCAAGTAAATCCTTAAGTTACGATATACCTATTTGGAGTTGCACACGAATCCTGCCTCGCCAATACATGGTCTTCTGGCTCTTGTTTTGACGCTTTTGTGGCGTCAAATTGCTGCTTGCTGAAAACAATAAAGGATGAGTTTTCGATTGTACTAATAATTTTTTAATATTGTACCGTACATACCGTATTTCCCAAGGCTGTAGTTTAGGCGCTGGCGGCGTAGTAGGAATACCAGAAGTCAATCGGCAATGAACACGTTCAGGAGATATTTTTCTAAAATTTTATTGATTTTATTATACGTCCGAGTAGTATTTTTATTTCATATACCTATATATTAATAATTTATGTATATATCCTATATTTACTAACTTTTGTCTCTTTCGAGGGGGTGCATCAGGAAGAAGCGATCGCGAAAGTTGTTTCAATCGTTTTCGTGCATCGAGCTCTTTTTGCACTCCCGGTTCGAGCTTGGACAATACTTTTTTAGTATTTGTTTTTGATTTACGCATCAATTTAATTTCTTCTTCATAGCTTCTGAAAGTAGGTAAACAAAACTAACTAAAATATAGATTCGAAATTTCAAAATATTTTGTGAAATAATACAATACCTTGTTGTTGTACTTGGCCCAGGGACTGGTTCTAATTCACTGCTGCTTTGTTTAACCTCCCTTATATTTCCAGCTCCTCTGCCTCTTCCCCCCCTACCACTTTGAGCACTTCCTCTCCCACTTTGACCACTTCCTCTGCCCCCTCTTCCCTTTTTACCACTTCCTCCACTAGCCAAACCACATGCTTCTTGAACATTACTACAAATTATAGATAAATTAAATATATGTACAATATAAAAAAAAAATTGTACATTTTCAAATAAACAAAATAGTTAGTAAGTACATCCAAAGCTTTATAAAACGAGTAAAAAAAATATCGAGTAAGTTTGTTTGCTGTTAACCAAAGCATAAAAACCAAAAACACCTAAAAACCGCAAAAAAATACATTAATAATCAAGCCACCAACACAAATCACAATAACACAAAAAAAGCAAACGTGCGATAAAACGCGTGCTAGGTGCCAGCCCTGAGAGCAAAACTTACTTTGCTTCGTGAAACGATTGTTGCCAAAACAATCGTCTGTTTTGTACATACTCACGGGTCGCCTATATTCGAGTAATCCAGAACATCTACAAAATATTTAATGATTTTAGAACATATTATAGTTAAAATAATGTCTAAACTATAATATGTCACGTAAGTTTTTACGTGGTTTTGAGTAAAAGACACCAATTACTTATTTAAAATATGTAAACACACGACGGCAGTGTGAATGTGTTCGGATCCTTCGATTTTTGCTTCATGTAAGTTGAAGTATCGTATAAAAATATAAAAATATGAAAGAATAGTATTTCTAGATTAATATAATACCTCAACTTTATTAAATAACAATACATTAAAATACTTACGGCATTTATTCTTTCCGCACACAGACACGCTCACTTAGAAAAACACAAAATGGCGATGTCAAGCTTTTTTTCGTATAGTGTCATATGAATTTGATTTATTATGTTGCCAACTTGTATTTGTAAGTCGGATAATATATTAGTCTATGGTTTAAAAACGATTCACGACGACTTTATGTACTAGGGAATAAGGTTTAAAGTTGTTTAATAAAAACTGGTTGTTGGAAACGATTGTTGCCAAAAGCAATCACGGGTGTTCAGTTTTGGAAACAATCGTTTCCAAAAGCCACTGAGCGGATAAGCAATTTTAAATTACTTTCAAATTAACGGAGGAAATTATTGAAGTTACTGGTGTACTTAAATTGCAATACACTAATATTGTGATTGGGAATGTATGTTGTGACTTTCTCCTTCCTTAATATCGTAGGTAAGGGAGCATTGGATGGACCTGACCTTTTCATAGAGATATTCGATATAGCAGGCCTTTGCACTCTCGGGCCCATAAGCTAGGAAGTGCAATGTCTACTTTTTATCCGAAAACAATGCACAGTCCCTGACACACACTTTTAGGAGCAAAGCCACGGGAAAATTTAGTCACCGACATCTCTGTTTCTGATTTTTGCAACACTGTCATTGGCGTTCTTAATCTACAACATTTAGGTGCATTAACAAACATTTTTTCGAACAAGTAGCCAATTCCAAAATGGTAGTAGGTACTTACATTTGAAAAAAACCCTCAACAAAAACCAAAAAATAGACAACTGAAGCCATATCGACAAAAATCAAACGAATGATTTTCGTTTACGACAAAGTGAGCGTCAAAACGGGCCAATGACGTCACAGTCATAAAGCGTCCAATCCCGGCTAAAGTCCTAACCAGCCAATATCATTGGTTACGCCACGTCGTTACACGTCTGCTTCTGTTTATTGCATGGACAGCGAGTGTCGAACGTGACCGATTTCCGGGCGAACTGCTATCATATCACAAGATTTGATTTCGTCTCTCGTACTTATAAAAGTTAATTCCTTCGTTATTACCTCGATATACTGTTTGTTTTGTCTGGAATTGTTTTTATTGAAAGATTGGCACAGGACCACGGCGGATGGCATTGTTATGGGAGGCCTATACCCAGCAGTGGAGTCATAAAGTCTGTGGATGACATCGAAATAATTGACTGGTAGAAAATGCCTAATGGCATTAAGTCCGCCTTTGTACAAATGTGCATTCAGTATAAATAAATAAATAATTATGTCCTCTTACAGATTTAGCGATACCTTTTTAGAAGAGATCAGTCATATTTTAATCATAATTGAATGCATTCCGATGACTGTTTGAGTTAATTTGACCTCGGCTTGCGCAATTGTTATTGCAGTTTATTTTGTGACTACTTGTGACACGTGATGGATTCCTTGTATTAACGATTTTTATTTTGATGGCTGTACTTCTTTCCCAACAATTTTAGTATAGACCTTCCCGCGTCTTACTATTGTACGATAATACATAATTATGTTTCTCTAATTAATCAAAGGAATGTATTTTTCTTTTGAGAAACAAATGTGTTATACCTTATTTTATTTATGTTAGGAAAGCTTTTAGCTAATTAATAGAATATTATAGTTACAGTATGCAAAATATGGTTAATTACAAGTTTCCATTAATGAAACCGATACAAAAGAACCAATTTTACCTGCTGATGTCTGTATAACACCTTTGTTATAAAAAAAAACAAAAACATAACATCACGCCTGTATTCCCCGAAGGGGTAGGCAGAGGTGCACACACAGTACACCCACATTTCGCCAGTTATGTTTTTAGGTCCCAATGTAATAGGGGGCGAGCCTATTGCCATCAACCGGGCACAAATCCAGACTCCGTGCTGCTACTAAGAATTACCTAATAGAAAAACCCAGTAACACTTTGCCCGACCTGGGATTCGAACCCAGGACCTCGTGTTCAGCAGTCGCGCTCAGCAACCACTAGACCAACGAGGCAATCTTTGTTATATTAATATTGTTATATGGGTTTGTCCGTTGGTTTATTAAGACTATTAACTATTGCACTATAGTGATTACTCCTACCGTTACGTTATCCGTCATCGGTTTCACTTCAATCCGGGAGCGCAGTACGTGACTGATTTATGGAGGCATAACCAAATTATTTCGCAATTTCCTTTGTTTTGTGCAGTATACAGCTTGCGGAAATTTCCAGAACAATTTAATAGTATATTCAGCTGTTTTGAAATGTACAGCTAATAGACAGATATGAGGGTAGTCGATAGTTTTCGACAGCACTGTCAGACGGTAGTTCTTAATTTAAGTTTATTAAAAAGGAACAAGAATTTTGATTTCATACTTAGAATATTATGTTAACCGTATTTTGCATTCCATTCTGGGACACAATAACGGCTTAGGGATCCTTTATAAAATCAACGTAATAAAAAACGTATTAACTTGACATATTCATAAATTCCAGATTAGTTTCTCTGAATTGGCTCGATTCGGATTTGGGGATTCCGTGTGTGTAGGAAAACTCATATGAAATGCATAAACGCTGTGAACCGACTTCATAAGTAGCTGATTTAAAATTATAATTTACAACTGAACGAGGCACCCTCCCTTGTTACAGTTCTGTCGTAATTTGGGAACGATGACAAAACCTCGATGATACATGACAATCATTTCTATGCAAATTATTCGACATGTTTCGGATTCTGGATGGTAATATTGACCCCGTGACCCAGAGTCTTGATGAGATACGCGTCGGCTCAAAAGTTTAGATCCAATGGGATTGGTGAGAATTTTGTATTACAATCTACTCTTGCTTAGTAATTTTGAGTGAGTAATGAGAAAACGTCACGCGTTTCCTTACAAGTATTTTTTTACTTTTATAGTCTTCCATTGCTATAGAAATGGCCCTATGCATACACTACACGCAGTGTAAACAATGTGTCAGTTAGAAAAGCAAGAATTATGAATCGTAGTTCACACAACATTAAAAGTATTTTTAATTTACTGAAGTAATTGAAGCGTTACTGCCACTAAAAGCCGAGTCTCAGCGATGAACGAGGGCATTATTCAGCTCCAGCTCATAAAGAGATGTAACCTTAACTTTATTGGTTATAACCTGAAATAATATTGGAGAGGAATATCCGTACAGTGAAATTTGTGCCATTTAGGGGACAAATGAAACTTAACTCTCAAGTATTCTATAGTACTTATTTCATGTTATTTCTAGCACATTTTTGTAAAACAAATGACGGAATCGGTAGAAGCGACAACTGCGTTTTGCAGCTAAATTAAAAACTCCACTAACGAAGCCACTAAAAACGCCTCGAATTAATACTGAGGGCGTGCGTCACGGAAGAAAGGTAAACGTGAGCCGGGTAATATAATATCGGGATTTTTGATTCCGCACACTAACAAGGTTTTGGAAACCACGGAAATGCTAAATTGGGACTAAAGTTCTCGACTTACTTGAACTCGTAGTAGACCGGCAAATTATGTTATATTTAAGTTCATTACTCCGGCTCGTCTCGGCAAAATATCTAGTTACAGAATACATATTGTCTGAAGTACGAGTATCTGCGATGCTGTGAAGTTGAAATGGATTTTTCGAGAAATCACCCTCCGGCGGCGTATGATAATTCTGTTGTGTTGTTTTGAAACTTTGTGATGCTGGCACATGTACAACATTAAGAGAAGCCATGTTGTATGCTAGACGATAAGATAATTTCGTATTTTATTTTGTAGACATAATAAGTAATGTTTTAATATGTAATTAGGCATAAGATAGTGGGTTTAGATCATGTTTTGGGTCAAGTGGGGGTGAGTTTTCTATTTAGCTTTAGGACCACCCCTGAAGGTACCATTTTTATTAAGTAATTAATAAAGTATATTATTCTACTTTGATATGTTATGCCTATAAGTAATGAGCTTTCAATAACGGTACTTAATTATGTATGCTAATGGAAAACTGACTTATATGACACGGACAAACATAATCAGAATAATCAATCAATTGTGTATTAGGCATGTTATGTTAATATTTGTTTAGTCAATACTGGGTCTCTATTTTTCTATTTGATTAAACCTTAGCTTCTTCCAAATTCCACTCTAGTCTGACTAGTTGCAATTGGAGATCTGTATGCTACATGAAACCACTGCCTCTTGGGTTTCCACAACCTAGTTACTTAACCTTGACTGAACTGCTTGTAAGGCTGTTTCTCATCTATAATATGCCTCAGTTTCTTGTCCTTTATAATGATGATATTAGTTATCATATAAAGCATTTATTCTAAAGCTTGTACCTACAGTCATTTAAGCTACAGATGTTTGGACACAGTCAAAAGATTTTTCTTTAGAATTTAATATCAACTGCTTCAAAAATTCGATATACAAATTTGGCAAATTGTTACAACTTAGTTACAAGAAAACAAATTACTGTCTATTCTCTAATTACTTTGTCCACTTTAAAAACAGAACCTCAACTAGGCAAACATACTAGGTACTGTAGACTCTCAAAAACAAAAGACTACCGAATTATTTCTACTCAGTAAATGACTTCAAAATGCCTGCCTAGCTTGGCATGTCGATTCCTCCGTGTGAGTGACGTTGACAATAGAAGCTATCAAAGCCTATCTTGGGTCGGACAAACAGCCCCGAGCCAGGATGAAAGGGACTTTCACTTAGCGTAATGTGTGAAGGCATATGCTTTCATCTGCTTCGGAGTAAATGTTATTTTGCTTAATACATTTGTGCGTCCATTACGCGTGTGTTTATATGGAGTAATCTGCTGTGTTATGTTGCTGGTGTCTTTAGAGGTATAACATATGGTTTGACATTATGTATGTCGTGGAAGCTTGACCGTTGCTGACTTCATTCCACTAAAATGAGGCGATATAGTAGTATTTAATTTTATGGAGGGACAATAACACACACATCTTTAAGTCTAGTTTAGAAATTGATAAGTGTTAGGTAATCAGGCTTCTCCAAGCATATTAAAGAAATACATTCTTAGTTAAAAATAATGTCGATTCTGCCGGTAATTACCAATTGTTTTAGTTTATTAGTTGGTAAAATATGTATGAGGCTTAATATATTAGGCGTATTATGAAGTCTATATAAAATCTTAAACTAGAATTTGAAAGGCCATGCATCCGTAATCACTTTAAGTAGGTACTTAAATTACTCATTTATTTAGGTTAATACATTTTCTTAATAACCCTTAAACTACTTAGGCTTCGTTTATCACCTGACGGCATAAAATGCAAGTCGGCTGCAATAAATAAAGGTATTTTAAATGAATTTGATTGTACTGTCTATTCACTATCAAACAAGCTAGATGACTCAGTACCATAATAAAAAGAAAATTACCATTCAATTTCAACTAGAAAGGGGAATACACCTGGTCTCAAAAATATATCTTTCCCGTTCTGTGTTCAAGCAGAATTTCGCATTCAAAATCATGAATGAAGTTCGTTGGATGTTTGCTAATGAGGTCACAGGTCTTTAATTAAATCAGACTGGTATCAGACTGGCTTGGTACAAAACCGAAGACTCTTGTATGCTAGATAATGTGGCAAACGTAGGTATTATGAGTTGCTGTTAAAATTTTCTGTGCAAATGTATACTCTATGTATATTGATATAGGGTTGACCTACGCCAAGACATTTTTTGGAAGTCCCGGCTATGTTAAGCTGCTCTGGCCTCTGGTGCTTGATCAATAGGTATTATTTACTATTGTCTCTTCTTCTTTCTCGTTCTCACGATTCACACGTTTATTTCACTAAGTTCGGATTCATATGGAGCTCTTGTTCCTAAGCTAGTGACATGACGGGGCCGCTAGCCCATTATTATAAATCCGGACAAGTGACTAAGATTTCTGAGATTATTTTGGCGCTTTCTTACAGCGACAGTCGGCATAGAAACGCCGGGCAAGCTGGTGTGTAACAGAGTATCTATTCATTCATAGTACTTTTGTTTGTAATCGCTTTGCGACAAAAAGACTTGGTAAAATATATTTAGGAAATTTCAATTTCCTAATATATCGCAACTCTGCAAAAAGAAAATGCCATAATTACAAAAAGACATAGTGGGTAATACTAGGTTCGTTCAAACAAACATCTTGCCAGCAAAAAAACTCAAAACACCAATTACGTTTAAAATTATTTAGCGATTCGAAGGTAGCAAAATGGCCAAACACCCGTACTAAAAAAGTTATATTAATATTAAAACTTCCCATAAATCAATCCGCTGCTTACCGAGTGCAAACACAGTGAAATCAAAACACCGCAACGCATAAACCATTAGCTGGCCCATTAAAATTATGTACAGCGCCGTAGTCATCACTGTATAATTTTATGAGCGTTAAACGCAAAGCTTTGTACAGTCAACAATGAAAAATATTTATCTGATTTATTTATTGTAAGTATTCGCTGAGTGCGGAAACGAGATACTGTTTAGGGTTGCCGCGGTGCTTCACTCCTAATTTGATGCGATAAATGTTGGGTAAATTAATGTTACGAAAGGTGAAATATATCTATATGGTGCTGTTCCCCGGATAGGTAAATGATGAATCGTTAGGCTTGTAATTAAACTTTATCTACCGAGAAAAAACATGACTCATTTCGATCGTTGAGTAAATGTTAGGTGCTGTATAAGTACCTAACTCATAATCAACTGGCTGGATTGTAAGGCTAATGCTATGCTGCCAAGATCACTCAAGTAAACCTCCTATTACTACTTATTTATGCTTCAATTCCACTATTATACATGTTAAATGAATCAATGAAAATATTAAATAGAACGCCATCTAGCGAGTATACGACAAGCAGCATACTGTTCCTCGATAAAATATTTCTCCTTAGTGGTCATTCACATTTATCAACACACGTAAAGTTCATATACGTTACACACGTCCCCTATACAACAGTACACGGATCGTTCCGTGATATTAAAGTGAAGGGCTCGCGTATTTTAATTAGCAAATATAGTAGGGGCAGCCCTATGTCAAGCACTAAACTCGGCTGGCGCCCTCCGCTACTGGCGCTGATAACGCACGGTTCGACGCGCACCTGCGAACTTCTGAAGGTGGCTCTATTTTAATACTTATAAACTGTTTACGATCTTTTTATAATGAGCCAATCAAAAGAAGAGCTACATAACATATAACATCACGCCTGTATTCCCCGAAGGCGTAGGCAGAGGTGCACATATAGTACCTACACCCACATTTCGCCAGTTATGTTTTTAGGTCCCAATGTAATAAATTTAGGTGGCGAGCCTATTGCTATCAACCGGGCACAAATCCTAACTCCGTGCTGCTACTGAGAATTTTCCAATGGAAAAACCCAGTAAACACTTTGCCCGACCCGGGATTCGAACCCAAGACCTCGTGCACAGCAGTCGCGCTTAGCTACCACTAGACCAACGAGGCAGTCTAGAAGAGCTACAATGAGGCTATTATGGTATGAGGCTTTTGTATGTGAACGAATGAGTATCTGTGTCTATAAATAGTATGCAACATGTTTTAATTATTTTAAAGGAAAGATTTATTGTAAGGTAGGTAGCAATTTTTATGCTATATTTGCTTATTTTATTAACTACATATTATTTGGTAAAGTATTCACTTCTACTGCTACCATGTAATAAGCATGTTTTCTTGAGTCTTCTTTGTAAGAAATGACGACAGAGAAGTAAGGAACTTAGTTTCTATCCCTAACTGGCATGAACGAGAGGAGTATAATACAATACTTATCATTACAAATGTATATCCAATCATCTATTACAGAAAAAGTTCAGTAATCCAGCCAACTTTTGCTTCAGGAAACAATAGTTTCCCTTTAAATAAATTATTTGATTTGATTACGTAAACAGCGAGGGTGACCAAAAAGTTTGGTGGCGAGCCGTAAAGAATTCTCTTGGAATCTTTTAAAATATTCAACGCGTCACTACATTGGACGGACTTTTAGACCATAAATGTACTGTTTTTTATTATGTTAGCGACATTATATACGGCTTGAGAGAACAAAGAAACAAGGGTAGGTAGGTGGGTACTTATAGTGGCGCTTGTTGGCAGCGAAAAAGATGAACGGCTGAGAAATATAAACGCAATATGCATTCTTATCCTATAATCAACATGCATTTGCATATATATACCAAAGCTTAGGTTGATTTCAATATCATAAAAATCTATTTCAATACGTACATTCCAATTCTTTATAGGCATGCTTCTATAGAAGATGGATTAGGAAGAATTTTCATCAAATCTCATACAAAGTACCAATGTGGCCTGTAGGAAGAATGATAAATAATGACTTGATTGGCGGTGTGGCTGAAGTATCAGACAGCTGCGCAAGGAATTGCGGGTTCGATTCTCGCATGGGACAAAAAATTGTGCTATCCGCAGATATTGGTCCCAAGTCTGTGTGTGATACTCATAGTGCTTAATCTAACAGTATTACTCTTTTTAAATTTTCATATATACGTGTATACAGGGATAAAAATCATAAACTGCTATTACACATTCAGTTAGTGTTGTGATCAGTCGGCCGGACGCCGGACGCCGGACGTCCGATTAAACTTATGCCGGATACGGTTCGACGGCCCAAATATTGATTCAAATGATTTATCTTCGGAACTACATTATGAGTTGTTAATAGAATAGTGTGATTTTCTATTTAGGTATAATTATTAAAATTAGGAATTATTGTTTTTAGTAGCTTTTATACGAATCCACTGTCAATCTTGCGTGCATATGCAAACTAAGTAACAATTTAGTGCTAAGTGTAATAATCTCTCGTCTCTAAGGTGCAATCTTCCATTTAAAGTTTAACGACACCCGTAATTTACCAATGAATTTGCTCTAAATACGGCAGCTACCGGTATTTGCGGGAATATTGCCACTTTATTGTGCCCCGCGGCTGTCGGTAGTGTTGCCAAGTAATCGGGAATCGGTGGAATGTCCATACTTATGTGAATATTAATGTGTTTTGGGATAATTGTGTTTTAATTGTGTAATTGGTTGAGAATTATTTTTGTTCGGACGCAGTAAAAGGGAGATAAATACTTTAGCTTATCAACAGCACAAAATATATCATGGTACATAAGAATAACAATGTGGGAGGAAGGTAAATAGTATTACTTTCATATTAGGCATAAGAACAATCAGAATAATATTCTAATGGGATTTTCCTTTACTTTAATACATTGCAAACTAAACAAATTGCAAAATGCCTTTTGTGTATAACCAAGCAAGGATTTGAAAAATCCCTACTAATGTTATAAACGCAAAAGTTTGTGAGTATGTATGGATGTTTGTTACTCTTTAACGTAATAGTGGATTTTAATGAAATTTCATATGGGGGTAGCTCACAATCTGGATTAACACATAGGCTACTTTTTATCCCAGCGGCGCAGCTAGTAAAATTATAATTACACTGGCATTTACTGCAATTCATACGTAGGCAATGATACAATTCTTACTTTACTAATTGAAAGATATGTTCTCGTTTAGAATGGAAGGCTCCTGTCAAACTAACGTCGAAACATAGTTACAAACAGTGTTGGACGCATGGCGTGTGGCAGTTGCAAATAAAAAGCATTTCCCGACGGACATTGGAAGCTTGTCGGGTATTAGCGAAAACAAAACTGCGAACTCAATCTGAATTTTTGAAATAGTATTGATAGTGGTAAAAATATGATAATAATCCATATATTATTTTTGGGCATAATATTTAAAGATTTAATAGCTTTGTTTTCTATTATTGCCTCTATCAATATAATTAAGCATTTACGATTTTGCTACTTTTAGAGCCTAGTGGTCTTCTCTCATCGCGTCAATACAAGTAAGAATAGTACTCAAGCTGAAAAAAGTTTAACAAGCAGTTGGTCAGTGGAGATACCTAGGTTGCGCCAGTTGATACTGCATAGTAGCCTCACTCGTGGAGGCTGTTAATACGCCATATAAAACACAATATCTTTTTACCTAGGTACTTTTGTATGATTTGTTATCTACCTACTTATATAACCGTACGAAAGCTCCTACATTTTAGCTTTTGTTTTTAATCCGTGGCTCAGCCGGATAAGTATAACCTCGGAATAATAATACTGCCACAATGGCCACCATACCTATCTGTCTATGCTTACATTTAATTTACGAAGCAAACTTTGCTTTGGATTTGAGTGGTTCTAAATTTTACGTAGATCCCGCGATATGATGCTGGCTAATTTGTTTTTTATTATACGTTTTTAAACGAGTGTCAACAATTAGACGTGTCGGTAAATTTTCCAATGATAAAAAAAATGTGAATTGTATCACCGGTATCTACCTATTCTTTTATAATTTCATTCTGATATTTTTTGTGTAAATAGTGGTTTGGTCGTGAATTGTTAGTCAATCTTCTTATCGTATGGTTGATGAACAACCTGGTGTCAGAGTTAAAACCGTCTGTAGGTTTCCGACATGACTTTACACACTGTTGAAAAATATTTCAGTTTTTCCGGTTTCCTCACGATCTTCTCCTTGAACTTTTTAGTAATTGATAACTAATATATAGTACTTAAAAGCACTTGAATTGGAAACGGCATTGGTGCGTGTGGGAGTTTGAACTTGCGACTTTTGAGTTGGCAGTCCAACGGTCATAACACTCGGTTATCACTGCTGGTCAATTAGAACATAATAGGTTCATCAAACAGATTATTCGGCTAGTAAGAACGTAAATACAAAGCTTTCAGACGTTCTGTGTCTCAAAAGGCTGTACATCAATTGTATAATTTCAAAATTGTGGAGCAAACTACAAGTCAATGCGACGCTACTCCAAGTTCTAAAAATAACCGCTTGGGTACCATAATGGTTCTTTCCAGACTTCAAAACTTTCAAAAGAAAATACTACTAGTAGTTAGAAATGTTTTAAAATTCCATTTGTTGAAACTTCAAAGTTAAGATTGGAATACATCGGAGTCGGATTGAAGGAATAAACTTTTAGAGGTATCTATAGGTACCTAGAGTGTAGGTACCTTTTCAAGGTTGAGGTAAAATGTTAAACAAGACTAGTTTCACTTTCGAAACGTAATAAAAACTTATTTTGTTCGTGAAAGTTGAGTTTACAGATGTGGTCGTCGAATGGTCGGCGAGTGGAAGATTCTGTGGTTCCCCACTTACGGCAGGCATGAGTGTGGCTGGTGGAGGCGAAATGTAAACTTTATTTATAGTTATTGCTAGTTAGAAAGAGGAGGCCTTTGCCCAGTAGTGGGAAACAAAATAGGCTTTAACAAAAAAATTAGATATTGCCTTGTGACTAGGGGTCTTAGGCTAGTGGTAAGAAGCTTGTCCAATTGAAATCGAGTAGAATAATAAATGCATTAGGAAGATATTACGTTTCGACTATGTAGTATCATATATAATCTTTGTGTGTATAAAAAAATATATATTGCATTACATACCAATATATTTTTCGTTTTGACACTTTTCTTGCCCTGTCCTTGGTAGGAAGGGTACCTATTGGTAATGTGTAGATATGTTAATGATTTTTTCTGGAATTATTAAGAGGTTTGCGTTATAGTCTTTTACAGTTATCAGTCCGTCAGGATTTTATGTACCTTTGCTTGTATCGATATAATTAATAATATTATACTAATACGACTGCCTCGTTGGTCTAGTGGTCGCTAAGCGCGACTGCTGAGCACGAGGTCCTGGGTTCGAATCCCGGGTCGGGCAAAGTGTTATTGGGTTTTTCCATTAGGTAATTCTCAGTAGCAGCACGGAGTCTGGATTTGTGCCCGGTTGATGGCAAAAGGCTCGCCCCCTATTACATTGGGACCTAAAACATAACTGGCGAAATGTGGGTGTACTATATGTGCACCACTGCCTACTCCTTCGGGGAATACAGGCGTGATGTTACGTTTATGTTATACTAATACGCAATTTAGATAGGCAGGTACCTATAAATGGAATAGATATACGGTAACTTCTTGGTTTATGTCATCTTATCTTATATGTATATACTACAATGACCTCAAGGCGATAATTTAAACCCAGTAATATATTATAATAATTTATATCAGCAATGCTGCTATCATTACAGATTGCATACATTAATTAATTCAATGCCAGATAAATCGTAATCCTAATGCTGTAATTGAAACAAAGCAGTTTAGCTAATTACCATAAACAGATTAAGTAGGTACTGTTATTTGTGGAGTTAGTTTGATTAGTGCTTCAGTACGTTGATATTGTTATTGTTAATTAGTAAATTAAATTAATCCTTCTTAGCTTCAAAATCGACAAGAAATCTTATATAATATTAAGTTGTATACTTGGAACTCAACCTATTCTAATCTATATATATATAGGTATATATAAATGATTTCTATATATGTATATATATATATATATATAAATGATTTGTTGTTTGTTAGTCTCGCTAAACCTCGAGAACGGCTGAGTCTATTTAGCTAATTTTAGTCTTGCAATATGCCTGGAAGTCCAAGAAGGTTTAAACGATGAGAGGGTGGTACAATGTTTGCCGGGTATGCTATATATTATACTTATTAGTCTTAGTTTGTGTGTCTAACTGTCTACATAATAATATTTGTTATGATTTTCTTCAATATGCAGCAGACCGGACTTTGTGGCGTACATTGAGAGAGGCCTATGTCCAGCTGTAGACTGCAACGGGCTATATGATGATGACACCAATAATGAAACTTTTCATAAACTTATATTTAAGAAACAAACCTAGTCTTCAAAAAACTTTGGTTACTTTTATGTAATTATTATTCATAATAATCTGGATTTTCTCATTCAGCTTCTGTTTCTTCAATTTACCCACATACAATTAATACATGAAACTAAAAACCATATTAGAACTTACATTATATCTAAGCCACAATATAATACTCCAACAAGCTGCAAAACACTGAGGTCTAACTTACAGGAATAGTTTAATTTACGCCCAAGTAATCAACAGTACCGCGGGAGACCGACTTCAAATTCTAACATAATACATACCTACACCAATTCATAATTTATTCGCAAACTCATCAGTGTAACATCACAATGGTGAGTTAGTACATTGCGCGCTTGACGAACAATGGCCCGCGATATTAGCCCACTAAACGAGCAAGTTAGTGAAATCGCTCGAAAATGTTTGTGCAGCGAGCTAGAGTTTGGAGAAGCTTGGTCAAAATGCTCGAATCAGATGTCAGTGACGTGAAGTTGTGATTATTGAGCTAATCGTGATTCTTCTTCTTATCGTATGATTGATGAACGACCTTGACAGAGTTTAAACCGCCTACAGGCCTCTGACAAGGCTTAACACACAGTTCTCTCAGGTGTGCTGGTTTCCCCACGATGTTTTACTTCATCATTTTCAGCAACTAATTACTTATTTATAATACGCACATGAATTCGATAAGATATTGGTGCGCGCCGAGGTTTGCACTTGAGATCTTTGACTTAGCAGTCCAGCCGTCATACCACTCGGCTATCAGTGCCATCGTCATCTATACCATACAAGACCTACGTATAGTTATATAGTTGCAAACCAATATTTTGTCAGATGGTTGGACAAAACAACATAATACAAACAATTTTTTTTAATAATAATTTTATTTATTTCTCTCAAAAAGTACATTATAGTTCAATAAATTAGCTTAGCGTAGACATAGCTAAAACATAACTTTTTGAGAGCTGGAGTCCGCACTAGGTTCTAGACCTGTATGACGGATCTCCAGGCTCTCTTACTCCTTACAGTCTAAAGAGGTAAACAGCCAACGTGAAAACTTTACATCATCAACAAAAAATATTCCGTCCTTCGCCTCGCCGTCAAATAGACGTCAACCCAAGGCAAGGTGATTACGTTACAATTCCGATTAGTGTGAGTTTCATACAAAGAAGCACGGCTCGAGTTGATACGGTGACGATCGCTTTTCGGGTTGATATGTTTAAAACCTTCAATCGTAAGAAAACAGAGTATAACAAGTACATACAATTAAATGCACACGTTAGCCCGCTTCATATGTATCATGAATCGTGTACTAACGTATTTTCAATTTAAATTGTGAGTAGAATTCCGAGCGCCACCGACGCGGGAACGCGCCACTTCAGGCTTCTCGCTTACATGAATTCAAAAGTAGTAAAGTGCATGAGTACTGCTTTCGTTATGTTCACGCCTACTATAGGAGGCACTCCTTAGTAAGAATATGTGCTTTTAAATGTGAATCGAAATGTCATAAATATAAAAAAAATATCTCGCCTATATTGGCAAAAGTGTATCTATACCTATATACGCATTCATATCGCCAGGCTACAAAAAAAACCTTGTCTGACCGAGGATAAGAAATCAAGATTGCAAGCTCAGCAGTCGCACTTAGCGATCACTAGACCAACTAGTGGGTCTGGTGGGAGTTTAGGTTTGCAACCCGTCGGGAAAAGTGTTACAGGGCTTTTCCACTAGGTAATTTACAGCAGCACGGAGTCTGAATTTGTGTCCGTTAGATGTCTGTCCCGCCTCCTATTACATGGGGATTTATAGTATAATTGGCGAAATATAGGTTTACTATGTGCACCTCTGCCTACCCTTTCAGGAAATACATACGTGATGTTATGCTTTCAATTATATACCTACCTATAATAACCTAAATACTTACATATATACCTACCTAATCAAATACTAACATAATGAATTTAAAATAGCAAAAGAATTCGCTCAAAGATAAAAAGTTACCGATTTCAAAGAATCTCTTCACTGAAACTTGAAGACAGCTGTTGCTTCTTAGCCATAAAGGTATTTCGTTAAGCCAATCCTAGTGGAGTCCTAATGTAACGTAAGTAATGAACCCCGGCATCGGGAGGAAGATTTATTCCCGATTCCAGCCAGACTACCTGGTAGTCGGCTCTTAAAATCAATTTAACGAGTCAATTGCTCGCTTAGACGCTAAGCACTGAGACAAGCCGAAATAAATGTAAATTGAAAACTTGCTAAGCTAAATAACAATTTTGGAGCTGTTTATTAAAGTAGACATTTGAAATTGTCGTCTACTGTTTGAATACCTACTATAAATAGAATTGTAATCAATAAAATTGTCGCTTGTTATTTATAGGTAGTTATCGGTATGCTATCAAAATGGCTGCCTCGTTGGTTAGTGTCGTATACCGCGACTTCTGAGCATGAGGTCTAAAAATCAAATTAAACCTACGATCCTTGGATACGAGGAATGGAACCTACGATCCTTGGGTCGGGCAAAGTGACGTTTGGGTCGGGGAAATTTTCCGTAGCAGCACGGAGTCTGGATTTATGCCCGGTGAACGGCAATAGGCTCCCGCCCTATTACATTGGGACCTATAACATGACTGGCAAAATATGGGTGTACCGTACCTCTACCTACCCCTTCGGGGAATACAAGCGTGATGTTGTGTTATGCTTATAATAGTAATATTTTTAGGATGTTAAGTTTTATGATTAGCATGTAACGAACTGTGTTATATGTATTGAAATGAAGTGTTGAGATTAGCAAGCAAGACTACAGAGTGCGCCTGACTTACAATTAGGTTTCTGTCGCTCAGGGAGGCTCTACATGCACCCCAAAACACGCAATTGACAGGCAACCTGTACACGAATATCTATATTGTATATCACCGACATCACGGGCGAGGAAATAGCTCATACATCAAATATCAACCCCATAAATAACCGGTTATTTAATTGAAAAGCAAACCATGTGTACTACATTCATACTTTCAAAATTCAGATACAATCATTCAATATTACCGATATGATAGCCAGCACAAACCTGCGCGTCAATTCAACAAAAGGGATGTACACATAAGCGGAACGATTTTACAATCCAATAACAGTGTCGTTGAACGAGTCATATATACAGCCATTCCGCGCCGGTACACTTTTCAATTTCATTCACTCGTTCACTCCCTTCAATAATATTGACCTCTCTGTAATATGTGTGCTTTATTAATGGAGCAACGTAAGTACGTACGCGTAAGTGCTAAATCATTCGTTCTCCGTTCTGTTTTCGCCTCTCTTTTACGCTTTTTTATTAGATCGCGGGAGATTTGAGTAGAGTGTTTGCCGCGTAAATATGGGTTAGGAGATGATTTCGTATGGTTTAGATCGTAATGCGATATCTTTTATAAAGTGTGCTCTTGTGTAGGTATTTATTTGTAATTTACTTGTAATCTAATTTTGTAAGTGGTACAGCCCCATTATTATGAACTCGCTTCCACAACCACAGTACACAATATACCTACTATTGTTGCAAAACTGAAAACTTGAATAAATTATTATTATAACCTACATATACAATTATCACTAAATTAAAATTATAATTAATTGAAAGCTGATCTACCTATATTTAAATACCTTGGCTTATTTTTCCACCTCCACATAAGTTCCAATTTAATTAATTGGCGGTTATTTTCTTACACGTGCTGTTACATTTTCCTTCTTTTAATTCATTCGATGAGTAGATATAGTTGAAAATGTACATTATAAGTTCTTACACGTGTAGACTGTAGATACATTCTTTTACTTACGACTATTGAGTTATGGTACTACGCATGTTTCGCCTAATGTCGTTTCGATTGGATCCTTATACAGCATATCGCCTTTATCTCCGAGAAATTTGTCTGTGTGTGTAGCGTTTTATTTACCTAAGTACCTTGTATCCATTTAGTCTTCAGTGCTACAGTCGCTAGAAGTAAATATGTACATTTATACATTAGCTACTTGGATACATCATAATGTTTGTCTCGGTATATGAGCAAGCACTTTCTCTCGATAAGCGCGAAGTTTAATGTAGGAATAAGAAAAAATAGGCCCGTTTTTATTGTTGGTACGTGTGTAAATATCTATGTAATTTAGTTGTGTACTCGAATATACCAAGTAAGAAAATATTAGACTTGGTATATGTACTAAGTCGGGATAAAGTAAACATTTTTATATACATTTGAACTGTGAGCGTCATACTATATCAGATTCCATTAGGTTAATAAATGTCCTTATAATATGATAATTTATTTTTAGTAAAAATTTGTGTGCAAATAGTTCGCAAATATGCAGTGCGTACTGTACCTACATTTTAAGGACCTCATTCACATTCTTTATACATGCTTGTCTGTATAGATTCCTAACTTAGGCTATCTCCAGATAACCTCCCATTCATGGATCCACTAGGAAGTCCCTCCACATCTGACTGCTCCCCAAACAATCTAACAACATCTGGAACTTGAAAGGACCAAGCGTTTCATCACACAGTCGTTGGAACATTTGTTTTTATCGCCCTCTCATTGCCAGTGTTAGACGTTTGTTTCTTTGGCCCCTGCGAAACAACCCGATGTAAATTGTACCCTGAAAGTTTCTGAAGGTTGTTTATTAAATTACCGCCCGTCCGACGATTCGAGTGTCACGACTCTAGTTGGACGGTTCAAGTTGTGGATGTTCAGCGGGAATCTTTGTCACACCTCTATTGATATTTTTCTGTTAAGTGAAGTGTCCCTTGATAGAGCTGTGATAGAGGCTTGGAGACTGGCACAAAAAACGAGGCCTATGGTTTTTGCCAGCTGTGCCCAGTCGGACTGCTGATGGTCATGTAAATATATTTTTTGTCACCTTTTGCTCGTTAATAATGACTTAAATTACGACAGACAATAAAATTCTTAAACAGTTTAACATGTCAACGTTATTCCTTATTGTGTGTTCTAGATAACTCAGTGAGTAAGTATCCAATGTTGATCATTCTAAAGTCGCAAATATGATTTTATTAAAACAAATAACTTATTTTTACAGTTGATTTCTATTAATATTACTTTCCTAGTCCCTAAATCTTTGCGTCGCATATTCTCTCTACTTCTATCTGCTTGGACCAACACATAAAATAAAACTTCTTAGGTCTTGTATCCGATGTTTGCTATTCTTTTTGTTGCATTGCTATTAACAATTTTGAATTACAATTACGGACAAGAAATACTGTCAGTATGGTTTTTGGCATATCTCTATGTTTTTTGTAGTACATTTGCATCAACATGATTTATTTTTAAATATATTTATGATCTTATTCAAATACACAGAGAAGAAAGCTTAAAACAGATCACTGTAACACTGACATTAAAGACATCAAAACTTCTTGTGGTTCAGTTCACGTGAGCAATTTCCAGTATATTCTAACATTCAAAAATTGAGTAGGTACGTACGCTACCTAAGTTATTATGTCAGAGCAGTGATTAGATGACTATCAAGTCGCCGCTCACGAAACTAGTGGACATGAAACTGAAGCTTCCACTAATAGCAGGTAAACTTAATGTTGTATATCGATCGACGGCGCTACGGAGCACAACTTACGTGGCTTGTTTACTAAGTAACTGGATGCGTAGTGCTAAAAGTGGAGCTAAGTGGCACGGTAATGTATTACGGAATATAGAAGAATATTTTTATATCCTTGAGTCGTTATCTCCTCTGTGGCACGGAAAGAGAGAAAAATAAGAAAGCGATTACCTTTCGTAGCTGAGAAGAGTCTAGTATGAGGCTGCATGTACCCATTGTAGATGAAAACCAATATTCTAGCCCCAGAACATTACATGGGACGAAATGAAGGTATACATACTTCTGATGAAGAAGAATACTCCTTGCTTCTAGAATCACAAACGTGGTTATATGTTTGTAATCATGACAGTGAAAAAAAGGATAAGCATAATACATAACATCACAACATAAAAATATAACATCACGCCTGTATTCCCCGAAGGGGTAGGCAGAGGTGCACATATAGTACACCCACATTTCGCCAGTTATGTTTTAGGTCCCAATGTAATAGGGGGCGAGCGTATTGCCATCAACCGGGCACAAATCCAGACTCCGTGCTGCTACTGAGAATTACCTAATGGAAAAACCCAATAACACTTTGCCCGACCCGGGATTCGAACGCAGGACCTCGTGCTCAGCAGTCGCGCTTAGCAACCACTAGACCAACGAGGCAGTCTAATACTAGAAGCATAATACTACTAGTACCATTCGTTTTGTAGCCAAAATATCTATTGCAAGTAATTGGACCACTAAAGGGGTCCTTATAAATTCTCCAACGCTACACACAGCCAGTTTATTTTTCCGAGCTCGTGTGTAATTTGGGTCTTGCCGACTCCATTTTCATTTCCCCGTATTTGAATTTCAATTGACTAACCCATTACTTTGTTTACATTGGGAACAATAAATAAAATTGTATTGTTCTGTGGGTCAGACAAATGCACCGCTTGTAACATTGTATGTTCGAGTGTTGTGGAGTTTCTTTCTGGTTAAAGTTTGAATGATCGTGTCTTTAGATGGAAGGTTAAGCCAAGATCATTCTTTCTTTTCAGAGTTTTGGTTCTTGTCAATCGAGGTATTTGCACTATTTTCTATTTTAAGCCTTTTATTTGACTTCTCTGGTGGCGTTCTAAGGGGGAGGCCTTTGTTCAACAGTGGACGTCTTCCGGCTAATGATGATGATGATGATTTGACTTCTCTATAGGACGAGACTAATTTTGTGGTGGTTTTTATGAAAGGTATCTCAAGAAAAGTACCGAGTTACCGGTAACATGTACCTAAAATTAAATTTAACTGTTCTTGTCTACTGTGTAAGCTTACCAAATATAATTATTTAAGTTCTGACTGCCTCTTTAGTTCAGTTTCACGTTTATCCATAGTACGGATAGTCTTTAGAACGTTCGTGTTTTTACGAAATGCAATAATACTTGGCTACCGACTCTTTTGTCTGCGAGAGCCACAATAACAGCTTTTTTGTTCCGATTTGTCAACGGCGGGGACATTTTTTATGCTTTTAAAAATATTTGTTTACTATTTCCGACGTTTTCATTGATTCGTATTGTTTTTGTAAGAGAAAAATAGGTTGGAGTAAGTACTCTGGATTCTTCTACAAATTATTATGATGATAAGCGGCGATACGTGAGTTTGTAGACTACTGATTTGTAAAAATATATGCCTTTAAGTGATTTCCGAAGGCAAGGAGAGTAGATAAGGTATCAGCGAGCTATTTATGAAAAAAAAAAACATTATATTATCATTTTTGGCTATTTTAGTAACAAAAAGTCTTTTAGATCCATCTTATTCATTGTTATCTACAACTTTCTCTGAATAGCACAAATTCAGCCATATCTACTACAGATCCGGGTTAAACTATAAGACGTACATAGTTGAATTCTCCGAGCCTCGCATACCGTACGTAACATCTAATCACGGAACACGACATCTGGTCTGCCATCGATCATCCGGGCTTGCAATTTTCCGGGCGCGCGCCCAAACCCGCCGTCGGCCCATCCAACACCGATAATGCGTCAAGACTCACGACTTCCTAATATTCAATTTTTATCACACACGAGACTGAGAATTGAAAAGTGCTTTATTTCATCGTATTCATGTTTTAAAGTAGAATTTGGAGCTTTTGGTTTCACATGCCTGATAGTTTTAAGTGCTTTTGGTATTATATGAAAAATTGGGAAAATTTATAAAAAAAATATAGTCTATCATGTCTTTGGAGTCCTTTCCTCTAATCTCTTCTAATTCTGTAGGTCCTTAAAATACGTAGTAGTTTAAAGGATCATTATAATTCTACCGTAACTTAGTCTTATTAAAACTTGCAAACGTTCCAGTTATTGCTTTAGTCAGTTTTTTAGAGTTGGGATTTTATTACTGAAAACTTTAGCGAAAACGCCAAACTCAGCGATCGGAATTTCTTTTAAGTTCAGACATTTTTAATGAATAGGAATTAATGAGATACATTTAGGTCAGTCTATCATCCAGACATAATGCTAGCGACTGCTTCTTCGACTGCGACTCTTTCTACCTTTGTAGCCAGTATCATGGCAGAAGCCTCTCATTTCTCCACCACATTAGGTTAAAGATAGATTTGATTGACTGGTCCATACATAACACGCAACTACATGAAGCGCACCGCAGTTTCTCAACAAACAAACCGATACTTATCTTATCACAACCAAATCACGAAAATCAACATGTGCTGGAACTTGGTAAACCATTCTCGACCAATCTGTTCCTTAATCACTCAACAGTCAACAATCATCCCGGCGACGTATTTACATAGATATGCGGGCAATCAGGTGATAAACATTAGCCAATGTGCCGCCACATTATGCTAATGTGGTACTCGCTGAGCTATTACAGACCTTTGTATATGTACCCGATACTAATTGGGCAGTAAATGCGAAGCAATTGATATTGTCATCGTTCAGTCTTATTCGCTGGCGTTTTCAGCGTATTGCTGGAATCCGTTATGATTTTGGATTTAGGTTACGTGATTGAATATTTTTAGATTTTTGGGGAATTGCTAAAGATGACTTCTTAGTTATTTACAACATTTGGAGGTATGACAGATTTGTGACTTCATGGATCTTATTTTAAAATTCAATTTAAATTATGAGCATTCATAAAACTCTTAAAAGAACGCTAACTAAAAAGAATATTATAATTTAACATATGATTACTGGAAAAGTTAAAACAATTCCATTAAGAAAACATTCACCAGATTTTTGTCAAATCCAAATCCCATCTCACGGATACTGTTCCACCATTTTTAACGCTAAAACACGTGTAGTAGAAGGGACCGTAATAAGCTCTGTCGTCTGCTTCGCAAGGGTTGACGTTTAAACTTTAGCAGTGATGTTTACTGCCACCCAGCAGGGGCCACTTAAAACGCCACATAAAATTTGCCGAATCAACTTGTCTAGATGTGGCTTGAACTTGTTTGCTCTGTTGATGAAATGTCAATGGTGGTTTGTAGATTCATTTAGTTAATTAGATTATGGGTTATTAGTTGTGGCTTTGAAGTTTGATGTAGTGGATTGCAGAAGGATGGGAGATGATAAAATTTGACGGCTACATTTAAGCTTCAGTCGGAACCGATTCCCGATTTAAATTACTGTAACCGGTATAAAGAATTTCCGAATAAAAACATTGTTAGCACATCGTAAAACTGACGGAAATCATACAACATAAGTAAAAAGTAAAACTTACATATCTAAATATAGATAGAAATGTACATAAAGAAACTTTTAATAACAATATCACTCTCATTATAACTGATATTGATTTAGCTGTTGGTACAGCAAGAAATTTACATTTCATACGAGAGATTGAAATTGTCATCCGCCTATCATTAGCAACACACGCGGCTAATCATATCGAATGTTCACAGCTTAACATTAGCCCCTAATAGACCGCTACAGTGAGCGCTCGTGAGTAAATATTGCCATTATAAACATTCTGCATACGGGCGTAGTATTGTGATTGGATTGTTGCGTATTGTTGCAGCTACCCTCAAATTGGAAGTCAGGTTAAAGCTGCTGAACTTTCTGAAATTAAATAACACAGGAATAATCTTATTGATCGCGTAACTAAATACTGCTTTGGCTGTAAAAAAATGTAATTTTTTAACGTATCTTTTTAGAAAACTTAAGAAGGAAATTTTGCGATGTTCAAAGGCCAGTGTCTTGTAAACATCATTTTTTAAAACCCATCGGAACTAAAACTGGCAAAAAGGAATTCTAAATTTAGTACTATAATAAGTAAGTTACGCAAGGAATTGATTTGCAAGAAAATAAACAAGCTCTTCCAGCACATCTTACCTCTAGACGTAGAACCTTAAGCAGATAATTCAAGCTAGTTGCGTTTGAGTCGCCACCTGGGAGCTCCTAATTGCCTCAACACATCCTACGAGGACCTAAGGTGTCGTACACACGTCCTGTTTTACTACACATAAAATTAAGGACACTAATCACAGTAGATTCCATCGGGCGATTCCATTTTGCAGAAACGGAAATTAGGTCACATCTCTTGGAGAATTTAGCGCCATTCATTCTGGAGTCTTAATTTAGTGTTTATAGAATTGCCTTAGAAGAAATGGTTCTTGAAGTACTAAAAGGAATCTACTTCACGTTTATATTTTGTCTTAATGGGTATGCGGTATTTGCCATGATGGTAATGTTAGTTTATTATAGGCTGGAATAATTATTTTCAAGGGATTTTTAATTAGGTTTTTCATTGCTTTAAATATGCTTGTAACGCGTCAACTAGTTTTAATTTCATAAATGACGCTCGCGTGCGATTTTAAATTCCTCCTCAAATACTTGTTGTAGGGTAGCACGGTGAATTATAACGGAATTCATATAAGGAAATCTCCCTTAATAATTTGATTAACATTCTAAAATGATTTTATTTCATAAACAGCCATGCCATCTTTCATGACAATACCGTCTTCTAATTGATACATCTATATGATCCACAAATAATGTAGCTTATTTTTATATCCCTGAGTCACCTTCGCGTAGCACAAAAACTGGTCTAAAAAATTCGTTTAACACCTACTCTATTGCTATATTGATCCTATCAATAAAGTTGATTAACCTTATTTCTAGGAACTGAAATGAAGCTTACTTCATTAATCATAACCTTTTCTGCAACGATATTTAGAGATTTACCTATAAAGAGACTTGAACCCCAAGAATTTAGCATGACGATAAGAATAAACAACTCTGTTCCAACTTTCTCTTTCTGCTAAAAGATTGGATTGCTTCCTTTTGTCCTTTTTTATTTCCTTCGAGCTTTTTTATTATCCTTACTGCGTTTTAACATCTTTGGACTACGTTACAGTTTCTCTATAACGAAATAATTTTCTGTTTAATATTTCTCTTTGTCCGACTATCTAAAGTTTTGGAGGCGTTAGGAAATTCAATTTGGACAATATACACTCAGTGTTTTCACTATAAAGGATTGGGTTTAATTTAAACAAAAACCGTAAACTTGGCGGCTTAACGAGTAGTCACAAGTGCCTCGAGGGCTCTAGGCGCGAACTTGGCCCACTTTATGTATCTAATCTATAGAAGGTAATGACTTCGCAAATAAAGGTCCCTTTTGTGGCGCTTGATTTTTATTGGAGAATGTCTTTGATCCTTCAAAGGCATTCTCAGTTTGGATCTCAAATATAAAGGCTATTTAATGCCGTATATTTTTATCGTTTATCTTTACAGTTTAAAATTGAATGAAAATATTTACGTGAAAAGTTTAGTACCTAATGATGTAGCGTTAAATATATAGCAACATGTAACGGCAGACAAAAATTGTTTCTTAAAAAACTTTTGGCAGTTAACCACATTATTTTATTACAGCAAAAGTTAGAATAGGCAAAATAACAGAAGAAATAAATAATAGCCCACAAGCAGACCTCATCGAAGTCAGAAAAAGGTTAGATTGATGCTGATTCCAAGCGATCATATTGCCCCAAGAAACAATTGCATCCCCATTCAGATTCGCACCTGAACGGGCGGCCGTTCCCGAAGCAATCTCACTCACGCGTAGGCATTTTATTTGTCTATTATTTTCTTCGTGAGATTTATAAGTCGATCGTGCGAACTTGTGCGGACGAGAGCGAACGAAAACTTTAATAATAACTGCGGATAAGTGTAAGCGGGGCTTGCAGCACGTTCATAGATTGACGCCCCGGTTCCACCAGCCTCGATCACGTACCGAGAGATTTGCTTGGATTTCGCATGGAATCGATATCGTATCTAAATGATAGGGTCTTTATTATAGCATATCAATGTTTTGAGAATATCCGCATTGAGTGAATGTTTTAGTTTGAAACTTTTTGAATAGGCTATTTCACGCCCCATTACTGAAGAAAGGTCTATTCGTTTTTCTACTGGTTCGTAACTTGGGACATTGTGACACGGTGATGGAGATTTTATCTTGAGGACATTTGATAATAATTGAAGATTAAAGATCATTACAGCTAAGCTTGCTTAACTAAAATCGGGCTAGCTAGCGCAGTTTTTATAAATTGATTATTATAACAGTTATATCAACCACTAGTGTCCTACCAATTCTAATAAATTGCCGTATAACGACTGAATATAAACAGCCATGGCATGAATAATTAAGTGGAACTGGTATCGACCACCGGTATGATGTAAGAGTATTGGAAAATATTGCCGCCTTTAAATAGTTCATTAACCATCAAACAGCATTACCAGCCATTAAGAGCTTCCTTAAAAACCACGTACATCGATTCTATTAACAATAAACAAAGATTAGTTCCCTCACAACGGGTTGTAAGCCACTATTTATCAGCTTGAGGGTAACAGAGTAATTTCACACCGACGTCACGTCGCCCCACTAGTTGTCGCCCAGATATATTGAGGGAGCAGCTATACCCACTACTTGTAACCGAGAGTGGACGGATCTAATTGTAGATAAATTCAGAAAATATTGGTCGATTGATTTGACGATAATCCTGGTCAAATCAGTGAAATAATTTTAAGTAACCTTTTTTTGTAGGACGTAAAATATTTGTGTCCTTTTAATGTTTATGATAAAAACATTCCATGTAATATGTCAACATTAGTACTAGTGTCTCATAAGAAAGTTTTTCTGTTTACGCTAGATCATGGCCAACTTATTTACAACATCCATTATTTATCACAGCTGTTTAATATCAGCCATCTCACAATAGAAGAAATACTAGGATTATTCTCATGAATTTCTACATAAATGTAGCAAATAACAATAGTTTCTTATTCGCGTGACTGCAATAATGGAAAACATAAATCTAAAGAGACAAATTGGTGTCCGGACAGCGACTGTGGCCTGAAGACGCGGACGCCTCTGTCTGCTTTCATGCCTCTTGACAACGCTTTAGTTGCGTACGAAAACACCTTACTTTTCGTCTTACACTATCTTTATCTCGATGACGTAAAGTCTAATTTGGCTTCCCCGAACTGCACCAAAATATTTGTGCAACCAAACCGCACAACGTTCGCCGTGCGGTCGCAGAATATCTTATTTCGTCGTAATAAAGTTCTGTTTGCTATGTGTCATAGCATAAAGCGTTTGGTGCGGTTGCGACTGCGTGTAGTCCGAGTTAATTCCGAACCGGTCACGTCTCGTTGCCGACGTCGGACCGACCAGACAGACTGACATAGAAAATGTCGCTTATGTTGGTCCTGTGTTGGTGCACGTATAACTTTTTGCTTCTATTTACTTAATACCCGCTAGAAGTACTTGCAATACGGTATGAATTTTATAACAGCTTTTAGAGTACGAGCTGAATTTCTAATAAATAATCCTTCCAGCTTACTTTTTATGTGTTTCTTGCCATAATAGTCAATACTAGTTATTTATTTTTGTTCTCGCTGAGAGCAGTATGTCGTCAACGTAAACCAAAACATACAGTCGTTTCAAATCTACTCACTATTGAAAGGCGAGTCAACATTTGACTAAGCTCAACTTATTCAGCAACAACTGCAGATACATGACGCATCAGTTAAATATCTCGTTGTAAAACGCGGCGCTCGTAGTACATACCTACATACAACGGTTGGTAACGAACAGTTGTACCGCGCAAAGTTGATTCCTTTCTGTTGTGTGCTATGATCGTTGAGTGGACATGAACGTATTGCGTTCACGGGCTTAGTGTTTGGTATAGTTTGGTTGGATTCCAGTTTCAATGGCCGTTCTTTTGGTGCACTGAAATGTGATGACACTGTTTTGTAGCTTCCAATATTCGTTTGCGATAATAAATCTCGGTCTGACACCGAGAGACAAAAATGTTTTTTTTAACGATTTTGCATTTTGTGGTTATTTTGGGGTTTGATCTTACAATTAGTATGGAAAAAAACATGGGGATAAAACATTTGACTCGGCTAACGACTAGGGTAATTAGGATCTTATTGTCATTTCAGTAGTAATAACTGGCGAGTTGAATTAAGTTTTGGTAGAAATACGTAATAATGAATAAAAAAAACGGTGTATGGGCTTAATAATAGAGCTTATACAAACTTCAGCTTTGAAATCCACAGTTCTAAATTTCTCCGTAAAATAGACAAATTTCCTTTGGGTATATTTCTCCGTAAAATGCATACATTACAAAACTCGCAACAAAGGGAACCAAAACTAAATTCGGTCATTCCGAGACGAAGTTTGTCAAGAAGCAAATTAGTGGGTGAGTAAGAAACGTTGTGCATTCTGCGCCGGACGGCCGACTTCCGCGGTCGCAATTTGACGTAATGTAAGGAGCATGGCTCCTCTGTAATTCGCGGTTTACTTGACTTGATCACTGATTTTTAATATCTGCTTTTCAAACAATATCAGAATATACTTGTGGTACACGTTCGGAAATATTAGATGATAATACTAGTGCAATTGCTTCAAAAATTGTAGAGTATTCTAAATTTAATAAGTTATATGCACCTGTAATTTAACGTTAACTTAAATAAGCAAAAACAGCAACTGTGAAATATTAGTATTAAAAATGACCATAAAAAAGAATTTTCCAATTTCAAAGTAAAACGAGTGTTTCGCGCAAGACCGCAGTTTTACGCCGAATGTTTAAATCACAATTAAATTGCATACCAATGCTTGTAATGCTGTGTATACTTTTGTGTAAGATATACTTAACTCCATTATGCAAATCGGTCATGTTTGTAATGCACGATTAGAAAAACGAGCCTCGACACGGAGGCTATTTGACGTCGCGCGCGGAACTAGCCGCCCCGTGGCCTGTAATTCACAGTTTCCTGGCGACGTTCACTATTGTCGCTTTTTTCTTACATATTAAGTATGAGTCTTCCGTTGTGCTCGCTGGAGTCGGGACAAGCGCTGTTGTGATAAATTATTACCGAAGAAGAAAATTCTATTCAACCGCTGTAAGGTCGTGCTATTTCTTGTGTGATTCGAGCTTTTAGTGCTACAATGGTAGCGTTTACAGTGAATTTTTAGTCGAAAGTTTTCACTTATTTTAACATCAGATTTATGATCTATTACTATAACAGTTGCGACGTCAAGTCCTTTATGTACTTTGCTAATGTTTGTATATTAATTAATATGCAACGACAAGTACTAAGACAGGATCGAACGCTTGTTCAACACGAGAAAGCAAGCTAGCAAACAGAACACAACGCGCAATGTAAACTTCACAAATTCGGTGTATGGCACCAACACCCAGACAGTGACTTCAGCGGTGTTAGTTAATCCCTCCGTATTTACCCACCTCTTACACCGGCGCTCCACTCTATTAGATTATCAGAATTTTTTCCTTGCTCATGTAGTTCAGCTAATGTTTCTCTGTTGTCACACGCCTCGAGGAAACTATTATGAAGAAGATAAAACAGGTGGTACTTAACTGTAACTACGTGTTATCGTTAAGAAAGTTGGTTTTCCCGTAACTGCGTCAGATAGAGAAGTCAATATAGTTTAATGTGATGTATTTGTTGTGGGTAGTTTGCGTGTAACCCCGAGCGTTGGTAGTGGGGGTAATGATCGAGTCATTAGTGGTTGAATGGTTGTCGAGAACAGACGTTTTCAAGTGCGTTTTACGTGTTATGAAAGATAAGTAAAATAAAAAATGTTTCATGTTATCGTTGGCATTGTCAAGTGTTTCATGAAATTGATTGTTTAAAGTACATTGTAAAATATAACTACGTACAAAGTTATAAAATGACTCACTATTTCACACCACAACGCTCCCCATACTAGTTGCACGGAAAACCTATAGATAACGTATGGACCTATACCGCACTCTTTCCAACTATGCAACTAATAAGCGACGGAGTATTTATGAGTCGGCCGCAACGTGCAGTAATTGCAACTTATGATGATTTGTGGCTCCGGCTGACTTTAACTTTGCAGCGAACTCCTAGGTAAACATATTATGTTCTCTGTTGATGGGTGTTGCACTACAACCAATGTTTTCAACCTGGTTAGTAGTAATGTTTGTTTGGTTCGGACTTTGTTTTAAATTGTGGTTATACTGCTTTTACGTTTCCATTTACTGCAATGTTAATTGTTGGCCATTATTTATATTTCGTGTTTGCGGCATTAACGTTTAACCATACATAAGCTTATATTGTTATATTTGTACCAAATACAGCCTTAATATTCTCTTTATATTCTAGCTGATAATTATTTATGATGAGAATCCCTTTCCAAACACGAAGATGCCCTAGAGCTTTGCTGTCACTAAGCTAGTGCTTCAACAGCCGAAATGCAATATGTAGTAGGTCGCTCTTAGTAGCCGATTGACAGCTTGCATGAACAAGCACTTTGCCTGTACCATGTATTGTGAGGATAGATGGTTAATATGAGCCATAATTCTATTGGTGAAGTGACCAGACAATGTGAGAATTTTGGAATGTTTACATACATACATAAAGTCACGCCTGGAATGATTTAATATAGAAGTATCAGATCATACAAATTTAAACTTTAAGGTGAATATTTTACGTTTACGTCAGTTTTTGTTGTATACTTTGAACGTTAATAAAAGAAATTTGTAAAAAATGAAATCATTTTATAATATTTTTTTGCTATACAAACCTCTCCAAACGTAACTTAATCTTTGTGAAACAAAACAACCTGTCACGCCAAGATCAGCATAAATAACAAATTAATTCTTTTAAAATGTACTTAACAATTTCCATCTACCTGTTCCCCTTCACCTTCTATTTGGCAACGTCACCCAAACTTGGGCCGATCGTCGCCCAATAAAACACCTCATTCTATGGAGATCCCTACAGATACGATCTTTGCGTTCCCTTACACTTTATTGGGTAAATAATACCGCTTTGTCCCCTTGTAATTGTTTCCCTTTTCTCTGCCTTTATTGCGATGATTCAGGGTTTATTAAAGAATTTGTTTTGGCTAATTAAGTTTTTTAAAGTTGTTATGAAAAAGATTTTGCTTGATTGTCTTGTTTTTCTTTGGGATTTTAATAAATTTCTCCATATTTGTCTGTTTTTTCAGTTATATTCTAAAATATATATCTTAGTTTACGTTCATCGCGCAACAAACTAAATTCTGTTCAGTTTGTCTCAGAAATTGTGGCATTAATGTTCTTAATTAAGCTTGTGCAAATTTAATTTTATCTTAAAGTTTTTCTACTAAATTGCCAAGATTAAATTTCTTGTTTCGACAAGACTCGTGATCTTCATCTAGTAGTTTAGCTTCTGGCTCACGTGTTCGGACTAGCAGACCTGTTTACGGTAAATGCAACATCTATTGGACACCTGCGCGCCGATCTATAGCATGGACATGACCGTAATGTATTGCCAAGTTAGGAACAGCATTAGAAGACTTTTCGGTAATGGAGTGCTCCGTAATTGCGTTAGGAACTTTTGTTATAGACATCCGATCGAATTATAGTAAAACGTTACTCCGGATGATTTCCAATTATTAGGGTAGTTCCCTTTGGAGTGGAGCAACAAAAATGACATTAAATGTTCCTACAGTGTTATATTTATCTAACTTTTGACATAAGAAAATGTAAGTGCAAACCGGATCTTGTTTATACACAAATCAGTGATTAATGCACATCAAATCAATAACACATAAGCATCCGTCACTGAATCATGTTAAACTGTAGAAATAATCCAAAAATTTGATCTAACACTGAGTCAGTGTTAAGCTTGGCTGCTTTCCGTATAATATGTTTGATTTATCCGGATTTTAATTAATAACTACCGTCGACGACCCCACCCTTATTATACATTCTATTAAAATGCAAAATGAAGTATTTCGCCGGGTGTTAAAACAAGTGAATATCGAGCTTTTCCCAAATCCCAAATTCAAGCACTCGGGAAAGACGGAATATTTCGGAATATTCCAAAGAGCTATAATTTGTATGCGTGTCTGTTCAACGGCACTCTATTGGCAATATCTTAAATTGATATTTGACACTGTATAGCCTCTCGAGTTCTCGTGTGACTTTTACGACTATATTTATCTCTCCTAAATATACATTAGCGGGCACCTATTTTTCCTTCGAATATATATTTTTTTCCGTTTTGTATCGACGGTGCCGTCAGCTTCCATATATTGATTAGTAATTTAGATATTGATGTTGGCGCACAGGGAATAAGATCTCGGCCGTACGATATTTAACTAAGATGGATTGTTATTTAGAGTTAGTGTTTTAGAAATATTTCTTTATGTTTGATACTAGGGTTTCAAGCTACTTAGTTGTTAAACAATTGATATAATTGAACAGGAGTGTCTTAACTGAAGTAACTGGACACTCGATTAAGCCAATGATCACTTGTTTAGGTTTAGAGGGTTCTCCAAAATTCAAGATGTAAACAGTAAAAATTTAATATTTTGCCAAGTAATGCATATTCTGAATCCATGTTTTACGATGCAAGTCAGGTACTCTGGAAGTCTAGACATGTAAACCAGCGCTAAAACGTTCGGTTCGAAATTTAAAGCGGTCATAAACATCGCAATCGATTACTCCCAAGACTCCGGATGCCACGCGAGCCTAGCAAATCACTAAGTATATGCGCCTTACGTTGCAACTTCTCTGTCACAGTTTTCGCAGTGCTTCCGTCTCTTTCTTTCGTTAATGCTCCAGTGAGAGGGGATACCCGGTGTTAATTTTTACTCAATTCTCAGCGAACACATTAAGTTAATTCGTTCCTGGGCTCGTGCACTCAACACTAAGTTAGGATGGACGTGAGAACTGTTTTGTTCTTACGTTTGTGTTCCAAACTGAGGTTTCCTTTATTTGCTATTCAATTATTGTTTGCAAAAATCGTTTGTTTTTTAATCGGATAACGGTTGTGTTGTTTGACGGCAAAAGGTTTGTTGTTTGATAAGATAAGATCTTCGGACTACTACTGTTGGCTTGGCAGCAAAATAGAGAAAAAGTGTTTGTATGTTAACTGAGGAAAGAAATACAAAATCAAACCATAGTACATTCAGATTACCTAGCGATTTAAAACAGACAAACGAAGAATACAATACTTTTTTATACTTAAAAATGCCACGTCACGATGTCAAGGACCTTACAGTTCACGATACAATACGCATTTATTTATGTAGGTAATGATTCAAGGGGTATTCGCCCGCGGCGTCGATATTTTTCCATAATTAATCATTTTGTAAAGATTATACTTTATGTTGCTTGTCCGGATTTTTCTTTGTGTACATACTATTAAACGACCGTTAGCGTTGATACCCGTTTTGATTTATCGAAATATAAAAGCCAAGTATAAAATAAACTTAAGAATATTTATAATCTGGATCACGATCTAAATTCATAGTTGTTATGACGTGTTTATTTCTGTAGGTTATTTGATCATAATTGAAGTAAAATAATTGGATGCGAATTTGACAGTTTGATTTAAACTTTGGATTTGCATAAAATATTACTCACAGGACCATACACCATACCTATAGGATTACTGGCATAATATGAACTAAATATATGTATGGTAAAAACTAGTCTTACATAATTAATAGTATTACAGTGTCAATATAAGCGAATTCGATACAGTGGTACTATAAGACATTATAATATGTAGATTATTATGTACAATAGAATATACTTACACCCCACGACATAATACAGAGTAACCTTAAAACTAGAACAACAGTGCAAGTGGCAGTCTTATTGTTACAAGTAATTTCTTCTAGGCAACCGTTCATAGAAAACTAGACAGAAAAAATAACGGGCATATACTTATTTATGACCTCCAAAAGTTTTACACCTCACTGTTTTTACGCTACGTTTTTACCTACTTTGCTAAACCACAAGCCAAGACCGACTACACCATCGTATAATGGTGATTTTAGGTTATACGCTGTAAACGTCGGCATGAATTTTATAAGAGTTAATAGAAGCTAGTTTTAGTAGCACAAAATGAACACAATTTAGATGTAAAGCTTTAAGCAATGGGCGGTTGTAGAGCAATGCACTGGTCGATATAAGTTCCGTTCACTGAAATCACAAAGTTTCTTTGATAATGGATACGGCTTCCTAAAGTTACTGTTGCTAAGTTTATTTCGTTTTAGTTTGGATCTCGGGAGGTTTTCACCTGTTTTGGGAACTTTGGCGATACCTTTAATTGAAACACTCGCACTCGTTGTTTTAATTTTAGATACAAATAGTTTGTACCCACTTACAAGCAAAATTAGTTAGATCTTTGTAATGAAGCACCGTGTTATCTAGCGGAATGTTTTTTTATTCAGATTTACTTTAATATAATATCCAGGTGCTTTTTTCTATACAAATATTACTACCAAGATATTCTTCAAACAATTTCTATCACGTACTGGGAATATTTCGGAAATTTTGCAAGTCCACTAATTTTTCAGCGAAAATAGGTCCTCGTCTTGTATATATATTATTTTTCCCATGTTTCCTCATCATGCCTCATAACGCTTCGTACATCTTGCGAGGCTTATTAGCACAGGCTTCCGTTTACTCATAAACGGTGTTCGCTATTTTCTTTGCAAGTAAACTTTAGTAGAAATAGGTTTAAGCAACGTTCGCCCGGCTTACCTGGCGTTAGTTAAGATAAGAACGGGGTTTTTAATAGTGTCTGCCTCGTTTTTATATCCCGGGAATGGAATTTTAGCTGAACCCCTGCGGTAGGTTTAATTTGAAATATTGTGTTACGAGATTTTATTGGTCAAGTATTGTGCTGATAATATCGTATTACCATTTACTTGTTAATAAATATTTTGTTATGTATGTATTTTGTTATATTTTTATTACCAAATTATTTTATTATTCTGAGCTCTTAATTATTAATCAGAGGCACGTTGTGAAAAGTAAGATAAGTACAGTTAACAACGACTCGATTGGCGCAGTGGCTAAGCGATTGGACTGCAGCGCTAAGGGTTGCGGGTTCAATTCACAAAAAAATGTGCGATCCGCAGATGTTTGTCCCGAGTCTGGATGTTTGTGTATGTGACATTTCATGTTTGTCAAACGCACCCACGATACAGCAGAAAATTCTAGTGTGGTAGAAATCTACCATTCAAAAAATATGACGAGATAATCAAACACTATCTCTGAATTCACCAACCTCAATACGGAAAACCAAACAAATCAGAACTACAAACATAGATATTAAAAATCCTAATTCGCCCGCAGACTGAAATGCTAAAGGAAGAAGAATAAAGGAATAGTTCGCGCTACGCTGGACCATTACTTATGAAATATCCCGTATTATTACGCAGCTTAGTCCGCCTCGCGTTTTTATTAGAAACGCTAGACGTCTAGGTGGAATTTCTTTTTGAGTATGACAGATAGCTTTGTTCGTACGGCTTAAATAACATTTATTTGCCAACACATTTCTGGGGGAAATGTTAGATGTTTAGATTTTGGTTGTGATAGGCAGGTGACTTAGTGTTGGCGAATGGTTTGGCGGTTATACTAAGTTTTTGATATGGTTCTTTATTAAATAGGACTTCTATTTCTGTACTGTTTGGTTATATAAAAAAATATTGACGTAAGAATTGGTAGGTATGTGAAACGCTACTTGTGTTAGGTCTATAACCTGTGCTATAGGAGTTAGAGCCTTTATTGTCTTATAAATATTAAGTACTGGATGAATGTACACTACGATAATCATAATTTATCATTAACTTCTTTTTCTTATCGTATGGTTGATGTACAAGCTGGTGTCGGTTTGAATCGCCTGTAGGCCTCTGATATGGTTTTATTCACCGTTGAAAAATCTCTCAGGTGTGCCGGTTTTCTCACGATGGGTTTTCCTTCACCGTTTTTAGCAACTGATAATTAAATAATTTATAATACCTACGCACATGGTTTCGCAAAGACATTGGTGGTTTGAGCTTGCGACCTTTGACTTGGCAGTCATACCACTTATCAATAATGAAACCATATAAAATAATGAAGCAATTACCTAGCTTACATATAATACCTTTCCTCTTACTTTAATTCCAACCTCAAGTTATGTTTCACAAACGTTTCTTTAGTACATAAAGCTAAACATTCAGTTCTGCTAATAAAAATGCTAAGATCCATCCAGTCTACATCTTAGATACGTTCTGCTGACCCCCCGACAGCATTGATAAAGGTATCCTGTGATGTTTTCGCAGAAATGCTAGGTTTATTTGGCGTAACATATAATAGTACGCCTTCTGTCCTGTTTTTTTATCGAAAAGAAACGCTTTGATAAAAGATAAAGAGATGCTGCCTTTGACATTTATGTGGATCCAAACGTTTGATGTGTTTGTGTTTATGATGTTATTATGCTCATTAACTGCTGCTTTTTTTTTGTGAAACTTCGGTAAATAAATCGATTTCAAATACTTTATTTTAGAGTTGGTATCGATGAAGCTTCATGTTTTTTTTATTTATTTACCAGCTTCCGCCCGCGACTCCGTCCGCGTGAATTTCGAATGTTTTGTAGCGTATAGCCTCCCTCAATAAATGGGCTATCTAACACTAAAATATTTTTTTAAATCGGCCAGTAGTTCTTGAGATTAGCGCGTTCAAGCAAACTCTTCAGCTTTATAATATTAGTATAGATTTATTAATGAGTCACATCAAGATAAACACAAACATATCAAATTACAAATCACAGGTGTACTAAGACTAGTGTTTACATCAATTATAGACATGCACAACAATTCAGTAGGAACACAGTATTCACTGGCACAGGTACAACATTTGTTGATGCGCTAAGGGTTGCGGGTTCGATTCCCGCACGGGGCAAAACTTTGTGCGAACCACAGATGTTTGTTCCGAGTCTGGGTGGTTGTGTATGTGATATTTCATGTTTGTGAAACGCACCCACGACACAGGAGAAATTCCTAGCGTGGGGCGACGTTTTATTTTTAAATAAGAAAAAAAAATTACATACTAAATTTATAATAATAAACTAAGGTAATAAAATAAAACATAAATGTTTTTTCAAGGCTGTTTGTTACTCAATTGGGCTTATGAGAGATTCCACAAACTTGGCAGATACTGTATGTATTAAAACTAATTAACTTAAAGATACACCTTACATGAGAACACGAACGCATAGAACACCCGCTCTATAATATAGTACACTATAACACCGGTTGACGTTCTGACCACAGGCTTCCACGAACTAAGATAGCTCCGGATAAAATAAATACCTTTACATAGACAGCATGTAATTTCCAAGAACTTACTCAATTAATATTCCTTGGTATTAAATCTCAGGTAGTTAAGTGTACTATGAAATGCCAGTACATTTAATACACATAACATCACGCCTGTATTCCCTGAAGGGTTAGGCAGAGGTGTACATAATATAGTACACCCTCATTTCGCCAGTTATGTTTTAAGTCCCAATGTAATAGGGGGCGAGCCTATTGCCATCAATCGGGCACAAATTCAGACTCCGTGCTGCAACTGAGAATGATCTGATGAAAAAACCCAGTAACACTTTGCCCGACCCGGGATTCGAACCCAGGACCTCGTTCTCAGTAGTCGCGCTTAGCAACCACTAGACCAACGAGGCAGACATAGTACATTTACCTAACGTATACAGTTCTGTAATGTCAGTACGTTAATGGAGGAAGGGGACAAGTTTTGTTTTATTTGGTTTAGATACGAATGCATTGAGTGCATTCTCTTCAGCGCGCCCCTCACTTCACGTAGAAAATAAAAATGTGTATGTTAAATTGTATTGTAGCTGCAAATGGGTCATGGGCTCGACTTGTACATTCGTGTCATGTTGGTTAGAGTATTCTGTTATATAATAACAGTCCGTAACTGTCCCACTGCAAGGCAAAGGCTCCTTTTACAAGGGCTTTTCTGTTATAGCGAACTTGCTTTAATTAGATAATTAGATATTACTAATACAAATCTACTTTCGTTAAGTCCTCCTAATGAAGTCAACAAGCTATTCAAAATCGTGTGTAACTATGTATTCTCTATTAAAAACTTTCCAATATTTATCATCTACTTTAATAACAGTAATATTTTAGCAATTCAAATGGCTACTATCCAGCTATACGGAGGATTTTTGTGAGAAATATCTTTAGTTTTAATTAAAACTTAGTGTCGGTTTTACGTGAATCATATTCAGCTTCGGACGGGGTATAACGTCCCCCAAAAGAGACATTCAGGCTCGTTCCAGTTTTTGTTATAGACTACTATGAAATTGCGTCGGAAGATTTTTGTTAAAAGAATTTTTCGGTATTAAATTTGTTATTTTTACGCCCCGGAAGCATGTTGATGGATTAAAATGGTTGTGTGAATAAAAAGGTTGGGCTTAAATAATAAAATTTATTAAAATGGACGTCGAGAATGTTAGTATAATGGGAAACTAAACAAAATGAGATTAATATAATGTAATTAGATGTTTTGTAGGTAATATATTCTAAAGCTATCCAAACAGTGGGCCCTACTTTTCTATAACCTTAACAAAATGTTGAATAATAAAAAGAAGACTTGTTAAGTAACGCAAAAGTAAACTTTGACAGCCATAAATCAAAATTAAATCAACGTATCGAAAATCGATTAAACTCGTATAATGTAACAAATCTTAACTCCCTAAATTCCATCTGTGAGTGGTCCTTGCCAAACAAAGGGTCTGCCCAATTGTTGTCAAATGAAGATTCAATTGGCCCACAATAAATTAGTTACCCATCGACTTGGACCCGTTCCTTCATTTGCACAGCCA
This sequence comes from Abrostola triplasia, assembly GCA_946251915.1. NCBI lineage: Eukaryota > Metazoa > Arthropoda > Insecta > Lepidoptera > Noctuidae > Abrostola > Abrostola triplasia. Next base: position 3,030,582 of record OX276433.1, read on the forward strand.
CATAGACTTCATTGTGCGAGAACCTTCAGTACAACAGTACACAACCCTCATTGTTGCTTGGAATTCGGTACGGGCTGCGTTTAATTGGTATTTCCTAGTTTATCGATAACTTGCGTTGTGCATATCGATTACAACCCTACGCGTTTTCGGCGGGGATATAGAATTAATTCATATAGAGGTCACGTATTGGAAAGCGAGGGTGTGCTGTTGAATGTGAAATTTGGTGCGGGCTTTACTTCTTCAGTTTTATAATAAGCACAATGGCGCAGTGACGGAATGGATGATTTTTGTGGGTAGTCTGAAAAGTTCTGGTTTGTCCAAAGTCGTTCCAATTCTTATAGGTTTAAATGATATTACAGCATCGAAATAAACTACTGAAATTCGTTCACAAGTTCAATAATCCAAAATGATCACATATTTTTCTACCTACCTCACCGAATAGTTCGACCACCCTCAATTTGAATACGCCTCATACAGCGTAACTTCTTATCTGCGGATAACACCTGGACGCATTGTTACATCTCAAGTTAAATCTCGAATGCGGGGACTTTCGAGTTTGCCCAGTCAAATGCTCCAAGTGACATCGCCCATTATTGCCTCCGTACAAACATTATCTACTGGCTTACCCGGCTTAAGTATGGAGCCTTTGTGAACCGGGCCTCGCAATGAACCGTAAGAGGAGGGGATTCCGAATAGTTTAAACGATAAATTGTAATGGTTTCTATTGTTGTTACTAAACCTTAGTTGTGTTTTTGTTAACGTATAGCAGATATTCTTTATAGCTAAAATACCCTTAATATGGGCAGCTATTTTTTAACTTAGTAGTTCTATTTTGCTTTAAAACGTTTGAAGCTGATAATTATTAAAACGTGTAAAACACCGGCTTCAAAAACCCTTTGTATTTCGTTCTCCATTTGATTGATGCTGAAAATAACCAAATATTTACAATATTCCTAAGAAAATGAGGAAGTGCGTCAAGTAGGCAAACAAGCGATACGTTCCGCGTTCATATCGCAAACGATATAAAACAGAATTTCGTAACAGGTAAGCCGACACCTCTACACCTGTGTTGCCAGCATAAAATACATATATCTACGTAAAAGATAAAAAATATACCTAAGCTTTCCACCCCAGCGTTCGCAGATCCCTGATAATTTATCACCTCTATGTCTATATGAATAGGGTTCATAAAAGACTCATCGGAATTGCCAAGTGCGGTGAAAAATATCTTATTTGAATATCCCCGCGCGAGGGAAATGGATCGGATAACCGTGGAACTTTTAACTGAAATAATATTGTCGTTTGTACTAGAAGGTCCTCGGCTTACCGCAGTTGGGCTTCGTTGCTTTCTTTTGTTCCAAATATTCTGAAGTTGTAGCGGGGGCGATCGTGATACTGAAAGTAAAGCCTACTCGCTATGTAGATAACAACCTTTGTGATCGAAAGAAATATTTCACAAAGTGTCAGTTCACATACTGTATAATTTTTTCGCTGAGGTACAGTCGGCGAAACAAGTGATGATGTTATTGTTTACACAGTTGAATACAGTTTATAAGAATGCCTTTATGGGAATTATCGCGCTTATTTTCACTGCGGTGGAAAACGGAGGTGGGCTCTTGCACTATATACACGAAGAGCTTATTCCCATATTTTAATCTGGCAGCTATTTAAAAATGACTGACTATACGCTGTATTGCTCTAGTTATTAAGGCTCTAAATGACGAATTATTAAAATAAATGCCAAAATATTTTCTCAATAAAGAGCACATACAGCGGTATCAAACCACCTCTACCCCGATCATATCATACTCAAAACCCTGCGCAAAGGCCTACAAAGATCAAACACTTACCCAAGGGACAATAATTTTCTGATGATAACTTTTAGTTGAAAATCAAAGGACCTCCCAATTTTGTATTAATGAACTATAGTAAAGCCGTAAAGTTACGGCCGCCATATTTTGCATATGCATGGAATTTGAATGTGTTTGTCAACCTTTACCGACCCCTTTAATGCAATGAAAGTTTAGCAGAATATGACCCTAGACCTCAAGATTGTTGAGTCAGCGTTGAGAAGCTATGTGTCGCTTTCAATTTTGGGTAGGTGTGTATGAAAGAGGTGATGAGAAGAAATTAGGTACTGTCTTTTAAATATTTGAGTCCTTAATGCGCTTTCACTTTTGTTTGAAGAATAAAGAAGTATTTTTTTTTAAAACGTTTTTTTTTGTATTGAAAGCCACTGTTTTTTCTGGTTTGTCCAGTCATGGTCTAATTTAGTTAGAAGTTGTAATAAAATAAAACAAAAACTTAGGCAACAGTATGCCTATGTAATTATGTATTTAACTCCGTCAGAAACTGGTAACTTTAAAAATACGAAGTAGTAGGTATTAGGTTCGGCAAAATCCAAACAATTTTTCCCCTAAAAAATTTTCCTGATTCCATCTTAGTTCGACTCAACAGCTATACAGACAACATCCCACATCAGTTAATAAAACAGAGTTACTAAGTCCTATTAGTCTCTTAAAATGATTATAGAAGACATTGTAAAAGATGTTTATATTCGAAAAAAACCGTTAAGTGCCGACGCACAGTATTCACTTGCAAACTTCGCCAAGAAAGTTAAAGGAAGCTTCTGCTAAGAGCTTTGTACGGGCAATATTTCATAGTTTAAAAGACGTAAGCACTGGTATACCTTTTTATTCAGTGTTTATAAAATGTACTAGCTGGCCAGTTTTTTCATAACTTTGGCAAGTTTAACGTGGTTGAAAAATGCAGGTTACATCGGGGAATTTTAAGTAAATTGTTTTTGAAATATGCGTTGGTTAATTTTTTTTGTCGGCTGTAATTTGATTTAAGTATGTTGTGCATTCGTTTTGTTGTTAATAAAATTTGTTTAGCCGTTACATTTTGAGGTTGTATTTTACACTTTGTGTGCGTCTACTTTCTGACTGTTTGCTGACTGCCAAATAGCAGCTGTATGGTAGCTTGAGGCATCGAGTGTGCGAGTGTTTGTCTTATGATGTAGTTTGACGTACAAACTTTAGTCAAAAACAACTTAAGATAATCAAATATTGAATGATGGTCAAGTTGTGTGAGTACGTGTTTGAAATTTGTAATATTTCCATCTTCGGAACCCGCGTCTACGAATCAATCATCACAGTGCACGCTCAAAATCAACAGGGAGGAATGCTGGCCGTATGCGTCACTGGTATCGTCTAGGAAGCACTTCTAGCGGTTTCTTTGTTGGCGGACGTCGTATGGTAATTTAGCTTCCTTCCCTGTGGCCGCAACCCCATAAATTAGGTGCCAACGCCCGGCCCCGCGCTGAAAAATTACCAACTTCTACGGAAATTGAGGTATATTGACTGGATGTGGTATTGGCGGGGAGCGTGGTTTTTGTGGCGCTTTGAGCGCGGTAAAAAGTACATTGAGTGTGACGGAATATTACCTTTTTATTAAAGAACATTACAAGGAATATGAAAAAGTAATTATATGAATGTTTCTAGACGTTTCATTTTACTTTTAAATGCCATTAGATTCAGGAGTTATGAAGCGTGTAAATAAAGTTCAAAATGCTGTAACTTACAAGCGATATTGCAAACGTAATTGTTCAAATTAATTGCCATAGATTGTTTCTAATGACAACCTAATTGCAGAGCATTTTAATATTATTTTCTTTCAGCGCCGCACTGAAAATGAATGTAAAACATGATGAATAAATGCAAAACTTCGCAGTTGCCTTTTACCGCGCAGTCGTAAAATTGTTCTGAGGAAAACTATGTAGAGTGGCATTACACACACTTCAGCACTCACTAGTATTACTATTTTAGAACTCGACACATGTTGCATAGCAACACTACTTATTATTACGTCAATTCTCTCGTTAAGAGGACTCCAACGAATTAAAAGTCTAGAAATATTAAGAATGTATAAGCAGCTGAATCGGCTGTATAGTTTTTTCATTTATTGATTTCTTTTGTTTGTTTCGCTTCTCGACTAAACTGCTGAACAAATGTTGATAGATTTGAGTATGAAGGTGGTTTTTCAACCAACCAAAGTGATGCCTGGGAGACGATCCTAATTATATGTATGTTTTAACTTTTACAGGGGAAAACTAGCGGTTGAATTTGAGGCGGATAAAAACACAGATGACGGACGAAAGCTAGTCTATAATATGGGAATTCAAATGCTTCTGTTTACGTTACTTTGTCACAGGTTCTGTAAGTAAAGATGTTTACACAGACTCTGACAGAACAATCATGCCTTATCCAGTAAATAAGTATCTATAAAAAACAGTGTACAAGGTAATGTGAGTTTTTGGGTTTCGGATCATTTAGTCAATAATGCGAGATGGGGCGAGAAAGTTGTGCTTTATGTCTTGCATTGTTTTGCTTACGAAAATGAATGGGAAATATGAGTGAGTGTTTTTTATGGTTTTTTGTTTCGTGTACCTACTGAAATTCAGGCATAAATTGTATCATGTCTGGAGCAAGATAATTGGCAAAATGCTTGACGATTGGAAATTGAATAGAAATAAATGATAAATATGTATATGATGATAAATATAATATATAATGTTTGAGTATTTAATCCATGATATATGTCAATCCAAAATAGCAGTAGATTGTAATGGGCTGATGATTATATGTCGATTACTATTCATATATTGATTAATGCTTGTTTACAAATAATGCCCAATATTGTCATAATTACTTGCTGTAATATGACACTTTTTGCCGAAGTCTGTGGCTTGTATAGTCAAAATATCCAAGTCATATATTAAACTCAAAATGAGAAACTGCGTTGTGCTCCGCACTACAGAATTAATGAAATATTTTAATTCAACACCGAGTAGAAATATAATGCTGAATGAAATATAGTGGAATAATATTATTCATTTGTGACAAAGGGCATCTGTGAACGTTTCTATATATATGTATACTTGAAACAATGCGAAGTAAATGCTATGTTATTTGGAGAATTTATGAGTCACAACTAATTAACTGATTGTGAACGTTTACAATGAAATATGGTTGCAATAAAGTTAATAGAGTGGCGAGTTGAAACCTTTTAGTTCAATCGTAATGAAAAATGGCAGGTTTATGAATACGTTGTGTTTACGGGAATATTTCGAGAACCATTCTGGTGTAAATAATCGAAATGCACTTAAGTAAAAAATAGTCCGTTTAGCTGGTTTTAGATGTTACTTAAAACATCGTGAGGCAACCGTTCATCTGCCAGATTTTTCAACGATATGTAAAGCTATATCTGAGGCCTACAGTCGTTATAAACTCTGACACCAATTGTTAATCAAACACACGATAATAAGAAGTTGTTCCTTAGGTATTCTCATATCAAAAGTCATTTCAACCGTATAAAAATATCAGTAAAAAACAATTAAAATTGATAAAGGAAACTTGAAAAATAATGGACACGAGCGGGACTCAAACCCGCGACTTTCGCCGTACCGTGGCGCGTTTCAAGTTTCCTTTATCAATTTAGATTTAAGCCTAACATGGCAACATTAAAAAAAGATACAAAAAGTCATATACAAAACACTAAATAAAACTAAGTAAAAAACATTAAAATTAAGTGACAGAAAGTTAAAACAATATGTAAACAATGACAGCAGTTCTATCAAAGCTTCAAATCAATTTACAAAAGTCAGTTCGAACTTATACTTTACTTGATATATTTCATATAGAATGTTAAGTACGTCAAAATCATTTATATCAATTGAAATTGGCCTGTCTTCACCATTGACACATCAATAACATAGTCAGTTGAGTCGCATTGAAATGCCTACGTTAATCTGACGTCTATTCAAAGATATTCGAGATGAAGCCTGCCTTGTGCTTTCAATCAAGCTGATTACTTCACGCAAAGTAATGCTAAACATTACAATAACTAATGTAAGCCCGCGACTTCTATCGCGTGGGAATTTCTAAGTAAGTTTTTGGGCATTAAAGCTTTGAACTCCAAGTTCTATAAAGTAACTATCTGGATGCCAAATTCCATCAAAGCTCGTTCAGCCGTTTGCGTGATTGCGTAACAAACATTCAACCTCAAAATTATTCTTATTTATGGTATTCTTCGTAGAATTAGGGTTATGAGCCAAAAATGACGTTGTGTTAGTGATCTCTGGTAGCCTGTATGAAATAACAACCATATAACAATGACTATATTCTCCTGTCTCTATTAAATTTTGCCCCCTTAAGAATTGGCAAAAAGTGTTGAAAAGCTAGTTTTTCTATTAATACTGAAACAAAAACTAACTTTGAAGTAACTGTTATTCTCAGCCCGTTCTTAGTTTCCCAAGATATCGCCAGTTCCGAACGCTTGACGATATGCAAATTACTATTGGTCTTCAGAGATGCTGGCCTTAAGCACAACTGCAGCTTTTGTTTTTGAAAACTAACGAAATCTTTAAAGGGGCGTACCTAATACACTAGAGCAAATTCTCGAGCATTTTCGCGTAATGTAACATTTTTACCAATTATATAGGTACTATTTGTGCCGGTTCTACTTACCTGTATGTCAGAGGATGATGGACTACTTTCAGATTTAAACGGAGCCCTTATTCATGAGCTGGTTACGCGGCGGAGTTGCAGGCTGAACTTTTTTTTTTTTATAAAAAACGTCGCCTCACACTAGGATTTTCTCCTGTGTCGTAGTTGCGTTTCACAAACATGAAATATCACATACACTAACACCCAGACTCGGGACAAACATCTGTGGTTCGCACAAAGTTTTGCCCCGTGCGGGAATCGAACCCGCAACCCTTAGCGCAGCAGTCCAATCGCTTAGCCACTGCGCTAATCAGGTCGTCAAAACTCTTACGAATGGTACGATAAAGACAAATGCTCGGTTGGCAAAAGTATTTCTATATAATGTAACGTTGCGGCGAATGCTCGTCGCTGTGTTTGACGTAATGCCCATTGATCGAGCATTTACGTGTAACATTTCTTTCTACCACGCGTTCACTTTTGTTGAAGTTTACGTGTACTCGATATAATGTTACAGTAACGAGCTCAAGATTTTTTAATATCAGGATAATTATATCAAATCATTGAGCATCGTGTTCGAAGTGCGGTTCGATAAATGTAAAATCGGCGAATGCTCGATCTATCGATGTTCTGTTACAAGTTAATACTCTTGTCTATACTCACCTTTAGATAAAAATACTTCCAGAAAATTGTTTAAAGACACTAAAATTGTTCTGTTTGTTTTTACGACGGATCTAATTATAAACTTTTTAACTGAAGCTTTAGATGCTAAGTTAATTACTTTTCTAATGTGCGTTTATGAAAGTTCTTTGCAGTTATCGAAATTTTATTAGAAATGGTAATTTTGGTGAATATAATTTATGGTAAGAGATGTGAAGAATTTGTAAATTATGCATTACCAGCCATAAAGTATAGGAACTTAAGAGCCTTAAAAGGCATCCATTTAAAAATACAAAATGATTTTTTCTAAGGATCAAAAGGATTTTACTAGTTACTATGAAATTTTTTCCCGCACTATTTATTAGGTACTTACATACAGTATTGCATAATTATAATAATAATAATAACTTTATTTTCAGACACAACATCCATAGTAATAAAAAAATAAAAATCGAAAAACACAAATAAAATCAAATTAAATATACGAGTATATACACGCTTACAGGTTATAAGTAATACCTATGTACAGCCTCAACAGGCAGTATTCCCAATTTAGATGGTGTATTGATCTGAAACAAAAATGTCTCCGGCGTAGCTCAATTAGGGCTGACACTGATCCCGTCTGCAACAGACCGAATGCGCTCGAAATAACTCTGGCTGGCTGGTCGATACTGCGCGGGAACTTTTAAATATGGAACCACAACGGTTGCAGCTGTTTAAAAATATTTTAAATTGGCTTTGATTTAGGAAGGCTGTAACTCTATTTTTAAATAATGTTTTTGAATTGATTTAGTCGGATAATTTTTTTATGGTCTGTTTTCAGTGTCAGAGTATTTTTTCTCTAAGTTGCATTCTTTATGCAGGCATCATTCCAGTGTTTCTTTGCAAAAATATCCTTTGCCATTGCAACGACAAATCTTTATCAGACAACAATCTCCCACTACATTTTGTGGTCACAGGACTTGAATGTGTGGCTGTAATTGAAATATTCCAGCCTCGTCGCCACTGATGCGATACTGACCACAACCACATTGTTGTCAGCAAATTAACGCATATTGTGAGCACCACGCTTTATATACTTAACGCGTCCATTTGCAAGATTGATTCTTATTGTGTGAGCATTAATGAGGTTCGCATCGATTGGTTTTTCTCTATATATCCATACTAATATTATAAATGTGAAAGTAACTCTGTCTGTCTGTTACGCTTTCACGACTAAACCGCTGGACGGATTTTGATGAAACTTACATGAAGAAAGTGTAAGACCTGGGAAGGGACATAGGCTACTTAACGCGGGATCAGCTGCGGGCAATAGCTAGTAAGTGATATGCTGTCAAGCCTAAACTCTTTGTATAATTATTTACAAGTACTCGTAAATACAGATACAGCGCCGCAGCTTAATTGAAAATTGATTAATGAACTTATTTTAACTATGATGCCAATTAAGAAACCACTAGCTCAATTTAATAACTGTACATGATCAGCAAGAAATATACCTAAATCATTGGTACACAGAGCTGAAATTTGGAACTTTCGATACCCTACATACGTAATTAAAAGCTTGGTTCAAACGGCCCGATTTGACTGAAGTTGTTTTTTCTAAAACGTCGCCCTACACTAGGAATTTCTCCTGTATCGAGGATGCGACGCAAACATGAAATATCACAGACACAAACACCCAAACTCGGGACAAACATCTACTGATCACAATTTTTGTCCCTTGACCAAATTTGCAACCTCTAGCGCAGCACTCCAATCGCCAGTCTTATTTTATATGTCCCAAATATCTTTTAAGTAGGTAAACTCCCCGCTTACAACAATCTCTACAAACTAAGCCACAGAAATAGCCCGGCCGCATCGACCAGGTTTTACTATTCTGGGCAACCTAAGTTTTGCCTCGAAGTCACTATTTTAGTTCGTGCATATTGTATAAACCTATTCTCTGGACTGTATAGGAACTTCATTCAGAACTTAGATGTTTCAGTGCAGCTTTCTCTCTGTATGGTTTCAGTGTTGAATATGATCGGACGTGGTATCGACCAGAGGGAGAATTTTGTTGAATAATAAACGCTAACAAACCTTAATACATTTATCAACAAAAATATTAGAGATTATTCACATAAATAACCGTATTCCGCAAACAGCAAACATTGGCATTTATTGACAATCGCAATCCTAAATAACATATCAAAAATAAAACTAAACATTGCGTTTTCATAGAAACACAATTTACCAATAAGCGGTTGTATTAAAACCGGTTTTATCCGGTCCTATCCGCTCCGATCCGGCTCGATCCAGCTGTAACCGGCCCGGAGCGACGAGGTCGCCGGTTCGCGCGGCCGCGTTTCGGATTGACGTGTAATTTTGTGATCGCACTGCACTCTATTTGCTATCGTGTCTTGCTGAGACGGGAACAGAAAAAAAGGTCCAAAGTATTAGTTGGGTAATTTAAAAGTGTTTGGAAATAGAAATACTTTTTAGTACTTAATGTTATAGGTTAGTCTCTTGCCAATACATTTACAAAAAGTTCCAATACAGAGCTACCAATGCTCATTAGTCAACGTACTTGACACGCCCTTACGTACGTACTGGAAATGGCAATCATAATCGATTCTCAACGTTTATTATTTGCTTTACGCGTCGGTAATGTAGTTGTTATAAACCTGGTCGATACGGGAGAAAACCGCACATGAAATTACTTCTATTAAAATTGAATCCACTCATCATTCAAGGGTTAGTTTTTAATTCTATATTAATCATTAGATTCGTGTGACACAAGTTTTGGACATAGAAAAACCTTTTTAATAATCTCCCCTTGCCTTCTAAATAACAAAATGCAGTCGTAATACTTATATCGCTGTACTAGCATCATAAAACACAATGTTTAAAATCCACTCTCTCTCACTCCGGCATTAAGTACGAAGAGCAATTTCCCATTTTCGTCTGCACCTTATACTACAGCACTATACTAGGATCCCCTACTATGTGTCCGCTAAAATACTTTATTTTTATGAGACACGATATTTTGTACCAAAACTGGAATTTGGCGATTTTTGATGTAAACTTTAGTGCTGTAGGTAAGAAATTTCATTAAAAATTTAGACTAGCGCAGCGTTTGTCTATGACGAAACTTTTAACATTAAAGAGCTTATTGATTATGCTAAAAGATTATTTAAGTAGCTTTTTCCAATGACCTGCTTTTAATGATCTCTATAAATTAGTATTATAAAACTGTGACAAATAGTGTATGTGAAAATTGTGATATAGGGTAGAGTGTTTTTCATTTATAGCAATAGGTATCCCTACGAACCAACTCTTTCTGTAAAATAATGGCGATTAACATACTTCTCTAAAAGCTGGATGCGTTTTTCCTATCATATAAAATGGGGTACCAAACCACTGTCGAGAACCAAGAGTAGCGGCGCAAGCATTATGTGGATTACACGGAGCGTTCCGTGACGCGCGAAATGACAACTTAAGCACCAGCTCATCGTCTTAATGTCGAGGTGAAGAGATATCCGTCGTGGGTGATAGAAGACTGTTTATCGGAGATTATAAACAAACATTAACCTCCTTGTTTAGAAAAATATTGTACCTACACTTATATTTAACACGTTGTCCGCTACGTAGGCGCAATAGTTGAATAATCGATGTGCATTTATTTATGTGTGCAGTGGACATTCGAAGGGTTAAAGACAATAATGAAGGCCTTAAGTAGACTGATGGAAGAAAATGGAGAAGACCTTTACTCGTAAAGCCTTGCCAGATTAATTTGTTGATGTCATTAGCAATCAGACATATTTTTAGATTTTTTGTAAAACTTATGTGCCTAAAAAAAGCTATACATTTATAGCTATATACTATTTAAACAGCTAAAAGCGTTTTTCTATTTATTGGGATAAAATATGACTGAATACTGTTTATTTAAAACATCGTTCCAATGTTTTATGCCTATAACGCTTGCATGACAACTGTTTGCAGTGTGAACTAGTGAGGGTATGTAATGATCGGAAAATAAATGGTGCAATTGATTTCGCAGTAAAAAATACTGAATAAACTATAGCCACTGATTTCTCTAGTATGCTTAGTAATATTACAGTGGACATTAAGCACTGTTGGAATTTTTAAACTAGTTTTTTTAAATTAAAGTTTTAAGGCCATTATCTGATTTATGTAACGGTTTAAAACGAAACAGTTGTAATAGTGGGTACTCAAATACAACATTTGTTATCAGATCGCAGCAGAATTAAAAGCAAGGCATGCATAAAAATATAAATAAACGAGCTTACGCTTGTCTAGCCAGGTTCATAAATCTTAATGAAACCGACTAGACACGGGCTCTCAAAAAAGGCTATCTGTTACAAAACATAGAACCGGCAGACAGGCATGAACCAAGTAAAATTTGGAGACAAAAGAGGGTATTAAAGCATACATTACAGTTTTTCAGTGCGCCAAAAGGAGGCGGGCGTGAAAAGTTTCACACGTAGATTTTATTCCTTTATAAAATCGCACCGGGTGTGACTTTTAAATAAGATCGTGTTACAGGGTGTGATATTTTTAAGAGAACGTCCTCTAGCGGCCCGCGCGCGAACGTTTTCATATGTAAATCGAATTCGCAGACTCTCCCCAACTTCTCTCGCTTTGCGCAAGTTGTTTTTGTTGGTAATGACGGGTTTTTCCCTTGAATTCTAAGGAGCACAATGCTTTTATGACTGCATTGCACCTTTGTGAAAAGTTTACCATAATTGCTTTCACGACATCCCGTTAGCTTTCTATTTTTGAAGGAAAATTTGAAGTTTAAAGGTTTTTTTGTGACGAAAAGATGTTTATGTTTCTACTTTACATTTATATTGCTTGGTAAGGAGCTGGATTTTATTACGCGGTGCTTATTACATTGAGTGTAACGTTATTGAGTCAATTAATTGAGGTTTTTGTACACTGCGGAAGAGTTTCCTGTATGACTTTAGTTCTTCTGCTTCGTGTCAAACTGTTTGATATTAAGCCAAACGCTATAAATTTATCCCAAGAAAGATTTATAAAACCGTTCGCCATTGAAGTGTTCGTTATATTTTATCATCATCATCATCAGCCTATCTCCGTCCACTGCTGGACATCGGCCTGTCCTATAGCACGCCACTGAGCTCGATCTTCTGCTCTCCGCTTCCAACCGCTGCCAGCCATTTTGCTTATATCGTCGCCCCACCTAGTTGGAGAACGTCCTACACTACATTATATTTAAAGTTACTTAAAATACTGATCTTGGGTGATAAAGTTAAACATACGATAACATAAGTCAATGTTCTTTAAGCAACTCGGTAACAGTCGTAACAAGCAAGAAAAATCGTCCCTGTACCAAACGTTAATGCTCCGGGGTATCGTTTAGTTAATTTTGAGGTTAACCTTAGATTAGGCAGCGACCCCCATCCGGGTCACTTACCTCGTACCTTGCCAAATACAAGTTAATGTGGCGACGTGTTTTGGCAATACGAGACGGTGTCAGACACTTTGAAATCGAGAAGTGGTCTAGAACTGATCACCGCACCAATATTTATGCTAAAATATTTTTTGGATTGAATGTGTTTTAATGATGAGATTGGAAAGCATAGTTATTAATTAAATTTAAAATAAAATATTTAGTATGTATTTATGAAATACTTTATAATGTAGTTTTCACTTTTGGGAGTCTTGCTAAAAAACTAGATATTCTTTAAAACGGCTTAGTCGCAAAACGTCTCTTTAAATATATAAATCTTTAGTGTTAAATTATAAAATATATAACTTCAAATTTCATGTCAATGAAGTAAAATATTAAATGACGCGTAAAATATTAGAAATAATTTCAAGTACCAATAATACCAGGTGCAATTCTTGGACCTAATTCTTATCTATCACCACCGGAAGCGTATTAACTACAAGCATCATCTCGGATAAAGCGAGATCATGTTACAACGACTGTTATCCACATCGTGTTTGCAGTTAAGTTTAACCCGCGGATCAAATTCACTTACTATAAATACTTTCACACAAACTTTGTCCTACTAGTCTTGTTTACTTTCAAGTTCAGTTGGTGAAAATTACCTGCTGTGTGTACGACCGGTTTGTTTGGCGTACTCTGATAAAATGTTATACATAACATAACATCACGCCTGTATTCCCCGAAAGGGTAGGCAGTGGTGCTCATATAGTACACCCACATTTCGCCAGTTATGTTTTAGGTCCCAATGTAATAGGGGGCGAGCCTATTGCCATCAACCGGGCACTACCCCTCAACCGACGAGCGTGTATGAGCATGATAACATATCTCTATAGAAACTTTCCGAAAATAAGAAGTTGTCTACATAACATGTAGTTTTGAGTGTTTTAGGAACTAACACTATTTAGGTTCCATTGTGCCAATAACAAAACAACAAAACCAAAAAACAAAATAAAAAACTAAATAAAACCGCGATAAAATCTGTAAAAATAGTTTTTTTATTATAAACTGGGACCAATTTGTATACTTTCTCAGTTGAGTTTACAATATAAGATCCAATTTTTACGATAAAATACTTATAAGAAGTTGAGTACCATGATCATAGAAAAACCTAATACAAGTTAACCCCTCGTAACCCCTCGCAAGTATAAAAATAATAATAGCAGTGTCATGATTACTATACATTTTAAAAGCACACATCTGCAGATCTCACGGCAGTCGTTCTCGCCGTCCGTGTGTCACAGTTAAGTGTAGCAACACGTTAAAACGACAACTTCACTGCTATTTGCAGAGTTGAATTTCAACGTTATCGAATTTCTACTTCATAAAGTATTCCGTTGAAACTGCTCGTTGCGCCGTCTACTTATTTGTAGAGATCACGTATAGTATACCTCGTTGGTCTAACGGTAATACCGCGACAGCTGAGCGGTTTAGTAAAAAAAGGTTCTTCCATAAGGTGCTTAGTTGTAGCAATGAGTCTTAATTTGTGCCATGTTAATGGAAATTATAATAACAGCCTATAACTATCCTACTGTAGGGTAAAGGCGACTTCTCGTATAAAGAAGGATTGATCATTAATCACCATCCTCGCTCACTGCGGGTTGGTGATTCCAGATAATGAAATCCAGGTTTTTTCACGATATATCTCTTGGGTGCTTTTTTTAATTCCGTCCCTTAAATATGTTATAGAGGTATAGGTTATAAGAGAGATAGACGGTAGGACGGAAGTCCGAAATCTATGCGGACAAAGTCGTGGCTGAAGAGGCTGCACTCCGCTCACTGTACTTCAGGATAGACATAGGACTACTTTTATCACGACATTTTTTCATGGAGACAAGGTCACTAGCAGTAGTGTTACATAAGTAATATGTGGCCCAGCAACAACTGTTACTGTTTTTCCTTCAAAGTCTGCTTTGATAATTACTGTGAAGGTTCCGCGTTTATATTCGTTTCTGTGTAGTTGGACAGTTATTTGAGTTTTGTAGTTCAATGCTATGAAGTTGTTTCGTGGTCCGAACTTATTACTTTCATGATACTAGCAACTGACTTACACACCTATATATTATGTATATTTTTATTAAAGGTTGTCTGAATTCGTGTGTTATGTGGACGGTGGTGTGATGTGGCCTATTTTTTTGTTTACTGGGGAAACTTTTAAAAGGCACCCGGCCCTTGTGGGGTAGGGACCGGGGAGTGTGGGGTCTGTTCCGATCCTCGCGATCAGGACTCGCCGCTCAGTGTTTCACGCAGGGCACTCTTCGAGCGTGTGTTGTGCGGTGTCCAGATCGTTTCCACAATGGGGTGTGATGTGGCCTGCGGTGTTATTATGAGCTTGCATGGTAGGTAATTCTGCGCTGTGGAAGCGAGATGCTGCTATGTGCAGTGTAGTGCGGCGTCACGCTTCCACGGCGGGAAATGGCCTGCAAGCAAGCACTTAGTAACAGTGGTACCTGTATCTAAAAAATCGTGCAAATCAACAGTAAATAGGAAATCATAATATTATTAAACTGTTAATGTAGGATGTCTTAAGAATCTGCGTTACGGCTAACGCAGACGGCTAAAAAGGGCGGGAGGAGGTCATTAATATATACCTACATAAGTTTAATGCCTACCTACTTAAGTACCCTCATTTTGAATACTTAATGCTCTATCAATTCTCTTCTATTAGAAGTTAATTATACTAACAACACATTCTTTTTAATGGATCTTTATAACAACGCCCACATAATCAGCTTCAAAAATAACATTTGTTCGCCGATTCATAAAACATTATCGAGCTGAGGCACTTTGAATCATTTCCTTAGAGACGCGAAAGTCATTAAAAATATTACAAAATATGGTTCTCCTAAAATGTTGGCACACAGTGGGCCAGATTAAATTCGCAACTTTATTGTGAAACAAAAATCCGACACCTATAAAAACAAATTGGTTCTATAAAATATTTTTGTTCTTATCGTTCATCATGGAACGTGTTTTCATCATTAATATAATATAGATTGCCTCGTTGGTCTAGTGGTTACTAAGCGCGACTGCTGAGCACGAGGTCCTAGGTTCAAATCCCGGGTCAGGCAAAGTGTTACCGGATTTTTCCATTAGGTAATTTTTAATAGCAGCACGGTGTCTGGATTTGTGCCCGGTTGATGGCAATAGGCTCGCCTCTTATTACATTAGGACCTAAAAAAACATAACTGGCGAAATGTGGGTGTACTGTATGTGCATCTCTGCCTAACCTTTCGGGGAATACAGGCATGATGTTATGTTATGTATAAGATAGATACTAAATTTATACATAATATATATTATGTATATCATAAATTACACAATCATTTAATTAACATTTAGATGATGTAGGTATAATTTTTGAAAACGCAACAAATTCTGATGTAACATGCAGTGAAATTGAAATACAAAGTGATTTTATTTCACATCACTACAAAGCGTAAACATATGGCTTTTGGAATTAAATTATGCAAACAAATACTTGTTTGATTTGCACGAAATTAGTTTGACTCCTATTTAGTCCGCAAAGTCAACTTTTAAGCAATTACACCAATAACAAAACGTATATACTTATAACACGCAATGAAAATATATTTTCCTTCCTCATCAATAAAATCTTGGAACTTCTGCAAATAAAACGAGTGACCAAATGGAAGTTAATATTACGTATCCACATAAATATGAGATTTCTTCGATACTTGTGAGCGAGGAAAGCATTTGAATTGGTACTCAGGCGTCGGATGCCTGTAATTAAGTTAGTGCCCACACTTCTGAGGCCCCTTAGAAACGAGGTCACTAAATCAGCGACGGTTGACTGCGCTGGGAGGATTTTTGTCACCATTCAGAGCAAAAAACAGCGAAGAAGCAGGTGTGAGTATTCAATAAAATTAACGGAGCAATCAATGATAATACTGAATCATCATTTATCTTTGCTTTTCAGTTATTTACTTGTGTTCTTTAAATCACTACTTCGAACAATACATAAATTGCTATTCATGTGATTGCGATCGTCGGTTCATTGCAAGCCAATGCGAAAAGTTTAGTACAAAAGACAAGACAAAATGATGGCGGAATGTGTGAAATATAAAATCTATACGAATAATACTTGAAATATAGATACATAATAGAAGAATATACACTACGCTGATCTCAAATAAGCAATACGGCAAACAGACGAAGATATTACACGTCTTAAAAATAGACATGCCCTCTTGACCGCTGGCGTTAGAGCTCCATTTTCAAGAGTTCGTGGCGGGTATGAAATCAATGCGATGAATAGACGAGAAACGAATTGCGGGAATCGGCCGGAGTAACTTTCTAACAGACAAACCAGTATATTCCATAGATATATTAGGTGATACATCGATGTGCGAAGATTCTATTTAATTCAGCGTTGGTATTTTAGTAGTACCTACCATCTGCTTTCAATCTAAGTTCTTGCCTATACCAAAGTTTCTGGATCCAATAGAATACGTTCAAAACTAAATTACCATACCTATTATAGTTCTGATAGTTATGTTAACTGTCAGCACAAGAAATGCAAATCAGGATGCACAATTATTCAAGTTCCTTTTCTACCGTCTCCGATCGACAAGTACTCGATGTTACGGACATAAGTCGGCGTTTAATTGGCGTAGAACTTAGTTACTGAGTTGGTACCGACCGATGAAGTCGATCCATTATGGATGACCCGTGTTGTTGTAATGAAGCTATTCAACTCGCAGAATTATTTACCGATCGCGGTCTCTATTACTGTTTGTTCTTGAAAATGTCAATGGGCTCGTGGCGGTTCTCTTGGGAGATGTCGGGAACTTATCACACCGCAGCCTGATGTAATTATTACCGGTGTTATGACATAATACAAATGTAGCTCCGCCATTTGGGTCCATAAGCGCGGCGTCAGATGTTAGTGCTGAGAGTATTTTGTAATATGTGGCATTTTAGTGCCTTCTAGAGAATGTTACAGTTGTGAACAGGCTTTTTTTCCTCACTGACGAAATTCGGTAAAAGAATATGAGAACTAACCTTTTATATGATAAATAGTAGGTATTGTGGTGTGATTGTATGTAGGTATATTTTTATTGTACGTAGGATAAAATTGATAACCCTATTGAAGAGGGGAACAAAATTTTTGGACTATCCAAAGAGTGGCAACCATACACAATATACTCGAAAAAAGACTGAAATATTCAAAAACAAAAGAACATAAATCGTCACCTATAGGTATTGGAATACCATCATAATAATTGGCTATCAGGATGTGGCGCGTCAATTATAAAACCGGTTTATAAAGTAATATATCGTTCATTATTCTCGAATAATATGACGGTGGGTTCGGCGAGCGTTCCATTACTGCACATTACGTATTAATGCTGTGGCGGTCGCATGCGCCGCTCCCCGCAGACGACGAACAGACGGCTTTTATTACGCTGCATTGCCACGGAATAGTGAGCAAGTGGAGTACTAATGCGCAGTGAAGTATAGTCAGGGGTACTAAACATTTTGCTGGTCAATAATTTATTTTTCGATTTGTGTAAACATTATTTGTAATTTTCTATGTTAGTGTCTGTTCTTTTAATGGAATATGGTATGTTTGTTTTTGAATGGAATGAAACTGTTTTATTTTCAAATATCCTGACTAACCGCTACGGCTGACATGAAGCATTTGCAATGTTGTTTTTAATACATTGTTATCATTTTACTAACTAATTACTTGATGTATATAATTAATGTGGGTAGAAATTTAAAACGAGTTGTCAGTTTAATTAGCTTGTGGTTATTATATTTATTAGTTTAGTTTAATTTAGTTACCGGATGTTAGACCTAATAGAGATGTTCCTTATAGATGGCATTAATTGGGATCAAGCAAATCAGATCAATGATTGAGTTTATTCAATGCACTAAAAAACCTAGATTAATGAACAAATGAAGGAATCACACGTGTGAGTGATAAATCGAATCCAATGAAATTGGAAAACGTTACAATTCCTAAATTTATACAGAGCGAGGAAATCAAAGTTTTATTAGATGCCGCCGAGAAATGGGAGTTGGACTACGGCTGGAGTCACATTTCACGGCCGCAACAACTCACTAGAGTTACGAGGCCGGCGTCGATTGCTCCGCCGGCCAAAGTGCGATAGGTCACGTGCCCAGGGATTCTCAGCCAGCCCGTAATATATCGAGATGTAATAATAAACTATCACGGAAATTGTGTGTCATAATTTAGCGGTCCACAGCGCTTTGATTAGACTGTTTATGATTGCAACGTTCTATGTTAAAAGGATATTTTAATGTGCATTTCTTTGTTAATTTGTTTAAATATTTATGAAGGAATTAGAACGTTAATTAGGAGTGTTTGGATCTTACTATTGATAAACAGATAATTATAAAAGATAAAACATTATGTCAAGGAAGTAAATCTAAAATGTCGGTTTTATGTAAAATTAATGTCATAACATTGATATACGTTTACCCAACTTATTAATTTTGATATACAAATTCTTATTTAAATATTTCACTTTAACTTTAAAATAAAATCCCTCACACTAGGCACAAAAAGATATCTCTTTGAACTGAAACAAGAAAATAACAATCTCACAATACAATAAAATAGCATCAAAATTTGTTAAGGCAACGCAACAAATGCATACGTCTTTGTCTGTACCAGGAAAACATAATTCAGCTAGGGGCGTATGCCAACCAATGTTTAAGCTCAGTTTCCTATGCAAATCGAGTTCGTCACGCCACGTGGCCTCACTGGAAGGTGCTATACACAATTGGATCTTCATACTCGATGCAAGAATGAAAGCTTTTAGATGTAATCGAAGACTGGTTTAAGAGAAAAAGTAGTTTTTGGTTGGTTTCTGTTTTATAAGATAAGAGGCTTTATATGTGTATCATAGGTAGGATATTTTGATGGTATTGAATTTTCCGGGAATGTAATACTTAGTTATTTAAGCCGCTGTTATCTCGTTTATGTTTTGTAGGCATGACAATGTAACGCATTCTAGTTATTGCGTATTCTGATATTTCTTATCTTAAGCTTTTCAAGAACAGTAAGAAGGGGTAAATTGAGCTGAAGAGTGAATAGAGGCAAAACTATGGAATTGATTTTCAAAATTTATTAAAATTCAATTATTACAGTAAGTTGTCAAAAATGACTCTAGATTCTTGTTTTTAATACAATTTAAAGTATTTAGTCCTTAATGGTAACCATCTATGTACCTATATATAACCTTTTTGGTATAAACTCAGTTCTACAGTTTGGTCTCTATTCACGTTTAAGTTTCGATTCATCTCGTTTTACTATCTAAATATTTTTACGACATTTAAAAAGTCTTCTAGATGGACGATTGTATTAAGTACACAGTAACATTGATTCGTATTTTAACTAAGTCGGGCTAGTTTTATCCCTATTTATTCTAAACAGCAATTGTAAGTAAAAGATATGCATGTAAAAATAAAATTTCTAGCCGCTGGTGCACGTAACATGCTATACATTTGAAGCGACAGCTGCACGTTGCTTGAAGCACCATTTAGTCAGTAATGAATAAGCGGCACTTAGTTTGTCATATTATCTGACATCTACCTAGGGCCGCCTCGTCACCATGACGGGACCGACAGTGCTAGGGTTGTCGCCTTTTCTTATTTATTTAACAGTTTGAGAATAAGGCGCGTCTTTATAGTCATTATGAAGCTTGTGTGATTCTTGGTACCATCGAAAGTTAATAAAGATGCAATAATGATAAACGGATTTTAATAATAAAAATATCTGCCAAAAATACGGTCCAAAATCAAGGAATCAATGCATCTTTTCCCTGAGATTGTTTCGGCATTTCTTCTCAAAGAAAAGGAGAAACATTATGTACAAAGGTACTGCTTATTTGCAAAATAAAAATAACGTATCCTTTATGTTTTGTTGAATAAAATACTGAGACTAGAATAACAAAATAGATAATTCTTCTCAATGTCTGTACTCTTAATCAATTACAGTACTCCAATGTATTTAATATATATTTCTACTGTGATTTCTTGGAGTGACGTTAAACCTATTAAAGAGTGACGCAGGTTGCAGCATAACGTATTCAGGGCTTGGAATTAATGTAAAGAATTAGTGTGAAAAAAGTGTAAAAAAAAAAAAAAAATATGATTAAATAGTGTTGCTGGGATATTCAGCCTCCTTACTAAATCTTAAAGCAGGACAGTTATCGTTGTGGGGGCGAGACGACGCATTACACTGCACCTAGCGGCGTCCCGCTTCCACAACGTAAACTGTCCTGCTTTAAGAGTTCATGGTAAGGGGCAGGACTTGGAATTAGTGTAAAGCAATTAAATAGTCATGCTGTGAATATTTACGTCGCACCGCTCATCAGTCACGAGCTACGTATGCAGTACGACAAGGGTAACGTGATTAACAGTTCAGATTACCTTAATAGAAAAAAGAAATTCAATATAAAAGAAAATTCGTTCAAGAGTAATTATATTGTGATTTTCTAAGACATTAATAGTAATTGCTTTTCGACTCTCACAGGAGTAAAAAGGTGTAATATATATAAAGAAGCACTGATAGATGAATGGTATGACCGTTGGACTTTCAAGTCAAAGGTCGCAAGTACAAACCCCGGTACGCACAAATATACTTTCAAATTCATGTGCGTATTATAAACTAGTTATGAGCTAAAAACGGTGAAGGAAACCATCAGGAAACTGGCATACCTGAGAGATTTTTCAACGGCGTGTTGAGTAATGTCACTAGGCGGTTTAAACTCTCATCAACGATACGATAAGAAGAAGAATATATAAGATTTTAATTTTGAGTATTTTTGTATGTAGAAACCTTTGGCAAACTGTAAAATGTTTACATGTTTGACAACCCTGTTTGAGTCCATATTGGCAAGTCATCGACAGATTCGATGGTGATCTTATTTACTTTACGACGCATTGTACAGTTATTGTCATGTATTCGTATCTAATTCGACGACTACTGAATAGTAAAACAAATGCTTCTTTAAAAATGCAGTATTTAACCTGCTTTATAAGACAGTATCATATAGCGCAGGTGACTAAAGGAACTGTAAAATCACTTAATATCATATACTAGCTGCGCCTCGCGGTGTTATTCGCTACATTTTTTCGGGATAAAAAGTAGCCTATGTGTTAATCCAGGATGTCAGCTACCTCCATATGAATATTCATCAAAATCGGTGTAGCCGTTTGAGCGTGAAGTGGTAATAAACATAGAAACATACACACAAACTTTCGCCTTTATAATATTAGTGTGATGTTATTCTGGCATTCAGTACGATTGTAGAGCTAATAATTATATTTCAATAAGAAAACCTAACATTTCACGTGGGTAGAACTACCGCTGAAACATAAAGTAAACCTTTAAAGTACACGAACTATTCAACAACAATCCACAGGCATTAATTTTAAATTCAAACTATCTAGACTTGACTTCCAAGTTACATTAGCTATTTAAACATAATACCTATAGTCCTATACCATCTGTTCGCATAATATTAGCACAATGACGATAATAGACATTATTGGTGCAGTGGATAAGCGATTGGACTGCAGCGCTAAGAGTAGAGGGCTCGATTCCCGCACGGGGAATTTTTTTTCTGATATGATGTTTGTCCCTAGTCTGGGTGTTTGTGTATGTGATATTTCATGTTTGTGAAACGCGTCCGATACAGAAGAAATTAAGTGTGGGGCGTTTATTAAAAAAAAAAGATATTATTATACAAAATGAGGTAGATATGTTACTAGCGCACGCATTGGCTAACCCGAGTGACGTTTGATGCACGCGCAAGTGTCAATCACCAGTTACTTTTTTTACTCTTATTGTTATAATTTACGCTATCTCTTCCACATTTATGTCATGTAGATTTTTTTTTATTTATATCATAATATAAAAGATTTACATAAAAAAAAAAAAAACGAAACATCACTAAGTTTTGTGTGCAGTCGGAACACTTTTCTCCTTCATTTTATTAGCATATATGACGTATCTATACTCTTTGACATATCATTGGTTTAGCACCAATTATTTCAATGCAAATTCGTATCTACAATGTATAGGTGACGCCACAACCGCTGAAGGAGCCCAGAAGTTTGCCCTTAGAATTGAATCTTCAATTAAACGCCGGCCGCTGGTAGCTCGGCTTGCCCCACTCTCCCCTTTGGACGGGAATCGTGAATCATTACGAGGAACTATTAAAGTTCTTTTTTGTTAAGTCAACTTTGAAATCAATTCGTTTGCGTTTGCTAAGTTTGTTCTTGGTATCTGTTATTTGGTGATTTTTATATTTCTATATTTTATGAATGAGTATTTTTTGTGCTTGGTACGTACGGATATCTCAAAGCTTTTTTATTTAGTGCCACATCTGCTGATGCAACTTCTATTCTTGTAATAATTTAAGAGGAAGTATTCCATATCCCTTATTGACTCTCCAAAAGAAATGTATGTGCCTAAAAGTACATACCATATCTCCCTTAATTGACTCTACCAACATATCCAACTACAGAAAATAATCCAGTCCAGACAGTTTCTTAAGTAATCTTTTCCTTCATATTGATTCTCATACGTCCGTCTACTTATCCAGGCATTCAAAGCTACGCGGGAGAAAATATGAATCCGCCTTCATCGACCAGCGACTTACAGTATGATTCAAAGATAGATAAATAAACCCATTTGTCATTGTCCGTTTTTAGGGATTCCGCGGACAATAGGAAGACATGGTCCGGGTTTGATTACCATCTGTTGTAATAAGTATATGAATGGGTACCGTCCGAAATCTTAATTAGGTTCCGTCCTGTACCGTTCACAGTTAAACTTGGAGCTTCCGCGTTATACTGGTGTATTACCCTTGTTTAATTGGTTTTTTATGTTTTGGGAACTAGAGAAAAATTTAACGCAAAGTCGTAACTCGTAAGCCATTTTAGGATTGGCCCGTTTTGTAATTAGCAATTCGCTGTATTTATTGGCATTGGCGGAAAAAAATCGATGTTAATTTTTGCATCAATAGCTTATACTACGATATACATTGGAATTTGATACTTATACAAATATAAAGTATACGTTACCTCATAAATACACATAGTGCACGAGTTTCATAACTTCCACACTGTTAACGTAGCGATGTCTAGTCGTTGATAAAAACAGATGGGGCGAATGCAGTGTCTGCGCAATGAGGTGGAATCACAAAAAACTGAATAAGGAATACCAGTACGTGAGCGTTTTAAAAATAGAACGCGACGCGCTCACTTGAAAAGTTTACGCCAAGGCAGATGGACGGTACGTCCGACTGCAATAATTGATCAGCAAATCGAAGTAAACAGCCACCTGGCCGACACTCATGATTGCCTTCAATAATGCATTGTTCCTAGCACGAAACGTATTACCCGGCTGTATTACGTAGCTAACTGTTTCGATCTAAACCAGTCTGGAGCCCGGACAGTTCCATTTGGCCGGGTAATACGGCATTCATAATAAGCGTGCTGGCGTATGGACGGAGCAAACAAGGCTTGACTGCACACGCCATTAAGATATTCAAAGCCGATAGGAACAACCATTGACTTGACATGTATTTTTTAATTATATTTCACGTTTATTGCACTAGTGGTGTCCATATTATTTATGGAAAGCGTAGGATATGCTTCAGGGTTGTAAAAATTATAATATTTATTACATTGCTCATTCATTTTACTACGCATAAAAGGCTGGGTTATTTTCTTTGTTATCTTTTATGTTTATCTATTCATACAATTTTTGTGAAGTCTAGATATTATTATGTGGGCGTGAATATCTTGGAATAATTTTGGGTGAAGCGATGATTTTATACCGTTTTAACAAGAATGCTATTTATTGTTTAGTGGTTATTGTAAAGAATATGATAAGCTTTTAGGTGGGTTTCGTCAATGGTGACTAGTAGATGTCTCCTCTCACATTTTAAATGTGACAATCCTTGGTATTAAACTATAAATACACATGTTAAAGCGCCTAAAAAAAAGAGCTAGAAACTGGCTCTTCACCTTTTCAGAAGGAGGTCATATCATAGTGTAAAGATTGCACAGCCTTTAAGTTAGTAGTGGAATTCGCTCAGGGTGCGTTATACATATTTAGTTGGGTATCATCGTAGAAGCTTTACCCTCCTTAAAATAATAAATAAAAAGAATTAATTCCCACAATACTCCTTCCAAATAATTACGTTTGCCATTAAATAAATAGAATTACGTAACATTCATCACTGTATCTCGAATTATACCAGAGCCATCAATCGAGGTTTTTGCCTCGCCGCTACCAAAACAATTTGGTTAACAAACCAGTTTTTAAGTCATCGCCGTCAATCAAGACGGTAACATCATCCCTCCGCTTGTGGGGATGAACGTACACCTGTACCGAATTAATTGCTCCGTCGAGTCCAGCTAATTATAAATGGGAGTGATATATTATATGCTTAACAAATTCGGTAAATTCGCCTTTATGGACCGTTTGGTTTGGGAGTGGACAAGTGTTGGATGTTATGATTTTTACGTTATACGGTTTTGGATATCATGTCTTGAAACTACCAAGTGTTTGGTGGAGTTTTGGCAAGATTTACATTTTGCCATATGGTGTAAGTCCCATGTTATTTCTGCTGAAACAGACTCGCGAACTATTTCAATCACTAGGAATAACCAGAAAAAGCAAGAAATTTCTGTATCCTTGTAGTTCAGACGCTTGTTGTTATTTGCTTAAATTTAAAATCCGGTCTAACTAAAATTACTACATTTAATATTAATTAAGTTTTTTAAGCATTCGTTTAATTCTGAAGTCATAATGACTCAGACGTCTTCCGGCTGATGATGATGATGATGAATCATTCAGACAAATTATTTTTGTATTGATTTATGTCTTTAGTAATTTTGTAAATGAGTTATCCTGACCAAGAGTTGAAGAATAACACATGCGGTCCATAAAGTTGACGTAATTTTATATTCCAGGGCACCTCTAGTACTCGTGAAATGCAAACACATGATCGTAATAGGATAAGAAGACTATGAATGCGTAGGTATAGGCGTGGCCTACACACATACCATAAGATATAGGCGTGATGTATGTCCGCATTTATTAGTCTCGATAAACTGGGTCGAGCGATAGAGTTAGAAAATCAAGTTGTGGTGGAAATAGGATAGTGCGGCTCAGTGTGGTATTGTGGTCTCAACGCTTTAGTTGAATCGATGCTCCCATTTGATCTTATATAGCAGTGTAGCTAAAGATTTGTCTAAAGATTTCTCCTTTCCAGTGGAGGTTATCGGGAAAGTATACTCGAGAACTTGTCCATAAAACTAGATTTTGTATCTTTTTTTAATTATACATGAACGGGTGCAATTGCACCTGTTGCCTGCAGTTTGGGGGATAACACGAGAGGTTATTTGTGTTTTCCTCTAAGCTGTAGGCAGGGTCCCTTCTTAAACCTGGGGGTTTAGCTGGTCCTTCCGTCCGTCCCAGGACCAGGAGCCGTGTGAACATCCCTAGTAATAAAAGGTTCTTCATCAGAAGTCTATATATCCACATTTTGCAGCTCATCATAAGTCCTTCGGTATAAGCTACCGCGAATCATGGGCCCTCTGAATATCTACTACACTTAAATGTACAATTATGTTCTTATTGTCTCAATTCGTTGAAATTTCAACACTCATAATATTTATTTACATAATAAACCTCTACTTGCTTCAACTTATATGTAAACGAGCCTTCATTTACGCCCGCCTGATGTGTGAGTTTCGTTATTATAATTGTGGCAAAAATATCAAATTTAAAGGGATCCCAAAGAAACTTCATGTAACGTTAGCGTGGCTTCATTTTGCTTGTTACTATTTCTGTTTTGTAAAAGATTAACCGAAATGTTACATTAACTTTTTAAAAAAGGAATGATTGTGTAGTAGTAGCTAAAATTATTTCTTGCCTAAGGATTTACGTAAGAAACTTTTTCGATACGGACAATGGACTTAAAATGGGAGACGAATTACAAATCGTTTGATATTTGTTACCTAATCTGCAGAGAACGAACCGTGAAGGTTATGACATGGTTGAAGAAAGAGTTTGTTAACGTATCGTTTTAGTAGTATAGATACTAGTTAGGCTTATACCGAAACCGAACTGAATTTGTAATTTTTCTTTTTTATTATATTATGTTAGCCTGAAGTGTCCCACAGCTAGGCAAACTCTCTTTCCACATCTCCCTGTCAGTTGCCAACGACCAGTCTTGCATAAACGGGTCGAGTTCGGCCCACCATCCCCGTCTGGGTCTTCCTCGCTGTCGGCTTCCTTGTTGAGGGGTTCAGTTACATGTTAGTTTAGTCCATTGTTCGTCTGCCATACTACAGACATGCTCAGCCCAGCTCCATTTTGTAATCCTTCAATCACACAAAACAAAAGGTAATTTTTGACACCGATTCAAAATAAAGATTCGCTCGGTGACTACTGAAGTCTGAAAATGTTGTAATGCATCGTTCAAACATAATAAGAATACACATGTAGGTACGTACATATACATACCTATGTATGCATACTCCAGGAATGTAAAGGCTGGCGCTAAGCCAGAATACCCCGAGGGAGATGAGGAAGACTTAATTCTAGACATAAGTACGTCGTAAACGTATTACTTACGAACCACGTTTAAGATAATTTATTAATACTTCGGTTGGTAGGCCTTGAAGGATACAATTCTACTATATCGAACTAACTAACTTCGCTAATGTGTTTAGATAATATAATGATCTTTGAAGGCCCTTTTTGAGTTGAATTACTCAGTAATTTCTAAATGGTGTGCCTGGTAAATGGCATTATAATAATAACAGTCGATAACTGTCCCACTGCAGGGCAAAGGCTTCTTCTTTTATAGGGAAGGATAGAACATTTATCAACGCGCTAGCTCACTACGGGTTGGCGATTTCATAATTATAATTAAATCCAGGTTCCTCACGATGTTTTCCGACAACGTAAATCAAAGTATTTATTACATTGAAAAAGTCACATTGATACTTGCCTGGTTTTCAACCTGCAACCTTGTGCTTACAAATCCGGTATGTTAACCACTAGGCCACCACGATAATCAATGACATAGGCTTTCCTAATAACATAGAATTGATGTCGTCCGGCGAAATGTTAATCTCTAACACCACAGCTTCACTTTCCTTTATGAATATAAAGCCGCTGTGTAAAACATAATCTCAGTAAAATACGTATCGCGAATTCATTTCTATACTTAAACCAAAATGAAAAGTGATCTGCCGAAGTCAAACGAAACTTAAGTCTCAAATTAAAACTCGTCACTTAGCCGTAAACTTACTACTTTCCAAAACATTACCGTCGGCTTACTTCCATAGGGATTTCTTGTTAATTTAATATACATTCTAATAATAATGAGGGGCCATGAAAACGAAACGAGGCTTTTAATATTCAGTCGGATTTTGCGCAAGAAAAAATCCGGTTCGCTCGCCGTCTTATTTGTCTCTGTTTCCCTATGTCTGTTTTTGTAAAGCCGTTTTAGGAAAAGCCGCGGTCGAAAAAACGAGGAAACGCCTAGAAGGGTCCTCTTTGTAAATCATTAATAAAAACAATATTATTCTAAATAGAACGCTCGGATAATTGGTGGAGTTTGATGGATTGATGGCCTCTTTGTACCAAAAGGCTATCCGTATTGATGCTTTGTTTTGTAATTAAATATCGGAAAGTAATTTTGAAGATTTCTGAATCTGAAACCTGAATCCTCTAACGCTCGCTTGTTCTAATATTCTATAAGCGATAAACAAAGATCTACAGATTATTTTAGTCTTAGCTTGGTATTTACAAAGCGAGAGTAAATAAGTAGCTTCGTCAATTTATGACAGTAAAGTTGCTGGCAAACATTCTTAACTTTAAATTTGGAAAATCTTAAATACCTATAAAACAAAGTCGAGTTAGTTACATAATCCCAAGAACGGCTGAATCGATTTTGATCTTTGATTTTTTGGATTCGTCTCCGCCCCGAATAGCAGAAAAATCACGGAAATAAGGCAGAACGACGTCTGCTGGGTCCTTTAGTGGTTATTTAGAAATGAATTTAATACTATCATCACCTTAATATTATATTATTACTTACTTTAAATACTGAACCGATAACTTTGAATATCCATTGTGAACCGCTAATTAGTTTTCATCACATCACTGAACATTTTAAACACATTGATCTCAAAATGACATGCCAATCTAATTGATAGCTCTGCCTTACTCTTGGCTCCTCCCCATTCTTAAGTTGTCAGCGGAAGATATTTCATTTCGGTCACATTAAGCGCCCCTCGCTTCGTTCTTCAAGCGTGTTAACAATCTGTGATTGTTTCTTTTTTCTTTGGTAAGAAAAGAAAATCTTTGTTTCTCATCTGGAATGTAGGTACTTCGAAAGTTTTGGTTTCCGTCTGCAGTTCGGTCAGAATGTATTAGGAAGTAAGTGTTGAACAAGATATTGTACTTATGTTAAAAATAGACTTTCCCTTGTTCTATAATAATATCAGATATGAGATTCTTTCTGTTTTCGCTTGTGATTTTAAATATCAGATATGAGATTCCTTCGGTAATTTATAGTGTTCGCTTGAGATTTTAAGAGAGATTGAAGTGATTTTTAGGAGTTATGTGAAAACCAGAAAATCTGAAATCGCCACATGATAAAAACTGTTACTGAACTGTTAGTTAAAACAATACTCATTTCTTTTTTGCTTATACTATACTAAATATTTATTACTGGGCTTCAACTTACAATAATGAGCCATGTCAGGTATAGTGCGTTGAAATGTAGACAAAAAATGCTTGATCATAAATTCTAAGAAGTAGACAAGAATTTTAGTCACCATTTAATAAGTATGATTCTATAGACACAGATACGGTATCTCACACGCACTTACATCAGCCTATTGCAGTTCACTGCTGGACGTAGGCCTCCTCTAGGGTAGGCCAGGTATCGGTAGAACAACGAACATAACATCACGCCTGTATTCCCCGAAGGGGTAGGTAGAGGTGCACATATAATACACCCACATTTCGCAAGTTATGGTTTTTGTTGGTCCCAATGCAATAGGGGGCGAAGTTTCGGTAGGTATCATAATAATACTATTGTGGGAGCATCTATAACATTAATTACCAATCCGTCTGCACAGCTCACGGGTCCCTCACTGCCGGCTTTAAAATGATTAGTTCTGGTGAACAGTAATATCTTACATTTAATTATAGTTAACGTCTAGATCTCATTACAAAGTTGGACTTCACCTCAGAAGCTAGTATTAACTTAATTTCGAGTTAATCCAAGTTCGAATTAATCAAAGAAAGTGCAACAACATCGCAGGACCGTGTTTATTTACAGACGGCCGTTGGAAGGTAAGACGGTAAATCGAAAGCGGGATTGAATAGATTCGACTGGGTAAGAGTACGTTTTGCTACTAAAATACTGTAAAAAAAACTAGTATATATGACGGATTTGTTATATATTTTTTGTACGCACAATTATATCATAAATAAGCAACTAATATTGTATATCTGCCAAGTTTAACGACCCCCTAAAGGTCAAATAGAGTAGCAATTCTCTTTTCAAATATTCGTAAGTATATTAAGTACTTGGCATAACAGAAAACCGAAAACAAAATAAAATAAAAAAAAACATTCCAAATTCGCACATACAAAATCGAGCTCTTTGTGGCGCGAGGCAACAAAGCAGTTAATTGATACAGCGTAGCGTCGCCGACCGTCGCGGCATCGTGACCGCCGCCCCGGCAGTGCTACGACGCTCGTCGAGTAGACCGCTCGCGCGTAGCCACTGCTACGCCGTAGCAGCGAGCGTAGTGTCACAGTGTAGTGAATCGTGTTCATACATGTAATTTTTTACTGTGTTGTGTATGTGTTCTCGAATTGGAATGCGCATAGTGGTAGAATTTTTTTTCAGTTGGATTGAGCCGTTTTGGCTTGATGGGATTTTGGGATTTTCACAGTATGTCTAATTGTATATAGCTTCCGTAGTAAAAACTAGGTTTTCACAAAATATATTTTTCGTTTGACTGTAGTCTGGACGTTGGCATAATTTATCAAATGTGTTGAACGTTTTGAATCAAAGTCAATTCAGTTTTTATATGTAATTCAGTTTTTATATGTAATTCAATTTTCACGAATACATTACGATATTGCCGTCTAATACGCAACTGTCAGATGTGATTCGTAATCAATTACTTTGAAGCGAAAAATATGATTGGATGTAGCGCACCGCCCGTCAACGTGAGATCTGAAATTGACAGATCTAGGCTTCTCTTTTGTATTAGAAAATAAAATATAAATTATATTGAGTGCTGTTAGTGTTGAGAGATTCGGCTCAAGCATTTTATTATTTATGATATTTATATCGTTAACATTTTGTTTTACGATTTATTTTTGATTTGTGCGAATTTAAAATGGTCAAAATAATGACTTTATGTAGAACTACTTGTTGATGTTGACTAAGTTAATTGCTAAATTAATGACAATATTCAGGCTAAGTTCTTTAGGGTCAGTAAAACATGTATCGGATTTCTAGTTTTCTTCTATCATGTTTTGAAATAAAGTTTAGTCTGTTAGATTATATTTGTACTTTACAATACCTCCAAAAAAATATTAAGGGACCACGTAAATATTTTTTATTTATTTGCAACACCAAAACAGATTTACCACTTTAAGTGTAAAAATAATAAAGTGTAGTAGGTAGTTTATGGTTATAATAAAATCTAACGTAACAATTAGGCCTTGCATATAAATGAGAACATTATTCGAACATTAAACTAGAATTTGAAAAACATGAAATATTAAAACTGAAATGAAATAATTTATGTTTGAATATTCACGATTATATAAAAAAATATGTACATGAACACGAGCACTTTTACGAGTGTGTTGTTTCATAACTTATATTAAGTTCCAAGTGAAATTAGTAGCGAAACACAACTTAAATTTCCAGTGTGTTCAACATATAAATCTTAAAACCAATGTTCAGAACTTGAAAGTTGAACATTTCAAGTTTGAACATTGAACACTGTTTCGAATTTCGATATTTTGTGTATTATATTTTACTACTGCGCCCCGCGGTGTGACTCGCTACATTTTATCTGGGTAAAAAGTAGCCTATGTGTTTATCCAGGGTGTCAGCTACCTCCATATGAAATGTCATCAAAATCGGTCTAGCCGTTTGAGCGTGAAGGGGTAACAAACACATTCACAAACTTTCACCTTTATAATATTAGTGTGATGTGAATTACAGGTAGTAGTAGGTAGTTATGAACTAAGTGGGGTAAAAAAGGAGGGACCTTTATAAGTCTAATATTTGAAATAGGAATGATAGCTATTACCGGAGTGTTTGTCTTGACTAACATGATGAGAGCTTCTAGAAATCCTGAAACTTGACTGAACTGATATAAGGTGGTCAGACTTGCTAGTTAGCAAGAGACTAGATAGACTTTTTTGACAAACAGACAGCTCTATGATATAATATATAGAGCACTGTTGGTTCTAGTCTATGACAATAGACTCCCTCCTATAACGATTAACCCTTGCACTGTCTAATTAAACCAAAACAGATGACAGCCAACCGTTCCGAGAATAAAAGCTTGCTATACATACACACTAATTAATTATCATCACCAGTCAACCATTATTATGCAAATAATTTGCACGAGGGTCAATGATCTCTATTTCCAGGAAATTTACACGTGATGTAGGTACTCAGTTAATTGAATGAATACCGACATTGAATAGATCGGGGCTATTCAAAGTCGTCGTTGAATAGAATGTAATGGAATATTTATTTGAATACAATAGGTAAAATATATTATAAATCTTAAAATGTAGGTAATGGAAGGTTGGGTTAGCACTAGGTTAAACCAGTATCACAGGCGATATTAGAGCTAACAATATCGGTATGTAGAATGTAGGTTCCTTTTTATATGTTCATGAATTTATTATATATGGATCATTGAACTTACATTGATGTCTAAGACAAAAGATCAATCAGTACTCTTCTTCTTTTATTAGTCTCAATCTTTGCACAGAAAGACTTAATGGTCATGTTACTATTTGGCTAGCTTATCGTCAAGTTTTATAAAGTCCATTTTGTGAATTTACGCAATTGCTAAGTACAATCTTAGACAGAAAATGCCAGGCCCAAAACAAGAAACAGTGGCGTTTAGGGGAGGAGGCTTATGCCCAGCAGTGGGTCACATAAAAGCTGATCATAATGAAATAAAAAAATAACTTTGATTGTACCGATGTATACTATACATTGGTGTACTGATGTATACCGATGTACAATAAAAGTTAAATTTTAGTCGTCGAATTACAGCTTCGTCTAAATTTACTTTCAAGTGATTGGTGATCGCTGTCTATAGATAATAGTACCCTTTAGAGCCCCACACTAGTGTGTTTTCCTTTGAGCTAAAATAGGAATTTATATATAGATTTGATTCACAGCAAATATCTGGAAACACAAACATTGGCCCGTACGGGTACAACCTGCAAGTATTGTGCCACATCTATAGGTCTACGTTTTAGTATGAGCCAATTGTCTCATGGAAATAGGTCATGCCATGGAGAAGAGATTGGCCAGTCGGCAAAGATGGTAGCGGGTTGACCGTCCAGGGTAGATGAGTGGGCGTGCTTAGGTACATTAGTTACAATTTTACTTGCATCTCAATTTTCCCTCGACATGAACATGTTTACACTTTACCCATCATTAAAATTGATTGGTAAAGGATAATTATCTTTATCAGCTTGTTGGCAAAAGATCACGTGGTCGGCCAACAAGATGGGCTGATCAAGGTGATGCTGACCACATCCCTCACACATGAGGGACCGACTCCACAGGCAGCTGTCCCACTGGAGAAGAAAGACATTCTACTTCATTTAACATATCTGACCCAATTTCTTACTGCCTTCTAACCGTTTTAACCTACCCTGGACTTCCACGGATATTTAGAGATCAAAATTATCCAAATCGGTTCAGCCGTTTTCGAGTTTTAGCGAGACGAATTTTCTCTTTATATATGAAAAATCATTATCATTATCACGCAAACAATACAGAAATTATCTAATTTTCGTATTCCATCCAGGCACTATTAATTGTTACTTAGCAATTATTTTTAAATATTTAATTTAAATTGCGACTTAATTACGAATTTGATATCAATTACGTTTAATGAGATAGCTATTATTTTTAAGTGGGTTGATATTATTTTAATGCGATCATTTTCACGATTAAAATCCCGTAGAACAATCATAATTTGACTAATGATGCCCGATTTTTAATTGAAATCCTTAGTTTTTTTTCCCATGAATTCTACTTCAATTAAAAGATGAAAATACTTAAATATAATTGTAAGGTGCTTTAATTTAGGGCGAAATAAGTACCTGCTACTGCTAAGCAATACTTAATCTTTAGTCTTTCTCAATTCTTAAGTACATATCCAAGTTCAATAATTTGTTTTTCTAATTAAGTTATAAAGAGGGTACAAGGACAATGTTACTCAATATAATTAGCCAACATCAACAGCAAACATTAGGTAAACAAAGTGAGAACACACAGAACGCATAAGGGATGTCATTAATATCCTCCATAGTCTTATATTATTTTTCGTAAAAGTTGGAATTTTTGTAATATGCATACGTAGTTTTTAATATCGCAAATGAAGATAATTACCCTCTTTTTTATAAACGATGCTTAAATGTATTTTGAGTTTACTTCTTAATCTTTTTGACATCTTTATTTTTAACAAACAAACGATAGTGATAGGTATGATTGAATCTATTGTTCAACACTAAATTTGTATAATAAGTAAGGGGGGAGATGCCTAAGCAAATGCAAAATGCCTTATTAAGGGTCAGGGGCTTTTTACAATACAACTGTAGGTCTAGAGCAACTAGTAAATTGATGGTTCGCAGTTGCTTTACGTGAAATAAAAACATTTTAATGAGTAAATTGACCGATAGTTTAATTCGCAGTTTTGTTTCAAATTATATCAGTAATTAGACTTTGAAAGTCTGACACTAGTATCTCAGTTTCATATTTATTTAAATAAATTTATCATTAAACTGGATTCTAATCTAGATTGAAAATATTTCGCTAACAATGGAGTCTTTATCCTAGATTAATGTGAGCCAAAGGTTAGTACGAGATAGTCCTACCCCCTTACAATGAAATTGTAATGAATGAGTGTTTAGTTTTGGAAGCGAGATGCCACACGAGATGCTACATGACGTCTTGTTCTCTCTATCGAAAGTTCATAGTAAGCGAGTTGAACACATTGAGTGCTACACATGAGATTTGTACGTATCAAAGATTGGGATTATGTGTTTTAATGGAATTGTGTTAAGTTTTAAAATAGTATGGTACTTATTTTTTTTTTTTATGCGGTGGCATTTCTATCACGTGTTACAGTTAGTAATGATTATTATTACTATTTCATTACCACACGTTTCCACTGAAGAGGTATACATAGTTATAATATAGAATATTAATAATTCAATCGACATTATTAGCACTTAGTGACTCATGGCCATGCATATTATAGGACTTAACGATTAATCAGTGGTGACAGAAAATAGGGTAAATATGATGTTGTGGTAAATTTCGTTCGGACAGTGTCTGTATTTGGGTGACCTTCTCCAAACATGCAAATCTGCGGTCTCTGTCTACCCCTCTGGGAAATAAGTTTATGTATGTATATATTTTTGTGATTTTTAATTCCAACACAAATATCACATCATTATCCTATCCCCTCTAATTAATCTAACGAAGTACTTTTTAAACGAACGAACATGTAGCCCCAACAACTTCCAGTCTTCCTTCGCGTTTCAGGTTAGTGTAAAATAAAAATAAATCAATGTAAAAACATCATAGCAGTGTTTCTTGGGATTTACAGTTAGTAGAACATCGCGTGCTTCTAGTGTATCGACCGACAACTAGCACTCGCTCATTTCTTTCGAAAAATCGCACGTCTTCATTGGTGTAGGTGGGAGAAAGATTTAAGGAAACTCCTTCTATTTTCACGGTATATGGAAGCGTGGAACGGGCTTTGTATTGCCGATTGCAACACTTTCTTGCTTGAAGAGATTGTTTTTATGATCTGTTGTTTTCTAATTAATATGTTTGTAACTTAATTTTTTTATTCTATTGCTTGGTTTTATGGAGAGAGGCCATGGCGTGGTACAGTACATTACGGCATTTGGGCATTCATTATGCTGTTATATGCTCAAATACTGATTAAGTTATAATTCTTTTATTTTACTTCTTAAATGCATTTGTCATTGTGATATTAGTTACATTTAAAAAATATTACATTTATTATTATTCAAAACTTTTGAATATATTAAATAAAATTTATTTATTCATTGAATTAATCTAAACTGATCAACTGATTAATAATAACACACATATGCCTTTTTTTAAAGATGAGCGTATATTTTTGCCCCTAATTAATAGCTAAGAGTACCTAAACTATAATTGGTAAAAATAACTGCAGTATATTGTATTAGTGGTCTGTGTTTTTGTCAAAGCATAATCTTGTTAGTATCATCATGGCTATACCAATTGTTTTGCGGGTATTTAATTGTTAAAGGCGATTATGGGATTATGACGCAGGTCAATGAACCGTTAGCCTGGATAAATAGAGACACTTTGTGGTTGGAATATTATACGACTATAAATAACACTGTATTTAATGTTGAAGTTCACAAGAAATTATTCTCGTTTAATCAGTCAATATGCGACCGTTACGTACAAAGATGTATCAGTTATTGTCAAAAGAAACACTCATATCGTAAATAGACTGAATAAAATTCACTAGATCATAGTATAAAGAATAAATAGACATTTTTGTGAATTCTCATGTAGGTACGTAAGTAAGTATACTAGCTGCGCCCCGCGATGTTACCCGCTACATTTTTTCGGGATAAAAAGTAGCCTATGTGTTAATCCAAGGTGTCAGCTACCTCCATATGAAATTTGATCAAAATCGGTCTAGCCGTTTGAGCGTGAAGAGGTAACAAACACACTCAAACTTTCGCCTTTATAATATTAGTGTGATAACCTAAATAATTTCGTAAACGAGGCAAAATTTTGTACAAAGTACAATATATTGTACAGTTTCCTTGAAATCAAGTCTGTGCACACAGTGTGTCGTATAAAACGTTGTTGGAACGCAACACGTCGCGTGCTGTTTCGTTCGTTACAGAAGTTGCGTGTTGCGCCCAGTTATCACGCCTCACGGCCCCATCCCGATAACTTGGGCCGTAATTTTTACGATAAAATTACGTGAATTATATTATCATCAGCATTTGATGATCGGCTTGATCGTTGGTACGTAAGAATGTGGTTATTTGAGCGTAATCGGGGGGAATAAGACCGTGTTGGTACTTTTGTGTACCGGGTGTGTGAACGGCGTGTGTTTTGTTTTACGTGGGGGCTTATTTCGGCAACTACGTGGTGTATTCTAAAAATTCTTGTACTAAATTTGTATATTTTATTTTAGGCTTCATTCTTTACTATTTGCGCTTCGCGGTTTTATCTGCTATATTTTTTCTGGATAAAAATAGTATTAGCCCATTTTTATGGTGTCAGTTACCTCCATAACTAATTTTATTAAAATTGGTCCAGCCCTTTGAGCGTGAAGAAGTAACAAACACACTCACAAAATTTCGCCTTTATAATGTTAGTGTGATTTTTACGTTGCCCTATCTGAAATTCCCTTTTCTACAGGTTTACTTATAAACAAAAATCTCACTAACTAGTCTCGAAGCCATACATATGACCTTTATACTATTCGAACCCACGATTAGTCGCTGAAAGTTGATCGCTTTGCTACTGAACTTATGTTTCCGACAACATTGTGTACTTAGTTATCGACAGTGTTCGCTTCGCGTGCACTCAATTAGCCCTAGTTGACGTCTCTATGATTGTCGGTTTTACGTGAACAGCTGCCATAGTCGCTGCAAGACAGCCGTCGCTCACCATCACGAACTGAGTATAAAAAGCTGTTTCAACTTGTTAATCATATTTAATAATTACTAGCTTAAACTGAAATAAACTTATCCATACTTCCATATTCATACTAATATTATAAATGTGAAATTAACTCTGTCTGTCTCTTATGCCTTTTACGACTAAACCGTTGGACGGATTTTTATGAAATTTGGCGTATAGAAATTTTAAGACCGGAGAAAGGACAAAGGCTAACGCGGGCGAAGCCGCGGGCAAAAGCTAGTCCTATATAACCAGAATGAATTAAAACGTTTATTTGTATAAATATAAAGTAGGCACATATTTGTCTCCATTACAGGGTTGCTCGATCGTGTAGGTAATGACTAGTCTTCCACCTTTTTTAGTCTATGTTAGTAGATACTTGTCCCCCGTCGATTTTGTGCAACACACCCATGTTCTAATGAAGTAAATTATTTATATAGATCTAGTCCACTGTTAGGCATAACTTATGTTCTTAGTTTAAAACTATGTTTTCTTTTCAAACACCAGGCCTAACTTGACCTAGTCTCTCACAGTATAAATAATAGCTTCATTTATACACAAAGACTAACCCGTCCCGCCTTCACCCACTTCTGAAACAGATACCTTGAGCGAAGCCGCTCCAACGTTCATAAAACAAAAACGTAAAGCGATAGGCGGGTGTGTACTCGCTATATTTTCATTATTAACCATTTTCCCGGATCAATAACCGCTTCTGAATACGCCCTTTATACATTATCGGCCTTCTTTCTCTCTCCGAATCAATGACATTATCATTTCTCATTTAAAAAATGGAGCCAAAGTGGGAAGTTGAAGGGAAATTACTCAATTCGCCAAGATCTTTTACAGTTCATTAATCCCCCAGATTGGGCAGCCCGTCCGAAACTCCCAGCCCTTCGACGAGAGCCGGATTTGGCATTATTATTAAGTTGGCACAAAAGTTGGCCCTAGGTTTTGTTCCAAGTACGTGGTTGACTTCTTGAGGAGTTTCGGAGCGGGTGGTAAATAAACGGGCATTACCCGGGATTGTGTTTGTGTAGGTGTATTTGTAGTTTGTGAAACATTGAACACTGATAGTATTTGAGGAAATCTTTCGCTGAATTGTTCTCTTGAGTTCGATATAACGCTTGCTATACATTGCTATGTGTGCAGTTTATTCATAGTGTTGTTAGAACTTAAATAACTTGCGCTGGTATTGGAGTGACATAATGTTTGCTGTGTGTTGTTAAAAAATATAGATTTATAGCCTAAAACTGATAAAGGAAATTTTTAAAATGATGAACACGAGCGGTTCGCGATCACGCGACCTTCGCGGATCCGTAGTGCAGCTCTGCCAACTGAGCTATCGTGTCGGTACTCGTAACCAACTTCAAGCTCCTTCTCAGTATTTACGTTAAGACCTAAATATTACGGGTGACGTCTTAACTTTTCATTTATTAACTAATCGATTGCAATAGTAACACACTTGATAAGAAAAATAATTGTTGTATTTAGGACTGCAGATACGCTGCGGTCATTTGAATTACCGGACGCTTTTCGAAAAACCCTATATAGCTAACAATAATAAAATAATTTTCAATTTTTTTTACTAAGTTTCGTTCGTTCTCAATACAGCCCTGTATCGTTAGTACCCTACCTACAGTTTACTTTCTGTCGCAAACCAATCGAAAATACGATTATTATGAAGCAATAAATTTAAACCACAATTTAATTTCACGTGTGGTTGGGCATTGAATTTCCTCCCAAGTATTTTTTGTGATAAATATTTTTGATTAACTTTGGATAGATAATTTAGAATGCATTGATGATGGGGGCGGAAAGTTAAAAATGCTAACATTATGGAAGGGACTTGGGGTGTAATGTCTCCCAATGTATTTTTTAATGAAAAACTTTTTTTTAAGAACGCTGTTCTACTTATTATTTTATGAGCTTTTTATAGCGTAACAGTTTCTTCTTTTACGCTCATAACTTTTTGAGCAAGGTTTGTTAAAAGTCAGTCAAGACATTTTAGGTAGGATTGGACTCAACGGTAGAACATATCGCATTGTTATCTGTAGCTAGCAATTTGCAATCATAATCACGATACACAAAAGAAAATAGTTCAGTTTCCAAATTAAAATAAGATATTTAATAATTATGACTTCTTTGTTCTACCGACCCCTACACAAACGAGCGAGATGTGATAACCCTGTATTACGAGTTATGTTCATACGTTGGTACTCACGGAGTGTATATAAAAAGTCTCTCGTTAGCAACATCCGTACGCATGTCGGCCCACATTCAAACGTATCGTAAACATAGGGATGCTATATTACTTTCATTTTTATTTTTAATGGAACCTTAACTCATAGAAAAATATTTTTACGTTTTGATTAAAAAAATATATAGATAAAACATCACCTAATCTTATAGTCTGGAGGTACATACCTCTTATCGTACAAAAAATTAACCAGCATTGATCACCGCGTTCGCCGTTCCCAATTATTGTCTCATATTAAAGCAAACTTTAACAAACCTTCAAATTATGTTTGAAGGTAACCAATGTCCAGGGTGTCAGCTATCTTCGTCACAATTTTCTCAAAATCGGTACGGCCGTTTAAGCGTGAAGAGGTAACAACTACACTCGCAAACTTTCGCCCTTAGAATATTAGTGTGATAATAAAAATAAAGCAGCAGCAACAAACATAATACTATAAACTTTACAAAGCTGATAGCCCTATCTATCATTCGTATGAAAGAGATTCAAGATGCGTAATGTTAGTGAGATGAGTGTTCCCTCTAGAGACCCATCTGAGCCCTGTTTTAAAAGAAAACATCCCTTGGTTTGTCCAATAAAGTACATATATACACTCTTTATTGGTTATTAGATTTATGTTGCCAAATATTGGCTTTGTTTACTATTTTCGACGATACTTATTTGCGATTTGGGAATAAAGAGTAATATAGATACTAATGTTTATCCTCCTAATAGATATTTTTATTTGTTAAACGTACTTCTAAATCTGAGCGATTTATTTATAAGCTTTACGCATGCGACCTTTTTAAGATTGAATCACAAACTTAAGCCCAAAAAATATATTATTATTTAAGCCATAATCGTCTCACTGCAGGGCAAAGGCCTCCCTTTCCTTCCTTCATTCCTCTCGGTTGTGAGCTGCGATAGACCATTTTTCTTTTAAGGCGTAATGAAAATATAAGTATTTTAAAATCGCACGACAAAATTTCAGCTCCCAAAAAACTCTTAAACAAAACTCAACAGGGACGTTCATTATAAAAATTGAGACGACAACTACCGTCGTATAAATCTCCCGAAACCTTAGCCATGTGACTCGTAATAATTCTCAGAAATATTTCTCAGAATTCACACTAAATCGAACATGAGCGGGCTCAAATTGAAAACAGTCGACTTTGGGTCGTTATAGAGCCGAATATACCATTTATCTTCATTCGGCTTTTCAATAGGATTGCCGGGGACGTTGGCCGCAACTCAAACGGTGGAACTACTTATTATTTTGAACAGTACAGCTTAACGACTCGGGGAGCGCAATGCACCTGTTCCGTGTGTTCGTGCCAGAACTTCGACTGTCTTTCGGCTTCGTTTTTTTTTAAATATTCAAAATGGTTCCAGCAAGTTTTGTGAGTTATTGTTCGAGAACTATAGGCTGGTTTGTCACTGATCATTTAACTTCGAAGTCTTTGTATGGAAAGGGCTTTATTTTTTTTATTGGCCGTTTCTTTGTTTATATTATGCCTCTTTAAAGGTCCAATGTCACCTTATTTGCCAAAACAACAAACTCAACATCATAGAAATATTACCGCAATAAAAAAACCTAGCCCATGTCTTTGACTAACTTTCGAACTACGTAGGTTCATCAATATCAAATTCATCTCAATCAGTTCACTGGTTTTCTCGTAACGAGGCAATAAATAGACAGAGTAAAGTTCGCAGTCATTAGCCAGGATCATCGTTTTGATGCAGTACTTTGAACACTAATGGCAAAAGAGTCTACTTGAAGTGGACGGCCTATTTGTTAGCAACCACATGTAAAACCCGTTCACCATCATGTCCTAGTAATAATTGTCTCGCTTGATGGCAGCCTTCAGCCTTCAGCTGTGATTGGAGCGCCTTGTACCTTTAGGGAATCTCTATAATATCGAATTGCGGTCATAACGGAGCTTTGTATTTAACCGGATCGTGTATCGTTGGTGCCCCTGAGGGTTGCGGGCTACTGTTTCAGAATTCAAGCAAGTTTTATATTACCCTGGTTGGAAACCTTGGAGCTTCCTGCACTTAACTGATACTTAACATTGGTGGTGCAGATGTTAAATTATTTATTTTATTTGCTTTTTCGAGATGCGTTTGTTTTGCTTTTATAAACACTGGGAATGTGTGCGAAGTGCAATGACGAAAAAAATATTGAATGTTTGATCTGGGATATAATTTTCCAGTAAACTGGGATAGGGGTTGATTATACCTTTCTATAAAGGCTTACAAATGTACGATTAAAATTGAAAAAATGTTCAAAAATAATATACCTATACATATAATATATAAATAATGTACCTGCAAGTAAAAGCCTATGTAATAAATTCTGTGAAAGCTTCAGACTTCGTCAAAGACGGTAGTCTGTTGAAGTTTCTGTATATCTGTATGCAGGTAACAGATATATTTCATTATACAATATATTTCAACATAATAGTACCTATATCTATAGTTCCTAAAATCCTTAGCGGAGACGAGTTCAGTCACAAGCCGTTTATGTAACATGTTAATGTACGTGGATTCGATGTTACGTCTGTGCCCGATACTGTCAGTTTTGATTAGTTTAAAACTTGTGCAGGTGGCAGCCCTATCTCGATCTTAGATTATATAGGTACGCAGTGTACCTACTCGTGGATGTACTGTATATGATAGATACTGTGGCAAGATTTGTGTGATGAAATTTCTGTCTTGAGAGATTGAACCACGTTTTCCGCTGTCAGTTTAAGATGAGTTACTTATAGGTATCATTTTAATTGATAAAGCGAAAGTAACTGTATCTGTTTATTTGTTACCTCATAACGACGAAACTACTGAGCCGATTTGAATGAAATTTTATATGGAGATAGCTTGAAGCAACACCTAGAAAAATCAATAACTGATGTTTTCCGGCTGATGATGATGGAAAAATCTACATCGACGTTAAAAAAAGCAGTATCAAATCGTGTAACAAACATTACTATATACATAAACGTTGTTTACAATTCAATGTATACATGATCCGGCGTCACGTCGGTTTGTTATAGTTCAGTGCGCATATAACTCGCTCGAATAGATACCAGTTGACAAATATGTTTTAATTAACATATCTTTAGTATTCTCCTATTATACGGATATTGCGGCGAATACCAAGCGTCTATGGTAATATGCAAATTGAATAGACTAATTTGTTTAGTTATTGGATAAACAGACTTGATAGACTGAATTCCTATGTATTTCCGTGATTAAAACTCTGTAAATCGTTTAGTCATGATTATTATCTATGGACACAACTTAGTGTCCAAACCACTAGACGATCACGGCCATGTAGCTACGTGGTTACCGCGCACATCAGTCAATCTGCGAGGTTAAGCTGTGCTCACCGCGGTCAGCCTTGTGATGGGTGACCGGGCAGGCACGTTAAGCCGTTGATCCTGTGCGTTTTGGGTTGCGTCGGTCTACCGTCCCAACAGAATAAGAGAGTGAGGGAATAGGGAGAGATTCTTCTCGATTTTTCCAAATTGGACCAATATTCTCTGACAAGTTCTAATGTATTATCAATCTTTGTACAAACTACTTTTCTAATCAAATATTTATTTAAATAATCTGTAATTCAAATTCAATACTGAATTAATGCTAGATAAAGTTAATAAAAACGGTTATTCTCGATATTGTTATTCTTCTTTAAAAGTGATTTTATGCTAAGTTCCTATCTATTATGTAGAACAGTAACTTCTAAGTTTATTAAAACTTCCGACAGTAGCTTATACTATTAACTTTATCGTTAAAATTTTGTCGATTTTACGCGCTGCGCGGTGACCTGTAACCGCCATTTTTAAAAGCCGTTTTTATATTGTTTTGTATCGTGACTGTATTCCGCAAACATATCATATGCAAAAACACCCGGACAATAAATTCGAATCTGCGGATCTTAGAAATATATGTCGCTTGATTGAATCCACACATGGAAGGAAACCGGCACACCAGAGAGATTTTTTAACGGTGTTTAAAGCCATGCCAGAGGCAAGCAGTTTAAACTCTGAAACCAGGTTGTTTATCAACCATACTATAAGAAGAGAAGAAGAAGACCAAACAACTGTAGCTTTTATACAGATTAAGTTGCAATCCGGTGTACATAAGTAAATATCCCGGTGTCGGTTTGGCAAGCTATGATGGCGCTTTGAGAGCGTCGCCAAACACCGTCGCATAACGGTAAAGTGTTTCGGAATCGTAAGGTTCAAGGCTTGGCAAGCGAACCCTGAAGTTGAAAATTTAGTTGCATTTGCATGTGTTTGTTTATTATTTCGTTGAGTTTGTCGTTAAATGATAAATGATTTTATTTCTGCAAATAGGTTTTAAAAAATCACTTTAACACGTCTTCTTTTTAAAACTAGATGGCATAATTATGTTAGACCGGCCACTTATTTAATTTGACTTAAACATACAATTTGATTTTTGTTTGTATGTTTTGTTTGGGATGGCAGGCCATTGTCTTGAAGTGAGACAGTACGGGTTAATAATAATAATGCTATTTTTGCAAACTGTTGAGTCTAAAATGAAATTGTTTCTGAATGGTTCTATCTAGGTCATGCGAAAGTCGGATGAGATTCAGAGATAGAGAAAATCGGTTATGAAACAAAAAAATATTATAATCCGTCTTGTCTATTATTAGACAAGCCAGTAACTTTTT
The DNA here is from genome assembly GCA_946251915.1 of Abrostola triplasia. Taxonomy (NCBI): domain Eukaryota; kingdom Metazoa; phylum Arthropoda; class Insecta; order Lepidoptera; family Noctuidae; genus Abrostola; species Abrostola triplasia. The sequence goes on from OX276433.1 coordinate 3,075,190, forward strand.
TTTAAAAAAAAAAACGTCGCACCACACTAGAATTAGAATTTCTCCTGTGTCGTGGCCACGAGGGGTGCGTTTCACAAACATGAAATATCACATACACAAACACCCAGACTCCGGACAAACATCTGTGGTTCGCACAAAGTTTTGCCCCGTGCGGGAATCGAACCCGCAACCCTTATCGCAGCAGTCCAATCGCTTAGCCACTGCGCTAATCAGGTCGACTTACTTAACTTAATTAGATACTTTATGCTTTTCACTAAACAATTTGGAAGAAGAGTTTTCTGATAATCTGATCTTCGAAACACAATATCGGCACCTCTTTTGTATTCTTCAAACTTATAACTTCGCTTGTAATAACCGCTATAATTTATAGTCGATGGGAAAATTCCATAATCTCTTTGCAGTCGTTGAGTTTGTTGTTGTTAGCTTACTGAAGGCTCTCATTATTTTTCACCGTCTATGGAAGGAAAAGGTGTTCTATCCTGGTATTCTGGAAATATTAATATTAGACTAAGAGCTTTTGAAAGATAGGTATAGGAAGCTCGCGTATAAGCTCCGATTCTAATCCGAGAAAGAATTAAAGATTTTTTCATAGTACGTTTTGAATTTTACCTGTATCGTGGACTTTGCACGAACATAAATTATTACATACACAGACATCGAATCACACACATTTTTGTCGCATGTGGGAATCAAACCTGCAAGCCCTAGCGCAGTTGTCTAATCGCTTAGTCACTGGGTTTTATTAGACATTTACGCTCTGCGTCGGATCCGTGTTTCCACAATTACCAATAGAATATAGATCGGACGTAATGCGCAACGCCCTTCAACATTATTATTACATCGGCCCGGTATCACCTACTATAAACCTCCCTTTTCATCAGTGATACTGTTTTAATTACTTTTATTAAAAAAAAAATTGCCCACATTAGGAATTTGTCCTATATCGTGGGTGCATTTCACAGACATGGAATATGACATACACAAACACCCAGACATGTTACGAACATCTGCGGATCACACAAATTTTTGTCACGTGCGGTAATCGAACCTGCAACCCACAGCGCAGCAGCCCAATCGCTTAGCCATTGCGCCAATCAGGTCGTTTAAAATACCGTTCTATAAGGTATTAGCTGCGTCCCGCGATGTTACCCGCTATATTTTTTCTGGATAAAAAGGCTTTGTGTTAATCCAGGATGTCAGCTACCTCCATAATATGAAATTTCATTAAAATCCATTCAATAGTTTGTACGTGAAAGAGAAACAAACTTTCGCCTTTATAATATAGTGTGATATAGCTCTTATAGTATGTATATCAGACAAAGTCGTGACGTCCGTACATCCATCTAGATAAATACCAGGCTCATTTCTCCACACACGCAAAGGTTAGAAGCCAAATAATTTACACAAAACCATTATTATAGTATCATCTCAAAGCTAATTTACTCTAAGAATTTCTAAATTGAATATCATATTACCCTCAGACATGTTTTATTTCGTTTAAGAAACACTTGATACGAAATTGTGTCTAACATGCGAGATAATACAAGAGTCAAATAAACTTATACAGTTCATGCAACTTGAACTTGAGTTAAACGTTCCTCCATGTTGTTCTGATTAAAGCTAGAAGCGAGGAGTAATTGCAGAATATGTACATTTTGAATATGGACTCCTTTATGGAGGACTGGTCAGTAACAGCCTTTGGCAGAGACAAATTGAAAGAGAGTAGGGAGGCCTTTGCCCTGCAGTGGGACATTACAGGCTCCTAAAAAAAGTGCACATTTTACAAACAGCAATATAATACACTGGCTATAATCGAGGCTTTGCCGAAAAAAATCAACAATAAATTGGACTTACCATCTAGTTTAATTATAGACGTATTCATATTGACAGAAAATGATACTATTAACAACTCAGATATTACCTGGAAAAGAAATCTAATATCTCGTACTTGAATTTTTCTTTCACAAAAAACTCGTGAGGTTTACATATTACGTATTTCCCTGTGTGAGAAGTTCTCACATAAGTAAAATCATTGAGGTTCATTCAAAAACGTATACCACAAAGAATCCTTATAGTCATTATGATCATGCCTTAAGAGCAGAAAGGCAAGAACTAACTGCATTAATCTAGCTGTTCTCATCACAGACCCATCGAATCAACGTTCGCAGTTAATTAAGCGGCAACAGCTACAGTGTGTCCCTGTATCCGGCTGAACATCTGATAGCACCGTGTGATGCCACCACAATTACGATAATGCAGCCGAGACAATGGGACATTACGTAGGTACCGCAGATGTGAAAAATGTGGGGCTGGTTACACACCAGCTTTATTCTCTTTGTTGGTGTGGACGAGTGATAAGCAATGGGCTGCATTGATAGAAGAGAAATTATATTTTGTTTGTGATCGCTGATGTAAAGGTTCTATCACTAAGGTTGAGTCCTCGTGGCGACTTCTAAATTTTCATTAAAATAAGGCAAAGAAATAAGGTATATTAAAGTCATAAATCTAACGATGACAAATGTCCTTACGAATCATATTCAAATTACTCACATAAAAGTATGGATTTTCTTTTCTAATTACTACCTATTCTTCAACTGCCACGACACCGTACAAATTACTATCTTCGTATGATAGAATACGTTACTAGTGCCCCTTGACAAAATTGGTATACCTACTTAAAAACTGATGGTTATTATAATTACATTAGACGCCGGCCTCACACCAGGCCGAATGATTGATGAACTAGCGGTAAATCATGCCTTATTGACCCGATTTCAAGTAAGAAACAAAATTCTATATACAAAAACTTGGCCTCTAAATCCTGTTTAGCCTCACGCTAACCATGTTTGGCTGAGAAATTCACACTTGGGAAATTCAGACGTTGTTTCTATACTATGTATAATTAATTTAATCAAGGAAACTCGAAGAGTTGGTTTTCTGGATACAATATCTGTAGAAATGTGTTCATTTCTATGAATAAATACGCGTGACCTAAAAACTCGTGGAAAATATTCAGTCTACAAAATACGGCAAATTAATTACAGTTCCAGTCGTGTGCTAAATGCCAGAATGCTTTTCATGCTCTATCTTAATTTGGTATGGAATTTTGCTGACATGTTTCTATATACGTTTCTTTTGTAAATAATTACAATCAAAAAAGCTTCTTATTAACATGTTGTTTAGATCCAATATCATATATCTCTAACATTATTGACTTCATATAATACATCTGCTTTAGCTTCATTGCTTTCAGTATCATCAAATGACTTATTACCAGGTATTATTTCAGTTATTTTTGTATATCCTTACCAACTTACTCGTCTTACATTATTTCACAAATCTCTTCAAATGACTTCACAATACAATTTAACATGATGACAGTTACAAATAGCAACGTTTGGTAAATGTTGGAAGGAACAAACGGCGGTTGGTTTTCTCAAATCCACCACAATCTCCCGCTGTTACCTCATGCCTTAGAGGTTACCTTTTGTCGCCATCCTTTGTTGGTTACGGATGATCGCGCGTGACTCCGCTACAAATGTACGGTGTTTATCCCCCGTTTGTTGGGCTAAACGCGCTGGGCCCGGCTTTTGATTGACACCGATATTTGCCTCGTGATCACGATTTAGGGTATTAGAAGTAAGGTCTTGTTTGATATCGTTGATTAAGTTGTTTGATTTGGTTATTTCCCTTTTAATACTCGCATCATTGCTAAGTGTCGTGGTGGCCTAGTGGTTAACATACCGGATTTGTATGCACAAGGCTACAGGTTCAAACCCGGGCAAGTATCAATGTGACTTTTTTAATGTTATAAATACTTTCTTAGTTATTCAAAGACACCACTGACTAACGGTGACGGAAAACATCGTGAGGAAGCCTGGATTTAATTATCTGAAATCGCCAACCCGCAGTGAGCTAGCGTGGTGATCAATGCTCAATCCTTCTCTATACGAGAAGGGGCCTTTGCCCTGCAGTAGGACAGTTATAGGCTGGTATTATTATATTATCATTGCTAACTTCATGTATTGAAAGTAAAAGGTATTCATGTATTGAATTGAAAGTTTTCTCTCTACTGTATTATCCTTTTTCACATAAATTATTTCTCTTCTTCCTTGTATCACGTCTTGGTTTTTCCTCGGTTTAACGTTAAAAACACTGTTACTATGTAACAAACTATACTGAGCAATATCTTTTACGTTATCTATTTCCCCTTTGTCTTTGTATGGAACTTTGACATCGGCCACATCTTAAACCAGGACTTGAACGACTACACTCGACAAGTTAGATAGAATTTTACATAAAATACGAGCTAACTTTTCTGTTATATTTCAATAGTTTCACACTTGATTCCCTTCTTTTAAGTTAAAGATAGGTCAGACGTGGTTTGCGTTTCTAATTATCAATCATTCTGAATTCTTGATGATTTTATTTATGGATTTTTTTTCCAAATTGACTGAACCTAAGATTGTCTTGCTTAATAGCGCGTACCTCTTATTTCGTAACAAATTATGTTCTAAATCTTAATTCTATAATTATTATTAACTTAACGATCTTATAAAAAGAGAAACAATTATACCTACCATAAACAAATAAGAATCGAAGCTTAATTCGTGTGCTAAGCGAATATCTCCGTTGGTATTTTCCTCAATCGTAGTCAAATAACATTCAACTACAGCGAACCGATTAGTCAGTCGACTAACGAGAAAGAATACACCACGGGATCGCAATCAGTGTGGTATCGGTGTTGTTATCGCCAATTAAGTGGGGAAAGTAGTCTAACATCGCCAGCCACTCTTTAGCAGACAGATTAGACGGACACGGTTGAAACTACACGTCGACTTCGGTGTTTGGCTTAGAGGTGTTTTTTTTTCGGTAGATTTGAGAGCTGGGAATTAAGCTGTTGACTCGTAGTGGATTGATATACATGTATGACAATTTAATTAATTGGTTTATATAACATTTACAATTTCATTATACCATGACATATTTATTTTAGTGGTTGAAACGAATTTCGCTGTCATGAATGTTATGGATGAAATGTTGTTAATTCATTTTTGGAATTATTTGCTCACATTTAACCTGATTTACATATGTGAAGGTATATATGTACTTGTTAAAATTATCCATGTTTTAAACGAGTAACGTATGTCTAGAACCGACAACGTATTTTCAACCGCTGAGAAAGAAAGGTTCTTTAGATGGCGACCACGAACCGGGAGACGCAGTGTTGGCAGGCCTCCCACCAGGTGGACCGACGATATCATCAGAGTTGCCGGCAACCGCTGAATGCAAATGGCAATTGTCGTTCATTGTGATGTTCTAAGGGGAAGGCCTTTGTTTAACAGTGGACGTCTTCCGGCTGCTGATGATGATGATGATGATGATGATGATGTTTGTCTTGAAATTACAAAGACAAGTCATATCTTACTATGACTTCAATAGTAACATTTGGTATACCTACCTACGTTCATAATACGTTTATTTTATAATCAAAGCAGTTATCGATCAGATCAAAGAGTCGTGTATAGTTGAATAAATCAGCGTTCTCTTTGTGTGTCCCCTACGGGTGATGTTCAAAGCTTTGTGGTATTTATTCGGGACTTTCATTGACCTAACTCTGTTGCCGTTCCGATAGGCCCGACCAGAATGACGTCATCGATGTCGAAAGCACGAGTGTGTTGAAAAGCAAAATATATTTGGATTGGATTTTTTGGTACAAAACTCAGATTGTGTTTGCTATTTTATCATAACGCGGTCGGTCAAGAAAAAAATATGTAATATTAAATATATTTAAATAGCTTGTTAACAATGTACCTATTTAAAACACATTTTGTACCTTAACAGAATTATAATAAAGTTCAAAACGAAACGTTAGAACGCAGTAAATAAATCCTTTTTACAAGCAATTTGCACCCTCCGTTTGTAGGTTACTTACAATCAATTTTATATCACCATAACGTGTGGTCCATCCCTCTCTTCATAATGGCCAGATAGACTTACATACCGCTGCCGATCATGGGGAGGATAATCTCTCCGACCCAAAGCCCTAATAAATCGGATTCAATAACCTTTCTCCACTTAGGACGAAAAATCCGTCATTTCATAGTTTTTGGTCTTCTTCGTAATCATTAAAGTAGAATCTTAACTCAAGGTTGACAACTAACTCTTGGCTAGGACTTTTTATTTGGGTAGGTTTGGAGTTGACGTTGACTGTTCAGCATCATCGTCATCCCTTAGTAAAGGTGGATGGTTTGCCATAGTTTTCACGCTTGGCAAGCGACTTGGGGATTCGTGGTGAAATTACAGAAGACACTTCTGCCCATCTTCTAGATTTTCTCATAGTAACCTCCTACGACAACCAACGGGAAGAGATAGGAGGCGCTATTCTGCCCCCACAATAATTACATTTGTAATCTCCAAAATACAAAGATTTTCTTCTACACTAGAAGTATACATTCACACATTTTCTTCGATAAGTTTCATGTGGTTCCAGGTGCTTAGACTGTTGCTATATCTAGACCAAGTCTCGTCAAATATCCAATGCAGAGATCGATGAATAATAATAGATGGATAATTTTGTTAAAACTACAACTTGTGAGTAACAGAATTATTTTAGCAAGATTAGTCATTGCATCACAAGTAAAGTTAGCAAACGTTGTATACACTGTAAAATGCTTTACACCGTGATAAATGGGTTTATGCCCTGAATGAAATCGAATGATTGAGCGAACGATATAGACCAATCCTTTCAATCAAAGTCCGTTTTTGAACCAGCACTAAAAGAGTTCATCGAATGGACTTGTTTACACACAAATACTAGATCTTTGAGAAATTTCGAGAAAAATTGTCTATCAAAGAAACTTTGAAGGCCCAGAACTTAAGGTTGCTAGTTTCAACAATGGTTGTGTTCTACCACTATCAAAATTACGTTAGCAGATTGAATTAAGTGACGCAAACCTTTTTAGAGATTAATAGACTTTTTGTAAATAGAGCACCAAACACAAATATACGTCGATTTGTATTAACTGATGCCTTGTTTCTTGTCATCACTACAAAGCAACATTCCTCCATTATTGTCCTTTTCATAATCATTCCTCTTATCTACTTCAGGATCAACATTAGCATGAGAATTCAGCCTTCAATATATACCTTGAGATTTAGCATCATCTGCAGCCATCCTAATTCAGTTAAACAGATAACCCCAGCATGTACCACGTATACTAAGCACGTGTATTAGGCCAATCGCATGCCAGTCATAGATCACGCGTGTTCGTATCAATACGAACGTACTAATCCCTTATCACACACTGCTCTCACGATTCTGAAGACCCGAGTGACGGTTTAGTTTGAGTTGTACTCCAAAGGATTTGATATTATTTTTAGAAATTGTACTATTTGCCCTGTTTTATTTTTCGTATATGTATGATCCTAGATTATCCTTGTATCACTTATTGTTCTATTTATGGTAACATAATAAAGTTATTAGTCTGTAGGTACACGTCGTCTATTTATATGGCTGTGATTGTTTTTTTAACCGACTTCAAATAAAAGAAGTTATGAATACGGTTCGAATCTCTTTTTGTAGGTTGTTTACCCCTGTACAGGTACAGTAGGTATATAACAAAAATTATTAATAAAACTACTGTGAAGATATAATTATTAGCACCTAACATAAAAAAAGTTCCGATGGCTTTAAACAAACATACAACCCAGCAAATGCGCATAATAGGTACCCGTTTAACAGTGAATAAAAATGAAAACACATTTTTGCCTAACACCGAAAAAATACAAAAAATAAACAACTGGTCCGGCTATCGGGTTTTTAAGCCTTATAAAGCTCACTGTAAAATCTATAGTCAACAGTGTTCACACAATCAGTTTTGCACACACATAATCTACTGTTCACACACATAAATTGTTCGGTGGGGCTTTGTGTGCAAAGGCTAATTGATTTCGGCATGTCCCGGCTTGTCGAAGAAGAGTTTGTAAGGGTGATGCCAGGGTGAGGATTAGGAAGTTATACGATTCGCACTGCCGAAAATAGGGTATTTTTCATGATTTCGATATGGATAAATGTGATTCAAATTCTAAAATTTATTTGCTAAAATTCGTAATTAAATGCAAAATTGGCAGTCATACGTGGAAATCTGCGGTAGGCATAAACTGAGAATATTCTGAAGCGATAGTGCTTACTGACGAGACTATCAAGTGTATTTGACAGTACCACTTGATGTGTAAATTAACTACATTGTAAACATTATTGATACTACTGATTAGCTAGACACAGAGGCTTGTGAGGAATGATGCTTGAGAGAGAGATGAGAAACAACAATTTAGATTTCTAGAACTCTATTTAGGTTAACGAATAACGTTAAAACATAAATCAAATCGAGACAAGATGCTAAAGTACAAAACAAACAATTGACCATCTGCACCCCGGTATTTAGACCCGTCTAATGGTCCGATTGCTACCGTTGAATAATTAACACTGAATTAGGGCCAGCCCCGCCCATCCCTGTTTGCCTGAATAATGTCTTTTAAAAAATCGATTTCTTAATGGCTATGGCGTCTCGATTTACATATCTTTACTTAGTATCGAGTTGATAATTAATTTCGTTTTTTAAAACGAAAATTGAAAAGGCTGAGTAAGAATGTTTTTCAGGGATTTTGTTTGCTTTTTTAAGTACTTTGAAGGGACACAATGTTTTTTTAGACCCTTATTTGCTGATCTAAGCTTAAGTAAAACAGGGTGTATTGGACGTAGGGGAAATTGTTTATGTTTAACCAGATAGGATTTTATATTTGAAACTTGTTATAACTTATCCTCTAAAATTTATTTGTATACAGAAAAGGTTATTAATAGGCAGGTAGGAAGTACTCCATTTTGGAGGTCTTAGATAAAGACCATTACTTGCACTGTGACCATATGTATGGCAGTTTTAGATTTATCTGAAACTTATACTCATGCTATGAAATATTGGCTTATTTCTGGATTCGTTTTTGTTCTGTAGTTATGTTTTTATGCCAAAAATTACTAGAACGACGGAATTGGATAAATTAAAAACTTCTTCTGATGAGCAAAACAAATTTACAGCTTGACAGCATCACAAATCATGACGAATTTTATCAAAGTCGCCAATTAATATTTTTGACGCCTTTTTTTCTTATCTTTGACCCAGAAATCCTGGCTACCTTTTCAAAAGTCCGGAAAACTTGACAACTTAAAAATAATATTTCTAATGACATATAACCAGCAAAACTTTTTCTTTTTATAAAATATCTGGAGACATAATCGTCGAAGGCCCATTGTGTAAAGTTGCTTGAGTGCTGTGGTTTTCTTGAGAAATCGCTGTAAGTGACTTTCGCGGTACCTCTCAGCTTCCTTTAAAATGTATAGAACCTTTAAAAAGTTACACATCTGTGTTCATTTATTTTTAGAACGTGTTTTTAAAAGATAATTCTGTTCTGTAATCTGTTTTCAAAATAGGTAGGTATTTTGCCAGTTGTTTGTCGAATAAATAATCAGAGGTTACTCATTTAAAAAATAATAATCTTTTTAAATGAGTAACCTCTGGAGTTTCTTGCCGGTTCTTCTCCATTAGAATGACACTTTGGAACCGTGCAACTAGCATCCTAACGTTTCATAAGCGCCTGTAATAGGTTTATGTGAAATAAAACATTTTGAATTTGAATTTGAATACCTAAACTACCTAACCTTCTTTTTCTCAGCTTTTGATCATAGGTACTCTAAATATATGTAGTTTGAAGTATTTTTGTGACCTAATTTAGTCCTTTGACTCGGCTCGATAGGTCAAGTTCTTAGTCACTGCTCCAACCGGGTCCCCAATCTTTATATTAGGTACTTACATAATACACGCAAGCAATGTTGTGGATAAAAGACCGAAAATAAAGAAGTCTTACGCACCGACACAAATACGCTTAAGTGAAGGGATTAGCTAATAAAACAGCAAACAAAAATTCCTGATAAAGTATTTATCTGCCACATTATAAGATGGATCTCTTATAAAAGAGCCCTATTTAACACTAACCGGCTTATGTAACAAAATGATCCCGTATTGCTCGCGTAGAATTAACCAGAAAATAAATCATTCATTCGCAATCCGTGGCCTAATTCCGTATACAGGCAGAACCGACGGACGAAACCCAGTAGTTTGTGTAATTAGGAGTTAGTAACGTGTGGCAACAAGCGTTAGTACCGTAACGACTGCGTGCTCGGTACCCCGTACCCAGTAATCTTTGAGTGCTTGGCCGTCGATGTATGGGTAAAATGGCTTTTATGGATATTCCCGTGTTGTTTGCGAATGTTTTGGTGGAGTGGTCGGATTTTTTCGGCTGTTCTCGTCATTTTCCTCAACGTACTTTGGGTAGGATAAGTGCGTTATTTGTTAGTAATCGTTTATGTTATGGATTTTCGATATAAGTAGCTGTAATCTTGTACTTACTTCTTTAAGAGACGTTATATTTATTCTTTGATGGCTATTGACATAGTAGTGGAGATTCTATTAATAATATTTTAAGTCACAATCATTGTATTCTTAAAACTATATGTATATTACCAACTACGTGTTGATTTTGCACGAAGCACGGTAACCGGTACGGAATAAAGAGAGAACAAAGCTAAAGAAAAAAAGAAACTATTACGAGCGCCCCATTTTAATAGAGGGCAAAGAGAATAACTCGTGGCTCATATAATATTCGAGAGCTATGTTCAACATTTTATGGCGCAAAACTCGGTTGCAAATTTCTATCCGTTCAGTCTGTATTACAACGTAAATAAGTACAAGTTACCGCGTCTAACCCTTAACCCAGCTCGGCACGGCAGCCTCGTTAGACACATTTTACCGAACAAAGAGCGCTCCGTTCATACTGGTTGCATCACCACACTCACCCTGAAGATGTACTGTACACGGAATTGCAAAGTAATAAAGCCGCTTTGCCTTTTAATGAGAACGGAACAGCATTCACCGATGAGGCAACCGCCAAATGAGATTATAAACACAAACGGCCCACATGAGACCCGCAATTGTTTTCCCTATCGGCAGAATCAGCAAAGCGATTGGGAAAAAGACAAATGTTTGTCTTTTCGATTCGCTGTCATCAGACCCACGAACGCCTTACCTAAACAAATTGCAGACAAGGGCAATACAGTGAGATGAGCGAATAACGCGCGCCCGCAATCAGCTAGGAAACGAAACGAGGCCGTGCTTGAAAAGAAACAAATTAGATCCGTCTCAAGAACGGCGCTTTGAAATGGGCGCTGGTAAAAAAGACCCGCGCCACTAATGAAGGGTTAGCCGACGTAGGGCATTGAGGTACCTCCGCTCCTTACCGCTTCAAGTGTTACTAGGACGTGTGGGATACTTAGACCCTTGTTACGAATTCTGAGTACAATAGGGAGTCGATTGCAGAATTATGTACGAGTGTTGAGGAACACTTTTGTTATCAGTTTTTTTTTTTCGAGGTTATTCGATGTTTTTGTGCCAGGTATTTGCATAATATCATCGAGTGAAGGGACTTCGAATATGGACTGTAATAATGGCTGGTACCTATATATAGGTAATGGCGCTGACAAGGACCTATGTTTTTCTTTTAAAGCCTGTCGTGTTGTTCTCTAGTACCTATGTGGTCATCATTATCAAGCACATCTTTTGAAACATATTAACTAGCTACTCCCAATTTACTCATACAAAATCTTAAGCCTTAAAAAAACCTCAAACAGGTCTACATGTTTCCTCCTTTTCATTCAAACTTTTACGTTACCGTTACATTTGCGTTCTGTCACAGTTATCTCGCGCACTTTTTGAGCTCATGTTTCCACCGCATTAATCTTGCATGCCAGATCTCTCTGACGTTATGTGTCACCGTCTGTAGTATTGAGATTAGTCCCGAGCTACATACCTTCTGTAAATAGGCTTGTCATGTGCCTGTCAATTACATTATCCATTACTTACTACATTTGCCACATTGATCTTAATTTCCTTGGTAAGTTCTCAATGTATTGTTGGTTGACAATGGTGGTTGTGAAATGCTTAGTATTTTCTCAGTGAGCACATAATCTAAGGGCCTACTTAGATGTTATTCCAATAATACGTTTGCCTTTTCTCCATCATTGTTTCTAAATCTACATCAATTTATTATTACCTTAAATTAAGTTTTAATAGCGTTAAGCTGCTTACAACAATTCCAAGAATCACGAGACAAAACCGAATATTATTTTTCATCACTTTCATAGACCATTCTTTGTTCTGCTAGTTTTAAAACTGGTGTAAAAAACTTTTGTTTCAAACACTTCTAGTATAAAACACGGAAGGCAACTGGAAAATAAAATCGTTTTCTGCTTAGAATAATTTGTATGTGAGTGTGTTCTCGATATCAATAAAGCAGTGTGAAGTATTTATCGGGACTCGACTGCTGTGAGTAACAGATTTTACGATTCGATACATCGAGTTCTCGAGTATTTGCAAAACGATAACAGTTGCAACGATGATAGCTGTTTGGATGAAAGTAGATGTAAACGAGCGTTGCCATTCCAAATCGGGACGAAAGATTTAGAAATAGCTCGTCTAAAATCAAGTTTGAATTGTCGAGAATTGCAACTTCGCGTTGCTTGGAGATGTAGCTTTAGATACGGTGAAATCTGGTCCACTTTCTGGAAATTTCTACAACGCAATATCCCATACTTTGAAAAATGCTGTAATAAATGTATGCATGTATATGCACCATATTTTTTTTTAATGTCTTAACCAAGTTCTATTAGACAAAACAAAATTATCATTTAGAATTTACATCATAATTGTAACCTTCTTTTTCGAAATTCCTTTCATTAAAAATTTTCAGCTTATATTTTTATCTAAATTGCTCTATTTCTATATAAACGCTTTTATTTTTATCGATATCAAGTATAACAAATTATTTTCAACTCTACCGTCTAACTATATCAATTAAAGTAATCCTTTAGGAGGCGTCTTGCACAAATTGATACATTAATGACGTATTTAGATTCAATTATCGCTGGCTTGTTTTTGGTTGACGCTCTTTGTGCAAAAGGGCGTTTCACGTTTAACACTGTTTAGTTGAGTTTAATTGGACGCTTTGGGGTAATGTTGACGCTTTAGAGAGCAAGGGTTTCATGGTTTTTAAATGTATCAGTAGGTTTATGTTTAGGTGTAGATGTTTTTAGTACGATGGGTACTTTTACTGTTATATCGTCATTTGTTACAGCTGTTACTTGTCTAGCTGCTGATGTTTATCAGTCTCTGTAACGTGTTGTCTTCTGAGTTTTAATTTTGCTGTTTTTTATATTAAATATACTTTTTTTCAATATTCTTCATTCGGTATCTACATATAATTATAATTATCAGAAGAGAATTGCCTTTAAACATATAATTATATTTTTATCAATAACGAATAAAACACTTCAGTTGAGGTCACAGACTAATTAATTAAACAGAAAAATCAACACAAAAACCTTAGTACCACGAAGCGTCCTAAGAAGCAAACTAATGGCAATTTTAAACAGCCAATTAGTTTTTTTCTTGTACCCTCAGTTTTTTAATAGGAATGTGGATAATTATAAGTTTTCTGAAGTAGAATGAGCTATCATTAGCACGTTGTATCTGTTTTAGTAATTACTCTATGCAAAAACATTTTCATCATTTCATACGCTTGAGACCTGTATGAAACTAATAAGATATAATTTAGTATAAAGCTAAGGGCAAGTTAGCAGCCTAGGGCTCGTTTCACGTATAGGTATTGTCTCTCAAGGGGTTTCTAGCGAAATTCCAAGAAATTGACTTTAATATTGAAGTGAGAACTAGCCCTATATATAAGATTACCTTACCAGTCATATGTAAGTTTTCCATACCCTTGGTATGGCGGCACACGCTTGCTTCAACACGATATCACGCTAGGGTAACATCATTTTACACCACGTGTTTTATATTTTCGTTTAATACCTTCAAATCATAAACAGTTTTCCTATCTAGATGTTGACAGGCTGATATTGTTTATATACTTTTTTGGTTTGTATGCCTTATATGTGTTTGGTACCTTAATGTGTTATTATGAGACGAATAATATTTAAAACAATAACATTTTCTTCAAGCTTCATCTTCATCATCATCAGCCAGAAGACGTCCATTGTTGAACAAACGCCTCCCCTTTAGAACGCCACATTAGACGACAATTTGCTTCATCATCTCACAATAAAAAAGCAAGATATTCTATTTCCCTTTTCTTATAAAAATAAACACTAAAACGGAGGAAGTCATAACAATAATTTAACTTGAATCGTATTTTTATCGAAATCGTAATTACGTTATTATTATTCTTATGTTACTCTTAGTGAGGAACGTATAGAATGACGAATGAATTATTCGGTAATTCAGTGTTTCATAATGAATGACATCCGCCATGGAGACTGTTTCATTCACGAGCTCGTTCGGTCCATCTGACTAATTAGTAGGTTATCAATCAATACACAGGAACAAGGTCTGTATAATTATTACAGCTGCCGATGGGATTGATAACCACTTATAGAAATTCCACGAAGGATGTACGAAATGAAGGGGATTTAAATGGTTGAATGACGGTTTTGCGAATGTTAATATTGTTCAGCTTTGAATGATATTTTTTATAGATGTTTTGGCGTTGGTTATTACTATAATATATAATGTAATAATTGGTCTTATTTAGAGTGTGGTCCTGATGAAATTTACAGTTTTAACAGGTGGCGATTCCAATCAATCCGATCTGTACAGGCCTATCACTCTTGCCTGTAAGCAGGTTAAGTGATCTTTATTACCAGGTCTTTTAGATTAGGGTTACGCCACTTTAAAAGACTTTTAACCAAACTAATAAAACTCATTATTTGATCTATCAAAAGTCTCATATATACTTGAAAACCCTTCAACTGGATTTTGAAACGGAACTTTATTATTTCTCATTCCAAAATCAATATCGGATTCTCGATAGAGTCCGTTCACAAAGCAAAGCCTTAACGTTATATATTTTGATGAAGTTAAACATCAGTGCCTCGCTCACTATCTTGGATCGTTTCAGATATATTGTTTTATTGTTAGCAGTTGTAGGATACAAGGAGTTGTGGATATGTGTAAGAAGATTGTATATTGTTCGTATCACGATCGTTATGTGATTTACTGTTGTTGCTAAATTTTGACGGTATTAGTAAAAACATTGTTGGCGCCCAACGTGGGAATTCTTGAAGCTAACAAAGTTAGTGCCCGAAGTTGGAAAACGAATGAGTATTTTAATGGTAGTATGCATGAAGTGAAGTTCAGAAAAAAATTTCAGCGTTCCAAACATAAACAAAGCTTCGATGTTACAGAAAACTAAAAATCACGTCCACAATCCTTATTCGAAGACCTTATAAAAATTGTCACGAACGTACGCGAGTGTTGATCGCTTTCAACAATGTAGGCTATGCTCGCGTGCCAGTACCTACCACAGAACATCCGCGCCGGGCCATAGCTGAGTGCAGGAAGGTTTTTAAACGAGCCAAGCCAATCCCAAACGATGTTCGGACGAAGGAATTCTGCCTCGCATATCCCGATATTACAGATTGACCCAGCCCGTTGTGAAATTTTAAATATCGAATCTAGAAGCTTCGTTGAAAATGTCGAGTCGAATCCGTTTAAGAAATCGCCGCATGGATCAATCTTGGAAATACGAAAATGGTGTTATATTAAATGTTTTTTGTCAATATATTATGGGATTTAGAAGAGCAGAAACGGTTTTAGTCGATGTAAATTTGATAAAATGATTTTCTTGGAATTGTGGAATGTTACCTAGAATTCTTCAACAGAAAATCGTAACAAGAAATGCACATCAAATTCTCAACCCGCAACACAGTGAAATATACCTACTTGACAAATCATGATTAAGATCCCATTAGTGCTGTAGACGACTAATTGTACTTCCATTCATAAAATACCACTATCAGAGCGAAGCATGTCAGCCATTTAATCAGTTTGTATGGCACGTCAAATGTTCTTTTCATGATCTTAAGACCTTTCCGATTCAGTGGACATTAGCCCACGGCCTGCCCAAGGCCTGCCCCATGTTTGCTCCGCATTGTCCACTGACGTATCAATAGACCTTTTTGTTATTATGTTTACATGGACGGGGATGTTTATCTTGTTTCATATATAAAGGGATGAGTTGATGTGTGAAGCTATCGAGATATCGTTGAAGTGGTCAGCGTTTGAAAGTAGGTTTTATGTGAAATCGATTTTTTGTTTCATCAGAACTATTTTGGAAGAATTCACCTATTTTTTTACATTTCGATATCACTTATTTGCACAAGGTACCAAGTATATAGCATAGAGCACAAAACCACCGACAATATGTATTTATACAATTACCTTTGCGTGAGTGAATCTATATAAAATCAAATTAGGTATTATATATATTATTCGACGTATGTATCAAAATTGCTTATCTGGTTGAACATAATGTAAAACTGTAAATCGTTATTGGAGCGAAAACTAATAATTATAATCACCGACTAAACCGCTAATGAGTGCACAATTGAAACAAACACAATTCCGTTGATATCATATTACGTATAATTGTACCTATACATGCACCAAACATGACAACTTCAAAGCGACACAAATACAGCTCCATAAGCCCCAAAAAGCATTCATCAGCGAAACTTTTATTCTTTGCGTCCAAAAAGTATTGTTTACTATGCCAAAGCCTCTTACAGCCCACAAAAGAGCACCGAAATGGACTATTTCAACCGTATTCACACACACAAACGACTAATATAATTCACTCGGTCTCCGGACTCGAAAAAAATGACCCAATAACTAAGTAACTCCTCGAGTGAGCCGAAACAAAAACACGATGGATGGACAAATTTGCGCTTACTGACTTATTTATCTCTGAAGCGAGCGTAATTAACGAAATTCCTTCTGAACAAACAACCGCAGATTTATTTCCGATATTTTTGCTTGGAATATCTTGGAGGAGGTTGCTTTAATATTCATTAGAAACGTGACAAGCAAGAAATACTCCCTAATTATTCACCGGGCCGTCGCTAAATCGTCAGTTTCCCCGCCTTTTAATGGCGAAGGAAAATAAAAAAAGTTTTGAACATAACAAGAGAGGCATGTCGCACCCCATAAGATATTCATGAGCGTCTAAAAAGTTGAGAGAAGTCTTCCAAGATTTTGATTACCGCTGGTGCATAACGGCGTACAGGAATACTAAGAGGTAATTCCGAATAAAAATAAGTAACAGATTTCTGAGTGAATTTTCGTCTAAACTTAGTCGTTAGGATGTAAAGCTCCGGCGCAACTGAAACTTGGATATTGCTTAGATCATCGTTAACACTCGGCTTCAAGTTTTAGAAACTAATTAATTAGTTTCGAAGGAGGGATATTTTAAAATTAATATACTTTCGCTCGGCTGTATCGGGTTTGAACTCGCTCTACCGTTCTGAAAGAGCGTGATTTACTAGGGTTGTCTAAATTAAAATGTGTTCAGTTGTAAAAAATTAAGAACTTTTATTACGTTGCTGTAAAACGCTCACTGTTTACAGCTTTTGTTTTATTCGGCCTTTTAATTCTTTCGTGTATTATCTTCTGTGACAAATTGTTGTTGATGAAAATTTCGACCATTCATATTCTGGCAAATAAGGTTGGTAATCGGTATAGCGTATTGTATTGATTTTAATTTTTGATTTTATTTAATTATACTTGTTTTACTGTTCATCTTTCTTTGAAATCAATGAAACAGTAACTGTTGATCTGGTTTTGATGATTTTGTATTACAAAGGCTCAGATACCAGCTTGGTGGGGTTGTTAAAGTATTGGTTTTTTGTCCAAAAAGTCTCGGGTTCGTCTTCGCACAAATTTGTTCCGAGTCTGTGCGTGTTTGTATGTGGATGCATAATTACCTTACACAGCAAAATTTCTCGTGAAAACCATAGTTTTATTGGAAGAACGAGTAGAGAAAGAAGTTTGCGATCGAGTGCAATTCAGCGAGTATGAAATACTCAGTACAAGAACAGCTAAAGGCGCCCACCGTGGGGCAAATATTTTTACGCTAGAAACTCGCACTTTAAGTTACTTCCTTGTCTTAACTTCATAATTCATTTTACTACCCAAGTTTTGATGTACTTAAATGCCTTTTTAAGACATTAACCGTCACTTTGCTGGCATCCCTCTATTTGTTCCACTTTTTCCACCGAAAGGCATATTAGCGGCTTACTCCGTTCTGTTAATAAATTAATGCAAGACGCTCCGATTCCAAGTTGTCGTCTCGGAGAGCACTTTGCAAGTAAAGTTAGATTAAACGTTGTAGATCGACGTATTAACCCGGTGTTTTAGTGCGGTAGTAGGGGTTCAGCCGCATTGTATTGCAAATTAGTTAGGAGCAAGAAATTTACGTAAAAACGCCTCGATTTACTGCACTTCGGATCTTCATCTTCAAAACTTAGTTGTTTACTCCTGTTTTGAACAACAACAATACTGTATATAACTGAAATTTTGTACTATCTTCACCCCCGTACAAAATTGGATGTAATAATACACAAACATTTTTTTGTAATACATTGAGAAATTGACATTGAAAAGTATAAAATAATTTTTAAAGTCAGAAATTTGGGCAAATTTTGTCCACATGCAATACTACAAGGTATTGCCAAGTAATAAAAAAGATAACTAATCATAAACCATCTGAATATAATTGCACTTTAATTGATGTTAAACAAGTAGTACCAAGTTCCTTGTAACCTGGTTTTGACATATCCACATAGGAACAAGGATAAACATAGAGATGTATTTATTTACCTGATTTCGCGGAGCTTGGCTTACTGTATAACCAGAGGAATAGAGACACGCAAATAACTTCCAGCCAAGCTTAAAATGAACTATATACATACGGGAGTTCTCTGAAGAGGAAATAGGATCTGGAAGGTGTAGGTTGGGAAAAGCAAAGTAAGTCGGTAATGACGGTAACGCAATTATCATCATCATCAGCCCGAAGGCATCCATTGTTGGACAAATGCCTCCCCCTTAGATAAGGGGGGGGCATAATCCCCACGCTTGGCAAGCGGCTTGGGAATCACAGTATTGGTGGTGGCTTGGGAATTACAGAAGACGCTGCTGTCCATCTTCTGGATTTTCCAGCAAAGGCCTCCTTTCCTATTTAAAATTAAAATGATTTATCATCATCATCAGCCGGAAGACGTCCACTGTTGAACAAAGGCGTCCCCCTTAGAAAGCCACAAAAATAATTATTTGAAAAGATTTTTACAAACAGTTTTATTCATATTTTTAATACTAGATGATAAATAATTGTATGTAACAAAGTATAAACGTCACTAATGAAAACAAACTCCCTTTCGAAGTGAGTGCGCAATAAATCGCGGCCTATCGCGCGATAACGCCACGTCGCGCGTCTCCTGACGTATAGCGATATTATGCGGCGCGATATGTATGCACGTCGCGATTGACGCGTATTTGGTTGCATTAATTGATGGCTTTGTTTTGTTCGACGGCGGCTTTTAAAATATTGGTGCGCTGTTTTGATAGACGTAAATTTTGACGCGTGTAAATATTCGGTAGCAGAGCTTGACACGTTGTGAAAATATTTCTATTAGTTCTTTATTATCATGTGTCAGTTCAGAGTCATGTACTGCTCGATATAAGTCTTTCTTTTTCCCTAATGTTAATACTTCTCTCTCGTAAAAGAAGTTCGGTTCGCGCTCCCACCGCGTCCTTAGCTCATAAATAACTCCTAATTTGAGCTCTAAACTACTCGTGAATTCCCGAAAGATCACATTAGTACAACCAGAGTAAAATAGTAAATAAAATGGATAACACTCCCCAAAGTTTAAACAGCACAATAAAAAGAAACTTACGTTACATTTCAACAAAGGCCGACCGCAAAAACCGTGTTCTCCGTACAAAAGTTAGGTGGCTCGCTTCCTGATTCCACTCTCAGATAGCGCCACAACAAAAGGAAGTTATTCATATTAATAATTACCTTAGTTAGTTCAAAGCGTATCTTATTGGAGAACGCAGTTGCATAACATGAATAATATACCTTATGAATATTACATACGATTCTTTTGTACGGCCGTATGTACGGAGGGTTAATTATAAGTTTAGTAGAACGGAAAAGGGTTAAGTAAATATGCTAAACAGGTGATTTTATGTTCAGAGTTTAACTTTGGAACGCCTCAGGTGGTAGGGTTGCGCGCGTTTGAAGAGCATTGTGTATGGTTTATGTAACTGTATTCTTTAGACTGATATGTTTTGTATTTAAAATAACTAGATTAATGAAGATAGGGAGCCAAAAAATAGACTATACTTTTATTCGTTTTGCGATGATAGAGGAAATATTAGTACAATTTCACAGATACAATAGTATTCGTGGTTTTTTGTGAAGTTACTATTCTTTACCAGAATCCATTTTATGTGCGAAGTCCTAACAGTGGCTTAATTGATAAAAGATCAGACAGGAGTGTTAGACTATTCTTGTCGCCCTATTACATGCCAACTATAAATAATAATACCTACTTAGCACTTACTTACACACTTTTTATCTGACGCCGTCTTTTGAGTGGGAATATAAGAAGGTACGTGGGATAGGCACTAAGCTTTTATCAACTGAGTTATTAATTTATTATCTGACGTTTAGATAAAAAAATAATTGGCATAATTTCTAGTTGTTTATTAAAGCTTTTTCATAAATATAGATTTGACGAAATCTTTGTAAGGTATTCACCTTACAAAGATTTTAAAAATATCTTAAGATATGATAAGACTTTATTCCACGGGATAATTGATATATCAGGATCGTAGCAAATGGAAATCCGTGCTCTCTGCCTACCTCTGGAAATAGGCGTGACTTTATGTATGTTATGCACAAAGTAGTATAGTAAGTGTAATTGACATTAAGGTGTAATTAATAAAAACACTAGAATCTTTCATCACACAGAACTCAAATGATGATCTACGAGTAATAGGAGTAAACCGGTTCGTCTTTTAGGGTAGTTAAGGGTAAAAATATAAAGCCCACGTAATGTTCTACCCTCGAAGACCATTCTAGAACAAGTTATTGTCACATTACAACAACATTATGTCGGTCCAGTTTCTATTACATACTTAAACAGAGAAACTCAAACGAGCGCTGTTATTTGTTACCCAAAGGCTCATCAGGGCTAGTCAAGACAACTAAACAAACTTCTAGTTCTAGCCTACATAACTAACAAAACACAGTAAAAGATCCTAACTACACATCAGTTTTACGTGATTTTATACCTTATTACAAGAGTCTAAGGTTGATTTTCGTTATGTATACACGATATTTATTGTTGGCACCTCGTAAATACGAATAAATGGTTTCTCGATAGCACAGATTTCTGTAATATTCATGTTTACGTGGAAATTATTGGGGAACAGATTGTATTAAGTGCTCAATCGATTATTATCTAACCGCTAAGATATTTAATTGCGTATTTATCTTATGTCTTTAGTCCTTATTTGAATGTTTGGTTGGACAATAGATACAAATAATGTATTTTACTTTTCTATTAATCGATTTTTGATATAACACCAGCATTCTAATATAATGAACTCATACGTTAGGTACTATAGAAATCGGAATCATGATACAAAATATTAAGCAATCAAAACACGATATAAAATTATGGGTTGTTTATATTGCGTGTTTTAAACTACTAGTAATAATTTTGTAACAATAAAAACGGCAATGTATAGCAAGTTGATATTATAAAAAAAAACAAACGAATATAGCTTAACGGATATCGTACAGATTGGTTATTTCACAACCGCCCACTTGTGTATTAAAATAATGCGATGACGTCTAAAAACAGCTTTTACTTAATTAAAACAAGAAATTATCGTCGGAAAAATCGCTTATTCATAACTAAATGACTGATTGTATCGTAGTGGAGTGGGCAACTCTGGTCCTGTGACAGAACTATTACATTTCGTTAATATTCATGAAACATGTTCGTAATACATACAAAGTTACTATTTATCACAAGTCAGAATGTAAGGCAAAGGTATTAATGGACAAAGAACAGCTTTTTTGCAAAATTAGATAGGTAACTGTTTCCATAGTATCAATTAGATCTAAACAAAGTTAACTTTTCCATTCCTATAATATTTTTCATAATTCTACTTTTGTATCCCCACTGCCTAAGGCACCCCGCCTTTGTACAATAATGGACGTCTTGGGGATGATTATGATGATTCCATAACACATTATTTTTGCTACTGAACGATCGAAAAAAAACGGGCATTATTTTTACAAATAACAAATTCTATTTATCTATTTAGACGGTAATGAAAATGTCACCTAATATAGAAGAT
This sequence comes from Abrostola triplasia, assembly GCA_946251915.1. Classification (NCBI taxonomy): domain Eukaryota; kingdom Metazoa; phylum Arthropoda; class Insecta; order Lepidoptera; family Noctuidae; genus Abrostola; species Abrostola triplasia. The sequence goes on from OX276433.1 coordinate 3,097,584, forward strand.
ATACAAACATTGTGACATGGTTCCTTTCATAAGCTTATGAATACAACCTACCTTGCAAGATCTACAAGTACCCATATCTTTCTAAAGACGTTTCCGTGAGCCGGTAGATGTTAGGAAAGCGCTATCCGCATATATTTCGCTCCGCATCACCTAATCCGAGGATTTGGTTGCAGTACATTCGCACATAGCAAGCGGGCCGGGAGGCCGCTCACTGAATTCCTTAGTTTCAATTAGCGCACGAGCGTTCGCCCTTGTTCCTACAGAACCCGCCAAATAACGTATGTGTTTGGAATCGTAGCGAACCCCCAAGGCTATGAGGCCCACCACTATTTATGTGCTATGCGAACAGAATCGTCGATAGAATACAGTAGCCTCAAAATAGAGCCGCTCTACCGAATTATGGACGAATCTTCAAGGAAAATTGTGTGGTATTTATAAGCTCTTTGAAAATATGGTAGATTATTTGTGTTGATCGTGGTTCTCGATATTTACTCGTAAATATTTATATAGCAATTTATACACTAAAATACATTTCAAACGATTTAGACTTTGGTTCCATGTTTGAGATTAACGTTGTCCTTTACTCGACGTTCATCACCAAACCTGTTAGGGAGTACTTCATAAATACTAAGAACAAACAGACAGGAGTAAGTGTCCTGTTGGATACGAAACACGACACACTCGCAAACATTTGCCCTCACGTCATGGCCATAAGATACACAGTCTGAGGTCGATTGAATCGCTCTTTGTGAACGGTCCTTAACGATCCTTCCCCCTACCTCCCCGTAGCCCCAACACAGCTTGAATTCAAATGGCAAATATCAATTATTGGGAGGAAGACCGAGCCAAGTAGCCCAGCACTTTTTAATATTATGTTTTGTGTATTTATTTTATAGTTTTACGGAGATTCCCTGTAGGCGCTGTACGTGTTTGGAATGCGTGAGAATTTTAATGGTAGTAGTTTCCTGTTACTTACGAATGCGTCTTCAATATCCGTATAATCTACAGAAGTGGTTTGTGCGAGTGTTTTTATGGAGCTGGCATAATATAGGATGATTGCAAAAATACTACATTTTGCGCTAGAAGCCGAGTTTATTGGTTTTAAACTACAATATTCGATGCACATTTAGCGCTCTGCGACACTTTTAATGTTTTCCAACTATGGTTTTCAAAAGTACTAATAACATAGCAGAATTGTAATAAACATTAATCAAGAAATGCACCACATAGTTCGTTGTATCGTCTGAGGGTACAAGTCTACTAAAACAAAAGGGCAACGGTAATAAAAATGAGTAGCAGCGATCCTTCACAAGCTCACACATTACCGACATGGACTTCTACACCCAATTAAAACTTATGTAATTCAAAGTTTTAATTAAATTGAGTCTCAATAAACCGCAACTATTTATCGGCTGGCATGCTGTATTCATTTTGAGTTTGTGTGTGACCGCCGTGTTTTGTTTTTGCTGAAGTATTCTGGCTGTTTACTGAAGTTAATGGAACTATGTTATGTTTATTATGCGGAAGAATTAGAAGATTAAATAATAAAACGTGCAACTTTTTTTTCGTATAAATTTAGTAAAAAAACTTTAGTTTTTAATATTTTTATAACTATTTTTTACACCTGTAATGTAACAAAGTAATCTATAAAGTAATAGAGGAGTTATATTCATTGAATATTAACTCAACTTTAGTGAAATAAAAAGAAACTACTACCTTAAGTTTTCTAAGATCCACTGTAAAACAACGATACAGATAAATTCCTACTTAAATATCCTAATAACCTAAATACACACCATACTCAAAAATCCGCGATTTTATGTAGGTAAGCAAAACAGAATATAAAATCTAAATTGAAAAATTTCGATACAATTCTTTCTCATAGCATCTAAGCTCACTTTTGAAAATATTGTTATAGTAGGTACATAATTTTATCATAGTTTGTTTTACTGGAGAATCGTACGAAGCCACAGCATTACTCGATTAGTTCGGTTCCTGATGCGCCCTGTTCAAACAGAGATCTTTGGAGGACAGAAGCTGAACAAACAGCGCAAGGCAAGGGTTAGGATCGGCGATTAACTAGTTTTGAGTAACCTGCCCGTTCGTTAGTGTAGCTTGGAGACGTATTTCTGATTGTATGCAAGCCTTGTCTTTTGAACTGGATCAATTTTCTCACAGACTTATTTTGGAGAGAGGATTTTGTGCATCTTTATTTTATAGAGATGACCTGAAAATTTTAGAAGCTGAATCTTTGGGTGCATAATTAGTGTTTTTTCCGGTAAATTTCTAAAATTTTTATAACACGATGTTACCTAAATACAAGTGCTATCAAAGTTAAATATACAACACTGATATAGACGGACCATTATAAAGTTTTAGCTATAATATCCTGAATTGAAATTTCCAAAACGCCATGCCAGGCTCCCGGGCTGTCACAATGATTTGAAACTGGAAATTTTATCCAGAAGAGTATATTCCGGAAAGTTTTATTCTGTTGTAAAACTTTAGTTTTGGCGCTTCTCCCATTTACTGAAGTGAAATTGTATGTTTTGAAAACTGATATCTTCAGGCGTTATACTAAGGAAAGTTAAGGTTGTTTTAAGTTCTTAAAATACCGGACATGTGCTTGAAATATATAAACTTGAAATTTTACACATTTCGCCATTCATATGATAATAAATATTTATTGATTGATCGAAGCAATTTGGTTTATTTAAAGCAGACTATTGATCAATTAATAATCTACGATAAAATTGAAGTCATTTATTGGACTATGATTTCGATTTTTAACAATCAAATAGGCAAATCATTCCGGTCAGAAGTGAGATGGAAAATTTGATTTGAATCAGAACAATGCGCTGGATGTAGCTATCTGTGAATGTGGCCAGGCGTGTCTACATTTCTAAACAATGCCACGTATTTTGAAATGTGGTTTGATGCCTTGCACATGTATTGTGTTATATTCTGACTACCTGAGCTGGAGACTGTAGAGCTTAAATTCAAAATTATTCAAATTGAATAACCGCCCTTATTGCTTTTGACTCTTGATATGCCACAATTGTATTTGCGTCAATAGATTCTACGAAAATAGACTTGGGAATTGCAGCTTCATAAATTATAGGTAGGTGAATATAAATTGTTTTTAATGTGAAGCTTGATTTTATGATCAATGAATGAATTTTCGAATTCAGCCGTTCTAAAATACTCCGTTATCAAAAATTCTAAATGAATGCTTAATCATCCATCATTATCTAAACACGTCTAACAAAATCCAACACAACGCCACGTCCGGACCTCCGTTGGACCTTAATACATTAGTAGGTATATCCACCGTTTTCATTACCGGCCCCCATACAAACTTTCCATAAACTCGCTTCTAAAAGCTTTCTCAATCGTGAATAATTAAACCTATTATTACGAAGTCCAAAATTGGATTAATAAAATCCTACAGGACGGGTTCTAGTTAGCTGGTTCTTTAGTTCATTCCTTTGGTTCAAACGTAACTAAATGATTAGCGGTAAAGGAGAGGTATTCAATCTGATTATTATTCTTTATAGACTGCCTCGTTGGTCTAGTGGCTGCTAAGCGCGACTGCTGAGCACGAGGTCCTGGGTTCGAATCCCGGGTCGGGCAAAGTGTTACTGGGTTTTTCCATTAGGTAATTCTCAGTAACAGCACGAAGTCTGGATTTGTGCCCGGTTGATGGCAATAGGCTCGCCCCCTATTACATTGGGACCTAAAACATAACTGGCGAAATGTGGGTGTACTATATGTGCACCTCTGCCTACCCCTTTGGGGAATACAGGCGTGATGTTATGTATAGTATTCTAAACTATGGAACGTCCCGTTTCTGAATAGGGGAAATCTTTATCTACACCCTCTTGGACTGCATTTAGGTACATATTTACGTCATACCATCATCAAAGTAATCCCAATTTGTTTACACGATAGTTAAAACATGTTCTCAACTGGAAGCTGAGTGTACTGTCCCATAGTTTTACTAAGCCCTTACATATTATCTAGATTCAAGCAGTAGTTATACTGTATAATGAGTTTTAAATGCATATACGCCTCTTTGGTCCCAGCCCGTCTATTGTTAGCAGCTTGCAGCGGGTTTTAGATTGCTAATTTGTAGCTCCAACTTGCGCACACAGTTTAATTTTCCACGGATATTTGCCGGTGCATAAATGCACGGGTAATAATTTCTGAAAGTACCTACCTATAAATAAAATCTAATAACATGGCGAATCGTACTGCTATTTTAATATCTAGTTTTAGTTTACATGTAACTTCCATTACTGAAATTGATCCATATGCAGAATTGTTATGCGAAAGAGTTTTTATTACGTTGAACTGTGGCCGACAAGTTTGTTTAAAACATAAAATATTTATTTAGCTGCAATAGTTGCTTGACAGCACAAGTAGTATTAGGAAGGTAACATTTTAAAATTTAGAGTAAATACCTACCAGGTACCTACTCTATTTTTATTGGTAATAACTTGAATTTAATAATAACATTACTACAACTCTTGACAACTTGTAGGGATCCAAGTCATACTCTAATTAATCTCTAACTTACAGAGACAAGCCGCTTACGGAATCGCAATTCCTTTTTAAAGTCGGTAACTTATATTTTAATTTAATTATGGGGACATTTATAATTTCGCCCTAAGGTTGTGTTTCGACGTAAATTGGTAAAGTTTCGTATTAATTATAGCGATTTGTTTTACATCTTGCGTTGACAATATCCGATGGTTCGCGGTATCTGTAATGTTGTTGTCGTAAAATTTTGGGTTACCATGCCTTAGATGGGATGGCTTGATTGGAATTGTGGTGTTGTTGGATTAAGCCCCAGACATCATTGTTACATTTTCGGGCTTCTACAGTCTTCAAAGTCATTCATGTTAATGTAATTAGAAATCAACGGGATCTAATTTGCTTAATAGTTACTCGAATCAGAGTATGAATTTATTATATTAATATATATATAAGTTGTTAAACGATATTATATAGAACTAGGTAACTAGGCTGAAATAAACTTATTCAAATATATATGATTGTATAAACAGAAGAAAATAGCTATCACCGCAGAACATTTTTACAACTGTTATTATAATTGTGCTTGTAATAAAAACACTGGTCTATCTCCAACCAGTAGTTTTTCCTCAATCAACCTCTAGCGAGGAGGGTCGTGACTGACACACGAAGATCAGATTAATCGTGTTCCTCATGTAATGTGAGTATTCGCAACCGGCACAAGATTGATGAATGGGACACGCCTTTACCCAAGAACCGAAGAAGACTGATCGATTATGTATAAAGTATATCGTCTTATAGTATGTTAGTGCCGCTGCACATATGCTCATCTATATTACTGTTGGAATCTACTATTCATCCTTATCTTTAATCCTTACTAATATTTTATATGCGAAAGTAAGTTTGTTACCCTTTCACGCCTACACCAAGAATCGATTATTATAAAATTGTGCACATAGGAGGTACCCTATATGCACAATTTCGGAAACCCTCGGAAACTATTCATGGATGGTATGGCGATATAAATTGACTGTCACAATTGCTTTTAAGCGCTACGTGCGGGTGAAACCGCGGCGCGTCCCTAGCTCTTCTATATTTAAATTCTATCTGTCTATCCAATATTTACTCAAGTTTTTACTTAGTTAAACAAATCCTTAAATAATTGAGAAAAATAACCTAATATTTTTCTGTGATAGACAAATATTGCGAAATAAATAATTCTGCTGTGTGAGTACGTCGTCCACACAGTACTGTAGTTAAAATCCGTCATATGACCGGAGTTGACCGTTTATGGAGTCTTGAAGAAGTCGGACGTACATTAAACGCACTCAGAGCATTCCATGCAGCACAGATGAGCACTCATAATGGATTCCATCTGTCCTTGATTACACATGTGTTTCTAACTACGAAGTGATAGTAAGACTCTTTAGATGCTAACTCTCGACCGCAAGTTGAATTTGGTTGGAAAACATTGTTTATGCCTGTCGTCGTGGTAGCTTTGAGCTTGGCGGTTTACACACGCACAAACTATTATTTGTATGGCCCACTTACAGTTTTCAGTTTGAGTATTGGAGCGTGGCATATTTTTGTGTCAATACAAAATTTTAGGGAATATTAACTAGTCCGCTAGTTTAGTGTAGTGTTTAAATAGTAATTTGATAATATTTTATTTGGTGTTCATAGTCATTTTATTGTTCTATGGTATGGACAGTTTGTTTGAATTCCACTTGTATAATTGTGATATCATAAAACGAATAATATATAATACTAAATAATATGTATATACATATACATATTAATATTTTACTATTATGAAATTCTTTGAATAGAATAGATTTTCGATTATAATAATCCTATTCCAACTGAATCTCGTGCATAGTTTTCAATCCATTTCCCAGCTTCGTCCGTATTCCCCAAACATGCGTGAAACTTATCCAGCAATGGCTCCGCTGCGGATTTATAGGCGCGACCGGCGAGGAGTTTTAAATCCTTTCCGTTCGGTTTGTACGCTCAATGGTTTTTGTTTCATGTCATTTGAATTGTAAATACACAAGTTTGGTAATATGTTTGTGTTTTCCAAACGTTTGTGTCACCGTATTTACATTTGGAGGCTTATCTTGTTGATTGTAAACGGCTCTTACAAGTTTCTTTTTAAATTTGTTTTACTGCTTTGTTTACGTTTGAGTTGTAGTAGTTACTTATACATCGATAACTTCTAAGTTAATAAGACACAGAAACTTAATTCGCGATTATTTGTCATATACGTTAGTTATAATACACGTACTCTAATTTGACATATGCATTAGTAAAAAAGCATACAGTAAAATCATATTTAAGATTGATGTTATAGCTACTATAACGCCAGTTGTAGCAAAAATTAATATTTTAGTATTATCTCAAGTTATGTTCAGTAGCAGTAATATAATTTACTGGCTGGTATTAGATTCTGTTAACCCAAAAAACAAGTTCTTACTAAGAGAGACGCTTATTATAAACAAAATTGTAGCAGTTTTAGTCATACATGTCCAATTTTGTTTGTCAACCAACGTAGAAACATTTTTCAAACCAAAACCCTCGTGTGTCATATCCCAAACCCTCATTAAGACAGCCAACCATTTCGACAACGCAATAACGGCTCAAAGTTAGCGAACAGAAATGCAGCGGAAGCATCTGCCTTAGGCACGGAACACACAAATAGCTTTTTGCCACTAAAACTAGCAACTTGAGGGACATTACTGTAATTTTCGTAGTAATACTTAGTCGCATTTAAATGTTTTACTGCTTCCCACTTGTTGGTGTTATCACATTTCGCATTATTACCGTCATTGTCAACATAAACTGTTTCTATGAAATGTATTTTGGTTAGATTGTCAAAAACATTAACCAGTTAAAGACAGTCTATTGCAACCTTCTCCACCTCCACTGTAGTTACAATTTCATTTTTCAAATTATGATCAATAATTTTTAGCCAAATTTTTCTTTAGGGAACAATGTCTAGTGTAGTCCGGTCCTTATCCTGAGCAGCGGGTACTGCGCTGAATAAAGTTTTTGTAACAACTTTTAATACTGTTTCTTATAGCGCTTATGTTGCTGAGTTATGATAGCTGGGTTGCCAATGTTTTTCTACTAGTAAGAAAAGTTTGAGACGCGCTTCAAGATACGATTACGTTTCTTTAAAAACGATTGTTGTCTGTTGTTAAGTTTTTTTAATGTGCTTATTACACTCTCCTTGGAGATAATGTAAGTCTACATAGAACTCTATTCCTTTTTTATCCCCAGTAATCAAGATACAATCAGTTTTAACCTTCCTGAAGTCATAAATATCTGGCTTTCCATCCATATCGGTACCTCCATATATAAATTAGGAACCTGTTCATGCATTAACGCCATTATGATTTCAAAACTCGAAACACGAACAATAGCTTTAAATCCAGCGGCCGATAAAAAGCAGATTAACTTATATTTACTACCGAAAATTGGCTTTTACGCTGAACAATATTTGCATTGTGAGCCTTAATACCTTTCTTCGTTGGAGACGGTGCCAAACGCTGGCAAACGATCCCGTAGATTAATTTAGGTGCCAGATCCCCTGATTTTATGATGAAATTCTAAGGTGATAAAATTTCGTTTCGCAAAATTGTTGCCATTTCAAACCTTCAATTACTTGTGGATTTTCATGGACAGTTACGTTGATGTCGTTTTCTATAAGACAGCATCTCGCTGATCGACAAGAATATTTAACCGAGGGTATAAAAGTCATAAAATTTATGAGAATTTTTCGCCTGCAATTTTAATAACTTTCAAACGTCGAAAGAAAATTATATAACTGCTCGTTACAGGGAATCGTTTTCCAAAATCAATATCACAGTAAAAATAGAGCGGCTGTTACCACGTTTAATGACGTCACCATTGAATTTGATACTAAAATAAACACGAAACACCGAAGTCCGCATTTCACCGTGGCCAGCTACTTTCAACGGTTTTACAACGACCTCCTTTCGCGGAAACAATTCTTGCAATAAAAGCTTTGCCTTAATATCTCGCGGTTCGTATTTTAAAATTGTATATTCATGACGTTGAAAATAATCAAACCGCTTTTGTTTAAGCTGTATTATTTGAATGAAACTAGCTTGTTTAACTGTTGTTTATGCCTTGTCCGTGCTTGTGATTTAAAGATGAAATTCGTGATGATTACGAAGTATTCACTAATTGGAAGCAATAAGAGTTTTGTAAGATTAGAATGGCACATTCAATGTACTGTATTTGTTTGTTAATCGTTGCTCTCTGATTACTATTAAGGATCAATAAATTGACGGAAAACTGATAGCATCGATAAAGCATTTAAGAATTATTCTAAGCATGGGTAATTTATAAGCAAGACATCTTTAGATTTTTTATTGTCGGAATCAATAAGTATAACATTAAACGGATAAAGTCACATCACAGAAACCTTTACCATAAGATCAACAAAAACACTAAACGTAAACCTAAAGCGAACCACAAAATGTAAGTAGAGAGATGTCTTAAATCATTTTTTCATTACGTTTCCCCAAATAAAACTACACGGTAGATACGGAGGTGAATTGTTGCCGGCGGTCGTTAAATTTTGGCGGGTCTCCACAGCTGTTACTGCTCAGTTAGCAGTAATGAGCCACCTGCAAAGAGAGCGCGGTTGAAATTTAATTTCATGCAGCTTAGGTTATTGGGCGTTGTTTGTTGCATGTCTGATTTTTATTTCATTTATTGATTTTATTTTAGCAGATTTTGGGTTTAGTTCAGTTTAGGGAGCTAAATCTGGATCATTCTGTTGAATTTTAGCTTTCGTTTCTTTTATCATGTTTACCCATCTTTTCATAGCTTTTAATTTTGTTTTAAATGGTCAAAACCCTTTCTTGTGTGTGTTTTTCTTTGATGATTCAAATCCAGTATTTAAAATACCAATATTAACTTTTGTAGGTTAAGCGGTTTTTAATGCTGATCCAATGGAAAAATAATCAGAAATATTTGCTGCAACTTTACAGCTGTTACTCTTTAAACAGCAATAATAAGCCACCTGCAACGAGGTTGAAATTAAATTTCAAACACTAACTTACATTGCGTTCTAGATTTATGAAGTGATTACTTTTCCTTTGTTCGTGTTGTCTTCATTCTATATTGTGTTTCCTTATTAATTTGTTATTTATCACTTTTAGTTGTAGCTGTATTTCAATAAGTCTCAATATTTGATACAATTTCGTATTTAGATTTATCTGCCTTTGAATCTTGTACAAGGAAATTAGTATGTTAAGGTTGATGACACTGCGTTTGAATTGTATACATTTTAAAATTTTTAATTAATCCTCAATTTTTTAATAATCGTCGAATCGAACAGATTTCGTGTGTTATGCTTAAAAATATTTTTATATACTTTACCATGGTGGTATATAAGTACCTACCTATATACTATGCGTTCAACATTACATTGTGAAAGCAGAATAACTGATTAAACAAAGTGCACAATTCCTATTTGGAAGAGAATTTCAAGCACTTATTACCCGAAATACTTACACTGCACTGTTGGAGTTAATCAACTATTCCGAATGAAGTAAATCGCTGAAGTTCCGCAGAATTTAATCCAAAGAATTATAGCGTATAGTACTACGGACTCATTAGGTAAACGGGTCACATGTATTCTCTGTATTTGGAAATGCAACTGTATAAACTTTTTTTATTCATTAGCAAAGCTCATTTTTTATAACTTAGAATCTTCTGAATAATAGAAGCAAGTCGTTCCCTGAAAAAAATGTAGAGAGTTATTAGTGTCGCGTTATTTCTACAATAGAGGTATTTAAGTATAGAGGTCTTCCACGGTAATGAGGATCCCTGAAGTATAGGTGACGGGACGTGAGCGCTTCACGGGTGTAGTACCTACGCATTCAGACACGACTATAGACGCCCGTCTGGACCATCTAATGGTGTGCCTAAACCAATTACCAACAGGTATTGTTCCTGGAAAACTATAATCTAACGGCTTTCAAGACGAGATTGAACCAGTTTTTGGTCGACGCGCTCCTTCGTAGGCCACAATATTGTTAACCATCAGGCGAATGGAGGGCACGCCTAAGAAAAAAAGAACTAAATAAAAAATAATTAACTAATAGCTTTTCTAAATATAATTTTAATAGAGAAGCACGAGTGTCATTTATGCTTTAGTATGGGAGACTGGTAGTGGAATCTTTCGGTAATTAGACTAATAAATTAGGATTAATTTTTTTTATACCCAAACTCTCACTGCTGTTAGAGACCCGTGGTTTTACAAGCCCCCTTACAATGAACTCTTAAATAAACACGCCACATTATACTGCACATAGCGGCGTCTCGTTTCCACAACGGATAATATCCTGCTTTCAGAGTTCATGGTAAAGGGGAAGACTGTGTCTTTTGTCAGTCACACATTTCACGACCCCATGCAAACTCAATATGGTTTTGTCGTTTGAACGGAGTATCATTTAGATGAACACCAACAGTTTTCCAATCTTATAGACCAGCACAGCATTATCAAAACTCCAAACTTGTATCACCAATCAATTTTGACGGTACAAAAAGGTAATTCAATTAAAGTTGACCTAATTCAATTATAGTATTGCTCTAATAGCGGCTTGTATCAGTTTTTGTTCTACCCAGCATTAATTACTTTGAGCCTACGTATAAAAGTTTGATAGTTTAATTCGTACCTTCCATTGATTTTGGGTCGGATTTGAAAGCTGATCACGTGGTGCCGTTGCTTTTAGATAAGGGTTGTAATGATAGCGCGGAACGCAGAATATTTTAGAAGGTATTCTGTTATAACTATAAAAACGATAGACGAACGGCTCAAGTGTTTATCGTGGGGTTAATGTGTGTGTTCTTTATGTAAACTAGCGTCACGTTTTGGGAATAACTAAACTCATACACACACATACACATACACACCGATTCTAGTATACCTATAACAAAACTGTGTAAAGGCATTGACCTGATGATCCTGTACAACCGGTTATAAACATAGTACTGGCACTTTCACATGAACTTGTTTCTACCTGTTCTTAGGTCAATAAATTTTTGATTAGTTTATGCAATAAAATGTCTTATAATGGGCTAGGCAGCCTAAGTTTCCCTAGACATAAGATATCAGTCTCTTACTGCGTAAGTTTATAATGTAACTAAAGAAGTTTTTTTTTTTATTAATACGTCGTCCCGCACTACAAATTTCTGCTATCGTAGGTGCGTCTCACAAACATGAAATGTAACACATACAAACACCCAGACTCGGGACAGACAATTGCGCATCACACAATTTTGGATCAATTTGTTTCATCGATATAATATAGAATGGGTCTTAAGGTTAGACTGGATATTTTAATGGACGTAGATATTGTAATCCCGGTAAAGACACGAACATTTTTCCTTCATGCGAAGTTGCCGGCTGAATCACAAATAAAAATCCGGTCCGCCAATCCAACAGCCACTTAGACACGATTAGGAACCTACTTCATGGAACTATTCGCTTCTATTATCTCAAGCTTACACAATGTAGGTAGGTTCAGGTCTTTCTGAGCGTTTAGTGTAAGAACTTAATGGGTAGACGAATGTCTGCAGCATTTACTATTCGGAGCGAAGTTTATACCGTAATTAGCACAATTAGTTGCACTGCCAAAAAGCTAAATAATAGATCTTCCAGCATTATGTAGCCGATCGTATTTTTTAATGTTTGGTTTGTGATGTAAGATGAGAAGAGTTTTTCAAGTTCTATCACATACCAACACTACTTATATCACACATACAATTCATGACTGCTATCTCCAACGAGTCAACACACACCCTCACTTCACCTAATTTTAAGTCCTAGTGACAAACTTTTTTGACCCTTTAAGACCAAAACTGAGTTCGTCGACGGTAACAATAAACAATTAGCTTGCCTGACTTCAAAAGAAATACTGTACTAATCCCCCACTTTAGAGTCCATTTTCGACAAAACATTTCATTACCTACAACACAATTGAATACAACTGAATACCCCACAAAAAAGTCCATCCATTTCTTGTTCAACCAAACATACATCGTTACAAACAAACTTAGATCACACAGTTATCAGTAAAGCAACTAATACTGAATTAAGGAGAAGCACGTATGTTACTAAATTAAGGGCAAGCGTGCACGTAGTTGGTACTCGCAGTTTTTGATTAATACCTCTTTGGTACATAATGTTACATGCAGAATTTGGCTGTAAAATTTAATGTCGTTTGTTCAAATTTATATGTAAAGTTTTGATATGTAAATAAGCATGTAGTACGATAGTTGGAATGTTAGTATCAATGCCGTACGTACGGTTATTAGTTGAATTGGCGGGAGACAGAGAAATGACTCTAAAACAAAAGAATATTGAGTAGTGCAGTGTAGGATCGAAGTATTTTGTGACGTTATGTGATTTTCGGTTCTAAGCCACGAAGACATTTCGATAAGGTAAATTATCTTTTTCCAGTTTTATCCTTACAGTAGATACAATAGATGTCTTTTTATAATGTTATTATTAAACTCACGAATTCTTTCTCAACAAAAGAGAGAAATGAACCTGTAGAAGGCCTATAAAGTCTGGAGATTAGGCCCTATAGTTATTTTCGACGAAAGATCGATCTTTAATCTCTTCCTATCACGTGTCTCACTTTATAACGCTGACGTCATCATATATAATTTATATCTACACCCAGTTTATTACTTACAGTATCACGTAACATGATTGCCTCCTGCATATGTTCAATATCCTACGCTTTACATCGACTGTGTGTTCAATATTAATAGTTATACTTGTACTGTGTATGGTAGATATGAAGGCATAGAACTAGAAGGCATACTGTATAGTAAATTTTATGATTTAGTAGATTTATTAGTATGTAAACGCACATGGTGGATATGTAATGTATCGATTTCAGTCAGATTCTAAAGTCACTTTAATGGATTTTAGGAATGATATTAGCCGTATATTGCTGTACCTCTAAGTATCAATCAGTAATTGGGCATCATTTTAATAATTTCAATTTAATTCTTAATTTATTGAAGCATAGTTGCATAGTTTTTAAAATCATTAAATTAGAATACTTAGTCTTAACTTTAAAGAGAGTAAAAGATCCAGGAATCTAGCTAGGTTTTATTTTCCGGATCCAAATCCAAAATTAAAGACTAAAAAGCTACTACCTATATCGGCCTTTTATAGTTTTTAATTTTGGATTTTGACCCGGAAAATGAACCCTACAGATAACTCAAGTTTAACTCATCTGGTATTGCGACAAAACCAATTTCAAATTATTTTACCCAAAAAGCGCTAGACCAAATTTCGGTTCCTTTACCCTTTCAAGGAATCCAAGATCACAGACGTCGCAAGACTCCGAACGGAGATCGTCCAAACGAGTAATTCTCAGTCAAAACTCCGGGCAGTAACGCCCATTAATTGTCGAAGTTGGTACGTACCACCCCTACGGCGGATGGTATCTGGCGTATTAAGTTTGTGCTAATTAACGCGCCGTAAGAACTTCGAACGTATGTGTATTGGTTGTAAATCTTGCATTGTTTTGTTATTGGACATGGTTTATGAAATGAACTTTATATAATAAAATAATTTTTGTAAACGTTGATCTACACTAGGAATTTTCCTGTATTTTAGGTGCGTTTTACATACAAAAGCTATGTTTCATTACGCATGTATTCCACGAAAGGGTAGGCAGAAGTGCATACCTTTACTCTTCCCACTTTTCGCAAGTTCTTACATAAATTGCGAAAACTGGATAAAAATAGATACACTAAGTGCAACTGCTGAGGATCAGGGCCTCAGTTCGAATCCTGGGTCCGCAAAGTGTTACTGGGTTTTTCCATTAATTAATTCTCATTAGCAGCGCGGTGTCTGGACTAGTACCCGGTTGATGGCAATAGGCTCACCCCCTATTACATTGGGACCTATTGTTGTAACTGACTGGTGAAATATGGGTATACTGTGAACCTGCCTACCCCTTGGGAATACAGGGGTGATGCTATGTTACCTACCTATTCAATTGCGACTTCTTCCAGAACGATTTCAAAACCTTCCACTTTCAGCAATCTCGCTAGTTTCCTTTCTAGACATTAGTGTATTTCATTCTCTGTTGCGGTTTCCTCACGCCCTTAATACAAAGCATAGTGGGTCTACCCACTACGCAGACGTTAGACCAAATGACTGTTAACTGCAAAACTTTGGCAAACATATGAAAATGGATAATTACGCAACGGGAATATAACTTGTAATGCTTTCCTTTGTGAGCACAACTATCTAGATGATTCTAGATGTAGAAGGTCTTTAGGCTAACTGCGTGGGTTCTTATGCGCGAAATGGCTTAATGTAAGCTGTGTGGCTCCAAAAATATGCCTAACTTGAATTTATAGTTTTAGTTATTCTTAGATATCAATGGTTCTAAGGGGGAGCTCTTTGTTCAACATTGGACTTCTTCTGGCTGATGATGATGATGAGTGGCGAAGGTTGTAAAGGTGTAGTTACAGTTTATATAATGTTCTTTTTAACAATAATTTAACTTGACGGATCTAAATTCTGTAAAGACACCAATTTCAGGCCATAAATATAAAAACTTTTTATTTAAAGCAAAGGCAAAGCTAATCATAAATAATTGCCCTATATAAAAATACTAACAAAATTGTCACAAGTCGGTCACAAGTACTGCAGTCCTTCAGCCTGTGTTCATGCGAATATCAACTCTATTCCCAC
Source organism: Abrostola triplasia (assembly GCA_946251915.1). NCBI lineage: Eukaryota > Metazoa > Arthropoda > Insecta > Lepidoptera > Noctuidae > Abrostola > Abrostola triplasia. Next base: position 3,112,885 of record OX276433.1, read on the forward strand.
TTTAATAGAGTTAAAAGTATAAAAATTGGCACACGCATGCTCCCGTGTGTGCATGCAACGCTTCACGCAAACTCGGTTAAGTTAAATTGGTTTACATTTGAAAGTCGATAAACACTGCTTAAGGCAGCTAGATAACGAAGTGAGTAAATAATGGAGGAAGAACTAAACGTAATTTGTATAAAAGTTAGATATCTATCACGCTAGCATCCTTAAATGTAAATTGAAAACACTTAGCACATCAGATAGGGTCAGGTTAAGCCGCACTTGCTGCCGCTTTGCTTCGGATGGTTGGTTTATATTAAACTCGTTTCTTCTCTCTCTTTAGAACCGTGAAATTTGATGAGCTAATCTAAAGATATTAATTATGATAGATCTAAAAAACTATGAGTTTCAGAGATTAGATAAATCTAAAGAGTTTGAGATTAAAGAGATGCATCTGGTTGGACTGAAAGCTTACTCTATTTTTTTTCGATTTGATTATATTCTGAATGGATTATAAAATCAATACATACTTCCAATTTCCACTCCATGATCATTCATTTTTGTATTAATAAACATTATACCTAATGATATTATGTTATTAACCATTAAACACAAATAACATAAATCGCATAGAAATTTCGATTGTGAACAGAAAATCTCGACATAAATATTCAAGGCGCAAAAAATAGCGAACAACCCAACGGCCTAAGCCTAACTCGAGTCAAGTGAAACAAATGTCTTAGTATCAAAAATAGCGTACAAAGGTAAGAGGGACTTGAAATAACAAAGATGGCCGCTAAATCACAACATGGAACATATGACAAGCTCACAGGAACCCCACTTAGTCAACGAAATCACTCTCATTTAACATCCGAAGACGTTTGCGTATAAATAGGACACGATACGACTCAGCATAATGACAAAGATCTCGTCTACGGCTGACTTAATTAATCATTGTGTTTACTAATTAACATTCGCCATTCACAACTTGCTTAGTTAGTGAATTTACATTCAGATGGGATAGTTAAATTATTCCGAATCAAATTAGGTCTTGGACAGAAGACGGCTCCGATCGGGTAGGATACCGCCATTAAGCGGCATTTGTTTTTTGTTCCAAGTTTATATTTGGAAGCTAAATGAAGTAGCGAATTAAAATTTTATGTAAAATAAAGCAATTGTTTTATAGATTGCAAGTTTTTGATTCGCGGGTAAAAAACATCTTCTTGTTAGTATGTTAACTAATAGCTGTCTTAGTAAACAAGTCATGCTCATGGCGTAGGATAGAGTCTGGATAGTCCCACATGAGATAGGCCGCTGGGACAAAAAATCGGTCAGGGAAACATTATTTATAAGTGTAGAGATTGGCCAGTCAACAAAGGTAGCGAAGTTGACCGCCTAGGGTGCGTACCTAGATATACAAGTGAAAGCATTCTACTTGCACCTTCTTGTAAATAAATATAAAATCGGAATGTCTAATTTTTTGATATAACACCTTATTTCAGTTACTATTTAACAACATCTGCGTGGCTTCAACAGTGTTACAAATCTACGCTCCTTATAGAAACTTATTTAGATTGATATTAAATCCTAGCCGAACAGCTTCGAACGAGAATAGAATGCCGTTTAAAGATTAAAAAACAAACATTACCTAACTGTTCTAATCTTGAAACTATTGTAACAAATTGAATCGTTCACATATATCGACAAGACTGTTCTAACTGTAGTACATTGTTCGTATTTCTATGAACATTACAATGAGAGCGTGTCCCCAGTGCGCAGTTATCGGCGACCAGATGTGAAACAAAACTGTATACGTTCTTTCTAACAATGTATTACGTACTAAAATGTAAGATGACGCTAAGTTTATATTTTCTACTTACAATATCGCTGTAAAAGAAGAACATTTCAGAAGGCAGTAAGCCATCTAACGTCTGGCTTTGATGTATTTTTTGGGAAAATATTATGTTTTATGGAATTGATATAGGATGGATGGTGATGTTTTCTGGATACCTACGTATAAGTTGATCCTTGGTACACTTCATCACCATTATCATATTAGTTCTACATAAGTGAAAACTAAGCTTTATACTACTATTAATATTTTTTTAATAAATTGTAGTACTCGTATTGCGGTCCCTCACATAAATTTTGAACTGAAAATCTACATTTAACTTTTGCAAATAATTTCATGCAACATATTACATTACGTTGTGCTAAAATTACTATTAATTTTAAGTCAGTGAAATAACCAAATTTACTTCCATCTGAAAACGGATTTAATTAAAAAAATACATTATTAATTCAACCATGTTTTTTTTCTTACACATACATAGTTACACATCTAAGTATTCTTTCTATTTCAATTGTTTAAGAACAATGGAATCTTTATAAAATCATTTGTTTATTTTTTACATATTTTTTGTTTTTGCAATTCAGCTATTGTTTATTATGCCAGTGTCAAGTCGATTTCTTTACATTTATAGGGTTGTCCCACGTGACATTTATTGTGATTCCTGTTCTGTCAAACTGTTTGCTCAATGACCTTGCAGATACTCACACGTATGCCAGCTCATCATTATGCGGTCTGCGATCGTGACATCACACATGCTTCTCATTCCCAGGCAGCTGGGATTCATGAATCCTTTCTATTTCTTCGCAGACTTAGTGCCTTTGTCTAATTCATACCTTTGGCTAGATTAATAGCAGGGCGGTTATATGCTAGATACAAGGCATATTGTTATTATATTATCTTCATTTAGGTACTTACCAGTTAGTTAATGAGTTAGAGAGTAATGTTTATATTACGTCCTCACACTACACGAATTTTAATGATTTTTAATTAAATTAAAGTACACAATTAAATTGTATTCGTTGTTCACGCTCCCAATTATTCAGCTTCAATCAATATTATTGCTTATTTCCTTTGCAATACAGTACACATTTACCTAAAAACAATATTATGTGTAACTCGATAACTTTGTACTGCACATATTAAAGCATACGATATTAAAATGTCAAAATAAATGTAATAACGAAACAACTCGTGATTCACAAAATAAATCCTCAATTCATTGTTATAACACTGCATTACTCTGTTCCCTCGAACGGATATTGAATTTTCATACCGTTCGTTTGTTGTAAGTTCAGTTTTTATTTATCGCACATTTATACGAAGCACGATTGTTGGCAGGAAATTAATGCATCGGCCGAATCAATTTGTGTTAGCTCCTCAGGCTGTGTGTGTTAATCTTTCATCTTTAAGAATACTAAGTTTTAAACTATCGCGATGCATGATTATAATAGAATATAACAACATAGGAATTAACGCGAACATAACAACAAATCCAGACTCCGTGCTGCTACTGAGAATTACCTAATAGGAAAGTATCAGTAACACTTTTGCCCGCCCTGGGATTCGAAACCAGGACCTCGTGCTCAGCAGTCGCGCTTAGCGACCACTAGACCAAGGAGGCAGTCTATATTGGAAAGTGATCTAAATTGATGCAATTTCTATTAAATTCTTATTATCGTGTTAAAGACTTGTATGAAATTATTCGATTGTTACCACCCAATTGATACAGCTACCAAGGAGGAGCGTTACTCATAATCGAATTTTAAATTTACCATTAATACGGCCTGTTCAAATGTCGGATACCAGTGCTTATCGGGAAACACTAAAGTTTTATATTCTCTTGTAAAATTTTATTACTTACATCTCCTTTTAATCTGAACTGAAATGCCTTGTATATGTAATAGCCTTTTTGCATTAAAAAGTAACTTGCAGTATGTTTTACTTAGAACTATCTACTATTTAGTACATTAGCTGTAACGAGACTATTGCGCTGTACAATTTATTTTACAAATATTTTTGAATTTTTTTTTTAGATTTTATGTTATAATGGTAAAATAAATTATTGAAATTGCTTTTGTGCATATTCTGATGCATATCTCTGGCGGCTGGCCTCTTACCATAAAATCTTAATGGATAGTGTAATATGTGGAAGTAAGACGCCCGCCGCTTCGTGCAGTATAATGCGGCGTCTCGCTTCCACAACGTATACCTGCTTTATGAGTTCATGGTTAGAGGGCTGTTCTCGTATAATCATTCAAATTATCAACTCGTAATCACACTTCACACTAATATTATAAAGGCGAAAGTTTGTGAGTGTGTTTGTATGATCGTTACCTCTTTACTCTCAAACGGCTAGACCGATTTTTATGAAATTTCGTAATTTGAAATTTATGGAGGTAGCCTAACCTAACCTAACCTAACCTTGGATTAACACATATGCTTTTTATCCCAAAAAGTGTAGCGGGTAACACCGTGGGGCGCAGCTAATATCTTAATAAAATAAACTTATATCATGAATTTGTTGTAATGTCCAACGCAAACGCAGTCTCAGTTTACCTTTATTTAACATTCAGATTACATCAGGCCCTGTCGGTTTTCGCTTCAAAGAAAAGTATATTTCACCGTGTTCAATTTAAATTGACGTTAACAAGTTCCCATCAGCAAAAAGTTCTTTATCGCCGATGTTTTACGCCATTATTTTCCATTCAGCCTCCAATGTATTTTGCATACATTTATTACAAATATCATCACATAATCAACTCTTTGAGTGTGGTACATCATAAATTACGAATAGTGTTCGGAATTGCGAAAATTGAAATAACATTGAAATGTTCACTGAATATCTTTAATGCTTCATAACTGACTCATCTCATAGGTTGGAACGAACAGAATTGATAATGATGTTTATTTTTGTAAAATCAACTGTTTTCGCTACGTGAATAATTTAAGCCGTTTCAAATTATATGGCCAATGAATATTTAGTGACGGGCTTAGGGTTAACAGTTAGATAATTTAAGAATTATGTGGTAATATTTTGTTAGACCAGTATGTTCTGGTCTCTTAACATATTAGGCTATACCAAATACTATAATAATCATAAATAAACTTCAGCTGGAAGATGACAACTGTTGAACAAAAGCCTCCTTAGCTCCAGCCTTCTTAGGTAAGGGGGTGGGGCTACCATAATTCCTACGCTTAGCAAGCGGCTTGGGGATCGCAGTATTGGTGGTGAAAATACAGAAGACGCTGCTGCCTATTCTGGATTTTTCCATAGTCACCACTTACGACACCCACGGGAGAAAAGAGGGTCAATTCCAGGCCGGATGCCACTCAGTCTATATGAATAAAATACATTATTATTTAATTTAAAGTAACAAAACACGAAAGCAAGACACTCAACGTGCTAATTTACTGGCTGGAACAATCCGCCATAAAACAACTTTATAAACTCTACATTTAAATAGTTTTTTTAATAGAAAAAAGACGTTGAGGATGCGACACGTAGCGCTTTACTCATGGCTACTTTGTTCTCCAACTACAGAACACAGTGCACAGTGTTTTACAAAACAGTTGACGTAGAAAAAAAACTTGTGGAACAAAAAAAAGATGGCGAAAAGTTCTGTATCGTGCAGCTTTAGCGATGGCGCTGGTTCCCCTTTTTTTTAATTTGTCGTGTAATTATTTGGCTGACGATTTCTCTTTTTGCGTTCGTAAATCTAAATAAATGAAACTCCGGTTTTGTTCGTTCATTTTCGGCTTTAGACGAGTTCCGGGACAATTATTCGGTGACTAGATTAATGCTATTAAAAAATAACAGTCTAAAATATAGCGAGATGCGGATGAGTGTTTTTTTTGAGGATCTCTTCTTGTTGGCGTTGAGCTACTGTTTCTATGGCGCAAATTTATTGGGCTTTTAACGAACCCTAAATTATTGACCAAGATAATTAAATTGAACATTAACTGGAAGCGAAATGGTAATGTACCGTTAAATTACGACCTCTTCATTTAGTGTTTTTCTTGGAACCGTTTTAGAAACATTAAATTTGGTGAGTCAATATACTAATATCAAAAAACCTTCGTCAAATCGAGCAGGCCACGAGTTTCCAATTTCTATTTATAACTATGTGACCTGTGAGACAATAATACGATGCTTTAATATTTGTATCAACATATTATATAATTTAAATTGTTTTCTAATTACTGTGTTTTTTATCAAGGAAACTAGAGCTATTTAATTCAATCAATTTCTTCTCATGTAATTGAATCTACAAACCACCGTCAAGTTTTAGAAATATCTGTTCACAATTACGCCTCATAAACCAAACAGTATTCAGCACACAGTGCAGCCGCTCAGTGCACAGCCTAAATGGCAATACTCGTAAATCAATCGCTTATTCGGCAGTGAGATCATGCCGCGTCATCGAATCATCGTACTCTGTCGGATTCGCGGTCGATGCGATAACTGTTCGGACGCTCGTAAAATTAAACACGTTAACTATTTTGAAAATAAAGCCGGTATTAATGTTACGTTTTAGGTAAATACGGTGGCGGTAATAGCTTTGTGATGTACGGAACCGATGTCTAATAGGTTTTGTAGCGATGCGGTGCTAGTTTTATGAGCCAATTTAATGAGTGTTTTTGTTTAAGTTCTAATAAGTTATGGCTGACAACAAGTTTGACACTTTATGCAGTGCAAAAAGTATAAATAAATAGTATAAATAGTAAAAAAAAAATACGGCTTAAAACGCAAATGCATACATAAAATCAGCCTGTATTACCCGTAGTGGTAGTCAGAGGTCACATACACCCACATTTCGCCAGTTACGTCCCAATGTGATAAGGGGCGAGACTATTGCCATTGCCCAAATGCAATCTGCAATAATATTTTTTTTTTTATGTTTATTTATATTTTTTTTTTCAGATTAGTTTTCAAAAGCAATCGTAATATTCAATTATAGAAGCAATTATACAAACAAACCCTTCTGTTTGCAAGATCTTTTGCAAAGGCAAACGCCTGATGTCAGTGTCAGCTTCTGCGAACAAAAACTAAATATATCTGCTTGTTAGTTTTGTCGTCTACAAACGCTACGGAGCTACGACGCTACAAACTAGTTGCTACGAATCGTAGCTCGTAGCGCATGTTGTAAGAATGGCTTGGAACTTTCTAAAGCTAATTTTACAAGTAGTGGGAAGTCGTGTTAGTGCTTCAGCACTGAAATAGAGCTTATTTAAAGGTATTTTAACATTCACACCTTTAACATTAAGTAATATAAATAGGAGGAGGCTTATGTCCAGCAGTGGGCCATTTAAAAGCTGATGATGATGAATATAAATATACAAAACTAGCTGCGCCCTGCGGTATTACTCGCTAAATTTTTTCGGGATAAAAAGTAGCCATGTGTTGATCTAGGATGTCAACTACCTCGAAATGAAATTTTATTAAAATCCATTCAGTAGTATCCACGTGAAAGAGTAACAAACATCCATCCATACATACAAACTCTCGCTTTTATAATATTAGTAGGGATAACTAGTCTAAACACCTTTTACAAATATCGGTGGATAAATTGATCACCGCTTTACTATCAAGGGTCATCGAGCCGAGCGCTGACTAAAATCATTAACGTAAGGGCTTTATATAGACACTCATACATACATACGCATATATATGTGTATTTACATACATACACAGAGTTACGTATTTATGTATGAGTGTTTATATGTAGATCTTACACACTTATGTTTTATACGTAATTAATGAGAGATTATTTATGTTACTGTTAGTTCGATTGCTTTGACTGGTTCACTTAGGATGTATGTATATTTTATTTAATACGTTTAAAAATCGTGACATTTTGCTGACTCTTTTGTTGAGTTTCTTTATTTTTTAATCATCTTGAGATGGGATCTCGATAAGTTAGATTTTAATAGTATGGATCTATTAATCATTATTAATAGTTCATTCAATTTATAATAATTATTATGAACACATGCTGGATTTGTGCCCGGTTGATGGCAATAGGCTCGCCCCCTATTACATTGGGACCAAAAAACATAACTGACGAAATGTGGGTGTACCTACTATATGTGCACCTCTGCCTATCCCTTCGGGGAATACAGGCGTGATGTTATGTATGTACGCACAAAAAGTATATCGACGGCTTCAACATTTTTCTCATTTTAAATCTCTGTTTATACCTCAGTTGATATAGCTGCGCCACGGTTTGACGAAAGTCGTTGGTTCGAGTCCCGCCCGTGACCATATTTTTTCAAGTTTCCTTTATCTATTTAGATTGTGATTTTAAATCGTAATGTATAATTACTTCTCACTTTAATCTTCTCTCTATCAACCCCATACTGAAACATTAAAAATGATTTCTAGTCACATTATTTTTAAAACTGTACCAGGCAGTTAAGTCAGACTGACAGCTGTTTGCCTGTTTTTCCGTCAGTCGAGCAAACAAACAGCTGTCCTATTTCTCCCTGTATTCCGCCCGTAGCCTGGCTCCCCCATTTCTCTCCGCACACCTGACGTTTACGGACCAAAAATACTGAGCATCAGTACTCGGATATTTGCGTCCGTGATAATGCTGACAGCGAGACGGATTTGCCCCACCGTTGACAGAACGCTATTTATTTTAGAACCTACTTCTGTTTGCTCGCAATTACACTGGTTTGTTGTATTGTGTACAGTCGGTAGCATAAGTTGCTTTACATTTTAAGAAACCTTTTTTAAATAATTGAAATAAACAAACATTAATTTAAGGTATTAAAATGGATGTATATAAAAAAAATGGTTAGCTGCTTATGATGCTGACTGTACCATGAGTCGTGTTTTTACGCGTTTTTAACTTACTGTCTCGTTGGTCTAGCCTTTGTTAAGCGATTGCTGAGCCTGTGGTGTCCAAGGTTCAAATCCGGGGTCGGGCAATGTTACTGAGATTTTCCATCAGGTAATTCTCAGTAGCAGCACACAGTCTGAATATGTGTCGGGTTGATGGCAATAGACCCATTTTATATAAATGATATATTTTATATCATATATATTATTTACCCCGCGTATTTGAATGCTTCACATCGTTTACTTAAGTAAACTCATGGTAGATACACAGATCAATGTAGTTGTTTATAATGTTGCCTTTGTTTTGTGCTGATCTACAAAGTTCGCTAACGATTGGTGTGCTCGAAATTTTATCGATGATTCAGTTAGTTGTTTTGTTGAAACTGCTAGGTGTAGTTTGAATAGGATAAGTCTGTTGGTTGATTTAACGCTTAGCTTTGCGAGATAGATTTATTTGTTTTATGTTGGGCTTACTTTAATGTATGTTTTGTGTATTTATTCGATATTTTATTCGGAAAATAATTGAATAAAAACGATACCTAAGGGCCTTTGTTCAACACTGGACATATTTCGGCTAGTGATGATGATTAAAACGAATTATTTTTCATAGATAATCAAAATTATGCAATGCTTATAGTAAATGGATATCCGTGGTCTCTGCCCACCCCTCTGGGAAATAGGCGTCACTTTAAGTATGTATGTAATCACTATAGAATTTTATCAACCCTAGACGACCAGTGCGTAACAGGGCTCTCACAAATTAACCACTTAACTTGTCAGAATATTGTATACAATTTTTTTACTCATAGGACATAATACCACTCATACAAAACCCTACCAAAGAACGTTCTACATACCCTACCACACAACCTCATATTTGAAGGCCTATTAAAAGTTAAAAATTGACGCAGAATGTCACCGAGCTCGCAAATAAGATCGTTAGCCAGTTAATTAAGATGGTAACTTGATTAAACGTTTCCGAGTGTTGGCATGATAGATGATAATTGCAGCCGAAACTGACTTTCTTGTTATATGCGTGTGATGAGCGCTTTAATTAAGATATCGGATTTGATTATGGAGAGTTAGATTGTGTTGTGATGTTGACGTGTTAGGTGGTTGGATGTTGGGTTTTTGGAAAAGACTTTTTAGCATAACATAACATCACGCCTGTATTCCCCGAAGGGGTAGGCAGAGGTGCGCATATAGTACACCCACATTTCGCCAGTTATGTTTTGGGTCCCAATGTAATAGGGGGCGAGCCTATTGCCATTAACCTGGCACAAATCCAGACTGAGAATTATCTAACGAAAAAACCCAGTAACACTTTGCCCGACCCTGGATTCGAACCCAGGACCTCGTGCTCAGCAGTCGCGCTTAGCAACCACTAAACCAACGGCTGATTAGCGGTTTGAATTTTTTAGATGTCACTTAGCCTTCATAACGTATGGAGGATAAACAACCTGGTATCAGAGTTTAAATCGCCTGTAGGCCTATGTCATGGCTTTACAAATCTCTCTCTGGTTGAAATATCTCTCAGGTGTGCCGGTTTCCTCACGATGTTTCTAGGAATGATAACTAAATTGAAGTAGGTACATTAATTGGGAAAGACATTGGCGCATTGGGGTCAACTTGCGATGTTTGACTTGGCAATCCAACGGTCATACCACTCGGCTATCACTGCTATTAAAGCAATACTACTACTAATATGGGTGACACTTCCAAAGATTACCTTGCTACAATGGCTTAAACTAAGCGTTAAACGTTCACAACGCGAGCCCTAACATGATAATCAATTTGACGTTAACTTCAAACTCTTGACGTTTCAGCCAACTTTGCCGGCGTACAATTTTAACAGTTCGGTCCGCCTGTTGTTTTAGATCTACAGTTAGTGAAGTTGATTAACCGCTTTATAGATTACCGCCTTATAAGTTTTTAACGAATGGGTAAGTTACCCTTTAGAATGGTTACCATTATGATATCGTAGTTAGTTCCGTCCTTAAAGCAAAACATTGCTTTTTGTGTGGCCGTGACCATGAATGCTGTAAAGGATTCGAAACGTCGGGACCAAAAATCAATTAAAAAACCTAGTTTTATTTCAATGACTAATATTCGCGTAAGTGATAGAAATCATTACATTGCTTTTTGTTCACCAAATAAGTTAATATTAATCCAATATTTTCAACACAAGCTTTTAAACAAAAGTACTATAATATTGTATTATTACTAAACCTATTTAAGTGTTTCGTATTTAGATTGCAAGATTTGACCTAAACGAACTCACATACATACATACTAAAATTGCAAGTTAAATAAAAGCTTGTAAAAATACCCCCATAATTTTCATTAGAGGTAGGCAGAGGTATAACGGACTATTATTATTAAAAAAAATCGTCTCTTCACACTAGGAATGTCTTCTGTATCGTTGGTACGTTTCACAAACATAAAATATCACATACACTAACAACAATACTCGGGACGAACATCTGCGGATCACACAATTTTTGGTCCCGTCCAGAAATCGAATCCGCAACCTTTACCACAACAGTCCAATCACTTATCTACTGCTCGTTGATAGTTATGCTATACGAGGGTCAAACTGAAAGTTCTTAGAACTGGCCACTTATAAACAATATAATAAAAAAATAATTCTAAAATTTGAAAATAGAACTCTTTGCCAATATTACTGTGTATATATTTCATTAATTTGTCATTTGTTTTACGATTTGGCGGCAAATTGAAAATTGTCTGTGTCACGTCAACATGAATTTAACACGAGAAAATTTTTGTGCAATGATTTTTTATGACTTTCGATGTCATTTAAGTCAACAAGAAAGTTATGATAGACTACGATTGGCCTTTCACGATGAAGCCCCATCTCGTGCGACAGTTTACAACTGGTTTAATGAGTTTAAACGTGGTCGCACTAATCTCACTGATGATTTACGTGACGGACGGCCTTCTACGGCGACGACTGAAGATAACATCTGTGTTGTGCGGCGTATGATAGAGACTGACAAAAGAGTGACCTATCAGCAGATTCGGACAAGCTTAGGCATCGGTATGAGTCAAGTGCACAAAATCCTCCACGAACATTTAGCAGTCAGGAAGCTTTGCGCCCGGTGGATACCTCATAATTTGACTGAGGCTCAAAAACTCCATCGTGTGGATTGGTGCCGTAAAATGATTGAAAGATTTAACGGAGGTGACTCAAATGCTGTGTTCGACATACTAACAGGTGACGAAAGCTGGATTTACTGTTATGATCCTGAAACCAAAAGAAAATCTGCTCAGTGGGTGTTTCCTTTCGAGAGGTTGCCAACTAAAGTGAAGAGAGATCGAAGTGCGGGAAAAAAAAATGGTGGCCTCGTTCTTTGGAAGGATAGGTCATTTCGCAACAATTGTGTTAGAAGATCAAAAAACAGTTTCTGCAGAATGGTACACTACCAATTGTTTGCCACTTGTCTTGGAAAAAGTTCGAGAGAAACGACCTCGCAGTAGGATCCTCCTTCACCACGACAACGCCTCGTCGCACACCGCTAAGCGAACGATCGACTATTTGGCGACATCAAACGTTGAATTACTGGGTCACCCGCCGTATAGCCCCGACCTCGCCCCTTGTGATTTTTATTTATTTCCAAAAATTAAAGAAAAACTTAAAGGAAAGCGGTTTATGAATGCTGAAGAAGCGGTGGCTGCGTATCGCGATGCCATTGAAGAGAACCCTAAAGACGAGTGGGCAAAGTGCTTTTCCCAGTGGTTCCATCGCATGCAGCGGTGTATTGACGTGAATGGACAATATTTTGAAAAGATATAATAAAACTAATAACTGGCTAATGTAATCAGTTTTTGATTTTCTAAGAACTTTCAGTTTGACCCTCGTAGGTCTCATATCGAAAACGAGCCTCTTCAATAACCGGGTACAAATCCAGACCGGCCGTGCTACTGAGAGTGTTAAAAATAAAACAATTATGTTTCTGTGCTGGGAATCAAAGCCAGGATCTTATCAGTCGCGTCAGGTTATTGAATATAAAAGATAACTTTAAGTTATCCAATTAAATTTTTTATTCGTAAAAACCCCTTACCATGAACTTAAAGCAAAATAGTTTTCGATATAAAAGCGAGACGAGACTACATGCAGTGTAATGTGGTGTCTCGCTTTAACAACGTAAACTGTCCTGCTCTAAGAGTTCATGGTATGGGGGCTGGTCGAAGTTAGTTTATTGTAGGCACAGCACATTAATTACTCGAATAAATTACATAATAATTTAGTAGCGGTGTTCCTACCTACACTCTAATATAAATGATGCCATCGTGGGCAATTAACAATTACAAACCCAAATTCAAGATGAATTTACTAAATGAGTAATGGGTTATTCATTAGACGCGTCTAAGTAAACTATTGTAACGTTTGCTTCTGTTACATCGGACCTGAATGGCCAACTAAGTAAAGTAACCTTTAGGGATAACTATTATTTGGACCTGCCGGTTATACTTCTATATTTTTGAGTTCAAACGTCTAGTCACGTGCGTATCATAAAACAAATATCAAAAAGAATAAGTTTCTATAATAAAAAAAAATAGGCTTTTAAATCAGTCATATTCAAATTACTCATAAAGACAAATTAAACAAGAAATACCCTAATTTCAATAGAGAAAAAAAAACACCCTAATTTCAATAGCGAAGATGGCTGGAACATACCACCTGCTTGGAATCCTATCATAGAATCTATTAAAGTTAATTCCAAGCGCAAAACTGCAAGACTGAATGACACAGTGAGCTCATTTTGCGTAAATCGGATTGTTAATAATAATTAAAATGTAAGGTAGTTGATAGTAATTGTTCAAATTAGACGTTTAAAACGTCACTCTGCCCGTGACCATGAATGATGATATAAGTATTATTTAGACTGCAAGATTTGATAAATGGTAAATAATAATAAAAAAAATGTCTCACAACAGACAATACAATTTGAAAACAATACACACAAACACAGAACCACCTTTTTTTTGAAGTCGGTAAAAAAGTAGGAGTTCTCCAACATAACGTGTTAACAAAACAAATAGAGATAGAAAAACAAATCCGCTATGATTTACATTGTCTATTCACATTGTTAGTTAAAACCGCAGTTACACGCTCTAAACTCCGTTAAATTTGGTTTCTTACTCCGATTGAATCTGTGTTACGTAGACGAATAACTAATAATAACTGTGTTACATCACCAAACCAATTTCACGAGGCTCCATGCAAATAGCTCTATCCGGAGCATCAGACCTCGCACCTGGCCGACTCTTATTGGAACTTATAAGTTGTGCAAACTGCTCCACGTTGCGTCCCACTCTATCATACAATATTTAGTTCTAATACATCTGTCCCACTCTGAGACCCACCACTATATATCCCCCTCTCTATATCGGAACTGAGAATTTGTCTTGGTTATTGGAATTCGTGAGTTATGTCCAAGTTATATATCTGTCTTGAAATATGTATGGAGTCTTTTGATTTTGAATTTTTAGTCTGCTTTATGGGAGTTGGAATTTTTATTCATATTATTCTGCGAAGACTATATTACTTCTATGCTGTATTTTATCTGTCAGATTTCTGCGTAATAAGCTTAAAGGATTATGTATTTTATCTCGTCATACAACGAATAGAACTTCGAGGTCTGAATAATGTAGGGCTAGAATGATGTATGGATGGTATTATTAAAACCGTCATTTATATGAGGGTTTTAATAATACCATGTGTTGTGAGTGCTCTTAACGTTTATACGCTAAGAACACCCACGTCGGAACAAATATTCACTGATCATTATTACAAAAGTATTTTTCCTTCACATAAATATAAATACCACTAAAAATAATCCGCAATACCAACAGAACATAATGAAATTGGAAAGAAAATAGAAAATGTCCGAGAAGTAATAAAGTAACTAGTTTATGAAACTTATATAAACGTAATATATTTGATATACAACCTTCTGGGAAATATAATTGTGTCTACAGCTGTTAAGGCTATTCGCTTAGACCGTAACGGTCATATTTCGGTCGAATATTCAACCGGACTGGGATTATACACACGTGACTACGAATGAATTAGGATTTGACATTTATTTGTAGAAACAATCGTTTGTATTTCACTTTTGCCCGATTCTGTTGTTTCCGAACCAAAATATATTATGCTGGCTTGGTTTTAGTAACATTAGTCTTCCTATTTCGGTTACTGGTTTCCAAATAGTTGTGTGGTTGCGTTACGAAGTACTAAATCTAGAAGCAAGGCTTACCAGTTAAGTTAGTGGCCGCTTTGATTCAACCGCAACAGATAAGATTAGTTTTATATTTAGAATTTTATTCAACTAAGAAAAGGCGTAGGTTTCGGAGAGTGGAAGCATTAATCGCAATGAAGACGTCCATGTTTTTGATTTGGATGTATAGCCGTATGCATCAGTGTCGTTAGAGGATGGCGTCTGCTCCCCAACTTAGACGGATCGGCCTGCCCGTATCTGTAGGTACGAGTGGAGACCGTTGAGAAATAAGTATTCAGTTACCAATTCATCGTTTGCTTTTAACTTTGAATTGTTTTTATACCGCAAATAAAATATTTAATAGATTTTTTTATTTCGTTTAATAATAAATGTCTTCTATAAATACTATTTACTAACATAGGTCGAAAGATTTAGATCTAATATTGATATGTCGTTATTAGGTTCTTCGATTGATATTTAATATAAAATTTACTTTGATAAGTAACCATATTATATGTATTTGAACATAAAAAAAGTATTTGCCGAATAATACCAAGGTGTATGTATCTATTTGAGTATCAAAAAACCTATTTTCTTCGTATAATACTACTAACATCGCTTCAAAGTCTTCGCTTTACGCTTCATTTAATTTTATTGATATTTAGGATTTCGATTTCAGACTTGATGCTACATAAAAACAAATGCGAAAGCTAGGTTCGGGAAGAGGGAACTGTTTGTTCTGATAGCTAATATTGATGGGTGCGCATTCCAACTCGAGTTAACAATGTTGTCGGCATGAGAACACGCTCATTGCTCAAGCCATGCCTCTTAGACAAGTGGCAAAACTATATGACGAAAAGAATGAAAACTATATCCTTCTTATTCATAATCAAGTATCATACCGGCATTAACTAAACCCCGTATTAAGTCTATTGACATCTTTTTTCTTTGAAATGCAAACGACAGTGACGGGTATAATTTAGTCCATGGTTTAAATTGTCATTTTTTATGGATAAGGCAGTTTGTGACATGTCATCGTTAACATAGTCGAAACATTATGTCATCTCCATTTGTCAATCTATTCGTCAAGAGTTTTGCCACTACTTTAAGAGGCCTGATCAACAACGTTGCCCGTCTGTTCCCAGGTGCGATGTTAAGCTGCAACACATGACTCCAGCTCTAAACAATAAAAAATGTGTTTGATTGAGAAAAGTTTTAGTGTCATACGTGAAAGGCGGACGTGCCAGTGTAGTGTTACCGAATCCAGTTGAGAAGACCGAAACAGTGTACAACAATGGAATATGGTTGAACTCGACTACAACCAAACTGTGCTTCCTAAAATGCTATCGCGCAGTGAAACCATCTAAACAAACACGAACGAAGCTTTGACATTATAGAAAAAAATTAGTGTCGTTGTAAATATACCTAGGTTTATGAAGAAATTATCCTCGTCGTTGTCTACGTGTTTTAAAAACTCTTAGTCTGTAAATTTTGAAAATTTTTCAATCATCGAAGCGGTTGTCGTATTTTTGTGATATAATAAATGATATCAATTATAGTAGGTAAATTAAATTTAAGTGGCAAAACTGGTTGTGATGTGTATATGTAAGCAGTAAGTAAGGTTTTTGGCGCGTTTGTGCGCTTTTTGGGTGGGTGTGCGCGGGCGCCGCGCGGGTATGTTGGGGGCGGGGCGACGTAGTGACTTGTGTCTTGGCGCAGGCGCGGCCCGGCGCCGGTAAGATGCGAGAGCGGCGTTGTGCGCTCCACCGCACCGTCGCTCTACTGTTTGCCTGCCTCCTCTTCCTCAACTGTCAAGTCGACGCTGCTGGTGAGTTTCATTCCTTTTTTGAAAATTCTCTAGACCCTCAATTGTTAAATTCGATAGCTCACAGATACAATATAATTATAACATATATACAAAATACATAGAATTATACATTCATTTTCGTCACCATACGTATAACACACTTCATTAATTCATATCTGGGCAATTAGACTCGTAGTAAATTAATTTTCAAAAATGCATAGTCAACATTTTAACTATTTCAAATCCACTTACTGACCTTAAACTCCATGGTTAATCTACCGAACTTTAACTATCATTAGCGACTACTTAATTAAAGGAGTTCAGTATCAATATTGCTCTCAAGATACCATATCAGTTGTTAAAGTTACAGTTATAATGTGATTAACTGTCAAAGTTTCAATGACGTCATTCCATATCTTCCTATATGAAATAGACATAGCATATCTACTGGAGATTCACGTCTAGTCAAGATTTTTTTTAAGCCTACTTGTTGACCCACTGCCGGGCAAAGACATTTATTTCAATACTTATATTCAACTAGTAGGTATGTTGTCATAGTATTTTATCGATAAAAACGTGTCTTTACGAGTTCAGCAAATGAGGGTCTAGAACTATTTGCATGGTAATTTAAGGTATTTAAGTGTGAATTGTAAAAATGAACTGACGAAATAACGGCATACAAATCTATTATAACATTCACAGGGACACGGTAATTACAGTCATACTGAATATTTCATGGAACCAGCGACAATTGTCGCGTGTTTTTTTACATTTTTGTACCAGATTTTTAACGTACACAATACATACACGTTCAATTAAATTCCCAACGGCTATTTCAGTTATTCGACTGCTAACATGTTCAATAATTTTAAAAACTCAATAATTGTTCGTTTACCAATTAATTACTACCAAAATCTTTTATTTAATACCTAGAGTCTACAAGCTGTTAAGTAATTTATCGACACTGCGACAATTTTATCGATATTTTAACAACACAAAATCCCAACACTAATTTGAAAATGTGCGTACAGTACGCTTTAGTAAAATCTCTGTATATTTTTGTATGCCGTAAGCCAAGTAAGCTTTTATACCTAATTGTACGGAACGAACTGTTATTGTCTGTGCAATCGCCTGGCCCATTGGTCGCCATTATGTGAACATAGTTCCAGTGTACTAGCGTGCTTGTGGACTGGTGCTGGAGGCAATAACACCGGGAATGACACACAATTATATTAATTGACACTAATGTTTTATTTATATAGTAAACGCGTTTTATTGTTCTGTAATTATAACCGTTTTATTTACGGTACTGTTTGATGAAATGAGTTGTTATACCTGGGATATTTATTTCTTCTTGTGAATTTATTGGACCGCGATAGACTGAAGATGAGATGGAATATTTACCTTGTCCTACTCCTCCTATATATTCTTCTATGATTAATTTTGTTGCGGGTTCCAAGACAGTCGAGTCATTTCTCTGGGACGCCTCGAGCTTCATTGCCTCGATGGTTCTCAACGGTTATCATTGTAGATCCTGGCTTACAGGAGTTGCAATGATGGGCACGAGTGGTGGGCTTGTCCCAATAAAAAAAAAAAAAAAAAAAAAAAAAAAGCTGAGTAATATTCCAATTCATTGCTCTATAACTCGAATTATACAATAAGAGAAATAAATTAAATAGCATTCAAATAAAAGTACTACAAATTAGAGTAGCAAAAAGTCTCCAGTGGCGATCAACGAAACGACAAAGTTGCCTTATTAAAACAGCATTAATTTAATCAAAAATCTTCACAAAAGAGGAAAATTATTACACTCCCTTTCTGCTTACACTAACTCAGCAGCAGTTAAATAGTTATATGAATACGGCTCATATCCAGTCATTACCATATAGGGTGTCCGCATCAGCATTAAAATTCAGACTAAAAATCGCATCTTGTCGGGTCCAACCCTCGCATAATTATGTCGCACTGCTTTATGAAAATGAGACGTAAAAACGGTTTTATGGTGGGAAATAAAACGGGTGGAGTATAAACTGTTGTTCGCCACACGTTTCGACAGGTCCCGCGTTTAGTATGCGTGTTGTGTCCGACACGACGCCGTGACGCGTGGAGTCGCAAAGTCGCGGAAATATGGACAGTGTGTGCATACAATAAAAAGGCCTTTCTTTATAAAATATGTAACACTATTCGGTTTTATTGGAACAGATGCGCGGAACATGATCGAAATGTTACGGTTATCTATTTACATTTAAATTGTATTTTGGTTTGGTGCGCCTGATAAGTTCTTTATGGTACTTAATTTTGTATGTTCCAATCACATAGAGAGTAGATAATAAAAGCTTGCAAAAAAAGAGCAATAACATAGGTACATAGTTAACTTTTATGTAAGTACTTTTTAGAAGATATAATGTCTACAATTCTTTCGCGCGTAAAGGCCTTTTCTGGTCATAAGACAAACGGACGTTGCTCATCAATGTCGTCGACTAAACCAAGCAAAATTAAATTTAAAGACTAACTAATGTTAAACGTCTGAAAAATCCATTCTTCTGGCAAAATTCTTCTGATTTTTTGTACCAAGAAACAATACTAAACATAACCAAGTAGGTATGCTACACATTGGCCCTGAAAATCGAAAGAATACAACACATTTGAATACAAAAGATTCTCAATTAAGGTCGGACCGACCTAATTCCGCCGAACCGCCGAAATATGGAGATATTAGATACACTTATTGTTGTTTTACTTCTTAAATTGTTATAATACGGACATTACCGACACTCGGCGAGTATCATTTGCATAAACGGCGCGTCGGCTGCGCGCACGATAAAATGGTTACGTCGAACTTACGGCTGCAATTAATGGACCTAAATGATACAACAGAGATAGCGGTCAAATTACTTTTTACCAACCCTTTCTTGGGTGTTTCATTGTGTATTTGTTGGACATGTTGAGTGTTGACTTGCGTATTTAAAAAGTCGACGAATGAAAGTACTTTTGCAACATAAGTTATGGAAATAATGTAATGGCAATATTTAAATATCGTTTTATAATGAGTGCCATAATGTGGCTGTTTGGACTACTGCCCCCAGCAGTACAGTTTATGTTGTGTACGAAAGTTGTCGTGTTTTAAGAGTTCACGGTAAGGAGGATAAATGAAAAAGGTTTTACTTTTATATGCCTAGCTAATAGGTGGCCGACTAGCTTTTTTATATAGCTAGACTCCACTGCACTTTTCACTAAAACTGATATTTTAATTCTTTAATATAATTACAACACTAAAATACAAGTTCATTAAAATCGTAAAATTTAAAGCCCGTGACACAAAGACATTGTTTCCCTATATCCATTGCACTATGTTGGTATTTTAAAAATTCTTTCTGCAAACAGTGTCAAGCGACGTCACCAAATAGGGTCGGTCGTTACCGCGCGCTACAGATCTTTAAGATGCTCTAAAAATTGACAAAAGGTGAGGGCACTGGAATGACGTCAGCTGCCAGCTGTCGTTATAACCCGCCTCAATGCGACCTCCATCTTACTTAGAATAGGATGGCACTAAACAAAAAATAATACAATTCTTCCACCGCTCCTCCACAAACATTAATTCTCGATTAAGAATTTTATTACAATCGTAAAGGGAAATACTTTACTTTTGCACATATTGGAATAAGTAAAAAAGATTTCGTATTAGATGTCTTTACGACACCCCCAAAATATATTACAGACGTGACTATTCGCGTCTATCTCGATTACGAATGTCGAATCGATTTGTGGAGGAAAAAAAATATCAAGAAAATTCTACGGCGCCAGCCACCGGCTTTGATTTGCATTTTAATATGCACAAGGGAACGCGGAACGAAGCTGTCATATTGTGCAAAAGTGATCATGTAAAATAGATGTGTGCTAGGGATCGATTGGGAAACAATCGATACGCGTATACGATGACGTATCGAGGTCATGACATCGCTGAGAAAACTACGAGACCTCTTTTCACTACCTTTATTCGAGTTTTTATGTCAACCTAAAGAAAGGCAAGATAACATTCTGCAATACAAAGAGCGATATGGAATTTCTTCGGAAATTCATTTGGGATGCGAATTCTTTATCTAAGTTATTTTGACCGACAGTATACATAAGAAATTTTCTTAAATCAATTCTAAATACCATAGTTACGCTAGCTAGTTCAATAACGATCTTACTTTCCCACATTTCTTAATACAATTCCAAATGTATTGTAGACTATGCTGATCTGCTCTCGGATTGAGCTTTTTTCTGTCTAATACAAGTTTTTGTTACCCAAGTGTCCAGAATAATACAAAAATTGCTTTTATTCGATGTCTTTATTTTCATCTCGTACAAGAATTGTAATGTCTCAAGAAATGTCCCACCTAAATTATCAAACCAAGATACGGCTCACAAAGTTACGTCCATTCCACAGTCAAGTCCCCTTACATTTATAGCAGCTTTACACCGGAATTTCTATTTTCATTAAACACTGGGTTCATCCATTCGCTCGGGGACAAATCAGAGGTAGGCATGACGACACCACGTGTCCTCTAGTGCCAGAGGACATAATCTAAATGCTAATATATCTACGTCAGAGCCTCGACGATATGGCGCGGTTTGACTCTTCGCTTTGCACCAACCGTTTTACATCGTAACGGAATATTGACAGTGCAGTTTTGAGGGAAAAGGTATGCGAATAGGCATTGTTGTACTGTGGTGGATATTGAGAGACAAATGCTCTGGTAAATATTTGGAATTCTAGCGTTGTTTTGAAAAGGTTTTTGCGGTACACCTCTATGAATGTATGGGCATGGGAAATGCGATAACAGGTTTGGGAAATATTGTCCAGGAAACTGTTTGGACGCATATTTATAGTTAGCTATAGATAAATATGAAGCGAGTTACTACATCAAGTATTTTCAAGTTTGTAAATTAAATAATGATCGATTACATACATATATAATAGTATACGTAAAATCACACCTGTTTCCCTGAGTGGTAGGCAGAGACCACTTGATCGATTAATTATTAAAATCGTCGGAAACGAAGAGTTTAGTTTTAAAGTATACTATACTAAGAATTTAAGAAAATAAAGTAATTTAGTTTTCAACCAATAAACCGATGAAAACGAAGATAAATAATTCACTTACAATTAAACACAACAGTTCCTGATACCATCACATAAGACAGTAGATATTTACCGCTTTGATTTAGAACGTCCATTAATTAAGGTCTCATGTTCTCTCTAACAATAAATTTAGGGCTATCTAACATAGTAAGTGGTTATTCATGCCGCAAAACATGAGCGAATCAGGGGCACCAAAAGGCAAGGCTAGGGTGGATATTCTCAGAATCAAACTTCAAAGTTATAGGTAATATTTTTTACTAACCAAGCAAAAGGTAGCGCTGTAAAGCCCGTGATATTCTAGGCCTGATAAAGGATAATTTATAGGATTTTTCTTTGAAATGTTAAGAACACAGATCATCAATTGTAATACTATCTTGTTACTGTTTTATTGGCAAAGGCTTATTGTGATAAATATCTCTTTTAGTTGCGTTGGTGATTTCAGACTATTTAATCCAAATTTTATCTTATCAGCACAACAATGTAATACCAAATATTTTTCTTTATAAGCCTAATCTTCTTAAACGTAAACTAGGTCGTCTTCCAATCTATTTTACAAAACTTTGAACACACAAAAAGTCTTTCCACAATGAACAGTAAGACTTGGCAGTAATTCAATTTAAAATCTGGTAACCCTTGTTCGATCAGAAACGCTCGCGGCATTTGTCTTATGAATATGAATGAGGGATAACTACGCACCTAGTAGATAACAATTATGATTGCCAGTTGGAGTTGATAGTAGCGGTACATAATTATATTTATAGGAGAAAGTTTTGCGATGATTATGTTAAAAATATGCAAAGCCACTTCTAAAGCTTTTAGTTATAGAAACAATTGAGAGTAACATCAAAATTTAACTTGTCGTTGACTGCCTCGTTGGTCTAGTGGCTGCTAAGCGCGACTGCTGAGCACGAGGTCCTGGGTTCGAATCCCGGGTCGGGCAAAGTGTTACTGGGTTTTTCCATTAAGTATT
Organism: Abrostola triplasia; assembly: GCA_946251915.1. Classification (NCBI taxonomy): domain Eukaryota; kingdom Metazoa; phylum Arthropoda; class Insecta; order Lepidoptera; family Noctuidae; genus Abrostola; species Abrostola triplasia. Next base: position 3,135,707 of record OX276433.1, read on the forward strand.
TCTCAGTAACAGCACGGAGTCTGGATTTGTGCTCGGTTGATGGCAATAGACTCGCCCCCTATTACATTGGGACCTAAAACATAACTGGCGAAATGTGGGTGTACTATATGTGCACCTCTGCCTACCCCTTCGGGAAATACAGGCGTGATGTTAAGATGATGATGATGATCAAAATTTAAATGCTACCAAGATTTTTGCCGCCTCTATTTTCAATGAATTAAAAACTAGCGGTGTAAGTAAAAACATATTTAAAACACAATAGTTTTTAAATGGGAATACATTCAAACTAACTATTACACGCAAAGAATCAAGCTCAATTACACGTATAAAATAAATTTCGAATTGTTCGACTCGTTAAAAGAACAAAGTAGAAAATGGTCGTTCATTATAATTTGTATAATAACCTCAATGAATAATTGAACTTTACAATTGCCTCCGTTCTCCATATTTGATAGGTTTTCGTGAGGTCCACCGATAGGTAATATTGTTTTCGCCGCGTGCACCGTTGGAATGGTTCAAGTCGAATTTCCATTGAAATGGAATTCTTTCCACGGTATTGAATTTGGATTCTGACTGGATGAAGTTTCATATGCCGAATATTTAAATATGCGTCTAACCTTTAATACTATGATCTTGAGTGAGTTTATTACTGTTAAAAATACTATATAGGAAATGCCGCTTTGGAAATGAGGTAGCAACAGAAAACTGTTATTTTATAACGAAAAGCCAGCATAATAGACTAGAACTGTATTCAGCTTAATCCCTCTCAATGTTTCCACTATACTTCCAAGAATGTAATTTTATCCCATAAACATCGGCTCCACTACCAAGAACTAATAAAAAACAAAAAGTCCCCAACCACGGAGGTTTTATCGTTAAATTCCCATCGCTACTCCTGTCGGCACACAGTTAGATATTAATCCCGGCCCAATAATCGCTTCTGATAAGAGATTTTCTTTCGATCCCCAGTAATGGGAAGTTTCTGCATCAATGGTCCCTTCTATTTAAGTTTAATAACGTTTTGCAGCGGATCGTAGCGCCATTGTTGAGCCCGCGTGACCACAGTCTGCAGCGCCAACTATTGTTTAGAATTTGATAGTGGTTTTGGTAACAGGCTGCCGCCTGATAAATATAATGGGATTGTTATGAACAAGGCTTGTGTTCTGTTGTTGCTAGTAATAATTTGGTTTGTTTTTAAGTAGTTTTAGGTGGCATTATTGACTTGTGTTATGTGGGAGTAAAAATTGGTAATATATTTGCGGTTTTAACTCCTGTCATAATGAATTACTCTTCCATACACACCGTGTCTCTTACGTGTCTTAGATATCATATTATATAATACTTCCAGTATTCACTACAATTGTATATCTGTAGTACGATTAATATTCTGACTAATCTAAATCTCGATAGACTAACAATCAGAAACAAAGGATATTGGTACCTTCTCTTAATTAAATTGTAGAGATCTGATTGCTCTTGTTTCTTGTTAAACACTGATGTTAATTTGCAATACTTGATAAATTGCAAATAGATGTTTTTTATCAAAAAAGATAAGTCTATGCCATGTTTATGTACTTTTCGTTTTATCTATTTAAGTCATACGTAGTGTGTTAACCTCTGAGAGAAAAACATAGTAAATCCTTTTGTGTGTCACCAATGTCCAGTTCATTGTTCTCTACCCCAACTTCCCTATTCATGTTTTTTTATTATTTTGTCCGTTTTACATATTCACGGGTCTGTTGAGTTTTTGTTTCTACTTCCAGCTATTGTTCACTAGTCCTTCAGTTTTTACGAGTTCGGAATTCTGTTCGCAGATTCCAAACGTCTTTTAGTAACAAACTAAATTCGGCAGCTCCGCCGCCCTTCCCACCGGCAGTAATGGTGCCGAATGTCTTTACTTGGGCTCTAAAACGATCGTCTAAGTCTATTGTCTCCGGTTTATCTGAAGAATTTCACTTCCGTGCCATTAATTTTCCATTTCGCCCCTAAATCGACTATTGAGAGGCTCAGCCAACGAATTTTGAGGAACAATATTCTCGATAACTTACTATTATGTTGGCTTCAATAAACGATTACCTTCACATATTTAGTTTTCTCTTGCTTTCTTCTTTGTACAATGGTTTGCGCTTCATTACACACTTTGATGTGATCAATATAATATTTATTTTTTATAAAAATGATATCTAAAAATGTCGTTTAGAAACATGTAACAAATGTATTATTCGTTGAACTGAGCTGACTCAACGAGAAACACGGTTACAGAGATTCTGTGTCGGATTACAGATTTATATGCACTTTGCGAGGCTCTTTGAAGAGAATACAAAAACAATCTCCATGAAACAAGAAATAAATTTATCAAAGCACACAAAGACTATCTCGGCTTGCGTTCATAATTTCCAACTAACGCTACAAAAATTGGCAAGTGACGTAGTACGGTGGGTCTTTTACCGAGGGTGTAAGCAAACAAGCCCGGAGATAAGCTGCATTCAAGGCGAAATTGTGAAAGCGTCGAGTGGCGACAACAAAGAACCTTATTAACCTGCCACTAACTAATGGACGACGATAGGGTTACAGAATGACCCGACTCGAAAGGTCCCTTTGTAATGTTAATACGGCATGTACCTTCATTGTAATTTTAGGTCTATTCTCAAACTTTGTTCCTGCATCCGTGTTCCAATTAAAAATATTCGTATTCAATTTTTGTATCGGGAACTTGTAGGGCAGCGCGTTGAAAAGGTTTTGAGTGAAAAGGCGAACATTAAAGAGATCGAATTCGCGCCCCTTCTAAAGATGGAATCTCGAGAGCTGTTGGTAAACCGGTTCTCTTTGAGTCGACTTTTTTCATCCCCTTATAGTCGGGTCGGCGGAATGTTAACTAGTGTGAACCGTGGCCAGTAGGCGATGAAAAGAGATGTACACACGATACATGCATAGTTTACAGCCGGCCTTTGCTTGCGAAAGTTAATGGAACTTGGGAAGCTGTGTGTTTGAAAGCGTCCGTCTTATCTTGGCCGTTTAAGACTTGAGTGTAGATGTTTATCGTGGAAACACAGTTGCATCCAGCCGGCTTGTGTTTTAAAAGTTAAGTGCGTAACTTTTGAGAGGTAGTTAGAAGTTAATGTAAATTGAATGCGCGTGGAAGCAATAAAAGCTCGTGTTTTAAACAAGTGAAGCACGCATTTAAACAAAAGCATTCTATCTTAGTGGACCGTTTAAATGTAACTTCTATTTCCATTGTATCATTTATAGAAGTTAAATTAGTGAGAGTTACTGTTAGCTAGTGTGATAAAACGCCTTACCATGGATTGTAGAGTTCTATAGAGCTAGGATTAATAACGCAATAATTGTTTGCAGATTTGTAAAAAAATATCAATAATTTAATGGTAACTATGTCAGTTACCATTAAATTATTGATATTTTTTGACCCGTTTAAAACCCGTTGTTCTGTATATATTTTTCCTTTCGATAGAGTTTTCGGCTTTCATCAAACATGATGCGTTATAAATCCTAGCTCTATAGAACTCTACAGTCCATGGTAAGGCGTTTCATCAGACTAATATTATAAAAGCAAAAGATGTGTGTTAGATTTGTTACCTCTTCACGCTCAAACGGCTGGACCAATTTTGATAAAATTTGGCCTGGAGGTAGCTGATACCCTACTCCCTGGAATAACACATAGGCTACTTTTTATCCGGAAAACAATGTAGCGAGTAACACTGCGGGGCGCAGCTGGTATTACTAAAAACACTCGGTTCCATAGAGTGACATGCAACATGCGCGTTTTAAAATAAAATCCATACCGTGACGCACTCATATTGCTTCCAAATGAATGGGCAAAGCTTTATTATTGTCATTTTATATTAAGGACGGATATGTCAGGTTGGATTAATGTTAAGTATGACACATTTAATGGAGAGGAGATGAATGCTGGCGATTTATAATGTAATTTTTTGTAGGTTATGTCAATAAGAAATGCACGTGTGAGAAAGTTGAACTGTAAATCTAAATTTCTGTATTCTTAACATTTGTGTGAACAAGCATACATATTAATTTTGCTAGCTAATTAATATCAAATACGAGGACCCTTGATACTTATCATATTTTTAAAACCCAGACTACCACTAAGTTATGTTAAATCAAGTCGAACTTTCAAAAGGCGTACGTAGTGTACCTATAGCTATCAATCTTTGTTTATGGAATGGAGTGATTTAATCCCTTAAGGTATATGTATAGGTGTCATACATACATACATACATAAAGTCACGCCTGTTTCCCTGAGGGGTTGGCAGAGACCACGGATTTCCATTTGCTACGGTGTCATATTATCTTCATACACCATATCATACTAAACTCAAAGTGAAAATACAATCCGCACTCCATCTCTCCAAAGCATTAAGCTCTCTAAGCCATCGTTTGAGCCATTCACAACTTTGTAAAAACCGTCAAACGAGTCAAAATGAGGGTAATACCAGCCGAAACTTAGCTGTACCACAACATAGCCGCGGTTTGACGGTAAACCTGTCCCAGCGACCTCGTGTGCAGTGACCGTGTAATTATTTATGTTGCGACGTCTGTGCTTAACTGGTGGTACGTTTCGTGTGAACCAGTCTGTGAGTGCACAGAAGATGCACTGCGCGTTGTAGGGTTAAATGTATAGGTGTTGAGTGTGATAGAAAACTTAGTGCTTGCGTATTGTAGGGTTAAAGATGTGTGAGCATATTATATGTGATAGAAAAAATTGTGCTTGTGCATTTTAGGGTTATAGATGTGTGTATATTATACGTGATAGAAACTTAGTGCTTGTGTATCGTAAGGTTAAAGATGTGTGTGCATATTATATGTGATAGAAAAAAATGTGCTTGTGCAAATTCAAATTCAAAATGTTTTTATTTCACATAAACCTATTACAGGCGCTTATGAAACGTTAGGATGCTAGTTGCACGGTTCCAATGTCATTCTAATGGAGAAGAACCGGCAAGAACCGTGCATTGTAAGGTTAAATATGTGTGTGCATAGTATGCGAGATCGAAAGGTGGGAGATGGTATTGGGGTTGGTTTGTTATTGTCAGCTAGAATACAGTTTGCAGACACTAGCACCTGTACAGTCAGAGATCAGGGTATTAGGAAAAGCATTTATTTGCTTAAAGGCGGCTTAGTGGTACTTTAGGTACAAACCGTAATCTGCCCATTCAAGGCATGCAAATGTAAGTAGGTCCAATGAAATTGTTTACAAAAGTGAATTGAGTTACAGTATATAATATTTATACACATAACATCACGCCTGTATTCCCCGAAGGGGTAGGCAGAGGTGCACATATAGTACACCCACATTTCGCCAGTTATGTTTATAGGTCCCAATGTAATAGGGGGCGAGCCTATTGCCTTCAACCGGGCACAAATCCAGACTCCGTGCTGCTACTGAGAATTACCTAATGAAAAAACCCAATATCACTTTGCCCGACCCGGGATTCGAACCCAGGACCTCGTACTCAGCAGTCGCGCTTAGCGACCACTAGACCAACGAGGCAGTCCGATAATATTTATATTTAATTTAATATATTATGATGTGTTAGTATATAACGTCAATAAAGAATTCAAGTTATGTTATAACTCATCACACCTGTGTTCCTGGCAGGATAGTGTGTTTTCTCACGCACATTACACTAGCCATTAAATTAACTTAAAAAGGTGCTACAATTTCCAATTGTCTAACATTTTGTTTGTTTTTTTTAAACGTCGCCTTACACTAGGAATTTCTCCTATGGTGCGGTTCACAAACATGCAATGTCACATACACAAACACCCAGACACGGGAGAAACATCTGCAGTTCGCACATGGCCCCAATTTTGGCCCCATGCGGGAATCGAACCCGCAACCCTTAGCGCAGCAGTCCAATCGCTTAGCCACTTCGCCAATCAGATAGTCAACACAATTTGTTAGATAAGTATCAGAATTGTTGTATGTAGGTATTAGAATAATTAAGAAAAAACATTAATATTAAAACTGACTAAAGGGACAGCCTATATAATATTCAAACATAACATCTAGATTATACATTCAGAATACATACGCATTTTATGAAACCCGCATGTCATTGACCTCGCCCACAAAGCCCACTCCATACATTTAACCCTCACACATGAAATTCAGACATAAAGAGACTTATCAGCTGTGCCCACAAGATAACACTTCACTAATGGCTAGCATAGCGCCATTTCGTCTGAATTAGTCCGCCATGAGTTTTTACGTTATAAAAGCAGATATTAGCCATTAGTTAGACGCGTCTATGCTTCAAATAAAACCGGAATACAAGGTTATTTGGGAGGCAAGGCCGTTGACCAATAGTCGAGGGGTTAGGGTTCCGTGGGTATCAAATGTATGTGTAGTTTATTGTTGAGAGTATATACCATTGGTGTTTTGTGACAAATATATTACATACATACATACACTACATCGCTTTTGAGTTTCCGAGAGGGTTAGACAGAAATGTCAACGTTATGTGTTAATTAAAACATAGACGTCTTATGTACTAGAGGACTGGTCTAGATATTATTATCATTAGTAACCAGCATTATAAGATAAAACAGGGGAAAAAGTCCTCTCTCGCGTTCTGAAGCCCTATCTCCTAAACTAGGTGATAGTTCTATGTCTCACTCACTCTCAGACAGACAGACAGATCTTTACAAATCATGCGTATATAATATAGATTTAAACCAACATATTTATCCAGCTATATGGACTGCTCTGTATTGGGACAAGCTCGCTTATACCCACAAGTCCTGTAAGCTAGGATCTACAATGATAGTCAAACAAAGCGAAACCATAGACAATGAAGCCCGGTGTGTCCTAGGGAATTAATTTGACTGTCTAGCAACCCGCTACTATTATCATAGACAACATAATAGGTTGACAAATAAGAAAAGCTAAGTTGTCAAGCACCCGTTGCTTAAAACCTAAGCTTATCTCACGAAATTTGTTATAATAGTTGTAATGTAATCCCTAGGTTGGTAGGCCTAACGTTCGGATCAAGCAAATGATAGTAAAATTAGCTTGTTAGTAAAATTACGGTGTTTTGTAAGATTTAGTTTTGGAGAACATGATTTGACAACAGATTAAGTCTAAAAATATTTTATTTGTGACTTTTCCTACTGGATTGTATTAAGAAGTTTACGAGTTAAATTGCAACACATGAATTTAGATTTCTAAACTTAGAAACATATGTCAACTAATTTATACTTAAGACACGCTTTGGTAGCAGTGCCAATAATGTTCCAGTTGACGACACATCAAAACTATAAGATACTGAACCACCGGCACATCAGCATAATTTAGATTTGGCCGCTTTTTTAATTAACATCGCGTGAGCCTTGCCCCTTTCGTGACAAGGGGTAACTTTTACAGCCTACCGGTTTCTCTCTTACAATTCATTATACTTTGACAGTGCCCGGTTTACAGTTGAAAATGCAACCGGCGCGATGTAATAGCTAGATTGTTGCTACACTTATTGTTACTCCAATCGGCTCGTAAAACTCTGTTGAACACTCTAATTTTAGATGCCAGGTATATTTCTGTTGGAAACGAAACGTAAATTACTGTTACAACGACGAAAATAACGAAACTGTTCCTTAATTTTGGAAAAGTTAAATCAGGCAACTCTGAATATCTTTAATATTGGAACTAACATAAAACCTTATTAAAAATCCAAAAAGAAAAAACCCTAAGCGTATTTGAAAATGGAATTCCCAAAGCTAACCACGAATTTAAAAACAAACGAACCAAACTTAAATTCAAAGGTCGAACAATCGTGGCATCAAAAGGCGAAACTTAACCAAAACTTGTCGGTAATCCGCAGAAAGGGATACCCGCATAAAATATACGGGGAAGTTCGATTCCACCCAAAAATTGACCGACGCAAGTGACCGACGGAACCCGGCGGTAATAACGGTCGACCTATATCTGTGACTTAATAAAAACACTGCTGGGGATTGAGCGGTGTGTAACCTCGCGGTTTCTTTTTCATCAATGAATATATGGCCAGTGTTTGAAACTTTTGTTCTTCTTTTAATATTTCATAGTTTTACCACGTTCGCTGTTTGGTAGTTTCTAAAACTCAATATTTATCTCCATCACTGTTATAATAATATATGGAATAGACAGTAACACATAAAATCTGTCACTCTCTGAGACGGGAAGGGGTTATGTAGTGATCTCCTTTACCACCAGTTTAAGTCCCAAATAAAGGCGATGAGGCTAACGCTCGTCACCCCACGGGGACTCTTTCCAATCTTTTTAAAACCAACAAGAGCCAGCTTCTGTTTCCAATTTCTATAACCGATTACGTATTTGATAGACAACACATTATTACTGCCAGTCTCCTCGACGCCGACGGTTTAATCTTCATCCTCGTAAAAATAATAAAGCTTCATAATAAAAAGGCGTATAAAATGGTTCTTTATGTATTCTATTATATTTACATGTTTATGTCACAATTTCTATCATCATATGATAGGAATATGTTGTTTCAGACTTCGTTCGGAAATTGTTTGTTTTCGGCCTGTTAGATTTATGTCTTAATAAGGACTCTGGAAAATTAGGATTTAAATAACTTTTCTTTTAGAAATCCTGGCAGGGAATAAGATTTGCGTAATCGCAGATATTTTTAGTGAGTGAAGAAAAAATCGCGTTGAATTGACTATTGAATACTCTAAAATTATATTCCATATTTCTCCCCACATATTTCACCAACAAAGCTTTGACATAAAAAATAAAACTGGCACAAAATTACGTCAAACACGTTTTATTAAAAATAAATCTTATTCCACGTTTAAAAAGCATTGTATACGTGTGATTCAGTGACAGTCCCAGGACCAGGTGTGCGCCCGGCCTTAATTATGAAGTAATTTGACGTGGGACACCCGTTTTTTGTTCCATCTGTTAGGCACATTATTTATTTACCTAATATGAAGGAAATTGTATGATGAAATATAAATGACTTGTCGCGAGTTTGGATCCCGTGTTTGACATTTTGTTTGTGCCTACCGGGATTTTATTGCCAGTTTCTTACGGTAAAAAACGGTAAAAAAAAAACAATATTTAGGTTGAGGCCATACTACGGTTAGCCGTATGATTTTGTGACTCAAGGAAACTAATACAAACGGCCGCATCGACACTAATGTAACCATGCGTCAATACGAACATAATTACAAACTCCAATTGTTCAGTATCAGTTGCGCGGTGGTCATATAAAGTTGATTCTATCGCGTGTACTGTGACAGACATGGACATAATATGGCCGTGTCCGTGTTTACGGCTGTTGACTACACTAAAGTTATTTACATATCATTTACTGGCTTTTTTAACGTCCTGTAATAAGTGGGGTTTTGAAGTTGTTTGTTGTATTTTTATTACGGTTTTTGGTCAACGCTTGCTGTTACAAAGTTTTATGTGTAGTAGCTAGGGAAATTGACAACTACGATGAAACTCACTATGATACGACTGGCTACGATACTGATAAACCGCTTTTGCTTGATCATTCCTCCTTCATTCTTTTTTTTTCGAACTTGTCTCTCGCATACATAAAGTCACGCCTGTTTCCCTCTGTATGTCTCTCGCAAGTTAGCTCTGAAGGAGCTCTGCTTAACCGGTCGTTTGGCGAGACCTAATAAAAGGCCACCAGCCAGGACCTCCTTCATTCATATCATATTGTCGATATATGCAAATGTCAAGGTAAACAAGGCAGTGATACCCGCGTGGTATGACCGTTGGACTAACAAGCACGCACCAATGTCTTTTCAAAAAATATTGTTCGAAAGCCGGCACACCTGAGAGATTTTTTTACGGTGTTTAAAGCTATGTCAGAGGCCTACAGACGGGTCAAACTCTGACACTAGGTTGTTCATCAACTATACGAAGAAGAGGAAGATAAACATATTTTTTTAAAAACGTAGCGTATAATACTTTTTAACTAGAGTAAATTACTCTAATAAACTATTGTAAGATACCGCAAAATAGCAATTTTATGGAAGAATAGTACCTAATTAATTATTTATTTATTATGTATTTATAAAATAAAACTTATATACTAAAACAATGCCCCACAAAATAATGATAGCATAAGTTTACTTTATCCTCGTATTTCCCAGAATACTTTTAGTATTCATATATGTAAAAGACCACTTAACTAGCGTTAAACAACAGCTCGTATAACATAATTACATTTTATTAAAAAACCTACTTTAATTTAAATCACAATTTCTTTGTGGAAACTGAAATGCCTTAGTAACGATTCCATGAAATGTCAAATAAAGTTTGTCGGAAAACGTAGGAATTGCAGTGTACTTGAATTGTAGGCGGTGGGCAATTACTGAGGAGTGTGGCAAATGAAATGTACTGCGATAGAGACTTGGTTCCGCTGGTCAAAGAATACATAATATTGCAGAATATCAACTTTAAAGTACGACCCAGTTGCAAAATCGCGCCTCGCGTTGACTTTTAACAGTTGCCCTGTCCAGACGGTAATCACAATAGTAGACAATCCTCGAGTATCATATTACATGATACACTGGACAAGAAAAGGGTTAATTATAACCCTTACGCATAAGTAAAATATATACTTAGGCAGAGGTATTATTCACAATATATTCCGGTTATATTCACGAGTGTATTCGGGAATGCCCGACTAGTTTCGAACTCGAACGGAGCCCTTATTCATGAGCTGGTTACGCGGTAAAGTCGGGAGTCGAACATAATTATAGTAAAATTAGGCAGTAGTGTGTATCCACATTTCGCCAGTTGTTATAAAGCTCCAAATGTAATAGGAAGCGAGTCTATTGACATCAGCCGAGCAAAAATCCAGACTCTGTGCAGCTACTGAGAACTATCCATTGGGAAATCCTAGTAACATTGCCTGACCCGGGATTCGAACCCAGGACCTCGTGTTCAGCAGTCGCGCTTAGCAACTATACCAATGAGGTAGTCACGCAAAATAAGTCGTCTAATAATATTTTTACAACTGAACCGCTTATTCAATCATAATAAAAGATGAAATCAAACTCAAGCGAAGACAGGAGATTTTTATCCGTACAACAATTAGGTTTGCGTATTGTTACAGAGGTAAAACTAAACTTTATTACTCATTACTCGCTCATTGTATCGAGTGAACCTTTTAAAAATATTTCTTTGTTGTGAAACTGTCATTACGCGGCAATATTACGTTGTATAACCGACACACTTCGTTAATAACGAACTCCTGTTATTTTGATCCAGTTATAAATATAATAGGTTGGTGTATAGGTATACCTATTGTTTTTAATTTTTCTAATTATGTAGATAAAACGTACAATTAAGTATTGAATTTTGAAGGTATAATTTGACGTTATCATAACCCTTCTTTTGTTCACTCAAACTACGTAATATTCGTACGGATTTCACGGCAAGCATCCTTATTTGCCATTTCCTAAAATAAATTTGGTTAAACGCGTGTACTAGTCATGCACAACGTAGATAATTACATCAAGTCCTATAAAGCTTAAGTATTTAAACGCAACTGACACTCAGTGCTACCAACATGTTAACTTGACAGTCTCCAGTGTTGCCAACACTTTGACAGTTCCCTGTCATAACTGTCACTACGACGCAGCCACGTGGAAAATGATGCAACTTAATGTGAGGGAGAATAGTAGGTATTCATACTACCGTGGTATTCCAAGCTTCTGTTTTACGTGGCACACCCACACAAATTGGTAATTGTTAAATAATTAGAATTTCATCGCGGTAAGGTAATTCGGTTGCTGATTACATTCACTTCAGAAATTGGTTGCCGGCGTTAATGTGCCTGTGATTTTGTAACTCGGAATAAATTGGTTGTTTAAAGAAGTACTTTTGTTGGGATTACTGGTGTGCTAGTAGTAGGTTCTGTATTAGAATTTTAGGAGTGACGTAATATAGAAATGTATGTATGACGTCATAAATTAAAAATATTTGATAACTGATATTTTGATTAAAACCGACAATAATTTACCGAGTGGTATCCGGCCTAAAATTGACCACCCCTTTCCACCCGTGAGTATAGGCGCCTAAGGGAAAATCCAGAAATGGGTAGCAGCGTCTTCTGTATCTTCACCACCAATACTGCCCAATCCGATTGTCAAACGTGGGGATTATGGCAACCCCCCACTCTAAGGGGGAGACCTTTATTCAACAGTGGAAGTGTTCCACCTGATGATGATTTAATTAAATAAATTAGGTTAGTTCTGTATTTTGCAATCAAAACATTATTGTAGGGAAGTTTCAGGAATTTACTGTATTTATTTTAATTAATTCTCGGTAAACCTCTTTGAAAGTACTGTCGCCTACGGGATAGTAACAGGAAGATCCACTGGTAATTTTTCCTTGATACGCTTGAATATTATTTGTTGGACTAGGAAAAATTCTGACTCACTAAACTATTAAATCAAAGATATCCTTTGGACATCACTCTTATATTAAAGGATTTTTCATTTAAATTGTAGTATCAACTTCTTACTTAACTAAAATCATTTCCTAGTAAAAAAAACTAGTTAGAAAGCTTTTTAGTACTTTTCAAATACTTACCTTATCAGCCGAAAAACATCCACTGTTATACAAAGGCCTCCCCATTAGAGGGGGGGAGGGGATGCCATAATCCACACGCTTGGCAAACCGCTTGGCGATCGCAGTATTGGTGATGTAGTTAGAACAGAAGACGCTGCTGTCCATCTTTTGGAATTTCCCTTAGTCGCTTTAACGATACCCACGGGAGAAAAGGGGGTGGTCAATTCTAGGCAAGTTACCACATGGCACGAAATTAAATCAGATCCTAAAAATGGGATCCACGATAAAATTAGACTCTCGCGCCGCACTTATTTACGATCGTAACACCAATGAGGTTTATGTATTATAAAATATTATTGGACATAAAAAGAAGATTCTAGAACACTTGCTTAGCGTTATAACCCTCTCCTGCATAGTTTATCTGGCATCTTAACGCGTTAACCTGTTTAGTGTGTGCAGTAATAAATGCACTTTATGGTGTTCCATACCAAGCTCGTCAGCATGAGTGTTTTAGGGTTATCTTGCTTGTTTTATTCTCTAGAACCAAGTACTCTAGTAGGTTTTGAAAAGCATTTGTGTAGTTGAATGTTTGGTTTGCCATTTATTTCGGTGGCGTAATTTCATTGACATACTATTGTATTACTTGCTGAGTATTTATTCCGGAGATCCGGGGTTATTGGTACAGGAAGGTTGATAGGAAATGATAATAATAGTATAATTATGTGTGTGTCTGTGTCTAGGTTCATCTAATGTATAAAAATAACCTTAACCCTCTTAAAAGAAGAGTCAAGCTATTATATCATCTTTATCTTGACTATTTCAACTATAAAGACAAACATACGTTATATTAGTAGATAGTCTTAATAATTACCTACAAATAATATTAAATAGCAAACGATTCTACCCAGTAATTGTAAATATGCTCAGTATAATGCTCAGAAAAAACATGTAAAAAATCAAGTCATCCTTACAAATACTGTAAGCGATGCGATTTCTTTGCTGTTACAGTTGGTTTCTGCATTACTCGGCCAATGGAGGGTAGATAAATCTTTGCGTTGTTAATTGCCCGATATCACCCCGCCAATATCGAAAATGTGCTTAAAGATTTTCTGCTTGTTGCAAAAGAGTGTTGAATGGGAATCAAACTCTTTATTGCATTTACACTTGAGAATTTTAAAGCAGTAATTACTTTTGCTGGAATGTATTGATCAGAGTATCAATAATATGTGTGTTAATGTGGGTTTTTGCAAGGCTTTAATGCTTATTTTTATCCCTCGATTGACGCTGTAGCAAAGTAATGATATACAGGTATTTATTTAGGGTGGTATTGCATGTGACATTTAATCTTTGTGCAGAACCAACGCCCTTAACTATAGAATTCGGTGTACTTCATTTATCCTTTATTCATCATCATCGTCAGTCGGAAGACGTCCACTGTTGAACAAAAGCCTCCCCCTTAGAACGCAACAATGATCGACGACTTGCCACTGTAATAATAATAAACCATAATACAAACCCCTAATTAATCCCTAAAAACCCACATTCTTAAAAGACCCAAACCGCGCCTATTGCTCAAAAGACACCCAACCTAATAAAGGACGCATACATTAGATACCGTATGTGGGCTATAAACCGTCTCAATGTAGCAGTAAAAGTTCCCAACAGGTGCGAACAGGGGCTGGCAAATTGGCAAACACGTGCAACCCTGAATTTGTAAATACGTTGAGAAAAGTGTCGCGTCTACAACTCTACACTCATTGTCAAACGCTGGGAGAATTCTTTATTTTTGCTTTTGATAATTTTGTGCCTACATGTAGGTAGATACTATTTTTTTATGGTATATGTTAGAAATCATTTGTGACCTCTGTATGTGTTCACTGATCTGAAAGATTAAAAGTCGAATAATATTTAAATCTAAGTTAATTATACCAAATGAATAAATCTTAGGTTAGACTTATATAGAAAGTAATGCCTGAACTATGCCAAGCGCAGGTATATCATAGTGAGTACTCTAGTATAATATGATAGACACAATTAAAAAAATACATAGAGTAGATAACTTCATTATCTGCCGGAAGACGTCCCCTGTTGAACAATGGCCTCCCCATTAGATAAGGGGGGTGCCATAATCCCCTACTAGCTACTTAATACATTATTAATCTTTTATATGACAAGTCTACAACATATATACAATCAAGTCAGGATCATAAAATCAGACGTTTTTAATAAGTTCCTTTTTATTCAATTCAATTCAATTCAATATATATTTATTTCGGACATTATTTTATCCATATTTTTGTTAGTAATTACAATGACTTATGAACTATGTTAGTATTTTATATATTTATAAAACTTAACAAAAGCCTCTCCAAGTTGAAGGACCTCGAGTGCACAAATGTGTGTGTACCCAATGCCCAAGAATAGGGCTATCAAATTTATCACCCAATGTCTTCAGGATGATGTTAGAGCTCCCCCTCACTCTCACCATAACTGAAGCGATTCGTTTGCGCATGATGGCGTAAAAATCATCTGTACGCGTATTTGCAAACATTTCAGATGCGCTACAGTATCGGGGAAGACCCAACAGCACCCTAAAGGCATTATTATATTGCACACGTAGGGCATTGTAGGTCCGCTGCGTATATTTCACCCACAGGCTGCAGGTGTAAAAAGATTGACAAAATGCTTTAAAAAGCGTTATCTTTACACCCACTGTACAACGTGCAAACCTGCGGGCTATCATATTACATCGGACCGACAATGCCCTACGCTCCCTTTCCATGTCTGCATCATCCGAGAGATCCTCCGTCATCACATGGCCCAAATAAGTAAACCGGGACACTTGTTTTAAGGGCTCCCCATTCAGTGTGATCGGAGGAATCTCGGATGACACTCGATTTCTCCCCTTAAACATGAGGAACTCACTTTTTTTTACATTATAAATGAGTCCGTGGGAAGCTGCATACTGTTCACAAATATATAACAGTTTTCTTACCGCGTTGACTGATGGACCCAGCAGCACCATGTCGTCTGCGTAACTCAAATTATTGACTGAAATTCCGTCTATTGAACAGCCTACATTGGCACTGCTGAGTTCATCAATCAACTGATTAATATAAATATTAAAAAGAGTTGGCGATGCAATCCCACCCTGTCTGACACCACACTCTAACATATATGGGTCAGAGGAGCAGTTTGCCCACTTTACCCTGTTAATTTGGTTAGCGTACCAAAACTTCAGCAGATTAATCAACTCACCAGGTACTTTCAGCTTTACAAGTTTCTCCCACAGCTTGTCATAACAGACAAGGTCGAAGGCCTTCGAGAGATCAAGAAAGACCGCATAGACTGGCGTTTTTCTATCAGTATAATACCTGACGGTCTGCTTAAGCGCCAGTATTGCACTTTCTGTTGACAGTCCAGTTCTAAATCCAAACTGTGCATCATTCAGTTTTAGGTGTCCGCTAAGTTGGCGCTCAATCATACCGTCAAGCACTTTACCGATGATTGTGGCTAAGGAAATCGGCCGATAATTGCTTTTATCAGAAATGTCACCAGTCTTGTTCTTGATAACTGGCACCACAACGGTCTCCATCAATTCAGGTGGCAGATACGAATGCCGCATACAAAAGGTATACAGCATTGCCAGCACTCGAGAGATATGTGGTCCAGCATGGAGAAGATGCTCGATGCCGAGTCCGTCGTGTCCAGGAGACTTACCTTTGGACATGCTTATAATAACTTTGGAAACATCTTTAGCTGCAAAACCAAGCGGTGTCTCCGATCCACAGGACGCAGCATCGACGCCCCTCCACCCTGGCGTTATCCGAGACTGGACCCTAAAGTGATCTTTGAAGGTGTTTGCGATCCGTTCAAAATCCGTCTCACCATCCACACACAAAGGGAAGCCCGTTTTTGGGTTCAGGTTGTTGGTGAGCTTCCAGAATTTAGAAAAACGCTTATTTTGATGTTGTTCAGCTATAAGGTTCATACGTATTTGTTCTTTGTGGTTGATACAATACCTTAGGTTTCTCTTAAAAGTTTTTCTAGTGTGGTCCATATTTTCATATATGGGGCCAGAAGACGGCATGTCTGACATTTTCCACATATGAAATTTTTCACGAGCTTCCCTGTGTGCCTCCCTGACATGCTTATTCCAGCCTAACACCGTGCGACCCCTCCTGACCCTCTTCAGCTCATGACTACATACAGCTGCCTCCTTCAATGAGTCAACTATTCTACTATATAGATCCCTAATGAGTGCCCTGTGGCTTACAATATTACACATTTTGTCGCAACACTCACTCAAGGGCGAAGGGAAATCTATATCTCTTAATTTATTTGTACATAATTGATAATAATAGTTCTTTTGACTAGTATTCCTTTCTCCCCATTTTACCTTGTGGTTGACATTAATATCATGACTAGTAAGTATAATCTTAGATCTATTTATATTAAGGTTACAACTTATCTCTAACGGAAAATGATCCGACCAGTATACGTCATAACGCACCCTGATCTCATCAACCGTTAACCATGCTGCCTCAGTAACCAAACAGTGGTCGAGCCAACGTCGACTTCCGTGAGCGTCACTGATAAACGTAAAAGTATTTGAGCCACGTCCAAGTTTGGTTACATCAGCACAAATCCATTTTTGGTCAAGACAGAAATTATCTAGCTCTCTCTCAAACAATTCACCGGGATGTGCATTAAAGTCTCCCATCACATAAACGGATTCTATATTCTGGTTCTCAATTACAGCCGTAATCTCACTTAGACACTCACTAAATTCCACTAAGTTGTCTGCCGAGTCAGTCGGCATGTAAACATTAAAAACCAACATTGGGGTGCCACTTAATGTACTAACTTTAATGGCCGTGAGGCGATTGCTATTACACGATATAACGGACACATCACTGAACGTACCTTTCCGCCATAAAATGGCCACACCACCAAACGGCCTCCCACGAAGAATACCTGAAGATAAGTCAACCGCCGACTTCCCTGTGTATTCGAAGTTTCTATCAATCTCTGCTAACATTGGTATTTCATGATGCAGTAACCAGGTTTCTTGCAGGACAACCAAATCAGCTGACTTACACAGTGATTTAACACATTCGTATGACCTTTTTAATCCTTTACAGTTAAAGCTTATAAACTTAGATATCCTTTGTTTATACACATCCATTTACCTAGCTGACTTGTTAACAGGTTCAAAAGTCTGCTCTGAGTCTTTGTTACTTTTAAAATAAATAAAACGACGGAAAGCCACACCCTCAGGCCAGATGTTTTCGTCCATAAATACAGATAATTTTTTATAAGGTATATAGAACATGTACGCCTCGTATTGTTTGGGCTGTTTCATTCTTATCTTTGTAGGTACAACTTCAACCTGAGTTCTAGTTAGTATATATCTCGCTATGTCTTGCACCGACGCTCCTTTGTCCACATTATATATATAGAAGGGTATATTTACGTCAGCTGCCTTAAAAGTTCCGCCGGTTTCAATTAACGCCTTTCCTCTATTTCCTATAAACCTGTTTTTCTGTTGCCTTTTATATTTTACATCCGTCCACTCATACTTGCCCTCCACGTCCGAATTGTTGATACCATTTCGGACTATATCGGCCAATGTTTTGCTATTCAAACTGTCACTCGTAACCCGTTCTAACGATGATTCATGTCGCTTAGCTCCCACCTCTGCCGCCGCCGTCGGCAACGCCTTCATCGCACATACCTGTGACTCATTACTCATTACGGCCGGTTTGTTCGCAACCGCAGTGCAGGCCTCCACGTGTCCTTGCTCCGATGTAGATTGTTGCAAAAGCTCGGTGCGCCTCTCCACGCGTTGTTGATGAGTAGGATCGCTGTCTGCATTACGCACAGGTTGGAGTGAGACAGGTATATGCGCCTGCGTCGACAGTGGTAATGTATTGACAACCGGTTCTGGTGTTGATAAGCGCTCGGTCATCGACCCGTCCGTTGTACTTTTTATATTCGAATCTATTGTGCGTTTTGCAGGTGTGTTGTTATTGGAATATTCTAATAAATTGTTATCATTATAACGCACAGTTGCCGTTGTCGCCTGCGTACCCCGTTTCATATTCACGAAATAGCATTCAGAATCATGAGGAAACAACTTTTCGCCATCGTTTTTGGAGGCCAGAAACAATGTTTCAAACTGTTCCTTGGTGACATAGTTTTCTTTTAAGGACCTAATTTCCGTTTGTAAATTGACAATATCTTTTAATATCCTTGTCACGTCAACGTGATCAAAATTCACGGGTGGTAACTTATGTAGATCACGGGCTACAAAAATCGGTATCACTTCAGGATTGGTAACTTTAAATAGGTCTATGATATCTTCCATGTCCCGGGTCGCCTTTCCTTTTTTCTTACGAGATACCATCCGCTTTGCATTAGGTATAGCTTGAAAAAGTAAGCACTTAGCATTGTCTATCTCTTCTTCTTTGTATGCAGTGATGCAAATTTGTATTAGACTTACATTGTCCATTACATCTATTTTATTCTGCACAAATGCTAGAATCTCACTTATCACAATATTGCACGAGTTACACTTCACGATGTTTTGCGACATCGTCAATTAGCTAGGGTCAATGACCTCGCTTAGTGCCACGACCGCGTACGAGCTTATACGACCGTCTCGCTACGCATACAGCGGGTGACTGTCGTATAAGCTTTATATTAGCTACTGGGAAGAATACAATAGAATTATTAACTGCGGGTATGGGATCGCCCCTGCACGGAATAAATATCTGATTGGTCTACATACAGACCTATATATTCTCCGAGGGATCCGGCGTCTCGGGGTACGTGTTTTTTGGACAGGAGGCAGCAATGATTACGTAATATTAGAAGTAACATATCAAAGAGCGTAAATGTTTTGAATCAGGTAAGTTTTTCAAAATCGAATAAACTTTCTTCTTCTGTTGTTTTAAAAAGCTGCATTTCTAGAACGCGCTAAATACGCATCGTTCTATTCTAACACATTCATTCAGCGTTACTGTATAACCTATACAAAGTTAAAAATGTAAAAATAAGAAGATAATCAAGACTAGCCCATATCATCGTCATCAGCTGGAAGACGTCCACTTTTGAACAAAGACCCTTCCTTACCCATATGGTATAGAACAACTTCATAACTTAGTGCAATCAATACGTAACGTACTAGGCTAGCATAACCTAATAACAACCTTTTGCCTCCACGTGTATGCAAATAAGCTTGTGTGCGTATCGTGTGTGTGCATGTGTGGTGTAATGGCCGCCTTACGCGCCTTTTTATACATTGCCGGACCTTTGGCCTGATGAAAGTTCAAGCACGGCCGTCTTAGAAATCGCGAACAATAGTGGACTGGTCTTCGCATGTATATTTGTTATGTTACTTTCAAAAGGAAAGGTTTTGCCACGTTTAAAAGAAATGTTGCTAAATTATTTTTTGTATCCTTCCTTGGACCGACGATATCGGCAGAATTGCAGGCAACCGGTGGATGCAATTGGTAAGCTGGCTTTCATTGTGGCGTCCGAAGGAGGAGACCTTTGTTCAACAGTGGACGACGTGGATCAGATCCTGCTGACTTACAGACTACAGTAAAAGGTCTAATAACTTAAGTCTACTTAAGACAACTTAACTCTGTCATGCAAACGATAATGACAGGTATAATTTAATCCGAATCGAAAACAACCCACCTGCAGCTACCATCTGCATATGTGTGGACGACCCTGTCGGTCTACAATTGGGTTATTTAGCCAATAAAAAAGTGCCAACCCCTCACATGACACTGTTTAAATTGACTGTGATAGACGCAAAAGCCGAAGACCAATTTCATCCATCATTCTAAGTAAAGGAAGTAGTATCTATGTGTATTTACTTTGTTTCATCACGTTGTTTTCGCAAACAGGAAAGTAGCCAACAGTACGTTTAAAGTTTGAGAGGCAGTATGAGTTTCAGGTAGCGGGGATAGTGCTTATCGCTAAAGGTTTAATTTCAACCTTGTTCTGCTATCCAGTATTACCGTGTAGAAATTCCAATAACCCCACCCGAATCCAAAATAATTGGTTACTTTGTTCGAGAGCATGAGAGTACGCCAACAAGGCTTGTATCTAAGTACCTTTTGGTATAAACAGTTGAAATTATATATTTTTAGCTTATTTGCAACTTTAAACGAGAAATAAAACTTGTATTACTATGTAGGTAATGATATTACAAGGCAATTAATCATCAAGCCACTATTAAAGGGCAACTAGCCATTTGCACCTAACTCTGATGCTGTCGTTGGTCCATCTGGTGTGAGGCCTGCCAACGCTGCGTCTTCAGGTTCCTGATCGCCACTCGAAAACCTTTCTTCCTCAGTGGTTATCGGTTCTTCGAGCAATATGGCCTGATCGTTGCCACTTCAACTTGCATACTCTTTGAGCCATGTTGGTTATAAAATATATATTCTAATATACTCTTGCGATGGCAGGAAAAATACTCATAAATTTTATAAAATTCTTATTCTTAATATTGCTTTAAATTCAAATCATGGCGGTAGAATCAAAGCGTCCTTTTTAAAATATCACGTCATGCAAAAGTAGCAAAGATTTTTATTGGCGAGTCACGTCGACTGACTAATTAATTACACTTACAGACTTGAGAAGTAATTAGTTAATTAATTAAGGAATGAGCATGGCCGTTATCGATCTTGACAGTAACCAGAACTTGGAAACTGTGTACTTATAATTGTAAATTATGTGTTGAAAGGTTTTGAAGGAATATTTAGGAAATTCTTAAAGGCTATTTATCAGTTGTTTATTGGAAATAGTATCATTATTATTTCCTTGAAACAGATGACTACGATTGATTATTTATTTTTATAATCGAAGTGTGTGAAGTGATACGATGTGTTTATCCCAAAATTTATAAACCAAACCGTACCTCAATAACACAATATTAGACTCCCAAACAACCATTCCGATAAGAAACCAAATCGCTTCATAAACAAGTACTTACAAATATCTTCAGAACACAAACACCCAAATTATGACACACAGAGCTAAACGGAAGTACTTAAAGCGAACGCCATATTTCTTCACGGGTAATAGACCCTCTAGACACACCGATAACCGTATTTTTCCTAATCTGGCCCGTGATTTATACTGAACATGGCAATATGGAGTAATTTTGATAACAATATGCAGTTTTGTGGAGTTTCTTATCGGAGTTTCGTGAGGCCGACATTTTAAGCTTGTTTTCTATGGACGTTTGGACTGGCTTCTCCCGTTTTATCTGTATAGGAAACGCTGGTACAATATCGAAACGTTTTTGGGCTCAAAAGGTAAAAATGCTGGTCGATTTTTTCTCTCCACGAGCGAAAACTTGAAGTTAATTTAATTTTTTAACAGTTCTCTGGACTCCACACTAGGATACCCTGTGTCGTGGAGGTGACGTGAAGTTCGATCTTCAACGATTACAAATTAAGGAATTGTTTTTAATAGGGAATCTGTCAGTGTCATTTCGAAACAAAGGCGAGGCCGAAACGATATTTCAAATACTTAATAAAAAATGGATCAGTTTTTTTAAATTTGCGGTGGTAAATATGATAAAAAACAAAGACTAAAAAAGAAAAACAAACCTTCAAACTAGGTCCGTTAGGTCAAAGCAATCACAGAGTACCGAAAACCAGTAGATCAAATATGTCACCTCAAATCAAAGGGCGATTGAGTAGCTTAATAAATCAATACGGGTACTCTTTGCTTTGTATTTTCTTTATGTAAAGAGGTCGTATAGCATACAGTTGTGGCTATGTTATTATACGAACTGGAGTTATGTGTTCAATAGTCAGTTAATTATTATCGGCTTTATTTGAATTGACATGTGGTTGGTTTATTAATGCTTTATTGTTGTGTACTGTGCTTGTATTCCACTATTTGCCTTTCGACATATTGGTACCGTTAATAGTGTATTACAGGGTGTGGTACCACATACCTAGTTGTCATCATCATCGTGCTCATCATCTTCTTCATCTTCATCAGCAGCTTTTATGTGACCCACTGCTGGGATAAGCCTTCTCCCTATACCTAATCTTTTACTGTGGTGTTCTTAGGGAGAGGTATAGTTCAACAGTGGACGTCTTCTGCTGATGATGACAATACCTAGATTGTAGATTATTTAAGTCTTATTATAGTATAAGAGTTATAACTTATAAGCTCATTCATAGATCTACTTCTTACACCTGCTCTGTGGCCATAAACCCCTATTATTCCAATAAGAAACACGACAAGCCCTGTCCCCTTTTTTATTTACTTTCATATATTATACACAAGGTTATATAAGGCATATATCGCCAACCTAATTCCGAGATAATTTAACTTTATGTTGACGCTCAGCGGATTAAGTTTGGCCAAGTATACATATTGTTTCATTTCTTACGAGTGTTTTGTCCGTAGGGTAGGGAAGTGTTGTAGGTAGATTACACAGTTTACTGTTGCCGCTTGTTGGTACAGCCGAATATTAATATATCACGCTGCAAACTTATATATGCGGGTGGCGGTGTCGCTTGTAGCTCTCATTGCATTGAAAACTTCTTCTTATCGTGTGGTTGAGAACAACCTGGTGTCAGAATTTAAACTGCCTGGAAGCCTATGAGATGGCTTTACACACCGTTGAAATTTCACAACTGTGCTAGTTTCTTTACGATGTTTTCCGTTGCCGTTTTTAGCAACTGATAACTGATTAACAATACATTGGTGTGTGTCATGGTTAGAACCTGCAACCTTTAACTTGGCAGTCCAACGGTCATACCACTCGGCTGTCAGTGCTATTAAAACTGTCATTTGACAATTGATTTACGTTAGTGTGCATATTTTACCACCGGTGCAGATAAGTTATTTTTCTTTTCGGTCAGCAAACTTTAAAATGATTATTCGACAAGAAATGTTATTTATGTAACCATAAGCTACAAAATCTCTAGGTAGACGATAATCTTCACCTACTCGCATAAGGAAATTCTCATTAGGCCGAACCACGGGACAGGCATCGTCTCAACACCTAGCTCCTGATAAAGCTAGAAACCGCAGCTTAAGCTTATTGGAACGATAGAGGTCCAACCGTTCGAATAATCGAGGAATCGTGGATAGAATCTAGAATCCGCTGGAACTACTACGGTGAACTCATTAGCCGGATTGCTATCGCCAAAAGAGAAATTCTGCGTTCGAAACTCCGACTTTTCAGTCATTGTTAGGTGTAATAGGATTAGGTTGGTACCTACTGTTTTCTCTATTTCTGTTGTTCTACAAAACTATTAAGGGTGATTAACTTAAGCCCTCTTCATAAATGAGGATCATACCGGCATTAACTAAACCCCGTGTTAAGTCTATTGACATCACTATTATTTTGAATGTCACTAACAGTAACGGGTGTAATTTGGTCCATAGTTTTTTAATGAATAAGGGCTCCCTCCTTTAGGTTTCTTAACACAGAATATTGAGAATAGGTATATACCTTTCGATGAAAAACTAATCACACAAGCAAACAAGCGCATTACAAAAAAATCTTGTCACCTTTGTCAGTGCTTGGGTCAAACGCCTTGCCATTCTATCGAAACCTGATTATACAAAGAGCTTGAAAAGCAATACAGGAAACAGGCGTCTGTCCTCCAAAAATTCAAACATTCATCGATTCGCACAACACTAAAAATATGGCGGCCATTGAAACTTCGTACATATTTAGATGAAAGTGATGCCGTTTCATACCAATACCGTGTATTTACACCAAGTGCTCTGATACTTTGTGATACTCGTTCCGGTGTACTTTTTCGCCCGTATTATGGAATTCCAATCGGAATATTCGGAATTTATTTATACGGTATTGGATGGGGGTGTGTTCAATGTTTTCGTGTCGTGAGAATATGCTATAACGTTTTTGATTAGCCTTTTTGAATGTGTGAATGATGCATAGTTCACTGGAAGGAGCTTCGATGATACGCGAATATCGGTGAATTTGTTTCGAAGTATTTTTTCTAAGGAGTCATTAACTATCGGGCCTTTTTGGAGATACTTTCTCAAGCTTTATCATGGATTATTGTTGCCTATATTTATACCTTGCTGAGTGGTGTCCGGCCTAGAAATAACCACGCTTTTCTTCCCGTGGGTGTCGTACGAGGTGACTAAGGCAAAATCCAGAAGATGGGCAAGCTGCTTGCCAAGCTTGGGGATTATGACCGCCCCCCACTCTAGGGAGCCTTTGATAATGAAATTTATACCATTTCCATCTTCTCGCTATATTTCGCTAAAACTCAGTCTGATGTGATAAAGTCTAACTTTCTATCCTTTTCACGGAAAATTGTAATCTCTTTGATAGAAATCAAAATCGAATCCTAACCCGTTTTCACCTCTTTCTTGGAATCAGTTATCAATCATACCATCTGAATTCTGGTCTTTAGCATAAGTACTGTCTGTTGATATTTGGATGAGGTCCTCATTATATTGGACTGTCTTGGGATAAGTTTATGCCGCGACAACAATTACATAACACTTGGAAATTATGGGAGCCGTTCACTATCTGCTTGGCGGTGTGCCAACTCGCTCTTATTACGTTGAATGAGGGGAAGCCACAATCATTTGTTTTATTTACATGCTCATATTTCATAATACCTATGTAATAAAAGACAGAACATTTTCTTGAAGACTTTTATTTAAAATTTGGTCTGATTGAACCTAAATGATGAGTGCAGCTGCAATATTCATTGGTTACAATAGGTAGGTTTACAGAAAAAATAAAATAGGTACTGGCTTAAAAGAAGGCATTTAATAGAATCTGTTAGATTTCTTTGAAATCTCTATATCAAGCTACTAGCCACTGAGTCTACCACCACTAGTCTAGTTTTCCTTCCTTCCTACAAAATTGTGTTAAATCTTTGTTAAACGTCCTAATTTTCATTTCAGTAATGTGTCCATTATTGTACCGTAAAAGCACCAAGATCATAAAGTACTACGCATAAGAAGTTATTAAGTATTTTTTGCATTGCCGACCAAAATCTTGGAGGGCTCTTATTAATCACTTTCTGTATTTCTCCCTTGGGGATTTTTTCATTCTTTTTGACCGCAGGATAATAATAAATTTGTCTAATTTGCATTTCATTTTAGCGTAATTTCTCGGTTGGCCTATATCTACACCGTCGGGTAATTCGCGACTCGTTTTCGTTTAAAAAATACAAATTAGGTCGCGAGACATCCTGATCTCCGCCTATAACAAGGATTAAGTTTCCAATTTGTCACGGCTTATGAAGTGATTTATTATTTCTTCGATTTTCTGGAGACTTGCGGCGCTGTGACGTCATTCTGGAACCTTTACGCTTCAATTCAAGTAGTAGCGTTAGTAATTGAATACAAAAATACGTTATAATTTACGACCAGTCTGTGCGTCACACGTTCCAGCTCCTCTTTTGTTTTTCTCTTCACGATAGCCAACTCTGTCTGAAACAAGTTCTTTATGATACATTTTAGTTAGCTAAAATCTGTTGCCACTGGTGCTGGCAGTTTAGATCAAAACAGCGTTATTTAAGTTTTACCAGCTTGTCTTAATCATATGAGGCGCTACGATAGAGTTATAAAGAAAGCTAAAAAGAATAATTTATGCCAAAGAAGTGTTTATGTCAGGGATATTAACTATTGTACTTAATTATGTTACAATTAACTTAAAAAATGGAAAGATAGTATTGAATATTGATTTGAGAAGGAAAGTCGTCAGTATCTTATAAACAAAACAACATTATATTAAATTTACATTCAAAAGCAGAAATTAACAAAACCTTCAAACCAGATTCTGGCACACCAGCAAAATTTTTAAAGTGTAAAATAAATAAACAAAAAATAACGCAAAGGCTATCAAAGATATCAACAAAACTAGACACTAGTTCAAAGAACCAATGGCAGGCGACAACAGGCAAAATTATTTAATGGGACACCTATGGCCTCATTAACCATTTCTTTAGAAAAAATGGCGGGTTGGTCTACAAAGTTCCGCCATCTCAGCCCTAGTTTCATCACATAACCACACAATCTCCGCAAACGCGCCACAATTTTCACGTACACCGCAAAAATCACAAATCACAGCCAAAAATAAACGGGATCGACGGATCCCGTAACCGGTCAGTGGATCTCATCAATCATTAGGCCTCCGGCGTGATAAATGTATCCGGAGCCCGATTGTGCCCCCTTGACGTATCAATTTATAAGAAAGAATGTACTGTCTGCCGTGCGGTAGTGCTGGATTTAGGTTTAACATTAGTCGTCCAGTAGATATGTTAAAATAGTAGGTAATCGGCAAGCCTAACGCTGCTCTTCATTAAAATAATATTTAAAATATTTAGAAAATTTGAACCAATTTTTTGTGTTATATTAGAACAGCTATAGGTACTAAGTAGCAACGAAAAACGTTACATAAACGAAGGCCGCGTCGTCCTCAAAAAGTTCTAGTATTGTTAGTTAGAGTAACATTTATAACATAAATATATTAGTTAAAGTACCATAAACTGGGGTGGGGCGACGATATACGCAGGTTAGTGGCGGTTGGAGGCGGAAGGCCGAAAGTCGAGCCCAGTGGTGTTCTTTAGGAAAGGCCTATGTTCAACAGTGGACGGAGATTGGCTGATGATGATGATCATAAACCGATCTCTTGTTTGTTTTCCTTTAACAAATAAGGCAGTACTTACGTCAACCCATTAGCTAGACCAGACGTTCTAGACGTTAATGAATAATATAATGCCATCATTTTATTTTAATGCCATAAACATACGTCTAGAAATCTAAATCAATGACTTAAAGTACATAATAGTGTAATAAAATTATAAGGAGTAAAAACTATTCACAATAAAGAATGATCGTTCGATAAAATCACTTCTGCAAGGCAAAATACCTACACAAAACGAACACGAAAGCTGAAATCATTTTTTTCTCATTTTGCCCAACTCACTCACTCAAAACACAGAACAAATCATAGCTACGGCGTCCAAAAGTTCGACAGGCGAATTGTAGTTCATACTTGCGTCTAAAAATGACAGCTATACGAGTTTTTCATGTTCGAAACTAATGGGAAAAGGCTTGAAATCATTCTGCCTCTGTTATTTTGAAATGTACAGATTAAAAATGTTTTGACTGTGCGTCATGGAGTTTTGTCATATTGTTTTTATTATAAATATTATTATTATGTCTTGTGTCGTTTATTAGATTTTTTTAGAGCAGATTACTTTCTTCGTTTTAGGTAGATCTGTATGTGTGGTAGTCGTTTAATAATAAACCATTAACATAACTGCAGTGATGCGGGTGACCGGGTGTACAGGCTGTTTTATTTTTCATGTTGTTTTTTTTTAAAACGTCGGTCTACACTAGGAATTTCTCCTGTATCGTGGGTGCGTTTCGCAAACATGAAATATCACATATAAACACAGTGGAAACAAACATCTGCTGCCCAACCAAAGATACGAAACCAGGACCTCATGCTCAGCAGTCGCACTTAGCGACTAGACCAACGAGGCATAATTGTTTCTTTGAAAATAAACAGTACCTACAATATACATCCATAGTACAGTATTATAAATACACTTCAGGGTCACCTAAAATAAGGTACGTAGACCTTTCTAGAAAACACGTCTAGAACGCACATTAACCATGTAATATATATTTAAATCCGGTACATACCGGCTCATGGAAGGCCATGCATCAATCATTACGACGGATCATCCAGGGCCGACCAGAAATAATAGATTTTAACCCTCCATAAAGACATTGACAGATCAATTTGTTACAAAAGAAAGCACTGATCTATCTGTTCTTCTTATCTTGTTAAAGTTATAGCTTGTTTTTAGTGATTGTTCGACGTGGTTGAACTTGTTTGCGATACATACATACATAAAGTCACGCCTGTTTCCCTGAGGGGGTGGCAGAGACCACGGATTTCCATTTGCCACGATCCTGGCATACTTGTTTGTGATATTCATTGACTATTTTTATTGAAAAAAATAATTGTTTTCGAAATATGAACCCAACTGCGATATGCGACATTTTATTTGGACTTGGACGCCTCATTCAATTTCTTAGACCATAGGCTACGACAAAATGCTGATAAATATAGGTAAATAAACAGACGTAACCGACGCCTTTAGCTACAGACTACAGCTGAAATGGAGGTGGGCTGGACAAGTGGACAAATAGCCCGACTAGGTGACGACTGTTGGATCATGGCCTGGCCCTGCAGGCGCTAGGAAGAGAGGTAGATCAGTAGCGCGAGGAGAGCTCGATGATGGGAAGGCATTAGCAAGAGATAGAGACCGTCGGTTGGCCCTGACGGAGGCGTTCACCCTCGAAAGGGTTCATACATAAATACTGATAAAACATGAATAAAACCATCTGATACTGACATAAATAATATTCGCATTAATTTCAGAACAGTCTTGTTTATTTTAGCTAAAAGCTCCCAAATAATACCTATATTAATTATATTGGCAGTCGCACATTTATTTAACACTTACAGGCCCAATATCTAAATACAGCTATTTACTAAAAGCAGCCTTATCAAAACGCCGCCATTTTCACCATAATTCGTTGTAACGTTGTTTATTCAACAAATTTATACGTTAGAGCGTAAGTTATTACGGTTAGCCGATTAAATTATATTACCATAGGTTGTACTTATAGGCCTGTCGGCTCACGTGGCGACTATCACAGTTGGGAGGTAGGGTTGGCACTTGGGATGATTTCAACGGAAACATGTTCAAAATATAGTGTCGGTTCTTCTTCGTATCCGCATGAGCCAATAGCCACATGGAATGGGAAATGCCGTGGTGTAGAGGTTGGTCAGTCAAGAAGGATGGTAGTGAGGTTGGCCGTCCAGGGTGCGCTGGACGTTCTCAATTATCGTCACTCGTGGTGGCTCTCTATTTGCACCCCAAAGTAGTGGTGTAGTGTGTAGTGGTAATGTCAAAGTTTCACTGTGCCTTATGTCATTTCATAATACGCAGTGAAATTATAACGATCGTTTTTCTTTATGATTTTATTATTAGTTATTTTGTCTTCAGATACTTGAGTCAATAATATATAATATACAACTGTATCAGCTGAAGCCTTAAAGATAGGCAAATCTCTGCTGTCTCAAAATTTGACAAACACAAGAGTTCAATACTACATACAAATCAACATTGAAACGATGCTGGTTATGTTACTAAATACCGAATTCCACTATAGAAAATCAATTTTATTCATACATAAAGTCACGCATGTTAGCTAAGGCTAAAAAGTAAAAAATACTAAAACAAAAATTTAATAACATTTCGAGAAACATTTTTAGATGAAACATTTTTGCATTTAAACTTTTTGCGTCAGCCCTACCCTACTATGATATCATCAACATTTTCTACAGTATTACATGCGCTAAGCGTCGAATAGTTTATGAACGACTATGTAATACTTTCCTCCAACTACGAGTTCGTCCGTCAGCGGTTATTGTGTTAAAAAGTTGCGCTTCCTTTAAATATTTATGATTTTAGACCATTGTGCGCTGTGTCTATTATCGTGGGCTTACCGTTTCAGTTGATATTAATATGTGGGACTGCCAATTTTGCTTGCAGTTTCTAGCGTGACCGAGCTCGTGTTCCCAGATGAGGTACCTGGCCTACTCTTCTTAATAGATAGTGTTCATACATACCTACTGCGATAATTGAGATTATTAGTTTAGTCATTTTGCAGAACTCAAAAAGCTTTGTTCAACCGTTGCATATGAACTGATCTTGCATACACTATGAGCATTTAAAAAAAACGGAAACGTTCTTATGTTACATTTAATACATCTTTGACAGCTTCAAAAAATACAGGTACGACACAGAAATCATTTTCACTATCTCTTAGAACACGACTACCCAAAAATCAATTAACACGATCCTACAATAAAGTCTCAATCAATTTGTCGAGTGTTCGATCTATATTGTCTTGAACGCCTCATCTGTTTATGCAAATATCCTCGAGTCCGATGGCACGGCGTCATCGCTGTAACCCTGTTCCATTAACCCTTTATTAATTGATTCATTGGAAAGCCGAAGCTTAGGGGCGCAATGGACGGCCAAATTAAAAATCCTCTGTTGTTTTAAGTTGGCGTTCGATTTGAGTATTGTTTGTGAAGTAGGTGTTTGTTTGAGTGATCGATATTTAATTTGGTCGATTGGAGTAGCTGCTTGACCCTTTGCGGTGGGATAGCGGGTTTGATTTCTGTACCTGTTATGTATGAATTACCTGCGTAATACAACTAAACTGTATATAGGTAGGTATTATTTTACCAACAAAAAAAAATATTTACTACTATAAAAAAATATTTTTGTCATAAAGTTTGTCCCCGCAATTCTTCTAAGTATCGTTAAGTATGAGTCTATTTTGTGTTTGGAAATATCTTTGTCATCGCATACAGGAAGAAAGAAGAGCTAGATCGACTTACATTTTTTTAATCGCGAGGTTGTTAACTACCCGCAAATACAGACATTAAATAACATCGATGAGTCATAAAATCGTTTAAAGAACCTGCCCACTTCCCCGATAAATACAAGCGCAAAATTATATTTCATGCAAATTAGTGTTTCTATCCTATAATCGTAATTAATTAATTTGTAATACATAACATGGTAATTATGTCTTCTCACTGTCAGCAACAAGTACAGTGACAGTTAATAGAATCAATTAGTTATTCACTCATACTATAATTAGATACCTACGTAATTATAATGTATAACCTGGAATGTGATGCGTGTGAATGAAGCAAAAGAAGTATGCCAGGATCGTAGCAAATGGAAATCCGTGGTCTCTGCCAAACAGGCGTGACTTTATGTATGTATGTATGATACCTGTATTCTTCATTACGAGTTTTGAAGATTATTCTAGTTTCGAAGTATATGTTCTGTGTAAGCACTTAAATATAGAAACATTAACCTTAGAATAATTTCTTAAGCCTTTTGGGGTTTAAAAAATACTCTTGCGTTGTTGACTGTTCTCAGTTGAGATTTTCATCAATGAAATTTGGTCAGCAGGCCCCTTACCATGAACTTTTAAACCAAGACATTTTCCGTCATGAAAGCGAGACACCACGGTGTGCGGTGCAATGCAGCGTGTCGCGTGCACAACGGAAAATGTCCACCTTTATGAGATCATGGTAAGGGGGCAGGAGTACATTATTATTGCTACTTCGACATATTTTATTATTTTTAACGAGCTTGTATTTTTTCATGATACAAACTCAAATTATTTGAGTCGTTCTTAAGACATTGTTATAAGAAGGTAATATGAGAGCCCTTTTGTATGATAAGAAGTGAATAAGGATAACCCTTCTGTATTTACGGGACAAGAAATTCGAGGACATTTATACATAAAGCCATTTATTACGCAATTTCGGTATACTTGCGTAAGTTTACATGTTATTGAGTTTAATTTACGAAAGGAATGGACAGATCCGTGTTCATTTCGAAATGAAAGATAAAAGATAAGAGATTTTTTGTACTAACATAATAATGTAAGAAATAATTGATAGTGTAGTTAAGGTAATTGTTTTTTTTTATCTTGTAATAAATAGGAATGTAATAAGTTAATATTAAAAATATATTTTTAACACAAGCTTTTAAATCAAAAGTACCAGAATATTGTATTGTCACTAAACCTATTTAAGTATGCAAAATTTCATTTCGGTCAAATGTCAAAAAGTGCTACTGATTTTGATTGCAAGATTTGACCTAAACAAAATCACATACATACAAACATTGCAAGTTAAAAATAAAAGCTTGTAAAAAGTTCATTGCACTTTGTATTACTTGAAATTTGATTGAACTG
Organism: Abrostola triplasia; assembly: GCA_946251915.1. Lineage (NCBI taxonomy): Eukaryota > Metazoa > Arthropoda > Insecta > Lepidoptera > Noctuidae > Abrostola > Abrostola triplasia. The sequence continues at coordinate 3,168,135 of OX276433.1, forward strand.
GGAATTATGGAAGATTCTCGAACAGCGCGTTTTACTTCGGAAACGTCCTAAAACTTTCAAAGATGAAATATTTGAAATTGAATTGAAGATAAGTTAGACGTAATTGAACATCGTTCGTGTGAAGTAATTCTGTTTTATTATTTAGTGAGCTGTTAGATTTTACATTTGAATTTCAAATTGCTATTATATTTGAATTGAACTTAATTCAATAAAGGAATAATCATAGGTTTTATAAGATTTATTTGCAGTTTGAAGGTTTTATATATTTATTAAGAACCTTACAGTTATGAATACCCAGTTACAGTTAAGTAGATAACCATGTTTTATGGAATTTTCGGTGTTACAAAAACAAACTTCATTAATTCATAAAAGTTAGGTTAGGTTATACGGTATAATCTTACATGAGTAGTTAAGTAAGATTCTCCGTATAACATGATGAAAATAATATAAAATATTTTACTATAATAACTTTCGTGCGTGTTATCTATACTATTTACTGTATATTCCGGTTATATGAGTTCGGCTCGCGACTCTGCCGCGTAACCAGCTCATGAATAAGGGCTCCGTTCGAGTTCGAAACTAGTCGGGCATTCCCGAATACACCCGTGAGTATAACCGGAATATACAGTAAATAATATAAAATATCTTCTATTATTTTATTAGGTAGAAATAGCTTATTATTAACATACATTTAGCGCTAAGGGTTACGGGTTTGATTCCCGCACATATCAAATGTTTGTGCTACCCGCAAATTATTGTCCTGAATCTGGATGTTTGTGTATGTGATATTTCATGTTTGTAAAACGTACCTACAATACAGGAGAAATTCCCTGTTTATAGCGACAATTAAAAAAAAAACATTCGCTTATTACTACTTATTAAAGCCATTGTACATTTTCAGTATTGCGAAACAAACCAAGAAAATGAAGATTTATACTAACTTATTTATGTTTAATACAATGATGACGCAGGTGAGGGAACATAGGTATAAACCCACTTAAACCTAAGTTTATCAAAGAGAAACGTTCAACAATTGTTTTGTAACAATACTTTACCTCTTCATACAGGACATTTTCGTAGAAAAAATATATTACGCTTATAAACGTATAGTCAGTTTCATATAAGTAGCTGAACAGTAAGAGAATTACCCTCTTACTTATGCGATGCTAAAATATTAGGTAGCCATTTCTTAAGTCTATTGACATCCGTATTCTTTGTCATTTAAACGACAGACCTAATGAAAAGCAGTAAGATAATACCTCTATTTAAATCTGGTAGCACTTCTGACCCTACTAACTTTAGACCAATTTCAGTGCTACCGACATTTAGTAAAATTTTTGAAAAACTTATTTTAAATCAAATGCTCAGTTTTTTTAACAAAAATAAGCTGCTTCACTCTAAACAATTCGGATTTACAAAGGGTCGTTCAACTACTGATGCTGGTGTTGAACTACTAGGTCATATATATGGTGCCTGGGAGGACTAACACGACGCGTTAGGCGTTTTTTGTGATTTGTCCAAGGCCTTTGATTGTGTCCCTCATGAAACATTGATTAGGAAATTGTACCACTATGGTGTAAGAAACAATGCTCTGAACCTTCTTAGTTCTTATTTGAGTAATAGGGTTCAGAAAGTTGATATCAATGGAAAAAGATCCCCGGGGTCCTTAGTGACAATGGGAGTGCCACAAGGTTCTATTCTTGGTCCATTCCTATTTCTCGTTTATATAAATGACCTGCCTTATCTTGTTAAGGATTCTCATGAGATTGTCCTATTTGCAGATGATACTTCTCTTTTATTTAAACTTAAGCGCTCTAACCAAGTTACCGACGATGTAAATAGTGCTCTCTCTAAAGTGGTCCACTGGTTTAATGTTAATAATTTGCTTTTGAACGAGAAAAAAACCAAATGTATTAAATTTACTACACCAAATGTTAGACAAGTGAAAACCAGTGTACATATGAATAACGAAGAGTTGGAACTTGTGGATACCACTGTATTTTTAGGCATAACTTTAGATGCTAAGTTACAATGGGGCCCACATATACATAAGTTGTCCAAACGGCTGAGCTCTGCTGCATACGCCGTATTTAAAATAAGAAACCTTACTGATGTTGATACCGCTAGACTCGTTTATTTTAGTTATTTCCACAGTGTTATGTCGTATGGCATTCTTTTGTGGGGGAATGCTGCCGATATACAAACAATTTTTGTACTACAGAAGCGGGCTGTTCGGGCAATTTATAAATTAAGTCCCAGACATTCGCTAAGGGAAAAGTTTAAAGAGATTGGTATTATGACTGTCCCATCACATTATATTTACGAGAACTTGCTTTATGCTCATAAAAATATTAATCTTTTTATTAGAAACAGTGATGTTCACAACATTAACACTAGAAATAAACACAAATTTGTTGTACCAGCCACTAGGCTTCAGAAAATTAGTAACTCATTCAAATGTCAATGCATACGTTTTTATAACAAGATTCCAAACGACATTCAAAACCTGAGTTTAAACAAATTTAAGTCGTTTATCAAGCACAAACTATGTAGAAAAGGTTACTATAAAGTGTCTGACTATATGCTAGATAAAAATGCTTGGGCTTAAGCCTCTTCTTGTATTGTTTAATTTTGACATTTAATTTGTTTACCCTTTTTTACATATTTGACGCAAAACTGACATTGTTTGATCTTTTGATCCATTTTGTTTTGTTTTTTTATATTTTTACAAACTGACATAATGTATTTTTTTTTCTTTATTCTCATTATTATTGTTATATTAATGTACGATGTAGGATTTTCCTTCTTAGATAGTTTCTTGTCTGGCGGTTTGAGTATCTTATACAGCCTACCCAAATGTCCTGCAGATGGTACGAGACGGGGCGTCTGTCAGGACAGGTTGACTCAAATCTGCTTTGGTTCTTTCTTTAAAAGACCATCACAGACGTCCTACATTGTACATGTCGTGTATTTGTAAATGTGAGCATTGCGTAGGTTTTTTTTTCCTTCCTTTTTTTTTTTTATTCCTATGCGTGTCTGACGGTTTGAGTATTTTATGCGGCCTACCCAAATGTCCTTCAGATGGTACGAGACGGGGCGTCTGTAAGGACAGGTCGACTCAAACTCGCCGTGGTTCTTTCCTAAAAAGACCACTTCCCAGACCACCTACACTGTTCTCGCATAAAATATTGAGCTTGTCTGGACTTTAAAAGAGACCTTGACCCCTGAGTTTGTTTCGGTATTTCTTCTCAGAGGTAGTCAGTTAGGAAATGCCGATGCCATCTAGTTTTTAAAAAATGACGTGTAAAAGTGTTTTTTTTAAACCTATTTACAGAAATAAAATCATTTATCATTTAGAGAGAGGTATAATTTAGTCAATGGCTCAACATTGTCAACTTTTATACGATTTTTTTTTGTACTTCTACTTAATTAAAGAACAATTTATTTTATGGTAAAAAAATAATTATCTTAAATATTCTCAGATCATCATTTGGACGTTTTTATAATATGAAACAATAACTAGAATTGGTGTTTATTTCTTATAACTATTTAACATAAGGTTTCTTAACATGTTAAGCTTCTTATGTCGCTGACTGTACCTGTATATACAACGACTGATTTCAATTACGTAACGTTTTCTCTCCAAGAACAACAAGTTGAAACAAATTAAAAACGCGAAACAATTGATAATGTTTTAAGATGTATTTTTCACGGTGTCTCTATTAAAAGTGGAAATTTAATGTGGAGAGGAACCTCCAAAGACAATAACTGGAAACAAGGATGGATAATTGTTTTCTTGATTAATTCAGAATGAGAGCTCCCTCATCTCCCTTGTCGATATTACTGTGTACACGGTGTAATTAAAGTATTCATGTAGTAGCAATATAATCTTTTTATGCTTTGTTTCGTTGTGCGTCTCGCTTCCACAGCGTAAACTGTCCTGCTTTATGAGTTCATGGTAAGGGGTTGTTCCATTTAAGTTTGATCACTACGCTAGATTACGATTCTTGATTTTAGACCATCAAAATTCTAGTTATATGAGAATTTTCTGTATGTTACGTACTAGCGCAATCGTTGCTATAAGTTTTTTTTTTTTTGTTTAGAATAAAAATATTAAAGACATTTTAAATAATACTGCTCACTTACTGAAAATTATTTCGTTTCCCATAGAGTTTCGTGAGAATCTCTACACCATCGCCAGTAACATAGGCTATCACACTAATATTATAAAGGCGAAAGTTTGCAAGTGTTGTATGTTTGTTACCTCTTTACGCTCAAACGGCTAGACCGATTTTGTTGAAATTTCATATGGAGGTAGCTGCTACCCTGGATTCACCCATTGGCTATTTATATACTTTTATTCGAAAAAATATAGCGGGTAACACCGCGGGGCGCAGCTAGTATAAAACAAAAATATTTAAAAAATTAAATACCACGTCTCCCATGTCAAAAACAATTTTTAGTTCGTTTTTGAAGTAGAGAGAGAGTAAAAAACAATTTTTATCGCATTCGGGGGGCCATTCTGTGGAACTGTCTTATCTAAGAGGTAACGTGCATTGTAATCAAGTCAATGTTTTTTACTACAATACTAAAATCAAATGCGCATTTGTTTTACAATAATATTCCCATCGAAAAAGCATTTCAATTCAATAAGAACGGATATCCACAGAGTGCATCCAATTTTTGAATAGACCTGTATTTTTCGACTCTAGTTTCAATATAGCTAAGTGCTGCCTCTATTTTTATATTCTTGTGGATGTTTATTGATAGAAGTTATTTGATTGTAAAGGTCTGTAACGATATCTGGCTAGGTGTGACTGGTAGGTATCATTAAAGAAATATCAGCCCCCGTTGTGGAAGCGAGACCCCGCATTATACTGCACTCGTGCGTCTCGCTTCCACATCGTGCACTGTCCTGCTTTAAGAGTTCATGGTAATGGGGCTGATATTTCGTCAGAATCAATTAACTTCTATCAATAAACATACGCGTATAAACAGTATTTAATATACATACCAAAGACTATACATTTATTCCGGATTCAAATAATAATATGACCTAAAAAAATGAAACTCCAAACTACAAGTTACGAAAGAGTTCCAATCTCGGACACTCACAGAAATAGTTTGGAAATAGAACTAATATTTTGTTCACATACATCATAATATGAGTTATTATGAATCGGGAACGGTCGCTATTCAAATGTCGGGAAATACGAATTTCGGTGCTCATTATAACCGGCCAGTACGTTTTCTGTATAGAGCGCAGGGTTGCCGCTTTAGAAATACTTAATAAACCCCTTTTGTATATCTGTACGAAAAATATTGGTATCATTACAATATTCAATTTTAAGGTATTTGGTTGGTAGGTTTATAAATGTTTACTCAAAGATGGATTAAATAGATGATGTTAGTCGAAGCACAGTCAAAGTTAAAAGCTTATGAGTACTTCAATTCTCTTTTTGCTCGACAAATTTGTCAACACCTGTTTTACATTTGTATCATTTTAGTTATCATCATCATCGAGCCGGAAGACGTCCACTGTTGAACAAAGGCTTCCCCCATAGGTAAAGGGAGGCTGGTTGCCTTAATCCACACGCTTGGCAAGCCGCGATCCCTAGATCGCAGTATTGTTGGTGAAGTTACAGAAGACGCTGCCGCTCATCTTCCGGATTTCTCCATAGTCTCCTCTTACGACACGCAAGGGAGGAAAGGGGGTGGTCAATTTTAGATCGGATTCCACTCATCACGATCAATGTAGTACAATAATAATATCTTTATGATGTGAATTTTTGGGGACGTAATCAATGGTACAATTCCCCGTGTATGCTTATAGTTTTAGACAAAGGCAGCATAGACCGCCAACCCTAACATGGTACACACATTTTAATCTATCATAAATGGATGGGAGGAATCAGCCAGGACTGAATTTCATGTAACGGTTTAGTCCACGCAGTACTTTTTTTATTCGGAAAAGTTTTGTACTATATGAAGCCCAACGATAGTAATATTTTTTGGAACATTGACAATAGAGCAATAGTCGATACTGTTATATGAACGGTATACATGTATGTTCATAATTATATTGGTTGTTTATATTTGTGTCATTATTAGAGATGTTTCATTAGATTTCTTTTCTTGCTTAGGTTGTACCTAATTGGATAATGGTATTTTTCTGTTGCGATTCCTAAGTGGATATACCACTTAAAAAAAAGTTATGTTTATAAGTAACCATGTTTGTAGGGAGGTTCTTCTTATACATAAAACTGCAGAAAAACCTGTCAAACTTAATTTCCATCTGCCCCCTTACCATGAACTTTTAACGTAGTTTAGGTTATAGGAGCGGGACGCTGCTACGTGCAGTGTAATGCGTCTCGCTTCCACAACGTAAACTGTCCTGCTTTAAGAGTTCATGGTAAGGGGATAATACTCTTCTTCGGTATAAAACCTCTTTGCATTTAACCTCTACGACCTGAAAGCACATTAAGTGATCAGTTATTATTATCCCAATAAAAACGACATTAATATAATTCATTTGTACGCCCAAGTACTTAGTTATTTCCGTCGCGTGCATGAGATATTATAGTAATAAAGACAGAAACACCGCTATATTTTAACTTAACGTTTTTCATCAAGAAAAAATATGATGAGTCGTTAAAAATAAGTGGCAATATAAAGCTATGACTTTAGTGGAGTGCGTTAAAATTCACCGTCGTCTAGTGATACATAGGTGCTTGGGGCACTCAACTAGATTGTATGCAGGATCTCTTGGAGAGAGGGGGGACTTGCGACTTGTTGCGACGTGTCGCTCTGAAGGTTCTGTCGCATATCAGATTATGGATCTTTGAACTGTTGGTAACATACCTATCTGTCTATCACACAAACAGTCATTTCTAAATGTATGTAGCTTTGGCTCTGGTTGTGATCATATGTGTAACGTCAACATTTCAATTCAAACTCTCTTTAGATGTAAAAGTAAATTGTATTATTCAGACAATTTGGATTCATTGACGTGCCTAGTATAACATCGGCGCATTTCGGTGAAACCAGAATTAACTTTGGTTTTTAATTAAGTGGTCTACAACCTGAAATAGTACAAAGCTGCCAGCTAAGTATAAGCACATTTAGAGCTAAAACTAACATATACCGTTCACACTCAAACGTTACACTTTTCGACATTGCAACACAAAAATCAACCACTCAAAACGTCTCCTTTACTCAATAAATCAACAAATAAATATTTAACCAGCGCACGCGAACTCCGCAGTATAAATACTACCTTATGCCTACATCTCCGCGCAAGTTCGGTAGCAAACTGTACTTGTTTGTTTACAAAATAAACACACGTTCTGTGACGTCACTGCGCTGGGACGGGTGTACCGCTTACAAATTAGGGTCTAATTGTCTACGCCCGTGACTATTGAGACGAGCCGTTGTGGTGATGTATGGGGGGTTATGAGACCGCACGGGGGACTTATCTGAAGGGTTAAATCTTGTAGGATAGTTTTGGTTTAGGTTGTAAAGGATGTTTGGTTGAATAGTGCAGACGCAGTTGGTTTATGAAAGTATGTTACCACCAATTTTTTATTATATTGATATCACGCATCACGTCCTGTGTTTCACCAAGAGATTTGGCTAGTTATGTTATAGGTTACCGTCTAACAAGCTAATTTTACGTGTGGCAAGCCTATTGCCATACTTTGGGGCGACACATTGGGCCCACTCTGGTTTTGTTGCCGATAGAGTCGTCGCGCAGCAAGGAAGGTTGTATTGTTGACGGAGGAAATATAGAGCGCGTTTATATCTGCTACACTATAGTATATATTAGTAATAATAATGTTTATATTCTTAAAACTGGAGCCTGTATCACAGATAACCTAGATTCTATCTAGATTTTAAAATACCTAGTCCTGTAAATGGCAGAGTATGTAGTCTTGTGTATGGCAGTATCTAAGATAGGCCTCCGTGACCGAAATTTGGTAAAGACAACTTTATTATTAAACTAACTTTTCCACCTTTACCAGAGAATATTCTCTAACTGAATCTAGTTTCTAGCCTACTAAGAATAACTTTACAAAGGGCGGTATGGCGTGGAGGAAATATTTATAAGTTTGTACGTGATATGAAATTAGTATGACGACGCCTACGACGCGATCCGGTGTTGTTGTGTAAGGTATGTTATATAGCTTATATATGTACACGTGGAACATTCATCGAACATCGAAGAACAACACTGACATCACACTAATATTATAAAGAGGAATGTTTGTGAGTGTGTTTGCATGTTTGTTACCTCTTCACGCTCAAACGGCTGGACCAATTTTGATGAAATTTCACATGGAGGTAGCTGACACCCTGGATACATAGGCTACTTTTTTATTTTAATTTAAGATTAATTTTAAAAAATTAACAAATACTTAGAAATCTATTAGAATTTGTAAAAGAAGAGAAATATGAAATTTAAAGATATAAGTATTCGTATTATATAGTCTGTAAAAAAATGAATGCTACATCATCTTACTACGGTACTACAAAGTGGGTCCACAATCCTTTGTAGTTGCCATCTGGCATCTGCCTATCTCAGCTATTACATAAACACACATAACATAACATCACGCCTGTATTCCCCGAAGGGGTAGGCAGAGGTGCACATAATAGTACACCCACATTTCGCCAGTTATGTTTTTAGGTCCCAATGTAATAGGGGGCGAGCCTATTGCCAACAACCGGGCACAAATCCAGACTCCGTGCTGCTACTGAGAATTACCTAATGGAAAAACCCAGTAACACTTTGCCCGACCCGGGATTTGAACCCAGGACCTCGTGCTCAGCAGTCGCGCTTAGCAACCACTAGACCAACGAGGCAGTCCTAGCTATTACATACTTAAAAAATAAATAATTTTTTACCGAACTTCGTTTGTTATTTCTGTTTGACGTCATTTTATACCCTATTCCAAAAACAAAATAAACCCTTATACCCCTTGTATTTTAATATCATAACCCCTATGTTACACAAGTATGGTGAATATTTATACTGCTATGTGTACAATTATCTTCGTCTATTTCAACCCCATTGTTCTGAAGCCCTCTTTAATTGGTAGTGTGAAGGTACTCACGCGTCGCACCCTTGAGCAATGCTTTCGGCGACGGCAGAGGTGTTGGCAGCCCTTAAGCCGTGAGTAATATTTTAATAGTCCTTAAGTAGTTCACTGTTTCAACATTTGGGAACTTGTTAAGATTTGAATTAACTCTTTGATTTTTAAATATTGAAACCTTTTTTAATAAATGTTTAGTTCAGTAACACTATAATCGGTATTTATCTACCAATTTAAATTACTAGTGTTAACTTCTACAGTCATAAGTTTTTATTACGTAGGTAGTCATGAAAAAAGCACTCGCAAAACGTCAAATCTAGTAAGGCGCTATTTTTAAACTGTTCGTTATAGCGCCCGCTCATAACTGGCCATCAAGAACTTCCAACTGGCCAACAAAGCACCCAGTTCGATTTTCAAATTACGCCAAACACTAAAAGTACGATTCAAAAGCTAATACGCTCTGTATCGCTTTTCATTACTGCACCTCTACTAGCATACAGTAACAGGTATTTTCCGACTCGTTTAATTGTTCCCGATCCACGTCGGTTTTTTAAGGTGCTTTGTAACTTTCGTTACCGTACCAAATGGGCAACCGTTGCTTAATAATCTGTAACAATCGCAGATTAGCGGAACGTGACTCGAATGCATAATACCGGGCCTTTGTTGGAACTGTTCGGTTTAGTAGTTGAGGGCCGCGTTATCGTCGTTTTATGTTATTTTTGTGGTTAACGTATGATTAGCCTCCTGGTTAAGTCACGCACACATCGGCGGCTTTTATGGTACATACTGTCGCTGATCAAACTATAAAATTAAAACTTGGCATTTGCCGTTAATATTTATTTGGTGTTTGTTCACAGTTCTTTTATTTAACAAACCATAAAATACAAAACACTCTACATTAAAACCTACATGTTCTAAACATATCGCATAACGTTACCATACACAAAAATATCACATTGAAAAAACACGTAGTACTGGCTTACTCTTCCAGACTATGAGCTCTTTTGCCAATAAAGAATAAACTTTAACGTTCCAAATTTAAAATCAATTTCAACGACACAATCTCAAGTAGGTACATTAACCATCAAATCTCTTACAGCTGTCATAAGAAAAAATAAAATATGTACTTAGGACATTCTTGTCGTAAGTCTCACTTGATGACTAGTCGTGTCCGATCACCTCAAAAATAATGATAGGTTGGTAGGTACACTGTACACCTATGTGTGATGGGTGTAGCGTATCCTAATATTCCTAATTCCTATGTAATTTTATTCTATCTCTGTACAATTGGGTTGTATATTTTTATGTAACATGCCGATTACTATCAGTTTTATAGTTACTGCCTGTATAAATAGGCAATTCTGTTTATCTTTTATCTGCCTCTCAATGTTTTGCAAACTTGTTGTATAAATATTATAATGGTACAAAACGGAATGTTAAACATGAAATTAAATTGTACGAGCTCATGTATCTATTTTAATGTACGTTGGACGTTTGGAATTTGAAATCTATTATTCTATGCGTTGTTTGGTCTGCATTTTTGTATAATTATTAAATGTAAAACGGTTTTTATATATATTATTTATAAATATTTAGATAGATACATAAAGCTAGTATTTTATTATTAAAACTATCTAGCTTTTAAAATTATTTTGTGTAGGATTTTAAACATTCGATATGAAAAACAGAAATATTAGCTATCACTAACACAAAATAAGAAAAATATTCTTATGTATACATGTCAAAATATGAAAAAAAAGGAAAAACTGTTTGCTTATTAACTAAATATTCAATTATCTAAATAACTGTAACAGTTTATCAAAGAGACATACCGTCGAAACTCTAATAGACTGGCAATTACGAACTAAAAGAAAACTGATCGTTTATGTCATAGAGTCATTACTATTAGAAGTTGACTGGTAGGTTAAACATAGCGACCTATTTAATAGTTTAATATTCTTTATGTACCTATGTTTTACAAATAAAAAAATGATTTGAAAAAAGAATCATTATAATCATTGACATTTAATTGTAATACTTTTTGTTTTTTTTTTCGTTTAAAAACCTTTCTAAACAAATTATGTATGTTACTGTGGCGTCGCCTAATGATAAACTTAATTAAAAATAAGTTAATTTTCTCATATCAGTGAATTCAAATATTTTTGAGAAAAAAGTTCATAATCCATATTCTAATTTCATTCTTAATCATTCTAAAACACTGAGTAAAGGTGAAGAAAATCTATTTACTATTAACCCCAATACAAGGTCACTAATTTTACTTAGCCAATTTACTTAGGACAATAAGCGGCTCACAAAACCGTACGCTTCAAGTTGAAGTTAATTCCAATATCAACATACAGATCGGTTTACTTAGTACAGAATTAAGTCTATTGAAACACTATTACTTAATATTTAATCAATATGAATTAGCCTACAAACTTGATTGGGTATTATTGTGCTAACATAAATGGATCGTAAAGAGGATGACAGTTTTATACAGTATCTTCTTCTTCTCGTATGGTTGACGAACAATCTGCATCTATGTTATTTATTTCAATGTAGTGTCAGTGGTCGACCATTGGAAAGTCATAATGACGCTTTTATGTTAGCAGATTACCCAAATTGTCAAAATCGACAATAATGAAATCAATGATCGATCATTCTGACACCATTGTAATAGCAAACTTGAGGCCCTGATATCAGAGTTTAAACCGCCTGTAGACCTCTGACATGGCTTTACACATCGATGAAAAATCTGTCAAATATGTTTCTTCACAATGTTTTACTTCACCGTTTTTAGCAACTGATAACTAATTTGTAGTACGCACATGAATTCGTAATGGCATTGATGCGTCGCCTCTGCCTACACCTTTGGGACTACAGGTGTGATGTTTTAAAAATCATAAATATTTGACTAAAAAAACATAACCTTTCTAGCGCAGTCGGGTAATTAAAAAGTCTGTAGATATATCAAAATAATGTTATAAAAACATCGCTATGGCTGTCTATGTCGTTCCACTGTATATAAAACGGATGAATTACATTGGGAGGGGACGCAAGTTACACGAAATATCCTACATATAAATCGCTGTTTGCAAATATCCGGGCTTAATCAATATGGATAACAGTGCTGCGATTTTCACTACATTCTGAATTGACTTACTGACGAATTTATAGATAGAGGAGGCCGATTCATATTCTACTACTGTTTGTGTGTGAAAAAGTCATATTACCATAATAATAATATGTTCTTAATGCTGTTGCGTAACAATTTTAAAATGTATATTAATATTATAAAGTATTGCAATATCATATTTTGAAACTGAGTAACTCTCCAATCATTATCATCATCAGCCTATCTCAGTCCCCTGACGGACATAGCCTCTCCTATGGCATGCCAATAATAATTGTTAATTGCTAACTTTTGCCTGCGGCGCCGCGTTAAGTAACCTGTCTTTTCTCGGGTCTTAATCTTTGTACATGACAAATTTCATCAAAATCCCTCCAGCCGTTTAGTCCTGAAGGTGTAACAGACAGACATAATATTAGTATGGATTATGAACACCTTTGTGACTGTTCAAACCGCATACCTTTCGGGAATGAATCGCCCTTTCATATTACCATAACAGCTGTAGATGGGCCTTGATAACTAAGGGCAAGCTATCAGCAGATATCTCAGTCTAAATTCCATCGTAATCGGCAAAACGGCAAGGTATCTCAGAATTGCGATTACAAAAAGGCGAATGTCAGGTTAATTTTTTCCTCGAACCTCTTGAGGCCAAATTAACATATGTTTCACTCCCTCAGCTTTTTTGTACTTTGATTTTTTACGAAATTTCCGATTCTTTTACTGCGGGTAATAAAATCGAACGGGCGGTCAATACGCCAACTAGTGCGGCGGCCGTACGGTTGGGAAATCGCGGGAACCGCCATCTTGGTTTATTTTGTTCGAATACGTTTGTTGTTAAAAGTGCTGTATGGGGACGTCGGAATGGACGCTTTGCTAACGATTCGGATAGTATTGCTTGGTTTATTTTGAATACGTAATATAGGGTTAAATGTGGAAGGTCGGTAGGTGTTTATTTTGTTTAAATTTAACATACTTTTGCCCTTTCTAGGTATTGTCAGTTCTGTAAAAAATGAAACTCGGAAAGTACAAAAATCGATAAAAATATCATTATTAAATCTACATCCCCACCTACATCACTAACACATCACTCGACTACCTATATCGACTATCTGCACAACACAAGTCAGCCCTATGCATTGACAACCTCACATTATAATGAAGCGATAAAGCCCGTCTCAATAACTCGCACACACTGGCCAAAAGGGGTTAATACGAAAAAAAATCACCAATCCCAAGTCCAATAACGTTTTTAATGAAACAATTCTACCATTACGATTCATTTCAACTGTGTAGGTACTTTTTCCCTCGTAGTGCTATTACGGCCAGCCATAAAGAGAATGGTACCCAGAAATTGCCGCCAAAGTTACCTCAGACTTTCCAATGAATACGGTTTTATTATTTTGAAGCTTTTTGTGGTAAAAATGAAAAAAAAAATTTATTGATTTATTTATTTTGGATTTTTTTTCGCCATATCGCGGTAGGCAGTTACCAACACTTTTGGTTGCAATTAATAATTGTATTACCCGATATACTCGGAGCTAAATGCTAGTTACTTAAAACACTTATTTTTTCTATTAAAAAACATATACTTAATATTAATACCTTAATAATATATTTTTAAAATTCCATGTTTTTAAGTATCCTTGATACAATAGGTTCTTTTGTATACTTAGGTTAACCCACCTGGAAACTAATCAATATTTTATCTCACACTACAAACAACGCGATAATTAAACTGTAGGGAGAGACAAGATTTATATCCCCCTGTATTTATGGAGACAACAAGGGTATACCACACGCACCACACACATATTCAGAAAATTCATTTAAGTGTATCGTCAACAGTGTTAATTTGTATGTGACTTGAAAAACATATAACCAGGTCCTTAATAATATAAGTGAGCGAATAATGAACACCTTGACAAGCTAAGTAGACATAATAGTCAAACAATCGATGTATACTACATGCAGTGGATGTTTTCGATGTGGCCATAATATAGATTCGGTAAATGTTTCATGAAGAACTTCGGACTATTTACTTTAATTAATCCTTTATTGTGAATGAAGCGAAAGAAGTATGCCAGGATCGTAGCAAATGGAAATCCGTGGTCTCTGCCTACCCCTCAGGAAAACAGACTTTATGTATGTATGTAATTTTTTATTGTACACATAGAACATACATAAAATTCAATTGAAAATTTAATAAGCACAAGCGAGCTTAACTCAGAATTGAGCTCTCTTACAGTAAACCTTTGATAGAGATGTTTTTATTATGAGAACCGAGAAAACTATTCGCTTGCCAACATTAACGATGGGTAATGCGTGTGATATTCCAATGTTCATACAAAAAGCAATACGTATGTCTGTCTGTATTTACCTTAACTTTTAACGATGTTTATTTTGCATTCAATTAACTGTATCGCTAATTCTAACACAAGCACTAACATTAATTACCAGTGCCGTGTCGATAAGTAATTGCAGTAGCTCGCACAAGACACGGATCACATATTAACCTATATACTTGAACAAGCTAATTATTTGATGGTTTAAATAACCTGCAAATGTGACTACATACATACATCAAGTCACGCCAGTTTCCCAGAGGGGTAGGCAAAGACCACGGATTTCTATTTGCTACGATCCTGACATATTTCCTACAAATAATGAAATAAGTACATATCTATCTATAATGTTGCAAAATTACAGATTGATAATTAAAAACATAAAAAAAACAAAACATCACGCCTGTATTCCCCGAAGGGGTAGGCATAGGTGCACATGTAGTACACCCACATTTCGCCAGTTATGTTTTAGGTCCCAATGTAATAGGGGGCGAGCCTATTGCCATCATCCGGGCACAAATCCAGACTCCGTGCTGCTACTGAGAATTACCTAATGGAAAAACCCAATAACACTTTGCCCGACCCAAGATTCGAACCCAGGACCTCGTGCTCAGCAGTCGCGCTTAGCGACCACTAGACCAACGAGGCAGTCCAAATTAAAAACATTTTTGTTTTACATTGTAGATTTATTTATTTATTTGGAACTCCAAAGAAGAGTTCAGCTTACTTGATAAATATATTATTACAATTAAATCAGATACCTACATGATTAGGTGGTCCTAATACCTACCTTAAATATATATTTTTTATACCCTGTACAATTTATTAATATAACATAGTGTTTATTTAATACATACATTGTATGTTAAACTATTCAGTGAGTTACCTAAAGCTTAATGTTACTTTCAATGTTATATCTGACAGGATAATAACAGATTCGGCGTGCATTAAGACGTCTCTTCTCTGCCTACGTCTTCAGGGAATACTGGCGTGATGATATACATAGAAATAGCGCTTCAATTAGCATTGTGGTTTACTGCCTGGGTTGTAGCGTTAAGTGGTGCGTGGCTTACTTCGCTATGAGTTAAAATACAACATACAACACAGATACAACATCTCTTTAATTTTACTATTTACAAGTATAACTGCGGTGAGACATGTCCTACATGTTCACACTTACATTACTTGACTATTCATGGTAGGGGCGAGCCTATTGTGATTTTATAAGTTCCAACTATCAGTCAGTGATGTCTTAAGGTAGCATTTCAATCATTAGGTATACATATTTTGCTATTGGAAAACCTGTTGTGACGACTGTAACGTGGTATTGACATCGGTATATATTGAACTAGCTTCCGCCCGCGACTCCGTCCGCGTGGATTTCAAATTTTTTATAGCCTATATCCTTCCTCGATAAATGGGCTATCTAACACTGAAAGAATTTTTAAAATCGGACCTGTTCCTGAGATTAGTGCGTTCAAGCGAACAAACTCTTCAGCTTTATAATATTACTATAGATTAGTATAGATAAGCGTTGGTAAACCATTCACAGCATGACCGTGGTTAGTCTTGCTTAACGTTGATCGATCGACCCTTTCTTTAAGCCACGTTTGAAAAATAACTCGTTGAAACAAAAACAAATGAAACATACAGCGCCTATAAGAGCCCATTTCCATTTTCAACGTTCAGTGCCAATAATTCTTGATATTTTATACGCATTAATTCACTTTAGTCGACGACTGTTGCCTGTTGGGCGGTGTTTTATTTCAATCAATTCGTTTTAATTCTACCCTCACCATCAAGTTTTATGCCTTCTGCTTCAACTGGCGAGGTGGCGTCGAAAGCGGTGCGAGAAATGAGCGAGTCGCTAAGCGAGTTGTTTAGTTTTAGCTTGATTGAAAACCTAGTTTCATGTTCGAAATGACGTGTACGACGAATGTCCACTAAGCAGCCGTTATTTTCGCGTGTTCAAAATTGCCGCGGATAAAATTCCCTGTCTGTTGTAGTTTATTAGTTATAACACGTATTGAAATTGTGTTTCACATACTGTGTACGACTTAAGGTACCAACCTTAATGCCATACCATTTCTTATTGTAAATGTAGGCAGAGTTAAAGCATTAGCTACAATAGAATTTCGATAGGTAGCAACAGCTTAAGAAAAGTGCCCTTGCCAATGTGGGCGCAAATATTCATAGTCATAACGTTAAACAAGCTTATTAAAACTTCTCGGTGTATCAACTCTACCTTTTTCAGAAGAATCTGGCCAACAAACCTCTAGTCTTCTAAAACACCTCCTTCATAAACTGAACCACAACTTGTCGATCAATTCTAAACCGCAGTTCACCGCAAATGTTCCCATTCGTTCGCTGGCAGCTTAACGAGTCGTATAAGGAACATAACCAATCTTAATAGTTTCTTTCATGTCGATCGATTACTTCGCTCTTTCACACCATGCTTCATCAAGTGCCGATTTAGTTGAAATTACATGCGTCCAATCAAGTTGTTTTTTTTATCATCATCATCATCAGCTGGAAGACGTCCACTGTTGAATAAAGGCCTCCCCCTTAGAAAGTTAGAACGCCACAATGAACGACAGCTTGCTAATTGATCTTAATTAAATAGATCTATAAAAATGGGGAATTACACTACTGAATGGAGGAAGATGGCTGAAATAAATAAATAATAATTACACTACTTAACAAGCTTCTTGTATTCTCCTGAGGAGTAGGCAGAGGTGTTTCATGAACAAGCATAAAATACTGGCGTGAATTAGTAGGTCTTTGATTACAATGTTTGCGAAAAAAAATAGACCAGAAATTTCCATTTACAAGGATACAGATAACTAAAATAAAATTTAAAAATAGTATCTATAGAAGAATTAGAGTGAAAGAAAACATCGACGTATTTACTTGATTTCACGAGAAGTTAACAAGTCATTTTAGACAAAATTCTAGTCCAATAAATATATTGAAAGCCATCTTAATCTTCCGCTACTATTACTCTAGGTTTCTTCAGCCTATTAGGTATACTTTGATACTAGTATTACTTACAATTATTTCACTCTTGTACCAGTTAATTCTACAATAGGACCTCACTTCTCCCTCTTTACTTCTAACGTATACGTATATTTTGTACGATTTACCGTGTAATTGATATTGCGTGATATTTGTTCTTGTGGCGTTCTATAAATATTACCAAGTGAAATTTTGCGGCGGTTAAAATAAGAGAATACCCACAATTTATATTCTGGTTGCTTTGTTAATTTTGGGTTAATGTAAATTTAATCATCACCGTACATTTATAAGGTTTTGGGTAATATTTTGGTTGGAAATACATCCGGGTAAATGGTGGAACGGTTTTTGATCCATAATTTACCATTACCGTTGATGAATATTATATGGGTGGAACTAAAGCGTATGGGCTTCCTGATTAGGTATTTGAACTGTTTGGAGAAGAGAATTGTAATCGTACAAACTCAAATTAATCTAGTCTATTGCACATTTACTTTTTGAAAGGCAGTTCTATTTATTTTTATTCAAATCTTGCACTCTCTCAAAGGTTTAATTAAAGCAGTACTTCTTTCAAGTTGTTTGATGTCGTTGTGTGATGTTATATGTAGTTTGCAGCAATATATAGGCTTAAAATCCGAGACTCAAGGTAATGAAAATAAAGGTAAACATTTTAAACATAGTTATGCAAGTGTAGGATTCTAAGTATATTATTCACGAAAGTTACTATAGTAAAATAGGTTTTTAACTAGTTGCGGAAAGCCCTGAGCTCCCAAAGGTCAACGACTTTACAACGTTTTCCCAAATGAAAAAAAAACTTTATTAACATCACCGAGTACCCTTTTCCATAAATTAATACATACGATATTACATGGTCATTTCGCAGAATACCCATTGCGATAGCAGCTAAACAAAATTTCCCTGAACTCAGTGATTAAGTATAGTGTAGGAAAAAACTCGGGCGTGTACATACGAGTAAAAAAGTGTAAAAGTGTTTTTTCCACTCGACATTCGTCCGGGTGAGTTATGGCAGTGTAGTTGTATTCAAGGAGGTTACCCCACGTTAATGTGTGCTTGTTTTTTTTCTAGCCTGCATGGGACGAATTTTAGCTTTTGCAGGTTTAATTAAAGCATTTTGTTGTTAAGAGATGAGGTTTTACATTATAATCTGCTAATGTTGCGATTTCAAATTTTAACGTTTTGGTTTCAGGTGAAACTGCATTTGTTGGTTTCGTTAACCATGTTTAGTAATATGTATATTTATCCATTACCTGTAAAAATAGTCAGTGCTAAACGATTGGTTTAAATATAGCTGTGACTGTCGTATTCATGTCAAAGAATATAGTTATCATAAAACCCATGTTAGCATCGTTGTATACACAATTACACATAGACCGTTTAGACAAAATAAAAATACGCTGATGAATAACAACTAAAAGTACACTGCTTCCAATAAATCGCATTGGGAAAAATATCACTCAAAAAAGAAGAAAAAATACCAACATTTGATCCACAAAAACCTCCACACATCATTAAGTCGTCAATCCAAAAAACCACAATATCCATCCGGTCACCATCCAATAAATTTACGTTCTATGTAAGACATACCCCTGGGCCTCTCTTCGAATCCATTAGATACTCCACAGTTACCTCCTATCGAGTTTTATATACATTTGACTTCCCTTTTTGTTTTTGAAAGATCATCCATTACAGAGTTAAAAGGTTTTGGTACGGCCTCGTATCCCGGAGAGATTTTTGTTTGTATGTATTTAATGAGTGCTAGAAATATAAGTTGATAGTATGTTGTTTTTGGAGGCTTTTTACTTAATTCAATGAATTTGTTTGTTCTTTCAATGTTTAGGATTTATTGCGCCTCTTGCGTTGTCCTTAATAGATTTTAAGGACCACCTTGTTCTTTTTCACACGCCTTTTATTAGTTTAACTTGTTATTATGGTTACAAATCTTAATAATATATTAATAACATAACATAAGATAACATCACGCCTGTATTCCCCGAAGGGGTAGGCAGAGGTAGACATATAGTATGCCCTATATTAATAGTCAATAAGTCGTTTTTCAGTATCTTTAACGTTACTATTATTTTATATCATTTAACTACATTCATCAGTTTTGCTTAATCGTTATCCAAATACCTTGAAGAGAGCCATATTGTGAAACGATTCAAAAGTTTTGTGCCTGCCTATTGTATAATTTTGAAATGTATTTGGGTGATTCTTCATTAAATTAGATTTCCTTCGTACTTCTATTTTCAAAGAGAAAGATATCTGTCAAAATTGTTAAGAAAAGAATTAAAGAAGTTTGAAAAGTCGACAATTTTGGACGGAGTTCAGAATGGCTTGGGGCTATAAAAGCCGTGTGTTTCCTTGTCCCTCGATAACATGGGAAACGTTTGTATATTATTCCTCGTATCCAAAAAAGTTTAAATTTTCATTTATAAATGTATCGAAAACAATTTTTTTTTAACTCAAAGTTGTGAGAAATTAAAATTCGTTAGAAAGAACATTTTAGATTCAATATTTTGGAGAGTACTAAGTGCTTTGCATATGGTTGCATAACTTTGAAACAATGAAGTTTGAAAACTGGAATATGGAGACGAATGAAACGGACAAATTGGAAATACATCACCCTCCGTAACATAATTATAATCTTCATGCGTGTCAGTTAATGCATGCGTTTGACTGCCAATTATCCTAATGAATAATGGCCGCGTATATTGCGGTTTACTTTGTTGCGCTCAAACAATGTACATAACTGGTGTATCCACTTTGCAAACATAATACAAGTGTATGTATGACATCTATATGTATCAGCCATATGCGTTCCCAATGTAAATTGAGGCGCCATGTTTAATTTACCTAACATAAGTAAGTTTGCTCAGAGTAGGTATTTATGTCATTGTTTGGTGAACAAATGGAGTATTGGCGCCCAACGTGGTACTTCGTCTTGTGTATTTTATCTTTGCATATTGAGTTGTTATTTTACGGTACAATAGTCAAATTATGAAGTAAATGCTTCGTTTGCATAATACTGTGTACGGGATCGATTAATGGCAATAGGCTCGCCACCTATGGACCTTGGACTTATTTAGACCAGGCCGCAAAATAGATACTCTACATATAGGAAAATTACTGTCTACCCCACAATAAATTCTGGCATGATTGTGTACAATCACGTCCGAATTTCTGAGTTTGCTGAAAAAATGGAATGACAAATGTTATATTTATTGATTCAACTTGTTTCAATACTTTGGCATTCATGAAATTGCTGCCAACTAATGAACAAAAAAATAACAGCTTGGTTTATGACTGCCGTTCGTAATAGCTATATTTCATATTCAGAATATAAAACGTGTTATAAATAATGTCGGCGTCCGCCAGCAATCTAAACTTACGAATAAGCAAACTAATACACGTATCGAACAAAATTTTAACATTTTACGACCGATTGTAATATTTTATGTGAAATCATAAAAACCACTGTTGAAATATGTCAAACGGGTGTTTTTGTCGCATTCGTAAGTTGACTTCATTCCGTTTTTATGGTATCACATTTTATTTTACTACCTACCAGCATTAGTATGAAAAACATTCTTTTCTCACACATCCCTCTTTGTGTTCTCAAGTTCTCCTTTATGTTTCGCATCTAATCCGTCACATTGTATCATGTATACAATCGCGGAATCTTTTCCCCCTTTTTATATTTCACGCGCAATAAGTTCACGCGAGGATCTAAACCGAAATAATACGATATTCGATTATCAGATCCTCCATTCCGAATTTCTGGAAACAGTAAGTGCGCGTCAAACCGAACAGCCTCCTCAAAAGACAACGCTAACCTCTCAGTCAAAGGTAAAGAAAGAAAGCGACGAATCTAATAAACGGACCACGTATCAATTCCGTCGGTTGCTACGCAACCAATAAATAAAGATCTTCCGAATGTCTTACATTCTACCGTCGTTAGTGTTCATCAATATGATTTGCGGGGACCATCAGAGATCACGTTGAATTGGTTTCGGTGTACGTCCAATTCTACGAAATGGAAGGGTACACCCGTGGGACTGGCTTTCACAATAGACCTTTCCGAATGAGAGCCATTAATTCGCATCTTTGTTTTGTAAAGCCCAGAGTGACACGAATTGACGTTACGTGAACTCATTTAGCAATAATTTAGTTCAAAACCGTTTCTGTATAAAAACGTTTAAGCTTTGACACCATTATCCCTTTTCAGAAATCTAGTCAACCCTAACGAAGGTCGGTGTTAGTAAATTGTTTTGACAACAATCATAAGTCTTAATAAGGATCCATTTCACCAGAATTAAAATCGGGCAAATATTTTCTGAATTTCGCCACCTCATCCTAATTATAACAAAAACAAATCAAACAAAAATGTATGAGAATACATAAACGTACCACACGCCGTCACGTTTACATCAAATCAGAGCACTTCATTGAAATAAATTACGTCCACCGCAAACAATACCGTATTCTGCTTGTATTTTTTATTAAACAATAGTGAACGGATCAGAACAATGTTCGAGATTTACGACTGTTTGCGGAGCAACGAATCTGTTCATACCGGTTCGAACGGGCCCGCATGAGGCACATAAAATCTCTCCACTATTGGGCCCATAATAAAAAAACCTTTTTATTTGTTTCCAGTATGGATGGCCACTCACGGCCCTAGACACGCCGATTTATATGACAGTTGTCAGTTCTTACCAACTTTATTCCAAGATGTTTATTCAAGAAAATGGTTCGCAGCATCCTTTGTAAATTCAAAAGGGTGACTTATTGTTTTTACAAACACAAAACATAAAATTTCCAAAGAATCCAAACTTTTCATTCGCAACCTGTCTTTCAATTGTAAATATAAATTTAAATGTTCGGTCCCATTTAATCCTTTTGTTTTGGGGGCACTTAAAAAGATTATAATAAGTAGCCTAAATAAAGTAACAACTTAAACGTTTCGTATAATGCAGTAATTTAAAACTCATTGCTGTCGGCGTCACGGCTCGGGTAATGGTCCAAAAAACGGTTCCACAAAATTAAACTAAGCTTAGAACGTGGACTCACTTCCTGAATAGTCCCTTATACGATTTACATCGATAGGGGATGGGGATCAAAAATTTTAACATTTACGACCTGCCCGTTATATTTTTATAGGCAGTTCATAAAATAACTTTACCGAATACATTAGAAGGAACGTTTAGCTTCCAACGTTTGCTCTCGAGTAATATATTTAACGTTTATAGGTGTTTTGCATAAGCTCCGAGTGTATAAAATGTATTCGGAATAAGTTTTGATGTTTGTGTGAAAGTATCGTTTAATGGAAATATACGGTTTGGGCGACAGGCTGGATTGCTTGTAATATTTTCAATGACTTTATTAGGTTTCGATATATTTTGTTTCCTTCCTTGGAAGAAGTCATATTGAACAAAGATTCTTTATTGAACGATATATTGTTACCGTTGTTTTCAAAGATACCGAAATTTGCTGGAAGTTGAGTTTGAGTATCATTATTGATAATTTTTTTTTGGACGAAATATGTACATCGACTAATTCCCTATACCTCCCTTACGAAAATACCGTTAAATATTAGGATCATCTCATAAAACTTCAGAATGTAACGTTCCACCGTGAATATTGCCAACATAAAAATAATTAAGTCACCACCTAACGTCACCCACAATGTTAGCATAAAAGTCATAAAAGATTGAAACGCGTATCCGCGCCATTTTTCACGCCACTCCAGAATTCATAACTCCTCCATAGCACGACAGCGCACCGTCTCGCCTCATTCCCCATAGAGCTCTGCTTATGACGCTGTCATGATCCTTTTATTCACCATGACTTACATCACGAATATATATTGTATGAGTTCTAGTTATATCTGTATATGTATGTATGTTTTTGTCATTTCTAGCTTTAAGGTATTCATGCTCGTCTTCTTTATGAGTGACGTTTTCTCTTGCTTCATTTACTGGATCGTCTTGATGTGCGTAATCATCTAATATTAAATCTAATAAGTTAATAAAATCAAATTTGTATTTAAATACTTCTTGCTTCTTATGAAATGTGTCATATCAAAAACAGTTTAAGTAGTGAACTATGTCTCCATGCAGCAAATATAAATTTCTACTTTGTGATCCCACACCTTTCTTCTTTCTATATACTTAATTCTTGTTCCTTAGTTTTCCAAAGGCGTGACACGTGCATTTATTAATACCTAATAATGTTTTAAACGACACAGTCCATACAACCAAAATATACAAAATTCACAGCACCTTTACATTTCTATATACTCCCACATCCAATGTATTCTCCTCAAATACAAGATCTAATTCGCAATTTTTATTCTAATTTGAATTAGCTCGTAGTGAAGTACTTCACGTCTTTTAATTAACTGAGCCGCGGCCAGTCTTCGTTCATTCCCTCTGGGGGCATCGTACGACCGCAAAAAATTGTTATAGCGAATTACAACATGGTTTAATTCTGTTTTATTGTACTTTTTATGGTGTGGACGTGTAAGTTGGATTATATAAATTTGTGCTTTGTTCACTTTTGGATTTACTTTCAGTTGAAGGTGAGTCTTAGACATTATGGTCTAGACGTGAGAGAAATAAAGCGTTGCGTGGTTTTTACCACAAGTGTCTTTAAATAAAACAATGATGACATCGAAGTTTCATAGGTGCTTGTTTCCAAAAGTATTTTGTATATCATAGGTTTCATTTAACATTTACTGTATTTGACATGTGTTTTAATTAAACCTATTATTTCGATGTCATGTCATGTCATCAGAATAATATTAATTGTATTATCGTTCAATTTATAAATTAATAAGTTTGATTTTATATCAGCAGCTCTTCCAGTATCAAAGTAAATCATCAACCATAAATTTTACACAAACATATTTATTGTTAATATAGAGGATATTTTATCACAACGTACAAAATGAAGAGGGAACCGTGGTACGCTCAATATACGCCAAATAAAGCTTTATCATTGCTCCAATATTCCGCATTTGCGAACCGAATATGTCACTTGACACACTGCCAAGAATAAATCAAATTTTCTTCGAGATCCACCGAGGAAGTCCTGCTAACTTACTGTCCTATTCCATTTGCTTATCTCTTCCACCTTATTATTAGGGTATTAAGGTCGGAAATCTTTTGATTTAAAGGTTACGTTCATCTTGTACCAGCTGAGAAGTATTAATTGCGGAATGAAATGAAAGAAGGAAATTAAATGTGAATGTAGACGCTGATAGCGAATTATTGAGTGCTATGACAGAATTCTTGAACAGGAATTTGAAATTGTTTATATAGGATTATAAGCACTAGTTTATGGTTCGCAAGTTGAAACTATAATTATCCTATATAGGTCAATAAGCGTACAAAAATGGAATCAACAATTACACATATCGTCCGTCAATTTGTCAAGAATTAGCTGTCAATTGAACGAAATATTTTTCGTTACTATTTTACATAAAAATATAACCGGCAAACATCAAACGAACCTCGTAATT
Source organism: Abrostola triplasia (assembly GCA_946251915.1). NCBI lineage: Eukaryota > Metazoa > Arthropoda > Insecta > Lepidoptera > Noctuidae > Abrostola > Abrostola triplasia. Next base: position 3,193,254 of record OX276433.1, read on the forward strand.
GTTCCATTCGACTGACACGGTCTGGATATTCATTATTTCAGAGCCCCGCATTGTTGAACCGACGAAAACTATATCTGCGTCCACCGTATCGTGGATAACATTTGCATACCGCTCTCAGTTTGTTTACAAAATTTCACTCCGTTGGGCCTGAATATCTGACAAAGTATTGTTTAACCGTTGCAAGCAGTCATTATTCTATGCGGTCGTGTTATACGCTGACAGCTTTGGTACATGATTTTTGCATATCTTGGGGTATCTGCATCACCTTTCAATTTCTCTAGAATCACTCAATAGTGTAAATGTAGTCTTTCTAAACGTTTATATATTATCTGTCTGCTTATTTAGTTAAGGCTTGATTTCTATTTGTTATGCTTCTGTATGCCCGGGTTTTTGTTGTTTAGGATCTATTATCATCGTTTAGTGTGCTTGCACTTGTTCAGAATAAAGAACATAAACAACTTTATCCCCTTTAAAAGCAAACTCTTCACAAAATATTACAAGATCACAAGTTCGCGCTCGCAGACACGATACATTGCCGTCTTCAGAAAGTATTAGTTTTAATCGTCGGGCCCCGACCTCGATTATTCACTGCGGCACGTCTTCCGGCTCTATCTAACTAATCCCCCATCCCTTACCAGTGCACCCCTGGATTCTAGTTCAGTATTTTTTTATTTTCCAACATCAACAAGAGATGAAAACTTTACCGGAGGCCCCCGCGAAACTTTTCATCGACTAATCCCGTGGTGTCCGCGTTAAATTCTCGATTTACTTTGTTGCCGAGCTCAGGCTTATGCGGTAGCATATTTTTCAACCAATTCCAGCGGTTTTATAGTGGATTTGTGGGGGTGTTTGTTATCGTTAGTTGGCGAAGTTCTCGTTCGCGATTCGTCCGAAAGTTTCCGTATCACTGAGTCCACTCAATTGCACTTGCAATCTAACAATTGAATTATGATATTTGCTTCTAAATTCATAGGTAATAGTACCATCTAGTTCGAGTTTATAAAAAGATACAAGACAGTCCCAAGGTGGAATTACTTCGCAAGTTTTATTGACAAACTGTGCGATCCCCGGCAGTAAGAAAGTTTCCACTGACCAACGTCCAACTTTTACATCGTTTGCTTCTGTTATTGATATTGAGAAACCCCGCGGGGGCTGTGCCTATAAAGCTGCAGATGCCGCACAAAAGGTCCCTATACACGGTATCATTCCAATAAATAACCCGGAAAATTGTCTCTGCATACACACGAACAATATATCATGTGTAGTTTATATTATACGCGGGAGTCATCTTTCTTAGCTTTCACGTAACTTTTCACCCGAGCACCGTTATGTCTAGGCGTAAAAAAGTAAGTTTTTGGGTTGTTTTTTCCCGCCCCTCCGCTCATACTCCGGCCGCCCGGGTGACGTCACTCTGTATTTGGCGCTCACGCCGACTACACGTGCCGATCTGATTTATGGCCCACTGAATAAATAACTTAAGATACTATTTTTCACAATATCTCGTTTATAGCTGGTGTATCGGACGGGAGTACTGTTTGCTTCGGTGGAAATGGAGGGGTCCGTCAAATATTTGATCGACCACTACCATTATTAACGTAAATTCAACGCTTAATCGTTAAAATTATTTGCAGATATTGTTAATTGATATCGAGGGAGACGCCTAATAATTACTGGCGGGATACAACATCGCACGCGTGTTCATTAACCAAATCCGAATAATTAATTAATTTTGTGAAGCGATCCGGGCTGTGAATTACAGGTATTAATTACTATGGCAAACATTTTTTACCGTGTTCCGAAATCGAGGAGTTAATCTATTTGGTTACCTGCGGACCTAATTTCTTGCTGACGGCAATATCAAAATGTATGAAATATATTAACTTAATCATGTCGGCGTTCTAAGGGGGAGGCCTTTGTTCAACAGTGGACGTCTCCCGGCTGATGATGATGATGAATCATGTGGGCATAAAACATACCTAGACACAACCTTACCTAGATTTGATAATTAAATACCTACTAACACGAAAATAATTTATGTCATACTAATAATATACGTGCTGTCAGTTATTCGTAGACTTTACGACACTAAAAATGAGTAGGAATACTTTTGCTTTGTTTAAAAATATTCTGTGGCAAAATGTGAATTTAAAATACAACCACCATCAGTTCAGCCCGGTATCACCCACTAGGATATATATTATATATAGACTATAGATAGTATAGGTAACATCATTGCTACCTATTCAGTAAATTTAGTCATGACAATATCACGCCAGATGTCAACACCACAAGATAGGTACAAAAAAAATTGCCATTCAGAAACCAGTGACGTCAGAGTACCTGGAACTTGTAAATAATTCATATCGCTCGCGAACTCGATATCCGATAGAGTTCCACAGTATCCAAATGTTTATTTGCCATCTCTACTTACAGTGTAGACTACCTACCCTCCTGATTCGCGTCAGCATCTGAATTATTTAGTTGACTAGGATATTGCATTAGTGTTTGCAGAAATAGCGCGTAATTAACTCTATTTATAGTTTTGTCGATTGAAGATCGGCTTCAGTAGCTTTGATATAGCGTTGCATTGATATTCTCGGTAGTTGCCACTAGGAGTATAAGTTAAGGGAAAATAGTTCTCATTAGAAGTGAATGTAAGGGAAAGCTGCTTTTGTTTTAGCCTGGTCAATGTGTTGACTTGTTATAGAGCTTAGTTATGGTACTACCTCGAATACTCGTGAACTTGACGACCTGATTGGTAAAGCGGCTAAGCGATTAGACTGCTGCCAGTAAAGGTTGCGGGTTCGATTTCCTCATGAGTCAAAAAATTTAGCGATCCGCAGATGTCTGTCTCGATTCTGGGTGTTTGTGTATGTGGAGATATTCCTAGTCTGGGGCGACGTTTTTGTTATTTTTTTTGTCAAATAACACTATAAACTTTATGATATTATACAATGACAATAATACCTACCGTATTTCTCAACCAATCGATGTATCCAACACGAAGTTACAGTCCTATTCAATACGCATCTATCCTGAACCGAAATCCAAAAAAATGTGGTCTATAAATCTCCCCATTAAAAACCTTTTCTACATGGCAAGCAATACGAGCCCGTCTTTCGGCACAAGCAGACAAATGCTCCAAGTCTCGTACATTGCTCCACGCAATTTGTTTCAATTCGCACCGTTCACCAGTTCATTCACTCACTCGTCCTCGGTCACGGCGGTTGCCACGTTCATCAGTCTTGTTTGGTGCACCGCCATTGAATAAAGATTAGGTGTGAACTGAATGTCTGCGTGTATGTATTAATATATATTAATTTTTTCTACGGTGACAGACATCAGAAAAGCCAAAAACAATATGTTTCTAATAAAAAATCACTTGGTTCGCAAATGCATAACATAACATAGCATCACGCCTGTAATCCGCGATGGATAGGGGGCGAGCCTGTTGCCATTAACCGGGCATAAATTTGTTTCCACAAGTTTTTCCATTCGAGAATTCTCAGAATTAAAAACTCTATTCGACGCGGGATTAACACATAAGACTTCATCATATATCAGTTTAGCTTTTAGCGACTACTAGACCAACGGGGGAGTCCTAGACTAACGACCCATATTACATTTTTTTTACAATTAAATATCAGATACACAAACAGTTTAGACAAGGTGGATTATGATATGCTTAGTGCCTAGTAGGAACATAATAGATATCAAGATGCAATCACATAATGCAATTGCAGCTTAATACCTACGATTTACAAGATTTAGCCGTCAGACGCAAACTACGAGTACGTTGCTGACTTGTGAACATTTCTGCGCCAATGACTTCGAAAGCTATTAGGGAGGCGTCACCATAACTGATTGTGCATCACACCAAATTACCCATCAAAGGATTCTGACTCAGATAGCAATGAAGTTTGTTTCCTCAGCATCTTATTGGCAGCCTGTATTTATTAGACGTGTTATTATAACCACAATAAATTGTGCTAAAGAGTTGTTTGAAATTGGAACGCACCATGTTCCTAATTCAAAGACTTATTTTTAAATTCCCCTATTTTTGGTAATATAAACACAATAATTGTGCCAGTCAGTTTTATTTAAAATAGAACGTAACTTATTCCGTATTTAAAATATTATTTTTAAAATTCTTAGTCTATTATTTTGCCAACTGGCCTGTACTTTGGCTAAAAGGGAATTCACAAAGTCGAGGCATATGTTAGCTCAGTCTAATCATATGATGACATTATTTTTATAGAAATATATAACATTTCTGACATTAAATAAATAATTGAGGCTGAGACCGTAAAAGTATATTTTAACATACGAGAATTACCCTACAGGTACAGACTACAAAAACTTTTTGTGATATCGCAAATTACAACAGTAAAGTATATTTATATTTTGCATATCTAATAACATGATCATATCAAAAGTCCCTACATTCAGCCGTCCAAATGTTGGCATGATTACCTAACTTTGAAACAATGTTCATGTTTGAATAATATACGTTTGTATTCAAATATTATATTGTATAATACACGAGTTTTATTTGAATATTGTTGTAATGGCTTTATGAAGAATTTTGAGTCTATATGGCTTAACTTCGCTTGTAGTGGTGGCGCTAAAATACATAGATTTTTAAGCCAATAAAATCTAATGGATACACCTTTCATTTTTTTTATCTATTACTTACATCATTTTTTAATAATTATTTTACAAATATTCAAAACTATTGATTCATGTATACAAATGATCAAATAAGGTCTTCAAATGTCGATGTTCTGCGGATACTGCCTACTTCTTTAGCAAATAAAATTGTAAAAATATTTCACTCCCACTTGAAGTCTTGCTAAGCTACCAACTACTATCATTGACAAGACTATCAAAGTATATAATAAGGAAGCGATTTTCAGAGTAATCTTAATACATCGAAAGTAGCTTGGTATGCACAATCCAAAGAGAGTTTTCCACATACTTAACTCCAATATCCGCCCACATTTTACTCATGACACAGCCACCCGTACAAGTAAAGAACAAGCTCTTAAATCGCCTCGAATCAAACCTCAATGGACCACGAAGTTCCAAACACGGAATTCGAACCGCGCACGTTTTCTTTAACTATTTAGAGCATGAATGTGACAGACTTGCAATACTCGATCTTATATGCTTGTCGCTGAAGTCTCTTTTCGATTGGGAGCACCGTAAGAGTTCTTTGTTACTTCGCATCGTGAATATTGAGGAGTCGCTCTTGGGGTTCGGAAGTGACATGAACTCAGATACATTGTGTCATACCTAAAGAGCATACGGAAATAGACTGGTGTGGGAGAGTGGTGAAAACATTGGGAGTTTCATACTAAAAGTAGTTCGAAGTTTTTCAATACAAGTAAGGGGCTCGTGGCTGTATAACGGTCTTATTGGTTCATTGTTCAAGGTTAAGCCGCAGTCACTGCAGCCGGTTTGTGGATGGGTGATCATCTTTTCGTACCGAGACCCTACCATGATGTAACACGTTAAGCAGTCGACCCCAGCTGTCATATCATAAGATCTAAGATAACTTTATCGGGTAGTAAGAAGCCTAAACATTTCTCAAAATTTACTGAAGGGTTATCGCATTACTAGTAAGTGGGTTATAGGCCTACATTGGGTAAGTCTTGGATTATCACTTTCTGGTTACAAGAGAACCATATTCTTCTGCCCACCTACAGAACTAAACCAAACAGAAAAAGAAAAAAAAAAGAAACAATGCCAACTAATTAATAAAATTAATTTAAAAGATAAAGAAAAATATTCCCTTTATAAACAGTAACCACTTTCACGATAATATTACAGAATGCGTCCGATCCCATCGTTAAATTTATATTGGATTACCCAATTAATTCCGTGTAATAGCCAGCCGAACTAATTAATATCCTCGCTCTATACAAGGATTGAATTTTAATAGTTTACAATGATTATTCTGTGCTCTGTTTAAGGCTTTACGCGTTACTTTTGTTGTGACGTGTGTACGAAATTATTGTGTTAAAGTTCAAGGAAATCCATACTAATATTCTAAATTTGAAAGTAACTCTGCCTGTTACGCTTTCACGACTAAACCGCTGGACGGATTTTGATGAAATTTGACATGTACATAGTTTTAAGACGCGAGAAAGGACATAGGCTACTTAAGGCGGGTGCAGCCACTGGCAAAAGATAAAAATAAATATATATTACTATTTTACCAAGAAGGTTGCATTCTTTATTCATTTTTAAAATACTGGAAAGGCTGCAACATATTGGACGAAGATAAAAACAGAACAAACTGAAATCGAAAACGTCAAAAACAGAACATGAGTGACGTGACGTCACATCTCAGGTGGTTCACGATACCTCTATTAAGGCTATTAGCTTAATTACGGGCCTCAAAATGCCCTTAGGGCCCTCGACACTCGTTAAGGCCCGTAAGGCCCAGGGGCCCGACCCGAGCTCAGCTCCGGGGAGTTACTAGAAATTTTCAATTGGCTCTCATGCGTAAATATCGTTAAGTGTGGTGATTTTCTTTATAGTTGCAGTATAGAAAACGAATATGGCGTGTTTTCTAAGCGAAGTTTTTATTTGACTATATGTCAGCGATGTCGGGTTAAACTTAAATGGGTTAAATAAAGTTCACACTTATTAAGAATAAGAATAATTTATTGTGTAAGAAATTACAGTCAATGCATTAAATTCATAAAATGCTAAAATACAAGCACAAAGATCTAAAAAACACAGAATTTATTATTGATTACTATACCGTTTGCCCGCGGCTTTGCCCGCGTTAAGTAGCCTATGTTCTTTCTCGGGTCTTAATTTTTCCAGTAGTTCGGTATAGTGGTGGAGGCGTAACAGACAGACTGACATTTACTTTCACATTGATAATATTAATAGTATGGATGCTTGCACACTGTAAACATTTATGTTGCATATTGGACCAACCTTTTCTCTGAAAATAAGCTACCAACAACGTTCCTCCAAATCCAACATTTCTCTCAGAAACAGACATGCATTTGTCCAAACGTCCAATGTCCAAAAATATCGCATGAAACATAGCTATACATATATATCTGCGGGCAGGTACAAGCGATGCATGAATTTGACGAATGACGCAGCTCGGGGCAATAGGCTGCAGATATTTGGACCGCGAGGTTTGTTGGCCGATATTGTTTCAGCCGAATAGGTGAAATAGGGCGTAGAATTTTCTGGAATAAACTTTCTTAGGTTACTTGGGCGTTAGTTACGGATAGTAAATAGGTAGAGTTTCGTATACCTACTAACTAGAAAGGTGTCATCAGACGTGTTACTATTGTGTATAATTAGTAGTCGATGAAATAAATGACTGCTTCGTTGGTCTAGTGGTTGCTAAGCGCGACTGCTGAGCACGAGGTCCTGGGTTCGAATCCCGGGTCGGGCAAAGTGTTACTAGGTTTTTCCATTAGGTCATTCTCAGTCGCAGCACGAAGTCTGGAATTGTGCACGGTCGATGGCAATAGGACCTAAAAAAACATAACTGGCTTAATGTGGGTACACCTCCGCCTACCCCTTTGGGGAATACAGGCGTGATATTATGTTATGTTGTGATGAAATAAACGATGGGTCTCAGCCCGTTTATATAGCTATATCGTGCAATCAATATTTTTTATAAACTTGAGAGGCGTTTTCTGGCTTTAAATGATGAATGATACCAGCTAACAAATTACGGGGCTTCTATTACAAAATACTCCGTCTAACATTGAGATTATTCCTCATAGGTATATAACCGATACTCAGAATACTCCTATCATCGCTCCACTCAAAACCGAGCCCAGCCAATAACCAAGTCAGCTCGTATTAGCCATTCCACTAGCCGCCAACCGCGACAACTCAAAAAGGGTAATAAAGATACCCAAGTCCACAAATAAGTCCGTAAAACATCGGTCAGGGTAAAAGGTCCATACTTGCCTGACCCGTAACATTTATTTATTATTCTCTCTACTTTGACGCGAACAGGTAAAAGCCTTTTTAGATTAACCGTTGCAACGTAATGAAGATAAAGGGTTCCGTGATGGCACTAAATAGATAAGTACAAAAGGTGCACTACGTACGGAATGAATTAACAAGATCACGCATGCGCACTTGTGGATCGCACGCATGTCGGAACATGACTCTTCCATTCAACATATAGTTACACAGGATTAGTTACAGAAAGAATAGAGTAGCTCAAGAACTTTTAAACATCACATGTGATATCAACAGTACAAAAATAGGTGATAAAATTGACCAATTCGGCTCGCAACGCTGCCGCGTAACCAGCTCATGAATCAGGGCTCCGTTCGAGTTCGAAACTAGTCGGGCATCCCCGAATACACCCGTGAGTATAACTGGAATATACAGTAAGTAATATGGATAACACTCACGAAAGTTATTATAGTAAAACAATAAAATTGAGTTCGAATGACACATCTGCATGATTAGGTTTGCATGTAGCGGGTCTACATGCAAATATAATTATGCTGATCTTGACTTTGAAAATCGCTATGATCTTGGTTAATGACTCATTTCTAAAATAACCAATGGTCCTTTAATATTAAGAAGAACATATTATACGTCTTAAAAGGGTGCAGAAAAATCTAATAAACCAGCGAGAAGCTGAAATGCAAGTGCCATCGATTGAGTATAGGTACCAGTTACGGCCAATTTATTGATTTTATCATGCATTGAATGAAGTGGAATTTCTGCGTGTTCAAACTCTGTGGCATTATTGTCTAGTAAAAAAAACTGTAAAATGTTATGGCGCGGTGTGCGGTGTGTTAATTGGGCATGCGATTTTGCACTTAGGCAGATTTATTTCTTAATTATTCAGTATAATTCCGAAGACGGAACCAGCTGTTAGTTCAGATTTATTCTCTGCGATAGGCATTTAAATAGGTACCCTGTGTGGTTTTGTCTTGTTGGTCTATGGTAGTTGGTTTTTAGCGCAGTTAGAATTTATTAGTTAAATGACGTTTTTTAATTTTTGCATTCTGTAACCTGTGTGGTAGTGAATAATCAAATGTATAGATGTGAATAATAATAGGAATAGGCAGAATTAGGCTCTTTTTTGGGGCATCTGCACCATTTCGCTCTTTAATTATTATTTTATAAATGATTAATTCAAAGTTGATGGCAATAGGCTCGCCCCCTATTACATTGGGACCTATAACATAACTGGCGAAATGTAGGTATACTATAGGCACATCTCTGCCTACCCCTTCGGGAAATACAGGCGTGATGTTTTTTCTTGTAATCCAAAGTAACAGACTTATAATGCCACTGAAGTACGTTGTAGCTATAATTAGAAATAGCAATTGGAATATAATTAAATTCGTTAATTATCTGTAACCCCACAAACTTAAAACCAATTTAAATTTAATTTGTAACTCTTCAATATTTATTATTGACTTCCAAGTTCGGCCAACGAATCCGGTTTGTTTTATAATGTTAAATATTTTCTTAGCGGTAGCTGTTTGAATATTGTAGAATACTTAATACTTATTTCTTTAATATATTTGCATTAATAAGTATATTTTATGTACTTACTTATTTAAATGCCTCGTTGGTCTAGTGGTCGCTAAGCGCGACTGCTGAGCACGAGGTCCTGGGTTCGAATCCCGGGTCGGGCAAAGTGTTACTTAGTTTTTCCATTAGGTAATTCTCAGTGGCAGCACGGAGTCTGGATTTGTGCCCGGTTGATGGCAATAGGCTCGCCTCCTATTACATTGGGACCTAAATACATAACTGGCGAAATGTGGGTGTACTATATGTGCACCTCTGCCTACCCCTTCGGGGAATACAGGCGTGATGTTATGTTTATGTTTTCAATCCAATTAGTTTTATGTTATGAAATGTACGTACGTATTTTCAGTTTATTACAGTCTATAATATCAAAAAAACTTAGTTACGTTAGATGTTAATAGTTTGATAATTCGCATAGATACAGCCCCCTTATCATGAACTTTTAATGCAGGACAGTATACGTTGTGGCAGCGAGACGCCGCATCACGATAATTATTGGTTGGAGATGTTTTTAATCAATTCAAACACTTCTTTCACTATAATACGCCTATACAAACATGCAAATATACGCCGACAATACAATATAATATTTATAACATAATGTTACGCCTGTATTCCCCGAAGGAGTAGGCAGAGGTGCACATATAGTACACCCATATTTCGGCAATTATGTTTTTAGGTCCCAATGATGGCAATAGGGGGCGAGCCTATTGCTATCAACCGGGCACAAATCCAGACTCCGTGCTGCCACTGAGAATTACCTACTGGAAAAACCTAGTAACACTTTGCCTGACCCGGGATTCGAACACAGGACCTCGTGCTCAGCAGTCGCGCTTAGCGACCACTTGACCAACTGCCAACGAGGCAGTCATAGCAGAATAGCTGAATATTTATAGTCCACACATAATAGAAGTACGGAATATATAATAGTACATAGCCCCCTAGTGAAAGGCGGTCACAAAGGGTACAATTCTAAGCACTATGTGTATTCATTCGATTTCTATTAATACGCGGAATTTTGCACATATTTGCCCTAAATAAATAAATACTAGAAATCATTAGACTTTCGAACCAAGCTACCGAATTCAAATAAAGAATTCAACAACGCTTATAACCACAGACAATTATAATTTCGAAACCAATGAGGCTGTCAAACCGAATACCATTTGTTTTTAATGATGACGTCACAAGTGGCATTGATGACGCCCGATTGGTCTTTTCAAAATGCGAACGCGACCGTTAATTGGCTACTGTTTATGACATTCTATTATACATAGTGGCGTTCTATCATTCCTCGTTTAATGGTTGATATCAGTAGGGTGGTTCTGGTAGGTTTTAACCACAATTTTGGTTCATTATCGTGTGTTGAATGCCATATTTTGACATTATTTTTATAGATATATTTGAAAGTTATCGCCATTAAATCATTAGAAGACGATGAACCCAATGTGAGCCCGATAAAGGCAGTCTTGCCACATGGAAGTTCCCATCGAATTGTGGGTGTACCTACATAACATACCTACTCATCTATATAGGCTATTGTAATCCCAGAAAAGTCACGACATAAAACCTCACTGACAAAGACGCGGGCAGATGCATGTGAATAAAATAGAAGTGTGTGCTTACTTGCCCTCTTACCATGAACTCTTAAAGCAGGACATTTTAAGATGTGGAAGCGAGATGCCGCTAATTGCAGCGTGCGCGTGTAATGCGGCATCTCGCTTGCACAACGTAAACTGTCCTGCTTTAAGAGTTCATGGTAAGGGGGCTGTGCGCTAGGCAAAATGATAACAAGCGTAAAAATGTATGCATGTACCATCCCCCTTTATACACCACAACATTTTTTACTCTCCCGTTTCGCCGAATTATGCTATTATTGACATTGATAGATTGGATTTAAGTCAATATTGGTGTTGATGTCAAAAACAACTGCCGATCGCTGCGGCCGCTGGGTTTGTTCTCGCGCTTTCAGCGTTGTGGTTGTATCGGTAAAATAACATGCGGCGGGCTTGTTTTTGCTTTAGTCTGTGAAATGTTTTAAGTGGCTTAAGCCTGATAGGTATATAGAAGCTATAGCGAAACTGTGAAAATAACTCATTTATAATAACAAATACTGCATTTTTTTTCAATACGCCTGTATTCTCCGAAAAGGTAGGCAGGGTGTACCTATAGTACACCTACATTTCGCCAGGTATGTTATAGGTCCCAAGGTAATAGGGTCCGAGCCTATTGCCATCAACCGACCAAATTCAGACTCCGTGCTGCCACTGAGAATTAACTAATGGGTAAACCCAGTAACACTTTGCGTGACTCGGGATTCGAACCCAGGACTCGATGCTCAACAGTCGCGCTCACCGTACACTAGACCATCTAGTCATAAATAACTGTCGTTTTCTACTTTAACGTTAGTTTAATAACTGAATGATTACTTCTAATTAATACCAATTAAAATAGGTAAGAAACAAAGGGGAAGTTAATCTCCAAAAGGCCATTTCTATTTTTAACCATTCTGAATCAAAACAGAAGCAGATAAACCACAGCCAAATCTTAAGAATTTATTAATCCCTACCAAGGTACGATAAAACCGTATTTTACTTTTGAACCCCAAAGTGGCACAGAGTAGCCATAACGCGTCTTATCGCGTTAACCTACTGACAAATTGGCTCGCCATGAACTTCGGACTTCGCACTCATAGGTACACCCCCGACCATACATACATCACAGAGATAAGCGCAGACTATTACTCCGTTACAGATATCTTATGAGTTGAATAACTGCTGTCATATTTTGTTCGAACCAGAACAAAGGAGTGTCATGTCATAATATCATTTGTAAGAACATTCAGTTTTACAAACAATTTAATGTACTAAGTATGTGGAAAGAGAGTAGGGAGGCCTTTGCCCAGCTGTGGGACATTCCAGGCTAGTAAAAAAAAAAAAAAAAGTATTAGATGTCGAGGTGGCCTAGTGGTTAACACACCGGATTTGTATGCACAAGGTTGTAGGTTCAAACCGGGTAAGTATCAATGTGACTTTTTCAATGTTATAAATACTTTCCTCGATATTCTAGTAACTACTGACTAACGGTGACGGAAATCATCGTGAGGAAACATGGATTTAATTATCTGAAATCGCCCGCGGTGAGCTAGCGTGGTGATCAATGCTCAATCCTTCCCTATACGAGAAGAGGCCTCTGCCCTTCAGTGGGACAGTTATAGGCTGTTATTATTATATTATTATTAGGTAAAAAATATTAGTGTTCCAACTACCTTTCTCTATTACACCTGATATTCTTGCGAAGTTCAAAGCTAAGTGTAGCCGGTCTGATATCTGATCTGATATCAGGTTATCGTCTGCTGCGTCCTTCTGCGAGAAACACAATTAACAATAAAGATTTGCCTGAGTTTTATCTTCTATTAGTTTGATTGAAATGGTAAAAATAGAAATACTCTTTTGGAGATCAAGTCTCGCTTTGTTTTTGCCAATTTAATTATTGTTATTTGTGTTCTTGGTCTTCCTCTGGTAGTGCCAGGTCGCCGTTCCATACAACGAGTAGATAAAGCCTAAGTATATTCTTAGACTAGGAATCAAACTCGACGCATTTGCAGCTATAATACCAACAAATCAGGGCCAAATGGTTTTAAACACCCATTTTCCAGTACCAAGTATTAATACCTTCCTTATCATCCCTTTTAATTAGCAATAACCGTTTTCACAAAAAATATGAAGTAACAATATCAAACTCCAATTATTTTGTCGTTTTTATTTTATAATCAACACAAACGGCCCATTCACAATTACTCCGATAACTCCGCTCTCTTTTCCCTTTTAAACCCTATACAGATTTTATAAGCGTCCATAAAGATTATAGATTTAATTTGCAAAAGCAACCGGTTTTTATTTGGACTACGGGCGCTCCGCTCCGCAAAATGAAAGGTAAACTAATTCTTAAAATGGAGGTAAGATCTTGATTCGTATAGCGGTTTAAGTTTCAGTACAAACTTAGTTTGGGCCTCGTTGGTAATTTGCGTTGTCTTTTCTGAGTAATTTGTTAAATTATTGTACAACAAAGCTGTCTGGATATTATTTTTTACACTGAAAAAATATTCGATAAAGTTTTCTATTTTGCTATATTGTCATCGTTTTCTTTCTTCTATCTATTTAATAAATATTCCTGTTTCTATTTAAACTAATTGGCAACCCTAACCTTAACAAAAAAATTATCAAAAATATATGTTTCTTTACACTTCAGATACCTGTAAATAATGCCTATCTTATTTGATTTACGTAAAAGGCGACACAGAAAATATCTAAGTAGGTACATTAACGAAACCAATTCATTAGTCCTATTGACAAGCTTGGGTAAATATATATCTAAGTAATTGCGCATGGACACCTATTTTATCTTTATACCATTACAATATTATTCTAGGTCACTACATTAATAATTAGTAATGGATTTCAGACTGATCCAAATTAAAAATTAATATCTGTCAGGCATTGAACTGTACGTAGGTACGAGTAAGGGTAAATTGTGGTGTTACAATAGTAGTATTGTAACACCACAATTTACCCTTACTCGTCTCATATTACTTTCATACTAAGGTTGTCTGGAAGAGATCGTCGTGAGCGATAACCGCTCATTGTACAATTCTAAGAATTGTTTTTCTCGGTATAATCGGTCTTGAGTTTTTTTCGGTATAATTTTTATTTTTTTTTGGTGTGCAATAAAGTGACAGGACTGCCTCGTTGGTCTAGTGGTTGCTAAGCGCGACTGCTGAGCACGAGGTCCTCGAGGGTTCGAATCCCGGGTCGGGCAAAGTGTTACTGGGTTTTTCCATTAGGTAATTCTCAGTAGCAGCACGGAGTCTGGATTTGTGCCCGGTTGATGGCAATAGGCTCGCCCCCTATTACATTGGGACCTAAAAAACATAGCTGGCGAAATGTGGGTGTACTATATGTGCACCTCTGCCTACCCCTTCGGGGAATACAGGCGTGATGTTATGTTATGTTATGTTTATGTTATGTTTTGCAATAAAGTGATATATTCATTAATATCAGCTAATTTGTTAAATATATTACCTTTAACTTCGACATTTTAGTACTTACGAGTATACTTGTAACTACTAATCGTTTAATTATGTTATTGTGTCAAATAACAATAATATAGGATATCTTCTTGGAGTACATGTGTGTAATATTCTCTCTCATAAGTACCTACTCTACCAATAATCACTACAAGTCCGTGTCATTCATCTAGCCCACACATCGTAACATTGGTTATCCTTCCTTTTAAAATATTGGCTGCCTCGTTAGTATGTGGGTGTAGGTACTATATGTGCCACTCTGCCTACACCTTCGGAAAATACAAGCGTGGTATTATGTTTATGTCAAAACATCATGCTGTACAATAAAACACAGGAGAAATGGATTCAGTTAGAAGAACTTTCCACGGACAGAATGATAAAAGTAAAATACTGATAACAAACCTTATTTAACCGAACCAAAACTCGTGGCAGCCCATTTCAGTCGAGTGCAAACAGCAGAAGCAGTACATTAGCCCCACTTCGAGAAATTCACCAACGAAACCGTCTCGTATTTGTCCACCGAAATAAACAAGCCATTGCTAAGATTTATAATAACTTTATTGAGATAAATACACTGGTGTTTGTACAGCGTGCTTGAAACACGACCAATTTTAAACGTAGCCATAAATACAGGGGGTTGTATCTCCAGTTATTCATGGAATCTGTCGTGCTCCCCTTGTAGCCGCGCCTCGCGACCCCTGCTCGTATAAATGTCTTGACTCGGATTGGGATTCGAAGCGAATAAGTATTGGTTTTTGATTCCGAATTGTTGTTGTAATCGATTGTTTGTGGAGTTTGGATTTCAGTCAATTATTCGTTGCTGTGACTCTGTTTTGTAGGTTAGATGTATAGGGACCGGATTTGTATAAACGAGGCAGTGTGTTCTGTAGACAAGCATGAAAATAACTTTTGCAATCTAGAACGCCATAGATTTTAGTGAGCCTGATCAAACAAATGGTAACACGCTGAATTACAAAACTAAAGATAGCTACAACACACATATACCTACTCCTTGGGGGGACACTGGGAATCAAAAAGTAGGTTTGTGCTCTATTAGTTGTTTGGATCTTTAAGTACGGTTTCTTGTATTGAAAGAGTATTTAAAAAGAGTTGAGTAACAGCATTTGCGATATGCTGAAGCACACAGTCGGCTCAACAGTTTAGATTGAAGCATTCACTGTACATTGAATATTTTTATCAGATTTAATCCAAACTACAATTTCACAACACAGTTGTGTACAGCCAACCAAATAGTTTCGCCAAAATTCCCGTCACATGGGACGAAAGTGGAGCAAACTTCAAAATCTGCGCGGCGCTCGCGTCTCTTCTAGTTTAATTAAATCGGATAGTTGTACGGAACCCTTTGTCTAAGTCTCATTATGTGCAGGATTGTCGCTCCCCACGTGCCTGCGATGTACGGAGGAATGAAAACATGCATATTTTTAGGGTTAGACGCTCTTAATTAAGATTTGGTGTGCTTCTTGGGTAGGTTAATTTGCATTTTAGTTAGTAAGAGGCGCGTAGTTTTAGATCATCAATTTATGGTGGCATTTTAGGGTTAAATGTAATATATTCACGCATGCAAATCCTTAAAACATAGGTTTATTCAAATCTTTAATAAAGTACCACAATGTTTATGTTATGTGATAAAACTGGCTAGGTAAAACCTAAATCGTATAACCAGCCTCAAGGCCTTAATCTCTTTGGAGCCTGAGGGATTAAAAAGAAATTCAAAAATCTTAATACAGGACTTAAAGTCAAACAACTACTAATAGTCTACCATCCACTTAATAAACACTTTTTTCAAGATTTATATAACTCTGAATAATAAGATTAACTTGCTTCCAAACCGGGCGTTAGCTTTAAAGTCCATTAAAAAGGTATCTCATTTGATCCAGTTACCTTCAATTAGACGGAGTTTCTTTCCAATTTTATCCAGGACATTTCTTTTGCGATGTTTTGCTGACTTAAAAGTGGAGGCTGTAATTTAAGCTGCATTTTAAAGTATTTTTGCTGTTTTTGCTGGCTTAGTGATAGATTGTGTGTCTTATAAATTAAAGGGTAATACTATAGGTTTCAGTCTTTTGAGAACATTAAGGCTGTACCTATAAGAATCCTCCAAGGTCCAGCATCACTACCGGAGGCTTGTAGCAACCTGAAAAGGCTGCTCACCTTCTGGGATGATCTGGGATGGTTGGAGTAAAAGGAAGATAATCTTTATCACGCACAATGGCCCACTAAAGAGGCTAAGTGCGGTAAATGCCCAGCTAAACCAAACCAAACCAAAGGCTGTACCTATAATACATCGTAACTATACGATAAATATACTATATATAACGAGAGGAAACCTGGATTTAATTATCTGAAATCGCCAATCCGCAGTGAACTAGCGTAGTGACCAATGCTCAATCCTTCTCTATACGAGAAGTGGCCTTTACCCTGCAATGGGACAGTTATAGGCTGTTATTATTTTTTAATAGCCTGAAGTGTCCCACTGCTGGCAAAGGCCTCCCCTTTCCACATGTTCCTGTCAGCAGCTGCCAGCGACAAATTTTTTAATTATTCAAAAACGTACTCTTACTGAACTTTGAATGTAATTGTGGACAAGTTCACGCGTGCTCGGTAATTACGTATACGAAGGACAAGTCAAGCCAGACTTCAATTATCGTTGACTTCTAAGTGAAATTGTTCATTAGTCTAATTGTGGGTAGAAGTCATGGCCTCTTTTGATTCGACAACTCACAACACACGCGTTCATGTATCAAGTATACACATCGGTTTTATACATAGGTACTACAGTTAGAAATGTTTCTTTTACATACTATTACCATTACACATTTACAATAACACATTGATTGGCGCAGTGGCTAAGCGACTGGACTGTTGCGCTAAGGGTTTCGGGATCGATCCCCGCACGGGACAAAAAAATGTGATCCGCATATTATGTTTGTTTCCAGTCTGGGTGTTTGTGTAGGTGATATTTCATGTTTTAGAAACGTACCCACGATACAAGAGAATATAATAGCGTGGGGCGACAGTTTTTAAAAGACCAAAAAAATAGATCACATACTTACTTTTAAACGATAATAAAACCAGTCTTTACATTGACAATTTGGAACCTAAGGAAAAAAATGTTCTATTATTTATTTTTATAATTAGCCTTTACATCTATTACAAACAGTTAATGCAGCATCATGTACTATATACATAGGTTATGCAAAACTTACTACGGCTGATAACCCGTATATAAAGTTCCTCCACGCAAAGTACCTGCATTGCTGCATTACACCTAAAGTAATAAAAAAAACTTAAAACAAAACACGCAATGTACCGTCTCTTAAAAAATATCGTCGTTAATAGATAGGGCACCGTTGTTATCGGTTAGTGCGTATGCGTATTTTATTCAAGTTTTTTTCTTTTATTCTCGCTATGAAAGGCCTCGGAGGAGTTTCTTCGGGAACTTTTAATGTATATAAAAGCTTGGCTCACTCTTGTTCCCTACTTTTCGAAAATGCTATCAGCAGAAATACTTTCTCGTTTTAACTATATACCTATTTTTTATATTGAATATGGTGGGCGATCTGATGAAAAGGACTGGATGAGTTTAGTTTAAGGTTTATATAAGCTGAGTATGTTTTGATTGTATGTTAGAGCTCGCACTTAGTTTGGCTGACTTTAAGTACTTACAGATTTAGGCCAATAATAATTATTGTAAAGGTTACGCATACTTTTCCTTTTAAGCTAGCGTAGGAAGTAGGATTGTATTCGAATAGGATGGACATTTTTTTAATTTGCGATTTTTTTTTTTAAAAAAAACGTCGCCCCACACTAGGATTTTCTCCTGTATCGTGGGTGCGTTTCACAAACATGAAATATCACATACACTAACACCCAGACTCGGGACAAACATCTGTGGTTCGCACAAAGTTTTGCCCCGTGCGGGAATCCAATCATTTGACCAGGTTTTGTAGGTAAAACACATTGATATAAAATAGTTTAGTTTGAAAGGATAAAGCGAGACGCCGCTACGTGCAGTGTAATGCGGGGTTTCGCTTCCACAACGTGAACTGTCCTGCTTTAAGAGTTCATAGTAAGGGAGCCGCACGCCTATATAAAATAATGTATATAATATGCCGTCGTGGTGGCCTAGTGGATAACATAAATGCACATAGTTGCAGGTTCAAACCCGGGCCAGTATCAATGTAACTTTTTTTACTCTAAGACTGACTAATGGTGACGGTAAACATCGTGAGGAAACCTGGATTTAATTATCTGAAATCGCCAACCCGCAGTGAGCTAGCGTGGTGATCAATGCTCAATCCTTCTCTTTACGAGAAGAGGCCTTTGCCCTGCAGTGGGACAATTATAGGCTGGTATTATATATTATATATTATGTATATAATACATATATAATATAAGTAACATGAGACGACGCCCACCAAAGTTTGAATACATTTAATGTCCTGATTCTCCCAAAATGAGTGCTATCAAGTTTCTACACCGAACAAAAAACAAGACGCACCTAAAAGTAATGGAAATTCGTGTTTTTTCAATTCGAAACTCGTTTCGCGTTACGATCAACAGTTTTCTTTAAAACAACCTCCGAGTTCTTTGGTTTAATTTTGTGTAAGGTCAAAGAATAGGAAATAATAATACAGAAGTCCCACTTTACTAAGCATCCTCATGCACCGCATCCATGTTTTGTTGTATTACGGTAGTGTAGTATAAATGGTACATAATTAATTTGGCATGTAATATAGGTTAGTATTGTCGGAATATGCGGTTTTTATCATCACTTTAGTAAGAGTAATCCTCAAAGATTGTTCAGAGGGTTTATTTTTTCTGCAAAAAAAGCTTGTAAAAAAGATTAATGGTAATTCACGGACAGTAAACTAAAATGAAAAATGCACCGAATAGATCTACAGCTTTAGCATTGTTGATTAGTATAAATTAAATTTAAACTCAGTCCAACACAACCAACATTCTTATCCCCAGTTCCAACCTAAATTCTTAATACACTTCTAAGTAGAACTTCTGATTATCTTGTAATGCGGGCAAAGTGCGGACGGAATAGCAAATTCTCGATCAAACGTTTATTCATTATGGGCTGTCGCTCATTAACATTTATTTAGGTTGGCGACACACTGGCACTGAGGGTAGCCAATAAATTTACGTACACAAGATGTTAGTGTGTGTGGAGTACAACCCTCTTACCATGTAGTCTTAAAACAAGACATTCCAATGTGGAAGCGGGACGCCGCACATTGAGACCTATAACATAACTGGCGAAATGTAGGCGTACTATAATAATGTACACCTCTGCCTATCCCTTTGGAGAATACAGGCGTGATTTTATATATTATGGTATATAACCTGCAATATACAAAAAAATATCTTTGATTATTATTCGGCTGTCGCACCACCCTGTACATGAGTCCCGCACCAAACTGTTGTGAGTTGTCGCAGCATTTACTCTTAAGTTGACTTCACAGAGACTTTTCCTCAACTTGGATGCCTCTAATTAATTCCAGGCTACATCAATCGCTAAGTTTTAATCAGACGATGAATCCGCCGAGTTTTCCGGTGCGTATACATTTTACGGCTGTTTTGTGGGCCGCCGGATAGACGGTGTTTCATTTGTTTGTGTTTAAAGTTATTTGTGTGGTTAGAATTATTGTTTATCTATACAAAATATGGTGATAAATGTAGGTATGATTTTTTATCTGTAGGTACTAATATA
Source organism: Abrostola triplasia (assembly GCA_946251915.1). Taxonomy (NCBI): domain Eukaryota; kingdom Metazoa; phylum Arthropoda; class Insecta; order Lepidoptera; family Noctuidae; genus Abrostola; species Abrostola triplasia. The sequence goes on from OX276433.1 coordinate 3,213,629, forward strand.
ATGAATATTATAAGGAGAAAAGGTATGCCAGGATCGTAGCAAATGGAAATCCGTGGTCTCTGCCTACCCCTCAGGGAAACAGGCGTGATTTTATGTATGTATGTTATCTTTATTATTTACACCGGTTTTACTCACGTGTGTCATTCGCAACTAGTCGGGCATTCCCAGATACACACGTGAGTAGAACTGGCGTACATAGTAAATATTGAGGTATTGTTTGTATGTAGGGGGTGATCTCGGAAACTATTCATCCGATTTCTTAAATTATTTAGCATGGACTAAGGTGGACGTAGGTTGCTCCGGGAAGAGACTCGATCTCTTTACACGTAGACTAAGTCGCATCCTAGATATATTGACACATAACATAACATCACGCCTGTATTCCTCGAAGGGGTAGACAGAGGTGCACATTTAGTACACCCACATTTCGCCAGTTATGTTTTAGGTCCCAATGTAATAGGGGGCGAGCCATCAACCGGGCACATATCCAGACTCCGTGCTGCTACTGAGAATTAACTAATGGAAAAACCCAGTAACACTTTGCACGACCCGGGATTCGAACCCAGGACCTCGTGCTCAGCAGTCGCGCTTAGCGACCACTAGACCAACGAGGCAGATATATTGAATATTAAAAAAGACTTAGTTATTGTTTTTATTTTTTAATGCCATTAAACTTTTTTCTTTCTTATTAAAAATATATGTATTAACATAACCCTACTAACCTCTATTATAATACGAAATAGAGGTTACTGTTTAACGTTCTTGACGTATCTTTGCCACAGTTTCGTACACAACTTTTTAACTCCACAAAAAACGAAAATGGCTGCCTCTTTATACTATATGAAAAGCTTAAACTTATACAGGTATCAGCACAAAGATAAGCCTTATTAGATCAGTGGGCAGGCAACCCGCGGCGCGACTTCCATTGAAAAATTAAACACGAACGCTGTCACATAATTTATGTATTCAAGTTAAATTACCCTTCCCACAATTATGAGACAGAAAAGAGGAAAAAATGGCGATTCCACCGATTCTTTTCATACCAGAAATCCTTCCAAACTTCCCTTTTATATTCTAAAATGCCGACTTAAAATGTCTTAAATGAATTGTCCCTGGCTCTGTTCACTCCATTCTTCGTTGACAATCCCTTGACGTGTTTTATGTCCTAATTTAAATTGCTTTTATCGCGAACACGACCGTTACGTTTGCCCCAAAATGGCCGCGGGATCCCGTTTTTCACTCCTGAAATACCAAGTGCTTCTTAGTTCCTCTAATTGTTCCTACGGTCAATAAAAAAGGTTTTTAAGTGAGCCGTCCTCCTTTATAAGTGCGGCGCGATTTAAAAAATTAACCGTCAAGTCGTAAGTTTATGCAGGAATCTGCGCGTAGCCGCTACGTTACTGTAGCACGGCTACGTCGTAGCTCATAAATCTACGACGTAGCTAACGCTGCGCTGCGATGTCTGACTTCAACAATATATTCAAATGTATGTGAATAAGTGTTAGGAAACGTATCCGGATTTCCAAATTCTTAAAAATCTCTGAAGTTTTGATACCGCTTAGAATTTATATCGCTACGTGGTGAATAGTAAAATAAATTTAAAATATACTACCGTCAACTATTTGTATCTTAAGTTATTCGTGTAAATAAAATAGAACTTCTGTAGAGATCTAATTTGGCGACCTGATTGGTGCATTTGCTAAGCGATTACACTCTTGCACTAAAGATTGCGGGTTCATTTCCGCGCGGGACAAAAGATTGTGTAATCCGCAGATATTAGTCTCGAGTTTGGGTGTTTGTGTATGTAATAATTGATGTTCGTGAAACGCACCCACGATACAGGAGAAATTCCTAGAGATGTGCAATATTTTTTTAAGAAAAAAATATCCATATTTATTTACCTCTGTAATACCTGCCATTGCCCAGATCTTGTTGTATTTATCTTTACGCCTAATTCTTCAAAAGAAATCCAGTTCAAAATACAATTGTCTGCCAAAAATATTCAACATTCCTGGCATATCAAAATCGCGCCGAGAGCCGCGCGCTCCACGTTGATCGAGCTCTCGATCCGGATAAAACAAATGAAGTACACGTCAAATTCTATTTTCAATTTCGTATTTCAGTTCGCATTGATTATGTTAGAACTATTTATTTTGCTATAATATGAATGATTGAGGCACTTTTGTTTTTGTAAACGTTTGTATTTATATTTAATAGAGTAACTAAGTATACTCAGTATCAGAAGAAGTTGAATGTTTTTCTTATTTTTAACATACTTACCATTAATTAAAGAACAACTTCATAAAAAGACTGTAAGAAGTCTTAAATATTCTCAAACCATCATTTGGACTTATTATATATGTTACTATAATTTGAAACAATAACTTGAATTGATGTTTGTTTTTATCAATTATTTGACAATACGTTCCTTAACGTGATAAGTTACTTATGATGCTAACTGTACAATCACCAATAAAACATATTATATTTTTCTATTGAGTTTTGAGCAGTTTTCATTTTGGAATCGCTGAATTAGAGTTGATTATTTTAAGTCTTTTAAAATGGTAAAGAAATTGAACTGCGATGCTGTGTGACGCAAGTTCGATAATTTTTCCCTTTTATTTTAATTATACAATTGTACACTTTATACAGAGTGTATTTATATACACTGCAGAATGTATACAAAGTAACTTATTTCACCTCTGCCCAAGCCTAATAACGATAATAAGTATTTTCTGACGCCGGCCGCTCGGCGCTGACGGGCAAGATTGATGTTTAGCAAATACTTTGTACATCTATGTATAGATGTTCACGTACTTCAGTACGCTAGCTCACTTTTACAATGTATTAGATTGTAAAGCACGATATAAGAATAATAACCTTGAAATAAAACTAGGTTTACGGACTTTATCGCGGTTTTTAAATTGATTTTTGGTCCCGACGTTTCGAATCCTTTACAGCATTCATGGTCACGGGCAGACTGAGGTGTTAAGCGTCTAATTTGAACAATTACTATCAACTACCTTACATTTTAATTATTATTTACAATCCAATTTAATAATAACCTTAATTTTAAAACATGTTCTTAACGCTTGACCTGATACAAAAGAAAATCTCAGTATGGGGCGACGTTTTGACCCGCTATTACCATTACTGCACAAACGATGTTGTTTAAAAATTAACTTAAGATGTGTTTATATGATGTACAATAAAATACAGCATACTCTATCTATCTATTACCTCTAAACGACACATACTTAGCAGCAGATAGGTCCCAGCTCCTAAATAAACATGCAAATCACTGCAGCGGATGTATTTCACACTCGCTCGGAAGATATTCCCTTTAAAAGCTTCGCCCAAAGAATACAGGCACAACTATTGGGGTCCGGTGGACCGTGAATCATATCTTGCCTCATTACCGAGGTATATTGAAACCTTTATGGCGTATTGGAGATGTTTTAGTGTATTTAATAGTGTTGACTAGCTTTGTTGTAAAGTGAAGCGTTTTTAATGTGAATAGTATATCTAAAAGTATTAGAAAAAAGGAGATTTGTTAGCTCTTTAGTCATCCCTTTTTGGGAATAGTATTACTGGGTTTTTATTTTAGGTTCTCAGCACGGAGTCTGGCTTTGTGCTGGTTGATGGCAATAGGCTCACCCCCTATTACATTGGGTCTATAACATGACTGGTGAATTAAGGGTGTACTTTATAGTCACCTCTGCCTACCTCTTCGGAGAATACAGGCGTGATGTTATGTATTTTCTCTTAAACAAGTACACTCCTTCTCCGGTAGGTACCTATGTCATTTTACCTTGAGGCTTTATATTATTATTATCTTTGTTTTAAAGCATCAAACAAAACAATGAAAAAATAATACACACACACTACAGATTCTATAGTGCACTAGTTGACAGCTAACCTCACTACCGCGTTAACGTTTCATTCAATCGAATTGAAGTTCTATCTATCTATCTATATATAGAATTCTCGTTTGCGTTTGCGTGTGTTAAAAACGTAAACGCGGTGGTTAAGTTAGCTCTTATGGTACTCACATTGGAGACCCAGGTAATACTGCCCACACAGCAGTAATGTTTCCAGATTGAGGCAACTTTAATTCAAGGCTACCTTTGATACACGGCCATACTATTGTCGAGAGCAACCGGCGGAATTAAAAGCCCTAAGATAATTTGGTGAATTTATTCTGCGCCGGGGCATGTGCTCTAATATTTTGTGCTGATTGCGCATGATATTGTTTCATTATGGCCGGCCCTAGCCCGTGGAATGGCAGCTCAACCGTAAACAACAGCTTCTTATTTGATATGTAACCTGTTTTACATACGGACAGACTTTATTAAATCTCACAATGATTTGTTTAAGATTAGGTCAAAAAAAAACATTACCTTACCTTTTAATTCTATTTGTCCAGCATTTTGCCCCTTGTTTAGGACCCCTGAACATTCTAACCTGCCCCCCCCCCCTCAGACAAGTAGCATGACGCTTGACGAATAGAAATCGTATAGTACATAAATGTATCATCATCAGCCGGAAGACGTCCACTGTTGAACAAAGGCCTCCCCCTTAGAACGAGACAATGAACGACAACTTGCCAGTCGCATCCACCGGTTGCCCGCCACTCTGACAATAAATGTATGGGAATGACATAATGTTCCGACTATGTTATCAATGACATAATTATGTCAAACATATTTATCATTCTATTCGATTTCTATTCTTCAACAGTTTTCCCACTTGTCTAGAGGTCCTCGTCAGAATAATGTTGACCAAGGACTTTTCATTCCAACTAATCTACTAGCACTCACCTTATACACTTCTAACTAAGCTTTCATTCATCCTTTCTGCTTATTTTTTTTTTGGGACAAGCTCACCACTCGTGCCCATCATTGCGACTCCTGTAAGCCAGGATCTACAATGATAACAATTGAGAACCATCGAGGCAATGAAGCTTAAGGCGTCCTAGAGAAATGACTCAACTGTCTTGGAACCCGCAATGAAATTAATCATAAAAGAATATATAGGAGGAGTAGGAATATACATTTAGTTCCTTTCTGCATTTCTCTATTATCATCACAGTTTTTTTTTTTTGATAATTCAGCAGGCAACAAGGCACTTTAGAATCATAGCTCTAGGTTGTGTTTCGTCCCACGTTCTCTCCCACACTGAATAAAGCTGCCATCTTTAAAACAAAGTTTTAGTCGCTTTCGTTGTAAATATATTTTTGATTTACGCCCCTACAACCCACGCTTTTTATTTACAGGGCCTTGAAATATTTTTACAAAAGCTATTTTGATTAGCATTTCAACATTTTGAACTCAATCAAGATTTCTTTTTAAACGTCGCCTCACGCTTTTATACTCTCCTGTATCGTGGGTACGTTGCACAAACATGAAACATCTCCCACACTCAGAACAAACATCTGCAGGTTGCACAAATTTTATCTCGTGTGGGAATCGAAACCGCAATCCCTAGCGCTGCTATTTTAATTATGCCAAAGAAACAGTTTATTAAACGTCAGTTATTGAAAGTATATTGTCTACCATTTAAACAGGACAGCAATTTAACAACAATGCATCAAACACGGTCCCCAAAAAGTTTTAATCACATCAAACATTATATAAGCCATAAATAATGGTATCACGTGACCCAAGTCATTACTGCCTTCTGTAATGCAGGTGAGAAAATACCCCTAGTTTGTTTTATTCACAATAAATAACGCGGGCCATAGCGACTATTAATAAGCGGGTTGGACTATGAAATTATGGGTTACGTCTCTATGTTCTAAGGCAGCGGATAGTGCTGCCAATGTTGTATGAAATACGGGATTCCTTAAAATCGCGGGATTTGAATTTTCGTCTGATTATGTTGACTTTTTAAATAATTTTAAGTACCTACTTAATTAAGTTTTTATTAAATAGCATAATTTGGGGGGGGGGGATTAGCTTGCAGGATCGATGGTGCGCGGGGCGATGTATTGACTTTCTTAATTGGTGGAGGCCTTTCCAATATCATCCATTGTTTTGTTAAAAGCCCTAATTTATATTGTTTATTTATAATTCGTTGGATGTGTTGTAAACTTTTCAAATAAATAGAAGAATAATCGATCGCACTTTCTATGTTCTATTTATTTACAATCCCGGGAAACATGGACCTGGTACATCACTGGCAAATGACATCAGATTGACAATAGCGGCAGGCGACAACCGACACAAAAGGTAATGAGTTCAACCGTATTTGTTGTCAATCACTAAATGAACAGCATTTTACTTGATTGCCACGTTTTATATAGATTAATAGTAATTATAATTAGACTTATAGTTGCCTATAGTAACTTTCGTGAGTGTCATCTATATTATTCAATATGTGACTTACTTGAATATTCGGGAAGGCCTGACTAGTTCGACTTTCTTAGTGTGGGGCGATGTTATTTTTAAACAAAACAAAAACCTAGATGTGTTATTGTTTTTAGCTTATGAAAAAAATATCGCATATCAGCTTACACCTATGAAATGTTGTAATAATTCTGTTTTAAATATTCTAATACATAGTGTGGTAATACCTGTTGTTAGTGTCTACTCAGATACTACTCATTCTATTTAATAACCAGTTTCAGTAAACTAGTGGAAACTGTCCTTGTGAAGCGTGGGTGTAGGTATCTTGTAAACACTACATATAGCAATAAAAATATGTTATTTTTTTCTAACAGTAAAAATTTTATAGCAGTAAAAAATATGTTAATTTTTTCTGCTACAATCGTGTCAACATGGGCTATACAATAGTAGTAGATAAGCCAACGGTAACCTTTGGAGACTTATTCCTCGCTGTTCACTAGTTTATTTAATCTATAAATATAGTATTTTTATACGTCTTTTTCATACGGGTGTTGAGTTTCGGTTTCATACGAAAAATCATTAAAGACTAACCCGCATGACGGCTGACATCAGTTTCCAAGATAACATTGCCATGTTAGACGAAATTCTATATGCGTAGATGGATTTAGGTAACCTATTGTATCAAAATGTGGGAGTTATTGTTTTATTCGTTGTTTAAAAAGAGAATAAGAGATGAGGTAGAGAATAAGTTAGTTTTTAATAAAATCCTCCTTGGTTTGTTTCGCTTTGATTGGCCTCAGTTTAGAACCAATAATCTTCTCATAGCAAAGAGTCATAGTTACGAAAACAATTTTAGAAACTCTCGTAAAAAAATCTAACCAATACACACCGTAAAATATCACACACATTCAATAAAAAAGTATTTGCTCTTAAATAAAAATATTTATTACAAAGCGATCCCAAATCCACTCCCATTTTATGCCTAACAATAAAATCCACCACCCATTTGCTATAATTACAGTATTAAACATCTCAAAAAAACCGTATACACACAAAAAGTAAACGTCTCTTAAATCACAATAAAAAGGTCCACGATTTATATCACCGAAGACAATTTAATATCGCGTCGGACGTTCGGCCTTTCGCGGAGCATAATCGAATCAAACGACACCCCTTTAGGCTCGGCGATAAATAAAAAAATCGCGCAATAAATAACTCGAGAGTTCCAGACCGATTCTAATGAGTTAGATGGGAGACTCGGCCTGAATTGAAAGTGTTCAGTGTTCACCCCTAAACCATTTGTATTCAAACGAGTCCGACGGCCGGCCGCATTTTAATTTACTTACTCGAATTAAAACTGCGCGTGATTCGAATCCGATCCATTTTTACTACGATACTTTATTTTTATCGTTGATTGAAGACATTTTGTTATTATTACACCGGTTTTCTTAAGAACCGATTGGATTTCAATCAGTACGGCGAATCGGTAACTTTTTTTTAATAGGGCCTGCAAATACAGCGCCGCCTTTCGCAAACTGGCCGAATGGTAGAGGATTTTAAAATCAATTGAATTTAAAACTTATCCAATCGAAACAAGGTATAATATAGGTATTATGTCAATGTTCGGTGGTTGACCTCAGAGCATCGTAATGCATTTGCAGCATTGGAATACATACCTTATTTTAATTGGATAAGTATTAAATTCAATTGACAAGTTTGAAAACCTCTGCCGTCTTTCTGCCAGTCTGCGTAGCCCTTATAGCATATTTTATAAATTGACTATAACTTTCTCGTGATCGAATCAATTGTCTGCAATCGTTTGTCCTTCCAATTTGCGTATTCAATGTCTTTGTGTACAATCGCATAGAAAATTATTCGAAATTAAATATTTAATGTGGCTTGTATTTTCGTTTATATTAATGGCTGCTATTTTGTTTTATTATCTCTGTACTGTCGTTAACTTTTAGTTTGTTTTACGCCTCTGCGTAGTATTGTTCATAACGTAGAAATATAATTTATTAGAAAGTCTTCGATTTATGGGTATTTAAGTTATGCATTAGTGCTTTTAAAGTTACCAGTGGCTAAATACAATAATAATTTCAATAAAATAATTATAATCTGTCGTAAATCGTGTAACTAAAGAAGTTATTCTTTTTTATAAGTCTATGTAGGTATCTAACCTAACAGTAAGAATTGATTGAATAAACACCACACGTACCGATTAAAAACACCGTAAAAAAAACTAACTCTATTATTCTCCTCAATAATGGCGTCGTCGGTTCGAAATTCAAATCCCGCCAACGGATTAGAATGTTTATTGTTCGTCGTGTAGTCGTTATCATCAGATTCGATGTTTATATTTGCACAACAATCCACCACGCGACGACGTTACTAGCTTTGTTGTGGTAATTTCATCAGACGCGGTCACCGGCCGTTGAATATTAATAAGAGTTCGTCCAACACTTTTGCTTTTGACTGTACTGGCGATAGAATGTCATTGTAGTACGGTGTATTTATTCAAATGCTTTGATAAATAATACGTTTTTTTTTATTATAGTTGATGGTTTTAGCGCACTGCAGTTTTCATAGACGAGTTGATTTTTTTTTGATAATTGTGCTGTTTATTTTATAATTATCTAAGTCACTCTTTTTTTTTGTTTTCTTTGCGTACCTTTTTATATAACTTTGTGTTTGACTAGTTTGAAATTAGAATGCAGAAAGAAGAAATCATGATAATTTTAGCATCGACTGCTTTACCTTAATACTCAAGTCCAGTTAAGAGAGTAAAAAAAAAATTAAATATTCAGAAGTTTATACCTAAGAAATAATTTAAAATGACTAACCACGACTTTATAATCAAAATTATAATTAACTTACTGTCCCTAAAAGTTATTTTTAGGAATAATTTCCTCGAATTAATTACACGTTTGATTCTATAATTAAGTCACTATTACAAGTTAAATAACAGGTGAAGTCTATTTCCAACACAATTATCGGGCAATGGGACTCCGTAACCTATAATTTGATAATTACTAAGTATGTGACTTTGACGGTGGTGATGGAAAAGTTCGTGGTGATTATTTTAAATGTTTTTTTTTTACTTTTTTGTACCAGCTATACACGAAAATTGTTGATACATTTTTGTCAGCCCCCTTACCATGAGCTCTTAAAAATTACGTGTTCCGCTGAGTAAGCGATATACCATACTACACTGTGTAGCGGCGTCTCGCTTTCACAACGATAAGTGTCCTGCTTTGAGAGTTCGTGGTACGGGGACAAATAACAAAATTAACCACGTTTAAATAAAGTAATACACAAAACATATACCGTTTAGGGTATTGCACCTTAACCGCTCTACGAGACACAGATGAATGAGCAAGATGGATTGACCACTGACCAAAAGGTGTGCAACCTCCATTTGTACTCCTAACTGCACGTTCCGCACATTTTCAACGTCAAAACAGCAAAAATATCTTAGAAATCTTCATCTAGTAAATGATGAAAGATGATTTATGGTCCCCACACTTTTCTCGGGTATAATTAGATTCCGCCTCCCAGGGTTGTCGCTTGCGTAATCTAAGAAAACAATTGAATTGTGCCGCTGATGTTGATCGATGGCTCAGTGTGTGACAAAATATTTTTCAGTTTTCGCTTCGGATTTGTGACGAGGCGATTGATTTATTAAGCCACCTGGAGAAATCTTACTTTAGGTAACTAAATAGGTTTTTAAATTACTGACATTTAGGACCAAATATAGTAGAGAAGGTTATTATTTAAAATCTGTAAGTTTATTCGGAAATCTTGCGGTTGATGTCAATTTACAAAAATAAAACAAAAATATTATTTACACACTTGAATGAAAAATAATTACTATTTTATAAGCATAAGCGATACATAGATACAATATTTCTAATGTAATCATAAAACGTAGCGGATTTTAAACAAATTAACTTGTATTTCCGTGCATAATATTAAATACACAAGCAAATTCAAAGCCTCGTAATTTTGACGAGCTTTTATAACCTAATGCATAACACATTCTGTCAGCCTGTGACGTGAGTACAGTAAACAGCTCCCAGGCATCAGGCGAGAACGTAATGTAAGAGCGCTGTTGTCTGTAATTATGTTAATGTTGGCCAACATGATACGTAGCTAAACTTGCTGCCAACGTAATAAGCTAAGCAAGAAAACGAACGGCAATCGAACACATTTGAAATTCGATGAAAAGAGGTTGTGTGTTTGAACTCTTTTGTGTTGTTGGTGTTGGTTAGTTATAATTTTTGACAACCCTGATTTATTCACGTTAGTAAACGTCAGCGGGATCAGGTGGGCCCATCGCCTAACATAATTATGTAAATGAGCCTAACGTGAGAACACGATACTTTATGGTGTGCATATGTTATAAAGTAAATTTACCTTATAAAATATAGTCCTTACTTACTGAAATGAAAAAAAAACAGACAACGCTTGGCTGCCACCATGTTTAACATTTATTACAAGCGAATTTTAACTGACATTTGATTGACTGTTAAATATGAAATCGGTTATAAAAAAGCAAAAAGTTTAATCAATACTTTTCAATTATAGAAAAAACTTTTTTTTTTCCTACTGTTTGACATGACGTGGCTACACCAATTATTTTGCTGCATCAACCTTCACAAAACAATTCCCATCACCCCATTAAATTTATAAAGTAATTAAGTGAACCAATTGGATATGCTTTGTACCCACAAATACTCTTTGCCACCGTTTTTACTACGCCACTCAATTCTCCCTATGACAGACTTTAATTTTCGATACAAACGTTAATAAAATCAATAATATTAATTTATTTATGAACGTCGTATTGACAGACAAAATTCCGGCAGCCCTGTATTTTTCTAGTGGCCTCCAACTTTGACACGTTATTGCCTCTCATGCAATATGCATGGTAATATTTGAAGACAGTCGACCCGACCCGTACGTAATTGGTGAATTCTCCTCTGTTATAGGCTAAAACAATCTGATTGCGGTTTGGAATTCTCTATTTTACTGTAAACAGGGCAGCAAATTGGAAGATTAATCACACAATCTATATCACATCATTAACCTAAGAATCACCTCACATTAATATTAAACTCGAAAGTTTGTGAACGTGATTGTATGTTTGTGACTTCTTCACGCCCAAACGGTTGGACCGATTTTGATAAAATTGGGCCTGATTAACCTGGATTAACTTACCGCAGGGCAGTACTGGCCAGTTATAAATTTGTCTTGAAAACTATGTAAAATATTGATAATGTTTGGTTAAATGCATAGTCTTTTTATCCACTAGTCTGTTTCTTTGTCTGACACCTCGCGTCTGAGTTTGTTCACTCCAAAAAGTTTTTACACTAAAATGCTCATGCGCAGAAAACAAATGCCTACATTTGAATATGGAAACCGCAGGGAACATTAAAAAAAATACGTTGTAAAAGCTAAAATAATAACTTAAACATACAACGCCTCACATTTAGCTCAACCCCAGGCATTATTACATACGAAACTTGCTCATCCCGAGGCGCACTCATATTCATTCTAAAGATTTTATAAGCATATCCTTAACTTTAAAGCTCATTATGATGAAATAAAATGTTAATTCCTCAGATAGCGTTAACTTGGACATATTGTTTAATGCCTGGCAGTTATGGTGGCTCATATGATATGCATTATGCAAAGAACACAGAAAAAAGAAATAGCAGATTTACGTGAAGTATTAAAGTTGATGAATACGGTTATTTGTACGGGAGTTGAATTCTTTGTAATTTTATTTTAGACATTACATTGTTCTATGTTAGTGGATAGAGAGTAGTCAAGGCGATGACCCTACAGTAAACTCGATGGTAATATACTAGTGACAAGAATCACAAGAACTTCGACATATGATGATACTACGTATTGTTAGAACATAATTATACACGTGTCAGAAATAAACAACTACCCCTTTATAGGTGAGCAGCCTTACCATGGACATGTTGAAGCGGGACGCTCTATTACACTGCGCATAGCGGCGTCTCGCTTCCACATCGTAAACTGTCCTGCTTTAAGAGTTCATGGTACCGTAGCAGTATATTTTATTTATTATTTTATTTTATTTTAAAGAAAGTTTACAGACTAATAACAATTTTGTAAAATATGATATGTTTGTGGATAGTTATTTATACTTTAGATAAACAAAGAAGAAATAAGTACAAGATTATAAATAAAAATTAAGCATAATATGATACGTCATACTCGTATATACATATACACAATACAGTTGCTACATAAGCACTCTCCAAATTGAAACAACTACCGGCACGTACACACCTCCAAAATCTACACATATCCGCCTCATATTACAATTGATCAAACGTGTGTCACTGTCATTAAATAGGGGTTTCAGTAGTGTTGTCTCTGGTAGTGACGCGAGCGCCCCCTGTGGCCAGTTGAGCACAATCCGGCCCTCATTACACTACACGGAGTGTGCAGAGGGTTACGTACTAATCAAGCAGGTTCTATAGTTACTATGTGCACGTTGCTACGATTTTCATTTCTAGTTGTTCACTGCATTACCGAACTAGTGACCTAATATTGATATCACGGGGATATGTTTTACCTGTTCGGCGTAGTGGTTAAGCGATTGGACTGCTGCGCTATGGTTTGCGGGGTCGATTCCCGCAAGGGACAAAAATTTGTGTGATCCGCAATGTTTGTCCCGAGTCTGGGTGTATGTGTACGTGATATTTCATGTTTGTTAAACGCACCCACGATACAGGAGAAATTCCTAGTGTGGGGCGACGTATTTTTTGTCTGTTTTGTAGTACTATGCTAAAGCAGGTAAGGTCAGGCATGATTCTCATTCTTACTAATAACTGCGAATATAACCGTTCCGTATGTTTGTTGTTTTATCACGAAAAACCTCTGAACCAATGACAATGTCTGATTTAGCTCAGTAAGAAACGACAAGCCAACCACCCAACCCAGCAATTGGTTATTAAAAAAAAATAAAAAAGATCAGACAAATATAAATGAATATTATATTATCAGCACGACAGTACCTACAAAATGAGTCATGTTTTCGTGAATTTCTCTTTATATAGTTCCATTAGCCTTCACCCAATAGTTACTTTACCATACCTATAAGACCTACGTTTGAAATTCGCACAAAATATAGGTACTGAAAAGATTTTCTACGTAACCTACTGGCTGGAACGCCTTAAGCCTACGCCATATTGAATGCGAGTGGGAATCGAATTGGTGGCAGGCTCGGTCTATAAAGCTGGTACACACTCGATGCAGGTATTAAAAGCACTGCTGTGTGTATTGGGAAGTATTTATAAGTATTCGATGCCGAGTGGTATCTGGCTTAAAATTGACCACTTTTCCTCCTGTGAGAGGCGACTACGGAAAAATCTAGGAGATGGGCAACAGCGTCTCCTGTAACTTCACAACCAATACTGCGATCCGCAAGCCACTTTCCAAGCGCGTGTTATGCCCCCCCCCCCATAAGGGGGAGGCCTTTGTTCAACAGTGGAGTCTATAATATTAAATAACTAGAGCAACTTATCCAATAGATTTTTTTTCTAAACTACTCGTAGCAAATGGAAATCCGTGGTCTCTGCCTACCCCTCAGGGAAACAGGCGTGACTTTATGTATGTATGTATAAGTGTACTCATAAGACTACCCCAACAAGCAGCCAAGATTCGAGAAAAATATAAACAGCTTACTTAGTTAAAAAAAACCACAAAATCTGAACATTTACCAAACTTCCAGCCGTAATACTTTTAATGTTTCATACAAAATTACAAGTCATATACACCGGAAAATAAAAAAGTATATGCTAGGGTAATTCCACTAATGCAGCCTCACTGTACATTGGCGTAACGTGCATACAGTATTCTCAAGTAATATTGTTTATGGTAAGCTGAAAACCTTGTCAAGGCTTTATTCTGCTCATATAAGTACTCATAGACCACAGACATAAGGCATAAGAACTCACTGCGTGGGAGTGTAATACTAGATCAGTTTGACACCTAGCGTATCAATGTATGTCTAAAGTATATCTAAAGTATCCCTACTATAATATTATAAACGCGAAATTTTGTAAGTATGGATATATGTTTGTTACTCTTTCACGTAAAAACTACTGAATGGATTTTAATGAAATTTCATATGGAGGTAACTGATACCCTGAATTAACCCATAGGCTACTTTTTATCCTGAAAAAAAATTAGCGGGTAACACCGCGGGGCACAGTTAGTATTATACTAGAATTCCTTATAGTAATGGACAGAGATGTACACCGTCACCATGTTTTAAGACACGTGTAATAAGACGAAATGTCATGTAGTAATGTTATTAAAAACAAAAAATCCCGGTACAAAAACTGCGTTAAGTAGCCTTTATCCTTTCTCGGGTCTTAAACTTTCTAGATACCAAATTTCATCAAAATCCGTCAAGCGGTTTAGTCGTGAAGGCGTAGCAGACAGAGTTACTTTCACATTTATAATATTATTAAGTATGGATATGGAAATATCTCTTACGAAGTAGAACTCCAAAATAACCATCATATTAATATGATCAATAAAACGTTTATAATATACTATTAATATTATTTTATCTCGTACTCTACCAATGTTTCTTTGTCAAAATATAACGCTCTGGTGCACATATACAGGGTGACATATTCCCAGTCTGCTGTACACACTACCCTCCCGTGTGTCATACGAACTCAGTATACCATCATGACAGCGGCGTAACTTTCGCCGCACGTACCTTTATGTTTTTATAGCAACTCTATGTTCTATAGTTGCCGTGTCACTGGAATACATGAATATCTTCTGTGACTCTGTCTGTGTGTTTATTAACAAAACAATCGCGTTGTGTAGTATATCGTCCGACTTGTTTGTGAATCGGAAAATTGAGAGAAATATTTTTGATTTATTTTGAACGTCGCGTCGATTGTATTGACAGTTCCAGGTTAATTTTGATTGTAAATATTACTGGCAAACGAGCGAGTTTATAGTAGTTTACGTATATCTTAAAAATGGCAATACTAATTTGGTTTTCTACTAGCAGCAATAACAACAGGTTTTTTATACCACGAAACAACGCTTCGTGTTTATTTTAAAAGTATTTTTGACATAGGTAACTACGTGTAAAACGTTAACTTACTGTTTGAAATCCTGCCCAATCCGACTATGTAAAATAATATATTTAGACATCATGATAAACAACGCTCCAAGTATATAATAATTATAATTAGACCGTTGCACTTTCTTCACAGATCGAATGTAACCTGACGACCTGATTAGCGCAGTGGCTAAGCGATTGGGTTGCGGGTTCGATTCCCGCACGGGACAAAACTTTGTGCGAACCACAGATGTTTGTCCCGAGTCTGGGTGTTTGTGTATGTGATATTTCATGTTTGTGAAACGCACTCACGACACAGGAGAAATTCCTAGTGTGGGGCGACGTTTTAAAAAAAAAAACGAAGGCAAAGGCAAAAAGCTGTTTTCTGGTTTTTCTAGTAAAAATACTGGTACGTTTGTGCGGTACAAAATTGACCATCATAGCAACAACTTTGTTCGGAGTAATATTCTGGAAGGAGCTTACCAATGACATATGGCTGACCCTTATTGCTCTTAAGGCCGGGTCCCATACATTTTCGCCTTCCATTTTTTCTTCTAAATCCGTAGCGGCAGGGGTTACAAACATTTAAATAACACTTGCATTTACTTCATCAGAATTGTATTTAATATTTACGTACAGAAAAACGATTTGGCAATTTTGTGTTTTATGTTGAAGGTGATAGAATCGATTAGCGTTTGGACATTCTACATAATTATTTGAATAGTTAACACACAGTCTGAATGTTTGTGCGTTTAATTTGTATATTTAAGTAAGTGGTTCCTCCACACGGAATGTTCCGGAGATCGGTGCAAAATGTGTTTATTTTGTACCTACAAACGTATACCTACACATTTCTTAAGCAGATATCACAAACATTTAAAGATTATAGGACTAATACGCCTTATTGAACTTGTACTTTTACCCAAAGAGATATTACTTTAACTAACACCAATTTTCTTTCTCACTCTACTATAACTATTACCTATTTTCCCATTGTGTGCCAAGCTTTCGTCAGTTCATTTTATAACACCTTGTTTAGTTTTAGTACTATCTGTAACTAGCTATAAGGTTTATTTATATTGATCTTGTACATTTAAACTATTAGTTTTAGATAGATACACAGCGTTTTATAACTTTGAATCCCTCTAGGTATAAGTCTGACTCTAATGTTTTTAAATGTAACTAGATACTAAGTAGGTATGTATATGATAAGTAATAGTACTTGATATGTAAGTATAACCCAAGGTTTATTGCAGATGATATCTAAGGTTTTTTTATATTAGTCATTCCAGTTGCTTTTATGTCTTTGTTACGCAGTTTACCTACAAAATTGAGGTTATATAAACATTCTGTGTAAGAACTTGTGAGGAGACGTTCAGAATTAGATCCACAAGAAACAGGTCATCTGCAATAATCCTTACTATTAAGGCATATTCGTTTTTCAAGGACTACACCTCGCTTTCTTAATACCTATTGTTAGCAGCTTTAAGCGCTTTAGCGGTAACAGCTGTATCTTTCAGACGACAATTTCATATTTATTTGACCGTTTTAAAGTCCGCATTCAGTTTCCAATCTTAAATGATATGGTTGTAAGCTTTAAAACCAACCTAGTTTCATAAAAATTCTATATTGATAAAGGGAATTTTAATGATGGACACGAGCACGACGTGAACCCGCGACCTTCGCCGTATCGTGACGTAGCTCTGCCAACTAAGCTACTCGTATTCTGTCGAATCAAGTTCCTTGTTAGCATTTATTTCTCGAGGGTGACGTCAGGTATTATCTGTTGGAATCTATTATTACTAACTCAGTAAGGTATAAACCTTTACATCTATAAATCAATGAAACGATAATACCAACCCAAAATATGAGTTATTAGCATAGGCAATATGTCAAAATAACACAAAATGTCATATTCAAAAAGGCTGTAAAACTTCTCGGGGCAAGTTCTAGAATGTTCCATAGCCATTACAAACTCAAACAAATACACCACAAGGTAACATAATCAAAATTCTTCGTATCCCATCGTGTTTACAGTGCATTAAAGTGGGATGTTGCGCTTGCGACTCCATCAGCCTCAATGACGTTTTATGCGTCATAAAACTAGGAGTGCACTCAGCTAGCGCACCTCCGCTAATGAACCGCGTTTTAACGGGATGCAGCTTATATAGTGTGTGCTTTGTATGTGTGCTTGTGTAAAGTTTGAGATTTATAATAGGAACGAGTGACGACAGAGGTTACAATGCAATGAGGTTACGAGGTCACAAATGCTAATGATTGTTTCTCTTATCAGTACATAAACGTCATCACTGCTGAACATTCGCCTTTGACCGCTACAATGAACGGTCTGTGGGGAACGATAAAAATGCCCTCAATGATTGAGGCAATGGAATCAGTAATACACTAAAGGAGTTTTGACGAATTGTTACGAACTTGTTTATATATCGATTTTCTATTTATCGATATCGATTATATTTATCGATTTTCTTTACTTTTTCTCTCCTTTACACATTTTATAGACCTTCCTCCTTTGAATCTTCATTTAAAGTTTGTAATGAGGCACTGTCCCAGGTGGTCCAAACATAAAAGTTACCTATCGTAACTCAGGATAACGTAGCCATTTTTATGCAACTAAGTTGCAAATGTTTAATATTGCGTTTCACAATGTAAATTGGTTAGTCAATTTTACAAATACTACAGTCATCATAGCCTGATTCCTTGGTCAGCATGAGGTCCGAGTTTGAATCACGTCAGGAAAAATGTTGGCCAAAACTAGGTCTATCCATTAGGTCATTCTTAGTAGCAGCACGGAGTCTGGATGCCAGGTTGATGGCAATAGGCTCGCCCCTGTAACATTGGAACCTATAACATAACTTACTGACTGCACTGTTGTTAATGTGCTGTTAGACATCATGGACCCTATAATTAAATAGTTATTTCTGCTTTACTTACGCTACTCAATAATTTAAAAAAAGAAGCCTATTTTATAGTTTATTACCCAAATATCCACACAATATTACCATATCGATACTCCCAAAAAAGGTTTTCAACATCGTGCATTATTACAGGAAATTGAGTCGAATGCGAACCATAGTTGGTGTTTAATGGCCCCTAAGGAAGACTCTATTAGTTGGTACGATGAACTGGATTTATGGGCCAATCTCTCATCTTATGTATGAAACATTGAGGGTAGTATCCTGAGATAGGCAATACTTTGCTACAATGTAAATAGCGATTTTATCGACCGAAGCTTTCTGCGATAAAAGTTCGTAGTAATGTGAGGTGCGGGTAATAAAACTCTATATTATACAATGTTAGATTAGGGTCGTGGACCCTGAATATGGATGACCATAAAATATGTAATGTAAAGGATTATAGGTACCTACTTTAGGCTTACAAGGCCAGGTCCAATTCTTGATGTTTGAAGTGTAAAACTCAATCAAGCGATTAACTCCAATTAACACAAAAATATTGTTTCTATGTAGAATTATACGCTGAGCAGTCTGCCTCAGATACTGCACTGGCCTGCAAAACGAAGTATCACACACACAGTAATACTTGGCGAATAGGCTTCGTGGCATTTAGCGATGTCTAAGAGTTATACTTAATCAAAGAAGCCAATGGTAATTAATGGATTTATAAAAAAGAAGTAAAAAACTGTTGTGCTTGCTATTTGTTTTTAACACACACGTCTGAATACTCGATCAAAGCCTTTCACAAACAAACCCCACTCCAAACCAATTTTTCACAATAAATATTTTCATAATCACCAAATTTCTAAAGCCGCGTCCACATAAACAAGCAGCGGAGCGTAGCACATTAGCCTCGCGGGAGCGGGCGCGATTCATATTAATGTTCGCTATTAACCGACGAACGCGCGATAAATTCCCCGGGGCGATAGAATAGCGATTTATCCGCGTATCGCCTGCGTTCCAATGATATATCGCGGCCGCGTGCTTCTTTGACGATGTACCGATGTTGTGATCACGGCTTTAGATGCCGCGATTAGTTAGGGTTAAAAGTTTAGGTGGTAGCGTGTCGTGCGGGGGGTTTGTGTGGCAGATAAATTGATGACGTAAAAAATGGACGCGGTATTTTGTAACCATGTGACATAACCGGTGGATGTACATTGTACATGGCAAGTTGTCGTTCATTGTGGCGTTCTTAGGGGCCTTTGTTCAACAGTGCACGTCTTTCCGCTGATGATGATGATTATATGGTTACCAGGGGGTCTGAAATACTAATAAAGGATAGGAACATTCATATTCTGGTAGAAGTTGGAGGGTTAAGAGATTCTAAGTTCATATTATGAATAAAAAAAGTTAGTAACTTGCGTATTTCTAGTTTTTGGTTCGTTGTGTCCATTGTGGAAAATCTTCATGAAACAATTTAAGTTGAATCAGTCCTCTCAATCTCTACTTGAGAGCTATTACTTTGAACATCTTTATACAGTGGAGCCCAATTCAATCTCATGTAATCTTGTCCGGATCCCATTTATTCGCGCTAACGACT
Organism: Abrostola triplasia; assembly: GCA_946251915.1. Classification (NCBI taxonomy): domain Eukaryota; kingdom Metazoa; phylum Arthropoda; class Insecta; order Lepidoptera; family Noctuidae; genus Abrostola; species Abrostola triplasia. Next base: position 3,233,621 of record OX276433.1, read on the forward strand.
CGAGCGAGTGTACCGAATTCTCGATTCTCATCCATTGGATTCCATTGTGAAACTTTATTTTAATACCGTCTTTAGTTTTTGGAAATGCATTACTTATGACTTATACGTCGCAAAGCGCGGAGTCTTGGGGTCAAGTCTCAGGTCATTTTTTAACTGGAAATTCTCACTAGCAGCACATATTCTAAATGTGTCCGAATAGTGGCGATAGGTTTGCCCCCATTATTACGACTAAACATACCTGGCAAAATGTGGATTTACTACACATCTTTGCCTACGCCTTCAAGGACTACACCGTGAGAGTGCAGGGCTGGAACAGTATGACTAATCCAACTCCCCGATGCAAAGATAACGCCACAAGCAAGGACCATAAATGCTGTAATAATAACAACCAATAATGTCCCACTGAAGGGTAAAGGCCTCTTCTTGTATAGAGAATGATAAAGAGATAGATCACCAACGGCTTGGCAATTTCAGATAACGAAATCCAGGTGTCCACACGATGTTTTCCGTCACCATTTGTCAGTGGTGTGTTAGAATATCCTAGAAAGTATTGACATGGAAAAAGTCACATTGGTACTTGCCTGGGTTTCAACCAGCAACCGTGTTTACAAATCGAAATGTCAGCCACTAGGCCACCAAACTGACTGCTGTAAAACACACTTCCAGTAACACAAGTAGCTAATTTTGTTTTTCAAATAGCTTGATTTGTCAAACCCAGGATATCACGCTCCGAGTGAACAAAAGCACCAATGAAGCGGGCTTTTCGTTTTTTCTTCGTATTTTTTCTCACAGCCTTTGAAGGACAAGTGCTTTGTTTTACGTCCATTGTTCGTTTGGTGTTTATTTTAACCTTTTTCTGCAGCCGACAGCCATTAGTACAAGTAAAGAGTAGCGGCGTAATTATGATTGACGTGTGCATCTGTTGCTTCAATAATTATTTCGTTTGTAGAAATAATAATATAATCTTTATTTAAATAAAAACAAGGTATGACAATACAATATCGAAGTGTGAAAAAAGTACAATTAACAGTGTTCTTTGTAATTGGCGTATTGTATAGTTTTAAGTATAAATTTTATTATTGTAAAATGAGAAGAACCTTGAAATAAATCAATATAACAAATATAACAAACACGGTACAATAGCCCCTAACAACTTAATCATTGCTAGATTGCTAAGAGTCGCACGCCCAAAATATATGTTGCAAAATAACTACCTATACAACTTAAGTACAACTTAACATAACAAACGTAGTATACCACTGCACATTCGTCAAGATTGATAATACATTATTATTTTACCTCAACCTATGTGTACATAGGCAGGCCTCCTATGATCATGATGATGTGTACAATGTCCATATGAAATCTTTTCAAACAAATCAGCCTAGCCTTTAGAAACACCATCAATATAAACTATCCCTACTAATATTATAAACGCGAAAGATGTAAGTATGGATGGATGTTTGTTACTCTTTTACGTAAAAACTACTGAATGGATTTCAATGAAATTTCATATGGAGGTAGCTGACACCCTGGATTAACACATAGGCTACTTTTTATACCGAAAAAATGTAGAGGATAACACCGCGGGGCGCAGCTAGTATATAATAATAGTGTACAAACCGAGATGAACAATAATGCTGGCTGTACACTTAGTATAATGAAGTACTAGTACTTCATATGTCCCTAGAGACCACTGCGGTTAGTTCCATACAACTACATGTATACAGATAGATACAACACTAGCCTTTGTCTGCAGACAAAGTAAATACAGCCTGATATTATAATAACCGACACGTAAATCGTACAAATGTAACAATACATTCATGTTTGTTACTCTTGTCCGCAAAACTACTGAACGGGTTTTGATGATAATTTACAATAGGTACTTCATCATCATTAAATATATAGCCAAATATGATCCTTACGGAAACATGAGAGTCCAAGGAATAATGGTTTTAGAATTAAAATGACTTGTAAAGTTCAAAGAGCCCTTTTATTTTAAAGTTAATACAAAAAGTCTAGCTAAGGCTACGGCTCAATGACAAAAAAAAAAAAGTGGGTAGTCAGGAAAGTCAAGTTTTTTGTCAGCTGTTTTTTAAAATTTAATTAATAACATATATATTAACAATTTTTACATTCTAATGATACACTAAGTACAATAAGTATATCTACCTGCCCTACAAGTGTTATCTCCTCTATACCTCTACAAACACAAACATCACTACTATGGAGTCTATCAAGAGCACTCTCACTGACATGATGGAGCTTTTTAACAAACGGATGTCCGAGTTTGAGATGGAACTTCATAAGGCACCAACTGCTGCATCCTCCGCCTCCGGCCTAGCAAGTGAGTTCACTGCTTTCCGTGCATTTATAATTCAAGCGCTTGGCTGTCTTCAAAATCAAGTACACATGCTTGCTTTAAATGTGGACACCATGGAGATGAGAGGGCGCCGAAAAATGCTGCTGCTGCATGGTGTGTCAGAGCTGAAGGACGAGGATACTGCTCAGACTGTAGCCAACATTGTCAAGGATCGGCTCAAGTTGAATGACTTCAAAGCAGCAGACATCAAGCGCTGTCACAGGTTGGGTCGCACGTCGAATAGAACCCGGCCCATCCTCTTCAAGCTCTACAGTTCTGAGCTGCGGAATAAGATTTGGTTTGACAAGACCAAGTTGAAAGGCTCAGGTATTACTGTCTCTGAATTTTTGACCAGGGCTCGGCACAACCTTTTTATGTCTGCACGCGAGAGATTCGGGGTGAACCAGTGTTGGACTAGAGACGGCACCGTGTATGTACTCGGTCAAGATGGCAAACGTAGACGCGTCGTCTGTATCGACGACCTAGACAAAGTTGGTCAGCCGTCGACAGACACACAACGGGAGACGTCCGCCACCGAACCGGAGCAGAGTACCGCACCGCCGATTCCCGCAGTAAAAGCTCCCAAATTAAAGCGTGCTGCAGCTAAAAAGTGATGTCTGTCGTATCTCTCATTATCTGCATAGCATCCAGGTATCTTTTAGTTCCACGCACTAAGCTATATGTATTCCTCGTTACTCATACCCCCGTATTGTTTTAATAAGTATTTTTTTTTGTTGTTTCTCGTGGGTTTCTCACTAATACTAATATTTATTCTTTTACCAAGAGGTTACTTGAAAATATAAGTTTCATAGTCCGTCCGTCAATGTCAAATTGTCGACATGACAAGTAGTAATGTCAGGGTATAAAGTGCGTTCGGATACTTAGTCACGCTTTTTATTTAAATTTATTCAATTTTAAATGTTGGCAACCTGGACTATGGAGTTGTTTTAGAATTTAAACAGTACTACTATTTCAGTGTATGCGATTTTGTTAACACAGCCGGCAGGTGGACATAATAATAAATTTTATTTAATTTTTATCTATAAATAATTGTTTTAGAATATATATTTATTTGTATATTATAATTTTAATATTATATATTTGTTTTTGAATTATCTATGCTCGACAGCACAAATTGTAGTGACGATAGTTTTTACTCCTTAAGCAGCGACAATGATAGTTTTTTAAGCATTCCTTCACTATCAAATTCCCTTGACTCAACTTTTTCTGATGTATCTAAGAACTTTAATGTAATCCACATAAATGCTCAAAGTATTCCGGCTCACTTCTCCGATATGCTGGCTAGTTTTGACTGTAAGAGTATTCACGCAATCCTTGTGTCGGAGTCTTGGTTAAAGCCCTGCCTTCCGTCTACTTCTTACACTCTCCCCGGCTTTCAACTCATAAGGAATGATCGTGCGATTGGCTCCGGTGGTGGTGTGGCTATCTATCTTCGTTCGCATATTCCTTTCTCCGTAGTAAACATGTCCGCTCAGCCACCTCCGTCAAACGCAGGCGAACATATCTTTATTGAAGTTGAACTAAATCATTCGAAAATCCTTTTAGGCGTGTATTACTGTCTTTTATTTATTTTTTTATTTATTTTATTAAGGTCAGCCAACAACTGTTTACACATTACATTTTTACAAACTTGAGTAATACATATAAAAGTACGTGTAACAGTTTCTTAAAGGCTAACACCACATGCAAAGAAAACGGTTATAAAATTGTGAATTAAAAAAAAAATAATAATAATAATAATAATTTGGTTAGTTAGTTCAGTAATTTGGTTACCAAAATTAATAATTAAGCACAAACAGACAATTATACCTTCAAGACCAATTAAAAATGATTACAATAAAATAAAATTAAAATTAAATAAAATTAAAATTAAAATTAAAATAAAATTATTAATACTGTCCTTCTTTACGTATAAATTTTTTCTCATCTTTTGAAAACCTCTTGGAAACTTTAACCCCCTCTTACAGTCACACTATAATCATGGGCGATTTTAACACCTGTCTCCTCAAAAAAGACTCTCGTTCTTCATCATTTCAATCCGTTGTTGAATCCACTAATCTATCTATCCTAGACCTCGATGCCACTCATCATTTTCCCAATTGTGTACCTTCTCTTCTTGATCTTATTCTTGTCTCTTCTACTGATCACATTGCCAAGCATGGTCAATGTTCAGCAGATGCCTTTTCCTATCACAATTTAATATTTCTCTCCTACAGAATTCGAACTCCTAAGGCAAAGTCTAAAATCCTTATGCTTCGTAATTTTGGGGATATGGACTTGGACCGTATTCGGGAGGATGCTAGTAACATTGACTGGGCTCCTGTAATGTCATGTACATCAGTTGATGAACAGGTCAACCTTTTTACCGCCTTGCTGACACAACTCTATGACCTACATGCACCAATCCGAGCTGTCAAGGTAAAACATCTGCCGGCACCTTGGCTTACGAATGACATCAAGGCCCTAATGTTAAAAAAAACATCAGCCAAAGCAAAATTTAAGAAACGACCTACGGACCTTAATCGTGCTGCCTATGTAACCCTAAGAAATCACTGCAATAAGGTGTGTAGGAATGCTCAACGCCAACACATTCATAACTCTGTTCAGAACGGAGAACCTGCAAAGGTCTGGAAATTTCTAAAGACGCTGGGAGTTGGAAAATTACGACGTGATTCCAATACAAATACATGTGACGTTAACTTACTTAACAACCACTTTACAACTTCTTCCAATTTTGACAGGACTATTAAGGATGCTACTCTAAATGATCTTTCTACAATTCCAACCCCAAATTTTTCTCCCTTTGTCATTAATCAATTTTCTGCTTGTGGTGTTAGAAGGAGCATTGTATCGATAACATCAAACGCAATTGGGTGTGACTGTATCAGCCGTAAAATGATTTTACCCATCCTTAACGAAATCCTTCCTATTATTGTCCACATCCTAAATTTTTCTGTCACTAGCAGCACATTTCCCAGTGCGTGGAAAGATGCTCAAATTATTCCTTTGCCCAAAAAATCCAACCCTGCTTCCTTCAGTGATTATCGTCCTATATCCATATTACCTTTCCTCTCTAAAGTCCTTGAAAGTTTAATTCATGACCAACTCATCGCTTTCCTTTATAAAAATAATCTCCTTAATCCTTTCCAATCTGGATTCCGTCCCGGTCATAGTACAACTACTGCCCTTGTTCATATTACGGATGATATCAGGTCGGGCATGGAAATCGGAAACCTCACGGTACTTGCACTCTTAGACTTCAGCAATGCTTTTAATGCCGTGGATTTCGATATATTGCTTGGCATACTGTGCTCCTGTAACATATCTCCATCAGTGATTGACTGGTTTCACAGTTACCTGTTTGGCCGTCGGCAGCGCATTTGCATCGGGGATACCCTCTCCTCCTGGAGCAATACTTGTGCGGGCGTACCACAGGGTGGCGTGCTTTCTCCACTTCTTTTCGCTATTTTTATTAACTCAATTTCAAATGGTCTCACTTCTTCCTACCACCTTTATGCAGATGATCTTCAATTTTATTGCCAGGCTCCTCCTGGTAAACTATCCGAAGCTATCGACGTCATAAATAGAGACTTAGTCTGCATACGCGAATGGAGCTTAAAGTTTGGTCTTAAGGTCAACCCAACCAAATCACAGGTAACCGTGATTGGCAGCTCGCGCATGATTTCTGGGGTCGACTGGTCTATCCTTCCTCAAGTTTATTTTGATGGCAACTTAATTCCTTTTTGCGATAAAGTCAAAAACTTGGGAATATACATTGACAAAACGTTATCTTGGACTACTCAACTGCAGGAGGTCAGTCGTAAGATGTTTGCTTCAGCGGGTTCTCTGCGGCGGCTCCGTAATTTCCTCCCCATATCCACCAAGATTACGTTAGCACAATCACTTCTTCTTCCGATTCTCGACTATGCCGATGCCTGCTATCCTGACCTTACAGAAGAGCAGCTCGATAAACTTGAGCGACTTCAAAATGTTGGTATTAGGTTCATATTTAACTTGCGTAAATATGATCACATTTCAGAATTTCGCACAAAGCTCAAATGGCTGCCTATCCGCCTTCGCCGGAATACCCATATTCTTTCGCTTCTTTACAACGTACTTTTTAATCCCTCTGCCCCTTTCTACCTTAAAGAACGCTTTTCGTTTCTCTGCGACACACATTCTAGATCATTACGTTCATCAGAAAATTTGTATCTTAGAATCCCACCGCATTCCACAAAATTCACTGATAGATCCTTTACAGTTCAAGCTGCACGCTTGTGGAACGCTTTACCGCTCAATATCAGACGTGCACAATCGTTGCAGGCTTTCAAAAAGCTTGTAAAGGAGTTTTACCTATCGCTGTAACTCTTTTTTTAGAGCTTGTTGACTTTTATTCCTGTCCCATTTACTACATTTGTATTATGTATGTATTTATATAAGTATGTATTATTATTGAAATTTAAAAATCTATATCTGCGATTAGTCTGCAATATGTACACCGTGACTGCCCGTAAACCGTAATTTTTCTATTGTTTTCTTTTTTGTCCATCCAAAGGTTGTCTGGAAGAAATCGCCTTGTGCGATAAGACCGCCCTTTGTACATAATTTTAAGTCTGCGTTCTTTTACTCATTGTAAATTGGTGTACAATAAAGTGTATATATATATATATATATATATTATAATCATCAGCTTTTAAATGACCCACTGCTGGACATCCTCCTCCCCTAAACGCCACTGCTTCCACAGTAGGTACTTAATGATATAGAAAGCTTTTTGTGCCTAATATTTTCTGTAGGATGCGCGTAACACTGCGGTATATAACTAGTACACAAATAAATAAGTCAATACCTCTCTTCTCTAGTCTAAACATGCTCCTTTACTAGTCACAACAAGTATTCATACCATTCCATTATAGTATACCTTTCTGCCACAACATTGACTGCTCACTTTGTAGTACACTAGAGTACTACGTACCAAATACGGAGTACGTAATACTAGGTACGAAGTACGGGGCGGGCCATTGTCTTCGAACATTGTAGCAATCAATTTACTTCGATTGGCTGGTATCAGTTGCGCGAAACAGCTTGAAACTAACGCAGCATGATGTAATAGACGAAACTGCTGTTTGTTTCAAAAGGCAAGGAAGGAATTACTAGTAATGAGCGTTTGCATGCAGATATACTATAAAGAAAAATATATATATATACAAGACTTTCTACCAACACTTTAAGATAGTATAATCAAAGAACCTAATTATTCTCTTTGGTAAAAACAGGTTTCAGAACATGATTTAGGCATTATTATTATCATCATCATCAGCAGTGATTGCCGATCGGTATAACCGTTGAAATGCAAAGTCGAAGGTGCAAGTTCTAACCCCGGCACGCACCAATGTCTTTTCGAATTCATGTGCTTATTATAAATAAGTTATCAGTTAACGGTGAAGGAAAACATCGTGAGGAAACCGGCACACCTGAGAGATTTTTCAACGGTGTGTAAAGCCATCAGAGAGCTACAGGCGGCTCAAACTCTAACATCAGGTTTTTCATCAACCATATGATAAAAAGAAGAATTATCATAGGTACATGCCACCATGACGCTATAAAACAGAGGAAGGCTAAATAAGAATCATACAGTACCAAGTCTATTCTGGCCAAACATATGGTTGAATTCTTCTTGCTTCTGAACTTAAAGTAAATAGATACGTACAGGTGAACTCGTTATCCATTCTGTAGGAAGTCACTCACATCACATGACACTTAAAATCGTTTTACCACCTCAGCTGTCAAAGATTAAGCATCTAAACGTCATTAATATTTTCATTGAGTTCCCCACAGCGATACATTACGTTGCCCTCACTATAAAATTCAAAGGAAACTCGTTTCTATTCTGCAGATGGAAACATAAAGGGGTACTCCCATTATCCATTTTTATCGTGTCTTCATACAATGGAACTTGATATGAATAATGGTGGAACTATATACGTCAGAGAGCTGAGATATAAATCTTTCAATAATCGATGTTGTTCCGATGTTTATTTATTGCATCGATACTCGGGCATCGAGATCTCGGTGCGAGTATTTTTTCTCTTGAAATAACAATGGGCGATTTATTGTTTCGTTGGTATACGTAAGGCTTTGTTGTTTGGGGGAAGCGAACTTCGTAAGATTTATGCAGTACAATATTTAGTTACTGTTAGGTCTACGGTAACACGATGACGGATTTTAGGATTTATGCGAGCTATTTGCCAGAACAGCCCCCTTACCGTGAACTCTTAAAGCAGGACAGTTTACGTTATGGAAGTGAGAGGCCGTATTACATTACACGTACCGTCGTATCGCTTCCATATCATAAACTGTCCTGCTTTATGAGTTCATGGTAAGGGGTAGTTCTTTTTAAAACCACGTAATAAATCTTTATCAAACTAATAATACCGATCACACCCATTCACTATTGTTTTTCGCCAAAGATCAAGCTAAAAAATGTTCATCACATCAATGTGATACTTGGTATTAATATGTGCATGCTGTGGTCACCTATAATTAAAGGAGTACACCAATAATTATTTGAATTAAATTAAGAATGATTGTGTATGTCCGTTGTTAGAGGCCCAATATATAAATAAATAAATAAGTCACGACCTTTCATATCATTTGAATACTCTCATTCGCTTAAAACTTAACCCATTCGATGATCAAACGTCAGTACACAAACGGGGAGTGCCATATTCAACTCTCAAACAATATTGCCATCATTAAGGGTTAACACCACGTCCCCACACAAATACTAAACATAAAAAGGATGATATGCGACCACGACTGGCTCACTCAAAACAGAAGTGTTGATGGCAAACCAAATAAGGCTGTTACACCCGGGTTTGTTAGCTTAGGTCATGTTATGGGCGATATTTACGTGATACAAGGCGTTTACGATACGCTTTTTATTGAGTATTTGGCTGTAGGACTCAATTGTTGGACAGAGTACACGCACACGTGTTTTTCTGTGTTATTTTCTTATTATTTATTTATATGACTTTTGTTGTCATTTTTTCATGTTGCCCATGCTAAGCCTACATCTAAATTGATAAAGGAAACATGAAAAATGATGGACACGAGCGGGACTCCAAACGGCGACTTTCGCCGTACCGTAGCGCCGATCTGCCAACTGAGCAATCGTGTCATTGACATCCAGCAGTGCCTCAGTCAATTTAGATTATTTATTCCACATAGATCTATCATTATATGTAGGTAGAATCAAATGATGTAGTAAACAATATTATAGGTAAATATTTAAAGTAATAACAAGCCTTGGTGAATTCATTCAAGGAGCACGTAAACAAATCAGCAAGCTCTGCTATAATTTTATTCTCATCTGTATCTATGTCTTCATCTTTTGACAAAAATCTTTCAGTATCTGAACAGACTCTTTATGGTATAAATATTAAATCAATAATACCTAGTCATCATTCCTTTGATTTGTAATCAAAACTAGTAGGTAATCCTTTCTATAATTATAAATTATAATTGTATAGGTTGAAGTAGCTTTAATTTTATATACGTAGGTATAATTCAGGAGTCCGTTAATTAAGTATGTTTAAATAATGGATTAAATATCAATATTAATTGACCAAAGTGTTACTGGGTTTTCCCATTAGGTAATTCTCAGTAGGAGCACGGAGTCTGGATTTATGCCCGGTTGATGGCAATAGGCTCGCCCCCTATTACATTGGGACCTAAAACATAACTGGTGAAATGTGGGTGGACTATATGTGCACCTCTGCCTACCCCTTTGGGGAATACAGGCGTGATGTTATGTTATGTTGTGTGTTATTTTTGATTGACCAAAATATGTTATAGCTACATTATCAGTTTTATCATTAAATAAACTGTTAATTATAATATGTGATCATTAAATACTATAAACTGTTTGTAATTAATTAAGGTTATCTAATTATATGAGTCCAGATAATCTCGAATATGCCTGATTATGTAAATTATGCTATATAAACTATTAGATCTATTAATTGATAAATAAATTATCGAATTGTAACTAGATTTAGTTTGTGTGTTTAATTAATTTTACCTAATTAAGTCATAGTTTTTAAGTATCTAGATTTACCAAATAAAAACCGCTAAAACCTACATGCCACAACCAAATAAATTACAAAAGTACAACGAAAAAAATACGACAACCGCTCGCGTACAAACCTAACCCTTCTTAACAGACGAAGAGACCGAAGAGACGGAGCCCCCAGAATTAGTGACAGAAGAAATAGAAGAAGCCCCACTACCACCTATAATACCGCCTCCAATGCCAACTGTCAACGACACAGGAAACATTTATATACGATATTTGACACGTAAGTTTGTACTAAATGGTTCTTCTGTTACAGGTTTGTTTGGTGGTTGCGAGGATTTTAAATGTGGAAGCTTTAATTTATTTTTCTTCTGACACATTCTAAAGTTAAAATATTTGTTTTCATCGAACATTTTTAAGTTTTTTAGAATATAGATACCTATTTAGTTTGTCTATTGGTATCAATAGTTAAGTAGGAAATTTAACCGCAAAATATTTCGACTTAAAAAAATCTTGAACTTTAAATAAATAGAGCGATTGATTTAATTGTTAATTTTCCAATAAAAAATATTACTGGAGGGGTAAAATAAAATATTAATGTCAATACAAAACATTTCACTGATTTAAATTACGTAGAATTGAATAATGATGAAAAATAATAAAATTCTAGATATTTTATTCACCAAGGTATCTTTATGCCAGTAACCAAATAGCGTTATGCAAATGGACACCTCGCAACAGTTCAATATAATAAATTGCACACAGTTTAAATCGCAATACACTTCTGTTTGACCCGCAAAACCGGCTATGTGCGGAAACGTTCAGATTATTGTCATAAATTGCCTATGCGGATATATGCGACCAAACGGCGTATGCACATTTCGATTAACTCTATTGGGAAACGTAATGAAATGCTCCCGTACAATAAAATTAAATCCGGCGATCTCATAAATTGATTATCCCGATGTAATAATTTGAAAAAAAAAAGCGATACGCGCTTTGTTATTGGAATTGTATTGTCACACTCAATCATGGTTCAATAGAATTATACAAAAGAGAATATATGTATATAAGTGCTTAATATTTTTTAACCTCTCAGAACTACGCGATATCTCAAAGAAAAAAAGTAATATTCTAAAAGACAGGCTTGCAACTTGCCAATTCGATAAACAAAAGCGTTTAATAAAAAAATGTTATAAAAGTAAAAGATCCAAATTCGAATATTCGATTTAAAAACACTGTAATTAGAACAATTCAAAAATCAAATTCTTTTCGACAAATCCTAATCCGCATTTCGAATTCACATTCTAATAGTGTTGGACACAACTCGTTATCCAATTTTTTTAAATCATCGCAAACGAGCATCGCGGACTCGGCATTATCGAATCGCAAGTGCTATCATAAAGCAATCGAGATGGCAACGACACGATTTCGTTCAGCTGAATAATGAATACTCGATAATAATTGATCGCAATATTTCTCTTTGTTGTTCGAGATTTACGTTTGCACGAGTTTTCTGACGTCATGGTTTCGTAATTGGTATCAATTGTCGGACGTGCAATGATTGATGGTCTGATATGAACCTTTTTAAAGGGCATTAGACTCATTTATAATGACAAGCAAGGTAACAGCGTATTCGAAAGGGTTTCATATTAAATTACACTCATTTTGGTGGCCATAATTACATTTTGTAATATAGTATCAGTGACGTGTCAATACACAAAGCCAATGAGCCAGAATATAAGAGTAAAGTTTATATCGATCGGTTACGAAACCTTTAAAATAAGCTGCAATCAATAAATTCAGCTTACTTCCCCTGAAGAAACGCCCCAATTTCTATTCCTATTTAGACAGCTTGCAATAAATTTAATCTAATAACCAACAGTTTCATTGACCGACCCAATGCACAATTCACTGCATCAACCGCAAAATACCAAGAATTCAGCGGAGACTTCGCAAGCAACGCAATAATATTTAAATGAACTCTACCATAACACGAGCTCCCGTTACACTCAAAATTAATTCCATTAACAAAGATTTATATCACCATATAACCCAAAATTCCTTGCCCACAAACTTATCTGACGTATTCATTAAGATCGTTTCAATTTAGCAATTTAATTCCATACAGTGGCGTCTAGACTCGTAATTTAATCCGGCCAGGGCTGGCGCGAATGATGCGACTAAAAAAATGGCCGTTTTTTTATCCGAATGCGTGCGTTGGCACGTCCCGAGGCCCGTTTCAATCCCGCTCACATATAAAACGTGATCATTCACCTCTGCCGTCGAGGAATAAATATATACGTCAGTTTCCCCCGTCCATCGTCGACGTGATTCTAGAGCAAATATTTGATAGCCGTGCAGTAGATGCGTGCACCGCAGTAGGCTATGGTTGCCTAGATTAAAGGCTTAAAGTGTCCTTAGAACTACGATTAGCATATGGCTGTGAATGCTTTTCGCATAATTAGGTATCTGCTCTTGTAGGTAGGTACACAATGATTCATCTTAAATCTGACTTTTACGTTCAGATTGACGTTCATTCATTAAACATGGCGGCCGTTCTAGAAGTATAAAACACAAATTCTCCTTATAATATATTTCCACGTTGTGTTAGTTGTCAGTCTAATTAATCCGAGCCACACCCCGGAAAGCTGCAGCACTCGGTATGAATTGTTTTGTATCCCCGCTATTTCGCGGCAGGATTTGATCTACCTTTTTTGATATCTCTCTAATCTGGGCCCAACCTCCGCTGTGTCCATTCTATGAATATTTTAACTCCTTTGTGACACTTCTCGAAAAAATACGTTACGATGCTTTTATTAATGTCGCATCGATCGTATCGGTGGGGAGGATACGTGGAACTGGATGGGATTTCATTTTCTAGTTCGCGGACCAAACGCTCCCGCGGCGTTGTCCAATGTTCTCGGAGATGGTCCCTCTAGATAGGTATTTCCGTTCCGACTCGTTGATCGGGTCTGCGAGGAAGTCGCTGTACGTGTACATAATTGTTTCGTTGCTGAACTCGCATTTTTCGACAAGATAATGCCATTAATCTCGTCGCGAATAATGAAAATGTACCGCGCGACTCTCGTGTTCATCCTATGTAATTTTGTGGAAAACAATTCGGTAGGATTCTCTGTTGTGCGACGCGGCCAAGTTTCCGACAACTTTCTGCGACTCTTCACTCGAGAAATTAAATTTATTTATCGCAACTGTTCACAGTTAGTTATGTTAAAGAAGTTGCGATATGCGAACATCTAAATAGAACGCATGGCACGTAAGAAATGTCTAATTTATGAATCCTTTGCTGTTATGTCGTGTATCAGAGCACAAAAGGTCGCAAATATTCATGTTTTATTAAGTTTATCCTAAATCCTAAAGTTATGACTTATGATACCTATAGTTATATCTGTTTTTTTTATTATTGGTTCTAAATTATATTTATTCACAAACTCTTATTTATTTAAGAACATTCATTTAATTTATTTTATTACTAACTATTACAAGCTACTGTTTACTTATAATTACAGATATACCTGAAATTAATTACTTAAATTTTCTTTCAACAGCATTCAAAATAACCACAGACGAAATTCAACCTTAGCAATATTTACATAAAGTTCTTTATCCTCCACAGATCCACCTGAGATCACAATCCGACCTCGGAATCTGCAAGTGCGCGCGAACGGGATTGCCGCCTTCTACTGCGCTGCGCGAGGCGACCCCATACCTAACATACAGTGGAGAAAGAACGGAAAACGAGTCTCTAGTAAGTATCTATCATTATAATATTCATTGATAACAATGCTAATGATGTGGTAGAACAAAATAAAGAGGCCTTAAACGAAATACGCAATGGAAATAAAACAGAAATATTTGACGAGGAACTGGAGTAAAACAAACAGTTAGTGCATGAAATCAATTGTAATAACAAAAATGAATAATTATAGAGACGACTACATGCGGGGCCAAAATCTCATTTTTTAAATCTTTAAGTCTAACGAGGCTTTTGTCCACAAGGACACGCCAGCCTCATCGTACCTTAATTTACATGATAACATTAACTATATGGACTTACACTTACTTACTTATATGGACAGGAATCAGTGACGAGCTAGCACCAAAGCACTCAACTGCTTACCTAATTCTAACTTTGGCAAAAATATCTTATATAATTAGGAATGTTTAAAAATAACACAGAAATCGGAACTGTGTTGTTTAGGATGAAGCCTCTAGGCTCAATCAAAAACAAAATATGTTTATAAGCAGGCTCAACACTAAAAGCGTAAACAATACACAAAGAAAAATCACTAACAAAGCCGAAGAAAAATCCCGAACACAAATCCAAGCTACACAGAGTTACTTCCACTATTTTTATCCTTGATTGAAATGTAAAGCCACGTTTTTATCCCATAAATATCTTGGACGGTAATGACGTCTATAAGCCTTGGGCAATGAGCTGAAAAAACGTATCGTTGGCTACGCACGCGAGAGAAACCCGCGTCCCCCCTCCCCCGACACCCTCTAAATAGTTTCATCGGTTCCTATGAAAAATGTAATCGTACATCATCTGTACGAAGCCACCGACTATAAAAGAGTAATGGCTACGTTTACACCCACCGGTCTCATTCCATATTCAACGTTATCGAAGTTACTTACGATTTGTCCGACTGTCGGCGCATGCGATCCATCAAATGTCGCCAACGTTTGTAGGCAGGCGTACTGTTTTCTGTTTTTATTGCTAGGTATTATTGCCGTTTGTTTTGGGGATTTGAGAAATATGGGCAATTTAATCTAGCAAACTTTTTGTTTTAAATATTCGTTGATAGGAATAGTTTAATGTTTATTTAAAGATTCATAATGCTGATTATAAGTAATTTCAAAAACTAAAAATAAATAATAAAGTATAAAAGCCAACGTTATATCTTTTGTATTATAATTTACAAACTTATCAAAACTTACAAGTCATAAAAGCACTATAAGCTCTTATATTTAAAGACTAACTTAACTCTATAACAATAACAATTTATACACAACTGAATTAAATTCATAAATAATTAAAATAAATTGTCGGCATGGAGTTCAACTTGCCGTAAACATTATTGAAATCGAGAAAACTTGAGAGCTTTGCATCGACTACAGTGACTTCTTAATACTTGCGATGCAAATACTCTTCTACATTGCAAAGCAGCTAAGTTCCAGGATTCCACTCACGGGTGTAAAGAGAACGAAGTTGATTCTCAATTTTAAAAACGTTTACCTTAATGTTAGAACTTTGGAGATGATTTGAGAATTAAAATTATTCAGTTTTTGAAGTGTTGGTAATTTGAAAGGCCTTATTTCTTAGGTAAAAAGAAATGTCAAAAGTCTAGAGTAATGTTAATATATTATACTATTTAAAAGTAACCTTTGGAGTTTCTTGCCGGTTCTATAGGAATGACATTTTTGAAACCGTGCAACTAGCGCTTATAAAACGTCAAGATAAATTTTATAAGCGCCTATCATTGGTTTATTTGAAATACAGGCACGTTAAGCCGTTTTACTGTTGGTCCTGCGCCTGATCTCTCTCCAGTCATGCTGATCTACCATCCCATCAGACTATGACAGTCAGGGGATGGGGAGTGCACCTTTGTTTGCACACATATTATAAATCCCCTACGTAGTTGGCTAGTGTCAGCTGAGACAGGCCCCCGTAACTGGAGATTCAGTCAGGAGGACATCAAATATGGAATTGACGTAATTATATGTTCAGATTACATAGTCGAATCCCCATGTTTGTGTGTTTGTTTATGTCATCGCCATACATTAACGGTTCTATTCAATTCGATTCGTCTAGCGTTAAGCCACTTGTCTAGGGGTCACATAACGATAAATCATTTAATTGTCTAAAAAACACATGCCGAAACAACAGGAAAACGATATAAAACACAATAACAGAATTTTGTTTATCTGTTTCCTTGAGTTATTGTCTATTAGATAGTTTGACACTTTGGCGCGTGACCTTTTATTCTCTATGCCAGTTACTGTTACGCGACGTGTTTTTGTTGCTTTGTATTTTTTATTTAGTCGATTTTCGCTTTTGATAGGGATGTGCCAAAAATGTTTTTTACTTTTCAAGTGCAATTATTGTTGGCCAAAGAGTTAACAAACTCTATGGGGTCCAAATTAGTGCCTCTGTTAGTTTTCTCTTTTGTTGCACATTCAATTAACACCTATATTTTCAAAATAGAACAATGTGTCTGTTTAAACACAAAATTTGAACATTATCATGATTTGCATCAATGTTTTCTCAATAACAGTGATATTATATAGGTATAACTTAAGCTTAAAAAATCATTAATTGCGTGTTAAATTTAATTGAATTTCCCCCCCAAGTTTCCTAACTCGACATTCAACCTCGACTAAACTTTGACAGGATTCAATCCGTAAGTAATGACGTTAGAAAGTCGTCGAAAGAATTCGGTTCGAAAATCGAATCTGCATTCCATGAAATTCTAATTTTGAACACCGACAACGATGTACTAAATTGGCTGATAACCGTGTTGGAATAGTTGCCTCGAGCGCAATACGCTTTTTTTCACCAAACAAATTAATCCCTTGTGTTTTATTTTAGTTATTTTTGAACTTATGTACCTATAGTTTTTATTACTATTTGATGTCTTTTTGGAATACAATAAAACAGTATATGACTGCCTTTCTAAATAACTAGAGTGTGTATTTTTAGTACAGCGAACTAAAAATAATTTATTGAATGTAGTATTTTCCCTTTTTCCGAACACTTTTATTTATTTCTGCAAGCCTCATCGTTTTTCTTTATTCCGTCAATATCCGAACACAAAACCGAACAAATTCTAAAAGAAACCGACTCCAAATGGTTTAGCATCAATTTTTCGGGTCTACATGCGGCAAACAATTTGAACGTAACGTTTCCAACAAACTGAGCAATAAAACCGACGCGACGGAGCAAAGTCACAGCGCGCGTCACACGCTAGATTGACAATCACGAGTCGCGTCGACATGTCGGTCCGCCATGATGGATGACGCCTGTCCCCCACCGCAGATAGGGATGGGCTGAGATACTAAGCCGCTCAGCCTTTTGATCTCTGCTTGAAGAATTTTATCTATTTTTCTGTAATTATAGTTACTTCTGCAAAAAAAATATTTTATAATTTCAAGTACCTACGTAACACTTCTGCGAGGTACGAATCAAATAAAAACATGGGTCGATGACATGTTTGACTTGGCATTGGCAATCGCTAAAAACTCCTTAACAAAAGACGCTCAGAGTAGAGACTTACCAATAGCTGAAGAGAAGAAGCACAAATGAATTTAAAGAAATCCAGTACAAAAGAGATACGGAACATAAAAAGGTTTAAATTCCAGATAAGCACAATTTTTATCTCAGAACTCGCTCCCCGTACCATTACATAGGTATATACCTATGCATATCAGTACAGATTCCATAAAATAAATTCGCCCGTAACCCTGGATTTCCTGGAAACGCTAATACCTACTATCTGTAGCCTGAAGACACATTTTACAGTTTTACTCCGTGCTAACGTGTGAAACTTCGCGTCTGTTGGAATTTCTATCGGAACCGTGTTTATTTGAAAAGTTACAGCGGCCGCTCTGATTTCTAGAAAATGTTTTGAATGGATCCATGCTTTACTTGGCTTTTTTTATTTTACAACCCTATTAGTACAATGACTAAGAAATAGTTTAGAAAATCTTCTGGTCCTTATACTTTTTCAAATTTATAAGTAATTCCAATATATGGAACGGCAATTTTTAGTTATCTTCGTATCTTTATTAATTATGATCAAAATTGAACATACATAGGTAGTTTACCATATTTGGTTTACCATACAAAGGTAATGTATAACAAATTTTCTTTGACCACACCAATGGAAGGATATTTAATTAGTTGAAAGGTATTTTTAATCTTAACAATAATATTTTGAATTGAGCTTGACCGCTTTTAGAATTCTGCTTCCACGTCCGTCGTCACGTAAAAATAGGTCATCAGTTTCGTAATGTTTCTAAAAGTTCAGCTTAAAATGAACGTATATAGAGGTATACCTACGTATATGGTGACTCGGTCAAGACAGTTTATTTCTAGTTATTTTTCCAATGGATAGTTTGGAATTTTACCTTCGAAGTATTATTTCTTCTCTTATCCCACTCTAGAACTCTTATCTTACTCTGGATGCGTTTTACATAAACCAAATATCCCACCACCAAAACTCGGAACAAAAATCTGTGAATCACCCAATAATTATAGTTAATTACATTATCACATATTTAAGCACACTAATAATTGTACATTATTCTTATACTGTACTTATGTTTATTTTTGGTGTACAATAAAGAGAAATCTATCTATCTAAAAAAAACAAATACCAGCTCCCTACTATTGGTAAACTTGAACTTTGATACACTTTTCTTTATTTCAAATATCACAGTATGAATTCTAACCCCCTGTATCATATTTCAACAACACCATGTTTATTAAAACAGGTTTTCAGTTACTCACCACTGAACCACCCCTTATATCTAATTCTGACCACGTGTATCTGATATTGCTTTACGACTGTTATATTTTTTATTACCTTCCCTAGCTCTTGTGTACGGGAGCATCTCTAGTGTTGTAACCATGTGCTTGGAACTCGACTACAATTTTACATATCAAAGGCAAATATTTTTATTTTTTGGGTTTCTTTTAAGCATCAGCCCCCTTACCATGAACTTTTAAAAAAGGACAGTTTACGTTGTGGAAGCGAAACGCCACATTACACGTGTACGTAGCGGCATAGTCAGTAAACACAAACAAACCTTGGCATACCCTTATGCTGAAACTATGGCTCCCATGTTAACTACATCAACCATACGATAAGAATGTTAACTACAAATTTTAGAATTAGAATGCCTTTACTTTAGAAAAACTTTTGTGTGTGTTTATTTAGTTGTCTTGCGTTCCAAAGTATTTCAATAAACACAACGTTTTACCAATTTTTCCTTGCCGACAAAATTAAATTGCCATCAACCATATATAAAAAAGAAAAAAACGACAGTAGCTATAAGCCCATATAACACGATTCCTTTAGCCTTCCATTTTAAACATGACAATTTAACAGAGCCTAGTACATAATCCTCATATTTAATATTATCGCATTCTATAGAAATATTTTGTTCCGAATTCTCTATTTCAAAATCCACTCCTCACCTCACAAACTCGGCAAACGAACAACGTATCAGAAAATTTAATAGCTGTGTTATTAAGTGTTGTTCGAGTCGATTGTATTGTTTATGAGCGTATTCTTTTATTTTATTCGATTCGAATGTAACCGTCACATCTCTAGCTCATACCTATATGCGGGTAGCGGGTATATTGTGTTTTGAAGCGGTCGCACGGATTTTACTGTGTATTTTTATTACGTTTCATTTATATGTCGTCTCCTGGAACAGTACGTGGTGTTCAGAATTTCAAGTGCTCCTCTTGCGCAAAGTATGTGCTTATGAGACGGTTGATTGGTTGAATAAAACATCGATTTATATTTTAGTACTTCGGTGTCTCGATTTTTGTTCTCGGTATCTGAGTTTTTGAGTTTCCAATATTGTTTTGCTGAAAGTACTGAAGTGTTATTGATGATAGACTGGGGAATATTTAATACTAACACATAACAGCTCTATTGTCGGTCAAAGACCCCTTTTCATTCATAGTGGCCTTGGGGTTATTCAAAATAAGGTGTAGGTATACATAAGTATTCGTGATTGGGTGCCACTGTCACGACAACCCTCACTTTCATTGAGCTTTTAAATAAGGTAAAGCCATTATAGTAAGTAATTATTTAGTCATTTTTTTAAACCTCACCCCTCACTAGACATTTCTCCTATATCGTGGGTGCGTTTCATAAAATTTAAATATCAGATACACAATCACCCAGACTCTAGACAAACATCTGCGAATCCCACAGTTGTTTCCCCGTGCGGGAATCAAATCAGCAACCCTTAGCGGAACAGTCCAATCGCAGTGCTACTACGCCAATCAGGTCGTTAATTTTTGGACAGTTAACTTTTCTCACATCGCACTTAAACTTAACTCTATACATAATAATATAATAACATCTTCATCATCATCAGCCTATCTCAGTCCACTGCTGTATATAGGCCTCCTATGGCACTAACAATTGAACACTACTTTAACGTATTCAGTTTAATGGTCTCATCTTCAATTAGCAACACTTTGTAGATATATTTTCTCTGTCTGCTAGCAAATTTCGGAATACTTTAAACAATGAAATCAAAGCCTTGTAATAAAATCAAAAATAAAATAAAATCAAAGACTTGTGTCTCTAGTTATTAAGAAACTTGAATTGTGTCTCACTCGTGGACGTACCAAAACATTGTATTTTACATATTAACTGTGGATAACGTAGTGAGTTACACACTTATAATATGTATATGTTTGACTACAGTCACGCGTATTTTAGTGTGTAATTGTTTGTTTTCCCGAACTAATAAATAAATAAAATAAAATAACACTTATAAGTCATGAAGCTACACTTAAGTCTGTATATGGTTATCACGAATATATCGTTTTTGATTTGAGATTTATCGGTGTATAGATAGGTGTCTAACATTTGTTACATTATCTGACAGTTGCCTTCAAGTGTCATGTCAGAATGATTTATGATTTAGTTACAAAATCACTGGACGAGGTATTGTATCACTGATGTAGAAATCCTTCAAGTCTATCAGAGGTATTCTATCACTCACGTAGAAATATTTCTATCATGTAGAATTGTTAATAAGTGATACTACCTTCTATACGCCTCAATTGTTAATGGTGATTAAAAATTTTGTTGATGTAAATTGATAAAGGAAACTTGAAAAATTATGGATACGAGCGGGATTCGAACCCGTGACTTTCGCCGTACCGTGGCGCCGCTCTGCTAACTGAGCCATCGTGTCACTGCTCGCATCCATCGAATTTCAAGTTTCCTTTATCAATTTAGATTTAAGCTTAGCATGGGCAACATGCAAATATGACACAAAAAATGTTATAAATGTGTTTCTAACCACGACTTTAATCCTCGATGGGGTAAGCAGAGATGAGGATGACCCTTTCAGAAGTCGATTCATCCACAATTCTCTAACAATAAAATAGATACAAATTAATGTAAAATATCAAATTACACGCTCAAGTTCCATAAAATAGAGCAGGTACCTATACAAAATAATCAATAAATACATTTATGTACTATCGAAACACAATTAAATTGAACCATTATAAAAATTAATTGTTGTTTCAATTCAAATATGTCCGCTCCGCAAAAAACATTAATCTACTACAGAACATGAAACTATAAATCAGTCGTTTAGTCAACAGATGTAACACACGTGCCAGTTACAATCTGTCAACGCTTTACAAATTAGAGTTGTACATCCAAACGATTCCCGCACTTTCCCGGGAATCCGAATTTTCGCGCACAACTACAATATGCGGCAAATTCTTCCTTGAATATAAATTATCGCGCGCATATCTTTAATACGGGAATTCGGACATCGCGTAATCATAAATAATGTTGGTCCTCTTTGCTTAATACCTTTATTGTTTACTTGCGTTTCATTTTACGTGCCCTCTGATATATTATGTCGGGCTTTGGTGGGACTGGGGCACTTAATGTCAGTTTGTATGGGCTGATAATGTTTGTGAGGTTTATTGCTTCGCTGCTTCGTGGAAACTGTGGGTTCCGCAGCAAACGAATTAAACGATGTAGACTTTTTGATGGAATCTTTTTTATTACCTACTTTTGTCTATCCAGCCGTTTTTATTATCTATCGGTAAACCGAGTTTTGCAGTCTTTCCAAATGAATTATTAATTATATTACTAGCTTAATTTAACATTGAAACAACATATTCAATAATATTCAATAATATCACATATTGCCATTACTTCACTATCACTATACCAAAACTCCCTTATTCATAAAAAAACTGTCAATTGAAACCATGGACTAAATGATTCCCGTCATTGTCATTTGCATGTCGAAGAATACAGACGTCGATTGACTTAATACGGGATTTAGTTAAAACCGGTATGATCCTCGCTTATAAATATGAGGAAAACAGTTTTAATTGTACAAAAAATTGGCCTTCTGATTGTTGAGTCTACTTCTCTGGTTTTTATCCCACCTCGATCTTAAATCGGTCTGCGACGGTAATTCATAAGCTACATCATTTAGATATGAACGTTTTATGCACTAACACTACAATGATTTCCCTATAGACCGCAGAGTATTCACAAATGTAAAATGGCTCACAAATTCTCTAACATACCTTACTCCAGCGGTAGAAATGTGTTAAAAATCGCACGTCCGTCCGACGAGTATTATTCTCACTTGTTGTGAAATACATTTTCTTGGCGCTTACCACTGGTGGCGATTTAGCTCTGTCGTCCCGGCCCGTCCCACATTGCACTAGGGATGTACTCAATTTTTGTTCACTATCGAGTATATTGACTTACCTATGTCTGACTTCCTTGGTGTATAATAAATAGTTACCTACCTATCTACGCCTACCGATTCTATGCTTGTAATGTGAACTCAATTAGCAATCTAATAATATTCTAGAGGTATTGTTGGTGTATCAGACTTTTTTATTGCCACAGTTCATTACAAACTTTGGATAACCCGTAAGGACGAACTGAACGTTATTGGAAAATGTAATTGTTTGATAACAGTTAACATGTCACCCAAATAAAGTTTATGTGACACAGTTATAAAAATTAAATAAGAACTGCCCCCTTACCATGAACTTTTAAAACTGGACAGTTTACGATGTGGGAGCGAGACGCCGCTACGTGCAGTGCAATGCGGTGTCTCGCTTGCACAACGTAAACTGTCCTGCTTTAAGAGTTTACGGTAAGGGGGCAGTACCTGTACCCAAGGTCAAATTAAAGTAAAGCTATAAAATGATTAACTACAGTTCATAAAAACGTGTAAGAGAAAGCTAGATTGAAGAAATTCAGACAAAAATACGTTTCAAACTTCGTTCCACACTTCAACAGAAATAGTCTTCTTAATCATAAATCTCAACGCAATTCTCAGCGGAATTCCAAACGCTGAACTAAGTTCACAAATAGTGTCACACCAAATGTATGAAATTAGTCGAATAATCGCCGAAACGAATCGGAATGCGCCACTATTCGGGACATCCCTACGCTCAACTTTCCCGCTAACTCTGACAACATCTGGTGCGATGCAATTTAAACTTTATTCCCTAAAGATTACGATTCACAACGACTCTGAAGTATGTAAGCTGTTGTTGCAACAGCAATCTTGGAAAAATGCTAAGTGCAAGGATGCGCTGAAGAACTAGGACATTAATCCGGGACGTTTTTCATTGAAAGTAATTGTAGATTTCTTGAAGTTAGCATTTCACGAAGCAAGAGGATATCATTCTTCTTGACTTTTGGAGCTAGAAATATACGTTGCATAAGAATTATTTAAGTTTATTTGAATGTGATATCAAAATAATTTGAAGAGACATTTGTATTTATAAATTCTATATGATATAGAGGGGTGGCATTACTGTAAGACTCTTTAATGAATATAAAGTGTGATCTGAACCTATATCTAGAAGTCATACAACTAATAATATTATTGTATATACAGGTGGTTTCCCAAAACCCACTTAATGGACTCTTTAATTAAAATCCTTAAAGGTTTCTTCTTCCATCAAAGCTTATAAAACACCCACTAATTCCACTGTCTCCCACAGGCATGCAATCCCGGTACCAGGTGTCTCCCATGGACGCGGCGGCCGGCCCTGCCGCCAACGGCGCAGTGCTCCGCATCGAGCCCGTAAGAGCCCAGCGCGACGATGCCACCTACGAGTGTGTTGCTGAGAACGGAGTAGGTGATGCGGTCACTGCTGTTGCCACGCTCACCGTCTTTGAAGGTAAGTTAAAACATTGCCATTTGGTTGTGTGTTCTCTCTTTATTGATATAAAGATTAACATTGATGAACAGATTTGTTATAAAATTAAACGTAGGTATTTAATAAGTAATGTCAAAATTTTGACATTTAAGATATTGTAACTTGACCAAACCGAAAATATATTTGAACGTTTCTGAACTAAGAAGATGGGCTTTCTAGTCATACCTATAAAATATATTACAGTAACGAATATTGTATTCGTAATAACTAATTAGGGTGTTGGAAATCTTTGGTAGAATAAGACAACACGCCCAAATCTCCTGTGTTGATAATTAGGTAGGTCTTTCTTTCCGTCTGTAGCACTAATAACCCTTGCAAAGCTCTGACAAAACATGTGAGTTTGTTCTGTGTTAGAGCAATTAGCAATGACATCTGCACACGTTTTTGTCTGCCCCCAGACTAAGTAAGTGGTCTTAAAGTAAAACCAACTTTGTTAAGTATCGATCATTAGGAGCACTCGTTTGCTCTTGATAATTTTGAAAACTGGCATGGTTTGCAAGGAACTTCTTTTGAATACAAAAAAAACATGAATAATATTGGGATCTTCCAGTCTAAATGCACCTGAATACTACTAATCTATATGAGAATAATATTGAGCATCATTTGAATAGATTTATTATGTAACTTTTATTTGAAAACTTACACGTAGAGCAATAAATAATCACTCTAAAACATTAATTCGCACAATATAAGTAATAGCCGAGTGGTGTGATATTATAGACTGCCTAATCATAGGTCGCAAGTTTAAACCTCGGCACGCATCAATGTATTGTGCGTACTATAAATTAGTTACTATAACGGTGAAGGAAAACATTGTGAGGAAACCGGCACACCTGAGAGATTTTTGTGTGAAGCCATGTCAGAGGCCCACAGGCGGTTTCAACTCTGACACCAGGTTGGAAATCAACCATAAAAATATAAGAAGAAGACGCTATAACTTAAATTCGTGTTTCTAATTAATCTTTCCACATGAACACTACAATTAGTACTATACTTGTACATTTTATATCTTATTAGGAACTGAATAAAATATCAATCTAGACGAAACTCTAGCCATCTTCTTTTGTTTTTCTGCGTTCCACTATCAAATACTAAATAAACCTACGTATCATAATACCAACTTAACGCACACAGCAAAGAGTATAGCTGCCAACATTTACAACACTAAAGGGGTATCATATCTTGGTCGTAACCAACATTCAGGCACGGAGACAAAAATCCAGTGGAATGTTTACGACGGAGTGAGAACAGCTTCCGTATCGGCCCGGAGTAGCCGACTAGTATACCATGTTACAGTTAGCTAGTAGGATAACAGTGAAGAAATATACTGTTCTACAGTTTTATCGTTGGCTTTGGTAACTTTTTATAAATGTTGTGAATTGTCTATAAATATAGAAAACAAAACGTGAGTTTTATCCATGTTATTTGGTGTAAATAAGTATATATAATGTATATTATGGCGGTTTTACTCACGTATAAATTCGAGAATGCCCAAACAGAATCGGGCTCGAACGGAGCCCTTATTCAAGAGCTGGAAACGCGGCGGAGTTCAGTTCGTTTCGCGACTGCTATAAATATTTAGTTTTTTTAGAAACCTTTCATTTAAACACCAGTTGTATGTACATTCCAACTAATTGCATCGGCAAAACATGGTACTTGGTTTGGCCTATTCTTAGTTAAACTTACGCCTCTAATTTATCCATGTATAAATATACAGCTTTCAAAACACAAAAAAATGGTACGTATTACCTTAGGTTGTAACTGAATACTGTACCAAAAGACAGGCCAAACGACATGGCATTAAAATCCACTATTCGACCAACAACCACATTTGATAGGTGCCCACAACCGACCACTAACCCTCTACCCTCCAGCACCATAAAAAACCATCTCATAACTCCATTACCATACAAACAGTAGTCTAATAAACCCGTCACTACATAAAACGGGTACGATGGTTGCATTCTTCGCAACCTCCGTGATTCCTTTTCTATTGTGGCTCAGCGTAACTGCCGCGCAGAACATAAAACACGGCCGGCGAGGACACAATGATCCTTCCGGGGAATAACTCCCTCCCAAGACTCTGGGCTTTCAATAAATAAGCATTAAAAACCGTTGGGCGACGTTCGGGCGATAACGAGCCACAGACGACAGATATACGGTAGTTCAAGTATGCCCGTTAATTGGTTTATATGGAAGGACCAAAGATGCGCGATAATTGGTCCTTTGGAGCTGATTTGGTAATTCGTGCTCGTTTTAAGGGGTCTTTATTGTGTGTGTTGTAATGTTTTGCAGCGTATTAAGTAACTTCTAAAGGTTAATTATCTCCGAGTTTGTTTATGTTTGCTCTCTTCAACCTCTGGGTATGAATACATATAAGTATACTATTTCCTAAGTATTTAATGAAAAACAAAACAAAATGTTCATTTGTAAAATGGTAAACGCCACATAATTGATTATATAAAAAGATAAAATAATTTATTACTCAAAACAGCTTAGAAAGTATTTATATTTCCCACAAATTCCATCGACGCTCGGTGGCGACACCAAAAATTGTCGACTAACGACAAAATACAATTACAATTCCCGTTGTACCTTGGAGCCGCGGAATTATTCTCATGATAAGTTAAGTTCCCGATTTACTGCGGTGCTACGTCGTGGTGTAATTGACGACTAAATCGCGATAATTACATCATAACTCAGGTCTGTCGGGAGGCACATTTAGACCCTTTGCATACATTTGCGGGAATTAGAGTTGTTTTGCGATTTTGATGAAGTGACGTCATGGTTTTATTGATACAGTGATGTTGGTTGAAAATTGAATTTAAAGAGATTGACGTCGTTGTGACGTCATAAACATCACAGCACCTGAAGCAAAATAATTATACTTTTAAATCAATACTATGAAATTCAGATGTAGATTTTAAAATTACTATCGAATTAAACCTATCATTATATTTGCCCCGTCAGACAAAAACAGGTCACGTTGTGCGAAGTTGACCTGTTTCCGTGTAAAAATAAGTTAAACTCAGTCGTGGAAGATCTGCAGCGTCAATAAGAACTCTATTAAGAAGCTTGGCGCAAACTTGTGAAAAAGGCAAATGGTTATTGTTTCATGTAAACTAAGTTTAAACCGTAACGTCTTGTTTAAATTTTAACGAAACAAGATGATTTTAAGGTTTTTAAGTACAAGGCGCAGTTTGAAGGGTTTACTATAGAAGTTTTTGTGACTTTAAAAAACTTTTTACACTTGTAAGGTATGCGAATTTTTAGTGCTTACATTAGGTGAGTCTGTAAATAGATCCTTAATATTATCTATCCCGTTTTATAAAAGCGGTGGTGGCAGTGGTATGACCGTTGAACTGCCAAGTCAAAGGTCGCAAGTTCAAACCCCGGCACGCACCAATATATTTTCAAATTAATGTACGTAACGTAACCGGCACACCTGAGAGATTTTTTAATAGTGTGTAAAGCTATGTCAGAGGCCTACAGGTGATTTGAAGTCAGACACCAGGTTGTTCATTAACCATACGATAAGAAGAACCTTTACGATTTTCCTTACGATGTACAAAAAAGTTACTCGCCCTTACAAAGAACAATAAATAGAGTATTTCATTATCAATTGCGTCTTTATTCTCGAAACACTAACTATCAATTTGAACGTAAACTAATCAACGGAAAATACATAATGTAAAGAGTACACAAAACAAAATGTAATACATAGTACACAAGAAACTATGAACTGACGTAAGTATAGTAATATTTTAGTATAGCGCGCAATTTGCAGTTTGAAAGATGTAAGAGTGGACGGTGAAGAATGGGCTGCAACTAAGTTCTACTGACAAGAATCGATACATATTGCTTTGTAGACTACATTATGTAAATTGAACAAGCGTTAGACCAAGTATATTGTAAAACTCCTTGCAAATAGGCAAGCAGAGTTCTGATAAAATAAAAAAAAGTCTAATACATAGTTATGTATTAGTCTTTTTTTTAGTTTTTCTGCCTACTTGAATTGAACGATTTCTGAACCTACTTTATATTCATTTTGATAAGCACATGCAAAGAATATGAGTTTTACTTATTGGTTTAGTATATAGATTACTTTATTGTTTTGTAAATTCTAATACACTGGGCACCACAAGGCTATACAAGTTTAACATGAGTAAACCTGTGTTATGAAAATCAATGAACAATGGACATACAACCTGCTTACGTAGCCTTACGTAGACGTTGCGTCAGACATTTTTTATACATCAAACATTATGAATGGCTACACTTAAATCTATTTGCGGTCCTAAGTTCCGCAACATATCGAGCAGATTCCTTAGACCCCTATCTTAACTCTACAGATCTGTACAAAACATAGAAGCATCCTACGTACATTGGCTATCGATTACTGTGACCTTTGAGAATCACATCTGGTATCTACATACACGCTATCATGAATATACCTATATATTATACCCTCACGTAGATCGGAGGATCCCAAGACTCCCAAAGGGAACGACATAAAATTGCGTAGGGACATTAGTCTGACCCTGTTTGGCGCACATGCTAAATAAAATCAGAGTTAGGAAGCAATTTGAAACATACATGATTACCGAATAAAATGAAATTAATAAACTACTTCATGCGTGTAATGTCGATACTTTAGTAAAATGTTAACAAACTCTTTGCACCAATCTGCAATCCATTCAATAATGGAAAAAATCAAAAATTCGAAACCAATAAATTTCATATTTATTAAATCGATAGAGAACTATGCTTGAATCAAATATTTACAGTTCTTACAAGATATAATGTATCGTACTCGCGAGCGATTCCGCTACCCTCAACACACATAGACAGATCTTTCGTAAAATCTATCAGATCTATATTGTTAAAGGAAACTTGAAAAATGATGGACACGAGCGGGACTCGAACCCGCGATCTATCAAATCATTGAACTAGTTAGATCTATCATACAAAATACGTCCTCGACCTACCATAATCTGTCTTCTGATAAAAACAGTTTGACCTATCCATTAAATATACGTGGATTTACCAAAATCATAATATTAATATCGTTCTGCATACAATGGACGGCAGGACAGTGCTGCATAAATTACTGTAATCCGACCGCCGAGTGATTTCCAGCAGCAATTTTAAATTTAACAATGGGCACTTGATGATTGCACCAAGATTGATGTTAACTGAATTTTATTGTTCTTTGTCTATAAACATTTCAGTTTAATTAAATTTTTCGTTTATTTTCCTTTTGTTTTTCTGCCACACTGAACTTTATGTATGTGCGCCTCTTAGGACCAACATTTTCGTATTAACGTAGGTATCATAATGATCATCATCATCATCATCATCAACCGGAAGACGTCTACTGTTGAACAAAGGCCTCCCCTTGGAACACCACAATGAACGACAGCTTGCCAATTGCATCCACCGGTTGCCCGCAATTCTGACGATATCGTCGGTCCACCTGGTGGGAGGCCTGCCAACACTGCGTCTCCTGGTTCGTGGTCGCCACTCGAGAACCTTTCTTTCCCAGCGGTTATCGGTTCTTCGAGCGATATGGCCTGCCCATGGCCTGCATATTCTTAATTCTTCTTAAACATAATGATATTGACGTTTAAATACTATTTTAACAAGTTATTCCACTCCTTTTTAATAGTTTTATACATAGACTTGTAAGATATAGTCTTATATTTGTTTAAATATAGAAATAGCATGTCATGTCCATCATCATTCTACGAACGATTTAAAATTTTATTAAAGTTGCAATTAAATATTTAATCTACATACAGCACACAATATAAAACTAATTAAATTATTAATTAATGATTGATGATGGTTGATGGCAATAGGCTCGCCCCCTATTACATTGGGACCTAAAAAAACATAACTGGCGAAATGTGGGTGTACTATATGTGCACCTCTGCTTACCCCTTCGGGGAATACAGGCGTGATGTTATGTAAATTACTAATTATATTATACAGAAACTGTATTTTCAACGTTTCCATGAATTTTAATTTATCTTTTTTTATTATTTTGTGTACTGTATTTTTAATTTTGTAGACCGTTGGCGTAAATATTAATCAATTATAATTGATACAAAAAATATTATTTCGTCTATAATATTCTAGGCTATCCTTGCTAGGGTACCTATGAATGTCACAAAGCATGTAAGAAATTATGCTCGATAGTAGGTACCGTTCACAAACATCTTACTGAAATCAATATGTCTGATCGCACAGCGATTATGGCACGGTGCCCAATGTACCAGCGATATACGTGGTCGGCCATTTTGAGTAAAGGCTGTCTACGACGCTTAACTGATATGATAAAAACAGACATAGGTACATACATACGAACACAGAACAGTGGTGATTGCTTAAATTAAAGAAGAAGATAACATCACATAACATCACGCCTGTATTCCCCGAAGGGGTGGGCAGAGGTGCAAATATAGTACACCCACATTTCGCCAGTTATGTTTTTAGGTCCCAATGTAATAGGGGGCGAGCCTATCGCCATCAACCGGGTACAAATACAAATACAATACAAAAACAAAATAGTTTATTGTGCCAAATAGAAAATTACATTACATTTAAACGTGTTTGGAGCCTCCTTTTAAGCAAACAATGCCTGTATTAGAAGGCTCCGCTCTTTCACATCATTATCGTACACTATACTAACTTGAGTCAATACAGTGCACTGTGACCTTAAGGGTAAATATGCAATGCAAGTACATACATTTTCATGTATTTAGCTTGTATAAACTAATCTTGAGAAATTAAACAAAATGATATTAAAAAAAAAAACGGTTGCAATTTCAATTATTAACAGTAAGGATAATATAATTAAAGTAATAATAAAAGTAAGAAAAAAAGAAGAAACATATTCCCAGTTAATGTATCCAAACTCCGTGCTGCCACTGAGAATTTCCTAATGGAAAAAGCAAAGAAGAATATAACAACTTATAAACTGTTGATAGTGTTGGTTATGTAAAAGGTCAAGTATAATCAATCTTCTTCTTATCATATGCTTGATTAGCAACCCCGTGTCAGAGTTTAAACCGCCTGGTAAGCCTGTAACGGTGTGACATGGCTGGACACACCGTCAAAAATTCTCTCGGTTTGTTCTCGATATAATCAATTTATAATTGCTACATACTTTTGTCAGGTCCTTAGATACGGAGATACTATTTGAGCGGTCAGAAGGACCACAAAACCTTGTAAATTGTATATTATTGCCTCTTTAATGTCTTAAGGCTTTTACTATCGCTTTTTTCAGTTCCTAGAGTTGTAAACGTCGACTAATGGTAACGTATTACCGTTGTGTACGTGTCTTTAAAAAGTACTGTACTCTGGTTCTCATAAATAACTTTTATATCCTTAAAATTAGCTACAGTTGGTTTACTGCGAACTTTTTGTCGTTGTAAATCCGATACATTTTAGGCTGGTTAAATAGTATGCTCTACTTACTGGTAGGTGCTGGGTATACAACAAAATCTGTAAGGTATAGACAGAGGTATTCTCCTTTGTCAGTAGCCCATACTTTTGCTCCTATTAGGTTCGATGCTGGCTTGCGTATAGACATTAAACACTACTAGATTCTTAGCCAACTTGTCAAGAAATTAAAAGGAATTATATTCTCAATTTAACCGTTTTACACAAAACAGCTGAGCTTGATAACTAAGTGATAAATAACAGTTTACTCTAACCCTAACTCTAAAGCAAGCAGTATTCCATAAAGGGCGTAACATCATAAAGGCATTTCACATAAAGGTCATACAATCACATTATATTTGCGCGATGTGGAAGTCTGACGTCATTATGTCATACACTTAACATGGGCATGATTGACGTTTTACAAAGATGGGTACAGCAGACCACAGGCACATAGTTACTGCTTTTAGACGTGTGCAGTATGAGGGTTAAATTGTTGGGTTATTTTATAGTACACCACATTGTTGACTATATACCTATACATATATGATGACTGTAGAGAAATGGGTAGATAGAGGAGTGCAATTAGACATAGTTACATTCCGTCTGACTGTGTCTGTTTAATGGTATGGACCGAGTCATTAAACAAACATAATACATTAATTAGTGTATGTGTTAGTTAGAGTTTTTGGGACATTGTATGACTAAAAAAAACTGACGAGCGGCTGTTTTGATGTTTGCCGTTCAAAAGTAGGTACTAATAATTATCTTATTTGAATAAATGTTTTTTATCTATTTGTTTTTTTATATTTATCACATTACATACCTGGTTTGTAAACCAGAAACGAATACAGTCTAGTAGTAATACAGCAGTTCTAATCCAGAATGTGACAACGACAAAATTATCCCTTAGTAAGTCGTTAGTCTTATTTATCTGTATAATAAATATAAAACCAAATTTTCAGACTTAACCCTTTGGCGTACACTCGTTATCAATCCAGTCAAAGATTGCTGGTCCTATATTCCGCAATGCACTCTGCATCCGATAGAAGTCATTAGCGTCTCTGTGACATGCAGGCAAGATGAAGGGCGGTCCATTGTTAGCAGGGCGAAGCACTCGCGCTGAAGATCTGAATAATCTGTGGCCTATATTTGTTGAGAAATCTATTAAACTCCAACTTCCTTGTGCCGAGAAAGCTAGTCGTTAGTGATGAATAAAGTATGCGCTTATTATAAGAGCCACATAATAGGTACGTGAATCTAAGAACGACAAGTAAAACAGATCATAGATAATATTTTTTGTCTCCTGCGGAAATCGAATCCGCAACCCTTATCGCAGCAGTACGCTCGCTTAGCCAATCAGGATGTATCGAACTATATTTATGTAATGTTCGAAATTAATATCTGATCGTCTAAATATAGAACACAGCCTTAAAATTCTTTTTTTGAAATACGGTATGACTTAAACCCTGCGATCCATTTAAGATGACGTCACAAAGCCTCTTAGGATAGCACGCAGCGGA
Organism: Abrostola triplasia; assembly: GCA_946251915.1. NCBI lineage: Eukaryota > Metazoa > Arthropoda > Insecta > Lepidoptera > Noctuidae > Abrostola > Abrostola triplasia. Next base: position 3,267,055 of record OX276433.1, read on the forward strand.
GTGCAATATCCACAAGTTTTGATTGGCCGATCGCTATTGGCCCGGTCCGATTACCGTGTAACTTATAATGACAATCGGAGGCTGAGAGGCGTGACGTCACGCCAGTTTGTTTTACGACTTCCAGTAACTTTGTGGAACATTCCCGTTGCAGTTTTTAAGTAGGTCATTTGTCATTCTCCCGTTTTTGGTTATTTTTGGTGTGACGCGAAAATAGCCGTTTCAATTTCAGAAGAAAATATTGATGGTTGTCATGATAGTATGTAATCAAGTCAATGCTTTATCTGTAATAATATAAATAACATTTTTTTCTCTACTAACTCTAGAAGAGTTATTCTGCATCGTCCTGTGAGTTTTTACACAAATAAGGTTGGTAGCGGTGTGTAACTGCAAATCCATATTTAAACAGATAGTCGTGTCATAAGTCTCTTGAAGAATGTATTTCAAAATCGATATTGTACATTGTAGCCCTGAGAACGCCACGATGAACGACAACTTGCAATTTATTCTTAGTCATGTCCAAATTTTTTCACACTAGATTTTTGTTACTTCTTCGATCGTATCTTGAGTAGACCACCTACCTTCCCTTGTATCATATTGACATATATAGGCAGAACATCTCATGCAAAATCGCAGACCAATTCCATTGCTGAATTATTTATGAATTTAAAATCGTTGCAGGAACCTACGATTTTATTGCAAGAGCTTTGTTGAACGTTATTACGACCATACAATATAAAAGAACGGCCGAAGGGAACTCTCATGGATTTTTCTCACAAGCTCTGTATTCTTTGAGCATACAATTTCGCATTTTATTGCAAGATTCACTGATATGATAATCGTATTAGATTCAAATATTTAAAACTAGCTTTTGCCCGCGGCTGCGCCTGCATTAAGTAGCCTATGTCGTTTCTAGGGTCTTAAACTTTCTACTGTTTAGTCGTGAAGGCGTAAAAGGCAGACAGACAGAGTTACTTTCACACTTCTAATATTAGTATGGAAGTGTAGATGGATGTTTGATGTAGGTCCTAAGAATTCTTTTCTTTCTCTTGTAGGTGTTGTATAAGCATTTCACAGTCACGCAATATAACACTATAACCGCATACAATATTTAATATCTAAAGAATTACACACATGTATCGTGCAATGATCAGACTTACTACACCAAACCCTGATCTTATCTGCCCCCTTACCATGAACTCTTATAGCAGGACAGTTTACATTGTTAAAGCGAGACGCCGCATTACACTGCACCTAGCAGCGTCTCCCTTCCACAAAGTAAACTGTTCTCCTTTAAGAGTTCATGGTAAGTTTGATCATTTAACCACAACGCTGATCGAGTAGCCAAAATTACCTAGTATTACAAATCTTTCTGGCTACCCCATATCTGCCCATACACAGTACCTTACCGACTTAGCTTCAAGTAGATAAGGCAGTAAGTCCTAAACGGCTATAATCTGACGTTTTATTACTAAAATCGTATCATACTCGGTATGCACGATAGGCGAGCTTTGAGCTGCGGTCATACGGGAAGCGTTTGAGATAGATCTGTAGCTGATAGACAGGGTTAAGATCAAGTTATAACAGATCATAAATACAAGCTCCAATCGGGTCCTAAATTGATCCCGCATTTGCGTATAAAGGCATGAGTAGGTATAAGCGGAGAATAGTAAATACCTCTCTTGCTGCCTGACATTTTATTATTTTATGTAGGCCGAAATACTGTCAATTATGACTGATCTTCAAGCTAAGACACCACTGGTTAATGAGGAACTGTGCTCAATAAATGGCCATAGCGTTCCCCCTTTTACTTATAATACTATCTTCAAACATAATGTATTGAGTTCATTAATATAATTATCATCATCATCAGCCTATAACTGTCCACTGCAGCGCAAAGGCCTCTTCTTATATAGAGAATAGAGCATTGATCACCACGCTAGCTCACTGCGGGTTGTCGATTTCAGATAATTAAGTCCACGTTTCCTCACGATGTTTTACGTCACCGTTAGTCAGTGCTGCCTTAGGATATCTAAATAAGTATTTATGACATTGAACACAATCAACAATAGGCAACCTTGTGCATACAAATCCAGTATAGAAATCACTAGGTTACCACGACAAAATTAAACATAACATCACGCCTGTACTCCCCGAAGGGGTAGGCAGAGGTGCACATACAGTACACCCACATTTCGCCAGTTATGTTTATAGGTCCCAATGTAATAGGGGGCGAGCCTATTGCCATCAACCGGGCCCAATCCAGACTCCGTGCTGCTACAGAGAATTACCTAATGGAAAAACCCAGTAACACATTGCCCGACCCGGGATTCGAACCCAGGACCTCGTGCTCAGCAGTCGCGCTTAGCAACCACTAGACCAACGAGGCAGTCTTAAATCGACAGATAAACGACAAAATTAAATAAGTAAATAACTATGTCTCAAGTCGCTTCCGCTCTCGCTTGCTGTCTGACGCTCGCCTCACTGCCGAACTATGACAGTCTATCAGGATTATATCGAGCCGAAGCCCGATGTTAACGCATATTATTGTAAATCACAGCCAACATCGTTGTAAGTCAGCCAGTTGCTGATTGCCATCTGGTTTATGTCGGTGGAATTAAGTCTATAGGTTTTAAATTTATTGCCTGAGGTATTAGAGTTTAATGTGTTTCATAGATTTGGGGTTTAGCCTGATTAGATTGGAGATGGATTTGGCAGTTGTAACTCTTAAGATGTTACAGTTAGTACTCGTAGTATTCTGTCTATTGCAGTGATCCATCACGCTTGAAATGTGAATAGTTCTTGGAATAACTGTTGCGACTTTGTTTTTATTATCACACTTAATATTATAAAGGCAAAAGTTTGTGAGTGTGTTTGTTACCTCTTTACGCTCAAACGGCCAGACCGATATTGATGAAATTTCATATGGAGGTAGCTGACTTCCTGGACTAACACATAGGCTTCTTTTTATCCATAAAACTGCAACGGGTAATACCCCGGGGTGCAGCTAGTTTAAAAATAAAGTGGAGGAATCATTGAATAGTCTATTTATTAGATCTATCAGTAGGATGACAGTTTATAAAAATAACAATATTTTTAGACCACAATGTTTGAAACAACTGCAATACTTTTTCACTGACACTATACACCACAACCAACCAGATTAGAAACAAATCTGCGGAACTACAAGTCCCGTGTGGAGTCCAAAGGCTTGGAAGTGTTAGTAGTAGTCAGCAATCGGGGGTCCAATCACTTAGCTACTGCACCAATAGTCTCCCGATTCATACAGCCATAAATTCCAGTAGTTTTCCTTCAAATCACGTGTCGTATAATAGAGCCGGCAGGAGAGCTGGCCACCTGCCGTCTGCGTTAATCTGAATATAAATTGTCTGTAATTAAAGTGGTCTCGGACATGGGGGGAATAAATGCGACCACTTGAAACAAAGCCTTGGGCTGTGGTCCAAGTTACAAGAGTTTAGTTGGTATTTTGATATATGGTTCTCGAGAGCAATAAAGACCAGTGTCTGCTATAGTATCTGGTATTATCTGTCTGTCTGTTCTCATTTATATTTAAATCCGTTATAACATTTCATCAGATCCTCAGATGCAAGAATTTGCTATGAAAACTTGAACTTTAAATAATTTAAAATTCTCTTCGTTGTATTAGCATGTCTTATTGCTATTATTCTTAATATTGTGAACTGAATATAATTTTTAGGTCGCAATATTTAAGTCTGAATTTAATACGCGTGGTAAACGTCATAATAATTTAGCCTTTATTACATGTCGATTTTATTATTAGATTTATTAAAATACCCGAAATCCGTTCGCTTGTTACTTGGACCAATCATATCTCGGTGAGCCCTTGTAATTCGAGCTCAAACGACGCCATATTTTTTCCAGAAGCTTTTGTGGGTAATCGTACTAAATTTAACGGTATATGTCGCATTAGAACGACTTTTAAATAGTGTACTTATAATATATGACTGCTAGTACCAAAATCAAATGTCAGTACGAAGAGTTATTGGATAAAAATGGCATTTAGCTAATAATTCAGTCGATTTTCTTTGTTTATGAATGTTTGCAACAGCTCTATTTATCCATCTCTGTTTATGAAAGATGCTATGAGTCACTCATAGTTGGTTCGAGTAAGTAAGTATAAATAAGTTCTTTGGTTGTGAAATTATTAGTAATTATTTCCAATTCAAAAAATCTATAGGATATCCTAATGCTCACCTCCTATTAATATAGTAATATAATCAATGTACAAATACGTAGAGCAAGTTAATCAGTATGCACTTCCCGAGAAAATAATGAAGCAATTTCAAACAAAGTCGGCTAACTGGAAGAATGTTATGAAAATATTTGCATCAATATTGAGATAAAATTCCTTGAAAATTAACAATCTTGATCCAGTAAACTATGTTACTCTTATTATAAGTCTGTTTACAGCTGCATCGTTCGTTCACAGTACGTGGTACACACACATTTCGCCAGTTATGTTATTGGACCCAATATACGGCAGCAAGCCTATTGCCAAAAACCGGATGAAAATCCAAACTCCAACCTACTTCAATGAAGGTTTTTTTTCATAGCCCATTTTGTTTCCCACTGCTGGGCAAAAGCCTTCCCTATATTCTTCCAAACCTCCTCATCATCATCATCTTTTGCAGTATCTGAAGAAGGTTTATTCAAAAACCAAAAAAAAGTTCTTTACTCGACCCAGGAAGCAAGCCAAAGACATCACTCAGCAGCGCTTTGCGACCGCTATACTCTAGCTCAGCAGTAGCGCTTTGAGTAGACCACCGAAGCAATCTAAAAGATTGTCCTAACACCTCTGCCCCCTTACCATGAACTCTTAAAGCAGGACAGTTTACGTAGCGGCGTCTCCCTTCAACATCGTAATCTATCCTGCTTTGTGACTTCATGGTAAGGGGGCTGGATTCTGCTAAACCCCTTGTTGAACGTACATACTGCACTGAACAGTTTGGACATAAACTTATCATCGATCGTCGCCCGCCACTAAACCAACTTGTTCCAAACTTGGACCGCTTTGCATATTTTGTGACACGTTGGACATTGTAAGTTCTTATTCGAGGATGTTGAAAGACAAAAGATGTCGCGAATCTATTGAGCGTTTTGTTTTGCGAGTTGGTAGGAATGAAGGTGTTTTTTTTATTAGCATTTGGCTTTCGGTATTCGATTTCCAGGTAGAGAAAAGTGTTGTTGGCTGTGGATATTGCTTAGGCCAATATATTATAAATCAACCAGTCCTCTTTCTATCTTATCTGCCATCGTTACACATCACTATATATAGTAGTGTTAGTAATACTAAGTCTGTAGGTACATCTATTATGCTTATTTAGTTAACCTTATAACCCTTTTCCTATAATGGATGCTAACATGTGTTTAAAGGTAACTGCTTCTTAAGACTATTGACATCTCTATTTTTTGACATGCAAACGATAGTAACAGGTATAATTTTACGAATTGTTTAGAACTGTCAGTTTTTAATGGCAAGGGAATAGTTACTAAAATTAGATAAAGTCATAACATTATTGAGTTTATACAGTTTAACAAACATATTGTGTGATATGTCACGATGCTATAACACTAAGTTAGTATTACATTTGTTTACTATTGTGTTCATTAGTCCAAAATACATTAACGTAAACAAAAACATAATTACTGAATAAAGTATCATGTAACTCGTATTGGTAACCACTGGAAGTTTTGTTAAAACCATCAACAAACATGCGTCGAATAGCAACACAAAATGTTGCGTAAATACCCAGTACACACACAAGCTTAACATTCATACAAAATATTATATAAAATACGACTGCCTCGTTGGTCTAGTGGTTGCTGAGCGCGACTGCTGAGCACGAGGTCCTGGGTTCCCGGGTCAGGCAAAGTGTTACTGGGTTTTTCCATTAGGTAATTCTCAGTAGCAGCACGGAGTCTGGATTTGTGCCCGGTTGATGACAATAGGCGCGCCTCCTATTACATTGGGACCTAAAACATAACTGGCGAAATGTAGGTGTACTATATGTGCACCTCTGCCTACCCCTTCGGGGAATACAGGCGTGATGTTATGTTATAAAGTAAGCCTTTTTAATAAGTAGCAGATGAAAGAGTGGAGTGTACAATATTAAGCTAAGCTAATCCGATAATTGACCATTCAGCTTCATACATACAAAATAAACCACCACTCATTAAATACCTTATCTATAATTACAGGCATGACCCAATGCGATAGAGAATTTACATTAAAAAAAAAATTACATTAATAAAAATAAACTCCTAAAATAAAAACAATAACGTTTAATATTTGTGACAAAGTATGCAGCAAAAAGTGCGAGCTCACTCAAAGGGCATGTAAATAAGTATTTTACTATAATGAAAAACAACACGGATAAAATATTAAAACATAATAATTGTGTATCTCCATTATTAAGCCGGGTAACAGCATTACAGTAATAAATCAACAACTAGCCATAATTTCTCATTACTCGGCGAACAATAAATCATTTAACTAGAAAATAGGTTAAATTGAGCTTTACGGTACTACGATTGGTTACCGATCGGTGTTAGCTGGCTTGTCAGTACCAGATATTGGTATTGTAATTTGTGGTTAAGGACTTTCAAGCTTACATTAGTGAGGTAAACAGAGGTAACAGTCAATAAAATGACAAAACGTTTGTATAACGTAGTACAATACACGGTATTAGACGGTTGATTGTTCAATTGACTGCCTCGTTTGTCTAGTGGTTCAAGCGCGACTGCTGAGCACGAAGTCCTGGGTTTGAATCCCGGGTCGAGCAAAGTGTTACTGGATTTTTCCGTTAGGTAATTCTCAGTAGCAGCACGGAGTCTAGATTTGTGCCCGGTTGAGGGCAATAGGCTCGCCCCCTATTACATTGGGACCTAAAAAACATAACTGGCGAAATGTGGGTGTACTATATGTGCATTGTGCACCTCTGTCTGTCTATCCCTTCGGGGAATACACGCGTGATGTAGTATTATGTTGTTGATTGTTCCATTGTTTATTAACGTAGTTATTAGAACTATAATGAACCTTAGAAAATTGTAGGTATGTGTTTGCCATTTATAGACATCCTTTTAATTTGATACAATTACTAGTAGTTATGTTGTTGACTGAAATCAGTGTGTATTTTACACACTGATTTCAGTCAACAACATAACTACATCGCAAGAATGAAATGTGAGAGTAGCAGTCTGATGTTTCTCTTTTATAAAAAACCTTCTCAAAAGCATGGAAACTGCAGTATTAAAACTAAGGGGAATACATCTACCAAGATGATCCAGTTAAACCTTTTATTTAATATCAAAGATCAAACTGACCATAATTGAAAAAGAAAAGATGGGAAATAAATAGACAAAAAACCACCTTAAACAAATTCAACCAAGACTAAAAATAAGCCTACACATCGAACCGAGAAATACAAATAGTACACTAGGAAATAAAGTAAAAATTGTCATTCCACATTCATACTACTTCCACAGAGAACCGTACTCAAAACCCAAAAATATAGCCATAATAAATACATGAACGTACTCCATTCGATGCAACAAATCGAATTTGCGTCACAACGAATATATAAACATGAATGCAACGGCTTTTCGCGAATACTCTACACGAGCATATTCAATATAAGAATGTATATTGAGTGTAATGCCACTTCAAAGTCAATTTTCTGCGAGCACGAGATCTTTATTTTGACGTACGTTCGAAGTATAAACAATTATGTGGAATTGAATAAGTCGTTTTCTTTCAATGTTGGGTTTGAAGTAGCTGTAGATAGTCACGTTGCAATCATGCGCAAAAGTGCGGAGCCAAGTCTCGATTAATTATATAGAACCAATGGTTTGTCTGCTTCAAATGCTTAAGAGCATATCAGAACCTCGAATAAAGTCAGTGAGTAAGCCAGTCAGCCTTCTAAAGTAAAATATTGGAAAATAACTTAAAGTAATTTTAAGAAGTTGTACATATAAGAGTATATGAGTATTGCGAATTAAATCCACGACAGCTTGCGCTAAACTGCACATTTTTATGAGGCAAACTTCGCACCGTGTTCGCAGGCCTAATTAACAAAGTTCCTGATTAACCCTTATTACAATAAAATTTGGCGCGGAACCGAGTGGGCTCGAGGCGTATCATCAAAACGCTAAGTTTATTTCACGAGAAAATAACTACGTACTCGCATTTTGTAAAGTCGCAATCTGTATTTTCACTTTAAGAGATCTCTCCTTTTGCTTATATGCCAGTTCGTGCGAGAAAAGACACTAGCGAACAGCGATTATAGATACAGTATTTATAAAAAAAAAATTCAATCAGTCTAAATAGACTAGTAGATGCTGACTCGTATTGCTCATAATTGTGCATAATTTTAACATATCTCATACTTAACACCAACCAAATTTTATGGCAATCCAAAACTTCAGTATCTTAGCAGGAGTGAGATAACTTTTAACTATGTATGCCCTGGTCTCATCACAGATATGATAGGAAGAACAAGACTAGTACAGCAAGACTCCTACATGAAATTCTACAGAATCGCTGTCGCTTAACCCTTACAGCACCTTTATAATATTGCGAATCACAGCAATCTTCTTCGCTTTGAAATTGTTTGTGATTACAGCAGTTTGTGTTGAGACGAGGTGTAATTTCGCTTCCTATCAGTATCGTCGGCTGTGCTTGTTACGTTTGTTTTATATTAAAAACGCCTCCGGTGTTGTTAATGTTGGTTTACACAATCTCTTCGAACTTGGCTTAATCATCCGTGCATGTGTTCTGTTCGAATTTTCAGTCAATTGATTGATTTATTTTAATTGAACTGGTTTTCCAGCTTTTTAATTGTATTAATTATTTTTTAATTGTGAGGTACGTAGATTCAGTTAAAGCATTTTATCAGGTATACATGATAGATACAGCGTTGGTCTATTGCAAAACTTTTCGAAATACCTTGATGGTTTCATGTTCTCTAAACTATTCATAGATATCCTGGGACGTTATCCACAATAATTTTACTCTATTCTTCTGTAAAGTTCAAAAACTAATACAGTTTCGACTGATTAAACTTATTTGAATGTTATTCTATTTCTATCAAAATTCTTGTTTTCCTTAAACTATTCGATTAAAATTCTTTAATATTTACATACCTTTCTAAATATAAACATGGTCTCTTTGTTTCCTAAATTTATTGTTGGTTCTTGGTTGCCTTAAAACTAGTCACTTACCTATTAAATGGGTATGGATTTCCTTTAAAGTGCAAGCTAAACCCATTTATTCGTATTTTAAGCCCAATATATCGTGTACAAAAAGTCCATTGGTGGCTTGTCCTCCCCATGGCACCATCTGTCCTTCGCTGCACCGACGTGCATCGCCACGGGAGATGTTTGTCAATCCACGTCGGCCTGACACGCATCACTGTTAAATATAGATTGATAATGACTATAGAGCAGTTAATTTACTGTTGGTAATGTTTTGTTATGTGTAAGAGGGTTAAATTGGTTTGTCTCGTTTTTTTGCGTGATTTTGTAATTCGGTGAATGTTTGTTATCCATTACAACAGTTTGTGGAGATCACCAGGGTTTACACAAAAATAGTTTTATTATGGTCTGTATATGCTGTGAGTATGCCATCAGCATTTTTCTGAATATCTGTAACTATTTTACAAAACATGCAAAAAATTCTCCGAATACAGTTTTCATACTAAATAAACTTTAAATTCAACTCCCAAAAATGTTCAAAATTTCAATGTTCGACAGAAACTTTACAAGATTTACTTAATTGTATCCGACAGGCGTAAGGCCTTGAAAAATGAAATGAAGTTCACCCGAATTGGTCGAGACTTTGTGAATTATTAAATTTTGTCCTCACCGCGTAACAAAAATATTGTTTCCAAAGTTTGGAACAAGTTCGGAATCTGATAAAGGGCTTGACGTTCCCGCTCGGAGACTGAGCATCTCGAATCTACCTTACCAAGAATATTATGAATATTTCTCAATGTGAAAATATATATTTTACTCGAAGCAGTCAATTTAGTTACTAGACTTAACCACGTACTTTCAGACGTTTATGACTTCAAAATAAAATAGTGTATCAGCTAGTTGATAGTGTTTAACGTTATCGAAGCGTTTTTATATGCATCAGCTATACCATTACTCTGACGTGTATAAAGCTTCTTTATCTTAAAATATCTAATGCTTTTATTTTATACAATTACCATCACTATACAGTGTCTTTCTGAATCCTTAGAGAAATTATGTTTAACAAAGAAAATTGAAATGATACAGTAAAGATTGAAAAAAAGAAATATTTCATCAATTCCTAATAAGACTCTTATGTCTCCAATCTCATTATTAATCTTCGAGGCACATGTAAAATTTCCCTTTTATTGACTCAAAGGAACGGTGGAACGCGTCACTGAATAAATTCAATTTTGAAGATGTAAGAAAAAAAACTCCCTTGCGAGGTATTCATTAAAAAATCAAGCATATTTGATCCAAATTAAAGCGCTCTTCGTGGCTCGGCTCTCCTCGTTTGGTGTCGTAGAGTGCTCTCGACACACCGTCTGGAAGGAGACACTAGTGTGTAGTGTCGTGACACTCGGGATTATGAGACGCGATGTTCTTATGTTTTAATTAGTCCGCGGTCTTCGTCCGTATAATTATGTTAATGACGTTTTTTGGTAAAATAATAGATGGATTGCGTCACTTTAAGCTCAAAAACGGTGTACCAGATGATGTCGGATAGACAAGATACTTAATATCATATTGAAAAATAGTGGAAACTAGGAAGAGTCTGTTGATTTTTTAACTAAATCGCTTAACTACTTTCAAGTTGACGATAGATATCATCAAAAAACCTTCAAAATTACAAAGTTAACAAAAATGAATGACTCAAAAACAAACTTACGTCTTTGCCGTCTTTGTACCGAAAAACCAAAAGCACTTTAACAAAATATGTGACTCTAAAGAATGCTAAACATGAACTGTCCATTTTGTTCATAAAAATAGTTCAACATACCTAACTTATCTGACTTTCATCTCGCTACAAATCCAATTCACTTAGAGTTTCAAGCGAAATACTTTCATGCTACTTGTCGTTTTCTGTTTTACACGTCAGTGCACAAAAGGTTACATACCCTTTCCAAAAAATAATAATGCATACTTATGAAAAATTCAAGCAACCTGTATAGTTGGTTCATTACAAAATGTGTACTTGAAGGGCCAGTAAAATATAAGAAAAAAAAAATTCGCCAAAAAACATGATGTGAGCATAAAACAGATGGAAAACAGTAAGTACTCATAATAACAAACAAACAAGAAGAAAAAGTATAATCAAAAGACACAGAGATTTGTTACCTATTAAAAATTTGATGCTCAAACAGTGTAAGAGGCTTTTGTGATAGGGGACGAGCCACTGACAAGTTTGTCAGTTATAGGACATTACAATGTTCAGGTTAAGAGTACCTTAACCGACGAGCATGCATGAAGGATGTTATGATGATGAGTGAGTCGATAGAGTAGATAGTATCCCAGTATCGTAGCAAATAGGAATCCCAGGTTTTTGATAACAGCCCCCTTACCATGAATTCTTAAAGCGAGACATTTTCCCTTATATGACTTTTTGTATTTTTTTATGCTAGGCTTAAATTTTAAATTGATTAAGGGAAACTTGAAAAATGATGGACACGTGGCTCAGTTGGCAGAGCAGCGTCACGGTACGGCGACTGTCGCGGGTTCGAGTCCCGCTCGTGTCCATCATTTTTCAAGTTTCCTTTAATCAATTTAACATTTTCCCTTGTCAAAACAATACGCCGTTACGTGCCGTGTAGTGTGGCGTCTCGCTTACACATCGGCAGCTGTCCTAATTTAAGAGTTCATGGTAGGGGGCTGTAATCAGAAACCTGTTCTGGAAAGTAACTTTACAAAAGAATATCTTAGTCGTGTACTTACACACAAATTATGACTTTGACAAAGTCGCATATACAATTGCCTAAGTCTGAACCCTTAACCTTGTGCATATTTCAGAATTCAGTCGTCAACCTCAGGTCAGAATAACTTAACTAAATATTGCTTAAATACTAATTATGGTCCAGCTCTCTTATTGTTATATTCCAGACACAATTTAATTAAAACAAAGGTTATTTTATTAAAACAACAAATCCACCTTTGTCAAAATTTAATGCTAAGTCTGAAGTAGTTTGAAAGTCATTATTAATTTTTGTGACAATCAAACAAAGTTACCAATTTGAATAATGAAATTTGAACGGTTTATTTTTAATTAAATTTGTGGTCCTTTACAGTTAACTTTAACTTGACAATATAAATGAATGTTGCGGTTAAGAGTATGGCGAAGTTAAGTAGGGACTTCAGTGGTTCTAAATCTTGGCCCGTAAAGTACCAAGTCTTACTTTGATGTCGACCAGTTTTAAACTTGTGATGTATACCGGCTAGCTCAGCCTGCTTGCTTATATACTTCGGGGAATGGGCGAGTCAATATTTCTCTAAGCCCAGTTTCAGAAGTATATCTTTTATATTGCTTATTAGATAAATATCTCGTAAGTTCTTTATTAAATTACTTAGCGTATACGTACATACGTACCTAATCTAGCAATTAATAAAGTCACTAACTACGCCTGCAGTGTTACCCGTTGCATTTTTTTGGGATAGTAAGTAGCCTATGTATTTATCCAGGGTGTCAGCCAACTCCATATGAAATTTCATTAAAATCGATCTAGCCGTTTTAGCGTGAAGAGGTAACAAACATACAAACAAACTCACAAACTTTCGCCTTTTTAATATTAGTGTGATGGTGTAATTCATTACATTTTCTAACACTATCGTTTGCATGGCTATGAATAGAGATAACTGACGATTTTAGCGACGCTTAAGTTAAGAAACTTCTAAACATAATTTAAGTAAGGAGTCTAATTCTTTAAACCTAGAAGTTAGATCTAGCGAGCCATAAGTAGTTTTCATTATACTATTACGAACCTATGTCTCAATATCATATCGAACACCAATGTTCCCAGTCATCGTAGATATTGGTATCTACGTAATGATTTCCTATACAGAAAGGACTATACGACAAAAGTATACATAGTTCGTGTATCTCGTGTTTTGAAACAAAAAACTATTCTCCAAAAGTTCCTAAAAAACGCAGTAAATATTTTTGTCCCGCTACACACTCAATGTTTTCCGTTAGTCCCGCACTCGAAGTAACTCGTATGAGATGTTGAAACTTTGTTTCAAGTATGTATGTATTTGGGTCAGAGCGGAAGACGAGGGGTTTTCTTCAATATTATGTTGCGTCAGTTATAAGCGTATAGCCGTATAACTTGGGAGTATATGGAGTTAAAAGTGAGCCTGTATGATGAATGGCGTGTGCGAATGGGGTAAAAAGGGAAATTCCGTGTCATCGAAAAACTACCTACACTTACTTTTGACTTTTAATATTTATCTATGTGCAACTGTCAGGGAGCTAAGACAAAAAATTATATTGTGTATGCGCCATTTTGTAATTTTGAGACTCTAAAATAATGACTTGATTAGCGTAGTGGCTAAGCGATTGGACTGCTGTGCTAATGGTTGCTTGGGGTTCGATTCCCGCTCGGGGTAAAAACTTGTGCGATCCACAGATATTTTTCCCGAATCCGGTTGTTTGTGTGTATGATGTTTCATGTTAGTAAAACGCATCCATGATACAGAAAAAAGTCTTAGTGTGGTCAAGTTTTTTCTAATAAAAATAAAGAATATTTCTTTCAACATGACCCAATAAGTTTACATATACTTAAGAACTTACGTAACCAAACTTGAAGCCCGTTAGGCTGGCAAAGGACAAAAACCATTCTACGTTATGCCTCGAGGGAAAAAATATCAACCATCTTTAAAAGCTAACCCAAAAAAGTCGATCTAAACACTAACATGAGCAAAACCTTCTTGGTCCGTTAGACCGAGCTACACAATAACACATTATTCAAAGATGGAACGAAGAAAAACCTGAGAGATTACAAGTCGCACAATAATTCTAGAACAGTAAAAGAAAATCACACAACAAAAGCGGGAGAATAAAGTAAAACGCTATTGTGAATTGTACCTTCGTTCCGCTAAAGTTAAAATGGATATTTCTGTTTAAACTTTAAATTAAACGACAACAGCTAAAAATTAACACAACATTTTAAATTAATTCGCCGTCCGTCTCGGAGGTACAGTCGCGTCGTCGAGTGCAATCGGCACTTTTTGTTGGAAGTGTCTTCCTTCCAGGCACTATCTCAGAGTCCAGACGGTACAGTCGTGTGGAATTACGATTGTACTTGCGTTGGCTAGTGCACGTTCGGACTGTCAGCCAGTACATACGACATTCGAGAATTGAATTGAGATTTTTAAAAAATGTGTAGTTTCATGAAGATTAAAACTTGATGTGAAACTCTTTGGTGGAGAATTGTGAATGTTTGAAATTAAACTTATGTTGAAGTAGTCTTATGCCCTGTAGGGGAATTACTATATTTAAAACATCTTCGATCAACAGCTTCGGTACAATTATTATAGTCGCAATTTAATGTCAAATATCACATTTACTTTTTGACATTAGCTCTGTACGCTAATGTCAAAAAGTGACATTTCACACGAAACTGAACAAAAACTGATGTTAAAACAGGAATTACCCTACGCTTATTATTTTAATTAATTCAGAAGCCGAAATAATTATCCCTTTGGTGAAATCTATATTAAACCTTCATTGTCAAAATACTCCCCGCCCGTTCGCTTAAAGCTAATGTATTTGAGACCTAGAATTAATATTCCTACCGTTCTCCCTGAAACAACAACGACCATTTAACTTTTCAACTGAAATTCAAAGTCTATTATCATAATTTTATACCACAAACAATATTAATTATTTTGGGATGGCTAACAATTATTATTTCGTAGAACCACCTCGTCTTTCGAACTACCTTTCCGTTTCAGAGGATAAAATAGAATATCTTTAGGCTACGTTATTATGGGCTAGTTAATAGCAAGCTTTCTCTCATAAAAACAGGGAATAAACTGCTACTGTGGGTTATTAGAGAATTTTATATACTTAGCATTGCTTATACACTGCCCGCCAAAAAAATTGGTTCATCCTGGTTCTGGCATTTTGTCATCATATCATGGGTGGGCTGATTTTTTTGGCGGCCAGTGTATAAATCAATTCTCATTCTTTCTATTCGTTTAATAACAGTAACCAGGTAACTACCTAATAATAAACTTTACTTTCAGTTAAATACATACATCACATTTAAAAACAGCACTGATAGCCGAGTGGTTTGACTGTTGGACTACCAAGTCTAAGGTCGCAAGTTCAAACCAATGTCTTTTTGAAATCATGTGTGTATTATAAATTAATTATCAGTTGCTAAAAAAGGGGAAGGAAAACATCGTGGGGAAACCGGCCTAAGAGATTTTTCAACAGTGTGTCAAGCCACGTCAGAGGCCTACAGGTGGTTTAAACTTTGACACTGTAAAATAACAAAATATTGATTATCTTTTACTTCTTTTGGTGGTAACTGTACATAACCCAACTTTACATTGGCTGAACAGTGAACAGTCAAGTCCAAAAGTGTCGGCCGTCAGTAAAGCCAAACTTTAAACAATGCAAGTGTAATCGCCCGCGAATTTCATTAACATTTAACTGATAATGGCCACGAAATAACGTAAAACATCATTCACTTATCATAAATGGTACAGTGAATACCATATAAATATTTCACGTCGTTTATTTCGTACGCTCGAGTACGTAATGCACTTCCGCACTGAACATAAATATTAATGTTTCATAAAAAATTGATACGAATGCTTTTTTTTTATAAAAAATCACGTTTATATTATTTATTATTGATGAACTAAAATATAAATTGGTTTGCAGATTGTGGCTTAATCAGAGTTTACTTAATGAATGTGAACTGTGACAAGTGGTCAGCTCGTTACTGATACATCGTGAATTTATAGGTGTAACTAATATTACTTTGATAAATCATAAAAAACACTTACGCCGATTAAGAACATATCTTTCGTCGCTTAGCAAGAAAACGAGTTGTGATACTCGACGAACTGAATAGATGCATGCATGGTATATAATAGATTATTACTATATACGTCACGCATGAGGGCACCGGTTCAAATTCCGAGTCGAGCAAAGTGTTTCTGGGATTTTCCATCAAGTAATTCTCAGTAGCCACACGGAGTCTGGATTTGTGCCCGGTTAATGGCACAGGCTCGCCGCTATTGCTTTGGAACCTATGGCGAAATGCGGCTGTACCTAGGCACTATACTCTTCCGCCTTCGGAGAATACAGACGTAATGTTATGTGTGATTATTCCATAAGGCTTATTTTGGGCACTTCTTTCGATTTCACGGAACCAACCGAAATTCCATACTGTTATTCCTTTAATTAAATCCTTTCACGTCTAAAATCTCTACTACTTACACAGCTATTCAAGTCTAATTCCCCATACAGTATTCCGCATACAAAACACCATTTCACAAAGGAAATAAAAGATCTTTTCATATAACACTTGAGCCCGTGATTGTACCTATCCACGGCAGAGCCAACGCGTCTCAGGGGTAATGAAAGGAAGTGTCCCTTGTACCAGAAATCTTACGTTACCTCTTTGGTTCGCTTAAAAAAGAAGCGAAATTAAACACGTCAGGGAATTCGTAGACCTCTGGATTTTTACTTGTTTTGATATAACAAGTACTAGGCATATAGTTAGAACCTAGTATTTTATTTTTTATAGCTGTGCCCCACGGTTTTACCCGCATTTAATTTGTGTTACGTCTCTTAGGCTTTTGATATCCTAGAATATTACAATCATATATTTTATCAAAATCAAAATCATTTTGGGTTACATTAGAAAGAGTATAAATATTTATGAATCCCTCCTCCTAATTCTTATTTTTGTTTTGCCCGACAGGGCCCACAATGATCCAAAACTAATGTATATATTCTTATGTACCTACCACCTAAGTTCACATTGTGGAATGCAATAAACATATTGAGTATTGAGAGTAACAAACATCCATCCATACAAACTTTCGATTTTAAAATATTCATAGGAATATACCTTGATCTATATAATATAATATTGTATCAAATGAGCTGTACAATAAATTTGTTTAAGCCGAGGAAATAGTTCAGCAAACAGGTTGTTACCGAGTCTAAGTATTCAGAGTGTACCGGACGATTAATTAATTTCCGCCTTTGATGGAGGCTTTATTAATGCACAGCCAATAGTCTCTAATTAATTTTACATACCTAGGTATTTATAGTGTACATTTTCATTAAAAATCCCTAGAATTCATTTCACACTACCTTCCGCCTGCGACTTCGTCCTTCAAATGTTTTATAGCCTTCCTCGATAAATGGATTATCCAACACAAAACAAACAATTCAAACTAGTAGTTCCTAAGATTAGCGCGTTCAACCAAACAAACAACTCTTCAGCTTTATAATATTGGTATAGATTAATGATGTACTTGTAAATACACTAACATAGTGCTGCGGATTCCAGTTTCATTTACACCGACAGTTTGATATATATTTTCTTCCATACTAAACTCGTAACTAGTGTAGGTATAGTAGCTTGTTCAGAATGCTGGTTAGCCCGTAGCTGGCTAGTGCGTAAGCCTTTAGACACATAAGTATGTTTTAACATAGTTTGTACGCCAAAGCTGTGAGAAGACCTTAATAAACAAAACAAAAACTAAATAAACTTAACCAGAAACGAAGTCATACGGCGTAGTTATAGGTATATCGTATGTTATTCCCAAATTATTCTACCTCCGACCTCTAACTTCAGAAAAACACACCAAAACCCAATAAGGAAGTACAATTGGATCGTGTTCGGCAAAACAAGCTAATACAGTCATCTTCCTGTATTACCTAACATTATAAGATTCCCTGTCTCCCGTAACAAATGGGTGGTGAAGCTAAGCTCATTTATCGACACACGTATGCTTTCAGTCCGACTGTACTCTCTCAGTAATCTAATACAAACAATGACAGAATTACGTACTTTGTTTTTCTTGTGTGGTTTGGTTTGATAGGACCAGGGTACTATGATAGAGGTGGGTGTCAGTTGTTTTTATCTCTTCTGGTTGTGTTTGGACTAACTCATCCAAAACTTTAAGATTCAGACTTGAATTTGTGCGGCTTTTACAACCTTTTCCCTGTAGCGGATAAGATCAATGTCGAATTAAAGAAGGCAGAGTGTTCTAAGATACTCGTTAGGCAAAAAACATGTACCATAATTATATCTCAAAAGAAAATGTTATTCCTATATTTTCCAAACAATCTTATGCTCTATCAAACACTCGCTCGCCCTTGTAATGCTCCTTTACAAACGTCAATATGTCTCCAGATCTAATTCCCGAATTAAAGGGAAAAAGCCCACGTCTCGAGCCGTTCCTACCTTTGACACACGTTATTCTAATAAAATAATACGTATTTCGTACTCGCACATACATTACAGAGAGTAACATTATCCAATTTGTTCCGTCAGAGTTGTACAAAGGCAATGAGCCGCTATATCGGCAAACCGACAATTGAGTTATATTTGTCTCGTAAGAAAGCATTCGGAAGGCATAAATGTGTTTCCTCTTATGCGACATCGAAAATAAGTTTGACGTCAATATTTTGACTGCCAATTCTGTTAGCTGGGCCCTTACCATGGACTCTTAAAGCACCACATTTGCCGTTGTAGAAGTGAGATGCCAGGTACACTGTACGTAACGGCGTCTCGCTTCCTCAACGGAAAATGACCAGCTTTAAGAGTTCATGGTAAAGGGGCTGTTTTTAGTTCGTGTCCTTGAATGCGGAAAGTACGTTGGCCGCACTACCGGTAAAGGGTTTTACCTCAGCTAGGACAGTTGTGGTAGATTGACTGTGCCCTGACGGCTTAGAGATTTGACAATAGCAGGTGTGATATCGGTATCATTTATAAGTATGTAGTAAGCCTGTTAATTATCTAATTTGTATTATGTTATATAGCTATTTAATGACAAAAGACTTCCTTTATTTTCACATAGTGGTAATCATTGACGTCGTCTTAATTTTATTACGTACATTGTGAAAACCTCATATGTTATAAAGTATGTAGTTGTTGTTAAGCGAGTCTGGATTTGTGGCCGGAACATTAGTCTCTGCCACTATAATACAGCAGCTAAATCAAAATTGGATAGGCAAATTAACAGTTTAAGAAATAACATCAAGTTTCTATTGTTTCTACAATACAACTATATATCATTTTTTGCCCAAAGCATCATTTTTCGTGGCAATACTGCCAGCCTTTTTGGCACGTTACCGGTTGACATCGATGAGGAAGAATTTTTTGATGCTTTTTAACTTTTTATTTTTGTATATATGTATTGCTTTTATTTTGTATTAGTATTAAGTTGTATAACTATAACGATATAGGTACGATAATTATTTAGCTCTTTAGTTGTCGTTATGTTTCGAGAACGAGCACTGCTATATTTAAATGGAGGCTACCGCGACGGGTAGAGCCGGGGCTGCTTGTACTCTGTCAGATGGGTTCCAGTCAGAGCGACCCCCGGATTATTTGACCAGGCGAGACGGCCCCACGACCTCAGACCAATACTAAGCTGGTACACCGACGCTTTAAACGTGAAATATTCTAGAGGTTACTCCAGAACCTAATGGTATATAAAATACTATGTTTGTTAAATGTATTATTGGTTTTTTATTACAAAAAACACTCCACACTAGAAATTTCGCCTGTATAGTGCGTATCCCAAACATGACACAAACACACAGACTTGGGGCAAACATCTACTAATCACTCGAGTGTTGTTCCGTACGTAGAACCCGCAACCCCTAGCGCAGCAGTCCAATCGCTTAGCCACTGCGCCAATCAGGACGTCATATTTATCGACCTACAAGATACATTTCCATGTACTTTTTAATCCTACATAGTTCTATATCAGGCATCAAGTTATATCCAGTAGAATAAGCAACAACTTTTAATGAAAGAGAAAACTATCTTTTCTTAATTAAAATAATTGAAATTTAATTAACGCACAAAATAAACGTTTCTGTATGTTTTTAATTCGTATCACCAATTACTCGCTTGTATATAATGCTTATCGTGGAGTCCGTACTCCATTTAACAAATTAATCCAAATTATACTTATATTATTTTATTATTTTGGGCACGTTACCGGTTGACATCGATGGGGATGAATTCTTTAATGCTTTTTAACTTTTTATTTTTGTATATATTGTTTTTATTTTGTATTAGAATTAAGTTGTATATATTTGTAAAATAGTATGTTAATCTATAATTAAATGAATCTTATTCAATAAAAAAAAAATTATACTCAATTTAATTTAACTAGTTACACCTTAATAAAAAATAGAGGAATTGTTGGCTCCTTACATTTCATGCACTTCGAATATTTTTGTCGTCTTTGAATTCTGTATTTTGTTCGTTACTAATAGAGAGACCCCCTGGGATTTCTCTACCATAATCTACTTGTATATACTCTGGGATGGGGTGATTGAGAATATTTTAAAACCAGAAAAAAAGTCCCGAATGTAGCTGACATATTTATCTTATCTCTAATATTAAGTTTACCTCTGATCGGTAGACTTATTGCCAAAGTTCTGTCTTCAAGTTGATCTTGGCTTCGTTCGGCTTTTGATTTGACCTATAATGATCTTAACATATGTCTCTACCCTTGGGCATCACAGGTATCAATATAAGATGTACTAAATACTTCGCAACTTCTACAATTTCCCTAATTTATTCCGCATCCCAGCGTTACGTTAAATACTTCCAAATATACTTCAAACTGCTTAAATTGTACAGCCTCATACAGAGTCTAATAAGAAAATAAATAGCCCACAAAACCTCAGCAGAATGTAAGGTTTATTAATATTTAAGGTGTTTAGTATAATATATACATACAGTAGGCTCTTATTATGCGGTACTCCTTTGAGTCTCAGAATTAACGCACGCTGTACAAGCTTTGTTTGGAGAGCCACGAGTTTATGAAAATGTTCGCAAGGAAATTTTCAAATTACGCAACAATGTCCCCGTAGCGTCGATCTTATGTAATAACTTGAATTGCTTCCACATATTGGAGCAGGGGCTAGTGGCAGCGTGTTTTTAAGGCTCAAGATTACGTTACTTCGTGATTGTATTTACTTTGAACGTGGAAATGGCCTGGCCTTTGAGCTCCAGATCACATGAAACTTAAGGTACTGCCTAGCTTTTGAGCTTAAAGCCAGTTGGCGTTGGATTTTGCATGGACGAATTTCTGTGACCCACAGAAACTTTACTGAGGTCCTGGTCGAAATATTTTTACAGTATTTTAAAATACTGCCCCTTTCATGTATAACAGACACTATTGCTGTATATTTCCTGGCTGTAGACCTTTTGTGAGCTCCCGCCAACAATGGGGTCAAATGTCAAAAAACCGATATACCAAAGGATAACAATGCGAGGGGTCCTGATACTTTATACGGGACCTTCAATCGTCCTACTTATTCCACATCAAAATGGAAGTGCTAAGCCATCGTTGGCACCAATGTTTTGAACCAACATTGGCGAAAATCTTAACAAAGATTTTCATGTTTACGAATACAACGCAAAAACCATCGGTGAATACTATGTAATCTCGAGAAGGAATCTCAGCTTATAAGCCTCCACGCCACACGACTTTCTATGCTAATAAAGGTAATTATGCATTTCGCATGCGTGAAATAAGCTCACCATCATAATACCCGGAGATTGCTTTATTTAGACTTGAATTTATAAATTTAAAGTGAGACGATTGAGGTGCTTCATTGTAGTTGTACGGAGTATCTACCGTGCGTGACAAAAGTACCTAAATAACGTAAGATTTTAAAATCGCGGCTCAGCTTTCAGTGCGTATAAATGACAGTTTTTACCAAGAAAACTGACACATATCATCGCGTTTTCTGCATACTACAGATTTTACTTTATCGTAACTCTAGTGGCTTCGTGTTCGTTGCCATCTGCTTCTTATCATATAGTAACGTTAGATGAACAACCTGGTGTCAGAGTATAAACCGCCTGTAGGCCTCTGACATGGCTTTACACACTGTTGAAAAATCTCTCAAGTGTGCCGGTTTTCTCACGATGTTTTCCTTCACCGTTTTAGCAACTGACAAGTTTTTAATACGCACATCAATTCGAAAAACTTTAGTGCGTTTAAACTTGCGACCTTTGACTTGGCAGTCTGTTCTTCTTTGCCATTGAAATTACAAACGTTTTTAAAGTAAAAAAAGTAAATAATACTAACGCACTTACGGTAAACACGCTGTTAATTGAAGTGTGGATTCAATCAGCTTATTCATAACTAGCTGCGCCCCGCGGTGTTACCCGCTACATTTTTTCGGGATAAAAAGTAGCCTATGTGTTAATCCACTTCATCGAAATCTGTCTAGCCGTTTGAGCGTAAAGAGGCAACAAACATACAAACACACTCACAAACTTTCTCCTTTATTAGTGTGATTAAAAGTCTTAGCTTCGTTGGTACAAACTATGTGATAATTGGCGGGGTTTGTGGTGTTGCGGTACGCGGGCTGTAGTCTGATTGGATTTGAATTTTGAAGCAGGTATTAGGTAATTACATGAACGATGGAGATTATTACGAAGCGTTTATAAATTGGTTGTATATATTACCGATATGAACGTATAATACACAATACTAGCTGACCCGGCCGAATTTCTTACCGCCATTTAAACCTTTCCTGGACTTTCACGAATAATTCAAGACCAAAATTAGCCAAGTCAGTCCAGCAATTCTCGAGTTTTAACGAGACTAACGAACAGTAATCCATTTTTATATATCAGAAGAGAAGAAGATGTAAGAAGAAGAGGATATATAGATTATGATAAAGTTTTTTTTTATATCCTGTTTTGTTTCCCACTGCTATGCAAAGGCCTCCCATTTCTTCTTCTATACGAAGGTAAAATTAAGAAATTAATTTATATCTATCAAGAAGTATAATACATATGCTATAAAATCTTCCTTTTCTTTTCACATAATTATATTTTGCGTCTTTTATAGGCCTTATTATAATTCACATGTATGTTAGTTATATCAATTTTTTTTCTGACAAATTAAATTCTCTTTTCTAAAAATAAAAAAGTTAGTAAATTCTCTTTACTTAGAAATCCCAAATACTGTACCTCTACTGTCTACACCAGTTCCACAAACTCCAAAAACATTCTATTCAAATGATAAAAACCATCGAACTAACACATTTATTTATCGAAGCAAAACGACACTAAGGAACGCTTCGATATAAAACTTCCGAGTTCAACATTACGCACAAAGGGTCTCCTGCCCCTTTGAGACTCAAAAAGAAACATTTTTTATTTGGAATTCATCGTACACAATACTTGGAATAGGTATCTCGAATAATAGTATTTAAACTTACAGTACAATATACTAACAAAAAACATCTCACAATACCGTTAAAGCGTATTATTACAATTACTCTATTCAATATCCAATTATGGGATTACTTTTGTAGAGAAACCAGCCATCTTCTATTTAGAAAACGTTTACTGGCAGGCCGGATTAGAACGAAATAAAAGAAGATTGTGTTCCAAACACACGATAAAGAAAGATCGAATCTTTCGTGGAGTAGTACTAAAAACCACTAGACCAAAACGCGGTGGTTATTATAATGATGCAAAGCTCGAACAGAACTCGTGTAGATCTCGAAAATGTCTTGACATTTGCAACGATACATTTCTACACAACAAGCTCTCGACGCCTCTCCTGTGACACTTGCAACTCACAAACAACATTCGTTGGTATAAAAATGAAAAATGTAACATAATATAAAATCCAGTTCACACCGTCTAAGTTGCCCCAGTAAGCACATGAATTCGTCACTTCTGCGCGTAATCCCCAGTTGTCAAAAGCCCGAAAATTGCTCTACACGTCGCCGGGTTATTGTCAAGATTTGAACTACCGACCATTGTACAGAATGACCCTCCCGACTTACTATTATGCTGCGTTTGAACAGCGCTTGTCACTAAGGCGAGTAGCTTTTTACTAGGATTCTAACTATTAAAATTCCAATTAGATTAGAATAGTAGTTGACGCAAATGATCGCTAAATAAAAATATATTAAATTACTGTACAGTATGGGATTTCAATTTACTTGCATCAAAGCCTAGTACAAACAACGTTGCAGAATTCATTTCCTAGAATCCTGTATAATATTAATATCAAAGGTATGTAGATAACATGTAATACATGCAATACAAAATGTATGTTATTGGTTCATTCCTATTTACAGTTGCCGATCTGAATATTAGGTATTTAGATATTAAATTATCTTTTAATATTATTTACTATTAAATATTTCATTATATTAAAGGTTTAACTAAAAATATATTATTTTAAATTATAGTTTTCGTTCTCGACCTGGATGCAAAAGGCCCAGAACAGGAAGCAGTGGCGTTTAGGGTAGGAGGCTTATGCCCAGCAGTGGGTCACTTAAAAGCTGATGATGTTGATGGTAGTTCTCGTTCCACTCACCCCGTAGTACAATAGCTAAACTCTAATATACACTGTCCGCTACTGGACTATCCCCAACTATCCCGTTCAAACACTCCATAAGGTGTGTAAGCCCACAAATGGTAGGATTTGGAGCACGTTACACGTGTCGGTTCACTTTTTAGCGGGGCCCCTCTAATGGCCGGGTGTCACATTTTGTTACAAGATCCCTTCTGTTGATACAGTATGTTCGGGTAAACACGTGCTGGTTAGTTTTGTAATTTGAATTGAAAAAGGGCAGGCACGTGAAATAGCGAGTTAGACAATCTATAGTGGACTTAATTTATGGGTAGTGTTTGGGGTTGTGGTGTGTCATACTTACAAATGATATAGAACCAAATACTAATTCTTTGACATGCAAATGATAGTGACAAGTACAATTTTACTAGAAGTAAAAAAAATACATAGTAATTTTTTGTAAGTACATTTTTTTTTAAACGTCATCGCCCCACACTAGTAATCTCTCCTGTATCGTGGGTGCGTTTCACAAACATGAACTTTATCATAAACACAAACACCCAGACTCAAGACAAACATCTACAGATCACACAAATGTTTGTCCCGTGCGGGAATCGAACCCACAATCCTTCGCTCAGCAGTCCAATCGGTTAGCCACTGCACCATTCAGGTAGTTCGTATTCGAAGATAACATATTTCCGGCAACGGAAGACAATTCTATTCCTAGTCCCGGGCAAGTTTCACTAGAATCAAAACCAGCAACAATTGAGAAATCTAATCACACTGAGAGAACTTCATTATTCAGATATCGACGAGTGACGTCAGACACGAATACAAACTTGGCGTGGCATTAATTTGAAGTTTCGATGTGTTCCTATTTGAGGTCCGCGCTTAGTCCGGGAGTTACAACATGGTTTAACTTTACCATGTTACTGAACCAGGTGATACCATCAGTGATAAGTGTTGAGTAATTATAGAATTTAGTTATCATTATATTATATACTAGCTGCGCCCTGCGGTGTTACCCGCTACATTTTTTCGGGATTAAAAGTAGCCTATGCGTTAATCCAGGTGTCAGCTACCTCCATATGAAATTTCATTAAAATCCATTCAGTAGTATTTACGTGAAAGAGTAACAAACATCCATCCATACTTACAAACTTTCGCGTTTATAATATTAGTAGGGATTGGTACTATTTACTCAGGTTGTAGTAACGTACTTTTCGGGCATGAATAACTTCAGTAGTTTGTATGTTTTCGATTACAAAAAAACACAAAAAGAAATGTCTAAGCTGCTAACTAAAAATGTCATGAATATCATTTACTCAGAAAATCACAAATTACATCCCACTTTTGCATTGACACTTCCAGATACATTTCTCAAATACTTTAACAAAATTAACACCGTTACGCCCAAAAATAATCAAATATAACACGCATACCTACCTATACAGTCAAACTCAAATATCACATGGAGTCATATTAGGCCTAAAGAAATATTTAATCAAGTCGGCGATAAACCCTTAAGCCTAGTCAAGTTTCGCCAAGCGTATTACACAGTGTCAAATGTACCGGGGAACTTGACGCTCAGGCTGAAAGCCTCGGGAAGAATTACCAGCGTTGATCAGACACTTGACGCCTTTTGTGACCTTACTTCAATGGTACTGGAGAAAGGCCTTGTTCAGAGAGACTGTTTTGTGGTTTGGTCTGATGTAGCCGTCGATTACAAGCTTTTATAGTCATTTAGAGTATTTAATTAATTTGCTCGTACTATAAAAATAACATGGAAGTGTGAGCAACAACGTTTACTGTCAAAAAATGGGCAAAATTAATTGTTTTCTTTTATCGTTACTAATAAATATATACGTAAAGTCACGCCAGTTTCCCTGAGGGGTAGGCAGAGACCACGGATTTATATATACGTATATTTGCTACGATCCTGGCATACTTATTTTGCTTCATCCACACGCGTCACATCGTCACTATCTATCTGTAAACACTATTATTTCAAGCAAATAAACTATTCTTATTCTTCTTATTCTTACTAATATTGCATTATGTTACATTAAATACAGTGTGCTTAATATCACATACAAATCAAGATTCACTTGTCAAAAATCAGATGATAATATATTTTTTCACAATATTCGTCAGCTTTTTAATACGTAGATCAAATACACGTATACGCGTATGAGTCCTTCGTATGAACCCACCTTTATTAGAATATTTGAGTGTCATCGTATTTTATTAACTTCGAACATAATTTCCTCACGTGATGATAATATGATCAAATGTAAGCCTACGTCGATATTAAAAAAGGGATGTCTCGTTTTCTTCTTATGGATTTTATTTTCTTCGCTATGGGAAGAATGTGTTATTTTAATAAAATAAAGTTGGTACAAAGTGAGGGTGAGTTTTTCAGTGTGTCATCATCAGCAGCCGGAAGACATCCACTGTTGAACAAAGGGGGAGGCTCCTTAAAAGGGGAATTGCCATAATGCCCACGCTTGGCAAGCGGCTTGGGGATCGCAGTATTGGTGGAGAAGTTACAGAAGACGTCAAAACAAAACGGCCTAATTCATAATAGTATTTTAAACCAAGGATTAAGTTATACCTGACACTGTCGTTTGCGCATCAGACAGAGATGTCAGAAGACCTAAAATGGGTTTAAGTTAATACAGGTATTATTCTCGATTTTTAAGAAGAGAGACGATGTTCCACACTCCTTCCTCCCCTATAGTATATAGCTCTGGTTATAATATAAACCTTCTAACCAGAAACAGATCACATAAAAACTCTTACACCGACATACGCCGACAACATTACAGATAAACTCAATTCATTCGCAACAAAACAATTCAATTACAAAAGCTATAAAATGTATCGTATCAGCGGATCTATACTCAACAAATCATTGTGTACTAAACCAACCATACTAAAGCCTCCATATTCAATTAACCGGATTAATTAAAAGGGTGAAGTAGAAAGCAATTTTTATACATACATAAATAATAAAGCTATTGTTAACATCGACAGACGAGAATTCGTTTTGACTTAAACAGCTTTGTAAATTTTAATTAAAGATGAAGGGTTCTTTGTACTCGGTTCAATCTTTTCCGTAGATATATATACTCGTAAGTATATACAATTTGTGGGTTAAAGAATAATGCGTGTACACACTCAAACAATGACTTGCACTGCTCATAATTGCGGAGTTTGAATGTATGAATTACTGTCGTCGTTGGGTATGCGAATCGCTAGAGGTGATTTGATTAATGGCAATAGGCTTGCCAACTATAATTATTATTTATGAAAATGAGCAGAGAAATGTACCTAAGTGTTAGCTGCTTATAAAGACTAACACCTCTGTTTACCCCTTCAGGAGTTACAGGCGCGATCATTGTGGTACATATGACATGTATACTTGCGCGTTTTCGTAACAATGTTTTCGTCCGCGGTTTGGCTATCATGGAAATAGATAAAAAACATGTTAAACTACGTCTATCATAATATGAAGGAAAGACAAACTAACAAACACACATATAGGTACGTTTATAATACTTATAGGACAACTAATAACATAAAAGCTTTTACTGAGAAAATCCCCTTTCATGTAAGCTCATTAGATGCACACGAACTAAATATTGAATTTAAAAATAAAAGATTGATATATGAAGCTGGATTTAATATTAACTTCAAGTGGTATTGCAGCTACAGACTTAGCTCCGGTTCAACTTTTATAAAGAGTAAGTAATAAAAGAGGTTGATGAGCTATTAGATAACTATTACGTATAGGTAGTCTTAATTTAATTGTTCGTATAAATTGTGGGTATAAAGGACCAATCAAATTTCTTCTCGATATGACAAGGAGTTCTATTGATCTTTTATACCTATGTAATCGAATAAAATACGCATCAAAATACTTAAAATATATGATGAGGTAGCAGCTAGTGCTACCTACCTACCTAAAAGTAGAAAAATGGTTCCAAACCCACGTTTTACCAATGCTAGCAAAAGTATTGTTTCTTGAATAATATAATCTATCTTAAAAGCTTTCTGATTTAATAGCGAAACAGAATTTGTGTCACAGAGGCACCGAAAATACCACACAAGTGACCCCAAACACAATAAGGAAAAAGGATACATTTGTAAAAAAATCAAAATGAAATTACACAAATAGGGGTAACACAAGAAAAGTTGCGTCCGTAACGTGATCTACTCGAAATGGGCATCTGTATCAAAGGACCAAAATGGGGATAAGTTAATTCCGACGTTACTGAGTATACTCTACACTGGGGGCCACTGGAAATACATAGGGATATAATATACACAAGTAGGTATATAATTACAGTCAGTGATTCGCTGTCGTATTTATTTGGCATCGCTGAAGAAGATAATCTCAACTAACATTGGTCAATAATTTGTTTGTTTAAAAAAATCTGTTTTGAATCGTGTTTTTACCGTTACATTTAAACAATGAATGACCTTTTGTTCAGATCTCCTTTTTATATTATTTGCAAAAACATAATATTTCTTTATAAAATAAATACTATCTAAAAGAAAAATGATGCAAACATCAACTCCATTTTTCATATACCATACATCTTCGAGTATATTTATCAATCTCATCGCTTTATGTGTTGGCTGGCCTTCAAGCTGAGCCTTCCACATATCCGATAAAACGACCATCGCCATGAAGGATTATTGAATTCATTCCTCTTAATGTCAAAGAGGCCTTTTATTTGACGTCTGAGGATTGAAACCCCTCCATCCCATATACGATATGTAATCAAAGTCAATCGGATCGCGTTCTCCGAAACGGATCACGATTCAACTGAATTATTTTTCATACGTGTTATTCATACCGAAGCATTCGGCACGTTTAATTAAATTCTCCATATCAACGGCACTAGACAAGTCTCTCGACTCATCACATTATAAGGTCCTCTAATATTTATAGAAAAAGTTCACACGTAAACAAAGTTACAAAAATAAAAACTCATGACTTTACACTCCCCAAAAAACTAACCGACCTTTTACTGGAAGCAAAAATGTATAATGTATTATGAATTTTTTATTGAATATTCATGAGATGACTTTCAAAGAACTTTGAATAAACAAAAATAATCTTTGGTCGGGCTCCAAACAGTAAGGAAATGTAATATAACTAACGTTGCAATATATTACAATTTGTGGGTAGTCTGGGAGCGAACGGCGTAATTAATATCAAGTTTGCGATAAATTTATTACGGCGCACAGCCGGCTATTATTATAGAGAGATTTTAAACCTTATTATATTGTTATAAAGTGCAATTTCCACGGGTTGTGAAATAGGAGGAAGCCTTTGTGAACCTAGGAAGCAAAGGTGAGAGACTTTTTTACCTTGGTAAAAGCGACATTTATGACCCCTTTTTATGTGTTGATTAAGTAATTACTAAAATAATATTTTACTTTAGCAAAGAATATTCGTTAAAATCGTAGAAGAAAAGAGGTCATCGATGTAAAAGTCTCTAGTTAATACCAGTTACAATACATTATTTTTGTTCGTAAACAATAAATATATAATGGTGAAAACACCAAACAACCTGTAATAAAATGTATTAGTAGTCTCAGAAATATTCGCAAAGTTATAGTTGTAATACAAATGGTACTTGACAAAACCCCTCCACAAGATCTAAATTTCACCCACAAATTCCGCAATGCTCATTTGGTAATATTATGATTATGAGGCTAATTTATTGCTGCATTACCTCGCTAGTTTATACTTTAGAGGTATTAAGCTTTACGCGTACATATTATAGCTGTGTACACTCGTTATCACCGAAAGCTTTAGCATAATAACAATGTTGCTGCATCACCTGAACCACATGCTGTCAGATGATATCAACGCAACATTGTCTTTAAAGTTTCGTAATCGAGTTATGGTGTGGTGCAAGGTACTGGGAACTCGG
Source organism: Abrostola triplasia (assembly GCA_946251915.1). Classification (NCBI taxonomy): domain Eukaryota; kingdom Metazoa; phylum Arthropoda; class Insecta; order Lepidoptera; family Noctuidae; genus Abrostola; species Abrostola triplasia. The sequence goes on from OX276433.1 coordinate 3,297,597, forward strand.
AAACAAATGAATCAACTTAGGAACTGCAGCTTCTAATGAAGGAACACACTTGCAACGCTTAACACAGTGTACGTGTGTATCAAGTAAGCAAAGTGATGGAAATGTTTAATTGATTCAATAACTATGTTGAAATAAAACGATAGTTACTGCCTTGGTTATGTGTTCGCATTGCCGTGTATCCAAATGTAACTAATCTGTCATCATATTCCGAACTAATTTAGCCCTATAATTAGCAACAGGCTCGCTCTCAATGTAACATATTAATCTGTATCGTATCTAGCCAAATGTATACGTTTGACAGTATGCTTTTACTGCACTTCCAATTAAATCAACTATGTTAAGCTGGTATATAATAATACGCAATACAGTAACTTGTTTTGTATTTAATTAATAGTTCATAATAATATATTTCAATATTTTGTTAAAATTCGCTTCATATGTCATGATTCCTACCCAGATAAATCTTGCGTAAGAAATTACATGTGGCACACCATTTTTACATTCATCTCCCGCTTAGTCACCTGTACTTGTACCACAAGTATACCTAGAATATCGCGGCAGCCTTCTAGCAAAAACAATCTACGATAATCGGATTGTACACGATACAATCGTGTGTGTGCACGCTGACTCTGCGTATATTCCCCGTTACCATAGCAACTGCTTAGCACTTCCCCTATTGCGAATGTACGAAGCATAATCTTTGCTTGACTTTTCGTTTTTTAGGAAAGCGGTGAACACAATTTGCAAAGAAAATATTGTGGCAGATCCTTTCTGGCAAATGGTTACATGCGGAAATAAGCTTATGTTTTATGTGTGTAGTTCGTTTTAGTCTTAAATCTTGCGTTATATAGATCTAAATGATGTTTAATATCAAAGGTCACATTTATCTTGAGCAGTAAAAGAACTTGCTACCTTTGAATAATACCTTTAAATATGTAGACAGTGGACACATTACTATTTCACTAGTACCATAAAACCAAGTAGTCTTAAAATACTTCCAACATTTTAAAGTATTACCTACATAGCACAGGTGTACTTGCAACAACTGCTCGCATCAGTCAGCATGTCAGAAATCATGTCATATAAACGTCTGCAACATAAAACAAGCAACATAAAAATTATATGAAGCCATAAAAACACCGTAGACACTCGGCCTCATAAAACGCAAAAACAACTTATTAAATTTTTGCAGGAACCGTACCTAAATAATTAAGGAGCAAAGAACATGAAATGATTTTCAGTCCGACCAACATTATGTAAATTATATACCCCCGAACGTGTAACTAGGGGCATACTTAAATAATAATTACCTCGGGTTACGTCGGGGTACAAATCATGTAGTACAGGCTAAGGTCTGCCGGTTTAACATAGGTTTATTATTATTAATGCCCAAGGAAACCGACAATCACTTGGGATTGTACAACGGAAGGTTATTCGTATTAGACCTCGTAAGATATCATAGGAGCACACTACGGTATCTCACTAAAGATATTATACTAAATTAATGTTGTAAAGAGGGATCGGAGTTGGTTCCGTCGGAGGGTATTTCGCAAAGTAAGTGATTCCTGATCTGTATTTATGGCCTAAGTTTACAACTTGGGAATCCTAAACTTTTCGTTATAGAATAAAATAGTGCTGAAGCTGCGAAGCAAGAACTTAAAATAAATCTTCTAAGAATTTATGAAGCTATTGGCAAATCTGACTAAGGACTTTACTTTGTCTAGAGAGGACTTTATTAAGAGCAGTAAGCAATTAAAAAATCCATCTAACCAATCGAACCAGTCGAATTCCAAAAACATGAAAAACAACAGTTGCTAAGTAACACAAGATTACAATTTAACTACAGAACACAGGATTGGATAACTTCAGGCCAAGCAAACCCTTCTGTTTATCCAATTAATCGTTCCAAGTTTTACCAGACAATGAATTTCATTCGGATCTTGAAGTTCGCCAAGTAATCACACCACTTGAACCTACAGAGAATAAGCCCATCTCTTTCACACTTTCTGCATCTGATCAAGCTTAAGATCTTAGAGAAATAATGTCAGCGTTGTAACTTAATCAAATTTCGTTCAGTTTGGCTGTGAAGCGAGAGAGAGTTTCATTTAGCGAATTAACATTTCACTATTTGAAATTTTACAAGGCTGTTTTAAGATTTCCGCGGGTGTAATTCCGTTTCAATTCGCGAGCCTCGAATCCAGTCAGGATTGTATGCTTCGCTAGCTGCTTTACCTGGAATAATTTTCTATAGGCTGGTAAAATCAAGAGCAAGAGAAAAAACCAACAGGTTTAAACTAGTTTTGACGTTTATTCATAATATTGATACTCTTGATTTGTTTTAGAAGATCCGTGTTTATTGTCTACATTTAAGCTCCGATTAGTAAATACGATTTAGATTTGGTCTTCATTTTCGTTAGACATATTTTGATGCAAATTAACTTTTAATATTAGATCCAGGCTAATGAAGATCCTGCACCAATATAACTATAAAACGCCCTTTTCCAGGTATCAAGGTTAAAAGGCAAAGTTCAGCTCTATCGGAGTAAAATTTGAGCTGTGAAGCCTTATTCAGTTGATTTATCATTTACTGTGCGTTAGCCGCGTAATCGCGACTACAAATTGTAGTTGAGGTATTGTCAAAATAAGTTTTAGGTCTTCATACATATTTTATCAAAAGAATACAATTTATTGAATGTAATGAATTATCTAGTAGGTTAACTCTATTTATACTCTTTTGTGACGATACAAAGGACCTTAATGCCCTCAATTCTTTGTCCAGACGAAATACTTATTTGACTTGACTTTTGGTAGAAAAGATAATTTTGCCCTGTAAATGAATTTTTGTCTGATATTACATTTTCTAACGTAACTGTGACCAGTGGTAACGTTGTGGTCCTCTGATTTCGATTCGTTATTGAGATTTTCTAATTATCAGTAGCATCTCGAAACCTGTAATTGTGCCCCGATTGTGACGAAAAATGTTCATTCCTTTTTTACCTTTTACTATCGAAAAGTAAACCATACTCGGAGACACATGCATGATTTTACTTCAAGTTTGAAAATGTTCTGTTCATAACTAATTTTATATTTCTTTACAGCTGACAAGGCGCCTCCTGGCTTCCCTAACATCGCGCCTCCCCCTACCACAATGGTGGTCGAAGTGGGCCACACCGCTACACTACCGTGTCAGGCTACTGGCAACCCCTCGCCGAAGGTCCGGTGGCTCTGGAACTCACTGCCGCTTGACGTCGCCTCGAACCCAAGATATGCGCTGTTGAATGACAAAATGCATGGTGAGTACACGTAATTTAATTATATAATATTTACGAGTTATTTCGGGAATTATAAGTTATGCGCGGAACTCGAAAACAGCTTTATTCAGCGTCTATGGGGACAATTGGATCGAAATATTATAGATCACTTGCAAATTGCAGAAGCATTTCTACAAACATAAAATATCGCAAAGCAAGTCATTATTATCATCATCACGATCGTGATGGTTTTATTTCATATAGGCTACAAAAGAGCACACACAAAACGTCAAACTAGTTACTCAGTTCCAAAATCGTTTTCGTTTCTATGGAGAAAAACCATCAAGAAACTCCAGTAACTTAAATATATTGTAGGTACGTAACAATGATTTAAAGTATGAGAGAACAATGAGCTACACAATACATATACTTAAAATGAGATGAAATGAAGTCAACTCCTATACAACACACTGTAAAGTCGATACTCCTCCACACCCTATACAAAGCAGTGACAACAAACGCTGACAAAAATGACAGAAAATGGAAATACAACATCCTCCTAGGCTTACAATCTTATCCCGACATATGCATTTTATCGTCAAAGAATCTCCGTTATACCTATATGTGTAGCACTATACTCACTATGCACAATGAGAATAGCGAATTTGCATGTCCAATCGCCTAGTATCTAGAAGCTTCCATTCTTGCGATAGTCACTGGGAGTTGGAAACTGTTTTGATAGCAACTCAGACTCTTTCATTGCCAATGATGTTGCGTTAACGTTTTTGATAGTCGGGCGGTAAATAAAAATGTTATGCGAAAAAATGTGTGGATATTCTTATAGTGTTTGTATATGACCTAAGTTGTTCATGTTTGTTTACTAACAACTTTGGCTGTACTTACGTATTTATTTAGTCTTGTAGACTGTACAAGGAAATTCTCTTTTAGTACAGTACTTTTGCTAAAATAATAACAGCCTATAACTGTCCCACTGCAGGGCAAAGGCCTCTTCTCATATAGAAAAGGATTGAGCATTTATCACCGCGCTAGCTCACTGCGGGTTGGCGTGACTTTTGCTATATACAGTAATAATTATAAAACTAAAAATACTCTAAAATATACACGCCTCATTTCGCGGCTTTTCCAATCAAGTTGAACGATGTAGCGTTATTTTATTTTATACGAAAAATTCGTAATATTTCGTAACAAAGAACAATACGTTAAATAGTGTTGGATACAAAGGCTTTTGAATGAAGGTATCAAAATTCATTTTATATACAAATATGCAACTATTCACAATATGCATACAAATACCTATATTTATTATTTATGTATACTAGATTAAAGCTTTTGTTATAAATACAACCTGTTCACGATAATTTAATTAAACCGACAATGTGTTTATTATTAACATTTATTAATTCTGCCGGTAAAACCCACAGTATAACAAAAATATTATAATTATTCTCTCTCACTATAGAATTAACATGACAAGCATTGATTTTATGATCATGAGTGGTAGTGAGCGATATTAGATGATAAAAAATTATTGGATATACTTTAATACCTACTCGTAGAAAAATATTAGACTTTCAGATTACACGCACAAATCTATCAAAAAAAATAAAATCACACCTTGTCACTGTTGTGGTAACACCAGAATTATAAAATTAAAAATAATATTCGTATAATCGAATACATTTTTAAATTTTGTATTTAGAACGAGGATGAGGACCAACGAGTGTGATAAATCATGGAAGCCGCGGCTCGACATAAAATTATTTTAGCGACCTCTTGCATCACTTAGTGTCACCTATAATTAAGTTTAATTAAGAAAAGATGGGCGCGATTAAGACACGCCGTAGAGACGAATTTAATTTGCAAATCTTAATGAAAGTTCGTCGTGTGCTCGAGTCTCAGCGTCCACAATATGATAAGCACCGACCCGACGAAATGTTAATTATATCAAGTTTTAAGTACCGCGAAAAACGCCGTGATGTGCGAATTCAAAATGAGAAGGTAATTTTTTGTTTCTTTTTTTGTGTTTGCTTTGTTCTTAATATGAAAGGTAAGCAATAGGTAAAGTGCTTTCTCGGATTAATTAGTATCATAATTTGGTGAAATTAATTGTTAAAATCTTTTAGAATTATATATAGTTATATAAGATTATATAACTACGTATTTCAGCAAACGGTATTTTTAACAGAATATTTAATTCTTTCTTTTCTTCTTAATTAGTGATGATTACTTTAAAGAGAAGATGATAATTTGGTTTTGATGATAAGTCGTAGGTAAAGTTCTAGAATTATGTACCGACTTCAAATACTTATTCCCTGTACCTCTAAAACCGCGAAAACTCTCATAAAAATCTCTTATTATCCTCTCACCCCTACCAAACAATTACGGTATACATTTTAATATCTTTAAAATAAATCCGCATCTCCGCTGCCATTCTAAATTCAACAACAATTAAATCCGTCCATCTGTATTCCGAAATGTTAATAATTTCAATTTTAATGCCATTATGCACTTCACAAGAGGTGAGAAAGTAATTTAAATTCAGTTAGAGCAAGCCCACGGGCGAGTCACCCTGGGCTCTTTTAATCTCATTAATTTTAATTTATTCGAGTAGATTATTTCTCCTCGGTCGACTCGAATATTTCGTAGCTCCGCGGTAATGGACGTATATATTGATAGCCGTAAAAAGACAAGTGCTTAAGCTCGATTTTCAATTAATCGTTGCGCTAAGTGCGCTAGGTTTTTATTAGCGTTCATTTTCTGCTATTTATGCGAGCATGCGCAAGCGGTTTGCGTCCTTGGTACGCAGGGTGCGGAAAGCTTGAACATCGTAGGTACTGGCGATGGGCGGCATTGCTCTAGCAAACATATTAGATGTAGTGCTGGATAAATGGACAAGAATAACAATTAATCATTAATAATTATTCTGTACAAACATGGTTGAACCTGAAATAAATGAATTTTACTTTTTTATACCTATCCAAGATTTTTTGCTTTACGTATTTTGTTTTTATTCTAAAACACATATTATAATATAGGGGAGAAGTGTAGGGAGGGTAGACGGCCCTGTTGTGTGTGTCAAGTGGTCGCTATGCGCGATTGCAGAACATGAGGTCTTGGGTTCGAATCCCGGGTCGGCCAAAGTGTTGCAAAGTTTTTCCATTAGGTAATTTTTAGTAGCAGCGCGGATTCTAGATTTGTGGCCGATTGGTGGCAATAGGCTAGCCCCCTATTACATTGGCAAATTTGAAAAACATTGGCATAATTGGCAAAATTTGGGTTTCTTATATGTTCACCTCTGCCTTCCTTCGAGAAAAGCAGGCGTGATAGCATGTACATAATTATGTTGTAGTATGTTGTAGACCAATATTTTATGAGGTCCTACTAAATTCTAATTAGGGTAATATCTAGTAACATTAGCGCCGCAAAAGCACCTAAATATTAATTACTTATGAGTGTCAATACTCATCAGCCCACACTCGATAATCCGGTAATGACATCGACATCTAACTAATACTCGAATCGGAACCAAATCGATATTATATCGATAACTACTTAATATATTTATGTTATCGATTAATTTTGGATACCTATTTCATCGAGTGAGTCTCAACAATTTTTTTATTGAATAAGCTTTTCATTTTGTGTATGAAATGTACCTATAGAATTTCTTAGAAAAAGATTTCAATTGAATCCTCAATGCATTGAATGTATGTTTAACCAATTGAAACCACCAATATATGTATTTAAGAACCCATTCATGTTTCAAATAAATGACCACTTGATTCTCAGCAAGATAATTTTATAAGGAAAATCTAAAAAGGCGAATATTGACTATCTGATTGGCGCAGTGGCGGAGTGATTGGATTGCTGCGTTAAGGGTTGCGGGTTCGATCCCAACACGGGACAAAAATGTATGCGATCCGCAGCCGTTTGTCCCGAGTCTGGATGTTTTGTATGTGATATTTGATGTTTGTGAAATGCACCCACGATACAGGGGAAATTCCTGAGTAGGAGGAAGTTTGTATTAAAAAAAACAACTATAACAGCATAAATAATAACAGACAGAGTACCTACATATATTTATAGCATTGTATATTATTGTATAGTTTTAATCGTCACCTTAAGCCAACCCAATAGTCAAAACTACGGCTTGAAGAATATGGCACACAACGTGTATAACTACATAGAAACATTCACTTAAAAAAAATACCAGTGAACTACATTTTCATTATTACAAAGCAAAGCAATGGTAATGCGACCATCGGTTGAAAAACGTAGCAATCAACTAGGGGTCATACCGACTCGCTTAGAGTCTCGCGACTAATAGAGCCAAATGCGATACCATCTAGAATATTGAAGTTATAAAACACACTAATGTTGGTTAAGGCAACGTCCTAGGTCGGTAGCAAAGCGATGCGGATATTATGCTATCTGCGACATTTTCCTTATAATCCATAAAGAAAATATAAAGGTAGGAAATTTCTTAGTACTACAATATAATATTATGCTAATAGACAAATATTACTATTTTGTACACCAGAACTGGTAGAATATATGAAACTATACAAATTATAAAGAACACAACGACAAATAAATTATTTCTTTCTTTTTTTCTTAAAATTTAGGAGTTTCCGTTACTACGAAAAATATGTGTAAAGTATTTTTTTTTTATTTGTTCTCCTTACTTTCACTAAACAACAATAGCATTGTATCCACATAAACATATTAAGCTAGGTACTATTGTAACAATCATTAACTTATGAATATAAATTATTTCTTTATGGAAAACAAACCCACAACAATCATACATCAACATTACAATTAAAACCATCGCATAGTATAGCATCGCATCGTTTGCTACCTAGGACGGCTGACGCACAAACCTTCGTCTATTTAGCTTTAATCATAAAGTAAACCGTAGATTTAGCTTTATAACCTCTTTGAGTACCTTACCTTTATTGGAAATAATATTTTTTGATTACGACCGTAATTATAAACGTCACAAAGACAGCAGTTTATGGGCTATCGCTAAATGAGCCAGTAAAACATAGCAGTTGACAATAATGGTCTCGTATATTAAACCGCTAGATGGAGCTAGTTTGATGCAACTTTATCACCTTGGTATTCCATAGTTGTAAAAAATAGTGTAAGGAATTCGTACTTAGGGACAATGTTTTTATTAGGTAGGTAAATTACTCTGACTGCCTCATTGGACTAGTGGCGACTGCTGAGCATGAGGTCCTGGGTTCAAATCCCGTGTCTGGCAAAGTGTTACTAGGTTTTTCCATTAGGTAATTCTCTTCAATACGTCAAATATTCTACAAAAAATGTCTTATTGCGTAACATTTTAATCATGCCTCAAGCAACTGTTTAGGACAAAGTAATCTTAATTACTTTACCTTTTTAGAAACCCAGCCTTTTGTAAAAAAAATATAAAATCATTACAATGTTTAAGCCCCACAACAAGCCGACAAAATTCCAAGAAACCCTTTACCTCTTCTCCAACTGAGCCTATAAACAAAAAACCGAGTAAAATAATTAAGCAGACAACAGTCAGAAGATTACATCACTTATCATCCCATCGGTATCATTTCTGCGGTAACGGTAACCAACGGTAACCGACGGTAACGCAAACGAGTCGCAGAAACAACGCGAGATTACGAATCATTTGCATACAAATGCCTAGACCCTAAACTTTGAATGGGACGGCGTGGCCCACCGTTGTTCTAGCAAAAACCAGGGTCTTATGTTACTTATTCCTACAATAACAGCGGGGGGCGTACCCCTGTTGATTAAGGTCACTCGTCCCTTTGACTAGGTGCCGCCCCTTGTCACATCCAGTGGGATCATTTTTCTATGTCCGCGCCGTGGATTATGCGTGGTAAATATGGTAATATGTGGCTGGTCATACCATGCTTGCAGTTGTACAATGCTCCCAGATCCTTTGTTATATTCATTGAATGTCGCTTCATTTAATCGTTTACGAAGATATTGAACTTTTTTATTGTATTCTCTGGATGTGACAAATGTGGTTTGCATTATAAAGAACTTAATAAATACAAAATCTTTTTATCTACTATCTGTCACTTTACGTTTTACTTTTAAAAAACGTCGCCCTACATAAGGAATTTCTCATGTATTGTGTTTATGTTGCACAAAGATGAAATAGCATTGTCAAATACCCAAATTCCGGACAAAGATCTACAGATCATACAAATTTTGGTCCCGTGCGATGAACGAGCCCGCAACCCCAAGCGCAGCAATCCAACTGCTAAGCTACTACGCCAATTACGTCGTCTGTTATACATTTAGGTAAGATTTTTAAATAGGTTGAAGTAGTACTTGTTCTGCCTATTATCACAAACCCATTTCAAACAGGTTGGAAAAAAAAATTGTAAATAGTCGCGCTGCGATTTTCAAATCCTTATGCAAATTTTTAAGCTATGTAATCTATACGTACTGTGCCAAAATCCAAGACGGAATACAGCCTTCAGCGCTCGATCCAACCGCTTCGCAAAAAGCAACATGCGCCCAACTCGATAGCAAAAATGTTCACATGTTTATCTTTTTCCAAAAAGGTAAAAATATTCGCTGGTTTATTGAAGCAATATTTCGTCCAACTTCGTTCGGCAACAGACTCGCTGAAATCTAGTTTATCGTTACAAGTTTCACTGCAGTGCACGTATCGCTTACATTTTACAGCTTAAGCTACGGAGTAGGTAGGTACACTCTTGTGAAAAATTGGGTAGGAAAACTCTTGATCCCTGTGAATTAAAGAAAATAAATTAAATGTTGTAGAATTTTTAATTCATAACAAAATATTTATGTCAACGAAGTATCTCTTATAACCTTTTAGATTAGCAATAGGTAGATACAAATAAATACTAACTAAGTAACTAAGTAGTATTACTAAGTAGTCTCTCGTCACAGATGATTGAGAATTTTGTAAAAGTTATGATGGGGCTGACATGTTACTGTTATAACCACAAGCCTCTTAATAAAAAAATGATTTAAAAACAGTCATTAAGAATATCAATTTGATTTTGAAATAATCAGATTACAAATTCAGTGCAAGTGGAGATTTGGTTTATTTGCGATACCGTATCTCGAATTTAAGAAGCTCATTTGTTATTTGTAAAATACACCTATACTGCAGAAAGACTTTTGTAAGTGAAGATTTCTTTTTAATAAGCACTATCAAAGATTGTAAAAAAATTGAATGATACTTTTTATTACCTCACCAAATATGTTCACGCTTAGTAAACCAAAACAAACGCTAGCACTGCTCATTCCGTTATCCCAACTTTGACTATAGATTCCAAATCCTCTTATTCATTATCGCCCCGAGCCTTCCTTACGACAGTTAAGAAACTAAGTTAACGCCCACATAATCCCCTAGCTTCACTCCACGCCAGCCACACCAATAATATACAGAAATAAATCACTCACCAGAATTATATTTTATGTGACATTCATTAAGACAGCAAAAGATGGTCTCATAAGTGCCTTAAGAAAATAAGATCACCTTATATCGCTTAATCAACCGCTGTGGGGCGTAAAGTAAACCTTTCCTGCTGTCCTCCCGTCCTAAGAGCTAGATTAAACGGGCCTGTGTGATAAAGCTTCCATGACCATAATAACTTGAACCTTTACCAACTGCCCAGGGTTCTATTGGGTCACAGTTCTGTAACAGTGCGAAGGCTGTGGTAGGTCTAGATAGGCTGGTGGTAATATAATGCCACAACGACCCCGCCATTCCGTTGGACGTTTATGAATAGCGCTTATTTTTCTTTTAATTACGCCCCCCTGCTGTCTGTTGACGTATTTTGTCGTCACTTTGTGAGCCGACCGCACAAAGTTGGCCATTAGATTTGCTCGGAACGACGGAAATACATTCACCACACGTCACCTCGCTTGACGTCATGTGTATATCACCGTAACTCTCATCTTTTTTTATTATACGCGTAGATTGAGCAAAAAGTTGAAGTCAGACCTGTAGGCGTATTTGGGCTGATGAAACATAGACATGTGACATCGTTTCGGTTATATTTCACCCAGTATAATATACCTAGTTGAAGTCAAACAAAAGTTAATCTAAATTGAACCAATATAGACCGAATAAGTTCCATTTACACTTTGTATATTGCCAAACAACTGAATAAAGGGCTTGTAACTCATAAATAACAAAACGGTTTTATTACGACCCTGTTTAGTTAAGGTAAAGAGGACATCTTTACACAATTTGGTCACGTCAACGGACTATAAACAGAATGCCTACAGCCCACCTATATTCACAGTCTAGACGGGTATTATAACAGATCTACCATGAGTAGGGTAAAAGGCATCATTGTCAACCCGAAGTGGTCTATAGAATTTCAAGCGATCTAAATCCTTGTGATTTATTCGAGAATTTACTCTATTTATTCATAGACTCGACTTTAAGGGTTGGATAAACAGAGTGCGATCAAAAAGATCGCTATGAATGATTCTAATATAGGAGAGTGTAGTGAATAGGGATGGCTAATTGACGTGGCGTAGTGTATGTGTGTTTAGTCAATAGGATCTGTGCAACCGTATTGAGATTGGTTGGCTGCGTGGTAAAGGGGAGCTGCAATACTTAGCGGAGGAAATAAAAAATCCTTTTTAAATGTATCTAAGTGGAAGTCTAACGACCTTGTTTGTTCAGTATTTATTTGTTGGACTTTATTCATGTATCTCTTAATATGTTTATTAATGAATCCCTTATTGCCATACATATGACTTCTTTCTTAGTTTTGAGTATTATCGATATCTTTTGATTTCAGTATACTCGTAACTACGACGATGGAAAAAGAAAATGGTAAAAACAAATATAAATAATATACTTATTATACGATTTTTTGTTTTTTATAAATATAGTAGTTCATATTAATTGCTACCACTAACTTCGAGTCAGGTATTATTCAAAAATGATTTCGCAGTATAATTAATTTATAAACTCTATCACAAAACCTCTCAAACTTAAAACAAACCCGTCAATCTTTTTCATAGAATTGGACCGCATCATTAAATCTCCAATCAAGCAATCAAAACTAACCCTTATCACTCATTAATATCAAAATTCAATTAACAAATAACATAACGGACATATGTTCGCGTCAGTGGGGTTGTAAATCGAGGGCGATACGGATCCGGGGCCGGCCGCGGCTGCTATCAAAGAGCTGGAAAACAAGGGCTGAAGGGCTTCTCGGCTCTGCGAAGCGCCTTTGAGCTCCCGACACCTGGACGTATGGTCCAAAGTGGAGGAAAAAGCGGGACGAGCATACGTTTATTTGTTGCTGAACAAAATTTGGATACTAACTTAACGCTTTAGTAAGACAATATTAAGTCATATGTGTATAATTACGTAGACACGTATTTGTTTAGATTGAGGAACCAAGACGTGTTGTATTGTGCGTACATGCATTCTGGCAGATGGTGTTAATCAAATAGATATTGAGCAAGCAATTTTAGTTTGAATTATTAAGTCATCCAAATACACAAATTAATAACAATTCATCCAAATACAAACTTTTGATGATATGAAGCTATTCATTTATATACAGATATTCATTTAAGTTTATACATGTTTAATAATGTTAACGTTCTGTAGTTTACTCTTATAATGCAGTCCTAACACCATGAGCAATTAACTACATGTATCTGTAAAATACCTTGTGATGTGGCAAAACAACGGCTTACTAGCACTGTTTCCAGAGTGTGAAAGGAAAACAAAGATAATACGCTTCAAACCCGGTTTTCCATTTTCCCACACTAGGATTCTCTTTGTTAGAGGTTCCATTACAATCACAAATAAGGCATGGGCACAAACACTTCCAGGAACAAATAATTTTACCTATTTTTGGAAGCAGAATACGTAATGTTGATCGGCTGGTTTATTTCCAGTTTATTTTCCTTATATTTATTCTGTATTGGATTTTATTTATTAAGTCTGCGTAAAACCTTGTTAGAATACCTACGTATTGATATAGGTTGATGTCAAACAGCATATAAAATGAAGTAATTGATCTAGTCTATTACGCACGGGGATTTGCGGTTATGATAAAATTATAAGATCCAAAACTAAGTTATTTTGGTCTTCAACTTACCAATTGATATAACTTTCAACAAATACATTTTTTTATTGAATAATAAAAAAATACAAGAATAAACTTTAAGACAACTTTACCCAGTTTCCATCTGTCCGTAACACGAACAAAGAAAAGTTGACAGGAATATTATACTCTACAGTTATAACGACATGACTAAATGTGATAACAGTTTTTACTTCCAAAAGTCTGATATTAGTTAATGTATGTTTTACCCAGGAGAAATTATTTATGCAGATTCTGATAAATATATTTTAGTAAAGAGAATTCATTCATAGTATTTTCGAGTTGGTCTTTTTCTAATAACTGCACTTGTTGCTGACAAAGCCTTTCAATTGAAAACGAATTAAAATTGTGAAGTTCAAAATATGACTTGTTTAATTTTACACCACACTCTAAGATATAAACCAGAAAGCTTTTGGATCGCGATGGTCGAGCGCACGATCTTTTTTATTTCGTTGCGTTTCATTCAACACACTCAAACGGATTTTGTTTCATCTTATCAACAGTATCGATAACATTCTCTTTTATTAACATTTATAAAAATAATGTTTCTCTTTATATTGCTTTGCTTTGAACTTGTTATAAAGCAAACATATTTACATATTTATGATATCAATATAGGAAATATCTAACAAGAGACTAGAAATTAAACTGCTTTTTTACTCTTAAACCACGTGATTAATTAAGCCGTGCAGTTTGAAACAAAATATGTTCCACTTTCACGTCGTGCTAACACCGGCATTAGAGTTTCGAGTTTTGTCAACTGAATAAATAAACTATTATTTTACAATTAATTGAAATACAATGTTTCGTTTGATTCAGCATATACCCACTTATTCGTAAATATAATAATAATAATAATCGTTTATTTCAGGCAATATAAAACAATGCTAAACAAAGCTTACAGAGGCCCATATTATATATACCTTACAGACTAAATGTATGTAAATGACGATCATACCGGCTTTAACTAAACCCCGTATTAAGTTTACTGACAACGACTGTGACGGGAATAATGTAGTCCATGGTTTGAATTGTCTTTTTTATTAATAAGGGGCCATTGTTTTTACATAGATGATGTTGGTATACAAAATTATATTAAAAATTGCGAATCTACTCGTATATCGTGACTGCCTGACACTTGAGGAAACGTGTTCAGCCCCCGTACCATGAACTCTTAGAGAAACTCTTAGCACTAGTCTGCACGCAACGGCGTCTCGCTTCCACATCGGAAACTGTCCAGCTTTAAGCGATCATGCTAAAAGGGGCTGTATATACTCGACAAAGCAGGTGGCACTTACCGCTGCCTTTCCCAAAGCCGTAGCCATTAAACCTCGTTATGAACGTGTGAACCACACGATGTTTTCCTTTGTCGCTCAATATATAATTCACACGTTCTGTTTGGACGTCCCGGTCAGGACCCGTACTCGTAACATGAAGCCATCATAGACCAGTGTCAAAGACTAATTATAACCGGGCGCCTTATTGATGATATCATTTAATAGAAATTTAAGAAGATACTTCAACATTAAAATTGTTAGTAGTCCAGTGTCATACAGAAAGACAAGAAACAACATTCTATAGACACTTATATAATCCTGGCTTGCTCTTTGCGCCAAACATGAAAAAAGGTAGGCCTAAAATTCTTTGTCAGCAGCCACAAAGCCAAAAAAACAATATTAACTCACAATGTAGTGTCGTCTCTGCCTTTGATACGTTCTTGATTCCGCGCATTTTTTGGAAACTGAATTGTATCCGTTCAGAAGGGGAGCGGATAGTTTGAATGCTTACATTGTTTCTCGTTTATTGAAGCGAAATCGCATCGATTGGGAGACAATGTGCATTGATCTTTATTGGAAAACGATATAAGAACTAAAGCTAAACAAACAACATCAAGGACGTAAATACCTTCTGGGTTTTCGTTGTTTTCCCGCTTAGCAACAATCCCACTTATGACAAAGGCTCATAACAATTGACACGAAAATGGCGACCGCGAGCAGCAGCCTCAATAAGCACGATTGTCTCAAATTCAAGAAGCCAACGACCTTCGTCAGTTACTGCCCAAGCAATCGTCGGCTGTCACGAAATCCCCAAATCCCGCCACGTAGGGATCTGGCGGCTAGTTTTATTTCATTACCGGACACAACGCCTAGGGATTCCCCAGGATTTTGGCGCCCAACATGGGACTGACAGGTGCGCTTATGATTTTCATTTTCTCGTCCCAAAATGTCATTGTCTCTTGTGATTTGAATGTGCAAATGATATTAAGGTTTTTTCCTCTTCATACATATTTAAAATCAGATATTGTGTATGTTTTTTATTTGGTTCTCTTAATATGGTCGGTTTAAAACGAGGCAGATGTATTATTATTCCTAGTAGAATAGTCTAAAATTCCTTGTTATCCAATATTGTAGGTATTAACGAATACAAAGTAAAATCACAGCAATAAATATATTGCAATACCAAAAACCGACCAGTTCAAAGCACAACCCTTCATGTAATTCGAAGCTATCACACGTCCTAACTTCGTGCGAGCATTTATCGAAACTATGGCGTCCACAACACGTACGACCTTGTTACAACATGTTTCATCGTAATTACATTTTCTTTGTGCGAGACCGTTCGTTTACATCCTCGTTTTTCGTACCCAAACAGTTTTTTGGATGTCCTATGTTACCCGCTTTAGTCCGCTGCAAGCGCGGAAAAATAAACGCTAGTGCGCTGAAATTCTCGTCTTTAGGGAAATGTTTAGTTGAAGTTCCTACGTTACGAATGATGTAGAAATATTGAGACAGAGTTGCGTATGAGTTGCTGGTCGACTTTGTTGATTTAAAAACAGTTCTAACTGGATTAAACTGGTTATGAATTCAATCATAAATACTGAAAACACACATAGCACATTGCTATCGATATTAAACTATACCCGGTATACAATATATCTGTATCTACAGTAGGTAGCTGCGCCCCGCGGTATTACCCGCTACATTTTTAGCCGATGTGTTAATCCAGGGTGTCACCTACCTCCAGACTGAATTTTATCAAAATTGGTCTAGCCATTTTAGTGTGAAGGGCTAACAAACATACAATCTCACTAACAAACCTTCGCTTTCATAATATTATAGTGTGATAGGTACAGTTTACCAATCAAAATGACTCTATCCGTAGTCATATATCGTCACCGTTATGTAGGAGGTTTCACTGTGAACCTAAGTCCAGTGTGAGCATAGTCAGAAAGGTAAATGTATGGGCTATACACGGTTATACCTGAACCTTTGGCTAACTTAATACTGGCAGCCTAACCCGCCTGGGTTTCACACACTTGACATAAAGGCAACTTCGTTTTGTATTCCATTGGAGCCACGTATACACAAAGTAACTCTATATTCTACTAGACAAGGTTGACATTCCTTTGCTGTATGTGCTTATAGCATAGCATAGGCAAAGAGAATGTCGCATTTATTTTTCTAAACACAGTACAAACATTCTGTACTCAAAATTAAAAACGTGTTTTTCCAATTATTTTTATCTGTTTGTTCTGCTGTTTTTAAAATAAACTTTAGTTACATCTGTCGTATTTAGAATGTATAAACTGGACACACACTGCCGAGTGGTATCAAGCCTAGAATTCCACCCCCTTTCCTCCCGTGGTTGTCGTAAGAGACGACTAAGGGAAATTCCAGAAGATAGACAGCAGCGTCTTTTGTAACTTCACCACCAATACTGCGATCCCCAAGCCGCTTGCCAAGCGGTTGATTATGGCAACCCCCCTCCTCCACTCCAAGGGAGAGACCTTTGTCTGACAGTGGAGGTGTTCCGGCTGATGATGATGAATACTGAAAATAAAATATACAGGGTTCCGTAACCTTCATAGAAGTTTAAAAAATGTTGGTCTAAAATGTAAAAATTGCGAACAATGAAAAAAAACTTAGATTTTCATCTTTAAATTGACAATCTACACCATTTAAAAAACTATAATAGTCGACAATAATTTACCGTAGGTACATTTTAATGAAGTACAGTCAGCACCACAAACAGGTGTTTCCCGTCGGAATTCGACTTAATAACCTTAATATCCCGTATGAAACACTATAAAGGCCCCCTAGAGTGCCGAGTCCTCTGGCCAGTGCCCTAATGGCCCCCACTGTACTCCTGTTATTAGGTCATAAATCTCTGTATATGTTTACCCGAGCGTGAATAAAATACCTTTTAAGACGCCCGCACCGAGAGCTGAAAGCGAGATCATTTTGTTGTAAGTATTTTTGTTATAACAGTTGGTTTAGTAAATAGACGCCTCGAATACATAACTTCCTTTTTAAAGTCGGTTGATAAATGGTGGTGCGTTATCATCATTATTTTCATCAGCCGGAAGACGTCCACTGTTGAACAAAGGCCTCCCCCGTAGCCACAATGATCGACAGCAACTCTGACGATATCATCGGTCCACCTGGTGGGAGGCCTGCCAACGCTGCGTCTGGGTTTACACTAAGCCCCATTTTTAAAACACATAACAAACGTCGTAACAGTTTGTGTAATCATCGACCGTATTACGTAGGCATAAGGGTGGTGTTATGAGCAAAAAAAAATATATATTTACCACACCAACTATTTAATGCAGCTGTCATTGTCATGTCACCAATGTAATAGAGATCAAAATCGGTTGATCCAACTGTAATTAGACTTTACTAAATTTTTCGATAGATTATAAATCTATCCATAAGATGAAACCCAAATTGTAAGTAGCTAGATTATAATCTAACGGTATATACAATTTTAGTGACAAATACTTCGTGTAAATCGGATGTATAGCAAAAGGTTCGCAAGATTGGACTTGAGATTAGCTGAAACATGCGATAGTATCGACTCCTAAAGAATTAAAGTAGTTCTGTCTATCCCTTGGAGAATTATAGTCGTGTGTGTTAGGATTTCCAGAGAATTATATACACAGACATCCAGATTCGGTACAAGTGCTCGTATCAACAGACTACACTAATATTCGTTGTACGCGGGGATTCATTACTTAATTCCCTTTCTGACTAACTGACGACTTTACCTTACAAACGCCTAGTTACTTCGCCAATAAGATATATGCAGAGATGTATAGTATAATATATAGTATAGCATCATAAATAACCCAACATGATGAAAAAGAAATAATTGAAAGAAACAAACAATTAAAGTTATTGTTTCGGTATTGGTTGATGGCAATAGACTCGCCTCCATCACAAAATTGGGACCTATAACACCTCTGCCTACTCCTTCGGGGAATACAGGCGTGATGTTATCTTATGTTTTACTTATAGTTACGCTTACTTACGCTCACTTATACTTATAAGTAACCAACATCAACGTCACAAGGTAGGCAAGCCCAACCTTCTCATGCGAAATGCGGCCAGCTGTGTCCTCGGGGGACGCACTCTCCCAGCTCACAGTTAAAAAGCTTGCAAAATTAATGTATCTCCACGTTACAGGTTAGTTTCATTCCGGTCCACGAATTATGTAGCGAAAGTTAGTTAGTGCTCTGTATAAAACGAATTACAAAAAAATATACTTAACGAATGTATTCTGACTTTGCTACTATTGTGAACGTTACGTTAACAATAATAATTCTAAGGCTCGCGTTAGGCGGCTGGGTTAATGGCTTGATGCAGACGGCAGTACTCCTTAACACGGCGCGAATAGTCAGGAGGTTCCTCTCTTTGGAGTCGTAACCACCGGCAGCTAGGACCCCGTTCGCGGTGCCGGTTGGCGACTATTTTTAAATGGATTTTATATATGTACTAGCTGTTGCCCGCGACTTCGTCCGCGTGAATTCCAGGTAAAAACACTGAATTAAATAGATGTTGGCCGATTCTCAGACCTACTCAATACGCTCACAAAATTTCATGAGAATCGGTCTAGCCGTTTCGGAGGAGTATGGGAACGAAAACTGTGACACGAAAATTTTATATATATAGATTCAAAAATGTAATAAATATGAAAAATATATAACTATATGTGCACCTCTGCCTACCCCTTCGGGGAATACAGGCGTGATGTTATGTTATGTTTTTTATTTATTATCCAAACACACGTCAAACACCATAAAGGTTGGACCTGGTTGCTTAACCAAACAACTGTAAGTCTCAAAATGTCTCACGAAATCAGTTTACAAATACTTCTGAAGTTTGTCGTAGGCGGTCACTCAAAGGGTCTATTTTAAGACGGAGATGAAGGGATCGAGTTTAATTAAATAAGACGTAACGTACGGTACAGGAGTGTTTTTATACTATTTTATTTTAAATAGAAAGCGCACGGTATTTATATACGAACCCAGAAAAGGTTTTGCAATCCCTTTGTGTTATATTTGGTGTATATAAAAATACTCCCGTAAAAAGGGTTTCTTCCTTTTCGATCAAAATAGAATGCATTAGTCCCGTTTTGTCAACTTTGGTTAAATAAGTTTAATGAATTATTAAGTACTTATATACGGAAATAGAGGTACTTGGTACCTTTTTACAGAATCTCCGTCAATAATTACCTTAAAAAGTATTTCAAATATCTAAACTATTAGACTAAAGTCAAGGTCTTTGAGAGAGTGAAGTGGAAAAAGTGGGAAGGCCTTTGCCCAGCGGGATAACGAGCTACGGCTACTGCCTTTTAATAATAATAACAAGAACCTTGAGCAACATCATTACTAATTAAATAATAATTAAAAAATATTATTAATTAAAAGTATCAGTAGTTGGTACACGTAAAAAGCCACAGACTGGACGTCAATCAGTGAGTCGACTGACGTTAACGCTTGATGCAGAAGGCGGTACTCCGTGAGACGGTGCGGGTCCTCTCTCTGGAGCCCTAACCACCGGCAGATAGGACCGTGTTCCCGATGCCGATTGACGACTACTGAATTCACTAACGCCTAGCAAACTGTGCACGTGATTGTTAAAACTAGTCTCTACACATTTGATATTAAGTAGTTTGTACATACAATACGTTACGTGTTTTATTAAAACTATTTCTATCTGTTCCAGGTACATTACAAATTGTGAAGAGCGAAGAAGAAGATCACGGCAAGTTCGAGTGCGTCGCCGAGAATTCTATCGGCACTGAGTACTCCAAGCCCACGGTGTTGTATGTTAAAGGTAAGTTAGACCTTGAGATCCTTCAGTATGGCTTGTAAATGATCTGCTGTATAGCCCCCTTACCACGAACTTTTAAAGCAGGTATGTTGTGGAAGTGATACGCCGCTACGTGCGTAGCGTGGCGTCATGCTTCCACAGCGAAAATTGACAGTGAAAATGCTTGAGCACATGGTAAGGGGGATGTACTTTAATTAGGCATTACAACATTGTGTGCATTGGAACACAAAACATAACTAAGTACTGTATGTGTTAACAATACCCACGCTAGAAGATGACCGCTATGTGCTGACGTCACAAACAGTTTCACCAAAGCTAATAATACTATTCGGCGATGGTTCAGTGGCTATCAATACTTCGCAGCTGGATAAACAAAAATGCTTTCTTAAAGTTTTTTTCTGGTTAACGAAATACGGATACGGAAAACGGATGTGGTATTCCTTTTTTATTTTTTTAATGCTTTTTGCACAAAGTTAGTGTATAAAGGCGGACCTAATGCCAAAAGCATTCTCTACCAGTCTATTTTGTTTGTAACAAAAGCCGAAATCAAAATGCTAGTGCCACCACTCAACCCTTGTGATCCGCACACACGACACCTAGTGGCCAGCCACTCCACCAGTCCGGTCATCGAGCAGACTCTCCTTACAGTAAATAATTCGACCTGTAATTTACATCACCGCAAAACCGCTTATAGAGACATCAACAAATCTAAGATATCATCGCAAATACGAGGTCAAACCACATCAAAGGACCATGGTCCGGTCCGTCCCGAGTCGGGCCCATGCGGTCAAATTACGTAATGATCACCCATTAATGTTCTCACGCGACCATCATTACTAAAGAGAGGGAGGGAAATACGACGTCGCTCCTGCCAGAAAGAAAGGTCCGCGTCGTTTGTCTATAAACCAAACATAGTTCGTCGTTAGTTATGGGGGAGTTGGAGCGGAAATATTTTAAACAAAATTGGTTAAATGAGGGCACTGTGAATTTTGTAGTGAATAAATCGTACCTTTTAAATGGAAGTTCGAATTAATGGTCTAGTTATCGCTTGGTCCAAACACAAATTGAGTTTGAAAACTTAAGTTAGTGGTTTTATTGGTCACTCGTGGACTCAAATAGGACAATAAGAATTATATCACGTTCCAAGCATTTTTAGATGAATTCGCTTGGAAAAGATTTTTATATCCTTTTTAAATCTATTTATTTTTTTATTTTATTTTTTTTTTAAAACTTATTGCTTTTAACCACATTTTACCACATGTTTTTATTTTTTATATTATTAAGTATTTCAAATATTGGCGCAAGTTGATGTAGACAGAGGCCAGTGGAAGGAGGAAAGGGAGGCCTTTGCCCTGCAGTGGGACAGTATAGGCTGATAATAATAAGTATAAAATTGGGCTCGTGATGTCCTCACGACGAGACTAAATTTTTGATCCTCATTTGTTTAAATAACTCCGACATCTGAAATCGCCAACCCGCTGTGAGCTAGCGTGGTGATCAATGCTCAATCCTTCTCTATACGAGAAGAGGCTTTTGCCCTGCAGTGGGTCAGTTATAGGCTGTTTATATTATTAAGTCTTACATTAATATATCTTTAAATTGTACGTATAATCCTATGATCGTAGCAAATGGAAATCCGTGGTCTCTGCCCACCCCTCAGGGAAACAGGCGTGACTTTATGTATGTAAGTATAATCCTATCAAAAACCCATAAAGTTCCTTTATATCTCCAATGTTATCTTAAGACCCGTAATGACGCCTTTTCCAGTTTACAACGTCTACTACTATTATTAAAATGTATAACATAGTACGCCTTTATGTACGTAAATGGGTCGAACACAGAAAGCAGACTACATGCAGACAGGCGTAATAATATTCACAGTATATTTACTAGATAACGTCGCTCAAAGGCCGTCATGTCGCCGCTCCTAACTTTCATACACATTTAGATAAAACAAGAATGATTACATTGTTAAATAGTTCAAGTGTAGTTCGTGTACTACGTTCTAGAAGTACGTAGTACTTAAAACGTAGTACGTAGAATTTGTGGATGTTAATCTCTAAGGTGTAGACTTATGTTGTCTCATGCCTGAAGGGAATGCCCGTGTTAGCTGTGCTCCGAAATTTCTATTGCATACTTTTAAATGACAAACATAGTGTTTAAAGAGTTATGTATAAGATGGACTTTTGGAGAATTAATTAGGTACTACAACAACATAACATCACGCCTGTATTCCCCGAAGGGGTAGGCAGAGGTGCACAAATAGTACACCCACATTTCGCCAGTTATGTTTTTTTTTTTATTAGGTACTATAAACGATAAATTGATTTTGTTAACACCCAAATGACCTGTAAATATTCAAGGCTTTTTACTATGTAAGAAGTATCTTCAATCAATGGTATGTTTAAAAAATGTAAACGTCAGCTATCTTGCTGACTGTACAATAATGTTGCATGATATTCAATTTTGTGACCAATCATTATTTGTAGTACTCAAATCTTATATCAAGGAACAGACACTTATAAAACCGAGCCACATGAGTATCGCGTATGTTCTTGTGTAAGTGTGTGTTGTATCATTGCGTGCCTCAAGCCGATTGGTCTGCGACCCACACGATACAAACACAAGATAGTGACTTGTTAACCAACTTGAGGTGATAAAATGAAGTGGCCAATTCATGTGAGCATGCATTTGGTAGATCTTATCAGCAGTCAGACGTGGGAGTATGGCAAGTTATAATTAAATTATAGTGTTGAAGTTCTTATGTCCGTGTTTAATTATGAATTTTAATGAGTGTTGTACATAAAAAGGTCAAATAAAAATGCGTCTATTATTTCTTAATTACTTGTTTTTTGTTTATATACTAATTTTAAATATTCACTAAATTTATAAAATACTAATTAAGGAACCTCCGCCGGGACTCCTCCAATAATTTCCATTTCTTCTTATATTTTGCTAGTCTTCTAGTCTTTGCCATGAATCGCCATTATCCATATAATAGTAAATATAAATAATATAACAGTACTGATAGCCGAGTGATATGACCGTTGGACTGACAAGTCAAAGTTCGCAAGTTCGAACTACGGCACGGTATGCGGTATTCATGTGGGTACTATAAATTAGTTATGTGAGAAAACCGACACACTCAAGAGATTTTTCATACATACATAAAATCACGCCTTTTTCCCAAAGCGGTAGGTACAGATTTTTCAACGGTGTATAAAGCCATGTCAGAGGCCTACAGGCGATTTGAACTCTGACATCAGGTTGTTTATCAACCATACGATCGAATAACAACCATACGGAGTGGTATCCGGCCCAGAATTGACCACCCCTTTTCCTCCCATGGGTGGAAATAATAGGCGAGACATAAGAGTAAGGGGGGGGGGGGGCTAATGAGTAAATCCCAAAGATAGGCAACAACATCTTCTGTAACTTCACAACCAATACAATCCTCAAGCCGCTTGCCAAGCGTAGAGATTATGGCAATCCCTCCCCCCCACTCTAAAAAGGAAGCCTTTGTTCAACGGAGAACGTGTTCCTGATGATGATGACTCTTTCACTCAATTCACAGCTTACAACAACAAACAAACAACTTTACTCTCTTTATTAAAGCGAAACGTTCGAACAATTTCTATCTAACACGAACAAAGCATAAAATAATCTTATTAAGATTCTTTAAGACTACAAATCTGAAACTCTTGCCAGTGGATTTCAAAATGCATTGTGAGTTTAAAACAAAGCGAACAGTTGTCGAAACCTCTATGCAATCATTCCGGGTGACTGGCTGATGCAAGTGACACGCGGCAGCGAACTGTTGTATAGACTTGGTAATAGAATTGAATTGAGCAGAATAGGATCCTACTACCTAATATAATCCTCCTATATATTCTTCTATGATTAATTTCGTTGCGGGTTCCAAGACAGTCGAGTCATTTCTCTGGGACGCCTCGAGCTTCATTGCCTCGATGGTTCTCAATGGTTA
The DNA here is from genome assembly GCA_946251915.1 of Abrostola triplasia. NCBI lineage: Eukaryota > Metazoa > Arthropoda > Insecta > Lepidoptera > Noctuidae > Abrostola > Abrostola triplasia. The sequence goes on from OX276433.1 coordinate 3,322,102, forward strand.
TCATTGTAGATTGCTTACAGGAGTCGCAATGATGGGCACGAGTGGTGGGCTTGTCCCAACAAAAAAACCTAATATAGTATAAAGTTTATTAAATTTCAAAGTTTGTGACGATGGATGCTTGTTACTCGTTCACGGAGAAAAACACTAATTTATATGTTGGCTTCGTCACCATCTGGAAGACGTCCACTGCTGAACAAAGGGATCCCCGTATAACGCCAAACTCTGACGAATTCGTCGGTCCACCTGGTGAGCCTGCCAACGCTTCGTCTTCCGGTTCGTGGTCGCCACTCGAGAACCTTTCTTCCCCAGCGGTTATCGATTCTTCGAGCGATATAGCCTGCTTATTGCCCCTTCAACTTGCGTATTCTATGATACGATGAAAGCTTATTATCATCATCGAAATATAATAAAATTATAAAGATGGCTTTAAGTAATTTGTAAGTAACAATAATAGATTCGCCCTCATTTACTTGGAATTTATTTTCTTTCTTGTTTTACACCCGTTCTAAGATTACCAGAAAACTGAGGCATCATTCTAAGAAAGGGACGCTGATAGGCATAGATAATAACCAAATTGTCGATAATCGTCATCGACTTAAACCACGCGTCAAAAAGAAAACAGTAGTAACTGGGTCTTATTGAATTAGTTTCCAACTTGACGAAAGGGACCCGGGGTTATTTTCATCTCCGAACGATTCTCGGGTCTCAAGCTTTTATTTTTATAAAACTTTTTCTTTGGTGTACATATTTAATTATCTTTAACACTACTTTTAAAAATTCAAAGAACTTTGTTCTACAAATAAACTAGTGATATGATTGCAAACTAGTGCTCATTAATGTACGCGTAGCTACATATCATGTAAAATAAATCTTTAGCTAGCATCTACGGTATCGTAGCTGGCGTAAGTAGAAGTCCGCTACGCCGTAGCAAGTCCGTAGTCTATTTACGTAGCATATAATATTTTTTTCTATGTAGCCATGTTACGAGCTTGAGATTTGAGTACTCTAGAACTAATCATACAGGTTAGTTTGCGTATAAAACAAACCTCCGTAATATCAAGTCTTTGGTAATGTAAAACTTAATAAATTATGTAAATTTTAATTAATTTATATACATACATACATAACATCACGCCTGTATTCTCCGAAGGGGTAGGCAGAGGTGCAAATATAGTACACCCACATTTCGCTAGTTATGTTTTTAGGTCCCATTGTAATAGAGGGCGAACCTATTTCCACCGGGCACAACAGTATCCGTGCTGCTACTGATAATTACCTAACGGAAAAACCCAGTAACATAACCCGACCCGGGATTCGAAACCAGGCCCTCGAGGTCAGCAGTCGCACCACTAGACCAACGAGGCAGTAAATTATTTTATCTTAGATGAACCCTCAACCAGCATTCCTCAAACTATTTACATGAAACTAAAATGATAAATCACCTTCAAATACGCTTCATAATTCCATTAATTTCTTCAGTTAAACATTGAACTGTAAACAAGACTATCAGAGACAATCAATCATTATTATATACTGTACCAGTTATTTGTGTTTAGTCAGTCGAGTAGTCAAACAGTCAAACTATAGTCGACTACTGGTCTTCAATGATAACCGCCTATTTCGTTTGAGTTTGTGTTCAGTTCTGTATTAGTTGTTGAGGTGTGGTCTTAGGACTGGAGCTCAAGCGGACTACAGACAAGTCTAATATACATATCTTATACCACAGACACATTAGACTGCCTCGTTGGTCTAGTGGTAGCTAAGCGCGACTGCTGAGCACGAGGTCCTTGGCTCGAATCCCGGGTCGGGAAAAGTGTTACTGAGTTTTTCCATTAGGTAATTCTCAGTAGCAGCACGGAGTCTGGATTTGTGCCCGGTTGACGGCAATAGGCTCCCCCCTATTACATTGGGACCTAAAAACATAACTGGCGAAATGTGGTTGTACTAAATGTGCACCTCTGCCTACCCCTTCGGGTAATTCAGGCGTGATGTTATGTTATGTTTTTCTTATACCACATCCATATTAGGATAGACTACGTGGTTACCGTGCAGATCAGTCTGTAGCGACATCTACACGTAACGCAACGCATGACGATTGCTAATCCTGCATCGCGCTAGCGAAGTAATCACATTCGCTAGCAATATACACATGAAAAACCTTCCCTCTTTATTGGAGGAACTCTACATCTCTTCCTCCACAATTCGATCAGCGAGGTTAAGCCGTGCTCGCCGCGGTCAGTCTTGTGATGGGTGATCGTTTTCACATGTCGAGCCCCTCCATGCTTTTGAAGGTGCATTAAGCCATTAGTCCTGCGACTGATCTCTCTCCGGTCGTGTCGGTCAAACATACCATGTGGTTGCATCATGTTTTTATTTCGAAAACAATTGCCTGTTATATCAATCGCGTGGTTGGACCAAGGGGTGATGTATGACTGTAATCTTTTATGGTGTGAAAGAGACATAGTTCCCGCCTAGAAATAACGCTGCGTCTTTTCACGTGACGGGAACTGTACCCGCTACCGCTTATAGATTGATCGCAGTCTCAGGTCAATCTTTCCGATAACCGTTCGACTGTGAATTGTCAACGATATTGAAACTGAACGGCGGCTGATATAACACTTCTGTGTACAGAAACGATAATATTACATAAACATCCATCCTATCCTATTGTATTGCCTACTAGGTAATATATTATAAACGCGAAAACTAGTAAAGATGTTTGTTATTTCCTTCAAGCAAATATTACTCGGTAGATTTTAATAAAACTATCACATTATCATCGTACAGGCGAAAGTTCGTGAGTGTGTTTTGTATGTTTGTTACCTCTTCACACTCTAACGGCTGGACCGATTTTCATAAAATTTGGTATGGAGAGAACTCACCGGATTAACACAGAGGCTACTTTTGTATCACGAAAAAATGTAGCGGGTAGTTTTTTTTTTAATAAAAATTGGCGCGGTGCGTAGCTAATTTAGTTGTAGCTTTTATTGATGGTAACTGACACCCTGGATTAACACATAGGCTACTTTTTATCCCGAAAAAATGCGGGAAACACCGCGGGGCGCAGCTAGTATTGTAATATGTAGAAGTATTTCAAAAGAGATTACCTGATCAGCCAAACGGCTCGGCTTTAGAAAGGTGTTCGTGGACGGTACTTGAGGCAAAAAGTGTTATTTTTTTAACTTGATTGGTGCGGACCTCTGTCAATGTCAACCGGTAGCGACAGAAGAGGAAGGAATTATTTAAATTGTGCACCTAATAATACTTAGTTCTCAGTAGCACGGAGTTTGGAGATTGATGGCAATAGGCTCGTTCCCTATGCCATAGGGGCCTATAACATAGCTGGTGAAATGTCGATGTAGTATACACCTCAGCCTACCCCTTCGGGGAACATAGGCGTGACGATATGTTACATAATGCTGCTGAATGTGTCCTATTTTTACATAGTGATGAATTTTTGCACTTAGGACAAACATCTGCGGATCGCACATGTTTTTGTCCCGTGCGGGAATCGAACCCGCAACCCTTAGCGCAGCAATCCAATCTTAGCCACTGCGCCAATCAGGTGGTCAACTTAATAAATTACAAAGTTTACGGCATACTTTTGTTGCTGTCTGTACAAAGACATGGCGGCCTTATTCAAGCGTCCCCTGTTTTTGCGACCACCTGTCCCTCTGTCAGTCAGGGCGTTTTTATTTTTCATTTCCATACCATTCCATCCAGCCAGTTTATTTCCGTGCATATCTGAGTTTGTTTAGAAAATATACGTTATTTATCTGGCGTTTCCCGTGAACTAGTCAAATATTTGCGCACTGAAATAATACAGGCTGTATTTGTTTTTGGATAAAAATTCTCACTCTGTATTAGGAATTTCGCCTGTATTGGTCTGAATGATCGCATATACAAATGCCTGAACTCACTGACATCTCGCATCACTTAAATACCGGGATTCACCTTACTCTAAACTTAACGTAGTTAGTAACATAACATCACGCCTGTATTGAAGGGGTAGGCAGAGGTGTACATATAGTACACCCACATTTCGCCAGTTAATAGGTCCCAATGTAATAGGGGGCGAGCCTATTGCCATCAACCGGGCACAAATCCAGACTCCGTGCTGTCACCGAGAATTACCTAATAAAAAACCCAGTAACACTTTGCCCGACCCGGGATTCGAACCCAAGACCTCGTGCTCAGCAGTCGCGCTTAGCGACCACTAAACCAACGAGGCAGTCAAACATTTAGTAACATAAAACTTTATTTTCTTCTATTTATATTACTGTTTATATAACCTGTCTGTATTTCCAGGTGATATTTTGCACTGAATAAAAAAGTAAATTAAAGTTCAAACATGGCAACATTGTAAAAGAACGAAGAATGAATTGTTTGAGAAGCAAGTTCTAGGTGAAGACTGCAATTTTCTTAAACAACTACTTAGAGCTGAACTTAAAATATGCACTACTTCAAAGTATTTTTTTAAATTGAGTGTTCTGTAACGGAGAATTGGTTTTCTTTAATATAAAACTTCTAGTGATATCACACTAATATAATAAAGGCTGTCAAAGTCTGTGAGTGTTTTTTATGTTTGTTGACTCTTTACGCCCAAACGGCTAAACCAATTTTGATAAAATTTGGTATGGATGTAGCTGATACCTTACCTTACTTACTTTTTATCTCAAAATGTAGCGACTAACACCGCGGGTAGTACCATTAACCGAGCACAGAAGAAGATACCGCGCCACTGATACTTTTGACGCCCTGATTAGCGCAGTGGCTAAGCAATTGGACTGCTGCGCTAAGGGTTGCGGGTTCGATTTCCGCACGGGGCAAAACTTTGTGCGAACCACAGATGTTTGTCCCGAGTCTGGGTGTTTGTGGATGTGATATTTCATGTTTTTGAAACGCACCCACGACACAGGAGAAATTCCTAGTGTGGGGCGACGTTTTTTTTTTAAATAAAAAAAAATACAAAAACAAGACTAACCACTTTACCTGACCCGGGAATTGAACCAAAGATCTCAAAGCACATCAGTGGTGCGACTACACAACGAGGCAACGATAATGATATAACTTTTTAACAGTGTACTCTTATCTTTGCATCACGTAATTCTGTCAAAGCGAAAGGGATGAGATCTGTCAGTGATATCTCACGTCGCTTAAGGCCAGACTAGGGTATGACAGGAGATTCATGCTGATGTTATATCCATTCAGGGTACGTGAAAAGAATACGGAATTTGAAACACTATCATTATTTCGAATTTTAAGATAAAACTATTTTCTTTTTTAATCTTCGATATGGCTGTCACTAAACAGTAAAATATTTAACAGAAACGCATTTGAATTAAGAACCTATCCTTTTGAAGTCGCATAAATGACAATCGTGTGATTTTTTGACATGCAAATGACAGTGACAGATATAATTGAATCAATTGTTCAACACTGACAATTTTTATGAGTTAGAGGGTTCATTTCAAGTTGGTCTTGTTAGATTATAAACTATACTATTAGGACCAATAGGTTAAAGATCCTTATATATCCAATTTGATCTAAGCAAGTCTACGCATCAAAATAGCCTTATTTATAAACTAGACTCCCCAAATACGGTCAAAACCAACTCGAAATGAAAGGCATAAAGAAAGATATATTACTGCCGGCCAACCCCGTTCCTACCTCCAATCTGGCGGACTAATAAGGTCGTAGGCATAAAACGGAAACCTCATTGATGCTTCAGACACTACCCACCGGCTTATGAAGTCTTACCGTCTCATAGCGTACAGATGTCACTGGTATTAAATAGAGAATGGCTCGCGTTGCCGGTGGTGGGGGAAATGTGACGTGAACGACGCCATTTGTAAGTTGGCGGTGGGCGAGAGCGGACGTGTTTGTTGGTTGTCTAGAGTAAAGACATGATTTAAATATTAAGGAAATAAATGTTTTTGTAATTTTTATTTGTGAATATATTATTTTGTGGTACAGTGTTGAAGTTTGGGTCGATTGTAGCGAGTTCCGTAAATGGATTGTGGTGAATAATATAGTATGATTAATATTGTATGTAGATATGTACTGTTTAAGCAACAGATACTATTCCGTCTATTTATATTAATTAAAACAATCTTCTATATAAAATTGTGAAATTACCTAACTTGAGGTTATTAGACGTTTTAGAACACCAGATTATTTTGTCTTTACTTTAAACACTCTATACCAAATTTTATTTTTCATTTCGAAAAATTAATTACGCGCACACTCATAAATAAATAAAAAAACTAAACGCAGAACAAACACGGGGCGTTACGTTCTAATTACCGTGTAACATAAGTGATGTGAAACAGTGCACTCGCCAATGTTATTCTCTGCTCACCCTAAAAAAGCAAAAGGCGCTATCTCTGGCTCGCTCTAACTAATTTTAATTAATCGTGAAAACAAAGTAGCGAAGCGCGTTCCGGAAGCGTTTTGAATAAAAGAATAATAATTTCCCTAGCAGGAATAAGGACGGGTGGTGTGAGCTATAGACAATAGCGGGGATTTCCTACCTGTTTTAGGAAATACCTTTTTTAATGGCGTATCACTAAAGAATCATCATAATTACTAAAGAAAACAGGATAATGATTAATTGTTGTTTTGAAAACTCAGAAAAAAAATATTTAAATGTAACAAAAAAATGGAACAGAAAAAATAAAAGCAAAAAAGGTCTCTAACTCTGCAACTCTGCTGCTTTTCAGTTGGATTCTACGTATTCTAATTGTGTACATACAGTTGACACCACCAGCAAGTGTACGATCGTTCAGTATTATTCAATCATTAACAAAAACATTTTGTATGGTACAGAAATATATACCCATTACAAATCACACTCAAGAGCATTTCACAATCACAGTCCGCTCCCAACTCGCACCACCCACCAACATTGGTGTCAGTGAGGAATGGCCGCCACAGATCGTGTAAAAGCCCAGCTGAACCCCCCCCCCCCTACCTCACCGCTCTCCCCCCGCCCCCCTTCTCACCTTAATTAAACCAAGCCAAGTACCACAATCGTCCTAAGTCCAACCTCGCCTTTTTTGTCTTACGCTTCTTAGACGTACACATTTGTAATGAAGATGTTTTTTCTTAATTTCGCTCTAGACTGAAAACTGTCCGCTTTAATGTGTGTTCCCTTTTAATTAGGACAGTATAGTTGTGTAGTAGAAACTTTTATATCATTCCTTTTGAGTGCATACAGTCTAAGATTGCCGTAAAATGTTTAATTTAACTAATGCGTTTAATTTCAATTTATATGTATTTTGAACGTCGCTCCACACTAGCAACTTCTGCTGTATCGTGAGTGCGTTTCACAAACATAAAATATACTCAAACACGCAGACTTGTGACAAACTTCTGCGTATTACATCAGTTTTTGAACCCTTAGCGCAGCCGTCTAATCACTTAGCCCCTGCGCCAATCAGGTCGTCATTTATTTCTATTAGTCACACATATATTAATATTCATCTATATTAACTTGAGGTACCTACATAATTATGACACAAATAATTTTTCTACATCTACTTATGCGTAATATCTTGTACCTTACGTTAGTTACATGAGCTTATACTCTATGAACGTACTCCACGTATTCTCTTAATAAACACGCGTAACATGCACAGACAGTCGATATACTGCTCCGAATATATTCATATCCTATCCATACGTCTTAACATACGTTATAAAACAAACAAACAACACACATCACGTATCCATTCGTCTCCATTTCCACAATCTCATTAGCGAGCAACAAATATCATAGTAAGATTACACTCGTTGAACGATAAAACAAATTTCCCCGAAACGATCCAACAAAGGTATAAGTATCTTTAGAAAAACAAATGAACTCGTCAACCGCCTTCACAAATAATACTGTTCAATTAAGTTGAATAAATACAAATACAGCCCCTTTACCATGAACTTTTAACGCAGGACAGTTCACGTTGTGGAAGCGAGACGCCACAACCTCTGCGCGTAGCGGTGTCTCGCTTTCACATCGTAAACTGTCCTCCGTTAAGAGTTCATGGTATGGGGGTAGGTTAGAAACATTATGTGAGTCGCTTTTGATACGGAATTTGCTTTATATTAATTGCCTGTAATACGGTATGGCTTTACGCGTGTATATTAATTTAAAAGAACATACATATTTTAATGATCTTGATGTAACTGTTGATTTCGAATATACTGTAATGAATATTGTGGACTAAGGCGGAGATTTGTTGATTTAGTCATTGATTTTTTTGACATTTAACTTTAGATTGTACTGTAACTCAGAAGATCTACGATGAGATACGCAGGGCTACCAGACATCCTAAAACCAATGCTTTAAGCCCGATATCAAAACCTTTCTATCACAAATACAGTGCCCGACAAGAAGTCAAAAATATTTAAAAAGGCATCGATAGAAAGCTATTTCTGAGTTCTTTTTTTTTTTTTTTTTTTTTTTTGGGACAAGCCCACCACTCGTGCCCATCATTGCAACTCCTGTAAGCCAGGATCTACAATGATAACCGTTGAGAACCATCGAGGCAATGAAGCTCGAGGCGTCCCAGAGAAATGACTCGACTGTCTTGGAACCCGCAACGAAATTAATCATAGAAGAATATATAGGAGGAGTAGGAATATAAATTTAGTTCCGACTTCCCTCCATAGCAAGCGGGAGACACAAAGATTAATATGCCAAAAGCATAATAAATATGGGATCCACAACTGAGATAAGCCCAGTCGCTAAGCACCACGGGTATAAAAGTTATAAACTAATGGGTCCTAATTGTTATTTTGATTCCAATAGTAGGTATGGCAAAAACGTCTGAAAGCACGGAAATTTGATCTGGTCGCAACAAGGTCCTCATAATAAATTACACCGGATGTAACATATATGCTGTCTAACAAGATATTACGTTCATTCTGCCATAGACCACACTCCCACAGGATATGATGTGCTGTTTGCTCGTATTCACAATCTGGCGTTGAGCAGTGGCACAGAGGTGAAGCAACAAGCTTGAAAGAGAAGAGCTTACCCTTAAAGTTACCATGACCCGTCAAGAACTGAGCCACGCAATGATCCACCTCCAACCAAGTCTTTTCCAGGCGCTCGCGAACGGATGGAAAATACTGGTAAAGGTGGCGGCCCTTGATAGATGTATCCCACCTAGATTGCCATTCGTCCAATAGCTCGTTATACACCTCGATTTGGGATTTAAATAACCTGATAATTTTAACGCGGTCCCGTTGTGTTAGAAATTCGGTGTTTATACCCTCTCGAGTGGAGAAGTACATCGCGGCACGTCTTTGTATTTCGAGATCGACAGGTAGCACGCCCGCTAGTACCGGCAGAGCTTCAGTACTGACCGTCCGATAGGCTTTACATAAGAATATCAACGCTAACCGTTGACTTTGAAGCAATTTACGTCGCGCCGCGCCTATTGTGGCTCTATCAGCCCAAACTGGTGAACCGTAGCATATGCATCCTATGTAAGTTGCCCCGTAGATGGTTTTTAAAGTGTTAAACGAGAGACCCCAAGTTGACGTTGATATTCGTGTTAAGGCATAAAAGTTCTTTTTTGCTTTTTCACCGATGGTTTTAATATGTTCGATAAAAGTAAAATTTCTCTCTAGCACAAGACCAAGATAACACACGGATTCCCTTTTTTTAATGGTTACGTTATTAAACTTAATAGAGGGTGACGATTTGAGATTTCCTTTTAAAAGTAATTGAAAGGTTTTATGTGGAGCAAAATTAAGACGATTCCGCTCACCCCATTGAGAAACTAATCGTAAACACGTATCGGCTAGATTTTCAAGTCCGGCTCTTGTATTAGATTGTATGAGCAGAAGGCCATCGTCCGCATAGCCTGTAAGTGAACAGCCGCAAGGAAGTGGTATCGCGAGGAAGTCATCAAATCCTATATTCCATAAATATGGACCTAGAACTGATCCCTGAGGACATCCCATTGTCAGTTCCTTCGACAGCGAATGATGGCCAAGTTTTAGTTTAGCTGATCCATGTGAAAAGTACGAGTAAATAATACTATAGATGTTGTTGTAACACCCACGCGCCTTTAACTTGAGTAGTAGCATTGGCCACCATGCATTATCGAAGGCACCGGAAATGTCTAGAAAGATACCTAACACGTACTTTAGTTCAGAAGAATTTACTAACTTCCTAACTGAGATCGCAGCGTCAGTAGTAGATTTACCTACTGTGAAACCAAATTGGTTATTATGAAATTTTGGACCGCCCGGCAGTAAGCGTGGAACAATTAGCCGCTCTAGCAGTTTACCTAGCGATGGTAGTAGTGTGATAGGCCGGTAAGACTTAGGGTCATCCGGAGGCTTATCGCCACTTTTAGGTATTATACGTAAAAATCCGCGACGCCACGCACGAGGGAAAGTACCCTCAGCAATACAACGATTAAAGACCGTTAATATAGAATCACCGGATAATTTACACGCTTCCTTAATCATCTTATTGGAAATTTTGTCCCCACCTGACGCTTTATTAAGAGTTAGTGAGTTCACAGCGTTGATGAACTCGTCAGTAGATGGAAGGTCTGATGCTGGAGATGCAGGTGGTTCGGAAGCAAACGCTCTTATTTGCTTGTGATAGTCGTTGTCACTGTTCGGTAGATCATCAGGTATGAGAGAGTTTAGGAGAGCCTCCGTGGTATCCTCAATACTCGCGGTGTGTTTATTATTAAATTTGATGTTTGGGATAAATGCCAGGTTAACTGACCTATTTGCTTTGAACTCGTGGTACAGTGGAGACCACGGACCCTCCCTATCTAATCTTTGTACTACTTTACGCAATAGATTGCCCTTCGCTTTTTCAATAGCAGCCCTATAACGTGACCTGGCGACTCTAAACGTAGTTAAAACGTCGTTGAAGATATCTCCTGTTACTTGTTGTTTTTTAAGCTTGTTAAGCTTTCTACGCGCTTTGCGAAAACTTTTGCGCTGTTCAGTGAGATAGTTACTCCACCAATCACATCGGTGTATATTGGTAATAGATGCGCGACCAATGGCGACATCAGCACAGTAAGTGAAAGTGTCTGACATAATATCAGCACTTTCTTCAGCTGACAGGCCCTCTCGAGTGAAGTCCTTGACATGAATAGCAAAAAATGAACTGAAAAAAATCCCAATTTGCTCCCTTAGATTTATATCTGTAACCGTTTATATTATGAGAACCTTGCGTTAGCCTAGGTACAAATTCGTACACAATCAAGCGGTGATCACTACATGACGCGTCAGGGAGGACGCGCCAACTGTCTAAGCGAACGTCGGCACTAGATAGTGTGACGTCAATAGATGACTCGCCCATTTGGCTGCAAAAAGTAGGTGGTGCATCAGGGGTGTTATGAATACATAGGTTCATCTCAGCGATGAAGTCTTCGACAGCGCAGCGTCGATCGGTATCGGAAGCCCTAACCTTGCCATACCACAATGATGAAGACGCATTAACGTCAGCGCCAATTATAATTCTGCGGCCAGCAAGTGACTGCAGGACATGGCGAAGATGATGAATGTGAGGAGCAACAGGGTCTGAGTATTGAAAGTAACAGCTCACTACATATACTTTAAAGGACGTAGAAGAAATCTCCGCGACCGCACAGTGTGACGTCATAAGATTTTGTATAGATGTAATAGTTAATTTATTTGAACGCGAAACGTAAATTCCAGCTCGTGCCTTGCCATCCAGTTGAACTACTCTATTTCGCAAACTAGCGTTTTGATACTGTTCTTGGATAAGGACAATGTCTAACCTATGATCTATAATCAGTTTGTCAAGCTCGGACGTCGCAACCCTATCGTTGTGAAGATTTAACTGTCCTATGAAAAGATTATCCATATTAATAAATTAGTGTTGAGAATCAGCTGTTCGAGTTTGGCCTTGTAAGAAGGACAGTCCTGAGACCCGCACCGATGGTCGCACGGTTTCTTGTAACGCTTACACGCTACACAAGTCGGTTTAAATTCAGGTTTATCCTTATGGGGGCACTGCTTAGTTTCATGTGCTTCAGCGCAGTTAGCACAGGCGGGAGATTTGTTTTCGCAATACTTTTTAACGTGACCGAATTGTTGACAATGTAAACACCGGACTACTTCAATGTCATCAATAAAACGGCAGGTGGCCCAGTCGATGAACAATTTGTCCTTTGTAGAAACGAGATGTTTACGTACTGAGGAGTCGATTTCAATACCTATCCATTTCCGGCCATTTTCTAATGCGCGCCTACGGATAATTTTTGTTGTTTTAATGAAGTCGTCTTCAGTTAAATTTATTTCGTCCTTGATGTTTTGACGATAAAGCGCGGTTAGAAAAGCACGATCCTCCATTGACGAGGGGACGTCCTTGACTAAAATACGTGGCTGTCGACCTTTTGGGGTTTCCAGCCTTAAACCGGCAGATCTAATTGCATCAACAGACTTAATTTTCTGCATCTGTTTATCGTTGGCAACGCGGAGTACGACACCCGATTTGTTTACTTTTTTTAAGCCTACGATTTGAAAGCCGTCGTCGCTAGGTTTAATAGCATTCATTAACGCCTGTTTTGTAGCGGACGATGTTGCATACTCCGCCGAACGCTCAGTCGTTGGATATGCAACAACGCAGGGCAGTGGGGCGCGCGACGGCGGCGCCGGGACGGCTTGCGGCAAACGAAGTTTTAGTTTGTTGGCGTATGACTCATTATTATTTGGTTTGATATTTGTATTACCCGTATTTGACTTAAATCTCTCTAATTCGCGCTCACTGTTCGATAATTTGGTTTCATTACAAGACGACTTAATGGCTAGTAAAGAAACAATAGCTGTTATACGCTGAGTCATGTCCATTATCGCGGATTTATTTGCAATATTTATACGCGAACCCTGATCATTTACGAGATCATTGATTTTCGAGAGGTAGGTGGATGCCTCGGAAACTAAATCACAATAATCAGCGCGACTCGCGTCGCTAGTGTTTAAAATTGACGGGGTCTTGCTGACCGATTCGGATCGTTGCTGCCGCTTCGATGCTTCGGGTGAAATATATGACGGAGATATTTCACTAAACAGACGTTTACTAGTCGCGGAAGGTGGTGATCTAGACGTCATTTGACTTCTACAAAACAAGTTATTGCCCCGGTCGGGCGGTTCATCATTAAACACCGACATAATATAACTACCTCTATATAGTTGACCTCAATATAAATTACTATAATAGCTTAAAATATTAATGATTTGACACAAATATAACTGCCGCAACAAAAGACAATAATATAAAACGTACGAACAAAGTTATTTCGCGGTACCCGCAACCAAAAAATAAAAAATAAAAGACTTACCGAGAGATTAATTAACGTATTTACCACTAAAAACAGAGTAATTATACCAAATTTTATTACAAACCATGCACGAAACACTATACCACACAACTGGAAACAATTCACGAGCCGGGAATCGATCGCGAAACGGGACAAAAAATATTATAACCGAGCAGCGTAGTTAACCTTCACTGCACCGTGCGGGCGCGCGGAGGGAAGTGATTCTGTGTAGTGAAGTATTTCTGAGTTCAATAAAAATACATATAATCTTTTCATATTTTATTGCGGTTAACTAGATATTTCATACCGAAAGTTTGGTTTTAAAATCGCTAAATTCTAAGAGCTGCTATAAAACTAAGTCAAGTTAATATCATGGCAACTTTGCCCACCACCTGCGGTCTAAGACACCGTCATGGGTGCTAATTCCCTGTGACAATTTGGACACTATAAGCTGTACGAAAGTGGCTGTGTAGCTACAATATAACTGGGGTAAAGTTAAGGAAATACTTATTATAATTACTATAAATCATCACACAATCCTAAACTTGTTGTTGTTAAAATGCAGAAGTACGTAGAAGCACTAATCGAGTGGTATGACCGTTTGACTGTCAAGCCAAAGGCCGCAAGACATGCACCAATGCCTTTTCGAATTCATATGCGTATTATAAATTAGTTAGCAGTTGCTAAAAAAGGTGAAGCAAAACATCGTGACGAAACCGGCACACCTGAGAGATTTTAGGGCTTAAACTCTGGCACCAGGTTGTTCATCAACCATACGATAATAACCTAATAATAATACATTTATCTAATCGTAAAATGCGAAACTCTGTTCGTCTATTTTCTTGACAAAACCAAAAAATACTGAACCGATCTTACTTAAATAATCATATTGTGATAATTTGAACCCTAGTGGGGACATAGACTACATTTTATCTTTTGAAATGATGCGGTCCTTAATTTATTCCGCAAATAAAGTCGCTGCCTGATATAATAATAATTACAGCCTATAACTGTCCCACTGCATGGCAAAGGCCTCTTCTCGTAGCGACACTAGTGTTTAACAGATAGGCAGATAGAGTAATATAGTAGTACAAATGATGCATGCATCTTGAAACACCTTTTTAATGAATTTTCTTTAAGTTGATGTGATAATTACAGAAGAAATCAGTAGAATGCATCAACGTTTAAAAAATAATATAATCATAATAAATTCATAGACCTTATTTCCGTGTTCACTTCTATTTAAATTCTAAATCAGTCTAGGCAACATGCTCCAAAATTGGGATCTATTTCAGTGTGAGTACCAGGGCAGCAGTTAGCGGTTAAAGATAGTCTGTGAATCGATACCCGTTTGCCACAAATTGCCGTGTGGAGATATTATAGCTCGTGTCTCATCTCAAATGAAGTCACTTACGTTGATACAGGTAAATATCGATATTTAGGTTCTTTTACGTAATGGCGGGTTATTTTCAAGAACGGTAGTAGCGAACGGTAGTTTTGCTATTTATACAATGGATTACCGGTACTTAATTTTATTTCAATACTATGATACACTTACCTCTTTTTTTTTTTGCTAGCCTGGAATGTCCCACTCCTGGGCAAAGGCCCCCCACTCTCTTTTTAAATCTCCCTGTTACCAGCTGCCAGCGACCAGCCTTGCACACTTACCTCTTACAAAACTTTTTTAATGTACCTATATGTCACCGTAAAATTGTAAATACAGTTAGATTATAATCTATTTTGCGAGATGTAAACTGTCGAAAGATTGCCAACCGTAGCATACGGTACATTTTTCGGTAGATTATAATCTTTTGAAGTTAATCTGTTAAATTATTTACAGAGACATATTCACACATTTACGGTGACATATACACAAAACGTATAACAAAGTTAACGCACAGATAAAAAATACTCTTTGAATATCAGTCTTTAACAAAAAAAATGTTTAAATTCTCTATGGTTTAAGATGTCAGTCCGACGACCACTTCCATAATTAAATTGTAGAGTACGTTTAAGATGACACAGACATTCGAAAATCATAATTTTACAGTTTTGTATTTCGAAGCTACGACTGTTCCTTTCCTTAATTAAAATATAGCTGATTAATCATTCAGAGAGGCCGACGTTCGAAAAACAAAATTTACCCGTTAGCATTTCAAAATGGCGTCTAGAACTGTTTATTTGTTATAATTGACAACTCGTCTACACGGCTAAGATCTTAGAAATAATTAAAGCCTACGGTAATGGACTGAAAATTTCTGAGAGAATAATTTTGCAGATGTTTGTAGCTACATATTTTACTACATAGCTTAGTTAACAGTAATTGTAATATGTTAATACCTACCACCATACGCATCACAAACGTTACACTATTGTATATTTTATTACAGACTCAGCGATACGTATGTCATTTCTTATCAGTTGAACGCGACTAAAATTCTTCAAAGAGGCTTTAAGAAAACCCGTGACACACAAAACCATGTCCAGCTCAGCAAAAATTAAACTATTATACATTCTACAGCCACACTTTATAATTACAAAAAACGTTCATTAAAAATTCACGTCACATTATATATTTGTAAATTAAAATTTAATTACACGGGAATGAATTGTAAATAGTCAATGAAATCCTCGATATCGAGCTGCCTTATACAATAGTCATGCCGAACACAATAAATGAGACTCGGGCGTTAATTAGCATAATGGAACCCCAGGCAGTTGTTTCTGAACCTATATTTTGGTCAACAGTTGTGTTAGCTGATAGCATCGGTAAAGTCACAATATTAATACACCCAATAAACTGCACCCTGCGGTGTTACCCGCTACATTTTTCAGAATAAAAAGTAGCCTATGTGTTAATCTAGGGTGTCAGCTACCGCCATATGAAATTTCATTAAAATCCATTCAGAAGTTTTTACGTGTTAGATTAACAAACATCCATCCATACTTACAAACTTTCGCGTTTGTAATATTAGTAGGGATACAACAATATTTATTTTGTATATAAAAATCTTCTTTCGGCACCTCTGATTCTAGTAACGTTAGAAAACCGTATACACTTTTATAATAAAGCCTCATTACAAGCTTTTATTTAACTTGCAATAATTGTATATATGTTTATGTATGTGAATCTGTTTAGGTCAAATCTTGCAATCTAAATTAAAACTACTTTTTGACATCCGATTGAAATGAAATTTTGCATACATAAATATCTTTGGTGACAATACAATACTAAGGTACTTTTTAGCTGATCTGATGATGGCGTCAGAAGATGGTCATAAGAACTCTGTGACGAAATGAGGCAATCCCACCGTATTGGGCTTGTTTAATCCATCCTTACTAGTATTTATAACCTAGCTGGTTTAAAAGCTTGTGTTAAAAATATATTTTTAATATTAACTTATTTTGACAATATCACTAACAAAATCAAAACACGCAAATATATCGTATCACTGCAGGTTAATACAGATGTCATTTAAGCAGTTAAACTTAACAGAGGGAAACAGGTTAATGTTACGATCGTGCGTTGACTAGCCAGTATTAGTAAGCTATGGCACGGCTCCCAGCCCCAACGCATTACTCTCGACGCCGATTAGTGCTATGTAAAGGGAAATTACGCGCGATTGTAGCTAAGGACCGCGTTTGTAAGGACCACGTCCGCAAGGACCAGAATTATATTTAGTGATGATACATGATATATTCGAACATTTCTGGCAATTTAGGTTGCACTAGTAGTTAGTCTTTTTTTTAGATTAAGGCAATGAAGTTTTTACTCAAAAACATGCCTTTAACTCCATATTCCTCCATAAAAATCCAATTTAAACTAAAAATGATTTATACAAGCCCTCTGTATAACTAAATAATATCTCGCTCGAAGGACCAGTAATGTAAAAGCACCTTTATCCGCCCCCTCAATGAGCCAACCATAATACTTAATGTTAATGAGGAAGGCAGCGTTAGTGACGGCCATTGGTTATCTGAAGTAGTGCAATTATTTCACACATAACTCCTGCTTACTCCCTGACTTATTTGTTGAGTGTAGTCGGGTAATGGAGTGGCTGCGTTGATGATTATGACTGTACAGATAAGATGGGATGTTTGTGGTAACATTAAATGGTAATAGTATATGGTAATGGGATGTAGCGTTAAGTTGCGTGTATTTTTAAATGAAGTTATTGAAATTGTTTTGATACTTATATATTTTTAATCTTCTTCCTTTTCCGCCCAAAAAGCACTGAACCTACTAAGGTATCTTCCCTTGGAGATGCTGTCCACTAGGTTATTTTTTTTTAAGACCGTTGACTTGCGAACACTCGTTTAGAGACTTAATTTTTGTCCCATACATAACTAGAGATACGAAACTGCATAGCCACTAACGTTGAAACAAACATTTTTTTTTTTTTTTTTTTTTTTTTTTTTTTTTTTTTTTTTTTTTTTTTTTTTTTTTTTTTAGAAAAAACGTCGCCCCACACTAGGAATTTCTCCTGTATCGTGGGTGCGTTTCACAAACATGAAATATCACAAACACAAACACCCAGACTCGGGACAAACATCTGTGGTTCGCACAAAGTTTTGCCCCGTGCGGGAATCGAACCCGCAACCCTTAGCGTAGCAGTCCAATCGCTTAGCCACTGCGCTAATCAGGTCGTCATTTGCGAATCACACCAATCATTTTATCCAACGTTTGTCCCAATTGGATCGTCATTATATTACCCTTTACACAATGTTTTAAGTCACCTTTACCTTAAACGTGTTATTTTTTTACTTAGTTCTTATAATAACCTAATATTTTTGTCCACAGTGAGACGCGTAGCCCCACAGTTTTCGATACCACCGCCCCCGAAGTCCGAAGTGATGCTGGGCGGGAACTTAACCCTCAAATGTGTAGCCTTCGGTTCGCCCATGCCCACTGTTAAATGGAGGAAAGGTACGATATTGTCATCTGGATAATTGTTGTTCTATTATATTTTTCTACGGTATTATATTTGCCGAGTGGTATCCGGCCTAGAATTGACCACCTGCTTTCCACCAGTGGGTTAAAAGGCGACTAAGGGGAAATCCAGAAGATGGGCAGCAGCGTCTTCTGTAACTTCACCACCAATACTGTGATCCCCAAGCGTAAAGATTATAGCAACCCACCATTTAAAGGGGAGGCCATTGAACAGTATGCGTCTTCCGGCTGATGATAGGGATATTTTAAAGAACTTTGTGAGAATTATCCTTAATATTTCTTACTAATAAATTGGGTTATATACCTACCAGAAAACTGCCTACCCCCAGATGATATTGCAAAATCCTCTGTAACGAAAAGGCCGATGATGCTCTTAATCATGAGCTGTAGACGCAGATGTTTCATTATAAATTACAAGATACTAACAAATTGCTTGTCGCAACAGGTTTAACAAAATGGCTGACGCCGGAGGACAACCCGCCGCTAGGTCTGAATACCCTCAAACTGGAAGACATTAGGGAGTCAGCTAACTACACGTGTGAGGCGGCTAGTGTACTGGGCGTGATTGAATCAGTCGCTGAAGTCAAAGTGCAATGTAAGTAGCTTTTAACATTATGTATTTAATAACTTCTTTATGCTATAGGACCAGTTTTGTCAGTTTTCCATTAAGCGCTGCCATTTATCACTGCGCGGCAAAGATCTTTCCTCCGTTCATTTATCCATATCTCCACGACTCTTATTGTATGGGATTTATATTTTCTTATATGTGATATTTATCACACATTTTCGACACATTTTTAAATGTTTGATTATTGAATATCAAAACTGCAAATATTATTTCAAATTATAAATAATTTATTATACTTGACTGCCTCGTTGGTCTATTGGTTGCTAAGCGGGACTGCTGAGCACGAGGTCCTGGGTTCGAATCCCGGGTCGGGCAAAATGTTACTGGGTTTTTCCATTAGGTAATTCTCAGTAGCAGCACGGAGTCTGGATTTGTGCCCGGTTGATGGCAATAGGCTCGCCCCCTATTACATTGGGACCTAAAACATAACTGGCGAAATGTGGGTGTACTATATGTGCACCTCTGCCTACCCCTTCAGGGAATACAGGCGTGATGTTATGTTATGTTATTATACTTGTATGCGTATATTGGATTACAAGTTGCAACACAATATTTTACGTCAAAATTGTTTGTTTTAAGCCCGCAAAATGCAGCAACTTTGTTTATATAAAACTGACATTCTATATATAAACACACTTTCTTCTTTAATACACCAGTCAGCATCCATTACACTTGAAATACATATTTTAAAATCAGAACTTGAACACACAGTTCTTAGTACACCCTAATTAATCCGAGCAATTTCGCCCGAGCATCTAAGTGGAGTAGATGAGTGACTGAATCAAATTACACTCATAATTTCTTGGGATAACTGTTGCAAATTTATGGTAATAACTTCGTTGAGGTAGAAAGAGGGATTTACGAAAATCAATTTGATAAATTGCGGCAAGGCGAGAAGACATCCATTATGAATTAGTGTTATAATTCATAATTGAAAGGGTTGGAAAGTTGCGCGGGACCCGAGAGACAAACGAATGTCAGCTTGATTAATGATTAATTATTGTAACTCGAAGCAACGTTTTCTCAATTAAATTTGAGATGGATTAAGTTGTTTGATGCGTTCAGTGTTCGAGATGATTCGGTTATGATACGCGCCCGTTTGGAGTTACTGTGCGGTTTGTGGGCGATACGATTGGTGTAGCTGTAGACTGTAGTAGCTTAGTGTAGGGCATTTCGTACTATCGCTATCTTGATAGTATGACGTGTTAAGGTATAGTGAACTTATGAAAATGATTATCTAATTAAACATGCAAATAATAATGAGTAGTATTTAATATAATTAATAAAGAATATTTTTGAAAACTTTCTAACGGTTTTCAACTGTATGTTATTTATCTTGTATTATGTATTCTAACTGTAGGTTTTCAAAAAGAATATATATCGTTCAATTTAATAAAAGGCTGCTTCGTTTGATCTCGGCTTTTTAAATTCAATATCAATGTTAAAAAAAAATAGATGCCTCTATTACCATTTGGTGGTCATAAAACCGTGAATGGACCATAATAACTACACTGTCTCTATGTTTTAACATCATTGATATTATAAAGACCTATGTGGACGAAAAAATAAATGTTTATTATTTTTTTTAAATTGATAATGGAAACTTGAAAAATGATGGACACGAGCGGGACTCGAACCCGCGACATTCGCCGTACCCCGTGGCGATAAATAATAAACATTTATTTCGAGTCCCGCTCATGTCCATCATTTTTCAAGTTTCCTTTATCAATTTAAAAATTTAAGCCTAGCATGGCAACATACTCGTACAAAAAAGATACAAAAAGTCATATAAACGTTTATTATTTATTATATGTATATAGGTATAATATTATTATAATCCCAAATTAATATGAAACGATTAAACATCAATTAATTGCGAAATTATTAATGTGACAATTACACTGAATGAATATTTTAATATGACGTGATTGCATACAAATACAATCATCTATGTATGTATGTATGTATCCTACTTGATAATGAACGAGCTTTAGTTAATACGCTGTGTATCAAAGGTATTACCGGATACAATTATGTATGTATGTCTATCTATATTAATTAATATAATGTTTATTTTACTAAGCGGTAGAAGCTGTTTTAAACCGTAATGGTGTATACTGTATAATTGACGTATATTATAACAAAAGAATATATTGCTTAAGAGATAAGTCGAGGTATTTCTTTATCAGAATTGTATACATCTACATTTCGCTGGGTTTCAAATGTGAACGATTTTATAAACTGAACCATACCTGTTTTTCAATAAAAAAAAACCTCGCCTAACCCTACGAATGTCTCGTGTATCGTGGGTGCGTTTCACAAACATAAAAATACCCAAACTCGGGACACACATCTGCGGATCGCAAAAATTTACGTCCCGTCCGGAAATCGAACCTGCAACCAATTGCATTATATCAAAAATGACCAGTACTCCGATTCCTATTTTCCACAATTTTGTCAACCACGCCACGTTCGACGACTTCATACGTCGTTCTGGTCCATCTTACACACTTTTCAGTTGTAGTAACTATCATATATTTTTCAAATCTATTCAATAATGATATGTTAACTGACGTCTTCTCTTCCTAACTTTCATTCATATTCCTATTTGCTTTCTGTAACTTTTTCACCTAGGTACTCACTTTATCGAAATATACCGTTCTCCAGAAATTCTAACGATGTCTTTTCCACAGCATTACCTGGCCCGCCGACGGAGGTCCGTCCCTCAGAGATCACGGCAACCACTGTCAGGCTCACGTGGACCTACAATGGACCCGAGGAGCCGCAGTACTACGTCATACAGTATAAGCCTAAATACGCCAATCAGGTAAGCAAGTCTTTAATGTAAGTCACGAAAGAGGTTTTCCTATCAAAACCAACATCCTCATAAAAAGAAACAAGTGGCTCTGGTGTTACTATCGAAGGAGGTTGGTTAGTAACGAAAAAGATTCTCCTATCAAATCCATCATCTTCAAAAAAAGAACCAAGTGCTCTGATATTACTATCGAAGGAGTTTTTTCTATCTAACCTAACCATATCGAAACCTTAGCCAAAAACGGAATTATTTATTTCATTAATGTAAAGCGCCATTTAAGTTGTTGTTTTATCAATCATTGAGAGTGTCCTGGCAAAACTTTTGAGAAGAAATTTAACTCAGTAATTAATGATACATCGAAGTGAAGAATTGGGAAGTTGCTATTCATTTATCTTTTTATTCATCATCATCACAAATACACCAGAAATATATTATACAGAAACATCTTATCTGTCTCACCAACAGGCCTTCAGCGAGATCTCAGGAGTGATCACTCAGTACTACTCAGTGACGAACCTATCACCATACACGGAGTACGAGATGTACGTGATAGCTGTGAACAACATCGGTCGAGGACCACCTTCAGCGCCTGCCGTCATCACCACCGGAGAGACCGGTATGTAGAGACCTATTAAGTGGGAGTGAATTGAAGTGTCCCTAACTTCACTGCGATGTAGATAGCACATGTCATCATAAGTAAGGTATGGATACAATCGTGTGGAAATGTCAAAATAAATGGAGTTGAAATCTTGGACTAAATTGGTTAAATTGTAAGGCAGAGAAATTCGGTCATGGACAATAGGATCCTTGCAAAAGTCAATAAAAGATTGGAATTTCAGGTAGTTGCACAGCCAGCATTAGCCTTAAAGCCAAAGAAATTATTGCACAAATTATGTTAGTGTTGTACATATACTTAATACTAACTTAATATATTAGAAATATTTTCTCGTACTCGATGACATGGCGCGACATTAACGAGGCAAATGATGCGTTGTCATAGATAAGACCTTGATGCTGGTTCTAGGAGTCAAAGCTGTAGGAAAGTAAGTTGCATCTAGGTGCTTTACTGTCTGATGGTATCTATGAACACCAATTCAAGATGTAAGAAGTTCTCTAACGTCGTTAAAATTAGTGTAATTGCAAATAAAGAAATTTCTTTTTCTACTTCAACTAAGAATTAATTGCGTTGTAGAACAATAAAACAGGCTAATTATTTACTACTTAGCAACAGGTTGATAAATAGATTGTTTTATTAGCTTCATTGTCTAAATTTAATTACAACATCTCATATTTACTGCAAACGTAAAGACGAAAAATAATTGTACCATTCATCTCATTTTGGTGATAAATTTAGCGTCAGTTTTGCCAAAATTTGGAACCCTTCGGGATCGAATTCACGCCATCAATGTTGTTCCATTTAGGCCCCTAGAAAGATTAACTGCCCCATGAAAATATCTTATCGCCTACGGAGATGTATAAATTATTGTGACACACTCCGTTATAATGGTACGAGTTTTCGAAATATTAGCATTTCTAGGCATTTACCCATACGCTTGTTATAATTTCATTTTCTCTTGTCTCGCTTTAAATTTTGTCAATTCTTAAATTAATTTCCCTTGCTTTGAATTGGGTAAATAAATTTGTTTTACGTTTCTTGCGCTCAATTCTCAGTTTTAAGGTATTTTCTTTGATCGTCTTTTCATGCCTGCGCGTTAAAACCGACGTACGACATTCGCCGATGCTTCATGTAAGTTCGCTTCTAATTTATCATAAACTTTTGTTTCATTTGCACATATACTTTTGTTTTTAGAAACTAGTCGTAGTGCGTATGTTTTGTTTGTTTAATCATGCACCATTTCGTTTTTATCGATGTTAGGATCAAGATAAGGTCAATTGTGTCACACGTTTTAGAGTTCTTCTACGGCACGATTTGTGTGATGTGTGTTACTGTTCACTTGTTTCCTTATACTAATATTGTTATTTGTTTCCTTGCTTTCTTGCAGTGGATTCCTTGTATGGAGGTGCCAGTAAGTATACATTATCAATTTCCGTATATCATTAACGGCGTTGTCTATGGGTCTAAAATTCTAATTTCTGGGCTTTGATAGCATGATCGTAGGTTGTCTCGTGTATTAATACATTTAAATCAGTCGAGTGGTTGTAGCTAATATTGCGCTTGTACAGGTTATCTGTGTATCTGTTAATAATTTGCATGTTTATTGTATTGTTCGCGATGTGTAACAAATTGGTGTTACTCTGCTCGTTTGCCTCAATTACATATTAAATATTTACCGTACTCTGTGGTGGAATTTCATTTCTTCATTCACGCCCCAACATATCTCGCTACGCTAATGCTAAACCATCATATCTAATTTCCCCCTGCAAAACATATTAAATTTGACTTGTGGAACCTCGCTCACGTTTCCAAAACGCGATGTCACAAAACAAACAAAATAAGAAACCCTGATGAATTGGTAATGAAAACGTTGGTATATAAATTTACCAACAGGTCTTAGCTATTCTTTACATTTCTAATAAAGGAAAAGTTCAGCTTGACGTCGCCGACCCGTATCCTGGACCCAAACAAGATTATGGCGTTTTAATATTGCACAGTCCCGAAACTTTTATTGTTTCGTCCTTCGCGAGTATTATAATCAGAAAAGAGATTTTCATTGAGTGACGCTCCATTTTTCGTGTTGGAGTCAGCGATTACAAATCCTATTAAGACGGGCATTGTGCCCCCGACGCTTATTGTCCTATTATTTTTATTTTCATTTTGTACATAATTGAGATGAGTCGAGTCGCTTCTTAATTTCAAATCTCAATGTTTACGTATTATTGCGTCTGAGATAATAGCGGTGGAGGGTTTGATAGAATTTGTACAAACAATTTTGTAGGAGTCAGAGCGGTATTATGTTTTATGGTTCATGAAATAACAATTTCATCCTTTTTGTGTACGATTTTATTAATCTGTTTATAATAAAAATATATTGTAGTTGTAAATTAAATATTTTTTCTATTTGTTTTGTTCTAATTGGCTTTGTTATTTATGTTAATTAATTGTTGTGTAACATGTTAACTGTTTTTATTCTGTCTTCAAAAAAAAATTAATGGCCAGTCATTCTGAAATCTGTAGTGAATGAGTTTAGATTGGTTACCTGGTAGATTTATAATTCTTCAATATTATCTAAGCGGTGAATTATATTCGTTTTGTTTATTGACTGTGGTCTATATAAATATATTTCTTAATGTTACTATCTTTAATAAACTGATTAATTATCTAGAATTAATTTTGATAGTATCTTATAATACCGTTGCCTTATCCAAACTTTATTATTAGCATGCAGATGTGGTTAACAGTAAACAACTAAAGTGGGAACTTAACAAGACATCCAACCTTCATACTAAATCGTTTCTCTTTCTCATAGAACCTGGTTCAGCCCCACGAAACGTGCAAGTCCGTCCACTAAGCTCCAGTACCATGGTGATACAGTGGGACGAGCCGGAGACGCCTAACGGACAAGTTACGGTAAGTGGAGACGGCCGACGATAACTAATTCTAAATGTAGTTTCTGTTCCAATTCAATTTGGAGATTTGATCGTGTTACCTCGGAGCTTGGAGTAGGTACTGAGATGCTGAGGCTTTTAAAGGAAAACATTTTCATTACACTAGATTTAGATGGCCGATTGCTTTTTTTTTAGAGTGGCTAAGCTTTTAGGATCTAAATTAAAGAACTAATTTCAAAAAGCTAATTCGGAAGCCTAAATAGGCCTTTTCTTATCATCATCTGCCTGTTGCAGTCCACTGCTGGACCTAGGCCTCTCCCAAGGTACGCCACAGAGCCTGGTCAGCTGCTTCAAAGCAACTGCCACCTAATACAGCTGACTCGAACATTAATATTTAAAAAATAGATGCCTCTTTTACCATTTGGTGGTCATAAAACCGTGAATGGACCATAATAACTACACTGTCCCTATGTTTCAACCTCATTGATATTATCCCTTATAAAGACCTATGTAGACGAAAAAATAAATGTTGTCAGTCGCTGCCGGGCCACTTACACAAGTCGTCCCATTCGTTCTTATCATCATTACATAAATATAAAATGTTTTAACAATATTAAATGCGACGCTATCTACGAAATTACCATAACTATAGGTACTCATACAAAGATTAAATGAAATAAACAGAATACCTACATACGACACATAAGCTTGAAATAACTGTATGGTTCTTTGCAGGGTTACAAAATCTTCTACACTACGGAACCCTCACAACAGCTGCAGTCATGGCACTCGCAAATGGTAAGTATACGACAATACAGTACCAGGAATGTATTGAAAAAGATATTATCATCAAATAGAAACGTGTGAACATTTTGTTGGCAACCTACACTTGCCACTTCGTACTAGTTTAAAAAGTATGCTGAGTTCTCAGAACTAGGTACTTTTCAGTTTCCTCAGCTGTGAATTTTGTGTGAACAGTATTTTGATGCAAAAATCGAGTTTAAATGTTACCAAGACTATTTCCTTTCGCTCTTTATACCTTATTTCCAACATACAAGAAGGATAAGTCTTGTACTAAAACTATAACAGCAACAGAATCTCCTCAAGCAGCTTTAAGAAGAAAAAAAAACAAAGCTTGTTCCGCTAGAGTACAACCCAAAGCTAAATGGACGGATAATGAGCATCAAGCAATTATAAATCTTATCGTTATCAAAGTAGGTGGCATATTGTCTTGGCGTAGTTCCCTAAGCGGTGAAGTTGAAGGCACCCTTAATTACAGATGGACAACAGTCATCTAACTACGATCAGTGAGCTGACCCCTCATACTGTGTACACTATACGAGTCCAAGCCTTCACTTCTGTCGGTCCTGGACCTATATCAGCACCCGTACAAGTCAAAACGCAGCAAGGTAAGTTAATGCAATTTGATATAGATAAAGGTCAGAAAAAACAGCTTAACGAGTTAAGAAATTTAATGCCAAAAAAATTGAACGTTTACATCAATTCAAGATAAAGTTTCAAAATAAAGAGGCCGAATTATGGTCCGAGAAGATTTTTAGATGTTTTATTTGACAAAATAGATTCAAGTTTCTCGACTTCGAAATCCAATAAACTTTACTTTTTATACGCCATACAAGTTTAGAACTATTTAAAACTACATTTAAATTAATTGAATTTATTAACTCTTCAAGCAGTTCTATGTTTAAGTATATTAAACTAAATACCTCCATGCTTGCTCTTCCGTTAATAGGAGTACCGTCCCAACCCTCGAATCTGGTAGCAGTGGAAGCTGGCGAAACTTCAGTGACACTATCATGGAGGCGGCCGGCGCATGCTGGTGACAACATAGTGTCGTACGAACTGTACTGGAACGATACCTACGCGAAGGAACACCATAGGAAGTAAGGCTGATTGTGTTATACACCAAGTATCAAAAATGCAAGGTCATAGTGTTGATTAGCCCCTCAACCATAAACTCTCAAAACAGGGCAGTTTATGATGTGGATGCGAGACTCCGCTACGTGCAGTATAATGCGTCTTGCTTCCACAATGTTAACTGTCCTGCTTTAAGAGATCATGGTAAGGGGGCGGACCACCAAACTGAACCACTTTCTCAATGGAACGCAGTAAGCACAAAAAAAAATTAACTGTCCCATATATTATGATCCAAATAGGAACTGATGCTGGAACAGCTTGTTTTTTTGCAAATACGATGATGGTCCCATAATACAAGTTATTGAGTTTCATGGTCTGTATAAGACCCTTATCTTGGACCACGGGTTTTTGCTACAATATATTTAATATCTTTTTTTGGTAGACTGAATCCTAAAAAAATATGTTTGGCTAAATAAAATATGTTACGTGTTTATGTAAATGCTAGATCTTTCGGATTGACTAAAGGTAACTCTGGCTAACAGAATTAGTTTGGAACTATTCTTACTTAACTGTTCTCCTCTCAGGCGGATACCAATCACAGAGACGTACACCCTGAACGGACTGTACCCCAACACGTTGTACTACATCTGGTTAGCGGCGAGGTCGCAGCGGGGGGAGGGAGCTACCACGCCCCCCATAGCTGTCCGAACGAAACAATATGGTATGTCGACACACCACACACTCTGGGTGACGTCTCGTGAAGAGTGAGTGTAGATAGGTTGAGTGGGAACGAGCCACAACATCGGCCCAAAGGACCAAAATACCTGATCAAACATTGACCCCCTAAAGGAGGGAACACCCCGTCAAACTCCCCCATTCCTTTACATGGTATAAGTTAGTCACTTTATACCAGCTTAATCTCTTAATCCATAAAACAATTTATGGAAAACGCTTCCAACTGTTTCACTTAAAAATACTTTGAACATTTCGCTTATTTGTGCAATTTCCATCGTGGCTCCTTCCCAATCATCGCTTGAGAATATGAGTGAGTGAACCTATTGTGGGTATTCCAGGTAACTCCTAATGTAATATTTCACATAAGAGCACCTGCCCGGCACGCTGCCAGTAATACAGCACAAGCACCAAGTTTTATATATCACAATATGTGTTTTGTAATCGTAAATTTGTCGAAACGGTAAAGTGTACGCCGTAACTTGATTGCGCCACCGAACGAAACTGTCGAACTTGTTAGCGAGAATTTGCTTAATTGAAAGCGTACACGGTACCTTAGTAGTAGCTTTATGTTGTACGTAGGTCAGACTTTTGAATCCGAGGTTGACGCCTCGAACGACATTTTTTTTTATTTCTCTACCGACGACGCGGACGACATTCGGAAATCTTTGGTCAACTGTCATTAACTTTATCGAGCACCATCAATCTTATCGCCTCGATCTATCTCAGCATCTATCACCGAGATAAAAATAGTGTTTTCCGCGTCGTAAGCTAGAACATAATCATCACAATTTTCTTCCAACAGGGGAAAGTGTGACGGATGAGACTTAGAGATGTATGGGCGAGCGGATCCTACATTACACCACACTAACAAAGTGCATGCTCGTTTATTTTGACGACTGATGTCGTTCCTTCATTTTGTTTTGGGCACATTTTATTTTTTGTTTCAATCGCATTCAGTGATTGCGTCGGTTAGGTCGGCTGTGTTTGGGTATAAAGCGACGCGCGGCACGTGAGTCGCGCGTCCATTTCAGTTGCAGGTCGGCGGTACGGATCCTCGATCTGTGCCGCGCTCGTTCTTACCGTTGAGCTTGTTTAGTTCCTGGAGCGCCCCCGATGAATGTGACCGCCGTGGCCGTGTCCCCTACCGCCGTGCGCGTGTCTTGGCAACCGCCGCCCGCTGAGAGGGCGAACGGGAGGATCGCTTACTACAAGCTGCTTTGCGTCGAATCTGGGAGGGGTGATTCTGAGGCTACCGTCGTCAAACTGAATCAGACGTCCTTTGTACTGGACGAGTTGCGGCGGTGGACTGAGTACCGCATCTGGGTGCTGGCGGGCACGAGCGTGGGCGACGGGCCCGCCTCATACCCTGTCACCGTGCGCACGCATGAAGACGGTACGTGTCTCACAGTCATTGGACATTACCTATTCTTGAACTGTTCTATATCGGCTCGATTTTATGATGAGCTTCGCTTTCGAGAGCGAAACAATTTACAGACAAAAAACTCTTGATAAATGAACTTTTTAATATAATCCGAGGGAGCTTTAATAAACATAAAATCATAAAATTGAGCGATGCCGGGCCAAAGAATTAATTGCTAATAATTGATGAATAATTTAATTATCTTTGAAATTAACAAAGTTCTTTGGCTATGTAATATCAGAGGAGCTTTTGGAAGTTCATTTACTTTTAAAACCTTTTAAAATTTGCTGTGAATTTGTTAATCTGTCGCAATGTACACTTTAAAGATAATAAGTCCTCTGTTACTACATGATATATTCATAACTGACAATATACTGATGATAATGATTTCTA
Source organism: Abrostola triplasia (assembly GCA_946251915.1). Lineage (NCBI taxonomy): Eukaryota > Metazoa > Arthropoda > Insecta > Lepidoptera > Noctuidae > Abrostola > Abrostola triplasia. The sequence goes on from OX276433.1 coordinate 3,351,751, forward strand.
ATGATACATCTATTTACTAACAAAACCTTGGGATTCTACAAAGTTGGTATACAGTGTTGGATAAAGTCATTCATATGGAATAATAATATTAAAACCAATTACCTTGATAAATATTCAAACAGTTCATGAGCCATATGAATGATTTTATCGTTAAAAATATAATAGCCGCAGTGAAAATGGAACTGTTCAGTAATTGACGACATACAATGTTTAGTTAACGTATGTATTTCACGGTACTAAGTACTCGGCAACATTCCGTTTTAACTGTGAGTGGACTTAATGATATGCAAATGTTTATCGATCCAATATTGGTGGTGGGCTGTTATGATAAATAAACCATTAAAACCATGGCGGAATAGTTCATAATCACATTAGCAAACTCGATGCGCTACTACTACCAAAAATACTAATGTCATTTTTTCTTTTGTTCCTTTTTTGTGAGCACATAGCAGGATTCTAAACAAGGAGGTTCAGTTCTCGTAACAAAAGTATTACTATGCTTGCCGATAATATTTCCATGTATATCTATAATCATGTCACAGATGATCATTTTGACTTCACTGTATTATAGTCGCTATGCACAGCGGCATAGAGTTGATATATCCACTCACTGTCACATGTAATGATTTCTTTTGATGACGCGTCATATGACTCGTCATCGTCTCGTTAAGATGGCACTCACTGAAATGCAAAGTTTATAATGCACCTGGTATAGTGTCGACGGCACCGTTATATTATTGATTTTGGCGCACAGTTGTTGAGTATTTAGCAATGGACACAATTTTGCATGCTTTCTTTACCGACACCGCACCATTTTCGTTCAATTAAGTTTTCACTGGGCACCAGATAGGTTTCACGTTTTGCTGCACGCAACTGGATATTAAAACTTTGTTGTTAACCGTTGCGTGAGGTAAATACTGCACTTTTAGGAATCACTCAGCACTAGCGACGACACGAGGTGAGAGAGCGAGTGCGTGACACAACCAGCTATAATCGTTAGTGAGCTCACGACGCTGCCCGCTCAACTGAGCTGTGGGCGCAGCTGCGTCGCCGACCAGCTGCGCCCACAGCAGGCGAGACTGGCGACGGTCGAGCTGGGCGCGGACTGAGCGCACTCCCGGTTATACCGCTCAACACGCACCACGGCCCGAGCGCCGCATTTGAATACCAATACCGTCCCCACACGACACGCGCGCATGCTACTGAACTACTCACAATTACTACTTCTTTACTCACTGTACTGTCCTGACTACTATCTACTATTAGCGGGAAGGCTGCGGGTCGAAGCCACGTCCCGAGGATCCAACGTCAAAATTTACTATATGATGTATATACCTAATATACTTATACCTACTTATACTGAACCAATTGGTAGCTCTCGCGACGGATCCCTGGGATAGGTCCGCGACACTCTTCGCCTGTACTCCCCGACTGCTCAGCTCGGTTACTAGACTACGCGCTACTACTCTCTCTTTATCTCTATCTCTCTGTCTATCTCACTTGCTCTTGTGCTACATCTTCTTGGCAGTAGCAGTTTCACTCTTGCCTCTCTTCTTTCTTCTGTATACTCTATCAGACTATCGTCGTGCATGCACACTAGATATTGTGACATAATACAGAATACTATTATGCCTAACGTTCGCTATTGCCGTAAACAACGAACGGGCGGGGCTCAAAGAACGCTGCGTGATATAACCCGGCATCAATCACTCCAGTAAAGTACATGGCCGTTTTTACATTAAATACAGAACAATTATTTTGAAGAGCACAGCCAATGGACACTGACACTGTCACAAACATCACAGAGGATACACGAGGTACGAGGCATCACACACACAGAAGGTACGAGGGCGACATTGACAAGACCTACACATAGAAGCACACACACACAGACTGGCGCCGCCGTCGTGTTAATCAATACATGTGCGTGTGAGTGACTTCTCTGCACCGCCGGCCGCGGAACGGTTAACTGAACGGGTGTACTTTGCCTTTTTCCGTCTAACTTAATATATTCTTAATTTCCTAAACGTCTACGTAACGCTCATGTGAACTCAGTCAGACGAAATAAATCCTTCGTGACAAACGAATGCCACACATTTTCACTCTATTCAAGAAATAAAAATTCTCATTCCCATTTGTTCCACGCGTTCCGACAGAAAAAGGCAATGCACGCGAACCTAGACCGGCGTCCCAAGCGGCTTAAACCGAATGCGCCTCCTAAAGAGCTCAAAATACACGAGGAAATAAAATAAGAGTGCCCCCCATTTCGCCGACAAGCGTTCTACTCGTAATCTCTCACTTAGTAGTTCCGTTCGCCCTGCAATGTTCGCACAATTTGTCTTAAATGTATTTGAATGCGTTTTTCTCTTTTTTCTCTCGTCACTGACTTTGTATGGGCCGCTGGTAACCCGTACAGCCATCAGGAGTGAGTACCAATTACTATAGTGCTTGTATCGGTGTGCGTTTGTGCTTGTGCCTTAAGCTTTCTGTAGATTATCTTCCTAGCTCCTTAACCTAACGAAACTTTGAAACAAACTGCAAGCGGTAACCTTTTAATATCGCATGTCTTCATAGACGAACTTTGTGATGTATTAAAAGACTTGGTGTGTCCTTTCCTGTGGTTATATTTTGAACTGATGCTCCCAAGTCTTGACGTCCTGAAGCATGATCCCTTGCAGTGTGTGATTTAAGGATTTTAGTTATAGAAATGCTGCTTTGGAAACTTATAGATGAAATACTTACTAAATGTTGACTCTTTATAAATGCTTGACGATTTTAGTTGTTCTATACGATGTGGATTGGAAGGTAATGGATTTTAATTGGTTATGGTGATGTGAAAGGGCGTAAATGATAATGTCTCAGTGTGTGTTGGTATTCAAATGCCCGATCGAGATGCTGACAGGCGTGTGATACTCGCCGCAACCGAAATGCTCTATCAGCATCACCGACGGGGATTACCGACCGCACTTTAAAACTACGATCAATTAAATTCTCAACGCTTAACTGATAAGCCTTTGACGCTTAATTCCACTTTAGGCCCTTCAAAGTCGCTTTAGGTAGTTTTTTTAGTACGCTCCCGTAGATGCTGATAGGGCAGTTTAGGTTGACATGAAAACAGGTACGGCTCAGATATCTCACATTGATCTTGTGTGCTCACAGTACCCGGAGAGCCCCAAGATGTGAAGGTCATTGCCATCAACTCCACGTCTATCCACGTGACGTGGAAGCCGCCGCAAGAGAAGGAGAAAAACGGGATCATAAGAGGCTATCATGTTCATGTGCAAGAAGTTAGAGAAGAGGTACGTAACGATAATAAGCCAGGCATTTAATACGGGCGTTCAAGTAAGCAATATTATTAATTATACTATTTCTTGTACCTAGGGCAAGGGACTCCTTAATGACCCGATGCGATTCAACGTAATGGACGACACGACTCTTGAATTGAACATATCGGGGCTCCAACCGGACACGCGGTACAACGTGCAAGTGGCTGCGCTGACGAGGAAAGGAGACGGTGACCGAAGTACGCCGGTGTCTGTCAAGACGCCTGGCGGTGTGCCAAACAGGCCTACCGTCAACCTGAAGTCAGTACAAATTATTTACTAAATATTTCATTTTGACGATATTTTAAACAGTAATACCTAACCTTTATATTTGTTGCAGAGTTTTGGAAAGGGAGCCGGTTGTGTCAATAGAATTAGAATGGAGCAAACCTTCGCAAACATACGGAGATTTGCTCGGGTACCGACTTAGATATGGTATAAAAGATCAACCTCTTGAGGAAGTTAATTTTCCCGGAACTAAAATACACTCGTATAAAATTAATGATCTGGAAAGAGGTGTCCAATACGAATATAGAGTAGCAGGTAAAAACCATATTGGTATAGGTCAAGAAACTATCAAATATTGGCTCACGCCGGAGGGGGCTCCCAAAGGGCCACCTACGAATGTCACTTATCACTTCCAAACCCCTGACATCATCAGTATCACTTGGGAGGCTCCAATCAGAGCCGACCGTAGTGGTCAGATCAAAAAGTACGATGTTCAGTTCTACAAAAGAGGTGATCAGTCATCAGTAGCAGAGAAAACTACTGAACTAACTAAAGCAGTGTTTACCGGCTTAGAAGAAGATGCGCATTATGTGTTCAAAGTACGTGCGTACACTGACCAGGGACCTGGACCCTACAGTAAAGACGTCACGGCTCATACTGAAAGAGATATCGGAAGAGCTCCTATGGCAGTAAAAGCCGTGGCGACTTCTGAATCTAGTGTTGAAGTTTGGTGGGAAACCTTCAGATCACGGAAGAAGATTATTGGTTACGTTATATTCTATACTATGACGCCAGTCGAAGACCTAGATGAATGGCAACAGAAAAATGTTCATGTAACGCACTCAGCTGATTTGGAGAATTTGGAGAAATTTGCTGAGTACGCTGTCGCTGTTGCTGCTAGAACTGCAGATGGTCTTGGAAGGTTATCAGAAAAAGTCACTGTGAAGGTTAGACCAGAAGAAGTGCCTTTACACCTTAGGGCTCAAGATGTGTCCACACACTCCATGACGTTGTCATGGTCGCCTCCGTTACGCTTAAACCCCGTTAGCTATAAGATATCCTACAATGCAATTAAAGAATTTGTTGACTCTCTTGGTATGACGCAAACGCAAGAAATACCAAGAAAGGAAATCATTGTGAAGCATGATAGAACGTCGTATTCGATAAATGATCTGTCACCATTCACAACGTATAATGTTAATGTAAGTGCCATACCTAATGACGATTCGTACAGACCACCGACGAAGATCACTGTTACCACACAGATGGCTGCGCCCAAACCCATGGTGAAGCCGGACTTCTACGGTGTCGTTGAAAACGAAATACTCGTCATTCTACCTCAAGCCTCTGAAGAATACGGACCCATATCGCATTATTATCTAGTTGTAGTGCCTGACGATAAAGCCCATAATCATAAGAATCCGGATCAGTTCCTAACAGACGATTTAATTAAAAATAACGTTCGAACAGATGACGAAAACGCACCATACATTGCTGCCAAATTCTTACAACGAAATATTTTATATACATTCCATCTCGGTAACGATGAAATGTATGAAGGTTTCCTAAACAGAAAATTAAATCCTAGTAAAAAGTACCGAGTATTCGTACGAGCGGTTGTAGATACTCCACAGAAGCATCTTTATACGTCCAGTCCATTTTCAGAATATTTGTCATTAGATATGAGAGAAGCACCGCCTGGTGAGGAACCAAGTCGACCTGATCCTAAAGACATACACGGAGATCCTGAAATTAAGATAGAAGAAAATAGGAAAGAAGCCGGCATGGTGTGGGTTATTGGGCCAATTATCGCAGCATTGATGCTTTCACTATGTTTGGTTATACTGTTTATATTCAAGCGAAGACGACAACCCTGCAAAGCTCCTGACCAGGCAGCAGTGACCCGCCCGTTAATGTCGGCTGACGTGGGCTTCGGGGCGCCTTCTGACCCTGTGGAAATGAGACGATTAAATTTCCAGACTCCGGCTATGATTTCTCATCCTCCTATACCCATTTTGGAGCTTTCAGAGCATATAGAGAGACTGAAAACGAACGACAATCTCAAGTTCTCGCAAGAGTATGAAAGTATTGAACCTGGCCAGCAGTTTACATGGGATCATTCGAATATGGAAGTGAACAAACCCAAGAACCGCTACGCTAATGTGATTGCATACGATCATAGTCGCGTAATCCTTCAGCCGATAGATGGAATACTTGGAAGCGACTACATCAACGCCAACTACTGCGATGGATATCGTAAACATAACGCTTACGTTGCGACTCAAGGTCCACTTCAAGAAACCTTAGCTGATTTCTGGAGAATGTGCTGGGAGCTTCGCACGTCTACTATCGTAATGATGACCAAACTAGAAGAAAGAACTAGAATCAAATGCGACCAATACTGGCCTAGCAGGGGGACAGAAACTTATGGCATGATGACCGTGACAATTGCTGAAGTTCAGGAACTCGCTACCTATTGCATTCGAACCTTCCAAGTGGAACGAAATGGAAATAGTAGCGAGCGTCGTGAAATCAAACAATTGCAGTTCACTGCTTGGCCTGACCATGGGGTCCCAGATCATCCTGCGCCATTCCTTCAATTCTTACGCCGCGTGAGAGCACTAAACCCGCCTGACGCTGGTCCATTAGTCGTCCATTGCTCTGCCGGTGTTGGTCGCACTGGTTGCTTCATCGTTATCGACTCCATGCTCGAGAGAGCCCGCCATGAAAGAACCGTCGACATTTACGGCCACGTGACTTGTTTGCGAGCTCAACGGAACTACATGGTGCAGACTGAAGACCAGTACATTTTTATCCACGACGCTCTGCTTGAGGCTGTCATTTGTGGTGACACTGAGGTACCGGCGCGTAACTTACACGCCCACATCCAAAAGCTGATGCGCGTCGATCCTATTGAAAATATTACGGGTATGGAATTGGAATTTAAAAAATTGGCTAATATGAAAGCTGATTCTAGTCGATTTGTGTCAGCAAGTCTGCCTTGCAACAAGCATAAGAACAGACTGGTCCACATCTTGCCGTACGAGTCAACGCGTGTTTGTTTGACTCCTCGCGATGGCTCTGACTACATTAACGCGTCGTTCGTCGACGGCTACAGATACAGAGCAGCGTACATTGCCACCCAAGGCCCGCTACCAGACACCACTGATGACTTCTGGCGCATGCTTTGGGAACACAACTCTACAATTATCGTGATGTTAACCAAATTGAAGGAGATGGGCCGAGTAAGCTATTACATGTTTGTATTTTCGTTACATTTAATTCGTAAACTTTTAATTACATAATAATAATGTATTTTAGGAAAAATGCCACCAATACTGGCCGTCGGACCGTTCTGTGCGCTACCAATGTTTTGTGGTGGACCCTATCGCGGAGTACAACATGCCTCAGTACATCTTGAGGGAATTCAAGGTATGTATGTCAATGAAATTGAAATTCTTGAATAAGCTTTTGCACTTACTTCCAGACTACGCTCACGCTATATCGGTTTAAATTCTATCTAATATTTCTGTGAATAAGGGGAGGGGAATAGGGGGGGCTAATAATATAAATCTGCTTACGTTCCTATAACTAAATGACGATTTCAGTCTTGCTGTAAAGAGGAATTTCTTGTCTAGGTAACGGACGCACGTGACGGGTCATCGAGGACGGTTAGACAGTTCCAGTTCACCGACTGGCCGGAGCAGGGCGTGCCGAAGAGCGGCGAAGGCTTCATCGACTTCCTTGGACAAGTACACAAAACTAAGGAGCAGTTCGGGCAAGATGGACCGATCACTGTGCATTGCAGGTAATGTAGTAGCTTCAGTCACGGGTTAACGCTATAACCAGCCCAACTAGACTAAACATTCTTCTTTAGATCAAGTAGGTGTCTCAACCTTTATAACATAACATAACATAAAACATAACATCACGCCTGTATTCCCCGAAGGGGTAGGCAGAGGTGCACACACAGTACACCCACATTTCGCCAGTTATGTTTTTAGGTCCCAATGTAATAGGGGGCGAGCCTATTGCCATCAACCGGGCACAAATCCAGACTCCGTGCTGCTACTAAGAATTACCTAATGGAAAAACCCAGTAAACCCCTCAACCTTTATATTTTTAATATTGCAACCAGCTGAGGGTTTGATCACTTTCAGAGATTTATGCCAGTGTCAAGTTTACTGCCAATGTCGCGTGTTTACCGCACGCAGGTATTATTGTGTAAAACAGGTAATTTGCGGCAGACGTCTAAACCTTTTAAAACAGTAGCAAATCAAAACATATTTTATGATACTTTGACAGATCCAAAAGATGGTAAAAAAACGTTGAGTACATAGGAAATTGATTGTCCTTCCTATATAAATTTATATTTGAGGACAATCGTACTCAAATCAGTGCCGTAAATAGGGCGGTGCCAGCGGCGCACAGGCACACGGCGCAGACTCCAGAGAGGTGTAAAAACCAAACCAGAAACAATAAAAAGGGTGCTATTAAAGAAGCTCGCTCTAGGCGCGTAGAAGACTAGTTACGACACTGAATCACGTGTTTTTTTATATAAGTTTAATGGAACATTATCGGTGCAGCGCGGGAGTCGGCCGCACGGGCGTGTTCATAACGCTGTCGACGGTGCTGGAGCGCATGCAGTACGAGGGCGTCGTGGACGTGTTCCAGACTGTCCGCACGCTGCGCACGCAGCGCCCCGCCATGGTGCAGACTGAGGTAACATACTAACTATAATATTACATAGGCAGTTACATGCTGTTAAAAAAATAGACTTAAAGATAAAAAATATGTAAAAAATGTGTCAGTAAAAAAATTTATGCTCTTTTAATTCACCCCAAACTTAACTTTTTTAATACTTCGGTAATTTGTTATAGTTTGTGTAAATCGCATTAGTGACCATATATAGGACGAATGGTCACCACACCTTAAAAAGTACATTACAAAATACATAAGTAGCAATTGATTTGATAAATCTACGAACTTTTTCTACAAGTGCCTTTTACTCAACTATACTCCTCAACTTACAAACAGAGCCTTACGCATTGCCATACATTTTCCCCCTCGGAAAATACATTTTTCGTAGATCTACGTAATCTGCTTGCACATATTATAAAGGCGTGCAATAGGTATATTAATAATAACGAGTACCTACGTATTTAGTGTTATACTCCAGCGCAGTTGAGAGACTGATTTATGTTGTAGCCTGTCACGCTGCGACGTAAATAGGTCGCAAAGGCGTTGACAGGGAAGTTGCATGCATTTCTAATTTAACGTAGCTCGTAACTATGTAACATGAATCTAATAATAACTGTAGGTACTAGTTTAATTACTTGGCCCAGTGGTATGACCGTTGGATTGCCAAGCCAAAGCCGCAAGTTCAAACCCTGCACCTTTTGAATTCATGTGCGTACAATAAATTAGTTGTCAGCTGCTAAAACGGTGAAGGAAAACATCGTTAGGACACCGGCACACCTGTGAGATTTTTCAACGGTGTGTATAGCCATGTTAAATGCCTACAGGCGGTTTAAACTCTGGCACCAGATTGTTCAATCATACGCTAAAAAGAAGAATTACTTACTTTGTATTAACAATTCGACTGTCAACAAATTAGATGTAATTGTTAAACAATGGCCGTGTATTACACGTGATACACTGAACAGTGAAAGGGTTAAGCTTGGTTTAAAATATTCCGAAGTCCAGAGAAGGTTTAAATGACGAGAAGGCGGTACGAAGTTTGCTGGCTGAGCTAGTCCCTACTAATATTATAAACGCGAAAGTTTGTTAGTATGGATGTTTGTCACCCTTTCACGTAAAAACTACTGAATGGATTTTAATAAAATTTCATATGGAGGTAACTGAGTTTCTGGATTAACACATAGACTTTTTATTACGAAAAAATGTAGCGAGTAACACCGCGGGGCCCAGCTAGTATTACATAAATATAACGTTCTATGTTTAGTTCTCAATACTAATAAGTTTTTATTGTCCACAGGACCAATACGAATTCTGCTACCGTGCGGCTCTCGAATACCTCGGCTCTTTCGACCATTACGCTAACTGACGATGAGACATACTCGTCTAAGCTCCAGGGGACTGTGTCGCGCGAACTTTATGACGTATGTACTTAATACACGGAACAAAGAAGTATCGGAACTGTTTAAGATCGATTATTAAACTTATTACTCATCATAAAAAACTTTTTTTTTGTTTCGGTTTTTTACGTTATCTGAATGTTTTAGATGGCGGTATGACGCGGCTAAACCTAAGCGTATACAACCTTAGCGGATTTCGCAAGCCATATGATATACAAATTGAGTAATACAAAAAATATTATTTGTATATTCAATTTCAGAATTTATGAAATATGATTTTTCATTAACTTGGTTAAGACAGGTCCGGTTAAGTACATAATCAGGTTAATCTCATTAGTTAAATTTAACATTCTCTTAGATATGTAGCGATCTACACAGCCATACAATGAAGACAATAATAATATAAATAGAACTCACTTCAATCCCACTTCGGTCCCTAAGTAATCATTTTTTTAAATTCCAGTTCCAACAGACTAAAAAACAATACTTCTTTGTTCCAATTTCGCCACAGATATTAAATATCTGACGACAGTTCCGCACTGGAGATGACGCTACAGAAGTAGCCACGAGATTGACTGATTGTCATTTTCATCCTTGTTTAAGAGGCTAAAACATGTATGAGTGCCTAGGAACGCTACTTATGATGTACTTTACGATTGTGACCACTTAAAATCATGATTGTGAGTCGGAAGGGTAATAAATATAATTAATTATTATCCTATTATCTAACTTATGATAGAATATGAGTTGGCAACATATTTAGTACACGCTACAAGATGCGACAGTCAGCGAATGAACACTGTATAGAATGATCATGTTGACAATATTACGATACGTAATGTTGGTTCGTTTTATCAAGTGTTTAGTACCTACGTAACATGATGGATAAATCCCTCTTACCATGAACTGTTAAAGCAGGGCAGTTTACGTTGTGGAAGCGAGACGCCGCGCGCCGCTACGTGCAGTGCAATGCGTAGTCTCGCTTGCACAACGTTAACTGCCCTGCTTAAAGAGTTCACGGTGAGGGGGCAGATAGATGTTTAAACTTTAAATGCGTGCGTGTATTAATATGTCTCCAGCTTGTCGCAACTGTTCGTGCTATTTTTGTCTCTAAAACGGAACAGTTAAAAATGTTAAAGTCCATATAAACAGTTGAATAATACTTAGATGCATTTATATGAGGAAAAGAGTTTTGAGAAATATTTAATGATCAGTGTAATGGTTACGCCGTGAAAGTATAATTTGCGAGCAAAATATAAACGTAACATTAGTGAATGAACAGTGCGCTTAGAGACTCAAATAACTTTATGCGATATTTAATATTCAATTCTGATCGTCACATACATAATTATATACAAACATAATATTGTAAAATGTATAAATAGTTATTGCAGCTGTAATTAGAAGTTTATTTTTCATATCGGGTGTTAAAATATGTTTAAGTAGTGTAAATTGTGGTAACGCGTTTCATTATTGCAATATTATATGAAAACTTTTAGACGAATCGGCTGTGTCGTGTGAATTTTTCTGTCTGTCCTGTGGGTAGTGCATAATGTTATGTAAATATTTGTATTAATCAACGTAACTTTATGTTGCTTTTGTTGTATTTAAACTTGCCCAATCGAACCAGCCAATCGTGATGACGTCACAAACATGGCCGATAACACATTTAGCATACGCCACAAATAACTGTTTAAAAAATACAGTGTTACAAAAATAACGCGTTACATGAAGACTTGTATGTAAGGTCAATAAATACCTGTATTTGAGGATTCATCAGATAATATTTGATGTTAAATTTCAAACATACCTTATACGTGATTTGACAGATCATTCTAATGTCAAAGTGACATTGTTTTTTTTTTATAAATGCTAAGTGTTACCGGCCCAGGTTTTTTGTTTTATTAATTTGCGAATGCAACAGTCATAGTTCCAGTCAGCTTTTTGACTCCTGAGTGTTATCTGATTTAAATTACTTTGAACAATCACTGCTTGCTTTTAGAAGATGATCGTGATTCGATGACATATCTATTTGTAGTTAGATAAATATGTTTCGGTGTGGTAATGATAGAATAAGGGAATGACGATTCAATTATATTTGAATCGTGAAACTACGTATGGTATAGATATGAATGTTGGTAATGGATTGGATATCAAAGAGCAAAAACGAGCGGTAATTTTTACGCCTCATTTTTTGAGAAACACTAATGTAAAGAGTACTTTCCTTTGTCATTCTTCTACCGTTTATTTATGCTTCTCATTAAAAGCGTGGAAAGTAATGGACGACAAAGACATTTGCGAGTAACTCTAACGTGACTGCCACCACTCTAACACTATTTTAAGCTATCTTTAAGTGTAGTATGTTATTTAATCTTTTACAGTAATCCCCTTGCATAGTAAATGTATAAGATTTTTACGTTTTTCACTCGTTTTATACAATATACCTACTACTTGTATCGATCTACCTACGTATAAGTTAAATTTGAGCTTGTATGAAACTTAGGGAATATAAAGCGGTTGACGCATTATCCAAACGTTACACGTAGAAGTGCGATCAAATTAAAGAGTGGCTCATATCTAAGGAAAGTAAAGTTAAAATAAGTACGTCTGAATTCGGTCGATTAATCGGCCGCTGACATTCGTAACTGCCAATCGTTTCACTTAGCTATAATAAAAAATAAATTAAAGAATACAATAAAATACGAAACGTACGTAGAGTTAATGGAGATAATTGTTAAATTGAGGTTATAGTGAAAAATTTAACATTCGTTGATGAATCATGTATTTAGCGAAGTTCGGTAACTTAACACGCTAGTGAGCACGAGCGGCTTATTCAACTTGCTTTAAATAGGCAGCTACGTAACTAAATTATTTCTTTTTATCACGTAATGTCAGTGATTTTAGGCTTTACTTTACTACCATTCCTTTTTTTCTTATTTTACGTATATTTTTAACTTTTATTTCTTACCGCGTCGATAGCGGTGAATTATTGATTTGTAAACGTATCCGAACGCACATTACGATCTCTTGTACAGTTTTTCGTATTGCATTGTTAGGCTTAGGTAATGTATCATTCTGCCATTAAATATTTTACTTGTATACCTATTGCAAATGTACTTAATACCGCGTACCTATTTAACTAATTAAACCCGGGCAGCTGTATAATTATAGGACGTTACATTCAAAGGGAGGGATTTTTGAAGTGTTTTAGAGTTGCGCGGTATTAGGTATCAATCATTAAGAATATTATGCCATATTAAGGTGCTGTTGATTCCATAATTTAGTACAAAACGGTTGTTTTACACGTTCATGTCTCATTAATAAAATCATCATTAATAGGTACCTATGTTCGGTATGTTAAGACTGATTTTACCAACTAATTTGTATGTGTTCTTAATTTTATTTGTGTATCCTTATGTAGTTTACAAAATGAATCTTGTTTTGATGGAATGTAAATTAATTTGTAAATGAATGCCAATAAATTGTAATTTTATTTTTACTCTATTAACAATGTATACTTGCCAGGGGTGTCTGGGCGGTTGTTCTTTGGAAAATCACAATCAACTTTAAAAAGTTATTTTTTTACCAAAGCATAGTACTTAAATATAAACATGGTGCATAAAAATAAAGTATAAAAATGTGCCTAATGGATCCGTCACTCAATTACGAAACTTTTTTCATTAACTCGATCTCCAAAATATATAACATTTTCGTCGCGAACAGTTCACGATGAAATTAATATTTTTCTCCAATCAACAAGGCCCAGACAGGGAAGATGAATTGCTTATTTTCTTGCATTTCTCGAGTACAAACATTTTGTGACCACTCGCCGTTAAGCGTATCGTATATTTTGCCAAGAACAAATCAATTAACGCCCTAGCTTTAATGATAATTATTTTAGTGCAATTAATATGGCGGACGTAATGGCTGGCGGGGCGACGTGTGAATGTAATAGTAGAAGTTTGTAGTCGACAATTATTTTGTAAAAATTCCCGCGCTGCGTCTCGGGACACAGTGGATTCGCAAAATTATACATATGTATATGAAGAAATAAATTTATGTGAGACCCATATTTGAGAGCTTTATTTACACCCTCCCTACAAGCAGCGAGATTGGCATTAGGCATCTAGACGTCGTGCTACGTAAGTATATACTATAACAGCATTGATATCCGAGTGGTATGACTATTGGTGCCGAGTCAAAGGCCGCAAGTTCAACCCGTTACGCGCCAATGTAATTTTCAATTCATGTATAGGTACTAATAAATTAGTTACCAGTTACTAAAAACGGTGCATGAAAACATTGTAAGGAAACCGACGTACCTGAGAGATTTTTCAACTGTTTGTAAAGCCATGTCGGAGGCCTACAGATGGTTTAAACTCTGACACCATGTTGTTCATCTACCAAACGATAAGAAGAAGTTTTTTCTAGCTACAGTAACATGATGATCTTTAAAAAAGCTTGAATAGATAAAGAAGTAGACTAATCTATACTATCAAAAGGAAGAAAGCGCAGTAAAGTCTTACATTATATAGAGAGACTACAACCATTTCTAATTATGTGGCGGACATGGCAAGATTACTGATAATAATTATAATCTATCTACAGTATAAACCTATGAACCAACTAGGCTCTACCAGTTACCATGCAGGTTTTCAAAGCCAGTGCTCCATCGCCTATAGAATTCGACTTAGGTACCTACCTACATACTATATTTATCGGTACTACTCCTACGACTGCCCCGATGGTCTAGTGGTTGCTAAGAGTGACTGCTGAACACGAGGTCCTGGGTTCGAATCCCGGGTCGAGTAAAGTGTTACTGGGTTTTTCCATTGGGTAATTCTCAGTGGCTGCACGGAGTCTGGATTTGTGCCCGGTTGATGGCAATAGGCTCGCCCTCTATTACATTGGGACCTAAAAACATAACTGGCGAAATGTGGGTGTACTAAATGTGCACCTCTGTCTACCCCTTCGGGCAATACAGGCGTGATGTTATGTTTTTGTTATTATGTTAAACCATCTAATCCTAATCGGTACCTAAAACAAAACAAAACCATAACTTTATCGATCCTGAGCTGACGATATTTTTCGGCGGCTAGGTAATCCCATTACCTAATAGTGTCGCCCGCAAATTGTTCCAATGAATACGTATTGCTGGACGTTAATTATAATAGCAGAGGAACATGCTCCATGATATTGCGGCTCATTGTCAAGTACGGTGTAGCCTCACCTACAAGGAATTAGAGATGGAGGAAGTACTTCTCCGTATCGTGTGGTTGATGAACGGCCTAGAACATACATACATAAAGTCACGCCTGTTTTCTTGAGGGATAGGCATACACAACGGCCTAGTGTCAGAGTTTAAAGTTTAAACCGCCTATCGGCCTCTGGCATAGCTTAACACACCATTGAACAATCTCTCAGATGTACCAATTTCCCCTTGATGTTTTCCTTCACCGTTTTTACCAACTGATAGCTCAGTTGGCAGAGCGGCGCCACGGTACGGCGAAAGTCGCGGGTTCGAATCCCGCTCGTGTCCATCGTTTTTCAAGTTTCCTTTATCAATTTAAACTGATAACTAATTTATAATACGCATATGAATTCCGAAAGACATTGGTGCGTGCTGGGATTTGAACTCTGAACTAAAATGTTTCGTTGTAACATAAATATTTAACGGTTAATCTTTACGAATACGTGCGTTTTAAAGGCGACTGCCTACATATTTAACACGTTGCCTGTCTGCCAATGGATATAATAGTTATACTATCAACGTGTACTAAATAATATGTAATGCACTGGACAGTGAAAGGGTTAATAATTACCATGCATAAATAAAGGCAACTAGCTCCTAGAACTTTTACTTTTTAGGGTTAAAAAGCATACGCAACCCTGTGGCATATCCAATACACAAAGTTTATCCTGTATGTTGTACCCTAGATTCGTGATAAGACAAAAAAACAAAGGACTGATTTTTCTGATGCAACTAAGTAAGTATATCACCTGTCTAGTATCTCCTCCCATAGTAATTTCTTCGAGAAAAATTTTACTATTTTATTAAAGACTAACCCTAAAAAGAGCACAACGATTTCAGAATATTTATTTATCTACGCGACTCAAAACTCCGATACATTAAAGAACGAAACGAAAACGCATCCAGCCGTGCTACACGTCTTCGTTGACCTATTGTCGGGTATATTGGACTCTGAGACACCTAAAGCCTTTGAGTCCTAAACTCAATATGCAACTCAGCTTGATAGCTTAAGTCGATTTGGAATATGAATTGGAATCAGTTTGAATCGGAGTGACGTGACTGAATATCAATCGGTATTGTTGGCTCATAAGTGTGTTGGAGTATTGTCACTTCGATGTGATTTTGATTTCGATTATTCGATGGTTTCGCACAGCCTTTGTTTGACTGTCAAGAGGTCTCTCGATACTGTGATAATGCAGTCTAGCAGTCGAACTAGTTGAGTGCTGAACTGGTTAAATGGTGGCCTAACGTTGTATGTAGAGAACGAACTTCGATTGTCAATTTATCTAGGAATCAGATAACAAAACAAAAACATGCATCGAGGATAAAACTATTATATTCACTCAAATCTTAGATGATTTAACACTTTATATCAAGTAGGTATCTACTATATTATTTTCGGATTGCATATTTAGGTAGTCTACTTAGACCTATATTTTGCGCGACAAACTGAAGTCGACTCACCCTCACAGACGGCCATGTAATCCCTTTATCATTCTTAATACTATTTCAAGGAATACAAACGTTATTAATAACAATGGCAAGCATCGGTGAATAGTATGAATTTAACATTTAAAAGTAAAGAAACGAAACCAACACTAAAAGCCAAACCAAAAATATGAGAGATATTTTTAAATCTACTCTAACATATTCCACATAATGCCTGCGTAACGTCGACTGTATTTGTAACAGTGCTCCCTACACGTACCCAGACATTACATAGCCTGAAACTAGGCCGCAGCACCAGCACGTCCTAACCCAACGTTATAAGATAAAATCCATACAAAATGTTTTATATTTCAAAGCAAAAGGCTTTCACTGAGGCTTTTTTACAACCTTTTTTAATAGGTCCCTTTCCTTTCAATCCTCTAGTATTTCTAAAGGCGGCTAAAATATGATTAATTACATTTCGCGTTTTAGCGAATCGATGGGTTGTATTTAAATCATCGGCTAAGCCTTCGCCGGGAGCCATATTGGCCACCGCGCGTTGCCGCTTTTAATCCCGCCATAAATAACTGACTGACGCTTGTCTATGGCTTTGGAAAACATTTTTTTATTAATCACCAAACTCATTTAGGTGTTCTATAGATAATACAATGAAATAATAGAGGGGCTAAGGCTTTTTTTATAAGCGTTTTATTCATAATGATTTCTATCACTTACGCGAATAATATACATTGAAATAAATATAATTATTTCATTTAATTTTTAATAAACATTTCAAATAGTCGTAGAATCTATTAAAGTTAATTCCAAGCAAAAAACTGCAAGACCGAATGACACAGTGAGCTTATTTTGCGTAAATCGGATTGTTAATAATAATTAAAATGTTAGGTAGTTGATAGTAATTGTTCAAATTAGACGTTTAACACCTCAGTCTGCCCGTGACCATGAATGCTGTAAAGGATTTGAAACGTCGGGCCCAAAAACCAATTTAAAAACCGCGATAAAATCCGTAAACCTAGTTTTTTTTCAATGTATTTTATTCTTCAAAAACGTATTATTCGGTAATAATGATAAAAGGCCTGTAATTAACCAACTAATTTAAACTCTTAGTAAAAATATCGAAGCAAAAGGAAAGTTAAAGGGCTTTTCTATATAAAGTACCTACTTATTACAAAATATTGCCAAATAGATTTATTTTCTATCTTCTGAGGAAAAACTGGAGGTTTGTTGTTGTCATATTTTAAAACAAATTGAACAATGAGAAATGAATGATTGAGGCGATCCAGTATTGACCAGATCACTGATTCTATAGGTACAACCTCTCATTTAATTAAACACAACATATTATCACGCCTATAATCCCCGAAGGGGTGGCAGAGCTGATAGTACTCCCACATTTCGCCAGTTATGTTATAAGTCCGCCGTCAATGTAATAGACGGCGAGCGTATTGCCATTAACCAGGCTTCTTCTTATCGTATGGTTGATGAAGAACCTGGTGTCAGGGTTTAAACCGGGCGCCCGTAGGCCTCTGACATGCTACTGAAAATAACCTAATGGAAAATCCCAATAACATTTTACTCGACCCGGGATTTGAAACCAAGACTCAGCAGTCATACTTAGTGATCACTAGATCAATGAGACATTCAAGTTCTCAGTTCTACATAATTAAAAAGAACATTATAGTGTATACACGGCGAGGTATTAATTTATGTAGCAGCCCTCTCTCGGGCCTTCAGAGATCCTTATTAAGTGACACAATTCATTTGGCGGGCAAATGGAGACAGATTAATGGGTTCGTTCATAATAAACAATATTATCTTCTTGACAGACGCTGCGAAATTAAATTCTAAGCCTAAATGCGAAAATTTAAAATTTATACTCCGACGCTCGTTAAGCCTAGTTTAAAGTTCCTAATTAATTCATTTAGTTCTGTTCTGTGGCTAAGTAGCGTAATGGAATACTTAGACTAATATTGGTTTATAAAATAATATTTCGGGAAATTCGTAAAACTGAAAGTGTAAATACAAAGTCAATCCTAAACCTAAGATCTTGGGTATCCGTGCCAACTATTCTTCTAATTGAGCTACTGTGTTAAATGACTACATCAAAATCCGAGTAACTAATTTGATTTAATTTTGATCGTAACATGGCCTGGTCTGTAGACAATCACACTAATACTATAAAGGCGAAAGTTTGTGAGTGTGTTTGTATGTTTATTACCTGTTCACGTTCATACGGCTAGACCAATTTTATTAAAATTTCATATGGAGTTACCTGACACCCTGGATTAACACATAGGCTAGCGGGGCGCAGCTAGTATAATACTAAAGTATTAAATGTTAAAGACTTATTTAATATTATCTACCTACGTGTTTGTTACCAGCCATCCAGCAAAACAAAATATCATAGAAATTCTAAATTTAAGAACAATAGGCTAGCGCTGCAAGCGGCCAGTCAGCGACAACTTCATAGAATTTCTAGCTACAATATTTAGATCTCACGGTGATTTGCATAATCCTTTCAGCTGTGTTAAATTCCTTCTAGGGATTAGGGGATATCTCTGGGAGTTATATTAAATTATTATATATATTTATATTCCCACTTTTGTTTATTATTTCGAAAGGCCTGGTTCCATGTATGGAGAATGGGATGTTAGAATGCGGCGAAGGTGGATCGTAACATACGGAAATTCGCGGTTTCTGTCTTAACCTTTGAGAAACTGGCATGATTTCATGTTTGTAACTATAATGTTCAGTCGGCTTCATAAGTAGCTTAGTATTTTCTTTTAACATAGGTACCATTAATTACAGAACAACTTATATGTATACTAACTAATCTTAAATAGTCTCAAATCAGTATTTGGACGTTTCTATAATTTGCTACATTAACTTGAATTGATGGTTCATTATTTTAAGAATCGTCATCATGTTGAACAAAGGCCTCCCCCTTAAAACGCCACAATGAACGACAGTTTGCCAATTTTAAGAACAACTTTTTATACATGATAAAAAAGTAATAGTCTCTGATAATCATTTGGACGTTTTTATAATTTGAAACAATAACTTGAGTTAATGTTCGTTTCTTTCAATTATTTGACTTAAGGGTTCTTAACATGTTAAGCTACTTATAAAGCTGACTGTATCGAATAATTTATATTTCGAATAAATCCTAACAAATACATTACTATACAAATAAATATACGTATATTTGATAACAACATTTCTTTGAGAGAGGCTCTGATGAAAACTAAATATAAAATTAAAAAAAAAATAGATTTAGGATTTTTTCGAAGTATTCTGTCAGTGGCTCTGTTGGAAACAGCTAGTATTTATTAGAATAAAACGGCTAACCGATTACACTATTCAACATAAACACATAGAAATATAAAACAAAAACACATAAAACAGATAAAACTATTTTAGTTTATAAAATAATAAATAAGTTACAATAAATTTAAGTACCTATTTGTGTATGTTTAGGGTATGATGAAGCTGGCATGGCCTTTATTGTGTCTAAAGGCTCCTAAACAACAAAAAAAATAACAACATAGTTACTCATAATTCGTACTCTAAACAACAAATAAAATAAATCGGTAGGTGTAGGGTCTATTATTTTCCCTCGTTACAGAGTGTATGAACATAAACATAACAGTATACTAAAGCTTCTTTAACTAACAACCAACAAAATACTCTTTAAAACGTTATTACAAAACAAGTAAAAATTATATCGTGCGCTTCGGGCTTCCCGCTACTTAATACAAGAATTTTTATCTCACATTTTACAAAATGGAAGTCGACAGGCGAGGTAATATCCATTACTTTAGCCAAATTAAGTCTTATTTTGCGTGACATCGTTTGCCTTTCTTACTTAAGAATTAAAAAGGGAATAGTATTCTATATTTTATTACTTGGTCCAACAAATTGCGCGATTCTCTCCTGGCATGCTAATGGAGATCAAGTGTTGCGTTTCATTAAGCGCCTGTTAATGTGGCTGTCTGAAATATTCAACAATTTGTCCTTTACTTTGTAATTAATATTAGATGGCTGGTTTTTTTGGTAAGGTGGCCTGAAAAATTGATGCCGTTTTAAATGGCGTTGGGTTTCAAATTTGTTTAGCCAAGTTATTTGAAACTTTCATTGTTACTTAAATTTAGAGAATTTTCTCAATTATTTTGTTGTTCCTTAAAATTATTTTGCATTTTATTTAATGAAATAAAGTAAGTACTTAGGTAGGTATAGATCCCACAAAAAGTTGGGTTTCTGACAGAAAACAAACAACTCCACATATTCCAGGCTTAAAATTAAGTTACAATCACCGTATTACAATACAGATACATGTCCCACGTTACTCGAAAAAAAAATACAATAGGAATAAATCTGATTTATCAGATTACGCAACCCTACGGCTCTCCTGTGTAAAGGTCTCAGGCAATAAGCTTTAAAAGTAACGCGAGACGATCTCGCGTGCAAAATTAATTTAGGCCCGCGCCCCGATATCATATGTAAATGAAATTGAACCGGGCGTTATTTTATAGGGGGGAGGCCAATATTTGACGCTGTCTGAACTTCGAATACAGCCAGAGGTGGGAATCGACTTGGTGAGTTTCTTTTGTTTTTATTATGCATGAGAAAGGGGAGATTTGGATGGATGCGTTATTGAAATAACTGAGCCTCCGGTATTTGAACAGTAGTTCTATGAATAAGTTGGGATGCTGGCAGGTTTCAGCCTTTTGCACTTTCGTATTAAATTTATTATTAACATATACTTATAATGTAGTAATTATCTATAATGGTGATCAATAAAACCAAAATTGCGTTGCTCTGAAAAGAGAGGTTATTTAATCTTACATCTTTACACATACATAGTGATCATTAAACAATATAACATTAATGTAATAATAAATTGGTCTTACCTGAAAAGAGAATAACATTTAAAGCTTCACCTTTACCAGTATTTTAACATTACAAATTCACATGTTGCTTCAATAAAATATAACATCGCTCCACAGATTAATAATAGTTTACAGAAAAATAATTATGACTAAATGAAGTGTCACCTACTTTGTTTACATACTGTTAAAAGACAGCAAGTAATAGTAAAATTAAATATTTATTTTATAGAGAGACGAGACCACTGTTTTAGTCTTCCATATATCAATTGTTGAATTTTCTTACATATTCTCCTCCTAACCCAATCAATTTTAATGCCCTTAACGATGAGTCCACGAATTCCTTTAAGGTTGCGAATCTAATAGAAGAGGAACCATCTGTTGGTTCTTTACTTCTTCCCAACTATTACAAAGCTACTGTTAAAACTCTGATGCGTGGCTTAGTTGTTAAATATAATGTTTAGAACAACTACTAAGTAGACTATTTTATATTATTGTTCGAGTCTCTTCAACCACAGTTCACGCCTGGCTGGACAAATTGTAGTTACCTAAATCGAGTTAGCTTTTACAGGAATAGCGACCAAACAGACAATGAAAGAATTAGCGAAAAGTATGGCAAGCTGCTATTTCTGAATTTAGTTACTAAGTTAAAATCTAATGCTCTGAACATTCGTCCACTATTTGAAAATACCAGTCTAGGCAGCCAGAGCCTAGAATAGAACAAAATCATAGTTGACTCTGATTTTCACATATCACATAGACTCATCACAAGCCTAACCGCGGAGAGCACGGTTTAACCTCCCTAATCGACTGATCTGCGCGGTAGGCACGTAGCTACAAGCCCCTTAAACTAACCGCTAATTACACGTAAAATGAAACTACATAATATTATATCGGCAAATTCCACGCTTGCGTGACGTCGGAGGCAAGGTTTCAGGTGCAATTTAAAGGTGACATCAATATAAAAAATCATATACTTAAATACCTACAGGCTACAGCACTCATGGTAAAACCGTTAACCGTGTTGTGTGACGAGAGCCCAAAACTTAAACAAGGAAAAATAAACTGAAAATATTACGAAGTTCTCCGCGTAAGCCGTAAATAATTCACAGCGACTCGATAGCCCGCCAACAATTTGTGCCACCCAGCGCTCAAGGGGATATATCATATTACCCATCAACTTTATTTTTTAGCTTCCATTTATCAATTATTAATGGCCTAAGGCCCGTATCGGCTGGAAATTGAGAAATAAGTCACTCGCGAACAACTTTTCAGGCTGATTATGATTTATTATGTTCTACTTTTGAACAGCGGAATTTGGAACGACGAAGGAATCGGAATTTAAATCATTTCTGACTGAAACTTTTTATTTTTAAACCTACAGATAAAAATACGTAAGTTTATGAATGTTACCAACTATTTTTAATAATATGTACCTTTTTTTTTTGGACTTAGGAAAATGCATTGCGCATCCTTCGCCACTGGGAGGCGATGGGGGTATGTAAAACTGTCCCACTTCACCATAGAACGAAATCAAACTATTGTGAGCTGTTTCTAGTTTTGTGTTAGAGTAGGTCATCTTAAGCCTCTCCAATCTAATGATATCTAATATAAGTAGGTATGCAGAGATCGTAGTATATGGCTATATGGGAATCCGTAGTGTACCTACTAATGAATGTAATTGGTTTGTATTACACTATTACATATACATATACTAGGTACGGCATTTATAACATAACGTAAATATTAATTATCTAGCAGGATTGAGTAATTTTCTCTCAAAACATCATTCCATCTTCCCCCCACAACACAACGATCTAAAACAAACAAATTCCTCCCTTCCATGGCCGACAAACAAAAGCTGAGGATTATTTTTAATCCAACCTCGCTGTAAACCGCCATGTTGTTTCAGGCTGCCACCAATTGACCGGTCACTCACAATACATTCGAGGTCTATACAAATAAATAAGAAGTGCCTGTAATATAAAATAACAGCTTTTAGATACTAAATGGATATAGAAGTTTATACGATAGCAAAAACAAACAATTTTAAATATTTTATCTGTCTGCCTGTTATGCTAATCTCTGAAACAGTAGGACCGATTTTAACAAAACTTCACTGGCAGATAGCTGAAGTTATAAGGAGTCATTTAGGCTACTTAAAATTTTGGAAATACTTAGGGCTCCGCGGTGAAAAAGGAGATCGCAGGCAAAGTCGTGGGTTACAGCAATAGGTATAAAATAAAATCAGTGGTCATACGTCCCGTTCACTTTATCTGGATGCCGTAATATTTAGAAAAATATATTTTTCCAAATATTACATCGGTATGCAACTCGCTAAAATATTTTAAATCGTGTTTAATGAGCTATCTCTATATATTAGGTTGCGGGTTCGATTCCCGCACGGAACAAAACTTTGCGTGACCCGCAAATGTTAGTCACAAGTCTGGGTGTTTGTGTAATGATATTTCATATTTGTGGAACGCACCCAGGATACAGAAGAAATGCCTAGTGTGGAGCGAAGGTTTTTTCTAAAAAAAAAATACAACTACATTTCCTTATTACACAGGATTTAGTCTATAAATATACGTGAGTAGGTACCAGTACAAAGTAATTTAGTACCTACTTATCTAATGGATAACACTATTTTGCACCTCTATCGAATCTGTAAACAGGTTATTTTAGGTCTTATTACATTAGTACTGCCTGTAATAGACCTTCTTGACTCCGTAGTCATCAAATACAGGCTTAATTACATCACTTAATTAACCATGTATGTAGGTAATTATTCATCTACGCCTTTTCAAAATATCCGCTCCAACAGAATTATGATCTGCAGTGTTCTTACCTTCATTATCAAGTTTCATTGAAACCATTTTTCAAGAGATAATTAAATTACACGCTAAGTGGAAAATATTTAAATTAACCCTACAGACTAAACAATAACAACATTGAAGACCACTTTAATTGTTGGGTTGCCCGGCTAGGATTATATTTTCACGTTAAAATATAAATTTAGAATAATAAAAGGTAAAAACAACAGCTTCTATTAAGTAGCGATATTTCTATTTTGTGTCTTCGATCAACAATACCTATACATGTTGTAACGTATGTACATTGTTGATCAAAGTTTTATGTTATCACGACCATACTTACTTATGTAATATTCTTAGGAGACCTCCTCACACTTATGCTAAAATAAATAAATAAAGTTCTCCTGACCGAATTTCGGTCAC
Source organism: Abrostola triplasia (assembly GCA_946251915.1). Taxonomy (NCBI): domain Eukaryota; kingdom Metazoa; phylum Arthropoda; class Insecta; order Lepidoptera; family Noctuidae; genus Abrostola; species Abrostola triplasia. The sequence continues at coordinate 3,376,222 of OX276433.1, forward strand.
GGCGGTCTGTTTCAGCCGAGACTAGCCAACTACGCAGGAGATATTATAGTGCACAAGTATGCGCGTAAACACAGGTGCACTCCCTATTCCCCCACTGTCATAGTTCCATGGGACGGTAGACCGACACGAACGGAGAGATCAGGCGCAGGACCGCTTGTGATGGGTGACCGCTTTCACATGTCAAATCCCCTCCGTGTTCCGGAAGGCACGTTAAGCCGTTGGTCCTGCGCCTGATCTCTCTCCGGTCGTGTCGGTCTACCAACCCATCGGACTATGAGAGTGAGGTAGTAAGTAATAAGGAGTGCACCTGTGTTAATGCACAAACATGTGCACTAATATCTCCTGTGTTGTTGGCTAACCCCAGATGAAATAGGCCGCCGTCACCAAAACTCGGTCAGGAGAACATTAATATTCTAGGTGTAGATACCTACTTTTAGATACAGTGACTACATAATATACTAAATACCCGACCCGGGATTTAAACCCAGAATCTCGTTGATGCATTACAATTAACATTCTCAATAAAGTATGCTGCATCCAATTTTACTTATCTGCAATCTCTGACCTGTCCTAAGAACGAAGGACCCTTGTTTAAAACGCATTAAGTCCATTTTATATCAGATTAATTTTAAATTGGCTTATTTATCGTGCGACACGCGTGACGTAGCTTCAATTACGTGCGTAATTTGTAGGAAATTACCTGTTTTATGTAACAGAACAGTGATTACAATCGTAATGGAGTGACAACGGCGTATGTTTGTATTAATAATGATATTTCCGTAATTAGGACTGTTTGTGGTCGACGTGAGGTGAAATGTGGATGTCAATCTTTTTTTTAAACTTTATGTTACAAAAAGTAAACAAAGGCAGACTTGCCTAAGGCATTTTCTATCAGTCTAAACAACGGGAGGTACCTACAAACGTCGAGGATGGTTTTTTTTTTTAGTGAGAAAAGTGCATTACGAATGATAATCTAGATATTAATAGCCTTAAAAATGAAGAAACTTTCGTTAAACAGGTTAAATAGGGTCTTATAAAGAAGGTTGTAGAAAACCTATATGCTATCTAACACAGTACCTATATCTAGTACTAGTACTTGGACCCGTCACATTGATTTATATAATAAATATTTTTATAAATATAACATCACTCCTGTAATCCCCGAAGAGGTAAGCAGAGGTGACTGTAAAGTACACCCGCATTTCGCCAGTTATGTTTTAGGTCTTAATGTGACAGGGAGCGAACATTTTGCCATCAACCGAGCACAATTCCAGACAACGTGCTGCTACTGAGAATTACCTAATGAAAAAACAATAACAATTGGCCCGACCCGGGATTAGAACCCAGGACCTCCTGTTCAGGTACGCTTAGCGACCACTAAACCAACGAAGCAGTCTTAATTTGCTCTAAGAAAATAATAGATTAATGTGTGCGCAAATACAAGTCTATTTTCTCACTCACATAGTCGAATCGCAATACAGTGAAAAACGTTATGATGCTTTTATATGCCTACGTGGCGTGCTGTGAAATGTGTGTATATCCAATTATCCATACATGACGACCACAGAGTAAACAATGTAGGTCAATATTGAAATGGCATTTGCAAAAGTAATTTAATAAAGCAATTGAATGCTATGCGTTCATTAAATGTATTTGAATATTTAAAACGGATTCCCCAGGGTATCAGTTCAGTAGATCGGTCCAGAATAAATCTTTGAACTTTGAAGCAAATAATGACGTCACGATGTCAAACAGAATATTATCACTCAAATTAAATAATCATCACGCCATTATATCTGAAGTAGGCTGAGTTGTGCTATTGCACACTTAAATCGCCACTGTACCTTACTTATTTAAAATCTTTGGAAAACTTACAGCTATACTTATACCACATAAGGGGCTTAGGGCGAGGCTATTGCTACTTCCATACGATCTACATACATACATACATACATAAAGTCACGCCTGTTTCCCTGAGGGGTAGGCAGAGACCACGGATTTCCATACGATCTAATTTGCTCTAATTGGAATAAAACAGACGATATCTCTAGACAACACGGTAAACTTAAAACTAAAATAACAAGAAGTCAGTATCAAACTAATTTATTCTTATATCACAATTATAAACATAATTAAAGTCAACAATATCGCCATGTTGCCGGCTACGATTGTATAAAACATTGTACTCATTATAACATAATTCATAAATAAAATGCACATCTCAAATGCTCAAATTAAAAACAATAACACAATACTATATCTTCGGTCCATCACCTTTTTAATGCGGGCCTGAAAACAAAAGACAAGTATTAATATTATGAACAAAATAGTTTAGTTATGAGTTAAAACCGGCCAAGTGCGAGGCGAACTCGCGCACAACGGGTCCCGTATCGTCTATAAAACGACAAAAATCACGTTCGTTGTATGAGAGCCCCTTAAATATTTATTTTATTCTGTTTTTTAATATTTGTTGTTATAGCGGCAACGGAAATACATCATATTATGTGAAATTTCAACTGTCTAACTATCACGGTTCAAGAGACACAGCCTGATGACAGACAGACGGACGGACAGCGGAGTCTTAGTAATAGGGTCCCGTTTTACCCTTTGGGTACGGAACCTTAAAAATTACCTACTAAGTGCGAATCAACTTAGACCGAAAACAAAACTGCGCTTGCAAAACTTCGGCATACATTCCTGTATTTCCTGCGATACGTTAATAATCTCCGTAGGGTGGGTACAAGTGTTATCTTTTAAAAGGAGTCTATAATCTAAATAACCACATTCCAGCATCATCACACACACAATATGACAAAGACTGATTGTCATTATGTCTACACTATGTTTCACTAATATCAAACAATTCATAGACATATTCGCAAACATGTGCACATTTTAAATTGTATAAAAGAAGCTCCTTACTTTTTCTGAAATCCGAACTTGCTAAGCAAAGTCGGTTGATTACTAGGTAGAGGCGGCGACTTTTTGACTGCAGGCGCTCTTGGTGCGGACTTCTTGAAACCATTCAGGTTGGTACTCCGTTTAGCGGCCTGACTGCTAAATATAGGCTGTGACTGACTGCTCGTCCAAAATGAATTCTGTTTTGTAGGGGAAGCTCCAAATGATGTCTGAAAAATATAGAAAATGTTATCATCAAAGCATTTATTAAGGCTTAAAGATTTTTTATTAACTGTCGATTGGATGAAAATGGCTGCTTGCTGCTATAAATACATATGAAATAACGTTGCATAAAAGTTAAAAATCTCTTGCCAAAAAGAGTAAATAAATTAATATCAACAATATTTTTTAACACAAGCTTTTAAATCAAAAGTACCATAATATTGTATTGTCACCAAACTTATTTAAGTATGCAAAATTTCATTTCAATCGGATGTCAATAAGTGGATCTAATTTCGATTGCAAGATTTGATCTAAACAAACACACATACATACAAACATTGCATTTAACTTGCAATGTTTGTATGTATAGTTAAAATATATGTAGTAAAATATAGTAAAAGCTTGTAAAAATATATGGGTTTGACAAACGTTAATAATAACATAGTAAAAATATTATTTTCATATCCATACATTTTCCACTTGTCCAGGGCCTGATGTCGCTATATTAATTACAATAAATGTAAGATCCAAGACTAAACTCACATAATACTACTAATAGTAATTGTCGTACCTGAGAAGCAGTGGGAGTAATCAAAGTTTCCATAGGATAAGTATTCTCTATCACAGATTCTTCACTAGCACTATTAAATTGGTGTACATCTTCTAACTTAGATCTAAATGGATTTCTCAATTTCGGACTGGGTTCTAATATAGGACTCTGTCGTTTAATAGGGCTGTTATATGGAGAGTTTTCTTTCTGAGAATTGTCTAACACTTCATCTAAGCACTGAATTTCACTATCTTCTATCACAACAGATGTATTCTTCTTAAAGGGATTCCTGCTTCTTTCAGGAGATTCTTCTATAGTAACACTATCTTTGGACACATTAACACTTTCAATATCTTCTGTACTTGAGAAAAACTTGCTTTCAACCACATTGTTATCTAACACTGTTCTTGGGAACCTACTGAGTTTCTTCAAGACTGAATAGCTGCCGGTCTTGAGGCATTTTCTGAATGACCGTTCTTTATTCTCGAGGATTGGCGACCGGTCTTTGTTTGAGCTGAATTGATCGGTGATTTCATCGTCGTTAAGGGCTATATTGTGCTGGATTTCACTGTATTGGGTGAATGTGTCGCTGTTGTCGTCACAGTCTATTTTCTGCTTCTTATTCGCTGGTTCTATGCAATACATGTTACTGAGAGTTTGTATTGATAGACTGAAATAAAATATGTTGTTTTAATTAAGTGTATAAAGTTCGTTATATTTTGTGTTTTTAAAAGTAGAGAGAAAGAGTATTCTTTTAAACTGTTGAAGAATATGACTTGGTGTAATTTTAGCATGTTACCCATGCTGAGCTTGAATCTAAATTGATAAAGGAAAATTTAAAAATTAAGAAGAATAGTCATAATTGTTTCATTATAGTCAAAGACATTACTGAATACTCATACATGCAAAAAAGCACTCGAATTAAGAACCTCATTTTTATAAGTTGTTTTAAACATTAAAATAACCATTGGTCATTATTTCAGTCAGTATGGTCAGTATTAACTGGCTAACCTGTCGTCCTGAGACTCGGGCACATGCTTGCTGACTAGGTTGACCACCTTCCTCGGCCTAGTGGTGGGCACTGCCAGAATAGGCTCCGGTTTCTTCACCTTCTTCTGCCAGGGACACGGCTCTTCCAGGTAGGCAAAGAACTCCTTGCTCCACATGCTAGGGTGTGAACATACGCCCTTGTCTTTCCAGCTGCCGGTTTTAACATTTTCTATCTGTGGGAAGGTATGACTATAGCTTATAGTACTGCTTTATGGTACAATGGGAGCATAAAACCTAATGTGCTATGAGGCAGACGTACCTTGGCGAATATTAAATAATTAAATAAAAAAAATCAATAAAAAATACCTTATTTCTACAGTAATCAGGATGCCAGTCGTCCATTTTCTTCAATGTGAAAGGGTCTAAATTGCCAAGGGCCAACTGGAATGCGACGTTTGAGTCTAATAGCTCGCCAGCATTGACACATAATGCTTGTTCCACATCTAAAATTGACGATTAATCTGTTTAGAAAATGCGTGAGATTTTACAATGTAAAGAGAAAAAATCTTGGTTATTATATTATGTAAAATGTGACATAATAATATATTAATCAGGTATGTAGTTATTAATCAGTTTGATTCATGAGTTACCGCCGTTAGGCTGAGTACATCTGAGTGTACATACATATTAATCATATGAAGGATAATTTGTTTGTACACTGTAATATGGGACGGCAGACCCACATGTATATAGATCAGTCGCAGCACCAATGGGTTAACGTGCCTTCCGAAGCCCGGAAGCACCCATTGTAGTGTATTAGTAGCAATGTGTGCTTTATATGATGTACCTTCATCATCAGGGTCTGTCAGTCTCGTCATCTTCCTCTCCAACGGATCGTAGACATACTGGTGCTTGAACGTCGCCTCTGCTTTTAGGAAGCTCTCTCTATACTCATCTGTCACCACCAGAGAAGACTTATTGAAGAAACTTGGTAACTTTCTGAGTGCCTGTGAAGTGTTTTATAGATCTTTGAGTTTAATAATAAAAATACAATTTTTATACAATCCAACTGTAATCTATTGTGTTAGGTTATTATTTACAGTTATGTTTGTCACTTAATGGACTTAATTATACTGTAAAGGGATCTTTTTTAACATGCGGCAATTATAAATTACCATTTCATTATACTCACATATTGCAAATTACAAACAAGTTATTTACTGTATATTCCGGTTATACTCACGAGTGTATTCGGGCCCGACTATTTTCGAACTCGAACGGAGCCCTTATTCATGAGCTGGTTACGCGGCAGAGTCGCGAGGCGAACTCAGCGGAAAATACAGTAAATAATATGGATAACACTCACGATAGTTATTATAGTAAAACACAAACAACTTACATTAGCGAAATTAGAGTCCTGAGTAGCAGTAACAAACTGCCTAGCTTTAGCCAGCCCTATCCCGGGCAGTGAGGCTAAATAGTCACATCCAGACATGATGCACATCTGTCTGAACTTGTCAAATGAATAGTGCTCTATCGGACAGCGCATCACTAGCGGCAGTTTGGCTGTATCCACTAAGGTACCCGTGCCATCTAGGTCCATTTTGAAGAGTACCTGAAAAGTTTGTTATTTTTTTAGTGTATCAAGTGTGTTATATTATACTATAAGCTGCAATTATAGTTAAGTAATTTGTAGAGGGAATTATAATTATATTTATATTGCGTTTTTTTTTTTAATTTGATATAATGCCACTGTTTGTAACAATCAAACATACATTAATTTCCCTTACCAAGAACTCTTAAAATAAAACAGTATCAATGTGGAAGTGAGACACCAATACGTGTAGTTTAATGCGGCGTCTCGCTTCCACAACGTAAACTGTCCCGTTTATAGCGTTCGTGGTAAGGGGGCAGTACACAAATATTACCTTAGTACATCCAAATAAGATCAAATCCGAATCTTCAGTGATGACCAAATGTGCAATATTCTTAATGTTCAAGTACGCAAGCTGAGAGTCTGCCTCATATGGGGCTACTATGCAGTCCACATTGCGCTTCCTACACTCCTTGATAAGACTGAGTGCCATGGAGTGGGTGATGTCTACGCTCCGCCGCATGTAGGAACGGGCTTCTTCTATCTGAAATACAATTTCTATTTATAGGCTAGCTAAGGCCCACGAAGCTATCAACATGGAGAACTTAACCACATTTTTTGGAATGAAAAGAGGGTGTTCTTAACTTTAGGTTTATTTAGTCGTAATAAGTTAAGGTAAGATAGTTTTCAATTCGCATTCATGAAAAAAGAAAGAACCGTTTAAAAGCTCTATTCTTATGCTATAAATTTTAGTCAACAATTACAGACGGCCTCAATACTTTTGCAATCACCATATTGATAGAGAAACAGATGAAGTATTTTAAGAAGATTCAATTGTTTATACACTAGTCTTGTATTCATTTACCTTTCCAAGACTCAACAACTCCGCTGCTCTTTTCTTAGATATGTCTCGAGATCTGAAATGAGAACAGAAGACAGGAGTTAATTTATATTCTTTAAAATTTCAAGTTTAGGCAATTATGTTAACAATAATCAAGCAAATATAAATTTAACTATGTTTTTTCTTCTTCTCTTGTGTGAAAAAAAACAGCCAGTATGAAGTTGATTTAAGTATGTATGTGTCTAGTAAATAAACCTTCACAAAGTCAAAACATTATTTTTATATAACTGATATAACACAGTATACCAAAAACCATGAAGGTTTATCTGGTTCTATATCTAATTCTGCCCTGGGTAGACTGCCCTCTCCTTAACCCATTGACTGCTATGCAACATATTAATAGCAGTTTACTTCAGCATTCAATTAACCTGCTGGCTGCTAGAAGACAATCTATTGATCTTTATTTAAAATTGTAAAATTTACTAAAAAGTTTTTATGTATAGTTTATAAAGTTTACAATACTTACTCTCTCCTCTTAGATTCTGTCATGGCTTTGGCAGGCAGGTGCCTTCCATCAAACACTAAGATAGGCTTGATATTCTTTGATATCAGCATTGTCACATATTTGAGGCAGTATTTTATATGTCTGCAAATTAAATAAAATAACATGTAAGTTATTTGGTTTCAAATAAGAATAGAAAGCTAATAATAATTGTAGTTTATGTATTCCCTGACGGTTTTTAATCTTTAATATTAATGGTATTCAAAAAATATTTAACAATTATTATTACAAAATTACAGCTATTCACTTGACTTCAACTATAAGCAAATATGGGTCATTACTTTTGTGGGAATCAAGATCATTTACTATGTAGCCCTCTGTCTGCTTGTTTAATTCAGATAGATACATATTTTTCAGCATTTTGAAGAATCCATAAGGGAGGGTAATTTTTACTATAAAAACAAACAACTAGTATCAACCAGTATATACAAAATACATATATGTAGTTATTGTGCATTTGGATCAAACCTACTAAGGCGAACCACAAACTAAACAATGGCTCAATAAAGCAACATCTTCAAAAATAGTACGTTTGCTTTCGTTATAGTAGGTAACCAGCTGATTCGTTTCATTTAATCTTTTAGTTTAGAAACGGGAGGTCCCAGCTCCATGATCTGATCACGTTGTTATAACAAAAACGTAAGAAACAGGACTCACACATCAGTCTCTTCTCCTCGCACTAATTTATCAGCGCAAGCAAAGGCCCCTTTATGCAGCCAACAATAAGAATCTATAGCCACTGTACAACCATTGAATTCACCAACATTGGTACGCCGCGAGGCTTTTTCTATAAAAGGTAATAAACCCGTAATACCCATGATTAATATTTAAAGACTTCACAACATTCTTGCAGTCAGATATTGTAAAAAAACAACTTCGAGACGATTGTAATTGCAAATAAGCTAAACCAGCGCGGCTGACTGTCAAAAGAACGTCAATATTCGCGCCGTTTCGGCCATTTTTAATAAGTGCAGTTTTTAACATTGCCAGAATGTTAACTCTTTTTATTCTAAAAGTTATCTTCTCACCATAGCTGCTCACAGAATTTATGTCGATTCGAATAATTCAACATATTATTAATACAATAAAATAAGAGATAAGATTGTCACACAACGTTTTTCGTGAATTTCATTCATATTAAATTTAAACTATGCTCAATGTTTAAGCATGGTACTTTGGTTTTTCGTAAATAAGGGTAGTTGTAAAAAATATTCATACAGTATAAAGTAATGGTGATGGTACGAATTGACCTCATAGTTTTATTCCCAAGTATATAAATTATTAGATTGGTCCGTCTGCGTGACAAATGAGAACATATATGTTTGAAATCACGTAAAATGATATTATCTCCACGCATACTGTCGTCGGCCGCAGCGATTGCGATAACTTGTGCTGTTTCAGCAGCGGCTTACTATTACAAAAGTCGCAATGTGGAGATCAATGAAGTAATGGTGTTTTGTAAGCTACAATTCAATGCGTATAATTATTTCGATAAATTGATCAGTTATGTTGAAGCAGCTAAGGAAAATGTTAATGTCTGCATGCCCAGTATTCACAATCCTGCAATCCAAGGCCGCTTGGTAGCTTTGATTAAGAAGAAAAACATCAAAGTTCGTATCATAATTGACCGGTCTGGATATAACGAATCGACAGATTTTTTTATTAAGGAGCTCATTGATGCTGGTAAGTGAAAATAAATCTACTTATAACATTAAATGAAATGTATGTTCTATATTACTAAGTGTTATTTTTTTTGCTTCAGGAGCAGAAATAAAGTGTAAAGTTAATGAACCAATTTATAAGATGCAACACAAATTCTGCTTAGTCGACGACAAAGTTCTTATGACGGGCACATTAGACTGGGGCAACGACCGTTCTGCCGACCATTGGAACTATGTGTACATCACTAGCAAATCTCAACTAGTAGAACCAGTAAAAATTGAATTCTATCAAATGTGGCGTGCATTTTCTAGCGAAATAGGGCTTACCAACCAGCCTTTAACATGCGAAAGTGATACAGAAATCGTAAACGTTAGAAATTCCGAAAATAATGATGTTGAAACTCGAATGGAAATAGAGCCACCACAGAGTATGCGAGAAACAACATTGACGCCCGAAGTTTATATATTGTAGCCTTATTGAAATTCTAACTTAATTTTACAAATGTTTTATGTTCCAAACATGCCCTGTATAATAATATATCGATGTATTAACTTATTTTTAATAGTTAGACTTATATTTTAATCATTAATAATCTCAATTTTATAAGATGAAATATTAGTATTTATACAAGGGCGAAGCTGGCCTTGGCCTATTTTCATTATTTTTCTGTTTACTCAGATTTTTCGCCTTCAACCTGAAATGTTATTTTATTTCATAGATTTGAAACCGCTTTTTAGAAGAAAAGTGTTTCTTCATTCTGTTTTTCCAATGTTTCTTACACAAAATATTCTAATTTCATTTACTTTTTATAATATTAAATCTTATTGCTTATTCATATTTTATGGTCAGCTTTCAATTATATTTAAAATGTTTCTAATTTCGTTTTCATGCATAAATAAAATAAATTATTGTTACAACAAAAAAGGATTTTTATTTTCTTAAATTCCCATTAATTATAATGGATGTACCTAAAATATTGTTACATGGTTTTAGGTAATTTTGTGGCAATGGTAAATCAGTAACACTAACTGGAAGTACTATATAATATGATAATGAGACCAACTTATCTCCAAAATCTTTTTGATATAGTGCTGCACCTTAATGCTGCAGTTTTAAAAAGATTAACACCTTACGGTCTATGGATACAAAACTTATAATAGGTTAAATATTACACTAATTAGTCTTACTATCTACTCTCCTCCTCTAATGGCCTTATATTTAGCTATTTCATTAGGGAAGGTTTTAGAAAGCTCTGACAGAAGATGGCTCTTGAAGCGTTTGTACGAGTCAATCTTGCCTTTCACCTCCTCATTCTTGGCTAAAGCCTTGTCTATGCAGTCTTTTGTGTACAGCTGGGGGTTACGACCTTGATCAATGTAACTGAAAGAAAGAAAACCAGCAAAGATTAAAAACAAAACATTTTAATTGTCAAATTAAATTTCAGTAAGATTCTATAGACTTAATGAGTTTATAATTATACAAGTATCTACAAAAATATAGAATGATACACAATATTTCAGTGAAAAATCAACTACTGCAGCCCTGTGATAATAATATGAGACTTAAAGTGAGAAGATACACATATTTTACTTACTCAAATACCTCTGTGGGAACATGGATTTCATGAACTTGGGACTTCAGCTTATCTACCTCTTGCAGACCAGTAACTAGCGATTGTCTGAAATAATAACATTACTATAGATAATAGAGAGTATCTAATAGTTACAAGAGTAGTACACAAAAATGAAAACTTACATCTTCTGATTTAAGACACTTTGCCCTTGTGGTTGAAAATCGCTGACAATAATTCGTATTTGTCTCACATTCTCGATAAACATTTCAAGTTGAGTCTCCAGATTTTCAAGGGGCGAAGACATTTTATTTATTGTTGTCTGTTGATATTGGAAAATGGAAATAAATAAGTACACGATTCACAGATTTAGCGTTGATCTTGATTATAATGTCAAATCTTTTTTTATACTTCACTGACATAATTATGGTGTTGCTATTAAAGATTTTATAAATCCACTACTTTCTGACCCTTTTAAATAATAGAAATGTGTTCGAACTACAATAAAGATTTAAACCATAACATCACGCCCCGTATTGTAGGGATAGGCAGAGGTGCACATATAGTCTACACACGTAAAATTTTAGAAGAACTCTTAGTCTTTTACAATAATTAATATTATATAATATTAAGATGAAATTAGAAAAAAAGTGCATAAATGCAAAAAGACACGCCTATTTCCCGAAAGGGTACTGATTTCCATTTATTGCGATCCTGGCCTGGCAAATTTACTTCTTTCGCTTCATTCACTCATTTCACATTCCCTTGATTTCCCCTTCCTCACGCTAGGTGAGTGTCAACTGTCAATTTGACATTTTTATTTTCTCTTTAATTTTGAGTTTGACGTTGAGCTAAGGGCTTGAGGTTATGTCAGTGTTTTCATTCAATTAGTCGACTGAAATACGCAAGTTATAAACGAAATAATAACCGAATGGCGTTGATAGTGCATGAGACAGAGACCAAGACGTCCTTTTACCAAGCTGCGATCGCTGGAGGAACTTCAGGAGCTTTCACAAGGGCTGTGGCACAACCTCTAGATGTCCTAAAAATAAGATTTCAACTGCAACTAGAACCCATAGAAAATGGCTCTAAATACAGTTCAATGTTACAAGCATTTAAGTCTATCGTTAAAGAAGAAGGGCTTTCCACATTATGGAGTGGACATGTCCCTGCACAATTATTATCGATATCGTACGGAATCCTACAGTTTTCTGTATTTGAAAAATTAACAGAGGTGTTTCAAAGGTCCGATCCACAGTTCTACATCACACATAGCCACTGGATAATCTTCTGTAATGGTTCGGTAGCTGCCACAACAGCTACAATCATATCTTTTCCTTTTGACACAGTAAGAACCAGGCTAATAGCTGAGCAGAAAACAAAAAAAGCATACACAGGGTTTGTTCATGCATTTTCATCAATGGTAAAGACTGAAGGTCCAACAGCTCTGTTCAAAGGCTTGATACCTACTCTTGGACAAATAGCACCCCACGCAGGCATACAATTTGCTGTATACAGACTGTTCACAGACAGTATATTCAATAAAATAATTTTCTTCCAAAGAAAGTCATCAGCTACAGGAGTAAAATCAACATTAACAGCTAACTTAATTGCTGGATCAATAGCCGGCTTTGTATCAAAGACAATAATTTATCCATTTGACTTGGTAAAGAAGAGACTACAGATTCAAGGGTTCCAGCAACATAGAAAAGATTTTGGCAAGCAAATGTACTGCAATGGGCTTTTACATTGTATAAAGTTAACGATTACCGTTGAGGGGTTCCTAGCCCTCTACAAAGGGTATGGACCTAGCATGTTGAAGGCAGTACTGGTTACCGCTATGCATTTTGCAGTTTACGATGAAATACGGCATATGTTTTCAAAAATAAAAAGCTGATGAAAAGTGTACTGTTTATCCCCTGCCTATGCCCCTTTGTAAATCTCACAAATTGTGTAATCTCTATTTGTTTATTTACTATTTGATAATCATGTCCATGTTGTCTGAAATGCAATTTGATTTTCATTTTGTAGTGCCTTCATCATTATAGTATACCTATATAATTTATCTGTACATGTGTTTATAACCTAACTGCTCCTGTTTGATATTGATTATTTTTAAATTAATTTTGACAATATTTATTTCTAAGTATTATTTAATTGTAACTTTATGTAAGTATAAATTTGTTAATATTTATGTTTGTTCATTTAATTTGTAAAGTAAAAATATATTGTATTCTGAATGGACATATTATCAAGAAATGGTAAATGTAGTTTTAGAATCTTTGTATAAATCACGGCTATTTAACTTGAGTGTGTGGAACTTGGCTAGATCTTGGTTTTAATTTATTTTGTGTTGTCCTGTATAAATTTCTGTGATATTAGATAGATTTTAGACTGAAACTAGATTGTTTGCTTGCAAAGATTATAAGAAATTAGAAAATAATAATACCTGGTTTTCATTTCAAGATATCTTACCTATTTTTACACATCAACAAAATAAAATAATTATTGGATCGTAAAAACTTTATATAGCTACATCAATGACTAATATACAATATTCTCATGATTATAAAAACATCAAACAATCACCTCTTATGTATATAAATTTTGTATTTCATACTCGCATTTTGTATTCCATTATTCACATAGGCATTACTTCTATTCTTCAAAAGTGCAGGTAGTAGCCTTGTTAACATTCTTAAATAAATTAACTAGATCTAACCATATGATATCACATAACCCATGTTTCTCATCAAAGTGTCCTTGATAGCTGGTTGCAATTCTTTCTTCATGTAAGTGGTCAAAAGGGTCCTTATGCCTTTTGTAAATATGTCCTCCATTTCCCTAGAAATATCTTCAGCTTCGTCCAATTCATCATCTGGCCGGAACAGTTTACTTCGTTCGTAATTCACTCGGCTGCGTGGCTCATAAACAATGTCCCAGTTATTGTCAGCAGCTCTACTATCCAAGCCGTCGTTAAAGATTCGTCGAAAATGTGGATCAAAAGAAAACTCGTCCGATCTCCTTCGGCGCTTCAAAGGCAAATTGTCCTTATTTCGGACCGAGTTCCTGTTAACGTATTTCTCGCAGCCATAAGCGTAGACGCTTATAAAGCCAGGTTCTACGAATTCAGAGTCGGTTTTGACGTTGAACTTCCCAGGTTGCTGGTTTAAAGGTCTTGTGTGGAAACCGATTCCAGCCTTTCTTAGTCGTAGAATCATATTACAGCCGTTGCTTCCGCGGGCCCTAGAGTAGTCGTCTAGGAATGGTCCGTCAATGGCTCTTGATTCGGCATAATGTCTCCTCACTCTTTGGTTCGGTGGTAGTGCTCTGTCGAGATCATTTGCGTCGTACAAATCAACGTTGCCACTTATAGTTATGTCATGGAACAGCAACATAGTGTCAAGGGAAACGTTCCTGGGGTCGAAGTAACATTTCTCCACGCGTACCCAGTTACTGTTTTGCGGGAGTCTTACTCGCATTCTCGTAACATACATGTCGACGGGCGCTGTTCTCATTTGCTGGTACAAACTGTAGCCATTGAGGTCAATGCTTTGACTCTGCAATAACATATTGGGTCGATAATAAAAGATGTAAATTAGTTGGCGCATTATATACCTAGGTACCTAACGTAACGTAAGAAAAGATTTTAAAAAATGTATTTAGGTAACTGCAGTTTGTAGTGATTATTTTGAAAAACCAAAGATGTCTTTAAGTTAGGTCGGCATTTATACCATGTCAATTTTTATCGTTAATTGGGGACCGAAAACTACAAAATTAGTACCTACTAGATACTATGAGTATCGGTACCTATCGAAGTATCTACAGATAATATAAATTGTTTTCCTACCAAAGGAGTATCCAGATTTTTTGGCTGGGTCCTCTTCCGTCGTTTCATCTGGTCCAATGCAGATTCTAGTCGTGAGGAGCAGCGTTCTCCGGCGACAGGCACTGTTGTCAATGGCGGTAGACCACCAGGTCCCAGACCCAATGCCGGACGGCTGTCAAAACGCTTGACTTCGAAGAGGGGAAGAAATCTGGACTCTGGAATTGAGATTTAGGATATAAATTATCATATGCCTAGTAGGTACCTAACCCTTATGAGTCTAATGGGTACTTTGGCTACATCAACGCCAATAATATAGGTAGCTATACTTTTTACGTGACGGAAACTAGTCGTTGTGCTAACCTAAAGTTATATAAGCCGCGACTGGAGACCTCGAAGAGATAGGCAGAGATGTTCTTATATTTTCTCAGACCCTAAATGGTCTATGCCACTTGTTAGTGGCAAACGTACTGTCCATGTATCCGGGCCATACCGATACCTCTTACAGAGTTACGGCTTTCCTAGGGACTGCTATCTTATTATAATATACTTATCTAGATATGTCAGTATTAATAATTACCTAGGTACTACTAATCGTTTCAAAGAAATTAGCTCACGGCCCGGAAAAGTGCAATTATAAAAGAAAAACTATGAGCAAGCAAACAGAAAATTGAAAGTTAACGTGTAATTATTTTCTATAGTGATCCTACTGTTTTCACTTCTATTGTTTTATGTTCAAAGGCGTGAAAATCGTGAGCTATGTTATGTTGTGACGTCATTACTAAAGACGAGTTCCATTAATTTTTAATGGAATATTGTTTTCAAAACGTTCGAAGTATGTAACTACTCTTTTAAGAGAAAGCGTGCGAAAAAGCATTGCGAAGCGCTTTTTCCATTCAAAGTAAACCGTATAATCTTGAACTGGAGATGCTAAGTTTCGCTTTTCATTATTTTTTACTGAGATTGGTCATTCATCAAACGATATGAACTCGTGAAAGTATGAGCGATGTCTTCAATACATTATTGGATAGATTATTCTGTGCCCTAATAGACATGTTTTACAGACAAGCTTTGGCCTATTAAAAACTAGTAGGTACCTACTTAACAATATTTAGTAACAAAAATAGCTTAGTTTTATTGTCAAACTGTTTTATTATCATTACTTCGCGAGATTGAATTCGCATAAACTTAATCAAAGTTAACGGAAGGCGTGTTTTGCGATTTCAGTCAGAATCCATTTTTTTTAACACTTAATACAATATAAGCAGGTGTGTCAGTATCAGACACGAACACTTGCAGACTTTCTGTAACAGTCAGGCAGCTTACAGGCCTAATTGGCACAGTGGTTAAGTGCGAGGCCTAATGCAGAGTCGCGGCTTCGAATCGAAATGTTATTGTAGTATATAGTATCTAATAACTTAGGAGGATAAAAATCATTGTCTTTGTACCTATATATAATATGCAAATCACGATAAACTTAGTTTGTATTTTGGTAAATTTTTAGACCAGCAGAATTGGAAATGACATGTTTGAGCCGCAAAAAAATCTTGTTTGGTACCTTTCTTCACTTCAGCTGAGGGAAGTTCGTTATCACTAGCCGACGCAATTTTCGCAAATAATATAAACATCCACCAGAACTTCACCATTTCTCACAATAATAAACAAGCACTATTTAAACTTGGCTGAATAAGTGTCGCCTTGTTGCAATAAAAAAAATGCAAATGTTCTGTCAAAAAATACCGCGAATGCCTTCCTCTCGCCGCGAAAACGGAACGTAAAATAAACTATGGAAGGTAAGACAATAAGAAGTGCAGTCTTTGGAAAATAAATCCCCGCTAAAGTCGATTGTATTCGTGCTTCTAGACAATCTCGCGACAGGTGCCTAGATAGTAGGTAGGTACCTTCTTATTCATACTTGGTGCCTGAGAGGACGATTATTAGAGCGAAAATGAAGTCGCTTGCAATGTCTCCGTGATGGGCTCATTATGGTGGACAAATAATAAAAGTTGATAATTATAATTGCGACAAAACGGAAGCTAAATTAAATTGAGCAGAATAATTTGGACTGTGGTAAGATGGTACCTAATAGGAAGAAATTGGGTTGTGTCATGATGAATTACCAAAATTCTTTTTATAAAATTTTGAAGGTTCTTTGGATAGCGAGGTGTTTTCCTTCGCCTTGCGTGCGACGCTGTTCTCTTTTCCTGTAACCCAAATCTATTTCAGGCTTCTTATTTTCATCCTAATTTAATAAACAACGAATAAAAGCGCAAGAAATACCACTAATTGCGACCTGCAGCGCTGTCTAACCATAGTGTTAGACCTACTCCTTTAGTCCTTTAGCTAAAGCATTTAAAGACAATAGCTACCCCTAAAAAAGTTTTGGAAAGTAGGTAAGTACCTATTGTATATGCATTTTGTCTCTCTAATCTCAAAAGTATATGCACCAAACAAAACATTCTATCACAATACCATCCTATTATTTATTTTTATCAAATACGACATCAGTGCGTCTCGGCACCACAACTAGACCATGAAGTTATTATGAAAAGAAATTGGGTTAAGCCGTTTAAAACATTTAAAATTGTCGACAAAGTTGAGCGACCCCAGTGTGTATCACGGGTTGATTACAACTTAGAGCCTTATCTGAGGTATTTTAAATGATCAACAGACGCGTTATCAAGGAGATAGTGGCTTGTAAATACAGCCTTCTCGTGGAGATTAGGCCGTATATCTCGTTATATTCATTTTTAGGCTAACGATTGTTTACGTATCCCTACTTGAACGAAAAAGTAGATAATTCAACGCGGATTGTGTACGTTGCTGCGCCAAGTCAAACTAACTAGTTCTATTTTTTTGTGCACCCCCCGTACTTTTGTCTAGTCCGGTCTAGCAATGTCCTCGATTGTTCTGGGGACTTTTCGTACGTGGCATTAGATATAATCCGTTGTGTGCGTTATTCAATACTTACAGTTGTAAGGCATCTATTTTGAAGGGCGAAAAATTACGCCGGTCGTTGTCCGTCGTCTGCGCAGTGTATTTAAATTGACGTCCTTCAGGTTGTCTTTTTGTATAAAGAGTAAAGGCCCTGAGCCCATCAAATAAACCTAACACGGCTTACCTATATCCTTTCCAAAAAAAGATTGACATAATTCCAAAGCTTGCTGTATCTTCTTATGGTGGTACGGAAAGACTCAATAGCAACTTGACCACCCTGGGGTAAACCTCACGATCGGTTCCTACGTTAGAATATTAGTAGGTACTAGGTACCTAGGTATATTGGGATTTGAAAGGTTACACGGTAATGGCTGTGGTAATACGTTACCTACTTATATTAGTAGTTGTGGAGGTTAAAAGTGCCTCATATTATCAACTAGCTTAAGTAAGTGTAAACTTATACCTACATTTTGACGACCTGATTGGCGCAGTGGCTAAGCGATTGGACTACGGCGCTAAGGGTTGCGGGTTCAATTCCCGCATGGGACAAATATTTATGCGTACCTACCTGTATTTGTTCCGAGTCTGGGTGTTGGTGTATGTGATATTTCATGTTTGTGAAACGCACCTACCTAGGAGAAATTCGTAGAGTGGGACGACGTTTTTTTCTAAGATAAAAAATACCAGGTCCACTGTTCAACAACGGCCTCTCCCTTAGAATGCCACAATGAACGACAATTTGCCATTTGCATCCACCATGCCCGCAACTCTGACGATGACGATGGTGATTAATGATGTATTGAATAAATTTTATATCTCCATCTTCCCTCTCAAATTTTAGATCGTCGCTATCCTGAATTCACTCGAGCTACTATGACTTTTTCTAACTAGGACACCTACCTAACTATCACGATGTTTAATCGCCAGACACCAAACATTAGTCTTGCCTATTGTTGCTAACGCCATTGTCCCAAAATATAATTTACGTGTAATGTTTGTAATCCATTGTTATTGTATTACGTTTTTCTTAAGAAACTTCCGTGAAATAACGAAAAGTTGCCATTTAACTAGGGAATTTTGAGCAAGTTATGTTAGCACACAATTCAAGCGTTACAACATTTTTTGTGGATAATTAGTAGGTACACAAGTAACTTATGTCGTTTGATATAGGTACACTTGAAACCATAGCGGTTCCCAAGTTAGCTAAGCAATATGTACAGATAGTATTATATCTTTGTAGATAGTTAGTCAGTCAGGTAAAGCCAACAAGAACACTAAATTATTGAATTTGCTACCTCCCATGACTGTCATGACCCATTCGGGAATTCACGATTATGGGCGTGATAGTATTAGTTATATGTTTCGTAATGACGCTGAAAGCTAATTATAGATTTTTTGCTATAAGTACTGAAAACTTAGTAAGAAGTGACAGTACGGCCATCAAAGTGCACAGGATACACGCGCGCATACACAAGGGAGTCGAGATCCGCGGCGTATGGAGGGCAGCACGCCATGGTGTGCCGTCACGGCATTCGAGTTGATTTTACTGCCAAGGCGCACTAATTTTCACATCAAAAACCAAATGTAATGATGTCCTAAAGTCTTACATTTTAATTGGTCGCTTCCCGAGTGGACGAACACATGGCGGTCACAACAATGTCATTGTTGTTAAATTGAGCAAGCGTGTCGGTTCGTGCTGCAAGCTGCGCCATTGTCGGCGAACAATAGGGAAAGCCGCGGCCAGCGTGTGCGATAGACTTTATGGGGCCATTAGACCAGCTGTTGGTCACGGGTGATACGGGCCTGCTGCATTGAGGCTTACTTTTGACGACCTCATCAGCACTGTAGCTAAGCAATTGGACTGCTGCGCTAGGGGTTGCGGGTTCAATTCCCGCAAGGGACAAACATTTGTATGATCCGCAGATGTTTGTCCCGAGTCTGGGTGTTTGTGGATGTGATAGGTATGTCATGTTTGTGAACCGCACCTACAATACAGGAAAAAATCCTAGGGTAGGGTAACGTTTTAAAAAAAAAGAACTTTGACCGTTGGTGACGTCAAAAAAGTTGGGGGTCATATTATTATGGTAACTTTCTTGGCAACAAATTGTTCGAAAACTATAAGACTTTTCGACGCGTTGCAGTTTAAATTGTACAGTGTGTTTGCAAAGGGTGAGTATATAATAATAAGTGCCGATCCGGAATAATGAGATTTTTATTATTAAAATAATGAGAAAAATCTTTGTTAAATCGCCTATAACCGCTATTTTCCGGGCCTCGCACTAGCAACAGAACAATTTCTATGAATTAGGTCCTATTCCATTGTCGTATCGGAGTTTAAAAAAATAAGCATCCGTGTATGTAAACAACAATAATGAAATATTATTGCATAACCAAACTGTCTAAACTGCTTCAAAGAGATCGTTATATGCTTCGTCAGCGGTTTTAAATGGTTGCTTCCCGATTGCGTAATATGGGTTTAGGAACGAATGTCTGTGATGAATACGATTTATAAAAAATATTATTGACTGCCTCGTTGATCTAGTGGATCTAAGTGCGACTGCTGAGCGACGAGGTCCCGAGTTCGAATTCCGGGTAAAGCAAAGTGTGTATATTAGGAATTTGGGTCCTATATCATTACTGGCAAACTGTGGATGTACTTTTTTATACACCTCTGTCTCTCTGTATTCCGAACTTTCAATTTCTAAATTCTAACCCTCCAGCCATCTAGAGTAGTCTTCACATAATTGTAAGATCATGTAAATCCCATTGATCCATTCACTTAACGCACCTGCCTCCACATACCTGCATAAGGTGTGGACCTGTCGCTCTAGAATTGGGTTATTTAGCCATCAGGAATGTGCATACCTACCCACCACATGATACTGCTTAAATCGTCTGTAACAGAGGCAAAGACCAAAGATGATAACTTATTATTAGTGTAGTATTCGAGCCACTTGTTAGGGGGGGCCTGGAGGACGTTACTAAACTACGGTAGGTATGTCTCTTTCACAAATATCAAAAATGGGTTTTCTGTAACGGGCAGGTTATAGTAGGTATATGGTTAACTAGAGATGGTTCTTAGCTATCATTAATGACATTTTTTCTACTAAAACTACAGCTAAAACGTTTAAAAGAATCGCGTCGTGGGTTTTTCAAAATTTTTAATTTTGTTTTGTGGTCTTCCGTTTACCGACTGACTATGATACACATGGTTATACCTAGTTAGAATTGAATACTTACATATTGGTTCAAATCATCTGTTGCTATAAGTATCTGATATTTTAAATGCAGTATGCGCGTTCATACTCTCGCACAATAGCCGTGATCATTGTATAGTTATTAACAATGAAGATCACATGCGTTTTATTGTGACGAGTTGTGTGTTTAGGGTGTTATACACGTGTTCGGTCGGTCAGTTGTATTTTTTGTCGACTCGAAAGACAAAAATCGTTTCTGGAAGATACTCATACCATCGCTATCTTATAACTAAGTATACTTTATATTTCCTACAGTTAAACCGTTCAAACGGTTTTGTAGGACATTTTTGTGCCATCTTTATTTGTAAATGTTCCAATAAAGATCATACCATACCTACCCTATTTTGACAGGTGTCAATTTAATAAAAAAACAAAAGCCTAGCGCAAGCTGTCAGCTTATAGAAAAACGAATACTATAATAGCTATCATACTGTACGTCTCTGTACGTAGGTATAAGTACGTTAGTATTTATATGGATTGTACGTTCCTTTTCAAAATACCTGGAAATCTGTCATTAGTTGGTACGTCCAATAAATCACAACTATCACCGTTATCCGTCGTTAAACAGTTTTCTCTTAGCTTTCTTTAGTCGGCTAGTCCTAGTTCATTAATGATTTCCGCAAATTAGAAATGAAAATCCAATTATCTACCTACTACATGTTTAAGTCAAGCTTACATTGTGCATTCTTCTTCTATATGGCAAGATCTACAATAAAAACTGGGCCTGGTAGGGTAACATACCACACGAATATTTGGAACACATATTCTCTTTAACCCTTTTTATTCTCAAATAAGCAAAGAGATAGTTTCATTACTGTTACATAATTGTCGACGTGCACACCTTAAAACCTTTTTCAATATTTTTTAATCTTACTCTTCAATGAGCACTTTAATAAATATTCTACACCTAGTTAAGAATAGGCCGTTGAAGTCTTTTTAAGAGTGGATTTCTTTGGTTGTAAAAGACATCAACGCATTAAACAATGTGTTAGTTAATGAACCTACCTATGTAGTTTCATTCATAGAATACTTTAGTCTTGCATGAGTTTTAATATGCTTAATACATTCTCATTAATGTAAATTTTATACTAATCTATCGCTTCTGAATCTTGATCTTATATCAAGGAGGTTTAAATACTTACCGCAGACATTATGCAGTCAAACATGACGCAAAAGAAAAGAGCATGATTTTTATTTTTATACACACCCTCTAGGTATCTACCTACTAATGTGGGCATTAATTAATAATTTAACTACATGGTGCGGTAATATTCTTGGTTTCCCTGGTCCTTAAACAGCGTAGCCAGTTGAATCTATTTATAGCTGGAATAACAACAGGAATGTTTATCGCACTCATCTAATCAACAACTGATTACGTACTGCGCATTTAATGACCTACTTACGTACCTACTACATCGTCATACGGCTGAATAGTAGGTACCGAACACCTAAAGCCAGTAATTTAGGAGATGATAGGTAATTAATACTATAATAGGTGTCAATAGCGTCATTCAATCTCGTAACATGTAGCATCATATAAGTTTGTTAGGTATGCACGCTCAACATACTTTAACGTTTAGAAGCATCATTCGTATTTATTTTATTACCCCCCGTTAAGGTGGCAAGGGAAATATTTGTAATCATGTCAAGGTCAGTGTTCATTGTTTATCCTTTGCGCCATAATTAAATCAATAACTACGTAGTCTCACCTCGATTCACGTCTATAAATAATCTCATCCGTGGATGACGCTAATCTAAACAATATTATTTCTGTTCAATCATACTGCCACTGGCTGAGTCTCAGGGCGCGGCAAGGAAAATGTTGTAAGCGCTAAGTAAGTAGCAAGCGCAGTCCGCAGACATTTATAATTATAATTGTGTGTACACAGCTTTACTGGGCTTACAAAAATAGTTCATAGTTTGCTCAACAGATGTCGTTACAAAATAAAAATAGGAATTATGAAAATTGCAAAGTTTTCGTATTATTTAAATAAATAATTTAAGCAATTTAAAAATTGTTTGTTAGTTTCTATTTAGTTATAAAAAAATGCGTCAATTACTCCAAATACAGAGTTTTTAAACATAACAAAACGCAAAGCACATTGGTTATACTAGATGTCGCTAGCATCACATTAACTTTGACAGACCTTGTGTGTTTGGTAAATTATTGTTCGTCTCATCTCTTTTGCGCAAATCATTATTTCATTCAACCAGTTTCAATTTGTTCATCGTTTCGTGGTGCAGTGTATTATAAACGATAATACTTATTTAGAGGCATATTATCGTGTAGATCTATATTTGTGATGACGTGAATATTAATTAAAATAGTGGTCCGTGCGCAATACAATGGATTGGTGTTTAACATTCAATACAAGGTAAAGGGCGATGTTCTCGTTCTTATAAGACAAAAGGCTCGTCCTTCACACATTAGTAGAGCATCGTTGTGCAAACAAGCTGTTATCTACACGCCGCGTAATGTTAGAGGTGATTATTGAAATGCTAATAACGTTACACTGCATGTAAGTACGGCCAGTCGCATCGCGCTCTTATAACTTCACCTGCGCAAAGCAACGACGTATTTACTAACTCTTCTTGATGGTGGTGGGTTCTATCGCTTGATGCTGTAACCAGTTAAAGTACAGCTTACTAATTGAACATACAATCATGGCTAATGTAAAGGCTAAAGTTAAGAACAAATTAAAAGCTCCCAAAAAGACGAGAGTGACTAAGAGGGGACGTCCTAAAAAAAGTAAAAAAGATAATAAATCGTCGACAGGTCCTAAAGAATCTTCAGTATCTCCAGACATGTCTCCTGACCCCAAGCATACCGAACCAGAGTTCAAACAAGTGAGCATAGTCATTAAAAGACCAACCACCCACACGTTAATGACAGCCGATGAAAAAGTACAATATTTACTGCAAAATGGACATACACTTAAAGAAAGATTTATTGCGAGACAACCTACAAATGTAAAACCAAAACCAGAATATGACGCAGAATTTTACAGAAGAAAAAGAGACGTGGATCATCCATTAATGAGAAAGACTGGTAGCTTAAAAAAGAATGCAAAAGTTAAAATGAGCCTTATAGATGACATTTTGATGAATGGACTAATCCTTGACAGTGCAAATGCAAATAGTTCTGAAACTCCATCATCAACAAATAACAATGACAATGCAATAACAGACCAAAACAATACAATTGAAGACTTATCAGATTCTGAGGCTGGACCTAAAAACGAACGCCATGCTAAAACTAACAAAAATGCCAGTGAGAAATTTGACAAAAGTGACCATGCTAAATCTGACAAAAATGACTGTGAGAAATTTGACAAATCTGATAAAAATAACTGTGGTAAATCTGACAAAAATGGCCATGCCAAAGCTGACAAAAGTGACCGTGATAAATCTAGGAAAAGGGGTCGTGCTAAAACTGACAAAAATTACTGCGATACATCTGACAATATACACCATACTAAATTTAACAAGAAGGATGGTGACAAATGTGACAAAAATGGACATGCTAAATCTGATAAAAGTAATCGAGGTAAATCTTACAAAGGTGGCCATGTTAAAACAGACAATAGTGATAAATCTAGAAAAAGTGTTCAAGCTAAATATCCCAATAAAAAACGAGATAAATCTGCCAAAAACAATGATGATAAACTTGCATCTAAAGATTCAAATATTGACTTAGATAACATGACATGTTTGTCTGATGACTTCCTTGAAGAAATGGTCAAAAACAGTGCCAGTGAAAAAGAAATATTAATGATGAATAAAAACATAAGACAAAGGGTAAAAGAAAAGCAAATAACTTTGGGTAACGGAGTAGTATTACAACTAGCCTATTTTGAATGTGATCATTGTGGTAAAACTTTCACCAGGAAATGCTCCTTACGCAGACATATGATGATGCATCTGGGTTTAAAACCATTTCCTTGTGCACATTGTCCTGAAAGTTTCAGGAGCCGCTATAACATGCAGGTTCATGTGGATCGTTACCACGCAGAGAGTGACAACAATCCCAAAACATTTCCATGCAATTACTGTGAAGAATCATTTCTTGTAAAGCAACACTATGAGAAACATCTACGAACACACATAAATAATGAAAATTCATTTAAGTGCATTTATTGTAAAAAGGTTTACTCGCATCTCATAATGTTAATGCAGCATGAAAAGAAACATATGATCAAAGGTTACTATCAGTGCACACTATGCAGTATGAGGTATCGTTGTCGCAACCGCCTGTATGACCATGTTAAAAGTCATTTAAAAATCAAAGATTATATTTGCCAGCACTGCGGTAAAGGTTTTTCAAGATATAATTCCTTGATAAGGCATGTTGAAGTTAATCATGGTGGACATAGACTTGTATGTCCAATTTGCAAAAAGAATTTAAAAGGACATTTGACGGAGCATATGCGCACGCATGAGAAAAAGCGTCCACACAAATGCCCAGATTGTGGACAGTGTTTTGCTCAAGCAACCCAAATGAATGTCCACCGCCGCGCTCATACTGGCGCCAGACCGTACCAGTGCCGTATCTGCAAAAATAACTTCTCGCATTCTAACGCTCTAATGCTGCACATTAGACGACATACTGGGGAAAAACCCTTTCCCTGCGCCATGTGCCCGATGTCGTTTTCCCAACTACCGCATATGAAGTGCCATATGCGTTCGATACATAAAAAAATAAACCCGTACAAATGTTCGAAATGCGACAAGTTTTTTAAGCTTAAATCAGAGGTTGAGAATCATGAAAAGACATGCGGCACAAAAGATACCGGTATAGTAGCTTCAAAAGGTAAAAATAATAAGGATAATATCGAAGTGGAGTCGCCGATGCCTTTGCACCGCATGAGATACCTACTGGCCCTCCTCCTCACCATGATAGCTACGGAAGAGAAACTTAAATTCTTAGGTGCGTAACCTTTTATTTCCTACGAGTTTGTTTACACTACACTCATAAAAGGCACAGATTTTTTTATTTAGTGTGGAGTACATTGCTTAGTTTTTGTCCGCCAATAACGGGAGCTCATGACAACAATGTGTGCACAGATCATAGTCTGCAAACTAGCATTATGTTGATAAATATAATTTAAACTTTTAATATTCTCTGGTTCATAAGACTTCAACGCGTTTCCATTCGGTAGGCGCATCATCATAGGTCATTGAATGTAATCGTAGTAACAAGGTCGTAATAACAACTGCGCCGTCATTGAAAATGCAAGTGTGATCGAACCGAACATTACAAAGCACTATCGTTTTTATTATTCACTGGGTTGCGAAATCGTGTGTTGAGTGCCGAGTGCTGTGTGCTTCAATGTGTGGTGCAGCGATTTGTTGGCACGTTGTCCATTGCATAGCTTATATCAACATGGTTTTTATTCTAGCGAACATACTTACTGTTGTATGACGACATGCGAGTTTCGGACGAGGTTTACGTTATGAGTAATAATTTCGTGAGTGAGTTGATTTCCCATTGTGTTGTTAATTTTTGGTGTTGGTCGGTGATGGCGGGTGAATGTAGGTTATCGGGAAATAGGTTAATAGTTTAATGAAACGACTTTTCGTTCGCCTTGGCTTTCTGGGCCGAGAATGGTGGTGGCTAGATTAGTCCTTCTTGCAACAGTATAAAAGCTTTGTAAATAAGCTTTCTTCATATTTGTTTTATATGGTTTTAATATGTTTTTTTCTAACAGGTTTCAACAAACGGCTTGTAGATGA
Source organism: Abrostola triplasia (assembly GCA_946251915.1). Classification (NCBI taxonomy): domain Eukaryota; kingdom Metazoa; phylum Arthropoda; class Insecta; order Lepidoptera; family Noctuidae; genus Abrostola; species Abrostola triplasia. The sequence continues at coordinate 3,402,864 of OX276433.1, forward strand.
CCTCCTTATTGAATCTCTGGAGGCTATGGATAAAACTCCTTGCAAGGACCAAGCTATTTCGCCACTAATGCGGTTACGGAAGAACATTGAGTTGTTGTTAATGGGAACGGTGCCGAAAGATCAATTTGAGATGTTTAAAAAAGAGAACAAATCGACTGAAGACATTCTGGAACTTCTTACGAATGAAAAAGAGAAGTAAATATAAGCGTAAGTTTTACCACATACTTATAGCGTGCAGCTGCGCATTTACAGTCGGGGTGGGTCAAAACAATGCATAAAAAGCTGTCGGTGGCCTGTGCGGCCTTACAAAGAAGTTTATATACTTTTTTTCTCGTCTCGAACATACTAATATAATACTGCACGTGTTGTGACAATGTATTCAACCTCACGTCTGCTCAGCCTTTTTTGTGAAACGTAACACGTGTCCACTGTATGTAAGCTGGGTAAATAATGAACGAAGATTTCAAAACTACTTTATTAAAGTTTGTATGCATAAGTAGGGCATTATAGGTACTGCTACTTAAATTGTGACCATAGCTTTGTAATGAAACAAGTATGCGGATTCTGCCTCGTTGGTCTAGTGGTCGCTGAGCGCGAATTCCCAGGTTCGAATCCTGGGTCGGGCAAAGTATTACTGGGTTTTTTCATTAGGTAATTCTCAGTAGCAGCACGGAGTCTGGAGTTGTGCCCGGTGAATGGCAATAGGTTCGCCCCCTATTACATTCGGACCCATAACATAACTGGCGAGATGTGGGTGGGCTCTACAGCTACCTCTGCCTACCCCTTCGGGGAATACAGACGTGATGTTATGTCTATGCATATGATACTACGGAAGCTTGGGCACCGGCAATGAATAAATTAAGTACAGACAGTACAAATAATTTAAGACTTATGTATAGTATACAGAGGGTTAAACTATTTTGAAATTCATGTTTGTTGTTAACAGCCTTGGCTACCCGCCCCGATGTAGAACGAAGCCTTAAGGTGCATTTAGAGCTGGTTTAAACAGTATTTAGCACCATAATTAAGTTTAATCATCAATCATATAATGCCTGCTATGTATTGATCATACTTTATTGTTGATGAAAACGCTATATTGCAGTAACATCATCGTTTTCAATTGTCACACTGACATTTTTGTCGTTCAAAATTGCGACTGAATTTGCTATATGAGTTGACTTTCTGAGTCATGAATTAACTTTGAGTGGTCGTCATTGATTTATTGTTCGAATCGTTACAAGTGTGATTTCATTGGTACAGTCGGCAGCCAAAGAAGCTGGCCAATTTATTTTGTAAGCACACCGCAAATTGAAGAACCATTTTTACATGTCTTTATCAATATATTATTTCTTTCAAATGTTGACGTTAAGTTTTTCAACTTGTTAAGCTACAGACTAATGTGTTTGGCTGTACTTTGGTAACATAACCGCGTAGCACTGGATCGTCCTCGCGGTTATTCATTGTTGTTTCATGGTCGAAATAGAACTAGATATTGTAACTAGCTCATTATTGTGTTCAACAATTGTAAAGTAAAGAATATACTTACATTGTTCACGTTTTTACTGTGATTTATATCGTTGAACTTACACGTAGATAATTCCAATATAAAGCTAAATCGCACTTATCACAAGCAACAGATTATAAATTAAATTGATACTCAGATAGTGCCGTTAGAAGGTTTTAAAAATAACTCCTTTACGTTTATGATCTAAGTGGAATATAATTGTTACAAGGTGATCTAGTGATGTTGTCGACAAAACGGTTGTAATTCTGCATACCTATTTATACATAGAGAATCGTTTGAGCCCTTTTAAGCATATTGTGTTCAAGTAGGAATGGGATGTCTTCCATGGTATATTTTTTATTAAAATTAATATTTATTTATATTTGCGGTCGAATTACAAATACATAATATAAATTCGTGACCGCAAAATAAATGAATGACGACCCTAATTAAAACATCACTAATAAACTGTTATTGTATTACATTTAGTGTAGCAGGTATATTTATAGTTGTGTGTAGTATATATACATATTTTTTAAATAGTTAAAGGATGATATCAATTTAAATTTAAGAGGATCTGCCCTTATACTGTAAGTTCTTCATATCACTGAGTGTGATTTAGTGTTAAATATTTCTAGAGCTGTCGACTGTAATAAATTGAATTAACTATGACACGAGACGTCCGTTTATCGTAGTAATAGTAATACATTAAACTTGAATATTATGCAATACGTAAATAGTAAGCGCACAAGTTTACAATCCGCACGAGTTGGTTAAATGTGATATTTATAATTAAAACCAACCATAATTCTATGTATTTCAATTCAGAATACCTCATGTATGCTAACCTAGAACAATAATTCGGTCTGGTGCTCATTAGGTAAAGTACAGTTGTACAATAATTAAACCTTTTTGTTATTAGAGAGTTCAAATATTCTGCAATTACTTTTTTGTAAACTTGTGTTCTTAATCGCTACGTACCTAAATAATGACTTCATATGTACCTTTATTAGGTACCTAAGTTACATGTATTGGGCAGATACTTTAGTTAGAATAAGTACGTAGTAACTAATCATACAAACCGCGTTCATTGCAATGTGACTTGCCATTTATAACAAAGTGATTATCCCAAAGATAATAATCGTACAGCATTTTAAAATTATTTATGTTAGTCTTAATTTTATATATTTAGCATTCCTGTTTGAATGAACGTGCCATTATTTTAAGAGTGAATGATTAATTTAATATTATAATGTAAGGACATTTTATTGTCTGACTGTACTTCGTTGGACAGTTCAAAAATTGGCTATTTTTATTTGTAATAATATTATGTGAATTTATTTGTTATTTCTTTATATTAAAATAAAAATGTAGTTTAAGATTGGAACTGTATTTAGACCAAAATTTATTAATGATAACGTTCGTTAGTAGGTCGAATACACTACAAACTCTACGAAGCAAAACAATTGAATCTCAAATAGAAGCAAGAAAATTATTCGAATTACTTACAAAGTCATAAAAACTTAAAAGTTTCGTTTTCAACCGAGGTGTTTCTGAATGATCGATAATTTATGCATTTTTTTTTTCACGATAATGGCAGACAAATGGCCATTCGACAAGGTCATACAAGACTCGTCTGCAGTAACAAGACGGATGTCACATAACTAGTACAAAAACGTGTCTAGTATAAGCTAATTATTTCTTTTTAATAGACAATGGTAAGTAGTTCGTGTGAGTATTGGTCGTTAATAATACATGCGTTGCAAGGCCTGCACGTGAACAAAAGGAAATTACTTCGCTCGGATCATTGAGTACCGGCGTAAAATCTGTGACGCGTGTGACGTCACGCTCGGCTGCAAGTGTACCTACTGCCTACTGAAGTACTGATTATATATTTGTCATTATGTTGAAACCGTACACGCTCTATAACGTTGGGGCAACGATATCATGAAACATGATTAAATCGCAATCATTTTATCACAATTTTAATGTTTCACTTAAGGAAACTTGTAATTTTGCAGCTCTTGCAATTATTTATTAATTAATATTTATAGGTACTACGTATGCGTATCGTATCTACGTATTAACGAACGTTATGACATTTAAGATATTTTATACCAAATTATAACTATTATCATTCTATTAGTGCCATTTGTTGTTATTTTTTTATAATTCTAATATTGTGAATAGAACGGTGTTTTATCATCTTTTCTCTTATATTTACCTATATCTAAATTATAGTTGTATTTTTATTTTTTTCTTTGTATACATTGCTATAGGTTGTACAAAAAAAAAAAAATAATAAAAATAATTTATTGATACAATTTCACTTTTTAAGTTATAGGTACCTAGAATACACGTAGGTACATTTGACAGTTTTTGTGTACGCATTAAAAATAAATAATTTTTTGAATCACATTGGCGAGGGTTAAGCAATTTATACAAAGAACTATTATTTTTTTATATAATTTAGGTGCTTTTAACCAACACAGGTTTAAAAGTATTTTTAATTGTGGCAATTGAGTTTGCACATGCGCAAATGTATGATTTTAATTTAGAGTATTGAAATTTTCATGACGCATGCATTATAAATTATTGTACCTATTTTATTATGTTTCATTACAATTAAATAAAGTATATTTTTAATAATAAATGTGGGTTCAAGGTTTAGCCAAAGAAATGCCCACCTTAGTATTAGAGTCAATGATACCTATATTTTATGTATGTTTGCAACTTAGGACAGTATTCGAATGGAGAATCCTTCCGTCTTCCTCTGCTGTCTTCCGTGTTCCCAATTGCTTGTGGTCGGCGCAGTACCTCATCTCATCAGCCTATTGCAGTCCACTGCCGGACGTAGGCCTCCCCCAGGGCCCGCCACAAAACCCGCTCTCCCGTTTTGCCATCTAGTTACTACCAGTTAACGTATCTTCGGGGGGTTTGCTTATTTTCACCACGCTGGGCAGGCGGGTGGCAACCGCAGTAGATACCTACCTTCCCAATAGCAATAAATTTGTAGATTGTAATGTATAGTTTTGAGATTTACGAGGCGATTACCTAGATAAAAAAAACTGAATTACAAAAATAACGTTAAACTTACGTGTGCTCTGCATACTAAGGTAGATAATATGTTTTAATATCGTATTTATAGCATTGGAACATAGCAGTATATTTTTTATGATAATAAAAAATATATTACGATTTGTAGGTATTCCTTGCAATTAAAAACTAAGTTCTTCTGACTTTCGAATACTGTCCGAAAGTACCAAAGAATATTGTTAGTGAATTCACTTCCCTATATTAATAAATACATTACAGATGGATTGTTTTTTTTTATTTTAACCCTTTTTTCGAATCTTTCGCAGTAAACAAGTTAACAAGCTAGAGTAAAATAACATACTTAGTATAATTTGGCCAGCTCTGCCAGTGGCTTAGCGACTTGAAAGCTCAGACGAAAGGCCTATGCCCAACAGTGGGACACTAATTAGGCAACAGAAAAGAATATGGCTATCAAATGTGACTAATTGGCCTTGAGCTTGCACTTAATCGTCGTGATGAATTAATAAATTAAGCTTGCAAGATTCTATTAGCTATAAACACTACAGGACAGGTGAAACTAAATAAAAGCTTGTAAAAAGTTAATAATCAAATTTATGCTTCAAAAGCCTGATACATGTCACAATATTCTAACATACATATAATCGTCATTAGCTGGAAGACGTCCATCAAATATTATTTCAGTGATTCTTTACAAATAAATTTATTCTTATTCTTAAAATAATAAAATATAACACATAAATTAACACGAACTCATGTTTAAAATTTCTGCTTGACATTTTTTGTTTTGACTGCTTAATTTAATCATGCAACGAGATAGTTGTGAATTAGGTAATTTTACAAATTGGTGAAACGAAACGTAACAGTCAACGCTACAATACAGACAACTAAAAAACGTCAAGTACGTCAACGTCACGTCAAATACACCCCCCGAGCAAAGTAATTCAAAACAATTCGTGCAACAGTAAGCAAGGAAGTGTCAGGAATGTGTATGTGATAGTAAATAAATTGTGGGTGTAGGGTAGATATTACAATAAAAATCGAATTAATGAACCCATCGACATGGGCACTACCGGCCAATCTATTACCTTGGCCAACAGCATCATAGGTGTAGGCATATTGGCTATGCCGTTCTGTTTTCAACAAGTAAGTTTGCTATATATTTTTTTAATTGTAGTTTATAAATAGTTATGACTATTTTCGATGTTAATATATAATAGCCACCGAAATAGGCTCATTGTAGGCTAAACTTTACCATAGCCTTGATTTATAAATACTTTTTTTATGTTATTGGAATTAAAAGTTTGTTACATACATAACTGCTTTACCTCGATTTTATTTACAGTGTGGTGTGTTACTAGCGACCCTCATTTTATTGTTTATGGGCCTTATATCGAGACTATGCTGTTATTTCCTATTGAAATCAGCATTACTTGCACGGAGAAGAAATTTTGAGTTCCTAGGTAAGTCCTTCAAATGAAAAATTAGATTATTTATCTGACTTTGAAGTGGTTGTTTTTAAGTTGCACACAGTAACTTATTTTTGATGTAGTCAAAAGTATTTTACTATACAGCCATGCTATAATCATGGAGGAAGTATATTATACCTATTTGTTCAATGCTATAATCTAAAATGAGTCATAAGAACCTTATCCTGTGATATGTTAATTTAAATAACATTCAACCTAGAAACTGACTAAATGCAAGATTTTCTATAATATAATATAAAACAACAACAGCAGCAATATTATTGTTTATAATGTTTTGCATGAACATTATGTAAATGTGTTCTACATCTTGTTGCCAATCAAAGGGACAAAGGTACCGCAGACATGCGGGAACAAATACATATTATGCCGTACTAAACACTACAAATAATTATTTAGTTTTCTAAAAGTGTTTCTATACTTTTTTGTCTGTTTACACATAGCTGTCATAGTACGGTAGGTTCTAACTTGAAATATCGTCACACAAGGTCAGGTCACTTTAACTAAACAAATTTTAAATATCGTATTAATTAGATAACCTTGTGAATTGCTTTTATTTCAGTAATTATGTGTACTTATTAACTCATAATTGTTCAGTCCTCCATTAGTTTTGTTTGAACAGATGAATCTAAGTTAACGGTTACGGTACTGGTACAATAAATAATGTTATATAAACCAGGAACCTTTTTTGGCCTCATACAAAGGTACCTTTGCTTTTGTTTTGTAAGAAAAGAAAACTTGAAATATCTACATGCATTATCTTTTTCTTGTTACCAGCTTTCCATGTGTTCGGCCAAGCGGGGAAGATTGCCGTTGAAGTGGGCATCATTGGTTTTCTTATGGGAACATGCATAGCCTACTTTGTAGTGGTCGGAGATCTTGGACCGCAAATAGTGGCCAAGATGTTCAACATCAATCAAAGTGATATTTTAAGGTAATTTTATTGCAATCATAAGTATGAAAGTAATAATGTATTTAGAGATTATTGATTTTCTAATTTACCCGTGCACCCTTATTTTCGAAATTCATATTAGACCATAGTCAAAATCGGTCCAGCCGTTTTGGAGATTAGCTGGAGCAATCAGACAGACAATTATTTTTTTAACTTTTTTTATGTATTGTATATACTATCATATGCATTCAGAAAAATACTGTTATTTTGATGTTACAAACAGACACTCCAACTTGTTATATGTATGTATAATTATTATATGTATAGAAGATTTGACAAAGAAAGAAAATAAAGCTTTGTTCTATTGGAACAAGCTCATTATCCTAAATATTATAAGTAATTTACGTCTTCAAGATATCAATGGCTAAATAAATTGCTAAAAAATACATCTCTTATTATTGTAAAGTCAACTGAGTATGAAGGGCGTCAGTAATGCGGAAAGTAACGCGACTTATCTTAGCCTTGATTTCAATCGATCAATTTTCTACTGCCTCGTTGGCCTAGTGATCGCTAAGCGCGACTGCCGAGCATGTGGTCCTGGGTTCGAATATCTGGTCGGGCAGTGTGACTGGGGTTTTTCAGTAGGTAATTCTCAGCAGCGGCAGTCTGGATTTGTGCACGACTCCGGTAACTAACCGTAAAAACATAACCGGTGAGATATGGGTGTAAAACCTCTGCCTACGCCTCCAGGAAATACAGGCGTGATATTATGTTATTCGAATCGATTAATTTCCTTAATTTGAGTCGATTATTTTGTATGATTTTAATCGATTAATTTTCAATGTCAGGACATCGATAATGGTGATAGTATCGCTGGTGTGCGTGCTCCCCCTGGGCTTGTTGAGGAACGTGGACAGTCTGAGCAACGTCAGTGCCGCCACCATCGCCTTCTACTTCTGTTTGGTCATGAAGGTGAGTTAGGTTCCTGTCACAACAGTATCTCACTTAAAATATTGTTAAAATAACAATTCTTTTATTAGGCTACATATTTACATATCGCCGCTCATCAGTGCATCATCGTGCCCGGTTGATGGCAATAGGCTCGCCCCCTATTACATTGGGACCTAAAAAAACATAACTGGCGAAATGTGCATCTCTGCCTACCCCTTCGGGGAATATAGGCGTGACGTTATGTTATGTGTTATGCCGCTCATCATAAATCCCGATATTTATTTCAAATAAGTACAGCCACATCGTAATACGTATAATACTATAGATACCATTTTCTATAACCAATTGTACTTATGTATACGACAATATTAGCGTACATAACACTTAAAATTAAATAAACAGTTCCGAGCAAATTAACAATTATAAATTGGGCATGAGAAATCGCATTAGACTCGCCACCTATTAGGAGTACCTACCACCTATTATATAGGAATTTGACGACCTGATTAGCGCAGTGGCTAAGCGATTGGACTGCTGCGTTGAGGGTTGCGGGTTCGATTCCCGCACGGGGCAAAACTTTGTGCGAACCACAGATGTTTGTCCCGAGTCTGGGTGTAACTGAATGTGATATTTCATGTTTGTGAAACGCACCCACGACACATGAGTAATTCCTAGTGTGGGGCGAAATTTAAAGAAAAAAAAATGGGATTTATATACACGCTGTTCAGAGCGAAAATGTGAGTGTACCAACCTCTTGTAAAAGCCAACAAATAAGCCTAGCCAGGAGGCCTATTCAAAAAGGTAATCATCAAAAAGTTTTGATGACTTACACAACACACGCATATGCACTGTATAAACTATAAACAAAGAAGAATACTCGAACAAAAAAAAAGATAGTTGAACGAAGCATAAAGAAGAATACTCGAACAAAAAAGGAATTTAAAAATGATAGTCGAATCTATTTCTACCAGGTTTTAATCGAGTCAGCGTCCCAGCTGATGACAAGCGACTGGAACCAACGCGTGGAGATGTGGCGGCCGGCCGGCCTGCTGCAATGCGTGCCTATATTCTCTATGGCACTGTTCTGTCAAACGTGAGTAGTATAAAATACCTTATATATGTGTTATCCTATCTTTAGTGTCCTCTCGGGGAATACAGACGATTATTGAGGGTTGTTTGAAATGTTATTGACGTCTTCTCTTCACTACAACCTAGTGTCAGAGTTTAATCCGCCTGTAGGCCTCTGACATAGCTTTACACACCGTTGGAAAAGTTCTAGAGTGCCGGTTTCCTTACGATGTTTTCCTTTACCGTTTTTAGCATCTGACAACTAATTCATAATACGCACATGAAATCGAAAAGACATTGGTGCGTGCCGGGGTTTGCGATTTTTGACTCGGCAGTCCAACGGTCAAACCACACGGCTATCGGTGCTTCGATATTTTGACGTTAGTCTGTTGGTCAAAAAGTGCACCTGCTGAGCTAGAGATCTTGGAATCAATTCTTGGGTTGGGCAACATTTTATTGGGTTTTTCCATTAAGTAATTCTATGCAACACGGAGTCTGGATTTGTGCCTGGTTGATGGCAATAGGCTCGCCTCCTAATACACTTGGACCTATACAATAACTGCCCAAGTGAGAGTATATTGTATTTGTGCTTGGTGAATGTAAAATTGTCAATAGGCTCCCTTATAACATTGGAACCTTATATCTGACGCATATGAACCGAAGACCTCTGTCTACCCCTTAGCGGAGTACAGGCGTGAAGTTATGTTTTACGATTACGAACGTGAGCTATTAATTTGCGTACCTCGAGGCCACGACTCATGCGATAATCTTAGCGTACCCTGGTTTAACAGCTACATATAATTGATTGCTATGACGTCGTTGTAGTTATGATTGGTTATAAGGTACATGCGTGCGTAATTATGTACTGGTATAAACTATTAAGTCAAAACATTTTGAACGCTACCTATTATTATGACTATTTTAATAGTATTATTATACAATATTTACAGTTTTTGGTAGAAGTTTTTTAGTGTAAGGTATAATATAAGCTAGGGGCCTTATTAAATGTGCCAAATTCTATAATACATACATAAAGTCACGCCTGTTTCCCTGAGGTGTAGGCAGAGACCACAGATTTCCATTTGCTACGATCCTGCAATACTTCTTTTGCTTCATTCACACGCATCACATTCTATAATATGTGGATTAAATAGTTTACGAGTTGTGAATAGGTCAGAAGTAGCTCGAAATAGGTCGTAAATTAACACAACAGCTGCTTCGCCAGTTCTTTTTTTTTTAGTTTGGCTGGACACACTGCCGTGTCTATATTTCAAGTCTATTACCTAACAATTGTGTTATATATAATAGATTGGAATTCTAAAATTAAATAAAATTATTTCTTTTTACAAATGAGTTCGGTCATTTGGTTGACAGTAGTAAATACTATTTACTGTATATTCCGGTTATACTCACGGGTGTATTCGGGAATGCCCGACTAGTTTCGAACTCGAACGGAGCCCTTATTCATGAGCTGGTTACGCGGCAGAGTCGCGTGCCGAACAGTTCGGCAAATAATATGGATAACACTCACGAAAGTTATTGTAGTGAAGTAGTAAATACTATTAAAAAGATATAATCACCGAGAAGTTTTGAAGTAAAAAGAGGCTTTCTGCCGGACCCTAGATTAAGAATACATAAATGGGCCCCAAATCATGCTGATCTCCCAATATACACGCATCTAGTAATAAACAAAGTTAAAATAATCTTAAGCGTACTTTTAAAGTAAATGATAATATCTTCTATTATCGTTCATTAACATTAAATAGAATTAATACCGTTATCGTGATAATCATATAGTTAGGCTGTCGTAAATATGTCTGTTAAATATTAAAGATTAATCTTTCGTAACTGATTTTATCGTGGCGTTAATTAAACGCAGATTAAACAAACAGATTGGTAAACACAACATGAATTTTATCAAATATTCATTAAATTATAAGTATTATAAAACTACCTCGTTAGTCTATTGGCTGCTAAGCTCGACTGCTGTGCACGAGGTTCTGGGTTCGAATCCCGGGTCGGGCAAAGTGTTCTCAGTAGCAGCACGAAGTCTGGAGTTGTGCCCGGTGGATGGCAATAGGATGGCCCCCTATTACATTGGGACCTAAAAAACTGGCGAAATGTGGGTGTACTATATGTGCACCTCTGCCTACCCCTTCGGGGAATACAGGCGTGATGTTATGACTTATGTTATGTTATGAAATGTGTGCATGTCGTAAACAACTTTCTATTTCTGAGTAAACCTCTTTACAGACAATTATTCGAGATATTCGAGTCTCTGCCGACCCTATCGCTGGAGAAGATGAACGTGGTGACCAAGAACGCCATCAATATTTGTACTGCAGTGTACTTTACACTTGGCGTATTTGGGTACATTGCGTTCTCGTCACAAGAAATATCAGGTGAGATACATAGAAAGAAAACCTGTCCGATCAAAAAGGAGGTTTAATATTTGACTAAACAACTTTTGTTATGGGGCCAACCCTGAAGGCAAGGAAAAAAATCAACAATTCTAATTATTTATGTACAGTTAACTCCACAAAATGTTTGAAACAGCTATTTATTTTCTCGATTGAAGTTTCGGTCAGTAAATGTTGTCGAATGCTGAATAAGGAACAGCTGTTTTATTTACTATAATAGTTTTCGTGAGTGTTATCCATATTATCTACTATTTATACCGGTTATACTCACGTCGATATTCGGCTCGGTCGGAGTCGGAGTTCGGCTCGCGACCCCGCCGCGTCACCTGCTCATGAATAAGGGCTCCGTTAGAGTCCGAAACTAGTCGGGCATTCCCGAATATCGACGTGACTATAACCGGTATATATAGTAGATAAGCTGTTTTATTTTTCGTGATTGAAGGTTGGCTATGTAGTTGGCTCGGTAAAGGTCGAATACTACACAATCTCCATGATCGGATAGGGTTTTCTTAACACACTGTATATAGAAGTCAATGTTTACTATTATTAGTGTCGGAATATCAGACCTCTCATATCTACGTATTATGTCGTGATATTATAACCAACATTATACATTTTTAACACACATAATTTAAGTCCATCAGATTTTATTTCGAAATAACTGTCCATCTTATTTCTGTCTAATGACTTAAATATCGTTAGAAAAAAAAATTAAAAACTTATCGATATTAGCGGGATTTATACCAGTTTCCAAAATTTCAATAATTTGTTGGCAGGCAACATTCTGATGAGCCTGAGCCCGACCATGGCGAATGACGTCATTAAGCTCGGCTTCGTGATGTCGCTCGCGTTCAGCTTCCCACTCATCATCTTCCCCTGCAGAGCGAGCTTGTACTCGTTTTTGTATAAAAAGGTAAAATAAATTAAATCATAATTATTGTGGACTGTTTTTTTAATATTGTAACATTTAAGTTGAGCCTAAAACTCCACTTTGATGTCGGAATATTTAAAAAAAAAGTAAATAATTAAACTGACTATACATTCACGTTGACAATATTATATAATCAAAATATCTTCTATCGCTTTGTTTTTGCTAATTTCTATTTTGCTGCAGTGCCAACGGGTTTTACTGAAGATTTAAATTGTCACACATCACAATAATAAAGTAAACAATTATTTAATAAAATAAAATAATATAACACACGATAACACCCTTATTTGATAACCCTCCACAGCTTTCTAGTGTAACACAATAGATTGAAAATGTTACTACATAAACACTGGATGTATTATTATGTTACCCATAAGAAACAAGACTACGACTGCACCCACCGACCCTTTACTGCACCCCAATGTATCGCATGTTTTTGCACCCCCAGGTACACTCCTCCCACCACGACCACATAATCAACCACTCAATCCCCGAGACAACGTTTCGCTGCATTACCGTGGCCATCGTTGCCGTGGCTCTGTTCATCAGCCTGCTGATACCGAACATCGAGCTGGTGTTGGGCCTAGTAGGCTCTACAATAGGCGTCCTCATCTGTGTGGTGTTCCCAGCCGCTTGCTTCGTTAACGTCACTTTTAAGAACACTAATGAGAGGGTGCTGGCTAAGGTAAGATGGCGATGTAATAATCATTGTTGGGGTTTCAATTTGTTTTTTCCATGTCAGTTGGAATGCCAGTGTCGAATAATCTTTATTTTAATTTAATTTTTTTAATTAAAAGCCATACTCTTGCAAAAAGTGTCTACGGCAATGTTCTTTTACAAACTGTAAATATATTTCATTCAGGAATTGATTCTTCTTCAAATATTATTTTTATTGGTTTTATAAAATAGACTGCCTCGTTGGTGACTGCCCCGTTGGTCTAGTGGTTGCTAAGCGCGACTGCTGAGCACGAGGTCCTGGGTACGAATCCCGGGCCGGGCAAAGTGTTACTGGGTTTTTCCATTAGGTAATTCTCAGTAGCAGCACGGATTCTGGATTTGTCCGGTTGATGGCAATAGGCTCGCCCCTATTACATTGGGACCTAAAAACATAACTGGCGAAATGTGGGTGTACTATACGTGGACCTCTGGCTACCCCTTCGAGAAATACAGGCGTGATGTTATGTTTTTTTTTATATCTCATACATGACACTATATATCGTCTGTAATGTACTCAAAAGCCAATAATATACTTTGCTATAAATTCTCTTCCAGGGCGTGTTAGTGCTAGGCCTGATCATCATGGTGCTGGGCACGTACGCGAACCTGCAGGCGGCGGAGATCAAGCACGACCGGTATGACGAGAAGTACACGCAGGAGCGCATTGACAAGATCGTCGAGGACTTCTTCGACAAGCGGGATAAAGACGGTACGTATTGATGAGTTGCTATAATTATTTATCGGTATCTAGCTTTAATATCGATTCTAGGTGGAGTATAATCATGATTATCGATAATTATGTCGCACTAGCTTTTACCCGCAGCTTCGCCCGCGTTAAGTAGCTTATTTCCTTTCTCGGGTCTTAAATTTTCTACATGCCAAAACTCATCAAAATCCGTTTAGTCGTGAAGGCGTAACAGGACAGGCAGAGTTACTTTCTCATTTATAATATTAGTATGGATGAATAATGTTCTCAATTGATAACAAACTGTTAATATTTAGTGATTGATGAATGTAATTCAGATTTGCCAGTTATTACAGAAGCTCCTTCAAGTTTGAATTATAAAATAAACTCGTTTCCTTACAGAAGTTTATTTAAAGCCGCCACCGAATACTTTACCAAAGGACGTTCATAATACGCTAGTAATTAACAAAGATACAATTAAAGATTCAGAAGTGCAGCCGCCGAACCCGGTGCCACCAGAGTCGCAGTCCAATGAGAAGATTCCAGAAACAAAGATGAACATCATAGAATCAGAAGAGAAAAAGATACAAATACCTGAAATTAAAGATGATATTGACAAGGTTTCTGAAACTCACCCGAGAAATCTTAAAAACAAATTAGAAGGAAAAATTAGCAATGGCGTCAGTAATGGCGGAGCGAAGAAGCCACTAGAAGTAAAACAGTCCAACGAGGACAAAATAGACATGATAAAACAACAGAAACTCATCGAAACCATCAAACAACATGGCGAAGAGCAAAAAGAACTGATCAAAGAACAAAAGGAACTTTTAGACGAAATATATAAAACTAAAAAAGAATTACAACAAAACAAGAATGAAGCAGACACTAATGAAGCTAAGAAAATAGCTGTAGAAAGCATAAAACAGATCGCTGATATGGCTATTAAGAGTATAGGAGGAGTATCCGAAAAACCTGCTCAAGTCAAAAACGATGACAAGGTGGAACGCTTAGAGAAATTAACGAACGAGGCAGTGCAGGAGATAGCTAAAAAGGCTGCGGAAACTATAGAAGCTATACAGGAAATCAAAGAAGTTCCTGGACAATCCAACGTAGCTCCAGCTGCCCAAAATGCTCAACCCAATGTCCCAGCAAACCCAGCACAAATAGTACAGACCATTCAGAATGTACAACACCAAGTACCTATCAACCCGGAAATATTACAGGCTGCAAATATTCCCGCGCAACCGAATGTTGAAGTCCAGAATAATAAAGCGGTCAACGACAAAGTAGGTGCGAACAATAATGTTGTTAATCAAAATGACGTCGCACCTAACGCAAAGGTTGAACCGATCGAGGCCAAGCCGGCACACAAGGAAAAACGTGAAGACGTAGCACAAATACCTAACAATATCGTACAAAATCTCGCTAAACATGCTCAAATCCCGCTAAGTGACGCTGCGAAACCCCACTTGCATTCCAATGATGAACCACAGTCATATAAGCAAGGTGAAGACGCACAGGCTAAGCAACCAGAAGCGAAAATCGTGCAGAACGTACCTTTACCTATAGTAAAGGAATTAGCCAACAATCAATTAAAGGTGGAAAAAGAAATGGTTGATACTAAGTTGAGCAGTGAGGATATCAAAGTTGATGTTCAACCGAAAGGCCCAAGCAATGCTGATTCCAATAAACTGTCTAATGCGAATGATACGCCCGCTAGACAAAAGAGAGACGTAGAGAGTTCACAGAAAGAGTCGTCAAAACCAGAGAACAAAGAGAGTTGTGATACTTTAAGAACTCGACAAGAAATAGGAGATGCTCAAGTGATCTTACCACAGAAAGTGGATTTAAATGAAGTCGCCTTACCGAAGAGCTTGGTTTTAGATACGAACGTTTTAAATCATGTTATAGTTAGGTCTCTGAAGAGTTATGATAAAGATGAGAGATAATCGTGTGTGTGATGCAACTTTGGTTATAATGCGTGTACTATAAGCACTACGATGCATTTATTTGTTGATACGTTTGTAAAATACAGTATTGTCGGTAAGATTCCTAAATTAGGTGTTCAGTTTTTCAGTTTTCAAATTTTGTGAAAATTTTCGCCATATTTCAGAGACTTAAAAATTTATTTATAGTGGGCCGAAATTATATCGGTATTTTAAGTGATGCAGTATAACTGTGTTAATTTATTTATACAATACATCTTGACATCACGTAGTTTGAATGAGAATCCCTATCCTAATGGCCTTAAATCCATGTGATCTCCAAGGTATTTATTATAAGTTAAGACGCGACGAGATTTTAGTTTTATCTTTATAATAAAGCGCATAAAGTTTAAAATGTGATGTACCTTGACTGATTGTGTATTGAATAAAGATATTTTAAATATTTTTCTTTGTTTTTATTTCTTGTCTAATATTTTATGTTTGTCCAAAAACACCTTTGCCTACCATTCGAGAGTTAAATGCGTGATTATAGTCAATGTAAAAAAAAGAAAACAGGATATAGTTATTATTGGTATTTGTTTTATTATGATATAAATGCGAAAACAAAACTGAAAACCTTATAACTTTCACTATAAATATAAAAATAACTTAAGTTCTTCAACTACTTTTCATTTGTATCCTTAATTTCATCTTAAGTAGTTTTCTTTGATCTGAAAAAAAAAAACAACAAATTATAATGATGCCACACCAAATTGCATGTCGGATATTTCACCACAAAGTTAAAGCAATACTGGTATACTTTAGTAAAAAATATTTTTAATTTTTAAGTATATCTTGAAAATGTGAGCATATGGTGTGTGTGTGTGCTCACCTCTTGCCAGTGTCGGAGTTAGCTTGACTGGTGGCGGACACGTTGGAGGCGGCGCGGCGCGTGCGGCGCGCGGGCGTGGCCGGCGTGGGCGGCGCCTCGCTCTCGGACACCAAGGGAGACTCTATAGGACTCTCTGCGTCACCCTTCTAAAAGAATCAAAATCACTGCTATTTTTTACGGCTTTGCTATAAAATGATATTCTACTGCATTCTAGAACATTTTCTTATAAATAGTGTATTGTGTGTAGGATTGTAAAGTGTGAAATATATTATATTATTATTATTATAACAGCAGGAATGAATTATATTTTACGAAAAGTACAGATTTTATATTGGGCAAAATGTATAAATCATCATAATAACTAATTATCACATTTAACATTAAGTAAAATGTTTGTAATGCACATACCCTGACATCAGTGGAGGTGCGCCTCCCTTTGGGCGTGTGCAGCGCTTCGCACGCGCGGTTGAAGGACTTGCGCCGCCCGCGGGCCGGGCTGTCCGTGCCCGAGGGGACGGGCGAGCCGCGCTCTGAACTATCTGTTGATCACAAACACACAGAATGAAGTACTACCTTATATTATGTACCTTTTAACAGCAATTTAGGCTTTATGTTTCAATTTGTTTTTCTTGTCCAATGTATAAGGCAATAATTTTTTGTAAACGTTACCGCAATAATTTGACAATATATCAAACATAATTATTTCAAAATACTACATATACATAAAGTCACGCCTGTTTCCCAGAGGGGTAGGCAGAGACCACAGATTTCCATTTGCTATGATCTACTATTTGATCTAATGTAATGATTATACACTAAAGTGTGTTAACAATTGGTGACTAATTTTAAAAATAACTTACCGACGTCAACCGATGACAATCTTCTGTTAATTTTTGCTGCTTTTGGTGCGGTTTTGGCTTCGGACGCAGATCTGCCAAGTCGTGCTGTAAATAAATATTTTTCTTTCTACTTGAAGAGGAAAAGATTTTTTTATAGTCTGCCATATTTGTCCAGTCAAGGACCCACTTAAGACCGATTGTTCATCAGTTAATTAAATAACTTATGAATTAAAGAGAGTAATTAAGTTTTAGAATAGTTGTTAGTTGTAATATTAATTCATTCCACGTGTAAGTAGTCGAAAATGCATAATGGATGCCTAATTAAATATTTGCAATGTGCGAAAACACGGTAAAGTTCTTTTAAGTAAACTAGCTTTTAATTATTACATTTTTAACCGACGAAAAAAAACGGAGGAGGTTCTCAAGTCTGTACTTGTTTTGACCGCGCATGACTTTTTATAATTATAAGTCACATTTAATAATGATTTATCTGAAAAATATTTTCATATTCATTTAGCCAGTCGCTTTACAAGACAGTAAAAGTTTGCACAATGTCACATAACGTATTACACAATGCCATTCTTGGTTGGTATTTTTCGATTTTATAAACTGGGCGCACGGAAACCGATACAAAACCGGGCGGTTAACGGGTCAAGTACGCGTCGAGACTTAAAAATGTAATAAAAGTATTGTTTTACTTAGAATAGCTGCAAAAACTAAACGTTTTCTACATAACAGTAACATACCAATCATGCACATCACAGCGGTATACACAAAGCTTACTCACATCTCCTCTGCTTGCTGGCGTCCGACGCGAGCGACTCGGGCGACAGGTCCGTCTGCATCTCATCTATGTCCGGCGAGCCTAGACAAGCGTCACAATGCTAGTAGTACAGGTGGGTGAGCATGCATTACTTGTGCTGGTTACTATAACTAAGATTGTTTGGGCACATGCTTTAGCGGTTATAGAAGTAGTAAATCGAAATGTCATTGATTAATTTAGTTAGTTGAGTTGTTAAAACCAAATAAAATGGCGAATTTAGATTTCACGCCATGTTAATGTTTGGGCCAAATTTGTTAGTATATAGTCTACCTTCGTCTTGAAATGTATAAATCAATTATTTACAAAACAGAGACTGTGCAGTGTACATTTCAGACACTAAAATAAACTAGGATTATGTCAGAAAGAATAGTTGAGAATTACGTTAAACAAGATAACTTAAAAGTACACAAATATCTTCTTAGGCAAATGTACTGACAATTCTAGCCATATATAAAAAATTATACTACTACTACATAGACTAGTCAACATGCCTATGATGTGTTCATTCAATAGCTGAATACTACGCGTGTGTTTTAAATAAGATATTAAGTAGTATATAAGAGAAACAAAAATATCTAAATAAACAATCATGCTAATAACGATATTGCACAGTAAGCACTTATGGATTCTAATTATTTATTTCCCAACAAACCTGGTTACGCTCTAAAACCAATGTTTAGGTAAATCCTTACCCTCGTTTTATAAAAAATTGAAATGCTCTTTGCTATTCAAATACTGTGCAATAACGTATAATTGTAGATTATAAACATTAAAAAATAAAGAACAGCGACATCAATTGCTCACTACGACATCGATATAAAAATGCGAATAAAATTAAGTTACGAATTGTTATTTAATCAAATGTAAAACGTTTTACAATTGGCTAAATATACATTTCTACAAGAATTGTTTACGATTGGCCAAATAATTTACAATAGACTAACATACCTTCAAAGTCGGTCTTGTTTAGCAGGCTGATCCTATCAATTGGTTGGACATCAAAGGCGGCGGAGTGTGTGGAGGAAGCATCGTCGTCTTCCACCTCGGAGACGGCTGAGCGCGAGGTGCGCGACGCAGTGCTAATACGGCGCTTGGGGGACGCGTGCGGTTGGGGTTCTAACCAGGATTCCAACACGGCTTTTTGGTGACGAGTCAGTCTAAAACCCAACAGTATTAGTATTAACTAGAGAGTTAGTGTTTTATGGCCAAATATCTGCAATTAATTTGTCTCGAATTTATGTAATTTCATTTTACATAACGCATTAGCAGTGAGCAAGAACAAAGTATAAACGTATACATTCTAGCTTCTATAAGATGATTTTATTATTAATGCCAATGTTTTTATATATTATAATAAAATTTTTATGTACTTAAAATATGGTATTACAGAGGATGTTAAACTTAAGTCAATCAGCACCTCTTGGCATTTTTAAATGACATGCAAGTATTGAAGTCAAAGTATAAATAGTCAGATGCTTGTCTGGTAGACAACCTCAAAAATGTAGTAAAACTAGTCTTAACAAAATGTTGTCTGGAGAAATTGTATTATAGTACTTTGGGGAGAAAAAAAACTGTTTATCATACCTTCTAGCACTTGAATATTCACTGATAACGGCGTCAGTGTCTATTTTTGAGGTCTCCTCGACGGTAACTTCAGGTATCACAGACAGTTCAGGCTTAGCCGTCAACACTGACTTCCGTCCCTTCCTCACAGCCCTATCACCCGCATCTTCACTAGCCTTACTCTTAACCGACACTATAGAACTTTCTGAAGCAACACTCTCATTATCATCAATGTTTTTACTTCTTGAACGCGTCGACCGTCGTTTGGGAGTCGATATAGACTCGTCTAGAACCTTCGATTCGTCCGACCTCTCCGACATTTCTCGTGAAACGCGTCTGGTTATAATTTTTCTCACTTCAGCGCTAGTTGGTGTTTTCGCTCGTCTTCGTGAAGGTGACGCTATTTCACTAGTTTTGGCGTTTTCTGGAGTCTTTTGTTCTATTTCTACAGATTTATTGGAAGCGTTTGACTGTGATCGCTTTCTTGTTGCCGGCGTTTTCATTTCCACATCAATTTCAGTTTCTGTCGTAGATTTGTTTGATGAAGTTGATTTGCCGCGTTTTCTTGAACGTGTGGGTTTTTCTGTTTCTTTTTCAACAGTGCTTTCTGCCTCAGTCTTTTTAATTTCTTGCACTTTTTCGATTACTTCAGGAATTTTTTCGATTACTTTTGGGATTTTTTCGATTACTTCTGGAATTTTTTCTACAACTTGAGGTTTTTCTATAACTTCTGGATGTTTTTCTATAATTTCTGGAGGTTTCTCTATATGTTCTGTGTTTTTTTCAATAACTTCTGGAGATTTTTCTTTAACTTCTGGCATCGCTGCTACAGTTGGTACTGCAGCATCCACTAGTACGGTTTCACTAGTTTTCTTATCTTCAGGTTTATCGACTATAGGTTGTTGTTCCGTTTCTATGACAGTTTTGGTCTCGACGACTGTGTGAGCTACTTCGACTAGTTTTGGGCTGTCAACTTCTGTAGTAGAAGGCGCTTGTTCTTCAGTTTTACTGTCAGTTTTGGCGACTGAGGCTTCGGCTTGTACTTCAGGTGTAAATTCTGCAAAGTAAAACATAGACTTAGTTAAGTGAATACCAAAGTTAGCACAAAAATGTTACGGATAGATACCTAATATATTAAATCTATTCAATAGTCTGACTCTTATGGCTACATCATCATCATCAGTCGAAAGATGTCCACTGTTGAACAAAGGCCTCCCCCATAGACCGCCACAATGAACGATAGCTTACCAATAGGCTAAATACCTCGTCTCAAAAATGGAAATAGGATATCCCCTTTTTGATTTTTGTAGTTTGTAGTCAGGGGCTGTATTTTTTGAATATATTACTTTTCTCTAATCTTATCTTTTTATTATGTGTAAGAGAGTCCATATCAACGCGGAAAAAGTCGTGGGCGAAGTGCTATTGTTTGTATAAGGTAAAATAGTCGAAAATATTAGGTAAATGGGGGGGGGGGGATTTGTTATAATATGTCAATTACCTGTTTCCATAGGTTTTTCAACGGGTTTTTCTTCGCTAACATTCGCCTTATTACTTTCGCTTGAATAGTTGAGATTCACGTCCGACTTGTCGGACTCTACCATGGAATTATCATCGGTTAGAAGTGAGTAGTTAGCTTGGTTCAGCGGATCTGTAACATTATCTACTAAACTTTCAACGACTGTTTCATTTTTATTTTCAACTTGCGTTTCAATTTCTGGTATTCCGGGTGTTTGAAGTTTCTCATTTACATCAACACGTTCAACTATAACGGGAGTTTCAATATTTTCTTTTGCAATACTATCAATTTTTGGTGTTTCATTTTCAACAGCTGTTTCTATTTTTTTCTCTTTATTATTACTTTCGATTTTTTGTTCCAGCGAGTCAGTTTCTGTGTCTGTTGTGTGCTCATCTATTTGGAGTTGGTCACTGAATTCGTCGGAATCTTCGATCGATATTACCTCTTCGTCTTCCGAATTTTTTGTCTGAAATTAATGTTTTATTTTAACATCGATTAACCCTTTAAACCCCACGGTCTTGTATAGTAGACAATGCTTCCGCGCCCTCCACGCTATAACTCTACCAGGAGACAAAATAATGTCGTAACATTTGTGTAATGTAACATACAATAATCGTAATAAATGTTATGATTAGATATTGTCTTCTAATAAAGTCGTCGCGTGCAGTGCACGGAATCGCTTGTCTTCTATAGAAGACTGGCGCTAAAAAGGTTAAATAATGTTCGGATCTAAACTAGGTTTCAAATAGTCTGGGACTTGACCAACTATACTAATGTTCTAATAAATTTTAATATCTAATTAACTATGGAATAATGATTTCTATCACTTACGCGAATATTAGACATTGAAATAAAACTAGTAGTTTTATTTCAATTAACTATGGAATTTTAGTGGCGAGACTATGTTAAACGTTCTTTGTTAAACGTAACTAGGAACTAATATTTTAATACTAGACTACCGTGGAGTAATCTTAAGAATTACCGAGAGAGTTTTGGTAAAGATTTTACCATCACTTAGTTTTTTTAATGCCGCTTTCCGCTTTTCACGCATGCGCATCTGTCGACATAGTTTGATGATCATACATAACACCAGATAAATAAATTACATAAATACTAGCCGTTAAGTGTAACCATTAATACTAGTACAAATATTAATGGAGTTTTTATAATATTAGTACAATTTTGATATTTGATTTTACTTACCGCACTGGACAGTGAGCTTTCATTCTCTGACTCTTCATCATCATCTTCATCTCCGTTATCACCTGATGAATCACTATCTTCTTGATCATCGTCGTCATCATCATCAGACATATCCTGTATCTCATCGATCTCCCGTTCAATCTCTACTATCTTCTCCTTTTCCTTCTGTTCGGCCGCAGTCTTCTCGTTTTCTTGCGATTGCTTATCTTCCATTTCCACGTCACTATCATTCGTCATCAGACTGGATGCTTCTTGTGCTGCCTTCGAGTTATCAGCAGAGGTCTCAGCAATAGTGCTATTAGTACTACGCAGCACGGATTTCTCGAAATCAGTTTGGATCATTTGTACGAACGCCGCGAACGGTTTGGACACATCCTTATCAGTTTTAGCATCGTCTTTTTCTTCTTGTATGCTTGAGGAGTCCGCAACACTGCTTTCGTAGCTATGTAACACTGATTTGTCGAACTCTGTTTCGTTTAATGTGAAGGCTGGTAGAGGTTTTAGTACTCTTGAGACACTTTGTTCAGTGATCACGACCTTTTCTTCCCTAATGCTGGTCGACGTGTCACCCACACTGCTCGTGTAGCTATGTAGTACTGATTTCTCTACGCATGTTTCGTGTAGCGTGGTGAAGGCTGGGAGCGGTTTGAGGCCTGATTCCACTGAGCTTTTATCAGATTTGGCCTCTTTGTCAACTGTTTCTGATATCGTGCTGTCCGTAGAGCTTTGTAATACGGATTTGTTGACTATGGGAGAT
This sequence comes from Abrostola triplasia, assembly GCA_946251915.1. Lineage (NCBI taxonomy): Eukaryota > Metazoa > Arthropoda > Insecta > Lepidoptera > Noctuidae > Abrostola > Abrostola triplasia. The sequence continues at coordinate 3,426,091 of OX276433.1, forward strand.
AGGGTGACGTCCATTAGACTGGGCACTTGTTTGAACGTCTTCATAGGAGTGCACTCGATAGCGCTATCCGTGCTTTCTGTGGTTTCCGTCTCCATTTGTTCGGTTTGTTTCGTTTTAGCGAACGTGTTATGTTCGAGAACGATGCGTGATAGAGACTTCTTGGTTCGCGCTGAGTGTTCGATTTTAGGAGACATTAGTTTTTCTGGTGTTTTAGATCGACTCCTAGAACAATGGTGTTGGCACATTATTATTAATAATTATTAAAATAAGTGTCATTTTACTCAATTTGCTATGTAGTATTAGATTTATTTTAAACACATACCTGAGACTGCGTGGGGTAGGTTTAACAACCAATTCTTGGACAACTTCTATATCTGGAGTGCGAGAACGGCTTCTGTAGATAACAATAATTTAACTTTATGATTAAGTATGAAGTTTGTGGTGGCTGTTTGTAGTTGCATTAGTAATGAAAATATTTATTAATAAGTACAAACGAAGGATTGTTAATTTATTCACACCATTGAATTTTACTAAAAGAAACTAAGAATAAAACAATAAAATTAAAGTGCTAGTAAAAATACGTGAGGAAACCCATGAGCCAAAGCCATGTCAGAGGCCTACAGGCGGTTTAAAGTCTAACACCAGGTTGTTCATCAACCATACGATAAGAAGTAAAGAATAAAGCAATGTTTATACCTCAAGCTTCTTCGACTGGCCGAAGAGGATGAAGAAGATTCAGTGTTGGAAGACTTTGTTGGCGACTCTGTGATCGCCTCTAGTTTGGGAGACTCGGCCACGCCCTTCTCTTTACGTTCAGGAGTGCGGGACCTACTCCTGTCATAGAGCAGAACTTTTATGTAGACACTTGTATTTTAGTAACATTTTCTGTATAAATTGAAATGTCTGTGTGTGAAATTGTTACTGGGTTTTTCCGTTAGGTAATTCTCAGTAGCAGCGCGGAGTCTGGATTTGTGCCCGGTTGATGGCAATAGGCTCGCCCCCTATTACATTGGGAACGAAAAAAAAACACTGGCGAAATGTGGGTGTACTATATGCGCACCTCTGCCTACCCCTTCAGGGAATACAGGCGTGATGTTATATGAATGTCTGTGTTCAAAATGTGTCTATAAATGACCAAATATTACTTTGTTAATAAGAAAACATTTTGATAATCGGTGCGCGGATAAGGCCCGAACAATTCGTTACCGTATATGCGCTCAAGTGTGAGCTCGCGAATGTGTCAAAAGTGTTACATACAACTGAGACCATGGCTCTTAGTTAGGCTTAGATACAGTTCTGAGCATGTCACAGTTCCGCAGACCGCGACATACCCCCCTATTGTACTTAAAAATTATATTACGCAGCGATAACTTTTGCCCAGCCAAGATCAAAGAGGAGTAAAAACATCAGTGATACTATTTAGTGGTTCAGTCGGTACAGCCTCACTCAGTTTTGACATAGCTTTAACTGTTTTTACAACTCCAGACTTATTTATTGTTATATCTTTGTATGTGATTTGCGTTTTCGAAAAAACTATTTATTTTCTCCTCTCAGTATTGTACTAACGTTCTCTAGATGTATATCAGAATATCTTGGAAATATCTGAAACTAGTCTATAAGGTATGTATAGGTTTTACCTAAGTTGTCGCGGCACACTGAGCGTGGTTCTGGCGGGATGCGGCTCGCTCTCCACCTCCTGCTTGGGTTGCTCGGGAATGGACGCGAGCGGGGACGAGCGGGGACTCAGCTCGGGGGTGCGGGATCTGCTCCTGTCAAGACAACTCATAAGTACATTGTTCCTCACAAAATTCACAATCTGTCTTTGTAATGTTACTAGATGCAGATAGTAGTATAGTCTCCTACAAGGGACTAGTTCACCAACACCATTCATTTTAACATAGTATTAAGTGTAACTTTGTGGAAGAGAAAATATTTTTTTTAATTATTATCATTCAGCTTGGGACTTTCATCTGTGTGATTTTTTTTGGTGTCGTTATTGGGTGCCTCCTTGGTCTAGTGGTCGTTAAGGGTGACTGCTGAGCATGAGATCCTGGGTTCGAATGCAGGCAGAGATGTACCTACAGTACACCTGGCGAAATATGGGTGAAAGGTGGGCAATAAAGTCGCTCCCTTATTACATTAGGACTTAAAAATGTAACCATACCTGTTCATTAACGGCGTGCTCTCTCCACTGGCAGCCCTGATCCCCCTCCTCCCCTGCGGCGTCCTCGGCACTTCCCGCCTCTCTTCGGCTACCTTCGTGTCATCAGCGACGGCAGTATCTTTTATCTCTATCGATTCATCTTTGGGCTCGCGTATTTCCGTAGAGAGTTCTGTGTGGTAGTTGTGACGTTTCTCCCCTGAGTAGCGCGGGTTGATGAGCGTGACGGGAATGTCTGCTATGCTCTCAATAGACGTATTAGGGTCGTCGGATAAACTGCTGTTGACTGATATTGAGAGAGATCGCCTGAAATAAAGAGATTTTTTAATTGATTTTTGTTGTTAATAATAATTAAAATAAAAGGGGTTGATAGTATTGTTCATATTAGACGTTTAACACCTCAGTCTGCCCGTGACCATGAATGCTGTAAAGGATTCGAAACGTCGGGACAAAAAATCAATTAACACTTTGACTGTGCGTGAAGCAGACACAATAGTAAAACAATAGCTATGCATCGGTGGGTCATTACACTGGGAAAGGGTTAAAAATAAACTTATTTTACCCATGACGGTATGGAGAAAGTATATGCGTTTAGGGTGAGAGGTTGTTTGTTACGGATAATATTATTGGCCATAACAGTACATTATATTGCGGGAAAGACGTGGCCTGAAATGGCATTGGATAGGGTTTTGTGGAGGAATAATCGGGAGGCCTTTGCCCAACAGTGGGACACCGAACAGGGTACATAAAAAAACAGTACATTAAGAATAGAAATTAGTTTTACCTGGCGCGAACAGTGTCTTTGAAAGATTTTCTAGACTTCACCGTCTCCTCTGTGGCCAACTTCTTTGGCGGGGACTCCAATGGATGGTTTTCATTCTAGAAACAAATATTAAGTGAAATTAATTAGCTTACACTAATGTTCTTGATAAGGTTTAGATTAGACTGGATGAAATTTTACTTTATTATTCATTTGCCAGTAATCTAAACAATGTAAACTGCCTCGTTGGTCTAGTGACCACTAGCCATGCACAGCAGTCGTCGAGTCCTCGGTTCGAATCCCGAGTCAGGTAAAGTGTTGCTGGATTTTTCTGTTAGGTAGTTCTTAGTAGCAGCACGGAGTCTGGATCTGTGCCCGATTGATAGCAATAGACTCGCCTCTCTTATATTGGGACCTATAACATAACTGGCGAAATGCTGGTGTAGTATTCACCTCTACCATCCCTTTTGGGGAATACAGTCGTGATCTTACATGTGTGTAATTTAAACAAATACAATAAATAAACAACACTCACCATAGCATGTGAAGTAGTAGTACAAAAACTGTCAGAGGACACGTCCATCTCTTTCTCCCTTATAGCGGAAGCTGAACGCTCGATCTCTTTCTCTCTCATGGTGGAGGTAGATCGTTCTCTTATGACGTCACGGGGAGCGGGTTCTATCGTCACTGTTGGCGGTGAGGGACTGGAACCGGCTTCTGAAGTATTTGGAATTGTGAAACGAAGATGTCTGAAAGAGAAACATTAGAAATTAAATATAAACAGAATATTGGAAATCTTGTTGATATAGGACAATAATAATTCGTTTATTAAAAACTAGCTATTGTTCGCGGCTTTGCCCGCGTTAACTAGTCTATGTCCTTTCTCTCTTAAACTTTCCACATGTCAAATTTTATCAAAATCCGTCCAGCGGTTTAGTCGTGAAGGCTTAACAGACAGACAGAGTTACGTAGGTTTCGAACTCGGACGGAGCTCTTATTCGCGAGCTGGTTACGCTGCAGAGTCGCGAGCCGAAGTGGCCGAACTAGTCGGGCATTCCCGAATACACACGTGAGTATAACTGTAATATAGAGTAAATAATATGGATAACACTAACAAAAGTTATTATAGTAATATATAACATACTTTACTATTATAACTTTCGTGAGTGTTATCCATATTATCTACTATATATTCCGGTTATACTCACGTCGATATTCGGGAATGCCCGACTAGTTTCGGACTCTAACGGAGCCCTTATTCATGAGCAGGTGACGCGGCGGGGTCGCGAGCCGATTATAACATACTTGTTGGTAGAGTCGCTGTAGTGAGTGTTGTTGCTGGCAGTCTCCAACAGTTCGTCGTCGCTGTCTCCTAGATATCTGGAGTCTACCGGCGACGGGGCCTCTCTTTCCATACCTTCAGTTCTTCTTATCTGTAACAAAAGAATTTTCTTAATACTGTGTACATAAACGAGTTATCAATACGTTTATTTTTGAACCGGTGTCTAATATTCTTTTTTTGTCATGTCAAGGGATTACCCGGAGACAAGACTTCGATATTAAATAAAACGTCAACTATGCCTTTTTAATAATCTTCTAGTTATAGGTATGAGACTCGAAAGTAATAAACGAATCGTAAATCCTCTCTATGTTATCTTTACATACATAAAGTCACGCCTGTATCCCTGAGGGATAGGCAGAGACCACGGATTTCCATTTGCTACGATCCTGGCATACTTCTTTTATTTTTATGTAATTGAAATAAACTTTTTTTTTTCTTTCGCTTCATTCACACGCATTATATTCCTCATACACTCTTCGTCTGCATATTTAGAAGTACCTAAGGGTACTCCTCACTTGCCCGTTTTGCACAACATTTCCGATTTGGTCATCTTTCAGATTTCTATTATGTAATGTGATGGAACTATAAGCATACCTGTTTTCTCTGATCATAAATTTGTTTCCAGCATTATTATTTATTTCCTTTATTTCCTTTATTTACATATGTTTTCTTATTTATTACATTTTTAAATACATTTAAAAATATAAAAATTTTATTATTAAGAGCTCATAATGTCCCACTGCAGAGCAATGGCCTCCCTACTCTCTGAACATACGGAACATAAAAAATCAAGTGGTTACCCACCTTTAGAATACTATGAGGCGTGCCAGCCCTCTCGTTGTACAGCTTACAGTCGGGGCTCTGTACGTCCGGCATGTCGAGCAGCGTGGCCATCTGTGTGCTGAGCTTCTCGCTCACGTGGAACGGGGTGCCCATCTTAGGAGTCTTCGGAGTGCCCGACAGGTCCAGCCGGGCACGCTTCGGCGGCGTCGACTCTGATGGTTTCTGTTCTGACGATAGGATGCTGCAGGAAGACAAAACAGGGTAATATCAGACGATGTTCTGACAGAGCGAGGTGGAAATAAATTAAAGCTTACTCCACCAACATAAGACCCATGGTTAAGATGGCAAAAAAGGGAACGTAAAATGCATACATTTCGAGTTGAAACATGACGCCCTTGTACATAAAATTTCATATTGTAATTCGATATTTTAGTTATGTGTACAATAAAGAATTATGAATTATGACTGAAAATACGACGTAACTGTCAAAAAGTTCAGTGGACATGAAGAGAGACCAATAACAACATGAAGCTCGCATATTTAATCATTATCATCATCAGCCAGAAGACGTCTACACACATAAAGTTACAGAAGACGCTGCTGTCCATTTTCTGCATTTTCCCTTAGTCGCCTCCTACGACACCCACGGGAGGAAATGGGAAAGTGCTATTTTGGCCCGACACCCCAAAAAAATGAATTAAAATAAATAAACTCACCTTCTAGTTCTTGTTAACTTCGGAGTGCAAATGAACGGCGTATCTTCAATATTTAGCGCCCGTTTGATGCCCCGGCGCATCTTTGGTTTGTTTACCCACGTCTCACTTGCATTCTCTATGGTGTCCTAACAAATAATACCAATAAAAAGTTAAAACAAAAAAAAGTTAAAAATTATGTATTTAAATGACAATGTTCCCTAAGAATGTGTTTGAAGCTTTGTGGATGATTTTTGATCAAGTTTAAACAATTATCACTAAGAGTTCCGAACGAATCCAAAAATAGCCGAGCGTTTTCGAATTATTCACTACACTATGAGAGCAATGCACTCATTATTAAAAAAACAAGTGAAACACGCACTGTCTAAACACACACTGAGTTCACATGAGCTAAAAACTACCCACGTATGTATGTCGAGATACATCTATTAACCTATAACTATGTTGATTATAATTATTAATGTTGAACATAAAAATAGTTTCGCCTATAATTCAGAATTGGGGCGACGATAATAGATAATCTCAATTTATATAAGATTAATTTACTTTTTTAGAGGAAGGTTGATTCGTGATTTATGTTTAGAATGTATCTAATCTGAAAGTATATTGTTTATGTAGTTTTTATAGCGTGTATTTTTAAAAGAGGTCAATACAATGTATTACGCATAATGAACACACGCAAACTCGGTAATATTAAATGGAATGGTTATTTTTGATAATAAATTTCAAACATAACAATATGATCGCACTTCACACTAATATTATGAAGGCGATAGTTTGTTACTGTGTTTGTATGTTTGTTACCTCTTCACGCACAAACGGCTGGACCGATAACATTTGGTATTGAGGTAACACTCTGGTTTAACACATAGGCTACTTTATATCCCGAAAAATATGTAGCAGGCAACATTATTAATTAGTATCAAACCTGAGTTTTAATAGTTTAACCAACACATGTTTTTATTATTGCACTTAGTTTTTAATGTACTGTTCATGGCATATTTATAGTTAATCGTCAAAAACACTATTTAATTGAGTGAAGAGTGAGAGAGTTGAGAGGAGCATTCGGTTCTCAATGAATATGTTATGTCTGAGTTAGTTAAGTAATATCGTTAACACAAGTTGGTAATTAATATCCATTACCAGTATTATATTAGCATGCATTTAGGTTAGTCGACTTAGATAACACTCACCTGAATAAAGGATGATTTGTATGTGAAGGTGTTTTTGGGAGATTTCGCCTTCACAAATACGGACATCGGCTTTGGTACAATCACTGAAATATAAAGATGAAAGCTAACTTGTGATTTCATTTTGATTGATTAAGGTAATTCCAGATTACGTCTTCATCTCCGTGGCCAGTAGACGAACGAAAACATATCACAAGTTATGAGAAGGGTTTTGTAGAGTTCAGAACTTAACGTACATTCTAGAACCACGTAAGTACGGCTGGAGCATTATGGCATGATTTTCAAAATAGATATTTCAAATCTTGTTATCGTATGGTTGATGAACAACCTAGTGTCGGAGTTTAAACCATCTGCAGGCTTTGATATGGCTTTAAAAACTGTTGAAAAATCACTCAGGTGAGAATGATGATGTTGACTGATAACTAATTTACAGCACGCACATGAGTTCGAAAAAAACATTGACGTGTGCTAGGGTTTGAATTTGCAACCTTTGACTAAGCAGTCCAACGGTCGTACCACTCGGCGATCAGGGCTATTATATTAGAGTAAAATATTTCAAATATGCCTACCGTGCGGCTCCACATCTTTGGTGTCGAGCGCGTAGTGTGCGACAGTGTTGGCGATAGCCGGGAGGGAGGAGCACACCACCTCCACGATGGCGTCCCTAGCGCTGTCCCTGTCTAGCATATCTATCAGCGACTCCACGGATGTCGATACGTCTTTGCCCCGCTGTTTAGAATGTTTTAGCTTGTTGTTGTATCTCTCCGCTTCTAAGTATCTATGGAATTAGAATAATTTATGAAAGCGGAATACGATTTTTTTTTAATACTTGCATAGAGTAAACATTGTCATTTTCAAGGCATTTTATTGTACAGGAAATTCAAACTATTTTTACATATACAAGCATTTTTCAACACTGGAACTATCAAGTATGTAAAAACTTAATTGTAGTGTCATGTTAAGCCGCGTTTGCTTCAGCATCATCCACAAATTGCTAAAATGGCAATCAAAGAACCAAATTCATTTTCAAATTCGTCTAAATGTGTGACGTCATACATTCGTACTGCCTAGAGGCCCTAGACCAACCGACTCACCTAGACTGCTGCAAGTAGTACATGACCAGTATGTCAGACGTGTGCGGGTCGTTGGAGTCCTCCAGATACCTCACGAACACTTCCTCTTCGAATGACGTCATCGTCACTTGTAATATTTTAGCCAGATTCCCTGTGTTGCGACAACCTGAGGAAAGAGTAAGGTATAGTTATTGTAGTATTGGAAGAAGGCGAAACAAACATTTGGCTACAAGTTAATAAAATCTTAATTTGCTCCTGGAGTAAGGTATTCCTATTATTTTTTGTTTTGGAGTATGCTTGATGCATGTATTGGCAAAAAACTGATTTCTTGACTCAAAATCAAGTACATATCAATTTAAATACATTACATGATTTGTGCATTGTGCAATATATTGTATTTTCTGCGTTACTTATAGCGACGCCCACAGAAGTCATACAACAATTTAAGAATATCTAACTAAACATAACATCACGCCTGTATTCCCGGAAGGGGTAGGCAGAAGTGAACATATAATACACCCACATTTCGCCAGTTATGTTTTAGGTCCTACTGTAATAGGGGGCGAGCCTATTGCCATCAACCGGGCACAAATATCTAACTAGAACTAGAATATCTAACTTTTATTCCCTAATCCAAATATAAAAACCTTTCGTTGCCGACTGTACACTGAAACTGACCTTTGAAAAAGTACTGCAACACAGTGACCTTATCCTCCACACATCCAGCATTCTGCACACACATCCGTATAACATCCAGAGCTTCGAACACCAGTCCCCTCGCCAGATACAAGTTGCAACAAGACTGCCAGTCTTCAAGTTTATCGTGGTCATTGACCCTGATCGAACATGTCGCTAAGTCTCCGTCTCTGTCGCGCATGTTCTGTATGGGCGCAGGTTTCCGCACGTGCAAGTATTGGAGCGCTGCTTGAGTTTTCTTCTGCGCGAGGAGGGTTGAGAGGACGACGTTGTGTTGCCAGTCTGAGAGTGTGTTGCCAGTCAGACATTGTAGTTGGTCGAGAGCAAACTGTAATAAGAATGAATTGTTAGTATCTTTACTGTGTTTATATAACCGTTATATAAGATTACAGTAAGATAAAATATTCTTTAGATGAGTCCTATACACGGAAAAAGTGTCAAATACAGTGCATTAGTCTCTTGTTGTTCTTTTATGTCCTTTTTACGGGCTAGAGATATAGCAAGTGTCTAGAAAAATAAATGATTTGTTAGTAAATTATATGTTGTAATTACTTACATCAAAATCCCTGTGATCAAGATGCCAGAAGGCTTGCGTGGCCTTAATAGCTGTGTTGCTCAGACCGAACATGGTGGGGAACTGCATCAGTCTCCGAATCACCGCTTCATATCTGTAAATACAGAATTACCTTCAATCATTTTTTTTCTTTAATAATCACGAACATAAGAATGGAAATTATCGAGTAGTATGTTTCCTAGAGATGATCAAAAACCACCATTATGTTGAGCGAATTGCTTCGAAGCAAACCAGCAAAATAGCTCGGCTTGGCTGGGGAAGGATGTAGGATCCATACTGCTAAAGGAAAGTAACATAGTCCCATTACTTATAAAAATGGTCAATCAATAATTATAATAATTGAACTATTGATTAAATTATACAGGTTACTGTAATTTGCATAAATGTAAAAAAGATAAAGAAGTCCATTGACTTAAGATTACTGAAGTGTTTAGGTTTTATCATCGTAAGTATCATTTAAGTGTACCGATAATAGAGATTAGAAATTAATAATAGAAATTTCACTCACCGCACTTCATCATACACCATAGAGTAATCCACAAGCAGGTACAGAACTAGCGAGTGTTTGTGTTCTTCTGCGATTTCAGGTATGAGGTACAGTCGCAGCAGAGAGTATAGTGACGGAGGAGGGTACAGGCCATTGCACTCACTACCTCCTTTTATCCACATTCTGTAAGTAATCTTATATATAAATTTCTCGTGTCACAATGTTCGTTCCCGTACTCCTCCGAAACGGCTTGACCGATTCTCATGAAATTTTCTGAGCATATTGAGTAGGTCTGAGAATCGGCCAACATCTATTTTTCATACCCCGGGTCAGCTAGTATTGTATAAATGTAAATCACAGTGTTTGAAGAGAGAGTGACATGAATTTTGTATAAAAATTGTTGAAATGACGAATACAAGGTATATAAGTAAGATTGAGAATTTCAAATAAAAAACCCAAGTACAGTTTAACTGCTTATAAATCTGAACCTAAGTCCTAATGCTTGATAGTTGCATCACATATGTATAGCGAAAAAACTGGCGGTGATTCTTAAAAAAGACATAACAAATTTGAATATTCTAGTTCTCTCTCTAACACAGGTGGACGCATTCGTGACGGACATCAGTGCGAACCACACGTGATATTTGACCTCCAGTATAAGTGTGTCTATGCCTGTGTACCTACAATTTTAGTCTAATACAAATTGTATTAACCGACTAAAAGCAGTTATTAATTAAAAGAATGGTTTAAATAACTCACTGATGTGTCCTCTCCCCTCCAAACTCTTGTTCAATCAGCTGATCGATGTACAGCAGCGAGCAAGGCTTGTTTGACTCATTCTCATCGGGGGGCGCGTTGTCTTGTAAACGATTTAGTTTTAGACGCCTGGAAAAATAAATAGCATTATAAAAAGCAAAGGTGTTGCATTTTATAACTGTTATAGATGAGGTCGAATTATTATAGATAGAACACCATTAACCAACAATAATTCCAAGACACTAATTCTCTATAAAAATGCTTGATGGTGCTGGTGATTAAATCCGATTAATTTGCAGTTTAGTTAATTCGATTTTAGTCGCATTGAAAACGATAAATTATTAGTGAATTTAGTTGGCAAAATAGTGATAACATAATTTTCTATGATCATAAAAAATTTTGACAGCTTAAAAAAAAAGTATGTAAATTGATAAGTGCACGAACTATCAATATACATACTTTTATCTACTAATCTAACTACTATCAAATATCCAATTGTCTCATGCCTTGGCGAAGGCCGATATTTGATCATATTATTCATGGATTAGTAAAAGTAAATAGCCCACCTCTTGTTGTAGGTGGCGTACAGTTGCTGCGCGGGGTAGGGCAGCGCGTTGTACCCGTCGTGCCTCTCGGGCAGCAGCCCCACGCGCAGGAACCACTGCACCACCTGGAAGTACTGCGACACCGTGCCGATGCCCTTGTGCTTCTCTTCGATCTCGCTCAGCGCTGGATTGTGGACGAAAATTAGTTAAAAGCTAAACATTTTTAACATTTTTTTGTATATTGTGTGTACATAAATTGTTAATAAATAAATAGATAATATTATAATAAATTCAAGTGGTGATATAAATAAAACATATAACACTATTGGAAAATCTAATAAAATTCTACAGGGACGAAGTCTGGGGCTTAAACTAGTTAAAAGTGAATATCCCGTTTACACATTTGTTCTACGGCAAATTAAAGTGGATATAAACTGACATACTTATATAACACTAGCTTCCGCCCGCGACTCCGTCCGCGTGAATTTCGAATGTTTTATAGCCTACTAGCTGCGCCCCGCGGTGTTACCCGCTACATTTTTTCGGGATAAAAAGTAGCCTATATGTTAATCCAGGGTATAACCTATCTACATACCAAATTTCAACCAAATCGGTCCAGCCGTTTATGCGTGAAAGAGTAACAAACATCCACACATCCATTCTCACAAACTTTCACATTTATAATATTAGTAGGAAGTACGATAGTAGGATAGCCTCCCTCGATAAATGGGCTATCTAACACTAAAATAATTTTTCAAATCGGACCAGTAGTTCCTGAGATTAGCGCGTTCAAGCAAACAAACAAACTATTCAGCTTTATAATATTAGTATAGATATATACGTACCATCAGGAATGATCAGGTTGCAGCACTTGGTGAGAACAGCGTCCAACAAGTCTGTCAACTGTGTCAGCTGTTGTACGCAGTGCTCGAGGGACCTCACCACGTTCCTGCAGGTAAACAATACAAACAGATTTACTTCTATTCACCGTCATTTCTAAGTAAATGAGATGGCGATCGCATACGCGGCGTTACGACAAAGCTGTGCCAAGTGGTATCCGGCCTAGAATTCGATTCTCAAGCCGCTTGCCAAGCGTGAATATTATGGCATCCCCCCCCTCTTACCTAAGGGGGAGGCCTTTGTTAACTTCTGATGATTATGAGTCTCATGTGCAAACCCCTATTGTGATGAGATCAATAAAGTTTATTCCCAAATGTTGTGAAAAACAACATTCAAATTATCATTTTTCAACCGACTACAAAAAATATTGACCTGTCTGGTAAGGCTGAAGAGGTGAACAATGGTGCAGTCAGTTCCTTGGCGTTCTCTTTCAATTCAATGGCTCGTTTCCAGCACCAGTCCACCTATAAAAAACACATTCAGTTAAAATATTACTTGTTTTATGATAACACATACTGACAGTAGTAAAAAAAATAAAAAGTTGTGATCTAATGTATTTCCTAATCTTCTAAATAACTATAATACGACTGACCAAGAACGTGAGCGTGCAGCCAGCGCCGCTGTGGCTGCCGGTGGCCCAGTCGTGAGCACACCGCTTCAGGAACCGAGACAGGCGAGCTTCCAGCGCTACTGACAGTAGATACCTGCGTTGTTCCTCCTGGAATATTACAATTAGTGTTACACACAAACGGAGATTGGGTGTTGTTGATGAAGGAATGGCACCGACTTTAACTTGGTGTATATAAAGTGAACTGAATAAAATATTATTTAACACTTTTAAGTTGCGTGTTTTTTGAAGGTTTTTTTTTATATAGGTTTGCTCTTGCCCACAATTCGAGTGATGGTAAGCGATATTGTGGCCTACCATGAAGCGCGCCCACGTATTAGAAACTTTGTGCGGTTCTCCCATAATTTAAAAGTTTGAAGCACAAAAAAAGTTACAAAGTAGTCTCAATGTTGTAAATGGCATAATTTATTTTTATTATAGTGATGTTAATGTTAAAGTTTAACCACATATATCTCTTGTACAACACAAAAATATATAGTAAAAAGAGTAAAAATATAGTCATAATTCATAGCACCAATCATCATCATCATCATCATCAGCCTCAGTTCCCTGCTGGACATAGGCCTCTCCTATACCACCAACGACAAATATAATAATATTTCTATTCGCAGTACCCATTTCGATCATTCTTCATTTCTTCCAGTCCATCCTGAGGTTGTTATACTCCTTTAAAAAGCTCTGCATAATGGTGTGCAATAAAGATTTTTCTATTCCATTTTTTCCGTGAGTTCCTCACCTGAGAAATGTTGTTGGAGTAGGCGTGCACGTAGAGCGGCGTGAGTCCGGCGGCGCGGCAGGCGGCGTGCAGGCGCGGCGGGTTGAGCAGCGCGGTGGGGCCCACGCACTCCAGCGAGCTGATGATCTGGCGCTGGATGCCCACCGTGCTCAGCACGCACGCCTCCGACGTGTTCAGGCAGATGCAGTCTGCGGGGACGGGGAGTACTAAAGACCAGGACTTACTAAAGATTTTTTTAAATTGTAAGTCAGGTGAAAAGACAAAGTTCTTGATAGACCGGACATGATATTCAAGAATTACGATTATTAATACCAGAAAACACAGCTGATCAGAAATCAACTAAAGTTACTTATACATTAAACGAAAACATTTATTCCTAGTATCAGAGCACTTGAAATTAAATATCTCGATATAAGCCCTATTTTAAGACTATGCAGGGATACAACTAGCAAATTTAGGATTTAAGAATACATTATTGATGTACCATTAAGATCCAATTAGTCCCGTTCTATTATTCTAATAACTGCCTCGATGCTCTAGTGGTCGCTTAGTGCGACTGCTGAGCTGTGATCCCGGGCCGGGTAAAGTGTTACTGGGTTTCACATTAGATAATACTCAGTAGCAGCACGGAGTTTGGATTTGAGGCCAGTTGATGGCAATAGGCTCGTCCCCTATTACATAGGGACCTGTATCATAACTATATGTACACCTCTGCCTACCCTTTCGGGAAACACAGGCGTGATATAACGTTATGTAGTTAGAATTGTAGTGTGCACCATACTCACTATACTGCAAGGAGTTGGGGTAGAAGTGTTCCTCCAGGCGGGTGGCGTGGGAGTACACGGCGACGGAGGCGGGGTCCAGGCGCACGTCCAGCGTGACGCACGCGCCGCCCGACAGCTCGCTGCACCACGTCACGCTCATGAAGGCCGTGCTCTCCAGCCGCCAGGTCGCTACGCAACACAACCATGGGATATACCACGCGCCGGCAAACAATCGATAGCTCACCCAGAAGGACAGATTACCACGTATTCAAATCTCGGTTGTCTATAATTTTAAGAAGTTTTCTTAAAAAAAAAATCGAAATTTTGCTTAGAATAGCCACAACGAGCTAAAATATTACAAACATAACAACTAATTCTCACATTTCACTATTATACTTAAAACTCTTTTTCTGTTCTGACAAATTTTATTAAAAACAGTAATATAGACATATGACTAAACTAAAGTGTTCCTGATAGAATAAAAGGGTGAGAACTAAACTCACAACTGAAGCATTTTTATATTTGCCACAAAATACCATATACAGTATTTTTGTAAAACATATCAATATTTTACTATAATAACTTTCGTGAGTGTTATCCATATTATTTACTATATATTCCGGTTATACTCACGGGTGTATTCGGGAATGCCCGACTAGTTTCGGACTCGACCGGAGCCCTTATTCATGAGCTGGTTACGCGGCAGAGTCGCGAGCCGAACTGGTCGGGTGTAGTCGGGCATTCCCGAATACACCCGTGAGTATAACCGGAATATTAGTAAATAACATTTCAATATTTTCCAATACCAGCACATTAAGAATTAAAATTAAATTATTACCTGGCATTTGATCCTTGTACCACTGGTCTAAGTCAAACAGGAGCATTCCATATTGTGTGGATGAATTTGCATTCTCACCCCAACACTCCCAAACTATCTGGCAAATGTTCAACATACCTGTAAAGAAAATTATGCTGTTATTTGTGTTAACAGTAAACATAGAATATCACTTCTTAGTTGTATAAACAAACTATTAGAATTTTCTTTGGATTCTTGTGCAGAAAGAGAAAATAATGCTTTTGCTAATATTTCTAGTCTTCATAGCTGATTACCACTTTTTATGTCCTTTCTCTAACCAAATTACACTCTTATTAGCATATCAAGAAAAACCTTTCATTAGCCTTAAATGATGAATGTAATAAAAAAAAAGTATCACAGTAGATTTTCAATGAATAAATAAATATTTATTATATATGTACAACAACTTAACACTTAGTGTAAACCTTTGATTGCAATTATCTCCAATAACAGTATAACAACTATAAGTACTTTTCACGCACAATGGCCCACTAAAGAGGCTAAGTGCGGAAAATACCCAGCAATACCATACCAAGTACTAAATAATGATAACTTACTCTCTTCACCTTCGGCTGCTAAAGTAGAATTCACGGAGTAAGCGTGGCACGACACGCATTTCCCTCCAAGAAGCGCTGCTTCATCTACTGTGCTCAACTCCAGTTGAAATCTTATTGTGGCAGTGGAGAACTCCTAGAATAACACCGAAACTAATTAGATACTATAAATAATGTCTAGTGGCATGAAGAGCTAATAATAGTCCAATAGGAAAAAGGTTTTATCTGCTTTTCATTTACTGAAGCATTATCATAATTATAGACAGTTACATGAATACTCTTTATTTAACACAGATTTTGATGATTATTTAACAATTTCGAAATTCAATACATGTATACATGACGTTGATAAAAAAAACGAAATATAAACTAATGGATCACTTGACATGTTAAAAAAACAACATTAGTCTTACTTGGTAAAGACATTTGGTGTCAGACAGCATTCGTTTCCCCTGATATGTCAGTGAGTACATCACAGCCAGTGGGAACTCCTCCTCTTCAAAACGGTCTGTGACTGAGAACACCACCCATAGGTAGCAGAATGCTCGAGGATCATCACAGGGCTCCTAGTAAAAGAATTAGGGGTCAGTAAGGCACAAGAGGGTATTTTATCTTTAGTATTAATAATGAATTAAAAATAGCCAATGTTAAGTACATGGCAGAAAGTACTGTAAGGGTTTATCCTGGGTGATTTTCGACCCACTTGCCCTTTTTCTAGACTTTGACTTCATAAAACTTCTGAATCAAGATCTCAATTACCTGGAATCCAAAATGTGTAACAGGCAAGCACTCAACATTGACTTGAGAAGTAAATTCCAATTCTAAAGTCATAATATTCCAAATTTGGAATGCTCCAAAATTGAATCCAACTGCTAGACTGCCTAATTGTGGAATGTATTGTAATATGGTGACTCTAATATGGTCTCTTTTGGCTTTCATCCGTACAGTACCGTCTGGATTACGGAATATGTATTGACCGTCTACTAAAGAGTTCTCATTCAGTAGGATAGCTAAATGATCATCATTTTCTAGTGCCAATTCTCTTTGTTCTATAATTCTGTGTACTGCATTAAGTTGTAAGAAACTCAAGTTGGCTGGATTGAATTCATTTAAGATGAGATGTTCGTAGCCTTGAGAGATGTCTTTTAATGCTGAAAAGAAATAATGAAATGATTAAACTTTATACTGTCATTAGTAGTACTACCTTTCTATTAAATAAATATATTTTGAAAATTCATGTAAATTAGTGTAATAAAAAACTAAGTTGTGGTTCAGACTCTTATATAATACTAACTTTAAATGACCAGA
The DNA here is from genome assembly GCA_946251915.1 of Abrostola triplasia. Lineage (NCBI taxonomy): Eukaryota > Metazoa > Arthropoda > Insecta > Lepidoptera > Noctuidae > Abrostola > Abrostola triplasia. Next base: position 3,442,917 of record OX276433.1, read on the forward strand.
ACTCAATTTTAACTCCAGAACAAACAGCATTGCATAAAGTTAATAACATAGGCTAAATAAACAACACACAATGAAATAAACATACAGTATACGGTAGAACACTTACCTTGTATTAAACTACCTCTATTGAGATCAAACGCAAATATCTCCCCACTCTTTGTCCCTGCCATGACCACACCATCAAAGCATGAGAATGGTCCATCTGGGATTCTATCACTGACTGCTAGTTCTGTGACCACCACTTCGGTTTGTATGCAGCGTAACAGCTGTGAGCCATTGACGTGCAACACACAGATAATTCCAGCGTCATCAGTTTGTAAGCTGATGATCAGCTGTACGGAGTTTGCGGTCAAAGGCCGTGGTAGCTCCACTACACTTGTAACCAATGTGTTGAAGTTACTGAAATGAAAGTTGAAGTTCCGTTATTGGTAAATAATTAGGTATGTATTATATAATAATCCAGGTTTTGACAAACATTTCATCTATTAAGATAATAAATATTGGATTGTTAAGAAATTATTTGAAACTACAATGAGTACAAAACTTTGTCTATAAAATACAAGGCCATTTACAGGTATTTTCGAGTTGCTACAGCGAGTAAGAATGAAATAATTACCTTAATGGTGTCCCAAAAGTTCGAGCTGCTACCTTCAACCCGGTTCTAAGATCAACCACACAGAATTTAGGGCCCAGAGCCAGCCAGCCATGCTTGGTATCCTTCAATATTCCGCCAAGAGGTGTTTTGTCTGCAATGTTAACATGATTAACACCCACACTACGCCTTAAAACCACATATCACTATTTATAAATATGTTGTCACTTTAACTAACCTGAGAACTCTTCGGTCGGTTGCAGAAAACTAAACACAGCAGGGGACAAATTTGTAGTTTTAACAATAGAAAATACACTGTCTTGCAGCTTTTGCATTTTAAGTGTTTATTATTTGTATATTTTTCAACTTCTAACCGAAAACTGAATTTATGAGAGGTTATGATACATATTATTGAAATGATTCTAATCTTAATTTACAAGATTTGTATTCGGATAGCATTAATTTAGCGATTAAATATTGCATTAGATGTTAAAGCGTTAAAATATATTGAAATAGTTTATGAATTTCCATTATATTCTTGATCAGTAATCAGCGCGCGGCGGTATCGAAATACGAAAAACTTCAAAATTGACAGCTGTTCAATCCTCACAGGCCAATGAGCTTCTGATCAGTGTTACCAATTTCTAGCTCTACTAACTTAGTGTAATCCGTGTACAGGTGAAATGTTTATATTGAAATATTGGTAATTGATTATTGGAAAAATCTTAACAGTGAAGAAAAAAAAATTATTTATATATTATTCCTAAAAAGATTGAAAAGTTATTCTTTGAAATTAAAATATGATAATTTACTAGTAATCTTTCGAATGCTAGTGATGTCACGTTACCCTAAATTAATGTAACAGAAAAGCTAATACTATGATACGTTATATTATCGTTATATGTATTACTACAGTACAATACTACAGATCCGTTAACCTGAGAGGCGAGCAGAGACCTAGGATTTCCTTGTCAACCTATTTATTATTATAGACTCAACATATTTTGTTTGTATTTGGCTAATTTAGAATGATTCTGAGGAAGATAGGAATAGGAATATTGAGTATGCATTGACTACTATTCATTGCTAATAGGTACTTGTGACTAGGACACAGTCGAAAGATGGATAAAGAGATTACGTTTATAAAATAAAAACACCGTGTAAAAATAATAAATGTATTACAGTTGTACAACTTGGAAAAATTAAAGTACATACTAAACATATTTTTAAACATTAAATGTCTTTATGCTATTCGAATTCCAAGATCTTAAAGTTTAAATAAGTAAGTTATATAATAATAAAATATACAAAAGGTAACTAAGTTATTAAACTAGAATAGTTGCATTTCATTATTAGTGTTTCATAAATACTTGGCCAAATGATAAGTCGAATAATCACAGCCTATAAAGGCACTTACAAATAGTTTTATAATGAACGTATATATAACAATCTCATGGACATACAGCATTACTGCTTGCTACGCCTCCTATGGCATCAGATTGTATTCGCTGTGGGTTCCATAATAAGAAAATGTTTCTGTCGGTACCCCTGAACTTCTATAATAGGGCACTACAGGAACGGGCTGCGGCAGATCCTGATCAAACAGGAATTATAGAAGGTGGTGGAAGGAAGAAGCGGGAACGTTGCGTAAAAAGAACAAAAAAATCATCATTAGTGAAAAAAAGAAACAATATTACTGATTAGCACATAGAAATAATATGATAAATATTATAGAAATGTACAGATGAATTGATGAAGTGAAAGAAAAAATAAAGAAAGTCTTGGTTGCATTGTTTTTTTTTAATTCACTATGCGACACATGCATATGAGTACAAATATAGCATGCAAGTCGAATTCGAGAAAGATAGCCTTCAAACATGTCGTCTGAGACGTTTTTACGAAATAAGTAATTAGTTGACTGTTTATACCATTATAGGTACAGTATAAATGTATTATTGCAAAAGGATAAAAGCAATTTTAAATCAAAGAATCATGCTGATTACAGGTAGGCTTTTTACAAAAATCCTTTACCACCCCTGCCTGCACCCATCTATCATATGAATTTAGAATCTATAAGAATATTTGAGCAATAAAATGTTACTTTTTACGATTTACTGGTGAAATTGAAACATTGATAGTGTTTCTGTTGGTTTCGGTAGCGTGAGGGTTAATTTTCATTTGGCCTTGCACTATGTTCAACATCGATGTGTATGGACTATCCGGCGGTTGATTTTTAGACAAATTGTTCTCTGATGTGCCACTGTTGTCATTCCGATTTATGTTGTCGTAAACTGTATGTTTCATAGAAATATACGCTTGATTTGAAGATTGAATGTTTTTAGAACCAGGACTGAAACCGTTCTGCGTTACGACAGGATTATGAGGTCTCGATAAGCTAACGCTTTCCGGTTTTGGTGGAGTCTGAGTGCTTGTGACAGAAGGACTATCAAAGGAATTGTTTCGAGTCACTTGTAGACTATTAGAACGAGAAGAGTTAGCTAAAGAATGGAGGGTAGAAGAACTTCCCTTTAAACTCTCTAATTCCTTTGAAAACACCTCCTCGCTTCTTTGAAATCGTTGAGCGTGCGATGTCAGTGGAGATCTATTTTGATTGATTGATGTGGCACTCAATGATCTACTAGGTGAATTATTCTGAACGCTGTCTACTGATGTGACTTGTTTGCCTTCGGCTTTATGAGACAACCGTACAGGTTTATTTACTTTTACTTCCATGGATCCGTATGCACTGTCTTTAGTGGAGCTATGTGATGAACCCTCTTCCTTTACTCCGTATCTTCTTACCACGTTCGCTGGAGCGACAGGTTCTATGTTTTGTACGTCATAAGACAAGGGATTTCTTTCAGGTTGAGAGTGTTTAACACCATCAATTACTTCACCAGTTCTTGGATTTATATGCTTTTCTGTGTCATAGCGTAGAGTTACTCTGTGACTCTCATCGATCGGATGATCTCTTGTTCTATGCTCTAGCTCTCCATCGCTGTCTTCAAATGCAGCTTCTAGATTCTCCTCCTGAAATGTATTGTATAATAGTTAGTATTAAAAATAGTCTCAAAGTTTAAAGGTTTTCTATTTATAGTTATTAAACAATACAAACCTCTTCTTCGTCAACTTCTTCGATGACGCTGTTTTGGATCCATTCACGAATTCTTTGCTTTTTTGCATGCCTATCTACAGTGGTTTCGATACCATTGTCTCTGAAGTGCTTCAGCAGTATATTCTTTTCATTAGGGTCACTGTGAAAGCTGTACATTGATGGACAGAGCTCGTCGATATCTTCACCAGCTAGAATATAAAAACAGATATAGTTATACATACGTTAATTATTTGAAATTATTTTAAGTTTATAAGTATGGCTGATATCAACTATCTCATGTTTATGGCATACAACTTACCAACTCTGTCTGTATAACCTTTACCCAGCCATCTATCGTCTAAGTAACGGGGAAGCTCGGTGAAATTAAACGTCCTTTTTTCTTCTCTAGGCTCAATAATTTTTTTAAACATTTTCTGTGCCCTCGAAGAAACCATTTTCCATAATTTTGGTTGTCTTTTCAGTGGGTTTGAGCTGCTGTACCAATTATAATAGCTGCAAAACAGAATACGATTTGAGATTTTACATTGTTCGTAAATGTTTGGTATTGCTTTTACAGTGAAACCGTATCGGCATGCCGCATGCTGTATGTACCTTGAGTATCGAGGGTCGTCGAAAGCAGCTTTCTGCCAAGGTAAACATCCAGTAAGGCAGATAAAAATAACAATTCCAAATTGCCAAATATCGTGGGTAATTAATGCTCTGAAAGTAAAGAAATAAACACATCTGAGAACGACGTCACTAGCATTCACATTGCTTGTATTTTAATGGCAATTACTTTTTACATCCGAATCTGAATGTTAGATTTATGTTTGTAGATGCAACACATTCAGTAAGTACTTTAGTTCCCGCGCGGCAGAGATTTTCTTTTCAGACATACAATAATATACAGCCAATATTATAGTTATTAATTACACAATTTGCGAACAATCTGAAGGTTGATTGTTTGTTCAACTAAAAATATTTTTTACGTACAATACTGACTGAGTAAGATAAATATTATAAAATATTTTTACTTGTAACTACTGTCCATTGATAATTTTAGCACTTCTGGGGGTGAATAAGGCAACCATTCATTTCGTCTTCTTACAACTGATTGTACTTTTCTTGTTTCTCCGAAATCACATAGTTTTATTCTTGAAAAGTCGGACTTGAATATGAGGATATTGTCAAGTTTAACATCTCGATGTACTAAGTCTCTTTGGTGAAGGTGCTCTAAAGCAGCTGATAGCTGTTTTGCTACTCTTTTTGTGTGGATTTCTCCAATACCAGTATCCAGCATATTCGATGTTAAATCACCTGAAAATAAGTCAATGTTACTTGTGATACTACTAAACCATGAACAAAGTATAGGGAGTTATAAAAACATAGTGCACCAGTTTTCAATACGCCATGATATTAATGAGGGCTGGCACTGGAAATGTGCTAGATTTAATGTTCATTCAAATCGCGCCGTGTTTTGGCTCTCATCCAATTCCAAGTGTGTGTAAATCGGCGTAAGCAAAGCCCAGATTACTCAGTATTTAAATTTTGATTTCTGTGATGAATTATTAATATTATTGTTGGTAACATCGTAATTATATTATATAAAGTCGTTTTACCTAGTGGAGCGTATTCTTGGCAAAATACATAGAATCCAGCAGTCTCGAATGCTACATCGAAAGTAGTTACAATGTTTCTGTGGGCACTTAAATGTAAACTGTAGTGGAATTCTCTATAGAAGTCTCTGATGGACACATAAGGCTTGGGTAAGGCTTTCAATACAATCTCAGTGTCGGAAGCTCTGTGCTCAACGAGCAAAATCTTTCCAAACCATCCTTCTCCAACTATCTGAAGTATGTCAAACTCTTCTACCAGGCTCACCTATAAATAAAAAACGATAAACATAAGCGTTGAAGTTTTAAAGAGCATAAAAACTAATAAAAGTTATAAATCATACTTTTTCCAATTCAAACTCTCGTATTTTATGAATAGAGCCGGTTAGGGCCCTCCTCGAACCATTATTCATCTTGGATGCCACAAGCAACGCATTCTTTTATGATCTGTAAAGTTAAATAAACATTTCAACATAAACTTTAAGAATGTTCTTCAGGTTTTCTAAATATTTAGCTAAGCTTTTCCCCGTGGGTCGAATAGGCGTTCGAACTGTCCCAATTTCTCATGAATTTGTTGAGTGAATGCTCTTGGAAGATCGCCAGGGCCTGATGTCTACTCCAGATCCAGACGGTAACGCTGACGTCATGTGGTGACGTCGCCTATCTTCTCATCCCAGATATAATATATGTAATGCAATTCTAACGGCCTACATTTGATTTGCTTGGTGACAATAGGCATTATTAATCAAATGTTGGGTACAAATTCAGGATAATGGATGAGTTAATATGCACGTATGGAAGCCTTGCATAATCTGATCGTTAAGTACTGTTAAAAATATAATTTTAAAAAATCACGAAAGATCAAAGCACAATGTTTTACTAAAAATAATCAATAACACAAGATTTTCGTAGAGAACTAGTTCAATATTTCGAAACATCATAAAGATGCGTAACGATCGATGCGCCTACGCAAGACAGTGCAGTTAACTGCGTAATCTATTGTTAATATGAACGAGTAACAAATGGGTGTTTATTGGTGCTAGGTCAAGTAATAAAATATTCGCATAATAGTCATGTAGCCACCATTATTAACGTCTGCCTCGAGTGTGTATCTGATACAAAACAGACGTTTCGGAACTTTCCGAATGGATTTCTTAGTAACTATTCGACTGTTTATTTGAGCGCTATGTGTGTCAAATTGATAAGGCCGTGTAGTATCTACCTACCTACAGATTGGTGGATTGCTTTTTTTTATTTAAATAAAAGTACTAAAATAATAATGCAAAAGTTTAATTTATTGTTACATATTTAGAAATAATAATTAATTGTACGACAACTAAGTCCCTTTAATTTAATTTGGTAAACGGGTTCGTTGATCTGAAATAAATGAATGCCAGATTCTGATTGCAGCCACTTGAAACATTGAATTTGCTACAACCATTAATTAATGAAACAAAAGATTTTTGGGCTATGGGCACGGTACTAATCGTTGTTTACGTGTGTATAACTGAAAAGTACTACGGGTTTATTACGAGCTTGCATTGCAGGTCTTTTTCTGTTGTGGAAGCGAGACACTGCTACGCGTACATTACAGAGCATCTTGCTTCCACAACAAAAAATGGCACATGTGAGTAGGCACTACATTTCACGATAATCAAATCAAATCATTTATTTCAATCCATCAGATCATACCTAATTATTATTATTATGTTTATAATAGGAAAAATGTTTCATTTTTTTTAAACAATGTGTGCTCGCATATTTCTTGAGTAACGTTGCTCAAATGCTTTAAAGAAATAACCATTATAGTTGGAGCTTTAGTACCTACCGAATTACCAATAGTAATTAAAATACCGAAATTAAACTTCATTTGTTTATTGTTTCTTTTATTGGAATGCGCGAGAAATACACAGCTGTTGCATTGATTGTTTATTTCTAACTAAACATAAAAGACGAGCAACATTTTGTATTCATCAAGAAGCAAATCAAACATCGGATGAAGGAAATTCGTCTTGTATAAAGTACAAAGGATGCTCACAAAGAACATAAAGTTATAAAATGCGGTGAGAGCATTATGTGTATAGTACCAACTTATGGGTGACTCATTTTTAATTAAAATGAACTTTAAACAAAATTGTAAATAACAGTCCAAATCCATTTAACAAAGCCTATGAGCTGAGCATACCAACAAGAAGTGACAATACGTCTGCGAATGTACGGGAGAATACGAGTTGCCAAAAATGGTGAAAACTGTTGTTTTTAGTGTTCACGCCTTAAGTATGTGTGTATACTATACTCAAATGAAGAAAGCCGTCAAGACCTGGGCTTTCGTTAATATTTATTATTAAATAAATGGGTTTGTGATTTCTAATGGATAAGTTTGAAATAGGTACTTATCGATTATGGAAACCCCTCCCTTAACCTAAGGAGGCCTTTGTTCAACAGTGGACGTCTTCCGGCTGAAGATGATGATATCTTATCGATTGTTATACATTTATTTATTTCTCTATCCTATAGTGTTGCAGATTAAACCTTGCGATAGTGTAGTCTCCTAAATATTTAAATTTTAAGACATAAAACATCATACATTGGCCGCTGGACAGGGAGATGTGGAAAGAGAGTGGGAAGGCTTTTGCCCAGCTGTGGGACTCTTCAGGCTAATAATAATACAAGCATTGTTATTCTTGCTATTGATTCAGTCAATAAGTAGGCACTAGAAACCACTGTACTGTTAGGAGCTATTCGATGCACTTATAATTTTAATAGTACCTACATTAATGCAGTGCTAAGTGTTTACAATTCTACATGTCTATATTAAGATCTAATACGCAAGCAATGCATGCTTATAATCTGAATATAGTATATCTCAAACATTGAATTTGAATGGAAAAGAAAAAACAGTAGTCGGAAACGTAGAAAATCGTATTGCTGTTATAGTATATACGAGGGTCAAACTGAAAGTTCTTAGAACTGGCCACTTATAAACAATATAATAAAAAAATAATTCTAAAATTTGAAAATAGAACTCTTTGCCAATATTACTGAGTATATATTTCATTAATTTGTCATTTGTTTTACGATTTGGCGGCAAATTGAAAATTGTCTGTGTCACGTCAACATGAATTTAACACGAGAAAATTTTCGTGCAATGATTTTTTATGACTTTCGATGTCATTTAAGTCAACAAGAAAGTTATGATAGACTACGATTGGCCTTTCACGATGAAGCCCCATCTCGTGCGACAGTTTACAACTGGTTTAATGAGTTTAAACGTGGTCGCACTAATCTCACTGATGATTTACGTGAGGGACGGCCTTCTACGGCGACGACTGAAGGTAACATCTGTGTTGTGCGGCGTATGATACAGACTGACAAAAGAGTGACCTATCAGCAGATTCGGACAAGCTTAGGCATCGGTATGAGTCAAGTGCACAAAATCCTCCACGAACATTTAGCAGTCAGGAAGCTTTGCGCCCGGTGGATTCCTCATAATTTGACTGAGGCTCAAAAACTCCATCGTGTGGATTGGTGCCGTAAAATGATTGAAAGATTTAACGGAGGTGACTCAAATGCTGTGTTCGACATACTAACAGGTGACGAAAGCTGGATTTACTGTTATGATCCTGAAACCAAAAGACAATCTGCTCAGTGGGTGTTTCCTTTCGATAGGTTGCCAACTAAAGTGAAGAGAGATCGAAGTGCGGGAAAAAAATGGTGGCCTCGTTCTTTGGAAGGATAGGTCATTTCGCAACAATTGTGTTAGAGGATCAAAAAACAGTTTCTGCAGAATGGTACACTACCAATTGTTTGCCACTTGTCTTGGAAAAAGTTCGAGAGAAACGACCTCGCAGTAGGATCCTCCTTCACCACGACAACGCCTCGTCGCACACCGCTAAGCGAACGATCGACTATTTGGCGACATCAAACGTTGAATTACTGGGTCACCCGCCGTATAGCCCCGACCTCGCCCCTTGTGATTTTTATTTATTTCCAAAAATTAAAGAAAAACTTAAAGGAAAGCGGTTTATGAATGCTGAAGAAGCGGTGGCTGCGTATCGCGATGCCATTGAAGAGAACCCTAAAGACGAGTGGGCAAAGTGCTTTTCCCAGTGGTTCCATCGCATGCAGCGGTGTATTGACGTGAATGGACAATATTTTGAAAAGATATAATAAAACTAATAACTGGCTAATGTAATCAGTTTTTGATTTTCTAAGAACTTTCAGTTTGACCCTCGTAGCAGAGGGCTGCTTACTCTTTTTTAAAAGACCTGATAATTATAGTATAGTACATGAGTAGTAGGTACAGAAACTAAAAAATCTATGTCATCATCATCATCATCATCAGCCGAAAGACGTCCACTGTATATCAATTTATTGTTTTGTTTCTTGATTGTTTCCCGTTATCCGGTGGCTTCTTTATAAGAATATTTATAATCCATGTTTTTAATTCGTCTAACAGACATCTAAATCACAACAATCAAAAGTCAAGGGAAGAAAGAAGAAGAAATAGTGATGTTATCACTTCAAGGGCTCTTTCTATATATTAGAAGGGACCATGTTGGTACCAAACCAGCTTCTTACTTTAGAAATAAGTATTTTTTTTTAATAGCAGTCGGACTAGAGCGTTTTACTCTATTCCAGATGGAATCCTGGGTCTAGGTTAGCCCACAGCAAAGTTGGTATGTTTTGACCAAAATATATGCATATTTCTAGCCAATCCCAACATAGTTGCTAAGTTATTTGGTAATAAGGAAATGGAATACTGTAAACATTTTGTAACTACGGTAATTACTTGCATAATAAATCTGTGTACTATGTAGTATACATATCAATAATACCTATAGGTAATGCCTTACAATCGTGCTTACACCGTAAGACTTTGAAGCGTGAACTAATGAGCATGTGTTTAAATATAGTTTTGATCATTCTTTTGTTATAACGTATAACGACCTTACACTGAGTACATAGGCACTCTTGGTATTTAATCAACGAGCTACAGAAGAATTTCGGTCATTGAAGGTGATTTTCGTAGCATTGAAGAAAACTTCTTAACTCATGTAAATTGCATATCTTAAAGTGTATGAGGTTAACGACATTTACTCGCCTTAAACATATAAAACTCAGAAAAGGAAATTACCAAACTCAAAGGGCAAGCTCCCTTGTTTTAAAACGACACACAATACACTTGGACTTAATCCAATCACTTGTACCACTCAAATTTCACGTGCTCCCGACATTTCATTTTTATTATCATAATCACTTGGGTACTGCACTAAAACACATGGGGCGAAATAGTAGGAGATACGGTTCTCGTAATAAACGGTGTATTTGTGGTGTAGGGCGGAACGGGTTGGGCGTGCGACGGTGGTGTTCCTACTGGCGGCGCGTACGCAGCGACACCCGGGAAGCTATTTTTGTGCTACTGCACATACAAAAATCAATTTGTGACGGAAATGTTACGATCAACGACCTGGTAAGTGAAAACTAGAAGTGCATTTTCTTAGCGAGAATGTAGACGGACTTATTTGATTACTTATGAATTGCACTTAGTTGTGGAGTATCGTCTTTCAGTTTATAATCAGGTCTGGCTTGTTCAGCCGGGGATTACACACAGGTAATGGCATGGCGGTAGTTTTTAATAGCTGTCTCTATTCTACATTATGTGAGCTATTAACCTACAATTTAATTACGGCAACACGAACGGAAGCAGGTAGGGTTTGTAACTGTTTGTGTTAGGGGTTTTGTGAGTGATGCTTGTTACTTTAAAATGTGAATTTCAATAATTGTAATAAGTCTAGTGGACGTCTTCCAACTGATGATGATGAAGTTATAACCATATTTATAATTGCTCAAGTTATAATAAAAGAGTACACAAATAGTTTACAAGTACATATATAAAAGCACATAAGACGTTAGATTAAGTTTTGAAACATTTCATACTTACCGTCGATAGTAACTTAAAATACCTATTTAACATTACAATACTGTTGTAAAACGTATCTGCGTGTGCTCTTAAAATGTTGATTTTGTTCATTTTCATATCCATTTTTTACGGGTTCTAACACTTCTATGTCGACGACTCGACGTGTAAAGTAGTACAGGATACGATGACATCACTTCATACGCATATGTGGCGGACAATATTACCTATAGTATAACGAATTACGCTCGAGTAGATGTCTATTAATTAAATCCTGTTACTGAAACTATTAGATGTATTGATTTTTGACGCACAGGAGACTTAAAAGGATTATCGGTTAAAATGATATGATTGTTACATTTCTGTGCTTTTAGCCTTTTTCCAGTCCGATGAGCCGTATACTATGGTACACGGTGTATGCTACGCGGACCGTCAGAGTGTTAACGTTACCTTCGAAGTTTCCTGTAATTTTCGTTTTCTATTAGTATGGCATAAAGTACCTAGATACCTAGGAGTCAACCGCGACTCCTAGAAGAAAAAAGTCATCGCTCAGGTACGACACCAATCGGGTTCACTACTATACATAACTGAGTTCGCAGAATGAGTGGTGAGTGCTAGCATAACATCGTGGAAAAAAGCTTGGCTGAAAGTTTCTCGTGCGTTGGTTCTCAAACTAATATGCGCGATGACTTAAAAATAAATCGAGCCTTACTTAAAAAGTATCACTACTGCAGCATGTTTCAGTACCGACGTATCGTATCCATGAAACTAATTGCAGAAACCACCGGTCCCTTTTACAATGACTGAATTAAAATAATTATAAGTCGACAGCGATGAGGACGAATACTTTAATGCATAATTTTTAGTTTAAATTTTTTATTTTGTATATATTTATTTTTAAGAAGTGTAAGTAACCTTGTAAATAAAACTTTTAACATAAAAAAAAAATTATAAGCCTAAACCTTTACCAGAATGCACTAGCCTCATTTTGACCTAGCCTAAAGTGGATAAACATAAATTGCAGTATATAAAAAGCGAATTCCAATAGAGGAGGAGGTTATAAATTCGTCGGAATCTATAAAAAAAAACATTATTGTTTTCGTTCTTCCGAGAACTGCTATTTTGATTGGAAACTGATACTCATGAACATATCAGTTATATTAGCTATTTAGGTTACAACACTAAACAAAAAAAAGTGTAAACAGAGTCTATGAAAAAGTAAGGTTTTAGGTCTCTTTTACACTTTAACAAAACGAATAAGTATAAGTGAGACCACAAAAACATTTAAGTTTAATTCTAGGTATAGACAAAAGAAATTCAACATTGGCTTTGAACCTGTTTGTTGTGATGTGTCAATTTTTTTAAATTTTTTATCTTTTTCGATTTTTCTATTATTAAATATTATAATTCAGTGGCGGTGATACAAAAAGTTTTAGTGTTTTCAAAACAGCAACGACGTGTTTGGTGAGTTTTAATAAAGCTTTGTATTTTATATTTAAGGTTATGTTAGTGTTTTGTTATTGTTCCCTACTGCATCTGTCACCACAATTATAATTTATGTTTTTATCACTAAATTAAACTTGCTCAGTTTATAACTGGATCATTATTGATTTTTTGTTAGGTATCTACGTTTTTACATTGTGTTATAAACTTTAGACCTAATCCCGTAGAAACACCGGTTATCCACAGTTTTATGAATTATTGTGCTATTATGGTGCTATTGTTGTTTATAATCATACATTGTCTTCAGTTATTGAGTTTATTTCCCATACAAGGCGCCAAAGTTATAATATTTGAGATACCTGAAGCTGGTTACCTATTTATCTACTTGCTAACTCATAGTTCCCGTCACGCAAAAAGAACGCTAAGCGATTGTCAGCGTCTGTGTTTGCACTCGGATATAGTCGCTTCCTATAATCCTAGGCTATTGTGGGGTATAATTATGTGTAATTGTTTCATTCTAGAACCAGCTATAGGTACTTTACTAGTAACATTACACTGGAATAGTTTGTAATACAACATTCAGTTAACGGTTAGCGTTCTTTTTACGTGACGGTAACTATAGCTATGATTATTCAGTTGCATTATTGAAAATTAACATATTATTGGTTACTTAAGTCTACTAGGCCATACAGTTACACCTGTGCCTCTAGGCTTGTTGGATATGCTCATTCCTATTACTTACAGGCAGTTAGTACTGTTTATTTACAGCTGATACTAAGGATACTATATACTAGTATATATGTGTGTACAGTTAAATTAATATTAAATACCTCAGTATCTATTAAGTGTTAATATTTAAGTGTGATAAAATGGCAAATATTTATCTTAACATTGACAAGCTTAAACCGAAAAGAAAGCGGTCAGCGAATTGGGATACATCAGAAAGGGTAAGAAATATCTTTACTATTAAACAATACTATGTATAACATACACAATAAGTAAACTAATAAGGAATTCAATTTCAGATATTATTAAGAAAATGCATGAAGGGATTAATCCCAATAATAGAAAACAAAAATACTGATACAAACACTAATAAAAGTAAAATCACTGCGTGGCAAACAGTGACACGAAGGTTAGTACAAATACTTCTTTTAAGTAAGCCTTGTTGACTTTATAATTTGGGTCTTAATCAAGCATACACCATTATCAGATTATTTTATTTTAATTATACAATATTACTAAGAACCTGGACAAGATTGGCACAGGACCGTGGCGGATGGCTATGTTTAAGGGAGGCTTATACCCACCAGTTGGTTATTGAAGGCTGTGGATAATGGTGATGAATAAGATAAAACATATATTATATATCAAAGTAAATTCTGCACCACCACTTGCTCCCTCCAGAATCTAATGAAATGCCAACAACCAGGTTATTGAGGTGGCGACTTTTTGGTCTAAAGGTGTTCACATATTGGGAAGTTTGTGACTATGCTAAAGGTACTAAAAAAAAGTTAGTTTAATGCAATGCTAAATGGTTCGACTCTTTTCAGGTTCAATGCATCAAATATGAGGGAGAGAGAGCTAGCTGATGTGAAGCAGCAATGGCGAAATATGAAGTATGGTGCAAAGAAAAACTTATTTAAGTCACGGCTAACACTGAAGTGTAGGGAATCTGAACGTTCTAGCTCAGACCCAGGGACCTTAGAGATTTGCAGCATCACTCCACAGGAAATGGAATCTGACTCCAGTGTGATTGATAGTGACAGTATAGTAGTAAGTAGCTATGTGTATCTAAAGGATCGTCATCATCATCAGCCTATCTTAGTCCACTGCTCGACATAGGCCTCTCCTATGGCACGCCACGATCTTTGCCTCTTTGCTTCCAACTGCTGCCAGCCATTTTACGTATATCGTCGCCCCACCAAACTGGAAGTCTATAGGATAATCATAAATAATGTCCATACATATTTCAAGTTATGTATCATAAACGTGCCTGCAAGCAATTTTTTTTTAATACTAATAATATATAATTAAAACTTTATTTCCTTAAATGCATAGAAATCACTCTGTTTTTTAGCACTTATTTTGCATGCAGATATTTTAAGCATTTGGATACACAATACACCATGTATATCATAATTATGACACTAATGGGTCCTATTTTATTTCAGAATCCAGAGGAATCCATTGTGAGTGTGTCTACACAAGACAATGTCCATACTCCAGTAGTTAAACAAGAGGTTTGTAATTTTATAATTGCCTGCCGTCTGTTCATGAAAATCCACAAATGAAAAGACATCTCACATACATTATTCACACACAAACTTACGTTTGCCTGGACTTTAAAAGAGACATTGACACCTGAGTTAGTTTCGGCATTTCTTCTTGAAAGTAGTCTGGAAGGAAATGCCGTCCCCAAGTAGTTTAAAAAAAATTGTTTGTGAAAACATTTAAAGAAATAAATCATTTCAAAAATCTGCTATTCCATATTTGTATTAGCTTATTTTATGTATAAGTTCCGCATAATAATGATTTGTCTTTTGAGTAATTTCTATTTTACCTAGTACCTAATGTCTAAGTAAACATTTCTTTAATAATAACTTTGCTTAGTGTTTTTTTGTTACAGAATATTTCGCCGCCCCCCCTTAAGAAATTGATACTACAAGATGTATTCGAACCTCGTGCAACGAAACGGAATCTCTCTGATGATTACGTAATAAATAATGAACACACAAATCCTCAGGTAAAATCAAATAAGAAAATATTATGATATATTTTCATTAATCTAAAACATATTTTAATTGACAAGACATTGATTATGTGGTTAAGAAGTAAGTACCTCTCTAATAAACTTATTTTTTCAGGAAAAGCAATTGAACGGAGAACACAATGACGTTCTAGTCACATGTATGAAAGAGGAACATATATTAAAAATGAAACACATGTCGGAAGCTCAAAGATTCCTTGAAGAAGAACACAATTTGAAAATACAACAAATGTTTTTACAGAAAGAAGAAACTCTGCTTCGAATAGAGAAATTAAAATTAGAAATATCATTGTTACAATCTAATTTGTCATAATATAGGTACTACAATTTCTTAAATTTAGAAATGTGTTTTAATTAAAGAGTAGCAGCAGTAAGAGAGTGATTCCTAATTAGGTAGGTACGACCGGTGCTCCCTTGGTGGTCAACTCCCACTCGTAATGAAACTCACTACTAGTTCTTGAGATCATTGAACACTAGCTGCGGTCCGCGTAGTTACGCCTATGTGTTATCCAGGGTGCCAGCTACCTCCATACCAAATTTTCTCAAAATTCGTTCAGCCGTTTAAACACCAAGAAGTAATAAACACACATACAAACTTTCGCCTTTATAATATTAGTGTGAAGATATGTAAATAAACAACTAGTTGCTTGTTGCCGTAACTCGGAGATGCACCGCTGCGTAACGCCTAAAGCCATAAAAGTTCGTTGTGTGAGATACTAGATACCTACCCTAATCCAACTGTAGTTTAGACTAGATCTTCTTAAGCCAAAAGAGTTTCAAGTCTACCACACTGTATTTACTTGAGGAGTTGATACACGTATTCAGTTCACCAGTCAGATTAATTTACTGTCCCGTTTAATTGTTATGTCTTAAGCCTCACAAACTACTCCATGAATCCGGCCCGTACTTTTAGTATCTATAAATCTACGGTCGATAATGCCACACGTCAGTTACTAATTAACCTACCTGTGTACTTAGGTGTAAAGCTCAGAGGTTGCTGCTATAAACTGACAGTGGGCTATTCGTGTGACACTAAGATCTTCAGTTAGTATTATTCTCGAAGTTTCCCCTATTTAACTCTCAGAGGTGGTCAATTCGTCGCTAGGTCGTCACAGTATAAAATTCAAATGAACTCCGGCTTCTCAAAGAATCTTTTTACGGAGTCGGAGCGAAGTTTATAATGTCTGTCTGTTACGACTCGTAGGTAGGAACCTAAGTACTTTGTATTACTGTCCCGATAGTAGTTCGTTAACAGTGCACTGCAGCCTATTTGCTATGAACACTAAAAACTAAACTTTAAATGGCTATAAAAACGGATGCGATTGCTTCGCGTTTATCGCTTGTTTAGTCCTTGTGTTTAGATGGGATGTAAACGCTTGTCGGGCTCCGCGCGAATTGAAATTGCATGCCATGTTTATGGTGGCGACATTCAGCTGTGAACGTCCTATGGTCATTGATGAAATTCTTTTGAGATCGACGCGACGCGGACGGTACGGTAATATAAAACCAACTTAAAGTATTGTATTAAAGTATCTAAATGTAAAATATATTTTTGATATTTTAGATGTCACAATAAATTCAGGCAATTAGCGTTGCGTTTAAACTACTTTATGATTCCCGTTCATTTCCGGCACTTTTTAAAAAATATTTTTGAAATAAAATCGAAATTATATAAAAATATTGATATAGGTATAATTCTTAAACAAAAGAAATTATTATAAAAAATGGCTCATATTTGAATTATATGCTAATTCCCTATTGAATATTTATGGTTAGCACGTAAGGAAGTCAAAATCTGTACTTCCCCGGGCCATAAAAAAACAATTAAAAAATATGCATATATCTGTTATAGCAAGAATATTCCCCTAGTTATTATAAAACAAATAAAGTATTTATTTTTAATGTGTCATTTATTTCTACGAATCGGACGAGTTCTAATTACGGCACGTATCGCGAGTTAAACTTTAGCGACCACACATCACTTAATAGTTGGCTAATAGCTGAGAATTATCTTGAATGTTAGTCAGTAATGATCGGTGCAAACTTCAATTGTGTCGTATTTGCATTGCTAAGGAAGGGTTTACTGCACTGATTTTATATTCAGTACGGTTAAGACCAAAATAATTTATCAATGGGAAATACTGATACAGTTTCAATTACAAAATTGAGGTTCATGACACTGTTATTGTGTTCATTTTATGTTATAAAAGATTTACCTACATTTTGTTAGCCTTTAGTGTATTTTTGTCACAAATGTCGAAAGGCTTCCCATTTTTTCTTTCAAACTTCTTTATCGGTGTTTAAGGTGTGTATTAGGTGTTAATTTACACTGGTTTCTTCTTTTATTGATCATTGACCGTGATCTTTCAAAATACAATATCTATCTATATCATAGATCTGCATATTAGGTATATGATGTCAACATGCATTTTTGTATTAAAATCATCGTTTATATCGGGCTACTTATCGAATGCATGCAGTTCCAGAACCTTTTTTCTTCACGGGCTTCAATTATAACTAAAACAGGATTGAATGAGGACTTATTCTGATTCCGAGTGTACATTAGGATGCAATTGCTGTTTGGAGTAATAAAGTATGTAATTATAAAGAACAATCGTCTGAACTGTCAAAGATTAGAAGGCAATGGAGATCGCTCATTGTCTCACTGCACGATGCAATTACTGGAAGGTGCATAAAATTATAGAGAGCTTCATACTACGGGTATTAATATCATAATTATGATGAACATCTATCCAATGATATTTCCTCACATCATTAGAAATAGGTTACCAGCCTATAAGCTTTTGGAACCTCGCTCTAGTTGTATATCTCACCGAAAATTTTTGGTATTAAGCCTATGTCGCTCTTTGCCCTAAAAACTATTTCTATCAAAGAAAAGTCTATCTGTTGCTCCTTTGCCAGATGTAATCGACGAACACTTTCGCATTCATTATCATCACCTCATCAGAAACAAGAAAAGCTTTATTAAAAACAGCATAACCCTTGCATAAATTGTATCCGTACTGCACTAACGATGCGCTCAAGCTGCCTGACATTTGACCAAATATCTCCATTTACGCATCCTATCGAGTGTAATGATTTCATGTTCAATTTCTAAGTGACTCCTTATACGAGGTCTGTAAAGCACCGTTATACGTACACGGCAGGCAACAGTGACATTAAAAGTTTCCAATTAAGGGCCACTAGATAAAGGCGGGTAATCTGGGCCCAGTAGCCGTTCTCGTGCCCTATTGGGATGCGGCGCTAGGACTTTGTTTACCTTTGGACTTGATTGATAGATAATGCGGACACAGCTAATTAGGTAGTGAGCTGTTAACGGTGCTAGACTAATGTTAATTAAAGATTGTTTTGTTTAGGTGTGATGGTCTTCCATTTTTGGTTTGCTTAGGTGTTTATTAAGCCTTTAAGCGAGTACTGCTCTTTTCCTCTTCATGATTTAATTTTGTAACGCTTACGATGGCTTCTGAAAACTAGAGATCTAAGTATTTTGTAGAAAATATTCTAATACATCAAAGTGTTCGCAGTAGGTAGCATGCGTAATATTTTCTGAAGTCTTCCGGTTCATTTCACAGTATTCAGAAAATCTGTGAATGACGGCATTTTCACTTGAATCTTGTTCATAAATAAATTGGAAATGAGAAAAAGTTTTGTAAACAAGCTTTTGAAAGTATGCACTAGTATTTTAAGTTGTATATGGATGCTCTACCCATATAACTCCTGCCGTAAACTAGGTTACATCTTCTCAAAACCTGTCCTTGTGTCGCTTAATTAAACCAATTATTTTGCCAAGCAAGCTAGTGCTGGTCTAACCTCTAATTAAACTACAAATCAATCTTCAGGCCTTAGTTGAGATTACTTACGAACATGAAACTAGGAAATGTTCTGCGAAACAAAAAAGTCCGTGAGAAAAGCGAACAGTTTAGAAAAAGCCAAAGTCCACGTTATGAACGTACGTGCACCCTTCAGTCGTGTGTGCCCGTTAGCTAGATGCACGCCCGCGACTTGCCTCACTAGACGACGATTTAATTAACGTATTGTGTGCCCGCCGCTATTAACTGCGGTTCTTAGAGGGTTAAGGCACAGCTTGTTCGCTGGCGGAAGCATTGTTGAACATTGTATACTGAACAATAGAGTAATCTTTATTAGACTACAAAGTTATAAAATTCCTAAATAATATTGGGAGAAGCTTCCTTTTTTATATAAATATCTTTCAGTTTTAAACTTTGTTTATTTTACAGAGATAAATAACAAGCAAATACAAAATAATTATACTTACGTCTAGAGCCTATCTTGCAAAATATTGTTCTGATTAAGGCTACTGGCTAATGATAACGAGTTCAAGTTCGAATTGATTTCTTAAAATATCGCAATTGATATTGGTCAAAAGTTTTTTTAAGATACCATTGAACACAAAGCTTTTTAAAATAATAAACTAAACTTTCACGAACAACCTGCCCTTAACAGCGGGCCCTCGATAAGGGATTATGCACCATTATTATGCAGAGCTCTAAGGTTTCGGGAACTCAAGTTCTCGTCAATTAAGGTATCGGTACGGCCCATCTTCCATCCATAGAGGCCAGCCGAGACCTGGCCTAAACCTAGAAAGCACAATGGCTGGGAATAATGAGACAAGCAGTAAACGTTACTTAAATGGTTTTCGGTAGATGAAAAGCTTTACATAACTTAATGGTTCTTAATAGAGGCAAGTTGAATTGTGGCCATACTCGGTGAATTGGGTTAGATGTAGAGTGTAGACATTTTGTATGTCTAACCTTTCTTTTATGGGCTTATGGAGCTTGTAGAATACGAATATGAGAACGTAATAGCAGTTTTCAATTGTTTTGTCTCATCGAGTTTAAAACCTACTCCTAATATATTCTGAGAACGATACGTTTAGAAATATATCTGTTCCTAAAACAAATATTATGTTCAGTTTTACAATGTAAAAAAGGAGCAAATTTTTTATGACCGTAGTTTTTTACTCTGCCGTCGCTGTATCCGATTATAAGCATTTAATACAGCGGCCTGACTGCAGCAATCTGAAAAGGCTGCTCGATTTCTGCGCTGGGCTGGAATGGCTGGAGTAAAAGAAGACAGCAAAACAAGTACAATAGCCCAATCAACTGCCTAAGTGCGGAAAATGCCGAGTAAAACTAACTCTGTGCAACTTGTATTCCTGTAATGATGGTATTAAATTGCTCGATATTCCGGAAAATCGATACATTTGCTATAACGATCTCAATAGTCAAGTCTCAGTCCAATGATAGGTTACCGTGCCATCGTACTTACAATTAGTTTATCGATAGCCGTTTTCTCTCGGTTGACATTTATGTCCAGCCCCATTGGTTCCCTATTGATATATGCTTAATAACGAAGAGAAACCTTGCTTTAGGTATTAAAAGAGGTTAGACGTACCTCATTTTCCGTGTCTCAGTTGTTTTATATGACGAGTGTTATAATGATGTATAGTCCCGCTTATGTAAATTGAACATTGCTTGCGTAAAGAACTATAAAGTTCTAGATAGTAATTAGTAAAGTTTACAATGTTTTTATTATTTTGTGCGAAGGTCATTGTGGCGAAAGGTACAATTAGGCGACATAGTTATATTTGACGTCTCAAACAATAATAAAGAAAACACTATTCTACTAAATTTCCAATTAGTGTTTGTGTAAACTATAAACGGCGTACTAGATACTTGTTGAACTTTTAACTTTTTTTACAAACATAGAGAGTGTGTTGACATTAGAATTGAATTCAAAGATAGTCGTGAGCAGTAGCTCCACGGGACTCTCTCCATTAAGATCTCAAACGGATGTCGACAGCCATGTCCCAACGTCTACAGTGCGGTTTATAAGCAAAGTATTACCGGTGGAAAATCAATTGAGGCTCGCGTCGGTATGCACGGGGGAAAGTGAACTGGGCTGAGATGATTCCGAACCAAGATTAGATTCTATTACCGATACTCACGAATGTTCGCAGAAAGGGTATTAAATATTCATAAAATATAGAGATACCTAAGGTAATGAATGTAAAGATAAAAGCTTTTTTAAGTGTTTCAGAACTGTATAGTTTTCGGCAGCTACTATAACGGTCTACTAGCAATACGTCTGTAAATAATGTCATATAAATCTCAATCGAAAGCTTCAATTTCGCTGCGATTAAAACCATTGAAGTTTTCATAGTGTCCGCGGAATGTTTGCTTACCGTTTTATACGGCGTGTTCTCACGAGCGGCGCGCCTGTTTAAACGTTCTGCGCAGACGACACGGATTTTAATCGCTACACAACGTCATTGGTGATTTATCGACCGATGTTGGCTAGAGGCTTGGATTTTAATGTTGTACTGCGAGGACACGGCGGATACTAGGGACTCCGATCGCTTTGGAAATTTAGATTTACAAATGTATCTTTGCACGGATTACAATTGATTGTTAACTTTGAAGATTACGTAGTTTCTCTTGCATTTGAACTTCTAACTTCTCTATAACGAAAATAAATTCTCGGGTTTCTTCTACTAAACCACATTAATTACAAATCACACATCCAAAGTAATTGAGATGTTCCTACTCCAATGAGTCAAATATTCGCCTAAGATTCTAGGGTGTTTTAACCAATAACTTGAGAACAGCTGGACTGATTTGGCTAATGTAGGTTTTGAAGCATCTGTAGAAGCTTAAGGAAGGTTTAAATGTTGAGAAGGCGGTACGGCCAGCTAAAATAAACAAATAGTATTGAAGCGTTTTGTTTTTAAAGTAACTTCCATATTCAAAAGATGTACCTACCTAATGAAATCACTGTTTACCTCACAAATCTTTTCCATTCTTGGTATGAGAGATGTCAATCTTAGAAGTCTCAAACTTCAGAACAATAGCCTCGGTTTAACACAATTTGATAGTATATAATTCTAGACAATTATCCTTACATTTCTCACGGACTCCTCCACTTGTCTCCGATGGACGTGGGATGGGTCGACACGCCTCCGCAAGTCGTATCATGTCCGACTGTCAACTGAACTGAACCTCATACTAAACCTATTGCAGAACATTGTTGGGTACTTTGTTGTTTTTCAATTAGTCTTATATACTTACTAATAAATTTTTCTTAGCTTCGTTTCGTATGGCAAAGTGTTCACAAATAACTTCTTATAGATGAATATGGACAATAATTTCGTGCATGAGAATTTGAAAAATTTATAATATGAAATCGGCACTGGTAGGGCCTAGGCCCTTGACATGATATATTTGGAACCATTTTTTAATTTACAAGTTATTGTGACCTTATATACAAAAACCTTTTAAAGATCTCATCTTGGAAATAGAGCTAGAAAAAAACAAAGCATTAATCTTTCTGCTCCCGACTGTACTCTATTGTTGACAATTTGCCATCCGGCAATACTATATCCGTCCATAGTTCATTGATGGCAGCATAGTCTCTGCGATGAATGGTCCAAATTTTCAGTAGTCTACCGAAGAACATCTAGCTTTTAGCAATATTAGTAATAAAAGACAAAATATTATCTTTAATTAAATATGTCAAACGTAAACTTTCCATCGTTACTACGTTTTGGTTTTAGGGCAACAAAAAAGCGTTCATCAAAGCATCGTCAGTGTCCATTGTTGCCGTATCTATAATATTGTTATGGCTCTTCATTAGTGGACATTCAAGGGCCGTTATTATAAAATCTGTTAACAAACTATTATGCTCATGTTAATTAACACTTCATGATTCGAATGCTGCAGCATTGGCAATCACTAAGTTTGGCAGTCGCGTTCTTGATTATAATATGGGAACATATTTATTTCACAGATTTGTTTATGTAGTTTATCTAAACTTATTCGTTCCCACTGTGTATGAGAAGAGGCCTTGCTGTGGGGCGCTTATAGGCTGCTTTAGTTCCTTCGGGTTTACTGGAATTTGCCTAGAGCCTGAATAGCGCCTCCGCATTTCGTCCTGTGGGTGTCGTAGGAGGCGACTAAGGGAAAATCTAGAAGATGGGCAGCAGCGTCTTCTGTTACCACACCACCAATACAGTGATCCCCAAGGCGCTTGCCAAGTGTAGGGTTATGGCAACCCCAGTGAACGTCTTCCGGCTGACGATGATGATGATGACTACAAGAAGCTTTACTTTTAATATTAAATTATAAGATAAATATTTTGATGATTGCCCACAAATGCCACAGATTGCAGCAGTAAAATGTTTATTACTACATTTAATTAACATCGCCAGTGCATTCGCATTTGAATAATAATAAAACTCGAACATTTATATGCACACCCTTAGTTTTACTGTTATTGTAGAATTTATGCCTGTAACTGTATGAAATGGCTCGAGGTTGTTGTTAGTCTAGATTTAGATTGCACTTTATACCTTTATACTGATCTATTTTAACTAATGCCGATGATTTTAAAGTATTTTTAGTTAACTTCACATATTATAATATTTATAATTGGACAGTGATATTTGCTAGATTTAGAAAAACAGCGGGAATTTATGTAAATTCTGGTTTAGTTAGCACCAAGCTACTACGTCTTCACAGCTTCTTTTTCCAATTAATACTTGATCTTGTTGGCAGGCAATCTCCTCTGCTTTACATACTTTTATTTACAACATTAGTTAAAGTTTTCAATGATAAAGATCATATGAGGTGACCAAAAAATTTATCGTCACATATATTTTAAATCCGGCACCAAATAGAAGTGCAGGTGCCACTTTGCGTCACATGAATCATGCACGTAAATTCCCGCGTTCCGCATTCCCGGTGCCGATACTGTACACAAACCTTCACGTACGATCAAGACGTTTTTAGGCGACCGTCATTACACGTTGTTAGGCCCGCGGGTGTGTTCCTTAATCCATCAAATTACAAGCCGGCCATCATCTTAATATCCCCCGCCCCTCAACCAGGCTTTCAATAAACCAGTACCGCATTGATAGGCCGTAATTATAGTACGCTGGATGCGCTCACATAAACTTGCTTGCAGCGAATTTGTGCTGTAATTCGGCCTCCTCAGTTTGTATTGTGGGATTGTTTAGATCCTCCCGATACAATGCATGTTTGTTTTTATTAATGCACGGTGTTCCTTACAGCCCTAAGGATATTTTATGTACGTATTTATGTCAGCGTTTAGCATTAACTATTGCTTTGTTTAATACACAGATTTAAAAACAAGTTAACAGAGGTATTGTGACAGAAATCAACAAAAACACGAACGCAGCTGCATTTCAATGACATACTCATTTACATACAAAGTTTGTTTTTAAGAATTCTAATGTAAATGTTAATTATGTAAATCGATTCGATATCCTTCCTTTTAACTTTAAAATATGTTGCCTAGAAAGGAAATATAAATAAGCCGGTAAGTCGACCTCCGAAATTGGTAGCCGCAGCCATTTTGATTTCTAATCATAATCCAATGAGTATATTAATGTACAAACTTGATTGATTACAGTCAGCGCTAAGCACAAAATAATTGTAGGGATTACAAATAATAGGTACACTCGAAATGCGGCTAGCTTCATCTGATTATTAAAACATGGATGCCCATTTGATAAATGTTGTATTTCTAATTGGGTTAAGATAAATGGTTGTGTGTTTTTGAATTATCATTAATTTTATTTACACTTTGTGTTCTACGATTTATTAATCTATTGCTTTGTGTAAGTGTTGAGTTGAACAACATTCTTGCAAAAGAAAAAGCTTATTTTATTGCAAGTGCTGTCTGCATTTTTCTCCTCGCCTAGTTGTGCAGTAGGTTCAAAGTTCGCGTTACAGCAAATTGTTTTAGCGACACATCAACGTTTTTACTGGCAGCAGGGCACTTAGTTATCGCCATGAGCTCTACAAATCGTCCCGGGCTTTCACCGGTAAATGTCCTATGAAATTGCCATCGTGAGTCCCGCTCTGACCATAAAGCAGGCGGGAACGCGACGCGTTTATGATCCAGTAATAATGTGCCAAGACAATGCTTCGTGTGTTCACATTATGCGATTCGTCTCCACACATTTATTAAATAAAATTTGACTCGACCGTTGTCAGTCTACTATTTCGAAAGGTGCTCAAGGTAGACGTTAATTTGGTTTATAAGCCTGAGGCTACGTGAGAGGCGTCGATGTATGTCGTTAGAAGCAGATGCAAATTTGTAGACGTTGCAATTTGAATTTTGCGCAAAAGTGATACTTCGAGTTCGTGCTGAGCTTTCCGTGCCACTACGAAAATTTTATTAGACATAGCATTATAAGCAGATGTAGCTGTTTATAATTTGATGTAATTACAGTTAAGACTACTAGATTGAATGTAATAACTGTAATTAATTAAATATTGAAATTGATACCTGCTCTCTTAAACCAGTATGTCCTACTGACAGACATTACTACTGTTCCAAATAAGAGGGATAATTCAGTCGTTTCTGAAATTGTTCGGAGTATAGCCGCGGGTATGAACGGTACTCCGCTGCGTGACCGTGCCGCTGGCTTCTCCTAAATTAATACTCGATTGTGTTGCACTGGCCACATTGTCTCGCTGAGGTGGCGTGACAGCCTGTCGTTACATTGGAACACTTTCTAGTCGTGTTGTACACTGATTTAAGTGGAATTTGTTACACAAATAGATCCTCCGCGTTGACTCCCCCACTAAGTCAGCCTTAAGCTTTTAAATTAAGCCTTTGGCGTTGTAATTTCTATTTATTGTGTCCACTTTTTTACTTTGCCACATTCCGTTGAAGTTCTCATTTTGCCATCTTATACGCGTTGCGAGATCAATAATTTCCTATTATCGTTGACCAGCACCATAGGCGTATATTGCGCTACTGGATATCTTATTACTGAATATCTTTTCCAGTAATACCAGTACTATTTATTAGATTGAGTCGTGAGACCGTGGCGCGCGGTAGCAAAGCGGTTGAATAAAATAAATAAATAGAAAATGAATATTATCCCAGCCCTCAGGCACTTCAGCAAGGTAACGGTGTATTTGGTTAGCTACCGGCTTCAATTTCGTCGTATATCACGTCAGGATATGATTTATTTATTTATGCGTTTATGTATATTAGAATTTCACAACAACACCAAGTATGTTCATAGTAAATGGATTTATGATATCATGTCAAGTAAATCAGTTACCTCCATCCATTATTGAACAAATTAGGTCTTAAGATACAATATGCCTGACATACATATTTATATCCATCATCAATAATGTTCTTGTTTATTTGCAGGGCATTGCTAACGATTGATTAAATTGCATCCGCAACCTGCGCGCGCGCATATACTATCATGCATAATACTCATAGTTTATTGCTCTATTACACAACCATTATTTATGGCTCGATTGCTTTGCCATAAGCTATTGGAATGTCGTTTTTTCCATGCAATTAAACCGCTAAAATGACATACCTCTATTCACGTTGCTAGAGTTCGTTTCGTGACAAGTAAAATATTGTCATCTAATTTGCTTTAAGGCGGATTACGTTTAGAGATTAAATTTAAAAACGTGCGCGTGTTTGGTGAAATTGATTTTCCATTTGGCTTACTTGAATGTAATATACTGCCTAATAACATTAACTTTTTTTACGATGGCTATAAATTGAAGTCTCAACAAACACGTAAATAAGAAGATGATCTCATGAAATGCTTCCTCTTAAGTGTTGCCTAGTTTCTTGAACGCTGTTGACTTATAAAATACTTTATGATGGTAACAAATATTGCCAGTTTTATGTCAGGGATGTGCCGTGGTGCCTCTCTGTTTCTTTAGTCTCAGCGAACTTTACGATGGTAATTTAGGGCTGTTTAATCTAAAATCCATGTAAATTGGCTTTATAATTTGTCATCACAATTTATTAGAGCCTTTATAAATTTATTGAAGTACATTCTCGAGATGCGTTTCCAATCTCGTATAGAAATTAGTCTTCGCCGATCAGATTTTAATGTAGTCGTGTTATTGTTGTGAGGTATTTGCATAGAAATTAGTTTGGAGATTGCTTCCTGAATCATGTTAGAGTATACTGTTATTAGCATTTTATATCGATCCTCGCATACAGCCGTGCTATTCTAAAGACATCACTGACTAACTCACTTTTAAATTCGCGGTGAGATTTGACACTTGGGTGACAAGGTGACGTGCGAGATATGATATGACTTTCGAGATGATTCAATATAGCTTACCTGTTGTTGTGATTGATGTTATAAGTACATTTTATTTAAAGGAAAACTTCTTTGTTTCAGATTGAGTTAGTCAGCCGCGTGATGTTTGATCGGTAAGTTTAAATACATTTGATTTACTTGTATGTTTGTTAACTTAATTGTAACGTGTATTTTGTTTTTGCATGCTGAAAAAAGTAGGCGAAATATGTGAGACTATCTTTACAAAAAAACTATCTGTAAACACCATTATTTCAAGCAAATAAATTATTCTTATTCTCATTTCTTTTCTCAAAAAATATAAACTTGCATCAAGTTTGGTAATGATTGTCATTCAAGTCAGGTACTGGTCATTTTCTAACGTTTGTGTTTTGCAGTTATAACATTTTTTGTTGTCGTGTTTAGAATAAATATGATGTGCTAGCTTTCTTTCCATTTTTTTGCATGGCAAATGTTTTTATGTAGGCAGTCTTAAACTGATTGATGATTTGTGGACGATGATAACAAAACGCAGATCCCAAGTGCAGATTTTGGAGTTATGGTGATATTTTTTTGTGTATATACCTATAGGGAACTAACCAATCTTCTTCTATCTATCTATATAAATAAAAATAAATGTGTGTATGTTTGCTCCACTGATCAAATTGTAATAAAACTTTGGTACTGTCTTCTGAGAACGCCCGAGAAAGTTTCTGGCCCAAAAAATCCTATGCTCACCGAAATCAACGCGGACGAAGTCACGGGCATCAGCTAGTAGTATATAAATATAGTTCATCCTTCATTCTGTAACGCCTTGAAATGGTTACATGAATAAGACTGCTTGACTTTGGCCGGGCGTTTTATAAGTTACATTCAACAGTTGTCCCATTTCTATGTCACGATCGTACCTTCGTTTGTACGAGATATGTCTAAACAATAGGTTAGATATATTGTTGGAACTTCGTAACCTAAATATTTTTAATGAAAACTTAGTGTGGCAGCCAATCAGAACTTTTTCCAGTATCATATTAAGTATATATTATTGCGGGCTCCCACATACTTATTTAATGTAAAAATGTTCAATTGATAATGTGCCAAGTGATTGCCGGTAAAGTTTGCTATCGACTACTAAAAGAAATAGAGAAAGATGTAAAGAGAACTAAAATATATTTTGAGAGATACGGCTCACTAATTCAGTCCAATTGTCTAAACTAAAGGATAATTGGATTTGGATTTTGGATGCATACTATGCATCCATATACTGTAATATAATTTTAACGAAAAATAATAAGCGGAGTAACTTCATCTAAATTATACAAGTGTAAGTATAAAATAGACAACATCCTTGTTTTGGAACATTGATTCCCTTCTTCAAGACACTTGATAGCGACGTGGTATATCGAAGCCATGTAGCATCGTTGTCTCCGAGTCTAACATTCCCCGTGCAACATTCAGTTGCACGGATCGTGCGGCACGCCTGCATAATGTGCGCTCGCGCATCCAAGACCTATTTTTTGCTGTACCGGGAGTGAATTTTAAATCGAACATGTCTTTATAAGAGCCGGGTTTCCATTTCTTGCACTCGAGGGTTAGAGGCCCTACTATGAGTGATGATGTCATCATGATTGAAGTAAATGCTTTGCTTTGAGTGAAGGAAGTAGGGTTCGATTTTATGGTTGTCAGTTATACGTGAAACTTGGTGCCGCGGAGTGGCAGTAAAAGTTAATCAATCATAACATTGCTTGAATTTTTTTGGCGTTTTGATGTATTAGTAGATTTGAGGTCATATTAAATACAAACATTTTACATACTTATATATCACTCTTATTAAGTTGTCTTCATAGTTACACATTTTTTTATTGTTTTTATTTGAGCTTTTATAAGTGGTCCCTTTTTATATTTTTTTTACGCTTATCAAGATAAAATGGTATTTGTTGAAGTCAGGCAGTCTTACAAAACAGAACAAGGTCCCAAATTTTATTTTCTTAAACCGTGATAGTGTTTTTTTCGGTTCTGAACATAAAACTGGTTTATTTGGTAGTACTTTAGTAGAACGACTGCGTGTACTTAGTCGCTACCAATGTTTAACACAACAAACAACGGCGAGCGATAGTAAGGGCAGGACTCTCGTAGCATGTAACGGTAGCGGCTAATACAATAATGTATAGACGCGGCTTTGTTTTAGAAATTGAGTGGTTGTAGGATCGTGACGACGCTGCGCTTCTTTCAATCTCTGCTTATGCCTCACGAGACCTTTGAGTATTGCAGAGGTGAATTATGTTTGGTCTTGCGGTTTCACGTACGGTAGAGGCACACCTCATGTCCAACATTGAGCAATAAACCCTGTTTGTACCTAAAATAACTATCCAATTCTATGCGAATAAGTTTTACCTAAGTTCAATAAATATTAGATTTGACACCTCCGATGAATTGCATCGACTAACACTTTTGTGTAAGTCACGATGCAGTAAATTCTAAACAAAACCCTTTATGCGGTATCTATGACTATATTTTACTGTTTTCTTAACCTTAATTAATGAGATGCGTTTAAAATTATAAAGATAAAACTACAGCTCTCACAAGAGGTTGGTGTTAAACGAGAAATTTATTCCCGTTTTCAATATCACAAACACAAATGAATATTGTTTATTTCTTGTCTTTGGTTCTGCGTTAGCCCCGGCTCCGCCCGCCGGACACACCCCTGAGGTATCTAGTCGGTTATCTACCCGTGCGATATTATGAACAGAATTAATCTTTTTACCAAGAATATTAAACACTGGAAGAGGCTTTCACCATACTTGTAAAATTAAAACAATCTTGGCTCTACTATAGTTTTTACGTTTGGGAAAAGTAGGGAAATCGTACTCAATGTTTTGGTGTTAAAGCCTGTTAATGTCGTTTCTAGTAGAAAGTTCTTCTAGTCTTCGTTACCAGGCGACTCCAATTAATACTAGAGAAATAGGTTCTAATTGAATCTCAATATTATTTGTAATGGGCCAGTGGGAAAATGTGTACTGTAGATTTGTTATTAAGATTACGAATGAGGTATTATTTTTGAGATATCGTGTATTTATTGCTCTGGTGTTGGTAATTTAAGTGGCCTTACATATTAGTGTCTGGTTCTCCTAACTCATATCTATGTGTCCACTATGCTCAAATGTTTTGTGTTGTGGAACAAAATTATCTCGCATTGATAGCTAATAAAACCTACTAAAATTACTACTAAAATTGATGTACATAAGTGCCTGTAGATAATAAGCATTTAATAAAAGAAAAGTTGTTAGAAAGATTATTTTTGTTTATGTATTAAATTATATCTCTTTTGTAATGTACAAAGCTTTAAATGTACTCAAAATATGGAAATGTCTAATAGTGTATCATACCTAATATAAACTAGTTTGTCGCCATATTGAAATAGGAGAGGATTCAAAGACGAATGACGGCCATTTGTACCGGTCAGTCGGTCCCTCGCAGTTGCCGTATGCTCTGTTTACTATGCACTGTCACAATGTCTTTCAAGTCATCATGCGAGTAGAGTGGCTATTCTATAATGGCAATATTTTATAACCATAATATTCTAAAAGTTAGAAGATGGTAATCTATGTTCATAATGATTATTTTGCGTTACATTTCCTTTCCTTCCATTGTTAAAAGAATATTTTTTTGAAAGTTTAATAATATCAATATTTTTATCGGCAATATAATTAGTTTCTTTTTATCCTCGCTAGGCCAAGGTTTTTCCTATAGGTATAGAATTTTTTTCCCATATCGCGTGTCATGCACCCGCCCATAAAAAATCCATAGCCTAATATATCACTACCAAAAACAATCAGTTGAAAAAAAAATTTGATGATTCCACAAACATTAGTCTGTTCTGTCACTATTCGATAGCTTAGTTACTGCGCCAACCGGCTTATCAAAACAGCCTCTAATAATAATACTATCTAAACTGCATACATTCAGTTAAGACGCATTAGAAAAAAGTTTCCTTGGATAAAAACGCGATTAGCTTATCGCCTAAATTAAGTCATAAAGGTACACAAAGATATAATTCTAAAATGTGGTTTTAAATTGAGAGTGGGCATTAATTATATGCGATTCAAATGGAGCATCGGTTACGTAATGAAAGCCCTTGTAGGGGGTCGATTACGGTGAACATAATACAATAAACACTATCTCGTGGATAGTTTTTCTTTCACGCACCAACGTCCAGGATCAGGACTGTGCCGAATATCTGTTTGGTTGAAAATGTTTGCCTTGTTTGAATATAAAACTTCTTTTATTACGAGGCAATCCTGAATAGAAGTTGATGGAATATAAATAAAAACTGTTATGTCTGGTATATGTTTTAGGTACCTATAGCAAAGCAAGAAATATCGATCTCTGAAAGTGCAATCGATCTATCTTACATCACACCCTTCATGGATTTAACTGACCCCAAGTACTAAACTTAGTTGATAAAATCAACAGGAATTCAACCCATGAGGTGCGCACGACATTCTACTTCATATAAACCCGTAAATGGTAACTTATCACAACTATAATTAATAGGATAATTGCCTCTATTCCTACGCATTGCTAACAAGACGGTGAGACGCTGTCTATCCTCTTACCACACAACAAATATTACCATAACCCCTTTAACAAGATTTGAACAACTTAATTCTCTCAAAAGGTCGTTACTTAATCAGAGATTACAACCAATCCCAAATGTAACGAGATTTGAAAGCCGATTAATAACTAAGTTTGTTCATAGGAAACGTTAATCAACTCATTATGAATTCTTAATGGATAGACTTAAAGAATTAACTGTTAACACCTTATAAATAATTATGAGGCGTTCGGAAACTTGGCTTTGTACTGAGTTGTAATAGTTATTAATGGGTTCACTGATTGCTCCAGTTAATCTGCTTAGAAAGTGGACACGACCCGCGGTCTTAAGGGATCGACTAAGATGGCTTTAAAGGCGCAGGCGGGTCAATAAATAAATAGAACAGTCCCTTACCATGAACTCTTAAGCAGTACAATTTACGTGGTGGAAGCGAGACGACGCATTATAATGCACGTAGCAGCGTCTCGCGTCCACATCGTAAGCTGTCCTGTTTTAAAAGTTCATGGTAAGGGGGTAGAAGACAAATACTTAATATAATTTCCTCAATGGTCGTACAAAATGGTTGTTACAAAGTTATACATGTCGGAAAGTAACCTAACAAATGCGATGTTCCCTGAAAATTCTGCTGCAGAAACATTTATGTTAGCCTTGATAGTAAACCTTGATACAACATGTTTAATAACAAATACCATAACACGGGTAATATATTTTCTCTTCTACTTAATTGGAGTCCTAAAGTATAAATTCTCAATAGGTGAATAGATAAATCGTGACATACCCATATATTGCGCCGTTTAGTGCTTCGTATTATTAGATAAAAAGGTGTCTGCGCAAACTGCAAGAGGTGGCGGTCAGATTGCACAAATATTCCTGAAATACAAAGGAGTTTTGATTAAAAAATCATCCATTATTCAGCTAAAGAAATCAAGTTTCATACATTACTCAGTGCTCAAACTCAATACATAGAATCGTGATTTGTTTATCCACTGCGCTGTATTTATTTAATTCGTTGTAAATGTGTTCGCCACGCTAATCGAGCGTGTTTCTCCTAAAACTTAGACCGTGACCACTGTCCGGGCGGTCTACAACGGCTAATCGGTTTAAGTAATGTTCATTAATTAAGGTCCCCGCCCGTCGGATTACCGGGCCGGCACTGTCCACTTGCAAACAACAATATTTTGTCAACCGCCCGCATCAGTTATCTGACTGTCTTCTCTCGTTATTGAACAACACTTGGATATTAATCGTAATTATTATACAACGGATTATTGGACCGTTCGTTATTATGATTAACAGGAGCCATTTCTACTTTCAAAATTATGAATATACAAATGAAGTCTTACGTCTTTACATCACAGAAGCTAAGGCTCCAGCCGCAGTACGTTAAGATAGATGGCCCCTATTTGTTTCAGCTGATTGGGCCGCTCAAGGGATGTATCTTCCATGATTGTTTTCCGCGAACCCTTCCAAGAATAAATGAAAACTGCCAAACGACTTTGCAGATAGCCAATCAAACGTCTGATAGATCCTTTCAATATCTTACAGCTTCTCGCAAAATGCTCATAAATTTAAAGAAAATATTCTAGCGGTAAAACGCCAATATCCTATGACTAATTATAAAATATTTGGTGTCGCATAAGCTACGGTTTAATATCTCATGTTACGAGTAACAATGTGGGCAATATTTTAAAAAGTTTTTGCAATATTTTTCCCTTAGTCGGTTCATTTGTTTCCCAGAGTGGCGCGTCTAGGATTTATTTTACAAGCAACATTATCTCGTCCCTTCAAAGTGACTAACATCCTACACACGATATGTTCTTATTAATGGTCGCTTGGCGCCTTATTCATATTTTACACGAGCAAACAGATTGTGTGTAATAATTGGACATGCGTCAAGCTTGTCACGGTAATGTGGTCATAAGTTAGCCGGTGGCCCCGGGCGCGTGTCATTATGCCAATCTCGACAATTGAGCCTCACCGCTTGTCCCGGCATAGCGTCGAGATGATCTATGAGGTGATATTATAAGCTGGTGGACTGGCTCCTACTCGAATTAACCTTCCGGCTCTCTAAGAACATACGCCGCAATTATGAAACACTTTTTCTGTGAATTAATCTTATGAGTTGCGTGCCCATATCGTACGGTCTTTTAGGAAACCCCGAAATTGGTGCTATAAATACACTACAAGGCAGGGCATTGACACGTAATAAATGAGCTATCACGTGAACAAATCATCGTGTTCATTGATACTTGTAAATATTATTAGTAATAGTGGACAGGCGTCGTGCCGTTCACACCCACCGCCGCGTCTGCGTTTGATTAAGAGCGGGCTAATGAAATTAATAACCGTGGAACACCAAGTCTAGCTAGCGCCTCCTTCGCTCTTGACAAATGACCGAGTGTAATTTCACACGGGACCGTAATAATACAACGTCGAAGCTGGCTCTACGTGGTATACCCTTTGTGGGCTGACATCAATGTACTTAATTGAAACTTTAACTCTCCTGTTTCCGGGCACAAAAATATCGTTAAAGTTACAAATGGTGTCATCAGAATGTTAAAATATTTAAATATTCATTTACACACTGTTTCGAAGTTTGTTCAACCTTAGGTATAAATTGCTTGTTTTCTTGCAACCAACACGTAGTATTACTATTACTTCTAGGAAATTGTAGTAATCAAAACGATCTATCTTGGCACCAGATTTACTGTAGCTAATAAATTGTAATGGATCGTTAACCCATAAATATCTTCATGTAGTAAATTAGATGCAGGATACAGTTAAAAGTTCATGAATGGTAACAGCATGATATTATAACAAGACGGTCACGATCTCTCATCAAGGACGCCACGCAGATGCTCAACAAAGGTAGACACAGTAACCTTGGTGCACCACAATTACACTCAATTCCTCAGCTGCAATTATGCTGAGTGCGCTTAAATTTCCCTTAAGCCGTGATATAGTGGTATCATAGAGCAGGGCGGTATTTATCATAGTGCACTTGCGCGGACGCGGACGGGACGCACGGAAACGAGATCGTCGGCCGGCGCGGCGCGGGCGCACCACCGATAAATCTGCCGCACTTAACTCGCAACCGGTAAATAACTATGGGATTTCCGCGTGCGAGAACGCGATGCGCCCGAGCATAAATCTATGCCCGTATTGTGATATTGTGTTGCCATTATGGGTCTCCGGGAAGGCTGGACGTCCCATAAATACACACAGTTTGCTCGGCAAAGCCTCTTGTGTCGTCTTCTCAATGGGTATCTGTGACGCGAGCCGTTTCCATATCTCAATGCCTAACACGAGACGCCGGGTGGCTTGCGTCTCTGTTAGTTTAGTTATCTGTTTGTTTATTGTAATTGATATGCTGGTAACCGTCTACAAGGTACATATTTCATTACATACATTTTTAATTAAAACATACTTTTACGTGCTCTTTTGTTATTTCTTTAGCAGTATACATTTGATACTGTTTCCGTATTGACTGAGCTTTATGTAAACATAAAATTGAAAATTCTAAAGCGATAGAAACGCTAGCAGGCCAGTTCTGTCATCTAGCCTGCCTTTAACACGTCCTAATAGGGTAGGTATGCAGCGATCGCGATCGCGCCGACGAACGAGCGATGCTACACGTGTTCTAGGCGAAATTACCATTATTATCGATCATCTCGCGCCAGCATCTCGTAACGACCCTCAATAGGCGCGAGTCGGACTCCGCGAATCTTATCTGAGACGCAAGCGAACGCGACGCGAACAGAACGACCACATCCCGTTACGTTCATCTTGCAATTTCAAGCTTGTTTACTTTGCTGCTGCGATGGACGAATTTGATTAAGGAGCTTTGTTGAAGGCAATTCATATAGTTGGAGACTGCAATGACATTCGTAATTGATCTTAACACTGCAGGAAGGCTGACGACGCGACAACAATCACCTCCGATTTAATCGCGCACCTTTCTGAGCCGGCCATTATTCTTCTTAACTACACCGATAGCCTTCTTATTACCCAGTTTAGTACTTCACAGAAAATTGAATTGTAATTGCGTTCTAAGAGAAATGTTAACGGCGCCATTCTTTCTTGATTGCACGTAGCGCCCGCGGACACTGTCTAACGCCGATGGTTATGGCAATTATTGCATATTAGCCGAATGGAATTCTGTACTTTTGTAATTTATACTTTCATTAAATTATTGAGCATAAGTGTATTGGGTGTGTTGTGATTAATGGGGTGTGTCTGTACGTTCGCTTTGCTCGTTCTGTGCGAATTATTGAGACCGCTTTGTTATTCTGTCAAGTTGATGCTAATTTTATTTAGTGCCCGTGAAATTGGATGGCTCACGCTTTTTGTTCGCTGCGTTTTCAATCATAATTTGTATTGAAATGTTCAATGCATAATAACATTAGTTTTGAAGCGTGTACCTATTATCGTTTGTGTCTACGATATACGCAAATAGTCATCATTGGAGTATCGATGCAATAAAATAGTAGAAGAGTCTATTCAGCTCTGTAACGACGGTTTGCTTTTATCCTTATCTTATGGTTTTCAGTACAGAAATATACCGTGTGTAGAAATGTTATGTTTTATTTTTTTATATAAATAAAATTGTTATACTAAGTTAAACTATCGCGTTGCATGATAATAGGATTAAATTACAACACGGGAATAACGGGAACACAAGTTTTTAATTTTTGGCTTGAGGTTCAAATTTAGTTGCACCGGCCGTGGTCATAAGCAGACTGAGTTCGCGTTAAATCCCGTGTTGTAATTTAATTCCATCAAATCGATTTGCTTTCCATTTAAATACACAGTATGAACATATGCAAAAACCGATCAGGCCTAGCAGCTTACTGAAGTCAAACTCGGTATTAAATCTTTCAAGTTTCACATTCAGTGCCTAACGCCACACCTAGACGACCATATTAATAACTCTTAACAAAACGTTTATTTATTTATTTATTTATTTATTTTATTAAGGTCAGCCAACAACTGTTTACACATTACATTTTTACAAACTTGAGTAATACATATAAAAGTACGTGTAACAATTTCTTAAAGGCTAACACCACATGCAAAGAAAACGGTTATAAAATTGTGAATTAAAAAAAAAATAATAATAATAATAGTAATTTGGTTAGTTAGTTAAGTAATTTGGTTACCAAAATTAATAATTAAGCACAAACAGACAATTATACCTTCAAGACCAATTAAAAATGATTACAATAAAATAAAATTAAAATAAGATCAAAATAACATCATTAACAATTGAATAAATATTGAATATTGAATCATTAAGACAAAATAAAAAATAATAATAAACGTACAATAAAATGAACAATTCATAATTTATGTTCTTACAATTGGGTTATCCACAATTACTCGACAAAGTCCACTGGCACTATCCTGGTGTATGTCTATAACATCACTGTAGTTGTTTAAAATCCTACATAACCTAGGAATTGGCGAGTTCGCGCCTAGCACAGTCCTCCGCAATGGTGGGCAGAGTGGTGTTAATGCGGTTCTGGGGTATCTAGACGGTGCACGGATTCTAATAAGACTTAACAATTGAGGACAGTCTATTTTGTGTCTTAATAATTTGTACAAGAATACAGCATCGATTATATCTCTACGCGTTGACAAAGTACGCATTTTATAGTAGTGCAGACGCGTCCTATAGGAATGTAGGCGTTTGGATCTTCCTTCGGAAAATGCCAGGTGCCACAGAAACCTCTTCTGCACACGCTCAATCCTCAATGTATGAACGGCATAGTGGGGTCTCCACACAACACTGCAATATTCTAGGATACTTCGCACGAGGCTGCAGTACAGCATTATTTTGGTTTTAGTATGAAAGCCCCTAGAATTTCGCACTACAAATCCTAACATTTTTGAAGCTTTTTTAGTAAGACTTTCCATGTGTGGCTCAAAAGTTACTTTTTTATCGTACACCACTCCTAGGTCCCTAATTATCTCAAGTTCCTGAAGCCTTTCATTATTTATAAAATACTCTGTGCTAAGGATGTTAGTTTTCCTCGTGAATTTTACATGATAACATTTTTTAAAATTAAGTTGCATTTTATTGATTTTGCACCATTCAGTAACATTGTTGAGGTCGTCCTGTAAAAGAGTACTATCATGTGGTGATACAATAGCCCGCGCGAATTTTAAATCATCGGCATATAAAAAAGGTTCAGAGTGATGGAAACATTGAGGGAGGTCGTTAATAAATATGTTGAATAAAATTGGGGCTAATTGAGATCCCTGGGGAGCGCCTGACAGTATACTGTAGTTTGAGGATTGAAAGCCGTTGACCACCACAAAGAAACCACGTCCCATCAGGTAAGATTTTAGCCATTGCAGAAGAGATCCTGTGATACCGTAGGCTGAGAGCTTAAGTATTAAGATAGAGTGAGACATAACATCGAAGGCCTTACTAAAGTCCGTATATATGACGTCAAATTGTTTGTTTGCGTCCACAGCTTGAACAAGAGTCTCTGTAAAGGCAACTAGGTTTGTAGTTGTTGATCTTGATGCGACAAAGCCGTGCTGATGATCACTAACGTAGAGTTTGAAATGTTGTTGGATATATTTATATCGATAGCCAGTTGAAGTGGAAAGAGGAGCTAACGTACCTAGAGAAAGCTATTAGCTCTGCCTGTTACGTACTTAGAAGTCTTAGAAACGAAGTTACCATAAAACATTTGAAAATGGTCTATTACGCATTAGTTGAGTCAAAACTGAGGTACAGCATACTTTTCTGGGGAGGAAGTTATGACTACAATACCCAGAAAGCTTTTGTGATTCAGAAAAGAGCAGTCAGGACCATAGTTAGAATACAACAGCAAGAATCATGTAAGCCTCATTTTATTGACTTAAACATATTGACAGTCCCAAGTCTGTACATTTTGGTCCTACTTACTCATTTATCTAAGTACATCTCGGAATATGAGACTGAAGATGAAAGACGAAAAAGGGAGAGTACAAGAAGGAAAGATCTCCAGGTGAAACAAATGACTCATCTGAACATTGCAAAGCATAGTTCCTACCACAAGTCATTGAAACTGTTCAATAAACTTCCGACAGAAATTAAAGGTCTTGTATATAAAAGTGAGTTTCAGAGTAAGCTCAAACGGTTCTTGTTAAATAAGTGTCTATATTCCATTGATGAATTATAATTTAATAGCAATGGTTTTTTTTTTGATGGTTTAAATATGGATTGACATTTTAATTGGATAATTATGATGACTTAAATATGGATTGACACTTAATTTAGATAATATTGTGATGATTTAAAAATAGATCGCATGTATGATTTTTAGGATATATTTAGTTATAGAAATTCAGACACAATGTAAAAATTGTTATTGAATAAATGAATTGAATTGAATTGATATACGGACAGATGATGGATTCGAAAATCTTTGCAAGAATGGACAGGATTGATATTGGCCTATAGTTAGAGACGTCATTTTTTTTATCATTTTTGTGTACGGGCACTACTTTCGCTTTTTTCCATTCCGTCGGGAAAGTTCCCGAATCCAGTGACCTATTGAAGATTTTTAATACAGGCGTGACAAGGGCTGCAGCACATTGACCAATAAAAACCGGTGGGATACCATCAGGTCCTGGTCCCTTATTTATATTAACTGATTTTAATTTTTTAAATAAGACGTCGCGATCTACTATGGGTCTAGTTAAACACTGGCTATTTATGGATAATGACTGCAGAAAAGTTGAATTACATTTAAAAACTAAATTCTTGTCAGGTACGTACACGGAAGCGAAGTAGGCACCGAAGAGATTACAAATTTCGGAGCCATTGGATGTGACTGTCTGTCCGTTGGTCATGGTTAATGGGTAGGAACTTGAACCACCGCGCTTAGCCTTTAAAAAGCTCCAGAAAAGTTTGGGGTTGTGTTTTAAGTCTTTTTCTAGGTCTGTTATGTATCTTTTATATAAATTCATGGCCATAGTTTGACATCTTTTAGATATTAATTTCAGTTCGATTTCATCTATTGGATTTTTGTACTTTCTAAAACGTATTCTTAATTTATTTTTTTCATTTAGTGACTTGATTAGCATTTTATTAAACCATGGTGGATAACGCGAATTTTTTGGCTTGCGGTTTGGTACGAATTTTTCAATTGCTTCATTCACAATTCTATAAAATATTGTTACCATTTCATTTACATCATTCGTGTTATGAAATAGTTTATCCCAATCTAGGTCCTTAAGGTAGTTATTAATTTCTGAATAATTAGCTTTGTAAAAATTTGGTCTACTAATTAATTTGTTATATGGCAGGGTGCAATCCCTTGCTAAGGACAGACATACTTCAAGGGGTGGATGAAATTTGTCAACAGGAGTAAGAGGACAGAGAGATTCCACAACCGAGCAAGATGATACAGTCGACAAAACCAGATCTAATATACGTCCAGACGAGTTTTTCACATAATTATGTTGTACTAGTCGATTAGAGTTCATACAATCCACGAAATTTTGACAGGCTTTTGGTATAGGGTTACTCTGGGTTATCAAATCCCAGTTAATTTGGCCTAAATTAAAGTCCCCGATTAAACAAATGGGCATATCTGTTGAGTCAATTACCTTATTGCAGTGTTCTACAAAGTGATCGACGGTTGTGACGCATACAGGTGGAGGTAGATAGACAGCACATAGAGCTAACCGACGAGACGTAGATATATCTATGGTAATCCAAATATCTTCGCAATCACTCTGCCAACGATCGATGCGAGTTGAGTTATAATTTCTACTCACGGCTATCAAGACTCCTCCTCCCTCTTTTTTACATTGAGAATAAGCAGTTTCTCGGTCCCTTCTATATACCTCATATCGACAATCAAATAGCTCACTATTTAGAATATTATTGTTAAGCCAGGTCTCTGTCAGTACTATAACATCGTAATTCATACAAGCAAGGTTGCAGTAAAAGTTGTTTGTTTTCGTTCGCAACCCTCTACAGTTCTGATAATAGATTAGAATTTCATTGAATTTTATAAAAATAACAACATAATACATGCATTAATATTAGAATACTATGACTATGACTATGACTAAATATTTATAACTATACGATTTTGTTCAAACCAGTATTGTTCTTGATCACAATCGTTTCGGAACCATCCTCTTTTCTCACGAATATTCTGCCGTTTCTCACCCACACGTACTTATATCTCTTTTCTTTTGCCTTAATCCTGGTTGCTGCGTGAAGTGCTCTATTGGTAGGTGAGAGATGTTCCGTTACGAAGACTGGAGATTTAGGGCCGGCATATCCTAGGTGAGAGCAGTTTAGTTTATCCTGAGGGTTGGATTTGTTGTACTTTATGGTAGCCGCAAGGAGCTGGTCTCGTACTCTGGGTGAGGTCAATTGAACAATTATTGACCGAGGGCGAGAGCTAGATACGTTGGTTTTGGCAACACGTGTGCAGTGCAGGATATCTTTTTCATTAAGTTCACAGTTCACTACGCGACTCAGTTGTGTTATTACATTGTACACATTTTCGTTTTTATTTTCGGGCACACATTGCACCTCTAAATTATTTGATCTAGCCTGCTGCTCCAGGTTATTTATCCTTGTATGAAGTTCCTCGACTGTGACCTTCAGTTCCGTGTTCTCTGACTCTAATTTCTTTATACTCTCCTTTGAAGACTGTTGTTCATTTTTGATATCCTCAAATTTTTCATTCATAAAAAACATTGATTCCTTAATCTCTTCTATTTCTTTTTTAATTGGCTCCAACTCTTTATTTATGGCGGTGGTAATTGTATTATTAAATTTTGTCAGCATCTCATTAAGTTCTTCCTTAATAATATCCCGTATAATTGAATGCGTCTCATCTCTGTCGTTTTGTATAGCAGGAGGTGAAGGAGGACTAACAGCTTGTCTTTTGGGTCCTCTTGTCATTGAGATGTTCCTAATTGGGGTTGAGTCGTCCTTGAGCACTTTGGGGGTGGAGTTTATACATGTCGGACATTTCCAGGTTTTAGAGGTACCTAATTTACTCGGGGGCTCCTTGGGAGACATACATGCGTAGTGGTAGGATTTCCCACACGAGGAACACTTGATGGACTTCTCCTCAAAATTCTCTACACTTTCATTTGTGCAGCAACCCCATTGTAATGCTTTATCAGACATATTAAAAAGGTAGGTGACGCACAATAAGTAGAAAAAAGACAAGTCCTCTTGGAGGCAATTTTGTAGGTATAATACGTTCGTCCCTCTGCGTTAAATAGTCTTTGGCGCGAGCAACCGCATGCGTCACCGAGCGCCCGCGCAGGCGGTTATAACACTTACGCCCACTGTCCAACCGCGCGAATTCCGTGCACTGCGCGCGAATGCTGTGTCATGCACTCGGCAACTGCCCACTTTTACATTTAAAAACGTTAACTGTTAGCACTTAAAAACGTCCAGATTTCGCACTATTTTTAGTTTATTATATTAAAATTTTGATTCTCTGTTGTTTAATAGTCACCGGGTTTATTTGTTATTACATTTAATTCGGAATAAGTGGTGCAATAACTGTTTTATACACAGAGCAAAAATGACACTATGTTGACCGTTCGAGCGCAGGGTCAAAGATGTTTAAGGGCATGCTAGCGGCTTTCGCTTGCGACATCGTCAGATAAACGCTTGTAACTAGTAAATATGTGTGAATGTCTGCTCGGGTGTCGTTTGCGATTCACAATAAACTATCAGAGGCAGAATTACTTTTTTTTGTTAAGTGATTGATGCTCATCATTACTAAAAATAACGCAATTCGTTTATTCCAAAATATAACAAAACATAGCAATATTTATTTTTATTTAGATCTTTTTCTTGTTTAATTATTGTGCCGCGTCGCAAATACCGGTGGCTTACTAAATCCGTGGCTTTAAAGTTGGTCCTAATATCGTGCCTTTCAACAATCTTATCTGTATTAAATGTATTGCTGTTCCAAAATATATTTAGGTACATGGGTTACTTTACCAAACTATCCGAGTAATATTATATTAAACCTAATTCCCTGTTATTATCATGTTGCTTAATTAATCAAGGCATAATGAATGCTTACACAGGAACAT
The DNA here is from genome assembly GCA_946251915.1 of Abrostola triplasia. NCBI lineage: Eukaryota > Metazoa > Arthropoda > Insecta > Lepidoptera > Noctuidae > Abrostola > Abrostola triplasia. The sequence continues at coordinate 3,486,179 of OX276433.1, forward strand.
AAATGTATAAACAAATCTATAATTAACAACGCCTTTGCCATTTCCTACAAATTAATTGCCAACCTTTCATTTTCCCACGGTTTTTATATTATTCCAACTATCGCAACATTTAATGACGATATCCTCAACTGCATTAGCGGTAGAGGCTAAATCGCTACGAATCAGCTTACTCTACTTTACGTTATTGATAACACAACACGACCAATACAAAGCTATTCTAACATAAATCGCACTTATCAGAAGCACCGGAATCCAGTTCGCGGTCTTCGCTGCGATTCTTGTTACACCGCACTCCGATTTCGACTGCGAATTATTTTACACACGGCAGTCGTGTATGCGTTGACCTTTACACGCCTCCCGGTAACTGAGACTTTTGTTATCGATCGCAACTAAATTGTATCTTGTTGATATGTTCCTATTTCTAGCGTGCGTGTTTATAACTAGCGGGTTCTGCCTTTGCCCAAGGGTGTAAGTAGAACTCGCAAATGGTAGCAATAAGAATTGCTTGGAGCGTTTCTACAGTTTCTACGAAAGCAACAAGTATGGCAGCAAATTAAACTATGTTACATTAGTTTTTCTTTTACCCCGTGGGAAAAGTTGCGTTCATATTAATTCATTATGGGTGCGCCTTTCTTTTTCAACCAATGTTTTGATTTTGGGACCGTATAATATTTTCTACCTACCCCTCAGGGAAACAGGCGTGACTTTTTGTATGTATGTATAATATTTTCTCTTAGTTCCTCTTCTTTATGCGGGTATGAACCCAAATATAATATTATTTTTTGCAATTTAAAAGGACGGCCTCGGATATAATTTTAGTTTGGTCGTAACGATACTAATCGTTTTTTACACTATCTATACCGTCCTCGACCGTCGTATGAATATCTGATTTTATATTAAAATCGTGTCTTCAAAGTATTTTAAACTGTACTATAAGATAGACAGTATCAACCTCCCAAGAAAACTCCTTCAAGCGAATGTAAACAGAATTCAATACATTAAGACTCAAGTGGTCGGGTCTACACGGGATGCACTTACCACAATGTCTGCTCATTAGAGCTGGCTTACACAAGCAGTACTCGTAAAATTAGCCCTATATCGTTGTCGATGGTAACTCGACTAATCGCGGAAACTCACTAAACCAACGATATCGTGAGAACCAAACCGCCCAAGCCTGCAGTGTGAAATGACATTTACAACGCGATCTCAACCGGCATTTGTATAATTAGATCGTAATTCTATTCCTTTACTCGTTACCAGATTCCGTGCACAACACTATGTGTTAGTGTTACCTATATAATGTTCTGTAAATGTCGCTGAAACTTAACTTTTCGATCGTTAGGGCTGCGTCCGCGTTTTACTAGACTGATTTAAATCAGACGTTTATTCAGGTATAGTTCTTGAAGTAAATCATTTTGAAGTTACGATATTTTACACGGTGAAATTTCTTCACGGTGATGGAAACTTGTAGTATTGTGTAATTATTGGAAATTCTAAAAGCTTCTACTGGTAATTGGTTAAGGACTAGGCGTTTGATGTTTGTCAATTAGTTAGTTTAGTGTCGTAATGTTGTTTCAATAGTCCTTAATAAAACTAGTGTGCTTGAACATTATGGTTACCGGATTAATTTTGGCATAGTTTGTTAATGGTATGATAAAAATTATATCATTCTTGATTAATTTACATGCCCTTGCCAAAGTTGTGGCGAATATTTTGCATGGTTTCAAATGGATTAAATTTTCTTGCTTGTCTTTTCGCATAGGTTTCAGAACAAGATATCTGATCTTAAATCCTTTGTTCTGCTCAAGTCTAATTTAAAAACCTTGATCCTTCAAACTTGCAACTAATTTGACTAAGTAAATTGATAGACAATGGGTAACTGCATATATTACTAAACACATATTATTAATAAATTAAGTTTCTACGGAAACACAATTATAAATAAAAGATACGGAGATTATTTCCAATTTATCAATTCCTGCTAGTCTACGAATAATAACACCTAACCTTTGAAAAACTAGCACACATTTACCATTTTGTTGGACAAGTCTCTGATAAACTTGCAAGCGTCAATTATGTTGACATTTAATTTGTCTTCAACCAGTTATTAGTCGTCCAAGGTCGGATAAACTCATCTAATTTGCGTTTGAGCATGTTTTTGTTTTCAAAGTAAATAAGGAAATAATTAATCATGCAACTAGTAATTGTCTACATTGAACCCACTTACCAAGATGGCTAGATAGAGCGTTATTAGTGATTTTATGGTGTACTCAAGTTAGATTTACTTCTTCCTCATAGTTTTATCCAATATATCAGTTTTAATACATTGTTCAAATTTATTATTGTCAATATATTGTCTTTAGCCATTATGAGTAATTTATATTCTCATTAATTATACCTCGAAGTGAGTATGTTGCCGTTCAATTATAAAATATAGCCTTCCGCTTTCAGTTACTTCAGTGCTCGTCGTGTAGCGTTTATACAAATTTTAATTGGGTTTGTACCTTTCCTTCGTTTTCTCTTGGATTTGTTAAAATTCCCATGGAAGTAAGAATGATATAATTTAGGACATTTGCTTCGCCTACAACATTTTATAATTCCGACAGCTTATCTGACACCTGGATGCATCCAGGTGTCAGATAAGCTGTCGGAATTATACAAAAATCATGCCCACTTTTATTTGCATAGTAACAGCATTTGAGTGCACCAAGTGGGATCCTCTAGCCCTAATACCTTACTGCAGCTTCGCTCGATAACTTTCTCATAACCCCGATGGGTGCTGATAAAAACCTATTGGTGTCAGCTACTCAGATTGTGGCGGGCGTACCTGAAAGCGCATGTACACCACCTATCTCACCGACACGGGCCATGGGCTAAGCAAACACTATGCTTGTATGGTGCAAGTTGAAGGATGTCTGTCTGCCAAGCTTATTCGTCAACATTTGACTCTACCGGCATTTCATTTGTGACTCCAAACATCGTCTCTGTTCTGGCTCTCTGTTTGTATATTGATCTTTATTTTATTCAACGGACTATAAAATAGTATGCTCCTAATTATGTAAAATATATGCAAATTCTCCTGCAGTGAATGCCATCGCAGAGTGCAGTGAGACAAACTGATATTTCGGTATCATGACAGTGATTTATGTACTTATAATTAAATATTATCTAATGTTTTCGTAATCGGATCCGGATTAACAAAAACAAGTATTTTATTAGCATGGATAACAGATATGTTGTGTATGTCATTTAAATATTAGCTTGTATGTATGATGGTGATGTGCAATCCCTTACTTCTGTACGCCTACTGTTCACGTTTGCGCCGTCGCCGTCTTACCTTTCACCGTCAAGAGATATTGTCCATGCAGCCGCGATCCCTACGCCTCATTACCATATACTGCGCCCGTGACAGCATCGCAATTAACTATCTGTTTATTGTTGTTGAATTATAAACGGCGTTGCGTGATACTACTTCTGGGTACGGCCGGTCTCTCACTACGAATGGGCGCACACGCGCTTTCATTTCAATATATTATACGGATGTAATTGTGCACCATATAGGCGCGGTTGAAGCTGGAAAGTTAAGAAATCCATAATACTTATGCGATAGTTATCTTTATATCTTCTTGAGAGCCGTCTACATGTCAAGCCAACTATCTAATAAAATTGTTTTCGTATTGTATTCGAAGTTAGAAATATGGGAAGGGGAATGCGCGTAAGCTGATTACCTTAATAATAAAGTTATTCAAGTTGATTTATGTCATGATATTTTAAAATAATTTGTACACGACACCGAATGTAGATATAGATTTTTAAATATCTATTAGTTGCTGGGGGGCTTTATTCAATAATCGGAATAGATATTTCATGACATTTAATTTAAAAGTAAACTTGCATGTAGGGCAGGGTCAATATTTTTGTTTGGACGTTTAACATACAATAACGTTTCGGTGTTATCAATCAATGCTGTCTCGCCACGCCTAGGCACCGCACGGTATTGCACCTGCGCGATGCGTTGGCGCAGCCGGTCATTACCATCTATCTGCGCGTGCGACGTTCAGATGTAAATAACTATTAATAGCAATAATCACAGTGAAAACGAAATAATTATTAGGTAATCGAAGTGAAATCGTTGGCGATAATTTGTGAATATTGAAGTGATTTATTGATTGTATAATTTGCGGGTTTGGTAGTCTGTCGATCGTAAATTATTTTTATTAGCATTCTCAAATGGCATTCTGCAGTGTTTGTCGGGCTGACTATCTGCATCTATTGGATGAATTCTTGTTACAAGTAATCTCGTGTAAGCTTCTTCTGCACAAAGGAGTAGATAAGTATTACGAAAATCCATGTTCTCATCATTTGTAATTTACAAAATTGTTAGAATTACACCAGTACCGTACCTAGTCGTACTCGTTAGTTTGTTCTTAAATAAATATTATTCGTAGTAAATGTCAATATAGTTTACATTGTTTAGGCCGTTATTGTCTCAGGCTTCTCTCGCGTTATTGCGAAACAATAAGATTTAATGTCTGTTCTGTACAATTGTTTGGTATTTAAATCATCGGATCAGCTGATTATTTACGTTCAACCTTTCACGATTGCCTGTGTGATTATAATGTGTGTTTAGAATGTTAATAGTTGTCGTTTATGTTTCTTATAAAGTACCTACTTAATTAGGTTTTTAAGTAATGCCGTTATTTGGTCATCATCAGCCGGAAGACGTCCACAGTTGAACAAAGACCTCTTCCTCGAACGGTTGGGGCCATAATCCCCATTCTTCACGCTTGGCAAGCGGCTTGGGGATCGCAGTATTGATGATGAAGTTACAAGAGACGCTGCTGCCCATCTTCTGGATTTTCCCTATGTCGCCTGTTATGATACCAACGGGAGGAAAGGAGTGGTCAATCTAGGCCGGATACCACACATATTTTCTTAGCGTTCTTTGGTAAATGCTCCATTTTCATTGTTATGAGAGGAATATATTATGAGACGATATCACATCTGTTAGGTGGAAGTTTAAAAATCTTATATTATTGTAAATTAATATTTTGTTACTAAACTCTGCGTGCTTGTATATAACTGTATCGTGTATAATTAACTATGTTTATTTATGTATTAATTAAAGAGGTAGCTTGTTTATTTGTGTTCTTATTAAATTAAGTATTCATTTATACTCAACGTGCGCTTGATATATTTGAAATGTCACAAGAATGAAAGAACCTTTAAAATCATCTTCTAATAAATAGTGAATGTTAGTGATATCAGTACAAAATAACAGAGGTTTACATTTAACAAATATATTTTTGCAATAATTAAAACATCAATACACAAAAAATGGGGACAAAAGTAATGTCCAAAATTATCGTCCCATCTCTATTCTATCCACTTTGTCGAAGCTTTTCGAGAGTCTTGTCCGCAGCGAGTTAAACTCATATATCCACAACATCATTATACCCGAACAACATGGGTTTGTTAAACGTCGCTCAACAGTTACTAACCTTACGCTATTTACGAGTTATTTATTTAAAAATATGGATGATCAAATTCAAGTTGACGCTGTGTACACTGACTTTCGAAAGGCTTTTGACAAAGTGGATCACAAATTGCTGCTGGACAAAATTGCCTACAACGGTATCCGTGGCAACTTACTCCGATGGTTTATGTCATATATCTTTAACAGGTCTCAAAAGGTAGTTATCAATGGCTTTGAATCTGACTCCACTATCGTCACTTCGGGTGTACCCCAGGGGTCAATTTTGGGCCCTCTCCTTTTTAATCTGTTCGTCAATGACATCAATCATTGTATTGTTCATTCCCAGTTTTTGATGTATGCTGATGATGTAAAAATTTTTAAAGCTTGTTCTAATCTACAAGACTGTTTACTCCTACAGGACGACCTAAATAGGCTTTCCCGATACTGTACACTTAATAAACTCCAGCTCAGCATACCTAAATGTAATGTAATAACTTATACGAAAAACAAGAAAATCTTAAAATATGATTATACTATTCAAGATATAATTCTACAAAAGGTTAGTTACATCCGAGATCTAGGTGTCACACTAGACTCAAAATTACATCTTGATCTGCATATTGATAATATCGTTAATAAGGCTTACCAAATGTATGGTTTTGTTATGAGATCATCTAAAGACTTTAACCGTCCATCCACCTTATTACTTTTATATAAAACTCTTATTAGATCTCAGTTAGAATTCGCAGTCCCGATTTGGAATCCATTTTATTGCAAGTATGTAAAAAGAATCGAGATGATCCAAAAGAAGTTTTTAAGATCTATACACATTAAATTTCATCGCTCTAAACGCTCATACCAATACTTACTTGAAAACTATAGTTTATTAAGCTTGGAGTCTAGACGGAAACTACTCATGTCCATGATGTTGCATGGCATTTGTAACAATAAATTTGACTGTAGCGGTATTACGAACCAGCTATGTTACGTGGTGCCCAGAACTGTATTACAGCGAGAGGTGCGTGTGCCTCGGCTGTTCTACACTGGAAAGTGTAGAACTAATGCTGGTGCACGAGCACCTCTCCGCTGTCTCTTAGAAACATATAACACACACTTTGTTGATATCGATATCTTTGCACTTACACATTTTAAATTCAAACTCGCGGCAGTTGAAGTCTTAAAACAGTAGCTTTAGGCCTTCCGCTGCTGTTCCTTATTTTTTGCGGATTATTTTACAGGAAACAATTACATAGTTTCATTTTGGCGCATGTCTCAAAAAAATTTTTTTTTCTTTTTCTTAAAGAACTTTAATATTACTCCGCGGACATAGGTGTGGGTTATACATTAACTTATATAGATATACTTTAAGTTTATAATGTAATGTAATGTATAACTGTTATATGTCCCAATAAATAAATAAATAAATCAACGTATCTCAAAATAAATAATCAGAACTTTAACATGGCATATCGATTATGTGCAATTATTTATCGATTTTTCGCTCGGATCCTACGTCTCTACGTCTGTAGACGATTGCTCGATATAGCTCGCGATACGTGCGAGTTTGAGTTATGAGTTAATTAAGCGAGGTTCGAACGAGTTCGAAATTATATTTCGCTCGCGTTGACGGTTAGCATACTAATTATTTTGATGGAAATAATGAGCTATAGGTATAAGCTACAATAGTTATATTCTTGGAGAATTTATTGTATCAAATTGAAAGTTTTGATAGAAGTATGAGAGGTCAGGGTGGGTTTTTGGGAGCTATTAATTCATTGCATACTCCTGTAATTAATTCGTATCATAAACTTTGTTTCTAAAATGTTGATGAGCGCAACAGCTAAAATTGAATACGTACAAGATTTGACTCTACATAATTAGTTCGATTTAGGAGTTGAAAATTTATGACATAATATTCGTTAAACTCATCAAAGGTTAATCTAAACTGTTCTCATATTTAATTTACTGCCTGAGCTTTATTTTTAAAAGCCGCAACTACATATTTCTACTGCTATTTTTCTAATATGATAATTGCTATATTCCAACTCGTTAAGTACTGTAGAACTCGTCGAACTTATGGTTTCCAGTTCTATTAAATAGCAGTGAGATGTTAAGCGTAATGTTAGTATGAAAGGCCATCTGTTAAAGGAAACTAATTAAAATATTTCAAAATATTATAGTAATTATTAGTTATAGCTTCTTTAATAACATTATGATTTGAGTGCTAATTTCTAAAATGATTGTATTACTGATCTTAAAACTGATTCATAATTATTTCGGGAATTCGTGCATAGCATTTTGGACTTTGCTGTAAAAGTAATAAGACTTTTGACAGTTAACCTGTAAACGCGGTCGGCGAATCGCAGTGGCGATAAATCTCGGCTCGCACTGACGGAAGGGATGCTTGTTATTAAGACGTCAACAAGAGTTATAGTTCACCACTGGTTTGCAATTGCAGGCTGCTAATGCCAACTCGTTGTTTACACGAGCGATGCTACGACTAAAAGAAGTCGCACTTGAAGGTTACTGTAATTACAAATGGGTTGTAGCTTATAGGTAAAGTGGCTGTTTATGTATTATTACCAGCGGGCGGATTAAAACGTTCTTCCTTTTTTGCTTTATCCGGCCTTATGTTGAGATCCTTATTCTTGCTTTTCTTAATTTAGAATATTTGTTTTTAAAGCTGTAAAAATCGATAATTGTGGTCCATAAAATTTCGTCTTGCTATAAAGGTATGATTGTACACAAATAGGAACATCATTATCATTATTGTATCTTAAAGTATTGGTAATAATGGTACATATAATTACAGCCGTTAAAACTGAGATGAAATAATGCAATCACTATTGGTTTATCTTTAAAACTTTATCTTAGCTGCCATCAAAGTGTCAGCGGCGCTTGACACCGAGCACTTGAAAACGAAACTGTCAAGACGGTTATAATTAATGGATCCTCAAGTGTATTACACTTTCGCCTTCGAATAAACAATTACACAGTGCTCCGACAATTCGGCTTCATACGTGACAGTGAGGCGTGTTCGTATCCAAGTGTTAACATGCGCATATATCATGGTTCGACTTGATACACCTGCGAAGCCACGCCCACCCCGCCTCGGGCCCCGCACTCCTCGCCGCCCCCCGGTCTTTCGCTTCACCATCATCAAGATACCATTCCACGTTGAGACGTCATCGAGTGCGCACGTTTGACTCATTTATCGCATGTCTCATGTTTTTACGTACGGTGTTTATAAACTGAGTGCTGTGTGAATAACTTTCGGGTGTTTTCGTTTTGTCCTGCCTGTTGGTGTAGAAGACCTTATTCCAGAACAATTTGTAAGTTTTTATTAAACACCTCTAGACCATTTTTTTATCGTAGTGATTGTTTTTTCGGTTACTTTATTTTTTGTTTCTTTGCACCAACGTAATTTTACAAAAGAACGTGTAACTTATCTGTCAAGGCAGGCAGATAATGGATGTGTGTATTCATAAAACTTGATATGATAACAGAAACAAATTGTTTAGACTTTTTAAAGACGCCGATAACGTTGGTTGTGAAGCGATGAGTGTCATTAACTTATTACTGATAACGTCTTGGGTATGTTGAAAGTTTATGATCAAACTTATGGAAGTACTAAACTTTTTAACTTGTTGCTTTGGTGTGGGCGGGGCGCGTCAAATGCCGCCTTTTCTAATTTTTATAAAAGAATGACACCTTTTTACTGTATCGCCTTAAACTTACCACAATTGTTACTGCACTGCTTACAAGCAACCGCGTAGTTCGCAACATCATCAGTGTTATATTAATATAATATACATATTAAATTTTGATATTTGCAATTGCATCAAAAAAACTAAATGAGGTGCATCTGCAAGTCATTATGACGATGCCTGCCAGTTGCAACACACCAATAAAATAGAACAAAGTGATTAAACTATCATACGTAAGTCTTTAACATGTTCGTTCTGAAGGTAATCATTACTTGTGTAATATTTTACGATGTCCCAAATGATATCTGTGGAAACTATGACAACGCTCTACGGCGCTAGAATACATCATTGTCTATTATACAATAACAAGTCAAAACAATTTGTATGTTTGAATTCTATAAGCGCTAGAAAACATGCTAATGCTTCCATATACAATTCGGAAGCTGAATTTAACGATAATAATATTCATGGACAGTGTTTTAAATTTCGCTAAATCGATTTTAATATCACAAATAAATTGGAATTTGATTGCAAATATACGTTTGTTTATTAGTATTGTTAAAGTCTAGGTTTTACGACATGTTTACATATTTTAAACACATTACCGTTTATGATTATAGCAGAAGTAAATTATGCGATGATGCTCTAGCTACACTCTTAATAAGAATAAGCGTGTAGCAGAACCAAAACTAATAAATAACCAAAAGTAGTAAATAAAATTTGATTCAAATTCAAAAGGTTTTTTTTTTTCAAATCTCAAATTTCGTTTTAGTGCTTTTAGAACGTTTAGATGCTAGTTGCACGGTTTCAAAAACGTTATTCCTATGGAGAAGAACCGGCAAGAAAATCCAAAGGTGTCTTTTAAATAACTTTGTCTACATACTCCCCATATTTATTTGGTTTTTGGAACAAGTTCTCTTAAAATTTTTAGTTTATCTCGCTCACATCTTTATGAATTTAAAAATGCTGATAATTATTGTCCCTACTTTGATTATTACTTTCGTTTAAAAAATGCAATTTATAATAGCAACCTCTATTAGGCAATAAACTTTCCTTTTTATATTACTTAAATTGAGTCGTATAACATACGAGAAAATTAAATACATTTCCTCTGCAAGCTGCAACTCATAAAGTGTTGTCCTACGTACAGTTGCCGCGTGTCATCAAACAATCAATATTTGTAAATCACGTATAGTATTACCCATCGTAAAACTCGTGGTAGCTAATATTACGTTTTATGATCAGTAATAGCCAATCGAAAACTGAGACTACAGCAAAACATCCTATCTATGTATCTATCTAACAGGCCGTGGGCTTTCCCTTCTTGCCTTAGCGTGTTACGAGTATAGTAAAACTTGGCCACATATGGTTATAAAAGTTTAAAATTAACATCTTAGTACATGTAAACAGTGATAAATTGACTAGGAGCTCGCCTACAAGGAATACACTGACACTTCTCCCACAGAAATGTATTAGTTGCCATATATGTGTAGTTTAATGTAGTCTAAATTCAGGTGAGTGCGATCCTCTATAAGGCACTGAGAATCCCACCGTTTGCACACTAACTTTCAATGTAGACACTGCAGACACGTGTAAATAGAAATGTGTAAAAAAGTCTGTTGGAAGTCCTCAATGTACCACACAACATTGAGTATTTTCAAAAGGTTTTTGTGAAAAACTTTCGTTTTATTTCCAGCATATAATTTAAATAAAATCATTAAAGAAAATCTTTTCAGCATTTCACTACATCATTAACATAATTTTCAATAACGAGGAAGTTTAAATTTACGCACGTCATTACTCTAATAATGAATAAAACAACTGGGCTGAAGGACATATACTATAAGAAAACAATGTGCTAAGTTTTGACACTAGCAACAAAATAATAAAACCTATAACTGCCCCGCTGGAGGGCAAAGGGTCTCGTAGCAGTAGCAACAGTAGGAACCAGAAAAAAATATTTTTCCAAAAAAAATTCGAATTAAATTATGTAAACACGAACTATACTACACCAGTGGCGTTTTGTCGTGTGCGATGCGTAGGAGTATCGTCTCCCGCGCGTGCACTCTATGAGTTTTATGACCGCTAATAGGCAATAATGTGCACCTCTTGACTCGGAACGCGGGTTAAGTTATTGGTGCGATGTTCTCAACTGCGACCTTGGAGATTTTGATTGTATCTGCTTTGTACGTATATGTCATGATTATTCAAATGTTTATGGTTTTAGTGACACGATAGGAGCTTATTGTTGCCGTACGTTGAAGTTGAGGTGGACAAATGTCTTTTTAGCTATCTTTTGTAAAAATCTCATACAAAATTCTGTTGTGTTCAGTAGTAGCTACTATGGTAGAAGTGTGGTGCTTTAAATTAAATTTCTTAGTCAAGGAAAAAGTCTAGAAAATTTTGTTTGGACTTTTCGCATGGATAATGGATTTGAAATAATACATGCTTTAAAATATTCTACTTCTTGTAATTTCTGACGATTATTCTTATCTAAGGAAAATACAGGCTATAGGAAACCTTAGACGCGATTGATAATTACGAACTGACAAATACATTTCTAATGAAATCTTAGTTTCAAGTGACTCGCGTGTGGTTTGCATGTCTTCGAGTCCTTAACCGTTTTACTAATAGCCCTGACGTGACTTTATACGTTTGGATCTCAGGCTTCGATCTCAGATTCCCTCAGCCCAGCCGTCCTAATGTGTTGCTGATTTTATACTATTTCTTGCCTAATGGCTTTGGTTTCGCCTCAAGCTTTAACGTAATGCCGAGATATGATGCAGTCAATTGGTACATTTCTGCTATTCATGGTCTTTGGAGAATTACACATAGAGCGGATATATTTGCATCCAAATCAGCTTCAACCAAGTCAGTCATTGCAGATAACTTGCATACTGCCCTTAGGTTATAAAGGTTTTACCATTTTGCATAGTAAACTGGATTTGGCACGCTTTGCAAGCTATAAGTAGAATTTTAAGGGGTATAACTACATCACCTTTATATATCTTTTCATTATCGTAATCATCTAATCTGCTCGGTACCTTCTCTTAACGAGAAACAGCGAAAGCGGATCCCTTCGCTAATCGTTATAACTATAAATAGTAAAATTATTTATAATCGTATAGTAAAACTTATTTCTATCAGCATTGACTTTCTTTTTAAACACTTTCTATAGGTTTCGTTGAGCCTCTTGATAATGTCTATTTACTATCATGTTGGGTGTTGCTAGTACTGGTAGAGCCGGATTATTTTCGGAATCAAACGGAGCCTTTTTGCGGCTGCGACCGTGCTGCGTCATCAGATTATGGAGCTTTGCTTATGAGTCTGACATACTGGGGAATACTTCCAATAAGCAAGTGAATACAGCAAATAATATGGAAAAGTCTCACGACAGTTATAGTCTGGTACTCTAGTACACTAGGACATAAAAAATGTGTACTGTCTTCTAAACTACCAAAGATATATCCTAAATTTCTAATGCGATATCAATTTACCTTTTTAATCTTTGGCACGCATTAAATCACTTTAATGATTCCATTTATATCTAATATAGTATTTGATTGAATCAATTTATGTGTCGGGTCGGAGCAACGGCGACGGGAAGTCTTCAATTGTAATTATTGAGTGCTCCATTCGCACTCCTATCAATGCGCAGTTTTCAACGTGCATATGACTAACATCCGGACCGGGACATCTGCTCGCTTTTAGTTATCATCCATTTGATATCATTATCTGATCATATGACTTGATATATTGCTTTCATGTTTATTCGTTTTGCAGTTCAGTTGAGTAAGTTTGACATCAGTCCCATTACCATGAACTCTTAAAGCTGGACAGTTTGCGTTGTGGACTTAAGACGCCGCATTACACTGCACGTCTCGCTACCACATCTTAAACTGTCCTGCTTTAAGAGCTCATGGTAAGGGGGCAGCTCTGACAACTTTTCCTTTTCGTGTCGAAACAAAAAGATCACCAATCTATTTCGTAGAAGTCTTCTAATGGAATATATCATTATCTTAATGACACCTTGAGAATTGTGCGTTGATGAGCTGACCACATTTCACATGCACAGAGCTTAATATTCATCTGGTCAAATGTGAACATTCATAGTCTTGTTATATTAAACCCTGGCTCCGGGATGGTTGTGAAAGTAATTGGAACCTTTTAATCTATACAGTAAAATGTTAAGTTCCAATATTTTGCTTTTTTAGTTCATATATTGTAGTGATTTTGACAACTAACGTCCGTCGGCGTGGACACTCAGGGATAATATACTTTTCTAACCGTGAAAGAATTTTCAAAATCAGAGCAGTAGTACCGAAGATAACCACGAACATTCAGACTCACAAACTTTACCGCTTTATAATATTAGTATATAACAGAGTTCAGTGAGCTTCCATCGGAAGGCTTTAAAAGCTTTTAGTTATGTGCAATAATTATAATATATTCAAACAATATTACTGGATTTATAAATTTATGATTATTTTATTATTTTCTTATTATTTGACTTTGTGCTATCAATAAAAGGGTAAATGATAATACATTGTACTCGCTATTAGAAAGATTAAGGATGGTCTACATTAATGAGTCATTTACTTCTTTGAACTTTATAAGGAAAAGTGTAATAAAATTATATTTATAGATGTAAAAGTTGTTCTACAACATTATCATAAAATTACACCACGTACTAGTTGCAAAAGGTTCCCACTGCATTTAATATCCTATATTTTGAAATCCAATTATTCAACAACATGAACGATAGGCCCAAGTTTATAGTTCTTTATTCACGTTTATTGCCTACACATTGATTTCAAGTCTGCATCTTCAATAAGATTTATATCAATAGCGTCATTCATTCGTCTCTGCTGCTCCACCATCTATCTAGTGTTCGTTTTGAATTATGTAAATGGTATTTACAATGTGGTCACTTTAATTTTATTCGTTCGATCCTAGCGTTATGTTACCGAATTTGATTTATCACCTAGCTGTTTACGTATGACGTATCGAGGCGGCTCTTTATAAGTGTGCACCGGCTGACAGGAGATGGATGTCTGGACACGGTCTGTTCCTTATTGCTGTCGTTTGTTCTTGAATTTATTGGACACGAAGTAACGGTTGCGGCTCTGCGCCGGCCCTACGGTGGTCGCCGTCCGACGTGCCCGCGTAATATATTGTACGGGGAAATGCCATCCGTGTAAAAACCTGTTGACTCTCTTTAATATCATAATTTATATTTCAAATGCATTATGATATTTATTAGTGTCGTAATTGAATTTATATCACCGTAGGTTACGCGGACCGGTGAGCTATTTATCGGTTACTTTCACTGTCATCGCAATATTTATGCCGTCGTGGTCCCGTGTAACTTATTCGCGGAGGAATACATACGGCGTCGTTCATCGTACGTCATGTTATTTAGAATATTTATCACCATTTTAAACAGACGTTTTCTAAAATAAAATAATTCTGTTGCCAAAAAGCATGTAGGTATATCAATTAGATGACAAATAATCTGGCAACGTTTTCTTTATTCGCGGAATACATCAATGCCGGTGGTCGTGTTACTTACAACTTTTATAGCGTAGGTATCTCGACGAGATAATAAAATTTGTTTCTTTTTCGTGAGTTCTCATGTTCTGTAAAGCTCGTACCTTAACATAATTAATGCAAAAAATAAAGTCCCATACCGATGTTCTCTCGGAATTGTTACGAGTCGTGTTTTAATATACTATGGCATTGTGAGCGTAAACACTTGAAGCAGACCTAGCATATTATTGTATCCTTCGTCTCACGAAGGCGATAAAGCAATGAATGTGCACTAACTAGCAGTGGCGGTGTTATTTATGACGACCGATACCATCGGCACGGACTTGTCAATCACCTGGATACGTACCAGACATCAAAATTACACTTGACCATTTAGTCGTGCGTGCAATTTTGAAACTTACCAGTATTGGAATAAGAAATAAGAACAGCGATGGGTGTAAAACGTTCAGAACGGCCGGTGCGCCGCGTGTTGGCCGATCGGCCACGGCCATCCATCATTCATGAGCGCGAGCGCGTAACGAGCCTTTATTCGAGTTCACCGTGGATGCGCCTGCGACGGTTTTACACCCTCCTGCCACGACACACGGACTTTCACGTATTTTTATTGATGTATCACGAGTATGTACATCGATTTTAAATGTACAATATGATCTATGTGTTCGTTGAATGTATTTGACCTCAAGTATATTCACGTTGTTCTTTCATATTCATATTTCTCCTGACGGATACCATCTATTCATGTTTGAGTTATTGTGGTTGCATTGTTATTCCTCTTTTCACGAGTATCATTGAAGAAAATACCTTGAAAGCCCCGTTGAAACGACTATCAGATAGTCGGAGTTCGCATATTTGAATAACTAATGTGGTTGGCTCCCCACGTACAGAAGTGATGTTAGTAAAAGGCTGTGAGGGTACCCTAACGATGGTAAGATGGTATCAGAGCAGTGACGTTTCAATACAACATGGATCAATCGTACGAAACTATCGGCCGATCAATCGGTCCTCTCCGTGAATGCGTTATCGGAGAATCGTGCCACCCACTCAGGTTCTTAGTTGGGCACGTGCGACGTCACTTGTTAACTCTTAAATGCATTGACTGTCGTTAAAGCATCTCTTAGCTTCAGAAATCTGAATACTTATTCTTGTTGCCATGCTCCGTAAAATCCATTTAAAACATCGTATATCAGTAAACTATGATGCTATTGCTCACGTCTTACTACCAATTATGAAAGCCATCTCCTTTAGTATTCGCATCTTGTGGATCTTCCTATTATAGTTCACAAGTATAAATTTCGCGAAATGTGACGTCCACCTACACTTCGTGAGTCTCTAAGATACGATCACTAACATTCCAGCAAATACCCAAGCAGGTCTTTCACAATTCAATCTTCTTTAAAAATAGTTAATTTTACATTATTGCTAGGTAATAAAACAGAAATATTGATAAAAAATAATAATGTTATGTCCGAATAATTAAGTGCTTCGTCAACGGCTACATCGGAAACTCATCAGTCTCCTTGTCTTGTTCATGATACGCTATCAAATTAAGCGTTAAATGACATCACGAGTGCCTGCTATGAATTTACAATTGAATGAGTTCGTTAATAAACCTTTTTTTATTTATATTTGAATGTTGCAGCGTTGTCATGCTGAGGAATGTTTTAAGAGCCGGCCGTCTCATGAGATACGAAAGTGCCTCATTGTCCGTTGTTTCCGATTTTAGTTTATCATCGTCGCGTGTCGAGATGATATAATACTTGGTGAAATTGTTGACCGGCCTGTTTTTCTGTAAGAACTGTTTGTTTTATTACAATTGTTTTATACTTATCATAGTTGGTATTCTCTTGTTGCACATCGCAAAAGTTTAAGTCTATAGCTATCTATTCTTCATACACCTAGTCGTTTTGGCAGGTAGGTTATACGGTGTGTTGTGCAGGCGTTTAAGCACTGATGATTTTAAATCCAACTTATCTGCGTATGTAACAGTGTGATGTAACGTTTATGGCCAGTGTAATCTCAGTGTTTTATGTCCGTACGGACGCCACTGACGAATGATTAATGACATGGGCAAAGGCGATAGTGAGACGAGCGCTCCGGCCGACGCGCCCACTGACAATATTGTCTCATTTATTGCTAATGATCTATTGAATATCTGTACACTGTCCAACATTAATTTTTCACTTATATAATTTTACTTTCTAATGTAAACTAACTAAACATTTTTAATTAACATAAAACGAATCAGACAACACAACGCCATGTTACGTAGTGTTACGTTGATTTGCTTGAATTTTAACGAGCAAAAAATATTTTTTGATGTAGGCACTTGCACATTTCTTCTAAAACACAGCACATTATAGAGATGGCCTCATACTTTCCATAAACACACGTTGCGTATCCAGCGCAACGTGTAATTTTACAAAAACGTTGTTATAATGCCCCACGAAATTGCTGTGATTTGTTTCTGAACTTTCTGAACCATCGATACCATATCGGGCCACGATTGCTCGCAATTACACAATAATCCGTGTTGATTCTACAAAATATCATTGTTCTTACTATGCAGAAGATCGTGCATACTCATATCACGACTTTCACTGAATACATCAATGTTGCAAAAAATGCAAAATACTTTTAGCTTTAAATCCATGTGATACACACCAAGGTTAGGGGGAGGTGCTAGGTATATTAAACATTTTTTGAAACCGCACCAGCCCTAATTGACAGCACTTGTTCCTATGACACATCGCTTAGCTTAACCTACATAATTATGGAAATTAAGAGACCTGTTCAAAATTACAGGATGATTATAACATTGACAATTAGAACTGAGAATATGTATACGCAAAGACTTAATGCATACCATAGAAACGTCAAAAATAAGCCTTATTAAAAAATGAGTTGAGCTTCGTCTCGATCCTTTCGCCACTGAGTTTTTTTATCTCGCTTCTCGGAACTAAGATAACGCATTTGAACAGTTCTGACTGTGACGTGTTTTTATAATAATCCCATAGTCACCCAAATTTTAAAGATTTCTCAAATAATTTATGTGTAACAGAAAGTTGATAAGCTCTGGTTTTGTGTGGCGCTACGTTCGGTGATTAACGATGTTGTTAAACGAGTACGTTTTTACATTGGTTTTTATCTTTTCCAACGATAAAACATCTTTATTCTCAAGTTCTTTATCGTCGTCTGCTATTAGTGTTATGTAGTGTGTTTGTGTAGTGAACGTTGCACCGGTTTCATCATTAGCATCATCAATAACATTGTCTACAAAAGCGATGCACTATTTCTCTAACCTTGGCCAGGAATTAATTTCATGTTAGTCTCGGTGGTTGCTAGCTCAGTAATTATCGTTGCATCGATTCTGTGCGCCCGTAATGAAGATATCGCCCCCATCTTCTCGATAGCAATTAAGAAATATACAATTTGTTGGAGTTTAGTAGTTAAGCATAGATTTATGCTAAAAGATTACTGAAGAAACTTAGTTTGTATCGTACAAACAATTTTTAACTCGTCATTTAACTACACAAAGTCTTGTGTATGAATTATAAATTGTAAGATAAGTATAATTGTATATTTTCACGAGTCTATGCGCTCTGCATAGGCTCTGCAGTAGGCCATTCACCAGTAAGACGCGGGACGTGCATAAATAATCGAGCGTAATCACTTTTTATCAGAACGACACACTATTTAAGCGTTTGTTGATCTCAACTCCACATCGAGCAGAACTGCTATAAGATATAATTTTATTCTGCACTTTAGCATTTATTTATTTGACTTGCATTTTTATATTGTTTTATTAGTCGCACGACTATGAGGTATTTGGCCTTGGTTATATGATTTAAGCTGTGGACTGTGGTATATGCATTTTTTTTTCATAAACACTATTTAAATGGTCCAAATTACTGTTTTGATACCGGAATATCGAATAAAAATCATCAAAATACCAGGCAAATACCGGAATTTTCGGTATTTTTGCGACCCCTATTATTAAGTTATATGGTCTTAGCATCTATTCAAAAACGGCATAGATAACCTAACCTAACCTATGTATTCTTATGTTTCAGAAACTGTATCCTCGACGTGCATGAGCGTCAACGAGTCAAGCGCGATATAAATGTGAGCACTTTAATTATTATGTCTGCAATTAAATTTAATATTACTCAACGTGTATCGCATGTCTGCTGTAAAATTTATATTAAACTACGTCCTAAACAGGTAATTTAAAATTTGTTTAAGCGTTATTCCGGACTGGTTATCCTACGAAATAGGTTAAGATTTTATGATTGTACTTATTTGGTGAATATTGTGGCCCGTCTAATCGAGTAAAACTTAATGATAACGACATTCCCTTAATAAATACTTTAGTTTATAGGCTGTAAATATCGCCAATGTCTAACATTTATTGGTCTGTTTACGATTGTTTCTGAGACTAATTTAATATTTCCATAACAATATTATCTAAAGTATTTTACATTTAATTGCTTCAGAAAAGATTCTGAATGCTGTTATCTACTATAAACTCAACAGTGTTCCTAAGGGGGACATTATCGGACCATGTTTTTTGTTTACAAAAGTTATGATAACAAAACATGTGAAGTACGTGATTTGTTAATAGGGTAGCTGAGTTGCATCTAGCATCTCAACCACAGATGATATCAACACTGTCGCAATTTAACGACTAAAAGCTACATACGATGGCTAAAGTTACGTAATTCAGGCTCATTATGGAGCTAATAAACACTAGTTGTTACTTACAACAGAAAATATCGCAATAAATAATGAGACGTTTGTAATAGTAATATCTAAACTGCATTCTGATCTCGATCTCATCTGATACGTTTATCTAGATCGGTTTGTTACGTTCTCCTTATAAGGGTCCACCGCTGTGTTAGACAGAGACAGATGTTTATTTTCCTGGTTCATTTTAACTTGTAATTATTGCGGGCTAATGAGCGACTAGACTTCTTGGAAGGGCAATTTGCTAAGGATTAAAGCAGGTTGTGAAATGAGTTTTGTTAGTGTCTCTTAAACGCATGACGGTCAACGCGCGTTTCAACTTTTTTCTTATCTTTTTTGCTATTGTACTTTATGGATACAACAGTTAAGTTTTTTACGAGTCGTTTGCGTGGTTATGACTATTTAAATTGTTTGTTTCTCATCTCGTTTTGCTTGTAAGTGTATCAGTTTGGGTTTTCACAGACCTCGTATGTTTTTATGTGATACAATTATAGTTTGTGGTTGTAGAACCTTTAAAAACATTGTAGATATGTAGGCATGTTTCGTGTTCAGTCCTTTCTCTTTAACAACGCGTTTTATCATTAGCATCTAGAGTTGATGTAGTGTTTCAGCGCTGATTCTCTACGGGCGCGGTAACGCCTTCGTCTGGTTCGCCGCGGTGCCCGACGTGTGCGCAATTATCTACGCGTTTAGATTCATCGCACTACATGCGTACACCGTGTATTAAACAACTTTTTTATTCATTTAATCTACGTTTTAATTATTGCCTTTTTTATATTGTTGATGATATATCTACTAACGCTGCATAAAGAATAATCGGTTTACGTAAGTTCTTTAAAAAAGTACCCAATCTAAATGGCCTTTATCAAAAAGCAAGATCACCTGTGATGAGCGTCAAAGCATCTATTAGATTAGAGCTTTACAGGACAACTATACATAAAGTACATTGGACCGAAATCTAACTATCATGCATAAATTATTTGTTGATATGAGAATGGCACTAAATAAAGTTTAGTGGAGAAATAAAGGTGAGGCCTTTGCCCAACAGTGGGACATATTACAGGTTAATTAAAAAAAGTATGACAGTCAGCATTGATATAAAAGATATACTTAACATAGTTTTTGGTTCTAATTTATGCTATCCGAGCTTTTATATTTAATTTTTGATCTATATTGTGGTGAGAAAGTAATACATTTTTATTATTAGGTAAAGTCTTATAAAGAGTTTTATTTGCTAGAACCAATGAAGATTTAACACTCGTTATAGATTCTACAAATTAAACAAATCTTCATCCATTTCCAAAATTTACAGCTACACCGGTGTTAAAATAGTATTTTATGAATGTAAATAAACATAGTTTGAATATATTTTTATTATGTGATTATGAATTATGAAAATGGTAGCGCATTAAACGTCAAAATTAACTATAATCTTTATTTAATACAGTGTGATTTACGGCTGTACAAATAGAATTGGTTTTTCTGTAAGATTGTATCTTCATATTTTATAATACGATTTGATCGTTTAGTCAGTTTAGAGATAAACATTATAATGATTGTTAATAAATATCAATGTTTAGTTTAGTTTAATATATTTTAGGTTCTTTACGATACGTGCAGCGAACGTTAACTTAGAAGTTCTCACGAATGAATTAAAGAATGACAATGCTAAACCTAAAATACTATACGCCGGTAAAGATTAAAAAATCCAGGTAAATCAACAAGTCTCACCTTAATTCGTTCCTGACTTTTTATCTAAAACCTAATTTTATTTAGTCATTCTTTAACATTTCAATTTTTTATAGCTACGGTTGTTAAGAATTTGTTTACACTGTATTAGCTAACCCCTGTATCGCGACACAGTATCTACTGGGTAGCTAGTGAGTAACGGGCGGTTTCCCACGCGCGTGCGCGGGACATGTAGATCGTCCGGCGACGATGAACACGGTACAACCTGCGGATTTATCTTACGCGATTTTGTTTCAGCTACTATGTAAACATTCATTTGTTTGGTTTTGTTGTTTGAGTATAAAATATATTAAAAAGGGCTTATTACGGTGTTAAAACTTTATACAGTACTAGCTGACCCGGGATATGAAAAATAGATGTTGGCCGATTCTCAGACCTACTCAATATGCTCAGAGAATTTCATGAGAATCGGTCAGGCCGTTTCGGAGGAGTACGGGAACGAACATTGTGACACGAGAATTTTATATATAAGATAAGATAAATCACACTTAGGCAGCCGACTTATTTATTAAAAAAGGAATCATTTGTAATAGGTTACGAAAATAACTTAAAATAATAATTATTAATACTGAATAGGTACGTAAAATGTTAACATTTATGAGGCACGGAACGACGGAACTGAATACATTGGTCACATTTTTTATTAACACTAAACGTAGTAATAATACCAACATACATTTTAATTAAACTTCACACTGCAACAAATCAGCGCCGCTGCTTTGTAATAACATTCAGCTAATTTGCTATCAAGAAAATTCATTACTACTATAAGAATAATTTCTAACAGTACTTGAATTGATATCTTCATTATTATTTTCACTAGAGGAGTGGAGACACATTTCCTCATGAGGCCCTCGTCATCACGATCCTGCGTGTTGCAATCTTCATAAATAACGAGTTTATGTGAATCTATTTGTGATTCCACCGTCTAGACAGATATACATGTCCAACATGAAATTCTATTTATGCGAATCACATTAAGCTTTCACCGTTTCTAACATGTTCCGTGTTCTCTATTGCAGATTGAATGAAAATTGAATTTAAATACACTTTGTTACCAACGTTGACTGTTAACCCCTCGCCTCTACAGGCATGTCAGTTTCTGTCTTGTCTCTTTCTTTTGTTTTAGTCACAATGCATTTGTTGGGTAGCTTTACAATTGTTAGCTTGTGTTATGTTATGTCGATTTCTGAACACATCCGCCGCGAGAAGGGTTGATTTTGACTTGTGTGTTACTTACAAAATGTATTTTTGTAGGTGTTTGTCAATGCAAGATATCGACTCTATCAATTTTAATTTTGTGTGATGAATTGTTATTGGCATGTTAAGCCTAAGTGCATGATCAATTAAAACTTGGCTTGTAATCGTAAATGATAATAAAGTCTAGAAGGAATATAAATAGATTTGAATACATAATAGATTACAATTTGTTATAGTGTTAGACTTTTATTGCGTTTATAAATCGTTCTACGAACTGTGAACATGTTTTGTATACCTACGTAAGCTAAATGTAGTGGAGTATTTACCTTTTATGTATGTACCTATTTACTGTTAATTATTTCAATTGATTGGCTAAGCTACTTGTTAATTGTTCCTTTTTTGCGATTTAATTGCTTGTTAATTAACTCTACTATGTAGTCTACGTAATTATATTTCAACTTGCAATTAATTAAGGAGTATTTCTGGTTATTTATACATATTAATATTAAGTTAACCGCTCGTGGCTATAAACGATGCTAAGATTTTGTAATATGATAGGTTTACATGGTTAACTCGCTTTTAATGTATTGTATAATATGGAGACATGTAATATAATGTGGTAACGAATTGAAGAATTCTTTTTTGTTTATGATTATGAGATACCAGAACTTAAGTTGTGAAACTTAAAAGTTTTGGTTTTTTTCATACATAAGTATACAATTGTCTTGGATTTTTTTATACTTAGTGCAATTATAATCTCTTATTTCCATAAAAATAGACTCTTAATACATATACACAAATTGACCACGAGGTTTTTTTTAATAAAACGTCGCCCCACGGACGGAAGAATTTCTCCTGTATTGTGGTTGCATTTCATAAACATGTATATTATATCACATACAAATTTTGTACCATGCGGGAATTGAACCCGGAACCCTTAGCGCAGCAGTCTAATTGCTTAGCCACTGCGCCAATCAGGTCGGTTCAGTTTCTCCATGATATTGCTACAATTACCTACAGTATGAGATAGTCATAAATATTTGTAAATAAATAGTTGAAGGGCCATCATTATACATTAATAAACATGTAGAAATAATTGAATAACAACTTGCACACATACCTACTTGTTGTACAACTTATTTACAGATATATTATCCTAACAACTGTAAACAAGCATTAAGTATGTTACTGTTCTACATAATTAGGCCAAAGGAGCTGTTCTATCTATCATCATCTATGTCTAAGACGCTTATCACTCTATAAGAAAAATGTACAACAGTATCAATATTAGTGTGTTCGCTTGTTGTCCATTGTCCACAACTCTACGCTCGTCGGTTGATTGAGAGGTTACAGTTGCTTTGTTGTCTCGACGTGTCGTGTCTGCAGCATGACATTATACCAGGTTCATGACATTTATACGTCGTAAAGGATATTAATCTGCTCGTGGACTGCCCTTTTGTTCGCATGCAGTACAAATATCTATTAGATACACGATCGATCATGCTCAACTGACTACTTAAACTTAAAATCCAAACAAATTGCCTATAATAACCGTTTGAGATAGCAACATTTTGTAGATATCTGTCATTTATGTAATAAAATTATAATAACTTTGGCCGCAACTTTAAGACGCATAAAAAGCATTTAACGGATTCTCGGAACTCGATCACCATTCCGTAGCGAAACGAGATAATCAATGGAATTTCGGAAGCTGGCACCAATCGGACTAAGATATTAGTTTTTATTCGATGCTCTTGGGCATAGGCGTGAAAGAATTTATGTAAATGATCAATCATCCGATTGTAATGTTCAATTCGAATATTAGATAACCATAGATGATAATTCAATTTGTTTGTTAATGAAGATCTCTAGAAATTGTTGTCGAGATATTTTGATGGTCTATAAAATGTATCATTGTGTTGCGACACTGAGGTACTGATTGAAAGTTCCGAGATCGACTCTACAGGGTGCTTTCGGCGAATAGCGGTATCTTAGCTTATAACTATGCTATCGATAAAACGAAACCTGTTCTACGTAGTATTTTTTTAATCAATAAATGTTTATTGCAGTTATGTTAATGGAGAGGAGGATATGTACATTTTTTTTTAACATGACGTTGACGTATATTTATTATCTGTGCATCATATGTCATGTTCATCATTACGTCATCATGTTTATTTTTTTATGCATCATAAACTTTATTTTTAAAATAGATATTGCATTGTGTTAGATAAGATTATTTTGCACATGTGCACCTTGCAGTGATAGACCAGGATCACGTGTTGTGCATTGATAAGATTCCGTGTTTACGTTAATCAGATAAGATATAATAATAGTCATCAGCAAAAATATTTAGAAGTACCTTATTTTATTGAATCGTGATGTAATTTAAATAACCTTTGTCTAATCTTTCTCGGATGTTGAAAAATATATTTGGATTAATTTCCCTGAACACAAATTCAAGTTAAAAATTAAGTGTATGTTAATATGGTTGCTTCAAATTTAAAAAAAACCTCAGAAGACGTTTTAAAAACTCTACTTTTGACCCCTTACCAGGTTGACCTACTTTAGCAAGGGAGGTGCCATCTACACATGTGTATAAACTACTATGTCTACTAAACCCAATAGTTGGTGACTAATACCAGATTGTTTGGGATTTGGCACGGCGCGCGGCGGCCGGCGCATAGTTGGCGTTACGTTGTGCGTCGGCGCGGCGCGGCGCTCGCGCCCTGTCCGCCCGCGCATGCTCACTCGTTAGCTCGCCGATTTACGCCAATTTTACACTCGATTGCCACCATTATTGGCTGCCATATTTATTGCAGTACATATCTCACTCAATGAATCTCCTATAATGTCGTTGCTATGCAAAACAGAACCTACAGCGATGGCTAGCTACTGAGAATATGTTACATTGTTCCATCACTTTTTAAAGTATGTATAAATGCAATCAAATAGATTCATCGTGTTTTAATGCTGTTGAAAGTACTCGCTAATAAATGTTGATCACATCAATGTTTAATGTATACGTATTAAACAATTTTCTAAACTAATTTGCATCATACCACCACATCGTAACTTAGATCTGATCCTTTCACTGTAAATATTTCATTTCAAACGAAAGTCGGTCTTAAAGTGAGTGTGTTAAAGACTTGTGACATCAAGTTTCCGATGAAAAATATTAATTATGGCTAGGTAGCAATCGCGTGTGCCGATGTCAACCGATAGCTGAGACTTCCTGTACTACTGAGTCATTGGTTAGAATCACGCGAATCTGCAGATACGATGGCAGACCGGTGATAACGGGATTGCGGATATGGTGTGGCCACTTGGAGATTGTTTGATTTCTAACACAGTGTTATTACGTAAAATTAAGATAATCTACAGGAGAAACCGCAGTAGTCCTACGTCGCAAAGAGGGTATTGGGGACCTTTACGTAATTAGACAACAGAGGTAACATGCTGATTACAATTTCCAAATATGCTCGATTCTGTTAGGTATAGGATGAGTATTCGATTTCAATATGTGACAACTATATATTATTGTACTCGTCTTGCCGGGTGTTGGTTTCATGTTTGAAGTATATCGTATCGTTTAATATTTCCCGTCGATCCCATATCAAATGGGAACTCAAACGCTCTACCCAATGGTTATGTAGGTGCGTAGGGACACAAGTGAAAAATATACAAATAGCTCATGCCGTAGCTGTTTACAAGATTGTAGCAGAGTTGACTACCGCAGCGGCCTGCTGCAGGTGCGCTGAAACTGAACCTACTAGGTATTGTTGTTCGAGGAGGTTCAATACTTACCTACTCCGCTCTCAGTCTCTAAAAGTAAATTCTTGACATTTTTCCATTCATAACACCGAGAACATAGAGGCAGTAGTGACATCTAGTGAAACGCATAGCATCCTACATTTTTTTCAAAAAAATTATAATTACATCGCCTATAATAATTTGATTGCCACCAATTGATTACTTATAGCGATGTAGAAATTAGTTATAACAATTGCACGAAGTTATTCAACATGGTATTGGGAAAGACGCGAATCGATGTCGCCAATACGCATCTGTGACCAGTAATAATAAAATAGAATGTCTTTGAGATTATGATCAACTGAAACTGCGATTTCACAATACGTCCCGAGCTTGCATTGTGCGTTTCGTAATCATCGACTGTGCCAATATGTATATTATACACGGCGTTTAAGGACTGATACTAATCTCTACTTGGAGTATTTGACGTAGATAGTTATTATTTCGTTAAAATTATTAATTTTTGCAGCAAACAGTTACAGTGTGTTATAAAATTACCATGTTTTAAGTGATTCTGCCATAAGATATGCAAACTGTATAGGTACAATTGAGTGTATCATTTTTGATCTTTTCTTTTTAGATATATAAAAGTAATCTGTTTAGTTATTTGTATTTAATAGTTATGCTGATCTAAGATTTATATTTAGTAGTCCTCATTCAGTTTTTTCTTTGTCTCTTTTAAAAAATTACACTGTTTACGTGTTTTTATTTGTACCTAGTAAATGTTAGCTCTCATACTGCCTTTGACTTTAAGATGTATGCTGTATTTTACCTATTGTATTTAAATAAATGTTATATTCTGTCAAAATATTTAAAGATTTTCAATTATAAGATTTTAAGTTCCACTTAAAATTATAATAAAACAGATTTAAACGCATATTTCCTCTTTCGAATAGATAATTTAGATGAAGGATGCTTAACAATTTATTAATCTCGTAGAGTTTTTTTTAAACTCGTTTGTTATTAGTATATAACTGCATCTAAAAGTGATTCATCATCATTAGTATTGTCTATCCAATCAGTTACGCAAGTCAGTCTGTTTCAATGTTAGACGAGGCAACAGTTATTTGTTCTTTGGCACAACACGTGACTTTTTTTTTCTAAGGGGGCTTTAGGGGCTTTTATCAAAGATATGTCAGCCCCATCGTACCCTTTTACATTAGTTGGCCCACTTAAATAGTATTAGTTTATACATAACATAACATCACGCCTGTATTCCCCGAAGTGGTAGGCAGAGGTGCACATATACACCCACATTTCGCAAGTTATGTTTTTAGGTCCCAACGTAATAGGGGACGAGTCTATTGCCATCAACCGGGCACAAATCCGGACTCCGTGCTGACTCCACTAAGAATTACCTAGTGGATAAACCCAGTAACATTTTGCCCGACCCGGGATTCGAACCCAGGGCCTCGTGCTCAGCAGTCGCGCTTAGCGACCACTAGACCAACAAGGCAGTTATATATTAGTTTATTATGTTACCTAATAATTAATGAATTAGAGTTATACGTGGAGGACCATAATTAAATGGCACAACTTTTTAATAATCTCCGAAGATGGTACAGATAAACACGTGACTTTTGTAACAGACATACGGCTACTACGGACATGTCATATTTTACTAAGACTCATACATATTTTAGTCATATGACAATATTAGTGTCAAAATCGACACGGCGGTCGCTATTGTCATTTTAATTGTTATCGACAAGCCGTAAAGCTGGCTTGATGGGTGCTATAAAAGCCCGATGTAGCAAACCAGATTTCAACACACGTATCTACAAACTAGTAAACAACGCGACGACACTCATCAGACGCAGTTAACTTTCCTCGAGTTTCCACAATTAGCGCAATTTGCGTTAATGCGCCCGCGCCGGCGACGTTAGATAAACTCTTGCGCAGATCCGATCAGA
Source organism: Abrostola triplasia (assembly GCA_946251915.1). Classification (NCBI taxonomy): domain Eukaryota; kingdom Metazoa; phylum Arthropoda; class Insecta; order Lepidoptera; family Noctuidae; genus Abrostola; species Abrostola triplasia. The sequence continues at coordinate 3,514,330 of OX276433.1, forward strand.
GCTATACAGCGTGCGACCGCTATAAGTGGGATGAAATTAAGATAAAACTTAATGATAACGAAGACATTTATTAGTCTAATTCAAGTCATTAACAATTTTAAACTGTTCTAAGGCTGGCCGTATTAGAGGATTGACCGGTACAATTAAAAAAAGTATCATTTTGCGTTGAATGAATTAGTTGACTTGCCAATATTTAAAACTAATTGGTGTCTCATATGTCTATATTACAGATAAATATTTTTTGTGTTATTTTCCTTGTATATAATATATTTACGAGATCAAATTGATTACACCTTATGCAAATTAAGTGTTCATTTCATGTAACTATTAATAACAAATGTAGAGATAGCATGTTTCTGACAGATGATGTAACATTGTTAATGCATTACTCATCTACGGTCATTCGCTGTGGTTATCGCAATTATATTTACTAATCTATTTATTGGTAAGTACTCTTTTCAGAACTATGCATCCGTGACGTTGTATTCATCATTACTATAACTACAATTAGAAGTCTAGATATGCCAAAGTCATTGACGATGGTCGGTTGAAAATACAGTGTTCTGAATTCCAATAAAATTGTAATAATATTGTTTTGATAGATCAGCCTAAAATGGTTATTGGAATTATGTTTGCTTTCAAGTTTGAGTTGAACTGAACAATAAAATATAGGTCGGTTTGCATTTTGACATTTCTTTCGAAAGATTTTCACAACACGAATTCTCTAAAACATCACGCCTGTATTCCCTGAAGGGGTAGGCAGAGTTGTACTTTATAGAACGACAAAAGTTCGCCAGTTATGTTATAGGTCCTATTGTAAATTGTCTAGAAGTCTCAATGTAATAGGGGGCGAGCCTATATTTTCAAAGACTGTAAAATATCTTTGTAAAAAGTGATGTCAAGTACTTCGTTTTCTTTTTAATAAAACAACGCCCTATACATAATAGGTAATACACGGCGCCCATGGCGGTCCAAGACCGGTTTACATTCGAAACTAAAATCTAATTCCAGCACAATATTATTCTAATTATAACTTTTATAGTTACACGTTGCAATACGGAAAGTAGCACTTATTACATAGTCGATTTCTGTTGTAGGTAATATCTATCGAGAATTGAAATGAAATTGAAAATTCTGTTAAATTATTGTGTCGATTAGAATTTATTTTGTTTATTTTCCTATCAAGCTATAACACTATCATTATAAAGTAAGATCGTTGTATTAGCTATTTTTTTTAAAACGTTCTCCTGTGTCGTGGGTGCGTTTTACAAACATGAAATATTACGTACACAAACATTCAGAATCGGGACAAATATCTGCGGTTCGCACAAATTTTTGCACCGCGCGGGTATTGAACCCGCAATCCTTAGCGCAGCAGTCCAATCTTTTAGCCGCTGCGCCAGTCAGCTCGTCGATTATGTAAGTAGAGGATAGAGACCCATTTCTTTCTGCTTTATTATTGTTCCAAATCTTTTATTATTACTTGCAGTTTTCTCATTCTGCCTATGACTGCTAGAGGGTACAGTTACGGCCATTTTTATCTGTCATCGTGGTACCAAGTTGTGAGAAACGAATGTATTGTATGTGTTTGGTGTTAAACAGATAGAGACTCTTTATTGCACACCTAATTTATGGTGTTATTGGTGACTTTATAAGATGTCATTGTCAATCGTTCTAATTTTTTTTTCTTTTTAACTAGCCTGGTCAGTGTCCCACTGCTGGGCAAAGGCCTCCCCATTAGTTCTCCACAAAACCCTGTCCAATGCCATTTCAGGCCACGTCTTTCCCGCAAAAATGTCCAAATCATCTCGCCATCGCCTTCTCGGTCGACCTGGTATTTTCTTTAATTAATTAAAAATATTATGATACTCCTTTAATAGTAATACATTCACAAGTTACTAAAGTTGTTTCACTTGAGCTTGTGCACGCTTCGTGCATAGGTTATATATTAATAATAATTACATTACATACCATCACGCCTGTATTCCCCGAAGGAGTAGGCAGAGGTGCACATATAGTACACCCACATTTCGCCAGTTATGTGTTTTTAAGTCCCAATGTAATAGGGGGCGAGCTTATTGTCATCAATCGGGCACAAATCCAGACGGGCTGCTACTGAGAATTACCTAATGGAAAAACCCAGTAACACTTTGCCCGACCCAGGATTCGAACCCAGGACCTCGTGCTCAGCAGTCACGCTTAGCAACCACTAGGCCAACGAGGCAGACATATAATAATTTAGATAATATACTTTAACCAATTTTTATTCCCCTGATTCAATTTTTTGATAAAGTTTTATAAGGCCATGAATCTTCACACTAATACACGTTGACGTCATGCGCTGTGATAAATGTTTGGCACTAGATATTCACTTAGCGCTGGTAGTTACAGACGTGTCACTATCTATCACTGTTTGACGTAATATATACTTCAATACCCCTTTATCAACATCTATGTTTCAAGCTAACCGTTAGTTGTTCACCGAATGTAGCCATTAATTCGATTATGATTGTGCAAAATTTTACCTTCCTGCTATTAACAACTTCAATTTTATCTGACATGTATAGCCATTAAATCAAATGCTAAAGACTCATGTAATGTTAACATATTTTTAATAAACAACCCGATCATTGATTAGTTTGAGACCATTGGAACTGCAAACGACGATGAAACACCAATTTATTTACGCATCCACATTATGAATGCTTCGAGGTACGTATCTAATTAAAATTTATGCGCGTACATTAAGTTCTTCACTTATCTACAGTCCCCGCTTCTTGTTTATGCTGCCAGTATAGGTATTTTAGAACCCAGCCACATTGACATGAGCACTAATGTTAGTTTCATTTATTCCCTACTACTGGCACACTAGAACCGGACTCGTGTTAATGCATAGGTACTTTCGAACCCTTCCTTGAACGCGGCTAAATCTTTTATCGCTACCAAATCGTCTGTCGTAAATCCCAAGTCTCGGCCCATTGTTGCCGTACACAGTACTTATATGGAAGCGACCAAAATAAATCACGAACAAAACCATATCGGCGCGATCGTAGACTATCTCGGCCGGATCGACCGCGGGGGACTACATCGAGATACGGAGATATTACGCTATTGAATTAGCATTACCGCTGTTCTCGATATTGTTGTCCGCAGGCAGAGGCATGCCTCATAATTCAGTGTCGCATTATTTTAATTTTCGTCGTGCGTCGCGGTCCTCGTGGACGGCTTGCGGAATCGTGCGAGATCTCCCTTCCCGATAGTATTAGACGCATAATCCTTACATCTCTGTCCGCTGCGGGACCGTGTGGCACCTGTGGCACGTGTGGACGGCATTTCCCCATCCCCAGGCGTGTTTCTACGCCGCTCGTATAAGGACACGTCCATAAGAGCTTATCGGTATGCGTCTTCATTATAATCGCATCAATAAATGTCAATGTTTTTGTTACAGGTGGCTCAGCAACCTGAATGATCTTGACATCGACAGCTCCACCTATTAAACGTAAGTCAACAATATAATTATTTTTTTGCGAGAAATATTCCACTGTCGACTATTGTTTGTTTCCTTGTGAGGAGGTCATTGATTTCTTCGTACGTATGACTTCTTATTTTATGACATTCTCTGGAACCTATAAATTATCTTAAAGTTTAATTAACTAAATATACTTCAATTGTTGATAACTCTCGTATCTCGCATCCGAAATTAATCAAACATTGGCCTGAATTATAAGTAGGTAGTTCGGTAAAGTGAGACAGTAAGTTAATTTGATGTAGTAGTAGTAAGTTTATGACGACCTGATTAGCGCAGTGGTTAAGCGATTGGACTGCTGCGCTAAGGGTTGCGGGTTCGATTCCCGCACGGGGCAAAACTTTGTGCGTACCACAGATGTTTGTCCCGAGTCTGGGTGTTTGTGTTTGTGATATTTCATGTTTGTGAAACGCACCCACGATACAGGAGAAATTCCTAGTGTGGGGAGACGTTTTTTTAAAAAAAAAAAAAAAAAATTTGCTCATCATTAACTGGGTAGATAATATCACAAATATTAGTAATAAATGTTAATATGAATTCATTTTTGTATCTGATCATTTTCCCTTCGACTGAATTATTATTGATTGAATGATAAATCCATCGATGCTTCTGACAAATAAAACCATTATTCAATTACGATCACGTCGCACGCCTGATACGATTGTCACTTGACCGGAGCGGACCCGGGGAATCAAATCAAACGTTAACCTCAATAATGGTATCGGTGATCTATCGGCTGAGGTTTGGACCAATATTGGAGATATTGAATAATAATTGGTGCACACGAGGCGAGCAGGGCGGGCGTCACGATGGAGATGCTATCTGTCGAGCGTGCAGCATCCATCAGCTCTCGATGTGCCCTATCTGTGCCGGTATCGCGCGCCAACGATAACCATTGTCTTACCGGACGATTATATCGGCGAAATTTGTGCTCGCCTCCAATCGACCGTTTGTCTTTTGCCGCAAATGAGCCGGATAATGGAGGACGGAGCATAAAAGGTGCGCGGTTCTGCTAAACTTTTGCTTAGTCATTAATATGCCGTGGGAACGGATATTATACAGCACAAGACATCCAATTTTCGTTACTCAATACAAGGTGTATTGTACATGATCATGAGATGGGATAACTGAACTAACAATGTACTTTATCTGTGTGTACTGTAAAGCATATCCTATGCAAATCTTCAGCATAAAACCTATATGTCGTAATATCAATTTATATATCAATTAAATTTCATAGCAAAGCTGAACTTTGAACTTCTTGCCACGAAATGTGCGCTTAATTGCCCTAAATGCAATATTTCATATCCGGAACAGTGGTTCTGTCCGCATTAAATCGGCCGACTCATGCGCAGTTGACAGCGGACAAGGTGCATGCGTTTAAGCGCAGTGCTCCCGTTTGCGACCGCGACCACTTAATAACATTAGTGTCATTGTCTCGCGGTCATTAATAAGGAGCCGGACAGTTCTATTGGCCGGCGCGCCATAACGGGCCTTACCGTGTACTGGCCTCGTGTCACGAATTTGTATCGTAATGGCCTTAGGGGGAGTTACGATCGCGGACTCCAATGTCCCGGATACCGGGATAGCTACGCGCCTCAAACCACCTACGGACAATGGTGTATGGTTTCAGTCTGCGTTTTATTGGCGTTCGGAAATTTAATTTCTTGTTAGTTTTAATCGAAATGTTTCTACGGAAGTGTGAACTTTGTTGATGAAGTCGTAAAGGTTTATTCAATTATTTCTTTTTGCGGCGCTGCGTTGTGTACACATGTTTTTTCTTATGTGTTATGGTTTCTTTATTAAGAAGTGCAAGTGTTTTCAGTGTATTGTTTAAACAGTTAAGTGTACTTTTAGTCTTATTTAATATTGTTATTTACCTAATCTTAAACATAGTAGATCATTTATCGTTATCTCCGACAATTGGAACCTAAATCGCTGCTTCAATTTCATCGGAAAGCTGTAAATCCATTTAACTGCTGTGAAGCGTTGCACGCGTCCGTTCATCAATTAAGCCCAATTAGCCCAACGTCTCGCCGCTACCTCTTTGATACACCGACGATGTATTAACTACCGACTTCTGAATTGCTCCGATTTGTCGATAACATCCACTCGATTCTATTACCAAATCAAGTCTTGTTTATTTATAGTTAGTAGATAAGCCGTCACTTTCCAGGAAGCGACGATTATTAACAATTAATTATCATTGTAAGCAACATTGGCGAGTTCTCGCGCTTGTTGTTATTACGCGTTGTGATAAACGCCAATGGTATATTTCTTAATTACCCGTTGCATGATACGGACACTATCGGAGCACTATTTCCAACATAATAAGCATTATCATAACAATAACAAGCTAGTAACTCGCGGCATTCGATGTGTTCATGACGGGACTACGATAACCCGACAAACCGTCTCAGTCGGATTTCGTGTGCAAGAAGCAATACACAACCCTTGTTCGCCGCCAATTACTTGTATTGTTATATTAAATTAAATTCAAATTACACATTTGTATAGAATTCTAGTGACTCACAGTTCGGGGTTTGCAATGTGTTAGTGACTGGATATTTTAACTCTGAACGTGCTCGGGAGATCGATTTAGTTCCGCGGGATCAATGTAAGTTGGTTTTTCTTACATTCAATTAAGCTATTATCGATAAGATAAGTCAATAACGATGCGGCATCTCACTAGTGTTAGATGAATAGATTATTTCGAAATCTCTGTTATTAATGGCGCAAGTAATTTATTTTTAAATTCATAATTATGCTATTGTTACCATTGACCGTTGAATTGTTAGTTTGCTGAAGTTAAATTATAAGATATGGAATGCTTCGTTGTTGAATGAGGTTTTTTACGCGTGACTGAATGGATCGTTCGTGGTACGGTCTCAATTTCTCAGCAGGCGTCATGATCATTAATCACCATCTCGTTTGTCCAAGGACAAAGATATGGCGTTTATGTAACTTTTAAAAGGTTTGGCTTGCGAGGCGCGAGTGTGATGTTTGTGTAAGTTTTTCTTTTATTTGTTTAATGGTTTCTTATACGAGTTAAATGCTACACGTAAGAATTAGTTTTGTGGCAGTCTCTTTGCGTGCTTTTGAAGCCTATTTTTTCTCGGTTTTCTCTCAGGTTCGTTATGATATAACAATCTTAAAAGTTGTTCATCTTTCATTACTGTTTGTGTCTAGCTGGCTAGTCCCTATTCATAATTATTAAATTATTACTTTACACCAAATGATTGCACGCTATGAAATATGCTTTTATTTTGAAGCCTCAATGTCTCAAAGTTGGTGTGGAAAATTAAACATCTTATACACTTTATATTACAGACACTTTAATACCTATTGTCGATTCATGTGAGTAGTACGTACCTACATGAATGTACAAGGTATCGAATACCAGGTTTGTTTTATTTTCTGACCATTCAAAGCCCTCCATAAGCTTTAAACAGCAATGTAGGTATCCATACTAATATTTTAAATGAGAATGTAACTCTGTCTGACTAAAACACTGGATGGATTTCGATGAAATTTGGCATGTAGAAAGTTTAAAACCCGAGAAAGGATAGAGGCTACTTAACGCGGACGAAGCCGCGGGCAAAAGGTAGTAGCCTATAAAACGATTTACGACTACCTAGTAAGTATGAGTAATTGTTTACTTTCAGAAGGATTTTAACAATAACTTTAGCTACACATAAAATAATAAGTAAAAGCAATAAATTTAAATTAAATGAGTCCTTTAATGCTTCATAATATCCATATACATGTTGTGTACCTACTACCTATACATATAGTTGACTGTCCCTTGTCTTAATCATAAATTCTGAGAAATATATCGTAGGTACTTGACACTACCTTACATCATTAGCGTATAAGTATACTTCAATAGATATTAATTTGACTAATGTTGGCATTAAATTGAAATTGATATGTACTTGATTAGTCTACAATACACCGTAAAACTACGTTGTCTTCGCGTTATCTTGTTCAGATTTATATTGTTTGATTTTATTGTCTAACAGTGATTGGAAATTAGTATTGCTTAGATTGTAAAATCAGAAACGTGAAGCCATTGTCTATAGATGTTGGAATCTTAAGAATGATGACCACTCATGTTCACATAAATAGTCGAGTTTTATTCTCCTTCTACTCATTCATGGCAGTGCTAGTGTTAACATCAGTTTGGATATTAAAAACTAATATCTTAGAGTAATATATTGTTGTATTCCCGTGTTGTTTGTGTATAGTGGCATACAAATATTGTTTTGATGTTTGATACAAAATTAATACTTGTGAGACTTTTAGTCGGTATGAGCAATAGTGTAAATTAATTGAATTCAAAATAAGATGTACACATTACATCTTACGTTATTATTAATTTGTGGAATCCACAGGTAAGGTTGTATCTATTCATTAACATTTTAATTTCAAATCATGGCTTGTTTATGGTGAGTATAAAAGTTTTGTCCTAGATTGTAATCCAAGTACCTAACTGAATAGCGTCATTATTGCTAACATTACAAAAACATAAATAGATATTCTGCTGGATTGGGAATGTTCTGTTTTAGTTTCTGTCATATTCATAACTTACGCAAATATTTATAAGTAACAACTTGTGTACCATGTTTATAATAACAAAAAGTTAATAAATGATACTATAAGTAATTCTAATAGCCAGGTAAAAAATAAACAACAAAAAATATTATAAAAAAAATCACGATGCCTCGACAAAAGCTTAACTGTAAATTTTTCAATGCAGTGGGGGAAAGTGTTAATTAAAAAAGTCTTCCCTAATTAACATTACACTCCTGAATGAGTTATATTTTACACCCTGATACATTAGTCATATACGTATCAAAGCTTTTAAAATTAATTTTTCTCTCACCATTATCTACGGTATGGTAAAGGATAAGTTTACTGCAGTACATTAGACGTGTTTTTTTTTAGTGTTTCTAATGTAGAGTTTTTAAAGTTCTAATGTTGTTTGTATATTTCTAATGTTGTTTGTATATTTTTAAATATTTGTCACGTTTAATATAATTAATATTTGTCATATTTGTCATGTTAATGTTAATGTCTTCTATTTCTTCTTCATTTCCAAATTGTTTGCCGCTATTGTCCTCTGTTTTTCTACACAAGTTTGCTAAGCGGAAATTGGCGTCTGTCTTGTAAATGTTGTGTTTGCCCGTAATTGGCATATATATTAGAATATTACCTAAAAGCCTGTATGTGACTGTGATTATATATGTGCTGTGGGTGAACCTAAATAAATAAATACTTAGTTTAATCTCTTAAATTACCGTTAACAGTTTTGCAGGTGGGAAGGTCTTTAAAATTTTCTTATCGTATTTTATAGCATCTTGTAACATCATCGTATTAGAAATCAGAAATACTCATACAATATTTAGGTATTCATTACTCTTTAATTGTATACATTAAGTTTTAACTTGCTGGCTTATAAAAACCTCTTTATTGTTAAATGTGGAATGATTATTTAAACTTGGTTTTGATTAACGATTCTGTCATGCAAGTACATGTTATATGGACATGATAATTATATTTGCAATACAAAAGTATTCTTGTTAACACGTCTGACTTGACTTAACAAGCCATAAATATGACTCTGTCCACGTAAATGGAATAAAGATTGAGTTTTCTGAGACGGGAACTACTTATACGCTACCAGGATACAGATTTAAACAAAACCTCCAAATATCAACATCAGCTTTTATGTGACCAAATTCTGGGCATAAGCCTCCTCCCTTAAACACTGTTTAGTGTTTCGTGCCTTTTGCATCTAGGTCTTTCCCTGTACAGCAACAACATCATTAGTCCACCTGACTGAAGGTCTGCTAGGGGCTCTACAGAATCTTCTAGGCTACCGCTCTGCTGCTGCCTTACTCCACCTGCCACCATCAAATATTGTCAAGTGGCCTGCCCAACTCCACTTGAGTTTGGTAATATGGCCTCCTACGTCTGCTACCTTCATCTTACTACGGATATCCAGTTCCTATTTTTCTATGTCATAGTCATAATATTCGCAGTCCTTCCTCATATATAGCCGCTGCTAAGATACGCTGTTGATACGATACTAGTTTTTTGTCTATAGACTTATTAAATCGTACCTTCCTAGCCGAAAACTGTACGTAGATCAAACAGATGATTCGACGTTCAGATAAGATCGACTGTCTACCTATGAAAATCATTATATGGTCTTGAAGCACGTTTGTGTAGAAGACATAGCATTCCTCTAAATGGTACCTGTCTTTTATAGTATGTATCCATAATGCTTTTCCAGTGCGTACAGCCCCATTACCATGAACGCTTAAAGCAGAACATTTTCCGTTGTGGAAGAGAGACGCCGCACTACACTGCACGTAACGCCGTCTCGCTTCCACAACGGAAAAAGTAGCATATTATTTACGTAGATACACATCAGTGGCGCTTGCGCACTTGATGTCTTACACTTTAAAAACACACCTAAACAAATTCTTCGGCAGTACTAAAATAACTAATACTACAGGTTTTAGGATAATCTTTTCGAGAAATCAAAGTGCGCACGCGACTGTCCTGTATCTTTGACACCTTTTATAAACGTAGTAAATAGCGGTATTTTCCAATGTTTTCCCTTCGAACTACATATTTTCTGACAAGTTTCGCTCTCAAGATTATTTTCTGTCGTTATGTTCTGCAATTAGTTCCACCTATATGATACTTTATACAATATATTATTACCTATATAGAGCTCAGTGATAGTAGAGGAATATGGTACATTAATGTATTTTTATCTGTGACACACTCGACGGTTTATTCCAAGCTGGAGATGATAAATCCATACGAGTATAAGTTCGGTGTCATAGTATGTAATTTTGTATAGCTAAACTTAACTACTGCGTTAACGTTTTTTGTTCATCACACTTAAATAAATAAACACGGAGTAGTTAAGTTAGCTACGCATCTAACTTGAATTAGGTCTCAATATCCTCTCCGTAGCACGAATATTTTTGACGTAGCTTTAGCGCAGTCGTAGTAAGTACCCGTCTCAGGACATTCTTAAAACTATAATTATACACAATACTATTGTTATAAATTTAATTAAAATATTCACATATGATTATTATGCTGTATTTAATTATGTACCACAATGAAGCGCTGCAAAATTGTGTTTAATTACTTTAAGAGTATTAGCAATTTTAATTTTGCGACAACCTTGAATGTGTGATTTGAGCTGGGGGGTTCTTACAATGTTAAACACTGTAATTTTAATTACGCTGCATTTACGTGTTTCCTCGTTAGTGCTTTAATTGCATATTTACTCGTCAGTTTTATTGATGAGTATTGACGTGCAGCAATATTACATTTTATCAGACATTAACTACACAAGTAGCTGTAGGCACCGCCCAACACTCGCTCTTATCTTTAGACCATTACAAATTTCCTCTTATCTCACTTAACAGTTGTTCTTGAATTATCGTTTCGCCCTATTTTAGTTACGCTCCATTTACTTTATTTTCACAACATTACTTTGACCGTCGATAACTCAATCTCAAATAAAATCAAACTCCAATACACTCCGTGGATAATTACAGAAAGAAACCTAAGAAATTTCTTTCTCAGAAATTAAGAGAGTATTTTTGGAATGGATTTCAAATTATTTAGATTCTCTACAAGTCTTGTTTTTTCCTTGTCCGTTGGAAAGTTATTTTCTAGCTAAAGTCGGCGTAGCAGGGGATTTACATCGGCGCCAGCGCAATGTAAATGACTCGCGGTGCGTGGAACTGCGTTGTGTGCCTGTGTCACTCGTATGACCCGGTGGCATTCGGAATACATTACCGACTCAAAAGACAATCGAATAAGTGTGGCGTCGATGATCGACAACACTGCTGTAGTCGTATATGTTTTATGCGCGCGTGTATACTCTAACGTAGAGCTTTATTGGTTAATGAACCCGCGATTCTAAGAACTAATTAATGAATTCAGACAAAACAAATAGCGTGTTTTCCATTTAGGTACATCTATAAGTCAAATATAGTATATAGGTAACTCGTAAGTGCGACAGGTCCCTTCGAAAACCTTAACTGATTCTAATTATATTGAAATAATTGTTCCAATTAATCAGACATTACGATATACTGGGTACAACAAGGACTCGTAATAACGCTTTGCATTCTAGTATTATTTTATGTGAACTTACTCATCTATTAGTAACATCACACACTTCATTGCCTGTATCCGGCTTAGACAGACAAGATATTAATCGTAGCAGATAGGTATACTTTTGTTCAATGAACTCTTGTATGGACATATTGTTAGTATGTATTTCCAATAATTTATCTATCTGAGCTCAACACTGTGTGTGGGTGAATAACCTGCGTTTTAAGCCCGTGTAATACATTCGTGGTTTTAAGAACTACATATTTATTTACAAAAATTAGGTCAATACTGATGATGTGGATCTGCGTTATCCTTTAATCAGTTTGAGCTAAAATTATGCTGATATTGATCAATCTGAAGATCAGAATCTCTTAGTACGTCGTGACGTCGAGTAATGCTCCGACCGAACCAACTATTTGGTTATAGAGTAGGGGAGGCCGGGGTTCAAAGTGCCGGGGGTAGGTTGTTCCGATGCGAATAGCTTCGCGAAGAAAACAGATAGCAATTGGTGTGAAGTGCCTTGCAAATCGTCATACCATCGTGCTATTGCTTCAGTGATTTTATTGACGCTTTGTCGGCGTGTAAGAGTGTTAATCGATTAGTGGCACAAAAACATCACGTGAGTAATTTTTTTCATCCTTAAACTTTTTGGTCCCTATCAACCAATTTTCTAGCTATTTATGAGTTACTTTCTATTATCAATTGGGCAAAGTATAGTGATTATCATTTTAATATCACTGTGGGCTTTTCATAACCCATTCTATTATAATTGAGGGATACTTTGAAAATGAGATTTGGGGTACATAGTTCCTCAGGTGTGGGGCTAGTTGTTCCGCGGAACAACGTGCCCCATAATGAAACACGTAAATAATAAAGTTAATACTTTGTTTTAGAATGAGAAACTATGAACGAAAATCTATCTGGGCAAGGTTTCGATTGGCCTTTTGCAGTGGGCAGCTGATGCTGTATTAAAGACGGTCATAAGCTCGAGAACTAGAGATATGGCATATGACATTATTTCGCTACGTCAAAAAGTTGAAGGCCGGTATAACACCAACTATGGGTTGAACCACGACCAGGAGAAGACATTGGCGAATTATTTATTAAAATTTACATCAATTTACTATGGTCTATTGCCAAAAGAAAGAAGAAAGTTAGAATATACTTGTGCTGTTAAAATTGATATATTTTGTTACACAAGCTTCACAGCTCCAAGAAATAGCAGACCCTGAAGAGCCTCAGCAGGATCATAATATGAAAGCCGGCCCAGGTAGCGAACTACTTCCAACAATAACAGGATCAGCGACTAATGAACCTCATCCGGGACCCTCGAACATTGCTAATTTGCCTTTTATTATTCAAGCCACAACTAGCACATTTTCCCCTGAAGCAGTGAACCCTTACCTAAAGCACCACCAAGATCATCCATACCAACTTAGTGAAGAATAAGAAAATAAAAAAAGACTGATGAGAAATTATAGTTCAAAATGTTAAAATTGATTGATTTATCTTTTTGTTTTATTTAAAATAAATAGTTTTTTTTAACAAATAAACGTTTGTCAAAGTTGATTTATAATATAGATGCTTATTAGTCTTAACCCCTAATGAATAGGTCGTGTTACATTATTAGTAGTAATGCTTGATACTATTTTTTTAATAGTTTTGTTTTTATTAAAGCCTGTTTGTTGAAAATATGCTAAAAACATTAAGATTTTGTACTTTTACTCTATTTATATCATAAATGAAACTTTATAAATACTCAGTAAATGCACCTTTTTCTTTTATACATACCTTTCCAACTAATATTACCTTATTAATTATTGAAATTGACAGCGGAACAACTTACCTCAACTGAGGAACAACCAGCCCCTTTATGGGGCAAGTTGTTCCTTGTCGACTTGCTACAGAAAAATTATCCTGAGCCAAAATATATTATAATTTCAATGAATTTGACTATACAATTTAAAACTCACATAAAATCCGCATCTATTCATATAGGAATCATAGATAATAAATCTTTCTATAGCATTCATTTTTCGTCCTACTCCAAAATCGGAACGTCGAACCCTGGCCTCCCCTACGAGTTTGAGAACATTCGTTTAAAATACTGTTTTGGTGTTAATAGTCAATACTAACGATATTGGCATAATGCCGTCGCTTTGAATTGGTGATTTATTAATACGTTGAAGGAATCGCTAAAAATAATTACAATTATTTTTAATGTTTGACTCATGCATGCAAACTAAATTGTTAACTTTTATATATACATACATGAAGTCACGCCATTTCCTAGAGGCGTAGGCAGAGACGGAGTTTTATATAGGTCTCAAAAGGCATTTCCCTATGAAATGCGCTGCATTAGCGTTCCTACAAATGTTGAGTAGAGAATCCTTGATTGCTTCAGAACCAACGGTACCATCCTTAGACTATCAGGGTGGACAAAGGCTACCTTAATCCCGGAAAAGGCACAAAAAATTATCCACGCAGACTTCCCAGGCTGGTTCTAGTTAATAAATAAATTGTTTGCCCACAGTGTTAGCATGGTGGTGGTGCTGAATGGCGTGCTCGCGGACGAGTGTCCGACGTCGGTGCGCGCGCTGCTGGCGGCGCACCCCGGCTACAGAGACGCGGCGGCGCAGCTGCTGGCCGCGGCCGCCAGGGTCGTGCCGCCCCCTGGCCTGCTGTATGTCGGCCAGAGGGAGCTGGCGGCTGTCGTGCCGCATGACAGTTAGTATACAAAATATATATTTTTTAAACGTCGCCGCACACTAGTTATTACTCCTGGGTCGAACCCAGTTCAATGGCTTAGCCGCTGCGCCAATTGGGTCGTCGAAATATTGGAAGCATCAGTCACTCACGTGCCGAATTAACGGCTGATTGATGATGACTGTTAGTATAAGTCAATGGTGTACGCAGATACTGCGACGGGACTTATAAAACGCCCAAATAATTCTAAATGCACTCACTCTATTTGGAGTCCATCTATTACAAAATTTAGACACAAATCTACGGAAATTTGTATTCTAATTGAAGCTGTTTGCTTTTTTTCCAGAAAACGTCAACATTATTGGATCAGATGATGCCTCATCATGTATTATAGTCGTCGTCAGGCATTCAGGTAAACTAAAGTTCTTATTATATCAGTTACAATCGGTTCACTTCAAGATTTCCATTTTATCATAGTTACCCTATCAAATGCCTGTGGTTGATGACCTTATTCTTCATATTATATACTTATCGGTTTTTAATTAAAGTATCCACTCTTAACCGAACATAGGTGTCTGTAGAAGTTCTCCGATCCATAAACCTACAGACTAAGTAAAACTAAAAGAAGAAAGAGTTACGTCATTCATCAATTTCTTGGCCATTTCAGGTTCAGGTGCGGTAGCCCTAGCCCATTTAGATGGGTCGGGCACCGCGGAAGCGTCAGCGGCGATGGTGGCGCGCGTACAGCAACTGGCTGTGGGATACCCGGAGGGCAGGCTGGAGCTGCAACTGGTCGGCGGCTTCACTGACCCACACCGATACTCTGATGAGCTGTTCGCTAATATTATGTGTAAGTAAAAGAGTAGATAAAACGTAAACGGACGCCTTTGTTTAACAGTATACGTCTTCTGGCTGATGATGATTAAAAGAGTAGAAAATAAGAGTGTGGAATGTGAATGTAGGGACGAAAATTGAGGAAGGTATGTTTAGATTGTTTAGGGAATAACAATGAACACGGATTTTCGTAATGTTTCAAGTTGTTTTAGTAGTATATATGTGCTTGTTAAGTAGGCAGCGATAGAATGTTACGGATCTCGCTGATGAGTAAGTCAACCCTGCGTTAGGCAATGTAATAATAATAATATCATGGGACACAAGGTAGTCGCCACTAACTATGGATTATTATGATGCTTAAGCCTTGACTGAACACAAATTATGGTAAGAACAAAAAGCCTTTCGCCAGCATCAAAAATGAGGGGCCATCAATATTTCCATCCGTTTTATAAATATGTTTGGTGTAGGGCTTTTTAAAAAATTACCCTCTCTTTCTAAGTACCCTCACTAATAGACTTCGCGACATCGATATTTTTTTTGTCAAGAATTCGTTTCGAAAACATTGATAACATTCCGGCAGTTCGTAACAATGCTTCAGACTCGGAAATAAACAATTAGAATTGACGTAGAGGTCAGGCCGGTGGACTCTTGTCAAGTTGCCAGCGCGAATATCAGTGGGAGGTGTGGGCGGCTCGTTGTGGCGAGTAGCTCATACTTGAACACAATCACTGCACACTCAGAACGCGTGAATCATATCCATGATTACTGGTTACTTTCTGTACCAATTTACTGCATTTAACGGACTTTTTGTTTGTGAAGACCATGGCAATATCTTGTAATTTGGCGTTTGTCCTTACCGAATGATGAATGATTGTTTTTATTGATCAGGCTTATATTATTTAAGGGCTAGTATAGGTGTACTGTTAGTTATTACATCCCCTTTTTACCATATAATGTTAAAACCATACAGAGTCGGCGGAAAAATCATTCCAGATTCCTTGTTGTCCAATTCCAGTATCATTCCACCGGCTGTCTGTAGAGATTGACCTGACGCTGGCGTGCTGCTGCGAGTTGAACACGGCGCTGGGCGGCGGGGCGGCCGCACCGCTCGTCATGGGCGTCGGTGTTGACATCCGCGCCGGAGACCTCTTCCCCGCCACCTTCCCCGACAAGGGGCCCGAGCTCGCGCTGCGGGGCGCGCGCACGATTACCAGCGGACCACACTCCGCCCAGGTGAACAACTGACACACACATAGATAGAAAGGGTCCTAACTAAAAAAACTGCTTATTATAAAATAACTAAAAATAGAGCAAATATAAGTGTAATAATACTCTTGATAATGTTTTCCTTCTCAACACACACAAGGACACCCAAACTAACGCCATTGATGTTCGATCTCCAGGTGCTAGACATATACGACAACACGGTGGGCATGCTGCGCATCGGGCCGTTCAACTACGAGCCCCTGCGCGGCGTGGACCTGTGGCTGGAGCAGTCGGACGACTTCATCCTGCAGCACCTCAGCACCACGCCTGCTGTGGAGCCGCCGCATTTCGTGCATAATGTGAGTACTGCGGAACTTCCGTAATGATTTGTGACGTCACTGGCGACAATGTTAAGGTCTATATTTAATTATTCATGGCAATATTTTTGTTCGATTTTCAAATAAAATTAATAACGGAACATAGGACGGCGGACCATAGAGGTTTTCACCCACAAGCTCATAAGTCCCATTTAGATGCCTAATGTGACAGGCCTTTTGCCATTCAGGAAGCTCAAGTACTCTCGTATATATTTATTTATCGCCCTATGGATAGCAAAAATCGTGTTGTCGTGGATTCAAATGTTTTGTCAATTATGATATTCCGTCTATAAAACAATATCTAATGCAGATTTTTTTATCATTCCAGATCCGTGTAACCCTGAAGTTCATACAGCAGCATCCGTTCCCAGCGGTGACGGTGTTCCCCGACAACCGCGCACACTACTACCGCCGCGACGAACAGACCGGCTGCTGGGTGCCCATGCGCTTCTAAACAACAGTTGCACAACACGCGTCTTCTATAAGCACTATATTAGCCTCTAAACTTACTCTTGACATAACATTAGAACGATGAAACAAACAAAAACATTTACAGTTCATTCAATCAAATTTGAACTTTATGTCGTAAGCATAAAGATGATGTTAAACGCTAAAAAGTATGACAACTGTTAGTTGTCGATGCGATAGATGTCAAAATTGATTGGACGGATTGTAATAAAAAGCTTATGTAGAATGTTATTTCAAATAGTGTTAGATAAAAACTATGGCTATCTGCTGCTTAGAAAGCGTAAACAATGACAAGACAACTAAGTTGTTCCTATTAAAATGACGACAAAATATCCTGACATCACAGTGTCTGACTAAAATATGGTGTTACTGTTTTAACTAAGCAGAATTTATGAAATATTCGCAAGTTCATCTCATGTAACACCTAGTCAGTCCGCATTATGACGTAACATCGCTTCTTACTTCCCAGACCAATTCTACTAAACACGCACAATTCCGGTCTAGGTCCATGTTAAAACTATAACATTTAACACACGAGTCTTAAGCGGAATTCTGTTTCATACGAACAAGAATTGGCATTTTGGGAGCCTGTCCTGAAAAGACTCGAATGCCGAGTGTTTTTATAAATAGAAATCTAAGCCAATACGAACTATTGATAATTAAGTCCACGGCTAATGATTTACTACGCACCTGGATAGAGCATTTCGCTATTTAATAATAATAATAATAATATCCATTTATTTCAGGCATCAAAGGCCCATAACTATAAATACAATACTATATTAATATAACTTAAAAATACTATAAACACATACAATTATATAACTATACTACACACGAAGTGGCGGCGTCGTGTTTCGCTGACTGGTGTCATTTAGTCGGCCACGAAACCGGCGATAAACAACACCCTTCGGCCATAACTCTTCTTTGAGGAACTTTTCAAGATGTTGAGTCGGAACACGCACCACGAACGAATTGAAGTTAGTGTTGTGACGCGGCTCCAACTTCTCGACCCTCAAAATCGAGTTGGTCTTCACACGCAGGTACTCCACGACCTCTTCAACCTTCGTGGAGTGGTGTAGTCTGGACACGTACAGCTGCGTCGTAGGGATTGCTGGACGAAGCAGCATGTTGGGTCCTACCAGCGCGGTACCGCACTGGTTCCGACAAGGAGGCTTCTTCTTCTTCTTCTTCTCTACCTTTATGAAGCCATCCTTGTCGCACGTGTCCTTCTCTGGACCCCGCCTTTTCAAAACCTTGTTAGGTTTCGACCGGCTCTGTTGACCCCCTTTTGTAGTCAGCGCTTGCTTTGCCTGCGAGTATTGTAACTCAGCAGGCTTGTTAGCGGCTAATATCGCTGCGTAGGCTCGCTTGGGGGTCGATGCACCTACACACGGCGTTGTCTCTACCGCTGTCGAGGCAGGGACGGCGGCGGCATGCGTTGCAAGTGCAACGCTTGCATTTTCGGCAGTCGGTGACGCAGTTGAGCTCGCTGACTCAAAACTGCATATGGAGGCGTTTTGTGCGCCGCGACGCGTGTTCACGTTAGCGGCGCCGGTCGGTGACCTACTTGCAGAAATTGCATTGCGCAACAACACTACTTCAGCGCGCAGATCACTTATGGTGTTATTCGACACCTCCAACTTTAGCTGCATCTCGGCCTGGCTTTGCTTCAGGAATGTAATGTCCTTCAGCAGCCTAGTGACGTCGACGTGATCGAAAGTGACGGGAGGCAGCTTATGCAGGTCCTTCGCCACGAATTCAGGCACATCGTCAGGGTCGGTCTCCTTCATCAGTGTTATGATGTCTTGGAGACTCTTCTCTGTACCGTCCCTTCGACGAGACGGCATCTGGCTGACTTTGCCGAGCGTTGTGAACAGCAGCAACTTGGCACTGCTAATCTCGTCCTCCTTGTACGAGGACTTGCAGATCTGCATGATGCTTACTTCGTCCATGTAGTCGATGGCATGTTTAATGAATGCCAATACTTCATTGGCTATGAGAGGTTGGGAACTCATAGCGGAAAACGGGCAGCGGCTATAGCCGCGCAGTTCGCGAATATAATATTCGTACTGTGCAGCGCAAGCGCGACCGTACTTGACCGCGCATCGCACTGTACTGATGTAAGTACTGATAATACACACTATAATAATATCAAAGATCAAACTCAAATTATATTATTTATTGTATAGAATTAATGTAAGTTACAAAATTGATGAAGCTTATGACATTTACATATTCACTGCCAACACTTAAGACAATATGGCTGCCAATTTTGACTTGTCAGTGTACTGTCGTTTAATCAATTATTAAGACATTTACAATACTATAGCCCTATAATTATAGTCTAAATAATCCAAAATTTTTAAATGTAATAATATAAAATTTCTAAGAATTTCATAAGGTAGGAAAAGATAATCAACTAAGCTTAAAATTCGAGCAAATTATACAAACATTTATCAACTGAACTGTCAGTTGGTTTGGGCATATCCGCTATCTGTAAGTTTTATAAGATTGGAGTACCTAAAGGATACCTATATAGCTTTGTTTAGCATTTATTGGCCACATTTTAACAAAATTGCCAATATTTATTTAAAAATTTTAGTCAGTTATTTCATCTTTTAGTTACAGACAGTTTTTGGCATTATACTTTCAAACACATTCCAAAATAATTTTAGGGCTTTATCCTACAGCTTTCCATGTATTTTTTACTAGCTTCCACTCGCCCTCCTCAAGGCGTGGAAGAAAGACGGATTCGCTTTCGCATTTAAATATTAGTAAGAACAAAATCAATTGATTGACAACATCACAGGGTTGCCATATTGCTAAACATTAACCATACATTAATTTATGAAATATATATCATTTTAATTCATATGATAATACTAATTAAACAAAAATAATATATTATATCCGAACCTGTATTTGTAATTACTATAAAATCTTAATGTCTTCAAAATGTAATAAAATTATTGATGTCATTACATGACTTTGTAACGATTTGTTTAAAGGAAGGACTTAAAGTACCGATATATTTATTAAACACATGTATTTAACGCATGCGCACTGAATTGACGCTGCTATGTAATGCTTTTCTTTATGTAGAATATAATATGCAGATACTTACGTCCTATTGTTGTGCCTACCACCTATGAACCTATATTTTGCGAGTAAATTTGCAATTTTACGTTTCAAAATGCGCGTTAATGTAATGTATATTGTATAACATCAAAAACAGGATTGCACTCATTATTATAAAGGAGTAACGAAATTTGTGGCTTTAGGACACAGTACTGCGTATGGATTTTTTGTATGACTATACAAGTAACGCAGTCTACTGCAATTACTTGTAGTTTAAACAGAAATTGTTTAGGATTTAGTACCAACAGACAAACAAATTTTGTTCTATTGTGATAATTGACATACTGTCGTTTATTTTGTTAGTATTTACAAGCAAAAGTGATGCATTAATCGCCGACTTCGACATTGGTGTCTGCGATACCTTACAACAACTCTCATGCATTATAATTTAAATTAAAACTGCATTTTCTATTTATTGTACATACAAATATCGTTGGCACCAATGACGGAGACCAAGGTAGATTTGTTTAGTCTCGATTTTCGCGCGCAGCCACATATGTTGCCAGCTCTTACTTTTGCTTGCAAATACCATAATGTTATTAAGTTATGATAATTGTATATTTTGTCATTCTCGTATAAATGAACTACTTACAATTTAGGTTTTTTATTATTATGTCTATACTTGCCTTCATGGTATACGGCAGGAAACATGAATTTATAAAATAGTTTAAAAACTGTCGGAGAACAAGTAATGTTGTAAATATTATAGTGATCGATTAGATTTAGTTAGATGACGTTATTAGTTATTGTTTTGTGAAATATGAATATATTGAAAGTTCAAAAGATTCTTGTGTCTATTTAATTTCCCCCCTATCCCAATACATCAAAACTAAGTAACACAAAACTTAGCTAAAAGAATCACTACCTCACGATATTTTCCTTTGCCTGATGCAATATTGCCTTTTGTTGGGTGATGAACTCGCCACTAGTCGTGACTCGCATGTGGCGTGATTTTTTGTAAGATAACACATTCAATGACTTTTAATGTGATACAATTTAAACGATAACAAAAATAAATAAACACTTGTCGTATGCACCGTTGCATAGCAGAATTGTATCTCTGATGCATAGATTTTCATACAAAATCAAGCTTCCAATCAAAATCAATCAAACGATATTATGCGCTGCGTAAGTTGCGTACGTGGGACCAGTTTCGGACTAACATAAAAATAATTTATTCATATTAGGACTAGTATGTAAATAAATTATGAAGAATGCGTAATATTAGCCTTATTACTTGTGTCCTTGGATTTTAAATGGTTGAATGACTTTGTTCAACAGTGGACGTCTTCCGGTTGATGATGATGATGAATGACTTTTTCTTACGGTATTAATCATTAATTGTTTTAATGAAACCGCTTTTAAGTCACTTTACCTTAGGGGCACCTCATAATATCAATCCCAGTGACCTATCCTGAATTATTACATACTTACAATCGTCTCAACTGCGCAAAAATGGGGAGTAGGTAAATATTTATTTTTATTTTCGTCCCCGTGCAGAATCGCGAGGTAAATAATTTATTTTTGCGTAATATTACAAATAATAAAAAATAAACACTGGTTATCGTACTTTGAGCCATAAGGTAAATCGTAAGCTACTACATAATATAAAATTATTACATTATAAACCTGTAAAAAAATAGTTTTTTAGACTTTCTTGAACATTTTACCATGCTGTGTAAGTGTGTTTTACTAGTGAGTTAACGTAGTGGTTTTATACTTATTGTAGTGAGTTGGCAACATTATTTTGACAGCTGTGCCTGTGTTTGAGGACTCAGTTTTGTTACTTTTTGTGTAGTTATTTCTTTCCATACTCTTTGTTTAAAAAGCAATAGTGAGGCGTCAATTAGTTCACAATATGGAAAAGCCAACAGTTACTGAACAACCACCTCCGTACTCAGCTGCAGTTCCGCCAGGTATGTTTATCTATAACAAGTTTGTTTTTGTGAAACCCTATTGAAAGTGAATGAATCATAATAAAGATAAGCTGTTCGATTTTACTGCGTAATGTTGCACTACAGCGTTTTTGTAGTCAATTAGCCATGGATAATTCAGGTATTGAGTTAATTAAGGGACTTAAAAAAGTTTTGTTGGAGTTGCAGTAAATACGCAATTAAAATTTGTCATATAATAATTTGTCTGTGTAAACAATTTCAGGGCCTCTCCCGCAGCCGGCGAGTACTCCAGGCGGGCAATACCCGGCAGGCGCCCCCGGCGCGCCCTACCCGCCTCCTCCTCCCGGTTATACGCCGTACGGTGTGCCACCTCCAGGTACTGGATTCCTGCCAAACTATGGGGCTACAAATATTATTATACCGCCCCCTATCATAGCCGTCGGTGCGTGCCCTGCTTGCCGTGTTGGCATCCTTGAAGATGATTTTACATGCCTTGGTATACTATGTGCTATACTATTCTTCCCGATAGGAATATTATGTTGCCTCGCTCTGAAAAATAGAAGATGTTCAAATTGTGGAGCTTTGTTTGGTTAGACATGGATGGAACCAGACTTGTTAAATGTTTTGATAATGAAATGTTGAATATTGAAAGGTCTATGAATGTAATAATGGTTACTGTTTAATGAAAACTAAATTGCTTGTGTTTAAACATAGTGTATGTGTTTAATCATCGATACAATAATTGATAAAAGAAAATAGTTATGAGACTTATAAACAATGTTATTATTATTGTCTATCCGGGCAATCAATCATATAAAGAACTTTGGAATATGTTGAAATTCATAGAATTCATTGTTTTTGCAGGAAACTATTAGCTAATGACAAAATTGATAATTATTGATAAGAACTTCAACAGTTTGATCATTATCATTTGATAAACATCAATTAGCTCAACTGAAATATGCATCCTACTATGTTTAACATGAGCAAGCTCAGTATTTTATTTTTTTAACAAAGAAAGCTATATCATACTGTTAAAAACTACAGTTATTCATCTAAAGTCAATTAAAATTTATTATTTTATCAATTTTGTGTAATTAACCTAATTTACAGTTTTATAGATAGTTACTTCGTTAGAATATAGATGTTAAAGAATAGTATGAAAATATAAAAAGTTTGATTTTACTTTACAGATATTATGAAATATTTGCTATTTATACATTAGCTGCTATTACAAATATTTATAATTATGTAAGTACAAAACAGGTTTTTATTTTGGCAGAATTTTGAATAATACGTAATTACGATGGATGCATAGTAAGATATTTGACTACATTCCAACTGAATCAACGAACTACTTCAGAACATTGACTTGTTGTTAACATTTTCAAACGTGCCATTAGCTAAGGATTGTAATGCACTTGTTGCACTACACTGTGATGTAGACTGTCATATTTAATACATGCTCAAATCACAAAACTCGGAACTTTAAAACGGTCAGCTGCCATACAAATATTTGGTCTGAAAAGAACCCATTATGCTAAGTTAAGCCACTGGTGGTGTTGAATTGTCAATCAAATGCTGCATCAGTACTAGCTGATATTCTCTTGTTATATATTTAAGCAGACTAACTTAACGGAACATGGATATAGTTGGTTACGAATGAACAACTACCTAATGGTTCAAGTTATGTGTGACTTATGTTCTTACCTAAGTCATAATATTTGTCGTTTGATTGTATTGTTTATATATTCATCAATAATAATATGCAATGTGTAAATGTTTGGGATAAGTGTCATACAGTCAGTTGTAGTTATTTTAATTTCAATGTTGGCAATATCATTAATAATAACTACAAAATACCATTCAGTGTTGCCATTTAAATATTGTTTTCAGTACACTAGTGTTTAAATTCATAATTTGTTATTTGTACAAAATTAATTATGTTGATGATGACATGTAATATCTCTCATTTAGAAAAATATTGTATCTCGAAGATTCTATGTGATTTCTATGCTAGTTTAATGGTTATAATTTGACCATGTTATGTGATAATATTCGAAATTATTTTGGCTTCTAAATAGTTTTGGCTGCTTTGTTATATGTATTTTTTTTTGTTGATTTGGCAATTCACTATTTTTCCTTGCATTGTGTGTGCCTTTTTAAAATAATTATGTTGGAGGCGAATTAGAGATATCACTAGTAGGTTTATGTGATGGGTAGAAAATTAAGCTGTTCTGGCTCCTTACCATGAACTTTTAAAGCAGGACAGTGTAAGATGTGGAAGCGAGACGCCGCGCGCCTTCACGGGCAGTGTAATGCGGCGTCTCGCTTCTACCACGTAAACTGTCCTGCTTTAAGATTTCATGGTAAGGGTGCTCTTCTGAAATAAAGTTCTGTTCCAAATTGTTGATAAATTTTTGATATTGTAACCAGAACTTTGGTTTTCGATTGTGGTTCGAAAAAGGGAGTCTCTGATTTTAATGCCTACGTCATTTTGTAAATAATTTTATAAAGTTATTTACTTGAATGAAATTGAATCCTTTACATTTATTAGGTAGGTATAAGTTCATCGTATATAAAGTTTTACGTTTATTATAAAAGGTATAATCAGGAATGTATAAACACCAATTGTAGTGTAATATGTATAAACAAATATTTAGTACTTTTGCCTTTTAAAATAAAAAAGCCATTTAAAATGACGTATCTATCACAAGAAATGTAATTGCCATGGTAAAACTCGTGATTACTATATTGAATTAAAAAGGATGTAAAACATTACATATTTTTTGTAAAATTCAGAGGGTCTAATATTCATGAATCTATTGATTAATTATTAGTTCCTTTTTAATTTTGGTAATTAATTTATGATTTTCATTAGATCATAAAATGCTTAATTTTTAAACGCCTCACACGACGATTATACATATTCTGATTAAGATAATTATGTTCTTAAGGTTTTTTAAGACTATTATGAACTTAGCCTTAAGTTCAAGTTGAAAAAAAATGTCTAACTTACTTTTATGTTTACCCAAGTTGAAGTTAAGCCCAACAACAATTTTTATATTTGGTTTTAGTAGATTACATTGTTAATAATTAAAAGTATGAATACTGTAAGGCAATCAATATATGTAAGACAGATGAATATTAGATATTACTGAGATTTTGTATCTAAAAAAAACGATACTAGGCATTCTTAAAAAAATATAGGTCTATTATCATTTTGATTAAAAAATAGGGTGTGATGTAAGATTGTTGTAGTTAGGTAGTTATAATATAATGCGTTAGGTTCCTACCATTTGTTAAAGTTTTCGAAAAAAATGTTATGACGAAAAGCCTTTAGTACTTTGAATTTTTTTGATTCAGCATTCTCCCTGTAGCGACGAACTGAATAGGTTATTGACCGCAACGTCACCACGCCTTTGATTGACTCGTATAAGTAAAACGTTATATAATAAGTGTATACTTAAGTTTAAAAGTTCTTTATATTATATATAATTATTGAATTTGTATAGGTTTGCAATAAAGTTTGGGAATAAAATAATAATTGAGTTTCATTTGTTAGTAGACCAAAATACACCTCGTACCTTCTCTTTGCATTTTTTAAGAAGCAGAATATGTGCCTAAATTATTTGCGAATATATACCAATATAGATTACCCCTACCAACTTAGAAATCAGCTTATAAAGCGCGCATGGATTTATTTTCTCAAATTTTTATTACGTCATAATATTTTTGAGCACGTCTCTCAAGCCTCGGTGATAAATAAAAGAAAATTCACCCATAAATTAGTCGGGAGCAATTAAAACTGTTTGCGGTGGTTGTTAGCCGATGCGTAGCCTGCGGGCCACCGATAGCCGAGCGAAATCGACCGGTTTTATTCTACTGACGAATGGCAACGAGAATTACCGGTAATTTATAGATATTATTTTTATGTCTGTTTAAACGTCAACCATGTGTGATAATGAAAACACTGATTTATACTGTAGGACTAGGTAGGTATATCAAAATACCTATTATAGCTGTGTATCTGGATTGTGTCAATGTTATGTAGGTGTGTGCAGAACACCGTACAATTCATGACGTCTGGTACAATTGCATTCTACTTATCGTATGGTTGATGTACAACCTGGTGTCAGAGTTTAAACCGCCTGTAGGCCTGTGACATGACATTACACACTGTCGACTAATCTCTCAGTGTGCCGGTTTCCTCACTTTTTCATTCACCGTTTTTAGCAACTGCTAACTAATTTATACTACGTAGTTACGCACATGAATTCGAAGACATTAGTGCGTGCAGGTTTATGAACGGTGCGACCTTTATGTTGGCAGTCCAACGGTCACACCACACGGCTATCATTGCTTGCTGCAGTATTATACTTACCTAATACCTAGGTTTATGAAAGAGGTGAAAACTTGCTATAATATCTAGATGATTGGCCATTTGTTATCTTTGGCATAGTGTAACTATAAATATGTTGACCGTCGTAGTAATGTTGTTCTTGAATCAATGTTGGCTACCGTAGCAAGATTTGTTCTCGTAGCAATGTTGGCCGTCGTCGTAGCAATGTTGGCGAAATCTACTATCAAGTTGCATAGAATTTAAAAATTCAGAGTGCCCAATTTGTAATGGGAGTGAAGTGCCTATTTAAGCGCAGCATCAGTGATGCAACCTTAAAAGTTGTGCCCGTATTTTTTGAAGAGGTAGGTACTTACAGTAGTCCCAGCGAGTTGAAATCCTCATTAATATGTAGAGTGGGGTAAGCGGCGGTTATCATGTCTTCCTTATGAAGCATTCATCGCGTATTCACTACGGAACGAATATTTTTTTAATGAAGGCCCGCTCCACATTTAGTTAAACATTTAAAATGTTGGGTATTCATTTTTTTGGTTTGCGATTGTCGGTTGGTAATTGGTATGATTCACAGAAATATACTTTTATTAAAATTGCTTTCAAACGTTGAAGGTACAAACAAAGATAGGTACATACATAACATCACGACATTGCCCAAAGGGGTAGGCAGAGGTGCACATATAGTTCACCCACAAATCGCCAGTTATGTTTTTTAACCGACTTCAAAAAAAGGAGGAGGTTCTCAATTCGACTGTATTTTTTTTTTTTTATGTTTGTTAGGTACCTCATAACTTTCGCTTGGGTGAACCGATTTTGATGATTTTTTATTTTTTTGAAAGCTGGTGCATCCCTTTTGGTCCCATTGCAATTTGATTAAGATCCGATCAGTACTTTTTCAGTAATTCTTAATAATGCTGTTTTTTTTCACGTTCTCTATTACATTTTTCTATGATTGTTCTCCGATTTCTGCGGTTTTTTGACTTTTTAGTGCTTTTTAATTTGTTGTTAAATAGTTTTGTTTTGAAGTCGGTTTTTTTTGTTGAAATTTTTAGATCCCAATGTAATAGGGGGCGAGCCTATTGCCATCAACCGGGCACAAAACCAGACTCTTGAGCCAGAGTTTGATAGAGACTGTTTCGTTGGTCTAGTGGTTGCCAAGCGCGACTGCTGAGCACGAGGTCCTGGGTTCGAAAAAATCAGGGGTAGGACGAAGTTATTCGGTTTTTCCATTAGGTAATTCTCAGTAGCAGCACAGAGTTAAATTTGTGCTTGGTGAATGACACTCAGCTCGCAAGTTCGGCTCGGGTCAGCATTTCACATTTTAATCAGTAATTACCAGAAATATCGGGATTATCGCCATTCGAAATAAAAACACATTATGTATAAACTTTATTAGATCACAAATTATATTAACTAGAAGTCTATTAACAATATAAAACTATTAGTCTTTTATTCTGGACTCATCTGCCGCGTTCCAAATTCTTTAAGAGTAGATTTATCAGTCTTTTCTGTAGCCTATTATCATTATTGGAATTCATGTCTTTCCTGACCTGTGTGTAGTTCACTTTGATTTCGTCTATCAGCATCATAGCTTTGATTTTGAATGTCCTGACTTGATCCTCCTTCATCGACTCTAATTCTGGTAAAAGGCTCATTAGGAACATTTGCAGAGCATTGTTTACACCTGAGAAGTCAGGTGGACTGCTGGAATTCCTTTGGGAGGTCGACGTTGCTTTTTTGTTTCTTTTTCGTAATGAGTTTGCTTTGGTTTTCTTCGGTGATACGAAATGTCTTCGTTTGCGCACGGCCGTCGATTTCGGCCAGAGTAAATCGTTTACAATTCCGTTGTCTGAATGGTTTTCATTGTCTTCCTCGATGCCATCCTCTGCAAGATCCTCTTTTATAAAGTCTGTCTCATATTTTATAGACTTCGGTTGTGAATCATACCTGTCACCTGAGCTTCCAATTCCTTTAGGCTTCATGAACGGCATTACAAACCTTAAATGCTCTAGCAAGTAATAAGGTCTTTTGAGTTTAGAGCCTTTGGGTTTCATAGCCCTCAAAAACGACGTTCTTATGTTCCGCCATTTCTCCTTGCATTCGGCTACTGTAAAGGAAAAGTGATGTCATAATCGGCAATGGGTGCACTAGGACTTATACTGTCTGGGGGCAATCATTTATTACGTAGGACGATTTTGGCTAGATTTTTACCCCATGGCCCCCTGGTAATTTAACAATGTAGGATAACAATTGGCAAACTTCTGCCTACACCTTTGAGAAATACAGGCGTAATCGTAAACGTTTTATTATAATAGCTGCTAGACTGCCTCGTTGGTCTAGTGGTTGCTAAGCACGACTGCTGTGCATGAGGTCCTGGGTTCGCGTCCCAGGTCGGGTAAGGTGTTACTAGGTTTTTACATTGGGTAATTCTCAGTAGCAGCACGAAGTCTGGATTTGTGCCCGGTTGATGAGAATAGGCTCGCCCCTATTACATTGCGACCTAAAACATAACTGGCAAAATGTGGGTGTACTATATGTGCGCCTGTGCCTACCCCTTCGGGGAATACAGGCGCGATGTTATGTTGTTTTAATAGCTTTTAAGATTTATTACCTTAGATACCAAACAGCATTATGTGTAATCGTACTAGTAATCGAGCAGAAAATAAGATCACGTGACACTACTGACATTATCAATCACAACAAAAATACACGAATCACATTACCTAATACATTACTTAGCCAGTAAAGTCTTTCACATCGCGAATACACTACTACTGTATAAGCCACGCGATGTATATCGCAGTGACGTCGCTAGCCGTCGATGCGCATAGTACTTACTTGACATGTTTATGTTGGCTGCAATAGTCGCCCATGCTTCATCCACCATGTCCTTGCAGTTATACTCCGGCATATTAAAATTATAGAGATACTCATATCTCTCAATTTGGTTTAGTAATTGTATTTCCATGCCCATCCCCATTTTTATATGGACACGGGGCGATGACGCGCAGGCGACCTGATGCGCTTCGCGTTCGCAGCTGCCGAGCGGAGCGGGTCTCCGCCGAATGCCGATTGGCTTCCGCGTCGAAAGTGTGATGCGTCCCCCCCGCGCCGCACTGCCCCGTACCGAGTTCGTGAATCCTCGGCAAGTCGGCAAATCGGCATGCCGAGTGCCGATCGTGAGTTGCAGCGGTACTTACGACGTTTAGTCGATTGGTGCGTGCGAGAGAACTACATTAACATTACCAATGTGTAGAGGTGGTCGTTATTACCTGTGAACTGTGGTTAGTGTTGTAATAACCATAGTTTACAATTAACAATCAACATCAGGGGGTCGATTGCGTTAAATATTAATAGCTAAACTACTTACTATATAATTATAGTCTATGTCCGACTGCCTCGTTGGTCTAGTGGCTGCTAAGCGCGACTGCTGAGCACGAGGTCCTGGGTTCGAATCCCGGGTCGGGCAAAGTGTTACTGGGTTTTCCATTAGGTAATTCTCAGTAACAGCACGGAGTCTGGATTTGTGCCCGGTTGATGGCAATAGGCTCGCCCCCTATTACATTGGGACCTAAAACATAACTGGCGAAATGTGGGTGTACTATATGTGCACCTCTGCCTACCCCTTCGGGGAATACAGGCGTGATGTTATGTTATGTTATGTTTTATAGTCTATGGAACAATGTTGGAACCACAAAAGTTTGAATGATTCGCATTGCGCTGATGATTTGACAGCAATTTGAATCGTTGTTCGATCACAAAATGTTCCTATGACCAGCTTCGACTCTAGGTTCCATATTGTCACCCAACCTCAAATGTATGCAAAATTTTATTTCAATAGGACGTCAAGAAGTCGTTCTAATTTATATTACAAAATTTGACCTAAAGAAACACATACATATAAAAAAAAGCTTGTAATAAAAGTTTGTAAAAAAGGCATTAAAACGGTGGGCCCATTGAGTTACCTAAGAAAATAGAGTAAGGAAATCACAAACACAAACAAACCCGGAATCCAGTCTGTTAACGTTTAGGTTAACAAAGACAGAACCTTCTTGAAAAAGTTTTCTAAACCCACAACTTTAATGAAAAGGAAAACGAAACTAGAATAGCAGACTCTTATGTAGTTGTACGAATGAGTCTTTATTTATTGAAGATAAAAAATGCCCACTAATATTTTTTTCTATCTTGGCTGTAAATTCAGTTTTGTGTAGTAGAAGACTTCAGAAGACTTATGACTTTAATGTTGTTTTACACTAGAAAATTTTGGATAATATGTGCGTTAAACAGATATGAAATAAACCATGCAATAACGCCCAGACTCCGGACAAATAAAAGCATTTGATGCGATGCAGTAATCAGTACCTTCATCGTCAAAGTAGAACTTTAGACCGAAGTAAAGAGAGGCCATTAAATTAACTATCCAACACAAAGCAGGCTATAATTTAGAGCTTTAATATCCCGTTCTTTTGTTTTGATGTAACGGGAATCCTCAAAGAAACAGAACACTCCATAAAAATAAAGTTGTAAGAATGGTTATTTTATATTTCCTCGTCGACGGCGACGTTTAATGAAGAGCTGTCCCGAACTCCCGAAGTATCACTTACTTGTCATCTCATGTTACGTATCTCCGTTGAGGAACTTCACATAGACACGTGTACACACTCCATTTCATAACTGTTGTTGTAAGGCGTTATGTCTGAAGTTCTAAAGGAAAAACAAATAGCTCTAAATGGTTGATCTAGTTTCAGAATAGTAAAGTAAATAGGTAGGTTATAAGAATTTGCCAATGGAAAAGCGTCGAAAAGTATGGCAATAGGCTGCTCCCTACTTAATATATAAACTTTTTCAGATAGAGCAGACTAACAGCTTTGCCCACGTCTTTAGGGCTTACAGGAGTTAGGTGCAATCTGTTGGGAAGTGGAACCATTTGATTTTTACTACGGGTACACCCGGTATAACTAATCTGGACTTGTAAATCCCTATTACCTTGTTTTACGACGTTTTGTCTCTAAAACAACAAACACACTACTGTCTTTGTCTTGTGGCAAGCCGTACCTTAGTTACCCTAAGGCTCCGCGCAAACGGGCCACCGACCACGGCCACTGGTGGCCAGCGACAGCCACTGAACATACTTTTTCATATATTTTGTATAGAGGAGCCGCACAAGTGTAGCTGGTGGCGGCCACTCGCTACAGCAATGTCTGCGACGCGACGCGCCACTAGTGGCGAGAGCGCGCGACAGCCACCGGTGGCTGTGGTCGGTGGCCCGTTTGCGCCGAGCCTAAGGTATGTGAACGACTTACTTTAATGCAATACTTTTCAATTTTTTATTTCGAAATCAGTTTGCTCTAATATTAAATGGGGTGGGGTGGGGTATAATATTAATCAGTCTTAACTGAAATATTATGATTATCGCTATTTTAAATACAACATTTATAAAAACAACAACTGTAATAAAAACCACATTATTTATACTTTATTAGATCACAAATTATAATTATCAATTAACAGTAATAATAATATAAAACTAATCTCATGTTCTGGACTCATCTGTCCTCTGTTCCAAGTTCTTTAAGAGTAGATTTATCAGCCTTTTCTGTAGCCTATCATTATTATTGGAATTCGTATCTTTCCTGACCTGTGTGTAGTTCACTTTGATTTCGTCTATCAGCATCATAGCTTTGATTTTGAATATTCTGACTTGATCATCTGTCATCGACTCTAGTTCTGGTAAGAGGCTCATTAGAAACATTCGTAGAGCATTGTAATTCCCACCGGTTGCTTCTGGTTGGCCGCTGAAATTCCTTTGGATGGTGGATGTTGCTCCTTTGCTTCTGTTTCTTAATGAGTCTGCGTGGTTCTTCTTTGTCGGTGCGAAACGTCTTCGTTTGCGTACGGCCGTCGATTTCTGCGAGAGTAAATCGCTTAGAATTCCGTTATCCGAATGGTTTTCATTGTTTTCCTCGATCTCACCCTCTGTAGGTTCTTCTTTTATGAAGTCTACATCTACCTCTGTCTCGTGGGTTATAGTGTTCGATTGTGGGTCGTACTGAGTGTCGTCTGGGCTGTCAATGCCTCCACATACAGGCTTCAAGAACGGTAGTATAAACTTTAAATACTCAGTTAAGTAATAAGGTTTTTTGACTTTGAAGCCGCTTGGTTTCATACTCCTCAAAAATGACGATCGTATATTCCGCCATTTCTCCTTGCAATCGCTTACTGTAAAGAAAACGGAACCTTATTAAACCTTGTTCATTGTTGTTCATACACTGCAATAAGTACTTCCTAATAGGTAGGTCTATATGGCTATATGTGGCTAACTGGTGGTATAATAATTGTGAAAAATTAGCCCACTTCTGCCTACATCGTTGGGAAATACAGGCGTAATAATAAACATTGCATTTTATCTTTTAAGATTTCATATTCATTGATAACTTCATATTTGTATAGATATTAAGATTGCTAGCGCCGACAACGGTACCATATACATGCATAGGTACAATAGATATAATTAATAAGACTCAGGGGGCAATGATCAAGACACTAAGTATTAACTAAGATTACTAAGAAATTAGTATAATTATAGCAAGCTATACACAACAAACTTTGGCGCCGAATAAATATCAAATTTTTATCCTAACACAATATTATGGTAATAGTAGCGCCATCTATGTTCACCACATACAAACTAATGCATTTGTATGGGCAGTCTTATCACTTATCAGTTGTTAATTCAACAGCTATTATAATCGAAAATTTCCACGCTTTAATCAAATAATAATCGATTCTCATCATATTGTTATTTTCTTAAGCTCATCATTCATTTATACATAAACAAAAACTAATCTACACATACTTAAATAACTTAGAATTACATAGCCATTTGCCAATCGTTAATTTATTATCTAAGTCAGGAGAACATGTGGAAGGTATTATTAAGAACATGTGCAAAGCCTGTAATCTGTGCCAATGGAGCGTTTATCACGCTTGGAAACAGTAGGTGCATAATAGGTATATTGTTATCAACTATACTTTATCATTATACCAACTATGTGTAGCTAGCACTCGAGCAGTAAACAAGATCTCGTAACACCGGTTGCGTCCGTCATCACAACAAATACTCGAATAATTGTACTTAGTACATTAATGGGCCAGTAAAGCGTTTCACAACGCGAGAACACAACTACTGTATACGCCACGCAATGTATACCGCAGTGACGTCACTAGCCGGCCGCAAGTACTTACTTGACATGTTTGTGTTGGCTGCAATAGTCGCCCATGCTTCTTCCGCCATATCCTTGCGGTTGTACTCCGGCAAATTAAAGTTATAGAGGAACTCATACTTCTCAATTTGGTGTATTAGTTCTATTTCCATAGCCATTTTTAGATGGAATCGAGGCGGTGACGCGCGAGCGACGCGTTGTGCTTCGCAGCTGCCGAGCGGAGCACTGCCGATTGGCTGCCGCGCCGAAAGTGTGTCGCCTCCCCCCCGCGCCGCACCGCCCCGTACCGTGCCGCGCGTTCGGTCATGCTCGGCATGCCGACCGTGAGTCGAGGCGGCGGTTACGACGGTTATCGACCCTCTGCGTGCGAGACAGCGACAAAACATATGTCGCACTATTTAGAAGTACTATGTCCAGTACTTATCTATGACACATAATGATTTAATTATCTTTTGCAGCACTTTACTTGCATCAAATAATTCTCGTTATATAAATCATAAATTATGACTGGTATTTCGAGCCCATGGTTTTTCGATCACCATTCAAATTAGCATTTTATAGTATGGACTGATTTTCATTTTATAGGAGCGGACAATCATTCCGTGCAATTATCAGTAAGTGTCTACCTAAAAGTTTTAAAACTATGATTCACTTACTTAGGATTTTGAAATCTCTTAACACGAGAATGAACACAATCTTTGTATTCCTACCTGTATTATAATAATAATAATTTATTCACAAGTAACATAGACACATAATGTTAGACACATTAAAACTAAATTAGTAGCCCAGTACATACATACACAACTTAATAATATGACGTATAATTCTACATTATGCGTAGGTATACATATATTAACACCAGTTATACCTCAAAATATCCAATTATGAAGAGCTAACGCGAGCTAACCGTCTAAAATTAGAATAATTCTGATTTAACTAAACCCGGTGCAGGCCAAGTTTATCTTATGGACCGATATACATTGGTTTTGTTGGGAATTGAACCCAACAACAAAGCGCGCAACACACGCGCGGCCTGCCTGTGCGCCGTAGTGACGTCATCGGACGGCCTACGTGACCAGCGGCACGACAGCACACAGCACGACAGCGACGCGGCGGCCGTCGGAGCGTCAGTCACTCAAGCTTTGCGTCCCGACGAGATCGATCGACATCATAATTTTCTAGTAATTATTCTGGATAATAAACCTAGTTTATACACTATACAGTCCACTAGTCTCATTTCACTGAGCCCGAAGGATCCTGAACAGTTTCGTATACTAAACAGATAATAGTCGGTCAATGTGATTCAGATTATTATCTGTACAACAATAAACCTCTTTATTTAGTTTTGATAAATATTACAAGAAAACATCTAGACTTACCAAAAAGTTTTTAATCTACGAAGATACCTAGGTACTACAAAATTAATTTAGCCAAATTCAGATTTATACCCAATGTGCCTAACTAGATATTCTATTTGTAAATATTCGTATGCCTCTTACTTTACAATGACGGATGCCA
The DNA here is from genome assembly GCA_946251915.1 of Abrostola triplasia. Lineage (NCBI taxonomy): Eukaryota > Metazoa > Arthropoda > Insecta > Lepidoptera > Noctuidae > Abrostola > Abrostola triplasia. Next base: position 3,549,735 of record OX276433.1, read on the forward strand.
ATTCAATTAAATTCAAAATGTTTTCATTTCATGTAAACTAATTACAGGCGCTTTTGAAACGTTAGGATGCTCATGCACGGTTCCAAAACTGTCATTTCTATGGAGACGAACCGGCAAGAAACTCCAAAGGTTACTCATTTTTTTAAAATATGGTACAAAATAGAGAGTTTACAGTTTCATTATGAGACAACAAAGCAAACTAATGGGAGGAAAAAATAAAAATTTAACCTATTGGGCAAAATGTGTTGGACAATTTATTTATTACAACTTTTTATGGAGTGTACTATATCCTTAGAGGAGCTCCCTCACATAAAGCAGCTTCAGCAATAATGTACCATTACACAACTAAGCAATACATCAGTGAAGGAGGAGCACCAAGCATTACAGTGCGCAGTGTAATGTTACAGATTCAAGCATTGCATTGGTGAGGGCAACAAAACCGAGTAAGTAAGAACATGTAATTTGTACATTACTTGATAGAAGGTGTAATATTTTGATGCAAATTGTAATGTAATGTCACAGTCGACTTTGAAATGTTACGTCACAGGCGAATGTTCTAGATGAGGAGCACCTTAATAATGTCTTTATCTTTGTCTTTAAAATATACATAGTATGAATTTATTACCGTTCTATATCTTTCCCAATTAATACCAACTCAACAGCTGTTTCAATGAGTAACAACCCCGCCTGTTGCGTTAGGGTCGGACACCGATTCACGTTCAGGACAAATATATTTCTGTAGATTTCAATGTATCTCTGCGACTTCTGTAACACGCCCGAGATTCGATAGACATTCTCCGTGTGGAAATGTTTAACAATTACTTTTGTTATTTTGATTCTTCATCAGCTGGTAGACTTCTACTGCTAGACAGGCCTCTCAAAGATGAGGGGATTGCCATAATCCCCACGCTTGGCAAGCGGCTTGGGGATCTCAATATTGGTGGTGAAGTTACAGAAGACGCTGCTGCCTGTCTTCTGGATTTTCCCTTAATTGCCTCTTACGACACCCACGGGAGCAAAGAGGTTGGTCAATTCTAGGCCGGACACTATACGGCATTGTCTAGGCCGGATACCACTCGGCACCCTACTAAGTACTACATTACTGAATAAAGTATATATTTACACTCTTCAACTACCTGAAATGAAAACAAATCCCAAAAAAATCCCAACAAATAACTTTAACAGTAATAATCCGACGAATTTCAGCCAAGTGGGTCAACAGCGCTCTAAGCGGCGAGACGAGCGCTGCCACTGAGCTTCGGATAATGACGACTGTATTAATTGTGGAGTTTTCAGGGGCCCTACACTGTGTCCCGTGAGTGAGGCCTCAAAGAACCCTTTTTGGGACACAAATAGACCATGCTTTGAGTTGTAATTCAGTGAGGTTCAATATCTTTCATGATATGGTCTTGAAGTCAATTTATTGCTTGACTAGTGATTGATCACCTCATATATTTCTCTTGAAGGATGAAAGCTTGATTGTAAAAAATAAAATCTTAAAATAATTATGGAAATACAGAATATTATGACAAAAGACAGACGTAGTAGGTTTGAAATACCTTCAGAATTTTCCATAAAACAATCATGCCATTCAACGTCAGTAGGATCAACAAATATAAAGTACTGTGTGTTGTATTTATTCGTGAAAGCAAAAACCTAGGTCCAATGATATTTGAAAACAGTACAGATATGTTACCAATGCGCTCATTTTGAAGACTAGAAAAGGCGACAATTGTAGTCTCGGGTAGTACCTACAATTGTTATCTGATTTAACATAAGACTAATGTAGTTAGGATTCAGAGTTCGGAACACTTTTTTGTTCATTTTTTAGCATATGACGTATCTATACTTTTTGATATATCATTGGTACATTGCCTAGTACAGAAAATAGTGTTCAAACGACTCACAGAACTTACACAGTTAGTTCTATCCGTTCAAACGTTTGCTGGAGGCCGAATCCATCAGGTTTGGTTACAGAAGTGGATTGGCCCTATGTTTACTCTCTCGATAGGAGAGGTATACATTGAAGTATGGAGATCTTGATCTACTACGATGTATAGAAAATTTTTATTGGAAAAACATAAAAAGTTATAAAATAACATCGTTCAGCAAGGATTAAACCGAATATTAAGTAAGTATGTATATACTGAAAAGTGTTGTATATTCATTTTTAACCGACTTCAAAAATAAGGTTTTATGTTCATCTGTATGTATTGTTTTTATTTTTTGAAAGAACGCCGCGCCGCTACATGCCGTATGTGGCGGCTCGCTTCCACAATGGAATATGTATTTATAGTTCATAAACCACATAAACTTGATAACATTACAAAATAACAGCAAAATGAAATCAAAGCATTTCGTTGAAAATCTATTTGATAAAGGTATGTATTAGGTAATTCATGGAATAGCAGTATGAATTGACAATAACAGTATCGAACAACAATGTTCCGAGAACAACGACGATTGATTCCCGAGTAGCTAATTAAGATCGTGCATGTTGATTTGCCCATCTGATACCTACCTACACCTACTTCGTATGTGTGTAGTGCATTGACCTATAATAATTTTCAATTGTTATATTTACAGAAATTATGATGTTGTTCAAAATGCATCTTTGAACAACATCACCTAACAAAGGAGAATCGTACCTCCCCGCTATGGTCTTCATAATACTTTCGCTTCAATTTTATACAAATAAATAACGAGCATCGATTGAAAGGCTTGCACACTCAACATACAACAACATAATAAATGTAAATGTACAGATAAAATTACGCAAATGGCTATTTTAATTTTGGGGCAACTTTAAATCCAATTCCTTTAAAATGGGCCAATTTAAACCACATATGGAACAGTAATTATCGACGCGCAATCGAAAGTTTCAGTCGGTTCGGTAACGGGGTCAGGTAGAGGGCTCTCGTGCAACCTGCATTAATAGCAGTTTAAATCCCCAAAATACTGGGATTGAAAACTAGACTCACTGGCTTTATGTGTCATTTTTGGGTAGAAAACTTCGAATCTCCTAGAAAACTGTGTTCAAAAATCCAAATGGATAAAAAAGTAGAAATTGTTATACTACTATTCATCATCATCATCAGCCGGAAGACGTCCACGGTCCAATACTACTATAACAGAATTATAATTCGGACTGTTAAGGTGAATAGTCTCTATTCACCCTTAAGTTTCGATTTACGCCATTTATCCGGTACTAATACATCCAATTTGAAATGTACCAATGTGCATTGTATATAAGTCCCTCCCACCTACTCATGACAAGTAAAAATGTACACTTGGTACTGTAAAGTACCTTGTATAGTATACCCGTGGCAGATGTCGAACGTAGCCTCGTCAAACACCGCGGGTATCGTGAAAAGGATTGCCTCCAAATTATATTTGTCGTTTCGGAATGTGAATTTTGTTTGCAGAAACAAGTTTCTCACGGAAATTGAGTACGACTTATACAAACTTTGTGAAATAAATTCTGTGCAATGTCAATACTGATAGATATAAAAACATTAGCTGGGCCCGCAGTGTTATCCGCTACATTTTTTCGCAATAAAAAGTAGCCTTTGTGTTAATCCAGGGTGTCAGCTACCTCCATACCAAATTTTATAGAAATCGGTCCAGCCGTTTGAGAGTGATGAACATACGAACACACTCACAAACTTTCGCCTTTATAATATTAGTGAGATAGCTTAACATGGTGAAGAATGGAAATGCTATTGTAATAGTTATCGTGTAGGATTGTAGAAATGGATTGAGCAAACTCGGTTTGAACCTTTAATGTAATTTACACGAACATACAGGGAGAACAATACCAAAAGAACTGCACCCTTACCATGAACTCTCAAATCTGGAACCGAGATGCCGCTACGTGCAGTGTATTGCGGCGTCTGGCTTCCACATCGGAAAATGTCCTGCTTCAAGAGTTCACGGTAAGGTCAGTAAACAAGAAAAAGTGTTAACATGTGAGAAGGATGACACACGCCAAATGGCAGATTAAGTTTGGGTGAATTTGACGACCTGATTAGCGCAGTGGCTAAGCGATTGGACTGCTGCGCTAATGGTTGCGGGTTCGATTCCCGCACGGGGCAAAACTTTGTGCGAGCCACAGATGTTTGTCCCGAGTCTGGGTGTTAGTGTATGTGAAAAAAAAAAAAAAAATCCGACCTCAATTATTTGACTGACAGAGATTTCGTTTCTATTTGTGAGTACACACACAACTAGACTTTATTTACCTCAGACTAGATACAGGAAGTGTACGTATTACGTAGCCCTATAGGATAATAATCAAATGATCCCTAAACATACTAACTTTACAACATACCCTTCATAATCTAATTGAAATTTTAAGTTCCAACTAAGAAACAACATACCAATCTTAAGCAAGCCACTACAAAAATAAGCAAACAATTATCAAAGCATCGAAATCTTCAACTCACGCAGTTTTATTCATAATTAATTTCATCTCCCACAGCCCTCACAAAAAGTTATTGTTTTAAACGAAATTTAATTAAACTTTCTTTTTCGTAAACCTTTTTATGTATTGTGCACCTGTTAGTGACGTTGTAATTTATATAAACGTTAACATTTTCATTTATATACCTCGTATTATATATTTTCATTCAGCGCGCTTTAAAATATTTATCGATGTGGAGGAAGGGATGTAGAGTTGCTCTAACGAAAAGGGAAGATCTTCCAACCAGGCGGTAGTATGCCTGTGCAGCTGTTTATATTGCTAGCGAATGTGATTACTTCGCTAGCGCGATGCAGGATAGAAACGTTATGCGTCCTTCGATGTGCAGATGTCGCTACAATCGAAAAGAATTGACAATACCTGATAGTATCTGTTGGGGGACATATTGAGGATACAAATCTTGGCAGGAGGGGTAAAGACTGAAACGAGGCAATGATTCCGATGTAGGCCGGTGAATTGCAATAGATTGTTCCCCAATTGCAGGAGAAACAATCGCTAAGTCATATACCCCTTCGGGATATATACATATAATGCTGATACATACATAAGACCGTACAAAGACCTTTGTAAGTCTAAGAGATGTTTCTTTTATACATTTTATTGCGCGCGACGAAAATATCTCAGATGGAAAGGTCACAGACGATTCCAGATTTAATATTTATCACCTCACCTGGTTTATAGCACTATCTCCTTTTCACTACGTTCTTACGTGAAAAGTATTTTAAAAGTCATACTGCATGTGTTTGCGTATTGCGATTGCGACGAAGGACGCAGACAAGGAGCAGGGCGAAACATGGACAATCGTCTTTTGTTCGTCTATTTGTATTAATAAATGCCTCAATGCATACAGATAAGACAAGGCTTGGACGAGATGGGACATGAACGCAGGTGGGACACCCTAGCTTCTTATCCGTGCTTCATTGCGTCAGTTGCGAGCAAGGGGTAAACTCAGGTAAAATATCTATCTCGTCTTTATCTTTTGTGTCATTACCTGTGCTGTGTTATATCCGTTTTATGTCTATGGTAAAGTCTCATTAACACCTTTTAAAACACGCGTATTTGCTCCTTAAATATTAATTATTTCACAATCTCCCAAGCGTTACATTTTGTGTACAGCGTTATGATAACTGCGTATTATATGTAATTTATAGCACCAATACTAAAAAAAAGAATTAATCCTTACAAAAACGATGAGAAAATACTTTCGATTTATGAATAATATTTTCTGCGAACGTCGGACGTTCTCTTTTAAATCCGAAGCAATCAAATTGATTTAGGATCCGTCATTGGATCGCGGTGAGACAGCGAATGTTCCCGGCGAAAGCCGCGGGGACCCCGTTAAACCCTTTCGCTGCAATTAAACTGGAGATCAGACTGCTTCGTGAAAAATTGGCCCCAAAGGACCGAATGGTGACGAGATTCATGTTTATTGCTCTTAATGTACTTTGGGATTTGTGAATGCTTTTTGGTATTTATAGTAGCGATAATTGGAGTTATTGACTAAGCAAATATCGTGAAATTTATGAAGCTACCCAATTCGTTTGTTTAATATCATAAGAAATAGTTATGGAAGTTTTAACATCTGTTTTGATCCTGATAATCTTGGGAAGTTCAAAGACCCAAACCGATACAAAAAAGGGACGAATGCGTCATTGATATCGTGTTTGGGTTTTTAAATAATATTTTGTACATAAATGACGTCAAGTGTCAAAGGTTACCCTGAAATTTCCCGAGACTAAATTAAGTAGCATCTGTTATTGAGTGGGAGACTGAATTTGAAAGTGCCTTTGGTAATTTTTAAATTAATTTCGTTTCGTAAATTCCCCAAAGCACCCTAAAAACTTTTGCAGGAATCTAAATTTTGTGGATTGTTTTTTAAAATGTTTCTCAAAAAGGATTTCTGCTTTCCCTGACACCTCTAACAGCCGCTTTTAAAAGAGTTGTAACTTCATAACACGGAATTGGCTAGACCTACTCAACAGGCCACAAAAAAGACGTTTCTTCTGTATAAAACACTTAGCTCATTGTCATCTGATCCTTTATCCTTGTTTAGTTTTCCACATATTACACTAAGTATTCCCAATTATTCGCATGTCCGTTGGCGCGACACATATTCATCAGACGACCTGATTGGCGCAGTGGCTAAGCGATTGGACTGCTGCGCTAAGGGGGGTTCGACCCTCACACGGGACAAAAAGAGTGTGACCGAAAAATAAATCACTGCTGCTTACGTCTTTAACAATACAGGCGTGATTGCACGCATGTATTTATGTCATATGTAGAGTTAGCAACATAAGTAGCTGAACACTAACATTTTGCATACCATTGATTGAAAAACAACTCCTTACATAGTAAAAAGTCTTAAATATTTACAGCTCATCATTTGGTCGCTTTTATAATTTGAAACAATGAATTGATGTTGATTTTTCAATTATTCGGTACCTTAACATGTTAAACCTATCTTGCTGACTGTACTAACTAAAAGAGATCCGTGAACAACAATTACAACACATTACAGGTGTAAATAAAGATTGACACATATTGGCTGCCCATCTCATCCGACCCTGAGGGTTGAGGAGTCGATCCAACCGACGTGTCTCACACATACCTGCTATACGGACCTGTTGAGAATAATGTGTTTGTACAGACCAATGTATTTATGTAGACGTACCGAATTATTTTGACTGGATACGTTACACTGAAGTTACTATATAATTTAGTAAATTTTAAAGCCACTGTTTAAACTATCTCAGTGGAAGAGATTATCATCATAATTAGCTGGAAGACGTCCACTGTTGAACAAAGGCCTCTCCTTTAGAAGTTAATGGTTAATGGGGGGAAGGGGGGTGTTATAATCTCTACGCTTGGGGATTGCAGTATTGGTAGGTTAGTTACAGAAGACGCTGCTGCCCATCTTCTGGCTTTTCAAGGTGGTCAATTCTAAGCCAGATACCACTCGCCACTTGGTGGTAGAGATAAATATGAAGAATAGTAGGTAATATAAAAGTTCCTTAGAGTGTTTATTTAATTAGTTTAATTGCAAAATAGGTCGTATATCATATAGCATTCCGTGTAGGTACATAGTGCTTTACTGTGAAATCTTTTCCACACTTTTATACACAAGCGCCCTGATTCCAGGAACCATCATCCGGTAGCGCTGTAGGATACGTATCTTAACAGTAATTATTTTCCTCCTTTCCTGGAAGCCCCTCCCCTTCGTCCCACCTGCCTCCCCGACCTGTGTCGACCTGTCAGCGTCAGCTCACGACAAGCACTGCAGTGCATTTATACCATAGATATAGGATCCAAGTAGTTCCTACCCGTCGCAGTAGGTCGACCGCAGTGACACGCGATTGGCGACAAGTGGTTTGAAATTATCAGACTACTGGTGCGACTGGACTAGGACTTCTTAAGCTCCTGTTATTGGTTTGTATAAAATACATTCTTCTTAGAATTATGGTTTTGCAGACCTCCTTCTCTAAAATACAAATTGGTCATAATGTCGGTCATAAGGACATAATGTCGCTCGATGCTAGGAATTTCTCCTGAATCGTTGGTGCGTTTCACAAACATGTAATGTCACATACATAAATACCCAGACTCGGGACAAAAATCTGCGGATCATACAATTTTTTGTCCCATGTGGAAATCGAACCGGCAACCCTTAGCGCAGCAACCAATCCCTTAGCCACTGCGCCAATCAAGACGTCAGACATTGACATTGGCAAATACTTGTTTATGCAGTAAACGAATTTTGTGAACGAAGTTTCGTGGCGATAGAATACGACGCTAGGAAATAATGATAACATTTTAAGATGTAAAAAAAAAATCAATGGAATTTCAACCAAACCACCAACACAATCACGAAATATCACTGGGCCCAAATATTTGCGGCGTGTCCTGAAGCGGACATACGTTTATGTAAAACCTTTTTTACAAGATCCACGCAAAAATGCGCTCAGTTTGTGCACAGCTACTCCCGTAGTGCTTTTGTTTCGCCCTTGTGTGACAAAGGGAAAATAATTTAGTGGTAATGTTGAGTACAACAATGCTAGTCCTTATTCGTAAATTAGTTCACATTTTGCGTTGTCGTCTACATGAATAAAACCTCAAATTATACTCGAATGTGAATGAGCGTTGTTCATAACAAAAGATTGTTATAAAACCGTCGCTTGGAAGAGATTTGCTTTTATTTTCGGTGGGTACGCTTTACATAATGTACTATAAACAACACAGAAGCGAACTGAATCGACATAAAAGTAAACTATTGACAATTTTACTGACATCATCATCATCAGCCGGAAGACGTCCAGTGTTGAACGAAAGCTTCCTCCTTAATCTCCACACTTGGCACGCGACTTGGGGATCGCAGTATTGGTCGTCAAGTTACATAAGCCGTTAGCCATCTTCTAGATTTTCTCTCAGTCGCCTCTTATGACACCTACGAGAGGAAAGGGAATGGTCAATTCTAAGCTGGATACCTCTCGGTACAACACATCAATAAGTAGTTATTATAAGTTTTTGCGTAAGTGTCACATGCTTAGTGCGTTCAAAAAAGGTACTCACATTTATTTCTTCGTTATAATATTTAGACTTCTCAAGAAATATTTAATCTAACACACTTTAACGTATATTCTAATGCAATTTTCCTAACTGAAGTCGGGAACAATTACGCTATCGTTACAAAGGGACATAATCCGGATTGGCTCGGGCCGCTCCATACGAATACAATTACTGAATGGCAGATTAGAGCGAAATAATTGCGTGGCGCCGTACTAGGAGAACATTCAGAACATTTACTATTAGCGTTAAACTAATATGGACTACCTTGATTGCTAAGCTTAATGTTAGTTTTCGTGCGGAAACGGCTAGACCGATTTTGATGAAATTTCATATTATGGTATATAATCGGTTCCCTGGCGACCTACGACACATAGGCTATTTTTTATCCCGAAAAAATGTACCAGGTAACACCGCGGGGCGCAGCTAGTACAGTATAAGAGGTCTGCCTTATAGCTTACATCGCAGGACACATTCGATTATGGAAGGGAAACGCCCCACTATACTGAATGTAGCGCCCCCCCCCTCTGTATAAGAAAAAAAAACATGATCGACCCCCCTACCCCCACTAAATTGTCTGAACAACTGAAGACTGACCTGCTAATCCTGCTATGTAAGCTCATAGTAGCCCCTCATTGTCATCTCACAATCTGATCAAAATACAATTGTGTGTATAATTTAGTAATCACTGAACCATAATGATGTAGCTGCGAACATTCAAGACCTCTGAACTGTTAGTAATTTAGTATTAAAATAATATTTTGTCAATAAGTAAATTATATTTCAGTTGTAAGAGAATTACATTGGGACCTAAAACATAACTGGCGAAATGTGGGTGTACTATATGTGCACCTCTGCCTACCTCTTCGGGGAATACAGGCGTGATGTTATGTTTATGTTTGTTTGTTTATGTTTTGTAAGAGAATTTAGTTTTGTTATTTTTCAACGAGCAATACTTTAAGATGTTGTTTAATGTTTACTTAATGTTGCTCCATCGTGTTTATCTTTGAAACTAGAGAATAACAATCGATTAAGTAGCAAGGCATTAGGTACTCGGGATCAAGACAGTCTGGTGAAATGTTAATGAGCAACTCAGCCCTGCATATTTTTTAGTACAATGTATTTAATAATAGTAATTACACTACATATTTCACAACATAAACATAACATCACGCCTGTATTCCCCGAAAGGGTAGGCAGAGGTGTACATATAGTACACCCACATTTCGCCAGTTATGTTTTTAGGTCCCAATGTAATAGGGGGCGAGCCTATTGCCATCAAACGGGCACAAATCCAGACTCCGTGCTGCTACTGAGAATTACCTAATGGAAAAATACCCAATAACTCTTTGCCCGACCCGGGATTCGAACCCAGGACCTCGTGCTCAGCAGTCGCGCTTAGCGACCACTAGACCAACGAGGCAGTCATACTACATATTTATTAAAGTCATTACTTTACATTACATAAAGTCATGGCCTGTTTTCCAGTATGTATTGTAATCTAACATTATCATGCGTTAAATTCGGTTGCTGTTCTCTGATGTGCCACAAATAACATTACTTACGATCGCAGCCAAAGCCCAACTTGAACAGCCCCCTCACCATGAACTCTTGAAGCAGGACAGTTTAAGATGAAGAAGCGAGACACGACTACGTACTGGGTAATGCGGCGTCTCGCTTCCACAACGCACACAACAAGACGACCTCACAATCTTACAATCTCTGTTTATATTACCAAAAAATCTCTGAGATATCGAAATCAAACTTACGCGGTTACAGGTGAGAGTTGAACAGCGTGGGCCCTCTCCCGTGGTACTATAGCGCACATTTGACACACTTTAGTGAGCTGTGGCCGGCGCGCGACGGTATCTATCGCGAGTCGGCCGTGTTCCGCTAAATTAAACGGCACGGAACCACCCGTGGAGCGACCTGCTGGCATATCGAAGTGTAACATGGTACCGACAAAGCTGATTCTACTTCTATTTGTCCGCTTTTCGTTGTCATGGAAACAGTAGTTTGTGGTTGAGAGATTAGACAGTTAACAAGAATTGTAGGGAGCTTGATCGCCCAGGATGTGACAGACGTTCTCAGATAATGTTTACGAGTCCATAACTCGTAGAGGGTCTTCTGAAAGCATCGAATAGACAAGAGTGTGTCGTACCTCCCATCATTATACTTATTCCAATCGAAGGTAGTTATGGGACATTTGTAGTGTGATAAGCGAGTGCTTGTCAGTTGGAATGACAAGTCAAAGGTCGCATGCTCAAACCCCGGCAAACACTAATATCCTTTCAAATTCATGTGCGTACTTTAAGTTAGCTATCAGTTGCTAAAAACGGTAAAGGAAAACATCGTGAGGAACCCGGCACACCAGAGAGATTTTTTAACAGTGTGTAAAGCCATGCCAGAGGCAGAGGCGCCAAGTTATTCATCAACCATACGATAAGAAGAAGATAGCGGACAACTTTATTGCCCCACCTTCTTCTTGAAAATTCCCCGGTTCTTGATCAGTTTGTACAATGATTCAGACTAGGCAACATTGTCGGTAAAATGCAGAAGACTCTGCTTTAAGCCGTCTACTATTTTTCCTCAAATTAACATTCTAAACCATCATTCAAAATGAAGATATGAGACAGTCACGACTAGCAATCCTTTCGGGAAATTGAGGAGCAATTGTATACATACCAAGGTCTTCGTTGAATTGTAGACACTGGCATTAACATTTCACTGAAGCAGTACTCGGAACAATTTATATTCATTACTAACTCTAATGTCCCGTAATGATCCCAAGAAAGACAGTAGTCTGCTATTAAGTGTAATTGCAAAATGTTACTACTAACGATAGCTTAAATAAGTTGTACATAGCGTAAGCTAAGCTGTTTCCACAAATAAAGAAATAGTCTGAAGTATAATATATTATTCTTCTTTATGTTCCTCTCCAATTACTGGAGGTCGGACGTCAGCTTTGAATTTTTATTTTTGTCGTTTATTATTATAACATAGTAATGTTGACTAATCGCGTTATGTCGATTATGTCATTATCAGTACCTTCGATCGTGGTTTGTTAAAATCGATTCTTCATCATCATCAGCTTTTATGTGACCCACTGCTGGGCAGCCTCCTCCCATGGACGCAGCCTGTCCTGTTTTGGATCCAGGTATTTCCCTCTACAGCAGCAATATCATCAGTCTACCTGGCTAGAGGTCTGCCAGGGGCTCTACGAAATCTTCTGGGTTACTAATCTGTTAGGCCTTAGTCCACCTGCCATCACCGATACTTTGTTCGGGTCACGAGGTATTGGATAAATCTCAATAACCACATGGAGAGTAGATTTGTGCCCAGTTAATTTCAACAGGCTTGCCTCCTGATTCATGGGACTTATAACATAACTGGCGAATTATAGGTGTACCTACCATGTCAAAGTACAAAAGAACTTCTTTATACAGGCATGACTTTGTGTTCTGTTTTATTCTAATGAATGTTTGCTAACCAATATCATCGTTACTCGTCGGTGTGTACGTCGGCCGCCGCCCGGCGTCGCTTCCTGCATCTCCCACCTCGTCTTCCGTTGCACACTTCGTCTCACAGTACCAGCTTTTGTGTACCTCTACACGTGCTATATTCAGTCGAAACACGTTTATGAAATGTTTCCTCGGTATGTTCAATAGGTACTGAATGTTCTGGTGAGACAGTAAATAGGTACGAACGGTCCATTGGTATTTAGATGCGAGAATATGCTTTCAGTTGGATTTAAATGGTGTATATGCTTTTTTTATCTTTATTTATTTAGAGGCTTTTATTACATAGTATAGTATGTTGACTGCCTCGTTGGTCTAGTGGTTGCTAAGCGCGACTGCTGAGCACGAGGTCCTGGGTTCGAATCCCGGGTCGGGCAAAGTGTTACTGGGTTTTTTCGTTAGATTATTCTCAGTAGCAGCACGGAGTCTGGATTTGTGCCCGGTTGATGGCAATAGGCTCGCCCCCTATTACATTGGGACCTAAAAAACATAACTGGCGAAATGTGGGTGTACTGTATGTGCACCTCTGCCTACCCCTTCGGGGAATACAGGCGTGATGTTATGTATAGTATGTTAGCCCCATCGTATATATTATGCTTGTAAAGTAAGATTATTAAATCACTGTAGGTACTAGACTTCCTCGAAGGTTGTAGAGGTAACAAACACACTCACAAACTTTCACCTTTATAATAATAGTGTGATATCGAATACACTTTTAATCTTATATTTGATATTATTACGTGCAGAAATGTCCACTCCACTTCCCAACACCATAAACCTTACTCCGTCTATTGTCTAATACTCATAAAGGTATACGTATACATCTATCTACTTCCTAAATCACTTCTCATGTATGAATCCCGCCATGCGTGATCGTTGCACTAGTGTGGTTGTTTCAACTACAGCAAAACTTCCCCGACGGCACCCATGATATACAACCGCATCATACATACAGACGGATTAGTTTGCTAGCAGGTTATATACGCCCCTTTTTGTTTTTTTCGAAATAGTTTAGTGCACTTTGACATTTGACTGCCTCGTTGGTCTAGTGATTGCTAAGCGTGACTGCTGAGCACGAGGTCCTGGGTTCGAATCCTGGGTCGGGCAAAGTGATACTGGGATTTTCCATTAGGCAATTCTCAGTAGCAGCACGGAGTCTGGATTTGTGCCCGGTTGATGGCAATAGGCTCGCCCCCTATTACATTGGGACCTAAAAACATAACTGGCGAAATGTGAGAGTACTAAATGTGCACCTCTGCCTACTCCTTCGGGGAATACAGGCGTGATGTTATGTTGGCCGCACAAGCCGGCAGTACACCACACTATTAGTATAAGGGTACACCTATGATCTTTAGTACAGGAGAAGTTTGGTCGTCTCGCGGCGGGAGATTTTAATTAGATCCCAACAACATTGCGAACGAAAAGTGTAATTAACACCCACGTGTCGCATTTACGTATATCACTCTTAGTTACGCAATCGTTGAAGAGTATTGATTTAATCAAATGAAACGTGCAATTTGTACAAATACATGTATATCTAGTCGTATTTATTGCCCGTGCAGTGCTCGGCCAGATTAGCCTCCTCTTTTTGTCCCGTTAGGTGTCGTAGGAGGCGAATAGGGAAAAACCTAGAATATGGGCAATAGCGGTTTTTTTTGGGACAAGCCCACCACTCGTGCCCATCATTGCAACTCCTGTAAGCCAGGATCTACAATGAAAACCATTGAGAACTATGGAGGCAATGAAGCTCAAGGCGTCCCAGAGAAATGACTCGACTGCCTTGGAACATCAAGGAAATTAATCATAAAATAATATATAGGAGGAGTAGGAATACGTCTAATGCAACAGCGGTCTTCTGAAACTTACCACCACTTGCCAAGCGTGGGAATTATCGCGCCACCCTTTTCGGGGGAGACCTTTCTTTATTCAAGGTTTTGTCCGGCTGATGATTATTTTATTTTAGTCATATCGATCGTCGCATAATTATCGATTATCACTTAACTATCTACGAAAGAAGGTCATCCTTTCAGGAATAAGTACGTAATTAACTAGATATTATCATAATATTAGCAGTTAGAAGATCGAGCTCAGCGGCGTGCTATAGTAGAGGCTTATGTCCAGCAGACTGAGATAGGCTGATGATGATGATATTATGTAATTAAATAAATCGCACTGATAGCCGAGTGGTGCGACCATTGGACTGCTAAGTCAAAGGTCGCAAATTCAAACCCCGACACGCACCATCTTTTCGGATTCATGTGCGTACTACAAATTAGTTATCAGTTGCTAAAAACGGTGAAGGAAAACATCGTGAGGAAACCGGCACACGTGAGAGATTTTTCAACGGTGTGTAAAGCCATGTCAGAGGCGAACAGGCGGTTTAAACTCTGACACCAGGTTGTTCGTCATCCATACGATAAGAAGAATAATGAAATAAATAACCAACACGCCTAAATTAAACTAACAAAACATGCGATTCTATTCCATCACTAGTAACAAGAATAAGCCTTGTTAACAGAACGATACTAATTACCGTTTAACTACCCATGTTTACACAATGTAAAACTTAGTAATAAACTGTAGAACGAGGAAGTTTACACGAGTTAGTTACACAGAAACATGCCGAGCCAAACAATGTATTTACATTGATTTAACGTAAGTATTGAAGTCTCAACTTAGAGATTGTTGGTCGGTAATATTTAGAACTTTACTGAAGCATTGTGATGGAAACTGTGTCGATGGAATAGGCTGTGTTGTAGGTACTATTTATATGAACAATCATAAGTTTATTTTATTGACATAAGATCACGCCTGTTTTCCCCGAAGGGGTAGGCAGAGGCACGTATAGTACACCCACAATTCGCCAGATATGTTTTGCCTCTACGTGCAGTATAGCGCAGTATACAGTCCAGTCTTCACTCTCTCATATTAAGATTAGACATGTAGGTACTTGGTAGAAGAGATAATTTAGAAAATATCAAGACTTATCGCAAGGAATTTCCAGCCGTTTATATAGACTTGTTCGAACAAGAGATCTCTAGTTACCTGTCAATACTTGAGCTCGCTAAGTTTCAAATGATCGCTAACAAAGTTGACATCTTACCTCTCAACTTGATAACTGTCCGAAACAAAGGACTACGTCACAAGGTACGAACCGTAATTAAGAGATCGATGCCAAAGTTTATATTGAGTTTAGGTTTCTGGAATAGCCGTTCATTAACATAGAAATACCTAACTCGTGTAAAATGTAAAAGATTTTCAATTAGCTTGACATTTCTAAAACTAAAAACATTTGAATATTTCTAATTTTAAATCAAAACAAAACAAAGTTATATAAACAATTATAACTTTGAACTAATAACTTATAAAGAAGGATAATTGTTTACTTACCTAAGTACATATTTACTGTAGCTATGGCAAATTATTTTCTACTTTACAATCTTTTGAGGTCCACCTTAAAGCTCCCACTATCCAGGATTTTAAAATACTCAACTGTGCATTCGTCCTAAAGATAGTGGAAGTAACAGTGGAACTTATACTTGCTGACAGATGCAGCGGGGCTGAAGACTTACCTCGGTTGTCCACTTCATGAGATAGTTAGCAGTTATTATGTACCTTTACAAATACAATACAGGTGGGTGTAAAACAATGTGCTAGACGTAGACTATTTCAAAAACGCTTTTTAGCCTATTTTTTTTAAACGTTGCTCGATTCTAGAAATTTCTCCTGTATCGTGGGTGCGTTTTACAAACACGAAATATCACACACCCGGACTCGGGACAAACGTCTGCGAATCTCACAGTTTTGTCCTAAGTAGGCATCAAAGCAACCCTTAGCATAGCAGTCCAATCAAATAGGTACATCGAATCACACCTCATCCTGATCGCTGAGTGGGCGGATCGTAGATCGACATGAATGTCTTTTTTATCAGGACTCTATACTCTATAATACTCCCATTATGGCACCGTTCATTCTTTCATTCATTCTGTCAGACTCAGAATTCTTCGCCGCATACAACTAGCTCTCGCGGCGACGGACGGAGGGAAATGGTATTTTTAATCCATCCCGTTCATTCGATGCTTGCTTGTATGAATAACACGTTTCATGCAGGTATTGCCTGGATTGATTGATTTGTTAATCAAGATCTACAAAGCTTGAATTTCATGAAATTGGTTGGATTTCAAAGATGTGAAAATCGGTACAATTTTCCCTAATAAATTAATGGTAGAAATATTCAATTGCTTTTTCATTACACAATTATATTTGATGTGTACAATTGACTGCCTAGTGGTATACGGCCTAGAATTGACCACCCCCTTTCCTCTTATGGGTGTAGTAAGAGGCGACTAAGGGAAAATCCCGAACATAGGCAGCAGTGTCTTCTGTAAGTTCATCATCAATACTACGATCCCCAAGTCACTTGCCAAGGGGCATTGCGAGGAGATTATGACAACCCCCTATACCGAAGGGGGAGCCATTTGTTCAACAGTAGACATCTTCAGGCTTCAAATAATGATGAACGCAGACCTAGTGAGCATCCTCCAAATACAAAGGCAAGACCTTCCCCGTACATCGTGTTTGACATTTCAGAACGTTTGACTATTCCACTTGTATTAATTGAGCCGTTAAATGTTATCGTTTAATTCATTGATTCAAGCGCTTGTTATATTCAAATTAGAGAGCTACATGAGCGAAACGGCGGAATAACTTCCCCGAACGTATCAGATGGATGGTTACATGCGTTACTTCATGAATAAATTATGTTCGAACTTAAACTCGTGTATTGTTTACGTTGAACAATTAGAAAACTCGCACAAGGTGGGCCACGATAATATTGTTTTGTTACTTACATGATAAAAGTGATGTAAGCATAAATAAAGATTTTTAGTAGTAGTAATATTAACAAAAACATAAGAAAAATCGATATTTTCGGCTTGTGAAGATAATCGGTGAATATATAATGACCTCTGAGTTTGTTTCGGTATTTATTCTCAAAGGTAGTCAATTAAGAAATGCCGACGCCATCGAGTTTAAAAATAAAGGTGCAAAAGTGTTGTAAAACCCGTTTGCAGGAATCAAATCATTTATCATTTAAAAATAATTATAAGTTTTGTTAAATAACTGCACTCGTTGACTGCCTAGTTGGTCTAGTGGTTGCTAAGCGGGACTGCTGAGCACGAGGTCCTGGGTTCGAATCTCGGGTCTGGCAAACTGTTACTGGGTTTTTCCATTAGGTAATTCTCAGTAGCAACACGGAGTCTCAATCTGTCCCGGTTGATGGCAATAGGCAGGCCCCCTATCAAATTGGGACCTAAAACATAATTGGCTAAATGTGGGTGTACTATTATGTGCAACTCTGCCTACCCCTTCGGAGAATACAGGCGTGATGTTATGTATGTCATGTTAAAAACTGCACTCAGATCATCACCATCAAATGTAGCCACATAGCTATGAGTAACAAGAACATTCAAGGTAACACCAAAACCAGTGCTGTCACGAAAAAGGTAACACAATTAACCACGCAGGTCATATCAAAGCTTCTAGGTCAACGGTTCCGCGCCTGCTGATCTCGTTCCGTCTCTATTACTATCGACATCGATATCGACTATCGCGGCATCACTAGATATGTCCAATTAACGGTCTTGTAACTTTTGGGTGTACAAGCGACCAATTAAAATCGAATTAATATCGTCTTGTTTTGTAATCGACAATTCAGTGTTATATAATAGGCCTTTACAAATTGAAATAATTTATTTCAGAATTACATTCATATTTAAAATGACGATGACGACCTGATTAGCGCAGAGGCTAAGCGATTGGACTGCTGCGCTGAGGGTCGCGGGTTCGATTCCCGCACGGGGCAAAACTTTGTGCGAACCACAAATGTTTGTCTCGAGTCTGGGTGTTAGTGTATGTGATATTTCATGTTTGTGAAACGCACCCACGACACAGGAGAAATTCGTGTGCGGGGAGACGTTTTAAAAAAAAAAAAAATGAACCATATTTAATTGCCTAGTGCCTAAAACAGGCTTCTGGCCTAGCTTAGGCTCCAGTCTCCCACAATATTGTAACTATTGATAACAACAGCATAATACCATTATTTGTAATATGTTTAATGTTGTGGTGAGAATAATTTCCAAGCTTCCAGCTCTAACTCTTGTAACTTAGAGGCTATTTTACTATAATAACTTTCGTGAGTGTTATCCATATTATTTACTATATATTCCGGTTACAGAGTCGCGAGCCGAACAGTTTGGCTCGCGACTCTGCCGCGTAAGCAGCTCATGAATAAGGGCTCCGGTCGAGTCCGAAACTAGTCGGGCATTCCCGAATACACCCGTGAGTATAACCGAAATATATAGTAAATAACTTGGAGGCTGTCTGGTCTGCAGTATGAGGTCGCGTTGTCTTGCAGGAGCAGCGGTGACGAGCGATTGACCTAACATTGTAGCTCTTTCACAGGAACCATGGATCATTTTGGAATAAAAAGTCCATGTAACTCTGACTGTTATACTTTGATTGTGAAAAACAAGTCTATACGTAGCGTGTCTTTTGTTGTGAGATAGAAGAAAATCCCTATAACAGGGATATGGAATTAATACTCATAGAAGGTTACAATGCCGACATAAAGCGCAGTGACAGTATTTTACATACAATGTTACATTTTCGGCTCTCTGCGAAAGGAGCCGAGTTTTTCCCATACTATTCGTTCCCAGGCCTATATGAACCCTTTAAAAATAATAAAATACAAGACCTTTTTCCTCCCTACTGCAAGTTAAAAACATAATTCACAACCGACAACAAAAAAGCTCTACTCTCTAAATACCGGACGACAAAACAACAATAAACAAACAATCCCACACCATCAAATTACGCATTCCCATAAAATAATAACCATACGGTGTGCGTTAGAAGAAAATTAGCCCGAGAACCGGTATTAACCGGTGGTAACCGGAACAAACCGGATTAAATTGGTTATAAGTGTTCCTCTTTGTGTTGATGATTATAGTGACAAGGCCCGGGCGCCTGTCGCGTCGTCGTTATGTTACAGCTTTTATTAACGTTATATTTGTTGAGTTAAATTAATCCTGATGGTATAATTTGTACAAGTGTGAAAGAGAATCACACTAATATTATAAAGGCCAAAGTTTGGAAGTGTGTTTGTATGTTTCTTACCTCTTCACGCTTAAACGGCTTGACAGATTTTGATGAAATTTCATATGGAGGTAGCTGACACCCTGGATTAACACAGGCTACTTTTTATCCCGAAAAAATGTAGCGGGTAACACCGCGGAGCGCAGCTAATCAATAAATCTGGACAAACAGGTACACAAAACTATATTCTCAGAGGTGACACTTCAATTTATTTACAATGATAAAGCGTAAAACACATCTAATAAGGTAGCAAATAGATTTTCGAACACAATCACAGAACACATAGAAATACAAAAGAAAACTTATTACGAGCAAGTTATTTCATTCAGTCACGAAGAGTGACATTCAAATAGTAGCGGAGACGGGGCCGGGAACTAAGGCGGAGAACATACTGGGTACTATCAGAAATTGCGATTATACTTGAACTAGAACTTGCGACTTATAAATATGATGATTTCTACAGGCGGTTTTAGGCATGCCTTTTAAGATAAAAAGATTACCGGCCAAATTATTCTGAACAACCCAATGAACTGACTATATCATCTTTTGCATACCTAATTGTTTCCGTAATATGCGATCCTCAGATTTCTTAACCAATCGCAGACGTTCATTAAGTTGCATCAACAAAAAAAATAAGAGAATATTCGCTAACAATTGAATTTGGAATTCATTAGAGAGAAGAAAAAAGATTTCAAATAAAGAACCGTACAATTGGCCTGCGATTTTGCGATTTGAAACACAAGACAATCGCAAATCGCTGGTCAGTGATAGAAACTGTCGCGCATGCCCCAAGCCAAATAGAATATAACACGTTCCGATGCACGCAGACGCGACCCCGCTCGCGTGGAAAATATATTCATTGACGTCTAATTCACTTTTCTGTACCCACTTCCCCTTTTAGACAGCAATGGATTGTACTCTAGTTTTATACCGACGGCTTCGTAGACGCATTGCTGTAGAGGGGTTACGACGTAGCAATAAGCTACAACGTGCTACGAGTTTTGTGAATTTAATTTTAATTGAGTTCAAAAACTATCGTTTTAATTACTTCTATGTAACATTGTTTGCAATATCGATTATGAATATTTGAATAACTTGAATTCTGCGAAAAATACAAACAATTTCGTTATTGTGAAATTCACGCGCAGATATTTTCATATTAAAATATATTTCATATTTATCTTTTAAAATTAAATATTTATGTCTGTTTGTTTACAATTTTTGCTGCATACACCGTTATCCTATATCAATATTAAAAATATGGGATTACATATGAAAAAAGCTAGCGTATTTTTCACTTGAATAATGGACGGAAAAAACATAGTAGTCTTTTAAATGCTACATCATTGTGATTCCTTTATATTTTGGATCCCCTATGAATTTATGATCGGATGACGTTAACACTGCTTATAGTTGAAATTAAGTCTGCTCAGAAACCATATTTAAAGGTAGAATGAAATTTTAGGGACAACGGAATCATTTGTGATGTTACGATTTCTAACAACCAGTATAAGTAGACCTGCCCCTGTACCATGAACTCTTAAAGGCTAAATTTTGACGACCTGATTAGCGCAGTGGCTAAGCGATTGGACTGCTGCGCTAAGGGTTGCGGGTTCGATTCCTGCTCGGGGCAATACTTTTTGCGAACCACAGATGTTTGTCCCGAGTCTGGGCTGTTTGTGATATTTCATGTTTGTGAAACGCACCCACGACACAGGAGAAATTCCTAGTGTGGGGCGACGTTTTAAAAAAAAAATCCGATGTGGAAGCGAGACGCCACCCGCACCGCTACGTGCAGTGTAATGCGGCGTCCCGCTTCCACATCGTGAACTATCCTCTCTTAAGAGTTCAGTTGTAAGGGGGCTGTTCAGTTATTTAAAATGTTTTTATATGAGGTTAAGTGCGCTATAATTTTTTTTTTACCAGCCTGCCTAGTTTGTTTAGTGGTAGGTAGCAGCACGGAGTGTGGATTTTTGCCCGGTTGAATGGTAATATGACTGAATGAATGGTAATATGAATGACTGAATGGTATTATGACTGGATTTGACGACTTGATTGGCGCAGTGGCTAAACGACCCGCTAAATGGTCCCATATTTTGCGTCGGTTTTATGTAATATACGACTGCCTTGTTGGTCTAGTGGTCGCTAAGCGCGACTGCTGAGCACGAGGTCCTGGGTTCGATTCCCGGGTCGGGCAAAGTGTTACTGGGTTTTCCCATAAGGAAATTCTCAGTGGCAGCACAGAGTCTGGATTCGTGCCCGGTTGATGGCAATAGGTTCGCTCCCTATTACGTTGGGACCTAAAAACATAACTGGCGAAATGTGGGTGTACTGTACGTGCACCTCTGCCTACCCCTTTGGGGAATACAGGCGTGATGTTATGTTAAGTTATGTTATGTTTATGTAATACTGGCTCATGCGCAGCCATGTGTCATAATTATACGCTTGAAATATAATGTTTGTATCAGACAAACAGTATTACTCGGGCTCTGTTTAATTGGGATTTGTAGGCTTTGTTTAATTTTGCTAAAATACGTTAATAAATACAGTACTGTCACACTTTTACCTCATAATTTATAATATTTTATTAAAAAATAACATCACCCCTGTATTCCCCGAAGGGGTAGGCAGAAATGTACATAGTTATAGTACACCCACATTTCGCCAGTTATGTTTTAGGTCCCAATTTAATAGGGGCGAGCCTATTGCCATCAACCGGGCACAAATCCAGACTCCGTGCTGCTACTGAGAATTACCTAATGGAAAATCCCAGTTACACTTTGCCTGAACCGGGATTCGAACCCAGGACCTCGTGACCAACCGCTAGACCTACGAGGCAGTCTATATAGTCTAGTTCTAGCTGATTTACTAAGTTCTATTTTTAACAATACATTTATCCTGTGTAGAACTTCACTTACAGGCATGCAAGACATTTATAGTATACAAGAAGGTACCGTAATACATATCGACCAAACTTAATCAATCAATCGTCACAATCGGACAACATCTCCGAATATATATCCCACTAATAAATCGTGAGTTTCATACGAAAGTGTCAAAGCTAATCCAAGATCGGTGTTACGGCTTACGGCTTGACTCCGCAGCGTGGCAACCAGCCAGAACTAGCTGAACCATACGGATTTATCGTACAACTTCGGGGGAATTTCCTTCGCGATTTAGATACGAGTAAGCACCGACTTACAAGAAAAGGATTACATTATAAATTACACCTGAGCGGTTACCTTTCAAGTTACGTTACGTTGCGATCGAGCTGAAATTACTTACGCGACGCGTTTGGTTTCTGCTGTTTAATAAATTAGATTTGACATATGAAATATGCCTTCATCATCATCATCCGGAAGACGTCCACTGTTGAACAAAGGCCACCCCCTTTGAACGCCACAATGAACTACAGCTTGCCAATAATGCCTTAGTGCTACTGAATAACTAAAATAACCTGATGAAAAAACTCAGTCACACTTTTCCTGACCCAGAATTCCAGCACAGGACCACAGGCTCAGTATCCGTACTTAGCGACGACTAGACAAAGAGGCAGTCTGGATTTTAAAATCACCATTACTCTGGTGCAGAGAAATGGATTTTTTATTTTACTTTAAAAAGAACTGCCTAAGACTATTACACTATTTCATAAGAAAGAAAAGACAAGATAAAGAGAAAACAAACATCGAACATAAACACATAACATAACATCACGCCTGTATTCCCCGGAGGGGTAGGCAGAGGTGCACATATAGTACACCCACATTTCGCCAGTTATGTTTATAGGTCTCAATGTAATAGGGGGCGAGCCTATTGTCATCAACCGGGCACAAATCCAGACTCCGTGCTACCATTGAGAATTACCTAATGGAAAAACCCAGTAACACTTTGCCCGACCCGGGATTCGAACCCAGGACCTCGTGCTCAGCAGTCGCGCTTAACGACCACAAGACCAACGAGGCAGTCAAGTCAAAAAGAGAAAATAAACAATAAAATATGAATCAATAAGTACACAATAATTGTAATAAGCTTCATACATTATTCTGGTAAAAATTCAAGCATTCTGACAATAATGACTTTCATTCATCCGCAAACAAATCCTATGTAGTTTAAATATATGTCCGTCCGTATAATATGGGCTTAAGATATACACGATACAATACAATCGTTGTTACGTCTTTAAATACATAAAAGAGAAACCATTTTAATTTCTATTGCTAATATCGGTAGGAAGTCCTTTGAAGGCTTTATAAAAATGTATCTTCGTTGTAAGCCTCTTATAGGTATACCAATAACAATTTTTTCTTAAGCACATACGTAATAAGTGCCTATTTATTTTTAACGCACGATTTTTGGAATTACTTCGATTTAGCGCGAATATGGATTAATCCTATTATCATTTTGTTTAAGTATTTCGTATACGTACTCATTCTGAACATTGTGGATACCTCTTTGCAGTAAGTTGTTAGTATTACGGCCTTTTTAGGGTTACCATTTTTATTTATAAGCTGTGCTCATCCTTACTTTTTGCACTTATAATAATTACAATTCATTCGGTAAGCCAGTTAGTTTCAGGCATTTTAGGTACTAACATAGGATGATAGGACCATTATTTCATGGACCAAATAATAACTAAACTGCACCAATAATAATTATTCCAATATAACGTAATTTTACAACTTTATCTACATCAGCAATGAAAGTTAACAATTATCCAAAGCCCTTTTAAAAATTAAACAAATTTATATTAATATCACAATATCGCCCTGGAGCGGTAGGCAAAGGTGTAATTATTACACCCACACTTCGCCACTTATATTATAGGCGACAACTCACAATGTAATAGGGGGCAAGCCTAATCTACCCGGACACAAATCCAGACTCCGTGCTGCAACTGAGAATCACCTACTGGAGAAACAAGATAGTACTACCCGACCCGGGGATTCGAACCCAGGACCAGCTCAGTAGTCGCAGATAGTAACGTCATATACATAATAATATCACATACATAAGTACCTTCGATTCCGCATGCAATATGCACCTACCAATAGTATCAATAGCACACAATGCACTCTTTACTCTCCGATCCCGTGTTCATTGCAACAGAGAGACAGATTGAGACCATAAGTGTTGCACTTACTGTACACGGCCTGTGTAGCTGTGTGTGCATGCGGTATCGGCACAAAAGTCAGCCGGTATGTCGCTTTGACACGGCCGCGATATTCAGCGGGACCTATGAAAGACGGGCCGGGAATGAACGTTGTGGCTCTAAGAAGGGCGGGACAGTCAATTCTGATTTCTCAGTTCAGTGTCGAACAAATGGTCATATTATAATTGTGGCCATCACTGCCAAAGTGCTAACTATATATCGAAAGTTAAAAAGAAATATACGTTCATAAAGTCATTATATAAAACATACTTACAATAACTGTCCATCGCACTCATATAGCAAATAGTTTTTATTTACTTTAAACTGTTTACATTATTTAATTTATCCTTATACTAATTGGAATTACATTAAAACTAATAAACTTTACCAACATCATAAAATATACAAATGAAAGTCAAAAAATTATGCATTTAAGTATTCCTCCTCATCCCTATCGACTGGTAGCGTGTCCAAAAGGCTGGTGGCATTACCAAGTTGAATGGTAAGTAGTTTGCAGGGACACTTCTAAATCCAAATCCCCGTAGGACAAATGCTTCTTATACAAGACGAAGATAGAATCCATCAAACTATACTAGATCTCTACAGGCTAGTAAAGTTATACGCAAAATCAGGAATAATGGCAATTGCCAATTAAAGATGAGATTACAGATATATGTATGGAGGCGAATTCTCAGTTTCCATGGCTCCACGTAGAGCGAATGTCATCCGTGCTTCAGTTCGAGATCGGGCCGCGTTCGCTTTGATTATGCTTCTTTATCTCTGTCTACCCTGGCACCCTCCACGGCGCGGACAAAAGACTTCGCCAGATTGTTCTGGAACGCTCAATATGTTCAGCACATAGCGACGAGTTACCAAATTGTACATTGACCCGGGAAGGGTGATCTGTTTTAGTGACTTAGGTAGAAACTACATGCTTTACTAATGCTCGCGATATTCCTACTCCTATATATTCTTTTATGATTAATTTCATTGCGGGTTCCGAGACAGTAGAGAAATTTCTCTGGGACGCCTCGAGCTTCATTGCTTCTGGTTTACAGGAGTCGCAATAATGTAAAAATAACGATGTGTAAGTATAGTATCGGGTAACTTATAGTGCGATTGCTTACAAATGGTTTTTATTGTTGTTCATAACTAGCGAAATGTGGGTGTGATATACGTACACCTTAGCTTACCCTTTCGAGAAATACAGGCGGGATTTTATGTTTATGTTTGAAAACTCTTTGTATAGGTACTCACGCCAGCAAAACCAGTATACGATAAAAGCTACATTTTTTATACTATAGTCGAGTTTCCTTTTAACAATATTTTTATTCCTGCACGTAAAGGTTTTTGCACGGCGAACGTTGAACAAGCCTGGCTAAGTTACAACGCGCGTCCTACGCATTCTAGGTGGTTCACCCCGTAAAAATATCAAAATATTGCATACGGTACTAGTTCTGCTAGAGAAGTTGTTATAAAAACACCGGTGTAGTGACTACGATATAATAATAATATTAAGTTAACAGTTCAAAAACCGTTATAGGTACTTATACAACACTTACCTACGAAACTGACAAATGTAATAAGTATTTTTTTAAACCTTCGGCCTACTTTATGAATTTCTCCTGTATCGTGAGTACGTTTCCCTAACATGCATCAGCATCTTCGTCAGTGATCAGAATCACCACAATTTATAGTACGGTCAGCAAAAGAAGGTTCTTAACAAGTTAAGAAACTTAATGTCTCAAATTATAGGAGAGTTAAACTCAGGATATTTAACACTCTTTTTAATGTATATGAATGTCCATCTGCTTTTATTGTTGACTGTACAATAAACCTTTGCACACCCCTTCACTAAATCAAACGCGATACTACATTTTCAATAACAATATAACTGTCTAATAAACCAAGTCAATTTGATTGATAAGTCAACATAAATCCCGTCTTCCACCGCGAGGCTAATTTAAACCTAGAGACGATGCCTGCTCTATTGAAAGAAATGTGTAACGCGTAAAAATTCCATTTTACGGCTCAGTGGGCCGACGACCTGCAATATAGCTTATACCGGTTCAATAGCAAGGTTTAAGGACAAAGGACGTTCAGTGCAAGCATGATGGAAACTTAGAAATTCATATTTAGAAGATTCTATTTAAAAATATTGGATTTCGTTTGTTTTTTAATAACATAACACATAACTTAACATCACGCCTGTATTCCCCGAAGGGGCAGAGGTGCACATATAGTACACCCATATTTCGCCAGTTTTTAGGTCCAAATATAATAGGGGGCGAGCCTATTGCCATCAACCGGGCACAAATCCAGCCTCCTTTTATAAATATCTCAAATTTCTTCTACGTTAGCGCTTTAGTAGAAATTGGCAGGTTTTTGATTTAAAACACTATTTAAGCATGTTATTGCTTAAATAGTGTTTTTCTTATTCACAAGTTTAAGTGAAGCACACAATATGAATTTTAAGGTCTGTGTTTTTAAAGTGAAGTCGATTTTTTTTAATATTACAAACGCTTATCACTTGAAGTGAACTTTTAATAAAAAAATGTGTAAATAAATAAGTTTCAGCCCCCTTACCATGAACTTGAAAGCAGGACATTATCCGATGTGGAAGCGAGACGCCGCTACGTGCAGTGTAATACGGCGTCTCGCTTTCACTAGGTAAACTGTCCTGCTTTTAAAATTAATGGCATGGGGACAGTTTTTTAAATAGAGGTCTGTAAATTATACTACGTAATGACATCACAGAATACTAACTTTTACACATTTTATTAAAACAGTAATGTTATAAAGGTCAACAACAACACTCTTTACAATTAGTATAAAGATAACAAGTCTTTATTTAACAGTTGTTGCTTAGTTGTAGAGCAAAGTAAACTCAACAACCTACATCTGTGGTGAGAGCCCATGTTGGTTAATGGTTTGGTGGCTTTAATAGAACTCAACAGAAACAACCATCCTACACAACAAAAATCTACCTACACTCTTTTACTCGTATTAGGCAATATTCTAAACCACGTAATGCTACTAAGTTTAACTAGAGTTTTTCTACATTGCTACAGAGAAAAGCTTATTACGACATTTAGGTGGACAAGTATTTAGTTAGCTAATTAACTAGTATACTAAAATGAACGTACAGTCAGCAGTTACCGCCTTTGAAGTCATAGTTACTTGGCTACCACCAGGTTAAGCCACCTCAACGCGGTCACTCTTGTGATGCGAGACCGTCCTCACATGTCGAGGCCCCTCCGTGCTTCGGAAGGCACGTTAAGCCATTGGTCCTGCGCCTGAACTCTCTGGTCGTGTTTAGGAGAACATTATTGTACCAAATTTGATTAAAAAAAAACACATAGCTTTTATTTTTTATATGTGCCACTTCTCGCAACCGATACTAATAGATTCAAAGTCTCCAGCACGTGTGAAACGCCTCAGATTATCCGACAACGTACAGCTCCAACTTTGTCGGATCGTTGGTAATCCGACACGGGAATACACAACTTTGTCAGACTTTGCTGCGTTATATCGACAAATTATGCTTTTTACTCGTAGAATAAGATTGTAAGCAATATTGTACATGTTTTTATTTCTCTTTTCAATTATTGGGATATTGCAGTGATAGCTTAGTGGTATGATCGTTGGACTGCTAAGCGAAAGATCGCAAGTTCAAAACCCAGCACGCACCAAAGTATTTTCGAATTCATGAGCATTGTGCGTACTATAAATTAGTTATCAGTTGCTAAAAACGGTGAAGGAAAAAATCGCGGGGAAACCGGACACACGGCCTACAGGCGGTTTAAACTCAGACACCAGGTTGTTCATCAACCGTCCGATAAGAAGAACTATTGGAGTTATTTTGCCTCTGTATAAATAATAGGAACGAGCTGACCTGCTGAAGCTTCCTTTAAATATTAAGCAGTCATGGTGGTATACATGCCCACTGAAGCAGGCTAACTTGTACTATTGGGAAGGTCCTCTTCCTATTGTACTTAGCGTAAGCCAGTAGTGTCCAGCATTAACTAAAATATAGCGCTGTATTTTAGACATGCAGGTTTATGTTTTAGGGCATAATAAATAGTTAGATTCCATACACTAACAATGGCGCATTATGTTACATTAACTCTCTTACAAAGGGCTGTTTTATTTAATAATTCCCTTATTCTATAGCTTGAAAAGACTGCCCCGTTGGTCTAGTGGTTGCTAAGCGCGACTGCTGAGCACGAGGTCCTGGGTTCGAATCCCGGGTCGGGCAAAGTGTTACTGGGTTTTTCCATTAGGTAATTCTCAGTAGCAGCACGGAGTCTGGATATGTGCCCGGTTGATGGCAATAGGCTCGCCCCCTATTACATTGGGACCTAAAACATAACTGGCGAAATGTGGGTGTACTATATGTGCACCTCTGCCTACCCCTTCGGGGAATACAGGCGTGATGTTATGTTTATGTATGTTTTATGTGTTGAAAATAATTAGTCTTTGATACGCTAACAGCAGGTGGACGTAATGATGTCTCTATTGTATTAAAGTCTCAATTAACGTGTATCTCCTAAACCCTGCTACCTATAAATCGATCGTTTGCGAGATCCAAGATAAGGCGCTACGTAGCTCCTACTAATTACAATCTAAACCGACACAAACTCGTAACACTACATACACTGACGTCTATACATAAGACACATGTTGATTTTACGGAACAAAACACTCAATGTATGTTGATCCGAACATTTCCATCGGATCTTTGATGAGCTTATAAATTGAGTGTATACTTGACGTTGGTGATGAAGGCAACATTTCACGGGGATCTCCAAATTGTATTTTAGCTAGACATTTGTGATCTTTGCTGTCATTAACAGTGTTTCACTTGGAGATATCGCCATTTTGCTATTGTTCGATGACAGTACTTTGTAGCTTACATAAGCTCGTAATGAGGGAGAGTCACGGTATCTATAGTTTGACTGAAAAATCTAGTATATAACATTTATAAGCTTGTAGAATAGCTTCGTTTAGGAATGCAGTTTTGGGTACAAATGAATTGTATACAAAACGTGTTCCTGGACCAGGACGACAAGAATAGCGCAGTGGCTAAGCGGTTGGACTGCTGCGCTTAGGGTTGCGGGTTCGATTCTCGCACGGGACATACATTTTTGCGAACTGCAGGTGTTTGTATATGCGATATTTCGTGTTTCTGAAACGCACCTACGACACAGGAGAAAATTCTAGTGTGAAGCGACGTTTAAAAAAAACATATGTAGAAAATGTACTTATATAAAATCTACATAATATCAGAACCACTGTTGTTTTGTAGGCCCTATTTCTACACCTAACCAACAATATAATAGAACAGAGACTTTACTTTTTTTTAAGTCAAGAAAATATTAAAGAGGCCATGTAATTTTTGTCTTAACTTACTCCACCCAAACCACTTCCCACCGATAACCTTATTTGTTAAACAACATGCTGGCGTCATTACAGTTGTTTCGGCAACGCACCGCAAATTCCATTACATGTTAAAAGCTCCCAAATTGGATCCCAAATTCCTAAGGCAATGCGTATAGATGAGATGATGAACGTTCAACGGTAAGTCAAACAAACACCTACGTACGTATTATAGCTTGAATATTTATTCAGTAATGGATGCGGAAAGTGTGGCTACGTACGTAGGGCTACCTAAGATCACTGAGTCGTTTGTGGTATGGAAGTGGGTGGTACAGTTTTAGTTGATAGGAAGGAATATTATATTCTTTATGAAAGTAAATGTTAATTGAAGGGAAAAATAATAAAATTAAATTACAACACGAATGAACACATGTTTTTAATTTACATAGGGCAAATGAATGGACCATCACTGAAAGGGTTAAAGAAGATATCGTGGCTGTTATAAACCGTCAAACCACTAAATCGGTAATAGCAGATCACCTACTACAGCCTGGAAGTAATCAGTCGATTCAATTCCATCGCGAACAAATCCTCTAAACCGATCGCCACTTTTACTTAAAAGCGTGAAGCTATTGAAATCAAGAACCATCCAAATTTCAATCGGGAAGACGGCTATAAACTATCAATATCTTGGAATCTAGTGATTCGTTTAACATAACCTCGAATTTCTAGTGTTACGCGGCGTTTGAAGTACAGTCCCGGTCAGTGTAGTGTAGATATAAATACGGGGACATGACACCACATCCTCAGCAGGCTTGCGACCACGGCCGGTGCAACTCTTTTTATCTCAAAAAATGAAGTGGGTAACACCGCAGGACCTCGGCTAGTAATAAATTAAAGGGAAATGAATTAATCTCTTAAAAAGTTTTAGATATCAGGCTTGTCTGACATTTTTTCAAATAACCCTCATAAATGCTGATGCACTTGCCAGTGTTTAGTAACACTAAGGTGCCTGGGCAGAAATAAGACTGTGATTGTGCAACGTCTCTACCTGCTCTGTCTCTTTGAACACATTGATATTGAACAAGCATAACACTATAATAACAAAAATAAAGAGCAACGTAAATATTTCAGAATATAAATTAAATCATTTACTTACCCAATATTTCGAATTCAATATTTTATTATCTGACAAATAATAAAACATGATTATATTAACAACTCATTGTTTTACGTCCGGTGTTGGTTTTAGACAGTTCTAAGGTGACAAAAAGAATACACAAAATATATTAACAATCCAAACAGATTTCATCACGGCATTTAAATAGGCATATGGGATGTTATTGGTGTTGTGTAAATCATGACATGTGCGACTATAATTGACTATTGAGGTATACAATTTAGTTAACAAACAATTAATTATGACAGAATAAATAAACCCTTTATACATATTTATTTTCAATTACAAACACAAAAAATCATTATTTAAATCTTTTAACTGTCTTGATTTTTCTGCGACACAACCCTACACCGCAACCTACCGGAGGTACTCTAACACTAAATATTAGTAAACTAGTGGGCACGTTGATAATGGCCGGTTGTGACGTCAGTGGACAGTTTCCACTCGGGCTAACTGACACAGTTTGAAAATCGAACACTATTTGATTAAACTATTGAGTAGCATCCAGGAAGTACGGTGTGCATTCCGAGATTACAGATCAGGGTGACTTGCTTTGTAGTGATGGTGAGTAATGGGCCATTGTGTACATCGTGCTTGTGCGATGGTGGTAGGTACTAGAGACAATTTGGTCGGGTCTCGGGGTAAGTATTATGTGGTTAATCCAGTCCTAAAGAGGGAATTAAACCTGCTCATCATCAGCCGAAAGACGTCCACGTTTGAACAAAGGCCTCCCCGTTAGGTAAAGGGGGTGTTGCCATATTCCCCACGCTTCGCAGGCGGCTTGGGGATCGCAGTACTGGTGATGGAGTTACAGAAGACGCTGCTGCCCTTCTTCTGGATTTTCCCTTAATCAC
The DNA here is from genome assembly GCA_946251915.1 of Abrostola triplasia. Lineage (NCBI taxonomy): Eukaryota > Metazoa > Arthropoda > Insecta > Lepidoptera > Noctuidae > Abrostola > Abrostola triplasia. The sequence continues at coordinate 3,582,007 of OX276433.1, forward strand.
CTCTTACGACACCCCCAGGAGGAAAGGGGGTGGTCAATTCTAGGCCGGATATTACTCGGCATATACCTGCTCACCCAGCCTAAATTCTATACTTAACTTTTGAAGTTAATAAATCATTCTTTAGTAAACCTAACCATTGTGCTCTAACAAATTGTAATGGTGGCGATTGCACTGTAGTTTCACTTTGTTAGTCATGAAGTCATTATGTTTTATGGCATGGTATTAGCTGAATACCGGTGGCCATCTTAGTCTTGCCAGACTCACTTTAAAATTTGTGATATTTGAAAGGAGACATATATTTAAAAAAAGAGTAGACCGTATACGCAGAGGCGACCTGCGAAGTTATATTATGGTAAGAAAAGTAACGAAAAATAAAAAACATTCCAACGCAAACATTTTGAAAATAATATCGTGAATACACTTGCTACAAAATATAGCGCAACTTTTCATTTCGACAAAGCAACGGTCGCCTCGAGACGCCAAAAAAATCACGAACAAAAAACCAACGCCATTTTCGAAATAACGTTTTTACACCAGCATTGTTTATGTCAAACTGAATTCTTATTTTAAACGTGCTGTTTATTCGCGCCACAGATTATTGATAAAAAATGCAGATATTTAAATACGGTTCTTTTACTTCTTTTTACGTCTCGAGAGGTTGAATGCATTTTGTATTAATAACGTTTGCATAGTAAATCGATTTTATAGTGGACAAGAGTTATTGCCTCACTCAGGATTGCATGATTTTGTGTTTTATTTACCTATGCAGAGCACTTTTAAATGTACCTACGAATTGTACGATGTGACTATGAGAACTTGTTTGGCGTAGTGGTTAAGCGGTTGGACTGCTGCGGTGAGTGTTACTGGTTCGATTCCGTCACGGGACAAAAATTTGTGCGATCCGCTGATGATAGTCCCGAGTCTGGGTGTTTGTGATATTTAATGCTTGCGAAACGCGCCCACGATACAGGAGAGATTTCTACCATGTTGTTTTCTTGAATTTCGTAGATTCTTCCAATTTCACAAAAAAATGCTAAACCCATACACAGCCACACATAGCCAATAAATGTAAGTGTGTTGTATCTACATACAATTCGATTTTCTGAAAGAATTTGTATTTCGATTTTCCAAACACATTTTCTTAACTGAGCTTGTCTCGATATTTTTATAAAAATAATATTTTGGTTGGTTATATAGGTACAAAACATTACTTCATCTAAAATATAGACAACCTGCCGTGTCAGTTAGGTTGGTACCAAGTACCAACATTATAAATAAATAATAAACTCATTTATTTGTTTCACAAAGGCAACAGTCTGTTTTAAAGAGATGTATGTATGTATTACATTACAGTTTCAATGAAGTTCCTCTTACATATCTCACGTCCTCATTCCATTTACAGTGATGAATGGCCATCTCAGGCCGCAATAAAGGCGGCTATGAATAGGTGATGTGTGTCCGAGCACGCAGCGGTAATGACGATGTCTGTGTAACGAAATGTTAGGGAAACGGGGTAAGTAGGCGTAGGCGGCGGTCTCAACTGACAATGCCTTTATTTCTGCATGTATATTTCCGACTGCCTCGTTGGTCTAGTGGTTGCTAAGAGCGACTGCTGAGCACGAGGTCTTGGGTTCGAATCCCGGGGCGGGAAAAGTGTCACTGGGTTTTTCCTTTAGGTAATTCTCAGTAGCAGCACGGAGTCTGGATTTGTGCCCGGTTGATGGCAATAGGCTCGCCCCCTATTACATTGGGACCTAAAAACATAACTGGCGAAATGTGGGTGTACTATATGTGCACCTCTGCCTACCCTTTCGGGGAATACAGGCGTGATGTTATGTTTTTTTGTATATTTCCGCAGCCGGGGAAGCGAGTTGTACCAAAAGGGTCTGATTACGTAAAAAAAAAACGAGTCTGCCTAAGACAGTGGCAAAAATAGAGATCGATTAGAATCACTAATATTAATAGGTCTTTACCTATGTAATTGGAGATTCTATAACCAGCATTTTCAGAATTAATTATCTGTGGATTGGCGCGCAATTCGAAATTCAAATAAATTTTATTCAAAAGACGTGTTAATTTACTTTCAATTTCAGTCATTTGTTTTTAGATAGTTTTTTGTTTTTGTGACATTGTGGTAGTTTTTGGCGCTATGGATAAACTGAAAATTCGCACAATTTTCGAATATGAGTTCCTACGTGGAAATACCGCTGCGCAAACAACACGAAACATTAACGACGTGTACGGGCATAACACTGCTTGCATAAACACAGTCCATTATTGGTTCAATCGTTTTAAATCTGGAAATTTTGAGTTGAAGAACGAGCCTCGCGGTCGGCCGGTAACTATTGTCGACAACGACGAATTGAAGGCGATAGTGGAAGCGGATCCATCTCAATCTACGGCTGAGCTTGCTGCGGGCCTTGGAGTTAGTGTCAAAACAACATTGAAGCACTTGCGTCAAATCGGAAAGATAAAAAAGCTAGATAAGTGGGTGCCACACGAACTAAGCGACCGACAGCGAGATTTACGTGTCGAAGCATGCATAGCACTACTGAATCGGCATAGAAACGAGGGAATTCTTAATCGAATTGTTACCTGCGATGAAAAGTGGATCCTGTACGACAACCGTAAGCGTTCGTCTCAGTGGGTGGACCCGGGTACAGCACCTAATCAGTGCGCTAAAAAAAAGATTACTCATCGGAAGATGATGGTGACTGTCTGGTGGACCAGTGCCGGACTTGTACATCACAGCTTCTTACCGAATGGCACAACAGTGACGGCAGATGTCTATTGCCAAGAATTGCAATCAATGATGGAGAAGCTTGCAATTCAACAACCAAGACTAGTCAATCGCTCTTCCCCGTTGCTTCTCCACGACAACGCGCGAGCTCACACTTCACGGCAGACCATCGCAAAGCTACAAGAGTTACAGCTGGAAGCTCTCCGTCACCCACCGTACTCACCGGACCTTGCCCCAACAGATTTCTACTTTTTTCAAAATTTAGACAATTTTTTAAGTGGGAAAAAATTCAACACCCGTGATGCAGTACATAACGCTTTCGCTGACTTCATCGCCTCCCGTCCGGCAGACTTCTACAGTAAAGGGATAAACAAACTGCCATCAAAATGGCAAAATTGTATAGATAATTTGGGCCATTACTTTGATTAGCTGAAATAAAAAAATTACCAAAATTTTTATATTTTAAAATTATCATATAAATCTCCGATTTCATAGGTAAAGACCTTATATAAAGGCGAAAGTTTGTAAGTTTGTTACCTCTTCACGCTCAAACGGCTTGACCGATTTTGATAAAATTTCATATGGAGGTAGCTGACACCCTGGATTAACACATAGGCTACTTTTAAAAAGGTAAAAAAGATTAGTTTGACATATGTCATCCTCATAGCTAAATATAATATCATTCTATACGATTTGTATTCGTCAAGTGTTTTGCCCCTTTTTTACTATAATAATTTTCTACAATAAGTCGGGCATTCCCGGATATTGACGCGAGTACAACCGGTATATATAGTAGATAATAGTTTTGCCCCTTGCCTAGGGGGTTTATATGGCCTCGATGAATGGCTATAAGAATGCTACCAATTACATGGGATTCTATATTCATTGAACAGACGAGAGACTGTACTTACAGGTACACTTCCCTCAGCTCTAGAGAAACTCCTATCTCTCTATGAAACTGACACTATTTATTACCGTCGCATACCTTGCCTTCAATTCTCAGACTATTTGGTAGAAGATTCAAATTTCTAAACACATGCCTAATATAGCATGTAAATTGTTATCTTGCGTGTTTTATTCATGAATAGTTTCCATACATTTTCTAAATCCCTATACAATATACATTCATAGAAATAAAACGGTTGTTCGAATATCGCATAAAATATTCTACGTGCTCTTATTTTTTTATTAAACAAAAAGGTTGGAGACTTTCTTTACTAAATATAATCATAGGTCCGGCTGGAACAAAACAGAATAATGTGGTTAAGCCGTTTATTATTATAAAAAAACGGTTTACTTTTAAAATATTGCAATTTAAGTGAAAACAGCCAGTTTATTAAAAACTTTTTTTGTAATATTCGACCTTTTTCGTTGGTCCTAATATCTGCCTTTAAATTAATGCGCTTTTAGACGTAACAAGATTTGTTAATTAAGAAAACGTATTTCGAGCTCAAAACTAATTTTGATCTTGGCCGAAATAGTTGAGCGACCAATGAATTTGTGTAATGCTTGGCCCGCCTGAACCATGTTGCCACCTTGTAATGTCAACTCGAGGTCCTTGGGTTTCGTTTGCCCACCTTGCTAATTGCCTCGCTCACGATTAATTAAGAACCTAGGTGCGTCTTTAATGTTTTAGTGTTTGTCCTCTGTTTCGGTGTATGAGTTGCCTTTAATTAGTCCTTTGTTAGTCTTGTAGCGATAAGCAGGCTGGTTTATGTTGTTATAAGTGTTCATTTATGATAAACGCCTTAAAATAAATAGTACTTTTACAGATCATGATAATAGAAGTAAAATATGTTCAAATATGCTACCTACCACTAGGCAAACTAGGCAGTCTAGTAAAAAATTATAAAATTATAGCGCACTTAACCTCATATAAAAACATTTTAAATAACAGCCCCCTTTCTATGAATTCTTAAAACAGGAAAGTTTACGTTCTAGAAGCGAGACGCGGCATTACCCACACGTAGCTGTGTCTCACTTCTACATCGTGAACTGTCCTGTTTTAAGAGTCCGTGGTAAGGGGGCAGCTTCAATTAAAACACAATCCACACTGGCGTTACAAACTGTCGTTAGCAGCGGATGCAATTAAACTTTGCACATTTTGACCGTTAGGCTGCGGGCACATTTAGTGGCACTTCTGTAAATAAAGGCGACCAATATTTGTGTGTACGTGACCTAATTAAAGATGAATGATAGACTTTTGAGAGAGGACTTGAGAATAGGTCATTACTAGTGACTCTATCGCCATCTAGTGGGTAAATACCTAGTCATGTAAGTGTACAAAGACTAGGCCTCATTTTGAATACTACGTCCTAACTCTAGTGAAGGCCTGTTTTGTAGTGATGATGGTTTTTATGTAAAAAAGAAGTCTATCAATAAAACAGTTCGATCTTTTTTCCGTCTGAAATATACGAAGGCATACCTATCTCGAAATTATTTATTATACGAATACTAAAACAAACTTTAATTATCGCAGCATTTGAAATTTAAACTACAGCACTTAATTGATTTATTGGTTTAATCAAAAAATATTTAACATTATACGTACTTAATTTAAAGTTTGACGTATTGACGAGGCTATTCAGCGCACATTATTTATGTAGATAATACACCAACGTGAAGGAGATTAACACATCGCTGCCCTCGGGCACCATTCATGACTCGACTACTTCGGGAATGACAACCAATTCGTTGTAACACTTGCCCCTTGCAAAAAATTACAATGTTAAACAATTGATTAAATTATACCTGTCACTGTCATTCGCATGTTGAAGAAGAGAGATAAAAATCAAAATTATTTATTGGAACAATAATAAGTTTACAATATTAATTGTGCGTTAACAGTTACATTAGTTAGGAAAACTGTGTCGCAACTGTCTTTAGACCAAAGAAGTGGTAATTTCAGCATCTTTTATATGTAAGAGCTAAGAGGTTTGATTGTATAACAATGATTCATATTTTACTAGCATTGGGTGATATATCCTTTTATGATTAATTTTGTTGCAGGTTCCAAGACAGTCGAATCATTTTTCTGGGATGCCTCGAACTTCATTGCTACGATGGTGCTGAATGGTTTTCATTATAGATCCTGCTTGCAGAGTTATAATCATAGAAACGAGTAGCAAAAACAATGTTCACAAAAAACCATAACATTAATGTAATATTTGAAATGAGAAACCATTTCGCAACTCGACGTTTCCATTAATAAGGATCGGTAGGTATAGCTTCCCATTTACGTCACAGAACTCAATTTGAACTTGGAACATTGAATGACAGTTTATTTGTGTCTTATCAGCAATTCAAATTAACGTACATTTTGAGGTTATGATGCTCATCACAATAGATTGTCACCTGTTTACTTCCGATTGTCTATGTCGCTTTAGTATGTGTTAATAAAGATTTTCGACGTAAAACTACAAAACAAGGCACTTAGGGATAAATAAAGTTTTCCACTTAGTATTTTCGTAAGATGGAGATGGAGATACCTAATAGGTCTGAGGTATATTCATCAAAGAATATGCAAGTTGAAGTGGCAATGGGCAGGCCATATTGCTCGATGAACCGATAACCGCTGGGGAAGAAAGGTTCTCGAGTCGCGACCACGAACCGGAAGACGCAGCGTTGGCAGGCCTCCTACCAGGTGGACCGATGATATCGTCAGAGTTGCGGGCAACCAGTGGATGCAATTGGCGAGTTGTCGTTCATTGTGGCGTTCTAAGGTCGAGGCCTTTATTCTACAGTGGACGTCTTCAGGCTGATGATGATAATATTCATCGGAACTGTCTAAAACTAATTCAGCCGTGATACTTTAAAAGATGTAGTGCTCGGCTCCATCGTTTTTGGCCTCTGTTTTACTCTCTCAAGTACTTCTTGCATCTATTCGTTCCCCAGAAATTACATATCCTTATATACATATACATAGATAATGACCAATTCGTACTCTCATATTCCACAAAGTCCCTATGTAAGAAATAAGTTGTAAGATTCAACTTAGTCTATCGAAGTACAATGAACTTCCTTCGGTTCTAAGAATGGCTGGCGACGGAGAAATACGCTTATCATGGTAGCACAATAGCCAGTCTGTGGTTTACGGAGATAGACAAGCAAAACCGACATAAGCCGAACTGATACCTAAAGCATACGAAACGATTAGCGTTAGGCAATGGGTCTGTGATAAAATGTTCTCCTGACCGAATTTCGCTTTTTTAGCTAAGACTAGCCAACAACGTAGGAGATATTCTAGTGCACAAGTATGCGCACAAACACAGGTGCACTCCCTATTCCCTCACTCCCATAGTCCAATGGGACGGTAGACCGACACGACCGGACAGAGATCAGGCGCAGTACCAACGGCTTAACGTGCCTTCCGAAGCACGGAGAGGTCTCGACATGTGAAAATGGTCACCCATCACAAGACTGACCGCAGTAAGGTCGGCTTAACCTCGCAGATCGACAAACAGCGTGGTAGCGTCGTGTAGCTACTAGCCTCTATATGTGTGTATAATATGTCAGGCAAACTCCCTCATGATGTATGATATGAGAAGACAAAACTTAATAAATGGAAGTCCCTCACCAACAACAACTTGATTATACTTGTAACAGATTTAAATACCAACCAACTTGTAGATACCCTTTATCTCTTAGAGCACGACAATAAAGGGCTAAGCTATGCTAGTGAACAGCCAACCGCCACAGGGCGATGACAGTTAAAAATTGTTACTGGAAGCGACAACATTTAGTTAATATTTTTACAGTTATTTATGTGTTGGTGGAGGAACAGTCGGGTCTAGCAATATACTGAGAGTATAACTTAAAACGAGGGTGTACATGAATTACATGATCAGTTGCATAGAAATAGCTTAGGCATAATTTAGTTTGATTGGGCATTTTCCGCACTTAGATTGTCTAACTAGATTTGGCGTTGATGGGGTGCCATTAGGCGTGATTTGTTTTTCTTCTTTTTACTCCAGTCATCATTCATCCATCGTCCCAGTATCGAAAGAGCTTATGCGTCTAGCTCCAGATCCTCCAGATCCAGATCTTTATATAGCTAGAGCATACCAACAGGCTACGAAAGAGCACTTACGAAACGTCAAATCAACTTACTCGGTCCAAAAAATGTCGTGTCTATGGAGAAGAACCGCGAAGAAACTTCATAGTAGCTCTTTTGAAAAAAGTAGGTAGGTATAGATAGATTTCTATCATAATATTTTTTCTTTTAAATTAATTGTAAAATATAATATTTGAGTGAATAAAATTTCCGAGAACATCCCTTTATGGTAACATCCTTACCTCTTCCACAATTCTTGACGTTGACGTCAGCCAGTTCCAGGCGCCTAACGCGGCGACGCGGAGCTTCCTCCCCGCTATCGCGAAGATCTTGACGCGGCACACTGACACACTATTCACTAAATGAATGCCCGTACAGACCGACGACGGCTATTCTGTTAAGATACTGGAAAGTGAATAGTTTAAAATATGGGTAGTTTTCTTGTTTGTTGTGTTTTGCGTTTGTTTGGAGATTGTTTTTAAGTTAACACCCGAACTGTTGTGCTGTGTTATATTTGGGTTATGTTTGTTACATAGATTTAATATCCAAGTAGTTCCTACGTTTGTAAGGATTAAATTCTGATGTTTTTAGAAAAGAACATTAACATCAAGGTGTTAGGTATGTCATTAATGCGTTTTGACAAATTATCATCTTAAAGAATTGTACTGTTCGAATTACGAATTTAGAAAGAGTTTTCTTGAATTTAGAATAGACTTCAACAATGACAGGTCTCACACTTTATTCGAAGGTAGTTAACAAATTTAAATAAAAAACAAAATAAAATGTCATGTCAAGATGAAGACAACCTCTTGTTACTTACCAAATTATTACAAATCGATTAATAGTACATCAGAGCTGATCCTTGATAACTAATTTTATATAAAGAAAGGTGGATAGCAATATAAACTCTAAAAAACAACAATAACTCTTAAAATAATAATTTGGCACCTCGCACTATAATATCTTTAGCGTGGTTAGCTAGTCTGAGTTAAGTGTTTGCCTTGGACGCCAAAATCCGGCTAAGAAAATATTTTTATTTTATCTTAGAAACGAAAAATGGCTTCAAAACGCCCAATCTTGAACACGACATAATTTTAAACATTCTTTAAAACTCTCCGAGCACCTTGAACTTAGTGAAAGTATACCAAAGTGGCTATTAAATTTTATATTCTACGACTTCCACGAAATTGGTTGAAATACAAAACATAAGAATAATGCGCCAAGTTAGAGGTCTGTATTTACAAAGTTCCTTAATATTAGCTTAAGAAAAACTGCCATAAAAGTAAAGGGGAGTTCCATTGCCTTTGTTTGATCAAAAGTTTCGTGCTGCGGTTAACTTTGAACATTTGTTTCCTATAAAAATTTGAGAAGCTAAAGCAATATTTTAGGCGGTCGCCTTCAAGCTGAAAGGTACAAATTGATGCCATTCTTTTAGATATTCTTTATTTATTTTCAGTAGGAGTTTTGATTTTAGAGGAGGTAAACTTGGGAACCTGCTATGAAAGAGTCTTCAGGCATTCAAAAGAGTCTCACGTTTTCGACACCTAAACTATATCGAAATAATTTAGTTCTGAAAAAGGGACAGATTTTTTAGAGCTAGGTACAAAATAGTACGTTTTAAGTACCTACATTTTATTTGATAATTGGTATAATTTGATTCGCTATGCTGCTTATCAAATTATACCAATTATTTGGCACTCACCAAAAATGTGAACTTGGCAATTGTACTTTCCTTGCTTTGTAAAAATTAATTTCTTGATCGTTTTGTCCCGTAGTTTAGCTAAATGTAGGAATCTAGATAATTTAACAATTCTTAGAGGTTCCGTTGCCTTTACCAACGGGCACCGGGCATGGCTAAGTTGTGGTTGTAATTGTATATTCGCCACAATACGGCCGGCTCGGGTAAAGCCACAACTGTAGAAACACAAGTCTAAGTATAGCCTCAAATTGAACACAAATTATTTATGATTGATGGAGTTCTAGGTATTGTTCTAGTTTAAGGTTCTATAGAAGTAAATTGGTTCATCAAGAGTTACAACATCATGGGATATATAAGACGACCTAATTGGCGCAGTGGCTAAGCGATTGGACTGCTGCGCTAAGGGTACCGGGTTCGATTAAGGCACGGTTCAAAAAATTGTGAGTTCCGCACATTTTTTCCTCGAGTCTGGGTGTTTGTGTATGTGATATTTCATGTTTGGTATTAGGTAATATCTATAAAAATAAATAGATAAAAAGTAGCCTACCTTTATATGAAATTTCATCAAAATCGGTCTAGCCGTTTGAGCGTGAAGGGGTAACAAACATACAAAGACACTCACAAACTTTCGCCTTTATAATATTAGTGTGATTGGCTGCGAAATGTAAAGACGTGCCTCCTACCAAGATTCAAGTTACTTGAACAAATTATAGAGAAGAAACCCTCTAAATACTCCAAAACTGACAAGCAAAATGTTACCACAATCCTATCCACTACTTTGGATAATTTAAACTCGATGATGTACAATATACCTAATAGATAAGTTCACTTCAAGTTCAACATAATCGTATAATAAACCAAAATGCTCATACTCAACTCAAATCCGTCCCAGATTACGAAGGTTTCTCTCCAAAATATTTGCCGCGCAATTCGCCGGAGCGTCGCTATCCCGCCATATTTCATTTGCCAACTGAAAAGATATTTGAACCCTCGGAACAACAAATGTACGGAAATATTTTCTCAAATATAAAGCTTGTTGGTACTCTACTCGTATGTATGTATATATGTAGTTATTTGAGGAAGAGTTAATGTAATGTACTATTCATATTAAATGTTGAAGACGAGTTTCATAATTTTTTATAGGAGGAGAGTTAGAAAACCTTTCTCTTTCATCGCTTAAATCATTTATCGTTGGTCTAGTGGTCCCAAAGCGTGACTGCTGAGGATGAGGTCCCGGGTTCGAATCCCGGGTCAGGCAAAGTGTTAATGCGCTTTCCATTAGGTAATTCTCAGTAACAGCACGGAGTCTGGATTTATGCTCGGTTGGTGCCAAGGTGCCCTGTTACATTGAGACCCATAACATAACTGGCGAAATGTGGGTGTACTCGACAGTCACCTCTGCCTACCCCTTCAGGTAATATAAGCGTGATGTTATGTTAAAAAGACTTGTAAGCATGTATGAGGGTTACGAACCAATGAATGACAACTGTGACAAAATGTTAATATAGGGCTTGTGTCGAAGAATATACACATTTATTAAGCTTCGGTGGCGCCAACACATGTTTGGCAAACTAACACGGCCGAAGAGAGCAGGCGAGATCAGATCAGCATGAAGTGGTCCCGATAAACTTACAAGACGATTTTCCATCAAAGTTTTCACTGCAACATGAGATAGATAGCTGACAGAATTGCTGCACCGGTGCAGGTACCAGCTTTCGCTTAAATCACCTAATAAAAGAAGAATAATCCAGACATCCCGACAAAATCCCCACAGCTGATAACGCGATTTATATACGTTCACCGTCAATAAACCTAAGTTCCCAATAAAATGGAGTTGCTTTTAACCCATAAAGGTATACTATCTTCTCGGAAGTGTCGTAAACCATGCACCACAAAGCACCCAGATAAATACTATTGACGTTTTATTGAGACAATCCATGTTCACAAGTTTGTGATAATGGAATCGCTTAAGTGTTAAGAACTTTCGTTTCAATTGCTTATTTTATTTATCTTCTTTAAAAATCCTTTCGGTTAATCAGAAGTTTAAGATCCATTACCAATTGTATAGGGGCGTATCATCTTTACCCTCGCAGGGGCCGGGTATTTGAAGGCTTCCACTCAAAAACAAAAATAAAACGAGGTGTAACATATGATCCATTTGCCATTAACTTTTTGTCGAGTTTATCTGTGACAATTAGAAGACGCCGAGTGATATCCGGCCTAAATTTGACCACCCCTTTTTCTCCCATAGGTGTCATAAGAGGCGACTAAGGGAAAATCCAGAAGATGGGCAGCAGCGTCTTCTCTAACTTCACCACCAACTGCGATCCCCAAGCCGCTTGCCAAGCGTGGGGATTATGGCAGCTCCCCCCTAACTCAGAAGACCTTTATTCAACAGTGGACGTCTTCCAGCTGATGATGAATGAGAAAACGTAGGATTCACAATATGTTCTACTATCTACTATCAAGTTGTTTAAGCAGATCAAAGGGAAGTGACCCTCTAAACACTCCAAAATATTGGCGTAGGAAAAAAACCACGATGTAATAAATGCGGTAATAACTAATCCAGATTCACTATACAATATTTTATTAGGTTATGCTTCTCAAGCAACCGAGACGCCCGACCGTAGCACATTCATTTACACCCATAGATGTGAATTAGCCATTATCTAAACTCTAATTATAAACCGCCTCAACAAAGCAAACAGTGTTGTGTGCAAATTATTAATGGCCCCTCTGTGAGTTCCCTAGGTTATGAGGATTATCTAAATGAAAATTACTTGAACTGTTTCATTTACCTATCCAATTAATAATAATAATCCATTATCTGCAGTTTAATTATAGCAAAAAGCAATAATAGTGGAGTGGTATCACCGTTGGACTGTCGATTCAAAGGTCGCAAGTTCTAATGTCTTTACGAATTCATGTCATCATCATCAGCTTTTAAATGGCCCACTGCTCATACGAATTCCATACGAATTCATGTGCGTACTATAAATTAATTAACAGTTGCTAAAAACGGTGAAGGAAAACATCGTAAGGAAACCGGTACACCTGATAAATTTTCAACAGTGTGTTGCCATTTGAGAGGCTTACAGGCGGTTTAAACTCCGACACCAGGTTTTCCATCAATCATAAGATGAGAAGAAGATCTGCAGTTTAATTTGGGACCGTAAACGAACCAAATTAAAAATATTGGGCGAACACAGACCAATATGTAAATAGGGACTAGGTTAAATGCAACGAAGGGGGCCCAATTTCAGCATAGACTGTTGGTTCAAAGAGCTTACTCAATACTTATTAGGCAATTTATCGGGGTCGCACTCAATTCTTTCTTTAACGACTACCATTCCTGATTAATTCTCATCTACACAATACTTTACAATTCTGAAACTACAACCACTTGAGCGGTTGATGATTTTCTTTAGACTTACAGGCATAACGCCTTACAACAACAGTTATGAAATGGAGTATGTACACGTGCCTGTGTGAAGTTCCTCAACGGAGATACGTAACATGAGATGACAAGTAAGTGATACTTCGGGAGTTCGGGACAGCTCTTCATTAAACGTCGCCGTCGACGAGGAAATATAAAATAACCATTCTTACAACTTTATTTTTATGGAGTGTTCTGTTTCTTTGCGGATTCCCGTTTTATCAAAACAAAAGAACGGGATATTATAGCTTTAAATTATAGCTCTGTGTTGGATAGTTAATTTAATGGCCTCTCTTTACTTCGGTCTAAAGTTCTACTTTGACGAAAGGGCTGATTACTGCAACAGTGCAACGGTTCAGATGCTTTGTCCAAAGTCTCGGCGTTACTGTGTGATATATTTCAAATCTGTATAACGCACCTATTATGTAAAATTTTCTAGTTTTAACACTGAATTCACAAGCTGTAGCCTTCTGACATCTTCGACTGCAAAAAACTACATTTGCGGACAAGATGGAATAAATAAGAGTGGTCGTTTTATCCTCAATAAACAATGAACTCATTCGTATAACTACATAAGAGTCTGCTATTCTAGTTTCGTTTTCCTTTTCATTAAAGTTGTGGGTTTAGTAAACTTTTCCAGGAAAGTTTGGTTTATGTTCACCAACGTTAACAGACTGGATGGCAGGTTTGTTTGTGTTTGTGATTTCCTTACTCTATTATGCCCATGTTTTAATACCTTTTTAAGCAGAAATCTTCGTAATCTTCCCAGTTCGACTCCCCAAAACTTCATCCCTACTAATATTATAAACCCGAAAGGTTGTAAGTATCGATGGATGTTTGTTACTCTTTCACGTAAAAACTATTGAATGGATTTTAATGAAACTACAATAACATAGCTTATACATCAGAATAAAACATAGACTACTTTTTATCCCAAAAAATGTAGCGGGTGACATCGCGGGGCGCAGCTAGTCGTAAATATGTAGCGGTATTGGAACGAACGTTCAGTTTTATATAGTAAACGTGTTGTCTAAGAAAGGGACGGTATGCTCAGCCACCTGAAATTAAATTGATTGAAATTCCTTTAGTTAGAATAATCCTCTTGAACATTTAGGCATTTCTGGGTAGAATCCACACATGGGTATATTGGGTAGAATATTCATTGTAATCTGTAGGTTATTTAGGTACATAGATTCCATCAAACAGAGTTATTTAAGGAATTCGTTAACGAACAAATACCTATTTAAGGAAAAAAAAATACTATTAGGTATTAGAGTTGCGTTCATCATCATCATTAGCCCATTGCACTCCATTATTGATTAATGCGTTATGCAATTATGCGACAAACAAGTTGTTACATAATTATAATTTTATAAACATATCTACAAACAAACAATTTCCAAGTAGGTACCTAAAAAAGTTGTGTAATACGAAGTTTATTACATCGTGTTAGTGATTAGATTTTAATAAACGCAAAATTAGCGTTGCGATCGGAAGGTATTGTAGTTGTCTATCTCTCGCACGCATCGGGACGATAACCGTCGCAAGCGCAGCGCGGCGCCGGCGCCGGCTCGGCTCGCGGTCCGGTCGGCATGCCGCGTATTACCGCGTGCCCGGGGCGGTGCGGCGCGGGGGGGACGCGTCACACTTTCGGCGCGGAAGCCAATCAGCATTCGGTCGGCAGTGCCCCGCTCGCCCTCAGCAGCTGCGAACCGCAACGCGTCGCTTGCGCGTCATCGTCTCGCGTCCATTAAAAATGGCCAAGGAAATACAACTAATAAATCAAGTTGAGCAATATGAGTACCTCTATAATTTTAATTTGCTGGAGTACAACCGCAAGGACATGGCGGACGAAGCATGGGCGACTATTGCAGCCAAAGTAAACATGTCAAGTAAGTATTGTGCGTGTCGACGGCTAGTGACGTGTCTGCGGTATACATCGCGTGGCTTATACAGTCTTGGTGTATTCGCGATGTGAGAGTCTTTACTAGCCCAGTAATGTATTAGGTACAGTGATTCGTGTGTTGGTTGTGATTGATATGTCAGTGATGTCTGATGACGGATGCAACCGGTGTTACGAGATCGTGATCTTGTTTTCTGCTTGGTTATACATAATGCTGTTTGTTATAATGATATAGTATTATGTTGATTTTTATTTTCATTTTTATATGTAGGTACCTTTTATTTCTAAGAGTGATAAACGCTTCATAGAGACTCCGCACATGTATTTAATTATGTACCTTTCACGTGTTGCCTCTCCTTAGTTAGATAATAATGATTGGCAATAGAAGTAGGTAGGTAGAGATATTAGTGAAAACATTTTTTCTATAACGTTACTTTTTTTTACAGTAGCCGATTGCAAAGAGAAATGGCGGAATATGAGAACAACATTTTTGAGGAGTATGAAACCCAGCTCGAAAGTAAGAAGACCTTATTACTTGTCAGAGCATTTGAAGTTCGTAATACCGTTCTTGAAGCCTGCAAGTAAAGGAATTGAAAGTCCAGACGACTCTCAGTCGGACTCCCAATCGAACACTGCAACCATTAAGACTGAGGTTACATCTACATCTGCCGCTCTGTCAAACACTGTAACAAAGGAGACGGAGGTAGATAATCTAACATGTGTTTCATCGGTGTTCGAAATAAAAGAGGAAGCTACAGAGGTTGAGAACGAGGAACACAATCAAAACCATGCGGACAACGGAATTCTAAGCAACCCACTTGCAAGGAAATCGACGGCCTTGCGCAAACGAAGACGTTTCCTACCAATAAAGAAAAAACATGCAGACTCATTACGAAACAGAAGGAAAGGAGCAACATCGAATTTCAGTAGTCGGCCTGACTCGATCGGTGCGGATAATAAGGCTATACGATTGTTCCTAATGAGCCTTATACCAGAACTAGAAGTAATGACGGAAGAACAATTCAGACTATTTAAAATCAAAGCTATGATGCTGATAGATGAAATCAAAGTGAACTAAACACAGGTCAGAAAAGATTAATAAATGTTCTCCTGACCGAATTTCGGTTTTTCGGCCTTTCTCAGCTGAAAGTAGCCAACAACGAATGAAATATATTATAGTGCACAAGTATGTGCGCAAACACAGGTATCCTACCTATTTCCTCACTCTCATAGTCTATGGACGGTAGACCGACATGGTCGGAGAGAGATCAGGCGCAGAATCAATAGCTTAACGTACCTCCCGAAGCACGGAAAAGTCTCGACATGTGAAAACGATCACTCATTACAAGACTGACCGCGGCAAGCACTGCTTAACCTCACACATGGACTGATAAATCTGTTCTTAAGGAACTTGGAACACTGGACATGGTCCAAAGCTGTAGTCGATTAGTTTTATATTGTTGTTTAAAGACTGCTAAGTGATAAAAGTAATTTGTGATCTAATAAAGTTAAATTGGACGTAGTGCAGAAAGGATTCAATGCACATCGAACTAATTTGGAATTTAAAGTTTAGATCGTATTTCTATATACGAGATACAGTAAACCTGCTAGTTTAGCGGCAGACGAAGGGTATTTTCTTGTATTTTAATATTTAAATTAAGGAATTACTCAATTTTGGTGTAGCTGTGGGATAGATCCTGTCTGTTTAACTACGTCCAATTGTTGTTTTATACGAATTTTATTTTATTTAATATGTAAGGACGAGTATATCCCAGATATTTATTTGCCTTTGTAATAATTGATTTGAATGTAATCCGAAAGGTTACTGTCGGACACCTTACATCATTTTAGTATCTATTTTACTATAATAGTTCGGCTCGCGACTCTGCCGCGTAACCAGCTCATAAATAAAGGCTTCGTTTAAGTTCGAAACTAGTCGGGCATTCCCGAATACACCCGTGAGTATAACCGGAATATACAGTAAATAATTTTGGTATCTATCCATAGATATTGCTATTGCGATTAAAACGCCTTCCACAGATAGTACTTACCTATTCTAAATGCTTCAAAAGTTGTGAATTGAAAGTATGTATTCCATATATGTTCCTGTATCATCTCAATTCAATTCAATTCAATTCATTTATTCAATAACAATTTTTACATTGTGTCTGAATTTCTATAACTAAATATATCCTAAAAATCATACATGCGATCTATTTTTAAATCATCACAATATTATCTAAATTAAGTGTCAATCCATATTTAAGTCATCATAATTATCCAATTAAAATGTCAATCCATATTTAAACCATCAAAAAAAAAAACCATTGCTATTAAATTATAATTCATCAATGGAATATAGACACTTATTTAACAAGAACCGTTTGAGCTTACTCTGAAACTCACTTTTATATACAAGACCTTTAATTTCTGTCGGAAGTTTATTGAACAGTTTCAATGACTTGTGGTAGGAACTATGCTTTGCAATGTTCAGATGAGTCATTTGTTTCACCTGGAGATCTTTCCTTCTTGTACTCTCCCTTTTTCGTCTTTCATCTTCAGTCTCATATTCCGAGATGTACTTAGATAAATGAGTAAGTAGGACCAAAATGTACAGACTTGGGACTGTCAATATGTTTAAGTCAATAAAATGAGGCTTACATGATTCTTGCTGTTGTATTCTAACTATGGTCCTGACTGCTCTTTTCTGAATCACAAAAGCTTTCTGGGTATTGTAGTCATAACTTCCTCCCCAGAAAAGTATGCTGTACCTCAGTTTTGACTCAACTAATGCGTAATAGACCATTTTCAAATGTTTTATGGTAACTTCGTTTCTAAGACTTCTAAGTACGTAACAGGCAGAGCTAATAGCTTTCTCTAGGTACGTTAGCTCCTCTTTCCACTTCAACTGGCTATCGATATAAACTCCCAGAAACTTAACCACCTGGACCACGTTTACTTTTTCTCCATTTATGGCACAGTTAATATTATCCTTATTTCTGGAAGTGGATCGAAAAAGCATAACGTTAGTTTTACTGGCATTAACTTTAAGACCGTTAACAGCAAACCAACTGTGGAAGATATCTAAGGCTTGATTAACAATGGAATTAAGAGCGTGTATATTGTCAGCTGAAACAACGGCGTTTGTATCATCGGCAAACACCACAAGCTGGATAGATCCCGCAGCTTTTTCCATAATATGTTGTATAAGGTCATTTACAAACGCGATAAAGAATATCGGACCTAGAATGGAGCCTTGTGGTACACCAGAGTGCACGGGAAGCAATTTGGACCTGTATGTTTCTTCAGTTGGACAGTTTTTGCCTGAGGAATATGTCCGTGTCATTACTGTTTTTATCTCCACGAACATCTTCCTGTTCTTTAAATATGATGAGAGAAGTGCCAATACTTTGCCCCTGACCCCATAGTGCTCAAGTTTTTTAAGTAGTAGTTTATGATCCACCGTATCAAATGCTGAACTTAAATCTAAGAAAAGCCCAGCTACTTTCTGTTTGTCATCCAATCTGCTTACTACGTCCTTAATCAAAGTCGATATTGCGTCTTGCGTCCCGACGTTTTTCTGATAACCAAATTGTTTACTACTTAACACCTCATTTTGGTTGAAATGTCTGAGTAATCTAGTTTTAATTAGCTTTTCAAGAATTTTTGAGTTAATAGGTAGTAATGAGATTGGTCTGTACATCTTTGGGTCTGTTTTAGAACCTTTTTTGTGTACAGGTATTATTTTGGCTATCTTCAGTTGATCTGGAAAAATTCCTTCATCAAAACATTTGTTGAAAAAAATGCTTAAAGGTTCCGCTAGTATATCTATATTATCCTTTATTACTGATATGTTTATGTCATCATAGCCACAAGACTTTTTGTCGTCCATGTTTTTCACTATTTTGAGTATTTCAAGGGGAGTGACAGGGTCTAAGACCAGGTCAACAGTTACTCTTTTTGGACTTTTACGCAGAATATCCATGGCAGGCCCTATGCTTGCGGTAGTTGACGAATTAAGTTGGAACTGCTGGGACAAGATATTTACAATATCTGATGGTTCTGACACAATCTTATTGTTTGATTTTAAAATTAGTTTTTTATTGTTCTTTACACTCTTATTCCTATGTTTATTTATTATTTTCCAAACATCTTTTGAAATGTTTGTTGACTTTGCTAATTTAGATTGAACTGATAACTTCTTGGCCATATTTATTACTTTTCTGTACAGAGCTATGTATTTTTGGCTATAGCCCATCATAGTATCATTTTGTCTATTTCCTTTGCCAGCATATAGAAATCGTTTCATTTTGCTAGAAACCCTGATACCCTTAGTGACCCAGCGCAACTGTGCATTACACGTTAAGTGCACTAGCATTTTTTTTTTCTTAAAACAGCATGTGAACATTTCTTCGAATTGTTTTAAGAATGAGTTTATTCCGAAATCACTCCATTCGTGATTTAATAGTAAATTTCTAAAGTTTCTTCTTGTATTTGCATTGAAAATCCGTTTGGTAATCTGAACACTACTGGTTTTTTTATTCCTATATAGTTCCTTACTTCTGAAAGCTGTATTGCAAAGCAGTGCTGCATGTCCATCTGCCAAGCCGTTATGGTCGACATCACAACTTATCACACATTCATCTGATAAATTGGTAAAGACATTGTCAATACAAGATCGTGAGTTATTTCGAATAAACGTAGTCGAATCAATTAGAGGTCTGAAGTTGTAACATGTCAATAGATTTAATAAGTCATTTTTCTTTTTATTTTCAGTTGACAAGTCAATATTAAAATCACCGCAGATAACACAGTTCTTGCTAAAGAAATGTTCTAATAGTTTCTCAAACCTGACCATAAAATTGTCTAAGTTTTTATCATAAGGCGTACGATAACAGCAACATACGGACAAGCCTGTTGAAATATCTTTGACACAGCATATTTCAAAACTATCCATTTTATACAATTTTTTGCCAATTTGTAGCTCTTCGTATTCCCTATCTGACTCTGCTAGGATAATAGTACCACCTCTCAGTTTATTTAGTCTGGTATTATATGACGCAACATTGTACTTTGAAAGATTTAGCAAGTGAACTAGTTCTTCGTTAAGAAAATGCTCGCTAATACACAAGTAATTCGAAAGGTTACTCAAACTATCTAAATAGATTTCTAACTCATCTTTCTTATTATTTAGGCCACACATATTTTGATGAAAGATGTTTAAACAATTACACAGCGAACTATTTGCCGGTTCGTTCAGATTTATTATAGTTTTTACATGTTTATTCACGAAAAAATGTATCTCTCTCCGACATTATCTTTTTTTTAAAGTAGTAAGGAATGGTACCAGGTTTTAACTGTTGTATTTTAATGGTTTCGTGCTTATCAGCCATACTTATACAGTTATTTTCATATTCAGAGTTAAATAATAGCTGTATGTAACGATGCAGGTTCTGAAAAACATTTACAATAGCTCTATTGTTGACTTTGCCTGTATATTTACAAAACATTTTATGATTATACTCTAGGTGTTTGTTGGAATCGAACAAGTATGCATATTCAAAAATCTTATTACTTTGGTACAAAAGTCTATTAAAAGCTTCTATTCTAGTATTAAATAAGTTAACATTCCAATTTAGTTTAAAATTTGGAGAACACAGAATAACATTAGTATGCGCTACCTTTTCGATTTTGCTTTTTATGTGATCAACCAATTTTTCATAGTTATTGGATTCTAAAAAGTCTTTTTCACCTAGGAGGACTATACAAAAGTCATATAGAGTATAATCTACTAATTTCTTGTCCAAGGATGCAAGAAGCTCCGCTGTACCCGCATTAGGCATACAGTAGTGACAGATTTTGGCGTTCCGGAAATTGTTTTCGGCTATTCCTAATATATTATTGACATTATTAGCACTAATTATACATATATCTTCTGATGTTGTCTGCACCTGGCTATTACGTTTCATACCTGTCTTATCTGAATACGTAGTACATTACGTTCATATTGTGCCCCACCTCTCGATGTCGTTTGGATCCCCGCCAGAGAATTGCACCCTTCGGTTTGTTTGATACAAGTGATGCTTGATTTTAATAAACAGACCTCTGTAAGAATACTTCTGGAAGAAAAACTGCTTAAAAAACTTCTTAAAACAAAGCTCAATAGATTAGTATTTACCCGACTGCTAAGAAAGGTTTATCGCGCGTATCTTGTCTATGTTAAGTTCTTTATCACCTACCTCGTATCTTCCGAACGGCTGGATGGATTTTGACAGTCAAGGTATCATTATGCCGTGGTCCTACACCCTGTTAATCGACAGGCCACGTCAGACGGAGCTACGCCGGGCGCGGCCTGCCTTGGCCTGTAGCCCGTTCCAATGGCCCGTTAACCGACAGGCCGTCACGGCCGGTTGCCGACTGCCGCGGCCCGTGCCGAGTGTTCCCACGGCGGGCGTGTCTCCGCCTGCTGGCTATCATTCCAACACAACGAGTGAACAGAGCGATATAGATTAACTAACTAATAAGTCAGTTCGTTATTGATTTATTTCGGTCCTTTTGCCTTTCCGAACACACATATTATTTACAGTTAGTTAATCCATACGTGTTTTATTCAGAACTACACTGAATAAAAATGGCCAGTGATTTCCCCCTCAAAAATTGAATATCGCTATTCAACTGGGCCAATATGCAAAACAGACGTATTCACTCGAACAATCAGCATATTTCGATACTGTCGCATGCAAATATAGATTTTGTTTATTCCGCCGTCCATTAAGTGTGGTGAAGTCCGGATGCTTGTGAAGAGAGCAAAAAAATTCGAATATACCACGTACACTCTGATTCTAGCCAAAGGGTTCCGTTTACGCAATTATATTTTTAAAACATAACATCACGCCTGTATTCCCCGAAGGGATAGGCAGAGGTGCACATAATATAGTACACCCACATTACGCCAGTTATGTTTTAGGTCCCAATGTAATAGGGGGCGAGCCTATTGCCATCAACCGGGCACAAATCCAGACTCCGTGCTGCTACTGAGAATTAACTAATGGAAAAACCCAGTAACACTTTGCCCGACCCGGGATTCGAACCCAGGACCTCGTGCTCAACAGTCGCGCTTAGCAACCACTAGACCAACGAGGGAGTCATCAATTTTTATTGGTCTTCAAAATTGGCTGAAAGTATTTTGTAATTGATATTTGAGCCCAAAATGTTTCAGGAATTTGTAAAGGGTTTTAGGTAATTGATAAATTCTTAACTTTGTCAGTCGGCCCTAATTTGTTTAGATTTTTAAGTAGGTACAGTCAGCATCTTATGAAGCTAAACATTTAATTTTTTAACACACCTTTTACCAAATAACTTTTTATATAGCAAAATAATAAATATTCTCAGATCATCATTTGAACGATTCATAATTTGAAAAAATATTACTCGAATTGATGTTTGTATCTTTCAATTATTTGACATACAGTTTCTAAACATGTTAAGCTACTTACGTTGCTGACTGTACCAATATTCTGGGTTATTTAGTTCCCTAATGTAGCTGCTTGTAGTTGGCATCGTCTGTGGTTTTATTTGTATTTAGGAATCATTCATTTGAATAATAGCAGTAAGTCCTCCTTATGTGTCGTATCCAACATCTTCATACCGTTAGAGATCTCCTCTTTCATCTTTATGAAGGAAACTAGCTGCGCCCCGCGGTGTTACCCGCTACATTTTTTCGGGATACAAAGTAGCCTATATGTTAATCCAGGGTATAACCTATCTACATACCAAATTTCAACCAAATCGGTCCAGCCGTTTATGCGTGAAAGAGTAACAAACATCCACACATCCATACATCCATACTCACAAACTTTCACATTTATAATATTAGTAGGATTAGTAGGATTAGTAGGATAACGTAATTAGTGGTAATTAATTGGGAATTAATTAAAAATTTCAGTCTTCATTAAATAATTTAGCAACTGGCCTTTTCACAAAGCGATAAAATTCACGGAACCCAATAAAAAATATTGAGTCGATGCCGTCGGTATTGCTCGACAAAACATTTTTGCTAGAATTTCATTTAAATTGAACGTAATTGAAATCGCATGGATTAGGGTTGACAAGCGGAACGTAGCTATTTATGGGGGCTTTTCACCACAGCGATGGGAACAAAAAAATATTATTTATTAAATTATTTTAGAATCTTTTTAATTGAATCAAAGTTCAATATATTTTTATATTGAACTTTTATTTAATTTAATCATGAACATAATATACCTATATTTTTATAAAGATTTACAGCCCCTGTAGATGAAAACATCATCAGTGTTACAAATATTTTTATTGAGTTTTTCTACTTTGTGACAACCCTGATCTCCGCTCACAAATACTACACTAGGCTCCCGATTTTGATACATGTACGTACATTGTACAACCGTTTAGATTAAAAATATCAAAACGTTTTGTTATCCTATACCTATAACAAATTACCAATACATCTTATTTGTAGCCTCATTGATTGCCTACTTTTTACTCATTGACTTAGATTTTTCAATTATGGCTGCCGGCTGGAGTTCCTTTGTTTTTCACCAGTTGGAGTGGGTAAATGTTAATGAGTTTTCTTGTATAGGAATATTTACTAGCTGGGAGTCTTCCATTATTCACGTGTTTTTAGCAACTTTTTTAGCCTCCCTCCCCGCTCCTTTGGTGATACTTGGTGAGGTTTAAGGCTAACCCTACTCAAAATCACGTGTACGCTTTTTTCTACAAAGTTATTCGATTTAAAGTCGTTCGATGGAGTGAGAGAGCTCTTTTTTTTCGACGTCATCACGCGTTCTTCGAAATAATAATAGCACCTGATATTATGTCACTACAGCCCCCCTCCCTCCTTGTGATGTTTCGTTTTTTTTCCGAAGCTCTCCCCCCTTTCAAGCCTCACATTACACACATTAATAAACGATCCCGTACTAGGAATAAAAGGTCTGCGTTGTATGGAGTTTCTTTAACATTTTTTAAATAGGATATTAGGTAGTTTTTCTGTCTCGTTGGTATATTCGTCGCTAAGTGTGACTGTTGAGCATGAGGTCCTGGGTTCGGATCCTGGTTCGGGCAGTTTTACTAGGTTTTTCCATTAGGAATCGGCTCGCCCCCTATTACATGGGGACCAATAGATAACATAATCTAATTAGGATCTACATTTTCTTTATGAAATGTAATTTACTTTCTGCTTCTGCGCTTTGGGCTCATATTACACCAAAATCGTAGCAGCCGGCAGCGAGTGGTGTCAGAGTTTCGAGGGCCTGTGGGACTCTGACATGGCTTTACACACCGAGCATCTCTTAGGTGTGCCGATTTCCTCATGATGTTTTTACACCGCTGCTATCTCGGTGTGATTTGCGCCTTATACATGTCATTAATATTTTAATGAAACACACACGATTTAAAAACAACTGTTTATTACAGACGAGAAGACAGGAAGTATAGATAAAAGGTTACAAAACGATACAGTATGTGTTACATAGCTAAATATATGGTTTCATAAATAATGCGAATACAAATTGGCAATTCTCATTTACATTTGTTGTAAGCTAATATTATTGGATAAGTGTACGTGATATTTTTGTGTCGTATTTAAATAGGAGATAGATTCGTGTGGTTGATGTTGTTCATCCTACAAAATCAGTATTGTATATAGTCATAATCATTATAGATACAGAGAAAGAAAACAAGAATAATGAAAATTGTCAAATACAAATGTCTACCCCAAGTCCCCAACATTAGACTACCCTACAAACCAATAAATTATTGGAACGCAAATCTTTGTTCGTGACATCTGATTTCAGCTATTATCGATGACTGGACATTAAAGTATATAAGCTGTAAGGGGCCTGACTCAGCAATGGGAGCATAAGCCCCGGTTATTGATACTCTGTGCAAGCAATCAGCCTTTTACAAGGGCCGTTTGACTGAAGAGTCCTCTAAGAGTTGAATGTTGAATCCACTTAATATTTCATAGAGAGCATTTTTGAGAATAAGAAATGACGACCGATTGTTTGAGTAATAATTATTTTAATGTTAAAAAGTCATTATGAAAATTTTCAAGTCTTTTTTAAACTTAGGTGTGAATTTAGAAGATTAATTTTCTGAGGGATAAGGAAGAACTTGTAAATTAATACAATTTTATATTTTTATTTTAATGTGTGTAGGTACACTGCATCTTTAGGTTCGGGCAACCGTTGCATGCAATTGGCCAGCTGTCGTTAATTGTGACGTTCTAAGGGGGAGCTTTGGAGGGCCTTTGTTTTGTGGACGTCTTCCAGCTGATGGTGATGTGTGTTGGTAAAATTTGGGTAAGTACTTAATTACATGAACAAATATCGACACAAAAATATCGCGTGTATGTATTAGTGCCTATAATAAATAATTTATATTATTATGAACAACAGTTAAAATTAGAATATTTAACAAGAGACCCAGATCTTTTTTCTAACAACAAAATAAATATCAATTTAATTTTTTGGTCCCATCACAACAATGATATAGGGTGAAAACCACAATAAGCAGCCATGCGTAAATATTGATATTAGGGATATAACACAATTTCATTCTAGATTTTGATTTGATTTGAAGCCGCAATGCACCGAGGAAATATGACATAGATAATGTCAGACGTAAATCGGACTTAACACGTGACTTTATCGATACATCCAAGGACAAGAAGTTGCAATTGTGTAAGTTTGGGACGAGGCATGGACGTACGCATGGGGCGGGACGGAACCCTCCCTTGTCCGTGACGCATCCAGACTGATGCCGATCCTTTGTGCAATGACAAACCTATTTATCAAATTGCATTGGCCGAGTATTCGAGAAATTTCCGTGCTACGTCTGAGTCCGTTGGCTATACTTTTGTAAGTGTGCACTGCGTCAAAGTGATATGGACATGATGATTAGTTTATATACATACAGTCAATGATATGCCAAAAAGAATAGATACGTCATATGCTATACAAAATGAACGAGAACAGTGTTGCGAACTCTTGAGTCTGAACTGAACAAGGCTTATGTGAAATCGGACAACAATTGTTCTACCAAAGACTACAATTGTCCCCTTTTTGAGTATTCAAAATGAGCGCGCTAGTAACATATCTATACTTTTTTGAAATATCATTGCATACAGTGCTGATTTAAATAAGTTTTTGATATGACCTTATTCTGTGAAATTAAACTCATAAGCAACTGTTTCACGAATCCAATTACGTTTATTATTGGAATATTAGGTTATCGATATTGCGTTTCATAGTTAGGAAATAATTTATTTTATAGCCATGAATATAATAACTGCTAAGCTTAATAATAAGATTGACTAGGTTTTGGAAGTTAGATACTATAGTGACTTAATTGTGTGTGTAATTGTGTACCATAAGAATTTAATTAGTCCAATAAATATTTTACTATTTTAGCACACTTCAAGCTCGACCAAAATCTTTGTTGTAATATAAATATTTGCAGTATTCATACATTGCTTCACACCCATAAAGCGACGAGGCGAAAACACTCTTTAAACTCATTTACCTTTTCATAAAAATATTACTGCAGCCCCCTTACCAAAAACTCTTAAAACACGATAGCTTACGATGTAAAAGCGAGACGCCGCTACGTGCAGTGCAATGGGGCGTCACGCTTCCACTACATAAACTGTCCTGTTATAAAAGTTCATGGTAAAGGGGCGGTATTTAAGATTGATAGAGCTCTAACAATTTTGATAAACTAAATACACTCCAAAAACAGTGCTAAAACATTTTTATCATTAGAAGAATAAACGTCAATGGTATAAATAGTAATACATTTTTTAGAACGTAATCAGATTTTAGATTAATTTACAACATAACTATATACTCCAATACAACTAAATGAAGACTTGTACCATTTTCTTTTGATTAATCTAAATGATTAATACTATAAGTATTTGCGATTCTTTGTTTTGCAATGCAAACTCAATTTAAATGTATAAAAGAAGGGTTGATTGCTTCAATCAACCATTGTGTTGCGTGAATAATGTCTGATCAGAATGCATAGACATTGGGTTTGATGACTTGCAGTTAAAAATTTACATAAGGACACTGAATTTGATGGTATCTACCGAAATTGGATCATTAAGACTTAATGAGACGTTTAGCATAAAGTTAAAACACAATTTTATAGAACCTATTTGAGAAAGTTCATATCAAACTCAATGCTTACACCTCTAATAAAGACAGTAGCTTCATGGCTACAGGTCAATTCAAAACACTCGAGCATGCGAGGAGTCCTCTTTTAGCACCTGTCACTATCGTCCATATTGCTAACACCCGGTCTGCAGTCCCGACTAACTATAAATATCACTGTACAACACACGAGCGCTTTTCACTCTGTCCCGTAGACCTCACGAGTCTGTTCAAGTTGATTTTCGGACTCCCACTGGCACTGTCCGTGTCTCCTTTGGCACAAGTCTTTGTTCTCATTATCATTAGGTCAGTACGAATGCTGGGCCGCCTCACGTTGGGCGCCACTACCCCACAGGCGTCCGACAGTCTTCTTTTGATGGAAAGGGTACATTTCTTACTTCTACTGCTTTGGCTACTGGTTGGGGGTAGAGTGCATGGACTTCCGAAGGCCGTGCTGACTCTCTTGTGGTGGTTTGGTGCCATTTCTAAAGGTAGGTTGGCCACGACGAACAGTTCATAGAACAGATCGTCGACATGGAAGTTCTTCTTTGCTGAGGTTTCTACGAAGACACATGAGGAGTCTTGGGTGTTGCAGTACGCGACAGCTTCTTCAGGTTGGACAGTCCTGCGGAAAGAGGCATATAAACAATTTATTTTATTCAATTAGGTAGGTTACCATAATGATTGTACACATTGAAGCCTTTTAATTCTTTGGAACTGCTATTTAGTTATTAGATGTCAAAAATGTTAACAAGACTCAAGGAAAGAATATAAATTGTTGATACAGACATCAGATGGCCTACCTAACTGCTCCTAAACAATTATTCACAATCCTTTTTATTTGTATGAAACAAAATAAAATTCTTTTTATAAGCTTCTTGTTTGACTTGCCGATCCCTAAGCAAAGAGTGCCAACTGTGACAAATCAAATTCTTAATTTCTTCTGCCAAAAAATATATTTCCATTCACAACGCTTACTGTAAAGACGTTAGTTAAATTAAAAACGGATCAGTCAAGACAAACCTGCTTTTAATTAGAGCTTTAGTTAAAAAGCCGTAATTAATTTGGGAAGTTTAAATTTTAGATTCCTGATTACCGCCAGCGATAAATTAAACGAATTCGTGGTTAGTGGTGAAATATAGGCTTCTTAATGGTGTTCTTAGATATAATTAATTAAGACTATGGGATTATGAGTGTAACGAGCATGGTGACAATGTGTACACAGTGGCCACCAATTTCTTCGCTAAGCCTTTAATCAGCCCTTGATCAGCTCTATTCTCTACATTGTGGAAGTCCATGAGAGGTAAGGGATATATTTAACAAAAGCTCTATTTTCTTCTATCATAATAAGGGACTTGAATCGATATATTTGTTCGGATAATGTTATTTAGTAACATTGTGAAGATCAAAAATAACGAAATTTTTAGTAACGGTTAAGTCCCTGATTATAATGTTAATAGCCTATATTGATGCTGGCTATCCATTTTTTATTTAAGTTCTTTGTTTTTAGACATTGACAAAAATTGATAATCTATGTTGCAAGTAAAAATGACTCCCTGACCAAACTCTACGACCAGTCTACGCACGATGCAGATTACAAGTGCACTTATTGGCGTATTCTCTATTATCTTACATCCGACGGCTCAGCGACGCGACTGGGGAGAGAAATGAAGTAGACAGCTTCCAGAGAAGTTTTGCTTAATGGATCAATTTTACAAAGCTAGTTAACCAGCGTTGAACAGCCAAGAACAGTACCTTACAATACTTACTTTAGATCTCTGTCGCACTTATTCCCAGCGATCGCCATAGGCACTCGTGGTGCCTGCCGCCTCCCCCGGCTGCTACCGCTGCTGGCGCTGGCCTTCGTCTCCAGGATCTGCTCTCGAAGGCGGATCACCTCCTCGAAGGACTCGCGGCTGTCCATCGCGAACACCAGGACGAACAGGTCGCCTGGTGACAAGAAAAGTTAGTATTTGTTAGTTTTGACTATCTATGGGAGATGCTCGTTGCTACCTAGCTAAGTTGATCAGTGAGGTTAAGCAACGCGTGCTGCGGTTTGTCTTTTGATGGGTGACCATTCTTTACAACTCCGACCTTTTCGTTCTTAAGTTACAGTTAGCCATCGATCGATCTCTCTCTGTTAGTGGTAATTTATTGTCCCAGTGAACTAGGAGTATGAAAACCGAGGACAATATAATTATTTTAGTTTTTTTGTATCTGGCCACTAAGATATCTACCAATAAGCGTAAATAGATGAGATAAAAATTACAACTAATCCAATATACGAGTTAGTAAATACGAATAACAACTCCCTAGATGGTTATTGAGAGCTGAAACTACTGTTCAGCTGAACGATACGTTGTAGTCTAATATGTTTTAGGAATTAAGCATATCTATAGTCCATTTGAAATAATTCACATTTAGACGTTTAGTAGAAGATATTTAGATATTCAATATCTATGCTATTCTGTAACACTAACATCAACTTGCACGACACCTCGCCATGCGCCGTCTTAGATCTACTATAATATACTAGATTGAGGCTTAAAAACAAAATCATATCGCATAAGTGCCCGAGACAGCTTTACGTAAACATTTGTATTTCTTCCAGAAAGTAGTTATAAAGTCTTGTTAGTTCTTGGCTATGATTGGAGCATACTAACTACATACGAGATCACAATTGACGACGAGAACACAAATGATTTGTGATCTTATTTCTCACGCTTTTAAAGCATTTATCGGTAATCTAGCATATTGTTGATCGATGGCTAGTGTCAAACTCACCGCGGATTTTGAAGCGCGTTCGTTCGTCTTTAGAATAGCATGGCTGATTCTGTATTCTATTAGATTGGTGACTCGACAATATGACATCTAACAGCGGGATTACTAAGAGTTAGCATTGCAGGTCATTTTCCGCTATGAAAACATGCATTTAGCAGCGATTCAGTTTCACTTTTATTAATTTTCTTTTCATTCCTAATCCCCCATGGAAATATACCAGCCTAAACAAATATAAATAATTCAATTGAAATTCTTAATTAGAGCTGCTAAGTAAAACTTAGTACCTTTAATTACATAAATTCAATTTGCTTCTAATAACACTTAGGTACAACAATTTATTTGTGAAACTCAAAAGCAAATTACGTTTCAATCTATTTTAGCGTTCTAATTTAGGTGCTTGGATATTTACAGACGTCGCGTTCTTGTATTTCCTATTAGGTTATGAGAACAATAATTGTGTTCATGTAGCTATTACAATGTAGACAGTTATTTTCAACCTTTTTATATGGTGTAACGTGGGGTCACGAAATCAAAAATTGAATTCTGATTTTAATGGCCAGTAAAAAAAGATACATTCATTTTCAATTGGTTAGTCTTGTCCAGGGTATCGATCAACCATAGCTACCTTTGGTTGATCAACACTCAGGAGTCAGAGTTTAAAGTGTAGGGCTCTGTCATGGGTCACAACGTTGAAAAATTTCTCAGGTTTGCCGGTCTCTTCCTATGTTTTAATGTTAATTTATAATACGCACATTAATTTTTAAAGACGCGTGTCGGGATTTGAAATTGCAACCTATGACTTGGCAGTCCATCGGTCATACTTGGCTATCACTGTTAATGATTAAAAAAAGAACTTCTTTCCTACCTACTTTATTAAATATACTTAAGCTTAACTTATTTACACACTATAACCTACTTTAAAAAATAAATACACAAAAGAAAAAATTAAAACTAAAAATTATGCATCTAAGCATTTCGCAAGTAAACTTCTTTTCTTAAATTTATGACATAGAAACCTCATTACTCAGATAAACTAACAAGGGTACTGAAAGTTTGGAAGTACAACAATGTTGAGCTTGAGACGTCTTGAGCAATAAGCATCCGGATTTTGACGAAGGATTGAATAAGATAGCTTGCAATCCACTCATAATTTAAAAGTTTTGGGCAGTATGATTTATTAGGAATTGGTTTGTTAAACAATACTTTGGTGTTAGATGAGTTTTGTGTTAGATCAGATATAAGTTACAACGTTTTATAAGGTTTTTCTTCGCCACTAACTGACTCAATGAACTTCGTACTGCCTATCATGTCTTTATACCATACTTAGTTTTTATTCGTCCTTTACTGTGGCGTTCTAAGAGGGAGGCCTTTGTTCAACAGTGGACGTCTTCCGGCTGATGATGATGATGATGTACTTAGTATTCAAATCTGTAATCCGGAAATGAAAAAGAGTGTAGCAGGTCCGGTACTGCCGTAGGTAACATGGTAAATCCTACTAATATTATAAATGTGAAAGTTTGTGAGTATGGATGTGTGGATGTTTGTTACTCTTTCACGCAAAAACGGCTGGACCGATTTGGTTAAAATTTGGTATGTAGATAGGTTATACCCTGGATTAACATATAGGCTACTTTTATCCCGAAAAAATGTAGCGGGTAATACCGCGGGGCGCAGCTAGTAGACCATAAATAAGGCGTAAAAATTGTTCGATGTTTGCATCAACCCCAAATGATTAACTAGGTACCAATAAACCGAAAAATATTCGTGAAACTTTAATGAAACCAACATTTTCTCATTAAATCCATCGACGGTGGTCGGCAGTGGTTTGGTGCCGGCGATTGCCTCATTTTGACTGTCACTGACGACTAATTAGTTAATCATTAATTCACATGTAATTGGACTCTTCAAGCGGATTACACGTTAATATTCGAACGCATGTAGCTAATGGCATGTGATTTTCGGTAGGAAGGAAATGTGTTGGCTGTGGTAGTTCTTGTGATACGGAATTACGTTACATTATTTAGACGAAAAAGCGGAATGGACATAAGACACGCCTACTTATAGTATGATATAGGTATATATTACATTTTAAATCTGTAATAGATAAATGACTCGTCGTCTATGGATCTTGAACTTTTGACGAGCGGTCAAACCTGGGTATAATTTAGATATAGGAAGAAACTTCTGCCTAATTTGGGTTTAAATTTAGCTTAGCTTTGATATTAGGTATGGCTAAAAATACTAGGTATGCATAAACAGAACTGATCACCCTGTATTTTGCATCTCTAAACTAAAGTTTCTTTAACACGGCGCTTTAATAACATTCTATAGAAAGTAGACGCATTAGTGCTGTACTTAAAACTTTTTTAAGTATTCAATTTATGTAGCGAAGCTCGTTCGCTGCATAACACAGCTCTCACGGGTTCTTACGCTGATGCTACCACTTAATGTGTGCAAAGGCTTTAATACTTTAACTTGTTATTTGCCTAACCTTTACCTAAGTAAAGGTCTGCTCCCCGACTAATCCTATGCAGCTGAATATTACTTGAATTATACACGGACGACGGACGTCCCATCTGTACTTTCCGACTACGGGCTTGTTACTCCTTGGTAAGACTGATTTTAAGTCTCTTTAAGAAGACGCTGCTGCCCATCATCTGGAATTTCCCTTAGTCGCCTCCTACGACACCCACAGCACATAATGGGGAAGTGCTATTCTGGCGGACTCCACGGGACTAACTACTATTTAAGGTCTATGAATGGACAGCTATAACAGAACCGGCGTCTGTATCTGTTATTTGAAGCACGAGAGAGGTATTTTGATAAATATGGATGGTCATGGTTACGTATTTATGGTTTGACTGCTGTTATCATAGCTAAACCTGGACGGATCGTAGCGACAGCAATTATTCACAGCAATCAATATCGCACTGCTAGCTATAAGCCCCCCTTAAAAAATACCAATGAATAATATAATTACTTAGATATTTACCAATGGAAAATTACATTTTTCCAAAAATGTAGGTTTGGCTGAAGTAATCATTGAGATATTAGAACTAAGTAAAGGTACTTTGTAATACGCGTTTGTAGTCGAAGTACCATCTTGAACCCCACTACACATTAAGATGATATTAAGATTTCAGGAACTCCGAAGTGCTGACCGCTTGAATCTTATCGCTGTGGCGTCATTAGCTAGAATATTGAACGACACTTGGCCGAGAAGGGACGGCATGTTAACTTGAGTATTTCAGTACCCACTCAAGTGTAGTGTTGGCTGTTGTATCAGTTTACGGAGATACTAAATATGTAGAGTTCAGTTGTTGAGTCACTTCACTTGTTCACGTTAAGCGTCCGCTTATTTAGTTCTTGTCTTATTTTGAGGGTAGGTGGAATAGGGGAAGTATCTTAAATATTTTTACTCCTTTTTACTTTTGTCCGGATAACATTATTTAGTAAGGTTGCGTGAATAACGTTATCCAGACAAAAGTAACGCAATTTTGAGTACCGTTCAAGTCCTTGCTTCTGTGGTCTCTGAAGGTAAGCAGAGATGTGTTTTTAACAACCACATTTCGGGAAACAGTCAACTTTTCTAATGTTATAGGGGATGAGGCTAGTGCCATTTTTCAGGAAGTGATTTCCGTAGAATTAAGTCAATATAAAGATTAATTTAAGTTTAAGTACCCGTGTTATGCTTTGCGTAATATAAAAAAATCAATAACTGTACCATATCAATAGTGTTTCTAATTATTAATCAGGTACAATTTTATTAAAGGTAAAATTATCACTTAAAAAGAATAACTTAAGACCACAATGTAACGAAGCCTTAAAAAAGTCACTAAATATAAAATAATAGGGATTCAGAAAGCCATATCGAGCAGGCACTTAATATTCCACACACAGTTTTTATAACTTTATCCAGTTATATCTGGCACCCACCATTTAAAGCCATTAAGAACTGAATAAGACGATTAAAATTCCAAAGTCGTACAAGATTTATCTAAAATAGATGCAGACTATATAGAGAAAGGTCTCAGTTTTCTTTCTTTTAAAATATTGGCCAGTGTCTTATTTTAGTACCGAAATGGCCAGCTTTAGTTATTGAAAAAATATTTTACATTCTTTAGCGGTCTTTAAATGTAAAAGTGACCCCGAGAGGGTCTTGTTGGACGTAACCGGACAACGGCGAGACTGCATGAGCCTCCAGCCAGAGCACACAGAGGTAGGTGGCAACTGAATTTATACAGTCAGCATCATAAATAGCTTAACATGGTTAGAACCCTTATGTCAAATAATTGAAAGAAATAAACATCTATTCAATTTATTGTTAGAAATTATAGAAACGTCACGTATTCATTGAATCATCTGAGAATATTTAAGACTTTTTAAAGGCCAACTACTATAATAGGCCAAATACTATTTATAAGTAGTTGTCCTTTAATTAATGGTACGTTAAAAAAATTTGTTTACTACTTATGTTGCTGTGTTGCTTTTCTTATTTGTTTTTTTAATTAATTCCGTTATGGATTGAATAACAATCAAAGCATTTCTCGATTACCCGTCTAAATATTTTCGTGATGACTTCTAATAGTTACCTATTGTATTGTAAATCCAGGCTTACAGTTGATACAATATACAGCCCCCGAGTTTCGAATGTTTTATAGCCGATTAGCCTTCCTCGAAAATCATTATTCAATTCGAACCAGTAGTTCCTGAGATTAGCGCGTTCAGCCAAACAAACTCGTCAACTTTATAACATGTTATATATTTAAAAAGAGAAGATCCGCTACATTTAGTGAACTAGTACCTACGTAAACATAAACAAAGGCGGATGCTATCACATGTGTGAAAACAATGTATGCCTATGTCTGGCCTTTCAAGAAGCCATAACGTGTCAGCCTGTCTCGGCAGATTGCACGCATGCCAATCATCGGTCAGTGCAACCCAATTTCGGAAGATCACTGACCTGTCACAGATGACTGCAGGACATTTAGTAGGCCATATGGCACTGTGAAACTAGTTCACTAGTCTACAGTAAACGCAAGATGAAAGAAATTTATTTCAGTTTTGTTATGATGTTCATGTTGAGAAACAATATAATATTCCTAAAGGAAACATATAATTATATCTGCTATAAATAGCAGACATATCCAATACAATATTAAATGATTAAAACTTGCTATGTGAAAAAATATATCGACTATTACGGTACAGGTTACGGTTTGTTTTCATTTCAACTTTCCAACAAGAAAAAAAGCTTTAAATAAATCCTTTTGCAGGCGCCTATTATTCTTATGCGCCTATATATCTTTATGTAAATTGTTTTCCTAGATTCCTGCTTGTCAATTTTCGTAACACATGTAATAACGTCCCACCTTATACCTTCACCTACACCTTTCTCAAGCAAAACCTTCATTTTTTCCCAATGTAGGTAAAAACTTTTATGTTTATGGTGCCTACTGCTGTGCTATTCTAAACAGAACACTTACGGACTCACTTCGATATCCGCGGTGAGATTGATGATTGACACTTGCATATAGCTAGGTGACGGGTGAAAAGACATTCGAGACGATGTTCGAGTTTCAGAATAGCATAGCTCTCTGTTTTACAACACAACATAACTTTGTTTAAAAACAATCGAATTAATATATAAAGTTGGTTTTATTTACATGAAGGTAAAACACGTTGAATTCAATTTGTATTAAAAAGCACAAAACATCGACCCAATATTGGTTCCTGTCACATACATTTATCGTAAACATTGAATAAAATATTTGTAGGTAATAAAGTGGTGTGTGGAAATCAAAGCGACTCTACAAGCCTACATAATAAGCACAGCACACCACAATACCGATTAGGGTGACATGAAATTAATTACGTCACCACTAAGTTCGACTCGCTAGACAGAATCAGACGACTAATATGGGTACCGCTAGAACACAACTATTCTTACTCATATAATAGAGATAGGTATAATATGCGAATGTTAATTTATCTCTTAGTCGGTGTAGGTACTACGTTTATAGAACTAAACCACAAAATTGATTTTAATGAATTTTTAAGAAAAAATGTTGCTTGTAAGACAACAACCTATAAATTATGTCCTAGAATTATCCAATTATATCAATAGGTGGTTAATTTTAATTTGGAATTCTAAAAGGGAGTGATAATCTTATTAATTTCCAAAGAAATCATATTCCTACGACATGTATTAAGTTTATATGACCTAGGTACCTACCAATACATCATCATCAACAGCCGGAAGAGGTTCACTGTTGAACAAAGGCCTCTCTTCAGTCATACCAGTACATATCAACGAATATTATGATTTTTCCATCTATAAAAGTAAATCCTATTTCCAAAACTTTTCGACGCGTATTCACACGTGTTTTAGGCTCAAAACTTCTCTCACAAACGCAGGCCACGGCGCCGTACGTAGCCGCATCTATTGAACATTAATGAACCTACGTACCTACAATATTTAAGCTACGTTTCAGTCGAATAGACTAAAAGGTAATAGAAGTGACCCAAAACCATAAAACGGCACCGTTTATAAGCCTCTCATCGTTATTAGGCGTAAACATTAAGTTATTGCACTTTTACTGCTTTGTTATACATGTTGTATATTTATTCGATCTACAACATTAAAAAAATAAGTGAATATGGTCACTTATTTTTTAATGTAGCCTCTTACGAAATTATTTGCCTGCTATTGAATGCCTTTATACATAATACATAATATCACACCTGTATTCCCCGAAGGGGTAGGCAAAGGTGACAGTAGGGTACACCCACATTTCGCCGGTTATGTTATGGGTCCCAATGTAATGGGCGAGCTTATTGCCATCCACCGGGCACAAATCCAGACTCCGTGCTGCTACTGAGAATTACCTAACGGAAAAACCCAGTAACACTGCCCGACCCGGGATTCGAACCCGGGACCTCATGTTCAGCAGTCGCGCTTAGTAACCATTAGACCAACGAGGCAGTTTGAATGCCTTTATACCTTTGCAAATCGCTTTTAACCAGATTTTAAGAATTTGGTCTCTTCTGTTGGTCACAATTTTCATTTTCACACAAAACCAATATAAACTGCATTCTTAACCTAGAAATGTGTGCAAACAGCAAAAATTCAAGTGGTATACTTAGTGGAGTATCTTTCAAACCATATTAATATTAATCGTCCATAATACATCCAATATTTTCAGACCCGCAATTAGTACTCTGTACACTGTAGTGCAAAATGACAAGATAAGTTAACATCTAGAACACTTACCCTCACGTCGCAGTCCCGAAGGCTGTCACGACGTAGTTACGTGCTAAATTTGTTAGTGCAAGGAATTGCACGCCAGTGTAATGTTAATTTTGTCTCGAGTGTATCGGGAGATTGTCTTAGCTAATAGTTTTAGTTTAGCAATTTAGCGCGTCTTGGATATAAGTATTTTTAGGTCTACTGAGAGTAATTGAAAACTCATCCCCTTGCTGCTGTCAAATCAAATTTATTTACATAGCTACCTATTCTACAATCGTCATCATCAGCCAGAAGAAGTCCACAGTTGAACAAAGGCCTCCCCCTTAGAACACCACAATAAATGACAACTTACTAATTGCATCCACCGGTTGCCTGCTATTTGACGATATAATCGGTCCACCTGGGGGGAGGCCAGCCAATAGGTAGAAATGTCAGGTCTTAAATATAATATGGCACGCTAAATTGCATATTAAATATCATCACGATTAGTTGTAATTAATGAGATATCAAACCGAAAAAAGCGTTGGTAAAAATGTAGATTGTAGGTACAAAATATTTTTTGTCGTTTAACAAATGGACCAATATAAAGCGACTCCTACATGGTCTGCGTTATTCTTATCTACCGTACGGTCTGTTTACAAAATGGGTACAAATTTCCCTAAATGAGAGTAAAACCTCCAACCTTAGTACATAAGCCCTAATTGTTAACAACTAGGGACTAGGTCATTTGATTCGTCGAATTTGACATTGACTGATAGTGCCTCTTGTGATAAAATTGCGGTCAACTTGATGTCGTCCGCGCTCTGGAAACTTTCTGATTAACATAACCAGCTTCAGAGTCTATGTCATTTTTATTCCTAGTGAGGTCGGCAAAGATTTACCCACTTAGACTATTCTTTTATAAAGACAGGATACACATATATTTCACTTTCCTGGTGACGAAAGGAAATTCTTAGAGAATTACTACATCTCCTTCTATATATTCTTTTATGATTAATTTCGTTGCGGGTTCCAAAACAGTTGAGTCATTCATTTGGGACGTCTCAAGCTTCATTGCCTCAATGGTTCTCAATGGTTATCACTGTAGATCTTGGCTTACCGGAGTCACAGTGGGCACGAGTGGTGGGCTTGTCTCGAAAGAAAAGACTTACTACATTTATATCAATATAACTTTTGTCTTAAAAACACCATATATCTGAAACTGTACAGCATACGGTGAATAAGTCTAGTCCCTTTATCTTCCTGATGTTTAAATAACATTTTCTAAATGAACCACAGTGCCTCATCCCACGTTGCATCAGGCGAGACGGAATCACAATCTCAAATTGGGCGTTCGTTGCATCGCGCTGTGGGGCAATTAACGTGGCCTAGTTTGCTTTACGTAACATGTTACATGTAACGTTTAGTTGACGACCTCCGAGCGTTGCAGAGCAATCATGGAGGCTTGTTATGACTTGTATCGTGTAGTTCTGGTGTCAATTAGGTATTGTGTATTGGCATTCTTTGAGGAATGGACACAAATTGGGTTCTTTTGTTGTATATTCACAATTATTGCGATTGTCGGTTGTATGTAGGTTGTGGCTGGTTATATCCATATTACAACTGATTATTGGAAATAATACTGAATCAGTTAAGGTGAATAAAGTGGTGCAGCAGTGAGTTTGTTTCGGCATTTCTTCTTAGACGTATTCAGTTAGGAAATGCCGATGCTATCTAGTTTCTTGTTTATTGAAATCTAAATCTGTAACAGTGCTTGTAAAAACCTATTTATGTAAAGAAATAAATAATTTATACATCTACATATTCATATCTACCGTTAGTTTAAAGTATGAACCTTCACCGTGCCAAATCTCTTGATTACAATACTGTTAGATATATTAGCTGTTTGATATATTTATGATGTTTGATGGGTTAAGTACAAGGGGTCACTGACCTCCGACATGTTTTTATACTCAATCAATCTCCTTTAGTGGATAGTTGACCAAAATCTATTCACTCTAGCGGCCTTGCTAGTATATATAAACTTTGATGCATCGACCACATCTATCATTTTATAGTAACACTTCAGTAGCTATGCTCAATTACTCATAAAATTTTAAGTGCAATATTTTTTTATTATAATAAAAAGATTAAGCATATCAATTATGTAGCAGTTTGTGAGATATTTTCTTCTGCACGTTGGTGTTGAAAGACGAATGGTAGTAACACATTTTCCTGGATCGTCCAACCGTATGTACCTACTGCCATCATTTACGTCAATATTCGTAGTATGTACTTAAATAGATAATAATACACCGAGCTCACTGTACAGTCATAGAATACACCTATAAGCGGCTCGTGGCTACATGGCTTCCGCGCAGATCAGTCAATCGGCGAGGTTAAGTCGTGCTCCCCGCGGTCAGTCTTGTGATGGGTGACCGTTTTCACATGTTGAGACCGCTCCATGTTTCGGAGGGCAGGTTAAGCCGTTGGCCCTGCGCTCAGATCTATCTCCGGTCCTGTCGGTCTACCGTCCCAACGGACTATGAGAATGCACGTGTGTTCGTGCGCATACTTGTGCATTATAATATGTCCTGCGTAGTTGGCTAATCTCAGCTGAAGGCCGCCATACCCGATATTCGGTAAGGAAAACATTATACCTACCTATAATATGCAATGACTAAGTATAGCTGTCGTTCATTGTGGCGTTCTAAGGGGGAGGCCTTTGTTCAACAGTGGACGTCTTCCGGCTGATGATGATGAAGTATAGGTGTAATAGGTTCCGTGTGGAGTACCTACTCCACTCTAAAAAGTTAGAGCGCTTACTCTTCACGTAAAACTGTAATCCCAGCTATTCCATTCCGAAATACACGTTAAAACGTGTTGCTATAACCAAAAACAAAAGCAAACCGAACAAATAAAAAAGCCATAAACATGAACACAGGTTCAGCCGAAATCCTACCCTTTAACGAGCGCACTCGTAGTTGCCGCCATTTTGTTTTATTTTTGGACACTGAATTGCAGAGTTTTGTGGTGTTTATTTAAACTTATCTTGGTTTTATATTTGTTTTTACAGTGTGACGCTATTTGGCACTTCATGCTTACGATTCTAGTAACAAAAGCTTGGTCTTTACCAAAACAGTGTGCCGGTAACTTCGTAGTGATGTCAAATTTGAGTTTGACAGCTGACAATTCTGCCTTGAAGTAATTAAAAAAAAAACTGTCAAAATACATTTTGAATTTGGGCGGTTTAGAATGTCATGACTTTCCATCTGTAGTCTGTACCCACCACGACACAGGAAATATTAGTGATTCTTAATGTGGGTTTTTTTTTAAGAAAGCTAATTTGGTTATTAGATTTGTGAGTAGAAGGTAATATGATTGCGTCTGGACTTGACGTAAATATCAAGTCAATTGTTATTGACAAACCTTCTTCCACATATGCCCACATGTTCAGCGTATGGTATATGACTTAATAATACCCAGTTTTATGGAAACCTACGGAATATAAAGCCACAGGTGGTTCCGTACAGAGTTAATATTGGACTCGTATTTTATGATAACACCAGTTAATGCAGACTTAAGTTTGGCTGCAAATACCTCGACGCTGACGTAAGTACAACATATACATACATAAGTGTATATAAAAATAAAGTGATTTTATATATTCAAGAAAATTTTGAAAATATTTTATAAGAATATTTTCTTGCCGTATGTTTAATATGATTATAGCAAGTGGATATCCGTGGTCTCTGCATATCTTTCTGGTAAACAAGAAGGTGTGGCTTTATGTATGTACTAGCGTTAAATTTTTAGCGCTACATTTTTTCAGGACTGCCTCGTTGCTCTAGTGGTCGCTAAGCGCGACTGCTGAGCACGAGGTCCTGGGTTCGAATCCCGGGTCGGGCAAAGTGTAACTGGGTTTTTCCATTAGGTAGTTCTCAGTAGTAGCACGGAGTCCGGATTTGTGCCCGGTTGATGGCAATAGGCTCGCCCCCTATTACATTGGGACCTAAAAACATAACTGGCGAAATGTGGGTGTACTATATGTGCACCTCTGCCTACCGCTTCGGGGAATACAGGCGTGATGTTATGTTATTTTTTCGGGATGAAAACTCTATGTGTTAATCCAGGGTGTCAGCTACTTCCATATGAAATTTCATCAAAATCGGTCTAGCTGTTTGAGCGTAAAGAGGTAAAAAAACATACAAACTATCGCCTTTATAATATAGTGTGATAGTGTGATGTTTACATGGCGTACATCGGTACATACATAAATACGAAAGCTACCATAAACAAAATAGTATTTTTCTCCATGAAGCTACTTAGAAATATTACAAAATAAAACTTGTTCCATACTCTAGAAGCATTGTTTATTTTTACATTACCCTTGTCTTGAATCAGCAATCTAGAAGATAGCAGCGCTTTTGTAATTTCGCAAGACGTTGTTTCATCCAAGACTTTCAAGATAATCCTTGTGTGGGATCGTTTGCCTGAGAATGACCAATATGGCAGCTGTTCGCCGTTAGCTTCTTAACCAGAATGTTCTGAAGAGTTTTGTAGATATGTAGACAATGCTATACTGGAGGTAGGTAGGTAGATATACTAGGTACAATCGGTACGCTAGTATACTCTTTTTTGTATACCATGATTGATAGATGATTGCTTAAAAAGAAATAAAAGTAAATAAGATATGGAGAAGTGAATGAGAAATGGGATGCTCTTCTAAACTCGAAATAAGTCATTAAAGTCGCTGTACGTTTTTAATTCTGTTATTAATATTATAATTCTTTCGTGAACACAATAAAATACATAAAGGTACATAACAATAATGTTATAGAGGCGAGCTTAACTCAAAATTGAGTTTCTAAAAGCAAACCTTTGAGTAATTGAGAGATTTTGAGAGAGACAACAAAAACATCGAAATTAAAATTTACAAAAATTATTCTTATTTATTTTAGCTATAAGGCATTTCCTTCCTCCATTCATCTCGGTTTACAATTATAATTTGAAATACAAAAAACATAAATACCTCCTACTTCAAGATAAGCCACTACTGTCTTTGGCACATTCATAAAGGAAGACGTCATTACACACCTGCCTACCTACCTGATAACATAAAGAAAGGTAATATGTTACATACCCTTATATGAAACACAGCATCTTATTTCGCTACTTAACATAACACATTTCGTTTGTTATGCTCGTAAAAAGTTAGCTCAAGGAACTCTATTTCCTACCGTTAACTTTAACGGCTCATAACGAGATAACTGTCTGTATATTTGACTGTAAATCCAGAATTTTAATAAAAAGGTAAACATAGCATTATCATTGGATTATTAAGTTGTTATCTATTAGCAACAAAGAGAGCAAAGTCAAGAAAGATAAACATGGTTTATTAGACCTTATTAGCACATTTGCAAATCTTCTTCTATATTATCGTCAATGGGTATACATACCTACCTATTATACATGCAATGAGCAGGTATACTTAGCTCATTATCATCATCATCAGCCCGTTGCAATCCACCGCTGGACATAGCCCTCTCCCAAGGTACGCCATAGAGCCCCGTCTGTTGCTTTTTGCATCCAGTCGCTGGCGGCCCTTAGCTAACTCATGCCATGGAAAAAATATTGGCTGCGTGCGTGCTGGTGCGCTGTAAAATACGCCTCTTTTTATGCACCCTAAAGGCCTACGTTATCTTGTCTTACTGTACAGGTTGAGTAAGAATACCTATCCATTCCAACCATGGAAATCACGTAATAAATTCTTACTTTACTCTACATTATGAGTATTCTTTTTAACGTGTGGTAAATGCCTTACGCATATATCTCCATGAACTGAAAAGGCTAATCCACAGGTTTATACCCACTAAAAACCACACATGCCTGCGCCTATGATGGCGGAGAGGCGGGATCGCTATTAGGACTCTACCACCAACCCTGCCGGCGCTGCTGCCCTGAAAGCGGAACTTCACTGCAGATGCCTCATATTATGAGTATTCTAACCTAACCTGGGTAGGTTAGGTTAGAATAGTTGTAGGTTAGGTCTGAAGCCTAAAATTCTTGTAACAAATTCTTATAATACCTACCTACAGTATTTGAACTCTGCTAATCTGAGTCTATACACCTACAAGCAGCCAAGTTATCTTGATTGTGGTCCTTAAACATGACCTTAACCCGTCAAGTTCAGTAGACAATCACGGGCCGCGTCAACGGACGTTTCTTTGAACTTGTCAGCTAAGGCTGGCGCTGTTTGCTCTAAAAACTGACGCGTGAAACAGATTGGAGAGAACCTTTTACTGGAAATAAATGATTTTCTTTTATTTTAACACCTACTGTTTACTCGTTTCGTCTGTGGGAAGTTGTTAGCTTTCCTAAAGTTATTATAGGTGTTCTTTTGTTTACCAAATCTTGTAATAACATGAGAATAACATATTATAGATTCTTAAAAAGGTAACATACGGGCCTCCCTATTTAAGGAAAAGATGATTTATACTAACCGCCGAACTCGGAGACATTTAATGAGCACTTACTAACACTAAGTAAAGGTTTTCTCCTTGCGATCTTTATTTAGTGTCAGTTTATGCAACCATTAACGTCTCTGAGTGCGGTAAGCATGTAAAAATAATTGTGATTTATATCAAAATTGTCATTTGTTCATATGATCCGCAGATATTAATCCCGAGTCTGACAGGTTGTGTATATATATCTCTGACAATTCTATAAAGCGTACTCACGATACACGATAAATTCCAAGAATAGTGCAACTATACTAAAGTACCTTCTTACGAAGTAGGTACTCGTAGTAGTTGATCCAAAATGTTGATGAAACATTTTTAATGTACATTAGTTCCTACTTATTGCAGTGAGTAACAAGAAACAACTTAAAACCTTCTTAAACTAAAGCAGCCAGATTTATTCCGAGTGAAGATAAAAATAAAGTTTCCTTTAGTTCCATTAGGCACGTCCCGTTTTTACTCCCGAAGTAAATATAATTTGTATTTTCCTTTCAGAGTGATCGTAGATGGTAGACTTTTGTCTTACTACCGTCTACCTGAGCGTGAACTCAATTATAAGGTCACAAAGAGATTCCTTTATATTAAAATAATATATATTTTATTCTGCTTATGTTCTTTGCTACATAGCTCTGTTACTTTATCAGTCAATCTGAGAGCCTCACAAAGGTAGGGAGATGGGGTATAAAGTACTTGTTTTAGTTGTAGGTACTATTAACCTA
The DNA here is from genome assembly GCA_946251915.1 of Abrostola triplasia. Taxonomy (NCBI): domain Eukaryota; kingdom Metazoa; phylum Arthropoda; class Insecta; order Lepidoptera; family Noctuidae; genus Abrostola; species Abrostola triplasia. The sequence continues at coordinate 3,626,278 of OX276433.1, forward strand.
GTTTGGTGTCCGTTGTGATAGTTTTTCAAACCCTACGGGTGCATCTGTAACCTGATTCACCAATTGCAGGGTACAGACTCCTCTCTTTTCTGCCAGTCTCCACTCCAGTGCCATCCGCATCCATTCACATTCATAGACAAAACAAAATGATGTTCATCCCACGCCTAAACGTAATCATGTTGACAGCACAAAATTAAATAAATACCTACCTTTATCTTATTCTAACTAACATAAATCTCTAAGCTACCCATTCAGAAAATGTCTCCAGCAACGTGGATTGGAACGTGACCCAATCAAATATTGATCTGCAAAACTTTTCATTAGTTGGTAATTAATCTCCTCGCCCACGAAGACTTCATTTCAGTAAACTCAATATAAATAAGCATTTGTGAGGGTTTCCGAAAAGGTCTCTACTTAGTTTAGGGTTTAAGAAGACGATTGCTATAGCAAAGAAGAAGAGTAAATACTGATAAGTTGGTAAGAATAGATGAAGGAAGAACGCTGTTTTGTTTTTTGTATTTAGCCTTTTTTTTTTTTTTTTTTTTGTTTTCGGGGGGAAACCTTCAAAAGGCCCCCGGCCCCTATGGGGTAGGGACTGGGGAGTGTGGGATTTCTACCTCACTAAAACCACCCCGGTGGTCACCATCTGCACGAACAAGGGAAGTCCCGGGACCTCTAAAAAGAACAACTCCGGAACCTCCCCATGCAACGCCTATGTGGCACATCCCTGGGGAGACTGTAAAGGGGTCTCCCCTTAGCATCGCTGTATACGGCGGCACGTGACCACCGTGCCGCCGTCTTCTCTGGAGTCGCTATATAGGCTAACAGAGTTCCCTTCTCTGTGCGCCCGCAGCTCCAAAGGCCCGTCTGTCGTGTTTTTAGACGGGGTTTCGGCGTGTTGACTGTCGAGTCGGTTGCCGTCCTCGACACCTCCGTCTCCGAGCAGGATCCGCTCTCTCACGATCCCGCTCAGCAGCCTCCTTTTGTACCATTACGGTCTCGCAAAAGGAGGCCACCTCTCTCCAGTTCTCTGCCTGTGCCAACATCGCCCTCACTACTGCAGGCAGAGACAGATCTCTTCCGATCCTGGCGATCAAGACTCGCCGCTCAGTACTCCACGCAGGGCACTCTTCGAGCGTATGTTGTGCTGAGTCCAGGTCGCTTCCACAATGGTGACAACTTGCCGTGGCCTCTCGCCCTATTCTATTCAGGTACTCACCGAAGCAACCGTGCCCGGTGAGCACCTGGGTAAGTCTGTAGGAGATGCGCTCCTCCATATTCAGCCAGGCTTCAAAGTGCGGTAGAACGGCTTCGACAACGCGCTTACACGAATATTGCGGCTGTTGTAGCCGCTCGTGCCACTGCTCGAGCGCGTGTCGCCGTTCTAGCCGCCTCAGCCTTATTAAAGCGCTTCCTGGTACACTGTCGCCGCTTTGGCGAATTGTACGAATCCGGTCGTAGACCCTTGCATCCATATTCGCCAGGATATCCAGCGGCGGGAAGCGCGCCAGGAGAGTTGCTGCCTCGAAGGACACCGTTCGGTATCCTCGTGCGATTCGAATGGCCATCTTCCGCTGCAGTCTATTGATCTTAGTTCTGCAGCGTCGGACACCTGATAATCTGCTAGACCAAACAGGTGCTCCGTAAAGGACCATCGATCGCACGACACCCGCGTAGAGACGGCGAACTTCTTCCCGAGGTCCACCGAGATTGGGCAGCAGTCTATGCAATGCACCCACTGCCTTTTCGACTCGGGGAACCAGGCGCTCGAAGTGCTCTTCGAAGCCCCACCGACCGTCCAAGGTAAGGCCTAGATACTTTATGTATCTGCCTACCTGGACTTGCGCATCTCCCACACGGACCAACGAGCTGGGTGGCTCTCTGCTTCTCGGCAGTTTATGGAACCATAATGCCTCGGTTTTAAGAGGCGCTATTTCCAGACCCAGCCCGCGGATTGAAGCCACGACTATTGCCACCCCGAGTTCTGAAAGCCGGATGGTCTCCTCGAAGGTGTCCCCGCCGGCCATAACTAGAGTATCATCTGCGTAGCAAACAATATGGACACCGGCAGGGAGGACGACACGTAGAACCGCGTCGTATGCGAGGTTCCATAATAGGGGACCTAGAACCGACCCCTGAGGAACCCCACAGGTTATCGCCCTCCGCTGAACGCTACCGCCCCGGCCCACATAACGAATGTGCCGGTCACGCAGGTAGGCCCCAATGATGCTCCGCAAGTATGGGGGCACCCTATGGTGCAATAATGCCTCCCTAATTGCGCTCCAGGGCAGGGAGTTAAAGGCGTTGACGATATCTAAACTTACCGCCAACGCCACCCCACCATGAGATACAATTTGCTCCGACAGCGCACGGACACGAAGAATCGCATCTATGGTAGAACGGCGCTGCCGGAACCCGTATTGGCTATCAGCAAGATCGGGACCAATTTGTGACAGGTGCTTGACGAGTCTTTCGGCAATTACTCTTTCAAAGAGCTTGGAAGCCTCGTCGAGCAGACATATAGGACGGTATGCAGAGGGAGACTCAGCGGCCCTACCTTCCTTCTTCAATAAGACCAATCCGGCCTCTTTCCAACTGGAGGGAAACACGCTGCTACGAAGACAGCTATTGAATAGCCGTCTCAAGCGTTCCCCTAAAGCGTCAATAGCTAGAACCCACGCCCGGCCAGGGATACCATCCGGACCTGGCGCGGTGTTCCGAGCACGCAAGCGACCAACAGCTCGGTCCAACTCCCGGTCAGTTACCGCGAACTCATCTTGCCAGGCTGATGTTATGGGTAATGTGGGACAATCTATGACTGCTGGAAAGAAAGTATTTATGACCCTCTCCAGCAGAGCCGGATCCATAGTTTCCGTGATAGGAGGAACCCACGGGCGTAATTTACCCATAACCATCCTATAAGGTCTTCCCCAAGGATTTCTATCCAACCCCTCCAAGAGTTCGCTCCAAGATCGAGACCTGGCATCCGCGATGGCGTGTTGCAGTGCCATAGTCGCCTGTCGGTACGCTCCATAGGCTCTAGCTATTTCTGCCTCCGTAGCTCTCGGTTGCCTCCGACGTCGTTTGCGCTGATACTGGCGTCGTTCCCTAAGACAGACAGAGCGCAACTGCGCAATATCTTCTGACCACCAGTAAACAGCACCAGGACGCTGGTTACACCTGATTCGGGGCATGGAAGCATCGCAAATCGATACCATCCTGTCTCGAAACCAGGCCGCCTCCTCTTCTGGATCACAAGAGACCTTAGGGTGCAGCTAGTATTTTATATAGCGCATCGACTACGACCAAATTAACCTCAACTACATATTGCATCATTCTAACCAAATCATAAACAGCACGAACCAAAGTTCATAACAGTAAAAGTAATAATAACACTACACTTCACTTTTCGCACCCTACGCGGTGTTCGGAGGAAATTGAACATAAAAAACTATTTATTGTCTCATAAATCTGGAAAACTTTGAGTTACAGCTATCCGAGGTCGGATGGAGTCTTTATGACTCTCAATGCCCACCGAAAATAGTTTTGGACCTTTTCGCTCCATAGCGATGCTGAAATAAGTTTATAAATAAATTAGAGGACCTCCAACTTTTTACGAACTACTAAATTGTTTAATTTACTTTATTAGTGTAATAAATGTACTTTATTAGTGAACAGGGTGAGTGCATTTTTTAACTGGAATTAATAAAATGTTGTCGTATAACCTTGCTTATAACCATAGTATTCCTGCCATTGCTGCCAGCCTGTAGGTAGCAGACTTCGGAGAGCACACCAGACCAGGTATGCCCAAGTAGATGGCGTGCGCTGATCAAAGAGGGACGTGTGGTATGTAGGCAGTACGTAAGTTTACCTAAGGTAGCTAGGAAGACACCCTAGGGTTTTACCTATAAGAGTCCGACTTCCCCAGTAGCCCATAAAGATTTCTACAGTAAAAAATGGTATAAATAAAATACTCTATTTGATGCGACTATAATATCTGTAAGAAAGACAGGGCAGCTCCGAAAAACAGTACACTCGGCATTAAGAACGTCAATACCACACGCAATAAATAATATTTGTGACAATAGCCAACATAACCAACATTCCTCTATTTCTTTATTCTTTCACAATGTCATCTAACACAATGCCTGAATACCGTACATTGCACGTTTTATTTATCCAATTAGGTCCTGCGACACTAAATCCGGTCCACATTAGCCCTTCCGAATGAAGTTGAGGTAATAAACTTGTTATACACCATTCTCATGGAAGTAGGCTAGCAGGGGCACTTCAGACGTGCGTTCATGGAAATCTGCGTTTGTAGAATTTGAGAGCTTTTTGCAGCGTAAAGCGGGTGCTGTATTTGTACAGTGAAACAATATTATTATTTTAGTAAATATTGTATTGAAATAAAACTAGGTTTACGGATTTTATGGCGGTTTTTGAATTGATTTTTGGTCCCGACGTTTCGAATCCTTTACAGCATTCATGGTCACGGGCAGACTAAAAAACCGCGATAAAATCCGTAAACCTAGTTTTGTTTCAATGTCTAATATCGTAAGTGATAAAAATCATTAAATATTGTATTGTTTATTTATCAATGTTCGTACGTCTGTTTTAGTTTCACATAGTTTACATTGCTTCCGTTTATAATCAAATATTATATGTTCTTTAGAAATGGATTATATTTGATAACATTCATCCATAAAATATTTCTTTTCCTGCCCTAAAATTCACCTAACAAAAGTCTGAAACAAAACAATTGAAAAATTGCAAACCCACGAGAGTCTAAAATAGAACAATTGCAACATCGAATAAAACAACCTAGAATTGGTTTAGTTGAAACATCAACAAATTGTCCTACGCTACGGCGAACGCCTGTCTGTCCCAGCCTAAGGGTGAAGGTGAATGGACAAAAGCATTTCTCGTTTATCTCCACTTGACTCCGGCTTTATTGTTAGAGGAACAACACAATGCGCACTTTGCTATGGCGAGTACAAATTACCAGAAACTTTTTTATGACGTCACGTGGCCACGTATTTCACGAGGCGCGCATCCAACCTTATGACGAAGCCGGCTTACTGTTTATAGACATTTTGTGGGCACCACTTAACCTACAAACTTCATGACCTAGAAAAGTATCTGTTAAAATGAGTTAATTTCAGTCAACATAAAGTAGAAGAAATTTTCCACCTGCGTAATGTTTTCCGTGAATTAAACTGGAGTTATGATACCAAACAATAACGTACCGTTACACGCCAGGGCGTCCGATACACGCTAACTTTTGTTCTACCCACCAAGTTTATTTAAATGCAAAAAAATTGCAGAAGTTCCATACTGCCTCGTTGGTCTAGTGGTTCCTAAGCGCGACTGCTGAGCACGAGTTTCTCGGTTCGAATCCTGGGTCGGGCAAAATGTTACTGGGTTTTTCTATTAGGTAATTTTCAGTAGCAGCACGGAATTTGGATTTGTGCCCGGATGATGGCAACAGTCTCGCCCCCTACTACATTGGGACCGAAAAACAACTGGCGAAATGTGGGTGTACTGTATATGCCCCTCTGCCTATCCCTTCGGGGAATACAGGCGTGATGTTGTGTTTTTTTCCATGCATCATTACGCAGTGATTTTATTGACCACGTGCGGCTGTCATGCAATTTGGCACGGGTTTCATTTCTAAATCCCAATGCGCTTAGCCTTAATCCCAGAAGACAAGGCCCGGTCGCCGTCAATGCTCGATATGGCTGTCAGCCAAGAACTGGCCGAATCGAAGCCTTAAGTAACTTAGTGGTAATAAAGAGAATAGCCTCAAGCGTCCTCTTGTAGCTTTGTTAAATTATATCGCAAAGTTTGTACGCTGGCCTCAATGGTTGATTTTAAATATGTATAGAGAGAAGACGTATCCATATGTGTTATATGTGTTGTAAACATATATTGTGTGGACGTATCCATATGTGTTGTAAAACTTAAACATGTTTAATTTGAATAAAGCACTAACTAATTAATTAGGTAAACGAAGCACGACACGTTTAGAGTTATAACGCAAGCTTTGCGTTGATTCGACATACTGTGTTACTTTTTATGTGTCACCAAAGTTTTAATGCTGTGTGTGATGTGTGTGAGTATGGCAAAACCTGTCAGAAAATAATTTCTCCCGTGAAAATTATATTAGAAACAACTCAGTTGATTTGTGCGTAATTAAGATGTGTTTGTTGTGGTACTTAACAAAACCATGTTTTTAATTGATTGTGTAATTAATTTTTGACAGGAAAGGCGCGTAGGAAAATTTATTAAAGTTAGCTTATTGTTCTGGTCACTTAATTTAAGCTACGGAAAGCTTTATAGATTTTTACAGGCCACGATTTTTTTATTTTTAGTCTTAACTAGCTTCCACCCGCGACTCCGCCCGCGTGGATTTCGAATGTTTTATAGCCTTCCTCAATAAATGGGCTATCTAACACTGAACGAATTTTTCAAATCGGACCAGTAGTTCCTGAGATTAGCGCGTTCAAGCAAACAAACAAACTCTTGAGCTATATAATATTATAAATAATAAATAATATAATAATATTATTATTATAGTATAGATATCATTTTTAGATTCGATTTTTAAATGGCACTGAAACAAAAGAATTATGTTTTGTTGCCAATTGATAAAATCCATAAATAAAACTAACATCATTTCTATACCAATAAAATCCTTTTAGCTCTTGCTTTTTCTACTTTTTTCTTCTTTAAAGGTCGAAGAGATGAATAAAAACCAATGCATATAAAAAAAACTGATTCAATTTTTGTTAGTGCTGTGTGTAGTTCCACACACAAGTAATATGATGGAGCTCTCGGAAATCCATTCAACATGAATCGGTCACAAAGCAACGAGTATTACGGATGCTGGCTAGTGACGTCACAAGTAACTATTGAATGAACAAATACTCTGCGAGTGAGAGAAAAATACATGTTAAAACAAATGTATTCTTCTGTATTGATAGTAAATAAATTACGACGCTTCGTGTGGTTACTAGGGAAACCATTAAACATGAAAATTATGTGTTCTAGTCTTGATATTTCGTCTGCAATATTCTAAAACTTCAAATACAGGAAAAAAATAGATTGAAGACTTATTTCAGACTATAATGTAACGTTTTTGAAACAAATCAAAGGATAAAACGCACATATTAAACCTTCCCTTCTATCGGTAGTTTGTTAGCAGTAAACCCATAATAATCTAATTGGTTACTTGATACTATAATCTCTTCACTGGTTTCAAAATTGTAGTCTAACAAGACGTGTTTGCCTACGAAAATTTTAACAACCGATATTGTATACTAGGCTAGTATTGATGAAATAACGGTTCTAAAATAAGGTTTGTAATGTGCATCAAATTTCATAATGTTATTCGATATTTAAATGATGTGTACAATAAAGAATTAAGGTTTTAATCAAACAGCCTTAAAAGAAAAAAACATCAATTGCTGCTCCATCGTCCCAACACTAAGGTGTGGGGTGCGCACACTGGTTTGTGTACACTGTATACAAACACCGTGTATTGTGATCTCAATGGACAGCCACAGAATAATGGACACGGTGCAGTGCCATCCATCAAACGGGATTAGCGTGTTTAGTACGGACATTGTATAGTTAGCGGAGTGCGCGGCAATAATGGTTTTTATGAGGTTCGTGCTTGTGTGTATGGAAGAAGAGTAGAGTACCGATGTTTTTTGGGCTTTGTCTGCTAATGACTAGCATTGCAGAGCCTATCAATCTTTAGGTGTTTAATTATTGGCCATTTATGTCTGCACAAGAAAGAAACATAAAAATAATATAGTGCAAAGGTACTGCTTATTTCATTAAGTTATCTCTTCCAGCAGATCTGCGAAAGGATAAATCTTTCTTCACGTAATATAATATAAAGAATGGTGTATATATGTATATTTTTTTGCCGAGTGGCATACGACCTAGAATTGACCACCCCCTTTCCTCCGAGGTCGTCGCGCGTCGTAAGAGGCGACAAAGGCAAAATCCAGAAGATGGGCAGCAGCGTCTTTTGTAACTTCACCACTAATACTGCGATCCCTAAGCCACTTGTTAAGCGAAGGGTTAATGGCACACCCCCCACACTCTAAGATGAGGCCTTTGTTTAACAGTGGACGAGTTTGGGCTGATGATGATGTACAGATTAGCCAGTCAACAAAAACAGAGTAAGGCTGTCTAATCAGGGTTCACCTGACATACAATTAGTTACTGAACTACTCACGCTTGTGAGGTTATTTGGACTCTAAAATATTGATACACCGGCTCTAAGTGCAAATGGCTTTTGGCATACTAGCCAAAAACCTTTGCTCTAGTACCTATACACAAGTTTTAAGTACGTACTATGCCAATAATTGCTCAGCTTTGCGTACTGCACTGGTTTAAATAGATTTAATTCCTCGTTTAGCTCGGCGGCAGCTAACTATTCTGGATTGCAGTAGCAGTAATAACGGTGGAAGTTAGCTTATGTTCGGTACAGTATTATTATAATCTGAGTTAATGGTTCTTTGAGAAAATCTATGAGAATTTCTGAAACCATTAGAGTCGCAAAATTATTAAATAAAAGATAAATTAGAGTGAGTTATGTAGTGTATGGGTATATGAAGACCAGCCCCTTTACATTGAACTCTTAAAGCAGGACTGTTTAAGATGTGGCAGTGAGATGTCGCTACCTGCAGTATAATGCGGCGTCTCGCTTCCACAACGTAAACTGTCTTGCTTTATGGTAAGCTTGCAGGTGCTTGCCGCTATGTATACAGTACAGTGCGGAGAGTCCCTCTCACAGTGGACAATGCAAACCCGCAATACAAACTCATAGTAACCCGCAGGTCATAGAATTTCGACAAATCAAAAATAATCTCATTATTCCAAGAAACGTTTTCAACAATAAAGTAAGTTTCCCAGAAATATGAGTACAAAAACTCCTTATATTGGAGTAAGATGTCGTATAAGAGTCCAGGATTTATCAAAAGGGCCATTCAGAAATTTGGGAGTTTAACTTTAGTCGTACAATTTCTTATAACAGGATCTATAAATAAACAAAGTTTATTAAAAGGTATTGTTAAGAGTTTTGTACTGAAATAAAGTTACAAGTTATTTCTTTTCAAATCAATTGAGACCTATTAATAAGACAAGTACCTTCTAAGGTTCTGAGACCTATAACATGACTGTCGGAATGTGGGTGTACTTTAGACCGCTATATACAGGCGTTATGTTATGTTAAGAGTACCATACACGGGGCGACGCATTGCACGCAAATCGCAACGATTGATCTCTTCAAAATTCCCGCTCACGCACGGCAATCGGTGCTATGTTGACATTCACACTGCGATCGGTCAGTTGCGACGGCGATCCCTGCGATCCATTACCTCGTATATGGTGCCCCTTGTGGTATCTACGTTTCTACTCACCAGTGAGGAAGGACAGTCGTCTCATGGCCGGGAAGGGATGGTTGCCTGAAGTATCCAGAAGGTCTAGCTGGTACACCTCCCCCCGGATCCTGTACAGCTTGCGATGGAAGTCTTCGATGGTGGGGGTGTAGCTGTCCTCGAACTTGGTGCTGAGGAACCTTGAGACTAGCGACGTTTTGCCCACTCGCGCTGACCTGTTGGAGGAAGAATTTTTGATTTAGAATGAGCGAGATAAGTGTTAGTCTCCCTCTGTAATAATGGATGCTTCTTTTTATTATTCGCTTTAATATCAAAGTATTTTATGTGAAATAAAAAATATTTATTTTCTATTTATGGGAAGTTAATATAATAATAATAATAAAAATCTTTATTGGTTCTAAAAAACATAAAAACAATAATTAAACCCACCACACTGTGTGACAGTTTGTCGGCGGGAATAGCGCTCGATAGATATTACACAGTTACAGTTTCAAAATACAAAATGAACTATATAACTACTTAACTACTTATAATATTATTCGCTAAGTAACATACTACGTAACTTATTCTTTAAGGTTAGCTTACTTATTTTAGTATTTAGTTTTCTAAGCCCGTCATAATTATTATATATCGAGGGGATCAAATATTTATTGGTTCTTGTGCCATAATAGTAGTCCATGCCCTAGGTTGTCATTGCGACGACTAATTATGACAAACTTTCTGGTAGTAATTTTTTCTTCAAATCCCACGAACAAAGAAATTATATGGTTCACAATCGTTACTTTCAAAAGAAGCTACTTCGCAAATGACTACGAATTCATCTTAACATTTCTTATCACTGTCCCGATATACCTTAACGATCAAAGTCATTTGCTGACAGCCGGAACCGGCTTAACGTGCGCAGACTCGTGGAAGCTAACGGAATCTCTAATCACAGATCCTGGTAATACCTTAAAAAGACAAATGGAAGAACTTTGTTCCGGTGGGGATTAAAGCGGTACCTAGTGGCAATTCCGACAATGTTGTTGAACTTGAAGAAGTAATCTTTACCGGAATTGTGGTTTAAGCGATGAAATTAAGCTTAGTTGATGTGAATCATCCTTAAGTATCGATTTAGTATGGTTATGCTCGAACTTTGATATTTGGATTGAGGCCGCAGCAAGTTTTTTCAGAGCTTTTATTTTAGGACTACTTTCATCTCATCTTTCATGATATTAAATAACATGGGAATCTTCTTCTTATCGTATGGTTAATGAACAACTTGGTGTCTGAGTTTAAACCACCTGTACGCCATTGGCATGGCCTTACACACCGTTGAAAAATCTCTCAAGTGTGCTGGTTTCCTCATGATGTTTTCTTTTACCGTTTTTAGCAACCGATAACTATTTTATAGTACGTACATGAATTTGAAAAGACATTGGCGCATGCCGTGATTTAAACCTGCGACTTTGACTTGGCAGTCCAACGGCTATCACTGCTGAACATGGGAATGAACCACGGGAAAAATACATACTTTGTCTAAAAGGCATATTGGAAGCATTTTGTTAATGAACAACATCTATAGTAGACAAATAGTCCAATAAAAAGAAATGGGGGATAAAAAGTATGGTACTAGGGTACCACTTAAAGATGATTGTTTCCTATTCCCAATTTTTACCATAACAAAGGACCGAGTCATAATCAAACTTCAAGAACAGGAAAAGCCGCGACCCCTCATTGTGAACCCAAGCCTGTGGTATTATGGCTTACGTGATTCGTTTGACAAAATTAATGATTTATATAAATAATATTCTGCGAGCATTCAAAGAGGGCTTTATGATTCCTTTAGTATTCATACAAGTATATTTTGAGCGCGCTTGTTGGTGAATGGAAGAGGGAATTTAAAAATAACAGTTGGCTGCCTCGCTGTGAGAGCTGCACTACGCCTCTCATATAGAATTCCTTTAATGTGCGAGCAGCAAAAATGGCTTGCATTCAATAAACCCCTTTTATTTTTTCCGTTTTAATTATCTGAAGAGAATGGAATGTTTTGTTTGTACTGTTGGTAGCTAAGCTCATATTTTTAATCTTTACCTATATACTTTATGCGTATTTATCAATGCGCTGGTATTTCCTGAACTTCTTCTGTAAATACCGGCTCAATGATAAAGGAAATGAAAATTAGATAGATCCAGATATGCAGAGTGCAGCCACGTATTGCCAATTATATCGTAGGTGCCATGTAATAAGGGGCGAGGAGAGACCAGTACTATACCAAGTAATAACCTCCGAGCTGCTACGAAAATAACCTAATAAAGAAGCCCAATTACAATAGGCACAGTATCAACAAGTCAATCAGACATTGGCAGTTGGGACAATCATCTAAGCGAGAAAAAACTTGCCATAGAATTACTCTTTTCTCAAGTAAAGTTCCTGTCACATAAAAAGAACGCTGACCGTTAACTTAATTTCTTGAATTCCAGTCTATTCCAAAGTGTTACCTAACTAGTAAACAAATATAACATAACATCACGCCTGTATTCCCCGAAGAGGTAAGCAGAAGTGCACAGATAGTACACCCACATTTCGCTAGTTATGTTTATTAAGTCCCAATGTAATATGGGGCGAGCCTTTTGCCATCAACCGGGCACAAATTCAGACTCGGTGCTACTACTAAGAATTACCTAATGGAAACACGCAATAACATTTTGCCCGACCCGGGATTCGATCCCAGGACCTCGTGCTCAGCAGTCGCGCTTAGCAACCACTAGACCAACGAGGCAGTCAAGTTGCTAGTAATTAACATTTTTAATAATGCTACAATTAAACATCATCATCATCAGTCGGAAGACGTCCACTGTTTAACAAAGGCCTCCCTTTAAACGCCACAAAGAACGAAAACTTGTCATAAATTAATTACAATTAATTAAATTATAAACTACAATATCCTAGGAGCATAAGAAGCGACTATATCCGAGTGCAAACATAGTTGCTGACAATAGCTCAGCGTTCATTTTACGTGACGCGAACTATACGTATAAATGCCTAAAGACATAGTTGGTTTCGTTCATATCGCTCAGATCACTCGCCTAGAACATTAAAAGCATTGAATTTAGCTACAATTTGCCAGTAACGTGATTTTCAGACCACTTGATCCCCTCGCCAGACAAACGTCACGAGAAGGCAGTTCTTGCGGCGCTCGTAATATATCATTCGGTAAATTGATTGGGCAAGGAAAAACTAATGCTGACCCTTGAAGAGATCGTCCGTAAACTCCAATTCGTCCCTGTCCTTGACATCTACCAAGATACTAATGTATATATTATTGCAATAGTAACACAGTTAGCAAGTCACGCAATTATCCGTACATACTTGAGCTAGTTGAATTGAATAATAGGTACTTTATACTGTCTATTATTATCGTCAGACTAGGCTAGATAAATCACTTAGTAGGAGCAGAGTTCATTAAAATATCTTTGAATATTGGCAGAGCGGCGCCACGGTAAGGCGACTGTCGCGGGTTCGAGTCCCGCTTGTGTCCATCATTTTTCAAGTTTCCCTTTATCAATTTAAAATTTAAGCCTAGCATGGCATGCAAAAAATATACAAAAAGTCATATATCTTTGAATACTTAAGAAAGTGTATTTAGCATTAAGAATAACACTTATTTAATTAACTGACTTCGAAAAATGGAGATAGTTTGCCCACTAGCTTCGTGCACAGGGTAGGGATCAAATAAAAAAACCCTCGACGTCTTTTATTAAAATTGAAATTTGAATTTTCAAGCGACATCCTAAAATATCTCTTCCGCCATGTTAATGACAATGTTAGTAATGGTTATAGGTCGTTAGCTCCACAGGCGGTTTTTTCTTCTACTCTTTCTTGCTACAGTCTACAAATTTTCTTATAATTACTCTATTGAGCGAACGTCCTGTAATTAGAAAGTGCCCGCTCATTTCATGACTCATTAATATTTCAAGGGTACGAGCAAGATAGGTTCCAGGACTCTTCTTAAAATTACGTTGAATTATATCTGTCAGCATCTATCTAAATGTAGGATCAAGTATTATTCACTAAGTTGTGGTATCCAGCTTAGAATTGAGGAGGAACCACCCAACCCACGGTAGGAAAGGGTTACACCCTTTCCTCCCGTGGATCAAAAATCCCAGAAGAGCGGCAGCAGACTCTTCTGTAACTTGATCTCCAATACTGCAACCCGCTTGCTTGTGCAAGTGTAAGGATTATGGCCTTTATTCAACAGTGGATGCATTCCGGTTAAAAATGACGATCATTAAGTTTGCTCAGTTTGTATAACATGATGAGACTTTTCTTCTACCCCGAGAAAAGCTCCTATGGTTCTTAAATCAAATTATTACACGCCTATGTTATCTACGTTGTTATAGTCTTTTATATAGACCAAAAATTATGAATTATGTTCCTTCGAAAACTAATAAATTTAGTATCTATATAAATAAGTAAGCCAGCGTACAATCAAGAAAAACTTATTACTCAACATAATGAATTCGCTCACATCTCACATTAGCAATAGATACCTATTACCTTAATAACTTTCACTACAACACAGGAATACTTAGCTGAATTTCAGTATAGTGTATTCAGTATAGAACAGCACATTTCTCAGTCAAAGCAAGGTAAATTGATAGAAACAAACTGTATTTCTCCGGGGAGCGCACTGACACATACCTGTGTTCTTAGCGTTTCGGAATAACGATGCCTCATACATTTTCATATTTATTTTATACAAGCTTCCTGGGGCTTGAGCGGGTTCTCTCCAAACTTGTGAAATGGGTGCAGTTTTAGTTTAGATATCTTTGTTTAAGTACGAAGTATTACTGGTCTAATATAATGTAGAAGGATAAATATAAAGTGGTTGAAAGAAAGGGATAATTTATTTGACGTGTTCTGGAGTGGAGTGACCCACTGCTGGGCTTAAGCCTCCTCCCCTAAACGTGTTTTGGGCCTTTTGTATCCAGGTCTTTCTCTGTACAGCAACATCATCAGCCCACCTCGCTGGAGGTCTGTGTATTACTAAGGGTAAATCTGCATATTTTGAATCTAAAGAAATACTCTAATCATGTTTATCAGCCTAAATCTCATTCAATTCATCACGTTGCACCACAGAACCGTATCTCCATCTTCATCGATCCCAAATGCCTCTAAGACCTTCTAAATTCTTTAAAGCTCTTATTACATCCCTGTGAGACTAAACTTCAGACGTCTTTAGTCTTTACGACTTCAATAGCACTGCAATACAATCCGTACAGTAAGTTCCATCGAACAATGTTCCAGAGACCAAATTTTGTTGAAAATATTCTCGGTGCAGTTCACTCTTTATTTGTTGAAATATATTTTCCAACGCCTCCCGCGTTGGTGGTTCTGGAGGTATTGTGTGTCTTTTACAGAGCTCTGTTGATCGAACCGTTTAATGCTGTGCAATACTGCTGTGTTCTTGTTTTATATTTAAAGAGAACTTTCTTTGTGGAATAGTGTAAAGAGTATCGCCGTTACACCACAAAACTTTCGAGTCTAACACGTTCATTTCGCCAGTTATGATATAGGTCCCAATGTTATTGTGGGTGATCCTATTGCCATCAATCAATAATTATATTACCATAATTCCAAGTACCATGCTAGTAGTACTAACAATCATCTAATAGAAAAACCCAATAAAACTTTGCGTGACCCGGGATTCGAACCCAGGACCCCGTGCTCAGCAGTCGTGCTGAACCACCACCACCCACAAGTCTACCAAAGCAATTTTGCCAGTCAAAATAATGATATTTCAAAGTATACACCTGATTAAGTTACAAATACTCGGCAACTAACATTTCAGTTCAGAGAAGCTTGCACTATTCATTACTTACTAAATAATTCAGTTTCCATCAGTATAAACAATGAACAGAAACACAATATTGTAATATTGTTTTGAATATACAATATATACTGTCAAAATACATGTTATTGTGGCTACTCGTATTTTTGGTAAGGACCACATCGAGGTTACACCATTATAAATAAGAATGATCAGAATCCGTTTTTAGATATGTTTCATACAACATACCCAAAATACAGTTGAATAAGACCGTTTTACTTTA
Source organism: Abrostola triplasia (assembly GCA_946251915.1). Lineage (NCBI taxonomy): Eukaryota > Metazoa > Arthropoda > Insecta > Lepidoptera > Noctuidae > Abrostola > Abrostola triplasia. Next base: position 3,641,789 of record OX276433.1, read on the forward strand.
GTACTCTGTAGCCAAAAATAAGTTGAGTGACTTCAGGGTTTGTTGTCCAAATTATTATACAAAAGGTTTAGGGATCACGACTGTATTGATGTCTATTTTTTATTGAAAACGTCGCCTTACTCAAGGAATTTCTCCTGTATCGTGGGCGCGTTTTACAAACATGAAATGTCACATACACTCGCCTAAACTTTGACGAAACAAACATCTGGGGTTCGCACAAATTTTTCTCATGTGCAAAAATCGAACCCTTAACGCAGCAGTCCAATTGCTTAAAAACTGCGCCAATCAGGTCGTCCAATGTTATTTCTCAATATTTTTAATAGCCTTGATTATATATAGTAATAGATCATACCACGCTATCTGGACAGTCTGAATCGTAACCAACCTGCTGCTCATATTGTTCTCATAAACTTCCATAAAGACCACAATTACCGGCCTCTTGATAAATGGGACTTATACTGTCTGACTCGATCTCAAAGCTCACCTCAACTCACATCTTTGGAGTATACAGGCACATGTGTGAGTTCACCATCATAAACAAACTCCCTGTTAAAAATCCCTCAACCAAAACGTACATTAAGCACACAACATTTTACTGCATATTTGAGGACTACCCCCTCTGTTTGCACAGGTCTAATGCAAGTTGCCTCTTAGACGTTAGACGCTCTTCTGAATAATTAAATGAGGCCTCTTTGACAATGAACTACTCAGTCCGTACTTGTGTTACAGTCACTTGGGTTAAACCTTTTTGATTGTGGATTGTTTGATGTCAATGTTAATTAGTGTTCTGTAGGTTTGATTGCTGTGGTCTCGGTAAGGCAAAACTACCTATATATTGCTTTATTCTGTTGAAAGTTTTTTTATTGGGAGCACTAGGTAGTAGTTGTTAGGAGTATAACGCTTCCACGTCGTAAACAGTCCTGCTAGAAGAGTTCGTGGTATGGGGGCTATAGGTACTAAAGTGACAGGGTTTATTTTAAGTCGTTCTATGGTATAATCTAACTTTTAAGAACACCGTCCTTCTAGTGTGTATCGAGCCATGGGTCCTGAGCAGTTTATTCCGGTAGTATCGTCGATATGTCGTTTATCTGTCTCAAGGGTCAGTATAACTTCACTTATTTACTTACGGTTAGACCTTGAATGAATTATTAATTGCGTTAAAGTTTATTCCAACATTATCTTTACATATATGTGTAGCCTGTTAGTTTTAGACACGTAGCCGGAAAATGTCTACTGGTAACTATCTAATCTGGCGATTCTTTTATTAGAAAAATATCGTGAGGAAACCAGCAAACCTTAAAGGTTTTTCAACAGAGGCCTACACGTGGTTGAAACTGACACCAGGTTGATCATCAACCATGATAAGAACAAGGCCTAATAAAAGCAGTAATGCGAAGGAAAATGGTTTTATAACACTTTAAAGGTACGTTCGAAATAAATTCAAGCGCCCTATAATTATGACGTAACAAATTTGATTCCAAAGTCGTTAGTGGAAGCTACTAACCCCCACGAGGGGGGAGACTGATTACTATTTCAAAGCAAATGGTATCATTATGAAAACCATTCATTTTTCTAATTACACTCTATTTTCCTCTTTATTTTATACTGGCTGCGCACCGCACGGTGTTACCCGCCACATATTTTCGGGGTAAACACAAGCGTGAAAGAGTAACAAACATCCATGTTTGTTACTCTTTCACGTAAAAACTACAGAATGGATTTGAATGAAATTTCATATGGAGGTAGCTGACACTCTGGATAAAAACATAGGCTACTTTATATCCCGAAAAAATGTAGCGGTTATCACAGCTAGCAAATGACATAGATAAGACTCGCAAGTTTTAATAGTAAAACGTTTAAACAGGAGTTGGAATACATTTCCATAATGGTCGCTATCTCCGCGGCAGGGTGCGGAGTAATCCTTGCCGCGCTGAGTGTAACGCGTATCGTACTTATCTCGCTAATTGGTAGCTCGCCGTCTGTTTACGTACGGGCTTCATTTTATATTCCAAGAACTGATATTCAATTTTATTCTGTGTTACGCCATTTTACGATAATTTACGGATACGTTCTGCTTTTGGTCGAAGTGCTTACCTTTCATTAGTATTCTATAAGTATGCTCTTTTGAATATTATCAGTTTTTTTATCGTCAAAATACTGGGAGATAATCCTACTGGAAAACTTACACTTTGCCTGACCTGAGAATCTAAACCAGGATCTCGCGTTCAGCAGTCGACCTTTGTGACCACTGGACTGATGAGGCAGTCAGTTATGACAACGATGCTATACAAATTATCTGGCTATACGACTATATTTAATCGAAATCACACTATATAAAGGTGAAAGTTTGTGAGTGTGTTTGTTACCTCTTCACGCTCAAACAGCTAGACCGATTTTGTTTAAATTTCAGATGGAGGTAGTTGACACCCTGGATTAACACATAGGCTACTTTTTATCCCGAAAAAATGTAGCGGGTAACACCGCGGGGCGCAGCTAATCGTTCATTAAAGTCACATATTTATTGAAGACAAATGCCGCAAGTCATAAGTTTATACTCATAAAAGAAAAGACAGGAGACTCCTTATGACGTCAAGTCACGTCCCCGTTTGCCACACAGAGTTAATTGTAAAATACCGGAACTTTAAGACTATAATTCTTCCTATTCTTTCTTGTCGATAATTAACCATTAGGTTTAAGGTTATATAGAAAGGCTGGTATACTAGCTACTTATTCTTACATCATTGTAGTGATAGGACAGCTAGACTACGTCTGTATAATACATTTTAGGGTTGAAATTAAAAATAAAACTATGGAATGATTATCCTCAAGTACCTATTATTACATATTTAAAAAAAAACGTAGGTATTCGCTATTTACAACAAATTTTTGCTTGCAATGATTTTCATGTTAAAAATAGTCAATTAAAATAGGAACGAAACGTATTTAAATTATTTGATTTGTAAAACTAAACAGTTAAACATCGTTATATAACGAGATACCTACTAAAATACAAAAATGTTAATACTAAAGTGTACAAAATATATTGACGTAAACGTAAAGCACTAGGCTTTGTAATGGTTTGTCTGGGAAAAGAATAATGGCGCTATTCAGACTCCTCTCGAGAACGATTAATATGGATAGGTACTTGGATAGTCTGTTAAGTAAAATATGAAATTATTTTGATTAATATAAGTAGAAGTAAGATAACACTAACCTGGCCATAATTTTCCGTAACGTCTTCATTTGAGGGTTAACAAAACCTCTCACAGGTTATTTATTTTTAAAATGTTTACGAATTAAATATGGCATTGGACAGGGTTTTGTGGAGAAATAATGGGGAGGCCTTTGCCTAGCAATGGGACACCGAACAGGCTACATAAAAAAAAAATTAAATATTAGGAATTTATTATATTAGATGTCATTATTGTCATATTAGTAAATATATAGTAAATATAAAATAACTTTATACTGTAAGTAGTGGTGCATAAACACCCAGATTTCGCCAATTAATTGGCTCCATGGAAGAAGCGAGTTCTCTGCCATTAATCGACCATATATCTAGACTCCGTATTGCTACTGAGAATCCCATAATAGAAAGGTCTTCCAACCGTGCCTAACCCAAAAAACAAACCCAGCGCTTTCGACCAGTTGTCCAACAAAGCATATTAATATGTATACACCTCAAATCATCACACAAGTAAGCACATACTATCTCATCTAATACTTAACGGTATTGCCTATATTATACATTCGGGATCCGAGAATGAATTCGTCCTAAGACAACAATAGCAAATTGTTAGGCACGTCGTCTCATTAACTACTCTGTAATCTATTTTAATGAAAATCCTTTATTATAATATGTAGGTAGAAATATGGTCCTATGTAAACCTGCTGTGCGGTAATAACTTTATATTAGCATGGTAACACGGTAAGTAAAAATTATAATAGTTTTTGGACACGTGTCGTGGTATTTTGCGCTTCAATCTGCCTAGAATTAGTCTCGAATGGAAATTTAATTAATTCTACCTAGAGGAAGAGAGGCCTTGATGAATTATAGACTAAATTTAAAATGAATAGATTTAGGAATTTATCATAGGTATTCTGCCAGCGCTTCTGTCAGCCATTTTTTATCCACGAAATAACGGAAGAGGTTCTCAAGTCGACGCTTATATTTTTTAGATTATAAAATAATAGATAAGTTAGAATAAGTATATGTATTTATGTATGGTTGCTGTGTTAATGGTTACGATGTATGTTGAGATACAATGTTATTGGTTACGATGAGGCTGGCTTGATCTTTATAATGACTTAAAGCCATAAAAAATATTTAAAAAAACTCTACCTACACCTTCAGTGATTACCAGCGTGATAGTAAAAATCTTTCATACAGAGAAGATACAAGTACTCACAGGTTGGTATTTACTTCCCACAAATTCGATTAACCAGATCCTATATGAACACAAACTAACATTCCCATTCGCCGAAAAATCGCGGACATTATCAAATAAAAGTCCTAACAAGTCAAATTTCTCCAAACCTAGTGAACCTTCAAACACGTATATATATTACTAGCTGCGCCCCGCGGTGTAAATAAAGTTATATGCAATATGGTGCAATAAAGTTATTGAGTATTGAGTGTTACCCGCTACATTTTTTCGGGATTTAGCCTGTGTTAAGCTACCTCCATATAAAATTTCATCAAAATCCATCTAGCCGTTTGAGCGTAAAGGGGTTACAAACACACTCACAAACTTTCGCCTTTATAATATTAGTGTGATTTATTAGCCTGTGTTGCCCCACTGCAAGGCAAAGGCATTTAATTCTTCCACTTTATCCGATCGTGTGCTAAAGTGGACCAGTCTCACCTATATGTATATCTATTACAAATACATAGAACACTTTGGAACTAGTAAAAGCGCCTCAACAGCCTCCCCGCCGGCGATACAGAAAATAGAATGTCAAACATTTAAAATAGCTTGCCTGAAGCCATTTGTAACTAAAATATCCAGATCTTCTTTTAGAATCAGAAGTAGATATCTATTTGGACAATAGGTTTTGTTTTATTAGAATTATCGGTAGATTATATATACGAAATTTGTTTGATTTATTGATACATGCCTGCAATATTCAAACGGTAGGTTCTAGTATTTAGAAGTCCAAACACCGACATTGTTTTTCCAGCCTCGTAGCAATATCACATACAGAAATACCCACACTCGGGATTAACATGCAGATCACATAATTTTTAATCCGTTCGGGTATCGAACCGGCAACTCTTAGCTCAGCAGCATCGTGTAGCCACTGCGCCATTCAGGTCGAATATTTTAGTGTTCATTTGGCTAGCCCATTGCTAATGATGATGAGAGATGGTGTTGAGAGGCTACCTATAGACACAAAATTTGACGGTTTCTATAACTCCCTATATGATCCTTGAGCCTCCCTATTTTAGCCTTGATCTCTGCCAATCCTTTGGATTTTACAGGCGTGATTTTTATCGAAACGATTGTATGCGCTTTTTCAAAAAGATGTGTCCTGTTTCCTTTTTGAAGTCGGTTAATCCTTATTAACGCCACATTCACCGCATTTCCTCGTATTCCGCGTCACAAATCTACATGAAGCAAGCGGATTTTCTTATAAAACAAACCAATTATATATGTTTGAACGCGCCTTAATTAACTGTCGTGTTGCGTTGGTGTCGCCAAACGCCCTAGAAATAAAATCTGCGTGAAATGAGTCGAGCAAAATCGCTTAGACGTGTTTTTTTCTAAATTAAAGATATTTATTCAAAACGAAGGTATTCAAAATTCTTTATATACTTAGTTTGCCGAGTGTTAGTTGATGAAAAGAGGTTTCACAACATCAATAAAAAACAAAAAAAGCAGTAGCAGCACGGAGCCTGAGCCCTGAATTTGTGTCCGGTTGATGACAATAGGCTGGCTACCTATTACATTGGGAACATTAAAATATCTGGTGAAATGTGGGTATACTATGTTTCACACCTCTGCCTACCTTCAGTAAATACAGGCGTGATGTTAGGCTTTTCAGGCATTATAAAAGGTACTATATTATAAACAATATAGGGTATATTGCTTCTTCCACGAAAGTATATTCATACACTCTCTAAGCATTAATATACTGCATGAATTCATTGAAATCAGGATTTTAAAGGCACTATTTTGATACGCAGTTAAATATACCCGTAGTACGTATATTATAAACAATATACCCACTGAAGTATGTTCAGAAACTCTCTAAGCACTAATATACTGCATTAATTCATTGACATCGGGATTTTAAAGGCACTATTTTGATACGCAGTTAAATATACCCGTAGTACATATATTATAAACAATATACCCACTGAAGTATGTTCAGAAACTCTCTAAGCACTAATATACTGCATTAATTCATTAATAATTACTGTACACAGAAGCTGTTGGTAAACCTTAATAAATAAATAAATTAATTAATTCATTCATTGACATCGGGATTTCTCGTCGAATGTGTACCTATTATCTTGAGAGCGGCGCCGCTGGCACCATCTATCACCTTTGCCATGATCTATTGGGACAGCGTGGCACATAGTACGTTATTAACACTGGCATCTAATTAAGACAAGTAAGGCTCTTGGTATAACGACCCTTCGTTTGTGTTATCATTATACAATTCGCAAGCTATTGTTAAGCATATTGTTTAGTGTTCCTTATGTGTATGGGAGAGACATTTGGCTTTGTAGCATGGTATTTTCCCTTTAAACTTAGTAGATTGTCTCTCTTCTTTTAAGGTCTTATAAGGCATTGCGCAAAGGTTTTAACCCTAATTTATACACTACCGCGTTGTGAGATTGACGTTTCGCCTGGGTTGCACCGGCCGTGGTCGCAAGCAGACTGCTTCTGCCACCGCCTAACTGCTTGCGCCATGACCGTTGCAACCCGGTCTCAGCGTCAAGCCAAAATTAAAACCTTGTGCTCGCGTTAATTCCCTTGTTGTAATTTAATTTGATTTTAACCCACTTTACTAGTCTTCTTCTTAAGCTTGTCCAGTCAGCTCAACAATAACCTTGTAAATTTTCCCTGTAACTAATAAAAAGTGTGGTCACATGGAAGTCCAAACACCGACTTTGTCAAACAGAGTTGTCAAATACCGCATAATGTAGTACTTCGAAACACTTTTATAAAGCCAATTCATGAATCATAATATACCTACACAAAACGTGTACAATATACAAGCTTATAAAAAATAAAGACGAGAAAACACGATACAATTAAATTGAATATTTCCTTTTCAACGTTGAAATCCATCGCAGGCATTGTATCAACTTGCATTCCTTACTTTTCTTGGAACAATCAGTCTTTCTATAAAACTCAATAGAATAATAAGCCTTCCTTCATAATACTGGATGGAAAGGACTGGAGTTGTGTATCTATTATTCAATTTATTTATTACTCGATTCAATTTGAGGTAAGGAGGCGAAATACATTTTGGTCACATTGCGTAAAGGGAACACAGATTACTTTTAGGTGTTTTGTTTAGTTACTATAGGTTCTGATTCCCCATCCCCATTCCTCGTGTCGTAAGAGACGACTAAGGAAAATCCAGAAGATGGGCAGCAACGTCTTCTGTAACTTCACCACCAATACTGCGATTCCCAAGCCGCTTGCCAAGCGTGGGGTTTATTGCAGCCGCCTTATTGGGGCTGCCCAATCAACCTTTGTTCAATAGTGGACGTCTTTCTGCTGATGATGAATATAGGTTTTCAATTAATTTTAAGTATTTCTCGGCAATTCATTTCACCATAGAATTATACAAAAAAATATATATTAAAATATCCTTAACAAACGCACTTTATTCTAAGGCACTGGCTAACATTACTACAATTTACATAATGTACTCAAAAATCATGATGGCAAAATGTAATATGCAATAGCAGACCTCTGCCTACCCCTCCAGGGAATACTGACATGATCATTTACACACACGAAATTCTAGAGTTTATCAAAATAATATTCCAGAATTAACGTGCTTAAATTGCATATAACTTTACCAGACTCGTTTTCATTACTCGTATGACATTAAATAGCGGTACCAAATGCCACAATATGTGTCTACTCACACTAAATATTTGAATAGATGAAAACACCCGAGGGTATACACCGTAGCGTGCATGAAATTTCAGTCACTCCTAAATTCATAAGCGTAGAATGTTCAGAACTCAAACAGGTACCATGTTAGGCTTTCATCCAACGTTTACCGATAGTTTTCTAATCAAATATGAATTTGATGATGCGCCGACTGGAATGTACATTGTACACTCTTGATTTTACATACATAACATCACGCCTGTATTCCCCGAAGGGGTAGGCAGAGGTGCACATATAGTACACCCACATTTCGCCAGTTATGTCCTTAGGTCCCAATGTAATAGGGGGCGAGCCTATTGCCATCAACCGGGCACAAATCCAGACTCCGTGCTGCTACTGAGAATTACCTAATGGAAAAACCCAATAACACTTCGCCCGACCCGGGATTCGAACCCAGGACCTCGTGCTTAGCAGTCGTGCTTAGCGACCACTAGACCAACGAGGCAGTCAATTTGATTTTATATTTGAAAATTGATCCCTAAGACCTCCAGCCCCCTTACCATGAACTCTTAAAGCAGGACAGTTTACGTTGTAAGAGCGAGAGGTGGCTACGTGTAATGTAATGCAGCGTCTCGCTTTCATAACGTACACGTCTCTGCTTTAAGAGTCCATAGTAAGGGGGCTAGATCGTCCGCATCTGTATTATTGGTGTGCCCGCGGTAAAATAATGACAAGCTTTTGTTTAAGAGTCATCGAAGATGTTCTATGTCAATAAAGCGAATTAAACCTTTGTTACTTACAGATGTATACATATACAAGGTGTGAAACAATTTTGGGGTAAAATTAGGCATGTACTGCAAATCTGTGACGCTATGCTGATTTAGATTAGCTATAGCTAGCATCTCCTTTGGGGTATTGTCATGACTCGTGATCTTATAATAAAATTCTCGTGTCACAATGTTCGTTCCCGTACTCCTCCGAAACGGCTTGACCGATTCTCATGAAATTTTGTGAGCATATTGAGTAGGTCTGAGAATCGGCCAACATTTATTTTACCCCTTAGTGATAAGAGTTTCTTACCTGAAATTCACGCGGAGGAAGTCGCGGGCAACAGCTAGTAATCTATAGTTACGTTTACACATTTTGAATTTACTATTGTCCCTTCCCAATTATGTCAATTTTCAGTGTTCCCTCTGCAGCAACGGGATATAATATCAGTTTTATTTCAATGAGGCAACATCGCTCCGGCAAACAATGTTTATCAGTGTACAACATACAACGTCAATATCGATATTTTGTTAACAGTTTAATATTAAGTACAAATATGACTTTAACATAACATAACATCACGCCTGTATTCTCCGAAGAGGAAAGCAGAGGTGCACATATAGTACACCGACCTTTCGCCAGTTATGTTTTTTGGTCCCAATGTAATAGGGGGCGAACCTATTGCCTTCAACCGGGCACAACCAGACTCCGTGCTGCTACTGAGAATTACCTAATGGAAAAACCCAGTAACACTTTGCCCGACTTGGGATTCGAAACCAGGACCTCGTGCTCAGCAGTCACGTTTAGCAACCAACGAGGCAGTCCGATGGCTTTAACAATGATGACCTAAGTAGGTATTTTGTGCGCATGAATGGCAATAGTCTGGTCTGGAGCGAAATTACATACATTTCGCTTTTAATAAAGAGGTAGCTTAGCCTACCCATTTAGGGATTACAAACAGGAACAGTTGCTTATGCTGTAGGCCTCTGGATAACACAATCCCCGGCTTAGCGAAATGTGGGCATCATAATTTAATGTATCCAAAGCATTACGTAAACGCAGCGGAATGTAACAGGTTATATATGTACCTAAATTGATAAAGGAAACTTGAAAAATGATGGACACGAGCGGGACTCGAACCCGCGACTTTCGTCGTACCGTGGCGCCGCTCTGCCAACTGAGCCACCGTGTCACTGCTCGCATCCATCGAATTTCAAGTTCCCTTTTAGTATTTACGTCTTAAGGGTGACGTCGGGTTATATATGGCCTGTAAATAAATAAATGTTAGCTCAAACGACAGGCACCGTTATACAATACAATGCAAGTGCGACGCAGACATAAGTCACGATAGACAAGCATGTCGCATATAGATGTCCGTTCCACGATGAGAAACAATGTGGACGCTGCTGGGAATACTACGAGACGCGGCATTCAGATGAATAACACTGCTAGAATGTATCGATGCATGCTTGGATTATGTAGCTGCCATACAAACACTAGCTGTGAGCGTCTAAAATTTTTCAAAATCAGTAGGTCGAACACTTTTTGTGGACTCCGAAAAATTAATCCTCACATCGTCACAGATTTCTGAAAATCCGGTCAAGATTGAAATAAGGCACGAAACTATAGAATGCACTCATAATACATGAAGATTTCTAACATAGGACATGTCATTTTTCAAGATAACATAAAAAGATAATAGCACTATAAATATAAATAATAAAGCATTGTCTTATTGCACAGAAGAAGTTACATTATAAGTAAGTCTGGCGCGGTAACTGACGTGAAACAGAAACGCAATTCCATTGAAAATATTGCAGCGGCTTACACGGATAAGCGGTGAGAAATACAATACAATAAACAGAGGCAATACAAAACAACTGATACACATAAAGAGAAAGAAGGTTTCGTTTTATGTTATACTAATCTAGACACTAATAATAACAGCCTGTGTCCCACTGCAGAGCAAAGGCCTCTTCTCGTATAGAGAAGGAGCATTGATCACCACGATAGCTCACTAGGTTGGCGATTTCAGATGATAAATTTAGGTTTCCTCACGATGTATTCTGTCACCGTAAGTCAGTGGAGTCTTAGAATAGGTATTTAAAAAGTATTTATTACATTGAAAAAGTGCAATGACCTTGTGCATATTAATTCGGTATGTTAACCATTAGGCCACTACAACAGACACGGACACACTAATTTGATGATTTACTCCACACATAACATCACGCCTGTATTCCGCGAAGGGTTAGGCAGAGGTGCACATATAGTACACCCACATTTTGCCAGTTATGTTTTAGGTCCCAATATAATAGGGGGCGAGCCTATTGCCATCAACCGGGCACAAATCCAGACTCCGTGCTGTTACTGAGAATTACCCTAATGGAAAAACCCAATAACACTTTCCCCGACCCGGGATTCGAACCCAGGACCTCGTGCTCAGCAGTCGCGCTTAGCAACCACTAGACCAACGAGGTATCCCGTAAAAATATTTTATGACACAAATAGGTACAATCGAGCTTGTAAGCTGTAATGTATACACATAAATATTATAACTATAAACCTGGTGCTAACATCACACCTCTACCTACCACTTCGGGGAATAGAGGCGTGATATGAACACACAATGCCAATTTGATTACAGAACGTGTCAGAAACATTCGGTGTAAACAGATTGTTAGGTAATGCAATAGAAAACCTATTGGGTGGGTAATCTATCAATTTGCCGGGCGACCGATCAAAGGTATGTGGACTAGACTAATCCCACATACCTCGTATAATTTGTGTTGCCAATACTAGGTGCTGGCGTGAGTATGTATGAAATGAGTTTCGTTGAAACTACATATTGCATAGATCGTTTGAATGGTTTTCTATCTTGTCCCAAGAGACCAGTGGATTTGATTGCATACTTTTAGAGTTATACATTCTTATTACATTTCTGATTTATACTCTTGGTGAGTCCATTGCTTTTAACTAAGTTTCACAATTTTATGGCGATTAGGTCCGTACCTCGTTTGCCTGTTTTGAGCAAACTGTATCTAGCGCTTCCCTAAAATTAAATTGGCTCCTATTGGATCAAATTTTACAATTATATGAAGTAGGTAATACCATCAAAAAAAGCTTCGATTTGTATTTCTGAGTACCTTGTGATTAAAAATCACATCTTAAGAAAACTTTTGACCTACGAAAAAGTTTGTGTAAGAAAAAACTAAAATTTTGGACGTTTACTTCGTAAATAATCTAGGTACGCGTAATGCCCAATAGAATACAAAATATTAATTATGGTACTTGTTTCGTTGGCGTAGAAAGTTCTTTACTAAGGTACCTACTGAATAAAATAGACTGTACAATTTTCTAGGTAGACATAATGTTAATTACGTGTTAAAACTAAAACAGTTTCCCCTCAATGAGGTAATAAATATAAAATTCAGTGACAACTAACCTAGTTAGTAGTTGGGATAATATAAATTAAAACACGACTAATTTATTACATTCACATTTTAGGGTTTATAATTATTAAGTTTGCAGCTACAATGTAAAACTTATTTATAAGCTACTAGCTGCGCCCCGCGGTATTACCCGTTACCGTTTTCGGGATAAAAATTAGCCTATATGTTAATCTAGGTTGTCAGCTACCTCCATATGAAATTTCATCAAAATCGGTCTCGCCGTTTGCGCGTGAAGTGGTAACAAACATACAAAGTACAAACACACTCACAAACTTTCGCCTTTATATTATTAGTGTGATAGGAGGTCCATGAAAAAATTTTCGTGCTCGAGTTTGGGAATGATGAATGGCCACGTTTTATTTATAAGGGCAGGAAGATATTCATCAAATGAAGTACCTATTTTATCAGTGACTTTGTGAATTTACGCTGGGAAACAAACAGTTGAAATATCGTTAGCTTTCCAAAAGCTTTGTCCATTTGTACGCTAATATCAGAACTTTGCACTGATAGTTAAGTTTTATGACCTAACTTAAAGAAATCACTATACCTACCTAAAATATATTAAGGGAGATTACGTATGTCTTCAATTGACGTCCACAAAAATCAAGATAGCAGATGAAATGAAAAGTTTATAGGTACAAATTGTTGCCAAACACCAAAAAATTAAGGACATGAAACGTTATTTTGCGGCATTCCAATGGATTGATTGCCCCAGAATTTTTAGTTGAGAATATCTATTTCACTCCTAAACTTATCAGATTTTATAAATGATGCAAATGGCAAGTCGTCGTTCATTGTGGCGTTCTAAGGGGGAGGCCTTTGTTCAACAGTGGACGTCTTCCGGATGATGATGATATAATAATAGCTAATTTAAACTTATATAAAACTAACTAGCTGACCCGAGGTATGAAAAAAAGATGTTGGCCGATTCTCAGACCTACTCAATATGCTCAGAAAAATTCATGAGAATCGGTCTAGCCGTTTCGGAGGAGTACGGGAACAAACATTGTGACACGAGAATTTTATATACAAGATGTATCCCAAATATTAGGTATCTAAACAAGTCAAACCAATGGTAGAAGTGAAATCACGTTACACTCGCCGACAGAGGTGGTTATTACGAATGTCAAAGCTTCCAATCGCGCGGTATTTGCAATTTGTGTCGCCGATTGTCATCCGGTATGATTTATTGATACACAGATATACATACAGATGAAAATGATGCCTTTTAAACAATGATTTTTGTTATTGATAGGCATTACTCGGTTAGGAAAAGGGAATTCGTCGCGTTTGTGCTGTCAGAAATATCATTCAAGCAACAAAAATTCATTTTATTATAATATTCAATTACATATTTAAACGTTATACATAAAACACATGGTATTTATTTATAAGCTTACGAACATTGATAATGTTATCACACTAATTTATGAAGGCGAAAGTTAGTGAGTATGTTTGTATGTTTGTTACCTCTTCACGCTCAAACGGTTAGACCGATTTTGATGAAATTTTATATGGTAGTTGACACCCTGGATTAACGCATAGATTATTTATCCCAAAAATATGTAGCGGGTAACACCGCGGGGCGCAACTAGTAATATTATAAAATCAACAAAACTCGACGTTACCATTGCGCTGCTAAGCTGCTCAAGAACTAATTTAAGTAAATAGTGATGCTTTTAGAATAAGAGAAAATATGTATTATTTATTTATTTTTTCTACATACACTCATCATTATAGATGATCAATGATCACCTAATGCAATAAGGTAGTAAAAAAATAAAGCATTTATCGAGAAGAAAAAAAATTGAAAACCCTTCACTAAATTGTAAACCTAAGAACTACCAATTAGTTCATCGTATTTTAGCCGTTTGAAAGTCTTCGCTGCAGTAAAATTTACATTTTAATTAACTGTATACATTAAGATCGCGGCTACTACAAATACAGACTGCCTACCTGATAGGGGAAGAGGCGTTACTTTTAATGATTACCATCAAATTATTAATAGACTAAAAGTTATACCTAATAATTTGACCTTCTGTCTTTATTAACTGTCTTATTTACTAATCATAATCGATGCTATATTTTAAAAAGCACACTGGCAAAGCGGTGTTATTTGAAATAATCTTTGTGACGTGTTTGTGCCTGTACCTATTTCGTCTACTAAACACATCCATTGCAATCCATTTATAATATCTTCGTTTTCTAGATTGTCACCTACTCATTCTTCTTTTAGAAGAATTATTTCCACCAAGAGCATGACACTTGTAAACAGCTATGCTATTCTGAAACGTCACCTTATATTTATATATATTTATGTATTTATTATGTTACAGAGTTGTTCACAAATTAACAAAGCCCCACAAAACCGAGTGATCGGTTTGACTGTGGGATGAGAGTCTCACTACAGTACTCACTCGCGCACTTGCTCGCTAGTGTCAAATCTCACCGCGGATTTAAAAGTGAGTTCGTAAGTGATATCTTTAGAATAGCACGCCTGGTCATAGTATAGAGCCGTAGTATAGAAATTGGCCAAACAGAGAGAACGATTAAAATAAATAACGCAACATAAGCTAGGTAGAATTTTAACATCTATAGGTAATTTGCTATGATACACACTATGTATGGTCAAGCCGTAGTACAAAGATTCGCCATTCAAATAGCGCCGAACGTAGGTATCTGGTACTGTATCGACTCTCCTCAAATCATCACTTACAACCTCTCTAGTCAAGCATCCAAAGCAGCATGGTAACGATAACTAAAATATTACCGTTACTATTGCTGGGTTTTAGTGGCACATGCCTCTGAGATGGTAATCATAACCGTCAACGCTGTGACACGACGGTATTTGTTACGTTTATGACGTACCGCCTACGAGCGACTGTCAGCCCGCCTGATTTATTGATACAGTAGGAGGTGGCGACAGGTTCGCCCTTCAAAGGTCTTCACGAGCGTGGAATCGCAAAAGATAAGGATGCATTAGAGCAGTATTTTTTAACTATTTACATTGTATATGACTGCCTCGTTGGTCTAGTGGTTGCTAAGCGCGACTGCTGAGCACGAAGTCCTGGGTTCGAATCCCGGGTCGGGCAAAGTGTTACTGGGTTCTTCCATTAGGTAATTCTCAGTAGCAGCACGGTGTCTGGATTTGTGGCCGGTTGATGCCAATAGGCTCGCCCCCTATTACATTGGGACCTAAAACATAACTGGCGAAATGTGGGTGTACTGTGCACCTCTGCCTACCCCTTCGGGGTATACAGGCGTGATGTTATATAAATTACAATTTTGACGACCTGATTAGCGCAGTGGTTAAGCGATTGGACTGCTGCGCTAAGGGTTGTCGGGTTCGATTCCCGCACGGGGCAAAACTTTGTGCGTACCACAGATGTTTGTCCCGAGTCTGGGTGTTTGTGTTTGTGATATTTCATGTTTGTGAAACGCACCCACGATACAGGAGAAATTCCTAGTGTGGGGCGACGTTTTTTTTTTTAAAAAAAAAAAAAAATTACGTATACTATAACCTACGTTAAAAACAAATAATATTTACAAATGAGCTGTATTGAGTAAATCTCAGATGTATACCTAACGTATGGATCAAGAAACGTATAGAAAATTGCAATTGAGTGGTGTAAGGTTTTTTTTATATACTTAATACATATTTATGAATTTCGGTTTCTTAGGATAGATAATTTCGACAAAACTAAGGAACGAACTAATTTTGATTCAGAAAATCAACATCAGAGCAATGAAGTTATTCCGCGTTCAAGTTTCAAAACTGCATAAAACAGAAAAAACTATCTACATAGCTTTGTTGGTCTATTAGTCGCTAAGTGCGACTGCCAGGAATGACGTCCTGCGTTCGAATTATGTGTCGGGCAAAGAGTTATTCGGTTTTTCTATTATTATTTCAACACTGATCGTTTCACTGCAGGGCAAAAGCCTCCCTTTCCTTCCTCCATTCCTCTCGGTTGTAAGCTGCGATAATTTATTTATTTATTTATTGAACTTGGGAAAACTAACAGCAGTATATTATGGATAAATAAATGTGTTCTTATAACTAGCCTTAAAAAAATATACTACCCACTACATTTTCCACAGATTACTATAAAAAAACAACTTAAATCTGTACGCAGACAGTAGCTGTAACTGTGAGCAAAGTTAATAATATAAAAGAAAGATATAAAAAAAAAAAAATCAAAAATCAAAAATAATGTTATGGTAGATACAACCACTCCGATACTTCCCTCTTACTTATAATCAATGCTAACATGTGTTTTAAGATAACCACTTGTTAAGTCTATTGGCATCTCTATTTTTTGATATGCAAACGACAGTGACAGGTATAATTTAACCGATTGTTTAACAATGACAATTTATATAAGTAAGGGGGTTAATGTTTTTTGTATTGGAAAAGTAGCATGAAATACATGTAAAAATACATCCTATGTGCCTTTTAGGTTAATATGAAATATTGCCTTTCAAGCCTACTGCTGATCCTTTAACATTTTAATTATACTATTTTTAAACCTAGATTTGCTAAGATGTAATATATCGATTTCACTGAACTTTTTATTATAAGTATTTACCAGTCGGTACAGCGGAGAGCGCACGCCGGAATTCGTTCGACACAGACCAGTTGCAAACAAGCGTCTGGTGCGCACTTCGCGTCCGTGCACTGTTCGAGGAATCAGGTAACACAAACCATTTACCAAGTCATGGCAGTCAAATTTACTTCGGCATATACCGAACAGAGTCATAGTATCAAGAAGAGTTCTTCTAGATTCCAGGGTCAACATGCCGTATTTCTTGAGAATTAGTTGGTGAGAGATTTTTTTTTTAAAGCATCTGTAGTGCATTGCACGGATATATTTACGTTGCACAAGTTCAATGGTGTCCTTATATTTCGTATAATATGGATTCCAGATAGGTACTGCGTATTCTAATTGGGGTCGGATTATGGACTTATATAGATGTAGGAAGGTACAGGGGCGGCGAAAATCTCGAGATGCTCTCATTACAAAGCCAAACATTTGGTATGCTTTATTAACTATATTTTGAACGTGTATATCTAGATTGAGCTTAGAGTCAAGATGTACACCAAGATCGCGAAGACAGGTAACTTTATTTAAAACGCTACTAGCTAGGGTATATTCAAATTCAGTAACTTTTTTTTTTTTCGTAAACGTAATACTGTGACATTTGGGCAGACTAAGACGCAGTTTATTAATAGAGCAATAGCTAGAGAGACTATCGAGATCCTGCTGGAATTCTAAGCAGTCTGACGTATTATTAATAACTTTAAATACTTTTAAATCGTCTGCGTATAAAAGAAATTTAGAACACTTGAAACACGTTTTAATATCGTTTATGAATAAAATGAACAATAAGGGCCCTAAAATAGAACCTTGTGGGACACCCGACGTGACTTTGATAGACCTAGACTCAAAACCATTAACTACCACTTTTTGTGTTCTGTTTGTAACGTACGATACAAACCATCGAAGAAGATCACCCCTGATACCATTGTAGGCAATTTTGTTGAGTAACAATGTATGGTCCACTTTGTCAAACGCTTTCTGGAAATCAGTATACACAGCATCTATCTGCTGTCCATTATCAATTCCAACAAAAAGTTGGGTAGAAAACAAAAGAAGATTGCTTATACATGACCTATCTTTGACAAAGCCGTGTTGTTCAGATATTATAATATGACGTAAAATCGGATATATTTCTTTATGAACAAGTTTTTCAAACAATTTAGAGAGAGCTGATAAAATAGAGATCGGGCGATAGGTCTCCACATCGCTTTTTGACCCACCTTTATGTACCGGTACAATGTTAGCACGTTTCCATATGTCCGGAAAGATTCCATTTGATATGCACTTGTTGAAAATTATAGAGATAGGATGGACGATGGTATCACAGGTACTTTTCAAAAATATCGCTGGTATGCCATCCGGGCCTGGCCCCTTTGTGGGATCCAGTGATTTTAATTCTTTGCATATACTATATGACGATAAGTTCAATGTGGTTACGTTAACATCGTGTTCAACACATGGGGGAGGAGGTTCCCAAGAGTCATTATCAAATGTGGAGGGTTCATACACAGAGTGGAAAAAATCTGAAAATAAATTACACGCTATGGTGGGATCATCAGTGGAAATTTGTTTATAGTTAACTGTGCTGGGAATTTTATTTGAGGTTTTGCGATTTGCGATGTATGACCAAAAAGCTTTGATATTCGTAGGTATAGCCTCTTCAACTGATTTCATGTAGGTTTTATAGCATGCATCTGCTACTTTTTTAAATCTGGTTCTATAAATAGAAAATATTTCATAGTCCCTGATGTTGCAGTATTTTTTCCATTTTATCCAAGCAGATGTTTTGCGTTTAAAAATGTGTATCAAAGTTTTAGAGAACCAGGTAGGGTAATTAAAATTTTTATTTTTACGTACAGGAGTATGCAGTCTAATTATTTCGTATAATTTGTCGTAAAATGTAGTAACCGCTTCTTCAGGTGATAGAGTGTCAAGCATACCACTCCAATCAGAATTACCTATGTCTAAATTTATTTTTTCGTAGTCGGCTTTGTGATAATTTAATGAACTTAATGATTTCTGCCTGGAATTGCGAGTGGTTCCTTTAATAATAAGCGGTACATAAACATAAAAGGCGGGATGGTGCTTATTTACCGGCAAAAGTGGAATGTCAGCTGTATGTACGATAGAGAGTTTATTGCAGAAAAATAAATCCAGTATGCGCCGATTGCTGTTAGTCAAATGATTATATTGTTTTAAATCTAGCTGTGAGCAAAAGTTGACTAAATGTTGAGACGCATTTTTATGGGGAGTATCTGCGGCGCATTCCACATAGTACGGAGAATTTTGGACCCAGTTAAGATAAGGCATATTGAAATCGCCAGTCAAGATAGCATTTTCCACGCAAGAGTGGTCGAATAAAGGTAAAAGACATTTAAAGAACTGTATACTTATCTCTTGTGCAGTATTTGGAGGTATATACGTAGCGCAAATTAGATTACATTTATCATTGTGACTAGGAATTTTAACTATTATATGCTCAGGCAACAATACTGGAGGTGTCAAAGAAAGGCTAATCGCTTTAAGCTCACGGGAGACTGCTATTAGGACACCGCCACCATCTTTTTTATCCGTGGCAATACGATCTCTGTCACATCTGAATACGGAATAACGCTGATCAATGAATTCGTTATCAGAAATAGTAGGTGTAAGCCAAGTCTCAGTAAGAATTATTACGTCATAATCATCTGCCAGTATATTATGAAACAAAGTATTTAGTTTAGTCCTGATTCCTTGACAGTTTTGGTAATATATGGATAAATTATTATTAGCCATTATTTGTAATTTTAATTTCAATAGAATTGACAAGCAGTAGTGTATTCGTGGTATCATGGAGTATAATAATATTATTCACGCAATAATTTGATATAAGTTCCCAGATAAGTTCAGATACAGTAAATAAAGCATATAATAATAATGTTCGATTATGAAAGTATAGCAATTTAGAGATCAGGCAGGAGTTAGGCACAGGCATTAAGTTGTAAGTGGCATTTACACAAATGATTACAATATGGCATAAAGAATAAATGAATAAACACACATGAGAAGTATACATATGAACAAGTGAGTAAAGCAAAATTAAGCAGCAAGTATTAACTACAGTAAATAACGCAAATACGGTTTTTTTAATGATCATGCTAGTTATGACTGTTTCATTTACCAGTGCCTTGGTTATCTGCAGAATTTGCGAGTTTATAATGTGAAATAATTTTACGTGATATATCTGCCTCTGTACGAATAGCAAATGTGGAAGAATCGTCCGTTTCTTTGACCAGAACTGTAGCATTCCGGATCCACACGTACTTGTAATTACAGGCTTTGGTAGCCTCACGACACTTGCGAAACAAGTCTTTATTGCGGAGCGTGAGATGCTCGTTCAGGTAAATACGGCATGAGGTACCAGCAAGGCCGATGCGTTCGGAAGTTAGCCCCTTAGAGAGTCGGTAGGCGCTGAGCATGTTATCACGGAGAAGTCGTGATGTAAACTTAACTATTATATTTTTAGGGCGTATATTTTTCGAATGCGCGTGTGGCACGCGGTGTATTGCAACTATATCACGTTGAGACAGTGACATGTTAATTTGTGCGGCCAATGATTCCAGTATAGTGACAAGGTTCTCACCCCGTTTTTCCGGCACGTTACAAATTTCCATATTGCATTGCCTAGCTTGCTGTTCAAGCATATCTATTTTATTTTCTAGCAATGTTAGTGTTTCTGTCCCAGATTTACTCATTTTCGACTCAATGTCAGTGAATCGTTTAGCCACATCTACACTGTTCTCATTATTCATATTGACTGACGACTTCAAATCTGACAATTCTTGGGATAACACTGTGCAGTTGGCTTTCAGTTCCATGACTTCCGTCTTAGTAATAGTGTACTCAGAGCGCAAATCCTTGAGGTCATTGTAAATTTGAGCAGACGTCAAGGATAGTGAATTAAATTCCTCTCTGAGGGTATTAATACTCATATTTACATTTATAAACTGATTATTCATATCAGCCCGAAGACTATCCATCCCTTCTTGCATTTTTACGGTTAATGCGGTGATAGCTTGGGTCAGTTCGCATTCAGGCTGCTTCCTTTTTCTTTGGGTAACGTTAGGACTCGACGCTTCCGTTGTAAGATCAGGATAGGAATTTGATTTACTTGGCGAACGCAGCATTGTGTAGAATTAACTAGCAGTGCGGAGTCGCAAATAAATGCCAATAGCAATATCAATAATTAATTCACGACAGCGTAAGGTACGCACGTATATTGCGAGCTGCTGGTAGTTATCACGTAAACACGTAGGTAGCGGTAAAATATTTCGTTGCGCGGCCGCTACGCAGTGATGGCCGAGCGCGTCCCAGTACCACGCACACAACCGCGGCGCAGAACAGTTTTTTTTTATCGAGGCACTTAAGCTTAAACTTTAAAGTTTTGAGTGTAAAGGAACACAATCTCAAAAGACTAGTGTTTAAAACTTGAAAAAGGCTTATTCTTCAAATTCCCGGACGAACGACGAACTGTCAAAAAATATAACAGCGTTCCTGATTGGCCAATGCAGTTTTATGATTCAGCTGTTCTGTGTTTACATTAACTTACTATGACCAATTTGAATGCTTAACTGTTTTCTTGAGAAATATTTTCACGTTATTCACAAATCAAGTTCAATATTAATATTAAATGTCACTAAATTATTTGTAAAGTGTTTTTAGATGTAGGTTCACTGTTTATTTTTGCAAATAAGTTGATATAACTCACTAATTAACGATTGTCACTGGTTTACTGTTTATTGTTATTGTTCTAAAAGCGGTTGGTTCTTTCACTAAGATAACACTATCACTTGTTTTCCAAACGGGAAAGACTATTCCCATGAGATTATTTATGTCTCACAGCCAGTAGAAACTAATTTATTTTAATAATATGCACAGAGAGATGTTGACAGTTCAAGTTGACAGTTGATATGGATATTAGGATATTAGGTTATTCTATACAGCAGTACCTACGGAGTCTTGATTAGCGTCCGGTCGATGGCAAAAGGCTCGCCCCCTATTACATTGGGACCTATAACACAACTGGCGTTTAGGTTACCTACTATACACCTGTCTACCCCTTTGAACACAAGCGTGATGTATGTAAATGAACGAAATAATTATAAGTTTGTTATGTATATATTCTAGGGCTTATTATCGAACACAGTCATATTAATTAAGCTTACATAGTATTTACATATAATTATGATCTAACTAACCTTACTACAATATCTCCACGAGAGAGCTAAATCAATTTACACAATAATGAGTCTGTTGTACATTCAGTGGCTAAGCGGTTGGACTGCTGCGCTAAGGGTTTGATTCCCGCACGTGACAAAAAACTATGTTATCCGCAGATGCTTGTCAGATACAGGAGAAAATCTTAGATAGGGGCAACGATTTATAAAAAAAATCCTATTTTGTAATCCCATATGAATTGTGATAATCTTAAAGGGATACAGGTACTCAATATCGAATAACGTGCTCAACCGAACCCTACTATCGCACCTTAATACCTAACCTTTTCTCCAGAACACAGCTACACATACATATTAAGTTAAATTCCGTACCAACGATGTTACTACGCAATCCAATAATCAGAACGATCAGGGTAAGATCCTCCATTGAACCTATATCGAGACCGTCCACATTTGTCGAATCAAACAAATCGATTTACTATGAAGGTTAACTAACCGATCCGATCTCATGTTCGCTGTCAGGAATTTGTACGTCAGCAGCGTACGAATTCTTGACGAAGGCGAGTGAACAGAATCGATTAGTGAACGATGAATTAGGTATCGATTTCGAATGTTGAAAACTCGGAATGATATTACGTTTCTGTCTCACCGTTTCTGTTTAGGAAAACATTTCCTGTAAATGACTCTTCTATATTCCATTCGATTTAAACGATTATTTACTGCCTTTAATAATCGTAAATGGTATTTTTTAACACTCTAGTTTTATATCCCGTTGAGTTAACAGGTATACTCTACGCTAGTATTGCCTAATGGCTATTCTGAGCTATACAGACATACACGTTGCCTATGGTCTATGTATTTTTATTCACACATTTCTACATACCAGAATGCCACGATAAATGCCTATAAAATATGAAAACTCAATCAGTCATATTCAAATTGTATCTATGGCTTAATGCTTGAGATCTGAACCAACGAAGTCAATTTCAAACAAAAATAGCGTTGACTTTAATTCAGGATTCCTGCAAATGTTATATCGTTCTTATTGTAATTCAGACCACGCTTCACACTCGTGGGAAAGAGATCGTGTTTCGAATTGTATTTTTTAAGGTTACACATTTGCAGTGAAAACTAATTTTGTCTAGACCGAACAATAAGTGATGTAGTTGACTAAAGTATAGCACATACTTTAACAACTGCACCCAGAATAAGACCTATAAAATAACTAACAAAATGTGAGTGTTCTATAAAATATACACCTCTGCCTACCCTTTCCTAGGAGTAAAATACGTGATGTTTATCTCGTACTTTTTAAAATACCAAGACATCTTTGTTTGTCTTTAAAAAACCCAATATAAACATGAGACTAGCACAACATAATCATAACTGTGAGACTAGTCTACATGACCATGATAACATGACTGAGAAATAGGTGAAAGCATCCACCTCCACCTCTTCAGGGAACGCAAGCGTCATGTGTATACATGACACGAACTCAAACGAGCAAAAAACTTTGAACGAAGAGGGAATCCAACGTTGGCCGCCCGCTGCCACGCTTATATTGCTCGCTTGGCTCACGCAAGCGCACAATTCTTCTTTTCTTTTTGCCAAAAATTATTTTTTCGTGTAACAGTTTCGTGGGTAAAACTAGTTTCACCTGAAATTGGGTTTTTTCAGTAACTTTTTAGTGTTAATGTTGTCTAGCTGTGAAAATATAATTGGCACCTATTGTGAGTGCTTTTACATTTATGAAATAAAGCACACTGCTTGACTGCCTCGTTGGTCTAGTGGTCGCTAAGCGACTGCTGAGCACGAGGTCCTGGGTTCGAATCCCGGGTCGAGCAAAGTGTTATTGGGTTTTTCCATTAGGTAATTCTCAGTAGCAACACGGAGTCTGGATTTGTGCCCGGTTGATGGCAATACGCTCGCCGCCTATTACATTGGGACCTAAAACATAACTGGCGAAATGTGGGTGTACTATTTGTGCACCTCTGCCTACCCCTTCGGGGAATACAGGCGTGATGTTACGTTATGAAATAAAGCACACATAATTCTAGCACAAATAATAAATTGTATGTTTTGTGTGTTGTCTTTTGTTTTAAGTTTCTCGTACCTAGAACCTGTCTACGGTTTTGAATGACGATGTTCACTTGAAGTACTGTCAGGCACAGAAGTTCAGTTAACTTGTTTTGAAGTTTAATTGTCATTGTAAAGGGGTAGGCAAAGTTGAAAAGTGTTTTAGCTGTAGCTTTTCGCTCAACAGGCAATCAGTCACTGAACTTGGTTCAATAAAGAATCGAACCTTACCTAAAAATCGTCTGCCTCCTACACAAGTGGCAAGACTGGTCGAATAGAAGGATAAATGAATGGGGGTGACATAATGGCTGTTATCGATGACATATTATATCGGAAATATATATGAATTTTCTGCTATGTCGTGGGTAAGTTTGTGTGTAACGTAATGCACCAAAAAGAACGAGGTACGCCAACGAGCGACTACTATCTGTCTGATGAATCCCTTAAAGTTCAATGAATTACACTCCTTTCTTTTTACCTCTCATAAGCTATTTTAAAAGAAGCATTACAAAGGATTTAGTATCCATACATCCACTATACATCGTTAAAGTAAAGGAGTTAGGGAAGAAATTTAAAAAAATAGAACTTACCCCAACATAACCAGTCTGTAGCAGTTCTTCGGAGGAGGCACGGACTCGTCACAAGCCTGCAGAACTGGAGCACTAGGTCCTGGTGATCTCTCTGGATCCGACTCTTCCCCCACTCCAGCGCCTCTCCGACACAACCACGAGGCTCCACACTTGTCCCTCGCATCTTCTACTGGTGCTGCGAACTGGCAACGTCGCGGCGATCTTCTTCCACTGGCTAGAGAAGATTTTAAAGGAGATGGCGGGGCTCTGACAGGACTTGATGTCGCCCTGACAGGAGATGTCGTCACTTTGACAGGAGAAGACTGGAGAGATAGACCTCCTCGCTCTGTGGTTCCGTTCAGCATTGTTCTTTATGTTTGGCACTTTATTGGACTCATTCTTTCTTTGTTTTTTGGTTGTTTGACGTCACTATTTTGTAATTGGCTATGTTGTATGTATACGTCGTTTATGAATCATTATTGTGAACTAATGTTTCTGGAATTAATTGTTATGTATCTAATACTATTGTTTATGTAAACCAATTTTATGAATATCAGTCGACAAAATGTCTTAGATTGGAAAACAATATTCCTTACACCACAACATATAGGACATATTATAGAAAGGACAATATAAATCGCATATTGATAGTATTTCTGACCCCTTTCGACTCGGAAAGTGATTTTAACGAGGTAGGCGGAATATGAGATAAAAATACCCAATTTGTCCAAAAAGGATTCTGTTTGTGGCCATGTCAAAACTTCTTGTTTCGCTTTAATGTTTTTATGAATAGTAAATAATATAAGATAATTTTTAAGTCCTTAGGATAATTCTTTGACGTAAGACTGACCAGCATTACCAACTGTGACACTCTCCAAATAGTCAAATAGATCTACGAGAAAATACAATAACTTTTAGCATAGTGTACATACTTTGATCATTATATTTTACGTACAAATATGTACATGAAACACATAATTATGCTACGTATCTTTTATTACATGTACATTTGATACAGCGTCGTTTTCAACCAACCATTATGCCTCCACATATTTATGTGGAAGAGGTAGAAACGGGTAATAATAAGGTGGAAACTGAAAAGGCTTTTATTTCTTTGTTTTGTTATCGTTTATCGCGTCAAGTTGACAACACGGTACAGTACTGTATGTCATTTGTTATTATCTGTTTGTAATGGATGGAATAAGGGATATTCTACCTTATTAGATACGAGTTTAGGTTTAAATTATATTCTCAAAAACTTGATGCTTTAACTGCTTCATTGGTCTAGTGGGCGGTAAGCGCGACTGCTGAGTACAGGGCCTGGTTTCGCTTCCCAAGTCGGGCAAAGTGTTACTAGGATTTCCCATTAGGTTTTCAGTAACATTCTCAGTATGGAATCTGGATTTGTAACCAGTTAATGGCAATAGCCTTGCCCCATATTACATTGGGACCTAAAACATAAAGCGAAATGTGGGTGTACCTCTACCGTTTCAGGGAATACAGGAGTGACGTTATGTGAGTGTTTATTAAAAAATTAAATGTATTGTGTGAAGTAACAGCCCATCTAAAAAATTACCGTAGCATATGTTGCTTACCCTCGCAAAATAATCGACTGTTGCTATGCTACGATCACTTCAAAATCATCTTAATAATGTGATATCCAATACGGAACTGCGAACCCCATACTCAACGAAGGTACTTAAGCGCTACACCCTTGGTAATGTTACCCTATCGCAGCAGAAGGATATGAGTGTGTATCTTACTGTCCGGAGTCATTAGATCTCGATGAAATAAGATGAAAGGTAAAAGGTAAATCGATAGTTCATTATCTGAGCGGTGTGTGTACAGTACATGGTCTTGAAACGTTATGTAATCTTTTTGCCATTTTTTCCGTACAATTTCGGATTTCTTCGTGCTTGGAGAAAGAAACTAAAATGTAAAATATAGGTATTTTGTTTTTTTACTTTTGTGTTTTGTTTATGTTTTGTATTGTAGAGTTTAATGCTTAATGTACTTTAGGAGTTATTTTATAACATCGCATTGGAGTGTCTATAATGGTGTTATAATACATAACCTTTCTTCGCAAGTTTTTTTTTGTTGTTTAAGAAAAACTTTTTGTTTCAATGCTTAAAGTGTTCGTGTCGCTTAATAGTAAAGTTCTAATATCAGTGTTGCCTTTTTACATCCCAATTGCTGAAAAAGCACCAACCTTCGTACTATGTTTAAATTTTTCAGTAACTCATCTCGCCGAGTAAATTTTTTCATCCGCCGTTTTTATAACCCTATTGGCAGGTAAGGGTTGCCAATTTATACCTTATCTGCTAAAAAGTTTCCTACAAAGTAGGTTAAATACAGATTTTTCATCGCCTCAGAAAAAGGTTGGTAACACCTAAAATTTTTTGCTTCATGGACATTTTGTAGAAACATTGATTTCAATATTTGTATACTGTGCTAAAAACTTTGTTTTTATAAACTTTATCGTCTTGTTATAAAACCATTACCTACTCACCCTGTTAAATATGGCATTTCTTCAGGTAATCTATCATCTGCTATAACAATATCATATCTTACAAAGATCTGGCTTTACAATACGATATTAATTAAATATTTCAATCTGATTCATCAGCTTTATGAGATGTTGACAATTACCAAAAAACCTTTACGCACCTACTACGCAATTCCTCGATATAAAGAACTCAATAAACACATCTACATTTTAAATAAACAACAACATAATTGCTATTAGTTTAACAAAACCAACATCTATCGACAAACGTAGAACGAACAAAGAAAACTCGATAGAACGCGCTCCGGGGTTAGTCAAGATGAAATTAAAACCATCTACAGTACGTGCGGGAGTTGTTTTAACTAAGCGAACAATCTTCAAAAGTGTATGAAGCTAGAAAATTTATAGACACTGCTTCGCCTTTAATTGGACGCGGTGCAGCTAACATCTACTGCTGATAGTTTTCCTGACTTTCACGGGATTTCTCGGATATTCCCGTCGCGCAGTACGGGATTAAGGTTGGTTTAAGTGGCACCGGTGACAGGTATACGGACCTATCTTATGACATAAACTATTATTGAAATAAGGTATACGATTTACCTTAGCATCTACAAGCATACTAGTGTAATGCTCTCAATTAAAAACTTTCATACTTTACACACACGCATAATTGAATTGCAGAAACTCAGACAATTACTTCAAAAGGCTGCACCAAAACTGACGCCAAAATCCGAAAACATAATATTCTTACTCGTGAGAATAATGATGAGTTTACGTATGTTTGTCTGCATAATACAAAATACCTTAAAAGTAAAACACCAGCATGTATGAGAGACAATCAGGAACCGCGTTAAACTCCTCAGATTTTCCAAATTCCGAATTAGATATACAATCACCGCGAAAATCTTGCTCGTCGTCAACTAACCTAATATTTACATAATCCTAACTCAGTTTTCGTCCCGCGCTCACCGAAGCCTAATTCGAATTTGGGATCGGCAAATTCGTGCGTCGAACAACACTAGCGTCCCAATTGTACACCATTGTCGGGAGCTGGCCGTGTGGAAGTGCCGATGAACTCACCAGTCAAGTGTATTGTCATCACTACAAGCTTGTTTGTATAACGGTGCTGAATAAACTCTGATTTAAATGTTTGGATTTATCTATGAATTGTTGATCCAAACCCGTTTATTTGATGTTGTATATGAAGCTACTCGTGTTGTTTTATAGCAGTCGGTCTATCTCTTTAAGTAAATAACATAATTTCATATTTATTTTGTTTCAGACTTCATGTATAATTATAGTCTCATCATTTTACTCATAACATATTTGTCTTGATCAACTAAGTAGGTACTTTACAAACATTGCCTTGCTTTCTCATTGCCTTCGTGCTTCCTGATGGTTTTTAGGCCTGTCATTGTTGCTTTTGTGAGCCAGGATCTCGTGGCTTACAAAAGCAACAATGACGGGCACAAGTGACACAATCAGAAAAGCTAAGTAGGGTAGCATGTATTTTGTTTTCTGTGAGTATTTCATAATACAGTAAATAAACTACCGATTGATACCTACAAAGACAAAGTGCCTTTAAATACTAAATACTGCATCAATCAATGAAGCATTAAACTTGAGTGCTTATCGAGTGCTCTATAAGACTCGAAATTGTGGCTTGCAGATCAGTCGACCTGCGAGGTTAAGCCGTGGTCGCCGGGAGCAGTGTTGTGATGGGTGACCGTTTTCTCATATCGAACCCCTCCGAGCTTCGGAAGGCACGTTAAGCCGTCGGTCCTCACCTGATCTCTCTCCAGTCGCGTTAGTCTACCGTCCTATCGAACTATGACAGTGAGGGAATAGGGAATGCACGTGTATTTGTGCGCATACTTGTGCACTATAATGTCTCCTGCATAGTTGACTCAGCTGAGACAGGCCGCCGTGACCGAAATTCAGACAGGAGGTCATTAAGACCCGAAACTGCGGAACGCTTTAGGTTTTGAGGGAAACCGCACCAAAATTCACAAGATTTGCTCAAACTTACGAAACAACAGACCGGTGTGGTTACATACTAAACGCTGTGAGCAGACAGAGGCACATGGCTTGCTTCAGGGGTAGTTGCGGTTTTAATGTGAGCCTTCACTGCGAACAAGCGTCTGCGAGAATAGAATGTTGCGTTTAGAAGTGTCAGATAAGAATATAAGGCTATGACGGCAAGGAGGTTATAAAGTTATAAAGTTCGACGACCTGATTAGCGCAGTGGCTAAGCGATTGGACTGTTGCGCTAAGGGTTGCGGGTTCAATTCCCGCACGGGGCAAAACTTTGTGCGAACCACAGATGTTTGTCCCGAGTCTGGGTGTTTGTGTATGTGATATTTCATGTTTGTGAAACGCACCCACGACACAGGAGAAATACCTAGTGTGGGGCGACGTTTTTTTAAACAAAAAAAAAAAAGAAAAAAAAAGTACCTACCTAAAAAAAAGAATATTTAGATACGCAACTATGTGAGTAGGTAGTGAGTATTAAGTAGAATAGAAGATGAGAGATGACTTTGTTTTATAGCGAGCAGTGTCAGCTTGAATAATGACAATAGTCTAAAGGTATAGGTATCAAACCAGCTCACGTGATGGCTTATCTTATGGGTAATCTTATATTATGGACCTTTAGACGAAGATTTTTAGCTCACCATTATATCTTGATGTGGATAAGCACTTATCCACATCAAGATATAATGTACTATTATATTATGATGTACTTTTTATCAACGTACCATATAATAAGAGATAGAGGTACAATATGCAACAGCTAGAACAATAAATTCAAAGTCTAGATTGCAGGTCATCACATCCATATTCAGCAATTCGATTAATACGTCTATTTAACCCAACCAACACGCAATGTGCTTGTAAACAGTATCCGCAACACCGCGCTTATCGAAAACCGATTATTGTAGTGGTCAACATGCGAGTACTTTGTTCACACAGAATGCTATACGATACTGGTATTTGGTAACATTATAAATAATGATCACTCGTTCATTTTGTATGTAATAAAAGTGCTTTTTCAAGTCGCTGAATTGTCATCCACTACTCTGGTTAATGATTTATTTCTGGAATAAACACGTTATTACAAACTCCTTATATTTTAATATTAACAAGGAACTTCATGGTGTAACTAATAACTCTATAGGTAAAGATCGATATTTGGTAAATTTAAATATAAGACATCATCTGGCATATGGTTGACAAAATATTAGCTCATAGTCCACACTATTCGAACACGATGCTTTTAGAAAATACCATGTTAATAGACACAGAAGGAAAGGGAGGCCTTTGCCCTGCAGTGGGAGTTATGGTCGGCGCGATCTGACGCAAGTTTATCCTGTGTTGTTTCGTATGGACTATTGTGGTGTAAACAATTATTGTGAGCACTGATTTAAAAAAAGTTTCACACGTAAATGTGCCTGTTACCATCATCATCATCAGCCGGAAGACGTCCACTGTTGAACAAAGGCCTCCCCCTTAGAACGCCACAATGAACGACAGCTTGCCAATTGCATCCAATGGTTGCCCGCAATTCTGACGATATCCTGTCCTAAATTTATATAATACAATATTAGCTCCACACATACGTCTCAAAACTCAGTCCCAATGGATTATTCAGAAACGAAATCGTAATTGACTCCAAACGCGGTGCCATTCTAATTAATAATTATAATTAAATATGACGTAGAATTAATTAAGAAAGTTATTATGTTATTAAATGCTAAAGTATTTAACCGGCTTTAATATCTAACTGTTAAAGTACTCGCAAATTAGCAGGGGTTGAAAATTTATGAAACTCATTGACCCGGAAAAATATAGCAGGAACTACATACTTCTAAAGGCCTTGTGATACTCATTTGTTATCCTTACAGTCCCTGTTCAACGTTTTGCCGTTTGAACAATGGCTAAGAATAATCCGCCTCATCCCTTCTCCTAGACTTAATTTGGGTGAACGCACCAAAGACTTTCCTTGTCTGTACCTACTACGTAATTACCATCGGCGCATATAGCGGGGAAGAAACCCAGGTTTACCTACAGGGAAAAATAATAATTACGATTATATACAGAACTAAACAAGCGTATATATAATTCCAAAATCCTCAATGTAGGTATAATCATAAATACCTGTGTTATGAAACCCAACTAAGCACAGCAGGCATAGCCAACATTGTAAAACAGTAACCAAAGTTTTATCTAGATTATTGAAATATAAGAGCGATCGAAACATTTCCTGACTTCTCGAACAAACACAACATTTTCTTTTTGAATATTCATTTTCTATTAAAAACAAACGGCCATCCGTTTCCGAAGAAAGTTCATTACGCAAAGTACCTACGGAAATAACCTAAAAATTTGGAAAGTCGGAAATTGAAACCGATGAATGAGTTGAGACTTGAGACTGGCGAAATGAAATCCATCCCATTATTACTGGCATCCAAAATGGACTGCAGGACCCTTCGAATACTTTAAATTATCATAATATTCTGAATGCTCCGCGCTTTAAATTGCATTTATTGTTTAAAACGTTCGGTTTGTGTACACTAGAAAGCTTTGCTTTTAATTTAATAAAGAACTTTGTTCTAGA
Organism: Abrostola triplasia; assembly: GCA_946251915.1. Lineage (NCBI taxonomy): Eukaryota > Metazoa > Arthropoda > Insecta > Lepidoptera > Noctuidae > Abrostola > Abrostola triplasia. The sequence goes on from OX276433.1 coordinate 3,673,670, forward strand.
ACATCTTGAACGTTTACTATTTTTGTTTTCCTATGGGTAGTAAGGTAAGAATTTAACTATTCTTTATTTGTTTTTTTTTGTAATTGACTTTTTGGCATCCTCGTTTTGCAACATGCCAGTCCTTATTTCTTTACTGGAGAAGTAATGCGAATTCTGTTAGGCATATTTTCTTGTGATAGAGACAATTCATTTTATTTTTCAATCGTTCTACCTACTCGTAGAACAACCATATTCAGTTCAGAATAATTTCTCTTGACGTGTGACTACGTCAACACTGCTCTCCATTTACTTTGAAACTGAATTTGTTTTCAATGTTAGATGTGATTCCAAAATGGAAAATAGAAACATGAGTCGATCGACTATGCTTTTAATCAACACTCAGGAAAATAAGCAATCGTTGAAATTGGATATTCGATACGTGTTACCAATTTATATAGGGATGATTTAAATCTTATTTAGATTTGATTGGTCATAGGATACGTGTTTAGTTATCTACTAACAAACACACATACGTATTCATTACGCCTGTATAAGCCCTGAAGGGGTAAGCAGAGGTAGGACTTTACCAGAAGTTCATTCACCAAACATTTTTATACTACACCTGCTTTGTGAAAACCACGAAGCTATAATAACGATACCGCAAAGAGTACCTAACTGATTAGGACAGTGGCTAAGCGATTGGACTGTTGCACTCTGGGGTTCGAATCCCGCACGGGATAAAAATTTGTACGATCCGCAGATGTTTGTCCCGAGTCTAGGTGTTGGTGTATTCAGGAAAAATCCTAATGGAGAGCGTCGATTAAAAAAAAAGCGTTGATAAAGATGATCAAATAAAAGCAACCGACAAAAGAAAAAACACAAGGTAAGTACAGAAATACAAAGACAGACATCAAGGTTGAGAAGAAACGAAGGAACAAAACCATATCGCGTTTAATAACATAAATCAACGTAAAAACGTAAGAAAACACGATAGATAACACAATTACCAAAACCGTCTCGTTCCCATTCATACAGATTTGCAAGTTTATTCTGCCGTTTCGGCGGCGCTTCTTATTTTCATTAAATATATTTTCTCAAGATGTCAACTCACGAGAATGATTTAATATTGCCACAGTCTAAATATTAGACAGTTGATCGATGTCAGCACAATTCATGTCATCACGCCTGTACCCCACAATTCGTATCCTCCGAAGGGGTAGGCAGAGGTGGACATAATTATAGTACACCCACATTCCGCCAGTAACTTGTCAGGTCCCAAACTCCCAATGTAGTAAGAAGATATTGTCATCAACTAAGCATAAATCCAGAATCCGTGCTGCTACTGAGAATCACCTAATGGATAAACCCAGTAACTTTGCCCGAACCCGGATTTGAACACAGGACCTCAAACTCAGCAGTTGTGCATAGCGATCACTAGACCAATGAGACAGTCGCAATTCCCTATCACAAAAGTCGACCCTCGACTCAATATGAACCCGATGTATGGATAGGTTACCTATAACAAGCGCTAACTCTAACATGGTACCTCAACTTGATACGCATAAATATTATACGTAGATGTTCAATCTTCGGTTTATTATTTTTTGTATTTATCCGTAATTAAAACTTATTTTGCACTCCATTACACTAGAAATACTAAATGCTATTGCACTAATATTACAAACTAGTTAAGCTGTATTTAAGAGGAAACTTTACCACCTACGATTTGGACCGATGCCCAAACAGCTACGAGTACAACAATGCATGAAACAGTTTATTGTCCATTGTCAGAGTTTTTTTGAGATAAAAGCTGTACTATATTCGCTTATCCGGGATTAATTATATGACCCATAACCCGATAATAATACGCAATGAAACGTTTGCAATAGACTATAGATTTATTTATATAGACTTATACAATATACATAGAGGTTAACATATATGTCGCAAGTAGTTCAAATAACATTTTGTTACTATATTAAAAACTTAAACAAGGATGATATCATAAATAAAAGTTTTGAGAAAAAATAGCGCTTTTTAAATTTACATTTTACCTATTTCTTATTATGTAGTAACTGTATGGGGATCACTTTAATACTCATGATATACCAAATGATAAATCCTACTTTAAATTTCCAAACACTGAGCCACTGTGCCAATAGGCTCTAACCATTATAGAAAAAAGCAATATGGCTACAACTACATACACTAGTAACTAGAACCTCTTTTTTAATTTCCCCGACACCGCATCACAAACTACACGCACAAACCTCGCAATTATTTTTTGCGACACATGACAATCACCCGGCGTAAAGGGGTACTGTGGGTACACTGCATATTTTCCCTCTGTGGCAACTTTGTACGGAGAAAATCAAAATCGGTACCACGTGACCCCGTATTGGTACCGACCTGTTTTGTTGGCTAGACCGACCTCGAGGGAAATCTAACAGTTTAGCGGGAACAGGTGGTAAACTCAGCAATAATTTCATTTTTCAAAGAAAATATTGTCCGTGGGAAATTTGATAGAATTGAAAGGTAAACATGTTGATTCCCTGCAGGTTTTTGTTAAACAAGATTTCCTTTTTCCTTGGTAGTGGCTTTCTTATTTGTTGTTATTGAGTTGTTGAAACTGCTGAGTTGAACTACTTAGTTTTAGAGATTTTTTATTTGCTTATTTCCCCATAGATTTTTTTTATTTATTTACCATTTTGAATACTTTTTCCATTGAAGTTTATTATGCAATCATATTATTAAGCAACGTTGTATAAAATTCAAAACATCTAAAGCGTCCATTAGTTTACAATGTATATGTCAGTTCTTCTGATATTTCTTGGCAAGTATTATTTCAAGCGTTGATTAGATCCAGGTAATAATTACATATATCGTAAAATGGTGTGAATCGGAACTTAAGAGTATAGATAAAACTTTAAAACTTTTTATTATTACAGTTAGTTGTCAAAAGAACTCTAGATTGTTGTCTATACGATTTAAAATATAGGGACCTTAATTTTGTTTTATATAAAGTATTTTATGTTGGTATGGAGGTAGCTGACACACTGGATTAACACATAGGCTACTTTTTATTCCGAGAAAATGTAGCGGGTATCACGCGGGTAGCACCGTGGAGCGCATCTAGTGAAATATAACAAATAATCTACAGTCAAGCGTGCAGTTACTACCAAAGTATTAAACAATGATAAAATAGTTGACTTTCACATTCCACGTCTATTCTTTGAGACGCTTGAATTCAATTTCACAAAATACAAAATATTAAAAATTCTTTCCAAACAAATTCGTATTAAACCGAATACGAAAACATTAATAAGAATTCCTCTAAGAACTTTATATTGATATTAAAATTCTCGGAGTATTAAAATATTCAACAACTACTAGACTTGGTTATTTTAAACTGTCGCGGTCCAGCCGTTGTTTGACCCCTGGGGCCCTAGACATGACGCTAATAGAACAGAAACCAAATAGAATATAGATCAATATTTTATTCTTAAACAATATTTAATAGCGTCTGCTATTTCTGCACTATACCAAGGCAATTTACCACCGTTTGTGTATAAATGCACAATAAAAGACCAGCTACTCTAACCAATTATTTTTATAAGTTGATATCATCTAAGTCTTTGGTCGTCGCTTGGTCATCTTAGGGGCGGATTTGTAGGAGTTGCAGTTTACGCTTAGAGACACCAGCAGCAAAAAATATTAACAATATTATAATTTCTATCACTTACGCGAATATTATACATTGAAATAAAACTAGGTTTACGGATTTTATCGCGGTTTTTTAAATAATTACCTTACATAACAAGTAAGGTAGTTGATAGTCATTTAACACCTCAGTCTGCCCGTGACCATGAATGCTGTAAAGGATTCGAAACTTCAGGACCAAAAACCAATTTAAAAACCGCGATAAACTTTTTAATGCTCTAATAAAATATTACTTAAACGCAGAGCTCACTCTGTTGATTTTTAAGGAGTTCCCTTGAGTATCTTTCACATTTAAGATTAGACTTTGACCAAATTTTTATAGGAATACACTAACACTTTACTCTCAGAAACACATAAAGAACGCGGACGAAGTCGCGAACAAAAGCTAGTATTAGTATAGAAATCTTACGTTATCTAATATGTCGAACACGTTTGACTTAGTATAGTGTAGGTACCTACTGGGTTGGTGCTGCATAATCTTTGAACAAACTCACTCAAGCTTTCCTTTGTAAATCAATCCTAAGTGCAAACGGTCGTTCTTGTTTATTTAAACATAGCATATAAATGTATAGTAGAGAGTTTTCTAGTAAGACAATGTTGAAGCAACCAATTGATGGATTTACAAGCAGTGATCCTTATATGAAACACCGAAACAGATTAAATATAACTTAGGTATGTTATAACTAGGGTTGCCAACACTACTATATATTTTTACAAAACGTCGCCCCACGCTTATATTTTCTCCCGTGTCGTGGATGCGTTTCACAAACATGAAATATCACGTACACAAAACACCCAGATTCGGGGCAAACACAAACGAAGCAAAACAGTTTTGCACCGTGCGGGAATCGAACCTGCAACCCTTAGAGCAACAGTCCAATCGCTTAGCCGCTGCGCTAATAGTATATAGTAATAGTGATATAGTATCCCACTGTATTAGAGGCCTGGCCACTATATTTTGAATAAAGTAGGTAAATAGTTATTTATAGGCAAAACTACCTACTAGGTATACAAAAGGCATCAAATTAAAAAAAAATCGTTTTAGAATGTTCCTCAAAAACAAAAGTGTGTCAATAAAAGTTAAACTCATAATACTCTTTTATGAAATAAAGTGTATTTTTAAACCTTCTTTTTTATCTTTTCGCTATCTTCTATATTTTTGTGATTAATAATTTTAAAATTACTATTTTTATACTAAGAACTAGAAGTAACTAAGAGTTACTCTTAGTTGGATAAAAATAGTAATAATATAGAGAGCAAATAATAGAAACCTTAAAGTCACCAGGTACTTGCTCTTCATACCAGAGTCGAGAAAATAGCTTCCAGAGTGCCTCATGCAATTCCGATCCTCCGTACTTCAACAGTTCTCCAGGAATATTGTCAATGCCTACCGCTCTTTGGTTCTGCTGTTGTTGAACAGCGACGACAACCTCGCGCAGAGATAGTGGGTCGTCCAGGACGTTAGATGTTGGGAGAGAAGGTATAGAGCAGATGTGTGAAAAGTCCACAGCTCGATCAACATTCAGCAAGTTGTTAAAGTGCTCTGCCCAGCGATTGAGTACATCTTGTTTGTTAGTAAGTAAGTTTGTGTTGTCTAACGAGCGTAAGGGTACTCTAGTCCGTCTTGTTATACCAGTAAGCTTGCGAATCTCATCATAGAATGAACCTAGCTGGTTGGTATCTGCGAGCCATTGCATGCGCTCCGCTTTATCTTTCCACCACTTGCTCTTTACTTGCCGTACATATCTACGTAACTCAGCGTGACTTTGCTTAACGCGCTCCGCCTGTCGATCGTTACGGTGCTGTCGCAGGAGGGAGCGATGTTTCTGAATTGCTTCAGATAGTACGTCGCCATTGTCATCAAACCAATCCTCGTGTCTACTGGATTTAGTACCCAATATTTCCGAGGCGGTGGTGACTAAACTAGACGAAAGCGTTTGCCAGTTGGTAACAGCAGTATTTTTCTCAAGATCCAGCGATCTCGGCTATAATAATATCTCACAGTTGAAGTGAGGCCTGTGCCCAGTAGTGGCCGTAGGACGTACAGATATAGTTTGTTGTTGTTTAATTTGTATGAAGAATGATTTGCGTGAGTGCGTTGTGAGTAGGTACTTAGGTGATGTCTGATAGCAATGAATGGAAGAAGAAAAAAAACATGTAACGCTGACACCACCTAAAATGGGGTAAGGGCAGTACGATGATAGGTGTATGTATACATGTTAACTTATTGTAATCAAGAGAAGATTAATAACACAACTTTTCTAGTACCTACATAAAGTCTGTTTTATTTCGTCACATAGCCACATACACACATATATATATCTGATAGCTAAAGTAAAAGGTTAACAAATCTTTTACCTAGTACCAGACATGAAAATAAGACATAATTACTAACTAGAAACGCAGTATTGAACACGTGCTAGGTGATTTTGCAGTAATAAACACGAATACTGCATTTTCCGTTAGTGATACTGTCATACTCACAAGCCTAAACGGTAAATAAAAATGCAGTAATGCACATTTTATCCAAAAGAGATAATAAAGTAAAGAAAAAATTACGCCAATACAAAGTTTGATTTTTTTCTTACTTTTTTGGTATACTTCAAAAATTATATAACTTAGACTTGTTGTTTAGATATCACAAAACATGTTTACCGCGTTTATCTCCGAACCGCCATTTTGCAAGTACTGCATTTGCAATAAGCAGGGCAGAGTTGGCAACCCTAGTTACAACAGAAGTTACAGGCATAATGTAGTCTGACACAAGAAAACAGAATAAAAAATAACAATCTTAAAGGAATCGCAAATGGCGAATCCCACCGCCAAAAAAGGTACTAAAAATATATGTTCCTCGTTTCCATTTCTTTACTAATACCGCCCACATGGTAATGTACATAATGACATACGTAACAAAGATTTAACATCATTTTATACATGATCATATCTTTTAACAACTCTCTTTATACTGATTGCCTCGTTGGTCTAGTGGTTGCTAAGCGCGACTGCTGAGCACAAGGTCCTGGGTTCGAATCCCGGGTCGGGCAGTGTTACTGGGTTTTTGCATTAGGTCATTCTCAGTAGCAGCACGGAGTCTGGATTTGTCCCCAGTTGATGGCAATATGGTCGCAATGTAATAACGTTGCGACCTAAAAACATAACTGGCGAAATGTGGGTGTACTATACTAATATGCACCTCTGCCCATCCCTTCGGGGAATACAGGCGTGATGTTATGTTACGTTTAATGTTTATCTTTATACAGCTAAGGAAACGTAAAAGAGATTACCAGCCCTCATAGTAGGGTCGCTGTTTAAACTAGTTGTTCGGGATAGCTTTCACGATTTCCATTTTGAAGTGACTAAGTATATTTTTATCTAAAGATTTACATAAACGCGACAGTTTTCTGCCTAAGTACGGTTTATTCTAATAAAAACTAAGTTACCGAGGATAAGTATGAATTAGTTATGTTTAACGACATTATTTCTTGAGAATGTTTTTAAAGGGTATTATTTGAGGCATTATTCGGCTTTTACTGAGGGTAATCGAAATTTGTAAACGTGAAAACTGTATGATTTTTCTCTCATACACAGTCTCCTTATTAAACCTTGAACTATATATTGCGATGTAGCGATTCTTCTTAAAAACTACTTTGAATATTAGGTAGGTATATGTTAGAATTCTGACACTTAGACAAATATTAAATAGATGAATGGATACAAGCAAGGTAAGGTGTTATCAGGTTTTTCTATTAGGTGATTCTCAGTGGCAGCACGGAGTCTGGACGCGTGCCCGCTTGATGGCAATAGACTCGCCCCATTAAATTGGGACCTATAGCTTAAATTGCGAAATTTAAGTGTACTATATGTGTGCTGCTTACCACTTCCGGGAATACAGGCTTGATGATATGTTTTGAATTGATAAAATGAAATGAATTACATTGTGTCTCTATTATTATATGAAAACTCTGACTGCCTCGTTGATCTAGTGGTTGCTAAGCGTGACTGCTGAGCACGAGGTCCTAGGTTCGAATCCCGGGTTGGGCAGTGTTACTGGATTTTTCCATTACGTAATTCTCAGTAGCAGCACGGAGGCTGGAATTGCGCCCGGTTAATGGCAATCGGCTCGCCCCCTATTGGGACCGACAAATATAACTGGCGAAATGTGGGTGTAGGTACTATATGTGTGCTGCCTACCACTTCCGGGAATACAGGCTTGATGATGTGTTCTGAATGGATAAAATGAAATAAATTACATTGTGACTCTATTAGTATGTGAAAACATATTTCAATAGCTAACAAACCGCTTGCCTTCGGGTTATTTTAGTTATCTATCGAAATATCTATGGGGAATATCGGTTTTGAATAAAACGCTCAAAGGTACACTTTAGTAATAGTCTATTTGAACATTACTCTATTTGATTTATTCTATACGTACCATACATACATATCTATTAAATTTAAACAGTCGTTATAATTCTAATATAATATGTAGGTACTAGCTGCACCCCGCGGTGTTATCCGCTACATTTTTTTGAGATAAAAAGTAGCCTATATGTTAATCCAGGGTGTGAGCTACAGCCATAAGAAATTTCATTAAAATCCATTCAGTAGTCTTTACGTGAAAGAGTAACAAACATCCATCCATACATACAGACTTTCGCGTTTATAATATTAGTAGAGATGTAGTCTTTCAGTCAGCCTTGTTACAAAAGCATGTAAAGAGGTTAGTAAAATGCAACCTGTCAGTTTCATTCTGAATATAATAATAACAATCTACACGTTATCCGTACTATAATTGCATAAACAAGAATAAAAGGGCAAAGGCCTTTCCTTATAGCATAACTCATAAATAACAAGCAACGAGTGTTTCCACCACACTTGCTTTCCTGCCATATTAATAAAAACAATAATTACAAAGCAACACCTCAGCGAGTTAAATGCGAGTTAAATTCGTGCGAATCGTCCAATAAGCCATGCTGTCATTAGTTATTTTGAAAATAAAAATAATAATTATAAATATAGGTACTACAAACTGCTCGCTACTTATAGTTCATTGAGAGTCTGTACCAAATTCCATCAAAATCGGTAAAGCGGTTTAGGCGTAAAAATAACAACCAAACAAAAATTATTTGTTTTAATTTGAATTTGATTAAGTTGTAAATCGTTGTAGTTGTTTTTTAGATTGCAAATAAAGTCTTTATTACTATCTTGTATATATTATCAGTGGCTTTGCCTCCATCGTTTATCGAAGAATACCAAACATAAGTGCAGCATGCAATTCACTAACTCATCCCTCGTCCATATGCATAGAAACACGTCTATTCCTATGCCCAATTACTGCGTAAGAGAAGGACAATCCAACAAACTTTCTCATTAATAAAATTACTAGCTGCGCCCTGCAGTGTTACCCGCTACATCTTTTTCGGGATAAAAAGTAGCCTATGTGTAAATCCAGGTTGTCAGCTACCTACATATGAAATTTCATCAAAATCGGTCAATCCATTTGAGCGTGGAGAGGTAAAAAACACAGTCACAAACTTTCGCCTTTATAATATTATTAGTGTGATTAATAAAGATACATGAAATAATAGTCACCCTACACGTCAAAGGTCTGGTAATAAACATAACGATAAACGTTTGACAAAATTGTAATCAAATAAACCCTTACACAGACTAGACGCCACTTATAGGCGGACGTGTCACATGTTAGGAGTAACTAGCTACAGAGTTGGTATACATATACATTTAGCACATAACACTACTTTCATTTTATACCTATTGGTTGGTATACAAAATGCATGTATACCTTAAAACGGGGTGAATAGAAAATCTTTGGTACTGATTTTAACATTAAACTATTATTATTATTATTTAAGCCATGATCGTCACACTGCCGGGCAAAGGGCTCCCTTTCCTTCCTCCATTCCTCTCGGTTGTGAGCTGCGATAGCCTTAGAGGCCACAACTGCACCTCTCACGAAGTCACGACACGAATTACCGATGACAGATTATCTATGATATTTACTTACTCCCCACACTCTATCTACATTGTAATTGACAATTGCCTAAAACTAACCTACATAAAGTATTATATATAATTATTTTATAATTATAACTATTATATAAAAGATGGACTGAACAGAACATATATGAATACAGAGTCAAATATAGTATACTGTAAGTTAAACTTAAAAAGTAGTCCATCCACTCAATACAATACTACAGACGATCTTAAAATATCACAGCCCACACACTAAAATAAAGTAACAGATATTTTCGGAGCATCCCTAAAATGTCAATAAAGTCACACGAATTGGACCGGCCGTTATGTCCGGAATAACTTATTCGGGTTACTACACACGACAATTGTGATTACTTCTTTTTCTATCGTATTGATATGAGCTATATTAGCGTTGGCTCATGTTAAAAGATTAGCCAGTCAGCAGATCGGTAATAGGGCTGTGTCATGACATGTGTAAACCCCATACATACATAACCATCACAGAGTACTTTTATAATTTGTACAGTAATATTTTTTTTCAAGTTTAGTGTTTGTGACACTTGTTTAGAGCCCCTGACTGACGAAAGGACGTTTATTGTCACTTGTGGAAGTTAAATTGTTACTAATGAATAAAAATATTATTTTATAATTGTCTTGACGTCAAACACGAGACAGGACCTTAGTTAGGACTTAGCTACAGCATTAATAGTAAGAGTAATCAATCACCAACAGCTTCTAATCCGGATTTCTGAATTGCAATACTCCTAAAGATTTTTACGTCAATTAGTAATATACGGTACATACGTAATTGACGTAAAAATATGTATAAATGAGGGCGGGTAGGTGGGATTAAAATTTGGGATAAAATTAGAAACGGTCGGTTTCAACCCACATAATTCTTTAAACCCTTGTTTAACTGTCACGTAAATGGGATGTTTTATATCGTAATGTATCTATTAATATGCAAAATTAGTCTAGTCCAAATATACAGAATTGTGACATGGTTTAATATTACATGTTAATCGTGGTTTTACTCGCAGTCTACAGAAAATATTTCATTTAATTTAATAAAAATAATCCTTCACCATGAAAACTGCATTTGTTGAAAAACTGAGTGAAACGTGAAATGAAACTACATTCACAAATGCTCAAGTTGTTGGCCACTAAATTATAACAACAATCAACCAAACTCAACCCTTTACCAACAACACAAAAAGGGCCGCAAAAAAGCATCTTCCGTTAATATTCTGTTGAACATAAGGGCGAAAATACTTAAGAGGCAATAGCCTTAAATCAGTATATTACAAGGCCAATATCGACGGTCTTCAAAGAACTAGACACCTTTGTCTGGTGGCCGTAATAAATTTTGTAAGCAATCTTACTTGTATGTTGGGTAAGGTTCGGCCGACCGTAGCCCGGCCCGCGGAGAATAGGGCTGTTCGGGCTACTTCAAACTGAGATGGTAACTGAAGACTTGTTTGTCAGAACGTTTTCATTTGAGTCTCTAGTGTTTTTTGAAACCTTAACTACCGCGTTTGCGTTTTTCTTTTGTTTATCGTTAATTAAACGAAAAAGGCAGACGCAAATGACACCCGTACTTTCCCTGTAATATTATTGGTCCTATGTATGGGATGGGAATGGCCGATTTCCATGAATATTGTGTTAATAATGAATAGGCTCTGGGTAGTCTACATGGGACTTATACTAGCCTTTGGCAAATAGTGAACGTGAGGAAATGGATACACACTACACGATAGTTTAACAGACAAACGCAGTACGTAAATACTTTCTAGTTTTGGTACTATACAAACAAATTAATGAAAAATACAGAAGCCGAACACCGAAAAATAAATAACCCTGTCGCTATGTCGGTTCACTTATCAGTCACAAAAGCCAGGTATTAAACTGATACAACCTTATCTTACTATAAACCTATCAATTTTACGCTTCTTAGCTCTCACACGGTTGACGTCCAAGCGTTTGGAATTGTTTCATATTCGCACGCTATATCTATGAACGTATAGTATGATGGAAGAACGAGGCAAAAAGCTAAAATTAGGATCGTAGGTCGTATATCTTAAGCAGCGTGATGTTGAGATTGAAAAATTCTGATTCAGTGACTTTGTAAGAGGAGAAACATGGACATTACCTAGACCAAAAACTTAGTAACAATCGTGAGATCTGGGTTTATTGGCTGCCTTATTAACATAACGTTAACATATATAACAAAAACCTAACCAAATAAGCTCCCAAAAAAGGTAGCTACAAAAAACCAAGCATGTAAAAACATACCTACCAAAGATTTGGTTTTGTATTTTTATTACTAAACCCTAATAAAGATAAGTCCGCCATTCGTCCAGGATTACCCATATTTATCCCTCGCGAACGTTACTCGCAAGTTTTTGCTTTGTAGCGATACTCGATTGAATAGTAATAGCAAGTACTTGAATAATCCCTGGATTGGATAGGTAAGGTATCTTGTTCACAGATAAAGATAATAATCAATTATACAATTTAAAACCTAGTACTTTTTGAGCACCCAAAACGCCTACCCGCTTAGTACTGTAGCTGGGAAGAAGAAACGGCGCAATAAACACCTAAGTAGCACAATCTTAGAATTAGAATATTTTACACATCGATATCGTAGGGTGATAAAAGAAGAACAACGCTTCTTTGTGACGTATGTGAAGATACGGTATGTATGCTTCTCAATTTGGCCAAAAGTGGAACTAAAATTATGCCACAAAATCGCTGTCAAAATTGACAGTTCCATGATAACAGTGGCAACATCACTTAATTTGACAAAAACCGCACCGTAGTCCGTTTGGGTAGGTATTATGAAACTAAAATAATCTATTACGAAGCATTCGTTTTTGTTATGAGAACTCATAATCATTACAGCAAATTGCGGCAAAAAGCCGATTGTTTAGGAAATGTACAGGGAAAACATTTACCACTATCTCTACAATAACGACTCTCTGACATGCACTTACTCTATTACTGATTACTCGAACGCTTTGGAGCGTTCGGAAACTTTTCACTTTACTAACAAGCCGTTTCAATATTCATCCCCCATTACCACAATATTGCGCCATCACGACGACTATTATTCCGAACTTACCTAACAGAAACGTCAAAAATACAAAAGTTTTTCAAACATCGAACATTATCTACATCAGTTAACATTCAAAGTAGGTTCTCAATAGCATAAATAATAGGACATTACTTTTCTCGCGTTTCAATACAGATAAAATATAAGGAAAATAAAAAAAAACTTTTACGGTGGAGATTCGGAGACAGCACTGAAGCCTTTGTCTTGTAAAATTAATGATTAGAACTGTCGATGCCTTTTTAGGGTTCACTGGATTTTTGTAAGACTTGTTAAAATACGATAAAATTTTTTATTAAATAGTGAAATAGGTCGAATATTTATCCCACATTTATTTCAGGCATTAACGTAGTAATTTAAGCTCTGTCTAATAATTTTAAATGATAATTCATATTAAGCACCGATGTTCGCGCATTTAAACTTATATATGTAATACAAATAAGTGATTTAGACTATATTTTATTAAGACGTAGCCTGAAAAAACAATAACAATCTGCAATATACAATTTCCTTCAAAATAATTAGTATTTTTTACAAGTATTTTAGTGATGCGATAAACCTAATCGATGCGATTACCTCAAATCGATTACTGTAATCTAATAGATTAGAATTAATCGTTTCGATCTGCCGTCATTAAATTAAGTTGCGTACAGGTGTTATCCTATAATCGTAGACAGCGTAATTGGTCAAGTATAATCTAGTTCCATAGTAATTACTAAGCTAATCTCGAAATCTGAATTGACGCAATTATATCACAAGTAATTGACAATTATAGTTAATGTGGCATGTACTTATGTCATTGGAATCAATTCTTTGTTTAAACAGCTTTTTTTTTATCCTGCCAGTCTTCTAGTAAAAGTTTGTGTGTTCGTCAATTGTTTTTTTTTTTATGATCAAAGTAGCGGACAGCAAGGAGTATGCTAACAAAAAAACAATAAATTGGCGCAGCGCGATTTAGACTCGCGAACCTTGGGCTCGTCAGAAAAGAAGGGTTGACGTCTGTCATTCAGAGGGACATCAGAGGGACAACAAAGTGATTCTATAGGGGTTCCGTTTTTCCTTTTGAGCTATGGAACCAACACTAAAGTCGTTTATACTTTGCTATAAAATAAATATACAGGCAGGTACTTATTTACTCTCAACTACCTTTTATACGAAAGAGGAAAGTTTGAAGCGATATCGATAAAAAGTTTGCCGGCCGAAGACCGACACAAATGGAAGCCAAGTTCTATCAGTTAATCGCCTCGGACGTCATAATCGTTTTAAGGATTGCTGAGCTCTAACACCGAGTTATTTGTTCGCTAAATATAGGTATATAGATACTTAAGATATACGGAATTGTGCCCGATAAATGGTACGTGCGATAACTAGGTCGCATCTTATTCGATGAGAAGTCTACCGTCTGCTGCTGTCTGGAAAATGTGGGTGAAAGGTATCGAAATATCTCTAGTTATTTCTTTAACACATGCAAGAAACAAACCTTACAAGACGCCTGTATAAGCAAATGGCTTAATGCCTATGACTTACCCCTTTGGGTAAAACAGGCGTTATACAGGGGTAACCTCATTATACATAGAGTTAATACTATATATAAATAGTACATAGAAACATGCTTTGTGTATGACGTTAATACATTAACTGCTACGCAGAAGAATACAAGGAAATATATTTCGTGGTCACAGCGATTTAAGAACACTAAGGGTCGATTTATGAATAGCCAGATAAGTTTTACCAAAAATTTGACGTTGTGACATATTTTCCATACATTATCTGTCGAAATGTCAATTTTATCCTTCGAATGTAATTTCTATGACGATGCACGGTGGTACAATCGGCCCTCAGTCAATAAACCCTTCCCTACCTTTAACGTAGTGTTTATATACTCTTTGTCCTTACCTTTCTAATTGTTTCTCTAAAACTGATACAAATCAGATATATTATTATCGTACAGTTATCAAATAATTTCATAAAGACAGCTCAAGGTTACTTCGTATTACGTAACACTCACAGATATACATCCCTCCGTCGATTTTCCGTCGGCGTATATTTGACGAAATCTTTTTTATTCATAAAGTCACGCGACACCTGGTTTGACAGCATCAACTCAATCCAATTTGTCTATACCATATAAGGCCGTAGCACAGATATCAACCCGGAACGGGATCTTCACCGTATCAATCTGAGCCGTGCAGTATTCGTTGTAAGAAACTCCCTACTTTAAAGCTCACTAATCGGAATCGTAACGTAATCGCCTCGCCTCGAGACCGGCGAGCCGTAAGCGAGACATCGCCTAGCCGTAACCGAGTCGCCGTATCGGAGCAGTTAATGTGCTTTGGTCACGTGCGTTCGTAAGGTTGACGCCTGTTTGACAGCGAGGCAAAAGGCGATACGGTGACGACCCCTTTCTGGGTTGATATATGTGCTATACGATGACCCTTATACGGTAACGTGCAAGACTTATTTCTGGATGACAAGTTTGGAGACAGTAGTAACTTATTTTAGGAACAAGAGGGTTAAAATGGCAAATTGATGACTGCAATAAGTGAAGGTATATTTAGCCTTTTTTTTTTTTTTACCGTGAGGGAAATGCGTTACGCATACCCCGCCGTTG
Organism: Abrostola triplasia; assembly: GCA_946251915.1. Lineage (NCBI taxonomy): Eukaryota > Metazoa > Arthropoda > Insecta > Lepidoptera > Noctuidae > Abrostola > Abrostola triplasia. The sequence continues at coordinate 3,689,086 of OX276433.1, forward strand.
GGAGACGACGGGGGTATGTGGGACTCTCCCCTGAACCCAATAAGATCCGGGGGCCTACCCACTAAAAACCTCACCTGCCTGCTCTGCGCTTTAGATGGCGGGGAGGCGGGATCGCTGCAGCATTCTACCGCCAACAAGGCCATTTAGCCTATTCTAACGATGCGTCTTCCCGTGTGTGTCGTAAGAGGCGACTAAGGGAAAAGTCCAGAAGACGAGCAACGTCTTCTGTAACTTCACTATTAATACTGCGATCCCCAAGCCTTGCTAAGCGTGGGGATTATGGCACCTTTACTTAAGGGGGAGGGAGGTCTTTGTTTAACAGTGGACGTCTTCCGACTGATGATTCAACAATAATTTACCTTAAAGTTACATAAGGAATTATTACCTAAGGCAGAGCGCATGCCTCACTATTACAATATCTTTCGTTCCTCCGTTTAACTTCTCGAAGTAATACAGAACTCGCATATGTACAACCTTAATCGAAAGTTGTTCACGACTCTCGAGTAACTCAAAGATTGTACTAAGAAGCTTAGATTATCTAAGTTATGTAGGCAGTATTAAAAGTAATGCACCTAATGACAGTTGTAACAAAAAACCTCGGTAATATAAATTGGAAATAAAACATACTTGTCTGGTATGTATTTAAATAGTTTTCATAGTACTTAAAGGACCGCTATACAAACAATTTTAAAATCGCAATAATATTATTTAACAGCAACGTACGACTTGACTATTCAATCAATCATCAAATCTGTCAAAGTATCCAAGATTTAAAAAAAAAGCTGATTTGAGAAACTTCTTCTATTTTTGAGTCGGTTAAAAAGCGTCGCCCGTGCACTAGTGGCTCTCCTGTATCCATTTTACAAACATGAAATTTCACATACACAAATACCCAGACTCGAACATTTGCGAATTGTTCACATTTTGTCCCGAACAGGTATCGAACCGACAACCCTTAGCGCAGCAGTCCAATCAATTAGCCACTGCGCTACTTTAGTGATCTATCAAAACTCATTGGCCCACAGTATTTACAGGCATTTTTTTAGAATGGTTAATTATTTATCAACATTTTAATTAAAACTTAAAGACAACAGCGCAAACCCGCTAAGTGAATACATATAGGTATATTCATTTGTTCATAACGCACCAAGTTTCATTTACTATTAACTTCTCACGGATGGATGATGCCCAGAGGGACATAACCAACCTTCCCGGTTAATGGATAAGAACCCTGACCACTAATTTGATTCCGAAGAGAACTTTTCCATATTGGTATCGTTATTAATTGCTAATGTATGATGAAGTTCCATAAGAGATGAATAAATATATGTAATTACTTTTTATTTAATTATGGAATTAAAAATCTCATACGTGAACTCTGAACACAAGAGTTTTTTGTGAAAGAAGCCAGTCTCGAATTTTCTATGAGGTTCTTAATTATGGTGATTCGTACTATACACAAATAAAGTCATGTATTTCCTATGGGTAGGCAGAGACCGTCAAAGATGGGATGTAACAGAAAATTTGACAAAGATAGGGAACTCTAAAAAGGTTTGCACAAATGACAATATTTTAACATACTCTGGGCCGCTCTACCACTCTACTAACAGGCATTCCACCAATCTTTATTCCACAGCATGTCATTATTGTTGACAAGAGAAATGTCAAATTTCCCAAACCAGCTAAAAACAAGTTTTCAAATTACGAAAATGTTAGATTGTGTTTTGTTTCAATTGTTTTTTTATATTTGACCAGTGTCCTTTAGTATTCCAGTCTATGAAAGAGGTTCTCCTTGATTTTTACGTTTATTCTAAAATCAAGAGACGTTTACCCTAATATATACTTGTAAGTTATAAACAATATACCACATCACGCTGTCTTACGCTGTATATTTTATCCTTTGAATAATTTCGCTGTAGGCTATAAGACGGTCCAATTTCCAATCCTGGTAGATACATCAAGCAGTGCAAAAGTCACTCGGATCTGGCTTAACGATCACAATAAGAAACTAATAGAAAATAAGTCCTTACACATCAATACCCCTGAATACATATTTCGCTTCAATCACCTCCATAAGGCGCCTTCAGTTTCTCATCTGTATATATTTGGGTCTAAAGTACCGCTTCCAAAAAGGTAAGCCAGCTTACGGAGATTCACACGGAAAACATCCCATTCATATCTCAACCCTTCTTTTACAACCCCCAAATATCTTGGTGACTTTGATTTAAGGTTATTTATGGCCAGTTATAAAGAATACGCGATACGCTCGAGGGACTGATTTAGTATTTATTATGATGGCTGAATTAGAATTTATGACTCCGTACGTGGAAGTAGGGAATTTTTTATATACCTAGATGTCACGCGATGCTTTTGTTGAGCTAGAATACTGTCCATTGTCCTGTATGTGTGGTGTACGACGATTTCTATTTTAAAATATACCATTTTCCATTTTTAATTATTTGTTAGTGTTATAAAATTTTCAACAGACGAAATATTTACCAGAACAAAATACGAAGGAGATTCCTACCGATATCGTTCCTCATAAACTGACACTAAAATAATACATAAAGCATAGCCGAAATTACTTTTACACTCGATAAAATATCGAAATAAAGCGCGAGTTGCACAAAGGTATATTTATAGATACACTAAAGGGTTTATACACACATACACTGCACTGGAAACAGAAGAAAAAAAAATTTTAGCAACACGCGAACATTCACTGTATCGCGCGATGTAATAAAAAATAAAGCTCGTAGCCTCGGCGTGTTCGTAGCGCTACGGCGTAGAGCTACGCGGGTGTCCGCACGCGATTCTCGCCTGACACTGAGTCTCAACCGCTGGGGATGCCAGATGGGAATCAAATTACCCGATAACTTGCCAACTTCTGAATAATAGAGTGGGGAGAAAATTTGGCACAGCTGCGTCATAGCGATAGTCCGCGTAAAAGTTTGCTTATGGATTTCGAGAATTAATGATGAAAATGTGCTTTCTTATAATAATCAAATTTGGTTATTATTTTTATGAATGAATACTTTGAATTTAAAAGAGGTCTTATTACAAATAGTGTTATTATTAGACTTTTATTGTGTTCTCCTCGATTTGTTTTATAGATAACCAATTTAGGCATATAAATACAAGCATGTTTTTATGATTTAGGATATAATATTGCCAATATTATTACATTTTGTTTATTTTTTAAATCAATAATCACGATCTAGAGTGATATAAGTACTCGACCTACTTTATACCCAATTATGATATTTTAATAATTTTATCTAACAAAAAGAAATCCATCCTAATGCTCCCATTTAAAGGGTAACGCATGGAACTGGCCACACAGCTAGCAACAGATATCTGTTGCGCTCACCATAGGCCACCATACAATTAATATTACGAACTATATTTACGATCCCATATGTCACTAATACTACAAAGGAAAACTATTTTATAAAAGTTCCGTTATCCAACCTAATAGTGGAGAGAGAATCTATGTTTTTATACTTGAACACGTAATGTTGATACTTTAATATTATTTTTCACTTTTTTCTGCTTCATTTTAGTAGAAAGGAATTTCTAGAGAAATTATAACACTTTTCTCGAGAAATAGCCAAATTTATAGGGTAAAATAGATCGTAGATTCAGTTTAAAAATCATAATAAACAAATGAGATAAAAACGAAAATGTAAAACAATTAACAGGTTTCATCATCTGTGAATAAGCACATTACACACATTACACGTTTTGAAATAACATTATAAAAACTACTGGCCAAATTTAAAAACACAGCACAGATAAACAGACTTTAATATTTCAATATTTAAATTACACGTTCGATTTTCAAATCATCTCGAAAGTTCTTAAAACAAAATTCAAAAGTCTCCAAACTTTTGCATAGGTATTCAAAAGTTAAATAATTCTAAAGGCCGTTACACAAATGAAATCGTTGCTAATAAACAATACCAACTGATTTGTCGCTGACTTAGTGAATGTGTTAGGGATCTGTGGTCCATTGTCCAATGAGAATGTTACAAAGAAGTTTGTTATGTTCACAAGCTGTTTGTCATAACTTGTGTCGTCTGAACGGCCATTAATAGTGTTATGAGTTCTGTTATGAGTGTAGCTTGTGCCTTAGTGCTTATAATGTCGTTATATGTGAAACAAAAATATAATATTAATCAAGTGTAAATTTTGGTATAGTCATTATAGTGTTGAAAAATGTGTCCATCTTCAGTTTATCCTTCTGATATTATTAACTGCCATTTTAAGGTTGATAAGATGTAGCTATATTAGTAGTATTTCATCATCTATCTTTATACATCACTAGCTGGCAAGAATCCCGTGTTATCCGTGGTAAAAAGTTGCCGTTTAACAAAATTTTTATCAAAATCGGTTCAGCTGTTCTTGCATACAACAAAACAACAACAAACATACAAACTTTTACATTTTAATAATTGTAGGATTTATAGCCAATGCACATGATGGCCGACTGTTTACCACCACGATAATAACGTAACGTGCTCGTAGCTACGTGGCTACCGCGCAGATCGATTGATCAGCGAGGTTAAGCCGCGTTCGCCGCGGTTAGTCTTGTGATGGGTGACCCTTTTCACATGTCAAGACCCTCCGTGCTTAAGAAGGCACGTTAAGCCGTTGGTCCTGCGCCTGATCTCTTTCCGGTCGTGTAGGTCTATTATGACCATCCCATCATACTATGAGAGTGAGGGAATAGGGAGTGTGTATGCGCGCATACTTGTGCACTATAATATCTCCTGCATAGTTGGTTAGTCTGAGCTGAGACAGGCCGTGACAGAAATTCGGTCAGGAGTACATTATTAATTGCGTAACTACGTTGTTGCTGGTAGCCATAATTCTAACAATTAACACTAAAACACGTTTATAGTACGAAAATGTGGAAACAATAAATTAGGTAATAAAACTCGGGTTTAATTGAAATACTGTGACGCGGACACGTTTTGTTAATTTATAAAACTAAACGAAATATTGCCGCGAACTCTTTTGAGTGGGTGTATTTTATGTCACTGTAAATTACATCTACATTAGCTGGAAGACGTCCACTGTTGAAGAGAAGCGTCCCCCTTTAAGGCCCTTTAGGGGTAGGGGGGAGGGAGCTACCATAATCTTGTGGTATTCATAAGCTTCGGAAGGCACGTTATGCTGTTGACCTGCGCCTTATCCCCCGTCCCAACGCACTATGAGAGAGGGGGAATAGGGAGTGCACTTGCGTTTGCTCGCGTACTTGTGCACTATAATATCTCCTGCGTAATTGACTAGTCTCAGAAGAGACCGAGTGCCGTGAACGAAATTCGGTCAGGCAAACATTAGGTATTATTATTTCGCACTCTTTGGGTGTCTGTTTTAATCGTCTAGAACCTGAATAGGTTTAACGCCTTTGCCAGCAAAAACATCTTACGTCGTTGCAGCACACCGAATAATAAACACATAAACATAACATCACGCCTGTATTCCCTAAAGGGGTAGGCAGAGGTACACATACAGTACACCCACATTTCGCCAGTTATGTTTTTTAGGTCCCAATGTAATAGGGGGCGAGCCTATTGCCAACAACCGGGCACAAATCCAGACTCCGTGCTGCTACTAAGAATTACCTAATGGAAAAACCCAGTAACACTTTGGCCGATCCGAGATTCGAACCCAGGACTTCGTGCTCAGCAGTCGCGCTAGCAACCACTAGACCAACGAGGCAGAATAATAAGAATACGTAAAAAAATGCGTGACGAACCCACTTTACATCTTAATTGTTATTAGCCAATCATTTATCAAATTATTGTACAGGACCTATTAATATTATTGACGATAGCGGTTCTAAAGAGGGACTAAGGTATAACATCAAACGGGTCTATTAACAACTTGAGTTACTACAATTTCCTACTTCTGTGACATGTCAATACATGTGTTTGGGAGACCTACATCAGAGGCAATTGTGGCCAACTAAATTGTTATTATAAATCACATGCCTTGTTCTTTCTTTGGACCAGAGTTCAACCGTATGTGGTTCCAGACCTCTAGCCAATTGGCAAAGCGCTTGGCGTTTTTCCTCTATTTAATACTCCAGAGAGTAATAACAAGCTTTCAGTAATTTGAAATACCTTTTATTAAATACTAGTTGCAACGATCCCTATATTTTCCACCATGTAATGAACTAGTACACGCCCTGTCGTATAATACAATGCTCACATAAATTATAAGTGCATAACCATTGCACACGCAACTCGATAAAGCAGGTATTATATATTACCCCGCAAGCCAATTAATATTGCTGATTAAATGTATAACTATGGACTCGCGTACGGTATTGTTAGAAAACGTATTATTATAAAATTTAATTAGCATTCACCAGACTTCATTGTCATTATTATCTATAACAACAAAATAAAATGTCCAAATACAAATTCAATATTTTGGTTTCCATAGTTTGCAATTGCCAACGTAATTCCCACACATACTTTAGGTTCCGCAGTAGAACAATGATAAATTATAGGTACCTGAATGAACATTAATGTTTATTGCCGGATGAATTTTTGAACTACCATACTGTGTATTTGTTTGTACGTCTTTGCCCCATGTCAAAAGTTTTCATCAAAATCCGCGCAACTGTTTCAGTATTCCGTTATAGGAAAGTAGCCTACATTCGAAGCATAAAGATGTATCTCCAGGATACCTTGCAGCCAACAGTTCCTTTCTACGAAACAAATGAGCACTTTTTGCATGTTGCCATGCTAGGCTTAAATCTAAATTGATAACGGAAACTTGAAAAATGATGGACACGAGCGGGACTCGAACCCGTGACTTTCGCCGTACCGTGGCAGCTCAGTTGGCAGAGCGGCGCCACGGTACGGCAAAATTTCGAACCCTATAATATAATATCACGCATGTATTTCCCGAAGGGGTAGGCAGAAGTGCACATTAAGTACATCCACATTTCGCCAGTTATGTTTTAGGTCCCAATGTAAAAGGGGGCGAGCCTATTGCCATCAACCGGGCATAACTCCAGACTCGAAACCTATATAAGTTTAAAAATTCAGCTGCAGTTTTACCTGAGAGAAACAAGTGTGAGTGACGGCTGGATTGTAGAACGATCTGTCTAGATGAGCCGGTCTCAGGTGTACGTAGTGAAATTACTTTTCCCGCACTTTCTAGTGTCAGCCCGGTAAACCGACTCGACGTTATTGAGACTACGAGAGTAAACGAAGATATGCTGCGGTCAATTTGTTAATTGTAAACGTTGTTCAGTGCATTTAAATTAATTTTATAAATAGTAAGCTTATATCGAGAGTAATTAAATAATTGATGATAAAGATAAAAATGGATATTAATATTTAATCTATTCCTTTAACATACGATACCCGAAAATCGCCCACCACCTACCTATATACACAGTATAACGAATTCTTTAGAAATAATAAAATATACACTCCAACATTTCCGCGCTTTCATTACATCAGCCTATTGCAGCCCACTGACGGACACAGGCCTCCCCCAGGGTACGCCACAGGGCAAGCTCTCTCGTTTTTTCCATTCCTATTCCGCTCTCTGTTATGATTTAAATATCAACATCCTACTCAGAACTCGTGATTATAAGAATTCTACGAATCGTAATTAGGTACATGTCCATTAATGTAGAGCGCTTAAAACCACACAAGTTCCTTAACACACAGATCAGAAACGAAATAAGTTTATTTTAAAAATATATTTATAAGCCCAAGCTTTTAAATCAGGTAGACTCAAGGTACTTAAGATGAATCAAACAAGCACAAACACGATGGGATTGCGTAATTTCGTAAGGGTTCCTATGACCACCTTCGACGCCATCATCAGACCAGCTCAAAGGTACCATAATATTATATCGTCACCAAACCTACATATGTATGCAAAATTTCATTTCAATACGATGTCAAGAAGTAGTTCTAATTTAGATTGCAAGATTTGACCTAAACAAACTCACATACATACAAACATTGCAAGTGAAATAAAAGCTTGTAAAAAAGCAATGATTTAGCAGTCAAAGATCATACGATGAGAAACACGAACCAAGTCTATTCCACAATCACTGGCAATTAATTACAACTGTTCTGCAAAGGAAACATTAGTCAACGAACTACTGTCCGGCAGTAAACACCACAAAGCGAAACTCAATGAAACTAATTTTAACTTTACCTGTATATCCTCGAGTCAGTGTATAAGATCAACAGTTGAACGAAACGTTTCTCGTATAAAATTATAACAATCCTAAGCTTATACAGAATTAAATGAATTGTTTAAATGCTCAAGGGAGTAGCTTTCTTTTAGGCAAAAGTTTGCCTATGCACTTAATAACTCGTGTATACTTAAACCTATTTGCAGTTAGAATGAAAAATGTTAATTAATGATAGAATTAAAGGCATCTACCCCGTACTCTTACTTACCTCGTTTCTGACTGATGGCTTTGGTTTCATTATTCCAATTCTCGCTCTCATCGTTATAGCACTCTTTCTACATGTTTACTGGTATAAGCCTTAAGGTTTTGACCTGTCCTTTCTTCGGAACATCCCTAATTTGGCCATAAATGTTCATCGAGGTCTTCCCCTTCCAATCGTTCTATTCAGGCTCGCTCATCCCTAATGAATAACTTACCAAGTATTTATCGGATCATTATGTGCTTCGGATAAATTTTAGGGAGCGCCAAACGCTTTATTATTCATTAAAACGAGTTTTTAATAATCAAAATTGAAAATAATTTAAAATATCCATTCGGTGTTCTATTCTGATTTTGTTTTGGGCATCTTGGTCGCGGAGAACCGAAATTTCTGTCACAAATTCTGGTGTTTATTATGTAAAGCATAAGTGCGTCTTCGTACAGTAATAATGGGAGTTTCCTAACGGTAAAAACATTGCAGTAGATATGTATGTCTTTATAGCCATGAAATATCAACAGGTACTTGGCTCCTTGCCTATTTTCACATAAAGAAACGTTTGACTTTATGGCCAGCTGTTTCTTGCCACAATTACAGAGCTTGTGTTACTAAAATATTAGTAGATTTTCTACACTACATAACTCGTTTTGCATTTATACAATATAGAAGACTCTTAAGCTGTCCAACAGATCATTTCATATGTAACTAATTAAGCTATTGACGTTGGTCGCCGACCAGGAGCTGTTTTAAAGGGAACATATTACAGAAGAGGCACGAGTATTTTAAGGCAATGTGGCATACAGTTTTCTGTATCAACAAATAAAAATAATATTATTTAAGCAATTTATTCAGACATCATTCAAATATATTAAGTCGTTGACATCGACATGTCATCGACTCACTAGATTGAACTGTTTGAGTGCCATCGCGGTCAGCGGTGACCGCGAACAATAGCGTTTCTATTGTGTCTACTGTGTGCCAGTCAACAACTTAATTTAAATATTTGGTGTTTGCCTAACTTTGGCAGACCTCCTCCATTTATTTCCACTTTGTCCTGATAAACGCTTTCCTAGTCAATGTATTTCCTGCTTTACATATTATGGTCATTATTCCATCTTCCCACCTTCAAAACTGTCAACGTGATTTCTTTTTCCTATATCAACAAACACGCACATAGGTACCTATTTTTTTGTTATTAATCCAGCCTTCTCGTATATTTTAATAAACATTATCCATCTCCAGATTATCTAGGATATTATTCTTTATCACTCCATTAGAATACCTCAGAAAACGTTTATAAAAAACGACTTATTCCGTCATTCAACTCCACAAGCAAGTTTTAATAGCAGCATTAATAGTTGCAACATGGTTGCTGTTAGAGTAATTACATCTTAATACCTTTCCTTTTCTCCTTTTCCTTTTACCTTCGCTAAGGATTACCGCTGTCCGCTTCCTTTGTGTTTTACAGCATCCTCTACTTGCAGGTTGTACCTTATTTCAGTTTTCTAGATAAAAAACATTTATATTGCACTATCATACCGCTATCACTTAGTCACGATTTACTGTATTGTATCATGATATAGGTAGTTATTTGGTTACTTTTATAAAGAAAGAAATAATGTCGTTTTATTATAATCATCATCATAACATCACGCCCGTTTTCCCCGAAGGGGTAGGCAGAGGGGCACATATAGTACACCCACATTTCGCCAGTTATGTTTTTAGGTCCCAATGTAATAGGGGGCGAGCCTATTGCCATCAACCGGGCACAAATCCAGACTCCGTGCTGCTACTGAGAACTACCTAATGGAAAAACTCAGTAACACTTTGCCCGACCCGGGATTCGAACCCAGGACCTCGTGCTCAGCAGTCACGCTTAGCAACCAATAGACCAACGAGGCAGTCAACATTGCTTTTCTAGTTATACATGTATGATAGCACGCATTAAAAGGGTTGACTGTTACAAATCCGTATAACTCAATTCGGCTCAGATAAGTAGGCACACCATGTTTTGTTGACATTTTCTGTATTGGCTAGTTGTCGTGATCGATTCTGTACAATTGTCTCATTTATCTACTGGAAATATGGTCTTATAGTTTCTACTATTTACCAAAACAAAAAGCGTGGTTTATTTTTAATAGTGTCCTGTTTGTTTACATTTTTGAAGGATGCCAAGAGGTGTCCAACCATCCGTTAGTAGAACAGCCATCACATGTTTTGATGACATTGAAATAATTTCAAGAAAGATCTGTATACGATTATCACAATCCAGGGAACATTAAAACAAGGATGAACGACCTCCGTGGTAAACCCACTGTGGGTTTACGTTCGTTTCCACGTTTCCACGGTCGTTTTAGAGAACCTATAGGGTGAAATAAACATACGTTGTGTTTTGTGAAGCCGGTTACCATAACATTACCCGTGGCATTAATATCAAGGGAAATTAATACTGTTTTTCCCATGAAAACTTCATGTCTAATTAACCAGAACAATACTTTTCACAATAAACCAGTACTTACATTAATTTTACCATGTAAAGATGATAAAAAATGGTTTTTCTTCTGTACTTTAATATCCTATGTAGACACTTGCAACAACATATTTTTCAGGCACAACCAAGTCAACAAACCTAACGAGACTTTCACAAAACTCGGTTATCCCTCAAAAATAAAAGCACGGGATGACAAAATAGGATTATTCGCATAACGGCGCGGGGATGGTGCGCCGAGCGATCGCCTTACGACGCCGACCGCCCGTCGCCCCTAATGGACGGAATTGAGAGCCTTTTAGATTAACACTTTTCAAACTAAATGGGTCAATGCTTGCTTATTTACTTAGGACGTTAAATTTTTGTCAGTGTCGTTTTTTGCTAGCTATAGTATCGTCATACTGATAGAATCTCGGTCACAGTTTTAATCTAAATTAAGACTAGCCACCTACGTTGGAGAAATTATAATGCGCACGCACCTATGTGTAGGAAAAGTGATGAACTCTATTTTCACACTTCTTCTTCGTATCGTATGGTTAATAAACAACATGGTGTCAGAGTTTAAACCGTCTGCAGGTCGCTGACATGGCTTTACACACCGTTCAAAAATTTCTCAGGTGTGCCAGTTTCCTAACGATGTTTTCCTTCACCGTTTTAAGCAACTGAAAAATAATTTATAGTACGCACATGAATTCAAAAACTATATTGGTGGATGCAAGGGTTTGAACTTGTGACGGGGTTTGACTTGACAGTCCAACAGTCATTCGATACGGCTATCACACTCATAGTCTTATGCAACGGTAAACAAGTACGACGTGAAAGAGGCCACGATACTCTCTACCCTTCTTTCTGCCTACCTTAGTTACAGTCGTGTTAGTATGTTATGTTTCTTTAGGTAGTTATAACCTCCAGCCAATAGAGCAAGGCAAAAGGCACTTTATAATAATACGCATATAAAATCAAACAAAGTTTGTAATCTGTTTACAAAGAAAATTGCAGTGAATCCTTTTTTCTACTTCACTGCCAACTGCTGTGTTTGCCGAAGTTCGTGCTTCGTTTACATATTTACTGTTTAATTAAAACCTAATAGAAATGTGGATAAACTCTCAATGCTGTTGAGAATAGCGTTTTATTTAAACAGGTCTTTAAAGATCCTAATTATTACAGGATAGTTTAAGAACAGTTTTGAGTCGACCTGCCCCCTTACCATGAAGTATTAAAGCAGGACATTCTACGTTGTTGGGACCTAAAAACATAACTGGCGAAATGTGGGTGTACTGTATGGGCACCTCTACCTACCCCTTCGGGGAATACAGGCGTGATGATATGTTATGATATTCTCCGTTGTGGAAGAGGGATGCACAATACACTGCTTGTCGCGGCGTCTCACTTCAACAACAGACAATGTCCTGCTTTAAAATTTCATGTTAAGGGGGCTGTCCTAACTAAGGAGAAGCTTTTTGATGTCGTATACCTTTTTGTTCCTTTCATTCATCTTTCAAATCGTCGCTGATAAAAAGACGTTAACGAAACCTTGATCAAGTTACTGAACAAGTAACTAGCGCCGTTCAAACGCAGCATAAGACAGGTAAGGAGACGAGCGGCCCTTGGACCCGTCTCTGCAAATAAAGTATTACACACGGAACGCACCCTTAATCTCCTTATATCACTACCTAAGCAGTCTACGTACTTACATCACATCCCTCATATACATTCGCTCTTGGGCACTGAAAAGGTAATTGTCGATTGAGATCGACTCATTGGTGGTAAGTGGACATTAAAGTAAAATGTCTTTTGACGAATTTCAATTTGTACAACCAAATTTTTTATTGAGTTTGGAAGCTAGGGTATATTCTTAGGTTAATCAAAATGAATCTCATCTAATAAGATATTATATTTCCTACCGAGGAATACTAAAAATATAATTCTCTTCAGTCGCTAGAAAGAGTACTTAAGCGACTACGAATCCCGTTTAGCTCCGATAAAATTTAATATGCTTTTCCCTATGACATGGGACCTATGAAAAGCAGTGAAATGAGGCTGTATAGACTCCTGAAAAAGAAACACCGGCCTAGGGCTCCTTGGGAAAAAAATTCAATATAAATATAATGTCAAATTCAAGGACAGGGACAAAGACTCGTCTAAAAGTCGTAAACTTATAAGGCTACTAAAGGAGGTGACAGCTGAAATGAATTCTTGTAGGCGTAGGCGTCGGGTTGATATTATAGTTCTACTATAAATTACCCCTTCAAAGTGTAAGCGTTTCTTATATGAAATTCCAAGCTAACTAACTCTTAGGTCCCTTGAATAATCAATAGAATACTTGAGCAGATAGATATTATCAGTCTATTGCACTTTGCAGCCCAAACAGGTCTTTATAAGTCAGAAAACAAGCTAATTTCCCTACTAAGCTTATTCTTCATTATAATGAATAAAAACCGGCACATTGAGAGCTTTTTCAACGGTGTGTAAAGCCATGTCAGAGGCCTACAGGCGGTTTAAACTCTGACACTACGTTGTTCATCAACCATACGATAGGAAAGAAGAATGAAAAAAATCAAATCAGGAAGTTATTACGTTTCACCGATTTATAAGTTAGTGCTACATATTCTGGTTAGGCCATAATGTGAGATACGAGTAGTATGTCATTCAAATGAGTATTGACTGGAGCGAAATGGGCATATGTATATCAGAATCTTTACAAATGTAAAGCCACGTACTCTGCCTACCTGCCTGTCTCTGCGAAAAAGGCGTGGCTCTGTTTGTATGGGAGGTGAAGTTAAATCTGAGAAGTAAGCAGTACAATGGAGGTGCGATTTACTTCGAAAGTTGAGTGTGAACGGGTTAAGCTGAAAAGTTTTTCTTTGACATCAACGTCACAAAACTTTGAACTCTTCTACTTGCCACCTGTTAAATAAGTAACTACTTGTAGTTCTGGCGTGTGTGTTTACCTACTAAAACTAAACTACAGTGTACATACATAACATCACACCTGTATTCTCCGAAAGTGTGGCAGAGGTGCACATATAGTACACCTACATTTCGCCAGTTATGTTTTTAGCTCCCAATGTAATAGAGCCTATTGCCATCAACCGGACACAATTTCAGACTCCGTGCTTCTACTGAAAATTACCCTAATGGATTCGAACCCAGGACTCAGCAGCCGCGCTTAGCAGACTAACTAGGCAGCCTTACAGTGTACACAATTTGCGCAACTAGATAGGTACCTATTCTAAACAGTTTATTGCACGAGACTACCCTTATTTCAAATTCAAGAATCCATTTATGAAAAGGAAAAGTAGGTACCTATTTTGATCATTGTAGGTATACCTAAGATCTGATATTTGATTTCATACGATTCAAGATGGGTTTAATTACGGATTCCTTACAAAGAAACCGCTTGAAAATTCTTAAAGAAAAACGGGTGAACGCCCCAAAAGAAGCTCCGAAAAGGACTTTGAATCTCCGATAAAAAGCGAACGGCTGAGCCTTTTGATGTTGTACCTACAGCCTTTGCAACCCACACACGTCTAGTTCATCTCTATGTGCGTAATTGACTTCCAATAAAACGAGAATTTGCAATGAACAGATTCCATTACCGTTTTGTTTTTATTGTGGAATTGAATCCATCAGAATAGGTTCCTATAGGTGCTTAAATTTGCTTTCTTATGTTAATTAATTATTTAGTAGGTAGGTACTTAAGTGTTTGTGTAAGATTTCGGTAATGTGAGGCCGCAAAAACAAATGAAACACATTCTAGAACATTTTTAAATGCCACACAAAAGAAGAATTGCTTCGTCCATACGCCAATGGGGTTGTCGACTCGTCGTCATTGTAAATAGGTAATAAAAGTATTACTTACCAGCTGCGCCCCGCGGTGTTACCCGCTACATTTTTTCGAGATACAAGTAGCCTATGTGCTAATCCAGAGAGTCAGTTACCTCCATATGAAATTGCAATTAAATCCATTCAGTAGTTTTTACGTGCAAGAGTAACAAACATCCATCCATACTTACAACTTTTTGGTTTATAATATTAGTAATTTAGTAGGGATTGATACATACTCTTTAGTCTCCATTACCTTGTACTTTAAAAGCCGGCCTACTAACCTTAATAAATTGATAATTAAAACCATGATCACCCATTAAAATAAAACGTGCTCCACATCTGAGGCGGTATTAACGGTTCCTCCGCTAATAAAATTATCCAATATGAAAACAGATGACGTCAAACTTGCTTATGATATGCCATTATTAATACGGACTATACGAAGTGAATATTATTAAGAATGTCTATACAACAAAGGTCTGTTGGTTAGTTTTCATTTCTAGATTTAAAGACGTATTTGGACATCTTGTTATCAACGGCTTTTAGAACAGCTTTCTTTGCACACAGATGCGCGTTTTAATATAGGTTTTTTTTTACTATATCGCTCGCCGTAGGGCTATGAGGTGTCATGAAAACAGTCTGGATAACACAAGTATACCTATAGGTACCTAGACCTACTTAGTAGTAGAATTAGATGCATTCAAAAAGCCTCGTGAAGGTATGGTATCGGTGCAATGGGACAGTATCCAGTCAGCCCAGCTAGCGACGTGGTGTCTGGATAATTGTTTTCCATAGTATGAACTATCCCTATCTTAAAGCTTGTGACAACACGCTACGCAAAGAAGAAGCAAGCCAGCTTAAATCACCAGCCCTTTACCAATAAACTCTTAAAGCAGGACAGTTTAAGTTGTGGAAGCGAGACGCACTACGCGTAATATAATGCGGCGTCTCGCTTCCACAACGTAAACCTGCTTTAAGCGTTCATGGTAAGGGCGCTTCAACACACGCGTTCACACATGCTCCTCCAATAAATAGAACGCCACAAAAACAGGCACAACCGCGGGCGAACACTAGTAAAACATATTGCAAAACAAACGATTCTCAACATGGAGTTTATAACGGACGTGACTGGTTTAACGTCGGCATAAAAGATAAGCAGACTGGCTGATATGAATTCAGCGCGTGTGCCCCACAGAACGCAATATGTCGGGAGAACTTGATTAGACGGCTGGATTCCCGCGTTTTTGCGTAAGGCTGCGGTTATAAACGGGCTATCCAAAAGAACATATCCCATTTACCGACAAAGTGTTAGGATGTGACGACAAAACACGTGAATTGTAAGTACCTAAGCACCTACAATTACGCAATTTAAATCTACGATTTTTCAAGTCAGCAATTCTCTTTTTGGATTAATATAACCATGTGGAGGAAGGGATTTGGAGTTCCTCCAACAAAAAGGGAAGATCTTCCAACCAGGCGGTGGTATGCCTGGTGGGCCGCGGCGCCCCGCTTCTCAACTCGGGGCGGCTGTGTATCATGCTAGCGAAGGTGATTAGGTACTGCGCTAGCGCGATGCAGGATTAACAACGCACTCGTTCTTCGACGTGTAGATGTCGCTTCAACCATTTATGACGATTCCGTAAGTATTATGTAGGTACTATCTGACCCAGCGCCTTCTCAACATTTCAACCTTCCCTAGACGTCCATAAATACTTCAAAACCAAATTTAGCCGAATGGGCTTTAACTGTTCTCAAGTCTGACGTAACTAAGCACGGAGAGTTTTCTTTCACCGAGTTTAGTTTTAGAACACCTTCCCTCTTATTCATAAACAAGTATCATACCAGCATTAAATTAACTAAGCCCCGTATATAGTCTATTGACATCTCTATTCTTAAAGACAAGAAAAGGAGTGTCGGGTATAATTTGGTCCATGGTTTAAATTTTTTATGAGTAAGGAAGCTGCAATATTCATTGTTAGTCTCTTGTCATTCAGTAACCATACACTCGGTCAGAACATTTTCTCTTCACAACAGAGTATCTATCTACCTACATTCGAGTAATAAATCCTATTTGTCATTCACCCCTTGTTCATTCATGTTATCTTGATTTTACTATCTCGTCCTAAAACAACAGAACTGATGTTTCAAATTGGTTTTTAGCTGTTTTACGACACTTCGGTTGTAACAAAGTTAGCAATGGTCGCTATGTAATAAACGTGTGACGCTAATATTTGAGTTGGTAGGTAGGTAGAAAAACACATCGCCCTCACTAATACTTCCTGAAATCATGGTCATGGGTGCGTTTGACAGAAAAAAAATTGTCGGTATTACCCGAATTGCGAATCGGAAGTATCTAGGTATTATAGTATAATTAATTAAAAACTAGGTATGTAGTATAATTTAATGTTAAAATTGGTTCAAAGAGTTGTTTTTATCACCATTAAGTTTCGATTCACCCCGGTTACCTATGTAGTTATCTACTACCTACCAGTTACTCAGCTACTGCATAAACATGCAGCACATGAGTGTCAAAGGAAACTGAATGCCAAAAACACTTCGTACCACTTTTACTTTACATAAAACATGGCTACTAGAGCGGAACCAATCACCATAGAGAACACGCTGCCGCTTTCCCGGTTGCTTTAGACTCACCACCTTTTGTCCGCCACAGCTTTTGTGTCGCTCAGTTTCTTGACGCGACGCGCTTGGCAAGCTGGCAAGCGGCGCTAATGATGGCAGTTTTGACTCGAATAGGACTTAAATGTACGACGTGCTGCAGATTTACTTCTACTTTATTTCCTATTAATACATTACAAATAATGTTATAACCTACATTAAATACAAATAATATATATACAAAACTAAAAATTATGCATTGAAGTATTCTTCCTCATCGGCGATGAGGAAGAATACTTCAATCATCGCTGCAGTCTGGTAGGGTGCCCTTGGCTAGCGGCATTGCCACGTTTAGCGTTGCCAGGCGTCCGGATAAAGCCGGACATAGGTAGGCTTTTTGATTGCTTGTCCGGCCAAAATAAACGGTGTCCGGCTTTTGTTAGGCTTTTTACATTTCGCAAACGGGCGAGCACCGAGCGAGGCCGAGCGCAAGCGACGAGAGTCGACTGATTTGTTTTTACGTACCTTTATTTTGTCGTACCTATTAATACTGAGACAAAATCCTCAATAATGAAGGCTGTCCGGCTATTAGGTTTGGCGACCTGGCAACCTTAGCCACGTTGAATGGCAATGCTAATTCTTTGGCCGAAAAACAAGCCAGCCCATTGGTCACGAGAAGAGTCGACTAACCGTTTTGATAGGTCTATAAATACGAGACAAGCACGCGGATCCCAAGACCCGAGTGTTTCGACCCCAAAAAAATAAAAAACGTAAGATTTTTTACACCATACCTGCCAATATTATTACTTTTTATTTAATTGTCTCAACACCGCTATCATTCCAGGTTATACATAGCTAAGATGTTTATCTTATATACCTATAAAATTCTCGTGACACAATGTTCGTTCCCGTAATCCTCCGAAACGGCTTGACTGATTCTCATGAAATTTTCTGAGCATATTAGTAGGTCTGAGAATCGGCCACCATGTATTTTTCATACCCCGGGTCAGCTCAATTTATAAAGTTTTAATAAAACGACTGAACTATTTCAATTATCATTTTATTTGTTTACAAATTGCTTATTGCCTGTATCTACTGTCATCTAACTCATATTAATTCACCATTGATAATTATAATTATGAAACTGAAATAACATCCTACGCCAGTCAATCACCGATACAATTTATATACAGAAAAGATGAATACAAATACTTAAAACCAAGGAATAGAAAAAATAAACCATAACAATACCGGGAGTCAATTCTCAATGACTGGTGAACTCGGATATCATTTATATTTCTCCGGCAAAAAACTGGTGTAGATTAAAACCACTTTATAAGTAGAATTTTATGTTTATTTTATGTAGAACAATCTACATTGTCGATATTGTAGATCTGTAAATATAAGTTAATTGTACACAGTAGTAAACCTTTAAGAAATAATTCGAGGATAGACCCCAGTGTATTAAAAACAAAACGATTATTTTAAAAAGAAAAAACACATATAAGATTGAGCAGTGTACAATAAATAACGTTTATATAAAACTACTTATCTCTAGAGGAATTAAAGTAAAAAATAAAATTTTGCCATTTCCACCTATTATAACTTCATACTGAAGTTTATGTTGCGTAGTACGAAAACACTATTCTTTAATTGGCTCAAATATATTCATAGATTAACTATAAAATGTAGATCAACTTAGACTGTCTGAAAGTTCGTAGGATTTTTGATATTAAAAAAATAATATTTAGAACATTGAATCCTCTTTACCGATACCGATAAGCTATTACATGTACGAAGACGTTATTGTATCTAAGTTATAAGTTGCCTAAATAACAGGAAGATCAACATTAGCCAAAATAATAATAATGGCTAGTGTGAAAGTAAACGCTTAAGATCAAATGATTTGTATATTTTCTGCTAAAACCCACAAAACTATGAAACATTGTTAAAGAAACCATCTTCCTTAAATAGTTTTCCTTTTTGCTATAAAATATATAATTCAAATTAACTATTCATAAATGAAATGTATCCCTAAGTGCCATTGTTTTCCATATTTCTTTGAATAATTAGAAAAGAGTTCCAATCAGTCGTTATTCCTCAAACAGATATCTTAAAGCCATAACACAAAAGTATTCAGAAAGTCTTAGAGTTAGCAAGCTAAGATAAGTATCCTGCGCTAACGATACGACAGATAATAATACGAAGCGTAATATTGGAAGTTATTCTAAACTATACTAAAAGGATAAAACTTGAAGATAAAAATGTGATGGCTAGCACAAACTAAGTCGTTGAAGAATAATGCTGCTCCCACACTGATGGTAAAAACTTTATATAACACTAAACATTTACTAACACATGTTGGGAGTTTTTACATTATGTTAGGAATTGTTAGATGTTATGAACGCTCCTACACTGACGGTAAATGTTTACAAACATTTTTAAACATTAGAATCATGATCGCGGCTCGCACTTTGGATTTACTTCCCGAATTTAAACAAAAATCTTCCATTTTCGCACGTAAATGGAAGATTTGATCATTGTATTTTTTTTTATCAGCCTGTGTTGCCCTGCAGTGCGGCAACACATGCTCATTGTATTAGCGATTATTTTTTGTTAAAGAAATTGATATCTCTAACTGGGTTTAAACTTTTCTACTAGAGAAGGTTTACCGCCATAGACTATCTCAAGCATTTGGGCATTGACGGTTGATTAAATATATTTTTAGAATGGATTTTAAGAAATCTTTAAAAAATATTCAAGCAACTGTTTACGTAGTGATAACAGATGTTTTGCTAGTTACAATATGTTAACTATCATTTTTGTTTAGAAACGTTTATTAAACATTACCAAACATGAAAACATAGTCTAACATTTTGATAAAATGTTTTAAGAAAATGTTTACTAATGTTATTTGAACAGCAGTGTGGGAGCACCATACCGTTCACCTGATTCAGAGGGTCGTTAAGCTTTCGCTTTCTACACACTATTCGACTGTGATTGTCATCTTCGGTATCCCGACATAGTCGCAACAAAAACTTATACAACAACAATTAAATCTCAATTATGAATAGATGTCATACGAAATTTAAAAACAACACTAGTTGTTATATTGACAAGCAGAAGAATTTGTCATTTTTGTTAAGACTATGTCAAAGCAACGAACTATGTATCTTTGATTTCTCGATGCTTTCTAACGACGATGTCTAACCTGTTCGCAGACCTATTGTACCGTGCAAGTAACAACGCTGAACCAGGAAATGTGTCACAATAAGGGAATTATTACAACAGAAGCATTTATTATAACTTTATAAAATACATTTGCAAATTAACACTTCGGCCTTCAAAATAATAAAGACGACATAAAATATAATATAACAAGTAAAATAAATCTAAGAAAATGTGTGATTCGATACATTGCGCGCAAGTTACTTGCACAATGCAATAGATGATATTGAGAAGAAATGCTGCAAGTTGGGAGCGCGTATAGTGCAGTACAGCGGTCTCAAACAACAGTCCGCAGTGACAATATCTACCCATCAATATTTTAATATAATTCACGTATCACTGAACATTATTACTGCTAATTCGTTGACTGAACGCCTGTTGGCGCATTCAGCTTAAACATTTCACGTACTTTACTAAAAGTATTAAAATAAATGATCGCTCCAATACTACTTAATGGCAGGAGTTTCACTTGCAAGTACATTGCTGTGGGTTTTGGAACAAACTACATTTTAACAGGTATGTAGTTAGCAATCGGTGTGTATCCAAGCTACATTGGTAGAGAACGTTTAACACAAGTTGCAGTACCGCGCTCCCCTTAAAATTGTACTTAAGTTACATGTGGCGAAAAAATGTGTCCAGTCAATGTAAACGCCGATTCTCTCACTTTCTTGTCTTTTAAAATATTTATAATCTTTTTACATAAAAATAATTTTCATGCCGATTGACTTATATTTGCAAACGATTGATGTCTAATCGACTAAAGTTCAGACGAATAATGACCAACTGACTTATTAGCTTAACCTTACTGACATGCAATGTCTTCTTTAGTATCGTACACAACATTTTTAATTATCGACTTAACATTCTTAGGCGATTAGCGATTAATCGTGTCGCTTATAACATTTATTGTTCTTTAGCCATTTTTGGTAAACGTTCCACATGTTTTAAGAGTAGTCAAAATAAATCGAATAAATATCGATACTTAATCATAATAAAACATTCCGTTTCGTGACAGAGGCGGTGTGAAGAGACGGTTCCAAAGTATACTACATTTAGCTCAGCTTCAATACAATAACGTGGCTGCTGTGAGACCTAATGTTCTATACAAGGACTGCCAATGCCAATAGGTTAAAAGTTTAGTGGCTAAAACATTTATTTACAAGAGACGGTGAACATTGAGTAATTCAAATATAACTTTGTACGAAATGTGGTTCATAGATCAGCGCTTAGCAAGCATGGTAATGATTAAATTCGAATTAAATCATTAAATTGCTTGCTTACCTCGTGCTGGGGGGAGTTCAATTGAGACCACTTAGCGAGGTAATAAGTTGCCAATGAAAATCCTATTTAAAAACAAGTTTCGCTTATAAGAAAGGTATAATTACAGAGATCGTGGTGTCTGTCACACGCCTTGTCACGAGCGAGGTCGGCGAGCGACGTTCAGTTGGCGGGCACGGTGCTCTGCTGCTGTTTGTGTCGCCGGTGGTCGTAGTTCACCAGCCGCTGGCCCACTAGGTACTTGTCGTTCTTTATGTGCTCGTACAGCTTGCGGAACTGACGGATCTGGGGGTACATTATATTTTTATCTTGTAATTTAAAAAACTAATTGGGGTGTCTGAGGTCTTGCGTTTATTCTGGGACATGTTGTATAATATATATTTTTTTCTTTTATTATTTTGGAGTTTTTATCTATTCAGAAACTTCAACCGTATCGTACTTTTTAACATGTTATTATAAAAAAGCATAAATAAACAATCTCGTACGCCAACTTTTACACGGGACTTATGATGGGGCGTAGGCGTACCTGGAACACGGTGAGCGCGGCGAGCACGGCCACCAGCAGCAGCGCGGGGTACACGCGGCGCGCCAGCAGGTTGCGCTGCGCGGCCGAGGCCACCAGCAGGGGCGCCACGCTGTGCGCGAAGGCGTACGGCACCGCCAGCGCCAGCCCCAGCCAGCACACGCACGGCGCTGCCACCTCGCGCAGGATGAACCTGCAGGCACGTAGCGTTACTATACCGACATATATGGGTAAGACCCGAGTCACCTAGGTGACCTAGGTCACGTGACGCAAGTGTGTGATCTAGTTCCTTGTATGGGATACCTGGGTCCTTGTATGTGAATGTGGAGCATTGTATATCACATCCAGGTCAAACCTGGTTAAATAAATGTGAGACCTGGGTAAAATGTCAGTGAGACCTAGACCAAATTTATGTGAGACGTGAGTCAAATGTGAGACTAGGGTCCATATATTTGCATATGAGACCAGGAGTAATGTATGCGAACCCTGGGTCAATACTGGATGAATAATACGTATAGGAAATTAGGAATTAAACTTATAATGACGGCGTTGTCAAAATGTACACACGTAGAACTGAGAACAGAAATTCCAAAAAAATAAATGAGTAATAGGCCACGCCCACTCTACTCGTGGATTGAAAGCAGCATTGCAGTAGTCACCAATCCATCTACTTATATTAATTAAACCTATTTCTATACTAAATCGAGTAGCGCATGTTAGCAGTCAGTTAATAAAAGTAAGTAACTGCATAGTTTCCGCACTTACTTGAGGTCCATCTCCCTAATACCGTCTCGATAAGCTTTTTCGATGGCTCTCCGCATGGCCCAGTCGGGTCCCATCATGGTGAGCGCGCACACTATCTTAGTGTACAACACGCCGAGTGCCCAGTCCTGCCAGACGAATAGCACCGGCGACTGCTCTAAAGGCACGCGCAGTGGAATCACCAGCACCTATTGAAATGTTCAGTTATTATTAACTGATACGAACATAGCTAAATTTTAAGAGTATGTAGAATTATTATGGGGTACCCCATATGCCCAGTGTTATACAGCCTAGAATTGACCACCTTTCCTCGCGTGAGTGTCGCAAGTGGCGACTAATGGAAAATTCAGAAGATTTGCAGCAGCCGAGCGTCTTCTGTAAGTTCATCACCAATACTGCGATCTCCAAACCTATTGCCAAGCGTGGAGTTATTGCAACCCATCCCCCCTTAACTAAGGGGGACCCGCCCGCCCCGCGCCCAGCCCATGTGTTGTACATACCAGCTCCAGCAGCAGGCCGAACATGAGCGGCACGAGCCCCAGCAGCGCGAGCGCGGCGAGGGCGGCGCGCGCGGCCACGCGGGCCCACAGCGCGGCGCGCGCGGCCAGCATGGCGCGCCCGCCCCGCGCCCAGCCCATGTGTTGTACATACCAGCTCCAGCAGCAGGCCGAACATGAGCGGCACGAGCCCCAGCAGCGCGAGCGCGGCGAGGGCGGCGCGCGCGGCCACGCGGGCCCACAGCGCGGCGCGCGCGGCCAGCATGGCGCGCCCGCCCCGCGCCCAGCCCATGTGTTGTACATACCAGCTCCAGCAGCAGGCCGAACATGAGCGGCACGAGCCCCAGCAGCGCGAGCGCGGCGAGGGCGGCGCGCGCGGCCACGCGGGCCCACAGCGCGGCGCGCGCGGCCAGCATGGCGCGCCCGCCCCGCGCCCAGCCCATGTGTTGTACATACCAGCTCCAGCAGCAGGCCGAACATGAGCGGCACGAGCCCCAGCAGCGCGAGCGCGGCGAGGGCGGCGCGCGCGGCCACGCGGGCCCACAGCGCGGCGCGCGCGGCCAGCATGGCGCGCCCGCCCCGCGCCCAGCCCATGTGTTGTACATACCAGCTCCAGCAGCAGGCCGAACATGAGCGGCACGAGCCCCAGCAGCGCGAGCGCGGCGAGGGCGGCGCGCGCGGCCACGCGGGCCCACAGCGCGGCGCGCGCGGCCAGCATGGCGCGCCCGCCCCGCGCCCAGCCCGCCGCCAGCGTGCCGCCGCGCCCCACCGCCCAGCACACGTACATACCTACACAGATACCTGCACTCACTGTCTTATTAGAACATTTGGCTCGGAGGAACTTGTTTGTAAGCCACCATCGTGTTAGGATCAGGGATTAGGGTGAACTTGGAGGGTCGCGGCCGACCGCAGCCGCACGCATTAATCGCACGTGACTGACGCGCATGGCCGATGCGACAGAAGTCGCACTATTAAATTTTTATAGCGTCGCTCCGAAGACTGCGTCAGATGCACGGGCGACAGCAGACGCGCGCGGTCGACAACCGATGCGCGCCTTATTTCATATCGAATGCCACATGACTGATGTCGCATCGGCCGCACGCGTCAGTCCCGTGCGATCAATCGCATGCGGCTGCTGTCAACTTCGACCTTGGAAGTGGATATTTAGGAGAAAAATTGCGAAGTGTATGTAACTTTTAGCGCAATAAATGGACCGCTGCTATACACATCAGCGTCGCGCTCAGGCACTCATGTTTTTTGGGTGTATCATAAGCGCAGCGAAACCCAGCGGCAATAACATTAGCACTTAGCTTTGCACTCGGGCTGCCAGAAGGCTAGAAACAGTCGTTTGCGAAGTATCGATCGATTGCTGAAACGTGCTTACCCGTTTACTGCAAATTGAGGTAAAGGATAGGACAAATTGAGAAATTGACCGAAAAGAGAGGAGTCGCAGCATAATTTTCCAATCAGACGAACGATACTTAGTTATTATAAGGAACATAGTTCCTAATACTTGTAAACAGTCAGTATAATATACACCATATTTCCGTCACGTGGTATTTATTACTCACCCAAACCTCTGTCAGTCTGCAGAACAACTTTACCAGTGCTTCCTTATCAGCAATGATGAAAGATAATACCTGAGTTTGGAGGAAAAGGAGGTATCTGCCTTTCAGTGGATAATAGGATAAGTGAAAGGGAGGAAGGTAGGCCATTGCCCGGCAGTGCGGCGATAGGATAATAGAAGGAGGGTAGGTAGGCCTTTGCCCTGCAGTGTGGCAATAGGGAGAGTAGAAGGAGGGAAGTGAGGTATTTGTTCCGCTGCGAGGCAGTGATACAATTAAGATAAGTGGAAGGAGGGCAAACAAGTTTTTGCCCTATAGTGAGGTAGGATTAAATGGAAGGAGGACAGGTAAATCTTGACCTGCAAGGAGGCAATAGGAGTTTGTAGAAGGAGAGAAGGAGAGAAGGGAGGTATTTGCCCAACAGTGAGACGCTAAGAATGAGTAGAAGGGGGAAAGAGATTGTGGAAGGAGAGAAAGGAGGTATTTGCCCAACAGTGAGACACTAGGAATGAGTAGAAGGGGGAAAGAGAGTGTG
Source organism: Abrostola triplasia (assembly GCA_946251915.1). Taxonomy (NCBI): domain Eukaryota; kingdom Metazoa; phylum Arthropoda; class Insecta; order Lepidoptera; family Noctuidae; genus Abrostola; species Abrostola triplasia. The sequence goes on from OX276433.1 coordinate 3,714,841, forward strand.
GAAGGAGAGAAAGGAGGTATTTGCCCAACAGTGAGACACTAAGAATGAGTAGAAGGGGGAAAGAGAGTGTGGAAGGAGAGAAAGGAGGTATTTGCCCAACAGTGAGACACTAAGAATGAGTAGAAGGGGGAAAGAGAGTGTGGAAGGAGAAAGGAGGTATTTGCCCAACAGTGAGACACTAGGAATGAGTAGAAGGGGGAAAGACAGTGTGGAAGGAGAGAAAGGAGGTATTTGCCCAACAGTGAGACACTAGGAATGAGTAGAAGGGGGAAAGAGAGTGTGGAAGGAGAAAGGAGGTATTTGCCCAACAGTGAGACACTAGGAATGAGTAGAAGTGGGAAAGAGAGTGTGGAAGGAGAGAAAGGAGGTATTTGCCTTGTAGTGAGGAAATAGGGATAAGTGACAAGAGGAGTAGGCATTAATAATGTGTTTTTGATTAGGGAGTTCTGTCGCTAGCAGCTTGATCACACTATAAACGTAATCTATAAAATTACAACAAACTAGCTCATATTGACGACATGGATATATTTGCGACACGTGTTTCTTAAAAAGAAGCAATTTTTATTCAATTTGTTATTTTTTTCGTAATATCAGAATACATATAGATCCGTTGGTATTCAAATCGGCAGGTAATATTTTTTCAATATACTTAGTACATACAGACATAAAGTCACGCCTATTTCCCAGAGGGGTAGAGACACGGATTTCCATTTGCTACGATCCTGGTATACTTCTTTCGCCTCATTCACTCGCATCACATTCCTCATACAGGTTCGTCGGTTAAGGGTACTCCTCACTTGATATATTTAGTATTTAGCATTAAATAAATTAACGATTAACTTAGTCTATCACTACCTGTGGGGACTTTTTTATACTTTTTAACTTTGTATATTACTACCTATTTAAATGTGTATAGCTGATAGTCTTCCTAAGTTTAAAATAAAATAATTCATACCGCATGCCGCAGTGTACAGCTCGTGGACATTAGCCGACGTCTTTGGGAGCCACACTATCATCACTCGCCTGCCAATAGCGACGGGGATTACCTGTAAAATAAAATATATTATAATACTAATATTCTCAATATTATAATACTAATGTTCAATGCTCAATCCTTCTCTATACGAGAAGAGGCCTTTGCCCTGCAGTGGGGCAGTTATAGGCTGTTATTATTATACATTATTATTATATTCCGGTTGGCTCAATGGTGGTGAGTAAATTGACCACCCCCTTTCCTCCCGTGGGTGTCGTAAGAGACGAGTAACGGAAAATCCAGAAGATAGGCAGCATCGTCTTCTGTAACTTCACCACCAATACTGCGAACCTTAAGCCACTTGCCAAGCGTGGGGATTATGGCACCCCCACTCCCCCTCCCGACACACTCCAAGGGGAAGGCCTTTGTTCAGCAGAAGACCGGCTGATAATGATGATGAACTGGTGGGCTCGACCTCGATACGACTTATGGGGACAAGTAACATGCTAACACGAAGTACTTACAAGAGTGAGTGCACTGGCTAGCACCAGCGATATGGAGACGAGCACCAGGAGCGCGCCAAGCCGCAGCGGGAACCACGACACGCGCACGTACGGCTCGAAGCCGGCCGGACCGTCGCGGCGCATCAGTGCCTACGAAAACGTTAGTATTGTTCTAATGTGAAACAAACTTTTTGCTTCTGAATTCGCTAGATGGCGCATAAATATTTTTTTAAATTTATTTTATTTTTTGGCTTTTGCCCTGCTGTAGAACATGGCCGTCTGTATTCCCGGAAGGGCTAGGCAGAGGTGCACACATATAGTAGTATACCCATATTTCGACGGTTATGTTTTTAGGTCCCAATGTAATAGGGGCGAGCCTATTGCTATTAACCGGGCACATATTCAGACTCTGTGCTGCTTCTTAGAATTACCTAATGAAAAACCCCAGTAACACTTTGCCCGACCCGGGATTCAAACCCAGGACCTCGTGCTCAGCAGTCGCTCGTGGCTGAAATAGGTATATTTTTTTTTTGAGATTTTCAGCAACATATACCTGGTGTGCAGCTCCAAGTTGGTGCGGGGGGCGGGGCGGGTGCGGCTGTGGCTGGTCATGACGCGCCTCGCCTAACAAGTACGAGCGCAGGCCAAGCGCCCCCGCTGCGCACGCGCACCATGCGCGCACTGCCGCCTTCAGCCACGTTCTGGTATGCGACTGTTCTAGCAACGCTGGCAGGATTACCTGTGCACAAAGATAAACAAACATAAGCAATACTCTTAATCAAATTATGTAAATAAGAAAAAAATATATGTAGCTAATTTGGTGTATTGAACATTTCTTTTAATCCAAGGCGAGGGGTGAATTTTCAAATAATTTTAAGCATAAATGTATAATATGAGTATTGCAAATATAACAGAGGCTTTTTAAAAATTCTTTTGTTAAGCTTGCTGAAATAATGAGATGTCGTACCTGTGTCGCTGACCCCTTATAAAAAGCATGCAAATAATTAGGCTCTATTATAATTTCGGACACAAATGATTATAATATGACAAACGCAATACTTATATTGCATAAGTTATATTGTAATATAATCGTTTCTGTTCAATCTTATAAATAAAATTCTCAGTGTCACAATGTTCGTTCGAAACGGCTTGACCAATTCTCAGGAAATTTTGTGAGCATATTGAGTAGGTCTGAGAATCGGCCAACATCTATTTTTCATACCCCGGGTCAGCTAGTCGTTGTATAATATCGATCACATGTTCTCAATAACATTTATGGTACACACACAGTTATGGTAGTCAATGTTAACACAAGCATTTTATGAAACATTTTCAAAGTTTTATTTAAATCCAAAAGTTACCTGCTACCAAAACGCCTAAATATTAGTACAGTATAGTTATATGAAAAGGTAGACTCCATTATAAAGAGTATTTATTTCTACATTTCGCCACTCATCATAAGTTATATGTGATATATTTAATGGGCCGATAATCTATGTATATATAAATGAATTGTTGTTCATTAGTCTCGCTAAAACTCGAGAATGGCTGAACCGATTTGGTTAATTATGGTCTTGAAATATTCTTGGAAGTACAGAGAAGGTTTAATTGGTTTGAAGGCGGTACGAAGTTCGCCGCGTCAGCTACTCCTACCTATAATATTACAAAGGGATACATTTTGTTTGTAGGGTTAATCTTTGGAACTATCTATATTATTATCCAACATTGTTTGATCAACATTTACATATTATTTACTATATATTCCGGTTATACACACTGGTGTATTCGGGAATGCCCGACTAGTTTCGAATTCGACCGGAGCCCTTACTCCCGTAATAACCCGGAATACACCCGTGAGTATAACCGGAATATACAGTAAATAACATGGATAACAGTCACGATATATAGTAAAACATTTACATTTTACAATTTACATTCAGGGTGGGCTATATTAACCCCGGAAGACACGAATTTTATCCACGCAGACGCGAACGGGACCTAGTATTTTAAACAAGCATGACTCACGTGTCATACCCGATACAAGACAACGGTAATTTCGTTAAACGTTTATAGATGCAAATCAATGCATACCGCAAGCGGCAACAGCGTACAACAACCTGCTTTAAATACGGACGTTTCTTGTTACACATATTATATGCCCTTGTGCTAATGTAACAATGAATTTATAATCAGCTGATTATATACACTTGTTTATTGCGTATTGTTATTTTTTAGTATGTCAAAGTTCTTCTGTAACAACTTCTATAAAAATAAGTACACGCAATCCTTCTTTTTCATAAACGAGGATCATACCGGTATTAACTAAACCCCGTATTAAGTCTATTGACATATCTATTCTTTGATATGCAAACGACTGTGACAGGTTTAATTTAATCTATTGTTTAAAATTGTAACTTTTTATGGATAGGGGGGTATGTGTTTAAAAAATCAATTAATATCGAATCATGCGCATTGACCCGTGGTGTGATTAAGTGTGCCGTATTGGTGTAACAGCTGCCACTCGGAAATGCACCTGACAATTAATAATTGTTGGTTGATTAACTGCCCAATTAATTATTGGAGTTTTCTTTTAAATTTTTAGTAGTTTGCTTGGTCGAGTGCATGTTACCTAATTCGACATTCATTAAATTGCCACTTTAATCCTTGAGAAAGCCATTATTTACACTTTTACTATTATTTACGGCGGCGTGATTTTAGTGAAATGATTTTAGGACTTGATGAGAAATAAGGCAGAAGCAAAGGCAGGTAACATGTGATGATGATAACCACTTTTATAGATCTAAAAGCTCAAAGAAACAAACAGGAACAGGTTCATTAACCTGATTTAAAAATACTACGGCCGCAAGATTTGCGATAGTCTATCAATTTTATGACTGCTCTACCCAATAGAGGTTAATAGCCCCTTAGATTTCCTTTTAACTAGAACATGCAAGGTTATTGGCACTACATTGTTTTTAAAATCGAAAACACTATACAGCGTAATCAGAATTACATAATTATTGCCAAAAGGTCACGTATTTTTCTAAAGAATTAAAAATGATACTTTAATATATAACATTTCCACATGTCAATTTTTTTTCAATGTACATCCACTGCTGGGCAATGACCTCTTTCATTTTCGTTGTTTTAGCGGACCTGGAGCTTACATTTGTCTAGATTTCCCCGGATTTGTTCTAGTATGCAGATACAAACTATAACATAACTGCCACTTTTTGAGATACTACTCGATACTACTACTACTACTATTTGAGAACGCTCGTATCTTCGACCGTTCGTGGGGTATCTCAAAAAGTGGCATTTTTTTGTTTATAATTCAAAATGCTTTTGCAAAATCAAATTGTTTGCAATCCTTAGACATACGTTTTGTTTAATAATTAAAATGCGTCTAGCGATTCATCCCAATGGTAACAAAGACATCAGGTTTTTTTTAATTTGTCCCGTGTCCATAAATTAGGTCGTGACCCAACTGAATGCTTAGTAAATCCCCGCCAAAAGGTCTCAGAAGACCTATACTATTCGTAGATTTTACCTTTTAATCAAACCATTTACCTGAAGCAGCAGAAGTTCCAAGCTTAGTTCATTTACAGGTGTTTCCGTGTGCACCGTGACAGCGTAGGGCAGGAACCCAGGAAGGACGTACTTAATGACCCTGATCGGCAGCCATAGCATGAACAGGACAGCTGTTCCGAAGATCATGGCAGACACCACCAGGCGACGGAAATGCGACCACACTGATAAGTGGATCATTTCCTAGAACAGGCGGAACATGATTTAAATAAACAAGATCTACATATTCTGTTCCGTGAATTTACTTAGGCTTTCGATTATGTTTCACATAATATTTTGCTATCGAAACTAAAGATTATGTGGTAAACATTTTAAACTGTCACAAAAATAAAATAGAAAATTAATATCAAAACCATTAACAACTCTATCATGAATAGACGCGACAAAACTTTAAATCAAACGAACTAACTATTTAATACAGTGTCCCAGGGAACTATATTAGGACCCCTCTCAATAGCATTACATAATGTTCCCGTAATATTTATAAATCATTATATAACGTGTAGTATACTTAGTATTACTAACCTGCACAGGACTGAAGTCAGGGTCATTTAGGTTCTTCAAAAACCACAGCACCCCGGGCCTTAAGACTTCTCTAAGCAAAAGAATGAAGGACGCAAAATAATACACATAGACCATTCCAACGAGCCAGTGAATAAACATGAGCGTCCATGGTGCAAGCTGAAGAGCTGACTCTCTGTCTTTGAGAGTGGCGTCAAACATTGATAGAGAACATAGGTCCAGCCACCAACCACATACTAGTGGTATCACTCCAATCTAAAACAAAAAAAAGAGATCTGAAAATGTTAATTGTCATTGAGAAACTGGGAAATTATGGTGGCGGAAGTTATATAGGAATGATGATGATATTATACTATATGTTTATAATAGTAGCTTTAACTTGGTTAGTTTTTGTTATTTTAATGGAGTGGTATATAATGTCAGAAGGGGCTGTAAAAGGACATCCATTAACCTTATGGGAGCCTTAAAAGGTTAGGTGCACAAACTAACATACATAATTCTATGGAAATTCTTGAATGCAAGAATAAAGAGGTATACAATTATGGTAGCTACTGCAGCTTCCGTAAAACGTTAAATTGATTGACATTTTGTAACATTCCAAATCTAAACTAAATTGTCTGTCTATGTAGATTTTTTTTTTTTACCTAATTTGTAATGGTAGCTTTACATTTATAATAGGATTACAATTACAATAGTTTATTTAAAGAAGTAATTAAAAAACCTAATAGGACAGTTAGCAGCACATTGTCTTGATGAGACATTATCCTAATAACAAGGTTGTTGACTCCTGATTTATAGGCAAGTCAAATCCGACCTCTTGTTTAGTAACAGTAATGGCACTATAGGTATACCATAAGTAGGTATTTGAAATACGTTCATACATACATTATGTACTTACATGTCCCAATGTAATAGTGGGTGAGCCTATTGCAATCAACTGGGCACAAATCTAGAATCTGTGCTGCTACTGAGAATTACCCAATGAGAATTGCAATGAATTGAAAGTGAAACCAGCCTAATTAACATGCTAAATGACAATTGTGTGTGTTATGTTGTATCTAGGGAAATAAATTCACTATTATAAACCCAGAAAGAAGGCAACAGTGAAAGATATTGCACAATAGATAACAAGGCAAGTTTGCATAATAATTAATTTTCATTTATCAGTGGTGATGAAATATTTGTGTACTTATTAAATTTCAAATAATGTAATAATAATAACAGCCTATAACTGTCCCACTGCTGAACAAAGCCTCTTATTGCATAGAGAAGGGTTCAGCATTGATCACCACGCTAGCTCACTGTGGGTTGGTGATTTCAGATAATTAACTCCAGGTTTCCTCACTATGTTTTCTGTCACCATTAGTCAGTGGTGTCTCAGAATAACTAAGAAAGTATTTATAACATTGAAAAAGTCACATTGGTACTAGCCTAGATTTGAACCTACAACCTTGCACATACAAATCCGATATGGAAACCACTAGGCCACCACAACAGCAAATAATATAAAATATGTAGAAATTCCTAACAGAGCTGTTTGAAGACATTTTGATCGAAACATATATTTTTTATTCAAGGTTATGATTAATTTAGTAGCTATCCAACTAAATGTTTACTGTAAATAGATTTTATTTAAATATTTTAATAGTAAGTATGTTTAACATGGACATTATAATAATACCTATAACAAATTTCAGTTTTGATGTTCTGAAACTTTGAACATTCAAATAAACCCTCCAAGTAGATTTAAAATTCAAATGATATTTAAATTCAAGTATGTAGGTATTAACAATAGTTTTTTGCCAGATGTATGTTGCTTTTCCTAGAAGTTTTAAATGTTACTCTAGTTTACGTTCTAGGTAACTGACACAAAACATTTTCGTGAATTTATTTATGTTTCATGCAAATACAATAAATTGAGGGTTATAACATACCTTTTTATTAGTTTTTATCAATATATTAATAACAGAATATGACTTACCTCTACAACAGACAGCAGTGCGACCTTTACAACAACATAACAGAATCCCAGTGCCTTCTTAGCACTCCGCAGGCGTAGCAGGGAGGCCATGCCATGTAACACTGCCAGGAATGTCCCCACCAACATATACCCCGCCAGAGCTATCAGAGGCCCAGCAAATGGACCGTCTGAAGCCATCCCTGCCATTGCAGCCCCCATTTTACCAATGTGGTATGGACAGAAGGCAAACACCACTATGAACAATGTGTTCAGGGACACTACCCAGAAAACATGCTCCAGAAACACCATTGAACCATCCAAACCAAGCAAACGAGCCCAAGTCAGTTCTTCAGCTGCAGCACGGTCCCATTCCATGGGGTTCCAGTTAGCTTCATCACCAACCAAAGGGTCTTCCGCAACTTCCCCATTTACTTCATCTCTTGCCCCAACATCAGCATCCCCACCACCATCATTAACCCGGTCATTATTATTATCCTGCAGTGGTATGTCTTCGGGGGGAGGAGCTGGCAAATTTTCTCTTTCCATCCAGTCAGGGCCTCCACCATGCATGATTTGCTCTCTCAGCCACACAAGACCAATGAAAGAGAAGAGTGTACAAGTAACAACTAAACAACCAGAAAACACATCCTTTGCAAGGTTTTCTGCTGACACTATGTCAAATGGTAGTGAAATGACTGGGTCCAGGGATCCCGAGAACAAGCAGCGGTACGTCCTACAAGCGGTGAGAGGCACGATTCCCAGCCAGGCTAGCGCGACCAGGGTGTAGTGGAGCCAGTCTTTGACGGCAGACGCGACAGAGGTCACCAGGCCGCCGACAACATCGCGGATGGGAAGTCTACGCGGCATATCTGGCGAGTAAATCGGCATAAACGAGAACCGGTGGCCGCATAATTCGCAAATCTCTTTCCTAGAGTACCGCATCCACTGCACTAAACACTCCTGATGGATCCATTTTATTGAGCCCGTGCAGATGCATGGATGGAACAGCGGTCGATCGGACGAAGCTTCCGAGCGACAGAACCGGCAGAAGTCTGCGCCGGACGAGTCCGAATCCATCATTATCTTCAATCCAGTTTGTCTGGTTGATTATGCGATCTGCGAAAGTTATCATGCGATTATGGCATTTAATAACATCACAAAACACTATAAGCTAATTGATATTAATAAAAACACACACCTCGACACGTAAAATTAATAGATAGCTCAAAATACAATAGATTTATAGGAAAAATAGATATTTTCTCTTTGTTTGACAACCAGACAGCCACAGCAGAAAAGTGTAGCCAGAACTCTATTAGAAAAAAACTACTAAAGACGTCCGTCAGCTGTGCGTCGCAAACAAACCGGAACTAGAAAGTAGAAGACTGGTGCAGGGGTATTTAAATGATCTAAATAATTAGGCACTTTATACATTATTAATGATTAAGATAACTGGAAATAACAAAGAACAATTAAAGATTTTGAATCTGATATTGAATCGTTAATCTGTGCTAAGTAAGAATAAACGTGCACAATAACGCTTCGCAAAAAAATAACAATTTTCATTACATGTATATTAATAAGTCAAAAGACAAACACCAGAACACCGGGCTGGACTTGCCATCACTGGCTACAGCATACTGTGTATTTTGTCTTGAAAAATATATAACTTGTATCCATGAATATTCTTAGTTTTACATCTGAGTTGTCCTGTATTAACAAAAATGAATCATGGTCATTTAAATAAAAAAAAATTGATTAACTTAAGTTATGCAATTCTGAATAGCCTGTACCTGCAAAGTTGTTTCCGGTTTCTTGAATGGCATACGACTTTACCTAAAGTTTTTAGTTAGTAGGTACTTTGTTATGTTCGATTATTTTAAGTAATAACTATTTACCTATTATAAATTCAACTGGCGAAGATTAAAGCGGTTTCAGTTGTATCATAATGTGTTAAGAATAAACTGGTATTCAATTGATATCATAATGGTAAATTAAAGACAGAGGATAGCTGATAACAGTGACAACATCAGCGACGAAAGTAGAATTGTTAAAGTTCAATTAAAGGTGAAGAAAAAATCATCCTCATTTTAAGCTTAAACTGCTAAATGTTTAGCAGTTTTTAGGTATAGCAATATTTAAAAGAATATCAGGTGTGGTCTACAAAAAAAAATCTGATAAAAAAGAAAGATAATGAACACAATGTAAAATGTAAAGTATCTTCATATTAACTAAAATTGATAAAAAAAATTGTAAACGCCCAGGAATCAAAGGTGGTAGTTGTAACTGTATTTGGCTGTTTTCTGTTCTGTTTTGGTTAATTCTTTTTTTTATTATATGATATGATGCGTTTCGTATAATCAGATTGTAAGCATGGTACATATTTTTTTCTTGTCTATCTCATGTTGAAGTATATAAAGCTATCCTCTTCTATGTCATACAACCATAAACACTAAGATAATGACAGCTGATTGTTTTTTATTTGTAGGCCGGGGCCGCTGACGACTCTGACGTTTGTATCTAGGGTGTCGTGTTGTTGAAGGATTGGTGAAGTCCAGGCATTCCATTGTAAAAATATTAATTTACATTTCAATTCATACTATTGAAAAATATGTAGTGTATTATTAAGTTCATATTCAAGGTAGGTTTCTTGTGTACGCCTTTTCTTGTATATCTTACAGTTTTAAAAAGTATTCAACTTTTACAGTCATGTTTATGTATAGTTCCTGAACATATTACAGTGTGTACCGCGTATTTATGTGCTGAGCTAACAAAATTAAACACGTTAATGTACTTCTCTTGACAATACAAGTTCAGAAGTTTTAAACGGCTCGAATATTGCATTCATCGTGTCTGTTGCTTTGTAGTTTCTGTAAGAAAAATGTTTGGTAAATTTTGAGTGTAAATCTATACTTGTATAAAACCGCCGTTTTTACTACACGTAGTAGTGCCGTTAGCTTAAACTGTGCTAATTTAAGGCATTTAGTTAAGAAAAGTGCAACTTCTAACTAGAATCTGACAAGAATGGTAAACTGCTTTGATAAATACTTATTATATTATCATTTATTTAGGATATAGATATATTGATAGATTAGATTACATAGTAATACTTACGCTTGTTACATTATGCAGGAAACTGTCCCATAAACGTTTATAATTACAATGTGATGATCTAAGTAAAAAATATACAAATGATTGGTGTTTACAGAATAACTCAAGAAACTTCATAACAAAACGTTATGAGTCTCAAATGGCAGTCACTCAAAAATCTGTGATAAATATGAATCAACCTGAAGATGCCGTAATACGTATTGACGTACCAAGCACTAGCAAAATTGGCCAAAGACCTGAAAAAGCAGAGATTAATATTTTATGCTTTAACATAACTCCGTACAGCCAACTAACACAGTTTATGTTATGCTCAGTCTTTGTATTTATTTTCTATATAGTGTATGGATATTGTCTAGAATTAATCTTTTCTAAGTCCGAAGTGAAGCCAGTGAGCCTGTATATAACACTAGTTCAATTTTTAATGACTATGGCATTGAGTTACGTCGAGTCCCTGATAAGGAATCCTATAAAACGGAAGTAAGTAGTATTTCACTCGATCTCATGTTTTCTATGTAGTTATTATGATTTATTGAACATTGTTGTTTTTTTCTGCCTCTATTTCTTTTAACTTATAACATGTTTACATAATTTTGCACTTACTACTGTGATACAAACATATTGAAAACTCACTTAAGACAATAATATTTAATCAATAAAATCTGTTTTTCCCAACATAACAAGGCTAAATATGCCACTGTTAATTTATTATCTTTGAAAAATAGTATTTTGAATTTAGATTTTGATGTATGATATTCAATGACATCGTCATCAGCGGTAAATAGCTTAAAACTTCTTAGATACTTTCCTTTGTTTCTGGCACACTCTTCTATTCCATACATGGTTTATGAACGATATTATAGCTATCTTTAACATAATTTCAGAGTACCACTGCGTACATATGCGTTACTGGCAGCGTTAACTCTCGGTACAATGTCACTGTCAAACTTGGCACTGAGCTACCTCAACTATCCTACGCAGCTGATCTTTAAGAGTTGTAAACTGATACCAGTAATGATTGGCAGTATTATCATAATGGGCAAACAGTACGGGTTCCTGGATTATGTTGCTGCAGTGGTCATGTGTATTGGCCTCACAATGTTCACATTAGGTAAGGATTCATGTTTAAATGCTTCATTATAAAGATTATAAACTGGTTTTAATGATCATAAGGTGCAATTTTTTTTGAGCATCAATAGGAACTGCCTTCGTACTCAAGACCTCGCGCTCTGTCGAGCACCCCTAATAAGAATGCACTCCTTTAACCAATTCCCGAAAATGGGGGGGGGGGGGATTTAATTCAAAGTCCTTCCGATAATTCTTCTTTTTGCGCTTTTCTTAATTTATAATACTGTTATACAGAACTAATCAAGGTTCCAATTAAGTATTTAACCAATGAGATAATAATATTTAACTGTAGTAATTTTATTTGTACTTTTAATAGGTAAGTACATCTGTGTAAACAATTAAGTATATTTGTTGGATTACACATGTTTGAAATTAATTGTGTACATATTTGTTAGTCATAAGAATATACGATATATCGCCGACGCTATCGTCAGAATTGCGGGTAACCGGTGGATGCAATTGGCAAGCTGTCGTTAATTGTGGCGTTCTAAGGGGGAGGCCTTTGTTCAACATTGGACTTCCGGCTGATCATGGAAGAATATATGGCTAACAATGAAAGTCGCTTAAGTATCACCATAGGCTTACACCTTTTTCGTCGCCCTTACGCTCTCCTACCGACATGGGGGAATCTTTTTTTAATTCCAATAAAGCAGCGGCGTGTGGAAGCATCACGTATCTGCATTAGAGTCGATTTTATTGCCACGCCAATAGATGTTTCATCACTAAAGATGTCCCTAATTATATTTTCAGCGGACTCCAGCACATCTCCAAACTTCGACTTCCTGGGCATAATAGTGATATCTCTAGCGCTGCTCTGTGATGCTATAATCGGGAACGTGCAGGAGAAGGCTATGAAGCAACATCAGGCGTCTAACAATGAGGTCGTATTCTACTCGTATGCGCTCGCCTGTGTATACTTGGTGGTTATTACTGGCGTCACCGGCGTGTTGCATGATGGATTCTATTATTGCTCACGGGTAAGTTTACCCCTTTTTAAGCTTTTTGTGTGTACGAAGGTATGTAATAACTACCGTAGTTTTAAAGATAAACTGCCCTCTTGCAGAAAGCTAAGGAAAATGTATATTATGGGGTTATATACAAAATTACAGTCAAATTCCGATCTTTCGGTAGCTACTAGATTGTTACAAAAACCAGGTTCAAATAATTCCTTTTACAAGCTACCAATGTTAGGTTGAGTCTCCTGAAGTCTTCACATTGTCGTTTTGTCTTACTCGCTCTTTACACATCTGCACAAGAGCGAGCGAGACGACGCGAAGACTTGAGTTAATGTGGTTGTTAAATAAACAGTTGCTGCTGAAACTTTATAGTTAGTTCATTAGTAAGGTAATTAAATTACTTCATTAACCAGTTTTATTACAGAGCGAACTGTGTTATCGCTAGCTGGAGTAAGATTAGGATTCAATAATGGATTTCAACCTGCCTTAGTGCTAGTATATAACTATGTACTTAGTTCTGAGATGGGTGACCAATTGCCACACATTGAGACCCTCCATGTCTCGAAGACCACGTCCAGGGGTCGCCCAACACTAGGAATTTCTCCTATGTCATGGTAGCCTTTCACAAACATGTAATATCACATACACAAACATCTAGACTCGGGACAAACATCTGTGGTTCGCACAAAGTTGTGCCCGTGCGACAATCGAACCCGCAACCCTTAGTACAGCAGTCCAATTGCTTAGCCACTGCGCAAATCAGGAAGTCGATCTTCTGCCTGATCGTCGTATAGGTTTATAGTCCCATTAGTCTATGTGTGAGAGAGAGTGTGCAACTGTTGTGCGTACTCTTCTATAATATCTGATTCTACTATAGCCATATTTAAAAAAAAAGATTCCCCACACTATGAATATCTCCTGTATCGTGGATGCGGTTAACTAACATGTGATACCACATACACAAATAACCAGACTCAGGACAAACTGCGAATCACACAAATTGTGTCTCTAACTTGCATCGCGCATTGCAGCGATTGGACTGCTGCGCTAAGGGTTGCGGGTTCGATTCCCGCATGGGGCAAAACTTTGTGCGAACCACAAATGTTTGTCCCGAGTCTGGGTGTTAGTGTATGTGATATTTCATGTTTGTGGAACGCACCCACGACACAGGAGAAATTCCTAGTGTGGGGCGACGTTTAAAAAAAAAAAAAAAGCCTCTCACTATCACAGATTGGAGGGTATAAAATATTTTTATGTTTCAGAAACCATTGTAAATATTTTTTTTTCAGAAACCATTGTCCATACACCTAAAAATCTTCTTTCTGAGTCTGAGCGGGTATATGGGTCTGCAAGCCGTACTGACCCTGGTTCGTATATGCGGCGCCACCGTCGCTGTCACAGTCACAACGTTCAGGAAAGCGCTCTCTATCATTATATCGTTCATGCTGTTCAGCAAGCCATTTGTATTCCAGTAAGTATAAGCTTTAGTTACAATGTTTTCCTAGAAAATGATTAAAAGTAGAGAACCTCTACAAGACTACAAGGGACCTTTGTACATCCAACGCTCCCTGGACGGTCAACCTCATTTCCATCCTTGTTGACTGGCCTATCTCTACACCACGATATGACCTGTTTCCATGTGACTTGGCTCATGTTGATACAAAGAGGAAGTCAATGTGTTTTTTATGTAGCAGTACAATATTAAAAGGAGAGTAATTTAAAGTAGGTTGAATATCTTAAATCAGCTTTCTTCAAGAAATATGTACAGTATAAACAGGTGCTCACTTATAAGCTTGTGTTGCTTTATGGTTGACTATAGACCATATTATATATTATATTATATATTGCATGTGAAAAGAACTGAAAACTGTTACCTTCAGTAACCTTCGAAAATGGCTTTCATAAGATTGATCTGAAGTATTTGCACTTTTTCAACAGTGGACGTCTTCCGGCTGATGATGATTCAGTATACACCTCACCTCTTAATACAGTTCCAAAACTTAAACAATAATTAGGACTTTGAAATACACAATTACTAATTAACTAATTTCTTGTTACAGATACGCCTGGTCAGGCATGCTGGTGGTCCTCGCTATCTATTTGAACCACTACAGCAAAAAGCATCCGAAGTATGTCCCAGCACCGATTCTAAGATGCTGCAATTACATGAAGAGCTTCTACCAATCAGAATACAGGTTCCTCAGGATGAAGAGCAAGATGTTAGCTGATACAGTCTAAACAGTAACTACCATTAGTATTTAATAGTTAAGTGAACATTTATAATACATACCATATTTAGAAAATATGGTATGCAGTAGATTAATTGTTTCAAGATACTTTTTATTGATACTAGCATAATTAGAACCATTGTATTTTAATGTTGTTCATTCAATACAATAATAACTGCTTTTCATGTGTATATCTATCCATAGATGACCCTATTTGTCTCACAAACCAGTTACATAGATCCAATTTAAATTGATGTGCTATAGGAATATTTACTGGATGTAATTCTTCCTTAGGTGTAAGGATCTGATCGTAATTTTAGAGTTGATGCACAATTATTAGTTAGAAATTTAAAGTCTCTTCCTTACAAAAGAGAACTAGTTTTTATTCAGAACTAGTAAATAAGATATATGATTATAAATTGCATTATGTTTGTTAAGTCCCAGTGGCAAATGTGGGTGTATTATTTCTGATATAGGATAATACTTTTAATGACTTTTTCAGGGATTTAATGTTTGATTGTATGTATGTATTTATTATACTTGAAAGGCATTGAGTTCCAAATTGTTCCTATCTTTGATTCTATGATTTACATATTGCAACTTAAACATTCAAACGATACCTCATATTTTTATTAGAGAATAAATAGAAGCATTTTAATATATTGTGATATAAATTATCTTAGTTTATTATTATTATTTTAAAATATGTTATTCTGACGTTGCTAAATTGTTATTATATTGGCATTAATATTATTTTAGTCGTTATTGATAGCAACTGCCATGTTGTTTCAGAGTAAACTCGGCACCGTTAAATTAAATTTATTTTCAACTTTATTGGTTGAAAAATGTATGTGATAGTTTTGAAATTTGTAGTCTATAACTGTACCTATTCAAATAAAATTAAAATATAGAATTTTATGGTATCTGTGAACATGTTATATTATGACGAGAAAACTCGTTTGTATATGAATTGTGATTATGATGTGTAAATAAAATACATTATTTATATCAATGACATTTATTTCATTGTATGTACAAAATCTTATAAATCTAAACGTTTTCATACAAAAGTGTCCAAATTTAACGTGTTTGAATATTTGGAATGTTATTTAAGACACTATTTTCATTGGCTTTATACATTTTCTAGGACGACAAAACGATTAAGTGGTTAAAGCATTTTAATACTTTTAGGCGAAGAAAACAAACAAATATGAGGTTAAATTTCGTGGTTACTTGAATAAACAACGGATCAATGATCAGTCAACATTACAATCCAATTATATTAACAATTAATATTCTTGAAGTTTTATATATACGTCAAAAATGGGAATATTGGTCAAAATAATTAACATTATACAGGTCACAAGGTCTAACTACGCTATAAATTAAATACGCTTCTCTCTACATCTATCATTCGCTCTTAATGTACAATTAACTCTTTGGTATATGGTCCTAAAGCTAGTATTATTTGTCTTTTTACATGAGGGTAGTTGGCCCCTTTGCAAGTGATGTACGGAGCTTGAGCACAGTTTATATCACAATTAAGTAATTAACGCTAGTCAATCTAGATTGGAGGGTACTACATGACAACTTAGAAGGTTCTTTTAATAATGTTTATATAATCATTCACATGATAATTGCAAAGGAGCCTTATAAAGTTGAACAGTACTGTTTCGTTATTTGAAGGGGCGGTTATAATTTGTACGCAATACAAGAAAAATGTGGGAGTTGTGCGTGAACTTGAACATAGTTGGAGTTACAAAGCACGAGTGAAGCGTAGGACTCGGAGATGATCATGTTACATCGGTGGCCTTAAGTGATAACAAAAATATCACATATCACTTTAGAATATGAAAATATCGAGTTACATTTCGATTTAAATCTTATTGCTTACGTCATAGTGAACAATTTAGTTTGTACAAAATGCAAAACAACACTACCAGTGCTTATAAGCTACATAAATAATATTGAAAGTGAAATTTGCTCAATACTATACATACAAAAGTTTACTTTAGTGGACTTAATGATACATTTCTGTGTTTTCGTACTGCCTTAGGCTAAGTATTAATCAATACCAATTTCGACATACAAAACAGAAAAGAAAAGCCATCGACCAATAAAAAAGAAGCTCACACATTCCTGTATTGTTAAGTTAAATAATGCTTTGAGTATAAAAATACTAAAAGTGGCTTTATAAGTGTGTGTGAACCCGGTATCCTCCAAGATCACGGCACGTCATCCACACACCAATTATAATTCCGACATTTGCTAAGAGGACCCTACACATCGTCTCTCACGCTGCACATACAAAGTTACTATTTCACTATATCACAGCACTAGTCTTGCACTTCTCTGTACGGTATCTCACTGGTCACTGTGAATGACTCGAAATAGTGGTTCAGGAATTCGAAGGTCGGTCGCTTCTCGGGGATGGCGTCCCAACACTGCAGCATAAGCCTGTAGATGTCGTCGGGGAGGTAGTGGCCGACGGGCTTCGGCATCCTGTACCCTCGCTCCACCTGTTCGATCACGTCCTTGCCGTGTAGTCCAGGGTACGGTACCTGTCCGTACGTGAACAGTTCCATCAGCAGAATGCCGTACGACCAGACGTCACTCTTGATAGAAAATCGTCCGTAGATGATAGCTTCAGGCGCGGTCCACTTGACAGGGAAGCGGGAGCCCTGCTTGGGACAGTACTCGTTGTCTTCGATCACCCTAGCGAGTCCAAAGTCACATATTTTTGCTACATTATTTTCACCTATTAACACGTTTCTAGCGGCTAAGTCTCTATGTATCAACATTTTGGATTCCAAGTACTCCATGCCGGACGCTACCTGCGCGGCGATATATACCAAGTCTTCGAACTGTAAGAACTTCCCTTCTCCGTTTCTAAGGAACTCTAGTAAGGATCCTTTGCTCATGTACTCCTGCACGATGTACACGGGCTCCTGTGTGGAGCAGACGGCGTACAGCGCCACGAGCCGCTTGTGGCGGAACTTCTTCATGATGGCCGCCTCTTGGAGGAAGGCTTGCGTCGACATGGTGCCCTCTCTCAGGGTTTTCACGGCGACCTGTAATGTGGAGAGGAATGTTGTTGAAATGGATCAACATTTTATGAACAGACTAACAGTTTTGATAAGAAGGAAATTTAGCTTAGCTATGTATTATCTTTTTATCAGAAAATAATCTGTAATCTATGAATCACATAAGGAAAATGATGGTAAACCTGACGTAATCGTAATTAGGGATTATGAAACAATATAATTACATAAAATAGTTTTTTTGGTATAGATATAACTATGATTGCCTTAACAATTAGAAGCAACTGATACCTATTATCTCTATGAAATATATCGTTGGCTAAAGAAGTGGTCATTAGATATCCCCTTTTATCTAAATGAGTGTTGGCCTACTGGCCGAAATTCAACGGTTATCGTATATTTTTGCTGTTTGCATTCTTTCACCATTATAAACTTCATCTAATTTCGCAAACTCCGCATTGGCATAGCGATGATTGAATGATTATCGCACTTTAAGCCCAAGCCCCCCCCCCCACTCTTCCTCCATTTATACAGACAAATCAAAGCCCAAGAGGAGGAGGTCTTTTTGACCCTCGGTTTATTAGTAAGGGAAATAATAAATGAGGAAGTATAACCTCACCTCAGTATTGTTACGCCATTTCCCGTAGTAGACCTCCCCGAAGTTCCCCTGGCCCAGCTTCCTGATGAGCTGGATCTCGACGCGCGGGATCTCCCACTTGTCCCGCAGCTCGGGCCCGAGGTCCCACATCTGCGGCTCGGGCTTGGGGCACGGCCGGGCCAGCACGTGGCACAGACCTAGCGCGTTCTCTGCAATTACATCAGTATCTTTTATTTAGATAGCGTTTTTACTACAGGCGAATCGTAATAAACACAATGATGGACTATGATATTCAAGTAATGATCCTATCAGTACTTGAATTTTAAGTTTCTAAGCTTGAATAATAAAAACATGCATTGTCCTATGTAACATTTCTATAAATGAATTTATTCTGCTTTTGACCCGACGAGGTCCTTTTAAGCTATGACGAAACCAACTACAGCAGTAAAGCCTCAATAAAACTACGGTTGAATGACACAAGATTGTATTACGAAGCGTGTTACCTAGATATCTCATATATAAACTAAATAAAAACCAACTCACTTGTATATGACATGACAAGAGCAGGCAAGCTGGGGAAGGTTTGATTGGTCGCTATATAAAACCCTCCATTATCGAGCGGCTTTATTTTGTAGTGTTTGACGTGGTAGCCGCGGCCTTCCTCCCAGTCCTTGACGCTGAGGCTGAAGCCGTGCGGGTTGTGCTCGGCCGGCCGCACCAGGAAGGTGCCGCGCGGGTTGGTGTCGGCCAGCAGCAGCTTGTCGGCCTCCTTCCGCGACACGTGCGGGAAGAACCAACTGCAACAGGACGTCGGCCTTTAGCGGAAAGTCGCCGATTAATAACATGTGGAGGACGAATCCCCGTCACCGTTGGTTGTGTTATTGTTCGAATTAGGAAGCTGTTATTGTGAGCTGTGTTGGTGTATGTACAGTTGAGGTCGACGTCGAAGTCAGCAATCGGCGTATGGTGAGAACTGTGAGAAGTCAAAGTACAGTCTAGTTTAGTAAGCCTAGTTTCGTTAGTCTAAACCTAAAATCTAGTTTAGTTAGTATAACGTCTAGTTACAGTAATGAATTAACATAATTACCTAACAACCTACAAATTTTAAGTTAAAGACTTATAACAAGGCTGATGAGTTTTTCTAGTGTTCGATACAGTTTTTAAGTTGAATATCATAAGTTTTAAGTTGGTAAGCAAAGTCCTAGAGCTAAGCAGTTCGGCTCGCGACTCTTCCGCATAACCAGCTCATGAATAAGGGCTCTGTTCGAGTTCGAGACTAGTCGGGCATTCCGAATACACAAGTGAGTATAACCGGAATATATAGTAAATAATAAGACTATAGTTGTCCATTTACAGGCATATAAACAGGGCAATACAAGCTGCCCGTTCCAAAATGTGTTTACTGTGACGATTGGGCAAGAAATTCAAATTAAAAATCGTTATCAGATTTCCAAATAATTTTCGTGTGGACAATATTTCCTTCCTACTACACTAATTGGAAATAGATAACAAAAAGGAATGCTCGCGAGCTCCATACCAACGTTTTATGCTTATTTGGCAAACGGGAGGACAGATTTTGGAAAATCATTTGCAGGAAAATAGTATCGTTGAACGTCCGAAAGCGAAATAAAAATGCGATATTATCATACAGGAAGGATAGAAGGAAGCGAACGGCGACAATTAAATTCAATGTTAGGATAGCCTGTGCGAAATATGTAGGTATATCTACGTTAGGATTATTAATTGTATGTACATTGAGGCGGACAAAATGTAAAACGAAATGATTACATTATTGAATATACAATATTTTTTCTTAAAACAACGTAGCCACACACTAGAAATTTCACCTGTGTCGTGTGTTTCACAAACATGAAATATCACATACCTAAACAAACAAACTCGGGACAAACATCTGCAGATCACACAAATGTTTTTCCAAGGAATAGAGCCCGCAACCCTTAACGTAGCAGTCTAATAGCTTAGTCACTGCGCCAATCAGGTCATCTATATTTCGTTGATGATTGCTTAATTCGAGGTAAAAACCTGTTCTTCAAATTACTTTCGTATTCTATCCATAGTACCGAACCTTTAAAATGTCGGGCAGCAAGTAGTTGCTTTATCGCTTACATAACTCATTTATATCAATTAAAATCCAATTATAAGCTGAACTGAAAACCCAGTCATTACATTTTTTAGCAAATATACTTTTAATTAAGCATCTCATCGCCATCGCGGAGAAGTGAGGACTAGCACTAACAAAGAGCTATATACACAGTAGAGAACGAAGTTATTATCCTTAAAAAGCTTTGAAACTGGTCCTAGATACAATTAACCGCAGCAAGCTGGAACTACCAACACAGCAGAATACTCACTCTTCGCATTCCACCGAGCTCTCTTCAGCGACGAAGTTGACAGGCACGAGTCCCTCTCTCCTGGTAGTGAGGTGTAACACTCGCCACCAGTCGGGCTCGGCGTCGCTCAGAACCTCCATGCGGTCGCCCTTTCGGAACGAGATGTCGGAGTCTGCGCGCGCCGTGTACGCACATAGCGCCTTCACTACGCGACGACCGCCGTTCGTTATGCCTGGAATTAGAGTTTAAGAAATAAACATAGAATAATCGCAGGTTTAGTTTCAAGAGGTTAAGATGAAGGCAGAGACTATTGCTCCACCATAGGTTATAAATTAAAGAAGAAGTTTGTAAGAAGGATTGTATGGCTAACTTGTTAATTCAATTACATTACGTGTAGTTTTACACTGCACTCCGAATGATTCAATCAAAAAGTAATAATCACAATTACTATATATAACCAATAAGGAAACTTCAAATTCTGACAAGCTGCCGTAACTATGTGTAACTGCACTAAATTTGAGATGTAGTGATGTAACTCACATTTGCCAGGGTTGCGTGTGCGCACGATGTCTGCTGGGGGTCGCGCCAGCACGCGTGTGTTCGGTTCGCTTGTGTACCGCGTCTCCAGCGACGAGGGGCATGCCGTAAAGCCAGCCTCGTTCTTGAATGCTGGATAAACTGGAAGCAAAGACAGGTGGCTGTTATAGGCTATTTACAAGGACTAATTATACGTAACAACGTATACATTGTAAGTAATATTATAATAAACTCTGGATCATGCAAATCAGCAAACATAAAACAGCAAATCTATCAAGAGTCTCTCTTGATAGAGATTTGCTGTTTTAGCGGCAATAGATATACATAATTTGTGAAAATTTCAACTGTCTAGCAATCGCGGTTCTTGAGGTATAGCCTGGTGACAGGCAGACGGACGGACAGACGGACAGATGGACGGACAGACGGACGCACAGACAGCGAAGTCCTAGTAATAGGGTCCCGTTTTTTCCCTTTGGCTGCGGAACCCTAAAAAGCTATGAAACATTCTCACCTAAACACGTATAAGCGTATATAGCATACACTCTGCGGTAATCGTATCTGCAACGCAATGACTCAAGCACTCAATCCATTGCGCTAATCGGATCAACAATTTAATTTAATTATATGCTTAACAATTGTATTTACCAATAAACGTACCTATCTGTTGCTCAAGGCATTTCTCAAACTTATTGTAATAGGAAACAAGGCACTGGTATTCAGATGTAGGCAACATATACCAGATGCAATCATTGACCTTTTAGAGTAAAACTAATTAATAACATCGAATCTGTAATTGGTATTTGATTCATGACCATAGCGGTGCAATTAATATTGTTTCCAAATACACGTGACCTCAACTAGTGTATAAGTAGAATAGTAACGAATGAACGCAAATTACTTCTAATGGTTGGTTTTAGGATCGTGCGAAAAAATCTGCCACCATTGTTCTATTCAAGGAAATAGGTTCCATTCGGTTGTTTAAAAGGAATCCATTTTTGTTGCTCACTGTTGTGTTAAAAATACTAGTCGGCGTTTTATTTTATGTTTTAGATGATTATGTTTTTTAATGTTTGTTTTGTAGCTAGATTTGGTGGGTAATTAAGGAGTTATGTGTCATTTCTGAGTAGGCGTAGGGTGACGACTAGATGAGTCAGTCAATAGAAAGATTTAGAAGCTCACTGGCAGTTTACTAATTTAGTAGCATATCTGTAAATGGTGCCACAACTCAACAATATATTAGGTAGTTACTATTCCCAGGCACTAGGTTCGAACCCGGGCAAGTATCAATGTAACTTTTTCAATGTTATAAATACTTTCCTAGTTATTCTAAGACACCAATGACTAACGGTGACGGAAAACATCGTGAGGATACATGGATTTAATTATCTGAAATCGCCAACCTGCAGTGAGCTAGCGTGGTGATCAATGCTCAATCCTTCTCTAATGAAGAAGAGGCCTTTGCCCTGCAGTGGGACAGTTACAGGCTGTTATTATTATATTTTTCCCAGAATATGTTACGTCACATCTTTCAGCACACAATACTTCGAAGACACTCATACAATACCGTACTAATATTTGCTTCTTGATGGGATTGAACCAATCGTTAGTCAGTATGCCAATCTGCTCGCCGCATTCCCTTCGGACTTGATTCTATGTTAGCATAACATACTAATCGCAATCACTATCGGAACTTGAGAATGATAGAAACGAGGTTACAAAGCAGTTTATTTCTACATTCAAAACATCACGCTTATATTCCCCGAAGGGGTAGGCAGAGGCGCACATAAATAGACATATAATATAATACACATATACTGGAGGTATTTTGTAGCTATAGAATATAACTGAGAAAACGATCTTCATTATACTATTTTCTCAATATATCTAATCGACTCGTAGACTATAAATCGTTGGTAAAAGTACATGTGGAATAAAAACCTGACAGGCGCGTGTCAGGCCACGTGAAAAGTAGAGTTCCGAAGTCGTTATTTATTGTTAAAAGCTATAAGAAATACAATTCATTTTGTTAACGAAATAGTTGCGAATAACACGCGACAGTCATATTTATTGTGCAGTCGTTCAAGTAGAGCTTATATAATGCCAAATTACTAGCTAAGTGGTAACTGGAACAATATCATATTATTACAAGTGTCATAATTTTGGAATTGGTTGTTACTTATTTATCTTGTTAAGATTAGGTAATAACAGGAAGAGGAAGAAGTAGGTTTTCTTTTCAAATATTTAAGACAAATGTAATAACGGTAGGCAGTAAACCTCTAAGACTCAACATACACCTAAATCACAGCTTTGTACATAAAACAAGAAGCAAACGTATACAAAAACGCCATAAAACTCACCCAAAGGTCTATCTGGGTCATGGCGGCGGCTGCAGCACTTGTTACCCATGGCGCGGCCCGCCGGTTACGCCGCGCCAAGCCACTCCTGGAATAAAGAGAAAACAAAATTAACGACATGAAAAAGAAACATTAACTCCTGCTTTCCTATTGCCGCTGTGTTAGGCACATTTTCAACATGAGAGCTGTATATCACACCCATATTTTGCTGGTTATGTTTTAGGTCTCAATGTAATAGCGAACCTATTGCCACTGTTCTTTGTAGGAGCATGGTTATTCCTACAGAGAAACTACGTAATCGAAAAACCCAACAACAATGCCCGATCCAGGAATCCAGCTCCAGACCTCATGCTTAACAGCCGCGTTGTGAAACCAGACCAACGAGGCCGTCCACATTTTAAATAAAATAGTCTAAAAATGTTTAGAACCCCTGAAATTTTGTTTACATTCTTTATCTCGTCTGGTTGGCCTTACTTTATATACACTCATCATCGAAAAAAGCTACCTAATCATTAAATGTGCTTTATTTTCAAATTAGTGCCTCCTTTTATTTCTCTTGGGTTCTTTTTACAAACGTCTTATATAAATTACCGTTTAAGCACTACGCATTTGTCTTACTAAGAACTAAATAGACTTACAGATGGTACTTAGCTACGTTTAATGTCAGCTGAAGCTAGCTATTTAGATGATTTCACTGTTTACGAGTTGTGCGTATGCGTGGGACATTAAATAAGGCATAATATAGGCCAATGACATATACGGGGAAATCGATACAGAAAATAATGTTTAGAGTTTAATTAACACCTAAGATGGTAAATACTTATTAGTAGTAACCAATTAAAATGCCTTTCGTTGTGGAGAAAAGAAAGTAAGAATTATATTGGTCGGTCGCACCTTTTTTGCAGACCATAGTTATGGTACTCATACGGTAAAATATTACTTTATATTGTAATTAGCTAATAAAAATGTGCTTCTTAATCTGTATTGAGCTTTTTTGCGTAGACTACAGTGAACCGAGAAACATACACCGTATATTATGTTCTTCAAACAAAATCATCGATTTCATAAGAGCGTTAAATGATGATACTTTGTTTGTTACGAAGCTTACATGACTATCATTTACAAGAAGTAAGTGGGTTACATTAACAATGTTATCGCTTGTGATAACAATGAATACAACGCAAAACGGATGATAGGAACAACTTATTTTGGTTTTTGCCCTTTTTGGGTTTAAAGGCATTTTAGTACAGAATTATACCTTATTCATGATGTACCTAACAGTGACGTTGTCGGTCAATTAGTATGTAAAGCGCTCATCAACGTAAACCAGAATAAAATGGTCGTAAAATTATGCTTGGTTTTAAACGACACCAAACATAGTTTAATGACTGCAAAAATGCTACAGGATTTTTAGCACTTCCACATCTTTAAACGGTTTCCCAAAACAAAGATAAATATAATATTTCAAATGATGAGACTATTCATCCACCTTATTTCATAGACTAGACATAGACTATTCATAGACCTCAGCATCTCAAAAATGAGAGTGTATAGCATTGGCCTAGGTTATTGTTATATGTTGGTGAACGCTATCACCTACAGTGGTAAAAACGTTGGTGATCATGACTGATAATACGAACTTGTATTATTTGTTTGTGGTGTTGGTAATTTGGTACAAACCATTGAATAAGTACAAAAGCTAATTAATTGTAAATAAAACACTGCTATATTATTCATTAAAACTTTAGTTTGTTAGCTACGCCAACAGTTTACACAGATTATATTGTTCGTTCGAAACAATTGACTTGGAAACAACGAATTGTTTGTTTTTGGTCCACATGCGTAGGCTAAACATATTTTATTAATTTTCATTATTAATTAATCTTATTAGAATACGGTTTTATTCTCGTGTTTGATGGTCAACAAGTAGAAGTATGCTATGGAATTATGTCTGGTATTGGCAATGGGCTATACAAGTCTTATACCTTACCTTACACACGCAGGTGTGATATAAAATTAAATACAATCCTAAGTATAGATCGTACAGGGGTGCATAACTGCATACCCTTAGTCCTATATATGTGCACTGTGATAACAACTGAGGAAGAATATAATTTGTCCTTTCTGTCAAATAAAATAGGTCAAGAGAAACGAGAGCTATGTCTTATAAAGAACAATGGAATCGGCATCAGCTGTTAACAAACTCATAATAAACTACGTCATACGAAAAGGATGGGTGTGCCACCTGCCACCGGCTGAATGAATATGGAAAAAAATGTATATTGATTGACCCTCGAAACCTATACCCGGAATATTTTAGAGCCACGAAGACGTTCATTCATTGAGTACTGAGAAGTGCAGGTAATAATTTCCGTTGGCTGTTTGTAAATGAATGCTTTGCCGCTGTTCTACATCAACGGATAATTGGCTTCTTTACTAACAATGACAAATCTGACGCTATTTGCAGAAGATATAATGTTTTAAGCGCTCGACGCGGAAGAACTGTATGTTGGTTAAATTATTCTTGTGTAGACAAGCACTTATCTTAAAGGAGTCCGAATATCATCTAACTGTAGGTAGCGGAAATTCCTTGCATATTCCCGCTCTTTAAGTAAGTGTCGGTCAATCGGATCAGCCATGAGTGTTCAATCTCTGCCATAATGCCATGTTATAGAGCAGTTTGGACATTGAAAAGTAGTTTAGGTACTGTGAAATATTTACCGCTATTGGGTACATAAATGTTTTATCAAAGTAGTATAAAATTTCACTTACTGCATTCCCTTTCTATTGGTAAGTAAGTTCGTAAATTGTCAACTGAAAATATGTATGTACAGGTTGTAATAATTTTAAAAAGTATAAACTAACAAATGTATAGAGAATCAATACAATATATTATGTATCGTATAAGGATTTTGTAACGACTTCCTCTATTAGGGGTAAAATGGCCACGTCATCGTTATCAGGCCGGTGCTAATGAACTTGCTGTTACCCTGCGCTTTGATAAACGGAGGAGCGATAACTTTTATGGCACAGACGCAGTAATGACGATAGTGCATAGCTACGGAGAGTAAGGTCGACAATAATGAAACACTACACGCTACACTTACTTTACTACGTACAATTTTAACGTTATTGACTTAACGTTTCATGGACACACCGCCGAGACACTGAAGAATTAACGTACTCTACCTATACTTAGTTTGCACTAGCGAAATTAACTTTATCTTTACATAGTACTGTCAAGAGAAAGAAAGGAAACAATACTTACAAATTGTTTCCTTGATACGATGTATGTATTTGCAAGCATAGGTAATTACAATTAGGTACTACTCTCGCTATCTGTTTTTGCTTACTGTACCTTCTTAGTTTATAACCGAGAATGCTATACGCACAATACTACTCAACTGTAATGCGACATCCTAATAATAGTTTATAAGGAAAGAGTTACAGGACTTAAAATAATACAATAATTACAGTTCTTCGTCCACAAGTTGAATACCTAATTTAAATTATTTATTGGCATGTGAACATAATAAATATAAACTTAGTTTATAATTAAAAGTAATCAACACTGCCACACTGATTGGTGTTGATTTATTTATTATTCATTTAAACACAAATGCACAACATTACAGTCAGTAACCATGGCGTTGCACAGTTCAGATTATAACTATAGGTTGATGTATCGTGTGTTTATTTTTAAACATTCGACATTTTCAAACAAGAAAAGAACCCTTATTTTTGACCGATTTATAGATTATCTCGGGTCGGGTAAACAAAGGCAATAACACAACCAGCGAAATGCGGTTGTACAATACATCTCTGCCTAGAGTATAGTATCCGTTGCCTTATTTTTGTCATACACACAGATTACAGAAACAACTTTTTGTCATTTTCAGCATTAAATTCGGTACCTATTAATAAAATCAAGGACAACCAATTAGATCATACTTCAACAAATTGTAATTATGAATATGATGCATAGTATGTTTCCAGCCGTGTTTGTTTAAGGTAAGTTCCTAATTTGTTACGTTTATTTAGCAATTCGTGTGTAACGAGTTGACCTTTGAATTGTTAGTCGAGGATTTATGAGAAGGTTAAACATTGATCCTGGAACTTTTTAATACCTATGTACTCTATGAATAATTACGTAGTGATGTACTACACGCAACGATTCCTAATTACATGAAAGTCCAATAATGCCCTTATCGTTAACATATCGGTGTTCTAGTTGATCCGGTTGAGCGCAGTTCCCACGGCTTTAGCTTCATGGTTATGATAACAGGTGATGTATCGAGGTGAACTGTTTGCCGATGATAAACGCAGTGATTTATAGTGCCAAACACTTATCTAGACAAATAGGGGAAAGTTGGGCGAAAGATAAGCTTTTCTATGTTAATCGATGTGTGTTTCAGGCGACTACCAATGATTACATTTGGTTCGGCGGAATATTTTGTATTTAGTTTGAATATTTGATAAGATCCGTCATTTTAAAGATAGTTTAATCCCTCTGGTATGATTACTAGCAGCACTATTATTTTCATACAATTATATCATATCATCAAAGCCGCGGCAAAACCTCGACAAGAGACATTTAGAGAAGTATAGCAAAATAAAGGGAGCCCTATACCCAGCAGTGAGGGACACCGACACCGAGTTGATGATGGTTTTGTATGTATATAATAATAATAGGAATATTCCGCAAGATTATTTGATGCAATGTTTTATGTTAAATTAAAAAATAGATTGCCTTATAGGGAAGAGAGATACCCTCCTCTGCGTATGGACATCAGTTAAACGGAACATCCCCGAACCCTTGTTTAAGAAGCCAGTGCGTTAACCTCCTGTCCGCAAGGTTTCAACAAGCCTATAAAGCTTAAATAAAATAAAGACATGTGGTTTCGATGTAACAGTCTTAAGGTTCCGGTTTTTTGTTAGATCGAAATGGCCGGTTGCCACCTGACGCGTGACGTAGTATGTGTACACTTTATATACGCGCAGGTGAATGTTAGCATAGATAGGTTTACCTTACATCCAACTTTTAACCTCAACAGTTCGTACGATTGGACCATCAAGGTGTTCTTATATGACAATTGATATAAATTGACAATAAGATATTATTGGATCGTGAATTCATCTTAATATCTACCAAACATAGACAATTAGCCTAAAATACGAGGTTCTAATTTTGGTTATAGCCCAAATTATGGCTAAAAGTAGAATAGTCAGTTTATGCGACTCTTTTAAGTTAACAATTGAGTTCGTCGCTGTGAGCGTTTTCAGAGCTAAGCGTTCTAAAATATAGTTAAGTGTAGATATGTAGAGATTATTTCTACTTACCGCCTCATACAGTTTACGCCATTCTTTGAAGATATTATAATAATGCTTTCCGTCAATAGCTTTGCATACAATGGACTTTATTTTTCTAATGTTTTTTTAATGACTTTCAGTGCCTCAGAGATTATTTTTAAATTGAATGTCCACTGTTTTAGATTAATTTAGTTCACAAAGGGAATCTTTATCTTCAAGTCAGGTGTCCTTTGTGAAGAAATGAGCTCCGTAATAACAATAAGAATGTGAATTTACTATTCGTTTTAGTGAAATGGGTAGTCTGGTCTCTTCAAGTCAAAGGTACTGAGACAAACTTCACGCAGGATTTTGTAATTCATCAAAGACTTGCAAGGAAAGATAGGGTAGGTATGCTTGTAGATTATTGTACTCCATCATTATCATCGCCTGTAAGTAAGCATTCCTTGAAGCGCCCTAGGGATAGATGTAGATTTTTCGCCAGACTTATCATCATCAGATCTTAGTTTAGTCTAGCAAAATTCCTCAATAACATCCCCTTCCCCAATATTGATAATAAAGATACACATCGGAAGAGTTTTTTGGGTTTGGTAAAACAAAGAACTCATTTAGGTTCAAATCATTTATTCTAATTAAGACAAATAAATTTTATTTGACTAAGTATATGAACTTTATTCTATAAACAAGCAAATTGAGTACGCTAATGATATTATAGGTAACTTTGTAATACAGTATTGGATTACAGTTTAACATTGAACGTCCGCACATCGTTATTGGATGTTATCATAACGTTTTCCTTATAAGTACGGAATTCGTAGTTAATTCGGAAAGCACTCGGCATCGACGTTCGACGTTTTGTCAACAATCACTTGTCGCGTACGGAATACACAATAACATCCGGCTAAAGGCATTTCATACAATGAATAGGACATTAATGTCATATAGTTATCGTTAACTTTAAAAATTCCATGTATAATTCTTATGTTCTTTGTGAATCAAATTTATCGAGCTCATTGGTATTGCATCACAGTGTTTTTGATTACCGTACTCTTTTGGACATGACACAACATTGACAACTGCCGTATGCGCCTTCCTTCTATTATTTCATCATTTATATTTCACTTAACTTGGATGTAACTTTATCTGTATTTAGGCACTGTACAAATGGTTAGTTGGAAGTTTACTAGTTGTTATGTGTTGACAAGGTAATTTAAATTACTTTACATAATTCATAATGGCGCTAATATTAATTATTTAAAGGATGACAAATTGAGGCAAAATAAAAGATTATCCGACTCCAATTCGAGGAAAAGTCACGTATTTGTGGATTTACTGTATCATATTATTTAAATATTATATTTTTAAAAAGCAACAGAATTGAGGCCCAACGTTATTAAACACAGACGATACGGAAGACGATAGCAAAAAACGCGATAAAACCATCTTAGTTACGCTTGAGTTGCTTTATACATTACGACCATTAAATAAGCGGAAATTTAAAATAGAATTAAGAAAATCTTACATAAAATGCCTTAACTAACTTTAATGCCAAGACCTAATAAGACTTCAGTGTAGAGATGAGAAAGGCATTGTTTTTCGTTTATGGTAGTGGTATATTATGGTATGTATTCGTATAGCACAATTATGCCCAACAGTCCATTTGTCAGCGTCATCGCCACTGCCCGCAAGTAGGAAAGGTAGTGGGGTAAACAGTAACAGCTTATCGATAAATTGCAACCAACTACGTCGGTCGTAGCGCTCGGGAACAGATTTACACACAACACACCAAACAAATTGACTGCGAGAGATCGATTGCCAACGGATAAACACGCTTACATTGCTATCGACTGGATACGCCAATAAAGATAATCGTGCCCGAACAAGAAAAACTCGACTTCACGACAACAGAACTACGGGCGACTGTTTATACACAATTCTCACAGATTTTAATTAAGAAGTCGAGTTCCATTAGTGGACAGCCGTGTCTTTATTTTCATTAAAATGCTTTGCGTCAGTTAATTGTCGTTATTATGAATTAGAAGTTTCTTTAATAACTGTGGCTTTGAAGTCATTTATCATGAACGAAATTACGTGGCAAAGAAAAATAATACCTTTAGTCTATGTCATTAACTTTACTTAAAAAATATGAAGAATGAGCATCAACACTGAAAAGTTTTGCAGAGAAATGTTACAAATGTATCTACTAAGAAAACACATTGAAGATGTTTGACTCTTAAAAGCTTTGTATGATCCCCAAGAAGAAAGTGAAGGTGATGGTGCGGAGCCGTATGCGGGGGACGAGACGCCCCAAACACCTGTTGCTACCAATCAATAACATCACCAACGCACCATTGTTCCCTTAAACCGACTAGTCGCCACCATAGCCGGACCAACTGAAACTGTTTCAAACAAAGTACTAACAAATTTTGATATGAACCGTAAATAACAAAAGCTACCTTTGAGGTCCTGTTTCGGAACAACGAAAACAACTTTATGTAGTACACTTAAACAACAAATAAAGCGGCTACTTATTTGGTTACTAAAAAATCAAAGGACGAAACCACAGAAACGTACAAAAACAAAGATATTTGTAAGCAACTTCAGAACTAAATCATTGTCCCTAACCGATTGTAGTTAAGCCTCAAAGGACAATAAAAGGGCTTCCCGAATCCTTGTTCAAACACAACGGCTTTAGATAGGAGGATAATCAATACCCGAAATGTTGAATGAATGTAGAGACGCAGTCGTTGGAAATAAAACTCAACATAAAATATTGAAATGATTTGGTCGTGATCTTGAACATTGAAATTCGTTATTACGAAGACGGATTTTCGTCTGTTAACATAAGCCAATTTTGTGAGTGTTGGGAAAATTGTAGAGCAGAGAAAAGTTAATTCGCCCGTCGCGCATGTACCGAGGCCGGTCAATAACCTAGGCGGGCGGAATCTTGAACTTGAACCACAAAGCGAATACGGAAACACCTTTTTCACTTGTTATCCAATTTCAAAATACAAATGCGAAGCTTGATCCAAATGAATTGTTATGTTTAGAATCATATTAACAATACATTATTAATCTGATGCAAACAACAATGTTAGTACTATAGGAACTAAAAATGTAGCGCATTTAGTGTAGTTTGCCATTAGAATCAAAGAAATGATGCATACAATTCTGGGCAATTCCGTACCATTAAGTTTTTCGACAAACTCACCAACAAATAACAGTCATTTTTTCCTAAAATAAACTTATTAGACATGCATCATGATTATTTGAATTATTCATTAATGAGGCTTCTAGTTGGAGGCGGAATGCGTGTCATTGAAATGAATTTTCACACGTTTTTAAAATGCGAGACGTGTGATCGAATTGAATAAGTTTTATGAAGTTATAATACGGAATACGTTCTGAACTTGAGGCGGTAATAAATTCTGTTTGCTTGTCTAAGAAAATCCTCTGATAAATCCCACATATGATGATATTATGTGGGTTTGCGTGGAACCGCAAATGCAGGAAGTAACTTGAGATTTAATAGTCGTTAGTTACAAATGTGTTCAACGGCATGTCAATGTCTTAAGCGTGCGTATTATAATTTTAGCGTAGATATTTTGCATAACATATTTTGCGGTACAAGTTGCAAAAGTAATGTGGTTCGTGGTCAATTCGTTGAATATGTTGGTTATTTCAAGTATTTGAATATGGGCAATTGATCATACCATATTTGATTTAATATTGCGGTATATTTCGGCTTGCACAGCCTTATTTAAAAGACATCATTTTTTTAAATTATCGGCATACATTTAATTACAGTTTGCATTACTGTTGCGTATGCCACATTTAAATTTTAATGAATTTTGAATTAATCTTAGTGTGACAGTTCTGTTGAACTTGACAATGATTTGTATTTAAAGGACGTCGTCGTCAAGCACAGCTGTGGCTTACACAATGGGATGCTTGCCTGCGTTGAATGTTGTTATGATTAAAGTGCTCCGTATTTTACAGAAACACTCGCTTTTATGTGAAACACGAGGATAATAGAGCAGAGACAAAAACTTAGGACTAGTATGGGCTCATGAAAAGACTTGTTAATGTCAAGAAGTGAATCAGAGATTCATACCACTTCTAGTTGAGCCTATAATTAACTTGATAACTGGTTAATACCAGTTATTTTATTCGAAATATACAATTAGGACACTAATGTTTTCCTTGAATCGACATATTAACAACAGGTTCTAATAAATTAGATGCTAATTCAATTACAACACTAAACAGCTATTACGCTTAGTAATAACGCAGAAATTAATTTTCATTGCAAAACACCTTCATGGCGTAGCTTATAAATTCCTCGTGTACTACTATATAGCTTGGTTATTCAATCGAAACAAGTAAAGTTAACAGTGTGAGGTTTACGTAACCACTGAGAATTTCCAATATGGAAACGAATGATTTTGTTCAAGAAACGTCATTCAATATTACTTTTTGATTCGAAACTTTTGTATTTGTTCTTCGCATTCTTGAGATAAATCTTGGCTACAGAAGCTCTTAGTTCTTAACTGAGACTTTTTAACTAGCATAAAAGCTTTTAGGTCAAAGAAGTGTTGGAAACGGGCAATTTATCCGCGAGTGGCGTTTTAACTGGCCTGAATTATTTACCGAACTTGGCTCATGGCTGTTACTCTTCAAGTGTTATATTTTACAGCTGCGTTACGGCTATGAATAGGAGCACCTTTGTCGCTTTTGTGTCTGTCAAGGGATGAAATGAAGACATTGTGTCATCTAAATAGGTCACATAATTCACTGGATTAGGTAGTTCTGTCACTTTCTTGTCCGGCTAGATTTATATCACCAAGGCGTCTAGATCTATGTCTAGTGCCATATGCGCATTATTTAGTCGTTACAAAGCTGATTGCTTTGGGCAATCAGGACAAATATTTTTCCCAAAATACTTTAGTTATTATTGGAAAAAAACAATGAGATATTTTTAGAAAACAAAGACGATGCTAAGTTAGTTACGCGACCAAAAGTTCTTTGTAGAGAGGCCTCTGTTGGAAAAACCGTAGACGGTAATTTCAGAGCATTGTTTGCACTGTGCGGTGCTCAAGTAAGTTCCACTAGACAACCAGTTCAGCGGAGCGTGTAAACACAAAGTATGAAATAGGAAGCTGACGAAGTAACAGACGACTTTGATTATGCAGGAAACACGCTGCACTATGGTACTATTTAATAATAAGCATATGTAATGAGGAAGGATCGACGATAGATTTCTTTGGTGTTATTGACCTTTTGAGATGGCGTTAGTGGTAGTTTGAAATTGACATTGTTTGCCTCGATTTTTGTTTCCTCGACCTTAACTAGTATATCATAAGTAGGTAGGTAAGTTAATTGTATATTTTCTCTTTTTATGTTTTTGTATGGTAGGGGAGGAAACTGTAGCTTCTTATGATCCATCCCTATATTTTGTATATTCAGCATCAAGTCTCGCAAAGCAACTGATATGCCGCAATATTCGATAAGGGACCGAAGCAACTCCAATTAGATGTTTATTATAATAATACAAATATAGCGCATTGCGTATATAATTAACAGTCAGTTTTTACAACAGAATATACTTTATTGTATACCTTATTTGTTATCCAACTTATATACATTATCGGCATTTTAAGGGCACAATGGCTAGACAACCTAAGTAAAGTTTACTGACCGAAAAATTAAATAATATAATTCCATGTTTTATAGGTAAGCAGTTTTATAAGTGGTGTGAAGCAGAAAAGGACATTCTGTATAATACGCAATTTAAAAACAAAATGAAAAGAAATGATTAGGACGCACAATACAATAGGCCTGAGAATGTTTCTATATTTCTGATCGTTTTCACTTCTCCTTGTTGATTATAGTCTAGTTCTCATAACAAGATTTACGTTATTGTACAGAATATAAGCTGATAGAATAAAAGGTTTAAATACATATTAATATTGTTAAGGTTAACAAGATTTTGGCAATTCGATATATCATAAAGGTGGTCCCTCACGCTGTTTTAGAATTTGTGGATATCACTCAATTTGAATTCGAAGTTAATAATTTATTGGTAGGTTTCAAAAATACTGATTTAACGTAAAACACTGCTATTAATCTACAGGTATATGCGTGTACGACAACTTGAAACATACAAATGTATTCCTAACGCGTTTTCCTTAGGTAGAGCTAAAAGCGTCGATATCAGGGTGTGTCGTTGACGTTCAATGACGCCTAAGGCCATGTATGACAATAAAGTATTGAATATGAAAGTCGAATAACTTATGACGGCAGGTTGCTTCCATATAATCTAGACTAAACATAAGAAGGCCCTGTCAGTCGCTTCAGGTGCTCAAGCTGAATAAATAAGTAGTAATTCTAACTGGTAAGAGCTCTTTATTAATAGGTACTTGTCTGTCGTATAATGAAGATAATTTGTTTCTGCGATCATTAATAGTTATTATTTCTATGACCATATTATCTAAACTTGTATGGGCATCAAATAGCAAGTATATACTGTCTTGCCTGTTAAAGTTAATCTCACTTTATACTCACGACTTACCTAGGATGCTAAATAGGTTTCATTGTATCATTCCCATATTACTATGGAAATCTGCCATCGACGAAGTTTGTATAAAACATGCAAATTTCTTAAACCCATGCAGAAAGACAGGTAAGAATCTTTGAGCGTTTAATGAGCCTTTTTAAAACTCGGGGCACGTTCAAATGAAACAGCAAAGGAGGTATTACTAGACGCTATCCGGCGGAAATCGTTGCTGAGACATATAATGCCTTGTACATCGGTCATTGGATCCGCTCATGCTGATTACATTACGTGGTTTAAGATTATACCCTCTTAATGACAAGGTGGGCGCCTACACACCAGAGTATTAAGGTCTTTATTTATGGATCTCCGTTGGAAATGTATTGACTAGGTTCTTAAGTTATAATCAAAGATAGGGTGATTAGTGGATACTTTTCCTGAAGAGCAGTCTGGGAATGGGTAATTTGTTGCGGACCTATTTAAGTTCCAGCCTATAATTCAAGTTCTAAAGGGTTAATGCTATCGCTATTTCTGTTAGAGGAGAACTATAAAAAAATCTGCTCTTGCTATTAGGAACAATGCGATTCCGATGTTAGTTTAATCGCACTTAATTGTTGAATAGCAAATTTATTACAAGTTCACACGGTCGAGTAAAGTTTACTCAGTCATGATAATGAATATAACGCTTCAAGTTTTGTGCCGTTAAGCGTTGTGTGCCGACTCTGTACACGAGAGTGTATACAATATCGACTGTGACAATAGCTGTACAAACAATAGAACAGATTACCGAGACAAACGTGCGATTATGTATTGAATAGACGAATAGATGAGCTTCCGTACCACCGTTTTGTTAGACTACCATTGAACTAAATCGCTTTCGATAACAATTTCACAGCCAGTGTCAAAAACTGGAGGTCTGTTCCCAAAATCGAAATTCAAAGTTACGGATAAACGTCAAAAGACCCCTTCAAGAGCCTTTGACGTATACAAAGGATTAGTTATCCTCTGAAAATCGAATATAGTTTTTGGAGTAGACTCCCTGACTTGAATATTACCAACTGCATTCATTCTGTTTGCTTAAAGATCTTAATGAAATTCTGTTAGCATTTCTTCAATGGAGATCGAATATATCAACGAACGCGCAGCGAAGGTAAACATGGAGGTGCCTTCTATCTCACGCCCTAAATCTTCGCTCCCCTACAAGAAAATATCTTGGATATTTCCCCTCAGCCATAACCCTCTCGGTTTGGGCAATTTCCGTTGACCGTCCGGATACTCCGCACCGTCAACGACTTGTACATACAGGTAGGCGTTAAACTCACACTTTGTCTTGTTTATCTCTTTTGCAGAACCACTAGCCACCTTCAGGGCATTAACGACAAACTGACACAACAATGCACCCGCATACACGCCCGTTGGATAAACAAAGATGAATTCCATTCTGGCGTTAACAAGATATAGTTCCGTAACTCTTTTGACTCGACGGATGGTAATACGATAAGGGTGAAGCAATCCGTGTGTGCTGGGTAAATTGAAACAACGTACGGTGCAACTTAATCGTAAAGCGATTAAATTATATTTGGTTAACCTACTTCCTTCACTCACGGGATGTTTGCGTCCGAGCGACGACGCAATGTTTGTATTGAAAACATTAGACTACAAACTAGGACAAATCCCTGTTTTCGTAAATACTTGTATCCAAGAGAAACAGAGTTCCATTAGGGGGATTAGGTCGGAACTACCAGTATACAAATCAATGAAGTATACATTCACGTAATTCACCATAAAGCAGTAGAAGGCGAACATTGCAGAATATGTCTCAATCTTAGCAAGAGTAATAACAGTACACTTTTACTGCCAACTTATCTTCATAGTGTAATAATCGTATTTTTGCAGACATCAAATAATCCCGGAAATAACTTTTGGATTTGTGTAACAATCTACGATAACTGTCTATGGCGATTATGTTTAAAATTGCGGTTAGTACTTTGTTCGTAGGACAATAAACTTATAGCGCTCAGGGTCGACGATTAGGCGCAGGGCCATTAGTACAAAGACCTTAGAGTTCGGGTCATGGAGGTCGACAATCGGTCGCTGGCCCTACAGACAAGCTTTTATTAAATTGGAGTAAGTAATAAACTTATCCATTTTAATATTATATTTTCTTGAATAAAAAATAATTTGATTAATATTATTATATTTTCCAATATGGACTCTCTCGGGATACGTAGGTACTACATAGATATACATAAAAGTATACACTTGAAGTCATTCACAAAAGTTTCAAATTAGCTCGTCAAACTGTGTGGAATATTTTTTTCTATTACACATGTTGAGCCTATCGGAGTGTTTACGGGAAGCCGGGAGCGCCCTTCTGTCGCCGATGGTCATAACGCGTGGGGCGCGAGCGATCAATACCACAGGGCTTCCCTACTGGCATGCCGCCGACTGCGTAGCCCACTTCCGAACGCCGCTCACGCAATTTTGTACACACCAATTACTTGTTTAATTCTTTGGGAAACAATTAGTCCTCGAGCTGTCGACTCGAAACTTCAACTTGCCCCGGCTGAAGACTTCGCAAACCACGTTAATAGACGACGGAGCTGATCAAAGTTCCCAAAGTTGCTAAATTAAACGTTCCGTCTGTGTTAATTGTGCCTGCGTCTGTTATATGCAAATGAGGAAAAAGCGGTCACGGACATTTATCAAATTGATAAGTGGTAATGCAAACCAACATATGCGAAGATATGTGTTATCTGCACATTATGAATGTATATAACAAAATAATAATATGGGGTAACCTATGCGCTCTGAGTTCTGAGTGATATTTATCTTCAGTTGTGTGGTAATGGCGTACGTATACGTGACTCAATGAATTCAGCTGTGGATATGAGGCAGTTTTATTCGTCGTACAGGCAATTCGAGGGTTTATAACGCACCACACGAGGGAGTGTCGGGCGTCAGTGTCGGTGTCGCGGTATCCGACACATATTTATTTTTACGGATGAAATAGCTACTCCGGTTTTATCTTCCATTTAATTCAAATGAGGAACAGTGTGAAAGAGCCCATCACATTCTTTTTCAATAAGTTTCTCATTTAGTTAGTAGGTTGTCTTGAACACTAAAATCTGGAAAACTCCGAAAAGTCCATTCTATATTTCATAGAAACTGTTTTTGCCATGTTATACATTATGCCATATTATACATAGATTAAAAGTGTTAAGTCATTCACTTCCCTTATTTTATAAAATAAACATAGCTTAATAGCCTGTTCCTAATTTAGGTATACTTGAAGCGCTAAGGAAAGCCGGGACATAGTTCTTTCATGAAGGTAAGTACTTGTCGTCGTCTGCAATTTATGTTCTCATTCTGGAGAAAATAACCGTCGGTATTATGGGACTTTGCTTACGGTGTAAGCTAAAACACTTCTTATCAGCTTAGTAAAAAAACCCTAATTGGATATCACAGGCCCCGCGTTCAACCATTTTTCCTTTGCGTACACTGTGTCCATCAACATGGCGTACGCTCCTCCCTCCCGCCACTTCACACCCGCTTAATGTTGCTAGGCTAGAAGTGGAATACCGCTTCTGGGGTAAATGGCGATGTTTTGGTTGTGATTATTAAAGATTTGTATAAAAAGATTTTTAATTAACAAATGTAATATTATAATGTAATAGTTTTTAATTCTAATACTATTGCCATTGACCGAATAAGTACAAATAATTATAGACTCCGTGTTACTACTTAATTATACTGCCCAGACCGGTAATCAAACTCCACACCTTACGCATATAAAACATAATTTTTCCTCCTTTTAGCATTTTTACAAATAAAAATATTAACAAATCACGGGGTAATATTTCACCTAAATACTTGCAACACTGACAAAATGGACGCTTAGTTTCATTGTCAAATAATTACGATAAAAAATATTCGACATTTAAATAAAGAGACGTATTTATGTGAAACGTACACATGATATGTAATCCTATTATATTTTTATATATTTCCGACTGCAGTTTTCGTCATTAGCATTACGCAGGTCGGCATAATTTAATTAAATGCGCAGCGTATAAAACGTGCTAGCGATGCGCGCGCTTTTTAAGAATGAAATGTCAAAATTTCCAACTACTCCATTTTGGAGTAGTTGGCATACTTACACTATTTTGCGCGGTCACGCCTTCTGGTTTGTTCTATATTCTAAGTTGGATATTAAGTTCAATGGCTCAAAAAAACTAAGGAAATGGACTTAAGTGCCGTACATAATTATACAAACCTATCTACTACAGATGAAAAGATATAACATAATAATAATCTGTATTATACATTGTTCAACACTAATAATATACATTGTTACATAAAAAATAGCATCGAAGTATAACAGCAAAGATATAACTAAATTGACTAAAATGTATCAATGAGAGTCGAACATAACTTTGAAAGTTTTTAGACGACAATAAATTGAAATTTATCAAACGAAGATTTTATGTTTGGCCATCTACCTATAATAGGTACATTAGGTTTAATAAGTTCGAAATTGAGAACCGGGAATTAAATTTCAATTTAAAGTTGTCTGTTTGAAAACCTATTTCTGTGATAAAAATCAACAGCCATATTAAGTTCTGTAACTTGTTTTCAAAGACCAATATTCACAGACCACAAATCAAATCTCAATTTGTTCCTTATTTAGGTCATGTGTGATTTTCATGCTTAGTTAGTATCATACGTTAGACTAATTAGATGTTCACGTGAAGACGACAGTTATTTATTAAGTTTTAAAGTTAAGTAGAAATCCGGAGGGTTTACCACCTCTGGAGTTATTTATAGACCGTCGCGAGCGTCAACACCATTTGGGCAGATGCTACATATCTCCGTATAAGACATAAGTTGTCAAAGGACTTAAGTTCGCATATAGTTTCTCTAACTAAACTAATAATACTGTGCTCACTATAGAAATTCGAGACAAAGTTTACTGTGAAATGATAGAGTATGTGTAAGTTATAACTTTTAATTTTGTGGCGTAGTTTAGCGTTTGTGTGTGGATGCGTTGTACGTATATGGAACGACTGTATCGTAATTCATTATTGATCAAGTAAACGAAGTTACCATAGTTACCAATCATTTGGGAGTTCCAGGAAATCCTACACCCTATATACAACTATAAAACTAACGGCATACGTTAAACCACAATACATATAGATCATCCAAATGGGTCAAGAATAATATGATAAAATTTTGGGTATAAAATTACATTTAAAAAATTAAAGGCGAGATATTAGAGCAATTATATAATTACACGGAACTGTATAATTTTCTACTACTTCGGTCTACTTATTTACATAACCCAGTACATCATACACTAGGTTAATTAACAAAACGATAGCTTATAGGCCATTTTATGAATTTATTGTTTCCGACCGCACCCAAAGAGCCGCTGGCCGGTTCGCATCCGTTTTGTGACACCTGCGTCAACCGACACTACACAAAAAGTCTTTATTAAACTCCCAGGTAGCCTATTAAATTTACATGTAGTATTTATACCGTTTTGACCTTCTGCGTCTTGCATAAAAAATAAACAATACATATTATTTTTAATATTCGCTTTTTAGCTCCTTTTCTCCAGACCTTATTGAAATACCGTAAATATTGTTCATTGTATAAATTTCGTTTTTCTCACCCTAATAAGTAGAAGTACTATTGTATCCCCGACTTTACGGCACATAATTTGTACGAACTCCTAGTCCCTCAGAGTTCCCGATGTCTGAATGTTTCGACGCCCCTCTCTACCCTTGTGATTTTGCCGTATATGTAAATACTATTTATACCGAAAGTGTACTTGTAAGTGTAAAGTAGCGGTCGTCTATAATTCGCGCTTGTACGTAGTTTTGAACATAAAACGCTATTGTTGATCCCTGGAGTGCCTTTGGGGGTATTTTATATGCTCCAGTTAGGCACACCTTTAGCATGTGAAAGAAAGTTAGAGAATATAGAGCATACGAAGGTACTGAGGGTGCGTCAGTTTACGACGTTTGCCTGTCGTGTACAGCATCAAATACACTAAACCTCGAGAAAAAATCTAGTTTTATCGTCGCTACATTAACATAATATTCAGTTTCAGCAATGCCATTACTGCAAGATGTTACATCAACAAAGGATGATCCACAGGATGAAGGTTAAAGTTAAAGTATATATTTTGCAAATTAAATAAATATGTTTATG
This sequence comes from Abrostola triplasia, assembly GCA_946251915.1. Taxonomy (NCBI): domain Eukaryota; kingdom Metazoa; phylum Arthropoda; class Insecta; order Lepidoptera; family Noctuidae; genus Abrostola; species Abrostola triplasia. The sequence continues at coordinate 3,756,767 of OX276433.1, forward strand.
GCTTGCTATGAAACGAAATTCCGAATCAAAGTTGATATTACACTAAATAATAAAATGTACTCGTAAAACTTAGATGGTCTTCATCTAAATTGTATCTAGACTTTACGAATAACGCTTTAATATTAAGTTTACAACATTATTGCCGTTTATACATTTAATTTTATTGCTGTGTAGATAAAGACGTCAATAACGACAAACATTACAAAAATATCAATCCTATCGGAATTTCAATCAAAACTTAAACATCCGACGGGAAATTGGTGAAAAAATAAATTTGCTAAGAAGTAGGCATACAACCAAGGGCCAAGGGACAACAAAACAAACCCATCATGATCAAACAAAATATTTACTTACACAAATTTGAATTAAAAACACTGTGGAAATACATGAATACAAATAAATTTAAGAAAAATCTGAGCAAAACGAAGTAGAAAATCCAACAAATGTAAGTTAAACGTACAATAGCAAAGGAGATTTTATAGAAACCGTGACGACACGGACGTTGATTATTTATCGTGAGTAGCGTTATACCGAGGGGCCACGGCCGGACACGGGCCGCACGATAATCGCATATGACTTCACGCTAACCGCTACAAGCTACAACAAAATTTAATCATGACACACTGTTTGAATAAGAAATATGCTTGATAGAATAAGAATTAGGGATTAACAATGCTTGTGAGCTACGTTGAGAATAGTAATTTTATGAATATCGCTCACCGTCCAAAATAATTTGGAAGATTGTGTTGTGGAAGACCAATTAACAAGTTTTATGTTGAATCAACAATCAATATTGACAAGTTTAAGAGAGTACATACAAGGAATTTATGCGATTTATTTTGTGCATTGTCATTATCCGTCGTTTCATGTTTTTGATGTGTATCAGACTGGCGACATGGATTAATAAACGTTATCAATTGGTGCATTGGCGAATAAAACTGTCGACTGTTGGCATTTTAAGCAGCTGCTTTTTGAGATATCCAAATAATTACTTTGCGGTTACGTCAACATGAACATTTGATTAAACCAACTTCAATTTAAAGTTATATGTTTTTTTGCGATCCAGCTTCTGAGAATATTCTTAGCAGCCGTTGTTTGAATACTTTAATAACTAATTAAAATTCTTGCAATTTTATATAGTAATAATTATGGTTTGGAATAACTGACATACCACGATACTTTGTAACAAATTAATCATGAACAAACAATGAGAATACCATACAGAAGTTAGTATTTCAGCCAACCATGATTGTTCCCAAAAAACACAGTAAATGCTAAAAATAACAAAACGAAAAGTAGTCACTATTATACGGATTTACGAAATTATATGGAAGTAGGGACACGTGTAAGAATAGGTAAGGTAGGTAGAGATTCTATGTTTCAAAAAGTTCCATAAAAAGCTTTGCCTGCCAGCATTCAGGACAGCTGATAGTGCAATGAAAGTGGCTGACACGACTAGTGTCAAGTGCTGCCTGCGACAATCTTATCAATTTCAAGTAGTATCGTCTACTCTGTATTAGGGGAATATGAAGCTCGCACAAACACAATCATAGGTTTAATCTCAGAAGAAAAATAATTAGATAATTATAAAATCTTTCTGGCTGTACCTACTTATTTAATGTTATTAAGAATGATATAAATTTTCTCCAACTTATAAGGGACTACATTATTACATGCCTTATTGAATTCTGAAATTCTAAAAGGACCTAGTATAAAAACGCTTGTCGCAAAATTTCTGAAGCCTCACCTCAAGCAACTGGTAAATAATGTACTAAGATCTTCCACGACGTTGAAGTTCAAAGGCTGAGGAGAGGCGTCTAGAATATCTGAAGCGTAAAAAGCCAACACTAGATAATAAAACACCGGGTGTAGACCGTTTAAGGTCGATTTTATCCAACCAACAATCATGTAGATAACAGCGTGGAATAAAAAACAGCATTCGCTTGAACATAAATATTCACCGCAGTCCTTACAATGGTCCTTACGTGGGTGTTGAACCTTTCTACCCACGTCTGGTGATTATTTTAGTAAATTCACATATGTAAAACCATGTTTATTGTTTACATAATATCCTGTTCAATACCAACGCGTTCGTGGCTAATCTCTAAATCTTTACAACGGCTATAGCCAATGGGTTCCTAGATACTGCAAGTTGTTATTACTTAAGGGATTTGTGTGTTATGGCTTTCTGTCATGTTCACGTGTTAGGTAAGGCCGAGACCGATGCAGCGATATGGGCTTTCTTTGCTTACATTACTACCCATTACGCTTTCAACTTATAGCTTCCTTCTATGTATTGTAAGGTGTATATTGGATTATGAAACTTTGTAAACGTATCGTCTTTGTCCTCAGCCATCGCTGACATAATTAAAATTAACATAAATAAATGGGGATTAACTTAATTCTTTCTGCGAAAGAATGTCTTACTATGATTAAGATAAGTGCGCTATCTACTATGATAAGAGTATTTACTTTTTATAAAAATAATGGCGATGTCGAAGGTCAAATTCAAGGGCTTTCTCATATACCCATAATTTTTCTTTGGTTTTGAAATTTTGTAAGCCACTAATATTTTGTTTGTGTATTTTTACGGCAACAAATAATGGTACGTGACTACGAAGCTTCACGTCGTGTTTGTGAAATAGTTATGTTCTAAAACGTGATCGGGTGCACGTGTTTTAAGGTATGATTAAACAAACGGTGCGTTAGAGGTTCTGTGTGTTTTATGTACTTTGCGACACAATGCGCAGCTGCAGATTGACCACACGCCTCGGCCTGTCTGATATGTGGTCACGTATATAGCTGTTTAGATGTTTTTACTTCAGGGTTATCACTATCAAGGACAGGTACTTGTACAAAGATTAACTGTTACACAATCTGTACATAATAATCAATTAATAAGGCTGCTTTACATGTGTTAATTACACATGTTATCAAGGTTGACCAGATAAACTCTGATATAATCAATTTAGTACCTGATATATCTTGTTCATCGCGAATCGTCGACAACAATCAATTTATATTTCGCTGAAATCATTAATCTATGTTACCATAAATATGTATGTTTAGCATTGTTCAGAAAATTAATTATGGGACTTCTTATTATTTCTTATAAAATTGGTCCATGTTTTCTGAAATCTGTTTTAAATATCCAAATCCGAGCCATTAATTAAACTTTGATGGGTTAACGACAACTTGATACAGTTAAATTTTGTTATTGTGTACAAATATGGGTGATATCTATAAAATATTGCTATCCAAAAAGAGTTCTGGAATAACTGGCTTTACCTTACTATGTTGCACGAACAAGTAAATAGGCAGTGGCCCCTTCTTACACTTCTTACTACGTTTATGGGACCACGTCACAATGATACGGCTCATTAAATTTTAAGGTAATTAATTACGATAAGAATCTGATATCGCCGGGTGGTAAATAGGTATTTCACGTTAATGTATCGAGTTACAGCGGCCAGCCCTGCAGACTTCGTTCCCAGAGAATGGACACAGCCGGTCAGCGCGCCTCGTATCATATGCTCAATTACACCGCTCTGCGACGGCGCGCCAGTTCCCAACGACCCTGCCTCCTGGTACAAGACTAGTTTTACCTCTTCGATACCATCATCGCTTGGTACTTACTTTACTCAAATTTTGATCAATCAAGTGAGTTAAGACAAAAGAGCTTTAAATTTAAATAAATTTTGTAAGGGTTGTTGTTCCCATTGTTTCGCATAACCATTTTCTACATTTGTTCGGATAGAACCTGTTTTCACGTTACCAAAAATAAATCATTGTCAACGCTTTTCCATTCATAAATCCTGTGCGGAACGGGTGTCAGCATTTTCAGCGTTTGTAATTTAATTTTGCTATAGAAGAGAAATTATATTGTCTCTACCGAACACTGTATCGCCGGACAAAGATTCAAACAAAATGTAGACGCAATATACGTCTGAATAATATTTTTGTGCCAGAGGAGCATCTGGAATCACTGGAAATAACTAAGATCTCCGTTTGTAGCTTAGCACATTCTTGAGACTCGTTCCACGTTCACGAGGAATGTTCGATATGAGAAGTCAACCAATGCTCGTATTGGAGCTATCTTCGGATATTGCACTGACGCCAATATGGCCAAGTTCCTTTGGACACGATATTGTACTTAAATAACGTTTCAGTGAGCGAGATTTAATTTACCGCATCGCGTCATAATAAATTGGTTATTTATAAACGTTGATTTAGTTTAATAAAAATATAATGTTGCATAATGTGTTTTACTGATACCTAACTGAAAAATTAAATCATCAGACTGACTGCTAAACGTGGGGCGCGTTACCTCTTTTTTAAGTGTGGAGGGACATATTTTATTTTCGCGTTGTCAGAGGTTTGAAGTTGTTTGAAGAGCGTTCGTTTGTCGTGTAATTATGACGCACACCCTAAAGGTTTTTCACATCCTCATTTGAACAAACACTATTACAAAATTAAATTATAGTGAGAGACATTTAATGCTAACTAATCATACTCAAATTAGGTACCTACATATATAATTACTATAGTGAATTAAAGAGATTATTTAGATATTTTCTAATGAATATGTTCTTAGATTTAATGTATTCATCAAATATGTAGTTTCTCTGAAATCGACGATTTATTATTACTATTTTATATTATTATAAAGATTTTTTCTCCCTTAGGGTTTAAAAGCTTATCACGCGGACCGTGGTCAAGTGTGAAAAAATGAAGATTATGTTATTGTTTAAGCTGATGAGGTGAGAATAGAATTCGCGAGTGATTTATTACTATAAGCCTTGGTTTGCTGCTATAGGTATAGGTCTTACATGGCGTAATTTACAGTGTTTATTTACATTTCCTACTGTCCACTGAAGAGTTATGGTCCGTTATCAATCAGAACGAACGACAACGATATTTTGCTTTGTTATCGATTTATCGTACAATAAATATTTCTGACTAATCTGAGTTCATTGCAAGCGAACAAAAACCGGTTTTTCAATATGATTTTGTTTTTCGTAAAAAAAAATTATTGTGTTGTGCTGTTTGACGGTGTTTGCTCCCCGTGCTAGACGGAGCGGCACAGTAAATACATTATCAGGTCCCTGAACTTGAGTTTCAATTGCACATTATATTTTTAGCTCAGCGCGTAGGTACTAAAACTGTCCGTGCTACGCTTACAGGCTGCAGATTATGTTGAGGTAATAGATAAGATTGCTGTTAGGAATAGATTAATTCGTAATTAATAGTGAAACAGTTATGAGTACTATTTCCATTTGGATTCATGTTTTTAGTGTTAGAAGACTTGAGAGTAAAGACCATAAAACATGAATATATTAAGATGATTGAGCGGACTGTGGAGCTAAATGTTTTAGATACTTAATATTTTACGAATATGGAATTAACTACATAGCATCATCTTAAAAGAATGCGTTTAAACGGCTCTACAAATTATTTTAAATATATAATTTAAATTCATCGCAAAAAATATATCCATAATTTGTTTTCGGCATGTTTGACGCATTGGCTTTCTACGTTAACTAGCTAATTCTGTGCCTAGAAAGAAATGGAGTGATTATAAAAAGTTTTATAATGTGTATATAAAACTTATAATGAATTGTCAGATACATCGTAAACATCAAGCAAATTTATTTATCAAAGTTATTTATCAAACAATTTCAACATCCTCACGACATCGTTACAATTCCTAGAACAGTATTCGTTCTCTTATGTGTATATGCACTTCTAAAAACTTCACGATCTAATTACTGCGGCCAGATGAAAAATATACCGTGTAACTAAATTCCACCGGTTTAGGAATTCCGTTGGTCGTTGTCACGTGAAGCAGTAAAAATTCAGCGTCGTCCAAGGAGAAGAGTTTCAGCATAATTTGCTTTACGCTGGCTAGACTAAACCCGTTGGCTATATGAAATTACAAATGAAATACGTAATATTACTCAGACGCTCTCTGGTCTACGGGTAACACGTATCTCCAACTTTGCATTTAATTAGATATATATTCAAGCAAATGGAGGTTTTGACAAATTACACGTAGTTTTGTATGAAAGTAAAAGACGCTCTTTTGTCTCCTATTTTCTTTTCAGACACTGAACCCCAAGTTTTCTATTTAAATTCGTAAACAAGAGCCATCTTAAACTGAGTACGTTTGTGTAGTTTAAAACGCTTAAATGATACATTGTACAGGGTAGCTGTAACGGCAAACTATTGATGTAGAGTTGTAGGAGGATGATTAATTGATGATGATGATGGTTATGAGATAGTCTAATACTGCAGTATATACTATAGTACACATAATTAGTATAGTTATAGTCTCGTTATAGTGACAATCATAAACACGGCCGTGTCAGGACATCTATGAGGGAATATTGTTGTCATAATTGTGTCATATTTTTCACTACAGCTATAGACAAGAATTCAACAGCTGACTGCATACTCGTATAAACATGGTGATGTAACAACAGGCAATACCTATACAACTACTTGCTGACACAATGAGGTCTGTTACGACATTACGGGCCTACTTGTAAACAAATATTCAACAATGCATTGAGTCAATATACTTAGCATAGCTCAGTATATGAAAAAGGTTATTGAATTCTTGAGTAAACAGGGTAGTCTAAATAAAAAGCTTATGTAGGATTATAATAAAAAAATATAGTATTGTCTCATTGATTAACAACGACCACATATCTAAAGTTAGTTCATTATCCACAAAGAACTTTAATTCTGGTTTGTCTGAATCCATTGAATTATTCGAGTGTGCATTTTCTTCATTTCAATATTTATAGGATTGTACAAAGTTCTGGCATCGTTTTCAGCACGTGTAGCCGGTCCTAAAAATTCCATCCCAAACCAAGTAATAGGGCACCCGATGTGCCCTCTGCGCCTCGATTTTCGCCAAACGAGCCCCAACGGGCTTTCAGAAACCCTAATGGTGGTCGGTACTCAACCGAACCGATCGTTTCTATATAAATTGAAAGCAAACTTGAAACAAAGACTGCCGAGTAATTGCAATTTCACTGTGTTCACGATATGAGCCCCGTGCACTTAGATTTTTACTTTGGAGACTTTTCTGTTATTAGAGGCGAAATGCGAAACGATATTGTAAAACCTAGTTTTAAGTAGTTGAAGTGTTCTGTGGAAAGTTTGTATCCTTTCCACAAGGGTTCACGTGCTGGCCCTAAAAGAAGAGCGACATTTTCATTTGAAAATTAACAATAATTTCAAAATAACTATTTTGCTTTCGTGTAAATGACGTCGAGTTTTAGAGTCCTCGGGCAGGTAAGGTAAGACAATGTAAGGAACCTATTCAGTTTTTTGAACAAATGCATTTACCCAGGTTGTTGCAAATAAGCGCTTGTTTTGCAAATAAAGTACCTATTTACGTAAAGCGATGTCTTTTTAAAAGTAATCATCCGACCCGCCATCCATGGTCATAAAAGAGGCAAACTGCTGTATATTCCTGTGCTTACTTCAATCACGTTGTTAGACAGCTAGGTGAAGTGTAGCAGACGTGAGAATCTTTGTGCGGCGCGTTTCGCGGCCAACCGCTCATTGGTCTGACGACCTAATGGCCGGTCGCTTGCGTAATAACTGCAATTAAATCGCAACGGATCCCCGCAGGGTGCCATGGACCATTGTCAATCTTGACAGCGTTTCATTACATCGCCAAGGACCAGCTTAGTTGTGTTGTTGCTATTATTACGCGCCCTATTTAACTCAATCCCGTCACACGTTCCCATACGCGTCATTATAGAAATAATAACAATAAATTATTTTCCTTTATTAAGAAATGCCGTTCGCATATTACGAACAACACTAGTTGAAGTACAATTTACATCATGCGACTCTGTAATTGAGTTAAAGGGAAAATAACAAAAATATATGGATTCGGTTTTCAATGAATATTCACAGGGCCTGTTTGGATAAAATCCAACGTTTTATTAAAAACGGAAACTTGGAAAGTGATTACTCGAGGATGCTCGACTGATTAAATATTGGAAAACTCGAACATTTTTATAAGGATCACTTAATGTTAACAAAGGATTATATCGTAGTATAGATAGACAGTATAATGACACTTTGCAGCATGTTAGACCTATTAAATAATACAATTTCTGCTAACAATATTTTAGTTTTAAATTGAATATGCCATCTTGAACGAAAGTATTGCAGCTATTTTTATTGAAGTGTAATTATATTTTAATTACCCTGGAATATGCAATTAAATAACCTAAACTTATAGTCTTTTAAGTTTTTTTTATTTGTTACAGTATGTAATAAGCTACCTATAATCGGATTTTCCTATCCTGTAGCGGTCAACAACCACGGCAGGGTTGTGAAACCCGCTTAAACCTATACTTTCCAAAGTTCAACGATCCGATACACGCAGGGTAACAATGTAAATGAAATTCTACAACCTTTGCCACATGGAGACCATAAAAATGACCGTGAAAATAGTACGTAATACATACGGTATTCTACTGCGGTAAGGCTTTGCTTTAAATAATCTTGACCTTCGCGATTGGCGAACATTGGCTTAAAGGGAATACACCGTTCAGAGGGGAGCTGAAATAGGGGAGTTTCTATTTTATAAACCTTGAATTTTATGGTACTAAAATGGACAGTACATGTAAAGATTACACTATGTTCCCTTATCATCAATGACCGTAATCCTTTCCGAAACCTTTTTTATCGTAGACCCTAATTAAATATTTCTACCTTTGTGGGGAAGTTTAGGCTCTATTGAACCGTTGCCGTTGATATGAATATGTTTCCCTTCTGGAAAGATAATTTGAAAGCGTGTTAAACTTTCTAGATACTATATTTAAAGTTTTAGTGATATCTATTTATCAGTTATTTTGTGTTAGTTAGAAAATTAAACCATCTATAGTATAAGTAGGAGTCGAAAAGAGAAAAATACGTTCTTTAATTTAGTTTCTGAGGAATTTGCATCATAAATGAAAAATGTTCCACAAACACTAACTTTAAGTATATTTAATTACTGGCGCGCACGGTACAGGTTTTACAATGTTACGTTAGGCAACTTTCACCTCTTTTAGTACTGAGAAATAGTTAACAATACATTCAAAATTATACGCCTTCATGTTATAAAGTAATCTTTTGTGAAAACAATACAACATCAATGACGTATTTTGCAATATGGCGGAACATAATGGCCCATTTGATTTAAAAAATATTCATAGTTCCAGAAAACGGTACCTACATAGAATAAGAAAGTGGTTTTACTCGTACCCAAATTTCCAACAGGTTGTACTTACCGTAATAAATACAATAAAACACAGTTCCATTCCAGAAGGTTATAGATAAGAAAACCTTCTTAGAAATCATCGACCAAGCGGAGGTCGACTTAACTTACCACTTTGACCAGGCTTTACATGACTCGTACCTGAAAAAAGCAAATAATGGAACATTAATTATTTGTTAAAATAACTACCTACTAAGTACCAAAATTATTCGTTAACCAAACGCGTGACTCATAAAATTGCGGCAATTAGGTATACTTGTTGTGTATGGCGACCAGTTGTGGACTTTGGGATTAAATAAATCGTTAGCCAGTGAGTTCTGTCTAGACAAGCCGGTGTATATTATCTGTATGTATATTCGTAGAACATAATTTGAGTATGTCAGCACGAAAACTATCGAATGTTTATACGATGTGAAGAACATGACGTAAGTACGTGATTGTGGTAATACTGGACATAATAGTTGCCTTTGATAAGATAGCCAGCAAACAATGAATAGATACAAAGTTACGGTAATTAATAAACGTCAGATACTAATAATAACACATCATTCAACACTGTACAATATTCGAAACATTTAACCAAGAGAACGTTATTGACAACTTTAACCATCCAATGCCAAATCATATTATAATTTGATAACATGCATGTCGATTTGCCTTTCTACGTTTACCAATTTTAATCACAAGATCCATACATAAACTGTCTTGTGACTCTATCGAAAGTGGGCTAACAATTAAGACGAAAACAGTACGATCGCTTTCTAATATATTCGTTTCCATCCTCAATTTAAGTGATCTTCGCTTCTTAGAAGACATGGATGAATACACATAACATTCGTGATACGAAGTGTTGCGATCCGTTGAAATTTATCGACCATCACAATTACTGTCAGTATTCTTTTAATGATTTCGCCAATAGTAAATGCTGTTTCCTAAGAGGTAATTTACAAAACTGTTTATGAATTTGCATGGTGGTTACAAAAAATCTTCACGCAGTTAATTAGGTATATAAATGGAACAATTCAGAGTTTTTGTAAAACATTACTTCAATTTCATTAAGTATTTAGGCATCGTTAAATTGGCAACCATTTTTTGTAGGTGGACTACTAACTAGGTTTCTATAATCTACAAAAATACTTGATCATAATGAATGTATTTCACAAACATGTTTAGAAAACATGGATATGTTATTACGTTCAATATTTCAATATTGTGTAGATGATATATCTGTTTGTACAATCGACAATGTTCATAAACAAGCCCTTATTGCGAAACGTCTAGCTATTAAAGAACAGTTACAATCGCGTCGTCTCTCTGTATCTATAGATCACTTTGACCGTCACAAAATATTGTGTAAGCTCGTTTAATAGCTTTGAAGGACCGACCCATTGTTTGGGCGTCATGCAGCTCAACAGTTTCCAATAATACGCCTCTTTGTGTGACCAACGCGTACGACTCAAAGGTTTTAAAGCAGAGGTGTTTTACATTTAGTCGGGTAAAAGTTACGAATTGATTGGAAGTCGATAGTCGATTTCGGTTAACGGCCACTCAGGTGAGGTCAGCGCACCACAAACATCGGAGACGCACTGCCGTTCCGAGTTTTATGGTGTTTTATCAAGGTACCGTTGAAGCAACTTTAGTTTTACTACTCGCAAGTTCGCTTGCAACAGAATTCAACACTGTAACAAATATTTGGAGATTCAGTTAGAACTACTATTCTACCGACTACCAAGTTCAGTGTTCCCCTAAAAATCTATATTTATCTAAACTATTTGTGTGTTCAAAAGGACTTTCACATTTCAATCATCATAACAGTGAATGTCAATTATTAAGTCGTCCATTCTGTACGGGTTGCCCTTCTCTAAATGGCTGAAACTGAGCCCTTTGAAGTTCTGTTCACGAATATGATATACGGCAGAGCGAGCCTGTTTCAACATCGGTCGCCTATTTCTTAATTTATCACGACCATTATAACTTTGAACACGAGAATACAATTAATTATTTAATACATTTTTTAAGAAATCTGTTCTACTTAACTTACGGCGTTAATCGTTTTATGATTTTAAACGAGAAGCTAATAAATAAATGTGTGGCATAAATAAATTAATTAACTGTAAAGCAACTAAATTAATTAATCGCGAGGTCTATTCAAATAATCGAATTGAACTAATTATAATTGTCTGTGAAGCTTATACGCCAGGTCAATGCTTTTATCCCCAGACATTTCGGTCACGCACTGCTAATTATTTCTCCTTGGGGACGGAGCTTTTATGGGTCAAAGCTAATTTGGTAATACAAACAACCTTAAATATTAATATGATATGCTACTTAAGAAAATGAAGTACATAGCAGTATGATTACATATTTATAGAACCGAGATTTTGCGATATTACGTCGTAATATACAACGCTAATATTCACCGCCGAATACGGGTATTTTAATCCACCGCTACATTGAACGGTCGTTAATAATTATTGCATATATTTACCACGCTTGGCGAACGTGATCGCAGTGTTTTGTTATCAACTCAAATGAAGTACCTATATGTAGGTATTTGCTGATTTCCGAGGGACAATGATTATATTCTTTTCTCGTATTACGAAAATCAAAAGAGGCTAATACCTATTCCCCACAACTTATAAGTATAGTAAACTAAAATTCTAAACGATATGTTCATATCGTCAAATGCTAATATTGACAACTTGTTTTGATTTTTCCGGAACTCTACTCGAATGAGGTTGAGGTAAAAGGTATCCTTTAAGTATTAACAAAAACACAAACACCAATAATTCGGAAAGCATTACAACAAAAATCCTGTTGAACCAACACAACCAAACAGAGATTGAAACAACATAAACAGGCCAGTCGAGACAAAGTCGGCTGAACAATACTATCCTATAAATAAATGGTTTAGTGTGTAATATCTCAACCCGCATACGTACCACCTATCAGCCGGTAATCCCGCATAAGCTACAATTTTATTACTCTGCGATGATGGAGCAGATTAACTAATGGTACTACAGTTTGTTGGGTTAATTGAATTTCATTTAGCTTACAAGCCCATTGAGAAATCTCGGCTACAGCTTTATGTACAGGTTATCGTTAACACTCAAAATATGATGATAGATGTATTAAAAGTTCGATGTAAATTTAATAGCGAAATTTGAATACATATGCTAATTTGTTAATAGAGAAAATGGAATGTGGGAATTGGGTTACAAGACGTGGATAGGAACCTAATGGGGAATTCTATGAATTTCATAGGCTCATAGCTACTGCTTTGCAATAAATCCGAGGACATATCATGATACAAAATTTGATTGTATTAAGCAAACCTTTATCATAAATTTATATTTACATAATTAATCAATTTATGCCTATTATTGGGCTCATGCCTATGAGATAGAAACCACAACCTTAAAATCGTCCAATGCATTGCTTGATACCAAATACTGGGTACGATTTTGATTAACCGAGTCAAGTCGTCATTATGAAACAGGCATTTTAACAATGATTACTAGTTTGCGCATTCGAAAAATAAAAAATAATTATGCATATTCATCTGACCTGTCCCCTTACCATGAATTCTTAAAACAGGACAGTTTACGTCGTGGAAGCGAGACACCGCCGCATGCACTATACGTAGCGGCGTCTCCCTTCTAGATCGTAAACTGTCCTGCTTTAAGAGTTCATGGTAAGGGTGCTGATGTCTATAAATAACCTGTGTTATTGGTTGGTATATCGTTAAACGCGTTTCAAAACGTCTTTATATTCTGAAATAACTTCGAGGACTAATTACATCGAAATCAGGTTAACCACGAAGTTGATCGTGACACTTAGCAGTTTTAATGACCTACAGGCGATTAACCTTTAAATGCTAAAGTATCCCGTCGAAATGCCACGCGCATTTTAACATGTCACTGATAATGTCTCTGATACATATTCCGTATAAAGCTATACAGATCTTATCTCGTTAAGGTTTAAGCAAATATGCTAATGACTATGTTTTTTATGGTATTACGTTGAGGGTTATACTGTGGAATTAACAACTCCAATAAGTTTCGGTTTACATCACTTAATCCCGATAAAATTGAATTACAACAATTAGTTACACAAAAACATGTGATCAGTGGAATTTCTCGATAAATTCCTAGAGCCCTTAATCACTACACTCCATTAGCAAATGGACATGCAAACTATATATAGCTACAAAAACACAGAATTACAAAATAATTTATCCTTGAAACAAGCGTGTAATGGCATCGAGTAACGCTGATGTCCGACCTCCCTAACACCATACTTAGTCACGAAGATTACCGTGCAATAATCACATCGAGTTCCGAAACTCATCACTAAGCTACCAACAACAAGTGTTTTAATGTCAGTAATCTCCTGAGCCACTCTCGTGCACAGTCTATCAACAAGCAGTGCTTCCGTTCACATAAACATAAGGAAAACACTTTTCCTGTACCATGCAACGTGGTCACGATTTGAATTACCGTAATTAGGTACATTTGGCTGTAATACAATAATATTGCAAACATTATGCGAAGATAAAATCTTGTTTTGACATTGTTTTATCATTTGATTGGTTTATTTACGTCCTCTTCATGGAATGGAGAAATATAGATTCAGATTTATTAAAATATAAATTACTTACTTTTAGAGTAAGGTGAATGTAATAAATATGTATTTATCTGGTGGTACGTGTTTATTTTGTTTGTTTGAAAGGGAAATTTTTATTAAAATTATACACCGCATACTGCTCTTCATACCGACGCAGTTATGGATGTTTGGAGTAACACAGAAATGGAATTCCGTCGTTGGGAAGCCGATGTTTCTTTCATCCTTCATATCCTTAACGGAAAGAAAAAGATCTCGTCTTCCTAAATAATTTATATTTTAAAGCACATGTTTAGACTTTATTTGCAACAAAAAACTTACATGAATTATTTTTCAAAGATTTAAATAAAGCAAATCATGATTAAAATGAGATACCGATTTCTACAACATTACCAGTTGGCCTCACTGGATTATATCAGAATATTCTCATCAGATACTACCGTCAGACAATGTTGTCATGTTTTATCTTGACGACTTCATCAAATGATTGCTTGAACTATTGTGACCGGCTCTATTAGATTGCAATATAGTTAATGTTTTGTAAAATAACAGCAGATTACATATCTTGACTTCATTATCTCAGATAACTTTATTCGCAAAAGTAAACATATCACCTCAATATTATATTAACCTCAACCGCAAAAGTTTTCTCTTGAGCGGGTCCGAAAGAATAATTTCGTTTTCCACGATCTCTCAGGGATATATTCAGAAATTACACCGTGGGCGTGCTTATTTGTGTTATTCTTTGGTGTATTAATGTCAAGATTACCAATGCTAGAGACGTCGACGGGTCATGAGTATTCTTGGAAGTTGTCGGTAAATTTCGCAACCAGGCAGTAAGCACCTTATGCTCACCTTCTCTTATGAGATTTTTATCTCAATAGTTTATAAGAATAAAAACAGACTAACAACGTCGTGTTACTAGTGTCTTACTTATGCATAGTACGCTGACATTCCATTAGGATTTATTGAAACCGAAATCAAGTCTTAAAGTTGACGGAATTGGAACACGAAAATACACTTCGGTTGCATGGTGCAACACAATCCATTTCCATACAAAATTGATGCAAGCCACCGGCAGGAAATGGTGACTGTGATACCAGACACTATCTCGTCGTGAGGTGCATTCGTCAGACTTCGGTCGCATTATATCACGCGGTACGACATTGTTATACGGACTGGCTAGACAGAACAGTAAAGAGCTCACAGTAATATTAAAGCAAACATCTAGCCATTATTTGTTTGGCTTGAAATGACCATACCATAGAAACAAGAACACACTCAAGGAAAATTCTAATTTTAGTCTATTTAGAGCCTAATTAACAAGTATTCAGTATTCACTTGAGTAGGCGGATGGTGTAATGGACAAGCACACTCAGGTGTCTACTTCCCCGAAGCGCTGGGTGGAAGAGTGCGCAGGCCATAAATATTAATGACAAACACCGATTCAATAGCCGAGCGGCAGACAGGTCAGCGGCCTTTGATCCGATTGTTAGATGCTCATTCTCAGATGTAATTAGAAATGCCTCATACAGCTAATATACGCCTGAGAAGAAGGGATGTGTAACATGAATAAATCATGATCCACAGAAGCTCGTGGACAGTAGAAAAAGAGAACATATTTAATCAAGCCACATACTAAAAACGACCAAATGTAATCAATCACATTTTGGCATGATTTTGTATTTACAATAAACATCGTTAACCTAAATACATTCGTACATTTTAGTACGTAGCTAAAATACTCGGACTCGTTGGGCAAGCCTTCGACAAGTCAAACAACATTTTTTGAAGCGATACACCAACTAGAGTATTGAAATGAAGTTTGATGATAAAAAGTAAAATTGAGGATATCAGGTCACTTCGTAAGCCTTAAACGATTAAGTTTAAATTTAATTTGGATACAAAGCTGGCTGTCACTGCAGTACGTTGATTTATTTCGATGGTGATTCATTTAAAACAGTATGACTTTACAAAACAAGGAAGCATTAACTGAGTAGGCAATTAAACAGAAATTGTGAGCCACTAACGTAGTGAAAGATTGTCTTCGTCGGAAGTCGTCACTAGCGACGGTTACATCCCAATACAAGCATGATTCATCACTTAAGAATTTCGAGACCATTTGAATTTTAAATTCAATCAGAGCTTTATGTGGACCATCTGATGATATGGGAATATTAAGACGGCCTTGTGAACAGAAAATATAACGATTTGTTATAAGATAAAAACATACGTAACTCAGACTTGAACTGCGAGATACATTACACAGATAAGTGATGTCAGCAAGTCCATAAATCGGTACTAAGTGATCGAATGGGTCAGTGTCCTCTACATTGATTGTAAGCGAACGTGTAGACAATAAAGCAAATTATGCTTATAGATACGACTTACAAATTTCATCTCATCAATATTGAAACGAAACCGTCATTCAAATAGATTATTTTGATGTATTGAAGGCACTCGTACGTTAGTTAAAGTCAAAAATATGAAAGATTTTTCATACCAACGCAAATATTACGTCTAAAGTTCAACGTATGATTTTAAGTGTATTATAACAAATTAAGTGCTACAACTACATACAGTGCACAAAGGCACGGTTGTTGTTAAATTGACAGCTAGTGACCCTTGTTAGGATTGCCGGACGTTTACGTCTCGTTAAATAAATGTGTGTGAACATCACGGACAGCCATGTCGCAATAAACAGTACTTACATCGTTCCATGACCATATTCGAATGTGGTAAAACATGGGTATTATTTTCATACAATCAACGCAAATATTCTTGGAAGGACCGCGATGCATATCTTATGATTTCGAAACTGTTTGCTTAAAAGCATAAACGCATCGAATATTGTAATTGTTTACCGGGCTTTGGCAATACTGTAAGCAGATATTAAGCCTTTAATTCAACTTGTTAAAAACGTGTTCATCCATTCACTATGCATAATAATATAAAAATCCCATTTGGTAAAGAAGAAAGCATGATCTTAAGGCTGAAATCTACTTTTTATAAAAACAACTGCGTTGAAATTGTATACTGGCACAAAGAACTCTGTTTGGGAGGTAAAGCTAATGTGTGAAAGGAAAGTATCGTCTCGTGTGAAAGTAATCTAGTTATGAAAAATAAAACTACATTATTTTTACTTGTTTCTATTACATAACATTACAGATGTCTAGTTTCAGAAAGTAAAAGAAAAGTTGGATCATTTGGGGACTTCAAAGATAAGCACACTTAATCACGTCAAAACTAAAATAGTCATGTTGCGACTTGTTTGTGATATGGGTTCTCACTTCCCTGCTAACCTCATTTATAAAAGCTACAGCAGGAAACACGACCTCGTGTTTAATTTATGCGATGAGCCGAGTAAAAGGTTTGGTAGTTAAAGCAAACAAAATAAGCTTTTCGAACTTTTAAGAAATTTCGAACGCAATTGTTAGGAAAAACTCGACGGAAAAAGTACAATATTATAAAAGGCTAGGCACTTTGATGTGCTTAGGAATAAATGTATTTAGAATATTCTACGAATCGAGTTCCTGTTTGTATATTCACACGGAAATCCCTATCGTGTAGCTGTATGGACTTGGCAACCCCTCTTCAAAGGATATCCTACTGTCTCGCTCGCGCACGATGTACTCACCCTCCGTCACAGGATCGTGGGATAATTAAATATTTATGTCATCACAGACGGTATGATCAACTTACATATCGCCTTAAAACTCAACTTAATAACATAGAATAATGTCACAATTGTCAAACTTTATACATGCAAGCAAAAATCAAGATTCCAATCACTTAAAAACTTAGGATGTTGTCATAAATCTTTAATGAAGAAAATAAGAACCAATACCAACCTTTAAATATATCAAGATCTTAATTCAACATAAACATCCCGTACATGGAAGTAAAGCACTGTCACGAACTTCAACAAAAATAAACTATGCTGACACTACTGAATCCGTCAACAAACACTTTCAGCTGTTAAGTAAACTAATTAATATTTAAACACAAAATCCACAAACATTAACTTAATAGACGCTCGAGAATAATAATACCATATGACAAAACAGAGGACACATAACAATAAATTTCTATAAAGCTCGAACTCGTGAAGCTTTTTGTAACAAAACGACGTGAGGTTCGTACAAACGTTCGATACAGACTGCATCACTCACTCACTCAGAACGGAGACGACTGCGGTTCGGGGCGGGGGGAACGCAGTAGGGGGCGCGCGCGTCGAACGCTACCTAGTAGAGGCGTCGGACTAGCCTGTGCCACTGTCGCTGATATGATAACGAATGTACACAAAGCTAACGATATCACTATTTACGGTCTTGAAAGAGAGAGATGGACAAAGTTTGTTCAAGGCGGAATAGATCAAACGACTAACGAAATACATTCGAAACCCTAACGATAAGAAGCATCCAAAACAGATGTCTATTGACAAAACGGGTAACAAAAATAAACAATATACTGAGAATACAAGGAGAGAACAATAAATCTTTCGTAGCAAGAGGTTATAGTAGAGTACACGTTAGGATGGTTGTATAGTTTGGGACACAATCAAAGTGAAACAGATTGAAGTATTTAATTACAAACATATCCGCAGTAGAAAAAGTAAATTTTATCATTTCACGTTTCTAAACTTGAGAGACCATTCTAATTGAGAAGTTTCGACACTAATCTAACAACTGAATAACCATTTTAGAATAAAGTGCGTAGTGTTGTTCGCATTTATTTTATCAGTAATGATATATAGGATTCGATCTATAAATTAATACATTTATTTCTTGATTCTTGGGTTGTTTGAATTTTTTTTCAGAATTCCATAAAATAAAAAAGAGAAACTTTAGCACTGGTCTACTGTTTCCGCAATTATTAATTAAGTTCTTTCTTTATATTGTTTAGCCTTTTTACTTTGATTGAACTCTATTAAACTAAGATATCTGTTAAACTAAGTATGAAAAAGTAGATACAAGTAGTAGAGATAAATAATACACAAAAATATGAATTGAATATGGTGAATGTACGAAATGGTTTGAAATACAAGCATGTAGAGCAACGTACATTTGGTGAGTTTTCCTGATGACACTTCTAACCCGATTGCATAGTGAAGGAAAAAGTGGGCGCTTACAAACACTAGGTTCGATAACTTTTCTAGTATGCTGTTAAAATTATGTTTGAGTTTCAAGTGTTCTCGTTTGGAGTGAGTGCAAAAAGTTTATCCACACGTTTATGGCCATCACAAATCGCATTTTTTAGGAATTCATTTTTAAAAAGAACTATAACTTCATATGCAAATTCCATGAGTGATCAATGTGATAATTCTTTTCTTTTTTGTACAATTGTCACGCTAAGCATTCATGCATTATGATCTAGAACTATTTTATTTGTTGCAACAAGGAGAGTTAAATCGATTCCGAGTATTAAACTAAACCGTATTATTTTTACCCTCACCTAAAATGGACCACGCTCAACGCTCCTGCAAGTGTTTTGTTGGGAAGCTAAATTTATCCAACAATTGTGTATTAGTTTGCCCCTCGTTAGTTGCTTTCTATAGTGCCACGAACATTATGAGTTTAATGTATTAGTTGCCAGATTAGAATTCAAATGAATCAAGTGTTTGTCGTTAGTTTCGGGCCGTAAAAATGCCATCGTTAACTGCTACTGAGACATACATAACCTTAGTCATGAGAAATAAAAGGACGGCTCGAACTTAAGTTACACCCCGTCCACATCCCGTTTAAATGAATGCACTGTCGCTGAATCATACACATCATAAAATCAGAGTGCAGTCAACCGGTGTCTAAATTCACAACCAATACAGAGCTATTATTAAAATAGAACCCACTAAGAATACAATGTATACTTTATTTACCCAAGCCACAAGAAGTTCATAAAATGATTCGATGGTGGGTAATTTTATTAAATAGAACAATTAAGAAACGTCAATCTATGTAAATCATTCAACGACATTGACTCATCCGTACATTGGTGAGTAGAAAATCTGGTGCAGATGGTACGAAATGGTAATAAATTACTTAAGTCACGGCATCTCGCACGCGGTGAACGTTTTGTTGTTTCTCATGATCGTTTAATTTTAACTCGGTGAAAATAACGAGCAAGACGCACCGGAAGATTCCTACGGATATAAAATCCAATTAATGTTTCTTTACTTTCCTAACCTAGATGTTACGCAGAAAACGATAAAAAAGATCCTTTAGAATTTGATAAGATGTAACATGAACAATTGGCATGCCATGCTGTGCGAAAGTTAAGTGTCCCTTACACCGACAAAGTGAGGCAATAAAAATATACGAGGGCCACGCCCGAACGCCGCAAGCGTGTCGATCGGCTCCGTCCAAATTCGTTTGTTGTGCTTTGTATTTTCAGGCGACATTTGGTAAGCAAACATAAAGAAGATTTATTGCGGACCAGCGTGTGTGGCAGGCTCTTTAACTTCATTCGACGGTCCATCATGCATATTGATTTATTTGTAGTTTCGGCATCCTCTAATCTCCCAAGCGTCTTCATAATAATGTAATAACTTCGAAATTGTTGAAACAGATTTCATTCCGCATTTTTTTTAATTTGTACTAAGCAAGACATATCTTATTTTGACTGTATTGTTAGAATTATTTGTTTTGATGATGGACACTTGCATTATTAAGATATTTAAACACGCTGACGCAATATGATGCTAATAGGACCTAAACGTGACTGCCTGCCTGCGAAGATTTATATGGATAAATACTCATTGGATTATTTTTTTACTATAACCTTGCTATTAGCTACTAAATTCAGCTAAACGCAACTGTAAATAAAACCTAATAATCGGTAATGTACAGTTCCACACGTCTGCTTATGTACCCTGGCAATAAAAGCATGCCACCAAATATTGACCAAGCAACAGTAATTTGTTTAATTTAATTATCGAAATTAAAACGATATGCAAATTATACTGCTAATTTACTTTTAAATTACTTGTTTAAAATATTAATATAGAGCTTAACATCCTAAGATATACTTAATACACCGGTTTATAACGATTGTAAAAATGCAATAATACGCAACATAACACTTACTCGGGCATGATATATGTAATTGGAGTATCATAATACTGCTATAAAGATTGTAATGTAACGTAAAAACATGACTCTACTTTCGAATAATACAGCGAAACGGAATTAATCATATAAACACGTTGAAGGAATGTTATATTGTTCTGAATATAGCCATAATTATGTAAGACTAGCATTGCTTACCTGGTTTATTGGTTTTATAGAAAATATTGATACAGAAATCAAACGCTGAGTAACGGCTTATATTGATTACAAAAGAAATGAAAGAATGTATCAAATTGTAATCAAAAAGGTAAGAAGCTGGGGTGAGTTATATTATACGGAAGCAAAAGGAAAGGATAGATACTTCATCCCGTATAGAATAATTCCTAATTCGAAAAGATGGAACAAAGGATGCCATTTGAGCTATTTGAGTAATTTGATAGAGTCGAGAATCTCCTCAACCAATGCGATGAAAGAAAGCGAAATATTTCTTTGTTTCGGAAAATGAGCCTATTACCGTACGTCAACGTCTTTTTCGTAATTTTACGAGCAATTGTGTCACTTTGAACAACAATACTGGAGCTTAATTAGCTGCGCGACCTTAACAGTTTCGTTTGACGTTTGTAACAGAAAACGTTTCATTAACAACAACGACGTAATCAAAAGAAAGTGTTTTGCTTTACTCGCTGAGTAAAAATCGTATTTTTATGTAATTTCTTCGCTTTGTAAAAAAATATATCTAAAAACTTGAAAATTTTCTTTCAAGCCCTTCACTTTTTATGAATTAGGTTTTTTAATACTGTCAGCATTACCAAATCCACCTTAGTAAAACATCAAAAGTAAAACATTTTATTACCTACACATTTTCGTCTTGCTGCATTAGTAGACAGACTTTTGAATGTGAAAACTTTTGCTATAAGGTAGAAGAGCAAGACTTTGGACCGTAGAACGCGGCATGTGCTCAGAGGGGTGGGCCCATGAAAAGTATGCGGTGCATTTTCCGTAACAACAGATGTGATAGCAGCATTTGTGCAATGTGAGCACATAACGAAAGGGAGAGGTGAATGAAGAATGGATTTTATACAGCGGTGTTGTAACCGAAACAAGTATCAATTAGTAATAATGCATTGGTTATTTCATTAGTCTAGCTAATTGCTAACTCAATTTATTAGGTAATAAAATAGACAAAAGACTGAATAAACAATGCTAAAATCTAGCAAGAGCAAATTCTAATGATTTTACTAAAGTCTCAAGTTATAGTCTTAAATTGTAACTAAGGACGACAAGCCAACGTTCTAAGCTACATTCAGTTTCCAGCGTCTATTAGTAATCACTCAAAGACGATGTCGACTTTTTGTTGGAATGACATCATGTTTCATTCACGGCACACCAAAGCAACAAAACGAAGAATTCAATGCGATAATACTCCGTGACGGTTTTGTTGAGGCGTTAGCTATTATCGATTCCACGGCGAATTGAAATGAATATCGGTAATCTTTATTTCATTGTCAATTAAATAATCGCATTTCGACTTTGGGTGCCCACAATACGTTCCAATAAAGTTATTAAGAGGCAGATGTCTTTATCGCTCTGTATCGGTTTTTAATTAGCTAAAGACTTATGTAATGGTTATCGCGTTAAATTCGAAGAGATCAAAATGTACTTAGTAGTTAGTAAAGACTTTAAGATTATTATTTGAATAGCGCCTACATTAATATTAAATGGAGATGAACGAATGCTTTTCAGAATAGTAATTGTGAATATCAATAAGTTTATTCGGTCACTAGCTTTTGTCCTAGCTCTTTACGCGAAAAGGGTGAATGACATTTATTTTATTTTGCTTAACACCTAAATTCAACGAATATTTATTTTCGTATTTAAAATAATTTCTGACTGACATGTTTACGTATATACTATGTGGACTGCTAGATTAGTATCTAGCAGTCCTTTTTGTACTTTCATTTCACTATTTATAGTTAAATAGTGAAATGAAAGTACAAGGAAACGCGTGAACAGAGGTGACATAAAACGACTTGCAAAAGCCGTTAGCTTTTAACAACTTATGTTATGTCGTAACATCATTTATAACCATTACGATTGCTTTACCCAACTACGTATCCCAAGACTTGTCGTGTACATGTAAAGTGGACTTGAGCCGTCAAGTAAGTGTCATGTCATGTCAAGAAAATGAACTATAACTGCATGTTAAAATAATTGTATTAGTTTAGTGGGCCAAAAAACATTTCTTTAAAAATGAATAATGTGATTTAGTATTCTCCTACCACCTTAGTAAGACGAACTCTCAAAGGACAGGCGGTGCACTGAACTACCAAATCTTTGAAAGGGCGTACACATTATAACTTGTCTAGACGATTTACTGAAATGAGTGAGTACGTGACCACCTTGCTTGTTTACGGCTTCCAAAACTATATATAGTTTTACTTTACCACTAGAATTGACTTACTTACATTTCTACTAATATTATAAACGCGAAAGTTTGTAAGTATGGATGGATGTTTGTTAGTCTTCCACGTAAAAACTACTGAATGGACTTTAATGAAATTTCATATGGAGGTAGCTGACACCCTGGATTAACACATAGGCTACTTTTTATCCCGAAAAAATGTAGCGGGTAACACCGCGGGGCGCAGCTAGTATTGAATAATTAGGTTATCAGTAAGGTTGCAAAAAATACCATATATCTGCTTTCTTCGGTCTTTATATTACAACAGGAAAGAAAAGCCTGTGCAAGTAAAAGCATTTACATTAAAAATTGAAGCTAAACGATCTAGGTCATGATTCATGAGAAATTGCGAGAAGCTTTAACACGTCATAACGTGATTTGCGAATTGCTATTACGTATGCCTCTGACTACTGATGGCATCGCTAGTATGTAATGTAGAAGAAATGTTTAATTCCATGAGTAACGTTAGTTTTTGACAAAAATGCTTTGCTTAATTATCTGTGTCAGCGACAGGTTCTATAAGATCAGTGGCACTAAAAGCCATAATTCTGTTTATCACATTTTTAAAGATATTAATGTCGTTATAGCCTAACAAAGTCTGAATAACAGGTTTGCCTTGTTGGTCCTAGCCTAAACAGTCATTATGGCGTCAAAACAAAATAAAAAAGGAATAGCTAAAAGCTAACCTTGCCGAACTAGTTGATTGATGTGATTTCCATAATTGGAATAACCAAAGACAGAAAGGTCACTGAACTGTTTGGAAAGGTTACAATAGAGAATCAAATCTATTGAATTCGTTGTATGAGTGTATCGCAGTGACACGTCGGGCTGGTAAACTTACAATAAGTGTCAATTCACTTTACAAAGCCAGTGTCAATTTACATTACAAAGCCAATATCACTTAGACATAATTAATAGGAGCTTTTGCCAATACATACACATTGCAGGTCAGTCGTCTTATTATTGGCAGTATAGCAAATTAAAAAATAAATAATGAATGGCTATTTTCGTTGTTGTACCTACTACCTATTTATGCTAGCATGTCACTTTTCTATCGACTTGTTTAATAATTGGTACGTGTCAATGTTCCAGTCATCATGTAGCTATGATACAGTGAAGTAATGATCGCGCCACACAGAGAGTGAGCCTGTCACGTTAACTAGGTGATCGATACCTTCCGCCCCTTAAATTACCACGTAATCTCACTCAGTAATTACTCAATTTACTCAAGACAGGAGGTGATACCATCAAAGTGCCGCGACGGAGATTAGCTTGGCTATAACTCACCTGAGAGCTACGACTTAATGAAAGCTCCGTTTTAATAAGTAGCCAAACAGTGTATTAATTTTGGTTAAAAGTTGTGGATAGAGACTAAAGAAATAATAGCGATTGCAAAAAAACTGGCATTAATTTAATTACGGAAGGAAATACCGGATAATTAATTATACGCAGATTTAATGTTTCTATTCTAATTCTCGATCTTGTAAGTTGGGGTATCTAAGCTTGTTTATAGAAGACTAACATTTGTGAATAATAAGGCGTCAGAAAATAAATTAAAACCATGGCATTTATACGCCCCATGGCAAAGCCACGCCTAATTGTGTAATGGCACTCCGTGGGTGATGAAGCGACGCATCAGCAAAGATAATTATAAATGGAGCGGACGCGACCTAAATACGTGCACACGTGAACGACTATTTCCAGACAACGGAAAGGCAAAACAGGTAGATTTCGAAATAGCACCTTCACAACAGGGTATATAAACAATCCTCCCTTTTATATTTAACTCAAAGGTAACAAAGCTATCATTAACACAACACTCCTTTAAATAATTACCGATTTTGATGGGTGTGGTGATTACACTAATTACTTTTGTCGTGATAACGTCAATCAGGTTGTCAACATTGATAATCCATTATTTTAACATTCTAATATTACTTAATAAAATTACTTACAGGATTTTTATTCTTGATTAGGAGTGACAGAAATAGTATATTTATGTTTTACTTAACAGTGCAAGTACAAATTCAGTGATAAATGTTTGATTGATTGATTGATGAATTGATTAGTTATAGCTAGTTATATTGTTTATAATACATTCGTTTGGTATTTTCTCGGTTCACATGTAGGAACCACAATCACCTCACGAAACATAAGATTCATTACGTTGCCACAAACATCTAGCACGTAAAATAGAAGACCTTGCTGTGTACAAACAATAGAAGCCTTTGAATGGATATTATTATATCTTCATCGATTCAAATCAACTCATTTGATTTATAGTAAACAATAGATAGAAAAATTCAAACAGTACCTATTGTTTTCTTTGACTAATGTCGTCCCTACATTAGTTATCACGTCGTCCGAATTTTATCTGCATATATATTTTAAGTAACCATATAAATGACTATTCGTCCAACAATAGCATGTACAAGAGAGCAGACGGGATGCAAATAACAAAAATCAATACGCGGAGCGGGCGAACGCAGCATGCCCAACTTGCATAAAATTATCCTCACGATTTTAGCACTTAATATTGGACGAATAACTGAATACGGAAATGTCCAAATGTTTGTAAATATGCCAGCCATCAAAGATAAAATTGATGAACACAATATATAGGTATACAAAGTAGTCACAAGCCACGAGGTCCAGACAGAATTCTCAGACAGTGTCACAGACACAACTAAATAAACAATAGAACATCCGTTTGAAGACGTCGACTGCCTAAGAAGTAGAGTGCAGTACCTAGAAATCAAACTGCATCATAAATTCATGTGGTTGGAAGCATTCGTACTCGCAAAGCTCAATTCTACGTGACGTTGTTATCCGTACAGCAAATATGTATGTGAAATCTCTAAGTAAGTGGCTGAGAGACTTCGCGTCTCTGAGCTGGTACTCGAGCGAACCTGTTGACCCAGTGCGCAACGCTCGCGGCAAAAACTTCGCCTGCACCTGCTTTGGTGTTGTAGTCGCCTAGTACAACATAGCTGTGGCTATTCAGACGAAAACCATTGTTTGTGACCTAAAACCATGGTGGGAACACAGCAAAAAGAAAAAGTTGGGAATATCATTGTCTTCTGGACCATGTGTGCTTTTTAGACCAATTAAGGTCACTAATGATCTCCTAATTACGACTTGATGTATTTTATATTTAAGCTGGTTAGTTTGTATTCATTCAATTGATAACAATGCCAAGGATAAGCGAGTACTGAGAACTTAATTTTGATTTCAAAGCAAGCACAATAGAAACAAAGGCGTTTCGATTGTAATCAATACCCTACATTCGATCATTAGCTCCTTTCTAATACAGGTCTGCGTAGGAGGATCAGTAAGTAGTGCGTCGTTATTTAGACAGCTTCTAGTTAGAAATAGAAAGTTACTATCGAAATTAATTTACTTCAGTATTATAGAATATCGAACATACTTAGGTCAGTCTACGTTATTTGAAATCTTGACACATTATTAAAGTGAACGAGAAATCTATTGCGTATTTTAAACAAGCATTGAATAAGTCACTGAAACTTGTGAAGTTTTAGGTGAGTAATCATCTATAGATAGAATGTTAAGCTTTAATAGCCGTCTTTAGTTTAGTAACGAGTTAGGACCGAAGAGAAGATGCTGCCGTGTACCGCAAACCTCAAATATCTCAGAAGTGTATGAGTTTTGCTCAGAATTAAATGTGTCGTCGGATGAAAATCATTCATCTTTATTACACTAAATCCATACCACATTAATCAAGATTCGAGAATATCTTATAAGGTTATGTCTTTTCTGCATCAGTTATTATGACTTAGGTATATGATTATTTTTACATTGTCTATAAATAAAGTCTGAAACAAATAAGTGAGTGATTGGAAAATACGCAAACTACGGCTTGCGGTTGACGTTTCATTTTGGGGACAAAGAGTCGCTAGGAAATTTGACTGTACACAAAATGTAATTTCGATTCTGTCATCTGAAGGTATCCGGCGCCAACATTCACTAAATGATCTTAACTTATGAAACAAACTTCACTATATTTTATTCTTGAGCCTAAAGGTTGTAGGGTAAATAAAATACGTTGCATTATTATACATGTACCTTCATCATAACTTACCTAAATTTTGAAATGTAAAAAAAAATTCGCAACTTAATGTTGCACGAGTCTGAAACTGGAGATTATTGAGATTATGCAAGCTAGGTTTTAATAAGATTTCAATATCAAAGTCGGTTTAAGAATTTTTTTAAAACTACTTTTAAACTACATAGATTGATAGATTTTTTGATATGGGATGGTATTACTACATTGGGCGCCCATGCTATGTGATAGTCAGCTGTGAAAGTGAAAGTAAATCCTACATACAGTAAGACAACTTAATCAAAATCTTAAAAGTTCATAAATGAACGCATTTCGTAGGGATACAAAGCACTAAACGCGTAAACGTTATTAGTAAAATTCTAAAATTATTGTAGAGTCAATATAATTGTGTCAAAAACATTGATTCAATAACTATTTTGCCCAAAATCACACAAAGAAGCCTTATTGCCTTAAAATCCTTTAAAAGCGTCTGTCATTGAGTCATTGATTAGTACAAGAACGATGTACCTTACACTTCTCGACCTGTGTCAAGCACATTGACCTACTACAGAATCACCTCGGCGGCCGATTATGAACCTCTCGAACCTCCAATACGCTGACGAAAGAGGTGGGGCAGGTATAAGAACTCTATACTCAGAAATGTGATGACTAAGTACTTTCTAATTCTTTGGATAAAGCTGACTGTTGAATTACGTATTGGGGTAATGATAACAGGGATAAGAAATAATTTCTAATACTTTCTTTACTTATAATTATAATTTTAATGTATAGAGGCTTTGTTGCTTTAGAGTTGGCTATACTTACAAACATTTGGTACTTCTTATACTAAAATTTTGAATGTATTTGAGAGAATAATAACGTAAACAAAAAGTAATTACCAAATATTTTCATAATATCAGAATTTATTAGCAAGAACCACCACCACCGAATATTTTGAAAATAATTCAGTTAGCAAAACAAAAATAGGTTTAGATAAACAGATACAGTAAATCTACACAGTATCCAATTATTTATTTACATGGGAAAGTGAAAAGAAAATGTATCTTTGCATAATCAGCTAATTTGCATTCCTCCGCTATATTCCCATAGAAGATATTTAAAGAGAGAAATGGGTTACTATTATAAACGTGGGCGGTGCGCTAGAAATCTTTCGCCACTTATGCATTACTTGATTGGTGTTGTTTACTTCAAAATTGATTATAACGCGTGTAGTAACAGGTTCTTATAATAATAGTATAGCGTAAACAAGTGAAAGAGGGTTCTTCTAAAATAAAATATGATATACCTATAAAACCATTACTCTTCTTGTTGTCATGACGAAATACATTAACAAAAGTAGGACGTACCAGATATAAGGTATTTTAGTTAAGAGAGGGTATTATTTACATGGTATGGGCAATTAAATTTATTATCGGACACAGTAATAACATTACCGATTAAGAGATCAATTACCAAACAGAGTCGACCCAATATTATAAATCATGCCTTATAAGCATATTTAAATGTGCATTTTCGTTGCTAATTTATTATAACACCCAGACGCACTCACTACACGGACAAAGGAAACTTCACTTTAACGGACCACTTACATGTTTCCCTATGAGTAAAATATGACGTAGTTTTAAAAACAGTTGCAGGCATCCTCGTCAAAAGAGGCGTTGCCATGGTGACGGACGTTTCATGTGTAAGCATCTATTGTTGGCTAGACACCTCTAGTAAAAACACGCGTTTTATATTTTGCACGCAGTTTTATTTAAAGTTAGTTCCCGTTTCATTGAAGCAGATAAGATAGCTTTAAAAATGTACATTTGACGACACAAATTGGCTCGGGCAAGTGCTTGGGTTTTTATTGAACAAATATAACGTGGTACCCACTTAAATGACTTCTGTATCATAGTAAAATATTTAATGGTTGCTGCTGGTTCTATCATAGAATTATCTAAGATTTATATTGAATTGAAAGTAAATAATAACCAAAATTGCCATATCAGAGATACTGATAAATATACGTTTATAGAAATCTGATAACGAGCATTTCATTCATTATTGCGATTAATCTTACTAACAAGTACTAAAAGACAACCAAAAATAAATATTTTTTATCAGTACCGTGTTAGTATATTATTATATTATAAGCGTGTTTTATGAGAATCTTATTTTCAGCGGAAATTGTCGTAATTCATTATGTCTTAACGGTAATGACCGTGCATAATCAGGCTGTGTTCTGGATAAGAATTGATCAGTTTTCCTTTTGCGTGACAAGGCAGGTGATAAAAGGATTACTAAAAGTGGGTGGAGAACAGCAATCACAAACATATACTTTACTACTCGATTTGGCGTTGATCGACATAACGATATTTTTGGCCAATATTTTAAACAAGTTTTTTGGAGGGATCGAGAATAATATAGGTAGGTATGAAGCTCTTATACGATAGAGGTTGTAACTAACTCTGACAAGAGCGATGGTTAACGCTTTACCTTCTGATATCTATGTAGGACAAAAGGAGTAGGTACACCTGCTGCTTCTGTTTTAATTAATATCTATCGCATCGTATCTTTAATTAGGAATTTCTTACTCGCAACTCGGGTATACAAATGTTACCTAATTAACAGCACTACGTTCAACACCCAGAGCGAAAACCATGTATATTGTAGAGGTATACCTAAGTAGCTTCCACGAGTGACGATACTCAAGTATGTCTGACGCACTTTGGGTGGTCAACCTCGTTTCCATCTATATTTACTGGTTTTATGTAGATACAAAGAAGAAGCAGAACCTTAAAATATGGTCGAACAATGCTATATTCACTGAAAGTTATACTTAATCATGATGGCAAGGATGAAAGGCTAGGTAATAACGACGACAAGACAAACACAGATTATATTCAACGAAACGATCAAATGTGACAATTTGAAATAGAATGGTAAAGCGGCACACATACTCGATGATGCACAAAAGAGAAACAATACTGGAGAATGTACTGCACAACAGTATCTTCAATTTCACGCTCCGCACAATATTCCATTCTTACGGATTGATACAATGTGGTTGGTACTTCCCTCGACACATTTGTTTCCAAAACTGTTTCCGAACTATGTAAGAAAGATGGAATAGTTCACATACTTGGATGAATACAAATATACCACCTTTAAAAGTTAGAAGCTTTTTTAAGGACACGGTAAACTTAATTGAATTCACTATAATCCTTTTCGGCGATGCGTTACCTCAAGTGTATGCTGCGTTTGAGGATTAATAAGAATGCATTCAAAGTATCCGTTTTGGAATAAATACACTGCCTAGCTACACGTACCTTATGGTCAAAGCACGTCTTACTAAAGCGACAGTCAAAAAACTTTAAATAGAGAAGTATCAGTGCATTACGTAAAATCAATAACACTCGTAAATACAGAATTTCAAGAGCTAAATGGTTCTGATTGCTGATAATTTGAACTCCACCGCATAAGCGGATAATACGGACAGGGTTGGTACATATTAACTGTATAAATCTACCTACATCAATTACAGCGAAAATTAGTGTGCAGAACAAAATCAGCATAGAATTTAAGCGTAAATGGAAATACATTTCCATCGCTGGTCTCTATGTAAATGCAGTACCGAAACATAACGATGTTACTGGTACGGCGGTTAATGGATTATGCTATCTGCAGTCGCAATCGCGTCCTATGCACGTAGGGCGCTGCACTGAAACTACGCTAGAACGTACCCGTTTTTAATATACCTACTGTAGAATTTAAAACGATCCCAGATACTTCTATTCGCGGAAATGAAATGGAGCGCGCCTCCTTTCGGGCTATATTAAGAATTGCAGCTAAAACTTGACTCAAAGTTACCATCGCTTTTAATAAATCAAGGCTCTGGTCAAGTTGTTTGGCTCTGATTGGTAGATACACCACATATTGGTGACATAGGTAGTCACCACAACAGAAGTCCTCTAACGACATAAAAGCATATTATTTATGGCCATTCGTGATAATCTGTGTTTTGTATAACAGCAGTATATTGACTATCCGTTAGTTCCGTTTGGATACAGTAAATGTGAACAATGAAGGTTCACATTTGGAGTCGGTCACCCCTAAAAGAGTCAATTTCTCTACGGTACGCCCAATAGCCCCAATTCCGCTGTAACATTCACCGTTTGTTGTTCGTAGATATGATCCGGTACTCCAGCTGACGTAGTTCCGATACTCGGTAAACAGCGCATCGCTACGGTTATAAGAGCTCGTGTTTTACAAAGCCAGAAAGGTTTCTAGTTTCTGCAAGTGAATTCGGAGAATGCACATTCTATTTACTATTTAGAATCGTAATGTAGATTTTATTCTGTTTGAAGTCGTAAATTCACTTTTATTATACAATCGTAACATATCAGCAACAAAATCAACAAACTGGATTGGTTTTACGTAATTATTATTGCGTGTTGAATACGGTAAGCAAGTACATATTTGCATCTTACTTCAGCCAGTCAACGGCTTGGAATTCATTAAACCCAAAATGGTGAAGCAGCGACATTCGTTCGCCCATATTTGGAATACTCAGAACATTGCCCTATAATCTTTAATCTGCTGTTGTCATGGAATATTTTTTATCCATAAATACTTCGCAAGATGTTTAGGCGTTTTCCAAATACAAATAAAAGTAACGGTTCTTAAAATAAGTTGAAGTCACTGTTTCTGCTTTACTTAAAGAACTTTGAATAAAGTTGTAAATTCAATCAGGGCATCAAATATTCACGGCTTCTTATTTTATCTCTTCTCCTTCAATTAACGCATCGCTACTTTGACGTCTGTGTTAAACGACAAGATTATCTAATACAATCTGAAGAACTTTGGGATTTTTCTTACAGCCTTAATATTTCCAAAATTGTGCCCTATTACCATTTTTAAATAGAATTATAATATGGATGGTAACGTAAGTACGTATGTATGTCGTGGCAACGCGAGCAAGGAGATTGAGACAGCCGCGAACAGTAACTTTGTGGGCAAACTTTAACTCGTTGAATAATTGCTAAGCTAAATGTTAAACGGTGTGCTCCGCAGATGTGCAGATGCCAGGCGAGTTTGCAAAAGATTTTCTCCGTGAAAGTATTTTCGCATTGCCTAAACGTGCTTTCAATTTTGCAACGTTTTGTTGATTTCCTGATTTGTTTAATTAGCTCTCTTATTTACTTAAACGTATCGTTGTACGATAGACAGTCTAGTTTCTCATTGTCATTTACGCTTTTTAAATATGAGAAATGAGACTTACTACATTGTTTTGTAATATCCTATTATTACGTCCCATACAAATCTCTAAAATCATCATGTACAAAACAGTCTCACAAGAGAACAATCCGCATCTGATGTTCATTCATGAAGACGACACCTTTCGTGTAGGATGGCTCACCATTATAATTTACAATGACAGGCTACGCTTCTTTCGAAATTCACACTCACTGTAACATCCTTTTGCCCTTCAAAAGCTTTAGAATAAATTATATGTTATAAGGCAATACAGCAACATATGAATGTGTACTCTATTGTTTGGGAGATGTTACGAAACAAAATATCGGATTAAATTAGATGGTAACTTGATAACAGTCTGGTCTTACTGCGTTCACATTTACAATATACAACCTACACTGAGCATATCATTTGCTTTTCTTTTAATAAAACTAGCCTTTTACGGTAAGTGAAAAGCGAACATATTTTATGATGGTGCCATATTTTGTTAAGAACACCAACACAGTAGCTTTCATCGTCTAGTAATAAGGGCGAAGTATAAAAACGGACGTTACGGATTGTGGATAGGGGGGACCCTTGTTCAGTGAATGCGAACGAGAAGCACAGTTCGCCTACAATATGTAAGGAGCCAAGTTATTGTAATTTTATCCATGTTTCACTTCGCACTCCACTCCACATTTGGCGATCGGTAACGATTTTCGCTTACTGCCTCGAACTGTGATTGGACTCCACTAAATGCATAATAGATGAGGTCTATAATAAAACCATTGAGCTTCCCGGCTGTTGCTCTATAATGATATTTTCGGAGCTTTACAGTTGGTAACTGAATGAATGGGTCGAAGCGCTGCTCCGCGTCAATGCAATATTTATCACAAGACTATTTAAGGTTTGGAGGCAGTTTAAAATGAGAAACTATTTTGAAGCTGTAACGCTGGGTAATTACAGGTTTCTGTTACACCATTTATATTTTAAAATATGACGTACGTGCTCTTAACGACTTTACTTTAAACAATAAATCGTGTATAATGTTGTTAGAAACTCACTACCGTATCTCAGGTAGATAACGAAAAGTGGTGGCGAGCGCCATCGTAAAAACAGTTCTTCGCCTTATTACGGTTTGGATAAGTAAACATAGAAGCTAATTTTGGATCTATTAGACCCAATGGATCTCGCTTGTTTGCCGTGCCGTGCTCCAGCTATCCTTCATGTCGTTATTAACTAAGACGACGGAACAGAGGATCTCCGAGTATTTAAGAATGGCCTTAATAATGGCCCGCTTCATGAATTCAATTATATTAAGACATTTCATAAAATTTTGTTATGATACAATAATATGTGAGTGCACATTATGCCATCTTTTTTCTCAACTATCGCAAAAACGCGTTCCGTCTGTATTGGATAACGCAGCGAATATGTGGAAGAGCCTTACCGGTCCTGCAACTTAGTTATAACGGCTGAACTAAATAAGGTGGTGTCGTTAATATAGAATCGGCACTGTATCGAACAAACATCGTTCTATGGTGAGCGCTTGTGTTCAGTCATTTATTTTCAGATATTAATGCAAAGATTACACACTGCGCCGATGTAAATAGGTCACCATAGCGCGGGGTTGTGCAAGATAACCCCCTTAGCCACGCCATAAATTTTGTATTAAAACACTGTTGTAACAAAGATACCAAAATATCGCGCACTATAAATATTATTGTCGATTTATAATTCTGTTACAATGTTTATTGCGACCCGTCAAGCCCATTGTTTTGAACCAAAAATATGCTCAGCAATTAGTAAACTGAGTTTAATTTCAGAGCAAATAATGAGTAAAGCCCGACCTCTGTTATTAAGAATTTCTGTCTGTTTTCCACAACATGGCCCGTTAGATATAATGCGAAATTTAGGCAAATTAATATGGCGCGGGGCCGCTGAATCATTCGCTTTAATTAGAACCGGAATCTTGATACCGTTCGGACACTTCTGGTGAACTCATGTAGATGTAACAGTATGCGTTCCGCGAATGCAACATTTAAATGCGATGCGTGAATCAATGACCAATCCGAAACCATTGTTGCGATGGCTGGCTCGTGGAGATTTGTTCCAGTCAATCAAAACTAAGCGATTCTCGATCAATCGGAGTCGGACGCTTTATCATTAACACCTTCCGTAATCGATGCAAATTTTACTGGATGTGATCACGCATGTAGTCGATCTCTAGTTACGTTGGGGATTATTCACAATTCGCTTTCTTAGTTAATTTTAAAGAGAATTAATATGTATCACTATCGCTGTATAATATTATGTTACTTAAGTGAAGGCACGCTCTCGACAGTTAACTGTATAATTCCGATTCGAAATCTCGACAGTCAACACGCACCTTTAGTATTTGTTTTAATTAGTCCTATCCAAGACAAAATAAGGGAAACATAAATTAGTATATATTAATAATTTATTTTTGAAATAATGATTGCTTTAATGCTTGGCTTCGTGGCGTCCGTGGACAAATTCACAGGAATCGCGAGAATTTGCTGCAAATATCCTTATCTGTCACTCTCTAGCTCATAAACAATCATCCGAAAAAAATGCTAGGCTATCCTTATTTTGCCATAATCACACGCTCATTTAATAAGAATAGGATAGTACCTACGCAGTATTCATTGAAAGCTAAATTAAAGCAGTGTTCAGAATATTAACCAGAAATAAGTAGGACCTACTGGAGATTATAGTTAAAAAAACATGCAGTAAAAAGTCATAGGTATTATATTGCCTAACATTCTTAGGTCACCAGTGCATTATTATTTCTACATCCCAAGAGGAATTCAAACTTTGCAAATTCACCATTAAATTTTCTCGGCGAAAACGTTCAGGCAATATGCTTTCTTGGCCCAGATTTGCCGGTTCGTCCACCGATTTCGTGTTGGGAACGCGCGGCTTGCATATCTCCAGGTGATGCTCGCCTTAAGCCAGCGTTTCCGATGCGGGAATGGATATATTTTTAGAGAAACTTAAATTCTATTTCTGCAACAAGCGGTGCGCCGTCAAATATCGTTAGAAAATTGTTTTATGGCACAGTAAACACGATTTCTTCTTAGACATCAATCCAGTGTCGTTGACTTGTTTCTGTTTACGGAACACCTTGCTTAACTTTTTTTAAGACTACACGAAGGTTTCACTTTATTCTTTCACCGGTCGTTCAGTCGATATAATGTTACATCCTCATTGAGTTATTTCGCCCTTGTGTAAACAAACACCTTAGTCATTTCGAGTTTGACATCACCATATAACTGACCTGCTAACACACATCTATATTTCCGTATGATCGTTATCATGTGAGTATTTAGCACGCAGTTGTAAGTTTCCAATAGCAAAAATGGCGAATTAAATAACGTTAAAAGTACATAGGTAAATCTCTACAATTTACGTGAAAACCATGTATTCATGCTTTCATTGAATACATGAAATATAGTGTTTTAATTGTGTGGAACTATTGGCGCAGGGCGCTATAATACGATTTATATTGTAAAATTGCGACTATATTTTCCGAGAATTACTCAAATAGGTGCCTCCCCACTCAAGGTAATTTTGTATTGGAAACTGATTTTGTGATGCATATTATAGACTATTGAGCATTATGCAGAAGTTTTGTAGTTAATAATACAAAAAATCGTTTGATAATCCGTAATAGAGGCGTTTCCCTGTAAGGTGCCTGCAGCGAAAGCAATGTATTAACTTTAAAAGCTTACGGAAAAGCCCAGCCATTATTGATATTTCATTGCCTGGGTAGTACATTTCGTAAACGCCATAATACTTCGTGAGAACGATCCATGTGTTACTTCACAAAGGTGAAGCTTACCACTATATCAACCAAACAACATGCTTGACCCAATTATCACAGTGTTTCAAAGGGTTTATCAGCTTTGGGCGACATTAGCGGTAGGTAGAGGAGACGGCGCCACGAGGCGCCAGTCCGGCGCTGCCTATGAATAGGAATGTTCATACATACGTACAATATACCGTACAATGAGACCGGAGGTTTTATTCCTTTATTTTTAGATATTTGTGTCGAAGAAACAGAAAATAGGAATCTTGTTGTGTATTAAAATAATATACGCGAGCTAGATGTATCAGCCTCAGATTAACTACAAACAAATATAATAACAAAAATAATAAAAAGATTGGAAACTAATAATCAAGGAAAATCATTTATGATTTTTAAAGTAAAAATAAAAGTTAGTCAGATGGTAACTTTTGCAAGGTGTTTTGAAAATTATTTGGATATTTTTCATCAAATTAATGAAGTTTCTTTTATTAGTATTTCTACTATATTCCTTTGTGAGGAATAAACTCATCGTATTTTTTAATGGATCTGGCAGATGGGCTGTCAGGAATACTATACCACAAAGGTATGTGCCCGATAATTGGCAACAGGCTTGCCACCTAGTGCATATACTGATAAAGAATACCATCTCTACCTACCACCAGAAATAATATTTTATATGTAGTGAAGTATTTTAATCTATGAAGTATTCCTTATTTATACTATTAGAGAGGTTTAATTAATTAATATAGCAATGAATTTCTCTTAAAAAGTAAAAGTTACAACAAAACAAAGGAACAAGATATAATTTTTTAGTTATGTATGTAAGAGTTACTTAGTACTCTACTACTCTTCTTTATTCTTTGGTAAAGGGGTCATCTTCAAAATGTTGCATCTTGACTCCAAAAATCTTTCATCAATATTTAGAATGGAGGGTCCAAGTCAAGACATCTCGGCTACCAGAAAAAAAATTCCCATGCAAGAAAAGTTGCAAGCTACAACTAGTTTTTAAAAAAAAACTTAACTAGCCTTCTCTCTCTGCACCTATATGTGTAATCTAAGGATCAATATGTAAAAGAGCTTTAACATAGTTGTATCAATGTATTCATTGGTACAACTATATTATCAATGTATTACTATAGTGGTATACCACCAAGTTACATTCAGATCACTCTCTTCAATCATAATATGGTTCAATTCTCAGCAGGGGGTATTGCTGGGTACAATAATATCCATTGGGTTTGTCTGCAGTGTGACAACATAAATAATATAAAGAGGATATTTGTTGACTTCTTTTTTTCAAAATCAAAACTAACATGCTGCTTAAAACAAGTTAGCATTAATTATTGTTTCCTTATATTTCTGCCCTACATATGGTACAAAAAAATAGGTCAGTGGATGAGGCTATGCATTATTTTTTATATCAGTTTGTAGGTATAGGTTTAATGAAGCGAAAGTTTTGTACTAATCTAAACTTAACAGGTAAAACCCTATTTTAGTTTAAGTAATAAATTGTATTCATAATATTTTAGTATTTTAAACAAAGTCATATTCGTTTTGCTTCATTAATAAATATAATCACCTATTACGATCGTATGAATTCATATTTTGAACTTTAGAGAACTATAAAAAGTGTACTTACTCACCAGCTAGATAGTATCTTCAACGCCGGTATTAGCACAACAACTGCGTAAAGCAGATACAATTTGTTATTAAAATGTAATTAATTAAAACAATACACTGATGAATAACTATGATTACAGTCAATAAAACTATCAAAAATTTAAATTAAGAATTATTATTTGTACACAACAGAAACAGACGACGATCGTTCATTCGTCCATTGACCCTTGAGAAATAAAGCATTCACTATTTTCCCGTGATGTCATAATAAATTTGTCTATGATTTATCATAGCAAGAAACTGCAAACGTGTTGCAACATAGCAATAAAATATTTTAATTATGATGTCATGAAAATGCAATTTGAAATCGATCTTATTTATAAGTACAACTTCATATCTTACGTCTGATGAAAAACAATAGAATCAACAATCATTCATGATTTAAGCAAACATAAACAAGATTGATCAGCTGCAGTTTCGGTGCGTTCTTAGATTTATTTAACAACTTGACGAACTTGACCAGAATCACTTGAAATAAACTGAATTGATACCATTATAAAACCTGAAATTTGTAAATATCAAAGAGCATAAGCAAAAATAATTTTTGTCTCAGATAAATATCATGGACGTAATATAATGATAGATGTGTAATATACTGCTGCCCACAAACCAATAAAACACATTTAAGCAAGTTAATTTAGTTTTTTGCTTTACAATTATTTAAGTTAATGAAGAATTTAAAGTATAATAAATCCAACTACAGTTTTAAATTAATTGTAATATCGTGACACATGTGAAATATCACGAACGCGTTATTTCGTGAAGACTAACGGGAAAATTAGAGTTGTCAAATGTCATTTCACATTTCTCTGACGTTCGATTCGACATTCGTGTTTATTTCATTTCGGCGCCTAAATCTATTTACTAAATAAATCCTTATATCATTGTGATCAATACTTTCATTCTGTACTAATGATATTGTAACGATTATAATGGAAGAAGAAAGTAAGTTTCTAACGTTTTCATTTAAAAATATACTTAATAACTAGGTTAGTGACATGTTGTTTATAACTTTTGAAAACATTTTAGAACTTATCCGAAGAAAGAAAAAAGCTTTAAATGGAAGTAACCGACGGGCTATAGCCGAAGCTTGTAACGATTTGGCGACGTTTTATTACAAACACAATCGTTATGGCGATGCTCTGGATGAATATAAAAGTGAGGCTAGTATCTGTAAGGAGCTGGGCCTTCGCATGGAGTGGGGCACTTGTAACAGGATGATGGGAGAGATGTACATGTTGTTGGCAGAATTTGACAAAGCCCTGAAGTATGAAGAGCGACATTTAGGTAAGTTATTAGTTAAGTAAGTAAATATGCCTGTAACATAGTGCTATTATTATGTTGCTGTTACTGACAAATATAATAACTTATCCAATATTATTGGTAGAAGGGCATAAAAATTTGATCATGTTTTTTTTTTTTTTTTTAAACGTCGCCCCACACTAGGAATTTCTCCTGTGTCGTGGGTGCGTTTCACAAACATGAAATATCACATACGCAAACACCCAGACGCGGGACACACATCTGTGGTTCGCACAAAGTTTTGCCCCGTGCGGGAATCGAACCCGCGACCCTTAGCGTAGCAGTCCAATCTCTTAGCCACTGCGCTAATCAGGTCGTCAGTCATGTTGTTTTATTATGAGTTACTATGGAGTCTGTTGCTGGTTCTTCTCCATAGAAACAACATTTTGGAACTGAGCAACTAGATTTGATGTTTTGTAAGTGCACTTTTGTAGCCCATATAAAATAAAAACATTATGACTATGGTTACAAAAACCATATGTTTAAGGTACCTTACATAATG
The DNA here is from genome assembly GCA_946251915.1 of Abrostola triplasia. Lineage (NCBI taxonomy): Eukaryota > Metazoa > Arthropoda > Insecta > Lepidoptera > Noctuidae > Abrostola > Abrostola triplasia. The sequence continues at coordinate 3,796,818 of OX276433.1, forward strand.
AGATTAGTTTTAACAAGATAGTGAAAAAGAATAAACAATATTTCTTAAAAAGGAGTCATAAACAATTAAGGTTTACATGTACTGTATTGCCTATTCCTTATACAAAAGCACTAATCTTGAATTAATATATTAACCATTTATTAAAGCTGTAGCCAAAGAACTAAAGAACTTAGTTGAAGAACAAAGGGCAATGGCCACACTGGGAAGAATATATTTATTGCAAGGACAAAGTACTAATGACGATGATGAGGCTAAAACCTCATTGAAAGCCGCTGAAAAGGCATTTATGAAGAGCCTTGTGCTGTGTGAGAAGTAAGTTCATACATATCTATACAATACCTTTTATAAAACAAAAGATTTACTTGACAAATATCAAAGTTTAATTTAAAATCATTTTCTTATTACGTTTTCAATTATCTATGTACATAATATATTTTGTCAGGAGTGTTATTTCATTAATAATTGTTATGTTTACATATTTGTTTACTCCTTTCTTATTTTATTGTAAAAACCTGTTTATTATAATAAAGCCTTTATTTCCGAACTATGTCAATTTTACACATTTAAAACAAGTAATTATAAATCAAATCTACACTACATTACAAAAGGTCTCTCAGTTTGGTGTGCCTTAAGGCAAAGGGCTCCTCCAACTCTTTCCACTGCAAAAAACTGTTTATTACAGAACATAAATATTATTTTGTTATTAGTTAACTCACTTATCTTGCCTGTGTATCATAATTTAACATGTATCTTTACCTTTTATACTTATTGAAGACTTGTTTTCTCTAGCTTAAACGGCAAGATAAACAAGCATGAACTGATGGACATGAGAGCCCGCCTGCTCCTCAACATAGGAGTGGTCCAGGAACATTTGGGGAACCTCGACAAAGCTATAGATTGCATCAATAAGGCCATATCAATATGCTCCACCCAAGATTTGTATGAGGTACTGCACAATTGCTATACCACTGAGGCATTGTTGTTAAGCAATAAGAAGAAGGACTATGCCAAAGCATTGAGTTGTTTGAACAAGGCTCTTGAAGTAGCAAGCAGGCTTGAAGATAAGGTAATATAGTTTTTGGTTATATCTGTAGACTTTTCATATTTATGTTAAACTAGCTGCAACCCACTGTGTGACCTGCAAAATTTATTTGGGATAAAAAGCTAAAGGTGTCAACTACCTCCATGCCAAATTTTATCAATACTGGTCCAGCCATTTGAGCATGAAGAAGTAAAAAACACACACACTCACTTTCGCTTTTATATTCTTATCACATTTCTACAGTAGTATCACATTTTAAAATTTTTATAATGTAAACTGAAATGTGTCTGAAATACTAAGATGTTTTAATGGAACCTATTATTATGTTCTTGTGATAGCACAAAATAAGACGTACCTTGGCATATCAATTGCTAAGGGTTACCCCTAAAAAAGTGTATATTCAACAATAAAACATGCACACATTTACAGGTTCTAAAAACATGTGAAACCCTATCTTCTAAAGCTGATATTTTGTGCAAGATGTCAGACTATCAGAGTGCCAAGCAAGTGCTACTCAAAGCCTGGAAACTGAAGACTCCTGATGAAGAAGAGAGTGAGAATATTGAGTCTAACCTAAGAGTTGGTAAGTTAAACCAGAGCAATGAAAGATAAGTGGAGTAAGGCCCTAACAGAGTGGTGGACCAGAGGACCCTGTAGAGCCCCTGGCAGACCTCCAGCAAGGTGGACTGATGATGCTGTTGCTGTACAGGGAAAGACCTGGATGCAAAAGGCCCAAAACAGGAATCAGTGGCGTTTAGGGGAGGAGGCTTATGCCCAGCAGTGGGTCATTTGAAAGCTGATGATGATGAATGAAAGAATAAATAATCTCACTATTCTACTTCTTACAGTCTCCACTGAGACCTATAAAAATAATAATCGGTAGTTAATTCTTTAACCCAGTAAGAAAGGTGATAGTCATAACTTTGTATACTGTGATGTAGAGATAGTAGGTTGATCACAATATGTGTACTAAAAAAATCATGGTAACTGTAAGAAGTTGTGCCTGAATCTATTAAATATAAACATAATTAAATTAGCTTGAAGTACAAACACCGGCACACACTGTCTTTTCGAATTCATGGGCGTACTATAAATTAGTTATCAGTTGCAATAACGGTGAACGAAAACATCGTGAAGAGACCAGCATACCTACGAGATATTTCAATGGTGTGTAAAGCCACGTCAGAGGTCCTACAGGCGGTTTAAACTCTGACACCCGGTTGTTCATCAACCATACGATAAGAGAGAGAGTGTTAATTTGATCTATACATTTATTTAGGTGTTGATGCAAATGACTTATTTAACTCATGATATCAATATATCAATTATCTTCTCAAACAGTTGCAGCTATGTGCTACACAGAAGATCTTCTTATATCGACGGACCCGTCCGACCACGCCAGCTTTAAGAAGCTCTATGAGAAACTCGGCGACGGCGCATGTCACCTGCGCAACTATGCAGGCGCGGCCGAGTACTACCTGAAGATGCTGGACCACGCCGAACTAGCGGGCGAGTGCGGGAAGACGCTTATACCTATATATGTTAGGTATGTATTATGGAAAGAAAAGAAGTATGCCAGGATCGTAGCAAATGGAAATCAGAAACAGGCTTACTTTTACAGGGAATTTATGTGTGTCTGTATGTATTACTGCCTCGTTGGTCTAGTAGCTGCTAAGCGCGACTGCTGAGCACGAGGTCCTGGGTTCGAATCCCGGGTCGGGCAAAGTGTTACTGGGTTTTTCCATTAGGTAATTCTCAGTAACAGCACGGAGTCTGGATTTGTGCCCGGTTGATGGCAATAGGCTCGCCCCCTATTACATTGGGACCTAAAACATAACTGGCGAAATGTGGGTGTACTATATGTTCACCTCTGCCTACTCCTTCGGGGAATACAGGCGGGATGTTATGTTTTATGTATGTTTATGTGTATGTATTATAGAGCCTCTTTCCCTGTTTAACCTACATGATGATGTATGTTATATCTCGCCTTATTTTAGGCATTAAAATACATCAGAAGACAGACAGATTGAGCCTTAACCAAACGCTAAATCATTATCATCACACACACCCATAGTGCTGATAAAATTAAGTATTTGTTTGTTGGGTGGTGATACCTTGGGGTTGCCAGTAGAGAGCCTCCACGACTGATGATACTTAAGTACGTCCAGCGAATCCTGGACGATCAACCTCGCTACCATCCTTGTTAACTGACCAGTCTCTAAGCAGGGCATGACCTATTTACATGTGGGAATTGAATCAGCCGATACTAAGAAGAAGAATTGTACCTATCATTGTTTTGTAAGCTAATATATATACATAGGTGCATAAAAATACACCCGAAAACGATTCTTCTTACCGTAAGAAATCACAATAATATTATAAAGGCGAAAGTTTGAATGTGTTTGTATGTTTGTTACCTATTCACGCACAAACGGCTAGAGGTAGCTGACGCCCTGGATTAAAACATAGGGTACTTTTTATACCGAAAAAATGTAGCGGGTAAAACCGCGGGGCGCAGCTATTCTTCTTGCCGTAAGAATTATTAACTAAGTGTCTGTTCTATTGCAGCTTATATCAAACTTATAAGGACATGGGGTCGTACAACGAAGCCCTAGATTACTATGAGAAAGAGTACGAGTTGATCAAAGATGTTCCTAAGGAGGCATTTACGACGCTGTACAATATCGCCGAGACGCTGTTCTTGGCCAAGAAACCGTACGGACAGATAGAGAAGGCGTGTTTGGAGGCTAGGAGAGCTGTAAGTTTTGTATTTAAAATTAAAACATACAGTTATTTAATATTTAATGGGATATTTGCTGCTTTTTTTGTTGTTAGTGGTTTTAATAAAGACTATAACTTTTCATTTTAGTAAAGTTAGTTATGAAATTGTATTTCGTAAGACAACAATGTTAGATTATTATGTTAGTGGACGATTTAATTACCACATAAAATACTTATTTACGTGCTTATTTTAAAGGCTCGAGAATGGCATAAAAGAAAATATGAGATCAGAGCATTAAAAAGCCTGTTAAAATACCAAGAGGAATATGCTGAGACTGACAAAATGGAGGAGACTAAGGAAGAATTGAGAGCTCTAGGCTATGACAACTTGGATAACTTGGAGAACTCTGAGGATGAACAGAGTTCGGCGGGAGGTGGGGATGAAGATACCACTCATATTGGGGACGATATATGCTTAGATGACCTAACAGGTGAGGTGATATAGAAAGATTATATTATTCGTAAAATACAAATAATATATTTAATTCTTCATATTGAAACAATATTACCAAGGTTCAGATATTTACTTTTAACAGAGGTTTATTGTTGTTATAATATAATGTTATGTATAATTAAGAATGAGAGATTTCAACAATTAATGTTTAATTATTCCCAGATTTGTCTGATAATAATGAAGAGGAAATTTCTGAAACGAAGAGAGAGACGCGAAAGCGGGGTAAAGGTTACACTATCAAAAAGAATATGAAAGGGGAAACGCAACTGCATGTGGTAAGCTTTATTTTGTATATTTATGTTTACTGATCACTGATCAGGCCCCCCTCCCCCTAGATAAGTGGCAAAACGTTTCATAAATAGAAATCGAATAGAATGTAAAATATGTGAGTTTGACATAACATCATTGATAACATAGTCGAAACATTATGTCAATATTTGATAGGGTTTTGCCACTTATCTAGTGTGAACTGCGATTTTCTGGACAAATGCTAAATTAGGAGTACTCTTTATCAATGAACATTTGAAAGATATACATATAATTTATATTACATCTACAAATAAGGTTTTTTATTTATTAAAAAAAAACGTCGCCCCACACTAGGATTTTTTCCTGTGTCGTTGGTACGTTTCAGAAACATGACATACCACATACACGAACACCCAGACTCGGGACAAACACCAGCGGACCACACAATATTTTTCCATCAATCCTCGTCGCTTGGCCACCACTGCGAATTAGTCGCATCTTGTTGGGTGCCTAAAGGATTATTCCATGTGTGTGACACGCCCCCACGGCACAGGAGACATACCTAGTGTTGGGCGACGTTATTATTTGTAACTAGCTGCGCCCCGTGGTGTTACCCGCTACATTTTTTCGGGATAAAAAGTAGCCTATGTGTTAATCCCGGGTGTCAGCTACCTCCATATGAAATTTCATGAAACTGTATTTTATTTCATGAAGCTCCATTAAGTAGTTTTTACGCGAAAAAGTAACAAACATCCATCGATACTTACAAACTTTCGCGTTTATAATATTAGTAGGGATTTTTCTAATTAACCTGTTAATCTCGCACTTTATTTACAGGCAAGTATATCAGGCAACAAGTTGCTAGTAGAAAGGTTAATAGCTAAGGGTCACCCAGTGAATATTAGAGACAACGCGGGCTGGCTGCCGCTACACGAAGCCTGCATACACGGGCACATAGAGATCGCTAACACACTCATCAACAATGGCGCTAATGTCAACGATAGGGGTGGAGTTAATTGTGATGGTGAGTTCATTCATCATTCACAATTTTTTTTTTATCTAAATAGGTGTGGTCTCCGCCTTTTGGTAAGTGATATAGTGGCCTACAGTGGAGCGCTCCCACCTAATAAAAACCGGTACACTCTCAATTTGAAAACTGCTAAATCATAGTTCTCTGGGAATCCGGTAAGACATTCCATAGTTTGGCGGGACTTCAATATGTTTATATTGATGTTTCTTTTCTCGTATTTTATGGTTACCGTTCATCCAATAGCAGTGATAGCCGACTGGTATGACCGTTGGACTGACAAGTCAAAGGTCGCAAGATCAACCCTGGCACGCACCAATGTCTTTTCAAGTGCATACTATGAATTAAATGAAATTATTTACGCAAAGTCGCGGGGGTAAATAGAAATGTATCAAACTTATGACATTATTTCCTCGAGATGCGGTTCTAACAAGCCAGTATATATGAGGACGTTTCAATATTTTATTTTACTTTTTTCCAGGTATCACTCCTTTGTATGACGCAGCCAGCAACGGCCACTTAGACGTAGTTCAATTATTACTAGAGAAAGGCGCAATTCCATCCCTAAAGACTGACTTCGGCGAAACTCCTTTACACGTGCTACAAAAATGGCGGACAAGTACCATACTTACTAAAGACCAGGAAATCTTGTACAGCAACATATGCAACAAAATACATAGCCTCATAGATAAAACTAATACCACAGATGTACTAAACAGGTCTAAATCAAAAACGCCCGTGAAACCGATTAAACATGTGTCTCCACCGAGTACATCTAAGATGACAAGCAGAATCAAGGAACTAGACACTCCTGTGTTCAAAAGGAGGAACATAATAGACGATAATAGTGATGACGATATTAATCTATCGCAAAACGTTAGAGATGAAGCTGCATTCCCATCCGACGACTCGAACTCATCATCTGATGATTGTAAAACTAGTAAAGATAGGAAGAAATCTTCAGGAATCAAAGAGTACAGAAACGCAATAGATGCTCTAAGAAATAGAAGCATTAACGATCTTCCTGAAGTCGATGTAAAGAAATCCAAAGTAAAACCAGCATTATTAGACCCAGAAGAAATCGACGATGACTGGCTAGATGACGATTTAGGAATCAATAAAAATAAAAAGAGAAAACTCAGTGATCCATTGACTACAGTTGCTAAGAAACCTTCGTACGATAACATTAAAGATACCATAGAAAATATTAACAAAATCTCTGAACCTCTCGTAGATAGTAATAAGTTTAACGTCAAAAAGAAATCAAGAATCAGTGACGTGATTGACGTCAGTGAAAACAGTTCGGATTCCGACAGTTTTCAAAGAAACGAGAATGTTAGACCAAAGGTAACAGCGGCGGAGTCCATGCGGAGTATAACTAAGGAATTGAACGATTCTAAATATAAGGATAGTAGGGACAATATGAAACGGCGATGGAAAAGACAGAGTACGCTGTTGAAGGCTGGCTTTCAAAGAAAAAGGGACGAGGTTGACATGTCAAGCAACAGTGGAAGCGACACAGAATTCAATACTCGAAGAGAAATTAACAAAAGACTAACACCCACTGGAACGTTTTCTCGAAAGTCTTCGGGAGAAAATTTCCAATTTAACAATGTGCAACACAATGAAGGTTTTAATATAATGCAGAACATAAACCCCGGTATTGTGCAGCCAATGAATATGATACAGCCGATAAATATCGTCCAGTCTACTAAGAACGGTAGGCCGGTGCAGACGCAGATTCTGCCGCCCGCCGCCGTCAAAGTACAAGTAGAAGATAAAGTGTTGTTGATATCGTTGAAGTTGGATACTATAAACAAATTGACAATCAGCTGGCTGGTTGACGAAGTTAAATCTAGATATTATAAGTAAGTATATTAATTATTAATATGATTTCGTAGCATCTACAGCTGTGTTAATCCAATAAAGAAAGAATAGATTTCGAAAAATTACTAAAAGCTAACTTCAACCAACAATAATTTAGACTTGCAATTACGACGACAAAGTTTTCATCATAACACCCTATGCAGTTAAATCTGAACTCTATTTTCCTGCGATTAAAGTATATTATTAATTAGCGGACAAAAATTACCACTACTCGTCCTTGCAGACTAACAGGCGTCCGTCCAGTGTTCAGTCTGATGACGTCAGACGGCGCGATCCTATCTGAAGACGACCCACTTAGTCTGGTGCTGTCATCGCCGGAGCTCAAGACCTGTATTACTAACTGGAAAGCCTCGCCAGCCGAGGAGCGGTACCTGGAGTGCTGCGACGCCTTGGCGATACGTATGTATTAAATGCAGTGTCAATTATAATATTATAGGTCAGGTTGTCGTGGCTCGTAAAGACGAGGCTAATTTGAGGTTCCTAAATCATTTTTTTCATTTAGCATATGGTTATCCACTTATCCTATTACACAAGATTATAATTATATTTAATTGTTTTCAGCACCGTCCGAAGAAATCCAACAAGCGGTCGGCAGAAGTCATACTACCCGCAGATTAGCACTTGGAGCAAAAACGCTGTCTTCGCTACAAATACGGCCTTTATTCAGAGCTCTCACCCACCAAACACATATAACGGCTATCATGATTTCCGACAACAATATAGGGGACGCGGGCGTCAAATACCTCACAGAGTGTATGTGTACTATGAAGCATTTAACCCATCTAGACTTAAGTAAGAATAATATATCCGCAGAAGGAACTAAAGCACTAGTAAACCTTTTCGAAAAAGCTAATAGACCTTGTATACCACTAGAAGAATTCGATCTAAGCGCTAACTGCATATCAGATAGCGGCTTCAGAAATATCGTTAAAATATGCCAATATGTCCGCCTTAAAATATTAAAACTAAATTATTGTAATATAACAGAGAATGCGATTAATGAATCGATTAAGTCGAATATGAACTTCGATCATTTAGAATCGATTGATCTGAGTAATAATGAAGTAAAACAAGGATTCGTCAGCTGTTTAATGACGTCACTAAATCCGAACATATTGGTTGATTTGGAGTTAGATAATGTTGGAGTGGAAGGCAATGTAGTTGGTTGTATAGCAAACTTCATGGATACTGCTAAGGATCTGAAGATCAGAAGAATCGGACTGTCTAACTGTAAACTGGTTGATGGCCAGTTTATGAGGATATTTAGGTATGTGCGCTTTTAAAAATATACAATAACTAAACTAGTACCTTACTACAAGAGATAAATATCTTATATTATGATTACAGAAGCATCGGTCGTGCAAAACATATCCAGACAATAACACTGAAGAACAACAACCTAACATTCATCACATTGAAGAAATTATTACAACGGCAACCCCCAGTTCCCCAAATAAACCTTCAGGGTTGCCAGGACATATTTAAATATTCCCCTGACTCGGATTTTCAAGTGTGGCTCCCAGCTGTAGACTTCGGCAGATGTATCCCAGAAATAAACGTCACCCCTGTGTCGAGGACAGACGAAGAACGGGAAAGCTTTAAGTCTTTTTCAAAAACGTGGCTAAATTGTTTTAAAGGTAGAGGCATGATTGAACATTGTGATGGAGGTGTCATAAAATTTACAGCTAGATGAGAATTGCTAAAGATACCTATTTTATTGATACTTACTGCTTCAATGAACTTAAGAAGAGAGAAGAAGTATTACGCGGTTCCCTATTTATTTATTCGAAGGCTGAATCACTAATAAGTTTCAAACTAGTTTCATAAAGCGAGTTTTCTAGGTAAAACATGAAATATGTGCTCATATTTTGTTTGTTAATGGATCTTGGAAGCCAATATAAAGAGATCCAAAATAACTACTACTGTATGTAAAATATTAGGTGACCATATTTTCTTATTGATTTCATCAAAATTGTGAACCATACACAGATTAGAATTTAAAGTATATTCAGTAGACAAGTATTTATACACCAGTACCTTCCATCGAATAGATTTTATTATAAAAGTGCTGTAAATATAATTAATAATTAGGCGTAATAACACTACTTAAGATAATGTAGAATAAATTATTATTTAGGTAATATTGGTTAAGAAACTGTTCTATTTTTTATAAAATTTACACCTGTTCACTGATATCGTTTATTCACTTTAATTGGTAACAACTTTTTTGTAAATATTACGTTGTGAATAAAAAAAGGAGCATAAACAACTTGTTTTTTTTCCTTTTCACGTAAACCCTAACTACTCATACCACATGGTAACGTTTTGGTCAATATTACTTGCTCAGATTATTTGGCTAGCTGGTGTAGCTTTTGCCGCGAGAACTGAATAGTCCAAAGTCTAAACAAATCATCGTCATGTTCCCACATGTAGACAATTTTTATGGTGGATAAGCAACCTGATTATGGAACTCAGGGTCGTCTACACCATATGCGGGAATCAATAAATATAAACGGGAGTAAATTCGTTATTTTTTTAACATTAATTCGAACGCGACCGTTCTGTTCTTTGACAGATGACAGTTATCTTTTATAATTATCGATTAGTTGTCATTGTTACTACTAAATTTTAACCTAAAAAGTCTTATACCGCGCGAGTTGAATACGTAAATAAAAGATTCAAACATTTTTATTTAAGTTTGTGTTGTAATTAAAATCAGCAAAAATGGCTGAACAAGTGAATCAACGTATTGAGGATATGATAAATGAGTTGGAGCAGATGCGAAGAACAGAATTATATGACGACGAAGAAATAAAGTGAGTTTTAGTACTTTTTGATTTAAGTAATTTCATAAACACCCCTATCCCCGTGTTATTTTCTTGCTTGTTTTATGTATCTATAAATCAGTGCCTGTATTTTTGTCTTATACATCGACATGTTTAATACATGACATGACGTGATTTAAAAATATTAATTTACAGAGAGATTTCGAGAAAACGAAAAGAATTTGAGTATCACATACAACGCAGAGTGAAACAAGAAGAAGATTTTGTTCAATACATAGCTTATGAGCTAGCTTTGCTTGAAGATATATCTCTAAGACGAAAGAAATCTAACCTGGGGGAGAAGAAGAAGGACATCGAGTATGCTATTGCAAAGCGTTTGAATAAAGTGTTCAAACAGTTTATATATAGGTTTCAGGATAATGTTGAGATATATTTTGAATACATAAAGTTTTGTCGGAGTGTTGGGTTTAATTATGCCATATCTGGGATTATAGGACAGATGCTACAGGTAAATTTAATAATTTATACCTACTTCAATGAAATAAATTATTGAGTAGTTTGTAAAAAATGTTAACATGTTGGGTCACCAGTGACCCGCAGGCAGTAGTTTTTCTATTATGTCTAATGCATGGCAGTCAAGGATTTAATTAATTTTATTTAACTCTACAACCAATGCAAGGCTTAATATTATTTTAACCTTAAAAAAGTATAGTCTGAATTTACTTATTATGGTATAGTACTCAATACTTTATATTTATATTTAGGTGGTAATCTAATGCTTAGAGCATCATATCCGTAACCACTGTTTTTTAGATTCACGGTGATAAACCGAAAGTCTGGCAGTTGGCGAGCATGTGGGAGAGTAAGGAACAGAACAATCTAGATAATGCCCGGAACTTTCTACTGAAAGGTGTACAGAGGCACCCAGATTCTGAAGTGTTGTACCTGGAACTGTTTGACATAGATCTCATTAGTCTTACATTTAAAGCTGAGACTGATGAAGAGAAGGTAAGATAATCCATGGAATATCTTTGCAAGTAAAGAGAACTATCATAAAACTATATCAATAATTGCAACTGTCACAATATGGCTGATTACTAACAGGATTCCTTAGTTTTCAAGGTTCTTAAAAAAATTGTGAATTTCTATGATTCATCCTTCAGTGCTAATAGTTGATTTTATAACCTTTACAATTGAGAATACATCTAGGCGAAATGTGGGTGGTGATATGTGCACCTCTGCCTACCCCTTCGGGGAATACAGGCGTGATGTTATGTTATGTTGTTTATGTACAATTGAGAAGTAAGACTGCCTCGTTGGTCCAGTGGTTGCTAAGCGCGACTGCTGAGCACGAGGTCCTGGGTTCGAATCCCGGGTTGGCCAAAGTGTTACTGGGTTTTTCCATTAGGTAATTCTTAGTAGCAGCACGGAGTCTGGATTTGTGCCCGGTTGATGGCAATAGGCTCGCCCCCTATTGCATTGGGACCTAAAAACATAACTGGCGAAATGTGGGTGTACTGTATGTGCACCTCTGCCTACCCCGTCGGGGAAAACAGGCGTGATCTTATGAGAAGTAAATAATAACGACTTTCATGTTGTTGTTCAAAAGTTGTAGTTGAAACAATAGTTACATCATGTATGGTGCTATAAAAGTAGTTGAATCAATACAGTCATGTATTTTATCCGAGTGTTATGACCGGTGGACTGCCAAGTCAAAGTTCACAAGTTGAAACCCTGCCACACATTGATAACTTTTCAAATTCATGTGCATTCTCAGTTGCTAAAATCAGTGTAGAATGAAGAAACTGGTTTACCTGAGTGATTTTTCAAGTGTGTAAAGCCTGTCATGTCAGAGACCTACTGGCAGTTTAAAATCAGATACCAGGTATTTGGTTTATTTATTTTTTTTAAAAAACGTCGCCCCACACTAGGAATTTCTCCTGTATCGTAGGTGCGTTTCACAAACATGAAATATTCACATACACAAACACCCAGACTTGGGACAAAGATCTGTAGTTCGCACAAAGTTTTGCCCCGCGCGGGAATCGAACCCGCAACCTTTAGCGCAGCAGTCCAATCGCTTAGCCACTGCGCTAATCAGGTCGTCAAGGTTGTTAATCAACCATACAATAAGAATTCTTTATGCCTTGTGTTATAAAATAACCATCAGTAGAATGTCTTATTATTAATAAAACTGTTTTATATTTTTTCAGGAAATACTAGTAAAAAGAGCAGACGTAATATGGAAAAATGGAGCTAAAAAAATTCAAGATGTTAATTATCTGTTTAAGATCTTTGATTTATGTAGGAAGTATGAAATCAAAGAGAGCTTTGTTGATGATATAAAAAAGGAAATTTGGCTGAAAAGGAGTAATAAAGATGTTTGGCCTTATATAGCTTCAAAAGAATTAGAGGTAAATTATAAAAACATTGTTTTTGTAATCATTCAAAAGACAGATATTACAGTAATGATGTATATAGGTCACATTACTATTATAGACAACTAATATTTATTTCATTTCAAATGTAGCCAAGATTGGTGCCAATGAGCTAATATAATAATATAATATAGGGACTTTGAAATATGTGTTAAACTCTGCCTAGAATTGACTTCTCCTGGGACATAGTCATGCAATTTATAGAACTCAAATTTAAAGTCGCCTTAAAAACAACGCCAAAAGGAGAACTGACGAAACTTATTTTATGTTGTTGTTTTATTTTCTAGGGTTGTCACTGGGAAGAAATTGAAGAGTTTGTTGATGAAGAAAATAATTTTTCACCAGAAATTAACAACTTCATAGCTGTTTATGAAGAGGCTTTGCAACAGGTTTTTATGCCTTACTCAGTATGTATATTTGTGATTTGAACAACAAATGACTAATTTTAATCTAATTCCTAGTTTCCAGATGAAAAATTATGCACAAAATACATACATGAGTTGCTTGGTGCAAATGAAAGTGTCTGCAGTGACAACCAGAAGGTTAAAGCTGTAAAACATGCATGGATGTATGGACATGAGAATGGGTTGCTCTCAAATGACATGTTTGTCTTTGGTTTTGAACTGCTGAAGCTGGAAAGTGAGATGACCAATGAAGAGTTGACCGAGGTACTAAATACATAGTTATGAAAACCTGTTACCTGTGTACCACCCAGAAACATAGGCTTAGCATAATAATTTAAGGAATAACCGTCACATCTATTGTATATCATCATACTGTTATGTCTGTACTGAAGACATGGTGGAAACAGTTTTATCTATCATATACTGTGCTTATAATAAAATAGTTCTTTTCTAGGATTTTAATTGGATGTTTGTGATTTCAGATATTAGATTCAGCCGCAAAGATAAACCCTAAACTGAAATGTGTGTGGCAGGAAAGGCTGCTTGTCTGTAAACCAGATGAAAAGAAAATGTTGTCTGTGTTGCAAGAGGCTACAAGAGTGTTGAAGTCTGATGATTTATTAATTCTTTATAATGTTATGTTAGACAGTGTACAGTCTGATGTCATGGTAAGCCTTTTAATTAACATAATATCTCCATTAAGCAACCAACAAAATAGACAATGATTAATGTTGTTTTATTTTTCAGCTTAAAAACCTGTACAAAAAGTTTTTGAACTGTGAAAATGCAGTTTTGTTAGCTATTAAACCTAAATTACTTCAGAAAATGTATGAGCACAGTGGCATCAAGGCTGCTAGAGATCTGTATAAAGATTTAATTAGGACTCCACCAACACAGGTAGAGGTGCACAGTAATATGATTGAAATAGAGATGGCTCAGGAGAAACCCAACATAAAGAATGTCAGGATTTGTTATGAATGTGCTGTGCAACATCATGGGATTGACAATGTAGACATCTGGATGAAGTACATGGCCTTTGAAACAGATCACAATGCTCAAGCTGCACCTGCCATCTACAGAAGAGCTGTAGGTATGCTGAAAAAAGAACTAGTAGATGAATTCATTAGAGCTCAGACATTGACTAAAATAAAATAATTCTTACTTTTATGTGCTGTTTTATTTTGATAAGTTATCTAAGTAGGTACAACAAGATGCCTGTAATCTTATATGTTAAGGCCACTAAATAACCTTGATAACTCGAAAATATTAACATTTAACAAGTTTATATCATAGTGAAATGACAATGCAACTGACAAATAAAATATATTTATTTAAATATAACCACACCATGACTCAACAATCTAGCAAAACGAATATCCACATGGTACACCATTTATACTAAATTATTTACACACTTCATTGTACATATTTTAACTTCCTACGAGAGGTTGAGACTACTTTGGTGATCATGGAATAACACTTAGCAAATAAACATAAATGTATAAATGCAAATACATTAGGATAGTGTGACTACTGCAAGGCTGCGATAGGAGCAATGTAGTACCTAAAGATAAGAGAGGAACCGCGCTTGTGCTGCTTGTTTCTCAGCAAGTCCCTCCAGCATGATTGCCAAGAGGGGTACTTGGGCATGGCCGGTGGGTTGCCTGCCTTCAGGCTACAGCCAGCAACAGCCATGCAAGTTGACACCACAACCAATGGATAGGTAAGAGTACTAGTTACAAAAGTGAGCAATGGTACTGTGTAATATCGTAGATCTTTAGTTTTGACCAAATATTTGTTCACATAGTATGCCAGGACTCCTGTAACAGCTACACAAGTCAAATCCCCAAGCAGCTTGGGTATGATTCCATGGTAGAATCCACGGATCCCATCATCCCTATAGATGGCCACGATAGCTCCTATCAAGGAACTGTAATCTTCCTCTTTGCCAATAAATGAGGCCATCATTCTGACAGACACAACTTGGAATGGATAAGACACGATGACTGAAGCAGTGTGCGTGATCATGTCCCGGCGACCGAGCTTGATGTAATCTTCAACTTTGGGTTCCTCATCGGTGACTATATTAGGAGGGTCATTGATTTCAGGCAAGTCAATGCCCATCGCATAGATTACCTTGGAAGATAGCTGATTGGATGCAATCAGCCCAAGTGCTCTCGCTGATAAACCTCTATAGCAGCCTAAGAATCCGTCTGAGGCCTTGATAAACTTGATGTATTGGAAAACGTTAGGTAATATCATGGCAGGGCGTCCAAATAGTGTCGTAGACCGGCGTGGCGGTAAGGGCTCGAAGCCGAGTTGTATGAGCACTTTCGCATATTCCATAGGGTGGCATATTGTCGTAACTAGTAACTGTGATGGCAGCGCCGCTATTTTCTCTTTTTCAATTTCGTCCATATTATGACAGACAATAGGCACTGTTCTTCTGAAATCAAATAAGATTGACCATAGACAACATAATAAATCAGTAAACGTCAAAGTATAGTGTTGCCAGAAAATAATAGTTATTACATAACAAGAGAACATCAATTTTATTTGTCTCTGCTTTCAAGTAATCGATTTTCACAGCAAATAAGAAAATGATTGTTTTAAGATGCAGTTATTCAAAGACTACCTTAATTGAATAACCTTACTTCAATGCCACGGTTCTTTCTTTTTTACGAAGTGAAAACAAGCATCGAGGTTTTGAGGCCTGCAGTTAACTGCGTGTTGACATGACGTGTTGGTAATTAGACCATAAGGATCGATTGTGATTGTTTCCTTCATTCTTGATTAGAAGTAACTAATATCGATTAGGATGATAAACGATACAGAGATACACGCAACCTCCATACAACTACTATACTTGCTTTGAACCAAAATAACAGTTAGTGCGTAGTTTGACATCTCTAACCTGTTAAAAAGGACCTATAGTCTATCTATAGAGCTTTCATTAATTGAATAATAATTATTGATTATTTGATGATACACGTTAAAAGTAGTTATTATAACCTAGTATAAAGTGTAAGTCCTAGTGCATTTCGTCAGATCGATAATTTATGATTTCGTTTTCCCTACAGGTGCCTAAGTAATTTTAACTATCAATTCTTATTTATGTTTCAACGTCGAGACTTTTTTTGACTGCAGAATATTGGATTAAGTACCTACCTTAAATTACGATTGGTTATTGTTGAAATATACATATTATTTATGGAGTTTGAGTTCTTTCTATGGCGCAAGGCGGAGTGTCCTTTTTGTATGATGTAAGAAAGATAATTTGGCGTAAATAGTCGTTTTTACCTAAGTAAGGGTTATAAAGAACGAAAAATTAAATATATTATTATTATCTATACAAAACATTTATTTCGTTAATAACTAAGCAGTTAATGTGAGAAGTTCGTTAGTATCGTCTTCATCTATCTTGAATGGCAATTGCGTGGTCAAACTCGTTTGGGTCGGGGGTCCTTTATCGTCGGGGTCTTTGCGGCCGTTCACTGGATGCTCTTGATGGGAATTCTGAAACCAATAATACTATAACATGAGGTCACAAGTTGTATGAAGTGCCAGAATACGACAGTTCATTTTCTTATCCATGTTTTAATAGTACAAAAATGTCGATATCCATGTCTAACAATACTGGGAGTAATAATTTTTACACTTACGCACGCTTACGTCATGCAGATAGAGCTTGATATAATTATTTGTATCATGTAAACAATCCTTAAAACTTATTTATTTACAAACCATTTCTTCTTCAGAGGATGAGGTAGTTTCTTCAGAGTCGCTAGGATCCCCACAGTTTGCTTCGCGATCATCGCCGTTTACTTTCTCTTCATCACTATCTGACATCTCATCTTTTTCCTCAAGTGTCTCCCATACTTTTTCCTTTTCTAATAAATCTATATCGAATCGGAGAAGTCAATTAATTAAAAATGTATGATATAATATTACAATTTGATCCAAATGAAAAGATTATAGTTCTTAAAAATGTTAAAGTAGATATATAACTATGTAGATACTTTCTAAAATGAAATGAGAGCCTTACTTCCAGTATTTATGAATAAGATAACTGCTATCTTAAGAAGGGATCTTGAAATTCGATGGGTGCGAGCTGCGCCACGGTATGGCGAAGGTCGCGAGATCATGACCCACTCGTGTCCATCATTTTTCACATTTACTTCCTTATTACAAGTTTTAATTTTCATTTTTGTTGGGGAAATATTATATCATCAAGGATTTCCTCCATCCTGAGGTGGACGGAGAGGTATGCGATCTGACGGACTCTTACTGGGTAAAGCCTCAGGGTTTTTGTATTCTTATATTCCACTAATGACACTTCTTAATAAATTATGATTACTGTGGTAGAATCCCTATACATACCTCTATACCTCAAGCTTCCCTTTCTGCTCACAGCTCCCTCGTTCGGTATCTCTACTATGACAACGGGAACTGCATCGATGGTCACTCCATTTAATTTCTTCTCACCTTCTGCACAAGGCTCTTCGGGTAAGGGCTCTTTATTTAGCTAAATAATTATTAATGAAATTATTATTATGTGACTATAAATGTGCTCCATACAGTTGAAGTATAGTTGTATTACCTGTAGGAAGGATATTGTGGGCTCCTGCAGTTTAGTCGCGTGTTCTTTGCTCCTCATTATATTCTCATCTGTTTGCTTTTCCAAGCTCAGCTTGTACGCCTTGTGTGTTCGCCACATCTATTGAAAGTGACACGTGGTATTTATAAAAATCACTGAAGTAAAAAAGTTAAGTTATTATTATAGATATTATTATCATATTATTGTGTTTCAGAATAGAATAGCTATTATTTATTGTGCTCCATGGAATTTAAAACATCTTCAAAGATCTTCAATAAAGCAAAAGGTACAATTGGTGGTGTACCCATGTAGCAAAATAATGGTTTATCGCTAATAGCGATATTTTCCAAGCAACGACTAAGGTTTTAGTCATAGAAACATAATATTATAGTCAGGCATCAGATTTTAGGACCTAATCGTAACGTATTAATACCAGACTTCACCGAATATTTCAAAAATCTAAAAAAGCCGACTGCCAAAACATCGACGTAACCTACATGATATCCACAGTAGCACAGTCCTAGTAGAAACACAACGATCAGTGATATGAAAAACTTGTCGGTGTTCTCCTCCTCGGCGTCCGGCTGCTGGTACAGCGAGTCGTATGGGTTGCGAGACGGCGGGTCTTCTACCCATGTTTTGTCTACACTCTGTGAATGAAATAAGAATTCACTCTTGAAATTAAATGAAGTCAAGAAAAAGGCGGCCGTGAACCAGATCTGGATATTACTTCCGATTAGGGAACTATGGATTCTATCTACAACTACATACTGATAAGACTTAAGTTTTTTTAAATTCCAGGCTAGTTACGAATCAATTTAGAATGGGACGACTGGGGGCTTTAAGACTTTGGCTTTCGATGATCAATTGCCTATTGGTCAAAACTTCCCAAGTCTCAAAACTTCATAATGATAGGATTAACTGTAAATGTTTGATGGCAATAAAACTGCCCTTATTTTTGGGAAAAAGGAACCATTATACTGAATCAATTTAAGAGACGTACGATAAGGAAGCTGCCGTTGTGCGCGGCCGCGAGCTGCGTCTGGTCGGGCCAGGCCTCGTCGAAGTCCGCGGAGCACTGCGCCGAGCGCACGCCCTGCGCGTTCACCGCGTTCACCTCGGCCGAGTTCAGCCGCGTGAACAACATGTACTCCTCCAGTGGCTTCATCTCATACTCGTTTATTTCTACCAGGATATCTGTAGGTGAAGTCACAGTGTCAATATTAAGAAAAGCCCTTAAACATACATAGTTGGTAGATGGTTTGTTTAATGTTTTTTTTTCCAGTGGACTCATATGTGTACGTGTAAACGTAAACTTATGAGATTTGCCTTGGAACTTGAACTATTAGACAAATTTAAGCTTGGTTTGGCTAGCTATATTCACACATACCATCTTCAAGTCTACGCAACAATTTTCAAAAATTAGCTGAATTTTGTAAAAAAGAGAACATCAATAAAATCATAATAAAAGAAGATGTTGCAAGTACTACTTACTAGACAAGCATCCATTGTATCCTTTATAGATTTTGAGCCTTGGGTCTGTAGTGTTAAGGCCTCCGACCTGCACCTCGTTGGACCCTATGTCGAATACATCCCACATTATCTGCGGCGGGACCTTTTCTAGGGGAACCTCTATTCTGTCTATGAGAAGCTTTGCTTCTTGATTGGTTCGAGTGTAGTAAATAGTGTGGCGGGCACCTAAAGCAAATATACTAATGGTTATATTGTAAAATCTTTGTAGTAAGCAGGGAATCTATAAAATTCTTCAGAGTTTTCTATGTATTTGATCAAACATTTTTCGCATATTTCGAGTATAGTAAGACTTTGCTAACAAAACTGTAAATAAAAACTACAAAACATCTACCCTACTTACTACAAGCAAAACAATTAGGTTTCCATACCGTTTAAAAAGTTCCTGTTCTTAATTTCAGCGCCATACGCTTCTTCTTCGCGATTTTCTTCAAACTTCAGGTAGCCGTCTTGTGTGATTGCAACCAATAAGTAGTAGCTGCGTCTGAAAATATGATCTCAAATGGTGCTTAAGTGGAAATGGTTTTTATGGTCAAGATTCGTAATAGGAATTTATCCTATGTCATAAATGCTTTTTACTTAAAACACACATCGAAATGGACCCGTTAAAAAATAATTATGCAGCTACAAAGCCAACTAGCATCAAATCATTTAAAATAATTTTACATACCTACTTTATTTATATCTTAGCATTAATTTTATTAATATTATATTCAATACTTACTTATTTTCAGTCTGAACTAATAACAGGACTGTATTCTTTTGTCGAAGATCATTGCTGGAGAAGGCTAGTTTTATTTTGACCTGCGAAAACCCATAAATATCATTCGGTATTAAATTTTGCTAGTATTAAGATATTATATAGAAATGTTTTGTGTCCATTACCCTAAACACAGGTCCAGATAGTAAAAACTTCCTCTGCAGTATGCTCTCTCCATTGAAATCTGCTCCTTTTTCTTCTACACAGTATTCACCGAAGTAACTGGTCAGCTCACAGTCACAACTGCTCTCCTGATTCGTGAAGTCCTCAGTACAGATGCCACCGTTTTTGCACGGCTCTGAATCGCACTTCATATTGCATTCTGGTAGGACACCTGTAAGATCTAAAGAACCCAGTTAAACATAATTGACAAGTAACAAAAATAAAAATAAAGTGAAGACAACACTGCCAAATCTCGGAAAAATCGGAATTTTAGTTACAATTGTATTTAAATTGTAAATCATAAAGATTGCCTAAATTATCAAGAAGTCCATCAACCAAACAATATTTCATTACAAAGTGCAACCCAAAAAGTTATAACCCAACACTACCTTGATCAATGTTCTGCAAGGCTTTCCTAGACAGGTCGACCACGTGGTCAGCAATCTTGAAGCCTCTCACACATCCGACGTAGCCGCCTTGTGGTAACACGCTAGCTCTAGAAGCTAAGTGTAGGGAGTACGGGTCGTACCCTCCCAGGTTCATTTGAAAATAATCTGTGGGAGGCGCCGGAGGCCTCTGTGGGCGAATCACCTCTGGAATTGGAATAGGACTCCTGGATAAATACTATTTTAAAAATCACAGTACCTTTAAGAAATTCCTATCATTTTTTGAATAATAGAAAAGCGAGTAATACTGTATTATGTGAAATACTTAGCAAATCAGAAATATTGTACAACCAAAAAGATAAAAAAAAAAATCTCGACGATGATCTTCAGGTTAGCTAGTTAGTTTAACTGAAGAAAACTAGTTCTAACTATAATTCTCCTATTTAAAAGTAGATTTTTTATTAACCATATTCGACTAGACATCATAAATAGGAATAATAACAATATTTTGCGGTTACTTTGTTATATTGACAAAAATAATCCAAAAACTACAGTGAACAAGCAATATGCAATTTGTCTGATAGTTTCACGAGCTTGCAACATGAAAAGTTTAAAGTTTATCATACTCTTTAAACTGAACTTGAACCCTAGACACCAAAAAATTAAAATAGGGATCATTTATTTAACGGAATTGAATTTTAAAATTACCTAATTCAGGATTAATCCAAGGTTTATTAGTATAATTAGTCAAGAGCTTCGCAGTTCTATCAATAGTAGCATTGTTCTCATTAACGTGCAAAGTAGTTCCATTCTCAGTTCTGATGATGGCTATCTGAACGCTTTCTCCTAGATTTATTTTCTCGCAAGTAACATTCATTTGTATAATCTCATCTTCATCGTTGAATAAGTAAATGATTTCTGTTCCATTTTGTATGAAGAGATGTATGAAGTTATTTAAATTGTCATTGGCGTATAAAACTAAGGCGTTATTGTCGTATGTACGTAGGTTCATTAGTACGTTTTCGGTCATCATTTTCTTCAGGCGATGTTTTTCTGCGTCCGTTGCGTTGTCTACTAGATAGTTTTTCTTTAGGTAAGCTTCTTTTGTTTGAAATGTTAGGGCTTTCTCATTTATATCTGGAATTAGTTATTATATTTTTAAAAGTAATAGGTTGCAATACATCTCCCAAAACATCTTCCAAAAACATGGTACATTCTTAAAAAAAATATTTGGATTAGGCATTTAATTTAGTGTTTTTAATATGCACAGTTCTCAATGCTCTACATAAGACCACCATTCTTCGTTTTAAAATTTCTAATCATCATCATCATCAGCTTTTAAATGGCCCACTGCTGGACATAAGCCTCCTCTCCTAAAATTTCTAATATCTCACATTTACTTACTCTCTTCACAATGAGTTCCTAAATGCGCCCAAGGGTTCTTACAGATACATTCGTAGCTCGACCACAGTTCCTTACAAATGGCCCTGTTTTGGCACGGGTTGGGCACACAGGAGGGCTTGCAGTCCTTGATGATCTCCGACAGGTGGACAGACATGTAACTGTAGATGTCCAAGATCTCGCCATTTACGACGAGACCTCTGAAGCAGCCGATCAAACCTTGATTTACAGCAGACTTCTTTAGATGCTCCCTGAAAATCACTCAGATTTTATTTATGGAAATGAATTGGATTATTCTATTTTATAAGTTTTTCAAGGTAACTGGCTATATTTTTCTATCTGATTTATCAGTATTACTATATTACATATTGAGTCAGATTTTGCCATAATACTTTTAAGCCTGATTTTAATGTGCTTATACTTACGCCGTAGCACCACCAATGAACATAGAACCTTCAAAGGGTCCAAATTCCTCTTCTAACAGTAGGTTAAGCATCTGATACTCGGTGTTGAGCATGAACCTCACGTGATAAAAGTTGTAGTCAATCCATATCTTGTGCCATTCACCACCGTTTAGTTTACGTTTGGAGTTTATCACCAGCTTTCTTGTAGTTCCCGTGTTTAGAGTAAAGTTGAATGTAAGCTCGTGTTCTACAAAATAATAATAAGTAAGTCAGTCTTTTTGAGCAGACATAAAAATAATCTTACAAAACTTCTAAACAAATTGAGATTTAATACCTATTTTTCGGGTTGGAGATTGGAATCCAGAGGCAGCTAGTAGGAGAACGTAATAAAAATACATACCTATTGTCATATAACTTACCGCTAGTAAGAGCGACCATAAAAGATGGATAGTTAGGTCTGATCGGCGGCTGGAACAACAGAATAGCGCTGGTGCCTGTCGTCCTGAAACTGAACGCGATGTCTCCCTTCCTCCAACCTGGCACCTCGATGTAGGACTGTGACGTGGTAAATGTTACTACGTAGCGTTGGGTGTCTAAAAAAATTGGTATTTCTGCTTTTCAGTAAGAATTGAGAAGAAATTTCATGTAAATCTATGATCTGTGTCTACTCCTTTACGAAACTGGAGTGTCTGTATACAAATACTCGTAACACTAGAATATTATTGGTACTTACTGGTTTCAACACATTCTAGAGGACCTAACGTAATTCTTCCTTGTGCATCTTCGGGCAAGTCTTTCTGCTGTAAGAAAAACATGTCAGTGATCCCAAGACTGGTCGGTTTTACAAAGGTTCCTTCATCGCTGTGCCACTTGCCGTCTTCATTGGAGTCACAGTTGCAGGACTTGGTGGCATTCACACAAGTAGCGTTAACTCCGCATGGACAGTAGCCCCTGTAAATTTTATGGTAGTTCCATAGGAGGATTAACTTTTGCTTTTAGTGAAGATTTTAGGGATTATGCACATTTAGGCCAGACAAGTTCTACATTCCACAAGTTCGCTTAAAATAACATGTTCTTACGACATTTACAAGAATTAAGCGCCTAAACATCGCTAAAGCGCTGTGCAAAAAGAGAAAGCATTCTGTAGCAATTCTAGCGTAATATAGTAATTTGAATTTAAGGGAAAGTTTTATAGGAATTTAAAATACAAAATGAATATAAGCTTAAACCTGAAAAATGACCTTTTAACACTCCCCAAGAAATCAACAGTATTATTAGAGGAGGATATGAACCACGTTGCGCTGTGCAACTCAAGAGGCGCCTTCATGCAATCGTACTTAATGTACTGTCTACAGTACAAGGAGTGAGAGATTAGTTCCTGTAACATCTCCGCTGTGAACTCCCTGTATTTAATGCTGAAGCTGAAGTCATTGCCTGACGCTGAGCGTACATCCTGGAAGAAATAACTTTGGCAAAATTGTGGATATAATGTTTAAAGTTTTGCACAATTCAAAAGTGCCTAATACCCAAAATTTATATTTTTTGTTTTGGTCAAGACTATTTCTGTCTATATTATATTAATACTTTTTTGTAGCTTTTATTCCTTGGAAAAGAAATAAAAAGACATAAAAAAATATTATAGATTGTCGTAAAATTTGATCGTCATTATCATCAGCCTATCTTAGCCCACTCTCCTAACCTTTACAGGCACTTTAATATTAATAGTAAACGCTTGCTTTATAAATATTATAGGAAGTCGATTTATTAGTCTAAAAAATAACTTTATACTCACAACTTGGCTAGGCAGATTATGCTCAACAACCGTGGTAGATGAATCCGCTTCTATTTGGAACTCGCACTTGACATGCGCAGGTGGAAACTTGCCATTACCGTCAATATCTATGAGGTACACGTCATTCCTTGTGTAGCCAAGAAGAGCCAACTCCTCGCAAGTTTTACGGAAAGTTGCGAAGTGACAGTTCTCACCTATGTAACCTTCAACAAAGAGGACAGAGAATTATAGTGAGTTTACGGGTGAATTGATAATTTTATCATTCTGCTTTAGTGACTAAGTGTTCCTAATCTCAACTGATTATTTAAAAAAAAAAGGTTATACAAACTTCGTTAATTGCATTTCTATTACCTGTTAAAAGGAGTAAGCAAAAAGTTATTGGTCGCGAGGAACACGTTCTCATGTATTATAGACCGAAAAAAGTTATCAAATTATTTATGTTAAAATATGATTCTCACCAGTATTATCACAATTACAAATAACTCTGTCTGGACTCTGTGTAACGGAGCAGATCCCCCCATGTTCACAAGTGTTTGGCCTCGTACAGGGGTCCACATATCTGCAGTCGTCTATCGCCACCTCGCCGACCACTCTCTCGGTCATTATCACAAATCTCGGCTCAATTAGCAGCCCGTTTATTTTTATGTTCCTCATGCACCCAATTAGACCTAAGTTAGCTGATTTCAGACCGCTGCCTATTACGATCTTGTCTTGGAGCTCGAAGTCTAAACCTGGGAAAAAGGTAATTACAGAAGAGTGATGTAAGAGACTTTCATTTTCATTTCCTTCCCTATCGTTTATGTTCAATTAAACAGTATGACTGTTGTGATTGTTAATGATTTAGTACCTATGTTGTTGAAGAACATTTAAGTGTTAGTAGCTGTAAATAAATGTCATGTTTCCATAACCCTTCACGCATGAGAACAAGACAAGGCATCTAAAATCTGTCTTTTTATGTACTCTATTTCTATGTTGCGACATTGATACATTGGCAACAAGACACCATAAAACTGAATGACCTTTGCCATAACAATACATGACCTTTTTCTGTCAGAATATGACTAATTTTCTTTTAATATTCTTATTTACTTATTTTACAATATAATTAGCCGTAAACATTGCGTGAAATTTCTTACCAAACATTTGTACGTGTTTGTTGTGATGATCGACAGTCATCTTGATCCTTCCCTTCCTGTAATCCAACTCGACGTTGTGCCAATCATTGCTCACGTTGAACTTCACAGATTTCAACACCGTTACGTTCTTGCCAACGTCTGATACAAGCTCGAATCTTATCTCTTCTTTTACCATCCTCACCTAAATACATATCGTTTGTTTGCTTGAATATTTATTATGAGTATTATTGGTATATGTTGGTTTGGTGTTATGAACAATTTACATGTTCTGTGCGAATCGAAAAATAAATTGCAACCAATACAATTTGTAATAATGTTCTTGGCAGTAACAAAGAGCATGACGTTGAATCCAAAGAAGCTGGCCTCTGCGTTATTTAATATTTAAGCACATATACAAACGTATTTTCCAGATCAACAATTGTGTCATTGGATATTTCTGTCGTCGGAATTCCCAGTCATATGATTGTACCATACACAGTCTTCAAAATCTAGGCTTACTAATCCATAATAATGGAATAAGAAATATTGTGGTCATTTCAATAAACGGATCATACTGTTACTTAACCAGAATCTAATTATAGACCTTACAGGTGACATCGATCCAATCTAGAGCTTGTTATTAACTATCCAATGAGGTAATCCTTGATCTCCAAGTTGAGTAAATTTTGTTGTTGCAACTTGGCACAGAAGTCTAGACCGTATTTTGCATTCATTTACAATTAATCCGTATCTTGTTTACTTGTGTTGTAATTAACAGCGTTGTATAAGAAGCAGATTTCGATACCTACGTTTTTGCTCTTGTTTTTTCACTAATGTTTCTAGAGCTGGTTAAATTAGCGCTCATTATAAATCTAGGTTAATTTTGCGAAACTCTTTGAAGATCAATAGACGGAGTAAATTTGCCTTTGCATCGTTTGTCGATTTAATATCTACTGACTATTCCCAAAATGCAGTCCAAACACAGACCAGATTTTTAAATAACTTCTTAGTGTTTGTTGTTTTTTAATTCCGAATCAAATTATAGTCTAAGCAGGTGTTTAACTCTTGAAACAACATCATGTAAAATAGTTGAGCCAATTTACATATTAAAAACATACACAGACTTGTTTCTTAAGCGTTAGGTATGATTAAAACTTACCTCCCAGTAACCTTGCGTCGAAGTCTGACTATATGCCAACACAGCCATATTCTTGCTGGTTTTAAAATCAAACTTTAAATTTACCGTATGACTCTGATTTAAAGGCCACCATATATGCGATGTAGCAAACGGGTACGTAATGGGTATAACTTCTATATCTATATCCTCAAACTCAGGGTCCAACACCCCTATGTAGTGGACTTTAGGGTTATTTTGCTTTAACTCGTACAGAATTGAAACGTCATTGTAATAAACGTATTTCAAGTTGCCAGCGAAATTGTTGAAAGATTTCAATCCTTTCATTTTGTGTAAATCCGGGCCACCGCATATGTAGATTTCTGGATCAATGCATAAAAACCGAGCACTCCCTGGTACTTCGTAAGTCTCTGTCGTGTTGTCAAGGTATACATATACAGTTTGTTCTTGTAGTATTACTGTGAGATTGTGCCACATGTTGTTATTCACTTTTTCCCCTAAGTAGTCTTCGACGGGTCCATCTCCTAAATCTATTTGTATGGCGACTTTTTCATCGTGTATTGATAAAGCTATGTAGTGGTGTTTGTCGTCTATTTGGCCGCTCGCATAGAATAATGCTGAATCGTCGAATCGGGTCTGTGAAATTGATTAGTTACAATGATTACTTTCTTCTTAAGCGTTTTATTTCTGCTCTATAAAATCGTAATGATCAAATACAGTTTTATTAGTACGAATGCTATTTAAACTGTTCTCATAATGTTTTATAGCCAAATACTAATTACATTAATCAATATTTTTAATTACTCAAAGTTATGAACGGTTTGTTATAAATAAATATAAGTTAATTCAATAGTGTTGTTGGACTATTGATAATATCTATGTCGGCAAGAAGTTACATTATAAAAGGATTATTATATATTAAAGGTAAATAAACGATATTTTTGAAATTCTTCTTTGGTTTAATATTCTTGTGTTATGATAATGTATACTTTATTAGATCTTAGAATTGCACTGTGAATTATATATTTTAATTATTATGACCTTAAGATGCAAATTACGAACTAATATACGTCTTTTTTTCTTTATTTTTATACAAAATTAGCAAACGGAAATAATATTTTATGTTGTTTTAAGTTAACCTCTACTTTAAAATGTGTTTCTTTATCTAAATATATGCAAAACGTTTTAAAGTGGTCCGTTCTTTTATTTGCATGTGATAATGAATTGCTTTGTGCGCAAACAAGATTATAATTTTTGATGGTTTGACACAAATGGAGATAATTTTAAATATATTTATGTTGTCAACTTATGGCTTGAGAAGAATAAATGTCAGTTGGGTGCAATCTTTAAAACCTGATTTGAATATTAAATATGGCTTAAATTTAATCAAAAGTCTTTTTCGACGATGGAAGAAATTTTTGTTGTGGAACACACTAGGGAGTGGACCAAAATCACCTGTGCAATGTAATAATTGATGTGGCTTAACCTTCAGCAATGTAGTAGAATTTTACAGAAGTGAATTAAGACGTGTTAGATTGCATCTAAATTATCTATTGTAATCCAAGCAATATATTTGGATAACCCTGCCTATACATTACATAACTGTAGGACTTACGGAATTCTAAAAGCCATTTAGATTTTCAGCAATAATATCTATTCATATTATAACATTGCAAAATAAAGTATGCATGCTTATTTGTATCATATGTAGGATATATTAATATTCAGCCCGTGACATTATTAAAAAGCATTAAATCCGACGAGACCGATTTACTGAAATATAAAATTGTATTAAAGGTCAGCCCAGCCGTTACCCGGCATTGTTCAATTATTATGTCATTTTAAAAAGGAATTTCTGTATATTCGAGACAGCCTTGACCTTTTATAGTATTATACCTATTATTTTAAAAGACTATAACGAACGCCGCGCGGCACTTAGATGTAGGTATGTACTTTATAGGTTAACTGCATAAGTAGTACCTATAATATACTTCGATAACTGCTAATTACATTATTTTCCAGCCATGTTCATTGACTGTAGAATTTTTAACAAAAACTTAGACTGGTACAATTCAGTGGTATAAAACTTTTAGTAGATACCATTCCTAGTAAACATTAGAACCGTTATAGTATTTCTTAAATATGCATTTAGGTGATAATTTTAACTAAGATTTTACTGTTCTGGTTTTTGCATCTTATACTTAAATTAATGTATTTTTAAAACATATTTTAATAATCTTAAGGATAACAGCTCACAAGCACAAAGTTATCACGTAAAGAGCACTGGTATACATGTTAATGTGAATATTATTGAGTGAAAGTATTACAGCTCACATTGATTAAAATAAAACCGTAGTTTAAGCGTCCGTTTATAGGATTTGGATTTGCCATAAATGCTTTTTTGATTGTAAAGCATCTGATAAAATATAAATTCGGAATCGCGTTAATTATGGAATATTCTTTATATGGCTTCATTGGATAAAACCTGAACTATTAAGAATAATAATTATATAACAAACTGCTTAGATTAATTAGTATATCTATGATGATTAGAATGACATTTAATTTTAAAGTCCTTGATGATAAACACTCTACTGTGTAGGTTTTTTTGGTAATGAAAACGTCGCCCCACGCTAGGAATTTCTCCTGAATCGTGGGTGCGTTATACAAAAATGAATTAACACATACACAAACACCCAGACTCGGAACAAACATCTGCGGATGGCACAAAAACTTAGTCCCGTACGAGTAATCCCAAGCGCAGTTGTCTGCGCCAATTAGGTCGTCAAGGTATAGATTTATATAACTTTGTTGAATTTGTATTTACAAATAACAAAAACGTTGTACCCAAACGAAACTCCCGGAACTTCTTGTATCTAATACATCATACAAAATGTCTCCAATCTAGATAAAACCACATTACCTTAAAGTGCATGCTGACACGCGTATTCGTAGAGTGCACTCGGTCCTTCCAGTCGTAAACGCGATACGACACGTAACTCGAGCCGCGGAGAGTCAACACAGTCGCCGCTGCAATGTAATGCTAACATCATTGCTTAGCAATTATTATATTGTGTCAATTAACGGCCGAGGCTTATGCCCAGCTGTGGGACACCTAAAATCTGATGATAATGATATTAGCCATGTTTATTTGTTTGTTATAAATCGAAGGGTATTGAAATAAATATCTATGAGATGTGTTGGTAAAGTGCGCTTGGTCCTTCGAGTTGTAAATGCGATACACGTAACTCGAGCTCCGTTCAGTTAATACAATCGCCGCTGTAATTTAACACTAACACGATTGTTATTGTAATTATTTTGATATTTACAAGGTTTTTATCAACATACAACAACTACAATCATATTGAAAAAATGTAAGAAAATTGTTACTCTGGAAGAAAATTAGTTCATGCAGTCGCGCCGACAGCCGCTAGATTTAACAATTTTAGTGATTGAAAACATTTGCCTCAAGAAACGTTTTCCATAACGGTTTTGAAGAATATTATTGCCAGTAAATTAGTTGTAGCATAATTTGTAGTTGGATTAAGATTGCTTTTCCAATAACTCAAAATGTTTGCAAAATAATTCGATCCCGTCTCTGATGCATACAACCCAGGGCTGATAGTTAATCCTTAGCTAGCGAGAATGAAAAGGTATTCAATTGAATATTTCTATACTAAACCATTTTAATGTGAAACATTCAATGCAACCGTGTCGTAGCTTATTGTGGGTGATATTGCCAATGGCCTTATCGGTGGGTAATGATGGAATGTATTACATCACGAGTGACAGTAGCTACAAGCAGTTGGTCACGTTTAAAATAAAATATGATAGTCAATCAAGCCATGCTACCTTGGAGGTTGAGAGGAGGTGTCTATTAGTTTTAAGATTCTATTTCTTTATGGATGGATGTTTACTATGACAGAATAAAAATCGAACTGCTGTCAAGAAACACGCTCACAGTGTGCGACCTTGTAAAAAAAGTTAGAAGTAGGTACCTAAGATTTTTTATTTCTAATGTAAGTATATCGCTTTTCAGAGTAAAGGCGGTTAAAAAGAAATGAGCCATTGTATACCTATCGAGACAAAAGTGCATTAAATGCACACGCGACACACGGATTCGAGATCGACTAACATCTTATAGAAAACAAATCTATGAGCTGCAGAAAGTTTACATAATTTATTTACTTAGACCAGAATCACAGTACTTCGAGGCAGAAACAAGTTATTAAGCTTAAAATGGCAATGAAGTAACGATGACTCCCAATTACATTGATGTCGGCGTACGAAAACATTTGAAAGGCCGAATTGGTCAAAGTTCAAATACTTCACTTATAAACATGTTTTTGCAAACGAGTTTTAGCGAAGTCTAGTATTAAAAACGTATTGATACATAGAACGATAGCCTTGATGCATTAA
This sequence comes from Abrostola triplasia, assembly GCA_946251915.1. NCBI lineage: Eukaryota > Metazoa > Arthropoda > Insecta > Lepidoptera > Noctuidae > Abrostola > Abrostola triplasia. Next base: position 3,827,587 of record OX276433.1, read on the forward strand.
TATGGCTACTTATGATGAACGTATTGGAAATATATAAAGATTTACAAAGACGATTGATTAAGAAATCTCTTTTGTAGCTTGAAAGTGATTACTTTATTACAAAAATATGAATAGTTTATTTTTCATCATCATCAGCCGTAAAACGTCCACTGTTGCACAAATGCCTCCCCCTTAGAACGCCACAATAGTTTGTTTTTAATTATATTAATTCAAGTGAATATTCACGCTGTTTTCCATCGAAACGACATTTGAAGTGACGGACTAGATTCCAGATCAACACCAGTAAATGGGTATACCATAAATACAAATCTTTTTGACTTGGTAACTAACTTAATCGTGATGTAGAGCGCGCTTGCATAACATTTTAATTATTTTCCTTGGACTTATGTAAGAAGTGGACGAGATAAATCTGCGTTTGAGTAGTAATAAACCTAAATAATTGGGCAGGGTAGTTAAGATTTTAATAGATTTCGTTTTTGAGTTAACTTTTAAGAGCTGTCGGAGAGCGGAAAATAGAAAGGAAGATAAATGATCTTGTGGGTCACCTGATACTGATAGTAATTTATCCACTTTTGATCAATTATTGTGATATACATAAGTGATAGTTAAACATTAAAATGATCTCGAATATGGTTGTGATTTCGGATTTAGAAATTTTGCTCGTTAAAATTTAGAGTGAGGGCTCTAAATTTAAAATTTCGACAAATTTTTAATATTTCTAAGTTTAAATATCATATTATTCTGCAATATCGAGTAAGCACTGTATAACATAATATCTATCAAAACCAGATACTTACTGAAAACATCACACAGATGCTCCTCATACAAAGTCCCAAAACAATCACACCGGTACCCATTATACTCATTAATGCACCTGGAACCTTCGAAACACAGGTTCTCCATAGTCCTGCACTTATCTATACAGCCTTCTTTTACATTTTCATGCTTGGTAGCTATCAGAGGTACTATTGGTAGAAGGTCTGAAGCCGCCTTTCCAGAACTTAGGACCATGTCGCTGATGCAACCGACGAAGGATTCTATTATATACTTCACACCGTGGAGTTTCTCTTCGGAACTTAAACCTGAAAGATATTATATTTTGATGATTAAATCATTTTAACAGCTAGTCCAATAGCTTATTGACTGGATTTGGCAAGTGTCAATTAATAACCAGAAAATATATGTGTAAATGTTTTTTGGCTGGTTGTATTATGTAGGACTCAGCATCCCAATATAAAAATCTCGAAGCTTTAAACAAGTGGTTGCGAATTATGTGTTGTGTTAGTACGGGAATAAAGTAACTTACCTCCGATAAGAATGACAGATGTCAAGTTATCGGTGATGCCGTAATTAGTGTCGAAACTGAGACCCTGAAACAATAGTACAGAACAGCCATCATCATCATCAGCCGGAAGACGTTCACTGTTAAACAAAGGCCTCCCCCTTAGAACGCCATAACTGTACGAAACATTACAGTTTCAAAATTGTTAGACATTTCGTTCGACGTAGGTTTGCTGCTTTATTATTTTGATTGGAAGTTTTAGTAAATTTACCTATATTTGAAACGACTAGAATTCCATCAGAATCCTAAATCAAAGAAAATTACGAGTATCACACTCTCTCCCCAAATTTTGTATGGAAGGTAAAAATTGCTGGCCCTTAGTTTTTGAAGTTTGTAAAAACTTTTGTGAGCTTTGAACTAAAATTACAATTCTATTGTTCCTCTAAAAGCGTCAAAAACACGAGGTGAGCAACTGTTCACCTCATAATACAATTAGGTCCAAAACATGACACACACGTTGTGGCAGGTCGCTAACTCGACGTTATGAAGTGACTCGTTTCCTTTATTAGATTCTAGCAATTTACGCAACACTACCAACTTTATGTTATTTTCATTGAGAGTTCCCTGATATCATCTCATTCATAAATATGAAGCTTGAAGTTTAAAAATAGGTTGGTGGTGGAAATGATTGCGCATATTACCTACAAACGTATTCATGAATGGAAAAATCATGGAGGCTTATGATAGCTGTATTTATTTTACAAGCTGAAGCCTTGGTTTTCAAGTTTTCGAAATGTTTAATTTGCAATGGTCTTCAGTAATTTACTCGTGACTTAATTTTAATTATTGTTTAGTAAATAAAGCAATCACACATACATAATTTGGTATACTGAACCAGTGTGCTAGTGTACCATATTTTTGGGGCTACTATAAATTAGACATAATAGTTATAAATATCTTCTGAATCCTCATCCATCGCACTTACCTTCAAGTAGACTTCTTCTTTGAGTTGGTCCACTTTGGCAATGAGCCTGGCTCCATGAACATCAATCGTGACCACCACACTGTGCCACTGGTCTCTATTCAACGCTCTTCCGACTGTGACAGATGTCAAATGTTTACCAAATACGTGAACAACTGAAAATAAAAGAAGGCGAATTAATGACGTAGAATGTACAGAATATTATTTCGAGAGATGTTGGGAAATATAGATGTCTGCAAAAATGTCTGACTTCATACGTCATCTTAATTTGTCAATTTTGTCACAATCCTGTATAAATAAGTTTGTTAACGATCGCATAATTATTATACCTATATACCTATATGTATGCATCGACAAATTTAAAAATAGTATTTGACTTAATTTAATTGAAATGGTAATGTATTAGAATGTTATTTTAATTATTCATTCGCTTATTACCATACCTACAGATTTTAATTATTCATAAACTAAACGGTAGTCTTTTAGATATACGTAGGTACAACATAGTAATGTTTCTATTGCCATCAAACCTGACAGACTAGTACTGGCTTACATCTATAAATACATATATTGTACCTACAAACGCACCGTAGTGACCGACTTGAGAGAATACAAAACACTAAAACATTGTAAGGCAGATAGACAGATCGACAGACAGACGACATACGATAGATGGACGTTTGAATAGGAAAGTCTTGACACGCTAGAGAAAAAAGCGAAGGCTTGGAAACGACTCCGGTGGTATGGACGATGAGAAATTATTACCACGCAAATGATAATAAATGGCAGTATGATCGGAATTTATAAAAGTTGATTGAAATTACAAAGGACCGACTCTACGCTTACAATGTACCTAGCGAGTTCTACAACTACACATATTTTACACAACAACTCATCCAAATATTATGTTGGTTTTAGTAAGGATAAGTTAACCATTGCATGGTCATTTGCTGGCTCTCCACAGTGCATCAAAGCAGCTCCATCCATGCGCAATAGGCCGCCATGACCGCAATTTGGTCAGAAGGACATGAATACATCACAGTAACTCCAACCATGCGAACTAATACATACCTTCTAATTAGACAATTATTGTAACGGAGAAGATTTCATGTTATTAGAAAATAGGCTGATATAATCGAGGCTAATTTAACGACAGATCCTTGATGAATAAATGCCAGCCTCATAGTCCAAGAGTGAAGTAGTAGTAATGGGATATCATCAATTTAGTACAACGACTGATCGGCATCGCCTCAATGCTAGACGTCAACTAATATATATTGTTTTCGTCCGTGAATTATCGCATCTATCCCGCATGTCGGCGGCTCGCTGTAGGAGGGATAACTTCAGTGATATATTAAACGAAATGCGATATTCAAATGCGAAACCGAAGAAGATACTACGGAGAGGCGATGGTAATCGCTGTTGTTGTCAATTTCTGATTATATATACGACTTGTACAATAAATGCATGAACATTTTTTTATTAATTTTATGGCAAGTATACTCGGTTTAAGTATCTGAAAAATCTTAAATGTTTTTTTTATTAAAATTTTGCCATGCGACCTTATACGTAATTCATAATCATTTATTCACAACCAATATACACAAAATATAATATGGGTATTACATAATGATAACCACTATTCTATATATATATATATAGGTACCTATATCAACTTACCTTTTAGTTCACCTTTTTCCACAATAACGTATAAAGCATAAGGTTGCATCTTAAAAACTGGATTTTTTACATTATGGTACACCAACAAGCCATGAGGGAGCCGTGTTCTAAATTTAAATGATATTTCTCTGCATAACCTGGAATGAAAAAACAAATGAATAATGTTTATTTTTTTACCACAATGTTAGATTTAGAATAGAAATATAAAAATATACTTTTTTCTTCTTACCTAAGTTGAAATCTCTGTATAATATCTCCATCGAGCTGTATAAAGGTGTTGTCTTTGGCAAACATGAAGGTTTGATGGTGTCCCGACTCCGCGAAGGTCAGAAACCTGTCTCTATCGCTCGGCGGTATTGGCGGTATCGCTGTGACGTATGTGGACGTCGATATGTTGACTGTGGTGACGCTTGACGATGGTGACGTTAATGGTAATGTCGTTGGTGGTAGCACTGGAAAGATGTACGAACCTATTGGTACGTTTTAGGCTTTACTTCTAAGCTAACACTTGCCATAGACGAAACAAATGAAGTTAAACACAATAGAAAAAGCAAAAACAATAAAAATTGCATTTACAATTGCATATGAATATGCCTATGAATACTTGCATGTATTATTTATTAGATAATGTCTAGTCAGTACAAGATAGACGACAGAATACCTACTAAGTAGTACTAGTGCTGTATTCTTACTTATATGGAGAAATAAGAGAATTTAATCGATTTACTCTATAGCAAAGGAGAAAAACCCTGAAGGTAACTTCTATTTTCCAACAATGAAATGTAAGTACGATAAAAAAATAATTTTGTGGATAACAATAGTTGACACAGTCATTTTGCACTCATGGACCAAACAAAGTACAGAATAAAATATAAGTTGCTACACATGGTTACGCGATTGACAAGGAACAAAATTCACAATTCTTTCTCTTCAGATCAGCGAGTAGGGAGATCTTGTTTAATCGATGTGTCGACATGATGGCATAAGAATACTTTCGATTCGACACACTGAAATCGTAAGTGCCTGTAATTACTTAGGCAACACAGCATTAAGAGTATCACGTTTTTATAATGTTCTACTGTTTATGATACTTCGATTAGCAACAGTCTGAATACATTCATAATCATAATCCTTTGTAGGCTCTTTGAAATCATAGTCAGAAGAAGCCTTAATCACCTAAGATTCGCATTTCTGGACAAGTTGATGTCAGCTCAACGTGCTTAACACGGGACCGTTATGTATCTTAATCAAGACAAAATAGTTTAAACAAAATATGACATGGCATTATGGGAAAATTATGTCAATAATGTACTAGATACTAACCTTTTTCCTCTGAAGCCAAATCAACCGGTAGACTGCATTCAACATCAGCTGTTCCATATAAAATAAGTAATACGATCATACTTATATTTTTTCTTTGAGATGATTTTTCCATTTTGCGGTATTGGGTTCATTTATCTGCAATCAATATGGATTTATGTTATATAATCCTCCATAGAATTGAATGTTTTCTAGTATGAAGTCTATATATGTCCCATTTAGGTGGACAGTTTATTACTATTCATCAGACTTGCACCGAATTCGTCGCTTCTTACAACGCGCTTCCCGGGGGCAGAAGGGAATGATAACACTGATCCACAATTTATACAAACTGAAAACTACTTATCTACACGTGATGCTTATAGTTATTATCATGCGATATAGAAACCACAGCCAGAATTTACTTCCAGCACCTACCTAGACACTAATTCGGCTTTGTATTGGAAATGTAAACTTCATCTCCAAATTTTAAGTGGATTTGTCATTTTACACGCAACAGAAACTTAAACTTTATTTAGAAGGCCATAGGGTTTACTTTTGAAGTACAATTTTTTGTATAGGGCATTGGGCGGAAATGTGGAATCAGAGTGTTAGAGTGTGGGCTGGCTAAAATACGTCCAATATATGTTGAGCTATCATACCCAAAGCTGTTGTGTAAAGTATCTTCGGAAAGCGAACTGGTCGAAGTATAAAGGTTCAAGTTAAATTGGATTCAGTTGTCAGGCTAAATTGGCTCAAGTAACCGCGTTTGTCTCGAGAAGCGGCTTTCGGTTGACACATCGGTTTTTGAGTTAGCTTGTGTATGACATGCTGACTTATGTCCTGTATTGGAGATTTATACCGGGTAGTACAAGTGATTAATGGTTTGTGACTGCAAATCTGCTACTGGAAGCGAGGAGTTAATATCAGAGAATTTGCATTGTTTGCTTGTGAAACCTACATAAGAGGAATGCATTATATTCCATTATTCATTCAAATTGTTGTTTATTACCTACTTAAAATAAATGAACATATAAATTCATTGTTATAATCTTATAGCTATACATAGAATACGTACTATTCTAAATTTAGAATTTTGAGTATTTTTCTTACTAAAAAGGTTTAAAGCAAATCGACAGTACATGCACCTATTCAATAACGAGTTTTATAATGAAAAAAAATAATCTAAATAACTGCTTCATTGAGCCTTCGACGTTCAAAGACATAAAGTAAATGCATAAGGAAATTGTTCGTGAAGACTGAGAGGAAATGACTTAATGGAAACCAAGATCATGTGCCGACGTGTTAGTGTATAGTACAGCGGCTAATCCTGTACAGAACATGAAATTCTAGTTTATAACGTCACTTTTATCTTAGAAACGCATGTAGGATCTAATTTATAGTATTGCTTGACTAGGAATTTTAGCGACAAATAAACGTATTTATTTATCGAATGTAAACATGCAATCCTGGTTCTCGTCGTGCGATAGAAATAAATTACTGTTCAAAATGTATACTCACACTAATATCTTAAGAAATCACAGCCGAAATCACATTAAAATAATCATTTGCACATTCTAACTGCACTCGTAAAACAAACTTCAATTTAATTATGGCGCGCATTCCACAATTATATATTTTTTAAATCGACCACAGATCACCGCTTCACTTTTGAATTTAGAACTCTTATTTTTTATTTCACTGGCCAGGAGCACGTCGGTTACGCGCCCCCTTTCAACCGCGGAGTTCCTACTGACGCAAACTTTAACAGCACGTAATAACACTAACAAATTGTCCTCGTGGGTCATAGCTGTTCCCAGACGCAGGACTTAGGATGTTAGCGGAGAGATTCAATCAGCGGTTTGTAGATCTGGCGAAGCGGTTTGTTTTATAAAGATTTACTTATTGTTTTGATATACCTAGGTAAGATGGTAATTGTAAAATTAAAGTACCTAGAAGTTAAAAGTTTTTTATGATGATGTTAATTATAATTTATTGTTAGATAAGTACATTAGCCAAGTGATAGGCGGTTCAAATCCCACCTCACGCCAATTTTCATTTCTCTGTGATCTACAGACATTTGTTTCAAATCTAGGCTTAAACGAATGAAAGAGAGATGAACGGTGCAATAAAATGCAACCACTTATAAAAAAAAACTTTGTATTAACTATAATATTTAATGGATACTTACTACTGGATCATGAACCGTTTATAACAGTTGAAAGAAAATTCGTAAAAATTTGCATATAACAGTATTAAACGCGATTTCGCTCATCACACTGCAGCTGCACACTCAATACGGCTCAATCTCTGTGCAATGCATGCCGTGATTAATTAAGGGGGCACTCAATTACCTCAGGCACCATCTGACACGATTCAGTAATTTAATTTACCTCAATGCCTCGTTAATTAGCAATTTATATCAATTAAACATTCTGCGCTAAAGGGATTTATTTTGTGAAAATATAGCGTAACAATCTTTTTGTTGGAGTGAATTAAAAGGAGTTGTACCATATATAAAAGATATTGTTTCTTGAGAATAGAAAATTTGGTAGGGTTTAGGGTAATACGTTGCGGGTTTACTGATACTAATTTAACTTTCTATGCAATAACTATCTAATATATAAGATAATTGATCGTTATTGCGTTGTAATTAAGACTCGGATCATATTCGCGTACAGATTTAGATAATATTAGTTTTAACTAATCTTGACATTCTCAAAAAGACTAGACCCAAGTTAAACCATATTTTAAAAAAAATATGAATGTGAATAAGATCTAACCTATGATATAGTAATCGTAATTATCTTCGCAGAAGTTACAAAAAAACAGCCGAATTGAGAACCTCCTTTTTTTGAAGTCGGTTAAAAATACCTTGAACTAGGTACAGAACGGTCACGGAACTAAACAATGCTCATTGTCGCGGATAATAAAAACGATTCCATTTACTTATCTCTCACATCGGCTTTCTTGTCCGCTCTTCTGTTTTACAAGCAATTTTCAACGCTTTCGTTTCAATAACCTCATATTTGTTAACAATGAGGTCTGTGCGTGACAATTTTTTCCCATTTACTGCGGGAAACCAACTTTTGATCAAACATTTGATTGCCTCACGAATTTGTCGAAATTTAAGTGATCGATTTCTACATTTGTTGTGACCTTGTTTTTTGTGGCCCTTGCGGCGAATGGGGGGTTAAAAGGTTATATCACAACCTCTATGCTATAAAAATACAATAAACCTTACTTAAGATTTGTGGTTTGATACAGGTCTTATTGAAACAACATTATGGTATGAAACCGACAAAGATCAACTAATATGTTTTCAACATACATCAAATTATCGTATACTTAGGTAGTTACTTAGTGATGTTTTGTAACTTAGTAAAAAGTAAAACAAGAAGGAGTCTATATTGGACGCGTATTCTTTTTTCAGTTTTTAACTTTATGTTCGAGTAACAATATCTATTTATATTTTCCTTATGATTTCATCAATCATAATTTTTATACATATGGTTTGAGTTGTATTACCTACTTTAATGTTATTATTTCGTTACATTTCTGTTAACAAGCTATTGCTTGTTTAATATTAAATTTATATTTAATTAATTATACTATGTAGGTACTTTATAATTGAGTACCTAACTAATAGGTATGGAAAGACCGAACAACGCATACTTCAGCTCATAAAAAAAAAAATATAACGCCTACAGGCGGTTTAAACTCTGACACCAGGTTGTTCATCAACCATACGATAGAAGAAGAATCCCAACAGTGAAAACATTTTGGAAGCCTGTCTTGTAAAAGTGTTGAAACATTAAACAAAGTAGTGATGAATTCCTCTTACAGTGAAATAAACGCTAATGTTAATTGATAATAATTAAAATAATTTTGACTATGAACAGCTAATAGAGCCTCTGATAGATATAATTATTAAAGAAGCTATTTTTTTTAATTATGCACTAGCTTTGCCCCGCGGTGTTGTTTGTTTGCCTGTGTTAATCCAGGGTGTCAGCTGTCATACCGAATTTTAGCAAAATTGGTCCAGCTGATTGAGCGTGAAGAAGAAACAAACATAAATACGTACACACTCACAAACTTTCGCCTTTATAATATTAGTGTAATTGTGAAGGACAGTTAGTAGTCCCCCTTTTCATTAAAGATCCACGAAGCCACGTTCTTCTCCCAAATCCTTAATACATTCTACGTCACCCCATCTAAGATTATAAGCGTAATCTTATAACATATACAAACTAATGTTTTTATAGATCCGCAACGCTGGAATGCGACTGACCTCTGTCGAAATGGCAGTGGTCAAGTCTGTGGCACCCACTCGATGCATCGAGCTATCATGACACCTACATTACTCTAGCCTAGGCATTTAATATGCATATATTATTGTCAGACGTGTTTGGTGTGTGGACTTTGAGGAGCTGAGATAACGATTTTATGGCTTGATGTGTTATTGTTAGACTGTGAGCACGAGGCAATGAATTTAGAGCCATTTTTTTATTATAACGTCGCCCCTCACTAACTGAATTTCTCCTGTGTCGTGGGCGCGTTTTATAAACACCCAAACTTGGGACAAACATCTGCGGATCGCACAAATTTTTGTCCCGTGCAGGCACCGAACCCGCAACTGCAGCTGTGCAACCGCTTAGCCGCTGCACCAATCAGGTCTTTTCAATTACTTGTTACCATTGGTATTGATGTTTGTTTGACTTTTTTAGTAATATTATCAGGTTTATGACGATTTCAGGATATGAAGTTTATACTACACCTATAACACTGGCTTAGAGTTTTAAATTGCCATATAAAACCACTGCGATTTGCACGATATATTATTATGTTGACACCTACTATGTACTTCTATAGCTACCCCGTTTAGCCTTTTTTGAAACATCCTTGCATCTTCACCCAAGGCCTAATGATTTATCGATGCTTCAACAGTAAAGACAAGACTCTAGCTCCCGTTCGTCATGACGTCATCATTACCACTTTAGTGTACAGTGTCCACATAACGTATCGAGCCATTAATGATCATTGGTCCATTAGTAATGATAGGTATAGTTACATTATTAAGCTTTGAATCGAGTTCAGAATCCACAGTTATGCAACTTAATGTAAACAGAAATTCAAGTTGCTCTGATTTATAAGACCTTGAATAAATTATTTTGGGGCCGGTGACATTTTAGTAAATGCAACAGATTTGATCAATCATTTATGCAATTTTGATGTTCGACAAGACATTTCAGTAACATTTTGGAATGTAAACCGAGAATGTAACATAAATTACACCGTATTTGAGTGTTCCGCAACACTTTCTTAGTGTATTAGTCAATATTTGTTTAAACAATCTAATAACTTTAGCTTTCAACATACAAAACAAATTAATAATGTTCAAACAATATTAAAATTTTGGAAGTAAAAAATTGACGGCCTCAAATCTATTCAACGTATCAATCTGATGACAAGGCAGGTAATGGGCCAAAAAACTCGTAAATAGCTACTTACCTAACGCATTGACTTATACAAATTTTTGACAAGGTAATTGCTCATTATTATCATTTGTAAGACGGAAAAAGTTTTTTATTACGTAACAAAACAGGGTTTCCAACCTCTTACGATTCGACCATCTTTTGGATACGTAAAACCTCTCTCTCGAGTATACAGTACCCCAATAATATTAGTTTCCACTTTCAGACAGGCCTTATTGTTCTTGCCGTTAGTGCACAATATATGGGCTTTCAATTTATTTCTTTGGCATTTCTAACGAGGTCACAAACTGCCCCTAATTCCTCAATTCACATAGAAGCTGCCTAATTTTTATTTTATTTTATTTGGGAAAACAAACAATTGTACATTGTGTCTTACTGGCTAGGTACATAACAAAATTAATTAATGTACAATCCACGACGTTTCCACATATTACCTTGAGAAGTACAGTTAAACCTAGTTGAAGCTTAAAGTTAGTAACTACTTAAATCTAAGTCTGAGTCTGAACCCCTGGTTTCTGAAAGGCTGATCAACACAAAAATTATTTAATCAACTGTCAAATCTCATGTCAAGCGCCATGATTGGTTGTTACTTTTTTTAGCCAACAAATCACAGATTCGACAGCAGGTCAAGTTCATCAGCCTTCTAGAAACCTTCCAGAAACCGGGGGTGGGTGTTATAAACAAATGTTGATAATTTTTATACTATTGGAGATGAGTAATCTAATCTAATCCTCATGTAAGTAGTGCAATTTAGGTTTATATTAATAGTGACCACACAGAAAAGACCGGTTTTATTGTGATTTCCAAATAAAACCTAGTTAAGATGCCACCAAGTGTACAACACACATTTGCGAATTCAAAACCATTGAGGCAACACAAAAAGAGAATAAAATAAATAGCTACTCATGAAACAAATATACTCATTAGGTATGTGTTTTTGACAAGGCAATTGCTGTATGACGTAAGATATTACATTCATATATAAAGGTGGTTAAATCAGAGATTCTATTTTGTCGATCTACTTAAAGCGAATGATACATAATTGCAGCTATTTGTGGATAGTTTAATAGTTATTGCGCATTAGTTCGTGATCGTATTGATGGCTTTTTTGCGTGAATCTTGTTAGTGCCTATTGCTTAAGTAAGTGAATTATGTAGTGTATTATAGAAATAGATAGAAAAAAAGCACCTGACTCCTGTTATTAATGTACGGACTTAGAGTGTATTGTAGAGCAGACTATACTAAAAGAGTTGCCTTGAAATGAACTCGGTTGCTTTTTTCCGTCATTTAGGTATTTGAAATGATGGCCGGTTGTTGGCCATATTGTTAGAATAACTGCAACTTGAGCGTTGACGTTGTAAGAGCGTGTATTTATTGATATTTAGGAAAAAAATAACAGTTTATAACAGTTCTGAGGATTAATCTAGCTGCGCCCCGCGGTGTTACCCGCTACATTTTTTCGGAATAAAAAGTAGCCTATGTGTTAATCTAGGGTCTCAGCTGCTTTGATATGAAATTTCATTAAAATCCATTCAGTAGTTTTTACGTGAAAGAGTAACAAACATCTATCCATGCTTAACTTTCGCGTTTATAATTATTAGTAGGGATTGTTTACTTCGGTCCGGTGCCGGTAAAAAGAACCACTAAAAGTATATTCCAAACAGAAACGTCCATTGCTAAGCCCTCTAAATAGACACAATATAGAAACTGATTAGCGCAGTGGCTAAGTGATTGGACTGTTGCGCTAAGGGTCGCGGGTTCGATTCCCGCATGGGGCAAAACTTTGTGCGAACCACAGATGTTTGTCCCGCGTCTGGGTGTTTGTGTATGTGATATTTCATGTTTGTGAAACGCACCCACGATACAGGAGAAATTCTTAGTGTGGGGCGACGTTTTTTTTAAATAATAAATAAACTATAAATAGAACCATACATGCTAACCACGTTGCCTAGGCCTAGCGTATAAATAAATATGAACCCATTTGCAATTTCCGCGCCAACAAACTGTAGGTTTTGTGTACCAAGCTCCCATGAGCTGTAGGTTCCGCCGTGTGCCGTGTAGCCATAATGTATGCTGTTTAAATATCCTAATAATGTATGCTCGAAGACAGCTCACTATGGGGATACAGGTTTCCTTACATTCATAACAGACTTACAAATAACTTTTACAAGTAGCTGCGGAAGCCTTAGTTAGTCTCCTATCTGGTAGTGTAAATTGTCCTATTTTATTTTGCTAGGAAGTATTAAATATATATTTATGTACCATAGGTATTATCATCAGCCGAAAGACGTCCACTGTTGAACAAAGGTCTCCCTCTTAGATAAGGTGGGGGTGCCATTAACCCCGCGCTAGTCAAGCGGCTTGGGGATCGCAGTATTGATGGTGAAGTCACAGAAGACGCTGCTTGCCATCTTCTGGTACTCTCAGTAGTTAGTAGTTTTGCTGGTTTGTATTCCCGGTACAACATATTCTTAAATACGAGACTTTTATCGGTCTAAGATAGTGACTGTACAATTACAAGTTTAATAAAAATAATTCGCATAAGTACCTAGGTGTGTATACTCAAAAAGTATTTTTTCATAATCTCCAAATCGGTTTATGTCAAAAATATTATCTTATTATTACAGTTACTGTTGTCACCGAAAAGTCTTAAGATCGAATGGTACACAATAGTAATAGAAACAAAACAAGTAAAATATTTCGTTATTATGTAAGCGAGAACAGACTGAGAATCCGATCGTCGGACACCGCCAGTGAATGGCTCTGGACCATCACTTATAATAATGTCTGTTTTCATTGTACCACGTCAACTGTGTATTATAATTACCGCACGATAAACGACGTGGCGTTCTAAGGGGGAGGCCTTTGTTTAACAGTGGACATCTTCCAGCTGATGATGATGACGTAAATTATTTTTAACTATTTAATTTACCAAGGAATGTTCTGTATTAAGCCCATAGTGCCTTTAACTCCAGCCAGTTGCATTGGCGTGTCAGCATGAAATGGCTACTAAGTTGATAAATTGTTCTCATGTTTTACGAAGCGACTGTTGAAGGTGCACATCGGCCCTTGACGACATTTTACTATACCTATTGGAAATTGTATGCAACATTTGTACTGACTATGCAACACTTTCCTATAGATTATCATCATGTCATCACATCACAGAGGTAAATTAACAATATTATCGGTTGGTGCAATATAGGACGCGTGCATCTCCAAAATCAACAGGTTTGTGGCAAATTCTAACCTTGCCTAAAAGACATAAAGTTTTTCAAATCACAATTTTTCTTCAAATTCGGCCTCAATATCTAACCCTTACAGTATTTTTTGTTATTTCTTATACTCTCTGAAAAGGCTTTGGTATGACTTTTCCGCGCGCGATTTGAACATTAACCATGTTTATTACAGGTTAGCTTCTTTTTTGTGAGTCTCGATGAATTAATCTCAGGCCCACCACAGGCAAGAGATATAATTAAAAGAAGCCATGAATACTACTACTCCTTTTAGAAATGTCGGTCGTGATTGTATGTATGAATGTTTTAGCTTTTACTTACAACATATTTAACTTGAGAGAAACTGTAAATACTCTTCAATACCTACTTTTTATATGTCGTGTCGTGTGACAACGCACTCGCACACAAAAGAGCAACGCTCGTCCGGTGGCGGATGTGTTGACGAGCGGCTCTGTTCGTGACTATCGCCTGTTACGATCGACCCACATACACACAATGACGCTCTGCGAGTGCGGACCACATGAAATATTGCACTACAACTCGATACAATCGGCCTTCGCGGATTCGAAATCGATGCTGTTCTGTATCGATTTGGGAATCTATTTCTATACTGATTGACCACATACATGCTTTGAATTTATCTGCATCGTACTTTGTTACGTTTTAATAAATGAAAATAGATGCTGGTGTCCAAGGTTCCATTTAGGTACCTAGTGAAGTTGGTGAGTACTTGGTATCGATTTAAGTTTATATAAAATAACAAAAATAGTTCATTGTTCAGTGAATGTAGATTTTTTTTTAAGTTAGCCTAAGGAACCGTGGATGAGGTAAACAGTGGATATGACTCGTTTTATTTCATTTTCTATTCCTCTACTAAATTATTTGTAGACACAAGATGAAAGGCAATTAGCACGTATTGTCTATATATATGAATGTAATCTATGAAGGAATCTTTCTGTCATTGTTACGTTATGTTGGTATCACCCCTCCTAGACAACTGGCAAAACACTTGTCGAAAATAAATTGAATATAATGATAAATGTATGGGCATGACGTTTATTTTTCAACTATGTTATCAATGACATATGTCAAACCAATATAGTTTTCATTCTATTCGATTTCTTTTTGCCAAGTATCTTTTGCACCAGTAAATCTTAACACCAGACAGTATATCAACACATCTTCACCGACGCCTTCCCGACATTCAGGTGTCACATACAACAAAAATATAAATAACATATTTTCAAACCATCCGGAGAAAACACGGCGACACTTCTATTTAATTTATACAGTAAAAAATAATCAATAATCATGCAAAACAATAAAACATTTGTGTTTAAATAAAAGAGTCATTAATGCTTTCCGCATACTGAACAAAGGCTTCAAAGAATTTCAACATATTAAGTAGATACATCCATTGTTTCCAACACGTCACTTGCACTATACAGACACAAGCCGTGTCATGAAATCCTATTCACGCATTCTTTATATATAATAATATAGTTATATACCAATACATAATATGTGTGTTATGTACGCGGAAGTTGTGGTTTCAGTTTATTTTTAATTGTTATAAGACACGATAACGATTGTTGTCAAGTTAGTCTAGTATGGCAAAAAATAAAGCAGTGTTAAATCACTCACGATTTAGGCTGGGTTATAAACAAGTTTACCAGATTTATTTGGTAGGTTTTATTGATGAAAAAAATCAGACTCTAAACGGAAAAACCAACTGCCCAAAATTTGATATCGTTAACAAAATTTTGAAGATTCTAAACTTGCTTAAACTCTTTTTAGTCGGCAACAATTGGGTAAGTATTCGCTTGCTACGGCGATTTCGATAGTCTAAGGCCTACTAAGTCGAAAAGTGGTGCACCAGGTGACGTCATATTGAGTTAGACAGTCGCTACTTCTAGGCCACTTCCTACTGCATCTCCACAAATGACGTCACGAACCATCAATTTGTGTCAGAAGAGCTTTATACTCGTATTCCTTGGTTAAGGTTAAACCAATCTTCATAATTGAATGGCGACGATTCCTGTGAACTGCATTCGCGTGACAAGTTCCATAGCGTGTTATCAGACGTCGTTCCTATCATGTTTATTATTTCATCACGTTCCTGATGCTAACGTCTCAATAGCGTCGACTCGTAAAGTTATAAAAGTAACTTAGATATATAAATATTTGTACACCAGAACTGGTAGAATATATGAAACTAAAAATATTATATAGAACTAAATTATACTATATACTAACAAATAAATTATTTCTTTCTTTCTCGTGTAAATGGCACCGTCACATTGTTTTGTGCTGTTAGTTCTCTGAAATTGAAAATCATTGTTCTGGCTGTTAGATTTATAGGTTACGAGTTATATCTAGGCACGCGTCAGTGTTATTACCTTTAGATTTATATTTTTTTATTTAGATATTCTAAGGCAACGCTGATGAAATGAAAAATTGCGTTTGTAAAATGGCAATAGGCTCCTCGAACTAATGTGTTTTTTTAATAATTTAATTATGTGTTTTCGTAGTTCAAGACATACCTAGGTACCAATGACGAATATATGAATTGTGCCTATAGCAAACTAAAAGACTCACTCACTATTACTTGGGACTATGGGACTAATATTATTTGACGATGTGGGTGTGCCAAACCACGTGCTATGTCAACCCCTCCTGATAATCAAGGTATGATGGCATACATGCAAAGCACGCAATGACAGGGTGGAGACATGTTTCAGTCATGGATATTATACTTATTATAATAGAGGTATTATTTCGAATTTTATTTTGTCTGCAAGTGCGTCAGAAAGTATTATGCGATAAAATCATTAACCTTGAAAATGATAACAATCTGAACAGCTGAGTGACCACCTGTTCATTTTTTGACTTTGCGTGCACACCTTTGCAAGTTTCAAGACTTAAAAGTGCACTCTACTAACTTACGTAAAGTTTACGTGGAGAATATTGTTGGCACTCCAATACATAAAACTAAACGACAAACCATCACATCGTCGACATTTACTAAACGACTGCTAACCATCGTTTAGCAGACAGTTTAGCAACTGCAATTAGAAAGTAATTCAGTGTCAGACGGAACAAGTGTCATAGTTCACTTGAAATCACCGCGACGATGATTGCCATACATATTTCATAACTGCAGTTCTGCTATTGTTGAAGCTTTTGATGCACAACATTTTAAGTTCTTGGCACATCGTTTTTATACCTAATTTACTATACTTTACTGAACATACTTATATAACAACACGCTTAATTGTATGTTCGGAAGGGGTTCATTTATACATTTTGTCAGTTGTGTTACTATCATCATCATCTGCCGGCAGACGTCCACTGTTGACCAAAGGCCTCCTCTTTAGAACGCCACAATGAACGACAACTAGCCATTTGCATCCACTGGTTGCCCGCAACTCTGACGATTCCGTCGGTCCGGCTAGTGGGAGGCCTGCCAACGTTCCGTCTTCCGGTTCATGGTCGCCACTCGAGTACCTTTCTTCTCCTGCGGTTATCGGTTCTTCGAGCGATATGGCTTGCCCATTGCCACTTCAACTTGCATATTCTTGGGCAACACCCACTGGTTAAAGACCTTCGTCTTTAGAAACTGCGGAATTTTGAGATGTCGCGTAGTTTTTCGAACGTTGCCGCCGCAGTTTGTGATATGTATTCCATAAAGGTAATAAGAGGCGAGCCTATTGCCAGTATTTGAGCGCAAATTCAGACTCCGTGCTGTTACTGACTATTATTACCCTTTGGAAAAACCAAAGACATATTTCCTGAAATGGAAAACAAACTTCAAGCTAAGCAGTCACGCATTGCTACTATTACATACGAGGGTCAAACTGAAAGTTCTTAGAACTGGCCACTTATAAACAATATAATAAAAAAATAATTCTAAAATTTGAAAATAGAACTCTTTGCCAATATTACTGAGTATATATTTCATTAATTTGTCATTTGTTTTACGATTTGGCGGCAAATTGAAAATTGTCTGTGTCACGTCAACATGAATTTAACACGAGAAAATTTTCGTGCAATGATTTTTTATGACTTTCGATGTCATTTAAGTCAACAAGAAAGTTATGATAGACTACGATTGGCCTTTCACGATGAAGCCCCATCTCGTGCGACAGTTTACAACTGGTTTAATGAGTTTAAACGTGGTCGCACTAATCTCACTGATGATTTACGTGAGGGACGGCCTTCTACGGCGACGACTAAAGATAACATCTGTGTTGTGCGGCGTATGATAGAGACTGACAAAAGAGTGACCTATCAGCAGATTCGGACAAGCTTAGGCATCGGTATGAGTCAAGTGCACAAAATCCTCCACGAACATTTAGCAGTCAGGAAGCTTTGCGCCCGGTGGATACCTCATAATTTGACTGAGGCTCAAAAACTCCATCGTGTGGATTGGTGCCGTAAAATGATTGAAAGATTTAACGGAGGTGACTCAAATGCTGTGTTCGACATACTAACAGGTGACGAAAGCTGGATTTACTGTTATGATCCTGAAACCAAAAGACAATCTGCTCAGTGGGTGTTTCCTTTCGAGAGGTTGCCAACTAAAGTGAAGAGAGATCGAAGTGCGGGAAAAAAAATGGTGGCCTCGTTCTTTGGAAGGATAGGTCATTTCGCAACAATTGTGTTAGAGGATCAAAAAACAGTTTCTGCAGAATGGTACACTACCAATTGTTTGCCACTTGTCTTGGAAAAAGTTCGAGAGAAACGACCTCGCAGTAGGATCCTCCTTCACCACGACAACGCCTCGTCGCACACCGCTAAGCAAACGATCGACTATTTGGCGACATCAAACGTTGAATTACTGGGTCACCCGCCGTATAGCCCCGACCTCGCCCCTTGTGATTTTTATTTATTTCCAAAAATTAAAGAAAAACTTAAAGGAAAGCGGTTTATGAATGCTGAAGAAGCGGTGGCTGCGTATCGCGATGCCATTGAAGAGAACCCTAAAGACGAGTGGGCAAAGTGCTTTTCCCAGTGGTTCCATCGCATGCAGCGGTGTATTGACGTGAATGGACAATATTTTGAAAAGATATAATAAAACTTATAACTGGCTAATGTAATCAGTTTTTGATTTTCTAAGAACTTTCAGTTTGACCCTCGTATTATACCAACGGTCCAATCAAAAACAAATATTACATAAAACGTCTATTTAAATCTCATTGACTGACCGGAGGTATAATTTGTAGCTCAGCGTAACATCCGGTGTTAGTACAGCTAAGGAGATAAGTACTCTTCTGTCTTATTACTGGAACGTTACTCTTGATGACAAGTTGGGTAATGTAAAGATGTGATTGTTTGCGTAAGAAAGATCTGTGCCTAATGGAACGTGTATGATTCTACAGTCTACACCAATTTGAGGCAAAGGGGGTCAGTAATCATAATTTTCGTCGATTTCTAAATATATTCGGGTCATCTTCTAGTAATTGGAAGTGAAATGATACATATTTTTATATCAGTTCATGTACTAAATGTATGGTAGAGATCACCGAATTGGGATTATAATCTTGCACTATTTCTTGAATTAGAATGCGAGTCTCCAACACAGAAGATCAACTCCCGCATACGCAAAAACAGATTCGAGCTACGGATCATAACGAACCGTTTACTTGAATTTTTAATAGTAATTTTAAACTTAATTATTATACTCAACATTTATCGATCACATCGCTGTGACAAACATATTATGTAGGTATACCTAAGGCCTTTTCTATCAACATCAAGGCTAGAAAGTTTGTCGTCATTGCCAAGTAAGACTTATTTCTACGTCTGAGCTAGAATCGTTAAGCCAAAAGATATCAACGCCTAACGCCAAAGCTGATTGAAAATAACACACCGATACATCATTGTGACACTGATGTGAATCAACCATGTTATATACCTAGATTTCATCATCGTTTCCCCACATATCGATATAATTATGTGCTATTTCAAAGAATTGTAACAATAATCGAATTGTTATCGATAGAAAGTTCATGTTTAGACGGGCGGTCACGTTCAGTCCTCTTGTAAAATTGTATTGTATTCTATACCATTAGGCATTCGAATACTAGTTTTGAAAGGCTAGGACCTAGTCTTTGTTAAGATCAAGAGCAATACAACCAGTTTGACTTGAGTCGCGACCTGCTGCATCTGTCTGCACTCCACAGTTCCGGGTTCGAGTCTCGAACTAAAAAATTAAGCTTAGACCACTTTCGTATGCACCTTTATTTTATTACACGTTTATTTTTAAAACAAGGATCTTTTAAAATGTATTGTCGGTACAATAGCATTGCAACACAATGCCTCAGAATGTTCTGATATAAGTTCAATAACAGATTGTTTGTTTACGTTCCGCTTCCACCTGTTTACGTCAAACATGCGTGCTTAACTCAGGGCACACTCGACTCGATATGAAAAGAATATTTAAATAGAATCGATATGGTCCAAAATCGGTTTGTTATTGCGGCGTCACATCGTTTTCAACAGTTGCCATGCAACAAGATATCTGCAAGGAAACCGCTGAGGTTGCGAAACGGGCGGGCCGCGCGGCGAAGGTGAAGGAGGCGAGCGCCAGTCGCCGATGCGAGTGAGAGGCGAACGCACGACCGACGCTTGCGCTGTACGCGCGAAACTCGACCCCACGCGCCACAACGCCGCGCGCGCAACCAACTGTGCACTCCCTGCACCTACTACCAAAATATACCCACATTACAGTGATATTGTGAATGAAACCTTTGTGCTAGTGATTGTGTTCGACTGCTCCCTACGTGAGTGCCCACGGAGATTGTGAGAATTTTTCTCGTTATTTGACACACATATGACGTGAATAACGGTGCGGGGATCCGACGCTCGATCGACTCGCTAAAATCGAATAAGTGTTAGTGTATCTTAAAAGCAGTGTGCCGGAATTTTAACGGACTTGCCTAAGCAGAGGTAAGAACGGATGTTTACAGTTATGCTTATTGTATAACTTTAACGGTGGCGGAGAAAGCTTCTTGTAAGAATCAAGTTAGGAACAAATTAAAGTAATAGATCATTAGGCATTCAGTTTTTTAGAATAATTGAAGATGGAAAGTAATGAGATAAAAAAGTTAGATGTTAAAATGATTAACATACTCAACACTGTTTTATTTATCTCCAACAATGTTAACGAATTTGAGAATTTGAATACACCAACACTTACAATGAAATATTCATATGAAACACGTTTCTATACAAAGTCACGAGTCCAGTAAAAAGCACGGAATTATAAATTCTAAAACATTCATAATTCATAAAAGAGTTTATGAATATTCAAACGGAGCGTTTAGACTTTTTAGAGTCACCAACGAAAATGTGAGGGAAAACTTAAGGACGTGTTTGTGTCCAGAATAAACAATGGCTTGCCGGGTGAAAAGGTCTGTGACTCATCTTGCGTGCTGCACTCGTGGACGAAGCTTCTGTTTAGAATAAATTTACCTTCAAAACGAGCTCTGTATCTCTCTTTAGTAAACAATAGGCGAAAAGAGATTTGTTTATATCTGTTAAATTATTCTTTGCATAAACATTGAGCTGTTTATTGTTTCTTGTTCTTGAAAAATTTGGGGAATGTTAGAATCTGTAGAGTCCGTTGAAAAGGAAAACAATCACAATTATCATGATAATTAACTGCAATCGTAAATTAATCATTGAAAATCTACTTTCGCAACTTGTTAAGTATAAATAAAACCTTATTTAGTGAACGATAAAAAGTTAATGAGATCACGCATTACATCAGTAGACACAATTTATTTTTTTGATACGTTTCGTCCAGAAACGTGGTGTAGCAGTGACTGCGCAACACTGCGGTGACAGCGTGTGATGCCAGAACAAAACATGTACCATTTGCAAATAACAGTACTTAATACTTACCTATCACAATAATTGTGCAACCGTCTAGTTTATAATAAAGTTGAAAAGTCATCCAAGTCGCAAGGCATTACAAAAAATATTTTCTTGCAGAACCTATTAGTTAAGTCCTCTTCTCTTAGATCATCTAAGTTTAGGAGTCTGTCCTCAAGTTGCTTAGAATCATGTTTAGACATGGCACTAACAATTTACTTTACCTAGATTCTTAAAAACTCCTTCAACAGATCCAAATCGATATTTTTTTAAGTTCTGATGTCGTTATAATAATGTTATAAACCAAACTTGCTCTAAAACATTTTGCTCATTTATGGCAGAGCAGGCTTCTTTAAAAAGCTGTCTTCTAGCGGTATTTTATAACAGCACTTTTAGGGAGACTAACAGTACCTACTTTTACAATACCTACATTTTTTATTACAACTTATGTCAGTCTTGCAATAAATACGCTATTAGTATGGCCGCGGCTTTCGTTAGATCTTTTACGTTCAATGTACCGTCAAATACAAGTAATTATCAAGTTGTGTTTTATCACCTTTTATCTCTTAGATTTAGCGCTATGAACATGATATTTCACGCTATAAATGTAGAACAACGTTGTAGTAAATTATAGAAACTCATTCAACCATTTAGATATATCGCGGTCTTGAAACTTTCTAAAGATATGTTCACTAACGTTTATGAACGTATAGATGCGGTTATTTTTATTGTTATGCTAACAAATATTCTTTATGACTTATGGGTCTACAGGTCTACTTGGAAAAGTTTCAAGGGTTCCACAAGAAAGTCTAATTTGAATAACAAAACCGATAAGTTACTAGATTTATTTTGTCTAGCAGGGTTCTTTGAATATCTTCTATGTCTGCATTTTCATGAAGTTTAAGGTAACATTGAACTACTTATCAGGCTCCATAACAAACAGACACATTATCATTACAAAGGCATCCGATGTTTATGAAAATGCAAACACAAGGTTGTAAAAGCACCCAGCAGCTGATAAGGGTTCGTGCTTGGGACATGTTTTTAAGCTCGTTTTCTGTTTGTCTTTTTATTTTTTTAAACACATTTGTAGAACAACCTTGTATAACTACATTGTGTGCATTAGATACCAGCCAGCTTTAAATTTGTTTAAATTCAACTTTAGAAATGAACTTGAAACTTCGAAATTCAAATTTAAGTTATATTTTCTTGTTCCATATGGCTTTCTGCCAAAAACAATGTCTTGCATGCGGAGCAACTTTTTGCTTGTCATAAAATATAAATTACTTAATTAAACTCCTTTTATATTTCATAAAATAGCCCCGAGATTTATTTCAACAAAATTAATGTGACCTTTAAACTCATGATCGCATAAAGGTCAAGATCGTTTGTCTATAACATTTTAACGAGTCTACATCAAAATGCCACAGCTTAGTTATAATATATTAGCAATAAATGCAATTATGATGCACTAAGTAATGATAATAAAATCTGATCAACGAATGACATTAGCTTCGGAGGTCATGTTTGTAGTAATATTAAACAGCTACTGAATTGAAACTGATTCCAAATATTTTAAATATAAAGTCTTGGAATTATAAGAGCTAATTACAAAAAAATTAAGTATCAAAATTGATCGATGCGACTGCAAGTCAATCATAATTTGCTTTTAATGGACCCGTAATTACTTTAACATATTTCGCTAACCTGCAATACATGGAAGCTTGCATTAAATGCATATTACATCTTACTACTTAGATCAAATTACATAACGCCATCTTGCATTAGATGGCACATGGTTACACAAATACGCAAGCTTACGTCACTTCGATATGAACGGTAGCGAATCAGTCTAATGCTTGACGAACTGCACGTCCGTGTGTCCCACCCGTTAGTCTTCACACTTAATAGTTTCCTGTATCCGGCTTTCTGCTATTGTTTTAACGCTAAGCATTTTGTTAGGCACGTAATTTATAACTCTCGTTTCATTTAAAATGATAAATAAGAACGAGTTAGTAACGATACATTAAATGGAAGTTGGAGTAAGATGCGGATTTGTTCGTTATTTGTTATTTGCGTCACGTTTTTTCAATAAACGCTTTTTTCTCTTGATAATATAACATGTGTCTATGCTTTAATTGTTATGTATGAAATCGTGCGTAAAATATTTGTAAAAGTAACGCTAACTTACGATATTAAGCGCACTAACTGACTTCTTCATTAAAAGTGCAGTGCAGAGCTTAAAGCGCTTGCAGAAGACAAACTTGTCAAAAGTATCTTCTTTATGTTAACAGGTATAATGAGTATTTACTGGAACTAGATTACAAAACGACACGGCTTAATATAGGCCATCTTATAAATCGCTATTATTACCAGTCCTTTAAGAGCACCATCAAGTCACAATGCATAGTTATATTTTATTTATCAACGCCTTTAGGGATATTACTCTGAGTCATGTTTGACGACATCTACAAAAAATGATGGAGTGTTCTTCAACAAGAAACTCATTGCCAATATAAATGTTTTAATTGTGAGCATAGTAAAAAACATTAATGTAGCTACCGAGTTTATCGTGCTGTAAAGGTTTCTGAGGGAAAGTACTTTTAGACGGCTTTCCAACCTGGCCTTCGATATGCCTTATATAAATAACTTAACGAAGTTTTTACTATACATGTTGTAACAAGTTTTTACTACAAATCTTCATAATGTTAATTGTACGGTTACGTAAAGTCGAAACGAAAATAATTTTATGTCTAAATGCAAGTGAAAGTATGGGTAGGACCTTAGTGTGCGTAACTAAGAGCCACAGTCTATAGATAATAGCTTTACCCTTATCTAATAAAATATTGTAGCGACGTGTAGTCGACCTGTTCAATATTTACTCTATAAATGCTTAACATGGTCACAAAAAGTTTAGGGATTCATGTATCAGAGGGTTCTTGTTATCTTGATCCGGAATGCCGCAGCACGCTACCTTTACAAGTTTCCATGTAATCCAACAAGCTAACATCAGAGTCGTAAAAGTTGCTTGCAAGATATTTCATGTTATACCTTGGAACTTCAATACTACATATACTAAACATATTCTATATTACGAACGGACCCAATATAGTACCATGGGGAACTACTTCTCGATAATAGTGCTGCCAGTAATTAAGATAAAACTGAATGGTCTCGTTAGGATGTACACGCTCACATCTAGAGCGGTCGTACAAGGCGGGCCAGTATGACCGCCCACTATGCAAAGGGCGATGTAATTGGAACAAGGCGACTTTTCATTGTTTTGCATACTTTGTCACTTGAGGTAGGTTTCACTCGATGGCTTGTTTGGGTCATTGTGAATGGAAAATTTCACGGATCTAGTACAGCTTGAATGAACAAACACGCATACATATGGAGCAATACCTTTTGTACTTGATAAGTAGACTAAATTATGTTTTAGGTAGATAAGCTAGGCCTTAAACATTCCAATCCATTATCGAGACATTTTTTACGAATTTTTACTCTACATTAGGTTTGGTTAGAATGCGTTTTAAATTCTCCTAAGCACAAATGTCACACATTTTTCCCACAGTGATTTGTTATTGTATGCTCGCGTGTTTAGAAAATATTTAAACGTTTGCACAGCCTACATGTTCAGTTTCCAATTAGTATTTTCTTATCACCAACATCATCAATCTAAGCGCGGCCGTAAATCAATCAGATCTAGTTTTCCAACCAATTAAAATTATTCTTTGGTAAGTAGTGAGTAATATCAGCGGCCACTTAGCGCAGTCAAGGTCCCGATACAACAGGACCTGACAAGTCGTGAGTTCTATAAAAGTTAAAAATCGGTCCAGTGTGCAGTCGGCCGGGCCTCGTGACGACCTCGCCACAACCTCGCTGCCACCGCATTCACCGCTCCTATTGGCGCAAATGCAGCAATCGCCTCCAAATATAGATTTTTTTATATTCCATGTCACGGAATAGTTTCGGCACAGCTTTTTAAATATCGCAAAACGAAACGGGTCTTAAGTAGTGCAGTTCGAATTTTAAATTGCTTTCCGATGGAACTAATGGCTTGATTATTGTTTCGGTACTTTTTAGTCAAAGTAAGAGTTTGGAAACGTTCCGTTTAAATGTACACATTTTATTTTAGAAATAATTGTCGTTTATTTCATGTTGAAAGATTTATAGTAAAAAAATTGAATTTTACCGCGTTATCGCTGATCATTATTTAGGTGTCAAGTCAAGCAATACTTATTTCCCCGTACAGTTTACGAATACATCATGAATTAGGATTCTGTTCAAAGTTATGAGACTTACATAATTTAAGAGTCTCTAATGACTCTAATGATGGAACTTCACAAATAATGTCATTGTCTCTAAAACGTAGTCGTTAAAAATATTCACTTTCCATTGTTTGTTTTGACAAAGGCCCTAAACGTGTGAATTGCCTTGAATGAAGTGGTTATCACACAATTACATCGAATTAATGTAATAAATGAACAGTTTTAATGTCAAGTCTCTCAAAGTCACTATTATGATGCGTGATACTTATTCGAAGTAACATTTGACATCAATTTTATAAATAAGCGCCGACGGGTTTGGTGAGTTAGATAACTTGATAAACAATTTTGCTTTTGTGGAAGTTTTTTTAGACGGACTTACCGTAGCCAATGTGGAGACAAAATAAACTTGTGTTCCAAAAAAATAACGTACAACTCACTCGGAATTACATAAAAAGGCTCTTGCGGTCAGCGTTAAGGAAAATCGCCGATCACGATTTAAGTATTTTAGCCTTTGCGCATCAAGGAAAGTCCCTCGGCCTTCTTGTTTTATTTACTATTATACTTTAGCCTCTCCCTTCTCTGCAAGTCTTACGATTGTTATATCTTATAATTATTATTGTTTAAATTTAGTTCAAGAATAAAACCCCTTATTGGAGAGGCTTTAGCATTTCAACTAAACAGCTTAATAATGTAGGTTTTATTTAGAACAAGCCAATATTAACCACGCCAATAGTGCAATACAATTATGGCAAAGCAGTCATCAAAACGGCGAATTGCCAATTGTTGACTTAGGGCTTATTATCAATAAATTCTGCAGCACGATGAATTTTATCAATTTAATAGATTTTGCGTTTAACTAGATAGTGTAATGCGTCTCATAATCGTGTGTGCTCTGACGGAGCTAGACAGACTCGTATAAAAGTCACACGATCATTCACTTTCCTTACTCTCTCTACTCTCAGTTTTCTAAGGGAAATTAAGTGTGCGTGGTCGTTGTTATGCTGCCTTAAAATGCTTCACAATTGGTAATCAAATTATTTAATTATATTTAATGTTAATTATATTTTCGTTGTATAGAATAACTAAATTATTATGATACAACATCCTGCTTACAGTCTTCGCTATTTTAAGTTCCATTTGTTTGTTTTTTATTAAAAAGACATTTAGAAGAAATTATTTTGCTAATAAAATACGATGGAAAATAAATGATGTGTCTAATCAAATTAATACATTTTATCTTTTTTCTGTATCAAGCTAGAAGGAAGTTTATACAAATAATGTGGTACTAATATGTTGTTATTTATAATATCCGTTTCTATAGCAACCTTGTGCACTTCCTAGGTGTGTTTGTAAACTTATAATTAAAATTGTTACTAGTTTGATAGTCGTGAATTTAATTTTGTTGAACCAAATGTCGATACTTAATTATCTTCAAAAGAATTCCATTGTTGGTGATTACTTCGATGAGGGATTTTATTAACATTTAGGATTCTATCTCGAATGAGTTCTTTATTTTATGATTAGCTTTAATCACATTGACATTTTGTTATGACGAAAAAACTATTAGGTATCATCTAAAATAACCAATTTACGTAGTTTTGTATCTTTTCATACTTGTTTATTTTTCCTTATTATACCTTGTCCATGTTCTTCTAGATAAGGTATTTCAAACAGCTTATAAATATTGTTATGTTGGCTGCGTACGGTGAGAAAATCTAGATTCACCTTTTCTAAACTTGTGCCAAATGACGTCATTAAGGCTATCTACAAGTTTAACTTCTTGTGAGACAATTGTGATCTCATAGTATGGTGTAATGTTAACCTTTACACAAAATGAGATCATTTTTGTTTGTTTCAATTAAGTTGTTCTTTCGTATTGATGTCGATGGTTATTTCAACAGAAACTCAATTCTAATGTTTCGTTTCAACTTTCATAGCTACTGGATTATCCAATTATAAGTTTACCTGAAGCGAGCCAATCGTTAATATTGACTGTAGTAAGTATTTATAGTATTCATTTGTTCCGGTAATTACTTGATTGGACAAGCTTTCTACTGTGCTGTTATATCCACATGTACCGTTATGATAAACGATGATTTTAACAAAATAGCGTTTACAGAAAACTAGTCATTTAATGCCATGGATGTAATTAAAAGTGATGAGCCTAAAATTATTAATAATTTACATTTCAATTGATTTAATTCTAAATTTGGGCTACTTACAATTTTTATATATTGAATATGCTTAGATGGTTTGGGCATGTAGAAAGGATGGATGAAAGAAGAATGACAAAACGAATATATGAGGCGTGTGTTAGTGGAGTATCGGAAAGGGGAAGACCTAGGTGAACATACCTAGACCAAATCGGAGATGTTCTGCAAAAAGGGCAAGTGAGGAGTACCCTCAACCGAAGAGCGTGTATGAGGAATGTGATGCGTGTGAATGAAGCAAAAGAAGTATGCCAGGATCGTAGCAAATGGAAATCCGTGGTCTCTGCCTACCCATCAGGGAAACAGGCGTGACTTTATGTATGTATGTTACAATTTTTTTCTATCAGTTTCGTCAGCAAACCCTTTCACATTTCCTTTGATGCAACAAAATATATCTTAGACAACAATAAAATAGTGTTTTATGTCCAAACCGGCTTGTGGTTTGTTCGTCAACATAATTCCATATTAATGCAAGTAAGTGGTAGCCCAGATAGGATCGTGACTGAATGAAGGTGATGCAACGACCATGTCTTATTATATTTCTCTAACTCTTCTGAGTTTTGTAATCTCATTCTTGTACCTCAAGTAACAATGATAAAAAAGTGGATCTCTGCTTTTGGATGAGGTATTTCTTTGATAGTCTAGTGACAGCTGATTTTGTAATAGAAAACTCATTTGTCTGCGGCACGGATTATTAAAATAATTCCATTACTTTGCCTAGAAGGCGATATGCAATAAGAGGGCACACCTATAGGCCCGATTGATAGCAATATTGCAAAAAGGTCACCACCAATTATGTGTATGATAGACTCTAGTCGAAGGAAAACACTTCTACTACATTGTGATTACAGGAATGATTGTATGTATGCAAGTTATTCAAATGTCTTCAGTAACGGCTTAGTACAAGTATTTATTGAACGTTGTTCTGTCCTGGTATTCGTTGTTCAACACGACTCAAAGCTTTGCAATAATGACGTGCATGTTTTTGTCAGTTGACTTATCACAGTTATCCGTACTATGTCGTAATATACTGTTTGTACCTACCGTGTCTACTTCAAGGCTATCACTTCTATCAAGCTTTTTAGAACTCTTTAAAACAGTCGTGACCAAACACAATGGTGTTTTAAAATTGTCAGCACCACCGAATTTCAATGCACAATTTCGAAAGTGACCGTAATTTGTATGGAAATTATGCGCCTTACGCGATGTCCTACAGACCTTGTTACAACAATTAACATTTTCGTTTAAAGTGCAAAGCATATTTATGGAAAATATATTTACGATATGAAGTTTTTAAAAGCTAATTGATTTTAACTGTATCGATAAGTTTCTGTTGCGTGTAATATTATTTTTTTGTAGGCATTAAACCTACTTTCTTATAATTGAAATGTACAATTCGTCTTGTTCATTCTCTCCATTTATGGGTCTGAAGATTGAATCGTCACTTTAATGCGACCTCGCGTCTGCCTTCGTTAGCATGTTGTATTGACTGCATGTTAGCAAAGAAAGCGGAGAGAGCATGGGAAATATGTAGGGATTGTTGGAGCTTGTAGTGATTATTTAATGTGGGGTACTTGGTTTTGATAGAACTAGACTCATGTTAGATTAAACTTTTTGGTGTTACATAATGTTTTTTTTTATTAATTGTAAATGATTTTTTTTGTCAACGCAATATACTATTTGAATTTGTATTCTAAACCATGAACATGAAGAAACAACACTGCGACATTTTCCGTTTTCAATGCGAGTCAAGGTAATGAGCACGAAATTGTCTACTCATGTGTATTTAATGTATTCACTTGTTCGCTAAAGTGGTACATACACGAGTCGAAACACTGCTTTAAGTAGGACTTGAGCTTCAACTGCGAAAGTAAAAACGATAATTGACACACTGTTTCCATTTCATTTACTATCCAATGAAGTATGGATAACATTAATTTTGAACACACTGCGCAATGGTTGTGATCAGTTTGGTTTGTTGTTGTTCTTTTGAATGTTCGCCTACGCTTCTACGTTGATTTATTCGTTATAAGTATTACGTTTTTGGGCATGCTCTGACCTAGAATTGTAGAAATAAGTACGACCGGTTGTGGCTTTTATACCTGTATATGCAGAACTACTGCGCAATGTCAACATCGGGTTAACTTATAGGTTTTGACATAATTATGTTTACTGTTTGTAAGACCAAAATTAACATAGTGAAAATTAATGTTAAGAACTTTTAAGCATTTGACTTGATCTGAAGTGTTTTCGTCTCTAGTGTTTTTAATTTATAAAATACTAGCTGCGCCCCGCTGTGTTACGCGCTACATTTTTTTGGGATAAAAAGTAGCCTATGTGTGTAAATCCAGCGTGTCAGCTACCTCCATGTGTAATTTTATTGAAATCCATTCAGTAGTTTTTACGCGAAAGAGTAACAAACATCCATCCATACTTACAAACTTTCGCGTTTATAATATTAGTAGGGATTGTTATTTTGTATACAAGTTGCGGGTCAGTCTAAATCTTTGTGCCCTTGCCGAGTCTGTATACTTAAGATGTAGATGATAATCAGCTTTCAGGGTCGCTAATACTAGGTATTATTACTTATACTAAGTAGGTCGCATACAATATATCATTAATACCTACTTAGGTATCCAAAATAAGTACTTCTTAACATATTATTTTAACAGCCCACTTTGAGCTTATGGTTATTATTCATATTTAAGTCGTACTTAACTTTTGACCCGTGCAGGACAAATATGGGACGTATTGCTACTTATAATGGAAGCTGTTGTCTTTTTACGTGGCTTATACGCTTCAATGAATCAATGCGCATTATTGTGAAAACTCTACAAACGTGTAGATGTTATTTTACTTACGTATTTTCTCGGTTGATTGGGGATCTGTTGTAGTTGGTTAATATATCATGTTCATATACAATTTTGGTAGTCAATTTACATTGTTTTGCTAGGAAGTTAGCTGGCACCACAAAAATACAGTTGAAATGTTTAGTTTGATGTCAGAAATGCTAATCTCCTCGCATAAGAGCATTTGTTGTATTTTGTGTATAATTGGTAACAAAATAAAGCAATCAATTCGGATTGAAATGTCAAAATTAATGACACGCATATTTATGCAAAAACAGCAATTACTAATAATAAGATACAAGCTTTGAAGATGTTTAGTTTAATTGCTTCAATTTAATAATTAATGCAATCATGGACCGCTTCGAAATGATTTATTTTTCATGTTTAATGCATTCAGTTTCACTCTATCTGGCATCATGGCCGTAGACTGTTTTCTATAATCTGTACGCATAAACAATATCTACCAATAGTTTACAAATAGTGTAGCGGGCCAATATAATCACATAATAGATACCAACCGCCGGTCGTCGACGAGGCAGGCCGAAAAGGCGATAGCGAGATAATTTGGACATCTTTGCGGGAAAGACATGGCCCGAAATGGCATTGAACAGAGTTTTGTGTAAGAATAATGGGACGGCCTTTGCCCAGCGGTGGGACACAGAACAGGTTACCTAAAAAAAAGTGTACGAAACAGCATTTTTATTTATTCTAGCTGCTCGTACTGTCTTTAAAATATTTGTGTGTGTTTTTCATAATAGTAGTAGAAAAACTGACTGCACCTGTGTTTGCGCGCGCATTCGTGTTCTATAATAATATCTTTTACGTAGTTGGCTAGGCCTAGTTGATAATGCTACTATGACCAAGTCAAAGGAACTTTAATTTCTACTGCAATCATCTCTTCTGTATTTCCCATGGGGGTGTGATGTTACAATTTTACTTGATTCATATCTTGTCTCAGAGTAAGTGTTAGTAGGTTAACTTTTGACGAGACGTATCCGCGTCAAACCAGCTGAGATTTGTAAATAGTTACACACGGTGATGTTAATGTTCTGACCAAGTTGGCCCTTTGCCTACGACCGTTAAGTTGCCTGTTTACACTCGACTGTTAAGACTTTCGCGGAAAAATATGTACTAAACAAGTTAATAAAGTTGTCAGTTTTCACAACGAGTAGTAAAAATAATGGTGTAGGTACTTACATTTAAATTGTAGTTGTACTGTAAAATATTTGGATTTAGTTTTCAAGGTTGGTTTCTAAACTATCAAATTACTCTATTTTACATAGGTACTGCATTGTCTTTGGATACATAGTATAGTGGCATTAAAAGTTGGATTTCTGCATCAAAAATCCCCAAGATGAAGAATCCCTAATAGCAGCTTAGGATTCAAACTCAGTACACTGATTAAGTCAAGTCCGAAAACAAAAAGCATAATATGTATCTGCTTAATACTTGGATGAAAACAGGCATGTCATAAGACCATGCGTGGTAATACAAGATAGTTACAACATAGTAAGAGTTGAAAGTCAACGCGCGACTAAATTGAATAATGCTTTCTTCGTACCATGTTTTTGATGATTACACAAAGTTATAAACATACATGAAGTATATAATTTGTGTATCTATTAACAAAAAATAAGTAATAGAAAATAAAAAAAACAGGTTTATTGGTACATAATATTAACTTGATATAACATATTTCACGAGTTTTGATTTCGTATGTCAAAAAGTGAAACGATATAATGTATAGGTGCAGATCTAATTTGTTGTGCTAAGAATGCTCAATTTTGTTTGATAGCTTTCCTTTGCGATGAAGATTTATGCGTTTAGTGTCGCCTTGACGGTCATAAAACTCGACGCAGCATAATTAAACGGTTTGATAGAAAATTGAAACGGTTTTGCGAGATTGGTTTCAATAGGTTTTTAACGATTTCGTATCAATGTGAAATTAAGAGAAGATCGTTCTCTTACTTTATTATAGTTCTGTAAATCAGGATTAAAGCTATTTTAATTGTTTGTTACAATAATGTGTACGATGGTGGGGTTAATGTTTTGAGCATTCTCTACTAGTTAATCCGTTCCTAGTGTAGTGACCCATATGTGGGGCATGGCGATTGTATTGTGTCTGCTTCGTGCACAGGCAGTGTTAAGTGCAAGGTAGTACCTACGTAGTTTATATAATTTATGTTTTCCCATTACTAGGTAATCGTGAATCCCTACATTCGTAATTGGATCCATCTTCCAATACATGATGAGTTCTGTAGGGAAATACGCTTGTTTACAAATTAGTGATACCAGTTTTAATTTGAACGTACAAAATATATAACCCTCATAAAAAAATATTACTCTGGCTATCATAATCGGGTAAACAACTTAAAAATTCGATGCTTTCATGTTTCCCGGCGTTCGGCCGAATTTCACCAGCTGTGTTATGGGCACAATATTGATGCTGATAAACATTTCTTTTTAATATTTCGGCCCTTGATTATTGGTATACATTCGTTGAACGAATATGCCGCCAGTTTTGGATAATTTCTTTAATTATATACCGTAGTGTACTTTCAATAGGCAAACAATAGGTAGCTACTCTCTTCTAAGAGTCATGCAGGCGACTAAAGCGCACTCTTGTATGTCTTTCTTTATCATTAGAATAAAGTGCTGTGCTTTAGCTTTAGATATAGTTCCGTAAAAGGAACGGTTAACTGTATTCTAGGCTATTCTAAAGTGTGACGTAACTAGTAAAGTACCTGTAATGATTCTACAATAAAACAATAATCCTTAATTATAAACCAAAAAGCCTAGGACCATAGGAAGCGACTATATCCGACTGCAAGCATAGTCACTGACAGTCGCTCAGCGTTCTTCTTAAGTGGGAACTATCTATACCTACCTTACAACGGCCTCAAAATACCCAGTTGGACACAAACAACAGTGCATATTTACTTAGGCATGTTATTTGACAATGGAGATTCATAAGCTATGTTATTTTAAGCGTCACACATTGATTGTTATATTCTGCTCGTGTTACATGTATGAAAACAGGTAACTGGCACATCAACTTGTATTGTCCAACAAAACACTTGTGTAAGTATGATTGATAAACAAGAACATTTCAAATGAAATTGCCCTCTAATGCTTTGTAATAAGATTCGGAGGATTTGAGGATGGTTGTGTTTCGATGAATGGATGTAGCTTATAGGGCTGTCAAGTGTAAAAGTTAAATGAAGGTACAAATAGTTACACATACCATTTATCTCAAATCATGGATGTGAGTTATATATATCAAAAGATTGTATGTGTGTTTTATGTTATTTGTCGACAATGTTGCGAGTGTAGTAAGAGTTAGCAATCAAAATTCAGTCTCTAACCTATCCAAGGAAAAAAACCATTCGAACTGCTGCAGCCAGAACTCTTAAAAGACTCAATCAATTAGAAAGCACACACATCTGAATCGGTTCACCCGTTTAAGAATTACTGGGCCACAGACAAACACAAAAGCAGACATAATTAGCAGCAGTCAAACTTATAACACCCGTCCTTTTGCATCATCATCATCAGTCGGCAGACTTCTACTGTTGAACAAAGGCCTCCCCTTTAGATAAGCGGGTCCTTTTGCGTCGGGGTTAAATTAAAATACTACATTCCTGCTACTCAAGGTAATTTATTTTAAAAACATACAACTTGTAGGTATTTTAACTAGTAGATTTAGACTTAGGTAGTGAAAACCCTGAATAAGGAGTGTTGAATGTCAATCATATTGACGCGTATTGTTCATGGCTGACCTTAGCGTCGCTCAGTTTTTATATTGTCAACTATATTCAAATAAAGCAGCATAACATGAAACACTACGGTTTTGTCTTACAGGAATTATATTCAATGTTTATTGTTTGAAAAAAGAATAAGTGACGCATAGACATACCTTGATGGCGTAGTTTTTCTACCTATGAGTCTACGACTATCTTGAAGTGATTAAATTATTGTGCCTATGCCTATTACTGTCCCACTGGAGAGCAAAAGCCTCTTCTCGTTTTGATTGAGCATTGATAACCACGCTAGCTCACTGCGGGTTGGCGTTTTCAGATAAATCACGGTTTCCTTATGAAATTTTTGTGTCACCGTCTGTACTACAATGACACGAGAACGTACGTAGAACCTCTTAGGAGTACCATGTGTTGTGGACAAGTTAAGGGCTACTCGAGGATTTGGTGTGAGGTCGTACGAACTAAAAACTGTAATATACTTTATAATGGATCAGAAAACTACTGACAAGCAATTTGTTTTACACTAAGGAATGCGAGAATTAAGGTCTATTTATTATTTAATACGATATCATTAATATCAGTAATATACAGGTTTGTAAATGATTTACGCATACCTAGATGTCAAAGTCAAGTGCACACATCCTTACTACACATACCAATTACGTATGACACATATTTAACGTAAACACTTAATATAAATGACTGCTCTAGACTTTGAAAGTACAGGAAGCTGTTAATTATACTCATTTATCTATTCGTAAAGATATACATCGAATAGTATGTATTCACCCACATAAGACATGTTTAGAACGAGTAGTGTACGAGAAAACGTCGCGTGCGCACAACGCTGATTTCTTTGAACATTCAAGGAGAGATACGTGTGTTGCGCTTGCATCTATGTAGGCAACGGTTTCCATTGGATATGGCTATCATACATGGTTTTCGCGAGAAATTAACAGTTGATCAGAAAAAAATTGTATTTAATTAAATATCTCACGCTTTAAGTTGTGTAGTCATAACCTGATTCTAACTTTTTTATTGCCTCGTTTTGTTTTTGTAAACCGTTATCTACTTTAACTGCAACAGCTCCTCTTTAAAATTCAAAAGCTTTTAGGTAACGCGATCATGCAACTAACACCTCAGTTTTTAAACTCACCCCACTAACGGCACAATTAGAGCTATCAGAAAACTTAGTTAACGACTGCAATCTACGAAATTGCCTTCCCCAATCAAAACTAAAAAGCGGGGCATAAGCGGTTCGCGTTTCACAATTAACTTATAATCGCTTGCACCGCCCATGGGAACAGCAGAGACATTACTATTAACTGTTGTGTATATTGCGCAAGCGATAATCGCCCGACACAATTTCAGATTGTTATCGTTACACCCCACTATAACTTGACCTCTAAGAAGCTTAGCGTTGTTTACAGATGTTAGAACCTGTAGGTCTTGGTATATTGGTTCATATTTTATATTGCAGATTGTGTGTTTTACAGCTAAGTTGATGGTGTCATTTTCTTGCAAATAGTTGTGATTGACATTTGTCGGTCGCGGAAGATTTAAGGGTTAGCTAGGCGCCAAGTAACGGTATGCAGGTAACGGAGCAAATAGTTAATAAAGTGTTCCATATTTTTGTAGCACGGATAGGCCACAACGCAATGTCATTTATCAAAGAAATAGGTCCAGATCTACATTCGTTGGACATGGTAATATGAATTATGACACACAAAGAAGCAGTCAATATCGTACTTTTGCGCATCTACAATTCGATAATGATGATAAAAGAACCGGTATACATTTTGAAATTAATCAAGTTAGAGCTTAGAAAGTGTGAAAAGCGGATTACTTAATCTCTGTATCAAACTAGGAAATTAAACAATCATCAGTCGCATGCAATCACTAGACCAAGGTTGACTGTCGACATAGTACACAAAGATGTGTAAAAACTGTTTAGACTACGATACTAGCTAGCGTGCAAATCAGATTTCGTTTTCCGGGTCACCTGATAACTCATTCAATCATTTAAACTTGCGAAACTCGATGCTGCAACGGTGGTATTGCGAAACACAGATAGATTTAGCTAGATAATTTACTTGTACGCTAATACTGGTTTGCATGAATATGATCATACAAGGAAACATGGTAAATAAAGATGAATATAAGTCACGATTTCGAATGATGATATAATTTGTTAAAACCTTGACTAATACGTGAGCATTGGACAAAGGACTCGGCCATTAAATGGCAAGACTATTAAGATATAACGAAATACTTATGAATATTCAAATAGTTTACAATTTGTGGGTTTTTTGTTGTAAGACATTTCAGCGCTTGACTGCACAATACTGTTGTCTTCTATTTTTTAATCTTTGTACATTTTCTTGTAATTAATTTAAACGTTGATGATCGATACTGTTACATCATTTGACTTATCTGTCGTTTAGATTAGTGATATTTTTATTTCAAGCACGTTCGTAGAATTATAATGGTCATTGAAATGGCATTATTGTGATTTTGAATAAAAGAGAAGGCAAAGACAAGAGCCTCAAAAAGAAATGACGTATAAAATTTAATTAAGAAAGCATCAAAGTAATTATCACTAACAAATACAGAGCTGGCAAAGTTGTGAATGGTCTATGTTAAACAAATAGATACCTAATTAACTTAGCCATAAAGACCATTAATAATGCAGCTAAAAGAGAAACTATCCGCAAAAAACTATCGAGGTCTCCCCGCGATGGAATCTAGACCTGCTGTCCGTTCATTCAGATGTGACTGATTATACCGTTAGCTCTCCATCTGCGATTCTGTATATTGATGGATAGACAAAATCATATGATTACAACGTCACGGTTACAGACAAAAATTACATAGACACAATCAGTTTTTTGATTCTATAGCTGACACAAATTCTAAGTATGTTAATGTTTGGCTAAACGTAAGAATTATTAGGAAAGTACTGTATCATGGCGGCAGTAGGAAGTTGTACGCTTCGACGACTCAAATTAGACGTAACTTGACATTAATTGGAAATAGAAATACAGTGTACTGTGCTTGCGCCACCCACGCAAGTTCTGAGAAGGGCAGGACTGGTAAATTGAATAGATAATATTATATTGGCTTTCTAATAATAAATAATACATTTCATTGCAATCTAGGAGATGTCTAATGTCTGCCGTGCGTAAGATTATAGGTCTAATGATCCAGTCTGGTATTAATAATTCTATATTTATCTTATTATTTGCATTGGTATAATTAGTGTGTGTAAATATTACCAGTCTTCAGAAAAGTACTACACTTTTAACTAAACTAGATTTTAAGACAATTTTGTTTTGCAAAATGTTAACATAGCAAGAAGTTGATCCGATTAAATTAAACAACAATAGTTTAAAAACGGTCAATGATATGCTAATCTATATTATAATTGGCGATAAAAATATTGTCAAAGCGAATAACAAAAGTGACAGAAAGTCCACCAACAGTATTAAACAATTTCGTTATACAAACGTTTTAACGAATCAGCGAACCGAACTGTTTTAGCAACAATACTTTTACATATTTAAAGAAATAAAAGTATACCTTATGGCGCAGGTAATAAAGTATAGGAAGCTAGCAAAGTTAAGTTTTTTCTCAGACTAGACGCCAGATGTTTTCGAAATGCCTCTCGAAGTGGAAAATTGTTAGATTTCGTGTTAGGTCGTTGCCCGTTCAGTGTGACCGATCAGTGATTACTTTGATATCCAAGTGCAATCTTAAACTGGAACTTTAAAAGCCGTTACTTCAAGTTAACCAGTAATTAGTCATGTTAAGATCAAGAAGTTGAAATTGCTACTAGGAGGTTTTGATTTAGAACGCTTTGATCATATTTGTCTTCAGACCTATACTCCCTACCTTGGATAAGACTACCACTACTTCTGTTGTTTACTAAAATCATAAAGTTCCAGACTGCATATTTATTCATACGTTCACATGGTACTTTGGGTGGTACAATGTCACTCGTGTATTGTTAGACCGAGGACGTATTGATATTACCCGCAGCTCCTCGATAAGACTGTATACTAGTGTATACCTGTATATTAGAGTTGTTGCTTCGGAAGTCACGTTAAGCCGTTGCTCCTGCGTCTGATCTCTCTCCGATCATGTTGGTCTGCCGTACCATAAGTCTATAAGAAAACAAACTTCTCCAAAACCTATGACTGATACGCCACATCCAAAAGATTTTTTCTGCTGCCCGTGTTTACCATCCAGTCTTGATAGTGTGTTGTGAATAAAAAAATATCATTCGTGAAGTTTTATTACTTAATAAAGGTATTCCAAAGAAACCAGTGGTTCATCGTGCCCTTCGATCCAAGAAAGGATTTTTGCGAGAGTGGTTTACCTCGCTGGTTTAATAATCTGCGCAGCATCCACTTATCTTAAATTCGAGAATCCAAATAACCAATAATGAGATCAACTATCAAATACTACGGTTGCGATTGGTTGATCAAATTATTCAACATCCAATCGCACAGGTCAAAATTAGGCTTCTAAAAACCGGGATTCAGGTAAAGAAGACTTTTTTGAACGAGAATCAATTTCCATTTTGGAGATGGGCAAAAAGTCGCTTTCAATCCGTCCAGTTTCCGTCAATAGCTGAATTGCAATACGATTGACTTTTTAATATTCATCAGTTACTGTTATGAGTTTTTATGGTGTTTTCGAACCGCTGCAACGGTTCTCCGGTGTGATGACCAAGATTTAAGAGTGATTCATGATATGCCTTGCATGTTCATATATGGACCGGTGATAATCTTTTAACAGCCGTCAAATTGTTTGCCCCTGTAAAATTTTAATTGGATTCTTATTCTTTAATGACGTTATTAGTTGTAATTTAAAATGTACATGTGTAAATATTTCTTATTTTGATAATCCAAAGACTTCTTTTAAGGAAGGTAATGAAATCTTTACAATTGTATTATTAATTACTTTAATATGTCTTTATAAAGATTCAAATGCAGATTTCAAAGTATTTCTGAAGAAGCATGTTGGAGAGTAAAAAATCTTACTTTACTTGAAAATAAAAACATGTAAGGTAGTAAAAAATTAAGATCAACGATATTTCTCACGACACGTTTAAAAACCGCTAAATTAATAAAATATTCGTAAAGGAATCCTAAATAACTGGTTTGCTTTTATCATGGATACAGGATTCATATTATTTTATGAAAACAAGTTTGTAGACGCAAAAAAACAATAATTATTTCTAGACGGTGTCACACCGAATCAGCCGCAGATTTGTGCGAAAAATGTGAATCATAATATTGATACTTCTTTAGTCGATTTTTCAATTATGATTGTTTTTTAGTCTGTTGAGGTGTCATGGTTGGATTGTAGACTGTTTTATTTAATGTTGGCAATTATGAAATAATTTTTGAGTATCTATAATTTTAATTATTTTATTATTCTTTAAGCTATTAGCGATTTTTCAAGGATGTTTTTCTATTACATCTGACCAAAACAGTAAATTTAGCATGCTGAGGTTTCTGATCATGCTTTAAAAAATACTGATTAAGTGCATAATTTTTAATGACATTTCGATACTAATAAAAACTACAAAAATCTTTAACATTTCTCAGATTTTGTTTAAATGAATTATGGATAAACGAGTCTATGTTTAGACAATATAGAAATCATATAGAAAGCAGTTGATTGATATCTCGTTAAAAAACTTGGCTTTCTAAGCTTAGCACGGCTAGGCAAGGTCTACTGGTCCGCCCTGGCCGGTACAATAAGATCATGAGATAAGAAACGCTACTTAGATCCGGGTCTGAAGTGTCAATGTCACCGATTGTTGTTTTTTTCATTCGCATTTTGTTATTGACTGGATAAAAAGGTATTTCTATAATTGGTATAGTAAAAACCTTTACGATAATCGTCTGTTTTGTTTTTTTAGGTACTATTAATTAGACAGTTGTCCTCATTAAAAAGAAATAACATAATTATTTTGCTAATTCTCTCGACTGACTAAAACAGTAAAAATAATTTGATTATTTTTTGTTTGTATGAAAATAGTATAGTATTTGTAACAGTAGTTCGTAGAACAGGGTAGGTATCGGTATAATCGAAAGATCTATAGAAAACTTATAAAAATCTCCTATTTGTTTTATAAGCCGTGTAGGTTTTGATATGGACATCATTGCACAATTCCAGCAATCTTTCTGATATTATTATTTTGCTTGGTTAGACAGGTTTATAAGTAAAAATAAAACCGGATTGGGTAGTAGTACAGAAAAAAACTAAAGTTAATTATGTATTTAGTTGAACGAAATTAGTATCATTAATATTTTTTGGTCTCCAAGAAGTGCTACATTAAGCAAACGTGAATATTCATATTCCAAAGCAATACGTTGTTTTTTGCATTTGCTAATGTTTACACTACACTGAAGAAATCGGTTTTGCTATTTGAAAGTTACTTATGATAGCAATCCTTTTATAGACCTTATTAGACCTGAACATAAAATTACTTTTTGCGTTTTCAGGGTCCATAAAAATTTCGTACGTATATTTTAAAGTAATGTCCCACCGTCTGCAAGCTCTCATCGCCGTCATGCCTCACTGATCCTCGTAACGACGTTCGATAGACTCGACTCGACTCGATAGAAATCGTCTCGCACAACGATATCGAGTCTAGAATCGAGTTGACGCCTCATTACAGCGGTGTCCCTACGCTTATCTGCGCATGTGTTCATTTGCATACGCATTTAAATAAATGTCTAATGTTTATGTAATAGTGACATCGCTTCATTCGATTTTCTCATTTTACAACGTGTGCTGTTTCTTTTGTGGCTTTTAATCCTGATTGTCCGGTGATTTGCGTAGTAATGGGGCTAATCTATGTTATTATTTTATAATGCTCGCCTGGAATTATGCAGTCATCTTTGGAATGTAACTGCAATCATATGCAATCACCTATCAAGTAGATAGGTGTCAAGTTGTGATTTGAGTAACTACACTTGTCATTTTTTAAGTTTATAATTAGTATAAAAATATGCAACGTAAAAGTCAATAATCACAGATAGAACATTATCTATTAAGTCTGTCGTAGGCTACTGAATATGGATATCAGTATCTAAAAATACAGCATACATTAATTTCAAATGACAAAACTGGGATGTCGAAATTAATTAAGGAATTTAAATTTTGCAAATCAAGTTTCGAATTTCAACAACATGCAAAATATTATGTTAATATCATGAAATCGAATGCAGTCTCGAGGTCGCTATGTCGTGGTGTCAATTTAGTTTGCAATGCTTTTATTAAAAGACAATCGACAATCGCATATTGAATCTAACTATTTTTTTATTATTCAAAACAATGACAAATGGCTACCGTATTCGAAATTTTTCTGGCCGGTTTATAAACGCTTTAGATTCGAATTTTGAGTAGCGATTGAGTTTATTTTATTCTCTCACAAAAAAAATCCCTTACATTTTTTGTATTTAATACTTTCTAGAAAGCAAGCAATTCTAGCACCGTAATAAATATTGACTACTTACTATTCCACAAACGATGTAATTCTAAATCGAGTTAAATGTTCATTCGGCCGCCACGGGTGTAGGCGATGTACTATCGACCTGTGAACTGTTCCTATCTTAAACTGAACACGACTTTCCTATATATGGCAAATGAATTCCGAGTTCCAACCACAAGAAGTCTTCGAACAGTAATTCAAAGTGCTCAGAGGCTAAATACAGCGTATAAACATCCTCGGCCCAACAGGCGAACATTACTCTGTTTTTGTAGGAAATCGAAGACCATTTTAGCTGCGAAATCTTTCTTTAGCTTTAGGCACTGATGTATGGTCTGGGTTCTGATTTCAAGTCCTATCGATGAATGTGGTCTGTCGATATGGTTACGTAGTTATCACATAGACACCATATTTGTTACGGAGGTAAGGTGTAGAGTTAAGGAGGTCTTGTGTGGGTTCACCGGTACAAAACTTCGAAATCTATTCGTTTCGTTTTAGAAACATTAAAAGTAGTTTTATTTAGATCGTCGCTAAAGTTTTACTTTAACTTATTCCGGACCCTGTCTTTTCTTTTCTATGTCATTGAAGTTTTTAATTACTTTTTTTAGACATTCCAGCCAATCATTGCTTTAAATAGAATCAACTATACTTTACAATTTGCTTCACTTTTCACTAAGCAATCGAGATGGTCTAGTTTGTTGTAATTCTGTCGCAACTTCGCAAGTCTCAACTAATTTGGTCACAACATGGCGCCATGGCGCCTCATTTTGCGAAGGTCGTTTAGAATAGAAAAACTGTGTATCAAAATGTTATGTGATACCTACATAATATATTATATACCTAATGATCGTGCCAGTATATTAGACTGGTGCTAATTTATTAATGTGACATTTTTAATGACCGTCTATGACATCAACGAATTTAGTGGCGGACTTTATGCATTTAGGTTTCGGAGGCGGAGTTTCGCAGTATAGAAATTCTTAAGACTTTAAGTCAGATCTTAGGCAAAGACATTAGTTTGTACTCGTATAGCTTATTTAAATAATTGCGTGGTAGGAATGAGCGACATAACGGATTCTTCACTTAACTAACAATCTTAAGTTTTCGGATATTTTTAAAGACCATAATAAAGGCAGCCACCATTTTATTATTTTCCAATCTCATATGCTAAATAGAAATATTATGCACTGACCAAAACAATAAACAGAGGAACAACGCATTTAGACGTGAAATATTAGTATCAAGTTACAATTGCGAGAAACTCCAAACGGATTCTTATAAACGATTGATGAGATGTCTGTTTGTGTGTAGGCACGCATTTATCCGACATCTGAACATGTGCTGCCCATGTATACCGCAGTTTCTTCTGATGAGCCTCTGTGAGAATAGGAAGACACCACTTTCACCGCCATTTGCGTTTTGTTTGCCTTTTTCATGTTGAATGTTTGTTTCTCGTAAGAAACGGGCTTTGTTTCGACGCTTTTATGGTTTTGGAAGTGCTTGTAGCTTTCTTGTAATCAGACCTAAATTAGTATTGTTTAATGACTAGTTTATTTGTTTTAGAACAGCGATATTTGGTTATAGAATTAAGTACCTGTAGTTTATTGTTATAAATGTTATGTTTTGGATGCGAGTAGGTACAGAGCTTCCACGAGACACTTTGATAAGTCCGGCGCACCCTGGACGGTCGACCTCGCTACCTTCCTTGTTGACTGACAAACTCTAAACCTTGGCATGACCTATTCCGTGTGGCTATTGGCTGATGCCGATACGAAGAAGAAGAATTGTTATAAAGCGAAAATGTATACTTACGTCATCTCATAAAGTTGCCAAGTTATTATTTTTCTGGCTTTTCCTGCTAAGACTTAAGTAGTAGGTACTTTTTAAGTTGTTTATGGTGAAGCATTAATTAATCCAGCCAC
The DNA here is from genome assembly GCA_946251915.1 of Abrostola triplasia. NCBI lineage: Eukaryota > Metazoa > Arthropoda > Insecta > Lepidoptera > Noctuidae > Abrostola > Abrostola triplasia. The sequence goes on from OX276433.1 coordinate 3,871,956, forward strand.
ATCAAGGTATTAAAATAAAGTAATAATCTATTTTAATAAATTTTAACTGCTGAATATGAATTTCGGTGATTATGACCTGAATAAAAGTTTCACATGTATTATTAACACTTAATTACTTATGTAACGCGACATTTGACCACACTGACCCCTATTTCACTGACATTTCAGACCCAATGTCAGTCACTTTCAAATTGGCTCACATTAAAAGCTGTTCCATTAAATTTGACAGATGTGCACAATTTTAACACCTATTTAATTTTTATCTACGATAATAAATAATAATATATCTAAATTACTTTTTAAGACTTATGATGTTGCTGTGGTACAAATAGGTGTTATTTTATTTAATTATCGACATTAAATTTTAAGTAACTGACCAAATTAAAATTGAAATAGTTACATCTTTTTGTAAGGTCAATAGTAAATCTCAGTTTACAAATACTTGTCAAATTAAACGTTAAGTTCTATAGCAGAATAGTAGAACCAATTTTACAAGAAGTTATGTCCTACCATCTAAACTTTTAATAGGGAATGTGTATACTCTGACATGTAATAATTTAATAGGGTATATTAGTATCTTAAATTCATCGTGTCTAAACCTCTAAACTTACAACGGTAAAACTGATGCCAAAGGTATTCCTGAGGACGTTGACTTCACAACTATTAGCCGCCATGTCTTTTTACAAATATATCATAAAAGCATAATACCACGCCTGTATTCCCCGAAGGGGTAGGCAGAGGTGCACATACACCCAAATTTCGCCAGTTACATGTATCAAGAACCGTCTTCGACGATCTGATTAGCGCAGTGGCAGTGGGGTTCGATTCCCGCACGGGGCATAATTTTGTGCGAACCACCGATATTTGTCCCGAGTCTGGGTGTTTGTGTATGTGACATTTCATGTTTGTGATACGCACCCACGACACAGGAGAAATTCCTAGTGTGGGGCGACGTTTTAAAAAAAAATGATTTAAAAAAAGATGTTAAGGAGACTCGCGTTAAGCACTGCTTACCTCAACCAATCAAACATCACCAACGGCCAACGAGCCTCTAAAATTGCCTAAGACACTTGTAGTCTAAAAGAAGAAGAACATTACATAAGCTTGTTATAGACATTACATGGTTACTTACTGTATATGAAAAAGTGTGCTTAAATCACAAACTGTAAATAAACAAGTCCAATGTATGTAAAATGTTATACAACGGACTTTCAATTATGCTAACAATATTACGTGTCTATAGTTTTCTTTTAAACTTTGACATTATGCCTACAATGTGTTTGAAGTGCATCGGTTGGTGACAGGCATTTTTATAGACGATCGGCTTCTTTTTTATATTGGTGTGAGCTAAATTATCACATTGGTACAGGTAAAACCGTGGTGCAAAAATAACCAATGAACAAGAGGGAGGTTGACGAAAACAAACAAAAATTATCAATAAATTTCTATTAATCAATCTGCCTTGTTGGTCTAGTGGTTGCTAAGCGCGACTGCTGAGCACGAGGTCCTGGGTTCGAATCCCGGGTCGGGCAAAGTGTTGCTGGGTTTTTCCATTAGGTAATTCTCAGTAACAGCACGGAGTCTGGATCTGTGCCCGGTTGATGGCAATAGGCTCGCCCCCTATTATTACATTGGGACCTAAAACATAACTGGCGAAATGTGGGTGTACTACATATAATGTGCACCTCTGCCTACCCCTTCGGGGAATACAGGCGTGATGTTATGATGTTTTTTGTTTCAATCAAACTTGACTAAAAATAAAACAAAATCTTTTAGGTTACAAATTACGTGTGACGTCATTGAAATACGATGAGATCGGGAAACTTTTTTTAAATTAATCGCTGTTGTGTATTAACATTTGAAATTGGTATTTATTTTCGCAAGTTGCTTTATTTTATGTGTCTGTGGAAAAGGTCAAGGTGACTTTACTGTGAGTTTTAACGTCATTTTTTATAACTTCCAATAAGTAAAACAAAGATGACAAAGAACCTAAATATTTTGCAGATTTCATAATTAGGAAAATTTTGAGAAATAGAAATTAAGCTGGTTATATTGTTGACATCTGCTGTTGTATCTACTCTACTCTACTACTATACCTATCCACTCTTTCACTAAATACCTATATCGAAACTCCAATATACCACGAATCGATAATACAATAAATCATGTGGTACCAATAAATCGTTTCCAGTAATCGATACCATCAAAGTGAACAAACAATAGCGATAAAGCATTATACACAGACAATCGTAAACGCACACCTGTCGAGTAAAATCGATCGCTATAGTATGCGCATGCGCACCGCGACCGACACTAGAATAGAAAGCGCGGGAAAACGACATAATGCGCGGATTAAATTTGGTTAAACAGCCAACGAAAGTTGTTTCTGTATTGGTATGTTACTAACTTTATTTTATTGTCTGTGTATGTCCTTATGGGGTATTCCATACATTGTAAGGCCATATTTAGAAGTAAGTGGTCGTTGAAATAAGAACATTGTGGGAGCGAGTGGCCAGGATCGAAAAAGTAAGCTTTCCCGTTCAAAGCATGCGTGGGATTGTCGGATACTTCTTCTTCAAATAGATTTCTTATGCCTTTTAGTTAAGCTTAAATATATTATAATATTCGTGATTCGTTTGGTCTATGATTTTTAGCAAGTAGGTAGGTTAAGACGGGGGATTTTGATATTACTTTTCTATATTATTCCTACTTCAAAAAAATACGCATTCTGAATAATTAAATTATTGGAGTTCAGTCTACCCGATACGACTTATTGCGCAACATTCTGTGAAGTATTTTCGTTTATAATATAATATTTTCTACTGACATGTGAAGGTAACCAGCTAATTATATCTATAAAAGAACGTCCTTGTCTTTGGAAGAATATATTTGTGCCTGACACAAAGTAGCATAGAACCATAAAGACATGATAGAGGATAGAACGACGTCCATAGATAAAATATGCCTATAATTTTGATTGGCTGCTATTTTTGTTTAATTGAAGTTTCTTGTTAGAGTTTCGAAGGTTTTTTAAGTGAATATATTGCAGCAATAATAATATATTACTATTGTCTGAATAGACCTCTACTGTCATGTGAATTAAGTGTTGTATTATGTATTGCATTCCCTTCGTTACCATGTTAGAAATGAGTTTTAAATAAAATGTCCCTGATTAACTCAAAACACGAGCAATGTGTAGCTTTCGAAACATTGGGTATACATACAGATGCAGTCGCGCTGATTTTAATAGTCCCTCTGTCTCATATTCTACGCTAAATACTTCACTATCATCGTCTACTGCAGCCTTATTTCTTGGTTAGCCTCTTTTTTAATATGACATTCCCTAAGAGTTCCTAAGTACAACATTTTGGAATGTTACTGGCCAGTAGTAAGTGCAATTACATTGCAATATTTAAATATAATAACACGGATTATTGAGACTTGAAATATTGCGCTAAATGGTATCTTGGATTATATTTTTTCCTTCAGAAACTTATCTCATACCTTACGTATTTTAAAATCTTCTCTATCAATCAGTACGTAAACACCGCCGGAACTACAAAAACGCGGATAAAATTGCTTGAAAACAGCAATTTGCATGCTCCCTCTTCAAGCGACTTCATAGATGTTTCTCAAGTAGTCAACATTGAACAAACTTTTTCACGTACAATCTTGTTCAAAGTGAAACCAAAACAAATCCTCCTGTAACGATTACATTAATTCATTTGTTCGCCACGTCTATGACTAACGTGAAGTAACAATGACCAATTAAAACACGAGTAATTCTTTAGCGCGTAATTAGTACTGTTGCCATGCTGTCGAAGTGTTTAAGATTAAGTTTGTTTTGTGTTTAATTTAACTTTCTGTGTGTTGTATTATTGCTTATAAGTACGTTTCTGATTTAACTAGACTTGAACAAGAAATGTCCTCTTACGTTTTGGTAACCCTTAACGCAAATCATTCAAAAATTAAACAAAATATATTGACTTAGTAATCAATAATCACCAAACAGAACAATCATAACTATTTTAAAATCCTTATCTTTAACAACTAAATATTTACCTGAATGTAATAAAGACTTTGAGTGTGAATATGTGAAGCTGTTCTGTAAAGTATAATGTGCAAAAAGCTTCAATTTATTACCTGAAAGAAGTTACTATTAAAATGTCACTAAGGCGTCAATAAGGCATAGAAATATCCATCAAACTTCTAATACTTGGTGACTCCAACAAAGATATCCTGAATCGCCGTTTAATTTGTGCTCATGCACGGAAACCAATGCTTCGCATACCTACACGTTATCGTATCATGCGCGTGATTTTAACGTGTAACCGAACGTATACCAACATGACATCGACGGCCATTTTAGATGCACTGATACGTGATCAAATGTAAATATTATCTTCGGATGTGACTCGGAATGTTGAGATGCGAAAGATTTATTGTCTAATGTATGGCTGTTTGTGTAACTATGCAAGCAATATCTGATTGGCTGAGATTAATTGCTTGTGGGATTATTTCATGATTCGTTCTTTTTTTGACGTTTCCCGCGAGTTACGTTCCGTTCCATGTAGAAAAAAGTTGATAAATAAGTGTAAGTATATTATAGCTTTATACGTTCTAAGGGGGAGGCCTTTGTCCAGCAGTGGACGTCTTCCGGCTGATGATGATGATGACACTTCTGGGGGACAATGTATAATATATAATTCGTTTATTTTTCAATAATTTCCAGGAAATAATGACTTAGGGATCTATTAATATGGCAAAAATGCCCAAATGTGACATTAGGGGCAATCGGCCCTCTAAAGTTATGTCAACATTGCCTAAATGCCATTTCCTCAAATTTTACAGTTGGCAAGGCGGGATTCCTGGACAGTACGTTTACCATAAACTGACCCTAATAAATCTAGCTGAGAAATAGCTAGTCTGGTTCGTTTTACGCAACATTTCGTAGTTTAATTAGAATATTTCTTACATCTGTGTGTATTCAGGTGTTTCCCCATTTTGGTATTGGTATGTCTTGTTTATAGATACGTGTTATTGTTACACAATCTCACATAGCCTGGCAATTTGAATTCGTAGTTGCAAGTTATTTCGTAAATATGTGGTCTGTCCGGTTGGTGGTAGAAGAGGGTATGATTACAGTTTCTGGTATCGTCCAGCCGGAGTTAATTACAGTGAAGATATTGAATGAAGACATGCGAGTGTCTGTACTGTCTGTAAACTTTGATAGATATGGTAGTACCTACCTACGTCACACTTTTGCATTAATAACTGCCCAGATTTAAAATATGCACAATTAGGTTGATTAGACAGTAATTTTAAAGAGTGAATCAACACCTAGGTAACTATAATGGAACACTAAAAACATACGGTATTTTTTGTTGTCTTATACCTTATGACGATCAGTGAAAACTTTTCACCGTCATAAACTCACATAGTAGATATTCTTAAAAAGGAGAAAAAATGTATAAGTACTAAAACCAATACCTACATAACACAAATATTGTTGGCTTCGTGATCTAGTCATCGACAAAACTCTTTTTTACATACTTACGTAGAAAGCTCATGTTCTCATGTCAGTCTGACAATAGGCTTGGAGAGAACACAGCGTTCACAGGCTTACATAACGGCGGGAGACCAACAATGAGAGTAGTCCGTTGGATATGGCATATAACTCCACAAGACAATGTCAAGAAAGTGATTGCATGTAAAAAACAATTAAGTCTGCGAGTCTAGTAAGTTGTTCTTTAAACGGTGCATTATGGTATTGTACAAGTTATTGAGGTTCTTGCAAACCATTTGTAACAAAGATTTTTTGTATCATTTTGTACTTAATGTATGGTTGCGCTCTATCATTAGGTACATTGAGATTTCTAGCTTTTTCTTCCAGTCCCCTCGTAAATTCACTTTCTAACATCCATGTCAATTGAAGTACAAAGTCTAGTAACAAAAATCTCTAACAGGTGGCCATTGGTTAACACGAAGCGTTCGAGCGGCCAATACTAATGAAACAAATTTTGAACGCATACTAAACGTATTGTGTGTAGCGCTCCTTGTCTTTTGTAAAACTTTTTTGAATTTCAATGTTTTGTGACATTCAAATGTTGCCAATGGAACTTGTTCTTTTTATGAAGGACACTTGTCTAAGCACGTTTCATTTCTCTATTTTTAAATCTGTTCTTTAATTTAAATTTGGGATCTTGCTGCATTAATTATTTTTTTATTGCTGGGTTACACCTAAGTGAGTTTATATTTCGATTGCAATAAAAAGACTAAACATATTTTTTTAATTATCAGTAGTATGTACTCATTAGTACTTAGTTTTGAAGCCTTAAAAACGTTTAGGCTGTTTTATAAGTTTCTTCTTTAGATCTTGTACAATAAGGTTCAAAATACGAATGATGCGAAACTTGGATATTCAACAAATTGACAAATCATATGCGTTATGTCATAACTAATTATATATAATCGAATAACCGCTAAAGAGTTAATAATTTAACATCGCAATAACCTGTTGCGTTTTCATAACATTCATGACGTTTACGACGATAATGTAAGGCATAACTACGTAGAAATAATTTACATCAATCATGCTATTAAGTATTATAGAATTCTAACATTTACAAGGAACTTGTGTCTGCCTGTGACTATGCCCGCGTAGAAATTTTTCTTGCATTTTTTCTGAGCTAAAAAGTAGTTTATATTTTTCCGTTGGGTGCAAGCTATCGCTCTTTCAAATATCATTATTATCAGTTTAGTGGTTTATATGTTACAAGGAAACAAACAGACAGAACACTTTTATTTTTGGAATAGTAGAAATTCTATAGTTACTGGCAGTGTAATCTGATTTTTATGATAAAACTTTAATTTTAAATCTAGATGGAATATCAAAGAAGTAACAGAATTTTTCGTTTAAAACCAGTTTTCATTGTTCTTTTGTTATTTGTAGTTAGACCTTAGGTTGTACTCTTCCCGTTAGGGAGAGGCATTACAGGGAATGCACAAACGATTGTTAAACATAAAAATATGGGAAATTCTTGACTAATACGGAACATTGACGTTAAGTGCCGTCTATTGTATGTGAATACTGAAGATTTTGCATCATGTAATGACTCGTATTTTACTTATTGCTAATTTTATTATCACATTTGAAGTATGCGTTGAGAAATTATAAATTTCTCATTATTAGAATGACACGTAGGTAATTATCAATTAGATTCTTCAGAGATCATATTTAATTATATTTACAAAATAATATTTGCGATAAGAAGGGAGAAAAATGTTATTTGAAAATTACTATGTTAGTTGTATACAGGTACTTAATCTATGGTAGACGTGTACCTATACATATAGTACTCTAAAACCGAACAGAATAAAAATAATAAAACCGATTAGCAGCCAATTATCTAAATCAACGCACAAATCTTTGATTTACCTCATATGACGTAACGCAGACCTTAATCAAACAATCTAGTGCACCAGACAGTTCATTACGGTGCTTATTAGAATTCAATAATAGCGTTGTCGAGTTCATTGCCGCCATACGTGTCGATCAACGCTCGTCGCTCGTCCATCTGCGACGAAACACGTTATTTACAACATAACGAATATAACTATAGGGTTACAGGACTTATAACAGGTTATTTATAACTTTAATTTGAAAATAGAACCTCCGTGTTGGCTGAATAGAATAATGGCCGACTATTTATAGTTTTGATTCGAAAATAGAAGCTCCTTCGTGTCGCAATAAAGCTAGACAATAAAAAACAAAAATCCTTTTTAAATGAAGAAGATACATTCGATTTAAATGTATCTATAAGACGTTAGAGAGTGTATAAAATAATATCAAAGTACAAGCTAGTAACAAGGTATGGTCCCCAAATATAAATTGCTACATCCAAAAGTTTGAAAGAAATTCAATTTAAACATCGCCGTACATGTTGTACAGACGAAATCTCGAAGCAAGTTTTTGAGTTACGCAACGCCGATGTTCAGTTAACCATCTGTTATGTACCAACATAGTAATACCATCTGTCATACTCATGTTCACATGTCATGTCAGACTTGCTGCCAACACGCACATTCACAAGAAAGATTTTCACCTGATATTTTTAACGTCTATTAATTTATTAAATACCATAGTGACAGCTTCTAATTTATGGATGCTGCTGCAAGGTTACTAAATAAATATTATAGAAAATAAAAATAGAACATTTCAGTTACAACAAATACAAAAATAGACAACATAGCATTCCTAAAATACTTTAAGATTCCAAAACCAAGATTTGTCCATTTATTTCTATGAACCTTAAGCTATTAAATATTCTGGACACGAAAACTACAGTAATAATAGTATTACAGAATTTTCCTTAAAAGGTGGGCCCGTAATAGATAACCAGCATCTTGTTACCCCAGCGATAATATCGTTTCAACTTCGAGACAGGTCAGCCATGTTTAGTTAGATTGAAGTGTTGATATAAATACAGATTTACATCCAGCTGATGCCCGGTCAGGTTAATTTATTGCCAGCTTAGCGGTATTCCGACGCATAAGGACCTACACCAAAATGTGGACGTGACTTGGATTAATCTTGATACTTAAGAGTTTAAAGACTCCAGTTCAAACTGGACTACAGATTTATGAGGATCAAAATAAAACTCTGCTGCACGAATAAAAGGTGAATCACATCGTGTTCTTGTATCTTTGCATGTCACCCTTGATAATGCATAGACTGTAAAAAGACTTACTCGAATTTACATACTAAGAAAAATCTAGACGATAAAACTGTAAAGTCGCAGCGACAATATCAACAAAGTCTTTCAACACGGACAAACTAATCTTGACAGATGAGATGTCCGCACAAAAACTCCAAGTATCAAGACGCCACATGTAAAAACACAGCGTGAGCGGTACTATCATTTTATTGCAATCGTGTGTATACCACACCCACACATAAGAACAGGTTCGGAATACGCGCGCATCATTTGTTTCGTCAATATGGCGGCTATCGAGTCGCCGGACCTCTTACTTTCGTTATTTTCACTTTCGTTCGAAGTAATATGTTGTATAGATAATGTTATTATTATGTTACTTAATCTCGTTTTAACTTCCGTATGTGGGCGTTCTTGTTTATATTACTAATTGCCGCTTAAACAGTTTGTATTAATTCTTTAAGAATTAAGATTATATAGGCAGATGTTACCGAATGCTTTCTAAAGTTTCGTTTTGTTTTCAGTTGTGGTACGCGGTTTGTGGAGCTTCGTTAATATATTAGGTAAGTTTAGTATGAGTTAATCCCTGATATGACGTTACTGAGACCAAGTTCGAACTAGTTTATAGGTAATCTCCTAACACATTCATAGCTGTCGGTTTGATTTTCAATTAGCTCGATCAAGTGTTGATGACCGGACTCTTGACCAAGGTTTTTTCAACCAACCAGTTGTTTATTGCTTTAGGATACATTGCCCTTCCTGAGTTAAAACAGGTTTAACTAAAACTGTCCCAGCAAAAAATATAGTACGAGCGTGACGAGACTACTGGTTAATTCCTTCTTCTGCGTACGAAAAACAAAAAAAGATCTTGGATTTCATTAAAATGTCAAAAACATATAAAAAGAACGCAGCAGAAATGGACATGGACATCGTATAAAGATACCAATGTCTAAGCTACTTAAAATGCAAAATTAATTTCTTGAAAGGTCACTTGTGCTCGTAGTTATTGGTGTGGAAAATTTCCGCGATACAAACACACGATTTATAAAATGTTAAAGTATACTTTTGTGAAGATTTGAGGTGATCATCCATCATTATTATTTTTCGACATCAAGGATTTATTCTTACATCACGAATCATCAAGTGACTGAAGTAACGTAGTATTTCAATCAAGAAGATCGATTAACGAATCTTGTGTTAAGTAATGTTTCGATTATAACGATTTCTGATATCAAATGAAGAAATGTAATTTAATTTATTATTCTTTGTAGCCTATCAAGTTTACAAGACGTGGGCGTCGTTGTCTTGTCGTAGACTAAGTCGTTCCAAATAATACAAAAGGTTGAAGACATACGACACGACCCAGTATAATATATTTTCTTTGAATTAAGACGTTTTATTAGTTGATTGAAAAAATAAATCTACCCTAACATTCATAATCATCATCAGCGGGAAGACGTCCACTGTTGAACAAAAGTCTCCCCCTTACTTTACACGTGTAGAATTAACAGTGCCCCTCAATTATTATCAGCTGTTTTCTAAAATAAACCGAAAAATAGAATTCCGTAAGACAGCTTATCCCCTGTAACAAGATTTTTCGGAATCTAAAGCGTTTACTATTTACGCGCATTCGATTCCGGAAAGTCTTCATAAACATTTTCTACGCGTCGTGTGCGGAAGATATTAAAATTCGTACCAATATACTAATACTTACGTTAATTTGTATTAAATGTTGTATTCAAAATAAATCACACGTTTTTGCCAGTCTAGAGAAAATGTTATGTAGATTTTTTTGTTGTGTCAGCTTATTGTCAGCTGATGAAATTGCGTAATAATAAAGACTGAATAAAAAGTTCACTAACCTCCTTGTTCTCATTACTTGTATTGTTTGTTATTGTTTATTTTTTTGCGATGATATTGCTTTATTCGGTTCATTCACACAATCGAAATATGTTAAGGATATTGCTGTTGTGTATCAAGGAATTTGATCGAGTTTAAAATGTTGGAAGAGGCCTTGTTAATAAGTCTGTTTGATTAAGTTGATTGTGTATACCTAGTTAAGTTTTAAATAGGCCTTATAAGACATCTAGTTTTATAATATTAGTAACTGTGATAGCCTGGGAAAAGCATAAATTATAGAACTTATTAAATTGTGCCCTTTTCTCATGAGTAGTGGACGAAACAAAAAATAAAAAGCATAACAGCGAAGATGTCCAAGCTAATTTGAATTTATAATAATATGTCGTGTCTTCCATTTTTAAATTTGAATCAACTGTTTTATTCACTTTTACGTCAACTGAACCAGCCAGTTATAAGATAAGATCACATCATTAACTGGCAGTGTGGCACGAGTTGAGCCTAAGGCGAAAACTACTATAACAAAATCAATAATCTCTATTACAATAGCTAACACCGAGATCAAACCGGTCTGACACGGTGAAATTGGAAATTAACCGTCAGCCAACAGTAAGGCACCTGGTACTTTCGCCGATATAACAATAACACCTGATAATTTGTTATATAACACTAGGTCTCGGTCAATGGATGTTCGGATGACCCTCACGGAGAAATTTCGACTATTTACATAATATTGGGCGTGTATTTAATTTTCGTAATAAATTGTTAAATTATGTAGTTCTACTGTTGCGTTTGCTAGAAAGTTTTGGCTATTTATGACGTCAACCTTGCTTTACAAGTCAAGCTCAAGCCTCATCATAGTACCTAATATGTAATTAATATGTTAATAAACAAGTAAATTTAAATAATTATCTGACATGGTCCTTAACACTACTTATATACACAGGATATTTAGGTATCAAGTGTTCACAACGTTCGTCAAACTTCTAAATATAATAAACAAGCTGCGCCCCGCGGTGTTACCCGCTACACTTTTTTCGGGATAAAAAGTCTTTGCGTTAGCCTATATGTTAATCCAGAGTGTCAGCTACCTCCATATGAAATTTCATCAAAATCGGTATAGCCGTTTGATCGTGGAGAGGTAACAAACACACTCACAAACTTCGCCTTTATAATATTAGCGTGAAGTGTGATTATGGTACGTAATTACTTTGTCTACCAAGGCTTGCTCCAGAGTTGAATTATTATAATTATGTAGGCTACTTAAATTATTTTTACTAACATATTATATTATTAGCAGTAAATTGCGACTTCCTGAATCAAAAAGCAGAAGAAAGCTATGCTTTAATTTACTTAAATGATCGATTCAAATATCGAATATACGTTTTTAAATTATGTACCACTTGGACTAGTCGAACTAACCAATTACAACTGATGATCGTAGTACACATAAAAGTGTTGCAAGGAGGCCCGATATACACGTACCATATTACTAGATTAGCTTAAAGTAGGAGTTAATTGCGGTTCTGTCATTCTGTCTCATAAAGTTCGAATGCCAATTATTATTCAATCTCGCTCTAAAATTATTCGATTAAAGTCCCACCTAATTTATAACCGATACTTAATTTATTCAAACTACCTTTTAAAGGGTCATTAACATACAGCTATGATTTTGAATTTAGAACAGAATCGTTCATGACTAAGCTCAATTATAATTATGTTTTAATCATATTAACGTATTATTCGCTTAATTCTTAACTGCCAGATACTCCAGATTTCTTCATTTTCTATTCAAATATGAAAATGTAATAAGCACTTTTTGTTTTTTAAACAATATTAAACTTTATTCATCTGACTTACGGTTTTATTTTCTTTGAGATTAACTTCATATTTGTTGTGTAATGAAATGTGAAGTGCTTCATCATTATATTTGAATGCGTTTTCGTTGCACAAACTTTAAGCTAACTTATTTTGATTTTGTTTTGATGGCGATATGTTGCTTTATGTTTTGAATGGTCTTATTTTAGAAAAAACATTTTATATATTTTATTCTAGTTTCTTTAAGCCATTTAAAAAAAATCGTTGCATAATTATGATGTGTGGTGATTTATACTGTGATGTGGTTTTTAATCTCAGCATTGATTGGTGGTTGGAAATCTTTTTGCGGTTTCAATTTAAAGTAATAAAGTATTTATGAATATGAAATAATTTTACATACGTCATCACTCTGACTTCAATTGGTAAGGTTAGAGTTGAGGATCAGCACGGATGTCTAATTCTTTGGCAACTAATTCAAATGATTCCTATTTGGTAAGTCTCGATATTTTCCTTTGCCGAATTGGATTTACCGTTTTGCATCTTACATTTGTAATCTCGAAAAATGCACTTGTTTTCGCTGTGTGTAATAGGTACTTGTATTCATTGAGTTCACACACAGTAAACAAAAGACAGACAGACACAGACAAATGAAATAATCTTATTGAATAGAAGAAAAATATCTGCACCAATTTCCAAGGAACTAATATCAATCGAAACTACATTCCAATATCAGCCAATCAATAAATAATTAAAGCATCAATAACGAATGGAAGCATCCGTTTGACAAGTATCGAGGAAACGAGAGTCAACATTCTTTCAATAACATTATGCAACGCTTTCTCACGGCAACGATCCATCGTAATATATCGTATATATTATATTGTTGCACGCCTCACGACTTGTAAATTATATCATCAAAAACGTATACATGCTTAATTACAAGCGTTACTGATAAATATGCAAGAAGAACATAAAATTGAGTGGTCTAGCTATTATTATACTCGTAGTACCTACGTTATTCCCGTTATGATGGCCCTTGCTTATAACTCAAACGTTTTTATTTCACATTTCACGTAAGCCGTAGCCACAAAGATAAGTCTAGATTCGAAAAATTACAAAAAAATATTCTTTTTATTACAGAAATTTTATTAAAAAATACTACTTTGTCAATGTGGATTACGTTTTAAGCTTTCGCTTTAAAATTACAATATTCAGTAAGCCTAATTGGTAAAATACTGATAAAAACATGTCTGTACTTTCATCCCTTTAGCTCTAATATTGGTATAGCTTTAATAAGGTGTTTTCCAGTACACCTGAAGTCTGTATTATCGACTGTCTATATTTAATTGAAATCTCTTCAAAATTAAACGAATATTATCCAGATATTTTCTTGTAGTCAATAAACACCTCGATACAATATAACAGACGCTGTTTACAATGAAAAAAAAAACGGGATGTTTTTTGTTCGTCAGGTGGCATTGGCACGGTTTTTCAGAGCCGGTTGGTGACAGGTCTGAGGTCAATGATGCAGGTTTCACTCAAGTCCACTAACATTTTATATTCTGCGTAACTATATCTTGATTCTTTTATTTATGATTTTTTCGTAAGCAGCTTTTTGCAACAGGTTTTCGTATGGAAAATTTAATGTTCACCGTGCGGGATAAGCTATGTTTGCATAGTATAATCATTTAATATTGATTCCTTATAGCCTTAAGTTGTAAGCTCAATGTGGGTAGTATTAAATAATTTCCTAAAATACAAGCCTCTCGGAGATTTCAGGCGTCAATGTACCAGTCGACGTATGTATTACTGCCAAATGCTGGGAAGCATGTAGAGTGTCTCTACGGGAGATAGTACAGTTTAATGTTTTAAAATATCATAGAGTTCAATTACCATTATTATCTGAGGGTAATCACAATTTAAAAAGCTTGTATGCTTGGCATTTTACCAGGAGTCTTGTCTTGTAATACTTAAGTGCCAGTATTGTAAAAAACAAAATGTCATAATGTAATTCCATAAAAAGACTCAGACCTCCCACTTTAAAACAATGAAATAAAGAGCTAAGTGTTTTGCAATAGAATGCAATCGATCACCATGATCGGTATTATTAAAATCGATATAACTTATCATTCTATTCTTACTCACCTGCACTTAAAATACCACCTTAAAAGCTTACAATAAAATTCAATTTAGCTTCAAAACTCGTAAGTCTACGTTCGTATCGTAAGCAATTTGGTCGGGCGCTTTAAAGATGATGAAAACACGAGACGTGAGTTCGTTTTAAAGTGAGGGCTGAATAATTTCCTCATTATTAAGTTAATGGTAGATCTCGAAATTGGCCCGAGTTTCGCGCCCTGCGTAATAGCAGGTCTCCCCTACTGGCTTAATAGAATAACCGTGGAAGATAGTTTGAAAGCTTAATGAGTTCCAATTGCACGCGACGCGAACCAGTTCTCTGATTCGTATAAGTTGAGTTATACTAATTAGGCTACTTTTCTCAGACTGTCAGCCTGGTGCTGGGAACTCTCGCAGTTCAATGGGTAGGCTGTGCAAGTCTTATGCTCAGTATTTATTAGCGCACTAATGAAAGGAGAAGCTTGTCTGCGTTAATAATATGTTGTTTGTTTTTACTTTATTAACAAGAACCTAAGAGAATCTGTTGTTATATCTATGTACAGCTACGATGTTAAGTTATTAATCCAACTAAGCATAGTAGAATTCGAAGCAGATAAAAGCACTTTATTGGTATATTGGTACGAAGCTTCACTTAAATATTTATAAAGCAGTCAAATGGAAGTGGCAAGTTATTAGTTCTAAGGGGAAGGCCTTTGTTCAGCAGTGGACGTCTTCCGGCTGATGATGATGATGAATCAGACACATGGAAAAATTGTATGTTTTGATGTTATGTTATAGAGAAATGTTCTTAAAAAAAAAACGTTATCATTGATTTGCTATTCTTGGCATAGAGTAAGCGTAAGTGCAGAAGGTGTTAACTATAGTTATGTGGCTTGCGACACAGATTGGCCTTCGACCATTTATCGTGTTTACATTAATTGTCGCTACTGTATTTGGTCGGGTGTACAACCGTGTGTTAAAGGTCTTGGGAGTGTTCATTGCGATTTATTGGATCTAGCATAAGGTTGTATCTAGGAGCCGTTTCTAGGAAACCTTCGCGACCTGTAAGTGTATTCTTAATCGTGATTGGCAGATGCATGTTTTTGTTGAAGTAATAAAGGTCTTCATTCACGTAAAGAAACACGCTAAAGTAACGTGTGTCAAGTCCTAAGGACTATCTTTTAAACTATCACTAACATGGGAATTGATGCGAACACACATTTTTAGTCTGCTGCAATTCCGTCGAAAAGTCGAGTCAAAAATTAAAAACGTTGTATTAAATGGTTTTCGACTGTATAAATTAAGAAGGTTAGGATACAAATCTACGAATGATACATGTATTTGACTAGTACCTATATCGTGTAGTTGGTTAAATGCATTGAACATTTCACTCTTGGGGGTCATGAAATACGACCACAGGATTAATTACACCCGCGACCTTTAGAGCAGAAATGAATCGCTAATCAGGCTGTCTAGTGTCTATCAATCAATAATTGTCTATCGGAATGCATTCAGATGCATTAGACTAAATTAAATGCCAACCCAAGCACATAATTTAGTTAGGAAATAGGTAAATAGATATTTATCAATGGATTATATATTATTATTATTATAAAAAAACAAACTCTTTGAAAAAAATGATATTGAATACAGTCAGAATGGAATTCAATACTTTCAATTCATTGTTTTATGACACAAAACGACGACACGAATACGATTTGGGACATTCACTGCATGTGGTTATCTATGAACTATGTTTTTGTAATTTTCCTTCATTCTGGGATTTCCTTTTGCTTGATTTCTTCCTCGTGTGAGATGGATCAATGAATCATATAGCATAAAGTGTGTTGTCAATAAATGAATAACTCAATCAATTTATAATTGACTAGAATACTAATTATTATTATTATGAACCTATAATGTCCGCTGTAGGGAAAAGGCTTCCGTACTCTCTTTCCATATGTCTCCATCACGGGCTGACAATATCCAGTCCTCAATTAAGGAGTCCAGTTCATCTCGCCATCTCCGTTTGGGTCTGCCTCGCTGACGTCTACCTTGTTGAGGGGTCCATTGGGATGTAAATTTTTTTACACGTGACCATCTTAGTTCTAAAACGAATAACCGAGATAAATGGCGAACACTGTATTCAAGATTCCCATCTTCGAACACCTTACATACAATACCTCGACCATTTACATCATTAATAGTAAAAGGTACTTATTAAATCTCAGCTACTTAACGAACACGTAAAGTTATGACCAGTACAGCCGGACGGACATCCACGAGGCCTTGTGGTGCTCAACCGACCGTGGTTCCCAACCATTGTCCACTTTTGTATGTACACTGTTGTTGAGTTTTAGTAATGTCCAATTGAATTTGTATATTGAAACCATTAGGTGATTAATACGTCACACGTGTTCGTAAGTTTGCTGATGAGGTAATCGATATGCATCACAAGTATGATTGTTTGATGTTAATGACCCTGATTATGCAGAGTTAGCATGATCAAAGCTATTTTTAACTCTATAAGAAATAAATAAAGACTTTACAAAAGCATTCAATAAGTGTAACCTGAAGCAATTTTGTAGATACAGTTTTGTTACATTGTTTTTTACTGTTTATTGTTAGATCATTTTCTTGTACCAGTCGATTCCTAATCGTAAAAGCATACAATTTATGGGAGACCTATTTTTGATTTGGAACATTATTGAGAGAAATTCGAATTGGTCGCAGGAACGATAAATACAAAGTGACAGTTCCCTTTTTTACAGATTAGCTTCAGAACAGGCCGTCAGCGCGTCAGTCTGAGCGCATAGAAAGCGTTCCACCACGCACCAATGACTGCTCAATGGTCTTAATAAATCGTTAGGACGTCGGCGTTCCGACAATTTGTCACCAGCATCGATGTACGGAATACCACTTTTAATTGAAATGACTTGCTCACTTTGATTATGATCTTATTGATTTATTCCTCCATTATTCTTTCCAGAAAATACCATTCTCAGCGAAAGAGCTATATTACATTTTTTACCTGTATTTCAGATTGATTATCTTAATATACGTACTTATTAAAGAGTAAGCACTTTAATACCTATAAATAAAACAGCCAACTTTTTATTACATCTGTGCAAATTCTATCAATTTTCGGATTTTCGGTAGCACGAACAGGCAATTAGGAATTATCGGTATTAAGTTAAGTGTTGCTATTATCGAAACGATGGTAAAAGTCGACATGTTAAGAAAATCAAAAAGTTTGAGAAAGTTTTAACCAAAGTTATTTTGCCAAAATGGTAGCAGTCGATTATGGTGTCGTGTATTCAATGATATGAGAACAAATTTTGTTATGGGCTGTCTTGTTATAAGCCAACAACTTATATGTTACGACTTTGCTTTATTAGGAGTGAAATTATTTCTAGTCTTTCTTTGCTATAAAGTGATGGATTGTAAATTGTAATAATGCAGTTCAGTGTGATTACACAATCATCATGTGATAACTTAATAGTATACGTTTTAACAGTTTAGTCGTCTCCCAAGAATAGTACAAAATGCAGAGAATTGATAGAAGATCGGTAGTTGGTAAGGATGACAAAATGTTATAACAAGCAAGCATATTCTTATCAGATTATTGCCTATTTACTGACCAAGTTGAAACTTGTTTTCATTTTCTTTATATAACATAACATCACGCCTGTATTCCCCGAAGGGGTAGGCAGAGGTGCACATATAGTACACCCACATTTCGCCAGTTATGTTTTAGGTCCCAATGTAATAGGGGGCGAGCCTATTGAACGACGTTTTCATTTTCTTTATACAGACTAGTTATCTAAGTTTAGCAAAGGTTATGACATAACATGATTGATATCCATGGAAATTATCTACATAATTTTATGGTACGATTTACAGTCATCTAACCAGACAATCGTTTGGTAAAAATAAACGATATCAAGGTTACATATAACATTAAAAGATATAAAACCGATTTGGGTTCGTGACTCGGGAGTTTAGGACAAATCGGTCACAAACAACGTTTTTATTCCTGCGTATGAATAAATGCTAATAGGAATCGGTAAAAGTCAAGGATAAACCGTTATAAGTTAACAAATAATGTCCAAACGGTACATTTCTGAGAAATTTTGAGGATATGTAAAGTACTGTGACTCAGGTGTGGAAAATATTATTTACGGTGAAGAAGAAATTTAAATAAACGACGAACATGACGATAATTCTTTATTTGTTCATCCTTTGTCAATACTCTCGAGTCTTAAATATGAAATCCTGTCACTATAGAATAGGTATACCGAGGGTTGCAGAGGACAGATTGCAGTTGCACCGTGAAGGACTGACATTTTGCAACAGGTCAGGCTGGTGGCAGACCTTAACCCAGTTGAGAAATAACCAGGCTCTTATCACGAACATTTTGTAGAGATCTCGACTTTAGAAATGTCTTTCCAAGAAATGGTAAATAGACTATAGACATTGTCGTGCGCCATATATATGATGATATCAGTTACACCATTTAGATGACCCTAATACAAATTATGTCGGTTTGATTAAATGATTATTTTGATTGACGGTTGTATTGTTTTTAACAGTATATTTGCTCCAGTATTGTTTCATTGAAGAATAAGAAGAGAACAAAAGATGGCTATGTTTCAGTTTATATCGCAACTATTGCGAAACATTGCGTGACTGGCCTGTTTGTGATAAATCGCTAATCATTTTGTTTGCTTCACGTCGACCAACTGAAATCGTACTTAAACAGCGTATACTTACAGGGAAAACCGTTTACAGTTAAACATGTAGATTTTTGGTTTTTTCCACTTACTCATGTTAGGTTACTCTCAAATCGTACGCACCAGAATGTTGGGCGCAGTTTCGACTTAAGTTCCGAAAATTTACTGTTACTTATGGTTTTTTGGTAATATTACCTATAAACTTTTGGTCACGTTACACATTTACTAGAAGTTAAGTAACAATTTTTAACAAATATGTACGTCGACAGAATTATGGAAATTCGATTGAACGACTATTCAATATTCTAACTCGATGACACGGCGACAATTTTAATGTCTAGATTGTATTTACCTTCAGATTTCATTCTAAAAAATAGGATGAAGTTAATGGAGCAAAAAATGTTATCGCACCACTGATCAAAAGCAATGAAACAAAAGAAGTAATTTGACTCTGTTACCTTTCTTCCGCAAAGCGAGGTCAGGCGTGACCGATGCGAATTCCTTAAACTAAATATTCACGACCGTCGTAACTAGAACTTTATCTTGTGAAACATTATTCCACTCTAGAGATCACAGAGATTGGACATTAGAGTACTCACTCGTAAAGGTACTAGTTTCCTAAGCTATTATTTCAGAATGGATCGTTTATCAATGGTTATGAGACCATGAAGAAGTTGAATGCATTTGATTGTGGCATCCGATGTTTCCATCAGGCATTACAGCGCTTTTCCATGTTATCATACAATTATCATATATTTTACTATGGTTCTTGATTTGTATTCAGTTAGTGGGTTACATAATTATGAAATACGCTCATAAATAAATAATGCTGTTTTAACGAAATTATTCAATTCTTTTCGCAACAAAACCACGTTTCTCTATTTCAAAAACTGCTCTAGTTTAGTTGTTTTAATCTTATCTGGTGCACTGTTGACTTAGCTACCGACTTCTGTGTTGACATATTCTGATTTTGAAATACCAACTTAATTTAGGTTCCGTTTAGCTTTTCTATCACTTTCTCATTTATGTGCATCACTAATGCACATATAGATGCACACTTAAGTGCACTATTTGTGTGCCACTGTCTATAAATCTTAAGTTATTGCCGTGTCTACTTACAGCCCAACTTCTGGTTACTAACATTTCTATTGTCGTAAAAGGCGAATTCGTGCATACCGATGACAACTATGTTTATTTCTCGCATATTTTCTTTGACTCGCATGTAATCTATTGATTTGCATGCGTTACATTAATTGCCTGTATTAGCCAATTATCTTTTCCTACCAGCATTGTATGTCCTAGCTCTACGTCAGGTCTCATATAAACGACCCTGCCTACTTTCCCCGTTTGTACATAATGGTACCATTATAAGCGCATTAGTTAGATAGTTGGGAATCTTCGCGGTGACTCTAATGTTACCTACTTCTACTAGAAGCCTGAATTAAAGCGGCGTTTGCATTAAACATGGACATTATTTGATAAGATTCTATCATCAAGAAACGTACCTTATATGCAATCTATTTAATACTAATCTTTTCATTAATCTTAAAGAATCTTTTAACTATTTCACGAAGGTTATAGCTGTGTGAAGCGAAACGATTCTATATGATCTAACATGCTGTGTTGTGTCGTCACACTGTTAGTGCGCCTACGATAATTATGATTTGTTTGTTCAGATACGTATTAACTATAATGCAATAATGGGAATAAGGGCCGTGGGAAACGATTAGTTGGTTAATTCGAGTATAGGTTGAGCACTAGAGGTGTCGAATGTTCGGATAGTCGTAAATGCGAATTGGATTAAATGGATCGTAGGTGTTTTAGCACAATTTTGAAGATTAAGTTTGTAGATTTATAGTTTATAATCGACATCATGAATAATTTATAATTGAGCCTTAAGATACTAGTTACCTACGACCACTTGCTGTGTATTCAAGATAACTTATATTTGGCCTATAAGTATGTTTATCTAGCAGTGGATATACCATTTTATTTGACTGTAATGATGATGCTAGTATTAATAAATTGCAACTAAAATATTTTTTATTGTTTCAGGTAACATTATTACACTACTGATTGGCGGTTTGAGGCAGTTGAGAAGTTGGAATGGTAACTTTATTTAAGTAATAATACAAGTCTTTGTTACTGGTCAAAAAGGCCCAAGGGAAAGACATACCAAGGCATATAATGGAAGCCACGTACACCGAAACAGTTGCGAAACATTTCTCGACAAAAATCACGATTCTGACATTTGAAATATCGTTACGGGTGGAGTGGAGCATGGCATTTGCGCCTGCGCATACCACCCGAGCCTTTCGAGGATACGTACACCAATTTAGATTCTACTTTATTCAACAAAAGGATATTTGATAATAAACTTTAAGTGTAAGGATATAAATGCTAATTTTGAATAGTGAAAGATTTGCGTGAAGAGCTTAAGTAAGTGGATATGGAGGCTGATTTGAATTTTATTACTATAATTTCAATGAACTAGGATTCTGTGTGATTTATACACAAATTAAATTTGATGGTTTATTTAAGACCCTAATTTGCTTATTTTAAACCAAAATTGGGTTAATACCATACACACTTACTCTTCTTGATAAATTTTATTCTCCTTCTTGATTGTTAAACTCAATTTTGAAACTGTTAATAATTCAACAACGAACTGTAATTGTTGAAAATGAATATACAGAAAATATTTATCCTTATGGCGAAATACATGAGCTTCAAAGTGCTAATCGAATTACAGAATCATTCCATATATGACTTACTGCAGCCGAAAGCATACTCGTTATGACGCAGAATAATGCTTGCTCTTGCCCAATCATTGCCAAATAAGACAAACAAGCGATCAATCAGTATAACTTTCCATACAAGACTAACGAAATGTCGACCCTAAAGCTGGGCTTGAATCGAAATGGCTCAAACGTGGCCAATTTAAATGTCAGCAGCTAACGTAGATAGAGATTTTTGATAATGAGTTAAAAGCGCAAGTAGAATCTGTTCCCGATGACCAAATGAAGTGATCGTATTTTCATTTTCCAATACCAATAGGCTCTTCACCACGCCTCATAATTTGTGGAGAGATATAGTTCTACACACGCTTTATCGACAACGAAACTGATTAAGCTATTATAATTATTTCGTAAATCATAGGAATTATTGACTAATTAATTGTATAGATACTTCGCAGTTAACTCTGTTAATTTATTTAAATGTTCTCTCAATGGACCGTATGGAAAATTGCTCGTAGAAATTTTCTTTCGAAACTGGTTTGAAGATTATGATTACGGTGTTTAAAGAAATAAGTATTACCCTCTTTGCGACTGCTTTCATGCTGTTTCTGTATTTGAAGAAGTATCCTTTATATTAGTAGCAAATAAATAAGAAAAAGAAGCTGATTAGTTAAGTGGACTTATTTATAAAATAAAATCAAACAAATACGACAGGCATAATAACAGTGTCTAGACCAAACAATAGCGTTAGAAGTGGAACAATAGCCTATCATATTCTCTTAATAACGAAGGCCAACTGACCAATAAGTGGCCAAAAAAGTTCCCCTGCGGCACTCCCACTTATTATTTCCCATTCTATAATATTTATCAATTAGTTTAATGAGGACACGAACAATTGCTCTGAGGTCACGTATCTGATGAAACCGAAACTATAATTAAACGTCACAATAGCTTTCGTTTAGTGACTTATGTTCACGACATACCCAACAAGGCGTGATTTGGTATGTAATTAATTCTACGAGGTTATTAATTTGTGGTAACAGTTTAAACAAACATTGAGACCAATTATTATTTCTCAATTATATTTGCGTGTTAGACAGTGATTTGTAAATCAATAAGAACAATAAAGTTGGTCATAAAAAGAAAATAATATACATTTGCAAATACGAAGTTGACAAGGCATTTCTACAATAAGATGGTTTACTTCATATTTGACTGATTTTGTATGTGAAATTGTGCCTTATAATGGATAAAATGGTAATTAGGTCGTCTTTTTGCATGGGGTTCTCATCGTCAAATGTGAAAAACATAGCTCTTCAATGGCAGTCGGGTAAAAAAGAAGATACATAAGCTGCTAACTTTTTTTAGGGAAGACGGTCATCATAAAGTATCCCTAAAGGGTATTCAAATTATGGGCTAAATATGGTCATAAATTTTATATAATTAGAAGTTGCCAGTATCTTTTTTTGTACCAAAAGGTTTATTACTACCAAAAAATTGTTCGTCTTCTAAATCCATTTGTTTATTATCCCCTCCCATATAAACAATTTATAAGTTTTCGTTCTCTATTCTAGTACCTTTAATATGTCAAATAACTGTCACTCTAACACTTGCCAACAGATCAACTGCCACGATTGCAACAGGTTTAACAATATCGTTAATTATAATAGTTTCGATTGTAGTCTAAGATTATATTAGCATTATTATAAGGCGTTCATTGTACGAGAGCGCGTGCTGCAGCCAATGTCACAAGTCATAGTGACAGGGCGAAAGTGAGTTTGTTCAGTTTATTGCTCGTTATAAGCTTTGTCACTTCAATTTATAGTCCTGCTAGTGTTCTGATTTATTTTTTGTCAGTTACGGCGTGAATTGAGTAATCGATTTGTTACAGATAAGTTATTTTGTTCAGCTAATTGGTTTTGCTTTGCCGTGACAAGCGTATATTTATTTGCGTATATGCAAATAAATGTATTATGTTTGATAGGCTTAAAATAAGATAACAATGAAATGTTTTATGCAAATGTTCTGCTTTATGTTTTTTTTTAAATTTTGGTATCACTGGTTTATATTCAAACTAACCAGTTTTATTGTATTAATCAGTTTCGATTTCGAAAATTGAAAACGTGGCACTAAATCAAACATCGATATAAATTCCAGATCGTACGATAAATGAAAGTAGTAGGGCTGTATAATCATTCATCCGGCTGTCTTGTAGTGATGTGAAATGAAGATTTACGACTTCACGCAAGCCTTCGAAACGTATACGACCCTAGTGAAAATGCGAATGGTAACTTTCAATATGATTGAATAACTTCTCGTTCAAGTAAGTAAAAACGCGAATATGTATGATAATTGCAAAATTACATGGAATTACAGAAAATTTTAAGTTTCAAGTTTAATTTTATGGAGAAAGGTGTTATTTGAGTACTGTATCGAGTCCACATAACAACGTTCTTGTATGTTTTGGCATCTATGTTGTAAAACAAAACATTAAATTTAGCATATTTCTGGGCACACTCAAACAATGTTTGATATACTCTAACTTGTCTCTATGAACATGCAAAGCTTCAAAACGAAGAGGTATATCAATAAACTGACTGCCATTCTTTACAACCTAACACCTGCCATTACAAACATCCTTGCACATTTCTTCAACACCTAGATCATAGAAACATTTATGACGAAACGCTCCCACGATTACTACAAGGTACAAACACCGCAACATGCCATCAAACTATCGTCGTTTATCGTGCTTTATTCTTACGGTTTCATCACGAGATCTCACGCGAACAAAAGCGAAAGCCCACACCTAATTAATAGCTCAAATATAATTCGGAGCTGTTCTGATGTAACACTTTCATCCGCTTACGTTTGACAATTACGAGTTATAATCTCGTAAACACAAACGCTCATTGTGAGTTTATGGGAACATTTTAAACCGACTTTTGTTCGAGAAAAGACAGCGCTTTCATCTTTTTCACTTTTGTTTTTCCCACAAATGTTTGGAATTTACGCTTCAACTTTTGGTCGTGAGTGTACTTTTGAGGTAGCGCCATTCAAAATGGAACTCAATTTCGTTGCTAATATGGCATAATTTTGAGAGCCGCGTTTGTCTGCATTGATTTGAATATAGTACTGCAATTCGCGTTGACTTTGAAAACTGCAGTGTCATAATTCATGTTGGTTTTATTGATTTATTGAATATGTGCAGTCGTCAGGCAGCAGTTAAAGCATTCGTTCCGTGTTTAGTCATAAAATGTACTGAATAATCTATTAGCACCGTATTTATGTACAACCTGTCAATTTAATAGCGTTATTGTTAATATTCTAAAGCATGTAACTCTTATCTACATCTTTGCGCTTGTATTTTCTTAGACAGGTATGTTCCTTCCTACATTTTCGTTTGGGTTGTCATGTGAGGCGGAAAACTCCTGAGTGTATAGTCTATACCTAACACTGAAATATTTCCATTTCTTTGGAAAAATACAATATATAAATCAAAGAGAATGATAAATGTGTGGGGATGATAAATGTCTCAACTATGTTATCGATAACATAATTATGTCAAATCTATATATTTTCAATTCTATTCGGTTTCTATTCATCACGCGCTTTACCACTTGTCTAGGAGCAGATTAGAATATTTTTTAAACCACATTTTATGACAACAATAAATACTTACATCATTACCACGATTTCTTTTCAATAATTAATTGGAATGTAAGGTTTGTTTACAAGACTTGTAATTACATTATACAGTAATGCAAGCCTCATTAATATCAGTACTGTTTAAAGTTTTTGCCGACTGCGCTGCGCCGGCGCACGGTGTCTCGTGAACGATTGACAAGCTACGTCCTCATACCGCTAATTGTGAAACCATGCTTTAAATCTTTTCTGAGACTTTGTTTATAGTTAGATTTATTTGACGAGAATATATTAGGTATACTATGAGTTGTTTAGATATGTAAAGGGTTTACTAAAAAAAAGACGTCTAGAAAGCAGTTTTTCAGTGCCTCAATTCCTTTGTTTAAAAGGCCAAGTACTACTGAATAAATTAAGTTTTTAACATATTATGGTCATAATGAGAAATAATGTTATTTGTCTCTATTCTATATTATATCTGTAAATCATATCTACATATCGTCTTAAGACAATGACGATAAAGACATTTTCTATAACTGTCAAGGCTTTAAATAAAGAGTTGAAATACCCCACGATACGTAAAAATATAAAAAAGCAAATGAATATAGAATTACAACAAATAAAATGAGCACAAATAACCCCAAAAACATCAGCAATCTGCAATGCACATGACGCAATCATATCAGGAGAGAAACCGCATGTTGCATCGCGCGTAATTGAAAAATAAAACATTTTTTGTTCTTTAAAAATTGCATTTAACAACTGACAGACAATTTGTGACGTGCACGCAACTCGCGTTACAAGATAGCTTTATATTTGTTTGTTTTTAAAACGAAGTAGGTTACCGAGTTATTATGTTTCAAGTTTCAACATTAATTGTTTTTATGGATGTTTAGTAGGTACCTAATGACTATGAATGAGTAGTAAACTACTTAATACCATCATACATAGACACTTAGACAGTATGCCGATGAATTTCGGAAAGGACATATAGTTTAACAATTTATTGATCAAACATAATAATAAAATAAACATCGAGCACACGGACAAAGTCAGGTACTACCGAATTAAGTACCTAAATAATTTAATTATTCATCATCATCATCAGTCGAAAGACGTCCACTGTTGAACAAAGGCTTCCTCCTTAGAACGCCACAATGAACGACAGCTAGCCAATTGCATCCACCGGTTGCCCGCAATCCTGACGATATCATCGGTCCACCTGGTGGGACGCCTTCCAACGCTGCGTCTTTAATTTAATTATTGCAAGGTTCAAATTCTACATCAATGTAGTAGTAAAGATTTTAGGTGACTTTTTGTTTACGTAACGTTATTGTTGTTTATGTAACGTTATCGCATTAGAGACTATGTAGAATACGATTAGTATAGTTTAATACTAAAATATAAACCATGGTGGCCCTACAGGGCACGTATAAAATTCTATAATCGCGATTGCTGGGATAATTGTAGCGGAATCTGGCCACTGTGTCAGTGTCGTCTGGCGAAAGTACGCTCGGCTTAATTATCATTACTTCGGGTAATCAGAAACCCGACAGATATGGGCTATGTTTGGCTATTAAGTAGACTTAATCTCATCTTCAGAATTACCGTTTGGGTAGAGGAAACGGAAATTTGATTTTATGGCGGTATTAACTACGATAAATTAAGAAGTATTTAAATTAAAACCATTTGAACATCGAACATTTACTGATAATGAATTTTATATTGGCCGTAATAAAATATAGGCAATACATATTATAAATCTATTCTTTAAACATTTTAGGGAGTACAAACTCGTCTAACACACTAAATTAAAAAAAAAACACTTCACAAAGCAGAATTGATTTATAATTATAGGTGCGTATTCATAAAGCTATTATTTCAATCACTTATCGTTTGAATGGAGGCATAAGAAATCATTAGTAATAGAGAACAGCCGTAATTGATGTAGCCTTGTGTCTGAGAAAAATTAACAAAGACCCGGAGGTGAAAACAGGATGGCCTTACAACTGAGAGAACAGATCGTATTGTAATATTACTTTATAAGTACTATCGTTGAATAATAAAATTGGCAGAAAACTGGACCGACCAATGTAGGACGGTAACCAGTACTGCAGATAAGCGACCTGATCAATATCCTGGATAAAACATGAATTGTTTGAGACCAACGTGACTATAAATGGGGACATAATAAAGATCGTGAAGGTATTGAAATACAAGGTAATGGAGATAAGGGTAACGGAGTAAGTGTAGGTCAAATCTGAAAATGGACAAGATCATAAAGATGTCTAAATGAAAAGTCTAGTAGAGTTTGTTTCAAAAAGTGATATGGTAGGCGATTCATATAATCAAAACGAAAAACAGGGTTCAATGTATTTAAAACAATGATTTAATGCAGAGTTTAAAAAAAGAGAAACAAATATTATTGCAATTTCTTTAGATAAACGTGCTGTTTGTGATATTACGAATAATATAACCAAAAGCATGACATTATGGACGAAATAGAAGCGTAAGTGTAGTGTAAGTAGTGACAAGCAAACTGTGTACCGGGTCAGGTCAGGTTACTTGAGCTAAATTGGGTCTTGAGGCTGTAGATAATGTAGCTGCGTTATTTCCTTTAGATTGACGCTTCTAAGAAACTGTTTCTGTAATCTAGTTGAGCGCCATAGAGGAGATAAACAAGAAAATCTCGCTGAATTTGTACTCGTTTTGCCTAAAACTTCAATAAAATCAAACTAGTTCATATGATTACTTAATTAGCTATACAATTATTTTGTCGATTGATATCTGGTCTAGAATTGATCACTCTCTTTCCTCCTGTGCGTATCGTGAGAGGCGACTAAAGGAAAATCCAGAAGATGGGCACTAGCAACTTCTACTTCACCACCAATACTGTGATCCCCAAACCGCTTGACAAGCGTGGGGGTTATGAAAATTTCGCCTCCTTTAAGGGGGTGCCTTTGATCAACAGTGGACGTCTGATGGTGATGATGATCAATTATGAAAAATATCTGAATCCATTTTTCTTTCTTTGCTGAATGTAGTAGAAATACTCGTTGAAAGATAAGAATCTTGGGTAGCCAGTAATATTTATTTACAATTTTATGTTTTAATTCCAAGCGATTGGAAATAACTAAGCAACATTGTGCAGGCGTATCTACCATCTTGGGACAGGTTTGAATAAGAAATTACAGACCAATAAATGTCATAGGTACTTCGAGTGTCGAGTTGTTGGCTGCTGTTCATATAATGTACTGTTCAGGAAGTAATGTAGGTCTTCTTGTTTATCTAACATCAATAAAATCTATAAAGCTATCTTTGCTTGTCTATGTAGTAGATTCAGTATATGATATATGTATTTATATTGTTGTTCAACGCCCTATTCCGGATTATATATTCTAATATCATCTGAGCATTATCATCCTCAGTTGGAGGTCGTCCTCTGTTGAACAAAGGTTTCTCCCTTAGGTAAGGGGGGGGGGGGCATATAACATCGTATGACTCGGATCAGTATTTTAAAGGTAAAATATTATTGTACTTATTTATAAAAAGTAAAGACATTTATAGGTACGTGTGCTTTAGTAACGCAACGATAATTTATTCCAACTGATATTTCTTACAACAACAATAAATAAAGAATAAAAAATATGAACTAATGTAATATACACTAATGGAAACAAAACTGCATTTGTTCATAAAGTATTTTTAATTAACGTTCGAATTTAATGATCATTACATAGCGGCCTTGAATTGTATAACATTACAGACTATAATGCGAACACCAAACAGATAATAGTTCACACTAAACCATTAATTACGGAATAATTATAAGTTAAAAACCTCATTACCGGAGTTATTTAACATCGCTTCCTGGTTTAGGGTCGCTGGGTACATGAAAAAACACAATTGTGCATGATACCCGCATGTCGCATTATGTAAGGTGAGACCACTTATTTTGAGCCACTTAGATTTTACTTTTTATAAATGATAGGTTAGCACTCCGTAATAAGCAACACTGTATTGCAATTTACATTTGTTGCATAAAACCTGCACTAGTTCTAACTTCCATTTTTATATTTATTTGAGCACTAAAAACCGAAGCGTTTGAACATCGTAATGAAGATAATGATATAAAAGAAAAATTTAGATTTAGATTAAATAATAAAAGAAGATCATACACCCAATGTTAGCGGTTGGATTTGAAAGGGATTCTTTGATAAGAATATTCAAATTTTACCTTTAGTTTGGAAGGTTCCCTTTTCCCTAAGATCATTGAAAGCAAGTATATTTAAGATTAGTTTGAAACCCAGAATATATACCTTATTTTTTTAAGGTTCAAAAACATATGTTTATGGGATGCATTTGTTTACAATAATAATAATAATAAAAAACTTTATTTTC
Source organism: Abrostola triplasia (assembly GCA_946251915.1). NCBI lineage: Eukaryota > Metazoa > Arthropoda > Insecta > Lepidoptera > Noctuidae > Abrostola > Abrostola triplasia. Next base: position 3,901,974 of record OX276433.1, read on the forward strand.
AGACCATGGTCCATACAATTATTTTAAAAATAACACTAGAAATTATGCTTAATCCTATTAATATTAAGTACAATAAAGTTAAGGCACTAAAATGAGATCATACTTAGTATGTTATAGGTTTATGAATCACTGGTGCTAACCAATTGAATCCGATGAAAGGTACCTGGATAGTAAAGGGGATTGATATGAATTATGCCAGTTGAAAATAAAGTAGGCGTCAAAGTATTTCAATACAAACTTGAATTAATTATATTAGTCTGTTTACCCCATTCGTGTAAAGCGTAGGCGCTCTTCAATTATAATTTGACGTTACAAAGACCAATAAATGGTGCATATTGAATGGTCTGACCATAATCTGGGGACCATGACTGCAATTGAGATCAAAGACCTAACTCCTATTGCGGTTATTGTGGTCAGTCTGTTTCTAATATAAATGACAAGGTTTGTAAACGATATTCAAATTTTTAAGCATTCTGAGCGAACAAGAGGTTTTTCGGCTTATGTCAATAGATTCAACCTTATACTCATGGTTGTGCTAATAATTGTATGTTCTACCCTACAATTAACTGCAATTCATTATAGGAAGTGAATCTAAAAAGCTGCATTCGTCAAGGTTATCCACCAGTCTCTCACTATCACGACTAGGTGGCGCACCCAACGCTGGTATTTCTTAGAAAATCATCTTTATTAATAACCTGAAGTGGTTAGCTTTTTATGCAGTTAAATGTGGTGTGACATGTAATACCTTGTCTATTACAAGCTTGAGTATTTAACATGATTAAGATCGGAATGGTACAAGCTTTAATGTGAAGGAAAATATGGTAAAATATTGCAATTGATTTTATTATTTTAACAGTATAATACTTTATATCAAATGCTTTAAGCAGAGCCAGAATCGAAATTAAAACATGCACATCAACGTAAACATTTTAGATTACCTTCGGGCTTATCACCAGTTTTCAGTGGGAAACGGTTGTTATCAATATTATATTTTGATGACGTTCTCTATAGTAAATATGTTCGATATGATACTGGGTAGGTAATAAATGGGTGAGGAACAACTAAGCTATACCAGTGTAATCCTCACCCACTTACCAACTCACCTACCCGGTAGTGGAGTTATGATTTAACTGTTAAATGTTTATGTAAATAAATTAAACTCACAGCTTTTTGATTTAACGAGAATCTTGCAGTATTGACGATAGATAGTAAATGCTAATCGTTATTTTATGATCTCAGTGAATTTATGAGACATAATATTATCTCTGGAAACAGTAAAGTACATTAATTTCTACATACTTTGTAACAAAATAGTCTATTACAGATACGATATGGTATAAATTATATTATAAGGATAATAGAAATTCACATCTGTTTCATAATAATATAAGAGTTGGTTTAAAATCATAAATTATTTTATCAATCAAATAAGTTATGCGTACCTTATGCGTACCAATTTTCATACACCAATTCGTATCTGATTGAGTTGTTCAGTATTTTAATTAAAAAGCGTGTCAGAATTCATCATTCAATTAAGTTGCCATGTGTCGTGTACCGTCTCAATCGGGTTAATATAAATAACGAGCCATTTCATTATGACTAACTTGACATGAAGATATTTATTAAGTTTAAAACGCTACGCTCGATAAATTTCTAGGTTTTTATATTGTAGAAAATACTTTTAATCATCGAGGTGAACTATCTTACCAAAGATTTAGACTACACAAAACATTCAAATAATTTTAATTCCAAATGTTAGCTACAACTTTTCCCTTTTGGAAAAAAATTGGACCGTTGCCCATAAATAAAAAAAATTGTGAAGAATACCTTGAAAGGTACCATGAAATTTTCTTCAGCATTGTCATCACTAACTATCACTCTCGCCTTGAACACGGGCCAGTCTAGACACGTCAAGTCAACTAATTGTCTGCGTTTAGTCACCGGCAGATCCGTAAGTCTATTCATATGTAAAACCGCATGAACTAGGTCGTTCTAACTTAGTGCATTTGGGGCGAGTAACGGCGCTCCAGGCTCGTTCAACAGCAATCTGTGTTGTATGGAAGGGCTTTGAAATCATTCGACTAGAGTGATTTACGCTTTCGAAGTCTCAATCTGTTATAATGATAAGTTATTGGCATATTTGTCTATTGCTTATGTGTTCTATTGGTACATTATAATCGGTTTTTATTGTTTGCCGAGTATGTATACTGTGATAAGAGTTATTCCCTTGGTGACGTATTTAACTTAAACTTGCGATTCTGATACATCAAAAGTAATTTTTATGTTTGTTTAGTGTAGAAACTTCCTTATAGTAGTCAAAGATTTGTGTATCTAGCTCCTCTAGTGACATGCGAAAAGTTGGGTTAGCAAATGTTGACCTTAGTTAACCCCTGTACGGAATACAAACGTGATAGTATCTATGAGATTCAAAAGCAATACCGAATCTTGGCCAGTACCTAACGTTAACGCAATATGCTACTATCGAAGTGTAGAAATAGTCGTTCTTAGTTCTCAGTCCATTGGTCCCCGACAGGTTCACCCAATTATATCCCGCATATCAATAGCATCACCAAGTATGTATAGCGTACCTTAACCAACTTCTTGTCAGTCGTGGAAGTGTTAATTGGATGAACTAGATCCAGTGTCTCGTAGTTTTTGCCTGAAAAAGCAGCACTGTCACTGCTTTCCTGTTTGATTCGACATTGAACGGTTTTATATCCTGATCCGTTTAGTTTCTGTGTTAATATAACGTATAAGCCGGCCCTGTTGAAATTTATGAATGAATTTTTAAATTCTTTAAAGAAATATTTTAGTAAGATATTTTTTATGCTCGAGTAAACAACGTTGAGCGTGTTCAATGGATGTAGTGTTTAGTTTTTCAGTTTATTAAACGATAATTTATTCATATATACAACAAATGGTTTTCACTGCTGTAGTTACTTAAGATTATTATTTATTAGCCGCTATTAGCTGTCATTATTTTATCAGATTTTTCTTCTCACTTGTTACTAATGAAAACGCTTTTTATAGAAGAAGCAAGTAAATATCAAAAGCACCTACATTATTATTGTATTTCAAAGCAGATACGACATTCTAATTAACTGTAATAGCTTTACAAATACTAAACAACAACATAAACAATGCTTACCTGTTCTTATTCTTTCAATTAACCCAATGACGTACAACAATGATATTTTTATACCGGTTCTCCGTTGGCCGAACATCGCGGTCAGTGCATTGTAAACAAAATATTTGGTGAAACTTTCAACAAAGATCCGTTTGGAACTGAACCAGTTCAGATTATTGAGTCGATACAATATTGAGCTGAAGGCGTCACCACTTCCTTGCTTTCTATGGTGAGTTATTGCCTTAGGAGATGGCCCTGGGTCTTTGTGAAGTATGGCGCAAGGACTGTACTGACGCGAAATTCCGCTGCGGTGAGGAAAGGAATTTTAATCATAATGTTTTGTCTCCGTAAATGTCTGGCTTATTCGTGTAGCTTGGTGTTTGGGCAAATAATGGCTTCGTAAATTCCATGCTTTTCTTTATTCAGCTAATTACATTAAGTCCTTTGTTCAGCAGTAGGAAACAAAATAGACTACCTACTAATAAAAATCGTTAAGATTTTTAAAAACATACCGTTTACAACTCTTGTATACCTATTATAACGATTAATAACTTCGGATTAATTTCTCTACATTTATTTCGTAAAAAGTAGGTACATTTAAATCATTCAAACTTCTTAAAATGCCATTTAGACATAACTAGCTGCACCCCGCGTTCTTACCCGCTTCATTTTTTCGGGATAAAAAACCTGTGTTAATCCAGCGCGTCAGCTACCTCTATATGAAATTTCATCAAAATCGGTAAAGCCGTTTGAGCGGAAAAAGGTAACAAACACACCTACAAACTTTCGCCTTTACAATATTAGCGTGATTTGTTGCTTTTAGGGTTTAACCCTTAAAATCTTGGACCAGACAGTATCACAGCGAGTAATGCCTGTTATTGTGGTTGGTATAACATTTAGCTGTGAGCGCTTAGAAACTTGGCCGGATTGAATCTCGCGGCATGATTGCGAATAATAGCAATGAGCAACCATTCCCTATCTGATGCGATGTTCAGATAACGGGGAAGTTTATTGTTATTAATGTTTGCTTGAAGCGCATATTATTTATTGATGTTAATAGATTATTCATCCATCTTAATTCATTTAGACATCTTGTAGTATTTATGTATTGATAAAGGTCTGAAGTTCGTCTTATTTACAGCTTGGCTATACGTAATACTTTATTAATTCATCATCATCAGCCGGAAGACGTCCACTGTTGAACAAAGGCCTCCCCCTTACGTAAAGGGAGGGGTTGCAATAATCCCCACACTTGGCAAACGGCTTGGGGATCGCAGCATTGATGGTGAAGCTACAGAAGACGCTGCTGCCCGTCTTCTAGATTTTCCCTTAGGGCTTCCCCACACGGCATTTGGGCTTATTGATTCCAGTTTTAATATTAGATAATAATTATTGTGAAATCTGTCAGTTTTGTACAGTCAATGCCGCGTTTAGTGACGCCGTGGGTATTACACAAATACATGGAATATTACAACATTAAATTGTATCTCATTTCGCTTTCTTACTTTCCATGTTTGTTGAACTTTCCAAATGATTTGATGCAATCAATATTATGTGTACAACCAAACAAAAGAAAGTCAACAATTAGAGTTGAATTAAAAGGTAAAACCTACACAGTCTACACGTGCTTGCTTCATCATGGAATAGAGAAATAATACGTAATAATATAATATTTTTTTTCGAACTTGACTCCCACAGTTAGCTCTGAAGGAGCTCTTACTGCTTAACCGGTTGTTTGGCGAGACCTAATAAAAGGCCTCCAGCCAGGGATAATAGAAATACACGAATCGGAATACTTATACTGCTTAGAATAAGACGTAGCGGTTAAGTTACGACTTTTTATTGCTACTAAAAATCATTACCTAAGAAAAGATACAAATATCTAACACTACCCGACCCAGATATTGAACCCATGTCCGCGTATTCTTCAAAGGCATCTGTTACATATTTAAGCACTTTGGGTTAATCATAAAAATCTTTAGCAGACACAATTTATAAAATATCATCACGCCTTATATATCCAATGGTAGGCAGAGGTGTATACTACGTAGTCCACCTACAGGGAGCGAGCCTTTTACCATTCACCGGGTATAGGTAAATCCAAACTCTATGCCACTAGTGGGAATAACCTAATGGAAAAACTCAATAACAATGGCCTACCCGCGCATCGACTCGCTCAGCAGCCCTACTGCGTCCACTAGACCCACGCAAAGAGGTAAACTACAGTTTTAAAAAAGCCATATTATTAGGTAATATTTTTACTTTTACTTCACCTAAATTCCGTTTACAAAACAAAGAACGTTTTAGTGCCATTTTAATTGCGGTTAGATAAGCAACAGTTCATTATTTTTGATAATTCTCGTGAAAGTGATTGTCAATTTTGTTTCAATTTCCGCCGTTATTAAAGAAATTATTAACTAAACTATCTTGTTGACTAGTTGAAACACAATTGTTTTTAATTATGTAATTTGATTTTGAATGTGTTAGAGTATGAATTTTGTTTCAAGTGTTTTTTTTATTGTATACCTATATAATGCATTGTTATGTAACGGTTTAATAGATATATCACCATTATCAGCCGGAAGACGTCCACTGTTGAACAAAGGCCTCCCCCTTAGAACACCACAATAGGTACCCAAGTGCTATATAAGTAAATGAAAAAAAAGACGTTGTGATGCACATACTATCAACTCTTTTGACAAAAAACTTTATCAATATAAACAACAAAATAGTTGTTCGATTAAAAGTATCAAATCTTAATACAAAGTCGACAAATAAAAAAAAAGTGACATATCTCAAACGTCTTGGACGACGTTCAGTCTTCATGTATAAGTTGTCAATGATAAGAAAGCGCAATCGATTGTCAAGCAATTTAATTATGAATCTTTGAGTGGTAAGAACTTGTCGCGCATGCGCAGTCGAGTCAACCTAGTAATAAACCGCCGATGTCAGCGTAACGCATGCTATCCGGTGAACATCCACTTACAAGATGATTAGAAGGCCGTATCTTAGGAAGCGTAAATCTTTGCTCGCTACTGATTACATGTCATTTGCCTTTATCTAATGCAGTGCGCATAATTGCTTTGAAACATCAAGATTTTCCGCGAAATTTGTCGTTAAGGATGAATGGTTATAGCTAGAAGATTCGTTTATCGGTACAGTCAGCACCATATGTAGCTTAACATGTTTAGAAAGCTTATGTAAATTAGTTGAGAGAAACAATCAAAAATTTAAGATATTGTTTCAAATTATAGAAACGTCCATATAAGAAGTAGTAGGTATTTAATTAAAGTACCTAAAAAGAAATACATGTAAAAGTGTTTCATGTGAACCTATTTTCAAAATTAATCAATCTTCATTTTCCTATCTATTTACCGTCGCTAATGTACTGATTGGCTATACCTTAGGTACCACGGAGCAAGCAAGAGCGAACCATCTTACATGACAGAAGAACATGAACTAGAAAAAAGCCCATAGAACAACAAAGAAGCAAGTTGACACAATTTGACCTATTGACACAATTCTTTCTTTCACCGAACCAACTACACCACCTTTAACTGAAACACTTAACAAACCCACACTAATTCAATTAACGTACGTAATTGCCATTTGATTCACGAACTCCTACGCGTCACCGCAAATGCCCAGGAAACGAGTCCATGGCGCACACACAATAAGATTCTTACTTTCGTCCATTTGTACCTGTCATTATATGAATGCCTTTTTAATGCTCCGATGAATGGGCTAGGTACTTTCTTTCTGAACTTGCATTTGTTTTTTCTGACTTGTTTACAACGTGATAGTTTTTAGGAGAATTATGTTTCTGTGCAAGAAATGTGTTTGAAAAAAAAGGAATGAAAAACTTATCAAAACTTTTTGTTTGCATGAAGTGGTCCAATTCTAGGCATTTACTTAAAAATTGTGCTAAGCAGTGTTTGGATTCGAACTTGATTTTCTAAGTTTTGATTTTAAAGCATTTGATGTGTGTTGACTATAATAGCTATAAAGTGTTCTTATTTTATTAAATTGAGTGGAATCTTTTAGATAGATTCTTTCATTGGCATTTTGCCTACTGCCGGTCAGCATATCAGCCCGGTATCACCCACTCCTGGGTATATTCTTTGCCAATTCTCTCCACCTTGAGCGTCTCTCATTCACTTTTGCCGGTACTTACATACGTTTTAATATCTTATTTAAAAAGAAATGTATCCTTTCGGCTGTTTTAGTGTAAGATTGGAGTTTATGGAATTCCTTGATGTTTATTTACTCTCAAGTTTTTAACGACCACCAATCATTAAAGAGATAATCAATTTTTTCTAGATTTCCCAAAGTACCCGAGACAAATGGACATAGGTGTAGTGTAGGTGATAGGTGCAAACAAACAGTAATGGAAGTTTTAAGTGTTCTGTGAAAGCATTGGGAACTTAGAAATCGTTTTCTGATATCTGATTTAGGGTTGGCACTCTCCAATTAATTAATAATTAAAATTGTATGTTTTATTTGATTCTGTCATTGGCAGCGACTTATAAAGTACGTAATGGTTACAATGGCATCATATAATCATCATATGGATTTGAGTAAGCCGCTTAAAGCACTCCACCACCAGACAGTTGTGTAATCTGTGTTTAAATACCGCTTATAATTTAAATTGATGTAAGCATGATTGTCATGTTTACAAATAAAATAAAGTTTTGGTACTTAGAACTGAAAGGTACGTAAAGGGTATATCATTGGCTTATAGCTATCTTTTCTCGACTATGGCTTTTCTAATCGCTCGCCATTCAACTCAATCCTTGACGACTCCAAAGTCAAATGCAATACCTGCTCGTACCAATATGTCTTCAAAATTGTTGGTGACATTAAAATTGGAATACTTGTCATTCAAATTATTTGTTGATCAATAAAAAAATGAACCCCTACCAAAAATTGCAAAATATTTAAAAGATATATTCTTGAAAAATATAGAATATCTTAACTAAACACTCCAAATTAAAAAGTTTAATTTATTGTAAATAAGTCATCTTATAGTCAAAGTCAAGCTCCGTCGTAAGCCACAACATCACTTACCAACAGGCAAATTGTGGCCAAGCGCACACATCTATTTACAATAAAAAAAAATACTGTTTTGTGGGACTAGTTTTTATTGCATAGGTGAAAATGTAATAACAAAACATGTTAGACAGCCTCTTAACATTCAGAACTATGAGTAAGAAAGGGCTAAGATCTATGATAAAAGTTAGCATTAAGTTTAAGTAACGCACGGCCCACCAGTTTGGTTTAAGTAAACGGCAAATACAGCGCAATGAGGCAATTGTATGATCACGACTTCTACTGTTATCAGACAAGTAGTTTAATGTATCAAAGTTGAATGTCCTTACAACATAACGGTAGTGCATCCTACATAAATGTACTGGCTGGAAATACTTTTCATTTAAGAAAGTAGGTAATATAAGTAAGTCGAAGAAAAGGTAAATAAAGGCGTTTAAAAATAACTTAATTTTTTGGTAGCGATCCTATTGCTATTAACAGGGCACAAATTCACACACATTTATTTAATGGGAAAACTCAATAACATTGCCCATGTCCAACCTGGGAATTGAATCCTGGGCTTCCTGCTCAGCCGTCGCGTTTTGCAATCACTTGTCCTAAGGTAAACAGTGATAAACAAGTTTAGAAGCAATCAGGCATTTACAATTGCTTTTTTTGTTCAGTGCTTCTGTCTTCGACAACCCTATACCGTCTAATATTGCTTTTCTCGTTCGGAAATTAGAAGTTTGAATTTTACCAAGTTCAGTAGGGCGTGAAATTTCGTTAGATTCTATTAGTGTGAACTGCTAGTGCGATTTAATACTGATGATAATTCGACACAGCTCGCTTACCGTACTCAAACAATTATTTCAATTCACAACGGAACGTTTAGTTTCGTAATTTGCCTTTTACATCAAATTAAATTTTATTTGTATTGAAAGTTAGGTAAAGCGTTAAGACTTGTCTTGTAAACATTTTACTGTCAATAATATATCGAAATGATTGATATTGCTTCGTAGAAACAAAGACCTGTTAGATTTCGTCGTAAGATTTTGGGGATTGGAATTAAGATTAGTGAAGATGAAAATGTAGTCTGAAGATCTAGGGCTTCGCAAAAAATATGATTACAGTAATGTACACGATACAACACCATGTAGGTATACCTACTGTTACCCTATATTTCTTATTATTATTAATAAGTATGTTTATCAGTTTTGTGATTGCTAATACAGGCTCTGCCTAGTTTGGGATCAGAAGACCTTATGTGAGCTGTCCAAAATATTATTATTTTTATTGATTCCTTTGCTCTGAGTACCCATCGAGATAAATAACATCAACACCCTCTTAACACCTCTCAGACAATGAACAATCATCAGAAGATCATAATAAACTTCCTCCGTTCTTTGATACTGCAATATAAAGCACTGAACTCCAATCTTACGCTGATCGGACCGTCCCACTATACCACCCACGGTCAAATTAAGTCCTCAAGCGGATAAGAATCTAAAACAAAATGAAGTAATACTCTTGATTGGCATTTACAACAAGGAAACTAGGTTTAACTAAGTCTTAATTGGAATATCATTAAGTTTCCTAACATACACACAGTTGACAGCAATTAAATGGTATTCTACAGATAAGTCTTATCAAAATACCTAAGAGAAACTCGTTAAATAGGCAGGTACCATGACTTGACTTTTTATAGCTAAAGTAAAATTGAAAGTAATATTTTATAGTCAAATCTACGTCGAATAAATCTTCAACTGCGGAGAATCATTTTATTTCACAAAATTGTTACAGAAAGATTTATTACCCACCGGTTTTAGTACATAGCTTTGATGGTAAATACAAAAAGTAGCCCAAATCCTCCTCGGGGTTTATGTAACCTTTATGCCGAATTTAAAATAGGTTTAGCTATTTGGATCTGAAGTCGTAATATTTTTACAGAAGTACAGAAACTCAATCACGTATGTAATACCTAAAGTTGATAGTTTTCTCCTAAACTTCTCCTAATTTGGTTTTCCCAATCACAAATCTCAGTCGCAGCACGGAGTCTAGATTTGTGCCCCCTTGATAATAATACGCTGGCCCTCCAATATATTGGGACCTATAACATAACTGGCGAAATGGGGGTGTACTACTATAGGTACACCTCTAGGGAATATATGTAGGCGTGATGTTGTATGTATTATGTTCTCTTATTAGGAGGTTTTGATTTCTTTACCTTCGGCTAAATGTGCTTGATATTTAGCCCTTCCTCGTTATGTCCCAAAGATGGCGTGCCTCTTGCCGACTCCTGGAGTTGTAGACCCCACACTATTTTTCATCATTTTTGCAACTCACCTGACTTTCCTAACCACAGAAGGAAACTTCTTTGCCTGTCTCCACATTGATACAAAAATAAACATCGCTGTTCGTCAAATACATGTTGAGCTTCATAAAAAATCCGTTTTTATGCGTCCTGGACTATCCACATATAGGTGGACCGGTTCGCAACATTGTGTCACTTACAATGTAGTCGTGAGCAGTAGAGTTGAATTCCCGTTGCGCTATCACGAACCGTTGCTCTCATAGCCTTGCTATCACTATACATAAAGACTTCATACTTATGGCTCCTGGTCGATATTAATATTAAGTGGAATCTTAGGAATTTAGAAGCCGTTCGATGTTTTGGTATCAGATTTAGTTTATGTATGTATAAATATTATTGTTTATAATGTGTACTAATGTATTATGTATATATCGTAATTAGTAATAATGTATGTATATCGTAATTAGTTTATGTATTAGTACTTAATATTGTTGTTGGTTAATGTTTGTCCCCTTTTTACACTCAGTGCATCTACCACTGTTCAAATCTGTATCAAAAGTGGGTATATTAAAAGTGGGAATTATCCACATTAATGTCACTATGATCTTAAAGCGAACCCCACCGATCAAGACTTAAAATATTTACACCTACGCTTAAAATAAAAAGTGCGTGCAAAAGAAAATGTACTCGAAGAAATATTATGTTAATATTACGTGGAAAAGTATGATCATATTTATGGAGAAACACATGTACAACAACCTTGACATGGGGCTGCGACATGGTAGTACTCGTGTAATATGAATAGTATTATCGTATGTTTATTCTTAGTACAATATTTATGGGCTGAAGTACAAGACCTATGACAAACGTATTGAATCGTAAAACCTATGATTTATTGCGAAATAAAAATCATAAATGACAATATATTATATTCTCGTTGGATAATAAAACACGAGCAGTTGGTACCCAAAAAACGATATTTATTTTGAGTACCTAAGGCTTAGTTGAAAATAAATAAATGTTATCGAGAAGAAAGTAATTTGATGCTCGTGAAATACTCATAAGGAAATGTATAAATTTTGTAGGCTGTACTCTCTACTTTTAATTTTCGAACTAGTCTTATAAACCAATATCATACGGTATGAATGAAACTTTAATACGGCACACAAGCATCACACTTCACACTAATATTATAAAGGCGAAAGTTTATGAGTGTGTTTGTATGTTTGTTACCTCTTCACGCTCAAACGGCTGGACCGATTTTAACGAAATTTCATTTGAATGTAGCTCAAACCCTGGATTAACACATAGGCTACTTTTTATCCCGAAAACATGTAGTATGTAACACCGCGGGGCGCAGCGGGTCTTTAATAAACGTTTCGATTTATAACCAACCACTGATATCCTCTTACCTAATAACACTTACAAGCAACTATGTCAATGAGTCTTCTCAGAAATCTTCATCACAAGAAACACCTTAAGATGTACATAAAATACAGTTATTTAGTATTTGTATACCGGCATTAAATTACTACGATCGAGATAACGTTGCTTCAGCGGCGTCTGCGCTGCGACCTACATAAACAGCTTGCATAACCGGCGCGGGCGCAATGCACGCGTCGATATTCAAATTTTCGGAACAATTGTTCCGAATAATTTGATGGAAAGTTAATGAAGGCTTTATGGGAGTTTAAGCGGAGAAAGGCAATGAAACGTAGGGTTTTAAGTAATACCAGTGTGGTTAGGTGCTCTTTCTTTTGTTTTAGAGGTTTCTCGTATAGAAGATGTAACTGGAGATTTGGTAATTCTTAAGGCTAGGGATGTCGTTAATGTAAATTGCGAATCAGCAAGTTTCAATTTAATATATGTTCTGCATTCTATTTTTTTTTTATTTTTATAATTCGTTCGGCATTTTGCTTTGCATATTGACAATATAACATAGTTGATCCTTAAAATGTAAATCTCTGCAAAGAGATAAAATATTAAACGCAAGCATAGTCACGAGCGCAACTAGTGCTCGTATCTCATAAAATTCCTCTGATAGAAAACCAATGGTTGATCATGCGTGTTTTATTAGCGCCCACACACGACGCGTACGCATGTACTATGTGTCTCCGCATATGTCTGTAGGTGTTACAAATCACAAAAGTAACAATTCCTATAAGGATGTCACATCTACATAAAAGTACAGGAATATACCCGCTGACATTCGGGCGAATATATACCTCTTGTAATTTTATACCTCATTGCGTGGATTTGCTCAGTTATACAAACGTTTACTATTTTTGTATTGACGTCGCGTGAGGGATAGTGTGTCGTTAGCATATTATTATCTCGAAATTTCTTTTTAAACAATGCACCTGAGAAAACAACCGTCGTCCCTATTACCATAGAATTAAATAACATAATAGCTTGACGTTTAAGTTTTCAGCGTAAATCCTCGCTGTTTAAGTACTTGTCAATGGTAATAAGGTCTTCGCGTTTTTTTCTTTTAAAGACGTTGTAAGTATTCGATAAACTGGCAAAGAAAACGGTTGGGACATCAACATGAAGTAGGTAGGTACCTACGGCCCGATGTTTTCGCAAATGTTTTGTTTTTATCAATTCTTAACCGATACACGAGTCATTGTGCTTGCGGAAGTCATTGAACTTAAGTGTTTCGTCGTAATTTTCCAGTTTAGCAGCAATGGTACAAATTTACATGTTTATCGCAAAAAAATACGATGTTATCCTCATTAAATACTGTTTGCTGTAGGCATTAAAGTGAAACGGATCAGTAGTTGGAGTAGGCAATAAATTAGCAGTTTGTCATTAGAGATATTTAAAAACTGGTTTTATTGTTTAGTGCCTTTAACACTATAAATCATTTGATCACACGTCGATAAGTAATAAATAAGCCATACGATATAACAGGATCCACTGTGTCTAACTAAATGGATTATGTAGATATAAATAGCAAAACAATTCTCTAGAAATTAAATTGTATAAAACCGTTCCAAAATTAATAATGTCAAAGACTGAGTATATTATGTTTTAAAATTAAAAGCAAATGCAATCTTTGAGGATAAAAATAACGAATCAAGTGAAAACTAAGAGAATTTCCCTCATTCACACGACTTACAACATATTGTTGGGCCCCTCGCGTTTCTGTCAAAAAGAAAGAGTGGCTGCATAACGTTATATAAGCTACATAATAGCCGTTATTGTGATATAAACGTATAATTATATTTGTTTAGTGAATGACGCCACCGGCGGTGTCTGCGAACCTGAGCGATTATTACCGTTTTGCATTATGTCAAGATTATTTAGTTGAACTATGCTATTGTTATTATTGATGTTTTTTTATTGTCTAATGGCCACCATTCTCTAGACTATAAATACGGTGAATTGTTTTTGAGTTCAAGAGTTTATTTTTTAAATTGATTTGAATCTTAATTTACTAGTCGCATTATTTTGACTTAATATATCTGTTAGAAACAATAACCATTAACTGTGTTGCATAATATTAAAATGTTTTTTTACAATCCTTTTTGGCTTAGTCATACTTATGTTCTTATTAGTTAAAAAAAACAGTTGCCAAACTAAAACTAATAGATATTCTTTCTTTTCATTTCCATATTGGTATTGTACTGTGACTAATCCAGCCTTGTATAGCTGTTTAGTTGAAGATTAGTATTAGTTAAGCGTTATGGTCTTGCTTGACATATGTCTTTGCGAAATGACATTCCTATTGTCTAGGATGATGTCTGCGTTTGAGTGTTTAACCTCTTGGTTTATCGCACGTCTGCTTACATGTGATTAGTATTACCTTTGTTTTCTTATTCTTCTTTTTCTTATCGTATGGTTGATGAACAACCTGGTGTCAAAGTTTAAACCGCCTGTAGGCCACTGACATGGCTTTACACACCGTTGAAAAATCTCTCAGTTCTGCTGGTTTTCTCACGATGTCTCCCATCACCGTTTTTAGCAACTGATAACTAATTTATAGTACGCACATAAATTCGAAAAGGCAATGGTGCGTACCAGGGTTCGAACTTGCGGCCTTTGACTTGACAGTCCAACAGTAGAGGCCTGTGTCCAGCCGTGGACTGAGATAGGTTGATGATGACCAAACCTAACTGGTCTAATAAATATGTCCCAGATTGATGCTGGGCTTGTTTTCTATTGCATAATTATTCGACTTCTAGCAAAATGCAGGTCTAGAACATTACACAGCAGTTATATCATATTATGATTAAAATTGTCAGTTACATCGTAGGTCGTACTTGTCTACTAAATAATAATCATCCGTTAACTAAGAGTGGACTGTTGTAATAACAATTACAGTTACAACTTTGAAACACATTGTAATTTATTTGTCATGTACCGAGAGCTGGGTGTAAACAATTATCCAATCAATCAACAGAACTGTGAAAGTCTGTCTAACGAACTCTGAATCGTATTTCGTAATGCGGTACAGTCGTAACCAAAAGACATACAAAAGTAATACCTATAATTAAATGTATCTTAGTTGCCGGCAATATAACATTTCGTCTGAGCTAATAATAATTATTATTAATTTATTTATTAAAAATGTCATATACCTGCATGTACATACCTATATAGTTTATGAACTGAAATTTTATAATAGTCTTCTACTGAAGGTACTATAACCTACGTATTTATTATCTAATGGATACATAATTAGTTGCAACGATGCAGACCTTTTTGACGAATAATCGTTTTTATAAAAAAACATTTTTTGGAAATTTAGCTTCAATTACCATTACGTGACTTATATTTTGCCCCAATTAATGACATTGTTTGACCATTGATATTAAATTTGTATGTTAGTTAAACAACTTATACTTGTTTAAATACTTATTAGACACCTTATTGTTACTATTACAGGGAAACAGGCATAACTTTATGTATGTACTAGCTAACCCGACGATTTTCGTACCGCTTTCTCACTGTTTAAACCTTCCCTGGACTTCCACGGATATTTCTATACTAAAATTAGCCAAATCGGTCTAGCTGTTCTAGAGTTTTAACGAGACTAACGAACAAACATATTTTTTTTTATATATATAGATTATTATTACCTTCCGCTTTTAGGTCACGACTGTACATATCACAAGGCATCCATTGAAAACAACTGCAATATCTTTGTGAATGCTACCGAACACGTTGTTTTAATTAATTTGTTTGTTGTTTCAGGTAAAGAATTTTACAATCGCTTGTTGTGAACACTGGATGGGATAATAAGGCTCGGATGTGGTGATGGTGAGTTCACGACATTCAAGAATTGACATTCATTGCTTTGTAGACAGAATGTACTTAATAGTGGCTATACAGAATCATCATCAGTTGGGAGTGGTCCTCTGTTGAACAAAGGCCTCCCCCTTAGAACGCCACAATAAACGACAACTTGCGCATGGTGGAAGGAATGCCAACGCGTCTTATAACATAACTAGCTTCCGCCCGCGACTCCGTCCGCGTGGATTTGGAATGTTTTATAGCCTATAGCCTTCCTCAATAAATGAGCTGACTAACACCGAAATATTTTTTTAAATTGGACCAGTAGTTCCTGAGATTAGCGCGTTCAAGCAAACAAACAAACTCTTCAGCTTTATAATATTAAGTATAGATTAAGTATAGGTTATAAGTAATACAGAATGTCATTGTTTAAAAATTTTGCCTTGTAAGAAATTTTACTCCTGACTTGTTAAGCAATTTGCTTTAGAGATTTTATATACACGTGTAATTGTATATATTTAATACTTATATAGTAGAAAATAACTACACAGGAATTAACACGTCTTTATTATTTTTTGGCTTGTTCGCTTTAATTCCCGTGTTGTTATTTTCTATTATAATCATGTAACGCAACGGTTTAAAAATTACTACTTATATGCCTGTAAAAAGCTGGAACCACTTTTCCGCTCAAGGTGATAGCAAAATTCGACGCCACGTTATTTTCGTCATGACAATTTCCCTACAGATATTCTTCAAGAGATTTCCCTCATCGCCTAGTATACATAGCAGTCTAAGTATATGGAATTGTAATATATACAAATGTAAATAAGACGAGCTGCCGTGCTCCAATTGGCAAGTGGGGTGAGCTCAGGAACAATGCACAATTATACGCGGTTAGTTACGTATTGCATGTAAAATTATGCGATAAAACATTTGAAACGCGCTAAAGTAAATTTATTTTACTAATTAAGTAGTTTTCGATGTCTGGGACCGCATTAATATTTATTAGTTGATGTAGAAATGTTAGAGTGAATTGAAGTTTGATGTATGTTCGTGAATCTACTTCTCCCCTTTTTAAGCAATGTGTTTATTCATTGAATTAACTTATCGTTATTGATGTACTGAATGTTATCTAACCAGCTATCATGATCGAGTATTTTATACCAATCTGTGTGAATCATTAATTTTTTCGTTTTCTTTTTGGCAAAAGCAGTCGATTGAAAGCTTTTTTTTACATCCTAACCCCAACTCTAAGAAAATACGCTGCGAGGAGTTCTAAACAGTTATTTTACTAAGATAACGCATTTAAACAAGATTGTATATTATGCAAAAAGGGCAAGTGAGGAGTACCCTCAACCGAGGAGCGTGTATTAGGAATGTGATGCGTGTAAATGAAGCAAAAGAAGTATGCCAGGATCGTAGCAAATGGAAATCCGTGGTCTCTGCCTACCCCTTAGGGAAACAGGCGTGACTTTATGTATGTATGTGTATTATGAACAAATGTTTGTGCGGAAATATCCTAAAATGTGTACCTCATCTAATTGTAACTTACGTATTGAGTAACTAAAACCAAGTTAAGAAAAAAATATCTTACAAAAGCCAGTATCAATGACAAAAGACGAATATTTTTTGTGTTTTAATTGAAGAATAACCGTTTCACGCTACGTTAGGACAAAAACAGTTCCTACTGATATTTTTAAGTAACCTTCATGGATCAAATACTTTTCGCTAGACGTTCTGAAACGTAGAATACTATACGAACGTTTTTATGAATATTAAGCAAGATACCGGCGTTTATTGTCTTGAGTTTTTTAATGCTGGAAGGAAACAAGGCCTTGTCAATTTCAGTAAATTGAATTCAGGATAGAGTTCTTGTAGACAGTAGAGTTACAAAATTATAAGCCTTTGTTTTGTGGTTAGTCACGATTTTTAAACCTATTGTATTTTTTATAGAAGGTTATATTCTTTCCCCCTAATTATGAACGATGCTAACATGTGTTTTGAGATAACTACTTCTTAAGTCTATTGACATCTCTACTCTTTGATATGTTAACGATAGTGACAGGTATAATTTAGTAAATTGTTCAACAGTGTCAATTTTTATAAGCGAGAAAAAACTTGGTCTGTCCGCAATATTGCAAATAAACCCTTTATTGGCAATTAGCGGATAGACCAAGTTTTTTACTTTTAAGTATGGTATAACATACAATTTTGCCATATTTTTGATACATACTCTGTCGTTTTCAAGAACACCGGTAGGACTAATTTGGTGGTAAATCAGGAGTGCTTACTCAAAATTGAGCCTTAAATGTCGATAAATAAAACCCACAATACACAAGTACCTTGTTCAAACAACGAATTAACTAAGCTTCTAGTAGTAAAAGTAATTTACTTAAAACAAACCTTATAGAGTAAGGCACGTCGTAAAGTCAGGTGTCACCTGTCAGTCACGTTGATTAGAAACGGTGAGGTATAGACTCGCTCGGTGTTAGCACAGTGTAAGTTATAGGAGACTAGCTGCGCCCCGCGGTGTTACCCGCTGCATGTTATCGGGATAGAAAATAGCCTATGTGTTAATCCAGGGTGTCAGCTACCTCCATATGAAACTTCATCAAAATTGGTCCCAATAAGGGCTCCGGTCGAGTTCGAAACTAGTCGGGCATTCCCGAATACACGCGTGAGTATAACCGGAATATACAGTAAATAATATGGATAACACTCACGAAAGTTATTATAGTAAAACTCCAAAGTATCAACAGGTCATTTTAAATCGAGGACATTTCTTAGGCCATTCTCTGCGCACAAGTCCTTAGCTTCTATTTAAGTTCCTACCGTCATCAGGCCCAACCTTCACCTTTACGACCACCTCCCACCTCTTACGCCTTGCATCGCGCACAGTTTTTGCTCCACTACCGGTCGCGTACAGTTAGACGCCGCTAATGGCTCCGCTTTGCGTCTTTGGATTACGAACTGACCTAATACTGCTTCGGGGAAAGAACAGCTGATTTACTGTTTTTGGAAAAAAACGGTCGGATTATCTTCTATTAGAAACTTTCTTCGCTTAGTACTAGCGGGGTTGTTACGGCTACTGTAAAGGTGTATAGGATCTGTATTTTCGTTGACTTTGACGATATACTGCCTCATTGGTCTAGTGGTTGCTAAGCGAGACTGCTGAGCACGAGGTCCTGGGCTTGAAACCCGGGCCGAGCAAATTGATACTGGGTTTTTTATTTGGTAATTCTCAGTAGCAGCATGGTCTGGATTGTGCCATTATTGATGGCAAAATCCAGACCAAAAAACATAACTGGCGAATTGTGGGTGTACCATATATGTACCTCTGCCTACCCCTTCGGGGAAAACAGGCGTGATGTTATTTTATTTATTATCGTATTTGGTTATGTACCTGACTGACATTAATTGTTAACCGTTTGGTGTCGTGTATGAAATAAAGGCTCTGAAATGAATGTTTTTTAAATTTATGCAGAAAATATTGTACCTATCGTATGCTCATAAAAACAATTTAAATTTTTTAATTCGTAGATACAATGAAGATCATTTTTTATGGTTACTTAACGAGACAGTTCCTGATACGCTTTATATTTTCCTGATATTTTATTACAAAGAACGAACACAAAAACCATGTTTTAATTTTGTATTCTGAATTATTTATAGGACAATAAATTTCGCACTTTAGTAGGTAGGTATCTAATTACCAAAACATTAGTGTCTAATAAATTTAAAATTACATTTTTGAACCGATTATTCGTGTTTAATAACGGAGAATCGGGTACACGTTTGCGAGTTAACCGTTACTCGATCGATTAATCTCTGATCAGTTTACGATATTAATCGGGTTAGACACAATGAACAAACACTTGGTCTTCAATTCGATTGTTCATCGATTTGAGCACCATTAATATTCTTGATTTATTAATCGATTTTATTTATTTATTTTATTTATATACACTTTATTGTACACCAATTTACAATGAGTAAAAGAACGCAGACTTAAAATTATGTACAAAGGGCGGTCTTATCGCACAAGGCGATTTCTTCCAGACAACCTTTGGATGGACAAAAAAACAATAGAAAAATTACGGTTTACGGGCAGTCACGGTGTACATATTGCAGACTAATCGCAGATATAGATTTTTAAATTTCAATAATAATACATACTTATATAAATACATACATAATACAAATGTAGTAAATGGGACAGGAATAAAAGTCAACAAGCTCTAAAAAAAGAGTTACAGCGATAGGTAAAACTCCTTTACAAGCTTTTTGAAAGCCTGCAACGATTGTGCACGTCTGATATTGAGCGGTAAAGCGTTCCACAAGCGTGCAGCTTGAACTGTAAAGGATCTATCAGTGAATTTTGTGGAATGCGGTGGGATTCTAAGATACAAATTTTCTGATGAACGTAATGATCTAGAATGTGTGTCGCAGAGAAACGAAAAGCGTTCTTTAAGGTAGAAAGGGGCAGAGGGATTAAAAAGTACGTTGTAAAGAAGTGAAAGAATATGGGTATTCCGGCGAAGGCGGATAGGCAGCCATTTGAGCTTTGTGCGAAATTCTGAAATGTGATCATATTTACGCAAGTTAAATATGAACCTAATACCAACATTTTGAAGTCGCTCAAGTTTATCGAGCTGCTCTTCTGTAAGGTCAGGATAGCAGGCATCGGCATAGTCGAGAATCGGAAGAAGAAGTGATTGTGCTAACGTAATCTTGGTGGATATGGGGAGGAAATTACGGAGCCGCCGCAGAGAACCCGCTGAAGCAAACATCTTACGACTGACCTCCTGCAGTTGAGTAGTCCAAGATAACGTTTTGTCAATGTATATTCCCAAGTTTTTGACTTTATCGCAAAAAGGAATTAAGTTGCCATCAAAATAAACTTGAGGAAGGATAGACCAGTCGACCCCAGAAATCATGCGCGAGCTGCCAATCACGGTTACCTGTGATTTGGTTGGGTTGACCTTAAGACCAAACTTTAAGCTCCATTCGCGTATCCAGACTAAGTCTCTATTTATGACGTCGATAGCTTCGGATAGTTTACCAGGAGGAGCCTGGCAATAAAATTGAAGATCATCTGCATAAAGGTGGTAGGAAGAAGTGAGACCATTTGAAATTGAGTTAATAAAAATAGCGAAAAGAAGTGGAGAAAGCACGCCACCCTGTGGTACGCCCGCACAAGTATTGCTCCAGGAGGAGAGGGTATCCCCGATGCAAATGCGCTGCCGACGGCCAAACAGGTAACTGTGAAACCAGTCAATCACTGATGGAGATATGTTACAGGAGCACAGTATGCCAAGCAATATATCGAAATCCACGGCATTGCCATCAGCATTGCTGAAGTCTAAGAGTGCAAGTACCGTGAGGTTTCCGATTTCCATGCCCGACCTGATATCATCCGTAATATGAACAAGGGCAGTAGTTGTACTATGACCGGGACGGAATCCAGATTGGAAAGGATTAAGGAGATTATTTTTATAAAGGAAAGCGATGAGTTGGTCATGAATTAAACTTTCAAGGACTTTAGAGAGGAAAGGTAATATGGATATAGGACGATAATCACTGAAGGAAGCAGGGTTGGATTTTTTGGGCAAAGGAATAATTTGAGCATCTTTCCACGCACTGGGAAATGTGCTGCTAGTGACAGAAAAATTTAGGATGTGGACAATAATAGGAAGGATTTCGTTAAGGATGGGTAAAATCATTTTACGGCTGATACAGTCACACCCAATTGCGTTTGATGTTATCGATACAATGCTCCTTCTAACACCACAAGCAGAAAATTGATTAATGACAAAGGGAGAAAAATTTGGGGTTGGAATTGTAGAAAGATCATTTAGAGTAGCATCCTTAATAGTCCTGTCAAAATTGGAAGAAGTTGTAAAGTGGTTGTTAAGTAAGTTAACGTCACATGTATTTGTATTGGAATCACGTCGTAATTAGTAGATTTTATAGAGAGTAACCTTTTTAAATTGTTCTTCTTTTGTAACAATCAGATTGAATGTGTTTGTTGCCAGTAAATTAGAACAGGTGAAACTATAGTAAGAAGTAAATGCCCTATTTATACGCACGTGAGCTTATCTTGAACCCCAAACACATCAAGTTTGATATAATTACGTTAAACGTAAACGAAAAGGCACCGTGTGTGAACGTCTCACTCTACTTATTTCAACAATTACACGTTGCGTAATTCATTGTGTCAGCTTGCGTAAATTTACGCATCCGATTTGAATTCTAACTTAAATGTTATAGCGTAATTAATAATGCACTGTAGTAATGTGTTAATGTGTGGCAAGCATTACTATATGCATCATAATGACAGTTCCGGCGTTACTAATTTGTATGTGATACATCGCTTTTGTATGTCAGAGTAAGAATATATTAAATAAAATATTATGTTTACGTATTTCTTTTGGTTATCAGAGTGGTTTAAAAGAAGAAAGGAGAGGCCTTTGCCCAGCAGTGGGAAACAAAATAGGCGTTAAAAGTTTTATTTTCTGCCAATAAAACTGCTTCGATCTCATCAACATAATATTAAACACTATCCAACTTGGTCAATGATATTACCAATTAAAAGCCTTTTTAATCTTCCTGCAGTTTTCAAAATACTCGTGCATATCCTACAAACATTCCAAGATGTATTCACAGCTGTGTGGATGTAAACACTGTTTCACACCTACACCACAAGTTTACGCACGAAATTTAGTAATCTACAAACGTGGGAAAACATAGCGTAATGTCGTAAAAGTGTCGTCTATGAGACGTGATTTTAATAACATTTACAAGGTTTTGTATGGGGAAGGAGAATCTAGGACAGTGGCTCTCAACCTGAGGCATGGACTTAATAAAATGATTGCTAGCGTATGTGTAGAGTAAAGAAATAATAAATGTCTACCTTTTTTTTAAAGGCGTGTTTAACGTAAGGTAATTGAAACCAATTTTTTTATTTACTTAGTTATGAACTTATGACTTTTAAGGAAATCAATATGTTTATACACTTAGTGTATGAGATATATTAGTTCAAGTTTTAGCTTTGCATAAATTATTAAGATCAACGTTTGGATAAGATGAATCACTGTACACAATCCCTTTCCAAACCACCTTCTTCTTTCTTTTTCTTTCTTTTTAAAAAAAAACGTCGCCCCACACTAGGAATTTCTCCTGTGTCGTGGGTGCGTTTCACAAACATGAAATATCACATACACTAACACCCAGACTCGAGACAAACATATGTGGTTCGCACAAAGTTTTGCCCCGTGCAGGAATCGAACCCGCAACCCTCAGCGCAGCAGTCCAATCGCTTAGCCACTGCGCTAATCAGGTCGCCTTCGGATCCGTTTTATGCCGATCAAAAGCAATCTTTTGGCGCACAAAACAAAACATTTAGCGATTCAAGGAAAATAGGGTCATGACTCAAGATAAACACGTATGACCTGCAAAAAAGGTTGAGCATCACTGCTCTACGAACAAGTTACGTGACGCACCAATAAAAAACGGGAACATGTCACTATTAGCACGTCGTGTTCTGACATGTTCTATTACAAAACGTCTCTCTCACATCTTTCTGTTCCGTCAGATAAATTGATGATTTTGATTATGTTTAGTGCGGAAACTATTTAGATTTAAGTGGGTTAGTTTACTTAGATGTGTGCAAGATAAACTATTTAGGCACGCTTCGTTTTATTTTGGCCGCATATCTTGATTAGTTAGAAAATTGCAATTTGAAAATTTTATTGTAGAAGACAGAAATTTTATTTAGGATAGTTATGATTTGACTGCCTCGTTGGTCTAGTGGCTGCTAAGCGCGACTGCTGAGCACGAGGTACTGGGTTCGAATCCCGGGTCGGGCAAAGTGTTACTGGGTTTTTCCATTAGGTAATTCTCAGTAACAGCACGGAGTCTGGATTTGTGCCCGGTTGATGGCAATAGGCTCGCCCCCTATTACATTGGGACCTAAAACATAACTGGCGAAATGTGGGTGTACTATATGTGCACCTCTGCCTACCCCTTCGGGGAATACAGGCGTGATGTTATGTTATGTTATGATATTGACTTTATAATCAGTCATTTTCAGGCCTAAGTTATGTTTTCATCAGACGATTTTTTTGGTAACTACTAGTACTCTAAAGTTAGAAAATATTTTTTATATACTAAATGGCAAATACAATTTATTTCATTAATTACATATATAATAACACAACATGTTATTACATACGTAATTAATAATAGTTAAAATTATGTACATATATGCACTTGCAAATAAAAAGTTTAGGTTTCATAGGCATTGTTTTCAACAACCTAGTTGCCAAATTACTAAATAAGTATCACCTACATTTATTTTTAACACTTTGTAAGGATCAGAATCTGGTTCAGTATTATCTTGAGGGTTTTACCGAACGTTAAATTTAATGTTGCCCCCGTGTTTTGTTTTATTTGTGATCTTTTTAAATGTTTTGAGTATACTAAACTTGTTTCTTGTAAGTATGTCATTAGTGCAAAAGATGTGAAACGGAATGTTTTTTTTAAGTCGTTGTCGGTATTTGCTCTTTTTGACTGCCTCGTTGGTCTAGTGGTTGCTAAGCGCGACTGCTGAGCATGAGGTCCTGG
Organism: Abrostola triplasia; assembly: GCA_946251915.1. Taxonomy (NCBI): domain Eukaryota; kingdom Metazoa; phylum Arthropoda; class Insecta; order Lepidoptera; family Noctuidae; genus Abrostola; species Abrostola triplasia. Next base: position 3,926,303 of record OX276433.1, read on the forward strand.
GTTCGAATCCCGGGTCGGGCAAAGTGTTACTGGGTTTTTCCATTAGCTAATTCTTAGTAGCGGCACGGAGTCTAGATTTGTGCCCGGTTAATGGTAATAGGCTCGCCCCCTATTACATTGGGACCTAAAAACATAACTGGCGAAATGTGGATGTACTGTATGTGCACCTCTGCCTACCCCTTCGGGGAATACAGGCGTGGTGTTATGTTTCTCGGTATTTTTAATCTACAAAAAAGCAAATTCTTTTTGGCTGAACATCGAATCTTTTGCCAAAACCTTTTGGTTTTAATCAAATCCTCTATCCTAAATACTTTTTATCGGTCTCCCGCTATTCGTTGTCTATGTAAAGTTACATTATAGCTCATTAAGTGAAACGGCTATTATACTTCCTTTTGATTATGTTAATACTGACACGCATAAATAAGATAAAATATATCAAATTCTTACCAGATACTAACAAAGAAGTTTGCTACTTCGGTGCTATATCTACTGACTCAACCAACAACAATATTTGCAACGAATGACTCAAGACACATGCATGCCACATACAATATTCACACATACAAATTGTAAGAGAATGCTCCACTTCACTATAATCGAAATCTCAAACGCCTGAGCGTTTTCACCAAGATTACCACGGAAATCGCATCCAATCTTGATCAGCATTCAGCTTCCCGCATGCGCAGTGATGATCACGTGTGTACTACATTAAATTGTTGTGGAGTAGGCGTGGCTTGTCTCTTCCGGAATTAGTCGGAATTGAAGCTGGAGCTTAACTTTTCTATCTTGTTACGTGCGAGAAACGTTTTTTCTCTTTGGAGTTGCAAGTACGTACCTGAAACTGTTACATGGTAACTAGAGTTTCGCAGTCTTACAGAAAATATAACCCACATTCATAATTTGTATTGTGTTTTTAACCCCCGATGGAAAAAGAGAGGTGTTATAAGTTTGACCGTTATGTGTGTCGGTCTGTCCTGTGGCATGCTCTTAAACGGGTGAACCGATTTTTACAAGGCTGTCCAACTTATGCTTAATACCTTTGAACTTTAAACTTAAATGCGTTCTAATGCATTATTCTAATAATAAAAGAGTTTAAAATCGTCGTTGAATCGATGCTGAATGTAAGTACTTATAAAACACAAGAATTCCATAAGCTAAGAAATACTGTTACATTTTTTATTAATATAATAAAAAGTAATATATACTATATAATTTTTCAATCAGATTTAGGAGTACGCTCGGTATGAGAGCAAGAAATTGTAATAAAATTGTCGCTTTTCGTTCCACGAAGACACCAAAGTGTCTATTTCAAATATCATCAATATTAAACTGCCTGAGATCCAATGTCCAGTAATAGTTGTTAGATATAAATGAATCATCAATAGGAAATTATAGGAAACCGGTTCTGTTCCGCGATAGGATTTATTTATTGATCAAATTGAATCTCAGATTCTTGCCGACTATCACCGATGGCATCTGGTAATTTATAAACGGTTCGAATTATGTCATTATAGTAGAGATAAACGCAGTATTCTAGAACTTATTGATTGGAAAAGAAACTCGATGCCTTCTGACACTCAAATTATTGAGTTAGGTCAGCCAGATGTCAAACTTAAATATAACACAAATGGTCAATGAGGAGTGATGTTAAAATTTGATGATCATGCTGTGTTTGGCCACGTATGGGGAAATCTGAAAACCTTACAATGAAAAATTTGTCCGCTGTTGTAATTCAACCAAATGTGCTGCAGATGGTACGAGACGGGGCGTCTGTCAAGACAAGTTGAATCAAGCCTGATTTGCCATTACGAATGGCCTACATTGTTAAACTTGTTCACATAAACTTACGTTTCTCTGGACTTTAAAAGAGACATTTACCCCTGAGTTTGTTTTGGCATTTATTCTCAGAGGTAACCAGGAAATGATGACACCATCTAGTTTCTTGTTTATTGAATTCCGAAGAAAAAGTGTTTATGAAAACCTATTTGCAGAAATAAATATTTTATTCAATTATTTATTGTAAACTGTTTACTGTGATGCTATCTCCACTCAAAATAATATAACGCATTATGCACGATGTTATTAAACATAAAAGCCAGGGGAAACTATATACTATCGTCTTTCTCAATAACAGTACTCCTTACAGACTGCATCGTAAACCTAGATCTTAATCATACAAGACTAATATAATATTAGCAATAAACATACTGCTATATAACGAAAACGAGGAAGAGGCATTACGGAAAATTATTCCACTCTATATTCTCATGAAAAAAGAAACATAACAGCAACTTAATAGAATAAACCTCCTTGTAACTTGCCAATAAAATAAAGCAGATATTAAAAGCATTTTATTTACACGACATCTATGAATAACGAGGTTATTAATCTCTACTGTCCTTTTTGCTGTAGTTAGCCGCTATCCTTCTAAGGGACACACGCCTGTCTTTTATTGAAATAAAAACTCATACAAGATTGAGTACCATAAGTGGAGATGTTTGTCGCATTTAGATTGTCCAGATAGATAAGTCAAGTTGATAGAATATTGACGTCTATCTAGATAATCTTCAGACTTATTGAATTAATGTGTGTATAAAAGAGGATGAAATAAATAAGGTTCTATGTAATTCAAGTCACGTTCTAGCTTGTACGGAGTAAAAATCAGACTGTTTTTGGCATTATACATTAAAATAATGGATTAATAAAAACGAGATATAATTATAATATTCGAACTAGAATAAAACAAAGATGTGTATTATAAATCAATGTCAAAGATTCGTTGAACAAATCACACAATTATGTATCTACTCGTGCCTACATGAATGGAATAAAAACTCTCAAATAACATTTCCAGCCAGCACTACTTAATAAAACCATATCTAGTTCCAGTAACTCATTCAAGTCGACTAGCTCATAGTAAACGAGGCCCGAACATGTCCAATATTGCCTAATAGGCGTACGTCAACGCGTCAAGGCATTAACATGTCTCTCCACGTTTCTCCTATAGAAAGTAGCACCTGTACATTGACTGTTAATGCAGTTTTTAGAAAATTGTCAGTACTGTTCCGGTGTTTAGGCCCTTATTGTGACCCAGTTGAAGTTTGAATATTGATGGTTGGTGATGTCGTTGATGGGTGTGTTAAAACCATACAAATGTATGACGTTGTAGTAGAAAAGAAGTCAGTGTTTGATATTTGACGATCTGATTGGCGCAGTGGCTAAGCGATTGGACTGCTGTGCTAAGGGTTCCCGTACGTGACAAAAAATTGTGTGCTCCGCAGATGTTTGTCCCGAGTCTGGATGTTTGTGTGTATGTGATATTCCATGTTTTCCATTCCTAGTGTGGGTGACGTTTTTTTTTAGTTTTTGCATTTTATTCAGTCTGTGCATAAGATACCTACTAAAATACTATTTTTTTCGTAGATCTAGAGATATTTGGAAATATAATTATACGTATGTGTATCAGTTGTCTGGTAGCTAAAATACAGGCTCTGCCTTGGTCGGGATCAGATGTCCGTGTATGAGCTGTCCCAAGATATTATTATTATTTATTTTTTTGTTGAACATTCGGCATAATCGACTATAAAGGTGCTCAAGGGAGTGTTTACATCTCTAAAACAGTTTATTGGGGAGACCTTAATAAGTAAAAGGTTTTGCAAGAAAGCAAATTAATATAATTATGTATTTCTACTAATTGCTCTTCTGTTAAGTCAGTACTTAGTTGAGTTTTGTACAAGATAACCTTACTTCGATCAGATATTGTTACCAGCTAACCTGAAAACCTCTATTATCTGCTATCTCGATTTATTCAGACATATTCGTATTATTGAGATATCCATACGCTTTAGTGTTATTAGTAACATAAACTTTGATTCGTTAATAGTGATATAGTTTTATGTTCGTAGTTAATACTTAATAAACCTTTGGCCAATCCTCTGGCCGTATAAATTTTATTTGTCTATTCTTAAGCATTAGTTTAGCGTTTTTGTACCTAAAGTGGTTTGAAATAAAGATTAAAGTAAAATGAAGAGAAAATCAGGCAGGATTGGCGCTTATCGCAAAACAAAGATATTAAGTCTATGTTTAATAGAATTAGTTCTTAGAGGGTCTGATATGTAAAGTATGGGAAAATTTATAGATGTGTGATGTGTGTGTCCCAAAGTATGAAAAGACGGAGAGACTCAGAGATTGTTAATTTATATATTGAGAAATGTTTTTGAGGTCTTATATAACATTATTTGCTAAACTTGTTACGAAAGTTCACGACGATAATTAGTACTTTACCTATAGTCTTAACGACCTCTTGAACGATGCTGGTAATAAACACAGCGCTCAAGCTGCTGTCAATCCGCTAACGTATTCCGTAGTACATAATTTACAATGATTAACTACACAGAAACTGGTAATGTTTGTTAATGACGAGTTATAGCCAATCGGGGTATACGTTGGAAAGCTTTATGTTCGCTTTTAATGTCACTAATAAGGTTGTAAATAATATTATCGTTTACAGCGAGGGTGAAACTCCCAAGTGTCGGACTAGTGGATGCTAGACTTCTTTGGTATTGAGTTATATTGTCGTTTAACACAACGATCACCAAAATAGGCGTCTGACAAGTGCAGTGGATACTGCAATTACTCTATCTACCTTTTATAGTAGCGATTATTGAGAGGTTTTCATTTAGCAGACGTTTATGGGCTGTTTGGAAAAAGAACACCGTGGGTAGGTTTTTGTAAAATATTGTTGATTATTGTATGATATGTGGGTATATAAAGATACTCATAGTTTCTGCCTATTATTTGTTATTGCTTGACTTGATCATTTATCAGATCGTCCGCTAATGAGCTACTCTTTTCCAAGTCTTGCGATATTATTAGTTTTTCTTTTATAGCTTAATTAGTGGCCCAATGCTGGGCAAAGGCCTTTTCTTAGGGTTTCTAATTCCCCCGAATCAGTCAGGAAAAATAATTATGATCTTTGAAGAACATTACTTAAACGAAAATCAATATTGGTTAGATATACACGCACACCAGTTTAGAAATCAAATATATTGGTGCTTAAAAATAAAAAATGTTAACTCAATCAGCGTGTAATATAGGTTTTTGTATAGGTATAATGTAATTTTCCTTTCCAATAAATGACTAATTGGCATTACCGATAACTGGTGCTCAGTCCCCACGGCTCGCGTAACTCGGTACTTTCATATAAGGTCGCGACCACATCAAGTTACGGGATAAGCAGCATTAAAGGAACGGTAATTAATAATACTTTGTGTACGGAGAAACTGTTAAATTATGTGCGGGTGAGAATCTGCGTCATAAAACGATGATTACGTAGCAGATTTTTTACGATGCCTTATGTATGTGTGAATGACTGAAAGGAAAAGCGTGATGATATATTTGACGCTCTACCCCCCTTAACAGGACAGTTTACGATGTGGAAGCGAGACGCTGCTATGTGCGTTCTAATGCGGCGTCCCGCTTCCACAACGTAAACTGTTACTTTAAGAGTTCAGGTAATGGGAGTAATTGGCACCGTGACTAAGCGACTGGATGACTAGATTGCTGGGCGGGGTTGCGGGTTCGATTCCTGCACTGGTCTAAATAGTGTGTGATCCTCAGTTGTGGAGGAAATCTGATACAGGACACGTGGACACGCACAGTATAAGTAGTATTTCAAAGGGCACAATCACGATACATGGCTGATGATCTTGCTAAGTTATAAAAAAAACATAACTTGTGTTCATTATTCAGTTAATATAAAAAAATAAATATAACACAAATCGCTCGCTTGTCCAATGTAAGCGCAGTGTATTAAGGTACCACTTAAAATATGTTAAGCGCAGGCTTTTGTGCATTTCACCGGTGCTCGGTGGGCGTGCCCCCTCTGATTGGCCGACATCGGATGCTGTGACACACGACAAATTTTTGTGTGTGTTTTTTCAAACAAGATTTAACTGTAAACACAAAATAAAATATGTTCGATACTATATTTATAGACCTCATAATTAAGAACGCTTCCGCCTATCCTTAGGATTTTTTATATGTGTGAGTAACTTGTAAAGCAAACAAATAATTTCAATTTCATTTTATAAAATTCACATATAAAATGCTAAAGTTTTATCTCTTATCCTGTATCTAAACCAATTGGCTGTATATAATAATTTGAATAATTAAGGTACTGTGCGCATGCGGCGATATTTTACGAGATAAAAGTATGTAGGTTGCAAGAAAGTGCCGTTCTTCACTTAACAAGAAGGGACAAAAGGTTAACTCTAACTGCTATTATTTGAATTTTAAATAACGTTAATAGACAATTATAGGTAGCTAGGCTTACTTGGATTTATAAAAAATAAACTATTGTGGTTGGAAGCGGAGGGTCGAAGATCCAGCTTAGTGACGTGCCATAGGACAGGCATATGTCCAGCTGTGGACTGAGATAGGCTGATGATCATAAAACTCTATTTTGTATTTGTTGTATTTTATCACCTAAGTTTCCAAAACTATTGTTTCAAATTCTAATTTCAAATTTGCTATGACAGAGCCATTGTGACGTTCCCTATTTTTTTTTTCTTAGCCTATGCTGTCCCACTGCTGGGCAAAGGCCTCTCCCAAATCCTTCCATTGGTCCTTGTCTCGCGCTACATCGAACCAGTTCTTAATGTAAATGTCCAGGTCGTCTCGCCACCTTCTCTTGGGACGTTCAAATTACATTTTTTGTTTTCACGTTCCTTATTGAGAACAAAAAATGCTTAAGCTTTTGTGTCATTGTAATCTTGTACAAAGTTGACCTTCTGTGACAATATATGTCATTTTAATACCTTAAGACCTACGCCTGTAACAGTTTTTGGACTTTTATTAAACAAGCTGTTGACTCACATAAAATACGACTTTCGGAACGTGTGTTTCACCCACTTGAGTGGTGTATAAGGAGTCAACTTATATGACTCAATTCGGAATTGATTTGTTAACGAAAGATTATTGAAGTCATCAATAATGTATGTGATTTGATTTGATTTGATTTGATTTGATTAAGGATAGTTATAAATGTAAAAAAAAACAAAAGAATGCTTCATCATCAGCCGGAGGACGTCCATTGTTGAACAAAGGCTTCCCCTTAGAACGCCACAATGAAACTTGACATTTCTATCCACCGGTTGCCCGCAACTCGCCTGCCAACGCTGTGTGTTTTGGTTCATGATCGCCACTCCAGAACCTTTCTTGCTTACCAGTTATCGGTTCTTCAAGCGATGTGGTGTTCCCATTGCTACTTCAACTTGCATATTCTTTGAGCTATGTTGGAGGCTACTTCTTTGGCAAATTTCCGTATTCCGGTACAGTGGCCTGAAAAAAATCCAAGCATAGCTCTTTAAGTAACTTTGATCTAAGAGGCCAACTGTTGGCGGTCATTATGGTAAGTATGGTATCTACTAGGGTATCTTTCAGAGTCTAATAACAAACTGAAAAAGCCATCTAAAAGTGTAGTTGGCATACCAGTAGATGTATTCTATTCTAACTTACATTACATGTAAAGTACTTTAGCATTTGTTATATCCTTCTTTCTCAGCGTTCAGGTTCGCTGTCTCTATCATGGAACAGCTTAACATTTCGCTGACTTTATTTTGCGCAATATCCTTCGCTTTACACAAATGCCATGGACAGTAATTGCATGCTTGGTGGTGGCCGATTGCCTTTACGAACTTCCATAAGTTTATCTGTTTAGTGCAACTTTATATTAGACTTGGAGTCTAAATATATAACCTCTTTAGTCGGTTTAAGGAAACAAGGCATCATACATAAGCATTTTCACTCCCACGTTTACCTATATGCGTTCATCCAACGTTTACGACTTGCCTTTTATGATATTATTTTCAAAATACCGTAAAATAATGTCATGCTTCTACTGGAGATCTGAGGGGCTTTAGAATATATTTGGATTGTATCACCGGGATAGGTAGTCGTAAGTGGCTAACCCAGTATGAGCCCGTTAAATTACAATAGACTGGCGAACTGGTCTCAAGCCTCCAGTGTCACTTAAAAGCCTAGCTACCTTAATTACTGTATCTGCGCTATTCTTTTTTTAAATGACAGGCGAACAAAAGAACGACGCAGTTACCGCGGTAGGATCTTTTACCGAGCATCCAAGTAACACTAATCGTAGGCCTATCCCATAAAAAAACACCTTTGTCTTTACCCCGGGAACTCACTCGTTATTGTACCTATATGAATGTATATTTTACAAATGCTTAGAACAACTTTTCAAAGAACAATTTCGGAACTCCGAAGTGGAACGTCAATGTCATTAACACACGATTGTGGGCCAATAGGCTACGGTCATTAGAGTACAATAGAAATTGTTGGGTGCATCGGAAAGTAACACAATTGATTCGGAGTTGACGACAATAATAATGCCTGCGGGGCACCATAAAATTGACGTCTCAGTTATGAGGTACAGGAAATATGGCTAACTGTACCATCTAACACAATCACGGCGAAAGCTTGGCTAATATTTCAAGAGTTCAATTACTAACATTGCAATACATACAAACATTACAAGTTAAATAAAAGCTTGTAAATATTTATTATGACAATATCCATAATTTACTATAATAACTTTCGTGAGTGTTATCCATATTATCTACTATATATCCCCAGTTCGGCTCGCGATCCCGCCGCGTCACCTGCTCATGAAAAGGGCTCAGTTAGAGTCCGAAACTAGTCGGGCATTCCCGAATATCGACGTAAGTATAACCGGGATATATAGTAGATAATATCCATAATATTGTAAAATCAGTTAAAAAATCTAAAGATTCTGCAACAACAGTACAGCGCTTTGATTTTGATTAGCAGAACGCTAACCAAAGCATTTCATAAGATTAGATAAAATTATGAAATGTTGCGTAATTCCGATATTGCAAATGTCAACAGATAATGATTTATATACTGAAAGTCACGTTCCTTTAGTCAAGTCGTGAATATTCTAATGTTTAAAGTAAATATACTGATAAAATTACAATATAATCGTATTTGTAGATAGGTTGCGCAGAAGTCGCGACTAGAAAAGTAAAGGCAACTTCTTGTATTTTTAAAATAAGCCCACCGTGTATAATCTTAAAGTCTATTTTCCCTTGATCTCTGTTCTTTATGTTCGGTATAAATATAAAACATTAAATATTTCCTGATATTACTTTTATCCCAATCAGCAAAATCCTATTTTTCAGACGTGGCCCAATAACCACTCGAGATGATAGGTTCCAATTCCCTTTAACAATATTATTGTTTAGCATCTGTTTATTTTATAATCCTATTGATGAAGGAAGACAGCACAAATTTAGGCTTAGAGACTAGCCCTCTTACCATGAACTCTTAAAGCAGGACACGTTGTAATGCATGCAGTGTAATGCAACCGTCTCTCTTCCACAACGTAAACTGTCCTGCTTTGAGAGTTCATGGTAAGGGGGCAGTAAACGTTTCCTATATGTGTGATAAGTAGCTTCTCTTGCTATGAGGTCTGAAATAAACATGTCTACCCAAGTTCTTGTCAGGGACTTAGATTTAGAGCATAAGAAAGCTGATCTTATTTCCTTTGCACAATGAATTAGTCTAGGTCATGCCACGTCAACTTCCCATTACTTGAAGTGCTCATATCTTTAACTCGTCACGTCGATTCGATAAGGTCACGTTCTACAAAACACGTCTATTTGGCAACACTGTTGCAGAACAATATCGCTCTTACCTAGAAACATGGAAAATAATCTATTTTTATGATGCAAACACCCACTATGAGAGCAATATATTATTTGCATCACCTTGTGTCTTTTAGGCAAAGCTTTTGTTGTAAAATATAATTTATTATGTTTTTATGTCCTCTCCATAATGAGAGGAACTCTCATATAGCTAATAATCATCATTTCATAATCTCAGCCGAAGACGTCTACTGTTGGACATAGGCTTCGTCTCCAAAGGTCACCATGTCAGTCTCCATCATTGGCATAATGAATAACATTAAAATAAAATAAATATTCTGATCAAAAATATCCAATATAGGTAAGACAGTGACATAGGTAAAAAAATTTTTGTAAACATTGAAACAAGAACTTCAGATACTTTGTTATATTAATTCGTTATTAATTAAAAGTAGATAGATAAATATGCTTTATTGTAAACGTATTTATATAATTAGTTTCATTCTATTCCATTTTCGTTAAGTTTTTTACGCAGCGTACTATATAACTATACTATACAACTGACCGTCAACAACACATAGGTAAATGGCGGTTCCATTAGACCGTGAAAACAATGAAAATAGATGTCCGACAATGCGAGTTTTTTGCCGAAAACTTCCCATAATTTACAACGACAGTCATTATTTTAAGATAGCATGGCTGAGCTAGGGCTGTCCTCATGATTTAAACATGTAAAGTTCGTCAATCGTAAGAACTAATAACATATGTCATGGATGACAGAACTTTGTAGTGTATTGTAAGGTAATTCATCGAACAAAACCATTATTTTTTTGAAGTTTCTACTTGTAAGGTTAACATATAAGTTATTAAAATACCCTTGGAAACAAATGATATGTATTACGTACGAACATACCTTAATTTTATTACTGTGGTTATGTTTCTTTTACTAACTCAAATAATCCTACAAACCTTCCTACTAGATTAATTAGTTCGATAAGTCGTTAATTTTAAGCAGAAGTAATAAAATATTGTAAATAAAAAACTGTTTTGGTACAACCCTGCAAGTAGAGTATCAAGTTTAGTATGTCACACAAATCCCTAGTCATTTCCCGCTAGTGTTGTGATTGTCAAATTCGTACACTTTTGGTTTCGACGTTATTAGAGCTTAATACTTGACTTTCCCTGCGAATCTTTATGTCATTGGGGCATTCGTTTGTGGGTCGCTAATCATTATGTTATTATCGTCAAACTGTGGCAAGAGAATATGTGCGACTGTTTTTACTTTTTCATGGTCACGTCTCGGCAGATTTGTGTTTTTTTTTCTTTTGTCCTACAGTTCTGTGTCACGTTCTTGATGATTAAATAAGTATATCGACGCAGGCGCGGAGCTTGTTTTCAATTTTTATTTGTAAGGCCCATCTGTTGGTCTATATTGGGACGGTAAGAAAAGCACCAATGATGTACAGTACCGTAAGACATAGAGTACTCTTTACATGGTGCAAAGATAATCTTAGGGAACCTTTAGAAGACAAAGTTGTTCAGAATATAACCAGTAACGACATTACAACAAGAGTATACAACAAAACATTTAACTACTACCTGTATGTAATAATATGTCATTATTTATAACATCCTTCACCAGTTATTATGATGCAGGAAAGAAATTATGAGGTATGGCAAGGTAGCCGTTCAGTTGCTACAAAAGGAAACGGCTAAGTGTGATAAAACGTAGACCAAGGGTTCTTTACTTCCTAGAATCGTCCTAACTCCAACTATAACCTATTCCACTATGGTTTATATGAATTGCAGTAATAGAGCGAATGATAGAAAATTAAAATAATTGGAATTGGTAGTTAAGGAAGTTGGTCTAGCAATTCTTACTGAGAAATACATACATACATAACATCACGCTTGTATTCCCCGAAGGGGTAGGCAGAGGAACACATATAGTACACCCACATTTCGCCAGTTATGTATTTTTATTGGTCCCAAAGTAATAGGGGGCGAGCCTATTGCCATCAACCGGGCAAACAAATAGTAAAGAATATTTATTTAAGTAGGTATTGTTAGTATGCATTACATAGTATTGTTACGTATTGTATAGTAGGTATTGTTAGTATGCAGTACATACGATACCCTAATCCTTTTAATAATGGACAAGAAAAGCATTCGCAAGGTGATCCTAACTCGGACGGTTTACTCCTGACCTCTGTAATTATATCATACGAAGTGTTTGTATGTACAGTTAGCATCTAAACAATACTATATGAAGAACCTTACATAAGCAATGTATTTAGAAAAAAGAAATTCGGATAAATCTAATAATATTTTTTTTTTTAGCAAAGGGTCTAGCTAGTCTAGCTTTTTTATTACGTGCGTTTTTTTCCCCCATCGTCTTGACGTCATGATTTATTTAAACTTATTGTAAAGCAGGATAGTTCATGCTGTTGGTATAAAAAAACTGTCAAAAAGTTAGTAGCGGAACTGATAGGCCAGAGTGCACCCCGTCTTACGATCAATTGAGTACCTACTGTATTAAGCGGAGGCTCTTTTAATGCCTCCTTTATCGGTCATTAGCAGTCAGCCAAAGAAATAATGATCTCTTGTATTCTTACGTTTCGTCAAATCCTTTTTTGTCGACAGTACACGCAGTTTGCACGCTCGAATGAAAACAATGATGTGTATACGTAATAATTAACTGCTGGGAGTACTTACTTCAAATAGCGTGTTTGCTTATAGCTTTTAATTGTCTGAGGGACAATTAAATTTAAATTAACCAAGAAAGGAAATATAAAATTTTAAATGTTTCTTTAATATCACATGTTTTTTGTTTGTAGAGAGAGCTATTTTTGAACTACACGTTAGGATAAATTGCTTATGAAAAGGAAACAATTTTGTATAAACATTAATTGATAAATATGATCAAGTGCTGTGTAAGAGAAACCCTCTAGTTCTAGTTATTAATGGACAATTTGCTCGAATACAAATTATTATTTCCGTTCCAGATACAATTCCTATACCTACATTGCCATTTCTAGTTAGACCAATAATGGATGGGCTATGTATATTAGTTCTTAGTTCTCTACATTGACAATAACCTCATTCATCTAACGATAAATTTATAAAGAGTTTTTATCGTAAAATGTTTCGAATTATTCTCATATTCTGCACCATTTGGTGATCTTAGTGGCGTATTCACAATAATGCAGTGTCTAAAGCGTTGGTACATTCTATTTTGCTTTCTTCTTTTTATTTATCTTTGAAACATTCTACGTTAACATTTTTATTTATTAAAAATCAATATATTTTACCCACATTTCATTTCTCTCCTGCTTCTTTAATCTATTTATCACCTATAGGTATTTTTGGATTCTCCATCCATTTATATACGGAAAGTTTCCGAAAATGGAACTGACATAAATATTTGCATATAAGATTTAATTGTTGTGGGTTAATCAGGCAGCACGCAATAGGAAAATAGAAATCTGTACCAACTAACATCATATTTCATTGGAGCAATAAACCTTTAAATATTAAGCTCACTTGAACTTTCTATATGCATTTCTAGTCAATAAACAACCTCCTACGATAAGTAAACAAAGTTAAATGTTTCTATTCTCTATTGTAGGTTATACTAATTCCTTTGTGTAACATGCTTTAGTGCTGCCCAGGTTCCAAGACTTTCCAGGTCCGGGATTCATGATAAGCGATCTAATTTTGATGTTATACACTTTTGGAATTAAGTCTTTTCGTCTCTTCCTGGGTTTATGTGTCACATGGTTTTGGTAGCATCATTGCACGTTTTCAGGTATGCAGAGCAAAGTTTGCTGATAAGAAGATCGCCTTCGAAAATTGAATTTTTACTTTTATATATTTTGATTTTTACTTTTATATAGTTTATTTCTACGATAAAGACAAATTTAAAAATCGGTAAAAAAAATTGGTGTAGTAAAAAGTACGTAGTTAGTCCAAGTTACGAACAAGTTTTTTTGGACTCGATAGCCGTCGGTACACTCAAATTAAACCGTGTATAAAATCTTAAAAGTAGTCCGAGTTCCTAAACGCAGTGGTAAAAGCTTAAAGCGCATGGCAAGGGAAGAGTAAAGTTACAAGATTTTACTTACTTTGAGTAATATGATCTGAACTTATGAACTTACTAGTTAGATATGGTAAAACCAGCAACTTCGCCTTCCGTATTTTCTATTGCACTTACCTAATATTGCTCCAAAGTAATATGTAAACGATACGATGTCCCTTTCTCTTTATTGTCAGAGTTAATTAAATCCTGGATTATTTCCAATTTACGATTTTGTTTACATCCGCAATTCAGATTTCCATGTTCAGTAGATATTAATGAATCGCAATTAAATTTTACAGCTAGACTTATGAGTCTTGCCTTACCTACAGAAATGTTATATTGTTTGGTAGCTAGTTTGTCCAAATCCGAATGTCTTTATTTCCCGGTTTGCGTTTTTTAAGTATTTCAAAATATCGATCCCGGGTTTTCCCCTGTGATCCCGATCTAGTAACACCACTAGTTAGTACTGACACACTCATTACCGCGACCCGTGTGGGAATTGTCTCTGCTAGGAAGCCGGGGCATTGACACCGAGTGCACTGACGCGACGCGTCATACGGAAGCGCTTGCGCAGCACAATCGTGCTCGCGGCTTCACTTTTTTGTATGAAGGTTCGTTTATTGAACTTTGAGGTACTGATTGATTCTATGCGAGAGAGTTTAACTTTGTGCGTGCATGCGACTGATCATTTTTGTCATTCCTTCAGCACATAACTGCCACTGTTGTCTACAAAGGTTCTTATAAAAACTTTGTAAATTGCAAAATTAATTGGTGATATATATTTTTGTTAATTTACCCAACAAGATCTTCTAAGTAGAACTTATTATTGATGTTTACAATTTTTCTATTGTTATCAGTCGACGTGATTTATCACTAACTTACTGCTGATTAAGAGACGCTCAAGATGAGAAAAAAGGGAGGTTTATACCCAGCAGTAGGTGATACCAGGCTGAAATGATGATGATGATGGTACTGCTAATTCTCATGAAATAATGCTATAAACGATGTCTGTTAGTAATGGTAATCAAGGTATGGTTAGTGTTGTTTACTTTATAAATGTTTGCAAATAACGAATATCTTACTTTCGATTTTTAAAGAACTTTTGAGTCAGGATGACTTGTTTATTTGCAAATAGTTTTTCCCGATTTTGATGTCACTTATGAAATAACGCGCCCTGCGTTGTTATCTGCTACATGTTTTCGGGATAAAAATAGCCTATGTGTTAATCCAGGATGTCACAGCTACCTCCACACCAAATTTTATCAAAATTGGTAATACTGTTCGTGAATACGTAACAAACATACATACTTTCACCATTATTTTAATAGTGTGATATGATGGTCTCGCGGGAGTGTAGTGACCAAACTTCTAGAAAATGTATGTAAATAAAATACCGTAAATATTGTCACCTAAGACTAAGAACATAAATGTCATACTTTGCTACAGAGCTGCAATACTGACGTACTGGGGAGATTTAATCAATTCTTAATACCAATATTTCATTTCGTAAGCCCTTTCATAAGGTCATTGGCACCATTTCCGATCATGCTGGAATATGACTCACACTTCCCGTTGTGCGTAGTACTAATTTACCTGTGACTGGGCTGGGCAACTGTCCTGCGCGAAACGGGTTTCCTTTAAACGTACAATACCTTGTTTAGTTTGTAAGGCTTACTGTTTTTGATTGTTCTGTCTCAGATTATTATTGCACTGGTGAAAGCATTGCTAGTCTACCTCTTAGGTCGTTAAATATTGTTTTATTAGATATATTTTGGTAAACTGTTTACTAGCCTTCACAAGTTAAACATTCTTTTTGTTAATTCTGTATACGATATTCTCTCGAATCGTTTACAGAATCAACCTCAAATGCACTAACAACAGTAACAACCTTTTGCCATACGATGTAGAAAGCCAAGCGTCATTAACTGTTCTCTTATCCAACGATTGTCATTAGTTAACTGCAATGTAAAATTAAAATATCAATTGCAACAGCATCGTATAATTCAATATTACATCGTTGTACATTTTAAAACTTGACGGATGACATTCTAGTTTTGAAAAACTGCACTTTATCCAAAAAGTATGTATGATTTTTGTAGTCAAAAGTACAACAAGTAAACGAACCATGCAATAGACGGTGAATTGTAAAAAGCTGGTGAAAAGCCGGTGGCATCTAGTAATCTAAAAACATAGTTCACGATACATTTCTTCCTAAGCTAACATAAGGTTCTTTGTTTCAGAGCGATGTTGCGGTGGAAGGGTATACTGAGGTAGCCGGCAGATGGCAGCGGTCAGCGCGGCGATGTTCCGACCCGGGGGCGGTCTCGACCCCTCCTGCTATGCCACGCAACGGGTGAGTACCGCTGTTAACTACTAGATGGCGCTGTTTTAAATAATCGGTTTGAGGGAGGTTTTTTAATCAGTTCTGTTTAACTTTATTTAACTTACCTAAGGATTTTATATTTTTTCAATTTGTTAGTTTTTCAGTGTTAAGTAACAGTAAAAATACATTGGTAGTTTATTAAGGCTAGAGATATGCGTAAAAAATTTTTGGGTGTGTAAAAATATAAAACCGCTTTTATTTCTTATTGCGTCATTTCGGACTCCAAAAATATATTTTAGAATATTATTACTTGCGTAACACAAAGCTCACTTCAATGTTTACGCAATAAAATATTTTTGTTTCTAGTTCTAGCCTATCAGCATAAAAGACAGCTTTTTTAAATGAGTCCACAAAAACGTCTAAAATGGTGTTTTGTACGTTGTTGCGTAAAGATGTTTTGTCTTAGAAAGTGATTAGGCACCGTTAAGTACCTTCGGCGATAACGTTTTCTTTTACTTAAAACAAAATATACTTTTTGTCAATTAGGCGCAATACGCAATGAAATGAGCTACTTCGAAGTTTCAGCTTAGTGTCGTGTTATAGGGGAGGCCTGTGTCCAGCAGTGGACGAAGATAGGTTTATGATGATGTGCTACAAATTTATTATGAAATATATCTGGCGTGATAGGTCATGACCCCCAGTATGGGGGAAACGACGCGAGGAGGAGGATATCTGCCAATATAGGCAAGAATCTTAATGTAACAGGATCCATCTAGCTCCATTTCTAAAGACTGCCAAGTAAACGTTTTTATCTCTACAAAAACTAAACCTAAATTCATACCAATCTGAATCAAAAATTCTTAGTAGAGACTGACAGCTCTATAGTCAGGAAATAATTTCGAGCTTCAGGATGAAAGTCAAAAAACAAAACAGACATTGCGACACGTTTTAGGCTTCCAAATATGTAAAGTAAGGCCTCATTCACATGCCCGCGCCCTACCCTACACCACAACGTGGCGGCTATTTGTCCGCCATAATGGACATGTAATGAGATGTTTGAGAAACAATGCCACCGCTACTTAGGTCAAGTACTCACCGAGGGTCCATTGTCAACGTTTAAACACCTTTCGAGTATTGACAATTTTCGTATCCATTTACTTTTCAAGTTGCCCCTTAGGAGTAAGGCATTATTAAGGCTTGTGAAATCTCTTGAAGGTGTAACTTGTCCTTTATTTTTGTTTGGAATTTAAGTTCTCGTTTTTGCAGCAGTGGGGTTTCTTTATTTTGGTGTAAAATAGGCAATGCTAAAAATATACGTCTATACACTTGTACCCTTAGTTACGGTGCAATATTTTATACATACCTGTCACTGTTATGTCACTGAACTTAAATCGGATTATATTAAGTAGTGCAAAACTATTGCTTTTAACTGTATCATGGAAGCGTTTTACAAACATAAAGTATCTCATACACAAACGCCCAGACTCGGAACAAACATCTGCAGATCATACAATTTTCAGTCTCGTGCAGGAATCGAGACCATATCGCAGTAGACGAATTGCTTAGCCACTCCACCATTCAAGTCGTCGTCATGTAACATGCGAGCAAGATCAAAGTCATGTTTGCACTACGTATAGTTCTGTTTTAACTCTACAAAAACATGAAACAATCACACTAGCACCACGTAATAAACCAAACGATTAGCTAAATAAACACAGCAATCAAAACAACACGAGAACAGGCGAAAGCTAACACATAAATAAAACCGTACCACGCAAAGAAACGTGTCATAACCGTCTATTCTGACAGGTCTATTGTAAACGCAATTATCTAGTTAAGACGCAGATGGATCTCTAAGATGCTAGTTGTAACGTGCGAACGTCTAATGAATGCAAACATCTGCAATTGAAAGAAAAGTGAAAATTTTCTAATCGCAAGTAAAATGGCTGCGCAAAAAGCTGTGTCGTACGTGTGGTGTCAGTATGTTATCGCAAACTTTCACCTTTTGTCAGTACAGCGATTTCGCAAAACGATATAAAATGACTGCAAATCGATCCACGCTGAGAGGTGTTTGATTTTCGGAGTTTCGATCACGCTAAACTAATTTTACAACCATATTTGTTGCGAGCAGTGTTGGGAGCGTTGGCAGACCTCCCAAGGTGGAACGACGATATCGTCAGAATTTCGGGCAACCGGTGGATGCAAATGGCCAGTATTCATTGTGGCGTTATAGGAGGCCTTTGTTCAACTGTGGACGTCTTCCATCTGGTGATGATGATTAGAGTATGTAGTACATATGAAGAAGTAGTTTTTAGGTGCCATTTATAACACCAGAAAACATACCACAAACATTCGTTAAGGCATAGCATGAAAATAACTGCAGATATAGAAATACTAGTCCAATGAGGTACCTAATTGGCTACACGATAGATTAATAAATGGATGAGCTACGCAAAATACTACTTTTGTGTAGCCCATCTACGTAAAGGGCTATACAATTATGTAATATATTATAGGATTCGTATTTCTACGATTTGCAGATGTTACTTTTAGAGCCAATCTTAGTTAAAATAAGTCAATGATGACTGAAAAATAATTGGATGATATTGGCTTTATTATGATTGCCTGCTTCTCTTTTTGGCAGTTGTTTGGATCTTGTCTTTTAGTCCACAAAATAATATTCAAAAAAATTAACTTATCCACAGTGATACATCGCTCGTATGTAATATTTTATTCGCACTTAAGTCTCGCATGAAACAGTTAAATTATAATAAAAGAGGTTGAATATTTAATTTTCCATGTTTAAATTTTATGACGTCACGTTTCGCCGGTAAATATTTTGCATATGTATTTATCGTGAGCATAAAGCTTGATGGTGAGTTAAGTTTTGGAACTGGAATTTAGTCACGTTTTTTTAAGAACGTTTTTGTACTTTGAGTTTTAAGCTCTCTGTCGACGGATAATAAGCGTTTTAGCTCATGTAATACGACTTAGAAGGTTTAAGTTGAGCCGATGATATGGCAACGTTTTGGACAATCTAAGCTTTGGACGACCTGATTGGCGCAGTGGACTGCTGCGCTAGAGGTTGCGGACTCGATTCCCACACGGGGCAAAAATTTGTGCGATCCGCAGATGTTTGTCCCGAGTCTGGGTATTTGTGTATGTGATATTCCATGTTTGTAAAACGCACCCATTATTCAGGAGCAACTCCTAGTGTGGGGTGGAGTTCGAAAAATCTCCACCCCACACTAGGAATTTCTTCGAGGCCTAAGTTTCTTACCTAATCGAACAACCTTACCAACTGAAATTGAGAACATTACAGTAACTTGTATAAAAGCTAGTTTCTTCATGGCTATTTAGATGCACAGAATTAAAAGGCAACAGAATCCGTACCACCGTCCATCGATATTATAATAACAAGAATACGATTACCTACCTCGTGACCTTACTTTCGATTGGAAGGCTCAATAACGTATCTCGGTGCGGTTTATATAACGTCACGACTTGTCTAGATACAAATGAGGTCAGAGGCACAAAGGATTCTCGATCTTGCAACAATTTATATTGGGAATGGATTTTTGGAACGACACGAGCCAAGGCAAACTTATATCAGCTGTATACGAGACTACAAGTAGTCGTGGAGTGTCTTGCGTATTAAAAACGCGTCATATCATTGTTTGTCTGTTAGTGTGTTTATTACTTGAGAATCGCTTAACTCTTGATAGAATCTTTTAGTTTCCTAGTCTCTTGCCTCGTCAAGCTTAGGTATTGAAGAAGGCTTAATATTTTTTTTGATATAATAACTAATTGTGCCCAGTAAATGACAGCTCCCTCCATATATGCTGCTCGTAGCCACAGAACTACCGTACAGAGCAGTCAATTTGTAAGGTCAAGCAGTACCTGCCTTTCGCATCTTTTTTCACGCTAAAAGACCTTGCCCGGAGATACATTTGACGACCTGATTAGCGCAGTGGTTAAGCGATTGGACTGCTGCGCTAAGGGTTGCGGGTTCGATTCCCACACGGGGCAAAACTTTGTGCGAACCACAGATGTTTGTCCCGAGTCTGAGTATTTGTGTTCGTGATATTTCATGTTTGTGAAACGCGCCCACGAAACAGGAAAAATTCCTAGTGTGGGATGACGTTTTATTTTTTAAAAAGAAAAAAATACGTTTAACATGTTCTGTTTTTCAATCAGACTATAAGACCGGAGGAGTGAAGAGTACACTTGTGATGGCACACTTTCACACTATTTCTTTCGGACTCTCAGAAGTCTCTCATAACCGAAATTCGATCAAGACGACATTATAGCCCCTTGGGAAATACAGGCTTGATATTTATTGTAATAACCTGACTAATACCGACAGTGTTGATTATCCCACTTACTAAAGTATCTCAACCGTTTATTTTATGCACACGATCTCATAATACTAGTCTCAATAACCAGTGGCAGGCAGCTAGGGTCACTCGGCAAATTAACAGCATACTTGCATAACTAACTGGCATGCAATACGGAATTCACTTTCCTCTTGGAATGCTGTGGTACTACTTAGGTGGGGTGCTGAAATCTCATCTATGTTGTATATTATGCTTTACTGATGTTCACTGTGTTATGGGTGCTTCAAAGTATGTATAGAAGGAACCATAATTTAATGATAGGACAAATAGTGCTGAAAAGGTTGTTGCTGTAGCATAAAGTCGAATTCAGGACCTATTTTTACTCGTAAATTCATTGTTTATTAATGATTTTATTCCGTTTGTTTAGTGGCAAAAATATCATTTTTTCCCTTCTTTTTTTGAATTGGACGAACCGAATTCAAATGCTATATAAATTGCATGTTTAAACTATGTTCAAATAATATGTATTGTACATACCTTCTCTATAAAAAAGGAATTCTTGACTCTTCATCGTCACAATCATAGGAAGTTCTCAATAACGTTATTGACCTACTCTACGACAGTTTTTCGCTTTCAAAGATGCATTTTATCGATATGATATGAAATATTACATCGTTACAAGCCCACACTCAGGTCAAATAACCGCGGATCATACAATTAGTTATCGTATGTAGGGTTCGAATATGTAACCCATAGAGCTGCAGTTAATCGACTTCGAATTCGATCATTCGAATTGATTTGAGTATAATAGTCAGGGGTCAATTACGACCACTTTAATTGATTCCAATAGTACGCGTGTGAACAATTTAGTATGTCAATTTTTAGGCGGGTCAATAGCTACACAGTTCTGCGTTACCGGGATAGCTGTTAATTGAAACGAACGAATATTCGGTTTAGATATTTTAATTGGCGTTCACGATTTAATAATTCTGGTTTTTTTTGGATGTACCTATTTTCATTATTCATTTTTTGTATTTTAAAAGTTCTGAATTGCGTTTTGTTTTGTTGAGTAACGTTTGCTTGTTTACTATTTTTGGTAACCTATTGTAGGGATATATGTTTTATTAAAAAATATTTATTCAGCATACATACATAAGATTATTTTCTTCGTCTGCTTAAAAAAGGCCTATTTTTAAAGTACTAAATTTACTTTACTTAGTTTTAGTCTTAGTCTTGTTGTATCAGGTTCATCATTAAAATGGTTGAAAATAATAATGTTTGAACGTCGTTAAACGAGATTAGGAAGAATTATTCATATAATATTTTACAACATACTTAAGCTTAACTTATTTACACACTATACCTACCTTAAAAACTTAATAAATACAAAAGAAAAAAATAAAAGTTATGCATCAAAGTATTCCTCCTCGTTAAACTGAAATTGCAATTCTATAATTATCAGCAGTTCTCCTCTCCCCTTGGTACGACGACTGTGGATTTCCATCCAACATCATTCTCACCAAGTAAGGGACTTATTTGTGGGATCAGCAGTCACTTTCTTACATTACAAATTCTTGAAACAAATAAGACAGGTCCTAAATCCTACTGTTATCCTATGTTGTAATATTGAATAACAGTAACATACATACACACCCACTATTAGATAAATAATATATCAATAAAGACTGAACACAAAAGCGCGCATACCATGGTTACGCAATAGATGGCGTGAAAGGCAACAGGTGCGCGCGCGCCGTTTATCGCACGATCGCTTTCCAATTTTGAACACAAAATAGATAAGCACAGAAGTCATACTTTGATAACGATGTTAAGCTCTTCTTCTTAATGTTATATAACTATATCGAGGTTGAAATAAAAAATAAACATTTGGTGGTAAAATTGCTGAATGATATTGGATCAAATCGGTTATGATCATAGAGACCGATAAACTCATTTAAGATTTAAATATTAGTTAATAATCAAATATATATTTATCTTACTAACGTAGGTACTTTATTCTTTCTTACACACAAAATTAACATCTACATATTACCAACTTAGGTACTATTTGAAAATTGTACAAATTGTCAAAAAAGGCATTTTTGTTCTAACTGCCATAGTCTACCGAGCCTTCTGTCCAGTACCTTCGTCATGTACTTCCAAGCACTGATCAGTGTCGGGCGGTCCTCGTGTAACTGGTTTTAGAGGCACTGCCTTGAATTCGGCAAATTCACCTGTTTGTAATACTTGAATTAACACATGGCCTGCACATGTCGTTTGCTTGACTGCACTCGAAGTGTAACGGTCAACATGGCGGTTATTCAAATCTCCACGATGTGTTTTTAAGGGGTTAAGTTGGGGCGTTGGCAGGCTTCCCACCACGTGGACTTACGATATCGTCAGAGTTGCGGGCAACCGGTGGATGCAAATGGCATGTTGCCGTTCATTATGACGTTCTAAAGAGTAGGCCTTTGTTCAACAGTGGACGTCTTCTGGCTGATGATGATTAAGTAGAGTAGTAATCACGTTATTAGTATTTTGTTACGGTTGTTCCTATCTCTTCACGTTACCTTTGAGTAAGCCAGTAGATGTATTATCTACAGTGGTACATCAGAAAATGGATAGATACGTTTTAGTAGACGAGCCCTTGTTTTTCTACGGCGAAACGTTACGAATGTTGACCGAATGAATTCAATTTTTTTTTTATTTATTTCATGTAAACCTATTACAGACGCTTATGAAACGTTAGGATACTAATTGCAATGGACTAATAATCAGTTCTTAAATAATTCTGTAGGAAGGTATAATAACGGGTAGATACAGTATACACTACAGATTCGACACAACCTATATTTCCAAAATTCGATATTTATAACACTTTATAACTGATAAACGATCAAAAATCGTTCGTTACTTTGTCCACTATCAAATAATAGGCTCACATAAAACGTTTACAGTATTTTATTTGCATGAACTACTTCGTCCACTTCAAACTGATTACTATATTGCTAAGAAAATAGCGATTTGCTAATACACAAGTCGCATGCTACCGACCAGTTACTGACAGCTTAAAAGTTGCAACCGCTGCAAGTCAACGACCTCACTGATACTTGTACTAACAGCTGATGTGGTACGGAAGTATTGTAAGATATTATTTAGTCCAGGTACTAAATACTTATGATAGTTTTCGTCACTGTCTAATATTTTTGTGAATTGAAATTACTTTTTGGGAATTTGTGTGTTTAGAATGTATTGAAATAGCCTATACTATGGCCTTCTCTAGAACACTAGCTATCTCTATATTGAAAATTATTATGGTTCAGTAACATACTGACAGTAGGTACCTACTTGTAGATAAGGATCCGTGCTTACTTATATATTTACGTAGCTAAGCCTTAAACTGTGGCATTTCTGCTGTATTCTTTACATCGCCATTCATTAAAACCATTATATTAAGAGCAAAAACACGAATATAAACATGAATTTCTTAAAGAAACCACGTGTTGTAGACAAATTTTACCCTTAACAAGCGTTTTCGTTGTTTGAGCTATACGCATACCTAATTAACACCAGCCATAATAAACAACATATCAGTTTCAGCACAAAGAAAAAGCCTTTTCCCGCACATTACTTGATATAATAAACTGTATTACGTTTATATAAACACTAATTACGAACGCCCACTTTTTCCTACCAACATGAATCAATTTACTCGAAGATTAATTACATTGTATAGAAATTGGAACAGCTGACTCATTCCAGCGACACGAATGAGGAAGCTCTTATTATATGACGAGATGATAAGTGTGTTCCCATATCACACGGATAGAAGATGGATTGCGTTTGCGAGTAATTAGTGAGATGAAAGGACTGTTTCTAGAGGATTTTTTTATGTTAGTATTAGATGTATACCTATATTATAATATATACTTTTAATCCTTCTAATGTAAGGCTGTCTTGCTAGACCTTTAATTTTTTTAATCATATTTTAGGCCTCAGTTCGTCATTCATTTTTTCTTAAAGAAATATTACAATGAAAAAAATAAGTTACTCTAACGTAGTAAAGCTCTAGCCTTCTACCATTTAAATTTGAATTATCCTAATCTATCAGTGTGTTAAAAGAGTACGTCTGTTATTAATACACTATGATATATTAGAGCTTTTAAATGATTGTTAATTACTACATATTTTTTTAAAGGACATTTAAAAACTGCGCAACAGGATTTGAAATTTTTTAAGTACTCTTTTGTAGCCTATATGAAAGTAAAACATTATGGCTATGACTAATTCTATTCATATAAATTCCGGCAAGAAACATTTTATTTTTTTAGTTTATTTTACAACACCGAGTAATCACGGTACTAACATTACACGGACATAGAGAGCTAAAAGCTTCTAGACTCATCATTTTGCCGTTTTCTAACCAAATTGCTTACGTAAATTCGTTATCTAATTCTACATAACAGTGACATAACATGTCCATAATAATTATGTGCAATCACAAAATGCCTGAGGCATCTTTAATTATTTTACAAATTGCACCTATCTATAAAAAGCTGCCATTTGCAATCAGGTGGGCTGTACTAATATGGCCGTTAAAATAATGTGATCGCGTTCCGATATGCCCCGGGCATTTCGAATCGTACTGATTCTATTTTTAATTTTCTATCTATGTCAAATATTTAAAGAAAGAAGAAGTGCTGTGCTTTATGCACGTGATTGTACCAGTTTTTAAATAATGAATAGCTTTATTTTCAGTTGAATGTCCGGACCTGTAACCTTTTTTGATACCAAAGAATATTTAAAATCCTTTAGCTTTTACAAAACGTACTGCACTTATCATACACCTTGGCAGGTTGTATTTATATTATATAAATTATAAAGACACACTTCAAAGCTAACAGTGATTCAAGTAATGCAAACCCAGTCATTCCCGTGGGAACGGTAGGAGACGATAAAAGGATAGGTGGAAGCATCCTCTCTATGTCTTAATAACAACTTGCAATCACAAACTTGTTCGCCAAGTTAATAACAGCGGGACAAGGCGGAATAAACACCAGATAGACAAGTAATTAGAAGAAACCAGACGACAAAGCTTGTCTAGAATTAAGTGTAACATGATAATTGGTTGACCTAGATTAAAATGCTTGGGCTAATATCAATAACAATTCTAAGAATGTTAATTGTTAATAGCAATCATCCGTTTATCGAATTGACGCGTGCCCAATTATGCCTATTACACTTGCCCAGACTATAGCCTCTTAACACTCGACTTTCAGTATAACCAAGGATCAGAATTCAACCTTATTTAATTAATCCCAAGGTTCAATTCACATCGGCAATTACTTCGAAATCTTTGAAATCAAATGGTATTTGTACATTTAGCGAATGAGAATTGGTGTAATTGCTTCCGAAACGCCAATTATGTTTAAGTTAGGTATATGTAACTTCGTTAATTGTTTACATTTTGTATTTATAGAATTGTGCTTGTAATCTGTACATTAAACAAATAATGGACCTACGAGGGTCAAACTGAAAGTTCTTAGAACTGGCCACTTATAAACAATATAATAAAAAAATAATTCTAAAATTTGAAAATAGAACTCTTTGCCAATATTACTGAGTATATATTTCATTAATTTGTCATTTGTTTTACGATTTGGCGGCAAATTGAAAATTGTCTGTGTCACGTCAACATGAATTTAACACGAGAAAATTTTCGTGCAATGATTTTTTATGACTTTCGATGTCATTTAAGTCAACAAGAAAGTTATGATAGACTACGATTGGCCTTTCACGATGAAGCCCCATCTCGTGCGACAGTTTACAACTGGTTTAATGAGTTTAAACGTGGTCGCACTAATCTCACTGATGATTTACGTGAGGGACGGCCTTCTACGGCGACGACTGAAGATAACATCTGTGTTGTGCGGCGTATGATAGAGACTGACAAAAGAGTGACCTATCAGCAGATTCGGACAAGCTTAGGCATCGGTATGAGTCAAGTGCACAAAATCCTCCACGAACATTTAGCAGTCAGGAAGCTTTGCGCCCGGTGGATACCTCATAATTTGACTGAGGCTCAAAAACTCCATCGTGTGGATTGGTGCCGTAAAATGATTGAAAGATTTAACGGAGGTGACTCAAATGCTGTGTTCGACATACTAACAGGTGACGAAAGCTGGATTTACTGTTATGATCCTGAAACCAAAAGACAATCTGCTCAGTGGGTGTTTCCTTTCGAGAGGTTGCCAACTAAAGTGAAGAGAGATCGAAGTGCGGGAAAAAAAATGGTGGCCTCGTTCTTTGGAAGGATAGGTCATTTCGCAACAATTGTGTTAGAGGATCAAAAAACAGTTTCTGCAGAATGGTACACTACCAATTGTTTGCCACTTGTCTTGGAAAAAGTTCGAGAGAAACGACCTCGCAGTAGGATCCTCCTTCACCACGACAACGCCTCGTCGCACACCGCTAAGCGAACGATCGACTATTTGGCGACATCAAACGTTGAATTACTGGGTCACCCGCCGTATAGCCCCGACCTCGCCCCTTGTGATTTTTATTTATTTCCAAAAATTAAAGAAAAACTTAAAGGAAAGCGGTTTATGAATGCTGAAGAAGCGGTGGCTGCGTATCGCGATGCCATTGAAGAGAACCCTAAAGACGAGTGGGCAAAGTGCTTTTCCCAGTGGTTCCATCGCATGCAGCGGTGTATTGACGTGAATAGACAATATTTTAAAAAGATATAATAAAACTACTAACTGGCTAATGTAATCAGTTTTTGATTTTCTAAGAACTTTCAGTTTGACCCTCGTATTTAGATTTTGTATATTATATTTAGCTTTTTCTTTGGGTTCATTTTTTGTTATTTGAATTTGCTGTAGGCTTATTAGTTTTGTTTGTATCAGCATTTGGAGACTACCCTGAGACAGGACTCTCTTTTTATTTTTTTTCTTAAGTCTTAGACAGAAGTATGTACTAGTGTCCTGTTGCGTGCACAATGCACATAACTACAAATTTTGGCTCAATAGTTGAAGATCTGTTTTTGGGCAGCCCACCGCCATTTTGAATTAGAATTGAATTTCGAACTAGGAAGAGCTGCGAAAGGTTTGATTGCATTTCTTTTGTTTTCAAAAGCTATTTAGTTTCGGTTATATAATCATATTTCCGAATGATTTAATTTAGTAATGCTTTAATTTAATTAAACTATGCAAAATGGTAGCCGTTATCTCTTACTTCTAGATACGCACGGAATACCAATTTCGCGACGGTCAACAACAAACAAATTATTTTACACTGCTTTCCCATATTTATTTATTCATCAAACACTTTACACTAGACATATTATTTCTTAATTTTATTTTAAACTGTACGACCCGAGAATAAAGTTGAAAATGCATCGCTTGAATCATTAATAGTGGGTACTTACGGGTTATAAAACCGCATTAAACTGGTTTCGTGATGGATTTAAATACGAAATTGACGATTATGGCATCCGTCATGAGTGAGCGTTGAAAGTACAATCATTTCCGGAGCAGTATGGTGGAAATAATGAAGTTTGGTTTTGGTGGAATTACCCTGTTATTATCCGAATGTACCGATAGCATGGGCACGCAACACTTTGGAAACCGCAGTGAGTTCAGATCATATTAGAAAGGCCAAAGGGCTTTTGTATTTCGTGTAGTCTATTTCTTGCCGTTACATGGTTTTCAACTCGATTCGATTGTAATCGATTAAATTGTAATGATGCAGTTTTTTATGTACCTAAGTGCACATTTTAGGGTTGACGGAATACCGAATCTTTTTTATTGTCTTAAGCGGGCTGACTATTATTTCCAAGCAACAGATATTCGCAACGTATTTTTAGTGCGAGCAAGACCTCAGAAATATCCTCTTTTTTTTATTTCAACCCTAAAAATATACAAGAGCTTTCCGTCGACCCGAACGTCGTCATAATCGATAACTTAAAAACAAATGATGAAGAGTTATTACTATCGGATTGAAACTGAAGTGGCAATAAAATCCGGATTAGTTACTATATATACAAAGTTTCGGGTTTTCACAGTTATAGGATATACATCAATAAACTCCTTGAAAAGTTGAATTATGGTTATTCAATAAAGTAAGTATACTCGGTTCCAATAGGATTGGCAACAATAGTAAACAAACTCTCTTGTTTAGTTTACAAAATCATCACTCACCTGCCTGTTGAGCATTTTTTCCATTCATCTCTTCTACTGGTTATCACAACAGATACTTTATTGTTCAGAAATTATGTTTTACACTTTACAACCGTCTCTTTTTAGACCTTCTTGTATGCATCTTTGCAAAATCTTATAATTGAAAATAATATACTTATATCCAAATTTTATTTAAAAGGTATTTTTATTGTAACAATTTCACGTTTTATAGGTCAAGAAGATTGTTTACATTAAAATCAAATTCAATTGAACTCGACTATAAGTATTAACAACGTTAAATATGGTTGAATGATTTATTGACTTTTGAAATTAATAAAACCACTTTCAATAATTACTCTGTAGGCCTGTCGTTCGATGATCGATTGATGTAATTCAATGGACCTCAGAAAACGCGTGGATTACCAATAAGTGTAATGATTTTATAATGTTTGTGTTCGTATAGATTTGTATTAGTCTGCAGATTGATTTCCAACAAAAACAATGATTTCTTAGATTTAGGTCAAAATACTTATATGGCGTTTTGTACCAACGTTTAGTAGGTACATTGAGGTTTACTGTAGTATGTATTCTAGATAACTAGATTTATAAGTTTACTATTGGTTTGCACATATTAATTATACTTCCATACCTGGAATATATTTATAATGTTGTAGATACTGAAATTACGATTGAATATAATCAGAAGCAATTGATGTAAAAAAATGAAAAAAGTCAACAATTTTTGCTAGTACTCTAATATAGACAAAAACTTCAAGTAGTTACGCTGTTCTAATTCCAATGAAGTGCTAAACAGTGGTCGTTAGCTTCATCCCGTTTCGACACCGCAATGCATTCGCGCGATTACCGCAACATCGCTGCTTTCTTGTAATAGCGCCATCTATCGGTGATACACATCATTACACGTGTTTATGGTATATCGAGCACTCCAGTGCCTCAATAAAAACCTTTGATGACAAATAAGTATGTTTATACAGAGTTGTAGAGTATACGACTTAAGTGATCAAGCAATAGACTGGTACATAATTGGTAATGTCAATGATGAAAGATGTCAAATTTGACAAGTTATAGTGAAAACTAAGCTGCAAAGAAAATGTAGCAAAATGCTTCACGTTCAAGTATGCAAGTATACCTTAAAAATAAAACAAATTTGACCTTTCTGCTACAATAATCTGCGAAATATGTCAGGATTTCTGAATAAAATAAGACGCGAGCATAATCGTCGTTTACCCACTTCAAAACAAAATTAAATGTGTTTCGCTAAACGCGTGTAAATGTCAAAATAAATGAGTTCACAAACTTTTTCTTTGTGCACAATTAAAAGTGGGTCACACCTTGGCTCAAGTTATACGTTTTACAGTAATGAGGCGGTGTTTATGTCTAGAGTTTAAATTGTTTGCTGCCAATTAGCGACCAGTCTGAGGCAACTAAAAAAAGATAAACGGTTCAACACAACCATGTCATTATCTACTATAATCGTTACCTAAATGAATAGTAAACTCAATGGGTTTGACTATGAATTATCATAATGTAAGGAATATTAAGTATGCAATATACATCGCGGCTTTTACTTCTACATAAATTTTGACTAAAAACATCGATACCTATTGGGAAAAGGCTTTAAGACTCGAACTTTATCGAACCATATCTACTGGTTCGATCGTCTTTTGTTAAAGCATTTACTAATTCTGCCAGTATATAGACAAAGTTATCCTTACGCTTTGTGAAATTAGGGGGCTTAATTAGTGCCTGCTAGTACGTGTACCTACCTACCTTTGTAGAAACTCTCGGTCAATGAAGCAGATTTGGTAAAAAGCAATGCGGAACGATACGCTTTTTTTTTATTTCTTAATTTTTGTTCGAGGGTTTAATCACGCAGTGATTATGTCACCCTCATTGGAAGACAATTATTTACAATAATAACTTACTAACTAGATACTTAAGTTTATCAACATCTTTTAATCATAGCTATTTTTGCCAAACTGTACAATAATCTAGCTTTTCTCGACAGTGGATATGTAAGAACCTCATTACATTTGCCTACATTATAGCTCGATTTAGGAAACACTTGTTCTCTCTCAGCCTCATTCCGGACACACTCCACTAATACGCTTTTTAGACACACGTATAATAATCAATATTTACATTTTACATAGGTATAAATTTTTTGTATAATGTTAGTATTATTATGTTACAAGTGAGCAAAAAGTGGACTTAATATTATTGATAGCAGTAGCAATGAATGCGGATAAAAAAATCGTGACCGGAGTATTATTCAAAATTTCTTGGCGGCACCAAAAATGAGGAAGTATTATTATGACAAATTTTATTACTATAATTACGGCTATCTGATATTATTTGCTTTATTTATTGCGAAGTGACAACATAGTACTTTTAAAATATAAGTTTAAAACCCGAATAATACCATAGCATAAAACTTTAGAAGTACGTATTCATATATATACTACATTCAAAGAATGTTATGAGATCGAGGCCTAGGAAAAGATTAGGCTAGTTTGCAGCATCATCCTGCATCGTAAATCTATTTAAGGCCTATTACTATAATATAGTACAGATTAAAAGCAAAACATTGCAGTAAACTTAGCTAAACAACAAACACAAGGAGTGTTTACCACGACATTGTATCACCATAATTCATAACACATAATTTCCTAGAGATTCGGTCCTAATATTTTATCAATTCAAACAAACTTCGCCCATTAATTTCTACAACAGCTGACTAGACAAGCGTGCCTAGGCCAGAGGAACGAGATAGTGAAACTGATTTCGAAAGCGAGCTCTGGCTAGGGTTGTCTCTCATCTTAGATGCATTAGGATATTTTTTCAAACCTGCATTTTACCAAAATACTTTTTTTGTTATACTGGCTTCTTTGTATCGGCATGAGTATTAGGCACATAAGAAAAGGTTACGCTGTGAAATTCAGATTCGCCAGTCAACATGGATGTTAACACGGTGATCTCTTCATGCACCCCGATCTTCTACTTAATTTTTTGATCGATTTAAAAAATTTACACCTCTAGGGCTGCGGCTCAAAATTTAGAAATTTGTCCTAAATAAAACTGTTACGCTAGTTTTATTTACTTATACAATTCAATGTTGTTAAATCTGCCACAATCTTTAATTTGACAACCCTATGTTTAGGTGAATAGCCCTCTCGGCTAAGCCGTGTTGACACAATGTTTAGAAATCACTTTTTATTATAGCTTTTTTTTAATAAGCGCTGAACAAGAATTATCTAATTTAATAATAATTATGTTTTTATCTAGAGGGTTATGCAACATCGTCATGGATGAGAAGATACAGTTCTACCATCTTAAAAGTTACTGATGACTTACCTGACGACATCTCATTTACTACTGTAATTTTGTTTCATATAAACATAACATAACATCACGCCTGTATTCCCCGAAGGGGTAGGCAGAGGTGCACATACAGTACACCTACATTTCGCCAGTTATGTTTTTAGGTCCCAATGTAATAGGAGGCGAGCCTATTGCCATCAACCGGGCACAAATCCAGACTTCGTGCTGCTACTAAGAATTATCTAATGGAAAAACCCAGTAATACTTTGCCCGACCCGGGATTCGAACCCAGAACCTCGTGCTCAGCAACCACTAGACCAACGAGGCAGTCAGTTGTTTCTTATAGTGGTTATTATAGTTCTAATCGTTACTAAGTTACAAATAAGTTCTTCATATTATAAATGTATTACTAATTTGTAATATTCATTCTACAAAATTATATCTCTATTGTTACCACTATGCTTAGATTTGCCTTTTATAACACGATATAATGGCTCGAACAGGATCCTTAATGGTCCTTAATTTCAATTTACTACCTTCATAAAAACCTCACTGATTGTTTATATTTGCTCAAATATGTATTTTTATTTTCACATTCTATAACTTATTACTATCCACATCATAGTTAGATTAAATTATCATAATGTTACTTTATTGGATCACAAAATCTTGGTGTATAAAATTGCTTATTCTGATTTTATTATTATTTATACGTCCAAACATATGATTGTTCCATCCGTTCTCAACGAGAACGTAAGTACGCCTTAGAAGAAGATAACAATCTATTTCATCAGAATTAAATGCAAGAGCAGTAAGTTACAGACGCGTATTTAACATTTTAACACAAGTTTGAAGAACTGCCTTGAAGCCAAGGACGGCTTACATTTTTTCGTGCATAAATTAAATCGTGTCTTATTTCATCTGTCAAAGTAAATAAAAGTCTTTCCACTTCCTGAGTCGATGTAAAATATTGCTCCAATAATGTACAAAATGTTAAAGCTGCAATACTTTTCAAAGTAAACCAACTCATCAAATATACCACACATTTTCCAGCTAATGAAATCACGTACAATGTTGCACCAATTTTGACAGTAGAAAACACTTACGTGAAGCGTTTTAATCTTGCCAACAAAGTTCAACACTAGCGCTTTGTGATAGAAGATATATTTGTGAAGAACTACACGAATGGTGGCTCAAACAATTCCGGTACAGCTCTTAGCTGTAGCGAAGAAACATCCCACATTTTATTGTTGCTATAAATTTTCCGCTGAGATTGTCCGTGGATTTTTATACTCCTTTAGCAAAGGAACCCGGGATGGCATGGAAGAATTATCGTGACGGCTATCTGACTTGCTTCAATTTTACGTTCTAAGCTGTATACCCGGAAGACAGCATAACGTTTTATTGTTTTCAATGTTTATTTAGCACGCTTTACAGAATAAGAGTGATGGGAAGTATTTTAAGGAACGATTTAATCTTTATGATTTCCGTCATTCCATCTTCATCTTTCGTTTTATTATCTACAATGATATGATGTACTTAACATTTTATATACTTAATTCGTTAATGCGTGTCAGTTTTTCTTAGACGAAGAACAGGAATGTTCATGGAATTTGTTCTACAACAGCTCACACTGCCGACGCATCTTTGTCACAGAGAATTGTTTACCATTAGAAGAAAAGAATGTATGTTTACCCAACTAGAAAGACTTAATTGATGTGTTTGTGTAATCACGGACGGACAGACGGAAGTTTGTATTTTGCATAGAACAGTGATAGCAACGGCAGGGTGGCTGAATGTTTTGAATATTTTTCTTTATTATTCGAGAGTACCAGACGGTTGTATACAAAGTAATGAGGATTTGTACTGGCAATTTTAATGATTTAGTAGTCCGTTTGTTTGTCTGCAAATGTTCGTGAAATGTCTTGTTAGAATGCTAAGATTTTTGTTCTCAATAGTTAATTTATGCTGGCTATATCTTTTGTTTATGTACCCATAAAACCCAAATTTTATTTTTGTGGGCCAAATAAAGTGATATTTTGTTTACTAAGGATTCGCATAAAAATTGTTATCGGATTGTTCTTCTCTATAAGGATCTTTTAGGGATAAATCTATTTCTTATTTTAGGTTAAAAGTTAAGTAATCTTACACAACATTTTGCTTGTAAATACATCTTTAAAATGGGAATCTATGACCAAGCAGTAAACCCATAACGCAAAACAAGGAAGGCAAGCTCCTTCTTACTTACCTACCTTCTTTACCTACGATTCGTAGTGGAATGATTGAATAACACAAATCTACACAACGAGTTCGAATGCTCAAATAGCAGATAAATATGAATGATGCAAATAGAAAGCATTTCTCACAGATACCAGTTTCATGCTTATCATAAGCATATTTAACATCGCTACACCGTGTGGTAAAATCTCTAGATAACAACCATTTAATACGCAGATTGAGAGCTTGTTCGATTCAAACGCTTTTTATTTGCCAGTGAAAGTATCAAGACTTTTCTTGATACTTTAACAATTGCGTTTTTAATAAATTAAATATTGTATAAGTATCTGATTGGTTGGTTTTCTTGCTGATAAGTTATGGGAAATGATAGGTTAGTTTATTTGTTTCTACTGGTGAGATAGTTTACGTTTTTATCTCTATTACTTGTGATTTTTACCCTGTATTTCATTAACTGGAATCGGTGAAAATTGCTAAAGGTGGCTGGTTTACTCCAGGAAAGCACTATACGACTGTATTTAATGCAACATTCACTCTTAGTAGTTCAAAGACACTTCCGAATAATTTGTCCACAATAATTTGTATCAAGGTCCATTTTTAGAAGGATTGGCCTAAGGGAATGGAGGTGTGTAGCTATAACTATAGCCGTTTCTTTGGAGGATATTGGCCTGATATAAAATGTACGCATTATGAAGAAAACGCCTTAATTTCGATGCAGTATTCTCTTAATGACTACCGAATGAAGTTTGATGACTTTGGTCCCCACACTTGTTTTGTCTTTCACTTCTTGCTTCGAGCTTCATTAATTATTTCACATCAGGAAATGTTCTGTTATTTGACATTATTAAGTTATCGGTCCACGGTCCGGTTTCGCGTCCCACTTCGGAACTTTTCGCCAAAAACAACTAAGCGGATGAATTCCAATTGTTTCAATTCAATTAAGGGGTCAATTGAATTGAATCGTTTCTATGGAATTAGATTTAATTAGTTTCGGGTAATTATTTACTAACTTAATAGCGTTTATTGTAAAGATTTTTTTTTAAGATTTACGGGTTTAGAAAGGTACACTTGCAAAATTAAATATTACCTCTAAACTGTGTGGATAATAATTATCTACAGATATTATGTGAAACCCATGCCTGTTTCTCTCTCTCAGCCTATCAGGGTCCACTGCTGGACACGGGCCTCTCCCAAGCTGCGCCACAAAATCCGGCTCTCCACCTTCCGCATCATCATCCTTTTGCATGCTTGTGAAATGCATCAACGATCTAAAAAAGAACCTACTGGGAGTCAACGCTTTTTCTTAAATAATAATTTAATCAAGCAACGTACAGTTTTCCTTATAATGTAAACTTGCAGTTTTATTAATTATGCTAATGTACCCCATCAGGGCCTTTACGTGAACACTAAATCGTGACGTCATTCATTTCTATTTGAATGAATTTTGTGGTATAAATAGCATAAAATCTACTTGTAAATAAAGTGACATTGTATTACTGGGTTTTCCATTAGGTAGGCAACCCGTTACCTAAGGAGGAGCCTTTGTTCAACAGTGGACGTCTTCCGGCTGATGATGATGATCAAAACCTGGATTAGGTTATAAAGTTATGTTTTATTTTAATACCTAAATACAGTAAATGCTGTAGGATGCGAGAGCAACCGAGAATTCCAGCTAGTGTTTTTATAAACAAAGTCCTGCTTAGATGATATCTTAAGGTGTTTCAAGGAAATGTTACGTACTATATTACTCGTACGTGTATTCTCTGCTTTAATTAGCAAATTAATTTGTAACAGCTGTACTGTGCGCTGTGCGTGTTTATGCCATGTTTATTTCATTTTCGTAGCCTTCATACAAATATATCAGGGTTGGTTTTGGTCCTTCTATATTTAGCATCTTCGTATCTTCTTCTAAAATTGAAGGGCTTTGTTCTTGTCGGTGGAGCAAACTCAAGGAGGCTCGATAGTTGCACCTCAAATTTAGCTGACTACCTATAGTATTGTATGAACAGTTATTATTTTTCAGAGATTTTTTTAAATTTTTATGTTTTACGTCTCTGATCTTTTTATACATAACATTCCGCCTACACCCACATTTCGCCAGTTATGTTTTTTTTAGGTCCTGATCTTGATCTTTTTATAGTAGTGGAAATTGAGATTTTACCTAACAAATTCACATATTTTTTTAAACAAAAAATAGTATTACTAGATTTATGTAATATGTACGATTATAATTGCAATTATGCATAAATAATCTGTGAGTGTACAGTATATACAGTACCAGTGCTAATTTAATCATTTACAGGACAATGTTTTTTCCATTTGCGTAGAAATCGTATATAATTAAACTATAAAATCACTGCATATAGATAACTACTCATAACATTGCTGCTTCAATCAATCTTCGTCAATCGAAATTAAACCTTATTGTAATTAAACAAGCGACATAATACCTTAAAGAAATAAGCTGCACAATTCTTATCTACCCACGTATATATTCACCATATTTAAAGATCACGCGTATTACTGCACACAGTGTCCAAAAACTAGGTTTAAAATGTTTTAAATTGTATGAAATGTAAGTTTATATTGTAACGGACTCCAAAAAAAAGTGGTTTTCGGGGTGAATCTCTTTTTAGATTACACTGTTTGGACAAAGCGTTACCCCGTATACCTGGCGCTAGTTTATTCGCTCTGTGTGCTCACATGTTCAGTCTGGATTTCATCCTTACAGTAATCATTGTTATTATACCTACCTACCTAAGTTGGCTTTTAGCTTACAAACTCAGATGGGACCTAAAACTTAACTGGTGAAATGTGGGTGTACTATATGTGCACCTCTGCCTACCCCTTCGGGGAATACAGGCGTGATGTTATGATATGTATTAAACTCAGATGAACAGAGATTTTATATGTCGATGAAATAAACTGCATAGTTGACGTCAACCACTTTTCGTCCTTTAAAGAAGGTAAAAAAGATATTAAACCAGCATTATATCAAAATATAACCCTGCATCCTCCATATTGCCAGAAAGGATAACTTTTCAGTCCACTTGACCTACTCCAGAAATCTTAGGAGTTTTACTCAACAGTGACACGAGTTAATTAAAAGCACGTGCTTGTTTGACCCTACTATAGGAACCTTAAAAATACTTAAGTTTGCTAAGGAGAATCACAATATATTGTAATATTAGCAGGAGAGGATTTCTTGGACTTGGATCTTTGCAGCTACTTCTAGAAGAATTTAACCGAATTTTTGGTGCTTCCTTGTTTTAGGTTTCCAGTAGTAGTGATAATATTATCTACATCGATTTAGTGTTCAATACATCTCATCTAGATTCGATTAGTAAGGGATGACTTTGAATAAATTAACCTTGACTACTGTTTTCCTTTCATAAAATAGTGTGCATTGTACATGTGGATTGTGGACTGTGTGCTGATTACTTTTACCACGAAGGGGAAGCAACTTACTTTTAATCTAAACGGCGCCCTACAAAGATTCGTTAGAGAACAAATAAAAAAATTACACAGCAAAATGAGAACAATTCCTGTAGTTAATTCCAAAGAGAAGCATTATTAACACGGCTGGAACAAAGAGGAGTTAACTTACATAAAGACTTGGATACCACAAGATGTAACGCAGAAACCCCACTTCATTTAAACACAAGTATAAATAGAGCATCATGTCGATTCCGAAGAAAACGCCACTTTAAAATGTAAAACAGCAAAAAAGATAATAGTAGGTATTATCATTTTTGGCAAATTGCAGGAGTTGACAAATAAGCATGTAATTTCAGAAGAGAGTTAATAGCCTATTAATCCAAAGTAGTTAGAAAACGCTAGGGTTTTAGCTGGTAAGAGCCTCTCCTCAGTAGCATGGAAATTTTCCTAGAAAGAAAAGTGTTTGGAGTCCATTAATCAACATTTTGCTGTCACGTCTTAATTCCTATGCGAATAAGGCAAGCCTATAGTCATTCATAAGATCCATACCGGGATCATTGTTACGACCCGCTTTCTCAGCGACGTAAGGAAGTACGATTTTTAGTACAAAAGTCTCAAAAGTCTCTCACGCCTTTCAGAAAGCTTAAATAAATAATAATATTAACAGCCTATTTATTGTCCTACTGCAGGCTTAGGGTTATGGCCTATTTTCACCTTAAAACCCGCGAATTTCTTGGAATATTGGTAACGCGCATACACAGTTTCTAAATTTCAAAGGCTGCAACTACAATATAATCAAACATAATTCTGTATGCGTGCGTGAACTATCGCGTGTTGACCTTCGGCGCATCTTCTTATGGTCTACAGTATCAAGTTAACTTCACGTGAGTTCGTTAAAGTTGCGAAGATACTCGTAGCTAAGCTACATCACTTATTAAATTTCTCTTAAATACAGTTAATGCTGAATACCGTATTATATTAGTGCTGACTTTAGTATGTAGCTGACTCTAGTATACCTTGAAGCATTTGACTTACAATCTTGGCGCAATCCCACGTAAACAAAGCCGCCAAAAACAAGTTCCATTTCCAACAAAAGTATTTGTTCTCCAAAATCGAGACTATCTCCAACCATTACTGTTTCAAGTACAAACGATTGCGTTCATAACGTGTGCAATCTCACTTGAGATGTCGAGATAGAACCGAACAGGAATTTGTACAGGGATCACGTACTAGTCTGGTAGATAACCAGCACTGCACTGTCCACCCTTATCTCCAATTAAAAATACACTGCAATTTATACACTCTTTCTTTTTCTACTTTCTGACGATATCTATATAACAATTTAGTGCAGATTGGCAAGCATAAAATGGGGTTAATTGTGTTGGTACATCCTTATGTATACCTATATGATATAAGTAATAAGTAGGTTATTTAAGGGCTGCAAATAGAGAGTCCAACGTGTGTCTCCGTCTGGCGTACTGTGAGCGATCTATCCCGCTTATTTTGATCCAAACGTAAACTAAATTTGTTTAAATATCCAAGACAAAAAAAAGCAGAATCATAAGTACCTATTCAGGGCATAAAACCCATGTTTAAACGTCAAAATATAACTAGAAACAAACGTTATTCGTTCTAAAAAAATCTTACTTCACGACAATACATGTTTTCGCTTCATTTCAATTTTAAATTCAAGAATGTTGATAAATGTGTGCGATTCTTGTGCTGCGCTAAAACTTAGCATGGGTTGTAGCTATGCAATAATGGCTAATAGTCACGAATAAAAAAACTATCTTAATGTTTATGTAAGTTTTGAAGAGGCAATAACGGAACCGCTAAGGATTAAGACTGGAGTATTTAAAGTTGCACTACACACAAATCCAGGCGTTATTAGCTGTGTTATTGCCTTTTTCCATTAAGATTTTTCCGTAGAAGTCGAAGATCTTTCCCGGTAAACAGCAATAGACATAAAACATAACATAACATCACGCCTGTATTCCCCGAAGGGGTAGGCAGAGGTGCACATATAGTACACCCACAATTCGCCAGTTATGTTTTTAATGTAATAGGGGGCGAGTCTATTGCCATCAACCGGGCACAAATCCAGACTTCGTGCTGCCACTGAGAATTACCTAATGGAAAAACCCAGTAACACTTTACAGCAATAGACTTCCCTTGTATTCCTTGGAACTTAATAAAACAATATGTCTTCGGGGAAAACTGGGATAATAGGTATGATAATAGCTTTGCTTGAAGACAGAACTGTCAGAACCCCTCATTTGGTTCGGATTTCTGAGTTCAGTGTTATGACACTGGGGAATGTCTTTGATATCAAAGTTAATGGGTTTATTAGCTAGACTAGACGCCTTTGATGTCACTAAATGTTCGGGTAAGCAGTTTCAAAACATCAGGTCCTAGGGTTAAAAGTGAGTGACAAAGTAAAAAAAAAAGTATCTACTTTTAACCTTTTACAGTCTTCTTATGACCATAAACAATGCACATTGGTCCAAATGTCGAGAATAGTCAAAATTAAAACATTTAGATATGACCTATGAGACCTGGTCCTGAACTGACCTGATTAGCGCAGTGGCTAAGGGATTGGACTGCTGCGCTAAGGGTTGCGGGTTCGATTCCCGCACGGGGCAAAACTGTGTGCGACCCACAGATGACTGTCCCGAGTCTGGATGTTTGTGTATGTGACATTTCATGTTCGTGAAACGCACCCACGACACAGGAGAAATGCCTAGTGTGGGGCGACGTTTTTTTAAAAAAGCAACAAAAATCATAAACATAATAATATATAAGATACCTAATGTTATAGATGTCACAACCACTGTGAAATGCGAATGAATCTCCGTTCAATAACCTTACTCTGTCGTAAGGTAATTACACGATAATCCCATTGTTACAAATCCAGTCACTTTCTTTATATCTCGAGCTTAACTTTCGTTCTCAATAACAATGACGTTTCTTTTATTGTTTATTTCCTTTGCAGCACACTGTATAACGGTTCGACGGCCCTAAATGGTGCACTTGCGTTTAGTCGCGAACTTTTACTTGAAAAGTCGCAGAAGAGTTTTCTAACTGCTCTAATGTCTGACGGTATTACTAAAGTATTGGTCTGTAAATGTTTTATTGCTACTAGCTGCACCCTGCGGTGTTACCTGCTACATTTTCGGGATAAAAAGTAGCCTATGTGTTAATCCAGGGTGTCAACTACCTCATATGAAATTTTATTAAAATCCATTCAGTAGTTTTTATGTGAAAGAGTAACAAACATCCATCCATACTTTCAAACTTTTGCGTTTATAATATTAGTAGGGATAAAGATAACTTAATGCTTCAAGAGATCAATGCCCTCGGCAAGCCTAGCGCAATTAATTT
The DNA here is from genome assembly GCA_946251915.1 of Abrostola triplasia. Taxonomy (NCBI): domain Eukaryota; kingdom Metazoa; phylum Arthropoda; class Insecta; order Lepidoptera; family Noctuidae; genus Abrostola; species Abrostola triplasia. Next base: position 3,967,300 of record OX276433.1, read on the forward strand.
TTATGAATGCCGCAATCATATTGAATGTCAGTAAAGTTATTATTTTTATACAGTTTTGTGCAATGTGCAAATATTTCAAAAAGCTTTTGCAACAATTCCGTCCCCAAGGTGGACTTCCTTATGGCAACAACAATTTAGTCTTTACTACATATATTCACGCCTATTTCCTAAAGGGGTAGGCAGAGATCCTCACATACTAGGATTTACTATTTAGAATGATAACCAAGAAATAGTGTGGCCCGTGTAGTAAATATTTGAGCAATCATGATGGCCAAGCTTCACCAATACGCCAATATATCGCTTCATGATGACATCGTAAACCCCGCCTCGCTGTACCGCACGGTATCTTCGTATTGCCCACAAACATCCGGTAGATATTGTCAACAAATCGCACCGTGTGTACGCCCTTAATCTCCCATAGAAAGCTGTCACTCTCGCTGGCGGCGCAACGTATGGAACTATATGGGAAAGCGGGCTTGTATGTCTGGCATTGCTTGATAGCACTTTTTCTTATTTAATTTCTTTGATTTTGTCTATATTTTCTCTATTGGCTGCCTCGGTCGAGTGGTCGCAAAGCGTTGCTGTTGAGCATTGGGTACTGGGTTCGATTACCGGGTCAGGCAAAATGTAACTGCCCCCTTATCATGAGCTCTTAAAGCATTTTATGTTGTGGAAGCAATAAGGATACTTTTTAACACGTATTTTTCAGTAGCAGCACGGAGTATGGATTAACGCCCGGTTAATGACAGCCTTGCCTCTTATCACACTCGGAACTATAACATAACTGGTAAAATGTAGGCATAGTACATAGTGATGTTATGTTGACTCTGCTGCAATCCGACGCTAATTTACCTTTCCTTTGAATTCGTAATCCTTACACATATGGATCAACTTTCCAAGCCATAAGAATAGACTTGGTAATGTTCAACTGGATTGGAAACATGAACATTTATTTGTTTACGCAAAATGACAGTTCAATTCCTATCTACAAATAATTAAGGAATAAGAATTTTAAGATCGTCTCAGTCATCGAGAAAGATGCTAAGATGTTATTTATTAATATAGAAAGTGAAGCATTGATGATCTGGGTACCGGAAAGCTAAGCACTAATAGACGTGTAATTAATAGACAGGTTTAAAATGCTCTTTTTATTATAATACGATCACATAAAAAGTCTCGAGTAATTTTACATAACAACCTAAGTCATTCGATTGATTCGACTCGTGAAGTTGGTCTACTAAAATGTACGAAATTTCGAGATAATAGTTTACCTACGTACTTATAGAGGTTCATGTAGAATAATACAAATTTGTCACGTGTATTAGGTAATGTTGTATCGATTACTTTACTATATAAAAATACTGATCTGATGAAAATCTTTGTAGCTTGGTTCTTACTAAACTTAAACTGTAATTTAAGTTTTACAATTGTATAGTAAACGTTTACAAAAAAAATAATAACCCTCATTAAAAAGCTTACTACATTTCAACCTTGCATTCACTGCTTTACATTAACAACAATTAATCAAAACATTTCCTACCCTTCACGAACTGGAAGCCGCTAAACAGATAAACCATGCAATGCATCCTCACATGTAATTATGTTAAACACTAAATAACCATTTCAGTGCTAAAAGCCTTTAAATTACGTCACGAGAACTCACGCGGCGTCGACAGGTTAGGATAACTTGTGATTCATAATACAACTGCTCGCGTGTTAAGTCGAAACAATTCATGCAGTTAGCACCAAGATTATTCGCCTGTTTATTTTCAACGAGCTGACAAAAGTATTTGGCTTTTATGCTGCCCTGGTACTTTAACCCTGTTTGTTTGCTGTTTTGTTTACGCTATTTCTTGGTATGGGGTGAACAGAAGTCGTGTTTAGCATATTTTAGTAATTATGGCTATTGTTTATGCAAGTTGTGTTTGATTGGCTTTTGATTTGTGGTGATGTTATCAAGACAGATATATATTCAGATTATCTGCCTCGTGGATGCTGTACAGTAGACTCCAGAAAACTGCTTCTACAAAGTAAGCAATGTCTCGTTGTAGCTTTAAAAAGACACTCCTTTGACATTGCTGATTTTACATCAATAAATGATTATGAGCTTTGAGATACTCAGTAAAAAAATATTAAGCTTGTATTGAACATTGCGTCGACAATACAAAAAATATCGCGAGAGAGTATTTTCTGTGTAAAAAATTGTATGGACAAGAGTATTATCACTGCTGTGAATGGAAACTTAATCGTATCAGTGTTTAATACAGTTTTAACAATGTTTAATCTCATTTGCATTTTAAAATGTTCAAAATAAAGAATTAACATTAAAATTTCTGTTTCAAAAGGCATTTATTTTAAATCACAAATAACGATGTACTGGAAGTAAGTCTATAAAATGTGATCCATTGGTATTGGTCCTGTAATGAATAACTTAGAAGGTTCATTCAATAGTCTGAGGGAACGAAGGGTCTAGTATTAATTTTATAAGTGAATCCTGGAAGGTTTTTTTGTACCAACATTACATTTCGGGATTTGGCAATTAAGTTGCCTTTTCATCAAAGCTTTTTTTTCATTATCATCATCATCAGCCCGAAGACGTCCACTGTTGAACAAAGGCCCCCCCTTAGAACGCCACAATGAACGACAGCTTGCTAATTGCATCCACCGGTTTGTTTGTTTTTGCATATGTGGAATAAAAAAATTGAGTAATGAGTGACAACAACTATATGTACGCGTTTTGTTTAAATAACACTTCGACTGTCCGCAAAATAGGCAGTAGACGCAAATATCATACAATCAAATACACTGGACAGGAGAAGGGTTATGGTAAATCGTATTTTTTTTTTTCTTTTTTGGTGATATTTAAGCTTGAGTGCTAACTGGAACTTCTGCGTGTCCACTGTTTGGTGGCCACCAGTCGATGTAATTAAGGGCAAGGGAGGGTCCCACGGGAATACAGATAATTATAAACCCTTGACAATCCTTACAGTTCAATTCATCTCGTGGAAAAGAGGATTATAAATTCTTGCTTATGCATTTTTTATTTTATTCTTTTTTCGAAATTGGAAACTATGCTTCTTAAGTTGATCCCTTATTTATAATACTTCATTATGCCTAGTTATGTAACAACATAATATAGTATGGCGTTCTAAGGTGGAGGCCTTTGTGCAACAGTGGACGTCTTCCAGCTAATGATGATGTTGTTACATGTGTTATAGTGTTATGTGGCGTTCTAGGGGGAGGTAGTGTCACAACTCTTTTGAGTTATTTAAAATATAAAAAACAATATATATTTTTTTTCTTTTCTCGGGCTATTAACATAAAATTTAAAAAATATATATATTATTATAAATTATGACAATAAGCATCTACTCCAGCAACTCTTTTCAAATTTATTTAACGAGTTAAATCAACTCTCAAATATGTAACGGAACTCACTAAACAATAACCGGCCACTTTATTAAAAACAAAAGAACATCGCAGATGTTATTGAGAGCACTGCTTCGATATTGTGAAGCGGAACTTATGAGTTTCCAGCCAGCACTAAGAAATTGTAACAATGTAGAATGAACTAACTCATAATATATTGTGAAGGAACAATTTTTATTCCCTTTATTTTGTTCTTTTGTTGTAGAAGACGTAGGTTTAAATTGTCAAATATTTATTTTCCTTCTCTGTATGATTACAGGGCTTTACTAGTTTACCTTTCAGTGGGACAGTTACAAGCTACCTATTACCATGCACTCTAAAAGCAGGACGGTTAACGTAGTTAAAGCGAGACGCAGCATAACACAGCTTCATATACCTTATCCATGCGTTCAGGATGCCATTGCACGCGTAAAGAAATGTGTGGTCAACAACTTGTCGTGATAAAAAGTGAAAATGATAATTAAGGCATTCAAGATCTTGATTAGATCTGGATTAGGACATAGGTTCCAACATAAGGAAGTCTCCGTAGGGTGCAACTAAAACCCTGGATAAAAGCGACCACATCATCATCATCAGCCGGAAGACGTCCACTGTTGAACAAAGGCCTCCCGCTTAGAACGCCAAAACGAACGACAATTTGCCATTTGCATCCACCCGTTGCCCGTAACTTACGATATCGACGACATCACTTTAATATTCGTACTCGGCTACTCTACCCTTTGTATTATGCCCTTTTGAGAACCAGATAGGTACGTAATATCGCACATATTCTGTTAATTTGCCACGAACACTTGGCGCTTGATTGATGCCCGGCGATAGCCTCTTTTATTTTCCTTGAATATTAAAACTCTGAAGGATGAGAAGGTAATATATTTAGTTATTTTCTACTCTATTTTAACGCTATATTAGCACATGCCATAAAAGATTTAACCTAACTAAACTGATTTCTAAGCCAGCTAAGCTACCATTTTCGCGATATTCTTTTATTTGTCTGTCAATTAACAAAAGAAACGCAGTGTAATAGTGTATATAGGTTGACAGTACCTATACACGAGTTACATTACAGACGGAAGTTTTGAGGTTTTAATAATTATTACGAGTATAAGCAAGTATTGTCCCACTGCAGGGCAAAGACCTCTCTTCCATTTTTCTACTAGTCCCATCAGGTCAACCATGAAATGGGAAATAATGGAAGTATTTCAGTATCAATTGGGGGTTGAGACATTACTGTCAAAGGGTAATAAGCGCCATGTCCCATAATTTTGGGGAGTGAGAATTATAATTTTACAATCCTCTGTCCACTTCTTATTCATCGTATATAGTATAATAATACCCTGAGACTGGTTTTCCTACAATAATAATGTTGCACATAAACTTAATGCGCACACTGTGTCGTATGCAATAAAGCATACAATTTATTTAACGACTTTCTTATATACTTGAAATGTTATGTTTACTGCAGATGTTGCTTTATTGTTTAAGTATCTAGTCAATGATACATATTATTGTATTAGGAATGTTGTACGTAGGCACTTAGTACTTTGTTTGTCTTGTAAGTACCTATAACTATTTACGAAATTTTTAACTGTAATTTACGGACATATTGCTGCGTTCCTGAATCCCGATTATTACGTCTTTATAGTGGAATTGGTTAATCGTGCCTTATTCCTTCGGTTGACCTGCTGCGCTAGAGGTTACGGGTTCGATAACTGCACGGGGCATTCGCAGATGTTTGTCCCGAGTCGTTGTTGTTTTCTGTGATATTTCAGGTTCGTGAAACGAACCCACGATACATGATAAATTCCTAGTGTGGGGCCACATTAAAAAAAATAAGTACCTAATACATTCATGCAATACCTATTTTTATTTCTAAACATTTTTCCTTGATATCAGTTTGAATTGGAATCGTGATCGGTAAATGGAGACTTGCCTTCATAATAGGATGAATAGAATTGAAAGCAAACGGACGGCTGCAGACATTTATCCTGGGCTTTGAAAGCTGACCTAGATACTCTTATATAAATTATATTTATTATGTACCTACCTACTGTCTGAATATACCTAACCTCAAGGGAATATTAAAATAAAAACACTACATTACTAAAATAAAAACGGTGTACCTATAACAGAATAAATAAATTAAGATTGCTGAGGAATGAAATATTTACTAATTATAATATTATGAAGCTGAAGAGTTTGTTAGGTTGAGCGTGCTAATCTCAGAAACTACTGGTTCGAAAAGAAAAAATATGTTTGTGTTGGATAGTCCATTTATTGAGCAAGGCTGCAAAATATTCGAAATCCACGCAGACGAAGTCGCGGATGGAAGCTATAACGAATAAATACCAACTCAACCCTTTGGACGCCGCGCGGCCCGATTGTCATATTGACCCGCAAACAATAAAAAAACAATTGTGTCTGCGGCATAGCAGTGAAAGTGTTAATCATTATACCTAAATTAATATCATATAAAAAATGCATTACAGCGTTCCAAAATATTTCAAATTAAAACATTTATTTACTTGAAATGTGGTATTACAGGAGATGATAAATTTAACTACGACAAATCAACACATTTTGTAATTTTTAAATGATATGTAAATATTTTACTTGTGAGATACGAACGAAATTAATTAGTATTAATTGTATGGAAAATACCCAAGCTATTAAAAAAACGTTTAGGTATAAGATGAGCTCACTTTCGCATTACCTAATGCAATGACATTGCATAACTTATAAAAGTCAAATAAAAAAAAACTCAATATCTTGTTCTTTAAGACAAAACATCTACGGATTGTTGATATTCAAGTTCAGAGAATATAAAAAATAATTAAATACATTGTTAAAGAGCATTTGTCACGTTTCGTTGTGAGAAATATTGTCGCGAGGAAATGTGATGAAATTGGCAATTAAAGATGATTTGAGAGCGGAAATATTCGGATATTAGGAATAATGTATCAATTTGGAATACCTACTTATATTTTTACAATACACCCGTAGTTCCCGAGGGTACAGGTAAAGTGGATTTTGGAAATCACAGCATTTTTTTTAAACATATCACAATATACGTTTTCAACACGAAACAAATGGATGTGATGCTTTTTGATTCCATTTTATTTTTTTACGTACTTATATGTATAGTTTTGTATGACATTTTTGATAAAGTTGTAAAATATAGTCTTATTGTTGGTCGAATTTAAATGTATATTATATATATAATTGTGAGGTATTTGTTTAATAAAACATTAAGTAAATGGATTTATTAACTTTCATTTAACCTCAGCAGAAAGGCAAAGTTTATTTATAGATAAAACGATCTTATTTTCATTTTCCTTTTGTTTCAGGTAAGTTTACGAGCGTCCATCAAAGTAAAGGCCACCTACAGTTTGTAAAGATATTTTTAGGTCATCTTACGTTTTCTTTAAGCCACAATATAAAACGTATTAAAATAGGTAAGGAGGGATCAAGGTAAGGAACCTACTTAAGAATAACTCAGAATTTGCTTTGAAAAGCTCTATTTTTAATCCCTTTTCACATTAAGTGAAGTGTACCTCAGGTAATTATAAGGACAATATTACGGATCACTGTTAGTTTCCACAAACAAGCAAATGAAAGCAATGTCAGATCTTAATTCATTATACTTGAGACTACACCGAAGACATACCTACCCTTCTTAATATCCCATATTTTTTTATGCCAGAATTAATTGTAAAATAAAAAAAAGTAAAAATCATTCAAATTGACGAGCTCCTTTTTGAAACAACCAAAACAAGTTTATGCACCTTAAAAGATCTAAAACACCATTTTTTTTTAAGATTTAGTTTTTTTTAGATTTACGATTTAGATTTAGACGGTGAAATATTTTACCGTATTTTTTCCGGGCTTAATCATCTATGAAGCATATTTTGAAGCTTATTTTTTGGAACATAATACATAGATATTATTATGTAGTAACTGCTGCAAATCATTGTTTTACTTGCACATAAATTCTTATTGTTATACGAAACGCTTTTGTATAGAATAAAACGTGGGCGAAAAGGGTCTCAATATTTTAATGAGCCCTTATAGTAATTAAAAATACCTTTTATTTGCAAAGAGCATAATATTGCGTTAACCCGAATCTTTTAAAATAAAAAATGCGTAAATTGAAACTTTTATTTCTAATGACTTCATTTGCCGGCTACCGAATTCAAAGATGCATTTCATATTTTGTAGATCACAATATTATGATAATCTATTATTTGGATAAACCCGTAAAAAGATATCCATTTAACTGTAGGATTTGTAAACTTAAACGTACTATATACGGTCACTGTAAATTTCCCGTTTTATACCATTTTAACTTAGCAATAAAAATGCTTTTAAAGCGGACACAGCGTAAGCCAATAAATAAAAAAAAGCGACTTTAAGTATTTTCCGCATGGACGTATTCGGAACACGCTTTATACCCCATCAACGTCTAAATACGAAAGTTAAGAAGTAAACATAAAAAGAAATTCGCTACTTACAAATAGCAACTCAATTTTTTATGCGTAACGTAAAAAAATCTTCGAAAAGTAGGCACCAACGTAATAGTACCAAAAATGTCGCTCAAATAAAAATCCACTCGCCGAGTTACGACTTTCAGGGGCGTAAAAATAGACCGATTTTACACCTCACAAGGACCTATAGTCGATTTTATATGTTCACATAAAAAAGGCATTCAATAAAAAATTTAACAGGCCGTGACAAGAAATCGTTGGGATCATCTCAAACATGTGCGCCGGTCATAGGCGGTCGCGGTAAACAATTATGCAGTACCATACCATCGGAGCTAAGATAGTTTTGAATTACAAGAAATACAGCTATATTATAAAAATTACAACAAATCCGTTAAGCTTTGTGAAAATCGAGATGGTATACAATCAAAATAAAATGACAATTAAAAACTTTGGCATAGGTACTTAATTACCTAACCATCGTTAATAAAAGAAAAATCATACATCTATTGGAACTCCGCAAAGAAAAAAGAAAAGCAGATGTAATAATGAATGAACTTTTAATCAGGGTTTTCTTAAACAAAAATCCTTCACAGTAAAGTGAGTCAACCATACTTCCCTACTAATATTATAAACGCGAAAGTTTGTAAGTATAGATGGACGTTTGTTACTCTTTCACGTAAAATCTCCTGAATGGATTTCATGAAATTTCATATGGAGGTAGCTGACACCCTGGATTAACACATAGGCTACTTTTTATCCCGAAAAAAGGTAGCGGGTAACACCGCGGGGCGCAGCTAGTACAACATACAGGTTACACAGATTTCTTTGTTGTCCAAAAGCGCCAATCGCTTACAACATTCACCCCTGTAAAGTGAGGTGAAACTCGGTGGTCCAGTTCGCATACGCAACCAAAGTTTCTGTTACTTATCCAATAATATCGCTTTATGTTCTGCTTACAACCACTTTGCACACTTGTGACTCACTTGCGAGGTTAAGGGAAGGTTAGTTTTGAATCATGATAGATATGGAAGCTTTGCTCGGATAGTTAAAATACTTTTTTATTACTTGTGTGATTTTTTATCTCTCCTTCTTCGAGATTTTCGAAAGAATTTGAATAAGAACGCTGGTGTTTAATCAAAAACTGGTTTTGAACGTCAGTTATCAAGATTATTTTAGCTTACAGTTGTGACGATTCAGAATCAAAAGGGTTAGTAACAATTATCATCATTAACATCAGCCCGAAGACGTCCACTGTTGAATAAACGCCTCCCCTTAGGTAAGGGAGGGGTTGCCACTTGCCATAATCCTCACGCTTGGCAAGCGGCTTGGGGATCGCAGTATTGGTGTAGTTACAGAAAGCGCTGCTGCCCATCTTTTGGATTTTCCCTTAGTCGCCTCTTACGACACCCACGGGAGGAAAGGGGTGGTCAATTCTAGGCCGGATACGTCTGAGTTACTCTCGATTTGAAGTGCTCAATATCAGTCATAATTCTACGAAAATAAGGTTATATATTATTTATATTAATCACATTGTACCAAGAAAGTAAGTAAAGTATTATGTGTTGTTTCTAAAGGATTTCTAAGAAATGTTCCTCTCGTAATTTTTTTTCCTGAACACTAAACTTTTAGTTGTTGTTACGAATAAATATCAACACAAATATAATTTGGTATACGCTTGTGTATGCCGACTTGCTAGTACACATTGTATCCGGACTTTTTCGATTTGTGTTGTCGCAGCTCATCCATTTGTTGATGAGACGCGCCCAATGAGATTTCTGATATTTCGTGGCTTTCAAATTTCAATCATGTTGACGACCTGATTGGTGTTAGCTAAGCGATTGGATTGCTGGGTTCGATTCCTACAGGGGACAAAAATTTGAGAGATCAGCAGATTTTTGTCCTGAGTCTGGGTGTTTGTGTATGTGATATTTCATGTTTGTGATAACCACTGACGATACAGGCGAAACTACTGCGGGTCGACGTTTAAAAAAAATGGCGGATGCCGTACCAAACTACACCGTACAAAAATTTTACCAAACTCTCATCTAAAACTGTTAAGAAAAGCCAGGAAAGTAATTATATGAACGGTCACTTATCTCCAATTTATTTCTAAACATGGCCTCCTGAAGTGAATAGCGCTTACTTTGGATAAGAAGTATTTAGTCTTATTAAGGAACAGTTGGTCGGGCGTTGAATTTGTAAACGATTTTGCAGTGCCCGATTAATTATTTACACTTTTTAGAACATTTAATTTCTAATTGTTATTTAAATATGTTGATATTTAATAGAATTACAAGACGGGAATTAATGTGGACAAAACTTTATAATTTTTGGCTTGACGATTCAACCGACTTACACCGGCCCTGGTCACAAGCAGAATCTGTCTATTATAATCATGCAACGCGATAGTATAAATTATGTTTATCGATTCCTTGCACAAAAATAACTTTAGACAGTAGCGCTCTTATTCATAAACGAGAATCATACCGGCATTACCTTAAACCCGTATTATATATACACATCTCTATTCTTTGACATGTAAACGACAGTGACAGGTATAATTGAATCCTTGGTTTAAAATTTTAATTTTTTAAGAATAAATAATAATATGTAGTCGTTTTGCAAAGTGTTTCTGGGTTTTTCCATTAGGTAATTCTCAGTAGCAGCACGGAATGTGGATTTGCCCGGTTGATAGCAAATCGAAATCCGTGGTCTCTGCCTACCCCTCAGGGAAACAGGCATGACTTAATGTATGTATGTAATGTTGCTTGCGAGAGAATCTCTTATTGATATAAAACTACAATGAAGAGACATATCAATAGAATAACATTGCGTCTAAAGCCATTTTAATTTACTTTTCCATCAGAATCTGGCAAATAGTTTTCCTAAGTAAACGCGTATCATAGAAAAGCTACAGTATATATTATTTTTTCGATAACGTCTTTGAATTCGTCTATTCAATAATAATATCATACAAACAGGCTTCTCGTTTAATATCAACAAATAAAAGCATTTACAAAAACCTTATTTCCTTGGTCTATTGTATATACAGTTGTGTATACACAAGTCGTATGTATATTGAATAAAGGAATCGCCTGAAACGGTATACTTTGGACGTGACTTGAAACTTGCTTATTTATCCGAGAACTTGGCCTCACATATATTGTTATTTAAATATCCAAGTTATACTGCTGGCTAAAATAAGCTTAGCATTGTTTATTGTGGTAACGTGCGTGCTGGAAACTCAGTATACTCAGATGCAGCTATCTAGTCTCCTAAACAGAAATTACATGCCTAGTCTAAGACGACGTCTGCACCAAATTATACCGGAGTGTGGTTCGCAGTTTTCGTTTTATACCTGTATGTATCCATGTGAATTAAGCTAGCTTTAACCCAAGTAGACATTAACTTCTGTTGATTATATATTATACTGAATGTGTCCTAATTAGCGCGGTGGCTTAGCGATTGGACTGCTGCGCTATCAGCGGGTTTAATTCCCGCACGGGGCAAGACTTCGTGCGAACCACAGATGTTTGTCCCGAGTCTAGGTGTTTGTGTATGTGTTATTTCATTATTGTGAAACGCACCCACGACACAGGCGACATTCCTCGTCTGGGGCGTCGACATTTAAAAAAAACGTAGTCACAAAATAATCCCTAAAGCACATTATGAAGACTGTTCAGAACTGTCTATACAACAGTGTTTTTCCGGATTGACATAAAAAAATCGTTTGCTCAAATAACGTAAAGCGTTTCAACCTTATTGAGATGAATCAATAAGGTCGAAATTGCCTTACATTATTTATGCTTGTTAATGCATCTATCCTTGTATTCCTTAATATTAGCAGAAATAATAATCTCGTAGACGACCACAATTTACCTTAATCGATACATTTTGTTCGACTTAATATGATCGCGTTAGTAGTAGCTGTTAGTCGTGTATCGAATGATCTTCAAGGTAATTTTAACTTGCATTATTTTGGTTCTGTGTGAGTGGTATTCAATTATTAATCGACAAAGTAGACAGACATATTTCTAGCGTTTATTCACAATAATTTTCAAAATGGAACAACATCCCGAAAGCTAATGAAAACACCGGCTAGTTGGCCGCCGAGTATTTAACAAAGTACATTTTATCGCGGTAACAAAAGCTTGTGAAAGTGCGTGCGAATTTCAGCTTTATATCGTAGTGGTAGCGTCGGTTTTAATGTGTACAAAAAGGTATTGATATAACAAACTGTGTAGGTGATTGTACAAAAAGCCGGTAGAGTCCGTTCATGCGAGTTCGCTCGACTTTTTGCTGTACAAAACCGCGCCGAACGAAATAGCACGAAAAATATCAACAGTATTTCCGATGGTCAACTAAGATGTAAAGGTTGCGATAACCGTGGTAGATTTTTTTAATAGTGTTATTTTGTATCGGTTTACAAGTTGATACTTAAATATATTGTGTGGTGGATATAAAATTTGAGTCTAATTTTTTTTTTTTTTTTTAAAAAAACGTCGCCCCACACTAGGAATTTCTCCTGTATCGTGGGTGCGTTTCACAAACATGAAATATCACAAACACAAATACCCAGACCCGGGACAAACATCTGTGGTACGCACAAAGTTTTGCCCCGTGCGGGAATCGAACCCGCAACCCTTAGCGCAGCAGTCCAATCGCTTAATCACTGCGCTAATCAGGTCGTCAAAATTAGTTATTATTGCTATATTTGATAAACATAACATCACGCCTATATTCCCCGAAGGGGTAGGCAGAGGTGCACATATAGTACACCCACATTTCGCCAGTTATGTTTTAGGTCCCAATGTAATAGGAGGCGAGCCTATTGCCATCACATAACATAACATAACAGCTCGGCAGTCTATTTCTATTTTATAATTGGTATGTTATATTTGATATTGTTTTTATAACTATTTCAATAAACGGTAAACCTTTACTAATCCCTATAAGTAAACTCTAACACCAAGCAATTGATAATGAAAGTAGATCCACGAGATAAACACACTATATCCTATCATTAAAGTACTTATAAGTCTACTATCAAGAGACTTGGTGGGGTGAGAGTTGGACAAAAAATCCCAGTGGGCAAATTACAACAGAAAAACGCAGGTGAACGTGTGGTCGGATCGATTTGATCGCTTGTCCCGTCCGAGCGTTCACTGAAATGGACCACAGCGCAGCCGACCACACAAGTGATTGCGGTTATCTAGTTTTTCCTGTTCTGTGGTGGTTATGAATTGTGGAAACGAGAAGTTCGTGGAATATAGTGGCTTTGCCGAATTCTTCCGCTTTTTGTTTCGACCACTAGCGTTTTGTGGTTATTGTACAATCACGAACGAAACGTGCGTATCAAAAAACTTTTGTTTGCTAATTGTTTTTTAAATGTTTTGTATTTAAGGCGATTCTAGAAGAATTTAAATTTCTGTGTTTTAAGTAGCAACTACGAATTATCGTTTTGAGAAAAAAAAAACAATAAATCCTTTCAGTTAGGAAAGTTGCTAAAAGCTACCTACTAATATTATAAACGCGAAAGTTTGTAAGGGTGGATGGATGTTTATTACTCTTTCACGTAAAAACTATGAATACATTTTAATAAAATTTCATATGGAGGTAGCTGACACCCTGGATTAGAACATACGCTGCTTTTTATCCCGAAAAAATGTAACGGGTAACACCGCGGGGCGCAGCTAATTAGGAAATAAACTTAAATGTAAAATTTCGAATTATATTGATGGTCAACACAAGTTATGCTGTAGCGTGAAGGTCTCCTGAAACCTTTCCTATAATAAACCGGACAATGCCCAATAACTTAATAAAGTAAGATCGTTTACTTCTACCGGGAACTCGGGATGTGCCGGAATTCGGCAAACTAATTTCATTTCTTTTGAGGTATTCTTATTAATGGCTATTTCGTTAGAACCTACGACCTACGTACTTTGTGTCGTATACCAAATACAGAAGTGTTTGATCAAATATAAAAAACAAAGAAAAACTGAGGGAATTTTTCAAGTGCAGTTTCCAAAGGTTATTGGGGATCTCTTTATCTAAGGGGGAGACCTTTGGTCAACAGTGGACGTCTTCCGACTGATGATGATGATTGGGGATTCCTATAATGTCTGCTGCGTGTCGGTTAGTGCTTATAAAAATGATTTTAAATACAAGTATCATAATTCTGGTATAAAATATGATGCAACTCCATCATTAGTATATGACAGATATATTTAATATACAATATTTTAATGGAGAAGATCCTAGATCTCCATTAAAATATTTTCCGTGCTAATCTCGAGTGACCTGACCTATGGATCGGATGCCTTCGCTTTACTCTAGAGAACGCAATGGTTTATATTACTGACGCATGGAAAATATATGCGATTTCAATATTTTACACATTTTTTTTATGTGTTTTTTATTTAATTTTTTACAAGTAAAAAGATGAGAGAACCTTATATATATAATAGTTAAGTAATTCGTATTAGTTATAAAGATTAGGTATTACGTAATCACGATGGAAATAGGAAAATCATAGAAATGTTTTTTAAAAGATTTTATTTTTTCTGTTTACTTTTAAGTAAATTTTTTATTTTCCAAAAAATCATAAAAATTTTGCTACCGATTGTGTTATACTAAACAACAGCATATTTTCTTTTTAATAAAGTACATAATATACCTACCATAGAAAAATATTTTTATTATAAATAAAATTTAATAATGTCCATAGTTTTCGATAGCAATCCTTGCAAGATGTGGTTTAAAAAAAATGTGTCAGAATCGCGAACACGACACGAGTGCGCGCAAACCGGCTCAGTTAACGCTATCTATAGGGTTACAGTAACGCGACGACGCCGGGAAATCGCATTCGAAAGTAAAGGGAATGAGGCTGGAAACGATGCTTTGTTTATTTATAGACTAGCTGGTTTGCGTTTCAATTGCAAGCCCATTGTTGCAGCCTTTTGTTTTGGTCAGTCATGGAGCGTGTAAATGATAAAGGTTTTTTTGAAAGATGGTCGGATTTGATGTCCTCTTGTGTTTAAAAGTGTGAATTAGAACAGTTCATCTAAAATGAGGTTTGTCGCAATAAAATAACAAGTGAAGTTTGAATATATTTTTGTTGGATGTAACAAGTAAAATATGTCTGAAAATGGTAATTCGGTAAATGACAGTTTTGGTTAGCCATTTATATAAATTCCAGGTAATAATCGTCCAAAGTCCCTTTAAATTTATATAATTCTTAATGCAGATCCATAAATGACTTGATATATTGATAAAAGCAGACACTCAATTGTGTCTACATTATTGTAAAAAAACCGAACCGCTCTCTTACGGTATTAAATTAAATTCCAAACTGAATCCACGAATCAAAATTGTCTATACAATCGGTTCAATCGACGGTAATCCGATAAAAATAACTAGTGTGAAGCGAATACACCACACGTGATCACAAGCAGAAGCATCGGGTAACCTTTTAACAAACTTTGCCAAGTACCCTGTTATCGAGTTCCGAACAAAAATACTGATACATTTTCTTCGTAAAGATGAATAGAAGTTGTCCATACAGTTCGGCGTGTTGTGGCGAAGTTTCACCAAAGTACGTTATAATTGATATTTTGTTATACGCTTGTGAAAATAATATTCTTCGCCTGTAATAGGTTTTGTACGTGTTTGATGGAATATTTGTATGTTTTTGGGAAAAGTTTTGGTGTTTCCATGTTTGTTGCTGAAACACCAACAGGACGGTTTTAGAAGAAATTTATTATGGAGATGATATTGATTAGGCGTCCGATTGCCTTGAAATTTTCGCTCTTGGGTTTTGAAAGCTTCGTAGTTGCTGAACGTGTAAATGCTTGTGACAATGATCGCTAAAACCCAGGTCATACAAAATCGTATAAACAGTTCTATTCCATTAATTCCTTGCTTCAAAAATCGAAAAAATTGCCACAACCAATCTTATCAAATAACAATATTTTCGATGGCAAAGGTATTTAATCGCGTCATTGATTTCGAAAAGAGGCAATCTTATTAGCGTAAGATGTACTCCAAACTCCTGTTCAGAAAAAAGTTCACGATATGTGTGGTCTTGTGTGGGTTTTAGAAACATCATTTCAGTGGTCAAAAGGATTCCCGTAGCTTTCCCACAACTCCGTATTGCTTTATCCGGTCAGTTCTTTAGAAACGTTTTCAAATCGTTTTGCCAACTTTTCAAGGGTTACCTCCGTGATGTTCAACTTTGGGATTTTTTTTTTTCTTCTTTTAAGAAACTCGGAACGTAACAATCTATTTTGATTTCCGTAGATATAATATAAAGGCGTATTTTTATTTAAAAGGAAATTTCGAGTTCTCTTGATTTTGAATTAAAGCTGGTAGCTGTGGTAAAAAACCTTTTTTTGTATAATAATGATATAAACATTCCAGCGAACTTGTTCTGGCAAAAAGTGTATATTGTAAGGAACTACTTAAGCTTAAAAAAAATGCTGTCAATTGCTTTCTAAATATTCAATTTGTACTTTATTTGCAATCAACACTTTATAGAATAACAAAATTTTGTTTGAATATCGTTTGCTGTCCATTGTCTCTCTCTGTTATAGTATCAACCAATGTGGTCATTTCAACCATAACTGGTGCTTCGCGGACATTGAACTGAATTAGAATTATTCAAACATTAGTTGAAATAGGGGTATCATTGATACGAAACTCAACACTGATCAGTGTTAGGTCTCTCTTGACTACAATCTAGGTTACGTAGGAAGGCCGGGTGTTGAATGTCTGCACTCTGCAGTTGTCACACGATCCCTGCAGTGTTGAATTACAAACCGCACTTGTGTAACAATTAATGTTAAGTATATTTGTTTGTCTGCGCGTTCACTAATATAGGATTCACAAGTCGCATGTTAGTTGCATTTTAGGTACGGTATAAGTAAAATCGATAGATCGAGAAAGTAACATCTTGTAGACAGATTTAATTTTGTTTTAAAACATAAACA
Organism: Abrostola triplasia; assembly: GCA_946251915.1. Lineage (NCBI taxonomy): Eukaryota > Metazoa > Arthropoda > Insecta > Lepidoptera > Noctuidae > Abrostola > Abrostola triplasia. The sequence continues at coordinate 3,984,197 of OX276433.1, forward strand.
ATGAGATTCAACATCATCATCAGTTGTGCAGCATCATGCAATTAAGGTACACATGAAAGGGATAACTTTGAAGTCATTTTCTAAACCTTTTCAAAAATGATACCTATCGAAAATGTAGGGCTAATAAATCAGAAAGAAAAGATAGTAAAACACAAAACACGTAACTTAAATGGATGTTTATACAAACATTGTATAAAAAATAAAAGCTAGCTACATAACCTTTTTTATCTACTTCTCCAGCCGATCATCAACCACTGTCTGTAAGTTTGTGTCTAGTTGAAGTTTCTTCATCCGTGACAACGTGAAGAAGCGACTAACGTCTGAACAAGCCCGTCCTTAGGGAAATTAGTTTTTAGTAGAGATCTGCACCTATACAGGGAATTGTACCACATTAACATGTTGGTACACGTAGTTACATATTGTCTTTTTAGCCCGGAGGGTTTTGGGACCTAAAAACTAGATAAATAGCTTCGTTACCTCTGTAAGTTGTAAAATGTTTGCTCGCAGAAGACTGTATTTATTTCATTTGGATAGATTTGCTTACCTGCCCCCGTACCATGAACTCTTAAAGACATTTTCCGTTGTGGAACCAAGACGAAGTTACGTGTCGCAGTGTAGTGTGGTATTTAGCTTCCACGACAGAAACTTACCTGCTTTTTGCAGACTTCATGGTAAGGGGGATGTAGTCTCCTAGGGAGGATCTCTAATGGTCTGATATCAGAAAGGGCAAGTTTAACTTTAATATTTGAATAATTAATTAAAGACTACTTAAAGTCTTTAATTTCTCTTACGTAATTAAATTAAGTTTTAACGAAACTAGGATTATGATGAGTGATGATAGTGCCAAATTACCGTAATAGTACGCGATCGAAAATCGCTTTCGTTTAGAATATATGCGGCCTGTTGTTCGTTCATTGGCCAGAATCCCAAAGGCTTTAAAATAACATTTACATAGATAGCAATGTCATAGAAAGCCGTACAATGGTTGCACACTGCAACGTTAGTCTAACAATAAGTAATTGGTCGTGACTATGTCTTGCCCAAGCGCAGTTAAAGCTGAATAGAGGCTGTAAATGTCTTTAAACGTTTGCGAAAGCGATTTAATTATTTTAGTACTTTTATTGGCTTGGTTTCATCACCATTGTGACTATAGATACGTATACTTACTAGTTTCATTGTTTTAGTATGCGTAATTAATATAGCTGTGCTTTTATGATTTGTAGTACTATGGCAGTAGTAGTACACCTAGTAGTACATTGGCATAAGAATATTCGTAGATTAGGGTCAATTTAATTCTTACTTTTTTATGGAACCATTGAGTTTCTCTTCTTTTTTGGGATCTGCTGTAAGATAATACAAACCTTTTTTATACTAAGTATTATTTAAAATACAAAACTTAGGTACCCTTACCACAAATTATGCTGGCGTATAAATATTGCAAATCTGAAGGTCGCTCGTATAATATATATACGTGTCTCTCTTTTAAAACTAAAACTATCGAAATCTTATCAAAAGTTAGCCCATTCAAGCCTAATCTCTGCCAAAGATTATGCCATTATCTCCGACAAATTTGCCATCAAATCTCTTCTGTACCAGTAACTTCTCCACTACCTACAGGCCTAGAGTCGTTTAATTTGATATCCTATCTTCCTAACGTAACCACACTATCCGACGGATCGATTATTCAAATTAAGGGTGTATCCGTGTAGCCTATTGTTATATTAAATTGAAAACCACGGAACGCCCCCTTACAGCACTATTTAGACTAACAATATAGCTTGTTTACGATAAGCTGGGTCAAACCCTTTGAAAGTAAGCGATGCGGGTGACTGCCGCGCAGTGTGATAGATAACGGTGTCAGTTAAGGGTCATTATAACAGGTAGTCCTGTTCCCCTATGTGAGTTCTGTAATTAACGTTATTATGGCCTAGATTGTGCTGCGGCTTCGCTTGTGAACACTTCTTAGTTGGTTGTCATTAGTTGCCTATACATAAACGGATATTCCCTTGCTTGTTTGCTACTAATGCATTTTTAAGTTAATATCTCTTTTAAACGTTTTATACCGGGTACAATTTTATTAGTGCACTGCAAAATCAAAATGTTGTCACTTAAAATAATTTAGATTATGTCTGTCTACTTCCCCCTTGTGGTAGGCGGCTGGTCCTTCTCGTAAAAGTTGAATCTGCTATAAAAACTTTGTAATCAAATTCTAATCAGACACGTTGCGATATCAGTAGACAATACGTCGGTACATCTCAATACTAATCTTCTCAATCCACTAGCACGTCCGATCACTCGATGCATTTTGTTAAGAGCCAACTACCGTCTAATCCGCCGATACCGAATTGACAAATCAAAAGCTGGGGTCACCATAATCAAACTGTCCCGGACACTGTCCCGAGTGGATGACTCACAAAGCACGCGTCCGTTTAGTCCCGGACTGGTAATTAGGCGCAGACAATCTGGTTTGTGATCCTAAAGCGTGGACACACGACTCGGTCGGCCTGACACGGGCTGTTTGTCCAGTCTTTGTTACGTAAATTGTTCCGGAAAATTGGTAAATGACATGTATTTTTAAGATGTTTGACTATAATTTATACACCAAAGTTGTGACAGACTTATAATAATTAAAACTGCCTCATCTGTCTAGTGGTTGCTAAACGCGACTGCTGAGCATGAAGTACTGCTTTCGAATCCCGGGTCGGGTATACCAAAGTGTTATTGGGTTTTGTTACGTGTCTATTACATTGGGACCTGTAACAAAACTAGCGAAATGTTGATACACCTCTGCCTAGCCCTTCGGCGAAGACAAGCGTGATATCATGTTATGTTTTGTTCTTTATTCTCCCTTTATATAACCCATTGACCCACCCCCATTTGTTGAATCAATTCCATGCATAAGAATTCTAAGTGGACGTGGCCTATCAACGTAATAATACATACCGTTGCATCTCTATACACTAGGTACCGACAATTAGTTCCTGACTGTTGGTATACTATTATCCTGTCAGCTCGTAAATGGCTATTGCTGAACATGAGCCTAATAGTTCGTTACATTAGACAGTTGTTAGGGATCGTTCCTATAATCGGCATGCTTAGCAATCGGATTACTGATCGCAATCACTATTAGCACATGGCAAAATGATCCTTCTTGCTTTCTAAATAAGAATTATAGAGTGATCTTTATAAATTGTTTTCGCACTGTAGATCGTTTACTAAAATAACATGCTTCATAATGTTTTTACAGCGAATTCAAATGACCAGAAACAGTCATTGTAATAAATAATATAATTGATTTATTTTGTATATATTGTTTTTGAATTAAGTTGTAGCTGTGAAATAATTACTATTCAGTACCTAATAAAGTTATAAAGCCTAACATTCGTAAAATATAATTGATATGTAGATATCTGCAGATGGAATCGTAGCATCAAACCTTGACGCAGAAAACCAATCATGTTTGTTGATAATTAATTATCTACTAATAATTTATCTATTGTTTTAATAGGTAATTACCTATATTTAAAACAATAGATAATACACATAAAAAAGGTTAACTGTAATAACCATTGTTAAATAACATCTAACTTATGTTGGAATATTAACAATGAATATAGGTACCTCTAGTATTTTTATGTATTTATATTATGCACGATAATTATAAATAGTATATTAGCTAAGTACGAGCAAACTCAACTTAGCAGACGGCTCACTTTAAATTAAAGTTCCATTTAAATTCCTTATCACTTTTACTTAGGTTTTAAATAGATTCCAATCAAGTTACAAATTAAGTTTTCTACCTAAAATTCAAATTTCAAAAGCTAAAAACCTTTCAACTAATCTAATAAAAATAAAATTTCGGTATTGGAATATAAAAGAAGTCTGTTTGAAATTTAGTCGAGGCCCTTAACAGTTCTTTCTATATACAATCCAACATTAACATTTATTACATAATATAGCGACTTTCTTCAACGGTGAATGGTTGGTATCTTAACTTATACGTAGAATCCTTAACAATTAGTGTACAACTGTACCTACAATTTGAGTAAATAAATGTAGCTTTGTTTCATTAAAAGTCCTCTTAAATCCTTCAAGACAGGGTACTACTAATACTTCGAGGTGTATGGCATATTTTTTTTTATTTTCAGTCAAGGCTATCACGAGACAATCCCAGAATCCAAAATTTTATCAGAAAGCAATCCAACAGTCTAAACCTAATATGACTTACATTTGTCTAAAATCGAAATCTAGTAAATGAAGTTAACAAATGTTCAACATTTGTTTTTAAAAGTAGTTTTTCGTTATTCAGAAAAAAACAGTTTGTAGAATAGAATTCGGGCTTCACCATCATCATCATCATCAACCGATCTTAGTCTCAGACTCGCTTTAACTCGAGAACGACTGGACCAAAGTTCTGGGAAGGTTTAAATGGCGGTACGAAGTTCGCCGGCTAAAAGGTAATAAAATAGGGATTTTACATAATAAAATCAAAAAGTTCTAATTCATACGTGAATCATAGGCTCAAAGATTTCAATTATTTTATTGAAACAGGATTGATTTAACTAAAAAAGTCACAATTAAACAAATCTCAAAGCTAAAACTAGAAGGAATAAAAGAGAATAAACAATTGAAAACGTCACAGCTCTGTCTAGCGAATCTTAAAGTGAACAATTAACCTTCCCAAAAGCATTGAGTCATTTGGACGAGTAATGAAAACATTCTCCCAGACGAATGGCTACACTTTTTTGTTAATTAGCATTTGATTTTTGAATCAGAAGTTAATTAGATCTCGACCTGGAGGATAAGATAGAGGGCATGTTAAATATATAGCTTTTCTTTTAGGTATAAGTTACTGGCCATACTTCAATATTAAAATTGTTAGTATTAGTTTATCTGGTGAAAGCAATCTACTTGTAAGCAAAATAATAACGAACGATGTCTTGATTTATTATTACTTTTCACTATTCGATATAACATTTGAAAATGCCACCATTATAGTTGCTTATGTAGGTATCCACATATTTCACTTATGACTTTTTTCATTCGATAAGCGACACAAAAGCTAAGATATAGTCTCTCAAAAAATCCATTGCCATGTTTTATAAATACTTGGTTGTTTAGAAAACAAATTGTAATTCTATGTATAACAGGCTTTATCTGTCAAGTATCGATTCGACTTTGCAAATAGGCTAAAAATATTTGCATGAAAAAGCTCTTAGCATCGGAGAGTTAGTAAACAAAATGCCTTCGGATGAAGACGATATTTATGAGCTAAGTTTTGTGGGGACGTGCTAAGTAACTACTATTGGTAACTGTGACAGCGATGTTGTATTTATGACCGGCATAAATTCATAGTAATTAGGAACGGTCTCGTCTGCTTCACTTAAAAATTATTAAGAGTTACGCTAATGAATTATTTCTGTTATAAGGATTCAAATGATTTGAAGCAATAATATTTATTTGTCAGGTATCTGTATTTTAATCTGCGGTCTTTATCGGTCCATTCAAAGCCTACTGTTGTAATTTATAATGATAGAAGTAACTGACTGAAATTTGTTTTTGTTTCAGATATACGACACGACGGAGGGCACGCGGCCGAAGAAATGGTCATCGAAGTTGAAACTGAACACATCAGGAAGTTCCAAGACATCAGAGAAATCACCAGAGAGCCCGTATATGTACGGAACCATCAGCGGGCCAGGAGGATCAGCGCTGTCTAAATCAATGAAGTATGCTGAGACCTGGCTTTATGGGTCCGTCAGGACCCAAACCCCACCTATGCGACCTAGTGTCTTCTCCGCTTACTCCGAAGTACCGGGTCCTGTTCTTATAAGTACTCCTCAAAAACCTACTCCCCACAACTATGCTGTCATACTATGTTCCTGTCCTGAGTACCTGAATGGTACAAAGAAAACCAGCTCAACCAAAGTCAGTATTTGTAAGAAATGCAAGGGATCTCGTTTGCCATTAACTTTAGCTGAAAGTCCACAGTTGCTGGTTGGGGGTACCGTCAGAGGTCCTCAAATCAGTCGTGAATCTGGCTTACTGAGAGCTGGGACGGTAAGAGTACCAGGGTCAAAATCGCGACCTACTATACTTAAATCTAATGGTGATACCGATCCTTATGATTTGATGAGACGGAACAGGTTGGCGCCTCCTCATGAAGCTCGTATTGGAAGCCAATTTTCAACTACAAGATTACGAGCCAAGAGCATCAGTCCATGTAGAGTAAAGACAAAGAAGCCGACAAGTCCAGAGACTCTTCGGAAAAATAGGAGCAAGTCCGTTAGTCGCGTTAACGAAATATGGGTTGAAGAAGAAGCAAACACAAGTACTGACTCCAAGAAATCAATATTGTCGTGTGACATTAATCCTTATGACTTAGTCAAATCTAATGGCAGTTCAAAATCTTTAGTGGAAATTGAATTCGACGACGATTTTGGACACGTATTTCAAGAATCTATGAAAAATAAAATCTCAAACTCTTCAAGTAAATCTAAGTTGGATTCGAGTGTAAAAGCTATAAGTGGACAAAGGATAAGAGTATCTGATGATTCTAAATCAAGTAATGTAGATGACACATCATTGTATGATCCTGTTGACTATGATCTCAAATCTTATGAACTAAAAACTCAAGAGATATCTCCCACATTGTCATTGCCAAATATTAAGAATGAAAATAAGAAATCAACATCTATTAGCAAAAATACAAGCAAAAAAATGCTAAGTATATCTACATCAAACCGTACAAAACAAAAAAGTGTTTCTCCGAAGCGACCACCGAGAAGAATAAGAAATATTAAAACGGACGACGATAGCGAAAGCGATAATCGTTTGACGGAGCGAAATTCAAATAGGAAATCTGCTAATGATCATTTTCGTATTTCTAAGGGTAAAAATCAAAATACAGACACCATCAAATCCATTTTGAAAAAACCCAGAAATTATGATTCTGTCGATCCTATTGCTAAATTGGAAAAAGCTGAAGAATCTTTTGAAAGTAAAAGAGTCAACACATCTCTGTTTTACCTACCTAAACCAAGAGAAAAGGCTAGTGTCAATTCTCAAAACATTTTACATAGAAAACGTGTCCAGTTCTTGGTTGAAAATGAAGAAACTAAAGTAATATATACTGCAGAATTTAATCTTGAACAAAATACGACTAAAGACGTTCCTGCAGAAGTGAGCATTGAAACTGAAGATGACGTTGTGGCTGAAGGCGACGTTGTTAGTCAAAGTTTAGATGATTCTAGTGCAAAATTAACTGAATTGATTACCCAGACTACACTCAACGATAATAAAACACTGGAACATGAACAAATGCAGCCTGCATTTGAACCAGTAATTGAAGAGAATATCCAGACAATGTCAGAAGCTACGCATCAAACTACGGGTGCTGAAGTAGAATCTAATGTCAATAAAGAAGGTAAAATTTACTTTACTCCTTTTTCATTATTTACAGTTTTCTTTATTTATTGTTTAATCATATCTAAACATTTTATTTACAGACAACAACATACCTAGGATACCAGTTCTTCGTCGTTCAGAATCTGAACGTATTACGTCAACTTTATCGATAGATCCACCGAAGTTTTTGGACACGATGGCTTTGCGACCAAAAAGTAAACATGGACATACCAGTCAAGTATTCTTAACATCTGTAATAGAAAACGAAGTATGCAATCAAAATCAATACATCTTTAACCAACCTCAGTCAAGTCCTGTAGAATCTCAACCAATACCCCAGAGTCAAAGCAATGATAATATTGAAGCTGGAAATCTTAGTGATAGTAGTGATATCACAAGAACGATTCTATCTAATTTACGTCGCGGTATATCGGAGTCACCAGAACCGCCACCTAGGCTCAAATCAAAAGAACGTATAAAATCTAAGAAGCATAATTACGTTAAAACACGCTTTGTGCGTAATAATTCATCTAGTTCGACCAGTGATGAATGGTCAGATGCTAACGATTACGAACAGAAAACTATTTTACGCGTAAAACAATTTGATTCTGATACCGATGAACCGAAAACTGCTTCGGGAATTTTACGGTCATCGGAAAACGAGCCCAGAAAAACTTCTATACAAATAAATGGTAACGAGTGTTACTCGACTATGAATGTGAGTAGTGATACACCAATTTATTTATCATCTGTCGTTGTAAATGATGATTATGGAAATACGTGCAATACATATCAGACAGGTACTACAGTGACGATAAGCGTCGGTACGCCGCAGAATAAAGTGAAGAAGTCTAAGAGTCAAATATACATAGGCGCTGTGCTTTCTAAGGAATCTGAAAATAATTTAGAGGCAAACACTTACGAAGAATATTACGCTGACAAAAATAATGAGGATTGCTATGGCTTGAGAGATCAGAAGTCTTCAAACGATATTACTTCAATACTAAACGATCCTGTTGAAGCTGTTAGAAGAAATTTAATTCCACATGTTTGTGGCAAAAAAGATGATGATAAAACTTACTCTGACAGTCAACAGTCCACTGATATTCAACCAAAGAATGGCAATGTTGTCACTAAACTATTCGATGATCCTTTCTTTGCTCATCTAGCCGACGGTTTGGATTCAGATTTGGTTAAAAAGTTAATCGAAAATTCGTTAATAAAACTCCAAGAAACTAAGAACTCAGAAGGGGCAGACAGCAGTGAAATAACTATCGAAAAACTAATAGAAAGTTCTTTGAAAAATTTAAAAGAAGAGAGTGCAAGAGATGTAGATATGAAAGAAAAAGGGAAACCAAAGAATGAGAGTAGTGCCAAAGACGATGAGTCACAAAAACAAAATATAACCGACTCGTCCGTCTGCCCAGAGAATGAAGATAATAGCTGCTCTGCTCCCTATGAAAGTATGGAGTATGAGAGCGGTGCTATGGGAGTGTTTTCTGATCTCGAGCCAATGTCAGATTGCTATAATGCGTCGGCGAGTGAGTTGTCCACCGAAGACGATACGAATTCTACGAGATCGAAATTTTATCAAATGTTAGTCGACGCTGCGTTGTGTGACATTGAGATTTCAAATAATACCGATGACGACCACCATTATGAGTCGATTCGGTTAAACAGTGATCCTATTTACGAAGAAATTGGCGATATGCCACCGCCTCTACCTATAAACCCACCCCCGAATTCTCTCATGATATTAGACGATGACAAACGCAGTGGATCACGTTCAATATTTGAAGGCGCATCAAAGTATGACATATTGTCTTATTTAGTAGATGCTAAGGAAAGAGGTATTGATGATGAAGAAACCTACATTACTAGTTACGCTGCTCATAATGATTCCTCAAATATGTTAGAAGAATCAAAGGATAAAACTAATAAAAATGAAAGAATTGATACCCATCATAGTAGTAACACCAGTCAGTTATCAAATGCTTCGGATTCGAGTGAAGACAACTCTCTTATAATAAATCATGAGTCGTTAGAAAAGGCAGTTGTTTGCAAAAAGACATCGGCTGAAATTGAGAGAAATGATTCTGGTGTTGGTTCGGAAACAAGTAAGTCTTCAAGAAGTAGACTTCAAGGTAAAACGTCTCCATGCAACATGATAACCGACAAAGATACTCCTATACATCTGTGCGAAGATTGTGACACTACTGTGGAATCTCAAATGACAGAGCAAGGTAGGTTAAGATTTATTAATAAATTATGTACTTCATACAAAACAAAATTTAATAACATACTGCATTTAAACAATTTTATTTACAGGTTCAACATACGCTCCACTAGTATGCAGGAAGTGTGCCAAGAAACGAGCCGAGAGGAAAGAAATTATAACAGAAATAGTTGAAACTGAAGAAAAATATGGCAGAGATTTGCAAATCATTCTTGAAGAGTTTTACAAACCGATGTTGGTAGCTGGCCTACTTAATCAAGAACAACTGAGTGCTATTTTCTTGAACGTGGAAGAGCTTATAGAAAATAACCAAGTCATGTCAGAAAAATTAAGAGATGGTCTAGAAATCGCAGTGGACCAAGGAGATGAGGTATTTTGTTTATATTCTTAATTTTAAAGTAGCATTAACTTTTAACAATGGACTAATACGTAGATGCTTTGTGTATATTTAAATAATGCTCTTGAATCAAAGTCTGTTTCACGTTTAATTATTTCAGGATCTCCTAACTGTGAACGTAGGAAAAATCTTGCTGGAGTGTTCAGGCATGCTGTCAGCATTCCAGTCCTACTGCGTAAAGCAGGCTGGTGCTGCCCTTCTGTTGGCTGGTCTTGAGAAGGAGAAGGAACTCCTGAGGATATTCTTGCGCGTCTCGCAGATGGAAAACGCCGTTTTGAGGAGGATGAATCTAAACTCATTTCTCATGGTAATAATATATTTCAGTCTTTAGCCCTCTTACTTATAAAAATTGACTATGTTCAACAATTGATTAAAATTATACATGTCACATTAATGGTAATAGACTTAAGAGTGTTTATAAAATAACAGATGTCATTTTTATATTGTTTATAAGTAAGATGGTAAACGTTCGCCTTAATGGGCAATTTATACGTAATGTTATTAAAATATGCCTGCCTAGTATACTGGAAAACAAAATTGTATATTCACTTCTTTTTAAATAGATATTTAAATAATTTATATTATTAACCTCACGCTATTTTACGCAAAAATAATTCCAGGTGCCAGTACAACGCGTGACAAAATATCCCCTCCTTCTCTCCCGGCTGTACCGTGCCACCGCTGCGTGTGCGACGGAGCGGGAAGACGTAAGATCAGCCCAACGCTGCGTAGAGTCTAGGCTCGAGGAAATCAACGCGGCAGCTGCGGCCGCTGCCGCTGCAGCCAGAGACGTGCCATTATGGAGAAGACTTGCAGCAGCCCGGAGAACTGCGCACGACCTTCATGTAGCTGATATCAAGCTGAGAAAGATGGCCGTCGATGTGCTTGACTGGAATCATGATGAGGCCAGGTAAGGGCTTGGCTAAATCAGATTAAATTGATCCGGGCTGTATAGGTGCTTAATCGAAGCCTTCAATTATTTATTGTACATTACGATTGGATTCTAATACCAAGAGAAATAAATGCTTTGTCTTAGTAAACCCTGATTTATCTATGACACTGATTATTGTGATATTAAGAAAATTGTCTAATGGTAGATTACAATTATATGTAATAATTACAATAGTAATTTATTATATGCGGTTAATGCCTGTAATTGCCCGCAGTTTAACCTTTAACAGCCATTTACCTAACAAAGGGAATCTAGAAGTATTATAACTAATGTCTCACATTTTCTGGAAATCTTTTTCATAAAGATAAACATTACGCTTTTTGTATAATTCTAGATGTTTCGGCCATTTGGAGCCACGAAACATTCAGTTCAATTGGTGGATGGTACAAATGATCCCATTACTACATCCATTGAGGAGCGCAAAACTGCTTGATGGCCTAAGTTGTAATCTCTGATAGTTTAAGAGCTTGAGCTTTATTTCTTACGTTTAACCTGACTAGTGACAAAATAATGTAGACTTGATCTGTTGATGCATGAAGCTAAAGAGAAGTGGATTAATTAAATTACGTAATAATTTGATTTTTGCAAAAGGCTTTTACAAGAACACGTCATTTTTTTTAAACTAGATGGCATCGGCATTTCCTAACTGACTACCTCTGAGAAGAAATACCGAATACAAACCCAGGGGTCAATGTCTATTTTAAAGTCCAGACAAGCTCAATATATTATGTGAGAACAGTGTAGGTGGACAGACGACTATTTCCTCTAATTTGGCAATTAGTTAAGTAAAGGATTTTATCGCTGCTATTTTATTAGGGACAATCGCATAAGCTATAAATGGTAAATCTAGAAAAAGAAAATTATTTCAATACTCTGCACACGTATAAAAGACATAAGCTTGGAATTTTCTAATCGACGTCATAGCTCACAGTTAAAAATAATAATTTCATCTTAAAATCACTTTTATACTTTCTGTTATCGCCTCTCAACTCTTATTACTTAAGCCATAAAGCTGATAATCGTTACTTTAGTAGCAGTAACGGCGACAAGTGCTATTCAACAGGGCTTTTTACGACATAAGACTTGCACAAACAAAAGTAATTATACGTGTAAAAAGGATATAACGTTTTAGAGTAATTTTGCTATAAAGCAAGTTACGTTAGTTCAAAAGTTAACAGTTAAGTTTTATTTCATCGAACATTTCGTGAATCTTCATCTGAAATTGTAACGCGTACTAAATGCTTGCAAATATTTTAGTAACATTATTTTGGAAGGGTTTTATATGCCTAACCCTAGTGTTTTATGTGATCTAAAATGTTTATAGGGGAAGTTGCACGAATTTGCTCAATACAAATAGGGGCGTTTGGTTTGCGGTATGGGTAATCATGATTGTTAGTCGAATAGATTGTGGTAACTCTATATTTAGTAAATAATTTCAGGAGTCACTTTTGTAAATCCACTTTGTATACATATTGTGGTTAATAAAATTAATTTATTCTAACCGAGTGGCATCCGGCGAGAATTGACGTAAAAGGTGTCTAAGGGAAAAGCCAGAAGATGGGCAACAGCGTCTTCTGTAACTTGACCACCAATACTGCGATCCCTAAGCCGCTTGTTAAGAATAGGGATTACGGCAACCCCCACCCTCTTATAAGGGGGGGGGGGCTTTGGTCAAAAGTGGAAGTCTTCCCGTTGATGATAACATAACATAACATCACGCCTGTGATGGGCAGGTGTGCCCATCACAGGCGCACCTGTAATGTGCACACCTCCACATTACAGGTGCGCCTGTGATGTGTATAGGCAGAAGTGACTGACTAGAGTACACCCACATTTCGCCAGATATGTTATGGGTCCCAATGTTATAGGGGGCAAGCCTATTGCCATCAACTGGGCACAAACTTGACTGATGATCATGGTTAATAAAGTAGACACAACACGTCATGAGAGCTATCAAAAGCACAAATAAAATTACAGAATAATTATGGCTGAGACCTATGATTCTCCTTGAAGCATAACATTGTAACTTTACAGTTCTAGATTACCCGCAGTCACGTATCAAAGAGTAATAAAGAGAGTATATGGGAAAACAATTTCAGGTTCTATTAGAAATCACTTTAAGTGAAGAAACCTTTTTTAGCAATATTGTTGCGCACTACTTAGAATCTACTGAGCGTAGTTTAATGGGTCTTGCATTGTAGGCTCTCTTACGACTTGGGTAACTGAATATCTAATTTTATGTGTGACAGTATAATGTGGGGTTTCAAACTGAATATAAATGCAGGATAAAAATAAATCTGAAATCACTGCCACTTGGTCACTTAGTTTTACTATGATTTTCTTCCAAAATGGTTCTATATTATTACGTAACATCGGCAAGTTTAGGGGATTTCTGTAAAAATTAAAGAACCTGGATTATATTAACCCTTCCCCAGTTAAATGACCCACGTGAGGCATGGCGATTGTGTCTGCTTCATGCCCACTCAAGGTGTTAAAATTAGAAACATTTTTACAAAATACCACGTATACACGAACTTCAATTCTTCAACATCATTAAATAGTACGAACGATCTTACATAAAGCTAATTAAAATTACACTCACTCCAGATATAACTCATTTAGTAATATACTGTAGTGAAATTAATGTTTTAACTGGTGCGGAATTTATCACGACGCTGGAACACGACACGCGCTGTTGTGACGTCATATGCAATAATACATTACACGATGTTGCCAACAGCAAGCGAATTAAACTGGAGATGAAATAAATTAGGAATCTGTACTGTGTTTATTATGTTTATGAGCTACGATACTCTTCCTTTTGGCTTTTAATTACCATACATTGTAGATGCCAAGTATGTTTGACGAAATGATTAATATAAAAATGTCAATTAAGTTAAATAAATGCAGGTTTAATACTGACATTTGACAGATATACTATGAAGGGTGATAAAGTAGGAAAAACAACAAAACTCGTTTTACTACAAAATGAGAAGCTATAGAGTTCTCAAAAGAATTTGATGAGCTCGATCGATAAGGGACCTTCACAAAAACAAATAAACTAGAAGTAAAAGACACCTGAACGACTTGTACCAACTGTGTAGGTGAAACATAAAATTCGTTTGTATTCGGCGAACTAGGCTGTATAGTCTACTCTACATACAATTTCACCTTTAATAAGGCAAGATTTTTACGCACCTATAACACGGCCGAGTCACTCCGAAGTGACGCGGAGCCCAATCGACCTTATTCCACCAAATTGACATACCTCCTACAAATAAAATGACGACAAAATCCACCAACACTTGAGTGCTGTTAATGAAATTTGCTCTTTGTGTCTTTGTAATAAGGTTCGCAATGGAGGGTAAGCTGCTGTTCACCCAGCCCAACGACAACAACTGGCGGAAAGGACGCACCATCAAGTTGACGCCAATCAACGCTCTTTTGGTAACTAACGGAAAGGTGAGGTTTGCTGATTTTTATTTTCTTTGTGGGTTACCTTTAGTTACCGTACGTGTAGTTTGAGGGGATAAAGCAGGACAATCTGACAACTTTGTATAGTTGAATAGTCCTGTGATAGTCTTGAATAGGACTTCTAACGTGTCCATTGAAATGTCATCAGGAAGGATTGGAGCGGAGTAATAATTTGACTTTAACGAGACATGATCACATGACTAGTTTTGGAAAAGCAATGAATACTGGACAAAATTGTTAGTTACATATTGGAACGACTGACTATTTTGATTGATCATTATTTGTAGGTAGGTATATGAGTGTGAGATTAGATAAAGAATAACCTTTGCGGAGAGAAATGCTGATGTTGTGCATATTATGTATTATATTTATAGAAATTATAATGATTAATGAATATACGGTACCCGAAGCACTAAATTTCATCATTTGAAACACATACTATTTAATGCAATATAAAATCTTTTTCCCAGCCAACGATCACCCACAAAACGAACGAGATTCGAGAGACGCGAGAAGCGAGGGACAGAGAAGCAAGGGAGAAAGAGGGAGAAGCTCTCTTTGCGCGCAGTGGAGTAAGAGAGGCCGCACTCTTACTAGTTAGAGAGAAAGCAGGACGGTATACCTTACAGAGGGAGCCACTGTTCTTAGACCGCTGTGTGGTCGCAGCCGACCATGAACCCGAACATTTCTTCGAAGTACATGAAATTACAACTAAGGATTCGTATATTTTTAAGGTGAGTTTTGAAGAGAAAGTTTTAATTGTGTTCTCGGTATTTGACTGTTTTGACTTCTTGATTAAAAGCGATCTGTAATTTCAATGTAAATCCATTGTATTTAAAAGTCAAGGTAGGTAAAACTAGTCTTTTAGATGTTCCAAAATACAATGATGTCAAAAGAGGAAATTGGATATGACAAAAATTTTAGTACCAGCGTTGTTTACCGCACTTTTGATTGGTTTGAAAAGTAAAAAAAAAATACTAAAATTTCAACTTCATAAAATAGCCTTTAATAATATTAAATAATCTTTTCGATTACAGGCAGAAGAAAACTCGCGCACGCGCACTTGGTACCGACAGCTGCAGTACCACGCCCAAGGCGCAGGCGCGTGGCGCAAGCGGCGAAATGCACTCGCCAACATCATGATCAACCCTATGCTGACTAGGAATTGACCGAAGCTTTAAATTGTGTTTAAAATAGAGCTTTGGAATGCTGTCGTAAAATGTGCTTCATTACATTGGGGTAAAATGTAAAGTTGAATGATCTTTGAAATGTCGTTGATATGATTTTGAAATATTGTAAGACTTTGTTGATGATCATATGACGTTAAGTCTTCTCCTATTGTTTCTCTACCCTCGTTTCAAATAGTTACCTTATCGTTTGTAGTTCGCAAATGTTCTTAATCTATTTCTTCTTTTGAAATCTTTTTAACATCGTTATTTTCCTGTAATTCGTACTAAAATGCTTTATAAACTTCTATCTTGTTTAAATCACCACCAACAAAACAAGAATATTTCAAAATAATATCATACCCATACATTTAAATATATGGTACTACCAACCATGCTTGCCCATAACTTACATGAACACCCGAATATGAACAACCAGGCGACAGCTTCAACGGACGGTCGTAGGGAATATTGCCATAGTCACCACGCTAAACAAACGGAGAAATGCCCGAAGTACGACAAAAACTTTTAGAAGTGTTATGAAATGGAAGGAGCGTTATCTATGCTGGGAATTATACAAGGTGGAGAATTTTTTTCTGTATTATTTAATTTTATGATGTTTGACAGCGAACGACAGTGGCGCCCTCTATTGATTTTAATTTTGACATTTACTTGTCATAAAGTCTAGTGCGTGAAAAGTTTTTTTAATCTTACTAGTTTTTGTGGTGATGTTGACACGCAAAAGGAAAAATTACAAAATAATATTTTCATAAAACAAAATGATGAAAATGAGTGCATTTTACATAAACTTATTGTACTAGAATAATAATTAAACATTCCAGGTATATGTTTTTATTTTGTTTAATTGTAAATATTCAACAATAGTTTGCCACTAGAATTAAATTAGCTTTACACCAAAATTTAGTTGTTCCAACATTTTATGTGCCCTATAACGAACTTTACATTAACAAACCATAACATAAGACATTTGTATATAATTTAATTTTAATAGCTGTGATATCCTGTCAACAAAAAATGGAAAAAAATCTAAATAAAAAAATGCTTTGTAATCATTCAGAAACCTTGTAATTATTATAATTTAAACATTAACAATTGTTCAAAAAATAATAATAACATTATTTACTTCCTGACTAGTCTTAAGGGAAATTGTGTGTAATAAATAAATATTTATAAGATAATAATATACATAATGAGTTGTATTTATTGTATGTAATAGAATAATTAGATGTAGATTTGCTAAAGTAAATAGAACTTAGACAAACTGTTTCGCCTTGGGAATATATTGTATCTGTTATATCATTAGAGAAGACAGGAAATAAATAAATTAATAAATATACAGTTTTTTTATTATACCATAATTCGAAAAATCAACAACTTTATCGTGCATTACCTAACCTTATATTAAAGCAAAGTACGCACTAAGTTGTTAAACTCATAACATCACGTCTGTACGGTCTATATTCCCCGAAGGGTAGAGGTGTAGGTCTAATACCTACTCCCGCATATCGCCGGTTATGTTATAGGGCCCGATATAACAGGGGTGACCTTATTGCCATCCACCGTACAACCAAATAGGTAAATTTTGTGTATTGGTACTACGTACGTAGCGGTTTTAAGAGATGTTAAATAAAAAAAATACAAATGTGTGCTTTTGGGGCTTATTTTTTATTCAAACCTTTTGATCTAAATATAGAATAAGCCTCAATATAAAGGAGGTTCAGATGTTCAGTTTCTTCTTACTTAAAATGGTACATGTGACGTCATTTCCAAAATGGAAGTGAATGTAGAATGTAATATTTATAGAGAAGGTACTGAACACAATATAGGTTTGATATGAAAGTTCTCACTAAATGTGATACAGCACAGGAGCTCATTTCCTGAAGGCGGAGCAAATAACGATATAATTATAACATATTTCGCCTTCAGAAATCCATTTATGGCCAACGATATTATGACGACTTTAGTTAGAAAAATATGTTTTTTGATCGTTTTAGAATAAGGATTAGGGTATGAAATCAGATACAATTACATTTCATACTGAGTTATTACTTGGGTATTTCTAATTAGTATCTGTACTCACATCAATAACTATAACACAGTATAAGTTCTTGTATTTTGTTCAAGAATCAATTATTAGCTCTCTTTTAATTTTTCTACCCTAGTGTTGAATTTTCAGAAATGTAAAAATTCTAAATATTCACTAGAACAGCAACATAAGTTAATAATTTAACAATTAGCATCTAATTAAATGCTCCAAGCACTTTATTCACGATTTTCTCTAAGCAAAAGTCGTTCCGGCATCGTTCCCGTCACGTGAGACTAAAACGTCTCATTTATTTCATGTGCACATTGCTTCAGCAAATGTCATAGCATGTGATAAACGCCGAATGTGTTGACGATGTTATTAAATATCTGCGACAGACAGACACACAAAGACGCCATTACGATCGATACAGTTCCATCAATATTATGATTTTATGCGCCGCCTTTTGGAAATGGCTCGAGTTCCGATGTTACCATGGAAATTGTGTCGTGAAATGTTTTTATGGTATTTTAGGAGTAATAATATCAGTATGGATAATAAAATGAAACTGTCTGCGACTTCTCAGGGTTTATATTGTACTTTGAGATAGGTTATTTTATAAAACGACTCAAGATATTCAATTGAGGGAGAGTACTCAATTAAAACTTAATTACGCATACCTATAACCTATCTTTATAATTAAACAGAAAATCTTTACACGTACGTACGTTGACGGAGGAAATAACTTCTTGATATGTGAAAAACGGTCCAAGGACTCCTCGCAGTCAGCACTGCTTAACCACTAAGGCTACAAGTTTAATATATTAAGGGTACCTAACCCGCGGATTTACCACTACATTTTTTCGGGATAAAAAACCTGTGTGTTAATCTAGGGTGTCAGCCTACTCCATACCAAATTTTACCAAAATATGTCCGGCCGTTTCAGCGTGATGAAGTAAAAAATATACACACTCATAAACTTTCGCCTTTATTCTGTAAATAGTGTGATGTGATAACAATGATCATGATTATAAACATTACGTGTATTGACACCTATTTAAAATATCTCCCTGATAAATACCGGTATATAATTTGAAAACCCTCTACATTAACGCAGCGCTTAACGTTACGGAGGTAACAAGAGCTCTTAAACGAAAATTTTGATAAACCAATTACCAGTGATCCCTACGAGATGTTTCAAGTCTCCCGGCTTATGCATTAGATATACTCCATTAGTATTAACGGATCACCGGGGGATTTAGAAAGTTTAATGAAATCCTGATAAAAATGAATTAGTTAATATTTCGTGGCCCCGACGGGGCGCAAAAATTTAATTACGTACGTAAATAGACGGACGTAGGAACTTTTTGGTGGACGAAAATTGGTTTAAGGTGCCACTTAACAGGAGGCTTTGTAATTTTTGGAGCTTGTTATTATACTCTGTTGCTAAATAAGGCTTTGGTTCATTCATATTCCGATACAAAATAGAGATTATTGCAGGTACTATAAGAAAAAAATTATGGAAAATCCTAACAGGAATTAAAATACATAAAAAAGTAAAACTTCGGGGTTACAGTGAGCTTGCGTTGCATGTCACTTTCCGTCATCGAAGTCAGACGCCGCTAAGTGCGGCCATCTTCTGTATTTGTATACGTGTTAGGATTTTTCATGATTTATGAGAATGCAGCACAAATAATAATATTTTTGGACATGATTTGGATTATTGCAGTTTATGTTTTTTTTGTACACTTGGGGAGCAGTTCTATGCTATTGGCTCGCCATAATCGAATCGTCTACACAAAAATCATATGATACTAATTATAATAAAGCAATTTTGTACACTACTAGCTGTGTTACTAGCTTATAAGTTTACTGTATGCTCATCATCTCTTACCACTATCGAAACAAGAGAAAGAGATGACAATTGCGATAACTCCAGTCATCATAGGTACCAGAATCACTAACCCTGCAAAAACTTGTTGATTACTAGCTACCTTCTTTCCAAGGTATTTGCTGGTTAGTTGGATGTACTTTTACCACAATATAGGTAAGTAACTAATAGTTCCTTCTCGTTAGAAACACAAGATATAATTATAAATACTTTTCGTCTGTTATGTTTTTTTAGGTCCCAATGTAATAGGGGGCGAGCCTATTGCCATCATCCGCGTACAAATAAAAACTCCGTGCTGCTACTGAGAATTATCCTGATGGGAAATTCCCCGTAACACTTTTCCCGACCCGGGATTTGAACCCAGGACCTCGTGCTCTGCAGTCACACTTCCAACCACTAGACCAACGAGGCAGTCAAAAACAAGGCAGCAACAAAATTAATATAATCTTACAACTTTAGGCAACTCGCGCTGCCTCAAAATCAAATTAAAATTATTGTCTAACACACACGCTAAGAACTTTAAGGACAAATCATGAAATTTTGACTTATATTAAAGTTGGGATAATTTTACCTGTTGTTCAACTACTTTCATAATGGTATACAGGGTGTGACTAGGATTTAATTCTGTCAGATGTGAATAACCAAGTTTTGAACAAGAAACACCCGTGGTTTCTCGATTCCAAGTTAATTAGACGGTATTACACGTAACCAGTTAGTGCCAGCGACAGACGGAGATATGCTTACACAATTTTAACCTTTTTGCCGACTTCACCGTGTGTAAATTCTGTGTTTATTCCTGTAAAAGTACTGAAATAGGTTCCCTGTAAGCAGTGCCCTGGAAATCCTATAGGTAATATGTATTTTTCCTTCTATTCGTCTAGCATATTGCCACTTATCTCGGTCTCCGGTAGTATCCATTTAAAAGCATATTTATTAACGACCATAAAGTAATCTAGTTATAAATATTACGCATTTTCTATAGATTTGTCAGGATTCAGGAGTTATAACAATTAAACAATAGTCATATTATCCTCAGAATAAATTTACCCGTTTCGTATAACATTTTATTTCATAATCTTTCATCAGCCATACACTACTTACTTAGTAATTTTTACTACAAGATCTTATATGTTTAAACAATGGATCTATTCTGTATCTATTACAATTTATAACAAAAACAACGATAAGCAAAGTTCCTAATAAATTGTTACGAGGCTCGTTAATCGTTTAAAGTTCGATACTTATAAATAACACTCGATAAAAAATCATCATCATCAGCCGGAAGACGTCCACTGTATAAAAATTAAAAAGAAATAATTAATTTTCTTTTATTAGGACTCTTCTAAAAACATTACATAATTTTTATATCTGACTAGTTGATTTGGCAAATTTCGTAACCCATCTCACCGTTTAAACCTTCGCTGGACTTCTACAAATATTTGAAGACCAAAATTAGCCAAATCGATTCAGCCGTTCTCGAGTTTTAGTCTAGACTAACAAACGTCAATTATTCTCTATTGAAAGTCTACTGTTTCCATAGGAATTCACCTTATGAAGCAATATTATTAGGTCCTAGGTGAAAAGTCAATAGACTCCAGCGAAATGTTCGACAAAAACCCCTCCACCTGAAAACTCTAACTAATAAACTTTGAAATATATAATATCAGACGTGTCTCTACCGTGAGAGAATAATAAGTTATTTTACCCTTCAACAAACACGAATTAAGCAAAAATACACCTTAATGCAATGTAATAAGATATGAAAAATAGTTTTTCACGTAAACTGTTAACGTGGTTTTGGTTAACAAAATTTGTAGAGTAAGTTAAGCATTATAATTATTAAAAAGATGTCTGTTGAAACTGTACAGTCAGTATAGAAGTTTAATGGTATTGCAAATTTAGTGCGCGGGCGACGAACTTGGGTAGTTATTATACAAGTTTCATGAGTGTAGGTGACCACGAATTAACATAATTCTAACTTTGAAACTTCCAGATAAAATGTCGATGTTAGGTATAAAGAATTTCCAGTCTGCAGGACTCGTATACTCGTACTTCTTTATATTATACTACTTACTTATTACACCTAAACTTCTGCGATAAATAATTTTATTATCACATTTAAAATGCGCTCGTATTAAGCTTTGTTTAAATGCTGGAAGTTTACATAATTTGCAATTATCGGTCTCAATTTTAATAAATAAATTCTCGCGTTTTCCAGATGAGTTATTAGCTTAGAACTGATTCTACATAGCAATAATGTGATATGCTCGCAATAAATTCAACTACAATAAAGACAAAGAAGGACAACGCTAGTCTAATAAACAGCATTCCTGGAATGACCAGACAAGAATTCGGAGCTCATGACACAAGACAAACGACTTTACTACCCTGCACTCGTACATGATATCACGAAATAACTCTCTTGGCCATTTACCAAAGGATGTTAAAACAGAACCGCTTTCGTACATTTTTTGGTCATACAAGACATAAAATCACGCCTGTATTCCCCGAAGGGGTAGGCAGAGGTGCACATGTAGTACACACACATTACGCCGGTTGTTTTTCGGTCCCAATGTAATAGGGGGCGAGCGTATTGCCATCAACCGGGCACAATCCAGGCTCAGTGCTGCTACTGAGAATTACCTAATGGAAAAACCCAGTAACTCTTTGCCCGACCCGGGATTTGAACCCAGGACCTCGTGCTCAGCAGTCGCGCTTAGCAACCACCAGATCAACGAGGCAGTCATTATTAGGTAGGTTAGATACAGATAGTTACAATCTACGGTATATTGTACATATCTATTGCGCAAACAGAAAAAATGGTAAGATTTAAAAATGAGTCGAATTTTAATTATTATAGATACCTAGTTGTTCTACTTCATTTGTTTCTTACCTTCTTGCTCTTTAACTTGAAGTTACCAAAATTATCTTTCAATACGCGGTAACACGGTTTTCTTTCGAATTTCGTTGGAATATATTGTGAACGAATACCTACGCTTTAATAAAATTAATTTGAATAAGCTTCTTACTGTTTTTAATAATTTTCCAGACTTTGAATGTAGTTTATATAAATATTACAACAGAATTTTCTAAAGAGGTAGGCAGAATTATGTCATTACGCTCCCACGTTACTTCTTAGTATTTGACCCACACCATCTACTACTTGTAACTGAGTGTAAGTTTAAAAACATTATTTTTGCTACTTGCCAGAGTTCGAACCTGCAACCTTAGGTATTTAAATCTAGTTAGTCGAATTTTCGGACTTTAAACTTAATATTTAAACATTTTCCTCAATAAAAATATTTACCGCAATATCAATAACATCTAAATTAATCTATTATCTCAGAGAGATTTGGTAATCGTCTTACATTGGTAATTCTATAATGTTGTCTCGGGCTTCCTACTAATCCCCAGAAATCCCCGGTTTACAGAGTTCCCCGTCTAATCCTGTAAAGTCACTCGACTATTAATTGAAGTGTTTGTTTCAGGATTAACGTTATATTTTAAATAAATTAATGAGGGATTACCGTTTTGTTACGAATGGTAGATATAACTAGCTGCCTGGAAAAAAAGTGAATTGAAAGTGCACGTAGAGTGACGATACTGATTTGTTCGTGTGGCGCAATCTGGGACAGACTGGACAATGCGTATGAGCTCTTAGGGCTGGTTGTCCGGGTACCTATGTATGATACGCGTTCTAAGACCTTATAAGCGCTCTTAGTCTTAGGAGGCCTTAGTTCAACAATAGACGTCTTTCAGGCTGATGCTGGAAAAATTGCTGATGACGATCAGCAATTTTTAAACCTTCAAAAATAATCGTGCCACATTAACAGATTTTATTCTAAAACAGGCTTTACACATGAAAAGTATTATAATATATTCCCACATTTCCGATTCATATAAAAACCGTTGAAAACACAAAAAACCATCGAGCTGCAATTAATAGATCCGCTGGAAAGTTAATCCGTCTGTCGCTTGCTTCAGCGAACATTCTGGATGGAGTAACGCCCGGATTGTCGCGTCTGATTTCAAATTTTAACGCTCCAATGAAACTGTGTTACATAATTGGTATTATGTGTGTTTGCCGACGTTCCAAAGCGTTTAGTGGACAGTTATCGCGATATTGAGTTGTATTGTTCGTTGTGCATGTTTTTATTCGTTTTGCTCGATTTGTAGTGGTTGAACGCAATACATATAATTGAAAATGTTACTAAACTAGATTAACGGACAATTCCGTTAATCTAGTTTTGTAATACTTCAGTATTTCCTTTTTAAAGTCGACGATGTCTTCTGCTCCTCTTTGTCTGCCTATCACCATAAATCATGAATAGGGTGTATTAAGAAAAATACTTGTATTACATATTTTAGTTTTTACTATTCAAGTTAAACGCTTTGATAGTAAAATTTAAAAGGATTTTAGTAAAATATTTTTTTCATTCTTTGATCACAATATTTTAAAGTTATATCGCTATAATACTTAATGTAGGTAAATAAGTCTTCTTGTCATAAAGATGAACCTAGACTAAAATATTGATATCTTTTTCTCATTAAAATACTGAATTAAATTAAGTTAATTGTATAAATTACAATAGAATGCTCTATAAATAGCATCTGCTAGTGAACGGATCAGTTGTTAGTAAATTAGTTTGGACATCTGCTACTTATTTGAAATTCTGAATTACATAACAAAGTTCCTCATTTTACATTATATTACTTCTATTGAATTTGAGCTAACTTTGGCGGAATTTATATTGCCCTGGATGTGCTTCCAATTGAATTTAGCCATGGAAAGGTCAACTGTTGGGTATTATCTTTGTGCGCATCAAATAATAGTTTACAGACTACCATGACTAGCATTCTACATAATATGGAATAAATCATGTGGCTTACATTGGGATACAGGTACAACTCGCAGATACCCTTTGAGAACTTTAATCTTAAAGGAGATGGGACACCAGCTAGGAAAAACACACTTCTACCCTATAAAAGAACAGCCGTGTTAGCCCCAAAAGGTGAAAGACTATATTTGACATTAAATAAAATGATTTGTAATACCTACCTAAAAAAAAATGATAATATGTAATTTCATTTATTAATAAATATGATTACATAATATATTCAATACTGACTGCTTATACCACTGTTCAACTCTGCATTAGCCAAAGGTTGACTGATAAAAAATGCCCAATAGCATTAAGTCCGCCTTTGTGCTAACTGCATTATCATAATCAGGCTTGTTACTTTGACAGAGGTAGAGGTCCTGTAGAATTGTTCATCCGTCCTATACGAGGTGGCAAGTCTATTGCTATTGATTTGGGCCTACAAAAGGCTCTTTCCCGGCGATGGAAGGGAATTAATCAGTCCCACAGTCAATTATGTTTTATGTAGAGTGTGAATGTTACAGGGGCTCGTAGCTACCGCGCAGATCGATAGATCTGTGAGGTTAAGCAGTGCTCGCTGCGCTCGGTCTTGTGATGGGTGACCGTTTTTCACATGCCGTGCTTCGGAAGGTACGTTAAGCTGTTGCCGTGCGCCTGATCATTGGACTAGTGAGTGTAATCTTTAATATCTCCTGCTTAGTTGACTGGTCTCAGCTAAGTTAGGTCGCCGAGGCCGAAATTCCGTCAGGAGGACATTATTATTATTAGAGTGGACATTATTTACTGTTTTCTTGTGCATGTTACTTATTAACTCTCAGTTGCTACTGATAAACCCTGAATTAAGTCTTTGGATTAATATTCCCATACATAATGATAATATAGAGCCGACAAAACGGTAAAAAGAGACCGCGTTTGCTGAAAAAATCTACCTACCCCAAAATCAGTGGTGTCTATACAACATAATTATATAGCCTACATCAGATTTTTATGTTCTTGGTTTTGCTCTATTTGATAGTCAGAGCTTACTTTTGAAAGTCCAATATCAAATTATTTCATTAAATATTCTAGTTCATCTTGAGACTTGAAGCATTCACATAAAACGTTTTAAATGTAGTCTGTATTACAAATTTAAAAATGGAAGGATTTTATTTATTTTTTCTAGTTGAAATTTTAAGTGCAAGCGAGTTCACGAATGCTTTATTTATGTGATTCGTTCTTTTGAGACTTTTTCAAATAGCTTTTTGGTTAGTGTTAATAATTTTTTAATGATTTTGGTTCATATTTGAATTGTTAAACTTTGCCGATCGATAACAGCGTTAGATAAAAGTATCTAGATTAAGGAGGTTACTTTTGTTATAAAAACTAAAATAATGCTGATTCTCAGATGTTCAACATGAACACTATAAAATTTATTGATATGTGAATTTACTAAAGGATGAGATTTATGTGCTGAACTGTTAATACAGATAAAAAAATAAGTAATTCAATTATTATAGTCTTATGGTAAAAAATACTATTGAGAAAATGTGTAAGTTTATTTTATATACTATCTTACAAACACATGCTTTTCGTTTGGCGTCAAAATATTGTATAAAACCTTTATAAAAATCCGTTAACATTTCGCAGAAGCCAGCACCATAGCACCATAACTATCAAGTGTAAATAGAACTCAAAACGAATCGTGCGTATCTATCCAAACACCTAAAGTCAATCCTAACGAAGGTAAACCCTTATACATTTTAAAAAAACATCATCTAACTTCAACCTTACCTCGCCAATCATAAAGTTGAAATTACACTGCGCAGATAATTCTAAGACCTCATTCCTATGTGCCAAATGGAAGTAAGGAAAAAGATCGGTCATTTGGTACCGAGACTCGGAATCGTTTGTAACGTAATCGGGTTCGGCTAAGGGTTACAACGTCGGTATTAAATAGGCTCACCGTTTGAGTTATAGCTGTGCGATATGAATTTTGAGATGCTTGTGCGAGTTATTGATGTTTATGGCTCAGTTAGACAAGGTTGAATGGATAAAGGAGTGTGTTTTACATTTACTCCACACCGTAACGACTGTATGCGTGTTAAAGGGGTTGAAAATGTACTATGTGGTGGTTCTAATATTCCCTTAAGACTGAAATGGGAAAATTTGAAACCAGGGTTTCGCATAGGCCATTACTCGCAAGCGTACAGCAATATATTCTAGTCTATCTACTCCTTTAAACTGAAGATTAAGAAATAATGAAAAACCTTTGTAATTACCATACTTATTTATTGCTATAGATGGTACTCGAAAGTTTTTATTCCGTCGAAAATCTACAAACCCACAAAAAAAACCTATTACCAACCTAGTATTTAAAAAAAAATCTTACACATCCTGTGTATACATACTAGGAGAAGACGAAAAACTAATTGCTCTGGCTGGCAATAAAACCTTTGTTTAATGAGGATACGTTTCTGAGATGACCCATTTAAATTCTACTTGCAGCCTTTAAAGCATTTTACAAGTAACTTAACATGTTGTAGAAAAGGCACCATTCAAAGAGTGTCCTTCACTTTGGACTCTTTGGACTTTCGTCCTCACTCAAACAAAACACAATACATCTTAGAACACTTATCGTTTCACACCGTTTAGTCTCTAGTATGTCAACCGATCCGAAAATCCCTCAAGACTCACAAAAGAATGGCATAGGAACAACTCTTATTGTTCCACACTTCGTGTTTCTTGAACAATCTCTTAGCCAATCACCATCAGTAATCAACATACAAAGAAAATGGTACAGAGCTTCTGTAATCCACAGTCAAACGGTCTCATTCCATCCAACATGGCGTTGGCGGCAAATGAACTCGACCTTTTTAGGGCCGTCAAAAGGGTAAGTGCGAAATGAACACTACATGCTGACTCTGATGTAGTACTGCTGGATAGGACGAGGACACTGGACAGTTTTGTGTACCTGTAATTTTAAGTATCAGTGTATATAAAAAAAACAAATGATAAGCAATAAATACATTTTATAATGGACATGTTTCAATGGTGATGACGAAGCAATTAAAACGTCAAAAGCCTGATTGTAAGGTAACTTGTTGAGGTAGATAGGGAATTGATTACGCGTAGTTCACTATAATCGCTATAATTTCTTTTACCTTATTTTGATTTTATATCTTAAGTCTTTGGTCGCTTGAGAGAGCTATGGTCTTGGCTTGGTCGTCATTACGTCAAAAAGGTATTCCACATTTGATAATGTTTACGGATCTCCATGACGGTCCATAGGACTACCCAATACGTACGTAACATAAGTAATTCGTGGTAACCCTTTCAGCAGACATTGTCCATCTGGAAATATGAACTCGAGTTCAATATATACTCTAGTCGCTTCCAGAACAATCTGCGCTACTGTAGAACAGTTTATACGTATTACAGCTATACGGCTAACAGCGTCGTGTTGCCGATGTTACAATCAAAAGCCTCGTCAGACCCTCGCCCAGTTTGTCGCTTCATTCGTCATTTGACCGAATGCATTTGTTCGGAATGTCCCTCATGTTCAACAAAGGGTCCGAATTGATATCTAGCTATGATTGCCTTTAGGACTGTTGGAGCGATAGACATTTTATTCACTCAAAATAATACACTACGTGACATAGTACATGTCCAAGCGATTGAGACAAAAGAATTATGACTTTCTTTTCTCTTTTAAAGAACGTCGCTCCACACTAGGAATTTCTCCTGTATCGAGGGTATCTCACAAACATGAAATGCCAAACTCCCAGACTCGGGACAAACATCTGTGCATCTCACAAATTTTTGTCCCGTCTGAAATAGAACCCGCAGCCCTTAGGGTAGCAATCCAATCGTTTAGCCACTGCGCCAATCAGGTCGTCACTTCACAGTAGAAACCTACAACAGTGGCACATAGTCAAATTGCTATAGTTAAACGATCTGTCAAAACGCAGTTATTAGCACCAGTCGTTTCTTAAATATTTTGTGATGGCTCAATACTCATCTTAACTCCTTAAAGGTCATGATTCAGACAAACGACGCATTTTTTAATTTTGGATTTTCATGTTGTTTATTGAAATAATAGGAGTTTTTAGTCAGTTGTCACTCTGCATGTAGAAATTTTGACCTATTGCTGGGTCTATACAAGCTATCTGAATTTGGTTGGAAAATTATTATGGCCTAAGACTGGCTATAGAGGACGATCTATGATGAGACCATAATGTTATATGAATGATATAATTTGTGGGACATGTGGACAATTATGAATATTTTAAGAACGTTCTTATTTTTGGTTTGTAAATTCAGTCCTTTAGAGTTCATTAGTCTTTTCTGTGACATTTATTACGCCACTATAAAACAATTAGCTATAGTGGCTAACTGCGTCGTGTTGCAAATGATTCAATCATAGACCATGTTAGATCTTCGGTGACTAACAATGTCAAGCTAGATTTGGGTCATGTTTGTACACCTCAGCTCAATTTTGGACGATTTCAATGGATGGGATGTCGATTACGTAAGAAAATTGACTATTACGGACTAGTTTGGCTATCAAGTTTGGGGTTAGACAAGAAATTTTTAGTTAGTTTAAAGCCAAAAAATATTACAAAATTTTTTTAAATACTCCATGTAATTTCTGTCTTTAAGTCTGATATAGTCCGCTTTGTAGATTATACAAGAAGCCATTTCCAGAAATTTCCATACGAAGCTACCAGTTTAACCGTATCATCGGGAGCGGCTAAAAGCGTCCTGTTAGGAATGTTACAATCAAAGGCGTAGTTGGATTCTCGTTGTATTTTAACGCTGCCCGTCATTCGGCGTACTTCATTTGCGCATGTCAATTATTCTTCAGGATCTGGAATATCTAATCATTACGGTTGGGATTTTTCAAACTGTGTTCCATGTAGTAGGATTGTTCTTGATAACATTGTGAGTTGACTTGCTTTCAATCGAAAATAAAAAAAAAATCAGGCTACAAGGAGCTCATAATAATATCATCGGGTAATTATTTTTTACGGTGAAATTCTTTGTTTTTAGGCGAATATTGACTGGATTGACTTTGCAAACAAGGAGGCCATTGTTGCATCCAAAACTCCTACTAAATTCTATATCAAAATTTTAGCATGTGATGTTTAAAATAACAGGCAAATGAAAATATTTATGAACTTCGATTTATGCAACAAAGTATGAAAGAACAAGTTTTTAAGCGTATCCGGGATAAAATTTTAAGTAAAAAAAGGCTATTGCTCCGACATATAGGCTTGCTTAAAAGGGTTCAGAACTCGAGCAGAACTTTTAGATCTTAAAGTTGGGTAGTTTGTGAAACTAATGCGCAAGTTTTTACATAACAGAACTTTCGCATTGATTTTAATATATTTACATATTATTTTGTATCAGGCGTCTTCATGTTTTTAAAGTTCAGGCGTCGATAAAATGTAAACAGTATTTTTGTTCTTTATTTAAGTTTTTTATATATTCAAGTCTATCTTACACATTTTGTTTTTAATTTTAATAAAAATAGATTGAGGTGTGTAGACCTTTTTAGGGACTTCAATTATTATTTTGAGTTTCTTGTCTGGCATTAGACAATTTCCAGGGTTGATCAATTCATTTAATTTTTAACATTTATGAGAGAATAAATGTATCATGCAATTTGTTCCTTTATACGTATGAAACTTTAAATATAGGTGTTTGAGAGCGAATACGTGTTGTTAAAAAAATATTCTCTCCCCACGAAATACACAAGAGAATATGAACCGTTAGACCTTATGATAGGGTTCAAAGTATAAAATTACCGTTTAACCTGCTCTGCTTACTTTAGATTTAAATAAAATCTGCATAGAAGAAGTTTTGAAAGTAAAACCTTAATGCATAAAAGTGCCTTATTGGTCTCATGGTTGGTACTGTAACTTCTAAATAGTCTTAGGTTATGTTCTAAAGTATGACAAAGTGGGAACTTTAGGATTTGAGACACTTTTAAGGCCATTTTTAATATTCCTTGTCCTACAAGGGACTTAGTACAGTGAAATACTAATATAACATAATATAACATCACGCCTGTATTCCCCGAAGGGGTAGGCAGAGGTGCACATATAATGCACCCACATTTCGCCAGTTATGTTTTAGGTCCCAATGTAATAGGGGGCTAGCCTATTGCCATGAACCGGGCACAAATCCAGACTCCGTGCTGCTACTGAGAATTACCTAATGCAAAAACCCAAAAACATTGCCCGACCCGGGATTCGAACCCAGGACCTCGTGCTCAGCAGTCGCGCTTAGCTACCACTAGACCAACGAGGCAGTACTTATATAATTATAACCATACTTTATTAATTCATCAGCTATTTATATACTATGATACATAATGTCTTTAAAGTTTAAACATTAACAAACAGATACAAACAGATGTACCTATCGCCTGTTCTTTTACTCTTATTAAATTAGACTTAAACAACACAAAACAATGTTGAAGGAAATGTAAACGAAATAATTCTTATTCATAGCCATGTAAATACAAAACCTAATCGGATTACGCTATTCAAGAACTGAAGATGTTTGTCCCGAGTCTGGGTGTTTGTGTATGTGAATATTTCATGTTTGTGAAACGCACCTACGATACAGGAGAAATTCCTAGTGTGGGGCGACGTTTTTAAAAAAAAAAAAAGAGAAAAAGAAAAAAAGAGAAGCATTTAAATTTAAAGGGCCAACGTGATACCGAAAAAGATGACTTCAAAAGAATCTTTTTCTTTTTTTTAAAGAAACTTCGCCCCACACTATGAAGTTTTGAATTTTTCCTGTGTCGTGGGTGCGTTTCACAAACATGCAATAACACATACACAAACTCCCGGACTCGGGACAAACATCTGTGGTTCGCACAAAGTTTTGCCCGTGCGGGAATCGAACCCGCAACCCTGAGCGCAGCATTCCAATTGCTTAGCCACTGCGCTAATCAGGTTGCCATTTTTATTTTTTATAAACTATTCTTAACTCGAGCGAATATTTTTTGATTTTGAGATTTATGACAGCCAATCAGAACTAGCCTTTATGCTAGCTATGTTTTTACTTACCTAACAGTTACTTAAAGGTGGTGCATGCTTGAAAATAATTATGTTTGTTTTAAACCTTCATCTAGGGAGCAACAATAATAACTACAGTAACACGTTTTAGGCAATGGATTCTGTTCAGAATATAAGCATTATTTGGTACTTTTTTAACGTTGTTAGTGAATCAAATTAAAAAAACAGCTACAAGTACCAAGCACGCGTATTAAAAGAATTTTAAAGGTATCTTGGCAAAAGGTTTTCTACCCTACAATGGGGAGCAAAACAAGGGACTATCAGATTAATACCCTGTGCAATGATGCTTCTATTACATTCTCTAGGTCTCATGTTGTCATGCCTTTGAAGAAATTAATTGCATTTCTATTCCTTTGGATAAGAAATAGGATCGCCAACGAGCGACTAAGCAAAGAGCTTTAGAGCAATGTTCAGAACATTCTTGCTCTTAATGCAAATGTTTTGACACGTGACTTAAGCAGTAATGCTGAGACCGAAGATAATGGCAGTAAATAGGAATTTACTTTTTACAAGCTCGTTTGTAGCTTTGATTAGGTATAAAAGAATAGACTGAAGATTAGTTTCTGGAAGAGCGTTTTAAACCGATATCGATGGAAGTTCTTTATTTGAATGTATGTTTGTCTGCGATTATCTCAAAACGTACTGATCCAATTAGGATGGGGTTTTCGTTACGTGTGATTTTGTATGTATGACTATTCACCGACACACATACCAAAATCTTTAAACATTTTCGAAAGTATAATATCAGCTTATTTGCGGTATTGTATAATATATTATTATTTAAAAAATCATATGAATTTGAAACAGTGGCAAAAAATAATATCAAGGTGTACCTGTTTGTCTAAACGAACAAAGTGTCTGTATTATTAGACAACAATCATCATCATTATCAGCCTATATCAGTCCATTGCTGGACATAGGCCTAATAGCCCTCAATATGATACATTAGCTGACTGGTTCGTCATAATTTCTTGTCATTAAAAAATACAAACATTATGAACGTAAACACGTTGGTCTTGTTAACTTCGAGGTCAAAGACCTTTGCACCGAGGATCTAATTGGCTCACTCGATATGACTATGCATGAACTTCTGACACTAGCACATGATCGCCCTAGTTGCAAACTGTTTGCGCAGCCAACGGTCCCTACTGCCGGTCACTACGCTGATAGATAAAGATTGTACGATGTGCTTTGGTATTCAAAAGAATGATACATAGATTTTTGAATATAATATGTTTTATTTAAATCAAAAAACTTCCCCCTTAAATAGGAATTTCTCCTGTATCGTTGACACAAATAGAAAATATCACAAACACCCAGACTCAGATCAATCATTTGTGGTTCACAAGTTTTTGTCCAGTGCGGGAATCGACCCTAGACGCAGCAGTCCAATTGCTTGGCTACTGCGCCAACCAGGTCGTCTAATTATGTTACCGGGTGCTAGATGTGCCGTTCATTTTCATCGGCAATTCCTTTTTCGGATTGTTGGTAAATGACAAGCAATATTTAGAGCTGTCTTCTGATATTTTATAGTTCAAAAAGCAGAATAAGTTATTTGATTTGCAAAAGCATTATTTTAAAGGCAACAATTAAATTAGCATTTTTATCGTTAAAATCTAGGCTATACTATTTTTTCAGTAGGTACAACATGAAAATCGAATTTATGTTTTCTCAAGCAAGTAAGCAATAAGATTATACCAACATTGCCTTTGAGATATTCCTAAGAACACGGATATCTTGGAAGAGCTGTCTAGAACACAAGGCAGTGCAGGTAGATAGAGATACTATTCTTAGTATGTAAGCGATAGTCTTACTAATGTAACGTACTGCCCTATGTAGACAAATTGCTTGCGAAATGGTTTATATAGAAATTAAAGCAAGTATTGTGAATAAATCGGGTTTCAGAAGTATTTTGTTATTTTTCGCAAAAATTCAACAGAATTCCATAACGGATGGATGCTGGACATACCGTTAAGAGGTAAACTTTCGAATTGAAATGTAATTTTGATTGAAAAGGTAATTCGAAATATTTCTTGTATGAATCAACGTAGAACGAATCAAAACTTCGGCTATATTCTGGCTGATACAATCTTATGAGCCTATATTGTCTCACGGCAGGGCAAATTCCTCCCTCCTCTCTTTCCATATGTATCTGTCAAGAGGTACTAATGTTCAGTCCACCATAAAGGAATGCAGTTCATCTCGCCATCTCCGTTTGTGTCTGCCTCGCTGACATCTACCTTGTTGAGGGGTCGATTAGGATATATGTACATTTGACCCATTGATCGTCTACCATCTTGACTGATACAATAAAAGCTTCAAAATATAAGACTTATAAACTAACTATATAAATTGCCTACTAAAGCGAAAAAGAAAATTATAATAAACAATACCTTGAGGTGTCAGTACGAGCTGTCTTAAATACGTTTTTATACCAGCCAAAGATGGTTCTTGTACCATCGCATTTATTATACTATAAAGGCGAAAGTTTGTAAGTGTATTTGTTACCTCTTCACGCTCAAATAGCTAGACCAATGTTGATGAAATATACACATAGACTACATTTTACCCCAAAAAAATGTAGCGGGTAACACCGCGGGGCGCAGATAGTATTACCATATACATAGTCTTGTATGTCCCATGCTTTGAAAACAAAGGTTGTAGCAACTTGGCCCGTATGTAAACAGCCTGCCCGGGTTCTCCAATCTGAATATCGGTTTTCACACCTACAGTTAACGCACCCTTGCTGAGATAGGCTTTTACTACCGTTCTATCTGAACATTCAAATGGATTCTCATTTGGAGAATTCGTTATCAAAGCTTTCGTTTACCGGTTCTACTTTGCTGTTATGTCGAAGGTGCAAATTGGGATGATAAGAAAATGTGCAATGTAGCAGTATAATGTTGTTAAAACAAAATACAATTTGCAAATGGAATGTGAGCACGAACGAAGTAAATATGCATTAAAAGATGGTGCAACTAAATGATAAAAAAATATAAAGTTTAGGGTGCATATTTTTTAAAGATGAATTCTTATATATAAACTTAGTATTTCTTGTATTTTTACAGCTAAGCAGTGCCCATAAGGTCTCGTTAAATTCTGATATAAACCAGGAAATTCTTAGTAATTTATTCAGTTTTCATAATAAAATTAACATTTCGTCCAGAGAATTTACGAGAACAGAGCCAGGCTAAATTTGTTTCAAACAAATTGTCCTGCCGAGTAACTGATTAGGAGCGACCCGGCGTGATTGCACTAATTAAATAAGTTTATCGAGTGCCGAGATCTATGTATTGTTTGTTTGGAGTTATTTTTGGACATCAGCAAATGTTAAACGTTATAGAAATAAAGTTAATGTAGCTATAAATTAAACAATCTGCCTGCGTATATAAATTAATGAACAAAATTTTCGACGTCCTGCTTGGCGCAGTGGCTAAGCGATAGAACTGCTATGCTAAGGGTTCGATTCCCACACGGGGCAAAAATTTGTGCGAACCGCAGATGTTTGTACTGAGTATGGGTGTTTGTGTATGTGATATTTCATGTTTTTTAAACGCACTCACGACGCAGGAGAGATTTGTAGTGTGGGGCGACGTTAAAAAAACTTGCCTAACATAAAAAGAAGACAAACGGTATAAATACCACAAATTTTAAATAAATCAAACAACACAGGAATGGATGCTGTCAAAATCAAAATAGAGCTCGAAGGCAAAATGTGGTAGCAAATAAGGTAGCAAAATTTAAAAATAGCATTTTCAGAATTTATCTCATGAAATTGTCCGTAAAATTGCCCGTTGGGGCAGGGAGCTGGGCTAAACGTTGTGCTCCATGTATCGTGTATCTCCAGCCGAGATTGTGGAAGATATTAGGGTGCCAAGAAATGGAATCATAAGCGCTGACAGGAATGAATGACGGAAACCGAGCAAACAACATGTTGTTCGTGTTAGTATATGTGGATGATGTCATTGTTTTTGGAACGTCTTATAATAAGAGTGGATTTTCATGGTAGACATAAGTGACAAGTTAGTGGTAATAGGTGAGATTACTGACATATTCTTTGACTTTATTCAAGGCCTAGAAGGTCGAAAGGTCCAGTAATTTGTGTCCGATATATTTAGCAATACTTAGAGCTGTTTAATACTACTTTTCTTTTAGGAAATTCTCGTGTATATTGATTGATGTTCCTCACCTCTTCACATAAAATCGGTGATTTCTAGTCAGGCGCGACGCCAAGCAGATCGCGGTGCACATTGGTTGGTGTCGGGAACTTGCATACATATAAATTGGCAACATTAGCATACGATGCACCTCAGAATGATGGAGGACCGTCGACAGCTGTATTATTTATTTATTTTTGATGACTTGGCCAGTGGAGTTGCTGTGTGAGTCTGGTCTCGTGGCTATCAAGGCCTGTGCGCTTGGAACAAATATTTGAAGATCATCTAAAATCAAACATTTGTGAGTAAGATTCTTATGTATGTGGATAAAATATTGATAATACATTATTCGATTGCATCCTTAGTTTACAAAACCTTAAATTTAACTGTAGTAATCTACATGAGCTGGTAATATCAGTAAGCAAACAAACTTCCATAGTTATTACCTTGCTATAATTTATTTTCTGAATACAATGTGAATACTACTTCACACACACAACAAAAGTAATGATGACAAAGATAAAATTAAACAAATATTATGTAGCGAAATCCTCGGTATTTGGAGAAACAAACAAAACTGGGTTAAGACGAGATTTGCAAATCCTGAATAAGAAGCTATTTGGTCCCGGTGTAATGCGAGCCGTGGGCACGGTGCTATTTATTTTCAGTTTGTTCCCAATTTATATTGTGGACATTGGAATTTTATTATAACACAAATAGTAGAGGTAGTAACGGATAAAGTTTTTATGTTTAGCGGAGTGGTTTGGTGCAGTCTCTACGCCACCAATTGGTTAGAAGGAGCTGAAGGTTGCATCTAAGGGGCAGGACTTTGTTCAATAGTAGACGTCTTCCTGCTGATGATGATGATGATGAAGGGTTGCATGGTTAATTACTAAACGAGACAAAATAATTGTTACACGAAAATTGTCAGTCTGGACGTTAATATTGAAAGGGGCATATTGAAAAAAAAGCAATGTCTGATAATATTCATTATCAAAGACTGGCCCAATATTATTCACATAAAAAATCAGGAAGTCCAAAACTAATAATATGGAACAACTTGATAAATTATGTACGAAACTTATTATTTTTGTATTAAAGGATTATAAGACATAAATACTAAAAATACAAAAACTACTAATGAGAAAAAAATATACGGACATTTTTCTAGAGAAACGATGTATTTTTAATTTTAATAAAGCCAAAATGCGCTAGTTAGCTGGCAACAAGGGTATCTGGCAACAAATAGAACAGGGTGAGCGGTGGCTTATTCACAAATCCTGCTGACTGCAGGCAGTGCCCTGATGGGGATGAACGATATTAAAACGAGAAAAGGAGATAGGGATAATAAAACTATGAAAAACAATCCTTGTACTAATTTAGTGATTGGATAGGGGGCTCATAGATTTTTTTATACAAGAGTTCGTTGGGCCCGAATGAATTTGTTATTTAAATAAATATGAATTTTATTTAAAGATATAGTAGCAAACCCGGGATAACCAGTTTGGGCACCAATTAAAAATTATTATTGCGAAAAATATATGTGCATACAGAAGTTATCTTTATATAGTTCAACAGATCCTCAAAGCTTTCGCCTCATTCACTCTCAACATATACACAATGCTTATCGCAATGGTTAAGAACATTAATATACTCGTCTTTAACAGAATTAGTGTCATCTAAACTTTTATCTTCGACATTGTTAGTCAACAGGCAATATGTAGAACTAGCTTAGCTTAGTTTTTATAGTCTTGTATGTTATCGTTTGTCAAAATAACAGCTTTGAGAACCAGCACCGCAATGCACCACGACGGATTATCAGACTCGACTTTTTTCAATTAACAAGCCAAATGAGCCGTGCTAGGAATTATAGTCCGAATACTAAACAATTGTTGAGCTTTAAAATTACATTAACTACTGCCTTTTAGTGGGTAATAAAATATAAATACTTAGGTAATTTTAGCTACATGGAAAAAAAACTTTATTTGTCGTCTATTACTGGCTTTAGTGATATTTAAGGAAGTCTCGTAAACAACGAGTGTAGGTATTAATTGTAATTTTTATGATCACATATTTTTTTGTTCTTGTATTTGTTGTTTTTCCAAAATACAGCTGTTCGATGTGATTCTCTACCGATAAGAGGCACTAGGCCTGATGATAGAAACTGACACTTTTGTGGTGAAATCCTCCTGTTAGCGTTTTGAGGAATAGTGACGTGATACATAGCCACTTCTTTTTCTTATCGTATGGTTGATGAACAACCAGGTATCAGAGTTTAAACCGCCTGTAGGTCTCTGACATGGCTTTACACACCTTTCAAAATCTCTCAGGTGTGCCGTCAAATCTAGATTCCACGCTGTTACTTGGAATTACCTGATAGAAAAACTCAGTAACACTTAGCTCGACCTGGGATTCAGATTCAGGAGCTCATGCTCAGCAGTCGTGCT
Organism: Abrostola triplasia; assembly: GCA_946251915.1. Taxonomy (NCBI): domain Eukaryota; kingdom Metazoa; phylum Arthropoda; class Insecta; order Lepidoptera; family Noctuidae; genus Abrostola; species Abrostola triplasia. Next base: position 4,022,315 of record OX276433.1, read on the forward strand.
TAGCGACAACTAGACTAATGAGACAGTGTTTAAGGTAACCAACCTCTCCAATCTATTGACCATTTGACTGCTATAATTAAATTAATGGTTTTAAACAATGTAAAGTTTTAAATTGATAAATGAAACTAGAAAAATGATGGACACGAGCGGGATGCGAGCAGTGACTCGATGGCTCAGTTGGCAGAGCGGGGCCACGGTATGGTGAAAGTCGCGGGTTCGAGTCCCGCTCGTGTCCATCATTTTTAAAGTTTGCTTTATCAATTTAGATTTAAGCTTAGCATGGGCAACATGCAAAATGACACAAAAAGTCATATGCAACTAAGATACCTCCAAAGAGATTTGTAATTTCTTTTACCATTTTCTGTAATAACAATGGCAAATTTAACAACGTACAAACTGCAAGCTGTTAACGAAGACGGTGCAAGTAGAGCTCTAATTAATTATACCCAACAGATGTTTCCTTCTCCTAGGAACTTTTCAACCGGCTCGAAACGTTCCCGTTAGTGTTTCAAATAATGTACCGTGTTTATTGCCTCGAATATAGTTTTTAAGTATTACTTCACTAGTATGTACCCGCGACTTTGTCTGCGTGGCCTTCAAAAATGGATCGAGAGAGTATCAAACATAAATTACAACAGTCGTTAAATCCATGTAATTTACCAAAATCAACGAATTCTATGCGTATTTAAGTGGGAAACTATCTGTGTGCTAAATTTCATCTAAATTTATTCAGCCGTTTATGCGTTGAGTAACAAACATCCAAACTCACAAACATCGAAGTATCACATTTATCTATAATGTTAGTTAAGTACTCTTATAAGCTTAACAATTATAATGGACAATATTGTATATTTTCTCTTCTATTTGCAATTTATTTTACAATCTCTTGTTTTAAAGCTCGATTGGTCTCGTTGTCAATAGAGTGTGTCGTAAGCGTGAGTAGCTGGTTCTTTTTTCTGAGGTCAGGAATGCCTATACCTTTTTTGATACGAAGTTCAATGGTCCAGTTTGGCACGGTGCCACTGCCACATAATGGCAATAGCCTCGGTCTTTACTCCTTGAAACTTAGGTTTAAGTCTCATTAGACAAGATGGGAGAGAGAGAGAGTGTTTGTTTAACTGTTCACCTCTGTCTATCCCATCTATATATTGAAGAGAATTATCTACTTTACATGACTCTTTGTGTCGTTTTGGAATGTTGCCCACGCTAAGCTTAAGTTTTAATTGATAAAGGAAAGTTGAAAAATGGGACACGAGCGGGACTCGAACCCGCGACTTTCGGTGTACCGTGGCGCCGCTATGCCAATTGAGCCATCGTGTCACTGCTCGCATCCATCGAATTATTATCTACTTTCTTAATGTCTTATGCGCCTTCTACCTGGCCATGAAATATGTCTAAGGAGTCGGGGCATGCCGTGGTATAGATATTTTCGAATCGTGACAATTTGCAATTTAAATTTTTGTGAACAAAAAAATATATTATATTTTTATTTAAATACTTTTTTTTGTATTTACGTTATGGATTTATAAAAAAATCATAACAAACATAACATAACATCACGCCTGTATTCGCCGAAGGGGTAGGCAGAGGTGCACATATAGTACACCCACATTTCGCCAGTTATGTTTTTAGGTCCCAATGTAATAGGGGGCGAGCCAGACTCCGTGCTGCCACTGAGAATTACCTAATAGAAAAACCCAGTAACACTTTACCCGACCCGGGATTCGAACCCAGGACCTCGTGCTCAGCAGTCGCGCTTAGCAACCACTAGACCAACGAGACAAATAACAACATTCATGCACTTTATCCAATACTTTACAAAGGATCTAACTTATTATGAAATGTTTAGTCCTGCAGGCTGTATCGTCGCTTTTTATACTATAAAAATCTGAAAGACAACTAAAACTGTTCAACATTATCGTATCAACAAACTAGCATTACAGAACATTATTATTAAAAATATTATTAAATAAAAAAATATGAAATAATAATTACCTCTCATGTTCACTTCTCTCATATTAATTCATCAAGCCATTCTGAGCCTAATGTGTACGCTAATAATACCGTTAATGCTTTGAATAGTATTTTGCGTTGGCTGTAAATTTAGCCCGCGGCTGCAGACCCTGTATTATATCAGCTGCGTACAAAACTCCCTCTTACGAACAAAGCGGAATGCATTCTGTTTGCTCTTCCCTTATTTTGTTTAGTAATGAATAAGTGGGTATTAAATTGACCCTATTAACGCTAGTCTGGATAGCATTAAAATTTGAGAAGCATTGTTATTCTGTATCTTCGTTTACCGGCCTAGAAATGACCACCCCCTTTCCTCCTGTTAGTGTCATAAGAGGTGACTAAAAATATGGGCCGCAGCGTCTTCTGTAACTTAATGGGATACATAAGCCGCTTGCCAAACGTGGGAATTATAGAACCCCCCCCTCCCCCCTCTTATTTAAGGGGGAGGCCTTCGATCAACAGTGACGTCTTCCGGCTGATGATGAGTTCTAGGCTACAGACATCAAAAAGGGTCGATTGCAACTTTTCTGTATGTTTTTATTCCGTTGTTTGACTCATTCACCGAACAATAGTAAAGTATATAGTATGCCAGGGCTATAATGTCCACATTGAGCAATTTCTCTAAGTGTTATTAAATGGTTACATTTAAAACACTACAATAATAATTATTATTATTGTTGAAGTGTATTATTGTATTATTATTATGTATTCAATTTATTGCTAATCCTTATATAAAACTCTCATAAGTATTCCATAGTCTTTTCTAAACCTGTAGATAACAAGTGTGGCTTTATTTATGTATTCAATTGAATAAAAATAATTATATTTAAATCGCAGACGCCACTTTAAATGCAATAACCAATTATAATTTCATGAACAGATGTCAGACGTTATTGAAATAAAATTGGAAAATCTGAATAGTTTAGAATCGAGGCATCATTAAATAAATTGAAAACCACATCACGAACAGATAAGAACTTAAATTACTATAGTATTTTTATACTCGGCTAAAATCAACATTGTTTAAAATTGAAATAAAATTACTAAAATCATTAAAAATACACAGGCGTCTATCGTATATATATATTTTTATTATATATTGCCTCGTTGGTCTAGTGGTTGCTAAGCGCGACTGCTGAGCACGAGGTCCTGGGTTCGAATCCCGGGTCGGGCAAAGTGTTACTGGGTTTTTTCATTAGGTAATTCTCAGTAGCAGCACGGAGTCTGGATTTGTGCCCGGTTGATGGCAATAGGCTCGCCCCCTATTACATTGGGACCTAAAAACATAACTGGCGAAATGTGGGTGTACTATATGTGTACCTCTGCCTACCTCTTCGGGGAATACAGGCGTGATGATGTTATGTTATATTATATATGATAAAAAATCCCGGTTAATTGAAATTATAAGTAGCAACATTATTACCTAAGTAAAATTGAAATATCCAATACAACCCTAAAACGCGTCCCACTTGTAGAACAACATCAACAAACACTGACTTCAGCTCAATCTGAATTTGACTGACATTTAATGATCGAAGGAAATTGTATCTGAATTTTGTATTTGTTGCGTCGAATGTACAGGGTGTATAGCATTTTAATGGAGTGGAGATTTCACAGTGTCTGCCCCTTGAGGACTGACAGAGATAAATTGAACTCGCCTTTTGGCGTTTTAGGGTTCTTTTGGAACAATCTTAAAACGCGTTTACGAGTTAGGACTTTATTTAGTAGGAAACTTCTAGCTATTGTTCTCGTAAATTTAAATGTTTGCACAATTGGTCCTTAGTAACTTTTAAGGAAATGAGGAAGAGGAAAATGTAGATGTACCTATGTTGTACAGTTTGTGTTTATAGAAAAGTTAATAATAATAATAACAGCCTATAACTGTCCTATTGCAAGGCAAAGGCCTCTTCTCGTATAGAAAAGGATTGGGCATTGATCATCACGCTAGCTCACTGGGAAAAAGTTAAAACACAATATTTCCTTTAACGTAAGACCTTTGATTGACCAATTAAAATTCATTAATTATTTAGTGTACAATTTACAATTTTACGAGTAAACCAAATGCTTGTCTTTGCACGGAACCAAAATTGAAAAATCATGTTCTTATTTTCAATTCGACTGGAATACGGAATAGTTTTCTTTGTTTACATAAATACCGTTTTACCTATATTTAGATAGATCAACAAAATACGTAGGTAGGGGAGGCCGGGGTTCGACGTTCCGATTTTGGAGTAGGACGAAAAATGAATGCTATAGAAAGATTTATAATCTATGATTCGTATATGAATAGATGCGGATTTTATGTGAGTTTCAAATTGTATAGTCAAATTCATTGAAATTATAATATATTTTGGCTCAGGATAATTTTTCTGTAGCAAGTCGACAAGGAACAACTTGCCCCACAAAGGGGCTGGTTGTTCCTCAGTTGAGGTAAGTTGTTCCGCTGTCAATTCTAATAATTAATAAGGTAATATTAGTTGGAAAGGTATGTATAAAATAAAAAGGTGCATTTACTGAGTATTTATAAAGTTTCATTTATGATATAAATAGAGTAAAAGTACAAAATCTTAATGTTTTTAGCATATTTTCAACAAACAGGCTTTAATAAAAACAAAACTATTAAAAAAATAGTATCAAGCATTACTAATAATAATGTAACACGACCTATTAATTAGGGGTTAAGACTAATAAGCATCTATATTATAAATCAACTTTGACAAACGTTTATTAGTTAAAAAAAACTATTTATTTTAAATAAAACAAAAAGATAAATCAACCAATTTTAACATTTTGAACTATAATTTCTTTATTCAGTCATCAGTCTTTTTTTATTTTCTTATTCTTCACTAAGTTGGTATGGATGATCTTGGTGGTGCTTTAGGTAAGGGTTCACTGCTTCAGGGGAAAATGTGCTAGTTGTGGCTTGAATAATAAAAGGCAAATTAGCAATGTTCGAGGGTCCTGGTTGAGGTTCATTAGTCGCTGATCCTGTTATTGTTGGAAGTGGTTCGCTACCTGGGCCGGCTTTCATATTATGATCCTGCTGAGGCTCTTCAGGGTCTGCTATTTCTTGGAGCTGTGAAGCTTGTGTAACAAAAGATATCAATTTTAACAGCACGAGTATATTCTAACTTTCTTCTTTCTTTTGGCAATAGACCAAAGTAAATTGATGTGAATTTAAATAAATAATTCGCCAATGTCTTCTCCTGGTCGTGGTTCAACCCATAGTTGGTGTTATACCGGCCTTCAACTTTTTGACGTAGCGAAATAATGTCATATGCCGAGCTTATGACCGTCTTTAATACAGCATCAGCTGCCCACTGCAAAAGGCCAACCGAAACCTTGCCCGGTTAGATTTTCGTTCATAGTTTCTCATTCTAAAACAAAGTATTAACTTTATTATTTACGTGTTTCATTATGGGGCACGTTGTTCTGCGGAACAACTAGCCCCACACCTGAGGAACTATGTACCCCAAATCTCATTTTCAAAGTATCCCTCAATTATAATAGAATGGGTTATGAAAAGCCCACAGTGATATTTAAATTATAATCACTATACTTTGCCCAATTGATAATAGCAAGTAACTCATAAATAGCTAGAAAATTGGTTGATATGGACCAAAAAGTTTAAGGATGAAAAAAATTACTTACGTGATGTTTTTGTGCCACTAATCGATTAACACTCTTACACGCCGACAAAGCGTCAATAAAATCACTGAAGCAATAGCGCGATGGTATGACGTTTTGCAAGGCACTTCACACCAATTGCTATCTGTTTTCTTCGCGAAGCTATTCGCATCGGAACAACCTACCCCCGGCACTTTGAACCCCGGCCTCCCCTACTGACTGTTGTGAACGTTATCTAATTGACGCCACCACTCGTGACTCGTGAGCCATAAAAGTCTCGATCAGTTCAAAATATCTTCTCAATAATGGCTCCCGACTGTTAAAGTCACTATGTTATTACCATAATTACTGTGTTTAAATACTCTTGCATAATTACTCTTGTTTTTTACAAGTTTTTATTTAACTTGCAATGTTTGTATGTGTGTGAGTTTGTTTAGGTCAAATCTTCAAGTCTTAATTAGAACCACTTTTTGATATCCGATTGCAATCTTATTTATCATACTTAAATAGCTTTGGTGACAATACAATATTATAGTACTTTTGATTTAAAAGTATGTGTTAATTATTTTTTTTAATATTAACTTATTTTATTCGGTTTTTAGTAGTCAAGTTTTTTTAATGGTTCAAGTCCCTATATTGATAAATAATAAGTTAATAAAATAATTCATCAATAAAACCACATTATCAAAAGGTTTCAGGCAGGAAATGGTTAAATGAAGATGGTATTTCTCGAAAAAATTCCAGGAAATTTCTCGGAAACAAACATTGTTATTAGCCGAAAAGGTTTGTGTAATGAAAAACAAGAAACCCTTTTTACAATAACAGTGACTGGTTTCTTCAACAAAAATATTTCACGGACAATTTTCCTATTTTATCTTTTTGTTAAATAAATTCTGATGCCCTTTTTTGCTTTGATGCGGTCAGTGTGGTGTGTAATGGCCGGATTGATTTTAAATGATTTATAAGAGTATCTGATTTAAATCTCCTGGCTGAAATTAATATTGGATGTCCTATTACATTGAATGTACTGAACCAAATCATTTGTAAAATATAATTATGTTTGTAATAAAGCTGTATTGAACCGCTCTGGTAATCCGGTGATTACTAAATGATTTTAGTTAATAATTTTCATTAATCTTTAGTTCAATAAAACAAATATATATTTAGTTCAATTAATCAAATGAAACAAAAACAGACATACAACCACTTTTCTGACAAAATTATCGGCGCCCAATTTTAGCAAAAATGAAGAGCAAAAATGTAACATTCCTTTCAACTTTTTAAAATCAGTCTGATATTTGAATATAATTTATTGTAAAAAACATGAATGCCTATTGCCTATAGGCAATAGGCATTCATGTTTTTTAGGTATGTTTCCAAGGTATACCTTGGACAAGATCACCTAGTCAGCAGATAGGTAGAAAACTGACTATTCAGGGTGCTTTGAGATCAATTGAACAAATCAAACGTAGAGTCCTATTTCACCCCAAGAACTAGAATAAAATTAATTAATATCATTTTAAACATTCTCGTGTTTAATTTTATAAAATGTACAAACAAACATGGAAAGACCAGTTAAAACCTTTATACTATATGTTTCATCGCTCCTAAAGAATTAAAATTCAATATTTTTTGTAGGCTTTGAATTCCCCTTGTGTCGCTCGTTATAATTTCAACATTATGACCATTAGATACTTTGTTTATTTCAGTGTGTACTTCGTGTGAAAAATGTTGATTGATTTCGTGAATATTAATTGCGTTATTGTTGTCATTGATATCATCAAATTCTTTGTTTGGTGTGTCCGTAATTAATTATCCATTCGTGTGATTAGGGTTTGGGTTTATTGTAAAACGATGGGTGTTGTTGGATATGGAGATAAAAAATAATAGTCAATTAACAAAATATTTTTAAGGCTTCTTTAGAAGACCAAATACAGTTTAGAAGTATAAAAAAAATTAGCTAAAAGGATATTATAAAACAATACATCACAAATTCACAAAAAAAAATTGTTAGATTTTCTATAACATTAACTTTATAAGAGAAATAAACTCTTATGTGTATATTGAAAGGTGACCCATACAATGAGAAAGCTACAGCTTTAATAGCCTAAACATTAGCACAGAAATTACAAGGGACTAACCCTTTAAAGCCATTAGCACTACGCTGGCAGCTAAAATGTTACCAAGTAGAAAACTATATAAAATTAATAAAAACGCCGCAAATCGATTTCAAAGCCTTGATAGTATTTGGTCCACCAAAAAGTGCTTACATATCAAATCTATTAAAGGAATCCCAATAAAATATTTGATTTTATCGAGAACAAACGTAGACTATTGGTTTGGAGAAATTGAAAATAGAGTAAATAATAATATTTGCTAAGTATAGATCCTTTATTCAGCCCACGTTCTACTGTTCAGTATACGCAGACTTCATTACGTACTATTTTGTTTTTGGCTAAAACTAGTATTTTGTTGCTTGCCGGATTTGATGATTCCGGTTTCTGATGATGTACATACATACATACATAAAGTCACGCCTGTTTCCCTGAAGGGTAGGCAGAGACCACAGATTTCCATTTGCTACGACTTCTTTTGCTTCTGATGAACCTAATGATTTAGAGTAAACTTCTTAAAATTATCAACGCGAAATACACCTTATTATGATGCAACAAAAACCCTGTTTTCTCTGTTCTCTTTTCATCTGTTCAGCTGTTGTTTTGATTGCAAATAGAGATAACTATCCGCAACGTTTCAATTTACTTAAAAATCCACATGGGATTCAGTGAGCGCCATTTTATCGCGCTAACGTGTTACTAACTGCCGTCGTCAGTCAGCCCCGTCCGGTCTTAATGATCTGTCCACACAGGATGGATGTCGATAGCTCTATTATTTTTGTTGGAGCTATAAACTTTGACGAAAATTTGCTTAATTACTTATAGTTTCCGGTTTATAATGAGGTCCAAAGTAAACAAAGTTGGTAAATCTTTGGAAAAACCATTTTCCTTTGAACAATTTAACCAATGGCTCACTGCAGTTCTTAGATATTTGGTTTTTATTATAGTTTAAAATTTATTTTTTCCGTATATTTTCTTTGTTTCGTTAACAATCCTATACGTATTGTTATTGCGAAGTGTTCAGTTATTAATGAGTATACGGCAGATATTATTCGTGCAAAAATGTAATTGAAAATATTATATCTGGAAGGGAAAATAAATTTTGGATTTACATTTATTTTAAGCTGGTTGTTATAATATCCCATACATTTTATTGGTGCAAATGTTAAATAAAATTCAAAGGTCACAACTTTGTTCGCTGTTTTTATTAGGTTAGCAAATTTTAGTACACTTGTCATTGAAATTATTCTTTTCAATACTATGAAACCAAGCTGTTCAAGGATTTTCTACTAAATTCAAATTCTTTTTTTCTGAAATTGAAACCAAAGCGTCTCACTCTCTCAAATTCATTAGCAATAAGTGGGCAAATTATCTAAATTCCTAATAATGATACCTAATTCCCAATCCTTTATGGAGGACTGGTCAGTAACATCCCTATACAGAGACAAATGGTAAGAGAGTAAGGAGGCCTTTGCCCAGCATTGGGACATTATAGGCTCCTAAAAAAAATCCCCAATCCTAAGTATAGCAAACATTTCTATACAGAGTGCCCAAATCAAGCCTCTCCGTTTGGTATAACTCTGACTTCAGTACATTTGATTATCATAATATTTTTTTGTTTCTCCTATCCTTTTATTTTCCCCTTGTGATTTTTGGGTACGGCTATTTGCATATTGGATACCGATATTGTAGTCAAATTTATTACATATACGTATCGTACTGCATAATGTTTGGATTCCTATATATTTTATTTATTATTGCTGTATATAACTTACTTCGGGGAATTATAGTTTCAATATTTTATCTTGTTTATATTCCCTATTGTTTGTAAGAACAAATTGAGTTTGCTTTTTTGGCTAAGGTCAATGGCTGCTCGATACCCCGAAAAGATATATAATCCCGTGCGATAAGGGTAAGAATAGGGTTGTCAGTTTTACTTTAGAAGGATATAAAACAAATACGAAAATAGTTTTTTCTGGAATAACAAAACTATATATCTGATCGTGCAAAGCCAACAGAAATAATAAGAAATGACTTTTGTAAATGTTTGGCTATTTGTAGCTTTGAAAAACATAAACAGATTTGTAAGAAAATAAAACTTTATTCATGTGATAGATTTTGTACCGTCAAATATTTTGAATAATATTAATGCATAAGTTAGAATGATGGGCTAACTGTAAAATAATGTGTAGATAACATTCCGCTTGTCGGTATTTTGAGTCAGAAATAAATGTTGTCACTTTCTTTAATGTTAATAATCAAGTAACTGGAACCACCGAAAAAATGCTTAAAGAATCGATAAAGATTGTTCATAAATTTACAATCACTAAAGACGTTGAAATGACTGAATTGCATCTTCAACAAGTCCAACTAAAAGCTTTTACAGAAACCATTGGGAAACCGATTTAAATCGTTCTACATCATCATATTTTATGGCTCGACAGTATAACTTTAAAATATTTAGTAACGTTCCGTATCGAGTGAATATTTCAATTCAAATTGATTCCAGCTATTTCGACGTCTCGTAATAAATTCTTTCGTTCGCTTACATCTGACATTTGCGTCTATCTGAAATCCGCGCCTTGCGTCCGTGGACTCCGTACGGATCTTACATCCGCGTCTAGGCCCGGAGCATTACTGACGATACCATTTCATGGCGGATATTAGGACATCGCTCAATGCTGTCGCGCAGTACTCTGATATATGGCTTTGAACGGCGTTTGGAATATCATAGATTCCTAGTAGAATCCTTTGGGTGCAGTTCTTGAGAAATATGCGATGTCATGCCATTCCATAAGTGCATGCAACTCTAGTTATATATTTTCATATTAAATTTAATAAGAACTATATATATTTCCAGTTCAGAAAAACCATGTTTCTAAAAGGCTTACCCTTAAAAGAGGGACGGTTAAATATAAGCAAGATTAAGCTAAATGTGGATAGTTTGGGATTTTAATTCCAAGCGGAGCGGAGAGGGCTATAGTGCCATAGCTGGCAGATGGTGGGCGCCAGAGTGGTTCTAATGCTAAGTGATTGATTAGCTGACAATTTAAGCTAGATTACCATGACACTAACATATTAAGACCCTTCTTAATTTATAATGTGACTGGCTGTGCTTGAAATACTATCTGCATAATTAGATCTTTCTTTTTCGATCAAGAGGGAATACAATATAATCACATTAACATTATAATGAAAGTTTGTATGTTTATAACCTCTTCAAGCTCAAACGGCTAGACCAATTTTGACGAAATTTCATATGGAGGTAGCGGACACCCTGGATTAACACACAGGTTTTTTATCCCGTAAAAAATGTAGCGTGTAATACCGCGGCGCGCAGCTAGTATGATATATTCATGTAATGTTCAACTGAACTGCCTGTTAAATCTTAACTTTATAATCCAACGATATGTACCTAGCATATGTGATTTCTCTTATGTTTCAAGATATAAATTATTTTGCTAATATCAATGTTTTCTGGACTCTTCAGTGCTCGTGAATTTTCGTGAACTGTTCTTATAGCAGTTTCTTCAATTTAGAAACAGATTTCAAAATAACGAATCACAAAATCACATTTTTAGTTACACCGTGTTTCCTTACTTTGTCAGAATTTCTCCTGTCTCTTCAGTTGGTTTTACAGCCCATTTTTAAATATGTCAACCAGCTAGAGAAACAGAGCAGTTCAATCTTCATCTACTCCAATCAAATCCTAAACCAAGCGTTTTTGATCTAAATTATTATACTCCGCAGTCAAACTATTACAGCTGACAATTCCTAGCAAGACAAAGTCCGTTAATGTACATTCACTTTGGACAAACGACATCGCAATTAGTGTCATTGCAACCACTGCGCTATAGCAAAGCGAATAAACGCTGCTGGAATGACTGAGATAAATAATGGGATTTAACATTAAAATAGTGTCTTCTAACTAGATTCAGCAAACATGGTTCTATATTAAGCATGGGTATGGAGATTTTTTATTAACCAGAAGCCAATCGAAACCGCAACCAAATGAAGTCTACTAATAACATTATTAAAGGTAAAAAATTATATAAATATATAAGTACTACTATACCCTGTAGTGGGTGTTACCGGGCTGAAATGATGTAAGGTAACCAATCCATATTATTTAATATGTAAACCGGTTTTACTCACGTGTGGATTCTGAACTGCCCGACTAGTTTCTAAGTCCAACGGAGCCCTTACTTCACGAGGTAGTTACGTGTCAGGCTGGGAATTCCTGAATATACACGTGGGTAAAACTAGTATAAATGTAATAATGTAAATAGTCGTCGTTATGATTGACAGATATGTGGGGATCAAACCTGTAACTTTTCGTACAGCACTTGACGTACCCATTGCGCCAATAGGGATGACGTTTATTGGTTTACATACATGTCAAACTCATCACTATTAAAAAAGGAAAGTTTGACAGAACACACGGTCAAACTTTGCCACATGTCCCCAAAGCCCTGTGAGCCTCAATTGTCAAACTAACGTTGGCATAAAAGAGCATATCGCATAAATAACGACAGATTAAAAAGAAAAACTAAATGCTCCGCGCGCTGTGAGGAATGAGCGAACTACAATAAATAATAGGCAAGTACATTTGAACCACTATTTCTCTTGCACTGTCAGAAGAAAATTCATCGTTCACACCGCCCGTTTGTTTTATTTGAACATTGTTTTTATTTATTATGTTCTTGTTGAATGATATATTTTTGTTGTTTGTTGATCTTTGGTACTATATTCTTGTTTCGTTTTTAATGTGGGGAGTTGTCTTTAAACCAAGAAGAGCCAAAATTAGTATAAATGCACCTTCATCTCATGCCTACAAAAAGCCATCAACCGGACACAAATCCAGACTCCGCGCTGCTAATACTCTAATGGAAAACCCAGTACCACTGCCCGTCTCGGGATTCCCAGGACCTCGTGCTCAGCAGTTGCTTAGCAACCACTAGACCAACGAGGCATAAATTACTAAGTTTATTTAAAGAACTTAATAATTAGTATGTGGGACTATTTGTTGTTAAAACAAAGCATTAATTATAACGTTATAACGACCATTCTGTACAACAAAATATGAGCAAAAAGCTTTTGGTTTTTGTCCCTTTAGTAATTAAGCTGTTCTTGGGATCGTGCCAAATTTAGCCGCAACTTCCTACGACGCTTATAACTTAACTATTAACTTCAAACGCCTAAGTGCTTTATGATAAAAATGTTATTTTATTTTTGAAATTAATAAGGACTTATAAGGTGTTCTATTGAAACTGGCCACATTTATTATGAAAAAAAATTGGTGAATAGGGTAGGAATTTTTCTTAACTGTAGGATATACATTTTTTCTTTATATAAAAAAAGAAAGTTGTCATATTAGACAACTTTATCTATAAATTAGAATAATACAAATTATGACACGTTGCGGTCTCTCGCTTCCAGAAAAACTGAACAGACAGAAACTGTCCTGCTTTAAGAGTAACATGGTAACCTGATAATATCATATTCAACAATTCAACAGACGAGGTAATCGCCGTTAGTGTACTAGGCAGACAGAAAACATAACATCACGCCTGTATTCCCCGAAGGGGTAGGCAGAGGTGTACATAATATAGTAGGTAAACCCTCATTTCGCCAGTTATGTTTTAAGTCCCGATGTAATAGGGGGCGGGCCTATTGCCATCAACCGGGCACAAATCCAGACTCCGTGCTGCTACTGAGAATTACCTAATGGAAAAACCCAGTGACACTTTGCCCGACCCGGGATTCGAACCCAGGACCTCGTGCTCAGCAGTCGCGCTTAGCAACCACTAGACCAACGAGGCAGACAGAAAACACAGAGCTAAATTCGTATAATTAAATATAGTATAAAACGTTTCAATCCAAAGCAGTACCTAGTTAACTAAAATGAAACACTACTTCCAAACTTGTATATTAGACTCAAAGCGAATTATAGTTTCATTTGTTTTAAGTATCTACACTGTTGAGAGTTAGTCGACTCAAATAGGTCATACCTACGGCTTTGTTTACTGAAGGGTGACCTTTTCATATACGCAACTATGTATTCCTGGGGCCCTAGTTGTGAACTTGAGATATTGGGTCTAATTTGTACTATATAAACAATAATCCAGCATATTTGAGTACCTGATATAAATTGACATAGGACCGAAGTGAATCGTTTATTAAAGAGAGGATTAAAACCTAGCAGGGCTTAAAAAGGTTTTGTATGATTTTTAAACAGCCTTAGGCTTTAATAAATAATATAATGAGTACTATATTAGCATTTCGGGGGGGTCACGTCTTTGGTCAGCAAACAGTAGAGAAAAAAGAGAATAATAGAAGGTAGCCGATCATTTTAGTGGCTGTGTAATTTCCAGCGTTGAATAGACTACCTTTCCCCCGTGGGTATCGTAAGGGCAACTAAGCTACTAAGGGATATTCCGGGATGAGCAGCAGCGTTGGCCTGTGCAGGCATCGTTCAGCTTACTGCAGTTGTCGACCCGCCTGCCCAACGTGGTGACTATGGGCAAAATCTCTCATGATGTAGCCAAGGGAAACGGTCACCCTCCTATTCCAAGTCTGGTGTGACAAGTGGCAAAAACGGGAAAGCGGGCTTTAGGGCGTATCCTGGGGGAGGCCTACGTCCGTGAACTCCAATAGGTTGATGTATGAGTGGTCATAGTAGGCTTGACGATGAAGTAGAAAATATAGTAAGTAGAATCACCTATATAAAAATTATACAACTTTATGGGTAGGTACCTATATACAGAAACTAATAAAGTTTAAGAAGTCTTTAAATGCTCTAAACTCGTGCATGCAGCTCTCCATTCAGTGCCCAACTAAAATGAATGTCAAATTATATCGTGTGGCGTTATTAAAAAACTTTTCGGTGCCAGTCCAAAGCTGGATTATTAATTTATGTTGCGAGCAACACTTGATATTAATAAATTGTTTGGGGAGTTTTTAAACTGTTAATAGTTATCAACATCGAGTAATTAAAAACGAGTGTTGTCGGATTTATCTTCTGGTATTTTGGATATTGTTTGCTAACGATCTTTATTAAAAATAGATGGTCAGCTCTAGACTTCTAGTCCTCATTTTTTCTACCATGACAGGCGTCCCGTGCCGGAACATTTCAGTTATATGAATGTGTACTTCTTTTTTACGTCCAATTTTCTATATTTTGTATCAATAAATATGTTCTTTACTTACCCTTGTATTGGGGTGTTAACGCTCTTGTATTGGGGTGTTCAAAAATGTGGATAAATTCTTTAAGTAAAAACTACACCCATGTCATTTGCGTTAAAAATTAAAAAAATAATTTCTTACTTTAATTTATAAGTTCACTGGAGTTAACAGTATTCCGGGATGTGCACAATGTAGGTACTATACTAGAACAAGATTCAGATCTTAATCTGTTTCTAACACCGCCTTAAGCCGAGGTCTGAGCTTCTCTGTGGACGGCTACTAGTAGCTATGACTTTAGTATCATGGTATCATTTCTAACAAGATCGAAGCCTAATAATTCCTCGTGTCATGAGTTATGTTTTAGTAAGTTGTGTCATGAAACAAAATATTAATGGAATTAGGTAATTGTAGTTTGCTTCGCGCTCGTGACGCCACTCCAGTGAGAGTATTATTGTCGATGTCACCAATGAGATAAAACGACAAATTATATATGTAAAACTAAACTATTATATCTAGTTTACGAAAGTGATTGTATTTAGATTATTTATTCAGGTGGTTTTGAATAAAATGCTACAAGTTGGTGATCAAATCTTTAGAAAAATCAGACGGGATCAATGTAAGTAGTAATTTCTTTCAAGAATTCGTTATTCCTATTATCACGTCCACGCATACCCAAAAACACAGACCTCCGCTTTGGATGCCCAATAAATAATTGTTAACAAAAAACAAATCATTTCATCAAAACCCACAATTCACGATACACCTTCATCATCTTAAATGGCTCAACAACTTCATCATAAGCTTTGATTTCTGAAAATAGTCCTAACAAACTAATTGAACGAGCTGTCGAATCCGAATTCCGCTCAACATTATTATAGGCACAATTCACTTAACTACCGCCTGTAATTCCTTGATCACAAGCGGAGCATACCTAGGTGCCAACAAAACTTAATGCCTCTATATTATCACGGGAACAGACAGTTACCAACTATTTATGTTTTCCACTGCAATAATACAGAACTGGGGGATATTGCGCTAAGGAGATTGGTGGTTGGAATACGGCCAAATCTGAGACTTCACTGTACGTTACCATGGTAACTCATCCTTTATTTTATTTAAGTTTATTTTCTCGTCCTCTCCTTGATACACGATAAACTTGATCTAATCGGTGTTGTAGTTAAGGTTCTAATTTACTTTTTTTTCTGAAACGAGACTATATTTGCCTGTCTGATTGTCGAGTATAGTAAACTGTTGCATTTTGCAAAAACGAATCTACCATCTAAAAGCATGCAAAAGATTCGTATTACCCATACACAATACCCTACATATAGAATTTATTGTGAGAATTAAATTTAAGGCTCTGAACCAGCTTAATGTTAACACATTTTTTTTTATTTGCAAACAATCTTTAGACCTGTTATATACGATTTACGCAACAATTACTTAAATTGTGCGTTTAGAACTCAATTCAAAATACCAATTCGTAAGTGGTAATTTCTACGATTATGCGACGAGGAACTAAATTTACAGCGTGTTTCAAAACTTGCTTGACATCAATTCTAGCTGCGGTTTCGTTTGAGTGAAAAGTTCTTAGTTGTTGTCTATGTGTAGGTAGAATATTAGGTACGCCCAAAATAATATCGTACTCGTCTACCAAGTTTAGTTATATCTGTTTTGAATTCCAGTAAATGTTAGTTACATTATTAATTTTTGCATTTTATCTTCCTATTTTGTGTAGGACAGCGTTACGAACGTCATTTACCCATTTTTTAATTCTTAAAATCATGGAAGACTTTGGAAATCTATACAAAATAAAGATGACATGACTATGAGTCCCAGCCTTGGTAGTACTAAAAAGCTTACTGTTATTAGCTACTAAAAAAGACAGGAAGTGGAAGGAATGTCTCTAGACCATATATTACGATTTTTTTTTAGGTCACCCTAATAAACGACTATTTTTTTCTTGACTATGCAAATAATATCCTCTGTTTCTGTAAGAAAGAGAATCGTAAAACATATTCCTTATGGGTCAATCAGTACGATGATCTTGCTCGAACCATTACGAGATACCATTAAGATTGGATTCACGTTTGCAAGAATGAAATTCCTTTGAGAACGCGTAGTAGCTCTCGGAGTGCAATCAAGTCGACCTGTGGATTTTCAGCTTTAAGAAGCATATTAACTGTTTCGTTATTTTGTACTGGCCTTGTCATTAGTTCCTGACTTGCACTTTAATGTCTATTTGGATTTTTCTTCCGAAAATGTGATGAGTTGACCTAAGTCGGATGTAACGAAGTTTTTTATTCCGTTTTTTTTTAAATGAGACTTCTAGCTATTGAAATAGTACCTAATTATTTTATTCGTTGGTTGAAAAAAATATATGATATTCCACAATAATACTCTTTTAAATTAAAAAATGAAATATTTCCTAAGAAATTTTGATGCAGAGTATGTTTAAAATTTTCAGCCAGTTTCATTTGTTTGACTCGATATACAATAATTTATTTTTTATTATTATTGTTTTTTTTACGCTAAGCAGAATTTTCCTTGCAATAAATATTTGGCAATCTATAAGAGAGATACAAAGAAAGAGAATTGGTATCCTTGTAGTGATACAAAAAAATAATATAAAATGGCTGTATTTAGATCATATTAAACAAATTTAATGCATCGGGTAGTAGCCATTAAACGCCAAAAATCGGTGAGGTGTATATAAACGTACAGATGAAAAATTCCAATTGAAATCGAATTCGAATCGTTTCACATAACCTCCGTGTGGTTTGTGAATGATTGTTCTGTTTCCATTTACAAAATTCAATAGAAGAATTGTATGAATTGGCAGCAAAATAATGTTGAAGGGAAACAGAGAGTACATTATATTGTAAAATAATGGTTTTGTTCAAACTATTTTGAATGTTTATTGTCGATAGTCGACCATTTAGATAGTCTGGTTATAGAGAAAAAACTAACATTGTAAACAAAACATGATAAATTTAAACAACTGTAGACAGTCAATAGTACTGCAAATCTTATGACTGCTTAAAAGATTGATTTACGAAATAAGTAGCTAACTAGTATTGTATCATCACACTAATAAAGTAAAGGCGAAAATTTGTGAGTGTGTTTGTATGTTCGGTACGCTCAACCAATTTTGATAAAATGTCATAAGAAGGTAGCTGTCACCCTGGATTAACACATAGGTTTTTTATCCCGAAAAATGTAGCGGGTTACACCGCGGGGCGCAGCTAGTATACTAATAACTTATTTTTTTTTAATTTCTCAAGAAACGGGAGAAATAATGTTATTATCATAAAAAGTACGTGAAATGTAAAACTACCTGACCCGCAAAACACAAAAGAACCTTTGTGCAATCGAAGAAATTTGTAAGACCGTTTGAAAATGAGCACCTAGCAAATTTTCAGACGCGACGCTCATAGATGGGGAGGTTATTGCAATCTTGTGGTGAATGCGCCGAGGTAACTCCGGCCAAGTCGCATTATGACGCTCATTCCGACCGCTCTTATTGCAAATGAGCTCTGTGGCACTTGCAGAGAAATGCATCGGCATGAATGTGGGAATGGCAAAGATTGGAGACCTAATTTTGAAATGAGATTATTGTCACACTTAACACTTTGGAAGGTTACATGGGTTAGCTGCCGTGTTGAATATGTAATGCACTTACACTGAATTGCGACTGATCAGACAGCTTAGCGAATTATACGTATGTTACGAACTTATATTAGTTCCTAGGTCTGATTTTATATAGGGTATATAAAGGTAAAGTTTTATTGGTTACCCTGTAAAAATGAGTGATGCTGCTTCCCAAAATTAACATGCAACGATACGACTTGACAGAGCAAAAATTAAAGATTGTTATGAAATAATTTTTCGTAATAATAATAACAAATTTTTCTTACGTAATAGAAACGAGAAAAAAAGGAAGTAGGATTCTCACTTTAGAAATGAAGTTGTTACTTAACTTTGTAGTTTGAATATTTGTTGGTAATAGCAGACTAAATCTGGAGATCGTGGGTACACTTCCCAAGTTCCCACCCAGTACAAATCTTTGTGTGATGAGATTTTTTTGTGTCTGTGTGTTATTTATTTATAACATATATATTATATATAACTATGTTTAAGTTGTCTGGTTGCGATAAGACTGGCTCTGGCTTGTTTGGGATCAGAATATGATATCCCAAGATATTATTATTATTTTGTTTGTTCAACAGATATTAGAATAAGTGATCAATAAAAACGCATATACCTTTTTTACAATTTTATATTTGTTATTGGTTTTTACTAATCTTACAATGACATTATTATGGCACAGACTTAAGATTAAATATAAATAATATGACTAAAACAATTGGAAAATACCTATGGAGTAAGAAATGTTCCGCCAATCAATTTCATCACCTTTGATAGAAAAAATGTTGGCAGAAAACAAAATACGTCATCAACAAGCACATATAAAATTATTCTGATTTCTAATAGAAATTAAATAGAAATAGAAATTCATTCGCAGGAACAGTAATCTTTACATTATTTGGTCCTAGTATAAGTATACATAGTTCTCGTGTCCTGCCTTTTGTAAAAGGCATGCTAATGTTGTCATACGGATACAACTGTGTTCTGACAAATTTACAGTTCCTGCTTAAGCCACGGATGACGTTTTTTGACGGAAAAGTAGCTTTAAGAGTAGCGGGTCTATAACTCAACACTGCTATTGTTTCATTATGTCCTGATAGTGCAAATATTAATGCTAATACAATACAATAAAGATCTTTATATATTTACATTTGAACAATCATAAATAATTCCGTAAGCTTTAAAAAAATGGAAATAATAGAAAGAATAAAGAGGTGATTTTTCTACCATTTTAGTTGAATTATAGTAAACATTATAAATATACTTATTATTAGAACACTCTCATTAGATTGTATTTACAGTTACAAATAGAATCACAAATGAGTTGATTTTGTTCAAAATGCTCTCCAATAAATACAAAAATGATTAAGCCTACATTAAGAGACATACTTACATTCAAGATATTTGAAAATCCTAAATTAAAATACAATTTTTGATGACATTTGTAAGCAAGTATTTTTTATCTACGTACGTTTATTTTTAGTAATACCATTCTCGGTAAAAATTTCGATGTAAATGAACTTTTTAAATTTCAAATTCAACCTACTTTTACCAACTTTACATTATATAAATTAAGTTATCGTTAAAAGACTGGATGTGTTATCACAAGTGACTTGTAAAAGCCAATGTTGCCAACCTTACATTCTTAGACCCGTAGCTTTAACGGAAATATGTTTAAGATTTGATATTTAAAAACTATTTTTATAATAAACTACGCCGCCGATGGTGTCTGAAAAAGAAAAGGTTTTTATAAATACTGAACACGAGAAGATAGTAGGTAACTGTCAGGATAATAATTATATAGATAAAGGTAAATTAGTTTTTATTCAACTAACTTTTTTTATTAAGATACAATCTTTGTAATCTAATCTATGAAATATTGTATAACTATTTACAACTTAGTTCTAATACAAAATAAAAATAATATATACAAAAATAAATAGTTAAAAAGCATTATCATTGTCGAAACTTTTTAGTTGTTGCTAGTTCGATGTATAAAAAATATCGAATTATACACGCTCAAAACTCATGAAATTCAGTTATAACAATTTTGAGCAAGTTTCTACAAATCTTTAAAATTGCTAATTGATGCAGGATTTCAACCTATATTTAGAAACCCAGGAGTATGACATGCCATTATGACATTTGGAACTTCTACTAAAATTTCTAGACTTCCAAAAACACACCTCTGCCAACTTATTCGACTTAAGGCGTGATGATAACTAACGTAGATCTACTTACCGTTTACGTCTTACTTTGCTTGCTTCTACTTCAACACAAAGAATTATAAATTTATGATTACAGGCAAATCTGAAAACAAAATACACAAAATTAATTACAAAATCAATCATCAAGCAGTAGGTAACAATTTTTCTTCATCATCAGCCGGAAGACGTCCACTGTTGAACAAAGGCCTTCCCCTTAGAACGCCACAATGAACGACAGCATTTTTTCTTACATGTTTAGAAATTTTACATGCTCAGAGTTTAACTAACTAACATATAACACTGTTTTAACTTGAAAATGTAATTCGATTTAATTGATAACTCGGCTTCAAAGTAGCAAAAGGAGAATTTGTCTGGTACCCCCAAACTAACAATTAATGTCACTTGAAAGCAATTATTAATATTATTTCAAAAAAATATATTCCGTTCCATTAACAAATAAAAATCTACGGTTTCCATTCCTAGTATGACTTGAAATTTGAATAACGATGCAACAAAATTTGACGTTTTGCAAGAGTTCTTTTAACCTATTAAGAAATAAAAACCTTTAAATAAATATAAGAACTTACGTTTCTTGATTAAGTATCCGATTCCTTGTTAGGGAAGAACCGACCCCATCGTAAAATCGGGAGCCACTTCGCCACTCGTTACAATTTTTATTTATATTAACTGTGCCATTATGGTCATTGTGACCACCATGCCAAATGATTTTATTTGGCCTTAAACAGAAAAAAATATTATTAGAAACATGAGAATACAGTAGGTTATAGTAAATTGGTATCAAAATAATAATTACGAATATATTGGGTGGAACCAAATGATTTAGAATTAAAATACATACATGTACACCTATCGTAAAAAAGTTCGTCGATTCACAATATTTTTTTAACGTCGATTTTTAATAATACGCCTTATTTATTTATGCAGAAGTGTACATTTATCTAAGAATAAATTTTATATCGTTGACTTACCACGTCTTATGATCTATCATAACACTTTTTCCGTTGAAACTGAATATAGTAAATGGTCTATTGATAAATTCATCGCCATTCACATCAAAAATACTCGACCAAGATTTGAATAAAATAGACCCGTTAAGATTCACAACAGGTAAAACTCTGTCTGCCTTGTTAACTAAATATATCAGATCCTGATTTCTGTAAGAAAATAATAATAATAAGTCATGTTTATAAATAATAAGTAATTGTAACGATAATATATATAATAAAATACGCACAGTCTCTTTTCTATATTATATTTAAACATAGAGACTAAATACGTTAATTATTGGAAGGTATCACATAATGGCATGCACTGGAAGAATGCAGTGCACGGAAAGGGGTTCCTAAAGTGTATTTTCCCTGTTTGTAATAACAAACTACCGGCCAATTTTGAATGATCAGCAGCGCAAAGGCCGGACCTTAATATAAATATATTATAGTGATGTCCTTCTGCGAAACTATCGTATCGCTGAGGCTTCAGTGAGAGACCTAGTGTGCAGGTACTTTTCTGATCCACAAAAATACACCGCCGGCCATTGCGGGAGGGTAAACAATTTCTTATTCCAGCCTCATAAGAATTTACGCAAAGCCGATGAAAAAGAAAGACTAGAGAATAAAGATACCAAATATATAATATTAATGAGAGAGACCTTGCTGTTAAGAATGCTCTGAACGTAGCTCTGAAACCTGCCATCCTGCCCTGATTAAGGCACAATCTATCAGCTGCTTCTGATCCACTGAATCTACCATGGCTGAAGAATCCTGAGTGCGGTTCATTAAGAGCCGCCATTCGAATCTAAAAAATAATATTAATACTTATTTGAGGTTGATTACTCACGTAGAAGGTTATTTGATATTGAAAATGATACTAAAATTACGTGCATATATATGTCAAATTATAGAAGAAAAAAATTTAAATGATTTTCTTAGAACTTATAGTGGCTATAAAGGGTCATAAATAAAAATTAAAAAAGCATTTTGAACTAACATACTGTACTCACAGAAGCTTGTTTTTTTTTCATTACAGTTGTAGGTGGAGGCGTAGACAAAATGTATGGGGACCTCGATGTAGTAGTAGATGTAGTAGTACTAGGTGCTGTAGGTGGAGTCAATGGGGAAGTTGCTGAAGATATCTGATCCATCAGTAGATCCATCTGAAATTATACAAATATTGATATAATTCTGCCAAACTTGACAAAGAAAGAAATCATGATAACATTAACACTATTGTTTGTCAAACTCAAACTTTGTGTTAATTTTATCATGAATTCTTTCTTGAGAAAAAATAATTTAAAATTTTCTTTAAATATAAATTTAACTTAACCAGTAGTATTACCTTTTCTATTTTTTCCCCAAAAACTAATCAAAAATTTTGTTGCTTGTATTTAAGTTAGATTTGGTGTCTAAGTAATCTGTAAGATCTACTTACATACATGACAATCCAATTATTTACATGATTAAAAACATTAACTATTTGATGACATCACTCAGTATCAAAAAGCAATCATTGAATCTTTAGCCACCACGAATGGCAGATAAATAAATGAACAGACAAGTTGGGAGCTAGATATACACAAAAATGCATTAAATATTCAGAATCAATAGCGCTATTTACCACAACATATTGCCATCCGTTTTCAACCCTAAGCACCAATATTTTCTCTTGTAAAACGTATGCCAACGTCCCCAGCTGTATTTCCTCTGTCCTCTGCAAAGGAAACCAATTATGTACATATATTTACCTATTGTTCAACGTAATGGAACTGTTCAGAAAGAAATATTTTGCTTTGAATAGTTTTCCTGTTTGCAAATGTTTGCTTTTTAGCTTCAGTTTTCTTATTTTGATTTGGCCAAAATATTTTGCCTTGATGTTTTAGCCAATTATTCTGAATGCAGTTATTGATAAATTAAGCTATATCCTGCATATTCGTACATTAATAGAATGTTAAACATTTAACTAGGACTAGATCTGGTAAAATAGTACTATCTTGGTTTAACACACAATATTTATTTTATACTAGTTTTTTCCCGCGGCTTCCCCCACGTTAAGTAGCGTATACTATCTAATCGTTTTTGGGGTTTTAAACTTTCTACATATCAAGTTTGATCTAAGTCCGTTCAGCAGTTTAGTCGTGAAGGCGTAACAGACAGACACATTCACATTTATTATATTCGTATCGTTATGGTTTATGGTTAACTACAAAATATTTTGCAGACAGTAGTACTCAACAATTTATGACTTCCCACTAAGTTGGTTGCATCAACGCTTTAAATCATCAGAATTCTCTCAGTTCAATAAAATTTGCCATTAAATAATTTAGTGTTTATCTACGAACTGACAATATATAACGCTATGGTATGTCTTTGAAATGCTGCGCAAATATGAATCATAAATATTATTTTACCTTTATGAGACCTCTTTTTGTTCTGTAAACAACTGTATTGGCATGATAGAAATCATCTTCATCATATGGATTTTCTGTAAAGAAAGTTACAAAGACTTTAAACTGAGTAGCCAAATACAATAGCTGACCAACTCAAAAGCTATTTTGCGATAAGCACTTATTTTATGTTATGACAATAAAGCAATCGATTCAAATTAAGTGCATTTTTTATTAAATCAAATTTTACCTGAAGTCGTAGGAATATGTATATCAGGTGAAATAATATTCTCATATTCAGGTTTCAGTCGCACCACAGGCAAGGCTATTCCTGGTGGGCCAGGGGGTCCTGGGGGCCCTGGAGGTCCGGCTATCACGAGGGGGGTATAGGGTGATGTCTCCACACAAACTCCTGGTGGACCTTGAGGTCCAGGCTGCCCAGGCTCTCCAATAGTACCCATAACTCCAATATCACCTTTTTGACCCTTTAACTGTAAACCATATTTATAATATTAGTAACATACTGCTTTCTATCTTGTTTCGTGTTACTATTAATTGATGAGGAACTCACCTTTGTTAAATCTATTTCAGGGGCATTGTCACCTTTTTCTCCTTTCTGTCCTGCAGTACCGTTTAACCCTGGAGGTCCAACGGGGCCCTAAACATTTGGTAATAATTTTAATTGTTATGTAATTGGAGATATTCTTACAAATAAATTGGTTCTGACATGCCAACACAGATTGGCATCTTAAAGATTTATCTAGGACTATGATACGATAATTATGCCCTTAGAATAGAATTGAATTTATTTATTGGCTTGAAACATGGTATACAGATCTAGTGAATTATATCATTTATCATACTTCGCCTACTAATTTCAGCATGCAAATACAATAAATTGATTATCACAACATTCAATATTGTCTATATATTATTATTCAGTCACCAGGACCACTAAAGATGGAGAGGACTATTATTACTCTAGGACTGCATGATTATGATTGTCGTTTTCGATAATCGTTGATATTAAATTATTGAATCTTACCACAGTACCCTGCAGACCACGATCTCCTTTCTGCCCTTTAGGGCCCACTGCGCCTGTTTTTCCTGTATAGCCCCTACTTCCTACATGTCCCGGTTTACCTGTAATTCCACGTGGACCTGTATCTCCCTTTGAACCCTAAAAATGAAGATATATAATTTAAAATGTTTTACTAAAAATAAAAATAAAATTTCTTTACATTTACTTTTATTATAATTTATATTAAAATAACGAATTAATTATATAAATTGCTTTTAATTATTTTAAGGAAGATATTATAAAACTTTCATAATGCTCTTACCTTCATTAATGCTATTTTTGAAGCAGGAACTTCTCCAGGAGGGCCTGGTTCTCCTCGATCTCCTTTCAGACCCTGATTACCCTTTGGACCCAGATCTCCTTTGGCTCCGGGTACACCGTTTGATCCATGTACCCCTGTAGGCCCTTGAAGACCAATCACTCCTTGATTACCCTTTTCACCCTATAGCAGATAAAATGATAAGTGCGAATTGTTTACTATATTTTATGCAATACTAAAAATGGTCAAATTAATTTTATACCATAAATAATAATACCTAATAGTTTCTGATGGAATTAATATATTAATACCTGTCTCCGAACATATAACGATAGCTAAGAAAGTGCTGGTTCTTCCAAACTTTTCCACATTGCACATAAAGAAAAAAGTATTTTAGTGCAATCTAATTTTGACGACCTGATTAGCGCAGTGGCTAAGTGATTGGACTGCTGCGCTAAGGGTTGCGGGTTCGATTCCCGCACGAGGCAAAACTGTGCGACCCACAGATGTTTGTCCCGAGTCTCGATGTTTGTGTATGTGATATTTCATGTTTGTGAAACGCACCCACGACACAGGAGAAATAACTAGTGTGGGGCGACGCTTTTAAAAAAAAAAAGAATTATCAAAAAGTATTCTAGTGCAATCTAATAATCAGGAAGTGTTAGCACTATGTGCAGGATAAAACATATAATAATATAAATTTAAAAAATATATCATAGGAGAAAGGTCAAAGGTGCATTGTTTAACGTTTTAAGGAAATAAAGTCCGCTTTGCTGATTTCAATACGAATAGTGAAATACCTTTTCACCTGTTTCTCCATTTTTGCCTGGTATACCCCTTAATAATTCGATTATAGCCGCATCTGAAATAAGAGTACTTTTATAAATTCAATATCAAAACATCACTGCACATTATCAGTAAGCTGCAAGAAAATAAATAATTGTATCTGAGAGAAACGTTAACAACAATACTAATTACACTATTTTTTATTATGTTGTATTAAATAAAATAAAGCTCTATCGAGATAAACATTGAATCTGTCTCCTTAATTCCTCAGTGGTAAAAAGGGACGGCAAAAAAAACATACCCAATACCACACAATAATACAACAACGTCGAGTAAGGATCAAAGCCAATAGAGCCCATAGTAGCAAAAAATGTTTAGGGATTCAATCTACTTACGTTATTACATTTACGTGACCAGAATGCTTTGTTTGATATTGAAATTTATTCAGGTTATATATGTCTCGAACTAGAATGGAAAGGTCTAAATAAACAGTGAATTGTTGATATGGGAGAAGATTTAGTATTATTGAAGAGAATTTATCTACTTACTTTTTTCTGGGTTCAGTTCTGTGTCTAAAATTGAGGTTAGAGATGCTGGTAGCCCGGCCAGACCTGGAGAGCCCTTGTCACCTTTTTGTCCTGTAAAAATATATGTATTCAGCTTAATAATCTAACACCAACTTATAACTGCCCCACTGCAGCGTAATATCTTGTCTATTTAATTTTAATATCATACTTGTTGTGTTCCAGTACACGGTTTATGTGAATACTATGTGAAAAAAATAACAATTCTTATTATATAGCAATTAAACTATAATTTCCCACCTCTTTCCCCTCTTTCAGCAGGTTTGCCATTCGTGCCCGGTATGCCATCTTTTCCTGCTTCACCAGTGTCGCCTTTCTCACCTCTTGGACCCCGCAGGCCTTCGGGACCCTGAATACAAAATTCACCTCACTTATTTATATGGCTTATTTTACAACTAACAAAAAGTTATCATTTTAATGCACTATACGGTTTGAAGGTTTACTTTTTTTATTTATACCACGTAATTATATTTATTTTATAAGTTAAAATTTCAAGAAAGACTTACCTCATCACCCGTTTTTCCTATAAGACCCATTTCTCCTTTTAGACCTGTGTCACCTTTAATGCCTTTAACTCCCGGTGACCCTGGAGGTCCTTGCGGTCCTGGTTCTCCTCTATCCCCCACTACGGTAACAATTCTTGCCCTTTTCTCTTCTTCTGTTTCCTGTCAATGATACTTATATATTTGCTGTCTTTTTTATTATCCATCTTGTACAATTCTTTTATAATTTCTTTATTATAGGTGAGATTAAAAAAACAATAATCACCACATATATTGGACCCGGAGGGCCCCGCTCTCCAGTTGCACCTTGTAACCCAGGCGGTCCTTGCGCCCCATCGCTCCCTGGTGTACCTGGTGGGCCTTGAGGTCCATCTTTACCTGGGGGCCCTTCACTGCCTTTGCTACCCGTTTCCCCCTTCAAACCTTGCGGTCCCCTTTCTCCTTGAGGTCCAATGTTACCCTGTGAAAAAAAAAGTACCTACTTAAGCAATAATAAATTGGAAGAGTTTTTTTAGTCTTGCGGTTGATTTAAATAATTCGTTAATTAACAAAGCGCAACGTCTATTTACCAGAAATATAAATACGTTTATTACTTCGATTGGTACTTACGGTTAATCCTGGTCGACCTGTTGCACCAACAGGTCCTTTCAGTTCTGGCATCATCGTTACAATACTTGACACGAAGTCTCTTGAACATTCACAAGTCTAAAATTCATGAAAAAGTATTGTGTTATTATCAAAGATAATGTTTAATTCGCAAAATTGTATGTTGAATGTTGATTACTTACTCCTGTTACTCCTTGTTCGCCTAAGGAACCCTTAGGACCAATTGGACCTAGAGGTCCCACTGGCCCCTAAAACAAAAAATGAGAGACCAAATAAAATAACGATGTTTTCCTTACCTATTAGAACCGTTAGTTTAGTTTTTAATGTACTTACTGGACTTCCAGTGGTGCCTTTATCACCCTTTTGACCTTTTATACCATTTAAACCATCATTTCCTTTGTTACCCTTCTCCCCCTTTTCACCTTTCTTAGGTGTATAAGGAACTGCAATCAAATAATATGTGTTATACAGTTGCCGATGGTCGCCTTAACTGTTACAGACACTGACATAAGCGACTAGAAATTATGCTAAAATCTTGAAAAAAAGCATGACTTATAGTCCTATAATAATGGTATACCGCTAAAGGTTAAGATACGGATACGTGCCAAACGTAGGCGTATTATTATATATATTACTAGCTGTTGCCCGCGACTTCGTCCGCGTGAATTTCGTGGTATGAAAAATAGATGTTGGCCGATTCTCAGACCTACTCAATATGCTCAGAAAATTTCATGCGAATCGGTCAAGCCGTTTCGAAGGAGTATGGGTACGAAAACTGTGACACGAAAATTTTATATATATAGATAAATTCGTAACTTAAATAAATAACTTAACGTAACCAAAAAAAAAATTACCTGTAGTGGTAGTTGGTGGTTCTGGGTCAAAATCCCTTAGCTGTGGAACATTAAACGGTATTGTAAGTTTATGAAAACCATAATCATCTCATGTTAATGTTTTAATAAATTAATTGCAAGTGATTAAATACAACACTGCACCAAGCGTAAAGAACGTTTGATAGAGACACTAAAAGCCAATATTAGTTGTTAGAATTTTGAAAATAACGCGTAGTAGAATAGTGTTATTGTATTCACAGTAAGTCTTACACGTAAAATCTTTTGCGATATAATATGAACAATACAAAGATAATCGTGAACATCAAACATAGTTTCGCTGTCTTCTCAATGATTTATCAAGAAAAGTGGTATTTTGCATGGAAGTACTGTCAAAATATGACGCACACGAGATCAACCGAAACTCTAGGCATAATTACGCGAATAACTCTAATGGTTACTTGAAAACTATTTATTATTTGAAAAAAGAATGCGAAAAAAATGCTATGCAAAAAAAAAATATTAGAAAATAAAACAAAAGAAAATATTTTTCGCTGTTTAGCAAGCTCAAAGAAACACTTATTAATTGTATGTCATCGAGCAATCTTATGCCTTCTGACTTGTCTATCTGTCAGTTACTGGAATTATGCAATGCCGGGTACTTAAAACCTTCTCGACATGCCACAGGTCGAACACACACTTACTGACTGTAAGAAGTCGTATTCCGTAGGAGACTACGAATAACAATGGTAAATGACGTTAATATAATTGTACGGCGTTTGTATTAAATAATTCTGTACACAATTTAAATTAAATTATATAACCTTTAACGTGGGAATTAAAAGATAATTGCATTTTATCTCCACCAATCCAAGTTCAAGTTTTGAAATTTCCATAAAACACCTATCAAAGGCCTAATTTGTACAATAACTTAATAATCTTGATTCAATACAGGTCATTGATCTTTAATATTAAATAGTTCTTTGACATCCAAAAGAATAAATAGCCCAAATAATCAACGTATCTCGTGTGTTGTATTGAATCAAAAACGCAAAATATGATTTTTTGTACAATTTGTAACAAGAAAATATCAACCATTCCTATAGAAGCACGGATCAAAGCACAAAGAACAAATAACATGATCAGTAACTGTTAATTAGTTGCAGTCAGTAATTACATCAATAAAAAGCCAGATCGAGGCTCTTCCCCCCAATTTTGATTATCTGCCGAAACGAAAATAAATTTATATTTAGACAAGTTTGCTTAAAATCTTTTTAACGTCATCGACTCCTTTTTAAATCTGTAATATCTACTTCTGAGATATTTTATTATTGTAATAAACAATACTACAAATGCACATTTTGTGAATTCTGTATGGTTGCTCAAAAAAGTAACTATTCTGATTGCTATTTCGTTGTGTGAATGCCGTCAACAAAAATGACTAGAGATACAAGCAACTAATTATGTTGTTTATAATTGTTATATAACTGTATAAATAAGTAAACCTTGTAATTCAGAGAACGTGTAACTAAAATAATTCTCTATTACGATGACGTTAAAAGGATTTAATTAGTTAGAACATCGAGTTTCGACAAAGACAGCAGCGTAAAGCGACAAGAGTCCAAATGTAATGTAAATATACTAACTAGATCTAAAATATCGATATCCTGGAATACAAAAAATATGGATTATTCAAAATGTAATGTAATGTAAAAAAATAATGACATTTAAATATTTACCTTCCGGCATATAATATTATTCACTGTGCTATCGTCAACATTAGTATACAGCTTTATTTCCTGTATAACTCCCTGAAAAAAAAACATAGGTTTATAATTTTGGTAAATTATTTTGAGAAGTCTAAGGGCCATAATACATTGGTTTTGATGTCGACTGTCAGTTAGCCACCTGATCTTTTTTTTGCTGGGAACCCAATGTATGATGACCTGTGCTACCTAATTTCAAAAACTACGACATGTATTTACAATTTTTTCTTAAATTAAACATTGCCTCACACTATCGTCCAAACGGTCAGCCTTGAAACATGTCGGTAACACAAATATTTAAACCTTGCACCACAGTTCAGGAGAACAACGCGGCAGTACTTTTAAACTACTATTTAAAGAATGCTTTGAATGTACAAGTTATGCGCGAATGAACGAAATTTCCGTGCATTTAGCGCATCATCACTTTCAAAACGAGACAGTTATTTGATAGTTTGTCGTCGGTCGGAGGTCTTGTGTATAAGGAGTATTTTTTATGACAACGCCCGACTTATTGTTCTGCTAGAAGATTAAAAATATGACGGGACTCAGTACGCTTTTGTGAGAGGATGAAGCGAGGTTTTATATGAAACTGACGAAGGAAAATGTTCGCTTGCCATCGACACGGGCACAGACTTTACGAGATTGAACGCCTTTTAGCAACATTTTGTACGTTGAATTTTGAAGATAGGTTGAATAAAGGTTTTTTAATAAAATCGTTTGTTTATGGAAATATAATGTTGCAAAGTGTTGTTGCTTTATCACTTTTACTATTAAGCTTCTAAATGTTATTACTTATCGAAAGAATTTTCAATTTTCATTTTCATATAAATTCAAAGCTGTCAGTTTCAGTTTGAATGGCCTAGGCAACATAAGCTGTTGCATATAAGCTATAGTATTAAATTCCTAATTTTAACTAAGTACCTACCTATTAATGAGTTGTTTTGGAAAGAAAACCTCAGCAACCATAGTACTATAAATCATATAATACTTTTTGCAAAAATAATATGATTACTTATATAGAGGTTGCTCATAACGTGTAAAGACCTTGCCAACAAGATCCAGGTTGCACCTAGGTGCGCAAAATGTAAAAATGTCTTCCAAAAAGCTTGCTAAAAACATAAGTACCTACGTATATAATAGGTACAAGCACCAAGTTAGGTACGTGAATGCTAATCATCAATTGGAAAACAAAAGACAGCTTTCAATTTTTGTCACCAGCCTGTATCAAATTCTGAAACTATACTTATAAGGACTCCAATAAATCACATAACGCCAAAGACTTTAAAACCCGCAATGGAAGAGACATTTCTCTAAACTTTGCCGTGTGATCTCACGTCAAAGAACGCTTCAACTTTGGACCCCAATTTTTCTCAACATTTGAATTATTAACTTCTTCGCGAAATAGTGAAAGACGTAGCCGTCAACTGTAGAGAATTCACAAGTTTTTACGAGCACTAAAATGAATGTAAAATAGTATAACACATCCTTATATCTTGTTTCACATCGGAACTTGGTATTCTACACATACATAACATCACGCCTGTATTCCCCGAAGGGGTAGGCAGAGGCGCACATATAGTACACCCACATTTCGCCAGTTGTGTTTTAGGTCCCAATGTAATAGGGGGCGAGCCTATTGCCATCAAGCGGGCACAGATCCAGACTCCGTGCTGTTACTGAGAATTACCTAATGGAAAAACCCAGTAACACTTTGCCCGACCCGGGATTCGAACCCAGGACCTCGTGCTTAGCAGTCGCGCTTAGCAACCACTAGACCAACGAGGCAGTCTGGTATTCTATTATATTCTAAATGTCTTGGTGGCTCTGATATCGGCGATGCATCATAAATCTAATAGAATAGAGATGCATAATAAATAATGCGTTGATTATAACCTAAACAAAATTAAGATACTGATTTTAATCATTGAATGCATTTCATTCCATTTCGATTATTTTAATCGTCTTGAGAGTTTTGGTTCTTTTTTCTCCTGCGTTTATATAGGTAATTATCCCGTATGACCTGAATTTCTTAGTTACTTGCATCTTGCTTCATCGCTCCCAAATGCATGTAGAACTAATACTAGTTTCATTTCTCTACTAACTTTAGTCATGCGTGTCATAAAAGAACTTCCGAGGCTAAAATGGCGCAAATGATCCAAGCCAACTCCATACAAAGATGCAGAGTACAATAATGTACCAATGATGTGACGCTGAGAGCCCATACTTTCTAGATATTATTACTTACTAAGTCTAGACTAGACATTTACGACTTAAACGCTATGTTACGTTACTATTCGCCTTTCAGAATTGAGCGTATGTTCAGAGTTTAGATGAAGATTATATAAATAAACGTTTATGTTTCCTGTATCATTGAGCAAGCCTTTGTTGGACAAGTAACTGGCTTTGAAATAAAGCTTTATAAACAAAGTATTCAGGCTGACGACTATATCATGTTGCTGCTAAATGAATCTTATATATAAAATACTCGTGTCACAATGTTCGTTCCCGTACTCCTCCGAAACGGCTTGACTGATTCTCATGAAATTTTGTGAGCATATTGAGTAGGCCTGAGAATCGGCCAACATCTATTTTTCATACCCCGGGTCAGCTAGTAATACATAAAAGTAAGTAGGTACAGTCTCTAAATCATAGAAAATGTTGGTTTTGTCTTCTTTTTACCCTACTGCGTAATTTCTTACAGGTGATGAAATGTGCGATCATTGACAAAAATAATGTCTAAAGAGGTTTTCTTAATCATACCCATAATCATAGTTTTGGGTGCCTATACCAATGTCTTCTCGAATTCATTTGCATACTATAAGTAAGTTATCAGTTGCAAAAAACGGTGAAGACATTGCGCGGAAACCGGCACACCTACGAGATTTTTCAATTGTGTGTAAACAATATCAGAGGCCTATAGGTGGTCTAAACACTGACACGAGATTGTTCATTAACCATACGATAAGAAGATGCAGTATCTATAGTAGGAAAAAGTCTATAGTTAAATGTAGGCACAATTCACCGCGGACTATAAAGACCCACAAGCTAAGGGTAGGTTAGCCTTTACTGAGAATTTTCTAACACAGACCAGACGACCCGAAACGGATTTTGGAATTGTGCCCACGTTTGACTTTAAACAATGAAACTTTATAAATAGAACTTTGAGTATCCAACCACGCGGCGACTGGTGGCTTGTTATTCTTTCTAAGGTAAAACATCATTTGTTCGTTGAAATGAATGACTTTTCGAAGCGAACAACGCATTTTACTCACAAGCGTAAAATTACGTCAAAATCCCATGAATTATTTTATTTCTGTAAATTATGTATAGATCTATTTTAAGTCTTTTATTTATTACTATACAAGTAGTAACACTTAACATACTATTTTACAAATATATACAACTTAATTCTAATACAAAATAAAAACAATATATTATACAAAAATAAAAAGTTAAAAAGCATCAAAGAATTCATCCCCATCGATGTCAACCGGTAACGTGCCCAAAAGACTGGCAGCATTGCCACTTTGAATGGCAATTCTTTGGCCAAAAAATGAAATTAAATTAAATTGTAAATTGGTTTTACAAAAACAATTTTACACGAGCCTGATAAGTCACAATAGTTCTCTATTGTCATCATGAAATTATATTGTGATCGTTATCAGATGCGCCAAGTATTTTCCCTGTCACGACTAGCTTTTCTGACAGCGAAACGCGTTGTTTTCATGGATACGATATGATTTATAAAAAAGGAGTTGATGGACAAAAAAACGACCCGTGCGAATCATAAAGTGCGGAGTGCCTACAAGAGAGGAACCCAAAAAAAATGCGATTTTGATTAAAAATTAAAAAAATCACATTACAGAAAAATTATCAAGTGCCTATACATACAATACGACTAAAACCGAAAACGATTCTCAACCGAAGTCGCGGCTAAAGCTAGTGTAATATAACATAAGTGTTTCTAAACAGGGAACTTGGGTGTTCTGCTTGGATTAATTTGCAACTTACTGCGCTGATGTGTGTACCGATTGCTGCAACTCGCATGTGACTACAGCTACACAAGTTTGTATGTAGTGAATAGATTTATGTATGAAGACACTAACGATGGGTACAAACTGTTGAATTTCAATTGGCTTTTCACTTACTTAAATATTTATGCAGTCACATTTATTTTATCTAAATACTTCCTATGTAATGTCTATTTATTAAACTAAACTAGGTTGGTAATTACAGTTGACGTTTTTCTTGTTTTTTTTTCAATATAACCTTGCACTAACTCGGAATTTGTCCTGTATCGTGGGTGTGTTTCACAAACATGAAATAATCAAACACAAATCCAGAATCCAGACTCGGGACAAACATTTGCAGGTCGCACAAATGTTTCTCCCGTGCGGGAATCGAGCCCGCAACCCTCAGCGCCGCTGTGCAATCGCTTTGCCTCTGTGCCAATCGTGTAATTAGATTACCAATCAATCATAAATAATATGTTTTATTCACTTTTTTACAAACTGAACACTATCCTGTATTGTTCTTTCAATAAAAAGCAGCTTCCTATTGAAAAATAATGTTAACTTGTTAAGA
The DNA here is from genome assembly GCA_946251915.1 of Abrostola triplasia. Taxonomy (NCBI): domain Eukaryota; kingdom Metazoa; phylum Arthropoda; class Insecta; order Lepidoptera; family Noctuidae; genus Abrostola; species Abrostola triplasia. Next base: position 4,057,508 of record OX276433.1, read on the forward strand.
GGATTGAAAACAGAACCGTTTGATTTAAACAGCTAGATTATAGAATATACTCGCTTGGTATCAAACAATCTTATTTTGAGTATTTAAACACATGGCGCACATACTCTTTAGCATTGAATTGTCTCTCCACCTAATTGATATTTTCTATAACATTAAACCACCTCACTCAATCAAGCGTTGATGGAGTATATAGGTAGAGTTCCCAAAACCAAACTCAGTCTAATTGTGTCGCTACAAATAAACTCGTACCTCCATATTTACGTTACTAGTCGCAGCTTGCACGCGACATAGCCAAAGCTGTCTAAATACATTAGCTGCAAACTCACGCCGCCTCTGAATAGTTTCACCGCAGTTTGATTCCGAACGGATTCTGGGAGCGCACCTCACTTTAGGGAAGGGATGTTACCGGATGCGGAGTTCGGAAACTAAGTGTGCGCAGTCCTGTTTCGATTTATATTTGTAAGAAATGGTTCGTTAATTTGTGATCCTTTATTTCGTACGAGGATTATACACGTGTATGTATATCTACGGGGTAGGCGAAACAATGGCGTCAAGAAAAAAAAAATTGTTGACGTCTGGTTTTGAGGTTTTTATGGATAAACTGAAAAATGTTGTAATTTTTAGTATATTACAAGTAAATGAATAATAATTACCAAGGGTTTTTAATTACAGATAATACTTAGAAGTAGGTACTTATTATAACTTTTTTAATTCAGAATTTAAACAATTTTGAAGCAAAATCGTTTCAATTCTGAAGTGAATACTCTGGTGAATTGTGAATGACAGTGAATACTAGGTAGAGCGCTATTGTTTGTCATTCTGTGAGAGATATAAACGTCAGACTGAAACTCAATATGACGTATCGCTATGCACCTAGTGATTGATGGACAATAAACGTGTATGGTCTAAGTGACGATATATATAACAAAGATGTTTAAAAAATGAATTAAGTAAAACATTTGCTCACGAAAAAAAAAATCACATGTAGTTTCTAACTAAACGTGGAATACTTTTATCGAATTTAAATCAGTGCGTTTACAGACAAAAGTTTCATCAATAAAAACTTTTATGTCAAGTGTGGGACTCGAGCAAAACTACAGCGGGTAATTGGAACATCAAGACAGAATTGATACAACTTTACACATTTAATACAAACAAAATAAATCATCCAAACAGTTTCCTAATTCCATGTCACAGAGGAAGCAGATCCGCAACAGCTGTGAAGTTATGACGTGGCGGATATTACCTAACCGAACGCTGGGGCACTGTGCCCCATTCATCTTTCTATATCTTTTAGCCCGCTTTCAAACTTTGTATCGCTGTGTCTGTGTGCGGACCTGTGTATGACCCTTTTCGGCGTTGAATTTCAACCCTGTATCAAAAGTTCGAATGGTGCCGAAGTTGAGGTGGGGATTTAGTAAACTCATCTCACTTGTTTTAGTTGCGACCGTTGGAAAATCAATATTTTCTTCTCTTTTTAAACGATAAATATATCTATAATAGTGGTTTCAAGGTATAAAAACATACTTAAGTAATAAAAGAATTCCTTGCTTATACATAACACTATTTTGGGCGACAAGATGGCCGACAAAATAGCTTTCAAAATTATTGCTTATCCTTTACTGCTTTATACTTTTTTACTAATTAGGAATGAAAAACGACGCAACAAACTTCCCAACATTTCGTTTGATGTAAAAAAAATCGCAAAACAGCAGTAGTTGTTTTGGTAAACCACTTGTATGAAAACTTCTATGAAGGCATGTGTTTTCTGTCAACTATGTGGAGGGAAGAAACCCTGTGACCTGCGACCTGTTTTTTTAACAGATGTTTGGACTACTGAATGTTTTATTTAACAAGAAAAATAATGACAATGTACAAAGGCACTGATATGATACTATATATAAACTTACTTTCTGTCACTTATAGCAGTTTTAGGCAGACAATTCATAATTATAATCGTTTATTGCCAGAATTAGGTTTTTATATAGATCTCCTTGTAGTCGAATTAAATTTATGTTTATATAAAACTGCATAGTTACTAATGGTCCCTACTCTAGGCAAAGCCTGTCTCGTGGAGCCATATTCACACTGTTTTAGGAGGCAAATTTTACAGAATACCTAGTGTCTGGTTTAGAATTGTGCCCGTTTATTGCCACTTAGTATAGAACACAAACGAAAATAGACTCAAAAAACCACACTTCTGAGTGTCTTCTTCTTTGAAGAAATTCGTAACCTTCACATACATGTGTAGCCAATTACTCAAAGATCTATACCAACCGATCTATCTCACACCGATACGTGATTAATAACGGACATGTTACTTTGTTCATGTTGAAATATTAAATTACGTAGAACAATTACTGTTATTGATGAAGCAAGGCTCAAATAACTTCAGAAGGAGGCAGACTAATCAATATCAGTCTGCAGTGAACAGAATATAGATTCAGTAAAAGCTTTGTGTTGTAAAAGTGTGTGCGAGTGGGTAAGTCGTACCTGATACGATATTCAAAGGTTGGAATTTAAAATCAGAGGTTGAAAGGTAAAATCTAAGGTTTAAATAGGCTTGAAATCAAAATAAATGAATTCTAGCTATCCTCTTATTGTCTTTATAATCCTAACATAATACCTAGGTACATAAATATTCTGGGATAAGGTTGAAGAAACTAGACTCTGAAGGGGTTAGGTTAGGTCTTGTCTAAATGTCTATCCCATTAGGGATTACTAACAGCCAGGGAAGAACTAATGAAACCTGTCATTTTTTATTATTTACATTTTATTTGACTTATATCCAAGTTTACTCGCAAAAAATATACCTAGGCATCGCTTAATAGACACACATACATATTTTTTTTACCGACACGTTATTTTACGCAATACCAAAATTCACATCAACGCTCCCAAAAAAGTAAATGCATTAGACTTTCACATTAAACACGTGTGAAACAAAATGGAAGCGCTTCACAGTTCACTGAACGAAAAAAGAAGACAAAAACGATGATACACACAAGGAAGCTTTCGTAGATAACTCTGTGTTAAAAGCACAGAGGACCATCAAAAATTTTAAAAGTAATTCTGTCTGTCTGTTACGCCTCCACGACTAAACCGCTGCAAGGATTTTGATGAAATTTGGCATGTAGAAAGTGTAAGACCCGAGAAAGGACGTAGGTTGATAACACGGGCGAAGCCGCGAGCAAAAGCTAGTACTGTATAACGGATACATGGCCGTTGCTACCTGAAAATACCTAAATCCTCAGCTAATTTGTAAGTGGGCCCCCACAACCGTAAATTTCACGCGTGGAGTTGTAAACTTTTACAAAAAGTACAGCCATATATTTTAGATATACATCATGTTGGCTGACGTTTGAATACCTCGTTTCTCAAGTGTTACTTTCCTCCTTCTGAGTTAGGCGGTGGTGCGAAAGATGGCGGACTATTTTTTTATGAATAGCCTATTATTTGCGCCTTAATTTTTGGTATTGTCTTTAAAGATGAGAATAATAATGGTAAGTGCTTTTAATAAACAAAAAAGTGTCTTTACTTTTCTACAAAAAAAAACAAATTTGTAACTAGTAAACAACCGTTACTAAACGTATTTAAAATTATATTTTAATATTATGATTAATTATTTTTTTTACCAAAATATGACTATTGTCATACATACCTTAGGAAAGGTGCTTAAAAAAACAAAAACAAAAAAGCAATAAATTTTTATTATTGGCTTTGATGTTTTTAATTTAAATTAAGAATATTTATATCAGATAATTATGTTATCGCAGGCCATATAAATTCCACTTCGGTAAGAGTGGTTAATTGAATTTAGTTTTAAAATTAACATGAGATACCTACTCAACTTAATGTCACTTTTATGTGACAAGATAATAAATCAAAGTTTATAATTACTATTCATGCCCAATAAAATAGTGAAGTGTCAGAATAATAGATTATGTTGTTTAAGGTGAAACCTCAAGGCAAACTGTGGATTATTTAAATTTGTACTGTTTAAAATAAATGCATTTTAATATCCTAATTTGGTTAAAATGAAATTCGCACTATGGGATTGTAATATTAGAAATATAATAATAAAAAAATATTGTTTACAAATAATCTGACCCTTATGACTTTTTGTGTAAGTTTTGCATGCTAAGCTCAAGGCTTTACGGTACGGCGAAAGTCGCGGGTTCGAGTCCCGCTCGTGTGCATCATTTTTCAAGTTTCCTTTATCAATTTAAATCTAACCCTTATTAATTTTAGGTTAGGTATTTATATGGCCATGAATTTACTATCGAATCCTCTTAAAAATATCCTTACTCACTATTCTAATTCTCAGACTAATAATCAGCAAAATTATTGAATGATAATTCTTATTAGTGTTTTATCGTTAAATGTTGCACCAAACCCTAATTTGGTTTTCAGGCGCGTTTAAAAAGTTGTTTTGTCATAACAATTTTTTTTGTAAGCATGGTACCTTTACCCTCATTTTTAATTTGCATGTTTTAGCAAGAATAGAAGGTAATATAATGAAAGATGCAGGAAATGTTTTGAGTTACGCTTCCTAAAGATTGTAGGAGGTACAATCCTGAAGTTATTTTTTTATTACAGAAGTTGTTCTGATTTTTAATGGCCGGGGATTTTTTTTTTGGTAACGTGTATAGAGCCAACTAACCTCTGTTCTAGTAGCGAAGCATAATTTTTACATTAGTTTTGATAATTAAAAGCTCTTTCTACTTATTAATAACTGTAATAATAATTAATTATCAATTTTAGAATACCTTGCGATTTATCTTTAAATCCTTTTTTAAATTTCTACATAATTAATATTATTATTTATGTATGATATCGACGACGATATCGTCAGAGTTGCGGGCAACCGGTAAATGCAATTGGTAAGTTGGCGTTCATTGTGGCGTTCTAAGGGGGAGGCCTTTGTTCAACTGTGGACGATGTGGACGTCTTCCGGCTGATGATGATGTTAATATCTATATAATATATTATTATATTACTCATAAGTTTGCCTTACTAAAGCAGTTTAGCTTACACAATGGTTAATGCTGGTACATTTTTCATACACGCTCTCTTTGGTCGGCGAAGGGCCTGACAACCGAAGTCTAGCCTAGATAAATGGCGTGGCTTTGTTTATTTAGTTGTAGTATCTCTGTTTTGAAAATCATAAAGTTGTATTCATGTATCATATATTAACTGGGTGACAATTCCAATGTAGGTAGTTAGAAACAATGTAAAACGGTACGCTATTGGTACGTTACTGGTGTGAAAAAAAATAGGTATCTCTACTCTCTTTCTTTTTCATTGTTTTATGTGTCACGCGGAATGAAACATTTGTGGCCTCTATCAAGTGGATATAAAATATTGATTAATTGAAATAATTTCTTGTATTTGTTAATAATTACTTTGCTGGCCTAGTGATCGCTAAGGGTGACTGCTGAGCATGAGGTCCTAGATTTGAATCCTGGGTCAGTAAAATTGTTATTAGGTTTTCCATTATATTCGGTACCAGCACGGGGGGAATTATGCCCGGTGAATAGACTCGTCATATAGGGCCTATAATATAATTGGTGTAATGTGCTTAAATACACATCACTGCCTACCACTTCGGGGAATACAGGTTAGCCGTTATGTTATGTAAGTTTTTACTGATAAATTAAAACATACTTTTAAACCTACGATCTTCCTTTATTATAATTATTGTAAACTATTTAGATCTAGGCACTCCTCTCTTACGTTTCATTACTCTGGACAACAAAACGGTGTGGTTAACACTGTAATGCTACTATATTTCCAGAGACAGCGCCACTGTTTCATACACGGTCTCTTACCTCAGTGTCATGTCAGCTGACGTCTGCTAGATGGATCACGTGGCTTGTATACTGTAACTTATTTAACCCTTAAATGCTGCGCGGTATTTTGGTACCCGGTAATGTTATTATATGTATTGAAATTATGATTGTAAAAATATTTATTTTGCTACCATAACTTGCGTGAGGGTTATCCATATTATTTTGGTACTATAAATATTTATAGTAGAAGAAGGGAGGGGAGGCCTTTGTCCAGCAGTATGAAACAAAATAGGCTATGAAAAAATTAATTATAAACATTAATATAAAAACTAGCATATAATATGTTCGTGAAATAGTCGGGTATTATAAAATATTATAAGTCATTTATTTATCATTATCATTATCATCATCAGCCGGAAGACGTCCACTGTTGAACAGAGGCCTCCCCCTTAGAACGCTACAATGAACGACTTATTTATTAAATATCCTTAATTAACATTATTTATATTGCACACAAAATTATTAAGTAAGTATATAAAAACATAGTGTTTTGTATGTATATTTATAGTAATGTAACAACTGGGATTAACTAATAATTCCTATTTATTGAAATTAATGCTGTTTGATGTGATATATCGAATTGTCTGCCATGTTACAATACTAGTTTTATCCATTAAATTAAAATAAAAATGATTTAGTAAAAGTACAATTATGAGTGTAAGATAACATCAAACCCCAAGATACCGCTACCGTGCGCAAACAAGGCTATTCAAAAACACAAATTAAAATCTAATTTATGTTTCAATAAAGCTAGTTTCGTGTATTTTATTTTAATTAATTAGGTACCGACAATTCAATGGGTGTAAAAATTAATTATGTAAACGATATACTCAACGGACTTGATTTAAATTTTATTATTTTACCAGATTATTATAAAATATGCCTACGTCTTATAGTTTATTTAATTATTTATCAGACGTTCACTGTCTTTATTTATATGGATAGCTATTAGCGTTTGCTCGCGGCATCGCTCGCGATAATTTTTATTTAGATAGGATATTTTATAAAAATATCAAGTAACTTAAGTTTTAATTTAGTTATTGATTCGAAAGACCCGTAGCGCCATCTAGCGTCCGAAAAATTGTGTTTGTGAACATCAATTTTTTTATTCTTTTTTTTTGTTTAGTAGACTGAAGTAAAAATACATTAATATAATGTTAAACACTGTATTTTTTTCAAATTTAGTCAATCCTTACTTTCATAAAAAAAACTTATTTTGCGCTTACAGTCTCAACGCTTCTCCTAAAGCCAAATCATGGTGTTAACCCGCAAATCGTCGCGTTCTACATTGGCATGCGAAACACGAGCTCCTGTAGTTTATAAGCGCTTACTCGATAACAAACATAGAATTAATGAGAGATTTTAGCCTAACCTGTGTGATGCCGTGCATCGATAAAATATTCATACATATCCTAACAGCAGTTCGGTGGGTAAACGTGTAAATGTGTTCAGAATCTAGGCTAAGAATATTTAAGTTTATTGATTATATATTTTCGTTGTACCTACTAAGTAATGCGCGAGTTGAATGTGATGTATTTGTTGGAGATTTGGTAGACTGTGACATGCGATAAGTACAGGTGAGTCTGTACCAAGTGAAAGTAGATGATCATAACTGCATAGTATATAGGTATTCATCATAATAATGGAATTTTCAGTTCGCTATGACAAAGCTACTAGAAAAATATTTCAAGTTTCTTTTCATATGCCCCCGTACTTACGTTGGTTAGGTTAGGTTATACTGAACTGTTGGAGATAAAAAAACTATAAATGAAATAATTTATAGGTTGCCTATAGTTTTTATTTTTAAATATTTATTAGGAAGTTATCCTACCTAATCTCTATGTAAAGCATTCCATTTAAGGAAGATTTAATGAACAATTGGGTTTTTCCTTTGTAATAAGAGGAAGCATCGAAATAATTGTATTTTTTTATTTCTAAATATAAAATATGCTTACCTAAATATCATTTGATAAGGGGAACAATAGAAATACTATTAAGGAATACAACCTTTTTATAGATACAACAAAATCAAAATTTTGTTTTTTTTTTATATATTATAATTATCTAGCATAATGTGGGTGTCCAATATTACCTATATGCACCTATGTAATACAGGCATTATGTTATGTTAAAATAACAAAATACAATGTGATTAATGTTGGTAAATTAATTAAATTTATGACGATGGAAAGAGACCAGATGGTATGTCGTTGTTACCCTGGAAATTGGGAAGGCCTTTGGTGTGGGACGCAACGTGCGTCGATACCCTTGCATCTTCTCATGTTTCTGGCTCGGCAATTTGCGCTGGCACTGCTGCTGCTGCTGCGGAGACCCTCAAACGGCGGAAATACAATAACCTAATAGGTAATTGTATTTTTGAGCCGTTTGGGGTTGAAACATTTGGGCCATGGGGTCCGAGCGCTCGCGCTTTGTTTAAAGACTTGGCAAAGCGCTTAGTCGACTCCACACGTGACCAAAGGGCTGGTTCATTTTTCGGCCAAAGAATTAGCATTGCCATTCAACGTGGCAATGCTGCCAGTCTTTTGGGCACGTTACCGGTTGACATCGATGGGGATGAATTTTTTGATGCTTTTTAACTTTTTATTTTTGTATATATTGTTTTCATTCTGTATTAGATTTAAGTTGTATATAGGTATTAAATTTATTAAAGTAACCGAAATGCAATAAATAACTGGGGAAAACAGAATGTCATTAGGTATTTAAGCTATCACATTACACTAATATTATAAAGGTAAAAGTTTGTGCGCGTGTTTGTTATCTCTTCACGCTCAAATGGCTAGACCGATTTTGATGAAATTTCATATGGAGGTAGCTAAGACATAGGATACTTTCTATCTTGAAAAACACACCGCGGGGCGCAGCTAGTATAAATATATTTGGTATATGTGTATCAAAAGTTAAAGTTAGTTACCCAACTGTATCATCAATTTCTAACTTAAAATTTACGTTATATATTTTAATTAGAATCGTTACTATCCCCTAAGGGATGCATAGGCATAGAAATTATCCCAATAAGATTTATAATAAGATAATTTTTGATATAACATAATTATCTTACACAAACGATTCACCGATCGTTAGTCTAAATATTAAGTTACAAGCTCTTTAAAGCTCTTTCAACTTCGATTTCCAAACAGCAAAACTCTTATTATCAGCGGTCAAAAATACAATAGAAACATTTCCTTTAATAGTTATTTGAATAGTGAAAATAGTGCGAGTAAGACTGCCACTAACTCACCGTGAAATATGAGGGACGTGCGAGATTATGATAAGGCTTTAACCCAGTAAATCATTGGATTTTCCGCTTGAGAATTGAGGCAAATTTAAGGAGGATCCAGAATGAACGCGTGCAGGGGTGCCGTTGAAACTCAAATTGTTACGTGATGTGAAAATGAATGTGTTTGATTTTGAAGCAAGTATTTAGGAGTATTGATGGGTGGTTGATTTTGTTAATGTGTTTGTGATGTCGATTTTATAGTTGAAGAAAATTAGGTCTAGAACTACCTTCTGGTTATAACTGTTGATAAAAAATGAGTTGTCTAAATTAACGCTTATGATGTAGTTACTCATTTACTTTTGCAGCATAGAACATGAAGTTAACCTTCTTAAAAAAATCGGCTTATTCAGTTTCTGATAAAGGAAAAAATATATTTTATAATGTATCTAATGCGTGGTTTTTGAAATACTTAAAAAAATAAAAAAAACTGCGCTTTATTAGACACAAAATTTAGGCAAATTATAATAAATAGATACTATAACCTCGTACGTGAAGAATGGCAACATAAACAAAATTAATTGAATGTATTTAAACAATAATGCTTTATCTAATTTACAACCGTGTGACAAAAATACGTGTCAGCCTGCATACCCGCGAACTATTAATTCTTTTAGCTCCCACTATATCATAAAATAGGAGAAACTGCCATAACCCTTTATTACCGAGTATCAAGACATCAAAGACCCGTCACATTTTTTGCGTCATAAATCTTGATTCGTCGCATCAAATGTAAGAATGGAATGAGGTCACGTATACCGACTGTCTGAACGAGAACGAATTTTTCAACTGCTAATAGTACTTAACCAACTTTATATGATGATTTATGCTTGTTTACATGTGTACTGTAATTGTTAGCGTTCTCACGCGGGTGTGTTTTCTGTTTTTACTGTCGCGTTTGTAGGGTTAAAAAGACTTACAAAAAATATTTAAAGAAAGGATTCACGTAAGTACTTCATTTAAAGTACCTATTTTTTATTTCTAATGTAGTCATTTTATATTAAAAACAAAAATAATAAGCAGTTGCGTCAGACGGATACAATACTATTTTAGAATGAATTAAAAATAAAAATAAACAAGGAGAAAAAAATCAAGCCGCTTGCACAAATTATTAGAATGTTCACGTAAGTCATATTTCTGTATTAAAAAATCAAGCAGCTTTCCTTTTGGCTACAAATCCTTGTAATTTTCACGTAAAACTATACGTAAATAATCAATAATAATATTGTCACTTTCAACAACCAAAGAGTATGTTTTTTTGCTGCGATAGTACTCGTAGACGTGAATACATTTTCATGGCGTTTGTGACATGTTCTTTCTTTATGTAATCTTGTTTATCAAGAGAGGAGTGCGTATAAATTTTATATTTTTGTTTACAAAGATGTTCAGATGTCAACAACATTTTGAAATGTTACATTTAATATGATTTTTTCACTTATAAGCGATGTGAAACCGAATTGATTGAAAGGAGTGAATGATAAGTTTGACTGCTGCACGCGAAGGGTTAGGCACAGGTTTTTCTTGTTTGGCAAAATATATTTGTGTGATCCCCAGCTGTTAAGTATGCGTGTTTGTGTATACGATCATTGTAAATCATCAAAAATCGTACAGCAAAAACTAATCGTTCAATTGGATCGTATAAGCAATCAATGTCTACTCTTTGTGTAAAAGTTCAGAAAGAAAGTTAGAAACAAAAACAAAGTGGACCTCTAGAAGAAACCCTCTCAAATTCTTAGAAGAGAGTCCCAAACCACGGTGTGGTCTCTTACTTCAGTGGAATGGTAGAACTCAAAAGCTTAGGCGATAAGTAATATTGTTATTGTTGTTAGAATGCGCGTACATTGATGTAGGTTACCATATAATAAATCGAATGATCAGTAATTAAGACTGGTATTTCTAGATTAATTCAAAAAAATCTTAAGATGTATGAAAGCGAGACCTTAAATAATGTTCTTCTTTTAAACATTTTTTTTTGTAAGCTTATGTTCACAATTGATAATGCGCCAATCATTGCGGATTCCAAAAACTACGGTTGACGTTTCGATACACATGTGAATGCACCTCAATTTATGACCCTTCAATCTTCATAGCTCACATATCAATTCGGAAAGAGATCATCACTGTATCACCTTTCACCTCGCCGAAAAAAAAACGTCAATTGTATGAAAGTTGTTCCGACACGTCGGCTCGGCTACCGCGGCTAGGCGACGACGCCGCGCCTACAGCTCGCCGGTGCCGAGGCGAGGCAAATATGTTGCGAATCGGATTAGTAAGCTTTGTAGTAGGGAGTCTCGTACAAAGAATACTGCACGAGTCGAGTTGATACTTTTACGATCCTTTTCCGAGTTGATATTGTGCTTCAACCTTAAAAGTGTATAATACGAAACCGCTGGAGCATGTACCTTGGCCCAATAGTAAACAGTTGAAAGTTTGTAGCTATGTGCTCATTGTTCAGACAGGTAGCGGTCTAAGTTTTTCTGTCTTCGCAGATACGTGAGCGCGGGCTTGGTCTCAATTTGTTAAGTTCAAGATGTTGCCCATTAAGCATTCAACAAACACGTCACTGGTTTATACTGCGGCTGATGAGAACTGCGCTTTGAGTAACTCAAGTTCCTTTGTAATGTTTTATATGTACCTACTAATTTTAAGGGGATGTTTTTGCTGATTAGCTAACTTATACCGTCGACTTTATTTGTGAAGAAAATGTGATGTATGTAGAGAAATTAGGACATTTACACACTGAAAAAATGTATGGAAAAGCGACTCGTCTCAAATAGCAAACTATAAAGCAACGTTTTGTTTACTCATTAGCGTATACGAAAATGAAAACAAATTATATTTTCTAAATATATTTAGATCTATTTAGCTTCTTTGTACCTTAAACAGCAAACTTTGATGAAATATCACTTTTTGTTATAAACGATGATTGGAATCACAATATTGCAAAGTTTCATCATAATAACGAAGCAGCACGTGACACTGATAGCATCATTGAATTCAATCGCGTTAACTTCTAAGACAATTTCTAAGAAAATTTTAATAGAAAGACGTTCGCTATTCAATAGAGATGTCACAATAATCTAAACAACACACAAGCTAGAATAAACAGCCCCCTTACCACGCATTACACTGCACGTAGCGGTGTGTCGCTTTCACAACGTAAACTGTCCTGCTTTGAGAGTTCATGGTAAGGGTTCGTTGAATTAACTTTCCTGCTTCAGCGCTACGTCTTTGGGCTAGGTATAGACAAACAGGAGAAAATGTTGGATTGGACTATATCTACTCATAAAATATAAATAGTATGATTTTGATTTGTGAAGTGTTTTCACTGGCGTCTTTTGATGTGTGATAAAGGAGATACCCAGTTTTGGGCCCAGCCGTTACACGAATCAGATATGTACCAAAAAAATCTACTATTTCGCTTAATTAACCCATTTGAATCTTAGCCTCAATTACAATGGCCAAGTGTAGAAAAAAAATGGCCAAGTGTAAAAATTAAACAACTTTTGTAAACCGTTACAGCACTTATATAATTAAAAAATGCTCCATTATTTTAGTTGACTGCCTCCTTGGTCTAGTGGTCGCTAAGCGCGACTGCTGAGAACGCGGTCCTGAGTTTGAATCCCGGGTTGGGCAAAGTGTTACTGGGTTTTTCCATTAGGTAATTCTCAGTGGTAGCACGGAGTCTGAATTTGTGCCCGGTTGATGGCAATAGGCTCGCCACCTATTACATTAGGACCTAAAAACAACTGGCGAAATGTGGGTGTACTATATGTGCATCTCTGCCTACTCCTTCGGGGAATATAGGCGTTATGTTATGTTTATTTTAGTATAATTGTTTTTTAGATACCTAAATCATTGTATAATGAAAAAAATCTGGAATCTAATTACTTTTTAACGTAATTACCATTAAAAAATCATTAAAGGAAATAAATAATCGATTGCAACATCAGACTCAACCTGGATGTTAAGAGGAAGAATAAAATCCAGGCATATTAGTAATAGGATGTATTACGTTTATATATTATTTGACAGCTCTTTAAGTGGAAGGGATGCTATAATCCGATATTACTGCACCTTTATCGTTGGCAAAAGAACGGTTGGGTGCTGTGCTCACACCATGAGCATAATATGGTATCTTGGTTGGGCACGGCACCAGGGTAGTCAATTATGTACCTCCTGCACAATTCCTAGATACTATACTATTATATTATGATAATCCTAACGAAGAAGGTGATTAATAAAACCCTACGTCAATGATACGGTTTTTTATTTTAATAAACCTATTTTTGCAATCTGATGCTATCTTAAATTACAGTAAACTGGTAATTTGAGATAGCATCAAATTCCCTAGTAGTAAATAGAATGTTAAAAATGCAAGCAATTAGTGATGTAAGTAGACCTTATCTAACAAACATAGTTTTCAGCAATTTACTGAAAAGTAAAATTGATCTGTATTCACCGCTTTTTATGTAAGTACCTAAACCTCATCATGATAGGTTGCTTGCGCTACAGCTCCTGGTATAAGTGTTCTGTGCTACAGGTCGACGCATGTGCGTTCCATATTTACGTAGAAAATAACCTAAAAAATACTTTTTTTATTTAAATATCGCGGTGGCAGAGCCTTTGACTGCTGTGCAGCATGTAGCGGGTTCGATTCCCGCACGGAACAAATATTTGGATGATCAAATGTAACTGTAGGGCAGTTACAAAAATAAAATAAGCTAACATTTAAACATCGATTTTACCAATTTGGCCATTGCTGGGAAACGTGAAAATTGGGCTCGTGAAATCTTCCTAAGTGCTCTTATTTATAGCAAAATTCCAGCCCTGTAACGCTGGGCCCAAGTTTCTATGGAGTTTGGGTTTCTCCTTTGCAATTTGGTTTTATGAATTTTAATTTGTAAGTCAGTATTAGATGCTACTTGTACCTATACGTAGTAACCTTTTTATTTTTGTCTGTATGTACAGAGACGTTTTAATCTACATTTTCTGACTATAATATCTAACGACATTAAGTCCAAGTTACTGTCCTTACCAATAAACTACATAATTGTATAATATATGTTTTATATTATACATACATACCATCACGCCTGTATTCCCCGAAGGGGTTGGCAGAGGTGCACATATAGTACACCTACATTTCGCCAGTTATGTTTTTAGGTCCCAATGTAATAGGGGGCGAGCCTATTGCCATCAACCGGGCACAAATCGAGACTCCGTGCTGCCACTAAGAATAACCTAATGGAAAAACCCAGTAACACTTTGCCCGACCCGGGATTCGAACCCAGGATCTCGTGCTCAGCAGTCGCGCGTAGCGACCACTAGACCAACGAGGCAGTCTCGTGTTCATATGATGTTATATTATAATATACCTATTACTTATGTATGTAGGTTCAGGTACATTCCAGTTGGAACGCCAAACAAATCTTAACGCTAAAAGGAAAATACATTATAAAACAGAAAAGAAAGATAAAACTGCTGTAGTGATGAGTGATACGGGTAAGTGGTTCAGTGGATTCAGCCTCAGATTGTGTCACATTGTCCCATTGAACGCAAGCCACAAATAACGGGCGGATCTTACTGTAGACGGAAAATTGGATTTTCTTTGAGACGTCTCCTATAAAATTGAAACTGCTTATACCTATGGTTTATGTGTTAATTGTGTTCTGATAAGTATAGTTTGCTTTGCGTGTGACAAAATATAGTATTTTGTTTTTTTTCTTTATTATCGCTGCTTCACACTGTCTGGTGCCAAATTATTTGAAATGGGTATTATACATAAATAATTTTATGATGTAGGTAGGTACAAAATATAATTGGTTTCGCCGTAGCTTCGAGAACGTATCAAACAAAGGAGGATACAGAGTTCATTTAGCATAACCTAATTACAATAGATATTAGTAACAAAATATAACCGATTAGTCCGAGATTCCTTTTTGCAAACAAATAGACTTATAAGTTTGACATAAGGAACCTGGATGTCAGGTTGCTATTGCTTGGTCTAAGTAGCCCAAATATATAAATTATTGCTTTGTGGACGTGTGATATTAAGAACATGTTTTTAATCAATTTAGTTTACTACTGCTGCTGCTGCTGCGGAGGCCCTAAAGCGGCGAAAATACAACAACCTGATTGGGAACTGTATTTTTGAGTAGTTTGGGGTCGAAACATTCGGGCCACGGGGTCCGAGTGCTCGTGCTTTTTTAAAGATCTAGCAAAACGTTTAGTGTCGACTAAACGTTTTACGTGATCATAGGGCTGGTTTATTTTAAGTGATAAAAAGAAACCTAAATTTAGTTTACCTTTTTATAGGTAGGTACCAAAATTATCTATATGAACAAACAGCAAAATATTAACAAGTAACTTTAAGTGACTTAACTAACATATAACAAAAAAGAACATTCCTCTCTGAAAATAACTTTTCTAAAACGTATAGAAGGAGCAAAAATGAAATTTCAAAATTGCCCGTTTACCGAGTTATCCTAAATGACATATTTATCACGTCGGGAAGCGTCAGCTAGAGTGAAACTCGAGAGCTTTGTGTGACACGGCACTAATGTTATAATATTTTTATGTCCGTCTATCCCCTGCTAATGCAGTTAAATCTGCAGTTTTGATAGATGTGTGTTTACGATTTTTGATACAAATTTATAGCTGTCGTAAAATTTGGTCATAATTTTGACTATTGATTACGTTTGGATGATATTGGTGTGATCTGACGTATTTAATAGATATGATAGTTACGCAATTCCAGGCTATTTGTATGACTTTTCTGACTGAATGTGCTTTGTCTTTGGAATTATACCAATTTGTAACCTGGCAGGTTGAGGGGTAAACATAATGAATAGAAGCTTGCAAAAATGCGCATCTAACAGATTCATTGCAATTCAGGTAAATCACGGATAAGCAAGACCTAATCAAACAAACCTTTTTTGAAAAAGCATCTTATTTTCAATTTATAAAAAGCGCCCTCACGCCCTCTTTGCCCACCGAGCGTACGAATTTCAAATTTTAAACTTTGTTTTATCATTCCGTGGCAGAAATTCATAATTAATTTTAGGGATTTAATATTCGTTATTAAAATTTGCAAAGCCGTTAACATACCGCTTACATAACACCCGCTCTTGGTTTTAGGGCTAATTGTTGGCACAGTCCATTGTTCAAACGAGGATATTCTTAATTTTTTCATAAATTACAGGATTCCATAACAATGCTATGAAATACCTTTAATGCAATATTACAAGTATAATGGTACCCCTTTATATGATTGGTTGTCAGACATTCGCGCTTTTGACTACCCGAAAAGATTGATAAAGATGTACGAAAGAGAAGCGAGGTATAACGTGCTATGCAGATACGAAGGGGTGTCTGTTTGACGGACTGATTCTCGCAAAACCAACCGACCCCACCTATAGGACTGTTAGTAAGAAAGTCCCTTGGAAAATAAAGTGTAAACTGTAAATTATTATAAAAAATAATAAAAAATAAATATTTATATACATTGTAATTTATTTTTTATCTCATCTAAGTGAACTCTGTATGTTCTTTGGAGAATAAAGCTCTTTAAACCTAAATAGAATATCCCAGCCTCCTTAATCAAGTGGCAGAATTTTAGACGAATTCATACTAATATTATAAATGTGAAAGTAACTCTGTATGTCTGTCTGTTACGCCTTCACGACTAAACGGCTGGACAGATTTGAATGAAATTTGGTATGTCGAAAGTTTAAGACCCGGGATCAGACATATGCTACTTTTTATTCAGATTCAGCTCTTTCAGGGGTTAAAATAGGGGTTACAAGTTTGTATTTATCTAAATTAATGCGGGCGAAGCCGCGGCAAGTAGGAATATAATGGTTAATGTCAACAAAATTACAGACAGATTACACACACTATCATATCATTATAATAATTCCATTCTCTATTCTATTGTATTAGGTACGGCTAGGGACGAAGAGGTAACCAGGTACTGTGTATCTCTAGAGATGCACACGGAAATACAACAAATTGTAAGCATATATACACAACGTGGGTTCCAAAACAATAAATTCGTGCACACATGCACAATAAACTTAAAGTCCAATTACACTCAGAACCTCATAAATTGAATTAAATTGTCCAAAATGTTTATACAATATTTCACTAACACATGTTACAAAGGAAGAACTTAATTAAGTAATGTCGTCTGATTTAACATCTAGATTTTGGTCACATTAGGAATGAAACTGAACTTAGTCGGGATATACGGACAGTTGGCAAACTATAGTGCAAAGTTGGTAACGGAGTTTCACAGTGATATCATGTTAAGTAAATAAGTTAGTATGCTTGTTTTCCTGCGTGGAGTGATAAGTAGAATATTAACTGTTTGTTGTTGCTAACTGGGCGTTAGTAATGTTATGAGGCTTGCAGTTTTTGGTTTTAGATACAGAGTCATCAGGGAATAAGCTGATTCTCTGATGAGTGTCTTCGTTGACATTATTATATCGATTAATACTTTATGATTTAATTTTCTGATCAGAATAGAATAAAATAGAATATTTATTGAAATACAAATGGTAAAATACATCAATAATCCTAAAACAACGTAGTTAATAGATAGATTAAGTAGCTAAAGTTATTTATTATAATAATTACGAAGGTGTAATAAAAATGACTAAAATGTAATTAGATCTTTCATTTAACATAAATTAATTTTTAATTTTAGTTAAATTAATCTTTTTTTTAAATCTTAGTTGTTTGTCGCATGTTGCCCATGCTCAGCATTTTTTTTCAAATTTCTTTTATCAATTTAGATTTAAGCTTAGCATGGGCAACATGCTAAATGAACACCAAAAGTCATATAATACTTGTACCCATAAATAAAAAACTCGGACCACATACCTACCAAGTAACAGTCTAGTCTTATACTCATGCGCAGGACGTATACTAAGTGTGAGGCAACGTTTGAAAAAATAATACAAGTACAACAATAAATGAATCCAAAATAAACTCACCTGAAATAAATTCTTTAGAGACACTGAAAAGGCTAATTTAATAATCATATCTTTCGTGAAAACAGTATCAACGAATTTCGTCTCCAACTTAGAGGTTTGTTTCAGAGTGCAATTGACGTATAAAGAGACAGTGTCTTCTGTCACATACCAAGTCAATTGCATCCATTTATTAATGAAATTGTCAAACAATATGTACTGTATCATAGATTTAGTATTATCTTGTGTGTTGTGAAGATTTAATGTTATTCTTGAGATGGTCGAGTTCCCTGGCTTGACACAAACCGCCATGACAGTCACATCGTTATCTTTCTTCAACAAAAACGGGCATGACGACGTTCCAGTGTACGATTTAAATATAACATTCACTATAAAGGGAGTTGACAATTTTTGGTCTATAAGACCAACAGCGCCAACGTCAGCTGATACTGGTAGACCAGTGAAATTAAACGAATACATTTCTGGATCACAGTCAATGCTATCCAGTACCATATTTGGGGAGTAATCGTATTCATTATCAGGGGTTGCCGGATTCAATAGGGAGAATTCCTCTGAAACAAAATGAAAAGCAGATCAAATACTTGTAAGTCATAGATCTACATAACTCTTAGTAAATAAACTGTACCTAAATGCAGAGTAGAAAAACAAATTATTTGCAATTTACTCAATCGATTTCCACTTAATATACATTAACTTACGACAAATGAATGTTTACTGCTTCTAATTAGTATATTATATACTTTAATACTATTATTTAAAACCTATATATTAATTCATTCATGAAGTCCCAGCCGGGCAAAATGGTTTGGAAGGGAAGACGGTCTTCCTGGCTTCAGAAAGAAATCAAATTGAATGTATTATATAAATAACTTATCCAGTTTACCATCCCACACAATAAGTTATTACGCAACGGAGTGGCTATATAATTCGACTAATTATTTAAAGTCATGGTCACGATAGTCGCTAGGTCTTCAAGTAGGTACATTTTAAACCATAAACATCTCAGTTAACACGAATTTCTTATCTACGTCTATTTGTCAAAGTGGAAGCAAACAAATAGCTGAATTAGTAACACCCCATCTGCCAGTTATGCATCGTTTAAACGTTTTAATACTTGCTTACTTTAAATTTTTATTTTAACACGTTGATTGTCCGCTAAGTAGACAATAGATAAACAAGCGATGTGTACTACAACAATCTATAACATACATAATAACATACATTATAGGCTATTAATTATAAATAACATAACGCCTGTTTTCCCCGAAGGGGTAGGCAGAGGTGCACATATAGTACACCCACATTTCGCCAGTTATGTTTTTTAGGTCCCAATGTAATAGGGGGCGAGCCCCATCAACCGGGCACAAATTTAGACTCCGTGCTGCTACTGAGAATTACCTAATGGAAAAACCCAGAAACACTTTGCCCGACCCGGGATTCGAACCCAGGGCCTCGTGCTCAGCAGTCGTGCCTAGCAACCACTAAACAAACGAGGCAGTCGAGTTGAGTATATTAAAACGTTCAAACAAAGCATAAAGACGCTCCCCTATATTAGGCTGCTGTTCGCACTAATCTTGATCGGGCACTAATGGTGACCGTCACGGTAGCTTTTTGGTGTCAATTGGTATAAAATATTCTTTTTTCCATTACGTAACGTCTCTTAATTTAAATGTAGTGTTACATAAGTACTTAGTAACTTTATTAACCGACTTCAAAAAAGGAGGAGGTTTACAATTCGTCGGAATATTTTTTTTTGTTTCATTCAGCAGCCCCCTTACTATAAACTCTTAAAGCAGGACGTTTTCCGTTGTAGCGGGACTTGTTACACTGCACATAGCGGCGTCTCGCTTCACCAACGTACACTGTCCTGCTCTAAAAGTTGATAGTAAAGGGGGCTGGTGCCTTACTATGAGCTTGCATTGATTCCACAGCGGGAAACGACATTTTTTTCTTTGTTTTTTCGGGGGGAAACCTTTAAACGGCACTCGGCCCTTATGGGGTAGGGCCTGGGGAGTGTGGGATTTCTACCTCACTAAAACCACCCCGGTGGTCAACATCTGCACAAACAAGGGAAGTCCCGAGACCTCTAAGAAGACCAACTCCGGAAACTCCCCATGCAACGCCTATGTGGCACATAGCCGGGAGCGGGAAATGACCTTCAATACCAGCTTATAGTCACCCTGCAGACTTGTTATCATTAGTCAACTACTGTAAATTGATAGAACCAACTGTATTGTATAGGAGAATAACTATTGCTTAACGGTTTTAATATTAATGAGGACTAGGTTAGGTATCGACGAAAAAACAAAATAACAGATTATTATCTTACCAATAAATGCGTATGTCGTTCTGTATATCAGGAAATACCCAATAATGATGTATCTGAAACAAACAAAGTGATGTCCTTAGTACTTAGCATTTTAGTGTAGTCCTTAGCACGACTGTTATTGTTTATGGAGCATTATAAAGGTTTTACGAGCGACGATTCAAAACTGACCGCACCGCGTTTCCAAGATAGTCCAGCTTTTAATCTGTTGAGTGGCTCATCATAATATTCTTATTCATATAGCACTGATAACCGTTGGACTGCCAAGTCAAAGTCACAAGTTTTATACCGGCACGCAACAATGTTTTTCGAATTTATGTGCGTACTCTAAATTAGTTTTCAATTGCTAAAAACGGTGAAGAGAACCGGCACAACTTAGAGATTTCTCAATGGTGTGTTAAGCTATGTTAGAGGCCTAGAGGGGGTTTTGACTCTAGGTAGTTCATTAACCCCACGATATGAAGAAGATTTGTATAACTTTGTCTATTATTATTCTACTATCGTGTCGACATGATATTGGATGTTTAAGAAAAAGGATTATTGTTTTCTTGTTTTAAGATAAATTGTGGGCAGAAGAGTAATTATGTACATTACCAGATTCTACTAACATGATAATAAACACGATAAAATGTATCCCTTACGTACGACACTTGAAAAAAGTTGGACCGATTGACAGGTCTGTTTAACAAACTGGTTATTTATTCCAATGTAACATTATTACAAGGCAAACTTTAATCTGTCAAGGAGTTAACCTAAACGTCCACATCTACACAGTCAACCTTTACTCTGACAGTTGACACTTAAGCTCCTAATCCCCAAAGGAATGAAAAATGGGGGATGAAAACTTCTGGAATTGGAATAGTTCGTGGTTTCAAAGCGATTGCTCAAGTACACTCGATGTCACCGCTATTGGACTGGTATTTGAAAATGTTAACGTTTTGATGATTTTTTACGTAAATTACTGTAAAGTAAAATTGTCAAAACTGGTACTGGTTGTACCCTTTATGCGGTAAATGCTATCATTTACCGCATAAAAATAATTCGGGCATTGAACGATGTATAAAATAAAGATGCACATTGTTCATATCATACTATAAATACTTGGCATAGTTTTAAATATGTGAAACTTCGGTTTACCCTTATTCAGACCGAAAAGATAAAAGAAAAAAAAACTGAAGAACTGAAAAGACTGCTGGAAGGACAAAGTTCTGAAAAACAAAATAAATCAAGCCTACTTTATAAACATTGTATATTAGTACTCTGTAACAGACTGTACTATACTGAATGTTATATAACAGCTATAAATACACGTCACAGAACAGCTGACGTGGCCACATGGCCGCCTCGCCTAGCATGTCACGCAAAGGGTTTTGGGCTTTGGACCAAGACAAATGTGTTTATTTCGTCTAAGTACTAGAACAACGTCTCCTTAGTTGTTTGTTAACAAGACGGACAGTACTTAGAGAGGACAGAGGAGATAAATATGCGGGGTTGCCTCACAGAAGTTTAGCTATAAAGTTTATTTCTTGGGTTCCTTCGTTAAACAATGTCACCTTGTAATTCCGTCACAGAAATTTGTTTTGGGAGTTAAGAATTTTGGGGTTAGTCCCTGAGTACCCCAATCCCCGAGTACCCCGTCCCGGAGAACCCCGAATACGAATAAATAAATCGGGTTTCTCCGGGACGGGGTACTCGGGGATTGGGGTACTCAGGGACTAACCCGAATTTTGTGGGTTTTTGTTTTATAGTAGGCAAATGATAGCCTTTGATGATTAAAATTTACGGTAATATATAAAACATGTGTTTAAGTTTTAACGCATCGGTAATAGCTGTGTCTAGGTCTACAAATACCATCTTTCTAAATGAGGTTCAGGAGTATACTTGGAGGAGTTAGCTTTGCTTTCATGATATTCCGTAAGAAAACTGTTAGTTTGTCTTTGCTTTTCATTGTAGTCTTAAACAAAACCGTCGTTTCACACCAGCTGTATTTACTACAACAATGTCCTGGGTTCGAATCCCAGCTCAGGCTAAGTGTTACTGGGTTTTTCCATTAGGTAATTCTCAGTGTCGGAACGGAGTCTGGATTTGTGCCCGGTTGAAGGCAATAGGCTCGCCCCCTATTACATTGGGACCTAAAAACGTAACTGGGGAAATGTGGGTGTACTATATGTGCTCCTCTGCCTACCCCTTCGAGGAAAACAGGCGTGATGTTATGTTATAAAAAAAATAACGGGCTCTAATTAAATTTTAACGACGAACTCACCAACAATATTTATATTAGCAGTCTAAAATGTCTTCAATCATCCATCAAAGTTGCCATTCATCAACGAAACTCAATATAATTTAATTGTTTACTTTAAAATGGCGCTCCAACCGATGGGTTCTACAAACAGAAATAGATGAAGGTAATTAACTTGGCATTGTAAACCTGTACTTTGATGGTCCCTTTGGCAAAATGACGCGGTTTTCAATTACCTACAAACATTATGAAGTTAACTGTATTTTATCTGGTTTCAATCGTTTAACAGTTGGATAAACCTTGGCGTGACGGCAAATTTTGATACTTTAGACCTTAGAGATTACTTAATAAGTCACTACTATTTAATTACATTTTAAAAGTTTCTAAATGCAGGGAAACAACAAACCTTATGAAACATTACCGAATATAACAGTATCGTCTCTTAAAAGGGTCACATTCAGTTTAGTTTAGACACTTGCGTCTGTGAAACTAAATGTATAATAAGAATTATTCTAAAAAGGAAACCTTGAGACCAGTCTTTTTTAAACCAGTTTTATACCTCCCGAATTTAAAACCTTATGCGTATATTTTTTTCTTAGAAGTATCTATCTTCACTACCTTTTTTGGCACATTAGAAATGAGACTGGCGAAATGAAGGTTTACAAAATCAGTAACACTCCTATTCCTAACCCTCCAGGCAGTACACATACTTAATTTAATAGGCACGTAAAAGGTTTCGGATTTTCTCTAGAGCCGTCTAGCAATTTAAACCTTTGACAACAATCTATCACATTCCTACTCTAACGCGTCACATTACATAGGTTACCTCAAAGTCCGCCGGTAAATTTAAGCTGTCGGTTTTAAGCGTCGTAGGTAAACCTCGTCTAGCAAATCCCTCACGTTTGCATATCTTTTGGTAACCCGAAAGCTAGGTACAGTCATTTATCACAGCACAGAGCTCTGCTGTAGGTACTCTCTGTCCTTAGGCAGGTTAAAATATATTTTGTATATTACTGTTGAACTTATTTTAGCCTAATAATTGTAAATACAGTCTTCAGAAACTGCTAGTGCCTAATAATTTTCCTCTGTTGAATTATTATAATGTTTGCTTAACGCGTTTAAACATCGCAGATATAGACTTAGCTGCCTATTCGCCAAATGTTAGTAATCATAAGGTCTACGTAGTCTGTGGTATTTGTTGCCATTTATCGGCCTGCACCAGGCTCGTCATCTGTTACGACGTGTATTCCGACGGAAACCAAAAACTATTGTATTTTTTAGGACATCGCGATATTTTTTTTTAGTTGCTTAATATCTGCTTATATGTATATACATAATAGCAGAAATAATATTAATAAATCAAAGTAAAATATTATTTAATCATGCTGGATAAATTTGTTGTACACTTTATCCTCATTATACAAACATACCTATGTAGATATAAGTACACCGATTACTAAGAAACCATCAACGTAACAACATTGTCAGCTTCATGAATAAATAATGAGAATATTATGATATGTTTAATATCTGGTCTAGTCTTGACGTGAACAGAAAACCACAATTTTAAACCATGGATTAAATCATACCTGTCACTGTCATTTTTATGTCAAAGGATAGATGTCAGTTGAATTAAGAAGTGATTACTTTTTTTTAATAATTGGGACACGCTCACTCATACCCATCATTGCGCCTCCTGTAAGCCAGGATCTACAATGATAACCATTGGGAACCATCGAGGCAATGAAGCTCGAGGCGTCCCAGAGAAATGACGACTGTCTTGGAACCCGCAACTAAATTAATCATAAAGAATATACATATAGGAGGAGTAGGAATATAAATTTAGTTTAATTTAGTAGAAAGTGGTTAACTTGAAACACATTTTATAATAACACGATTATGTTAACGTTTTCACCAGACTAACTAGTTATATGTAGAATTATAGAATAGAATAGAATTTTATGTATACAATTAATGATGGAAATATATCATCCTCATTATCCGACTGGGGAAATTCAGTTGCCATCTTTAGTCTTCATTTATTCTGTCTCCATGTTTTATTGAAGGTAATTTTTAAGTTACTACGTGGGGGAATCCTTTGTTTTTTCGTTTAGGTACGTCGCTAATGCGACCAAAATGTTTACAATTTTCAATAATCTTTGAAACGTACATTTTGAGTTATATTTGTGAACTGTAATATTGTATATAATACATAGATAACTTTTTTAAAACTATCTACGTAATATAATCCTATCATTTTATGATCTTACGTAATAAATAATACCTAGGTTAAAAAATTCTTTAACCAACCAAAAAAAATACTTACTTAAAAGTGTATAAAAGACCATTCAAACTTCAAAGGTTACCAAGCAAATAGATTTAAATAGAGTAACTAGTAGAAAGCAAAGCCTTATCTGAATCGCGATTAAATCGAGTCTTACATTCATTACAATCTCTGAACCACGAATACGTGATTACTTGAATAGGGCAATACTAAAATCACGTTCCAGACTACGCCGCTTCCAATTAAGACGTGTTACAAATGTCAAAATTACTAACACCGTCAACTGTCTTATCTTCTACCGAGTCGTTAGCGTTCAATTTGCTTAGTGGTGTAATATGATATTTCTTGACACAGTCTAAAAAAAATACTAAACTATTTCGGTCCCACTGAATTTTTTTTCTGAAATATCTTTGCGAATTTCTACACTATGTCATTCAAGTCTGCCGATCACACAGTCATGTATCGATGATATATGTGTGTGTTCTTGTTACATTTTACTTGTATAATACATGAAATTGCTTTCATGTTCAATTAAATTAGATATTCGTATGAGGTTTGATGAAGGCTGTGATGGCGGGGCAGGTATTAATTAAGCTGTGTGTAAGTATTTGTATAGATGACGTCACGATGTGACGTACGGTGTTCATTTCGTTTCGCGTTCCTCTATAATTAATAAAGTCGTAGTGGGTGAGCGTTTATTATCCCGGTGTTTCGAAAACGTGAAGCGAAAGCGATCAAAGTGAATGCTCGTGATCACGGATCGTCTTGTCTCGGAATTATTCTTAAATAAGTAATTGAAAATAACTTCATAAGCTATTGAATGGCCGAAGATACCTAATGAACTGAAGATATGTAACGAAAATCAGAAGCGAGGCTAGGTATTTTTGTTTCTTGATTGTGCTTGTTATGAAATAGAATTAAAATAAAGTATTTGGCAAATTTGCCACATTCAAAATTACTGAGACCATACGCATCCTTGCATTTTTTAAAATTAGACATCTAATGAGGTAATTATAAAATTAAATTAAAACACGAGAATTAACGCAAACACAAGTCTTTAACTTTGGCTTGACGTTTTAACTAGGTTGCACCGGCCTAAATCGCAAGCTGACCCAACTTGTGTTCGCATTAACTCCTGTGTTGTAATGTAATTTTATTAAAATCGTGCAACATGATAGTTTTAAGTACCTATAGATAGTAACTTATAAATTTACTAACATGGAATCGTTCTACTTAACCAAGATAACACAAGCTTTAACATAACACAACATCCCGCCTGTATTCCCCAAAGGGGTAGGCAGCGGTGCACATATAGCACACCCACACTTCGCCAGTTATGTTTGTAGGTCCCTATGTAATAGGGTGCAAGCTTATTGCCATCAACCGCACACAAATCCAGACTCCGTGCTGCTACTAAGAATGACCTAATGGAAAAACCCAGTAACATTTTGCCCGACCCGGGATTCGAACCAAGGACCTCATGCTTAGCAACCACTAGACCAACGAGGCAGTCTCAGCTTTAATTACCAGTAACTTATTATTTGTAATTTATTATAAGCAATTCTGTTTCTTTATTTTTCTTTCAACAAAAAATCCAGCCCGAAAAAGATCATTAGTCTTTACAAAACAAACTAGGACAAATGTAACGAGAATTAAATCAGTCTAACTGTTTTTATCGAGTCTAGATTCCAGGCAGGTATAAATATTTACGAACGGCAAAATAAACTTCAACAATCAAAGAGTTAAATTAGTTCCAATTGCAGAAACAAATAAAACTGCTTTGTTTGAACTAAAAGTGTTTTAATACTGGGTTAAATGTTTTGGAAAAGTAAATGAAAGTCAGAGTAACGCATTGTAGTTGACATTTTTTATATTGGTTACATATATGAAGAAGAATATTGAGTTAGTATTTGAGACCTTTAATATTAGAAAAGTTGAAAGGTTATTCGTTTATCGTAGTTTTTATAAAGAGATGAAACCTTTTCTTAAATAGCTGATTATTGTTCAAAAAGGTTGAAAAAGCTTTGCACGATAATAAATATTAAGAAAAGCTCTACTCAACTGCAAAACAATTGACAGTGAAATATATTATTTTAACATCCATAGCTTTCAGCTTTATCTAAATACTAGCTGCGCCCCGCGGTGTTACCATCTACATTTTTTTGTGATCAAACGCCTGTGTTAATCCATGGTGTCAGCAATGTCCATATGAAATGTCATCAAAATCGGTATAGTTGTTTGACCGTGAAGACGTAAGAAACATTCACACACATTCACAGACTTTCGCCTTTATAATATTAGTGACATAATGGTCGCTTCTTAAGGTGTCATATACTTTTATGTCGAGAATTTTTCAAACTTACAAGTGCCTAGGGCCACCCACCCTTTCTCACGGCACGTTGCTTAACTTGACGCGGCGCGGCGCGACTTGTATCACGCGCCGTGGGAAACCACCATTAGAGTAATGCAAAACAATTGACTTAACGTAATTATATTTGTAATAAACTGGGTCGTATAATAATTTAATGTTCCACATTATAGCGCATAATAATATACCTTTTTATGAGCTTTATTCGATTTGTAAAGCTAGGTCAAACCGAACGCTTGCAAGAACACCTGTGAACCCGTGATTGAAGATTTATGAAGACTAGTCAAAGAAACTTGAGAAACTTCAATAATGTAACTCGATTATTTCTTTCATGCTTTCATGGATGCCTGGGAATTATATTTAGAGAAATCTGTATAATGGCCAATATGGGCAATCATATTTTAATGACTGGTCTAATGGTTAGTGACCCTGACTGCCAAAAGTGGAGGTTTTGGGTTCCATTCCAACCTTGAAAAAATATTTGTGTGATGAGCATATCATTTGTTCTGTGTCTCGGTGTAATTTGTCTATAATATGTATGTATTAAGGAATATATAAGTATGTTTGTCAGTTGTCTGTTTGCCTTAATACAGGCTCTGCCTAGTAATGGATCAGATCACAAATTGTATCCTATAAAATACAAACAATTGCCAAAATCATCAGTCGTGATGACGAAATAAACTGACAGTTCTGTTACACATATACCTCATAGTAAGGACACTGCAAGCTATTCGCGACGATACTCATTAAAGCTGCCGCATAAAGCTGCGTCTCTATAACGCGCGAGTGACAGCGATTTAAGCTTAATGGCGACGGCTGACGGTCGAGTATCAGGCACTATTTTCGTCAATTTCGTTAGAGATGCATATTGTTTGATGATGCAGCTACTAGCTGGCTAGGCAGTAGATAGATTGAAATCAAAATATCGTGCATTTAGATCATAATTTGTCGGAGTTGCGGGTAACAGGCGGATGCAAATAGCAAGCTGTCATTCATTGTGGCATTCAAAGAGGGAGGCCTTTGTTTAACTTTCGGCTAATGACGATGATGGCTATGAGATCGTAATTCTTCAAAATGTTGAGGGAACATTTTTTTTTGTATTAAAGACGTCATCTTTAGTCTAAAATAGGTACGTCATTTTTCCTTGTTACCAATAGGATTTCAATGTTTGCATCAAGCATACAAATAGTAGTATAGTGCGTTCCTTAAACGTTCGACTACCGAGCTGTGCAATGTTTGCGCTCGCGTACCTAGACGCAACCTAATATCAGCCTATAGAATACCTGCAACGTATGCTCACGCACAGCAGCATTTATTGGCGATGTTACGCGACTATACATGGCTATACGTGGCTTTACATGGCTATACATGGCTATACGTGGCTATACATGTCTATACGTGGCTTTGTCACTCCTGAGTTACCGCCACCGCCACCGACTATACCTAATACCGTGTTTTATTCTGGTTACGAGTGGCAGCGCGGCCAGATCATTTGTAACTGGGTCACTTTTATTCGCGACCCAGAATAGTTTTCCGCTGTCAGCATTCGCCCGAGTATTAGAACCCAACGACTTTGTGCGACACGAATGAATGAATGGATTTTTATTTTTAGAAGGCCTCTCTGTTTATTTTAACTTGTGCTTCATGAACGCGTACGTATGGTTTAACAACTCAATTGCGTGAACTGCGAAAACTTTTTTGAATGTAATGTTGGCGTACATATCTAGCAACATCCCTGAGATCCCCAAACTATTCCCACTACCCTAGTCAGTGGAGTCCTCCCTTTTATTATCAACACTAATTCACAGCACTAATATGCCGTATATTATGTAGGAACCTATTACTATTAATTGGTTCCACAACAGTTCGACCAAAGGGAATTACATTTTCGACCCATCCCCTCACAAAATGGTCGAAAAATCGACCGCCAAGAAAATGAAAAGCTAGTTACTTCACCCTGCCTGTGTAATTACAATGCCCTTATGGAGACGTGTCTGCAAGCTAATTGCATTATAAAATACCAACTATAGTTATCATTAAATGCGACGACAATGCGAGAATCATTGTGTAGGTATATGTAATAAGTATAGTAATTTGTATACAAAATAAATGTCGCTTCCGCATAAAGTTTGTTGTTTATTTCTTATGCTCGTGATAGTGTTACTAAAGTAAGTTGCAGCTAAATATCACCTGCAAAAATGTCCAGATCTGAGACATCTGTAGACCAAATTAATAAATATACTGTAAAATTAAGGTAAATGATAATTTAAGTATTATTTAGGTTATCATGCATATTTGCGACACCCTTGAATACCATTGTACACCATATTTTTGCGAGTAAATATTTGAATTTGAAACAAAAATATTTGTCCCGCGCGGGGACTCAACCCACGGCGATTACCTATACTACGTCTGCCTACCCCTTCGAGGAATATAGGCGTGATGTTATGTTTATGTTTTACGACATAACATGAATGACACATGTTATGAGTATTTACGAGTAGGAAGAAGGTCAAGCGCACGCAGTTGTATAGTTTCTCAATGTTGAGGATAATAATTATGTTGTTGTTTTTATCATTCTCCGTATAAGCTATAACTTTTGTTAGTTGGAATGCAATTAATTGATATATTGGTTTATCAATAGTGATTTAACACATACTGTATACCTACTAATACATAATATAATAAACAGTTAAAAGTTTGTTTATATGTAAGCGGACTAATCTTTGGAACTATCT
This sequence comes from Abrostola triplasia, assembly GCA_946251915.1. Lineage (NCBI taxonomy): Eukaryota > Metazoa > Arthropoda > Insecta > Lepidoptera > Noctuidae > Abrostola > Abrostola triplasia. The sequence continues at coordinate 4,087,606 of OX276433.1, forward strand.
ACGTAATTTCCTAAAATCTATGCTTATCACTATCTAACCAATATTTAGAATGGAGGAAAAAAAATCCAGGCAGACATTCTCGTAAGTGAAAACTCGTTTCTAAATTAAAACTGGGAAAAACATGTGCGATTGTACGTATACCTGGGGTAAGGAATCGCAGAGTGTTGGGTGTCTACCTTACAAAAACCACCCCGGGGGTCACCATCTGCATAAACAAGTGAGGTCCCGGGATCTCTAAAAAGAACAATCTCCTTATACGAGGCCTATTAGGTACATCCCTGGGGAAGTACATATTATTATACCTATTAAGTTTACTTTTTTATTAATATTTATTATCAGTTAGTCTTAGCTGTCATTTAATTTAATATTGAAGTATTTATAATAAGATAAGTCAGGATGTTAAGCGGTTGCGCCAACGCGTAGACACCTCTTGTTACCGATACGGCATACCATCCCGTAGTTTTGTCCTGTAGTGGCAATTTGCGTCTGCGCAGGGAGTGGCTGATTTCATACTGGTTATAAGAAAATTAAATTACAACACGGGAATTAACACGAACACAAGTTTTTATAAAGCAGACTCAGTCTGCTTGCAACCACGTCCGGTGTAACTCGGTCGAAAAGTAATAATAATAATTAATAATAATTCTTTATTGCACACAAAAAAAAAATTCATACAGACATTTGACAGATGAAATGTAATGTACACAGGCGAGCTTAACTCAAAAATTGAGTTCTCTAACAGCAAACCTTTGTTAGAAAGAGATTTTATCGATGAGGACAGAAGAGTGCACAACAAAAATATCTATAAAAAAATAATAATAATAATAAAACAAAAGTTACAATTTAACTTAACTAAAAATAAAATAAAAAAATACATACATACATATATAAATACATACTATATCTCAAGCTGAAAGGAAATGCTCTTTGATTTTCTTCTTGAAAACAACCAACGAACGGCTATCACGCACGGAGTGTGGGAGAGAGTTCCAGAGGCGCACAGCACGTATAGTAAAAGATTTATCGTAGCAGCTAGAGGAGTGAAGAGGAGTACGAAGGAGAAGAGAGGAAGAGGTCCGACAAGGTTTTCCCCTGGGGACAAGAAATTCAAAACGTTCCCGAAGATAAACTGGAGAATTAGAGTTATGAAGAACGGAGTATAAAAGAGAAAGAATGTGTAAGTCTCGACGTTGCCGAATCGGCAACCACCCCAGTTTGGCCCGGAACTCCGACACATGATCGTACTTCCGAAGTCCAAAAATGAAGCGGATGCACAGATTCTGCAGACGCTCAAGTTTATTAAGATGTTCCTCCGTAACATCGAGAAAGGAGACATCTGCGTAATCTAGAAGAGGCAGTAAAAGGGATTGGGCGAGAGTAATTTTAGTTTGAAGAGGCAGGAACTTCTGGAGACGCTTAAGTGAATGGAACGAGCAATAGACCCTCCTGCTTACCTCAGCAACGTGTGTGTCCCAGGATAAGTGGCAGTCAATAAAAATACCTAAATTCTTGGCATTACTGGAGTATGCTATAGGAACCGAGTCATATACTATTGGAGGGAGACACTGGTGACTCAACTGACTGTTTAAGTATCTGCCACCAATAATAAGAGCTTGTGACTTTGCGGGATTTACTACAAGACCAAATGATTTTGCCCACTGATTAATTTTACCAAGATCATTATTGATGGCGGTAATGGCGTCGAGAACATCATCTGTTTTAAAGTGCCGATACAGTTGCAAGTCGTCTGCATAGAGATGATAATGTGAAGAAATAACTTTAGTGACGGCATTAATAAAAATGGAGAAAAGAAGAGGAGAAAGGACGCCACCCTGGGGAACACCCGCAGCAAGATCGCACCAATCAGAGGAGGCCTCATCGACGCGAACAGACTGCGACCGGCCCCGAAGGTAAGAGCTAAACCAATTCGTTGCAGAGGAAGAGACATTAAGAGAGGATAAGATCCCTAAGAGTATATCAAAGTCAACTGAATTAAAGGCACTGCTAAAGTCTAATAGCACCAAAACTGTTAGAAGTTTATGTTCCATGGCCAGTCGGATATCATCAGTTATCTTCACTAAGGCTGTTATAGTACTGTGGCCAGGGCGAAAACCAGATTGGTACGGACTTAACAGGCTGTGAGAGGAAAGATAGTGAGACAGTTGACTTTGAACCACACTTTCGAGGACCTTGGATAGGACTGGAAGTATGGAGATTGGCCGGAATTGTGTTAATGAAGAAGGATTTGGATTTTTGGGTAACGGTAGGACATGGGCCCTTTTCCAAGAGGAAGGGAAACAGCTGGTATCTAGGGAGTAATTTATAACATGAGTGATTACAGGGACAAGGTTATCTAGGATGGGAAGAATCATTTGAAGTTGGAGGCCATCGTCTCCTACCGCTTTTGAGGAGATAGATTGGATGTACTTCTTTATCTCTCGCTCTGCAACGTGTTTAAAGATAAACGAGGTACAAACTGGCATGGGGAGACTAGAAAGATTATGTAAAGTTACAGATTTAGTAGTGCCATCCATGGTAACGGGAGCTTTGGAGAAGTGACGATTAATTGTGTTAAGGTCCATATTAATGGCCCCACCACCAGTTACTTTACCGATACCAAGGGATTTCAGGAATTGCCATACCTGTGATGTGTTGAAATTTTGAATGGAGTTATGTATGTAGCGCCTTTTTGCATCCCTACACATACGACTGCAACGATTACGTAACTTTTTGTAGAGAGACCAGTTCTCATCGCACGAATCTTTTTTGAAGCGACGTTTCGCCTTGTCCCTTTTTGCCATAGCACGCTTGATAACGTCCGTTAACCAAGGTGCAGGGAGATGCTTAACCCTAACTTTTTTAAGTGGAGCGTGCGTGTCGTACAGTGCTAAGAGTAACTTATTAAATTGTGAAACTTTTTCATCCACATCACCACTGTTGTAGACAGGCGACCAGTCGATATTGCTCGCATCCAATCCTAAACGATCCATATCTATGTTCTTGAAACTGCGAAGGAAAATAAATTTAGATTTACGTTTAGGAGGGCGTAATTTATACGAGAGAAAGATAAGGTCGTGATAAGAGAAAGAAGCAGAAATTTGCCCGTGTATGGCTACTTTGCTGGAGTCAGAGACAAGTATCAAATCAAGAAGAGAAGGAGTACTGTGAGGAGCATGGTGAGATGCATTAAGTTGTAGAATTTCCATATTGACAGAAGAGACAAGGGAACGGAGTTTACGGCTTCGCACATCGTCCTTAAGCAAACAAGTGTTGAAGTCTCCGAGGATAACAGTGTCGTCATATAAGGCTGAAAAAGATTCTAATTTTGATTCGAACGAGTTGAAATAATCTATTTGACAGGACGGACTATAATAAACACCTAGAAGTAATTTCTTACCATTAAAAGTGACTTCGATAAAGAGGTGCTCAGCAGATTTTGTATAAGTACTCGGAGATTGATCAACTACTTTATGGAGAATATCCCCTCTAAGATAAATGGCGACGCCTCCACCTCCCTTGCCTGTTCTGTCATTACGTACAAGCTTGTAGCCGGGTAAAGAATAATGCGTAGAAGGAAGAGAAGGTTTCAAAAAGCTCTCGGACACAAGAACTGCATGAATCACATCAGAGTCGAAGGACGATATTAAGTCGGAATGATGTGCAGGAATACTCTGAGCATTAATGTGAACTAAATTGAGAAATTTGCTAAAGCATTTGAAAGTAGAAGAAAGTTGATCACGCAAATGTATACAATCATCACTAAACGCACTGGCATAGCTTTCGTCGGACGCACAAGAAGAAGAGCAAGATGCAAAACTATCATCAGAGTTATCAAACATATAAATATCAATAATAATAAAATAACTATAGCTTAACTATGTATAACACAAAATACAACTAAAACGGTTAACATATTCATTCCCGATGCACTCGCCAGTTAGCTCAAAAGACAAGTATTTAAATTACACTATTATTTTCACTAATGATTCTGAACGTACCTTGTTTAAGACATAATCTGTCAGTAGATTGTCATTGTCAACACTGTCAGCCACAAACACGAGGACGTACACAAAAGGAAAAGTAATATTAATATATACTGACACCCGACAGTCATAAATAATAAAAGCCCCGGCTAACTAAAGCAAAACAGAACAATTAGTGGGTACACAGATTATTTAACGGGCTTACGTGACCTCTTATCGAGAGCGGATTTGCCGACGGGTTGATGCAATGCACCCTTTGGAACCGCACCAGTTGTGTCTTCGGAGGAATCCACAGCACCGATGGGGAATTGTGCCATCAAATCCCGCAGCTCAGCTGCCGACTCAATTTTGCGTCGACTCTTATTTGGGAGAAGGATATTTATTTTGCCTTCCGAGGTCCAGCACTTATTGACGCCATAGTATTTCCGCGCACTGATGAACGTGTCATGTCTAGGCTTAGTTAAGAACTCAGTAAGTACTAGTCCGGAGCCCTTCAAGGCGGTCTTGCTGCGCCATACCTCACTCCGCAGATGGTGACCCAGGAATCTAATCAGTAGGGGTCGAGGCTTGCCCACATCAGCGCCAAGGCGATGGCAGGCTCCTATGTCAGTTGAAGAGACATTAGAAATCTTCATTGTACCTGTCAATGTACATACAGCTCGGGCCACATGGTCTTCATCCTTCTGCTCCGGGAGGCCATGGAGGAGCAAAACCTGCTTACGAGACGCCATCTCATGCCGGTCCAGCCCAACAATCAGTAGCTCCATCTGGGTTTTAAGAGCACTTACTGTTGACCAAATTAGGCATTTAAATTCAGTAAACTCACGGGATAGACTGGCAATTGTCTTGTGAGTAGCCTCATTGGTACCAGCAGCCTTCAGGTCTTCCTTGTACTGATGCATCCTCGTGGAGAACGTTGCAGTCAGCTCCTCCATGCAATTGGATAGCTTGGCGTAGAGGTCCATTTCAGAAAATATGAAGAAAAGTGAAAGATAAAAGTGAGAATTTTTAAAAAGTGAGTGCACCGAAGATTATTAGGAACTTTTAGAACATTTCGATTTTAAAAACTGTGAGTTTTCTATTTATTAATTTAAAATTAAAGAAGAGCACTTAAAACTTGTGTTGTCACTTCAACTACCCTCAGTCAAAAAAAAAAAAAAAAAAAAAAAAAAAAAAAAGTCACACCAATTTTTTTTTATAATCCTACAACGCGATAGTCTATCTATCTAGTTCGTTCATAGTTCATTCATAGGTCTAGTTCGTTCATACTGGATATATAGAAATCAAATGTAGGTACATTGGTAGCTTGTATCTGGCACAAGACACAAAAGTTTATGCAGCGCTTAAAAGTCTGACCATAAACACCAAGGTCTATCGTCCCCAGCAACTTGGAAGCGAAGTAGCCAATCTATGCCAAATACTGGTATTTAACAGCGACTAGACTGGAAGCTAATCCCAGCAAAGTTAGGAAATACCCAGTAAATAAAACCTTATTTTATGGCCAACACAATTAAATATATAATATACAATTTATCATAACATAACATAACATAACATCACGCCTGTATTCCCCGAAGGGGTAGGCAGAGGTGCACATATAGTACACCCACATTTCGCCAGTTATGTTTTAGGTCCCAATGTAATAGGGGGCGAGCCTATTGCCATCAACCGGGCACAAATCCAGACTCCGTGCTGTTACTGAGAATTACCTAATGGAAAAACCCAGTAACACTTTGCCCGACCCGGGATTCGAACCTCGTGCTCAGCAGTCGCGCTTAGCAGCCACTAGACCAACGAGGCAGTATACAATTTATCACCATACATTGAAACTAAAACACCCATTTTGCTAAAGCAATTACAAATTGCGTGTTGCGTTCACGCCATTCCCCGTTCAGATACCTTTACTATAAACTCATGTTGGTTTAGCAACAGCGTCGTTTCAAAGGAGATTCTCTAAAGGATTACGTAATTATATGACTTAGCGCTAGCGCATTACATAGTTAGGTCTAGGTTAGGTAACGCGCACTGAGGAGGTTAGACTCAGGAAGTTGGTAGCATGCTTATTATGCTTAAAAGATGGAAAATTATGTGTTATGCTTTTGAGACTGCTTTATATTTTGAGTTATAGTCGTGATAGCCTAGTGGTTGAAATACCGGATTTTTATATACAAGGTTTCAGGTTCAAACGTAGGCAAATAGCAATGTGATTTTTACAATGTCATAAATACTTTCTTAGATAAGACACAACTGAGTAACGGTAACGGAAAACATTGTGAGGAAACCTGGATTTAATTATCTGAAATCGCCAACTCGCAGTGAGCTAGCATGCAATGCTCAATTCTTTTCTTTAAGAGAAGATGCCTTTGCCCTGCAGTGGGACAGTTATAGTCTGTCATTATTATATTTTGAGGAGATAATACCTATAGTGTAGATGAATGAATTGAGTCACTGTTCTTAATAAGTTGAAGCTGTTGGTTCTGCGTCTGGTATTTATCCAGTCTGCCTGCTGTCCTATAGGATGAGAGTATTCATCATCATCAGCCGGAAGACGTCCACTGCTGAACAAAGGCCTCCCCCTTAGAACGCCATAAAGAACGACAGCTTGCCAATTCCATCCACCGGTTGCCCGCAATTCTGACGATATCGTCGGTCCATCTGGTGGGAGGCCTGCCAACGCTGCGTCTTCCGGTTCGTGGTCGCCACTCGAGAACCTTTCTTCCCCAGCGGTTATCGGTTCTTCGAGCGATATGGCCTGCCCATTGCCACTTCAACTTGCATATTCTTCGAGCTATGTCGGTAACTCTAGTTCTTTGGCGAATTTCCGTATTCCGGATCCTGTCGCGCAAAGAAACCCCGAGCATAGCTCTCTCCATAGCTCGTTGAGTGACTCTGAGCCTCTCCAAAAGGCCAACCGTTAGCGACTAGCGGATGAGAGTATTAGGGGATACATAATAAAACAGTGTTTCTGCATACTAGTGGACCAAAGAACTCCTGCCTGTTATGACATAAAACATTCGACAGTGAAATTCTGTCAGGTTTTTTTATATGTTACTGCTTCATTGTTCTATTGACTCATCAGATACATACATACTTCTATACAAACACCTTTATGTACCCTTTCGGGGAATAATGATATTGTTATGCTATTATACTCTTATTATAACTGATTATTATATACACCGAGTAAAACGATATTCATTCCTCGGAACACCGTCACCGACCCTATCATTCAAACTCACGATAATTTACCATCCTTAACTTCGAGACGTGTGGCTAGCGACACTTGTAATCGACAGGTATGCAAACTAGGTTCTACCTTAACTACTTTTTAGCATAAAATGCAATGACACTTGAGTGGCGCTTATAACCTTTTATAATTGCATCTTTAAACTATCTTGGGCGTAATCAGGCTCGTAATGACAGCCTCTGTCGGCGACACTTAATCGAATGGAAATTAAGTGCATTTCATAAATGGACACGATACCAATGTACAGCTACTGGTTGCGGTAATTTCAATTTTAAACTTTAAGTAGTCGATCATAAAGTTCGAAATTGATTTGCGTTTTGTTCAAATCTCGCAGGGTTGGCTAAACAGGATTTTTAAATAATAACAAGTTTCTGCAAAAATTTGGAGTTAACTTATTCATGATAGTAGAAACCTTTTAATGAGTTACTTCATTATTATTTTTCATATTCTGCGTATTTCCTTTAGTGGGCACTTATACCTATACAATTTTAAGTTGGTCGTGTCCTCAAAGTCGCTTCTAGGCATGAGATTAAATTTCTAGGTATTACAGTGAAATCAAAATTTTCTGTGAAGTAGATTTTTCACATTAGCAGTGAGAGATATGAATCTGTAATCTCGCCTAATATAGATCAATAAGCAAGCTATAAGATCCCCATCTATCATTTTAGCCTCAATGCAATATATTATACGCCTTTATGAAATAATATGAATGTTCAAAGGATACTCATGTGTTATCTACCTGTAGCTAGGTAGTCAATCAACAAAGAACGTGTCCTACGACGAATTGCCAATATAATGTAAAGTCTAGAACGAAGCTCATTAAAAATAATGGTCCTATATACAAGTCATAGACGGTTCTGTGACTAATATATAGTTCTACAAGGAACCGCTACCGTAGAAGGCAGGCTTTTAAACGTATATAACTCGTATATAATTATGTCATTGATTGACAGCGGTACGGATAAGGTTGCTACATGAAAGGGAATAATAATATGATTTAAAGTAGCGGTTTTTTCGTCGTCTCACGTCGATGTTTAAAAGTGTCGTGAATTTTGCCGGAATTTTGCAAAGAAATAAAATTATACGAGGTTTTACTAAGCCTAAAACTAGAATAAACTAAGTGGAGCTAAGTAAATCCTTTTGCGAACGGATTTGAGGTGGTTGGGAAAAAATATTTTTGTGTAAAAATTATCATAAGTTTTGCCTGCCTTGTTTCCAAAATGATAGAAGAAGACAGTATGTATTATTGTTCTGAATGTTGTTTGACCAATGAATGGTGTAATATTAACCATCGTAACGATGTCGCTATTTGTTTTTTTTTTCTTTTTTTAAAAAAAAACGTCGCTCCAAACTAGGAATATCTCCTGTATCGTAGGTGCGTTTCACAAACATGAAATATTCACATACACAAACACCCAGACTCGGGACAAACATCTGTGGTTCGCACAAAGTTTTGCCCCGTGCGGGAATCGAACCCGCAACCCTTAGCGCAGCAGTCCAATCGCTTAGCCACTGCGCTAATCAGGTCGTCGCTAATCGCTATAATATGGTGGTAAAGAATGGGGAGCCATGGACATTGGACCCACCAAACTTCAATAAATAAATTTGGTCTATGTCCAGCAGTGGACTGAGATAGGCTGATGATGATGAAGTCCAGTCCAGAAATATTATCTCAAATACCATTTTATTAATCCACCAACTGAGGAGACAGAGGTGAGCTCCTAAATTAAAGAATTAAAAAGAATACCATCTCATCGTTTAAAACTTTTCCTTCAGACAAGTACAATGATCCTTCAAGCACAAACATGGAGACAAAGTGGTTTAGCTGATTATGCACATTTAAAATGAGCAAGTTAAGAGCTTGTTACTATCTGTGCAGTCACTGTCCAAATACTGCTTTTTAATGTTATTTCTACCCTCGTGTACTTAACTGACAGTATTCATAAAATGTCCAAGTGTTTATACAAGTTTTTCTTGTACAAGGAGTGAGTCAAGCAGACTTGGAATATCAAATACACGAATAGCCTGAACAACTTTAGCAGTAAAGATTATAGTTATTCAAAAGTAGAAGAGTAATGCAATGTTCCAATGACTACGTCTCAAGTTTAAAAAAAAAAGATTTTAATAGACCAACTTTTTGCTTTTTTTTCAACACTACATAGGCTTCTTTTGGTAGTGGCCAACCTTTTCATCTATTTAGATGCTGAGATTATGATTAAGACGCATCTAAATTTAGAACGTTTTCAGTTCGAAAGACATAAAAAGGGACGCCTAAATGTCAACATAGAGTAGTTAATGTTATTTAAACTTCAATCCCGTAAATGGAAAACCTTTTTTAACTCAAAATACCCTGACTTTGTCTGCAAAGTATATTACTCTATAGAGGTATTTTTTACAAAAAGTCTCATTTTCGTAGGGAAGCACTTCAACTAGCTCATACTAAGTTATGCCAGCTAGTCGCATTAAAAAAGTCGTTTTCATTAAACACATTATTTTATTTTAATAAAAGTTGATGACTCAATACTGATATACTGTTAAAGAATTCAAGGAAGTTTGTATACAGTTTAACCGTAACTGTTTAGGGTAGTGTTATACATGACGTATATTTCAAATAAAGTGTTAATAATTAATCAATGAGCGGAATGAGCCAAGTATGCTCGGATGTAAATGGAAATCCCTCGATACTTTTTTTTAAATTTTTTTAATAGGTAATCTGATGACATAATTACTAAGTATCAGCCCTAGTTATGATTAACCTATCCGGCATGAGTGCAAAAATGTAATGAGCTTAGGGAGAATTTTTATAATAGCGTTGACCGGCGCCATCCAAGATCAATGGTGATTGGATGACTTCCGTATATTTATAACACATTATATCTATGTTATACCTGTGTACGTTGAGTGATTAATCGTAAAGATAACCGTTCAAGATTTGTAAAGAAACCTTTTCTTATATATTACGGCTTTAATACCCTATGGGGTAGGCAGAGGTGTATCCTCTATCAAAATTCTATATACTAACATACTGCCGCTGGATCGTATGTTTTAAAAGTATAATTACGTTTTCTAGTATACAAATAAAAGTATAATATTTATTTTTAAATAGAAAGTAAGCATTTAAAAGGTCGGAAACTTCTTCTTTTGAAACTAATGTTTTAATAATCATTTTAATCGATGTGGAGAAAGGGATATGGAATTTCTTAAAAGCGAAGATCTTTCAACCAGGTGGTGGTATGTCTGGTGGGCCGCGGCGCCCCAATCCTCAACTCGGGGCAGCTGTATTATAGCTAGCTAATGTGATCTATTCGCTATCACAATGCAGGATTTACAATCTTATTTTATCCTTCGTTGTGTATGCAGATGTCACTATATCCTTATAGACGGTTTGCCATAATTTTAGTATCCCAATTTTTTTTACGCTTTAGAAAATAAACTGGAGCATTGGGCGGCATGATTTCAGAGGAAAGTCGTAATTTACCTTACATATTTATTGTCAGACACATTTAATATTAGACGGATGCTTACGAGAAATGCAATACCAATTATCTTTAAAACACGTGAGAAAATAAATAATTAACATACATTTTTTTACACCATATAAACACACGCAAATTATATTTTATTTGAGCGTGTGTGTAGTTTCACAACAATTTTCAATATATTTTAGTTAGAAACAGTTAATAACTGTCAGTTAAGTATTATCGTGAGAATATCAGTAAGGTAAGCTAGTTATCAGTAGTTTATGTCATGCATTTAATAACGTCGTAAGTATTCGTCGATAGAGCCTATTAAAAACACCGCTGTGCCAATTCACACTCTAATTGGTTGATTTTAAATCGAATTCTTATTTAAATCAGCTGTCGCCTAATTCCCATTGGATAAAGGAAACGATAATAGCGATCGTAATCGTGGACTCTAATTGGTGGCTACCACTTAAACAGATAAACAGCTATTCTCTCTCTTTCTCTAAAGAGATAAGCGTCGATTCGATCTGTTGTCTTAAATAATAGTGTGCTGCGATGGTTGATATTATATTGGCATATGATTATGCTTGGACGTGCCTTAGTAGCAATTCTGATAACAAACTTTAAGTTTACAATAAATCGAATTAATTATTACTAAAGATGGACGAAAACAGGGCAATGTTAGCAAAATAACACTGCTCCCTGTAAAATACATACACACGGTTCTTTCTACAAAATTTCCGATCATAAGAAAATGTTACGTCTTCGTCATTAAAGTAGTCAGCCTCGATGTACCCGTATTACATACACGCTGCCAAAGAAGATATAAAGTCTTAGATATCCAGTAATTGAACTTCAAATATATCAAATATAACTTCAGTAATAAATAACATTTTATAAACAGAAAAATGCATAAACTTCTATATCAATTTGCTACTGGCCACATTAATCCTGCACTCTAATCTTCCAAATTCAAATACAATGCGACTGATTCGTAAAGCCATTATTTAAAACTAGAATACGGCACAAATATCTTTCAACTGAACTGCGCGATCGATACGGAACGTTACCATATAAAACACCGGACCTCTTTATACGTAGAACGAAATGCACTTTAAGGTACAAGGATATCGGAAAAACATTAGTCTTGGATGGAGAGATATGACAATGGAACCGGATCCTTTCAGAGCTTTATAGTGAATTTTCTGTTTATTGAATGATTGTGCAACAAGTCATTGTTAATTGAATTTGACTTTGTTAAACTTGTGATTTTGATGGAATAAAGTTTTTTTTGAGAATTTTGTATAAATATGATTACTACTAATAGGTATGTTTAAGTTACCTATTTTTTTTTGCATAAAATTAAATACAAATCAACCGACGAGCGTGTATGTGGAATGAAGCACAAGAAGTATGCCAGGATCGTAGCAAATGGAAATTCGTGGTCTCTGCTTACCCTTCAGGGAAACTGGCGTGACTTTATCGATGTATTAAATACAGTACAAATAAATATATTTAGACTCTAGTCTTTTGTTGCTCCGATCCATAAATTTTGAACTGTTTGGAAAATAAAACCAGTTTTATCTGTTTCCAATTAATTTCAATAGGGTCAGAAAAACTTTACATTATGCACCTATGACATAAGATTTATGAGCCGCGTAATCTGTGTTTGTAGAATTCTGATAAAAAAGTAGGTGCCGTCGCATACCGCTTCGGTGATTAGAAGCGTGATAGTATGCGTTAGCGATGAATAAATTTGTTTTAGGTAATCTTTCTTTAATTATTTTTAACCGGCTTTAATGGGGTAAAAGAATGATATTTGAATGTATTAATTTACATAATAATAACAGCGTATAACTGTCCCACTGCAGGGCAAAGGCCTCTTCTCGTATAGAGCATTGATCACCACGCTAACTCACTGCGGGTTGGCGATCTCAGATAATTTAATCCAGGTTTCCTCACGATGTTTTTCGTCACCGTTAATCAGTGACTTAAAATAACAAAGAAAGTATTTATAACATTGAAAAAGTCACATTGTTACAAGCCCGGGTTTGAACCTCCAACCATGTGCATACAAATCCGGTATGTTAACCACTAGGCCACCACGATAATCTTAGATAAGATATGTTCTTACATAAGTCTTACAAAATTACCAACAGCATACGAAAGCTACTTATAAACCAACCTGTAAACGCCAATTACTAGGTACGTGGGTTTCCTCATTGAAACAATTTACGATCGTACAGTCATATGACATTACAGCTAATATTTCAAAGCAACACCAGCGCTCTAATAACCGCCTCACCAAGCGATTTATTTCGTGCTAAACGAGATCTAAATGACTTGCAATAAGGACCACTATGTTAGAGCTTAGAGCTACAACCATCATAATTATCTACAAAACGGTATATACATACCATGTAATTAAGTAATTACTAAGTTAAAGTGTAGGCCTCGTTGGTTTAGTGGTTACTAAGCGCGACTGCTGAGCACGAAGTCCTGGGTTCGAATCCGGGGTCGGGCAGTGTTACTGGGTTTTTCGTAAGATAATTCTCAGTAGCAGAACGGAGTCTGGATTTGCGCCTGGTTGATGACAATAGGCTCGCCCCCTATGCGATAGGACCTAAAAAACATAACTGGCGGAATGTGGGTGTACTATATGTTCACCTCTAGAATACAGAATACAGGCGTGATGTTATATTTTATGTTTTAAAATTGTTTCGAGTTCAAAACCATAATTTCTTAACCATTTAGTTAGCAGTATCAAGAAAGCCAAGCGCGGTGTTACTCCGATTTTGCTCGCAATAGGAATCGAGGAAATGATAGTGCAAATGAATTCCATATTCGAATATAGAATATCGATTCAGTGGATTGGTGTTATTTCATTTGGGAAGTAGGGTTGAGAGTAAACAAATATATACTGGTAGATATGATTGTAATAGTGATATACGATACAGTTGATGAATCGATTATTAATCTTGTCTGTAATCTCCGCAGAGAGCGTCAGAGTTGTCCCTAATCCTATTATTTGATGTCAATATATACACTAATATTTTGTCGTTCAGCATAAGCCTTATAAAAGGTGGCAAGCCAATTGCCGAACAAAGTACGTTTAACATCATCATCAGCCGGAAGACGCCCACAGTTGAACAAAGGCCTCCCTCTTAGAACGCCACAATGAACGACAACTTGCCATGTTCATCAATAATAGTATATTTAGTGTAATGTAGATAATATTATAAAAAAATTGCCTTATGAGATTTGACGTCTTTATCTGTGATATTCAAAGTACCTACGATACTAATTACTAGTAGAGACAACCCTAATTTCAACATACATGTAAAGGACGATCCCTCTTATCCAACATTCAAATACATCAAGTTACATTTAAGTAAACCCTTTCCTTTCAACATGTTCTAAGAAGAGTTCGAATTTTGCGATGTTTTCTTGCCTACGCAAGCCCTATTCATAAATTACGCATTCCGTGCCACGCATAGATACTGTAAGAAATAATTACATTAATATTTCAAAGGCAGTTTCACATGAATGCACAATCATGGTCGCCCTAAACACGCATTAGCATAACTACGCGTCTGTCGTAATTATCGCATTTGACTTCACTTGCGCGCGCTAACAGGGCTGGTGTAGATGAGACGACTTTTTGTCGCAAGTTTCAGTCGACTGCTTCATGCGTCGGAAAGTTAGTTACGTTGTTATTAGCTGTAGTCATTGTAGTTATTATTATTGAAAGTTGCTATAGAGCTTTTTATAGTAATTAGCCACGTTTAATCAAATCAAATTTAATAAATTTGTAGTTTTGCAAAATTATGCTGATTAAAATCTTTTTCTTCTCATAGGTTGGTGATTTCCTTGTTTTAATAGGATAAATACGAAATAAAATTGTATTATAAACGCTAAGTTCACTTTTTTATTCACAGTTGTTATTAGATTTCAAACCTAAATAGATTAGGTATTTCAAAGTATTTTTGTACTATTGCATTACGACTAAAAGTCGTACCGTCTGGTATTCTTGTCACCGACGATATCAATTTCAACATAATGCTTTGACGAATTTCCCGTGTTCATTGCTTGTAGCGTGAAACCCTGTGACGTTTATTAGCAACCTGAAAATTATAATTAAATGGTGACGAGAAAATTCTGATACCCATTATTTTGTGTCACGTGTCAATTATGTTTCCATGAGATTATAACGTATCGATTTATGACAATGTGATATTTGTTTTAAATATTATAATTTTGAATCATGGTAGTTTAAAAGTTGCGGGTTTAAGTCCAGACAGGTTAGTTTCAGTAGTATATTACGTCATATAAACTTTTCAGTTATTTTAAGACGACTTACTGATAATAGTGTGCTGAAAAATAGTCATAGGCACCACTTGTTACATGTTATTATGTAGTAGGTATGTACCAAGATTAACAAATAAAAAACAAAATAGTATTGATAGCTACTGTATCTGATAAATGATTTGAGGCTGAGGCAAAAACCCACATTGTAACCCATGTGGGTATCATAAATTACACACTTCTACAACCTAATAATACTGATATAGGTGGTGGCTGGTATCTTTCCAAAAAACCTAGATAGGTACGTCATCTCTGATTTATAGTGAAATAGGGTTAGAGCCAATTAGTTCGACGAGGTCCTGTCTACCGCCTACGATACAATTACTAAGCTATGTTACTAGTTACTTGTTGAAATTTGTTCTACAGCTTAACAGTATTAATTGACTAACTAATATTAAGCAATAGTTGAACTTTAACATTATCTTAGTTAAAATCTAGAAAGTAACGCTGGTTTGTGATACTCGCAATAATTTACTGCGATAGACTAGAATTCTTTAAAACTAACTAACTAAAAAAAACATAACTGGCGAAATGTGGGTGTACTATACGTGCATCTCTGCCTACCCCTCAGGGGAATACATGCGTGATGTTATGTTATGTTATGTTTTTCTTTAAAACTTTTGCCACACAGTCGTCTCCCTTGCATTTTAAGGTGCAGTTATACGCAGGCAATAGGCTCGCTCCCTCTAACACTAGGACCTAAAACATAACTGGCGAAATGTGGTTGTATTATTATAGACCTCTGTTTATCCCTTCGTAGAATACAGGCGTGATGTTTTATGAGAACGACGTCATATTTATTCTAGTCATTGTCATATTTAATATAAGTTGGGTCCATGCAAAATTCGATAAGAAGGAGTCTCAATCAAAATAATTACCTATTGCATTGTGTTAGTAAGTATGCCAAGATACAAAGTACTAAAGAACACAAATTTCGTAGAACAAAATTGCTTCTTCGTACTTTCAATGAATCAGTTTTATATTATAATCTGTTGATCGTCAGATCACTAGCGATTATGAGTCATCACAAGAGATCATAAATTGAATTTACTCTTCAGTCTATAATAACAAAAACGTTTTTAAAATCGTATAAAGCTAAAATGCTTTTGATGTTAACTGTTATTATTTCCTTTACTAGTAGGTAGTAAGTATTTATACACACCTAGGTATATAGTAGGAATGTGTACTACAGTATTGAGTGAATAGAATGCCGACCACACAAACACTTAGTATGCAATGTACCGCTTTGTGTCGTTATTAATATCTGCACCAACTAGATTTATTTCTGCCTACTCATAGTATAGAAGATACCTATGTTTGTGCCTGTAATATAGTCAAGTGACTAGCTGTTTCGGTTAGACACAAAATAAACTTACTAGTATTCTTGATGATGCAGTAATATTGCTTGGAGGGGGGGTGCATAATCCCCACGCGCGGCAAGCGGTTTAGAGATGGCAGTGGTGGTGGTGAAGTTACAATATAATAATAATATGATGTAACAGGCCTATTTATAGGTGTTTCTAACCAATCCGAAAACAAAAATATTCACCCTTGTGGAGCAATGATCCGTCCAACAATACAATAAACACAGAAGTACAGCACTTGCAAAAGGTCAAACATATAGCAAATATAATTACATTACTATGAATTAGCTGCAAAATTGTTTTCAGCAATGTTTTGTTGGCAAACACATACGTCGCGTCGGTGAGATAAGTCAAGGCGTGTTTATTTTGGGCCTTATTATTTCAGAGCATTGTGCATAGAAACACAAATTACATACTCAATTGTAATAAAATATGTTCAATTCCAGAACAAGGGTGCCAAAAAACATGACCTACATTTAAAATATGAAGGTGAACCTATTACTGAAGTAGAGGAGTCATGTTTCCTAGGTATAACGCTTGACTCTAAATGTACTTGGAAACCACACATAGATCGATTGAGTAAGAAGATTAACCGATTCGTTTATGTACTTTACCGACTTACTAAAATTACTAACAGGCAAACAGCATTAAAAGCTTATCATGCTTTTGTAGCTTCAAATCTCAGATATGGTATCACGTTATGGGGTAATTCAGTTAAAGTAAATACAGTACTTTTAATTCAAAAACGTTGCGTAAGAGCCATCTGTAACATGCCTCCATGGGAGAGCTGCAAACCATTGTTCCGCAAACTATCCTTACTTACCGTGCCCTGTATATATATTTTTGAAATTTGTGTTCTGGTTAAGACCAATCTTGAGCTCTTTACTACTACGAAAACTATCTGTAAGTTTAACACGAGATATCCGGATAAATTAGTTCTTCCATGTATTAGGACAGACATCTGCAGCAGAAACTGCTATGCTATGTCTGTCCGAATCTACAACCATCTTCCACGAGGTGTCAAGGATTTAACCTTAAGTAAATTTAAGGCACAACTATTTAGGTTTCTTAATGATAATTGCTTTTACTCCGTACAAGAATATTTAAATTTAAAATTATAATTTGTGTTATGTGCATTAAAATAAGTGATATGTGATCTCAAATAACTATAGCATTAAGGTTCCCTAGAACATAGGTTATAAATTTGCATGCTTTAGTTCTTAAGCAAAACATGTATGTTCTCTCAATCAAATAACACCTCTGTACACCATGTTTTTATGCGAATAAATGTATTCTATTCTATTCTATTCTACTATGTAAAGAATTTAGGTGAAAATCAGGTAGTTTTAGCATTCTCATTCGAAACTTCGCAGTTTGTGTCCTCGCTTACTTAAAGAGACATCAAATTGTAAGCTGGACGTGCGGCTGCAGTCTTTCAATAAAGTTCTCCTTGTCTAAAGGCCTTTATTATATCTCTATTTAATATTACTATATTGCACAGATAAAAACCGATTTAAAAAAATGATGTCATAGTTCTAGCAGTGATGTCTGTCATATTTTATTTATAGGTTCATCTAGCTAGGCGATAAGGCGATAGTATAAGCATAGCAACATAGTAATGTATATGGAGTAGGTAATAATAATTATATATGCAGTATTAATCATGCGGCACATTATCAACTGTTTATCAGTCTGTAGGATATATTATATTAGGTGTCATAGGGCGCCTTAGTTCCGCTGTGATTGTATATTAATCTAATAAATATGCAATTATGATATAACTAAAGTGTTCAATGTATTCATAATTGTCTGTATAATTAACCAACGTTATTTCCATTCATTAATTCGAAAACTGGTTTACTGATTTTCCTCTTTGAACTAACTCCGGAATTAAATGAAGATGAGAAGTAGAATGAAGAAAAAATTTAAGAAAAAAACTGTATCGTTATCTGTATTACCGAAGGGGCAGGCAGTGATGCACTTATATGTAGTAGTGGCTTTTGCCAATTATAAGTGGTATTCCTAGTTCCGAAATTCCCAATGTAATAGAGGGCGATCTTATCACCTCAACCGGGTACTAGTCCAGACTCCATGCTACATCTGGAAATCATCTAATCGAAAACCCAATAATACTTTGTCCGACCGAGGATTCAAACCCAGGACTTTATGCTTAGTAGACGCGCTAAGTGACCACTAGACCAACGAGGCAGTTATATAACAATAAAAGGTAAAAACCGATGCCTAAGTAGACAAGTTCACAGCGAACGGGTCACAAGTGGTGTTAAATCTATACTTGTATATCTAAGTACATATAAAACGTGGGCTCGTATTTATATGAGCTTGCACATCTCGGGTTAACGCAAACAACACTCAAATGTTTGCTAGCAAGCAGAGGTTATGCTTTGATATTAAAACATATTACCTTCTCGTTCATTTACTGGTATAGTTATTTGAGAACAAAGCGCCTTCAGTAGAGATACGGTATTCATTTTGTACCATAGAAAATCATGACGGTTATATTAATATTGTAGAATTTTGTATTGTTTTTATTATACATACATACATAAAGTCAGGCCTGTTTCCCCGAGGGGTAGGCAGAGACCGCGGATTTCCATTAGCTACGATTCTGGCATACTTATTTTGCTTCATTCACACGCATCACATTCTTCATACACGCTCGTCGTGTTTTTATTTTAATTAGTATCTAAATGTATGGTTTAAAGCACACATATAAAGTTACAAACCCAGGTATATAATGAGTAGGTATGTATGCACTATTCAACTCGCAGTGTAATTATCATGATGTTACAAAGCGTATGGTAGTCGTGACAGATTAAGAAATACAATAGTGAAAGTTCGCATCTTGTATATCCCACATTTTTGGGATTGTACAGCTAACATTTGACTATCGTGTATTTTTTTATGCCTAGTAACAGCGTATTTGGTGGGTAGCTAATCGCTTATGCTCATTTCCATCATAAATAATTATAGCCGTGATTACGGAATTATAATATTAATAATATGATTCTGACCCACTTCCTCTTCAATCACTCACGTCGCATTCGTTATACATGACAGTCGGCACTCTTGACCTGACTTGGCTGACTTGACTTTAACATCACATCACACTTCAGACTAAACATAAACATAAAAACATAACATCACGCCTGTATTCCCCGAAAGGGGTAAGCAGAGGTGCACATAACATAATCCACCCTCATTTCGCCAGTTATGTTTTTAGGTCCCAATGTAATAGGGGAGAGCCTATTGCCATTAACCGGGCACAAATCCAGCCTCCGTGCTACCACTAAAAATTACCTAATGGAAAAACCCAGTAACACTTTGCCCGACCCGGGATTCGAACCCAGGACCTCAGTTTAGCAGTGGCGCTTAGCGAATACTAGCCCAACGAGACAGTCATCACATTATATCACACTCATATTACAAAGGCAAAAGTTTGTGAGTGTGTTTGTATGTTTATTACCTCTTTACACTCAAACAGCTAGACCGATTTTGATGACATTTCATACAACGGTGGATTAACACAGGGCTACTTTTTTATCTCGAAAAAATGTAGCGGGTAACACCACGGGGCGCTGCTAGTTTCTTTATAAACGCATACATAGTATACTATAATGCCTAATATAGGTAGGCTAAATTATACATATACATTCCCAATCAAACAAGAAATAGGATCAAACTAATATATCATTTTCGTTATTACTATTCGTACCTAGAAAGCTATAACAATTATAATAATGTTGATTCTACCCGAGTGTATCAGGCACTTATCTTTCTGCAAGCTATAAGATAACTGAGCCGGATAATTATAATGGTCCTCTTTGGAGATTAGCCGGGGATTCCTCACCGACTATGTACGTTGGAAGTAACAATAATAAAAATCCTGTTTCTTAGTGTTCGCTTTGATGTTCGTGTACAATTTCTTTGTAGTTTTAATGTTAATATTAGTACCTAAAAAGGTTATGCTAATATTGGTACCACCTAAAACTGACGAAAAGTTTAGTGCAGTCGCTTTTGTCTACTGCAGAATCACTGCTAATTCTGACGACCTGATGTGCGCGGTGGCTAAGCCATTGGACTGCTGCGCTAAAGGTTAAGGGTTCGTTTCCCACGCGGTACAAAAAATTGTGCGAACCGCTGATGTTTGTCCCGAGTCTGTTTGAGTTTGTGATATTTCATGTTTGTGAAACACATCCACGATAAAGCAGAAATTCCAAATGCGGGGTGACGGTGTTAAAAAAAAAAATCAGATATAATTCTCAGATATTTCTATCGGGCCTAGGCAATTTTGCATGTTTAATTGCAATCCCAATACAAAAAAGAAGACACTCCTAGACATTTTATGTCATACAAAGCTTTATAAAGAAACAGTTTTGAAAAATAAAATAATTTACTGGATAGCCTCAAATAGTTAAGTCAAATAGTATACAAAACTATTTATAGAGCTTACTCATAGTCCTAATTGCCTGACCTGAATGCCATTTAAAAATCAAGTTACCTGACCCACATAAATATAACTGCAACATCCAGGAAACAAACAAAGAACTGGTTTAGTCAGGTAGTTCGAGCCACGATCTCCTCATAAATATTTGTCTACTCTGATGATTAATAATATGGTGCAGTGATATTTCCGAATGCATTCTAATTCGGTTTGGTGGCTAATAGATGTCTGCCTCACTGCGAAGAAGTAGCGAGTAGTCAGACTTCAATTTTACATAGGTATCTTACCTATATTATAGCGAATTGTCCGATAATTTATCGAGTGGTATCCGGCCTAGAATTGACCACCCTCTTTCCTCCCACGGGTGTCGTAAGACTAAGGAAAAATCCAGAAGATGGGCAGCAGCGTCTTCTATAACTTCACCACTAATACTGCGATCCCTAAGTTGGAAAGGTAGTAAAAAGGGATGTAGTAGGAAGGGAATATGGCGACCCCTAGAGTGAAACATTTCAAATGTGTCTGTATATTATACTATGTTAGTCAGGCCCCATGTAAGCGTTCAAGTCAAAGTCGCTTGTAACTTAATCGCCCGCTGTGCGACATCTACCTTAAGTTGTTTATTCGTTTGAACTTGTTTGACATGAGTTTGGAACATTGGCTCGTGATCTGGTCAGCCATGGCCCAATATTTGTGTTGGACCCAAAAGGCCACTTTCATCTTGAGCATTGGCTACAAATATTTGGTATTGGGATAGTTTGCATAAATTATGTATTGTGTACTTATTGTTTGATATTTAACTCTCAATCGTGCAAACAGCTTTCCGTTTTGGGATACAGAATTTTATTTTGATAATCTATAATGTCTTTACTCTAGTAAAGTGACCATAGTAAGATTACAAAACTTAGATTAAATGGGGTATTATCTAATCTGTCGACAATTCCCGCGCTTACATGGTTAAGCACGGAACTCAAAAAGGTTTTATTCAGCTTATTTTTTTTATAAAATAATTGTGTATGCTTTCAAATAATATGAAGCTGGCTGGTTAGAATGTGTTTCTATAAATAATACCCAGTAACTAAAACGTTAGTTCGATAATCTTCAATTGGAAATTGAATCCTAATTATGAAGTAATAAAGTTCAAAATCAATTGAATGTAGGATCAAGCTTTATGCCCAGCCATAGTAAATTATGATGATCTTTATTATTGACACGGTTTATAATTAAATGTTGCTGCGTGAACTTTTCGCGCTTACTTTATGAAGTATGATTTAGATAATTCTGTTGGATTTAGTATGACAGCGACTTGGAATTTTTGCTTATAATAGATACTATTTTTAACCCCCGACGCAAAAAGAGAGGTGTTAATGTGTTATAAGTTTAACCGCTATGTGTGTCTGTCTGTAGGTCTTAAACGGGCAAACCGATTTGGATGCGGTTTTTTTATATTAAAATTATTTTTAATCGTCAAGTATAGAAATTAATTAACAGTCATTTAATTAAAAAGTAAATTGGTAAGCAGACAACGTCATTTTCATTCACAATTTTTTTTATTTCTTGTATGGTACGCCCGCCGATGCACGCTGTATAGTCACGTGGTATGGATCAGGTTTTCGTTTGGTTGTTCATTTTATTTTGACCGATAAGTCAAGTGACACCTTGTTTCTTTAATCGAAGTTTAATCATAATACGAACACGTTTGAATGATGTCAATCTATTAGTTTTAATTACTGCAGGCAAAGTTTACTTGTATCAAAAGGAACGATAAATAAGTACTTAATTTATTTCTTAATTATAAGCGTGAATGAGGAATGTGGTCCGTGTGAATGAGGCGAAAGAAGTTTGCCAAACTCGTAGCAAATGGAAAGTTGTGGTCTCTGCCTACCCCTCTAGGAAACAGGTGTGAATTTACGTATATATATATGTATAGTTTAAGAGATTTTGCTTAGATTGACGTATCTTATTAAACACGATAATTAACCTAATATAATTATGTATCATCATCATCATCAGCCGGAAGACGTCCACTGCTGGACAAAGGCCTCCCCCTTAGAACGCCACAAAGAACGACAGCTTGCCAATTCCATCCACCGGTTGCCCGCAATTCTGACGATATCGTCGGTCCATCTGGTGGGAGGCCTGCCAACGCTGCGTCTTCCGGTTCGTGGTCGCCACTCGAGAACCTTTCTTCCCCAGCGGTTATCGGTTCTTCGAGCGATATGGCCTGCCCATTGCCACTTCAACTTGCATATTCTTCGAGCTATGTCGGTGACTCTAGTTCTTTGGCGAATTTCCGTATGTAATAATTATGTATATAATAATGATAAAATATCCTCTTAAAATTATAGTTCTAACCAATATTTATAATTGGAAATAGATTGTTTATAGACATATTTATCAAATAATAATTTTCTTTGTCGCATTAGGTTGAAAACCTGTAAAGTTAATTGAAAGTGAGAATGAATTGCTGTTCGTTAGTCTCGCTAAAACTCGAGAATGACTGGACTAATTTGGATTATTTTGGTCTTGAAATATTTTTGGAAGTCCAGGAAAGGTTAAAATGGTAAGAAGGCGTCACGAAATTTGCCGGGTTAGCTAGGTAAAAATAAATAAAAATTCACAGACAAATATTATCAATCAGTCAATATCGATATTTCACAGAATCAAAACATTGAACATAGAAAATATTGTTTTTTTTGCTGACGACAAAATGCAATATTTTTTGTTGCTATGCACAAACCTTGATCTTGAATATCGTAATTTGTATTACAAATGAAGAATGTTCTCTATTTTGTAAACACAATGTATGGCACACACTCTTGGCAAAGCTTCGTAGAGTTCTTTGAAAAACTATTAGTAATAACTAACCAGCTTATTTACATAACGTTATTTAGTTGAAATATCTTCATGCCTCTTTGATGTCGTCATCACAAATACGATATTCAGTAAAAGCTAGCAGTATTCGGTATTTTTTTTTTCGATAGTAGTAATTTTACATGTAGGTACAGGAACTGTAACCACCCTCATCTTCGTTTAGGGTCCAAGGTAAGGGCTTTCTGAGGAGTGACGAGACTTTGGTAAATTTGGCGAAACCTGGACCGTCATGCTCACTACCATCCTTATTGACTGGCCAAATACACCACGGCATGATCTGTTTATGCCAGTTTGTTCAAGCCAGAATGAAGAAGAATAATCATTCTTTTCTCATTCAAGCCATAAACAAATACAGTAACAGAACATTCAGATACATAGAGAATTAAAGCGAACTACTTCTTCTTTTTATCGTATGGTTGATGAACAATCTGGTGTCAGAGCTTAAACCGCCTATACTCCTATAGGCCTCTTACATAGCGTACACACTGTTGAAAAATCTCTCAGGTGTGCCGGTTTTCTTACGATGTTTTCCTTTAGCGTTTTGAGCAACTGATAACTAATTCGAAAAGACATTCAACTTGCGATGTTTGACTTAGCACTTAGCAGTCCAACGGTCATACCACGATAAAAAAGTCTTTAACTATTCGTCTATTTACTGGAAGTCTCATTATGATTAGCTTCTTCCGCAAATTCCATGACAAATAGGACTAAACATTAAAGAAGAAAAGCAACGTCCTCATATTTGCTTTTGATGCTCTCATGTACATTGGCACGCACAGCTCTTCAATCAAGTAGAACTGTCTACACAAGTCGTAATGTTTGGCAGTAAAGTCTGCAGAAACCAATACAGGTCATCGACCTACATTTAATCTGCCAATTTTCGTCTGTTTATTTAATTATAGACGTCTGCTGAATGTCTCAAATTGTACGTTATCGGACAAATAAAAAGAATTTTATTGGTTCCGCTATAAATGTGTTTAATACTTGTGGATGTTGTTGTATGGTTCTAAACAAACCGTTTAGTAGAAGATAAATATCGTCTGAATTTTCTTCTTTAATGCGTTTCCAGATGCGAATGTGACGCGGTGGTCCTGAGCTGTCGTCATCTACAACCTACATCCTAATTTAAAAAAAAAGAGGTATTATTTACTGTATATTGCGGTTATACTCATGTGTGTGTTCGGGAATGCCCGACTATATAGTTTCGAACTCATACAGAGCCCTTATTTAATAGTCCGATCCAGCAGTTCCCACCCAGTTGTGGTAGCTTCTAATCTCCCAGCGACCTTGGGCGTGCGCGGTTAAGCAGTAAGAGCTAATAAAATCAAAACTCAGAGCTAACTGCGAGAGACAAGTTCGAAAAAGGAGCCCTTATTCATGAGCTGGTTACGCGGCAGAGTCGCGAGATGAGCAGTCCAGAATACACACGTGAGTAAAACCGGAATTTAATATACCTTTAATATTATTAATATACCTTGTCTGTATGTCCAAAAAATTAAGTCGACTGTCTTGTCATCTTTTTATTCATATCTTTTATGTATGTCCGAAGTCCGAAGTCTTTTACTAATATGACGGTGCAGTGCCTCCGAAATATTACAAGTGTGGACGCAACTTTACGGAGTCCTTAGCCTCTTGCAAAATCCTATGCCACGCACTATTTTGATACAACAATTTTTTCAAAGCATTAAATTACACTACATTCATTTACTATTCTGAGACAGAAATCCGAAACAACTGAAGCATACGATTTATTGGTTGTGTTGGCGCTACCGAACATGCAAGTTGAAACAGACAGATGACATTTGGAACAGAATTAACAGAATGTGTTACACTGACGCGATGCTTTGGCTCCAAAGCTAATGAGCCCATAGTTGATACGAAAATGACGTTTAGGTACGCAGTGTGAGGTCGCAGAAGTAGTTATTCTGAATTATACGACCACTGTTTATCATCATTATCCAGAAGATGTCCACTGTTAGACAAAGTCCTCCCCCTTAGAGGATCTGCGATTCCCACGCTTGGCAAGCGGCTTGGGGATCGTAGTATTGGTGGTCAAGTTACAGAAGACGTTGCTGCCCATTTTCTAGATTTTCCCTTAGTCGCCTGATATGATACCCACGGGTGGAAAGGAGGTAGTCAATTCTAAGCCAGATACCACACGACCACTGTTGCTATTTCGTGTAAGATCACAACTTTTTTGGTCTCAAACATGTCCGTTAAACTAACAATAATTTTATGCAAGACAGATTCTATTAAGTATCTCTCAATTGACGTGATATTGATACCAATCGATACAGTAATGTCGGACTCACACCGCATTTTAATAATATTACACAAACAACTTCATAAGTATGTATTTATTCACAACAGAACACGTTACGTTTTACTAAAAAGGATTTAATACTGTGATTATACAAGAAGACGCCACTTTCGATAAAGGCTATCCAATTAACCATTGCTTAAAATTTAATAAAAAAATAATTCCAATTCTCGGAAATACGTGTTTGTATTGACGGTTGACAAAAATGATCAGAATCGGCGACATATCGAATGTAACATTGGAATGGCGCCAAGTCTCAATAAATGCAAAAACTATATATTTATAACTCCGTTCACGTAAATAAATGTACGGACGTAGGTTCTTTATTATAATGTTAACTGTAAGTATTTTGTTAGTCATTTACTGGGCGGTCTTATCGAATGAATTTTCAAGAAAAAAAAGAATTTTTGGCCCATCGAAGAACTGTTAATTTAAAAAAGTAGGTTAATAATAACTTTGATATTATACAATTTGATATTAAACTTGGAGATAGTCAAGGTTATCACCGAGCAATATACTGCTAATTTTAATATTTGGCGCCACTACGCAGATCGCAATTTATTTACGTATTATTAATCTCTACATTTTTATAAAAGTATTTTCAAATAATAGAAAGATACTCTTTGTTTTTCGACTAAGTGATAGCAAATTAAATGCTTCAGGTTTCCTTGTATTTTTATTATTATCTTCTGAGGTACTTTTTTAAACCCGATTGAAGCCAACTGGTACAATATTATCGTATCTCGAGTTTTATATGAGGACCAATCAGCCGTTCTAATCTCAAACGTTATCAAGATAAGATTTCGATCGAATAAGACCAGCATTACGGTAATGCTGGCCTTTTTCGATCGACACGACGATCTGTGCTTCCACCTCTTGTATTATACCTGTGCGAATTCATTCAACGCGTTCTATATAAGGCTTACTTTGTTCCAAATCCAATTTCGGAAATGTTAAAATTATTCGTGAATGTGAGAATTCACTACTGAGACTAAATTTCCAGCTAAATCAATAAGGCGCCAATGGGTAATACATGGTCAGAATAGCTACTACCATATTATTTGTAACACGTTTTATGAACATCTCTCGGCCAATGATGTTTCTAAGGTGGGAAATACTGGAATATATTAGTTTATATTTAGATATAAGTATAGAAAGGAATGAATAATACCGCGTGTATCGTCATTTGAAATACGAAGCTTCCAACATAAAGTTATGTATTGCTATGTTATTTGTAATTTATATGAAAATTCTTATAGGCTGAATAATAATTTTCGGCAGTTATGGGATGTAGCACCTAGGTATAACTTCAATTCAAATTTAGCGAATGTTGTTGGACTTTTTTTTTTACTTTTATGTTATTACAATTTTATATTCTAAATTAGAGAAAACACTAGCCGAAAATATTGTTTTGATACTTAATTTACAAAAAAAGGAGTCTTTCTCCTAATTTAAATCCAAAAGTCATTCATAAAAAAAACACGATACAAGCAGTTACCCTTCGAAATTTAAAAGCTGTGAATAAAAAAAGCAACATGACGACTTTGACAGCATAATTTGCAAGTAAGCCCACACTAACAAGCCTAGAGTTATTTATAACAAGAAACCCTGCACCCCGGTTTGATTGATGACTCATTGAATGCAGAAGCAGTTGGCTTCGCATCAAATAGGACAAAGTTCCACTGACAGCTATTCTATAGGTAATGTTGTTTGCCACAGAAATTACGATGAGAAATGACAGGAAAGGTATTGTCAAAAATAATGTTTTTTTTTATCCATTCTAATATTATACAAACTGCGAAAGTAACTCTGTTTGTCTGTAACGTCTTCACGACTAAACCGCTGGACGGATTTTGATAAAATTCGGCATGTAGTAAGTTTAAGACCCGAGAAAGGACATAGGCTACTAGTTATTTATATTTCTGACGCTTTAAAGTCTGTCTTATTAACATGATTTCTTGTTTTAATTAGAACAACTTAACTAAATTATTATATGCACAGAGTATCGCATCAGGCTTCCCCCAGGCTACTAAAGTTTTCATACCTTCAGTGGACGCTCAGCCGGACACTAGGTTACTGAATGATAAAATTTATGTTACTTTGCTGTTATCTTAAACATAGTGTTTTATTCAATTAACTTTACTCACTGAATCAATTTCTGTCAATTTAAACTGTATTATGGTTATTATAGCTTTAGCTTTGAAGTGAATAGCTATTTATATAGCTTTAGCGTTGTATGAATCTATGTTTTGAATATTTTCTTTAATTTTTTCATTATATTCTAACTTAGAAATGTATGGTGTTGCGACGGCTAGCAGATCTATAGAATTGAATACTGAATATGGCTGAAAATGGTGACATATCTTGAAGGATCTAATAAAAATCAAATTATAATTTATAACTGCAAAATGTGAATGTGGTAGGTATACTTTAAAATACAAACAACTATGAGTCCATATTATCTACTATATATACCGGTTATACTCTCGTCAATATTCGGGAATGCCCAACTAGTTTCGGACTCTAACGGAGCCCTTATTCATGAGCAGGTGACTATTATTGCAAACCATGAGTCTACAGAAAGACAAAACAAACGCGTCTAGATTGAAATAAGAAGTGAAGAGATAGAAACACAGCTCTTAGTCTAAGATATAACATAAGAAGATGAATAAAAACACAAGCGAAACTCCACTTAAAGACATAAGGATGAAATGACATTTAGCCTTTAGAGTTCTTTGAAGTAAACAACGCCGTAACGATATAACAGATGAACTATAAAACTGTAGTGATATTACTGTAGCAACTCGCTTTGTATACAATGCTTTATGAGTAATCGTGAATCCAATTGCAACAGAGCTGGGATAACTAACAAATAACATAATGCTAGAAGCTTTTTATCTTTGATGGTTTTAGTTTCAGAGTTTTTTGCAACTCATCATAACCATCATAATACTATTATATTTCAAAAGTCCAATAAAATAATACACAAAATTTTACAGTCGTAAGTAAATTTGGTATAACTTTTACTGCTAAGATTTTAAACTTACAGAGCATTGAATCTAAATTATTCCTTCTTTTTATTCCAAAAAACAGCAACATTGTATCCTTCGGACTTTACCTAAACAATCGAATTTAATAAAAATCTGCATTAAGTGGCTGCCTCGTTGGTCTAGTGGTTGCTAAGCGCGACTGCTGAGCACGAGGTCCTGGGTTCGAATCCCGGGTCGGGCAAAGTGTTATTGGGTTTTTCCATTAGGTAATTCTCAGTAGCAGCACGGAGTCTGGATTTGTGCCCGGTTGATGGCAATAGGTTCGCCCCCTATTACGTTGGAACCTAAAACATAACTGGCGAAATGTGGGTGAACCATACGTGCACCTGTGCCTACCCCTTCGGGGAATTCAGGCGTGATGTTATGTTATGTTTTTTATTGCAAAAAACAACAACATTATATCGTTCGGACTTTACCTAAACAATCGAATTCAATAAAAAACTGTATTAAGTGACTTGTGTGACCACTTTATTTAAATGGCATTTTAATTTGCAGTTTATACAAAGTGTGCGTGCGCTTTGGGTTCTGATTAAATCTATCGGTTCATTCAAAGTAATCCCGATAACCTGTTCTGCACTTTTATTATCTGATTTGCTTCATTTGTATTAAATATCACTACTATTGCTGACTTCAGATTTTATTGCCGTTTTATCAATAAGTTGAACACGCTAAGCGGCATCAAGAAATAACTCTTCGTGACAGTATCTGAAGCTGTCAAAGCAAGTAGCAATAAGTTTAAAAGATTCATGTTAGGCGTTAGCATAGGCATAGTGAAGGAGCAGGTTGTATTGTAAAGGTTTATCTAAATGGATTTTAGACTCATATTTTGCATTTGGAACTAAAATATGCATTATCTACAATAATGTCTTAAAACCGGACTAAACAATTTCACTGTTATTTTAACCTTTATGAGATCAGAGTTTTAAAGAATTACTATATTTTTTCTTTCTTCGTATTTAAAAGATTTTTTTTTTTAACAAAGGTTTTTTGGCGAATATGTGCAGTGGTCTTTTAAACATAATATTATGTTAACTTAGTTTCTAATTGCACCTATGTTCTAATATAATTATAGCACACTTACAATAGTAACATTATATTTGCTATGGTTCTTTTTTTATGTAGCCTGTTCGATGTCCCACTGCTGGGCAAAGTGCTACCCATGTTTCTTACACCGTATAATACGTAGGTATCTTGCGAAATTCGTATTTTAAAAGTAAGAGACTCGGAGGCGGATGGCAAAAGAAAAGAAAGGCCTTACCTTTATAAAGTTTAAGTATTTTTATCTGTTTTATATGCTTAACTTGGTTTCATTTGTTATAAAGCTAACATGCGGTGAGGACACACTGTTCTCTGCACTCTACGGATAGTTCTTACCCAAAATGGTCATATCAAAAGCCATTATTCAAACGACACTTTCATTTGTCTTCTTCGGAGAAGCTCTAAGATATATTGGAAACGGTTCGAGTTCAAACGGTTAGAAAGAGTTACTAAGGTGTTCGAACTCGAAATCTAGGAAAGCGTACAATGACAATGACCTCTCAAAAGAGTACACGAGCAAGGAATATTTAAACAAAACTGGTCCTTAATGTTATAGACATAAGGGTGGTGGCCGAGATGTCGATTGTAAGATAAATGTTGGTATAGCACTCGACGTTGTACAAGATTGATAGACTAACCCGTGAATGAACTGAGCAAATATTACAGCTGATATTTAGCGGGAGATAAATTCGATAGTTTGCTTTACACGATGAAATGACAAAACTTACCTTGAACCTCAAAAGGTTTAACACAACAGTCATGTTTTGAAATCCTATATACATATTTACAGACAGCTTCCTCATACTCCGTGATGCAAAGATAAGGCATGATTCATTTACCATTGTTCACAATTTGATACACTCTACGTAACTTGATTATAATATTGTCACATTAACGCTGTGTAAAAATAGGATGTCTTCCATGGTTAGCTACAACGCGATTCCTCCGTATAATCACGACTCTTCCAAAAATGGTATGGCCTACGGCACGCTCCTTATGTTTAGACCAAATAAGGAGGTTTGTAAAGAGTCAATTGTTTCGAGTATACACAATGATTTTTATACTATTCCTCATTCAGGTTTATCGTTTCGGTCACTTGTAATCTAAAAATGTTTGTAATCTAAATTTGTCAATACATGGTCGCTAGGCATGTTTTTGTAATCTAAAAATAAACAATTGTTTGTTCAATGATTATAGACATAAGAAATATGACATGAAAGTAAACCCTTTTAGATATTTGCCACTTGTTACCTGCTATGCTATTCTGAGACAACATGTCGAAAGTCATTACGCACGTCAACTTGCTATGCGCTAGTGTCAAATCTCACAGCGGATTTAGAAGTAAGTTCGTAAGCGATGTCTTTAGAATAGCAAGACAGTTTACGATCATTATCAAATGCAATGCTCTCTATTTCATTAAGCTAAATCACTTTGTTTTATCGGTTAGTTTTTTGATACCTAATCAGTCGTTGATAAATTAATGTCTTTGAATTTTATCAGGCATATGATTAATCAGATAGGAAATATTTTTGTATCATCTGGGACAATGTCATCATTTAGAGTCATTGAACTGTCGTTTACTATGACTGATAATGACAACGAATTTCTCAGCGTATTGCCCTTTTTAATAGACTTTTAATCAATGGTTCAATCGGATTACATCGATATGATTATTTTAATCGCTTTTGGCGTCACTTAGCAAGAAACAAGAATGTTTTAGCTTATAGTGACCATACCATTGACGAACAAAAATCATTAGTTCGTTACTTCCAACTGTAAGTAAGTACTTTTGCCTTATTTATACATATATAATCGAAATAAGTTGCTTAATTTGTCTTCCGATTAGCATAAACCGAGAAATTCGTCAATACATGGTCGCTAGGCATGTTTTTGTCAAAAGTACTGCCATAACCAGTTCGGAAAGTTTTGGGAGCATCGGTTTCTCTTGAATACACGATGCATTACCTTACTTATACTAGTACGTTGCTTTGTAATTGCAGTAATTTATTTTTCCATTGTTTTTCATTTACAATTTCGATGTTTGACGATAATATTGACTTGCGTCTTTTTCGAGTTTAAGAGTAATGTTTGAAAAATAATGGAACAATGGGGTCACTAGACCTGTAATAATAATGATTTATTTTCATAAAGTTTACAGATTTACTTATTAACTAGATTGTTACTACCTAAAAAATCTTAACTGGCGAAATGTGGGTGTATTATGTGCACCTCTGCCTACCCCTTCGGGGACTACTACTACTAGATATAGCAGTATTCTGGACCTGGTTTGTAAACCCTGTCTCTTAAACTAGGACTGCCTAGTTTAGATAGCTTAAGATACAGACTTGTTTCTTAACGAGACAGTGTAATGCGAGCTCATGGTAGGCACCAGCTCCAAGTATCAAACTGACTAGCATTAAGTACGGATGTGTCGTCACGCATGTTATTCCCTGAAGTGATGGGAAGAAGCAGGTTCTTAATATATTTATTAGATAGGAACTAGCAGGGTAATATGTTGTCGGATTGCAATCTAACAAAACAACATTAATAAGTACGTAAATTACAATCAGCGTCTAAAAAACCGTTATCCGTCCATAATAGTATTTGGCTGGTGCAATTTATCAAACGCAATTTTGCTGCGACTGATCCATTATAATTGGTTATTTTTAATTAAAGTGTGGCAAAGGCGTGGCTCTATGCACTAGATTTATCTGCGGTGACATGGAAGATAGTGGGCAAGGTAGCTATCATCCCGCAAATTATTTTATCAGATATGTCCAAGTAAGAACGAAATAAGGATTGAATTTTTATCTAGAAGTAAACATAATTAACATAATATAAGAAAACCACAAATCAGGTACAATTTTTTAATGTCGATGGTATAAAAAAAGAACATCACGCCTGTATTCCTCGAAGGTACGCAGGGGGCGCTGGGCAGAGGTGTACCTATAGTAACACCCACACTATCGCCCAATGTAATACGAGCTAGCCTACTGTCATTAACCGGGCAAAAATTCAGACTCAGTTACTACTGAGAATTACCTGATGGGAAACCCAATAACTCTTTGCCCGACCCGAGATTCGAACCCAGGACCTCGTACTCAGCAGTTACGTCTATCGACCACTAGACCAACGATACAGTCGTCGTCGAGTGTGATAGCCGTTTTTTATTATCGTCTTAATCAAAGGCAACAATGGGAGATCAACCATAAGTTCCCTTAAGTAATACAATCAGGCATTTTTCAATAGTCAAGGCCAGTTTCATCCTTTTTCAGCCCTTCCTAGAACATGAATCAATATTCTCCTTCCTAGTATAATTAGAAAGTGTGTCCGCAACTTCCTATGATCCATAAAATAGTTTCATAGTAGGTCATGCAGTAATGTAATAACTGATCATTTGCTAACAGATTACACCTTCGATTAGCATGTTCTAGAGGTAATTGCACCCAAGTAACCTGATTATCGTAGACTTTTTAACTATCTGCTACCGCAGAAAGATAAGGATATGCCTATCTAAAAAGTTGTTTGATTTTTACTTGAAATCGTCACAATTTTTTGATAGTATGTTAGAAAGATAAAGATTTTGTCTGTTTCTGTCTAATTGTCTGATAAATTGAATACATACATAAATTATTCCTGTTTCCCAGAGGGGTAAGCAGAGACCACGATTTCCCATTTGCTACGATATACTTCATTCACCTCATTCACACGCATCATATTCCTCATACACGCTCGTCTTATTATTAACTTACAAATATACCAAACCCACAGATAGAGGTGTACTGGTAAAGCAAGATTTAGCAAAGAAAGCATGAGACTCTGTTACAGGAGGCAAGTCTATTGAATTATCGTTCGGAATTTCTAACTCAGGAAAACCAGACGAGAAATAATTATTATCACAACATGACGATATAATTCGATGTGCGAGTTCAAGTCAAGTTGTGATAGTAGATATTGTTTTGAATTACGCGAATTAACCATTATTAACCATTATGACTGCCTCGTTGGTCTAGTGGTTGCTAAGCGCGACTGCTGAGCTCGAGGTCCTGGGTTCGAATCCCGGGCCGGGCAAAGAGTTACTGGGTTTTTCCATTAGGTAATTCTCAGTGGCAGCACGTAGTCTGGATTTGTGCCCGGTTGATGGCAATAGGCTCGCCCCCTATTACATTGGGATCTAAAAACATATCTGGCGAAATGTGGGTGTACTGTATGTGCACCTCTGCCTACTCCTTCGGGGAATACAGGCGTGATGATGATATGAACCATTATTAAGATAGTATATTATTTTTGATTACCTGATGAGTTATAACATTATGATAAATGGTCTGAACTCTTGTTTTCTTGACATCATAATTTAACCACATAGGAAGAACCTAAATATAAAATACACGTCAAAAGAGAAATTCTAATGATGGACACAAAAACAAAAATATGGGACAAACTCCAAAATTAACGCGTAACTGTTTTCGACTACGTGTTTATTGGGTTCTAATTGGAAACACACGCATACAATCTTGTCGTACGCTTAACACTTTTACAAACAACCTTTTACGACTATACCAAGGTTATCTCAACGCGGATTTGGAAATAAAATAAAGTAGAAAGTATTTATTTCTAACCTGTCCAAACTAACGCTCATTGGTACAATAGGACTTGGTCTGCGGATAGATCAAAATTTGGTAATTCCTTTTAATACTATCTTCTTCATCATCAGCCCATTGCAGTCCACTGCTGGACTTAAGCCAACTCTATATAATACTTAATCATATTTAGGTTATTTAATTCAGCCAACAGGTGCGTGACTCTAAACTTTGCCTTCCCGATCAAAAATTTCACAAAACGCCAAGTCTAAAACATACTAATACTGTGCTTCGTGCTAGTACTGGAAGTTAAGAATCTTACGCTCATAAATTAAAATCCCGACTTACAAGCATTCTCAATTTATTGACGCTTAGAAGCTCATCAACGCATTAACATAGCGTAAATCGTCTGCGCAAACGCTTCATCAGGACAAGTCTTTAACAGAACAGGTTTGGAACCGTGGACGGTGATCTAGGACACAATTTAGTTCCTAAACTATTGTTATCTTTAACTTGGCAAGAACAGATTTATGTTGACAGGAGTCAACCTCCATAACTTAAGTGGTTCTTAATTCTATTGCTTACTGTTTTATTATAGAAGTGAGTTTGGTAGACACAACAGAATAAATGTATTAAAGTCTTAGCTTAAACATTTATTCTGAAAGGGCTAAAATTCTGAAAAGCCTATATAACTGTTATTAAAAATTGCTATAATATTCTAAACGTTAAATTTAAAACACCAGATAACTTTTACTGGAGATGTATTGAACGTGTTGATAGACCATATGCACAAACACTGCCAAAATTACATTATTATATTTCAAGAAAAGTATTTATAATATTTATCATCAGCCAAAAGACAGAAAAAGCTGTAAATGGTTTTGCATCAAACATCAGCGAAGAAATATAGTAAAGTCAAAAGTTATTGAAAAACAGGTCAAAATTGACAGGTTTTTGAATGTGCAATTTAAACTTAAATCAGCTGTAGCCGCTCCAATACCTTCAACGTTTACTTTGGCAGTGAAAGCTGGCTATAGTCACGTCTTATACAGGTAACATTCATCGATGTCAACCCGAACGATATTGAAAATGTTCGGTGATACGACAAAACCTAGTTGGGGACACACTGTTTAGGAAAAAGAGAAGCAGGGGCATATGGCATGGGCCTTGGCAAGCTACCGTTCATTGTGGCGTTCTAAGGGGAAGGCCTTTGTTCAACAGTGGACGTCTTCCAGCTGATGATGATGATAGCATCCCACAAAGATATCGTTTTCTTTTTCTTATCGTATGGTTGATGAACAACCTGGTTTAAACCGCCTGTAGGCCTCTGACATGGCTTTACACACAGTTAAAAAATCTCTCAGGTGTGCCGGCCTCCTCGCGATGTATTCCTTCACCGTTTTTAGCAACTGATAAGTCATTTATAGTACGCACATGAATTCGTTTATTGTGGCGTTTTAAGGGGGAGGCCTTTGTTCAACAGTGGACGTCTTTCTGCTGATGATGAGGACATGAATTCGAAAAGACATTGGTGCATTGGTGGCCAAGAAGGGTTATAACCTGCGGCCTTTGAATTGCCAGTCCAACGGTCATATCACTCTACTATTAGTGTTTTTTTCTTTACGTCATTACGATATCTTTCGTTAAGATGTCGTTGTGATGTGCAAGAAAAATCCGGAGACGAGTAAGCAGTTCCCAAAATTGACGTGCGAATATAAAAAATTAGATCATGAATTAGAAGAATTCGAGTAACACTGTAAGAATGTTATCAGCATCATTTTTTCTTAACATAATTTTATTAATCTTCTTTAAAGTACCTTATCATTTTAATTACATAGTCAGTTGTAAAAAAGATTTCTGTCTAACAAATTCGTGTTGTTAAGGCGATAACGGGCGAAATACGTAAAAAATGTTTACCATGTTTCCAGCTAAATACATATTAATAACTATCATGTAAGGTTAAACAGTGACCTATACTAAAAATTATTTAGGTATGATCCGTTTGTTTTAGTAACAAAAACAAATTATTTATATCTAACATTTTATTCTTTTGAGGACAAATAACTAGTAATGGTTTTGATATTTATCTCGTATATGTATAAAGAACTGCGCCCCGCGGTGCTACCCGCTACATTTTTTTGGGATAAAAAGGAGCCTATGTATTAATCAAGGGTGACAGCTACCTCCATATGAAATTTCATCAAAATCGGTCTAGCCGTTTGAGCGTGAAGAGGTAACAGACATACAAACACAGTCACAAACTTTCGCCTTAATAATATTAGTGTGAAGTGTGATAGTGAGATGTGATTAATACCTAATGTATATTATACTTATCAAGCTATTCGTACGTTGCGTAGTGAGTCAGTGTACAGGAAATTATTGCGATAGACGTTATGAATAAACCCGAGGGGTTTTCTTATATTAATATTATCATTTTCCTTGCATTTATTAAAACATTTAGATATGTTCCTTGTCTGATTGCGCTATACATAATATTAGAGGCCTATTTCCAGCTGTGGACTGCAACGGGCTGATGATGATAATGATTAAATGATGTTCTCATGCAAAATGGTTTAAAACTTTTATGTTCATAACATTGGCTTAATGTAGCGAATAGAAAATAACTTCCTAAATGTCGTAGTATAACTAAATCTATGGCAAAAAAGTTTGATGAAACCTTAAATCCAAAAGATTCAGGATATCCTACAGACTATTGCAGACTTTAAAACGATGACGTAATAGAACATTAAGAAACCCTGACGTCTAAGGAAACAATTGAATACAAAGCGAACGCCACATTTTATTCAGAGCCAAAACACATTATAGTTAAAAACGTATTTTACGAGAATACCAAGTCAGAATATACGATTCAAAAACAGTAAAGACTTTACGGGTTTGCGTTGATGGCAGTATGCGTCGTTCAGAATTTCGATAGCAAGCATCGGCTAAGGGCCATAAAGAATCAGCAAAATTTTAAAGCATTATAAGATAAATACGTCGCTTGACGATACTTATCCACTCATAATAGATACAGCTGTTTTCATTTGGTATATAGGTATCTAACTACTATAACAAATAGGTCCATTTATTATAAAATTAGAAATAGCACTCATCGGTATATTCCGTTCGCTATTTGTTTTATTTTATAAATAAATTGAAGAATTTTTTAGTGTTGTAAATAGTCATTAGTGACAGTAATTACTTCATAAAAAGTATTTAATTTTTAGTTTTCATAAAACTAAGGAGGTTAGGTTAAGTTAGGTTATTTGAAAAAAACGTTAAATATTGATAAAGATATATTTATTGCATAACTGTGTACGTGAGATCTTATTTTATAACGACAGTTTTGGCATCAGCGGTCTATCCATATTGGTTAAAAATGTTGGTACCAAGGTTAGCCAAAATATGTGCTCATGTGTCTCGGGTTAACTAAAAGCCCTATATTACATGTAGTCTCGTAACATCATGACATTTTAATGTAACACAAACTATTTTATCTTTTAGGCACCTGATATTGGCGCTTTTAGAAAATTTGGCAAGTATCACAAAATTGTGGGCCACGTCTACTAAGAAAGTTTGGCATCCGCGTTCAATATATTAGTGGAAATAAATTATATTGACATTAACATGCTGATAATCAAATGTCTAATAGCAACACTTTTGCACAGTGGTATCCGGCCTAGAATTGGCCATCCCCTTTCCTCCCGTGGGTGTCGTAAGAGGGGACTAAGGGAAAATCCAGAAGATGGGCAGCAACGACTTCTGTAACTTCACCACCAATACTGCGATCCCCAAGCTGCTTGCCAAGCGTGGGGATTATGGCACCCCCCCCCCTCCCCCACTCTAAGGGGGAGGTTTTTGTTCAAGAGTGGACGTGTTCCGGTGTAATATTATGATGAATAGCATACCTATTAGGACTATAATTATGATGAAAAGCATACCTAATAGGATGTTTCTATATACGAAACTGTATCAAATTATAGTGTATGACCACAATTATAAAAGATTTTCTTCTAGCTCAGATTCAGAACTTTGGAGAGATCATATTATTTATGAACGTTTAGTACCTAGGTTATATTTTTAGCCGCCCCTACTTTAAAAAGTTTTTTAATCAAGTCTACATTAATTTATTTACAAGACAATTTAAACGAAGAACCTGTGAAGCCCTAAATACATGTTCACAATTCCCGCGTTCAGTTTTTAGTCTGTGTAGGTGTGTCATTTAAACTTCTGTCTCATTAATGCAGATATATTTGTATGTTTATAAATTAAATTCATCAGGTCACGATCATGGTCATTTCACTCAGCAAGAATTATTAAAAGAAGTCCAATATGATGTCATCGAACCGTTTATTATTAGAATTGTTGTCGTATATTTGACTTTTCTTCGAGTGGGTGGGCCGCGCTTTTACCTTGATTTAATAAACTTTTCTATAAAAAGACGCTGATTCACTAAATGATAACCGACATTATTACAATTTTGATATGCCTGGACATGTCACATCACTTTTTATTTTAATGTCAATTGGGTAGTTGATACCACCAATCAATTGACATACTTTTTATGAGCTGTCAAAACGCTATTCGTCCCTACATTTTGTATGTGATATCACTAGTTCTATTCAAGGAAATATAATAAAAATTTTACACATACATTTGATTAGAATACATAGGTTTTTTAAGACTAGAGTAAAACATTTTTTTAGAGGACTAGTCTTGGAATTATTGGTTACCTACCATTAAAAAAAGTAATAACTTTTTTTATATCCACACGTATTTTTTAATCAGGCCTCAGTAAAAAGATACACCTCATAATCCCGTAAGACATAACTTACTCTTTTTGAAGTTAGTTAAAAATATACCTACATTCAATTGTTCATTCCGAATAAGTTGACAATCGATTTCTTGATTTCGATTCTAAAATATCCGGGCTGTATGATTTTCCGGCCTTAGCCGGGGCAGGGCAGACGGTCGCCTAAACAGACAGGCCCGAGACAGCGGCGTCTCGTGTTCAACGCCTCTAAGAGGAGCGGTATTCTATAAATAATATGAGCTGTACAATAACTACAGACTCCATTGACATTAGGGCCTCTAATCCAAATTGTATAACATAAACCACATATAAAGATACAACTGATTTTAGAGTAAAAAGATTAATCACTTCCACTTATCGTATGGTTGATTAACAACCTAGTGTCAGAGTTTAAACCGCCTGTGGGCCTCTGACATGGTTTTACACACCATTGAAAAATCTCTCAGGTGAGCCGGTTTTATCACGATATTTTCCTTTACCGTTATTAGCCACTGATAACTATATGATATGAAATCGAAAAACATTGTTGCGTGCCGGTGTTTGAATTTGCAACCTTTGACTTGACAATCCAACGGTTATACCACTCGGCTATCAGTGCGTTTAAAAGATTATTAATAAATAATAAACCACCCTATCCACCAGTAGCCTGGACCCTGTTTCCACTGCTGGTTGGGATCTATTTTTTACATTAAAAATAATATATATTAGAAAGAGTTTTGAATAAAGCTAATAATGATAATAAAGTCTTTATTTGCATAAAAAAATATAGACATGATGTTACGATAATTATTTTATAGAACTTACATGTTTTGCCAGTTTGGACTTGGCAACCAAATCGTTCACTTGGTACTTACATGAAAATTGATTTTACATATATTCTTTAAAGCTACAAAATTTAATGGTATTCAATATTGTTACCATCAAGGAGCCGGTATCTATGCCTATAGATACTTTGAATTGTATATTAGATAACGTTCTAGTCATGGTTGAATAACTGTAATAATAATTTCTAAAGTTTTGTTTTTATTCACACTTTTATCTCAGAATTTTGTTAGGGTCTCATAGGTTTCACAGAGGCGTTAGAGTTTATCTAAGTTCAACTTGATCAATAGATGATCATAAAAACAAAATAATTATGTTAAACATTGTGTTCGTGACTTTATTTTATTTTTTGTGGCGTGGTTAACTGTATCGGAATCTTAAATGCGAATTAAATTAAAATCCAGACACGTGTAACACTGAATGATGTGTTCTTTTGAGTTATTCAAGATCTCCACTTATGAATGGAATTGGGTTACTCCCTAATACTTGGAATTTCTATTTGCCAAAATGTGGGTGCGTGGACTCACACATCGCATGCTACATGTATGATATAATTGTATAGATTAATTGTTTTTTTTTTATGTCAACAAAATTTATTTTTGAGTAAATTGCCTTCTTCGTAGCTAACTTGTCTTTTTAAAAGACGACGCCCCACACTATGAATTTCCCGCTTCGTGGGTGCGTTTTACAAATATGAAAGAACACATAGTACACAAAAACCCAGACTTGTGTGAAACATCTGCGGATAGCACAAATGTTTGTCCCGTGCGGGGTTCGATCCCGCGACCCTTAGCGGAGGAGTCTAATCGCTTAGCCACTAAAATAATAAAAAATATGGTGGAAGAGATGTAAAATAATACTGGAAAAAAATACAATAACGAGTTTGTAGAAAATATTTTGTGCAAAAAAACCAGCGTAACTAGTTATTTATTATATCTTTTATAGTAAAAATAAAATAAAAAAGAATACTTACAAAATAAATTCCATGTTGAAATATCAAAATCCTAATTTATCACAACACTTATTTAACTATAACATAATCACCATCACCAATTCCCAATTAAATTTTCTATCACATTTTTTTCATATACAAAGATCGTATTTGTCGAATTATTCGTACTTTCGAAAGCGCGCGCGCATCTGTACGTGAGCGCGGGAATTCTGAGACTGGCTTAGCGCCTGCGCCTGAGTTGGGTGGCCGTTGTGATAACACACAAGTAAAAAGCGGAGAAGGCCCACTCCAATTGAGTTTGCGATAAATAAAGATGTAGTGTAATGTTATTAATGCAATCACCGACTAACTACTATTGCTAGTTTAACTCGTGGTTTACTAAGACCACAAAGGAAATACCGCTACCACTATGCAAATTTTTTGTTTTAACTTATAAATATAATAAAATAGACCTTTATTGCTGGTTTTATCATACAATTGTGTATATAAAACTTCCTTGGTACCTACTTAATTATTTATTTGCATATTATTATTTATTCA
Source organism: Abrostola triplasia (assembly GCA_946251915.1). Classification (NCBI taxonomy): domain Eukaryota; kingdom Metazoa; phylum Arthropoda; class Insecta; order Lepidoptera; family Noctuidae; genus Abrostola; species Abrostola triplasia. Next base: position 4,129,477 of record OX276433.1, read on the forward strand.
CTTTCTTCGGCAACCGGTATTTTTTTTTCTTAAACAGTTTGTCCTTTGAAGAAGGCCACTGGAGATTTCCACTTTTCCCTATCCCCGCTACTTTTATGATGTCGTCGTGTATAAACTTATTTTACATTAAAAAAAATACAGGTTTATATATTGAAATTTGGTTACCTATTAAAAAAACCAAACTGCTTTCAATCGCGTCGCTTTAATCGCATTAAATACATAACGACAGTGCATTTGAGTTCCTACTCGCTTTTTTAAGTCGGTTAATACTTGCTGTCACATTAACTAAGCATGGACCTTCTGTTTTCATTATACAGTGGCCGAGCTTATGACTAAGAAACTGTAAGATAAGCATTCGTACGTGTTGACTAGTGACTAGTGTTCTAGTTTGGTTCAGTAGCAGACGGTTACATTACAGCCGTCTTAAACCCTTCATCCATATTATTTCAACGTGGATATTACCATTAAAGTAACATTTTATTAACCAACTTCAAAAAGTTAGTAATATTATTCAGTATTCATATAGTATAGATATAGGCCTTGATGCCTGAAATAAATAGGTATTATTATTATTATTAACAAAAAACAATTTCTGAAATCGGTCCAGGCGTCTTCGTGCAATCGGGAATTGAGAACCTCCTCCTTTTTGGAAGTCGGTTAAAAAGGAGGTTCTGATTTTATATTATTTATTTATTTATGTTTATTGTATTTAATTTACTTGTTTCCTTTTTTTTGTATATTAACCAATAACCTGATTTTGTTTTAAAAAAGCAGCCGTTCTATGTAAAGGAAAGAAATAAGAACTTTGGAAATAGACAATGGAAAAATACGAACGTACGAACGTAAAACATGTAGCGGGTAACACCGCGGGGCGCAGCTAGTTAGGTATATAACAACATTCAGAGTCACCTGATTTTATGGTGAAATACTGTAACCAATTTAGTTTGATAATTATAATTATGTTTAAAATAATATTTAATAATAATGTTTAAGGAAGGTAAAGTACTATGCTAAATATACAAGCTGTTTTAATGCAATAATTATAATTCCCCGAAAAGGACATATTTACACTATGATACAAGAAACTTACTGTTGCCACAGGTATATTGTGGTAATAGGTATACGCCACGTGCCGGTTTGGAATATATTAATTATTTTAAATATAGCTGCCAAAATATAACTTTATTATAAAACCATTTTAACACTCAGTGTGGCCAATTACATCATATAGGTATAGCTTATCTTTACCTACATTATACCGTAATACACAATACATACAATACTTTTCCGATTTCTTCTCGCAATACTTTAATAATGCTGAAATTTAAAAAAAAACATTTTTATAATCCGTACTAATAACATAAATGCCGACGACCTGATTAGCGCAGTGGCTAAGCGATTGGACTGCTGCGCTAAGGGTTGCGGGTTCGATTCCCGCACGGGGCAAAACTTTGTGCGAACCACAGATGTTTGTCCCGAGTCTGGGTGTTGGTGTATGTGAATATTTCATGTTTGTGAAACGCACCTACGATACAGGAGAAATTCCTAGTGTGGGGCGACGTTTTTAAAAAAATAATTAAAAAAAAAAAAATGTAAAAGCAACTTTGTCTGTTACTTCTTCAGGACAAAACAGCTAGACGGATTTTGATGTAATTTGGCATGTAGAAAGTTTAAGACCCGAGATGACAAAGGCTATTTAACACGGGCGAAGCTGCGGGCAAAAGCTAGTAATGTCTACATAACATACCTACACAAAAAAACCCAAAGAGAAAAACATCAAAATAGTTTATAAATCAATTAACCTACGAGAATAACTTTCCATTAAACATCTATATATTTTACAAGAGCCAGACAAGCGTAAAGTCAAATAAATAATCAACTAAAGGAACCCTAATTGTCGTCTGGGAAGGTTAAACACGTGCGCACTGCGCTTGCGTGTAGAGTCTGCTACATAACAATATGTCATTGCTAACAAGGGCGAAATAAGACAAAGATTTATGATGACTAGAAGAATATTGCGTGAAATTTAAATACTCTATATAAATTAGTTAGTCTAGACTTAACATATGTTAAAATGACTTCGTGTAAACGATGAGAAGTAGACAAATAAATGAGAATAATTAACATATCTGTCATATTGTGACAATAATTGATGACAAAATACTGCCTATTAGTCTAGTGGTCGGCAGGGGTCGGCAACCTGCAGCTCGTGAGCCACATGCGGCCCTTTGGATGTGAAGCTGCTTCTCTTTAGTTTCATACGCAAATATTATTTATTAAAAAAAACATTCAAAATCGTTCTGAATTGATTAACGAGGATTAGGAAGATTAGTTTTTTTTTATCAAAAAGCCTTATTTATGCAAGTACAAGTATTATGGAAAAGAAAAAACCTTTCGCTTTTTAAAAACTTGGAAATTTTGTGAATTGTAATTTTTTACTCTTCCGACTTAAAATGTTGCTGACCCCTGGTTTAGGGGTTGCATGTACGATCGCTGTGATTCAGGTCCTGGGTTTGAATCTTGGGCAGTTTTTCCTACGTAAATAACTTTAGAATGAGTTATTATACAGTTGAGTATACGTCTCTGGGTTCCTAACTCTACAAATATTGAAAAAGTGAAATGTTTAAGTGTAGACAAAAATGAGAGATCTCAGAGGTCTGCCTAAATCCAAAATTTGTTAAAATGTTTTGTAAACTAGGATAAGTTTTCCAGATAATAACGGATCTTGTCAGTCATTTTAAAACTCGTCCAAAATTATTTTTCCAAATTGTACCTCAATCTTTGTTTGAGTATTTTACATCGTAACCTCCATCATCAACCTATCTCAGTCCAGTGCAAGGCATAGGCCTATCCTCGTCATAATCCTTAATTATAACAAAACTATATTCCCCAAAGGGCTGACTGTATTAGTAAACCCACTTTTTGCCTGTAATGTTACAGGTCCCAAACTCCCATTAAAATAGGGGCCGAGTCTATTGCCATTAACCGGGCAGAAATAAAAACTCCTTGTTGCTCCTCAGAATTACATAATCATAAAGTCAAAAACTTTGCCCGACCAAAGAATCGAACCCAGGACATAATGCTCAGCAGTCGCGCTTCACGACCACTAGACTAACGAGGCAGTCTTCCTTAACCCATTAAATATCTATCTTCATATACTTCTTCTTATCGTATAGTTGATGAACAACCTGGTGTCAAAGTATAAATTTACTATTATAGTATAACTATACTATAACTATGGCATTAGATGAATCGCTTAATACCTGGCTGGAGGCCTTTAGTAGGTCTCTCCAAACGACCGGTTAAGCAGTCAGAGCTCCTTCATAGCTAACTGCGAGAGACAAGTTCGAAAAAAAAATATCTCTTAATACACCGTTTAGCGTGCCATTATTATTACACACACTGCCGGTGCCTGGTTTATCAACGTATTATGGAGTAACATAAGCTAGTTACCGACCGGTACATAAATCACCCCGATGTGGCATCCCACTGTTTTTGCTTGACAAATTAACTTAATGTTATAGCGTAATAATGTGACGTCACTTTCTATGGAAATTCTTGATAGTAATTTTTGGGGTTCCGTACCTTAAAAGGAAAACCGAAACTATTTTATTTAAAATCTGTACGGAACCCTCAGTGCGCGAGATAAGTGAGACTGACTTTAAAAGTCCCTTTTTCTCGATAAGGTGGTAATAGCGAAAGATTTGAAATAACAAAAGGCATTGGCATAGTTTATAGGAGCCTTATACTCAAAAGGTCTATGAAAAGCTATGTTGATTGGTCTCATCAACCACGTACTAAAAGGCGTGCCTTCAAGAAAAATCTCAATGTCACTTCCTAGACTCAAACCCGCCGCTTAAATACATTCAACATCACACTAATATTATAACGGCGAAAGTTTGTAAGTATGTTTGTTATCTCTTCACGCTCAAAACGTTAAACCGATTGTGATGAAATTTCATATAGAGGTAGCTGACACCCTGGATTAACACATATGCTACTTTTTATCTATATATTACCGAAAAAATGTAGCGGGTAACTCCGCGGGGCGCAGCTAGTTTGGTTTATAAAGCCCAAAGCTTACTACTACACGAATATTATGTAATTATAATCTCAATATATTATCTCACGCAGCATACATGTAGTAATCAAGCATCGTACTCATACGTCAGCTATTGTTATCGAATTTGTCTATAGGTCAGTAATCAAAACAACTACATTGTATGTAAATAAGTGTGTTACGTTAAACTATATTTAAATGTATACTACAAAATTTTGTGACCTCATTATTCATCTGACAAATATTTATTTATTAGAATTGTAAGTAAATAATGTTATAAATATATATTAGGTACCTATTGTAACATGCATTAAAATGTGAGCAGTATTTGTTATTCTTTTGATGACTTAATTTTGATTAATAATAGTCGCCTATCAAAAGTATGGTATCTCGATTTTTTACAGAAGAGAAATGGCATTTGCTTTTTAACATAAAAAGTACATAATATATTGAGAGCCCGTTACACCTCACTGCAAGACAGACTTGCTTCACTCTCTCTTAAAGTTCAGTCCTTCGAAAAGAAGTATTTATTTGCGTTTTTAGGAACTACAAATTTTTTTTATACGGCTTAAAATTCCACAGAAAAAGTTAGGTACCTGTGTATATTTTTTACAAGTGCCATCTTTTGATACCTGTTATATACTTGTCAATTATAACACAAGAGGTATTAGAGAAAGAAATCTAAATATTAAAGTTCCTTCTAACATTACCAGTAAACACACGCTCATGTTAATAACACATCAAAGTACACGCAAAACGATTCAATTTACTTAATAATTACATGCATTGATACTGAAGCCCAATGTATCCAATAAGCAACATTCAATTAACAATCTACCCGCTAAGACTGCTGTGAGTTGCGCCATGACATTTTAATTAATGACGCATAAATGTGACGATATCATAAATATCAAAGTTGATGTGAAAATCCGTAAACAAGCAATAATTTTCAGATGGGGTTACTTTATTAATTAGTGTTGTAACAGTAGGTTGTTGATATATTTTCGGGTCATTTCATTGATAAACTTCAATTAATTTATTAATGACTAGCTTTTGCCCGCCACTTGGCCTACGTCCTTTTTTGGGACTTGAACTTTCACGTGTCAAATTTAATCAAAATCCGCCCAGTGGTTTAGTCGTGAAGGCGTAACAGGCAGACAGAGTTACTTTCACATTTATAATATTATTATGGATATAGATAATAAGGGTCCCTTTGAGGTAACTACGGTTCATAGCTTAGTCGAATTTGTGAATTACGGGCATTAATTTCTACGCTGTCATCCTACAGGGCATAACCATACAACAGACTTGATTAAAAATCTTAATCCTGTTCCATATCAATCGTGAATATATTGTCAATCTCCGGGAAAGCTTTCAAAACTATATTAAAAGACGGAATTAAAATTGTAACGTTAACATAATATGACTTATCAAGCTACCAAAAAATCCTGAGAATGCTTTTCCAGAACCACGAAAACAGTTGAAACCAAAAACTATATTTACAAAATACTCATTGCAATTTAGGCCGTTGGAAACCCACTCGTTCTGAAATCAAATCCCAAATGAACGGAGCTGTATCGATAGTCCAAGCTGACGTCACGCGAGAGTTCGTCTGTAGCCTCAATTTTGAGCGCATTAACATCAACTAATGACCCTTACTTCCGCAGTGTCGGGTATCGACGAATTGTCCCGTCTCGCTTGGTCGAATCCAGTTAGTGTTAATTGTGTCATATTAATTTCTGAATAGATTAAGGTGTGGACTGAAACGATTACGATGATGGTTAGTGATGGGAACAGTCCTGCTAAAATGGTGTTAGCATAGGATAGAGTACTTACTCAGAACGCCATAAACAAACTTTGGTCACAGTGTTTCGAGTCTTTACTAATCTTAGCCTATCCTTGCGGAAGTATTCGCAAACCCAGCTGCACGCTATATTCCCTTATTCATATATACGAGTACATCATACATAGTCCGATGTAAAGACGGTAATCAACACAGAGACTACCATAAGACGCAGCACCAAAAGCATAACGTGCTTCCCGAGGGCCTTGGTATGTGGAACGTTAACCAATCACCATCCTTGATTTCCATCCTGATTTAATAAGCCAGTTTGATCGTAGTGGTCATTCATTCAAGTTTTAAGGTATGAATCGAAAGCTTGTTATGATGTGGTCTTGTAATGTAATTTGATATTGGACTTTGTAGGTACTAATTAAAGTATAATTATCTGGTATCAGATACGGGTTTTACGGATTCCAACGACCTGATTGGCGCAGTAAGCGATTGGATTGCTGCGCTATGGGTATTCGATTCCCGCTCGGGACAAAAATTTGTATATTCCGCAGATGTTTAACCCAAGTCTGAGTGTTTGTGTATGTGACATTTCATGTTTATCGAACGCACCTACGATACAGGAGAAATTTAATTGTAAAGCAACGTTTTTGTTAAACAAAAAGATACAGTGTTTAAAAATAATATGCTGAAGTATAATTCGTTGAATTTTATGATACGAGTGCCCATTATATGTTAACTATTTCAATCTCTGTAAAAAGAAATTAATTCATTAAGTCGACTTTATTCAGTGGACTGTCAGTTCGTTAACAACCGTGTCACCCTATTTAAGTTAGAACAACGTAAATAATAATATCTTGTTATCTGATTCTAATAGTTTTGACGTATCTAATGCATATTTCAAAAATTTACTTCTTTGTTCTTTGTTATCAAAGTTTTGAACCTTTAATAAATATTCAAGTTTCTTAGTAACTGTATGAATATGTACATCGTTTTCTAAAATATTACTTCTAAGGATAATTTTAACGCATGCGCAGAGAACGACTGAAATAATCTGCTAGCGTCATTCTTCCCATTTTTAGGTGTTTCATCATCACTGCTGGGCTTAGGCTCCCTCTCTTTGTGCTAGTCTCCATTGTTTTGTGGCAGTATCCTCTGTTCTGCGCCTGCCTTATTTACTCGTTGGTATCACCTTGATAACAGTGAAGGCAGTGCTTGAGATTCACTAGATGAAAAAACAACAGTGTGCATTTTGAGGATTCACTAGATAAAAAAAAATGTGTCCAGCTTAAGTACTAGGTACGTAAAAAAAAAGTTTAATGAAAATTGATGACGATGTCTACAAACCTATATTTTATGGGTTGATAACAGTGTTCAACACCCATGATGTGTCCAACATCCAACCAATTAGTAAAAAAACTCCCATTGCTTGTAGCCTTGGCCTAAATATGGGAAAAACAATCTATCAAGTGTCGAGTTCTAATTACTCCTGCAATCAACGTCAAAAAATTGGGCCATGTCAGCGACATGTCTTTATTATAATTTCCCGTGTGCGATGTATCCTCTATTGTGCTTCATTAGGGTTGTCAAGTTCGGTCTTAATTAAAGATATAAAAGTCTAGGAGGTCTCTTAGGTCAGGATTGTCAAATCTAAACTGATATGGGGTTCGAATGAGAAGATATTTAAGTTTAACTTGTAAGCATAATATGAACATTTTCTAGTCCTTCACACTCGACGTCTGATGATCAAGATCTAAGAACCAGAGAGATCAGGCACTTGGCGTAGGACCAACGGCATAACGAGCACTGCTTAAGCGTCTGTTTTCAGTAGCTAGGTGTATACGAGCTGATATTTACTACCAGGTGGTAGGTAATCAAATCGAGGTTGACTTGACTGCCTTTTAACTGCTTTAAATCATTGTTTCTGATCTTAAATGTAAACTTAGAGAGATCAAAAATGGCGGACCATTGGAAAACTTACATTACTTTATTCAGCAAGAAGCCATAATTGTATAAAGCGAATACAATCAAGCGCTGTTATGCGGAGTATCCACTTCTCTAGACAAAGAGGGATGACACTCAATTAAATTAACCGCGTTTACCTTGTTAGGTACACAAACCCTTGTCTTCTTACCTGACCGAGACGTAAAACTGCAAATTATATATGTTATAATGTTATTCATAATTTTAGGGACTAATTGGACCCCACGATAAATGCATATTAAAAGGAGAACGGTAGAACATAGGTATGGAAACAATATTTTATCAATCGATATGATTAAGTATCCACTCCTGGTATTTCGAAAAGTTAATATGTCTTTATGTATATGTTTTTTTATATATTTATTATTATGATGGTTTGTTAAGGACTTATTATAGTATAATTCGAAAAACGAATGCATGATTTTTTATATTTACATTATTTGAATGCTCATAGGACCCATTGTTTTTTGAGTGCTTTTGATTTTATCATATTTAAAAATCTACCTCTCACGTCATCTAGCCTTTGGATTTTCTTTTTGATATTCAATATCAATCAGTACTGCGTCTTAACTAGAGCTCTAGTTAAGTCTCATTTTCTGGAGAAGTCAAGCAGGCATAAAAAAGGGTTTATTTATTAATTTATTGTTATTATTTTAAAGTAGGCTTACAGACTAATAACATGAATTAGTATAAAGATGGACATGAAAATTGCTATTACCAAGCCTCCACAAATTAATATTATAGGTTAAGTGCAAATTTTACGTAAACTTATACAACTTTTACAGTAAATCCTACACAAGGGAGTTCCTTTTAAGTAAAAGTAATATCTATGTTAGAAGGGCTCTTCAATAGTTGAGAAAGAAATACGTTATGACACAGCATGATATCAACAAGGACGTCATGCTGGTATAATTCGGGCGTTTTGTCACGTTATGATGCAAGCTGTGGTCATGGATGATGTTACTATTCTTATAACCATAATAGTGAGTCATTGTTACTATTATAATTATTATAGTAGGTAGTATATGCTAAATGCAAGCTTGCATCTAGTTTTCATTTAGTAAACAATCGCTTTACCCGCTGACTAGTGATCGTATCTCAGGAATCCATACAATATAACCACACTAAGATTATAAATGTAAAAGCAACTCTGTCTGTCTGTCACACCTTCACGATCGCTGGACGGATTTTGATGAAATTTGGCATGTAAAAAGTTTAAGACCCTTAAGAAAGGATATAGGCTATTTATCATGGGCGAAATCGAGGGCAAAAGCTAGTTCGATATATTTATTCCAATAAAATTTAAGTAATTGTGTTTAAACATTAATTAAGACTTTTAATATGTTATAATACCTGTTGAGCCATAGGTTACTTGTCTAACATATGAACAAATTAAAACATAAGCATCCTATCGAAAATTGCAAAATATTGAAAGTAGGTAATGCCTACCTTACAAGGCTAGCTAGACAAGATTAATTAATAACACAATAAATGTTATTACATGAATTATGATAGTCAAGGATTAACGGCACTAATCCTAAAGTTATAACTAGAGAATGCAATCATAATGGCCCTGCCCCCTTACCATGGACTCTTGAAGCAGGACGGCTTACGTTGTTAAAGCGAGACGCTGCATTTCTTAAACGTCTCCCCAAACAAGGTATTTCTGCTGTATCGTGGGTGCATTTCACAAACAAGAAACATCACATACACAAACTCTCAGATTCAGGACAAACGTCTGTCATCACATAATTTTTTGTCCCGTGCGGGAATCGAAACCCAAGCGCAGCAGTCCAATCGCTTAGCCTCTGCGGCAATCAGGTTGTCAAAGTATTACACGCGGCGTCTCGCTTTAACAACGTAAACTGTCCTGCTATAAAAGTTCATGGTAAGGGGGCTAAGGTAACGAATGGCTAACACTTCAAATACACTTAAATCTAGGGACAACCTTAGAAATAACAGTTAAATAAAAACATATTGTTCTGTTGTTCCATCTAACGGTCTGGCGATTAAACCAATTAACCAATTTAGATGAAGTTGATAATATTGGGATAGTTTGGTGCACGTAAGTGTTCATTTACAACTAAATTTGGACAAGCGTGACCGATTTAGACTGTTTATTATTAGGGTTTTGAGGCCAATCATCATTTTGTTGAACATAACAACATTTACATTTTTTTGTAACTACATATTCATATTTTTTACATTCTACAGGAAATAGGATATTTCAGTAGATATATATAGAAGGGAGACGTGGAAAGAGAGTAGGGAGGCCTTGTCCAGCAATGGGGCACTTCAGCTTGTTAATAATAATAATATATAGAAGATCAAGATGAATACACCTAGGTACTTCTCTCATAAATTAGTTTTCCAGTTTCTATAAACATTATTTGCACAAAATTTTTTACAAGCTTTAATTTTTGACATTCGATTGAAATGAAATTGTGCATACTTAAATAGGTTTGGTGACAATACTATAGTAATTAAAAAAAAATACCCAATTACGTAAAATCTATTTTGTAATGTTCATAATATTAATACTATTCCATTCACTACGATATCAAGATATAAAAATGTTTGTGACATCATCAGACGAGACGAAAGTCAATACACAATGGTATACCCCATCAATCAGCTATAACATTTTGAGGTCGACGTGATAATATAGCCATCAAACCAAACAATAGGGGCGTTACTAACCGGTTGTGGATGACTAAGCTTCATCACACACCTGGAACTATTCTACAAGACTTCACATAAACATAAATACATACATAAGTATATGACCGAAAAGGTAGGGCAGCATAGTATAGCGACTACAGAGAAGACGGCGGCACGTGACCACCGTGCCTCCGTCGTGTACAGCGATGCTAAGGAAATACCCCTTTACAGTCTCCCCGGGGATTTGCCACATAGGTGTTGCATAGGGAGGTTCCGGAGTTGGTCTTTTTAGAGGTCCTAGGACTTCCCTTGTTTGTGCAGATGGTGACTACCGGGGTGGTTTTAGTGAAGTAGAAATTCCACACTCCCCGGTCCCTACCCCATAGGGTTCGGGAGCCATTTGAAGGTTTCCCGCCCGAAAACAAAAAAAAAGAGGAAATCATAGTATTACTACTGAACACCCACATTTCGCCAGTTATGTTACAGGAGGCCTATTGCCATCAACCGCGCTTCGTGCAGTTACCAAAATTTACGTTGGAAAAATAATACTGCCCGACCTGGAAATCGGAACTCTTGGCAGTCGCACTTGTCAACCTTTCCTCGGGTCCTAAATTTTTTGCATGCCAAATTTCATTAAACAGACAGAGTTATTTTAACGTTTATGATATTATTATTAATAAGGGCATTACCAACCGGTTGGATGACTAAGCTTATCATAGTACCAACACACCTGAGAATATTGATCCCACGAGATTTTCAATTAGTGTGTTAAATGCCTTATATGAGTATAACTGTCGTTAAAAATTGATTGGTGCGTTATGGCCTTATTTGGCTGATTGAAATACGGTACTTAATACTAATACTTATACTGTGTAGCATAATATATTCACTGCGATACAATCAGCCCCCTTACCATGAACTCTTAAAGCAGGACAGTTAACTTTGTGGAAGCAAGACACCGCATACTGCACGTAGCAGCGCGCGGCGTCTCGCTTCCATATCGTAAACTGTCGTTTTTTAAGAGTTCATGGTAAGGGGGCAGTGTATTTTAAAAACAGAACTCAAAATGTAGAACGTTTTAATATAATTAGTTACTGATTGGCTAGGAAACCACTTGATGATTTTTTTTTTAGTTGTATGAAAAGTTTTTTTATGAGGTGCCTGGATGCTGACGATAGATGTAACAACAATGGCCCAGATAGTTTTTTAATCAGTTAGTTAGTCAATGTTGCTTGGTCAGTATTTTCAATGAAAATATTCTCACTAACATTATAAAAAGAATTTGCTTCAATTTAAGAGTTACTAATTTTATTTTAATCGACCTAATTCTGCGGTCGTCATCTGCAATTTGAATTAACATTCGAAAATAGTTCCTGCTAATGTCTAACCTAATTAGACGTTCTACTTCTAAGTCTTGAAATAATATCGATGTTGACAGCTAATTTGGCGTTTTTAAATGGCGCAGCGGGAGTCCGAGATAACGCGAAGTATACTATCAAGAGTAATTTAAAAACGAATAAATTGTAGTTTTCGTTTCATTAAGATTCGTCTCTACTGGGCAATATTCTTTTAGATTACTCATACATTAGAGACGACCGCTCCATTTTTGGTCATTTGCAAGCTTTCATTTACCCTTGTAAGTTAGATTGTTTTTTAAATCATTTTTAAAGGCTTTAAGAATTATAATTAATGTCTTAATTATTATATAATTTATGTCTCGACATTAAACATGTTATTTGTTATTTTAGTAAGGTAAGGTAATAAATATCGTATTGTTCATCAACCATACGATAAAAAGAAAAAGAATAACATAGAATATCTTATTACATCCACTATTCAAAAAATTACCGTTGAAATGATGGGTAACCGTTATGACATGTCGAGCCCCTCGGAGCTACAGAAGGCACGTTAAGCCGTTGGTCCTGCGCCTAATCTCTCTCTGGTCGTGTTGGTCTACCATCCCATCGAACGTTAATAGTAAGGAAATAGGAAATGCACCTGTGTTTGTGCGCATACTTGTGAACTATAATATCTCCTGCGTAGTTGGCCAGGCTTAGCTAAGAGAGGCCGCCGTGAATTCGGTCAGTAGAACATTTTTTGCACAAACCAATCTTATGTCTGAAGGCAAAACCCGATATACAGACATATATTTGGGTATAAACCTAAGTAGTGTTGACCATTATAATGTAAACATTAAGGAGTTTCTAAGGTAGTAGCATAAAAATATGTTCATAATAAAAGGGAACAATAATTATGTTTCGAATTGAATGCGCACGAAGCTGCCTGTCACTTGAAGCGTACACGAGCTATGAAATGTAATGTAGCCAGAATTTGTGTCAAGTGACTGTCGCTATGATTGACATTCTATTATTTTATTAAGATGTTATTCTGAAAGGTAGAAACATATTTACGAAAGTGCCAGAATAGGAAATGGATAAATATTACTTCTCGATTGAATAATTCTAGGTAACGTTAAGGCTACAATGTATTACCAGCTCCCTTACCCTGAACCCTATATTGTGTGTGTATACGTTGTGAAAACGAGACGTCGCATTACACTGGACGTAGCGGCGTCTCGCTTTTATAACGTGAACTGTCCTGCTTTAAGAGTTCATGATAAGGGGGCAGATTATCTATATTCCTCTTGCATTATGAGTTCTTTTTTAGTATCCTAAAACGCCATGAAATATATTTATGGTCTTATATGGGTCAGAGAGAAAACATCATCAAAATCAATTTATCAGTTTCGGAGTTATGATGCCAAACACACTTAAAATATCTATTAGTACAGTTCATGCTCTTTGGTAGCTAAAATGCTCAATTTCAGATATAAATAGACTAAGCATAGCAATATCTACTAAACTATGTACATATTCTACATTTAACGCATAATACGTAAGCAACCTTTCCCATTACTGAAGTGATTTCCTCCAGCTAACAAAGCGTAGGCACGTTACGTCTATCGCCTGTGATCTGGCTGACAATGTTGCGTGACTAGAACTAAATATGACCCTTAAATGTTAGCACAGAAGGTTCACAATACAAGCTATTTCGTACAGTAGCGCCTTCTGTATATAAGAAGACAAGCGAATACGGTATTGTCAGTGATGGTGAGCGTGTCGTTCTCCTGATAGTAGTAATTGCCGTGTAGACGATATGCATAAATTACATCATGATGCCCAATAGCTTATAAATTGCGTCCCTTGCTTAAAGTGTTTGGGCTAACATCTTCTAGAAGGAATTAGATCTTACAGCAAAAAAATATCGGTTGATACTTTTAGGAATCTTCGGTCTTTAAAAAGGTTTGAGATTTTTGTCCAAATTTATTTACCGTAGCTGCTTATAGTCAAATAGGTAGACGAAAACATTAATGAAACTCGAGGTGCAAGATTCTAAAGTGCCCTGCTTATGAAGAAGAACCGAAAGTTATTCAAATTCACAAATTTGTATCCAACGTGGGTGTTTACAGTTTGATCAAAATGGAACTTCTGTGAGTTTTCTTTTGTTTTATAAACTAAGTAAATAGATAGAGTTGTTCACTTGCGTGTGAGATTTGTAAGGGAAAATAATTGTTAGCAGTAAAAGATTAATATGTAGGATAGTGATTTGATTCTCTTTGTTTAGTGTGCGGGATCGAGATAAAGGATATTGTATGATGGTAATGAGAACTTGTCTAGATCTTTAGACGGGTTTCCTTTGTAGGTTGTTGTGGTAATGTTGATGAAAATAAAATCAAGGTATTTTATGTACCTAATTGATAAAAATATTTTATTATTTTTTGCTCTCAGTAAAACATCACCACTACTGCTAGATAGCAGTAGAAGTTAAGTGATGTACGTTATATGTTGATACAGGAGAAACTACTGACAAAGTGCTATTCACGTGTCATAAGCGACCTGATTAGCGCAGTGGCTAAGCGATTGCACTGCTGCGCTAAGGGTTGCGGGTTCGATTCCCGCACGGGGCAAACTTTGTGCGAACCACAGATGTTTGTCCCGAGTCTGGGTGTTTGTGTTTGTGATATTTCATGTTTGTGAAACGCACCGAAAGAAATTCCTAGTGTGGGGCGATGTTTAAAAAAAAATATATATATAATAAGCGCCTGCAATTGGTTATAATTAATTGATTATGAAATGGGGAATACAATTGTATTATTCTTCATCAGGATTCCCGTGTATCTATATAATAATTTTACGACCACCAACTGGCTAGACATTTACATTTCCTACAGACTACAGAGATGATAAAATTTAGAAGAAAAATGAGGTGATAATGTGAACAGGCAATAATGAAGTGCAATTTTTTAACACATATCTCATCATTATCAGCCGGAACACGTCTACGGTTGAACAAAGGCCTCCCACTTATAGCAGGGGTGTGGGGGGATTGCCATAACCCCCACACGCTGCAAGAGGTTAGAGGATCGTAGAAGGTGGTGAAGTTACAGAAGACGCTGCTGCCCATCTCCTGGATTTTCCCTTAGTCGCCTTTTACGACTTCCACGGGAGGAAAGGGGGTGGTCAATTCTAGGCCGGATACCACTCGGCAACACATAGGTATCTATTTATGGCCTAATAGGGATGTTTACTACTATAATGCTGCGTTTTCAATAGGGCACTACTATATTGCCCGACATTCATGAAGTATGTCTTTACGACTTTGTGGGACAATGTCGTTTGGAATTTGCGTCGTTCGCACTGCCCAGTGGTGAATAATATTTATATCGCCTTAGGAGGTTAGTATTGTTCAGTGCGACTTTGTTAAAATGACTCGCTTCCTTAGTCCTTAATATTTAAAACGTGCTGGGCGACTGTCGAGGGACACGGATGTCGCGAAAAGCCCCGCGACCCGTAGGTGTCGCGAGCGACGACGGGCGACATTGCGCGTGACACGTAAATATCGTGTCGAGCAACATAGTCGCGGGTCAAATGTCGCTTAGTGAAAACGCCGCTTAACAAGCGTTAGAATTGATTGAAATTTGAAAAAATATGTCACTGCTACGGCTTCATTAGAAATAAGTACGTAATCATTTTGTCCATAAATATTTAGGTATGTAATATACGAGAACTATTGTCACGCCACTTACTCATAATATTGAGATCATTCATATTTCCTGGTTACGTTTCTATGTTACATTCAAACAAGATAGTTGTGTGAATCATAATCACACTACTATAAACATTTGTAAGATTTAATCGAAGAAGTTAATGTAGTGTTAAAGTCTATTTTGACAGTATAAAAGACTGAGGAAGAGAAAGGCCAAGTTTAAAATAAAACAAATTGTATTCATCGTCTAAGTCGTATAAATATTTATTCAAATTTTAAAACAAATCAAGGTCAAATGTATGAATAAAAATTAATAATTCTTAGAAAATTAAATAAATGATCACCAATTATTTAATCATTAAAATATGAGAGTTATGGTTCGTTTTGTCAAGCGTCTCATTACTTAAAGATTTTAGTGCTAGTAGGCCTATATTATTTGCATAAATTATTTCCTAAATTTAAATAACTAATTAGTAAGCTTAAAACATGAAACTATTAAATAATTTGAATACCTACGTTACGTATGTTATCAGTAATACCTACATGGATTAAGAAATAAGATTTACAATAACTCGGAGAGTGGACAAGTCAATAAAATAAAGTAAATAGGTACGTTTAAGACTGTCATAATCATTGGCAATATCTAGCTAAGAATGTAACTTTGAGTAGGTGTTATAAGTGAAATCGGAACTGCGACCTATATTATATTTGGATATAGCAAAGGTATTCGATATCTCTATATTTAAAGTGGGTATGTTTATTAAATCTAACATTTAATTTGCAAGTCATCATCATCAGCCGGAAGACGTCCACTGTTGAACAAAGGCCTCCCCCTGAGAACGCTACAATAAACGACAACTTGCCATTTGCATCTACCGATTGCCCGCAACTCTGACGATACGAGGGTCAAACTGAAAGTTCTTAGAACTGGCCACTTATAAACAATATAATAAAAAAATAATTCTAAAATTTGAAAATAGAACTCTTTGCCAATATTACTGAGTATATATTTCATTAATTTGTCATTTGTTTTACGATTTGGCGGCAAATTGAAAATTGTCTGTGTCACGTCAACATGAATTTAACACGAGAAAATTTTCGTGCAATGATTTTTTATGACTTTCGATGTCATTTAAGTCAACAAGAAAGTTATGATAGACTACGATTGGCCTTTCACGATGAAGCCCCATCTCGTGCGACAGTTTACAACTGGTTTAATGAGTTTAAACGTGGTCGCACTAATCTCACTGATGATTTACGTGAGGGACAGCCTTCTACGGCGACGACTGAAGATAACATCTGTGTTGTGCGGCGTATGATAGAGACTGACAAAAGAGTGACCTATCAGCAGATTCGGACAAGCTTAGGCATCGGTATGAGTCAAGTGCACAAAATCCTCCACGAACATTTAGCAGTCAGGAAGCTTTGCGCCCGGTGGATACCTCATAATTTACTGAGGCTCAAAAACTCC
Organism: Abrostola triplasia; assembly: GCA_946251915.1. Taxonomy (NCBI): domain Eukaryota; kingdom Metazoa; phylum Arthropoda; class Insecta; order Lepidoptera; family Noctuidae; genus Abrostola; species Abrostola triplasia. The sequence continues at coordinate 4,146,490 of OX276433.1, forward strand.
ATCGTGTGGATTGGTGCCGTAAAATGATTGAAGGATTTAACGGAGGTGACTCAAATGCTGTGTTCGACATACTAACAGGTGACGAAAGCTGGATTTACTGTTATGATCCTGAAACCAAAAGACAATCTGCTCAGTGGGTGTTTCCTTTCGAGAGGTTGCCAACTAAAGTGAAGAGAGATCAAAGTGCGGGAAAAAAAATGGTGGCCTCGTTCTTTGGAAGGATAGGTCATTTCGCAACAATTGTGTTAGAGGATCAAAAAACAGTTTCTGCAGAATGGTACACTACCAATTGTTTGCCACTTGTCTTGGAAAAAGTTCGAGAGAAACGACCTCGCAGTAGGATCCTCCTTCACCACGACAACGCCTCGTCGCACACCGCTAAGCGAACGATCGACTATTTGGCGACATCAAACGTTGAATTACTGGGTCACCCGCCGTATAGCCCCGACCTCGCCCCTTGTGATTTTTATTTATTTCCAAAAATTAAAGAAAAACTTAAAGGAAAGCGGTTTATGAATGCTAAAGAAGCGGTGGCTGCGTATCGCGATGCCATTGAAGAGAACCCTAAAGACGAGTGGGCAAAGTGCTTTTCCCAGTGGTTCCATCGCATGCAGCGGTGTATTGACGTGAATGGACAATATTTTGAAAAGATATAATAAAACTAATAACTGGCTAATGTAATCAGTTTTTGATTTTCTAAGAACTTTCAGTTTGACCCTCGTATCGTAGATCTGGTAGGAGGCCTGTTAACGCTGCATCTTCCCGTTCGTGGTCGTTTATTTGCAAAATATCTAATGTGAAATCATCTTGTGATACCACTGTTAATTTTTATTTTTAACCTCAATTGTATATACTATGTTTTATGGTTAGTATACATTATACATTATTTACCTTATATATGTTAATACATCTATAAATACATAACTGGATCAGTCCACGTGTAATGTAAAAAGGTATCTAGTCCTTATCTAAAGTTGATAACAGCATTGTCCTTATTAAAAACATGTATAATGTAATGCATTACATCAGTAATTGTCCTTATATGTGCTTTTCGTAATAAAAACATGTATAATACATAGTTATTAATAAATATGTATATGAAATCGGTACAATCGTTATCATATACAATATACATAACAATTTATATACATGATTGTAGTTATATAATAGTTAAAAACTTCCTTAAGAAATCTTCATAGAGAACAAAAATATATTTTGCCTATCTTCAAAATCAGCGGCTTTCTGTTTGACGAGTTTGATCGAGTGTAATAATCGTAATATCCGAGAAATATGGACTCGATTCTGGGAAGCCAATGTGACAATAAATTATTATAATTATCGTGTATACTAATTTAATAATAAACGCATAATTTATTACATAAAATAACGAGAAACGAGTTCGAAGAATTTTGTTATTGCTGATTATCGGCTACCTACGGAGTGCCAGTACTTTCCTGTGAGACGACAGTAACGGAAAACATCGGGAGGAAGGATCAAATAACGATTAATTATATCTGTTATTGGATAGTTGACACCAATATCTATTAATTCCAAGATTACTACTCAAAGAAAAAATGCTAAATGTCATTATTTCCTATTACCATACAAAATCTTTGAAGGAATAATGTTTTGGCAGCTCATAAAACTATGTCATCGACTAGTGGTGTCAAATAACGAACTGAGCAGAGGTAGCGTGGCGATTGATGTTCGTTCCTTCCTTGCATGAGAAGAGCCCTTTGCCCTGTAGTGGAGCAGTCATAGGCTGATATTATCATTACATACAATAGCCCCCTCACCATGAACTCTTATAGCAGGACTTTTTTCGTTGTGAAAACGAGAGGCCACACTACTCGTAGCGGCGTTTCGCTTCCGAATCCTAAGCTGTCCTGCTTTAGGAGTTCATGGTAAGGGGGCAGGTCTATTTTACCTGCTTTACTGCAAGCTTGCACTGCAAGTCATTTTCTGTTGTGAAGGCGAGAAGCTGCTACGTGCAACGAACGGCGTCGCTCTTTCATAACGTAAAATGTCCTCGGTGACCACGCTGTTCATTAAAAAGAATTCACAATAATTATACAGACAAAGTCGCGCTCTAGTCTAGGTTAGTGATATGTTGTAACTGGTTCAGGTTTTATGGCCAGCCCACGCTACAATAAATACAACCAGCCTTGATCCACACTAAGTTGACGTCTTAAGTAATACCTAGTACTAACATAATCTTATATACACTCATATACCTTGATATGATTTGGCATATTAATATGTATGTATATATAGCACTAAGCATACTACACGAGGTTTGAGAACTTGGCTTTTTTTTAAATAGTTTCATTATATCGATACGTGGTCACTGGTTAGCCTATATTATACCATAAAAAAATATACCAGCATAGTTTTAATTTTTAGATGAAAAGAGGCTTTACCCTGCAGTGGGACGATCATGGCTAAAAAAAAGTTTTAATTTATTATGAAGATGATGATATAGAATATAAAGATTATAAGTTCTCTTTTAAAAATTGATATTATTGGGCGCAAGCAAGATGATTAATAAATCATATTTTAGTAACACAAACAAACAAACACAAACTGTCCAATAATTTGGTCAATAAAAATATTATCTACTCTTAGTTACATAGATATTAGATCCAAGTAGTTCCTACTACTTAGTTACCTTAACTAGGTTACGAGATCCAAACCATTCGAAAATATCTAAGTAACATAACATTCTGAAATCAAAAAAACTGTAAAACAAAATGTACAGAGACTTTTATTAGCTTGTATCAGATATTCATGCATGCAGTGTAGAACTTTTTTTGGTAAAAATTACCTTTTCGCTCCCGTTCGGATAAAAGCTATGTATAATATATCTAAATCATGAAAAATTACTCATTTCAGAGACCTTATCTCCCGGGGGTATTAAATATGAATGAATCGTCTTTAGGTCAGGTCAACGACATAGAACAGGTGTTGCCACTTGCTGTTTTGACAGAGTATTTTATTGGAAAAGCGATTTAATTTCGAAGTCTTTAGGTTCAAATTTGAATGGAGGTTTCGCCGAGGTAATGGCTCAGTTCAAATCAGTTTTTCGTACCAGGATTATTGCTTAGTTTAGTGTTCCGGAAGATTGCGTGTGTATGCAATATCTTATTGAATGCGTTTTAATTTATCTTAGTGCTTTTCTCGGCTACACAGAAGTAAGGCCAAAATATATTATTCCTTCTCTAGCGAGTTGGTACGTAGATGAGGATGAAGTGAATAATTTATCAATCAATACATTAGATAGATAATATAGGTATCTACTATACGAAATTCCACCACACCATACTAAGTTTAAGCGATTTCACACCATGATAATTTATATATTACGATAATCCACAAGGATAGTAACAAAAGAGATCGTTTGTATGTTGTAACAGTAACAAATTTACTAACGTTTAACGCGACTGCTGAGCATGAGGGCCTGGGTTTGAACCCCGGGTCAGGTCTATCAGGTAATTTTTAGTAGCAACACAGAGTCTGGATATTTGCGTGTTTGATGGCTATAGGCTCTTCCCCTATTTACAATCATATTGGAGGTTGGAACCTATAACATAGCTGGCGAAATGTAGGTGTCCTATAATGGGCACCTTTGCCTACGTCTTTGAGTAATATGGGCTCTATTGTGTTAACAATGAATATGAACCTATAACCTCGTGCTCAGCGGTCGCGCTTAGCGACCTCTAGACCAACGACTAAGGCAGTCTTGACGCCATCATACATAGTTCAGACAAATCTTAAAACTTGGACATGGCAGAATAAATTATCCTGATTTTGTCAAATTTATGTAATAATTATTCTGTGATTTTTCCAGTTTAAATATAATACATTACAAATACATATTTAAATAAATAGCCCATTCATAAAAATTAATGACTTATTTATCACGGTAATTAAAATTAACAATGTCCAGAAGAAATAAAGAAGTTAGAGTCTATTAGCAAGTATGTTAAACAGTTATTTATGACCTATATTTAAGATGTTTTTTAAGAATAAGGTCACCTTTATCAGAAAACCGTCAATCAAAATGTAGTTAAAATACAATTTATTGCTGTCTATGAATTATTCAGTGATGTCCTAACATACATGAGCGATTACGCACGTGGACTTGACATCAAGGTGGTGCTAGTTTGGCAATTTAAAACTTGACACCAAGCCAAGTTTAGACTTCATTTTCTGTTTTTGGTTTTTGTATGTATAATGTATATTACTCTTCTTCTTACTGTATGAACTTAGTTGATGGGCAACCTGGTGTCAGAGTTTTAACCGCCTGTAAGCCTCTGACATGGCTTTACACATCGTTGACAAATCTCGTACTCGTAGATAAAGGTAGACTTGTACACTTGCATATAGTATGGACGACCCCGTCGCTGTAAAATTGGTTTACTTGGCACCAAACAATTGCCTTCCCCCACGTGGCACAAATTGTCCATAGCTATTAGACGCATGCTCGGTGATGATAGTACGCAAGCTTTTTCTAAGACATTCAAAAGTAGAGGTAGAGGCATAAAACAAAATAATAATTACTTTAATTATTTTAGCCATGATCGTCCCACTTCTCATTTCACCCATCCGCCTTTCTCTCCTTCCTGCATTCCTCCCATTGTGAACTGTAGTTGTTTTTATTATTTTATATATAATTCAGATGTAGATGTAGTTTACCACACAACTGAAAACTATTGATGAGCTAGGACTCAATCGCGAAACGGGACAACACGTTTTAAAACCGAGCAGCAAGAACCCTAAATAATAAAAAAAAAAATGTTTATGCATTATTAATGTGACCAAAGAGAACTGTACGTTATATTATTTGAATGTTGTCTGATTTAAATAAATAAATCAAAGTAATAAAATAAATAATGAAATTAGTAAACCTATTAATCACTTAACTACCGGACACATATATTTTACAACCACTCTAAAATCCACAAAATAATACTTACGATTACATTAATCTCAAATAAATCTAGTTTATGTTCTTGCTTTATATAAATTATATTTAATTATTCATGTTTTAAATAAACGGAAACAATGACTTAATATACACAAGAGGTGATATTATGAGGAAGTTAAAGTAAAGAATATAATGTACAAGCATGGAGGTTGAATGAACCAAGAATTCATTCAACCACCATGCTTGTACATCACAGAACAACTACTTTTCCTAATGACGTAAAACATGCTAATCATCATCAACCGGACCATATTGTCCACAGTCGAACAAATGCCCTTTCCTTTGGAGTGGGGGAGGGGTTGCCATAATCACGCTTTTCAAGCGGCTTGGGGATCGTAGTATTGATTATGAAGTTACAAAAGACGCTGCTGCCCATCTTCACCCAATGTGCCGGTGCAGGGCAGTTCAAGGGCACATGGGCCAAAATTTAACTTTTGGTAATTTTAAAGCCCTGTAATCCTTTACTCTAAAAATGTATTTTTTTATATTTAAATATGTTTTAGTTTACTTAAAAAATAAAGCTAATTATTTTATCATAAAAAGTTGAGACAAGGCATGACCCAGACGAAAAAAAATACGCTTGTCAGCCCTAATTCTAATTAACCCAAAAGTCTCCGAGAGGTTAATAGTACAAAACGACCAACAAATCTTTATCTCTCAAAGACAAAGGGGCTAATTCCAGAATCATTAATATCAATGTACCGTAAGTTGTAGAAGTAACATCTGTCCGCCCAGTCATTTGTTGATATCGTTATAGTTAAATTCGTAATTAGTTTGACAACGATTCTTTAATTACTTTGCATATATGCAGAGTGCTTCTCACTAGAGTAAGAATAAAATATGAATTAATTATGTAGTCATGGCTGAATGTGGCTCTACTTTAAAAATAAGTAGAGTGCCTTTGACGCCGAATCCTGCAAAGTAGATAAAGTTTGAATAAAATCATGAGAAACCATAACAATATAACATAACATAACGTCTGTATTCCCCGAAGGAGTAGGCAGAGGTGCACTATAGTACACCCACATTTCGAAAGTTATGTTTTTAGGTCCCACTGTAATAGGGGGCGAGCCTATTGCCATCATCCGGGCACAAATCCAGACTTCGTGCTGCTACTGAGAATTACCTAATGGAAAAACCCAGTAACACTTTGCCCGACCCGGGATTCGAACCCAGGACCTCGTGCTCAGCAGTCGCGCTAAGCAAGAACTAGACCAAACGGGGCAGTTTGTGTGCAAACTAAACCAGTACCTATGTACGATTGCTTACTTTAGAAGATTTAAATATCATGCTATTAAAGCCTACTTGTGCAATATTACTGTCTATTAAGAATTAATCCGGATTCAAATGCTCATAAATCAGGGAGTACAGCAGTACGTCATAATCAAACGCTGAGGAAGAGCGAATTAATTAATATTTTAACGCCATTGGTCAGCTCTTCCGTATATTCGAAGATAATAGACTTGTAAAATGGTTCAACATTGTGGAATGATTACCACTAGGCTACCATGACATTAATATTTAAACAACATTATTTGTAGGAAATGTTGTCCAAATCTTTAGAAAATATAAATCAAATAAGGCTTTCCCACAGTTTTCTCCATATTTTTGGGAAAACACTTACATTTTTTGTTGACAACATCAACAACAAATTGCCGCAAATGTTCTTACTGTTATCAGCTTCAAGCTCGTTAGCTTCAGTTTCAGTGCACAAAAATTCATCGTCTCTCACCTGAGTACCTACAATCTACGTAGCTTATATTCAAGGCATACTAGAATGTTTTTGTTAGCTTAAACTAAGTTCCACCGAAGAGAAAACATAATGAAACATATTATAACATCTTACTAATAACATGATTTCTTAACATAAATAACAAGATTTAAACCCTCGTGTAACCTAGATTTAATTATCTGTAATCGCCAACCCGCAGTGAGCTAACGTGGTGATCAATGCTCAATCCTTCTCTATACGAGAAGCGGACTTTACCCTGCAGTGACTTTATTCGACAGTTATAGGCTATTATTATTATATCAATTAATCAAATCAATTTGTGATTTATCGAGCACATTCTACATGAAGGATACATAAGGTATGAACATATTTGGACTATGCGAAAGAGAGAATGCAGTCTTCAGTCTTTCTTAGTCTTTTAGGAAACAGGTGTGACTTTATGTATAGGTATGTGTTGCAGTATTCAATCCACTCTACAACAATGTAGAACACTTAAACATTATGAAACAAACAATATAACAGCGCTCAGTGACTTTCCAAATAGCGTATCAGCGAATGGGATTAAAGGGGAGGAAATAAACCAGACAAAGTTTAGTCAAACTACGGTGACGTCAGTCATGTTCCAGAATACACAGTAACGTGCACTCTAGTAATTTTGTCAAAGACTATGTAATATGTTACTCTGAGCTTAGATGATTATAGGGACTTTGAAACGAAGAATATTGTACATATAGGTACAAAGATAAAAAAGGTAAGTACTAAAGGTTTTTCGTTTATAAATGACTGAGCTCTTCTGATTTCCCAGCATTTTGTATACCTATAGCTATAAAGAGCATTAAAAAGAGAATCTAATTATTAAATGAGAAAAGATAATATTATCAAGTGATGATACTAATCTAATGGCGTAGTTCTTGCATAAAACTAAGCTGTCTAACATTCGATCTTATAATGTGAGATTATATAATAAGCTTCTTTAATGTTTAAAAATCTTTCCTTGATATACTATGCGTTACAATATAAACTATCTACCGTATATTCCGGTTATACTTACGGGTGTATTCGGGAATGCCCGACTAGTTTCGAACTCGAACGGAGCCCATATACATGAGCTGGTTACGCGACAGTGTCGCGAGTTGAGTTCGGCTCCGTATTCGAATACACCCGTGAGTATAACCGGAATATACAGTAAATAATATGGATAACACTCACGAAAGATATTATAGTAAAATATAATATATACTATACCTACGACAAAAAGTTGAGACCAGTTGTTATTTTGTTTTATTACACGATACGCTAACGGTAACGTATTGATCAATGCATTATGATTACACTGACAGTTGTCAATAGTTACCTAATGTTTACGACACTTCTATTGTCTCTACAAGGAAGTTATTATTGTTTAGATTAGTAATGTGTAGTTATCATACTATTATTATAACTGGGCAACGGTTTGCAATGATGTGTGTAAGTGTCATCATCATCAGCCCTTTGCAGTTCACTGCTGGACATAGGGCTCTCCCAAGGTAAGTGTGTATATTTAATATAGTAGGTATTTTATAAGACGATATTGGAGATTCTGGATTGTGCCCGGTTGATGGCAATAGGCTCGCCCCCTATTACATTGGGACCTAAAACATAACTGGCGAAATGTGGGTGTACTATATGTGCACCTCTGCCTACCCCTTCGGGGAATACAGGCGTGATGTTATGTTATGTTATATTTGAGATTTAGTATTTCAATCAAAGGTTTAACTGCACACATTACATTTTTGTCGAATGCCTAAAACAATCCATAATTGTTACCTAATGATAAGCAACCTTTAGAGTTATTTGAACAAGCTTTCAAAATTTAATTATTTTTCTTCCGTATCTACATGTATATTCTGTGCCCACAAATATAAATAATATCATTTCTAGAAACTAGATAACATTATTACTTAAAAGTATTTTCCTTAAACCATGACAGCAAACAAAACGTCCGCGCAGCATTATATTTGTATCAACACCAAACTAACATAAAAGTATAAAAGGGACTCAGGAATAGCGTATTGTGTCGCGGCATTTTCACTCGACAAACTTTAGTTAGCAAAATTAAATGTGCGGGCGAAGCAAATAACGTGGAACTCCAGCGCACCGGAAGTGATAATGCATTAATGGCCGCCGCTATTAGCATCCTGTTGAGACTGATATACCTACAGTTCTCTTTCGGGTAGTTCAGCATCATGCTTCAAACTATAATTAGCGCTATTTTGATCTGGGGCCCTAGAAAAGGGGCAAAGTGCTTGACGAATATAAATCAAAAGAAATAGTTATTTCAAACAATAAACCTCGGTTGGGTTTATTATTTGAAAATTTTACCTACTTGGTTTATTGTTTGAAGATAACTTTGAGTTTGGGTGATTTATAAAAAAAATGGTGTAAAGTTGCTTTTTAGTGGATAATATAGGAAATTAATGAGTTGTGTGCAATACAATATCAATATACCTACCTACTTATTTTATAATTTTTGCTACAAGTCGCCAGTCTAAGAAAGTCAGTATGCCGTTATGTTAAACGACAGACTAAATTTATAAGGGCACTGGTGTTTGGCCTGTATACGATTGGTAACAGTTATTGCCTCAATACACTGTCGAATAAAACTATGACTCAAGACTTACAAATGTAACAAATTCGTAGAAATGACATCATGGTAGCACACACGCTATTTCATATCGTAAACAATGTCCCATGAAATGGATGCGCTCATCAATTATTTTATGGTAATTTAGGTTGTAAATAGAAGAAGACTATGATGACTACAAGACTATTTTATACGACTTGAGTTCGCGAATACACACACTATGCTACATTCCAGGAAAATGTAGACAAAATAAATGTTGAATTATTTTTACCCTGTTTTGATAACACTATCTATAATAAATATTATAAATGTATGTAAATACACTATAGTGCTAAAACCAATAAACTGCTGCGAAAAAATATTGACATTAAAAATTCATGTCAGTTACTACTAAAATCAAATTTTTCATTCGTATTTTATTTGGCACGGATTATAGAAAATATTATTTTATTTGCAAAACTGTTTGGAGTAAATGAAAATATGAGGTCGATCGGTAATTGGTCAAAATTCAACATTAAGAAAAAACAAACTATTTCTTTGTAATATAGAGTAATAAGTCATGTAAGTATTTTTTAAATTTTAACATTAATCTTATGAATGTCAAATAAATATTATGACGTGTTACGATTTGAGTATCATATCGACGTTCATTGCTATCGTAACCTAAATATTTATAATTAGAAAGGATTGATTGATTATTTGTAAATTCGATGACACATAGGAGATTGACAACTCGAGTACCTACAAGCGATGGCAATATGTGAAGATTATTATTACATACATGCAATTTTATTTCAAAGATTTTACCTAATGATTAAGAAATTGTCTTTGTCCTTTGATCTATAATTATCATAAAAAACTCGTGAGATATGAATGTGTCAATAGAGCTGATAATATTATATTCACTACCTAAATATCATAATAGGGATCTACAACAATATCAACTGTACACAACAGGGGTGACTCCTACCATATTCTCCAAAATATTCAACGTTATTCCAGACCGCGATGTTTCAACATAAAGTTTTATTGCTTATGCTAATTTTCAGGTGTGTTGGGTACGCCAGTAAAACACTTCGTATATTCGTTAAGTGCTAACATGGCGGTAAATTTATATGGATTTCTGAAATGCCAGCGCAAGATATAAATAGTGTTATGTCAGGAAGTGGATGGACGCCATTATTTAATGTACCTTCTCGACGTCTTGCGAACAACGTCAAAGCGGTTCACGTTATACATTGTTTTTGTTCTTATCAAATTTACTGTAGTAACATGTAGATACATACAGTTCTATTATTTGTTTCCAGCCATAATTTTATTAAAATTACAATTTATTTTGTCTACAAAATTCCTTACTAGCCCCACTGTCCACTTTGATTTGTTTATGACAATCAAACAGTCAGTTCCTACAAAACGATTCAATTGCTGTGTATTGATTATATTATATAGAATTAAATATTTATGTTATGACAATTAGTAGATAAACTTCTGGAAATGATGTCAGTAGAATTGGCGAGCAAATCACATCAATCAAACTGTCTGGACTCAATTCAATGTAAAAGCTACCGAACTACAAACATATAAACGGGGTAATAATTCACTCAATAATTGGTGTGACATGACCTTAATGATTTTATTGTTGCAACAATCGTTCTGTCCTACAAAAAACCCGTAGAATACTAGCGATGTCTACTTACATTTTCGACCGATCAGGTTAAGGCTGCAATAGATGGTCCGTGGCGTAGATGCGGGGCGCGGGACAAGAGTGGCACAGGACCGCGGCGGATGGCATTGTTAAGGGAGGCTAATACCCAGCAGTGGGATATTGAAAGCTGTGGATGATGATGATGAGATGGTCCGTTGCACAATTAAGGCAGCTGTAAGAGAGGAATGGCGACGTGTTGTAAAGCATGCACGATCACTCTATGAAGAGTGATAAATAAGAAGAAGACTCACATTTTACATGCAAAAGGACGATAAATTAACTGCTTTTTAGATAATTTTTCAATTTATTCTGCAACAAAACCAGTTTAATGTTCGGGAATAAACTATTTTTACAAATAAATTACATAGAACCTGTATCCTAATTGTGTAATCTAGACGTACTGAGACAGCCTTTTAGGAGTTTAAAAACAATAATTAGTAATGTAACTATTAAATATTATTTGTGCTTTTTGAACATAATCCAGCACACAGTGCCCAAGCTATACACGCACACATTGTATTAATAAACACAATATTCGCTAGCTTAATTAAATCTGTGGCTATTTGCGTACACAATTATTGGTTTAGTCTATGATAACAATAGTATCTGATCCACGTGATTACATAAAGCAAACATCAATGGATCATTCATGTGATTTTCAGTGAAAAATTTTGGTCGGTATAAAATACTCATAAGTATAACAGCTATGGCCCCCCAATAAAAATAGAAAAAATAAGAAAAAAATTTTAAACCATTATTTAAACTATACTTATTACTGTCATTTGCAAATCAGAATATTGAGTCGTCAATAGACAAGGTTAACTATAGTAAGGTTTAAGTTCTGGACCGCCATCACGGAATTCTGTGGAGAGAGAGAGCCGGAGCTCAAATCCGCTCTTACAATTTGTGCTAGAAGGGCTAGGAGGAGAAGAGTAGACAACGTTCTCCCCCAACCACCCTAGAACGGCCACGAACCCTCAGAACCCTAAGTCTTCCCAAAATTATGCGCTGCGCATTGTAATGGAACATGGTGAAGAACCGGACTAGCGGATTCCTTGCTGTGCAGAGGCTCAGAGACTTGTTTCGGAGACTCGACTGTCTCATTTGAGGGTGGCTGCTGTAACTGACATTTTAGACGTCTGGTGAAGACGGTGAAGGTTTCTTTCAAAATTGATTAAAGAGATATCATTTATTTATATTCTTTTTCCAATTACTTTCTACATACTAGAAAAGATAAATAGTAATATGATAGCTATAAGTTTGACCTGTTACATTTTAACTTCTTGCAATATATTTTTACGCCTTCACTTTCTAGATAACACATAAATACCTAAGTACGTAAACTCTTATACAAATAAGAAAACACCAAACTTCTACTAGTTATAAGTCTTAGACAAGATAACTCGCGTAGATCTAACCAAGATATTTAAGCACCTCAAATGTTCAGAGTTCAACGACCCAACTGTGAGCTCCAATAATAATAGATCAAGAATCCCAAAGTTTTGAGATCCAGGTAATAAGAGCTACCTCTTAGAGAACTATTAGTACTATCGACCGCTGGCTTGGCGGACGAGGGGTTGTGAGTTCCTGAGATTGATCTCGACCCGTCCCCCTACTATTGTAATCACGTATCTTACTTCTAATAACACGTGGAGTTGAAATAGTTCGATATTAGTATAGATGTTCCATCTCACGAAGTCTGTTTGACTATGAATGTTGTCAGGCATGCACATGCACATTGTTTTAGTGTGTGTACAAGTTTATCAGTCGAAGTTACAACTACAGTGAGAGCGAAACGGACCTCATGAAATAAAACTTTTGTTCCTAGAATACCATTTACCTATGATCCAAGTCAGATATCAAAATCATTTTTTTGTTTCTAGCCGAGGTCCAGTAAGACGTGCTAACACAGACTCACAGAAGTCTAATGCTCGTATGTATAAAACTTAGTGTTGGTCTATGTTGATTGGTTTGATGTCAACAATGATAATTATTTTATTTGTATGAAAATAATGTCAAATTTAAATTACTTTGCACACGATTCTGGTGGAAACTGAGTGCAAGATCAATCAGTTTAAAGTGCTCATATCTCCATGTTTGAAAATTGGTCACCCATCATTAACCTGACCGCTGTAAACGCTGCTTAACCTCAAAAATCGCCTATTCAGCATAGTTGGAGAAGACTCGTATATACCAGTGGCACGTTTATACCATGATACTGAGTCCCTGGAGACTCTCCTCTCGTTTTTATGAGTATAGCTTAATGTTATAGAAATGAATACATATTCATTTCTATAACATTAAGCATACTATGATATACCTGATATGATATACCTATAGGTAGTTGGATAGTAAGGATATCTAAACACTTCGATTAAATAGTTACAGAACATGACCTAACTATTATAGTCTATAAATTAATCAACGCTTTAAAGCTACGAAGTCTGCTCGTAGATCTTCAGCGTTCAATACCTCTAATGGCTTCTAAATGGTTCTAGATTAGTATTCTAGTCGCCGGCACTTTGATAGTTTTTCTTTGTAATTGCCGTTCGGTTCTGTTGGTAATTCGGGAGTTTATAGATAGTGCTGGATTAAATCTTTTTGGTATGTATGTTTATGATCTGTAGTTGGTGTGTTTATTGTTGAATTAGATAAATTGTTCTTGACCAATTGAGCATGAGCTATGTTACATTTTGAGTTATTATTTGTTTCAGCTGCTATATTTGAAAAAATTGTAAATTATTTTTTTTGGAAATTTTGTCAAAGGACACGTTTTCGGGAATGAGGGACTAAAAATATTGTTTTCATTATGATCATATTTTAGTATAATAGACAATAAGTACCTACCCATTCATAGTTGCCGTTCATTGTGGCGTTCTTTCTTTCGGCTGATGATGATTGTAAATACCCAAGAAGGCATAACAGCAAGGCAAGCACGAGGGTCTATACCTAGCAGTAGGATATTGAAGAGTGGATGATGATGACGACGATATGAAAAGATTACATAGATAGGTACTTTTCTACATTTCAACTAGTCTTTAGTAATCTCGGTTGTCAGGAGAGGAATGGAGGAAGGAAAGGGAGGCCTTTGCCCTGCAGTGGGACGATAATGGCTGAAATATAAATATATTTAGTAATCTATCAATCGGTCTACAAAAGTCCGGACCACCCAACATTCTAAATTAGACTTGTAATAAGCGTTATATTATTTGATGAATAAATTAATGAAATCCGTTGATTGCAACGTCATTATTAGTGATATAAATTACTGAGCGGAAACTGCTTTGATTAACAATTTGTTAATTAAGTATATTTTTATATTATTACTGGCTGAAACGTGGGTTTATTATTATATATTGTAGAAATTTCCAATGATAATGTGGGTAAAGAAAGGTTTGTTGATAGTTTGACAAACACTGTTCATTTCAGATTTGTTTGTCACATAACATAACATAACATCACGCCTGTATTCCCCGAAGGGGTAGGCAGAGGTGCACATACAGTACACCCACATTTCGCCAGTTATGTTTTAGGTCCCAATGTAATAGGGGGCGAGCCTATTGCCATCAACCGGGCACATATCCAGAGTCCGTGCTGCTACTGAGAATTACCTAATGGCAAAACCCAGTAACACTTTGCCCGACCCGGGATTCGAACCCAGGACCTCGTGCTCTGCAGTCGCGCTTAGCAACCACTAGACCAACGAAGCAGTCTAAATAAAAAACGGATACCGGACAGGGTAAAATACGACTCCCGAAGGGGTAGGTTGAATTGTCTTTTGTATGACTTAGCACTTTGCAACGCGATAGTTTAAAAAAATGTATATTTAAGACTTTATAAATATGTAGCATTTTTTCAGAATGTTATGTTTTCCTACCTTTGTTGTGCTACAGCAAAATATAGATGATGAACGTATACTTAATACCTTGTCCTCTTATTGACCTGAAAGAATGATCTAATGTACCATTTTCATACAATTGACGTATTCATTTGAATAACCACGTGATGTCTGACTATTATTAGTTTGAAAAAAAGTGCAAGATTGTCATTCATTATTCAAATGCGATAAATTGGCTATAAATATGCGGAAGTCGCAGACACCTTGACGTGTGTGGCATTTGTATGAAGCTCCTATGACACTTTAGTATGCTATGATAGATATTTTTATGTCCCAAAGAAACTGAAATTTAGCTAACCATGACAAGAATTTTAGCGTGTCTATTAGGGTTAACACAATTTAAAAAGTAATACTTCGTATTATAGTAGAAGGGAAAATTTTCTCTTTTTATTTAAATCACGCCTGTTTTTGGCTAGGCTCATTATCTAAATTAATTAATTATTGGAAGGTAATTTATCTACTTTATCCGTTAGGTATAGATTGTTACGTTGGTCTAGTATGAAGCGCGACTGATGAGCGTGTGGTTTTAAGTTCGAATCCTGGGTCGGGCAAAATTTTATCGGGTTTTTTCATTACATTAAGGTCTATACCTAAGTTATTACATAGCTAGTGAAATATGAATGACACTTACACCTATGCTTAACCCTTCGTAGACTACAGATGTGACGTTTTACTGTGTTTTATTTGTTCTTAATTTCCATTACTATAGACTTAGTCAGAAATGTGGTCCCTCCTTAATAATCTTTAATTACATTGATGCAATTTTCGTAGATATAGGACATTTCGTTTCAACAAAATTCAGGAATCCATAAGGTAGCAACCCTATTAGAAATTTGACAATACAACGCGGTGCGCAGTGGCGCCAAAAACCTCATAAAATACGACTGGTTGAAATAGTTAGGGTCTTTAAGTATTAAAAAGACAATGTGTGCAGTGATTTTTGATGATTTACTGAGTTTTATATACAATACCTATATTATTCGTGTACCTATGCACGAAGATTATCATCCTACCTTGAAGTATTAATTTGACAATGTACGAATAGAAACAGCTCGCCGTTTCGTCCAGCGATGTTCAATAAGATCCGTCAGGGTCATCAGCAATAAGCTTTGTACATGCATTGTAACTGCATAATGCGTACGAACATTATTACCATCGGGATTTCAGGAAACAGTGTGATAATGCCGCTGGACGTAATTAGGCAACCTGTAAGCGAATTCGAAGCGCGGTAATGCTTAATTGTCCAACCAATAATGACACCAAACATGTTCAGTTACTTATAACTTATAACTTACGGCGATGAAATCACTCTAAAAAATAAAAATAGGTAGATATTGTCTTTTAGATAACTAGTCTAAGTTATTCCATTCATTGCCAAAAGATTTTATTATTCATGTAGTCCTATTTATTTAAACTTAATAAAAAAAAACAATGTAATTAAACTGTACTATGTAAAATACGCTTGTTTTACACAGAGCAGATCCCGCGGTGTTGCATTTGCTATGATCCTAGTATACTTCTTTCACTTCATTTACTAGAATCATATTTCTCATATATAATCTGTTATAGTCTGTTATGGGTCCTTCTAAGCTGACCGTTGAGCAAACCATAATTATAGTCTACTTATTAAAAACTAAACTCTAGCTGCGTAATTATTGTTCTAGCTGCATTATAAATGGTAATAGAGTAACAGTTTATAATGTACGTATGTCAATATGTCACATCTATATCCACCGGTCATCTATAGTTTCAACAGTTTGTTTTATTCATACTCAGTGTTCGAGACTTAACCCCCTTGTGCCGATGCGTAGGTAATAGGATTTCCAAAAACCCTAGTTGTCATGTATAATAAAATCGTGTTTTTATGTGTTTACTATTCGCTATGTAGCAAGCAATATAAAGCATTCCTTAGAGAATAAGAACCGTGTTATTGTTTCACCTTCAATATAAGCCGAATACTGTATAAAGAAGCGTATAAAAAGTCGGATTAAATTTGTTTTGTCCATAACAATATTTAAAGCAGAAAAGGTTGATTATACTAATTTTCCTTATTCATAATTATATTAAGTATATTATTATATTATTATTGGTAGTTGATAACACATAATTATCACGGTTTTAAAAGGTTTCCCTGTTTGTACAAATAGGTACCTAAAATATAGTTCTCAAACTTTAATCAATTGAATTTTTAGTTGCAATATTTTTTTTCAATCGTTCAAATTTCAAATTAAACTGCAGTTGTTTTGAAAATAAAAAAAAGGAACAGAAACCATATTTTTAAAATATATCGAAACAACAAACTGCCAGTATCAATTAAATAGTCCAATTCTAAAAAGCGTTCCGAATACACCAAAAACTTTTACCTGCCAAATATCACCTTGTCATGTGTCAATCATAACTTCAGGCTGACATCTGATGTAAATTGGTACATTGGTAGTGAATTTGTAACAGAATCATGCCGCAAACATAGATTCGAAAAACAGTTAAAATAGGTGGGTTTGCACGGGGCAAAACTTTGTGCGAACCACAGATGTTTTTCCCGAGTCTGGGTGTTTGTGAAACGCACCCACGACACAGGAAAAAGTCCTAGTATGGAGCGAAGTTTAGAAAAAAAAATATCATCTGCTCCTGGGTAGGTTTCCTTACAATATCATCCTTTGTCAATTGACAAACAGTCAGAAAGGCATTAAAATGAAACTCATACATACTCACCATATTGTACCTACAACTACATACACAGACATGAGATATGCCATACACGCAGAATACACGGACAATTATTAATTAGACGTGTAGGAAACTATACGGCTATTAGTTGGGAACTTTCTACAGGGGCCTTATTAATACCAGACAAGTTATGCACCTCTGGCAACTAACTTTTGACGATATTACATTGTGCTATCGTGTTGGACATGGTACCAGGTCAGCAGAATTTCAGGAAGATGTTACGTAGGTCAGGTACCTCTTAAATACATAGTTTAATAAATCGCTAGCTTTTAAATATAAAGCTTTTAGGACGGTTGTGTTTTTGTATGAATACAATTAATTTGTTTTCGATATTTTTATGTAAATAGACGACTTTTGCAGGCAAGCTGTCATTTATTGTGGCATTCTAGGGGGAGGGCTTTGTTCAACAGTGGACGTCTTCCGGCTGATGATGATGATGATGAGACGACTTTTTGATAATAGTAACACCAAACATACTTAAATATAAGGTATATTCGTAAGCGTATGTATAGATATCGATGTTGGCTGTTCGATAAAACAATGGCCCACTGTTCGGGGCACTAAAGGAAGGTGTCTATATTAACACTACTTTCAAAACAAGGTGCAATACATAGTTAAGTGACTTCAAAAAATAGTATTTAGGAGTCCTTCAAATATTTTTCCAGTCAAAATCTTTCTACTAACAATCCTTAAAATCGCAGAAACCAAACCTTTAACAAAACACAAACCAAACTCGTCTTGTCCTTTACAAGTTTGAAACTCGGCAGTTCAAGAAACTGACCGCACAGGTCCCTTACTATGAACTCTTAAAGCAGGACAGTCTTCGTTGTGGAAGCGAGACGCCGCACTACACTGCACGTCGCAGCGTCTCTCTTCCACAAAAGAAAACGTCCTGCTTCATGAGTTTATAGTGAGGGAGCAGGCGTACACACGTGCATCAAGAAAGTTCTTTAGAAACTCCTACTGTGAACAAAGCATGGATTAAACTTAGGCCAGCCCGGTTTATTGTGTAATTAGAGGATTAGTATCACCGGACTTAGAACTATCGACGTTGCCGAGTTTGTGTTGTGATTCCATTGTTTGGCTGTAGTCAGTTAGTTTAATAAAGATGTTTAGGTATATGTATATTGTATATGCTTCAGATTTGTCTGATGGCAGTACAAGTAAGTATTACATTGCATGTAACATTATTATGCCATTTTGTAGAGTTAATAAAAGTCAAAGTTAGATAAGACGTTTGTCTATTGAATCCAAGACGGTTTGTTTGATGGCTACATACGTACATAATCATAATCATACACATTTAAATTGATAGATGTACCTAAACTATAGGTAATTAAATTAGTGGAAAAATATCAATTTAGCAGGGGATTCTTATATTACTTTTCGTATACATATTGGTAATAACCTCTAAAATAAGCATAATTATATAATTTATAGACAAAACAAGTTGTTGTAGTAATGAAATCCAACTTATTGATTTGTAGCCTTTCTTGTAAGCCTTTATTCAATGCTTAAAAACTTCAATTTATCTCTTACTCTTTGCTGAAATAATCCTAATATCTCACAAAGCTCCCGCCAGCGCTAATCATAATGGTTCATTAAGCTTCATATATCTTTAGATACAAATTCACAAACAGAACTCATCTATCTCTATTCCTGTAGAAATGAATGGCTTAATTCAGAAGTCATTGGCACTCACGACACTATTTTAGCACACAAATGAATTTATGAGAGACTTTCATTTAATGAATATCTACATCTTTAATTTGAATTATTCGATGAAGATAATTCAGATAACGGCGTTTATTTCTAAATTCAAAATTCAATTTACACTTCAAAAGGACCGTTGAACTTTTAATGACATTACACAGTAATAAGAATCCTCCAGTTGAATAAAAACATCCCATAATTGATCTGACACGAGCCGGAAGACGCAGTATTACAAGTATTCCATCAGGTACCACGCATATCGTCAGAGTTGCGGGCAACCGGTGGATGCAAATGGCAAGTTGTCGTTCTAAGGGAAGGCCATTTTCCAACAGTGAACGTCTTCCGACTGATGATGATGACGACGTGTGTGGAGCAAAAAAGGCTGTGAAAAAATCGTGACAAATGAAATCCGTGGTGTTTGACTGAGGAACCGGTGTGGTATGCATGTGCCATAATACTTACTTCAATATTACTCATCGCCGCCTAGTCAAACCAGGCGGATGAAACGTGGGAGTGCAAGTCCCAAAACCTTTGTGTACCTTTGTGTACATCAAGGAACTGAAACGTAACTGTGCGTAAGTAAACTATTGAAATAAATTTTGAAACGTAATGTTGCTTCGAAACGGTTGCATAGCTTTGAGTATTTCAAATAAAACTAATTTAAGGTCTGAATAAGACTTCTTTAGAAACGCCCCTCAATCACAAGATGTGTTGACTTCAAATTACGTAGTTTAAATGCATTAAGTCGTTATTTGTCTTCTTTGTTTGTGATTTGATGATTAAACAGTCCGTCTTCACGAGAATTGCTAGAGTCAGTTTATAAACTGCTTACTGAAGTTGTAAATTAAATACTGACTTTGTTTTTGTTTCCAAAGATAAATAATTATCTATGATCAAATCTTGAGCTATGCCAGAAGAGATTAGATTATTTAAAACTAGCTGCGACCCGCGGTGTTACCCGCTACATTTTTTCGGGATAAAAAGTAGCCTATGTACCAATCTAGGGTGTCAGCTACCTCCATATGAAATTTCATTAAGAGTAACAAACATCCATCCATACTCACAAACTTTCGCACAGTAGCTGAAAATTTAGCATACCATTAATTGACAAAGTATTTGTTACACATTCAAAATTCCTAAATATTCTCAGACCATCAATTGAAATTTCTTATGATTTGAAAATGTTACATGAACTAATGTATCATCATCATCCTCAGCCGAAAGACGTCCACTGTTGAGCAAAGACCTTAGAACGCCACAAAGAACGTCAGCTTGCCAATTGCATCCACCGGTTGCCCACAATTCGGACGATTTTGTCGTATAAGTAAACTATATTTCTTTTTATTACATTGACATTTAGTTTCAGATTTTTTATGCTTTGCTTGCCCACCGTACCTAACTTAATAAACAAACAAAGCATCCTTTAGTCCTTTGGCTAACAGTGCTAAAGTTATAGCAGTAAAACAAATTATTTATTCTCAATTTACTTTTTAATGTCATCAGAATTCTAGACACAAAGTTGCTTCAACCCAGTCATTTGTTTTAGTTTAATAGTCTGGTTTGTTGCTACATTAATTTCAAGTGAAGAATCGAACTCCAAGAATTAATTAAAACAATTAATTAAAGTCGGTCCTCAGTGAATCTCTTTGCATGTAATTCATTTGAAAACTGAATAAAGACAAACCTCTTTATAGATGGTCTCAAGTGCAGAATTTCTTAGTTATTGTTCTAGCTATGCCTATATTAATTGATTTTAAACTAGAAGTCTTTGCAACTTCGGTCACTTTAAAAGTTTTTGATAGCGTTACCAGATTTAAGATATCTCAACTTAAGATTGTTCGCCAACTCTCAAACGCAAATGAATAATATGCGTGCATTATTGTATATAGAAATGTAGGTCTTACGGTATACAAAAAACATTTATTTACGAATTATGTACACACAAGAATTAATATTCAATAATAAGAATATGAAAAGGCGGACCGAGATGATGGCGGGACAATTTGGACACCTTTGCGGGGAAATGGACAGAGTTTTGTTCAGGAATAATGGGCCATTGACCAGCTAAGGGATACCAAAGAGGCTACTTAAAAAGAATGAAAACAATCATAGATTAAATAAATATAATAGAGTATAATGGTTTCTTTACATGTTTTTTGGTACAAAAATAAAATCAAGTTTGAGTATTAAATGGCTTTGTGTTATTAAGTTTCTCGAAAAGCTGAAAAAGATGTAAAACAATTTTAAAAGACTTAAAAGGCATAATAGTAAATTCTTAGTATTTCATATTTATGTCTGCTATTATTTGTCTCAAATGCCTTTTCAAGCTTGTTAGTAAATACAGTCAATGGACTGAAGATTTATAATAGTGTATAATCGAGATAAACATGAAAATTTCTTCTAAAGCTGTTTCTACAAAAGAAGGTTTTTGGATTGAACTTTTATTTCTGTAGAACTTGATAAAAGGGTCTTATGTAAATGTTTAGGAATGGACATTAAGACGATAATGCGATAAGTTCTGTTTTTAAAATGATTTGCTTCGAAACAAAAGACGTATGGGCTTATTCATATAAGCTGACATGAAGATTGTAGAGCTGTGATTTTTTGTTTTCTTTTTTAGTGAATTGGCTCAGAGTTTTTTTGTAGTAAATTCGGTTTTGTTGTTATTAAGCGAATAAACTTAAATTCGATTCTGGAATAAAAATCAGTAGCCTCTCTTTATAACAGCATTGACATGATGATCTTAAATCATTCGTTTAATCTTCTTCTTAATTGCGATGGGTGTCCGTTTTCACAGACTCGAAAGCCCTCCGTGCTTCGGAATGCAGGCTAAGTCATTGCTCCAGCGCCTGATGCCGCAGCTGCCTCTGTCTGGGCGTATCGGTCTACCGTCTAATCGGACTATGAGAGTGAGAGAATAGCAAGAGTATAGTATATCTCCTGCGTAGTTGGCTAATCTCAGATGAGAATTCGGAAGAATTCGGTCAGGAGAACATTAACATATTTGTAAATCAAGACTTCCTTAAACATCACAAACGAATTTAAATAATCAGACTCAAAATTAGGTTCGTGTTTTTAGTTAAGTATGAGTTAGTTCACAAATATTGTACCCTATTGAAGCCAAGTACTTAGCCTAGTATTACTTTAGTTAATTACGTTCGTCTTGACTGATCTAAACGTACTAGGGTTGGGCTACCTGGATAAATTACTGCTACCTAAATAAATCAAGGGCCACCACACAACTTTGTTTGTAGATGTATGATACAAGTATTACTTAACGCCGGGAAAAGCTGTATTACTCTAAGAAGTTATAATTATACATATATGGTAAGAAACTTTACTTAAGTTATTCGAGTTATTTATTGTGTAGATTAGAAGCTTGTTTGAATCTAGACAGTAAAAAACTCATAAGAATTAGTATTTGAACTTGATTTTTTATGGTCGTTTAAAATATATATTTACTTGTCACGATTCTTTTAAAGTTAGCTGATACCGAGTGGAATATTAAATTGTATCGGTATAGACGCAAAGATAACACTGATTGCTATTGTATTCACCCTTATGCATGGAGCTCAAAATAAATAATAACAATAATAACAGCCTATAACTGTCCCACTTCAGGGCAAAGGCCTCTTCTCGTATAGAGAAGGATTGAGCATTGATTACCACGCTAGCTCACTGCGGATTGGCGATAATGAAATCCAGGTTTCTTCACGATGTTTTCCGTCACCGTTAGTCAGTGGTGTCTTAGAAAAAGTAAGAAAGTATTTATAACATTGAAAAAGTCACATTGATACTTGCCCGGGTTTGAACCTGCAACCTTGTGCTAACAAATCCGGTATGTTAATCACTAGGCCGCCACGACTGTTATGCATGAAACTCAGCGCGCTGAAAATTGCGAGCAATAGTTAGTACCTAAATACTACAAAGACATTTATTATTTAAAATATTAAAAAAAAATACTTTTAGCCTTCCAGTAGTTTTAATTCCAGATATTTCTACATTGTGATTGCCAACATCTCTGAGTGTATTACACAAACTTACAATGAACTCTTAAAGTTAAAACAGGGCCGTTTACGTTGTGTAAGCAAGACGCTACAGACAGTGTAATGTAAAAAAAACTAAAAAGCAGGGCAGGGCAGCTTCAAGAGTCCATGGTAAGGAAGTAAACCCTTCAGGTCTGGTCTATTATACAAATATTAAATATTCATTAAACTGCACTAAAGATTCGTGTGAAATTGATTAATTAGCTCTTAAAACTAAGTTTGGTCCGTGGAACGTAACTCGAGTCGCGACTGTTTGCCCAGGTATCTGGGTGCAACCAAAACTTTGATCGTCAGAGTAGTTTTGGTTCTTGGCAATGTGTAACTACCTATTGTTTGTTCACTACCTATTAATTTGGGTTAAATGCAATTAACTGGCAACTAGCTCTCAATACTTAGTAACAACATTGTTGATAGTTTTCTGCGTTATGATTTCAATAATGATCGGTATTTTGATATTGGGCTTACTGCACGCCCACGCTGTACGCAGCGTCTTCGGGCACAAATATATTATTAATTTTCATCATATTATATTTTATTTATTAGGTTTAAATTAGGATTAATTTGGCACAGGACCAATAGGCTTGATGTGCTGTCCGATGGAAAGATCCCGATGAATATAGAACGATGATAATTTAATAGACACAGGAAGCACCGCTTAGCTTTAAAGCCATGATGGTGAAATCGTAATTTCAACGATTTCTACAGAAGACGTTGCTGCCCATCTTCTGGATTTTCCCTTCGTTGTCCCTTACAAACGACTCTGGCACCCACGGGAGGAGAGGGGTGGTAAATTCTAGACCGGATATCACTCGGCAAAACTTTTTATTAAAATCTAACAATAAGTGTTTAACAAACAATGGTCATCTACATTCCTGCTACGTAGAAACACGAGTACAAAACAACTTTAACTAGCTAGCGTTCGTTGGTTGTCTTTAACACTAATTAACTAACAAAAAACAAAGTTCTGGAACTTTCCGTTCTACCTTTGGCTAGTTAGTGACCGCGGAGTGGATTAATGAAATACTCCCAAGTATCTTTCAGCTATAGTACGTTAGAGTCAACAGCTAATAAATTGCTTCTAATGTTTGTTTTAATTGTAGAATATACGAGTTTCAAGGATTATTCGCGTTATGGTAGTCAAGCGGAAATTTTTGGTGAGTCTGCTTTCAATAAGGCTTGCTAATATACCCCCGAAGGGATTTGCGGAGGTACACATATAGTACACTAACATTATACCTGTTATTTATAGGTCCCAATGTACTAGGGGTGAGCCTTTTGTCACCAACTGGGAACAAATCTAGATTCCGTGTTGCTACTGAGATATACCTAGTGGCGCTGGCTTTTACGAACCTATTTATTGCAGTCAACACGCGTGGTACGGCAGAAGCAGCGCAGGCTCCAGACCGATATGTAGGCGGGTCAAGCAGTCGATATTTTCTAATACGGAGATAATTATTCGGTGTGTAAAGTCGAATCTGCTCAAATTTTCTTGTTGATGTTGTTAGGCTGAGGCATAGCTTAACCATTTGTCTATCTAGTGCATTATGCACGTCAACTGTTCAACTATTGTGTACTACTTGACGGACAGACGAGGAAATACCATACTTAAATAACTTAAAAGCTTCACCCCTTTTAATCGTAATCATTCATAAATTGAATGATGATAATACCTGCCGTAACTTAAACTTTTCTTCTGTCTGTTGACATCTTCTTCGACATGCAAACGATAGAGACAGTTATAATTTAATTCATGGTTTAAAATTTGGTGTAATTTTAAAAAGTGTGGGTACTCTGCGCTTTGTGCCACATCTGGGACCATTTGCCATAATTTAGTACTAATTTTATAAGAAAAACGTTTCCGTACTACAAAAACAATAAAACTGACTGATCTTGACTACTCAGTCAAGATCAGTCTTTATGTCTCAATCTAAAACGGTTGTTTGAACTTGTTGGAGACATATAAAACTGTCACCTTAAATTATTACCAATATAGCAGCTAAGACATGATATGTTGATTATGCCAATTGTTTCTAGTTGTCCTAATTACTTCTTTATTATAACGCCTGCCTTCAGTAGTATTTAATGAACTTTAATTTGAAGCGCAAGTCAATTATTTTTGTGTTATTAAAAGAGATAAGAGAACGTTATTAAGACAATTGGATTTAAAAAGTCCTCCAACACATCTATCAAGTGGTATCAAGGCTTAAGAAGGCATTCAGTTCTTAAATCGAGTAAATGTAATTGATATAGTTTTGCAGTAACATTCTGGCTGGCATTTCAGATTTTGGGATTGAATCTGATCCATAGTGTTTACTTCGCCTAAAGAACATTATTTTTATAGTTGATCACTCACTAGAAAGTGCCTACATTTTTGGACTACAGGCAAATTTGTGTGAGAGACATTCAGCCCCCTTGCCATGACCTCTTAAATAAGTACATTTTCCGTTATGGAAGCGAGAAGCCGTACACTACATATAGCAGCATCCCGCTTCCACAACGGAAAATGAACTGCTTTAAAAGTTCATGATAAAGGGCAGGTTTCTTAATCTGTTTCTTGATTCAACATCTCACTTGCAATACTCTCAAGTGTCGAGGCACCTTAAGGTGGCTTCTCACAGCGCGTTATAACACGGGCCGTGCCAGCACCGAGCCGCAAGAAGCTTGCCCGGCTTCGTTCATTCTAACAGGCCTGTAAAAAATTACGTTGGACGGTGCGACCCGTGTTATAATGCGCTGTGAGAAGCCAGCATAAGATGGGAGGTGTTAAAAATTCAGTGCACGGTCGTCGCGTACCAGACCTGACCTCAGTGCCGACAATGTTTTACGTACTTATATATTTTGTATGTTTTTCAATTTCAAATAAAGACTGTGTAATGTACTAATGGTAGCACGTCGCGTCTACATATTTATGTTTAGTCTATAATTTATTTTTCTACGGGCAGTTTACCATTCTGAATTCACATCAAAGCATAAAATAATTTAGATAAATACGATAAAAAATTTATCTGCTGTAAAATACATAGTAATTAAAACACCAAATTCTGCACGTTTGAATATGGATGCACTAAAATAGTGTTAAATTCTCATAAAAGTGATTTATTGCAAACTATAAAAATATATGAAAGCCGAAGTTTGAACTTTTATAGATAGCATGAAAATCTCGTTCGAATCTAAAGTCGTAAAATTGTAGCTAAATCTAGATTCGCGGCAGAGTTTCGGCCTAGGGATGATGCCACTGATAATAATAGGAATATTGATGTTAATGTATAAAGCCAACCAGCAATACAAAAAGTACTATAGTGTCATAAAGTTATGACTAAACAATACACGAATCATAGTTATTCGATAAACGAGTTTATTTTATTTATTACGTATGCTGTTTTATTTTTTAAACTGTAATAGAAGTGGGGACTTCTTTATATCATAGTTTGGGAAAACAATTTACACACAAATTAGAAAAGATGATCATAACATCCTTTTTATCCGGCTGCACGAAGCAAAGATGGGTAATGTGTTCATCAGCCTACGTATTTTAAAACCTTACAAATATTATAGACCATGGCAAATATTTTTTTCTTTTCAATTTTCGCAAATAATAAATTTCCTTTTAGGTCTGTTTTCCTACTGAAAGGATACAGAATTCGGCTTCACACTCATACAATGAAACTACATCGTAACCGAGTTTAACCGAAATAGTAGAATTTTATTATTTCGTCCGAACATTAGTTGGATGGAAGTTAAAAAGTTGCGAAGTTTTAAAAGTCTTGCCTTTGTATTTCGTGTTAAGTAGGTGATTAATCATTCTGATGAGCCGTGATTATTATTTTCGTGCTAAAATAAAACTTTCTAGTTTCTTTTCGAAAATAAGATTTAAGATAGGTTTTTATTCGATACAAATAACTTTCGAAAACATTTGTATTTAATTGGACTGGGTTTTTGGATTAAGTATATTAATTGGAAGTTCAAAGTCATTATCATTTTATGTATGTTATTTATTTTTAACCGATGAAAAAAGACGAGGTTCCCAAGTCGACGCGTATATTCTTTTTATCTATGACCACGCGTAACTTTTTACGGATGTAAGTTTACCTAAGATATTTTTAGTTGACGCCAAACAAGCAACTTACTTAGGTATACTTACATCAGTTTAAAAACCTATTAATGTTAAATGAAAAGGTTTATTATTTTTTACATTTAAATTTTTTTGGCGGTTTAATTTTTTGTTGAAAAGTTTTATTGATATTTAAGTTGTAAAAAGTATATATTAGGTAGATTGTAATTATAGTAGGTAAAGGTCAATGTGTATATGTATTTATGTCAAGCCCTTATACATTAATATCTCGCAGCCATCCTTGTTGACTGACCAATCTCTACACCACAGTATGACGTATTTTATGTGGTTATTGGCTCATACTGATTCAGAAAAAGATAAACCAAACTCTCTCTGTATAGGAGACGGATCTATTCTCAAATGTAATATGATATTATGTATTATAATTATCTAAGGCACTGATGGCCGTACAATTCATAGGTATGCCTACATTTTCGAGGCTGCAAATGACGTGTCTAAAGGCGGATTACAGGAAACACACATAGGCATAACTTCGTAATATGTCACTGATCTGTCAATTAATTATTCATTGTAGTTAGAGCAATCTCTAATTACATATAACCACTAGGTCACGGGTTCGTTACTGTCAATAGACCTGGTATTGTAGACAGTGTCTAACGTGATGCTTTGTTGACGCTAATAAATGATTGACGTGCGATTAATATTTAAATAGATGATCGTTAATTCATTTCAGAATGTAAACAGGTACAAAATGCATTTAACGGAGGAATACAATCGATATTTTAATAAAAATTGCATTTCGAATAATAATTTTCACTGGCGGGATCGTCCAAAATAGAATTTAGTTTGGGTAGCTAACGATTGTTCCAATTTTAAACGTCACCGAAAAAAAATAAAAAAAATTGGAAGGCAATTGCCTTGAAGTGGAACATTATGGCTAAAATAATGGCATAACAAAAAAAATAAACCAAGAATTACCAAAGAAGGTATAATTATTTTACTTAAAAATAAATGCTGTACCTAAACAAGGCCATAATAGTGAAGTTCTAAACTTTTTATATCGTAAAGCTTGACCATAAACGTCACAAGAAATACAAAACAAACCTAACTTGCCAACTATGGCTATAAGTTAGTCGCA
Source organism: Abrostola triplasia (assembly GCA_946251915.1). Taxonomy (NCBI): domain Eukaryota; kingdom Metazoa; phylum Arthropoda; class Insecta; order Lepidoptera; family Noctuidae; genus Abrostola; species Abrostola triplasia. Next base: position 4,175,131 of record OX276433.1, read on the forward strand.
AAATAAGCAATTAAAGAAATAAAGCTCGTTGCCCCACTAATATAGTTTTATTGAGCCATTATTAGCTCAAGCACTCACGTGTAAACCCTTGTTTTCATGTCAACCATTAGCATTTAGTGTTGTGCACTTTATCGATAGTATTTTAACTAATTGTTTTTCTTCTATTTTTTGTTTTGTGTTTGTTATTTCGATTACAAAATTTAAAAGGTGGTTTGTATGTTTGTTTATTACATTTCCTTTTTTGTATTAATCCTCGTCTTTGAAAACCTTCGTTTTACACTACTCGTTAAACCATTATGACTTTGGAGTAATATCTATTGATCACACAAACTATTTGTCTCCTGTAAAGAGTACTTAGCTACAGTGCCAATCAAGTTGTAGCATCCTTGAGATCGAATTCCAGCCCCCTTACCATGAACTCTTAAAGCAGTACAGTTTACTATGTGGAATCAAGACGCCGCTACACGCAGTGTAATGCGGGATCTTGTTGGGTAAACGCTAAGGGATTAGGTAGAACAAAATGTCTGCAATCAGTAGCAATCAATGCTTCACAGTTGGGACCGGTTAAAGGCACCATACTCGCCTTCCTTCTAATACATATTTATTGTCTTTATATACAAAGGCACATCTCAGTCTACATTTACGTGGAATACTTCGTTCAGTTAGTTCTGTTTACACGTTACTTGAATACACAATATTAAAAAGCACTTATTTTTTTCATCTGTCATTTTCACATCAATACGCCCTCGTCTGATATGGAAATTAGTCCTTCGTAAAAATATTATGAGCTCTTATAACATGAAAGTCAGGTTAAACGCCCGTAACATCTTTTTTCATAAAGTAATCGTTGTTTTTCTTTTTAAGACTGGATGTGACAACACACATCACTATCACTTAACAACTCGGCAGATGTCCTTATCGATAACTTATATCGACACATCCCTATCGCCTGTGTTCAGGAGCACATATTGCGTCAGGGTTGCCACGTAGGAAAATGCGCCGGCGACACCGAAATTGCAATATGGCTCGCACCGTAAGCATGTGATTACATACAGCTTGTAACATGGAGGTAATGTTTTACTGGAAATGTTCCATATTTGTGTCATGGCGCCCCTAGGGGGACATTTAGAAAGAAAATGTATGTACTCGCGTAAGTGCATAGGTATCGGGCTATTTCGCTTTAACGTTAAAGTTAATGTAGTTTACGACGTGGTTCTGGCAATTTCAATTTGTGAGTATCTATGTGACGAACAAAGAGGCTATAGGGGAACAATTGCTGTATAATCGTGTTACGTCAACGATAGCTTTCAAATATACTGTAGGAACTGCACTTACGTTCCCTTTATGCGCGCTCCATTGTGACGTCATTAAATCCTGCTGCTGGCAAACAAAGTTAGCATAACCATTTACCGTCAAATGTCGGAACGCTGCCTGCCACACGACATCACCTAGTAGAAGACACCACTTTGTGTCGGTTTCGTTTGTCGAAAGGAACACCAAACATGCTTGTTTCATAGTTTTAATTACATGAAATCTTGTACAAACTGAAATTCAAGACAGTGCGGCTATGTGGTATTTTTTTTAAGGAAAATATTTCACAGCTTCGAATAATTCGTAAGTTAAACATCAAGTTTGATATGAGAGTAGGTAGGTTTCATGTTTTATGATAAAGATTATAATTCGTTTAAATAAAACGTACAGATTCCACAGTGTATTACAGTGTATAACTGTACAACCACGTGTAACTTAATTTAATAAGTTGTTTTTGTACGAAAGTATTCAATTAAAGGAGTATTCGCGAAATTGAAACCCAATTAAAACGGTTCCGACTATAATAAACAGAAATGTAGACGACAAATTTAAAGCTCAATACCGAAATAGGACAAATTCTGACAAATTGGAAATAATAGAATTCGTATAATTGCTTAAATGTTTTACTTTGTGCAAAACGCTAAGAAACCGATTTGTATTCAAGGACACCTAATCTTTGTTAAACAATAATAACTAAAACCCAGCTATAAATAATATAAGAGGCTTTTAGGTATAATAAAAAGCCAGGATATATAAAAAAGCTCTCGTCTTTGATTGGGTAAACCGCCTGAGAGATATGACGCCAGTTTACTGAATACACGAAGGCAGTTTATTGTAAAGACGACATTGAATGAGATATAAAGCCCATACTCTGAAAACCGGGGCCCTAAATATTTATATCCATAAGGCCCAAAAAGGACTTAAGCGAAGTTGATCTGACAATCTTTTAATGAAAGCGATGAGCTTAAATTTGATTCGGTTGAGGACTTGTTAATTTAGGTAAAGGTTTTAGTACCATACAATGTTGGATCAGGTTGACGTTTTTTTATTGAGTATTCTATACTTGTACTGGCAGTTAGATATGAAGGTACTACTACTGTAAATAAAACTAATAAAATTTGTAATGACTTTCTAAATCGATCGAATAGTTGAAGCAGTATCGACACACGAAACTAGAAAACTATATTAATACACGGTGCTATGGAACTAGAAATAATAATTTTAGGTTTATTCAAGTACCTATATAACCTAATAATACTGAAAAGTCGTTTAATAAATCATATCTAGTTTTCACACATTTTCATTACGCCTAAAAATAATTTTACGAAGAATTTTGATTTGCATGGCAGAACAAAAGAACTCTCCATACCAAATGAAGTGCTGATTTATCCCATAGTCGCTTCCATAATCCAAAATACTTCGTTTACATCATGACTCACAAAAATAATATATTCATGAAATATTTTAATTTCTATCCAACGTTTTAATATTTTTCCCACAATATGTTAAATTTCCACAATGCTTGGCACAGGTAAACGTTTTACAGCCCTGTTACCGTTTCTAGTAATAAACACACAAGCCAAGGGTTTTAACTTATGAGTTTCATATGTAAATTTATCGCAGTCGACGTTGAGCTAATTTGTGCCATAAATTTCGCTATACTTGTCTCTATGGATATTTAAAGCTATGTTTAAACGAGAAATATGTAGGCAAGAGATGAAAGTATTAAATTTTCTGCATGAAAACGTGATTAATTCAAAAATAGTAAATGTTATTAATTAGACATTATTATAATTTTATTTCATTTAGAGTATGTTAAACTCCAGTCTTAAGAATTAATTTGAACTGTTTGAAGTTTTGTCTTTTTCTGTTTTTATATGTTAAGATAATTTTAATATAGGCACCTAATGCGCACCATACCTAGTCGCACATTTAAGCCAGAATAATTCTAATTATCATTGTAATAAACCTATCACTTATGGATTTAACGAAAAAAGACATTAAAATTTAAAAAAAAGGAATTTTAATTTAGAACATAATTTAGAAATTGATATATTTTAATGATAGTTACATTTAAAACTTTAATTCAACTTGAGTCTCTGTATGAAAGATAAAATCGAAGGCTTTTCAGTAAAGAGTCATAAAGTAAAAACTATTCAATATAAAATTCCAAGAATCGAACGTTCACGTCGTTTTACAATAGGTACACGTTTGAACTCCTTAGGTGAAGTTTAAAGTCGAATAAAATGGAATTGCACATACTGGTCAGTGTAAGTTATGGAACTAAAAATCTTAAGATTTATTCGACTGAAATATCATTTTATTCATCAAAAGTAGAAATAAAACCCGTGGTAGGAGTAACAAACTTCAATTTAGTTTGAATCTATTATATTCACTGACATTTAATATAATTTCTGCATACAATTGTACTGTATTATGTATTAGAATATAGACGCTTAATTATTACAGCAGAATAATCTCCAAAAGCCATATAATAATTATTTAGACGCACAAATAATTACATTAAGACTTGACAATTTTAAACCGTCTCCCAACAAAAATAGAGTTCAATTCACAATGCGAATGATCCCAAATTATTTCATAACAATAATCAAAATTCGATATGGAACAATTATTTTCATATTGCGTTAGTAAAATGTGTGACACTGCATACCGTAGCGTTCGCATCTAATCCATTAGTATCCCGAACTAAACGCATTAGTAGGATTACAACTAATACCATTAAAAGCCCATCTATCCGTGAAATGTTCGTCTGCAAGTATCGTGATAGTTTTGCGTGGTTCTAGGATGAGTTCAGTGGCTCAGCAGTGTGGTACGGTCAAGACTTCTTGCTTAGTGTAAACGACAATATGAAAGCGAGTTTTCGACTAACGAATCATCTAAATTGATAAAGGAAAATTAAAAAATATCGTATCGTGAAGCCGCTCTGCTAACTGAGCTATCGTGTCGTTGCTCGCATCCATCGAATTTCAAGTCCCTTTTAGCTTAGCATGGGCAGCATGCTAAAATGACACCAACAGTCATACTAACGAATCATGTTACTTATTCAAAATCAAAAAGAGAACTCTAATTATATTTGCACATTTAAAATTAGTTTTTTAATTGGCTTTTGGAAGCAAAAATCGATGGCCAGCTACATAATAGCCACGTAATTGAATATGGTAAGGTTACATCCTCAAATGATGTAAAAAAATGGAATGCGATCTTTTTAAAGTAAAGCTTGGAGATTTCATCTTAGCCGGTTAGCCCTAAACTAGTGGACCGGACTTAAACGTGTGTACATAAAAATCCTTACTGGCTTAATTAAAAGTAAATTACTGAAGGTTTTCATTTAAAATTATGTCTTGCTCTAAAGTAGAGTAAAACATTTCATCTATTTCTCTGGAAAATATCATCTCTAGTTTTGATCTTAGTATATGTTTATAGAGATACCTATCATGTCTGAAGATAGGTTTGTGTCTGGATGGCTTTATGTCAAGGGTGACGAACGGGTTACCCACGTCTCGTTTATTTAATACATTCAGATTTATAGTCATAAAATCGTTTTATAGTTTAAGAGTCAGCTTGGAATAGGGAATACTATGGATAAACTATTACAAATCATAATCAGTTGTTTGTCTGGTGATTTGAAGACTTATATAAATAATATAGTCTCGTTGGTCTAGTGGTTGTTAAGCGGGACTGCTGAACACGAGCTCCTAGGTTAGAATTCCAGGTCGGACAGAGTGTACTAAGTACTGGGTTTTTCGATTAGGTTATTCTCAGTAGCAGCACGGAGACTGAATTTGTGCCCGGTTGATGGAAACAGGCTCTTCCCATATTACATTGGGACCTATAACATAACTGGCGAAATGTGGGTGTACTATAAATTATGCAACTCTGCCTATCCCTGCTGCAGCGTCCTGTTGTGTTAAAATATTACATTAAGGTTTTATCGATCAACAAGCGTTACCTATTCATATAAACCATGCATCTTTTAAAACAGACAACGCAAGGACACAGCCTAGTATGTCTAGGTCGTAGTAAAATCATAAAATTATTTTATAGCTCAACTACCTATTGGGCCTTTGTTTTATCGGAAATACTAAATGTTATGGCCTCTTGTACCGTCAATAGTGATATAAAGTCAGATTGGAAAGCATCAAACTCTTTGACGTAGAATGATTTACGATGGGACCTCTACATCAAAGATGGCCAGTGATTGAAATCAATGTATTTAACGGGTTTATTACACAATGGGCCAACGTGGGCCACTCAATGATACAGTTATTATTACATGAATTACTTTCTGTCAAAATTTTGATATTTTTTAACGCTGTTTATTTGTGTATGATATTATACATTTTAAGGTCGATAATCCCTTGACAGATTGTAGTTCCGAGTAAATAAATTAGATATCATAGATATAAAACAAACTGTTTTGAATGAAATCCCCTAAAATGCTGTAGTTAATTGCTATTTTAGGAAGACAGACTAAAGCAATGAAGCCAGATCATTGGATTAATAAAAAGGACGTACCTTTCGCTTTCTAAAATTGAAGTACATCCAAAGAAAATCTAATAATTTTACCATTCAATCAAAATTAATAAAAAGAATCCCTATCTGGAGGGTTCTTCTTCCAAAATACAGATTAATGATCTAAGCTTGAGAGCAAAGCCGTTAGGGGCTATGAACAAGATTTAACATCTCGTAAAAGTAAGGTTCTCAGAAAAAGGAACTAGATGTCTTGGCTTTTGATGCAGTAAGTACTAGCTAATTCAATGGATGTTATTGTTTTTAAACAGACTAATGTTGATGACAATGTGTGGTGAAGTGAACAGAACGTCACATCACAATTTAATAAAGGCGAAAGTTTGTGAGTGTGTTTGTATGTTTGTTACCTCTTCACACACAAACGGCTTGACCGATTTTGATGAAATTTCATATAGAGGTAGCTGATACCCTGAATTAACACATAGGATACTTTTTATGTCTAAAAAATGTAGCGGGTAACACCGCGGGGTGCAGCTAGCTACTAAATAATTTCGAAATTTAACTAGGAAGATGAAAAGGTAATTGTGTCTAAGAAGCTATAGAACGTTTAAACTAGTTTTTCATTGTAAACATGACACAGGAAATAACCATGAATAAACTAATAAAGTTTAATTATATAGTAAAGCATGAAATCATAACGCTACTATGATATCATGCCTACAAATGTTTGCGTTGCTTCTATTCCGAAAACACCTCATATTTTTTTTACGAAAGTTTTCTACATAGCTTTTAATTAAGATTACTTTAAAAATATGTGCAAAGCAAAGCTACAAAAACAAATGCAAAACAGTGTGTACAATATTAAAAAGCTATATTAAAATCTTACTTTTCCTCAGCGAAAGTCACAAAATTATATAAGTAGTATAAGATAGTAACATAAAATACTCAAACGGATACATAAGAGAACATTTTTCAACCAGATTATTTCCTACGACTTTAGAACAAGCTCGGGGGAAAATGCAAGCAAATTTTCAACGTTGTTCAAATTCAGCCCGGGGTTCGGCCACGTTTTTCCCCATGTGTATTGCAATCTTTACTGCCGTTGTTCTTGTTTATACACTGCCAATATATACTGGCTTATTCAGGGATTTCGTGGGATTATCCTGGGTTCATTGATATTTTCTATAACGACATCTTGATAATAGTTGACATGAACTACCTAAGAGGGATGTATAAATATGAGGTCATTTCAAACTGTGGTATTTAAGGAGTAGCCATTCTCTGCATTTTAATTTCAAATTTAGTTTTTACGTAAATATTTTAAGTTAACTAGCTCACAGCACACACATCACAGTGCTGTGTATTGTCCATACTAGAATTGACCCCCTTTCCTCCCGTGGATGTCGTAAGACGTGACTACGGGAAAATGCAGACGATGGGCAGCAGCGTTTTCTGTAACTTCACCACTTGCGATACCCAAGCCGCCTGCCAAGCGTGGTGATTTTTTAAGGAGGCCTTTTTTCAACTGTTCAACAGTAGACATCTTCCAGCTGATGATGATGCGTTCACAGTACTATATACATGAAAACATTATTTGTAAAGGCAAAGCATTTTAATTTAAATGAAATATATTATGTAGGTACCTCAAAAACACAAGAAGAATAAAAGTTTAAATGCTTCTATAAACCTTTGCTTACAAAACCCGTGTCCCCATGTAAAGTTACTAAAAGGTCGGCTTTATCTTAGAGGACTAAAACTCAGCGTGAAATCTTGTTAAAGTTTCAGGAGTTGTTAGCTGTATTAATTAAATCTTAAAACTTGAGTTTATGTACACATAGGTGTTTATCAAGTATTTTTAACGAAGAGGAAACTCGTAGTTCTGTAATTGTTTGCTGGTTTTGAATATATTTTTGTGTTAAGTGATTATATGGGTTTCTTCTGTATCGTCGATGTACTGTCCTATCTCATACCCGTTTCTTTTATCTGCACGGATCGTACCTATTTTAACGCCAATCGTTACGTCAAGGTTTGATAGTGTGAGTTTGGATTGTTCCTTTTTTGAAATTTGAATGTAGACAAATAACCTGGTTATTATGGTGTAATGTGAATGAATCGTGTATCCAATGTTGTGTTATTTGCAGAATTAATATACTTCTTTAAACTGAAATAGTTGCTAAACTTAAAATAATCTATTAGACTAATATTGTGGGCACAGGATATTTTGGACAAACGATGACATCTCATTGTTTCAGATAATAATATGTTCTAATATCAGCCATGTTCTGCCCAATACTTTCTTAATATTGTTGACCAAATTATAATTACGTCCAGTAGCGTACAAAGCGGACATGATGGCCATTTTGTACCTACCGTGCTACTTTTCAGTAACGTTAAAAATACGGGGAAAAGTCACAAGCACTTCTATTAAAAAAGAAATATACAATCTCCACTAACACTGTCTCACTGAAAATGCAAGTTTGGAACACACGGTACAAGCAACACTATTTACGTTTCTCTTACGTATTTTGCAGAATAACGCTGCCATTTCACAGAAACATCGCGGAACAAATTCAGTGCACAATCGCCAAGTAATTTATATGTGCCTCGGTAGAAATGTTTTCAATTAGAGACATTAGTGCAGGTTCCGGATCCAATCCTGTCTTTGGTTCTAAGGCACTTCGTCGTATCTTCACAGTTTGCTGTCATCATCATCTAAGTTTTTGATAAGTATGATTTTTGAGTGAATGTGAAAAATGAACAAGAACTGTTGAGTTGACAATGAAAGTTATTGAAAATTGTCGAGCTGTATCCGGCCTAGAATTGACAACCCCTTTTCCTCCCGTGGGTGCCGTAAAAGGCGACTAAGGGAAAATCCAGAAGATGAGCAGTGGCATTTTTTGTAACTTCATCACCAATACTGCGATCCCCAAGCCGCTTGCCAAGCGTGGGGATTATGGCACACCCCCTACCTAAATGGGAGGCCTTTGTTAAACAGTGGACGTCTTCCGTGACTATCGTTTTACAATATTGGTATCTTTTTTCCTAATGTGGTTTAAAGTAACTTTAACGTTGTATCATAGGATTAAAGAAGACCAAATCAGGTTAGAAAAAATTATTCTTTGGCAGATGAGAAATACAGCCAAATCATATTAGCAATCGAACTAAATTTCTAAGGCTCTACTCAGTTGAACACCCTATAAATATGAACGAGTTCCAATCCAAACCATTGATCAAAATCGTCCAGTTCTACCGATACACACTCCTACTTAAAAGCTAATTAAATTAAGACTCTAGCTTTAAGTGCTGTTAAATTTAAACACGAGAGTTCAAAACAATATTAATTAACTACCCTATCACTTTCAAATAAATTAACAAGTCCACCGTAAAAGGTCAGCTCTACAGTGCTAATTAATAGTTACACAAACAAACTATTCATTAGTCTTAAAAACGTTAGCAACTGGAATACTCCCGGGCAGCTTTGAATAAATTCCGCTCCAGATTAATATTCATTGATTTCAATCTTAAATTTCGAGCTCTGTATACCCATAGTCGGGGCTTTCGTTTATTATTTCACCGTTACTCCCCAGTTTAGGGCGGTACACGGTGAACTACGTACAAACTCGGTGTTGTTTTGCATAATTAGATAAGCTGACGGCAATAAATTTTGCCCATCAATGTGTACGAACTATTACGGACATTAAATATAGAATAATATAGCGAGGAAATGGGTGCTAGTAGAGAATTTAGTGGTGATACCCAAGTACATCTAGGGCACTGGGCATGCAACTTTGCTAACATCAATGGTGACTGTCGATTCTCTATTCCCGCCTACGAGTGATTTTAGTTTAGATACGAAGAAGTAATTATGGATAAATTTGCTACTTTACTCAAACATCATTATTATACTATCACGCTTGCTTTCCAAGAAGGTGAGTTGTATATTAGTACATCATCATTACATCACATCAGCCTGTGGAGGAAGGGATGTGGAATTCAAATAATGAATTTGCACAGAATTGAGTTCCTCCAACGAAAAGGGAAGATCTTCCAATTAGGCGGTGGTGTGCCTGGTGGGACGCGGCGCCGCATCGTCATTCGTCCTTCGACGTGTAGATGTCGCTGCTGGGCGTAGGCTTCCCCTAGGGTTGGTACGTATAAGGTATATGAATTAGTTTATCCAGGCATTCGGAATTTCAGAGCAATTTTATGTAGTTTATAAAACATGTAAATAAACTTTTTGAACAATGTTTTGTAAATGGAAGCTTTAACTTTAGAGACTCTCATTTGATTCAAACAGAAAACGTCCCACGTGACGAAAGTTTTAATACATTGTTGTTCGACAACATTCATTTTTTAAATAAAAGATTATGCGCCTTGTTTTCGTACATTTGACATTAAAATAGTTTTAAATATTATTTAGCTACAAATACATAATAATTTATTTACTTTTTTGTTACGTCAGTGTTGCGGGCAACCAGGGTTGGTGCAAATGGCAAATTGTCTTTCATTGTGGCGTTCTAAGGGGGCGGTCTTTGTACAATAGTGGACGTATTCCGGCTGATGATGAGGATTCGAAACAAAAACTAAATACCTTGAAATTTATCAAAAATAAATTTACCTTGACTTTTCAGAACTCTGAAAATGGTTTTTGCATTAAACGATATACTTCAGATGTCATTTTGTTTAGTTATAGAGTTTGGGTTCACAAACATTTTACCTAATAATATTAGTATCTCAATACTAATATTGTTAAGTAAGGGATACCATTATTTCTCATGGCATACAGTACCGGTCAGAGAAAGAGTCATTAGTTCATACAAAATTACACACCTCATTAGTCAACTAACCTGATACGAGAAGTTATTGAACTCCCTTCGACCTTACGGTAAAGTGATTACTATAATTATAATTCCGTTGAGAGGATTTCAATTATTTAACACTGATGTTATGGTAGCCATTGAGGGGCTCATAGCTACGTGATTATCGCGCGTGCGAGGTTAAGTTGCACTGTCCGCGGTCAGTCTTCAAATGGGTGACCGTTTTCACATGTCGAGACCCCTCCTTGCTTCGGAAGGCATGATAAGCTGTTAGTCCTGCGCCTGATGTCCTCCGGTCGTGTCGGTCTACCGTCCCATCGGAAAGTAAGGAAATAGTGAGTGCACCTGTTTGCGGCTTTACGCGCATACTTGTGCATTATAATATCTCCTGCGTAGTTGGCTAGTCTCACATGAGATAGCTCGCCATGACTGCAATTCGGTCAGGAGAACATTATTATCTATTTTGGTAGCCAAGAAGAGCAAAAGTGTAGAACAGTCACTAAGCTTGGGGTCGTAAATACTGGGATAGGTAGGCACAATATTATGCTATTGTTCAAGAGACACAAATGTCAGTTATTTGTTTATTGTTCTTATGTTACAGGTAAACATTATACCATGGCTGAGCTTAAACAGATCTTGCCAAAGTCTGTCCTTAGAAGAATGATGATTTTTAATGTGGCCAGTTAATTTTCTAACTTTAATAATAGCTACAACCAGTTTTTATGCCGCCAAGAAGAAGAATAAATAATTTTAATAAGAATTCCAGAATGCAAACATCACAAGATTTAGACGATCGCACTAAATTCCGGAAGGCCCAAGCTTGGATATTTCGTCTCACTTCCTCAAACGTCTGGTTTGACTGCTCCCAACGTTCCCCCATTAGTCCCTGTCTTTTACGCGTTTCCTATACTTTGTCATTCTATACATTAACACGTACATTATACTCATTTGTTAACGTAGTACTTAACAAAGCGTGAAATAAAGGGACAGAATGTCTTGATTCTTATATGCCTCTTATGGGAAGACTAATATGTGAGCAGACTTTTTGGTGCGTAGAGGTAAAAAATGCGTGTGCCGTACCTACAATGTGAGGAAGACTTATATTTATTTAGGCAAAAATCTTTATTTAAATAAAGGTACTAGTAAGTAGGTACTTATCAATTTTGTGTAATCGTGAAGGGAGAATGGGAAAAAAGGAGGTTAAATAGGCATCCTGTTCAAAAGTTATGTTTAATTACCCCCAGTAGGCTCGCCCCCTATTACATTGGGACCTAAAAAACATAACTGACCAAAATGTGGGTGTTTTATTTGTGCACTTCTGCCTACCCTTTCGGGGAATACAAACGTGATGTTAAGTTAAACACCCCAGTATATTAAAGTCTATAAGGTTCTCATGCTAGCGTATGTCTAAACATGTTATCGAATAATTGATTATTGGAGAGTATTTTTATGATAAAGTATCCTAGTAAAGGTGAACATAGAGTTAGACAAAAGAATGGACAAGGCCTTTGCCATGTATTACTTAAAAAAATCTCATTTCTTAGGGTAATATTGCCTTTAATACAGCTTTTAGTAAGCTAATATAATATTGTTTGTTGACCTAGATTATAAAGGTAGCAAGCAATTTATAAGCATCTCCACGTTTCAACACTTACACACACATACACAGAACTTCTCCCCAACTTCAAGGACTTAGTACTTACCTATATAAACTTTAAAATAAAGATTAGTTGGTTCAGGATTGGAACTCTAATTAGGCAGGATTTGCTGCTATTTAAAAGGGTTTTATAATGCTTTAGTTTAACTTGCCTTATTTAACAAAAGCGGGAAAATCTTGGGTATGGAAGTAAAAAAAAAACGATTATTCTTTAAAACATACATATATACATAACATCACGCCTGTATTCCCCGAAGGGGTAGGCAGAGGTGCACACACAGTACACCCACATTTCGCCAGTTATGTTTTTAGGTCCCAATGTAATAGGGGGCAAGCCTATTGCCATCAACCGAGCACAAATCCAGACTCCGTGCTGCTACTAAGAATTACCTAATGGAAAAACCCAGTAACACTTTGCCCGACCTGGGATTCGAACCCAGGACCTCGTGTTCAGCAGTCGCGCTTAGCAACCACTAGACCAACGAGGCAGTCGATTTTATTAAAAGACAATAATAAACAACAAACAATAATCGTATCGTTGTATCCTGGTAGAGGTTTGTCGTCGAAGATGCGGATAAGTTGTCGTCTATACAAGACCGCGGCACTCAAAGTGTTTAAAGCATAGGCTTAGGACGAAAAAGTAATGTTAAACAATTCAGATGATTTTAACAAAAAAACAGGCATAGCAACTGTTAACAAAATATAGAACACCCATACCAAATACGTCAAAAATTGGTCTTAAATCGGCCAATTTCTACAATGATTATCATATTAAGTTAAACATTATTTTAGGGGCCGATATAGGTAGATTATTAAATATTAATAGCGTCAAGTGTGTAACTGGATATATTTTATCACGTGCCGGCACTCTATTGGCCACTTTGACTGAGAGGGATAACAGGACTACGGTTTATTACGTAATTAATATCGGAGTTGCCAGTATAGAGTTTGTTATGGTAGGTTGATTGATATCAGGATGGATGTCTAACTAAATATTAATAGGAACATTAATCCCCATACTTAAAGATAGGGACCTATAGACAGCAACATAAGTTGCGTAGGTAACAGGTTAAGAAACTTCAAGTCAAATAATTGAAAGAAATGCTGCCAGTCTTCTGGGCACGTTACCGGTTCACATCGATGGGGATGAATTTTTTGATGATAAAACTAATAAACAAATGACGACGACCTGATTAGCACAGTGGCTAAGCGATTGGACTGCTGCGCTAAGGGTTGCAGGTTCAATTCCCGCACTGGGCAAATCTTTGTGCAAACCACAGATGTTTGTCCCGAGTCTGGGTGTTTGTGTATATCATATTTCATGTTTGTTAAACGCACCCACAACACAGGAGAAATTCCTAGTGTGGGGTGACGTTTTTGTTTAAAAAAAAAAGAAAGAAGAAATGATACCCAAGATAATGGATTTATAAATTCGCACTACTCTTGATAAAATATAAACCCAATTCTTCCTAGAAGTGCTATTCCTAACGACTTTATTACATAGAGATTTATTATTCTAGGAACTTATAAATAAAATTGTATTTTGATCTCTTTTGAATACATAAGTGGCGTCAGGGGTAGTAATATACTTAGTATAGGCGGCAACATAAATCTTTCTCTTAGATAACTCATTTCCTTAAGTATTTAATGATCAGAGTGATTTTAACTTGATGGGTTTTCTCGAAAATTCTATTAATAATATTTGTTTTAATGATACCCAGTCCCTTTTACCTAGAAGTAGAATACAAACACCTAACTTTCCGACAGGGTAGGCAAAGGTCTACCTATACTACACACATTTCACTGTGTTTACCGTCAGTGTATGTAAGTACAAAGCATGAAGTGTCACGCTGATGAGCACACCCCATTACTCTTTCCATTTCATATTCCTTCCAATAGTTCCGATTCACTTACAATTTTGTTAACGTCAAATGTGACATCTGTCATCGAATACCCATTATTATTTTTTATTGTTTAAATTTCGAGTGTAGCAAAGGCCTGTGAAACAATAATGGGGAGGCCTTTGCCCAGCAGTGAAACACCGAACTGGCTACATAAAATAAAAGAAAAATTCGAGTAAAGGCAAACTCGTGCTATTCAATTTGCTATGCGTTGTCATTTGACTGTCCGCCAGTCCGCATTCCGATGTATGGTGACGTGAGAGTTGTCAGATCCGATTTGATTTACTGTGACATGCAGTGCTAGATTGTATCAACTATGATGTATTCCGTGGTCGGAGTTTGTAACTGTTAGGGTAATTAATGTATGAGATTATGAAATATTGGACTCGGGTCTCACAGAATCTAGGATAGAGGTATAATGGCTGTATAAAAAAAGGGCATACAGTAAGCTGCTATACAATTTACTCCCATTAAATAGGTAACAAAACAGTACATCAAACAAAATAAATAGTGAAAAGTAGGGTAGTTAAAGGTAGCCATTAACCAAAGTCCAACACTCCTCTACAAAATGCCCTAATAACCTTATACAGTTTGAATTAACGGTAAAAATCGATTATGATTTGCTTTGAAATCGATTAGTATTATGTCTATTAAATTTCCGAACTAGTGACGTCACAGAGTTCTGTTGCCATACAAAATCTATGGACGAAATAGCGTTTTGACAGCTCATAAATCTGTCAATTGGTTGGTGGTATCAACTACCCAATGTAAAGTGTCAAATCTTTTTCGTATCCAATGACAAATTATATCTTATTCAATTAAGTAGTATATTAGCAACGTAGCTACGTTTCTTAGTTCTAGTTAAGTATTACAGACTCTAGGAGCCTCCCCGCGGCGCAACTTGCCCACCAGGCGTGCAGCTTACAGCAACGCTTGGTCTCGTTGACAAATACGAAAACAATGGCGTAGCTGATTAATGGCTGTTGTAGAGACAAAATTGTACACAATTGTTTATTACCATTCAATAACATATTAAAAAAATGTTATGACGACCTGATTGACGTAGTGGCTAAGCGATTGGACTGCTGCGCAAAGGGTTTGATTTTTGATAGAAATTTTTGTCCCACAAATTTGTGTGACCCCCAGATGTTTGCCCCAATTCTGGGTATTTGTACATGTGATATTTTATGTTTGTGGAACGCACCCACAACACGGGAGGAATTCCTAGTTGCGGCGACGAAATATAAAAAAAAATGTCCTAAAATGATGATATACCCAAATAAAACAATATTGAATAAGCTGCATTCTGGGTAAACTGTCGACTGGTCGTGACTTAGAATTACTTGAAAAGCCTTCTGCAACTGCTGTGCAGGATCTATAATATGTATAACCATGAATAGAACCTTTCCAATAAACATACCTATCCACCCACTATGTAAGTAGGTATACGTCCTATCTCTCATTACATCTTGCGTGCCATCCTAAGGCCAATAACGGCCGATCATAACTCTAAGTCCTTTAATTACATTAACATTTGAGTTCACAAGTAAACATAGCTCGTTAATTGCCAAGCGAATTTACCACAACTTGGATTCCTATCACGTTGTCCAATAAACTACCTCCGACGGTTAGCAGGACGCGGATCGTTTTACAAACAGAACGTTCTAGAAACAAATTGTAAGGGAATACGGTATTGTTGTTGATTGGTTGAATATGGGAGAACGCAAGTGCTAAGCTTTTGAACTGCATGAAAATAGAAGTGGTTCTTAATTTCCATTTTTTTTTAAAGGAGTCTGATAGTCGGATAGTGACCATGGCCGGTGTAACTCGGTCGAAACGTCAAGCCAGAAATTTAAAAAATAATGTGTTCGCGTTAATTCCCTTATTATAATTTTATTATGGTTCTTAATTTGCATGCATGTCTTTTGCTTTTTCAACCATATTTTCGGTGAAGAAAAATCTATGCGCGATCATTAGTACCTAATGGAAATTTTGTTTGAACGAGTATTGTTGAGATAATATCGTCTCGTGTAAATCTGACTGATGATGAATATCCTAGAAATAATTATGTTTTTCAAAAAATATATTTTCTAATAAACAATAAACAAAAGCAAAAAATATTCAGAAATAAGCTGCTAAACGTAGTTATACTTTTTGAGAAACCAAGCTCTTCGTAAACCAAAGTATTTTATTGCTAATGCTCACTTAGTAAAAATTATTGCATGAAAACATGGTTAGCGTGAAATGTTACTTGCTCACGATATTATATAAATCTGTTTAATCGGCGATCGCATGTCAAAAATGGTTGAACAAATCAAAAATAAAAGCGTACCAAAAGCAGTGCAGTAGCCTTCACTATTCATATTACATCAAGATCAATCTTAGCAATAAAACACTGCATAACTTGAAATCTAAAAAAAATATTAAATAAACAAACAAAGAAACAATGTTTTGAAGTTAAGTCCAAATACAGTTCAGTTGGTAATAGCATAGGCTGTATGCAGAAGTCCTTATTTTTGCCAACCAACCCTACTTCAAACCCAAACAGTTACAAATTTCAAGAGCATTCAATTAGTTCCTCACAATACATCTCGCATCAAAAAAATCTTGAAAAATCCTACAAAATTTACATGAGTGACGTAGTGTTAAATTGTACACTACATCGTTATCTCCTTAACAACCATCATCCGATAGCCGTTGATTTGCTTTACGTCGACAGGTCTTGCGGTCGTCGTGTCGGAACTCAGAACTTGGTCAGCCTGGACTCCTGCGGTCAATCCAAAACAGGTCTCAGACTGATCGTTTGTTATTCAATGATATATGTTTATGTATAGATACTTGATTATCGAAGTGAAACGGTTTATGAAGTTTCTCCTTTTTAAAAAAATTAGGATTTTATCTGTCAAAAATTGCACTCTATTCGTGGAAGTCAAGGGGTATATAGGTACATCGGTACCAAGCACTATACCTAAGTGGTACTGATATTCTAAGAAATATCGGTTGCTGTACTTGTAACAAAACCTCGTTCGAGGAGAGGTATTTTTTCCAGCTAATCAAAGTGTAATCAAAGTGTAATCAAACTTATTACTTTAACATTGTGATGGCAATCATTCTCAGAATGAAGCTTTATTTAGTTTAGACGCAGGTTAATAATCATATTAGTTAATGGGTTTCGCAGAATATTAGTGAACAGTGTACCTGAAACCTACCTTCCGAGTATCTGCGATAAGTATCGAATTATATTTTTGTTACTACGAAATCTAAATTCGTTTCCACCAACACTATGGAAACGAGAAAGCTTCCTTTAATTTATTTTGGCAGAACCCTGTTAAATATTGTGCAATGTAGGTGAGATTGCATCTTACGTTCCCCTGTAGTCGGTATACATTTTCTTCCGCAGTAATTGTCCCGTCACTTCATTCGGCGTTGTTTCACGCAAATAGAAAATAGGACGACCAATGTAGCTGCGCAGCAAGACTTGCAGTATATTTTAATTTATTTATAAGTCAGGTGTGCCGCAGTGACAAATTGTGGGAATCGGAGCAGAGGTACGTGGTCTATAAATTGAAGTGGTTATTTAAAATGTTGAGCACCTCTGTTGTAAGGACCTGGTTAAGTAGGTGAGTAGAAAATAACACAAGGAAAGAGAGGCCTTTGCCCTGCAGAGGGACAACAAAGGCTGTTAAAAAAAAATCACAAACCATTAGTCTCAACGTTGCAGTAAAATGGGTATTAACATTTTTTTGCAAGATCTAAAAAAATAAAATTTAATACAGTGAATTACTAATTTACTATGCTAAAATTATTCGCTCCAACTACTGCTGAACTAAAATCCCTGGGTTATTTCTTCTCAGCGAGGTAGCTTGCGAAATCTCTTCCAATAACAGCCAACCTATTTACCCTTATTTAAAAAACTTTTGTTTTCCATTTTCAATTTCTTTGTAAAGCCCGTACATTAAAATAAGACGTGGTCTCGTAATGGTTTTGAGTTGGAAGACGCATAAAGACACATTCTTCACGTCTCCCTTCTAAGTTAACGAATAGTGGTCATAAATTTGTGGACCATTCTTGCGAGGCATTTGTCCGGCTGACTGTTCAAATTGCCAGCTCTTACTGTTTGCCAGCGGTTCTGGCAAAACCTAGTTTGGCAGCGAATGGTTTATTATACGTAATGTGAAATATTTTAGGACTTTCAGAATATTTTTTGGAAATAATGGTAGACGGATTGTTGAAATGATTGTTGGATAAAAAAAGATGAACTAGGAGACTTTATTTTGAAGTCGGCTATTTAATTATTCACGTATAAAAGCTGGTACTGATATAATAAATAACATTAAGAAACATATAGAATGACATGTCAACAAGAATGTTGACAATTTAACCCGAATTCTTAAGAGCAATGAATCGGAAATTTTCTCGGATTAAAATTCACGGTTCCATTAAATTATAATTTTTTATCTGTTTCAAAGAAAGAACAACGTCGGAGATAAAACCCAAATAACATACCTGTCAAACAAGAAAATATGTAATAACACAAACATAAATGTACCTACAGCTACGCTTGGAATCACACAAATGTTACAATAGACATTTTTATTATCAGACATGAACACGAGCCTTCAAAGCAAATCATAAAAAGCTACTTACTACCTACCTACTGGTCTGTGAGACAAAATAGTCTTAGTTCGGACTTACCTTTTCGACATTTTCTTAACTAAATATTTCTTACTGGTTGTTGTCCGTGGCTTCAGTAGCATCCTGATGTAAATACTTATTCGAAGCGTGTTTTTATTCAAGTTATGATTTTGTCTGATTTATTCCGAACTAGCTGCGCCCCGCGATGTTACCCGCTTCATTTTTTCGGGATAAAAAGTAGCCTATGTGTTAATTCAGGGTATCAGCTACCTCCATATGTAATTTTATTAAAATCCATTTTGTAGTTTTAACGTGAAAGAGTAACAAACATCCATCCATACTTACAAGCGTTTACAATATTAGTAGGAATTGAGGCGTGATTTTTTCACTTTTATCATCATCGTCAGCCGGAAGACATCCATTGTTACTTTAATTCATTCATGTTATTTTGGCTAACTAATAAATCATATTCACTCCCGTGCTCATCGTGAAGTCTTGATCTCCTATGCGAGTGAAACACTAAGTTTTGTGGTATAGACCGTATTAGGAGCAGTTCAGGGATCTTCGATTTCCCGAAAATAATCTTGCTACTTTTCACTGGGGCTTTTATCAAGTGTTTGTACATACAAATATGCCTATTACTTTAAGGAATACACGCATGATAGTACTTTACTTACTTCATCTGTAGTACTCAGAAATTCTTGGTCATAAATTGTTAGCTCCAAATAAACATTAGGTACCTACTGCGACATAAAAACAGTCTCCACAAATATAACTGGGACATTTTTTGGATTTGTAAATAACGATAAAAGATATCATTCTCTTTATGTTGCTATATGTGTCAAAACCAACCAATACTGTTGGAATTTAAGTATAAAACCTAGTTATATTCAGAGTTATTGATTACTGTTACTACTAACACAAATCTATCCTGTAATCGAGATTAGTGTATAACACGAACGGAGGTTTTCAATATTGCTTTAGCCACATTATATTATTTTTATTTTAAATCGATGTGCGCGATGTTTATATTATATCTTAACGGCTTTCAAAGAAATGGATATGACTGCAACTTCAGGATAGATCAGAAACGAAAAAACGTCAGGAAAAAAATAACTTCACTACAAGGTTTGGAGCGAGTAAGAAATAAACCAACACCCTATCAGAGGATCCCATCACATTCTTATCAAGCCCTTATTGAAACTTCTGCTCCTTACATACGAGCCTAATTAATTTCCAAAACGGTCCACATAAACATCGAACGAAAAAAAGTTTTGGGGGGAATCTTATAAAGTTCCGCAGTAAAATCTCCGTACAAAGCAAGGAGCGTTCGGAATTCCAAAGTATTAAAGCATGAAAGGAAACTGTCCGGAACTTATTGAAGCAATCAGATTGTGCAGATTCCGTTTAACATTAGCGGAATTCTTGCCGGAACCCAATCGCATTAAGAGCCCATTTAAACTTTTTGCCACGAAAGGATTCTGTAATTCCTTCATTCCTGAAAAATAAATAGGCTTTGCAATTTAGAATTCGAATCTACGTGGATTGTATTCTTTTTGTACACCATTTTCGAAGACGTAAGTATAATGAAAAAAGTTTTTTCTTTTGCCCTAATGTTAATGTTGTAGTTTCTGAACAGATTCAGCAGGTGAGCTCAACTGATTACATCTGGCACTTTAATGTGAAGCCTTGTGTATTCTCTTTTATTGCTATTCATACATCACTATGTTCTTCTAAGTTGGGTTTGATCTCTTTTGAAAAAGCAATCAGAATCAACTCTTTAAGAAAACAAATGTAACTTTTATACTTTTAGTCAAACTTTAATAGTAGAATATGATACAAAATGTCTTCCCTATTATTCTTTAAAATTCTGGCCAAAGCAGTTCGATATATTTTCTATCCAATAAGTGATTATTTTTCAGTCGGTAATGTGTTGTCAACGTATTTTATCTTGACAAAATAATCTCAACCTCAAGTGTCGGGACTTACAAAAAGTGTTTTTCTTTTAAGTAAATTGTCGCTATATCAGTCATGTCCGCTCACATAAATGCCGCACGCTATTTATTTCGTCGTTCACAAAAATTATTCTTTTTAATTTTTTTGCTCGCAGCGCTTTGGTTAGGGCTGGCTGGCTTCATAACACATTCTCGTCACGTCGACCCTTTTCATAAATTCCTTTCTTAAAACATTGTGGTGCGTCAACGCGGTAGAATGAATAAAAACGGGCGACACCGGTTGCGATTTCCTCATGAATTGTATAATTTTGTTATTTCAGAACGAATATTCCCCTTCGGGGATTCAGCCCGGTTGTTACAACTAGAATGTTTTTACAACCTCATTAAAGACGTTAACTCGCGTTTTACGTTTGAAAGGATTCTTTGCTGCAGGCTTACAACGGAATACTCGTTAACAGCCACTTTAGGCTGGTTATCAAATTTTTTATGCCTAGTTTGCTGGGCTTTCGCTTGCGATGGCCGATAAAGTATTTATTCCGAACGTTTTTATTTTTTATTGCCTACATAAACTAAACTAAACTATTAACTTAATTAAACTATTTATACCTGTTGTTTACTGATTACCTACCCGGGGAAATCCTCTTGGACTTCCTCTGTCCTGGGGCAGACGCAGGGGTCCGGGGCCGGACTCTTACCAGATAAAACTCGAAGGTCCTCCTTAGACTCCTGGTAGCTACCTTAGATCGAGAGACATAGAATCTGCGTATTCTGTACCTTATCCCTTGACAGATCCCCCAGAAACTCATGGCGTGCGTGACGAACGTGCTTTCTAGAGAGCGAACTGCCTCAAGTCCGTCGCCCGCAAATCTGTAAGATTTATTCAAAGAGTATCAAAATAAAGTTTTTAAATTAAAATATAAAAAAACAAATCACGGTGATAATAATCTGGAGCAAGCAAAATTAGTAAGCAATGATAAACCTTACAAATCAAAAACATTTCATTACAAGCAATGTAAAGTTTACATTGGAATTGCCGCGTCCACAATTCACAATGGAACGCAAACCGTGAATAAATGTGAAACAGTTGTAACGCGCTACTGAATAAATTGAATACAGATCGTAACTCGAGGAATTTTAATGGAAATAAGCGAAAAACTGCAAAACAAACTCGAATTCCAAACGCTATTGGAACTTAGCAATATTTCCTGAGGCCCATCGCACACGAGTCTTAGATTCGTAAAGTAGGAAAAGAAGTGAAAATTCCTAAAGCGTATCTTAGGTTTACTGATAAAAGTTTGTCAAATTCTTTTCGAAGATAAAATTTTGCAGAAAGAATTTTAGTTTGGTTCTTAGATTATTACAAAGAGATAAAGTTGGCAAAACTTTTTAAGATGACCTCATTTTTACAAGAAGGTGTCAAACGGGATAAGTTTAATTTTATAATGATATAGCTACGAGGTTATCAAAATTGATAAGGTCATTTTACTTTACTTAAAAAACAAAATTAATAATTTTAAAATACCCTCGACGCTTATATACATTTTAGAAGAAAAATTGTCATGAATGCTATAGCTAAGAACCAACTCCAATGGACTATATTCCCGTTACCGAAAATCCTGTTTAGAAATCCTGGTTAACCCATGCTTGAGAAATTTGGCAACAAGCATTTGTGCACACACATACAAACAACACCTCCATTCCGTCGTGGGTAAAAACTAACATAATGTTGTGAATATTTATATACTTGTGGTGCATCTTTTTACGATATCTTTTGCACCTAACAGTTGAACAATTCTGAACATTACCTGAGCAGGGTACATTGAATACTTGCCTTCTTAAAGGCATGTGAGTACGCATTTCACATGATCCGTGCAAGTCTCTCATCTTCCCGACGCCTGTAGTAACACTTCAAAGTGCCTCAAGTGACTAGACGGCACTTGAAAGGTCGGTCGTCAGTCACTGACGCGCCATTTTCCTTTTTTCGCACTGCAACCCTTTGTTGAGATTTAACGTCTGAAAAACTGTTGTATGCATATTCATTTTGATTTGTAACTGGATTTGATGAATTGTTGGTTTTTTGTGAACCAATACTAATGGCTTATTTTGTTGGTTTATATACAAGTTCTTTTTCAAATTACAAGTGATTTTAGATTTTTCGCCTGACTATTAAAAGTCGGATCTTTGTTCGTTTCTGAAACATTATAAACTAAATTATTGTTGTAAGTATAGTTATAAATATTTATTATTACTCTAGTATCTAATTATTGGATCATTTTCTTTTGAATATTAAATACAACAGACGAAACAACAAAATTAAGTACTGTTAAAAGAAAGACTTATTTCAACTAGACCCATTAAACTTGCTTTCTTTTTGACACGAGATATTAATAATGAACCGTGTTTGAAGAACGAAATAACTAAGAGACACCCACTTCTAAACAAGTTTACGATTTTTATGTCAGGTCGAATAAAAAGGAAATTATGCTAAACTCTGATTTACTACGTTTCCCTTGACGGTCGCCTGTTACACCGTAATGTAATAAAGAGACAGGTTAGATAGAATAAAAACTTTCATGTCTCAATTTGATGTTTTATTTTCCGAACGATTTGAACGTGTTTTTGAAGGGCTGTATTAACATCGATTAATTTACTGTCTTGCGTTTTAATTTGAATGAAATCAAAGTTAATAGACTAAAGTTGACAGCATTTTAATCCGTATATGCATTTTCTCAAAACTCTTCCCCCATAATTATTTAAAAAAATGATAATTTTAAACCATGGATTATATAAACTTAAGACGGGTTTAAGTTAATAAAGGTATTATCCTTGTTTTTGAAGAAGTTAATATTGTGTATAATTATTATGTAGTTTTAAAAAATAGGAATACATCATTTTAATTTAATTTTCTACAAAAATCTTTTCATAGTAGGTACCTAAATAGAATCGATGTTGTTGTAATAAAATATGCAATTGCACGAAAAATACTTTTATCAATCACCAACATTTCAGTAACAATTCAGTATGTGAATTACTGATTTATTGCATGTTTATAATTTACTATTCACTTGGCTTATACTCGTATATTGTTAAGTTGCTACAGTTGATACGAAACATCGATTATAGTCGGTTTAATCGATTAATGTGTGCTTATACTCGTATATATGTTAAGTGGCTACAGTAGATACGAGTGTGTCTGTAACAAAAAATCGTTTAAGTCGGTTTAATCGATTAATGTGTTACATACACTCGAATCTACTCGGAAAAATCAGTACGGTGTAACAGAATTCGGCTAACACCTCCCTCGGCCAAGCATCACAGCGTTCCATCATCATGTTAATGGCAAAAGAAGACCAATTTGCGTCGAGCGCAATCTCATTGTTTTTGATTAAAATTATTATTGTTCTCTTTTATTCGCTATCCTTCTCTTCAACGACTCCGAGACATGAATCTACAGCGTTTTTCAGACAACTAATATACGTAAATTTTGTTAAATGGCGCGCACCCAGTAATGAAATGAAAATTAAATTAATTTTATTGTTTGGAAACTGAAAGAAAATTTGTGTTTCGGATTTATAAAGATAATTGTGTGATCAGTTTATTTGGGAGCTTATTTATAGAGCTCAGAAGAAAACGAACGATTTATCTATACTAGTATTTCCAAGCTAATAAGCGTCCTGCAATTGACTCTTTTCATTTAAACGTCTACTCTGTAAAATATGAGAGACTGACATCGGTGAAAATGGCCCCATGTAAAGGCAAATTGGTAAAGCTACTTACAAACTCATTGGATCTTAGTTAATAATAAATAAAGATTTATTATTATTGACATGGACAAAACTGTCTCTTTAGGACTTTCTTTATTTTAACCCAGAGTGAAATGTAACCTAATTGATATCTTCATTAATTTTAAATATTATCAGAATATTGTCAATGTAAACAAAAATGCTACGAGTTAGCATTACCTTTCGCTTGTAATGTATTGCAGACACAATAGTAAAACAATAGCCACACACGTATTTAGAAGGCGTCTAACAGATGAAGGAATATTAGACATAGAAAACGCGCTAAACTTAAGCAAACATACACTTGAACCTACATCTTTTTCTCGTTAATGTTAAAATACACATACAAAACTCATGGAACTACATTTCTAATAATAATACCAGTTGCTGTTACAAACGATCCAATTAACGTCCGCAGTTAAATATGACGCGAGCAGATTCCATACCAATTTCTGTAACTATACATCTACATAGATATTAGAATCTCTAGAGTAATGCAGTCCAATATTTGTGGAAATAGACTCCCCAGAGCGTTCTCTGTTAGTACGTGGTCTAAATTCTGAACGCAAACGCATCTTGCCTTTTGTGGACGCGGCTTGTGAATATCAAGTACTTGGTCACGTACCTATTCTAATTTCTTCATAAATCTATGCGCGGCCAGTGTAGGATCCGATCGAATTGAGATTCACTCGATTCAATGTTCAGTGGGGGTTTTTATATGAGATTTTTCATATATTTCCTGACGGTTTTCGATTTCGTTTACTACGCTTGCAGTCAAAGTTTTATAGATTTTCTTGAGATTGCAATCCTTTTCTTTACATCAGAATTAGATTTGTTTTACTTTTGATGCTGAAGTAAAAAGTACCGTTGACTATTCAAAGATTGTCGTCTTCCCTAGGGTATTCGGAGTGGGCCAAGGAATTCTCCCAATAAGGAATTAGGTGTCATTTGATGCGAGGCGTGCATAGAAAACACCTTATTATATTTTGCTTACAGAGAGACCCAAACCAAAAAAATGAAACGTTAAACAGTCTGACCGATCAATAGCTCGCCAGTGTTTTTGATTCGTATTAACATGACCTATGACTTCATACAATAAAATAAGTTTATAGTGAAGTCACTGCTAATCTCGTATCTACTTTTGAAATAGGTACTAACATAATATAACATAACATCACGCCTGTATTCTCCGAAGGGATAGGCAGAGGTGCACATTTAGTACACCCACATTTCACCAGTTATGTTTTAGGTCCTAATGTAATAGGGGGCGAGCCTATTGTCATCTACCGGGCACAAATCCAGACTCCGGCTGCTACTTAGAATTACCTAATGGAAAAACCCAGTAACACTTTGCCAGACCCGGGATTCGAACCCAGGACCTCGTGCTCAGCAATCGCGCTTAGCTACCACTAGACCAACGAGGCAGTCTGAAATAGGTACTGTCTAAATGTATCGGTTGATTAACAATTAAAAAATGTTGCCGCCGAATCTTCAAGCAATTAAAAATCCTGACGCTGGAGTGCAGTAGATGGTGACAGTATGTATTACTAATTACTATGTCATAACACATTAAAATAACTATGCAGTCTGTCACTTAAAAACCATTAACCTCTCAGTAAAATAAAATGTATTTCCATTCGTCTAAAACTCTGTTCCTATTTCTAGCAATTCCACTGTATATCTTAAGTACCGGTCCAACAGAGGTTGGGACTTTGTAAGTAAGAATGAAAAACGCGTCACTAGTGCACGCTGACAAAACGACTCAAAGAACTTTGCTAACCCTTTCAGATTTCTTTCACTCGACTTAAGGTTGGCTACACACTTAACGGCTAAATCGCTGTTACGTTTTTGTAGGTATCGTAGATTTTAAATTCATGATTTTGTCGGTACTACCTAGTTGTTCTAGTAGTTGCAAAGCGCGACTGCTGAGCATTAAGATTCCTCCACATAGGTGCGTTATTATCGGTCGTTAACACTGGATGTTATGGCGATAATACCTCCTGATTCCTTGCCCACTACTGCGTTTCTATCGTCCTGTAAATCTTTTTCGCAGTCATGTTTTTGGCCAGTTTTTCAGGTAACGTATATTTCAGATACTAGCTACTGTCGATAAAACCAAGTTTTGTTCATAACGTACTACTAGTACTAATGATACCGCAGCTGTGTGTGGAATCGCATGCGTCCCAATACAAACGGTCTAAGAACTTATATCAGAATATCGCAAGACGGAGGAACGTATGCGTCCTACTGGCAACGTCGTACTTCGTACTTCGTAGCCGTCGCAATACTTAATGTAGGTATTAAAAACAGATATCGCAATAACTCATCCGGTATTATCGACCGATAATAACGCGCCTCTGAGGCGCCTTTTTTTTAGCCTTTAGGTTCTAATTAAATTTCGGGGTCATATACAGTATTATTGCGTTTTCATCATTAGGTAAATCTCATGAGCGGTTGTGTGAGTGTGTGCCCAATTAATGGCACTATCAATGGGGCCTATACATACATAAGTGAAGTTAAAACATTTACAGTGTATATTTCGCGTCGTATTCGTCGCAAGTACCATGCCATATAACGGACGCAGAAATTATACAACATTTAAAACGCTATAATATATAACATTGACAAAAAAACGCAGCGTCAAAACGCTGAGTTTACGACTTTCCTTACTAACATGGTTTCATCGCGACCGGATAGAATTCCTTTTAAACTTTGCCTTACAATACAAAGATGAAGTAAAATAATTTTCAGTGAAAAGAAGACAAGAATTGTGGGTATAAAAAAAAATTAAAACTTACCCGCGAATCTGCCTTTCCTCTTTTTTAACATAATTAAAACGAAACATGTGACTTTCCTTAGAGTTTCAACTATTTCCGTTTAAATTCGTCTTCACAATGCGGTAACACAAAGATGCAAAGACAGCAGATACAAATATTTAGATACCAAAAGTAAGACAGTATTAATACTTTTTTTTAAATTGACTGCATCTACTTTTGCAGTTTGTCACATGATTTTATAAAACGTGGACCACACATTAAGTATTTCTCCTGTATCGTGGGTGCGTTTCACAACCATGAAATATAACATACACAAACACTCAGACTCGGGACAACCATCTGAGGATCGCACAAAATTAGTCCAATCGCTTAGCCACTATGCCAATCAGATCGCCATTACTTCTATTTTCTATGGTTTTAAGAAACCACTACTGGGAATTTACGATAAACCCGAACGACATTATGCGCAAGGTATCTGAATTAAATAATACAATACTTCACAAATATCGCTATTATAGTCCCAATCAGAACTATCTCCAATATAATTAAGACCAGATCTGGCTACAAAATAACCACCGAAGTATTTTGCGACCGGTACCTAAAATAATTACAATAAATCAATACTCAATCTATTGAAAACCTAAATATTTTTTACTCAATAATTAGTCCTAATAAGTTAACAAGCTGGTAAGCTTGTATTAGACTAATTACCTTCTATATTATTTTAGAAAAGTATACTCGATTTACGAAGCTTATTCAATAGATTATCTTGCTGTTATATAATGATAACCTTAGTTTAAAAAAATATAAGCTTAATTACTTTCATTATATGAATGTCGTGGTGGCCTGGTGGTTAACTTACCGGATTTGTATGCACAAGGTTGAAGATTCAAACCCGGGCAAGCATCAATGTGAGTTTTTCAATGTCATAAATATTTTCTTAGTTATTTTAAGACACCACTGACTAACGGTGACGGAAAACATCGTGAGGACACCTGGATTTAATTATCTGAAATCGCCAACCCGCAGTGAGCTAGCGTGGTGATCAATGCTCAATCCTTCTCTGTACGAAAAGCGGCCTTTGCCCTGCTGTGGGACAATTATAGGTTGTTATTATTATTATTCATTATTTTCAATACATAAATTCTTTGTAATCCAAACCCTTTGGAGAGTATTTGAAACGTAACTGCTAATTAACATTTTTTCATTAAAAATCGACATGGCATGACCCCATTCCTAATTAAATGTTTAGGGGAATGTAATTATTGAGCCAATTAACGTTAATTTTACCCTATAACTCAGTTTAAATGAAAACAAAGGGGAAATAGTCTCGTAAAGTTAACTAGATTTAAATGCTGTTAGAAAAATAGTGGTTTTATAATAAAATAAAGCCATTTTTATGTGTCTAACGATATAATTAAACAAATTAAGAACTTACATTATAATGTTTATACAACGAATCGAAAAAAGTACCTCAAAGAGTTAAACATTGGCCTTCTTGTTTTTTTTATTATTTTATGGCAACTAGCTGAGTGTTTTTAGCAATATCAGATATTTATGCCAGTGTCGTGTGGTGACCACACGTGAATTGCAATCTTTATCTAACTAATCGAATAAAGTACCTTAAAGAGTTGAACATTATCCCTCTTACATAAAAAAGATGCTAAAATACGCTATGTTTTAAGTTAAACTTCTCAAGTCTATTGACATCTAAGTCTTTGACATGCAAACGTCAGTGACAGGTATAATTTAATTAAATGTTCAACACTGTCATTTTTTACAAGTAAATGTCCTTCCAAAGATATCGCTCTTAGCGATAAGGTCGCCAATGAACCCTCTACATTAACGATAATGTAAATAATTTAAGTGTTACTATGGCAACCCTTCTAACTAAGGGGGAGGTCTTTGTTCCACATTGGACGTCTTCAGGCTGGTAATGATGATGGTAAACAAACTTCTTGTCGTATGGTTGATGAACAGTCTGGTGTCAGAGTTAAAACCGCCTGTAAGCATCTGACATGGCTTTACACCCCGTTCAAAAATCTCTCAGGCGTGACGGTTTCCTCACGGTGTTTTCCTTCACCGTTTTTAGCAACTGATAATCAGTTTATAGTACGCACATGAATTTGAAAATACATTGGTGCGTGCTGGGGTTTCAACTGACCTTTGACTTAACAGTCCAATAGTCATATCACTCAGCTATCATTGCTGGTATGTTAGAATATACCTGCTTTTATATTCCATTGCATTTAGTTATTGTGTTTTAATAACACCCTTGATTTTACTTCCACTTAATTTACTACCCCAAAGTCCTGCAAACTGCAGTGACTATTATAATTTGTCCAGAAACATAACTCAAACAAAAAAATATAATAAACGGTTATCGTTTCAATATTATTTGCAGTTACTCCGTACCGTTAAGTTAGTTTTAATCCTCGAGTAATTTCCAATGCATGCATGCATTTCACGTCTGAACAAAAAATGCCCGGTCTTAATGTTTCTTTCTGTTAATTTAAGGCTTTATTGCCCGATAAATTATCAAAGTTCCCACCCATTCGAACGTAAGGCTAACGGGCGTTTTTTATTTCAAGTTTTTTCCCTTTATATTCCCTTCGCTCATGAGACTGTATTTTTTGTAATTAGAAAAGTACGAGCAATTAAAACTTTTATAATTGTCGGGATGGGGGAATTGTAAAATTTACTTCCCTGTGAACAATGGCATAGACAATAAAAAAGGGATATTAAAAACTTTCCTAATTAGACGAGAAAATAGAGTGACGTAAGTTCATGCACTGTTTAGGACTTAGTCTTGATGAAGAAGACAGTCGCTGATAATTATTAGGGACTAGCTGTTCCCCACGGTGTTACCCACTACATTTTTTCGGGATAAAAAGCTTATGCGTAGCCTATGTGTTAATCCAGGATATCAGCTACCTGCATATGAAATTTCATTAAAATCCATTCAGTAGTTTTGCCGTAAAAGAGTAACAAACATCCATAGTTAGACATATTAGTAGGGATATATTTGATAGCAAGGTAAGGTGTTAAGGCAGTTGTTAGCAACAAAAAAGTAAACCTACTGATCCAGTCATGCTTTACAATTGGTATAGTATTAGATTACCTACTAATGATTATAATATAATTACATATTAGCCCTTGTATCGTAGATTTTATATACATTATTTGAGACCAACATAAATAAAGGTTTATTAATATGTCTTTTTTTTATTTCGATCAAATACAATTCTTATTTGCCTTCGGCAACTTAATCACAATAGAATAAACACAATACAAAATAAGACTGACAATCGGAGAATTCGGACATTTAGGTCAAACAACTAATTATGTACAAATACAAGCGTTCATAAGGTCGAACTCCTCACATTACAAAAACATCTTATATTTTACGTAATTTGCAACATAATACATGGCGTCATTACTCCTGCCTACGTATCAGATTACTTCATTAAGTTTCCTTTTAACATTTGTGTTTCCACCCACATTTTTCCACCTTAATCTCAATGAGAAAACGTTTCTCGGAAATCGTAAAATTGAGTGATATCGCGTATAAATCAAATACGCAAATGAGAAGAAAGGTAAAAAATCAGCCATTAGGCCAGTCAGTTGG
Source organism: Abrostola triplasia (assembly GCA_946251915.1). NCBI lineage: Eukaryota > Metazoa > Arthropoda > Insecta > Lepidoptera > Noctuidae > Abrostola > Abrostola triplasia. Next base: position 4,206,088 of record OX276433.1, read on the forward strand.
AAGATCAAGACAGTGTGTTGATTCATGGTCCTCATTTGTTTTTTCTTTTGTAACTTTCAAGTCGTAGAGTGGTTGCTGTGTGAGATTTTTTTCCAAAAAACTGTGTGCCAGAATAAATTTTGCATTGTTTATTGATTACAAAACTTGAGACGTGAGCCGAGAGTGTTGGCAATGTGGCGAATAAAAACATAGTCTTAAGTATATAATAATATACTTATACATAAGAAGTACCTACTTTACACACGTAAAGTAGGTGCTGTCAGTTTTATGTATGTGAAAAGCCTAGCATGGTTTTATATTACACTACTCATCATCTTTTCTATTTGTCAGAATAATATATTTTTTTAGTAGACTGGGTTGACGATATACGGAAAATGGCTGGCAGCGGTTGGAAGCGGAGGGCCGAAGATCGAGCTCAGTGGCGTGTCATAGGAGAGGCCAATGTCCAGCTGTGGACAGAGGTAGGCTGATGAAGAAGATGATTTTTTCAGTATTTTTGTATATTTTCTTGATCACCATACCGAGCGGGGAATAGACTGCAATAGGCTGATATATTTATATGATGTGTGAGTATTATCGAGTGAGATACTCCGAAACATTGCAACCCCTTCATTTCAATTAATTGATAGATGTAAAGGACTACATCACTACCACATAGCTTTAATCACCAATTACCATGCTCAAAGAGAATAATGTATCTAGTGGCTAACTCAGACCGCCATACGACAAACTTTAGATTTTTCATCAAACAATTTACGATGCTCAAATAAATCCTTTCAATACTTTCACGAAGAAAATACATAAAAATGATAATTAGTGTTTTGTTCACAACAAACTGTGTCCGAAGAATTAAAAAGTAATTAAATTAAACACTACTCTGTAGTTTTGCAAAACAAAGATTGGAAACTTGTTCGATGTGAATAAATTTCAGTGTGGGAAATATTCTCCGTTCAACTTACGAGTGGCTATTCTTTAGACATTAAAAAACGATTGCCTTTTAAATAGATCTTTTGTGCTGCAACTTTATAATTGATTTGTTATTTTTTGCATTGGATTCCACCTTTTTAAACATTAGGTATCTATATTGGGTTTAGACTGTTATAGAAGTCTCACCCACATTTTGCCAGGCTATTATCTGTTGTGATTTGGTTGGCTGGAAATCAACCAAATCACACAAACACACACAATGGGTGTGAATTTATAAAACCATATTATTTCCGTGCAATAGTGAGAGAGATCTATTGCCTTTCTTTGATCACAATTAATAATTTAATAGAAAACAGTATCTTAGTTAAAGCTTGCAAACTTAGAACCCGCAAGCTTAGGCTTAACTTAGCTTCACATCTATTTCAGGCCAACGTGAATATTTGATACTCTTCAGTAAATACAATTCAAATGTTCTAACAAAACAAGCTATCTTATGGCGCCATTCTATTACAAGAGAAAGGTGAAACAATTATAATCCTACATTACAAAAAATAAACCTTTCTCTAGATAGGAGGGCATCTTTTAACATTTCCTATCTGACACTTACGGCACCCTTGTTTGATAATGCGACCTTTCTACAGAAATTCCCGTCGCTTTCATTTACATAATTGTTTAAATAACACGTTTAATTACATTATACTGAGCACGACAAATCCTTGAGTTTACCTGTTTCAAACGTAAATACTAAATTGAATGGATTGTTGGCTTAAAATTTATCGTTACGGGAACTGATTAAATTTGTAAAATGTATTTGTTGAAAAGGAATTGTTTAGTTTCACGAAGGTTGTTAGGATCTGTAAATATGATTTGGTTAAACCTTTTGTAAAGAGCGCGAACCCCCAACTTTTTATTTTAGTTTCCGATTGGGTGTTTTAAATTGCCCATTCTAAGTACCAATGTGGTTGCATGTTATATTTATAGCTGGATCATTGGCAAAATTAAAAGATTTTCTGATTATACTTTGAACCGAGAAATGATCTATTACTTCAGACTATTAATCCAAGCTAAATATAGGTTCTTATTGCCTCTTGGCGAGTGGTATCCAGCTTAGAATTGACCATCCCCTGTCCTCCTGAAGGCGACTAAGGGAAAATCCAGAAGATCGGCAGCAGCGTCTTCTATAACTTTACCATCAATACCGCGATCCTCAAGTCGCTTGCCAAGCGTGGGGATTATGGTATTCAACAATGGACGTGTTCCGGCTGATGACGATGGTAGGTTTTTTATACGTTTTATAAGTTATACTTAGAGGATGGGCAGGCCATACCGCTCGAAGAACCGATAACCACTGGTTAAGAAAGGTTCTCGAGTGGCGACCACGAACCGAAAGACGCAGCCTTGGCAGGCCTCCCACCAAGTGGACCGACGATATTGCCAGAATTACGGGCAACCGGTGGATGCAATTGGCAACTTGCCGTTCATTGTGGCGTTCTAAGGGGTAGGCCTTTGTTCAACAGTGGACGACTTCCGGCTGATGATGACTGGGAGGTTTAAATCTCATATATGCAAAAGTACGAACTTAGTGACTATGGCAATATAACCTTCTAAAAGTATTTCTTACAAAAGTTAAAATTTACACTTCGAATAATTTAAAGCCACATGAAAACGCGAAGCGCTACTCGGAAAACTGAAAACCAAAACTCACATTTCGCAATACTAAAATAAATTAATGTTTACGCAACAATTAAATGTAGTAGAGTAATACATTACATTACAGTATATTGTTTTAAATAATAAGTCTTACGTATAATTTGCAAGTACTGCTTATCTAGTCCTTTATAACGAGAGGCTTTTGTTTCTTGGCCTTTCAGAGTCCTATGATGTAAGATTTGCCAAGTATCTGGTGTAGGAGATAATCTTTATCAACGAATTTTATTAGCTCACTTTAGAAACTAAGCGTAGAATAATGAGAATAATTAATGTTTGGTGAAATTAGAGTACAACTAAGAAACAGGTTAATTTAGGGAGATTTACGGATTTTAGTTGTTTAAGGAGCTGTTTTGAATTTATTTTTGCGCTCTTAATTTGATAGAATTGTATAAAAATATCTTATCATCATCAACATCATCAGCCGGAAGACGTCCACTGTTAAACGAAGGCCTCCCCCTTAGAACGCCACAATAAACGACAGCTTGCCAATTGCATCCACCGGTTGCCCGCAATTCTGACGATATATAAAAATATCTCAACGATAGGTACTAACTTGTTGTTGCTAAAGATTCTATAACTTCACGACCACAACTATAAAGATGTATACATACAACTTGCACAAATTCTCCTATTCGTAAATGAATTTGGATTTATTTAATAAATCTTGTTTTATAATAGCTTTCGGAAAGCCGTGATCGAGCTCAGTGGCGTGCCGTAGGAGAGGCCTGTCCAGCAGTGGACTGAGAGAGGCTGATGATGATAGCTTGCTAATAAAACTAAACAAATGTGCAGGAATTGTTTTGCAAAAATAAACTATACAAAATTACTTTACATAAATATATGTATTTCATACATAAAACTGTGTTGAGGTGTTTGCTTGACCAATAGCGAACACTTCAACACGCTCGACCAATAGCGAGCCTACTCATTACAAGCTTACGTCAGAAATCTTCAACGCACAGCGCCGACAAAAAAAACGCTTTAAAAACTATCTAGTGTAAAATATAACACAAGCTGTACCGAGTAAAAAATCATAGTATTTTCATGTTAATAATCACGGCTAGAGGAACAAAGAGGCATTGTCCCCTGCCGTGTAAGAAGTGGGCTGCAAATGAAAGAAACTCTTTTGTTTTGGGGTCGTCCGAAAGAAGTTTTTTTTTTCTAGTTTTTTCTCAGTTGAAAAGAAACAGGATGAACGATGTTTCTGCTTGCTCCAGTAGGCAGTTTTTGTTTTTAATTACAGCGGGCCGTTTAACTTATTACTTGTATTGTAGCTTGCTGGATTGGGTGCCCTAGATAGTCCGGGTTTGAACTGGCCTAGATGCCTTTAGTATCGCTGTAAACATAGCATGAAGCTTGTATTGCCTAATAGGTAGGCCTATTTTGCTGGTGATGTTATAGGTCTCAATGTAACAAGAAGCAAGCCTATTGCCTTCAACCGAGAATAAATTAAAACTACCTAGCATATTAGCATGTTAGCTAGCATGCATAAATAAAATTAGTAGTATATACAACTAATAAGTAGAAGAGCAATAAAAACCAGGCATACCTAATTTGCCAAAAAAATCTTAGTGTAAATACCAATTTATATTCTAGGTAGGCTGTTTTGAATATTTGAATTCAAGCAGCAACCATTATGTAAACTTCTCAGCATTTCTATACCTCAAGTGCAAGCAAAATGAATGGCAAAATAAAACCTTTAAGTACCTTACCAGTCACCACCTCATGAAGCTTAACCCATAATTAAGTTAAACGAAACCCGAAAAGTAATATAAAACAGTAATTTAACATTAATAAACAAAATAAAATGCGCGCAGCAAACACACCGATTCATTACCGACGATAAAGAGCTACGTAAAATCACGGGTCACTTCCTTTCAAACATCAATATTAAAACAGCGATTGGTTCAGTGTACGGAAAACCACGGATGAATAAGCAAATGAAGTGATAATGCGCGGGCAGGACGCGACTGACATCCACGTAAACATGCGTATATTGTGACAGCTTCACTAGAGCTGTAATGATCTCATCAATGTGAACGTTATATTTACCTTAAGGTAATAATGTGGTGGATTATGCCAGAAAAGATAGGAAAATGAAAATGTAGTTTTTAGTACACTTGACTAGTTATACGTCTTTAAATGTCAAACTCTCACAAATACTAGCAAAATATAATTTAGATAAAATTTTACGGAACTGCAAGCATCTAAAATATCCTTAGCATTTTCCGCGTTCAATTTTATTATAAGCTAAAATCATGCAAAGCACTCCATTTATTATGCATCTGTGGCGGAAATCAGGGCATTTCACAACTACATACCGTTCATACGTCGCGTTTATTCATAACTTTGAAGTTAAATAGCACTCGAAATCACCGTAAAATTTTCGTATCGGTTTAACTTGTTCTTTTATTTAAATACCGGGAAATTCATATTATGCACATCCAAAATAACGGTATATCCAAAATAACGGTATTGATAAAATATGGTTTCTCAAAAACGAAACGAACGAATGTTGGATTAATATTGTTATTATTATTTTCGTAAGAGGTGAAAGTTCGGGAAAATTGAATTGTAGGCGACGGTACAGTGTGAGCAACATAGGTACATAATATAATAGGCACACCCCTTTCAGGTACAATAAGTACAGTCTGACACATAACTCTTTAGAAGTCACAGTTTTCAGTACACGAGTACCTACACCCATACGTTTATATCATTCATACGCAGGCATATTATACTGAAGCTATTATAAAAAATCTGAAAGCGATTCCAAATCCACAAACTTACACAGCCTAAAAGAGCAATCGAAAAGGATTTACAAATTGCCGAACAGCGAATCATACAACGCAATTCACTTCAGAACCGGAATGTTTAATCATGAAAAAATGATTTCGTAATAGACCGTCGGGATCACCCACACAATAAGTGCTTAATGGAAGAGGATTATAGGCTTTCATCACGTTATTTCGCAAAAACGTCACTTGAATAATATACGGGAGTACCCGAATACGTCCATTTAGATTGTGGTTTTGATAAAATACTGGATTGAAATGTCCTGCATACGACCGATGCCATCGAATTTATAGCAGAATGAGCTTTGAGTAGTGTTGATGCCATTAACGACCTTAATGTATTTAGCCTCTAATAGCCTGTAATAATATATCACGTATAAAAAAACAAACATTTTCTCATAAATGTGTGTTCTCATACAAAAAACCCTTAAACAAATGAGTCTTAATAACAATTCGCATGTAGAAGCATAATAATAAATTTTAAGCAATCAGATTTGACCCGTAATAATATATAGTATTTTCTATTGGTCAAAGATACTGGTAGACAAAAAAGACATTTCGACGATTCTTTGTAATCAAAGAGAAGTAAGTAAAAAATAAAACATGGATATCACTAAAAATCCATTAAGACATAAGACGGTAATCCATCAAACGCAAACAGTAAAAATAAAGCTCAACAAAAAACAGTAGACACAATCACTTTATGTGTCAATGAATATCCAAATCGTATTACAAATTAGCACCTCCTTGTACCGAGAGAGAACTGGCTACTTTATACTTTTCGCTGACAGATCTAATTTGCAATTCAATGGGATAGAGGTCGTTACTCGCATTTATTGGAATCGTTAGATATTTTTGTTCTATTTACTTTGTATTTCTGTTCACGTTTAACGTAGGAAATAATAAAATTCTTTGTTCTAATAGTTTAGTTGGTCGTTTTTTTAGATTGTAAGTGTCTTTTTTTATTTTTAAATACTTGCTGTATTCAACGGTAAGAACAAATATCAATCAGTCTCAGTTTTATTTGACCATGTTGTGTTTCGGTCCAAATTCGCAGTGATTGACGTGATGAGAGAATCGGATCATCAAATTAATTTTCACAGAAATAGGGATTCAAATAGGAGTATATTTAGGAAATTGATTTTTGGACTTTGCGTCTATTTTAGACGATGTACGCACTGTCGTTAAGAATTCAGCATGGTGATACAAAATGACTGCCTCGTTGGTCTAGTGGTTGCTAAGCGCGACTGCTGAGCACGAGGTCCTGGGTTCGAATCCCTGGTCGGGAAAAGGGTTACTAGGCTTTTCCATTAGGTAATTCTCAGTAGCAGCCCGGAGTCTGGATTTGTGCCCGATTGATGGCAATAGGCTCGCCCCCTATTACATTGGGACTTAAAACATAACTGGCGAAATGTGGGTGTACTATATGTGCACCTCTGCCTACCCCTTCGGGGAATACAGGCATGATGTTATGTTATGGTAAATTACTTTAGACATTTAGAAAGACCTTAGGTTTTTTATTTTGCATCGATTTATTGTTCTTTCTCATTGTTTCCTTAAAACTTAAAAACTTCTACTCCATAATATACATTATTCTGTACGAGCTAGTGTTTGCATTTGTTATCTTACTAATTGAATCTTTGTGAAACATTCTGAACCATTTACCTCTATTTCTAATACAAACATTGCATCTTTGCTTTCTTAGAGAGCGCTCTGCATTTCTTGATAGTTTCCTATTATCTAAAATCACGAAGTAAATACAGTTGACTTATACACCGAGGTGTACCTGCAGACAAATTTTGTTAGTATAAGAATTCCATTAAGTTCCTGCCAGGTTTTCAGTCATTTGGGGTAGTTAGAAAATGAGTTTTCTTCCCTTCATCTCATTATTTACTCCTTTCCTTCTTGTCATGTTTCACCCATTTCACCCATCTTTTCCTATTCGGCATTTTTTTGCTCACACTAATATTATAAAGGCAAAAGTTTGTGAGTGTGTTTTTTACCTCTCCATGCTCAAATGCTAGACCGATTTTGATGAAATTTCATATGCAGGTAGCTGACACCCTGGATTAACACAGGCTACTTTTTATCCCGAAAAAATGTAGTGGGTAACACCGCGGGGCGCAGCTAGTCATATATAAAATATAAATCATGAGTTCATAGTCATGTCATTTTCTTCATCTCCTGGGATTACAGTCAACTCTGTACCATCTGTTTTGAACCTTGTGACTACGTCTATGAAATTAAAAAAAAAATGTTATAAAGCTGGATTGACCAAAACTAAATTTAATTACTGACGTCCCATCAGTACAGAAAGGAAAATTATAGTAGATGGCAAATAGAGCATACTTGGTCAGACTCACGCTTGTATTTCCCAGAAGGGCATGCAAAGGTATGGTACAGTGCATCCAACGTTCGCCGACGACATTATTAGATCTCTGGAGTATATCGGTATTTTCCGACCTGAATTTTAAACTTAGTACAGAAAATATTGTAATACTGGTAGGTAAGTAATAACATTTCATCCAAACAAAGATAAAAAAAAGAATTCTACATTTAAATACGTTTTACTCGAATGCTGCGTCGAGACTCCTTCGTTCAAAAAGACTTAAATATTCCGCAATTGAGTAGGCATACCTTTTAATACTAAGCCAATGAAGCAATTTAAATATTTTAAAAGATATTTTCCTTTAAAAACCCCTCTGTTTACAGGTCATAAAAGACAATAGTACGACCCAATTCCCTGTTTTCCTCAATTCAAATGAAAAAATATACCGAGGTGAAGTACCCAAGTGTAATCGTAAAAGTGTTCTAGTCGTAAAATTTCCGTCAGTTAATTTGTACCATCGAAGTAACAACTCGAAAGGTCCTTTTTGACGGTATCGTTATGGTTCAAGCTATTAGCGAGGCGTGTTAACGAGGGTACCAGAGTACCTAGGTATGCACCAAATCTGAGGGCTACGTGTCTGCAAGTGTTTTTTACATGTATTGACTGGAGAGCGTAAAAACATAACTGGAACCAAGAAAAAAAACATGACGTCACGCCTGTATTCCCCGAAGGGGTAGGTAGAGGTGCACATACAGTACACCCACATTTCATCAGTTATGTTTATAGGTCCCAATATAATAAGGGGCGAGCCTATTGCCATCAACCGGGCACAAATCCAGACTCCGTGCCGCTACTAAGAATTACCAAAATGGAAAAACCCAGTAACACTTTGCCCGACCCGGTATTCAAACCCAGGACCTCGTGCTTAGCAGTTGCGCTTAGAAACCACTAGACCGACGAGACAGTCAACTATACTTATTTATTTTTATTTAGTTAAGTATATCATTCGTGAAGTGAAAACTTTGGATCCCTTTAAAAAAATATTGCGGCCATAGAGGATTTGTAATTTTTCTTAATTAAAGTTTATGCAGAGAAGACTGGCAGATTTTTTTTTATTTGGTAGAATTTCGATTCTCCAATTCTCGAATTTCGAGTCTCTTTGTGGCCAGTAACAAACAATAATGTTTATCAAATATTCGCTTATGACTCGCACCAAATTTCACAAGGAGGAGGAAAACAAGCGTCATCCTCGTTTCCTTAGCCGAAACGAGATGACACCTTGAGTAATAGTCCCAGTATTCCTGTCACATCAGACCTTCTTATAATTTTTCTTCTGAAAAATATCGTTTTTACTATGTAGGTATTGTAGGTGAGTCCTTTATTTCATTCGAATTGGATCGCGTCTTGAGATTTTTAATATATTTGATTGGTCTTATTGAGTAATGACTGTTTTGATCTATTTTGTGGAAAATAAAATTTTTCTGTGTAGAATCGAAATTGTATTTTCTTGTTTTCCATACTTAATTTAATTGGACTTCATCAACCGTAGCTAAGGAGGACTACAATACCAACAATCTTACATGAATAGGATTAGTTATCTGTCAATTCTATTTACGCAGTAGTAGCTATTAAATCCTTTTTTCATGACGTTATGCAGCCTTTTTTAACATTAAAAATGTTTGTTTTTTAACCTACATAAAATTCTATGTACAAAGGAATGCGTTATTTAAAACGTCAGTTCAAAAGACTTTAAAATTCGAATCTAATTTAAAATTATTCGAAATTCAAAAAGCCAACGGAGTTTACATTTCATACAGTTTGTCTAAGGAAACTCTGAACTAATTTTACGGTTCAGTGGTGCTATTTGCGCGCATCTAACTTCATTGCAAAGTGATTTTCTCTTTTCCTACACACACTGCGGGCACAGGTTGCGAAAACGAGACGACGCGGTGTTCGAAAATTAAGAACTTATTGTTTTGTCGTTATTAAATTGGAACGTGTACGCTCTGTGCGAAGTAGTTGGAAAACGTAATTGTGTTTAGTATATCTTACAATTTTTGCCGGATTAACAGTTAGACACCCATGTTATTTTTGTCACGTAATTCATTAAAATTGTATACAGATTTTTGGGATTGTTTATTACAAATCAATTTTGGTTTAGTGGTCGCTAAGCGCGACTTCTGGGTTAGGTTTTAGTCAGTTAGTGGCAATAGGCTATATAGCATTATAACCTAGAAGATAACGTACGAAATGTGGGTGCTACTGCGATACTTTATTATCAGGTATGTTAATACCAATTTGGTTTACGACTTTAAATGTAGGATGAACCAATATCTAAACGTACATCAGAATGAAATTTATCAATTTGTGTGTCCTACACAAACAATAAAATAGGCTACGTAAAAATGCCTAGAATAGAATTTAATCTCTAAAGTTAAAACTTTGCTTTATAAGTAAAAGCCTTTACACTTTCTAAAAAAGTGTACAGTAGGGAAATTTCAAAGCGTACTTGTTAATTTTTTTATCTGACTGATGTACCATTAAGGAAAGGTAACAGGACAGCAAGAACTCATTAAGAATGTCTAAGTCGAAATTACACTGTTTATATTGTTCCAAAATTCTTTTACGCTTAAAAAGCATTTTTTAAATTATAATTGGGAACATCCTTGTTGATCCACTGGTCAGTAAGCGCGACTGTTGAGCATGAGGTTTTGGTTCGAATCCCAGTCAGGCATCGGCTGACCGGGGATTCGAACCCATAGATTCGGGCAAAGTGTTACTGGGTTTTTCCGTAAAATTGCTCAGCAACAAAGAGTCTGGATTTGCGCCAGATTGGTTGCAATGAGCTCGCCCCCTATTACATTGGGACCTAAAACAAAACTATTGATATCTGGCTTTAATAATAAGTTTGTGCATCTCTGCCTATCCCTTCTAGGAATACAGGCGTGATGTGTTACGGTATAATTTGGGAAGTTATACCTACGAATATCGTTTTGGTTTTGGCAATTTCACTTACATTCCATTGGATTGATAATGTATTGACGGCAGAAAATTGTTGGCGACCCCTTCTAGAAATGTCACTGGCCACTTCACAATAAAAGTTTAAAATAATATTATTAAACAAAAGGAATCCTTACTCCACAAAACATAAAGTCCTTATCTTCCAGTGCAGTCGTAAGCGTACCAGAAGAAATAATCTTCGTAGGTTATGGGACAAATACCTGTCACATCTCTGTACGAAGATTGCAACATCGCTTCTTTATATTTCCTAGGTTTTGGTGTCCAGCACTTGGAGAAAATATTATTGCAACAGTAATACGAACTTATGACCGTATTGCTCTGTAGTTCTCAACAAGAATTACCTCCATACTGGTGGCGTAAAAGGGATTGTGATAAGTGCAGAATTATCCGTAGAATTAGGTTTAAAATAATTTAGGTTGATTAAAGTAAAACTGATAACTTTTGACAATGGAAATGTCATTCAAACAGTTGTATATATATAGTGTTTTTTTAGAATAAACCATTGTTTTGACTGTTGAAATTGTTTTTAATGGCTTTAGAGACCGTTGAAAAATCTTTCAAGTCGGCTGCTTCCTCTCAATGTTTTTCGTCACCTTTTTGAGCAACTGATAACTAATTTATAATACGTACATAAATATGAAAAGATATTGGTGCGCCTGCATTTGAATTTACGACTTTTGATTTGCCAGTAACGGTCACTCTGGTCACTGCTACATAGTGAGAGATTAAAAGATAAAGACAATAAGAAATTAATTTTATGTACTGATCCTTGTGATAGAGACACTAGCTCGTTACCTAGTATGTATCTAGGCTGTTTGCCTAGTTTGCGCCGAGCATATAACCAGGTACCTAGTGTCAGGGAAGCCTTCGTTTTGCACCCGATATAAAAAAATCAACCTGAAACTTTGAAATATACTGTGAACAAGATACGCCAGAAAGTTCAATATCATGAAATACACTGCGCGGTGCTAACGAGAAATTACAGAGGGAAGTTCAAACTATGATTATAGACGGTAATAGGGAATTTTAAAATGGCCAATTTACCGCGACTTTGGACGTCTTAATAGCTAAAAATGCTCCTTAAAACGCTATAGTTGGCTTTGTTTGTGTTTAGTATTTGATGCCCATTAAGTTTTATGGTTTATATTAAAATTTTGACGTGAAATAAACAGATGCTTTACATTTTGCTTGGGTTGGTTGCATTAGGAAAGATCCCTCAGGGTCTAAAGTCCTAGAACGTATAAAGGATTTACAATTAGCGTTATGACGGCCAATTTGAAAGTGTTCGCCAAAGCTAGGACACTTTCTTACAACGTCCATTTTTTTTATTCTTGTCCTTTTTATGTTTAAACCGGTATATTGCCACTTAAGGAATTAAAAAATTAAAAACACAATGCAAAAATACTTTCATTTTCACTGGTCAGACGGCACATAAATAATTACGTATAAAAATGGCCAGGAAAATAATTAAAACGGCCTGCTTTATATTCTAGTCTCGTTGAACGCTTTTTGTCCGCAAATTGCAAAGATCTCCTGGTTTATTCAGAATATGCTATGCGCCCACTGGCCTCATTCGCCGGTCTAATTTATAATTTCCGCGATTAGAACAAGTTTTTTTTTCATTTTACGCCCTCGTATAAAAACGTTTTTACGTAGCGTGCGAAATAGGGAAGCATTTTATTAAATCTCGATAAATGAATTCCAAATTAGTATAAATCCGTAATTTGTTTGCGTTCTATTATGATTTGACGAATCACGTCTTCATTGTGTTTTCTAAATTGAATTTTTGGGAATGAAAAAATATTTTTATCAGAATATTCCGGGAATACATTTTAACATTTATACATTTAAATTGTCATGGATTCTGATGAATATATTATTATATTCATTTTCCTTTATAGATATGGAAGATGGAAAAATTATGAATGAAACGAATATTGTACAATAATATCCATTTATAAAATGCGCAATTATACCTTCGCACCAATTACAAGTCTTGAAATTAGACGCTGCTTCAGAAGACAAACGATGAGTGTTCAATTCGAGAATACATTGGAGCATTGGGTTGAACTTGCGACTTTTGACACGGCGGTCCAACGGTCGCACCGCTGTGCTATGACCGCTTTAAGAAGAAGTGTATACAATTTTAAGAAAATTTTATGCTGTAGTAGATAGTTCAGACCATCAGAAGGTTGGTAGCGGTACAGCAAGCCCAGTGTGCCGTACAATCAATTGAGTATCCTTTACGGGGCTCTTTTAACGCACCCCAGTCCAGTCCCCCCGAGAAAAGTACGGGGTTCAACATTTCACATTATACGCCTCACTAGCTGCGGCAGGACGACAAAAATAAGGAAAACTTGTCAGAAACTTTGATGTTCAGTAAATCAAAAGGACGAAACTAAATTGGTTTGCTGATGAGTCCTTTGCCTCATGTCTTTGTTGAAGCTTTTCCGACTGTTGACACACATTCACTTCACAGTAATCGCTTCGCTGTCTCAACTCTCAGTTTCTAAAGCTCGGGTCACATTTGCAAACTGTTTGGTGGAGAAATGTGGAGTAGAATGCTTTGTCTTCGCGCTGGTTTTGCTTACAGTTAATGTTGTTGGTGGTGTTTGTGGATAAAAAGAAAGCGCGGTTGTACTTTCTTTGAAATCTTGGCTTAAAAATAATAGTCATGACATTCATCCTATGTAACAGTCCGTGTTTAGAAATATGGTAAGCTTAAATGGTATTTTTATATTTATTATCCTATGGATTATTATATTTATATATCCCTTAACAAAATTACCACATTTATATTCATATCGTAACTAGAAATTATTGAAACAGAAAATATACAACGAAAAATACGCATGTAAGCGCTCGATAAATAAACCCTGAACATCGTTTCACCGCCACAGATTCCAAAATAAAAACTGCAAAATCAACCACTTATGTGAACGAACCCTAAAAGGAAATTGACCTGGGTCCTCGCTGCTCCGTGACAGTACGTGCTTCTCATACAGATTCATAAAGAAATAGATTCACGAATATAATGGCCACGTCGAATAATTCGTGCTGTGATTGACTTGACGAAAGGAAACCATTGAGCTGTATTCTGGGTGCTCCGTTTAGAGAAGTAATCCAATAAAATGGAATACAGATGGTGCAAATATTGGTACACGCTTTAGAATTAAAAGGTTTTTTGTGGGATTTGTTGAAGAAACCGAAAATAAGAGGATTAACAGCATCCATTCATGTGTCATTCATTGATGATTCGATTAGCGCGTCGCTGTCGAACTTTACACGTATCAAAATATTTGGGATATTCAGATAATATAATTCATCATCATCATCTTTACAGCCGGAAGACGTCCACTGTTGAACAAAGGCCCTTCCCCTTAGAGCGCCACAATGAATGATAATATAATTAGTTAATGTAAAATTGAAACATTTTTCATCATTGTGTTAGTTTTACAATATCGGTATAGAACCTCTCTCCTATTACCTGGGGTTTATAGACGTCTTCAAAGAAGCGTATACACAATACAACCCTTATAACCTCTTCCACGAATACTGTATCCAGCTCCATACGGCTTATTATCAGAATAACCTTTAGCATGGCTTTTAGTTGAAAGTCTAGTTCTAAGGGCGTAATTATTTAAGCTGGCAGATACAATAAAGATACTATTTCCCATAATTATTAAGATTAAAATCGATCGTTTCAATTCGGAGTATTACCAACGTGTTTAAAACAACTGTAAGCCGTTTTTTTATTAATAATAATAACTTTATTTCACAAAAAATACAGATTTCACAAAGTAAAATAAGACAATTTAAAACAATTTAAAAGAGCTTTGGTAGTAACACAATACACTACAATCTAGAAACTAAAATCTGTACACAATAAGGAAAACCCTGCCTCTCAAACTAGGTAACCTGTATCTTGAGAGACAGTGATTCAGCCTAAAATTTAAATTATAATATTTATAGAAGACTGTGTCGATCTACCCGAGCGTTCAAAGAAAATCATTAATATGTAGGAAAATGTATTACATTCACTTGATATGTGTGATTGTGTGTGAGCGTGTATGTATGTGTGTGGGCGCGGGTGTATGTATGTTTGTGTGTGTGCGCGGGTGTGTGTGCGTGTATATATGTGTGTGTGGGTATGTAATTAGAAATAGGTACATAGGTAGTTAGACGACATACTTGAGTAAAGACTCAGTTTTCAGGTAGTCCTGTTTCAGTAGCCATTCCGTTAATTTTGATTTTATTTCATGTTTATTTAGATCGACTATGTTTAATTTTTTGTGAATTTGTTTGTAGATGTATGTACTTAATGTGTAGTATTGGTGTTGAGCGAAAGCGGTTTTGTGGGGGGTGCTAATGGGTAATTTCTTCCTTTTTTTAGGGTCAGTAGGGGGAACACTACCGTGTTTTCTTAAAATAGACCGCAGTAGAAAGAGCTGGCGAACAGAAAGCACTTGTGAGTCGGCGTATAGTTTCGTAGTGGGATAGCGATAAGGTTTGCGAAACATTACCTTTAGCACGGCTCTCTGCGCTCTTTCAATCCTCAGGAAACAGGTTTTGTTTGCACCACCCCATGCTGTGATGCAATATCCAATGACAGATTGACATAGTGCATAATACACCATCTTCAGGGTTTCAGGCGCAGCCGAATCTCTGAGGGATTTGAAAGTATGCAACAGTTTCACAGACCTGGCAGTAATAGCGTCAACCTGTTTGTCCCAACGTAGTCCTCCGTCTATTAGGACACCCAGATATTTCACATTATCTGTTCTTGTGAGTTTCGGACATAAACAGTGTGGTGATAGTGTGGAGCAGGTGTGAGCTGTTATGGAGAATGACTTTTCAGGTAAGTTGTTTCGTCAAATAGAGAAAGGAATGTACGAGGTTTTATCGCAATTCAGGGTTAGCAAGTTTAGGTTAAGCCATGCCATGACAGTTGTTATTGCCATTTCAGCGTGGCATTTAACGCTATCCCAGCTTGGTCCGTAAACTATGACTGCGGTGTCGTCTGCATACGCAATGATTTTAGAGTTGGGGATGGTCAAATTACACAACTCATTGACGTATATTTGGAAGAGGGTGGGGCCTAGGATGCTTCCCTGAGGCACACCATAAGTGTTTATTGTTATTTCATCACTTACATATTCTCCTATTTTTACTCGTTGGGTCCGGTTGCTGAGATAATCTTTGAAAATTTCAAGGGAGTTTCCTTGTACCCCGAGGAGTTCCAATTTAGATATAAGTTTAGGAACAGATACTGTGTCAAAAGCTTTAGAGAGGTCCAAAAATATCCCTAGACTTTTAACGCCACTGTCAAGGTTCCTCGCAACCAACTGTGTTAGATCCAGAACTGCATCCTCAGTTGAGATTCCTGAGCGAAAACCATACTGATTATCTGCTATGAGCCGATGTTTGTTGAGGAATTTTTTTAGGGCATTATTCAAGATCCTTTCCAACATCTTAGAGAGCGCTGATAGGACTGATATGGGTCTATAATTGTTGACACAGTTTCTGTTCCCTCCCTTATGAATGGGATGAATAACAGCTTTTTTAAGCGCATCAGGAAAGATTCCTTTTTGAAGGCAGCAGTTAAAAATATACGTCAGTGGTGGCGTCAAGATCTGGCGGCAACTCTTTAACACTAGGGGAGATATGCCATCCCAACCTATTGCGCAATCATTTCGCAGTTGCAGAATAAGTGACTCCACTTCTGATTCATCAACCTCAAGTATTACAAGAGAGTTGGCGGGGTTGGGTGATGTGGTATGTTGACTTAAACTCCTAGGTAGGTTTGTAGGTTGATGAGATTGGGACAAGATTTTTTCTGCCAAGTTCGTTCCTATATTGCTGAAAAATCTACAGACTTCGTTTGCGGATGATATAGCGTTGTCACATATATCCAACAGTTCGACCGGGCTAGTTTTCTTTTTGTTGGTGTTTGTGATTTGTTTTATCGTTTTCCAAAGTGCTTTGGGGTTATTCCCAGATTTTTCAAGTTCGCTGTTTTCAAAGGCAATTTTTAGTTTTCGGAGCAAGTCATTACAAAAATTCCGGTACCGCGAATAGGTAATTTTCAGGATAAGATTATTGGGATCTTTCCTTAATCTATTATGCAATCGGTCACGGTTTTGTATACACTTTAAAATGCCTGTGGTTATAGATGGTTTTATTATTCTTTTTTTTCTAGGGATTTTAATTTGTTTTGTGTGCTTGTCAATGACTGAGGAGATGATTTTTATGAAGGCGTTCATGGATAAATTGGGGTCAGTAATTTTGTACAAGAGGGAAAAATCAGACTTTTCCAAATCTAACTTGACTGCTTCATAATCTATGCGGGTAGCTATGTGAAGTGGTATAGTATCAGGGTTTATGTTAGCGATATTAAGTAACACTGGTTTGTGATCCGTGATGTGTGAATCTAGTACAAGGGTAATAACAGGCAGGGTACTTTTAACAAGTACATGATCCAGACAGCTATCCAGTCGGGTGTTGAATCGGTGGGTTGGAAGTAGACCGTGGGAGGCATTTAGCATGAGATATTCGAGACAGCGGTTATCTGTACTATTGGATTTAAGATCTATATTAATATCGCCTACGAGCACTATATTTTTAAAGGAAGAGAGGCTAGCATAGACATTATTTAAACTATCAAGAAAATTTTCGGTACTCTCTTTGGAACTGTATGACGGGGATCGGTACACTGCCACGATAGCGATATTTTGGTTATCCATATTGCATACCAAACAATTCCCACCCACAAATTCTGGTTCCCATTCCGAGGTCCGGAGAGTTTGTTTTTTAAAGATAACAATCCCATCATTCTGATTATTGTTTATAGTGGTACAATAGGAATCATATCCAGCTAAAACAGGCAAATTACTGACTTTACTAAGCCAACATTCTGTAAGGACTACCACGTCTAAATCAAGTTTCAGTGAGTGTAGTAATAGCTGGGCTTGGTCAAAGTTTTTATTTAAGCTACGAATGTTTAAGTGAAGTATTTTTATGTTGCTGTTAGTGTTATTAACATAGTCAATGCAATTTTCTGGGGCACAGTTAAATGAGTCACCTACTGTTAGCGCGTCAAGCTCGCTGCTTATACTGATTATACTATCCACTGGGAGAGTGTAGAGAGAGCAAGAGATGACTCAAAGCGAAGTCTAGTATAGTTAGGACTTGCCTAATATGCAGTATGTCGTTTATTGTTTGTTTTTTTGTGTAAGGTTGAATGATATAGGAAGTGTCTTTGTATGAGTGTGTTGTGAGTGTATTCTTGTATAGGATATGAGTGCCATTTTGAGATTTTATTTGTGTGGTTAGGTGAATGTTACATAATTTGTGTATGTTTATAAATTTAGAAGCAAGTACAATTTCTAAAATTAAAAGTACTATAGAGATGGTTGTTAATATAATAAAGTTTTTGATAATATGTATTACTAGTCACTTGCCAGTGTAACCTATGTCTTGTAGACATTTCTCAGAACTGATTAACATTTGTTTGTCACCTTCTTGTTTGCGTAAAAATATGTTACCGTTTGAGACCCAACAGAACTTAAAATTGTGGTTTTTCGCGAACTCTCTTGAATGAAAATACAGTTTTTTGATGTTACCCGGAAGTTGTTCCGTGACGTAAACCGGATGACACGTTCCGGAAATGCCAATGAGACTAGTATTCAGTTTATCTTGCTTTTCCCTGGTTTTGTTGAAAGTTCGAACTGCAGATATGAATGTGTCCTTTATCATAACAGAAGAAAATTCTGCTATAATCGGTCGTGAGATGGTCGATGGGTTCGATGACTTCCCCGGCAGGCGATAAATATCCCTCATTTCAGTGCCCTTGATGGAGACACCGACAGCTTCACCAATGCTGCATATTGTTTTGGCAAGTGTGGCATTTAAATAAGCGGTAAACATACAGGCCAAAACAGTTCTAAATTGATGAATATATCTGGTAAAATTTGAACAGAACGCAGAAGTATTATTTCGGGAGCAGACGTTTATCCCGTGTATGTACAAGCTCCTACAATAATCGGAGCACCTCAATATCAGGTCAAGTAAACGAAAGACTAACAAGATTTCTTGTAATTGATATAGAACGTACGAGTTGTTATGCTATCATTAGTAGCGTTCCTTAGCAACCGACACGGGCAACGTATCTCTAGGTCTTATGTGACTAAACCAGTAGATAGTACCACAATATTGAACTAGCGAGGATCCTTCCTTGCTGGGATCTGTAATATTGTTGTAAGTCTGTAGTCAATTAGTTTATAAGTGTCTTTACCTGATATTCAGTTCATTATAGCAGCGATTATTTATTTATTTATAATTATTAAGTACAGAAAAATATTAGACTTATGTTAATACATTGGTCCACAAAACTGTTTTGAACAGTTTGACTGTGGACTCCTGTTGAGTCTCTTATAGTAACGCAAAAATGTTAGTGCAATATAATCTAAGTAATCAGGTTTGTATATATAGGTATTTATGTATTTATATTATCTAAAAGGTAGTTTTTTAATAACTTTTTCAATTTATTTTTATTAGTTTCATTCCTGATGTCCACAGGCAAACTGTTCAATATATATGGTAACCGTTTTCTTAGAGTCCTATCCCCATAATAATTAGATATTCTAGGTACATCAGATTTTTCGATACCTAGCTCTTTTCTGATTTGTATTTGGCCAACCAACCAGCGATAAGTATGTAAGTATTTTGTGTTGATTTAGCATTTTTAGTATGAAAAGAGATCTAGCAACAGATCTATTAGTAGAACTAGTAATTTGGTTGCTATCTTAATTAATGTTGGTGCCATTTGGGTTTGAGATAAGTGCAGACTGTGAGATACATGAGATACCAGTTCAAACAGATTATTTAGAAGCCCTAATACTAAATAACGTGCATGCAAACCTACGCTTAACAGGTTAACAATTTTAGTTCAGTAATACAAAACTAAACGTGTAAAAATCCATTTGCACTGTTCATTTCCTTAATGAATAGGCACTGTTAATAACATAACGCTAAAAACATTCAAAACTCCAACTTTATCCAACAAAAATACTCGACCACAAAACCAAACCGTAAAAAACGACTATAACATAAAAATTCTACATAAAAAGAAAAGAAAAGCATACGGCGTCGGAAAATATACTTTCCCTTAGTAAGTTATATTGGAAGGAACTCGAAAACTTATAAAATATGGCTGAAGTTGGTGATACGTCGTAGAAGGTGTAATGTATTGCGGAAACCAGAAATGGCAAAGAAAGGAAGAATATATTATAAACTGGGATATGTTTATCCGAGTTGTGGAGGTTTTACGACTTGATGAGATGGTTTAGGTAAAAAACAGGTGTTAATAACCCAAATCAGGGATGCAGAGATTAAGATTTTTATTTAGTTTTTGGCATTCATAGGTCATCGTGTCATGTGGGTTCGAAGACCATAATATATTTTAGTAGTGACACCTACTTATTATAAATGTAGATTATGTGCAAATTAAACCAAAGTCAATTTATTGTAGGTATTCACTATATCATTATGTTTTTAACATTGCAACAAAATACTGGTGGGAGTTAAACTGAAACATTATTTATCCAATCAAAAGAAAAAAAAAGCTGACCAATCAAAATAAAAACCAATTTAATCATAAAAGATCTTATTTCATCCCTCATTATGTTGCATCAGCAATTTTGCAATGTCATTTGCCGATCCGCTGATTCAACGCTTACCTTTGAAAGAACAAAGGAAATACCATGTGATATGGTCCATTTGTGTTTCGGCTATCTTCACCGTAGATCGGCAATTGTCCCGAAATGCTCTAGGGACTGGTCGGCTGAATCGTGGCAAATTCAAGTATTGCTTCGATAATGTTCCCTATAAATTGTGACCTCTATCAGCTGTTTTATTTAAAGCCAGTTCTAGAACGTTTTTCAATTCGACATTAGAACAAAAAAAAAATAGAATACCTACTATGACTGCCTCGTTGGTCTAGTGGTTGCTAAGCGCGACTGCTGTGCACGAGGTCCTGGGTTAAAGGGTTAAAGTTCGGGCAAAGTGTTACTGTTTTTTTTTTTTTTTAAAAAGAACGTCGCCCCACACTAGGAATTTCTCCTGTGTCGTGGGTGCGTTTCACAAACATGAAGTATCACATACACTAACACCCAGACTCGAGACAAACATTTGTGGTTCGCACAAAGTTTTGCCCCGTGCGGGAATCGAACCCGCAACCCTCAGCGCAGCAGTCCAATCGCTTAGCCACTGCGATAATCAGGTCGTCAACTGTGTTTTTCCATTAGGTAATTCTCAGTCCCAGCACGGAGTCTGGATTTGTAGCCGGTTGATATCAATAGGCTCGCCCCCTATTACATTGGGACCTAAAAAACATAACTGGCGAAATGTGGGTGTACTACATGTGCATCTCTGCCTGCCCCTTCGGGGAATACAGGCGTGATGTTATGTGATAGAATAGCTAATATAATAAAAATTGCAAAATACGGTGACGTGAATACTGTTATTTTGGTTTACGAGACAATGAACAAAAAAATGCGGTTCGGTTTTACAGAATACGCTAATTGTAAAACCATGTTTGATGGCCGTTAGCCAGAATACTGACGGTCCACACGGGTGACGTTTTTATCTTAGAAAAAACGTGATATTATTTGGTATGATACAAAATTATTTTGAAAAATGGCTTGTAATACATGGATACACCTTTTGGGGTATAAAATTATATTTAACGATTCTCGTTAATATTTATAACAATGACACTTATCCATCCCAATTATATACAAATATCACAAATACAACCTACGTTGCATAGCCTTTAGAATTAGAATCAGAAGTTAGGCTTGTGGGCATCACTTTGAACACAGAATATCTATCAGTATTACTAGCATGGTATAGTATATCTAGAATTTCAGCCCACGCTTGGAACTGAGCTTCATAATTGCCCCTTATATGAGAGGTATTATATCAATGACGCTACAAGTCGGGCTGCAACTCCAGACCTTTCAATCGCTAGTCCGACGTATCTCCCATAATATTATATCCAAGCCGCATAAAGGCAGTGAATAGATGGGGCGGCAGCTTCAATACTCTCTTCGAGTAATCCTCGAGAATATCACGAGGGGATAAAGACAGTGTGTAACTAGAAATACGTATAATTACTTGTGAAGAAGCCTCGCAGATGGTGCGCCAACTTTCTTATGCAGCCCGCGACGTCAAACTGAAAAACTTTGGTGCTCAGATGACACTCATAGTATAATGACTTCAACTATTTTTGAACTGGAATTTTGTGACTAAAAATTTTGTGATTCCTCATGTTGAATTGATTTTGGCGGTTGTTATGTCGTTTGGAATGTTCTATAGAAGGAAGCTCAAAGTCTTTATAGAAATCCTTGAACAAAGAGGCATATTATAATATTAAAATAATAATACCAGCCTATAATTGTCCTACTGCAGGGCAAAGACCTCTTCTCGTATAGAGAAGTATTGAGCATTGATCACCACGCTAGCCCACTGCGGATTGGCTATAGAGGTATATTAATGGAGGTAAAATTGACAGAACTCTTTAATAAAGCCACGAGCAGTTTACATAGACGTGTGCTAAGGATATTTATTAATAAAACAACCAGAGATGTCGTAGTTAGTGCAATAATTCGATTCAATATTTTATGCTATGATATGGGTATGTATAATGTTGTGTGTTTGTATAGAAAAACGTTGCCTTTCTAGGATTTCATCCGTAAAATTATCATAAAAGGCCCCAAAGTTATGCTCACACAATATTACTGGTATCACTTATCCATTCACTCAGTTATTCATTATTTACGAATGAGGTGGCTGTAAGGTTCTGTTGTTGTGCCAAGCCTTTGTTTTTTCAACAAAGCGGTGACAATTCCGGAAATCGCACGGATGCAACGCGTGGTGTCGCGCCGTATAAACAAGGGTGCATATACCTTTGTCTGTTTTAATATTGATGACGTACGGCTCGGTAACTTTGTGTACGATGCTTTATTGTTTTTCCAAGAAATAACAGTGGTTTTCAATTGGACATGTAGTGGTTCTCAATCAACAATAACCATTTTTTGAAGCCGTAATATACCGTTTATATGTGAGAACGAGAGCCATATTCTATTTTTGTATTTACTTTTATAGAAGTTGTTTTTCCTGAAAAAGCAAAACATTTTTACTTCGTTCGTAACCCAATATTACAACTTGAAGTACAATACAGTTATTCTGAAAATACTAGAATATTATAATGTAGCGTGAAACACGGATTTATTCAAAATAGCTTCATTACCTCGCAAGGGCATTATAAGCTTCCAAAACTATGACATTAAGACCAAAATCGGTATGTGAACAAAGTGATCCAACTACCAACGTATAAAACCTGTAAACACATCCTCTATATTTACACTTCATTACGGTATTCCTTAACAATAAATAAGGACACGTCGTTATAAATGCGCAATGAAACGAGAAATTCTATTTGAAATTTCCATCGTCCTTTTCGCTCGGTAGTGGCCTAAGCGGTTGTTTCTCAACTGTTTATTTTTAAGCTATTACATAAGATTTATAACCAGTAGTGCCATTATCTTCACCGAAACAACGAACTTCGGTTGTTTTAAAGAGTGTAACAAAAGCACTGGCCATTTGTACGTTGAGATCCTGGCCACTAATACTGGTTGAACGGTGACTGGATTTTTCGCGTAAAATAAGTAAAGTTTAAGTTAAAAGTTCAGAGTCGGGGTGAATGCTGACTTTAATCAGTTATTTTCATTCGGGGAATAAAGGGATGTTCTTTTCCCGTTACGTTTATTGAGATTATCTTTTGTTATGATTCTGTAAAAGGTAATTTTGACTGCTAAATGTTTATTTATTTAGGTACGATACCATTTTTGTTTTTTTAGGCACGGTTCCCGCGCAAGTCAAGATTCGAATATTTAAGATTTGAATATAGAACCATAGAATATTCTGACTGTATATTATTGCCAGTTACATTCAATCTGCATATAAGCCTAAATAAATATTATTGCAAGCTTTTATTTTAACTTGCAATGTTTGTATGTGAGTTTGTTTAGGTCAAATCTTGCTATCTAAATTACTCGTAGAACCACTTTTTGACATCCGATTGAAATGAAATTTTGTATACTTAAATAGGTTTGGTGACAATATTTATGGCACTTTTGATTTAAAAGCTTGTGTTACAAATATATTTTTAACATTAACTTATTATTTAATATTCTAAGTAATGGAGTACCTGAACTTTTGAAACACGAATACCGGTAACGAATGTTCTAGGTATTCAAAGGTAAACCGAGACCGTCGGCTAATCAGTCCTACATTCTAAATAAAGGTCTGATTCCTCGAAGTAACCGAACCTTTCAATATTAACATTAAATTATTTTTCGCCTGTAATGTTTTAGGTCCCAATGTAATAGGGGGCGAGCCTACTGCTACTGAAAATTACTAAATGGAAAAACTCAGTTAAACTTTGCCTGACCCGAGATTCAAACCCAGGCCCTCGTGCTCAGCAGTCGCGCTTAGCAACCTCTAGACAACGAGTAGTCTAGTATTACATTCAAACATAAGAATTTAATTTGCAGACAGCATTTCAAAAAAATGTAAGACCTCAATGAATAACTTTAACAATCACTTGACCATTACAAAGGCTTAAATAATATTCTAGCGAATACTAAACTTTTATGACGCAATAAAAGGTGAAAAAATTAAAAAGATTTTTCAAAACATTGCCAGCCTAACTTATAGAACCGTTCAATATTTCCAACCAAGAAAAGCCATTCGCTATTCAATAATATGACGCAACATCCCTTCTATACAAAGACTATTTTCTGCGATATATTTTTACCGCGCCAACATGATAATGTTTTCCTAACCCTTCCTGCAGCGGGCATTAACGGAACACAGTGTACTGATGTATAGTTCCACAAAGGATTAAATCCACAACCCTCTTTTCTAGGTACACTGTCTAATTACGAGTCTGTCGTTTGCACACAGCTTTTACCCTAAACTTTTGCTTTTGTACTAACAGTCTAACCCCCAGTACTAGACGGCCGGCTGTGGTGCTGAACGGAGTAAATTTACTTGAATGTCAACCGAAAAGCGTATACGTGTCCCGCTCTTTTGCATACAGGTGGAAAAGGATGGTGTGTAAGTAAGAATCGGTTCGAAGTGCAGGGAAACAGTTTAAATTGAAAATGTTACCCTGTGCGGCAGGACATGATTGGTTTGTTACGCAAATTGTTTTTGCAATACACCTGGCTTTGTTTCTTATTTTGGGTTAATTAAAATGGATTTTCTGTTTTTATTTTGATTCTAAAGTCTCTAAATTGTTTGCTCCTGTCTAAAAGTAAAGCGTACAATTTACCTATTTGTTCTCTAATTGTTATTGTATTAATGTGGGTAAATTTTCAAATTGTTGCGTGCCGGGGTTCACACTTGCGACCTTTGACTTAGTAGTCCAACGGTCCCACTACTCGGCTATCAGTGCTGTAATTATGATAATTTTCTAGATTTTATAAGAGTAATTTTAATTTACTTCATAAAAATCCACGATGAAACTGGAGCTGCATTCAACGTTAAGCAAATACAACCTCATAATTTCATGCCTCCTTTCAACTTGGCGTGATAAAAAGAATACTATGTAATTTTAACTTTGCATAAGTAAAAAGGGGCAACTTGTTTTCATTGGAAAGGCTGAAGTTCCATACATGTTGGCTACCAGTACTAATTAGCAAACTTAAATCTAGGTCATACTGGACAAAGCGAATGAGTTTTAAGGAGAAAGTTTTTACAATTTTTTGGTTGACTAGCGCCAGGCGCGTCGAAACTGAAAGCTTAAATTATTTGATGTATTATGAATAAATTTATATTCAGCACAAAAAGTCCGTAGCAGCCTGTATGGTTTCTAGTTGTACGGAGATGCAAAAATCATTTGTTCGTTCCGGGAGAGTGCAAGAAAACTCCTTTACTTTTGTGAGTATTATCCATGTTACCTATTTACTATATATGTTCTGGTTATACTCACAAGTGTACCTATTCAGGAATGCCCGACTAGTTTCGAACTCGAAAGGAGCCCTTATTCATGAGCAGGTTACGCGGCAGAGTCGGGAGCCGAACTAGTCGGGCATTTTGGTATACACTCGTGAGTATAACCGGAATATATAGTAAGTAATTTATACTCCAGAAAATATCACCAATATTCTTATGATTTGCTTGAATTTTTAGTTCAAATCTTTTTCAAATATCAAACTAGGAACGTATCCAATTTTACATTCATAAAATGGGCCTACTATTCCACCATTCCGATTTCAAACTGCCTAACGAAAAAAAACGAGCTAAAAGTATATGAAGAATTGTCACTCTTCGACAGCCAGTAGCTGCACTTTCACCAACAAATAACGTCCACTTTTAAATAGTTTAAACCAATTGTTTTATTTGCGTTTGTCGCAGATTTACACGAGAGCAATAATTAGTGAGACAAAGGTAACTAAGTTTACTGAGACGAAGTTCGTCAGGCGAGTGAAAAAGAACCACCCACTGAGGATAAGTAGGTAAGAACTAAGTTCTTCTCTCGTTAAGTTGTGCCGTTGTTATGCTTTATTTTATTAACGCGGACCGTATTTTAATTAAAACGTTTTCTTTTCTAAAAATTTTGTGCCAGGTACGTTAACTATAAATTCCACGCATAAACATTCAGATTTTGAAGCACATAACTTCCTACTTTTTAAAACATTGTTTCTATTGTGACGTTACAATTACGGCTGGTGAGCGTAAGTTCTTTGATGTGATTCCTGATTTCCTGATATTGGATTTCTTTAAGGAGTATTTTTAGAAGTTGACCTCAGCTTTAATAGTTCCTGATCGATTCCCTATTGGTTAAGTAATCACAGAATAACACACAAAAATACAATGAACCAAAAATGGACGCCGTCACTATCTAATCGGTTACTGTATTATATGAATGTTTTTTTTTTATAATATTTAATGTTTATATCTAACATTGTGTGACTCTAGAAATACTTTCAGTGTTTCAAATTTTACATAGCAACAACAACAACAAACGTTTAGTCCGGTACTAACATTGGTTTATGGAAGGACCTAGCTGCCATAGTCACCTGTAGTACTCCATGTTCCAACTCCCATGCTCAATGCTCCACAGTTTATTTGTTGGACCACTACCGATTTAATCTATATTGCGAACTAGTGGTGCGTAGACCCGCCCGCATCGTGACTGAATGAAAAAAAATCTACACAAAGAGACGCAACATATACATTGAAATACACAAAAAACTAGCAAAACAAGGATTCAATTGTTTTGGGCTGGTATTTACAGATCCGATAGTTTAAAAATAACATTTTGTTTAGGTAACACTACTCATGTTTCTAGGACTAGAGCCTGTATATTCCCCTGCTGTGGGGACAAAGATCGCTTCTTATAAAGAACCAGTAAAGCTAAAGGGACCAGTATACTAGGATTTGACGTAAATTAACGCAAGCTTACCACGCTCAAGTTAATTCACGTCAAATACTCGGCGAACGTCTGTTGAAGCTGTTTCTTTAAAATCTTAATCTAAACCAAAGTTTATTACCAAATAATTAATAACTGTCTACATAGCACTGATAGCCGATCAGTTGTTGCCCGTTCAAACTCCGGCACGTAAAAATGTCTTTTCGAATCTATGTGCGTACTATAAATTAGTTATCAGTTGCTAGAAACGGTGAAGGAAAAGATCGTGAGGAAACCAGCACACCTGAGAGGTTGTTCAACAGTGAAAAGCCATGTCAGAGGCCTACAGGCGGTTTAAACTCTTACACCAGGTTATTCATCAATAATACCGACAAGAAGAATAATAACTTACTTAATTATAAAATTACGTCACGGGAATTAACATGAAGTCATGCATTTACTTCTATTGGCTTGTCGTTTCGGCCAGAATACATCGGCCGTTGTCACAAGCAGACTGGTGCGTAACCTGATCAATTCCCGTGAAATAACTTTACTGCAATGATGGAACCTTAGAATATAGAACAAACCAGAAGGCGTGACCGCGCAAAATAATGTAAGTATGCCAACTACTCCAAAATGGAGTAGTTGGAAATTTTGACATTTCATTTTTAAAAAGCGCGCGCATCGCTAGGACGTTTTATACGCTGCGTATTTAATTCAATTATGCCGACCTGCGTAATGCTAATGACGAAAACTGCAGTCGGAAATATATAAAAATATAATAGGATTACATTTCATGTGTACGTTTCACATAAATACGTCTCTTTATTTAAATGTCGAATATTTTTTATCGTAATTATTTGACAATGAAACTAAGCGTCCATTTTGTCAGTGTTGCAAGTATTTAGGTGAAATATTACCCCGTGATTTGTTAATATTTTTATTTGTAAAAATGCTAAAAGGAGGAAGAATTATGTTTTATATGCGTAAGGTGTGGAGTTTGATTACCGGTCTGGGCAGTATAATTAGGTAGTAACACGGAGTCTATAATTATTTGTGCTTATTCGGTCAATGGCAATAGTATTAGAATTAAAAACTATTACATTATAATATAACATTTGTTAATTAAAAATCTTTTTATACAAATCTTTAATAATCACAACCAAAACATCGCCATTTACCCCAGAAGCGGTATTCCACTTCTAGCCTAGCAACATTAAGCGGGTGTGAAGTGGCGGGAGAGAGGAGCGTACGCCATGTTGATGGACACAGTGTACGCAAAGGAAAAATGGTCGAACGCGGGGCCTGTGGATGGAACATGATAGTTAAAGAGTTAGAACTAAATTGCCCTTTTCATGTTTCATAATTAAATCAAAATTGTGCTTGCATGATACATCCCACATTACGTCCTACCTTTGAAACAATTTCCATCTAATTCTGTTTATTACAGCGTGTCTGAGTAATAATATTTGGTTAGAGTTGCACGTTGTATTCGTCTGTCAAACGTATAGTTTGTATGTAACTGTAGCTTCAATGAACAACCTGACATTCATGTAAGACGGTGCAACACTATCTTGGTTAATTTTGATAACCCTGTCAATAAACACGATGATAACTGATATTCTCACTGATTAACTTTACTGCAATTTCAATGCACCAGATTCAAGCCCTTTTCCTCTTCTCTCCGTATGTTTTTCACTCATTTAATTCATGTAAATTAAACATTGGAGATTGAGGTATATAGTGAAATGATAATGATGTCAGTTGTTACCTTTCAACGACACATTACCACCCTATTTACTACAACAAGCCTTCTGACCATGAACTCTTAAAACGGGACAGTTTACGATGTGGAAACGAGAAGCCGCTACGTGCAGCGTAATACGGCGTCCCGCTTCCACAACATAAACTGTCTTGCTTTAAAAGTTCATGGTAAGGGGGCTGTACTATAACTATGTCACTCAGAAAAGCAAATTTAACCCACTCTTGATCAGCTCGATTATAATGTATCTATCGTTTTTATCGTTGTCCTTTATATATTTAATTTTGATCAATAACGTGTGATAACTACATTTTTTAGAATCTTTAAAATGTATCTAAACAGCAAAATTGCATGTAAACAAAACCTTTGTCGCAGAAATATTTGAAATTTGAACGACAATAATAACGAAATCTAATTCCAATCGCACGTACCTATTCCGATTGCTACAGATGTATTAGAATATTCAATAAACCCCACAATGGCATTGTTCCAATGCTACTGATAACTCAGTTGTTCCTAATCTGTAAACCAGAACACGATTTTCTCATCACAACTATAGATAAACCTTGGGATAGAATAATCTGGTTGTGGTAGAAGCTTATAGTTAGTTCCTGTTCGATGGTGTGTTCCTTATAGCCCTATTATGTTTTATTTATAATTTTAATGAATAAATAATTACGTTTACATTGGCAACGTTAAATTAAAAAAGGAGCAAAATTTATTTCTTTTACTCATGGATGACCTTAACTTTTTTACCTACCTGACCAAAGAAACAGTCTCATGGCAGATTTTCCCGTAGTAGTACTTTGAGATTTCTAGTACAAGAAGGCCTTCAATTATTGCCTTAAAGACATGTAATAAGATCTTTTTTCCGCCTGTCAAGTCTTTTATTAAAGCTTTTATATAATGATATAACTGTTTTATTTATTTAACCCTTTCCCAGGGCAATGACTCACATATT
This sequence comes from Abrostola triplasia, assembly GCA_946251915.1. NCBI lineage: Eukaryota > Metazoa > Arthropoda > Insecta > Lepidoptera > Noctuidae > Abrostola > Abrostola triplasia. The sequence goes on from OX276433.1 coordinate 4,236,073, forward strand.
ATGGGGCATGACTATTGTTTAACTATTGTGCTTCGCGCACAGTCAGTGTTAAGGAAATACCCCATAACGCTATTGAAGTTTTAAGTGAACATGTACTAATACAAAAATTAAAGAGCCTCAGTCAAGCCCTTCTCCGAATCTGTTTTCTGTAATTTTATTTAAAATGTTGAAGTTGCATTTAATTTTTACATGGTATATTCTATTTTAAGTGGCAACGCTGTTGGGCTTAAAAGGAACAAACCACCTGAATTCGTATCGCAAGTAAGCAGTTTGACAGTTGAACATAAATGTTGAACAGTTGCTAACTGTTCATTTCTGAACAAAAACCTAACGCCTACGTTTTGGAAATTGTAAACAACAAACGAACAGACTGAATTGGAATAAAGGTAAAGGTGGTGGTTTCTGTTAGTTTTAAGCATTTATATCCAGATTTTATTTTTATCGACTGCTGAGCACGAGGTCCTGGGTTCGAATCCCGGGTCGGGCAAAGTGTTACTGGGTTTTTCCATTAGGTAATTCTCAGTAGCAGCACGGAGTCTGGATTTGTGCCCGGTTGATAGCAATAGGCTCGCCCCCTATTACATTGGGACCTACAAACATAATTGGCGAAATGTGGGTGTACTATATGTGCACCTCTGCCCACCCCTTCGGGGAATACAAGCGTGATGTTATGTTATATCCAGATTTTGAAGACCTATTTGCTTTTTATGGAAGGAAAAATCCTCTTATAGGTAGATACCCAAACAAAAATGAAATGTCTTAGATCCATAAACTGTACATATAAACACAAACCTTAACAAATTAGTACAGTCACAACCTGAGAGCTACATTGACTTAAAAATAAAATGGAAATACCAACACGCTGTATACGCTTTTGTTATTATCACATTAGCGTTTACATTCCTATTACAGTCAAGTAGCAGTCTTCAAGAGCTAGTAGTAAACCTGTTTGCAGTGTTAGTGTAATGCGAAGGAGACATAAACAGCGCCGACTTGACGTCTAGATGTTGCATCATGTCACGTCAAACGGCAGTTAAATGTAAGAGAAACTGCTGCTAACGTAAACAGTTTACGATTGGTGCAGTTCTTCTGTTGTCGTGTTACCATGACCTATGATAATGAGGCCGGATAATTAATGAGCCAATCAGCGTCGTCTGTGTAGTACTTTATGGACTTTAGTAAGGAATTGAGCTTCTGATATTTGTTTTGAGTTTAGATACATAAATATACCTATATTATAAATTCAAACTATTGTTGTATCTACCTATTGATATAAATTAAGAAATAATCGGTTTAATTAGAATTTATTCTTTAGAGAGTTAACATGTATGTTCTCCTTAAGGTAGACAAATGGCCATTCTTTATAATTTTTGGATCATAAGTCGTGGTGGCCTAGTGGTTAATATACCGAATTTGTATGCACGAGGTTGCAGGTACTCGGGCAAGTATCAGTGTGCTTTTCAATGTTATAAATACTTTCTTAATTATTCTAAGACAGTACTGACTAACGGTGACGAAAACCGTCGTAAGGAAACCTGGAATTAATTATTTGAAATCGCCAACCCGCAGTGAGCTAGCGTGGAGATCAATGCTCAATCCTTCTCTATACGAGAAGAGGCTTTTGCCATGCAGTGGGACAGTTGTAAGCTGGTATTATTTTTTATTAATATTAAGTCAACAGCCACAATAATAGCAGCAGTTAGTAGAAAACGTTACGTTTATTGTGGTAACACCAAATAAGCTAGTAACAAGCAGTTTGCCTTAGATACGTCCAAGGTAATGAGGATACAAATATATGACGTCATTCACAGAAACTCCTTTCATACACCCTTGAGGCTACTTTATTTACCACGTGACCACACATCTTCGTAACCACCTAGTACCAACCCTTCACCGCGGTCGACTGTACCATGAACATAAATCCAAGCTACTCGGAACTCTTTGTTTAATAGATACACATTTAACTCAGGCAACATTGTGTATTGAAGTCACATACTTAACAACAGTAGTTAGTGAGGCTTAAACCGAGATTAACAGTTCCTCGGATTGTGAACAAACTGCGTTGCAGTTCGAGCTTAATTTACAACTTCATACATCGGGTGCTTGGTTTGAAGTTCGATGTTATGTGTTGTATAATTGAGGCAATGTAAACGTTTACTTGCAATTATTTCGTCGGGGTTGATAAAGTTATTGTTATCGGGCAATATTGTTTTGGTCGCGTAAACTTGTGATTTTATTAATATTGCCTCACGCTTTTATCAAAATGTATGTATGCAATATTATGAGGTCGTAAGGTTGAAAGAATTCCAACTATACTCGGTTCATTGTTACTTAAACAATGTTTATATGCTGATAAAGAATATAGGCAATTATTATATATATATAACTATTAAATTCACATACAGTATAAAAGAAGAAGACCGCACTTATTTCTATAGTACGCATGATAGATAGCATCATAAAGTGTATCAGGTGCTTCAGTTGCTTCCACGGGGGTCGTATTGGGCTGTTCAAAATGATACGTGAGGTCGGAAACCCATCAAAAAATGCTTACCGAGCCGGGTATAGGGTTCATTTTCCTTCCCATCATAAACCAGATTATAAATATATGGAAAAATAGACACTTCTTTGATAGGTAGCATAACAAACGAGCTATGATATTCATGTCTAATACTGTAACATCGACAAGCTAGGTTAACTTGAATCAAAAAATCATCCTTGGTGCTTAATTTGAGATGACTTAGTTAAAGTTTCATAGAAAGGATTCCGGTATAATATGTAGTCGTATTTGAGGCGAGAGAAAATAGATACACACGGTGTTAGCCTGATGCATGATAATAAGCTAGAAACCTATTGATAATTGGGACTGATAATGACCTGCGAAATGGCGGAGAACTAACGAACCTACGGATTCACCATGAGCTTGCACTGCAGGACATTTTCGGCATCTCGCTCCCAGCGGAAAATGTTCTGCAGTGCCGAGTGGTATCCGGCCTATAATTAACCACCCCCTTTCCTCCCGTGTCGTAAGAGGCGACTAAAGGAAAATCCAAAATATTGGCAGCAGTGTCTTCTGTAAATTCACCACCAATACTGCGATCCCCAAGCCGCTTGCCAAGCGTGGGGATTCCACCCTCCCCCTTATGTAAGGGGGAGGCGTTTGTTCAATAGTGGACATCTTTCGGCTCGTGATGATGCAGATAACTCCTTACCACTTATGCTTTGAGTGCAAACGTGATTTGACGTATTTACAGGCTGTCTTTTGTTTATACCACCGTTCCCCGCTCTTCATCTTTTTACACCATAATAATAACATTGTATCTGCCATGTTTTCTTTTTATGCGCTTACAGCGATGTGTTACAGCCAATCATGGGTGTTACCGTGTTTTTACATAGCGTCGTCGTTCAGTAATATTCGTGTTTCGTCGCAAATGTGCTTGTAAGGAGGAATTATTTTATTGGTGACAGAATTGTTTTGTGTTTATTATGTTGTTGGTGAATGTTAACGGTTTTTGGTATGCCTATATTGCTTCATAAATATGACTAAATGTAAAATATCTGTCTGATAATATAAATGTAAAAGTGTTGCTTGGTTGGTCTTTCTTTCACGCAGAGCAGCGGATAGACTTGATTTTTGTTCAAATATATTTTATAGGCCTAATATTATATTATATAATAACTAGACAAAACGATTGCTTGGTTGCTATAAGACATAGGGTTGAAGAAAAATCTGTGGCCAAATTCCAATACATATATGTATATGTCAACTATAATGTATGTTCTTGGTTCATATAATAGTTGAAGTGTCTAGCACGTCATCACAAAGACAATTTTTCCTTAAATTCTTATTATTTTTAGCTCTTCACTTGCGCTATAATTTAACATAGGCTGGCAAAAAAATATAACAAATCTAGAAACTAAACTTTACGATGCACGGAGGAGCACGGATACTATCCACGGAGGTCCGATCTGTCCCTTAATCGTCAAAGACCCTAACAAAAGGCTAGCACGAAGATGTAGAACTAACTAATTACATTGTAACAATTAAACACCCACTCGGATAAGGCAGTGGATACACTCAGGGGCACACATGCTGCGAGATAATATTTAGCAACGCAATCAAATAAGCTGTGACGTCGTTAGTCGTGTGAATCCTTAATTACATCTCACGTTGTAACATAATGTTACTGTATTATGACTTCCGTACGTTATGTTTATAATTATAATTATCAGTACACGCTAGTGTGTTTCATAACTGTCTACGTTGTATTGAAGAATAATTTACGCGCATTTGGTCTATTCTGTATATTATTTTTATGTAATACCTATGTGCTATGTCGCACTATTATCTTCAGGAGAAAGCCTGCAGTTCATCATCAGCGGAAAGACGTCCACTGTCGGGCATACGCCTGCATCATCATCCGTTTCATCATCTCATCATCGTCCACTCTCGGACATAGACCTCCCCCAAATAGATCGCAGTATTGGTGGTGTGGTTACAGAAGATGCTGCTGCTGTAAAGTTTCCTTCGGTTCCTTTCCTCCTGCGACACCCATGGAACGAAATGGGGAGTCGCTATTCTGTCACGGCACTTCGGGGTAACTGAACTTAAGTTACAATTCCAGGTGTGGAGTTCTACTATGAGAAACTTTGTTCTACCTGGTTACACGGGGATGATAGGTAACATTTATAATTAATCACATATTACGAATAATGATTTTTTTTAAGATAGGTAGGTACCTATCTATAATTTACTAATAGTAACTGTAATAAGTCAAATAAAATATGATATTTCTAGAAACATACCATTACTATTGACATTTGACGCAAATACTGCTCTACTTCGGACGAACGAACGTATCATCATAAACAAAACGGCTAAACACAGCTTCTAAAAGTCACATTCGGAGCCAATAATTCGGCTTTACATCCTAACGGAAACATGTTACGAGCTCGCGAGCATATTTCACATACGCAATTACTACATTCAAAATTTATCGCGCAATAACGATATAATGACGGAAACGCTTGCGTCGTACAAGACGTATATATTAAAATTAACGTCCGGGCCACGGTGAAGGGATGCCCCAGGATAAATTAACCTCCGCGCACTGATGTGGGGCTGTCTGTGTGTCCTTATAATTTTATTTGGCAAATTATTCAAAGGCGTACAATGGCTTTGTTTAAAAATGTTTTTATGGGGTCAAAATGGCGCCCATGGTTCTTAAATTAAAATGAGGGGTAACGACCTTTGGACGACTGTTTTGTTTTGACACTGTAACGTTGCTAATGTGCGAGATTTTTTTAATTCGTCGTACATAATATAACTCCATCAACATTATTTACCTGCAACTGTATGTTGGCCTATTTTGTGCCAATCTCCACACTCCTGGCCTAAGACAAGTGACAAAAGATTTGACGACCAGAAAAAGAATAGAATAAAAATTAATAGGATTGGCATATTTATGTATTAGGTATAGATTGCAATGTAATCTCATCATCGAAACATTATGTCATTCCTAAACATTTATCATTCTGTTTCATTAGTATTCGTCAACCGTTTTGCCACTCGTCTATGGCCTAATTACCAATAGAAATTAAACAACTGAAGATGCTATTCAAACCATTTCTTAGTAAACTTATAAAAGTATTCCAAAAATGTTAGTTTACCCCTACTATATTCTGTGCAGGGAATAACAATTTAACCCGCCCAGCGCCGGGTCGGCACGCTAGTAAACACATCCCTGTTTTGTTCGTATAATTATGTTGTATTCATGTCGCGTTACGAGGGATCCGAAATTGAGATGGATGTGTGACGTAGGTGTGAAATTAACGTCCAAATTATTTTTTGGTAATTTATCAAAGCCCGTGATTAGGACGTCTAATTGTGTATAATGAGGGTAAGCGTAATTATCCGTTGGCATCCCTTGATTTCTATTGTGCAGATTTGATCTTCGTATAATTAAAACTTCTTGCTCGCATGTCCGCGAAACAAACATGGCGGCCTGCTGGTGAAAATATTTGGGTGAGAAGGTGTAAGGTCAATAATATAACATTGTGCTTGATTTGATTGGTGATTGCGGAATGTTGTTCGCTAACAATGTTCCTGCTGCTTTAATCTTGGGTTAACTTGTCTAAACCCTTATTAAACCCAAAGTAGGTATAAAACAAGAGACAGGCTGAAAAGTGTTACCTAGTTCTAAATTTGATCATATTTTTTTTATTTACAAACGTAGAACCGAAACAGGCCACATTTATACATTTTTTATACACTTAGTAATCAAAACAGTATTTATTAAAATGGTTATTACTGAACTAATTACCCCTTTCGAAGAAAAGTAGTTTATAATTATAGCTTAGGACCAAAGTATTACATGTGACTTAGTTGAAATCAAATTATACCGAGGTCACATCAGATACAGCCTAGAGGTTTATAGATATAATATGTAATACTATAATCACCTGTCTCAACACAATAGTGCATTATTGCCAGCTTGCTGCGACATTGTATAGTTACCGCTAAAGCAATTTCGTCGCTGATAGTCCAATAACGCGTAAGATACAATATTCAAAACCGCGAATGTACAAAAAAAGCAAAAATGAAATTACGAAAACTAACTATTGAGATTATTGATTTTAAAAATCTAATGTAGGTAATTAGATTATAGAGAACGAAACCGTCTTATACTGAAGTCCGTAGAAATGCCGATTAGTTTTTTAGTAACTTAGTTTTTAGCCCTCGTGTGAAATTAGCAAAAGTGCACATACGCGGTATTTAACTATGTTAGGTACGGAATTGGACTATCAACGACGATTTGTAGATACTGAGGACGTTCGTATACTAACATTATTATATGACGGAGATCGAAGAACTTTTTAGAACTGGCTGGTTTGTCTTGATATTGAAGTAGAGGTAAACTCCATGACGTCTATTACAATGATGACATGTGGACAGAGACGTTCTTGTAGAAAGAGAATTATCAAAACTGTCTGTTTACATAATTAGTTTGGCAGTGGTACACATATACCTAGTACGCCCACATTTCGCCAGTTATGGTTACAGGTCCCCATGTAATAGAAGGCGAGCCTATTGCCATCAACCGGGCACAAATCCAGACTCCGTGCTGCTACTGAAAATTACGTAACGGAAAAACCCAGTAACACTTTGCGCGACCCGGGATTAGAACCCAGGACCACTAGACCAACGAGGCAGTCACTCTTATTCGATACGCAAAAATCAATTCAATACAGTTACACAAAGTAGATATAAGTTCCTTGCACTCAAAAATAGATTTGCGAGTTCTCGCCCAATAAAACATTCATAGTCTGCGCCAGTCGGCTTTATGGACCTTAATATATTTTTTATTTTATCTCCTACCATTCATCGTTTTCATGTCAAGCTTTCCGTATTAATGTGACTTCGTTTTGTGGGTCTCGTCTTTGCTTGAACTTAAGTCGATATGTGATAGAAAGATTTTTGTTTTCGTTTATCTAGCTAAATATATTTTTTTATCTTTCATTACATCACAGTCTAAGTTTTTTGATTGACGAATGACTGCCAAATGAAGATGGACTATCTTGGTCTAATAGTCACTACGCGGGACTGCTGAGCATAAGGACTTGGGTTCGATTCCCGGGGCAGGGAGTGTTACTGGGTTTTTCCATAGGGTAATTTTGCAGTAGCAGCACAGAGTCTGAATTTGATGGCAATAGGCTCGTTCACTATTACATTGGGACCTATAACATAACTGTAAGTGTGTGAGTGTGTTGATCTGTCTTTGATGATGCCTGGATTCCAGGTTCCATAAGTAAGACAAAGCAACATCATTTATTTTTCGATAGCGATTCAACGGGTTATAATAACCTAATATAATAACAGCCTATAACTGTCCCACAGCAGAGCAAAGAACTCTTCTCGTATAGAGAAAGATTGAGCATTGATCACCACGCTAGCTCACTGTGGGTCAGCAATATAACTTAGTAAAACGTTAAAAAAGCATCGCTCGTGTTTATAAATCCGGTTAAAGGAGCCGACACGTTCACCGTCGATCGGTCGGTAATCGGCTTCAACCAATCTCCTATGGCTTCCATTAATTGTTTTTATACTGTTATAATGTGGCTCAGTAGTGCCCTGATTTTATTATCAGCCTAATGTACTCAATCGTGTTTTAATGGCCTGGATTCTCTCTTTATTTTAACAAGGACTATGTTAACTATTTCCTTGTTCCGTTAGTCAAGTGTGATACATGGTCATTGTGTGACTTTTGTGTCTGCATCCAGGACAGGTAAGTCAAATTCAAATTCAAATCAAACAGGCGCTTATGAAACGTTAGGATGCTAGTTGCACGGTTCCAAAATGTCATTCCAATGGAGAAGAACCGGAAAGAAACTCCAGAGGTTACTCATTTAAAAAAGAAAAGCTATTAAACAAATCCTGAATCCAAATAAAAATTATATAACCAATCAGTATTTATTTATATATGAGATTGAGGACAGAACCGCATTCACTCAATACTCAAACAAAACAAAATCTCATTTGTCTAACTGCAATCTTTATCACAAATTACAAAGCAACTGACATTTTCACTTTCCCTACCCTATTCACAAATCATGCATTAATCATTGTCTTCTCTTTGTTGACAAGTCTTTTATAAACTCCCCCTGAACATGGCTGCCTATCTGCCGACGATTTTCCCTTCAATCATACACCTCGTTCCTATGATTGATAACCTCCCGAAGTTTCGATGGGAGAATAAATTGCAGGAACATTAAGATGTGTTTTGTACTCGATATAAAAGTGCGGGAAACTTAAGATAGCGGTAATGGTGATTGATATTGCGTTTGGATGACGTATTGATAGAGGATTTGGCATATCGCTTAATACAGCGTTTGACTTTTCGTACATCAGGAGCTTTTTTTAAAAAAAATGCTACCTTTAACGCGTCTTATAATGAACTTTTTTAGTAAAAGAAAAAATAAAAACCATATCTATAAAGTTATTGAAAACCATCGCGAACTGTACAACTTATTCATCAACCACAAAAATAGTTTCAGACGCGAGAAAAACAAAAACAATCCAAGTTTGACGTCGATGCCAACAAAAAATATAACTAAATAAGACCCAGAGAAAAATATGTCTAAAGTTTCCAACAAAAATCGGACTGATGGATATAATAATAATTCATGAAATGAAGCAGTTACTTAGCCTACTTAAAATTCATTTGTACCCGAAAAAAGTTGGGTTGAATACAGTACGGAACTGGCGAAAAGAAATACAAGTTTAGGACGAGAATCGAGAACACGAGCGCTTATACCAAATTTAATAAGACGGCTCTTAAAGAGGATTTCTTTAAATAACTCAGTCAAATATGCAAATGTCTAAAAGGAAGTTATAATCTTTTCTTGAATAATGAAATTTTAATTAATTCCACGTTCAATAAGGGTGGAAAAATGTGGTTTGCGGCACAATATTATGCTACCTTCGCAAATTGGTTCTTGAACGGTTTGAGCTCACGATATTTTACAAACAAATTGATTCATGTACTGCTTTTGATTGATTTCACTTATTTCTTTTAAAAAGGTTTCTAATAAATAGCATTCATAATATTTTTTTGAATTATATAGAGGTTTAAAGTGGCCTATTAAGTCAAGTCAATCGTAAATCAAAGTAATTATCCAGCGAATTGAATCTTTATTTTAGCTATTTAGCTTATACTGATTCTTATAATTTTCTATGGTTTCTTTTCACAAGGTTTCTTATTTCATTATAATATTTATTTAATTTAAGATTATGTGATATATTACCTAGCAATAGTTTTGACCACCAGCATGTATTGCATCCAGGGTCGCATTAGGTATTTAAAGGACCTTAAAAGGCCTTAGAACTAATACTCGACTCCCGCTCGCCTTCTCCATTACAATCGCTAAGGGACCAATAAAATGTCATGATTATGTAAGTCTGCCGCTTTGCTCATATTATCGCAAGTAGTTAAACTGTAATATACTCTCAAAACCTTGTATTTTGAGTCCATCAAAATATTATATTCCAATAAGAAGATTTCTGAAAAAAAATAAATGATTAACTTTCTGGTTTAAGATCATTTTTACAAACAATCGGCAGAAAATGTCGAAATTATGTTAACTTTATTTTTAAAGAAATTAAATCATCAAATCTAATAGCCAACTCTAGTTGCAGCTAGACATAGACATTTTATTTTTTTATTATTTACAATCAGTTATAAACGATACGTAATACGGAATTCAGTCTATTCAATTCTGAGAACCTGATCTCCAATTCTCCGACAAAAATCTAGTACTAGCCGACTAACCAATCTCTTATTTATCGTTAATTAAGAAAGGATACCGGAATTATGAGAAGTATTAAGGCGAAGATAACCGGAATTATTAAAATTAACAGCTGTTTCTTCGCCGCTTGTTAACGCTTCAGGATTATTTGAAGAAAGTACTTGTTCTCAAAAATTAGTTAATTTGTCCGGAATATTTTAGAAGTGAATTATGTTTCGATTTTTGTATTTACGAACTGTATTTAGATAAATAACTTATTATTTATAGGATATTATGTATAAGGTATATTATGTATATATTATTATGTATAAGGTTTTCTGTTGAAGGAAAAAAAGGAGAAGTGAATAAGATTCTTCCACCCTTTGTTGGGCGATAGTTCAAGATTGCAATTCCCATTCTTTGTCGGTGAAGCTTATTATAGGAAGTAACAAGCTTGATGTTAGGCCAATGTTCTCGCCTTCATAGATTTGTTCCAAGTGAAACTAATTATGATAATTACTATTTATTCCATGTTTTTATTGCTGGTTTCATATCTACCGCGCAGGTTATTGAATCATTAAAGTTAAGCAGTGCTTTATGTGGTCAACCCTGAGATGGACGACCGACCGATATAACAGATTACGTCAGCAAACCCTTGAGAACTTTGTGTCGAATTAAGTCACCACCCGATAGGATTGTTGCGCGAATGAACTGTGTATTTTCTGTTTATCGTTTGTGATTGGTATAACATATTTTGATAACTAATGTTTAGTTTCTTATACTAATAACATTACTTTTTTGCGTCAGTGCCTACTTGTAAAATCGATGCCGGTGTCGCGTTTGGAATACTTTGATATTGTACCAATATTTTAATAATATTAGAGTAAATAATAAACGACTGCCTCGTTGGTCTAGTGGTCGCTAAGCGCGACTGCTGAGCACGAGGTCCTGGGTTCGAATCCTGGGTCGGGCAAAGTGTAACTGGGTTTTTCCATTAGGTAATTCTCAGTGGCAGCTCGGAGTCTGGATTCGTGCCCGGTTGATGGCAATAGGCTCAGCCCCTATTACATTGGGACCTAAAAAACATAACTGGCGAAATGTGGGTGTACTTCGGGGAGTACAGGCGTGATGTTATGTTTATGTTGTGTAAATAATAAAGGTCAGTAATATTAATATTTCATAGATTCCTTGTCGTATTAAAATCATTGATATATCCACTAGTATTATTAGAATCGTGGATATTGCAATAGAAATGAAAATTGGCGGCGCAGTCTCCATATTCACAAAATCGGAAAATGGCCTCCAGACAGCCCATAAAGGATGTGTTTGACAGCTCAATGTAGAGGCTAGCTAGGAAATTAATAATAGACACAAATATCGCGGTATATTTGCTATAATATTAACGTCAAATATCATAGGCATATCCACAACCGGTAGTTACAGATTCATGCGACATGCACACGAATGCTTTGAACACACCGCAGTATACCGGTGTAGGACATACTGAATCTTTTATGGAACCGCAACAGCATTGTGTTAGTTTATTGGTGACTGCTAGTCAATAACAATTGGTCTAGTAGCTGTGTGTGCGACCGCTGAGCTTGAGGTCCGGGGTTCGATATCAGAGGCAAGGGATTAGGTTATTTCGTTTGGTGATTCTCGGTACCTGGTGTCTGCAAAATGTAAGGGAACAAGTTATAGGCGATATTTATGCAAGGAAATTTTATTCAAGCTTTTAAAATAGAACAGAATTTAGACTACTGATAAACGCATTCATAGTTGACAATACAATAATAACAATAAAATAAAGTTACCTAGATCAAATCAAAGCTTTTTCGATGATTCTACTTCACCTACAATTCAAATAACCGACTTTACAACCACACTAAGGCCCTACCGGACTAAGCAATATCTTACAGTTAACCTTAGAATACAAAATTCGTTACAATAATTTCTATTTTTTACAATCAACTAGTTGCGCCGCGCGGTGTTACCCGCTGTTTTTTTTCGCGATAGAAAGCCTGTGTGTTTATTCAGGGTGTCAGCTACCTCCTTATGAAATTTCATCAAAATCGGTCCAGCCGTTAGAGCGTGAAGAGGTAACAAACAAACACACTCACAAACTTTCACCTTTATAATATTAGTGTGATAGTCTGCACATCAGACTATCACACTAATATTATAAAGGCGTCAGTACCTATCAAGATAAGCTCAAAAAATGCCCTACGAAGTCCTGTCAGGAGCGAACGCGTAGGAATCTAGTTGTACGTCGAACCAATTCAATTATGCAGGAGATCAGAGCCGGGACTTAATTGGTCGCGGTCTGCGGTCTCGTTAAATCTTCATTAATAGCTTAAATCCACCCGTTGTCGTCGTTAAAGATATGGCTGACAGTTGTATTGCTGGCCAGTTATTTATTTAAATATCTTCCATTTTTAAATTATTATGTTTTTTTTTGTTTTAGAAGATTGTAATGTTGGTTATAAAAAATATTATTTCGATGTGGTTTGGATGTCATTGTCTTAAACTTGGCATCTATTAATGAAGCCAAAATTTCTAATGGTAACATTAAGGACGAGCGACTAGATTGAACCTATATTCTAAGGAACTTATAGTCAAAAGAATTGTCCATCATAGGTATTATCTAGTAGTAGTATTACTTTCGTGAGTGTAATTCAAATTATCTACTTTATATACCGGTTACATTCACGTCGATATTCGGGAATGCCCGACTAGTTTCGGACTAGATCCAAACAGTTCGTCTCGCGACCCCGCCGCGTCACTTGCTCATGAATAAGGACTCCGTTAGAGTCCGAAACTAGTCGGGCATTCCCGAATATTGACGTGAGTACAACCGGTACATTACGAGTATAGTAGGTTTATCTGTGTTTAAAATTTTAGAGATCATTGACTTCTACGCAATAATTCAACGTTCAAAATTTAAAATACACAGAAATGTATAGCTTCTTTCAATAATGGTCTTTACATGGTGGGTTCAAACCTACACACTGCTTTTTAACCTAAACAAAACACCCCCTTACCATGAACTCTTAATGCAGAGCAATATATGTTGTGAAAGCGAGACGCCTTTACGTGCGGTGTAGTGTGGCATCTCGCTTCTTCAACAAAAACTGTCCCGCTTTAAGAGGGCAGTTCCTTACCTGCATGAGCCTTGGTCCTGCAGTAAACAGGTTGAAAGCTGCATTATTTATTTAAAACATAACATAACAACAACATAACATCACGCCTGTATTCCCCGAAGGGGTAGGCAGAGGTGCACATATAGTACACCCACATTTGGCCAGTTATGATTTAGGTCCCAATGTAATAGGGGGCGAGCCTATTGCCATCAACCGGGCACAGATCCAGACTCGTGCTGTTACTGAGAATTACCTCATGGAAAAACCCAGTAATACTTTGCCCGACCCGGGATTCGAACCCAGGACCTCGTGTTCAGCAGTCGCGCTTAGCAACCACTAGACCAACGAGGCAGTCAATTTATTTAAAATTCCATGGTAAACAAGCATTACTCACAATATAACACCGTTTTGTTAGATACCCATCTGACACGTGTAAACATTTAGTTTATCAATCATACAAATACCTATTTGTGTCTGATCAATCTTGATTGATTGTTTTACGAATAGTTTAAGTGGTAATTAAATATCTGATAAAAATATTTAGTAGTTGTAATTTATTGTTGATTTCCGTTATTAGGAGGTTATCAATTTGATTTTTTACCAGAATGTTTATATAAAAAATCATATTTATGTTTGTTTGTTATTTACACTATTTATACACGACATAGGATACGGAGCTGCAGTATAATGGCAATGGATGCGGCAAACACATAAGTTTGTATAAATTATGTGTTTGCCGCATCCACCGCCATATTGTATTGTCGCATAGCACAAGAATATGATGTTGCTGACGCTCCACGCATTCAAAAACAAGATCCAGACTCATTCAAACTTAAATTATACAACGAAACGAATTCTCAGTTATCATACTTAAACCAGGCTGAAATCAATAATAATAACTCTACACCAATAATGTTACTTAATAAAAAACCAGTTCAACACAATATATCTAAAACAACATCACACCAGTATTTCCACAACAGGTAAGCAGGGGCATATAGTCCCCCGACAGCTATCTTGTAGGCCTCCTTTAGCCAAGTATCGTAACTATATTATTTGTAAGTTGAAGAAAAGCCCTCAAATAAAGTATATTTCTGCCATTCATAATCTGCATTTAGTCTTAATCTTAGGCTACTCAATTTCTAACTAACATAAACATACCATTAAGTCACCCAGAGAATAAGTTACCCAAAAAGGTAGCCAAAGATTTGCTACAATCCTGTCATACTTCTTCGCCTTATTCCTCATTCACTCATCGCGTTCCACGGTCATCGGTGTAAGGGTACTCCTAACTTGACCCTTCTCCAGAACATGGGCCAATCTGGGTACCATGTATTACAATACAATTCCTAAAGATTTCAATCAAGATAACAAAACAAAGAGATTTCTATTTTGGTAGCACTAACACAATAAATATCTTGTGTACAATACAACGCAAATGAAAACGAGTCTTAAGACATTATTTTAAATCAATACAGTATTTCCTTGGTACATGTTATTAAAGCACGGATATTTTATTTGTCGAGGGAAGACTTTCTGTTATTTTGGAATAATGTTTATGATATTAAATTCTGTTTCCCCGGAGAGAGCATTCGCCACAACCCTACTCCCGTCCTTGTCTAACACGTTCGCAGTCGTGTATATCTGACCTCTTTATCCATGTTTGCTGGAAAGGATTTCATGGACAACGAAGAACAATTTGCTAAAGACGTTCTATTGGAATAGAAATATATATTTCTTGAAGGTAATGCTGTGGTCGAAACATAAAATGGGTTACTCTCAACTTTAATTTTTCAGTGGTGTGTTATAATAGAAAATTTGAATTCAGAAAGAAAATAGTATATAATAACTATAATCTCATATCATTGGAATCGCAGAAAACAGTTCTAACTGCTTTTGGTAAACTAATGAATGAGGGATGCTCATAAATACAGGCCCAAAAATAAAGACCAAGCTGGCCACCACTAGATACACACGATACAATCACCCTGCGTCAAACTGGTCGTCCTTGGGTTTTGTTTCAGAAATCGAGAATCTTCAAACCGCCTTCAGATATCTGGCCTCGGTGCAAATTACTATAACAGCACATATAAAATTATATAATAAAGATCAAGCCAACCAACATTATATACAGCCCCTTTACCATGAACTCTTACTCTTACGGTTTACGATGTGGAAGCGAGACGCCGCTACGTGCAGTATAACGCGCCGTCCCGCTTCCACAACGTAAACTGTCCTGCTTTAAAAGTGCGTGGTAAGGGGGCAGGAGTATAATCACTTCACTATGCCAATAAAAACGTCAATTGTTTTTTTTTATGTATGCCAAATCTCCAAACCGCCTTCAAGTAGTTCTGGTTTCCGTGCCAAGTACTAAGGCATAGCCAATAGCATCACATTAGCTGAGCAATCATTATCATTAATTAACGTGCACTCCGTTCGTCGATATGTTTGCGTTGGCTTGCCCTCTGTCATTGCATCAATATGCCAGTGGATGTTGCTCTATGTCAACATGCTACTTGAATCGTAATTGAATGAGATTCGTTTGATCATGGCAGACTGGTTCGCCATGTACGAAGACGGATAATTTAGTTCCGATGACAGATTCTTTTGTTTATTATTATTCAAACTTTGTTTTACTTGTCTCTCCTGTTTATGTAAACCATTCAAAAGAGCTTGAATAACCAGAAACATTTTAAAAATATTCATGAAATTTTGAGATGAATAAGTAGGTAAATTTTAAATTATCTTTTCATTCTTCATCTACAAATTGGTTTAACTTGTCTGTAAATAAATGTAAAGACTTTAGGAACCATGTTACAATGATTTTGAAATAATAAATATATTTTTATGTTTCTAAACCTATTCCTCGTATTCCAAAAAAAAATAACCAGCCAATACAAATCTATGAAACAACAATTTATTACGAGAACCAATTATAAATCTCTCAAAATGTTTTAGGAAGGCTCTACTTATTTGAATGGAACGTTTGTTCGCAAAATCCTGTCCAAAGTTGCGTCTTAACATTTATATTGCTGGACACAACACTTCCAACATCACCAAAAATTCTATTTTTAAACATAACATAACATCATGCCTGTATTCCCCGAAGTGGTAGGCAGAGGTGGCCCTATAAAATAACTAGCAAAATGTGGGTGTACTGAACCACAAATTCGAGTTAATGTGTGAGTATAGTCGGAGAATAGTTAACCATATATAAATGTGAAAGTGTCTATCGTGTCTGTCTGTTACGCCTTCACGACTGAACCGCTGACCGCTGGACGGATTTTGATGAAATTGGCATGTAGAAATGTTAAGACCCGAGATAGCTATTTAACGCGGGCGAAGTCGCGGGCAAAAGCTAGTTAATAATAAAGAAAACACACACGACAGGTATTACAATAAAATGATTCAGTTCTTACAAAATTATTTGCAATCTTACCACCAGCAATAATGATTAGGAAAGCGGTAACGTTTATTAAACTTTTCAGTTTGTTTGGGAATTTTAGAAGCATGGATGTTTTCTTATGTAATAGGCTCCCTCTTTTCTCTCGGAGCCTTTAAAGTATTATTGTCGGCGACTGACTCCGTCTACATTCTCGAGTTTCTAAAAAGATGTTGAAGATAAAAATATCGTGGGATTCTTTTTTCTTTGTACGGGTAACGAACGCGGCCGGTCTTAAAAAAGCAGTCGTTCAGAATATTTTAGCAGATTATAGCGTTTTAATTGTGGGGGAATTCTTGAGGCCGTATTTTTATAAATAAACGTGACGTTCCTTAAATATTGAATAGGCAAGACTAAGAATGTAGAGATAACAGCAGTGACTTAAACACGGTACGATTACAATGAGGAATCTCGATTGCTTCTGTGAAATGTTATTTTATAGATGAAAGTAAAAATAATTCTTTATCCGCAAATATTTTCCAAGAATAAGTTGAATATTTATGTTTCAAATTATTTGATCTTTTTATACAATCATGTCGCTGTAATTACGAAGGTATTTTAAAAAAATACATACTACAGACAAATTATCAACCGGAAGATGTCTACTGAAGAACAAAGGCGTCTTTCTTAGGTATGGAAGGGGGGGGGGGTGTTGCCATAAAGGAAAGTGTTGCTTTGGAAAGCGGCTTGGGGATCGCAGTATTGGTGGTGAAGTTACAGAAGATGCTGCCGCCCATCTTTTAGATTTTCCCTTAGTCGCCTCTTACGACACCCACGAGAGGAAAGGGGGTGGTCAATTCTAGGCCGGACACAATTTTTTTTTTATTTAATTATACATACCTACTATCATTTAATAGAAAATGTCCTGTTACAGTGAAACCTTCGTGTCTAGATAGGACCGCCCTGAGCAAGGCGCCTACAAGTACTAAATAACCTTTTTCGGTCTGTGGAGCTTTACGATACTCTTGTGTCTGATAAGGCGTTGATATATCCTCCAATATCTGCCAACGCTGGAATGTATAAAAAATCGTGATATAAATTATAGTTTTAAATTGATAAAAGAAAATTGAAAAATGATGGACACGTACATACTAAAAGGGAACTTGAAATTCGATAGATGCGGGCAGTGACACGGTGGCTCAGTTGGCAGAGCGACGCCACGGTACGGCGAAAGTCGCGGGTTTGAGTCCCGCTTGCGTCCATCATTTTTCAAGTTTCCTTTATTCATTCATAAATACCATTTAATAAATTTTACTAAAATTTGCCCTTTACTACTAAGATTTGTCCTTTAAAATCGTAGGCGTGTCTGTCTGCCACATGCATTAGTATCTAGACTCAGGTCGTGTCTGTAGGTCGTGGCAAAGTTTGAACGAGAGTCAAAAACTAAACATTTACTACGAATTAAGTATATCACTCGCCACATATCACTTACGTCTTCGATTAACGTCAAGTTTTAGCAAGTCAAGTCGCCTCTTAACCCTCAAACGACTGGACCGATTTTGATACAATTTGGTATGGAGGTAACTGACCCCAGATTTTGACATTATGTGTCTGTATCTTTACCACCAATACTGCGGTCCACAAGCCGCTTGCCAAGTGTGGGGATTATGGCAACCTCCCTCCTTAAATAAGGTGGAGGCCTTTGTTCAACAGTAGACGTCTTGCAGCTGATGATGATGATCGTGTCTATGGATAGCAGCTGATGATTGTACCATCAATGCAACTTGATCAAAACGACGGTCAGTCATAACATAACATCACGCCTGTATTCCCCGAAGGGGTAGGCAGAGGTACACATATAGTACACCCAAATTTCGCCAGTTATGTTTTAAGGTCCCAATGTAGTATGTATGTAGTATCCCGGTCAGTCAATATTATTAGATACATTCGCTCGAATCACAATTGAACTATCTTAATCAATTTTACCTACATTATAATTATAGTACCTATATTGTGTAGGTCACACCTACGCGCACATCACGAGCTGTATTTACAACTTTATTTCATGTTTTCGTTTTATTTTTCTAAATACACGCTAAAGGTCCTATTGATATTAAGAGTAAGTAAATAATTCATACCCGTGGGTAGTTAGATCGCTGATGTTTGTTTTTAAGGGAAAGAAAGCTGATTGTGTTTATGAATGTGGGTGTTTCTGAGAGCTCATTAGTGAGTTATATACCAGTGAATTTAGATTGAGGTAAACAGGACTTAATAGTCTATCTATCGCATGAATAATTTTCTCGGTAAGTAGCCTAGAGATGTTACGTTAATATACGATGAAGCTATGTTAATTATATTATATATATAATATATACTAGCGGACCCGGCAAACATTGCCACTTACCGGGTCTAATTATATTTTCAAACCATCTAGAAACCCTTTGAAATAAGCACACAGAATTTCATCCAAATCAGTCCAGCCGTTTAGGAGGAGTTAGATGACATACACGCGTACGAAAGAATCATATTTTTAAATTTGTTGGACTATAGTTTAATGCCACTCGCACACCGTGAACAAATAATGCACGATTGTTCGTATTTAAATAATAGAATTAGTTATAAAAGCTGTTAAGTGAGAACTAATATGGCTGTTCTTTTATAGAGCAGCTGTGTGTTGAGCCTAGATGGGGTCCCATTCCCTGTAAGATTATAGTTCTAAACGGATCTTTGCGTGTTGGACCTGCGTCTCCACGTAAGCTTTTTAAATTACCAGGTATCTCCCACATGGTTGACAGCCCGAGTACCAAACGACAAACAACAACAAATCACTCAATAGCAACGTCAAGAGTTCATTTCGACATTAAAACAATGAGTATAATTTTTGAGCATACAAAACTTTCGCGAAACGGATTTCACTTAAATAGCCACCGACAACCTATTTTGAATCGTCCGTACGAAACTTGGGACCGTTTTAAAGTTTGATGCAGTCGCTTCGTATTTAGCAGCAATGCTCTAATTGTTTTTGGGAGCCGATTTCACTGTACAACTTCCATCTAGAAGTTTATCCTAGTATTATATAGGTGGTTGTGGTTTCAGATACAATTATACTAAGTTATCTCTTTCCATGCTTATTGTGAGTAACTTGGGGATCTTTTATTCTATAATAGCTTCTTGCACAAGTTTTAAAAGCTTAAGTTTCTTTTGGCATGGCATATTCTAACCACGGACACAGTATTAAGGAATACTTTACTAGTCACTTCAGAGTGTTGGTGGGATGTAAATTCACATAGTATGTAGTAGTCATAAAAGCTCATAGACTTATAAAGATATAACATAACATCACGCCTGTATTCCCTGAAGGGATAGGCAGAGGTGCACGTACAGTACACCCACATTGTAATAGTGGGCGATTGCCATCAACCGGGCACAAATCCAGACTCCGTGCTGCTACTAAGAATTACCCAATGGAAAAACCCAGTAACACTTTGCCTGACCCAGGACTTCGTGCTTAGCAGTCGCGCTTAGCAACCACTAGACCAACGAGGCAGTCTATAAAGAAATCATACTTAATACGTAAATATGTTTTTGTGAGAACTAAGAACAAAAAATGATAACCAAAAAAGAATACCTGGTTCTTACTTCTTCTTCTTATCGTATGGTTGATTAACAACCTAATGATTAAACCGCCTGTAGGCATTTGTCATGGCATTATACACCATTGAAAAATGTCTACGGGGTGCCGGTTTCCTTACGATGTTTTCCGTCACCGTTAGGCAGTGGTGTCTTGGAATATCTAAAAAAAATATTTATGATATTGAAGGGTACCATAGATACTTGCCTAGTTTTGAACCTGTAACCTTGTGCAGACAAATCCGGTTTGTCAACCACTAGGCTACCACGACTGGCATGATATAGAACTTTAAAGAGAATCAATTTAATCTAAAAATATCGACTGTAAAACAAACCTCTTTGGTTTCAATTGTTAAATCACGAAAAAATTATTTTCCAAAAAAATAATTTTACAGGAAACCCGAGTCGAACGGTCAGCCGTAACTCCGCAAATTGTTTTTACGCCGGAAACAGATTTCTCCTTTGAATGCTTTAACGTAATTTATTTTTTTATGTAACGCCCTAAATAATATCAGACTGCCTCGTTGGTCTAGTGGTCGCTAAACTTGACTGCTGAGCACGAGGACCTGGGTCCAAATCCCGGGTCGGGCATAGTGTTACTGGGTTTTTCCATTAGGTATTTCTCAGTGGCAGCACGGAGTCTGGATTTGTGGCCAGTTGATGGCAATAGGCTCGCCCCCTATTACATTGGGACCTAAAAAATATAACTGGAGAAATGTGGGTGTACTATATGTGCACCTCTGCCTCCCCTTTCGGGGAATACAGGCGTGATGTTATGTTATGCTATGTTTATATCAGTTTTAATTTTAATTTTGTTTGTATTAGTTTGCATAACATAATATATAGGTAGATGAGTCGTTCCATTTTTTATGTCACTCAATTCCGTAAATTTCTCCTGTATCGTAGATCTATCTCTGCACTACCCAAAGGTATTACTAGTAGAAATCTATCTAACGACCAATGGCCAATTAACACTCATTCAATCAAATACGATTTGATTAAATGCCGTATTGCGGAGTGGTATCCGGCCTAGATTTGACCACCCCCTTTCCTCTGGTGGGTGTCGTAAGAGACGACTAAGGGACAATCCAGAAGATGGGCAGCAGCGTCATCTTTAACTTAACCACCAATTCTGCTATCTCCAAACCGCTTGCCAAGCATGGGGATTATGGCAACTCCCTCCCCTTACCTAATGGGAGGCCTTTGTTCGATAGGAGACGTAAAAAAATACTATTCATTTATATTAAAAAAAGAGTTATTTTTTGTTTTAAATTTTCAATACGTTACTACCTGCTGTGTTTTCTGTTTAAATCGCCATTGATTTTTCTGTGCTAATGTCCTGGGATTTTACATTGAAACGTTTTTAGTTTACAAGGCTCGTGTAATGGACTTACACCATGAAAATAGTATCGTAGCGAGTACAATTGAAAGTCATAGGCTAAAATAAAAATATGTTAAAATTAAAATGCGTTTCAAAAATATTCACTACAAAAATCTCTTAAAATAACTTGAAAAGTTTTTGTAAAACTCAATAATATTCCTGAACGTGAAAAATATATGTGGCATATATTAATTAAAACACTATTTTATCTAAAGCTATTGATTATAGAATCTGTGCTACGAGCAATAATCCGAACTGTAACTCGAGGATTGGAGCGCGCCCGCGTAGCCGCGTAGCCAGTGCCGCCGCGGCGTCGTAGAGCGTCGGACGTGTAGCGCTACGCCGCTACGAGTCGACTCAACCGTACAGTCGGGCCAAGTCGGGACCGAGCGACTCGCACCGACTAGTGTAGTGACTAAACAGTGGCCGTGTTTGTGTTTTATTTTCGTGTACCATTAATGTTTTCTCGATAATCGACTCGCTTTACAGGTAAAATCTTTTACGTGGTAATAAAATAGGTTAAGTTGTACCACTTTTGGAACTAGGTTTTATTTCAGACAGGGAACGTAAAACGTTAAGCGCCGGTAACTAATGGTCCGTTGAGATAAGAAAGCTTTGTGGAAGTACAGTTATTAGCCGTTTTAAAGAGCCGCTCATTGATAGCTTTCCCGAGGGGAAACATTTAACTTTCATCTCGAAAATGGGTTATTTTATTTTAAATACCCGTCGTTATTATTACGTGTTTTATGTTTTACGAGTCAGCGTAATATAGGCCTTATATATTTTGTTTATAATTACTCTTCACGTATAAGTATTGATACTGAAACTGTGTGGGAATTAAACTATTTTATCCGTACAGTTTCATAGTTCCAGTATTTTACGCGAACATGAATTTATCGAAACAGTGCGATTTGCAGAATACATTTTTACTAATTGCTAGTGAATTGTACAAGGATACGCTTGTACATTCAGAATTTTCGGGATTGCTGAATCACTTTTTCCTATAATGCATAATTTTTTTTTTATCAAAAGAAATACTTTGAAAATTGATTGTATTTATTTAAGTATTTTACGCAATTACGCTAGCTTGATTATACGGGAGTCTTTTGGCATTGGTCCCGCACTTCTCATTATATTTTAAGCAAACTTATCGGAACTGTTCTACGTGCTATAGTACGTAACGTTAAGTGTACAATAGTACGCAATTTTAGGTGTTCAAAAGTACGTAAATAAAGTAGTAGTAAGAAACAAGGCCTCAAGTCTGCTATTACAATAGTGTCAGAATGGTCGATCATTGATTTCATAATTGTGGATTTTGACAAGTTTGGTAATCTGCTAACATAAAAGCGTCATTATGACTTTCCAATGGTTGACCACTGACTCCATTGAAATAAATGACATAGAATGGTATGAGTTAAGCAGATTACGAACTTTTAGCAAAATGACAATGCCATCGTGTTGGAATGACGAATTTATAAAATAGCAGACTCGGGGCCCTGGAAATCTGCAGAGAATATAATAATCAATAGTACCGAGATTAATGCAGAACTAGGGTCGTTTAAGCCGCGCATTAAGGACCCTTGCAATCGTAGTGATTGTTCCTTCTTTTTATAAGAAGAGTCCTTTGCTCAGTAAAAGGACAATTATAGGTTAGCAGGTATTATAAATAATGTACATACTTTTAAAAATCGAAATTGAACAAACTTATTTTTTAATTTGTGAAAACTTCCGTGACAGCCGAGTGGTATGACTGTTAGACTGCCAAAGATACTCAACATGTATTTTGAATTCTTGTCTGTATTATAAATAAGTTATCAGTTGCCAAAAATGGTGACGAAAAACGTGAGGAAACCGGCACACCTCAGAGATTTTTCAACGGTTTGTAAAGCCATGTCAGAAAAATTTGAAAAAATGATTCTATAACTGAACAAATTATAATTAGGAACAGTAGTGTTACATCATCAGAGGTATAACTTTATTCAAGGACTAAAACTAGGACCCTCTTATTTATTAACGAGGATCATACCGGCATTAACTAAAACCCGTATTAAGTCTATTGACATTCTTTGACATGCAAACCACAGTGACGGGTATAATTTAGTCCATGGTTTAAATTGTCATTTTTTATTGCTAAGGGGGATTAAGTCTTATGATTAAGTCATGTGATAGATGCCTATTTCACGACATCACCTCAATTTATTTTCCATTTATTACAAGATTTGAAAGCTTCTTCAAAGCTTTGTGAATTTAATAGTACAAGCGTTATCGAATAAAGAGATGCAACGCGATCTTATCAATTTTTAAATTGAAAAATTCTGCAACCTCACTCGAGAAATACCAAGAGAAAATTCTTAGTGTATTAAGTTTATGTGACCTATACTTTTCTTCATAGTAAAACATAAGAAATTTAAAACAGTGATGAGAAATACAAGTTGATACAATTTTTCATGCATTTCTTTTGTGTCGCAGATGCCTTTCACAAACATGACTATGACTATATCACATACACAAACACCAAGACTTGGGACAATCATGTGCGGTTCACACAATTTTTTACCCCGTGTGGGAATCGAACCCACAACCCTTAGCTTAGCAGTCCAATCGCATAACCACTGCGCTAATTAGGTCGTCACTATATTATAGATACTATAAGAGGGCTATATACTGATAAAAAAAACAATTCCGATCTGTGACTGGAAAAACAAATCGTAAGAGACGATCCCAGTAAGGGCTCAATGAGAGCTGATAGACATAGGAACTTAAAACGAACGGTTAAATGTGGGTGTTAATATATAGGTATAACACCAACTCCGTTCTACCATGAAGTAGCCAGTACCTATGTATTATACCCATACGCATGTATTTCCCGATGGAGTACCATGAACTTTTGCACCCACACAATTTGCTAAAATGACACCCTAAGTAATAGTGGGCGAGTCAATTATCGGGTACAATTCGACACTCAAGTTACTGGTAATTTTCTATTAGAAAAATTTAATAAACCCATGATGATCTTGATCGCTCTTGAGACAACGAAACCAATCAAACAAACAATCCTAATCCGCATAATAGTCGATTTTATTAATATAAGATTTAAGTTAATCTCGTGTTCAACCTGGTGACTAGTCCGTTTTAACACGGCAAGCTATTATAATGTGGATATAATAAATGAATACTTACATTATAATGATACATATTTTAATATCAGCGTATAACGTTTCACTGCAAGGTAAAGGTTTCTTCTGTTACACAGAAGAAACGAGCATTGAATAGAAGTGGTTGCGTTATAATCAATGCCAGGTGTTCGCTACATTTTATGGTATAAAAAGTCTATGTCAGGGTGTCAGATACCTCTATACCAAATTTTATCAAAATCAGTCCAGCTGTTTGTGGGTGAGGGAGTAATAAACATACACACACACTCACAAACTGTAGCCTTGTAATATTAGTGTGAGTGTGGTAAGCGTGATGTGATTCCAGGTGTTGCTAGATTTACTTAGATATTTGCGTTCACTGTTAGGTTTTGCTTCAAATATCCAAGAAAGTACCCAAATAATCACATGAAGAATTAAATCTTAACTTTCTTACATTGAATCATGCACACCAATCAGATACACCTCCAAAAGTTACGAAGATAAATATTTCAGTTTTACACGTAAATAATACTCAGAATATATTCCCAAGAGATAGTACCTACTTAGGCTAAAAGAAACAATTCTGCAGGAGCTTGCTCGAGTGACGTTCGGCTTAGCGATCGTATTCTGTTCGTTGGTACACTGCACTGGCGTTGTTTCTACTATATCCATTTTATATGACCTCGCACTCACATCGTATGTAAAGGAAAATTATTCTTTTAAAGTACACTACTAGCCACATATCCAAGCTTAACACTGTTTTGACCGGTAACAATAATTACCTATGTATATTCATCTATACATAGCGCTTGTTTTCAAGGGGTTACGGATGACGATGAAATTCCCTTTTTATCCTATCGCAACTCATCACAATCTTCGTACTTTCTGAACCTGGATTTCATCTATAAAACATCAATGTTAATACTCGTACTTACGCTGAAGCATTTCTCTAACTATTTTGTTAACCTTTGCTTTATACACTTTCTTCGTCCATTTATTGACTACCTGATTCGCGATGACTTTTGTGCAGTTGTTAAGCAATTAGGCAGCTGCGCTAAGGATTGTGGGTTCGATTTCTGCCCGGGGCAAGATATTGTGGGATCCGCAGATGTGTGCCCCGAGACTGAGTGTTCGTGTATGTGATATTTCATGTTTGTGAAACGCACCCACGATACAGGAGAAATAAGTATCTTTTTCAATCTCGTTAATTCTTCCACATTTACTATACACTGCTCTCTTATCTTACTGTATTTAACTTCCTACTCACGACAAGCCAGCCTTCTCAAATAAACAAAACGTTAAGCACATACAACAGAAATGTATTTAAAAAATATGGGCTTGACCGTCAGTCGTATAATTAACGTCATAACACAAAATACAAACACGGTGAACAATTGAATAATAGTGTTTACTATTATAGTGACGTCATAGGCCCTAAGTGGGTTAATAGGCCTTTATTGTCAGGCCGTTTAACATAATTTGTGCCAAGTGACGAAAGCTTTTATGACGTATTTGAACTGGATTTTTATTATTGTTAGATTATAAGCAAAATCGATTCTGACGATATCGTCGGTCCACCTGGTAGGAGGCCTGCCAACGCTGCGAATTGCGGGCAACCGGTGGATGCAATTGGCAAGCTGTCGTTCATTGTGGCGTTCTAAGGGGGAGGCCTTTGTTCAACAATGGACGTCTTCCGGCTGATGATGATAAGGAAATTAAGTTATAATCACGTGGTCAGCAAAATGTCCATCGATCGTGAAGTTTGTGTCACTGATAAGCGAATACAATTAGTGTTGAGTATAAGTGTAATACTGGCCAGTACTAGCAGAGAATAGAAAATTCTAGATTTAGAAGCTTAGACAAGAAACCTTTGCCTAGCAGTGGTATACTAAATGGGCTATTAAAAAAACACTTTGTTAATATATGATTAAGTAATGACTGTTTTTCTGGGATAATAAAAATATATAAAAATGCTAACAAAAATGTTGAAATTTGATTTTTTTTAAAGGATATTTTTTTTTAATATGTGGTTTATGCAAAGTTATGGAACCAGCGAAAACTCTTGGTGTGATAGAAAACATGTAAGGTTGATAAGTGAAAAGATTTCTATCACGGAGCTTACGCTAGAAGACCGTTAATAAACAGCATGTTAATTAATGAAGTTAACGACTGAGAGTTTGTGGGCACATGTGGACTTATAACAAAACTAGTGAAATGTGGGTGTACCATAAGTGCATCTCTGCCTACCCCTTTCGGAAAAAAGGTGTGATGTTGTGTTTTATGTAGTTTTTTTATTTTTGTAACGAAACTAAACCTTATTTAAAATGTTTAACAGTAACATATAAATAGGGCGCTTTTATAATAATATAGGATATTTATTGGTTCTTTATTTACAAGGTTATTTACAATTCTTAAAAATAAATATATACAAAAATAAAAAATTTAAACTAAAAATTATGTATCAAAGTATTCGTCCTCTTCGCTGTCGACTGGTAGGGTGCCCAAAAGGCTGGCGGCATTGCCATGTTAATTATGAGATGGTGTGTAAGAAAGTCACGAAAATAATATATTTTACAAGTAAATATCTTACCATTCCAGTCACATTAAACATACAGAAATATAAAAAAAAACTTTCACAATTTCACTGTAATTTACGGCCGATCCCGCAAAGTTATATTTATGGCTGAAAAATTTACTCGCTAAAGCATTTTTTAATTTGTTTAACAGTCATCTAGGGGATAATACCGGTTTATAGAGAGCATACATTGTTTAAAATTCATGGTTCCAGTCTTATGAATTACTGATTAGGCTCTACGAGTACTTTCAAAGAATTTTTGTTCACGGATTTATGGTTGAAATATTTAATCAAGTATATTTGCATGAGTAAAAATAGAATGAAACCTTTTTTGACCCTATATTGCTTGGAGTACTAAAACTGATTTTAGACAGCCCTTTTTTTGTTTTCGGGTGGAAAATTTCAAAGGCCATCCACACTTTGATAAGGTGGGAGTAATTGTATTTACTGTCTCGAATATCAATACTCCTTTTGCTAACATAACCACTTTAGGACTTTTCATTTCGGCTATATAATACTATATTAAGGAAATAAAGGGAGGCCTTTGCCCTGCAGTAGGACTAAACAAAAGATTTTTCACAATCTGATTAATTGCTTAATAACGCATATAGGAAGAACTGGCAAACTATCGCAAACATTATGATATTTTTACAAGCTTTTATTTAACTTGCAATTTTTGTATGTATGTATGTGAGTTTGTTTAGGTCAAATCCTTCAATCTAAATTAGTACCACTTTTTGATATCTGATTGAAATGAAATTTTGCATACTTAAATAGGTTTGGTGACAATACAAAATTATGGTACCTTTGATTTAAAAACTTGTGTTAAAAATATATTTTTAATATTATTTATTTATGTAGAAACTTGTCTACAACATATATAACATCACGCCTGTATTCCCGGAAGGGGTAGGCAGAGGTGCACATAGAGTACACCCACATTTCGCCAGTGATGTTTTTAGGTTCCAATGTAATAGGGGCCGAGCCTTTGCCATCAACCGAGCACAAATCCAAACTCTGTGCTGCTACTGAGAATTACCTAATGGAAAAACCCAATAACACTTTGCCCGACCCGAGATTCGAGCCCAGGACCGCGTGCTCAGCAGTCACGCTTAGCGACCACTAGACCAACGAGGCAGTTATAGTTTGTTATTATTAAATGTTGCCGACTTGTCTACAATTGTATATAAAATAGCACTAAGGAACTTTCTTTCATGAATCATGACTTACAAGCACTGAGAGGCGAAGACAAACATACGTGATTTGTAGCAAGTTTCTAGGCTTAGTTGTTGAGGAGATAGTATCATGAGTACGTTAGTGTATCAGTGAATGGAAACTTTGATAAACATTGTACCTCTCTACTGCTATTTTATGACGTACTAAATTCATAGTTGAATAATAATTATAAATTTAGCACGCATTGTACTGAATTTTCTATGTATTGACGATTGTATTTAGTATCAGCGATATTTCACGTAATCAGCATCGATTGTAAAGGCATTTTAATATTTATTTGATTGAATATGGATATTAAGTCGCTGTATATGACAGTAATAAGTTAATAATACAAATATTTTAATACAAGCCTTTAAATCAAAAGTAGGTACCATAATAGTGTATTATCACAAAACCTATTTAGGTATGCAAAATTTGATTTTAATCGGACGTCAAAAAGTGGTTCTAATTGAGGTTGCACGATTTGACCTTAACAAACTGACGTAGGTACATACATAATAAAAAAATAAACATTGCAAGTTAAATAAAAGCTGCTAAAAAAAACAAAATATATCAAAATTATTAATTATTTCTATTTACCTTTTCCTGTAATGACTTTAATAATATATTATGAAGTACGCTTGAAACCTAAGAATAAAATTTAGCCTTTGCCTATAAGCATGTCGTCATGTACGGACGAAGTCACGAGCTAACCCCAGTACAAAAGAAATAGAATATTTAAAATAAAATAAAAAACGTTGCCCCACACTAGGAATTTCTCTTGTATTGTGTGTCCGTTTCACATGAAATAAAACACACTCGAACACCCAGAATCGGGACAAACGTAGGCAGATAACACAACTTTTTCAACTTGCGGTAATCGAGCCCGCAACCTCTAGCGAGCAGTCCAATCGCTTAGCCACTCGTCAGATTGTCAAATTATTCAAACCTACAATCGATATTATTTCAAATAAGTTCTTAACCAGCGTGTTTACTCTATTACTACCATCGGCCTACTCGGTGACTTTCCAATACGATATTTACTCAAACTTAATCGTACGTAAACCTACACACTTAGAAACTTTGGCTCTGTTTGTACAACCCTTTTGACTGTTGACATACAATATAGGTGTATTGTATCTAGGTGTACTGTATCGTGCTCTTTTCAGGATAACCGATTTGAAGTTTGAGAACCATAGTCATATACTGCGTCGTTGGTCTAGTGGTCGCTAAGCGCGGCTGCTGCGTATGAGGTCCTGGGTTCAAATCCCGGGTGAGCACCGGCTGATGAGACCTCTTCGTGCTTTGGAAGGCACGCTAAGCCGTTGGTCTTGTGCCTAATTTGTTGCCGGTCGTGTCGGTCTACTGTCCCACGGGACTATGGGATGGGATAGAGATTGCACCTGTATTTGTGTGCATATTTGCGCACTATAATATCTCCTGCGTAGTTGGCTAGTCTCAGATGAGATAGGCCGCCGTCACCAAAATTCAGTCAGGAGTACATTTTATCATTATTATTGTGTATTCAAACTCCATCTGTTTACCGTAGCAGAAACTGTTTACTGCAGCTTTAATTTGTTTGTAAATGAACGTTAATTTCTCATGTAATTCAATACGGAAAATAATTTTATAAAATTAATTTGTTTCATTATAATTGCCTCTAGGTAATATTCTTTTCGTGCCTACATAATTATTATTATAGAATTACCATTCCATTACCAAGTTATAATATTACGTTAATATTATGGAAATACGCGATATACAATTTGGTAGGTCTTGTCTAAAACTTTTAAAGGACTTGAAATTTTGTATATATTTTATGTAAGATAGGAGGTACCAGTTTTCTTTTCATTTAATATTTATCCTTATAATAATACATTTTGTAACATGGATAAGAGTAAATTTTTTTTGTCAGTTTCAATTCAATGAAATATTAATTGTATTTGAAGAGCGATCATTGACAATTTTCAAAGTCGAATCTTGGGCAGTCAGCCCCGCTATCAACCTGCCAAATTTACCACGGTGTGAGTTGATATTGTATAGTATGTCGACACTTTCAGCTTTGAGCGGTGACAGCCGAGTGATATGAGCGTTGGATTTCCAAGTCAAAAGACCAAACCCGGCACTCATCAATGTTTTTTCATGTTCGACGTGCGTATTATAAATTAGTTATCAGTTGCTTCAAACAGTGAAGGAAAACATTGCGAGGAAACCAGCACTCCTGAGAGATTTTTCAACGGTGTGTTAAGCCATGTCAGAGGCCTATTGGCGGTTTAAACTCTGAAACCAAGTTGTTCATTAATCATACCCTAAGAAGAAGAAGCTTTGACTAAAACGTAATCGATATAGCCATAAAAACAGTTACCGATTGAACTAAAAATAGCCAAGATATTCAATAATGTTTCTTGGAAACCGAACTATGCTCTATCTAATTTACTAAGACCCGTTTGCTTAACTAAAATAATATTGAGATGATACAATATATTGAGAAAACAGAAGTCCAATATCTAATCAGTAACGCTAAAGCCAACACAGTGATCCCAAGAGGCAACCGTCAACGGAAAATAAACAAACCAATATTTACCTTCTGTCAATTAAATGTACAGAGAAGTATCTGGTTATACAAGACAAATAACAGACTGTTTCTTCAGGTTAAGTGCCTATATTTGGTATGCACGGTTCGTTATTAAATTATGATTTATCCCACACTAAAGCAAAGCTTGTTTATTATTATGATAATGTGTTGTCATCGTTTTTTATGTATGTTCACGGATTTCTCCGTCAATTGTGGACCTATTAAAAAAAACATTTTTTGGTTGAAGCCATATACTCCCAAATTGCTCCCGAACTATTATTGTCACGATCTGAAAACGAACTTTGGAAATATAGAACGAAACTCAATAAGATCATAGCAGAATTATCGTAACAAGTAAGATTCATTATCAACATCATTAGCCGGATGACGTCCACTGTTGAATAAAGGCCTTAGAATGCCACAATAAACGACAACTTGCCATTTGCATCAACCGGTAGCCCGCAACTCGGACGATATTGTCGGTCCACTTGGTGGGAGGCCTGCCAATACTGCGTCTTCATTAATGAAATAAGAACTAGTCAATTAGCATCAAAGAGTTCAAAATGTTTTATAGAAACGTTAAGTCCAGTTACATATTATCTGTAGAGAATGAAATGGAATCCACTCAGAAAAAAAAGGAGAATGTGTCTGCTCGTGATAGTATATAAAAATTCATAGTATTAAGAATAAAAATTTTTTTTTATCATTCGTTGGGATTGAAAATCCGGGAATAAAATCAGTATACAATACTTTTATTTTAAATTCTTATTTTGAAATCGAGAATATTCTGAAGACTAATAAGCTGTATTATTTTGCGTTGGCCAAGTATACCATTGTCGTATCAAGTAACAAACTAAAAGAAAGATAAAACTGTAAGAACAAAATTTGGTCTTAATTTTTTTCCTAGTTTATTTTTATCACTTTTCTAGGCCACTAAAGTTGTCGTAAGTTTCAGTAAATCGCCTTCAAATATTTTACTTTCAGTTTCTATTTAGAATAGAAGAATGGTCGACCTACAATACGCTTTGTAACCTAGTAGAAAGAAGGCAACTCCGCAATAAAATACTGCTGACATTTTAGACAGAATTTTATTGGCCTGCTTGGAAGCAAGGCCTTAGCATTTAAAGTACGGCTTTGACCAAACATTGCCAGTTAGCTAAAAGTCTTGCGGCCCTTTACTAAGACATATTCTAGTACCTAACCTAGGGCTAATCTAAATTGCGGTACACTTTACAAATATTAAGTGTTAATACCATTGTTACTGTTCGAACCGGGAAAATGCCTTTTACTAAACTTAGAAATAAACAGCTTTGTTTCAACGCCTGTGAACTATTAGTTGGCAGCTTTATTGACAGAAACTTTATCGAACCGATTTCAAAAAGTATTGAAGTATGAACTTTAAAAAAGGAAAGCCTACAGATTTCTGATCGCTTGTTAATTATGACATTAGAAATAAGCCCTAAAAACGTGTGGGCGGTTTTCTGCACATTATTTATAATCCTATTAGCCCCTTCAATTAGAGGCTTCTAACAAGTCAGCTGTACCCTAATAGTGTGACGAGTCAATCTAAGTATTATACCTTTAAAACATTGTTCGTCGTTTAATAGTTTTTTATTACTATAGTTTTAAATTTAATGGTGATAATTTTAACACTGTTGTATTATTTTATTGAATAGTATGGTCACATCTAGGTGGTTTATAAGAACCTTAAAATATAACTATTTCTGTTGTAGATATTTTCATAGTTTAATGAAGTAAAGCATTAGTAATATTTATATATACTTAAAGATAACAAGGGGTAAAGAGCCACTTTTTTTTTCGAAATTGTCTCTCGCAGTTAGCTCTGAAGGAGCTCTTACTGCTTAACCGGTTGTTTGGCGAGACCTAATAAAAGACCTCCAGCTAGGGTAAAGAGCCACCATGAGCAACGATACTTCAGTACGTCTGGCGCACCTTGGATGGTCAACCTCGCTACCATCCTTATTGACTGACCAATCTCTATATGTGGCTATTGGCCGATACGAAGAAGAAAAATATTGAGGTAACAGTCTTTTTTATCTCTCTTCTGGACGTAGGCCTCTAGGCACAATACATGGTCTATTGAACAATATGGTTTAAGACGGTATAGTACCATCAGCCGTTGAGCGGTAGGAAGCTAAATTTCATTACTACTATTTCCTTAAAGCCAGGTAAATTATACAGCTACTAAAATTAGTACCGGTACAGTGGTAGTTTGGTTGCCAAGAATTTAGCATGTCCACATGCTCGTGATTTAGTGTCCATGTTACTGCGTATCAGATGTTCCACACAAATTGGTAAAGGAAACTATTTGTTTGTAACACGGAATCCGTAAGCAATTGAAATATTTCACCTCGTTTCTCGATTTGTTTTAAATTCATAACTACACAGGAAGGAAAAGGAGGCCTTTGCCCTGCAGTGGGACGATCATGGCTGAAATAATAATAATAATAACTACACAAATGTATTATTATTTGTCTAATGTGATATTTTATGTTTGTGAAATCACTGACGATACGGGAGAAATTCCATTTGCGAATCGTTTTTTTAAATCGGATTGATAATTCTTTAATGTTTTAATAATCAAATTTTGTTGATAGTGATTTGGTATATGGACACTAGGTCCTATCAAGGTTCACAAAGTATCCTTTAACATAACATCACGCCTGTATTCCCCGAAGGAGTAGGCAGAGGTGCACATTTAGTACACCCACATTTCACCAACTATGTTTTTTTGGTCCCAATGTAATAGGGAGCGAGCCTATTGCCATCAACTGGGCACAAATCAAGACTCCGTCCTGCTACTGAGAATTACCTAATGGAAAAACCCAGTAACACTTTGCCCGACCCGGGATTCGAACCCAGGACCTCGTGCTCAGCAGTCGCGCTTAGCAACCACTAGACCAACGAGGCAGTAGTATCCTTTAATACCTACCTAACGCAGGTTTGCTAGTATACATACCTTACTACCTAAAAATGTCCTTCATCCTGTGTAAACTTGAGACCTGACCATTTAGGCCCCGTATCAAATAAAACCACTCCGTACCGCACTTTAGAAGCAAACAGCCCTCACCATTCCCCTAAATTACTTCCTACCAGCATTTTTATCTAAGCGTACGAGCCACAATATTTGCATTAGGCAATCCCTTTTCAAATCTTATATCTAGAAATAGCGCAATATCCCAAGAGCGTGTAGTAATAGGACCGGATTTGAGTCAGCGGATCGGTTTGTGCGATAAGAAACTAAATTATTGCTCGATGTTGACCGTAACGATAGTCGTCGGCAATCGATTCATGCCCGTATGGTGTAAATCGGCCTTACGAATGCGGGATGCGTTATTGTCAGCCTGACGTTTGTTTGCTGGAAGCTTCTAGAATATATCGGTGATCGGAATTGCGGCGGGTGTTTGGTTAACTTTGACTTTGTGGGGGCTTTCGATTGCAGCGTTCGTGTTTTGTTTTGCGAAGATACTTTTGATGTTGACGGAATTTTGCTTTGGCTTTCGTCAATCCAGTTGGTTTCAGATCTTTTGTTTCTGGTAGGTTGTGTATCTGTACGCATAGCATGCATTCTTTTCATTTTCGTTAAAAACCTTTGTTGTTTTTTTGTATTGTGGGTGTGTTTAAACCAATATTAGATGCACCAACACCAACAGCCTCGGGACATTTAATGCGGACTACCAAAATTATTGTCGCATGTCATCAAGCAAATCTGCAACTCGCCACTTAGTAGTTCAATAACTTAACCACTAAGACAGTTTGCCATCGACCAGTCACAAAGCCAGACTGCGTGCTGTCCCTGAGAATTACCTAATGGAAAAACCACACATAGCATCATCATCATCATAACATCACGCCTGTATTCCCCGAAGGGATAGGCAGAGGTGCACATATAGTACACCCACATTTCGCCAGTTACGTTTTTTGGTCCCAATGTAATAGGGGGCGAGCCTATTGCCATCAACCGGGCACAAATCCAGACTGCGTGCTGCTTCTGAGAATTACCTGATGGAAAAACCCAATAACACATTGCCCGACCCGGTATTCAAACCCAGGACCTCGTGCTCAGCAGTCGAGCTTATCAACCGCTAGACCAACGAGGCAGTCCATTTCTTTATAGATATAAATTGTATTCTTTATCCATATTACAATATCTTCATTCACTATAGTCGTCAGCAGTAGATTGGTATCTGCATCTATACCTATATCAACTGACTGAATTTTTGACTTTTAAATACATAATTATTAGGTTACAAGCACCTGTCCGGCTGATTATAGCATATTTTCCCAACATTGTGGCACACAATACATTCTAATGAGGCCCGTGTTCGGCTTTTAACGTTTATTTGCCGATCATAATATTATTATCAGCCTATAATACTATTACATAACGCTATTTTGGTAATGTGCGGTTTATGAACCAATTTGCTATGTTATAATCACATATAGTAGACATAGAATATAATAGAATAAAATATTGATTGTCTCGTTGGTTTAATGGTTGCTAAGCGCGACTGCTGAGCACGAGGTCCTGGGTCGGGCACAGTGTTACTAGGATTTTCCATAAGATAATTCTCAGTAGTAGCACGGAGTCTGGATTTGTGCCCGGTTGATGGCAATAGGCTCGCCCCCTATGACATTGGGACCTAAAACATAACTGGCGAAATGTTGGTGTACTCAATGTGCACCTCTGCGTACCCCTTCGGGGAATACAGGCGTGGTGTTATGTTATGTTTAAAATATTTTTTTAAAATACATCATTAATCAAATAACATCAGTAATGGAATGGTGGAGGTGCCTGTACTAGGTTAAACCTGTATCACAGGCGGTATGAGAGCTTTCATTTTTTTAAACAGTTTAATTATTTTAATAATAGACAAAGGAAAAACTGAACATTCATAAATTATATTATACTGGCAGTGAAAATAAAATTGAATCGTTTGATTTTGAGCACAATGCACATTGTTATGGAAGTCAACAAGAGCCAACAAAAGCTTGACCAGAACTTCAAAAATAAACTCAATGTTATATGGATCGTTATTTATTTATTAAATAAAACGATTCGTAGTACACTGAAGTTATTTTTAAACTTTCTATACAATCAATTTGTTTACTTCCAATAAATTGTTGGAGATTCCATAACTATTGGTGCCGAAAATCATACAGAGGCACATTATTATGTTTACGCTAGTTATTCAGGGCTCTTCCTCAGTAAAAGTGTCTAGTATGTAACTCTACATAAAAAAAAACTAAATTAAAAACGTTGAAATATCCCACGATAGTTACAAAAGTTTTAGTAGAAGAAAATTGTCATGAATGATAGCTAAGAACCATCTCTAATAAACCATTTACCCGTTATCGAAAACCGCATGAAAATCGGTCAACCCATTTTTTAGAAAATTGGCAACAATCATATGTGCACACACAGACATACATAAAGTCACACCTGTTTCCTTGAGGGGTAGGCAGAGACCACGGATTTCTATTTACTACGATCCTGGCATACTTTGGCACACACATACAAACATACAGGCAAACAAACAACCTCTCACCCTAAACATCTCCGTTCCGTCGTGGGTAAAAATCCCCCTTTACTAAGTTCAGAATGTTACTATGTTTCTTCAAGTACCTAAGTCTACCTATTCATATTGAACATTTGTACTAGTATATGAAAATAAAACTAAACGGGGAATAAATTCCCTATTTCTCTAACCTAAATAATAAAACAAATGCCACCGAAATGTACTCGAGGCCCTCAAACAAAAAGATTATCCGGATTATATTGAGAAGCTATCAAACGGTCATTGACATTTCCTACCCTTCACTTATAAAAATATAGGTTAAGAAAAACTTAGTTCTATTCCAAGAGGGCTTGTGGTATAGTAATGGGCTCTCGTCTCGATCAAGGTTGAGCTACGCTCACCGCGGTCGATTTATAGAATGGTTACCAACAACTTCGATACGTGTTCTCTAAGTTTTGAATTAATGTT
This sequence comes from Abrostola triplasia, assembly GCA_946251915.1. NCBI lineage: Eukaryota > Metazoa > Arthropoda > Insecta > Lepidoptera > Noctuidae > Abrostola > Abrostola triplasia. The sequence continues at coordinate 4,273,397 of OX276433.1, forward strand.
ATTCGTCATTCATATAATTATATTCACATAGCCGTTTCAGATCGTAGGCCGAAAGGCTGCCATCTAAACTTACTAAAGGCTCTATAACCCTCTCTGATACCCATTATTACCTGCATCTCATTAAACTGAAAGGTGGCGAAGTGGAAGTAGGGCAGAGGCAGATAGTTGATGTTGAGAAACAAATTTGTATCTCTTTAATTACAATTTACAAATACGAATATAAAACATTAACCAACTAAAATAAATATATTTTTACTCATGTACTAGCCTGCAAAACTAAATATCACATTTTTAAAATTGCAAAACTTTTGTAAATGAAAAGTTCTAAATATGCTTTAAAAAGTTTCTTATTTTAATTCTCTAAGTTCTATAGTTTAGAAAAAAAAATCTTAAAAGTGTATGGGTATGGTAGGTACTTCGTTTTGCACAACATCTTAATAACACTAGTTTTAATGTTACAAGTAGAAACATTTAATCTCGTTCGCCCACGTTGTACCTTCCCTCTTGAAACACTCGCTACTAAATACAACATTACATTTCAAGCCAATTAACTGTTTTCTTGAACAGACAATTCAAGAGAAACGCATTGCAATTAGGTTTTTCAAGTTGCCTCTCTGAAGGGAAGCCTATTAGTGTTGTCAGTCTGTCTGTCACTATATACTTACATTTTGAGAAAATAGGAACAGAGCTGGGGCAACGTTTTTGTAAACGGTGTAAGGAATTGTAATTAAAATTCGGGAAAGTTTTTGTTTGTCCTGGAACTGATGCGATATCTTGAAAGCAAATGGCGTTGGAATTTGAATACCCAATATAGGTATTACTACAGGGATTAATCATAGACTGCCTCGGTCTAGTGGTAGCTAAGCGCGACCGCTGAGCACGAGGTCCTGGGTTCGAATCCCGGGTCGAGCTAAGTGTTACTGGGTTTTCCCATTAGGTAATTCTCAGTAGCAGCACGGAGTCTGGATTAGAGCCCGGTTGATGGCAATAGGCTCCTACTCTATTACATTGAGACCCATAACGTAACTGGGAAAATGTGGGTGTACTATACGTGCACCTCTGCTTACCCCTTCAGGGAAAACAGACGTGATATTATGTTTTATGTAATCATAGAAGTATTATTAGTATAATATATAAGTATAGTGCACATGTATATATTGTGTAAGCACAGCCCACTTACCATAAACTCTTAACGCAGGACAGTTTACGATGTGAAAGCGAGACGCCGCATTACCCTGCACATGGCAGTCTCGCATTTACATCGAAAACTGTGCTGCTTTCAGAGTTCATGGTATGGGAGCTGGTTGGTACACTGTACAATCCCCCAAGTTTGTCGTCGAATGGTAAGGCACAGGGCCGTATTAGCGTGCTGTTTGGAGCATGCTGTGATTTCTAAATAGGTATAAAAAACAATAACCAATCAAAAGCCTTATAGCGATAAGCGCTACTTACCTCATTCAACCAAACGTTTAATGACCACAATATCTAAACTCCTCACAAAAAAGGCCTGTATCCATTCTCCATACATTTTCAACAACCTTTCCCATGCTTTCCCCTATTTTAGTGGAAATAAAGTGTGTCAGCTGTTTATGATCCGGGGAAAATTCTAGAGTGGGTGATGATAAGAGGGTTGTTTCGTTTTTCCACGTCGAGGGTAGCATATTGTTGGTGTACACTTTGAGAAGTGCCGCTCGCTTGATACTCAGCAAGGGAAAGTAGGCTAAGCGGTACGTTATAGTTGAATGTGTGAAGTACCGAATATAATTACTTGGTATTAGTGTTTGTAGCTGTTAGTTGACCATTTAGTGGCTTAGAAAAATAAGGTTAGGTAGGTAGTATGCTTTGTTTGGTTGTTGTAGACATAAATGGAATCAACCGAGTATACGGGCCGTGTGTTTTGCCGTCAATAGCAAAATAAAACGAAAAGAAAGTATATTTTATTTAGTCACAAACTCCTGAGACAGCAAAAAGCATAATTGTTAACACATATTTTTTATATTAACGAAATTAAAAATAACAGCTTCGTATTTATCCTTATTCTTATCTAATTCTTTATTGTACACCTAACATAACTATTCACAGAATATTAATAATGAAATTTGATGTACAGAGGCGAGCTGAACTTGAATGAAAATAAAAATAACGTCAAACATCGATGTTATTAAATAAAAGTGTATAGCACTCAACTTGTAGTTTTCAACCTTTGCAACAAAGGGTAACAAGTATAGTACGTGGGCGAGTAAAAATAAAGTTGGCACAACACACGCTGTTGTATCCGCAATAAAGAACAAACTTCTCCAAGAAGGTTTCATAAAAAGAAAGTAAAACGAAGGCAAACGTTTCTTTGCCTTGCGAATATCGCAATTTTAACCCTGCAATCGAAATCTTCGCGTAATATTCGAGATTTCACACAACATATAGGAAGGGAGGGTCCTTTCCTTTTCGGCGACAAAAATTATGTAAAACTCGGCCGAAACGTGTGACAGTTGCTTTGAAATTTAAATGCTTCGCTTTTTCGGACACAATTTTTTAGAACCTTTCTTAACGGTGTCCCGGAAAAAGATAATACGGCATATTCTGTTTTTGCGAAGTCTGTTGGAATTGTGTATTTCTTTTGTTTCGGTCAGCATTATAAATTGTCAGCGTTTGCCCGTGATTTCGTCCTCGTAGAAAAGGTGCCTTGTCTTATTCGGGATAAACATATGTCTTGCCCTTAAGTTCGAATTCTTCAAGTAATTATCTTAACAACAGTTTTTGTGGTCACGTCTTAAAGAGGTTATAAACATAAAAACCGCGGGTGACACCGCGGGGCGCAACTAGTTTAAAAATAATTATTATCTAATTGATTATAAAGTACATATATCTATATTAATTATCACCATCACTCTACAACACCTGAGTGATTTTTTAACGGTATGTAAAACCATGTTAGAGACCTACAGGCGGACAAACTCTGACATTAAGTTGTTCATCGACCATACATTAAGAAGACTAACACTCAAAACAAAATCAATTTGTTTTAAGCGGTTTATCCTACAAACTTTCAAAGTAGTTCAACAGTTATCCTCCTAAAACTTACTAAACATTCCAAATTCATAAAGGAAACTTGAAAAATGATGGACACGAGCGGAAATCAAACCCGCGACGCTCACTAAACATTATTAACAATGTTACAGGTAATCATTACTCCTAACAATCGTCATTTGGTTTTTACTCAATTCGTTATTCAGAAACTTTCCACAAAGTAATGTTTCCAAATGAAATGAAGTTCCCTAATTTTCGTTCAAAAACTTATAATGTTCGTTTAACATTTCTTATTTCAACCTACCACGGCAAACGGAATTATCTTACCTTAAACTTTTGATAGCATCGCTTAATTTCTCTCCAGGAAATCGTCTTTTGAACGAATCGACTCAACTTTAAGTAAATTGTTTGTTGCTTTGACTACGAAATTTATTTGTGTCGTAATTGTGGATAATTAAAATACCTATATTCACAAGGACATGTTCGATTGTAGTAAAGGTCACATAGTTTGACTAAAACTAATGACTATTGATTTTCGCTTTATTTTGATTACTGACTTATGACATTTATATAATTAACCGTACTGTCTCTTCTTCTTAGTAAAGGCATGAGCCAATAGACACGTGGAATAGGTCATGCTGTGGTGTAAAGATTTATGATAAATAATAATAATAACAGGGATATAAATAGCAAAACGCTAGTTGAATAGAATAAAAATTATATTTATAATAGTATCTATATGTGTAACATTGTCGAAACATTAGTTGATAAATCTGTACGATTTCTACTCGTTATGCGGTTTTTGTTAGGATTTTAGTTTTCAAAATTCAGTATAGTCGTGGCCAAAGCAGAGTTAATACTTACTCAAACTTTCGTTAGTACAGATAAACAAAGGCTGATGCACAAAAAGAAGTAAGAAAATCCAACTAAATTATGTTATGTTTAATCTTAACAATACCTACTTTCACAATAGTAAACTTATACAATCGTATACTCGTGGTATTACTTGCAAAATTGTCGTAACGTCATGGTGCCGCTTTGAGAACACGTGACCTGAACCAGATTACACATGTCCTTCGACTAGATGGGGTTACTGTAGTGATAAGTCGCTTCCAATCTGAGAAGGGTCACCCTATTCCGGTGATACACAAACAAGAACTTGTATGAAACAACTGAAGACCGACTTTGTTAAGTACGGGATGTATAAAACTTATGTTTATGGATTAAGAACTTTATTTATATTGTGATAAAGATAATAGTAAATTGAAAATCTTGTAAATTTAAAAACTACTAGCTGCGCCCCGCGGTGTTACCTGCTAATTTTTTTCGGGATAAAAAGTAGCCTATGTGTTAATCCAGGGTGTCAGCTACCTCCATATGAAATTTCATTAAAATCAATGTAGTAGTTTTTACGTGAAAGAATAACAAACATCCATCCATAAATACAAATTTCGCGTTTATAATATTAGTAGGGACAAAAAACTAAAAATGACTTGAATGGTTTTATATAGATAAAAGTACAAAATTGACATAATAAGGCCCGGGACTAAACCGAAACTCTTCAAACATCGTTCAGATTTATTAGAATTTCTTTACAAACATACTATATAAGAAGATCTACTTTTTATTTTTCCTGTATTTTTAACTATCTATCACTCACGCACGCACACACGATCGGAAGGATTGACAACATTGATTGATCGAGGATGCATTGAGTTCCTTTTTATCGGAAGCGTGTTTACCAGTTTTGGGCCAAATCGACGCTCTGATCATTGATTGGATTGATTGTGAGTATGTTAACAATTTAAAGTCATTGTTGATCATTTTTTTTTACTGATTTTATCGTGGTTTTACTTTTTTTTTTATTTACATAATCACTTTATTTACAAGGTTATTTACACTTTATTGTTGATAATGATATAGGTACAGGGAAATCACACTAATATTATAAAGGCGAAAGTTTGTGAGTGTGTTTGTATGTTTGTTAACTCTTCACGCTCAAACGGCTACACCGATTTTCATGAAACTTCATATGGAGGTAGCCGACACCCGGAACTAAAACATAGGCTACTTTTTATCCCAAAAAAAGGAGCGGGTAACACCGCGGGGTGTAGCTAGTAAAACACACCTAATCATGAACATGTTTTTTGTTACGAAAATTTTACCCACGTAGTCAGGCTTAAATAATAACAGAGCTGTGCCAAATACAGTATTAATTATTACTCAATGTATAAAATTGAAAAACGTCAGTAAATCTATTATAGTTGCTCTTTAAAACATACTACGAGTATTATGTTAAAATATCAAATTGAAATAAGCATTTAGTCGAGGTAAAAGATTTTTCAGAAGGAGATTACTACGTTATCCTACTTTGTGTAGTCCGTAACTGGACGTGCACTTAGCAGCACTTTATATTAAAATTATGTTCTATTAAATGTCGCGGTAGCCTAGTGGTTAACGTACCGGATTTGTAAACACAAGGTTGCAGGTTCAAACCCGGGCAAGTATCAATGTGACTTTTACAATGTTACAAATACTTTTTTAGTTATATTAAGACACCACTGACTAACGGTGACGGAAACCATCGTGAGGAATCTTGGATTTATTTATCTAAAATCGCTGACCCGCAGTGAGCTAGCGTGGTGATCAATGCTCAATCCTTCTCTATACGAGAAGAGGCCTTTGCCCTGCAGTGGGACAGTTATAAGCTGTTATTATTAAATGTTGCTGACTTATCCATCCAGCTTTTCCTAACTTTACAGGTAGATATACGGCAATGTCTGCATTAAATAACACAATGAGATCGAAACATGAATACTAATGGTTTCGCGATAGACTTGTTTAAGTGTCATTACTAATCGATTTTCCTTATTCGATTGTAATTGTTTGTGCGGAATAGACAATTGATCGTAGCTTTGTGCAAATTGTATCGATTTATGCCGCTTCAGGGCCAGACGAATTAAGTCATTGCAAATTGAATTCTATTGTGATGGAACGATTTATAGGTTTCCGAGTATAGGCCGCGAGGGCTAAAGGTTCATAGAATTTTCTATTTCATTTACAAAAGCTGGACTTATACAAAGCAGAAGCACTCAAACATAAAATTTGTCGTCTTTAATGATAAAAGCATAACATCACGCCTGTATTCCCCGAGGGGGTAGGCAGAGGTGCACATATAATACACCCGCATTTCGCCAGTTGTTTTTAGGTCCCAATGTTATTAAGGGCGAGCTATTCAACCGGGCACAAATCCAGAGTCCGCGTTTGCTACTGAGAATTACCTAATGGAAAAACCCAGTACCTAACAGTTTTCCTGACCCGGGATTCGAGCTCAGGACCTCGTGCTCGGTAGTCGCGAGGCAGTAAATCTTCAATGATTTTAATAAGAAAATATATAAATCCTTGTCTAGTTCATAAATTAATTCAAACTTCAGAGAATAAGTTAATTAATATTTCACATGAAATAAACAACAAAAGTAAGTTATCCAGCAGACAATGATATTAGCTTTTTACTTCAGAACGCGTATTTTTCTTTGCAACGAACGATCTTAAGTATTTAATTTATTTACTTTGACTTCAAACGATAGAAAAGTATTATATGTACATATAATCTTATTTGACTGCCTCGTTGGTCTAGTGGTTGCTGAGCCTGAAGGCCTGGGTTCAAATCCCAGGGTGGGCAGTGATAATGGACTTTTCCATTAGGTAATTCTCAGTACCAACACGGGGTCTGGATTTTGGGATTTGGCTTAATTTTGGAATGGAGGTAGCTGATACCCTGGATTAACACATAGGCGTTTCATTCTTAAAAAATGTAGCCTCGTCTTAGGTAACACCTTGGGGAGCAGCTAAGAATAAATAATTGCATCCTGACATAAAGCGAACGAAAGTACCTAACTGTATCTGTTTAAGTTTGTAGAGAACAGTTACTTAGGACACGTTTGTGTTGAAAAAAGAAGTAAATCTTACCACAGGGAGAAGTCGCAGGCAGAACCTAGTAAAAAACGAAATCGTCAAAAAATCTGTTACTGAACGATTTTGATATAACATAGAGTAGATATACTTAAGTTCTTGTCTCAAACTGCCGTCAATAATCATTTGAGAATCCATCTAAATCACTGTATTAGTATACAAAAGTTTGCAGCGAGCAACGTAAACAAAAACAAAAATAAACCGTTCCATTTCATTTGACGAGTTCATCTTAATTCAAGTCTTTAAACACCGTCACTTATAAACATGGCGTCGTCCTTTGTATTGTCTTTTTACAGCTGCAAATAAAAGAGAACACAAAAATGTTTCATTACAGAAAATACTTCATTCTCATAAACGGGTAACTCATTTTCCTCTCATTACGTCATTCGCGGTTGTACTTATGCGATATTGTGTTCATTGACAGAATACATAATTAGCACTTGTGATACAATTATGCATTTTATTTTTCATTTTTATGCCTCGTTCGCTATTATTAGAAAAGGTAGGTTGCAATAATGAAAATGTTACGCTAATTAATGATGGGCTCTTAGCTGCATAGATAATGCACAAATTGAACGAACTGAGAGGTTAAGCTGCTCTTGTTGAGGTCTGCCATTGGATGGGCGATACTTCAAGCCGTTGCGTTATTCCCGCGCCTGATATCCCTCCGGTCATGTCGGTCTACCGTCCCATCGGGGTATGAGATTGAGGGAATAGGCAGTGCACCTGTGTTTGCGCGCATACTTGTGCACTAAAATATCTCTTGCGTGATTGGCTAGTCTCAGCTGAGAAATTCGGTCAGAAGAACATTATTGTGACGTAATAATAGGTAGGTAATGAGACCACATTTTTTCTATAAATACTGTAGTACAAAATTAAGTTTTTTTTCCCGTTATTTATACATCATTATGAAACCAAATTATTACTCAGAAATAAAACTGTTCAAGTATATACACACATTAATAATTTAGTCCGACCTACATTCGTAATATATTTGAAAGGGAAATCGATATGTAGTTAGAATAAAAATTCGGAGTTGGCCAAATCAGAGTGTTAAAGGAGCAGTGAGAGGGACCAAGGGATACTCGGGCCCCGATTTTGAAACTAACTTAAGCAGTATAATATTATGCCTACCTACTTTAAAATTAATATCAAAACATTTTTTTTCCATGTTATAACATTTATTTACATCCAAATTATTTTATTTATAAGGTTATTTACATTTATTTACACTCCTTAAAAATAAATATATACAAAATAAAAAATTGAAACTAAAAATTATGCATCAAAGTATTCCTCCTCATCGCTGTCGACTGGTAGGGTGCCCAAAATGGCTGGCAGCATTGCCACGTTAAATGGCTAGATGCTAATTCTTTGGCCGAAAAACAGGCCAGCCTTTTGGTCACGTGAAGCGTCAAAACATTAGGTTTACTTGCCGCATGTCCTTTTCTTATAATTTTATTGACTAAGTGGCATAGTTACCTATAGAGCTATATGAATTTTTTTGTCACTTTTGCATGTTGCCCATGCTAAGCTTAAACTCGCGACTTTTGGCGTACCGTGGCGCCTCTCTGCCAAATGAGCCATAGTGTCACGGTACGGTGAAAGACACGGGTTCGAGTCCCGCTCGTGTCCATCATTTTTCAAATTTCCTTTATCAATAAAGAGTTATAGTTTGAAAAATCAACGGGCTCAACTACAGGGAATATTATAGCCAGACAAAATATTAAGCTCGGTTTTTACTACAATAACTCTGATATTTTTAACAGAATTAAACTTTTCGATAGTCCTTATACTCTCGTGTTTACACGTACACTTGAAAAAATCCACTCTGTATACACAGAACGGGACGAGAGAGGTTTTTGTCAATACTGTTACATAAGATATGCATGAAAATGTTTATACCCAAAGAAGGTCGGGAACCAACACAGCGAAAACAATATAAACGGCCAATACTGAATGTTTTTGCACGTTTAATATTAATAGTGTAAATGCTGAAGCTTGTGTACTGCGTAATCTCTGGTTTGTTCCCGTTTTTACTAACTTCTACTGTGGAATTATAGGTATAAGTGTTGATTATAAAATTATAACAGCCTTTAAACAGTCTCACTGCAGGGCAAAGGCCTCTTCTCGTATAGAGAAGGATTGAGCATTGATCACTACGCTAGCTCACTGCGGGTTAGCGATATCAGATAATTAAATCCAGGTTTCCTCACGATGGTTTTCGTCACCGTTAGTCAGTGGTGTCTTAGAATAAGTAAGAAAGTATTTATAACATTGAAAAGTCACATGCCCGGGTTTGCACATGCATTCTTGTGCATACAAATCCGGTATGTTAACCACCACGACTGTGTAAGTTGTAAGTGTTGATTGGGATAGAATTATTTATTGGACTGTGTTGTAGTGATGGTTAAGGGTGGGTTGTTTCAAACAGTCTGTTAACGTTACGTATGTTAAAAATGACGGTAACACAAGATGTATAACGTACTTAAAACATGATGGGTTGATTTATGGCATAAAACCAGTTTACAATGTTATTAGGACTACAAGATAGCCGAGTGGTATCGGGCCTAGAATTGACCACCTCTTTTTCTACCGTGGTAAGGGAAAATCTAGAAGACGGGCAGCAATGTCTTCTGTAACGTCACCACCAATACTGCGATCCCCAAACCACTTGCCAAGCGTGGGGATTACGGCAACCCCTCCCTTCACCTATGGGGGAGGCCTTCGTTCAACTAACAGTGGACGTCTTCCGGCTGATGATAATCCGCCTGCTAGTGCTGTAGAAAACAAAATTGTTAATACCATGTTTTGCATTTACGTGTGCGTCACAAGAGAAACTGAAGCAACCCGCTTTTAAGGTACGCTTGTTTCCAATTGTGCAAGTGTGCAATATCAGACCCACAATTAGACATAGTCTGACGTATTAAGAAATGCTTATGACATTAATAGGGTTCAGATTAATTTCTTCACCTCTTTTACTCGCATTCTCACCAACGTAAAGGAATTGTATTCTTAACCCCTACGAAGCGCATATACATTTACCGTGCATCGAATATGAAAACAAGTTATGCCCTCAACCCACGTACCCCTAACGTGCATATCACATTGACGCGTGACAAACTAAACGGAAAGCTCACAACAAACGATACCTACAAAAAGTTGTCCGTGGTGCGCTGCGTCATGCAACGCTCACGCGACGTGCATGACAAGCGCCTTGTGTGATATGGGCTTAATAATTTTATAATATTATCATACACTTTTCAGTTCACGTAATTTTTTTTTTCACATTTATTAATTTGATGAAACTAAATCTTTAAAATTGGTACCTACACTTTTTTTTTTTTTTTTTTTTTTATTAAACGTCGCCCCACACTAGCAATTTCTCCTGTATCGTGGGTGCGTTTCACAAACACGAAATATCACATACACAAACACCCAGACTCGGGACAAACATCTGTGGTTCGCACAAAGTTTTGCCCCGTGCGGGAATCGAACCCGCAACCCTTAGCACAGCAGTCCAATCGCTTAGCCACTGCGCTAATCAGGTCGTCAAATTGGTCTCTTTAAAATTGGTACCTACACTTTTTTATTTAGACAATTAAATCAAACCAATATGTATAATAGGAGAATACTGGTATGTACTCTATTCTTGCACAATACGAGTATAAGATAAAAGAAACTAAAGCGGTTGCGTAGTTTCATTTTGCCATTTAACAAAACTAGTACCGAAGTAACAGAGTGGGCTTTTTGCGGAGTTCTTTTATTTTATTCTAGCGTTACAAAAATACTGGGTATCTCTCGAATAACTGACTTTGTATTATTTAAATAGTCTTCGCCATTACGCTATACGAATACGTGTAATATATTACGAACAGTAATATCCAGCTGCTAAAATATACCTGAGGAATAACGACCCAAAATTTTATTTCACAAAACGTACGACTATAATAAGGTGGTTGTATTTTAGAATTTTTCTCGCAATCCATTACCCACCAGCATAGGTTCAAGCACCACGGCCGTACAATGACCTAGTAAAGTGCGCGCGCTATTTGATACGACAAAATGAAGATATATGCGTTGTCATGAAAGCGAACCAGTAACCTCACAGTAACAAATGTATCGCGCAAATATTTTTCACTGAAATTCTACGGACGTTTGATTTATACAACTTTATGCGCGCATGCGTATGATGTTTTAAAATTGTTATGTAGCTGGAATAAAGGTTATGAGGTTTTAATTTGCTGCGTCTGGTATGAATGAGTTTTATAGGTCGACGCATAATGTGGCGGTGGCTCTAAGGTATTAGAACAAGATTCGTATGCACACAGTTCGAGGTCAAACCCAGGGATCCCCAAAATAACTTTTTCAATGTTTGTTTCAAGTATGTACTTGTCCCTAGTAAAAAATATGAGAATGGTAATGCAATTATCCGTCTATATTACATAACAAATTGGAATGTACTAAACAAATCAGTGTCGTCACTAAAAATATACAAAGTCAGTCTCATTATTAATGAAAAAAACTTACATCAACAATAAAATCGTGAACACTTAAGCATTGAATGTCAAAGCGTCACCTCGGGGTGTATAATGTGTCTAGAGCGCTAAGTGTCTGTCTAAAGTGTCGGCGTAGAGTGTCAGACACAGTCACACCCCAGCCTCTTATCTGCAGACCGTTCGAGTGGATTGGAGGGATCTCAGCCAGTTTTTAATTGAAGTTTTTTTATGTTCTTCCTGCGAGTACCATTGAGGATTTCTTTTTATGTCTATTTCTTTTATTGTTTATTCAGATTTATGTAGTATTGCCGCGTAATTCAATTTATCTGATTGGTTTGGTTTGATTGAATTTCATAAAATAATTATTAAAAAAAAACATAAAAGCACAACACAATATTTGACGTACATAAAATAATCAGATATGACTATCTCAAATTAACTTACTATATTGAAAGTGCTTTAGTAAATTTATTGTAAGTGAGAGATTCTCAAAAACTCATACAAAGAAATTCTGCTTTTTTCAATATAACGTAAAAACGCGTCAAAATCCCAAACTCGAAACTGCCAGAGACTTTTGTACTTAAAACCCCCAATAAAACTTTTCTTGATCAACCCTAAAAACCTCTTAGCATGGATCATTAGACCAACAAGGGTAGACAATCCGACATTTAAAGTAATTAAAACTGTGTCTTGGTGTACAAGGATGAAATATGTAAGTATTCTTCTTTGAATGGTTTAGAATAATTATGTTATGGAAGCAATTATAATGCGGAATACGATTACTATAAGTAATTGTAAAAGGCCTGTTTTACTATAGCAAAAAACTATCGTAGATGTCATAGTAATGAAAATAATAGCATATAAAATGTAAAATTATAGGATATATACCTAAAAGTATATAGTATACCTAAAAATAAAGAAATATTTAATTTAGTAAGACTTGACTGCCAGTAGGTGATACCAAAAATCGAAGTCGACTATAATAATATTATCTTATGCCTACTTATTATCCAAAAACTTAATATTTTATTGTAAGATAAAAAACTATATCTAGGGCGTACTTAAGTACCTACTTGATTTGTCACTATCTGATAGCACTTTTATGCCCTAAGAATGGCAACAATTTCCAGTAGTATACGATATACGTATTCCTTAAAACCAGAAAGAGTATTCTTTCTTCAAAACTATTAGCACCTTTAGGTAATAACTGTACTTATTCAATACTGTATAATTTTCAGAACAATATGCTAGGATTATTCTTATCATAAATCGTTCAAAGCTAGCGGATCAACAAGCTAAATTCATCCATTGCTTCGTTCACAGAACATAACTTCTAACCACCCCGTCTGAATCTTTAGGAAATAATTTTCGTCAGTCCGTAGTCAAGTAATACCTACTGCAGCCCACCGGCCTGATCCCTAATCTCTTAATCGGCTTTACGACACGAAAGTATAGATAGAACAGTCTATTCTTAGCCGAGGAATAAATAGCGAATACGAAAATATTACTGGAACCACTCACACAGTACGTGTGTGGTTCTTTTGAGTTGTCGATGTAAATTATTGTACGGTTTTTTGAATATGTATGTGCTTGTGGCCTTCTACTTCATTCGCATTTAAGCCGTGTGATTTCCGGCCTAGAACAGATCACCTCTTTTTCTCCCGTGGGTGTCGTAAGAGGCGACTAAGGAATATTTCCCAAAGGGATGGGCAACAGCGTTCCCGTGTAGGTATTACTCACCGTTCTGCGGTTGCTAACCAGCCTACCCACTGTTGTGGCTATAGGCAAAACCCCATGAGGGGTACCTAAAAAAACGACCCCAGTTCCCGGCCACCCTACTAGTCCAGGTAATTGGTAGAGACTGGATGGCGAAAACGGGAAACTGGTCCTTGTTCCGTACCCTGGGGAGGTCTTCATCCAGCAGTGGACTGCAATAGCCACCCAAACCCAAAAGGCTATTAGAATCTAAGACATGTATTACAAACTTTTTACCAGACAAATCTTCTAATTAGAATATCGTTCAATATAAAACAAAACGCTTTCATTATTAGAAAGGATAGGTATCCAAAAAGCAAAGAGCTTCGTGACTTTGGATATCTGTGTAGGACCAACCATCGTCTTATTCTACTTTTAAATGTTCCATTAACATTTCCTTCCGCCGAAAATCGTTTAATCGGCCGGAATTGTGCTGATTATTCTAGAACTTTTTGTACTACACTTCAGCTTGGTCATTAGGTATTATTGCTATAATCATTGGGCTTGCTAATTGGATTGGTGATTGCGGTTTATTTTCAGTGTTCAAAACGTCTTAGTTTGCTTCAAGACAGCTTGGCCATGCAACGAAAACTGACAGCAATCACAATTATCGAAGTTTCGTGATTTATATCATTATAAATGGTTTAGTCATGTATAGATAGATGTACAATGGAAAGGATGGAATTACGCTTGGGGTAATATTCTTACCATGATTAATATGTTTAACAGCAACTGCTACTAATATGTATCATACCATCGCACCTAGATCCTCCAGACTAGGAGACTACGACATTTTAAAAATCATATTTAAATTGGTCTGATTTTTCTTCCCATATATAGGTACTAGCAAAAATGATAATCGTTGATATGTTCAGCATAACCCACGAACTAATATAATTGAAATGCAAAGTGCGATGTTGCTCGCTACGTAATTACAGCGTGCCGTGCGAACGGACGTACACGCTTTGACAAACTGTTACGCAATTAGTAGCAGTTGCACATTACGTAATAAGCCCGCGGGCGGTCGTTTCCGTCGGGTAGAACACTGATTGTAAGTCGACTGCGCGTTTCGAAGGGAAAGGATGGGATGATGTTGTATTAGAATGAGTAATGTATAACTTATGTGTTAAGGGCGTCGTGTTTTGTGAGAATTATAATTTTCTGGAGCACTTTGCAGATAAAGCTCATTTAGTTTTCATTTTGCTAAAAAGTTTTCGTATTTTCATTTGTATGTGTATTTTTATAAATGTTAAGCCGCTCATCCTTTTAATACGAGTAAATACGATTACAGATACAATACAAACCACTCAGACTCGTAACAGATATTTTAGTCTGTGGGCGGCCGAATTAATTGTTGTGAATCGATCCATAGGTCATAGAAATTCTACCTCTGTGGTTTTTTACTCTATTCGAATTGAATGGTTCAGAAGGACTTTGTTCGCTTTATAAGCCATTTACACAAATGGTTGTATTGTATTCTAAATCACTTCGAATTAAGGTGTAATAAAAATACAAATGAGTGAGCAAACTCAGGTGTTAGTAAATAGGTTATTTAGGTATAACATGCAGACTTTAAAGCTATTTTGTTGCGTTATTACTATAATGATGCGATGATCATAGGCGTGATGTTATATATATTCATAATACTGTAGCAATTATTTTTAAAGTTAAGCGCATCAATCTTTAAAGATGTCAATATAACAAGATAGACACTTGCAAAACTAGATAATGAACTGTTGTTATCATTGCCAAGAAATGACTTCATAATGAGTTTAAGAAGCTTGTAAATAGTAGTCTGGTTGGTTAAGATCCTAAGCAATAAGATAATAAAATGAAAAGTAGAAAACCAGGTAGGTATAACCCCAAACTGCTGAAAGAACAAAACAATTGAAGCATGACATTGATATAAGGCTCTTTTTTAATCCGTTCCTTTTTCTATTTATTCCAAACGTTTAAGCACAAAAAAAAACGACAAACGTATTTATTTAAGGATAACTCAGACCACTAAAGGTTATATAAAATCACAAAAAAAGTATTGCGTAACAAAGACAATTTAAAGCCTTTTTAGACGCGCAGTAAAGGTATATCGGTTAGTCTCCACCGCATCGTTTTTGTCACGGTCGGTAAACGGCAACACGGTCCGAAATTACACGTGGGCTTTGCGTCCCAGTAATGTTACCCTCCCAGAAATTGAAGCATGTTTCCATTATATTTACACGAAATTTAAGTGGGAACACGGAGCGACCGGCCAATTAATGTGGGCTTAGCATGTGTGCGTGCGTTTACGTAGTTATATGACAATGCTGTAGGGACAGGAAAGTGCGAATTTTAGATAGTACCAGTACCTTTTCTTAATTGGACTTTATGATTTGCTGGAAATATTTTGTTGGTCCTACTTAGTGATAAAATTCGGGTATTTTTTAAATCTTTTAATAAGGGTTGCTAGTACAGGGCGTTGTTGAGTCCCCTGATGATGATCCCTTAGTATGTTCGAAACAACCTCGACTGTCAATCTCGCTACTCGTACCATCCACCACTGGGCAAACTCTACACGTCATAACCAATTTTCATGTCACTAATGTTACCATAGTATAATAATTAATATACAGTTTTTTTTTTATATAACGTCACCTCACACTAGAAATTTCTCCTGATCCACATCATCAGTCATCAGTTGGTACAAATTTTTGTCCCGTGCGGGAATCGAACCCAGCACAGCGCAGCAGTCCAATAGCTTACCCACTGCGCCAATCAGGTCGTCATACTCCGCATGTAACAATCTGGACTATTCTGTAATGCCACAATCTCCCAGAACAACTTTCAAGAGTCGGGTGAGGTTTGAACAAACTACAGCCTATCTTGACGATATTCAATTGTTACCAAACTACAACGATACGGGCCACATAAACGACCTTTTTTCTTTTTCCACGAGTGTTTCAAATCCGAATATCGAACCGACACGTTCGTAATTTGAAATGTTATTCTACTTGCGAATGGCATTTGACATTTCGTCCTTGATAGTTTGCCATTCATGCGACTCGCTAGTTGCTTATGGATCCGAAACGACGAGCATCGATATACATACGATTAATCGTATCTAAGTAGGTACAGTCAGCAACAAAGGTAGCTCAACGATGAATTAAAAAAAAATCATTTAATTTAAAACAATAATTTGAATTGATGTTTTTTCATTATTTAACTTGTTTCGTGTTGCGACTTACTTACCTACTTGTAACTGTATGTTTTGATACGGAAATTTCGATGCTCATTTTGGCAGCATAATAAGTATTATTAAAAGTAGGAATGTAAATACAAAATAAACAAATTTAAATATGGAAAGAAACGTTATTTCATTAATACTACGCAGAATTAATAAAGTTCCGCACAATCAAATTGAAATGTGGTACCTAGACGATTTAAATAATTACATAGCATGTTTATATATTTTCCATAGAGATGCCTCGTAATATAAAACGCAGTGGTTATAATTACGTAAGTTAACTGTACTTGACGTATTAATTCTAGGTCTGAGTTCATTTTACGCAATTATATGAAACATTTTATGTTAAATAATGTTTACGAAGAAAATAATAGTATTTTTACGACTAACTACAGTAAGTACCATAAGGTTAATTAATCTTGAAGCCATAATTGAGCTAGGCAAAAAGTAAATATTATAATTTGAACAACATTTAAAACGAATTATATAAGCAGTCGAAAATCTGCGCCTTCGTTTTTGACAATCCTGTGCCTAGAATTTCAGAGGAAATACTTTTATAACAGATGAAAGCAATATGGTATACCTACCGGTATGCTTGCCGAGTGGTATGCGGCCTAGAATTGACCAACCCCTTTCTTCCCGTGGGTGGCGTAATGGCGATTAAGGGAAAATCCAGAAGATGGGCAGCAACGTCTTTTGTAACTTTACCACCAATTCTGCGAATCCCAAGCCGTTTGCCAAGCTTGCACTGTAATGGGGAGGCCTTTGTCAGCAATGGACGTGATCCGGCTGACAATGATGGTGTTGAATATGGTATACCATTGTGATACGATTACTTAATATTTGTTAAACATGTATTACATTCATAGCACGGTAAACCATTTTCTGTTGTTTTTTTAATTTATTATACAGGTTGTTATTAATTTGAATAGAGACTAGAAACATCTGTTACAAACGTTATTTCACCTCCTGTATACGATGAACGCACAAATTGTGTATTACAGCTCAAAGTTCCTCTACACTTGACAAGGTATTCCCCAGGTATTGCCTCTCTAGCACGTTACAAAAGATCACAGGGAACATGTTTCTAGGTCGACGCTCAACATATAACACATGACTTTTACAACTTAGGTTGACAACGAAACGCTAAGCAATTCTGTCTTATCTTTGATATTGTGAAGGCAGGTTGAGCTGCTGGGTAGTTTGCTGCGCTGTTTTTTTTACCCAGCTATAGTTTTAGGAAGCGGTGACTGCGTGGGGCTGTCTTGATGTAATTTGAAGTGCAAAAAGTACTAATAATATAATTAGTTTAATTTGAAAATAATTACGATCTTTATTAATTAAAGACAATATAACTTGTAAATTGTGTAGAAATGGCATTGAAGTTAGCAGCCAGGAGTTATATTCGTACGGTTGCAGGTTTTAACAGGAACTCTTTCAATATCATAGTTCTTTCTTTGTCAATACCTACGCTATTAGCTAATAATTGTGCCTGAAAAATAGCAGTAGACTCATCTTCGTTTTTTTGTATCGGCATAAGTTATTTTCACATGAAAATAGTTGTAAAAGCCGCGGTAAAAGGATTGGCCTAACAACAAGCATGGTAGTTAATAGATAGGATGACTAGCTGCCCGCATAGGGTGTACGAGAGGTAGGTACAGTCGACCAAGAAAATGGTGTACCAGTGTTGAAAAAAATTTTCTGCGAGATCTAATTGTCACCAAGGTTGACTTTACCGACGGAGTATAAAAAATCCACAATTTAAATTATTTTGGGGAACATCGACCATGTCGTTTCATGACATTCGAATGAATCTCAACCGTAGGGTAGTAGACTATATTTTTGGTCGACTGTACCAACTTAGATGTCGCCACTTGCAAAGGTCTCTTGGACTCTAAGGGCGTCAATACCACCACATAATACATAATATAATATTAATGCGTAATAAGTAAAGCTTTTGATATTAAAGCGCTCGGTTTTATCAACATTTAACAGACCGTGTTTAATATTATACTTTGTATGGAAATATGCACATATGGCACAGTTTTCCAACTCTCTTTGTATAAGCAAATGAGATGTAGAAAATACATTGTTAATTGGAAAATAATGAAATTCAGTTGTAATTTAATTGTGATGTCATGCGGTTTTGACAGCAAGGCGTCGTGTAGTTGCGTAGTGGTTAAGTTTTAAAGCTTACTCGCTTAGGGTAGTGAGTTTGATTGTTCTTTAAAGACAAATGTTAGTATGACCTAAGGGTGCTTACAAACTAACGATGTTTGAATTAACTAACTAACTTAACGAAAAACTATTACGGTTCAGTTCTTAGAGAAAATAATTTTCTCGTGCAGATAAATACAAATCACTATCTATAACAGATTTTCTGTCATTTATTATCTTGCCAAATACCAAGAAAGTACATTAATTATGACATTTAATTTGTATAGTTGTCTGTTTATAGCTATTATTAGTAGTCTTAAAAGCGATTGGAACTTTTAACTTTGAACTCGCGACATAACGCACGTAAATCCGGTCGAAAATGCCTCGGAACTTCACCCATTGTATTTGGACTATTAGTCAGGAATATATTTTTAGCAAAAACCCCGACACCTTCACGGCCGATTAGTTACCTCCGATCACAATGACCCATATCATTTGTGTGATATAAACACACAATTACTAGCACACTTTCTTTGTTATGTTGAAGCTATTTACTCCATTTACCCCAGTATCTGGGTTATCGAGTTCCTTGCACAATACGACGTCAGACTGTCCCTCCCTTCCGACCTCGCGTACCTTATATTGATACGTAAACAGCTCGTACATTGAATATTATGTTAAGATACAATTTGCATAAAGCAATTTATAGCGTCATTGTAGCGCCTGCGATAAATATCGGTCGTACTAACGATTTATAGATAATTCGTCGTATTTGTATGTAATAATAGTAAGTTTGGAGATTCATGCTTTTATTTTTGCAATGTCTTCGACTGTCGCGACGTTTCCGTTACGGTACAATTCTGCAGTAACTGTATTGATTTCGACATATAAACCTCTTTTTAGTATCATACGCGAATGGGATTGACAATCAATGTTTTTTTACTGCAACGATAAAATTCTTTGTTGAGTAAGAGCACGTAAGTACCTATATACTTAGGATATTGGAGGGTGACTTTGGTACTTATTGTTTTTGGACGAGTTTTGGCCCTGTATTTTCTATCAAGGGCTTCTGTTACCATTGGCGTCCTTTAAATAGATATGCTAAATAAATTTGATTGGTTTTGTTGCTATAAGATAACTGTTAAAGTATTGTTATATATTATATTGTTCAATACCCTATTAACTATTAGTATTTTTTCTGTAAACCTCGTTTTATGGAACTGCTACCTTAATGACAGTATTATAATTTGCACTAAATGATGGGTATGTTAAAGCTTCATAATAATTATAATATTTAACTATTTGCCACCTAATAAATAAGGTTATTTATTTCTACTTTAAAATTTGTTTTTGAGATGGAAAAAGCACATTTTATACAAGATAACTACACACACAAATATTTTTTAATCCAAATTCTTAAGTAAGAACCCCGAAATCTTCTTTCCTTTTACCAGCTGATATCCCAACTATGTATCTCTTGTTACAGAAAGCCAAAGACTGATATTATGAGAACTAAACTATGATCAAATCGGACACTCGAACTTGAGCGGTGACCAGTGATAGTCCGAGCATGAGGTGATAAGTGCCAAAAGCAAAATGGCGATGGTCATATCGCAGACGACGAAGGCTGCTATTGGTGGGTTCTTAGCGCTGATGATTCTTGGAGCCGTCTTAGTGGTCGGAGCAGCGGTGGGATGGTTCGACCCGCGAAGAGAAGATGAGGATACGCCAGCGAAAGTGAGCGCCAGATTACAAGGAAGAACCTCCTTTGTCACACATCGGGCCGTAAGTATTATAAAAAACTAAATAATAGAATAAGTCACTTATTTCTATAACTATTATTACTTGTCAAATCCTGAGTTACGTCTATATTTTCGTCTCCCAAATTTTAGTTTGAAACTAATTCTAAATATATCTGCATCAGATGAAGTATTCAAAGAAAGACCTTAAAAAACCAATTTCAATGGTCAATTAACATGCTTTAGGAACAATATTACAAGTCATAGGTACATAATATCAACTCAACGCACACATATCAACTTGGAAAGGGATCGTTAGCGTATCGCCTATCGCCTCGCCGTCAAACATGCGTCAACCTAACGTAAGCACGTAACCAAAGCGGATCAGCTGCTTCGATACGTCAACTCGGCTACGGCTGGGCGACGCGGACGCCGCACTTACGGCTCGCCAAATTCGAGCTTGTCCCGAGGCGAGCCTATTACCTTACGATTCCGAT
Organism: Abrostola triplasia; assembly: GCA_946251915.1. NCBI lineage: Eukaryota > Metazoa > Arthropoda > Insecta > Lepidoptera > Noctuidae > Abrostola > Abrostola triplasia. Next base: position 4,294,260 of record OX276433.1, read on the forward strand.
TAGTGTGCGTTGCTGCACGGAGTTTCATACAAAGAATACTGCACGATTCGAGTTGATACGGACCTTACTACATATGCCTCTACGATATCGATATTCCAGTTATTCGTTCGTTAATACGATTGAGTAAATAACTTTACAACAAACTGATTGCCATTCGCAAAACCACAGCCACAATATTATTCACTTACTAAGCAATATATTCGATCGTTAAACAATAATTTCAGCTTTGTTCATTGATGGACAATTGAGAGGCCATTGTAACAGGCATTTCAATCGAATAGACCAGAATAATATGAGAATCACTCTAATTAACGCTAAACAGTCCAACAATATAGTGTTTCAACTAATTTACTTCACTATTTTAGATTCATAGCTTAGAGTTTAGCTTTGATTCTAAACAATTTTTTTTGACAATATACGATTCTCTGCGAGTATTCAAAAACTTTTGCAATTCATTAGTATCTATAATTTCAATTTCTTTCTGGTAAAAATTGTTCTTTTTAATGTCATATAAAGAGCTTTTAGCGTTATACAAAAGGCTTTAATTATTGCCATACTAACCGAAACCTAAGATTTTTTGTAAGTTTTCCATAGGTATTTAGGTATAGTCTTTCTCTTCTACATCTTCTTGTACTTACTAGTAGGTAAGGTTCGATTCCGGGCCGCAAACACGAGCGATGTATGAAGCATCGTCCATAGCGATACCTATGCAAATAAATTAATGAAACATGATAGGAATACCGCTTTGGTATTCAGTTACGGTATCCCAGCAATTTCGATAGATATTAAAATTATTTCATACATTGTATTGCGTAGTGTATTTAGTAATATCGATAGACCCGTAGTTTAGTGTATATTTAACGTAGTGGACGTTGAATAGTATTCAGGCAAATGGACTACCTACTCTTTATGTTTGTTAGTATCAAATTTTGGACTTGTTGACAATGTTTGATACAAAATACTCGATAGTGTTTGAAAAATGATATAGTCTACCTATATGAAGCTCGAAATCAATCATTTGTAAAAGATTCTTCATTAATATTTTATCGTCTAGGTTTCCTGCTTTTTTATTATTACCTATAGGTACATACTTAGTTAGCGAAGCATTAACAGCTATTTGTAATACAATATTAGCTAGACAGTTTGGTAGTACAGATAGTAAGAAAAAAAAACAACGTCAACCTCAAACTTGGGGTTATGTGTTTTCTTCTTCTTTTATAGGCTCTCAGCCTTACAACCAGTCTTTTTAGGTTAATTTACCGTGGCAACGTGTTATTGTACTTTATGTCATGTAAGTATGACGTCACGATATAAAAAGAATTTTAGGTAGGTATGTCTACAGGGTGAGAAATTACCAAAATACTAAGCTACTAAGTAACAGCTTAGGATAATATATAAAAATGGAAGCACATGGGAATGACGGATGCGCAGTCATTTACGAGTCTAACCCTCGAAAGCCACATGTTAGAGCCTGCCTCGGATTTTTCCAACAAAAACAGCATTGTTTTGGTTTGAATTTCTCTGTTTTGTAATATTTTTTTTCACTTAGGACTGTATGTTTTGCGTAAAAATGTGTGGCAGTAAGGTACCAGCGGAATGTATGAATTCTTTTTAGGTTAATGTGCGTTCCGAAATGTTTTCATTTGGGTAGTGTCCATGATTTTGAACAGTCGAATTCCGTAAGCGCATGATATGGAATGGGCGATTAACCCTTGTAGATACTCTTAGTGAAGACCCATGCATTAAGCGAACGAAATTTAACACAAAAACATCCGACCAACATTTTTGGCACAGATGTCACCTCATTATGAAAGCACAAAATTCATTAAAATAACTCCCGCACCCACAAAACATTCACGGTCCCATTATTCGAGTGTGAGCCCGCTTGAACGGAGGTCGACAAATTTCATAGATTATAAAGAAGATAGCGTAAGCGAAACTGCCTTTTTCCCCTCCGTATTCACACTTAAAAAGTTAAATTCTCCTTTCTGGTCGTATAGCGGACCGTTTTCAAATAAAAGCAAACATTAATTAACATAAAACACACGAGAGTTTTAAATGTTGTTGTGGAACACGGATCGGCGATTGTTTCATTCGAATTTATTTTTATTCATCAGCCAGTTTCAGTCTTGAAATTGAATTCGAATTTGTATTAGGTATATTATACACCTACAATACTAAATGGGCATAATCTAGAAGTCATCAACATAATCTGTTACGTATGAAATAAACCCTAAGTACACCGCTCCATTGTCTACTCCAATACAAATATCGGTAATAATCTATTCCAATAAACTAAAAATTGTTATTAACTTAGACGGAATTCCTTTATGTAAATATACCTCTAAGGCATAACGCTTATCATATAATTTTATAGTTCGATTCGACTCGGTACCCGCACAAATATTTCGCTGCTACGAAAATAACAGTATTAACTTGCTCACTCTATACATACATGGTTAAATATGTATGTTCCGCTCATGCTATTTTCCTTAAGGGCACGCTTCTCCTGATTTATCGAAAATTCCTTTGAAACGAAGCACTTGAAACATCTTCACCGAAAATGCAAAAACGCTACCATTTTTCAAGAATCCAAATAGGAGTTCGGCTACAAACATTTTATCCTTCATCTCCAACACACCGCCCCGAGTGAAAAGCTGATACATGCAACTCAAAACTCATACAAATTGTACCAAAATGAGATCTATAAGGGCGTATATTATACAAAAAAGGTTCGCTGATAAAACAGCGGGTGTATTGGTATTGTCCGCCAGAGGTCTGACCTGGAGCCCGTTCAATAGATTTCATGAGTAACCCTTCCCTAGGAGAGTCAAGTCACGCCCAGAAATACTCGGTCCAAGCATAGGTACCGTACAGTCGCAGCCATACATATAAATAATTCATACGAATAGATACGAGTCGATATTGAAACAATCCGCTACTGTATATACTTTTTAGGGAGCTCCACTTAAGGCGGAGCGTGGATAGTGTTTTGTTGTATCATGCAAATAGGATTTGGTTGGATTTAAAAATTATGTTACTTTTATACGTAAACGTTTTCGGTACTTTGTTGGAGCAACAGAGCGAAGTAAATTGGCCCAAGGCTAATCCGGGTATTAAATAAAAACATGTAGATTTTGGGCTTGTTATCCTGAGTAAATTCGAATGTTATTGAGTTGGCAAACGCTTATATTATTATTTTTGTGTGTATTTACCTATCTATAAGCATTACGCATATGTTACCTGAAGGGGTAGGTAGTCTTTTTGCACATCTGCGTTTTACCGAACATTCAAACTCATATCTGTACCTAACATAGAGGGTGTTAAAAGTCGTGTATTGTATTAGGTTCTCTTTTATTCATTTTTATTAAAGCGTTGCCCCACACTAGGCATTTCCTCTGTATCATGAGTGCGTTTCACAAAAATGAATTATTACATACACAAACACCCAGACTCGGGAAAACATCTGAGGATCAGACATTTTTTTTGCCCCGTGCGGGAATCCAACTCGCGACCCTTAGCGCAGCAGTCCAATCGCTAAACCATTGGGCCAATCAGGTCGTGAAAATAATGTTCTGTGGTGGAATCACATTGGTGTTTCCCTGATTCCAGACCCACTACGTACGGTATTACAGTGCAAAATGTATGTCTATGATGTATGTAGATACTCGACCGGAAAAAATAACTTGTACTGGCAATCATTTATGTAAAAGTGTACTGGCAGTGAATCCCTATAATTTTCGGTATAGTTTATGATGTATTTAGATATCGAACGCTATGTATCGTACTTCAAAGTGACAATTTAATAATTATGTAGTTACTACCAATCAATATGAAACAAATTATTTTCATTTTCAACATTCACAGGTTGGGATTATATTTCTTGCCTTGGATTAGATTTCCCTTCCTTACATTCTTTTTTTGGAGATCGGGTCGGTCGCTTCCACAAGCTTACCAATGCGTGCATATTTAGTAACTGCGCTATTCATGACGTCACTAATTACCTCCTTTTATAACCCTTTGAGCGCCACTTTCTTTAAAGAAATCGAACGTTTTGGTGCTTTCTACGCCACGATTTTATTAAATAATTTCTAATCGGAACAATTATTACGATTATTGTTTGTTATTACATAACACAGATGTACCGATTAGATATTGTCTTTTGATACAGTTATGACGTGGAGAGACGGAAACATTAGTCTTCTATACAAGACCGTAGCACTTAAACGGTTAAGGTTTAAGAAATACGTTACAACATAGTACACAAACAATAATTTATTTGAGCCCGGTTGTATAACAATGTTGTATAATATGTATATACAATAAATGACATACCATGTACTGGATCTTTTGAAGTTCTTGGTAAGAGTTAGGCCACTCCCTTTCCGTGAGGGCTAAAAGTGACGTAGTTGTTCAAAAGGAAGGTAAATATAAGCTGATATAATATGCTAAGTATGCAGTTTGCTTTCATCACTATATCTTATGATAATAATTGTTGAACAGTGAAGTGAAAGTGTATTAGATTGATTAAAACTCTGGCGTGGTTTTGAGATTGTAATCAAAACTAACGAAATCAGAATTCAATGAAATCCGTACCTACATTTAGAAATTAAGCAATAACCGTCACTTTTAACAATAAAAATAAAAACTTTGTATATAAAACAGTACCTAATTCCATAGTACAATTTTATTAACTACCAATTATCCGGGGACAGCCTAACACAAAAATACGATAATTGCCCCAAAATAATAATCCATGTAACACAAATTACGGTCCACTGTCCTTTAATTAAAAATGACCATTCGAAATTATCATCACATAAAATTTTATAACATTCCTATAGTATCATAACTTCACATTTATTATTATTATCCACATTTATTCCCAAAACAGAATGATTAACATTAATGTGTACAAAATTTGTATCATTAACGAATTTGTGTACATTGTTTGTAAACATTATAAATATATTAATTGCTTAATTTATGGCATTAGCATTTGGACTGAGGTGCGAACAAAATTAAAAATGGTTGCCTAGTACACGCGATTCGATAATTAAGACAATGTAACGATCTGTGTTCATAATTTTCGGTTACCTGAAAATTTTGGGTGTTACAAGTAGTGGGTGGTGGAAGGGGTCAAAACACAATGACCCTATTATAAGCTTATCGTGACAAAAAGACACCATTATTTGATACGATTAGTGATTATAATTCCTGTGTATCTTCTGTTATGATAAAAATAATTGATCAAACAAATACACAAATAAGAGAGCCTCGTTGGTCTAGTGGTTACTAAGCGCGACTGCTGAGCACGAGGTCCTGGGTTCGAATCCCGGGTCGGGCAAAGTGTTACTGGGATTTTCTATTAGGTAATTCTCAGTAGCAGCACGGAGTCTGGATTTGTGCCCGGTTGATGGCAATAGGCTCGCCCCCTATTACATTGGGACCTAAAAACATAACTGGCGAAATGTGGGTGTACTATATGTGTACCTCTGCCTACCCCTTCGGGGAATACAGGCGTGATGTTATGTTATGTTATATTATGTAATTGACCAAACAAATCGTATATTTAAGCCAAACAATTTTCATTAAATAAACACCAAAAGGTAGGATTATGAATGATGAAAAGTTAACGTAATGCAACACAAAATATAGTCTAGTTTGCAAGAAAAAAACACGAAAGTATGCAACTACATTAGCCATTACATTACCCGTTATACCTGCACGAGGTAGATTCACTTCGCCCACTTCTCCTTAGTATTCCTCCTTGAAAAAGATCCAGGATTTAACCAACATACTCGCACATTTTCTGCTATCAACAACTTCTCGCGGAATTATATTATCCAGCGATGTACATTGTTCCTTTTTCTCATGAAAATTTCTTCTTTTTGCTTCAGAGAAAGATCTGAAAGCTTTTTTGACTAAAAGGCTGTAGTGGCTTAATGACTGAGCTGATGACGTGTGGATGGATATACGTCATCATTGTAGATTCCTTTTATTTCGTCGCAGTTTCTATTCGGTTTTTATTTAGGTTTATTTCATTTTCCTTACGCTCAGCTCAGCTGTTTACTACGTCTACAATATACACCAAAACACTAATAACATTATGTCTGATGTACCTACCTTGTTCACTTAAGTTCGCGTTTAAATAACTTGATAATTTTTTGTACGTACCATGATCCGTGAATTGGCTGTTTCTCAAAAGTTTTTTCGTAAAATTATTTGGAAAGATAAAATAATTTTATTAATTAAGAATATTTGGTCTGCCTCGTTGTCCTAGTGGTTGCTAAATGCGACAGCTGAACACGAGGTTCAAATCCCGGGTCGGTCCATTAGGTAATTCTCAATAGCAACACAGAGTCTGGATTTGTGCCCGGTTTACGGCAATAGGCTCGCCCCCTATTACATTGGGCCTTAAAAAACATAACCGGCAAAATGTGGGTGTACTATATGTGCACCTCTGCCTACCCCTTCGGGGAATACAGGTGTGATGTTATGTTATGAGTTATAACATTCGGTTTATGTAAATTGTATACACCTGAAATCAAACAGAATATCTACCGACTTAGCTATCAATTTAGCTCAGAAACTAAACACAGTCCATTCGAATTCATGAAGTAAATGACAAATATCCTATGTAAATTACCAGTTAGAATACAAACAGTGTGGAACCTACTCAATAATTAATTGCTCTTCGTAACTTGAAGCCCATGGGAGGTTGTGAGTTAGGTCAAGGGCGAACGATCGAAAAATCATTTAGCTTAGCGTTTGACTGAGTAGTTTTCGTAGAAATTTGTTGTGAAACTGGTAAGACCTTGGTGAGAATTGATTTTTCACGGGTATCAACACGTTTTAGCAGCAATATTTAACACTATACTTTTATACTATAAGTAGGTAAGACTACAAGTAATGCTTATAATACAGATGCTATCAAGCCTGTATTGCCTGAATAGCCAGAATTATTTTGCCTGCGGATATTCGTCCTCTGTATTGAGACTCTTAAGGCCAACGCAGACCGGGACAGCATGGCAAGGGATATATTTTTTTACCAATAGACATTCAAGACTTCGGGGAGTACAGGCGTGATGTTATGTTTATGTTTATTACTAGCAAAATGTTTCATAGATGTTGTTAGAAGCAGTCATGAAAATGTAAATCACAGACAAATACATAATTCACGATAGGAATCAGAGGCACATCACCAATCAAAAGCATATTTTATCAGCTAATAGCGAAAGCTTTCCTAATTACATTCCGAGGCCACTTTCATCTTCAAAGTACAATTGATAAATGGGTTCCATTTTTCATTGAAGTAATAAATTGTTAAAATATTCAATCTAGGCTAAGAACCCAGTCGTCAAGGTAAATTAATTTCTAGAAGCTATCTACTGAAAAAAAAATATCGTCTACATAATATTTTATCTGTAGGTACAATAATTACATAAAATTTTTGGAGGAGGCTGTAAATAAATAACTACTACTTAAATCATTCTTCTTGCAAGCTTCAAGAATTCTTGATGTGGTCTTGCATGGCACTCAGTTTATCACAAATTGGAGACCCTCTCTATTTCTGAGTATGTATGTCTGCGCTTCATATCTCTCCGGCCGCCATTCCCGTACTCTATCCTTCTTCTTCTTATCGTATGGTTGATGAACAACCTGGTGTCAAATATTAAAGCGCCTGACATGGCTTTATACACCTTCATTGTTTTTAGCAACTAATAAATAATTTATTAAGTTTTCCATCTCACCGGACTATGAGTCATAATTATAAAAAGAAATCACATCTTTGTTTGAGTTCAATTTGAGCAATGTTTCACCTTCGAAGTTTTCTAGTCTCAGTAGGTTGAGGTTGGGAAATAAATATTTATATTATATTCTATACTATCGTCATTTCCAAAATGGATGCCAAATATTTCCGTCTTATCTTTATTTTATTCAACTGACGCATTGTCTTCACCTAAAACAACATATAAGTACCTACATAGTAATAACGTTATACTTCACGATTTATGTTCGTGTCTACGGAATTAACACTCCCACCGCCCTTAGTAACTAGACCAAGTGTTTTATGCTGCGATGCTCGCTTATTTTGGAATTTTCGTCACCTGTGCAGCCGCCACGGATTAAACTGCGCCTTTGGAATTTACGCTCCGAACACACCTGAGTATTTCACGTGAAATAAGAAACCGCGATTTTAAATTTAGGAGACTTCTAAAGATTGAATTTGCGATTTCTTATTCCACTCCGTAATTATTGTTTTTAACCCAACTGTGAACATTTGAACAACCTACTTTTTTCATACATAATGGTTTACATTACAAACTTTTTTACTATAGGTATGTCCATCAAAACACGTAATAAAGTGCGATTAGAAAACTTACTTTACTCGCACGGTTCTAAAATGTTTATTCTTTTAAAGAAAAACCGAAAAGTACGAAAATATTTTGTACTTACTTCGGGCGACGCAAACGAGTTCTGGAGCTACAGCCAAATTTCAATAAAAATCACATTCAATAAAATTCACCTTAGAAGTTCTGAAAGAAATATCCATAAATAGTAGCACTTCATACAAGCACCATAGTGCCCCAATTCCCTAAATTGACTTTGTAAACTAAGTTCGAATCTTGAGACTTCAATTTAAAGTTTTGAACTAATCCTATTCTCGAATGATTGAAAATATTAGGATTACTTTATTCATTGCACGAATATCGAGTAAAACAGAATGGGTACCTGCGGGGTCCTTAGATTAAGGTCAGTTTTAAATGGATGTGTTACTCTTGAAAACTATGGTCGAACGTTGTGTCCACTGACAATAGTGATGAATTAAATAAATGACTTGCCACTGATCAACCCCCTTTATTGCCAAAATACCAAAACTGGTTTCCATCTGTCTTTTATAAATTAAAGTATTCATATTATTTACGGCTATATATGTACATCGGCTTAATTTGAAATACTTGGTACATTTATTGTAATCAGGCGTAATTCAAGTTACGTGGAAATACCGCAATCCTTCCACAATATAGCTGTTGTTTTTCCTACTCTCGTCAATTTTACGAAAACATTGTTACAATATATTTTAGAAGATGTTATGTAAAAGGCATTTATTTCATATAAAAGTTCAAAGTGTTTACTTCAAATAAACCAATAAGACGTATGAAGAAACATAAGGAAAACAGTGAAGAGTCTTGTTTTGCAGATCCAAATTGTCATTTTATGGAAAAGAACTCAAGTATTTGCCTCTTGTTTCTTTTTATAAAACAGGGTCAAGTTTTTTTGGGTCACTGATTGTATTAAATAAAAAGAAACGATCATATGCATTTTGTGTCGACACGAGCCCATAAATATAGCTCATGCTGTGGTAAGATATCAGCAAGTTAGTAGCAGGATTACTGCCTGAGATTTGCCAATCAATTAGTATTCTCGCGGAGGCTCTTCAAACATACCAGAATCCATTAACAGCATCAACCAAAATACTGCTCTATCGAAGTACGAAGCGCTAACCTTATTAAATCAACAAGCCGATCTTGGGTGAGAATAAAGCCGGTCTTTTGGAGGTCTTGCGCGGGGACATGGGTCTAATGCGTTGAAACCCTTTCGAGGACTTTAATTAAATAGGACACGAAGACACTTACAGTATTGTTTTGGAAATCGAAATTTTCGAATCGGAGTATATTATCTTCTTGGATTGATAGCTGATAAAACTCTGCATCTTTGCGACTTTTGGCTGGTTTCGTTCTTAGTTTTGGATTTGGACATAAAACATGTCTCAACGTCTTTGTAGGGTATTATACGTTTCCCATCCGCATGGTATGGTAAGGTATGTAGGCAGACCCCTCACCCCTGAACTCCAAACCCCTGCCCCATGAACCCAATAAGATCTACAAGGGCCTACCTACGAAAAATCTCACAATGCGTGCTCTGCACTTATCATGGCCGGGAGGCGGGATCGTAATAGCATTCTACCGTCAAGGTTTGCTATATCCTAATGCAAGTTGTACCTACTGCCTTAGTTAACTTTGCTCGTGCAAGTGATTTGTTATGTCTTAAGGGGTGCATTCAAAGAGCTTTCATGAGGCACGAAGCACAATTGATCGCACGGCGCACCCTGAAGAGTTAGCTCCAATAATAAACTGCAGACTGGGTAACATTTTTTGACGGCACGATTTGTTTTAATGATACTACAAAAGAAGTCATGACGTAAGACGATGTCACTCAGTCGAACCGTGAAGTACCTACCTATTGAAATAACTAGATTAATTATATCACTCTTCAAAATATCCAATTACCATTTTTTTATCGAGCGACAACGTTCATTACGTCCTTGACCAATTTGTACGAAAACTCATCATAGATATAAAAAAGAATGTATATTTTATTTCAGGGAAAATTCATTATTCATCACTATGACTACCGCTTTCAGCGGAAAGCGTTCGTGACTGAAATCATTAATTTTTTTATGCATTTTGATAATATAACTGTAGGTGAAAGTCACGGCCCATTCTTAACTAATATTTCATGTAGTTTACTCGTATACCTACCTACATGGTTATTTTCATGTTTGATTATCTGTGACGATATTTCAGTAATCATTATTCTTTTTACATGGTCTATAATCTTTTCCAAATTCGAAACTTTGACAGTTGAATTTTCATAAGTGCTTGTAAAAATTATGTTAAAATGTATAGATGGTATGATAAAAATTTAAATATATTAGCACTGAGCTGCACCGAGCTCTAATATGAATTTAGATTGTTCTTTAGCAAAATCCTTGGAGATAAGATTAAAATACATAACTATAAGTTGCCGGAAAAGTCACTTTTCTGAGGTGTCTAACCCTGGGCTTTGCTGAGTGGCAATTGGCTCGCCATGTATTGGGACTGGAACATGGGACTTAGGTTAAACGCCGAAAGTGTAATAAGTAAAACACTACCTACTCCATTGGACTTCACGGGCGTATGGAAGCTTCCATCAAACTGGACTCTTCAACAAGGAAGACGACAGCGAGGAACACCCAGACGGAGATGGCGGGACAAACTCGACTAGTTTATACCAGACTGGTCTTTGACACCCGGTAATAGGGAGATGTAGAAAGAGAGTGGGGAGGCCTTTGCCCAGCAGTGGGACATTCCAGGATAGTAATAATGGAAGTTTAGCAAAAACGAATAACCAATGAACCATTGTCCCAAACAACACCAGTCAACCACAGTCGGACGTAGTATTCAGCATGATTAAATAATGATATTTATTAAAACGTGATAGCATTGTACTGCTATACAAAGGTAATATTGATGATAATCGCGTTACCGATAGGAGCATGCACATTACACTCGTCTGTTGAATGAAACACGACTTTTCATAACACAGCTTATTATTTCGCTAACGATGACTACCACGCACATACACAGTCCATGTTGTTGTTATCAAATCACCAGGAATTACAATATGAATACATTGATTTACAATGTACAATTGTACATGCCTTTTGGCCGTGGTAAATGATCTAGCCAGTTAACAAATCACTAGCGGAGCTGACTGTCGAGGGTCTATAATACTATTATTTCGTCATCATCATCTGCCAGAATACGTCCACTGTTGAACAAAGGCATCCCCGTTGGAGTGGGAGGGGTTTCTACAATCACCATGTTTGGCAAGTGGCTTGGGGATCGCAGTATTGGTGGTGAAGTTACAGAAGACGCTGCTGCCCATCTTCTGGAATTTCCCTTAGTTGCCTCTTACGACACCCACGGGAGGAAAGGGGGTGGTCGATTCGAGGCTGGATACCACTCTGCAAAATTATTATTTTGTTTTGTTATAATAGCAAAATGTTCGCCTGATAAAATTAATTTACCAATAACAAGTCATATGAAACGCGCACAATGTATAAAACTCACTCGTAATGACAAAACGCTGTGAGTACTCCAGATAGATATCTACAAACCTTTGACTAAAAGTGATCAATCAGCTCACCGTGTTTGATAGACCAAACTCGAGCAAAACGCCATTCGAAGCAAAACAAAAAATAGTACAAAGAATAAAAACTGCATAAAGATAGGAAGGAAAATAGCTCAAATGATACGGTTTGATGGAAAGTCTAGACTGCAGCGGCGATGTAACACAGTCACGATATAATCCGTTTTTCGCGAAATGTTAGTCAGTCATGAACCTCGGTTTACCGTTCTAGAAGTTTCGGTATTGTATTGGAAATTACTTTTAATTGTACTGTACTTGGAACGGGTTTTGTGCCATATTTTACTTGAAATTGGAGGAAACAAATGCAGGCATTCCACTTTGTTGTAGGTACTGCTAAAGATGTATAAATCTATGGAGCTGTTAAGTATTAGATTTTAATATAACCACCTTAAGAAGATTAATTAGTTCTTGTTTTCATAACGATAATTCTTTTTTTTTTTAACTTTACTGACTGCCTTGTTGGTCTAGTGGTTGCTAAGCGCGACTTCTGAAGACGAGGTCCTAGGTTCGAATTCCGGATCGGGCAATGTGTCATTAGGTTTTCCCATTAGGATAGCCTAATTCTCAGTAACAGCACGCAGTTTGACTTTGTGTTCGGTTGATGGCATTAGGATCGCTCCCTATTACATTGGGACCTATACGAGGGTCAAACTGAAAGTTCTTAGAAAATCAAAAACTGATTACATTAGCCAGTTATTAGTTTTATTATATCTTTTCAAAATATTGTCCATTCACGTCAATACACCGCTGCATGCGATGGAACCACTGGGAAAAGCACTTTGCCCACTCGTCTTTAGGGTTCTCTTCAATGGCATCGCGATACGCAGCCACCGCTTCTTCAGCATTCATAAACCGCTTTCCTTTAAGTTTTTCTTTATTTTTTGGAAATAAATAAAAATCACAAGGGGCGAGGTCGGGGCTATACGGCGGGTGACCCAGTAATTCAACGTTTGATGTCGCCAAATAGTCGATCGTTCGCTTAGCGGTGTGCGACGAGGCGTTGTCGTGGTGAAGGAGGATCCTACTGCGAGGTCGTTTCTCTCGAACTTTTTCCAAGACAAGTGGCAAACAATTGGTAGTGTACCATTCTGCAGAAACTGTTTTTTGATCCTCTAACACAATTGTTGCGAAATGACCTATCCTTCCAAAGAACGAGGCCACCATTTTTTTTCCCGCACTTCGATCTCTCTTCACTTTAGTTGGCAACCTCTCGAAAGGAAACACCCACTGAGCAGATTGTCTTTTGGTTTCAGGATCATAACAGTAAATCCAGCTTTCGTCACCTGTTAGTATGTCGAACACAGCATTTGAGTCACCTCCGTTAAATCTTTCAATCATTTTACGGCACCAATCCACACGATGGAGTTTTTGAGCCTCAGTCAAATTATGAGGTATCCACCGGGCGCAAAGCTTCCTGACTGCTAAATGTTCGTGGAGGATTTTGTGCACTTGACTCATACCGATGCCTAAGCTTGTCCGAATCTGCTGATAGGTCACTCTTTTGTCAGTCTCTATCATACGCCGCATAACACAGATGTTATCGTCAGTCGTCGCCGTAGAAGGCCGTCCCTTACGTAAATCATCAGTGAGATTAGTGCGACCACGTTTAAACTCATTAAACCAGTTGTAAACTGTCGCACGAGATGGGGCTTCATCGTGAAAGGCCAATCGTAGTCTATCATAACTTTCTTGTTGACTTAAATGACATCGAAAGTCATAAAAAATCATTGCACGAAAATTTTCTCGTGTTAAATTCATGTTGACGTGACACAGACAATTTTCAATTTGCCGCCAAATCGTAAAACAAATGACAAATTAATGAAATATATACTCAGTAATATTGGCAAAGAGTTCTATTTTCAAATTTTAGAATTATTTTTTTATTATATTGTTTACAAGTGGCCAGTTCTAAGAACTTTCAGTTTGACCCTCGTAATCACTAATCAGTGTAAAACTAATTTTATAAAAAAACATGTTGTAATCTATTTATAAGTTTCATCCGTGGTCTCTGCTTACCCCTCTGAGAAATATAGGTCACTCTATGTATGTATGTAAGATTGATAATAAACCACTATAGCCATATATGTTCGGGCGACATTCCGTGCCGCTGAGTGTATAAAATTCTACATTATAATCAGACGAAGATATTTATAGCGCAATATTTTTCTACAAAACTGCTAGGTACTCTAAATGCAACGCAATAACAGATGATATTTGCAAATGCGGACCACAATAACACAATGCTTACCATTCAAAGTTATGATCATAGCGCAGCGGTCACAGCCGGATAGGTTGCGGCCACTGAAGCAGCGAGCGGTTAAGTTAGACTTACAACTTTTGTAAAACAAGAACTTTAATATTTTGTATTTATTTTTTAGCGTCCAACGCTGACTCTCTCTTTTATATTTTTATCCTGGATTATACAACTTTTGTGGGTTATACTAAAACATGATAATAAACAATGTACATTGGACCAACAGATTTTAATTCGACTCCAATTTGGTTAGGTTTTTGTATAACAAAAATAATTTTGCAGTCAGCCACTTAGCCAAACTGTGTTACTTAGACATCCCTACTCATAATATAAACGTGAAAGTTTGTAAGTATGGATGGATATTTGTAACTCTTTTACTTAAAAGCTACTGAATGGATTTTAAGGAAATTTCATATGGAGGTTGCTGACACTCTGAATTAACAAATAAGCTATTACTACTACTAATTATTCTGAAAAGGTGTAGTAGGGAACACCGCGGGTCGCAGCAGTATATTATAATAATATCGAAATTATGATCAAAATCTGAAGTGGAAATATAGCTACGATCACAATTTCATACGCGAACGAGTACCTACGTTAAGCAGTGCTTTGTAATCAATATGATGAATAAACAAAATAATTATAATTTTGCTAATAAATCGGGAATTTATACGTTGATGCTTTAACCCCTTAGAATATAGAACAAACCAGAAGGCGTGACCGCGCAAAATAATGTAAGTATGCCAACTACTCCAAAATGGAGTAGTTGGAAAATTTGACATTTCATTTTTAAAAAGCGCGCGCATCGCTAGCACGTTTTATACGCTGCGCATTTAATTCAATTATGCCGACCTGCGTAATGCTAATGACGAAAACTGCAGTCGAAAATATATAAAAATATAATAGGATTACATTTCATGTGTACGTTTCACATAAATACGTCTCTTTATTTAAATGTCGAATATTTTTTATCGTAATTATTTGACAATGAAACTAAGCGTCCATTTTGTCAGTGTTGCAAGTATTTAGGTGAAATATTACCCCGTGATTTGTTAATATTTTTATTTGTAAAAATGCTAAATGGAGGAAGAATTATGTTTTATATGCGTAAGGTGTGGAGTTTGATTACCGGTCTGGGCAGTATAATTAGGTAGTAACACGGAGTCTATAATTATTTGTACTTATTCGGTCAATGGCAATAGTATTAGAATTAATAACTATTACATTATAATATAACATTTGTTAATTAAAAATCTTTTTATACAAATCTTTAATAATCACAACCAAAACATCGCCATTTACCCCAGAAGCGGTATTCCACTTCTAGCCTAGCAACATTAAGCGGGTGTGAAGTGGCGGGAGGGAGGAGCGTACGCCATGTTGATGGACACAGTGTACGCAAAGGAAAAATGGTTGAACGCGGGGCCTGTGTTTAACCCATATCCGAAACATATCGATAATATTCCGTTAGCACGACATTAATGTGTAGTCCACTCAACTCTAATGGGCTGAATATTGTTGCCTACAATAACAGACTACAAACGGACAAACTATACATACCTATAAAAATAATGGAGGATTAATTCTATGCTTTTATGATAACGACAGTAACATGATCTGAGCGTATATTCATCTCATTAAAAGTGGTTCGAATATGATTTAACTTAAAGCAAATAAACATTCAGTATTATTTAAAAAGTTTATTTTTATGTAGCCCATTTGGTGTCCCACTGCTGGGCAAAGGCCTTCCCATTATTTCTCCACAAAACTCTGACCAATGCCATTTCAGGCCATGTCTTTCCCGCAAAGGTGTCCAAATTATCTCGCCATCGCCTTTATTAGTTAAACAAATTAAACGTTTTGAAACAGCTTTCGCTCATAGTCACGACACATATATCTGGGGATCACATCAATATCTTTATCTCCATATAGAACCTTGAACAGTGACTATTAATGTAGCAGTTCAGTCACTCAACTGCTGGTCAAATCAGCAGGGTTACTATGAGTTTGCATTGCAGGTCAATTTCCACTGCTGAAGCAAACCTCACTTTACTGCACATAGCGGCATCGCACTACATAGGGAAATTACCTGCAATGCAAGCGCAAAGTAACCTCGCAGGTTATCGCAGTACTTTCCTTAAATTATCAATGCTATAGACATTTACATCTGTGAGCTCACACGCTTGACAACAGGGCTGGTGACAGGCAACCGGGTCGCAATTAGTAAGGAACCTGATGTGGCCTGGCCTATCCATTTGATATAATCCATTAGTTACTGTTACGACACCCATGGGGCGTGCGGTGTGCAAATTCACGAATATATATTTTCCTCATTGTTGTGCGTTATACAATAGTTTTCCTACAAAATGTATTGACTGTCTTTCTTATGCAATCCAAATAATAATAAAAGAAACCCAACAATGCCAGTTTGTCACTGATAAAGTACTTGGGAATAGGTACGTACTTACGTACAATTTTAATACTCAATACTTTATTGCATACAAGTACATAGGTCTTTCACAGACGTCTGTGTTTAGCATTTCAACTAACATAAAAAACAAATGATATTTGCACCATAGATTTACTTCTATGGTCCGCTCACTATTAAACAAATATAGGTTATGTCCACATTATACATTTTTGTCATATTAAAGTTCGAATTCGAATTTGAAATGAATAGAACGATTTTTCATTGATGAATAAAATATATTCTGGTGTACACATACCGCCCGACCGACTGCTATTGACTAAAACTGTTGTTCAGCCAACAAATGACTGCTGCATCATTGATACAACAAACAGTTTAATAGATCATCTGAACGATTGAAATGCTGGGAAAACACAACCATACGATATTGTCAGAATTGCGGGCAACCGGTGGATGGAATTGGCAAGCTGTCGTTCATTGTGGCGTTCTAAGGGGGAGGCCTTTGTTCAACAGTAGACGTCTTCCGGCTGGTGATGATGATGATGATGACATACAATTATGATACACAAAGCTACGTCACACAATAAAATTACAATCATAAAATATTATTTTTTATCGCAATTTGTAAAATCTTTACAAGACACATAATAATGTAGCGATTACAGTTATATAAAGGCAGTTTACCTACAGATGAAAGTTTTGATTAGCAACGGCCGTTACCTAGTTTTTAAAACATAAAACATAACATCACGCCTGTTTTCCCCGAAGGGGTAGGCAGAGGTGCACATATAGTACACCCACATTTCGCCAGTTATGTTTTTTAGGTCCCAATGTAATAGAGGGCGAGCCTATTGCCATCAACCGGGCACAAATCCAGAGTGCTGCTACTGAGAATTACCTAATGGAAAAACCTAGTAACTCTTTGCCCGACCCGGAATACGAACCCAGGACCTCGTGCTCAGCAGTCGCGCTTAGCAACCACTAGACCAACGAGGCAGTTTTTAATTCTAAAATGTTATTAGTCTGTAACCTTTAAATAAATCTGAATATCAAAATGATTATAGGTACTTACTTATTCTGTTCAACTAAACCTATGTTTATACAAAAAACCAGAGTTGAGTAATAGGTGACTATATAGATAATAATACAAAACGATTAAAAAAAAGTTAAAGCTCGTAACGAACGAACTCCATTAAACATAATACCTAATGATTAACTCGAAAACCTATTGAATATATCCAATGGAAGCAAAGCATACAATTGAAACTATATTATTCAATACCGTCATCATATTCGTTGTCCTTGCCTACATTTCAACGGTAAAATACAAACTAACAGCCAAATCTGACTGCTTCCTAACACGGAAAAAAGCCATTAACAGATGTACCTGTCAGTTACTTTATTGGAAATTAAAAGACCCTTTTGATTCTGATTTATTGTAATGAAAAAATTGTTTATCTTCAGACACAATTAAAACAAAAAATGTATTCTGTTTGTAGGTTGTTGACCCTGCCTATTTTGTTTAGGTCAAATAAGTGTTATGCGTTGATTGTGGCGTTCTAAGGGAAGGCCTTTGTTCAATAGTGGACGTCTTCCGGCTGATGATGATGATGTAGTGTTATTTGAGCTTAAACTAAATAATTCGTAGTATATTTTTGCGACTTATTTGTAAGCCGAATCTCAAAAGTTTATTAATATGAACGAAAGGAGAACATTTTATACGAAAAAAATCGTATAAAGCTTTGAACTTTATTCGGAACGTAAGTGCGTTTAATATAGGAAATAATTTCAACGTCCATATTGGATGAACAAGAACATGCATTAGAAAGAAATACCTGTATTAATATTAGTTTCTTAGCCTTGGTTTTCCTTCCGTTGTCTATCTGGCAGGAACTCGCATTTTTATCGGTTAACCTGACCCTTATTTGCTACTAATTATTTATATGCGTAACTTTTTTAAAAGGAAATAGCAACTATCAAAAACACTTTAATATTAGTAAAGGATTAAAATCTATCGTTGCACTGATATCTGAGTGGTATGCCCGCTGGACTTCCAAGTCAAAGGTCGCAAGATCAAAACCGGGTACCCACCAATGTCTTTTAGAATTTATGTGTGTTTTAAAAATAAAATATCAGATGCTAAAAACGACGAAGGAAAAGATCGTGAGGAAACCAGCACACCTGAAAGATTTTTCAACGGTTAAAACGGTGTAAAGTCAAGTCTGAGGTCTACAGGCGGTTTAAACTCTGAAACCAGGTTGTTTATCAACCATACGCTATGAAGTAGATGTATAAGTTTCACTCCAAACGTAGCTAGATGTATTTACAAAAGAAAACGACATTGACAAGTCTTATTATTCGAATATGAATGTCAATAAATTATGAGGCTTGTATGTTTTGAAGGCTCTTTATTGGTTTAACGTAATTTACATCGATTTTATGAGCGTGTAGCGTTCTTGTATTCCGTATGACCTTTACAAATATTCTGCGGTTATAGGTAGTAACTACATTACATCCCTACTAATACTATAAACGCAAGTTTGTAAGTATGGATGCTTGTTTGTTACTCTTTCAGGTAAAACTACTGAATGGATTCTAATGAATAATATAGCATCAGAATACCACATAGGCTACTTTTTATCCCGAAAAAATGTAGCGGGTCACACCACGGGGCGCAGTTAGTTATTGATATAAAGCATAAGCGTATCAGTGAGGCATTTGTTCAGATCCTATAGTACTATTGCTGACCCGCAGTAAGCTAGCGTGGTGATCAATGCTCAATCCTATATAAGAGAAGCGAACTTTGCCCTGCAGTGGGACAGTTATAGGCTTATTATTTACTATATATTCCGGTTATACTCACGGGTGTATTCGGGAATGCCCGACTAGTTTCGGACTCGACCGGAGCCCTTATTCATGAGCTGGTTACGCGGCAGAGTCGCGAGCCGAACTGGTTATAGTAAAACAGTGGAGTTATTTTAGTAAAACAGTTATAGGATGTTACTATTATACCTACTAATTTTTCTTCTTATCTTATTGTATGGTTGGTCCCAGAGTTTAAACCTCCTGTAGGTATCTGACATGGCTTTACACACCGTCAAAAAATCTGTCAGGTATGTCGGTTTCCTCACGATGTTTTCCTTCACCGTTATGAGCATACTAATTATACTACTGAGAATTACATAATATAAAATCACTGCAAGTAACATTTTGCTTAACCCGAGCATCTAGCCTAGAACCTCACTAGCAAAACTCGAGCACCAAAGAAGCAGTCTCAAACATCGTAAAGCTATTATACATACTCAGCATTTTTCTCGTAGTACAACGAGAAATGTCTAGACTTTTAAAATTAACTCTGACCTTTTAGTTTAATTAAGGGTTTCTTTGTAAAAGTAATTAGTTTAGCAAGGGCGATCTTAAAAACTTTAAACGTCTTCAGGTATTTTATCAAACAATGAATATACTACGGTCTTGCTGAAATAGAATTATAATTTTAAACTGAATGACATAAATTGATGAGCGCATTCCAGTTTTAACTATGTTACACTAAATTTAATAATACCTTGAAATATTTCAACCCGTATTCATGCCAGGATCGTAGCAAATAGAAATCCGTGGTTTCTGTATACCCCTCAGGGAAACAGGCGTGACTTTATGTAAGTATAATTCAAACCAGACTAGGCAGAGTTGGTCTGAGATTCTAAAATGACGTGATAATAAGAAGAGGCGGTTTAGGGGTCAACAGTGAGCAGTGACACGGTGGCTCAGTTGGCAGAGCGGCGCCACGGTACGGCGACTGTCGCGGGTTCGAGTCCCGCTCGTGTCCCTCATTTTTCAAGTTTCCCTAAATCAATTTAAAACACAATTATTTAAAAGCCTCAATATAAAAAATTAATGCGAAACAAGTTGAATTACCGATTGATAGTAATGTAACCTCCTTTTTAAATGTCCATCAAGCTAGGCGTGGCAGGATTTTTGACTGACAATCTAGCGCAGCCTAATTACCAAGAAGCCGATGTCTTAGGGTTAAATTGGATGTCAAACTTTGGGGTTCTGACTGGCCGCTGACATCGACGTATGACAAGTTACAACCAAGATCGATGGCTTTACGCAAAACGAAGGTCTTGTTGAAGGGGCGCTGGGTGACCTCTCTAAAAGTAAGGATTTTTTACGTCCAAAATAAGGTTCTACTACAACACGGGTTTTATATTTTATACTAAGAGCAGAATACAAAAGGTCATAATGGACTAGTGGAATATCCATTTATTTATCTATTACTCGTTAAACGTGATAATATAGTCGTGGAGTTTCATAGTCACAATAAAATTATACTTACCTAGTTCTTATTTTTCAGATATCGATATAACTTAGCAAATACTGTCTCAGTAATTTCTTTGATGAAAACTAGCGCTTTTCTTAAAGTAGGTACATATTTGCTTTACCAAAAATATTTCCAATATTTTATTGCCAAGGTCGCATTAAAAGAACTTTGAATTGAAAACTAAAAAAAATCGTCTTCAGAATCTGAGGTAACAAACAAAGCTTCAAGTTAGGTAATATAATAGGGCAAGCATTTTCGGCCTTTTTATTGAAGACTGCTAAAATGTAACGTGCCTTTTAGGCTAAAGTACAGGTACGACATCCATTAGTAAATATTAGGCGAAACGGTGACAGGCCGATGGACTGGTGTACATTTGTACAAACACCATTAAGAATCACTTGCTTTGCTTATAAACGTCGAAATGTCTGAAAGTCTAAAATATGGGTTCGATAAATGGCTATAGTCTTGCCACTATATCATCAAAAAGTGTATGTTAGGAGTGGAATCTGAATTATAATATCCTTATCTCACACTTTAAAGATAAAATAAGTATATGTAGATAATTATAGTTTGTAATTATTATGTTAGTGCCTCATTGGTCTACTGGTCTAATGCTGAGTAAGTCCTGGGGTCGAAAACGGAGTCGGGCAAGTGTTAATTGGGCTTTTCCATTAGATTTTTTAGTAGCAGCACGGAGTTGATTGTAGTAGGCTCTCCTCCTATTACATTGGGACCTATAACATTAATGGCGAAATGTGGGTGTACTCCTTCAAAGAATACAGGCGTGATGTTATGTTATTTATAATTGGTACATAAACGTCTACCGCAGCGAAGGTGATGCGTTGATCAGGCCAGATATGCGAGTTGCACATTTGGTCAGATCTACACATAAATAACATAAGAATGAATGAGAGAATGAGACACGTGTAACATTTTATTTATTTTGTTTGATTTAGAAGAAAAAATAGGTACGTCGTCGGTTATTTGTCATATTAGGTATTATTAGGTTATTTCTATCATGTGACGCAAGAGAATACAAACTTTTTGCTTATCAGGAATTCCTTGTGATAGGTAGCAAATTAGCAATCAAATTCCCATTCATCGGACTCCCAAAAAAATGTAAACCTATTCCAATAAGGCTGATGATTTCAGATCAACGAACCAAAACAAATAAAATAATTAATAACAGAGACCTTTCGCTTGAAGATCAAAGCAACGACATTCATTTACAAAACACAATTTACTTTCAGCCTCAGATCGTAATTACAGCCAGGGCCGCGGTTGAAAATCTAAAGCAGATTCCGTCTTATAATGATGAAATTCTAACCTAAACAAATGATGTAAATTATACCTTGGAACGGTAATTCTAGTGTTTGGCTTCTTTCAATTACTTTTTATTTTGTGTAACTTTATAATGAAGGTGTTTTTTTAAATATAAAAAATAAATAATTATAAACCGTAAACCGTTTTTGTGTTTATAGTTCGATGATATGTTTTGAAATAGCGCAAACTAGAAAGTAAAGATACAGACCACCTTACTTATAAACGAAGCTATCATTGTCTTAAGGTAACTATTTGTTAAGTCTATTGACATCTCTCCTTGACATGTAAACGACAGTAGCAGGGATAAATTGATCTACATTGTCAATATTGATAAGTAACCTGTTAGTGTTTTGTGATAAAACTTTTGATCTAAAAGTACGAAAAGTTTTGCACAAATTAAAGGCCATGCTTGAAAGCTATAACGAAGTAAAACATTATTTAAAAGCAATACAGTCATTCCAGTAAACTCTAACTTAGTGAAACAATGCTTGTCGCTGTTAAACATTCGTTAAACTACCTACCTTAACTAACTAACACGAAAGGCTGTTTTAATCTGACTCAAAATACTTTGCATTACCATCTTTATCATGAAGGTAAAAAGTTGTAATTGATTATCTTTAGGTATTACAAATTACTGGCTATGTATTTTTAAGTATTAGGAGAATTTATAAAAACATTGACCTTATTTATAAACGAGGATCATACCGGCATTACCTAAACCCGTATTAAGTATATTGACTCTTTTCGTTGACATGCAAACGATAGTGACAGGTATAATTTAATCCTTGGTTTAAAATTGTATTTTTTTATGAATGAGTGGGGAATAAGGGGCTAGTGTTCGACAGTAAAATAATTTTAACTATATTACGCTCTTTGTGTGTATATCTTGCTTGCACAATATTACATAAAGATAACAACCTGGGCAATCAAAAACAAAATTCAGTATCAAAAGATTTTTCCACCTTTGACTTCAACCTCTTTCAAGTTTCACCCACTGGGTTTCTTCTAATATCGTTAGTAATTATTCTCAACTAAAACAGTGCGCAGTGGGAATAAACTACTACCAGTGACTATTACAATGAAAAACTTTTTATTCTACGGTTTTAAGACCCGCATCGGAGGATACGTTTCTGGAACGTTCTACGTGTTTCTTCTACCGTTCACCGCAAAAGTTTACGCTCAAAGTTACATTTCACTCTGACCTTATTACCGTCCGCTGTAAAAACTTAACGCAGTAACCCGATTACGTGTTAATGTTGCTATTTATTTCGCAAACTTTGAAACTCGTGCGGTTATGCTGGCAAAGACGTAGTGTGGCAAAGCCGATAGTCATCGCCAACGATTTATGCTACGCGTGGCAGTAAAAAGCTAAACAACTTCATTATGAAGTTATAACGACACGAAAATGAATAGAAAAGGCAATAAAAATGTATTTACAAAGTTCAAAGAGTTCGCCTACACAATAGTAAACCATTCACAATTTTGTCAAGGTAGCTGAAAACCAATATTTTTGTAGTCATGCCAAATTCTATTATTTCTGGTTTTGTAATGGACATTTATTTTGGGATATTTATTAGATAAACCTAATGGGTTTTCCAAATAGATAATTAAGTGCTTCTGATAGAAAAGCATTAGTAGCTATGGTGCTAACAAAGCCACAATGACCATGACGTCACTCCCCTAAAAATGTAATTAGCGAACATGTATAACTATGCCACCATAGATATTTAACCAGATACGTAACTCAAGCGACTATCAACCTTTTGTCTAAAGCATAAAACACATTTTTCAATAGCTGGTTACTTTTAACATCAATCAAGGAACTTTTTTTGCGTATAAGCCATCGATATTAAGCGTCGATGATTAATCTATATTGTGTCAAAAAACATTCACTATTATTTTGGTTTAGTGTACGTTCTAGCCATTTGTTTCGTGCTAAAGGCTGTATTTTTAGAGCATAAACTAACGCTTAGTAATTGGTACATTTCAGTGCTAAGTGAACTGTGAGCCGTGTAGTTAACCCGACCTCTTTTTGTGAGTACATTTGTATTCTAATCTCGTATAAGCTTTTCAGCAAAAACACGTAACGACGTCAATAGACAAAAAACCTTAGTATTTGAGACGTAGTAAGGATTTAGGACCCTCGTTCAGATTCAAAGAAGTGGTACTAAAATTTTAAGTTCCAGACAATTCTATGTCTTTCACAGAAAGAGACTTGAATCACACTTTGCATATTACTGTCATAAATGTACTATTTTCACATCTCAGACGATACGATGAAAGAAAATATCGTAATGATACGTACAAATGAAACCGTTAACATGCAAGAGGTTGGCGAAAAATGGACGTTTTGTATATTCTGTGGCAAAATAATCATTTAGAATAAGCACGTAAATACATACAAAAAAAACATAAATAATATTTCGACCTTTTTTTTGCTAGAGAATTCCTCGTGAAGTTCCTCCATCCTGAGAGGGACGAACGGGTATGCGGACTCTTACCGGCTAAAACCCCAGGGTGTCCTCCTAACTACCTTAGGTCAAGGGACGATCTGCGTACGCTGCACCGCATCCCTCGAGAGATCCCAACCCGTCTCTCCACGGCAGGACCCGCTCGCCACGTACGGCTTACGTACTGCACGTTCTCGAACGCGCGCGAAACACCAACGCACGCCGCCTACTCCGCCCGCACGCTGGCAAATCATGCTCCTATCTGTGTAAGGGTTGCCTAACACAGATATTTTCGCAATCAAAGTCGTAGCATTATAGATATTATAGTTCTGTAACCTTATAGAAAATATAAGTTATTGGAGAATGAGGTCACAATACTGCCTGTGGGTGTTTGTCTGACATCGTGTCCTCATTACGTGCACTTTAACAATCCCAATATTGCTAAGTGCTGTGATACGCGCATACAAAGATTTTATACGTAAAGGAGGTAAATATGTTACCTAGGCCACTTTCGATCTTTAAAAACGGCACAGAATCTTGAAATTACGGCATGACGTAATTATCGGGTGGTAAAGAAAGATTAATGCAGTTCAGGTGGGCTTCTTAGCTCAGTTTATCATGATAATTTTGGAGCCCGTAAAGCGAATCGACTTCTTTTTTAACTTACTATCGCTCTGTATTCATATTGTATCAGAACTTGCTTTCAACACAAAAAAAATACGCCAAGTCTATAAACCTCTCCGTTCTTTCATCTTCCTTCATCCCTCACGGGAAGTAAGTCTCAATGAAAATATAAGTAGGCTTACTTAGTTTATAAATAAACGTTTCCTTTTTACAGGTAAACCCAGATGAAAACAGACTGGCTGTCGTGTCACACACTTCGCCATGTAAGTGGATTTTATTCCTCAAAATACATCAATCACACTTGACATATTTTCGTTAGTTTTTGCTTTGGCTTTAGCGGCGATAGGTTTATTTCTTAGGTTCATTTTATACACTTTTGAATGTTGTATTTCATGGAAGGTTTTATTCCTATTACTTAAAAAAAATCAACATCTTTACATAAGATACAACTAAAGTCGTAAAAGCATAGTTTTGTTACATGTTATTGTCATTATTTTAGCTATTCATAATTTCCATTTCAATATTATACCCACCTATACTGATTGTAGAAATCAACCATGCTTTAACTGCATTATATTTCAATAATTTAAATAACGTTTCAACCCTGATTGCACCTTTTGTCCTTACAGTCGATCAGATTATATGTATTACTATGCCGACTTATTAATTTGCACTCTATAGTTATATAATTTGACCTCAATTTTGAGTAACAAGCTGCGTAATAATAATGACATTTTTTATTTACATCAGCCAAATTATGTAAAATGCTGAAACTTTTGGCATACTTAAATCTTAAATTTCCACCATATAAACAATTATAATCACGCTTGATAAAACATGCAATGTTTATGCAAATATTATGGTAGGCAATATTCGTAGATGTTTAGTGTTTTTTTTTTTGCAATATATTTCATTACTGAGGCTTTAAGAATAGGTTTTAATTGTATTAATTAACACTAATACAGTAGTTACCATGTTGATACTACATAAACGATACAATAAACTTTAAATCCAATTAATAATGTTTTCTAACCCTCCTAATTAGTTTTCATTGGAGACAAAGGAGATAAAGGGGAAAACGTAAGTATTAGCCAAAAACATAAAGCAACAAAACTATGTATTAAGTACTCACTTGAAACAAACACTTTTGTTTCGAACAATCCTAAGGCTTTCCGAAGATTTGGGACAAGTCTTACTGAACTTTGTCAAGGCTCCAGTAATCCGGTGGATCTCAGTCACCTTCCTCAACTTTGAGGGAAGTTATGACTCAGGTCACGTGCCTCGTTACATCGATATGTAGTAAAATTCGCGTGTTTTGCACAATCGTGAACAGAAATTGTTAGCGAAATTGGGTCAGAAAAGGGGAAGATACTATTTAACATTACAACAACTGTAATGTTTAAACAGGGTTCGTAGCTCGCAGACAGTGTGAATGATCAGGCCTTTCCGGCTAAGTTACGTTAGGTCTTTATTCTATTCACTACACTTAGGCGTATTGTTGAATATTTTGAATGATAAAGACGCGGCTATAAGAAAACGCGATGAGAATACGTAATGGTGGGGGCGGGTTTCCATTTGAGTTAAGGTTTTGGTAACTTTATTAGATTTAGATTAACCCTTTATAGAAGACGAATGAAAAAATACTGACGCAAATTTCCTTTATCACCGCAGCGAAAACGATTTAATTTAAGTTTTACCATTTGTACATACTTGTCGACTTCAAAGATAGTGATACTGACTGGTGACAAAGGAAATTTTCAAGAGAGTGGCAATAAAAAACGATTTCAACAACGTACTACACTTTTAAAGACTTGCTTTAATAAAGTACTAATTGAAGCAGTTAGCCTCACTGCCATTTTATTTGTAGAAATATTTTTCTGTTCGGTCTTGGAATATTAAAGGTGCATTAATAGGCAACGGTTTCTTTGAATACTTCGTTACTTATCTCCACACATTTCTGAGGATTTAATTTAAAACCACCATTTTGTTTTTCTTTTTTCAACGTTAACAAAGTGTCTGTCTATCTCAATGACAGGGGTAAACCTTAGTCGAGTAATAATTTAACTGAAATAAATATCAGTGGATAATCCTAATAAGTAGAATAAAACCCCTCGCGCTTTCTTTCTGTTTTCATTTTATACATTATCTGTATTTTAACAGACGCTGGTACCCGGTCAATGCAGATGCAGCTTGAACGACATCTCTCAAATTCTGGAAGTGATGCCAGAGCTGAAAGGACTTCCTGGACCCCAGGGTCCAACAGGAGCTGATGGCACAACTGGTGCACCGGGAAAAACGGTAAACTATACCTTAATTATATTAAGGTAGAGTTAGTAATCCTCTGAATATATTCAGACAAAAAGTGCATTTTATAAAGAGTTGTTAAATTGTCGCTGGTATTTCAAAAATCTCACTTAAAATTTATTTTATCATTTCATAAAATAAAAGAGAAATATGAATACAGAATAAAAGAAATGATATGCAAAAGACTAGTTACATACTTCAGAGTTATTTATAGGATGACATTAACGTTCGAGATTATCAAGGGAAATCTAGCTCTCTTAGACGTCTTGGGAACTTTGCGGATTAAAATACGAGCTTAATAAAAGATATGATTACACTCAAGGCGAAGACTGGTAAGGTTAGAGGCTTAGAAGATAGCGGTAGCGAATTAGTTTCTATTAATAGCGTAATATCTGAAATTATTAATGTCCTTACAGATAATAATCCTACAAAGTGAATATGATCCATTTATGAACCTAATACAATAGCGCATTATAATTCAGTAGACAGCTATATAGATACTTATGGATCCCGTTTAGCTTTGGTACGTTATATTTTATACGGCTGTACAATAAAAATATGGCGGAGTCAAAATGAGAGTAATATTTCGCACACGTGACCACATACATAGTATAGCATGTGGCATAAAAATGTGGTCTGCGACGTATATTTTTAGTCAATCCTACCAATTCTAGTATTCTACGTACGACGGAAACCTATATTTAATTGTACATTACAAATAGTCCATTACTTATATGGCCGAAATTCAATTTTATTTACTACCAGGAATTTAGAACTATGTGATTAAAATTTACTGTTCTTAAAATAATCACCATTATGATGTCCTAAAATATTATGCATAATTATATCGCGACCGCTGTTCGCTATAACTTTATGTTCCACACGTGCTCGTTTAACTTCTTAGGCTAAATTGTTATGAATATCATTAGACTAATATTACACACGTAATTAAGATTCAGATTGTACGCTACGCTCCTTTCCTTTATTGTGGGAATTTTGACGTTTACTCAAAATGCGACGTCGTAACGGCATGATGAAATTAAGAGGTTTGTTGTTACAGGGACAAATTGGAGAACCGGGCCCTCCTGGACCATTAGGGGCTAAAGGTGATAGGGGTGAGAGGGGTGAAATTGGGACACCGGGACCCGAAGGTCAGTTGGGGCCTAAGGGGGACCCTGGTGCTGATGGAACGCCTGGACTGCAGGGGCCTCCGGGACCCCCAGGCCCTCGTGGGCCTGCGACGTCAGCATTAATAGTAAGTATTTTTTGGTTGATGCTAGACGGTGTAGGTACCTTTTACATAACTAAGAAGTTAAAGAGATCATAAATATTCATTGTGCGCCAATTTTCTCCAAGAAGGTTAGTTTCACAAATCGAATATGGACTGTAACAGTCGCCATGGTAGAGTTCTGCTTGGACGTTATCACGACTCATTTAAGCGTTTCAATCATGAATAAAAATCAACCCTCTCCATTCAGTTTATGCGTATCATAACACTGCCAATATTAACAATACATATTAATTGGAATAAGCTTGAAAATGGCTCTTGTACACGTATTATAATCTCTTACGTTGATTGCCTGGTTATTATGAATACTAAATAATTCCAAGCAAAAAACTTATTTTAAAACATTATTTTATTTCAATAAAACTCTACCTTTTCATTTCGTAATGAGATCACCATTACCATGAATGCACGACACGATGTGGAAAAAATAAATCCATTGATACAATAACAATTTTGTTGATTTAGCTGAAATACAATAAACCTTAAAAGGCGTCTGTAAACATGTGGGTAGGTATTACGTAACAAATATCATGACCTATAACTTTCTAACACGAGCGTAATTTTATTTACACTCTTTGTGACAGATTTAGAATACAACTAGCTGCGCCCTGCGGTATACCCGCCACATTTTTTCGGAATAAAAAGCCTATGTGTTAATCCAGAGTGTCAACTAGCTCCATATTTTCATTTTTATTCATTTCATTTCCATGAAATTTCATTAAAATCGGTCTAGTCGTTTGAGCGTGAAGAGGTAACAAAAATAAAAATACACTCACACACTTTCGCCTTTGTAATATTAGTGTGATTCTTATCCATCCTTAGAAAAGCGAAGGACATTGAGAGGAACTTGGCCAAAAGAATGACAATAGACTCGCCACCTACACGAGACTCATGATAAGCGACTATATATAAGTGCAATAGCTCTTAAAGAAGAACACTTATAAATACCCTTAAGAGGATTACAGGCATTTTCTAATTTCGACGATAGACGCAGTGGCTAACCGTTTGCCGCGCTAAGGGTTGTGGGTCGATTCCTGCACGGGGCAAAACTGTGTGCGAACCACATATTATGCATGTCCCGAGTCTGAGTTTTTGTGTATGTGATATCACGCACCCCCTATACAGGAGACATTCCTAGTGTCAGGCGAAGTTTTAAAAAAAATGTTTGAACTTAATAAAAACATCTGACAGATTCACCAAAGCTTCTGACGAAATGTCTGGGATTGTACCTAGAAACAGGACAGCTGGACACTGACACTTGACGGCTCACTTCTACGCTGAAAATGTCAATTCCGTACAGATTTTGGTAGCCATTATATAAGTTTTTCTCTTCTTTTTAGATTTTCGGTATACATGTACTAAATACATTTTTGCCTTGTCTTTAATTTCGTACAAAGGGTTGCTCCATCGAATTAGTGTAAAGCATAATTACATCATTATCGTAACAAATTTTCTTTGGCCAAATGGGTTTTTCTTATTAAGGTAACCGAACTCCCTTGTGATGTTACCTTAATAATATTATAGTTTGAATAGCTATTTTAATTAGGGATAGATGAATAATTTTTTGTAACAATTTTTGACACTTAAAAGCATTGTAAAACCTCGTGTTAATGTTATTTTTGATTGGTTACTGCAATTAAGAGGCATTTCGATTTTTTGCTTTCGTACGTTGATTAAAGCAGTGTTCAATTAGTCTTACTCAATTCATTAGTAACCGGATATCTTAATAGAAATGGGCCACTATGCCAATGTAAAAAGAAGAAGTGTGAGATTAATGATTGCTAATAAACTAGCCACAATTACATGGATAAACGGTGATGTGCGTGTACTATATACGTACTCCTGATGCTGATAGTCAAGAGCCTGGCTGAAGGCCTTTTATTAGGTCTCGCCAAACGACCGGTTAAGCAGTAAGAGCTCCCTCAGAGCTAACTGCGAGAGACAAGTTCGAAAAAAAAAACATAATCAAGAATAGGTAATCGATGCTTACCCCGTCAGCATAAATGCATGTATCATAAAAGTAAGGAGATATGGCTTCTAGCTAGCTTTTGTCATATTGTGCGAGACAAAACAACTCCATAATGCTAGGTCACGGTATTTTGGAAAAGCGATAGATTTCCCGTCGAGTTAAACCATTAACGAGCTCCAGTTAAGTACTGTCCACAGTTAGACTTTACTGTATCGCTTGTAATAAATAGTACGGAACAGTTTAAGCTAGACTCAGAACTACCATGGAGCTGGTTTATTTTAAATGATAGTTCACAAAGGAGAATAATAGTTAGAACATTTTTTACTTCAATATAAACTCAACTATGGTGTCCGTCACGTTAAAAGAACGCTGATCGTTCATTTAATTTGAATTCCAGACTATTCTCAAGTGTTACGTAACTTGTAAAGTAAACATAACATAACAACACGCCTGTATTCCCCGAATGGGTAGGCAGAGGTGCACATACAGTACACCCATATTTCGCCAGTTATGTTTTAGGTCCCAATGTAATAGGGGGGCGAGCCTATTGCCATCAACCGGGCACAAATCCAGAGTCCGTGCTGCTACTGAGAATTACCTAGTGGAAAAACTCAGTACCACTTTGCCCGACCCAGGATTCGAACCCAGGACCTCGTGCTCAGCAGTTGCGCTAGCAACTTGTAAAGTACCCGTAATTATTTTACAAAAAAAATATAATACATCAAAAGCTTAGTATCAGAGAAAACGATTATATCCGTATGCAAACACAGTCGCTCAGCTTTGTTTTTATGTGACAGAAACTATACCATTGAGAGAATTGGAGAATTATTTTGTGATTTTGCCAATGTAAGGTTACTCCCTAAAAAAACCTGTACCAACAGAGAAGGTTTGTTTTTTAAATGGGAGATTTCAGAGCATATTTCAAAAGTCCGATACTTTTTCTAATACGTATAATGTTTGAAGTGAAAACGATGATTAAGTCTGTTATAGACTATTATGCCAACTTTAGCCTCCTTTTAATAGAAAAAAGTAAAGTTTATATTTAGTTTGTCTAAATGTCACTCATGTAAAGTCATGTATCAATTTACGAACTTTTTTCAATTTGCCAGCGGCTCTGAGAATCTTATTTTGTGACAGACGTTTTTGGGATTGACAAGTCACAAATCATAAATTGATTCAACATAAACATATCGTATGTCATTGAAGGCATAATAAATATATGTATTACTAGATATAATTATTATGAAACATTGTTTTGTTTATTCATTTGTCACAAGTCTCAATTAGACTATCAAGAGAAAATCGCACTAATATTATAAAGGCGAAAGTTTGTGAGTGTGTGTTGTATGTTTTATACCTCTTTATGCACAAACGGCAGGACTGATTTCGATAGAAATTGGTATGGAGCTTAACGAAACTATCAGGATTCTAAAACGATTCAATGACCAGCAAATTAAATTATCTCCATATTCGTTACTCGGTTAGATTCTGATAAAGGTTTATACTGTTTACCTAGACTTAAACAGGTACAAATGACTGCAGCAAACTATCCACAGTTGCGTGCTGCGCGGGTAGAGTTAGCCAGCTGGAATTAGTTCTAACTGACCTGATACTTTCAACTTGAGTAGCTGTTGTTTACATTTTCTAACTTACAGAGCTTCTTGTTACATGAGTACGTATTTTAAAGTTTACTGCCAATTCTTATATATTTTTATTTAAAAAAAATGTCGATACAGAACCCACGATACAGGAAACGTTCCTATAGTGGGACTAGGAAATATCCCATAAACAAACACCCAACATCGAGGCAAACATCTGCGAATCACAATTTTTTGTAACCGTGCGGCATTCAAACCCTCAACCCTTAGCGCAGCATTCCAATCGCTTAGCCTCTGCTGCAATCAGGTCGTCATATGGGTTGGTTAAGGGACTTAACTAGTATAATTATGGGATTCAGTTCTTTTATATATGTATATTTATCATTCTCCGAAATGGATTAAAACAACAACTTTTATAACGTGTGCGAGTCAATCAATGATTGAGCTTAATGCTCGACACACATTAATGATATAGACGAGTTTAAATGAGATATCTAACTGCTATGTAATAATACTACCCTATGTATATTTTAAGATTATGAAGCGTGTTTCTCATAACAGTATCTTGAAAGTTCTGTAAAGTTATAATTTGTGTTTAACCAATAAAATTTCTTGGAACCAATTCATTCATTTAACATTATATAAATAACACATAGTACTCTGCCAATTCGTGGAAGCTTTTCAAAATACGAACGTGATTTTGCTGATTTTGCAATAATTGTCAGCGGCTTTTTACTTCATAGTATAAACTCTATATTAAGCAGTTTCATGCAAAATAGAGCCTTCTATTTTAGGTCTCCATAACAATATTCATAAAGCTTTAAATAGAACACCACAGAACAGAGCTTAGGTTAAAACCACTAAATCTATTTCGCACCACCCCCTAAAACAAAATTTACATTGAACCCCAGTATTGAGGCACTTCCACTATTTGTTCTTATAACTTTTGTATACATTCCTAATCACCATGTCTTACGCAGGAATCAACAGGATTATACGGGTCTAGTAATCCAGGGATCCTCGGACCGCCCGGCGAGAGGGGCCCAATGGGCCTCCCCGGTCCTCAAGGCGAGAGGGGGTATCAGGGGAATAAAGGCGAGAGAGGATTACACGGCCCGAAGGGTGACAAAGGCGAGAGGGTGAGTGTTAGCTAAATATCATTTTGGGAACTAAAAATTTCTTTACATGCCACGATTAGTCGTTTGTCATACAAAACGGTGTTACGACATGACGCGATTTTTTACTTTTATTGTACTCAGTATTTTATACTTCGATTGTTTGACTGGTAAATCAGTAACATTATTTATATTGCAAAAAGGGCAAGTGAGGAGTACCCTCAACCGAAGAGCGTGTATGCGTGTGAATGAAGCAAAAGAAGTATGCCAGGATCGTAGCAAATGGAAATCCGTGGTCTCTGCCTACACCTTAGGGAAACAGGCGTGACTTTATGTATGTATTATTTATATTGAAGGTGCATCTAGCCCTTCATTGCTAAAAAGGTGGCTACCATAATTCGGATATCTAGTAATGGAAATATAAATAAATAATGATAATAATCTCTTTATTTCATTTAAATAAGTTAATATTACAAATATATTTTAAGATCAGCTCAAAAGTACCTTAATATTGTACTATTAAATATTATTTATCTATTTAAGTATGCAAAATGAAATTTTCAAAGTTTTTCCAAATTTTCTAGTGGTTCTAATTTAGATTGCACCTAAACAAATTCACATACATACATACATTGCAAGTTAAAAAAAAACTTTAAATAATAAAAAACAAGACTTGTAGCAGCATTAAACCAGACCAGACACTAGCCTTTTACAACCATGACTTATTAATCCATGATGATCTCGAAATGAACGAGATGTAGCAATAAAATAAACAAATATTATAATCCAAAACTTTGACGTTGGTTCTAACTGCGCAGATCGTATAATGTAATAGAAGTAAAAGAATCTCCAAGAGAGACAGTATTTAAATAATAGTACGGTCCCTGGACAGTCAGCCGCTCCAACGACTTACTGACTGGCTTAGCTTTTTTATCGGCATGAGTGGCTATATTTATTTTACTAGTCGACACGATATAAGGTTAACAAGGATGTAAAGAACGAGAGATATTAATATATAGTGCAGTTCCAAAACAGTAGACCCGTTTCTCTGGCACGTCTTCATTGCCTCGATGGTTCTCAATGGTTATCATTGTAGTTCCTGGCTCACAAGAGTCACGATGATGGGCACGGCTGGTGAGCTTGTCCCGAAAACAAAAGATAGTGCAGTTACATGTCAAATACTTATGTACTCTAAAATATTCTCCTATCTCCTTCCTCGTTGTATTAGCATGATCTTATTTACTCATGGAAACGTTCATATTGAGGTGTGGTGGTGGTTGTACTATGACTATATTAGGGATGCCAGACGTACGTTCTGAATACGTTTTTTTTCTGTTTTTGGGGGGAAACCTAAAGGATATCAGCTCCTATGGGGGTAGAAATCGGGAAGTGTGTGATTTCTACCTCACTAAAACTATCCAACCCCGGTAGTCGCCATGTACACCAAGAAGGAAGGTTCTGGGACCTCTTAAAAGTCCAAATCCGGAACCACCCCATACTTCCGAGATACCTAGTATAGTAGTCATACCTATCTGAGGAGTCTTTACCTACTTGCACTCCATTTTTATTTATTCCGATTGCCTCGTTAGTCTAGTGGTCGCTAAGCGAAACTGCTGAACATGAAGTCCCGGGTTTAAATCTCGGGTTGGGGAAAGTGTTAATGGATTAATCCATTAGGTAATTCATGGCAACACGGAATCGAAACTGTCTATATCAGTGTCTGGTTGATAGCAATAGGCTTGCCCCCTATTACATAGAGACCTAACATAACTGGTGAAATGTAGGAGTAATTTAGTCACCAGTGTACGCCCCTTTGAGGAATACAGGCGTGATGTAATGTTAGGTTTTATTTACCTAATTAAGGATCTTCAAAATTACTAATTTGTAGGTACTCCTCTAACATCATGTCTTAAATATTTAGGTTGAAGTCACTTATTATTTACATTTTGGGCTCACTCTACTGAAAACCTAGAAATAAGTTATTAGTCTACCTAAACGCGGTCTGACTATCAATCAAAACTTCTGCGGTCTGAAAACTGAGAATTAAGTCTGATATTTATGTCAAACTAACGAACAGAACTTTCTGATTTACTAAAACGCTATTTGTTAGGTAAACATAAATTGTTTCAGCTTCTCGCTGGAGCGTAACAATGTACTGAATAGTGTACCTAATATGATTAAGGATGTAAGCCAAATGA
Source organism: Abrostola triplasia (assembly GCA_946251915.1). NCBI lineage: Eukaryota > Metazoa > Arthropoda > Insecta > Lepidoptera > Noctuidae > Abrostola > Abrostola triplasia. The sequence goes on from OX276433.1 coordinate 4,330,111, forward strand.
ATATGCTGGTAGGTAGGTTTAGCACTATAATTTCCTCGTATCCGCTTCTACTGTTTTGGAATAACACAGGTACATTTTCGCAGTACACTACACAATATGCTTTGTAATTCCACTTCCTCAATAATCTACAAACGGCAATCTACCCAAATGGAACACAGGAACAGCGAGAGTTTACGAGTGTAACTAAATCAAAATAAAATCACACGGGGCCCGTCGCCAAATTAGTAGGTATTCGGATAATAAACTAGGGTCTAACGCAATAAGTGACGGTTTGACCCTCGTAACGTGACGTTATGTTACCTTCGACCCGTGAGCTCATAACTGTGTTACAGGGCTATGTGGGGCTGAGAGGGCCACATGGCGCTAAAGGAGAGCGGGGCCAAGCCGGCCGCGACGGAACGCCGGGCTTGCCAGGCGCTCACGGACGCCCCGCCGAAAAAGGGGAAAAAGGTACAAACTAACTCAACCATCAAATTTTATGTTACTCTATGACCCATATTTATACTCGGGTAAATCGTTCGCGAGATTTTTAGGGGTTTATAGTAACGATTTGGAAAATCTTTATTTCTTCGCGCAGTGAACCCTTTGGATTGGTTTTCGAGTGCTTGCACGCAGTTTATTTATTATTGCTGTTACTTTTTACGATCGTCTTGAGAGTTTTGTTTTATTTCTGTATCGGATGTTTTGGCGTTATTATTTTTTTGGGTTCTTCGTTAGGTAACATATTGTAAGTTACGTGTTTCCGAAGGACCGGTACTTTTACGGGAAATATTTTTTTCAACAAAGACTAAAATTATTAACTAACTGTTTATTTATCACCAATATATTTTTCTAATCACTTTGCTCTTTGATATAAATAGCAATGTCCTTAAAATGTAAAAGGTTCTGGATTGCGGATAGGCAACAATGGATTTGGTAAAATACTTAGGAATGAAATTGTTTCCAAATAGTTAACGGTCAAAATATGTATAAACTGAGCTCTAGAGCTTGTTTCATAAAAACAATAGACAAATGAAGGACTAGCTTTACATTTACACATAATATCTTCCAACCATTGCCTTGTGTAACCTAGACTCCTAGGCTATAAAAGTTATAGAAGGCATGTGCTTTCTAAAACCTAGTCTAGGAGTCAGGTTTTCAATGTACTCATGTATAAGTTTTGTGTTACTATAATTTATTATATTCATCTTTAGGTGCTAGAGGCCTCCCGGGTCTTCCAGGGCCGGCTATTCCCGTTGTATCAGAAAACGCTGTCTCGACTGACGTCACGAGAAGTGGTGAGTACTTTGACTTTTGCCTTTTGTCAGCGGTTTGACTCGCGAGTGTACTTATAAAATCAGTGCCCACTTATTTGTTACTTAACTTTGATTTAAGCACTCAATTGCAGAGTATTTATGAATTTCGAACAATAGATTAACAGACCTTTGCAAAATGATTTTTAAATGTTTTTGCAAAGGTCTGTTAATCTTTGTTAAATGACCTTCAGGTGGTTACATAGAAAAGGTACCCAAAACAGACAGTTTTGTTTCTGTGATGTTCACATGTTAATCACCGTTCAAATACATTATTTAACTGAAGACTATTTTACTATATCACATAAGATATGGAAGCCTTGTAGCCCGATCTTTCTTTGATTCGTAATGTAGCACTCAAACTGAACTATCTTGTACTTATGTTTTCTCTACCTATTATTTCTTCTTTGGAACAAGTGCATCGACCTTCATTCATTTTATTAGTAAACTGAAGAGTACCTATGTATAGGTAGTTAGACTTGTAATTAGCAATTCGATTACCTACATTAGATTATAATATTACATTGTTACTGGTCTGTAAGTCTCTCGAAGAGTAAATGAAAAAAAAAAAAAATACCAGTATGGGTAACTTATATTTTTTCTAAACAATCTTGTGTCACATGGATTGTTTTGTGTTACAAAACGCGTCCTGCCGCCGCGCGCTATTCTATTTGATAATATAAAAGGCCCCCTTCATCTCAAAAGGGACAACGGTGACAAGTTTATGTCATGGAGAACGTATTGCTATCTAAATTGGACTCATACATTTATTTGCACATAACGCTAATATTTTTCTTTCTATTATACCGGGTTTTCTCACTTGGATATTCGGGAATGCCCGACTAGTTTTGAACTCAAACAGAGCTATTTATGAGCAAGTGACGCGGTAGAGTCGTTCGCTGCCCTGCATATACTGGACTGCAAAGCTAGTACTACACTTTGAAAATTTAAATGTTTTTCTAAACTATAGAAGTTAGAGATTTAAAATAAAAAACGTTTATTCCAAATTATTCAGCTTTTAGAGTCACTTCACGTCGTTTTTATTTCGAACTTTTTATTTGATAAAGTTATTGCAATTTTAAAACTGATACTTAGCTTTGCAGGCCAGTATACTAAATAATACGATTAACACTTACGAATGTTAATATAGTAAGCTAATGTAACAATTATTTGGTTCTTAAAATTATTCAGCCTGAAGAATTATCCTTTTTATATACCTAATTAACTATAGTACCTAATTAAAGGACAGATTGTCAACAAAATCATTGAAATAAAAGACGGCTGTATTTATAGCGTAAATTACGAGAGCGTAATTAATACGCCAACACACTTGGGGAAATTCAAACAACCCTGACATTTGTAATTAATTTTAATGACACTTCTACGGTTTAGAAAATGTTTTCTGTAATTATTTTTTACTATAATAACTCTGTGAGTGTTATCCATAATATTATTTACTGTATATTTCGGTTTTATTCACGTGTGTATTCGGGAATGTCCGACTAGTTTCGAACTCGATCGGAGCCCTTATTCATGAGCTGGTTACGCGGCACGTGTGCGAGCCGAACTGTTCGGCTTACACACGTGAGTATAACCGGAATCAATAGGAAATATAATTATGATAGAGATTCATCGACTTTTCAATAAAAATATCTGCCAAAAATAATTATAATTATATACATACATAAAGTGACCTATTTCCCAGAGGGGTAAACAGAGACCACGGATTTTCATTATAAAAATAAACTCGCCAGCATGATATTGCTGGCAGAAATAAAACAATACATATTTTACTGTTTCAACACAAAATAACTTGCAAACTTCTAACATAGACCACTGCTGACCCATTTTAGCCAAACATACGTATGCTAGCCAAACTAATTAATAGCTAACACGTTCCGAGACAATTATCAATCAATCTATCAACTGATTAGATCCGTTTAATTAATTATTACGTATCGTCCTTCTAAATACTATGTCGATCTAGTCTGTAATCCCGCATCATAATGGTGGTGCATGTTCAACTATCGTGTTAAAGAAAGATACCGTACCATAGGTAGGTACCTAAATAACTTAACTTGATACCTCATCCACATAACTCATCCACTTCAGTACATAATAAATTATATTATAAACTAGCTGCGTCCTGAGGTGTTACCCACTACATTTTATTTGTGATAAAAAGCCTTTAGCCTGTGTTAATCCAAGGTGTCAGCTACCTCCATATGAAATTTCAATAAAATCCATTCTGTAGTTTTTACGTGAAAGAGTAACAAACATCCATCCATACTTTCAAACTTTCGCGTTTATAATATTAGTAGGGACATTGAGTACATTAAAATATTTCATGTATTAACCGAAGAAAAACAACTTGTTTTCTTACCTTTGTATAAAAATACGTCGCCTCTCACGTATCGTGAGTGTTTTTTAAAACATGTAATATTTAAAAACACAATTTTTTGTCCCGTGCGTTAATCGAACCCGCAACTGCTATTGCAGAAATCCAATCGCGCTGATCAGGTTGCCATGTAACAAATTTAATTCAGTGCATAATAATAAAATAACAACTGTGCTTATATAAAAATATTCTGTAGATATTGAAGTGCGAAGAAACCATTTAGTTTAGTAACATTACCTTGTAAAATGCTTTAGGTACGTTTGTTTGACTGTCAAAGATAATCCAAGAATTGCAAGCTTTGCAGTAAAGATTACTCGATTTAGTAGCAATGGGTACGAGCATCGTAAATCCTTGACGCGCGACTCCGTATACCGCAGAGTCAGTAAAATTTTAGGCTTTAAAAAAATGTACGTTGTTTTCATCTACCCATATACTGCAGTATTAAGTTCCATATAGGCACGCTCACTATGTTACTGGCAGCGTTCCAATTCTTTGTAACAACGGTAAAATTTAAAATTGAAAAATGAAATTACCCTGACTCGCGTTGTAATTCAATCCAAGACGGTGTTTGATAAATTGGTGGTAAGGATGCCTAAGTACCTGCAATTGATAACAGAACATGAGCTTTATCCATAACAAAGGTAATCTATAACGAGCATTGGTCATTAATCAACTTCGCACTATGAGAGCATCAACTCATATCAGATTTCTCGGTATTAGGTCAGTCGTAGCCAATAACCTTAGTGGCTAGGATTAATCAGCCTTTATGGAATCTAAAAAGATTGTATATCTCAAATATCTATTGTTTTATATATGGCAAATATTTGGGTCATCCCAAAGTGTGTGACCATAAATGCCAATACAATGGCGAATAATGTGTGAGTCTTAAAATAAATTAATGTTGTTAACTCGTGGAGCTACAGCCAAGCTCTGATAATAAATTAGTCCAAATTGATTCTTACAACTAATCCTAAAACGCTTTGTGGTATGTACGTAATTTTAATTAGTACTCAAATATACCTACAACGTCTTACCGAAAATTAATTAAGAACGATGTTACCTATCAAGAATAGTGGTTTAGATATTGTTATTATTAACACTCAACGACAAGATTCGGGGCCAAGGCTCATTTTTGTGAACATAAAAATACTTCAAACGAGCTCAAAGAAGACGGAATTGCATTCTTGTTACAAACAACAAGGAAGAAAAGTTTTTATTTACGTTTCACATTTTGAAGTCTTAAATTTTTGAAATGTGCAATAAAACCTTATGAAGCATGAATGAAAAATCCATGAACCTTCCCTAAAGTGGGATGTTAATTTTTTAATGTTTTGGCTTTACTGCGCCATTTTTAGTAAAAGACAAGTCAAATAAAGTCGTAAGGAGATGTGTATTTTACACCCGCCTCTTAAATTTTCTTACTTAAACATCCATTCAATTTCCATACTTTACTTTAGTATATATTTCTACACCGTTTTCTTTCAACGTTGACACGTCTAGACTGTAAGCCGTCACACTCCCCATAATTATGTGAAACAAACAATATTTTACTCCATCATAACTTCGTACAGGGCCACGAAAAATAATTACTGTTGAAAACTCATACTAGAAGACAAACGTTTAAACATTAATTTCTAAGTCACTAATTAAGTTTCTCTTCTAATGGAGCGTTCAGATGGGGTGAGTTTGCGAGTGAGTTTAGAAGAACAGCTTTTACTAAGTACGTAAATTCTTGGGTCATTGAGATTAAATATCTTTGAATAAGGATTTGGGATTAAAACTGTTGATTTTCTGGTGTGCAATAAAGTATATTCTATCTATCTATCTATTATCATGTTGGAAAATTTAACGTTCCAATGATATTTTTATTGGTTGTCATGAGAAATCCAGTTGTTCACGCCTAGCATTAGGTTTGGTAGGTATTTGTTATTTGCACAGATATTAATTTCTATTATAAATGTTGCCATAAAATTCGTCTAATATTTCTTCAACAAGCAATTCTGTCTGAACAATTCCCTTATTTAAATACTCACAACTTAACCTATATTAATGTGTCTTAACATGAGCGTAAGGAATATAAATGAAACGATATTTTCACAGAAGCAGCCCTCTTGAAGGGAGGAAAAGGCGAGAGTGGGGAAAAGGGAGACAAGGTAATTATACTAGCAAATAAAAACGATTTTCGACGAAAATATTAATTAAATTATTAGATACAATAAATATTTTCAAGCCATCATTTCTCGGAAGTCTTATAATTAATTCATATCATAAGATGATTTTAATCCAGTTCATAGCGAGTGGCTGTAATTTAATTTATCTTCATCCAGTCCGTAATAATCTATTTTTGATAAAAAAATAAATTAATGTCTATATCACAATTTCTATTAATTTATAAAATGATACAATTTAGGGTGAAAAGGGGATCAGAGGCATGGAGGGTCCCCAAGGTTTTCCTGGTAATGATGGCAAGCCTGGTGAACGTGGTGACATAGGACCATCCGGGCTACCGGGGACACAAGGCCCAATAGGCCTGAATGGGCCAAAAGGAGATAAAGGAGAGGCAGGTCCTCCTGGACCGGTTGCAATTTCTAGGGACGAAGCATTGGTGCTGACGAAGGTAAATCTATATACTCATCAGTTATGTTCCAAAATATATGTAGGTAGAATGCTTTGCTGGTAAGTAATGGATAAAGCCAAGCAAAAATTGTTTTATTACTTGATTTCACATCTTTGGTTTCCTTGACTGTTGATGCTACTCACATTCTTGAAGAGTTTTGCCTTTTAACTGCATATCAGAAGTAATGAGATCTTTAACAGGATGTCTTATAGAATAAATCATAATTACAGAATATTTAAATACTGTTTTTAATGTCCTTTTAAAATAAATTCTCTAAACATAAGAGTAATAATTAGCTTTTATTAGGGAGATAAAGGCGAGTCCGGGCCAAGAGGTAAACGTGGGCACCCGGGCCCACCAGGACCCAGAGGTCCACCTGGCGTGCCGGGGCCGCCAGGCACACCAGGAAACAATGGAATATCCGGAGACATTGGACTACCTGGATGGACGGTGAGAAACTTATACATTATTTAGTTATTTTAATAGTCTATTAACTATGCGGAATTTCGGACGAGAAGATGTCGCATAGTTTCCCGAACGCTGATGGTAATGATGATTAAATATGCAAGTTGAAGTAGCAATCAGCAGACACTATCAATGAACCGATAACCGCTGGGGAAGAAAGGTTTTCGAGTGGCAACCACGAACTGGAATACGCAGCGTTGGCAGGCTTCCCACTTGGTGGACCGATGATATCGCCAGAGTTGCGGGCAACCGGTGGATGCAAATACCAAGTTGTCGTTTATTGTGGTGTTCTAAGGGGGAGGCCTTTATGCCACAGTGGACATTTTCCGGCTTTCACATAACTTGATCAACAATTTGAAGCTACGTATCATATATTCAAAGTATTCCTTAAATACCAACCCTAGTAAGTCCTATAATGTGACATACCACGTAAATTCCTGTTTGAATATCTAAAGAATACTTCAGCCTAATTTATCTTAATTATCGAATTCCAACCCATACTGACACATACCTTTTCACGGGAAATTTTGGAGCAAAAGTGAATATTACCCTCCGTCCCAAATTCCAGATAAACCATAATTACAGTTACACATTTCACAGGGTCCGCCCGGCGCTGTCGGCCAGCCAGGCCCAACGGGACCGAAGGGGGAGAAAGGAGACCCTGGCATTAGCCCACTTGACTTGGAAAAGGTAAAGGTATGCCACATACCAGGTTAATTGGACGGCTGAATATGTTTATTTTCCTACTCATTCCCTTTATGAGGAGTGGCACTCTAGCTTGTAAGTTAAGGTGCATATTTTTGCTCTTAATAAAGTGGATGAGGGAGTGCTATAATATTATTATGTTGGTATACCTCATTTATGAGTGCTATTGAGTTTACAGCTTTTATTCATGATATATTATGTATTGGTTTCAAAATTTGATTCTGAAAGCGGGTGTTTTAGATTTAAATTTTAATGTCATATTTAGTATAACATTTTTTTCCACAATTTTTTTTTATTATTTCTTTTTTTTTAATTTTACGAGTAATAATAATAATGGTAGAATTCATATTAATTTTCATACATTATTGTATCCACAATGGTTTGTTTCGAATGAGTTTAACGTATAACAACATGTAAGAAGGTAATGTAACATACTATTTTGAAATCTGTTACTTTTATTAAATATGTACAGATAAACCTTACCTACTAATAAAGACGATAGTGAAAGTGATGTTGAGTTACAGACATTATATTAGGTGGGATACTGTTCCGTTAACAATTTCTGGGAGTACATCACGACAGTCGAATTTTACTTTACCTCATAAATTCATTAAACTATAAAAATGTAGATTTTTAACTCTATTACTAGTTAATAAAGTTCTTTTTACAAAACCCCGTACCCAAGCGACCAGACCAAAGAGGTTGTGGTTGCTCATTAAGTCTTTTGTTTTCCTAGTTCACTAGGAACGGAACCTAGCCAGCGAAGCTTTTTAATCTCTTTCAAACATTCAGAGGAAAACGCCGAAGTTGCGATAAACAAAATAAAAAAGTCTTCTCAAGTTTTTTCATAATTTTTAAAGTATGTGCGCATGAAGCAATTTAGGGCTGCACACACTCATGAAACTACATTTTTAAACTTGTTAACATAACATCACATATTTATTATATTTCTCAAAGGGGCAAACAGAGGTGTATTAAATTCATCCCCACTTGACCAGTTATATTATAGGTCCTACTCCTACTGATATGATCTAATGTAAAAATTAATTAACACTTCGCCCAGCCGAGTAATCGAACCCCGGGCCTCATGCTTAGCAGATTTTCAACCACTCATAACAAAAGCTTCCTAATTCGTTGCCTCTTCGGTAAATCAGAATCAAATTAGCGAGCTTATTATCCTTTAAAATAAATTCTAGGTAGAAGAAATATGAAAGCATCAATCATTTATGTATAGGTAAAAGGCGAGAAAGGTGACCGGGGTTACGACGGCGCGCAAGGCCCGCCCGGCAAGGATGGGCCGCGCGGGCCGCCGGGTCCCGCGGGCTCTCCTGCAACTAATATCCAATACATCTCCGTACCCGGGCCACCGGGCCCGCCCGGCCCGCCGGGAGCGCCCGCTGTTTATCCCAACGAAGTGCCAGATACACTGACCGATAGCCCCGGGTTTAATCGCCTTGAGCCAAGCGCAGGTATGTTCCTTTACGTTGGATTGTGAAACTGTATTCTATTGATGAAGTGGCTTCAGACTGTCACTATTCCAATAAGTATGCCCTTTGTTTTTCTGTCCTATCACTCAACGGTTTGCTGGTAGAGAACTCAATACTTAACACAACTATTTAAACTCGCCGCTATATATAAAAATAATAAATAGGATTTGTGTAATTTCTGTTATGCGCAATAAAGAATAAGAAAAAATATCTAGTATAGCGAAACAAATCTAAACCACATCGTAAGTTTACCTCTACTAAAACTACATAAACGTTTCTTCGTAGCTTAATGACCAAATTGAAAACTTTTCAACAGGAAAACACCGGGATCCTCTTCAAATAATAAGAAACTTGAACCATCTGGTACAATACCGCCAGGAGCAGTACGGTACGCAATAGTTTTTCTCAAATATTTTTCCAGAAACTAAGTCAGAATTGTTTTTCTTACACACCGGTAACTTTGCAACTCGCTGAGTTCAGAAATTCCTATTTACATTTTAATGTTGCAAAAAATTGGTTCAAAGTTGAAAACAGCCAAGCACTGTGCAGTAATGTTAGTTTTTACAAATTGTTTTTCTTTGTAGCTTACCGCGATCCTTTGGATCCTCTCGGTGATAACGCGGATTTTGAAGACGACGAAGATGGAAGAGCTATCGTGGGAACTATTCTATTCAAGACTACGGATTCCTTGATTCGGGTGCGCTGTTTTAAAGTTTTACCATTTTTTATAATAGCGTTTCAATAACTAGCAATAATTTCTTCTAGTAAATAAATAAAAACAAAATATCAAAATAGTAAACTTTCATAAAAGAAAATTGGATTATTTTATTTTACGATTTCAGAATGTTTTCATGTTAGTAGCCTCTTGCGACCACCTTGTCAATGTTACAGCTGTCAAACATACAATGTCATTTTTGTCCAACAGCTTGGCACAAACAGCCCACTGGGCACTTTGGCGTACGTCATTCAGGAGCAAGCGTTGCTGGTTCGTGTCAACAACGGCTGGCAATACGTAGCAGTGAGTAACATGTTATAGTTTACCTAACCTGTGTGACACGACTGACACCTTTCAAGTATCAAGATTATTTTTGAAAATGTAGTTCAATACAGAAATAAATAACCATGATCCTTTAAATATTTTATGAGTTAAATATCTTTTTTCAAGTTTTTAGTTTTTGATTCTTCATTAAATTTTTGCAGGTGTGTTGTTAAAGCAAACAGATAAATAATTTATAAATGTCTCTTTGTTTTAATTATTGTAAGAATAATTACACTGCTAGCTAATTAAAGCAGCTACTAATTAATCAGCTTTAATTATATCAACACCAACATGAATGAGGTCATGTACATTTTGTATAACAATTTCTAGTATCATTGATGCTTATTGTGGGTACTCAGAGATACCTACTGCGATCAATTGGCATACCCTTGTATAGAGATATCGCAAACAATATCTTCGAGATTCGCATTGAAAGCGCTGTCGTTAGGCTCGCTTCGGTATACAAACCGTCGTCCAGAGGATTTCATAGACCTTGCCTAACTATACCAACTGTGGATTATGTATATATTCCATTGTTCGTGTCGGATATGACGTGCTTATAGTTCTACATCATGTAGGCGTTCCAACAATGTACGTAAACCTGTGTTGGAGATGGTTATTTCTATTTCTGTTGCTTTTTTGTTAGTAGTTAGAAAATATGTCTTGGCCGCACGATGTACATGGCTGAGGGATATAAGTGTAGCGTGAAAAGTAGAATAGTATTATTTATAAGTTATTCGACCGCCATAATAGACATGGTCAACATAAAACAGGACTAAGTTGTGGGAATCAGGTAGAAAGAACACCAATACTAAGGAATAGAATAATTTAAATGTGAAAGTAACTGTCTGTCTGTTACGCAATCACGACGCTGACGCTGGACGGATTTGATGAAATTTGGCATGTAGAAAGTTTAAGACCCGAAAAAGGGCATAGGCTACATAACGTGGGCCAAGCCGCGGGCAAAAGCTGGTAATATATTATTATAATTGTAAATTTAATAGCAATAAAAGCCGAGTGGTATAACCTGATCGCGAAGTCAAAGGTTGCGAAATTTAAACCCACCAGTCTACCACGCACCAATGTCTTTCGAATTCATGTGTGTACTATAAATTAGCTATCAGTATAGAATAGAATAGAATAGTTTATTTGCTTGAAATAATGGTGTTTACAGGTATTTTTTGTAAAAATTGTCTCACATATTTCGCCTACTTTCTTCGGCATGCAAAAACATAATACACATTAACATTAAGTTATCATCTTAATACAAGTATATCAACTTAACCTATAACATATAACAATTATTGTAATCAACATTAAATTTAAATATTAAAATAAAAAATAAAAATTAACAACATAACAACACATATTTTTTAACAGTCTTAGATGATAATTTATCAATTAAGGTTCATTGTCAGAAACTTCAATTAAGGGTGTAAGGGTGTAAGTGTTTAATTTTAAATTGGTGTAGAGGTAATTCTCTTATATGTTTAGGGATTTTATTATAGATTTTTGCTAGAAACGGTGAAAGAAAACATCGTAAGGAAACCGGCATATCTAAGAGATTTTTCAACGGTCTGTAAAACCATGTCAGAGGCCTACAGGCGGTTTAAACTCTGACATCAGTTTGTTTATCAACCATACGATAAGAAGAAGATTATGATATTATCAACAATGGTAACTATAACACACAAAACACAAGTAGCTCACACAGCGTAATAAGTAGGTTGAATTTATAATAGACACTTATATTGACTACATTTTCGATCTAGAACGGCAGAAAACGCTTAAAGTTTTATTAAGCTTCGAAATCTCTGAATAATATCTCTGTAACAGTCGCAACATAAACCACGCCAAACAATAAACCATGGCCATTAACACTTGCTATAATAAATGGGTTAATTTTAGTAATTTCCTCTGTCAATACTGTGAAGTGGTGTGCGTGGTAGTTAATGTACGACTGCGGTTAGATAATTTGAAACACACTGTTTTAACACGACACGTAATGGAATATGGAATTATTAACAAGCTAGAATTATTTATTTCTCCATTAAGTAATTGCGGATAACACAGTTAGAAATTTTAGATCAGAATCTGGTTTGTATGGTACTATCTGGTTACTAGTTCATCTAATTTATTTCATACTAGCTGCACCCCGCGGCGTTGCCCGCTATAGTTTTCAGGATAATAACTTAAATAGCCTATGTGTCAATCCAGGGTACTACCTACTAGCTAGCTAGCTCCATATCTATTTTTATCAAAATCGGTTCAGCCGTTTTAGCGTGAAGAGGTAACAGACATACAAACACGCTCTCAATTTTTCACCTTTATAATATTAGTGCGATGGTGAGATAATAATTACTTTGAATATCAATCAAACCTTAGTCAAAACGTATAACGTAGATTTATAAAGCGAGGTATAAGCCCTGTAATAATTGAGAATAGCTGTAAAACCAACCAATCACGCCGTCCGTCCTGAAGCAAAAGCAAATAAATCAATAAATTGGGCAGTTCCGATAATCTGTTGTTATTGTAACAAGATATTTAATATTCAATCAAAATTGTTTCATAACTTTAATAACTCGCCCTGACCGACCCTGAAGCTTTTTCATCTGGATTAAAGCATTTCCAGTCATCGACAAAAGAAACTTGATTTCTAAATATTATTACCACGAGATTTGAAACCTTAAATATTCATGAATAATAAAGAATTTTTCTTTTCCTTGGCCTGTTGGGAATACGGAACACCGTCTTTATTTGGGTCTTGTTATTTGGACGAAACTTATTCCTATTCACAATGGATATACATCTGAATGAGTTAACAATTTCACAAATTCAGAAACGTTTTGATTTCAATCTTAAAGGTTGTGTTTAAAGTTCAATATTAACTGTACTTTTTTAACAAGGACGTTTACTTTCTCTTGCTTTATGAGGAAAATTCTCAGGGGTTCTACACTTATAGCTCATCCGTCAGTGTTCTGTGTCAACGCCTAAGTTCCTTATTTTCTCAGGCTAATTACTTATACTTAAACATTAAGACTATTATGTCTACATACTGCTGTCTACCTCGTTGGTCTAGTGGTTGCTAAGCACGAGGTCCTGGGTTCGAATCCCGGGTCGGGCAAAATGACACTGGGTTTTTCCATTAGGTAATTCTTAGTAGCAGCAAGGAGTCTGGATTTGTGCTCGGTTGATGACAATAGGCTCGCCCCCATTGGGACCTAAAAACATAACTGGCGAAATGTGGGTGTACTATATGACTCTGCCTACCCCTTCGGGGAATACAGGCGTAATGTCACGTAATATCTACATACTCCTTTTTATTTGGAACTTTATTCCAAATTATATGGGTATTACTTTGGTTCTATAGATGGGATCGTTGCTGGCTATCCACACGCCACCTGCGGGAGGCCCGACCAGGATACCATTGCAGAATATTTTGGAAACTTCCAGCCTGGTCCATCATAAGAATCCGGCTGTAGAAGGCCCTGTGGTAAGAACATTGTAATATCATACCTGAAAAAATGTATTATTTCCTCCATTTCTATAGGTTGAAAATAAGTTTTTCCGTTGCTAAGCTAAAAATGTAATAAGAACAATCAAATTTTTTTTCCAACGCTTAACGAAAGCAATTTTTCGTATAAGTGACAGGAATAATTAAATTGACAGCTTTACTGTGAAAATTAGATTTCTCTGAATCCAGTGAGCATTTGAGTAATTACATTGGATTATTATGGATACAATAGTCGACAGTTAAGTACAAATTCGAACTAGAAATAAAATATTTTGTGTGCTAACTTTTTGTATCTTGTTTACATGTTTGCCATGCTAGGCTTAAATCTAAATTGATAAAGGAAAATTAAAAAATGATGGACACGAGCGGGACTCGAACCCGCGACTTACGAACGACGAAAATCGCGGGTTCGAGTCTCATCATCATTTTTGATTTTGTGTGCTTTTAAACTTTTGTTACAAACTAATGGGTCGTTTTGGTATTCTCTTAGCTTCGCCTAGCAGCTCTGAATGAGCCACATACAGGAGACATGCATGGTGTCAGTAGTGCCAACTATGAGTGTCGGAGACAAGCACAGAGAGCAGACATGGAGGGAACATTCAGAGCCTTTATATCGTCAAGGTAAGTTACCATGGCAACCTGGCAATTATTTATGATTTAGTTTCATCATGAAAACCTGTAGTTTATGATATTTTACATATTCTAAACTCTAGTTAAGCGACCTAAATACAGGACACGTCTAAATATTGTGTGTGCAAGCAGTGTCAAAGTGTGTAAAACCAGTATTTTTTTATGTCCAGTAAGCTTATTTAGATTATTTGTTCACAGAATCCAAACAATAGACTCCATTGTAAGTTGGGTAGATAGGGAAATACCAGTCGTGAACACGAGAGGCGACGTGCTTTTTAACTCCTGGGGCGAGATGTTTGATGGATCAGGAGCACTCTTTGCTCATGCGCCAAGGATTTACAGCTTTAGTGGGCAAAACGTTCTCATGGATTCTGGGTGGTAAGTTATCTTTTATAACCTAAGTATTTTCCCGGGAAAAGAAGGGAATTTTCAATGGTTTTATTCGTATAAGCTTACTTATAGGCATTTCAAAATGTTATTCTTATAAGTGGGCAAAATTAGATTTTTGCTCTTCTGTCTCTTAATTTGAACCTAAACAATTTAATATTTACACAAAGGATTTAATTTCATCAGTCATCACTTAGCATAACATAACTGTTCATAAAAACAAAAATGTTAATCAAATAAAAATGAAAGCAATAAATTCCAAAACTTTCGTTTTTAAACATCAACAGCCAAACGTGTCCCATATTCATGAAATCAGGTTAATGAAAGTATACCCAGTAATTTGAATAAACAAACATCACTAGTATTTGTTTCTGACGAAATAGTTTACACGAATTCTTTGGAAATACTGTAACGAATTCAGCATGAATCAGAATAGGCGAGTGGAAAGAAAACGGAGGTTATCCATCTGATAACCTAGAAATATTAGCCTTATTTCCTTTGGCAATTTAGAAACGACTTGCGGTATGACTCCTTACCGTATTTCAATCTTCGTACCCAATACACTCAGGCTGGCCGCGGCTGGTATATTGTATCGCCTTCAAATGTTTTGCTTCAGAATGTATACATATACGGTACAGGTTTCGCGGAATTGGTTTGACTCGGATTAGTATTGTTGGCAGTCCGTTGGTGCGATACGTTTTTGATTTCTTACACAACGGATTCTTGAAATTGGATTTTCTTGAGGAGTTTTAAGTGCTACGTTGCTTTTGAAGATCGCTATTGTGCTCTTGAACAATAAAGCAATAAATCTTCAATCATTCACATTTTATCATAATACCTATAAAAAACTACCTATATATTACCTTACTATTGGTAAGAAATTGGTAGCCGATAGATCTGATTGATTATCATAGTCGTAAATTTTTTTTACTTTTTATTTTTGTATATATTGTTTTCATTTTGTATTGGAATTAAGTTGTATATATTTGTAAAGTAGTATGTTTATCTAAGGCTACATAATTGTTTATACTTTACATAAAATAATATACCTACCCTTTTAGACCCAGAAGAGACATTTGTCGATTTTACGTAATTCAGTGTCACTAAATTGCATTAAATTGAATTCAATGGAATAATATAAAATATTGTTGATAAATCATTTAGAAAACGTACATAGTAATTAATATCCATCTCTATACTCAAGTTCGATAACTCTAATAAATGTATCAAATTTTCAAAATACTGATATAATAATACTCATGAAGGCAGTTCATTATAAAGTACTTGTGTTGTTATGTGCCAGTGAATTTGATGTTTAATTTACCCGAAACAGAATTGGTATTTATTTACCCTAATCAAAGGCACTCGGATCTAGGCCACGAGAGACAATTAATGGAGTTTAGTCTACTAATTGTCCTTGTAACTGCTTATGACTTAACTTCGTGATGACTTTTGTAATTAGAAATATTGTTAGCTTAGGCTACTAGTTGTTTAATTCTTCTGACGATTTAAACAATCCAATGTATTCAAATTTATAATTTATAGTAAAGCTACAGTTGTTATTTCATCAACGCGAACGGTTGCAAATCATTTGATACAATAACGACATATAAGCTGATTCATCAGATGAGTTAAGCTTATTGAATTAGCGACACATACCTATAGAATGTATGTATAGATTGCGTCTGATAAAACCAATATGTCTGAAGAATATCTTCGAAATTCCAATCTACATCGTTTGCGACGAATTTTCTCATGCGATATTCATTGCGTTCAGGCCGACTAAAGCCGTGTGGCACGGTGCTAATCCAAACGGCGAGCCGGCAATGGACGCGTACTGCGACGCTTGGCACAGCAGTAATCCCGACAAGTTCGGGCTTGCGTCTTCGCTTCGCTCCAATAAGCTTTTAGACCAAGAAACGTAAGTGGTTTTGATATTTCTGTGAAAACAGGGGCTTAATGTTACGTAGAGTTATAATCTTGATATGACTTGCGTTTGTTTTTGATTTTCAAGGATGTATGAGTCCCTTCCAATCAGTTAGCTGTAAGAATATCTTTATTGCTATACTCTACTATTTATAGCAATTCTTGCTTTAAAAAATGTTCCAAGAAACTACCCTGTAGTAAACGAAACTTGCTACATTTAAATAAAAAAGAAGAAATAATAGACTTCGGCATACCTTCCAGGTATTTTTGTTCTATCGACCATAGAAGATAATCTGCTTGTTTTCCACTAATTGAGTAACCTACATTATCCTTTTTGTTATAGATATTCGTGTAGCAGCAGATTAATAGTTTTATGCGTGGAAGCAACGCCAGTAGACACGGTGAGAAGAAAAAAACGATCAAAGTGAGTGAATAACGCATCTTTTAAATTAAATTAACGTAGAACTATTTAGTGGATATTATATATATTTAATGTTGGTTAAATTTATTTTGCCAATTTGCACATTGTTTCTACCTATACAAAATAATAATATTTTTGGCCTTACCTATCTACTAGGGTAGGTAACCGGAGACTCCACTTAGGACAAATAATAATAACAAAAAAATAGCATTTAAATAAAATATTGATTTTTTCCCTCACAGGTATCGAAACGCATCAGAGAAAATGCAATTTTTAAATGAAATCGAAGAACGAAACGATACTAGGCGAAAGTTATAGACATTGACTAGCTATTTTTGATTAGATTTAAGTATTAAAAAATGTGAAGACTGTAAATAATTGTATGTAGATACATACGTTTTCGTAAAGCAATGATTCCGGTGGAACATATCGACAATATATTTCAAAACAGAACAACGCTATTTGCTTTAGATCATGTTTTTTTCTAACTAACAGTGCTTGAATTTTTTCATTTACTACGTCCTTATCAGGATGTGTATTGTTTATATCATTTAATAATGATGTCCATTACCTCAATTCAATATTATATCGATAATCTGAAATAGACATCTTAATATTTTCACTTTTTGCTACAGAAGTAATAATTCAAAATGTAATTCGTAATTGTTTGATTACTTCAGGGTTTATTGACGACTAGTTGCGCCGCGCGGTGTTACCCGCTACCTTTACGGGTTAAAAAGCCTATGCCTAGCCTTTGTATTAATTCAGGGTGTCAGCTACTTCCATATGAAATTTCATCAAAATCGGTCTTGTAGTTTGAGCGTGAAGAGGTAACAAACATACAAACAGACTCACAAACTTTCGCCTTTATAATATTAGTGTGATGTACTAATTAATATAATTGATGTTTCTTCATTACTCAGTAATGTACGACTACGTTAAAACCATACTAGTAGAGGAGTTTTAATGTTTTCTAGTTACGATCCTGCCTGTCTGAGTACCCATCAAAGAAATTTTTGCCGAAGTAAAATTTTTCAGTAAAAACTTTCTGCAGTTGAAAGTTGAAACCCTAACATTCCTTCTCTGCTTCCAGAACAGTGAATTATTATTTTTATTCAACAACACTAATATTATATAAATGATGAAATACTTTCGTAGTTTTTCATTACGTTTCTGTTTTGGCAGCATGACTGGCATGCCAACCTCTCACTTTGAAAATAACAATATAAATGCACTGTGCATTTAGCTGAAATGGTGAAGGCAAAAACGGTACCTCGGCAAAATAGCTTTTTACAGACATCAGAGGTAGCTAGGTACTGGCCACTGCAAACGAGTAACATTTGGCATCGTCAAGAAAGAATTTATTCCAAATTTGTTCTTTTTTACATTTAAAAATACATTTACTGGCTCGGAATGTGGCCTTAATTTCTATTTAACTATTTTTCGGCAATTGAAAAAATACGTTATTTTATTTTCTTTTTTTTTTCTATTAAATTATTCACTGATATGTTCAAACTAAAACTAACCAGCAATAACAAAAGTTTTAGAAGAAAACATTGTAAAAAATAATTGGGATTTATACCATTATAACCATATAAGTTTGGGCCGGATTTTGTGCCTGTAAGTGTATATTTTCCTTCATTATAACATTTGGCACTGTTAGTAGAGAAATCATAATTACTATTTTATTTTTAAATATTATAATATAAACGTAGTTTTGTAAATAACAGGTTGTAATTCTGTCTCTGCAAAAAAGTATTTCATGTAAATAAATTTTAAATTAGGAATTATTCATTATGCGTTTGCTTTAAAAGATTAATTATTTTTAGTATTTTATTCTTTGACATTTTAAAATGATATTAAATAATATTCTAAATGTATTATTTGTATTATGAATGGCCTTTTACGAAGCCTAATTTTTAAATTACCTAAATGTAAATTAAACTGAAATGTTAATATTAAAATAGGTATATTTAGTGTTGTATCTTCATTGTATATATTTTTTGTATATTTGTTGAGACTGTTCTCATACTATGTCATGCTAGAAATTTGTAAATATAAATGTAATGGTTTCTTGAGATCCGTCCGTCGTTCTAAAATCGACTTTGACGTGAAAAGCTAGAAAAAAAATGTTATTCAATTTATTGTCTTAAAAAAAATTGATAAAACGGGCTTCCTTTCTATTCTGACCTCATTATGTACAAACTGAACTTTTATCATCTAACGCTAGTCAACATCCTCAAGAAACTCATAGCCTGAGAACAGTCTACGTTAATTAACAAATGAATGTCAACTTTATTATTTAGCCAATAAAATTGATTTTACTTTATTTCATAGACGCATCAATTGTACGTGTCAAGTGGAATATAACTAATACTATGTAAGGACCTTGTAATTTTTCATTGTTAAAAAACGAACGCTAGGTAAAGTTTTATTGTACTTAATAAGTACAGATTGTTTTGAAAATAAAAAAAGATTTTTTAATTGCGGTGTTGTATTTTTCTATCCTACTCATTTTTTTTATTACAAGCTTTTATTTAACATGCAATGTTTATGTGAGTTTGTTAAGGTCAAATCTTGCAATCTAAATTCGAATCACTTTTTGACATCCGATCTAAATAGGTTTGGTGCAATACAATATCATGGTACTTTTATTTTAAAAGCTTGTGTCAAAAGTATATTTTTAATATTAACTTATTAAGCTTAATTATGCCAATATTTCAAATTGAGAAAGGAATTTTTGAAAATGATGGACTTGAGTGGTATCCTGCGATCATAATAATAATAATATTAAAAATCTTTTATTGGTTCTAAAAAACATAAAAACAATCTATGTGACAGTTTGTCGGCGGAAATAGCATGGCTCAGCTCTTGCCAACTAAGCTACCCTGTCCCTGCTCGCAGCCATCGAATATCAAGTCCCCTTTTAGTATGAGACCCTTTATTCCAAATACCTACACTTGCATTCAAACCATTTTTTAGGGTTTCAAGTGAAGTCTATTAGATGCATTGTTTGTCTGGTCAAAATGCGCGCACACTATACGGTTCTTGGGTTCGATTCCCGGGACAAACAAAAAAAATATTACAACAACATAACATACAACAATAAGTAATAATAACGGCCTAGTACTATTTAAATAAAAATAAGATAGTTAAAGATTGAAATAAACTTTGTAAAAACAAAACTAAAACAATTTTAAAATAAAAACTTTGCAGACAGAATAATCAATTCAAGGCAAAACTATAATAACAGTATAATGTTCTCCTGACCGAATTTCGGACACGACGCTGAGGCCAACTCATGAGACTAGCCCACTACTTAGGATATACTCCAATACACAAGTATTTGCGCAAACATAGCTGCACTCATCATGTACTTCCCTCACTCTCATAGTCGGACAGTAGACCGACGCGAAAGAAAAAGGATCAGGCGCAAGATTACCGGCTTAATGTTCCTTCTGAAACACGGAGGCCTCATGTGTGAATGGTCACCTATCACAAGACTAGCCGCGACAAGCACAGCTTAACCACAAACCAACTGATCTGCGCGATAGTCACGTAGCTTAGCCCCTTAAAGGCAAAACTATTAGCTAAGTGTGCATAAGTTAAGCATTATAAAAAGAACCTTCACTAGTTAGCGCCAAGAATATGAAATTCAAACAATAATTCGTTTTAGTTTATTTGTATGCGTTTATGTAAATGTTCTGATGTAACACGCATGCTCTTTAAGTAAATCGGGACACGCGATTATTTTAGCTTTGTTTACATCGATAATACCGTAGTTGATAATGATAATAATGTTATTAAATCTGAACATAGCAAAGATGTCAGGAAAAGGTGAATTTTGGCAGACTTGCACTAAGATGGCGTTAATAGCGAGAAGTTAAGATTGGGTAAGTTACTACTAGTATACTGAATATAGGCAATTAGTATTCAAAATGACGTATTTATTGTAGACTGTAGTAAGAATAAACCAGGCGTTGGCGGTAGAATGCGATTACAATTCTGCCTCCCTGCCATAAAAAGCGCAGCGCAGGCATCGTGAGGATTTTGCAAGCAGGCTCCTGCGGACCTTGCTGGCTTCATGCTGCAGTCCTACATACCCCCGTTCGACTCCCAGCTGCAGGGGACACATAATGCATTTTTCTTACGGTAAAAAATCCGTCGTCCACTCTTAGCGTTAAGTCTCTCCAGTATCACTTAAACCATTATTTTATAAATCGGGAAAAGTACGGCATTTGAATTACAAAGAACGGAAAACTGCTAGCAATCTAACAGAGAAAGGAATCTAAAACATTAATATCACAACTTGGGGAAAGTCAGTCCAAAAAAGTCACCATACTTTTAACGGGAAAGCTTTTAATGAATGTAGGTTATCGACGGACTTAGGGCGTCATACCCCATTTATATGACGCGGCCGATGTAATAAATGAGTAAAAAGTCCCGCCATGTCACTGCTGAGCCATTTATAAAAGGAGACATAACATGTAATTTGGTAAAACAAATTGTTTGGAATTAGTTTCAGGCCGTCGACACTGTTTGCTTATTTAAAACGTTGCTAGGTGAAAAAGCTTGTTACAGTAACTAGGTACTAAATGAAAAAGTACCTACTTACTAAGGCTTAGCATGAGTTTTTTTTTATAAAACTAACGGCCCGATTGGCGCAGTGGCTTGGTGATTAGATTGAAAGCCTAGGCAAAACGCTGGACGAATAGAATGATAAATGTATGGGGAAACCTTTTTTGGCTATGTAGTCTATGACATAAATGATATTTCCATATAATTTAATTCATTATACCCATCCGATTAAACTACAGGTAGTGTATATTTGTGTGATCCTGCATTTTCATTGAATTTAGTCAAATGTGTCGGCTTTTATGTTAGATGCGGTTGTTGTGGCAAAAGAAATAATACCTACGTTTTAAGTTAGTCTAATGAAAGTGCATACAAAATCTACCTCAGTTAATCTATATCTATCTCATTTATTCTGTATGAAAAACAGAGACGTTTTGAATACAATATTTTACCTCTTATAATTTCCCTATTCCCTGCCACTTAACGCTGTAAATGATACGTGCATACACACCTTCGTACTGAATTGGGATCATAACGTCAGAATTTTAGGAAAATTTATAGCTTATTCTCTTTTATGGAATATGAATGTAGGTGTTCTTAACTTTTATATCCTCTATATGGGAATTTTGAAAGAAATACAGAGATCTGCATTCTGTAAATTCTATTCAGTACTTTAACATGTAGATACTCTGCATATAACAGAGCTATGATAATAATGGTTAAGCCACGTAAACAAGGATAATCAAAGTAGAGTGACAAAGAAAGTATACAAAATGAGCGTATTTTGTATTATATTATGTTCTACTTTCTTCATGAATAGTAACTGATTATCCGTCTAAAAGTTAAAACTTTACTACGTAACTCACTCAGAGAACCCTATAATTTAGAGTAATGTGTCATCAAAAACTATAAACTGAATCCTTATTTATATCCAAAACGGATTTTGCACTACAACCGCAATAACAATACGAAGAAATAGAATAATAAACGCTAAAAACACGCGGCACCATCCAAACCCGCACTAAACAAGATAAAAACGTCAAAACACATATAGAAGGCGTCTGAAACATCCATTGTACCAACATATATTTTGCTATTGGATATTCCAAATGCGAACTTAACACGATAGTGGTAAGAGCGAAAATAGAAGATAGATTCGATCAGATCTATGTGGATAAAACTTTAACATGACAGGAACAATGGAGCTGGCCTGAAGTGAGGTAACGCTCATTATATCATTTCGAATAAAGTTGTCAGTTTTTGGGTACGAGCATGTGTTAAAATAATCTGTCTAATAAAACGGGGTCATGGAAATGTATGAACGGAACGTGCCGTCCGTTAAATTAAAGGGGATTTGGAGTAAATTAAAGGTGTTAGATTTTCGTCCAAAGTGGTCGAAGGCAAGGGTTCTCCCGGATTTCGTAATGGAAATGTGAATTTTAATATAACGTAGAGGCTTTATTTCGTATTGCTTATCCGAAGGTTCACTTTGCTTGTGTCCGCATATTACCCTTTATATACATTTTAAAATTACCATAAGTAACGATAATGGCATTACATTTTGTAAAATCTCGTTTGCAAAACGTTTGCTTTGGGTAAATGGCTATAATATAAATTTCAACACGCTTTTTTTCGTGCCAGTGGAAATTTTAAACTGTCTAGACGTAATTTTTAAAATTATATTAGGCTGTCTCTTTTATACCTACCTTCTCGTATTTATCACCTTGTAACTTGATCTAAAAGGGTCGAAAGACGTTTATCGTGCAGGCAAGGAAAGAACATTGATCACCAAGCGTGCAACTGACGCGTTCGCTTTTTGACTTAAGTCGTGTCTTAAATTATGACATCAAAGGGAAAAGACACGCTTTAATAGACTTTAATCAATGAAATGGGAAATCAAAATGAGATGGAAATAAAAAACGACTTGTCTTTAAGCATATAAGTAAATTAAGTTTCTTTCTTTGTATCTTTTCCCCACAGACACTTTTACTTACACTCAAACTAAGACTAATGTATTAGCTTACAGCCAACATATAAAATACATACTTATTTACCTTTCGATTTCCACAAACGACCATGTTGAATAAAAAAAACTCATTTAGTTAATGCAATATAAGGATACCAAAATATTCAATCCTTTTTCATCTTTAATTAGAGTAAGAGCCTTTGAAAAAGTACCAATACATGACCGTTTAATACATTTATTTTATTCGTCTACCTAAATCGGAATGTTTATTTAAATACAGGTTATGCTTCATTCGAATCCAACTTAATGGACTGACCGCAGATCAATTTGAATTCGAACTTTTTACCCTACAACTCATACCTACAGAAAGAAGTATAAGATTTAAGACCAATGTCTTTTCAAATTCATATGCGAAATAATTATTACTTATCAGTTTAAATTGATAAAGGAAACTTGAAAAATGATGGACACGAGCGGGACTCGAACCCGCGACTTTCGCCGTACCGTGGCGCCGCGCCCGCGCCGGTCTACCTACTGAGCCACCGTGTCACCGCGCCACGGTGTCCATCATTTTTCAAGTTTCCTTTATCAATTTAAATTTAAGCCTAGCATGGCAACATGCAAAAAATATACAAAGAGTCATACTTATCAGTTGCTAAAAACGGTGAAGAAAACCGGCACACCTGAGAGATTTTTCCACGGTGACCTCAGGTTGTTTATCTCAGGTGGGTGACCTCCGGTGTCTGATAAGAAGAAGAAGAACTAAATAAATATTTCCGAAATAACTCTACATATACGTATTCCAATAGGTACTAACTACTTAATCAATACCAAAAGGATTAGGCTTGC
This sequence comes from Abrostola triplasia, assembly GCA_946251915.1. Taxonomy (NCBI): domain Eukaryota; kingdom Metazoa; phylum Arthropoda; class Insecta; order Lepidoptera; family Noctuidae; genus Abrostola; species Abrostola triplasia. Next base: position 4,354,382 of record OX276433.1, read on the forward strand.
ATAATTTCGGATTGTTTCAGATACGGGTTTCAATTCATAACCCTAAATAAAACATCTGAGTTATCAGATCCTCCCCTTTACCATGAACTCTTAAAGCAGGGCAGTTAACGTTGTGGAAGCGAGACGCCGCTACGTTCAATGTAATACGGCGTCTCGTTTTAACAACATAAACTTCTCAGCTTTAAGAGTTCATGGTAAGAGGGCTTAACATAACATAACATCACGCCTGTATTCCCCGAAGGGGTAGGCAGAGGTGCACATATAGTACACCCACATTTCGCCAGTTATGTTTTAGGTCCCAATGTAATAGGGGGCGAGCCTATTGCCATCAACCGGGCACAAATCCAGACTCCGTGCTGTTACTGAGAATTACCTAATGGAAAAACCCAGTAACACTTTGCCCGACCCGGGATTCGAACCCAGGACCTCGTGCTCAGCAGTCGCGCTTAGCAGCCACTAGACCAACGAGGCAGTATTGTATAGTAAGAGGGCTTATTATACAATAATATATTCTTTGAACCATGCCAACACGTACTCCCCAAACCTAACCTCTTTGCTAATCAAAACATTCATTACACAAATGGTAATACATTTAGGTATTTGCCTTTACATTTCTTTGCTTTGAAAAAAAGGTTTATAAATGAACAAGAATTGATTCTGCAAATATTCGCATTCTTATTAAAAAGATGAGGATATTAGGTCCCAATATAAAAATGATCAATCGTATCATAAAAGTAATTTTGTTTTGATGTAGGAAAGTATTGATGTACTGTTACCAAGATTACAAATTCTACGTATGTAAAAAATGTACGCAAAAAAAGCATTGGTTTTGAATAAAAAGGAGAGAGTAATAACGGGGTATCAAAGGATATACTCAAAGGGTAAATGAACACTTATTGAAGATTTTTGGAGAATAGGAAATGATTAATCAAAGATACTTCAATCCATTTATCAAAATCACTCATATTTAAAATACTCAGAAGTTAAAAACAATGACTTTACTAAGGAGTTTAACAACGCCCCCTTTTAGTATAATATTCAATACTCAAGGCTACAGATAAAATTCTGGGGTAGGGAATGGTCCTTATGTTAGTTTTTTTTTTCTTTATTCGACCATGGGGTCGACAAACTAGGGAGGGCGCGAAGTTCAAAAAAACTTCTATGTAAGCTGGTGATTCTTTTGCAATTCATCGACGCCTCTTACGACTCGCTTTCTTTAAACTCAGCATAATTAGTAATTTTGACGTTTTACGTGAATGAAAAGACTTTATGGTATTTATTCTTAGAATTTGTTCTTGACCCACCTATAATTCTTAGTATTGCCAAACCTTGTGACTTTAGAAGAATTTTCTTTGTATAGAAACCTTACAACTGTTAAATTTACAAGAACTAAATACTTACACGCCACATTCTCAATGCAGCTGACATATAGCATAAGTTCCATGGAGTTTCCATTTAGTTTCCTCACAGTCGCCATTTTGTTATAGTGTTGTGATCATTAAAGGTGTTTGTGCTTACGTCATCTTGCTGACTGGCGAATTTTTCACTACTTCATGAGCATATTGGTGACGCGGCAGGTCACGTGACACTCTTGTAAACTAGTGGTTTGTTTCGAAATAATTTTAAAACTGACGCACATGGAATTTATACTATCGTAGGTGGGTTTGTTCAATATTGTTTTTTTCCTCGTTAATCTAGCGGTCACAAGTGAGTCTGTTGCGAGATCCTAGGTTTGATGCCCATTAATTATGGGTTCTTCGCACTGTATTAAAGTTAACTCGCACAACCATCATGGTGTTTCAACTTTCACTCGGTTCATGGCTATAATTTACTTCACTTTTATTCCTGCGTCTCTTACCCCTTCGAGCAAAAGACGAATAGTACCTATATAATTAGTATGTGCGAATTCTCAGTCACATCTGCGGATCCCAAATATTTGTCCAAAGTCCCGCCGACCCTTAGGGCTGTAAGCCTATACGAGTATTCACATAAAGTTTGTTTTCTACAGTTTTTTAGTCTGAAATAACTGCTTGACTTGCAATAAGTAATACAGTTTTTAATTAATAATTGTATTTATTTAACAGTTTTAATGTTGATTATACCCCTAACGTTGGAAGTAGGCGTGTCTTACTTCGCGTGTTCCATATATGCGTTTTATAGCAAAATATTGTCGTAAACGGTTTTAATGAGTTTATACTGAACTCATATAATAACACCTTTAACCTAGGCTAAGAAGTCAACTCATTCTTGCGTAAGTCATACAAACATGAATAATTATCAAACATTTTTTAGTATTTTTCAGTTAAGACTGCCTCGTTGGTCTAGTGGTTGCTAAGCGCGACTGCTGAGCACGAGGTCCTGGGTTCGAATCCCGGGCCGGGCAGTGTTACTGGGTTTTCCCATTAGGTAATTCTCAGTAGCAGCACGGAGTCTGGATTTGTGCCCGGTTGATGGCAATAGGCTCGCCCCCTCTTACATTGGGACCTAAAACATAACTGGCGAAATTTGGGTGTACTCTATGTGCACCTCTGCCTACCCCTTCGGGGAATACAGGCGTGATGTTATGTTTATGTGATTTTTAGTATTTTCTTTATTTTGCTTGTCACCTAAAAACAGATATTGTAAGACTTTGAACATGTCATGATATAATGGTAATTGGTTTGACCTTTTGATTTTAGTTCCAAAATAACAACGTGGAATAAGTAGGTACCTACCTTTTATATCTTTGTGATACATAACCTTTTCCCAGACACCTTACTGTGAGACAACGTTTGAAAAGGTCAATAAATTAATTTCGTTTTTCGAGAGCCTTTCAAATGCTAAGGTAGATTATAAATAGTTAGTACTTATGTCCTCCTGTCTACATTTCGATCTCAATAACCAACTAAAACTAAGACTAAACAATAACGAATATGTCAACAAGTATGAGCGAAAATACTCTTTTACATTAATTTGTTTAGGGGAAGACCTAGGCGAACATTCCTAGATCTAATCGGAGATGTTCTGCAAAAAGGGCAAGTGAGAAGTAACCTCAACCGAAGAGCGTGTATGAGGTATGTTATGCGTGTGAATGAAGCAAAAGAAGTATGCCAGGAAATCCGTGGTCTCTGCCTACACCTCAGGGAAACAGGCGTGACTTTATGTATGTATGTATGTCCACCAAAACTATAGGAGAGAGTTCAGGCACAGGACAAACTGCTATACGTGATCTCTAAATTCTAAACTCTTTGTTACTGATCACAGACTAAGTAAATGACAGACAAGCCACTGACACGAAAATGGAAAGAACCATCTATAGTTTCAGAGATAACGACAAAACCGACGCTTGTTACCAATACAAAGGCGTAAAGCGTATCTGTAGTTTGTCATTCTCTGCGACTGATCGTACGATGCAATGGGATAGCAATCGGCTTCTACGCACGCGCGATATTTTACATTGACATGGTATTGTAAACGTCTATGGTTATTGCCGTTCGTTAGTGATTTTCCGTTTGAATACCGATTGATGTATTTACGATTTAAAAGCATGTGCATAATTAACTTTTACCCGCGGCTGCGCCCGCATTAAGTAGCCTATATCCTTTCTCCGGTCTTAAACTTTCTACATGCCACTTTTCATCACAATCTGTACAGCTGTTTAGTCGTGAAGGCGTTATAGACAGATAAACAAAGTTACTTCCACGTTTATAATAATATTGTTATGGATTATGAAGGTTTCTATTCTACAGCTGATTCTAGAGAAAGATGAACGAGATACATTTTGTATTAACATAAACATATATAACATCACGCCCGTATTCCCGGAAGGGATAGACAGAGTTGTAACGTTACACCCTCATTTCGGCAGTTTAGTTATAGGTCCCAATGTAATAGGGGTTGAGCCATCAACTAATCCTGACTCCGTGCTGCTATTGAGGATTAATTGATGGATAAACCTGAAAATACATTACTCGACCTGGGATTCGAACCCAGGACCTCATGCTCAGCAGTCGGACTTAGCAACCACTAGACTAACGAGGCAATCATTTAAATATACATATAAAACGAGATTTTCTATTACAACGTACGTAAACCTTTACTATCAGATACGTCCTCAAACATTTGACTATTTCATGCATACTAATTTTATTGGTTGAAATTTACGACTCACCGCTCGGCATAGGTAAGACAATAATAATAATTCATATTTCTCGTAATGTCTGTCTGTCGTAAAATGTCTAGTCTGCGTTATATACAAGTTATGTGGCCATTATAATGGTCCGTGCCAAATGTATTATTCAAGGGCATCAAAACCTATCTGATTTGTTAGGAACGAAAGTGTATTTCATGTTTGTTATACTTATAACAATTAATATAATTATGAGTCTCTGTTTAATTTTAAAAAGTCATAGAAATCAATTCATAAACTTTTTATTACAAGCTTTTATGTAACTTGCAATGTTTGTTTGTATGTATGTATTAATGTATGTAAGTTTGTTTAGGTCAAATCTTGCAATCTAAATTAGAACCACTTCTTGACATCCTATTGAAATGAATTTTTTCATGCACATGAAGGTTTGGTGACAATACAATATTATGGTACTTTTGAGCTGGTCTGATGATGGAGTCGAAGGTGGTCATAGGAACACTGTAGTCAAATGGCGCAACCCCATCGTTTTTGGGGTTGTTAAATTTATCTTTACAAGTACTTTGAGCCTAGCTGATTAAAAAACTTGGGTTTAAAAAATATTTTTTTAATATAAACTTATAAATATTAATACAAAATAGTGTCCAAGAAACGTTTGGTCATATTTTGTTCAGTGGTCACATCACATACGTACGTTTGTAGTGCTGTAATGGTTATAAATGCTCTTCAATCCATGGTTTACTTTTCCGTACTCCCCAAATAGCTGAAACTACCGCCAATAAACATTACTAGCGGGTTGTGCGAATTTTTACTACCCTTATTACGCTTAGACAACCGAACAACGCAAACAAGCAAAACCCGTAACCATAACTGAACTGCGTTATCGCTTGCCTGCTTCGCATTTTATTTCAACGTAACACAAAATGAAACCCTGCGAAAGGTACTCGACTTTCATAGATTTTATTATGTCAGTACTACGGTAGTAGAGCACAACTCACAGCTTGTTTTCTCAGTACACCTATTACCTAACGTAGGGCTATTCGCTGCAAGGCTTCAAGCTAAATCGTTTACATGGCTGCTTGCTTAGATGCATGTTCGTGACTTGAACGATTTTAAAGGACTACGGATTCGGTGGATGTGTTATGCGATGAATATGTAATGTAAGTAGATTGAAAGACAGTGTTGTTTGGAATAATGGCGCTCCTCTATATGCAGAGGGTTTTTCGATTACCGTTGAGTGTCCAGAATTTTTATTCGGAGGCTTTTCGGTTTGCATACAGAGACTGCTATAAGTGATAATAGTACAAGTAGAGTTGTATATAGCTTTAGTACATGTTTAGAATTTTGTGTACAACCTAACTGAATTAAGTTCGTATTTCATTTTCATATTTATTAATTTATTTAGCGAAACCTTAAAAAAGTTTAAATAGAAACGTCATAAATTGTAAAAGGATCGTCAAGCTTCTTTAGTTACTAAAACAATAATGCCCGGCGAATACTATCGCCTCTATATCAAATCAAGCCTGTCCAGGTAAACTGGGGCATACCACAGAACTCTTCGGCCGCGTAAGGCATACCTAAAGACGCCTCGGCATATATCAGCTTGCAACGTTTCCACTGTTCTAAATTTAAGCCAGGGAACAGGCTGTTGCAGTGGCATTCCTAAGCACTCCTCGGCAAATATTTCCGTCAATGTGCGTCTGCGCGTAGGTATGCCGAAGGATTCCTTGTTATACCGTGCCGATAGTAGGCGCCGGGCCTTATACCTCTCGACATGGATAAAAGAAAATGTAACAAAAAACCTTACTCGTGTATTCAATCGGATATGAACTGAATAAGCTAGTTCGAACATGATACCAATAGACGCTAGCTGTTGATATAGGACACAGACGAATTGGTTTAAGTGTTTGCCTGCGTAAACTACTTCTCACGTATTTGAGAGTATTCTTTGTTCTATATTTTCTCTTAAAACAAAAGCTACACGTGTAGGTAACAATGTTTTATTACAAGATTACTTCAATAAGAAGAATTGCTCTGTTTAGTCCTGGGGGAATAATAGACAATAATAATAATAATAATAATATCCATTTATTTCAGGCATCAAAGGCCCATAACTATAAATACAATACTATATTAATATAACTTAAAAATACTATAAACACATACAATTATATAACTATACTACACACGAAGTGGCGGCGTCGTGTTTCGCTGACTGGTGTCATTTAGTCGGCCACGAAACCGGCGATAAACAACACCCTTCGGCCATAACTCTTCTTTGAGGAACTTTTCAAGATGTTGAGTCGGAACACGCACCACGAACGAATTGAAGTTAGTGTTGTGACGCGGCTCCAACTTCTCGACCCTCAAAATCGAGTTGGTCTTCACACGAAGGTACTCCACGACCTCTTCAACCTTCGTGGAGTGGTGTAGTCTGGACACGTACAGCTGCGTCGTAGGGATTGCTGGACGAAGCAGCATGTTGGGTCCTACCAGCGCGGTACCGCACTGGTTCCGACAAGGAGGCTTCTTCTTCTTCTTCTTCTCTACCTTTATGAAGCCATCCTTGTCGCACGTGTCCTTCTCTGGACCCCGCCTTTTCAAAACCTTGTTAGGTTTCGACCGGCTCTGTTGACCCCCTTTTGTAGTCAGCGCTTGCTTTGCCTGCGAGTATTGTAACTCAGCAGGCTTGTTAGCGGCTAATATCGCTGCGTAGGCTCGCTTGGGGGTCGATGCACCTACACACGGCGTTGTCTCTACCGCTGTCGAGGCAGGGACGGCGGCGGCATGCGTTGCAAGTGCAACGCTTGCATTTTCGGCAGTCGGTGACGCAGTTGAGCTCGCTGACTCAAAACTGCATATATGCTACAATTATAATGTACTATATTTCTATATCTAAGTACTTCATTCGCGTCCCAATATTTTGAGCTATTTTATTAAAAAGAAGAATAGGTATCAATGGTGAGTAGATTAGCCAATTAGCAAGATCGTAGTGGTATTGATTGCCTAAATGCGCAAGAATGACCTTAAGGTTTGCTGTGATGTTGAGCGGTAACTACTTGCAATACAGTTTATGTCCGGGACACGTTCTCGTGAAGTTTCTTTTTAGGACCATTAAACCCGTTTATACTCGTACAATGTTCAGTGATTAAAAAAGGTATAGATAGTACAACTTGTAAATGTTTCGTAACACAAATATTATGTCAGACATTTACAAAATGTTGATATCGCAATTCGCATTGTTGCCGCATTGCCATAACTTCACTACCTAATAAAATCCATTTAATTATTTGGAATTCAATGAATTTTTCCGCCGACACAAAAGCTTTTAAAAATGTTATCATATTTTTATCTGCTGGCAAGTTGAAAGGTCTATTTTCCGCCTTAAAATAGTTTTCACACAATAACTAACAAAGCCAACTACGTAACGTGCATAACATTTATTTTCGACGAGGCTTTAATAGGCAAGGAAATTGATTGTAAATAACTTTAGTCCGGCTTGAAGCCGAGTAGATTATCTAAAATTGCTTGTTGGGTAGGGACTGCGATAAAATAGCTCGAGCCCTCTACGTGCCTATTTTTAAAGGGGTTAGATATGAGTTAGTTTCGTGTTTAAGTGATTTGAATGGGAAAGGGGTATTTTAGGGTGAACAGAATGTATGAGTTTGAGGGGGAATATAACACATTAGTATGCTTTAAACTGAGGTGTAATAACTTCATTTTATTACTTTACTTTTATCATGGGTTTCACAAACATAATTTTCACTATGGACCATCACAAATATTTGCACTAACATCATTTGTCTTCGTATGTTAGCAGTTAAAAAAAGATCAGCCCCCTTACCATGAACTCTTAAAGTAGGGCAGTTTACATTGTGAAAGCGAAACACCGCATTACACTACACGTGGCGGTATCTCGCTTCCACAACGTAAACTGCCCTGCTTTAAGAGTTCATGGTAAGGGGGCTGCAACAAAATTATTGACACGAGAAATATATTCCAAAATAATGAATACATTAAAGTATCATAGTGTGAACAGGTGAACGAGAATACAAGATAAGTATACACCAAAAAGGCTTATATGTTTTTGGAAATAGTTAAAATTTGGTATTATTTGTTCTAAATGGATAAAGGAAAATTGGAAAATTGGAAAATGAAGGACACCACCTTGACTTGAACTCGCAACCTTTGCCGTACCGTATCGCTGGTCTAAACAACTTAACAAATTTAAATCAATATACACTGCTTCAATCTTAGCACGGGCAATATGCAAAAATGACACACAAAATGTTCGATGTTTTTATTCAAAGTTATTTGTTGGCGACACAACGTACCTGAATGCCCCGGAGAGTCGGTCAGGGACTCATCTCCGGTTTCCATTTATTGGATAGCTGGAGCAGAAACCGAGTGCGTCCGTAGTCAGTTAAGCATAAACAAAACACGGTGGCGAAATAAACTTTTATAAAAGCATCCACTTTAATACAGTCCTCAAATCATAGAATATTTTCCAAACATGGCAGGCATGTTTGTAGGTAGGCTAAGGGGATTTAGTTCTGTCTAATGAAGAAATAAACAATTTAACTCCAATGCTTAGAGGTGTTCTCCTTGAGTCTTTACACCTACATTTCGCGCTCATCACAAGTCCTAATGTTAAATATAGGTAATGAGCCTACTGTCGTGTATAATACCCAACGGTGAAGAATCCAAACCTTCATCACTTACTTGTTTTGCTTTCCTGGCAACAGAAACGACATAACATCACGCCTGTATTCCCCGAAGGGGTAGGCACAGGTGCACATATAGTACACCCACATTTCGCCAGTTATGTTTTTAGGTCCAAATGTAATAGGGGGCGAGCCTATTGCCATGAACTGGGCACAAATCCAGACTCCGTGCTGCCACTGAGAATTACCTAATGCAAAAACCCAGTAACACTTTGCCCGACCCGGGATTCGAACCCAGGACCTCGTGCTCAGCAGTCGCGCTTAGCAACTGCTAGACCAACGAGGCAGTCAACAGAAACGAACGAGTTTCCTAATCCGTTCCCCCACGATAATCATAACAATTTGCTATAAACCACAGCAACATAATCATCTTAATCCAGTTTCCACATTATTAAGTAAAATGAAATAGGTACAAGGCAAAATTAATTGCCATCAACATCGTAATAAGTTAATAATTAATAATTTATGGTAACGCTAATCTTCTAAGCCCCGTTCAACGTAATAATCTTCGTCTAAATAATGTTTCCCTATCTTCTGAAGGAGGAAGCCTGAATTATCGTTATAAGCCAAATAATATCGGTAAAGGAATATACATAGCAGAAGATTGATCATTCTCATACCGTTAGTATAATATATTTCACCTATATATGCTACAACCAATTCCCAACATTCCTTCTCATCTAAGTGAATCTTGAATCCGATATTTTGAAAGTATATTTACAGCTTTTTAAATTCACACTTTATTTATACGTCTATTTAGGAAGGCCTTCTCCCTGCAATGGGACAATATAGGCTCATAATAATATAAAACAGCGAAACTCCTTGACACGGCACGCATTGTGAGGAGGTTCATCTCTCTGGAGCCCTAATCACCAGTAGCTTGGACCCTGTACCCGCTGTTGTTTTAAATATTGTATTTTTATAGTTTTTTTTTTGTAATTTATAAGAAGAATTTTAAATGAAAGAAATAATAGATTATTTAAAGAAATACAATTTACAAAATTTTTATTTGTTCATGTTTCTGCCTATCTCCGTTACAATCTCATAAGTATGCTTTCTATTGTTAAGTAATTGGCGTGTAAATTTTTTAGGGCGGTACTACGGCACAAACTTTGCAATGTTTTACAAAGAGGTAAAAAACTAAACCTCTGCTGTGAAACCCTAATTGGAGTTTTAAAAAGTCTTTGCTCAAAAGGCCCGTCGCATAACTAGTGGTTTTGAACCCTCTACCCTTTGCCAAAATTCCTGGAAATCTTTCATAGTGGGCAGCGGTAACTCACCAAAAAACTATGTTAGCACAGGGTTGTTACAAAATATCCTTCTGACCTGGTAAATGTCGGTCATGGCGGCCAATCGCCGTTGAGACCTGGTAGGTAACTTTGGATACTTTAATGTGGCGTACAATAATATAATAGTCTATGGTGACGTAGGTACATGAGTAAGAACGCAAACACTCTATACATATGCACTTTCTTTGAGACGGTCGGTAACTCAACACAACTAAAAATGAATAAATGTTTTTTTTTTTATATTGCTTCACACTAGTATTTTCTCTTGTATCGTGAGTGTTTTTCTCAAACATGAAATATCACATACTCAAACACCCAGACTCGGGACAAACATCTATGGTTCGCACAAAGTTTTACCCCGTGTAGAAATCGAACCTGGAACCCTTAGCGCAGTAGTCTAATCGCTTAGCCACTGCGCTTATCAGGTCGTCGAAAAAATGATTTATTTCTGTAAATAGGTCTTCACAAACACTTTTACGCGTCAAATTTCAAAAAAAATAAAAACTAGATGGTGTCAAATCTCTCAAAAGACTGGTTAGAGATCAGGATCTAACGACTTAAAATACTACCTGAGCCACGGTGGGTCTCAATATGAAAAAAGCGGTGACGCATCCAAAGACTATACTACAAGCGTTGATTTACCTTCTTTCTCTTCTTGAATTAACTAACATTGTAAATATAGATTCAGATAAATAGCAAACTTTCAATCTTACTAACTACAACCATTAATTCAAGTTTGGTTACACGAAATCACCATAACAGTTTAACGAGTGGGTTGGAATAACGACCTATCGATCGCTTTTCAACGCCTGAGCGCTGACTAATTACAGGATAAAATCTATTTTTAACCGACTCAAAAAAAGGAGAAGGTTCTTAATTCGTCGATTTTTTTTTAATCATGGCACGTGGATATTTTTTGTCTCGACTAAGTATTTGTGAAATTTCTTTTTATGGAATTAGATAGACAGATTTGTTTAGTCTTTCTAGAACATTTTAGAAATATATCTCTCTTATAATCTAATCATAATCTTCATCCATATTTATGTACTTAATTGGATTTTTTATTCATTAGGATATTTATTTTTTTAATTTACTAGGTTATTTACAGTTATTTACACACGTTAAAAAATCATAATATATACCAAAGAAAAAAAATTAAACTAAAAATTATGGATCAAAGTATTCCTATTTCTTCATTCATAATTTCTACCTATTTGAATAATAAAACGTTTTTAAAAGTAGTCTTGCCTTGTTGAATGAAGTTAGACCGTAGCTTACTAATAACTCTGAAAAATTTGAATATCTTTCTTCTAAGATGTCTTAATAAATCACAGAAAATACAAGCATTAAGAAAGCCAAATAGAAACCCTATCCATTCCTGGAATTCTTCAAGTGTATTGGTCTTTAAACCTAACATACTCGTACTGGCTTCTCCAAATAATCCAGATAGCTTCAACCCCCTGAGTCGAGGTAATATCTTCACAGACCGTCGACGTATACGAACAAGCGGACGGAAGCCGGCGACTACCGGATTGGTCGGTAAAACGGGATTGGGCCGAAGTTTACTGTGGCATTCTGACTTTTTGTGAATTTGGACTTCAGTTACAAATTAACAGAAATATATCACGAATATCTTAGCTAAGTATGGCAATTTGCGATCTTGTAACAGTTGATAATATAATGGTGTGGTGTCCTAGCAGGCTTCATGTTTGAAAGCATCGAATATTGTACATCATGAAAACAACAATAAATGATTATGATTATGACATAAAATAAAATAAAATCACATAAAAGTACACCCACATTTCGCCAGTTATGTTATAGGTCCCAATGTAATAGGGCTCGAGCCTATTTCCATCAACTGGGCACATATCATGACTCCGTGCTGCTGCTGAGAATTACCTAAAGAATAAATCCAGTAACACTTGGGCTGACCTGAGATTCGAAACCAGGTCCTCATGCTCAGCAGCCACACCAAGCAAGTACTGTGGAATTTTATTGTAAATAAAATAAAAGAAGTCTATTATTTCTATTAAAAAAACTTAATTCATTACTGAAAATGACTGCAGATACCAAATTTTTATTGTACGGTGTTCTCTACCTTCTGTGGGTTGATTCATGTGTGAATGAGAAAACTTCAGAGCAATACAATTTATTAGAAGCTTTCCCATTAGATCGGCCAGAATGAGAATACGGTAGAAAGAATTGATACTCAGCATTTTACAATATGAGTCTATTTTCACTTAACCTTTTGAACGCCACTGACTTATATAGAGGACAATATAAAATCGCAACATTTATGTAATGTAATAACAAACAATCATCGCTATAAATGTAACGATTAGGTCTTCTAATAAAATCGCAGCGTAGAGGGAACGAAATTCTTGTCTTCTATACAAGACTAGCGCTTAAAAGGTTAAGTCATTTTATTTTTTTAAATATTGCTGTGCGAATAGTAAAAGTCATCACTTCTATAGGCGAGGACAAAATGAAGCTCACACTTTATCTGGGTTGATTGATTTTTTGGATAGTACACCGACCTGAATTCTATCTACAAAAAACCATTTCAAATAAAACAAAAAGGCTCGTGTAATTTTTCCGCTCCACCAGCGGCCGAGTAAAAAAACTGAAACTCTAAACGGAATCAAATCAAATACTGGGCTCGGCCGACGTGTGTAAATCGTTGAGGGTAGGTTTGGTGTGACGCGGTGATCACGCGTGCCAGTACACGCAAATTGGATTACACCGGACCATTGAAAGGACTAAAATGTTGCAGGTAAACAAATTGCTTACGCAACGTTTATGGGTAGTGTTTAAAATGCTGCAATGTTTGTATTTGAAAGTGTATTAGAGGACTTAGATCGATTTAAAAAAGAGTTGTTTTTATAACTCTTGTACCAAACATTTCGGGTCGTATTAACATGGTGTGACTTTTGAGTAGAAAATTTTAAGTGGTGATATAAATAGCTTCTTCTCTGGCATTTAAGGGTTGACCTTTAACGAAAGCTGTGGTATTTTTTTAGTATTTTAGTGTAACGTTTATGTAAAAGAAAAATATTTTTACAAGAACTTTGCGCAACTAGAAACTGACTCCCAGGGAAAGTTTTTGACGAACCATTCGATTCCCACACAGCTTCAATATTTGTTTAAGTGACTGATATTTATTCTGAGTTTCGTGTTTGTGATGTCTGTACCATGTGATTTACGTACGTCCACTCAACATTTTTGAATGGAGAACGGTCACCCACACTCAAAAAGCAGCCTGCATTTACTTAGCCATATAGGTAAGTATGAAAAAAAGAAAAAATCTAGTTAAAAGTTCTAAAATTAAATTCGAATTCTTTACATAATTCTAGGTATACTCACCCATATATTTCATAAACCGTAACCTTACGAAGGTATGAGAATGTAAAACAACGAGCAATGGCTGGGTGATCGTGACGAGAAATACCTCGGATGCCTTCGCCGTTCAACGCAGTGATTCACAATCGGTATGCCTTTGAGTATGTACGCTGCACATGCTGTATTATCATTATAATATGTATTACACTCGCCTCTTATATAGCTTTACGTAAAACATAATCCCTCTGTTATTAAAAATTTTTGCAATCCAAACGGCCTTGAATTGCTCTCTTTTCAAATAATTGTATTGCACCATATTGTGTTTTGTATCGTACTATATTCTTTATTAAAAAGTAATAAAATACATAAATATCTACATGACATTTGTAGTAAAAAAAAAAAATATTTCATAAAATTTGGAAACATAAAAAATACTATACCTAGGTATCATTTAAAGAACCATGTGTTTTTGTACTAACTTTCACACGTCTTGTCTGGTAAAAGTTTTGCAGCCAGATCTAATATCAAACTCTGACAATAATTTCTAGGCCTTTCACCTATATCCCTCACAGTCAACTCTAGGAGCATAATATTGTTACATCCCAATCATGCGGGAATTCCAAACCAAAACTCGTCTTAACCCCCCAATCAGAATGTCAAAGTCAAGTTTACCAACGTCTGAGGTGGACTGCAAGGCAAAGGGGCTCAAGACTTGTGGTCTGCGTCAATCCTACCGACGTCGACGTCGACGTCTGGGCTCAAACGCGTTCGTTGGGTTAGGTTTGTCGCACGACGCGGTTACAGGTTACTGGCGTTGGATTTAGTCTGCATGTTCGAGCTTGGATAACAAAACCAGCCAAAAGTCGTATTCTATATTAGTTTGGTAAATGTTTGCCGTGGGTATTACTGTATTTAAAAAACGTTTAAGTTTGGGCTAAGATTTTTTGTATCTATTATTACAAGTTGAGATATATTTGCAGATATAATTTGAGTTTTGGAATTTCAAGTAGGTACGCGAAGCCTAAAGTCCTACCTTGCAAAATAAATTACGAATTCTTAAAAAATACGCAAAGATTAAATAAGCTAACAAGGGTTAACCATCATATCCATAACTTATATAAGAGTATTCCACAAACCAAAATATCCCGAAATAAAAAACAACACAATCCAACCAAAACCGCTAAGATATTTTGTTTGATCATAAAATATTAAATATTTATTACGTAATATAGTATTCCTCGTTATTGACCAGCGTGGAAGCATTGACCTGGAAGTTAGGACCCGAGATTGAATAGGCCAAATGAGGTCGTTTAATAGTGAAACAGGAGCGCTGAAAATTGGTCCGAGTAGTGTAGCTAGTCGGGAAAATATTCAGCCAGTAAATGTAAAAGTTTACGTGAAAAATGTGTTTAAAGTATGGATTTATAAGGTAATAAGACTCATATTTGTGTAAAACTTACATTTCACATAAAATGTTTGTTTTGTCAAATTTTATTGTAAGTTTGTTATTATAACCCTTATTTATAACCGCTGAAAAACAGTTGTGTAGCTGGTGTACAACTGCTTTGACTTTTTCACATAAGTAGAGCAATCGGTGTATAACTGTTTACCTCTATAGGTGTATGAAAGTTCCTACCAGGGAATCAAATAAACATAAATGTACATTACTCGTAAGTACGTGGCTGCCGTGATCGATAAATCGCAGATATATCGATCTGCGAGGATAAGCTGTGCTCACCGCGGCCAGACTTGTGATGGGTAACCGCTTTGACATGTCGAGACCCTTCCGTACTTTGGAAGGCGCAAAAAACTGTTGGTCCTGCGCCAATCTCGTTCCGGTCGTGTCAGTTTACCGTTTCATCGGACTTTGAGTTAAGAGTGCACCTGTGTTTGCGCACTTACGTCTTGTGCACTATAAATATCTCCTGCTTAGTTGGTTAGTTTCAGATGAGATAGGCCGCTGTGACCGAAATTCGATCAGAAGGACATTAATTTCCGAAAGGATGGGCAGAATGTGGCTTTGAAACATAACATAACATCACGCCCGTACTCCCCGAAGGGGTAGGCAGAGGTGCACATATAGTACACCCACAATTCGTCAGTTATGTTTTTAGGTCCCAATGTAATAGGGGGCGAGCCTATTGCCATCAACCGGGCACAAATCCAGACTCTGTGGCTTTGCTTGCTGACATATCGCCAGATACTGAAAAACGTGTAATTTTTTTTTTCTGATCCGTCGATAATATCTTAAAATATCATACTTATATCCTAATGTCACTGTCCTTACAGCATAACTAAACGTATGTGTGGGTCACATTTACACGGAAGGTGTAACAAAACGTGACGGCATCTGTTAATGGCATTAACATCTGGTACGCGGACGAATGCGGACGTACACATCGTTTCCGAGTTTGTGTTTGTTTGGAGCCTGTCACCTGGGGGATGTAATGTGGTTTATATGTTTACATTACCGTTTTTCCTTATTAAATGAGTAAACTTAAAGCTATGGGAAGTAGAAGGGTGGCCTCTGACCTGCAGTCGGTCGACAAGGCTACAATAATTATTATGAGAAGACTTATTATTTATCACACTTCACGCTAATATTATAAAAACGAAAGTTTGTGAATGTATTTGTTACCTCTTCACGCTCAAACGGCTAGACCGATTTTGATAAAATTTCATACGGCGTTCATACTACAGGTGGCTGACACCGTAGAATAACACAGGCTTTTTATCCAAAAAATAATGTAGCGGGTCGCGGGGCGCAGCTAGTTTATTAATAAAAGCTACAAGGTAAGATTCATGATCAATGATGAGGAAACGTAACGCCGCTACGTGCTGTGTTATGCTGCGTCTCGCTTCCACGTCTTTAACTATCTTGTTTTTCGAGTTCATTATAAGGGGACAGGTGTTAAATCTTACGAAATAGAACTTGCACGTAATTCCGTGCAAATAATGCTACTGGACAAATACTAATGTGCTACCTGTAATCTCTTTAGAATTCTAAATGTGTTTTGCCAGCATAATCCCTTTCAGCTTTACGTGCATTACTCAGATGTGGAGTGAATGAAAGGCATGACTGATAATCTTGAATATTTATACCGAGGTATGTTTGAAGTAAGTATTTAGTATACCGTGTTGAAATGTTTTTGTTTTTAATACAAAACTTATTTCTCCTTTGTCGTGTGTGCGTTTTACAAACATGAAATATCATAACACAAGCACCCAGATTCCAGGACATACATCTGCAGTTCGCACAAATTTTTGTCCCTTGCGGGAAACGAACCCACAACCCTTAGTGCAACAATCCAACCGCTTAGCTACTGTGCCATATAAGTAAACTGTGCTTTGAGTACATTATCTATGCTTTTATTTTCTTAGACTGCCTCGTTGGTCTAGTGACTGCCTCGTTGGTCTAAGCGCGACTGCTGAGCACGAGGTCCTGGGTTCGAATCCCGGGTCGGGCAAAGTGTTACTGGGTTTTTCCATTAGGTAATTCTCAGTAGCAGCACGGAGTCTGGATTTGTGCCCGGTTGATCGCCCCCTATTACATTGGGACCTAGAAACATAACTGGCGAAATGTGGGTGTACTACATGTGCACGTCTGCCTACCCCTTTGGAGAATACGTGGCCCATGGGCGTGATGTTATGTTATTTTCTTAGCACTCGCTGGAAAGGCTAAAATTGCTATATTTTTATGTGCCTTGGCCCTAGTACTCCAATAGGCTCATATTTAATTACTGTGCTACACTAATGATTAGGCTACTTTTAAATTAAGAACGTTTTTTGAATTTACAAAAGACAAGTTGTCAGACATAGTTGTGCCATGGAAGAGGCCTAAGTCCAGCAGTGGACTGAGATAGGCTGATGATGATGATGATGAAGTTGTCAGATGGACAATTTAATACCTAATGCCAAAACAATCGACATCGATTCGCGAGGTCCTTATTAACTCTGCATCCAATTCCACATCGCAAAAGGATATGTTATTACCAAAACAGTCAACAACATAGCACCAGGAAATAATTCCAACGTGCGGTGAGTTAATAGTTGATTTCGGTGCAGCGTGGCAGATTGAAATGTGTACGTCATGCGGTCGACCCCTATGAGCGTGTAAATGAAGTGCGTTGATGTTACCAGAATTTAATTTTGTTATGGCAACATTATCATTAGACAAACGACGGTAGTAACGATACCCGCAAGTCATTTGTTTATTTATGTCCCAGCAAACTGCTGTCATTGGACTAATGAGGCTGCGTACAAAATGAAGATGGTAATCATATTCCTTGATGACTTGCCTTCGCACTATGAAAGCAATTTAACTTTTTTTTAAATTGTCGCCCACACTAAGAATTTCTCCTGTATGTTGGGTGTAAACGTGAAATATCACATACATAAAAACCCAAACTCGGGACAAACATCTGCGGATCGCACAAATTTTTGTTCCGAGCGTGAATTAGCGCAGCAGTCCAATCACTTAGCCACTGGGCCAATCAGATCCAATCAAGTCATTCCATATTCAAAATAGTTATCAGAATCGAAATTTAAAACTGAAATGTCTTCCAATACCAGGAAAACATGACGTAAGACACGATGACCCCGGTGTAGTTTAGACCCGTTGGGCAATGGATTACAGGCTCAACACATGATGAGCGAAGATAAAATCGATAAAACAGATAAATCCATATTCAAATTAATAGACAATAACATCGTTGAATTACCAAATAGATATACCATTATACAAGTAATAATTCATCTTAATCTAGTCAAAGCAATTCAGCGAAATGGATGACTGTTATAATAATATGATTGAATATACAATTCCAACAGGACTGTTATACAGGAACATGAAGCTTTGAGGTCGTTTTAAGTTTTAAGCTCTTGCTAGACCACGCCACAATGCCGAGGAGTTCCAAGCCACAATGCTCTGTTCGTTATGCCAGTATAATGATTCCGAAAGGTTAATTGCTCAAGTAGTGTTCCCAAATTCCTTGCTTCATTTAAGATGTTATGTATGAACTATTAAATACTTTTGCATCGTTTGGTTGATCATTCTTCACTTTCTTTTAATTTGAAGACTATTTTGATCTGTTGGCAATGAATTTCGATGAGCTAGTTTATCTTAATTCCGAGTTTGTTACTCTAAGAGCAACTGCAATGATAGCCGAGTGGTCTAAGGTCACAAGTTCAAACACCGGCACGCATCAATGTTTTTTCGAATTCATGTGCGTATTAGGTATCAGTTGCTAAAAACGGTGAAGGAGAACATCGTGAGGAAACCGGCACACCTGAGAGATTTTTGAACGGTGTGTAAAGTCATGTCAGAGGCCTACAGGCGGTTTAAACTCTGAAACCAGGTTGTTCATCAACCACACGATATGAAGAAGACCGAAAACAATATTGATCTTGTACTATAAACAATTTTTAATATGAAAAGTTTTGATACGAGAAAAGATGAGATTGAAGAAAATATTTTTTTACATACCGTTAATTTTATACCAACTTTCATAACGATAAGTCTCGAAGATATTACTACCATTCTTCCAACAAGAAGCCATTATAAAGCATATATACTTTATATCATCATATATGAATACTACGATCAAGGAAATACTGCAATTAGCGCCCCAGCCTCCAGGTGCCGCGATATTGGCGATACAAAACGTTAAAGAGGTCTATTAGTAAGTCCATGTTTACGACCACGTGACCACAATAATGTAACATTACCGTGACGTGACGTGTGGCTTATGAGAATACTAAATACGTACTAAACTGCTTAGGGTAGGTACATGTTGGTTTTTTGTATAATCAATCAGATTAGTCTAAATTATATGTCTTATTCTACGTATAATTATTTTTAAGATCTGTCGTGGTTTTTAAAGGTGCGTCCGCACTTGTATCATTTGTCCGTAAGCTTCGGGAGTGGATAAAGATACGCCATACACGACACTTTTTTATGGTCACGGACAACTTGCGGATGCCTAAATGCCTAAATATTTTCGAAATCCAAAGTAGACAAAATTAGACTTTATAACATTTGCCAATAGAATTCCCGTCAAAATCCGTCCAGCTGTTCTGGAGATTAGCTGAAACAAACAGAAATATATTATATGTCAAATTATTTTTTCATTAGATGTGTAGTAAGTGTGTATATACTTTTATGCGTATAATATAATAATAAGCTGTTCCAATTTTATTTATGCACGTTGATGACGCGAGTATTCGCACTACAGACATGAAAAACGCTCAGTATTGATTCTAATACTATTTTAGTTAAACTCCGGCAGAAATAGCAAAGGTTTTATACAAAATCATTTTGATACGATGCCATTAAATATTGTAGAGATATTTCCGATATAATATTATAGTAAGTTTTATGTTGTTTATTTGGATTTTTTCTCAATATGGTAAGCTATTTATTTACTTCTCTTTTGTTGGCGAACTTTAGAAGTTTTTTTAAAATTCAATATAATTATCAAAAATATAATTTTACAACCATGTATTTTGAATGGTATAATATAAGTGAATTAAGTAATATTTTAAATGCATAAAAATATTTTAGTTTGTTTGTTATCTTTGTCAAGTAATGATAAATCTTTTTGGAACCCAAAAAGCTAAAACGTTAAGCTTATTAAAAGATAAAATAATCTAAAAGCAAATCATCATCATCATCAGCCGGAAGACGTCCACTGCTGAACAAAGACCTCCCCCTTAGAACGCCACAAAGAACGACAGCTTGCCAATTCCATCCACCGGTTGCCCGCAATTCTGACGATATCGTCGGTCCATCTGGTGGGAGGCCTGCCAACGCTGCGTCTTCCGGTTCGTGGTCGCCACTCGAGAACCTTTCTTCCCCAGCTTCTTTCTAAAAGCAAATGATGCCAGAAAACTCAAAATAATTATTTCCTCTTCTTAAAAAGTTGGCGTAACCGCAAAAATTCTTTAATCTTCCTTCGCTGGTCCCAATCGCGAGTCAAGCCCGATTGGTTTCCAGTCACAAAGTCTTAGCCACACATCCGATACGGGCATTCTCTAAACCCCTAATACTCATTACGGGTAACACCGCAGGCTGCTAGGGGCCGTAAAAGCCAAGAACTTAATTAACGTCCCGAGGGTTTTACTTCACATTTATTTGGGCGTGAATTTGGTCCCGGCAATAAAAATAAACAATGAATGGTGTACAGGTGTAGGCCACGAGTTCATGCCACTATGTGATGCCGAATGTGAATGGTGTGTGTGCGTGTGATTAATTATAATTAAGTTTTTGTATGACGTGGGTTGAGGGACGAAGGATGTGATATTTTTAATGCTATAAGTAAGCAGTTTGTTGAATAATTACCTAAAAATACGATTTCGGCAGCTAGATTTTGGTGTGAACTCGGCGTATTTTTATTAACAGTTCACCTAACACCACCATTACGCCAGCGATTTAGGTTCCCAAACAAGATTTCAACGAAACAATTGCACCGAAAAAATTATGTAGTAGACGAAAATGCGACTCAGTTCAATTCAGACCCCAAAATAGATCGGATAATGTGACAGGAGGTTCAAATGTTAGGTTTTCCGAACTGCGACCAGAATCTAGTCAGCTGTATGTTTATAAAGTGCTACGTAGTGACGGACGTGACGCGATCACGTTGTCGCTCGCAGCTTTTGTTTGACCAACGGGAGCACGGACGAACGAAACGTTTGAATCCAATCAACAAAGAAAAGGTTCCAAACATCGTGTATAAAATGCGTTTATTCACCTCTGTTACCTATTCTAACATCTTTCTTGTTTTACATTAGGGTCAAGCTTTAAGAGAATTATCCGAGTATCGATTTTCGATAAGGTAAGGTTACTTTCCGAAAAATCTGGAGCGAATGCACTTTAAAACTGAATGCGGCCATAAATCAACCCGTATACGCCCATTCCTGAACATGCAGTTCTTATCGACTGTTAAAATGGTAATACATTAGACAAACATATTTTTTGGGTATAACTTTACCTAGGAGATTTGACATGTATAACTGTTAGAAATGTATTTCGTTGTTTTACTATGCATTTGTCAATTAACCGATTATAAATGAAGTCAATTAACTACACAAATTATGATCTCCATGTATGTACTTCTTTTTTACTATAATAACTGTCGTGAGTGTTATGCATATTATTTACTAAATATTCCGGTTTTACTCACGTGTGTATTCGGGAATGTCCAACTAGTTTCGAACTCGAACGGAGCTCTTAATCATGAGCTGGTTACGCGGCAGAATCGCGAGCCGAACCGTTGTACTTATTTACCTAAACTCAAAAGTACAGTTCTGAATAAAGCCTACTAAAACCTTTGATCACCACACATTACTGCACTTATACACATTACCAAATACACTTTGAATGTATGTAACGGTGCTATATCAGAAAATAAAATTACATTATACATTAAAACCTTAAAGGAAATTAATCCATAATAAAGATTGCAAGCCTTTGTTAAACACTTTTAATGACGTCAATATTATCCTTGTGACAACAGTGAACACTTCACCGTTAATCACTCCACACCGTAAACAAAGTCGACTATTATCGTAAGCTCACTGCACCAATAAATACTAGCTTTTGCCGCGGCTTTTCTCCCTACATTCGATGGTGCTATGTCGCCATGGATTATTCAGGCGGAATATAGAATAATCCCGGTGCTCTCCCACAAGCCGTGAAAGCGAAATGTGAAAGGTTTCGTCGTGATTCGTTGAGTTATAATGTGATTAAACTTTATAGCTACGTACCTATAGGTAGAGCTATATTCATCAAGACTGCCGCGTTGGTCTATTGGGCGCTGTTGGTGAGTGCTGAGCATTAGGTTATGGATTCGGATCGCTGGTCGGGCACATTTCGCCAACTATGTTTTTCGGTCCCAATGTAAAAGGGGGCGAGCCTATTGCCATCAACCGGGCACAAATCCAGACTCTGTGCTGTTACTGAGAATTACCTAATGGAAAAACCCAGTTACACTTTGCCCGACCCGGGATTCGAACCCAGGACTTCGTGCTCGGCAGTCGCGCTCAGCAACCACTAGACCAACGAGGCAGCCCTGCCCTCCACGTCATAATAGCTAACTGCTTATTTCTGGACTGGGATCTCGATTGTGTTTAACTATTTTCCACACAGACGAAGTCACAGGCTGTATCTAGTTAAATAGGTACCGTACTCACCTGCAGTTTGACAGAATGGTAGGTATATTAAACAACAATAGTGGTACACTTCAAAGGTCCATTGTTTACGATTCCTTAAATATATTGTTCTGACAAACCTGTGAGTGAACTTATCTTAATTTTACTTAATGGCTTTCTTATCTTCAAAGCGTTTAAGGCATTGTCTCTTGCAGTGCAGTGTCATAGTTCATGTCTAACAACACAGATATCGCAGAAAACAAGACATAAATTTGATTAATGGGTCTGTGTAATATAGTTATGAAGGTATAATCTACGCTGTTATTTAAATTTCTATAAAGAATTGAGACGGTAATCTTGTGTTTTTTAAATTATTTGAATATATTTTTATTGCTGATAACTTAAGTGTCGTAAGAAAATGATAAAAATTCATGATTAAAAGAAAATTAAAATTTATATTTTTTTTACAAATCGCATACTTAATGCTGATCTTGCAATAACTAGTATTAAATCATACTAATATTATAAAGGCGAAAGTTTGTGAGTGCGTTTGTACGTTCAAATGGCTGGACCAATTTTGATAGAATTTCGTATAGAGGTAGCTGACACCCTGGATGAACACATAGGCTATTTTTTAAGTCGAAAAAGTCGTGTCTTGATTTTGACGCAGTGTAGTCAAAATAGTCGAACAATAACATAAAGATCACGCTGCCTACCTCGTCAGAAGCTACTGGCTAGACAATAATACCTACATACATCAATTATTATATCGTACGTGTGTATAAGTAAACTAAGTTACCTTTCCTCGTTACATTAAACATTCTTTTTAAAACGCCAGTAAATTGCTTCATAATAAATATGTAATTTTAAGAGTAAATTATTGTGAACCGTAGTATCATTTTAATATAACTCGATAATACCATGAAATTTGATCCCAAATTAAATGTATCGTATTTATGGTCAGACGACAGCTGAAGCGTTTCCAGTAATTAACGGAATGTGGTCGATAACCATGGACAGGCAAGAAATAAGATTAATTAAGTCATTATTTTATAATATCTCGTTTAATTGAACAGTTAATACATAATAAAAAACATAACATAACATCACGCCTGTATTCCCCGAAGGGGTAGGCAGAGGTGCACATATAGTACACCCACATTTCACCAGTTATGTTTTTAGGTCCCAATGTAAAAGGGGGCGAGCCATTTGCCATCA
The DNA here is from genome assembly GCA_946251915.1 of Abrostola triplasia. Lineage (NCBI taxonomy): Eukaryota > Metazoa > Arthropoda > Insecta > Lepidoptera > Noctuidae > Abrostola > Abrostola triplasia. Next base: position 4,378,228 of record OX276433.1, read on the forward strand.
ACCCAGGATTCGAACCCAGGACCACGTGCACAGCAGTCGCGCTTAACAACCACTACACTAACGAGGCAGTCAATTATTACATAATATATACATACACGCCAGTATTCTGCGAAAGGATGGGCAGAGGGGTACTTATAATACGCCCACATTTTACCACTGATGTTATAGATCCCAGTGTGGCGGGCGGCAGGGGTGGGCCTATTGGTATCAATCGGACACGAATAAAAAAAAACTCGCAAACGTAATGGGAAAACCCAATAACAGTGCCCATTCCGGGATTCCAACCTAGGATCTCATGCTTAGCAGTCGTACATAGCGACCACTTGACTAAGGAGGCAGACTCTAATACACCATAAAAATATTGGTTTTCGCAACTACAGCAAAATTACGTATGTTTATTGCAAAAAACTAGTGACTAAACATTTAGAACAAATGGAAACTCTGAAAATGAGTGTCTAAATATTTTATTTAACACGTTATTAATGATCCCAGCACCAATTGATGCGTGAATTGCAATCAGTGGTGTGGTTAGTCCAATTAGCTAATGTGGTCGGGAATCAAAAGAGAATTATCGGGCAAAAGGGCGAAAGCAACTTTTTGAAGGGCTTTGTTATCATTTGTACCCCGTGAAAATTTTTATTGTTTACATCACTCTTCGGTCGTATTCTTGAAACTCCCTTATTCGTAAAAAAAATTTGTTAAGGCGTGAGTTGAACTCGCAAACTGAGGATTCCGTCCAGCCAATAAATTATGTTAATAATAACATCAATATCCATATCTTTTGATTTCGTTGAATAAGAAGTTTCATTTTTTTTACGGCTTCAAGGAACAGTAAGCCTAAGTGTTTGGTATGAATTTCAATTTCATACCTTCAAGCAATCTTGAGAAAAAAAAGTTGACAGACAGGCGGACAACAAAGTGAGCCCATTATGGTTCCTTTTTTCCTTTTCAGGTACAGAGCCCGACAATTGATAATTTTTAACTATGAATTAAATTAATCTGTCGCTGTCATTTGGATTTCAAAAATCGAGATGTCTATAGACTGCGGACGATACATTTACCTACAACATCGGGGAATATAGGTACGTTGTCATGTTTTATGTCAATAAGGGTCGAGCATAGTATAATTTATGGAGCACCTTAGACCGATAAGGCAGTAGTGTCTTCGAACACTTAACAACATAAATGTCATAAAGTATGCCATGGAACCATAGTCATACATGTCATTAACATGCTAAGTGGTATCCGGCCTAGAATTGACCACCTCCTTTCCTCCCGTGGGTATAGTAAGAGGTGACTAAGGGAAAATCCAGAAAATGGGCAGCAGCGTCTTCTGTAACTTCACTTACAATACTGTGATCCGTAAGCCGCTTGACAAGCGTGGGGATTATGGCAATCCCCCTCTTTATCTAAGGGGGAAGCCTTTGTTCAGCCGTGCATCCCCGTTTGTTGTTATTCGAGCTGATGATGATGCCATGGATAAATTACAGTGGTACTTGCCTAAATGAGATAACCACAATGTCACCACAAACAAAATATTTCTAAATATAATAGAATAGACGCCGAAAATTTAATAATTTTTGATACATGTACTTAATAATATTTTTAATCAAAATCAGGGTATTGTGTTATAAATACAAAATCAATTCTGAAGTCCAAACAAGTTATTTAGAGGAAATATTTTATCCTAATCGTTGGAACTTTGAAATTTTCCGATGTTTAGTAAATTCTTTATGAAACTTATTACTCCAATGTTTAGAGCTTATTCGGGAAGGCTAAGTTATTTGTGTCATTTTAAATAACGTCTGATTAAGTTTATTTTGGTGAAGATTATAAGGCTATAAATAATAACTTTACGTCGAACGTATTGAAAAAACATAACATCACGCCTGTATTCCCCGAAAGGGTAGGCAGAGGTACACATATAGTATACTCACATTTCGCCAGTTATGTTTTAGGTCCCAATGTAAGGGGGGCGAGCCTATTGCCATCAACCGGGCACAAATCCAGTCTCCGTGCTGCTACTGAGAATTACCTAATGGAAAAACCCAGTAACACTTTGCCCGACCCGGGATTCCAACCCAGGACCTCGTGCTCAGCAGTTGCGCTTAGCAACCAACCAACGAGGCAGTCGTATTGAAACTGAGAAAAATAATATACCTACTCGGATGGATACCTAACAAAGTAATAACGGTACTTCAACAAAGATTTTTAATGTAATCATACATATTTACTTCACAGATAGTTTAGTACTATCTTGGTAAGTTAATGCAAAACTTTAGAAGATTCTGCTTTACATGTCATTTACTACTTCTTAACAATGACATTCAAGCTAAATACTTTACACACAATAAAGGTATTAAGTATGTTTTTATACGTGCGTGCGTAATGTTTCAGATGCTACGCGCTACGCCGTAGGCACCTACAAGAGGAGCCTACGTCAGCATCGTAGACTGTCTAACGTTTACATACTACACTGTCGTTCTAAAGAACTAATCTACTATTCTATTACCTTCATAATTAAGTATTAAAAAAATATATCTTTTTGACGAGAACGGTACTTACAGGTAAGTAACTCTTTACTGTTCATCTATAGTTAGGTGTAATTTGACTGAGTACATATTATGGACGCCATATACTTTTTTTTTATTATAATCTGACGTGTTTGTGAAAACTTATTTACAGAAATAAATCATTAATTCATTCATATGATGATAATTTGATAATCATTATCCATTACGATTTTTTTCAATAAAACACATAGGTCGTGCGTTAACAGATTCCCATTGACATAAAATTGTGGGGAATTGCGCTTTTAAATTCAACTGTAATCCAATATGAATGATATTTATTCGGCGTTGTCACAAATGAACGACGTAATAGCATTTCCTTGTTGACGCGAACGAGCTGTCCGACTAAGTATTATGAAATATTACTTGAAGGGAAATGTGGAATTTGAAAATGATTCTGTGAAGTCTGACGATATTAGGGCTGTTTCCAACAGACAATTATTAGCTCAAAATAATACAAAGAACTTACGAAAAATATGCATTTGCTTAAACCCCCTAATAAGGGATAAACAGAGATTTCTTATTCATAAAAATATCAAACCACACACCTCGTATCGATATTCATAAGTCTTATTTTATAACTGAAAAAGTGGTACATCTCTTACTGTTTACCAGGTACGCATGATTCGCCGTCTCATGGCATTAAAGACAAAAATATCAAGTATGAAATAAGTGCTATTTTACTGACTTGAAACTGCCTCGTCAGTCCAGCGGTGGCAAAGCTCGACTATTCAGCGTGCAGTCCTAGGTTGGGATGCCCGCTTTGAGCAGTGTTGTTAGACTTTTCATTATGTAATTGTCAGTGGCAGCACGGAGTCTGCACTTGTATTCTGTTATTGGTATCACTAAACTTAAGTAGACTTGAGCGGGCCACTTGACAAGATTTCTTGATGGCAGATGGAGCAAGGCTCTAACAGAGCGGTGGCCCAGAGGCTACAGTAGAGCTCCTAACAGACCTCCAGCCAGGTCGACGGACGATGTTGTTACTAGACAGATAAAGACCAGGATGCAAAAGGCCCAAAACAGGGAACAATGTCGTTGAAAGCAGTAGGTTTATGCCCAGCAGTGGAATACATCAAACTGATGACAATAATAAATGGCAATGTGCTCGCCTACAATACATTGGGACCTATTACATAACCCCTACAGGGAATACAATTCTTTTACGTCTATTCACTAGTACCTACTGTTAATACTACTGCTATGCAGGATACTGTGCATATAAATTCAGCTTATGCGACCACCGTTTGTATGGAAACGAATCAACGCGACAACATACTCGTACATTTGCATACAACTTCATACATGGCGCACCATCCTTGCATGTCTAAAGGCATTTGGTTTTCAATTCGTGACTATACATAGTCGTGTTTACAGGCTTTGCTTACCAGGTACTGTTGATTTTTTTTGAGTTTGATTGTGAAGCCCTATAGTTTATGAAGTTGAAATATGGGATACTGTTGGATATTCGATTTGTGCTGTAGTTTGGAAAGACGATTTGTTTAATGTCTGATGATGGCAGTATTTTAGAAGATAGTATGCAAGAAGTACTGATAGCCGAGTTGTATAACCGTTGGACAACCAAGTCAAAGATCGCAAGTTAACTCCGGTATCCACCAATGTCTATCTAAGGGGGAGCCCTTAGTTCAAAAGTGGACGTCTTTCAGCCGATGATGATACAGTCTTAAAATGAATAAATGATTTATAAATGAATTATAAATGAATTATTTATTTAAATAGGTTTTCCCAAAAACGCTTTTACAGGTATACTTCATAAAAATATAAAATAAAACTAGATGGCGTCGGCATTTCCTAACTGACAACCTCTGAGAAGAAATGCCGAAACAAACTCAGGGGTCAACGTCTCTTTTAAAGTCCAGACAAACGTAAGTATGAACAATGTAGGTCGTCCGAAAGCAGGCTTGAGTCGACCTGTCCTGGCAAACGCCCCGTCTCGTACCATCTGCAGGACATTTGGGTAGGCCGTGTGGAATACTCAAACAAAGACTCAATCAAAGTACACAAAACAGTAATTTTAAAGAACTATAATTATTATATGACTGCCTCTTTGGTCTAGTGGTTGCTAAGCGCGACTGCTGAGCACGAGGTCCTGGGTTCGAATCCCGGGTCGGGCAAAGTGTAACTGGGTTTTTCCATTAGGTAATTCTCAGTAGCAGCACGGAGTCTGGATATGTGCCCGGTTGATGGCAAAAGGCTCGCCCCCTATTACATTGGGACCTAAAACATAACTGGCGAAATGTGGGTGTACTATATGTGCACCTTTGCCTACCCCTTCGGGGAATACAGGCGTGATGTTATGTTGTATAGTTATTATAAAGCTACTCGTATACAGAGGTTCCATAAAAAAAAAGGCTGACAAGAGAAATCGTTGCATAAGAACATCTAATACCTTCATTATAGTTCCATCGGAAATCAAAACGTGATCTTCTAATTCTACGGCCCTGAAACCCATTTCCCATAAGACTGTTCAGAAAGTCCTTAACCGTTCAACATCAAAGTCAAGCAAACCGACCTTTAACATGGGAAATTGATTGTTAATACCAAGCGGTACAGTATCAAAGTTAAATTCCAATTTAACAATACCCTTATCGTAAATAGCCTTTCATAAATCCCGGTAGGTCCGACCGAAACCAATAATTATCCTATGTACGTTAAACAGTTCTGTATCCATTAATTGACATTTGGATCAAGCGAGTTTTAATCGGAAGTAGTGTGGTTGTTTAAATATGTACGGAAATAGAATGAAATGTATTGCCTCGATTGAAATACTCCCTCGTTGGTCTATTAGTTGCTGATTGCGATTGCTGAACATGAGGTCCTGGGTTCAAATCCCTGGTCAGGCAACGTGCTACTGTGTTTCAATCTCAATAGCAGCACAAAGTCTTCTATTGTGCCCGGTTGATGGTAATAAGCTCGTCCCCTGATATATTGAGACCTATAACATAACTGGCGAAATTAAAAATCTACTACCATTTCGGGGAATACAGGCGTATTTTTTTAATGTTTTGGAGGTAATAAATATTTTATTGCTATATAATTATTATGAAAGCTTATTAGTTGGATGTAGAGGGTAGTTCAATTCTTGGAAACTGAAAAGGCTTTCGCAACACGAATTCGGTATGTAATATACCTAATTTATAAAGGTCATGTAGCTAAAATTATATCGTTTATTTTGTTATTATTATACCTTTATACTTTGTAACATTTAATATTAAACTTTAATTGAAAACAATCTAGAATTTACGCGGAATCGTTATAATTAAAACCTTGTACCAACAACAACCCCTATTACATTGGGACCTAAAACATAACTGGCGAAATGTGGGTGTACTAAATGTGCACCTCTGCCTACCCCTTCGGGGATTACAGGCGTGATGTTATGTTTGTTTGTTATGTACCAACATCTGGATCTACCATAAGGAGTCTTAAATTAATTGCAATCAAATATATTGTGGTAACAATTGATATTCATGCAACTATTATATAAGTTTCTGATTAATTACTGACTAACATTAAACTAAAATAAACCTTTACCAATAGATGTTCAATATAACACAGCGTCCATTTTGATTCTACCTCCGTCCGAATGATACCAGAATTCCGAGTATGAATTAAAAAAAAAACATTACCTACGGTCTCAAACAATCTAATTTAAGCACGTCTAAACCTGTCTAAATTCCTTTACTTCTTAATTTTCAACAATTACGCTCAAGTACATCTGTTGACGAAATTATTTATGCTAACAGGGGAAGAGCCCTCAATATAAATGGATGGCCCTTTGTGTGACCTCCGGCCTTACCTGTCTCTTCAAAGTAAGGACATCGGAATTCCTTGGAATTAATAAGCCCTTTAGTTGGGGCGAGGATTCCGGAATATTTACCAAAGGAATACTTCGTGAGGTGACTTAATCTAAGCCGAAAAGCTGCGGCATGTATTGTGTGTAACTCTAGATAGGATCGGGCTTTTGTCTGTTTTGACCGGTCCTGTGTTTTAAAGTATTTGTGTACAAGAAATGTCGAACTTTTAAATGCTTCTGATGTTTATTGAAATGTTTGGAGTATTTATTGGTTTTAACCTTTCGCTCACAGTGCCTAAAACAATAAACTTATTGTTTAATACCACATCCATAATTATCAATGTCTGAAACCTACGATACATTGATTCAAGAAAGATTCAGAGTAACTGCTAATGTATTGAAGAAGATACTTGCTAGAATTTAATTATTATTCTGTTCAAGACAGAAAAATCGCTCACTACGGGAAAATAAAACAACCCCTCGTCTTCCGCTTAGCGCCATTTATTTAGCCGACATTGAAAGGTCGAATGCATTTAATTGGATACCTTTTTTATTTCTCTCTTCCGGTCTCGAAATTGATTGCAGTTAAGGTCCCTTTGCTCCTTAATCTGGTTTCACTAAGCTCTTGATATTTAAACTTTAATTACTTGTAGTTGTGCAACCAACCTTATCCTTAAAGTTACAAACTGTTTACAAGTTAGGAAACTTTTAATGATACCAATATAAATGTTTTCGTCCAAAAGCGAATTTTTAATAATTTCTCTTTGAAGCTAACTGACAAATGGATTATAAGTTTGTGTTAGGTAATTAGCCATTAGAATTAAGCGGGTGGGCCTTAAATATTGTGTAAGAAAAGTTTTAATTTTAAATTAAGGCATCTGTTCCAGAAACGGAAATTTCCGCTCGTACCAATTACCCGGTTGGGAGAAAAAAACTTTTTTAATAGAAGTGAACAAATTTTATCGAAGTCAGTGAAATTACTCAGATGAAGAAAGTTGCGGATGGCTCTTATGATTTTCAAAACTAGAAGGTTACTATAACTTACAACTGGCACTTCAAGAAAAGTTTTTAATACTTAAATAAAAATATTTTTCTTTTCTTCGTATCGGGATCAGCTGATTGTATTGACACTTGGAAATAGACCATTCCGTGGTTAAGAGATTGGACAGTCAACAAGGAAGATTGCAAGTTTCGATTCCGGAGGGTTGGCTGGACCTCTATGTAGTTGTAGGTATTATCATCTTGATACTTTACAGAAAAGTGACGGTCATTAAATTAAATACAAAGCTTTCTTCCATGGACAACGGTGAAACAATAATATGGGTTATGATTGAATGTGGCCAATTTCCATGCTTTAGGAGAAAAATAGAATTAAAAGATAACAATCAAAAACACTGGTCAAATTTACGCTAGATAGAACTAAACCAGCGTATACCAATCTCGCTGCAGAGAAAAAGCATTTGAAATAGAGAAGAAACAAGTATTAATCACCACATTTGGTCAATGGTCAATATGGGTAAGTGGCAATGGATACAACTAAAAACTAAATAGGCAATAGAAAAAACAATCTTTCCAATCAGTTCTAAATACATACAAACATACATACATTATAGTCACGCCTGACAGAGGGGTAGGTAGTGACCACGGATTTCCATTTACTACGATCCTGACATACTTCTTTCGCCTCATACATTCGCAATTACAATCCTCATACACGCTCGTAAGACTCCTCGCTTGACCCTTTTGCAGAACATCCGATTTGGTCTTAGCATGTTCGCCGAGATCTTCCCCTCCCCAATACTTCAGAAGATACAAACAGCTAGTCTATTTATTCTTGTATCTATGTTGAGTATTTATCTCAATTTCACAGGCCAAAGAAATCTTTCCATCCGAAAAGATTACGGAAAACAATCCCCCGCCATTACGTTAATTACGAGAATTTTACGGACGCTCAGTTTCAGTAAAAGTTTATTCATTCTTGGGACGGTTTGTCAAGGCAGTGAATAATGTTTCTATCCGACTATTTGAGCGATAGACTTCATTCATAGTGAGGTACTGATGCCGGAATCTTTAATCAGGTTAAGCTATTTCTGTGTTATTTTAGAATACTGAAGGTGTTTTAAAACATATTATTAAGTTAGTAGTTTACTGTCTACAAAAGTTTTAGAAGCATTAAGTTATCTAAGTTACCTGATGGTATACCCCTATAAGTCCCTATATGTCATAAAAATCTGATTACATCATTCGATCTAGGTACTAACTAAGCTTGAAGACCCAGATCCCAAGCCAACCAAAGAGGCGGTTTAATAAGCGTGAAACTAAAAATATACCTCTGCCTAGTAGTGATTCCACGTTCTTCACCAGAGTACCGCAAAGGGACCATCGTGATAAATTGGGCTCGGTATCCAACAAATTTAGTGTGTAAAGAAATTCAGAGTCCTTAAGGGAGTTCTAGACCTTTGACGATCTGATTGGCGCAAAAGCAGAGCAACTGGTCCACCGAGTGCGATTACCACCGTACAGTCAACAGAAAAAGTAGATGATCAAAATCTGAAATTCAATACTAATGAACGGTGATCACGAATATATGGCAGCTGTACTAGTAGTAAATGTTCGGTATAATTAACAATCACATACTTACATAGTCGCAGTGATTCAACACTACGACTCCACAGAGTTCTGACGCGAACTCCGTTCATTAGTATTGAATTTCTGCTTTTGATCATCTACTTTTGCTGTTCACTGTACTAGGTGACTATAGCACCTACTTACCTATGCATACTTGTTTGTATGATATCAGAGTACCAAGACTTTAATCGGTAAATAAATTATCCAACCATTTAGGATTTATAGCTAGAAAGAGACAACTTACTTTTAAAAGATCTAAAAACAGACGGGTTTTCCAATTATATTCGATGTTCAAAAATATCGTCGTCAACTGGTAAGCCTATTATAAATGTTCCTTTAACTGTTTGGAAGAATGTTTAGATTAAGTATTTGATTAGGTAAAGGGTAGAACAATTATATTATTTGAGCATTTTTGAATTTTATATATTGTCCATCAACAAGGGTTCTGCCCATCATCCAAATATGTTAATGGTCATTAATCTATAAGCTTTAGAAGCTATTAAAAGATTATAATCTAAGTGTCCTTATAATCACTCAAACGTCGTGCATACCCATGCGAGAGGGGCATTACTAGTATTTACTTACATCTGTAGGTATGTATATAATATATTTATTATATGTGTATTTTGACTAATGGGTTTGTCCAAGGAATTATTTGGTTATTATTTCCTTTGTATAACGCTGGTTTTTTAATAATGGTTTCTAACTTCTCAAACTCATTCTGCGATTCAGCGAGACAACTACACTAGTACACAAATATACAGTGCCTACTATAATATAGTAGGAACAGTTGGCTATTGAACTATGAATGCAAACAACAAATTCGCCAACAAAATAAATCCATCACGTGCAAATCGCTCAAAATTACAGTTCTGGCTAACGTCGAACTAAAACAGTAACATTATGCTTTGTAATCGGGTTTTATTCGAGCAAATTGTTCGCATCTAGCTACATATTTGTAATGTCTCATTCTGAGAGAAAATGGCTGCCGATTAAGTTAATGAGCACATTGTTAGGAAGACCACGGAACGTTCGTCACAGCATAAGAGGGTAATTAGGGAAGTGGGCAAGAAATAGAGGTGTATTGCTTGAGATACAGATTTTTTGCTTGAGTATTTTTCTTCTGTTCATAACGTAGATTTGTTGGTGGTGTTCAATCAAATTTTGCTCAAGTGTTTTGTGTAACCGGTCGTTTTTTAATAGTTTTTATTCTTTTTGGATTTTGTAAGCTTTATTATATCTATAGTTAGATGAACTTACTGTGGTGTAAAATAAGCTAGCTCATAATTCGACCATAACCCACGGCCAAGATCGAACCATGAGTGTGCTATGTACATTCACATAGGTTCAATACTATCGTTTGAAATACCTACTTGCACAGTTTTACCTTACCATCTGGCTAGCCTATTCCAAACTGCGTTGAGTCAGCTCTCAGTCTCTACAGAAATACCATTTTATCCACTGACTAGCTTTCGCCCGCGACTCCGTCCGCGTGAATTTCGAATGTTTGATAGCCTATTGCCTCCCTCAATAAATAGGCTATCTAACAATAAAAGATTTTTTCAAATAGGACCAGTAATTCCTGAGATTAGCTTGTTTAAGCAAACAAACTCTTCAGCATTATAATATTAAGTATAGATAAATACTTTGTAGCGTGTTAAGTCAGACCGATTATCAGATTTGATTTGAGCTGTTAATGACATTTGCACAGTTTTCTAATAGGTATTACACCCAGACTAATACAGTATACATTGCTGTCTATAAAAACAAGAATGAACATCACATTGCCATCAAAAGCAGTAAGCCTCTTGGGTGATCCTCAGCCACCTCTTACTTGTTTTGGATAAAAATACGTGTCAGCCGAAAGTCCTTTGTTTAACGCACTTTTTCCTTATATGGGCCGTAATCACCCTGCTTGGACGGCGAATCGGTCGTCGTTTACAACACCCACGGGAAGGAATGGGGTGATCTTGAAATCAGGAAACAACGCGTGATAGGGTCGAGAATTTGTTAAAAACTGTTGCGTTGGCACAACACTCGGGCCGTTTTTATACGATACTGAAGACTGGCAGTTACTTGATTGGGGAAAGCTTTTCGATTTTTGCGTTAGAGGCCTCTTTACAACCCGTACTTATACTTGGATCTTGATCTCATTAATTACCATGAATGAACTTAGATGCCTCTGTATAAAAGAGTAATTAATTAAATCTTAATTTAGATAATTATCATGAATAAACTTACTACTAAAAAGACATCAATATTTTTAGTGTCTCTAAAATATTTTTAAAAACATAACATAACATCACGCCTTTATTCCTCAAAGGAGTAGGCAGAGGTGCACATTTAGTACACCCACATTTCGCCAGTTATGTTTTAGGTCCCAATGTAATAGGGAGTGAACCTATTGCCATCAACCAGGCACAAGTCCAGACTCCGTGCTTCTACTGAGAATGATTAAAAACTCAGTTTCACTTTGCCCGACCCGGGGTTCGAACCCAGGTCCTCGTGCTCAGCAGTCGCGCTTTGCAACCACTAGACCAACGAGGCAGTCAAATTATTAGAGTTTAAAAATATTTTTAGAGTTCTATATTATCATGCATTTTATATTTCTATATTAACCACTCAGCTCTCTTTCAAATACAAAATTTTTCTCATAAACTTCTAGAGAAAACTATGCAAAACTGGATCCTAATAAATTATGTAGAAAAAGGTATAAATCATGTAACTCCTATTAACGGGGTAGAAAGAAAAAAATACTATTCAGCTTGAATGTTTTCGATAACTGGAAATAAAAAACCTGTCAAGTGCACGTTTAAGCGTGGAAATGGTTCCGTAGTTTATATACTAGCTCAGAATATCTAATAGAATAGTAATCTTGACCTTTTGATTTTGAATTGAAATCATCACAAATCTTCATGAAAAATAAAAAAGGAACCTTATTATAGTCGAATAACAAGTTATTTATTTACTATAGATATACTTTTAAATACTATAAATAGAGCATTGTATTCCCTAACGTAAGAATAGTTAACTTTTAAACAAAATATACTAATCGACAAAATATTTTATAGTTTAAAAACACAATTTTTAATAGTTACCCAATGTATTCCTTTAGTTCAACAACCTATTAAAACACTTTAAAAACGCATAAAAAACAGACAGCAAAAGATTAACCCATCAAAAATCCTAAGCAAAAAGCAGCTCGACAACCCAAAATAATGACCAACTTAACAAAAATCTAAAGAACAATAAATAATATCGCTAAGTACTAACAAGAATGAGTTTTTATTTCGGCCCCATAAAACGTATCTCCTGTCCAGCTAAGAAACAGAACACCCCAACATAAAACTCACCTTGAGAAAAAGATAAAACTGTCCCGAACAATTCATAGATAAATTACACTTACCTTAAAAACGCAGCTGTGAACGAGACAGCTCATAAGAGGGGCTCCACATTAAGCGATATAAGACGCGACGCTGCTGGAAGATTTATTAATGACAATATAACCAATTATAAAATAAATTGTCTGAAACAAGAGGTTGTGTGTTATGACTCGTATCACCTGTAGTTTAAGAAATTGATTAAAATTATGACGAAGAAAGAACGCTTGCAATGCCATAATTATACAAGACTATAAACACCAGCCCATTATTTACTTTATAGGTAAATAGAACAAATACTACGAAAGTCTAATTTGCAATAAACTTATTGACTAAAACTAGAAAAAATAATACATAATATCATTTAGTACCTACACATAACACTAGCTTCAGCGTTCAAAACAAACATGCTATAAAAAGGCAAAAAAAAAGTGAAAAATTCAGTGTTCAGCGATACGAAATCGCTAATGGCACTCAACTTAGTCTGTCGCGTCGCATAACCGTGTAATGTGTGCATCCCCTAAAAAAAAAAACAGGGGGAGGACCGTACCCGACATTTATCATTAAGGGTAACAATGCTTTTTGCGGGATTTCCTTCAAGAATCCAAGAGATTAATGAAGGTGGCAATAACGTCCGACCATCCGATAAATAACAAAATAACGCACGCGCCCCTTAACGACTGAGATTAATAAGAAACATTAGGCCGACGGATAAAATACGGCGAATATTTTCATTGTTACTCAATAAAACGATGGGAAAAAGAGCGGTGAAATTATGTTGTCTAATCATTATTTAACTTAAATATACAAATTGGCAAAATTACTTTCCTATTCATTTTTTTTTTTTCAAATTAGAACCGGCATAAGACCTGTTAAGTAAGTGAATGAATTACTTTTCACAATATTAAATAACTTGCCTATACACTAAGAGATAGCTGGTTTGCCGTAGTATTCCATCCTCCTCGCTCTACAGATTAGAATGGAAGACTAAACGAAGCTCTTAAAGAAAGCTGCAATAACCTATCGAGCAATCTTGCAGATATTCTGATAAATAATCAGAAATTACAGGCTATCATATTTCTTGTAAACTAATGACAGTGGTCCCAAAGCATAAAGTAACTCATTCAGTAACCTTTACTAATAAGAAGTCCTTTACTTATCCAACTTTCTTACTAAGTACTTTCAAACGTATATAGCAGTCAAGGCTTGCTTTTTTCATGGGCACACTACAAAACTAATTTTATATAAATTATAAAGAACGACGAACAAATGACGGTCTCTCACCGGCGCGAATAACCTTTAATTTGCCGTTCATTGCTATCAATTATTTTTTTACACATTGTTATAGAACTGCAAATTAATTTTTATTACCTTCTCAGCTTTGTGAATTAGGTTCATTTATTTTAATCACTTTATTTTTCTTTGCATAACACCATTAATATAAAATTAGTTTTTCCATTGAGTTAACGAAATAACTTTTTTTGGCTAAAATAATTAAGGTCCCTACGTTTTTTTTTTGAAAAATATTATATTAGTAGGTATTTAATCATTATCAAATACCTGAAGCTACTTTAGTTTTATAAAAAATGCCACAGGTGCCACTCAAATCAAATATTGCATACAAAGAATCTCGTTTGAAATAACGAGCACCCGAAAAAAACCTTTTTTGTCTAACAAGTGCAACTCAATCAATTAAAACATAATAATATTATTATACTGACTCGTTGGTCTAGTGGTCGCTAAGCGCATCTGCTGAGCAAGAGGACTTGTGTTCGAATCTGGGTAAAGTGTTATTGGGTTTTTCCATTAGCTGATTCTCAGTAGCAGCGCCGACATTTTTGCCCGGTTTATATCTATAGACTCGCCACATAAGGTAACATAGCTGGCAAAATTGGGTGTCCTATTTATATGGTACCTACATATCTGCTTGCCCCGCTGGGCATTATACGCGTGATGTTATGTTATGTTTATAATAATATTACTTGATGATATAGTAAATTATTTTTTATGCGGTACAATATATTTCAGGTAGTCTGTTGCCATGCTGTAAACCTATGTATAAGTTAATTCACAAACCATGCTTAATTATGCGTAACCGACATAGCGTGACTCGCAACTTCCTACGACATGCGATATACAACCTCCATCAATATACTCTAAAGCAATACAACTTTTGTGAATTGAAACACAATCCACTTATCATCGCAGGGTTAAAATAAATCGATGGTTTACAGAATTAACTTTAGTTTTCGATGGCGTATGAAGACTTTCGCCACACATCACAAATTTCACACTAATAGGCCTAACAACCTTATCCTTCACAAAACTCTTCATATCTTAATATTACTCTCTTAGCGGACTAGATGGAAGGATTTAGATTTCAGCGGTTTGTATACATTATAGAATAAGAGTTAACGGGTCTTAACTGCGTACATAATTAACGGTATAAATACCTACTTATTTTCTGTGACCACGGCCTTTGCAAGTCGCCGTACGATGAGATGGAAGAATTTCTTTTATCCCACGGACAAAATAATATAGCTGAAATTACACATGTACAGTGTACATACTTCTTGCATTAACTCAAAGGCACTGCAGTTAAAAGACCTCTCTTTCACAGAGCAGCACCGTGATTTTATCTCCACGCTAGCTCACACCGTGTTGGCGATTCCAGATCATTAAGTCCAGGTTTCATCATGTTGTTTTCATTTATTTTTTGTCGTCTTTACTTAATAACTTAAACAGTAAAAACACTGATAGCCGATTGGTATGACCGCTGGTCTCCCAAGTCAAAGGTCGCAAGTTCACACCCCGGCACACACCAATATTTTTTCGTATTTATGTGCGTATTGCGGTAAAGGAAAACATCGTGAGGAATCCGAAACACCTGAGAGGTTTTTCAACGGTGTGTGTAGCCATGTCAGATGCGTACTGGCGGTTTAAACTCCGACACTAGATTGTAAGTCAACCATACGATAAGAAGAGTAAGAAGAAGAATTTAAACAGTAGACTAATTATACAATCTTCTTCTTTATGTCATGCCTGTTATTTATCTTTACTTATACCTGTGACCATCATCGCGTTATCATGTAGTTGGTACCTATTTTGTTCATCCTTTCTAGGCTTTTCCTCAACACGTACTTGCTTTTTGCTCATTCCAAGTACTTTACAACTGAATTCTTTTTCTAGGAAACCTTAAATAAGAACTCAACGCACAAGGCATTAAAGAAAAGAGTTGTGTCGACTTTTCCATGCAGCTGTTGTTAGCAATAAATCATCTTATACGTATCCATGATTGATTACATTTACCGCATGCTCGAAATTAACTTCATCATTTTTATACACGGAAAAATTCTTTGTAGTCGTTGCAAAGGTATTTACATAATTGGTGTTATTTCGACGCCCTTGTGTTATTATGTTAGAGGGAACTTTTGCGTGACGCTGACTTATATAAGGCTATTATTTGATACAGTTACGGTCAAGATAAATGCATTGTTAGTTCACAAGTTTGGGCCTTTTCGTATCGAATAATGTTTAGGCGTTCTCTTTGTTGACTTTATATTTTCTGTTATTTTGGTTAACCTCACAATTTTATAATTTTTTTTTAATTTTTTATTGATCATTTATAAAATGAAACAATTATTAATGAAATTTAGATACAATGGGTTTGATAAAAAATTGTAAAAGAGAAAATAAACAATTCTTTTCACGCGTCGAATTTTACTAAATATATAGAATCAATAAATAATATGTAAACATTTAAATTACTTAAACGATAACTAACGTGTTAAAAAAAAATGGTTTGAATATTATTTATTGCAATAAACTTAATCACTTTTAACAAAGAAAAATAATGATTTATTTGGTAATACAACTCCGCCAAAATAACTATTTTGTCTTTACATTTAGCCGCAGAAAATAATTCTAAGTTATAAAAGATAGCACTACAAAACGACGAGACAAAAGAATAATAGTTTAATTACCGCAGCAGGCGAAGGAATGCAATAACCACACGTAAAATAAATCACAGTTGAATGTAAAGCTATAAAAATTAGTGCAAATATGTTACAATTCATACCCAAGAACATTTTACCTACGGTTTGGTATGTAAAGTTTATGAGGCTTGCCCTCGCTTTCCCACCAACTGGCTTCGAGCGCAGTGACTCATGCATTTTTCACGCTGATGCGCCCCGTCTGACTGGGAGTCACAGGCATTCTGAATTTAAAAAACAGCAAAGTCATATTTTGCATGTAACCAGGATTCTTGCTTAACGATTTTAAACCTTAACTTTATGTAATAAGGGAATAATTATTGTTTCCGAAGTGGTATGGGAAGTTGTTTTCCAAAATCGTTCTGTAGGTAACCGAGTGCTCTTGTAGGCTGTAATGACACTTGTGAACTGGCCCCTGTTTAGGCTCGAATTTGTTTTTAAAATATTTTTAAAAAGGTTTGTAAGAACATTTTAAGGGTGGCTTGCATAATGATAATTATATTTACCTCTGCACATCATTATTTAAAAATACCACTGCTTTTTGGATTCTATACTTGACACAACAAAATGCTTTATGTCCTTTCCATACAAATGAGTTGGGCTTGCCTATTATTTCAAGCTTTGTAATTGTGTTTTACCATCGTGGAAGTGACTCTAATTTGTGTACATAAAACATATTTACACTATCATCAAGAGGTTAGTTTGAACAACTCCATTATTCTTACCTTTGGTTAGTATTATTAGTTCAATATTCAGTAACTATTCAATTAAGGTAATTCAAAATACTAGGCACGATAGCGTTCTTTTGTTTAATTCTAAATATAAATTTAAAGTGGCTATTGAGTAGGTACTTACAAAACCTGTTCCAGAATATCAAAACATTATTTTAGGTACGGGAGATACAAAATTTATCAAGGTATAAATTGTTCCCCAATGAGCCCTTTGTGCCCATAAGCCAACTTTTGTAATATCCAGTGAAATATTTTATTACAAAGAATTTGTATTTAAATAGGTTGGTGTTATAGAATTCAAAACAGGTTTTTATTATCGTTTTAATGAAACGAAACACTGGCTTTATTCATAAAATCATTTGCGAATGCTTTGTAAAATGTGGGCCGGTTTCGTCAATGAAGTAATATTATTTAACATAATAATTTTAAAAGATTTTCTTTGACTACACAATGGTATAAAAATAAAATGGCTTAGTGTTTAAGATCTAATTACGAAGTTGTGTATCGTCAGCCCTTGGCTTAGGAGTAGGTAACTAGGTACTAGGTACATGGAATTAGTACCTATAAACATTGTAAAACAGGAATCAGTGGCGTTTAGGGGAGGAGGCTTATGCCACGCAGTGGGTCATTTAAAAGCTGATGATGATGATGAACATTGTTCTTCATTGTATTGTAATCCCGTGGAGTGCCGGGCTAGAACAGCACCTCGCCACTTCATCCCGTTGGTGTCGCGGGATAAATCTAAGGGGAAATCCATAAGCAGGTCTTCTGTAACGTCACTACCGATACTGCGATCCCCAAGCCGCTTGCCAAGTGCTCGTATGAAAGAGGCCCTTGTTCAGCAGTGAACATCTTCCAGCTGATGATGGACATTGTACTTTTGATATGAGTAACCGATAATCCTATGTGGCTGCTTTTAATTTGGTCTATACCCAATAACTTTATCCACCATCATCATCATCAACGTTTTCCATCAACTTTCAATATGACACGTTCATTGGTTTCGATTAAACTGTTCAAAAACACTCGATTCCAACAATAACAGTTAAAAATAAAGTCTCTATAATATATATCCTGTATAAAACTTATGTCTCCGAGCCCAACACATGCGGCCTGGCCGTCAATTCGTAATAATAAAAGTTTGAGACCCTCATAATTCACATCGCGACTCAACTAAATTTAGGGAAGTATAAACGAAATATTGATAGCGCAAATTGTTTTTTTTTGTGCTGTTATATAGGTGGTCGAGGGGGTCATAAATACATATATGTCCTAGGTTAATACTGCGGTTTGAGATTGGATGGGTTTCTCAACTATACTCTTCTAGCTGCGAGCACAATAAGCCGTCGGTACGCCTTTTTTTCCATCTTATCCAACATATTATTGCTCTCACGTAGTTTAGATTTGGCATAGACTAAGATAATTATTAATAAGGAGCACTAACCTAAATGATATGACGTTCTTATTTAATTTTTATTTCAAAGACTTAAACGGTAAATATTACGGTTGAGTTTAGACCTCGGTGCAAACACTAATCCCTAAATTATTCTTTATTAAAATCTATAGATAGGTACCTTTGCTACAAAAATCTACACACGTCAAACATTTTTTTGACAGTATCAAAACAATCAACGTTCGTCAATTTTATCTACAGTTCCAGTTGGAACAGGTTTGAAAGGGAAATAGGATTTGGTGCAACATCTCTTTACTGAATTTGTATGTCAGTCGCCTGTGAATCGGTGATACGTGAATTTTTAGATAGCTCAAAGGCTCGTGGTGATGGATTGAATTTTTTATTTATTTACTTTTTGTTTGTGATTTCTCTTTGCTTGACAATTCAGTTAGTGCGTGGTGAGTATGTGTGATTGTGGCAACTATTAGAAGCCCTTTATTTAGGAGCTTTCAATTTAGACATCAGATGGGGCTGTTGCAGAATGATTACAACCGTGAGCCGTACTGCTGCGGGACGGCACGACAGCGGTACGACGCGAATCGTCTTATTTGAAGAGGTACCTACGCGACTGCAGTCCGTTTAAATTTTAGTGGTTTCACACTATGCGTTCACCGCACTAGCGAACAATGACTGAGGCTGATAGTATACGCATTGTCACCGTCCGGCCAATAATGTTGCGTCGCACTACTCTCGTACGATTATGCGTCGAGTCCTTTTGTATGAAAAATCATATCCACCCGTGCGCAGTACGCAATATGGTACTTAAGTCTTCTGTGTCTTGATTTTGTCATAGTGATATCCCTACTAATATTATAAACGCGAAAATTTGTAAGTATGGATGGTTGTTCTACCCTTTTACATAAAAACTACTGAATGCATTTTAATGAAATTTCATATGGAGGTAGCTGGCACCCTGGATTAAGACATAGGCTATTATCCCGAAAAATTTAGCGGGTAACACCGTGGGGTGCAGCTAGTGTATAATATGCACTGATTGAATACCCGTAAACGTGTACAGGTCACAGTAAAAATATTTGTAAAGAACCTGAATTTTGGAGTATTCTAACTGAATCCTGAAATATTTTAAATAATTTATAACAATGTTTCATAAATCTGAATACCTACCTCTTTTAGGTTTAATAGTAGCTGTGGCCCGATTTAACTCGCATAATACAAAAACAATCTTATAATGAAAATAGTAAGGTACGATTTAATACAACTATTACTCTCAAAGAGAGTTTTGATCCGCATAGTAGTATCTTGACCTATCTCCAACCATTTTGTGTCAAATAAATGAACAGATGATTTATTTCTGTAAATACGTTTTTACAAACACTTTTTGAATTTTGACGTGTAAAAACACGTCAAAATTCAATAAAAAATAAAATAAAACTAGATGACGTCGGCATTTCCTAACTGACTACCTCTGAGAAGAAATTCCGAAACAAACTCAGGGGTGTCTCATTTAAAGTCCAGACAAACGTGAGTTCGAGTATGAACAAAAAAAAATAAAATTCAGAACTCCTTTGTTGGCTTTACGAAAATGAATAATACCTAGATACATAGACAAATGGATGAACAAGTAAAATCATATATCAACCTTCTGATCACAAAACAATGTCTAATTTGTAGTCAATGCCAGTTTCAAAGGGCTATTGAGATAAAGAGAAAGCGTCAAATGAAAGTGGTCCAAACTACGTGATTAGACTGTTATATTTGTTTGATAACTATGTCTGATATTTTATGCGGTGTCAGCGCTCGATGTTTACATTTGTGTACCACGAATATGGCGTCTTTTGTTTACATCTTTTTGTGAGTAAAAAAGAAAAAATAATGAACTGAAGTAATGATTATGGATTGGATTTGCAAACACGTGGTGGCTGGTTCCTGAAATGGAATCTAAGATATTAATAATAATACTACCACTGCAGGGCAAAGGCCTCTTCTCGTATAGCGAAGGATTGAGCATTAATCACCACGCTAGCTTACTGCTGGTTGGCGATTTCAGATAAATAAATCCAGGTTTCCTCACGATGTTTTCCGTCACCGTTAGTCAGTGGTGTCTTAGAATAACTAAGAAAGTATTTATAACATTGAAAAAGTCACATCGATACTTGCCCAGGTTTGAACCTTCGACCTTGTGCCTACAAATCCGGTATGTGTTAGGCCACCACGACATAAGACTTAATTGACTAATAATAAAATTGTTCTCGTCAAATTGAATTTACTTTCATTAGCAAATTAAACGGTTCTATTAATAGGGCTGACAAAAACTTCACTCAAATGGCCGACCTACAAAACTGATCGGACCCTTAAAGAACACGCACTAGGCGAACAGATTTATGAAAAGTTAATGAAGCATCTAATTACAATGTTAAAGACAGCTCAAATTCACTAAATCAGCCGTTAAATCTGCCTGACAACCAACTCTCTAAGGCCGTTGAAGGTCTTCGTTAAATAAAGCCGGGATTAATTACTATAAGATAATTACTATATACTATTAAGACTATTTTGTCTAGATCTTTGATATTGTTTTACCAACGATCAGGTGGCTAGTTTCGATTAACATTCAGAGGGCTTTTGCTGTTTTCATTTTAGGTACAGCTGTATAATTAGTTGGTGATATACAGGCCTTTGTTCAACAGTGGACGTCTTCCGGCTGATGATGATGATGATGATACAGGTATTTTGTTGTTGTACATATTTACATCAAAATGTAATTTATTTTTTGTTTTTAGCCAACATTGCCTTAATAGCTACATTTAATCCGCCCTTACTTGTCATATAATAATCTCTTTTCTTTGACATACGACCGACAAAAACGTGAAAGATTTATTGAATAAATTAACGTGACAACGTTATCCGCAGAAATACCGTCTTACATGACACAGTATGAGGGTATATTGGTGGCTAACAACTACCACGATACGGAGGAAATTCGTTGCGTAATATAACGTTAAAACCTTATGTCATCGTTTATAATAATACCTATGGTGTTTAGCTCGCGACTCTGCCGCGTAACCAGGGCTCCGTTCGAGTTCGAAACTAGTTGGGCATTCACGAATACACACGTGAGTAAAACCGGAATATATAGTAAATAATATGGATAACACTCACAAAAGTTATTATAGTTAAATCCTAAGTAGACCTATAAGTTATATTTATTAATGTTGAGTTACAGTGAGACTCTCATCCCACAGTCAAACCGATTACACTGTTTTGTGTGGCTTCGTTAGTTTATGAACAACGCAGTAACATAATAAATAAATAAAATAAATAAGTATGATGTTCGCAAAATCGATACGCAAGAGAAAACTTATTTACTCGTTAAAAAATTCTCATAACTCAATAATACTTTGTTATTCTAGTACGTCTGGTAAATAGAAACTTTGCGAGACGAGACGTAAGCAAAACACTATCTCAAAGAAAATATGATAGCGGGCCTCTAAGATAAGTTTGCGTAAGTTTTGCATACCAAACGTTGGGGATAGAAAGTTCTGGAGCTGCGGCCGCATGAGTAATCTCTTTCGTGTGTGCTGCTTAGGTACCATTATTTTTGATGGAAATACTTGTGGTACTTGTAGAAAGTACTAGACTAGTGTAAGAAATATTTTTATCCTAACTAATATTATAAACGCGAAAGTTTGTATGTATGGATGGATGTTTGTTACTCTTTCACGTAAAAACTACTGGATGGATTTTAATGAAATTTCACATGGAGGTAGCTGACATTCTGGATTAACACATAGGCTACTTTTTATCCCGAAAAAATGTAGCGGGTAAAACCACTGGGCGCAGCACAACAAATTCTTGGTATACGAATTTGTTCTATAGTCCTATTTATTACCCGTGGTCCGATGGCGGAGTTCTACTGGTCGATCCATGGGCATTGCTTTTGGCCTATGGTCCTATTAATCGGACCACGGGCTAATCAAACCACCCGTAGGCCGTAGTCCTATCGATAGTACTAAAGGCAAGCTGGTTTCCCCGTGGTTCTATTAAAGCTTATGATCTATTTCACAAAATTTTGAAGTTTGAATTTTGTGACAGATAGGTTGTTATGGTTATTTGGAATGGCTAAATTATGGTTATAGAAATCCATGGCCTCTAACTATCAATTTAGGAAACATGCGTAACTGTATGAACCTATGTGTGAACGTTAACATAACAAAACCTTTATAATTCTTGCAGACTTCGAACTCAAACAGATGTGTCATCCAAATGTGATCATAAATTGAAACCTAAACTAACAAAACGGACAACTTAAATATAATTTTAATATTTTATTACTTATTCTACGCATCATACATTATTCATTGAATATGGGTTTTATTGGGGCTATAATAATATCATTTATCTTGGAAATTTAAAGAGGTAGGCTAGTTTATGTAAACTACTAAGGCGTTATGGGCGAGTCCTTTGCCATATCAAACTATATTCAGTTTATAAACTGTCCCATTACCAGATTTTCCTATCCCAGTCCCTAACGGATAACGGAGAAGGAAAACCACCATTGCTTACTGACGGTTAGTGACCATTGATTTCGAATTCATCATGATCCTTACCCACGTATTATTGGACATAAAGTTATTCAGACAAGATTGAAGTTTCAAACGTCTACTTCTGGACCTCTGTGCGTCAAATGCGGTCCATTGACCACGTCCTCAAAACATTATTTAACACGGAATTGAAAATCAGATTGATAGTAATTCTGTCTCCTAACTCAGCACCACCTTACAGGTACCGTAGAATTTCAAGGCAATACCGAAGCTTGAGCATCGTTTATTCAACTAACAACTGCACCCTCGTTATAAGTGTTTGCACAAACTTTATTAATCGCAGTCTTAAGTGCGAGGTTAACACATAAGTCTATATTAGTCAGTTAGTTGAAAGCAAATAGGAATAGTGCGTACGGACATTTAGCAGACGCTAAATTCGACGGGTTCAATCCGCATGGGATAAAAATGGCGTTTGTCACAGATGTTTGTCTCGAGTCTGGGTGTTTGTGTATATGAAATTTCATGATTGTAGAACGCACTCACTATACAGGAAAAAAATCTAGTGTGGGGTGAATTTATTAAAAACATGGTAGGGTATTTTTAACTTTCAAAATTTAGATCATTTAGAAATACTGCAATGCGCAACGTATGGCCTTCCTATTTTTGGTGTATTTTCTATAGACTATATTCTATCTAAAATAGACAATATGGCCTTAATAATACCAAATTGTAATACTGCCTATACCTATGGTTGTCATACCTTTTTTTTAAATAATAAATCCAGCCTCATCGCATATTACAATCCACAAGAGCAGCGTTTGCTCATCAAAATCCTAAATCAAAATTTGAAAACCATATTTCATAAATCTGGAAACGCTGAGCAGAAAGAAAATATTCAATGTTAGCAAAAAAAATCTCAATGTCCCAACTCCGTTGGTCAAACGCCATTGTAAACCTTTCAAATTCAGTAAACGGCCACGAGATGAGAAACTGACCTATAAGAAGCCTGTACAAACAGCGATAAACCAATATGACATACTTAATGTTCGCTCCGAGATAAATTTTACTTTCGCCCGTACTTCTAAGAGGTTTTTCTTTTCTGTCAACAATTCCCTGAAGTGCTTAAAGTTGAGCGAAATCAAATATCACAACCATAATGTTAATGTTTCCATTTTTAAGCTTTTTTATCGTACACTTTTGTTTCTAAAATGTTATTGCATTTGTATTCTGTTTCGACATCGAATGTGAGACTCGTATACAATTCAGTTCGGTATCACGAATAATAGAATTTAGCTGTCTATTCGAATTGATAAGAAATTCGAGAAGAATTTGTACAAAATTTCTAAGGTCCTGTATTTATTTATGGTGTTCTAAAAGTCAATAATTTGTACTACAGTCTCGCCCAAATATTATGTCTCAATCATTCAATACAAAAAGAATTCTTGCCTTAACGCTTACATGATATGATTAAAAATTCTTTATAGCTGCTTTCGGGAATTGAATAGGAATAAAACGCTAGTAGTTGCAAAATCTGAATCATTGAAACGATAGTCTTTTGACGTGGAATCCAATTTATCGGCGCAATCGAAACAAGAGAATGGGGAATGATTGGGTAGACCGGTGGTCTAACTGAGTCCATTTCAGTAAATATTCGATCTGATTGGTTTTATTATTGAACTATTTCTGAAAAACTGTTATGAAGTGAACTATAATATGTGCTATTGCTACTATACATTTGTATACTTTAGAAATTTTGCATTGTTTTATACTGTAAAATTACTAACAGCTGCCTTTTCTCATGCAATCGAAAATGTTATTCTAAAAAGGGTTGTTATGTTATCGCTCCTTTAACTGTTTGTAAAGTGCGCTGAATTAAGTCATTGAGAAGTGAACGTATTATTTCAAAGCACATTTTAAGTCCATTATCAAAAGGTTAAGTATGAAGTTACACGAAATTCAACGGTGAGCCAAGTGAGATCTGCAACGCGAAGGGCTAGCCGTATCATACATGATTCACAAAGGACACTGTTGATTTTCTACAGAGGTGTTTGCGTCTTGTATTATTCAACATATATGGTTTTACATTTACATAAGCAAATTGGTCGCATTGCCCGTAGAGATGTTACCTACGTTTTGAATTTTTGTACCAACTTTAGGTTCGTTTCCCCTTGTTAAAGTTTTATTTGATGGAAGCTTTTGTCAGAGAATTTTCTGAAGAATACGCGGAGCTAGAACAATAGGGCTTTTAAATTTCATTTTCATACATAAATATTATTATCTTCATAGCAGTAGGTAGTAGATACGTAATCGCCGAAAGTGTAGGCATTGTCTAAAATTCAAACATCCGTATTTTGACGATCACAACCATGACTGGTGGAAAGGCCTTTATCCATCGGGCCCAGTCCTGCTTCGTCGCCCCATACGACAATTTTTTTAATAAATGGAACATAAGTTTACTTATAATCTCAATTAATTCCCCTTACTTGAATATAATTTTGTAATAGAGTGTATTATTTAATCTCGTTACTATTGGTCCCTCCAAAACCTAATGCTAAGCTCCATCCATCCAATTTACCATTTCATTTATTATATATTCAGCGCAAATCAGATGTGAACGTGATGAGTACGATCGCTTGATTAAATAATTACAGCTAACTATGGAATTTAAATAGATTCTATTGATTAACGGAATACTGAGAACAATAATTGGGTTACCAGATTTAACTGTTAGATTAAACAATGCCTATTGTTTCAGTAATAATCCTGACTGTTGCATATATCTTTTTAACCGACTTCAAAAAAAGGAGGAGGTTCTCAATTCGACAGTTTTTTTTTTATGTTTGTTACCTCATAACTTTCGCTTGGGTGAACCGATTTTGATGATTTTTAACAATAAGTATTGCTCTACCTCATTCTTTGTGTATAACATTTTTCTTGAAGCATCGACATCAGTCTATGCCAAAATGGTGTAAGTTATTCTATCCTAATTTCGTATTGAATAAAAACTCTGAATTACCTAATCTGCTTTATAATAGTGATTAAAAAGCTCCTAATAAGAGAGAACACCTGTCTATTATGGAGAGAATAAGTTTAACGTAATTAGTAGCACATCATCCAAAAATATCAAGGCACCATCATTTCTAACAGTACATTCATAAGTACTTCATCGACTAAAATTATGCAAGTTAAATGACAAGGACATGTCCTTCTATGAATCATAAAACGAGAAGCAATGAACACCACCCATGATATACACAACTGTAAAAGCAAACACTACAACATCCTTATAACAGTCAGTGGTTGTAGGTAGTGCAACAAATTTCAAGGCAAGGAAACCTTAAACATTGGAGGCAGCGCTAACCGTAAGCTATTGTTCCTTTGTTAACATACATGGATCCATATCCTTCCTTTGCTTACAAAGTGTTCAAACCCATTTACAACACCGTACAGGTGACTGCAGCAGGAATTTACTCAAAGTAAACAAAGGATTTACGTTATTTGTACTTTTAGGGGCTTATGGGTAAAATCCGAAAATGTTTAGCTTCTGCTTAGATATATGGACTAAGGATTGTGTAATAACAATTACTATATTTATGTAGTATACTTTGTCATGTCGTGGTGGCCTAGTGGTTAACATACCGGATTTGTATGCACAAGATTCAAACCCGAGCAAGTATCAATGTGACTTTTTCAATGTTATAAATACTTTCTTATTTATTCTAAAACACCACTGACTAACGGTGACGGAAAACATTGTGAGGAAACCTGGATTTAATTATCTGAAATCGCCAACCCGCAGTGAGTTAGCGTGGTGATCAATGCACAATCCGTCTCTATGCGAGAAGAGGCCTTTGCCCTGAAGTGTGACAGTTATAGGCTGTTATTATTATTATTTATACTTTGTATAACGTAATGGTTAAATATTTTGGAATGGAAATTTTTGTGATTGTCATTTTAGGATGGTTTCTGCTTATTGGGCGGAAGATATATGCAAAATGGCTAGCAGCAGTTGGAAGCGGAGGGCCGAAGATTGAGCTCAGTAGCGTGTCATAGAAGAGGCCAATGTCCAGCAGTGGACTGAGATAGGCTGTTGATGATGATGACTTAAGCTTGCTAATAGTGTAATTCTTAAATAAAAAAGGCGGAAATATCGCAACAATTATTTGTATTAAAAAAATATACAACTAATTGCAAAACGAAAACTTACAGATTATCTCGTTAAGCAATATAACATGTAAAAGCAGCACAGCAAGGAATATTTGTTAGTCAACTAAATTATTAATTTCCCGCCCACCATTACTAACGCCATTTTATCCCACACGACTGATGTAAATCATTTATCATTCTCCTTGTAAGATACACGTAACTCAGTGAATTATTAAACCAAACACAAACATATCTAATTACGGGCTTTACTTGCAAGATTTGCTTATTTTAAACCTTTATGGATGTAGTAGGATAGACCAAAATAGACGTAAGCTTATAAAGCCTTCTTCGTTAGTGGATTTGAATGGTGTGGCTTGTTCTTTTGTTTTGAATTGTATGGATGATCGTGATTCTATGTATATTAGTACTACCGTTCTTAAACTGGGCATTCACTATGAAGTTCCAATTTCCATACATAGCCTAAGTGTGATACGGAACAGTTATTATACAAAAAAGTATTGTAATGAAAAAAAAATTTTTTTAGAATATTTATTCAAAATACAATAGGTGAAATACATCATTAATATCAAAATAACATAAGTAATGGAATGGAAGGTGCCTGTACTAAGTTAAACCTGTATCACATGCGGTAATAATATTATTACTGAATAAATAAAAAAGTGACGCAAAACCTGGCTTCGATATAGGTAACTAAGTTTTAATACTCCAGACACAGTTCAAATACTCTTCAGGCTAACGATAACAATTAAAAACTTACACAGCCTTTCCAAGTTTATTTACATAACTATTCGAAAAACTATAAAACCTTTTTTGTACCTTCCCTACCAACATAACAAACAAAACCAGCCTACCAAAAAATGAGTCGAATATGTCGTATTTTAAAGGTTCAATTTACTAAGGTACCTGTATAAAGTCGTCTGGGGATGCTAGTGGAGGCAGCGATTTTATTTTCTCAACCCCCTTGGCTCGTATTGCAATCCCCCTAAGGGCTTTCTACGTGATGCCAATATTCAGAACGAATGATGTTGCGAATCTGTTTCGGCGCCAATTTAAACGCTCGTTTTGTGCGAAACTTTCGTGCAGACAAAATGCTAAATTCGTTTGTATTTCGCATTTAGAGTGTTAGTGTAGTTATGTAGTTTGTGTGTTGTTTTGTGAGTGGAGTATTTTGACCTGAATTTTGCCGTGTATAAATGTGGAGGAAATTAAATTGATATAGGTGCATTATTGATTGCATTAAGAGGTGTTCGTTTTTTTTCTGTATGACAAGATGACTTAGGTCTGCAGTGAAATAATTAAAGATTGGTATCAACTATCATTTATATTTTTAACATAGCTTTACAACATAGGTACATACATCTTTAATTCCTAGTAAAAGCTGGCCAAGACTTCGGATTTACTCATTCTATGGTTTTGACCCATTTTATTAGATTTATTATTGACATTTTCTTAAAATGTAAACAATAAGGCCCAAATAAGCATCTGTAAATTAGCAATTGTTAAAATCTCCATCCATCCTCAGTATGCATAACAAACATTTCCAGGAAGGTCTTAACAAACAAAAAGTGATAACAATCGCAATACCAACAACTTAAAAATAAAACAAAAATTATACACACGAACAGAATACGAAACAGCTTATGCGAATTCAAATTTTTTAGTTTACCAATAAAGTTGCAATTTATTAAAAAGTTATTTATCTACGAGTACCGGTCAAAAACAATTTCCAAATTCAAATTGAAGATAAACAAACGTACAAATGAGAAGTACCCGCAGGACCGTTCGAATTCTAATTTCAAAGAAAGTTTTATAATTTTGACTCCTTTGTATTTGTGTAGACATTCCGTTTTCTGTTGATTTTCAAAACTGGCGGGAGTCAAACGTTCACGTTGGGCAATGAATTATTCAGGTCAGAACGGAAACTGCGTATTTACATAAGCAAATTGGGTGCGACGACTGAGTACAAGCGACACGGTGACATCGGCGACAACGGCAAGGGAACATTGGGACGCGATCGCAGTGCCGAGTGCATCATACAAAAACACCTGAACCGCGTCAAAGAAAACGTTCTACTCGTATCTAGTTCAGTAGCTTTCTATCGATCGGTTTGGTTACTTTGTTGCTGTTTGGTTACCAGATGGGACACTTACGATCGCATGTAGTGTAGTGTAAAGTGTAATGCATAAGCTCATTTTTATTGGCGCTCCAGGATATCCGTATATTAGAAAATACTTTATGCTTCGACCAATAAATTTACATGCTACTAAGTTTTCAAATTTAATGTGAGGTAGATATATTATAGGTATATTTTGTAGCGCAATGATAGTTAACGCTACGGTTAGGCTGTTTCTGACTACTTCGTTGGTCTAGCGGTTGTTAAGCGCGACTGCTGAGCACGAGGTCCTGGGTTCGAATCCCAGGTCGGGCAAAGTGTTACTGGATTTTTCCATTAGGTAATTCTTAGTAGCAGCTCGGAGTGTGGATTTGTTCCCCGTTGATGCCAATAGGCTCGCCTTTTATGCTGGCGAAATGTGGGTGTTACTATATGTGCACCTTTGCATACCCCTTCGGAAAATATAGACGTGATGTTATGTTATTTCATGTAATTTTACACTTTGAAATTGTCTTTGATTGATTGTACATGATATTCAGATCTATGCACGGGTAATTAAATAATGTTCAAATCCAAAGTCGCTTACAACATTGATAAGATTGTACATTATGACAATATTTCGCGAAGACAAAATATAAGGTTGACATCCCATAATGTTGGAGGAAAATTCGATAAAAAAATCGAATCCTCATCAAATTCTACAGTATTTTCCAAATTAATTAAACTCTTTGTGTGAAAGTAAACTAATTATGGATCTCCCATTTCCACCTCACCGCACTGCCCTTCATATACCTTATCGTTTCAAAAACAGCCGCTAGAGCATCCTGGTCTTCAAGACAACACCATTTTATTGTAATTTTAATTGAGTTTTCATGCTAAACAGGAAATTAAAGTAAAATATACACCAGCTTGGTATTTCGAGTAATTTGCGACATTGCGTCCGTTGAAATAAACATTTCGTGTTTGCAATAAGTTCATTTTATATTTCTGTTCTTTATAAATGACTTTTTCATTAGTAATTTAGGAGAATTAAATTGTTTTTACAGGCTTTTATTTAACTTGCAATGTTTGTATCTATATAGCATGTGAGTTTCTTTAGGTCAAATCTTGCAATGTAGATTAGAACCACTTTGTGACATCCAAGTGAAATGAAATTTTGCATACTTAAATTGGTTTGGTGACAATGCAATATTATGGTACTTTTCATTGAAAGCTTGTGTTAAAAATATATTTCTAATACTAACTTATTACCTTTGCGCAGACACGTAAAGGAGAGGTTACTCAGCAAGATTATGAAAGAGAAAAGAATGAATATAAGAAAGGTGGCTTGGCTCATAGCAGAGAATAGGCTAGACTCAACCATGGGATGATTAAAGCTGTTCGTGATTACCATGAAGTTAACCTAGACGCAGCGTTTTTAAAAGAGATATGATATAGCTAACAGGAGTACTTATTTCAATAACTGAACATGATGTAACATGTACAATTGTTTCCAGTATTTTTTATTATGTGCCTTTCTTTGACATACTGCTACAGATGTGACTAGTAGAGTTCTGACAATGCACAGTGGTCTAGTACCGATAGCTATAAGCATGGAAACTGATCGTCTTACCGACGTCATGAAGGCCATTTTTTTGGTCTATCTGCTTCGTTTTTTTAATAACCATATGCTAATAGGTAGGTATAGATTTTTTTTTGACAATTGGAACTACCGATTGACCATCTGATTGGCGGAATGACTAAGCGACTGCTGGACAATTGTACTAAGAATTGCGTGTTCAATTCCCGCACGGGATAAACATTTTTGCGTTCCGCAGATGTTTATCCCAAATCTGGGTGATGGTGTTTGTGATATTTCACGTTTGTAAAATGCACCGCGATACAAAATATCTAGGAAAACGTTTTCTTTTTCAAAGAATGAAAGAAAAGGATCACTACACATAATCGAAAAATCGGGTTATCTGTAAAACGTTACCACAATATCAGTACAAACCATAATTACTCGCAACAAACTACTTCTATAGGCCGATAAATGACTAAACAGTTTTTAAAAAATGACACAACTATTTTTTTAAAGAAATAATTAATTATAGGCGCCTATATTGACGACTCATTTGGCGCGAGGACTTAGTTCTTAATTGGCTTGGGCGCAAAAGGAGGTCAAAATGAATACTGAAACTATTTTCCATTAAATACAATTCAAGTTTATATTTCCTGAAAACAAGTATTCATACAATCACTTTTCTATTCCATGAACTATCGATTCAGCTAACGATATAGATAATGATACACCTTTTTTCATACACTGTGAGTATCTACGTAAGTCATGACATAATCATTAATTATTCATAGATGACTGGTAGAAATGACACAGTAAGTTTATATAACCCATTTACGAGGTAAAAACAAAAGTGTAATTCGATTGTCAGCATAATGGTTTATGGTATACATACTTATACTAATAATACCTATTATAAAGAGGTAAACATATATAACCACATAAAGTCACGCCTGTTTCCCAGAGGGGTTGGCAGAGATCACGGATTGATTTTAAAGACGAAAATTTGTCTGTATGTAATGTATTCTTCGAAAGAGACTCGTAGCTACCGCGCAGATTAGTCGATCAGCGAGGTTAAACCGTGCTTGCCGCTGTCAGTCTTGAGATAGGTGGACGTTTCCATGTCGAACCCCTTTTTGCTTTGGAAAGTACGTCAAGCCGTTGGTCCTGTCCTCTCTCTGGTTGTTCCGGTCTACCGTCCCATTGGACTTTGAGAGTGAGGGGAAAGAGAGTGCACCTGTGTTTGCGAGCATACAAGTGCAGTTAACTAGACTCAGCTATAAGTCCGATGGTAGATCGACAGGACCAGAGACAGATCAGGCGCAGGACCAACGGCTTAAAGTGCCTTCCGAAGCACGGACAAGAAGAAATACAACAGTTATAAATCAATTCAATGTTCTTTTATTGAACGTCGCCCCTAGCAACTAATATGACGTATAACAATATATAAAAAGTTCACTTTAGTAATAATAAAACTTGGGTAAATGGCACTTTTATATCGTAATTATCTTTGGAAAGCTAGTGATTGGTTGTACCGGTTTTTTGTTATACTTATGTTAAGATATTTATGCAGCTACTAGGAAATATATTATTCAAGGGATATTATACCTTAAACCGTGTAGTAAAACTAACTACACCCTGCGTTTAGCATCATGTTTTACTTTCGGGTAGTCATTATTATTGTTCCAAAATGAGGTACAGTCTCACCTTAAGGTTGTATTTTAGGACAACAAGGAAATAAATACTATGTTTACCTACCTATAAATTTGGTACATTAGATGGTGCCTATACAAGATTTTGTTATACATTCACTCTTATACGGAGGTTGAAAAACGACAGGGTACCTAAAAGAAAAAATACGAAGTCTAGTAGTACTGACTTCGATTTATAAAGCAAGCCTGTTGTTCAGCATCAACTATTCAGCTAGCCTGTGTTGCATAGCAATAATATTTCAAGCCTTTTTGACGTACAATAAATCAAGAGAAAATATTTCCTTTGAGCATTGCGTAAATTTTCTTCAAACGTTGAAAAGTCACACTTGGTAATAAATTCGTACCATGGAGGTTGGTACCTAAATGGCGCATGTGCGGCAGGTAGCCTCATTCGTCACGTGAGGCATAAACAACGGAACATCGAGTGCCAAGCGGTCGCCGGGCTGGCCGACCTGTGGCCTGAGTTCAAAATTCAAATTACATTGTTTCGAAATTCAAATTGTAACGTGCATTTGGCATGAGTAGGTGGTTGCTGCTTTGAGTGTTTGCTAAGCTTTAGCTAAGCTTTGTGTTAAGAAATTGTTGATTTTATATCTAGTATATGTGCTATAAAATGACTATGCAATTTATTTTTTATTATTTTCAGCTCTAAATAACATTGGCTGTATAAGCAGTCACTTCATGCAAAAGACTGTTACTCGGTTTGATCTGGTTAGGATAG
Organism: Abrostola triplasia; assembly: GCA_946251915.1. NCBI lineage: Eukaryota > Metazoa > Arthropoda > Insecta > Lepidoptera > Noctuidae > Abrostola > Abrostola triplasia. Next base: position 4,411,569 of record OX276433.1, read on the forward strand.
AAGCTGAAATCCACATTATTAGAAAAAGCTGGATAACAATTATAATCATTATTTTATTAAAATAATAATAAGTTTACCTGCCGCCGACGACCAGGCAGACCGAGAAGGCGATGGCGAGATATTTTGGACATCTTTTCGGGAAAGACATGGCATGAAATGGCTTTGGACAGGGTTTTATGGAGGAATAATGGGAAGGCCTATGCCCAGCAGTGGGAAACCGAACAGGCTACATAAAAAAATAGTTTTCAGTTGCTAAAAGTGTTAATTGTGTCGTAAGGAAACCGGCTCACCTGAGTGATTTTAACGGTTTGTAAAGCTATCCGGTTGCCTACACGCGGTTTGAACTCTGCCACCAGGTTGTTCATCAACCACACGGTAAAAAGACGAAGTATCAATAAGGGAAGACCGTCCAATCAACGGTTTTAATAACATAATTATTTATTTAAAAATCACAAACAACTAAGTCTAATTTATCTTACAATATATTTATCACGGTTCAGCTATAAAGAAATACGTTATCGCTTAACCGTCATCCATCTTTTCTACCTTCAACACCTTTCACGCTGATGTACGATTACAAAAACAAACATGCAATTTGCATGAACATTTATTATATTCAAATAAACATCCAATCATTAAACTCGATAGTACTATACAGCCATAATGCCATCCACATTCTTTCGTAACAAAGGCCTTTGAAGTGTTTGTACGGTTTTTCCAAATCAATACCATACAAAGACCTTACATCTTCGCAAAATAAAACGGATCACAATATTATTCTAATGTAACGTAAACAAATTGTGAGAAATGTTTGTTCGTCCATATTGGATGGATTTCCAGTTGAGTATCAATCAGACAAGGTGTTAAAAATTATGTAGTGACACTCAGTGTTCGAACGATAATTTGTAAAATTACTGGTTATTTTGATTCAATTTATCAAGTTTAGTAGTTTTATAGATAAAGATACATAAGTACATGACTAAAAACCAATTTTAAAGATGATAATTATTATTATTGATCGCAGCAAACTAAAGTGTCTATGATAGCATCACAGCACCAGAATTATATTTACCGTTAAAGTAGTGCAACAATGTAATGAGAAACAATGCCTCAAAATAATAAAATAAAATTATGTACTAAATAATACAAGAACTAACAAATAAAATAGTATTAAACAACCGTACTTGTTAGTTATTACTAAAATATCAGTAGGCACTAAAAGCTATGTTATTACTATGTCCCACTACCTGCTTTCTATATTATCAATATGTTCTTTTTTTGCTTGCCCACTGCTGGGCAAAGGCCTCCCCTTTCCAAACCACTCTATCACATCAATATACGGAAATGAAATTAAATTCACTTTTGACATGGTCCTATTCATACGCTGTGGCCCACCCTTTTTACTAACGTTCGTATCAAAATTACTGATGCCCATTATGGTAATTGGGTGCGAGTGTGCTTGGGTTGATGATATTGAAATATTTTTGGTAATATAAGGTATATTATACTGTTCTAATGTTCTTCAAAGATAATTTGTCTCAATAGAATTGTGTCAAATGTTTATTTTTCTTGAATCCTTTTTCACTTACGAATGTAGATACATTACCTAATTGAATCAGTATCAATATTTCCAGCTTTTGTTGTTGTAAAAAAAAAAAAAACGTTAATTGTCAGAAACGTCATACCTAAAAGGTTATTCGTTTTCGATAAAACATAATTATTTACTCACTCGTTTTAAGTATATTATAATAACTTTTGATTTAATAGAACAATCTCAAATCTTTACCTATGCACGGAACTTCAAATTATTCAAAAATATAACCTAACCTAACCTAACCTAACCGTAGAACACCAATTTCGCAATCATAACATCTAGTAACAAGACCATTTAATCAATACACATCTCCCGCACGTTAACCCTGCAACGAGAAGTGTTTAAGGCGCTAGGGCCTCACTTACTACGGCCATATAATCCGAGGCAAAAGGCCGACTTAATATGAAGGGACAGACTATTGTAAGAGGTGTTACGTACATTTTGCCCTTACGCGAGATTACGTGCCTCCGAGTTTAACATTAATTTCAGAATTTCCATCTCAAGTTCGCTAGAAACCTCTGAAGATCAATTTTCGTCAACGACACAGGGTCCTTAAGCCTTTAAGATGGGGTGAGTAGGTTGTTATCGCGGCGATTTTGGAGTAAAAATATAGCTTATTAGGTGCTTATTTTTAAGCATAACTTGGTGGAGTTTAATAAGAGACAAATTGTGTCGCCGTTTTAAGTCACTTAGTTAACATTGTAAAGTATGCTATTATTATACTGTTTTAACAACGTAATATAAGGTTACTTAAGGGTAATCATGAAGGTATGTTTCGTCCGTTTAGTCTATTAAAGTTAGGGCGCAATTTGTCAACAGCCTCGTTTAGTGTTTGTACATATAGTTGGCAAACATTTCTAGTGGAGTTTTAATCATCAGAACGTCGTACTACCGTTACTAAATTCCAGTCCACTCAAATATACTGTACATACACACTATTACGCCTGTATTCCGCAAAGGGTTAGGCAGAGGTGCATATACGTAATATAGTACCCACATCCTCACATTTCGCCAGATAAGTTATATAACAGGGTACAATGTAAAAGGGGGCGAGCCTATTGCCATCAACTCATCAATCATCATCAAACCCAATAATACTTTGCTCGACCCGAGATTCGAACCCAGGACCTAGTGCTCACCAGTCGCGTAGACCACTAGACTAACGAGGCAGTCTAAAACCAAATAGCTATCCAAAATAAACTGGATAAAACGTATGATTGACTACATTTCCGACTTGCTATCGACTGGCCGTAACCTACATTGATAGAAAGTATTATTCCTCAGAATTTCTAATTTTCTATTGAATTTGTAGTCGCAGAAATGCAATAAAAATATAACTTGAACATAGATACGTGTCAGAGTTATGTATCTTTCAATATTCACTTACAGAATTCACGGATTCCAGACGTTTTCCACGTAATACGGTAAGAATATTTTTATCGCGTTGAATTTCAGTATTCAAAGCGCTCAGAATACGATGTCTATTTTCACTTGTAGTCAAAATGTGTTGTTGGTAAACCGTAAGTCAGCAAGTTGTTTATTGCTTTGCTTGTACTGTCCTTCAAATTACTTAGGAGCTAGAATTCTATTTTTAAACTCGTTAATCAAAATAGATTTCATAAAAAAGTATGCTGTTAATACCATGAAATAGGTACCTATGACGACCTAATTAGCGCAGTGGCTAAGCGGTTGGACTGCTCCGCTAAGGGTTGCGTGTTCGATTCCCGCATGGTACAAAATTTTGTGCGAACCGCAGATATGTTTGTCCCTGTCTGGATGTTTGTGTTTGTGATATTTCATGTTTGTAAATTGCAACCATAACACAGGTGAAATTTCTAGTATGGGGCGACGTTATAAACAAGAATAAACACCTATCCATGTTTCGTTTATAAAAAATAATAATAAGTAAAGATTACACTCTAAATGAAAGGTTTATCGTAATTTTCTGCGGAACGGTCACAAATCCCTACGTTTCCGTTTTACTAAAACTCGCCCTCTAGAAAGTCTTATAGATAAGTAGAGTACAACTCACGTTTACTGTTCAAGTTACGTCTTAAGATTATGGTTTGATAGATTTAATAATACCTACCTACCTTTGTCCTTGGTTCTTACGATCATTGAGGAGCCTAGACGCTCAGGTCTTACGACTAGACGCTGCTACGTCCAGTGTAGTGCAGCATCTCGCTTCCACAACGGGAAATGACTTGTGATGCAAGTTATAGCAACCCCGCTGGCCCACAAGAAATCCTTGTGTACAATTTCGAGTATTCCCAATATATTCACAGATACTTTACCACTGAACTGACTTAATTTTTTTTTATATATTTATTTAATATATATTTGTAAAATAAAACATATATACTAAAACATTTGTCTGTGGGTATGGGTGACGTATAATATAATTGCTAACGATACACTGCTTGTGTAAAAATGAAATCCAGACTTTACAGTGATGAATATTTGACTCCAGCCACAACATTTATTATCGCATTAAATTCACACGTTGAGTTCTTATTCACTTTATTAATCACACTTGAAAGCACAATGCATGTTTTACATTACCTGTAGATGAGAATTCTTCTATAATAGAAAAATACCTAACCCGATCCCTTTGGCAATTTATCGTTGCGTTCTTTGTCAACGTGGACGGAGATGCAAAATAAAATCCACGATGAATTTTGCAAGTCACTGTTATATCGTTTGTCAAATAATGAACTGCAATTTTAAATGTGCAGTGAATATAGCACGTAAGGTTCGGACGATAGAGGTGAGAATTGTTTTAATTAGTGTGTTGTTAAATTTGTTTTAGTACAGGAGTCTTGTCATTGTGGCCAGGAAATATGGCTCTGAATACAATTAAGGGATGTGTTGGTAAGGATAGTGCATCGTTCAGCCATTTAGATTAGGGGAAATTTCATGGTACCTATAACTATTTTAAGCGTTCCATTCTGACTCTCCTTGTTGCATTTCCAACTGCCGTAAAAATATTTTTTTACTAACCTTTACTCGGTATATAAATAGGAACTAGCTGATAGCTTTTACGCTTTTATTTTCCAATAAACTCGTTGCTATTTTCATTTTAAAATTAAGGAAATGCTATAAAGTTTTAAAACTACGTAATGGACGAGTAAAAGCTACTCGTTACCGGTACGTACGCTGTTAGTAATAAAATATACTTTTTTTAAATAATTATATTTGTCACCCTATTCATACGGATTCTGAATGATATTATAATAGAATTATATTATCTATTACATAATTTTGAGAATCAGCTTAGAGTCTGGATTGGTGCCCGGTTGATGCCAATAGGCTCGTCCGCTATTACATTGGGACCTAAAAACATAACTGGCGAAATGTGGGTGTACTATACGTACACCTCTGCCTTCCCCTTCGGGTAATACCGGCGTGATCTTATGTATGTAATAACAGCCTATAACTGTCCCACTGCAGCTGAGTAAGGGCAACTTTTCAAATAGAGAAGTGTTTAGCATTGTTCACCATGCTAATTCATTGGATCTCCTTGAATCCAGATTTCTTCTCGATTTTTTTCCATCACTGTTAGTCAGTGGTGTGTGTGATATATTTCGTTATTCATCTATGGATGTTTATGAGAGGCAAAAAACCAAACTCATACTAAAATACCACATTGTAATGAGAGTAATAATTTCAAAAGGCCTTAATATAAATTAAAGTCACATCACATCGACTTTTCAGTCATCAATCACTGTTAAGTCGTGACATTTGACACCAGCACCAATAGAAATAAAATACACTTCCAACTCAATATCACATTGAATACTAATTAACCTGAAGAACAATACTCTTAAGAATTCATTATTTCAAATATCAATTGAGATTGAAATCAAAGCACCAAGTTCGTTCGGCGTGATTAGTAAGATTCTCGTTTCTATTGAAATTAGAGTGCCGAAAATGGTAAACAGGCGTCGTAGACTTTGTACATTTTATTGGAGCTTACATCTGAAATTTCAAAAGGAATATTAGAGATATAACATTAGTAACAGTATTATTAAGTGTTATAAATAACGGTATTTGGGGCTCTAATTGGAGCCGTGTATTGAATGATGAGGATTTATGTGTGGGAAACGCTCAATATTAATATTACCTACCTATTCATAATGTATTTTGGTCTGATTTAATAAAACCAATATGCTTCAAAACTTTGTAAGTATTTTATTGATTTTGTAGACAATTACGATACTATTTGAATATGCTATAAATTCCTTTTTATTAATCTGGATACATTTTAGTCGAATGCCCACGAGTCATTAAATGCTTTGGCTATAATTAAATTATAGTAAGTTAAGAACAGTTTGACCACATATGCGGGACGCACGTGGTCAGATATTGCAAAGGATAGAGTGGTTTGAAAGAAGAAAGGGGAGGCCTTTGCCCAGCAGTGGGAAACCAAATAGGTTATGAAAAAAAAAGAACAGTTTGATTATACAAGTACTCTATCTGCAATAAATTTTTAAATTGTTCCAGAAGTTATTTGCCAAGTGGTTTCAAGCATGATGGTATTTCGATAATGGCCGGTTGGAATACCTCTCAAAATCTTGGCTAAATTTATTAGAGCAGCTTAAGAATGAACTGAGCCTGAAGTCTGGACTCCGTGAAGTATAAAATGGAAAATTTTCATAAAACACTAGTTTTAAGAAAGAAGAAATTCTTACACGGACTGCAGAAATATGAATTACGGACGGTGACTTTGAAAAGTCGGGCGCACCAGAGCAGATTTGAATGCTCCCGGTTCAAGTTTATAAATTGTTTCCCGTTTATTATAACTGGCTTATTGTTTTATGATTTCGCTCACTTAGGATAGAAGTAGTTTTTGATGGGAATCTTTGAACAGTTTGCGAACTGAATTTGTAACTGGTGGACAGGCTATTCTGTGGATTTAAATTAAGCTTCTGAGTTATAGCGGTTGCCGTTTTTTTTATTCAATATAAAATTTTACTGTTGGTCGCCTGAATATTTTCCGATAAAATTAAAGACACGTTTGTTTGGAATGATCTTTTCTCTGTTGTAGATATTCGTGGTGTATCTCAGTATTATCACAGAGCTCTAGATTATATATATTATCTTTTAAAGGTACAATGAGGCTGGCATACCTGTGTAAGGTATGCCAACCTTTAAATAAAGTGAAAATACAAAAAAATATCTTTGGTTACATTTAATTTGCTTATTTCGTCAACATCATTAAACTATAAACACGAAAATACTAGATCAATATTGACTTCTAATATATATTTACAGCATTACATGAAAAATGACTCAAAATCGGCTTTTACGCAGCCTTTCAAGTGAAATGACGGATGAAATACCTTCTCACTAGTTTGTTTCTTTTCACACATTTTCTACCGAATCGGGTATACATAAACAGGTACTCGAAGTATTCCAGCCCGCCCATAAATTACCCTAACCCCATTACTGTGTCGCTAACATTTAAAAATCCATCATTGGGTAACGCAAGTCACCTTCAGTTCATTTATACGGCGTCACAAGGAATGACAGTTCGGTTATGCGAACTCAAAATAAAATTAGGTAAATGGATTACCATCCTTTGTGCTTACCCCATTTTAATATTCAGCTAAAAAGCGGCAATTTGGGGCGTGTTTCTCTTTTTTTATCGCTTTTATGTATTTTTATACAGCATCAGCTTTTAATTTTGTCGAGTTTTTTGGAAAGCCGGTACAGTAACCTACTTATATTAAGTCCTTTTTATTTATTTCCAATGTTTCTAGGTATTCAATTTGTTAGCGGAGAAGGGTAAGACTTCAATGAACGTCTTCTAAGTAGATCTCAGATATACTGGACATAGCGGCTGACAGGGCTGTGTCTAAAACAAATGCAGTGGCAAACCTTCTTCGGAGTTAGATCTGGTTATCATTATTTAGAGTACCTATAGTTATCAATGCCTTAACAAATCGGCATAATACTGAATACAACCAGATGATTAAATTACATATCATCACGCCTGTATTCCCCGAAGGGGTAGGCAGAGGTGCACATATAGTGCATCCACATTTCGCCAGTTATGTTTTAGGTCCCAATGTAATAGGGGGCGAGCCTATTGCCATCAACCGGGCACAGATCCAGGCTCCGTGCTGTTACTGAGAGTTACCTAATGGAAAAACCCAGTAACACTTTGCCCGCCCGGGATTCGAACTCAACTTAGCAACCACTAGACCAACGAGGCAGTCAGATTATTAAATTGTTATATAATATCCATTTAGTATACTTATTGTAAAGTAGTATTCGGTTTAGTTGTATTGCTAATTTAAAACCCATTATTGGTACAATGATTTATAATTTGATACGAGGATTATAATAATGTATTAAACTAACGAATGAACTGTTTACTATGAATAACAATAGGCTCTAGTTGAAAGTCACTGCTAGACTTCGTATATTTAACTAGAAACCAATTTAGCCGACGGCAATCTTAAATTACATCATGTGGTTACTGTAGAATAAAATCTATACTTTACTTTCATTTAATAATACAAGGTTCACCTACAATGTTGAAAGTATTATCCTGAAGATGTGTTCAAAAGTCATCTACGGGGAACATAGCTTAGTCGGCAGACGAAGCCTAGCTTAGGTCGGATTAATCACGCCAGGGTAAAGTAAGTATACTATCTAGTTCGCTGAATGGATTTAAAAGCTGTATTAAAACTGTATGGTTTTCGTACTCCATGATTACTTGCATGGTAAGCAATAGAGGTGACAAGTTATTGGCAAGTAACTGAAAGAAATACACATCAATTTCGGTTCTAGAGTCAAATTAGGAGGAAGTCCAAATGCAGATTGCAAATTTTTAAGACGTTGTACTTTGAAGCCAAGTTATTTTATTAACTATGTTTAAGTATGTAAAAGCTTAGTTGTTGCTTGTAAACTTAAATCAACAATTCAAACAGAATACTTGACGGCACAGAATACCTCAAAACAAATTTCCCGTTGTGGTTGTTATATTGAATGTATCACACCGCAGTCTGGCAATTGATGTCAGTCCAACGATTTAATCCCAACAGATTCAGTATGGTGGTTCGTGACTCGACATGATAATAATATAAACTTTTAAATTGCAACTCGGTTGGAATGAGTTGAGAATTATTTTGTTAAAAAGTTGAACGGCTGGTTCAGCTTTAATTTCCTATTTAGTACAACATTCAATTATAACAATAAGCTTACTCAAAAACGCATACCGCAAATGGTGATACCAATATTTCCACTAGAATCGATATAAATTAGGAAGCTGATAAAATCGAGTCAGATACAGACGTCCCTTTCAATTTACAACTCATAACCGTAAATATGAATTCTTACATATGAGTGTAACTCTTAAAATAAATCACACTTAACATTAAATTCCTTTGTCAATTCTCCAAACACCCAAAGAAGACGGCAGAAACCAAGAACCCGTTATGATTTATAAACAAAGTACCTCTTACAAGTTTGATCCCCTTATAATCAGTAAACAAACAAATAGAAACAACGTCAGTACAATCCTATACATATTCAGTGAAGGTTTTAATGTATTAGAACTTTGATCACGTACTTTAAACCAGCATAATTTCTATAGTATTAACATAAACGTACCTACCCCGACACAAAGTTCTTAATTACTCGTCAAGTGAAATAAATTATTCAAAACAATTAGAAGATCAAACAACAAGTATTGAATATGGACGTAGATGTAAAGAGTTAGGAGTTTAAACAAAGAATTTCGTGACGGTAGCATTCACATTTTAAATATTATGTAAGGAAAGTGGTATTTTACGTACTCGCTTAAAAAATTTTTTAAGGTTTGCCATTCCAGGTATAAAAAATAGAGCTCAAAATAAAAAAAAATTTTGCTCTTTTCAAAATTTTAAACCACTTGCAATTCTCAGTAAATTTTTGGTAAGATTTTATTTTCTGAATTTAAAGTAAACATACCATGTTAGTACCAGGCTGGTCACAGTTAAACTGTTCCGACTAAAAGAGTTATTTGAATATAGAAACAAAAGTCAAACGAATTCGAAATTGAAAATCCACGTGTCAGAACTTACCACTCCTGAACTTTGGAGCACCTAAAAATGTAATTTAAACGAAACATCCAAGTGTCAAACATTCACTTAACTGTTACTCCGAACACTACCCAGTAAAACCAATTACGAAGACGGATTACGCTAACTGCCTCCAGAATTGAAGCCCAATTTGTGGACCAATATATTTTAATCCCGGTTTACGCATGTCCAATGAATGAATGGTTGAAATTTCGGGACCTATCGCGATTAATGAAAGCCAATTTGAATGCTGGGTTGAAGATTCTGGGTGGCCATTGTGATAATGTGTGGCTTCATTCCCATTGATATGGGTAGGCATAATGTGGTGTGCTCCGGTATAAGGTCATTTGAAATTGTTGTAATATTGTTATACCAAACATTCATTGTGGCGTTTTAAGGGGGAGGCCTTTGTTCAACAGTGGACGTCTTCCGGCTGATGATGATGATGACATGAAATATAAAAAATGATAATTACCGAATACCAAAACTTTAAAAATCATCACTTAATCTATTTTGTATTCTTGTGAGGTGGATTAGGACTTTCAACACCACTTTTTATACGAGCACTGACTTGACATTGTCCATAACTACTTTTACATTGTAACAAGTAACGTTTAATAATAATAATAATAATAATAATAATAATGCTTTATTGTTTCAATATTAAAGTTACAGACATTATTAGAACACTAGCCTCCACACTAGGATTCCCTGTGTCGTGGAGACTAGTCTCTTTCATCTTTATAACAGATTACACAAAACATTATGGATTAGAAAAGGTAAGGTAAGTACATACATTATAGTCTTATAGTATACATCGTTCTGAAAGTTGAGTTCAGTGTGTAGTATTAGAACAATGTATGCATATATGGGGTTTGAGTGTATGTGGGTGTGATGCGTGCGGTGAGTGTGGTAGGGGTGTCTGTGTGTGTGGTGTGTATGTGTGTGTGGGGTGAGTGTGGTGTGTGTGTGGTGTGTGTGTGTGTGTGTGGTGAGTGTGTGTGTGTGTGTGTGGTGTGTGTGTATGTGGGGTGACTGTGGTGTGTGTGTGGGGTGAATGTGGTGTGTGTGTGTGTGAGTAAGCGGCGCAGTTGTGTACTAGTTTCAAGTTTTCAGAATTTATACGCATTACTGAACGGTTTTTAGTAAGTTTTCCGTGGTTTCATAATTCATGTTTTTAATATAGTTTTTGATTAGGGTCTTACACTTTGTTCTAGTCCAATGAAGTAGATTAAGTTCATTATTTAATTTATTATAAATAAAAGGACCCATAAAGTGAAAGCATCTTTTGCCAAAATCTACTCTAATTTTAGGTTTGTGCCATTTAGGTTTTCTACGCGCATGAGCATGGGTTTCTACCGTCTTATAAGCGGTTTTGTGGAATTTTAATGCAACAGCCATAATATATAATTGCCTAACGCGCAGGACACCGGTTTCTTGGTAGAGCATATCAGTTGAGTAGCGTATTGGTCTTCCGTAAGTTACCTTGAGAATGGCCCGTTGCGAGCGTTCTACAATTATAAAATTTGTTTTGTGTGCCATCCCCCATGAGGTAATGCAATAATTGAGAATCGATTCACACAGTGCGTGATATAACATCTTCAGTGTTTTTTCGTTTGCAATCTGGCCCATTCTCTTAAAGATATACATTAGTTTCCTAACACGTCCACTCACATATTTAAGCTGTTTAGTCCAGGTGAGGTGTTTGTCAATAAAGACGCCAAGGTACTTAATGTTAGCCACCTGTTCAAAGCTGGAGCATGAGCAACCAGCGCCTGTGTAATTATTACAGGTATGCAGTTTGACAGCCATTTGAGCTGGACAAATGTTTTTAGTGCTGACACTGAAATTGACGACTTTCGTCTTGTCCACATTAAGTGTCAGCAAGTTGTATTTTAACCATCTGGCAACCTGGTTGACGCCTGACTCCGCCGCTTGATAGACGGACTCCCATGTTCTATCATAAAAGACAATAGCGGTATCATCCGCATAGGCAAATATTTTGGCACTACTTAGTGGCAGTGAAAAAAGGCTATTGATGTATATTGTAAAGAGAGTTGGCCCAAGTACACTGCCTTGTGGAACGCCATAGTTGAGGCCAGCATAGGAACTGTGGTTTTCGCCTATGCATATTCTCTGTGTGCGGCCTGTGAGGTAGGATTGAAACCACTCAAGATTTGTACCACGAATTCCTATGCCTTCGAGCCTTTTCATAAGAATACTTCTAGATACGGTATCAAAGGCTTTCGCCAGGTCAAGGAAGATTCCAGAGCATTTATAACCTTTATCTAGTTTAGTGACAATAAAGTCGACTAGACCAGTAACTGCATCTTCCGTCGACCTGTTTTTGCGAAAACCATATTGATTATCCGATATCATGCCATTTTTCTCCAGATAATTCAAGAGCCTATTGTTCATAATCTTTTCAAGTATTTTCGACAGCGATGTCAGAAGGGAAATGGGACGGTAATTAGAAGCTACTTTTCTGTCGCCAGACTTAAAAATTGGGCAGACATTGGCCATTTTCATAGCAGTCGGTACCTCCCCAGAGGTTATGCTTAAATTGCACAGAAAGGCAATGGGAGGGGCGAGGTAGATCTTGTTTAATTTAAGGATCTTGTTAGTAATGCCGTCCCATCCCGCCGCCGAGTTGTCTTTAAGATAAGAGATTATCTTGGTAACTTCATGGCTATCTGTCGGTTTCGCATAGAAAGAACTACATGGGGAAGAACCATTGTACATAGTGGCGGAGACAGAAGCCAGTTCGGGTTCAGATGTGTTTAGAAGCGAAAGGGTTTTTGTAGCAAGTTGTTCTCCCACTGTAGTAAAAAAGAGATTCGCACTGTCTAAGGACGCTTTGGGGCTTGAGCAAGCACTCAAAAGTTCAGTACTCTTGGAGTTGCTTTTTTTGATATTACAGATATTTTTTATTGCTGTCCATGTTTTTTTACTGTCTCCGTTACAGTCTTCCAAAGTCTTAACGTCATTTGCGTTTTTAAGATTCTGTATTAGGTTATTACATATGTTCCTATAGGTTTTATAGCGCTGTTGTATAATGAGGTTATCCCTATTTTCTTTTTTATTAGCTTCAGTATGTAAACGGTCCCTTTTACGGATACATTTAATTAATCCCTTAGACATCCAAGGCTTTTTAATTGATTTTGAATTTCTAATTGTCTCTAAAGTTGTGAAGTTTTGTATTGTTTTACTTAATGTTTCTGTAAACTCTGTTATTGCTTTCGTCATATTAGTATGTGTATATAAAAAGTTCCAATTAATGTCTTCAATAGTTTTTGTTAAGTTTAGGTAGTCGATTTTAATTTTGTGTTTTGTGTCAGGCAACGTGCTTACTGTTTCCTTGGCCATACCAATAATAACAGTGTCATGATCGGTGATTCCTGACTTGCATATTACAACCTTAGCAGGTTTTTTGCTTTTTATCATAGCATGGTCTAAACACGAGCAGTCGCGAGTGGGGTATAGATGTCCTGGGTAGTAAGCATAATGGCCAGTTATATCTAGATAATCATTTGCAAGTTTATCTTTGGAATTTTGTGAAATGTCAATGTTAATATCCCCAATTATAGCACAATTAGGATTTTTAAACGAGTTCATAATCTTTTCCAATGATTCACAGAAATTATGAATGTTGTAGTAGGATGGTGATCTGTAAATGGCGCATATTGAATAATCCTTACCAATGTGAATCAGTAAACAGTTAGAGTCTTTAAAATGAGGTTCTTCGATTACTAGCTGAATGTCATTTTTGTAGAAAACGGCTATTCCATCATTTTGGTTGAGATATTTTTTTGAGTAGTGACATATATAATTATTTAGGTGGAATAGAGGGGTTATCTCAGTTAAACGACATTCCGTTAAGATAATTATGTCTGGCAAAAAATTTAAACTATGTAAGAAAACTGTAAAGTTATCAAAGTTTTTTTGGATGCTGCGAATATTTTGGCTAACTATAGTTAACTGCATTTCGACTTCACCAATATCATGTAAGCATTCTTGTGGATAATTTCGAATAGTACTTACATGTATTTCAGTACTGTCGAGGTCTTTTATCAAGTTATATTGATTAGCCATAATTTGAGTAATTGATATAGGGATGGAGTGTAAGCCTGCATGTAGTACTCAAGATGATAGTTAATATTGAAAACATATTAATTTTGTTCTGTGATGTTAGTGAAGTAAGTGTGTAATGTAAGTTATAAACTGTTGGGAGAGAGTGTTGTGTGAAAGTCCTTTGTGTATTATATGTAAATGATATGTGTATGATGTACATGGGTTCGTGTGACATAATTGTAGTCTGTGGTGTTAGAGAAGTATGTGTGTAGTATGTGTTATTAACTTTTGTTGGTGAGTGTTGTGTGTAGCGCCTTTTTGTATTATATGTAATTGATATGTATATGTTGTATATAAATGAGAGTGTAAGCGTAAGTGTTAGTGTGTTACAGAGCATTATGATAGTTTCAAAATCAGATATACTATACTTGTTATTAAATGTTAGATTTATAAGTATCCCGTAGTTGTTGAAAAGTGTTCTCATTCTTGATAACTGCATACTTATCGCCTTCTTTTTTACGTAGAAAAACGCGTCCGTTGGCAATCCAGCAATACTGAAAGTTTTCAGATTTAGCAAAGTCGCGAGCAAGAAAGTGAAGTCTTTTAGCCTTTGGAGTTAAGTGGTCTGAAATAAACAAGGTCATTTCAGGACCTTCCAGACCAAGGAGTCTTGTATTTATTTGTCTACCAGGTTGAAGAGTGTTATATAGCTTGGTACCTTTTAAAAACTTATCTTTGACAAATGTATTGGTGAACTCAGTGACAATAGTTGATGTCGACGAATTCTCCTTAGATGGCAGTCTGTAGATGTCCTTAATCTCACCAGGAGAGTAATCAATTCCAGTGCTTTTGATCAACATAGAAACCATGGTGAGCAAGTCTTCCTTTCTTTCTTTCTTCTTCTTGGGTACACCCCTGATCTCTATGCAGGTCTTTCTAATGATTCGCTCCACACTTTCATTCTTTTCTTCGAGCTCTGCAATTTTGGTACGTGTATTGATACGTTCCGTCTCCAGAGTATCGATTTTTTTGTCCAAATCTTTTATTTGGGCAGAGAGTTCTCCTAAAGATCTTTCAATGTCATCGTTTGATGTTTTTATTCCAATCTTAATATCGGATAGGCATTTTTCCAGACTTTCTAATCTTGCTAGACCCTTATCGAGTTTATCAAGTTTTACATCTTGTTGCTTCATCCAGTTACATAGCAACTCCTTCATCTCATCCTTGAACAAGTCGAAGCTTGTGCACTCAGAATCGTCTAGTCGAACACGTTTGGAATTACTTCTCATTGTTACATTAGGCGCAGGTGTTGTCGTTGAGCTGCCTGATACAGATCTATTAATGTTTGGGTCTGAGACGGACAATCCTCCTGGCGGCGGGGAGCGCATCAGATTCATTGCAAAATATATTGAGACTCACAATAACACGTTGTGTAGACAGTTGTAATTAGTTGCCGGTGCGTAGTATCGGTAGCGTGAGGCGGCGAGCGCGGGGCGCGCGGGCCGCGGGCAGAGTAGCAGCTTCGTAGCTCGTAGCCAGTGACGCGGGTCGCGTAGCAAATGCTTGCTCCGCACCTCGCGTCGTCCCGTCGCGTCACGCGGCGGGTGACAAAGACGGCAATTATGGCGCCTGCACTCCTCACACAGACACTCTGCGTATCGCGAACTTGCCTTTCTCTTTACTATTTAACATGTAATTGCGACTTTATGATGTTCACTACACGTACTGTTTCAGAATAACTTTAATATTAATTTTGCGAGTATTTTTAAATAAAATTAGTAACACGTCTGCTCTCAGCGCTTATTCGGACGAAAGAGGTTTAATAACTAAGATACAAAGGACAGTAGCCTTAAAGTACTTGATGCAAGTAATGTACGTCATTCGTACGCATGACATAACTAAATAACTTCATCATCAGAGGGAAGACGTCCACTGTCAAACATAGGCCTCCCCCTTAAAAGGGGTGGTATGCCTTAATACTCACGCTTGGTTGGCGGTTTGGGGATCGCAGTATTGGTGGTAAAGGTACAGAAGACGCTGCTGCCCATCTTCTGGATTTTCCTTTAGTCTTACGACACTCACGGGAGGAAAGGGAGTGGTCAATTCCAGGCCGGATACCACTCGGCAAAACTAAATCAATGTCCCTAATAATGTTAGATTTTTGACGGCTGTTCATTTAACTGGCGAAGATGCATCGTGAGAAATACATAAGAATGGGGTGAAACGGATAAAGAAGTCACTTTCCAGATACATGGGTGTATTTTGTACCTTAAACGTGATAAATAAAAGTTACTGAGTAATACCTACCTAGTATCCAAAACTTCAAGTCATTTATTATAAACAAAGCAAGCACCAAAGAAGGTATTTCTATATTGGACTTGTTGTAAGTTCGCCGTATTGCAGGCAATATGTGACCAGTTTGCAAAAACCTCGCATGTCACTGCGGATGCTGAAAAAGTGGTATTGGAACCGTTACATGCACTATGCAAGCTACGGAACCCAAGTCGTGTATCCAACCGCTCGGAAACTTCGTACGAACTAACGAGAAAACTTTTGTTATAAAATCTTCGTATTGAATATTAACATGTCCTTTATTGGCCATAAAAAGACGTTGAACCGTTATGGGCATAATAATCGAGTTTGCAAAATGTTTTGCAGCTTTTAATGAAGTTATGGATTTTGTGTCTTCCTCCTTGATTAGTTTGGGAACTATTTAATGGACTGGGAAGACATCTAGCTGAAGCCTGTTTTATGAGTGTCGGCATGTCATTAAGTGGAATTATAAGCTTGGTGTTGCAGGAGTTATTAAATCTTCATAATTCTTTTAGACTTGTGCTTCATCGGGACAAAATTAGCTCAATACATATTTGGAACCATGAGAAATGTTCTTGTATATATATAACGTTATTTTTACGTCATATTTTTTACGTGGCAAGAATATTATGATCAGTATAGACGCCAATTAAAAAGTAAGAGACGTCTCGAAAATGTTTAATACTAAAAAAGGACAATACCAATTTGGATCACAAGGAAACAGTGTTAAAAATAATCGACCTGATATAAATAGTACGAGCAAAAGCTAGTATATATTGTATTCCAGTGGTCGGGTTCTACGAAATTCAAATGAAGAGATGAAGTGTTGCTATTCTCGTGATCATAGGTACATGTTTAGGGTTCTCTCATCGAAAATATCTTTACAAATACACACTATCACACCCCTTATCAGGCTGTCAGTAATTTCTGCGACTTAGACGCTCACGTATACCGAAGAACTTACTTTTATATACATTTCTGGAGGCTGTCCGGGAGTTGTCACCAAAAGTCTAGATAAGCAGCTACAGAGTTGACTGTATAAGACAAAAAAAACTAACCAATATGCCTCTTATTCCTTGAATCGAATTGCTGGTTGCCACTAAGATTGTGAAAGCTTATACAAATAAAATCGCCTAAACGAAAAGTTTGTATGCAAATCCGTTCTTCTTCAGCACTCAGCTCAAGGTCTAAGGTCGTCAAAACTAAATAAAGTTTTTACATATTACATTCTACTGAATAACTTGTTACTTCATACTCGAGATATTGGAACTACTTTTACTGAAACACAACAAAGACAAAGTGATATACAGCGTTCCAACTATCTTTATGAATATAAAACACGACATTTTATGTTACAATGATAGTAGATATCGGAAAACATCTGAACAATTTTTGTAATACAAGCGACTCATCGTAGAAAAAAATGAAGTAATATTTCGTATTGCTAAGGTTTCGTTTCTTCAGGACAATGAAAGAGCTTGCTCCTATGAAATAGGTTTGTCTTTGTTGATAAAACAGTTTCTTTCTGTTGTTCTGAACTTGTGGGTCCTTGTTTGGATACAACTAATGCTTATTGAGATCTCATAGAATAATATTAGTTTAAGATTACAAATATTTGCATGGGTTTTTTGTCATGGGTCACATAATAATACATGAATGACTTTGAAAATGTCTTGTACCTCTATTAGTTAATAAATTGTTTGCGATCTACTTCTTTGTATCGGCATGAGCCAATAGCCACATGGAATAGGTCATGTCGTGGTGTGAATTAGTCCGTCAACAAGGATGGTAACAGGTTGACCGTCCAGGTTGCGCGTGACGTATTAAAAAATCGTCACCCATGGAGCCTCTCTATTTGCACCCCGTATTGCTTACGGTAACACATAAGTTAATATTGTTAGTTAATTTAATTTGACTTTATGATGAAAAGTAACCATTAAAAGCATCAATTAATACATGCCATTTCCGATATATGCCATTCCCGATGGTATACCTCATACCAAGACAGTGTCAACCAATTTCCTCGAATAATAATTTCTCTTGCGAAAAGGTTTTCCAACACTAACCCCCAACAAGGCGAGGAAGTTAAAAGCTAATGCAAGTTCAAGTAAACGAGACAAACACTAACAGCTTCTAACACCAGACAACACTTTAGGCTTTAAACTATTCCTGTAACCAGAACAAAGTTGTTCTTAATATCGACATGGAGTACAGAGGTTTCAGACTTGTATAAAGTCGTTCACAATATATATATAACATCACGCCTGTATTCCCAGAAAGGGTAGGCAGATGTGTATAGTATACCCACATTTCTTTAGTTATGTTGAATCCCAAAGCAACAGGGGCCAGTCTATTGCCATTCTCTCTCCTCAGTCGTTATCTTCATTGCTGAAGGTCGTGTCTAGCTAGAAGTGTTGATCACTCGATGCCATTAACATAGTTTTAAGTTTTTATTTACTAACACAATTTGTATTTGTATTTAATTTATATATGTTAGTCTGTAAGGTATATATCTATGGGCCATTGAAGCCTGAAAATAAATGATTATTATTAACCGGGCACAATTCCGGACTCTTTGCTGCTATGGAGAATTACCTAATGGAAAAATCCAAGAACACTGTACCCGAATTGGAAACCAAACTCAGGAGTCTGTGCTCAACAGTTGCACTTAGCAACCAGTAGACGACCCTTACCATGGACTCTTGAAGCTGAACAGTTTACATAGTAAAAGCGAGACACCGCTGCCACAACGTAAAATGCCTTGTTGTAAGAGTTCATGGTAAGGGGGCTATACTTTAATTATAATTTGGAATGGATTTACTTAGAGTAGACCTTTAACATTATTACTATCGCTTTTTTACATCTCTTACAGGGTCAAGTGCTGATCTATGTAGACTGTCGAAATTCCAAAATACATATTGATTCAACTGTCACACTGTCCACACAAGATTTCACATTCGCGGTTAATTGAATTAATCTATACTAATCCAAGATAATGCAGCCGTGTTAATTGAAACTTAAACTGATACAATTTGAGTAATGAGGTTTGAGCACGTGTCGTGTTTACGGTGCGTAATTTAAGTTTATTGTTAAATTTAATTACGATTTATACTCAGGATAGTGACAAGTTTGCAAATTATGTTGTTAATCTTCGTAGAAATGCAATTAGAAGTAATTAGTTTGTTGATACATGTTTTGTCAAGGTTGATTAAACTTTTTAATTTACTTCTTGTGAAAATTAATATACTAACTGGCCATTTACTAGAACACATAAAGGTTAATTTGTAAATTCGCACATTCAAATATTTTTTGCAGATTACATCCATTAACAATTCCCTCGTTGGTGGTGGGGCTAGTGGTCGCTAAGCGGGACTGCTGAACACCAGGTCCTGGGTTCACATCCCGGGTCAGCAATTAGTAAAACAAAACGTATTTGGTTTTTCCATTAGGTAATTCTACCGCACACGCGAAGTCTGGATTTATGCCAGGTTTATGGCAATAGGCTCGCCTTTATTACATGGACCCATAACATAAATAACGAAATGTAGGTGTACTATATTAACTATGCCTACCCCTTCGGGGAACATAGGTGTCATCTTATGTTACAACCATTAAATGAACGTGTTTGATCAATAAAATTTATATTGAAGAATAAAATCTTGGAAAAAACACTGGACACCATAGATGTAGTTCAATAATATACTAAATTCTATGACGGACACTAAACAAACCAGTGCATAATATTCCTGAATAACAGAAGCTAACTTTAAAGTATTCAAAATGCAGTGTGCAAACAATATTAAAATGGAGCAGAAATGTAGAGTAAATCTGTGAAACTGATTGGGGTGACGTCACATAATTCGTAGGGGCCTCATTAGTCTATTTGGCAAACGGGCTTCCGACTAAAACAACACAGAACCGAGCCAAATGCGGATCATACTCACGTAATTAGTACTTACGTTTTAGTATTATATTATTTATGTACTAGTTTTCCATATTTTGTGCAAACTATAGCCAAAATGTTGTGTTGCGAAGCTTTTCGTTACCGCAGCGCAACGAACGCCTGCTGGTAATATCATAGCAAAGTTGTGAGTCAGTACGTGAAACTCAGTGCTTTCACTACTTGCATCAGAGATTTCTTTTCGTAACTATTCCAACGTTCATCGTTAATCAGTGAAAAAACTATACGTTAGCTTATTGCGAAATTTGGGTGGGCCTTTTTTTATCCCACCAACATTCTTCCTCTTACTCATATACGAGGATCCTATCGGCATTACCTTGAACCCGTATTAAGTATATTGAAATCTCTATTCTTTGACATGCAAGTGACAGTGGCAGGTATAATTTAATCCTTGAATCAGTATTGTCATTTTTTTAAGAATATGGGGGGTAAATACTACCATTTAAACCAGCGCGTTGCATGATTATAATAAAATTAAATTACAACACGGGAATTAACGTGAGCAGCTGACCACGACTAGTGCAGCTCAGTCAAAACGTCAAGCTAAAATTAAAAACTTGTGTTTGCGATTTATATATTTGTCTGCTATATACGTGTAGCTTATCCTGTATTTCTTATTTAAATATTATCCTATATGCAATATGTTATAAAAACCTTGTAAAAGTAAATGCAATCGGTCCTGTAGCCAAAAGATTGTAAGTCCCCAAGAGTAACACATTTTCGAAGTACCGCCAAGGAAACTAAGCTTGGATCTTTACGACACCACAGGGTTTTCACCTAAGCAATTTGTTCCACTTTCTCGTCCTAGAAAATGTTCAAAGCTATAAACTTTATTGTCCCTGTCAGTGTTTTAAGGATTTATGAGATTATAACTTGTTGATCGGGAGTTTTGGAAGTTGATAGATTGCGTTATATCACGATACTAAATTAGGGGAAGAAGAATTTCTTTGTCATAATCTGTTGTTTCATAAAGATGTATTGCTAATACTTGTTTATGAAAAATTTAAAAGTTCGCAAAAGAAAGTTTTAATCTCGTTAAATACTCGCTTTGGTGGAACTATTTGAGATAATAACGATTCCAGACAAGTTACTGATTTATCGCAGTAGTTGCCACAAGAGAAATTTGTTTGAATTACGTATTAATCTTCTATTATTTTAAATAATTTAAAGGGAAAGTTTTTGGTTGAGTAAATAAGGTAATGAATAATGGTAACGATGGTTAGGCTTATGAATGCCCTGTAAAGTTTTAGGCTGTTATAACTAAGGCTAAAACTTAAGGCATAAAATTATTGAACGCATTTAAATGCCATTTCCGCGGAGTGCTTTATAAAACTCGATAAATGGTTCATCATCATCATAAAAAAAAAATATGCATCAAATTCCGTTTTAAATTAAAATAGTTATGTAATTGTGATAGATAAACTTGTATTACCTTAATAATAAAAAATAGTATACCTATATATTTTGATAAGTCACTCTTAGCTGGTAACGACACAATTTACATATAACGCACCTTTTAAAAGGGTGAATTTGCATATTTTTCTTCATACGCAATCAAACGTTGACGCTCACTGTAATACCTTAGTACCTACCAAACATTAATGAGGTAATAAATAACTATTTACCCCAAAAGCCATTTGGTTTAAATTGGCCCAGCGAACAAGCCACACAACTTTTGTAATGAATTAATTAACTTCAACCGTGAACGTGGACATCGGCATAAATTTCACGACTACTTTATTAAAATTTTTGGGGGTAAACTTGTAAAAGTTTTCATTTTGATCAGTTATTGGCCACAAATTTGAAGAAATTTTCTAATTTCGGTGTGTCATTGGTGCTAATGTTGTCATTAGGTGCTTGCTCGTAGACATTGGGACATTATTGGCAAAGTTTGAACATGATAAATTTAAAACAACACTTGTACCTAATAGGCCGGTAATTATTGTGCAGGTATTAGTTGAAGAGTAATTTAACAATTAATTTTTTTATTTTTTTTTTATTTTTTAAAAAACGTCGCCCCACACTAGGATTTTCTCCTGTGTCGTAGGTGCGTTTCACAAACACGAAATATCACATACACTAACACCCAGACTCGGGACAAACATCTGTGGTTCGCACAAAGTTTTGCCCCGTGCGGGAATCGAACCCGCAACCCTCAGCGCAGCAGTCCAATCACTTAGCCACTGCGCTAATCAGGTCGTCAATTTAAACTAAGAACTTGTTCATATCAGCGTAGAATTGGTAAAAAACAAAATAAGCATGAAGAGAAAATACATGTTAAAATAATGTAATAATCCTTCTACCAGGTGCTATGAAATGTTGAGAGAAGATTTTACGTGAAGTATTGTATGTTCAAGAGTTTTTGCCATACTACAATTAGAGGTAGTCAAATTAACTCAAGATAATATTCATACTATCTCAGGTTCTATTTTATACTCAGTTAAATGAAGACAAGTTATAAACATTTCATGACAAACTGTCAGAAACCCCAAGTTGTTCACTATCTAAAAATAATAATAGCGCCTCATCACACTCGTTTCTATTTTGATACCTCGCAATATATTATTTAAGTTTCCACCAAACATTATTACGTTGGATAAATAAGTATTTTTTACCCCTACGTCACGACCGGGACACGAGGCATTTTTGTGTTTGACATTTCCACCTTTTTATAAGGAAACATCGTTAGGGAATCGAGTTTCCTCAAATAATACGAGTCTTTGATATTTATCGATTTATAATACCGTCTATGTTTTAGTTGAGGATGTCGATAACATATTCTTTTGATATTCACGTGTGTATTGAGGTTTATCGGGCCTTTGAAGAGTTCATTTGATTGCAGGTTTTACTCCAGATTTTTTCGGTTACACCGTATTAATTCTGTATAATATTATTATGAAAGACGTAGGGAGTATATTCGAGATACAATATATCATCCCAGAGAAGAAGCGAAATATATTCTGAAAATATGTAATTAACCTGTCCAATGTTACTTGGGACAAGAAAAGGATTTTTATCAAGTTGCTCAACATACAGATCTAGATATTATCTGCCATAATAAGTTACACCTAGTTTAATTATTTCTATTACTTACGCGAATATTAGAAATTGATATAATACTAGGCTCGAAAATCAGTTAAAACCGCGATTAAATCCGTAAACCTAGTTTTATTTTAATTATACCTAGTTACTAAAATTATGTATACATTCATAAGTCATGCTTAAGTTAAAATTGTATTTATATATGTTGTTTTGGGTGTATGTAAAATGTTATTTGTTTTAAATGTAAGTGTTTTGACCATAATAATATGTACTGTATACTTCTATATTTTTTTATTAATAAATAAATAAATGTACTGTTTTAAGATATGGCAGCGATTTTTATTGACAAATTTGGCTTAAGAAATGAGATGTTTTTTTAAACAGCTTACTAGCACTACGAACAACATACAACTATCCTGATCAACATTTTCTTCACAGTCAACAAGCTTAAGACATAATTGTATTCAATTAAAGAGCGTTACGAGTTTCAACTCTTCACTGTTTGAAATTGACTGTTAATCGTCGAACTTTGACGATTAGGTAAAGATAGATTAAAATTAATCGCTCCCAGTGCTCGCCTTGGGGAATCGTTGATTATCCATGAGGGTTAGCACTTCGCTTCTGTTGAGCCCCTTATTAATCTTCCCTGGACCATGCAAGATTTCTATTGGCTATTTCTATTGCCTCATGTTTACGATTAAGTGCATTAAAAGAAGAACTATACTGTTTATTGTATATTAGTCGTATTTTGTTCTAAAAGGTTCCAGTCAATTTCCAAAACTACTGAAGCTTTATATATTGCTAAGTTGTTCCTTCAAATCAACTGCAGTGATAAAACTACAACATACAATTTATTTTATAATACATAAGAACATAATACAATGCTTTTTACTGTCGTCTTAATTTTGTTACCAATAATAAATTCTACGAGACTGAGGATTATAAAACTTCTTTCACTTGCCGCGCCGTACATGTTTAATACACTTTGCAATCGACTCACAAACTTACACGATAAAATGCGGATTGCTTCATAAATTATGAACTCATACCTGTCTGTGCAGTTGTAAACGTGCGTCAAACGCTTGTCGTAACTTTAACAGTCTACCGCTGTAGAGACGAAGAACGAACACCGAGAAATAACGAGTAACTAAACCTCCTTACACCACCATTCTAAAAATATTACCCTGTGATACTCCTTCAAAGAAACCTTTAACTTTCCCCAAAGATGCCATTTGGGAGCAAAGATTTTCCAAGTAAAAGCTTGGCGCTGTCACACGTGACTTTTAATTACTAATTTCACGCTCGTTGTGGTTCCCTTGGGCGGTATTCGTATGGCTCTCTTCGGAGCCAGGAGTTACGATATCGTGACGTCACGGAACATAAATCATATTTAATCGTTGGGTTTATATGGGCTATGTAAATGCGGGCTTACTCGCGCCGAAATGATAAAATTATGGTGTTTTTGCGAGTGTAATGATGACGGATGGGTGTACTTGGTAAAAGGTGGATATTTTTGATTAAGTTGGAATTTTAATTGACTATTCATGTGATTAAGATACGAGTCCATGGTGACCCAATTATTCGCATTCGTAACTTCATGGCATTCTGCATCTGTATTGGGGTTTTTTCTAGCTTCGCTTACCGTTGGCTTTGGGTAGCGTAAAAATTTGGTTCGTAAGCTATTCTCTCACAGGATACATAGTATTTTTTTTAAATATTTTTCAGGGTTCTACTTTATACAATAGATTTATTACCTAAGACTACATGGTTACATATACTTGTATATATGGGTTACATATTCCTACCTAGTACAGGATGTAATGCATAGCAAATTGCTTCACACCAGCCTCTTAAAACATTTTCTTTATATTTCCGTACCCAATCAACATTTCAAACTTAATCATTACTTAGAAGTTATGATTTGCGTTCACTTGAATTTGACGTTTTAAATCAACACTACCTCTTACTGTGAGGCAATACAGTCTGCATTAAACATAACTGGCAGAACCAATCGTTTAATTCTAAGTCCCACAAAGTAGGTCAAATTGTCATAAAGATTGACTGTTGGAAACTGCGGATTAATTTGAAATATGACGGCTGAGTGGTTGATTTTGCAAATAATCTTGGAACGATATTAATCAATATTACTAATATTATGTTAGACGTTGGGTAAATAGGTGGTTATGGTTGCAAACACAACGCATTGAATCACTTAAAAGAGATTTGTTTTGTTGTATGTAATGAGCTTTTGTATCTTACAGATGTGCATAATAATTATGATTAGTATGACTAGTAGACGATTATTGGACATAATTATAGGTTATACTTAGTCCATACTAATAGTATAAATGTGAAAGTAACTGTCTGTTTGTTACGCCTTCACGATAAAACCGCTGGACGGATTTTTATGAAATTTGGCATGTAGAAATTTTAAGACTCAAGAAAGGACATAGGCAGTAGCCTATAACCGCGGGTATAAGCTAGTTACTTATATAGGCATACACAGATAAAGCAGTGCCTACAGTTAGTTACAGTGTACCAATACATTATGATTATCATATCATAATACAATTTAATTAAACGAGCGCTCCAGAAAAGCGTTGAGGAGAAGAGCGATCTTTAAATAATAATAACATGAGAAAACTTAGCAACAGTAGGATAAATAGAACAGAACTTACTTCATTGTATATTTTAATCAAAAATGAATAAGAAGAAGAAATAAAGACAAAGATACAAAAGGCAGTGGTACTGCTAATAGCGATCTTTTACAGACTATCTTTTCATTGTTATTTCTATATTTTAATTAACTACTAATTAAGATCTTTCTTGGAAATCGTCAGCCTGTATAGCGAGGTGAGCAATGTTCATTCCTGTTTCGTCCAGCAGTGGGCAATTAAAGACTGTTATTGTTTCTAAGATACTTTATTGCCTATTTACCATTCTTACATACATAAAGTCACGCCTATTTCCCAGAGGCGTAGGCTTTCGATTTGAGAATTTAGACTTTGGAGTTTCTTGCCGGTTCTTCTCCATCGGATGGCACCCTCATATAGATATGGTAATGACGCGCACGCGAAAGCTCATCTGGATTTTTAAAAAACTGAGACATGTTATGAATAAAAAGCTCCTAAATCAAATTTATGTTTCTCTGGCTCAATCAATTTTGACCTATTGTATACCAGTATGGGGTGGCGCAACAAAGACAAAGTTTCTTGAGCTAGAGCGAGCACAAAGGTCATTAATTAAGGTGATGTACTTCAAGCCATTCAGGTTTCCTACTGTAGATTTGTATTCTGTTAGTGACCTTCTTACAGTCAGAAAGCTATATATATTAAACACTCTTTTAAAACTACACAAAGCCCTCCCTTATGATGCCCATACTCAAAAAAAAAGAATAAAATACCTAGTAGCCCCAGTAGTAATGGTTAAAACAACATATGCTAAAAGACAATTCTACTCAAAATCAGCAAACCTGTACAATAAAATAAACAAAATACTAAATATCTATCCGCTACCTAACAGGGATTGCAAAAAAGCAGTTACTAAATGGTTAAAACCAAAGACATATGAAGATACAGAATTGTTTTTACATTTAAATGAGTAGTAAAGGTTAATATCATACACACAAGCACACACATTCACCAACACGCACACACCCACAAACACAAACTCACGCACAACACACACATACACACAACATACACACATACACATGTTCTTAATATTTTTAGAAGTTTGTTTTTAAGTTTTTAGGTTTTATTGTGATTTACAGTTTATATAAGTTTGTTTTAAGTTTTTATGTTAATTTTACTCCTTATTTTATAATTATTCGTTGTACACAACTTTTACCATATTTACCGATGTAATTGATCCTCCTAGCACAAGTATATAATTACTTAAAAGGAGGTCTCTGCGTAAGGTTAACTGTAAAAGTTTAATGGTTGATGAATAAACAATTTTTTTTTTTTTTTTTTTTTTTATTATCGGAATGACATTGAAACCGTGCAACTAGCATCCTAACGTTTCATAAGAGTTTACATGAAATAAAAACATTTTGAATTTTGAAAAAAGTCGATGGATTTCGATTTGCTACGATCCTGACATGATTTTATAATTAAATTATTGTTATGTTTATACAAAAAGTTATTTCATGATTAAGTTGAAATTATCTAGACTTCTTTAGATCAATCAATTTTGCTTCCGCCTCGTGTATTTTTTGTGGTAAAAGAAAATGAAACAGGCATTTCGCCATCACAAATTTAACAGAAAACCGAAATCACATAAATATACTTTGTACCTACTGACTCCAGGGTCAGTTTTCCCACGGACCTACCAGGTATACATCACAAATCCTCAAAAGGCTCACAATTATCCCACTTTCACTGTACCTACAACGGACACTTGACCAAATTCCAGTATATATTATATCTTTTATACCAAGGAAAACGACCTTCCAGGCCTTATAACGTAATAAATAATTAATTTTTCATGCATAAATTTATCCACCTCTACAAGGCTTTAAATTTTAATAGTTGGAGGATTTGCTTTATTCAAATGGCCTATCCTATTAACATATTAATGCTGCAAACATTTAGTTAATAAAACTGACACGTGCTTAAACTTTGTAATTCAATTAACGGTATAATACGTTTCATTATTAAAGCGGTCGCTTTGATCAATAACATTATTTGAACTATGTCATTAGTGTTGTGGAATAACAGAATTTTGAAGCAATAGAGATGGAATATTAATGTAATTTTATTATTAAGATGACAGGCACGTGTAATATGTGTAAATAATAGGTACTTAATCTTTATACACGTGCTTGTTTCGACTCTCAAGTACCCTTTGAGGCTAATTTAGACAATAATTTTAATAGACTGTCTATTGTAATTACTGTAAGATGCATGCATCTATACAAATGTACAATTTAGTATCATCACTCGTAAAAGCTCTTTTTATATCCTAAAATATTTACACTTACTGCCTGGTTGATCTAGTGCTTGCTAAGCGCGACTGCTGAGTACGAGGTCCTGGGTTCGAATCCCGGGTCAGGCACAGTGTTACTGGGTTTTTCTATTAGGTAATTCTTAGTAGCAGCATGGTGTCTGGATTTGTACCAATAGCAATAGGCTCGCCCCCTATTACATTGGGACCTAAAAAGAAAAAACATCACTGGCGAAATGTGGGTGTACTAAATGTGCACTTCTGCCTCTCCCTTCGGAGAATAAAGGCGTGATGTTATGTTATTTACACCGAGTATGAAAGTCGTCCATGTTATGTCATGTCTATAAAATGCACTGATGATACCTACATGAATTTAAATATCACCTTTTATGATCCAATATTCAATTTAACGGCTCTGCACGAATATATGGTTGACCATAACCAATTTTAACAGGCCGATAATTATTGGATTAATTTATTTCCACCAATCAGTACGGGAAATGTTATAAGTAGGTACACACATGGTTTTAATGTCACCATTTTGCAGTAGTGACATGTTGTCAGCTATTGCGTGCGACCGCATAACATAAGCCATTTATTAATTAAAAATTAATTGTTTACCTACATAATTGTAAAGAAATAAACTACTGACTGCCTCGTTGGTCTAGTGGTTGCTTAGCGCGACTGCTGAGCACGAGGTCCTGGGTTCGAATCCCGGGTCGGGCAAAGTGTTACTGGGTTTTTCCATAAGGTAATTCTCAGTAACAGCACGGAGTCTGGATTTGTACCCGGTTGATGACAATAGGCTCGCCCCCTATTACATTGGGACCTAAAACATAACTGGCGAAATGTGGGTGTACTATATGTGCACCTCTGCCTACCCCTTCGGGGAATACAGGCGTGATGTTATGTTAAATAAACTATAGATTTTGTTCGGCGGCTCACTGGCTCACAACCGACACGTTTGAGCACTCAACTGTAATTAATATGAAATGTATCTTTAGGAATACTGTGTATAAATTCTGAAATTAGCATTAATTAAAACCGCTGTTATATTATTTGAAAGGAATTATACAAATTATGTTATTTTGTAATCTGAATAGTTTTTAATTTATTAACATTATTATTCTGTTTGTTAACTAATTACGATTTTGCCTAGTTAATTATTATCTACCTATATCTTATTAAACACTAATATTTTTTTGGAATTAAATAGCTATCATGATTTATATGATCTATAATGATCATACAGTTTTTTCCCCTCCCTCCCTTGGATTCACGCGTCTGAGAACTTTTATTGGCCTTTGCCGATACGTAAAGCACTCACAGCTAAGTGGAATGATCGTTGGACTGCCAAGTCAAAGGTCGCAAGTTTAAACCCCGGTACGCACCAATGTCAATTCGAATTCATGCGCGTATTATAATTTAGTTGGATAAAAACGATGAAGGAAATCATCTTGAGGAAACCGGCACACCTGAGAGATTTTTTCAACGGTGTCGAAAGCCAGGCCAGAGGCCTACAGGTGTAAACTCTGACTCTAGGTTGTTCATCAACCATATGATTGGCGCAGTGGCTAAGCGATTGGACTGCTGCGCTACGGGTTGCGGGTTCGATTCCCGCACAGGACAATAATTTGTGCGATCAGCAGATGTTTGTCCCGAGTCTGGGTGTTTGTGTATGTGATATTTCATGTTTGTAAAAGGCACCCACGACACAGGAAAAATTCCTAGTGTGGGGCGAAGTTTAAAATAAAAAAGAAAAAGTCCCTCCCTAACGCCTACATACATTGTCATAATACTATATCAGTGACCCAAAGCTACTGATATCATTTAAAACTGAATTCTAACGTTACACAGGGTCGTATTTGTGCCAAAGTCCTAATTGAAACCGCTGTTGGCACAATGTAGAGAGTTAAAAATTCATAAAGCACAATTTAAAGGCAGATTGCCAGCGCATAGAAAATAATAATAATATTGGTAGGCTTTACCCCTAAATGTCAAACTTTAATATTATAAAATTATCAACAGTAGGTAATAATAGTATATAATAATATTATTTAAAATTAATAACCTATTTAATTTATAAACAGTATTCATTAATAATGCATATTAAATAATAATTATGTAGGTAAGTCCATTAAAAACATAACTTTTCATATTTATGAGTTTCCACCTAATCAGACAAGTTTGTTTTGCGCCTTACAACGCCATCTATGATAAACTTAAGGAACTTGCTCTCGTCTCAACGCGGCCGCCCTGTAAGCTTCAATGGTAATCTTCAAGCGGATTCATCGCTGAATTAAGCATACCGATTACGTTCTATAGGTTAAAAAATCTTTACATGTACAAACACCATGTGTACCAAAGTCTCATGTATTGTTTTAAAAACAAAAACCTTAATATAACCGCGATTTACCTTTAGTTTTGCCATATTTACAGTTCAACCATCATCATCATAATCAGCCAGAAGATGTTCACTGTTGAACAAAGGCCTTTTCACCCATAAGTCATACGATATCAAAAACATAGTATATAGTAGTAGTATATATAACTAAAAAAATACCTATTTAGTGAGACAACAGTTTTTACCTATTCTAGTATTTTCAGGGCGCAAATTACAGTAACATAGCTTATCTACTCGTTTCCACTAAGTTTGGCAATTTCACGGTAAGTTTTAAAGGTAGAAGAAGGCACGAAATACATTTTTTACTTGTGAAGTAATATTACAATTACCTAGGTTTTCAAAAAGAACTAAGCATATCATCATCATCATCTTACATCATCATACCCCATGGACCCGTCAAAATAGTAGACATCAGCGTGGAAGATTCAGACGGAGATGGCAGGATGCTTAACTTTTTCATGAAGGACTGGGGTTTGCCAGCGCTTAAGATAGAGAAGTGGAAAGAGAGTGGGGACTTTGGTGGGCCTTTACCTAGCTGTGGGCTTACAGGCTTTTAATATTAATAATAAGCATATCATTTAAGAAGTCTGCAAAATATTATGCAGATAGCGTGGTAAATTAGAAAACAAAATAGGGAAAAGAGCTTTCACACGTAGAAGGGATGAAAGGAAGCTTGACAAAACAACTAAAAGTTAAGCTACAGAGGTGTTCTGGAGAAAGGCTAAGATCAGGATTTCAAAACGACAACAATTTAGTACTATAAAAACGGTTATAGGAGTGTATGAAGAAGATGCAGTGTGTCAAGATCGCGGTAAGTAAAAACCTGTATCTGTCTTTCTTTCTGGAAAGCAAGTAGAATTAAATGTATGTAAAATATACCAGCTTGAACAAGGAGCATTATCTGTCTCGTATATTACCAGGCTAAGAACAAAATTCCTGAATGTTTTACAATATAAGACCCTTTTCCCACAAAGTTTTGTCAGTTCAATTCGAAACACGAGAACGCAGACATTTGTTTTACGGTCCTTAATTATAATCAAATTACAATTCCTAGGAACTGAATATTGCAAAACATTGCGCGACGAAACCCCCTAATGAAAAATATCACCTTGCATAGTTCGTGCGATAGTCGACGTTACTGTGTTCAAAATAAGGTTGATATTTGAAACGTGATAGTGTATTTTGCTAACGGATAAACTGTTATATCTAAGTGAAATTGCCTTTAGTTTCAAGGGCCACGGGATCGTTTGTTTGAAGTAGCCCCATTTGCTATGGTGAGAATGAAGGTTTTTTGTTGTTTTAACTAAATTATTTCGTTTTAAAAGCTTTGGCATTTTATGGAACAATTTGGACCATTGATCGAATATAAATGTTTTAGGGATTCATTTTCAGAGCAATTGTTGGGGTGCTTAGATGGTAAAGACACTTTACATAAAATTAGAAAGCAATATTATAGTAGTTATAGATAAGCACCTCGGCCATATTGCCAAGGCAGTAGACGGGGGTATATCTCTGTTACCCTGATGATGAATTATGCAAATTAGAAAATTTTGAAAACAAAAACTAATTTACATACTTATTACATATTTACATACTTGATGCATAATTTTTAGTTTCAATTTTTTCATTTGTATATATTTATTTTTAAGGAGTGTAAATAAGTGTAAATAACCTTGTAAATAAAGAATCCTGTTACTTAAACGAAATAAACAATCTAAAGTTATCATTTACATACATATTACATAGGTACAAACTGAATGCAACAATAATAAAACAAAATAACGATTCACAAGATAGTTAATACATCATTAATATTAATAAATACAAGCATTTCAGCACGTACCTAATTCCTTAACCTACAGATTTGATCATATGGGTAAGCGAATCGTGTGTAATTTTAGCACAAGCCACCATAAATAACAGTTCTCTATTATTACAAGCGCCTTAATCAAAAGATATAATCTTAACATTGTCGGATGCGACTTAATCGGGCCCTTTCGACCCCTACCATTTGCTTACGATCGGTTTTCACGCAAACGAAACGAGATTAAACCCGATAAGGACGAATGATAAATCCGTTGACTGGACGAACACTAGTTTTCGTGATGGTGACGTATTAATCACGTGATTTAAGGAGTTCAAGCATTAAGAATACGTAAAAAAATAAATGCGTACAATAACATGAATGTAATAATTTAACTCGTGGTGTAGTGCTTATGAGATCAACGTATGTGTAGTTCCATAACTTAAAATGTCAATGCCAAAAAAGGTAAAATATAAAAATATTGTTAATGTTGAAAATAGACAAAGTTAGAGAAAACTGCCTTACAGAAAAATGTCTACCAAAAATCATTGAGCTACAGCTCCTTTTCGTCATCTTCCATTGCTACCTCTATCTTTTTTATACGAATAAATAATATTAATTTATTATCTTTTTTAACGTGGTCAAAAACTATTTTGTATATTATAACTGAAAGTACTTGGAATAACATCCCCTATTAATCTCTGTAATCCCTCATATTACAACAGTTTCCGGTTCAACTTGGAACCATAACAAAAAGTACGTGACGAAAATAAATCTAGCGTGAGTCGCCCGCAAGGCAAATTATTCGACAATCGAAAGACAGTGAAGTAAGCTGAAACAGGAAGGCATACTATTTAGTTGTATAGTGAAGCTTATCAATATATTTATACTACTAGATAGAGAACACTAACCGATAATCGTAAGTAAGATCTTAGAGTCGGTAATCCAACAATTTTAGCGGGTGATTGATAGCAACATCAGGTGGTGTGATATTCCATGGGGATTTTTCGCCACCATAAGGAAAAAGGTTAAAAATTAAATTTATACTTACATTATAGATTAAATTGCATTTAAGTGCTAAAGTTTTACATGAGTTATTTAAATTTCACTTAGCTCCTATCAAATAAATACTAAACAAGAAGTTTCCTCAAATAATTCTTGTATGGCATAAAATTGGATTAGTTTAGTATCGTAAAGTAACATTTATGAAAAAACTCGCAACTTCATAGTAAGGGCTAGCTGTCAGCCAAAAATAAAACTAGCATGACCATAAAATGCAGAACATTATCGGTGGCTTGAGTAATGCACAATACGCGATAAAGCGGTCTTTGGAAAATTATCAGTTATAATCGTAAAGCTGATGGAAATAGAACACGTTATGGGCGAGCGTTCAGTGAACTTATCGAGCTTTTAGTACTATTATTACTTATAAACGCTGTAAACCATGATCCATGACGTAATCTCTCAGTCCGTAAAATGGAAACTTCACCTAGAGATAACGTAAAAAACAATAACGTACACATTTGAATGATATAGCAATTGTTCTATTTGTAGTTTTGTGACCACTGACTTACTAACTTAGTTAGGTATAAACCAAGGTAACAAAAACTGAAGTATTGTCTATGGGTATGGTTTCCAGATTTAAGCTTGTGTCAAGAAAACGGCTGCTTATCTTCCGATAGTCTTAAAATACTACAAAGTTTTAATAAATGAGTTTACTTAAACATATATCAAAATTTAATCATATTAAATGGAGTGAAAAGCCCACCGCTGAGAATGCCT
This sequence comes from Abrostola triplasia, assembly GCA_946251915.1. NCBI lineage: Eukaryota > Metazoa > Arthropoda > Insecta > Lepidoptera > Noctuidae > Abrostola > Abrostola triplasia. The sequence goes on from OX276433.1 coordinate 4,445,556, forward strand.
CAAGTATTGCATTTCAAAAAAAAACTAACGTTTAGTCAACTGATAATAATCGGAATTAATTGCTGTAATCTCGACTACTCTATCTATAACGCGCGACACGTGTAGTCCAATTAAACGAGTGGTTTCTTAACACGACAACATGGATCAGTGTATAACAAAATCATCTTAAACTTTCATTTACATAATAACCGATATAGCGAAAGTTGCGTGCTAATTGCTGTCAAATCTCATACATATTCATGCTTTGCATGCCTAGTATTTGTAGGTTATGTTCATATTAGATTCAGGTTTTAAACATGGATACATGCATAGAGTTAAAATTTGTTTATTGCCTTCGATTTTTCCTCATGTATGATAAATGTCAATAATTTGACATTTTAATTTGAATGTACTAATTTTCGAATTTGGAAAAAATGTTCACATTAAAAATAGTAAATAAAAAATAGAACACCATCTTATACCGACTGTTATTGAAATTATTATAAAATATATTAACGAATTATAGACCATAGCGTATGAAATACTTAAAAATGATGATGAGGAGTTAGATGAGATGCACAATTTGTTGTCATTAAAAATACGTAAGAAATTTTGTATAACATAAATCAGCAGTGCCCATATTTTGCCTAACAAAAATAACAAACATGATAAAAAGTCAATAAATAACATAAATTATTTGACCTATCCATCATTTGAATAAATTAGAGAGACTCAATTCAATTGTCAATTTCAATTTGTTCAAATAAGCAAACGGGACTTTTTCATGTTCTGTTTACGTTATATTTTCCTCTGCGTTCAAACTCGAATTTGGAATAGAACCGGTTCAACCGATACTTCCTGCTTCCGTTTCGATGGTTCTTTATTGAAATTTCCATTCTTAATTTGGGATGGAGAGTTTATACACTCAAAATGTTGGTCCCTAACAAATATTATTTGTGCTGTTTCTTGTGCAAAAGCCATTTTATTATTATTGCTTATTTAAAATTTTGCCTGGATTACGACTAGATAATAGTTAGTTTGAATAATGGAATTAATAATCTTACACGTTATTATAATTTATAAAATATTATAAATTTAAAACATTTTGGCTTAAATTTATCTACAAGTACCTCGTTTGCCTATATAATACATTTTATAATTATTGAATTTAATACGTCAACATGATGCAGGCTTATTATAATATATTATTGGACATAGATTTTGAAGCAAAAACTATATCATCATTATCATTAGCCTATCTCAGTCTATAACTAGCCATAGGCCTCTCCTATGGCCAAAACGCTTTACTCGAATCAAATATCTGAACGTCCAAATATTTATAAAGCAGCCAATGGGAAACGCCAATCACTCTGACTTCGGCACGATCAATCTTCAACTGCTTCCAACAATCGTCTGCTTCTATATGAATCCCTTAAGGATAACCAGTCCACTTATGCTTACACACAAAATATTAAGTCATGTCAATTTAAGTTAGAGAACTGTAACTACAGTAGGTACTACGGGGTACAACCGTTGCCCAGGTAACAATATAATTTAATTTACCGAACAAGTGGCTACGATTAAATTACTATTCCTGAGTGCTTTCCAGAGTTTAATATAACTCTGTACAGAAGGGATTTTGGGATTGCTCGATGACATAATACTCGACGGAAGTAATAAAAGTCGCCGCTCTCAATTTTCTTGGCAGTTCTTTTTAACTGGCAATTAAGTGTGAGTTGAATTTGATTTTAGATTCTGTATACTTTTTTGGGTAAACTATGAGTCGGATGGTTATCGATTTGAAACCACTGATAGCCGATTGGTATGACCGTTGGACTGCCAAGTCAAAGGTCGCAAGTTCAAACCACAGCATGCACCAACGGTTTATCGAATTTATGTGCGTACTCTTAGTTATTAGTTGCTAAAAATGGTGAAGGAAAACATCGTGAGGACACCTGAGAGACTTTTCAACGGTAAAACTGTGAGAAGCCATGTCATAATTCTACAAGCGGTTTAAACTCTGACACCAGGTTGTTCATCCACCATACGATATTTTGGCTACCAGCAACCCAGTGACCCCTCAACGGCAATCACGTAATCTACGACCACGGATCCCTAAAACAAAGTTACAACCGTTCAACGGGCGGAATTAATTTATAAGGGCGCCGACTAATAATAAAACGCTATATTTCATCATTATAATCAATGAAGATAGCGTTTTTAATACCAACACAACGCATTACTGAACTGTTTGTTTTTATGCGTAAAGCTGGGATTTTGTATGTAGGCCGATGTTATGGAGAAACTCGGTCGGCAATGAAGCTTTGATCAAAACCCGACATTTCAAAGGAATATGCTTTTATTGGTCAAGGAATTTGCAACATAATTATTATTATTGAAATAACCTTATTACCTTGACTCCTTACTAATTATTGAAAAAAACATATAGTTGAATTGAGAAGCTCGTCCTTTTTAGAAATCGGTTAAAAATATAAATGTTTGTAGTTTTGTTTTTGTTTTAAAAAAAAAAAAAAATGTTTTTATCTCATCTAAGTGACTTCTGTATGTTCTTTTGAGAATAATGCTCATTGAACTTAAAAAGTAACTCATTCTGTCGAACTGTAACCTCATCAAAACCGATTGTAACTGATGAAATGAAAATAATGCGGAAATAAAAATACACAAAAATTATTTTTTTCTTTATGTACAAAGTTAGTGTACTAAAGCGGAGTTTATGCCAAATACCGGTCAACCAGCTGATGCAGAGCCAAAGGAGGTAGATGCACTATATGCAAAATACTACCCACGTAGAAAAAGTGCCAGAAGGTAGCTAGTTTAATATAATTATATTTTTTGTAAGGTATAATCCAATACAGAAGTGTTAAGTGACAAGAGGAACTAAGTCCCTAAGCAACTAAGTAATTATATTACCTAAAACAAAAAATGAAGTGAAAAGGTTGTTATTGTTACCATAATTAGAGATGACAGTGTACATATTTAAGTTTCACAGTGTAGTTAAGTTACTGCATGATGCAAACCTTCTTTCTTGTGCCTCAGGACAAACACAGTTCCCGGCGGTTGCCAAGTCATCGCTACCAAACGCTATTAATTCACCCGCTTACTCGTACTTTATCTTACGATTTACTAACTTTAGAAGATTTGTTTGGTATTCAGCTGCAGTTTTATTTATTATGTAACGAATAAAGTCAGGATAAAGTTTTAGTTTATGTTTATCGTTAAGGTTTCATAATATGTTGTCAGTTTTAAAATTACTTTATGATTAGGTTAGTAAGATTTATACGCTATGGCAATACTCATACTTTTTTTGACTTACACTACAAGAATAATTACACGTTTTTTTTAAATAAAGATTTCAAAACAAAGATTTGATTGGTATAGATTCCCCTTTCCTTGTTTCCGTCAATATCGCTGCTTGTAAAGAACAAAAACTTTTATAAAGTGTCTTTACATATTTTATGCTTTTCTATTGAAACGTTTTGAACTTTTTTTATCGAGAAATATGTTTTTCAAGGCAAGCAGGAACTTTCCCGATACGGATTTACGTGATGCGTTTCTCGGCTGAAACATTCAAGAATGTTAAAAACGATTGTGTCAAAAAATCTCAAATCGCTTTATTTTTCATTACAAAAGGGAAAACAGTTAGTCGTTTTAACCCAAAAATGATATTCCGATAGTTAGGACACCGTATAGGCTAAAGCGGATTTTCAAATTTATTTCCTTTAACATCAGCCATTGAGTATTCATAAAAATATTGTCGCTAGAAATTTCGATAGGCAATCTATCTAAAATTCACACGAAAAAAATCCTCATTCATCATTTTTAGCAACACGTTGTCAACCCGTCAACGTCCGTTAGTCGCGAGCGTGGACCGAAATAAATATTTATTAAAATATGTGAATAATTATTGGCGATGCAGCCAATCACGAAGCACGATTTATAACCCGCCAGTGCTCTTGTTTATTTTTGTACTGACAGGGAAATTGTGCTTGCTCTGGATTTAGCAACAGGCAACACCATAGTAAATAATGTTGCCTCAGGTTTAACAGTTCAGTGGTACTAAAATTGCTTTATGATTTATTTATTTATTAACAATTTATGTACACACAATATAAAAAGTAAAAAAAAGAATAAGAGAAACATGAAGTACAAAGGTACTTCATGATTAAATAGGACGATAAATTTAATGTCAATTATGGTCGTTCCTGTCTAGTTTGTGTTGACTTTCAGCTATAGATCCTTTTTATATTGCTGCGTTTTCGTTAGTTTACCTCTTTATCGACGTAGCTAGACATAGGTATTCATTATTATTAAAACTTAAACAAAAACATACTGGCATTTCAATACTATCATACCACAAACGATCACATTTGAATTTAGAATTAATAGAAATAATTAAAAAAATAACTCGCACGTCATAATAATTAATTAAGATGAATTTCAAGAGTTCGGCGAATGCTCACAAGTAATTAGAATGCTTCCGTTCTTGAATAATAGAAGGTGCGCCAAAGGGGACGCATGCATTAGTCTTGTAATGGATGGAGTAACGTCCTGTTTGCGATGCAATTTGAACATCGAGGCAGACGACGGGAGACAAATATCTCTGCGCAGAAAGCAGTTTGAATGCGATTTGGAGAGTCTGTACATTATTATATTTTTATTCATATAATATTTTACAAAATACTTAAGCTTAACATTAGTACACACACATTGTTGACCTACGTTAAAAAATATATACAAAAGGAAAAATTAAAACTAAAAATTATGCATCAAAGTACCTATTCCTCCCCATCGCTGTCGACTGGTAGGTTGCCCAAAAGGCTGTTGTTATCTCAACACTGCAATCCCATGTTAGCTCCCCCATATCACCCTTTGATAGGGACCGTAAAAACATAACCCATCCCTGGCAGTCGGGTAAAAATCGATCTACACCTTTCTGTCTAGCACTTAATCCGGTACACAAAAGTCTTAGCCAGCACTATCGACATTCAAATGTAAAATAATTAAAATTGACAATTTGTCCACATGTAAAACACACGCACATACTAAGCAAGCATACAAACTGCGTCTAATCAGGCAAGCATTAGGACAGGATGATTGGAACGTATAGGCCAGCGTCACGCCTGATCTGAATCCAAATGGAATCTTAACGGCACAGTAAAAACTTCTACCTTAATGAATTTAGTTTAGAACTCTGAGAACGTTTGCCAGTGAAGGAAAGCCTAACTTAGGTCATTGAATATGTAAATACGAGGGTCAAACTGAAAGTTCTTAGAAAATCAAAAACTGATTACATTAGCCAGTTATTAGTTTTATTATATCTTTTCAAAATATTGTCCATTCACGTCAATACACCGCTGCATGCGATGGAACCACTGGGAAAAGCACTTTGCCCACTCGTCTTTAGGGTTCTCTTCAATGGCATCGCGATACGCAGCCACCGCTTCTTCAGCATTCATAAACCGCTTTCCTTTAAGTTTTTCTTTAATTTTTGGAAATAAATAAAAATCACAAGGGGCGAGGTCGGGGCTATACGGCGGGTGACCCAGTAATTCAACGTTTGATGTCGCCAAATAGTCGATCGTTCGCTTAGCGGTGTGCGACGAGGCGTTGTCGTGGTGAAGGAGGATCCTACTGCGAGGTCGTTTCTCTCGAACTTTTTCCAAGACAAGTGGCAAACAATTGGTAGTGTACCATTCTGCAGAAACTGTTTTTTGATCCTCTAACACAATTGTTGCGAAATGACCTATCCTTCCAAAGAACGAGGCCACCATTTTTTTTCCCGCACTTCGATCTCTCTTCACTTTAGTTGGCAACCTCTCGAAAGGAAACACCCACTGAGCAGATTGTCTTTTGGTTTCAGGATCATAACAGTAAATCTAGCTTTCGTCACCTGTTAGTATGTCGAACACAGCATTTGAGTCACCTCCGTTAAATCTTTCAATCATTTTACGGCACCAATCCACACGATGGAGTTTTTGAGCCTCAGTCAAATTATGAGGTATCCACCGGGCGCAAAGCTTCCTGACTGCTAAATGTTCGTGGAGGATTTTGTGCACTTGACTCATACCGATGCCTAAGCTTGTCCGAATCTGCTGATAGGTCACTCTTTTGTCAGTCTCTATCATACGCCGCACAACACAGATGTTATCTTCAGTCGTCGCCGTAGAAGGCGGTCCCTCACGTAAATCATCAGTGAGATTAGTGCGACCACGTTTAAACTCATTAAACCAGTTGTAAACTGTCGCACGAGATGGGGCTTCATCGTGAAAGGCCAATCGTAGTCTATCATAACTTTCTTGTTGACTTAAATGACATCGAAAGTCATAAAAAATCATTGCACGAAAATTTTCTCGTGTTAAATTCATGTTGACGTGACACAGACAATTTTCAATTTGCCGCCAAATCGTAAAACAAATGACAAATTAATGAAATATATACTCAGTAATATTGGCAAAGAGTTCTATTTTCAAATTTTAGAATTATTTTTTTATTATATTGTTTATAAGTGGCCAGTTCTAAGAACTTTCAGTTTGACCCTCGTACTTACACTTATGTAGCCTGCCCCCTTACCACGAAATCCCAGAGCAATACATTTTCCTTTGTAGAAGCGAGATGCCTCAAAATACTACGCGTAGGGGCGTCTCGCTTCCACAACGAAAGCTGTTCTGCTTTGTGAGTTCATGGTAAAGCCCTGTACTGTATGAGAGATCGCGGCTAAGCAAATAAGAGCTAAGTAATTAATAGCTTCAGACCAAATTAATGAAGGAATGTGCTCTTCGCGGTGTGTTTAGGTAACACGATTTAATTAACTTAGGTACCTACATTTTTGCTTACATATTATTTTCATAGCGCTGAGCAGTAATTACTTGGGAAGGTTATTTTATTAATGAGGTTTATTATACGACTAAGATTGGTGATTAAAGCAATTTTATAGCTAACATTAGTGAAGTAATTTGCTGTATTCGCTTTCATTGCAGTCGTGAATAATCAAGCAATACAACTCATAGCAGATAATAATTATAATAATGATGTTAATGATGATAGTCCTAGTTTAATTCTTTTTGGTTTTGTAATCACAATATTCATCTGGTACATGGTTTCAAGTATAAGTATTAATTTAAAATAAAATTGATACAATTTTTTTATAAGAAAGTCTGAATAGTATCTACTACATATTTCACATACATAATATATATATATATGGCAGTTATTTTTCATTATCTACTGTAATATCCGAAGAGGCAGGCAGAGGAGTGTCAATAGCAGATTCTCATTTTATCACACAGTACCTATACCTTAGTCCCATTGTGCCTTAAAGGCGGTAGGAAAATTGCCATTTAAGAAAGCACTTCAGTTGACATAGAAAAAGTCACATTAGTACCAGCCTAGACTTCAACCTCTAACCTAGTGCAAATCAACCGGGTTCTGAAACCTAAAGCCAGCATACTTTACCATCTTTACGTTGTAACTTCATCCATACATTAAATAAAAACAGTTCAAATTCCGCACGGACCCCATTAATTTCCGCACTGGACTAAAATCCCGGGTGATAAGAAACATGCTTCGCATACCGAGTGTTATCAAATCATAATTCATAAGTTGAATGTATGCACACGAGAGCCTAATGTTATTTTAATGCGAAAATTTATATCTCAGGCGCTCGATTTTTAAATCGCTCGCATAAAAGTCGGTTCGTATTCGATCATAAAATGCTCGAGTGATTCCTTTTGATCTGTTAATACGATTGTAGTCGATTGCGATTTACCGATAATATTATTATTCCTTTTCTATTATGACCAAGTAAATCAAAACATTGTAAAATCCTTTTTTGTTTCCTTTATTTAGGTATAGTACACGTGTAATGCTCGTGGCTTGATCATTTACAATATACTTAAACGTCCCAAGAGATATTAACGAGACGGTATAAAATATATTGACAGTTGAACTAAAAATTCCGAGTGATTTCAGAATTGACCCCCAGGTCAGTAAGCTAGCCAAAGTAGTTCTTACAAGATGTATTGTGATGTACAGCAGGTTGGTTCTTGCATAATAATAGATGTCAGGACATGTGCGCAGTGTCTAGCCGATGTTTTGTTCCTTTTCGACTTCCGTAGACAATAGAAGTTCGTGTGAACCCACACCGGCAGTTTACGTCGGGTGTTTAACATGGCATATTTATGATTTAGATATTCTTGTTCAATTACACTTCCAGCACACCTAGGTTTCTGAATTTATAGTCGTATAGGAACGTTACAAAGTTTAACTTCTGTATGAGCAAAAAGAAACGCCAGCTTTTAAGATTTATGATATTCCACCCAGGCATTGTTTGGTATCTTCGTACCTAAACTAATTTTGGATTCAAAGTTTAAGGTAATTATAAGAATACACATTTCTAAATAGCAGCATTAGATTAGTTGTCTGTTGCGTACAATCATTGGGAAATATAATATAGTTATCTCAATCGACAGCTCATGCCGATACTAAGAAGAAGAATTGAGTCCTCTGTTGTTACTAATGATAATAATTATACACTATTTATTTCTTGTATTTTGTTTAAGCATTTTACACTAGAATAGGTATATAGGTATTCAGCTAGGTATACCTACAGCTTATCACACTAAAATTATAAAGGCAAATGTTTGTGAATGTGTTTGTTACCTCTTCACGCTCAAACGGCTATACCGATTTTGATGAAATTACATATGGATGAATAGGCTACTTTTTATCCCGAAAAAATGTAGCGGGTAACACCGCGGGGCGCAGCTAGCGAATCATAATTATATACAAACATGTGTCTTAAGTGAGCCGTAAAAGGGACCGTCTAGCATAACACGATATGCGTGCAGAATACCTAAAAAGTAAATTTCGTGACACAAGATTAATTGAATATGTATTGACTGCACCAAAATAGGACAACCTATAATCGATCGACAAGACACAGATACGTCAGTCATTGGCTCTGAACAAACATTATCCATTCATTATTTTATTTACATTTTGTTCTTATAAAGTCACTCATGGACTTAGGAAATCAATCTCATTTTGATAAACCTTCATTCTACTTTAATATTTTGGCGAGGCAATGCTAACGGAGAGCATGGCAATGGCAGCGGCAATGCTAGCGGAAAATGGTTTAAGTTTTATCATAGTTTACATTTATTAGTATATACTCGATGTTGCGTTCTAAGGGGGAGGCCTTTGTTCAACAGTGGACGTCTTTCAGCTGATGACGATGGTGCCTCGGTGCGGTGTGGTAAGTAGGCAGAGTAGGGTAAACTAGTCACTTTCTGATTTTTATTATTTAATATTTTCGTCACCGACTTTTGTCAGTTCTCGTTTAGCTTCCGATATGTCCGTATGCACCCCACTCTAAAATTACGCAGCACATTACCAGCCCAGTCACAAATCAACGATTAAATTTAACACGATGATGCATAGAACGTACCACATTAATATTGGATGGGCCGTTAAAATGATTTTAATCTATCACTAGGACCTTTCTGTTGGTACGGTTGTATTTAGTCATGGAATTATCAGATACATGCAATATTTTTATCTATTTTATTTTATTGCATCAGAAAAATATCGTTCTCGATTTAGTTAAAGTTATGAAAAATCTATGACTTCCAGTCGGATTCTAAAACTCATATCGATAGAAAATATAACTTTGTCTACCCACATCAGAACATGTAAAACAAATTGCCGTTCTATTGGTAATTAAACATTACTAACATATTATCTAATTAAACATATTGAACATAAAATTACTCATACATGATTTGGTAATGAGTATGTAATAATGACATTAACTAACAATGCTTTCAACGCACAAACACAGGTTCCCAAACAATTTTACAGTAGGTATGTAAATTTCAACCTAGGCTCACTCATTTCATTATTGTTCATTGACATGAAACCATATATACATAGGCAATAACATGGATAAGCCGGCCATAGAAATGAAATTGTTTTGCAAAAGCGCATCTTAAATTGCAAATGCACAATGTTTTATTAATGTTGCACCTTCGCTAATAGCCGCCACATGCAGGTGTTAAAATGACGTCACAGATATAAATATAGACATTCATCTTGAAGACGATATAGGTGTAGAATTGAAATCGAAGAAGCAAAAGAACAAACAAATCTTTCCCATGACTGAAACGTTGACAAATACAAGGCGAAGCAGACCAAAATAAACTTATGAACTAGTATTTTAAAATCAATCTAACAATAATTATATGAATCATGTGTTAATGTTAAAAAGAACAAATTAAGAATGGAATCTAAAACAGGAAGCAAGAAAAAAAGTTTAAATTGCAAGAACTTTTTGTGCAGGTTAGGCCGCAGGCACAGGTAGCATTGATTTGCATAAATAAATTACGAGAATGACATCATCCCACAGTTGTCGATTCTATGAAGAGAATGAGAGGTATTTGGCGCAATACGTGATTTTGATTTTGTATACAGGTTCTATCAATAAGTAATGAGGTAGGTATGCATTTCTTGGTATGGTACACTCAGATCCGGGTGTCGTTTAAAATGCAATAAAATGATTATAGCGTTATTTGAATAATTGATACTATCGATGCTTACCCAGTTGAAGATATAATTCATATTCAAGATCCATAGCATTGTTGATTTGTAATAGTTGCTAGACATAGTTTAGTGATATAAGCTGAAGCATAAGTTACGCGCCATGAACAGAATAAAATAATTATGTGATAGAAAATATTTACAAGTTAATATGATGGCAAAACAAGCTACTTATGGACATCATATTTTGTATGAATATCATATCCATACACTTCTTGTCACACATACTTTTAAAGACCAAGAGTCATTCACACATAACATCAATCAATCTTAAACGGCGCAGTCACGCCTCGAGTAATAATAAATTAACTTTAATAGATAACTCCTATGTAGGGCACATAATATAGGAGTAAACTGAATTAATTTTTTATGTTGATTCGCTGAGAAAGTTCATAAACAATAACAAGACGTGGGAGCTACTGTTTATGTTGCGTTAACATTTCTGTTTGATGGTTTTGTGTTATAACAATAACGAACTTGGTTAATATTTGTTTTCGGGTTAAATATGTAGTTTCCGATTCAAGTAACTTGTTTTATCAACGATGGAACATGTGTAGCAGGTATACATGTTGATTTGAGGTTGATTTAATTACACACCCCCGTAGAATTAAATAGCCCTTAATTAGTTGTTTGGAAACCTACAGGTATCACATTAATTATGCATGAACTTAAAATAAAAGTAAACATTTAATTGAATCCCCTTTTTATGTGAGTATGATGTGAATGGATCACAAATTATTTATACCTCAGTAGAAGTAGTCTTTTTTAACTATTTGGGTTGCAGTCATTTCGAATATATTAATGTTATTTACAATACGTAATTATGGTTAGATACTGTTAATTTAAAACCAGTAGAATCCAAATTATAATGTCGACTTCTACGAAGCTGTAAAGATAATTTTAGTCGTAAAAAATATATCCTTCTGTCTACCGTTAATAATCTAATTTGGTCTGACGTAATCAAAATCCAAAATTCAAACCTTTGCAATACATTACTCCAGCATCTTTGTGATTTGAGGGAGTTTTTGGTATTGGCTGCTTAGTATTCAAATGAGGGACGTAATATTTGCATGCTCTTACTGGATGAGATGGTTACATCAAACGTTTTACGCATGGTTTTAACCTAATATTTTGTTAGAGTAAATTCGTTATTTGTATTTTTTGTTAGCTGGAATACTGAAGAGCTTTAGCCATAGTAGGCTACAAGATTATACTGCAAGATAGCAAATACATGTTTTTATACCATCTGCAGTATGTTGTGTATTTAAAATATTGAAGATTTTCTGAAAAGATTGTTTACCGTTACATTGCCTACATATTTTTACTACCTACATTCAACTGGGCCTTTTACGTTTGATTTAAATGCTAATACAAAGAAAAATGGTTTCTTGATTTGTAATTAATACGTTTTTAACAATCTGCGACCTGTGAGATGTCTCTTCAACCTGAATCTAGTTTCTTCAGATTCTTGAGCATAAGGCTGACTTATGCTAAGGATCAGGATTTCTCAATGTTTGAAGAGATCAGGGCCTGTAGTTTCCACTAGTCCATTATTCTAGCCACTGCTGGCAAATAAAAATTTCTTTAATCTCATACATTCTCAAATCTGTTAATATTTAATCATCTAGCATTTTGCCGAATGACTTAACCGTATTTAAGATTTTTTTTTTCGCCAAACACCAGACTTCCTTTTGCTTGGTTTACCGCAATTAGCTCCGATAGAGACCTTTACCTTTACTAGGCAAACTGGCAAGATCAAGCATAGCCTTTATCCAAAAAACTATGTTGCCTTAAATAAAAAATATACCTATATATAACCGTAAACAAATCGCGTGCAGTTAATTGACATCCCTTACCGCTCGTCACCCATTCGAATGTAATTCGGAACGGACGGGCCTAATGACGGTCCATCGGCTGATCGGCACCGCGTTAGTTCCCACCTACTAATCATTCGGCCCGCCATTAATATTGGACTCCACTAAAATACCAAACTGAACTTGTAATCTCGACGGCATATTGAGATGTAATTGTACAGATATAGGCTCGATGACCGTCATGACAATCGACCAGTCTGATGCATTTACTTAATGATATTGATGCTTATATTGTTGTAGAGATTTACAGACTGCCTCGTTGGTCTAGTTGACTGTCTCGTTGGTCTAGCGGTTGCTAAGCGCGACTGCTGAGCACGAGATCCTGGGTTCGAATCCCGGGTCGGGCAAAGTGTTACTGGGTAGTAGTACTAGTAATTCTCAGTAGCAGCACGGAGTCTGGATTTGTGCCCGGTTGATGGCAATAGGCTCGCCCCCTATTACATTGGGACCTAAAATATAACTGGCGAAATGTGGGTGTACTATATGTGCACCTCTGCCTACCCCTTCGGGGAATACAGGCGTGATGTTATGATTAGCAGTTTTGTTTCTTTAGTAATTTGGTTTTTAGATGATTCAAACTGATAAAGGAAATTTATAGAATAATTTTTCGTACCTGCGATCTTCGCCGATCTGTGGCACAGCTCTGTCAACCATGCTATCGTGTCGCTGCTTGCGGCGGAAGCATATAAATTCGATAATTTATATGCTTTATATAAACCCAAGCAGGCTCACCTATTATATTGGGAACTATAACATAAGTAGGAAAACATTGGCCCTGTAGCTACCCTTTCGGGGAATACAGTGGCGTAGACAAATTAATCCTATGTTTACCAGACAATCTTGAGGAGGACACAAATTCGTAATGTATAATTTGAATTACCTTAGACATATTATATTTTAACGCAAGCCTAATCTGGCATTGTTTACCGTAGACCTTCTCATTCAACCTATGAGTAAGATAAACGATGAACTTTGATAATTCAATACTAACTTCAGATACAGATATTGTGTGCGCTGCCAGCTTCCAGTCGTCTAGACTACACAGACAATCGATAGTCGAACGCTACTCGTTACATGCGTAACACAAAAGCCTGACAAACATTAATTAGCTATAGATTATTCTATTTGTGAATTGCCTTCAGGCGATCATTGTTAGTTTTCCAACATTAGTTAGCAATGTTGATAAATGCGATAATTATATTCAAAACTAAATGTTAGGTACTATCAAAGCAAATATTATGTTTCAGTTGTGGATGACGTGTTTAGAACAAGGTAATATTACCATGAAAAATATTAGATATTATGTTACGCCTGGCAAGCTGTCGTTCATTGTGGCGTTCTAAGGGAGAGGCCTTTGTTCAACAGTGGACGTCAGTCGGCTAATGATGATGATGATTTAACGCCTGTATGATCCGAAGGGGTAGATAGTGTAGGTATCTCCTGGTAACACTTGCTCAGTAGAATTTAACACAGTAGGCGAAGGTTGCGGGTTCGAATCCCGCTTGTTTCCATCAAACTTCTTTATAATTTTTTTTTCTTCCAAGACTCGCTTAAAATAATTCGGTACGATTTTCGGAAATAATTTGTTCGAAATAAAAAGAACATTCTAATTAACTTTAAAATAATTATATAAATCGGAAGACGTGGTGTTATGGCGCAACTTAGGAGAGGCCGACGTCCAGCAGTGGACCGCGGTAGAAGAGAGAGATACGCGATCACTTGTTAAATTAAACATTGTTACATTTCCTGAATTGCGGCTAAAGATATCAAATACACAAAGAACGATGGCAAAACCACGTAAAATATTCAACCAAAACATATAAAAATCCGTAAGAGTGCGCCAAATAAAACAAAGACTAAAAAATATTCACAGACATGACACTAGATTAATTTATGCATTGTCAAGCACACGTTCTGGCTATCAGACACTCTGAAGATCTCCGCTTTGTCAGTTTTCTCATTCCGTCAGATTATATCCTCGAGCGTTTCATTATACGAGGTATTATTGCGATGTTCTCATGAAATAAGGCCTGAAATAATCTAGGCAAACAATACTGTGGCTGAGGTAATATCCTACATCATTTATAACACGAGTTCTTGCTCTGTAAGGAACCGGGATATTTATTTCGCGGTTACCGTGCGCGGTTTCGTAGAATCCGTTTTAAAGGTTGTTATGGCAATAGGAAATGGGGAAATATTGCGAAATGTTTATAATTTACTTTATGCTCCAATAAATAAAGTTCAAAATAAAAGATTAAGAATTAGGTAACTTAGGCCCAAAACAGGAATCAGTAGCGTTTAGGGGAGGAGGCTTATGCCCAGCAGTGGGTCATTTAAAATCTGATAATGATCGAACTTAGTGAGTAATATGTTGATTCTATCGAGTAAGTACCTACTGCATATGGCATCTGCTCTATATTGTAAGAAGTCGGAGGAAAAATATAATTACTGATTACATTTAGTACCTCATCATCAGCAGGAAGACGTCCACTGAACATAGGCCTCCTCCTTAGGTAACGCTTGACAAATAGCTTGGGGATTGCAGTATTGGTGGTGAAGCTACAAAAGATGGTACTGCCCATCTTCTGCACCCTTATAGAGAATTACTTCTATAGAAACATACTAAACGCCATCTTTCCCTATTAAGCAAGTTATCAACCTTAATACATTCGCTATCACACTTCCATACAAGATAGCTATTTGTAAGTTAAAATAACGTTGCCCTAGATTGGTTCACAGATAACGTAATGAAAACATTTAAGACGCGGCATAACTTTTAACAAGAGACCTCTGAAATAAAATTAGTTCTTAGGATCGTTAATCAACGTTATTGTAGACTTAGTTTGGTGACATTTATTAGAAGTTAGCTACAATAAGTGAGTTTAATTTATATGACAATTACAAATAGTGTTTTTATTGCTCTTGAATTAGTTTGACAGTTTACGCGGAGTAGGCAGTTGGTCATAGTTAGTACCTACTTCTTTATAACTATCACATTAATTTTATAAAGGCAAAAGTTTGTGAGTGTATTTGTTACTTATTCACGCTTAAACAGCTAGACCAATTTTGATAAAATTTTGTATGGACAAAATTACACATAGGCAACTTTAATAAATAATATAGCATCACGTCTATATTCACCAAAGGTAGGCACATTTCGCTGGTTATGTTAGAATATGTCCTAATGTAATAGGGGGCGAGTCAATCGCCATCAACCGGGGACAAGCAAATCCAGATTTCGTGCTGCTACTGACAATTACCTAATGGAAAAGTCCAATAATATTTAGCGATTCGGGATTCGAACCCAGGACCTCACAGTAATAAATATCTACTAACTACGCAACTATAATAATCCACGTAATATTATTACAGGAAAATTTAACGGTGAAATTCGAATCTAATGGCAACAAAATTGTACTGACAATCTTTTTGATTACTGTAATGTTTATGGTTAGAGAAACTGGAGAAGTGGAGACGCTGGCTATAAAATGATTATTGCCTTTTATCTTAGATTGTAAAAAGAACCTAATGGACCCCAAAACGATAGTGAAGGCTAAACTAAAAGAATTTGTTAAAATAAATATAGTTTTAAATCAATTTGCATCGATTGTAGTTAAAACAAAAATAGAGACTATAACGATGTCATCATAAAAGTAAAAAAAAAGTAAAAGTTATCATAATGTAATTATTCATCATCATTATCCACGGACTGTATAAGGCAAAGACGGGAGAGCGGGCCTTGTGGCGTACCTGTGCGATAAAGGCCTACTTCCAGCAGTGGACTGCAATATGCTGATATGATGTGATGTGATGGTGGATTGACTTGACGCACTGCTGGGCCCTTTCTGTTATTTTCCAGTCCACACTTCTATGTTAGCCCCCTTCTATGCTGCAGTGTTTTCCAGGTTGTAACCACGATGCGATTATCAGCCGCCGAATTCGAACACTTCTGAATCAATAAAATGTTTATAGTTTAATTTAAAAAGTGATCAATGCTCAATCTGTCTTTATACGAGAAGAGGCCTTTGTCCTGCAGTGGGACTGTTACAGGCTGTTGTTATTTTTAATATTATTTAAAAAGTAAAGCCAAATATTCAAAAAAATAGTTCCAAAAAGTAAAAAAGATACTACACTTAAACATTTTTACTTGAAAGCAATTTCATTAAGTAGTCAATAAGCGTTACTTACTACTTAAGAAAAAGCCTATTACGAATTCCAGCAACAGAATGGCAGTATTTAACGACAAGCTACGCAAATTTAAAAGCGATTAGAATATTTTATGTAGAATACTTATTTGCTAAGTTGCAAACGACTAAACCAGGAACAATAAAGTAGCGATCGTCCGGAAATAATAAAACTGGAATACGTGAAAATGTTAACAAGTGTAACTTAAACGATGGAGTAACGGTTAAGACGTCACTTGAGGAAATGCGTAAAGTTATAATAGTTTCGTTGTCAGCCGACTGCCTCGTTGGTCTAGTGGTTGCTAAGCGCGACTGCTGAGCACGAGGTCCTGGGTTCGAATCCCGGGTCGGGCAAAGTGTTACTGGGTTTTTTCATTAGGTAATTCTCAGTAGCAGCACGGAGTCTGGATTTGTGCCCGGTTGATAGCAATAGGCTCCCTATTACATTGGGACCTAAAACATAACTGGCGAAATGTGGGTGTACTATATGTGCACCTCTGCCTACCCCTTCGGGAATACAGATGTGATGATTTTCCTGTACTTACCGTCGTCAGTTCATTTCACGAACATGAAATCCCTACTAATATTATATGCGAAAGTCTGTATGATGAATGGATGTTTGTTACTCATTCACGTAAAAACTACTGAATGGATTTTAATGAAATTTCATATGGAGGTAGCTGCCACTTTTTATCCCAAAAAAATGTAGCGGGCAACACCAGGGTTCGCAGCTAGAATAACATAAATAAACACCGATATTACCATATAGGTACACATAATGTACAATTTCCGAAATATTAGTAGACAAGAACAGATCGTAAAAAATACGATACTTACTTAGTCTTAAGCATTTCGACATCCTTCGAAAGGAGGTTGATGAATTGACTTTATAATTCTAGCTAGACTAAGACAGATTAATCTTTGTCTTTACTTTTCTATGTACTATATTGTACATACAAAATGTATAAAATATACAATCTCCATCCTTTATAAAAATAATCATTAAAATATTGCAAATGTATAGAGTACTAGCTGTTGCCCGCGACTTCGTCCGCGTGAATTTCAGGTAAAAAACTCTTATCACTAAGGGGTAATGAAAAATAGATGTTAGCCGATTCTCAGACCTACTCAATACGCTCACAAAATTTCATGAGAATCTGTCTAGCCGTTTCGGAGGAGTATGGGAACGAAAACTGTGACACGAAAATTTTATATACATATATAGATAAACAAGATACTATAATAATAAAATACAAGATAATTTTTTATAAAATTGATCTTGTATTCGCAAATTTCAAGAAAGTATCTGGTTAGCAACACGATTTAGATAACCCAAAAGTCTGCAGATAAGTAAAATTTCAACAACAATGAAACTTCAGAGTTGTACAGTACAATTCGTACCGACATCATCGCGATAAAACGATGCTTAATAAGCACAGTGTAAATTTTACGAGCAGAATTAATCCGTTGGCACGACGGTACGTCCGTCAGAAATTGTGTCAGCCATTCGCTTCTCATGATAATAAATTAATTTCGTCATCCGAACAGATTCCGGGAATTCAGATCCATTTCATATTTTTGTAGGACTCGTATTTTCTGCTATTTACAGTTCAAATGGATTCAAGTCGCTTGAGGTTCGTAGTGTATTTAATTAAAAAACGTATCTCATGCTAGGCCTCTAGGCCTCTGATATGACTTTACACAAACATCTCTCAGATGTGCCGGTTTCCTCATAATGTTTTCCTTTATCGTTTTTAGCAACTGATAACTTTATAATACGCAGATGAATTTGAAAAGACATTGGTGCGTGCCGGGGTTTGAACTTGCGACTTCTAACGTGGCAGTCCAACGGTCATACCACTCGGCTATCAGTGCCTTCTACCCAGTCAGTACTACTTTACTCGTATCGGAAAAGTATTTTAAAAATAAATTACAGTAATGTATTTGCCGTTGAATATGTGGGGTAGGTTGCGAACCCCTTCATCTATATTCTAATCTGAACACTACAGCATAACTGTTTAAGCTAATCGTTAAAACCTACAGCTACGCTACTATACTTCAAATCACCCACTTAGACTTGTTTACGCAGTGATTTACTGTTGTTACTTCGAAAGCTTACGCATACATTCGTCACATCCTCACGGTTTTCACAGCACGCTTTTAACAATAAGTTATGAATTTGCTATTGTTAACATAACAAAGAAAACATCAGGCACACACAATCATAAAGGTGTATCTCCACTTCTAACGTTTCAACGAACATTCCTCCGTGACTGTAACAGAAACGAGACAAAGTGCATGTCTGGTTCATACCAAACTCCAAAAAAAAATGTGTTTCGGCAGTATGGTACAAGTGTGGATGCACCTTTACATTATTTTTGTCGTTACGTCACAATTCGCGTTGACACCGCCGACTGCGAGAGCGCAATAAGTGCGCAAGTGTCAGTTATTCTTTTCAAAAAAGAACAGTTACATTGTCAGCATTAATGGACATCAGGGTGTCAATTTGGGTGACGTCATTCAAATATCAAGAGAGAATGATTTGGTATTATTCAAATTTATCTGCGATTTTTTGGCTCAAATAAAGAATGATTTTTTTGTTTCAGTTTTAATATTTTTGTACAAAGCCCGACATTGTTTAAGTTTTACATTAGTATTTTATTTATAACCAAATTATCTGATATCGTTCATATAATGGTGGTTCTTAATCCATACGAATATGAAAAATGTGAAAATAACGCTACCTGTCAGTCTGTGTGTTACGCCTTCAAGACTAAACCGCTGGACGGATTTTGATGAAATTTGACATGTAGAAAGTTTCAGACCCGGAAAAGGACATACGCTACTTAACGCGGGCAAAGCCACGGATAAAAGCTAGTTAATTATATGATTAAAATCAACAATAAACATTTGAGTAACTTAAAATCAAAAACTACTCAATTTGTGATCATTACGTCAAAAATTATTATTCATGGACTTCTAAATAATAATAAAACTTAAATTGAATCTCAAATTAGCAGAAACATAAACAGTACATTAATTATGTTCCCGTTATTACAATAATAAATGAGCTGGCAACTAACGCTGGCATTAAATAACGTGATCTGGTCTATCTATCCAGTAATTAAGTCTACATCGTCGAGACGGAAAACTCGAGGACGGCTGGATGGATTAGGCTAATTTTAGACTTGAAATATTAGTGGAAGTCCAGGGAAAGTTTAAAAGGTGAGAAGGTGGTACAAACTTAGTCGGGCCAGCTGGTATACGAGTATATAACATATCGGCGCGACCAACTAGAATAATTAAGTTGAATCATTTGATTGTCCTTAAATTAGTTTATAAACCATCAGTTGATTACTTTGAGTTTATTACGATGTAAAATTAATGTTATCATTGTAATTTCAATACTTAACCTAAAAACTTGTAAACACGCGCACGTGTGCCGAGCCCTATAAATACGGCCGCACGGTAGGCGATCCAGTCAGTCGCACTCGAACCACCGTACAGTACGGACCTCTGGGATGTCGTTACGCTGCCCATTGAATAAACGAAGTTTATAAAGTGTGAGTAGTTTTCTTTGAAAATGAGTGGTCATCAAGAAGACAACAACTGTGACGTCAGCATTGCTGACGTCACACTTTTTAAAAACAATAAGGAGGTTCCTTCTCCGTCATCAGAAGTGAGATTGCAAGATGCTCTTACCCAACCCGCTTCCTCATCAGCTCTACCACCTGATCAATTGGAACAAACCAACATCCAGCAGGAAGAACCTGTGTTGGTTACCATTGCACCATTGGAAGCCGTACTGCAATCAAGACCACAAGTGTATCGTCACCATGGAATGCAGTTGGGTGGGATACCACCACAATTCCTGATGCAAATGATGGAGACGATGCAGAAAATGTCGGAGCGCTTATGTGCTCCACCTACCGAAGCAAAAATAAGGATCAAGGACGTCTATTTACCATCATTCGATCCGGACACTCACATCGGTGTACGAGAATGGTGCCAGCATATAGATCAAGCGATTGAAGCGTACAAGCTTGATGATTTCGATGTACGCATGAAAGTCTGCAGCCTGATGATTGGATGGTGACTACTACAACGTGGGAGAAGTTGCGGAAAAATCTCATCACCACATTTGAACCCGAAAATAGGTACTCCCGGGACGTCATCATGTTTAGAGAACATGTTTACGACGCAACTAAAGATATTGCTGAGTTCTTATCACGTGCCTGGATCCTATGGCGAAGGGTCACCAAAGACAAACTGGGCGACGAACACGCTGTGGAAGCTGTGATTGGATGCGTAAATGACGAGCGCTTGCGTATCGAACTGATGAATGCCAGGGCAACCACTGTCCCTGAGCTCATCTCAATTGCAACATCCATACGGAAGAAGCGGAGTCATCCAAGCTCCAGTTCCACAACATTTAACAAACGTTCACGTTTTTCGGACAATACGCCGTCAACAACAAGCTGCCGTATATGTAAGAAGACAAACCACTCCACTAATGACTGCAGATTCAAACCTTCGGAGTCTAAACCTGAAGCTAGCAATAAGGATTCGAAAACAACAGCCGCAAACACTACAAACAAAAAACGAAACGAAACAACTGCTTGTACCTATTGCAAGAGACCAGGCCACACTTACGAAACTTGCTTCAAACTCGAACGTTCGTTGACTTCAAACGTTAACTGCGTAGCAAGCGCTAAGCTGGCTCCTATCACCATCAAAATAGGTGAAAGGTCTTTGCAAGCCGTCTTTGACAGCGGGGCAGAGTGTTCAATCGTCAGAGAATCGGTTGCTACAACCTTACCTGGTCAAAGGAGACCAGTAGTTAACTATTTGAAAGGAATTGGTCAATTCCCCGCACTATCGTTAACCAAACTTACGACTATGACCTAACCAATGAAGATGAAATTATGCAACTACGACGACTTCTGAACAAATACGAACACCTGTTTATCCGTGGATATCCTAAGACTCGGGTGAACACCGGCGAGCTAGAAATCAGATTGGAAAAACTCTGATAAATTCGTGGAAAGAAGACCATATCGCCTCAACCCAGTGGAACGAGAGAAGGTTCGCACCATAACCACGGAGGTTGAAAGTTGCTACCACTCCTATGAGTTGGAGACACTGGCAGTGGTACGCGCTATAAAACACTTTTGCCAGTATCTATATGGACGAAAATTTACCGTGATAACTGACTGCAATGCGTTAAAAGCGTCAAAACATAAAAAGGATCTCCTGCCAAGGATTCATCGCTGTAGAAACCCAGCTGAGTTTGCAGTTAATGTTATGACAAGAGACTTGAACTCGCTCAAAATTGAACAGCGACGGGACGATGAACTGCGACCAATAATGGACAGCCTCAGTGACAATAACCCAGTAGAAGACTATGTCTTGGAGGACAATGTCTTAAAGAAGAACGTCAATGATCCTGTCTTCGGTCAGCAACTCAGTACGGTCGTCCCCAAGTCGTTTCAATGGAGCATTATAAACTCTTTTCATACCGCGCTAAAACACCCCGGCTGGGAAAAGACTCTACAGAAGATCAGAGAAACTTATTGGTTTAACAAAATGAGTTCTACTGTTCGAAGATTTGTGGATAACTGCGTTATATGCCGAACATCCAAAGGAAGATCCGGGGCCGTTCAAGCCCAATTACACCCTATACAAAAACCGACGGCTGCCTTCCAAGTTATTCACATGGACATAACAGGAAAGCTGGGCACTCCAGATGATCAGCAGTACGTCATAGTCACCATTGACGTTTTCTCGAAGTCCAACAGAAAATGATTCGTTCAAGCGAACAAGACAGACAACGCTTCAACCTACATAAGGCCAAAATCCATCATTTTCAACGCGTACCACAACCTGACAATCCGGTGACCGTATCGGCGGAAATTGAACAATCTCCACCATTTGAGATGGCCAGAGAACCTTTACCAAGTACATCACGCGCTGAACCAGGTCAACAACAAGCACAGATCAAAACGAGGAAGATCAACCAGCTGACTAAAACCATTTTAGAGCCCCTGTGCATAGCACAGCATCGACCTTCCCCTACTTTCCTTAGAGCCTCTGTGTACCACGGCGTACAAGACCGCCCAGAGCACAGCATCACACCTTCCACTACGAGTCTTCGAGAATTATAAAGTCTTCGAGAATCTTCGAGAATCATATCCTGAAATACGTTTAGAGCCCCTGTGCATAGCACAGCATCGACCTTCCCCTACTTTCCTTAGAGCCTCTGTGTACCACGGCGTACAAGACCGCCCAGAGCACAGCATCACACCTTCCACTACGAGTCTTCGAGAATTATAAAGTCTTCGAGAATCTTCGAGAATCATATCCTGAAATACGTTTAGAGCCCCTGTGCATAGCACAGCATCGACCTTCCCCTACTTTCCTTAGAGCCTCTGTGTACCACGGCGTACAAGACCGCCCAGAGCACAGCATCACACCTTCCACTACGAGTCTTCGAGAATTATAAAATCTTCGAGAATTATAAAGTCTTCGAGAATCTTCGAGAATCATATCCTGAAATACGTTTAGAGCCCCTGTGCATAGCACAGCATCGACCTTCCCCTACTTTCCTTAGAGCCTCTGTGTACCACGGCGTACAAGACCGCCCAGAGCACAGCATCACACCTTCCACTACGAGTCTTCGAGAATTATAAAATCTTCGAGAATCATAAAAGTCTTCGAGAACCTCCGAGAACTCTACGAGAACCTCCGAGAACTCTACGAGAACCTCCGAGAACTCTACGAGAACCTCCGAGAACTCTACGAGAACCTCCGAGAACTCTACGAGAACCTCCGAGAACTCTACGAGAACCTCCGAGACCTCTACGAGAACCTCCGAGACCTCTACGAGAACCTCCGAGACCTCTACGTGAACCTCCGAGAACTCTACGTCAACCTCCGAGAAGTCTACGAGAACCTCCGAGAAGTCTACGAGAACCTCCGAGAAGTCTACGAGATCCTCCGAGAAGTCTACGAGATCCTCCGAGAAGTCTACGAGATCCTCCGAGAAGTCTACGAGATCCTCCGAGAAGTCTACGAGATCCTCCGAGAAGTCTACGAGATCCTCCGAGAAGTCTACGAGATCCTCCGAGAAGTCTACGAGATCCTCCGAGAAGTCTACGAGATCCTCCGAGAAGTCTACGAGATCCTCCGAGAAGTCTACGAGATCCTCCGAGAAGTCTACGAGATCCTCCGAGAAGTCTACGAGATCCTCCGAGAAGTCTACGAGATCCTCC
Source organism: Abrostola triplasia (assembly GCA_946251915.1). Lineage (NCBI taxonomy): Eukaryota > Metazoa > Arthropoda > Insecta > Lepidoptera > Noctuidae > Abrostola > Abrostola triplasia. The sequence goes on from OX276433.1 coordinate 4,469,478, forward strand.
GAGAACTCTACGAGAGCCCTTCAATAAAATCTCCGAGAAACTTCAGTGTCTACGAGAACCCTTAACAATCTACGAGAAGCAACGAGGCTGGTGCAGAGCGCGCACCGCCTGTCAGTATGGCCGTATCGGCGCGACCAACTAGAATAATTAAGTTGAATCATTTGATTGTCCTTAAATTAGTTTATAAACCATCAGTTGATTACTTTGAGTTTATTACGATGTAAAATTAATGTTATCATTGTAATTTCAATACTTAACCTAAAAACTTGTAAACACGCGCACGTGTGCCGAGCCCTATAAATACGGCCGCACGGTAGGCGATCCAGTCAGTCGCACTCGAACCACCGTACAGTACGGACCTCTGGGATGTCGTTACGCTGCCCATTGAATAAACGAAGTTTATAAAGTGTGAGTAGTTTTCTTTGAAAATGAGTGGTCATCAAGAAGACAACAACTGTGACGTCAGCATTGCTGACGTCACACTTTTTAAAAACAATAAGGAGGTTCCTTCTCCGTCAAACATATTATAAAGGTATTTACAAGACCACGTGACAACTTCGGAATGCTTACAATGCCTTGCTGGAGCTAGGAGTATATTATGTCTTGGATAGTAATACTATTCCAAAAATACTCCACGTATAACTTACTGACCCGAAAATTACATCAGGATTAATTAAATGCAAAAATACACTGCATATGTAAATAATCAACTCTTTATATAAAACATTTGTTTATCTGCAGCTTATTGTAATTGCGTAAACGAATTATCGATAACGCCACATTCAATCCGAATGTTCGCTTACCGTATAATCCAGTTGCTGTCATTATTTCAATTTCAATATTTGTTCTATCTCTGGTATAAGCTCGCTTTAGTTAATCTAAGGGTTATGCTCTCATTAGTCAATGGCGATTGGTTTTTAATCCTTTGTCAGGCTTTGGTGGCGTTGCTTTGTGTTTACCTGAGAGGTATGTTATTCCAGTTAAACAATTGTATCAGTTGCCAGTGTTAATACCATTTTGTTTATTATTAATATCCAGTATTCGCTTTAGCAATGCCGCCATCCTTTTGGGCTCCTTACCCGTCGATAGCAGTGAAAAGGAATACTTGGATGCATAATTTTTAGTTTTAATTTTTTCTTTTGTATATATTTATTTTTGAACATGGGTTGTAGTGTGTAAATAAGTTAAGCTTAAGAATGTTGTAAAATATTTTATGAATAAATAATGATATAAGTTTTACTTTCTGACGACTTTAAATTGATTATACACGTAAATATCGCAACGGATTATTTATCGCAGTGTATCTACTATCAAAAACGTTACACGAATAGACAGCACGTGTAATTGTTCTTCTATTACGTAGAAATAAATCTTGCCACATGAAATTCAATTGATAAAGGATTGCCTAACTTTTATATTGCTCTACAAGTTCGAGCCACTTGCCTTGTTAGAAACTAAGAGTGAGAGGATCCCCTTATAAACGCATCGCAAATAAATTAATGGCTTACAAAGTCGTGTGTTGTGTAAAATCGGACAACAACTATGTGCCGACGATGCGGTCACAGTAGGGGCCATAAAGCTACGCTTCCTTAGCACGAGCTACAGAGCAACCAAATTATACTGACCTACAATTAGTAACAATATCAACCTTATTGGTTTTATATAAGATAGATTTTACTTTGGAGCAGGGTCAGCTTATAATGGGAGGATACCATGTAGTGTTTGGTAACAGCGTGCGAAATAAACTACGATAACACTAAGGTATGTGGTCTTTGGTGTTAAATTTCCTCTTGCTGTGCACAATATGAGGCTGGAGTGGACTTGGATAGTGTCAGGACTTTATTGGCTCTCAATACAGCATCGGAACGTCGTACATTCAGATTTGCTTCAGTTCTCTTATCTTCATCTAAATTACTGTGTAATTGTCGCCAATTGCTGCATTCTTGTGCGAATTAATAAATTAATAGATGCGGTTTTAGTTCTGTTAAATATTTGTCTGGGAATTTAATTACACTTTAAAATGTTAGAGCAATTTATCTTACTTAGTAAATTGTTGGTTCAAATTGAAACATTAAATTATTTGCCTATAATCAAGATTAAACAATGCTGATGTTATAAATTAAACTAGTAATTATTGTACGTTACAACTAGTAGTCACAACGCAGACTGAAAGAATATAGACTGGGCCTGACGTTTGGGACTGGGCCTGACGTCTGGCACTGGGCCTGACGTCTGGCACTGGGCCTGACGTCTGGGCCTTTCGTTGTTTTTGTTTACGAAATCCGTAGACTTAATATGTCGTTTTTATATTAACATTCATAGGAGCATGAAGGATCAAAAGAGCATAAACCAAAAAAAAAATTTAATGATTCTAAATCAAATATGCATTACCTTGGAAAATAAAACTAAAATTTAAATATGCATCTAACAAACTTCTCGAACCAGCTCTTTAGAAGTACCTACATACATCGTTATCTTTAGATCATAGTTAAATTAAATTATTGCCACTTAAATTATATAATAACGATCTAAGAAACCCAGCTAGATAAGTATCAACAATGTTGTTTACAGACACCTGTTTCTAAATAGATCTTAATACTTTGTAAGTGGCACACTTAGTGCAATACACTAAATCAAACAAGAAACGTCGTCAGATAATAATTATCATATAATTCTTGTATTAAATTAAATGACAAACGTGCATTCATGAGTATTATTTTATTCTACGTCTATGGCACTTCATCAATGTTTATAAAACAAAGTCGGGTTTTTAAGAATACTTATAACTGGAGAATTGCTGTACCGATTTACACGGCTTTTGATTTTTTAGTTTCATCTTCGCCCCGAATAGCAGAATAACTAATAAAAATATGAATTTGAAAAAAATTATTGATTTCTGAATTTTGAATTTGAATTTGACAGGCTGTATTATACATCATAATTACAAAGTAACCAAACTTGTGAGAACATAATAATAATATTCAAAGGCACGCTGCAAAGAAAAGTAGGAGCAAATAAACCGAGTATATCACACAGTCATCATCAAGTTAAAAGAAAGAAATATCTCATAAAGCTCGAACCCCCCACCAGCTGTTGTTTGATAAAACGATGTGTTACGTAAAAGTGACGCGAAATTGCGTTGTTTCGTAGGTACAAGGAACTTATGTACGTACTACGAGTGTAGAACACTCTTACATATGTTATCGCGAGTGATGTTGTATGGTGCAGCGGGCGAGGGATAAGAGCACTTGCGTCAGAAATGGAAATATTAAAATAATTTTACATCGTATCATTTTGGTGTTAATTTTTTTTTTATTCCGTTTTTAAATGGTTGAAGTTGTAAATATTTTAAATGATATGTTGATGTTTGATGTCTTGTTTTATGGTTCAGACTCTTTTAATGTTTATTGAATACCTATTTGGAAACAAATTATCATGACGACAGACGTAAAATTAAATTATATTGCCCGTATTGTATACCGACCGAGTTGCACCGGAGAGTTTGCTTGCGACCACGGCCGATGCAACTCGGTCGAAACGTCAAGCCAAAATTAAAAACAAGTTTTTGCGTTAATTATCGTGCTGTAATTTAATTTCATAAACATACAACTCGTTAGTTAAAAAGTTTGGAAAGACGTAAATGCAAACGATGGAAGCCGATGATCACAAGACAAACGTCAAAACTACTCTACATAAGCTTAAAAAACTTCTCGTCATTTATAAGGCAACTAAGATACATAATTATAAATTATTATTTATTTCTAAATTAGCTGCGCCCCGCGGTGTCAACCGCTACTACAGTTTTTTCGGGATAAAAATATGCCTATGTGTTAATCCAGGGTGTCAGCTACCTCTATATGAAATTTCATCAAAATCGGTCTAGCCGTTTGAGCGTGAAGAGGTAACAAACATACAAACACACTCACAAACTTTCGCCTTCATAATATTAGTGTGATGTGAAGAGATGCCAACAGATTTCCGTCCAAAGTTATGAGCCGTTTATAAAACAATTATTAAGAAACTTACATCAAGTTTCTATAAAAGAACTTGGAGCTACGAAGAAGCAAGTTCACTAAGTAGAATCCTCTTATAACTTGCACCATACTAGCACCTTACGCGCTCTTTCCATTACACTGCGACATGCCATTTCAGATGCGTCTTTATAATAAAAATAAAATGTCGTTGAAGTGGCAATTTGTGTGTGCTTCCTTACGAAATGTCTAACTTTTACGTTATGTATCTAACAAGTCCTGTTAGAGTTCACCAAACACAGGAACTTTTATTTAACTTGTTCGCATAAGTTGACACAACGACTCTGCAAATTGAAAGGAATTGAATTCTTTGATGTAAGGAATATGAATCTAGATATTATACTTCGTCTCGTTCTGAATGAAGCTTACTTTATATTTCAAATTAGTCAGTTGAAATATAAAGTCTGCATGAAGCCTAATAAAATAGGCTATGTCTATAAGTAAAATAAAACTAGTTTTTTTAAGATAAAGTGTAACATTGCTGCATTGTATTAATCAAAATAAGTGAGATATAATATTTATATTAATGGGAAAAATTCTTATCAAACAATATTTTTAAGTACACCAAAATGCCACCAAAACCACATGATGACTTATCATCATCATCCTATGTTTCATAATTACCACAATTCAGATTTTGACGTGGTATAAAAGATAAAGGAAGTTGATTTTGAAAGAAAATAATGTTACTATGTATGACGACATTCAAAAGAAGAAACAGACCAACAAATAACGATATTATCCTTAATATTTATAATTATAATACCTGAGGATTTGTGTGAGATGCATGGCTCCCTCTAAGCTCCTCTAATAAATAGCATTGGCACAATACGACTAAATTTTAATGTTTCTTATATTTCACTTAAACGTCAGGCATAAAATTGTCCAAATAACGACATGAATAATACTATCTTTTTATTATCTTATTTATTTGCACTTACATGGCGATGTGGTAGGGTCACCGAAGTTTAAGGCCGCGCAATTTATTTCACGGTCTTAAAGTAAATTCTTTGGGATTTTACATACTCCCGAGTAAGTGTGCGAGCCATCTACTAAATCACATTAAAGGTATCTTGAAATAAAGTTGTACTGTCCCTGTTGAGGTAATGGCTGAACTTAAAGAACGATTGGAGGGACTAGTAATGAATCTCAAAATTCTAGAATGCTATGAAAGAGATTTACAAATGTTGTAAAAGATAATAGAATTAAATTCAACACGGGAATTGACGCGAACACAAGTTTTTAGTTTTTGGCGTGACGTTTCGACCAAATTGCACTGGCCTTGGTCGTGTGTTGTAATTTAATTATATAATAATCATGCAACGCGATAGTTTAAAAGTTAGTGTTCTTAAAGATCCCTTCAAAAAATCCAAAACAAAACTTTTCTTATCAAAAATAATCTTCAACGTAATCAGTCGTTACAGACAAAAGCCTATAGGAACGTAAACAAAATATCTCACGAGGCAAAGAACTTGAAAGTGTTAGATAGTAGTATTTATTTAAACAAACGTTTGCTTTAAGTACGGTAAAAGAAACTTATCTCCAGATAAAGGTATCAGTAAATAAAACATGACATTAGGCGTGATAGTCGACACCTCACGGCTTAAGTGCTTCTTGATTGAGCTTCCATGTAAGATAATGGACATAAATAGTGGCGTACATATGAATAGACAGACATCTGAAGATGAAAACGTATTTGTAGAAAATACTTTTGCTGTGGTAGAAAAGAAAAAGTCAATAAAAAACCAAAAGAAACACACAAAATAGAATTGAAAAAACAATCAAGAATTTGTTGACAATTTTTTAAACTGCAAGTCTTTCTTTAGGTAAGAATTGTCGTTGACTATCTTTATTTTATTTAGGTACTGTAGTATTTTACAGTGGGAATAAATCAAGGTATCTCTCTCTTTGTATTTATTCTGTATCTTGGAAATATTATTAAATTCAACTTGAAGAAAAGTGATCATTCGCAATTTAAAAAAAAAACTCCTTACTTATAGCTCTGTCTAAGTGCTGTCTCTGTCAGTATTGAGATGCTTTTGTTCTAGATCATAATCATTTCCTCAAGCCATTTGTTACCATACTTTTGTTTTTTTGTTAGAATGATTATGCTGTTGGTGATCCACGAGAATGCTTGATGATTATGCTGTACAAACTGTAAGCCCGTATGTCAGCATTGTAATTCTCGGTTTACGCAGCTTTCATTACGCGCTGTTGCTAGCGCGCATTTTATTAACGTGTTTTGTTAAACTATTTTTATGTCAACGGTCATTGCACGGGAGGATTTATTTTCGTAGATTATGACCACGGTAATAATATGTAATTTATAATGTAAAGCTAGCGGTCATGGCTCCCCACAGGTAAGCCAAGATGTAATAGATACCAAACCTTCAATTGCGTACAAGACGTCATTTTAACGTTTTTTTCTTCAACTATAATGAAATCGGAAACTAAAATAAACTTGAAATTTGAAATCAGTTTTAAATCTTTTGGCACTATTTGTGTTTCCATTACATGTAATACTTCAAACAGGATTTAAATCTTACAAAATTTGGGCTAAAAACATACCAACTCATAGGACTTGGCAACTCGCCAGATTGATGAATCAATAAAATGTAATTGCAACTAAAGATGCAACATCGATTAATCACTTCCGCACATCAATATTCGGTCATAAAAAGCGTTTACATCGATTGCCTCACATTTAGGCTAATAGGAAAATGTTTATAAATAATTGCATTAATCAAATTTAGTTACAAGTTTAATAATAAATTGTAACAAATTCAGAATCCCGTTTTATAATTATGAATGATGATTATAATTGTCAAACTGTATTAACAATATGACACACGTACCACTAGAAGAAATACTGAAAAAAAACTTTGAGTCGACACCTACCTTTTTTCAACATCCAAATCAAATAAAGCACTAACAGAATTTCGTCAGAAAACCGTAAAAGACCATAACCATAAAGTCAATGAAAAGTGAGAAAACCTGCATTAAGAAAACAAAAAGCTACATGCGTAGTAGAAAAATCACTATCTGATGGTAAAATTAAGAATAAAACAAATCTTTAATCAGATAGTATAGAGTTACTAATTGTTGATCCCAGTTAGACGCAGCACCTTTCACACTTTTATAAAATGTATTTCCTGCAAATTTAAAGGCACTGCATTCACCCCTCCACGTATCTTGCGATCGCAGGATTTATTTACAAATGGAATTTCCATTGAATTTATCACAAACCAAAGAGGACAGCGTAATTGCTAGAAATACTCATTTAGTTGCCGTCGACTCCGTAGCTCTGAGTCAAGATATCTATATCTGAGATCTCTGAAACTCGATCGTTATCGTTTATTTACTAGGAAAGTGTTACTTAATTTCTTTCTGCGATCGTTATTACAATTTTATTAATTGCTTCAAATTAATCACTATTTCCGTTTACTATGTTTCTGTCGCAGACTTGTTTTATAATAATGTGTTCAACGTTGTTTTTTTTATCTGTTTCCTTGCAGTCTTGATGTGTTAATGTTGTGATTTTATTTATGTATATAATTATATCATCACATAAACTTGCGTTTGCTTTCCCACAATTTACTAAAATCAGCTAAGGTTTTAAACTGTAGCGGATAACCCTTTTTTATTTGTAAGGCTAGGCCGATAAAAATGTACAAAATACTAGATCTGAGGGACAAACCCAAGACCTTCTTCTCAAGTATATAATAGGTATTCATAAAGTTAATTCTAAAATCATAATTTTTTAATAAAAAAATTGTTTTCCATAATTCCTGTTTACTACTACAGAGCATTGCAATAGTAGTTGATTGATTATATGGCAGTAAATTAAATTGATAAAACCAGTCATAAATAACAAAATATATGATACGAACGCAAGTAACAGTAAAATCAATTTACATGTAGTTCACCTCCTATAGTACTTTTGGACTTCCAAAATGTTTACAAACACAGTTTTGGAAGCCTTAAAATAACCACACTATAGTAAATCTAAATTAGAAAACCATTAACAAGACATTACAATTTGCCTTAAAGAAGCTAATCAAATTCATTTATAAAACACATAGTCTTCACAAGCAAAGCGTACGGTCCAAACTGTCTGATCCTCGTTACACTATGACCACGGCAATCAAAGTTGTAATTAGCAACTAGTGAAACAGCAAATTAAACGTCCTTTCATGTGACAAATTTATGTGTACCAAACGGGCTCTGTATTTTCCAGCGATGCCAGATGAGCTGAAACTTTTATGCGACTTCTTTTTTTGAAATGTTTTCATTTGACATATTTTTCAAATCCTTTATAAATCGTTTATTGATTGTGACTTGGTTGGTTACCGGTTTATCGGTTACCCACTTCATCAATGACAGTTGCAAATAAAGGGGCAATATGGGGATAGTTGTAAATAAGATTATTATTATGATGACTATGAGGACTAATCTCAACAAAAATTGAAATCTAATACTACTTAATTTCAATAAGTGATTGACTTTGTAATTTCCCAATGGTAAACCTTACAGAATTAAAATCTGAACCTATGATGCCTGATCAAAATAAATTGCCTCAAGTTTTTCACATAAGACCGAGTGACACTGTCCGTATGAGGCTTGTAAACGTTCAGCTAGCTAATAGGTTCTTTGATGACGTGTCACATCTTGTTTCGTAAAAGTAGAATGAAAATAAAAATGGTTTCTGTTTCACTTCTAACAAAGTGCACTATTAGGATTTTAAAAAAATGCATGCACTGTATAAATAATTTTGGAAAATTAAAGGTTTCTGCTCAGTGGCGTGCCATAGGAGAGGCCTATGACCTGCAGTGGACTGAGATAGGCTGATGATGATGATAGCTTTCTAAAAAGTAGGTCTTTCTGTAGGTTCAATATTATCATTTTCCTTAAAAACTTACCTATTTAAAATTATAAAGCACATGATAAAAGTTACTACCGCCAATGTCGACAAATCTGTACTAATTACGACAGATATTAATGACAGCGGAACTCTTGTTTAATGCACACAATCGTCCTTACATCTGTATTGCATTAATTAAGAACCAGAACTAGAGCAACCCAAAAAGTTTTCAACCTATTTATCCGATTCCCACGAGACGAGTTGATTAGACAAGATTACGGTGCTTACTTCTATGGACAAAGACGGCACGTATTTCAAATAAGGATATTGGATTGTCAATAAAAAGTGAAACTTTAATTTTCTCAGTCGTCTACAATTAGTCATCTACAAAGATCGTTTAAACCGCTCGACGTAAATGTTATTAGAATGTTTGTAGTAGTTATGTAGATAATTATAAAAAGTAGATTTTTATTTTTAATTTATTTGTCTTCGTAACGATTTACTTAATTTTTATTATGCGTTACTAGTTCTGGATGTTCTGTTTAGAATGTTGTATTTTGTTCATTATTTTCTTGTCGTTTAATTTCATAACTATTATAGCATTATATTCCTAAACATTTCTGAAACCTGAATCAGTACCTAATCAAGTTAAGGATTTGCACTTGACAACTGGATCGTTAGAAACTCGTTTAGATGCAATTGTCAAGGAGTTACTCCATTCAGAACTAACTGGTACTAACTATGAAGTATTCTACAGTTCAGGCATAGGCAATTAGATTACAATTGACTGGGTCGCAATAGCCGATTTTGTCGCTTCACTGCTCTTTATGTTTGTGTTGTAAACGCACCGAATTAATGCCGATTTATTACATTCCTCTTGTTCTTGTGAATAGTAACCGTCTTCTGATATTTCATAATCTTCAAGACAACAAGATTAATGCACGTAGTAATCACTCCCATCTGCAGTATTAAATAAATCTCGCTTGCTTGCTTCCTTATCTGTTTCCCTGTGCTTGGTGCTTTAAATTTTACGACAGCGCTTCCAAGATGCTATCTTTGTTTTCTTTTCTTCCCTAATTACGAGTACATTCTTACCTATTTTCTAACTTAAACATTTGAAACAATAACTAACGATTAATTAGTTCCTCAAAATGAAAACCACAATTGGCGACTTTGGATAATTATTCGGCTTCTCATTTAATACACGCAATTATCACACGTCATTCGAATACATTGTTTTCCAGAATACAGCTGCCAGCTCGGTCAGCGGTCGGTCAGCGGTCGAAAAGCAATTTGAGATCCAAAATTCGAAAATTAGAGTGACCAATACCTATCGTATTTTACCGTGTGACACTGTATTGGTTCCGAGTTGTGTTGCGGCTACCTATTTAACGCTTAATTAAACTTCGAACAGTAATTGCTACACAATAATTTCGTGTATTAGCTGGATTACTAATTAGCGCGTTGTATTACAGATTTTAATAGTATTACCATGTTATTATGGTCGTTTAATAGGTTTTGTGGTAACTATCAGTATTTTTGGGGAACTAAAATGCTTTTGTGAATGTAGATTTAGTGTGAATGATATTATATCATATTTCGATTTAAATCACACTAACATTATAAAGGCGAAAGTTTGTGAGTGTGTTTGTTACCTCTTCACGCTCAAACGGCTTGAGCGATTTTGATGAAATTTCATATGGAGGAAGCTGACCCCCTGGATGTTACACATAGACTTTTTATCCCGAAAAAATGTAGTTGGTGCAGCTAGTAACGATATATATTGGGTATTTTATAGCAGGTCTGTAAATATAACTCGCAACTTCACTCATTGTTATTTTGTATAATATATTATAATAACTAGAAGGTTTCATTTCATTCTGTTTCGTTATTCTAATTTGGTCCATTATTTCCTTTTCCATAGAGAATCTTCGAATACATTGAAAGCAAAGTACTACTACCTTAAATCTCATAAATCAACTGCTTTCCATACTTTATCTCAAAGTAGAAATTAAATAAATGGGCCCAAAGCGAACGATACTTTCACACGATACCCATCATTAATTGGTTAGCAATAAGGTCGAATATGAATTATGCATGCGATAAATTTCCACAATTACGTGTACAACTTAAGTAATTAACTGAAAGTGATCTAATAATTGTTGTAACGTTACAGGGAAATAAGAAACCGTCGATAAATATAGGAACTCTGCGGAAACTGTCATAATAACGAGTTTCTAAGAAAATTATGGTACAGGTAATTTTCAAAGTAAATACTGGTAAAGGTTTGACTTCTAATTCAGCGGAATAACATTCTAAGAAGCATTTGAAATTATAAACTTCGATGTAAATAATTCAGTTTTAAAAGACTTAACAATGGGACTTACACTATGTATTTATGCTAATAGATTTGTTACCATTCTTTAAGCAATTATCTTAGCCTATGTATTGCTGTTCGTTAGTCTCGCTAAAACTCGAGAACGACTGGACCGATTTGACTAATTCTGGTCAAAACAGGAGAAGTCCAGTGAAGGATTAAATGGTGAGAAGGCGGTACGAGTTTCTCCGGGTTAGCTAGTAATAAATAAAAATATTTTGATGGTTCATAAAAACTAGATTTTTTTTTTCTTATTCAAACGAAATATCCCAAAAACTAAAATTCCTACATTAATTTTTTTTAGTAGCCTATTTTGTTTCCCACTGCTGGGCAAAGGCCTCCCCTTTCTTTTTCCAAACCACTCTATCCTTTGCAATATCTGACCACGTGCGTGCCGCATATGTGACCATATCGTCACATTCATAGATGGAGATAAACATTAGTTTTAAACAAGTGTCATGTCAAAACTTGGCTAACAAATTTTATGGTCATTAAAATGTATTTGTTCAAATAATCACCGAAGTGATAAATGTGCGCTTAAAATTAGTGTTAGTTAAACACAACAGGTTAGATTATGATCACGGTCATGTATTACATTTTTGAGTAACCTATTAACGCATTTAACTGTTTACTAGTTGTGGGTAGAACGTACTTATCCCTCAGTTTCGTACTATATTCTAAGTAGGGGACTTAAGGAATTATCTAAATAATCTCTATACTTAGGGCCCCAAAGCATGACGTCACAAGTTACTAACCACAAACGTTCGTAAATAGCTAAACACCCTTCAATCAGTTGACATGAAACCTATGTTATTGCTACACATAATAATAATACGAAAGAAAATAAAGGTCGATTAAGTAATGCTTATAAAGTACCAAAAAATATTATTACACCAAATAATATCAATGAGTTGTATTGACAGGTAAAACCGCTTGGCTTACTAACCCGCGGGTCGGACACACGCCTAATATTATGCGTATGTTTCTCTCATACCATTCACACTTTGACGAGTTACGTCAATATTTACTTTAATACTTTTCTATTTGCCGCTTGTACTTATATTATAAAAGAATGAAAGTGAAAAGAAACTCGAATAACAAAACGCGATATCATTCAAAAAGATCAAGTCATGTACCAACAAAGGGGAAGATTAAACGGACTGCCCACTAAGTTTTGTATAATCCTTTAAAAACAAGACAAAAGGAAGCCATCGTTACACCGACTAGAAACATTTTCAATATCTGCCTCGACAACAATGGCCGGAGCTTTTTTTCTCGCTTCGCTAGGGGAATAAATTCCGTATCAAATTTCTCCCCGGATAACCGTAACGATTTATCTCCGGCTTATACCCGATCGAATTATTCACAAAAGAATACCCACAAATCGGGAGTTTGCGAAAATAAAAACACAATGCACTTTTCTCTTCAGTTGTACATGTACGCAACGTACGCACACTGTTAACGATAGTACGGAAATACTCTGTGTGTAACGTCCCATATTCTGGCTCATCTCGTCGGCTCGTGCCGTTTTTGGGCGAAATGGTGTCGTCTACCGTTCGAGCGAAAGTCGATTTTCGTAGTGTGTGGACGTCGCTTTGGAAGGGCGGCCGTCGCGTAAGCTACGGACCACGTGCACCTCGACTGCTTGCGCTTAGTTCTTCACGAAGTGTGTGGGAGGTTAGTCCGCTACATGAATATAATGTTCCTTGAATGTCATGCGCTAAGCGATCGCCGCGAAAAAGCGTATTCCGCTTGCGCTCACCAGTGATGCGTGTGTGAGTGTAGCCGCTCCACGTGATTTTGACAGTCGAATCGTTCACAAAAGCCGGCAAGCTTTTATTTTCTTTTTATCAACAGTGCGATGTGCGCGAACTGAAGCGACAGGGAAAGTGTTTTTTGATAACAGTTCACGTGAATGAACCGCCGATATAAAGACATGTTGTAAGATCAAAGAAGGCCACATCAAGGATGATTATAAAATTTTACATGGCCCAATTTCCGCCGGCTATGGAGTGTTTTCGGTAAGTTCTTAATACGATTTTTAATGAGTATCTTATTTAGAAGTCGATGTTGTAAATATTTGTGTGTTTTCAATTCTGTTGTAAATAAAAACGATACCTATAACTGAAGTAAGTACCTAAATATATTTATTTGTACATATAGTCGTATATTCGTATTATGGATGATTGTATGTAGTGACTAGTCGATAACGTTCAGTATCTATAATTCCCGGGGATTAAACGTATCAATTGGATTCACGTTAGATTATAACAACAATAATATTACCTATCACATAACCTACGAAATAAATTTTCGTCTGCCTATTCAACTAAATGGAGTTACACCTAGTGTGTTCTAGAGAGAAATTTAATCAAGGGATCCAGATTAATCGTTCTGTCATGTCCTTAGGCAAGGCTCTGCATAGGGCCTGCGACAAATTAAATTCATTGTTTATGTATAACGTTACCTCTGCGCATGCTCGTCACTATGTCAACAAACTGTGTACATGTATATACATAGTATGTGTGTACTTGAATATTAATGGGTCTCTGGAGCGGCGCTGCTAATAGATATTTTGTGTATCCATGCAATTTTTGCGATGTTACATCTTTCGATACTATTCTTGTAGTAATGTGTCAGCATAGTGATGCCTAGTGCATTCAACTATGAGATCATCTTTCGTTATATTAAGACTTAAGTCTTTGAACTTAATTGCAACTTTTTGTTTGTACTTGACATTGATTTAGTATTTGTCTAGCATGTTTTTGTTTTACAGTGCTGCGTCAAAGTTGGGATCGAAAGGATTATTCATTTGTAGGTTCTTTGACTTGTATGTTACTCCTTACTGCAAAACGTGTACGTACATAATTGTATGTGCAGCTTATCACGCCACTCTGTCTGATTCATAAAGGGTGTGGCAGTGGTGTCTCAATGCTATCTAATAAGATTTTAGGGGTGAAATAGCTTGTATTCATCAATTGTTCTGTAATACAAGAAATCTGGAACTAGACTTAAGCTTTTAGGTATTGAATTGTTTCTTAATTGAGTGGCTAATTAGATAGCTTTTTATTACCACCGATTATTGATATATTTTTGGATTTGAAATTATTTTACCTTTATAATTATTCTCTCCGTTGATCCATTATGCGTCATATTATTTATCAACTGTTTGTGAACACTTACAAACACAAGTTTTCACTAGCTATTTCACTGTAACCATGCATAATATTATATTAATATCCATATATTATATTAATTATTTTTATTATTTATTAGCAGACATGAAAATACATGACAGTCCGCCTACACATAGTAAGTAATTTAAAAAGATACCAATACATCAGATTATAAATTACCTTTATGTTAAAGATTAATTGTTCTTTCCAACGTAAAGAAAAAATAAAATGTTAAAGCACCGCAAGAATGACGCGTTACCACTATAATTCAAAATTTATTATTGCTGGTATTACCATTGATTCTCACCTATTACTCATTCTTACATTACAAACACTCCGTAATTGCTCATTACATATAATTAAAGATTTAATTTACATTGAAACGACATAAAACTGTCATCATAAATTATTTTACCATTTATCTTCAATGGATTACCGTACTATGAGTAAATAAATAAAGGGAATTGTTTATAATGTCATTATTGAATATTATTAAAAAACCTTGTCCCACTTGCATTTCTCATAGACATCGGATCCAATTTAATGACACCAGCCCCTTTACTATGATCTCTTATCTTAGGTAAGGGGGAAAATTAATAGAAATTGATTTCTTATTCATTATAAAGAAAACTGGTGCCAAAGATGCACCTTTTAGCGCATTAGCCCAATCACCTAGCCGCTATGCCAATTGAGACCTTCAAATTCCTAATATTACCTCCTCATCAGTAGGTATACCTATATATGGATAGGTAGATAAGATAATAATGATGCTTTAAGAATAATTAGGTAACTGCTAAAATACTATAATAACTTTCGTGAGTGTTATCCATATTATCTACTATATATACCGGTTGTACTCACGTTGATATTCGGGAATGCCCGACTAGTTTCGGACTCTAACGGAGCCCTTATTCATGAGCAGGTGACGCGGCGGGGTCGCGAGCCGAACTCGGCTCGCGACCGGTATATATAGAACCGGTATATATAACCGAACTCGGCTCGCGACCCCGCCGCGTCACCTGCTCATGAATAAGGGCTCCGTTAGAGTCCGAAACTAGTCGGGCATTCCCGAATATCAACGTGAGTACAACCGGTATATATAGTAGATAACTGCTAAAATACGAATTATAATAATTATATCAAAGGTCCTATATCACTTTGTCATACCCTTGTATCTCCTATATTAGATATCAGTTTACTATTTCTACCAAACAACTTATTATACTAATTTATCAATCTCACATTTCAAGAACTGTCTTCGGAACGATAAAACAAGATTTTTATCGTAATGTTTATCAAATTAAACTCACTTGAACTCTGTAAAACTAGATCTGTGATTCCATAAATTAAAATTAATATGCCATATTCCAAAGATATCATAGAGAGCAATATTGACTAGCATTATGTACTTAGAATAATTGAATCATATTCTTTACAATGTTCGAAACAATAGTATGGACTATTGTTTACATTATTATGTCCATTGGAGCTTGTAACTACTTCGCTACTGTGCAGATCTGCAGGGTTAAGCATTTGCTGCAGTTCAATCTATCGAAAGGTCACTGCCTTTTGTCGAAGCTGATGACACAAGTGCATCATGCCTGTATCAGTCAGTTTAATCAATATTGATGTTTAAACTTGGCAGGTTGATGACGTCACAAAATCTCGTTTGATGGGTTCATTGGGGATAGTTGTTGGTCAACACAATATATCCGATGCACGATTTAGTTTAGTTTGTCAAATTATCGAGTTCAAATCACACATCGATACTGGAATTCTTGGAAGCTTAAAAGTAAACACGAAGTATCGGATTCATTAGAATTATAGTGGAGTGATTTCAGTCGATTACTGGAATAGAGGAATGTTCTATTTAGAAGAAACTAGCATTGATCATCACGCTTACTTAATGCGATACGATTTCATGGAGGTATTGAGTTTTGATACCACAGTGTTTCTTTCAAATTTACTTTACCTAATGTATTTTATTCTTCAGTGCTTCTACTGAAGTATACATTCTTTCTCTTTGTAAATATTTATTCGAACCAAATCTTATACTACCGATAGTAGAGCGTGAAATACGATAGAGCACCACTAAGAGGACAGTGTGAAATTCGATCGAGAACCATTAGTAGCAATTTTATTTCACCTGTTATAATTCTCACAACGGCAATTTATTCGTATCACAAAGTAGCTAGTACTAAAATAATGGTGCATTTACCTCCCTTTGTTTTGCAAGTGGCGGCGTTTGCCGGTCTCTGAAAGAAAGATGGATTGTTTTAGTTGTTTCTTTAGCTTGGCATCAACCTGTCACGGGTGACGCCAGATAGACTTGCATCTTGCAGTTTGGTTTTTGAGACCGAGTGCCAGTTGAATTTATTATAATGTTGAGATGGGTTCATAAACTATTTTTAAAAGCTGTTCATTATCTCTTATATATAAAATTCTCGTGTCACAATGTTCGTTCCTGTACTCCTCCGAAACGGCTTGACCGATTCTCATGAAATTTTGTGAGCATATTGAGTAGGTCTGAGAATCGACCAACATCTATTTTTCATACCCCGGGTCAGCTAGTAATGTATTATTATTTATCCTATGATGCATGATATACGAGTATTAAGCTAAGCCAAATGTCAGCTCAATTTTCAAAAACTTCTGTAGCCTTAACATTATTTTAAACTTTACAACTTCTGTATCATTTACGACGAAAATAAAATACCTATTCTATTCTATTAAATAACTGATATTATTTATGTACTAAAATAACTTGAAAACACTAAAGCTGAAACTGAGCGAGGTTGGTTCTAAACCGCGCGTTTCCTTAAAATCAATACGCTTCTTGTGGTTCCTCGGGGATTCATGTATTATGCCTTACATACTAATAGCATTGGTATGAACTATGCTGGCCAATAAGGTTCACTTTGAGTGTACAGCTCGATATTATCTAGTAAGTGGTAATATTTTATTGAATGCCATCAGGCTTCCAATGGGACATTAGGTACTGCACTTTCTTTGCAGTGAAATATAAGTATGCAAATCCAGAGACATATAAAATTTGTTTACTTATGTAAGTAATTATTTTCTGCTAACGCGCTTTTCCCACAGGCATCAAAACCTAGTAAATGAAAAGTATGTTTCCTGACAATCATTTTACTACAACAGCAAAACAAGTAGAAAAGATAACAAATACCTCATAATCTGGCGGAAGACGTCCACTGTTGAACAAATGCCTCCCCCTTAAAGGGAGGGAGAGGATAAAAAATATCTAACTTACAATTGTTTGACTATTTCTGGCCAGCAAAATTCCAGTTTCACACAGTAGCTTAAATGTTCAAAGGTGTGTCAAAACGTAAACTCTGTGAAAATAGCGCGACACCGCGTATAAACGTCAGACCATCAAACGTCGCGCTAAGCCTGGCATGCTATATGGCTCTCTATGTTAGGTGCTCTGAAATATCTCTCTCTGTTCTTTAAATGTCTGTTAAGACAAAAATGTTTCAAAATGTTCTTAGGAAGTCTACTTAAAATTCTTATAATGCCTTTTTTATTTTACCAAGTCTATGTGACATTGCGCCTATGACGTACTGGTCATCATAATCAGCCACCCTCTGGTGGCGGGAGCCAATTACAAAAAATCTCTTCACGCTTCTATTCTCTCTTCAATTTATTGCATCTCTTTCTAAAGTCACTAGTTACTGGTGGTCTAGAGGTTAACAGAGCGAAACCAAATAGCTACTTATTCCACTATTTCATTTCATTATCTCCAGCTAACTAAAGGTACCTAAAGGTACTTTACTACTGGGAATTCGACACGTCGCGTCACTTCGATATTAACTAATCTAAGTTTTACGAACTATAATTGCCGTCGTATTAAGTATAAAATACTTAAAGCCATAGATATATTATAATTAACGATGTCTCGAAATTTACTAGCAGTTAACCGATTGTAAATTTGACAAAACTGATTATTAACGTGTCCGAACCGTTGTAAAATAAGAAATCCGACACCATTAAGATAACATATCGTAAAAAGGCACAAGCAGGCTATAAAACACTGATAATTTCTGTAGGAAGCCAACCACGTATTTCACAGTTTAATGCGACCAATTAGACATAGTAATAAATTTAATATCCAATATATTGGCGCGACCCATTACAACGCACGTAACCTAGTGTTGCGACATCTGCGGGAATTTAACGAAATGTCAAAGTTTTAATGTTTAACATGACTGTTAGTGCTTACCATAAATTAAACCAGCGTATAATGCCTCACTGCAGGGCGTAGTCCAATACCGAAAATAAGTTATAATTTGATCACCGCGGAAGTTTCTCTTAGTGGGTTTATTGAATATTAAATGTAGGTTTTGCCACAATGGTTCCCTACTTCTTCTTACTGTAATGTTAGTCTATGGAGTTTTAGAATCTATCATAAAGTAATGCATTAAAACATTATCATCATCATCAGCTGGAATACGTCGACTGTTGAACAAGACCTCCCTCTTTAACGCCACAATGAACGACAACTTGCCAGCAACTCTGACGATATTGTCGGTCAACCTGGTGGGAGGTTTGCCATCATTACGCCATTAAAAACGCCAAATTACAATTGTCTGGGATTTAATTTTCCTAAAGCATTCGAATATGACCTGTTAATCACTGCAGCCATGACATTTGGTTTTACGTGGTCAGTGAAATGGATCCTCATAATTATTATTGTCGACTTCGTATTCAAACTATGTATCACAGCCATCATTTATCAGCCAATAAACGTCTATCTCTGAAGGCAGACACTGCATGTGGGCCATTACATTAAAGCATAATCACGAGGCTTGCAAAAAGGTTGGTGATCGTTCTATGATGGGCTAGTGTCGCCACGCTGTGGGTGTCTGCCTAGAAAAAACTGGCGTAACTATGTGAATGTATTCACTGGCCTGAGATGACAATACTGGGATAGGTCATAGGCATATAGACTGAATAGGCGTTGAAAGCCATGTGAGAAATTTTTAATCAGCTTTAGGAGAACTATGAGGTAAAGAGAGAAACTTTGCTTATGCCTAGTTTATATCTAAATAGTATGGCATCCAAATTGGTCCTTTTTGGCAACGTACGTCTGAGTCTCAATTAACGGTTCATTATACATAAGGCTTAGAATGATATATTACATATATTTAATTATATTTAGACTGCCTACTTACTAATCAAACACAATACGTTTAATTATATTTTTTGTCGGTACAAGGACATGAAAGGATCGATCGACCGTAGGACCAAAAATCGTCGTAATATCGTTTATCAAGAACCTTTATCCCTACACACTGCTTGCTCTTCATCTACATAAAGCTGTATTTCAGTTCATCTGTTCCATTATATCTGAACGATGAGTACTGTTGGACCAAGGTTCAGTAAAGGTACAAGGCCATTCACTGCTATGAATGTTATTTCGGTATCTAATTTGCACGCTCAACGTTTGATGTGCTTTGCACTTGAACAATCATATTTAGAATGCTCTTGAGATTAAATGCCTATGTACTGAAATATGTACGTATTACTATAAAGTTCTTTATCTGTCGGCCATTCTTGCTATCGTTTTAAGATTAAATGGAGTTATATTTTTACATTCAGCCAGCAAGAAAAGTGTAGAAGAATTTGGTGTATTAACATGCCGGCAAAAAGCAATTTGATGCTCATTAAAAATTTCAAACGATTTTCAGTTCTTTATTTGAGTCCCTTATAATTAAAAACTATAAAATAACTTCGTAATTAATATGCTTACATTCTTTGTTTGAAAAGAGTCCTTTACTTTGCAGTAAGACAGTTATATAATGCTATTATTATTATGATTAAGTTTTGTTTATAAGTTTATCAATTACTAACAAAGCAGTCTGTATATTCTTTTTTCAAAAGATCTAAAACAAGGCCCTTAGCCAAAACAAAACATACGATAATACCGCTGTCTTACTACCCTTAAACATTCCTAATCATCCAAATCATTAATACTAACATACAATTTAAAAAAAGAACTTACAATAAAAAATTCGAAAACATATTTCAGACGACCTTCACCTCTTTCCCTAAAAAGGCCTGAATAATTAAGTTAAGAAACGGAAATAAATTACACAGTTTATTAGTCCCCTACTAATTAGGAAGCCCTTATAATTAAAGTGTGAAATGAATGTTCTCTTGTCGCATTTGATGCACATAATTAAGGGGCCGTATATCAACGCATGCTTTAAGACAGCTGATTATTCTAAACTGGGTGACAATATCGCGGCCTTATCAGTGCAGCGAGAGGACGCATCTTGAACATGTTACCTCATTATTATTAAGGGCAATGTGCTAGCGACAATGATAACAATTATGAAGGGACGTCTTGTGCTTTTTAACCTAAATAAGCCTACTGTGTGTACACACAGTTTTGTTTTGAATTTTGTCTTACATAACAACAACATGCCTATATTCCACGAAGGGATAGGCAGTGGTGACTAAGTACACACACATTTTCGCCAGTTATGTTTTAAGTCCCAATGTAATAGGAGGCGAGCCTATTGCCATCAACCGTGCACAAATCCAGGCTCCGTGCTGCTACTGAGAATTACCTAATGGAAAAACCCAGTAACACATTTGCCTGACCTGGGGTTTGAACCCGGGATCTTATGCTCAGTAGTCGCGCTTAGTAACCACTAGACTAACGAGGCAATCATTTTGTCTTATAACTAGAATGATTTAATATTATGATTAATATAGATGTCATACCATTTATATTTTTAATTAGTATTTTGTTCAACCAAAATACTTGATGACAAATGACTGCCGTATATTAATATTCATTTTGATAGTACCTCAGACACGAAATTAATGAGACTTCAAGAATAAGACGACCAAATCGGCGCAGTAATAAATAGCAGTTGTAGGTTCGATGCCCGATAGTAAAAGTCTTTTTTTTATGTGTAATACGCAAATATTTGTTGGCAGAGGTGCACATATAGGACACCCACATTTCGCCAGTTATGTTTTTAGGTACCAATGTAATAGGGGGCGAGCCTATTGCCATCAACCGGGCACAAATCCAGACTCCGTGCTGCTACTGAGGATTACATAATGGAAATACACAGTAACACTTTGCCCGACCCGAGATTCGAACCCAGGACCTCGTGGTCAGCAGTCGCGCTTAGCAACCACTTGACTATACCAACGAGGCAGTCTTAGCATCTGTGTAGGTTACAAACGCAGCCACGAAACATAATCTAACAATTTTTCATCGCATTCGCGTTTTTAATTAACTGAAAGTTCATATTGACTCTTCACAATGTTTTTTAATATAGTCACGACTATTATTAGGTGGGCGCTAAAGCAGCATTGATTTACGACTGCGCGGTATATTTAACTTCGCATAATATATTATTATGTCATGTTCTTTCCAGTTCGTAGCCGCTATCAGGAAATACGGATACGTTCCAGACGGGATACTGTGACTCCTTGTACGAGACTATCATTATAATATTTATATTGTGGTCAATCATTTTGATTAATAATATTATTTTCTATATATACCGGTTATACTCACATCGATATTCGGGAATGCTCGACTAGTTTCGGACTCTAACGGAGCCCTTATTCATGAGCAGGTGACGCGGCGGGGTCGCGAGCCTAGTCCGAAACCAGTCTGGCATTCCCGAATATCGACGCGAGTATAATCGGGATTTATATAATATATGTGAGTGATGATAGAGAGTCTATTGTCAATAGAAATTTGACGACCTGATAGACGCCTATGCCAATGATTGCAGTTCAATTCCCGCACGGGGCACAAAATTATGCGATCCCCAGATGTTTGTCCCGAGCCTAAATGTTTATGTATGTGATATTTAAAGGGATACAGGAAAAAGTCCTAGTGTGATAACACTAGGACTTGTTTATTAAACAAAACATCGAGCCCAAACCGATATATTAATTTAAACTACTATGTGATATACCTATTTGATATTTTATTCATGAAATTTTACTTAGTTAAAGATGCACTCTTCAGACAAGAAGGTACACAATATTCGCTCTAACAATTGTAATTCGTAAAACGCCTCGAGCTGTCATATCTAAACTATATCAGTCTCATACAAATCAGTGCGTGTGACGCATATGTTTCTGTTCCAGTGTACTATAAAGCGCGCAAGCGCATAGCCAGACGGTGACATTAAGTACGGCGTTAGAATATATTATTATGAAATGTAACAAGCAGTTTAATTTTGCAGTATTGTATAATACAATTCTGAGTATTTTGTTTCGGTGATTAATGAAGGAAAACTGTTCGTCTGAAAATATACGGCTTCTCAGTTAATGATTTGATGTTTATTTAAAATATTATTTACAATTGTTAGATGATACAGTCGTACAATAACGATCAAAAGCGATTTTAGAAATCTAGGAACAATTATTAAATATAAAAATTAGAATAGGCTGGCCTGTTTTTCGGCCAAAGATTTAGCATTGCCATTCAACGTGGCAATGCCGCCAGCGTTTTGGGCACCCTACCAGTCGACAGCGATGAGGAGGAATACTTTGATGCATAATTTTTAGTTTAAATTTTTAATTTTATATATATTTATTTTTAAGAAGTGTAAATAACCTTGTAAATAACAATAAATACAATTTAGAAGTAAAGAATTTATTTAATTTTTAGAATATATTAGATATTATTTAGAAGAGGCAGAATGTCAATTTTTTTTTATGATAGATAATATTTTTATAAATATATTTATAGACACAAATAAATAAATGTGGAACTTGTAATGCTTTGTTTCACTGCAAATAAATTGAGTATTGCGTTATTATAAGCGGCTGAGAATAACAGCTCAAGGTATGACAGCTTAGCAAAATACAGCCGTTGGCCATGAACCACTCAGAAACGTTAGAATGCTCTGAATATAACATATCACCTTTGACTTATTTAAATGTTATTACTTGATTTATTTTAAAAAGACTATACAAAAAAAAACAACTTAAAATAAACCGTGATCGGTCTTGACGATAATATTATGAATCCATTAAGCCCACATTGCCTCGGTAAAAACCTATATTTAATCGCATTATAGGTAACATCACGCTGATGTCTGAAATTTAACGGTTTTCCATGCGCCCGCGCAGTTCCGATAAAAGCGTTGCTAATGACCTACGCCCACAATAGGTTAGCGCGTGCGAGCCCATCAAAATATCAATTACATGTAAAACGAATATTATATAATCTACTATACGTTGAAAGAATGTTTTTATTGCTGTCATTATCACCATTTATTATTCTAAACGACTAAATAATTTTAAATTGTGCTGATTAAAATATACTTAATATGAGGTAGGTAGGTACCTAGATACCGTCTTCACCCACACTCACACATCATTATCAGCCGGAAGACGTCCACTGTTGAACAAAGGCCTCCCCCTTACGTGAGGGGGGGGGTTCCATAATCCCCATGCTTGACAAGCGGTTTGGGGATCACAGTATTAGTGGTGACGCTGCTGGCCATCTTCTAAAATACTCACACATCACCTCCGAACGATAAAAAAATAATGATCTATTTTTACATCGGTCCGATAGTAAAGCCAAGATGTAGCCAGATCTATTCAACCTCTTTGTAATAGTTTTGCTACTCTTGCACTATCTCTCGTATTGGAATTGTGACGTTATGTAAAATAAGTTAATATATTAGTAGGTAGCATCTTCCCATATTTCTTTTAATAACACCTATAGAAGCCCCACCTAAACCATAAATGATAATTTAGTGAAAACGGTAAATCACAAATTCATCGATATTCAATATATCATTGGCTAGTTAAAAATTATGAATGAAGCAGCGGATGTGCAATCAAATGAAATATATGAACTTTTACATGTAAGAAGGCCAATTCGGTCATAAAGCGATAAAGAACGAACGAGTCTAAAATGAAAATTTCTATCGAACATGAATTCTCGGATTGGCTTAGCTTGTACTGTTACAAACTTAAAATTCATGTTACACGGTTTTATTAAAGCATGATTGGGTAAACGTGGGCTGTATAATAATGAGTTTTTTAGAATAAGTCGTAACAAATCTTGTTATATTGAACAAATAGAACAACCCATTTTACTGGCAGCTATTTTTATTGACTTATTGTTGGATGGTTGCGGCTGAATCATTAAGGCTATTCATGCTCTACATATTTATGATCTACTTAATATCAAATAATAAACTGGCTTTTGAAATCAATTCTACATAAACACAATGGAATATATTATTCAATTCGAGTATCATAAATGTTTTCATAATAAACGAATTATGCCAACTTTCAATTTATACAAATTATTTAACTTAAGCTTGTTTATAGTTCGGAGGATTGTGGTTTTTAAATTATCAAGATTTGGACTTTAAAATTACCTGCTGACACCGTCGAACTCATACTGTAACCAAATTAAAGAACCAAAATTCGAAATAAATCTTAACATTGTAGATTATTATAACCTTAAAGTAACATATAATTCCGTAGGGATTTTGTTAATAAATAACTTCTCACTCAATTATTTTAAGGTCACGCACTTCGGCAATATAGTGTTAATTACGAAACTCCGAAGCTTAGCATTAATCTCAGTAATTCCCAAAACAATTTTACCTTTGCTACCTACCGACCTAAGTTCTAGGATTACCTTGTTCTGTGACAGAGAAATCCCCTAACTAAACCCTAGCTACGGCTTCAACGCCTGATCTATGCGAAAACAGGAAAGCTTCTACTTCATTTTACAGAAAATGTCGTCTTAAGAATTCAAATTTATCGTGCGTTGGTTCCCTGGATGAGTCGAGCGGTTAGGCGGTTACGTGACAAGAATGCCTTTTATCCCACGGATAACTTTCGAGAATTTGATGTACGCTCCAAAAGCCGGATTGGGCAGAACGCGGAACTTTTTAAGTGTAATACAAAGAGCAAGGTTAAACGGTCGTTAATCAATTTGTGTTCATTGTAAGAGGATTTCTTTGTGATATGTGAGTGATAATTTACTTTACATATCGGCTACCTTTTACTTTATGGTTTTTGGTTGGATATTTAGTGTAAGTTATATTCTCAGTGTCGCCTTGAGGTCAGAGATTATACTTTGCGTACGCAAAAATGAATTACCTTTCTATGAGTGACGTGTGAAGCATCACTCAAAATTATTTTTTACTTCTGCTTTTAGCCACCGTGATCTTAAAATCTCGAAGTGTAAGCTGTGGAAACTCTGAAATTTACACGAAGAAAATCTATAGATCGAAGTAGAAGCCTTAGCCGAATTTCTTAGGTATTTTTTATAATGTATTTACATTTTGGAAAATGGTTTTTGATTATAAATATTACAGTTCAGAGAAATAATAATGAAGAGGTTAAATAAAATCATGCTCCAATCTGCGCAGAAGGTGTGCGTCGTCTTAATATTTCCAGTTTGACTGGCATTGAGTGATGAACCGGGCGGAGTGTGGGCTTGGATATCCAACTGTGTGTACTATACCTGACAGCAAAAGTTGGTCGAGATTTTATAAATCAGTAAATACCATTTGGATGAAATTTTTTTTTAATTAAATCATATTATTACCTATCATCATTATCCATAGCAAGCCTTTACCCACTACTGGACAAGCATCTCTTATTGTGTGCCATTCTCCACAATTTTGTGTCGGCCTCAGCCAGGTTCCACCAGCGATGGTAATGATGTCCATCTCGCGGTTGTATCAGTAAAATTATTGTTAATACTAAACGAGAAGCACTTCCGTCTACCCCTTTGGGTGTATCTTATTCTTATCGTGTGGTTGATGAAAAACCTGGTATCACATGTAGGCCTCAAAAATGGCTTTACCCACCGTTGAAAGATCTCTGAAGTGTGCCGGTTTCCTCACGGTGTTTTCCTTGACCGTTTCGGTTATATAGTGTATATACATATTATGTATAACATCAATATATATTATCACAAATTGTGCGTAGCTAATTCACTTATCAACTACCACCACTTAGCGAGCTTGAATATTCTTCACGCGTGATTACACACAATCTCAAGTAATACTACGATATTCATATCTGAAGTAATATTCATCCCTTAATAATTCTATTCAGTTAATTTAAATTCCGTGCACCCGGGAGACGCGTAAAGTTATAACAAGCAAAGTTAACGATGTGAAACGGTTCTCTAACAAACGACGCATCGCGTCAACGAACACGTGCCCTGAGATGGGTCCCTACTAGTCCCTTTTCTGACAGGAAGTAATAAGTTCACGATATGAATCGGATTTCTCATTATAATTATCGCGATTTGCATAATTTTCCGCTGCGTGTGTTTTCTTTTCCGTTTGATAAGGGTATCTGTTTAATTTGAGTTTATAGGAGTAGCTACAGCTATTTAGATCGCTCACCTGTTTCAATTTGGTTAGCTTAAAACTGCTCTGTTTATTCACATTTATTTTTATTAAAAGCGAAACCTTTTTTTAGAACTAGCTTAAATAAGTAACTATCTTTATAAACAAAAGGACCATTAAATCATTTATTCCCTTCCTTGTTTGTTTGAACAGCTATATTACGCTGTTCAAACAACTAAAATAACTTTATAACACTCGAATTTAATTTATAATCGCAATTAACAGTATCTTGTGATATTCAAAAAGAATAAAAATGGTAAGTGTTATTTTCAAATAATATTCTTATACTACATACTCGCGACAATAATGTCTCCGTGAAATATTTTTATGTAGATCTTTTTTCATATTCAAGTCTTATTACAAACGAAGTGAAAAGACATGACAGATTATTAAATTTAATATGAAACGAAATACAAGATGAAAACGTGGGAAAAATGAAATTAAGGAGATGAAAGCTATACACCATATTTCATTAAAATGTGAATGAATCCGGTCTTAAATTAAACAGTTATATTAAGATAGGTATATAATAACGTTATAGCGACAATTTACTAGGAAGGTAATAAGGAATATATGTCTTGCTTGTCAAACCAGCCTTTATACGCCAAATCAATGAGCTTTTCCATCTAAGCAGTAGCATTATTGCTCAATGAAAAGGAAGCAGATAAAATGTTATTTTTATTACGATTCACATAACACAAAAGTATCGAAAGTTCAACGGTTTTTATAAAAATAAAAATTGCTACAAAATGGAGTAGTTCCGATGCAAAAAGGGCTATAAACAGTCTAGACACTTGAGACAGATCTAGATAGCACAGAAACAATGTGACAAAATGACAGCATACAATTTGAAGATATCATAAAGTGTATCGATCAATACTGGAATGTAGACACAATTTTCCGCTACAGGCATTCTTTCGCATTAAAATTTATTCTGATTGTTTGCTTCATATATCGTTTTATTTCAGCAAGTCTTAATAGCCTGGTCTGCCCAAGGCCCGCCAGGCGAGTTTATAATATCGTCACAGCGAGAAGCTTTTCTGAACATACAATGTTAGCATATGATTTATTACGTAAGTAAAGGTATTTCTGTGCTATAGATTGCTGGTTTGATCACCGCACGAAACCAATGCTTGTCTGATCTAGAACAAATATTAATTCCGTGTCTGAGCATTCGTAATTAGAAATCATCCCTAAAAACAAAAGAATAACGTCGAGTGGGGGCAACGTATGAAAAAATAGATAAATAAACGGACAGTCCGTTCAGGTTTGTTTTTTTATAGTCATCATCAATTTCGTTTTTGCTAACAAAAGTCCGTGAATGAACAAACACACTATGCGAAATAGTTTTATGGGCAACCATCAAAACGACCACATACAGACGAGTGACGCGAATGCATTGATGACTTTTTAATTACCGAACAAGGTTCAGTGACTCCGTGGATTTCACAGTTTTACTTTTCACGAGTTTATGTGTTCGTTGCTATGCGTGTGTTTGGTTTAATATGAGTAAATGAGTAATTTGTTTTCGAGATTAAAAGCTGCGTATTGCAAATATAGGAGATTACGGAATTTTATTACAGTAGTGAGCACATGAATGTAAGCAATTCGATTTTATCACTAAAAAACTGTCTAATTAAATGTTGCAGAAAAAGCTTTAAAACTAACATGACATACTTTAAATTGATAAAGAAAATTTGAAAAATGATGGACACGAGCGGGATTTGAACACGCGACCTTCGCCGTACCGTGCCGCTGCTCTAACCTACTGAGGCACCGTGTCGCTGCTCGCATATATTAAATTTCAAGTTCCCTTTTAGTATTTACGTCTTAAAGGTGACGATGACATACTTTTCCTAAATTGCAATCTCAATTTAGTTTTTTAAAACTATTCCCCAATAGTCAAAGAACATCTCAAATAGATCCCAGCTAAGTTTCGTCCATTTAAAAGCTAGTAAAACCTACGAAATAGAAACGTGGTATACCACGGATGGAAATAATCAAAGTGTGTCAAATGTTCAAATCCCACGCTTCTTATCGGTCCGAGTCGAATTTGATGACGGTGAATATAATTGAAAGAATGAATTAATACTTTCAACGTTACATCAGGTGCGGGAAAGGCGTGGGCGAGATAAGAAAGATTTCTTCTGCGCAGACAATGGATTCATAATATATCGCCTTGAAAGGTTTAACCATTTGCATAATAATAATATTTTTAGGAAAGTGTTAGATAAGTTTAGCTGACGCTTTACTTGTTCGAAGAGAAGTGTTAATAATAATTACTAGAAATCTGTTTCTTATTTTTTTTGGAAGAAGATCATCATCATCATCAGCCGGAAAACGTTCACTGTTGAACAAAGGCTTCCCCCTTAGAACGCTACAATGAACAGCTTGCCGATTAACTGAGTGGATAACAGCTGATAATTTAATTAATTCGATTAGCACTCTATCGAATAATGCCCAAAACTTGTCGCCCAAAGGGAAAGAAGTGTTTCCATGTTTTTGCTACGTGTATCCTCTGACTCTAATGCACATTTGATATAATAATTTTATTTTATTACATCCTAAAATATTTCAATGATATTTCGTATATTAATGTATTACACGAGTGTGTAATAACTACATTTATTTAACTTGATTATAATAATAACAGCCTATATCTGTCCCACTGCAGGGCAAAGGCCTCTTCTCGTTTAGAGAAGGATTGGGCATTGATCACCACGCTAGCTCACTGCGGGTTGGCGATTTCAGATACTCCAGGTTTCCTCACGATGTTTTCTGTCACCGTTAGTCAGTGGTGTCTTAGAATAACTAAAAAAGTATTTATAACATTGAAAAAGTCACGTTGATACTTGCCCGGGTTTGAACCTGCAACCTTGTGCATATAATCCGATTAACCACTAGGCCACACGACTTTAACTTGATTATCCATGGTAAAGTTATTTATCCAAACGTCGTGTGTAAGAGCAATACTAATTATGTAACTAAAATTGTAAACTTTGTACGATTATTGTCTCAGAACACGGGATATAGCAGTAGGTACCGGCTTTTAAATCAACATCATGTAGATACACAATGAATTTGAATTTGTGATTTTACTAAACAGCTAGCTTGGATACTGTTATTGCTGGTTATGATATTAAGCGATGCCTCATCTCGTTACCGACACAAAGTTCTAAATCTAACTCTGACAGCGTCGTAGCAAAAACTACCACATGAATAATAATGCGAACGATACAACCACGGCCTTTGATCTTCTTCATCATAGTTCTATTTACTCTGATTCAGATTTACGCCATCTTTCTCGTTTAATGTTGTATTTATGTTCTGTTTCATATCTTCACTTATTATTGTTCTAGATTTATTTACTTCTTTATGAAGTCTGGATACGGAATTGTTAGTTATTCTTATATTTTCGTGTTTCCTTTGAATTCTTTACTGAGAAATTGAGTATCATAAATCAAAATAATTTAAGTAATAAATATTATTACGCAAAATTCGTTACGCATATTATAGGCAGTATTTATGTACCGTATACTTAATTGATCTAATGTGGCGCAGAATGAAAGATTGTAATTTTTTTTTGTTGTAAGAGCTTCGATTAGAGCCGTTAGCAAATATCATATTTCTTTATTACCTATATAGATTTTATACTATATGGAAGTATCATTATACGACTTAGGTGGTCTTACCCTACTTTCAGCTAGTACATAGGTAAGTTCTACAAATATCTACAAAATGTTCGTCATGAAAAATTCAACAAACATAATCAAAATGCTATTTTCTAAAAATTTCACGCAAACATTGTCTCCATTCTCTCGGTAATATCAAATTCCACACGTTAGCAACTCTGGATGCATAAAACTCGCTAATAGGACCAACCGAACGAGATTCTCAAGATCGTACCACCGCTGCTGCTTACCTACATAATTAGCGAGGGAAAGTGCTCCCAGATGTGAGTACGGGCGACATTTATCTTCAATTTAATGAAGCACTTAATTAAGTGAGCCAGTGTTTCGTTATCAATTGGTCGCGAACAATTTTGTTTGAAGTCTTAGTGGATGTAGTAGATGTGAGCTTATTGATTAGGGTTTCCAGTGTTGGTTAATTTATTACCTATGATAAATTATGATAACTAGATCTAAAGCTTTTTATACGACAGCTGTGATTATATTCTAGCTGCGTTTATTATTGGAATATTTCCTCACTATGTCTAGTGGTTGCTAAGCGTGGCTGCTGAGCACGAGGTCCTGGATTCGAATCCTGGGTCGGGCAAAGTGTTACTGAGTTTTTCCAATTGGTAATTCTCAGTAGCAGCACGGAGTCTGGATTTGTGTTCGGGTAATGGCAATAGGCTCGTCCTCTATTAAATTTGGATATTACCACTATTATTGAAATTTGGGTGTACTATAGTGCATCTCTTCCTACCCCTTCGGGGAATACAGGCGTAATGTTATAGATGTTTTTGTCGTCTCATTCTGATGGTCAAAACGTCAAATTAAGCTACCGTGCGTGCTTTAAGAGAGGCCCATGTCCAGCAGTGGACGGAGATAGGCTTCTGTTAATAATGATAATGAAGCTATCGTTCCATTTATATGAGGGTTAATACTATTATTGCAAAGTTTTGGCATGTGCAGAGTAACACGGTAATTTTTACACTTAACAAATTTAAGTGATTTCCCAAGTTATATTTTAGCTTTTACAGGATCATGCACAAACGTCCAAAATTAATACGTATAGTAAAAATTAAATGGGCATAAAACATACTTATGAAAATTAAGTTTGTAGCTCAAACTCCTCAAATCATTTACAAAGGTTTCGCGTAACGTAAACCGCAGGCGAGTCCAACGTAGTTTCACTTTGAAAATTCTGCA
Source organism: Abrostola triplasia (assembly GCA_946251915.1). Taxonomy (NCBI): domain Eukaryota; kingdom Metazoa; phylum Arthropoda; class Insecta; order Lepidoptera; family Noctuidae; genus Abrostola; species Abrostola triplasia. The sequence continues at coordinate 4,501,195 of OX276433.1, forward strand.
TCTAATTACCCGGACGGACTCAGTTGCTCTGTTAGTTTAGTTCGTGTGTCTGTGTGTTTGTGTACGTAAGTAACCTTTACGGTTTACATAGGGAACACTGACATACATCTGCCCTTTGGTAACATTTGACTCTGGTTATTTGTTGCAGCGATAATTATGCTGCTAATGGTTAGAAACTTATTTATATGGGACTAGTATTTTCTTGGTAATGAGGTAGTTTGTGCGCATTTGTGATTACATGGATAAGCGCCGATTTTCGACACTTGTGTGACAGTTTTGAGAATGTATGGAGTTGTTTATGAGGTGCGTGTGATACGTAGGTATGTATGTCTGAAGATGGGACTCGAGCTTTCGGAATGATGCAAGCGTACATAATCAATAATACTTTTTTGAACAGTTATCATATCATCATTACGCCCGTATTCTCCGAAGGGGTAGGCAGAGGTGCACATATAGTACACCCACATTTCTCCAGTTATGTTTTTAGGTCCCAGTGTAATAAGGGGCGAGCCTATTGCCATCAGCCGGGCACAAATCCAGACTCCGTGCTGTAACTGATAATTACTTAATGGAAAAACCCAGTAACACTTTGCCGGACCCGGGATTCGAAGTAGGTACTAGACCAACGAGACAGTTTTTGAACAGTAACTTTTAAAAATATGCAATGCGTCAGACGAAACAGATCATTTGTAACGTCATACAAACGATGTCAGAGGAATGTTTACTTTACTTATTAATAAACCATTTTTACGAAGAAAGCTTATCATTTTAAAATCAGCAACTGACAGTATTGTTGACGGACAGAAGTTTAGGATAGGATATTAATTTAAAGAAAATAATGAAGGATGTACTGCATAATTATAAGAAAGTTTAAATACAGCACCGGCATTACACCACATGACGTCACACCATATGTTTTAAGTAAACACGAAACTGTTTGTTTAGTTTTAATTATAGATAGGCGAAATTTATTACGGAGTCATCGTTCCGTCTTTCGGCCATAATTAATCTGTAGTGATGTGCCTCCCACCAGGTGGACCGCCAATATCGTCAGAATTGCGGGCAACCGGTGGATGCAATTGGCAAGCTGTCGTTCATAGTGGCGTTCTAAGGGGGAGTCCTTTGTTCAACAGTGGACGTCTTCCTGCTGAGGATGATGGTGAACTTGTGATCTAAAATGAATAAATATTGAGTATTGAGTATACTACAATAAAGTATTGAATTACAAAACTTTATGGGCCTCAATCATGATCGAAACGTCACGTCGTTCCACATATTTTACTGTGAAACGTGATTGTGGTTTCATTACGAATTCAAATTAGTTCTCAAGTGATGACTGTTCGGATGACAAGACAAATCGTCTGTCTGTCTCCAGTGTACCGCTTAATGAAATTTCGCTAAATGTTTTCATGCTGGACACGTCTTCTATTGCCGAATGCTTGATATTATTATCAGGAGTATTCGTTTTCGGAACAGGTATAATAACCTTTGTGGGTATTGTAATTTCCTACCTCGAGAACCCACGCACTGCCGGTACACCAAAAGCTTTCCAACTAGCTGTCAATCATCTAATAAAGTTTCATTTGCCAAAACATTTTCGACTCTATTATTTTCCTAATCACAAACATTTTTCATGTAATCGAACTATTTGTTTAGCATACAATATTACCTAATATCATTTTTGTTAAAGACTATAACAAAGCGGAACAGTGAACTCGAAAAAGTATTTTTCCGCAGCCAATCGCTTAGCTGCTGCGCCAATCGTATCGTAAAATTTTATCCATATCCTATCTAAATGATGCTTTACACTAGAAATAACAAAGCTGAATATTTACAAAAAATCCACAACCAAAAATGGTACCTACTCTTAAAGTAGAATAGCAAAGTTGCATAATACTAGAGTATTTTAAACTAAAATCAGTGCGCCATGTTCAAAAATATAGAGCTGTATTCTAGACTTAATTTACATGAATAGCGAACGAGCGGCCGTTCTTTGTCTTTTAAGTTGCAATTAATTATTCCACTTTATGTAAATAAGCCTAGAGACGCGTCGGACTCAAACCTTCCTACCCTTTTTGCGGGCAACTAAAGCATGTGCCAGCTAAAAACTTAATATTTTATGCTAAGAACCGAGTAAATAAAACATGGGCAAGCTTCAGCAAGCTCAGCTCAATTTAATCTTGCAACGAAATGGCGCCTACATCTACATTTACCTGCTCGAGATTATATCAATGAATCTGACAACGAACGCGCTTTGAATAGTGATGCAGTTACTCGGTTACTCGTAGTTCATCGCCGGTATCGATAGTATCGATCCGCGCCACTGACATAATGCGAAGGCCAGTGACTCCAACGATAAACTTCTCGACACCAACAAATTACGAATAACCGTAATTATTAAATTGTGATATCGGTGTGACTTATTGTATGAAACTGAATAACTGACGTCGATTAGCGAACCGAGTTGAATTAACATTTGTCTGACGGGTAAATCGATTATTATGATCGCACCGATGTATCGATGAATAATTCAGTGGCGACATCGAATTAATCTTAATAACGGCGATAAAATTAGGTTTGTCAGGTAGTTTATCTTTATCTGGTGAAGACAATAAATTATACAGCAGTTAAGTCGACCACCCGTATGGCGATTTCGTAGAATAAGACCACGAATAATAAAACAACATAGGAGTGTGAGTGAAGTGTGTCATTAGGATTTCACCGATCTATTTTTGTTTGACTTCCTCGCTCGATGATGTTATTTTTGGATCATTGTGAGTTAGTGGACGGATCATCGTAGATCAAAGTTTATTGCTCGCTGAAGATAGTGAATGTTTATACGGATACAAATGTAAAAAAACCAAACAAGGAGGCGATACTCGTTATGTTCCAAATGAATGGAATCGTAAAAGCTTGTATATAGTCAACAACTAAAATTTTATGTGTGAAGAGGTATTCCGAAGTATCTATAACAACAATTTCAGGATTTTATCTAAAATAGGAATAAACCTATGGCGCTTATTTACGTACAAAAACATGTCGAGTGTGAGGTTAACATAATATAAATACCCTAAAAACAGTAACGACATTCTTGACTCCTATTAAAACTTGCCTTTATTAGCTTAGTCTTCATTATGATTTTTTAAAAGCTTTGTTGCTGTTATAAAATTAGTCTCCATAAAAGGCCATATATGTGAACCAGATTTCATCACCATTAAGTTGCAATTATCAATATATTCCACAACCGGCTCGTAAACAGACAATTCCAAGTATCGTGGGTGGCATAAACAACAATAGATAAAAAAAAGCTATTAAAACAATACACGAACGCTTACCGTGCGAATGCAGCAGAAATGGCAAGAGCGAAAAGATTAAAATTCTTTCTTTCTTTCTTAGCAATTCTCCTATAAAGGGGTGCCGCAAAAACCTGGCCAATTGCCAACAGGTTCTTTCTCTCAATCGAAGACGAACGGCCGACGTGAATGTATTTATTGGGGTTACCAGTCACATATACAACGGACCTACTAGTACTCTAAAACCGTTTAAGGTTATGTCGTCTCTGTACCAAAGAAATGACAGGGTTAACCTTATCTGTCTGTGGTCCCTTATAAACAATCTGTGTATCGCTTGTTGATTTATAGACTATCATGATTTATTGGTTTAGTTCGATTTATTGCGCTTTTATCGTGTCTAGACGATTTATTTTCGAAATTTTATGTTCGTTTAAACATATGGCGAAATGATCGAACATTCGATGTTACTCGTAATGCAAAATACTGGAAAGAAATAAACTATTTAGGTTTTAAAATGTTCTGTTTTTATTCGTTTAAATAATCTGAGAGAGATATCAAAAAAAATATGAAATAATCTATTTGATAGCGGTGTGTTAAATGCGAATTGCCTAAAATATATTTCGTAGAAAATCAAACACCACACCAATTTATTCTCCTAAAAAGTATGAGTTTCTAATATATTTTTTATTTTACTGACCTTAAATTCAAAATCTGTAGTCGAAATATCATTTCGAAAATCGAATAAAAACGATTTTAGAACGGATTTTTGATATTAGAACAAGGCCACTCTATGCATAAGTTATAACAGAAACAAATTAGTTATTACTAAACAAAGGCAAACGGGTTACTATAGTGCTTTTGTTACCATAAATCCAACAGAAGCCTCAGTAATGGTTTTCATCAACAGTAGCTTCACGCTGAAAGCTTTGCTTACAGTATCGCATCGGAACTTATGTACTGCACTAGTAATATTGTTGTTATAAATTAAATTATTATACCAGACCCAGATGCTCTGTTGTTTTCACGTTTCCAGACTTCCTATTGCACACTACACTTGTTTCCTGCCAGTAAACCGTTGGTAAATAAGGATGATGTCAGTAGACATAATTTGGAAGTCATAAGTATTAATGCCGACTGGTATCTGGTCTAGAATTGGCCACCCCCTTTCCTCCTGTGGGTGTCGCAAGAGACGACCAAGGGAAAATCTAGGAGATGGGCAGCAGCGTCTTCTGTAACTTGACCACCAATATTGCAATCCCCAAGCCTCTAGCCAAGCTAAGGGATTATGGCAACCCCTAAGGGGGAGGCCTTTGTTCAAGAGTGGACGTCTTCCGGCTGATGACGATGAAGTATTATTAACACTGTAGAACTTTGAAGGGCTCACTGAAATAATAATAATAAATTTATTTGAAAGAATATGGTACAGTTAAGGTGTGACATATATTCCGATCCATAATATTCTGCCGTTTCCGGCGCACAAACGTTTTTTTTTTTAAACTATTACACACAAGTTACAGTAGCAAGTTAAATTTAGACTAATCATAAAGCATGAAGCAAATGAAAGCATGTAGTCTAGTTTATATAGATGCAAACAATAGAGGAAGATAAAATTAATATCGCCAAGCATATAAATTCGGTATGAATATTTCAAATCGTTTTAGCGCCTAACGGTAATATGAGTAGTATACGAAAGCCGATTTAAATTTTTTGTTTGTGATACATTTTTAAAATAGTAATGGCAAAAAAATATAGGACTAACAGAAGCTAGATAGGCTGTAAAACATGCGATGTTTTATGTTATTCTAATAGACTGTGAAATTTGAATATTGTACTTAAAAAAGTAAAGCTCAGTAATATGAATAAAAAACGCTTAGAGCAGAAAAAATCTTCTCTACCCGAAACAAATTCTTAATACATTACATTTTTATCGTATATAACGCAAAGTAAATACAAAAAGCAAAGGTAATCACCATTCAAACGTTAAGGTTCGCTAAAACACAAAAGGCCGTAATACCGAACTCGTATATTGAAATCAGCAATTTTCTTCATTTCATCTTTTTTCATCGCGTCGATGCCTCTCCCACATTTTCATTATTCCGTACTTAGGCTAAAAAGCCAACAAAGCCTTTGTTCGAAGCATCTTCCAGTCGTTATGGGAAGCTCCTACATCCTAATTTACATGAATAGTGCGCGTACGAGGTTTGTTTAATGCGCTATTTATTATTGCTTGATCGTAAATCGGGTTTTGTTTACTCTTTCTGACAGTTTTTGTTTAAAGGGAATTGAATCCAGGTGCTTAATTTGCATGAATATTAGTCGGTTGTTAGGTTAGAGGAGATTTTGGTCTAGATAAAGCACTCAATTTTGTTAAATAAATTCTTATTTTCTCTACGGCAAAATGATTTAAGTTCGACTGATTCATATTATCGAAATATCCAATTTAAAGACGGCTACGAAGATAAATTATATGCCTAACACATCCACTAAACTAAAACTTTAGTTCGTGGTTAACGACCCTCATAAGTACGGAAGGGCTTTGCCGGAAATCACTCAGCAACATCTACCATACAACCTTTTTCAAAGCAATTAATAAATCGTTAATAATGTTGTCCAATTAAAAGACTGCTTCCAAAACTTTTTTAAATATTACATACCTACCGTTTTGCAAGTCATTGTTATCGAGCTACCCTCATAAAAAAGATATCCCTTGGATGACATGCACAATTCTAACAAAACGTAAAATGGTTAGTATGTATATTTTACTAACACAAGAGTATAGGAACTTCCTATTATATTGGAACTGACGCGTGACGTATGGAAACTGCACATAAATATTTAAAGATGGGATAATTTTTCTTTGATATTTTTTTGGCTGGGTATTTAAAGTCAGTTTTGCGTCCATGACTAACTTTGGGTACCTAAAGTATCTAGAGTTCTATACATGTAAGGTACATATTAGGCCGAAGATCGAGCCTAATAGCGTGCCATAGGAGAGGCCTATGTCCAGCAGTGGACTGAGATACGCTTATGATGATGATGAAGGTAAACCTGGAAAGTAATTACGTTATACGTATTATATTCAGTGTTGACAGATACTAATATAGCATAAACTAGCTGAGCCCCAGTGTGTTACCCGCTGCATTTTCTTATGATAAAAAGTAGCCTATGTGTTAATCCAGGGTGTCATCTACCTCCGTATGAAATTTCATCAAAATCGGTCCAGCCGTTTAAGCGTAAAAAGGTACCAAGCTTACAAACACAAAAAATTATATATAATATATGCTTAATAATGTCGTACGAGATTCGTTAAATGTCAAAATCGTCATTAAGTAAACCCAAACCCAAAATAAGCTGCCTATTAATCAAGAATGCCAGTAAAACACTGTACAATTATGCCCCGCTTCCCCTAAATGTAATTTTGTTTTACGTATCGTGTATATCGCTCACGTTTATCCTCGTAGTTGATATGCAGAATGCCAATCGCAACCAAAATTAGTTATGTCAGTACCGCTAAAGCGTACACCATAATGAGTTCGAAACTCGCATTAAAACATCGACGTTTATACGAATCCCATTATAGATTTAACCTCAATCCTTTTTTAATTTCAGTAAGCTTAAAAAGCTGTTTTTGTATCATTTAGTGTTTTGCCAATATCTTCATTATATATCGCTCAACTCACGCCGGAGGAAAATCCTCGTGTAATGAATCTACACTTTACCTTAATTTCCATGAAAAGTGTTAGTGCTGTAGCAGTTTTCTTAAAGGAGGTTTTAATATTCCACTTTATTTAAACTAGCGTCGTAGTTAGATGCAAAGTAATGCTCACTTTGAAATACAGTTTTATAATGTAAGCAATTTTAAACTAGTTACTAGTAACCTTTTCCTTCTACCATCTAATTTAGTTTGTTTTAGCATGCAAACAGATTATAATATTAAAAATGCTATACTTAAGTCGTATTCTGCAATAGTGGTATAATAACGAGATATAAATTGTATATTATCAAAAAATAGAACATCATTTGAGATTTTATGAAAAAAACTATCATCCAAAAATTGATTCTACAAAATTGTTAAAACAAATTGCTTTTATGAGTCAATGATGAATGCGTATTTGAAAGTAATGATTATATTTTAACTTTTATTTTCGTATGGTGTACAATATAAAGCTGTTATTTCATCCAACATCAATCAAGCCGATCCATAATTAATCGTCAAACCAAATAAAAAAATGCAAGACTACAATTCGCTGGTTCACCAGCTGTCATTATGCAGCCCAGACCAGATTGCAGTTCATAACCATACTATTAAAGATCAATCATTATACACATACAGAAATGCACTTACTGGCAATGGTAGTGACATAAATTATTCAAGCATTGGCCTCGGGTCGATAACCCAGACATCGTGAATGGGGAAACATTATGGCTTATTCAGAAATTCCCGCTTAAAATAGCCACTGAAAGCCTCACTCGCTTAGTAGATCAAACTTGCTAAGATTGGCGTAGTAATGCATATATTTAGATAGGGAACCCCCTTTTTTTAAATCTAAAAGCTTTTGGAATATCTAAGTGAGATAAGAACCCGCTCTTGACTGCAACACTATCGCGTCAGTGGCAGCGATGGGGAGTGGATCGTTTTAGTTAAGTTCCTTAAAATAAAGTGGTCGCTCTTTAACTGAATTAAATCTTGAAAAGGTTAAATTTTATTGAATGCATAATTACTTTTATGAAGATATTTATGGCAGCACGCATAATTTCCGTACATATAATGCAAATGAAAATCGATATACTTAAGCACGGTTCATCTTTCTAAAGGTCGACTGTAGAATATAAATTAGGTCCTAACAATGTGAATGTAGCTTCCAAGAAAATAAATTCTGTTACAAAACCTTTATTGATTTACCTGCTCCTAATGTCTTTCTCTTCGAATCCCGATTCAATTCCCCATTTAGTACATTTACAATCAATCAGAGCTTTATCGCACTACTATCAATCTAATTTTAAAGCTAGAGACGAGGCAGAGACAGTATTCTAATGAAGGCGACATTGATGAACACGATAGTTGACTGTACTGATTTAATTCTGCATTATTTAGTACTAGCTGTGCCCGCGACTCCGTCCGCGTGGATATTCGAAAACAGCAATAGTATTCTATAATTGTTTTCTCACCCGGACTAAGTGACACAATATATTATGTATGTCTTAACTATAATATGACATTGACTATAATAATATAGTATTTTGTAACACTAACGCAAAAATTGGAAGGTGATAATGCAAATTAGAACAATTCTGTCGTACATGATTTTGGCGAATCCTAAACCGTTTACGCAGCGCACGCAGGAGAAGCTGTCGAATGGAAAAAAATCAACCCGATTTTGAAACATTCTTCATTGGTGCTCCGCTCCTATTGACCGTAGCGTGATGATATATAGCCTATAGCCTTCCTCGATAAACGGGCTATCTAACACCGAAAGACATTTTCAAATCGGACCAGTAGTTCCTGAGATTAGCGCGTTCAAGTAAACAAACAAACAAACAAACTCTTCAGCTTTATAATATTAGTATAGATGGTACGCTATGTTCACATAGATAGGACGGCATAATAGGTGCATTAACTTAATTGTTTATCGTTCTTGCATGATAAATGGTTTCATGATCTAATAGAAGAAATACTGGAACATTAATAAATGTTAATTTGGTATTAGTTTAGTTGGCAATTATTAATACCTACGTTGAATCTAAATTCATGACCTTTTAGGCTTTTATTTTTAAGGGATTTTTATTTATTTATCTTTATGGTTTCTAGTACGCTGGTGTTAAAACAAATAGCTTTCATGGCACACTTAAATACTGCCACAATCGCAATGTATGTCATCTACAAGATACCAATATTTATGAGATTCTGCCACTAATACTCCTGCGTCACCTTCATTTGTTTTCCGATCCGTCGGGACTCGTGACCGATATTTTCAACCATGTTGCAATACACAACGATCTATTAAGTCTATTCTTTACACCCACTAATCTATTTTTCCGGTATCCATTAGTTACCATCGCTTCCTAGTATGTCATTTACGAGACTATAATTGACGTTTTAAAAATATAATCTGTTGAGAATATGTGTTGACTGGTGCTTTATGAACGTTTGCTGAGGCGAGAATGCAGTATCCTTTACAGAAGCAAATGCTGCACTTTAATAGCCTCTCTAACTTGCAATCGAGACGGTTAGATAGCAAAAGTTTACTCTATCTACAGAACTTTGTAAGCCAAACTGAACTCCCTAATTTGCAAATTTCTATTTTGTATAATACTCCTTGAGTTTCATCTATTAAATATATCGGATAACTTCATTGATTGACTTAAATACATCCATTTTAATTACTACGATGTAGATATAATAATGATTCGTGGTATTAACTATTAACTCTTCGTAAATGTAATTAATATTTAAGAAAAAATCAGGCAGGATTTAGTTATTTTGGAGTAGCTTAAATTTTACTAACCGTTGAGTTGTAACGGGTGGAAGGTTCCAAGAAAGAACCAATAAATAATAATTCGATTGACAGTGACGAAACTAAACTTTTTGTCTATAATAATAACGGGAATTCAATGTAGATAATATACTTTTAGAAGTACAGTAGTAAATGTCTAGTCTGTTATTAATATCTGTTAACATTATAGAACAAACAATTGTTCCAAACAGCCGTACTGCACCCAAATGCCATTAATACGATTCGAGCATTATCTATCCGGGTCGTACATATGCAAAACACGACAATGCATTACATGTACTTATACGGAATGACAAGAAGCCGATGTTTCCAATCTTCGGTACGTAGCACGTACAGTCTGCAACAGAGTTAGTTTAGTTGGTAATTTAATGTTAAATAATTAAATGAGAGAATTAAATATCAATGAAAAACAAATCGAGTCATAGTCTCAAATTATGAAATACTAAAAAGATGAACTATTTTTTATATAGGAATATTTTATAAACTTCCTTCGTCCACCGGTGGACGGGTATGCTAAAACCCCAGGGTGTCCTTCTAACTACCTTACGTCGAAGGACGAGGGATCTGCGCTCGCTACACCGTATCCGCAAAATGATGATCTGAGATTGTTCAAACTTTTTAGTTTTAATGTGTGATTTTTTTGTCTATTATTGGCTTGTTTTTATGTTTAGCTACTGTTGTTGTTGACTGTACATATCGACCCCGATTGTAACACTGTGTTAACATTGTTGATGTTTGCTGTCGCGTGAATCAAACCTTAATGTCAGTCGATTGACTTGTTGCGGAAGATATAAACTTTGGGGTTTACGATTTACTTATTTTTACTCTTCTAAGAAGTAGTTTTGGTCAGTGTTTCTCAATGTTTGAAACGCCTTTGATACAAGATAGGACAGTAAAATAAAATATACAATAATATTCTTTAGTTTTTTTTTTTATTTCTTGAATCGATAATTTGACTTTTTCATGATAAATACGGGCTATTCATACAAAATAGTAGGTACCTATATTGTACTTTAATAAGATTGTATTCATAATATTATTATGTAGACATTTGAGAAAATGTTCGTACTTCTATATCGAATAGTGTTATCGAACATAATCTGTGAACCGTTATTTTCACGTTGTTTTAGAAACTACTCTAGAAATTGCTATAATATCATCTACTTCAGATAGCAATCTACTGCCCTGTAAGTATAGTACCTACTTTATACATTCAACGGGGCTATGAGGAAACAAACATTATCGTTAAAATAAAAAGCTTTTATGTGCATTGTTTCTGGATTGATTCGGTTTAACGATCCTCGATAAATTGTAAATAAATAATCGATTCTTTAAATTTAAACAGTCATTACAAATGTGGCAGCCTTATGAATTATGATTCTTACGTAACTAAATCTAAAGTTTTATAGAGATCGTATTTTTTATTTCATAACAATTTACGCACATCCAAAATAAAAACAATTCTGAGATTCGTAGATCTTTGGGTTATTTCCAAAGGCGCTAGAGAACGTTCAATTTTATTGTTTGTTGCAACCATGTAATTGGAAACTCTTACAACTTAGACATAATTTATTTCAACCTCGGGCTACTGAGAATAGGGATTTACTATCATAAAACTGTTAACACCTATGCTATTGTATAATAAGTAAAATGTTTGTTTATAAGCTTGTATGAACGGGCAATCTCCGCAACTAATGATTCGATTATAAAAATTCGATCACCAATTTTTAGAATGGACCTTCCGAAGGCATAATCTACTTTAATCCCGAAAAAATTACGGCAAAATTTTCTACGAAGAAGGCTTTTCGGTTATGGTCATCATGCACCTATTTAACGTTACATAAAAAACATAACAAAAGGTTTTACAACCGCTGCACTCCAATAACTGCTTCGTAGAATTAAATACTTTAGAGCAATGCGTATTCAAAGCGCAAGCGTTGTTAAAATAATAATCGTTAGTATGTAAATGTACAAAGTTCTACTTAACTTGGCTTTTTGTATCTGTCTATTGATCTATTCTATCGAATGTGCCCAATAGGTATCGAGAATTTAGAGAGGTATCGAGTATTAATAAATAGGTGTTTTCTTGTTGTCCTAAAATAACAAAAAGATTTTTTACACAATATGCTACTAAACAGCCTACAAATACAGCCATTAAAAACTACACTTAATACGAGTCCTTTAAATTCTCGATACATAAAACATAAACATAACATAACATCACGCCTGTAATCCCCAAAAGGGTAGGCAGAGGTGCACACATAGTACACCCACATTTCGCCAGTTATGTTTTTAGGTCCCAATGTAATAGGTGGCGAGCCTATTGCCATCAACCGGGCACAAATCCAGACTGAGTGCTGCCACTGAGAATTACGTAATGGAAAAACCCAGTAAACTTTGCTCGACCCGAGATTCGAAACCAGGACCTCGTGCTCAGCAGTCGCTCTTAACAACCACTACACCAACGAGGCAGTCTGTATCTGCAGTGTAAAATATAAAAAAGCCAAAGATATTAAATGTCATAATCTCATTAATGGCATCGAAATTTTTTTTCGTAACACAATTCTTAACCTGCCCATTAAAACGCTACATGATACTCAAAAGCAAAAATATATTTCAAAAGGAAACTCATGCAGTTTCGTAGTTAACACTCACCCAATCCGGTGATAAATCAAATTGGGGGCTGTTTATTAAAAATGGGAGAAATGATCTAATTTGATATGCTCATATTTTTAAACTTTACGCTATGTGGCTCTTAATTCGAAGAGACAGTATCAGTGTCGTTAAATTTTAATCTGCGGTTCTTTTCGTTCGGCTTTTAACTTTACGCCTCTTAACGCTCCTTTTAACTTTTTATTGGGCAGAACTCTGAGCTTCTGAGGCTAACTTTGTTTGTCGAGGCTCGCATTTTAATAAGCATCTTATGTCATTGTTTTTTTTATCTTAAATCCGTATGAGAGCTTCTTCAGTAGTCTTATACGTTTGCTTTGCGACTTAAACGAATCATGATATTTGATATTGACGTTAGTGGCTATGTTTGTGTCCTATAGTATTTTGTAAAGACTATCACACTAATATTAAAAAGGTGAAAGTTTGTGAGTATATTTGTATGTTTGTTACCTCTTCCCGATCAAACGGCTTTACCGATTTTGATGAAATTTCATACGGAGGTAGCTGACACCCTGGACTAACAAATAGGCTACTTTTTATCCCGAAAAAATGTCACAGGTAACACCGCGGGGCGCAGCTAGCTAATACATATGTGTCCTTTATTATATGTGGTGCAGATTTTGATAGTGCATTTTCTCAATTTTCTTGAGATAAATCTTAAAAAGCTTATACCTCGTTACAAAAGACATAATTTTGTTTCACCAGTCACCACGTCTGCTTAAGCCTTGAAAGGCGATTGTGTTTTCGCTCGATCTATTCCACATTATTCGAACTAAACCGTCTTCCATTACACTTTTTGTGTGATACTACCAGTAGCTTATAGTAAACACGGTTATATTAGTGATTTGTTTTGCAGTTTATCGACCATCAGTTACCGCCGCTCTGTTTGTTTTTGTTGATAGATCTGTTCAGCAAGGTTTAAGCAATCGGGTATTTCACTCCATTATAGTTGACATATTATCTTCTAACTAGGTACACTTTTTTTTTTTTTTTTAAAACGTCGCCCCACACTAGGAATTTCTCCTGTATCGTGGGTGCGTTTCACAAACATGAAATATCACATACACAACCACCCAGACGCGGGACAAACATCTGTGGTTCGCACAAAGTTTTGCCCCGTGCGGGAATCGAACCCGCGACCCTTAGCGCAGCAGTCCAATCACTTAGCCACTGCGCTAATCAGGTCGTCATTACTTTACATAAAACACATAACATCACGCCTGTATTCCCCGAAGGGATAGGCAGAGGTGCACATGTAGTAACACCCACATTTCGCTAGTTATATTTTTAGGTCCCGATGTAATAAGGGGCGAGCCTATTGCCGTCAATCGGGCACAAATCCAAACTCCGTGCACTGAGAATTACCTAATGGAAAAACCCAGTAACACTTTGCCCGACCCGGGATTCGAACCCAGGACCTCGTGCTCAGCAGTCGCGATTAGCAACCACTGGACCAACGAGGCAGTCCAGTACACTTTACTTTACGTATAACTTGGTCGGAGCCACGATCGAACGACGAATGATTGCACTGAAAAAAGAACCAATGTAAACTAGTTATAAATAAGGTTGGAATATTGCTCTATCAGTTTTTACTAGATGTTTCTGTCGACTACTTTCACGTAACCTGTTGTACGGTATGTTTGCCATTCGTCAATGTAAAATAAGTAATAAAAACCTTATGAATTATTGAGTAGGGCCACATTGATGCAAGGTGTAGGCGACATGATTAAAATTACCATTTATCTGTGTATATAGTGGGAATAATCGAGGTAGCTTTTTTTAATACGTAAAACTGCACTTATGACACAAAAAGCTGTATTTTAGATGCATATTAGTATATTTTTATAAATAAATTAAAGATCTCAATGAACAGTAAAGGTTAAATCAATCCTAAAAATTAATACACGCAAACTAATACAAATGATTAATAATATTTCATCCAATTACTCCTATTCAACCACTCTCAATAATACAAACAAGCGTTTAAAATACCGTAGATGTAGCAATATAAGGACCTGTAATAAACATGCTTAAATAAATTACTAACTACAAAATTAATTGGTAGAGCACTGGCTTTGACAGCTTAGGTACAAGGTACGCAAAACTAATCTCACGAGTTCCGATTCGCACTTGACCGGCTTTAAAGTCCACATGCAACATATTTGAACGGGGGCGTGGTATGACTAACTTAGTAATTTAATCAAGCTCCCGAATGCATCAGATTCTCTGTATTACTAAGCATTTGATAGAACTGATTGCATGAAATCGTTTCGTCGTCCGATCGTGATTGCGTCGGATCGCGGTTGGATATTATTCGATTAAAGCTCTGAATTGTTGCAAAGCTGTATGCGAATGTGAATATTATAGAAGTGTCTGTTTAGTTAGGGTCGAGATTACGTTCTTCTATGAAACGGATTTTAGACTTATGGATTTTTTGTACGGAATCGATAGGAGACTGCCTCGTTGGTCTAGTGGTAGCTAAGCGCGACTGCTGAACACGAGGTCCTGGGTTCGAATCCCGGGTCTGGCAAAGTGTTACTGGGTTTTTCCATTAGGTAATTCTCAGTAGCAGCACGGAGTCTGGATTTGTGCCCGGTTGATGGCAATAGGCTTGCCCCCTATTACATTGGGACCTAAAACATAACTGGCGAAATGTGGGTGTTACTATATGTGCACCTCTGCCTACCCCTTCGGGGAATACAGGCGTGATGTTATGTTGTTGTTGTTGTTATGATCGATAGAAATGTTAATAGATTTTTTCTTCAGGCATAGAAGACAATTTAACACATGCTTATCGCAGTAAAAATATACCTACATAAAACAAAAGAGGGACTACAAAATAGCGTTATTATAGCGTTCCACCTTTGAATTTATAATAGTGTTGCAATAGGCTCCAGTATTTTTTATTTCGTTTTATATAGTAACTGTCAGTGCAAGTCGAATCGATAACCATAGGTACTATTATTTAAAGTAAGTCCGAAGTAAATACTTCGAGTTATCCTCTTCGAATAGCTGTTACGATACCCGTATAATTTTATGTGGGCGATAAACATAGTATATTCTGTGTATTATGTTAGTATAAAATATTATAATACCGGAAAATTATACGGAGATATCGCTTAAAGTTAAATCTTGTGTAAAACAATTCTTAGATTCTCCGTCGTATAAATGATTTTTATTTTTATTTCGTCTGCCAGCGAATTTATTAGGGTATTAAATTTTGAAGTTGAAAAGAAGCCAGTATTTTAGAGTTCTAGCTATCAATAAGAAAACAAATAGCTCCCTTACTTATAAAAAATATCAGTGTTGAACAATTGATTAAATTATACCTGTCACTGTCGTTTGCATGTCAAAGAATAAAGATGTCAATATACTTAAAATGTAGTTAACTTACAACACATTTTGGCATCGTTTATAAGTAAAAAGGTATGTACAGGCTTATTCACAAAACGACTCACAGCACCTGATTGCTGTTAGTTATCATTGAATGTCTCTGAAGTTATTCAATGATAACTTAAGCTATCACTAAATAAAGGTTTTCTTCGTGAAATTTTTACTTTGACGTAAAACGTCTAGCGGTAACACATCAATATAAAAAAAACCCACTGAATTTCTTTAACTAAAAGATTGCTAGACCCTAAGTAAGGTTTAATTTAAAACACACGCGTTAACACCTAGACTATTCCGCTAGCTAACTGCTAGAAGACAAATAAAAAAACGCAGAGCCTTAAACCCCGTCGTTTAGGTCGTCGATCGCACTTATCCCGCTATTTGTTGGTACTAAAAGCATAAATCCTTTTCAGTCCCGATCGAGATAAAACAATTGCTTGTTGCTACACTAGCGACACCAACCACCCACACGCAACGTATTTAAAATGATCAGGGAATTGATACGGATCGCACTTAAAGGTTTTAATATAAGCGATGGATCGTTCCGATCAAATGGAAGAAAATCGTGACGATTAATTGGACGAAGTTAAGCAGAAAGGATCCATTCTTTATAGAACTAATTTTAAAGTATTTGACTTTAAAGTTTAGATCGTAACTCTTTATCAATGCGATACATAACATAATAGTAGACCTGCTGGATTAATGGCAGACAAAGGGTATTTTCTTGTACCTATTCTAATATTTGAATTATGGAATTAGGTTTACTTTTTTCATCTTTAGTATGTCTATCTCAATTTTGGTGTTGGTATGGAATGGATCCTTTCTGCTTAGCTACGTCCAACTGCAAGGAGTCATACACAATACGATATTTATGATTGCATAGTGTTTTGGTGCGATCTCCGATATCGTCAAGTAACGTTCATATCCATCAGTGATCTATTGTCGCGATCGGTCGGAAACGACTAATCGTACCCTATATGGGACAGTTTAAGTCAATGCAACAATATATTCACGATACAATTTGACGACTCGATTTGTGGAATAGCTTTGCGGTTGAAGATAAGGGTTAAATAAGATTCTCGTTACCTTAAATGTATGCCTACTATTAAGTTTCTAGTTTTGATAGTTTACGAAGAAATGTAAAAAACGGATAAATATAGGAGGATCACCTTGGTCCAACCTATTACTAGGTATACTATAGATACTAGTATCTCCTTTGTCTTGAGTTCGATTCTTGGGCACTGTAAGTCTAGTAGTAGTTTTTTTTATTAGGGCATTTTATAGTACGTCAGAGTTACGGGCAACCGGTGGATGCAATTAGCAAGTTCATTGTGGCGTTCTAAGGCTTCCCCCTTAGAGCGGGGGGGTTGCCATAATCCCCACGCCTGGGAAGTGGCTTGGGGATCGCCGTATTGGTGGTGAAGTTACAGAAGACACCGCTGCCCATCTTCTGGATTTTCCCTTATTCGCCTCTTGCGACACTCCACGAGAGGAAGGGGGTGTCAATCCTAGGTCGGATACCACTCGGCAATACACACGCGATGTTAGTAATTATATGAGCTAGACGTTTTAACTCAATCAGAATTTTGTGACAGTCTATCAATTGGTCACATTAAGTTGTAAGACTATTTCCTTCTGATAGCTAATTGGATAATTAATGCTCGAACTAACCTAGTTTTACTACAAGTACTTTCTTTAAAGATTTCCCCAGCCTTAAGAGCCCGTTTATTTACAAGCACTTCCGTGAATAGCGGGAGTGTTAACTTTTAATGCTCTTTTTCACAGAATAATGCTTATTAATAGTCCTTCACTACGAAATCCTGTGTTTAACTACAATAATAGGTACTTGGTATAAGTACACTTTTAGGAAGTCTCAATAAGTTGGTCTGCCTCGTTGGTCTAGTGGTTGCTAAGCGCGACTGCTGAGCATGAGGTCCTGGATTCGAATCCCGGGTCGGGCAAAGTGTTACTGGGTTTTTCCATTAGGTAATTCTTAGTAGCAGCACGGAGTCTGGATTTGTGCCTGGTTGATGGCAATAGGCTCGCCCCCTATTACATTGGGACCTAAAAACATAACTGGCGAAATGTGGGTGTACTGTATGTGTATACTTTCGGGGAATACAGGCGTGATGTTATGTTATGTATATTTAAATAAGTTGGTACTCTTTTGGGAAAGCGATCACTTGATACTCATCAAAGTCACTTTATTCATGTGCGTATTATAAATTAGTTATCAGTTACTAAAAACGGTGAAGGAAAACATCGTGAGGTAACCGACACACCTGAGAGATTTTTAAACGGTGTGTAAAGTCATGTCAGGGTCCTACAGCCATACGATAAGAAGACGAAAAAGTAATTTTATGTTCACATTTTTTTTAGTTCAAAGCCTAGCGTCAAATTATTGGTTATAATAATCAATTATTTATAATTAATTAAAAAGTCTCACGTACTTCTTGCTTAACAGCATGAAGAGTATAATTTCAAGAATTCAATAAAAGCTCCTTGCATAGTTTTCTTTTACATAATTGTAATCAATATCCAAGCGGAAACGCTCTTAATTGTTTACATCATAAGACTGCTTTTCCTGTACACTGCGTAGTCTTGTTCTCAACATACCTTTATGGAAGACATTTAATATTCATAGAGAGTAGCCATTTAAAGATTACTAGTGGATCGCGTTGTTTTAATCGTTCTTATTCTTACATAAAACCTCTTTGTCTTAATAATTTATTTTTCCATCTCAATATGACATGAGTTTTTCAATCAGCCTGTTTTATTTGAAGCCTTATATAGCTTATCAAGTTCATATGTTGACACAAGTTGTAGCCTACTAGTTACTACAAGAATACGTTGATCTTATAATTCTGGCTGTACATCCTGAAGAGAAGCATTATGGGCAATGTATTACACTGGTCTGTAAAACTAAGCATAACACTATTAATATTGCAATAACTTTTTAAGTTAATAAAAAGGACTTGTTACTTACGTATAGTTTACTATAGTCTCAATGAAATCCGATAAAATTTGCTATAAAACGATTTCTATTTAAATTTTTATCTAACTTCCATAGTTTAGAAAAAAAAGTGTACTTTTTAGTTTTGCCGTCTGATATTTGTGCTATGAATAGGATACACCCACTTTTACCATGGCAGCGTTGGGTTTACGTAATAGAGGATGATTTAGGCAGTGTTATGTAGGGAGTAGTCACTTTCCTGGTGTCAAAAGGACATAACCCTCGAGCGACAAGATCGAAGTCTTGGATAGTATCTTCTAAAATAAAAATACCAGAGTAAAACTGTTCTACTGCAGGGCAAATACTTCTTCTCATATAGATACTCCAGACAATAACTTATATTTAAAAATATTTATTTTACTTCCTAACCTCAAAGAAAATTCATTGTATAAGTATGTATGTAGGAATAAACGAAAAAATGTCGTAAAATATTCCTACCTGTCCATACCGTCCAGTATAGATTTTTCTAACCAAAAATAATGGACTCAAATGCAAAAGCCATATATTATTTTGGGTTCTAAATATGTTCGCAGGCTGGGAGTCAATTAGGCGGTCAGAAACGTGATTTGTGGCCTAACCCTAATTTATAGTATTCTACTGTCATCGCCCTAAGTGAATTATATCTCGCTGAATATGTACTGAAATTTCTATTCGTAGTTCAGGTGTCTGTGATACAGAAATAGCTCGAGTATTTAGACTAAAGTTGAATTTGCCTTATGCTATATCTCCCTTACTTATAAACGATGCTATGTGGTTTAAGATAATTACTTCTTAAGTCTCTATTCTTTGACATTCAAACGACAGTGACAGGTATAACTTGATCAATTGTTCAACACTGACAAGTTACGCAAATTTAAATCAGCTGTTAGCTGCAGTGTTGTCAGAGAGAAAAATAGACGAGTCACAAACGGTGATACTTAATAATGAAGGATGACGTATCTAAAGTAGGCACAATATTTGCTAAAATACAATTACAGTATACAACATTATAATAATTGATTATTATTTATGTCTAAATGCTCTTTCGTTTCTACTTAAAGGTAATTCTCCTTTCTTTTTTACTATTAGAGGGTTAACTTAAGTTTAGTAATGCTTAACCTTACCTTTAGAAAATACGTAACTAAGTCCTCATTAATAGGTAAGCTAGTTACAAGCACTAGTTCTTCACCTAGTTACCTTTAGCCATCCGTAACAAACTCCTTACCTACAAATACACTAGCTTCAAGTAAAAAATCTAGAACATTCCAGCACATTCGTCTACCACCCATCATGTCCTATAACGTTGTAACAGGCGACGTATTACAAAACACCGTCCTGTGGCTTTCGCAGCCATTAAAACCTGTTAACAAATTAAAATCGGAAGTTTGCGGTGTGGAACCAAGGGAGCGGCAGTTAGCCGACTTCAGAACAACAAGGTTGGATTTCAATCTTTCATTCCCCACTTGCAAAGTTGGATAATGTTTTTTATCCGATTACCGAGGTCGGGTTATGAATTTAACATTTGTTGCTGATGTTACCTGATATTGTTTCAGGGTTGAATGTTTATACAATGATAACAACGTAACGTAACATTACACCTGTATTCCCTGAGGCTGATGTATTGTTTATTATTGTTATTAAGAGCCCATAGTCCCACTGCAGGGCAAAGGCCTATCTACTCTCTTGAGGAATACCTAATTTAATAAACCATTTAACCCAAACCGGGATTCGAACTTAGGACCCTACACTCAGCAGCCGCGCTCAGCGAACAGTAGACCAACGACGCAGTCATATAATAAAAAGTACTAATAACAATGATAATTTCCTTCACTGCCTATAGCATGATGAGTTAGGTGTTCTACTCCAATGCTAATACGACAAATTAACTTAATTAAGTTTCATAAATCCTATCATTTATAAAGTCTCAAAGAAGAATCTTGTCAATGACAGAAAGCTAGCAAAACCATAAAAATTCTTTGAAAATCACAATTAGGATCTCAAATTTTAATAAAACTGAAGAAAATTCCAATAACAAATAAATTCGTAGAAGACCTTTTGATATTATCCTCCTTATTACTTAGATTATAAATGTAACTACGTACCTAATAATATATTTCGAGTTAAATCCGCACTAATAATTTAGAATGTACGTCGGTACCTACCTGCCAATATTATTGGGAACTTCATTTAAGGGTAAGCTATCTTATTACCGATATACCTAAACATAATATATATTTAACTAAATTGAACTTTTTACGGTCTACTGCGTTTTGCTTTTGCTTATATTTACCCGAGAATTCTTCTTCTTATCGTTTGGTTGATGGTCAACCAGGTGTCAAAGTTTAAACCGCCATTAGGTCTCTGACATAACTTAAGACGCAGTTGAAAAATCTCTCAGATATGCCAGTTTCCCTACGATTTTCCTTCACTGTTTTTAGCAACCGATAACCGAGAATTGAAGAATCGAGAAGAATGCAATAGCAAAGTTACTTATCGTTTCGATTAACAAACATCGCAATATGCTCATCCATCACAATCCAACAGTAAAACGATTCTCATTCTTTGTCAGCTTTCACAGTCATATTTATATAGCTCGTAAATTTCCAATTACATACCAACAACTTTGGCGCGGTAAAAATAAAATGTTTGAAGGCAGGAAACAGATACGCTAGTAGTAATTGGTGACATCCGGCGGATAGTGCGCGTACTATTGTAACAAGCGAACGCCACGAATTAACAAATAGGCAATAATTTGTCGGTGGAGTGCAAAGTTGCGGTAATAGATACATGGTTTAGACTTTTATTAGTCACCAATCTTGTTAGGCACCGAATACATAAGCTTTGTTTGCGCGATTTGTGAATAAACCTTTATGCCTTTAAGTTCATCAGAGATTAAGTTATAGTGGTTATAAATAGTTGGTAAAGACTTGAACTTGGTAGGAAAAGGCAAAATTTCAGTACCTTATCTATATAGAAGATTAATCTTTAGACACAGAAAACAGTTAGGTAACTTATCTTCAATATTTGTGATATTTCGATAAAATTAATGCTGTTACCTATTGCCTCTTTCAGGCTATTAAACGTAAGCCTTTAGCAGTATAACTTAATTATATTTTCAAAATATTTTTTTATGGTCATCTTTACAATATTTGTAATTATTAATAGCATAAAAACGAGTATTTATTTACTCTCTCTTTTTCAGCCAATCGCCGTCCACTGCTGGACATAGGTCTCTCATAAGTTGAGCCACAATTCTCAGTCCTCCATTTATTTACTCATGTTCTAAAATTAAATGCGAGTTCTAAATTGCGTCCAATAAAACTTTGATAGCTCAATCTGGAGTTCACCCGTTAAAGAAATCTTCGGAATTGGCCCGAATTAGATCGAAATAATTAGATCCAAGCGAAGAATGCGAAATTCTCTCCGAGTAAATCGAACTGGGCCTTAAATAAAATATTAGCCAGACGGGCGGAAACGTATGAAATTCTAATTGCTCTACGCCGATGATTCACGTGCCGAATCCTATCTATTTTTAGGTTTCAAACCGGACGAGATATGGTTAGCATCTGAACTGCAAAATTTGTTAGTAATTTATGAGTAACTGACATATGCAAATCGCAAGTTTTCGTTTATTGTGGCGTTCTAAGGGGTAGGCCTTTGTTTACCAGTGAACGTATACCAGATGATAATGATAATGATGATGAGTAACATGTTAATAGAAATTTTCTGTTACTAAGATGTTTCGTGACTGAAGTACCGTATACTCTCGTAACTTGACGCTACAGTGATTATATTATTCCAAAAGCAGAACTTTTGAAGTAACTCTACTAACTATATTCTGATTTACTTAGAGAAAATAAAGATGATCGTCCAGAACACATAATGCCAATTTCATTTAAACAAAACGAAAAAATCAGACGTCAATTTTTCAGCTGAACAAAAAGAAATTAGACAAAGAGACCCCGTTTTCCAACAAACCAAAACAAGAAGATTGCTGAATAACAAAAAAAGCTATAAAATCAAACTTTAATGTAAATAAAGCTTATTTTGTGTGATCTGTTAACGAACAAATAGTGCCCTTGTGAGAATTTTATGGGCCATCAAATGCCAGTAAAAGGTTTAATGAGAATATTAAACCACGCCTTTGTTGTAGCTTTATCAATTCTTAAAGTTCATTTGCTCGGTTTATGATAGATTGTTTATTGATGAAGGAGAATTTAATTTGGGCTTTCTGTCAAATTTGGGTTAATTCTGAGTTAATGTGCGTCTAAAACTGCAATTAGCAAATAATGTTTTATTGGAAAGATTATGTCGATTTTTAAAAATACCACTGTAATTATGACTTGAAAGAAAGAAATTAATTTAAAAAAATATTCGTTATATATTGTAGTAGTAACTTGGTATCACAGATATACCATTTATTATAAAGAAAAAAGTAAACAATCAAAAAGAACCACTAACCATCATCCCTGCTAATGTAATCCCCACAATTTCCCAACAAATGACATACATGCACGTACATCGCATTAATCAAGGTGTCCCGTATCAAACTGTGGTACTAGATCATCTCATCCTTATCCCTCTTACGCCCATCTGTGACACCGCGGAGATAACCCGAATAACTTTCGGAGATAGTTAACACGCTCGTATAATTTATTACAATTATTGCAGCTGGTGAGATAATAAGGAAATCTACGCAGATTAAGGTTTATTACGAAGTTAGGCTAATTGCGTAATTATATTTTGATTGTTAAGTTGGTATGGTGTTTTTTTTCCAGAAACAAAAGCGTCAATGTTTTTTCTGGAGTCAGGGGGGAGGGGTATAATTTCCCTTTTTGCCTTTTTCAGACAAGAGTTACAATCCAACCAAAGATCGATAGTGGCAGGTTGTTGACCGCCAATCGATACATGCAAAGAAGAAGCTACTAACATAAAGTCACGCCTGTTTCCCTGCGGGGTAGGCAGATACCACGGATTACGGGTACTTAATTTTCTTCGTTAGACGCACACGACCTCGCTACATGACCTATAAACTGATTAATTTTAAACGCAAAACAGTGCAATTGTTTTACTGAGGTCCTTGGAAACCTGAACGGAATTGCATCGGAAATCGCTAATTATACGGTAATGGAAGGCTACATTTCTATGTGCCGTGCAAATAGGCTTAGCTTATTAAATGCTTATTTCTCAATCACGACGGAATTGCAATGTGGCACTATTTTAACCTACCTAATTTATAAAACTAGATAATATACTTGTATGTCGATTTAGAGATACGTGACTTGAACTCTAATTGGCTGAGTGTTAGAAGTGTAGTTTTATCCTTTAAAGGGTAAATAAGCGTGGCGCCAACATAATTCACGCTTTACTTATAGTCAGGACAGAATATTATTACACATTGCAACCAATCAACTGCCTCGTTGGTCTAATGGTTGCTAAGCGCGACAGCTGAGTACGAGGGTTCGAATCCTGAGTCGGTCAAAGTGTCACTGGGTTTTGCCACTAGTTAATTTTCAGTAGCAGCACGGAGTCTGGATTTTGCCCGGTTGCTGGCTCGCCCCCTATTACATTAGGACTTAAAAACATAACTAGCGAAATTTGGGTGTACTATATGAACACTTCGGCCTACCCCTTTGGGGAATACAGGCGTGACGTTATGTTATGCAACCAATCAATATACGATTTTTTAGGTTTTATTATATACTGCGTTTTTGATTACTCAATATACTCATGGATATTAAAAAACCCCTTTAATGATAATGTGATTTCTTTGTGTAGAATAAAAGGTACGAGTTTATTTATAAAATTCATTCACAATATGGAAATATGTTCGTAAATATGCGTTAATATATGGTAACATTTTAAGCTTTTGGCATTTCTGTAAATAAGGCAAACGCTTGGTATTCGTTAATTTTATAAAAGTATTCATTGTTTTTGTTAAATGATACATGATAAATGATTTTATTTCTGCAAATAGGTTTAAAAAAAACACTTTTACACGTCTTCTTTTTTAAAACTAGATGGCATCGGCATTTCCTAACTGACTACCTCTGAGAAGAAATACCGAAACAAACTCAGGGGTCAAGGTCTCTTTTAAAGTCCAGACAAGCTCAATATTTTATGTGAGAACAGTAATTATTAAATACAAGAAAGTAATTTTTGTATTTACGTTCCATAAAACAATTTATTCATAGCTTCCTTGATAAAACAAGGTAAATATTTTGTACAATCTGAATATAACTACTAAGATAATTATGAAAATGGAAGGGAAAATCAAATGACATATCATTTGTATAATATCGAAGAGTAAAAATATCATAAATCTTTATCCTTTACCTCGACTGTACTCTCTTTAACTCGACTGTACCTCCAATCAAAATTAAGTTGAATATTGTAGCTTGTAGCCTAACTAGAGTTCCAGAAGTCTATAAAACTATTTCAAAGCAATTTGATCCTTATGTCGTGACAGATAAAAGCCACACATCAAGTCACAATCCTACCGAATTCACATCACACGTCTATGTTATAATCTGGGCTTATTTCGGGCTATTCTTATTTAACGAGCTGTTTTACATAAAGATACAAGCATTCCCAGTGTACGGTACCGCTGGGAGCTATTAACTTAAACAAACCAGCAACAAGCAGTATGTAAACGTTTCGTTATATTTTCTTCATGAAACGAATATTTTTGATGTTAAACTGCTGTTTTTTTGCTTTTATTTTTAACCGACTTCAAAAAGAAGAAGGTTTTCAATTCGTTTGTGTTTTTTTTTTAAGTAGATGCGCTTTATTCGTGGTAGATCCCGTTTTTGTTTGCGAAGGACAAATGAACTCACGATTTTTTTTTCATAAACGGTTTTATTAGGACGATGTTAATTGCGCCTGCGTTGTCCTAGAGTAGGCATATTGATAATAACCAAGTACATGACATCGAATGTCGCTTGCAAAGCTTGATTAAAATTACACTTTGTTTGACCGAAGCAAATAAAAGACTGCGCACCGCATAACTATAGCTGAGCACATACCTACCAACAGTTTTTCTTATTTGCCATGTATTTTTTTTAACAAATTCAAGTGCTAACTCACATAAAATAACCGAAAACATATGAAAGCAATACTACAAGTGGAAAGGCCATCGCAAATTCAACTTGCGCAGTTTTACTTCAAGTAGTTTCAACGAGCGCTGTAAACGGTGTAAATATTTGTTTTGTTCGTTCGAACGCAACGAAAGTAGGTATCGGGCGATCGGCACTTCTCGGCTCTTGTCGGCTCGTAATCGGAAGTGACAGCGCGACATTGTTTTTATACGCTATGTTTGAATAGGGAATGCGATGGTAGGAATTGGGATGCATTCATTTGTGTTGGTGGTAGGCGTGATTGGTAATTGGCTTTGGACTTACACAACATATAAAAAAAATAATTGCGCCAAACTTTAGTCTACTTACCAGAAAATAGGCTTTACTATCTAGAAAGGAAATCTCTGCATTATTTGTCACATTAATGCAACATTGCCTTAAGACGTAGCAACACATTCACAACAAATTGCCTGTTCAGACAGTTGACACAATAGTCAAACAACCGCCTTGTATCAAATTATTATGAGGTTCAGTGGAACGAGAAAGGGATACATAGGTCCTAACAAATGGTTATTATTTTTAAGTAACTAATATTAATTATAGGTACCAAATACTACAACTAGTCCTTGATAGTATCGGCATGTTACCCCTTGAACCAATCGCACTTTATAAGTGTTATGGAAGTAGCTCGAAACCTAGGTATTCCTAGGATTCAAGCTAGTTCCATCTTACATCCATCGGGTACTTTTTATTCCGTAAATGACGCAACATTTTCTCCACAGGAACCTCGAGAAAATGTAGCAGTAATATCGACTGCAGTCTTAGATTCAATGCATTGCAGGAGTGCATTAATAAATGCCAAGGCAATTTTATTGGTATCGTTCGTGTGTTTACACCTTCGAGGGTTTATTCGTTCTTATTCTGCGGGGAGCGAACGCGAGGTACGCTATCCATCGATCACTATCCTTAGAGAGTAAACCGAGAACGAGTTTAATGCTAAAATATTTATTTACTTTAGCTTCCCTGAAATCCATTATGTTTGTGACCCCTGAATTGTCAGAAGAGCATTGTACAGTTGTGATCGAAACGTTAATGAAGAATATGCGCATTCTGGTCGCATTTGTCAATCAATTTATTAAAAAAAACAAAATAATTGACAATTTTGAAACCATATTATCTACTATATATCCCGGTTATACTCACTTGTTTGTTTTGGCTGGGCATTTACCGCACTTAGCCTCTTTAGTGGGCCATTGTGCGTAAGGTTATACTCACGTCGATATTCGGGAATGCCCGACTAGTTATTATAGTAAATTTTGAAACCGTTCTCAGCATATTATGTACTTGGTATTAGTTTCTGAGGGGTTTGTAGCTACGTGGCTACCGTGCAGACTATTCGATCTGCGAGGTTAAACCGTGCTCTCCGCGGTTATTCTTGTGACGGGTGACCGTTCACATGTCGAGACCCCTCCCTGCTCTATGGCTCGTGAAGTCGATGGTCCTGTGCCTGATCTCTATCCGGTCGTGTTGGTCTACCGTCCCATCAGACTATGAAAGTGAGGGAATAGGGATTGAGCCTGTGTTAGCGCGCATACTTGTGCTCTATAATATATTCAGCGTTGTTGGCTAGTCTCAGCTGAGACAGGCCGCCGTGACCGAAATCAGCCAGGAGGACATTAGTTTCTTATTCTATGGATTCAGTAGGTCGGTGCTTGAGTGCCCATTAATTATAAAGTAATTAAGAACTAAAAGTAGATAGGGTTTCGTAGAGAACAGAAATACATCAAATTAATCATGAACTAACGGATTTACGATTATATGGTACGTGCATTAAACCCACAATCACCTATTAACATAGAAATAATTGCGATCGCACTGATTGCTCATCATCACGTGTATACGTGGACAATCACGACCAAATACAGTAAATGGTGGTTGGCTAATATTTGCCTGTGTTGCTCGTTTTCAATCTCATTTGGAGTGTAACGAGCTATTTGCGAGTACCCGTTTATTGCTCGCACGCTCAACGTCAGCGTTTGCAGGGTTAGAACAGGTTGAGTATTATTTTAATGCTTTCAAGTGCTCGTTTGTGTTCGGCGTGCTTTATAACCCGAAACCTTATTTATGTTTACGTATTGATGGGTTTTGGAATGTATGTAAATTCGAAAAATCTGGTGCATTCAGAATTAAAGTAAGTTTAAATATTACAAAGAAATGCTATTCAGAATGTAGCAATGGAACCTAATGCGCGAAATTCCTTACTATCCTTAATGTCATTGGTATTATTTTTTTATAAACTTTTTTGGCCACCGACTGAATTCCATTTTTAAATTCCTTGTAAACGTTGTTCTTAATGTTTTTAATGTACTAACATTCCTGTTTTCTGTTTCAGAATGAGTAAAACTCAAAACAGCCACACCTATATGTAAGTACCAAATTTTTTCTTTAAAAATGCATTTTCCACTATTCAACGCACCTAAAGAGTTCTTCGTTTAAAACTCTCCCAGAAACAGCTTTGCAAGCAACCTCGTTGTACCTCGTATTAAAACCTCAGCTGCAAGTTTCAGCTAGCCATTATCTTCAGAAGAAAAATATTTCTGTATCAATAAGATAAGCGAAGCAATCTCCTGGTGACCTAGAAGATATTGTAGTACTACGCTGCTCTCCGTATAAAAAGCTGTTTTTGAATAAAACGATAGCGTACAAACCGGTTATTGTAAAATCAACTCTGGTTATCAGAGATAAAGTTGAATTTTAAGGAGTAAAATCCGTGTCGTTTTCAGACACTGAACTTTTGTTTCACGTTTAGAACTGTGCGAAAAATGCTAGTCTAATTATTTTTATTCATGCATAGCACATACGGGCGATTAGGTATATGGTTCAAGTTCTTACTACAACAGGCTAGCAAATTTCTTGGAGTATTGTAGAATGTGAAATGCGCTTTAAAGCCCAAAATCGGCGTAAATTTTAATATCAGTGTTGGCTTATCAGGATTTTTCATGGAACTACTCGTATATTCGAGTATCAGTTGCACTGAATCCTTACAACATTTTTCAAATTTCCTTTATTAATTTTGATTCAAGCTTAGCATGGGCAAAAATGACACCAAAAGTCTTATAGTACAGAACTGCTGAACGACATGATCAATCCAAAAAGTAAACAAGGTGAAATACAAGCTCGAGTACATTTATAAGACGACTACAAGCAATAACAGAAAATACAGCACAAAACTCATCCTTCGTATTCCGCTCCAAATCTTCAATTTAAACCAATACTTAACGATACTGTACGATCCAAACTACATCCAACTAGACAGTGGGCAAAGTTCTGAAATAACAATATCATGTGAAACTCTGAAACAGTTTTTTGCAACAAGGAGCAATACAATCGAGTTGAGAGGTGTCCCAGCTACGTTTGTTATAACCGTACGATAGGAATTGTGTCGGGAATTTTAAAGAAAGTCAGTAAAGTGTTTTGTTATATAGTGGCTCAGCTCAGGGATTTGTTGCGACTTTATAGCTTATGTACAACACAGTGAAGATGTAAACTTGTGAATGTTGTCTCTACAAGATCTTTTAACCTTTATGAATGTAGTGGAAAGATAAACTCTTTCTATAAGCACTTATAAAATGAAAAATGCTTAATCGTAGTTTAATCAAGTTGTGTTCTGTAGCAACAAAGACGCTTTATAAAACATTAGCTGCACCCCGCGGTGTTAACCGCTACATTTTTTCGGTAAAAACAGTAGCCTATGTGTTAATCCAAGGTGTCAGCTACCTCTATATGAAATTTCATCAAAATCGGTCTAGCAGTATGAGCATGAGGTAACAAACATACAAACACACTCACAAACTTTCACTTTTATAAATTATTAATAATATTAGTATGAAGTGTGATTCTCAATAAAACTTAGCATAGCTTCCTAATCAATACAATACATGCTAAAATGATTTTGTCAAGAAGAGCATTAGTTACTGCTTTAGAAATCTTGATGACTGATAAGTTCAGATTATGTGACAGAACTAAAACTTTGATCTTGTCTTACTAAAATCGAGTCTATTACGGCTCCACAAAACAGAAAAATAAAATTTAGAGCCCCATTTATATAAATAACAGAAACACTAAAATCCAGTGTTAAGAATCAGGAACACGAACAAAATCCACAAGGATTCCACGAATTGCTTTCAAAATTTACTGTTGCCAATATATCTGGAGATCGCTAGCCTGCATTCAATAGCGTCGAAGGCCGGATCACAAGTTGCGCCACACTCTTCCTGCAAGAAATCTTACAAAAGCTTTTAAACACTCTTCACAAGGATTCACACAAAGCAACCTATACGTTTCACCTCAAGGAGTACCATAATTTTCGCTAACAGTTTCCTTACTGCAAAATATATATAAATTATTTGAGAACGCCTTCCTCTCGATTCTCGAGGACGTATCGTAAAGCTGCAAAACCGTTTTCGATGTAAAGCACTTTTCACACAGCCGTAGTTACCGCGGTACAATGACCCACTTCGGTTTTTAACAATAGCCTGTGTTGGTTTTATATTTTAGGTTACTTTTTTTAGGTATAGGTTAGGTGATATTATTCTGTAAGTCTACTAAGGCTGTGTGTATGACCTTAAATTGCAGCACTTTAAAGTTTTGGTAGAATTGTTGGAAATGTTTGGTTTTATGTAAAGATCTGGAAGTAGTTCAAAATAAAAAAAACTTTTTGACACTTGTGTGAATATACATATTATTTTCTTATTTTACAACTACACTTGCATAAGATGCTTGACATAAGCCATTTATACACACTTTTACATTATACACTCGTGCAATATTAAGCGGTTTTATGCTTGTATTTTCTTAACGGCTGGAAAAAGAAAACACTCCAATTATGATTTCGAGATGAAATCAGTTTCTTAGAATTTAAATGCATATCTGAATGACCCTTTAGTCTTTCGTTTTAAAAGACAGCGTACCTCTTTGTTTGTTAGCAAACATTTTCTATCTGTGTCTCTCACCTGCTATTGGAGTTTCTCAGCCACTTCTTCAATAAAAGTCGAGATGTCGAATTCTATTTCATGATTATGTATCTATCTAGGTGATTATGACAAATATTGATAATTTTGAATAACCTAAATGTAAGACATTGGCATCAATTTGTGATAAGATTTGAACGTAGGGAACGATAAGTCTAACTATGTTTCCCTACGAGTGAAATTGGATACTTGCGGGATGATGTTTTGATGGCCAGATGTAACAAAAAAATCATGTACTGGGCTGCAAGTTCAAATCTATCCATTTAAAGCTACATGTTTAATGAAGATAATATCTGCTTTCTAGTCATGAAAATTAGGCAGTGTGGTAATAATGTTTCCATAACAATTTTTTACTCTTCAGTTATAGCACTGCCGTTACGTTTAGATCTACGATGGTACCATTGAATTAACCCATCGCTTTTTTTTTAAAAAAAACGTCACCACACTAGGAATTTCTCCTGTATCGTAGGTCCGTTTCACAAACATGAAATATTCACATACACAGACACCCAGACTCGGGACAAACATCTGTGGTTCGCACAAAGTTTTGCCCCGTGCGGGTATCGAACCCGCAACCCTTAGCGCAGCAGTCCAATCGCTCAGCCACTGCGCTAATCAGGTCGTCCTTTTTAAAGTCAGTCATCAGTCAGTAAGTATCTTACGTTCTTTCTATATTCGACAAATGTATTGAATCATTTTACGGTTCTATTTGTATACTATGACACTGGACAAATTCTGTATTGTTCGGGTTTTATCTCCGAATTCAGTGACCGGACGAATGTGATTGTGCCCTTGGCTGCAGGTGTAGATAGCTGTATTGTATGCGCTTGAGTTTCAGCGCCTTATGTTGTGTGTTTATTTGAGCTTGTAACTAATATTTGTCGCAAGTTTAAAACTTTGTTATCAGTCTAAAATAAAAGAAAGTAGATAGAATTATGTTTATGCATCATGGGCGCGAAACCATTTGTAGGATTTGTAATAATAATAATAACAGCCAATAATTGTTCTGTTGCATGGCAAAGGCCTCTTCTTTTAAGGAGAAAGATTGACCAGTGATCACAATGCTAGCCCGCTGCGGGTTGGCGATTTCAGATAATTAAATCTAGGTTTTCTCACGATGTTTACACCACCGTCAGTTAGTGGTGTCTGAGAATAACTAAGAAAGTATTTATGAAATTGAAAAAGTCACATTGATACTTGCTTGGGGTTAAGTCTGCAACTTTGTGCATACAAATACGGTGTGTCAACAACTAAGCCACCACGACTTTTAGGAATTGTGAAAAAAAGTTAAATACCTACCGAATTGATAGCTTTGATTCCACAAGAACTTTCGAAATGACGAATGAAAAACGACGGCACACGCGCTGCATTCGAACACTCGATATTCAGAACGACAAGTTCAACCAAGGTTCAGACTGCGGATACTGGAATTACATGGTGTAATTACCTCATAATGTACTGCATATTTTACTTGATATGGCTGTATTAATAGACTCCTTATACACCGCAATATGCCGTGTGCGAGTGGCGATAATGACGCGACTTAAACGTTGTAGTACGTATAATATGTGTCCGTATTTCAAAGACAAGTTCAATTTTGCGTAATTATCTTGTCCCACCTTTAATCTGTCACATTTCCTTATTTGTCGAAAAATCAATAAAATACAGACTTTTAAAGTACAACGTTAATTAAATTTAAAAGCTTGCAAGAGGCCAAAAATGTTTGCGACCCAATTAGTGCAGCGCCCAAATTGAATTTTTGGCTAGTGTTTGTTTTTTGTTTTCAAGGTATCGTCTGGAATGTCAGATTGTATCTGTTACTATAGAAATGCGTAGAATATGTACATAATTGTGGTACTATTTTCGTGACAACGATAAACAATATAATTAAATTATTTTACTGAAAAGCACCCAATGTTGTATTTCATTTGTTTTAAGATAAGCTTTGAATTGAGGGTTCGATTCAATCCTTCTACGATTCAATCCTTCTATTAAACAATAGTGTGCAATATACTAATTTAACCCAACCCATCTACTAAAGTAGGCCCCCAAAACTTAACAAAAAAATATAATATACTAAAGTAAATTACTTCACTGATTGTCTGTTGCAATTCGTGACTAATGTATTCCGAGTTTTTGTGTTCGTTATTCAGGCAGATGCCCCAATTTTGAGCGGAGACGGAGCGGCGAACTTTTAATTTCCCAACAGATTAGTATTAATATCCAGAGTGATTATTACACTGGTAATTTTTTCAACCATCATCATTACTTCTGCCAACAGCTTTCTTGTTTCTTATCCTCTTATAATTGTAATGTATTTTACGTAACTTCTTTTTTATCCTATCGGCATGAACTCATTGTCACATGGGAATAGGCCATGCCGTGGTAGAGATTGGTTAGTCAACAAGAGTGGTAGGGTTGACCATTCAAGGTGCTTCAAACCTACCTACTAAGATAATTATCGTCGATCGTGGAGATTCTTTCCTTCACTTTACGTCACATAACCATAAGAAGAGCAATTGCACTTAAACTGAACCAACTAAAATGACCAAATAATTTTTATGTTTAAAATTTAATTAATTTAAGTATGAATATTTAGCCTCAGATTTATCGTCCAGTTGCAAAACACCAGTTTTGTTCTTTATGTCAGTACAAGTGTAAATCTATTCATATGAAATAAAAATAGCTGACACAATTTTCATGTAACTCTATGATTGTTTTAGTGTGCAATGAAATCCGATGCTCCACGAGACAGAATGATGCTTCTTGTCATTCTTTTTTTAATAAACAGTAGCTGCGGTTAAGAAATTTGGAACTCCAGGGATTTGTAACGAATGTCCTATTACATAATTATAAGTATCGCGTTGCTCTTGAGTTGTTTTTGTGACTGCTACCTTAAAAAGTAAAGCGGTGGGTGAAAAAGGTGGACACGTTTTTTTGGTCGGTCTACGACGTTAAGGATTTAGACAGAAAATTTTGAAAGGGCTTTGACTGATCTTTGTTTCTTATGTTATACTAGCTGCGCCACGCGGTGTTTCCCTCTACATTTTCGGAATAAAAAGTATATGTTAATCCAGGGTGTCAGCTACCTCCATATATAGGTACAACTACAAATTTCATTAAAACCTATTCAGTAGTTTATACGTGAAAGAGTAACAAACATTAATACATACAAACTAATATAATACATACTACTTATTGTTGCGGTGCATATCAGAATTGTAGTCTAACCATAGATAGTTGAAAGTGTTACCATACATACCTCTTTTTAATATTAATGTAGACTCTTTAGTTGAATACTGGAGTTATTATTGTATCAAACACTATTGTCTCATTGAATTAACTGGCGTACGCTACACTGATTAATATCTCACATGAAGCTGAGCCCACATTATTCATGCTCTTCTCAGAACGCCTTACAGCAGTCATTTGTTTAGTAATTGATATAAATTGGTAATCATCTCTGTGATCTTTTCTCAAATAGCTTATAAACCGTCTTAGCAATATATGTATAGAATCTTTATAATCTCGTTGTATTATTCTCATCATCATCATCAGCCGAAAGACGTCCACTCTTCAACAAAGGCCTCCCCCTTAGAACGCCACAATGAACGACAACTTGCCAATTGCATTCACCGGTTGCCCAGCAACTCTGACGATAACGTCTTTTAGGATGAGATAGTAAAAGAAATTATGCGTTTTGATCTTCCTTTGTTTAATCGAGTATGCAATGTATTGCTAGAGATCTATATTTTGCTTCGATCTTTTTTAGCAAAATATTGGTGCATCCTTTTATAACACGCGTGCGATAGGTATTCAAAAATATGTTCCTTGTGTTTACTTTTATTAAATTGCTTACATTAGATACCTAGTTTACATCATCATCATCATCCACAGCCTTCAATATCCCACTGCTGGGTATAAGCCGCCCTTAAACAGTGCCACCCGCCGCGGTCCTGCGCCAATCTTGCCTAGTTTACATAATGATTATAATTTAATATGCGCTTCAAATGACTAACCAAAGCCATGTTATCCAAATAGCTTTCTATTAAGTTTTTCTATTCCTGATGAAGTTGTTTAAAACGCGGCACTGTTGCCCCGAAACTGCTGATTACTGATTCGATAATGAGATGCAGTTCCTATGGAGTTATTAATTATCATCGATAAATATCTTATCACGTTTGCATATCAAGTAGCTCACTAAATCAATCACTTTATCTACAGCACTTAAAATTCCTCGTACTTCATTACGCTCATTACACATTGCATAAGTTATAAAAATTCAAATGACATTAGAAAGCATAGAAACCGATCAATCGATTACTAAAGTTACAATCGATTTAAATCTCGGCAACAATCGGATGATTTAATGCGCACTCTTCGATAAACTTGTCGGTAATTTTTCAATCATCGCCTTTTACCACATAGACGATTTGAATCGATAATCGATTCTACGGCATTGCTTGAACATTCTAAATACTGTGTTTGTTTGAATGCACATTCGTTTGATTTATCGATACTAACTGTGTAATCGATACTATCGATAATGATGCACATAAGCCTAAATAAATACAGACAAGATAAAACTATTGAATGAGAAAGATTTAGGAAGGTGTGGGTGTCTGTATTTGTAATGTAAATAACGCGTTTGTTTTCTTTGCCGCCGGGAATTGACAAATAATTGATTATGTACTCAAGATAACAATTATAGTCGTTTTTTAAATTTTATTTGTAGTTAGTCTGTAAACTTAACAACCGACTCTCAACCCTGGCTCACATTATACTGATGTACCTACTTATTTTATTAAGTACACAATTGTATTAGCGGACGCTATGTATATATTCAACGTGAAACTATTTTGACTGTGTTTAGCGCTTACTGCCTATGGGCAAGTCATGAGCGTTGCCTTTTACAGGGTTATGTCCTCGATCATCATCATCATCATTAGCCGAAAGACGTCCACTGTTGAACATAGGCAAATACTTTGGTGAACGGCTTGGGGATCGCAATATTAGTGGTGAAGTTACAGAAGACGCAGCTGCCCATCTTCTGGATTTTCCTTAATCGGCTCTTACCACACCCACGGGAGGAAAGGGGGTGGTCAATTTTAGTTTGGACACCACTCGGCAATATGTCCTCAAACAACTCCTATACTTAGTCACCCAAGAATGAGTATGATGTCGTGCTTACCGACAAGTCACAGACATTGAATGAATCAGACGCTCATTTGTCATCGAGGCGCCATAGTAAAGTGCTACTGGCCAACAAGTAATGACACTATCGCAGTCGATCTGTAAGGCTAGGGCAATATAAATGATGACAAGATTTTTCTATTGTTTTTTCTGGAATATTGCAGATTGCCACAATTGACTGTTTTATTGGACGATCCGATTAGCACATGACTAAGTAAATGCGCTACGAATTGTGCTGTTTATGCATGGGAGAATGTTTATGTCATCGGCAGGTTCTAGATTTAGAATACATCT
Organism: Abrostola triplasia; assembly: GCA_946251915.1. Taxonomy (NCBI): domain Eukaryota; kingdom Metazoa; phylum Arthropoda; class Insecta; order Lepidoptera; family Noctuidae; genus Abrostola; species Abrostola triplasia. Next base: position 4,537,648 of record OX276433.1, read on the forward strand.
AATATTTTTTATGTCTTGAAATTGATGATAGTTATTCAGTTTTGGTTATCCATGCGCAATCTGAACACTATCATTCCAAAACTCAAATTGGTGAGAACATATAAATTATTACCTGCTTGAATAACCTCAATTCATATACCTACCTACCAATGAAATTATTATTTTACCTGCGACGGCCTAAGAGACTAGTTAACACAAGATTTGATGTCTATTCAAAGAAGATGGTAGGTCATTAAAATAGCTATTAATTAATTTTAGTACTTGATAACGCTTCTACGTGCAGTTAATAGGTGATCTTTAACCTAACGTTAACACTAGTCAGTAGTACATGGCTCTTTGAATCATGTTAATAACCCGATTGGTGTGGTAGCCAGTAACATATTTAGCTCCATAGGTATATATTTAGGCGACAATACAATTAAATAATCTACAATAGAACAATAACATTATGAATATTAATTATTAAATTATTTTTAGTTTTCGAAAAGTAAATAGGAGCTGTAATAAAAAGCTCTTACAGCAGCCAACGGATGTTGCTTCTATTATATTATATTTATCTTCTTTCGTAAAAAAATAAGCAGTGCTTTTTTAAAATTACATACATGCTTTGGAATTATTAAAACATTTAATGGCATCTTCCTACACCTCTTTCGGCCCACGCCTTGACATGTTTAAAACAAAACACAACAAAACATCTGAATGAACACAATTCTGGTTCCAAAAACAAAAAGCAACAAAAAGTTTGTCCTCGAATTATCAGTCAAGGTCAGTTTTCGAACAAATTGGTCAAGGCTGATGTCTTTGGGGAGCGCTGCTTGGGTTATTAACCTTTACGTCTGCAGTTGCGCGTCTCTTATTCAATAATGTTTCTTCCTATTTTTTCGTTATTAACTTTCAAATGAAGGACATTCATTTTACTAAATTAATGTTTACAAACGAAAGTGCCTGAGTAAGTACGTCTGTAACAATCGTTATATTTACCAGTAGGTACGTAGAAAAATAATACTGAGATTATGCTTTTTTTTCTTTTTAAAAATATTTATCGTCTTAAGTAAATTATTGCACCTATAGCTATTATTTGTCGACCGCATCAAAGTCATGGCGCATGACGCTAGGTTATTAAAAAAAATCATATTTTTGAATTTCGAGAGTTACGCTTTAATTTAGCGGTACGCGTCTAAACATTATACTATCTTAGACGTAATTCGAAGAACACCAAACAATTAAGAGACGGGACATCGCAAGCGGCGCACCGGCATCGCCCTGAATTATTTACTGCCACAGAATATTTATGACGACGGCGACGTATTGAGCACACTATTCTAACCTACCAGCACATTTATACCCAATAAAATTTCCGTATAAGTCCTCCGCATAATTGATACAACTTACTATAAAGGTGTAGCCACACGCAGTGATTTATGTGTCGTCGGTTTCCGGCTGAGTATGACAAAAGGCGGCACCTTTTACCGAAAGGGTTACTATAAAAAGGATTACACTTTGTCTTGAGAATCGTTTTAGGGTTAAGTTAAAGATCGTTTACACGTGTTTTGGGGTTAATGTGGTGAGTTGTGGAGACTTTTTATGAATATCTTTGCTTGAGAGATTTAGTGCAGTCTGATTAGTAGAAGCAAATATAAAAAGTTTTAATGACATATTAGTGTAAATTGCTTTATTTTAATCTTTGTTACACTATATGACTATTTGTATTTTTTATGCATGTTGCCATGCTAGGCTTAAATTTTAAATTGAATTGAAAAGTTTTGTTACACTAATTATGTAAACTTTTAAACCTTATTAAGTAATGCTATACGGCATATTTACAGGACGTTATTACCTGCGATAATCAAGAAAAGTTTTATATGCTGGTTGCCTGCTATTCGAGTGGTATAATTATAAACGGTAGGTACTTAATGCATTTCACCTATACGATCTACTTTAACTAGTACCTACTACAGCGGTGCACATCACACTAATATGTCCATACATTTCCTTATAGACTCAAACCCTGCAATGCTACGGAAACTAAGCATAATTGATGAGGCTGCTTCAAGCGCTACTACAACGCGACTGTCCCCAAAACCTATACATTGAGTGTCACCCTCCCTGGACACGTTTGACACTTCATCCATCCATATCGACCGACTCATTTAGGGCTAGCACACGATCGATTTTAAAGCACTTAATGCTTGAACGGCAATTCTCAAACGCCTATTAAAAGCACTGTTTAATTACATTTGAATTGAATAAAGCACGATGTAATCATAGAATATCATAAGCTATAGAACTGCTAAGGTTCTAAGGAAGACTGCGCACTGTTAAATTAGGACTTCTTTATCGGACGGCGAAAAAATCTAAAGTAGGTATAAGTGTAAAGAGAAAAAAGAAATTCAATGTAATTTTAAAATGTTTTTATTTCACACAAACCAATAACAGGTGCTTATACAATGTTAAAAAACAGTGCAAAAAGACCAGATGCATCCAAAAATTCAGATGAAAAACATTATTATTGTTTGCAACACTTTGTATTTTGTATTTTACCTTGATTTTCAATTTGCGAGTGACAAATTCCAGTGACAAACTTCGGAGAAACGTCCTGCCTATTGATTAAACATCATCTGCTTTAGACACAGCCGGTGCATAATAGATACTGGTATTAACCAAGCTGTCGCTCAACCCACAAATTAGTGACAAGGCTATTGACACACCCAGACAGTTAGTCGATCACCAGCTTGAGTTTGGGGTAACCACACGAACGACTTTTTGTCGCACAGATGATGTAGCTGGTATCACCATATTTACTGTTGAATAAAATTTTACTTCTGTTGAAGAAACCTAAAAAGTTGTTTATTAGACATAAACTATTCATAACTAATGTAATTAATTAATTTTAAAGAAATTACTTTCAACTTTTTAATGTAGACTAAAAGTTTCTTAGGATTTTGTTTTCATAAAAATTCTTAGAATCATCCCAATTAAATAAGATAGTCCCGTCAAAGCCAAACCTACGACGATTCGTAGTATTTTATGTGCAAAGACATGTAATATTAATGTAAACTTAACTTTGCCAAAATTATTATTACGTAAAACTTCAAAATACAAAAAATACTTCAGACAAATTAGAATTTACTCTCTTTTCTTCACATCAAAAACAACGCCATCTTAAAATACCTACCACTGCAAATTCAAACTGCAAATAGACGACATGGTCTGATTACAATGTATAATTAACCGTATTCCCCAATGATAGCGAGCGAGAATTTCCAAACTGCGAGTAAGACTTATTAATTCAACCAACTGCATCGGGGGGTTAAACGGTACGGGGGATGGGACGAGCCGGTGCTCAGGGCATTCTGGTGACGTAATTATTAATTAGTGTTACTCGGATATTGTTAAATCGGCTAGGGACAGGTATAATGTCAATAAACTGGGACGTGGCAAACAGACAATCAGGTGATAATTGCTCGCGATGAAAGCTGATGACTGGAACGTTAATAATATGGGTATAATAATAATAGATAATACTTTTTTGGTTGATAAAATGCTGTAGTAACTTTGAATGAGATTCAAACTTATCTTTGATAGGTTTTTACGAAATTATTGTGTTACAGTAAGATTTGAAAAAAATAAAGTTGATAGTTTTGATTTTGTTTCAACATCACAATTTAATGTTGCTGACGATTAAGCATGCAAGTAGCAATTTATTAAATGAAATCATTTGAAACATCAGAGCCAAATAAAACAGAAATATTTTTTTGTGATTGATAGAATTCAATCAATCACATTCACTTGGGTCCGGATTGGTAAATGTGAACTGTAATAACTTGGTGATTAGCGTTGATCTGAGTCTTATTCTGTAATCAGTGGTTTATAATTATTAGCTCATACAAATATAGAAAATTGCTGCGAGAATTAAGTGCATGATCCTAATTATTCAAGTTCATAACATCACGCCTGTCTTCCCCGAAGGGGTAGGCAGAGGTGCACATATAGTACACCCACATTTCGCCAGTTATGTTTTTAGGTCCCAATGTAATAAGGGTCGCGCGAGCCTATTGCCATCAACCGGGCACAAATCCAGGCTCCGTGCTGCTACTGAGAATCACCTAATGGAAAAACCCAGTAACACTTTGCCCGACCCGGGATTCGAACCCAGGACCTCGTGCTCAGCAGTCGCGCTTAGCAACCATTAGACCAACGAGGCAGTTATTATTCAAGTTATGCTAACTAAATGTCGGCGAAACAAACACAACAGTAAAATAATTGCCGTAAACCATGGTGATACTAACAAGAAAAACAAAAGATTATCTACAAATCCAAAATACACGTAATAGAAAACAAAGACTTCCTTTTAGAATTTTAGATAGACAAATCTCAATCTTAACTCAATCGGAGGTTATATAAAATAAAAATATACTTGTAATTATTATTTAATTTATTTGAAGAAGTAATTGTGTGTAGTGTAAAATGTGTGTTATCTGACAGACTGGAGGCCAAAGCTTTCTGTCAGGTGTCAGTTTTATAAGACCAAGGATCGTAAAAACAAGATTGCATGATACGATAATACCTACCACATCATACTTAACATTCTGATTAGTTTTATTTTTAGATATTATTTTAACAGACAAGATATTAAAAATAAGCGACATGTATATAATAACTTTCGTGAGTGTTATCCATGTTATTTATATAGATACTATAGAGTAAATAACATTTATTGTTCCAAAAAGACGTGATAATATCATAGCAAAAAAAAGAAATGAAGTAGATAAGCTTATTTTGTCTAAGTTCTGGGACAAGCATAGCACTTTGTACACTTACATCGTGAGGAAACCGGTACGCCTGAGAGATTTTTAATAGTGTGTAAAGCCATGACAGATGCCTACAGTTGGTTTAAACTCTGACACTAGATTATATATCCTTACCCTTACTTATTATTATAAAGGCGAAAGTTTGTGTGTGTTTGTATGTTTGTTACCTCCTCACGCTTTCGAATGGCATATGGAGGTATCCGACACCCTGGATTAACACAAAGGCTACTTTTTATCACAAAAAAATGTAGCGGGTAACATTACGGGGCGCAGCTAGTCAACCATAAATATATAAAATACATTGTATAAGGATCGACCTATCCAAGCACTAATTAGGTCACCGATTGAAGAGACATTATAGCTTATTTTAATTAAACCTTTTGAATATATTCATAGCCTTATATTGCAAAATATTTGCATTATTCACATCATACGGAAATTGCTGGGCTGTTTTAATGACTGATCATTTACAAAGTGTATGGGATCAGGAACGGTTCCGGCTTATATCAATAAAGGTTCAGTGACACGAACGAAATTAGGTCAATAAGGTCAATCAGCGAGTTACTTGTTAGGATGTAAGGGAGTGAATAGATCAATCAACATGTTCCAGCGACAGTTTTTAGATGCACATTTATGATAGCTAATAAAAAATTCCGAGCAAGACAAATAACTCCCAATTAGCTACATTACAATAAATTCAAAGTAAATTTTAATTAAATCTACCTTGAAAGTAATTTACTGGACTTTTAACTTACCCAAGATCACTTCTTAACAGAAATATGAATGCTTATCATTTTACTCACTAGTTTGGCAGTCTCCTTCGTCTTTGTGTTGTAACAACTGTGATGCAGAATTTAGCCAGAAAGAAAGGGCATAGTAGGGCCAAGTATCCAGGGTGCACTGCTCGTACATGCACGATCGTTCATGGATTTTTGGACGTTCTCTATCACATGCGATTAGGAAATAGATATAATATTTTGTTCACACAGAAAATCTATTTTTTGAAAGGATAATGTGTTGGGGCCATTCAGTCCTGTACCATACATAACGATCTAATTAACTATGTGGCACCAGAAAACCGCATGGTCGGCTAACGTTAGTAAATAAATCAGCAGTATATTATTATAATTAAATGGTAGGTTTTGATGAGTGTAGAATGTTTAAGGCTATACTAAGAATCTTAATAGTAGTTCTAATAGTGTGGCAAAATGTTTTTGGTAGCTGGTATATGAACCAAATGTTTTGGAAATGTCATGCCAATGCCATATATATAGGAGAAAGAAAAAGCGTACTTTTGAACTGACAGAATTACTGTTTCGTTGAACTGCCTCGTCGGTCTAGTGATCTCTATGAGCGACTGCTGAGCAAAGTGAGCATAAGGTCTGGGTTCGAATTCCGAGTCAATGTAACAGTGAAATTCTCAGTAGTAGCATTGAATCTGGATTTGTGTCTGGTTGATGGCAGTGGGCTCGCCTCTATTAAATAATGGGCCGTATAATATAATTGACGAACTGATGCAACACCATAGTAGTGCTCCAACATATTTTGCTTGCCTGTATTCCCCGAAGTTCTCTCTCTGCCTACCCTTTCGAGTAACACAGGCGTGATGTTATGTTATGTTGTAAATGACAGTTCTTAAGAATTTCCCTATAGATAACTCAATAAAGCTAATCAGACATGATTCAAGATTAAAGGTTACGTTGTTATTTCTAGGTAAGACATACTGGCTATAAAACTTGACTGCTGTTGGGACCATTAGACTAACGACCCTATAAATGTTAACAAAACTCCGACATTCCTTCAATGGTAACATAACATTACCAGTAAATGTAGTTCCTAAAGAAACAAACAGAAAAGATAATAAAATTGTAAATAACGCTATCATTACAAAAGGTACAACTCTAAATCGCTAACAAATAGCAGGAAACGATTCACATTTACAATTTTACGAGCGTAACATATTGGAGATTAGAATTAAGTAGAACTTTATCATTTGCTGTAGATCGCGCCGGCGCGGTTGGGATTCTTAGATTTAAGATATAAATACGGCGATTTTTTTCCGTTAGTGACTCAAAAAATATAATATTATTATCATTCAGCCTTTATAGTTCCACTGGGCAAAGATATTTCATTTGTTTTAGTGATAAACCATGTCTAAGATTGTTTGTATTCACAGAGTAGTGCAGTATGTAGGCACAATTTCTAAATATATTTAAGTTTTAAAGGAATGCAAATAATACCTAGGTATTGGATTATTATTAAGCTAGTAAAGTTGCCATACATAGAGCTATAACAAATGAATTAAACAAAAACCTATAGGGGAATACTCAAGCTATCAATAACAATAACTATAAACAAACGAAGCGAGAGAACGCATTAACGATCAAATTACAAATGAATAGAAGAACATTTAATTTTACAATGTAATACATTAAATAAAAGATTGAAAGGCAATTAATTATTATTATCGGTTCTTTTTGAAATAATAGCCACGATAAATGCCTGCCCACGATACACCCACGTAAAACAATAGAACAGCTATAACATTGAGAGCTCTGGAATGGTATAAATGTTTATAGGGAATCTAAAGGTTTAAGACGATTCAATATCTAGACACGATAGTAGGAAATATTTTTATGTTTCTAAGAGGTTATAGAACTGTATTCGAGATAAGTATAATCTGAAGTTGGTATAGAGTAAGTGTTGATCTTGTCTTCTCCAATAGTTACAAACCTTCTTGATTTTATTACCAGTAAATGCGAAGTTGATCATCATAAGGAAGGCGTCCACTGTTGAACAAAGGCCTCCCCCATAGAACGCCACAATGAACGACAGCTTGCCATTTGCATCCACCGGTTGCTCCGAAGATATTGTCGGTTGACATGGTGGGAGGCCTGGCAACGCTGCGTCTTGCGGCTCGTGGTCGTCACTCGAGAACCTTCCTTTCCCACCGGCTATCGCTTCGTCGAACGATATCGCCTGCCCATTGCCACTTCAATTTGCAAATTTCATTTATTCTTTGACCTAAGTCGGAACGAAATTATCATTCAACAAAGTCTTGGCTTAAATCGATGTTATTGGATTGGCTTGCCTGTCACTTATCCTTCAGATACAGTTTTGATTTCAAGCACAAACTATATCTATTTTAACTAAGTTTCAGTAAACGTAATAATGCTTGCTGTTAGAATAGCTATATTCCTGTATAAGTTGAGAAAGTCAAACAGGGTTATGGGTCATTAAGGTGCCTAGGGCGAGACGCAAGTCCCGCAACTTGCACTGCAATTAAACATTACCCAACATTGTGTAATAATGTAATACTACCGTGATACTTAGACGTAGAGAGAGAAATGTTTGAGCTCATAAACAAACATTATAATGTATAATATACAAATGTTTGGGAGACTGAAGCTTGCTGTACCAACTGTTTAATGAGAATAAACGAGCTTGCGAGTCTGTTTTTAATTTGGTTGAAGTATTTCTTCACTTTGAGATGGCGTTTTGATTTTTAGGAACTATTTCTTGGCTTGGAACTACATGTATTTGACTAACGTAGCTTTTAGTCCGTAAATAAATTACTTTTAATAAAGTACTATCCAAAAGCGTATATCAACCTAAAGGTTAATAAAAAGCTGCTCACATCGACATTCAAATCGAAGACTACGCAACTCACCCAATCACATAGATCGTTTACCTACCGCATGCTAACGAACAGTTTTTGTAAAATAAGCCGATACCACATCAACGATATCACTATCGTTTTTGTCAATTAAAGCTTGTCGATCGACACAATCCAAGCAGTAATTTTCATCGTAAAACTTGCATTGACACCATTTTTTATCTCCACAGTAAAAAAAATATATTAAAAAAATAAAAACCGCCTTCAAAAAACACGCAACTTAAAAGTGTTAAATAATATTTTATTCACTTCACTTTCCATACACCAAGTTAAAGTAAAAAAAAAAAGATTCCGACGAATTGTAAACCTACCTACTCCTTTTTTGAAGTCGGTTAAAAATATACTCGTGTAACTCTAGAAAAGTTTCATTTCAAAATTGTTTGTGAACATGAGCAACGAAAAGACAGTTATAACCAAAAGTCTTAACCAAAACTCTGATGTTTTATCATAGAAGTACTTGTGTCGTCGACTGTACACAGACCGTCCCAGCGACTGAGGTGTTAATTGTCGACTCGTGCCTAACTGTATTATAGCCGCTTATAATCGAAAATTAAGTGTCCATTAATTCTATAACAGTAAGTTGCGGGTAAGTGTCAATTAAACTGAGGTTGATAGCGCTAGTATAAGCGATCCATCAACTTTTGTCTATGTATACTGTAACTTGACACGTTTATAGCTGGTGTGCCTACCTCCTCGCAGTCATATAAAATTGGACGAGTACCTACCTGGAGTTTCTAGAAATAATCTTTTTGAGTTTGTTATATGATAAAGTCATTTGTGACAATAACACTACTCATTAAATTAAGATTAAGTGAATCTGCAGTCGTAAATCATAATTTTGATTTTCATAATTTCTCTCATCATACAGCATCCGGAGGATTGCACAAGCAAAAATAAAATGGTGTCAGAACAATCGTCAAAGCAAAACTAGTTAGCGACTTAACACGCTATTAACCTATATTCCTATTTACTTTTGTGCACGTACCTGTCGTTATGCCAATAGTTTTACGATCACATAAACAAACAATAAAACAAACTTAACACCAGTGGCTCAACTGTCTAACTATACCAGTTGTCATCCAATAATTCAAGTGCTCGTGACGAAGTTGTCACTTTATATAAACGTCAGTGGGCCATTTATCTCAGTGTGACAACGTAACCAATGTCGGCAGGCAAGTAAGCGTATTAAAACTAAGCCTGCATCATTACTATTAACTTAATTTATTACAGCGATATTGAACCTTAAGATGACGTAATAAGGGCTAAAGATGCGACGGGTAATGTAGTTTGTACAAGTCATAAATCTGCGCGAACATCTTAAGTAGTGTACTTGGAATGTTTGTTACAAGCGTACAATATCGCAAATAAATCTTTGAGCGTGGATCTCGTGTGTGTTAAATGAATCACTTATTTGTAAAACGCAGTGGTCGTAATTTGTTTGGTTAGCAGGTGAATTGATGCCTTATAAGGACTAGTATGAATGTGAACCGTGACCGCATTATAAATGTAATAGCTCAATCCAACCGAGGTAACACATTTATTTTTATTTTATTAGAATATGATAATGTAAACCCTATTATAGGCATTGCAGATAAATTAACTTAACTAGAACCAATGAATTTGTTGCTATCACATAAAGCGCTCACGACAACAACTTGCTAGCAAACTGATATAACATATTATTATTACGTAATAATATTAATCAACACTACAAAAGGGCAATAAGCAATCATTTCAACGCCCTTATGTGGTTAAACAAACTGCTATTGAACCACAGGAATGCAATTAAAACGTCTACAAGCTTATTATTAGAAAGCGCAAGTTTGAGAACATAACGCATTGTACAATCGTCGTGTTGATGGAACTATTTCATGCGGCGAAGACGCTGAACATTTGATGTTAAACATACTTTTAAGTCGTACTTTGTAAGTGGGAGACGAGTGTGAGATGAGTGTGAGATGAGCCATGAGCAGGAATGGTAATAAAAATATTATTAGCGATTAGTGTAGAACTGAAGAATTAATGCCTCGCCTTGACTTCTAAGAACTATCATAAAATAAACATAATATATACATATATTTTTGTCACCACAATATCACAACTATATGAATTCATACTGTGGGAGACTGATGTCTAAGCTAGACTTTTGGCTTGTATGTCAGGTCAGGGGTAATTAAGTTATAGAAGCTTACGATTTACCTAACAATCCTTTCACCGCGTCTTGTCGGCATAAAAAGTAACCTATATGAAAATTTTATCAAATTCGGTTTAGTGGTTCAAAGTATATAATTTAACAGACAGACAGACGGAGTTACTTTTGCATGTACAATATTAGTATACAGATATGGATTTTTACTTACCCTATGTATAAATATCCCAACAATTAAGTCCGCATTATGGCTATTATCTACAGTCCGCCGGCCACTTGGTAACGACAGTTGTAGTGGCGTGTCTCTTGTCAACATTTCCGCTTCGTGTTCCAGTATCACGAACTTTTTCTACGTGCTGCCATTGTTTTACACCAAAAGGCTTGGAACAAGGCCAATACTAATGTTCTGATTGACCAACAAAAACATAAGACATGTCACGGGAGACCTTAATGAATATAAGGTACTAATGGTTGCTAAACAATTATAAAAACTAAGTACAGTTAAGCGGGTTTTCAATCTAAAAGTAGCGAGTTACAAATATTGTGTGTGATCTGCAAATGCTTTTTCCAATTGTAAAAATTGGGACTAATGGAAATCGTACTACTAACCATTAAGAATACATACCGAATATAGTTCGAGAGTACAATTTTCTTCCGAACTACAAAACTGGGAATTAAACTACATAATGTTATAGGTCCGGGGGCAGGCATTTTGCCATCAACCGGGCACAAATTCAGACTCCGTGCTGCTACTGAGAATTACCTAATGGAAACACCCAATAACACTGCCTGACTCGGGATTCGAACCTAGGACCTCATGCTCAGTAATCACGCCACCACCAGTTCGTAGACCAACGAAGCAGTCTGTGGCGCTGCTAGACAATAGGCATAATGCGTATAGTCTTTCAGATGGAGCAGATTTACCCCTTTTGCATCCGAAAGCTATTGCTTAATCGGGTCATCCATCTGGCTACCTAGTGGGAGCCGCCGTAAGCTCCGCTTAAACAATTAAATAGGTAGTATTTTAATGACGTTTGAGTGTTTTAAATATTTTAAAATGGACCGAAAATTTAAGTATAAATTGTATTTTGTTAAACGCTTTTCGTCTATATTCAAAAGAAAAGCCGGTAGGTAGCGCATAATATGAATCCTTCACAACCAGACTTTATCAAAATAAATTCCCTATTTAAATTCATTCTGTACCGTGGTCAGTTCCTACTTTACACATAGAACTCTGTAAACAAGTGGAACTAACTCGAGAGGAAGCACGCATTCGTAATGAAATTTAACGTGAGTGTAAAGCTCTGAGAGCAGTGGAAAGTAGCGCCACCTGTGACCGTTTACACAAACTGCACGCGCTAGGTGGAATGCACATTGCACATAGTGTTTATGCTTCAGATAAAACTTTGTTTCTCCTTCGTTGGACAAGAGACAATCTCTTCGCTTTTAGCTGATTAGGTCCTGCCATCGTAATCTGTTGTATATATAACGTACATATAAGTAATATTATAATATTCATTTTCACGTAATACATTACCAATGTAAAGCATGAATAGGCAAGAAACTCTAAAAGCTTCTTCCAAACATTTGTTTATGTATATAGTCAAGTTATGTGGATTAAAAGTAACATTGGAACAGCTCATTTATTTTAGCAATATCTTTAGTAGGTCCATAATACATTTTCTTCTTAATGCACGTCATTGTGATGATCTTAAAGATCCATTTCTGTGTTTTGAGTTATTTATTTTGACAGTACTTTAGGATTGGTTTGAATACGTTACCTACAAAGTATTCATCATATATAATACAAGTGTCTACAAATACAATTACGTTCACAAAACACGAGGCAGCGATACCAGATGGCTCATTCTCAGCCGACAACCACATACTTGCGATAAAATAATAGAAAAGGTGTTCGTTTTAATCACTCAAACTTGGCATATCAATTACAACTGCCAGATGTCCTAGATACCCAAGTTTGTTCCACAGAGTTCTTGAAAATACGTGACCATAATGCCGCCAAACTTTGCTTTTCGCGGCATTACGTAATTTCCTGACTAGGATAGTTTTACTCCGAGAACTGCAGAACCGCATTGTTTGGAAACGAGATAATTATATTTGAAGTTGATTAAGCGTATCAGTATCGGTAGCATATTTACTTGTACTAAAAATGTGTATTTTACCTCTATCATTAGCTACTGGAAGCTTTATCGCGGATTTATATTACTTTGATTTTTAGTTGAGTATGTACTTTGTTGATAAAAAACGAAAATGCATTTAGTAACTGCACTGGCATATGCTAAATTGATAACATGTCATAACTTCAAATATTATTATTTAGGTTACGATGAAAAATAAACAAAACAAAACAGTGCAATAATTGTACCGAGTTCTATATTGCATTTGATTATTATGATAAGTTTCATTCAAAGAAATGTAAAGAGGGAGAAAATTATTATAAATAGGTAAGTTTGTCAATATAGTATAAAACTCTTTTTACCAGATTTATTATACAAATGTAACCTAATGGGCCAATATTTCATAAAAATGGATAAACACACGGGGGTTTTGTTAGATAATTCCAAGCCATTACAAACCACAAACTAACGAACAATTGCGTGCTTAATGCCATAAGTAAGATCAAAGGTGAGAAAACTTAAGCTACTGTACAAGCACAAGTCGAAACTATTTATGGCATTCTCATTTAATTGGCGATGTAGCTGTTATTCTAATTAGTGCTGAGGAACGAGTCTGTTACGGAGATTTCAAGAACTAATTAACAGACAGCCAATTAGCCTGGCCCTGAATCAGCAGCAAGACGGTCTAAGTAATTAGGGGTACGTTTTGAATGGAATGTATCGGCCATGTTTTTCATATACCTAGTCAGTGGTTTCTTATACTTTTGTTTGAATTGAGGCTTCAAATGTGGTAGCATCGATGTGTTATGAAACTACCTAAGTACCTTACTAGTATTCGTTCTCAAAGCTTAGTCAAGATTCAACTTTTCTTTTCTCTCGCGTTTCTGATTTGGTAAACAGATCATCTTTTCCCAATTCTATCCTGAATCTTCGCCCAATTCAAACTCTTCTTTATCGAATACACCAACACGATTACACAACTTAATCAATATGTATGACTAAATGAACCGTTGAAAGTGGTTTGCAGATAATGCCGCCCAAGTCTATTTGTGCCGAAATTAACTAAGAACTCTATTCAGAAGTTTGGGAACTTTCAAAATGTAACGTAATAGACTGGCGCTATTCACCCTTGGAAGACAAAAGCTATTGTGCTAAGATCTTTCCTACACAATTTGATTGATATTAGCAATGTTTAATTGACTATTGTGAAAGATAACAATTTGGGTATTATTGATAAAAGACTATTATAATTGTATTGTGAAGAGCCAATGTTGTCTCGGATTTACAAATCTATTTTTAGATTCTCGGTTACTTTAACTTGATTACTTAGATATAGAGCAACATTATGATACAATACCAAAATAATTTGTAATCTTTGAGAGTTGTTAAATAACCAATTCTCAAAAAAATTCTATGATAGACAAAAATGAATTGTAATAAAATAATGTCACGTGAGGTTACGTACGTAATATACTTTCGTCCAAATTCAAGACGATTAATTATTACGGATTAACCGATAAGAATAAAATGATAATAGTAATTTGTATGAAGAAAATTTTATCTTATCTATTCCAAACAATAAAATTCTGGTTACTTCAGAAATTCCAACCAAACATTTTATCAACCTTAAAATCTCGCATACATTGCGTCATCCATAGATATGGTAATTAATGCACTTTAACAAAATGAGCATCGCACTGTGATGAAACTGCAAGACAATAGACGATCGTATCTTGATCGTATCAGCTGGCTGGCGCTCGAGCAATAGAAATATTTAGATACACTGATATGTATACAATGGACTGGAAACCTAGATTTGTGGGGACTATTGACAGTAAGTATCATGTGCAGCTGTAACGAGGAACAAATTTTTATTGAAGGCTGGGTTGCACCAACTTACTTAACTTTACTGATAACTTAAACTATATCAAGGAGTACTATAGTGCACTGCCGATTTCGTAATCCGCCGTCAAATTTTACATAAGCCATAACTTTAACCACTAATATGTATAAATAAAATCAGTACAAAAAAAACACAAAAATTTGGCCCCTACTCAATTTATATGTTGAGCGAGTCGAAATTAACCATGTTATTATAGACCCTTTGCCAGATGAATTCGCTCGAATCAATTAAGATCGAGGTAAATATCGATAAGTAGGAAGTAAATTTACCTTTCTAATCAATAATAATCGATTAAGCTGTCGACAAACAACACGTCCCACTATCACAACAGAAACACGATTTATAAAGACTAATGTAGCGTTTGAGAACATTGCAGAATCCGATAATCGTCCATTCGCTATACCCACTTTGGTCCATGTTTTATTGTCTTAAGTTGATGTATGACCTGCCATAGGTCCGCCGCGACAATTCTGACTGGCCCCTTCGTGCTCACGTACAGCACCCATACATCATAATGTAGTGTGTCAATATATCACGATGCTTAGACTTCATTGCGATTTCAGTCTATTGTCTTTCGGCCGTATTTTCATCGCAAACCTTAGTTGGGAAATGATTGTGGGTTTAATCTTGAACGTAATGATTGCTGTTATTTGATTTGTTTTAGATAAAGATGTTTATTTTACTTTTAAACATGTTATAATTATCATCATACGTATTTTTGTTCGAGTAATGTTGATAGGTAGTTGGCTACATAGGTTGATGGTTGGTTGGATAGAAAAACAACCAAAGTCATGTTACAATAAGTACGCCGCATCAGAACGTTTAAAAAGAATTTAAAAGCACAGACAATATTGCGTTTTTAATGATATGCACGCCGTAAGCATAACCTTATCTTATCTGCAACATTGATTTTATCGGGCGACTTTTTAAATAGCACCCGGTAGGTAAATATTCGTTTAAAAACTCCATGAAAATGTATGAATATTTGATAGTCTATTTCTATATTATCTACTTTGTAGTAGCATTTAAAGGCCATATGTATTCACACCACATAATAGGTATTTGCACTTGGATTAAGAAAATGAGTTAGGTATTAAAAATGTCCTATTTTTGAAGTTTAGAAATATTAGAAAAAAAATGTTTCTCTTAAAACCGGATCTTTGCCAAACAGTAGCTGAAGTACTGCTATGTTTTTGCCTGTACCGAACAAATTAAGTGTTTGCATTTTTCATATATTACCTAATTGCAGCGATTTTGTACTTAATGGTATTAGCAAACTGCCCACCGTTAATGCAAATTACCTACTTAAAATATCGTGTCAAACAAAATCACGATGTTCATTTCATTATCTTTCTTTTTTTATCCATCGTATCTTTATAGCCTGGCAGCGTTAACAGTATTACTATATTTTTATTATAAGATAAAGTCGGCGGCATGTTCTATGCACCGCAGTTTGCATTAAAATATTGACTATAAATAGTTTTATTATAATTACTTAAAGCAATTAGGCTGAACTATAAGCGCCTTGATCTAATCTCGGAAAGGTATGTAAGGGAGGAACTATGATTTATAACTTTTTAATTCTTGATAATGGAACGTAATTTACAGATGCAGTAGCTGGTTTGAAAAAGGAATACACGCTGATAACGTTTATTCTTTTTTCAAAGCAGCTGCTGCATTTGGTAGGGTCAGGTAATAATAGATCTTTTTCTACCAAAAAGGATAGTTACAACTGATTAGTCACCATATCCAGCTTTTATTTCCTAAAAGATGTAGAAAACTAGTTGATGATGATGATAATCGTCATAAAGCCGTTTATGAGGCATTATTTTAAAAAAGGTCCCTTCCAGGCTTTAATTCTGTTTTTTTTTAGTAATGGCCTAAATGCAATTCCTAGAATATTTACAGGAAGTTTTCAAATAGATAAATGTTCTAAGTATATTCACGTATAGCTACACTAAATGCCATTCGTAGTCGACAATACAACAAATTGTGCATTCACCTAAAATGGTCAAAACCTTTACAATACATTTAGTTTAAGGGAATTTCACATAAGACTGTCTGATTTACAATACAATGTCCCGTAAATTCCAAGAACTGATAAATCGGCGTCAGCTGCCTTTGCGCAGAATGTATCCAAATCTGCAAGGCAAAGGGAAACACATGATTTCGACTTGGACAGCTGGATTATTAATGGATTTTGTAACGCTTCAGTAAAAATGGCTGTGGAATTAAATTTAGCGTAAGATTTATGTTGGTTGCAAATGTGGCAGAAAAACAAATAACAAAAGTGGAGCAGACTTCAGAGCGTATCTACTGAAAGTTATTGGTAATGATCAACTTGTTGGTGCAGAATGTAGTTTTATAAAGTTAGGTGTTAATGTTATGAGTTGAATGTGAAGTTGTAACTTTAAATCGGGGTAGAACTGGTATCGGTATTACCAAGCTCAGGGGAAAAAGAGTTAGAATTTAGTCTTCTCAGCAAAATTTTACCAACCGATTTACCGATTGATACAATCTACAGAACTAAAACAAGAAAAGAAACATTTGCTAGTGCTCCTTAAACAAATAATAAAATATTCTTCGAACACATAAAAACAAAAATGAAACAAGCCAATAGGATATTAATATGAAGATGCTGATCGTTTTTCAATTGAAATAATCCCTGAGTCACATTTTGTGACACCCACGAGAAGAGTGGGTGGCTTGTTCGTAGTATTCGTTCCTGGGAACCATTTCGCTGTTTCCCATGGCTTTGGGCTATTGAATCGCACTTTAATTAATGTCAATTGATCCATGAATGAAATCTCTTTGCTGCATCGAAACATTATTCATAAACTGATAGTTCTACAAACTTGTGACTATGGTTGAAATTCTAAATGAGATATTTCACTAAATAAACTTCTCAGATTTTGCTCACGATCTAAAAGTGTAAAAATATTAAATGATAAAACATGTTTAGGCTAGTTATGTATAGCAATTAATTGCTAATATGTACTAAATTTTCCACATACTTGCTATCGTTAACTAAAGTTTAATATAGATGATAACTTCCGAAATAGTTTGCGATTATTTGCGGAAAATATTTTTACATAAAAACATTTTACGAAACGAGTTTGTTTCAAAATTTACATTTAAAAAAACCCACCGAATGGGTTTTTTTTTGCTTGTGTCTATTAGTTATTGTGCATTACTCACAATAATTATTTCAAAGAACTTGTAGAAAACATTATATTTTAACAGCTCACACTCAAATCAATACTGCGACATCCAACTTTCTCAAAACAGCAAACAGTTCCATACAGAAACATCTTTCATCTCAATTAGAGTTCGAGTCTTTTGAAATCGCACCTTATTGGTCCGTCCTCTTTGCACGTAGTTCACAATTGCAATTTATTTTCATACTCTATGACTCAAGTGTGATTCATGTTGCACTATTGACTCCACGAACGTATAAAACAAAGGGTCGCGTACTGCACATTACCATTTTAAGAGGATCGTGTAAGGCGGGCTACAAATCAGTGTCAATTCTGATCTTTCATCTAATTGTTTTCAAAGTTTTCATGTTGTTTCCTTTTACTGCTGTAACTGTAAAGTATTAACTGTAGATTATTGTGGCTTTCAACATTATTCACAACACAAGTTAAAACAGGTTTATTATAGCCTTTCCAGAAATTATCAGTCGATTGGCGCCGTAGTCTGCTACGTGTATAAGTATTGTCCGATCAATGATTTAATACTTTAAATGCACTCCAAATGTAGGTATTAAGGTGGTAATTTTATGGTTAGATCCCAATCTCTCGAGCACAGCAACAATACTGGCACTGTAATATTTACCTGTAATTCGCTCATAATTATTTAGAGTTTTGTGTTTAGTACTTGAAGTGGGAACTTTCATAGTTTGAAATTAAATTCTATATCAACTATGCAGTACTGCCAATCGACTCGAGCGATCACATCATTATAGGAGACATGTATATACGTAGATATATCATTAATTTTAACATAAAATCAGGTATGTAGCACTAAATGTAATTGTTAATTTCTAAGCTAAGCTAGCTAATGTAAACAAACAAATTAATAGCCCACGTAGTTATAAACATCAAAATCAAAGGGAACCACAAACGCCAGTTAGCTGTTACGCACAGTACAAAATTCAGGTCCCCTTTGTGACATAACCATTGTTTTCGTAATTTATAATATGTCACAGTACTCCGTATGAAAGACAGGTAATTTCATGTGTCGCTATTATCCCGAAACAATAGGGGAGTGTGCGTGACAGTCCATTAGGGTGGGCCATCACACCGTCAATAGAGGCTCTATCCATATCACTTTATTAATGATTAATATCGAAAAACATTGATAGTGGTGGGTCACGATATGAATTGTTTGCGTTTGTCTTTTGTATCGAGTTGTTTTGTTTATCTATTAATAGGACTGTGTTAAGCGATGACCTCTTTAAGTGTGTGGGTAGGATGGAAACGGTGAATGATTTATTGATTATTTTTATTGTTGATGTTATGACTGGGTCGTGTTACCCGTTCTCTTATATGTTTGAGTACAATATTTAGCACCTTTAAAACAATGTCATTAGAATAACAGAAGGATTTTATTTCGTTCGTGATTAATTGTACATGGAATATTAACACGTTTTCTCTATCACTGTCATATTTTTATGAAAAATCATACATAAAAAAACATAACATCACGCCTGTATTCCCCGAAGGGGTAGGCAGAGGTGTACACACAGTACACCCACATTTCGCCAGTTATGTTTTTAGGTCCCAATGTAATAGGGGGCGAGCCTATTGCCATCAACCGGGCACAAATCCAGACTCCGTGCTGCTACTGAGAATTACCTAATGAAAAAACCCAGTAACACTTTGCCCGACCCGGGATTCGAACCCAGGACCCCGTGCTCAGCAGTCGCTCTTAGCAACCACTAGACCAACGAGGCAGTCTCATATTTTTATGAATCATACTACTTTTAACTTTCAACATTTCAATGATCAAAATTATGTACCAAAAAAGAAAACCAACAGAATAATACTCGTACATTTCTGTGGTATAGAACAAACTTATGTTTATCTAAGGCTTATGCCTTAGATGTAATGGATAAAGCATTCACGGTATAACTAAACAGTAAAGAAATAAAAATCCCAATAAAATAATTTAAATCCAACACTATACAAAATTGTAAACAGATAGAATTTACGTGGGAAACGTGTTCTTTTACAAAATAGATGTTACGGTAGAAAAGCAAGTCCCTAAAGGGAATGAAATACTCACAAACACAGCTACGCAATTCAAAAAGGGAGTATGCTCCATAGGAAAATCCAATCGATTCTTTTGTAAAATAATTGGTATGCAAATTAAACTAAGGCTTACATTAAAAATTTCTTGTCATAAAACGTATCAGTTTTTTTTCCTTAGATTACAATAAGATTAAAATTTGATTATCTCGAATGCCTTACACAGATTTACGCCCTTTTGGATGCTTTTGTTAGAATAGTGCTGTCACAATTGAAACGCGTTGACGGGCATTACAAAGGAACATTGATTTACATCTCAATCCGATGCCTTCTTAGAATTTTTGCGTGTTTTCTTTTCCAAATTCGTTTTATGCACATTGTGTAACTGGGAAATGTAGGATAGAACCGATATTGTTAAAGATAGTGAATGTTATTTGTATTGGGTAGTAAAATAGCTATCAATTGCAAATTTATTTAGAAAGAAACAAGATTTTTTTTATGTATTATAGTTCTTCATCATCATCAGCCGGAAGACGTCCACTGTGGAACAAATGCCTCTCCGTTAGGTAATGAGTTACCATAATCCCCATGCTCGGCAAGCGGCTTGAGGATTGGAATATTGGTGGTGAAGTTACCCATTATTTTTCTTTAGTCGCCTCTTACGGCACCCACGGGAGGAAAGGGGGTGGTCAATTCTAGGCCAGACATCGCCCGACAGTTCATACTTTCTATCTTTGTTAACGCGCATAATTAACTACGGTTTAATTCAATAATCACCACTGATCACTGGTTTCCTAACAGACCGTTATTATAGACGTATGTGAGACGATTTAATTACAAGGCTTGGCAGACAGATTGATCACAGTAATCAGTAATATTAGTGCATACGGGGACGATCCTGTTCCTATTGATAATCCTTTTATAAGTTATGGTGACATCGATCATACAAGAAAAGCTGGCATACCCTTGGCTCGTCGCCAGTACTGGAATAAGGGCCAAGTTAATTCAGACGAGAGTAGAGTAGTCGTTGCTAGACAACCTTGTGTTCCTGCTATATTTGGATATGGGAATTACGTTTCAAGCTCTTGTCACTCATTGGTTTCTTTTCATCTTTTTGTCCTTTAGTCTTTAGTGGTTCTTATGTCTACATAAATGATCACTGAAAAATCATGAAATCTGATCGCACTAGTCAATTTTTAAGGGAAATATTGTATCCAATTTGAAACATTGCTACTTCTTGTTCTCACCATTGTCATAAGAATTCTAAGGTAATTAACTGCCAATTCACCCTATTGTCAAGTACCTAACTGTCTTTGGCCAAATATTAATGTTAGTGGCTGGTACAACTACACCAGCTACTTTGAGAAGCCTAATAATACACATCCATTAATAAACTATCAGACAGACCACGAGAAGTCTTACTTATTTACGATCCAGCCTTGTTTTTCATCCAAGTCTAATATTATTTATAACACGGCAAAACAACAACGACATTATTCAAACCAACACGAGCCACTTAAAAGATAGTTCAACAGCACACGACGCAAAACAAACAAATAAAAAATCTGTTTAAAAGATGATCTTAAGTCAGCCCAGTGTGTATTACTCACACACTTTAATCATAAATCTAAATGTGCTCTCGCCAATCAAGCAGCCACTTTGCAGCTGCCTTTAATTTGTCTCGACATTTCACACTGCATACACACAGTGCAGTCTTTGTAAGCGAGCCTGTAGATCTAATCGGGAATCGCTGCGTAAAAAGATCAAATGAACTTATTCAGTCTCGCGATTCTTGGTGGCGTGGAATTAGGTTTTGTTTTTTCCTATCAGTTTAATCTTTACTTAGAATTGTTTGAGCGTTAACAATAATTATAAATGAGTTTGTGAGGTAGATCGATGCACTCGCAAAATATACTATGTACAAAATATACTTCTGTTACAAACTTTGTCGCTTTAGTATTATAGTACTCTTTCAGATAAGTATGCTCAAAACATTTAGGTATACCTATATGTTTTGAGCTATAACCAACATAATATTATATTTAGTTAGATTGTCAAGTTCATCTATTTCGATCACAACATTGCATAAAATTAACATTCATATTTTCAGTTGCAATAAATCATTACTAAATTCTCTGAATTATTTTTTTTCCTCTTTCGGTATACAACAAAGCAGCGCTTCAAGCAACAACAAACCATTCTATATGGTCCTTAACATCATCTGTAGGGCTGTCTCTTGTTTGTACGTTTTGCTAATCAACAAGTGAGGATTGTTCAGTTGAAGATTTTTCATTGAGCCAATCATTTTAAACCAAGACGCGTCATTGTTTTATGCAGATTGGGATTAAAATACATGTGTGCGGATTTAGAAGTTTAATGAGTGTGCAGATGGATTGATGTGCGCTATTAATTACCACGGGTAATTGCAGCGATGCGATCCTAGAGCGGGACGGTGAACTGTGGATGACTTCAAAAGGTTGGAGACACCTGGCATTTATATCAAATGAAAGCTCCGTGAAGTTTGACTGTTTTGTGATTATGGGTATGATTGTGACTAGCTTATTAGTGCTACAGGGTAAGTGGTTATTAAAATATTACCCAGAGTAAAAGTAGGTATAAATTAAATTAGATTTATCTGTCTCATATTGAATTATGAATTGGTAGGATAGTTTTATATAAACCACAACCATTATAGATTATGTGAATGATTCAATATTAAAGAAACATTCAATAAATTTAACTTTAGAATAATATAAATATACAATATTTCAATTCATTTTATTTAAAAATGTCCCATTATTTTGTATGTTTTATTTGATAATGTTATGCAAACATATTTCACGCCATGTTCTTGTATAATATTGACATAAACTTTTATTGATTTTGTTCTATTTGCTCACTAACCGACGTGTGTCAGTACATAACTGTCTATACAATTTGATTTAAAGCGGGATTTAAGTATTTGTGTAGTTATTATCAGGCATGTAATTTGAATGAATCCTCAATTATTGTGTGTCTACGTTAGTATAGGTAAATACATTATAGTAAGCGGTACCTTATCATTTACCATTTGCCATCTAACTTAATATTATAGCGCAATTAAAATACTGTCGAAAGTCGAATAATAGAGGTAATTAAAATGTTAAGTTTTAAGTCAGCACCAAAATTCCTTTACCGCTTCTGAAAAAGATGTGACTTGAAAAACTTCTCAAGACAATTTTAACTCATTTTTTTGTATCCTAATATCATATTATATGAAAGTATTGTATTAAGAGGTGTGGTAATAAAATAAGAAATTCCATATAGTAAAATTAGAATAATTTTCAATTAATAAGCGTCTCAGCTTCACAGAACATAATCAATTAGCTAAGATTATTCAACCGCGTTGATCAGCATAATGATATGCATTTAGAACTCAGCGCGTGCGATTTGCACCCACTTAGCCAGTAATTACACATGTAGAAGTGTTTGTGAGCAAACAATGGGTACCGTCGAGTTCCATAACAATCACTACATCGGCCGATGACCTACGAAAGCCGTGTTTCAAATAGTGTACCAACACTTTGGTGTTCTCAAGGGGTAGGTAACACGTCACACTGATTTTAGGCAAATCTGTGTTTATTTATTTTATCTTATTAATTTTTACGGTATTCCCTGAAGGGGTAGGCAGAGGTGTACATATAGTACACCCAGATTTCTCCAGTTATGTTTTAGGACCCAATGTAATAGGGGGCGAGCATTTTGCCACATTATTTTTTATCAGGAAAACTTACAGCTATAACAAAGAAGTCTTTAGCGAGACTAAAACCAATTATAATATAATATAATAATAATAATAACTTTATTATCAGACACAACATCCATAGTTATAAAAAAATACAAATCAAAAAACACAAATAAAATCAAATTAAATACAATAGACAACACAAATAAAATTAATAAACAAAGAAACACTTATATCTACTTCTCATATCTGAATGACGCTCTGTGAGTTGTCATCCAATGCCACATGATAGGACTGTCAACCCTATTGGCCACAATTGCGAGCAGGCTGTTGGAGCTGTCGCGCACTCGCCTCATCAGGGACGCTATTCGTGACCGCATTATCGAATAGAAATCAGGGATACCTGCCTCGGCAAACATCCCTGAAGCACTACAATAGCGCGGCAGCCCCATCATTACCCGGTACGCATTATTGTATTGGACCCGCAGGGCACTGTACGAGGTCTGTGTATATCTGACCCATAACGCACACGTGTACAGCGTCTGACAATAAGAACGGAATAAAGTTTTCTTGACATTCGCTGTACACCGCGCAAACCTACGGGCCAGCATATTACACCTAACTGTCAATGCCCTGCGTTCCCTCTCAATATCCGCGTCGTCGGACAAGTTATCGGTGACCCAGTGTCCCAGGTACTTAAAACGAGTGACTGGACAAAACGCCGCCCGCCAATGTAATTGTGGGTACTACATCGTAAGTCTTGTTACCAGCCTTAAAAACCATGAACTCACTTTTGGTAGCGTTGTACCTAAGACCATGGGTAACCGCATAATCCTCACAAATACTGGTGAGTCTCCTCATTGCACTGATTGATGGCTCAGCAGCACCATATCGTCCGCATAACTTATATTATTAACACATTGCCCGTCAATCGAACACCCAAAGTTAACACTGCTGAGCTCACAAATCAGTCGGTTTACATACAGGTTGAAAAGCTTAGGTGAGCTCAACCCCCCCTGCCTCACCCCACATTCCAACCTGTACGCCTCCGATAAGACTCCCCCCCACCTAACATAATTATACTGATTTCTGTACCAGTATTTCAATACATTTATTAATTCTGTAGGAAGACTAGTGTCCTCTGTCAGTTTCTTCCACAGACAATCATAGGAAACTAGGTCAAAAGCCTTGGAGAGGTCAAGGAAGCAGGCGTACACAGGTGTTTTTCGGCTGGTATAGTATTGGACAGTTTGTTTGAGACAGAGGATGGCTGCTTCAGTTGATAAATTAGGCCTAAACCCAAACTGCGCATCATGAAGTGTTAGATGTTTATCCAGCTGTTTATCAATCAAACTGTCAAATACCTTAGCCACGATTGTAGCTAAAGAAATAGGCCTGTAATTGTCTTTGGCACTCGCATCTCCAGTCTTGTTCTTGATAATTGGAACTACAATAGTTTTCATAAGATCCACTGGTAGATACGAGTGACTCGTACAAATATTAAACAGCATAGCTAGTACTCGTGCTATATGTTTCCCCGCGTATCTCAAATGTTCCACACTTAGGTTATCGTGTCCTGGTGATTTACCCATTTTTAAAGATCTAATAACTTGAGCTACCTCCTTCCCCGTAAAGCTAATAAGCTGGGTCCTCGACCCCTCCAAGATTTCGGACGCATCAGAAGACGGGCCCAAAGGAGACTCGACTTTAAAAGATGACATAAACAGGCTGGCAATTTCATTGGGGTCACTGACCCCTTCTACGCTAGCGGGCAGATTAGATTTTGGGTTTAGGCTATTTGTGGTCTTCCAGAAGCTACTAAAATTTTTGGTCTCATGTTGATTTGCAAGAATGTTCATTTTAATTTGATCTCTATTATTTTGAATCCATTTTAATTTATTTTTAAACAACTTTTTACTTTTAGTCATTTGTTCATATAAGAAACCACCTGTCGGCCGACCACATAAAGACCAATTCTGAAAATCGTGTCGAGCCTGTTTGTGAATTATAAGTTTTCACGTATGACTAACACATACTTAATGTTGTAAATTATAGACAGTACGTCGGACGAACCAAAAAATCTGGTACACAGAGTTCCTTGTTGTTGTGTTTGTTGTGAAGTCTGTGAACGACCGCATTCGGTTGAGCGGCAAATGTAAATGGAGCAGCCTGTAGGATGTAACGCAGAAGATAAAATGATAGTTTATAAAACTGTGTGCGCTAGAGCTGCACACACTATTGCGTAAACTGATGCATTGGTACGACCTGAGAGTACCTACTCCGCAGGGCCCACTGCTTTCTGAAGCATGGTAGTTTTATACTGCTAACTGCTCGCCTTAAAACCAGGCTGTACCTGAGGATTACTAGCGAAAAAGTTACTATCTAATTTAATAAGTTTTTGTGTTTTTGGATTCGAACCCTGGACCTCGGAATTTATTCAGTTTTGATATGACCACACATTATAATAATTTCTCCAATTACGTGTGTCATTGTATCATCACGAAAATGTACCAATAACATCAAATACCGCATCGATAATGAGGTATCATACCCACCACCTGACCAAATGTTTGATCAAACGTTTACTCAGACAACATTAATACGTGATTCTATGCGGTAACACACGGCCAATATTGGTTGAGCTATGGTGCAGCGGAAATTAGTAGAGAATTTATTGTGTCTTTAATCTGGTAGCTTTTATTTATAGGGTTACCGGTAGTATTATCGGAAATATGAAAATCTACTGAGATAAAGATTTTTATTCTTATAATAACTGCCTATAACTGTCCCTCTGCAGGGCAAAAGGCTCTTTTCGTATAGAGAAGAATTGAGCATTGATCACCACACTAGCTCTCTGCGGGTCGGTAATTTCAAATCATAAACTGTAAAACAAAAATGTTTTTCTGAATAAACAAAAAATACTTCTGAGCCTATTCCTCATAAACAAAAAACACTTGCACTTTTAAAAGTAGTTTAACCAATTTTTTTTCATACCCTATTTTGTTTCCCACTGCTGGGCAAAGGCCTCCCCTTTCTTCCTCCAAACCACTTAACTACTACAACTAACTTGAATAATAATATTTGAAAATAAATTGCCAGTATTTTATTTAACAGAAAGGTGGTTTTACGCTGCAAATATGCTTAACCTATTTGTTACCAGTATTTTAATGCGGCACGGTTTTTATAAAAGGAGAGTACAGAAAATTAAATGCAGGAAGAATTCATTTATCTACCCACTCCCATACTACGTACCCACTAGACGCGTTGGTAAAATATAGAGTGACATACATTGCTCGTACAGTTTCGTCTCCTCAGCTGTGGGGAATAAATTGCACGCACTTTCGTAAATGCTTATCCCAATTAAAATCATCGTAAGTTTACTGAGCCATTCTCAGCTCGAAATAGTTACTTGTGTGCTACTAGTATTAACTCTGTCTGTTGCTATGTGAAACAAACATACTAAGATTAAGACTAGCCAACTAAGCAGAAAATAATAGTTATAATACCTTGGGACAACTAACACAACATGATCTTATCCTAAACTAGGCAGAGCCTGCATTATGGCAACCAGATAGCTAATGAACATACTTATATTTTTCTAAATACATGATAAATATTTAAGAACATGCATCACACTGATTATTTATTGATAGCAAACCAACACGAATAGGATACCAAAAGCCTGTGCTAACATCAACATGCTTGCCAAAGTCATAAGCGTGTACAGATGAATTCACCTGTCCTTACTTATCAAAGTCCCAGTAGTGGAATATTGAAGACTGTGGATAATGATGAACTTCTCAAAATCATACCTTCAGGTATTACCTATAAAAAATATATTATGTAGTTAATCAGTCTCCTTCTCTATTACATTGGGACCTATAACGAAACTGACGAAAAGTCGGTGTACCTCTGACTATTCTTTTGGGGAATACAGGCGGAATTTTATGTCAATTATTTTCATGAAATCAAGCCTCTATAGTTTTTTAGTTATATTTGGTATAAAAAGTACACCATTAAATTATTTCGATTGTAGTGTGGGTATCCTGAAAATAAACACCTCAATACTCTAGTGGTCGAAAGCGCGCCGGTTGACTTTTCAGAACCAAACGCTTTTAGGTATCCTTTGAATACGATGTTTGGCGTTTATTTTTAACGCTTCACGGCTAACAAGCTAGCTTTCAATAGTATTGCCACTATTCAAGAAAGTCTATTTTAAAATCTTATAGCAGGTTAAGATTAGTGTTAGAATTGCATATAACTACCTAATAAAAAATAATTATCCGAAAAATCTAAAAGTTTTTATTGTTACATTAATATCATTATTATCATCAGCCTATCTCCGTCCAGTGGACATAGACCTCTCCTATAGCTCATTAATATGCATAGCTAAAATATTTTTTTTGAATCTTTACTTTTTATTAATAACTAAATTTAAAAAACACTTACCTAAGTAGTTTCCTCTTGTGTTTGAATACGTGTGTGGAGTTTAGACAACATTTAGCCCTAGAACCAAACATTATTTTACATTTTTTACACATCCATTTCGATACTTCAAACTACTTGTTCTCTCTTTTATACGTCTCTATGAATATTGCGAGCTTCTTTCAAACTCGGAACTTTTGAAAATCGTGACATTACAAATTTAAAAAATAATACCAGCCATAAATGCCATTATCAACAATGAGTACTGAATTGTTTGAATGAAGATTGAAGGGTCAATGTAAATTGGTTGCAGTATTCCGATGTTTTACACAATGGAACAATAATAATTATGTCTACACGGTATTGAACCGTGAATTATGGATGTGTTATGGGCACTTATCTTACATTTGTCTGAGCAAGTTTGAATGATCTTTTACTCGCTTGATCACATTGTGTAGTCTTAGTTAAACCAAACTCTAAGAACAAAAACCTAACGTATATTATTCTCCAGCTTTGCAGTTCGGTATTCATTAGAGAAGATTGGCAGAGAAAATGGAGGCCTAATAGAGAGCAGTGGGTATATCGGGCCGAGATGATAATGAATTAATGATGATGATTCATTAAACATACGCTGACGAACACTGGTTTCAAAGATATATTTGCTTAATTCTCATGAATTTAATGAATTTATAAAGTATGCCAGGATCGTAGCAAATGGAAATCCGTGGTCGTGGAAATCTCTGCCTACCCCTCAGGGAAACAGGCGTGACTTTATGTATGTATGAATTTAATGTTTTTATTTTTGTGTCAACAAAAAGTATTTAAATATTTCGTGATTAAGATGTTGCAAGGTTTACTTGTAAAACGCCTTTTAAAGTTAAAAACAACGTACTTATTGAATCCATTATTGGTTCTGATACACAAAATGTATTATTGTGCCAGTATGAAGTATCCAAACTAACAAAATTATGTAATACGGATTGCCAGAAAATAATTGATTAAATTTGTTAATAACATGGACGACCTTTGCCCTTTTAAAAGGGTTTCGGGACTTCCTAAGTACGAAGTTTGAACCAAAGAATTTAAGATTATAAATTAATATTAATTTGGTAATCAAATCCCTGAAAAAATGGTGAGTTCATCGTTTTTATTTATTTTTGTCCAAAAGGTTTTGCTCTTAAAGAAATTAATTAAGAGATTTTGTAAATACCCTGTCGTCTGGCTATTCAGAAGCCCAAACATATTGGTTTTTATAAGTTAAAAGGAGTTTGTAGTAACAATGATCTAGGTACCTACTAGTTTTGATATAATCACTTACGCAAATTTATTACACGGCACTCGCAAAACAAGGTTGAGTCTTCATTTTCCATTACATCACTGGACAGTTTCATGAAATATCGCGGCCCACTAAATAATAGGAGGCTTAAAGCCCTTACGAAATAAACCTTAAACACGACACAAAACAAAAGAAAATCGTGTTCATTACAAAAACAATGAAGTCCTTTCAAAAAACGAACGCTAAATCGCTTCTGAAGTGAGCCAATGACTTCAACATTATGCTCCTAACCGCTACCTATTACCGTTGCGTGCCTAATTTCCATCTTAATTAGTTGTAAATCACTCATAGGAAGCACAACGAACCAATCACTGTTACTTTCTTCGTACGCAAATGTTGGGAACGTGCTTCGTACGGAATTTCAAAGGCTTACTTTGCGTTTAAAATAAACTTAGTGTACCGTCTGTGTTACATGTTATTCGCAAATAAATTTTAACTTGCTTTCACCTACCTCGTTTGTTTAAGGGAAAATTGATTTTGAACTGACTGAATTGATTTTTCTGATCACAATACATTATATAATGGCTGTACTCCCTAAAAGTAGGTGAGAGGAGAGAGGGTGAACACACATCCATGTTTTGCTTGTCAAGTTATAGGTCTCCCTATATAATGGCACTAACCGGGCACTAGCTACTCCGTGTTCGTGCAGTTACTGAGAATCACCGACTTGGTAAAAGGAACTATGAGCATCCTGTAGATCTAGCACGAACTTGACGTGAGCAAGCACGAAGAAGGATTCTCGTCCTTTTTTATATAAAAGAGGGAATTTACCGTGCTGTTAGATAATTACAGGTTGATTTTAAACGGCTGACAGTCACGAAGCAGACACAATAGTATAAACAACCGACCTTAAGAGGTACACTGGGCTGCTAACTCGGGCTAACTAAATATCTACTAATCTACCTATATTCTTATAAAGTTATCTATATTTCACGTCCCATAGTCGCAGCGATCTATTACGACGCCTTTCACGGAAATTCATAGATAGTGCCTCTCAAAGTTTTAAGCCAATTAGATATCGAATTTACTAAAGCCTTCGATGAGGAGCTTAGTTTCTCGAGTAGGTAATATCCATTGCCTCAAAATAAGTTTCAAGTAGGGGTTGGTTGCGAAATAATCACAAACTTTGATATTAAACTTATATCTCATTGTCACGTATTTTATACGTAATATAATATAAGGCTAATCGAAGGCTTTAACTTTAAAGGAAATACCCTTTTCTAATTGACAGAAGTCCTAGTTTTATACAGCTATATACCGGCAAAACGTTAGACGAATAGGATGATAAATGTATGGGAATGATAATAATGATAAGATAATTATTGTTTTTATAAATATATGTTTTAGACTGGCTGCATAAAACAGTAGACCGGGACTCCATGGCGTACCTTGGGAGATACCTATGTCATGTTTCACATAGTATGTCAAGTTTGACAGGTCAAGGACCCCAGATTTGACGCATCATACAACTGGCTTACTCTTTGTTGGAATTGTTTTCTTAATTCGTTGCCAAACGTCACCTGAACCTTTATTTACAGCAAATAAAACATTGAAACATTTTTATTTTCGTCTCTCATTAACGAAGCAATTAGTATTCAAAAGTTTTCTGAACTTATTCATATTTGTACCCGACACGTCAACCAATACAAAATAAAGACAAGGCGTGTGAACGAACAATGCCTTTCAACTTTTTTTTTCTTTTTTTGGCATCTGTATGCAAGTGTTGCGTGCATAAAAAATGAGTTTGTAACTCCAAAACATCTCGTTGTTAGCGATCAGTATTGTATTGCAGTCCATACTTTTAAGAATAAAGTTTTAATATTCTTGAAGGAACTTCCGATGCTCTGTTGTTAAGATGAAGACGTCTCGATAAGCGCTTTAGATATTGCTTGCAGTTTGTTATTGTATGGAGGGTCGCATTTTGTACAAAATAAATACAAAATTAATGAATAATTCTATTTTATGCAATTGGCAAGTTGTAGTTCATTGTAGCGTTCTAAGGGGGAGGCCTTTGTTCAACAGTAGACGTCTTCCAGCTGATGATGATAATGACGATGAATCTATTTTAAAGTCTATACTGGGAGTGATATGATACATGTGATACTGTGAGTGTGTGTGTGTGTGTCCTGTAAGCGACGAGCGTCGCCATCAATTGTTTTGTGTCGTTTAAATTAATTATTCTCCTTTAGTTCCCATAAAATAACTCACTGAAAAATAACTTTAACGTAATAAGCTGTTATACTCATTTAATATTCCCTCAGTCTCCTTGTTTACCAAAACATTATTTTAACACATCGCGCTCTTTCGCTTTAAAATCATATTACCGTACATTTTTGTTGGCCGCGTAAATTATCGTGCGCACTCTCCTTTGTGTTATGAATGGCATCAAAATTAACATAAAAGCCAGACTCATTCATTATGAGCCCGTACAGCTCGTCAAAAATGTTGCTTGTGTCATTTAAAATCAGCGATAAACGTAATAAACTACGGTAATAAGCGTTCCGTTCGAATTTTAAATAGATTAATCCGTCCACTATTTAAGTTAACAAAAGATTTCAATCAGCAGTACAATGCTTTGGACCGTATTTCGCGTCATTTACGGGAAAATCGCGCGTGTGCTCTCAGTGGAAACTGAACGAGAAATGAGCGAGTAATGCGTCAAGCTTTGTAGTGAGTCTTTAAATTGAAATGTAGATGGTGGAGCAATTTAAATTGGATACAAGCCCTCTTACTTACATAAATATTGAAGCAATGTTTAAGCACGACAATGTTTTATCCTTTCAAATACACATAAAAGCATTCTAATCACTCCACAAGTTAGTGCATACTTATGTCTTAATGAAATATCTAAAATTGCTACACACCTACACTTACTTTAAAAACAAAGTTAGACAAGAATAGTAACAAAACAAGAATAAAGTGACATTAATTTATGTTTACTGGTCTAATGGTTGGTATGTGCGACACCTTAGCATGGGTTCGAATACCGGGTCGGGCGGTGGTATGGGTTTTCCATTCGATAATTCTCATTAGCAGCATGGAGAGTCGATTGTTGATGGCTCGCCCCCTATTACATCAGGATCTTCGAAACATAATAAGGAATTATGGATGCAGTATACACCTTTGCCTACCCTTTGTATGTAATTTATATTTTACTGTTATAACTAGCCTTTAATAGTAACTCTGTCGTAAACTAGGTCACGAATCCCAAACCCATTCAATCTTCAAACTGTAATTAGTAAAATTATAGTTTTATTTACGTACGTACTACATTAGGTCTC
Organism: Abrostola triplasia; assembly: GCA_946251915.1. Lineage (NCBI taxonomy): Eukaryota > Metazoa > Arthropoda > Insecta > Lepidoptera > Noctuidae > Abrostola > Abrostola triplasia. The sequence goes on from OX276433.1 coordinate 4,570,343, forward strand.
CTTACCATGAAATCATATAGCAGGATAGTTTAATTTCGAGTTCGTTGTAGAAGCGAGACGCCGCACGTAGATTACACTGCACGTCTCGCTTCCACATCGTAAACTATCCTGTTTTAAGAATTCATGGTAAGGGGGCAGACTGGTGTAATACAAGACAGTAAACGTTTATTCTATTCCATGCGTTCATAAACATTCACATTTACAATATCAAGGGTCCAGATAAATGCAGCGAAATAGAAACCCAGTTCATTTCGCGCTGTGTTCCGTATTTCCATGGAAATCGTACAAATTATGGAGCTCATAGTGCGACCAGTCATGCGGTAGAAGATTGCAGGTACGTTGAAATTCCATTTTCTCTTTGTGAATTATTCCGTTGCTCCTCACTACGGTCAATTACATGCATAAGGACGTTTCTGACACTGTCCAAATGTGAATTTGTGATACAAAATAATGTTACCTTAGTACATACATACATAACATCACGCCTCTATTCCCCGAAGGGGTAGGCAGAGGTGCACATATAGTACACCCACATTTCGCCAGTTATGTTTTTTTAGGTCCCAATGTAATAGGGGGCGAGCCTATTGCCATCAACCGGGCACAAATCCAGACTCCGTGCTGTTACTGAGAATTACCTAATGGAAAAACCCAGTAACACTTTGCCCGACCCGGGATTCGAACCCAGGACCTCGTGCTCAGCAGTCGCGCTTAGCAGCCACTAGACCAACGAGGCAGTTACCTATATAGTAACCTATATGTTACCTTAGTGATAAGAGTTTATACATACATAGACTGCCTCGTTGGTCTAGTGGTCGCTAAGCGCTGCTGAGCACGAGGTCCTGGGTTCGAATCCCGGGTCGGGCAAGGTGCTACTGGGTTTTTCCATTAGGTAATTCTCAGTTGCAGCACGGAGTCTGGATTTGTGGTTCGATTTCCGCACGGGGCAAAAATTGATGCGGTCCGCAAATGTTTGTCCCGAGTCCGGGAGTTTGTGTACCTATGTGATATTTCATGGTTGTGAAACGCACCCACAACAAAGAAGAAAGGCATAACGTGGTGAGAAATTAAAAAAAAAATTGAAACCATAGCTTAATGAAAGGCGTTCCTAACTTAGGTTGAGTTTTAATGGCTGATAATAATTTATCTGATCTGTGAGTAAATTCTTGTTGCTTAGCCGTTCTTGTGCTTTTGATAAAAATGCTTTTCGTATTGTTTATTAAATGATAGTTTTTTATTGAAAGCACATCTCTATTGTACTGCTTGAAAACGTCACATAGGTATAACAAGAATTGACCAACAGAACAAAATTGTTATATCTATGTATATGTATTTATAAATATCAAACTTTATTCCGTCATTTATTCTAGTTCAATATACAACAAACTATTTGACAGGTGACAAAGTTAAAACTTTGTATCGAATTACTTTAGTTTTAGGGTTGCGTTGAAGAACCAACGGTTTCTCTGTATTTTGATCACATTTAATTTAATATAATAACAAAAACAGCCCATAACTGTCCCAATGCAGGGCAAAGGCCTCTTCTCGTCATCACCACGCTAGCTCACATTTAATTTGATATCTATTGAATAATCAGTTAATTGCCACAATAATGACTTATTCAAAACTATATCGATAACTAGCTGCGCCCCGCGGTGTTACCCGCGACATTTTTTCGGGATAAAAAGTAGCCTATATGTTAATCCAGGGTATAACCTATCTACATACCAAATTTCAACCAAATCGGTCCAGCCGTTTATGCGTGAAAGAGTAACAAACATCCACACATCCATACTCACAAACTTTCACATTTATAATATTAGTAGGATTTATAATATTAGTAGGATATAAGTAGGATTAGTAGGATAAAACCCGTGCCCACTATCTGAAAAAGCTCGGTCAATCTTTGTATGTTTGTATGTAAGTTTGTTAAGGTCAAATCTTGCAATCTAAATTAGAACCACTTCTTGACATCCGATTGAAATGAAATTTTGCATAATTAAATAGGTTTGGTGACAATACAATAGTATTGTACTTTTGATTTAAAAGCTTGGGTTAAAAATATATTTATAATATTACCTAACTTATTTGTTTTTAACACATAAACATATGCGTCAACGAATCTTTGCCCTTGAGGCATTGACTCTACAAAATTATTGACATTACCAATTGGTTTGATACAAGTGAGGCTTTCAAATATACTCTTATTTGTAAAAAGAACCTCAAAATATACTTCCCAAGAAAGTAAAGTCCTATAACACTAAAATCTCAATAAAATGTAAAAAAACCTTGGAACAAAAGTAAACTTCACACTTGGCCGTGTTTTTATGGCTACACTGTACTTTACGCAAATGTCTCGAGACGGTGGTCCAAGTACTTCGCTATTGCCCCCAAAGGAACAAGCAGGGAGGTGACATTTCCCTTTTTTGTTACCCAGCCGGGAAATATCTTGTTCAATAATTCATGAGCGCGTCAATAGTTTGTTTTGACGTTTGCCTTAAGACTTTGTTTAGATGTAGGGACTGTTTTAATGAGGCTGCCTACGTGGTTTCTGAACGGTGTTCAGTATAATTTAGGTGTTGTTTGAACGCCTTTTTATGTTTTTCGTTTGCATCCATGTTTACTTAACTTACAAATATTCTGGTACAAAAGTAACCCAATTACTTAGGTAAAAGGTTTAGGTATTTTTTTCTTTTTTAAAAAAACGTCGTCCCCACAAGAGGATTTTTCTCCTGTATCGTGGGTGCGTTCCGCAAACATGACATATCATATACACAAACACCCAGACGCGAAACAAAAATCTGCGGATAACACAATTTTTTGTCCCGCGCGGGAATCGAACCCGCAACTCTTAGCGCACCAGTCTAATCGCTCAGCCACTGCACTAATCAGATCGTATTCAGACGGACCTCTTATTGGAAAGAAACTCACATAAGAAGGTACAAGAACCTTAAAAACATTACACCCCTTTTTGTGAGCAGTCGCGTAATATAATCCAATGAGTCTTCATTGCAAACGAGTAGTGTCAATGACCTTTTTTTATCTGTGAAGAAGAAAAAAGATAACTTTATCTAGCAGAAGGACGGTTACTGTTAGGTTTTATAACTATGAACTGTAACAACCAGCCAATTACAATTATCATTACAATCGGTGTTACATTCAACGTGGGAATTCGTAGGAATAAAATGACGTCATTGCCTCTCAATTATAGATACTATCAGGTATTGGGGCGCTGACTCGGCATTCCAATGCATTATAGTAAACAGCATACCAATAATATGAACTAATATTGTATGACAGATGAAATTTGTTGAACAAACAAAGGAATGTGCACAAGTTATAGTAAGTAATTCTGATCAATTGTAGGACTAGAATTTGCAATGTATTAAATGTCTTGAGTTATAATGGCGTATATATAACGAGATATTGTTTTGACAAAATCGTGGAAAATAATATTATTTATCACATAAACGTAACATCACGCCTGTATTCCCCGAAGGGTAGAGTGGTAGGCAGATGTGCACATACAGTACACCCACTTGTCACCGGTCACTGGCGACTTAGTCCATCGGCGACCAAAAGTACCAAAACATAGGCAGACGACCGGCGACCATGTGCGTAAACACCTATTTAAACTACAGTAAGTCACAGTCGCCGGCGACCAGTCGACAGTGCGTAATAGCTCTTAGTTAGAGGTATATTTCTACTGTATTATATACGAGTACCTACGAGAATTCTATAAAAGTACACCGTATTATTACTGCTACAAATCTCTTGAACTCAACACCATTGTATTCAGTAGGATTAATGTCTTACTTGGAGTTTATAACAAATATCACTCGGTCAGTTAAATATTAGTTTAGTGTGTTGAAATCAAAAACCAGCTTCGCAATAAGACATTTAATATGATATACTCTGCACTACCTACCTATGGTACGGAATAATTCTGGGTGCACTATATCCAGGTGGTAATGGGTTCACCCCTATTACATTGGGACTTGTAACATAACTTGCGTAACGTAGGTGTATACATTTCTGCATACTGCTTAGGGAAATAGAGGGGTGATGTTATGTATGCTTGACCCAGTACAATATTAGTAAACCCAGCTGGAGGTCTGTTAGGGTCTCTTTTGTTTGCTGTGGACCACAACTCTGTCGGTGAGTTGGTCTAATATTGTTGTTTAAAGATAAATAATTAAATTAAACAAATACATATTCTCTTATTCATAAACAAGGATAATATCTGTATTATTTTTAGCCCGTTTTAGTCTACTCATATCTCCATTGTCATGATAATGATGAATACAGATTACTACAATTACTGCGATAGACTGAATGTGAATGAAAACAGTGATAGGAATAATTAACTAGCTGCGCCCCGCGGTGTTACCCGCTACATTTTTTTAGGATAAAAAGCCTATTTGTTAATCTAGGGTGTCAGCTACCTCCATATAAAATTTCATCAAAATTGGTTTAGCCGATTGTTCCTGAAGAGGTACAAACATACAAACACAATCACAAACTTTCGCGTTTATAATATTAGTGTGATTCCATGGTTTAAATATATTTTTTAAATACGGGGTAATTTACTCTGCGGGAATAAAACTTTCAACCCTTATTGCCCGCTTAACACCGACTATCCACAAAGCTGACACAATAGTTAAACAATCGACTTGTTCCATATTATGGCTCAGAGGACTGGGAGAGGGTTAATGGCTCAGCCAATCTGGCCGTCATATCTATACGTTTTGTAATAACTACAATATAATTGGACACCATTTACCTCGTGTTAGTAATAGCGTTTTAATTCCTTGGTTCCATAACGATTTATTTCTATAAAAGTGTTTTATGACCGAGTCAAACCACACCCGCCCACAGACTAAAATCGAAAGTGACAACAGATTATATACACACTATTAACTATCAATTTATGGCGCGAAAACTACTATTGACACCATTGTTATTCTCACGGCCTTTCGAAGACAGTAAATTAACAAACGCTGTAGAAAAACGTTGTGAAATATTCTCCTAAAGATTTAATGAAGAACTGAGAAACGTAAACAAATGAGTGCTTTATTCGAACTTCAAATAATACAACCAGCTTCGATTCTCTAAGTAAACGAAATACTCAATTAAGACCATTCAAGTCTATGGAAAAATGATTTTATAATGAGCACTATTCAGTAGCCAATTAACTTCGATTTGTACTAGAGTAGTCGATAGACGAGTTACAGTAAAATGTTCTTTATCAAAACGTAATACGGTTAGTATTTCAAGAATCTTTGAATTAGATCTGATTATTGCGATGTTTGGCTATTGAAGTATCACTCAATATTTGCGTGGCCATAAAGGCTGCGGTACTATCTTCTGGCCCAATTATATGATCTACATTATTATACACCTTTTAAAGAAGCTTAAAAACGAATGCTACTCCTTAACCACTCCTATATTTTTAAGCATAGTAATATTACATTTATTTAAAACCATTCTTTATGAGCTTAACCGCCAGCAGCTATGCCAAATTTAATGCGAGCACCTAAATACTGATCTTTCCCTGTTTTAGTAGCCCCAAATCCGAATGCACTAGTTGCCGACATGCAATAATTCACTGAATCGCAGATATGTGCTCAAGTTATGTTGGTTAGTCTAAGCGAGCGTCAATCAATCCTTTAGTAATTGACAGGGACACTATGTTTATTGGCTTAACTCGAAGAGAATTAGACTGTATTTGGTAGAGCAAGACGACCAGATTAGTGTACCTATGCATTGATTTTGTACACTCTGTTTGTGTGATATATTTGTTTGAACTGTTTATTGCTTCCGAGGTTGAGTTGTAGATGTTGGGCATTAAGATTTTAGTTAATAGAAAGAATGACTCTTTAAAGTCTCTCTCTCTCGTCCATGCTAGTTCTTCCACATAGTTGTGGGATCTTTCTTTACGTTCTTCTTTCTCTTCGATGTATCCTGGACGTCGTCTTTGGTGACTTAGAACTCTTTCATGTTTTTTAAAACTACATCCATCTGGTTTTACGTATTGTCTAGTGCTAATGAGTAGTAGTAGTAATCTATTGAGTAAAAATTGAAGTGTCGAAGGAATACGTCTTTATGTAACTTGGAGGTAACGGTAGCTCAGCCACATTACAGATTACATACAATAAGCAATGGTAGTGTTGAATCAATGCGCGTCCTTCTCGATACAAGAATAGACATTCGCCCTATTGAGGAAAAATTGAAAGCCTAAATAGTATTTAACATTTTAAAATTAAGCGTCGTTTCAACATTAAATATACTTTAAGAGCAAACTTGTTCGTAATAAATTAGGTTTACATCAGTAAAGAGATGGGTGGTTACCGAACTTACACCTTTAAATACAAGTCTTGCGCCTTAGGCGCGGGCAGATTGATGGGATCCTTCGGTATTTACTGTAATTAATCTTAATATACCAAAATCGTTTACGTAAAGGTATGATTCATTACTGTTAAGTTCCAAATGATTTCGTTTCCTTGTCTGGATGGTTAAAGCTTAAAGGCGAGTTCACTTCATTCGTAATTAATGGCGAAATATGTATATCTTGAGGGATAAACGCGAGGCATAAAGGCGTGATGTTATGTTTTTTTTAGTAAAGAGTATTACCTACTACTACATAGAAATACATACAATATTTAACTGTAAGTGTAGAAGTTTAAGTACGTATAATTATGTTAGTATAATTTGCTAGGTAGAGCACAAACTTTCGCTCCACATTTCGTTAGTAATTAGACTTGAGTTCAAAATAAACTTCGCGCGTTGTATTTAATCTCAACAAATTAACAGCTATTCCAACTCCTGCAATTGTAGTTTTGCACTGTTGTATGATTCCGCGTTAAAACTATGATATATTAATAAGATATTATATCATCATAATTTGATTTGTTTAATAACAATACACAATAACATCATTAAATTTTTAGTAGTTTTAGAAATCCGTGGTCTCTGCCTACCCCTCAGGGAAACAGTGACCTTTATGTATGTATGTATGTTTTACAAAACAACAACAGTGAAATAAAAATATACATACATAATAAACCTACCTATGTATGGATGTACTTATTTCACCAACAACTCAATAGTCTAATTGTTATTTTGCGCAATACTTCCAAAACTGTTTTACTGTTATATTTTTTACTTCGACGTTTTTAGTAGGGTTAGAATAGGAATTTATGTCCATAATAATTAGCCTACCTACCATAGAGTGACACCGAACTGATCCTAGTAATAGGTATGAAATAAGCGATACCAAAAAACCTAGAAATCTTAATCAGTATAGTTTGTTAATGAATTCTTTTGACAGTTGTATGTAGGTGTATAGTAGCTAACAATAGTCTTGTAAGTACATACCTATGTGTCATGTAGGTAGGTATGTAGTACATAATGTCGGTTAATATCAACGCGGAAGCACTTAATTTACGATTTACACTGTACCGCACCGCATCCATGTTATTTCTTGCACAAATTTCAAATACAAATATCCTGATTCTGAACAAATATCGGTCAGGTTATACTAATATTTGCAAGGAAATTCTCATGCGAAAGTTGAACCCTGTGCTAAGAAAAGCGAACCTAAATAGCAGGAGGAGATATTGCGAAAATAACAGCCCCCTTACCATGAACTCTTAAATCAGGACGATGATGTAAAAGCGAGACGTCGCTACGGGCAGTAAAATACGGCATCTCGCTTCCACAACGGAAAATATTCTGTTAAAAGAGTCCATGGTAAAGGGTCTGGTCGAGTTCCTGGGAGTGTCGCAGTTTTCGATTAAAGTACATTGTTGGGCAATACCATTATTATTAATTTTTTTAATAGGTTGATTTCATAATAAATGGAGTTAGAGACTTACCATGACACTTCAATTTTTAAACTGATTCTTTTTACTTTTGAATATATATTTATTTATCAGTCCATAGGTTTTTTTTCTGGGACAATGTTCATGGACTTCCTCGTCATAGTATTCCGGATTCTTAGCGGCTAAAATACCAGGGTGTTCTCCTAACAAATACAAAATTACTGATGATAGAAAGGAAGAGCTGTGTATCACTTATAATTATCTGCTATACATGGTGTAATGAGACCGTAAAAAAAAATATATAATCTGACGGCCTGATCAAACGACCTGATTAGCGCAGTGGCTAAGTGATTGGACTGCTGCTCTAAGGGTTGCGGGTTCCCGCACGGGGCAAAACTTTGAGCGAACCGTATGTTTGTGTATGTGATATTTCATGTTTGTGGAACTCAACCACGACACAGGAGAAATTCCTAGTAGGGCGACGTTTTTTTTTTAATCCTGGATCATGTGTCAATCCCTTTATGAATTCCAGCTTTGAAGTTCAGTCAAACATAGCAGATTGTATTTATGTATTTCATGTTGTAATAGGCAAATGAATGGTAAGTGTCAATAGACTATAAACATCCGAAACATCAAAGTGGTAATTGATATTGTGCCGACCTTTTGTGCCCCGGTGTTATGAAGCTTTATGGGTTTTGCAATGTGTAGGCATTGGGTTTGGCTAACATCAAATAATTTACAATTATATTGAAATGGATTTCGTGTTTTCCCGCCTATAGGTATATTACGAGGTAAAATATTGTATTAATCTTTAAAGCCTCTAAATTGAATGTAAACACATACCTACTGCAATCAGATATTCTGGTTGCTCCGAATACAGTACAGACCAGAATCCATGAACGCAAACAAGAGAGAGGCAACACCAGTAACTCTAAAACGGAGTAATTGCCTAATTGAACGATTTGACATTTAGTTTACAAAGATCGCGGGCATTGTTGAGACGTTTTACACGCAACGCATTTATTACGACTATGCCGTTCTGCGTGATGCCAATGTTCAAAACTGCAGTCGGAATTTTAATTATGTATAGAAATTATAGGATTACAATTCATTTGTACATATGGACACAGTACACGGAAAGGAAAAATGTCTGAACGCGGGGCTTGTATCTTGTTGTATCATTCTTATCATGACGAGCTTGAAATAATTTCGAAAGCAAAGTCTAAAGCAATATGACTCTTAACTTTTCCAAACAGCTCACATATTTCAATGTGCACTAAAATACATACACCAGGATCTTGTTAATACGACCTACTGACTGTACAAGCCGAGCCCAGACGCATTTCCCACGATAAATCTAAGAAACACCCATTTGAGTATCAAAACACATATTTTCAAGACGGCTCTGAATGCAAAGCAGACATTGTTTCTTGTCAAACATTTAATGTGACAGCTGTCAGAGCTGAGCCTGTAGACCGCACCTTTGAGTTTAATGAAATACAGATTACAGATGGCTATATATATATATAATCTGTTAGCATCTAGTAGAAGAATTAGGTATATTATTCATATACCTACTAACAACTATACTAGTTAGATTAAATAAAAAACAACTCCGCCCCACACTACGAATTTCTCCTGTGCTGTGCGTAAGTTTCACAAACATGAAATAACATAAATATACACAAACACCCAGACTCAGGACAAACATCTGCGGATAACATTTTTTTTGTCCCGCACAGGAATCGAGCCCGCCAGTCCTGTCGCTTAGTAACAGCGCCAGTCAGGTCGTCAATCACCAATGTTACCTATATTACAGCTATGAATTGTAATTGTATCAGGTTTTGCAAACGAAAAAAGTGTGGTTTGGTTCGTAAGTTTTAAATTGCATCAACGAAACATAGTTGGGTTTTACTAATAGGTACTCAAAATAATGTACCTATCGTTCTCTATACCAATTATCCACTCGTCAATTTTTTTTTAAATCGGCATTACTCCTAGACATTGCGGCACTAAAGAAAGAAATACCTAACGAGTGTCTGCATAAAATTTGTGTGAAATATCCCTAGGTACATACTTTTTAATATCAATCCCTCAAATTATAATACCACCTCACCCCAATCACAAACAACAGAATAATGTAACCATTCATTCATTACTTTTTCATTCATTTGTTGTTTCATTTCAATGGGGTCTGTGTGAATCGAGCCATCGATAACATCAATGCGTGACTATGAATACGGTTGAAGGTAGCGGGCCATGTCCCAAGTTAATTTATAGCTGACGTGTGTACGCAAATGATTAGTTAAACGGTTGTAAATCAATCAGAAAAGTTTATTCAGTATTGCTATGCTAATTGGGTGGTTGTTCGATCTTTGGAATATGATTTGTTGCTAGGATACCTTATAAAGATGTCTATACATAGATGTTTGCTTCTTATTACAAGAATCATTCTAAGGTTTACATCCGAAAATGCCGCTTATCATAAGCCGTATCAAATATTATATATAATAGGGCGCAGACTAATTTCTGAAGAAAGGTTAGGTATATAAAGGTTATAAGTCTTCTATCTTAATCCAGTTGCTAAAAACAATACGCTCATCGCTACTGCAATTTTTTTGTATTACTACAAGCTTTAAAACAGTGACCGATCGCAAAACAGAAAATTTAATTGCAATTAATATCTTAACTAGTAACAGCTACAAGGTTTTGGGGCTCAATGTTCAAATTATCGGGAGTAAATAGTCATCAACATGCTGCAAGTATATCGCCGAATTACTCAGCGATAAAGGATTGCATTACAGCGTGCATGGAATGTTCATCGTTTACCTTTCGTAAGCGAACTGAATTTGGATGAACAAAGTTTCTCCACTTCGCAACACTATAGATACTTTATAAAAAAAAATAATGTATACTTAAGTTAAACGTTCTACAGAAAGAAGCCAAAAATTTAACAAGACCCATCGGTATGGAACCTTTTACTCAACATCTCCGATTTGGTCTAGGTATGTTCGCCTAGGTCTTCCCCTTTCCGATACTCCACTAACACTCGCCTCATATAATATTCGTTTTGTCATTCTTCTTTCATCCATCCTTTCTACATTATTAGTAATTACTTTAATTCTATGTAATTTATGACACATCAATTTCATACATCGATTCTATTCGATATCTTTTGTTTAGCATTTTTCAACTTGTCCAAATTAACGAAATATTCGTAATTGTACCTAATGTTTTAACAAATCCATAACCAAATCAAACAAAATACAAACATAACAAGAAGTTTATTCCTTTCCGCCAAACGTTCCGTAATTATATGTCTGTCAAAGGTCAATGGGAATTAGGGTCATAATCCACAATGGTAACGGTTGTAGGGCCCAATAATAATAAATAATGTTACAAAAGGTATTGCTGGGATCGACAATGTGAACTTTCACCTTAAGGGCTATTAATATAGTTTGAATGATTTGTTACGGAATTCATAACAATACATGAATGCGTTAATGATTTTATACACGCTGTGATAAAGTTATTGTATAAAAATCTAATCAACAAGCGATCTGAGAAATTGCTTGTACTGGCAGTTATGGTCGTAAATCCATACTTTTTTTATAATAACTTAACCTACTGCTGATTACGTACCTATTTAGTAAACTTATTTTAAGTTGAGGATAAAGAAATGTGGGTATGCACCTACATTTCTTAATACCCTGGTAACCGTAAAATTAAGGTCCCAAATAAACCCATTATAGGTATACAAAAATCTTAACAATTTTGCACGTTATAAAGCAAAGGTCAAATAATTAATTATCAAGCTCAATAGCAACAGTAATCAATGCTTGTTCATTTTCTGTAACAGAAATCGGTGAATATTATAAAGCAACTGCACAAACGCAGCGAAATCCAGGATGGAATCACGCATATTCCTCGATAACATATTGTTGGTTCATATTGAAACCGAATTGATTTACCGACGCCACAATTGACATAATCTGTAACAGAGAAACACACGTAAATATATTTAGTGGCTTCTGCCACTCAATGTACATATGTACCTACGTTAAAGTTTCATAGAAATGAAACATAGTTTGAATTATTTCAGTTGGTAGAGAAAAATTTCTTGTTCTGTGCTGTATATAATTTTTGCTAAGAATTTACGGTGCAAGGATGTTAGGTTAGTGATACCTAAATCTTAATAATAATAGCCTATAACTGTCCCACTGCAGGGCAAAGGCCTCTTCTCGTATAGAGAAGGATTGAGCATTGATCACCACGCTAGCTCACTGCGGGTTGGCGATTTCAGATAATTAAATCCAGGTTCCCTCACGATGTTTTCCGTCACCGTTAGTCAGTGGTGTCTTAGAAGAAACAAGAAAGTATTTATAACATTGAAAAAGTCACATTGATACTTGCCCGGGCTTAACTTGCAACTTTGTGCATACAAATCCGGTATGTTAACCACTAGGCCACCACGACTTATTTAGGTTAGTAATACCTTAATCTAAATAATATAAGTATAATGGGCCAACCTGCGAGTTGCGCTTAAACGCAGATCATGAGTCAGTGTAATAAAGATGCAGCGGGTTAATTTAATAATTGTATACCTATATTGTATATTTTATTAAATTAAACACGTCGGTATCCTGAAGAAAGCTCACAAAATTTAGAGTTGTCTGCGACACTAAATACTTTCTTTCTTTCAATTATTTTTGTTCTTCTTTCTTTTAGGGTACTGGAAATACCTCATTAAATAATAAAGCATCTAACAAGTAATTTGAATCAAGGCATTTCGCTGAGACTTACAGAGCGAAAAGAGACAAATTTGAGGTTAAAATGAAAAATAAATACACAGTGAAAATTACTGTTCTATTTAGTTTCTCTTTACATCGCTACGTTAGATGTTTTGAAATCGGTAATTCCATTAAAACGTATAGTGCGGAACGAAAGACGATATATTTTTCAACACGCGTTCGTAACGACAATTTGTGACTATTAACCTAGTATGCGGCGATAGTCTCGTAAAAAATGAGCTCGCTGCGCACCAGGCATCAATGTATCGATAAATTAATTAATAACGTTGCTATCTCCATTATAGCCAGAAGGGCCACGATAAGTCTTGTTATTGACATCAAATTTAATTGCCTACCAAGAGCAACTGTATCGCACGCTCTAAAAAAGAACGTAATAGTATAATCCCATTACGCTATGTTATTACGCGTTATTGGTCCCAATGTATAATACCAAGAGGCCAGCCTATTGCTATTATTATATTTTCTAATGGAATAACTTAACCACACATCACATAAACCAGCCGCTCAGACCTCAGTGGTCTTGCTATGCGACGAAAAGAACAAAGAGACAATCCAAGAATCAAAAAAAATCGGTATAGATTTTAAACGCGGAAATAACAAATGACAGTGACCTTCCTATTTTAAAATCGGAAAAGAAAAAGCATATTAAAAGGTTCTCTATTAAGTTTTCTTTTAAGGTTGACCAATTTATCGTTAATAGTCAAATAATAAACGTTAATACTTTCGTCGCCATAGGTGGGTTTAAGTCAACGACCCATAATGTTGGTTGGACTTAATTTGTAATACATTTGTCAGCATGGTGCAATTTTTATTACCCATTAATGTGTATTGCTCTAACAGAACAGATGTGTTTAAAAATAACGATATTGTCAAAAACGATAAAGCAGAGCACCTGCTTTCTCTTTATACCACATTTATGAAAAATGCATAGTCATATTTAAGGATATGAATCTGACCATCCAACTGCACTACTTTCTCTAAAAGACCGTCATCGTAATTGCGAAAATGTAAAGTAAACCCTCACTTTCATTTATCAACTAAGCTTATTTTGACACACCATGTATACAGACGTAAGCTTTGATAATCGTGATACTTAACCCTCACTTCTACTATCATAAAGAAGGCCCCAATTCTCATAATCATTCTCTTCAAACTCCACAAAATTCCACACACGTTTTCCATCACTTTGAATAGTGCACAAATTAGACCGTTGTCCGTCCTTCTTCAGGACTTGATGGATTGATCCTCGAGACTTTTGTTCCCTTTGTGATAATTAATTTCGACCGTTTCCGTTATTCAAGGTCCATTCATGACAGAATAGTCCCGTATCTCAGATGTTAGAACAGAACAATGCGTTGATAACGAGATTATGCGGAGTTGTGTTGTATTATAAACGTCCCGTCATTGTTTCCTTAAAGGGTTGTTTTGGGTATTTGTGATTACCCTCAGGATATTCGAGTAGATGAATTTATTATAAATTCCATGGGCGACGTCTAGGTATGTAAGTCCGTGGTTGTTTCAACCTTGGTTGTTTGTTTTTAATTATTGCGTGAAGAATTTCATCAGTAAAACACTTCGAAACGAAAAATTCAAATAATAAAAATCATTTGCCTCTACTTTGCAAAATAACTTAAGCTTATTACAGTATAGTACCCCCGAAGACGTAGAGAGCTAATTCAACAACATTGAACAACCAAACCAATTGACCTAGGCGAACATAACTAGACCAAATCGGAGATGTTCTGCAAAAACGGCAAGTGAGGAGTACCCTCAACCGAAGAGCGTTTATGAGGAATGTGATGCGTGTGAATGAAGCAAAAGAAGTATGCCAGGGTCGTACCAAATGGAAATTCGTGGTCTCTGCCTACCCCTCAAGGAAACAGGCGTGACTTTATGTATGTATGTATGAACAACCAATCAAAACACCAAGTTCTCTGACAAACTAATTAATGTATTTACATGTTTATACAATTATGTTAAAGTAACATGATATAGACTTGAATCAATGTTTCGTTAATTACATTATACAAATGTGAGAAATATGCTGATAGACCCAATGATTTTAAATCAAATTATACTATATAAAGATTAATTAAAAACTGTGTTAATATGCACTCAGGTTCAGTGATTAAAACGGAACTTTAGTTGAACGCGGACATACAATTTGATTTCCATTTTACAGATTGCATGTTATTTTACATAATTAACTTGGTAAGTATTGTAATTATCAGATCAATAATAAATTATCAATTTCTATTTATAGTCACTGATAATCAACTCGAATTTTATTATGATGTAGGAATGCATAAATTAGCGTCATAAAAATAAACGTTATTAAATTACAGCTTCCGAGTCTTTTACATGATTTTTCTCAAAGTTAATAAAATATACTAATAGTATACATAACATCACGCCTGTATTCCCCGAAGGGGTAGGCAGAGGTGCACATATAGTACACCCACATTTCGCCAGTTATGTTATTAGGTCCCAATGTAATAAGGGGCGAGCCTATTGCCATCAACCGGGCACAAATCCAAACTCCGTGCTGCTACCGAGAATGACCTAATGGAAAAACCCAGTATAACTGTGCCCGACCTGGGATTCGTACCCAGGACCTTATGCTCAGCAGTCGCGCTTAGAAACCACTAGACCAACGAGGCAGTATATTAATAGTATAAGTTATTAATGTTCATAACAAGTCTAGTGACCGGTTAAAGGTTGTGATCTAACGCACATTAGGTGAAGAAAATATGCGGAATCTAACGTTATTCATGTTACCGGTGAAGATGATAAATTGGACTGCACTATGCACATTCATTCACACAACCGCTTTATGCATATTCATTCAATTAGCAAATACGGCGTGCGGACTTCTACGAGGCGAGGACTTCGCAATTATGTTGTAAATAGAACGTAAATACAACTCAAAGTAAAACCCATCGAGTATTCGCTATGAACGTCCACCGCAAACCATCGACCGACTAAATACGTATTTAGGTCCTGTTGGTTACGTAACCCAAGATTCTAGGATGTTAACACCCAAAACACGTACATTTGGCACATCGTTATCATATTTGTCGCTCTATTCGCCCCAACATAATTGTTAGCGACAAAATTGTCCGAGGGCAAGACTCGGTAAACATAAGCTTGTACTTACTACTTGCGTAATTGCCACAGCTGTTAGATCGCCTACGTATCTTACAAATGACTTGTGAGTAATTACTCTAGTGAGATTCACGTCCCTATAATAATATACACTTTAATAACGTACCATCGCTTCCCACGCACTCTTTTATTATTAGAACTACTTAATATAAACACCTATTATAAGACTGTAAAAGTAAAAGTTTGTCTATTAAAGATGTTTCTGTGAACTTAAGTAGTTATTAAGAGTTGATGGTTACATAAATAGCAATTTAAAAATGTACTTATTAGTAATAATTGTGATTTTGTTATGTCGAGAAGTACATTGATTTAAAATACTTGAAATAGATGAAAAATTACTTGGTTTGCGTTTACATTTAGTAGTTTTTCTCTTACCAAACAATATTGAGTCTCTTTTAAAATGGTCTGTCAACTTAAATAAGGGGATATTTGGACGTGTTGGTCGGAATTTCATCAGTAAAACTTTGTCATATAAATTCCGAGAAAATGCGATCCCACTGTACTGCAAATAAAATTTAGACTTTATTACTTGCAGTGTTGCGTTTCAAGGGAGCAGCGTTAGCTTGCATTTATTAGAACAAACGCATAGTCTGAGTTCAATGCATACAGCCAGTGTGTTTGAAACTTTATACTTAGTACTACGAAGTACCGGAGTCGAAATTTTCTTTTGTTTTCGCTCTTAATATGCGCATTGAAATGCTTTGTCCGCTGTTTTGCCAAACAAGTTGGACTTCAGTTTGAACGAAGAGTTTTATTTGATATGAACAAACGTCTGAACAACAACTGTATGCTGTTCAGCAAATTTTTGTTGTTTTGTTTATTAACTTTGAGCTGATTAGTAACTTTTGGTCGAACACTTATTATAAATATAGCCTACTGCCATTCATCATCATCATCAGCTGGAAGACGTCCACTGTTGATCAAAGGTCTCCCTGCCCTTAATGGGCACAAATTCAGACTCCGTGCTACTGAGAATTACCAAATGGAAAAACCCAGTAACACTTTCCCCAACTCGGGATTCAAACCCAGGACATCATGCTTACAATCGCGCTTATCGACCACCAGACAAACGAGGCAGTGGAAAATTATTGATATTTAATGTTTAATATATTATTTATGTAGTTTGTTAAAAGTGTTTAAGTTGAACTCTAGACCGCCCGGTAGACAGCAGGCAGACAGAGAAATCGAGACAGCATGGCGAGGCAGACATGATGAAAACTCGCCCTTTGACCACCATAAAGTAATTTGTCCTATTCAAAGTAACCAACGAGGAATATCGAATCGTAAATTTAGTATTTTGATATACAATAAAATGCAAATACGCATAACAATCATGACGATTGTTAACTTTGAAAAACTGCCACTCCAATTTGCAAAATCGTTTTTGAATAGTTGAACTCGAATATCGTTATTCATTCGATGAACCCACTTAGTTATATACATGTTATAGTTTTTATGGCAACATGATTTCATGATTGAATTCTTTTATTCACAATTTTTAACGGCTAATGAATTCACCTTTAAAATGTTGAATTTTGAATAGGACTAAACTTTGCAGCCAGCCTTCATTTACCCTACAAGGTAAAACGAGCTTGAAAATCAATAAGAACATCGTAAACTCCGGCTAACTGACCGTTGAATCGAAGACAGATAAATTGCAATAAGAGTAACACTAGTAATTGGCATACAACCTGTCGATTCAACTCAGTACAGATTTATCCCAGTAATTGGACCCACTAAATATCGTGCCAGCATGACATGATAAGTATTGATTATACAATTAAATGGTAGGTCAAAGATTATCATCGTGTAATTGAATTGCAAATTAATGTCTTTTATATATTGTTCGTTGCAAAACCTTGCAGGCAAGGATTGAGAAATGAAATAATGATCGCTGCGACATGTCTTGAATTGCGGCGATTTGAGAATAGATTAGTATTATTCCCACGCGAATTATAAGAAACGACTTATAGGAAATATGCTATTGAGGTTAGGCGGTAACTTATAATTATGATACTTAGGTGCCTATTGATTATTAATTCTAGTCTTAAAGCATGCGCCGCGACAAGAAGTTTTGTTTGAAGCTAGCTATTCATATTGACGCACGTGGGTTGAAATCTAAAGAAATAAATTTACGATCTGTGAATTGTGATACACTAGCAGTCTGTAATTATTTATGTTTATTACGACTTGTTTAATGTTGAAGGGCTTCGATTATATTATTGATTAGTATTGTAAGTTAAGGATTTTATTTTGATCTTAATTTTGTTTTATTTATAACTAGCTGCGTCCCGCGGTGTAACCCGCTACATATTTTTCGGATAAAAGTAGTAGTATGTGATAATCCAGGGTGTCAGCTACCTCCATATGAAATTTCATTAAAATCAATTAGTAATTTTTTTACGTGAAAGAGTAACAAACATCCATCCATACATACAAACTTTCGCGTTTATTTAGTAGGGATATATAGTAGGGATGAGCGTGTGTATAATTTTTGTGTTTCTTAAATAGGTATCTTTTTATTGATGTGAGCTTAGTTGATCAGATTATCCAAATTATTGTCAGCGATGAATTAAAACCGTAAACTACACTAGTCAGCAACGTCAATATTCGTATCAATTAAGGCTCTCTTCAGCCGAGCCGTTTCAAACACGATCTGAATTGCAAATACACACTTTTTCTTCCAGTTTCCAATGTACGTCTAAATGGATCTAATTGGAAATTCAACGCTCCGTAAATCGTCCAAGTTTGTTTCCAGAAGCGAATTGGTCCTTTTGACAGATTGTTTATTGAGCTAACTGTTACGAAAAAGTTTACATAGAAACACACGTATACACTCGGCCAATATTTGGGATTCTACATCCATGCAGACTAACGACCGGCTTGTGTTCAAACTGATGACGGAAAATAATTGACAAATATTGACAGTTTTATTTCGAGAGAGATCGAATGCTGGCTGAATAGAAACTCCACGTACGATTAATAAATGAATGGAACCGATTTGAAATGTACCTTTGTGTATAAAATTGTATTTTCGTATCGTTTGGATATTCATAACGTGATTGTGATAAACGTCTTTCTATTATATTAACAAGCAGCCATTTTGAATTGGTATGAATACTATCGCGTATTTCCCAAGTGGTATCCGACTTAGAATTGATCCCTTTCCACCTCCCTTGTCCTTGTAGGGAAACTCCAGAAGATAGGCAGCAGCGTCTTCTGTAACTTCACTACCAATACTGTGATCTTCAAGCGTGGGGATTATAGCAAACCCCCCACCCCATGGTGATGATGAATACTATCAATATTGTTGCCTGTTGGGTTGTATTAAAGAACTTATGTTATATTTGTTTGTTTTCAGGTATCAATGGTTCCTGATCTTGCTTCTGTCTTCACTGTGCTCCGCGAACGATGGACTCTTTGGATCTAAATTTCAAACTGGTAAGGAATAGATTTCGTAATGTTGATGCTCCATCATCATGCGCCGGAAGACGTCCACTGCTAAACAAAGCCCTCCCCTTTAGAACGCCACAATGAACGACAACTTGCCATTTGCATGTTGATTAGTATATTTAAAGAATCATGTTTTGTTAACAACTTGTATTTTTGATGACGCATTGTCTTAATCAGTTACTCGAGTGTAAAATGTAGATACTACTTCCATTATTTTATGGTTCATATGAATTGAGAAAAGATAATTATGATGACATGAATTTCTTACAGAAAATAATGGTTTAAGAACCTTTCCTTCTCTTCACTTAAGCCTTCTTTAAATTACTATTGATTTATCACTGTATCCTCGTCAACCCGAGTATGTTGTCGACTAGCATTGCAGCCGCAACAATTTTCTCTCCGCACTTGTCTTGCAATTGTCGCCTTTACTACGCGCCATTGTCGTCGAAGAAAGACAATAAATCTAGCCACACTTACAATAAATTGTCAATGCAAATAGAACACAACAGTAGTTCTCAACATGTTTCATGAGAATTTGAATGAAAAATGTTTTTTCTTTAATGTCAGATTTTTTTAAGTGATAACTTCATATTTTTTTATTTGTTTCTTAAAAAGGTACATGGTAAACTTATGAAATAAACAGTGTCTCACTCTCTTATGGGTGGGTTAACTGCTTTGTAACGCAACGCGTTACGGCGTCACTATGTCTGGCTTTCCATTCTCTCACATATACGTCATTAGATTAGTAGACGTTATCACTTCTGTCGAGCGTCCCGAGACGCACACGTTTTTTTTTGTTTTTCTATTATATTATAGTCATGTAAATAAAGCTAAAAAGTTCCTGTCATTTTCTTTCGCTGTCAATTACTAGTAAGATGCCCAAAAGACTGGCAGGCAGCGTTACCAACAACTAAGTATTCTAAATACAAAAGCATGTTCGATTTTCAGATAACTTCGTTTACTGATTAAATTAGTATCTAAGTATGCACATAGAGTCTCGTGGATATGAATGTATTGTGTGATACAATAGAGAATACCGGTGCTCATACTGTGTTAATTATAATCAAGTTAGTATTCATCAGCTTTATAATTATTATCGTGTATCCACGTACTGTTAAACATTGGCTTCACAAAGTTGAAATTGCCAGCTGCTGCTAACAATGAAACGTTGGCTAATAACCACGGAAAACTAACTATAATTATCCACTGTAAATATTTGTGAATTAGTATCTAATTGTGTTGGATTTGACGTGAACTAAGACTAGATTTTTGCAGCAGGTTGATAAGTAAAACCTAGGTTGGAATTACAGTAGGTAGCATGAGCAAGTTTAGCAAAACTTTTTTATATAATATTTATGATTATGGTCAGCAAACTGGCAGTAATACTGTCTGTCTCCGGTTAGGTGTCGAAAAGAAAAAGCAGATTCGAATTCTAATTTTATGAGATGTTTTTATAGTTTGGTTCCAATTTCAATTTAAAAAATGTGTTTATGGAACAGCTATGTTATTCTGAAACACTAACATCACCTCGTAAGGCATCTCGCACGTCACCTTGCTATGCGCTAGTGTCAAATCTCACCGCGGATTTAGAGGTGAGTTCGTAAGTGATGTCTTGAGAATAACACGACAGAACATAATTTAAAATCGAAAACCTATTGTTGTTAATTTGTAGTATGAAAAATATTAATGAAATAGTCATCCCTTTGTTAAGGATAACCTAAAATATAATGAGTTTTTAGTATAGGCAGTCTGACTCAATCCATCAAAAAAGTAAACGTGAAAATTAAACACGGTAGGTATCACACAGCGCTCATTGCTTAAAATCTCATAAATATTTAAAAGGCACTTTATTCAAACGCTCAAATCATCAATAAATCATAATAAAGACGGTAATGTGCCTACAGTAAATACGTAGTAGGTACATGAATTAACAACTTTATTAGATCGTTTATTATTCATTAGGATTATAAACACTTATTGCCCAGTCATCAGAACTTAAGATAATAAACTGACTTAAACTAATATTAGAATATTTTTCTTACTATAATTGCGACATTGGTCAAGTTTTAGTATCGGACTTAAAATTCCGTTGGCTATTAATTTGATTGGGAATAAACTGGGATACTGTGTCCGTCTTAAGATGGGACTAAACGACAGCTAAACAGAAATTCAAATAATTTTACTGCCAAAGCCATAGATTTATCTTAATGTGACATTCACTCATAACTAAACATTTCATAATTTTTATTATAACTTTTATCATTTTTTACATAATCTGTGATTAGACATGAGCTTTTTACTACTCCTTATTACCTACTGGTGACGATTCCAATATAGATTAAAACAACATTTTTAATTCTAAGTCAATGAACCTTGTTTATCTCTCAACCATAGCCGATGTCTAGACCTTTATATAACAGCTGTTATAGCTACCCAATCTGAATAGGCCATCCCTACCCAAACTATCGAATAGCCGATAACGTCCACCCATTCTATGCAATCCCTATTGCTATTAAGGTGAGTTTAGTCTCTCGATACAAGATTCAGTACAGGCTGTTCTAAATTGTATCGATACAGCATAGTCAGACTTAACTTCAACCCTATGTTTTTTAATATTTATCATCTGTATTGTCTCGCTACAGTATGTAGTTTTTTTATTTAATCAGTAATCATTTATTCAAGTTTGAATTTATTTTGTTTTCGGAATGTCATACAATCTTTTTTAATCTTGGAGCAGCTTCAGTGGGTGCGATTTGTGGCCATAAATATGGGGCCTATAATAATGTTCGTAACAACGTAAACACACCCGAAAAGAATATAGGCTGAACCTATCAGCAGCATATTATTATAAACAGAATTCACGCATCATTTGGCAAAACACATTTATTATTATTACAGCCATGATTGTCCCACTGCAGGGCAAAGGCCTTCCTTTCCTTCCTCCATTCCTATCGGTTGTGAGCTGCAATAGACCACAAAAACACATTTACATTATAATAAAAGAAAAGTAGAAAAATCGATCAGAATAAACTTCTACGTAAATCACACAACAGCCACAACCCTACAGGGAACTACAAAATATAGAGACACATGCTACGTAATTACACGCCGATGATAAACCTATATTACGTCGTTTGAAATGCTCATCCCTATTCTGAGAACCGCAATCGTTTTAACTGCGCCATTTACTATACAAAGCGGAGAAAATCGTCGAGCGTTAATTGTCTCGGCGTTTCAAACAATTCGTATGAAAAGTGCCTTGCTTCGTAGAATACTGTAGAGTATTTAATTTTATGTTTTAGTGTACACTATACGACAGTTGGGAGGCGACTGCGGTTCCTGTGAGCATGATTTGAGAGTATTGTCTGTCGTCGGTGACGGGTTGAATTGGTTACACGAGATTGCATTTCAGTTTTTGTTCAATAGAAATTTGTTTTTGAATAGACTGTTAAAGTACTTTTGGAATGTATCTGTCTAGTTGCATTTTTACGTACTTATCGGGTTGAGATTAAACCACGTAGAAAGGACTCAGTCCAAAAAGAGAAATTAGTCAAACAGTAGCTTAAATATCGCAGCACGGCAGACTGCCATGCTGTACGTACCTGTTGTTAATGTCGGTTAGAATGAAGAGTCTTACTTACACTATATCATGATTCAATAGATGAAGTCATTCCAAAAATAAACATAATATTGTATTAATAGATACAATATAATTCGTTAACTTATAAATAATAATGATAAAAATAACCTGCCTGTTTTAAGATGCTTCTTCGAAAGACTTAGTTACGAATAACAGGAAGAAAATAGATTAAAGAGGCATTTATCAAGTAATAAAGTATCAAACAAGAACGTTATAAGAACGGAGCAATATCGGTAAAATAGTACGAAACATCTCTTGTAACATAATAGCATTCTCGAGTGCCCACGAGGAATCCTTGTATCTTCGAAATTGAAAGAGTATTATATAGGGTTTTTTCATCAAGTTATCTGTAATACAAATCGAAACCGCTTTACAAAGAAGCTTTGACGTTCAGTATCACAAACATTACCTGCCACTGCTACAGGAAATTAAATAGAAATTGAACTAAAAGCTAACTTGTTACTAGGACATGAAAATACTAACAAGTTTTAGGTTTCTATTGAAAGAACTGTTTGTTCTACTTAATGGAGTTCTTTCAATAAAATAAACTGGTTTGTGATTATTTGGACGTTGTGCATTAGTTAGTAACATGGCAGTGGACAAGGCACACTGCTCTCAGATGGCCGATGGCGTCGAAGAGTTCTGGAGAGCAGACCACCCCCATTCCTCCCATGAGTGTTGTAAGAGGCGACTAAGGGACAATCCAGAAGACACGCAGCAGTGTCTACTGTACTTCAGTACCAATACTGCGATCCCCAAGCCACTTGCCTAGCGCGAAGGCAACTGCGATCCCCAAGCCGCATGCTAAGCGTGGGGATTTTGACAACATCCCTTCTTTATCTAAGTGAGAGGCCTTTGTTCAATAGTGGACGTCTTTTATCTGATGATGATGAAACACAGCGTGCACTGGTCACTTTGTGAGGACAAGATACACTGATACCCTGAGAAGAGAAAAGGTTAGGAGAGGCCTATATCCAGCAGTAGATGACTTACAGCTGATAATTCGGCTAGCTACCCTCCCAAATAGCAAATAACAATCTTCATGTCACTTTCTAAGAAGTGCCACTGAAATTGAACAGTCAGCCTCAAAAAATGGAAGAAAGTTCGGTTCCCTAGGGAAAATATAATACAGAAGCGGCCGGAAGCGGCAAGAGGCATGCGAATATATGAAGCTACGTATGCGAGTTACGCGTATAGCATGCATTTGCGACTCATTAATCGTACCGTTTGTAGCGAGACTAATTTACTACTAACTAGGTACTTACATACTATTCGGTTTATAATGTCCCTTATTTGTATGCTAAGAAAATGTTGAGGAGAATTTAAAGTTGGCAATTACCTTTACCGTAACCGCAAGTGTTCTTGGATCAAATATGTAGCTAACACGTCGATTCTTTTTTCACCAATATTGAAATCAATAATAAATTATACTTGACAACCTGACTGGCGCAGTCGCAAAAAAAATGTGCGATTCGCAGATATTTATACCTAGATTGGGTGTTTGTGAATGTGATATTTTATGTTTGTGAAACGCTCCCCTAAATCAGGAGAAATTTCAAGTGTGGAGTGACGTTTTTTAAAAAAGAGAAAAAAATAAGTAAACTACAATCATTGTGCATGAGGCCAAAAAAATAAACTCTACTTTAATTTACCTTGCACGCAATCTATCGGGAAACGCTCACAACAGATTCCCCCTGGCGGAAGGGTTTGACACTCATATACCGGGAACTGGGATATCTCAGACGAGGGGATTCCTTTTGGCTAAATACTAGTTAGGTATTCAAAGTAATTAGATTGTACCTACTATATTATTACCTTTTATTTAATATGGATTTGACTCACCTGTTATGTAGGTAGTACATAAAAATACCATTATAATAATGAATTAACACCAATACGATACAAAATTGATAAAAAATCACAGAATTCAACGAATTTTTTTTCATACCTAAAATTGCTTAGCGATGTCCAACATTTTGTTATTTTATTTCGTGACCCGTGACCTCAAATTACCTATAATGTAAACACAGCACGTGATAAGTTTATTTGTGAGGTAATCTTTGACCAGCTGTTTGTTTATCTAAGGCTATTGACTTATCGTGAAAGTTTTTAGTTGTTGCGTTTCATTTTAGGGGAGCTTTCTTACTCTACTATTGACGTTTTATAACCGCCTGCTCCCTTACCATGAACTTTAAAAACAGGACATGTGTTTACAATGTGGAAGCGAGACGCCGCTACGTGCAGTATAATGTGGTGTCTCGCTTGTACATAGTGAACTGTCCTGTTTTAGGAGTTCATGGTAAGGGGGCTGTAATTGGTGGACATATACATAGATATTGCCGATTATACCTATATAATTATGTACTTATAAATGATACCAAAACGTCTTTTAACTTAAACACCTCTAAATTCGTTCGATAATATAATCATCTATTATTTGACACAAAAACGCCAGTGACAGGGTATTAATCAGTTGTTAAACATTGTATTTTTTTTAAGAAAGGCCAATCTTTTATGTTTTATTAGTTCTATCTTTCGTTTATAATATAAATGAGTCGTGTTTCAAAATCTAATCCGTTCCAAAGACGAAAGAAGGTATCAAACATTATACTTGTCTTTTTAATTTTTCTCTGATGCTAAACAAAACCTCGAGATAAAACATTCAACCTCAATACCTATGATAATATTCATAAAGTCGTCTAAAGCATCCGTGTTATGTCTCTACTCGTTCCAACGAGTGTGTATACAAATATTTGTAGTTCTGACTTCTGTGAAGTGGACTTGAAATTTCCGGAAAATATTTCGCATGCGCGAACACTTCGCTCGTGAAGGTATCTGAATTATTTAGGTCTACACTCGCTAGGGCTCGTTGTATCGTTCCTGTCGAGGCATTACAAAGATCGTTGTTTTAAAATGCATAAGAAATTGTGTAGAATTGAAGAAATTATATACAGGTCGCCGTCTACTATGGTATGGTTATAATTTATGTGTTTATGCGGCGCTGCGGAATGAACTGATGCTATTTTTTAATACAATTTAATTGCTTATTATGGTTGTCTGAAGACTTTGTTATTAAATTAAAATATTTTTGATTTTTTTTAGATAAGCTCTCATTCAGTTTAGCCAATAACAAGACCAACAAACTTCTAAAAATTCTAGTCCCAAAATCTTACTAAAGTATTATATAACTAAATAAACACGACCATTATAGATATTCGTGCAAGGAATACAAAACAGTATAAAACGAAATTATCCTGCGAATTGGCTTACCGTGGCAATTGCATTGTCCACACTTCTACAGAATACCCCCTACAATCAACGATGTCTAAAAATAGTCCCCCACATTAAATGGAAACTCATTATATCGATCGACACTTTCTAATACAAATTCTAGTCTAGGCTAGGTTCTTTTTCAGGACATTCGCTCGGGATTTTTAAATGTTGCTAGGATAACGTTTATGGTTCTCGAGACCCGCATTAATACCACTCCGCCTGAGAGTACTTACCGGGTTGCATTTCTGAACGCTGGCTGAATTAAAAACTGGATATGTTTCTAGAGTTCCTCGTTTAAAAAAATCTGGAGTTTGTATCTTTTCATACATAGACATGGTTTTGATTAATAATTATGTCAGTGCTAAATAGAAGACGACCTTTTTAGTATATCTGTTTTCTTTTTATGAATTTTGTATCAACATTTTTATGATTAAATAATTTGAAGTACAGTCATGTTCGTGGACTCGGCGAATGGCTAGAAGCTTGCTAAAAAGTGTGGATGGTGCGGGTAAAATGCACTGTTTTATGTGCCTTAAAATAAGCTAACAATTATTATCTGTAGAATCTGCATTAAAATATATACACTTTTGCTACTCTAGTCCGAGTGTATATATTTTACTTAATTGCATTTGCTCTGCATATCCTGCTACTACTGAATTATAATGTAATCAGGTTGTAATTCAAAAATTAAGTTGTTTAAATAAATTAAAAGAAAGCAGTAGTAAGTTACCACTTAAGTTAGAAATACCGTTATATCGTGGTATTTGTATCTTAATAATATTCATATTACAATGCTCATTTATTTTATTTTTTGTTTTCAGATATTCCTGAATACGACTTACTGCACGCGATTGGAGTACCATTCAGTAATCCAAAAACTCAATACTTCGATGAAGGCCTCGACGGTTTCCCGGCATACGGTCTGATGCCGGGGTCTGATATCAAGTCGCCATACCGACTCTTCATGCCAGAGAAACTGTACGCAGAATACTCTATAACAGCTACAGTCAGACCAGCGAATAAAGATGGCGGATTCTTATTTTCTGTGGTCAACCCTTTGGAAACGGTGGTGCAGTTGGGGGTACAATTGATACCATCTGGTCCTGGATTAACGAATATATCGCTGTTGTATACCGATGCAAATATATATGCATTATCCCAAACAATAGCGTCGTTCGTCGTGCCATCTTTTGCGAAGAAATGGAGTAGATTTGCGCTAAGAGTTACTACTGAAAATGTCACGCTGTTTCTGAATTGCCACGAATTTGATACGGTCGTGGTGAAGAGGAACCCGCTGGAGCTTGTCTTCGATTCGGCTTCGACCCTGTACGTTGGACAAGCGGGCCCTTTGATTCGGGGTTCTTTTCACGTGAGTATAATTTCAATTTTTAATAAATTAATTTGTTTGTCTTAAATCTATTGTTGTTTAGCTTTAAGAACTTTACGACTGACAGTTTATCGAGCGTCTGCTTAAAAGAAAAATATAATTCAAATAAAGAACGTAAAATTATACGAAAATAATTCTGGCAGTTTACATCCAATAAAAAGTTTTAATACGTTTAAAACCCCGTTTGAAACAACCCTCACTTTGCAACAGTTGGGTACAAAGATCCCCCAGTGGCAATACCATTGAAACTTTTCTATTAACTTGAAGTAACGCGGAGTTAGAAAGTTTCTAATCCTGCTGCACCAAGTTGTTTATGTAATTATCGATGCTGTAAATAGAAAATGTTCAGCCACTCTGGAAAAACAACAAATAGATTCGCAAAGAAACTGTAAAATGTTTCTTTATTTCAATTTTGGTTATGTCTTTTTGTTTTATGTTTATTCTAGTCTAAAGTTTTATATTAACCTTATCCTACCAAATAAGTCAAACTAAAGTCATAGTATAATAGCTGGTGATCAAAGCACACGAAATATTTCAAAGTATTACTATAATCTCGGCTCTATATCTAACATTTATTCATAAACGAGGAGCTTTTAGATTTAATGAAAATACAGTTGAAAAGAGATTAAGACAGATGCTTTTACTCAACAATTATATCGAGGGCATCATTCCATAGGGGCGTATCCAATTTTGGCTACTTTTCAGGAGGAACAAAAAACTGTCTAACTTTTTAATGGGATGTTGAATCGAAATGAAATTTTTAGGAAAATTATATATTATTGTGACACACATCATGGTATAAACTTTGTGAAAGTAGCTTATGTCTTTATGGTATTTTTGGTCCTTACGCCTATATGGCGTAACGAATATTAGACAAGTATCTGCTCAAACTCACCATACATTTTGGGGCGTATAATTTTTTTCTTACTTGTATCTTAAATAATGTGACGGTAAATTAATCGATATTCATTAAACTAAATTAATAACCGTCTGGATTATTTTTAGGTGGCCTATATCTCGAAATAATTAATTTATACGCCCATATGGTTTGACAAAACAAATGAAAACACCAATAATTCTATAGAGGCGTAAAACTTAGAGCCCCTTTTATACGGTATTCTTCCACTTCGATTCGACTTACGTTCTCTACTATGCTTTCTCGTTGTTTACTGAAGTCACCAATATTCCAAAAAACATTAATTCCAAGACTATTTTTTGACTATTCTTCTATAAGTTGATGTTCTTGAAAAGCGGTATTTACGGGAAATAAAACAATGGTTAGCCAGCATGCGCTTGGATGGATGCTTAGATATCTGCGTACAGCACGTACCACTATATAGGATGCTGTCAGGTACCATTGAGACCAGTACCAGTACCAGTACCAGTTACTACTCAACAAGGCCCCATATACTGTCTAGAACTCTAGAACGTTCTAGAGTTCTGGATAGTATAAAGGGCATATTGTGAACCGTCTTCTTAATACGTATTAAGAAGACGGTTCACAATATTCTTAGGTATTGTTTAACCGTTTCTTTGAAGTATGAAATCAAAGTGTTATCTATCAAAAAAATCTGTTGAATGTTTAGCGTAGAGAGATTAAGACCCATTTCGATTGGCTGGAATACTACAACTGCCCGCAGTGCACAAAAGTGTGAAACTGCCTAATAACAAATTTAAATTGGTCTTAACACAATGCTGGAAAAAAACAATTGCTGCGATAGGTCCTGATGTATGTCAGGGAGCGTATAGACGTAGTAAGAAAGGTTTGTTAAATATTTTAAGGTAGAATTACTGGACTTTTAGAATCACACATAGTTCCATTTATGCTATAAGCCATAATTACATTTTAATTTACGATAAGGCTAGTGAATACCCCGCGAGACGAAGTCAATATTCAACGAAAAGATTAAATGAACAGCTCGTAGTCCTAACCTGAACCCAATTTAAATCTACCTGGATAATCGCATAAGATGAGGTAAATACTAAATCATAGACCAGCTCTTACGAACATTATAAGAGTACACAAAAGCTGTATTTTACACTTGACTAAGGTTTCTTTTCTTTTTGTAATGGTTAACTTAACTTAGTATTGTAAAAGCATCAAGAAATTCTTAAGAAAAGTGATAATTATCTACTGTACGCCTATATGGCTCGACAAAAATAACGTATTTTTCATTATTTTTGTCGTTTTAAGTTATACGCCCTTTATATTTTATTAAATATAAATAAAACTATAAGACTTAAAAATATGGGTGTCAAGCCAGATTGTGTATTCGCACTTCTAGATTGCAAAAATGCAATAAAAAAAAATGGCATTTTTGGGTATACGCCCCTATGGAATGATGCCCTCGATTATTTTAATGAAATATTCAGTTTTAACCACTTGAAATAACTATTAAGTTTATTAAACAATAAATAGCTTTTTAAAAAAACATTGTTTTTTTTTACTTTTATAAAAAAAAACAAACGTGTGCGTCTCGGAACGCTCGACATAAGTGATAACGTCAACTAATCTAATGACGTATGCGTAAGAGAAAGGGAAGCCAGACATAGTGGCGCCGCAACGCGTTACGTTACGAAGCAGTTTACTCTCCCATAAGAAGATATAACTCCAAAAAAATGAAAAACAGTGTTTTTATTATAGCAATCTTTATCGCTAACAGAAAATTGCAGTACAGGAATATAGGCGTAATTTTTTTGCTGGTCACAAAGTGAAACTAAAATACCTTTCAATGGTTATGTTGGGTCATTACATTTTATGGCAGTAATACAATACTCTTTTAACGCTGGAACTACTGATACACTGAATTTGTTAATTT
Organism: Abrostola triplasia; assembly: GCA_946251915.1. NCBI lineage: Eukaryota > Metazoa > Arthropoda > Insecta > Lepidoptera > Noctuidae > Abrostola > Abrostola triplasia. The sequence goes on from OX276433.1 coordinate 4,600,711, forward strand.
AGTATTTAGACATGAGCAACACGTTAAGTTCAGGAAGTCAGTAAGTCGGCAATCAGTAGGTTTGTTGCAGTGCTAACTGCCAAGCTCAGCTTAAAGATCAATTTGAGTATGACTTCTTCTGAAGCCTTAGTTTTAATGCCCTTCTTCTAAACAGAATATTGGCAGTTATATCAGCCCACATAAGATTGTTTTCAAAACCACTAAAACTAATGATGTCTTAACCAAAGTCTAAAAGAAACATCCCTACCAGAAAATTTACAAGAGGCCATGTACCCCAGTTTTATCGCATGCCTCTGTAAACAAACCCGCCTTTACTGGAGACAGATAAACAAAATTCTGACTCTAAGTTTTGGGATAACAATGCAAGAGACATACTGTTATGTTGTTTGGTGAACAAAGCTTAGAAATTACGCGTGACATTTTAATTTGATGACTGTACTAAATGATATGGCGTTTCTGCTTTGTTTTCCAGCTTGATCACATAATTCATATTGTTGACTTGATGAGATGTGGTGGTTATGTTGATAGGACCACTGCTACTAGACTAGCTAGCAACCTAGCTTTACGTCCAGGTTACGAAAAGTAAAGCTAGCCTATCAAATGAAGTACGAGTATATATATCACCTCACTACTTTGTGCAAAAATAAAATTTGTATAATTATTTAAATCCCTGGCGATTTATCGGCGTGACGACTGTGCTTTCTTTCAAAAACTTATATATAAGACGGAATTCAAGACCTTATAATTTTTTTATTTATCTATTTACATCTTTCACCAGCTTTTTACATACCGTAACTATAGAAAAATCGACTATGTATGGAGGTTTAAAAAAAACGAAAATCAAAATAAATAAGACCCAGAATTTTATACAACAATATTCACAGTGGTAAACCAATAAGTTTTATTATTTCGTTTCTGGTCACTTGGACGTGAGAACATTGAATGGCCCAGTTAAGCTATCGCGTTCGCCCGAAATACCAATTCAGTTATGTTCCTGAATATTTCAGATCCCTTTTGTATGTACATTGGATTATTTTTCAACGATTAATCATGCGAAACTTTGCGTCTCGATTCGATTGAATCATTGATATTGAAATTTATTTCTTGGCGTTTTACTTTGCCTGTAAGACGATATTTGAATGTATTTGTTGCTGAAAAAAATTATTTACTTTCGTAAAACCATTGGAAGAGGTAGCTTTGTGTTGGACTTACCGAATTTGAATTCAGGTGCTAAGTTAGCAGGTTCCAACCAGTATTATTGTGACATTTTTAATACCCACTTTTTAAAATATTATAAGACGGACAGAAAACTTGTGATTGGAGTTTTATCAATGAGGTCGCAATGAGCATGAAGCAATGGAGAATGAGGTGATCAATGCTTATTCCTTTTCGTATGACCAGAGGCCTTAATCCTGCAATACGACAGTTATATCCTGATATTAGGTATATTACGCCATTATCCATAGGTACTTATTGCAAGAATGTTGTCCTTTACCGTCGCCGTCGTCCTCCATTTTTCGGTTCCATATCTGTGTTACATATCTCTACAACTGACAATTAAAAAATATCTTCTAAGCGTGTGTGACTATTAAGTATTCCTTAATCTTCAACTCGTTGACAAGTTCAACGTAGCCTCGTTAGCTAGCCTATGTATGCGGTCACATACTCGCAAAACTTTTGAATGTGTTGCGTCGCTTTTTGTTTTTCTTTGAACCCCGACTTGGCCATAACCGTCCGAGCCATCGTTATTAGGGTTGTCAGTTAGTGGTATACTTTCGTACAAGCTTACACCCGCTACTTGTCTGCGTGGACTTTTTTACCTTGTCTTTTATCTGAGTGGAAGCTTTATATTATATTTTTGTTGTTGTTTTGTTAAAAGCTATATTACCGATTACGAATTTAGTAATAGTGATGAGGCGACAGAGCGATTTTTGTAATTTTTCTTATGGCATGGCTTTTGTTTCTAAAAAGATTCTAATAAAATGGCTAATGCTTGTTTAATAACATAGTCATCACAATTAATTATTACTTGTGCAAACATGTAAATTATTAAACTGAATAAGAGTGATAAATACTTAAGCTTCCGACAAGCAACCCTAAGATATTCTCAGGTAGCCAAACTTAGTGCAAAAGTTAGGCTATATGAGGCCACGTTTGCATATCAAATTTAGCAGTTTAGTTTACAGATGTCGCTTGCATCGTACAAGTTTCATAAGTTAGTGCTTACTGCTGTAGTCTGCACGTGGATTTGAAAATTATCGCGTAAATACCTCAAACTCTTCTTCGCGAGCGGCAGCAATTAGGGAAATTAGGTGGGCTTGTGAGACTTGCTTCCGTCTCATTCGCACCTTTGCTTACCATTAAAACATTTTGATTGTTTTGTTTAATGTTTATTTTAGTTTAACAGGACGAACAGTGTAGAGTCATTCTTACCTAGTTTAGGATTAAAATAATTTTACTAAGTCGTAATTCAAATTTTTTTTGGCTTTGGCTTTGGAATAGTGTAGGTTAATGAAAGTCTCCTGTTCAATTATTATACCGAATAACTTCATTTTTTTATTGACCGAGAAGGCGGTGGCGAGATAATTTGGAAATTTCGGGAAAGACATGGCCTGAAATGGCATTGGTCAGAGTTTTGTGGAAGAATAATGGGGAGTCCTTTGCGCAGCAGTGAGACACCGAAGAGATTACATAAAAAAGCTTAATTTTATGATGATAGCTAGATTACTTTTAGTTACAACTAAGCTATTACTGTTTTCGTATAACCTAACAATACTTTTCCTCACTACATTGATCATGAAGCTCAGCGGTTAAAATGACCAATGAAATGGTCTAAAAAGTATTTATGTTCGCACAACATGAGTTATAACATACCATACGTGAATTTATCACATTTATCTACTGTTGTCAAATATTTAAAACGGCCCACATATTTTACTGCAACATCAATATTTTAAAATTCGAATTTGGGTGTTCGGATCAAATATTTTATGACGCTATTGCATCAATAAAGTTTATTTTTGTTTTGTCAGCCAGCAATATTAAAATATTCAAATTTTTTCACCTTTCAGATATGCGAAATTGGATTTTTTTAGAATATATTCAGGGTTGAATAATAAAATACATGCAAATGAACAATTTTGGGCGTCCGATCGGCTCTATACCAAAAAAAATTGCAGTGTTCCATTTGAAGTGTGCAGACTTTTACTTTTCTGTTATAATGGATATAAATAGAGATTTCAACCTTATATTTTTTTCTACATATACATATAACGATGGATTGAACTTATTCTGAATGCAGATTGTGAGTAACCATTAATGATGCAATTTGTAAATTATCTCTCAAAAGGGAAATATACTTTCAATATACAAAAGCAAATAATACCCGTAGATTTTAAACAAACGCATAAAATCAGTTTTAGTATTATAGCAATGAAAATCATTTAACAATAGGAAGTTAAATAATTATACTTATTCGTTTCATTGGATACTAATTGCTTATATCTATTGATACTTCTCATTTTGGTACTTATTCATCTCAGCACCAAGACAAAACATTTTGTTACGTACCAACCAGTGCTATAAAGTCAATACTCTGAAATTAATATCGCAGTAGAAAAACACGAAGCCATCAAAATCTCGCACTAGCTTTAAAACCCTCTCTTGAAAGTTCCTTTTGAAATCCTCTCAAAGATTAATTCAGCGTATATAAGGCCGGTACATAGTACATTCAGCTACCTCGGGTGACTTTCGTACGCGCGAACGCTTTTATTTCGCATGAATGCACAGGTAAAACCGCTTCTACTTATTTTTTAATATTTTCCTGGTGTAGTTCCGAGGAGTTTCGAGATACTGGGACCTCGTATTGGACGGTATCTGGATCGTTAGGACTTTGATGTTTTATAATATTGCGTCTCATACTTGAAAGGAAGTTTTCGTTGGTCGAAAGAGCGAAGACTGATGGATAATTGGTGCAAGAGGTGAGGACCAATCTGTGCTAAAGGCATATATACCAAAAGCTGATGAGTTATGATTTGTTAATGTATATGAAAGCTTTCCTCAGTAGCAGCATGGAGTCTGGATTTGTGCTCAGTTGATGGCAATAGGCTCGCCCCCTATAACATTGGGACCTAAAAACATAACTAGCGAAATGTGGATGTACTATATGTGCACCTCTGCTACCCCTTTAGGGAATACAGGCGTGATGTTATGTATATATGAAAGCTTTAGCCAAAACCCAAAGCCACGGATATTACATAGAGGGCCAGCTATTGACATTAACCTAGCAGATATCCGGATTTTATTCTGCTCCTGAGAGTCACTTAACCGAAAACCCTATTACACTTTTTTTAAACTAGAAATTGACCCAAGACTCCGAAAGAGATAACTGGTTTCTTTATGCACATTGAAGAAACTACGGAAATAAATACAACTACAGCCGTCAGCCAATGTTTGGAGTAATCTTGATGCATGAGCCATTAAGGCATCAACTCCATATTTCCATTCTGTCATCAGTAATAGTAGTGAAGCTGATGTAAGGTGTCTTATTAAACTGGATTAGGCCAACACTCTTGTCTAGAATGCCCTAATTATTAACGGCTTTTGATAGTTAATTCCCACGTTAGTCTAAATTAAATAGACATTGAGTGTTTTAGCTGTTGACTGTGAGTCGTAGAAGTCAATTGACGGACATATTTTACTGATGTTCCTGTCAGTGTGAGTACTAGATGTTTCTCATTGCTCTGAAGTATCTATTAAATTGTATTTAGTCCTTGTTTAGGACTGTCAGTCATTTGAAGCTTGAGGTCGTCTTTGACTAACAAATGAAAGAGGAAAACGTATCGCCAAGATGTTACTGTGCCCTTAAGGAATTAAAATATCAATTTGTAACTATAAAGCTACTTGCTTTGTTACTAGAAGATGATGCGTATGTTGCACTGAAATACTGATTTGGAGTTTGGACAAAGGGAATTGAATCAATTGAATTCTGAGTGCTCGCTGTACAAAGATCTATAAACTGCGATGACCTGGCTACTATTGCAGTTGGTACCTACGTGCGATGTTACCTGGAAAAACAGCGGCTTTTCGAACGCGGTGGTCAATTAGTCTGGATTCCGACGGGAATCAATCACAACGTCGAACACGCGTTGTCGCACGAGCATCATGCCTAAAGGAGTGATGGGACTTCACAAAACTAATATGGTTGCTTTTTCTTTAATAAACAGAGTACATATGGCGTTTTAAAAAGTTGAACTTTAAACTAATCAAAGTTGCAAAGCATTAAAGTTTCATCGTAACATTTCTACGATCATTTTTCATAAAAAGAAAAACAAGACTAAGAAAGTCATTCAAGACATCTCAGTAGTTTGACTAGTCAAATATGTACTGCAAGTGAATGCGGGAGGTGCCCGTTAACCGCCCAGAGCTAAGCCACTCAGTCGTGATACGATGCAGAATTACGCAGAAGGCAAAGAAAGGATATAAACACATATTTTTCGAAAAAAACGAGTTGAAATTTCCACGCAGACCAAGTCTCGAAGGGAAGCTAGTGTAGTGATTATAATCTACTCTTCATCTTAAATTTATAAAGACTGATAATTATTATAAAATATTGGCATACCTTAATTGTGTCTGGTAATTGTAAAGCAGTTTAATATAGTATGGTATTCCTTACAACTAAAAATTAATTGTAAAATTTTTGTCAATGTATGGAGGGTATGAAATTTTTGAAGTCACCATAAAAACTATGACATTTTTGGCATTTTAAAAGATAAATCTATATTTCTTTTACTTAAGGAAGATAATTTATCATAGATTTGTTCATTTGCATTGGTAACACTAATAACTTATAAATTTGTATAAACTGAATCCTCTGAAAGCAGTCTACATTGCTCCCGTAGTCTGCATTTGGGGTAAAACTGAAAAGCTTTAGTCTTGTTACATAGTCATGAGGTTGATTTTAAGCGGGAAAATATATTTGAGACCATTAGTAGCCCAGTGGGAAGAGAAGAAATAATTTAATTGAAAAAAAAAACTGCAAAGCATTTCCATACAGTTGTTGTAATTAAGGAAAGGTTTAATTTTGTTCAAGTTAGAACTCAATATTGTATAAAGAACCTGGCCTCTCTCTATCATCCTTAAAAATACTTTTCCCTTATATGCCAGAACCCTCTTCTTCTTCTTATCGTATGGTGGATAAACAACCTGGTGCCAGTTGATACCGCCTGTAGGCCACTGACATGGCTATAAACACCGTTGAAAAATTTCTCAGGTGCGCCAATTTCCACACGATGTTAAAACCTTTCTTAAAGCTAATCTAAAACCCACGTTGCTTACTATAAAAAAATTTAAACAATGAGTTAATTAGTTAAACCTTCGTATATATGAACAAAATCTTTTTCATCCACATTTTCAGCCATTATAAATTCAAGCATATTCCATATGTAACGCTTTTACAAATTTATGTACATTATGAACTAGCTAGCTTGAATTTTACATTGCCGTATGCGTTGGTAAACAGTAGGTTTCACTGCTATCGTGTCGGAAAGCGATGTTTGTTCATGTGAATAATGTGAGTGTAGCGCCATCTATGATTTAGATTTGACAATGCAACAGTGACCACTAACTCCATCTCTTGAGTGTTACTCAATATTCATTATTTGTAGATACGTAGTAAAATATATTTAGGAGTTAATATATATTATTCATATACTTCTATAATTATCTATTTTGTTTGTTATGTTAATAAATGACGAACACCCAACCTTCTGCTTCAATGACAAAATGTTACAAACGCTACTCACTAGAAATACAAAATATGTGTAAAAATTAATAAGTATCAAAATGACATTGTAATAGTATTCCAAACCCCATATCAAAACATCTACATTCCAACATCAGGGATTCCAACTTCCAGCGATCACAAAACACCTAAATCTCCCTCAAAACGTAACAAAAATCACAAAAAGTCAAAGGGAGGCGCGAGATGATTCGGAAAACCTTTTAACACCCATTCGAGTGCCGCACTTCGTTATACCGCCGGTCTGAATCGAACATTCGATACTTTGTGCGGTGTATCTTCCAAACCAGACCCGGGAGTTCCCTTGATACTACAACTATGCAGTACTGCGATTAGTCGTGTCGACTGCAAACTGGTAAATATTACAGCCGTTTCACGCAAAATTTTAAGTCTCTGAAAATAAAGTTTGGTTTGGGCTTATTAGTTACCAGTTTTAAAAAGCATTATTAAAGAAGTTTTATATCTATACCTAAACACCTCCATTTACGTATTGCATGCAGGTTTAAATAAAAAGTTGTTAAAATGTATGAAGCACATTTGTAAGTCTTCGTTTTGGAATGGATTGATTAGTATGTTATCATTATCTATGTAAAAAACCCACTTTCTGGTTCACGATTAGTAAAATTAAAAACATTGAAGACCTTACAATAATCGCATATTCAGTTCTAAAGTCGCAAGTCTACATTCACCTCTCGCATACACACTGCCACCACTACCACCTGAACACTCAGACGCACTCAATACACAACAGTACTCACATACCGACAACACATGCAGATTATATAGTAGTTCCAAAAATCAACAACATATTAAATTGACTCTTTATCTCAAAGAATTAAAGTCGGTATTATAGTTTCTGAACGGAAAAACTAAGTTTGTCGACGCGTAGAGCTGTTGACGTGATGTGTCAAACGCCATGAAGTAGTCAGTCAATGGACTGCTCACGTAAACAAAAGGATAGTTATTCTAAATTGATAAAGAAAATTTGAAAAATAATGGACACGAGCGGGATTTAAACTCGCGACCTTAGCCGTGGCGCTGCTTTAACCAACTGAGTCACCGTGTCACTACCATTAGGTCGTGGGTTTAAATCTCACTCGTGTCCATCATTTTTCAAATTTCCTTTATCAATTTAGATTCAAGCTTAGCATTGGCAACATGCAAAAATGACACCAATAGTCATATAAGATAATTATTGTTTTAGTTGTATGACCTTATTTTTATTTGTTATATCTCAAAAATTTATAGAAAGTCACTCTAACGTTTGTGTTTTGTCAATGGTACAAATATTCTGTTTACTAAAATCTTTGCGGGATCAATCTTCGTGATGAAGCGCAGGCAAAGGGGTGTGTGCAGTTTGACTAGCGAAAGATGGATAAAAGCCGAAAGCAGTGTTCACGTGTTTTTTATGTCCCCGTACATGAGCACTCCATTCATCTCCTATTCTGTGGTCCATCGGTGAAGCTCGTCTGCGTAATGTTATAGAGGAAAGTGCGATGTTTGTATCTTCAATCGTTTTTAACCCCGATATAAATGCTGAAACAGGTGCATTTGGAACGCTGAATGATACTTTATTATGTCGTTTGGGACATTTTATTTATAGTTTAAATCAATTTTGCCATAAAAGGCGATTTCATTGACATCCATCAATAGGCTAGCTACATGAATTACATGACAATATGTTTAAAGCTGAACTTGAACTTACAGAAACAATTCTAGAACATAATATTACAATATAAGCTATCATCATCACTGTGCCATAAAAGTTTATTCATAACAACGTTAAATATAAAGACATTATTTCCAAATCGCGACATATTTTTCTTTAAAAGTTTTGATAATAACGATATTCCAATAAAATAATTATGTTTACATATTTCAGTCTTATTAAAAATAAGACACATACCAACACAAAACAATATTCAACTCTCATTCCGGTCTCTTACCAAATAAATAACAACAGTATTCATGTAATACTATACTATAATATAACATAAGTTCAAATATTTGTAACTCAATCATGTCGTAATGTCTAAACAGATTTGTAAAATTGCAGTAGAATATACTGCGGTTCCGTTTAATTCCGTTGCTGCAGTAGTTCACGAGGGCACATTTAGAAAATGAGTGCCAATTTGCACGTAGCTCATAATTTGCAGCAGTAGACCAAGTCACGTAAACGCCTGGCGGCGATATACAACATCAGCAGTATAAAAATGTATAACAGCAAATACAATATTGACCAACAATGAAATAATTTCATTTAGCACAAAATTATTCTTAATTTAATACATACATAAAGTCACGCCTGTTTCCCTGAGGGGTAGGCAGAGTCCACGGATTTCGATTTGCTACGATCCTGGCATACTTCTTTTGCTTCATTCACACGCATCACATTCCTCATACACGCTCTTCGGTTGAGGGTACATCTTAACTTAATGCAGCAACAAAAAGCGGGTTTTTTCGTACTTGAATGATGGCATAGTTTGTGTCATCCTTTCATAACTAAATGGAATCCTAAACATAAAAAAATAATGATCTTAGCAATTATTGTATAAAATAAAATGCAAAACCCTAGGAAAGTACCAAAAATAATAAACTTTTACTTTTATCTAAAATTCCTAAATCCCGTAGTGTGTGTATAACAAGATGACTAGGTACCATTGAAGAAGCCAAAATGCTCATCCACAGTTTTGAAGTAATTAACTACTCCCCAACATAACCTAGTATTGGAGGAACTTGGGCAAGATTGCTATCCTTCGTACAAACACCTTCAAGTTAGAATGGGTCCGTAACAACGTAATAAACTTGCACATATTCTGAACACACATTATGTTTCAAATCCAAGTGCTCTTAAAGTGATAAATAACGTAGCATCGGTTACTGCAACCACAATAGTACTGGATGAATTGCATCAAAATCACTCTCCATCAAATTGAACGTGTATTTTCGGAAGGTAACGTTAAAGTGACCAAAATAGTGTTCAAGAGAAGAGCTATAAAGGTGTAGATCAAAGAGGTTTGTAAACATGTTGAACTTTACGTTTTGGCTTCAGTTGTTCTTTTTGGTTCGGCCCTTGATAACTTTAGTACAAGCAAGAAAAGGAAGAAATCAGACATTGCAGAGATTTATTTTTAACCTGGTCTTACGCACTACTTCTTATAATGATGTAGTTGGTATGGCTATGGCATTTGGTTTCGTCTAAATTAATAATTAAAATATGTTTGCAAAATCATGAAACTTATCCAGAATACATTAAATCTATCTTCTTGTTAAATTTATTTGTATGGTATCTGAATTTGTATAGTTTAAACGCTGGTTCCCATATTCAAAAATCAAGTGCGTACACTAAGAATGTACGTACGCCTTTCAGTTTTCATTTTCTCTCAATCTTTTTCTCAAACCTCAACATCACCCATAAAATAATTACAAATCAAAAAGAGGACTTACCCAAACATTATAAAAATTTCAGGCCTCAATCAGCTCGGTCCTTCACGAGGTGATGACGTGTTTACTTTAATCATTCGGGTTCGTCCCTCGTTGTGTATTCAATCCCATCTAACCGGACGGCCGCGGCCGCGGCGGTCCAGGAGATTGCTTTATACACTGCTGAAATACTAGAGGTGACGCTGGTTTAAAAAAAATAACCTGCACGTAAAGGTTGAGCAAATTGAAAAATTTCCGAATTTTGTCTAGCAATTTTTTGTTTTGATATACTATGTAATATTGTTTGGAATTTGATTTATAATTTACATAAACAGTGTTTGCGTTCAGTGAAAAACTAAAAATTGAATCAAAGTAAGATTCTAAGATAATAATGGATCTTTATTTTAAGAGTTTATGATTTAATAATATAGCCTGCAGGTTTAATGTATTTTTTTTGCACATGTTATTATTACCAACGTAGCCGAAAATAACATATGAATTTATAAAATAGGCTACTTCAACTATTATTTAGACTATAGTATTTAAAATACAGATGTCTAGTTGTTAAAATTTTTATATCACACATCACATAATAAGTGTAAAATGTATGAAAGTTTTGTCATAACTCAATGCAATAACTAGAAAACTTTGACTATCTACACTAGTATAAACTTTATAGACAGTTAGTTTAGATCTAGGGTTGATTTGAACTAACACTGACTGTTTGGACGCAGTAACTTTTCAGCACAACTTTTGAATTTCAAATTCTGGTCCGAGCGAAATTTGAATCACAACTTTCCATTAAACGTCTCATTATTTTTCATTATTACATTGTCTTATTAGATGTCATGTTATAACTTCCTACACACGAAAATGATCTTTATTGGTGTCGTAAAATACACACTGCCTTCCCATCTCCGATACATAATCAACCCAACTAGGCACTTTATCCCACCCAAAATAAAGACAACGCACCAAAACTTGTTACCTTAACAAGTCCATCCTCGTTCGAACTTCGTCCTAATTTAATGTACCGTAGTTTGTGATACAATGGCGTTTTTATCCTTCACGTATATTTTGGCAAGTGTATAGCGAGAGAAGTGGATTACATCTCAGTCTAGATCGGTCGGCTGCGCGGCGCGCACGTAATATACATAGTTATAGTGTAATAGTACATGTGTCATATTGACGTTTGAGTGACGTACAGTGACGTTAACTGAATGCGCGTGACACGCCGATGCGATACCGCCATGACGGTCACGTGACTCGGGCGAAAATTGAAATGACAGTTACGTTCGTATTTTGAATTGCAAATTAGGAGTGCATTAATTACCCGCGCTTATGAAAGCCAATAATCATTTTATTGGTTAATAGACTTGACAAGTTTTGATTTCAGTAAAGTTCTACCAATTTAAATTAATAGCGTTAGACATTAAACTAAAGGGGTAGACGTAAACCTATTAAAGACTATCCTAGAGATGCAAAAATAATGAGGAGCTAAGTCGAAGTGGTATCGGTCTATCGATTTGTGCTTAAAATAGCTCATTAGTTGCACGGTTGTTGTAGTTAAGGGTAGTTATTCACATGGTACGAACACATATTTATAGTAACTACAGGAGTCAACCTGCTCTCCGTTATTCGCACTAATAAAATATGTACCTACCTAGTCATAGCTGTCAATTAGAATTTCAGATTAGTGGATTTTAGACAGGTTTACTGACGCAAAGCATTCCCATAAGTTAGATTCTTTCAACAGTAGCCACATTGCAAGAGTCTTCAATTTATAGACAGTAAACAAAATACATTTTAAAAAACAATAAAAGTGCTACACATGTTTTATAGATTGATACCAGAAACACTAAAATGTTGCAAATAAATCTTAACAACATCGTACTCGCATTTTATAGCAGAAAAGCAGTATCTTACTTTGAAACTTTTAATTTGCGTCAAATAAATAAACTGGAATGAACTAGGCGATGTAAAAACGTCGTTCAGCAAGTAGTCGGCTCACTGCGGTATTCTGAGATAACTGGGTCAGTTCTGCAGACTGAGCGGCGCCTGGACTATTGACTAGTCGCCATTGTGCGGGGGTTACGCGAAATGAAAAACAACAACACACCAATGTTCCTTCCGATGAGATTTCGATTCGGAGAATGAATTGAATTGAATAGTGGAGTGTTCAACCTGGTTAACTTTGATTGAAGCTAATAAAAACACAGTTGATATGTTTGTATTTATACACCTACGTAAAGAATAAAGTTTGAAACATAACGGTTAACTGAATATTTAAAAGGTGAATCATAACGCTTCATAGATGGAGCCACTGGAATGACATTTAAAAACTGAATAATGATTTGATTTTACATAACTCTGTGCCAATAAAAAATTTCGCATATTAATTCGGGTCTAACTTAACTTGTAAAGACTGAAAATTATATGCGGTTTCGTCCCATTTTATTACAAGTAAGGATTTGAGAATTGTGTAAATACTGTAACTGAAGTAAAGCATTGGCATTGTAAGTTCTATGAAGTGCCTATCGATCACTGCTATAGAAAATTAAAAATATATAAGAATAAATTACGTTCTATAGATAAGGTTATAACTCCGATTACCACACGCTGGGACGTTGTTTACTGCCGCCATGAAACACGCACGTAAACAAACCGCTGTCAGCGCCTCTAGCGGTGCGCATTGTAACTATTTTACGATACGGTTTGTAATTAAATGTTTGACCACATGCCTACTAAATTCGGCGAGCATTCAGTTTAAAGTTTGGCATAATTATTGTTTCTCATTGAGTGATTCAGGATTCAGTGAACACCAAGATGTTATTAATTTAAAAGTTCATTTGGAAAGTCTCTATGAAAACAATATAATGTAATATAAGACAAAAAATCTTCTTACAAAATGGACCACTTAAATGATAACTTTTATTTCAACATTGGACAGCCCCAAGCGCACACCCTTCATTGCTTCTTAGTACTTTAGCTGAAAAGAAGAAATGGCATAGCGAACTCCTCAACAGCTAAATATGTATTTCTAATTACGTTTACGTCATGCGGGTTTTAAAATGAAATTAAGGTTTATGCATCCAACATTTTTACTTTAAAGTACCTATGAATAAAGTAATCTTTATTGTCTTCGATTGAGTAGGTTATAGGTAAACAGTTCTTCAGGCATTAAAGTGTCACATCAATCAGCCCATTTTGGGTGTACAATATTTAAAAACTAAGGCTAGAGATTTTATCCATAAACATCTTACATTTTGTTTAGTATTAAAAATACTGTTACTTAGCTTTATTCCACAGCTATAGAACTCCTGAAGAGAATAAAGCTTTCAACACTGAGCAACCACAACTGTTGTCGAGAGATAAGCTTGCTAGTTTTGTTCTAGTTATAATTTCTAGAGATTACACTTGAAATAGTATTTTCTTTTGTTGAGATCTGTTTTAAGTCGTGCAGAAAATTAAGGGTGATTTCTTAATCAATAATATAATAGACCTATCGAATATGAAAATATACTTAAATGTAGCTTTTAAAAGAGGTAATGGGCTGTCATTTTCTATGTTCATATTTGTCACACTGGTTTTCCCAGTACGACGAGGCTTCATCATCATCATCTGCCAGAAAACGTCCACTGTTAAACAAAGGCCATACCCTAAGATCGCGACGCTAATTAGGTACCCCAAAATCTTACAGATCCATGATTTCCATGAGGTTTTAATTATGCATTAAGGGTGTAGTTATCAATGAAAGTTTTTGGAGCTCGATTAAATTTTTGTCAGTATTCAGTACCTACCGTCTCAGAGTAACTTAAAGCATAAAAATGTCATTACTACGTATATGGTTTTAAAATAATATGGCCCTAATTTACGTTTCTTATGACAAACAGCTTAACAGAGTACAATAAGAAATCAATGATACGCCACTAGAGCCCAGACTGTATGGCGCCTCTATTGTGACGCAGAACTTGGTAAATTATTGTGTAGACTTTTAAAAAATTGAGTTGCGAACTATAAGTCATATATTGAATTAGCTTGTTCTGTTTATATTGATAAATAAACTTAAGTAAACTCGCAGCTATATTTGTAAAAATATAAAGAATTTTATTTTATCAAACGACATTTTTAGGTTTCTTAAAATAAAAATCGAATAGTCCAAAAACACCGAATTGAATCTAGTGTAAATCCTCACACAGCAATCAGTTTTTCGACGATGACACAGATAAGGTAGATCTTTAGAAAAAGAAGAGCTATTAACAGAAATAACCATAAACACTTGTCTAACCATTTAAGATAATCTAAGACGAAAAGGTTAAGAAATTATGACTAGCCTCGAAATACCTGAAATAATTACCTAATTCAGTACCTCAATCTCGTCAAAAAGCCTAAAGACAATCTACTAACAGCTCCAAACATTCCATCATCCCAACCTCTTTAATTTCCATCTCTATGGGAGCTTACATAACTGTTACTGCGTCATGTAATTCATCGGTTACGGAAACTAGGCTTCCAGACAACGGGGTCAGATTGGGAGACGAGACGACGCCAGTGATATCGATGTGAACAGCTGATGCTCCAAGATTTTAGTAGCATGAGAACGGAGCCGAGACGCGTGCACGCGGATTCCGACCAAGTTACGCGCTTCCGAATTCTACAGTGATTTTTGCGTGAAAAGTGATTGTGTTAATATTTTGGAGGTAGAATTAACGACTTTATTTGTAAGAGGATAATTGGGATAGATTATTTACAAAATCATTTAATTATATTATTTACATTGTTGACCAATGTCGAATGTTTTCATGGAGTTTTGGGTTCATTGGATTGAAGTCTGTAAATGTCGTCTGTTGCGAAATGTGGTTTTTAGCAAAAGATTTAAACAAATTGAGTTGATGTTTTTTTGTTTTTTTTTTATCGCTATTCGAAATCATCGGCACCATTTTCTTGACAGTCCATATTTTTAATCAAACTCGTCCAATGTTTTCTTTTGAAGTGTGCTTTATATTTTTTGTTCTCGTGGTTAAATCTTTTTAGAACTGTAACGTGGAATTACAATTTATGGAGGTAAAAAAACATTGTGACCATACTTTTCCGGAGTATGTTTCTTCAGCTTCATTTATATCTAGATTTGATAATTTTGGTAATCTTCAAACTCTTCACTAGTGTATGTTTTCATATTATCTTTACCAAGAATATTGTAGCTAAAGTGTTAGTTAGCCCAGAGGAATTTCACATGTCTGTACTTTTTTCTTGTTGGCGTATGAGCTATATTCGCATAAAATATTTCATTATACATACTATATGAAGCATTTTTATCAATGACTTAAATCACTTCGTTAACAAATTAATATTATTTCGTTTCAATTTACATCTGATATTTGTTTAAATCTTTTGCCAAAGTGACATTTGTGGCCTTTTGCCATTCACATTAATTCATAAACCCGTCTAACAGTTTTAGAGCTTTCAAAATTTAAACTTTTAAGAGGCTTTGAGGCTAAAAGCATTTTTTTATCTGTATTCATGAATCTAGTAAAAGTCTGTGTCCTTTTTTCAATTAGGTAATAAATTAAAGCTGTCTAGGTCTTGCCGACGAAATAACCTTTTAGTACCTAACTTTGTCGGCTCGTATAATCCTGATGTATACCTATCCAACATCCACATTTCGCCAGTTCTGTTTTCGGTGTCAATGTAATCACGGGTGAACATATTGCCATCAACTGGGCCAAACTAAGACTCCGTGCTGTTACTGAGAATTTCCTAATAAAAACCCAGTAGAATTGTACCCGAGGATTCGAACCCTGAACCTCGTCGCTCACTTTGCCAGAAATTCCGTAAATTGAAGTTGACTCGATTTCGGTTTACTGCCGTGACCAGGCAGAATTTCAAACCCAGGACAGCTGAAGAGTTAACTAACAAATTTCCAAGAACACTTTGTAAGGCAAAGTTTTGATATCCCGATCCTAGACCACATGCTCAACAGACATGTTTGCCACGAGCTCGTTAGGACAAGTTGAAGTGTGGATATTGTGGCTTAAATCATGCCAAATATAATAGAAATATACAATATTTCCATGATTAAGGATCTTAATGGACTATGGCAGCTCCCACCCCCCACGTGAAGGATTTTTTTTTTCAGCAGTAGTCATCTTCCGGGTCTTCATGATGATGAAGGATCTATGGATCATCGAGTTTTACCTCATTGTCGAGGTGGATATTCCTGTCATTTTAAAACCTGATATATTTAAATACCATTAGTTCCTACCAGGTTATCAAATAAAGGATAAGATCTTAATAATTTTGTGTCAATCTATGAATACCTTTTATAAAAGGTACATTATTTTATCAGTATAAGAAGGGTACCTCTAATTTCCTTTTTCTATCCTGTCAGTATCGAGTTAGTCTTGAAATAGTCAAGTCTATGTAGTCCCAGTGCGTCAATACGGTAAGTGCAGATCAATCACTTTGCCAAATGGCGGAGTATCGGGGTCGTAGTACTTATAAATCTAAAGCGATATATAAATATGTATTAACATCAAGTTCAAGGCTCATTCTCTAGTTTTCATGGACATACAGATAAACATCTTTTTTACCTTTTTTAAACGTCTATCGACATCTCTATTCTTTCAAATGCAAACGACTGAGACAAATTTATTTTAAAACATGGTTAACTTCTAAAAATTGTCAGTGCTTAACGATTGAATTGATTAAATTATACCTGTCTCTGTCGTTTTCGTGTCAAAGAATAGACTTAAATGTTAGCTTCTATGACTTTTTGTATGTTTTTTGCATGTTGCCATGCTAGGCTAAAATCTAAATTGATAAAGTGTGTCTCGTGTCCATCATTTTTCAAGTTTCCTTTATCATTTTAGACATGTTAGCTTCATTTATAAGTAAGGGGGCAGATAAAACGTTTAATATGTATTATGAATAAGGAGGTAGTACAGTTTATTAAATTAACATAAAGCCTGGAAGATCACAACTGGGTTAACACAATACCTACCATCAAGCTATAGACTTTACGATGTAAGATAACAGATCCGTCACAAAACTCCACAAGAAAAACAATTGAGGGGCGATCAAGCGAATACAAATATTTATTCTATTAAGTTCGAAGAACTCCCAATAGGCTGGATATCTAAGAGACGCCAAGTATAAAGATGTAAATCGACCGAACTTTGTGAGCCAATAACATTCAAGAGAATCCTACTTCATATCGCTTGTTACTTATTATTAAGAAATCATGCTGTTTATTAAAAGACATGGATGGAAGTTTACACATAGGTAGATTATATCCTCTATTAGAACATAATACATGCCCATTTCCCATAGCCCATGTCCCACAGCAAAGATATTGAAGATATTGACATCGCCTAATTCATTGTGGTTTGAATAAACTCGGTTGATCTTGCTTGGGGATGTTTTGTTAGGTGCCGCCAAATGTCCGATTAAGCAGTTATAACAACCCTTAGGATTAGGTGCAAGGAGAAAGAAAATATAAAGACTGGTTGGTGATTTGAGAACATTCAATTCAGGTTCATCACTTTGTTTTTCCATCATCATTAGTAATCGTATAAAAAAACAGAGAAAGGTACTTCCCATATAGGTAGGTTATGAAGTAAATGAAATAGGATGCGATGAAACCGCTTCTAACATCTTGTTTTAGATAAAAGTTAACGGGAATCGTTCCATTAATTTCTTTCGATTTGGAACTCGCGTGGGTTGATAAAGAATCGATTACTTCCAGTCTCAGATCGTGAAGATTAAGGATTGGCACACTTTTTACAATCCAATACAGATACTAACTGAACTTTATATTTTCAAAAAATACTACAGCAATGTTTGTGTTTAGCATTATTACCCATTTTAACTACATAAACGAATAAAGAGTCAAATAGAGAGAGTGACATGACTTTTTTTACATAGACTCGCTATCCCTCTAGCTATCTAAAAACCTCTGACTAGCAAATAGGGGAAAATCATTTACCTACACATAACTAACCTAACTTAGCTAAGTTATCTCCGACGTTAAATTTGTATAAAATGTTTTATATAAATTAAAGTTCACGAGAAAGTGATTAAATCTACATAATATTAAATAATATCTACCAGTCTAGAAGCTCGATCAACGCAAACTTTAGCTGAATCCGCTTAAACCTATTTAATTTTATCTTTCGTCCTAAGCAAGCATTAATTAGATAATATCTAGACCTATCGTGTAATACCGGCTTAGTGTTTAGTCATCTTCGGGTTAAGATAACAAATTGAATATTAAACTACGTTGTCAATTTGTTATGCAGCGTTAACCAAGAGCTAAGCGCCTTACACTTTATCTATGTAACACTGATGGAATACTAAATTGCCTCTTACATTTTAGTAGGCGCTTTGTACTTTGCGACAGCGTTGTTTTAACAAAAACACGGAAAATAGTATTACCTGTAAAAAATATTTAAATTTGGTCTGAAGCTTTCAAATTTAGTTTTTTAAGGTTATTAATTAATATAGTTATTTTAGCAAGGCAATTACGTAATATAATTATGCCTGTGATGGCTATGTTATTTCAGTTATAGATAAAGCTTCAATTTCTTCTGTTTAACAGTTTTGAGATTCAAAAATTGTCAATTTGTCAACCGCATACAATTATGCGTAGTTTCCTTAGCATCTTAATGATACCTTGTAGCATACCCTTGTCAAACCCGCCTCTGCATCTTTTTCATTCCGTCTTGTCGCCATTGATTCCCACAAGCGCTGACATTCTAGTGCAGTCAGAGTCTGAATGGCTTTGTAGACCGCACTTTCTGAATAGCTGTCACCGACTGAAATAGGTCGTAATTGTGTTCAACAAGTCGTCTGTTAGTTGCCTTCATCAACTTTCTATATGAATTCGAAGGACGCAGACTTCGAAATGCCGTTTTGCATTTGAAAAATTAATTAGGTGTTTCTCCGGAGTTATGTTTAATATCGAAATGGATCGCTTAGGTTTTATAAAGGTTCCCTCGCTCTAATGATCAGATATGTTTTGGGAGAAGAGTTTTTGACAAATCGCTTTCACAATTGGACAAAGGAAGGATAAAATAAACTGTGTTTCCATTAAGTTAATTTTTTGTGCTAAGGCTATTGATGAATAATGGGTGCAAAAATGAGGAATCAGGATACATGCGGTACTGGTTTTTATCAAAGTTTTGACAAGTCTTTTTAACATAGAATAGTACCAGTTCTTCCAAAAACAGACTATGTAATACAGTACCATCTGACTACATAACTTGCACTTGGTCACGAGGTGTAGTGTACGTATACCTACGATATACCTTATCCGCAACACATTTAGCTTATGTAGTGCGAGCGGATTAACAAGGGAATTAGTACGAGATCAGGAATGTTATTAATGCATTGAACTGCAGTGAATTATCTGTAGTAGGTATGTTAAGTACAGACTTCTGGTTGGGATTACAAATGTACATCTGTATTACAGATATGTATGTATATGGTGCTCATAAGAATTAGTAGTTTATGTATTTCTTGGCTGTAAGTAATCGATTTCAAAAACGATTTAAGAATTTCCGATATCTTTAGGCCCAAGTTTCTTTTAATGAAGATCTTAATAAATCATCTTGTAATGGTGTTTAGAATATCTATAGATACAAATCCTTGATCGATACCTTTCCATCATAAATAACCAGAAGCTTTTCACTTTAAGAAATATAAAGATAGTAACTAAATAACCTATATAAACATAACCAAGACTGTAAAGTGTAAAAAACAAAACAAAAAGACTGATTTGTGCCAAAACCAAAAACTCAAAGTGAACCAAACAAAAACTCTGAACTCTCAAAATGGCGATGGTGGTGTCAAGAAAGTCGAAGTGCTGTATATGTTCGTTGTTGATATTGGTGGCGCTGGGCATCATACTGGCGGTGCTATCAACCCTTGACTTGTTTACGCAGAAGAAAGAACATCACTACGCCTTAGCCGAGAAGTATAGTCAAACGAAATCGGTGCCGCATGTCATTGGTAACGTAAGTAATGTAGACTAGTCTAACGTGAATATTTCGGTATTTAACCACGAATATGATGATTGAATTTTATTGTCAGTTGAAGAAAAAGTTATTTTGAATTGTAGTCTATACTATATTATAACATTATAAAGCTGAAGGGTTTGTTTGCTCGAACACGCTAATTTTAGGAACTACTGGTCCGATTTGAAAAATTATTTCAGTGTTAGATAGCCCATTTATTGAGGAAGTCGCGGGTGAAAGCTAGCACAATATAAACGTGTTAGATATTATTATTAGCTTTTGCAATCAGGCTCTTAAAGCTTCAGCAGAAGTGTTACTTCTTGAAGAATTGCTTTGAAAGTTCAGGGCCAGCCTGGTGAGGTGAATGAGAGGCCGTGTTTTGTCCCAAGATAGACATTTAAGAACTTATCTCCACAAGAATTCAGTTTTCAAAAGTCCCGACATAATTCTAACGAATGGCTGATTTAAGGTCTAGATAATAATTCTGCACAGACTGCTAGTTAGAATACAGAATAATTGAATGAATATTATACATATAATACCATATAATGTCAAGTAACCATTAGGTACTTAAATGCATCAGGAAACAATCCTAATCGTGATTGGAATTCTAATTTACACATCTATTGATTTTCATGGGCCTCATTAATTTTCCAACCACAATACTCCGTTGCAAAGCGATTTGCACCAAATCACATCAACTAATCGGTTATTTGTTGTAATAATAGTTAAGTCCTACTTAACCGGATAAACGGCGTTACTCGCGATAAATCGGTACAATCAGAACCGGAAAAGCCGTTTCAGTAAAACCGGCTCTTACCGGAATGACCTCACTTTAATGTTACAACGTTATTACATTTTACCAAATAACTTTGACCCATCTATGTTTAGTGTTAAGGAAGAGTTATGGGTCTGAATTTATTGGCTACCTGTGACGTAACGGTTGGGATCTGCCGACGACCTATAAAATTAATGGCGTTCGCATGTCTTCCGAAATGGTTGAGAAAAGATAGCCTATTCAATCTCAACCTCCTTACGTTCGTCCGTCACGTCACGCCCGCTTGATGTGCAGACTTAATAGAATTTCGGTCTTTTGATGACATTTATGTATTACATTTATTTTCTAAAAATTGCAAATCGGATTCAAAAGGGTTACATTTTGAATAAAATAAGTAAATACCACCATAAACCTGTGTTAAAAAAATCTACGAGTACCATCATGATTGGTTTAATTTGAGTTGCAATAGAAAATAATTTTACATATTCGTCTTTGGAATCGGCGTTTGTTTCCTGTACCTGACCTGTCTGAATTATTTTGCCCTAATCTAGACACGACAAAAGTACATAAACAAACAAACCCGTCGGCGTCGTTTGGAAAAAGTAAGCTTTATATTTACATATTTTATGGCTTCTACCAATGATCTCACATTTATAATACAAATGTAGGTCCCAAAGTCAGTTCCTTTTACAACAAAAGGTTCGATCAAGTATATACATCTACGCTCCGTCATATAAGTCCTTTATTACGTCTATTACTAGAACAATCTAGAGGGATATGAAGTGTCATTACCCGGGATTGTCTCACATCGCCGAATCGCCTAGTTCACAGTAACTACCCGCTATCGTGTCGGTCCATACAGGCAATAACAATTTGTAGCTATGTGCGGTAGGAAAAACTACAGGCGGTTAACAAAAAAGGGCTTTGTGGCCCTTGGAGACTTGAGTATCGAATGCAATGTTACGCAATATTCTTTTTTGGAGCACTTATTTGCGCTGTATATAAACTACGAAGATGGCATCTTTATTATCTTAAGATTGGACCTTTTATTAATAAGGTTAAGTGTAGGTTTAATTTTAAAACCAGCGCTTTTATTTTTGTAGCCTTATGGGTACTTTTTATTTCAGCATTTGTGCTCATATGTATTTAAAAGAAAAAAGTAACTAAAGAATTCGAAGAAAACCATTTTCGGAATACCAATGTTTCGGAAATCAACAGTCCCACTCAATTATGGATATCAGTAGTTTAATTCAAGGAAGTTTAGCCATCTAGACATCGGCAATTTTCTTGTTCAAAGATTTGTTGCATTTTGTGTAGGTACTTTTGACTGCCTTGTTGGTCTAGTGGTCGCTAAGCGCGACTGCTGAGCACGAGGTCCTGGGTACGAATCCCGGGTCGGGCAAAGAGTTACTGGGTTTTTCCATTAGGTAACCCTCAGTAGCAGCACGGAGTCTGGATTTGTGCCCGGTTGATGGCTATAGGCTCGCCCCCTATTACATTGGGACCTAAAAACATAACTGGCGAAATGTGGGTGTTACTATATGTGCACCTCTGCCTACCCCTTCGGGGAATACAGGCGTGATGGTTTTGTGTACTTTACAAATTAGTTCATAAATTACAATTACGCTAACTCTGTTAACCACGATATATCAAAGCTAAAACTGCAACCGTACGGTCAGATGAGCCCTAGTCCATTATTTACTCTAGTATTTGAGATGATATATGTCTGAACAGCACCTCAGTGTTCATTGCACAACCGTTACACGTGCCAAAAATGGGATTACATTTCCAACTTTTATTTGTCTGCATTAATCTTGCTGCACACATAAATCAGCGGTACATTTTTCTTATATATATTCCCACCTGCGCCATTAAAAGTTTAAAATATATTTTTTCAACTAGAAATGTTTTATGCGCAGCTATTAATTTTATTTACACGCGCCTACCATTGTCACAGTGTTATCCGATGTGGCCTAAATCCGTTTAGCCCCTAATAAATCATCTTGGTAAAATAATTTGTGTTATTTTGGCGCGAAAGGGTCACTCAGTCATTATTCGGGGCATTCTATTATCGCCGGTGTTGGATCGACCAGCTGGAGTCATTTTTCATTAGATGCCGAACGCGCGATAAAAGGGTTAACATTTAATCTTATGTTGGGTATGAAAGCTTGTTTTATAACTAACCTGGCACTTTTTATGACAGTAAAATATAATTATGATAGTATGATTTTTTTTAAATCACTGTATTTTTTTTACTTTTTTGCGTGATATTACTAGTTTATATTATATCCTAAAGAGACTATTATAAAGCCTTACAGGGTGCCAATTTATTCGTCCACCTCAAATACGTCGCCATAGTGATTCATAAATTAAAACACCACGGCATGACAAATACATGCTTTTTAGATTTTTGACACGTACTTAAAGTGTTATAGTTTGTATACAATTCTGTTTTGCGCAGGGATTCTACTGACGGTCCTTGAAACAACAGTCAGTAATAGAGCTGATTCAGTCTATTGCAAGCTGTATTTCATCTCCTGTATGTTATTGCATTTTACTTGCACAAAAGACAGTCATAACAAAGGCACCAGCAATACAATTGATATGGCCTAGTTTATTGAAATCATTATGAACTATTTCCATAGAAACCGAAGCGTAATCAACGGGTGGCGCTGGTAAGAATAGTAACCTTTTAATTATTATTCTCCTTACATCTTCCTTCAATAAATTACTTTTGATCATAATTATGATCTAAATTGACAAAGGAAACTTGAAAAATTATGGACACGAGCGGGACTCGAACCCGCGACATTCGCCGTACCGTGGCGCTCTGCCAACTGACCGCTCGTGTCTATCATTTTTCAAGTTTCCTTTATCAATTTAGATTTGAGCTCAGCATGGGCAACATGCAAAAATAACACAAAATGTCCCATAATTATGATATTAGTATTTTGCTTATTAATTTAACGATTCCAGAAGAGTATTTTTGCAATGGATCGAAGGTCCATACCGTGCATATTCCCCAAATTTTCTTTTTTCGCATCATTGACGCGAGTCGTCATCGTTATCCGATCAAACGTCAGTTGAAGTGCGAATCGAAAAAAATATGGTTAACCTACATGTATGTAGATAGCCCTGAAAATAAAATGGTCGCAACTGGGAATTACTTTTAGTCCAGGCTTTTGGTGTCATGAAAATCGAGGTGAGCCCGACAAACTCACTTTTGGTCCGCAGTATTTTTAATTAAAAACATTTTGGGCATCAAAATTTCTGTATCCTTTTATTGTATAGCTTTTTCCTGGACGTTTTAGCTGTAGCTTCGCGGTGCTCCGATATATTTGATTGTATTCTTCGTAAATGATCAATATTGTCAGGTCTATTGAAGTGGCAATATTGTATCGGTTCAAATGGGTTCTGCTTCCGGATACTTCAGTCATCGTTTGATAAAAATTATTACTTCGTTTTAAGGTACATTACTTCTCTCGTTTACTTCGGTAGCCCAACTGATTTAAGAAAGCCACGGAGCCTTATTTAGCAGTTATGTAATTTAAGAAGTATTGGTAATTCTCCTGTGCTGTCATCCTTAAGACTTCTTCTTCTAATCCTTTATGACCGCAATCACAGCACTTGCGTAGGAAGCAGAATTATTGTTTGCCTATCGGTATTTTATACCTAACTCTTCAACAAATGGATGCTTTAAAAATAAATAAAGAGCCTTTTTGGAAGTGAATTGATTTACTTCCAAGAACACAACATCTCCAGTTGCTCTATTCTTAAGTTTAATTCCTAATAAGGAAGCTAAAAGCTAGCATTCTCTCTATACAAGACAAGACCATGTTTTGATCATTGCTGACAATTTGTTAGCATTTAATTAGCACCGACTGGCACAATATCTAGATAGTACTCTAGAAGCACAAAGCTTTAATGTTCTATTAGCTAAGATGCTATTCTAGAAGTAGTAGATAAATGGAGGTATTAAAGTCGTGTGCGGCATACAGAATAAGAAATGTTGAACATTACTTGCTTTATTGTGTGTTAAAGCCTATTTTATTGCGTTCTACCTTCTTGAGACGTGCTTCATAGTAACCCCTTTATTTTATTGCTGAGTTAACAGTTATGAAGTTCAGTTTTGCGTCTGTTTTTTTAATACCTAGGACTATAATTTGATCTCAAAATATTTATTTATTCATGCAAGTCTCTTTCAGTTTACGAAATAAGATCGTAATATCGAAACTTGAACTTTGTTTCTTTTTACTTTCGACTGCTTAGAAATTGTTACGACAGTTTAGGTAAATTATTGATGTAATCTAACAAAGGGACTCCAGCCTGACTCCAAATATAAAATAAACTAAACAACGTTTTCGGTTTACCATTCACATCTTTGCCGTGTTTTTTTCATATGTTTCGAACTGTAGAGAAGCGCACGTGTGTTAAATATGTTTTACGTTTTATATTGGAAGGACTCTTTTATGAATACGAACTATAAACCTAAGAGTTTACCGTGTGGCTAAAAGCATTTTCTCTCTATATGTATACCTATGACATATGACAACCACTGTCTAAATTCACATTGCATTCGATCGATCGATCTAAATTCACATACCATTTTCTACAATCACAAAGTCACAAACAAATCGCATCGCTCGCTTCTATATCGCATGACATTAGAATACCCCCCTTCACACTTCAATTCTGACAAGCAGCAGTAATTAGATCGCGCTACCCGTGAATAGAACATAGTAGTGCTTTGACAAAGAGATGTGAAGCTGAATGGAACGGTAGTTCTAGCGTAATGAATTTCGGCACCTAGACGGCACGTTGACTCAAATATGGGCAAATGTATCTAATTTTGTTATGAATTAGATAGGTGCTCGGAGTTCATAAGCTCAGAATCATCCAAGCAAAAGAGTATGATAATGCTTTGGCTTCAATTCAATAAATATTGTGTTTCTTCGTAATAAAAAAGCGTGGCTCATTGTTAGTTTTAATCAATATGCTATTGTGGCAATCGGAGATTTTTTAGAAAGAAATTGGCTGACACTACCCTAACAAAAAAATATTTCATTATAAATGATGCTCAACTAAGTAGCACAATAATAATAAGACCAAATGAATCTTGGTTATTTGAATTTTTTGACATTATATCTACTTGAAGTTTGTAATTATTATTTAAGTATGTCAACCGATCTGCAACTTAACCTTACCCTTTATGCTGCTCCGTTTTCAATTTAGTGCATCGCGGCGCATACGCTCGACCGCATGCGTGGGCGCATCTTTTAAATTCCGGTTTCTCGTTTATTTGATTCAGTTGTTGAAAGCTATCGCATAGTGGATTTATTTGTGAACTGTAATTAGTGTGGTAAAGCATTTATCATTAAAAAAGTTTTAAGTATTATATCTAAAGATTCTATGAAAGTAATCTTATCCAAAATATTGTTTGGATAAAACCTTTTTTTATAGACATTATAGTAAATTGCTCTTTGAATAAGTTGTGAAATCTTTTGATAATTATACATTATAGTGCTCACTAATTAGAAATTAATTGGTTGGATCGACTTTCCCGGTTTATTCGAACACTATAACTGGAACATAATTTAACTTTTAGTTTCTTTCAAAGTTTTGAAAATGGTAGAGAGTACCTAAATTTTTAAGTGCTTTTTTAACCAGCTCAGGTACTTCAATTTAACCATTTGTTTGTATAGAACTATTTTTTTTGAAAATTCAATGCCTGGAAATCGATTACCGTTTCTAGTCAGAATCGATTGAAAAGAAATGGGAAAGGCAACTAACTATTCTACGAACTTTATTCTTATCCTGAACTCAGCATCCAATTGTCATTTATTTGTTTTTGGATTCTCTTCCATTTCAATGGAACAGATGTATTTTTAGAAGCTTTTAATACATAATAATAGTATTTGTGTAATTACATAATACATTATATGTTTTTTTCAACACTTTAAGTACATTTTGAAAGAGATATAGATATAAACGTAGGCATACAAAAACCACATAATTATTATATAATATATTCCTTTAAATGTAAAATCTGTATCTATAACAGCATTGATACAACTTTGTTTCTATCGTCACAACAAAAAACGGAATAACGGAACGCTTACATTTGTTCAAACACTTTTACCCATATTTCCTTATTGATTTCCAAGTCGATAACCCTTAGAAAGTGCCTGTACTATGATGCGTGACTACATACAAGCGACGCGTTCGATAAACTGTCAGTCGATATGAGATCATCGTTGTGTCGACTCCTAACGATTCTCGTGGTACAGGGTGCGTTTCAAGAACTCAAGTTGTATGGATCACCGACGCAAGCAGAAGTGCAGTGTGTCAACACTTTTGAGGTAAGCCATTTTATTTTCTACTTAAAGTTTACAACGCTGTATACATGTCTTCTTGGATGCTACAATTTATAGCATTGCACTTACAATAATTTTAGATTTCTTAGACATTATGTCTTTGTTTCCTAATTGCACTTAGAGAAGATTAGAAATTAGAAAATCTTAAAGGAAAATAAATTTACATTGGACTCATGATTGTAGGATACT
This sequence comes from Abrostola triplasia, assembly GCA_946251915.1. Lineage (NCBI taxonomy): Eukaryota > Metazoa > Arthropoda > Insecta > Lepidoptera > Noctuidae > Abrostola > Abrostola triplasia. Next base: position 4,628,287 of record OX276433.1, read on the forward strand.
CCATAATAACTCTTTTCCTTATGTTAGAGATAAAGAAGACGCCCATTTTCCTGCCAGTCTCAAGAAATCAGTACTTGTTACAATAAACCCACAGAAATGATTACCTTAAACATTTTGACAGGAATCCGGCGACGGCGATGAGATTGACATAGACAATTACTTGGTGATTACTTCCATCTACTTTTAGCTTGTCACTAACAGCTCCTAACACGGTGTGACTGTGGCTAACTAATTCACTACCCAACGAAGTACCTTTTTAACAATATTACCAGTTGCACCATCCCGACACAGCTTTTGTAAAAGTTCAACAATGGACAGCACTAAGTTATACCCCGTTACTCACTATCGGTTATTAGCGACAATTTGGTATTTCCACGTCTACACAGACGTACATAATAGTAATAGACTTGTAAGCTACCAGGTTTTTACCTTTCTAAACCGTTATTGACATTTTACATACAGCAGGGATTAATGAAAGAAAATACTACTACTTACCATATATTATTATAGTTGAATTAATAAAGGCAATTAATGGAATTTAAAACTTTTCATAATTTGTCACGAAGGAGCATCTGAAGTTACTGACTGGGTAGTTAGAATTTTCCTTACTGGGTAAGGACTAATGTCAACGCTCTCATAGTAACTGTAAAAGTCCCAGTATAATAGTATCATTAAGTCATCGACATCGTTAACAAGGATAATCTTCATTGCGGGAGCAAAGATAAGGTCTGGTCCATTTGAGCGGTATGTTACGTAATAAAGCAAATTGCCCGCAAAATTGTCAAGAAAATTAAACTTGTTTATTTAGCATAATGGGTATAAATACACGTTCGAGGATCCATTTTATCGGCCTTGACGCTTTAGGTAATGTTATTTCTAAATCCTTATTTTTATTAGAGGAAAATGCTAATCTTTTTGGCAGTAATAAGTTCTGCACACAAGGGTATTCTTCATGTTTTGTAGTTATTTTAATATCCTAGACTACGAGTATGTAGCCAACAGGCTTCTTTGGAATATAAACTTTCGAAACGAGTGCAAAAAACATAAATTTTAATTCCTGCTCCCCTTTCCAAAACATCAATCCTGAATAGAACAATAGGCAAGAAAACCATAGCGATGTTAAAATAAACCAACCAGTTCTTACGAGCTTAGAAATACATGGAATATGCTAGACTATCTCTACTTCAGACCGATCTAGATCGAATGATTTCTAACCTCGGTTGTACGTTGACACTGTGAAGCACAAACAGTCATATCGTAAACAAACTCGGTAGCGGAACATTGGATTGCAATCAAAAAGCCAGAGGACTGAGTGTGAAGAGAAGCGATATCATTATTCCCATTGGGAATTGTTATAGTTTGGTGGAAGATGTCACCCTATAATCTAAAATATGAAAAGATAAAAAAATCATCAGGCATATTGTCATCTTAACTTTTATATTTTCTCCTTTTCATTCTTTTAATCTTACAGCATTAAAATCCTATTTGGTAATGATCGCAATTTTGCCATTCACTAACTATTTCGCTCATCAAAAAGATCATAGGTACAACTAATAATTTTGATTTCCGAAGCTACAGCCAATCGTAGCTTTTTATTGAAAGTAAACGCATTACATTGAGCAATTTTCATAATATTTATTCAGAAATCAAACATACGTGTCGAAACTTTTCTTGAATTCTATAAGAATTAAAATTTAAGAAAAGTTCTCAAAACTCAATCTCAACTCGCGTACAATAAGTCAAGTAATAAAAATGACTGCTATTGTGCGTGACCGAATAAAAGCTAGGAGTAATGTGTCTTTTTAGACTTTCCAGGCGTTTTTATATTTCAAAACAAAATTGCAAAAAAGAAAAAGTTCAATTCATTTTCTTTCTGTCTTGTTTTGAATGATTTCATGTTCATGCCATCTTCATTTATTCATCCTTTCCATATTATTATCAGTTGTTACTTCATCTATAAATAAAGTCCTAACATATACAAAAATTTACCCTCTATCTATTAGATTCCTAACGCACTTTTACCCTTTTAATTTATCTACAATACCAGCTTACCAGATATTCGTTTCTCCGCCATCAAAGTCTAGTATACCCAAACCACAGCCTAAGCGAAGGTATCGATGTCACATTGTCAAGTGAAACGGCATCATGTTGTCGTGTTTACACTCAGCATTAGATATCAACTTCTGATAAATCACAACACAGAAGTCTGCTAGACAAATTTTGATTTACAATTCTTGTTTTGTAAATTCTTGTTTATGTTCAACAGCTTGGATTCGTGAATATTTGAGAAAATAAACTAAGACAGTTTCTTATCCTATTTTTTACACGTTTTTGGCTTACTATTTGGGTTTGGCGATATTGTCAAATGTTTGTTTTCTAAGGGTTATCCCTTCTCTTAATAATAATAATCTTCTCTTCTACTAGTAACGCCTTTAAACTTTCCCAAATAAACGTATTGTATATCCGTACTTTATTTTTCATTCAAGTTTAGTATTCTGATGCGTACTGCATTCCACTTTTCCCATTATAGGTTCTATAGAGTACTTTTATTTGAGCTTTGAGAGCATCGGTAATTCAGATTGGATGAATATAGTTAAAATAGACACTAAAATAATACTGAAAATCATCAATTTAAGTTTATCCAATATTCATTCCTATCAAATGAAATCGGCCAATACCAAATCGCAGCGCAAAGTGTGTATCATTTCCAGTCAATTAATTCAGCTAAAGCGACACGGTACTCGCGCAAACGCGACTTTCCACTCCGATTCAGTAATCAAACCAGTCTACATATCCAGTAACGCTCATAAGTACAAACTTCCTCGAACCCTTTGTTCGCAAACACTTGTGTGCCTCTATCGTGCGCTAACGACTCGCGTGTTTGTAGAATAAGTAACTTCGCTGCTTCGTACACAATAGTCAAAGCAGAATTCGTGTAATTCGCGTAACTAGGTGGCATTTCACAATTTATAAGGATATGAAGTAGTTGGGTAATAGAACCGTCTTCTAGCTAGGACTAAAAGACGTTATAAATAAGATTGTCAATCGAAAGTAGGTAAAGAATTATGAAGTGACATAATTATTATTGTCTAGAACTATTCCCCAATAGGATGTTAATCAACTTGACCAAATCAGTTTATAAACTTTATTCGAATTAATGTTCCTGCATCAAATATTTAAGGTCGAATTGATTATGTTTTTTTAGGTTCCCGTTACACATACACTTTATTTCGTGTGCGATAATATTTACCCTTTCCCTACCATCCTTTTACAACGCTTTTACCTTACAATAATATCCGTCAATAACACGCACTCACTAATCAAGCTTTTCATAATTTACAACAAAACGCAAGCTTTGATAACAAGGCGGGTCAGTCGCATATCAATGGTTACAATATTTACTAACAGCCTAACCCTATCCTGCATTAATTCAAAGACAAATATTCGTGTTGACTCAGCACACTACACCCGTCACTAATTGCAGGGTTACATTGTGAATATTTGAACACTCTGTCCCAGCCCTATGTAATCAGGATAATTATTACTAAGAGGTGTCCGTGATTTCGTATACCTACATACAACAAAGAAACCTCTTGTTAATTCAAAGATAGAAGGCCATTTCTCGTTAGTTTCAAATCTATTTTCGGCCATGCAAATTACATTCCAAAACTGACATTTATAAAACATTAGAGACTGGACCGATACTGTGGTTTATAGGTACGTGAATTACCCTACAATGTCCAAAATGATTATACATATTGTGGCAGGTGTAAATAAAAACAAAATCTGCAGCAATTAATGCTGGCCACAAACGGTCGGTGATTCGAATTCTGAGCATGTTCGGTCACTCTTAGTATCAGAGATCATATTGGAAGAATCAAATCTATCAAATTATAATCAAATCTATATAATTTTATTTATTAACTAAAAAGATTAATTAACTAAAAAGTAACTATTAATACATTTTGTAACTTTAACGTATTTAATTTCCATAACGGGTTGCTATGTTTGCTGCACTCGATCACAAATCGAGTGTCAAGATGTCTGTGTAATCGATTATTGAATGCAGGTTGATCAGGAGGAAGGCGACTCCGAAGGCTCCGGGAGGTATGGGACTATACCGCCCTTCCCCCCACCACCCCCCGGCCTGGATGGCACAGGTAATTGGAACAGCAAGACTTATTTAAAGCGATATAGTCAATAGTGCACCCCTTCACTAATATTCCCCTGCATCAATTTCGCCAGAATATGATTCATCATCTTTTTATGAGGCTCCTATTCCTTGTAATACGCGAATAAGTTAGCAAGAAAAAAGAGGTATGTTACCAGAGCCGAGATTTTAAAATGCCAAGAGCTAATAAGGAACCTGCTCATGAATAAGGGCTCCGTTAGAGTCCGAAACTAGTCGGGCATTCCCGAATATCAACGTGAGTATAACCGGTATATATAGTAGATAATATGGATAACACTCACGAAAGTTATTATAGTATACTAAAGTTATCTTTTATCATTTGACGCACCATGTATAAGTGCTTAATCTAGTGTTGTGCTAAAAGGGTTAAACACAACGAATGAAATTTAGGTTTCGACCGCAGTTTTGGCAGGTTAAACCTGTCGAAACCACGACTGCAGTCGAAACAACATAGATAGACAGACTTAAGATACCTACTGGAGCAGAAGTTGAACTGAGACTAAGTACTAAAACTTCCAGTAATCGGTACCTGTTATAGAATTAGCGGCATTGGTACGATACATAAACATAACGTACATTACTTCAAAATTTTCCATCCACACAATCAAATCAAAACATACTATATAAGACTATACCTACATGATGGAGCTATAAAGTCTATAGACAGATAAAAACAATAAGACACAATATATTTAATAGGTGGAACATTGAGATATATATCTTGATGCACTCTTAACAAGAGGCCCATTAAAATAGTGATGGAAGAGATAAAATGAATTCAATGCTGAGCATTGTGCATACAACCAAGTTGAACCCTGATATACCGGGCGTATGTGGGACAATTTCAAACTTATGTATTCCTATATTTTTACTATTATTTAATTTGTTACCCAATAGTGGGTGATACCAGGCTAAGATGACGATGACAATATCGATGATCTATGTAGTATGGTCATTTAGTTCGAACCTTGCAAGCTAAATTAGAACCAATTACCTATCCTGCAGAGATTAAATTTTACATAGCTTTGATTCAAGAGTTGCATTTCTATGATAGTTATATCCTGACCTTACACTCAGAATTGGCTCTTGACGAGGTCACCCTTCAACCGCCAACAATACAGAAACCAAATATTAAGTATGTACATTGTACACGTCTAATTAACCGTTAACCGGTGGATCCAATTGGCCAGCTGTCGTTCATTGTGGCGTTCTAAGGGGGAGGCCTTTGTTCAACAGTGGGCGGCTTCCGGCTGATGATGATGATGACATGTTTAATTTTTATAGCCGTTCTAAACTTTACTAAGGCCTTCTTCATAGCGGCATGAACCAATAGCCACATGGAATAGGTCACGGGTATAAAAGTCTCGTCATTCGTAGGGGTTCTGGATGCCTGGCTGGAGGCTTTTTATTATGTCTCGCCAAACAACCGGTTAAGCAGTCAGAGCTCCTTCAGGGCTAACTGCGAGAGACAAGTTCGAAAAAAAAAGGGGCCCTGGACTTGCACTAACCATACATATACCATGACCGAAAAGTCTGCTTTGAATTTTTTTCTCTACTAAATGTTTTTTTTTCAGGATACATGTTACGGCTGAAAGGCGACAAGGGAGAGCGCGGACCAAGGGCAAGATGTTTGACTTATACTTTTTATTTCAGTTTTACCAATACATACGTACATAAAGTGTTGTTTGTTACAAATAAAACATTGTACTTTTAATTTGAGAAAAAAAAACACGGTAATCGTAAGAGAAATATAGGTAGGTACTCAATATACATATTTGTTGCATTTAATAAGTATTAGGAGGGTACCATAAGACTATGAGAATAATCGTGGACCCTATCGGATATAGTAAAAGGAAAAGTCCCCTTACCATGAACTGTTAAAGAGACAGTTTACTTTGTGGACCTAGTGTGTAACCGACCTCATGTAATTTTTTTTTTTTTTTTTTTTTTTTTTTTTTTTTTTTTTTTTTTTTTTTTTTTTTTTTTGTGGAAGCTAGACGCCAAATTACATTGCACGTAGCGGCTTGCTTTCACATCGTCACCTGTCCTGCTTTAAGAGTTAATAATAAGATGGCAAAGGTATTAGTTTATAAGTAACTTTACCTAGTATGAAAACAAATAATTATGATACAATAATTTATTTATAGTTTTACAATAGTTCGTATTTACCTAAATAGATGAGCAGCAAAATAGCTGTAATCATTTTAGGCGTAAATATTTTCAAACAAAAGGCATCGATTTAAAACGTCATTAAAATTCCTAATCCTTTACAGTATAACCATTTATTATAAACAAATATGTGATTGGTAGCTCATAGCGGGTCGTTCACATAAAGGGGGGGTCGTGCATTGTTTTGCCGCGGGATTAATGGCTTCCCCTCTGTGCCATACATATTAAAATAAATGGGTAGGTATGTACTTATGTACCATATGTATGGTGCCTTAGTCGCCTATTGTTTTACTGGCATAATATACAGTATATTTTATATTATATGTATAATATAAGCTGCGCCCCGCGGTGTTACCCGCTACATTTTATCGGAATAAAAAGTGGCCTGTACTAATCCAGGGTGTCAGCTACTTCCATACGAAATTTCATTAAAATCCATTCAGAAGTTTTTACGTGAAAGAGTAACAAACATCCATCCATACTTACAAACTTTCGCGTTTATAATATTAGTAGGTATACTTCTTCTTTTCGTGTCGACGGTATATTTGGTTAATTTTTTAGCGCACATTGGCTACGTGTACAGCGGCATTTGATGTTTTGTATAAGTCATCCAGTGTGCAGGGCACATGGGGCATTCGAGCTGGTGGGACATAATCTGATCAGTAGCACCACACTCGCACTGAGTATCCCAACTATTGATAAACCCCCATCTTGCCGTTTATACTTGTATAGCAATATTATATTTGTTCTATTCGACTAAGTATATTATGCATAAATAAATTATTTAATGTTCTTCTTCATGCATAAGATTCCTATACATCCAAATATCGTTGTCGTTATGCAATAATTCATACTAAATATCGGATATTAAAATTTAACACTAATCACGATAACTTTTTCTTCAACTGTCATACATACATACAAAAAATACTCTGTAACCGTGACTTTGTGATCATAAAATACCCTATTACGTAATTTGTGCCAACATTTGAATGCAATAATTAGTATTAATTAAAATTAAAATATTTGTTAGTGCTAACTTTTAGCTTTACAACATGTACGACTTCAATACTATTTCTCTGTATACAGGGTGCTCCGGGAGAGTCGATAAGGGGCCCACCAGGCCCTCCCGGACCTCCGGGCCCGACTGGACCCTCTGGCACTCCTGGGGTGGTCGCCGAAATATCTGGTTCAGGTGATGATGTAAGTGTTTACGTAATACACAATGTAGTACTTTGACTCTATCATAGTATAATTATTTAAAGCCTACTACTACTCTATCATAGTATAATTATTGTTTTTTAGTGTACCTTTCATGTATCCTAATTTAGTACCGGTTTTGATGTGTAGATTTTTTAACTACATTAACAATTAAACCTTGTTTAATCAGCCAACATTGTTTGGCTCAAATAAGGTGTCAATCACTACCATATTCAAGCGTTTTCTTTTTTTTAACTATAATTAAATCTTCATCGAACCAAGAGCAGTCTCTCACTTAAATAATAGATAGTAAATAGCCATTACTTACTAAAAATAAATAAATAAATATGTTAGTTTCATACTTTATCTATAATAACAACAAACAAAAGCATTATTAAAACATAATAACGTCAGATCCCAACATCGAAAGTTTGTTAGGAAAACATTTAAACTAGACCTCGTTAACATCCAATATGAGCAAGCATGACACCGCCCTGCTATCAAAGTCTAGACCACAGAGTTCTCATTTAGCCTGCGGAGTTGCGGACGTAACCTGCCTCCCTACGTGAGCAAGCATACCTAAGATGTGGCGGAATTCAGCGTAAGAAGCGAAATACCGCTGCAAATCTTTGCAGCGGTATGCTGAATTCCGAGGTATCTACCTCACTTATTCTTCTCCCAGGAGCTTAAGAAATAATATTAAGCATGATTGAATGGAGAAAATGCAGAAGCACTATCCATATCACTGTATGATAGAATAAGTTTCCCGATTATATTGGATATCAGGCCTGATTTGATATCAGAATCATCATTACATTCTGCGACTTTGAATGTAAACATGCTCACATGGTCCAATGTCCAAATTCTACACAATACATAATTATCTAATTCCGGCTTCGATTAAATGATTACTTTTTATCAGACATATTTTAATAGCTATTAGTCAGGTGGCATTTTTTACTTTGAATTTTGTATCATCATCGTACTTGATAAGGATATAACTACGGCGTTGGTAGTTTGTGGAAGACGAATTGTAGTTGTGTGATTGTTATTGTTTGGAATCATTTCCTAATTTGTTCTTCTTTGGTTTTCTTCTCTACATTCAACTTCAACAGTATGACTTTGGCATAGCATTTACATGTAAAATATGAGATATCATTTTATACACGTAAATGCTATGCTATGCTGTAACTCAAAATGATAGAATTTTTATATCTACTTCTACGTTTGATTTTATTAAGTTTAATGACTATAGATAGAGACTTAGGAGAACTTCTTTGTTGGACAGCCTAAATTATAAATGAACCTAGATACGACAAGAACCAACATGTTAAACATACACCAGTTCATTTTCAAACCCAAACTTTTGCTTTTACTGGCAAAAACTGAGTTTTATTACCGTTGCATCTCTTATCACATGTACCACACGACATAAACATAATAGTACTATCTCTGCTTACCTCGGTGGTCACAATGCGCGTAGTTGTATCTAACATGAACTTGAATAGCCTATTGAAAACCAACTTTTTACATTATTGTCGGTCACTTGAGACCCACTGTATAAAATGAATACGAATTTGCGGACCATTTTATTTCCTAGATAGTGTTTTTGAAACTGAGTAGTTTTTACCTATATTAAAGTTAAACTTTTGTTCATTTTTAATACTCATAAGAGTAATAGACCATTTGTTCGTTCTCAATGTTTTCTGAAGAAAGATAAATTTGTTTCATAACTCAAGAACTAATTTATTTAAGTATACAATTTTATCTTAGTGTCGCTTTATCAGTTTCTTAATGCATATTTTATGGTAATTACATAACATGAACATAACATCACGCCTGTATTACCCGAAGGGGTAGGCAGAGGTGCACATTTAGTACTCACATTTTGCCAGTTATGTTTTAGGTCCCAATGTAATAGGGGGCGAGCCTATTGCCATCAACCGGGCTCAAATCCTGTTGTTATGGTAATTAAGAGGCGCATTTGCGATTTTTGTGTAAGGTCAAGGTTAAAACGTAGTTTAATCGGCTTATTCAAACACTACTCCATAGATTATACACTTATACTGGTACACTACTCAATAATTCAGTATCAAGTTGTCCATTCCAATATGAGATCCCGATGTTAAAAATGTATAGCAAAGTCTGCGAATACGCATGAATATTTAGCGTCTTTTTAGTTATGTTGTTATAGTTTTATTGATTTTTGGATACTTTTTGTTTATACTATGTTTACTCATATCAGATAAGATAGATAATCGAAAACAAAATATAGAAAAGTAAAGGAAAATTTCAATTTGAAGCTGGAATTAGATATTATGTATTGTGACGAGGATATTGGACCATGTGAGCCCTACGTGTTTTAGAATTTTTGATATAAATTTCATTGCAACCACTTTGACTAAATAATTATTCTTCTATCCAACTTCTGTGGTATTTTGATGCTAATCCTCAATCCTTGCGTACCGTTGCGTTTGCGTAGAATAAGATATTCCTTATATTAGCAGAGCTATAGTGGAACATTCAATATTGGCGACCAAATTGGAACATTCTGCCCGTTACAGTCGTAACAAAGTTTATTATGCTCTTGGCGCCCGTCCTACATTCGATTTGACAATATCGATTCAATTGATTCGCTATCCGAGAGGTTTTGAGTCGAATCGTCAGTGTAACGAAGTTAACTAATCGAATTCGCCAATTTCATATATACCTATTCGCTCATTTATTTCTTTTCTTCTAGTTTCTTGAGGACTAATTTCATTTTCATCTTTAAGTGCTCTCGTTGTGCCCTTTGTGTAGCTTTTATTTGTTTTTATCGAAGCATAATTCAATTTTTTTTTAAAGAAAATACTCTACCTAGTTATGTTTTGTTTCCTTATAATAATTTGATGAAGATCAAAACATATGTAATAAAATTGGATCAGATGAGACGAAAGTTAATTCATTGGATTTATGAATAAGTGTTGTTCATGCGTTTAACTAATTGTTACTATATACCAGATACAATTTCAGTATTACTAGGTATGATCTAAACTAATCGATTGCTAGTATTTATATATGTATATGTAGTTTATATAGCTACCAACTTTACGCACTTATCTATAAATCATACTTTCTCTTTTTTGCACCCCTTCGGAATCGTCACAGAGGAGTACGATCAAGGTTAGTATTCGTTTGTTAATAATAAATACTAAAATATACTCAAAATATTTAAAAAACAACGCTAAGCTAACTTCTCATTTATTAACAAGAAAATATAAGGGCAAGGGAGCCTACCCGCTTATTTGTCCTAAATGAAATAAAATCAGCAAAACAAACTATACTGTAAAGTGAACCTCTATTATGTGAAAATGTTTCCGGCTGAATGAGTTTTGCATAATGAGAGATAATGCCTGACAACCCTAATGAGATCCGGGTCCTTTGCAAACCTGCCGGAATACGCCAACTTGGTGAACAAACACTACACAATAGACAAGGGTTGTTACTCGATAAAAATAATCACGGCCATTATGCTTGGATTACATTTGGCCGTTAGCCGCATTCGGCGGTACCGCACACCACGATTAAATGTGTAAATGTATCTATAGTAATTCAACTAATTCAATTGGAACCACATTCCTGTAGTGCAGTATTTGGCAGTGTGCCCCATTTGGCTGACCACCTCGTTCGGGGGCTGTATTTGAGTGTGCCATGATCAATACAGCTAATTGATGTTTTGTTTGTACTAGGCATAACTTTTTGTTTACTGTTTTAGTAAGCCAGTTTCCACTGTTATTGTTGTTATAGGTTGTTCACAATAAGTAGGGATTACAAAAAGCCAGTAAACGCTCAATGTGATCTCGTTTTCCTCATACAAATTTAAAGAGTACAATAAGGGGTCTTCTAAGTCCTCCATAAGACCTTTGATGTCTTTAGTTTGATCTTGATTGTTATAACCGTGTCCGGCCCTCCTTCGTGATCAAGTGTTACTCATAAGTAGGTACTTTATCCTGGTCTTCCTTGTTTTAGATACTTGATATTTTGGATATTATTAATTAGTAAATATTATTTAGGTGCTTCAGCTATGACAAAATCTAGTATTATGGAAAGGTTTTTGATATTCCATTTACAAATGTATCAAAATATGTACTCAGTATCGTTTTCTTCAGCAGCAGATATTCGGAGAGAACTACGCGTCACTTGGTCAATGCGGCTGCAACTCCAGCACTATACTGGCCCTGCTACAAACGGCTCCAGAATTAAAAGGCCCCCCTGGTCCGCCAGGAATCACTGGAGCTGACGGACGAACTGGATCACCTGGACTACCGGTATGTTTTATGCTTATATTTAAACGTCTTCAAAAAGATTTATTAGGAAAGAAAGAAACAGTAAATGAGAAATATTATCTGATAATAATATAACTGTCACTATTACAAACTTGCAGGGCCAACCTGGTACGCCAGGCGAACGTGGTCCAGTAGGACCTCGAGGTGATAAAGGAGACAGAGGTGATGGTGGTCCCAGAGGGCCCGAAGGTCCCGCTGGTCCCAAAGGTGAGGCTGGGGTCGACGGGCGAGCAGGAACGCCCGGCCCACCTGGCCCGCCTGGACCACCAGGGTCTTCAGATTATAGTAACTTCGACGTAAGCAAATGAAATAAATACAATTTTGCTTTGTAAGGCTAAACTAAGCTTTCCTTTTTAATGCAGTATAGGTCCTCGTTGCTGATTTATTCGTAAATATGGACACTTAATTACAAAGAAGTTGCATCTTGGTTAAAACACAATTTAAAACATTTTACAATAAACAAATGCGGGGGTCATTTAGTGCTAATTAAATCATGAGTTCTCTCTGCGGAATCAGCTACTTGTATGAATCTGTTATTACCAAACAAAATGTGTATTTTAAAGAGAAGGTTATTTTTTCAAATTTTTATTTACCTTTTTGTTGATTTTAAGCAAATTTAAAAAATGATATTATGGTAAAAGATTACTAAAAGTGTCGCAATAAGTATTGTATAAGCTATGTGTGTTTAAATAATAATAACTTATTAGCTTTGCTATTAAGACGTAGACTCATTGCCTAAGTTCTAATCCGTGTGTGATTTTATCATTTTCATGCCATCCATTTCTAATAATGTAGTCAAATTGGAAGCCTAGACAAATATACAAGGTAAGTTTTAGGAGATGCAAAATATTTAAGCGTAATCACTGTTGCTTTATTAAGCTTTAATATAATTTTATTATTATAAGCCCTAAGTTTTGCTATTATATTCATTAGTAAAATTATTAATCTTATGAAAGACAACTCTATTGTTGGCCATCTACTACTCAAAATATCGGAACTGCCAAAACCACTGACATCATTTACAAGAAAAGCACCAAAAGAATCGATCGTCAGTTCCCGATTACCTTCATTGTCAAGTCACTTTGTTTGTGACTAAAACGAATTGCTTTTCGGAGGCAACGATTGTGCCCGCTTTAGCAAACAAACCACTCCGAATAACTTGGGCAAAAGTGTGAAAGTGGCTTGTTCACTCTTGATTTATACCGACGACAGGCCCAGATAAGGGAATTTATTTGAAAACCTCTCGCAAAGTTTTGTCATGTGTATCGTTTGCATAAAAAATAATTTGACTCTTCTTTTTGGAGGATTTTCGGGGAAACGTTTTTACATTGCGTCGCGATTTGTATATTTTGGGAATATTACAACAAATTGAGGAAATAAAAGTCGTAGTAATATTTTCTGTATTATTTCCATAGGTATACACTGTAATTTTAGATAATTATAATAATATTTTTAAATAAAATACCTTTAAAACAGGAATCCCTGCTGGGTTCGTATGGTGGCGCTATTGGTAGACCAGGAGCCCCCGGTCCTAAGGGTGACGTAGGTCAAACAGGGCCTATAGGACCACAAGGCGAACGTGGTTTTCCGGGACAGAAAGGAGAAAGGGGACAAGCAGGAGTTGGTGGATATAAGGGAGATAGAGTAAGTAGAAGACTTCAGCTTTTGCCGTTGGCTAAAAAAAATAGATATAGAACGAAAAAGTTTTTATTTAGCGCAGACACAAAGAAAACGAGAAAGAAAAATAAATAAATAGAGAAACTTAAAATAAAACTTAATTTATTTCAGGGGAATAACCTAAAATAGAACCATATAAGTCAGGTCCAACAAAGGAAAGTGTGTGTCTTACCTTACTTGTGCCAAACCCGGATATTACTCAATAAACACTACGATAATAAGCAGTATCACAGCACTTAATTAGGTCATTTTTTTGTCGCATATAAATTATCATATTGTTCTCAAGAGTGAAGGTTATCACTATTTTGGTTATCTTAGCTTTTTAAGTAAATAACGTACCTAAACTATAAGTACTGCACTTTTAAATATACCTTAATAAAATAAGTTATAAAGTTTGTAATATATTGAATAATTCGTAGGGCTACCCAGGGCCTCAAGGAGAGCGAGGCTATAAAGGTGATCGAGGCAGCCCTGGACTGGATGGCCGACCAGGAATACCGGGGGCTAGTGGCAGACCAGCTGATAAAGGTGAAAAAGGTAAAATGAAATCACTTAACTGCCCAAAGGCTCAACGTATTGTATTTCACGGAAAAGAAACTTATTTAACTCAATTTGTGTTTCCTATTAGTCAAGTTTTTATAGTCGTAGAATCATGATCCAGTACTTGAGATAGGGACAATCTGTATTTAGGCAGACTTAATCAGAAACACATTATCATCAAGCTGAGATTTCTTTCAAGCGAACCTTCTGATACCCCAACAGGATCAATTTTATTAGGTTGGCAATTGTCCATTCCTCTGTGGTTGAGAAATCACGTTATGCTGTCAATGACAGTCATACGTATATCTGGGGCAGTTATCTGAAGCCCGATTTTGAATGCTGATCTAACTTAAAGATACCAATTGTCCCTTCCTAGTTGGATTGTTGAGGTCAGATGGAAATCGCTCCGTCTCAAATTTCAAGTTATCCCTAACGTTCTTGGTAACTTTATAGTTTCATCGAACAGTGATGTATAGATGTGAGCTTCGTAATAATTGTTTAGAAAAGAAATGTGGTTTTGGTTTAATAATAATAGTTAATTATTTTAAATTTAGAAACATTTCTTATTTAGGCAATGTAAAAATCTAATTTTTCATCCTTATAGTAGTAATACTTTACTCCAAATATGCAATCAAGTAGAACGATCCTGAATCTCAAATCTTACGTATAAATAGAAGATTCACACATCTTAATGATGACAGGCGAAAGGGGAGAACCGGGTCCACCGGGACCACCCACTGCCGGTGTCTACAATCCCGATGACGCCGAGTTCCTTAACACTGGTACGTCTGCTTTACTTACCTTACCATCGTAGCATTAAGTAACTTGAGGAAGTTGCAAGCTGCCTCGTTAGTCTAAGGTCACAAAGTACGACTGTTGAGCATGCGGGAAAAGTGTTTTGGGTTTTTTCATTAAATAATTCTCGCCTACTATTCTATTGGGAATACGATATCGGTCACCTCACTGTTTTCCTTTACCTTTGTTTTGTTATGTTAATTTATCTTGTAAACCTAATTGTAGGAGTTCACGGAAACAACTATGAATGCATGGCTCGATATAAAGGAATAATAATCTTTGCAGTGCTGTAAAATATGTTCGCATTTTTACCCAGAATTTTATTTTTGTAGGTCAAAGACAAGCTGTGGCTGGCTTGAAAGGAGACAAAGGTGAAAAGGTGAGGTTTTGAATTTATTATTCAAATACCAATTACGTTGCGGCGCATTTGTGAACCGTTCTGCTTTTATTGATGTCAATATTAGTTATGTGGTGTGAGGTGACTTTTAAAGGAGGATGTACAAATCCCTCTTATTGAGTAAATCAAGTCTGATTTCTATGTTTTAACTAACTCAATCTAGTTGTTTTAAAAAGGACAACAAATATAACATACTCTACTAAATTATACCGTTATCAAAAATCAAATAACATCATTGTAACCAAATTATAAAAATAGGGTGAAAAAGGGAGTGGAGGTATCGAAGGCCCTCCCGGCTTCCCGGGTAAGGACGGCAAGGCCGGTGAACGCGGCGACATTGGACCATCGGGCATGCCTGGCATTTCAGGCCCATCAGGCCCACCCGGCCTGAAAGGAGAAAGAGGAGAGCGGGGTCCACCTGGACCTATCAGCGTTACTATGGCTGGGTCTGACATTGTTACTATCAAGGTACATAATATTAATTCATTAACAATTTAATCGCTTTAAGAATTGTCGAGTGGTAATTGATCCTTATTACTGCGTTGTTGTTAGTTTCGTAAAGTCGCGATTTTAATATTACCTACCTTTTATTCTGGAATTCAATCGCTATTAAAAATATCAAAACACTCCATTCATACTCCATTCAAAAGTTACGTATTATATTTTATTTTTGTATGGGGTCACTGCAGTGTCAATAGTCTATCATTGTATTCGGATCACGACATTGAGTTTACGATCATTATGTAATGGCCAGAACACGAAGTAACAAATATAAAAGAATTTATAAGATAATGAAGTATTATGTATTATAATTATGATAACGGTTTAAAATGCGATAGGTAATTAGGCTGATGATTGTGATAATTTAAAATGTTAAACAAAATCGCAAAACATGATAACAGGGTGATAAGGGCGATGCTGGCGTTCGTGGGAGAAGAGGAAGGCCTGGTCCTCCGGGACCTAAAGGATCTCTGGGTACCCAAGGACCAGCTGGTCCTCCGGGCAGACCCGGAGAAAAAGGAGATATCGGCCTCCCAGGATGGATTGTAAGTAGTTTTTTAAAGAAAACACGTATTCTTATAAAAGTTTTTTAGTATATTCTAAACGTGATGTTTTTGTTTCTTGCTGCTCAGAATGCAAAGGTAAATAAACCATTATTTAACGTACTTTTAGTTTGTAGCCGCATTGTCTATTAATTTTATTCAGTTTGTGTACAATACTGGTTTTAGCCTTGTATTTGGTTTAACCAACACGTGTTAAAGCAAATAAATATTTCAAAATATCGGTCAAGTTCATAATTATTTTCGTAATTTTATCAAATAGTGGTATTTCAAGTAGTGTTTGATCACAGGGACGACCTGGAACGTTAGGGCCCCCTGGCGCGCATGGCCCTGTTGGTCCCAAAGGAGAGAAAGGAGATCCTGGAGTGAACGTTTTAGATGTATCTATGGTAAGTGAGAACATATCATCACCATGTATTATTACGTGTATAATTTATACACATAATAACATCCCAATTCGTGTGCCCCAATCTTTTTTTGTATATCTTTGTCCGTTAAAAATAAACGAATAAGATTTGGTACGACATTGACTTGCGTAGTACTACTAAACTATTAATAGATCGTATGACTCATCTGTCTTATACATTATTATTGTCCTCATACCTTAATATTTTAAAGACATTGCTTTTATTGTTCATGATTACGGTCTAAAGGTTATTTGGTAATGGAATAAAAAATAACTACCTTTAACCACATAATAGCGTAGGTACTTATAATAAATAGTCTCAGTCTTTGCCTTTCGGCTATGAAGTATAGAACTTTTGACGTCTGCTTAATTTTAAGGGCAGTCCACCAATGAAACCTTCTGATACAATTCCTGTTGGCTCTGGTAATGGTTCTTGCAAACTGCAAGCAGCTGGTTCTACGGAATATTTGGCTAGAACTGCTGCTAACCCAGCCATCGACTGCATCTGTCCTAATCTAGCACCTGAAATAAGCATTAAGAATTTTTAAATAAGGAAGCTGAGCAATTTACTTTTTTGTTTCGTTCTTTGATTAATGATTTACGGTCGGTAGACAAAAACTATTCTATGTTAAAATTAGTATGATATTTGACGACCTGATTAGCGCAGTGGCTAAGTGATTGGACTGCTGCGCTAAGGGTTGCGGGTTCGATTCCCGCACGGGGCAAAACTTTGTGCGACCCACAGATGTTTGTCCCGAGTCTGGATGTTTGTGTATGTGATATTTCATGTTTGTGAAACGCACCCACGACACAGGAGAAATTCCTAGTGTGGGGCGACGTTTTTTTAAAAAAAAGAAAAAAAAAAAAAAAAAAGTATTGGGATTTCCTTGCAACTTCTAACTATTGTTCATAAAATTTACGATTATTTTCAAACGGTATTTATATATTTTGGTACAGTAGTATACACAGTGTATACTCAGCGTTTGACTCACCAAACTTAAAAAGTAATTATTAAATTAATCAAAGAGGTTGAGACTTACCAACACAAGCTCGGGGGCCTTCTCCAAATGGCAAATATACGAAATTCTTTATATCTTCCTTAGTACCGTCAACAAACCTTTCAGGGTCAAACTTGCTTGGGTCTCTAAAGTATTTCTCATCTCTATGAATAGCTTGTATGGGTATAATCACTTTAACATCTTCGGTGATAGTCAAGTCAATCTCTGGGAATGTGTATTCTGGCACGCTGCACATTCTTATCAAATATGCTACTGAAGGATACATCCGCATTGACTCATAAAACGCCATTTCTAAATATTTCATCTCTTTGATCGCGTCGTAAGTAATCTTATTATTATGCTTTGCTAAAACAATGTCAATTTCCTTTTGTACTTTTTCTTGATATTCAGGGTTAAATGCTAATTGATGGAGAGTGTAACTAGAAGCAGTTGAGGAAGTTTCAAAGCCAGCTCCGAAGAAAACAAATGCTTGTGCAGTCATAAGTAAATCATCCATTTCTAATTCTACTATTTTGGGTGTTCCATCAGGATTCTTTTTTTCAATTGACTCGCCGATAATTTTTCCCTTCTCTTTAAGCTCCAACATTAAGTCGATAAAATCATTTCGGCCAGATGGCTTATAATTTCTATTTTTCAACACAGACTGCACTAAGTGTTTCATGTTTACTTCTAACTCCGGTGATAAGAAATGCATGTCCTTACACAATTCTGGGAATATTAATTTCATGGCTCCTGCAATCGCATCTCTGAATGTTCTTTCAAAGATCCTTTTGCCTAGTTTCCTAAAGTGGGAGTTTTCATCGGTAAGTGAATCCATGTCGATACCGAAAGCGCAGACACCAATAAAGTCAGTAGTATATCTGGCCATAAGTTCTCTGACATCGTAGAATTCTCTGTCTACAACCTCTTCGGTAATAACTTGCAATTTTTCAGCTCTATCAGTGATGATATGGAACATTGCCTTAAGTTTGCCCGTACTGAAAGCAGGAGTAAATCTCTGTCTGATAAGACGCCATAAATCGCCATCAGCAAAGAAAATATTTTTCAATAGAGGTTCTATAACTGTCTTGTGGGGATGGATGCCTCTAGCATAGAAATATTGGAAGTCCGTTGTAAGGATCCTTTTGATAATTTCCGGGTCTCTTATGACTAATTCTGGGGCCGTTCCTCTAAAGAAACCAACGACTTTTTCATCAGGATATCTGTTGTATACATCAGTGGCAACCATAGCCATGCTCGCTTGCTGCATGAATTGTTTGTAATTGGTCCCGAAAATTGGTATAGGTTTATCATGTTTGATTCCTCTTTTCTTCCAATAATCGAAAGTCCGAGTTCCATAGAAGTAGAGACTCACTAAAACCACTAACACAAGTATAAAGAACATTATGGTTTATTTAATTCTCATACACGCACGAGTACTGTACACACCACACGCGATCGGCATGTATACTACTGTCGAAACGAGTCTGTACTACCTATTTAAAGATATGCTAGCATGTTCGCGATAATATGCGAAACTCCGATCGTATTATCTATTCTTTAACTTCGTTAGACACTGAAATTGATAATTTACACATTATTTAACATTATGGTGTTATTATTGATTTTATTATACGTTACAAACTAGCTCTTTATTGTGAAGTCAAGATATTTTAAAGACCAAAAATATTTATACAGTCAGCTAAAAGTTTTGTTGTGATATAGTTTATTTAGAGGAAGAGGCCATTCAGGAGATGTAAATAGAGAATAATGAATACTATTTAAAACTAGTTTGAATTGTAATTTATGGTAATATGTAGTATGTTTGAGTAAATAATAGGTATAAATATGCTATAAGTATTATACAATTAAATTACGTGTCTCCGTCAGTTTATAGGTACTGTGTGTCATGTTCAGGCCCGCTGATATAAATAGCTTAAAACTTAATACTATGCCTCCTGGCCTAGCGCTAGAGTTGGCATGTTCGATTTCCGCTGGTGACAAATATTTATCACGCGCAATATATTACGCGAAACTGCGATTTAAATTGGGTAATATAAATGTATCAAAACGTGTACAAAACAACGTTCTAAAGAAATAAATGAATGAATGAATAATGAAAAAATGGAATAGGGAATAGTCGGTACAAATGTAATTGCAAATTAGTCAATATTTCTAATCAATAAGAACAGGCTCTTGTCTGAATGTCGTGGTGGCCTAGTGGTTAACATACCGGATTTATATGCACAAGGTTGCAAGTTCAAACCCGGGCAAGTATCAATGTGACTTTTTCAATGTTATTTTACTTTTTACATGGACTAACGGTGACGAAAAATATCGTGAGGAAACCTGGATTTAAATATTTGAAATCGCCAACCCGCAGTGAGCTAGCGTGGTGATCAATACTCTATCCTCCTCTATATGATGAAGTGGCTTTTGCCCTGCAGTGGGACAGTTATTGGCTGTTATTATTATTATCTTGTCTGAAAATGGGAAGTCTAAATTAAGTCTATGTTTGCAAACATCATTTGACTACATCTCACTACTAAGGGAACCATTTAACCAGCTACTTTAAAGTAATTGTTACGATTATCCAAGCGTTAAACGATCAATTACTATGATTGGTCCATTGCTTTTCGTCTTGTAGACTATGAATATTGTAAGAGTTATCATCGTTACCATAGCAACACCTCTATGTACATATTCGTTATTGTTAAGGCATAATTATAAGTACATAATATGTACTGTCACCGATAAGATTGGTATTTTTGTAAGTATCAATTAAGTATATGATCTCTCATGATATGTGATTAAAAATAAATGCATTTTAATGCGTCATTAAAAGCTGCAGCATAAACATATTTTAATACTAGCTGCGCCCCGTGGTGTTACCCGCTACATTTTTTCGGGATAAAAAGTAGCCTAATATGTGTTAATACAGGGTGTCAGCTACCTTCATGTGAAATTTCTTTAAAATCCATTCAGTTACCTGAAAGAGTAACAAACATTCATCTATACTTACAAACTTTCGCGTTTATAATATTAGTAGGGATTTCGAAACCAATGAAAATTTGTCGGTCCATGTGCCAAACAGTTTTGTTTTCATCTAAAGACTGCCTGGTAAGTCTTGTGGTTGCTAAACGCGACTGCTGAGGCTCGCCCCCTATACATTAGGACCTAAAAATATAACTGGGGAAATGTGGGAGTACTATATGTGTACCTCTACCTACCCCTTCAGGGAATACAGACGTGATGTGATGTTATGTTTTAAAGTTAATTATAAATGCTGAATGTGTAATGGTTGTTTTCGGCAACATATCTGTTATAGTACAATAACATAATATTATTATTTTCAGTTAAATAAAGATTTTTTAGTGTATTTAAAATTCATTTCATATTACTTTTGTATTTTACTAAGCATTTTTTGAAACTATCAGTATTTCAAGGTTTTAAACAATACCCCCGGGAAAGGATGACGCACAATTCTTAGTGCCTATAAACTGCACTATTGAGAAATTTGCTTTAAAACCAATATCGATACTAGATTGTAAAGTACTTATGTATCACTATAAAAAAAAATATTGAAAACGTGACATTCCATTCGACCAATCAATCAATATCATTTATACGAACCACAAATCCCTAAGCACACCGAAAGAGGTCATGTTGACGCGTTTTAAATTCTGAACACGCTCGTAACAGGGCTGTTATGTAAATATAATCACATACAAAAGAACAGTCGACCTAACGAACCCAATCATGTGTAACTTGGAAATCTCAATAAAATCTTTAGATTTTTATAATTTCTATCAAGGCTTTGACGTAATTATGCAATTTTTTTATACAATTTATACACGTTAAACGTTTTGCCATTTGTCTTAGGCCCCAGAATCGCCACTTTGTCTGTGTAGCTTTCAGACTTTTAAATAAAACATAAATTAAATTCAAAACTGTATTGACTTGTTCTTAGCTTATTAGCTATTTCTGCTGCTCATATCTGTTATATTATTGCAGTCAATTTTAAAGACTGCAACCTTAAATCTGTGTCAAAATCTTAAGTAAAGCAAAGTTGGAACATGATAATAAAAAAGATCCTTATAAAATTATCATTTAATATCACGGCAGGGTTTCAAAAACCACAACAGGGAAAAGGGTAGCTTTCTTACTGTGACCCTCAACCTCTTTATAGCAAAATTATCCCGACGGGAGTTACCCCATAAAACAAACTTCCTACCGCCGCGCCGCCATAAACTGAGATTTTCTGTGTCATCCGTAAGCTTACAACTTTGGACTTTATAGGGAACTCGCTTTACCATGTTTATGCGGTTATATCTTTTGACTTATGAATTATACAGAGCGTTAGCCGGATTGACGTAGCGTAAAATCTGTGTTTACTTTGAATTCTTAAAAAAATAAAATTAGTTCTAATCTGGTTTTTTGTTGGTTCAGCGAATTTCACAATGGCTAGTTAATTTTCCGACTTCTACGAAAAATTATTTTAATCAAATTGTTTGATAACTTTAGACTTAGAGTATAGGCTGGTACTTGTAAAGCCATTAAAAAAATCTTATTAGAACCAAAGGCTATTTTATCATCATTGATGGGTGCCTCAAAATACCTATGAATTTTTCCAAGGCCTACATTAATCTAAAACTTGATATCAAAACCTGAATGTCACTTTCAGTTGAAATGACCATTTCATTACGACTTTTAACAGTTTAAAGGCGAGAAAGGCGAGCGTGGTTTCGACGGCCTACCAGGCTTACCCGGTGTGCCAGGCCCAGCCGGCCCTCCGGGACCATCTGGGGCCCTTTCCGAAGCTGTTCAGTACCTCCCCGGACCACCTGGACCCCCAGGACCGCCCGGACCTCCAGGAACCCCGGGTGTGTCCATAGTGGGACCTAAAGGGGAACCTGGCTTCACACACTACGAAGAACACCCTGTTCATGGGAATACTAAATTTTATGGAAGGCCAAGTAAGTTTTATTTTGTAAAATTACCAACTTACTAAAGCAGTGTCAATAGCAGTAGATATTAGACAGTACTAAGCAGCTGCAAGATGATCTATGTTACTCAATATGCTTATCTTAAGTTTCTTAAAATAAACATTATCCTGTATTTTTGTTTTATCGAAATTGTTTATCATGGTACACCTAAATGTACTAATACTAATGCATGTACTTGGGTCCAAAGATCAGTTTCTTGTCTACAAACATTCCCGCTCAGGTAGCATCATAAGCCAAAAGCTATTTATCAATTTACCATTTAGGTATCTTATTATTAATTATCTTAATCTTGAGATAATTATACATTTCATGATTGTTTCGTCAATTTATGCGCAAAATAATAGGTAATATTTCTGTTTCTATTTGGTTATTATAATTTAGGACTTTTCAAACTTTTCTTGCGTATCCACGGTACGTACTTGAAAACAATGTGTAAGTTACCGAAGACTGGCTCATTGGATACTGACAATTTTGGGTTCGATCCTCACACAGACGTGATCTACTGTGAATGTGTGAGATCCTTCGATGTGTAGCATATAACTTTCCTTGTCTGTATAAACGCATTTGCAATTCAGGAGGATTCGTAGCGTATGGCAATATTTTCAAAATAACGAAGGGAAAAAAATATTTTGAAGGCGGACATAGGTATCATATTTTAAATGAACGTTATTATTTTTTACGAATGTTATAGTAATTTTTGTATAATTTCACTGTTATAGAGCTAAGTACTAAATGGAAATTCGTAATGAACCCTTCAACAAAACCAATTACATACTTTACTTAGCAATTTATTTTGACCATGGTCGCTGTATCAGATCATTTACATCCGTCCGTAATAATTATATAACGTTGAATATGTGTAGGACCGGTAGGATGAGTAGGTATTTTACTGTGTAGGTATGTTACTCAATTCATTTGGCAACTATGTTATTGTTTGGAAAACTGTTCACATAAATAATTATATTATGTAAAATGTAACATACAGGTAAAAATAATAAAGTACAGGTTGAGCGGGTGTGTGTGCGCGCATGAGATTGTGTGGTGTGTGTGGGTGTGTGTAATTTTGTTTTAAGAATTCCCATAATTCGGGACATTTTATTCAAATGAACCAGAGCTTAATAAACAATTTTAGATATTAACATTTTTTATCTTCGAATTATAAAATGTAAACCTTATTTGTGCACGCCGCCTTATAGTCGTAAAGAGCCCACTTGACGAACTAAAGGCTCTTAAGGAACTCAAAGAAAGGGAGAGAGATACAGACAGACACAGGCATGGTAAGTTATAAACTGTAAAAAAAAACAACACAACTATAGGTACTAAGTAGCAACATTCCTATGACGGAAACTCAATATTATCCAAATTCAAACTATGTGTAAAAAAACATAACATAATATCACGCCTGTATTCCCCGAAGGGGTAGGCAGAGGTGCACATATGTATAGTGCACCCACATTTCGCCAGTTATGTTTTAGGTCCCAATGTAATAGGGGGCGAGCGTATTGCCATCAACCGGGCACAAATCCAAACTCCGTGCTGCTACTGAGAATTATCTAATGAAAAAACCCAGTAACTCTTTGCCCGACCCGGGAATCGAACCCAGGACCTCGTGCTCAGCAGTCGCGCTTAGCAACTACTAGACCAGCGAGGCAGTCAACTATGTGTAATGATCACACATATTGCGGGCTCTGGTAAAGACGGAAGATTAAAACCGTTATTTCGGTGAACCGCTTCTCGAATCTAATGACATCTCTATTCTTTGACATGTAAACTACAGTGACATGTAATATAAGTATAATTTAATGAGTTGTTCAGCATTGTAAATTTTCATAGATAAGGGGTATGATGGTTTGATGGTATCATTTTAAGTATTGTGGCGCTAGACTATTTATCATAACAATAGCGTGTTAAATCAAAAATGCTGTCACAAATTATACAATGCGTGTGAATAGGTTTGCTTATTAATTTTATTTCAATTTGACTTTTCATAATTATAAACTCACCTAAATGAATAATAAATAATAACTTGAACGTGTGAATATGTTTTAATTTTGGTGAATATATCTCTATGAAGACAAAATGAAAAATTTCATGAAAAATCGCAAATTTTTTCACCCCCTAGCATAACATACTTGTGGAAACTACTGTCGTAATATGGGTCTACAATTGCATAGTTCTGCGTACCCCTTCAGGGAATGCAGGCGTTAAGATAGGTATCACCAAAGGACAAAAATCCACTTCATTATTCATATTCATAGTTTACTTGCGTGTGTAAGATTAGTGATTAGATATGTAAATACAAAACATAACGTCAACATGCTAATCAGCTTTACTTTATCAAACATGATTGCTATAAAAATCACGGATTAGGTAAAGTAGATTATTACCACATTCGTGTGTTATCTAAATGATAGTTCATGGCTGACGTTATACAATAAAATTATAGATAATAATTATCTGTGTCTAATACAATTACTCAGTTCAACGGTACCATAGCACCTATTGTATATTGAATTGTTATGACATCCACAATACCCGATGAATAAGAAGCTAAGATAAGGCTAAGATAAGTTTATCACGAAGTTATGCAGTTCAGGAGTCGATCGGCCCTAGTTATCTTAACTTTAGATGGATTTAGACGTTTGAAACCAGAAATGGTTTGCATAAATGATAACTAAACTTAGTATCTATACTAGTAGACCCTGTACTTTTTCTGACTGTATGAGAAGTTATGTGAGACAAGAAACAAACAAAAAGCTTAGATCGCGTTGAGAATTCCCTTGTCATACATAAACAGATATTATCCGTCAAGAAAATTATCAGAATCAGAACTGAAATTAAAAATGTTTTTATATGAGACCTACAAAGGCACACAGTTTTACGTGAAATTGAAACTATTATTTTCTGTATTCTGTAGGAACGTGCCAAGCCACTTTAGAAATGAATAAAGATGAATGAAAAGGGAACTTGAAATTTGATGGATGCGAGCAGTGACACGGTGGCTCAGTTGGCAGAGCGGCGCCACGGAACGGCGACTGTCGCGGGTTCGAGTCCAGCTCGTGTCCATCATTTTTCAAGTTTCCCTTAATCAATTTAAAAAAGATGAATGTGTTAAACTTATGCTGATGTTCCAGGGCCAGTTCACACGCAGCCGGGACCTTCACACGCAGAGGCCTCTAGCAAGCCCATTCCAGGCGCAGCGGTGTTCCAAACTACAGAGGAAATGTTAAAAGTAATAATAATGTCCTCCTATTCGATTTCAACTATGGCGAACCTTTTGGCTTACCGCCTATCATGAGCCCTTATGTGGCTTGCCAAATTCGGACCTAAAGACCCGGTCACAGATTGAGCAATAGAACTGGCCGACATTTTCATAGCTGTAGGTGTTCTTAGGACTAGATTTTGTCTCTTCGAGAGTGGTCAATCGCTTGTCTTGTTATAATAATGGTTTATACCAACTTATATTATATATGCTTGCTAAATTACATACATATTGTACTGTCAATGGTATATAGAACACTGGTGGTGCTTCCTCCCTGAATTCAGACAGTAAAACCTGACAAAATTAGTGTTTTCTATTAATGAAGAAAAATATACATTTTGACTTGACTTAACTCTTGTTTTTAAGATCTGTCAGAATTAAACCAGGCAAGCAAGACTCGATTGGCACAGTGCGGGTTCAGCCTTTAATATTTTCAATATTGTTTTTAAGATTTTACGTGTTTTCCAAATGGAATTCATATCTATGAAACTGACATACATCAAAATCCATCCTGAAGCCTAATGTTTTGGATTTATTTTATTTGGTTTAGTTTTAGTAAGTTATATTTGATTTTAGCTCGCATCATCGAGTCCTGTCGGTGCACTGGCTTACGTTGTCGAAGAGCAAGCTTTGTTTGTCAAAGTTAATTCCGGATGGCAATACGTACTGGTAAGTTTTGTCCAAACTAACTGAGCTTAGGATTTTCGACGAATTTATTTGCCAGTTCACGATCTAACGGTTTTAGACCTTTAAGGATTATAATATTCGAATTTGAAAATCTAACAAATAAGTGTCGTATTGTTGACAATTAGAAACATAGCTTTTATGATATTTGAGTATACACCTATTTTGAAATCCAACAGTTGGGCTCACTAGTCACGCAGTCTGCTCCTACGCATCCGACGCCTGCGCCGGTGTCGCCACCAATGCCAGCAGCCAGTCTTGTGCACGTGCCATCTATATCCAACCTCGTCGAGAGTTCCCCTGTAGTTGGCCCAAGCGTTAGTATTTTTGCAATATTGTTTTAAGAGTCGCCTGGTATCCGGCCTAGAGTTGATCGCCACCTTTCCTCCCGTGCGTGCCGTAAGAGGCGACTAAGGGATAATCCAGAAGGTGGGCAGCAGATTCTTCTGCAAATCGCCACCAATACTGCTATCTCCAAGCCCCTTGTCAAGCGTGGGGCTTATGGCAAACCTCCCCCCCACTCTAAGAGGCAGGCCTTTGATCAACAGTAGACGTGTTCCGGCTGATGATGAAATAAACATTACTTTTAATATCAACATCCTTTCCTCTAGCTTCACTTGGCGGCGCTGAACGAGCCGTTGTCAGGCAACATGCACGGTATACGCCGCGCCGACTATGCGTGCTACAGACAGGGCAGGCGCGCCGGCTATCGAGGCACATTTAGAGCATTGCTCACCAGCAAGTAAGTTGAGAAAATTAAATCTTTATAATTATTTATCTGTACGGTATGACACCCAATGTACAAAAGTGGGATTTTTATGTTAATAACTACTGCTCCAGATAACATGTTTTTAATCAACGTGTTTAATTTGTTTAATATTTTTTAATCATATACCATTTTATACATCGTATAGTTATATATTTTTTAATCCAATTAATAAAGAACTGTTTCCCTACTTCAAATCAAAGTGATCACGTTTTTTGTATTCGTATTTCAAATAATTCCTTTGTTCCAGGATCCAAAATCTGAACTCTATAGTTCGTTACTCTGACCGCCATCTTCCCGTAGTGAACACTCAAGGCGAGGTCTTGTTCAAGTCCTTTTCGGATATGTTCGATGGCAGTGGCGCCCTCACAGCTGGAGCGAGGATCTACAGCTTCAACGGGAGAAACATTCTTACTGACTCACATTGGTAAGTATGGTTTTAAAATTCTAACTATGCTTTTTTGTTTCTAAGCAGAAGAGAAGAAATGAAAATTTCATTTAGGTTGATATGACTATAAGTGCAATCAAGTAAATATTTATTATTCAGTAAGGTCGTGAAACGTAAAAAATCCTCTTTGAAAATATTGAGTCTCGTACCATATAATTGAAAAATTATTTTCGTGATTTATCTTAAAAATAATAAACCCATATGTAGGTACCTTAATTTATATTTGTCAACATTGATTGAAATTTCAAAAAAATATGTACATAAATATAATGAAACTACAAATCATAAACTAGCCAATCTACAACAGTTATAATATCTGGATGATATTATATTATGAAGTATTAATCTCGAACTACACAAGCGACTTGCAACGTTGTCGTGGACGGATAGTTAGAGCCTTTGGTCCGTAAATGCTACTACTTACTTCCACTAAAATCCCTTACTGTTTGTTCCGTAAAACTGACTTGAATTCTACGAAACTTAAAACTAAATCTGTTGGATTCGTTTTATACTCTGTGTGTTGTTCAGTTTCATCTCTCTTAGCTTTTACGATTTATTTTCTTCAAACATTATTATATTTATCTCCTAAATTATGATTCTAAAGTGATCCTTTTGCAGCATTACCTTGGGGGTTCTTTCCAGTATTCATACTTTGAGGCGTCAATAAGAGAAAGCATCTATTTATTATAGATCACACAAGTGTAGTTGTATATGTATATTAGTTGCCGATTCAAAAGAACCCATGACTTTAGCAAGCTATTTATAGTAGTTTCTATGGAAATTATTATCATTACCTTGTCCTTTTTTACATACATATTATCCTGCATATTTTCTTAAATCCTTTATGGCAGTCCCTCATTTACAGCGATATATAAAAGCATGATGAAATAAGAGTAAACAGTACTCTTATTTATTTTACTATTATTCATTCGTAGGCCACAAAAGGTGATATGGCATGGCTCCCGCGCAAATGGTGAGCGAGCAATGGACAGCTTCTGTGAGGAGTGGCAAAACGGTGACCCCGCCAACCGCGGCCTTGCATCTTCACTCTATGCACATAAACTATTAGCACAAGAAAGGTAACTAGTACTAAACTGTATAAATAGTAGAAGTGAATAAGACTCAAATAAGTTCATTTTACGATGGATCCAAACACAGCTTGTACAAAATGTGGATCAAAATTGGATACGTATGTAAACGTACGTATACGTGTAAACATAGTGACAACATGAAGAGAAAAAAAGTATTTCAAAAAGAAGTAAAGTATAAAATTTCATTTTTCGATTTTCAGATACCCCTGCAGTAATCATTTTGTGGTACTCTGCATAGAAGTGGCCTCCGAATTAAATTCACGAAGAAAAAGAGAGACACCAAGGTAAGACAACAAACAAACAATACACCTTAGAGGAACACAAGACTTCAAGACACTTCTGAAAAATCTATATCAATAGCTAATATCAAATTTACTTTTATTTACCTTTTTAACAAAACCTGTAGGCCTACCATGACTTTTCAACTAGCGATTCAGCGACCTCAGTTTGCTTTTACGATGTTAAAAAAATATTAGTTTAGATCGTAAAATATCGCAGTTATAGTGATGGTTGGCTGCTGGTTTAATTTTTATAATAAAATACACAATACTAACAATTTCCCTTCCAGATATAATGCAACCGGCACTCTCGATGACGACGACTATCTTTACAATTCTGAGGAATATCAACAACTTCTGAACGAAATATTTGCTCAACCATTTAGAGAGAATTAAAAAGAAATCTTCTTCGTTCATGAGTGTTACCTTAGAATGCATGAACTGCTCTAATGTTCGGAATCATATGATTTGTATCGATGTTGATTGCTTTATTGATGACGAAATTCTCAGTATTCGTAGATCTCTAAAAAGAGATATTTAAATCCAAACTTTGGAATATAAGATTGGCAGTTTGAAAAAGATCTCTTTTAGTCGTTATTGCTTCGATGGAATTGTTCGAATCAGCGGCAATATTTAGTCATTAACAGCTAATAAATCATCAACTCGTTACATTGTATTAAAATTTCAAGCATTTAAATTTGGGTGTCTCTTGTCATTGTATTCTGACTCGAAGTATCTCTAAACGTCCATTTATGAAAATATTTAGCCAAATTCTGAAAATGTGGGCGGTTTTGAAATGAGATTAATGTATCAAGTCTCTAAGCTTGGTGTTCATATGAGATTCCTATTAAATTAAGAGTAAGCCGATGAAAGTTACTACAGACCTACATTTGTATTACTGTACGTGTAGCAAAATGTAATTAGTTACGCGCTTCATATCGCGCTTAGGATGTTTGTAAATATTTTTTGGAATAAGCTGAGGCTTATGAGCCGATAGCAAATCAACTTAAAAGCAATTGACAAAAATCTTCTAAGATATTAGATTTTATAGATAAGGTTACAACACACACGTGACAACACCTAGAAAAACAATGCAAATAAGCGGTAATAATTTAATTATAGCTTTTTAAATAAGTGCGGCATTATTTTAATGAGATTTATTGGGGCCCGGAGGTCGAAAACCGGAATCTCGAATAAAAATCACCCGAATACCGGGCAAATACCGGAATTTTCGGTATTTTAGTAATCCCTATTGGGGCCATATGCGAACAAATATACGCCTCCGGGTTCTAATGTCAATAGTGCCATGTATTCATGTGTTTAATTATTTTAGGACATCCCTAAAGAGTATTAGTGTTGCACCTATTGCTTGTAGTTTATGGTAATTAAAGTCAAAGTAGGAATATTGAATAATAATAATACCTTTTATTTGCAAAGTCTTTGCTGTGTTTGTTTGTCGACTCGTAAGCCTACTTCTTAATTATTTCTAGTTATAGACACAATACCAATGTTTGTGATTTTTCGATATTAATTCGAGACTGTATATACTTTTATTATTCTTACGATGTAATTTTATGTTAGGTTAATTCTGGATTTTCAACTAGGTATTGTTTTATAAGAAACCAGTTTCGTAGCAAGCAATAATTTGACTGACTTGTAATTGACTGATTTTTTACTTAAGCACTTATATAATTTAAATTGAATTTGCAGACATGACAAAAAAATATTATAATTCTTATTCACGTATTTTTTCAGATAAACAAAATAAAAATTTGATACTCTGATAAATTAAATTGCGTTAAAAGAGAATTTTAATGACAAAAACCAAGTTATATTTCAACGGTATGATATCCAACTCAAGTATAAATTAACATGAATTATGCACGAATAGTTGAGGCTAAAAAAAACCTAGTAACAAATTCAAATGAAAATAATTATGGTCATCCACATTATCCTCACAAATACGGTTGCAGTTTATTTATTTTTAATTGCTATTAAAAATAAAAAATCTTCACACCTTTTTGTATTCAACAACATCGATTTTTTGTAACCGACTTCAAAAAGGCGGAGGTTATTAATTCGGATGTGTTTATGTATGTTCGGGCATAACTCCGTCACATATAAACGTATTTGCGTAATTATTTTTTGGTCGAAAGAGGTTTAATCCGAAATGGTCTTATTGAAATTTCATAAAGATCTGATGAAGAACTTCAGAGATATGAAATAGAACTCCTAATAAGATTATAGCAGAAATGTCGAAACAACTAATGTTGCTTTAGTAGTCGATGACTGACCATTAACCAGGAAGAGGGAGAGGTACGTTAGAACCTGCCCAACCACTTAAATAGTATATATCGTGTGAGGGCTTTTTGTAAGAACCGTCTCCATAGAAACACTAACCTACTTTTCTAATAAAAATATAATCAATCTAGTCATGTCTGCATTTACTTCATAATTTGACAATAAACATGTTTTACTGTGTACGCTTATTTATAAAAACTCTTGTATCGCCTACGATATAATATTTGTATCTATTTGGTATTATATTCGTAATATTAAATGTCTCTCATAAGCAACACTTTGTCCATTTACTTTTAAGCCATATTTTTTAATATACCTAGCAATTTTCTGTCTACACTGCCGTTTTTATAAAACATATTTCATTTTAGTTTAAGAAATTTGCGTCAAAAGTCGAGTTTCAGCCATTTTTTTACTAACAGAAAAATAACTATTATTTTATTCATAATTATGACTTGTATCTTACATAAGTCCTGCAAAACTTGGGTCATACTAACAAACGTTATATGTCAGATGTATAAACACTGTTGTATCTCTTTTTGTCATTGGTAAATAATATTCGAAAGAATAAGATGTTAACTGCTCCTCAGCATGAAATCTTAAAGCAGGACAGGTTTCTTTGTGAAAGCGAGACGCTGCAATTAACTGCACGGTGTCTCGCTACCACATCGT
The DNA here is from genome assembly GCA_946251915.1 of Abrostola triplasia. NCBI lineage: Eukaryota > Metazoa > Arthropoda > Insecta > Lepidoptera > Noctuidae > Abrostola > Abrostola triplasia. The sequence continues at coordinate 4,660,552 of OX276433.1, forward strand.
AAACTTACTATAATAACTTTCATTAATGTTATCCATATTATCTATTATATACCGGTAATACTCACGTCGATATTCGGATCGCGACCCCGCCGCGTCACCTGCTCATGAATAAGGGCTCCGTTAGAGTCCGAAACTAGTCGGGCACGTCGAAAACTGTCTAGCTTTAAGATTACATGGTAAGGGGGCTATACAACGTTTGTTGAAGCAAAGAGGTTTTGCCTTTTCTGTTTCAGTGGCAATCGACAAAATACAAACATTCTGAATTATACTTGTTTTTAAATTATACCATCTACATGGTACTCATGATCAAACTGTATTTATACTAGGAATAGATGTAACTTACCTACCTGTATTTTTACCAGTAACATTAGTTTTATTTAACTAGTCTCAACACTGTTTAATTGTTTTTGTAGGCAACTAGAATATAACCAGTTATCCCATGTACATAATATAATTAGTTATAATGACATCACTTTTTTGTGGTATTAATAGCAATACATTTTGACCTTCTAAAGTATAAAACATCTTAATTTTGCTGATATCCTAAATTACTTCCTAGATAATTGAAATATGAATTAGCTTCAAGTGTAATAAAATGAAATATTATTTAACCAAACAATACGGTTTACCATGTTTCAAACTTTGAAATAATATTACAAGGTTTCAAACGTTTTTGGAAAATATCCAATTACTTTCATAATTAAGAAATAGCTGAACATGAAATGGCTTAACAAAAACAGTGAAACAGTCGAAATTAATAGATACTTATACTACATGACATACCAACAAGCATTTACGAAGAATAATTCGTTAGTTGTATCCCTTTACATCGATTTAATATAACTATTCGTGTATTATAAAACGAACGACTGTATTTATATCGATAAGTTAAACAAATAAATGTTTTCACGACAATATAGAAATACACGTTTTATTGTTCCCACCTCAAACCCTTACATAATTCGTATCTAAAACATAACATAAAACATAACATCACGCCTGTATTCCCCGAAGGGGTAGGCAGAGGTGAACATATAGTGCACCCACATTTCGCCAGTTATGTTTTTAGGTCCCAATGTAATAGGGGGCGAGCCTATTGCCATCAACCGGGCACAAATCCAGACTCCGTGCTGCTACTGAGAATTATCTAATAAAAAAACCCAATATCCTTTTGCCCGACCCGGGATTTGAAACCAGGACCTCGTGCTCAGCAGTCGCGCTTAACAATCACTAGACCAACGAGGCATAATCCTGCTATAATTTCAAAGCTAAGACCAACCTCCTTACCATGGACTCTCTTAAGACAGGACACTACGTTGTCGGTTGTGTAACCGAGACGCCGCATTGCACTGCAGGTAGCGGCGAATTGCTTCCTCGTCTTAAAAAGTCCTGTTTCAAGAGTTCATGGTAAGGGAGCAGTATATCTGCAAAGCGGTTAGTATGTAGAATTGTAGATGGGTGACTCTTCTCGCTTCATCGTCTTATCATCTTTCGGGATCTCGCCGTACCTCGAAGAAGTCATGCCCCCTTACCATAATATCTTATAACAAAAACAAACCGACTTCAAAACAAAACTATTTCACAACACATTAAAAAGCACTAAAAAGTAAAAAAACCGCAGAAATCGGAGAACAATCTTAGAAAAATGTAGTAGAGAACGTGAAAAAAAACAGCATTATTAAGAATTACTGAAAAAGTACTGATCGGATCTTAATCAAATTGCAATGGGACCAAACGGGAGGCACCAGCTTTCAAATAAATAAAAAATCATCAAAATCGGTTCACCCAAGCGAAAGTTATGAGGTAACAAACAAAAAAAAAAAATACAGTCGAATTGAGAACCTCCTCCTTTTTTTGAAGTCGGTTAAAAATAGTATAGTTTACGATGTAGAAGCGAGCTGCTGGTACGTGCAGTGTAATGCGGCATCTCCCTTCTACAACGTAAACTGTCCTGCTTTAAGAGTTCATGGTAAGGGGGTGGTCTAAACACTTAAGTTGCTCCAGTTTACGGGTAAGAAAGTGCTCCTTCATGCGCTGTTGCGTACTTACTTATGCGCTGTATTTTCTGAGTATTTAGATAAATAGTCTCAGTTAATTGGCTGTCATGGAAATTGATTAGGAGGAGATTAGAAGTTATCACAAACTCATAAAGGTCCCTTTTCTTCATAAAACAGGTGTCTGGTTGACTCGAAGCTTGCAACAATATTCGACAAAATGTATGAAAATATTGCAAGTTATCTTTTATCAGGTATAAAGATAGAGACTACGTACAATGTGCCGATTAACAGGAATTAAACAAGAATATGATAGGGCTGTGTTGTAACCAAGCTACAATGTACATACCTACATATTAATTTGGAAGTCCCTTAAAAATGGGTGGTGAAAATAAAACATAACACATAACATAACATCGCGCCTGTATTCCCCGAAGGGGTAGGCAGAGGTGCACATTTAGTACACCCACATTTCGCCAGTTATGTTTTAGGTCCCAATGTAATAGGGGGCGAGCCTATTGCTATCAACCGGGCACGAATCCAGACTCCGTGCTGCTACTGAGAATTACCTAATGGAAAAACCCAGTAACACTTTGCCAGACCCGGGATTCGAACCCAGGACCTCGTGCTCAGCAGTCGCACTTACCGACCACTAGACCAACGAGGCAGACCTGGATAGTACCAACCTACTGAGAATTACATAAAATCTAACCAGTTAATCACATTGTATTATTTCATTCATTCCAGTACCTAAACTATAGAAACACCGATATAAAATATCCATTACCATCCAACCAAACAGTGTAAACAGAAACTCGAAAATCACAATGTACCAGTAATTCGAGATACTATTGACGGTTCGAGCTATTGAAACGCTCTCTCCTTGATTTGTGGAGGTAGTTCTGTTAGCAACACGCCACGGGCCTGCGATTGGCAGACTAATTGATTTCAACTCAAACGCAGTCAGGTAAGGCGAATTTTAGCTGCGAAATTCTAAGGGGCTGGGAGTTGGGACGTAGAGTTAGAAACGGCTGCAGCTAAAATACAGGGTGCAGTTTTGAAGATGCAAAACATTTCGGGAGGTTGTAATAAAAGTCACAAATAATCATATAAAAATACGATACTTGGTCAATAATCAATAGTACATTTTATTTTAATTTTTTAAGTTCAGCTGTTATTCAGAATAACGCTCTACGCAAACATCTTGAAACAGAATCGCGCGTTGCGAACTGTCAAGCGCATCATGCCACTCACGCACACAGCTGCGAGAGTGCATCGACCTGTACGAGGCTCCGCCCACTTATTCTACGTAATAACGAAATGTAAGCGCAATAGTTGCTTTGGGGTGGATGTCACAAATAAAGTTCGGGCTTCACATTCAATATACCACTTTTAAGCGACAATCGGGTACAAAAAAGACACGGGATACATGTAACGTAGAAGCGCGAAGGATATACGTGTTCGTACCATCGGACGGTCGGTAGGCCTCTGGGGCTCTGGCTCGGTCGTCGGGCGCGGGTCGCGGTGCGCAACGCACACGCAGGGCCTCTCTCGGCAGCGGGCTATTCTCCGGTGTAGCAACAACGCGGACAACGTAAGTAGGTAAGCAGTACCGCGCATGCGCGCGTTTTGCGCGCGTGCTAGTCATTTTTATAAAAGAAAAGTTCATGTTGCCTCGTTAGTTACCTATCAGCTGATGAGTAAAATGTTAGGTCGAGATAAATAAACCTTACATAGCACGTAAGCAATATTCGTATCCCTGCTACACAATTGTGAATAGTTTCACATTAAATTGATTGCAAGTTAAAGACGAAACATAGCTAACCTAAAGTAATGTTTATTTATCTTGACCTTAGTTTTGCTTTATGACTGAGACCGTGACTGACACGCACAAATGTTGTTGTAGGTATGTAAGTTGTAGGACGTCGTTCGTAATCCGTTGCTGCATAGTGGACGCGCGCGCGGGTATTAGGTACTTAATAATAAAGCGGCGGCATGCGATTGTAGGTAGTTGGCGGCGGCGGGAGGCGCAGTCGGCGCGCTGTAGGTAAAGTTTAAGTGATTTATCTTGCCTGAGATGTAGGTATGTTTGGCGTAGATTGATTCGGCTAACAACGTATTTACAAATTATTGTCTATGTACAAATAAAATAAATAAATTACCTACTTACGTTAATTGGAGGTATTGTTTAAAGTGTTAACACTCCAGGCTCAGTCTAGCACGACGTGGCTGATGATCTTTTAGCTTACGTAGCACAAACACATTCGTTTTTAAAGTGTGGAAAGCACTGATCACTTTTTCACGCAATTGTGTAACACTGGTGCTTAGTCACTCGTGGGTTATGCTCGCGGCGAGTCCACTGGTGTTCGTTATGAACATTTAGACGCCAACTTGAGTAAATAAACACTCGTCCGTCCATAGGATGTTGGCGTCTTGGTGTTCGAGCAACCAGCGACAAAACGTAACTCGCGCGGCGTTATCAGCTGTGTAGAGGTCCTGTACCTTGCGGTAATGCAATGGATGTTGCAGTTATTTCTTCAGTAGCCGCCACACTGTAGAGTGATGCACTCCAAACAGTCATTTTTATTACCACTAGGTACTATCGTACGTAACCGAAAACGCAACGGCGGGCGGATATTGCACGCGCATGCACACGCCGGCGACATGAATTACACTAAATCGATAGATCGATGGCCGCCTGGGCGCGGCTAGCGAGGTGCGGGCGGTGAGGGCGCTGCCGATCAATGAACTGTTTGTGTGCGTTGTTATAGGGCAGTCTTTCCCAAAGTGGGCGATAACGCCCCCTTGTGGGCGCTGCAGGTCTCAAGGGGGGCGGTAAGAGACCCAGAAAGAAAATGTTTTTTTTTTGCTAGGAGCTTTATTTAGCTAAGAAGCCTCTTAAACAACGACTGCAAGAGCTCTCGACTCTCAACAACAACTTGTGAACATCAACTAATATGAATTAAAAGATTGCTCAAACTCGGTTCTATATTTCTCCCCGCGTAGTTCATATATAGGTCACAATAATTAATTAATTTAATTTGTAGTTATAGTGGTTTTTAAATATGTGAAAAAATGGGGGCACTAAAAAAAAATTTATTCTCAAAGTGGGCAGTAGACAAAATAAGTTTGGGAACCACTGTTATAGGGCGAGTAGCGACTAGCCGCGTTTTAAATAAAGATGGTTTACACATATCGATTTCGGCAAATAAGAAAAAAAATACCTACTGATTTTATTGTTGATTCGGGTCGAGGATCACTAACATAATTACCTCCCGAAATATTTTTCATCTTCAAAACTGCACCCTGTATATTTCATAGATAGATTAGCTTTTAGCTGGCTGGCTTGTCGGGTGCAGGAGATTAAGGGGCTTGCATACGGGTTGTTAGTAATAAAATGTCTTAGTCTCGCCAGTAGTATACTAAAATGTTTTTATTTAATTGGTTAGAGCGCTCATATGTTATTATACTAGATTAGTATATATTAAAACAACTTGAGGTCAGGTTTAGGAACTTTAATAACAACAAGTGCATGGTATTGTATATCATAGGCCATAATACACTGGCCTGCAAAACTAAGTATCACAAGTTTAAATTGGAATAACTCTTTAAGTAAATAAGTAGGACTAAAATAAAAAATAATGTACAGTTTACTATAGTTTCAAAGAAAGCTGATAAAATTTGCTATAAAACCTTCTTATTTAAAATCTCTAACTTCTCTAGTTTAGATAAAATTTAAAGTTCAAACTTATCATCGCAGGCCAGTGTATATTATATTAATTATATGCCTTTAGAATAATATAAGTTGCATCATCGTTTTGAGAATTTAATTGGGATAGCATAGTTCATCATCGTATGCTTTAAATTCCTTTTCGTCCCATTAAGACTAAACAACGTAATTCGTTTACTATCTACAGATAATTCTCCAGAATCCGCTCATATCTTACGAAGCTTTAAGAATTTTTGCGCACGTCATGCAGTTCATTGCTTCAAGTCGTGCCTTCCACTGAGCTGCCCGTAATAGGGGTATGACGACGCATAATGAAGAATATTTCACTGACGGATATACTTTTCAATTTTACATATTGTTCAATCGTTTTGAATGATAAGACATTTTATACGTCCATTAAGTTTAATTGATCATGGATCACTGTCCGTATGGTCCCCATGAGAGGCAATAGGTACCAACATGGGATTTATGAAGATCAACAACGTGAGGAAATGGTCTTCTCCTGTGGATCGGCATGGGCCAATAGCCGCATGGAATAGGTCATGCTATGATATAAAGATTGGTCAGTCAACAAGGATGGTAGCGAGGTTGACCGTCCATGGTATTCCGGACGTACTTAAGTATCGTCACTCATGGAGGCTCTATAGTTGCACCCCAGGGGTAGGTTATAAAAATAATTTCGGGAAATCATTATAATAATAACAGCCTATAACTGTCCCACTGCAGGGCAAAGGCCTCTTCTCTTAAAAAAAGGAATGAGCATTGATAACGCTAGCTCACTGCGGGTTGGCAACATTTAAGAAAGTATTTATGACATTGAAAAAGTCACATTGATACTTACCTGGTTTTGAACCTGCAAACTTGTGCATACAAATCCGCCATGTCGACCATTAGGCCATCACGACACTGAGAATGAGAAATCATTAAATGCAACAATTTTCGATGACGTTGTATGTTTATTTACTAAGCAGCATAGTTCCCTCATTCACAGCTGATTAAACAATCAACGAAGTATTCAGAACTGCAAGTTTGGCATAGAATGTCGATTACAGACCAATACAAATTGTTTAGGAAACGGAATAACTGCGGGAATGCTCCAGGTGTTTATATAAGAAGTAATTTTTCCTCGTTGACAAACTTCGTCAATCGAACAGAAAAGTTTTCTTATTAAAGTAGAGACGAGCCCCCGGTGAGGTGGGATCCTATCTTACGATTCCATTAATGTTGCAGCGCTGAGGTAACAGAACCGAGTTTTTTTAGTAATTCCACAGAAACAGCATAATAAAGGTAGAACTCATCTGAATCAATGGAGGGTAAATCGTTTACTTGGATTAAAATGTGGCTCGCCTGTGATTGAAGGGACCGGGGAGGAAATATAGTGGTGTGTGAGAAATATTCTTCCGTGTGTTATATTAGTATGTATACCTATGGTGGTATATATTATTATAAATCAATATTATATTGATTTTATCCATTTTTTACGTTATTAAAGGATTAATAACGTAAAAAATACTAATACTGACTTATTTACAGCGTGGTGTTATATTTATTACTTTACATACAAAATGTCTCTTCTAAATAAGCGATAGGAACAACAAGACTTGAATATTACTCAACTAATAATTTTATAGTTCCCCAGCTTATATTATCTGCAAAATGTTAACTTTCTTGCTACGACATAGAAGCAGAATGTTTTATAAAATTCATATTAGCGAGCGATATTTTTTCAAAGATAAAGGTAAAAGGTACTGTTTTTAATTTCCGCGAAGTAATCCAAGCTAAAATGTTTTCTTGCTCAAAGGTGGGTAGTAGGTAGGTATTTTAAAATTCTTAACGCAGTACCCTGTCATGAAACATTTTTCCTCTGACACTACATTTTATGATGCACTCCTTTTAATTAAAGAAACGAGTTATTAAATGGTTTCAAACAGAATAATAAGGCGAAGTTGTTGGATGCTCAAAGGTCAGTAATGTGGCTTTTTATTTAAATTGTTGCAATATTTTTTTTTGTTTTCTACATCTGAAACAGTACTCAAAATTTCGCTATTTTGGTTCGAATAACGTTATTTAGTAACGTTCCAGGTACTAAATGACATACATACATACATAAAGTCACGCCTGTTTCCCTGAGGGGTAGGCAGAGACCACGGATTTCCATTTGCTACGATCCTGGCATACTCCTTTCGCTTCATTCACACGCATCACATTCCTCATACTCGTCGGTACTTAATAACGTTATCAGAAATCTCACTAGCGATGTTGTTATTGTTCTGTAACAATTTTGGTGTCCAATAAAGCATGTTCCATCTCTATCTTGGTGAAATAGGATCCAAAACGCAACTAATATTGTAGTAGAATATTAGAAAATGCAACTACTATTACAATTTGCAATGGAATATGAAACATAAGATCCTACATTTCACACTAAAGATAAATGAAAAAAGGTTATTTTGAAAAATGATGTGTCAAATGAAATAACACGACATTCGTGAGAAATCAGCTATTACTCAAACAGATACCATAAAGCACATGATACACAAAAGCATACTCAACGAAAATGCCAAAAAATTTTAAACTATCTCTTTATCCGACAGAGATGGAGAATAAACAGCTTGTTGTGGACACACAAAGAACCATGTTTTAAATACCTCAAAACTCAGTTTCCACAAAGCCGCCACTAGAAAAACAAAATGGGCAAAATTGAAAACGAACAAAGTTACAGCGACCATCACTGGACAGAATTTACTTCGTTAAACTATGAAATTCAATTGTAACGACAAAAAAGTGGAGGAAACATTTCGGTTGAACTGTATATTTTTGCCACACGCCGACTGAAGTCTTGTCTCGGTTTTGTTACAAAATCCTCTTATGAAAGTTTGAATGGTCAGTGAAATTAAACCGCTTTGCCAGTTGTTCAGTGCTGACTTACAGTTACAGGGAGGTATGACGTCACAACAAATGTAGGGCATGATATTACTACATACAATAATAAATCAGTCAGGTCCATCAACATCATAGATGGGGGTCGCCTAGAGTACCTAAACGATAACTAATATACAAATGAGCACGTGTTTACTTCAAAATGCGGAAAGAAATATATAGGTAGCTTATTGAAAATATAAATCTTAATAATATAATATTATACTAACATTATTTAAAATCCGAACATCAATTCTAATTTCTTAATTAATTGATTCTTAATTTCTTGCTGTTCTTAAAATATATTAATAAATATACCTGCGATCTACATAAGTATCTATACATCGTAATAATATGAAGTCATTTGTCATAGACTATTTTATTAATCTGAATTAAAATAAAGCAACATTTTAATTCAAAATAATTTTGTTCAGTCATAGTCATAGGGTTTTTATTTCATAGAAGCTACAAACACTTATAAAACGTCAAAATCAAGTTGCTTGGTTCAAAAATGTCGTTTCTATAGAAAAGGCCATCAAGAAACTCCATGTTATAATGATTATGATGAAACACGTATTATTTGATCCAGTAGTTGTTTAGTTTTTCTTCTTCACAAAGTCTTTAGGTTCTTTAGTAGTTAAAGAACCTAAAGACTTTGTGAAGAAGAAAAGAAGCCACAAAATGTATTTTATTCACTACCATTATTATATTTTCCGTAAGCTCGTGACTTTTGAAATCAAGCACAATCTTTTCAAATACTTGTATAGTTCGTTGAGGTGAACTTAAGCCGGATTGCAGTGAACGTGTATGTAGGGATAAACGAACAGACCAAGGAATCGCCTGTCACATAAATACTAGCAATAACTTCCATTTCCTCGCTTTGTTATAACGAAAATGTTTTGACTCTGAGTTTCGTGATATTTGAAATCTGGGATTAGTTTACTATTGCAAGGCATTGTCAACTTTTAACATGATTAAAACTCTAGCACACGCGTCTATTAAGAGTATTAGGTTCCTTTGATAAAAAAATCATGCAGTCGAACTGGGAACCTCCTTTTTGAAGTCGGTCAAAAAGAGAAATTATACTATTTTGTTTTCTCGTCTACATACGTTAAAAATATAAGTATCTAATGAGTTTAAACGATTATCAAGGGCTGTTTTTTTTTTAAATTTTAGGAGTAAAAAATATGTAATAAAAATTTTGCAATAAATAAATTATAATATAATAATAATTGTAATAAAAAATAACTGAAAAAGTAGTTTTATTTCTACACTTTATTTCCAGACAGACACAAAATCGTTCAGATCAACTTCACAAATTCGATACCTATCTAAGAAATTGGACGATACATAATGAAAATCATTTTCATTGCGATGGATCGTCCAAATGAAAGGACATTTAAGTGTATCAACTCCTACGTAATAATACTCCTACGTAAAATAAATAACATTTCACAGAATCGTTTCAGCTTTAAGTCATAAAGGTCGTAGGTTACAAGGGAGTATTCGCTTGGAACTAATGTAAAGTATTTCCTTCTACCGTCTATTGAGATCAGAGTGCACTCCAATATTATTCTTTCAAGTCACGCGGTAGGAAGACCAGAAGGGTCATTATCGAATAGCTGTCTTTAACTGGCTTAAAAGAAGATATCTTAAGCCAGTGTCCTATGTCATGAAAATCTGGTAAGTATAGACCCTAACATAATTAGATTATTTAATCTCGTCGCGGGGTCTAGTCGTCTCGTGTCCATCATTCTTCAAATTTCCTTTATCAATTTAGATTTAAGCTTAGCATAGGCAACATGCAAAAATGACACCAATAATCATAATAATATTATTTAATTAGCTAAAAACAAGGTTTTTTATCTATATTAGCTACAATGATAGGACTTTGGCTCTTCTAGATGATTTGTTGGTTCATCTTCAAGATTATTTACGTATATATTGTGAAGCCTTCTTGGACTTTATCTACTGAAAGATCATCTTGTCGACTAAATTCCATGTATTAATCTTTCTTAATCCATTTTGCAGAGAAAAGAAATTTATAGTACTGAAAAAAAAATACATTGTAATACTTACTTATTCTAAAACAATCATCATCATCAGCCGGAAGACATCCACTGTTGAACAAAGGCCTCCCCCTTAGAACACCACAATGAACGACAGCTTGCCAATTGCCTCAAACAAAAAAACAAGTAAATTCCGTTAATGTTCCGAAAGCAGCGATCGCAATTTAAATATTGTAGTTGCCAAATAAAAATGGTTCCGGACTAATTTATGACGCATTGTACTGTAACGAGTGTATTACAGCTCAGTGTGGCGTGATTTATTCGCCTGCATATTTAAATACATGCACTGGAAATTATATTCGTATGCTGGACACGACCACTCTCCAAGCGTCCGAAATAACAATGACATTGTAACACAAGTTTAGGTAATTGTGAGGTGCAGTGAATGTTTAAAGAGCTAGTTTTGTACGTTTTGGTGTATTTTGAAGGTTTTATAATATTTTATTAATATATTTTTTTAATTTGTTACATAAAGGCTATTTAGTTTAACTCATGACACTGGTCTTAGAATCTTTAAGTCTCCTTATGAGTAGAGATCAAGTACACGTGAAAGTCTGTATATTGTTGCTTAATAAGTTCGATCAGGCGTTGCAAATCGCAGTTCTATCTTTGCTACTAGAATCATATTTTAGAGCCAGCCCATTTTAAAAATTTATTCAAATGGTTCAAGTTCCGTGATTCCAGATTCGACTCCCTTCAAAACGTTCGTTTGCTTTGAGTCCGATATGAAATCTAAGTCAAACTTCTGCATCTTTCTATCGTGTAATGTCCCTCTCAATGCTCCCGATACATGAGGGAGGGGTACGCTTAATAAACCGAGCGGTTCGTTATAACAACAACATGAACTTGCCAAGTTAACAGAATTTGCTGTTGTTGCAACAGAATTATCAAGTCCAATAGACTGGGATCTAACTTGGTTGGTTTATTGATAAACATTAGTTTGTTGTTCCTATATTAGTATGGGTACACAGGAACTTGAAGATTGTTATACTCTTCGTAATATTTCCTAGTTCTCCAATGAGAACGGTTGATTTTATCGTTAGATGTTAGTTATTATGAATAGGTAAAATATAATATTACATTAAATAGATATCAGTTCTTTATTGTACTTGAGTGACTTCATTGAGTATGAAATACAACTAAACCACACAATGAAAACTAGAAAGTTGAATTTTTAGATAATTATCAATAATATAAATGTCAAATCTAAAATCTCAAACAAGACAGTAGTAGATAACAACAAAGAGGACAACAAAACTAAATGCAATAGATTGTAGGAACGAGACCCAGCCAATCCCATTTTCGACAATTTTAATCAGCCGAAACCAGTTTCAATCGAGTCACTTTTGCATTCAAAAGGGGCTGACGGCGTCGACGTGTGGAGATGTCAATTTATGAATCTCGTCTCGCTTATGTGGGATTAGGTATTACAACATGGCTTGTGGTTGATTTCCCAAGAGTACACACAATACAATCCGACAACCGTTTACTTTAATTGTGAAAAGTATTTCAGTGAGACGGGTTTCATTAGGGTAATGCGAGGCAGCATTAGCTGGAAACTTTTGACGCGTGTAAGGATCAGTTAGGATTTTATGGGTGATTAAATATGGATAGAAGGAAGGCTATGTTGGTTTTATAATTATGTTTGGATTAGAATCATTTTTGGTTTGAATTGAAGAATTATTTTTGGATTCTGATATTACTGTACGGCATAATCAGAGTAGAAGCTTTAACAGATGCTCCTACTTTGATGCTTCTGCTATGAAATTTGGACATCATTTTAGCCAAGTTGTTTTGATCTATAGAAATTTCAATCCGCCCAGTCTGTTACCGAAATCCGCTTGCTTACAATTATCCCAGATGGAGAATATCTGCATTTCGTGCACAGCAACTACCATCTGATATGCGCAGCTCAATTATTCGAACAACCAACAGAATATAGGTACCATTATTCTGAAAATTTGGCTGTTGTGAGACAACTGGATTTCTGAATAGGGCTTCAAAAAGTTCTGACTTAGATGAAATATAGGATTACAGAGACTATTGAAGTAGGTTTTCGTAGTATAGTGGTTATTATAATATATTTTTTTGAAGAATGATTCGTCGAATTTCTTCTGTGATTCTTTATCGCGTATTAGGGGCAACCAGACACCAACTAAGGTGATTAAAAATAGGCAATATTAGTATTCTCGAAATCTCAGAACAAAGCTCTCATCCAAATAATACTCTAAGTACGAAAAACCCAACAAATTTAGCTCCAGCGAAAGAATTCAGCTCAATCGTCGAAAGTCTACCGTTGATTCCGAGGATTCGGCGTTTCAATTAAGTTGAATCGCCTGTGGTGGCCAGATAGAATGTGTCTCGCCCAGCCATGTTGCGTGGAACCCATCGGGATGCTTTCGAACTGCTGAAGCTTATACAGTTATGTATAACAACTACAATATTTATTTATAATTTAGTACTGGAACTATAAAATGCTGTTTGTTGTCCCAAATAAGGAACTTATTATCTATTTTCCTTTGTAGCGAGTGTTATCCCATGTTTGCGTTTATTTTAGAGTCTCGTACTATGTAGAATGGATAAATAATATTAATATATTCAATGGATAAGGAATATACATATTGTTAATACCTTTCTCTACAGAGTATGAGACTGAAATAATGAAAGCGTGGGCCATGAGCATCAAAAGATGGGAGACAAAATTCTTGTAGGAGGAGACTTCCTCTGCTTATCTCTTCTCTATTCTTGCATTGAGTATATTGAATTTATGAAAACACCTATATGAGGTTTTTTTTAATACAGAGAGTTTCGATAATCGAAATTCTTCGAACGGATTAGAAAAAAAAAAATTTCTTACGCCTAGTGAGGCGTAACGACTAAAAACAAACCCTAGTAAATTAAAACTGGGTATAACCGTGCACCAACACGAGAGAAAATTAAAATAAGTCTGTATTTTATCCTATGAAATAATACTAATCCGGGCGACGTCGCCACAAAATCGGATTACGGGAGGCGACGAAGGATGACGGTTCAAAATGGCAGAACAGACTAACTTTAATCCAGGGTGTACTGATTAGCGGCACAGTTGGCTAACTACAGCCGCTAGACTCCTTTCTGGGTTACACATTATTTTATAAAAAGAATTTTCTAGATTTAATATTATGTGATTTGAATAATGATGGCTCGTTCCTTCTGTATGAAAACTGGCCCTCCATTATGTAATATAATAATAACCTTTATTTCCAGTAAAAAAAAATGACAGACTTACTTATTATGACAGACTTAAATATGTACTAATTTACTAGTACTTACAAAGCAGTACCTACGGATACGAGTCCTCTCAGATGACTACAAATTAGCGAATAATGTTTAATACAAATAAATAAAACAAGAATATCAAGTGAAAAGTAAGTCAGTATTGACATTTTAGTTTGAGTGCCTATATTTACATAATTATGGATATTGCTAGAAAATTGGCGCGATCCAACAGTTTTTTTTAGTAAGTTTTAGGAGCGTAGGAAGACATTAACACGCCTTAGTGAGTCGGAACCGTTGACCTCTAATAACCTACAATTGTTAATATTATTGGTGATGATAATCCAACCAATAAAGATTGAATTACTAGATTTGAATTATTTGATTTTTGGTAAGCAAAATTTCGACTTAGTAGTTAGCATGCTATAATATTAAATTAAGACGGAATTTCCTTTCCAAAAATACGTAAACTACATGTCTGAAGATATTGAAATACGTAGGTAGATATGTGACATTAGGTGCTTAATTTTAGAACGTTAAAAGTTTTTAACAAAACGTACATAACTACATAAACAAGATAAGATTATCACAATCTAACATACAAAACAGAACCACTAAAACTCTTCTGTAAGTATCTAATTAAATATATCAAATATTTAAAAAAGGAACAGGGCATTAAATCAAAAACATAAGCAGATGTAAGCGGCCAAATATTGCAAAACAAGCCATAAATAGTTCACTATAAAATAAAGTACAATCAGGCAAAGGAATTTAAAATTTTCTACAGTTTTAAAACATTTTAAAACGAACCGCGCCCTGGGCGTTCTCCCGTGTCGTTCCGTTTTATAACCAAACAACGTGTTTTATTGTTACCGTTTTGTTCAGTCGGTGTATTACCTTGTCATACAGTTTTCCTTGTTTCGCTATTTCATTTCGCTTTCCCAACACTGTATTTCCCAACTGGACTATTAAATGTTTTTCTAGTTTGCGAACGCTTACCATACAAATATTTTGACGGTTTCGGTAAGCGTTCCGGGCGTGTAACCGATCGGAATTTGTTTTGTGTATTTTGCCAATATCTACAAATTTACGCTTTGTGAATATTTTGTAATAGCCATGCTGTTATGGTCCTTTTTTAGAGCCGCGGGCACCACGTTACAATTTTAAACGGTTATTTCCTTGTTTCAATTTCGATTAGAACTTTTCCGGACGATGTGCCTATATTTAGCTGACCGAGACGACATACATGTTTTGAAAAATATTTTTTGTAACATTAAGAAAAAAATAGTGATGATGTCTGTAATCTCCATCTATGCGAGGAGTTAAACCTCGTTATTTGTTCCTTAGTTTTCCCAAAGACAACAATAATATTATTTAAAAATATAACGCTGTAAGACTACAATTTATTATCATTACCTACATTGTACAAATTGCGACTAAAAAATTTACTTTCAGGGTTACTCCAAAATGTAATTCAGAATCGTACTCTTGCCGCGGAACACAAGTCCTTTCAATTAGAGTTCCAAATCCCGACTGATTAAATCCGGAGCCGCTATCTACCAACCTAAATTATTATTGTGTCTACTGAATGAAGAGAACGTCAAAAATGATTTGAAATTAGAACAGAAACGGCAAAGGCGTTTGAATTGAGCTTCATCCGCGGCTTTCGCAATTCGAATACTTAGACGTAATTGTTCTATCTTTTATTTGAACTATTTTGATACTTGCTTTAAATAAGTACTAAATAATATTTAAATAAATAGCGTAGTTATGGAATCGTGTTCTATGACGTAATTAAAAGGGTTTTGACGAAAGTGGAAATGAGAACTGGAGCAGTTTCAAAATAACAAGCTTAGGGCATTAATTCGTTGAATATATACGTACGTATTTTGAAACCTGATCGATAAAGCGCCGATTACACACAGACAAGATAAAGAAAAAAGGATACTGCGTAGTACCTATAACACTTATACTTACGCAAGCTTTATCAAAGTACAAGTAAATGAGAATGTATGAGTACGATACTTTAATAATTTACATATCCAATACATTTTGTGGCACGATACGATATTCTTAAACATAAAAATATTGGAACCAGAATAAAAGGGTAGATAATCCTTAATCGAATGTCGATACGGAGGGAGTGGGGGTGTAATCAAGAACCGATCGGGTGGAGGGCATTTTTACCTGCCACTGCCTGTCTCCGTCATAGGAAAATTCCGTACTTTCTTCTGTAGGTACTCGAATCTGAATAACACTATTTTAAATTTGACTTTTCAGAAGCCCTTACTACTTAGAGACCAGTTAACGGATTTTGATTTGTATTATACACTGTAATAAGAGTTGGTTTTGAATTACAGTCACAAATCGAACTGGCTGTCTATCATTTTATAATAATTATTTATTTTATTATAGACCTACGGGTCTAGATAAGAAAAGCTTACCAGCAATAATTTACTATCACCACCAACTATTTATTACAGCTTTAATATATCATAACACACTTTACGTGATGACTTTACTTTAAAAAAAAGGGGGATACCACCATAAAAGTAGAATATTGTTCTAAAACAATTTTGTATCGCCCAGTGGGAAAGGACACTGACTTCTGTATCACAGGTGTTTAAATCTAGCGCAGAACACTTTGACAGATCATGTGCATTTTTACAGATCAGAAATATAACGAAACTGAAGTAGATAAACCTATTTATAGATTGCTAGTTGCGCCCCGCGGTGATACCTGCTACATTTTTTCGGGATAAAAAGTAGCCTACGTGTTACTCCAGGGTGTCAGCTGCCTGCATATGAAATTCTATCAAAATCGGTCAAGCCGTTTGAGCGTGAAGGGGTAACAAGCATACAAACATACTCACAAACTTTCGCATTTATAATATTAGTGTGATTCACTTGATTTTTAATTCTTTCTTTTTCATTCTGTCATACGTTTTGTCTACTGCATTTTTGTTATATTTCAGTTTTATTGAATTTCCCTATCACCATCATTTAAGCTATCATCGTATATCATAATTAAGCCGTAACATTATCATAATGAAGTTATCATTGCTATGTATTTCCGCCAGATAATTATTGTAAGTCAATATTTACCACTGACGTGGTTCTCAAGTAATAGCCATGCGAACAAGGTTCTAATTAATGTATCATTATGACCAAGAATTTCGTTTCTCTACGTACGTTAAGTTGAAGTAATTGTACTTAGTCTTACAAATTCATAATAAATGTGTCTTATTTAGTCGTGACAGTATAAAACCCAGAAAGTAGCATAAATCAGCAAAATATTTAATCAAATTCTAAATGTATAAATAAGAGATAATTCAATTGTTAACATTATTACTGTAGACGTAGAGCATCTGTTGCCAAAACAAAATTAAATACCTAGTACCATATACATTTAAAAAATTAAACTAAAACATTTACGACTTCGAAAAACATAACCCTTATAATAAAAAAAAGTTATTTGAAAACGGAAACGGCGTATCACCGTAAATATCGACAATCCAATCAGAATAAACCACGTATCGTTTCAATCTAAACATAAAATTAAGGAGAAATATTGCTTACACAAGAGAAAGTCCTACTCAAGAAATATATCAGGAGGACATCTGCACTCTTTCGTCCAATCCGTAATAAAAGTGGATAGCGGTCATAAATTTTGAGTCGCAGACGTCCCAATACCGCAAGGGCCGCGAGCCAGGGCCAATCCTCTGCAGCAATCAAATTGTGATCAGTACCGCATGAGAAGAATTTTT
This sequence comes from Abrostola triplasia, assembly GCA_946251915.1. Classification (NCBI taxonomy): domain Eukaryota; kingdom Metazoa; phylum Arthropoda; class Insecta; order Lepidoptera; family Noctuidae; genus Abrostola; species Abrostola triplasia. The sequence continues at coordinate 4,678,286 of OX276433.1, forward strand.
ATGCGCACCCTTCGAAGCCTACAAGATAAATTCGGGCCATGAATGTGAGGACGATGCTCCTACTTATTTGTTTTGATTGAATAAGTGATAAAATTTTACGTATCTATGGAGGGCCACCTGATTTTAGTTTTAGGCTTTATGTTGGAGAAAACTTTTAAGTTACTACTATAAGTTTTATATTTATTTATAAAGTTGGACGCACGTCAGCTGGTGATGTTAGGTAAAAAGAAACTTGAAATACGACTCAATTTTTAAACTTTTATTTGCCTGGGGTCTTCTACATTTTTACTGGAATACTTAAAAATACAATGGTACTTTAGATGATTCTATCGTGACTATTGATAACGCGAATTTATAAAAAGGTTTTATTAATCAAATGTTTTTTTTTTGTTTAGACGAGCTGTATTCCATTTTATATACCTGAGACTTATATACAATTCACAATAAAATTTACCAGTTTAAATTTTAACTTTTATTAATTATTGATTTTTGAATGGACACGAAATTAGCCAAGGAAGGTCACCAAAAACTGATGCAAGCGACAAAACACGATCGGTAAATCTAAAATTAATCCTACAATAGTGAATGTCAAAAGAATGTCACGATAACGGAATAAATATTATTTTTCTGACGCAATACAAAAGTTGATACAATAATATTAATGAGAATTAAAGTGCAGTAATATTTTAATCTTTGTACTTAACCCGCAGTGTCGCAATTTATACATGTTGTATAATGAGTTTCCTGATGTTTTGAGACAAACAGTCCATAATCAATAATTTACTGATTATAAATGCAATAACTCGTAGCTGTACCTAAAATATCACGAAATCCGGAGAGATATGGAATATTCTACCTACAATATAAGCAAATAGAATCAAAACAAATGAACACATGTTTATCATTTAGGAACAATGATATCATTATCAGTGATAGATGAGATTACGAAAATAACTTTTTGTCTACTAGTGTAAAATCCTAACGGAACTCTTTACTACCTATACGGTATCGACACGAATGTTTGCTATTGCATCGTTAGAAGGCACTAGAATTATTTGTATAGTGTATGCTGTCAAAACAAAACTCAAATTGTAGTAAATACAAGAAATACTTATAGCTGCACTAGTGCCTACCTACTACCAAGAACAAAATGTAACCTCTTGATTCTTGAAAATATCTAATGAAAAATTTGCAATAGGCTTGACTTTGGCTTTGACATTGCAACCACCTATTGAAACGAAAGTAGCTCGAATGAAAGGTAAATTATCCGCTATTATTAGGTACATACATAAATGATACGAAGACTGTTGAAGTTACTTAAACTGTAGGTACCTATAGCTACATACTCAACAACAAATACTATTGACGTTAGTCACACCCACACATACAGGCACACGCATAAATAATTAAGCTCTGATAATCCGATTAATGCAGCGTTAATAATATACAATCCAACTTTAAATCCTGGAAAAGAGACGTTGTTTTTTTTATATTCACGGCACAAGTTGGCGAAACAAGTTTCCCGGGATCCGTGAATGTGAATGGCCAAGTTCGATGAAACTTTACTCTTTACCGAGAACTCAAAGTTTCACTTCCGATCTGATGGTACCACATCAAAAGATATAACAAATATATACAAATTCAAATAATTAACTGTTTGTGGAGTTGGCAGGAAGTATTTATGCTTGAATTTGTTGTTTCGTAGTTTGTGGAGTCGTTGAAGGCATCTATTTTGCATATCATAATCTTTGCTTTATCATTTTGGAGTACAATCCTTTAATTTGGCGTTCATAATTTATGTAACAATTTAATTTAACGCGTTAAGTAATTTATTTAAGATTTGATAAATTATTAACCTTCATCTATAAATTTTTATCGCAATGAAATCTATCAAATAACGTTACCTTCAGAGGCATTACAATTTGAGGAACATTATTAATTTTCTCTGCGAGTGCCAGTGCATTCCAAAGCCGAAGAATAAATGATTGGAAACAATGATATTTTAAATAGATTATCATTGATTGAAAATGTATCGCACGATGAAAGATGTTTTAGTACAAAGGTTCTTGAATAAAGGCAAATAACTATACTGAATAAAAATAAAAATCCTCATGGCTAAATTCATGTTGGAATCCTCCTTTTATAAGAGACAAGAGCTAATCTTAAAACAACTTCAAAAAATTACTGGCATAAAATTCCACAAATCACGAAAACTAAATTCTTCTTCTAAATTGGAACACTAAAACACTAAAGTTTGTTTCATACATTTACCTTCAGTACAACTTTAATATTCGAACAGTGATGACGTCATTATTCACTGTGAAGATGCACCTCGCCTCATAACTTAGACGTGACGTGACAAACCGTGCTGCCTGCTCGGCGCCGGACATTACCATAATTTAACACTACGCTCCTCTAGTTTATAGTCTTTCTGAAGTCTTTAGTTTTTGTTGTGTTTATGGTACTTGTTAGTTTTGTACGGGTTAACGTTACGCTGAGCTGGTTTAATATAAAATGGGTACATTTTTTATGAAATAATATTATTATGTTATTTTCTTAACGTGTAACATTGCGAATGTATTCCCCGAAGGCGTACTTAGGTAGGTACGCGCTTATTGCCATTACTCGGGCCCAAATCCTGACTCCGTGCTACTGCAGTAAAATTACATACATGCCTAAAGAAAAAACTCAATAACTCTTTGCCCGACCCAGAAATCGAGTCCAGGATCTCACAGTCAATAGTGGTGCATTTCGACTACTAGACCAACAAGGCAATGAAAGACCAAATAGGTCCTATGGTAAATAATTACCACAGTATTGTTAATCATGGCTAAATAGTTAGTCTAACAACAAAATTGCATCAGGACTTAATGACAGACTACGACAGCTAAGTCGGTACTGACCTGATACAACTTAGACGTTTTTATGTCTAGTAATGTCAGCTATTTTATAATTGCAATCAAAGCCAGCATCGACCGTTCTCTGTCGCCTAGACCCCAATGAATAATCGCTGGGTAACATAATAGCGAGGATTCCTTGACGAAGATTACCATTTACTATAAATCTAAATGAATTGATCAATCACTGTTAATACTTTGTAGTATTTAATGATTTTCGCGAAATTGTTATCCGTGTATATTTAATAAAATGATTTTTTTTTCTATGTTAATGTAAGTGCAATGAACTTAAGAGCCTATATTCACTAGCCCTCAATTCCCTTACTTTGTTTATGAAGCCAACAATTTTCATTGTTACGTGTAGAAGCTTTATTGTTAGGTTCTTACTTTAATCTCATGCCATATTGAGATTAACCATTTGTCGCTTTAATCGCTGACTTTCCTGTGGAGTGTTTGACTACAATAGTATCGCCCCATTTCGTCCCGTGGTTGTCGTAGGACCCGACTAAGGGAAAATCTCGAAAATGAAAATGAAGAAGGGCAGCAGCGTTTTTTGAAACTTTTTCACCAATACTGCGATCCCCAAGCCGTTCGCCAAGCGTAAGCATCACGGCAACGCCTCCCACTCTAAGGGGCAGGTCTTTTTTCAACAATGGACGTCTTCTGGATGATGATGATGATGAGGACTGACTGCTTAAGATGCATACATACAATTAGGTATTGTCAGCCATGAAGACTCTACTTGCACCCAAACCAACCCATCAATTACAATAGTCCTTAAAAGTTCAAAACCCTAAACTTCCTCCCCATACATTTGGTTCAAAGTCACGAACCATTCAAAACTGTTGCTTCCTCCACCCTCTAATTCACTTGGACTTATTCAAGTTTATTTGGGTCGCTAGTTTTCTGTAGTAAGCTTACCAAGACGGTCTAAACATAATGTTTTACCGACTTCGAACTCTTAAACAGATAATTATGCGTGATGTTTTGCTCCTGTGTGGTTTATTTAAATTCAAAGGGTTTACTTTCGTTACGTTAGTTTTAAGCTGGAAGTTAACGATGTTATCATGGTTTTGAATTTAGTTTTGGGGCTTTTCTACTTAGAACTGCACGGTATATTTTAATTTTGTAGTAGGTACACACTGTTGTATTATAAAATGTCCTTCCTTCCAATTTAATAGTCTCTATCGAAACCTAACAACTGGAATCTTAAAGTATTTTCGATGTTACAGTAATAAATAATGTATTATTTACGCCACAATAACATTTAAAGTCGAATTTATTTATCTTATGCTCTTGCTTTTCTTGCAAAAATACATATGAGGAGGCATGCCTACTACAGAAAAAAACCTTTTGTGTTCCAGTTGGTACGAGTAATCACTCATCATCGATGTAGTAGATAGGTAATAAAATACATACGTGACAATATGATTGTCTGATATCAGGACTGTTTGACGCCTCAACGGCAGAAACAGGTACTGGGGCTACTTTAGATAATAGTAGGTATGAATTGATTGCTCTTGTTTGCACTTCTCAAGTAGATACTTGGCATTATTTATGATAAAGCACGAAATAGAGCAACCAATGAAGTCATTAATGACACAACATTCGTCATCGAGCTAATAATTATAATAAACTAGCTGACCCGGGGTATGAAAAATAGATGTTGGCCGATTCTCAGACCTACTCAATATGCTCACAAAATGTCATGAGAATCGGTCAAGCCGTTTCGGAGGAGTACGGGAACGAACATTGTGACACGAGAATTTTATATATAAGAAGTTAGTTATTACGATAGCTTGCAAATCCTCACCTGGTAACTAAATGGTTTTCCGAAACACATAGGTGGTGACTAATAGCCTAAGTATCATGTAATAGTGATAATGTGTATTTTATCTGAGATAATCTGATTCTGTGACGCTGAACGTCATTTTTGTTTTAATGATAACAAAGGTATCGTTAATAAATCTTAATTTTAATCAATATCTAACAATATAATCGCTGTTATATTTTTCGATCGTTATAATCGTTCTGTAAAGTATTTTATGCGATATCTTTTTTTATTTGTAACAATGTATAACTTATTCGCACTGTCTCACGGTACAAAGAGGCGATAAATAAATATTAAATCGTATCATATCATAGTCTAGCCTTTCGTAAATTTCCTTTTTCTTTCGAATGTATTTTAGGTTCAAGACTCAAGACTTAACGTTTTGCCACAATGCTGCACCTGTTATAAGTACCTACCTAACAAATTTTGATAAATAAATATAAAATTTTCGTGTCACAGTTTTCGTTCCCATACTCCTCCGAAACGGCTAGACCGATTCTCATGAAATTTTGTGAGCGTATTGAGTAGGTCTGAGAATCGGTCAACATCTATTTTTCATACCCCGCGGGTCAGCTAGTAATTGAATATATTTCAGTCCCGTATTGAAACACTCCCAATATTATAATTTTTTTTTCAGAGAATGAAGAGTCCACCTATGCAATTTGCTCCAAAAAGTTAATAAGTGAGTATAAGACATTGATAGAAATATAAATAAACACGTGTTTTGGTCTAGAAACCTACTGTAGCCGGGAAATTGTAATAATATTTTGTTTGTATTGCCGGACAAACATAGCGGTCCGGTTTGTTGGCTCCAATACCGTATAAACCTGTATAAATTCGGTGAGATAAGTAAACATTTACCGATTTGTGTTCTTATGCAATTTGTCCACCGTATGCTTGTTATTTAATATCTAGTCGGTACCTATGTAAGTAAAAACATAACATAACAACATAACATAACATCACGCGTGTATTCCCCGAAGGGGTAGGCAGAGGTGCACATATAGTACACCCACATTTCGCCAGTTATGTTTTAGGTCCCAATGTAATAGGGGGCGAGGCTATTGCCATCATCGACATTAATTGTCGAGTTGCAACAATTATTTTCGTGCTTGTTTTGTTATTTTTTGCGAATATTTTTCTTATCGTTTTATTATATAAAAATCGCCGCAAGTAGGAAAGTACACAAAAGATAATAGATTAGTCAAAAATATAATCAATAACTCAGTTGATAACGTTATCTATACTCAACACACGGTATTATGATTTGCCAATGTTAACGTGTCACTCAAGGCAAACACTATTTTATGGGTATTGTGGTTTAAAATAAATTCTAAGTGAAATAGATGGAAGCAGCTCCTAAAAACAACGAAAGTCTTAAAAAAAGACATTTTGCGAGGCTACACGAAAGGATACAGAACAAATATGATGAAATGCAAAGAAAACTTGAGAAATCTAAATCAGTTGATTCGCTGTCATCGCTCAAAGAAGATTACGTGTACACGGAACAAAGATACGCGACGAGCGTCAGTGATATTAGCGAGATGAATGAAATGAAAAACGAATTGCCTCTTGAACAAAAACATGTGAAGCACAACATTATTATTGAAGAAATACACAGAAACGATGCAGCATCAGAATATTTTACCGTAAGACAAGCAAGTGTATCAGAATCAGAATTCACACCAAATGAGAAAAACGAACCTGATAATGACAGTGATTCAAATAAATTTTTCGGCGAAGATTTTTGTAAAATCAGTCTCGAATCGTAAGTTTGTTTTGTTTATTCTTGTAACAAAAGACAATTTCAATATAATGAGGAATTTCCTCAATATATTTTCAGATTAAATGAAGTGGCCAAAGAAAGCGACGAATGCCAAACGCCCACTCCAGAGCCTCCCCCAACAATTTCAATACGTAATAAAATTGGCTCGCGAATATCAGCCGTTAAAGAGAAACGTCGGCAAACTGAAAAAGAAAGAAATGCGACACGAACGAAAGACGAGAAGAAAACATCCAAGGAAAAAGTCCAAAAGGTCTTTTTTATTTAGATTTCAACTTGATGTTGTCACAGTTGCGATTGCTAAGAGCTGTTTTTAATGTTCAGCAAATTCCAACGCTTGTAAAACGTTGTGCCCATTAGATTTATTGGAATTCTTTTTATTGGAAAGGGGTTCACTTTAGTTTTTACAAAATACCTGAATCATGATTATTCAATTCTTTTCTTGTAGTTCATTTTTAGCAATACTACCAAACAAGATGTATTGAAACCGTCAAAGAGGACAAAAGTGGCTACTGTGACCATTGCATTAATTGAAGCCACTGGTTTGGAATCTGACATTTTAGACGAGAGGACCCGTTTAATGTTTTGTCGTTTTAGGTAAGGGAAAGATTGTTTCATGTTTTGTTTTTCTTTGACAATCGTTTAGAATATTAAATAGCTGAATATTAAATAGCCGTTTAGAATGTTAATGAGATAACTATGTAGGTATGGCGTTAACAGCGTTGTAAATGCAAAATGTGTGATATTTGGCCCCCATATTACCAATGCCTTATATGCAACTTATATTCAAGTATTATTTAGACATAATGAATAAATGAATACAATGCATGTATTTTCAATTTTGATTGAATACACGTTACTACGTTAAGAACATTTTAGGTCCTACATTTATTAGCTGCGCCCAGAGGTGTTAACCCCTACATTTTTTCGGGATAAAAAGTAGCCATCCAGGGTATCAGCTACCTCCATATTAAATTTCATTAAAATTGGTCTTGCCATTTAAGCGTGAAGACGTAACAAACATACAATCTCTCGCCTTTATAATATTAGTATGAAGTGTGATGTACTCATACAGTACCTTCTATTTAACACGCACAGTAAATATTATTTTTTATTAATATTTATAATATTTTATTACAGACTGGGCACAGAAAAGTTTAAGTCGAAAGTAATAAAAAGCCATTCAACAAAAGTGAAATGGCAGGAATTGATCAATTTTAATTTGTTCGAAGATAACATCGTAGAGGTCACACTGTGGGACAAAAGTATTTGCATCGGCAGGTAACTACTTAAACTTATTCAAAACATAATATTTATAATAATAAAAAATATCTATCACAACTCGTTCTCGGAAGAACTTACCCATCAAAAATATAAGGAGACAATAAATAATAGATATATTTCAAGTATATTTCCAAATTTTCGGCACCAATACTAAACACCTTTATAAAACATTTGTTATTCTTAAATGTTAAACTACAGACATAAATTTACTGTCTATACAACATTTAAAAATAAACAAATTGACTTTTTTCCTTAAAATAAATGTATAAAGAATATTTCAATTTGGCAGCCTACAAACGTACCCTTATTAATATTTCAGTTCTTTCCAACAAATTGAATAGAATACAAATATCAGAACAGTTTTCTTAATATATTTTTTATCAAATGGAACACAATAAATATCTAATTTCAGGAGCCAAATTGATTTGTCAGAAATAGAAAAAGAGAGGACACACAAATTGCGAATCAACTTGGATAGTGAAGTGGGGAACGTGCAAATATTTATGTTGCTCACAATAAGTGGCTTCTCCCTCGTGAGTCTTGACGACTATCAAGAAACTGAAAGGCAACTCGCGACGGTTAGTCAGAAATCCGTAAGTATATTTGGTTAAAAACTTTTTGATGACAACATAATGTTGCGAAGCCTAAAACAATTGGCGGACAAGGCGGCAACAATTCCCGAAGGGTTAGGCAGAGGTGCACATACAGTACACCCACATTTCGCCAGTTATGTTTTTAGGTCCCAATGTAATAGGGGGCGAGCCTATTGTCATCAACCGGGCACAAATCCAGACACCGTGCTGCCACTGAGAATTACCTAATGGAAAAACCTAGTAACCCTGCCCGGTCCGGGATTCGAACCCAGGACCTCGTGCTTAGCAGTCGCGCTTAGCAACCACTAAACCAACGAGGCAGTCGGCGGTTTTCTAGGCTTCGAATTAGTTCAAATATCTATAGAAGTATTTTTGTCCAATTCATATTTGTGTTCTTTCACCTATGTCAAGTCAATCAAGCACCCAAGTCAACTATAAACAAAAGAAGAAAGCTACACTTTCGTAGCATAAAAGGAACTCTAAGCATCAAGATGTATCGGTCCTAACATTTAGCTCATCTATAGAGTGTCTGTCAGATACCACTGCTTGTACTGGAATTACATTTTAAAAGACATTATAATATGTAAGGTCAGTGCTATAGCCATTGTTAGCTGTCCCCTCCCGGAATTCCTAATCACGTCTGCCAACATTGGTCGGCTTCCCACCCATCTTTTTGATGAACCAATTTTATTTGCGCGATGAAATCATTTTAATACGATCAACTTATATTTTTTCAGTCATGGTATAATTTTAAAAACAAGCCTCCAGATGTTGGCTTCCTCACCGTAATAGTGTACGGTGCGAAAGGACTGTCCAGCCATGAATGTTATTGTGTAGTAGAACTTGACAACGAAAGACTTCAAACTCACACTGAAAGTAAAACAAACGATCCTAATTGGATGAAGGTATTTAATTTGTAAGTATTAGTATTACTTGCGTGCTTATACATATTATTACTATACTAGTTGCGCCCTGCGGTGTTACTCGCTACGTTTTTTCGGTATAATAAGTAGCCTATGTGTCATCCAGGGTGTCAGCTACCTCCATATGAAATTTGATTAAAATTCATTCAGTAGTTTTTACGTGAAAGAGTAACAAACATTCATCTATACTTACAAACTTTCGCGTTTATAATATTAGTAGGGATCTACAACTGAATTAAGTTAAAAGTATAAATATAATACAATACTCTTCATACCAAATGTAAAAAGTTTGGATTAAGTATATTTGCAACCTTTCGTTGATATTCTAACCTTTCTTAGCCTTTTCTCTTCTTAAAATATTTTTGTTTCATCGTAAACCATATAAGATGGTTACATTTTTAATGAGATTTCAAATTCCGAAAGACCTGCCCAATTGCCCATACATAAACCTAATGTTACATTTTATTTCAGCGAAGTAACTGATGTCTCTTCAGTCTTAGAATTCACCATCTACGACGAGAAGAAATCGGAAGTTGTAGGATGTTTCTCAATACCTTTGCTGAAGATTGAAAACGGCAAGAAAAAATGGTATGCCCTAAAAGACTCCAGCTTAAGGGACAGAGCAAAAGGGCATAACCCGAGGATATTATTGGAAATGAAACTCATTTGGAATCTTGTAAGTGTATTCTTTGAAGACAGAAGAAGGAACTTATGGTTCAGTGGCAAATTACTCTAAATGGATTATGCAAATTTTTTGAAATAGGTAGTCTTTTACGCGCTAGAAACGCATTTTTATTGGCCTAAACCAATAATATTGCCTTACATTTCTTTTCTCACTCTTATACTAGACTAATAAAACAGGGAAATGACGAGATACAAAGAGATAATGAGCAAATGTGTTACCAAGAACTAATTTCTAAGTATCATTCTTAATTACGTAATTTCTGTAATTCATACTTAATTGTGCCATGGGAGAGGCCTATGTCCAGCAGTGGACTGAGATAGGTTGATGATGATGATGATGATACCTACTTAATTTCTGTCGTATTTTATGTTTCAAGCTTTTTCTGTTTCATGCGGATTACTATCAGCGTAGTGCTTTGTTACCCTGGTCCTATTCTGCTATTCGCCTTTCGTTTTAATAGTATATATTTCATCATGGCCTTTCCTATTAGAAATTTACTTCATAGAGTTGCAGTCAACTATTTTTTGTAACCACTTCTTTTTTACTTTATAGATAAAAGCATCAGTCCGCGTGATAAACCCTAAGGAAGTGAAATATCTAGTACCCCAGGAGAGACTAGATAGGCACACGTTCTCTAGAAACCTATCAAGAGCTAAAGTGGTGCTGGCATGGGTCTTGGACACCTTCAGAGTTGTAAAGTAAGTTTCCAGTTTCCAATCATGTTATTCTGCGATGCAATATACGTCAAAGGAGCGATATCAAATAGAACAAAGTAGATTTCACCATCCTAATAACTTGCAGAAGCTCTAAGGACAACTTTTAAGAAAAACAAAATATTCTCTAATATATATACCGGTTATACTGACGTCGATATTCGGGAATGCCCGACTAGATTCGGACTCTAACAGAGCCCTTATTCATGAGCAGGGGACGCGGTGGGGTCGCGAGCCGAACTGGCCTAGTCGGGCATTCCCGAATAACGATGTGACTATAACCGGTATATACATATAGTAGATAATATGGATAACACTGACGAAAGTTATTATAGTAAACTAAAATATGGCAGCTGGTAACAGAGAGATTTGGAAAGAGAGTAGGGAGGCCTTTACCCAGCAATGGGACATTCCAGGCTAGTAAAAAAAATATATATTAATACCGCTTATTTATTACTTACTTACTTACTTATACATTCTGGAAATTATTGTGAACCATCTTTTAACTGTTATATATATTACCGAAGTAGAATACTTTTCTCACTAAAAATCTCAGATTATTTCACTTGAACTCCGCTCACAACTAGTACATAATTTACGAACAAAGCTTACCCGTCAACATAATTATCCTCTCACATACTCGCACTAAAAACTTCGTAATTAACAAGTGTTGGAAAATTCCCGACTAAGTTTCCTCTTTGAAGTTGAATGTTTCCAACACTAAATGCGCCACTTTATTGGGTTTTGATCAGCTCGTTTCAACTTAATAAGTTCTTGTAAAACCTTTGTTATTCAATAGGCCCGTGTCTTGTAACATAATCCTGTTTTTACGTGCTTGGGATTTGATTTTTATCTCACCTGTGTTCCCTTTGGCAAAATAACATCGTAAATACATTAAATAGCTTTTCTGGATTAAAAATTGGAGATCGATAGTCAGTTATAATCAGTGGTGTATTTTCAACGTATCATAAAATGACATTATCAAATTGTTAATATTAAAATAGCGGGTCTCAAGAAACCAATACAGCCTATTCAGTTGTATATTTATTTTATACGTATTATTGTAATTTTTTCTTACCCTTGTTAATGTCTTAAGTAAATACGGGACCTATAGTGAAAGTAAGGATTCTATTTTAAAACGACATAACTAATGTATCTCCATTAATAAATTCTTTTTTTTATGTAGCCTGTTCGGTGTCCCACGGCTGGGCAAAGGCCTCCCCATTATTCCTCCACCAAACCCTGTCCAATGCCATTTCAGGCCACGTCTTCGTCTAATAAATTCTTTAGTAATGAAAAAAAATATTATGTTTCAGAACCTGCTTTGAATGGGAGTCGAGAAAAATGAATACGATAGCATTATCAATATGGCTACCTTTCTGCTGGTTCTTTAAAATGTGGATGTTGCCGCTACTCGTGCTGATACCGTTTATATGGTACCGCCCACCAAAATACTTCCTTCTTAGCTGTAAGTATTATTACGTAAGAGACTACTTCTTCTGTGTATATCTTAATCGTGTCTGCTAACTGATTAGGAATCAACCTTAATCCGTAATATCCATCATCATCATCATCAGACGGAAGTCGTCCACTGTTGAACAAAAGCCTCCCCTTTAGAAGGATATACTACCCATACTAATATTATAAATGTGAAAGTAACTCTGTCTGTCTGTCTGTTACGCCCACATAAACCGCTGGACGGATTTTAATGAAATTTGGCATGTAGAAAGTTTAAGCCCGAGAAAGGATATAGGCTACTTTACGCAGGCGAAACCGCGAGCAAAAGCTAATATATTATAAAATCTACAGCATAAATTACTTCTAGCGTCAAAAAAATATCATATAATCGATGTATGCTTTCTTCCTTGGATCTATATTGTGATAAGTTAATACAGGTATTCTCTACAGTTTCTTCATCATTATCACCAGTGTTTTTTTTTATTTATGACTAAAGAGTTACTGTATAGAATCTCTAACAGCGAAGCAATTTGCTCCAGTTCTAGATTTAAAAAGGAGAACAAATAAAAATATTTTATATTATGTAATTAGTTTGGTCGGGAGCTACGTCGCTCGCAAAAAGCGGACGTTCCTTTGGTATCTTAACTTCGCAGCGTTGTATAAAAATAGTTTACAGATAACTCACTTCAGTGAAAATTAAGTATAAACTGGCGAAATGTGGGTGTACTATACAACTCTGCCTACCACCTCGGCGGTTACAGGCGTGATGTTCTATATGTACCCATAAAAAAAATTGCTATAAAGAAAAAACCGCTTACAAAGTAGGCTATAAAAGGAAATCTTAAAGATTTGAAAAAGGCATTTTAAAATGAAATTCAATAGATTAGGACTTTTACACTAATATAAGGAGTGGTGGGAAATACTTTTAGCAGATTTATTACGTGACGTCAATTTTTTTATTTTATAAACACCTTTGTCATAAAACAATATTCTCGTTTATTATCATTAAACAATTTTTCTTCCACTATTCTTTTAACAAAATTATTATTATAATAATAATAACGAAACCGGCATCATTCTCCCTTTTTATTTCAGGGAAAGAATATCTCTTCCGAAGGTTTCAACTACAAGAGGAAGTGAAAAAGGAAAAGGTCAGGTTTTTAATACTACATATTATGGTAATCTATAACTATAGTTTACATTTGTTGAAGCCAAATTATAAGAGTTATGAAATAAGGTCGATCATCGGTCATAATATTGTAGCTTAAATAAAATAATTAATGAGTTTATTTATCTATGCTATTAAAGTATACTTAAACTTATTTACCCACTATAACCTACGCTAAAAAATAAATACATACAAAAGAAAAAATTAAAAATAAAAATTATGCATCAAAGTATTCCCCTCATAGCTGTCGACTGGTGAGGTGCCTAAAAGGCTGACGTAGCCACATTAAATGGCAATTCTAGCTCTTTGGCCGAAAAACAAGCCAATTAATTAATAATATAAAATCTGTTGCTCTCAAATGATGGAACCCTAAGATACTTGCAATTCTAAGAAAAGAACGGAACTATCTTCATCAATCGACAACACACAAAGACTAATGTTACCATTTTAATTACAGGAAGAGAAAAACCAGTCGCTGAGACAAAAAATAAACAGCTTACAAGAAATGGTGCAAAGTGTACAGAACTTTTTGGGAAAATTTGCTAACCTTGGCGAAAGCGTTAAAAAGTGAGTAATCATCATCATACATACATAACATCACGCCTGTATTCCCCGAAAGGGTAGGCAGAGGTGCAAATACAGTACACCCACATTTCGCCAGTTATGTTTTTTAGGTCCCAATGTAATAGGGGGCGAGCCTATTGCCATCAACCGGGCACAGATCCAGACTCCGTGCTGCCACTGAGAATTACCTAATGGAAAAACCTAGTAACATAAACATCATCATCAGCTCGCAATCCCACTGCTGGGCACAAGCCTCCCCAAAAGTCATTCGTATCTATCGCAGAGGCATAGTAAACCCATATACATATAATTCCCAGAAAATTGGGAGTTGTCTACAAACACAAATCCGAAGTCCATCCTATAACTATGCTACTGTAACTTTGGGAGACAGGACCTCATGCTATATAACTTCTTGGCGGCTTATAATGTAGATAGAACTTATTTAGCTCATTATCATCAGCCGGAAGACGTCCACTATTAAACAAAGGCCTCCCCCTTAGAACGCCACAATGAACGATAAATTTGCCATTTGCATCAACCGGTTGCCCGCAACTCTGACAATATCGTCGTTCCACCTGGCCTGCCAACGCTGCGTCTTCCCCTTTGTGGTCGCCACTCGAGAACCTTTCTCCCCATTTTTATTTAAGTACTAGCTGACCCGGCGAACTTCGTACCGCTTTCTTACCGTTTAAACCTTCCCTGGACTTCCACGAATATTTCAAGATCAAAATTAGCCAAATCGGTCCAGCCGTTCTCCAATTTTAGTGAGACTAATGAACAGCAATTCATTTTTATATATAAGATTGATTATTATGAATGAGACTACCTCGTTGGTGTAGTGGTTGCTAAGCGCGACTGCTGAGCACGAGGTCCTGGGTTCGAATCCCGGGTCGGGCAAAGTGTTACTGGGTTTTTCCATTAGGTAATTCGCAGTAGCAGCACGGAGTCTGGATTTGGAAAAAAAATAACTGGCGAAATGTGGGTGTACTATATGTGCACCTCTGCCTACACCTTCGGGGAATACAGGCATAATGTTATGTTTCTGTTTTTATGTTATTATGAATAAATAATCTGAGTTGCTTGAGACGTGTACCAAGATCAAATTAAAATCCTAAACTCCATCGCAATAACAGGCTTTTAGCTTGTCTTTTACAAAGGCGATTTTCACAAGAGCCAATTAATAATCTTAATCTCGTATCATGAACAATGTCTAGACTTCAAAGTAACCCGTGACCTTTTGAGTCTGTTCTAGCTCTTTTCAAAACAGATCAATTGTTACGAGATTAGAGTATAGTTTTCAGTGATTTAAAAATAGTACACCCCAGTTATGAATATCATCCAATAATGGCTAATGGCTACGTGGCTAAAGCGTAAATCAAACGATCTGCGAGGTTAAGCCGTGCTCGCCGCGGTCAGTCTTGTGATGGGTGACCGTCTTCACATGTCGAGACTCCTCCGTGCTTCGGAAGGTACTTTAAACCGTTGGCCTGGCTATCAGAATAAGAGTATAGGAAGTGCACCTGAGTTGCACGGAGTAGGCTGAGGGGTATAAGTACGCCCACATTTTGTTAGTTAGGGACGAGCTCATTGCCAATAACCAGGCACAAATCCAGACTTCATGCTGATACTGAGAATTACCTAATGGCGAAATCCAATAAGCACTTAGTTAATAATAATATTTTAAATCGATCCCAGGACTCCATGCTCAGCAGTCGCGCTAAGCCACTATTAGACCAACGAGGCAATTTACGTAACATTGGTTGCTAACTGAGGTATATTTTTCTTTACAGCCTGTTCAACTTCACCGTGCCGTTCCTCAGTCTCTTAGCCATCTTTATTTTTCTGGTGATAGCTCTCGTCATGTTTTTAATACCAACTAAATACATATTCATGATTTGGGGTAAGAATTTTAACATTTATTTTTACTTTAATTATTTCTGGGTTTGTCCGAATAGTTACATACTTATCATGGCTGATAAAACTGAAGAACCCAACTTATTTATATTACGTAACTTAATTTATCATAATTTTGGTTTGTTAGAGCTTTATGCTTTTCCTAAGGTGTACTTTTGCGCACCACCTTCCACTACTCTAGTGACGAACATATTGTTATTTTGTCATTTGAGCTCATTTGGCCAGGGAATAAGATCCTACCTAACGCTTGCCAATCACGTTGGCGGCCTCAAGCCTAATGAGACGGTTGAGTTACATTGTGTTCTATAACAAAACATGAATACACAATTTAAACTCCTTTCGCAAATATTTCTCCATTGATATTCCAATTTCCAATTTGACGACCTGATTAGCGCAGTGGCTAAGCGATTGGACTGCTGCGCTAAGGGTCGCGGGTTCGATTCCCGCACGGGGCAAAACTTTGTGCGAACCACAGATGTTTGTCCCGAGTCTGAGTGTTAGTGTATGTGAATATTCCATGTTTGTGAAACGCACCTACGATACAGGAGAAATTCCTAGTGTGGGGCGAAGTTTTAAAAAAAAAAAAAAAAAAAAAAAATATTATATCTATTTTGAATCAGTCGACATTGAACAAAGAATCGAGACTATTATCTCATTGTTACATCAATTGTTGCAGGAGTTCATAAATTCACTAGAAAAATATTACGACCTAACAGAATAGCGAATAATGAAGCACTAGATTTACTGTCCCGAGTACCGAATGATGAAATACTGGTAAGATATTACTATTATGTGTGTACGTTTGTTTCGCTATAATTATATTTATGCTTACTGCTGAACCATAATGGTTTATACGTACTTGGTATACATAGATCAAGATCAACTAAAACCGATCGAGAAGTGCCTACAATTTATCGGAGGACCACAAACTTAATATCTTACTTAGTACAGAAGGATTTAATAGAATTAGCAAGATTCAGATGTAATTTATACAAGCTAACCACCTCAATACTTTAGTTTTTCATTCGTCGTCGAAGTTAGGTTTGTTTTAAGGTCGATCCTAATCTTAGCTTCCAAAACAACTTTAATATTCAAATTATTACCTTCAATGTCATGTTTGTTTGTAAGTTCAACACCTCTAACTACCTCAAAATCGTCATCGTCATCAGCCGGAAGACGTCCACTGTTGAACAAAAGCTTCCCCCTTAGAACTCCTCAAAATCATACCGCTGACTAATTAGCTAATTTTCAAATTCAATTATAAAGTTAATGAAGTCTGCCAAACCTTAGGTGTCTGTTAACTTTACTTCACAATAGACGACAGCTTTTACAAACAGAAACTCGAATTCTGGATCCCCTCTCGACAACCTCGTAACACTTGACCAACAAGAGGTGTACGTTGTTTTATCTATTTTGGCTTTGATATTCGAGGCAAGAATTCTGTTGTCGATTACTATGAATTATAATTTATTTATACAAAATTGGTCAATATATATTTTAATCTCGAGAAAAGAATAATACTTAATTATACATTCCATGAAATAAAAAATGTTGTTTACACTACTTCCTGATACATGTTCGATAAATGCTATTTCAAATTATGAACACAAGAATTTAAATTAATGTTAGCAAAAACACCTAGAGTGCAATTTTACGTTATCACGCGAAACATCTGGACCGATCGTGATAGAATTTAGTAAAGAGACAACTTGAAACAAGACTAATTTTAATCCCGGAACTTGGCTAATATCCTACCTAGATACGGTCACGGGCCGAAGCTAGTTGTAAATAATAACCAGCACCCTTACCATGAAGACTTAAAGTAGGACAGTTTACGTTATGGAAACGAGACGCCGTCAGCAGTATATTCCGTATTTTCTTTAACCAGTTCCTTATTCTTTCAGCTAAACTGGGAAGAGTTGCCGTTAGAAGAATTGCCGGAGGAAGATGAAATAAAATAAGATCTGATATTGTCAATTAATTTGTGATTATAATGAATTCGATTATTTTAGTTTTAGTATTCAAAACTATTTTGAGCTTATCTTGACATTATTATTTATGTTGTGTAAATAGTTTGTAAAAATATATTTTATTAATATTTGGTATCCAATTTATATTTAAATGCTTACAACAAATTTTGTCATGACTTTTTATTTTAAAGCGGAAGCTATTTACTGTACATATTAATTTTATTCTGTGATAAATCTTGATCCTCCACTTAAACCCTGCCGCAGCTAGGCAAAGAGCCTGTCAATTGTTGATACAGAGCTCGTCTAGGACAAGCTTCGACACTTATTTTAATATCAGAAATCCAAGTACCTACCTACTATAATGAAAAATTGGCCAATATTTAACGTTATTAATTTTATTTGATCAATACCTACCCCTAACGAGGCCCAAGGGATAGCGTTCGGAACGACTGCGCGAATCATTTGGTCACCTATCGCAAATGTTGACAAATGATCTATGTAAATGGAGTATTAATATGCTTGTGGCTAATTTGCGGCCGGCCTGTACCGCCGAGGGACTCATCCGTCAATATATACTGAACTATATTATTAGGTAGTCACAGCTCTGTATTGAATGTTGCGATAACTATACCAGATGACATAACTTTGCACTTCTGACCAGATCTAATTCCGGAATGATTTGAAATAACATATTCTATATATTTTCAATAGGTATACCGATAGATATTATTATATATATATTAGTACTAAACGTGGCACATTTTTTATACAACCAGACCATACTAACGCATAAAAAAACCCTCATAACGCTATAAATATAATTTATTTACAGTAAAATTACATACATCACATGGTATTATCTAAATTCGCTAGATCTACGTAGTAACTCGAATATGAATTAAAAAATTCGATACACATAATCACAGGTCAACTGACGTTTGTACAATTTTACACGCAGTCTCAGTTAAATATCGTTAAATGAATATTTAAACTACGATATCTTTGCCGAGTCTTTCGAACTCGTTCGCAAAGTAGACCATATCCTTATGGTCTAGAGCGGAGTTTTGGAAAACAATACGGAAGAAGTTGACGAGGTCACCCTGCGGCTGGTACGTTACCATCATACTTCCTTCCTTTATCATTCGCTCTTTTATTTTTGGTGCGACCTTGTGCAATCTCTCTTTGTAGTCTGGGTCGTTCTCGCAGCCACGGAGGCAGCTCGGTATGTACCAGAACATGATGTTGGTACACTCGGGCTTGTCTAACACTAGCTGGAAACCCTCGCGCTGTCGTATATGTTCTGTGAAGAAAGCTGCATTGTCGAAAAGTGTGTCGATGTGCTTCTCAAAGCCTTCGGAACCCTTAGCCTTCCACATGAACCAGAATTTGAAAACGTCAGCTCGTCGCCCGCACTGTATATGTTTGTCTCCCGTATCGTAAGATGTGTCGTAGAACTTGTCCTTCTGGAAGAGGTACTTCGCGTTGCTCGAGTGACCCTCTTTGAGGACATTCTTGTGTCTAATTAGGAACGTGGAGCACTGTTGCGGCGCCGCTAAGAGTTTGTGAGGGTTCCACGTCACCGAATCCGCCCTGCGAAATTGTTTGAAATGTTAACGTGTGGGTTTGTTTTGTTTTTTAATTAACCTGTGAAATATCATGTAACGTGATTGACGAGTGTATCATATTTCTATCTAAAGCAGTTACTCTTATAATTTGCAATGTTTATAATAATATTATGCATCACATAATTATTGATTTTGCCCCACACAGCAGTAAATAAAGTAATGATGTCATCAATTAGTTCAAAATACAAATGAGTGATTACTTACAATTCTACCCCATTGAGTAGATGCCTATGCTTCTTCGACATCAGAGCGCCCCCTCCCCAAGCAGCATCGACATGGAGCCATAGGTTATACTTCTTGCACAGCGCAGATATAGACACCAACGGGTCAAAGGCACCATAAACAGTAGTACCAGCCGTGGCCGTCACCAAGAACGGAGTGGCCCCATCTTCGATGGCTTCCACAATCTTAGCTTCCAAATCTTCCACAATTATCTTCCCATACTGATCTGTCTTGATCATAATGCAGTTGTCACCTCCAATGCCCATGAACGTAGCCAACTTTTTCGTCGAGTAATGAGCAAGCTCCGACGTGAATAAAACCAGCCGCGGTACCGCATAGACACCTTTGCTCTGCAAAAAAGGCATCTCATTAGAATTTTGAGTCATTAAAATGGAGTATAATGAGTACTTAGCCACAAAGGACTTTATTTAAGTCTCCGTTTTAATTGGTATTCAGAATCTAAATTTAATTTTAGTTACAAAAGATAAAACCTCAATAGGTACTAATACTAAAAGGATTCTCAGTAACTCATTTGTGGAAGTTCTCATAAAATCTAAATATGTTTCGTTGGAAAACAATTATAAAATTTCCACATAAAATTTTATCTAATAAATGAGATTTCTTAAGAAATTATTTTAATAATTAGATCACAGTTACAAAACATAAAATTATTATAATTAATCTTGGCAATCACAATTTTAGATTATAACGGTCTAACATACCTACGATAGGAACATACAAATTGTAAAGTAGTTATGCAAATTCTCTGGTCATTAACACGGTACGGAAGTATAGATTTTTTTCCGAACTTATGTTTTGTCAGCCCACTGAAGGGTACAGCTCTCTTAGCTAGTCGGAACTACTTTCAACAATAATTGTTTTTTAAATAAAGAACGTCCTTTCACTGCATAATATTTAAAATCGACAATCGTATCGTATCGCGGGTTTACTATGCAAATATGATTGAAGAAATTTTACACAATTTCTTATTATAAAAAATCCATGCATTGCTTCCGCGCCTTTTGAATGTCATTCCGAGGGCTTATTTTTTGTCACCTTGTATTGATCAGACTTTTTGATCATCACAACGCCATAACAATAGCTGTTGTCTGTTTGTTAATGCGCTAACTTGGTTGTGACCTCATTGTAAGCAGTTACCCTTCGTAAAGAATGTTATTAAATCCTTACAAGCGTACATTGTATACACATTTGCAAAGCGGAAATTACTTATTTAACACAATAAAAAAGCAAGGACTAATACTGATATTTAATTGCAGATTGCGTTCAACTGACGGATACGAACAAGTGTCTAAGTATTACGACTAGGTATATTACGTTAATGTTTCTTAAATGAGTAATCCTAAAGCATTTGTATTCCTGTTAAGATTCTCCTCTAAAGAAACAGGAGTTTGAGTTTTGGCAACCCTATGGCAAACCTTGCATCTCGCCTGAGGGAGCTAGCTCCTAATTATTAAACTTCTAGTTTGTCTCAAGTTAAGTAGTATTAAGACAATATTAATTAACTTATAGGTGATCGCCACGCCCAGCAGTTAACTGCAATAGGCTTATGATGTGATGATGCGTATCATGATGGCCACGGGTTTATACCAATCAGTCATCAATATGTAATATTTTGTTTTGTATTGCATACAACATCGTTTGGCAATTAAAAAGCCGAACCGAAACCGAACGTAAAGATCACATATCAAGGGGCTGCGCAGACGTAGACAATTTTTGGTACCGACCACACACCATCAGGAACAGCTTTTTGATCGGCAACTAGTATGTGTCCAGTGGAAGTAACTGGACAAAAATATTGTTTAAGTGTGAAGTGGCTGATTTGATACTGGTCATATAGAAATCAAATATTCATTGGTAGCTTATATCCGACACCAGAAGAATAAAATGGAAGCGGTATGGATTAACTTTGGGAGGAGAGTAGAATGTGACTCGTTAAAGATGATCTTCGTAACGATTATGGATATCGGAAAGATCACGTTCTCTTTCGGACGGAAGACGGAAATAACCATAGGATGACAGTAAGTAAAACCAGCTAAAAAGGATTTGATAAACAGATCAAAGTTAACCTTGAATACTTTTTCCAATATAAGCTAGATCTATTTAACTGACAACACTAGCAACCACTGCAATATAAAACTAGATGACTATAACCTATACCTACACCAATTAACTATGTCACGTAACAAATTGAAGTAGCATTTGATCAAATTTGCAAATTGCCCTTCATACTTTGAATGGCCTTAACAACAAATTAATGTTTACGTCCATTATATGAGTGCCTCTATCTGTATGTAGGTACTTTTATGCCTGTGTTTCTATAAAATTGACAAGATGCTTGTTTTAGACCTTTGAATGCAATACATTTTTTGTTCTCATTAGTTAGTCTATTCTTATTATTCTAGTCTAGTCTCTTTATTAGTATAATGGCTGACCAGAGGATGCAACCTATAATTGGCTAAGATAGTTAGAAGTATATGCAAAGAACCTATTCCCTATATCATTCTCATTACAACCGTACTACAATTATATTTCTTCTGACAAAAAATTAAAGTAACACTTTTTGTCTGACCCAAACATTGAACTCCAGACCGCTGCTACTTCACATATTGCACCCTTTACATTTACCGTATCACATCCAACCATTATGTAACATAGTAGTTAAATTAAAGACATTTGTTAATTAAAATCGTGTTTACAATTTTTAATATTTATTTCTAGGTCAAGGTCATTACCAAGACCGTAATAAAAAATTAACAAAAAAAGTGGTGCTCGTTTACTTTCTTGCTTATTGTTTTAAACAGACATTAATCGTGGTTATTAGCCTTTTTATCTTGCCCTTGCATTTCGAATTAAATAAACAAATAGTGATTGTTTGCTGGACTTTTAATTTGGTATAATATGTTTTAAAAATTTGTACCTATTGTAATTTTGACGTAAATTTCACCAATATTATGCGGAGAAAGAATTAGCAAAAGGAAGAATCTAATAACATTGTGCCTGACCCGAGTGTTGAACCCAGGACCTTACGCCAACTGGTTCTCGAGTTGTGTCGATTATAAATCAATATTCTCGTCCTCTATCGTATAGTGACCTATATAGGCACCTCCGCCTACGCCTTCGGGAAATACACGCGTGATGTTATGTTATGTCATGTTAAATTTAATATTACACAAGAGGTTTTGTGTTTTTAGACTGAAATTCCTATCTGACCGCAATAACCAATATTTCTCATTAACGTGATAAACATTATCTAGCGTACTATGGATCCATGTATCTGTAAACTAATTGTTTCCAGACACGAAACGTTTGCAGTTAGCAGAACTCGGCGCTTTGAAAATAACCGCTTTTGTTCATCTGCTTACCCCAAAAACACCTGACATAAATACTATACCAAGTCATAAAATAGACTAAGCCGCGGTCACTAACATTTTTTATAAAATAATACGCCAAGGTTTACACAAACCACCGCACGCGATAATTATGATCGGAGAATCGGGGTTAAGGTAACCACCGAACGGAATGCTTCCTGCAAAACTGCCAATCTATATAATGAACAAGTACAGAACGAGATAAAATAATTTACCTAACAACCTATACGCACTGGATACTATTAATCATAAACATCAAATCGTTGTAGCATTGAACGAGAGATCAATTTGATCAATTAGGTTTTGCGTATCGATAACACGTTTGATATTGTAAATATTAAATGCTAATTTAACAGTTCATTGACATCGTAGAACCAAAATAAACAGTAGTTAGTTACATTCAAATTATATTATAATTAATAAACTAGATATTAAAATATCTTATCCAAAAATATTAATGGTAACTCTAAAACATCACTCATTAAAATCATAAAACTCACCTTGATTTCGGGGTAGAAATAATGACGAGCACAGCTAATAGCGTAACCATTAGATATGGAGCCTCCAGGACAAAAGATACCATCACCTTCGCCTTCTGGCCAGCCAACTATAGCCCTCATTTCACGAAGTACTTCTTCTTCCATAAGAGTGAAAACTGGGGCCACTTCAAAAGTATACACGCTGGGGTTCAGGGCATCGGTCAACCACTGACCAACCAAGCCATAAGGATCAACAGTTGAAAACAACTGGTTAACAAAATACGGATGTGAGGTGTTCACGGAATAGCGAGCAACCTGAAAAAAAGCAGATCATGTTTTCCATCATTACCTATAAATAAATAATACCTATTTCAAACAACAATAGAAATGATCTAATAAATGTTTTGATAACAATTTATTTACAACGTGATCCAAGAATATTTGCTTGGCTTTATCACTACTCTTTTTATGGAGCAATGTTTATACCATGCAATCACTATAAGTTATGCATCAAAAAATACAATATGTAACAAACGTTAATAACAAAAACTGTTATGTACTGTTTTTTTACGGATAATTTAAAATATCAAATACCAAAACTTACATCAGCCATCACTGCCAAAAGCTCATCATGAGTAGCTGGCGAATCTGAAGGCTTCAGATCTATCGCGTTCTTGATGTCTTCAGGGGAAGCCCATTCCACAACTTTTGAAGTCCTCAAAGATCTTCCGAACACCACTCTTTCAACCAACAGGTCCACTGCTCGCCTTATAAAATCTTCATGTTTCGATCTCTCAGCGAGACTTTTGAAATGATCTTTATCCACACCCCGATCTTCCCCACTGGGTACGATTAGATCTGAATCAGCAGGCATTTTCCTTTATCTTCTATCACTCCACACGTGTAGTATTATTAAAAGAAAATAAAGTAACAATTGTGCATTTGTTAATGATTTGTGAATGGCGGCTGCGGCCGGCCGCGAGCCTCTGAACCGAAGGTTTGGCTCGTCAGTCATTGCGTAGCCTTCTTAAATACTACTGAGCGACGTCAATTCACTTCGTAAGGTTACTACAGTAAATATAAACAAATATGATTCTTTGCTAACTTATGAACATTACCGATGCGTGACAAAGGACGCGTTTTGATGAATTTCTAATATGTTAAAATTTTGGTTAAGTACGAATTACGGCTTGGCATTTCCTTTCCGCTAATTACTGTTGGTAGTCAGAAGATGTAAATTAAATAATTCAATGAGAATTACGTCAAAGTCAGTAACTAAGATGGATAAATAATGTAATGTAAATTTTCTTCAGCGAAAGAAAATTCTCAAATGTTAAAAAAGTAATTCTAATTTCCACGCTTATATTATTGTCTAATGGAATGTAACATTTAATTATATTAATCACTGATCAATTATTTTCTAGATAGAGCTTATGTGTTTAACATTGGTTTAACAGGTTTTTTCAGGCACGTGTCATTTCGCCAACAATGCTTTGTTTTATAATTGATACAAATAGTTATAAAATTAAAAAGGTAGTTCGTAATTACATATCATAATTATTACATTTGCCTACGTCAAAACAGATCGTAAAAAGAAAAGTTTTATAAATAATGATTATACATTTCTACTCCTCTCTTACTGCTTTCAATTAATTTTGCTATTGAGCTTAGCGTACAAATCTACGTAGATAATCTTGTCTAGATTAAACCTAAATATTATCTTTTTTATCCGCCCAAGTTTTCAAGGATAACTGTTAAAAATAGTACATGTTTAACTAACAGTTAAAGTGAACGGTAGACCGTAAATTAAGGATAATCAATTACTTAACTATTTACGGTCTAGTACACACTAAATAAATAAAGATTTAACTAGGTAGGTACTTATAAAAATAGGCCTTAACTACATAATTGGTATTCTGACAAATAATTACTAAATAATTGAAATTGATGCCGTTATCTGTGCAGTAGTTCCGCTGTAGTATTTTGTCTTTTAGAAGATTTCAGATCTTCGGGCCGCTAAGAGTCCATCGGATGCGAATCCCGAAGCATTCATCATTAAGAAATCTATTTTTGTCAATCTGTGGGCAATATGCTCACTACAGGGGAATCATGATAAGTGATGAAAATTTCGCTGTTAATTATATAACTGTGAACACTTCACATTTCACGACACACTTCTCCCTACTCTTTAAGGGCAGAAGTATAAGCGTGAATATATTTGTAGCACCTTAGTAGTTGTATGGTACGTTAAGCCGCTATGTCTTGGTAAACCTTTCAATACGCTTGGAAAAGCGGTTGAAGAAGCTACAATACGCTTGCCCAAGACTCTTCTAGGAGCAGGTTGCTTTGTTTGTTACGCCGTTATGGAATGAAAAAATCGCACAAGTGTTGCATTAGCAGACCGAAACTAACTAACTACATCATATCATTGAGTCCTTTGATTTTTTATTCCATCGTGAAATTAGGGTCTTTAATTCGGAGACTAAGCGACCTCAAAAAATAGCTTAGCCGACCGAAAACCTTAATAAAGAAGATTCTTCTTATAAGTATTTATTTCTATCTTTAAGATATGTCTTTCGCGGTGGTATCTTTAAGGTGTCAAAATAGTAAGAGCTCATCCGACAAATAATCGTCCCTTGAGTCATAATATTCATAGGATTGCCTAAAATATTTGCTACAAAATTTAGGCTTGCTACGTTTAACAAGTAGATAATAAACAGAGAATGATAGATAAGTGAGACGTTTTGTAAGTATGCTTTAATATAATCTGGAAAGACACAAGAACAGTTAATGTTATTATCCTCCACTTGCTCCTACATATTATGCAGGCCCAGTGACGACGCTAAAGACGTAAGAGTCAACTTATTATGGCTTAGTAAAAAAATTTAATGCATAAATCACGTGATGCGTGAGGGAAATTCTAGCTGCAGATCACTACTAAGATTCTTTAGCACAAAACCCATGATTATATTACTGTTTATGTAATCATTATGTCTTGTATTGACAACATTTTGTAGCCGAAATTCAGGCGGCCAGAATCGCGGCGAAAAATGAGTTAACGTTAAATCTAAAAATATACATGCATTAAAAGCACTTATTATTAAGTAAGTATTTTGCGGATATTTATCATTTCGTGCCATTGCTTGAGTGAACAAAGTACCCTTTGTCTTTAATTGTATAACCAAACACGTGGTTTATCGTACTTTGACCTACTAAATGTAGGAAGAGAATAACTGTATTGGGTTTCCGAATGATTTCGATTCCTTAATTTATACATTTCCTTTTTATATTTGCCTTGACAGTTACTTTTTGTGTTTCTACACTAATTAGTGTTATGGAGGTCGACACCGACCTTTATTACATGGCTAATCAACTGCGAACAAATGGCAATAAGAAGTTTAAATTGTAAAGCCGTATTGTTTTAATATCATATTTATTGATAGAGTTATTAGCTAACTATTAGATCATCTTGATGTTTGGTTTGTTAGATTGTGTGTATTAGAATGATTTACGGAGCTTACTAACTTTGGACACACTCATATTATGTATATCAGACAGCACCCGCGACCCTCCTTACCTATATTGTTCTTACCTGTCGCACTTCGATTAATACAACTTGTGCTGGACTTATAGTAGTCCACTCTGGAACAAAGGCCTTCCCCTTAGAACGACATAATGAACAGCAACTTGCTATTTGGATCCACCGCACGTATCCATAGTGGGTAGTACATTCAGATATAATGTCACATTCGTCTTCACAATTTTTTTACTAAAATTCGATAAGCTGTATACGCAATATTTTCTCTCCGTAAGCGTTGTTTGAGCGAAAAACATAAATAAACAAATGACCCATAGAGGAAATAAATTGCTTCTATGGCAAGACCATCTGGGTAGCATTCTTGTGCACCTCACACTGTTTGCTTATTAATTATACATCACTTTACATACGAGTTGTTTATTAGTGTTTTGGAGCCACGACGTCTAACTAGATTGGTAGTTGGAAGTGACCGTAAATAATTTATTAACGAGTTGACTTGTAACAAAACCAATGTGCCTTGGATTTGATATTACAGCCTTGATGAAAACGGTAGCTTGCAAATTAAGTTTTTATAGCACTCGTTAAAAGGTTTTATAATATCGAGGAACTAAGATAAGTGGTAGTAAGATTGTATACAATATAAAGCGCTCTTGTGAATATTAAGGTGATAATAAAACCATGAAGTTTTTTTCCCGTTATTCCCCAAAGGAACTTTGATTCTGAGGGCCTCCTTCCCAATTACCTAATACAAGTTTACTAGTCCTCTAAACAGTCCACTGTTCTCTCTCATAACTTTATCATTGACCGACTTATGAAAAGGAGGTTATTACAAGACTGAGTTTAAGAGTAAAGTAAACAATTAAATGTGTACAAAAAGGAGTATAAGAAAGCAATCAGTACCCATTTTATTTTATCAATCGATACAACTCCTTATCCTAGACCTATATTTTCTCATTGTTGAGAAATATTTTTCTGTTTATTCTTTATAAGATAATACTTTTTGTTCTTCAAGAGCTAACTAAATAAGTCGCAAAAGTAACAATAACATAACTGACCAAGTTTACTGTGCCGATCGGGTCATAAGTCTCAGAGTATTGAGTACCTACCATCGAATATCTTGGAATTAATGACTATGGTCCAATCATCAAAATTATTCCATAAACATTTTCCTGGTAAACAACCTGTGATTTTCCCATACCATTCAGTAAGAGGAAAGAGGGTATGATACAGTCTTGTAGCAGGTACTTCCCGTATGCAGCTTAAATGCAGTAATTTGATAATGATTCATAATTCTAAGTTCATGACAAAGCAATATGAACTATACCACACCATAACAATAAATTAAACAGGTAACTATAAAGCATTAATACTGACGTCACGATTTCCTGACGTCAAATACAAATCAACACCTTTTACACCTACTCGTAATTCGTATATTTTGGCGATAATTACAATGGTTTTTTATTTAACTTCACGATGCACTAGTTTGCCGGTTTGAATCTTGAGAAACATTTATGCAACTTTTACAATTAATGTTCTCTAAGATTATTTATATAGATTTGTTGTGGTACGGAACTTGACTCTCCAAAGAGTTGCAGGTAGGTAACCTATATAGAACATAAATTATTTGTTGGAACGTGAATTTGTAATAACATGCTTCTGCCAATCTGATATTATAGTAATTTTGGCCATCATTGATTATTATTTTTTCTACATCTGATAATACTAATATTGATACTACTTGTAATGATAGGAAAACCACTTTTTGTTTACGGAAACCGTTACAATTACACGCAACAAGATTTGAATGCAGGCACAAAGTTGTCCGGTTGTTAAATGTAAGCACAGGGGATTGATCAATTAGTCGGGGACCACAAATATTTATAAACAAACCGTCGCAATTTTTCCAATTGACATTGAATTGGCTTATTACTCAATCAAGTCACCCCTGTTCAAACTGTGTGTATTTTATTAGCTGCTTCTATTACGTTTCAAAACAAATGACTGATATTTAATACCTTTTTAGGTGATTGATTTTAAATAATGAATCAAAATAATTATAAAACGGTAATCAAACAAATATTTTACTAGTGTGAGATTCAAAATATTGTAGTAGAAGAAGGCAAATGAACTCAAATGAACAAAAGATTTCAGCGAGCATAAATATCTAATTGAAACATTTTGAACTAACTTGGAAGCATAGTTTTGTTTTGTGTTTTCATCCTTTGTATTACGTACAAAGCAAATATATCAAAATCAGTTTTTAACATGCTAATTATAAGATAACGGTAACACGTTATTAAATCTTTAATTGTTTCAAGCAAAACAAAAAATATAAAATCGTACGTGAAACTGAGTCGCATAGTCACTGTCACTGTCAAGTGTCAGAATATCGAAAAACGTCACTGTCAAAAACAACAACAAAATCCACATGGATTGAGGTTGCACTGTAAATGAAATAATTGTGTAATTATATCGCAAATTCTCATCGAATCTTGATTAATTCCGTATAAGTGAAAATTTGTGTTAAGCTTTAAGATGTCGGATGGTCAGTTTAGTGATTACGAACAAGACATAACTGTTAAGGTTAAGACTGTTCGGGTAAGTTTATAAATGAGTGTTTTTGTCGTATTTTTAACTGAAGCTCTCTAGTACCACTCATATTGACACCATTGTCTGTTTAGTTCTCAGATGTGCCACAAATCAAAAACCTAAGTAGTGATGGCGAAGACGAAGATGAGTTTGATTCGGACGAATATTTTCACGACTCCGATGATCCGGGTCAGAACAAAAAGAAAGCCAACATCAATACTCAAGCGCCTTCTAATAAAGTCAGCACTTACCAGCCCAGTGAGAAGTTGTTCAAGAAATACGTTCATAAAATAAATGTTGACAAGTATGAGCCGATGTCGAGAAAAGCCGAAAAGTTCATGGATATTAACGATAGAAAGGCTGATAATGACAGAATTAGGATCAAAGACAAACATGACAGAGCTACAGCTGAACAGGTCATGGATCCTCGCACCAAGATGATACTCTTTAAACTTCTAAATAGAGGTATTATCAATGAAATCAATGGCTGCATTTCCACTGGTAAAGAAGCCAATGTTTACCACGCCACCTCAAAAGATGGGAAAGATTATGCAGTGAAAATCTTTAAAACATCAATTTTAGTCTTTAAAGACAGGGACAAATATGTATCAGGTGAATATCGATTCAGAAATGGATACTGCAAATCCAATCCACGTAAAATGGTGCGCACATGGGCCGAAAAGGAGATGAGAAATCTTGTAAGAATGCACAATGCACAGCTGAGTGTTCCTGAGCCTATAATATTACGTAGTCATGTGTTAGTTATGTCTTTCATGGGTGAGGATGGCTGGCCGTCACCAAAACTAAAAGATGTAGAAATATCACAGTCAACAGCTCGGTCATTATACCGAGACTGTATTATGATGATGTGGAAAATGTTCAACATATGCAAATTGGTACATGCTGACTTATCAGAATTTAACCTTTTATACCATCAAGGTAATATTATAATTATTGATGTATCGCAATCCGTAGAACATGATCATCCCCATGCATTCGAGTTCTTACGTAAAGATTGCACAAATATATCTGACTTCTTTAGAAAAAGAGGTGTAGCCACATTGACAGTTAAGGAATTGTTTGACTTTATAACTGATTCTACTATAAATGAGAACAATTTAGAGGAATGTCTGGAGAAGCTATCTGAGAAGGCAGCAGCTAGGAACTTTGATGAGATGACAGCCCAGGAGCAGATTGAGGAAGAGGCCTTCAAAAGTATCTACATTCCAAAGAGACTTACTGAGGTACATCATGGATTTTAAATATAGATTATAATATTATCAGAGCTTCTACCATATTGACCTAAGTTATTAATAAATTATAATAAGGTTTTTAATGTTGTCCACATGAACTGGTAGGTGTGAGATTCTTAATTCAATTCTCAGGGCAGTGTTGTTGAGTTTTTCCTTTCAGCTATTCTCAGTAGCAACAAAGAGTCTCAATTGGTGCTTCATCATTTCAGCCCGGTATCCCCCACTGCTGGATATAGACCTCCCTTTTTCTCTGCCAAATATATCTATCTTGAGCATCTCTCCATTCAGCTGTCTTTACAATTGGTCTTAAGTCAATAGGAATAAATTTCCTCTTACATGGAACCTATTGGATAATTGGTGAAATGTAGATGTACAATGATATGTCCTTGACTACAAATCAATTGCGATTCTTAACTATATTGTGTTGATGGGCAATCTTTAAATTATCCTTTTATAACACCTTCACAGGTGATAAACTATGAGCGAGATATTACTAAAGCAAAGAAGGGTGAAACAGATGACTTAGCATACAAGAAAATAGCTGGGTTCAATGAGGACCTGACAGCGGCAGAAAAGCCTGAGATTCTGCAAGAAGATGATGTATCTGAGAGTGGTTCAGAAAGTGACTCGGATGGTGAAGAGGATGATGATGAAGACAGTAAGTATTTGAGTAATAGCATTTTTTTTGAAGTTGTAATATTTGAGTTATAAAGGTTTGTATTTTTATTCTTGCATGCTGTGTAAAGCTACTAGAGAACTACATCCCTGAATTTCACAATTTTTTACTCTAAGCAATCTGTACTGTAGATTTGCATTATCAGCTGGGCATAATGAGATTCCTTGGAAAATTAATTGTTAATATCCATATTATGCATAAAAATATTCAAACACATGTTTTTTTACTTTTTGCTTCTTAATACATTAACGTTTACTATAATAATTTGAATCATAATTCTCTTTTTACAGAAACAAAATTCAAGAACAGCGCGCGACCACGTGACGAGTCCCCTAACAGTAAGAAAGCAAGGAAAAAGGCTATCAAAGAAGAAAAAGCTGAGAAAAGGAAAACTAAAACTAAGAAGCACGTCAAAAAGCGACGCGACAAAGGAGCAGGAAAGAGATAGACGTATTTCTTGATACTTTTACATAGATAAATTTTACAACAAAGGTAATTTAAATGGAAACATATTTTACCGTAATGATATTTTAAAGAGTTTACATAGCAATAAGCATGTTTTTTTTTACTTTTAAAATGGGATAGGTCACTGATGATTCCCAGATAAGAGAAACAGTGTTATTGGTTTATATTATTGTTAGTAGCAGCTCCGAGTCCCCAATAAATGCTATATACCCCTTTTTTTGACACTTATAGTAGGTAGTGAAAAGAAGTTACGCAGTTGGCTATGATTGCGCACGAAATACAAAATATCAATTTTATACATAGTTGCTAGGCATCTTTTATAATTAGAATACTGAATTGAATACTGCTACCTTAGAAACTAGTAAAGTAAACAAATAAAACAATTATTTACTTATAAATTTGTATTTATTTCGGTTTCATATAAAAGTATAAAAATGTGACCTCGTATGCACATTTCTGCAAAAAAAATTGTATTACTTTAAATAAATATCACATAATGTAATTGAATAATAACTAGAGGAGTCATTTGAAATTTAGTATTATGAGAATTAGGGATGTAACTAGGTAAGATAAAAATCGACTATCTTTTGTTATACATGCCAGTTTAAGTCAAAATCCCAGCAGTGTCACGATATATCCACGGTCAAACATTTGACCAACGATTTATCCAGATAATAGGAGCGCTGATTTCAACAAGGATTGTGGAAACATGCCTCAGAATAGT
Organism: Abrostola triplasia; assembly: GCA_946251915.1. Taxonomy (NCBI): domain Eukaryota; kingdom Metazoa; phylum Arthropoda; class Insecta; order Lepidoptera; family Noctuidae; genus Abrostola; species Abrostola triplasia. The sequence goes on from OX276433.1 coordinate 4,711,032, forward strand.
TAGTCGACTAAAAGTCATACAAAGTTACAACCTAAATCTCAAAAATAGTTTGTATAAATAACAATACATAAATATATACTAGCTTGCTATGCTCCGTCCATGAAACATAGAACCGTCATCAGTTGATGAGGCAAATCGATAGATTTGCGTGGATGCCAATCATTATAATCATTTAAGCTGTACAGCATAGACAAGGTGAAATTTACTAATTGAGGGATTTAAATGTAAATAATATCAGGTAAAATAACTAAGTTTTATTTATGCTGTATTACACCCAATTTAATATATTTATAAGTTACCTTTTACCATTTCTATGATTTATAATTCACACCAATGAGCGGTCGAAACTGGATTGAATTAAACATTTCAAATGACATTAATCACACAATTCATATTGTATTGCTACTTTAGAATAGCAGAGATTTAACCTTGTAGTCCTTTCCAATTTATACTAGTCATATATATATGTATATGTATAACATATTTTAAGTTCATTTTCATTGCCAACACCGACACATGCTTACAAAATACATTTAAATTAAAGTACTGGGCTGCACAGGTATAAATATCACACTAGTTACTGGTCCCTTAAAATTAATATCTGCTCCTAATATATAGAATAACCATAGGTAGGCCATAGCATTAAAAAAAATGGAATATTTTAATTAGACCGGGAAACAACTCATTCGTATTTTAAATTTTACTTTTTTATTATGTATTTTTTTATTAAACTCACCGCCCTTTGAGGAAGGCTACGTTGAAATGTTTGCCAAAACAAAAAAATACTTGCGAAAATTCTACAAAAACACTGTTCACGGCCTAGCGCAATTGTCTGAATGATAAAACTATGTCTTTCGTGCCTAAAGTGCGAAATATGGAATCGGAAAATTTACGCAAAACCTATGGAATCAAATCTATAATTATTGTTAAGTAAAATCATTAAACTATTTAAATATACGAAATAACTACCTTAAAGTTAAGGGCAAGAGAGATGAGTACACTGCCTTGTTGTAACCTAGTTAAAAGCTATAGAAATATCAGTCACAAGTATAATCTGTACATAGTATCTTTGGCTGGATACATAAACAATAAACATGCATCCCATATTATTGAGACAAAATTATAAACAACACAAACCTTCATGTTTTTGTTCGAGTCCGGCTTTTATTATTTTGGCTCATTCCTAAACTTCGTTGCAAATATTTTAGGCAAGTAAGCACTACGGTTGAATTTAGAATCTTCTCATTTTTCGACCTCAATTTATACCTAGAACCTAATAACAGATGAAAACTGGAAAAGTTATGATTCACTCACTATTCTCATGAAATCCGTTGTAAAATAGACCTTTTATACATAAAGACATAGACTATTTTACATCTACGAAGACAGTCTAGCAAAAAGTAAAAGCTTCATATGCTAAAATCCAAATATCTACATGTAATTAAAATTAAAAATGAATTCGAGAAGAAGACCCGTTAAATATTTGAATAATAACAGAATGTTATAGATTCTTGTTACCTCTAAACACACTTTAAATGTTTGTAATACAGTTACTCACCACAACGAAATATTTGAATTTAAATAACTTAGTTTAACCTAAATGACATGAAAAACATATGATTTTGTACTAACAACGGTGTGTAATGCTTATATCACATTTAATCGACAAACAGAAACTAAATCGAATCGTTTGTATTAATAAAGTATTGTAATATCATGTTGCGAACCTCCATCTGAGACCCATATAACACATGGACCTGAAGACAAACATAATGCCTAACATAGTTGCAATTTCGTACCAAACAGAACTGTTCTCGATATCCAGATATTTGATCAGAACTTCTGGTTTGGCGAAATGGCAGTACATGTCGTCGCAGGCCAGCGGTTGCCGGTCGAACCCGAAGATGGTGAGAACCATGGCGACAATACCGCATCTGATGAAGGAGGTCTTCATGAGGATGTTCATCAGGAGGGGGATCTCGTGAGCGAAGTCGAACCCGTAGATCGCTAGACCGAGGAACGGTGCAATCGCAGATGGTCCGATTGCACAGCCGTTCTGAAACAGAGATCAGTTAGACGTTAGTGTGTAATTAGAAAATAGTTCATAGTAAGTATCGTATCAATATTCCTCTAAGGTAAAACTTTTAAGATCGTCTCAACTGATGATCTTATAATAGAGTATTTCTATGTACTTTTCTGTAAAGTTGTAAGGTAAGAGTATAATTTATGGTGAGACTGACTTGTTCTATGAAACGAAAACCCCGAAACATAATAAAGATTACGAAACAGTGACGATTTGCCTTATATGCCTAATATACGAAGTACATAATGAATTTGAATGAAGCACTAAGTAAAGCTTTGGTCATTAGGCTGCCATTTATTTTAGCAGGCAATTTAACAACGCTATGAAACTGGGAACTAATATAAGTATACTTGTAGCTACTGCAAAGATTTCCCAACCCAATGCGACTAAAATAACTTTATTTATAAGTATGAAGGATTAAACTCACCGTAACACTGAACACAGATCCGATAGCCATGCCCATGCCTTCAGCGGCCAAAGACACGATATTCCCGATGAGACAGAACGCCACGAACCGAGGAACTGAGAACGGGATCCCGGCCATGAAGTAGACGATCGTCGAGAATATGATGTTGAACGTGACTTGGACAGGCAGCTTCGATACTGTGAGGGCCGCGTAGTATGGAGTCAGGCTGTACCAGCAGTTGAAGTGTTCTTTCTTTACTAACTTCACCTCTTGGGGATCTGGAATTATAGAAGTGAGAATAAGTCTTTGTTTAGCCTGAGATTCCTGTATATGAGGATGCTTCTTCAAGTTTTGTTGTAGTTACAACTTTACCATCGCTTATAGCTGTGGTATACATTTGGTTTTCGTAATCTCCAAAGACCAATTTTTTTCTTTTTAAAAATCACTTCGCCCCACACTAGGATTTTCTCCTGTATCGTTGGTCCGTTTCACAGACATGAAATATTAGATACACAGACACCCAGACTTGGAACAAACATCTGCGGATCACACAAATTTTTGTCCCGAGCGGGAATCGAACCTGCAACCCTTAGCGCAGCTATCCAATCGCTTAGCCACTGCGCCAATCAGATCGTCAAACGTTGTTCTGTTTATCCTTTATATTTGTTGTTGAAAAACGGGTAGGATTTACAATCTTTACCTATTACATAAGAAAAGTATTCAGAAAGAGAACGATGTCATGTAATGTATTACACCTGGTGACAACTTGCGACACTTCTTTAACAAGAATAGATACTATTTTTATTGCATTGAAACATTTGTTATGCAAGTCTAACGATTGCCTACGTTTAAGTAAACAGTAGGTAATGTTATCCAGGCCAAACCTCTCTATTTGCATTATCAGAATTAAGCAACTTGTATCTACGTGGTAATTTTTGCCAATTGCGAAAAAGATTAGCATTTCTGGTAATATACCGTTTTCATAAAATTATCTACACACCCGTGCCTACTTTTGTTATGACCTATATAAAAATTCGCTCTTTGTTTTTTCTTTACCACAACCGATTGCTCAGATATTTTGCTCGTATGCGAAGACTACCTACTTGAACGCTATCTATACCTACTACATGGTTGGTACTACAACCGGTTTAAAGGCAGAATAAAAGCGCTTATTATCTGACTACGTATCAAGTATCTAATCAATAAAAACATACTAGTAAATAATCCGCTTATCATAGGTATTGAGACATTTTGGTTCGTAGAAATTCTCAGTTGTTAGATAAATAAAGATTGAAGAGATTTCAGATATCATGTTAAAGTGTGGAATTTTTTTTAAAAAGAAAAACGTCGCTCTCTCTAGGAATTTCTCCTGTGTCGTGAGTGCGTTTTACAAACACGAAATATCATATACACAAACATCCAGACTCGGGATTAATATCTGTGGTTCACACAAAGTTTTGCCCCGTGCGGGAATCGAACCCGCAACCCAGCACAGCAGTCCAATCGCTTAGCCACTGCGCCAATCAGGTCGTCTACATTGCATAAAAATAGTTCCTAAGGAGGTATATACCCTCAATAGATACTCACAAACAAGGACTGGAACCATGATCTGCGTGTACGCAAAGAATATGACGAGTCCGACGCACAGTTTGAGGTGGTTGAACATCTGCGTGCCATCGTTGGCCATGTTGAAGAAGCACGTGCCGACGAGCACGCCGCACATCACGTGATGCACGAACTGGATGCCAAGACCTGAAAAGGAGAAACATAGTTACTATGCTAAGGGTATATAAAATAGTGGAGTTGGTGACGTCACGATCTAAATCATCATCATCATGATCATAATTAGCCTGAAGACATCTTAAATAAAAGCCTCCCCCATAGAGCGCCACAGTAAACGACAAATACCAATATCGAAATCTGCAGCAATATTTTATTTTTGACGGCCTACAGATAAGAGCAAAAATTGGAACTAGCATCAACTATATGTGTTTTAGCAAAATAATAGAAGGCGTGTTGATTATTTATGTACTTATTAGATATTATGAAAACTTTAATTATTATTTTTGTCTTATACAAACACGTAGATTGGACAGTGACGTGTTTCACAGTGTGGACTTATGACTGTTTAATATAGGTATATTGAATGAACATTGCTGTAACTATGCAGACTCGACGGTCATACGTAGGTAAGTACTTAATTGTTTTGCCTTTTCTGACGCACAATTCATTTATCGATTCATCAACCTTCATGACACCGATATCTATTTATAAAATTATATTTAAGTCCAGATAGACTTCACTAACCTTGCTTATTCCTAAATATCTGTTTCATCATCCTCTGCAACAGTATCGTGAACTGTTCGCAATATGTCGTGGCGTATTCCAAGGAGTCTGTCTTCTGCATCTTCATCCAGGCCATTGAAGAGTTCCCATTAGACAACTGACTGGATAGCGAACTTATGGAGGCACTAGACCCTTCGTACTTCGATACTTTGTAGGTGCACTTCTCATTTGACAGGATTATCTCTGTCTCCTGCGAATCGTTCGTCTGATAACTGATTTTCAGCTGCATCTGGTTGCTGTTTTGTTGACTCGGTGGTTGATCTATTTTCGCGGACTTGTATATCTTTCCGTTCATCATCTCTTTTGTTAGAAGCCTTATGCATTCTGAGTTTTCTGTTAGTTCTATAACTGGAAATAGAAATGTATTTGTTAGAATGTATACTCAGATTAAATCAATCATAGAATAATTAGTTACCTACATAAATAACTCAACCCTCAATTACATCTTCTCGTAAAACTTTACAGACGACAATGGCAAAATTATCAATTACAGGTACTTTTGGTTATATGAGCAGCCTTCTATTTTTTATTGGTTACTGGTATTTCCGAATACGTAAGCTACATTTATAGGTCCCTAGAACGATAGGTTAGATAAAAACAAGCATTGATCTGCTGCCAACCAGTTCTATACAATACTTACTTTTCTTCAATAACAATGGAACTTATTTAAATTCTCTTAGTTCTTACGTCATCAACTAATTGAATTACAAATGTTTTGTATTATCGGCGCTCTTTTCCCGTGTAGACGAAGGTATTATAACGATTATAATCATTTTTGTTGATTTCGTTTGCCATAGTATTGCCATAGACCAAATAAATAATACTTCATCCATGATGAGTCTACTGCCTATTTTCGACCCCATAATTACCAGGTTCGTCACCTCTTACGCTCGATTTAATATTATCTCAGTATGTATTTCTAGACTACAGGCAAGCATACTCAAAGGATTATCACCTATGATAATTATGTTTGATTGTCGGATTCCGAGCAAGTGTACAAACAAATTGTGCTAATATTTGTTTGGATTGCTTGTATTTAACTTAGCTTTAATTGAAGTCAGAATTATTGAATAATATTAGTTTTGAAAGACAAAAAATACTGGTTACTTACCTACTTATACTCTTTAAAGCCCTTGCTGGTAAGACGAATAAAGACGCATTTGAGTTGGCCAGTCAAAAAATAATTAGACGCAACTTCAACTTTGTAGACTGGCTGACCAATATAGGTATTAGGGTCTCATCATACTCTGTAGGTATAGGTATGTATACTTGTATATTACTTACTAAAGTCAGCTGGGTTGTGGTGCATAGGACAGGGCAGGCCGACAGTTCGTAGGAAGGGAACCATGGCGGCTGTGTCGCCCTGGTATACGCACTGGCCGTCAGCGATTACGTAAACCTGAAACGAAGATGATACACGTGTAAAGCATAGCCGTTTTTGTCTTTAAATAACAGGTTTGTTGCCTTGTAAAAACACACTTTAATTCACATAAGTAATATAATTTAGTAGAGAACGTAATATAATTGCATAGACATAATTATAATTATTCATATTAATTTATCAAGCCTGTGATACCTACCCGACGGAATAGACAAAGGAACAACTTTATGTTAATAGAAAACCACATTTAGATTTAAGAATAATTACTTACATGTGGATTTTTTTTCTATGAGGAACGTATTTATTTCTGTTTTAATATTTTATTTTATTTATTGGGGACAAAAAATAGTTACATGCCAATCTTAACCAAAAATTCTTAAATTAGTACATTACTTAGAAATACATTTATATAAAATCCATTCTATATTTATGTTACTACACATGTAACCCACACCATTGTCCATGATTTCACAAAAAAAAACAAGTTAAAAGAGAACTGACGTACAGTGTGCATCTAAGACTGTTAAGGGGAAAATACAAGCGCGCTGAAAAGAAGAAAAACAAAAAAATTACTTAAGAATTCAGTAAATATCTCTATTGATTTCACCTTAAAATGATGTTTGGCAAGAGTAAATATGTCAAGCTCCATAAAGTGAGTGTTATTATTATAACTATTTTACAACTTAAATCTAATACAGAATAAAAACAATTTATACAAAAATAAAAAGTTAAAAATCATCAAAAAATTCATCCCCACCGATGTCAACCGGTAACGTGCCCAAAAGACTGGCAGCATTACTTACATTATATCCAAATAACTGATATCTATCATTAGCATTTGTTGTACCTATAGGTACCTACCTACTTAATCTATGCAGGTAGGATTCTTAAGTATCATAGGTAAATGGTTATCATGGCATTATTGTCACCTAGAAGTAAGATTTGAAAGCTCTAAGGAAGTTCGAGTTTAAAACTAATTGCCTTTTTCAATGTCATGTGAACGAACTTTCTAGTCTAGTCTAGACATAAATCTAGTTAAAGTAATTGTCGAGCATCGTGATGAAAGCTAGCGACTCTCATTGAGCAGAGCATGGTAACAAATGGGATTATAGGTATCGGTCACCCATCAGATAGCCGACCGTGGCAATCGTTACTGAACCACGAGCAAAACTGTAGGGATTGCTTGATTATGAATGATTTGGTTTTAATGCACTGGGCGTCTATAATCACGTATCTAAAACAATTATTACCTACACGTGTAGCCGCGTTAAATATAGGTTTCGGTACCTACTGTTACATTGTATTTTGTTATTCGTCCGACTCGTAAGATTTGACGTCAATCTTGTTGGCATGTCGCGTGACTGGAGATAGTTTATTAGGAAGTAAATTTAGGAAATGTATAAGTAGTTGAGTTGTGAAGCGGTGAAAGGAAGGAAATGCTTCGTAAATATTTTTTAGTGTCCTAATTTTGACTTCATGATCTGTTAGACTGTCTTTCCATCAGCAATTTACGTTCGAACTAAAACAGCACTTAGGTACCTTCCTTGTACATAACAACCGCTCTACTAAGTAATTATTAAGAGTTATTTAAAAATCATCGACTTATCGAAGTTTAGACCAATAAATAACGTGACGTAAAAATGAGATTAAAAATCAATCCAAGACCAAAGTAAGTAAATAATTAAACATGGTATAAAAGGTGTTGTAAATAATCATGGATAAGTACAATCATGTTTCCCTAACACATAGCATGCAAACATTAAAGTTAAAATAACTTAACATATTAAAACTTATGCTCCATAAAATATATCGTAAGTCGTAAGACCGAGTATCCTACGTTACGTCTACAGACTTGTCAGACAGCTTATCTCCTAGTAGCTCTAACCCTAAATCCATGGAGGATATTCTCCATACCGGTCTATGAAATAACCATAGACTATGTTTGCATAACAAAAGGAAAATGTCAGTAAATCACAGTACATTGTGTAATCAACGTTGATTATATTCATTATGTAAATAATGGCAAAGTTATTAAACAATAGGAATCGCGCACGCCACTGACGTCACTGACACGATTGTCACGAACTTATTAGAAGTAATTTATTGCTGGCTTCATATTAATTTATCTTTTAGTTTTTACGTAGCTTTTTTACTAAAACAGTAGAAGGTGATACAGATTCCAATTTTGAATTTACTCTTTACAAATTAAGTTTAGTATTTGAAGATAGAATAATGTTTTTTTAAAGTATTTTCTACCCAAAAATGCCTATAGTAAAATATTCATCCTCTCACCTACATTATGAATCATCTACTTTCACATCAATAGTCGAATTAATCCTATAATCGTTTCCAGTATCTACAGGATATTATGGTTTAGCATTATCTTTAACAGGAAACTTTCAGCCTTCCGTAATTATTACTATACCTTCCGATTAATAACGAATATAAAGTACGATTAACCAACTCGTTTACTAGTATTTAATGCAATTATTGTATATTGCTGAACGATACTACAGCCTTATGACGCGATGAATGAATACAGTATTAGCTAATCATCGAGTAAAAGTCACGGTCACGGACTCCTCACTACAATATAAAGCTGGCTTCCAACGATGCGTGATTTGCGCACGGGTTCACCAGCCCGCACCGACGCACCGTGGGAAGGAAATCGTCTGCAGTAGCGCAGACACGTGCGTCCCGATGCAGTAAGAGTTCTCTTACATGCATCTTCTTTCTATACATGTTACAAGTATAATGATTTTCGAATGACTAAATTGTTTCCATTCTATCCTGGCTTCCCACTGTGCATGAGGTGCGCGAATTTGTGAATGCAACGTGGGAAGCCCTAATACAGCACCGACAATCGACATTTGTTTTTTGTAGAACTTAATTTTAATCACTGACGTATCCTACTCTACGCGTCTCTATGACGAATAACAAGTCACTCTATAGTACCAAAGTTCGGGGGGATCTTTACAGGTTTTTTTTTCGTATCGCCAAAAGCAGATGATCACATGGAAATACTTAAGTCATGCCAGAAAAGATTGTCCTGTCAACAAGGATGATAGTTTCCAATATTAGCATCGAATAGATACAGACGCTAAGAATATCCATTACATTATCTCAATCATGATTTCTCAAAGTGATAATTATTTATTGAGCGCTTTATACCTAGCTGTAAGCAATAAGTCACGATTGAAGGTGTGGACGTAATAAGACGGTAGTATTAATATTGTTACTAATTATATGTTCATAGTAATAATCGTGTTACTTAATTGTTGTGTAGTTACAATATTAAAGTTATAAAGAAATACATCTATATGTCTATGTTAAAGCCTCCCGATCGAACGATCCCGTCCAAAATTATGAGAGGAAAACCGATAAACATGTCAATTCGACTTACAACTTCCTGGGTAAAGAACGATCACCCATCCAAGGACTGAACTCATCGAGTGCAGTTTAACCCAGTATCATCGCTAAAATAAACAAGAAACTCCTAACCCTATTCTTTTCAAATCACATTTGACGACCTTATTTGCGCTGTGGCTAAACGATTGGTCTGCTGCGTTTAGGGATGCGGGTCCAATTCTCGCAGGGGAATAAAAATATCTGATTCTTAGACGTGTTTCCCGAGTCTAGGTGTTTGGGTATAATATGATGTTTCATGTTTGTAAAACGCACCCACAATACAGAAGAAAACAAAACAAAAAATATCACAAACACATGTCAACGCTCATTTTTTTTTCTTACTTCCGATGTTATTAATGCTTAATTTGTTTATATTTTATTGATAATGAGTTTTTATTTTGATGCTTGTTATTCTTGTTTTATTCAGGTTCATGACATTTTTACAATAAGATGATGCAAAACCGGTTTAACGCTATTTCAATTCATAATACTGGAACCGGCCTAGCCTGTTATTTCATATTGTCGGAGCTCCTATGACCTATCTAAAGGTTTTTGACCTGAAAATATCTAAACCGTTTTATGCTTGCCTTTTTAGATAAAATATGTATCAATTTTTTTTTAAATTATCGTCTTTGGGTATTGATATTCTGCGTTACCAGTATTTGGACCGTGTATGACAAATACCAACGAGCTTGTCTTTTTCTACTGCACAGGATTTAAAGTCTTAGAAGGAAATGTGGCCTGCTTAACCCTCCAAGAAATACCGTGAATCATCGCATACCTACCTTCTAGCCGATACCGAAACAATAAAAACAACATTGGTTGAGTTTTATAAACTCATTTATCAATTCACCCATGTATAACATACAAGCTCATTCCATTACGCTAGCTGGTTTCAAATAAATAATAAAAGTGTCAACCAGGAATTGCAATAAGTCAACAAAACACGGTACAATGCAGAAGCTTTACTTTGATATTTATGCCTAACAGCTTGAGGTCGTGAAAAATACAACAAATTAAGAATTGATAAAATTAATGGGATGTTAAGATAAAAAATACGAACACATAATTTTGCTGCAAAAGTAAGCATCGTTTGAAGTTATAAGCCGAAAAATAAATACTCAATTAAAAAGTGGAATTTGGTTTTATGAAAAAAATGCATTTTATGCTAAAGTTAATTAGTTTTCAGCACAATAATAGTACAATAAGTCATATTTAGTAGTAGTATTTTCTAATCTATTACCGATAGATGAAAATTCTGCAATATAAAAAAAAAATCAGATCTTTTCAAGGATAGACAACCCGGTAGGATAGATCCAGATATTATCATTACGCGTCAATAGTTCCAGTCTAACAAGGAAGTTAGCTCTATTATTATAATAATTGTTTGTTCCTGATGTAATCAAGAAAGTCATACAATTCTTACTCTTACTCTAAAACTACTTTTAAAACATAACACTGAAATCTCAAAAGCCTACCAATTTTAGTGAACTTCCAAAATATCAAGTTATAGCGTTTTTAAATCCCTAAATTCCGATACCACAAGCCTAAAGAGGAAATATATACATTTATTTTTAAAAACCGAATAAGGTTTTAATATCATAAATCGCATTGTTATTTTAGAAGCCAATCTAGAGAGGAGGTAGGGATTTCCTCTTTTATGAGGTGATTTATTTATTTATTTTTTGGACGGCAGATTTAATTAAAGGGGATTTGCTTAGCAGTGTACGTCTTCCGCCTGATGATGATGATGATCCTTAGGGTGATGACTCTCATAAAACCACGTAGCTTGGATTTGATACGTCAACTAATTGATGTTGCGTGCACAGTGCACACTCCATACACTGCATGGCAACTGCACAAGGCGGCTGCGTGTCGATCAGATAACAAAAATCAGACAATGGCGGTTCCATACAATCCTGTTTCGCTTCGACACGTGTAGGTGGACATAAACAACGAGCCATCGATGCTTGGACAGTTCAAGCATTGATCCACTTATTAACAGAACGAGGATAAGACTCAATAATACCATATTTAACTTCTGCGAAGACTGAACACCTAAACCAAATCGGTTGTCGTTGAATTTAACCAATTTGTTAGTGTTAATGTAATGTCTATATATTATACTAGTTTGTATCTATATTCCACAGCTCATCACAGTTTCCAAGTAATATGGGCTAAACCTATTGCCTTTCAGTGGACCGAAACCGGGTTGTTTGCCGCTCACGGGTCCGTTTTCGGCGATGGAAGTGAATTATATTCTCAATCCGCCAGTTCACGTGATATTGTCTCATGGGATTTGTATCTCATACGACTATATATACACTATTGTTTTAACACATTTGTATATAATCATAATTTCAATATCGTGTGCTATTAATAAAATGTTTCCCATGGCCATGACGTAGGGTTCTCATGGCAATCTTGGTCCTTAGCAAACCCACGCACACGTGGTACTTGTATTTATATATGTTAAGAGTAGGACGTACTTAAAACAGGTGGTGATGATTATTCCATTCCGATATCAGCGGATGATGATCAAGTAAGTTTGGGTGTGACCAAAGGGCAAGAAATTTCGAAGATTGTTTTACCTGATCGAACAGCTCCAATAAGGATGCGGCTGGTTGGTGGATGGTGCAGACAACAGTTCTTCCCTGTCTCGCCAGCTGTTTCAGCACTTTGACGCACTGAGTTGTGGTGACTGTGTCCAATCCACTCGTGGGCTCGTCAAGGAAGAAGATTGGCGGGTTGTTCACCAATTCAAGCGCTATTGATAACCTGCCGATAGAAAGTTTAATCTAATTTCACATTTTATCGTAAACCAGATACATGATATTAAGATATACCAGCACCGCTGAAGGGTTAGCCAAATGTATGTTGTTTAGTTACGTTTCAGCACTGCCTTTCGATTTATTTAATCTCAAAATTTTAACTTAAGAATCCCTCAGATTTTATAACGAACACAGGATTAAAATAATGGCAATTATAAAATAAGATTTAAATAAAAGAGGAAATCGACCCATGCGACCTATGTATAAATAATATGTTGCCATGTTCCAAACAAAGTCAAAATGTCAATAAGTACTGTGGTTTCTCACATTGTAAACAACAATTACGCAGCGAATACAGTTAATTAACTGAACTTTCCTTAAACCATGGGTATAAATAGAAGTACCTATAAGAATAAGGAAATTGTTATTTCTTTTCCAACACGTGGAAATCGAGTCGTATTTTGTTCTTTGACACACCGAGGTGACTTCCTTGAACCTTATTCAGATATTTAACATACAAAGGACTTGTTTGCAATGCTAATTCCTCTTTTTATGAGCATTACTGTTAGCGAGTTCATCATAACGGTTTTGAAGGCGATATAACCATATATTTTTTTGTTATATTGCCTTACAACGATGCAGTACCATTAATCTTTTTCTTTCGAAATCGAAATAAAGAATTAAATAAAATCGACGTTTGGTATGTAACGGGTATTATATAAATTTCAGTCACAAAGTAACATAACATCACGCCTGTATTCCCCGAAGGGGTAGGCAGAGGTGCACATATAGTACACCCACATTTGGCCAGTTATGGTTTTAGGTCCCAATGTAATAGGAGGCGAGCGCAGAGTATTTTAGGATAGATTATAGTATGTAGCTAATTAATTAATCATTATCTAGCTACACATTTTAAAATTAAAGCAATCTTTATTTATTAGGTTTCTCATTGAATTTGTACCTATTCAGGCAATTGCATGTACCCATAGGTACAAATAATATAACTGAACAGGTGTATTATATCCTTTTTCTTTGTTTTTACGTCCTCAATAGCTTTGTGAAATTTTTGTATACACTTCAGTATAACCTTAAGGTCACCGGATACTTTTGTCTTAACTAATTTTTGTATGAGTCATACTCAAATTCTCATGTTTCTCATAATGGAAAAAGTAAATGGCAACAATTCATCGAATTACATTTTTGGGATGCATATTCAATACATAAACATTTCTCAAACCCAAAATACGAAATGGGGTCATTGACCAAATTTTTAAAAAGACGAAACCAAAAATTTCGAGAATAAAACTGGTGTCTCGCACCTTCATTTGTCAAGTTCATTCCACATTTTGTCAAGATTTAAAAAAGTACGTTTACGAACTTGTTTCTAGCTCATAATCTACTGCTGTTACTTCGGAGCCGGGTAAGTAAAGACATTACACAATGCACAATGCATAAGGTTCTTGTAAACAAACTGTTGTCTATACAATGTTCGTGGGAAAGTTTTACCGCAGACCTTAGGAAATAGGTGACTGACCGACAACAGCTTATAATTATTCGCCGATGGCGTCATGGAAGAAATTTAATTTAGTCGGAACTAATCAATTTTCTTTGGATATTTAATTGGAAAGATTGTGATCAATATAAATTGCAATTATAAGCAGGCATTTTGAATGTACAAAACAAAATAAAATGAAAGAACCAAGAGTTATGGTTTTGACTTTCAGTAGAACCTTTTGGTCCGAAATTTTGGGATTTTAAGACTTGCCTTTTGGGTTTCTTAATCTTTTTGGGTTTTTAATCTAATTAGTTAAAAATTACCATTTCAATTTCCACATTAGAAAAGGCTAACAACACTTGTTTGATCTCATGATTAAACCCAAGAGTTGACTGCAAGACAAACGAGGTGATTCTTTAAAAAAAAATAACATTAACTAGTACTAAAATTTTCAAAGCAGTATAATATAAGTATAACTGAACTCACCTCTTCTTCTGACCGCCCGATAGCATATCTGTCCTCGTGTGCTGATGTTCTAGGAGACCCATCTCTTGTAAGATCTCCTCTGAAGGTGCCTTCGAGCCTTTTGGCACCTTCAACCTGGCTGCAACGTCCATGGCTTCGCGCACAGTCAGCAGTGGCTGGAGCAAATCCTCCTGGGTGATGTAACATGAGGACCTCTGGAAAAGCTGCTCGTCTCTTGGCTGCCCATTAACCAGAAGTTCTCCTGTCACGCCCGCAGATCTGCATTGAGAATTTGTGGTGTTATTGTTGGACGGAAAATAGTACCTACGTTACAGATATTTGCAGTCTATGATACATTTCCTCCGTAACCTATACAGCCTCAGTTTGTTAGTACTTAAAAATACTTCAATTCGAACCTAAAAAAAATAATGCTTTTGATTTGGTATGAAATAAGACAAAGGTAGGTAGGCTATTTTCGAAATCCAGACAATATAAGTCCCAAATATAAATGTTTTCCATTCAACGAGTAGGAACAATGGGAGTGTTAGAATAACTAAGAATATTTTACCTTGTCTCTACATTGTCCGAACTGTTCAATTGGCCTCCACTACTTATGATAAAAACCTAATATATTAATTGTTGAGGCTACATTATTACATTATCTGATAACCCCTTTAATTATCTTACAACAGTGTCGAACTCCTAACAGATCCGTAATTAATTGCAACTAATTATATTTAGAGTAACCGTGCTTATACCGAAATATAATTAAGTCGATTTTTTGTTGGTATTAACTTTATTATTAAGGATATTATGTGGAAAGCAACGTGGCTGTTTTACGAACAAGAAATTAGATGAGTGATTTACTAACAAGCGAAATATGGGTGTATCTTATTTATAAAGGAGAATACAGCAGTTTAACCCTCCAGGAATTTAGAATTATTATTTTACATTTAGTGTAAGTATATATTTAATTTATTACGTTTCGTAAGGACTTTATGTGTACTCTACTAAATGTCGAGTTATTTGATGAGCGCTTTCGCAATCAATATCTACATCAAGATTTTAATGTTAGGCTTTATGGTGACGAAACATTATACACACATATTTCATTATCAGCTATGAACTATTGAATGCGATGAGGATTCGCTTTTCAAACCGATAAGAAGATATATTTGAAATAAACATATACTTACCTATTTACATAATTAAAAACACTGGCAAGTATTAGTGGCTAGTATATAAAATAGTTTTAAATAACATTGTATTGTGTGAGAACTAAGAAGGTCTTTAACCTGCAATAGGATAAATATGCATAGAATATAAATGAACTGGTCATTTACAGGTCATATCATCATGCCTAATGGCCTGAGCTAAAAATAATCTAATACGTTCAACCGTTATATTCATACGGTGTTATTTAATTTACGTGCGATAGAAAAACAATGCTTATAGCCAGTATTTACTAGAGGAAAATCTTCATTAATTAACATTCTTAAAAAAAAACGAAATGTGACATTTCACGTGATACCTATCTATGTATGCCTAATTGAGTTTCGAAAACACAAACTCGTTTCGAAATTTTTGGGATTCTTTAATTAATTGTTAAAAGTATATCGTAACTGTATTTTTTTCTTCGTAATTAGCAGATTTCATCAGTGTGTGTAGTTAAATGTAGATTATTATCTAGATAATAAACCAAAAGGTTGCCTGACATAGTTTAATAAAAAAATAACCGGCTTTCACCTATTTCTGATACATATCTTGAAAGAAAAATAAACTTTTTCGGCACTTTTTAAAACGCAATCTTTCGAATCCAATCCAATATGTCTGGTCTCAGGCAGACTACTATAGTCTACTGTTTGCGTAATTGACAAAAATCATTATGTATTGTACCTGTATCCAGATAGAGCATTGAGTAGCGAGCTCTTGCCGGCACCGGAGGGTCCCATGATGGCCACCAGCTGTCCCGACGTAAACCTGCCATCTACGCCCTTCACTACCACCTTGCGCGGTCCTGAAACAAAAGAGGAATAAAATTAATAAACTTTTAATTCAAAAAGAGTGTCAAAGGGTTGTGTTTGAAGACCTACCTTACCATGGACTCTTAAAGCAGGAAATTTTACTTTGTGAACACGAGACACCGTTACGTGCAGTGTAGTGTGGTCCTCAAAGTAAATTGTTCTGCTACAAGAGTTCATGGTGAGGGGGCAGTTTTTGCACTGCAATGTATTACTAAAGTCATATACAATGTTCTAAATAAACGAGCCCAACATTTAAAGGACACTGCATGATTTTATTGCACTGGAACCGGCGCTCTCACTTCCAATCAGCCCTTAGGCAGTAAACCAGTTTTCAATAACGCAATGATTGCAAATGAGATAAGCTTTCGTCAGATAAACAGTTCGTACCTTTACTACGTTACTTAGCGTTAATTTTGGAACATTAGGCTCGAAAAAAATGTGTGTAGTCTCTGTGACTTCTTTTAAAGTCTTTAAGTATTTATGTTTGTCGCATCACAGTCTAAGAACTCTAAAGAATATTTAACGCAAGTTATATCTCAGTTCTAGATGGCACAATTAGTCTTGATAGGAGCCGAAAGAAGAGATTAGTGTAAAAAGTAATCAGATTAAAACTTTTCATTTTAAAATTGCAATACAGAAGTACTGCTCCGTAACCTTCCTACATCATCACGTATTTTTATTTATGTGTTCTTATTTCGATTCTATGAAAAAGTATATTAAAACAACAGTGTGTTCGATTGCATCCGTTCGTTAACAAGCAAACAACCAACCTCCTCATTTGACTTCGCTACGCTCGCCTCGCTCATTTCTAGCTTAGCTTTCAGTATAACCTTTACCCACGCCTCTAGCTATTTTTATACGATAAGTCAATGACACTTGAGTTTACGATCGGTGCACCGGCTGCGCTTAGCTTTCTGATTAAACGATCTTTATCTTTTATCCTGATAACAACACTGCCTTGTGCAAATAAATGTTAAGATCCTATAACATTCATATTTAAATTTCATTTACATTTATATTTCAGTGTTATTTGAAACATGCCTACCTACATAATGTAGTTCTCGAATGCTTCTGCTGACATAGTAGGTAAAGTCGACTTTAAGCCCCCTTACCGTGAACACTTAAAGCAGGACATATTCCGCCGTGGAAGGGAGATGCCACGCTACACTGCACGTAGCGGCCTCTCGCTTTCATAACGACATTGAACTCCAGCTTTATGAGATCATGGTAAGTGGCAATACTGCGATTGTTTCATCGACCAATCTGGCAAACCAGATTGAGATCACTTGCGATTCCGGTATTTTAATACCTCCCTTTTAAAGGAGGTATTAAAATGGTTTTTACACTACAGTATCATTTATATTTTACCTAGCTACAATTTTTTTAAAGCGAATGCCGGTTTTCATTCCATACTATTCTCAGCTATTTCGCTTTATATCTCTCTCTTTCTTCATATAACCAAAAAAATTGAAATAGTAACGAAATCTTGAATTTTGAAGCTTGAATATACAATTAGTTACCAACGTTGTCGTTACAAGCATAATGGTTTTTTTAAGTACACACGAGACAAGAGAAACAGTCGTATACCTAATTTTCGGCCAAAAAATAATGCAGTGTTGATTTTAAACGGATCTCTTTATAAAGTTGTTATGACAAACTGCGTTAATAAATGTTGCTATAAGCTACGGCTAAGAAAGAGGTAAATAATATGTTGTGTCGTGTGTAAGCTTAGTAAATCCTACAGTTTACAGGCAATATTTATTTATAGGTATAGATAGATAAGTAAGTTCTTTTAATTATTTACAAATATTGCATTGGGTTCAAATCCCGGGTCCGGCAAAGTATTTTCCATTAGGTAATTCTCAATAGCAGAACGGAGTCTGGATATTTATAATGTCCTCGGTTGATGGCAATATAAGGCTCGGCCCTTTTTACATACAGACCCAAAACATAACTGGCGAAATGTGGGTGTACTACATGTGCACCTCTGAGACCATGTGGATCTCCTTCGGGATATACAGGGGTGATGCTAATGCTATGTTATGTTATTGCATTGTATGTACACACGGTTTTGGCAAACCAAACCTTATGCAAAAACCGCCAAAACGTCAGTTCAAGGTTTATCCATACGATTAACTATAAAAATAGCAACCACAAACTCGTAACATAAGTAAATAAGCTATCCGAAAAGAGGTAAATACCTCTAACACACATTTCTAGAAGTCCTGCGTATAATCTATAAATTATTTACATAGCTTATTGGAAGTACCCAGGCAACGAGCCAATCAATTCAATTGTCCTCCATTAGGCTCCACGCTATTATTCTATTGCATTATTCAGAGTACTATTAAAATGCAATATGATCCTTCTGCCAAAAGGTATAAGAAATAATATCATGCAGGAGGTTATAGAAAATCGATTGTTCTCTAGTCAACGGTGGACTACGTCGCGTTCAATGGGTTATATTCACATTAGCACAGATCACAGATTCATAGGTTAAAATCTGACTTAAGCAAATTCATGCATGAAGTACAAACAACTAATTTAGTAGGTAACTTAATAGTTCATACAAGAAAACGTTTGTATAACACAATAAAAATATTGTGTTGATCAACGATAAGCACCAGTATATTCGCGAGAAGTTTGCCGAAATTCAATTTGCATATTTTTACATCAAGGAATAAAAACAATACATTAAATTCTTCATGCAGCATATGAAACTTAATGACAATGAAAATGTACTGGAATGTTTCTTTTGTCGTCAAAACGGAACATTTCCTATAATAAATTAATGGGCGTGGAAAGCACCGCGCGGCGCTTGCCGGGCTTCGGCCGAGAAACAGTTACGTGACCCAACAGCCGCCGAGTGCATGCACACCTTGCACTTGATCGTTGAATGCGAGAATCGAGAACCGATTATATTAAATCGATAAGATACAACGTATCGATGAGTTCGATTAAGGGATGCTTAGGTCTAACGAACACACAGTTTAGTAGGTAGTAAACGATAGATAAATTAGGAATTTATGCAGGAATATATTCAGAATTTATACCTATGAATTGGTATAAAAATATGTATTAATTCTTTTTGAGAAAATAACTGTTGGCAATTAAATCAATATTTTCTTTTTGTTCTACAAACTTCTTTACGAAACCATGGAACTAATTTTACCCCGTTCTTTCCGGGATAAGCTTGTATACGCGAGGGCAGAGGAAAGTAAAGTAAAGAACCAATAGGATTACGGCATTTACTTTAAAAAGAAAATATTAAAAAATTACTGGAATAGTGAAATTACATTGGTTATTTGCAACAAATCTCCTCCCCTTTTTGTTTGGTCTCTGCTTCAGCGGTGTCCGGGTCTTAAGCCTATATCCTATCGCTGCCTTCATATACAATTGTATTACGATCAGTTTAGTGATGATGAGGTAACACGCAGCCAGATATTTTAACCATTTATAACAGAAGACATACCTACAAGGTGTGTGTTTCCTTTTGTTCTATATAAAGCGATGTTATTAAACCGATACTCTCACTTTACGGCTTCAATGTCATACCTACAATCGTAAATCATATTATGTCGTCGTGTCGACACGAACATACATAAATTAATCTTGAGAATTGTATTGTCCATCATTTGAATAACAAATAAAAGCGAGTGTGAACTATGTATTATTAATTCTATATCATCGATTCTATAAAACCGAAAGAATAAATTCATTCATTCGCTTTTATAGGATGCTGTAACAAGCTTCTCAAAGACTACTGTTACATCTACGGAGCATATAAATCCTTACTACTTAGGTTACTTTTTTTAACGTCACCCTACACCATAAATTTGTCCTGTATCGTTTCACAAATACACAAACACCCAGACTCGAGAGAAACATCCGTGGATCGCACATATTTTTGTCCCATGCAAAAATCGAACCAATCGCTTTGCCACTGCGCCAATCAGGTCGTCGTTTGAAATATAAGTATAAACATGTTTTTTTATAAATAATTATTATCAGTGGATGCAATATCTATATAATTATGTATGTCCGTAGAAGTTAGGCAGTATTTACGGGTGGTCTGAACCCAGGAACTCTGACAACGAGTTTTGCCGAGGGGTGTCGTATTTCGTAGGAACTTGTAGAGGTCAGATAGGCAGTCGCTCCGTAATTATAAAATACTAGTCAGCTGCATCCGGTCAGACTGGAAACCGAATCAACAACAGATGAAAAAAAGCTAAATTGTGATAATTACATAAACGACACTCGGTCTGCTTTGTGTAAGTATAGACTGGCCTGCAAAACTAACTATCACACTTTTGAATTGCAATTAAAGTAATATAATGTATAATATTAGTTGGAAATAAAAATGTATAGTTTCATAGAAAGCTAAAAAACATTATTAGCTATAAAACACATATCTCTAACTTCTATTGTTCAGAAAAAAAAAATTAAAGTTAGTATTTACGTATGTACGAACAGAAAATTACACTTATACACATTACTTTTATCAATAGATTAATACCATTAAGTACAAAATATTGTATGAAGAAATAAAATTTTAGTTGTGTGATGTGTCCCATTGGTAATGGTCCATTGACAAAAAAAACTTGAACTGATACTAATTAAATATCGGCCCAATACAAGGTTTATCGCTCCTTAATCTGCTGTCAAATAATACTACAAAAAAAAGCGTGTAAATACACTGTCAGTAGGTATATTTTTTACGTCTAACATCATTCAAATTAATTATAGGTGTTCGTTTCCGATTGAAAAAGAATCCCAAAAAGATGACGTCCATAAATAAGTTATCAATTTAGCATTCTATATTTAGATTTCTAAATTTAATGGGGTACCCAGAAGGTTAAATATTCATATAGAAAAAACTTATATTTACGTTCAGTTTAAGTTGTTGTTATTCTAATGAGATAACGTCACACTAAATTAAAAAATATAATTTTGGGTTGTTGACTGCCCTTTTTACACGCTTTATATTAGGTTCACTTGTATGTATGTTTGTAACCGACTTCTTTGGGCGCGATTTTGACCCACTTTAAACAGCTAGATTTCGTTCAAACTTTGTAGATTTATCGAGGACCGATGACAATACACTAATTTGATAAAAAAAATAGAAAATAAAAATAGTTTAAAAAAACTAAAAAACACGCTTTTTATCGAAAACCGAACTAAAAAATAGAAAATAAGTTTTAATAAATTTAAATTAAGAATAGTGTTAAAAATTTCAATAAATATAAATTAATAATAGTGTGAATAAAAAAATATATATTTTATTTAATAAAAAGCGTGGGGTGCTTTTTAAGATATTATCAAAATGATAATCACTCTACTCATATATGTCAATAAAATATTTATAACTATTGACACCATGCACCCCACGCTTTTTTTTAAATAAAATATTTTTTTTTTATTCTCACTGTTATTAATTTACATTTATTGAAATTTTTAACACTATTCTTAATTTAAATTTATTAAAACTTATAGTTTTTTTTAACTATTATTTTTATTATTAATAACACACTTGTTGGTTACTCGACCATAGGAGAGACAGGTGTGTGACAGGTGAGCACCGTAAACCTCGGACCAAGAATAAATAAAGCGTGTAAAAAGAACACAGTCCGTCATCCTTGGTACCAACAGATAAAAAACTGAAGACAAATTGTTGTTATCTACACCTACTAATTTATTTCAATAATCTACAGATCCGGTATTAATGAAGGTTTGTTAATAAAGGGTGTTTAACCACAACATCAAATCATGCAGTTTTTTGACCTATCTGATTAACAATCTTAATTGACTTGTTTATACGATCAATCATAATTTGCAAATGGATCTAAATCAAGACTTACAAATGCTTAACTAGGTGTCTTACTACAAACATTACATTACATAGTCCAAGGAAAGTTTATTTGGTGAGAAAGCGGTACGAAAATCGCTAGGTCAGCTAGTCTACATAATTGTCTTGGTTTTGATTAATCTGTTTTACAAAAATGAATGAAGCAAAGTAAAAATATAATCTATCTAATGCTACATTGATGTTAATTCTATTTCACGAGTTTCACGCCATAATTGTCATATAAGAAGCAATACAACATTCTTCAATCGACTTAAGTATAATATATAATTACACTACAAATAATACATAATTATGCATTTTCTTTTCCTGAAAAATGGCTGTTATTATATGTCAATTTATGTAGAGACAGCGCTAACGACTTTATAACTTTACTTTAATGATACCTAAGTAAATACAACTTCATGAATTGAAACTAATTGTTTGAAAACTGTTACCATGGTTACGGCCTTTGAATTTAAGCAACCATTTTGTGAAACTAGCTTCGACAGTCTGTGTAAAAAATACTCCGTGTTTTACGGACTAACATTTTATTTATATGTACCTATACACTCACTTAGGAATAATGCTATCTCCACACAAAATATCATAAGTATTCGTTCAGGGATGTAGTCATGATGAGGTACCAAAAATATTTAGAACAAATCATTATACAATTGTTGGTGAATCATACATATACTATGTAGGCACTAGCTTGTGAAACAATAATGATGTAAGCAAATGATAAAATATAGTTCTACTGTTAATTTAATTATCTAAATCCGAAATCCTTGTGGAAAATAATTGGTGCATATCTATAGACTAAGTGTTTCATGAAACATTGAAATGGATTTAGCTATTACGACACACCGTTTACCGTTTCCGAATAAAAAACTAAACCTGTTTGGTAATCGTTTGAAGTAATGTGCACAAAAATTGTAAAAATATAAGTAGGTAGATATACTCAAGGACTTTTTAGATAGCTCATGCAGCTAAAACAATCAGTGCTGAGAATATTAGGTAATAGAATAATAGGATTATTTCATTAATTTATTATTATCATCATTTATCTTATTCTTTTGTTTCATTCTAATTACTGTCTGAGATTGCCGCAATTTGCATTTAGGCTTTAATAAAACGCATAATTAATCTATAAACACTTATCTCACAAGGTCATAAGTTAGGTCAATTTCGCAGATTCCATATTATTAACTGATAGATCCTTGTATCGGGCTGAGATTGCACTCATCAAATGCGTGGGTAAGTTCAAAAAATCGTCAAAAAACTTAGACCATAATACAACCAATAAAAATTACTTTTTTATTTCCTGCTTAGACTGAGACAAGTCAGAGTGGTATATTATAAGCCTAGATCTCAGCCTTAGTGAGGGCATTCCCATAATAACCTTTGTACAGTCGGCTACGTCAAAATCTACACGCGTATCAATGTCTAATAATAACACGTCGTAAGAGCCAAACGCGTCTTAATATAGAACGGTCTCAATTTCACTTTACAAAGTAACACTTAAGTGCCAAAATTCTCTATACATAATTGGTGAAAGTACAGAATACATAGCGAATGGAAAACCTTGTCGAAAGGCAGAAGAAATTTGTCAATACGTACTATAAGCTAAGAATTTATTAAAATTTATTTTCTTGTCGTCTTGGTATTATAATAAATCTTGGCTACATAACATTTAATAATACCTACAAGGTTATTTGTTATTATAAATAGAAAGTTACGATGTAATATCTGCTTACAAACATGAAATTAATCCCGCATCAGAAAACCAATACAAACGTATAAATCAAACCGCTTGGATTAAAATAATACTAGGTACAACACAGCCGACGTACCTTGGCTGTCCTGAAGTTAGCCGATTAGGCGCAGTAGACAAAATCGTTCCTAAACGATCCATTGCGCAGCTATATCGGCTTACTTCAGGACCGCCAGGATACGTCGGCTGTACTGTATATTGAAGTTAGAGGACCAACGAACTAGTTTAATTTTTACAGCAAAAGGACTCCGAGTAAAAAAAAATCATAAAATTAAAATCTGCGGGAACAAAGTCGCGGGCGGTAGCTAGTTCTTGATATTTGCGAGCAAAGATCAATCAATTTGAACTCCACTTAACCTCTACAAAGCATAGTAACATCGGTAGCTACTTTGTATTACTTACTGCAGTTTGCAGTTTCACAGTTATCTGAGAAATCGAGTTGGGAACATTGAAACGGTAAATCGATAACAGTCTAGAAGCTGACACTTTGCCCGCCGCATAGGCGCATACGGCACGTTTCGGCGCGTGCGCGTGATTCACGTGGTCACGGTCCACGTATTCACGACTATGGTTCTGATTTGCAGTAATGATTAATTATATTACTAAAATTTGAATGTAATTAAAAATGTGGTAGCTTGAGAAAGATTTGTTTTACCTCATTATACATATTATTAGATTAGATGAATTGAAAGGTTGTTGTAATTAACGTAGCGTTATGTTTTAGTATATCAACATGATCGTAACATTAAATTAAATTATTTTGTAATTTTAATGGACTCAAGGTATTGGAAGTTGACGCTTTTCTGGCAAGACGAGAGACGGAAACTGTATTGTATAGAATACTAGCTACTTCGTACTACGTCTCGTTCTTTGCTTACTGCTCGGATACCGTCCACTGTACGTGTGGTAGTTGGTTTGACCTTTTTTTCGCAGCAATTTTCGTAAGAAAAGATTTTTGGGTAGAATTAGTTTAACATACAATACTTTTCATATTTCATAATACACTTACTATACGTTTTTTATCAAAAAATGCACAGCCCCCTTACTACGAACTCTTAAAACTGGACAGTTTACTGCGTAGAAGCGAGAAACTGCTACGTGCAGTGCAGTGCTTTGTCTCGCTCCCACAACGTAAATTGACCTGTTTTAAGAGTTCATGGTAAGGCGGCAGTTCCCGTGAAAATAAATAAGGAAAGCCGCGTGAATAAGCCAATATATTAATAAGACAATCAATATACATTCTGAGTGTTGCCATCTATTACTAATATGGCTATCATTACAATGCATTTAGGGCACAAAGATCACTCCACACGAGTAGGTACTATGACGAGGTCGTATAAGCTGCGCATGACATCCGCTCATCCATATATTGTTTACTGATAATACAACACGCACTGCTGATTATGCCGCAAAAACGTGATACGAAGATACGCACTTTATTTGTCACAATACTTTTGATATTTCTGCGGTATACAGTTTATGCAGACAAGGCGCAGGCAGTCAAGCCAAAATTTGCAAAGAATTCCTTTCTGCCTTCATTTTATCATGATATTTAATAATTAGGACGTAGGTAAAGGATGGGCTCGATGTTACCAACCTCGTAACATACAGAAACTCCCAGACTCGGATCAAACATCTGCGGTTCGCACAAATTTTAGTCCCGTGCCGGAATCGAGCCCGCAACCTTAGCGCAGCAGTCCAATTGCTTAGCCACCGCACTTATCAGGTCGTCATTATCAAATAATAATAGAATTATTACCTATTCAAGCTCGTTAGTATAAAATTAAATTACTTTAATTAATAAGTAATTAGGCTAGGCTAGGCTAGCAACTATATCTTTGAGTATTTAGTTAGTAAGAAAAGCGTGGGAATATTATATACATAAATAGTTAAATAGTTACTATGGGCTAATATTTTCAACATTTATTTGACGTCCATTGTTAGTCTCCTAATTAAAAGAATATTAAAAAAAGTCCAATGTACTTTTTAATATAATGCCTAATACAATAAATAATAATAAATTAAAACCAACTTTTAATAGCGAGCGCTACGGAATCCTGCCCCCTTACCATGAGCTCTTAAAGCAGGATAGTTTACGTCGTGGAAGCGAGACGCTGCTACGTACAATGTAATACGGCGTCTCGCTTCCACAACGTACACTGTCCTGCTTTAAGAGTTCATAGTAATTGGGCTGAATCCTGATGTTGAACTTCCTATTGGTAAGATAGATTATAATATTTACTTAATTCCAGCCGTCGTTTTTTAATATGTCGTGTATACTAATGCGATAAAAGTGTACCTACTGAAATACGTAAAACAATAAAAAAAATGAATCTCATAACATAAACATAACATCACGCCTGTATTCCCCGAAGGGGTAGGCAGAGATGCACATAATACGAGGGTCAAACTGAAAGTTCTTAGAAAATCAAAAACTGATTACATTAGCCAGTTATTAGTTTTATTATATCTTTTCAAAATATTGTCCATTCACGTCAATACACCGCTGCATGCGATGGAACCACTGGGAAAAGCACTTTGCCCACTCGTCTTTAGGGTTCTCTTCAATGGCATCGCGATACGCAGCCACCGCTTCTTCAGCATTCATAAACCGCTTTCCTTTAAGTTTTTCTTTAATTTTTGGAAATAAATAAAAATCACAAGGGGCGAGGTCGGGGCTATACGGCGGGTGACCCAGTAATTCAACGTTTGATGTCGCCAAATAGTCGATCGTTCGCTTAGCAGTGTGCGACGAGGCGTTGTCGTGGTGAAGGAGGATCCTACTGCGAGGTCGTTTCTCTCGAACTTTTTCCAAGACAAGTGGCAAAAAATTGGTAGTGTACTATTCTGCAGAAACTGTTTTTTGATCCTCTAACACAATTGTTGCGAAATGACCTATCCTTCCAAAGAACGAGGCCACCATTTTTTTTCCCGCACTTCGATCTCTCTTCACTTTAGTTGGCAACCTCTCGAAAGGAAACACCCACTGAGCAGATTGTCTTTTGGTTTCAGGATCATAACAGTAAATCCAGCTTTCGTCACCTGTTAGTATGTCGAACACAGCATTTGAGTCACCTCCGTTAAATCTTTCAATCATTTTACGGCACCAATCCACACGATGGAGTTTTTGAGCCTCAGTCAAATTATGAGGTATCCACCGGGCGCAAAGCTTCCTGACTGCTAAATGTTCGTGGAGGATTTTGTGCACTTGACTCATACCGATGCCTAAGCTTGTCCGAATCTGCTGATAGGTCACTCTTTTGTCAGTCTCTATCATACGCCGCACAACACAGATGTTATCTTCAGTCGTCGCCGTAGAAGGCCGTCCCTCACGTAAATCATCAGTGAGATTAGTGCGACCACGTTTAAACTCATTAAACCAGTTGTAAACTGTCGCACGAGATGGGGCTTCATCGTGAAAGGCCAATCGTAGTCTATCATAACTTTCTTGTTGACTTAAATGACATCGAAAGTCATAAAAAATCATTGCACGAAAATTTTCTCGTGTTAAATTCATGTTGACGTGACACAGACAATTTTCAATTTGCCGCCAAATCGTAAAACAAATGACAAATTAATGAAATATATACTCAGTAATATTGGCAAAGAGTTCTATTTTCAAATTTTAGAATTATTTTTTTATTATATTGTTTATAAGTGGCCAGTTCTAAGAACTTTCAGTTTGACCCTCGTATAGTACACCCACATTTCGCCAGTTATGTTTTTAGGTCCCAATGTAATAGGGGGCGAGCCTATTGCCATCAACCGGGCACAAATTCAGACTCCGTGCTGCCACTGAGAATTACCTAATAGAAAAACCCAGTAACACTTTTGCCCGACCTGGGATTTGAACCAATAACCTCGTGCTCAGCAGTCGCGCTTAGCGACCACTAGACCAACGGTGCAAAATGAATCTCATTTACATGTATTATTCTAACATACATAGTGTTTAGTTAATTTGCATGATAATATTCCATTTAACCGGTTTGCATAAGTCCGCGGACGCTATAAAGTTTCCGGCCATCCGGTCAATGTAGACAATTATTTATGGAGCTATGTTGCATTGTTCAATAGTTCACACGTTACGAAAAGATTTGCAGAATAATAAATCATTTAGTCCGCACTATAAATTAGCATACATTTTGTAATTATTCGTGTATGGTATATGGTATCCGACTGTATTCGGAAATGCCCAATACACTTGCCTAAGTGTCTGTTATCCCTACTAATATAATATTATAAACGCGAAAGCTTGTAAGGATGGATGGATGTTTGTTACTCTTTCACGTAAAAACTACTGAATGGATCTTAATCACATTACATATGGAGGTAGCTAACACACTGGATTAACACATAGGCTACTTTTTATCCCGATAAAATGTAGTGGGTAACACCGCGGGGTACAGCTAGTTAAGCTATAATTTTAATACTAATTTATAACTTGATTTCATAACATATTTGTAAAATCTAAAAGTATTTTTATGTAACTTTGACTGTAGAGCCATTGGTTTCTCTATGGTAGATCTAAATATCTATTTTATCTACTCCAATATAAATCATCTAAGATATTTTTTGTCATAATTGCATTGTAGCTTATAATGTATTTATTGTTAAGTTATTATTCTTATTTTCTTCATTACGACACAATTTAAAATTACAATACTACATAATTTATTATGTAAATTCTATACAATAATATTATTGCAAACCCTTTTGTACGGGTTACGTCAGGTCAACCTTTTTTGCTTGAAGTATGACGATGTAACTTATAATCTGATAAGACTGTATTAATAATTTCATATTAAAATAACAGCGATTGGCTAACGGTGTATACTGTATACTCTAAAAAGGGTCCCCTGAGTATTTTTAACTTCCGACAGAACTGGATATACAATGAAAAAAAATGTGTATCTTCTAAATAATGCATGTATACGCTTTAACAGTTTAAAATGTAATCTCTTGATCGAAATGAAAAGGTCTCTTGTCAGTCGAGCTGAGAAATCAACAATAAAATAGGTACATGTATTTCAACGTCGTTTTATTGTTTAACCAGTAATCAGCCCCCTTACCATGAACTTTAAAGATGGACAGTTTACGTTGTGGAAGCGAGACGCCCGCGCCGCTGCGTGCAGTCTGATGCGGCGTCACGCTTCAACACTGTAAAGTGACCAGCTTTAAGGTTTCATTGTAAAGGGGCTGATTACCACAATTACTATAAACACGGGGGTTTACTTCTTATTTATAGTTATTTCATATACAACACATATAGGTATGTACTGTTAAGGCAACATTTATCAAAAAGCTAAAAGCTTGAATCATTATCGAATGAACCAGAACCCCAGGGTTTTACTCACCAAACAATCTCAGTCGCTTGACAAAATTGTTCTAGAACTCACTATTCGAAAAGCACCGCTATCAGAAATTCGCCCTACAGCAGTAGGAAATTACTCTCAAGTCTTTTCATCATCATTGTCGGCCGGAAGATGTCCACAGTTCAACAAAGGCCTCCCCCTAAAGTAAAGGGAGGGATTGCCATAATCCCCACGCTTGGCAAGCGGCTTGGGGATCGCAGTATTGGTGGTGAAGTTACAGAAGACGCTGCTGCCCATCTTCTGGATTATCCCTTAGTCGCCTTTTACGACACCTACAGGAGGAAAAGGGGTGATCAATTCTAGGCCGGATATCACACGGCACTCAAGTCCTTAAAATTTTGGAAATTATCAAACAATATTCACGACAACAGTTAGAAAGGTTTTTAAGTCACTTTTTACCTTACCTACAGGTACGTTGAAAACCCAATGACTAATAGCAAAACCCATATTGTGACTTGCATTTATCGATATCAATCACAATATATTCTGACCTTCACTGGTGTGACGTGCCCCGCATTTTAACACCCATTTATAACTAATTTTGCGTATTTGGATGACGTGTTGTGGGAAATGATTTATAAACAATTGAAAGTGGCGATGCACTGGAAATATGACCAAGATTGCGACTTGATTGAATGATTTAAGACTGCCTCGTTGGTCTAGTGGTTGCTATGCGCGAGGTCCAAGGTTCAAATACCGGGTCGGGCAAAGTGTCACTGGGTTTTTCCATTAGGTAATTCTCAGTAGCAGCACGGAGTTTGGATTTATGCCCGGTTAATGTCAATAGGCTCGCCCCCTATTGCATTGGTACCGAAAAACATAACTGGCGAAATGTGGGTGTACTATATGTGCATCTCTGCCTAACCCTTCGGGGAATACAGGCGTGATTTTATGTTATGTTTATGAATAATTTCAGTGACTTATATATAGTAGTTAGTTACAGTAGCATCCGTAGTACCTACCTATATAGTGTAGTCATCGTTTTGCGTCAAAATTATTGTTCCATCTAGATAGCTCTGGAACGAATGGAAACAATGAACCTGCGTCCTGCATGTTACTTTTTTTTTAATTACGGTCATACGTTTCAATATAACAGAACAAGAGCGACCTAAATACTAATCGTACAGTCACCTGCAATATGCAAACTGAGCGGCTTTCAAAAGCCCTTTCCTGCAAAACTATCTACCAAAATGATAAGATAAAACCGTGCAATATGACAATATCTGTGAACGCTTTGTAATATTTTAATAGCTTATTACTTAATAATAAAATCAAATAATAAATTGAGACATTTTTAGTTACAACAATTGTTCATACTCTACCTCCAATAAATAATTATATGAACAGCCTATGACTGTCCCACAAGAGCAAAGACCTCTTCTCGTATAGAGAAGGATTGAGCAATACAAATCTCACATTCTACCTCTAAACTGTAACCTAATAGTTATACCTATACCTAATACCAGCACGTAGCTTATTTAAACACCTAACTAAATAATATATCAAAATTTTCCATACAAACAATATTATGTAACATATTAAAACGTATGGAAATTTTTCAGTGTGTTATCATCAATCTTTGAAATTATTTCTGTCAAAAAACGTGTAAATACTGCGGTAAAATGGTAGTTTGCTATTCAATTTAAATAACAATGTAAACGTGAGAATTTTTAATATTACATTAGATACCTAACATAATATTTCCTATGAATACCAAATCAAAGGGAACAATATTCTTATTTTACTGTAATAACTTACGTGAGTGTTGTCCATATTAACTACTGTACATATATACCGGTTATGCTCGCGTCGATATTCGGGAATGCCCGACTAGTTTCGGACTCTAACGATATGCGCGTAGTTCGGATTGCGACCCCGCCTCGTCACCTGCTCATGAATAAGGGCTCCGTTATGGTCCGAAACTAGTCGGGTATTCCCGAATACCGACGTGAGTATAAGTAGTTAATATTCTTATTGCTATTGCAAATGTTGAAATATTCGAATTATTTTAGTGGGACGCTTTTTTAATCTCATTTATTTAGTTGTTATTAAGATGGACTCATGCCATCTACCACTTATACAAAACCCTTCCCTTTTGGATAAACCGCAGTCGGGTAAAAAAAATTGTATGTCACATAATAAAAAACAAACTAATAAAAATTATTACATACACGTGTATGTAGAAAGCCTTAACTTAGTTACTAATCAAGTGCATTGTAGATGCAGGGAGGGCGATGACCTTTGCCCCTTGGGATAATTACCAGCTGATATTATTACAAAGATATAATCTGCCTAACCTTTGCAACGAACCTAATATTGAAATTGATTAGAACTTGCGACATCTACGGCTATGAAATAGATATAATATATTAAAGATTATACTCTAGCGTAGATTAAAAATATTATATAAAATCGGTTCGGAAGCAATATAGTTTATATTCAGTTAATTAGGTAATTTTTTTTTATAAATAGTAAACACCAATTAATACAACACAGGTCCTATTAATTACGCGTAAATTCTCTAATTACCAATTAAATAAAGTAGTAATGGTATATAGCAGTTCTTAAATCTTCATTTGTAATAACAAACACTATCGGAGACTATTATTACCCTACACAAACAGATATAAACAAAACTTGTTTTGATGTTGACACATTTCCGCAATAATCGTTTTATTTGAGTCGCCTGCGCACTTGTAAGGTCAATAATTCACGGACGGACCCTCCGTGCCTGTAATTGAAAGATGTTTATAAGGGACAACTGCTCTAATGGGTAGTGCAGGGAAATACAGGGAATAAAAGAATGACGATGGTAAAATGTATGCAGTAAAGAAAACGATAGGTACATACCTAATAGTTCTACATACATAGATGTTACACGTTTTATTGTAAAATAAATCCAATTACCCACAGAACAATGAATTTCCTGAAGGGTTAGGCACAGATGTTCTCCTTTAACCTTTGGAGCGCCACGGCCATTTAGAATACACACGTTGTCGTACCCTTAACGCTACGATTTTTTAGGACAATATCTAATCGTAACATATATTACAATTATTGTTTGACTTACACGAATGATGCGATAAGGTTTTGTCTTATTATAAAGTTATGGCGTGGAAAGCACAAAGAAACATATTTTGTCTTCTATACACGACGAGGCGTTCAAAGGGTTAAGGTAGCTAATCAAAAGTCCTAATAATGTGTATTTCATTGACCCACATACACACAAACCGTATTCCTTACCACTATTCCTCCCCACAAAAACAATAAGGAGATAAATAATAGTAATGATTTACAACAATGCAACACTGGTCGTTGGCAGCTGGTAGAAAGAGAGAGGGGAGGCCTTTGCCCAGTAGGACATTCCAGGCAAATAATAATAATGATTTACACCTGTTCATCCCATTCTCATCTTCATATATTGTTTAACTGTTACTAAGGCCGTTTTCTCGCCCGACTAGCTCATCAATCAAAGTATATTTTCCTCTATTCGTCACGTAGCCCCTAAGGCCATATACATAATGGGAAATTACTAAATTATGTATAAAAAGACACAAGATTAATACCTAATTGTACAGGACAAATGGTAAAGGCTCACACACAATATAAGATTGGAATTTTCCAGCTAATTTGGTACCATGGTAGCGCGATAGAGCACACATCGCAGCCCGACTCAAAAGAATATAGTTTCTTCATGCACCAAGTTGAAAACAAAGTTGCTAATATACTGCAAAACTCTTGTTATAATTGTGGCTGTAAACAATTCTCAGAAGTTATTGTTCTGACATTATTTTTATTGTCTTGCCCATAAAAGCTGTTTAAAACCGGGCGAAGGAAACCCCAATGTCAGTAAGTTACCCTATATACCACCGTATCTTTATAAATAGTTATATCATAAATAGAGAAACTGTTTTGTAATAAATATTAATTGTAGCCATTACATAAATCGTGGCACTCAGGTGATATTTATCAGTGACAGGTTAGCAAACAAGACGACTTATAAATTGTATGGGGCATTGTACAAGATTGATTGAACATAAGGTAACCTAGCCTGATGTGTTAAGACTAAGGTAGGTAGTCCATACATTATGCATGTAATTTAAACCTAATAAAACATAGTTAAATATTATTATTATCGTATATGAAACTAGCATTGGCTAGCGACTTAGTCAGCTAAGTTAGAAGCGTAGTCCAACATAGGAAACTAGGTCCTAAGTTCATATTACTGAAGTATGAATAAGCAGTTTTCACAACAACGAGCGAAACTAGTTTCATCCTCCATAGGATCTAGTTATTTGATCACTGTGTATTTTCTAAGATTAAAAGTATGTTACCTACTTATCTAGAGTCTAAGCTAACTATAAATCTTTCCTACAATTCAGTGGTTAAGTCGAGACGGGTTAACCAATATACTTTCGCATTTTAATCTGTTTATGTCGGTGGTAAAATATTTTCGGTAGGAACTATGTTCTTGGTATTAAAAATCTATGGTTTTCAGTGTTAAAAAGCTTTTGATAAATCATCAAACTAGGCAGTTTTATACCTTGAATGCTTATTAAAAACTTTTATATTTATAAGCAGAAATAATCTTGTCTAGGTATGTCAATTTAAATTCGAGCGCTACCTTTTACGTATCAATGTTATCCAGCAAAGTGTTTAAGTGCAATTTAATACCAATTGACAATGATGAATTATTAAAATATAAACTGACATTGATGAATAGAGATTTCCCATTTTAGTATCGATAAAGTTTCCTCGAAGGCTGTCATACCTGATCTGTTGAATCATGCAATACAAGCCTCTAGTGTGTGTTTACCGTTTAAATCCACAACATTTATCACTTGCACCATTGATTAATTAAATACATACATAAAGTCACGCCTGTTTCCCAGAGGGGTAGGCAGAGACCACGGATTTTCATTTACTACGATCCTGACATACTTCTTTCGCCTCATTCACGCATCACATTCCTCATACACGCTCGTCGGTTAAGCGTACTCCTCACTTGCCCTTTATATATACATTTTAATCAATTAAACATGTGCTTATATACATTATAGCACTTACAGGCGGCACTATGAGGCGAATGGGGTATGTCAGGATCATAGCAAATGGCAAATTGTTGTTTTTGCCTACCAGTTTAGGAAACAGACATCATCATTCGGAAGACGTCTACTTGAACAAAGGCCTCCCTCTTAGAACGTCACAATGAACGATAACTTGCCATTTGCATCCAAAGACATAACTCTATAATATTGAAAGGTTAGCTGAAATATCTTTCGCATAAGTAGGTACAGCACTTTGTTTCCTCTGATAAAAATTGTAGAGTTTCATTATCATATCATATGAAAAGGATGTGATCGAGTATTGCCCTTGACCTGAACGATAACAACATTATTGGTGACTCAGATTATTGTACCAATATAATATTATTGATATTAAACTTCGCAGGATCGCATTTTTACCGCTACACACGTCCCCGTGAATTTCTGAGTGCGTTTATTATATCACTAAAAGTCATACACTAACAAAGCTAACATTCAACCTGCTTTCATACTTATAAAATTGATTCAGTCTCTATAACTTGTTCTTTCTTCTGTGGAGTTCAATTAGTGTGTGTGTGTGTGTGTGTGTGTTGGATTTCCCCTCGTCTCAATACAATTGTAATGCCTTTTCGATAAGACATTGACAGTTTTATACCTAATTATGTAGATAAGCTTTTAAGATGGCTTGACTTGATGATATTGCAGTTCATGATGTCCGCAGCAATAGAAATGTCACTTAGTCGTACTTATTAACCGTACTTTCCCAGTTCGATGAGGCATATATGGTGATGTTTATTAACACTTTGAATATCTGCTACGCGGATATTCAAAGTGTTAATAAACATCAAAGAAAGATAAAGACTTCTTAAGGATAATTTCAATTTAGTGTGCAATAGAGTGGACTGTAAAAAAAATGTTTTATCGGTTTCTACGATTTTTTCACATATCAATTTTTGCCTACGTCGGAACGGAGAAGGTATATGGGATTAGGATGAGAGGTTGTTTGCTTATATAGGTATATGTGTGCACACAATTTCTTTGAAACTTCTTGTTGCTCGTGTAATATAATTGTGACTAGACGAAAACTATGATTAAAAAGTACGAATAGTTTATTTTGCCACAATAAGGGGATCTGATTATTTTAATTAGGAAACAATGTCAGTAAATTCAAGTGTCGCATACTTCATTGTTTACGTAAATACCACATCGAAACTCCTGAATGTATTCATCGTATTTTAAGTCCATTACGAATGACGAGCTTCTGGCTAGTAGGTGGTGGTACGTTCTAGTTGGATTGAGTGAATCAGGAGTAAATTGCTTCGAGCATTCCTCACAGCTGAGTGTTAGCACTTATTTACATACTACATGCTAATTAATTTGATTCATCGCTGGCATATCACGTACCTATATTTGTCATCTACATACGGAAATCTAGATTTCGATGGCTGGACAATGGACATGCGCATTGCGCAGTGTGTTACTTGGTGCCGGAATTTACATTGTAGTTCAAATATTTGGATGAATTAGCAGAACTAAAATTCTGGTTATATAAAGCTGTTTAGAATATTTATTATAGTCTCGGTCTAATTTTAGCGCCACAATGACAAAAAACATTTTGCACGTGGACAGAGTAGACAAGGTTGAAAGAATATTTCTAACATTCTACATTGCAGGAGTACCTTAGTTCTGGGGCGAAGCGTCCCTTAGGTATAGCGATGAGGAATACACCGCGGTTATTTTAGTGGGTAGGATCTGTTGGTTTACTCTTCCCCTATGTGGGATAGTCAATGAAATATATTCCCCGAAAAAAAAATGATATCTATACTAACTAAACATAGTAGTCGGGAGCCATTATGATTCTTGAGATAATTTGAGCTTTTCAGTTTTTAGTCGGGGGTTTTTGTTTAATAAATTATTATATGGAATCATGACTATAACTAGTATTCAGTTCGAGACTAAACATTATTGTTACTGCAACCTATTATTAGTTTTAATTAAATAAAACTTCACACGCTGCAAAATATTTGTTACCGGTGTGGGTTGTGTGTCTATCATTTTTATAATTTATAATTTAATCAAAAACTTATCTTGCCTAGAGTTTTATAAAATAGGTAACTGATGCACATATTAAATCGGTTTGAAAACCGTGAAAGGTAGATTCATGTCGAATTTATCTAATTTAATTTAATTATTTTAATTATGATTGTGCTTTAACAAGGTTAAATGCATAGTTATGGAGTAATTATCATTTTCAATTATTTTTATCGAGTTAATCAACTTATTTCTATTCAGCTGTTATGATGCAAGTAGGTACCTATCTAAGTACATAAATAATATTTTTCCTTCATCACTTCTATTTTACTGGCAATAAAAAATAAATGAACATTGATTTTGCAAAACTATTATCCTTATAAGGTTTGTGGATAGGTTAGGTTAGGTTAGACTGACAAAAACGCGAATGTGTTCGGGGAAATTCACATCACAATTAATTATATTGACAGTCGTTACACCTAGTAATTCTGTATTCAAAACATACCATGGACTTTTAAAGCAGGTCATTTTCAGTTGTGGAAGCGAAACGCCGCTAGGTTCAGACTTCAGTGTAGTGCGGCTACTCGCTTTCACAATTGGAAAACGTCCTGCTTTAAGAGTTCATGGAACAGAGGCAGCGTTGAATACTGTATCATTGTTACCTTTTTAATGTTTTGTATATTAATACAGTGTAATGTACGTTGGTATATTTATTTATTGTGGAATCCCAATCGGGATGATAAATGATTAACAGTAAAATACTTACCTAAGTAAGTAGGTATTAGCTACGTAACGTTGTGTTTTTTGTACATCCTTATCATTAACTACAGTGTGGAAGTTTGAATTGATTTTATACATATAGGTAGATTGGTGTGTCACTTCGATCGAAGATTGCTTAAAATGGCGTCATTGTAAAAGGAATAGGTACACTATGGTGCGGTTTCATTATCCTTGTACTGCGAGAAAATCTGATAAATTAAATATTCAATTCAATTAAAATTCAAAATGTTTTCATTTCACATAAACCTATTACAGGCGCTTATGAAACGTTAAGATGCTAGTTGCACGGTTCCAAAATGTCATTGCAATGGAGAAGAACCGGCAAGAAACTCCAGAGGTTATTGTAATATAGATACATGTAATAAGTGCCTAAGCATCTCCGATTTCCAAATCCGATTCCGTAGTTAAAGAAGGGCCGCTATACCCCTTTTGAGTTTTAGCAAAGTACTTACTGGAGTGTCTTAGAAGAAATTAATAAAAATAGCTCCTTACACAACACTTAAATATGGGCACTACGATATACCGAAGACTTTAGGAAATATAAGCCGGTCGGTCTGTTACATATCAGCTTAAAGTTACAATTCAATTTAAACTGTTCTCTAATCTAAATTTGACAAGTATGTAACGATGCTATAGGTCAAACAGATAGTTCAGTCTAGACGCGGATATCAAGATAAAACTACCAGACACAAGGATCACACACACAAATATCCACATAGATTAGCGAATAAGAAAAATGCGATTTAATTTGGCGCATGCGCTGTATGGCATATATTTTGTGAATTGTGAGTTGATAGATGCATGCTTTGTCATAACACTGACTACCTACATGGGATTTTTACTTAACTAACATTACACATACATATTAGTAACTAGCTGCGCCCGTAATATTACCCGCTACATTTTTCGGGATAAAAAGTAGCCTATGTGTTAGTCCAGGGTGTCAGCTACTTCCATATGAAATTTCATCAAAATCAGTATAGCCGTTTGAGCGTGAAGAGGTAACAAACATACAATTTACAAACACACTCACAAACTTTCGCTTTTATAAAATTAGGGTGATTAGTGACACCGTCAATAAAAAATCTTCAAAAATAGAACGCTATTACAGTTTACTGTATTTTTGCATTACAGATCAGTTACTCCCATCATTAAGATACTAATACATATCTTAATCTATAGGCACATAGTGTCAGACGTAGATAATGATAAATATTATGAAACGCGAAGGTCTTAGGAACATTCAATGGTTATATCATCGAATTGTAATTCAAATAACAGTAAACCGCTGCCAAACTAGTAATAACTCATCCTTTATAGTTGTATTGTCTGCTGCAGTAGTACGTAATACAATATCTGTAAAACAATTACGATTTTACCTCATAACAAATTATAGCGCTGTGGTTAGACTGAGGCTACAAGGTTAGGTTCAAAACATTAAGAATGGGAATAAAGCTAGACTTCAGTTAAGCATCATCATCATCAGCCGGAAAACGTCCACTGTTGAACAAAGGCCTCCCCCATAAGTAAAGGGAGGGATTGCCATAATCCCCACGCTTGGCAAGCGGCTTGGAGATCGCAGTATTGGCGCATGTTTACAAACATGAAATACCACATACACAAACACCCAGACTCGGGACAAACATCTGTAGTTCGCACAAAGTTTTGCCCCGTAAGGGTTGCGGGTTCGATTCCCGCACGGGGCAAAACTTTGTGCGAACCACAGATGTTTGTCCCGAGTCTGGGTGTTTGTGTATGTGGTATTTCATGTTTGTAAAACGCACCCACGACACAGGAGAAATTCCTAGTGTGGGGCGACGTTTTTAAAAAAACAAAAAAAAAAGTATTGGTAGTGAAGTTACAGAAGACACTGCTGCCCATCTTCTGCGTTTTCCCTTAGTCGCCTCACTCGCCTAATACGACTCTCACGGAGAAAGGGGGTGGTCCATTCTAGGCCGGATACCACACAGCTTCGTACCAATTAATGTGAAAAGAGCATTCTATACTAATATATAATACCATTATACATCCCAATATTTCCAAACTCCTTTTATAACTTTATCAGTGACAGACATTATTTATACACTCATTCCTGTAGACAATATAACGTATATTTGAAGTTATTATCTTGAATTTTCAGTATGAAGTTTGATCCCAAAAATACTGTAATATCTATTCCAAGAAACTCTTTTTAATATTAACAAAATATATTTGTGTTACACACTGTATAACTATCTATATGACAAAGAAGATACTTCTAATCCTTTGTAAAGGTCCACGTTAGAGTTGTCACCATTTTTAGAGAAAAAATAGTATATTTTTATTGAATACATAAGACCTTATTCGAAAACTATTAGCGATGTAAATATACATAATATAGGACATTTCATATTCTATTACTTTTCCATAATACACAGTACAGTGTGGTTCAATCTAGTACGATACTATATTAAATTATAATCTATACTACAAGTGGCTAACCCAGTCCAAGTACCTACAAAGGACATACTAACTAGATTGTACCTTGAACTTCATAAGCTCGACCCTTTGTTACCAACATAATACGGAGAACAGGCTTATCAGGCCATACAAATACAATGGAAATTGTATCTATCACGAGTTTCATGTAATGTTTTGTCGGTGTCCTACTTCGTGTGATACGCACTTGACCCATTGTACCATAACACTGGCAACAGCCCGATATCGCAACTGTTACTAATGAATCAATAACTAATTAATCATTATAATAGCAGCCCGTCACTGTCTCAATGCATGCCGTAGACAGACTGGCTAATATTTAAAAAGGTAATTTGCGTGGCGCAGAGGCAAATTTTAATCTTTTTATCCTTCCTTTATACCTCATGTATGATATCATCTCACTACTAAGAACTTCTTATATCTTTTTGTCCAATTCATATTATCATCATTATTTCAGCCCGGTATCACCCACTGCTAGGTATAGGCCTGCCTTTTTCTCTGCCGTTCTTATCTGCTTTAAGCGTCTCGCATCCAGGCGTCCTTTACAAGAATAAGAATACTTAGTGTAAGTAGGTACGGGTGTGAATATGCTCGTAACACGATGTTATACAGTAAAAAGAGTAAAATCAATATGAAACACAGAACATATAAGGGAAATACACGAGGTTGGCAGGTTGAGAGAGAGGGGGTGAGCTTTGGCGCGAACTCCCGCGCGCGCATTGCGGCTGCATTCAACAACATAACAATACCAATTTTTTTAACAATCTCAGAGCTTAAATGGTAATTTATCAATTAAGGTTAATTATCAAAAACTGATTTAAGGGGTAGAAGCCACTATTTAAAGGCATATCTTCATTAGATTTCAAATTGGTGGAATGATAATTCTCTAACCTAACTTGCTAATGCCTACTCAAATGCTTTGTAATTACTTTTACTAATCGAATGACCTTCCATAATTATTATAAATCATGAAAAAAAAAACGAATGTATGAAAAATGAGGCATCGTGGATGTTTTTATTACATCCTCAAATTAATTAAGTAATTGGATAAGGCCATTTGTCCGACTTCTGAATTCTAAATGCACTGACGTAGGTATCATCGATACACATACATAAAATTGGAGTGTCTGTTTGTAACTTCAAAATGCCAGGTTTTAACTCAATGCATATGACAGTATACACGTAACAAAAATGCAATTTTGTTTGTGGCTGTCTGTATGTTCGCTCCTGCTCCCCAAAACGGCTGGACCAATTTCGACGGGACTTTCACAAGCAGATAGCTGATGATATAAGGTCTTATAAAAAGCACTAGAAATTTCAAATTTATTGGTATCCGCAAAAAAACCCCAAAAAATTGTTAACAAAATCAGATCCAAATATGTAAATCTGCTTACTGCCGCTACATATAGGGTAACTGAATTCCTTGGAAAAGAAATCCAGGCATAAGTAAGTCATACACATTATCACGATTAAATAATTATGGTTATGATTGATTGATCCGATTGGTCAGAAATATCCCCTGAGCGCCTCTAAACGTTTCTAAGCCTAATCTTCTATAATATCAATATTTTGGCCTTAGGGATAGATTTAATAGTTTTAATGTAAGATTACATCTAGAATAACAATTTTTATCATAATTATAAACAACCTTGCGTATCTACCACGTGTGATAAGTTTTGAAGGTAATTAACATTTAATCTAAAGATTAGGAGGGTAATCGAAATCTAATATAAGTACAAATATAATAAAAAAAACATTCCAAGTAATTTCGACTTTAGGATACAAAAATAGTTATTTGTCCTCTTCCTGCTAATGACAAATGAACGAGAACAGAAAGGGAGATATCGCTGTATGCCGCTATGCAACATTTCTAATTCCGTTATTAATTATGTTGAAAGGTGAAATTAAGCTTCATACATGAATATTAATTTTACAATCTATTTTAAGAATCAACAAAAACCTATGTTGTTATTGATAGCAGATTAAAATGAAACGAATTAGCAATTTGTATCAAGAATAGATTTCCTAGACATAAAACTGAATTTAATTAACCCAAACAGGATCTAAAGAGTTAGCCTGCACAACAATTTAAATACAAAGTTATTTTTATAGTAATATTAGCAATCGTAAGATCGAAATAGTTATTAAGATATGTACAATGAAGTACCTTCAGTCTTAAACCAATTATAACTAGATTCGCTTAATGTATAGGATTATTTACTTGCATTGTAAATATCATAAAAATGTGCAACAAATGTATAATCATAATGATGGACCTATAACAGTATATCCCTACTATTATTTTATAACTTAAGTAACCTACATAAAAAGATATAAAGTACATAACAATTTATGTTTACATGGTATATATTATATTCTTACACACACACACACACATATACACACACACACACACACACAGACACATGCACACCTCTGCCTGGCCGACGCCTTTTGGGAAAACTGGGTCGATGGTATTTATTTATGTCTATTATATATTTAAATACAATTAAAACAACATTAATTCAAATTAAATTTGTTATTGTTGTTGGTAGAAAATTAATTTAGTTTATTTTTAGACATGTGGTAAATTATAACCAGTACGTAACTGATGCAATATATTGTGTGTAGAATATAGAAGTTTCGGCTTCGGCTAACACTATGGGAAACAGGCGCAAGTTTAATAGACTATCAGTATATTGGTAATATTACTACAAAAATACATTATCTCAACCACAT
Organism: Abrostola triplasia; assembly: GCA_946251915.1. NCBI lineage: Eukaryota > Metazoa > Arthropoda > Insecta > Lepidoptera > Noctuidae > Abrostola > Abrostola triplasia. The sequence goes on from OX276433.1 coordinate 4,753,475, forward strand.
ACATATAATTCTTACTAACTACGCGGATCTTCTTACTTTGAAGTGATAAAAATGATATAAAGGTAACTTGTGAGTTGATTAATCTTATATATCAGTACTCTTCAAAATGATCGACAATAATGTAATTGTGCTTATGAAATAAGTTCAGGGATTCAATGCTATCAATAAGGTCAGTAAATCAGACGGGCGCGGCGTGGTGGCGTAACACATCTGTAACAGCCGGCACACTAGAAATGACGTGCATATTATTGTTTTTTGCTGTCCTCTCACTTCTGTACATATTATATGTTGGTATTACTCCGGCTATTCTATAGGTGTAGGATCTAGGTCTTGCTGGGACGGCGTGACGTCATCTAAGGAAATGTCATGCCGTCCTTTATAGCAATGAGAGATACACCGGGGTTATTTTAGTGGGTAGGGTCTGTTGATTTTTATAACGGGCAGTCCCAAACACCTCCACCGCTCTTCTCCCATTGGTGATGGGATAGGTAAAGAGATTTTATCCCCGAAAAATAAAAGTTCTAGGTCTTAAAAACAACGTTAGAAAAGCTTTTAAAAATAATAAGGCCTCCTTTATCCTAATTATCTCTACCTGCAAAACAGAATCATATTAATTATTTACAATTCATTTATAAATTCTCAGAGCATAATAAACAATTTACAAACTTTTTAATTCATGTCGTGTATTCACGTATTTACAAGCAATAATAAATTTTCGCTGAATATTAATAATGTTTGTTTAATCATACAATGGTAATTTTTGGTTTAGTAATACATATTTATTAGCAAAACTATAACCAAAAATTATTTTTAATATACATTTTACCTGTTTAGTCCTCCCTCTTATTGATAAACATGGATAATACCGCAGTAACTAAACCCCGTATTATGTCTATTGATCTAATGACATCCCCATACTTCGACAGTTATGCTTACGATTATTATTTATTCTATGGTTTAAAATTGTCAGTTTTTTTATGAATAAGGAGGTTCATGTCTAAAGTCTGATTTATTATATATATATATATATTGTAAACATTTTAACGTGTAACTGTTTTTTGTCCCTTACAAATAAAATAAAAAATAAAAAAAAATAAAAATTATTTATTTATTAAGTAGTTTGTTCAGTAGAACTTATATCTATACAAAAACAATGCTTCCGAAACCCTTGTATTGGATTAAGGTTGTTCCGAGTGAAAGATCCAGGCGATAAATTAGTATTTTTGATCCGTCTATTAAAATAAATGAACAAAGTTTCGGTATCTCAAGACTCGCGTATTATATAGGACGATTTATTGGAATTTTTATTATTCGATAGTATGAGTAAATTGGATCACCCACGTTCCAACTAATCCATAATATGATAATTAATTTAAATCATGCCTAAATTACTTTGTTGTATAACTTGTATTTACATGGAATTAGTGAAGAAAATTTAGAAAGGCAACGGTTTAATGGTTGACCAAATGGCCACCTCTAAAAATAGCTAGGAAAATTCTATAACATTATAATTTACATTAATGTTCTAATTTGCATAGCTATTTGTAACTATCCTATAACGTAGCGAACTACATTTTTTTCAGATTGTTAACTTAATTACCTGGATATTAATTTAACTGAGCTAAAATGTAAATAGGGTTCACTGAGAGCCCTTAACAATATGTGTTGATTTGATTTAGATATTGAGGTGAATACAGGAAGCTTAAAACTAGTTTCAGTATATGCAGACACCGCATTCAAATCTGTGCGCTATAAGCAAAGACTTCTTGTGTTTTATTAAATTACATTGTAAAACTGCCGCGTTAAAAAAACATAACATAACATCACGCCTGTATTCCCCGAAGGGGTAGGTAGAGGTGCACAGTACACCCACATTTCGCCAGTTATGTTTTAGGTCCCAATGTAATAGGGGGCGAGCCTATTGCCATCAACCGGGCACAAATCCTCACTCCGTGCTGCTAATGAGGATTACCTAATTAACTGCCGCGTTAACGTTACAATAACATAGTCGTTTCATCCTAAAAGCTCTTTCTTAGATCTTAACCGAATGTTATTAGGATCATTTCAAAAGCATCCTCTTTCGAGCCGAAATAATTAAAATAGATTCACGATAGGCGAAGCTACCGCTAAGTTCGCAAATAAAGCCTAGTCTATGTTTTGAAGGAAAATAAACTATATACCTAGTTTAGTTAACCACCAGCAAAACTCAGTATTTAAGCTACAGAATGCTGCACACGGCTATTGCTAGCATTCATACACAATTATTTTAATTCAAATTTGCTTCGGTTTTACTAAACCGGTGTTAAAATGTTTTTGTTTTTTAATTTGACCACCTCAGATGGAATTCCTCTGGATCGTTTAAATAGATTATACGTGTTTATTTTAAAGGTTTAACATTTCCTTCACTGCGAGGCATTTATGTTAAATTAATCGGACAGTTTAATGTTTTTGTCTAGCGGCTCAAATGGTTATTTTTTAATTACACACGATTAACGCATAATTATACTCAATAATTACCTATATGTTTCTATGGGAGCCTATGTATAAATAAACCTAACCCTTTGAGCGCCAGCGCGGTTACCAGGTGTCAAACAATAGTGTTTGTGTCTATTGCTCGGCAGTCAATGTGTTAAGTGTATACATTTATATTTGTATGGTAATGGTCAGTCCCTTACCACGAACTCTTATAGCAGTACAGTTTAGGTTGTGTAAGCAAAACTCCATTACACTTGACGTAGCGGTGCGGTAGCGTCTCGCTTCCACATCGTTAACTGTCGTGCTTTAGGAGATCACAGTAAGGGGGTGAAATTATACGTTTTTAATGTCCAATAAAATTCTCTCTTTTATCACATAATATGCATGAGTATGTTTAATTTAGATTTTTCTATTTACCTTTGAAGCGGTAAAAGAGTGCATTAATAAAATACAATGTAAGTTTTGTTTGTTAGCAACAGTTGCTAGTGTTACGGCTACTACTTATCAATTCATCGGTGAATAAAAGTTAAATTATGTATTTTGTTTGACATTCTTATAACAAATGAACTGAAATCGATTCAGAAACAACTGACAATGCTTCGAGCTGAAAAGATCGATTCCCACTAAATACCTAACAATTAATGAGAATAATATCGTTGTGTCTACGAGTGTAATCTACGAGCCAACCTTGTAAACTCGAAAGTCTAAATTCAGGCGAGTAGTAATGTAATTTTACAACGCAATCATTTTATTTATGATCTTAATCTCCTAATTTGAAATACTCAATAATGGCAATTGGAAATCTGTGGCAGACCTATACTTCTGAAAAGCAAGCATCACTTATTGATATGATATATTATTCTCGCCTAAAACACCTCTGCCTAAAGTAAAACAGGTGTGATAGAATAACTCTGATTGGTGTAATCATCATCATCATCAGCCGGAAGACGTCCAATGTTGAACAAAGGCCCCTCCCCCTTAGAACGCCATAATGAACGATAACTTGCCAATAGAGCCCACCGGATGTATGTATGAGAGGAACATACCTACATATTGGTGTAATACCTCCATGAAAATATCATCAAAGTTTTCCCGACCATAACCTACTTCGGACATTCAAAAACAATTTACCGTTAGCAGAGTCACTTACCTACTTTATCGACGAAGCGATAACAATGGCTTGCGACATGACTAAGCTGCTTTCGCAATAGGCTGCTGTTTTTCTTTACTATCTACTATAGACAGTGATGTGACCAAAAACAGTTTGTGGTAAATGGTAACCAATTTAAGAAGTAACATCAAAACTGCTATTTTAATTTAAAATAATTCTCTTAGGATACACGGAACTTACGATCAAGTCTTTTGTTTAAATTAGTCTGTTAAATGTCCCACGTCCCATTGCTGGGGAAAGATTTGTGAAGAAGTATAGCGGGGGGGAGAGCTTAAATCTCAGCAAATCTCTATCCAATGTCTTTTATTTACATGGAAATAAACTAAAACTGTGATTGAAATGTATCTAAGGAAATAAAGCCTATCTAAATTGACTTACAAACCTGGATTTTATGCATATTCATTTATATCGATATACCATTTTGTTATAATATGTATATAATATGATGTTAATATTCTAATCATGTACCTATTTATATCTACACTTATTGATACAGTCGGTTGATGTAACAGATATAAAAATATAGTAAAGTGCTCTGAATATTTTATTATTGTATAAACATTTTTTGCATAATGACATTAGACTTTTAATTTGTTTTGTTTTTTATTCCGACAGTTGCTAAATATAACTTTTTACGCCTATATAGGTAATAAAAGATATGGATCAGCTTAATCGGCTTGACATGTTTGGTTTTGCTAATATGCCTATTATTAGCTTATAAACAAGTTCATTTTAATATATTCATTACCTACTAAAAAGTCCGTATAATGAGACAATCAATTTTAATTAACGAATTAAAACCAATTAACACTTAACTAGATCGAAATTATGTCCTTCATAAATTTGCCACAACATTAGTTAAGTAAACATGAGTTTTAAAAACGTCGTAATAAATCAAAGTTTTACTGTTGGGAGGCTGCAATTATATAGGTAATTAAATGTAATTATAATATCTGATTTCAGAAACTCCGGAAATAAGTGCTTAATTAGTTAAAGACTCACCTTTGGGTATCCTAAGACTTTGCACCGTGTAGGTAAGATTCCGAAACTCCAAATCCATCTTGGATCAGCTGTAACAAAAACGAACTCTGGTATAGTTTTCTCTGACTTTGTTTATATTTATTAACAAGATTACCACAATACAATTACATAAATGATGTTATAATAACATCACTCGTTGCAAAACAATGAATATGAGATAAAGCGACATAAAAATGTAAAAATCAATTTGTGACGCAAATTCCAACGGCTTTTTTAGTGAAATCCGAAATTAAATTTAATGACAGTATCAAAGTAATCTATTTTGGTAAGCATTTTTTAATGTACGGTTTTACTGTTTTTTAAATAAGGCTATTACGAACCTATTGGTAATTACGTATACGAAGGTATTTAAAAAAAAAAATCATATTGTTTGAATTATTTCTACGCGGATAATGATGATCTGAATAGACTGAAATTAATTTCAATGGAGTAGAGAAAAAAACAATAAGCAAGTCCATCCCTATTAATATTGTAAACGCGAAAGTTTCTAAGTATGGATGGATATTTGTTACTTTTCACGTAAAAACTACTGAATGGATTTTAATGTAGTTCATAAATGGAGGTAGCTGGCACCCCGAATTAACTCATAGGCAACTTTTTATCCAGAAAAAATGCAGCCGGTAACACCCCGGGACGCAGCTACTACTTAATATTATATTATGTGAAAGTAACTCTGTCTGTTTCGCCTTCACGTCTAAACCGCTGTACGGATTTTGATGAAATTTGGCATGTCTAAATTTTAAGACCCTAGTAAGGATATAGGCTACTTGACGCGGGCGAAACCTAAGGCAAAAGCTAGTAAAAATATATATGTTTAAATACTGAAAACTCGATCATAAAGTGGTAATAAACCATAATTCCATATAATAACTGCATCAGAAGATCAGAACACTTAAAACATTGTTGGAAGGCATGAGAATGCCAATAAAATTTAATTGTTTAATATCCGTCTCATAAGAGTTCAGTGTCGGTCATCGTATTGTAATTTTGCAGTCATACTTTATACTTTTTAAGCGACAAATATGGTGCATACAGAAATATGTTTCCGGCAGGTTGAGGTATGAGCAGGTCAATTATTCCATCGACATATGGTAAGTAGTCGCTATGAACTTCTCATTCTTTGCAAAGATCAAGGATTTGATATCTGCATTTTTGGCATTTAATTCCATTATTAAGTGGGTCAGTAATGAGTCTCTCAGTACATTGGCAATGACTTTTCAGAGCCAAGAGTAATACGTAATCAAAACAGGTCTCGCGTCTTGCAGCCTTTCTTTTAGGCAGGAAACTTTTGGGCGATTCGTTATGCATGAAAGACTTTTACTTTGGACACCATTTTCGAGTTTATTGGTTACTAAAGGGAAAAAAATGACAGATTTGCGTACAGTAAGTATAGAATTATTGTTAGGTTTTATATCGAATTCCTCTCCAAAATTCCCAAAAGATTTCTTAATCAGCAGTACTGACAAGTGATGCCCCTCAAACCTTCTTATTGTTTTTAATGACAGCTACTGAGTTATATACAAAAATAATGTTTCGCCTCAACAGGAATCATTATTTTTAATAGATCATGTAAAAACTCACACATTATGTTCATTCATCATTAGACAAAATTATAGGGTTTGCTTTGGGGTTATTCCATTTGAAGATGATGAGCTTAGATGATTTTCTGTGCGATAAACAATTTGGATTAAATTTTTAATGTGTAGGTTTTCCATTGTTTGATAACCAGTTTGAGCATACTTGGGTCAAAATAATGTAGACTATTGAAATATTTGTTCTGCGTGACCAACCACGGATTGAGAACCTGAGATTCTGTACATTGTACCAAGCGCTTTGGTAACTGAGGTACATTTAAATATATTAATACATATATATTCTTCTCTATCGTATGGTTGATGAACAACCTGGTGTCAGAGTTAAACCGCCTGCATACCTCTGGACATGATTTTACACATCGTTGAAATCTCTCAGTTCTCCTGTTTTTAGCAACTGATAACTAATTAAGCACATAAATTCGAAATGACATTGCTGCATTGAGTTTATACTTGTGATCTTTGACTTGGCAGTCCAACAGTCATACCTACCACTCGGCTATCAGTGTTTTTATACATATCAAATAAACTATTGTAGAAAGACAGTCTACTATTACAGAAAAATTTAAACATTTTACCAAATCATCGGTAAACAAAGAACCGCATTGGTAAACAAATATTGCAGATGCGAAGCAGGGCGACCCACTTGGCACACTCCAATGTGTTTTTTATAGCCGCATCATTAAAGCGTGCCGATGTACTCTCAAGTACCATCCTCTGACCGCACGCCTGATGAAACGAGAAGCGGAAAACGAAAGGACTAAGAAAATTACAATAATTAAAGTACTCCTAAATTGTCTTTTGTTTGTTCAAGTAAAGTTTAATTTTGTTATATTATGTTACCTATCGTCTGAAATTTATGGTGCATGCCTTGTTTAACTGTACCTAGATCTACGGTTTGATCTGCGTTCTGACGTCTAGTTTTTCTACATGAATACTCTTCGACGATAGTAGAAGTTCCTTTCAATATAGTTTGTAAGTTACTTTTACTTTGTGCAATTACAAGTAGACTACGGAAGATAAAGGCATAGGGAATACTAACTATCGCACCAATATTAATAATCCTCAGTATGTTTACGTGTAAAGTATAAACTTTGCTCTTAATAGCCGTGTCATGTCAGATAACATGACCTATTCACATTGAATCAATCATAAATATTAATAAAATCTGTCATCGTAGTGGTCATAAGGAAAATATAAAATATTATGAGTGCAAAGAATACATAATGCGACACTCACTATTACATTAGCAGTAATTGATAATACCACATACTTAACACTCGCATAAATTATAGTAAATAGGAAACCAGAAATATCGCGAGTTTGACTGCCTCGTTGGTCTAGTGGTTGCTAAGCGCGACTGCTGAGCACGAGGTCCTGGGTTCGAATCCCGGGTCGGGCAAAGTGTTACTGGGTTTTTCCATTAGGTAATTCTCAGTAGCAGCACGGAGTCTGGATTTGTGCCCGGTTGATGGCAATAGGCTCGCCCCCTATTACATTGGGACCTAAAACATAACTGGCGAAATGTGGGTGTACTATATGTGCACCTCTGCCTACCCCTTCGGGGAATACAGGCGTGATTTTATGTTTATGTTTTTTTATATCGTGAGCATCCCCCTTACCATGAACTCTTAAAACAGGACAGTTTACGTGGTGGAAGCGAGTCGCCGCATTACACTACACGTAGGGGTGCCTGGCTTCAAAATGTCCTGTTTTATGAGTTCATGGTAATGGGGCCGGAAGAATGAATGTGAAAGAGCCTCCAAGTTCACCAGTGGTGTGAGTATAGTGAAGCTACTCAATTAATAGTCTGGGTGACTAACCTTTTTATCACAGCATAATTTATTGTTTTTTGATGGTAGAGTACCTAGCTGGTCCTAGCTCAGATAAATAACATAGAAGCAGAACATTAAACATACAATCCCTATTAATTTTATAAACGTGAAAGTTTGTAAGTATGGATGGATGTTTGTTACTCTTTCACGTAAAAACTACTGAATGGCTTTCAATGTAATTTCATATGGAGTTAGCTGACACCCTGGATTAATACATAGGCTACTTTTTACCCCGAAAAATGTAGCGGGTAACACCGCGGGGCGCAGCTAGTGTTTTAAATATTGTTACTTAACCATATGAATTTCGCATAGCGATAGCTGTAGAAACAATATCTTGGTTTTTCACAATGTATTGGTCCATACGCGAATGGGCTCATAGGCACAAGGTTGCAGGTTAAATCTCTGGCGAGTACGAATACTTTTCAATGTCATACTCACTTTCTAAGTCAATCTAAAACTGATTTACGATGGAGGACAAGATTGTGATGAAAGCTGAAAGGCTGGCTTAAGTCTTTAAACTAACGCGAAGTTACCAAATGTGACGGCTTAAGCTTAAGTAAATGTAGTGTAATTCTTAGTACGTGTAGCCTGGCTTTGAGCCCAGTTGATGGCAATAGGCTCTCCCCCTATTACATTAGGACCTATAACATAACTGACTAAATATGGGTGTACTATAGGCACAACTCTGCCTACCCCTTCGGGGAATTCGTGTCAAAGTAATGAAAGAAAACTTTTCAAATGAAATGCAAGAGATTCGCTCTACATCTCGCTTAAAAACATATTTTAAGGTACGCTTTCTTTGCTGTCAATCAAACTAACAATGACCTCAATCAACAGCAATCTTTGTTATGTTAAATTATCATTATCATGTTTAATTAAACAAATATACCTTTTAAGTATACACACTATGTTGACGTCTTTCGTTTATCTGCTAATGATTAATTCACGATTAACACGAATCAATTAATAAATATTCAATGTATCTTTTTTGCTACGACAGTCCGATAGTCAGTCTTTACTTATTTGCGACTATACCTACCTCATTTATGATAATTTCGGATGGACGGACCACTTATATAGCGTAGCGTCACATGAAAAGGTGTGACGTACGTCCGTCACAGTGGGAGGTGATGGCAACAGACCGGTCACTGTGGAGGCGTACTGTTAACACTAAGGTGTGTACGAGGAAAAACGAAGGGAAGAGCTCGACGCCAAGCGAGACGAGCTCAAGGCCCGACCACCTGCGGCCTACCATTATAATTATGTCGGAGGGGTGCTGACTTGCAGCGAATGTGGTCGCACATTTACAGCAAAGATCGGATACGTCAGCCACCTGAGAGCACACCATCGAAGCTCTCACCAGTAAAAATCCCAAGTCGCTGTGGCCGAATACGGTCTGGATATATATATATATATAGCGTAGCATCTTCTGCACTTACAAATTGTATTTAAAATTGTTGTAATATTAACCCATTAAAAGATTTTCAATAAACATTACACATACCAGTTTATAGTAAATAAATCACAGTGTTAATGTCATAAATCTCAGAATCTATAAATATCATTTTAAAACACCTAAAATATGTAATTAGAGGTACATAAACCAATGAGATCGGAAAAGTAACAGTATAGTGTTATGTTTTGTCATATTAACACATTTTTTACACGACTATGTCGATTAGTTGTGGATAACTAGGCAATGCTTGAATGATTCAAGGTTTACCTTAGATGGTCTTTGGATGACAGTTGTTACGCGGCAGAGCTCACCTTCCACCGAATGTATACCACGACAAACATTGCCACAACGAATCTCAGTTTCAGATCATGTTTAATACCTAAATGATAAAAAAATCAGGAAAGTGATGGTTTGAAAATACCTAATTGCGATAAAAAGAGTTTTATCTATTTTATGCGTAACATCAATTATAATTTATTGGACATTGCCACTATACGCTCACCTAGATAATAATATTATAAAGATAAAATAAAGATTAGTGAAAGTGTAAAAAGTATATTTACGACATGGCCTCAAAAAATTAAATGTTACACGATGTGATAAGGTATTGACAATAAGACGGGTTTCCAATTCACATACGATCGTTAATTGTCTTCTATACCTACCGTGTTGCTCAACCGTGGGTCAAGAGCGAGCGTTGAACGCTCACGACTCTCTCACTTTTACTTCCTAATTCCTGGCGAGAGATTTATCGACATTTTACTTTATGCTTCGCAAAATGTCGGATGATTAACTCGCTAAACTTTAAAGTTTAAGGACTGTGTAAAATGCAATTGTTCAGTCTTTTAATGACATGTTATTATTCTTGAGGTCTTGAAGTTCACAGACATTAATCTCACGAGACTTAAAGACAAAACAAATGTTTATTATCTCAACCGGGCAATTTTTCAAGCAAGCAACGTTCTTTTTATTAACCTTATTCACGCATACATATACCTACTACTTATTCTACATGGCCTTTTTAAATTATCTGTGTAAAATATAAAGGTATAGGGCAAGGCAATGGCTTTGATACTTGTATAACTCTCCGATGTGCACACTTTCTTGTGATAGTGATCTTGGAGTAGGAGCGAGATCATTGCCAATGAACTGCAACTTTCACTCGCATCGGCTTGGCTCTACACGAAGCGTCACTGCGTCATACGTCGATTTACGATTTTGATATTTCATTGAAACTTTTGAGTTACTAGTACATTTTGGGATTTATTTTTATAAATGTAGAGATTTTATATCGTTGACCTTTAGCGTTAGAGGGTTAAAACTTTATCCGTTTGTTTGTCTTTCTAGGAGTTTAAGTATATGGTTATCTCTAAAAGTGTCACCTAAATGATAGCTTAAGACTGAGATATCTGCTCGCGACGAAGTCAAACACATTAATTTGGTAAATTTTGCGATAACTTAGTCATTTTAAATAAAGAATCGTATAAGAATAGGTATTTAGAGCGATACGTCGCAAATAGCGATGGAATAATTTAGCTAATAAAACACTGTAATAGGTTTTCAAGACAATAAGACACTGTAAAATTAAATAGGATAGCGTAGAAATTGTTATAATTAGTTAATAAACTTAAATTCATAATACAGTCAGTCATTCACCTAAAATAAACATTAGATATCAAGTTCCTTGTCTGTCAAGTTCGTTGACTTGGCCATGACAGTAAGAATGTTGTATATTGCGAACTGTTAGGAAATCTAGACCTAGACTTAATTCTAAGCGCTAACCTCAACTGTAGTTCCCTCTAGACACGCTTATTGTTATGGCTAGGAAGGGGGTAGGCAGAGAGACAACATTCAAACAATACGTTTGTATATAGGTTTCATATAAGTCTCAAGGCCCTCATGCAATTAGACTTAAACGTCTTTGAGTACGGGTGTGCCACTGTTTTGGGGATAGAGGCGTGCTGGTATAATACCAGACTAAAAACAAATATTAGCTAAGATGAAACAAGTACATAGTATACCGATTTGACCTCACCTAAATCTTGGCTTAAGTCATCAAGTAACCGCAATTGTTTGTGGTCGCGCATTCCGCAGCGCTGAAGCGTTAATATGTACTAAAACAACGACAGCATAGTTTAATGGTGTCTTAGCTTTCACTTACGTATTTTTCACTGTTTTACTAGTTTCGTGATGTTTTATTGAGGTTAAGAAGCGGAATACCAATGTAATTACTACATTCGAAAATGTGAATAAAATTCTAAAGTATCAAAACTATCACAACTCAGTCTTCTTACTAGGTAAGTAGGAGGGATATATCGTTATGGTTTTATTTCTTCACTTTGTTTCTTTTTTGCAAATCTTGACTGCTACTTGATGTATTTTTTTTTCAGCATTACCCGTAGGTTTAAATGAATGCACCTGCATAATAACCAGTAAGAATCAAGTACATACATACATATGAAGCTCATTCATTGTTTTTCTTTTATTTATGTTGATTGTCAATTGTCATTCAAACACCATTAGTTTCGGATTTAATGCTGCATAAGGCATTAATACAATAAGAATGACACGTGGTCTGATTGTGGACTGCCTCGTTGGTCTACTGGCTTTTAAATGCGACTGCTGAGCATTAGATCCTGGGTCGGGCAATGCGTTAGGTACTGGGTTTTTCAATTAGGCAATTCATAATAGCAGCGCGGAGTCAGGATATTGCCCGATTGATGGGACATGGCTCACTTCCTATTACCCAATACCATAACTGGCGAAATGTGTGTGTACTAATTACATGCATGTCCGCCTAACCCTTCGGGAAATATACGATTTTTATGTTATAACACGAAGTTGTAACATTTAGTGTTTTTGTTCATTCAATGGTAGGCGAGCGTCTTTCTGTTAATTAATCGTTGATACTGCGTACCTCGTCATTAATTTAAGTGCGCATGCGTTGCTTTGTTTTGTTTTATTTACATGCAATGCTCGATGACAGCATCTGTCTGCTAACAAGACTTAGCGTGGCGACTCTTAAAGTAAGTAGACATTTTTATATACACTGTAGGATAATTATAAATCAAAGTAACACAATAATATTATAATATAAATCATTTTAGTTTCGTTGGTGGTTAATTTTAGTTCACGATATATAAGCGCAGTTGTTATTGATTTTTAATCTTCGTCTGGACTTGTGCCCGGTTGATGGCAATAGGCTCGTCTCCTATTACACTGGGACCTAAAAACATACCTGGCAAATTGTAGGAGTACTATATGTGCACATCTGCCTACCCCTTCGGGGAATACAGGCATGAAGTTATGCATGTTCTTTTTTAAACCTGAAGAGCTACTAAAACTACTCAATAACTGTGTGATTAAGTTTACTAGTTAGCGCTATAACACGATCACTTTAGCAGAACTCTCTCGAACAGTATGCGCTTTCACAAGCTAAAGTACGCATTTACACAAACACATGCACAAACAATATGTGGTAACCATGGCAACCACTATTGCCATAAACCAGATAATGAATCTCATCAAACATCTCAAGGGCATTCTGTGTAATTTTTTACATGTTGGCACATTTTAACCGACTTTAAAAAGAAGAGGTTTTATGTTCGAGTGTAGATATGTTTTTTGTGAGCTTTAGCAACAAGGTCGCCGTAATTATGAAACGATATAATTTAGGGTCTATTATTAAATCTTTAAGACAAAATGGTTATGTAACTGATCGATCAATAATGATTGGTAGCGCAATAATGGCAGTTTTATACAACGGAATATTGAATGAAAATTAAATGTGAAAGTTATATATCTGTATCTATTTTAATTTATGATAAACTTGGAACTCGGAATAGAGCAACGAGATTCATTTTGAGGTTCCGTAGGCTCCCATTTCCTGTTGACGACCAGATATAAAAAAATCCTCATATTACACGACCGCTTTTTATATATAACTAGCGGACCCGGCAGACGTCGTCCTACCCGGTACAGCAGCGTGACGTGGGCTGTCAATTGCGAAAGATGGCGGAATACCAACATTTTAATAGTTATTGTAATACCATGTAAACTGTTTTAACAAACCCGACTTTGTTTTATATCTATATTTTTTTTTTTACTAGCCTGGAATGTCCCACTGCTGGGCAAAGGCCTCCCTACTCTCCTTCCAAATCTCTCTGTTACCAGCTGCCAGCGACCAGCCTTGCATAAACGAGTCGAGTTCGTCCCGCCACCTCCGTCTGGTTTTATATATTACATATATTTTATAGATATAAAAGATATCATAGCACACGACCCAGTGACGTGTCAGAACAATCCATTAAGGATACCGACGATAGTAAATTAGGTACCTGCCTAACATTGTATATACTTTTAAGATCTATATTATAATTGACTACGAACGATATCCAGCAAATGCTACGATGACGTCATAACACCTACGTAACCTTGGATTCTAAAGGAAGCCTTACATATTATTTCATAAATACACGCACAAACTTTTTACTAGGCACAACCACTGTTTTATTTCCATAGATTTAATGAATTAATGTAGGTATTACACGTGTATTTGAACTACCTTTCGATCATAAATATTAATGACTTGCATTTAAACACATAAATAACTTTTTATGAAATAATCGCTAAATAAGTACAATAGGTTATGTTTTTATACACATTAACGACTAACTAACAAGGTACTATATAAGAAATATTAAAATTTAATGTATGGTTTTTGCGAGACACGATAAAGAGAATTTAATTACGTACTAAATGTGCATACGCATCAGAACATAGGTTTTGCTTAAAAATCAAAGTAGGTTCTTAATGATACGTAATGTCCAATAAGTCCAATTGCTTAGCACTAATCAGGTCGTGTAATCTTCAAAACTATCCAACCAATATTCAAAATTTCACTGGTTTCACCAATATTTTATTTTATTTTCTTTATTTATAACTCTTATATTTAAAATAGACCTTCAGGAGTAAGATAACGGTACTTTAATCTCGGAAAAGATTTTTTTTCTACTCAGATAATGCTCCGGAGAAATCTCGTCATACCAAGATTCAAGATGCATCATGTAGTGAAATTTTAACTTAAAGATACGTATAATAAATTCATATTTCATAGTTATTTTATGTGTGAACGTAAATAAATACGTGTAATGCGCGTATCGAAGGTCTATTGCAATGCAATGAGAGGTTGTAATAACGCAAGTTTTTGAGTAACGCCATGCAAACATTGCCTAAGTTCCCACAATGGGTAAGCACGGTCGCAACTCGCAATCTAACTGCCAATGTTACGACAATCTATCGATGTAGCTTTGTACCCAAGAATCTGTATACTTATAGATATTCTTTATTATCAAATTGACAACACCATACTGTATTGTGACGAATACGACATAAATTGCTATGTTATCTACTATATATAGGTACCGGTTATACTCACGTCGATATTCGGGAATGCCCGACTAGTTTCGGCTCTCGACCCCGCCGCGTCACCTGCTCATGAATAAGAGCTCCGTTAGAGTCCGAAACTAGTCGGGCATTCCCGAATATCGACGTGAGTATAACCGGTATATATAGTAGATAATACGGATAAGACTGACTAAAGTTATTATAGTAAATTGCTATGCTTTAAAATTATGCTGTGACATCCCGCCGCTGAAGCCTGTGGCGGGATGCCACGGCACGTCGCGGCTATTTATGCCGTATTACTATAACAATACGTTTGAATGTCCATTGGTAAAAATTTATATTCATTGCCATGCTGTCCCGGACTGCGCCGAGCTTTATCATTTGTTCATTTAGTACATCCAGACATTGATGTAATTAATCCATATATCTATGTATTTAGGAATATATAAGTATGTTATCAGCTGTATGTTTGCCATAATAGGTTCTACCTAGTTAAGGTTTAGATGATCTTGTGTGAGCTGTTCGAAGATATTATTGTTATTATATAGTCGCTATCTTTCGTACTTATAAGGATTCTATTGCACTTTACACTAAGCTGACAATACGTCTCTAGTTCCAAATAGTGAATCAGCGTATCTCTTAAAATGGAAGCTTATGACGCATAATTTATCAAACAAACGGTTTTATTATTTATTATTGGTAACAGTACGCCTTTGTATACAAAACAAACCTACTATATCAATCCACATGATATATAGCATGGCGAAAGATATTCACTACACTTTACTATTAACTTGTAATATAATTTTATAATTTAATCTTTACGTGTCCGTGCAATGCAACAATTCATCATTCAATTAAACGAAACTGGCCCATGCCAAAGCACAGAGTTGTCTGCTCAAAGAAAGAAAAACGCTTGCTCATTGGTTGGCTATTCAAGCATTGTTTTCCTTGACTGTATAATGTACATTAAGGCACCTTTGAGGAAGAGAAAATAAATGTGTGAAACATTTGTTTACAAAAAAATGTGTTAAAAGGTTCGATATAATTTATTTAGTTACCCGAAATGCTACAACAACAAAGTTTTATAGTTATTAATTTATTTTTAATCTTCTTCAAGTTATTAGGACGTTGGTCATTAATCGTATAACAAAAATAACGCTACCAAAATATGACGGTTCCAAAAACCGCTTAAACGTGTCAAAGACCATAAAAAATTAATTAAACCATTTTAATTTGAGTATTGAGTATAAAATTTTAGTGTGGATTTTATTATTTTTGCTCATCGTTTACCTTATTCCACCTTCGTCATACATAATAACGTCATGTGTTACAGGATTTGTGGATAGTTCTTACACCAATTTTGACATATTTAAACGCAACGATTACTGTAAAAAGTCGTTCTTAAAGTTGTGGCTAATGTGAGTCAAGCATAATTATCATGATTATACGTATTATTTTTGGTTCTATGTATTAATTAATATTAAGGCCCATGTATTTAAGTCAAAAATTACGTAAATCTTGGTTTTCACGATACACTTCATCACGACTATCTCTAGCTGTTGTGATGTAGAGCTACGCGTGCACCGTGAAATACTGCCTGAATCTGTGGTTCCCAACCAGAGGTCCGCAGACCACTAGTGATCCTTCCCAGATCATAAACTAATACGAAACCCTTTTAGCATGGATGTTGGTGAAATCACAGAATAAATACAGGAAAAACTAAATGAATTTAAAAATGATACAAACCTAATCTAATTTACTTGAAAAGTTTTATATTGATTTTCGGATTGTTTTAGTTCATTTTTCTTGTACATCGTGGTCCCTACTGACAAAAACGAAATCTAAGTTGTCTCTGGGCAATAAAAGGTTGGGAATCACTGATCTAAATGGAGCAAAAGTACGCGCAGTGAAGGCTTACCATTGCTTTTGTTTTTTGCTCGGCTTGCGTAAACCAAGCACAACGTTCTGTCCAATTTCGAAACCAATACTACTCACTTTACTGCGCTAAGAAGATTGTCGGGTTCGATACCCCAAACAACACAGATAACAATACTTTTATAAAGTGTATTGTTTAAAAAACCCAGCCTTTGTTAATGTAAAATGCACTATGAAGAAGCCAAAAAAAGCACAAAAAACCGTGTTTTGTTTCCGCGATGCAAGCAATTAAAATTAACAGTTTAACTTCATACAGGCTTTACAACTTTATATTAACGTTTCATAATAAAACCAAACGCGTAATGAATAGACATAAAGTACACGCGTTCCGATAAATTAATAGGTACCTACTTGTTTTATAAAAAGGGCTAACAATAAGTTTGTTGTATGACATCATTGCGGTTTGGATTCAAACGAGGCTGAACAAAGTGCGAATATAAAACGTAGGTAGGTACCTTATATCAATATTGAACATGTTTATAATTATGTACTCACTTAGCGGACTTCATCTGTAAGAAAATTGATAGGTTTCTAAAAATAATGTTTATAACTTTCTTTGTCATATGTACATGCGCGATACTATAAACAAAAAATTACAGGCGAAAACGGTAATGTGGGTCCAATAGAATCACTACTATAAGGAATATAAAGTCGAATTGGTAATAAGTAATTACATAGCGGCCTATTCTTTTACTAATGATTCGATAGAATAGAAGATAAAAAATATTTAATGAAATCTATGGATAAAAACCCTCATTACTTGCTACCAACGAAATAAAAATAAAAAGAGGGTTTCCTGAGGTATTGTAAGGTCATAGTTACGTAAGACAATAATACAACAACAATTCCTTATTGTCTGTTGCACCCAATAAACAATAATTGTTCTGAAATAATAAAAAAACGTTAAATTATTTCGAGTTCCTAATATTACGCTTTTAACAATACGAATATGGAAAATCGGATAAATCGGCAAATTAATGACCTGTTAAATTAAAATATAAAATATCTATATTCTAAAATAACTATAACGGCTTACATAACATAGTAGCATATATTGCTTTAGACTTTCGATAAACCTAACAGTAAAACAAAGTTAGAAGCGAGACACTAGTTTTACAACGTATCTTTCAAACGGTTTTGAGTCGAGTTTTATATTCATTATATTATCCAAAAAAATTACAAAAAAGTAAATTGTTGGTCTAGTTTTAGATGTTACTTAAATCGTCATAGCGTATAATTTTAGATTGTGGTTTTGTAAACAATACTGAATGTTACTGAAACACTCGACATAGGATGATATAATAATTTATCATTTTAATATTTCGGCCAAAGTTACAGAGATTATATTTATAACATCATTACTGCTCCTTGGTAGGTCCCTACCTAACAAAATATTTTCATCTAGGAGCTTAAGCGCAGTGATAGCCGAGTGGTATGACCGTCGGACTACCAAGTCAAAGGTCGCAAGTTCAAACACTGGCACGCACCAATGTCTTTTCGAATTCAAGTACCTACATACTATAAATTAGTTATGAGTTGCTAAAAACGGTAAAGGAAAACATCGTAAGGAAACCGGCACACATGTCAGAGGCCTACAGGCGGTTTAAACTCTAACACCATGTTGTTCATCATACGAAAAGTAGAAGATCTAGGAGCTTTATGTTAGACTTCATCTCATCTACTAATAGTAGTATAGAACACACTTTTATCAACAACAAGTTTATCAGATTTTTATGCGAGATGTACTCAATACACGTAATCCGTTTTCTCTTCCTAAATCACGACCTTAATTCACCATAAATTAAGGTCACTATGAGGAAGAGAAAATGCAAACACGTAACAATAATATCAGTCTATTATAGTACGCATATAGAATACATAGAATCAACTATGTAGGTACCGCGGAAGCGAACCTCGTCACCTCAGGAATTCGTAATGTGACGATACAAACAACCAACGACAACAAATAAACTGAATCCCTGAAATAAATTGACGGTTACAGGTATAGTTTAATTAAATATATAACTTGTATTTTAAGCCAAATACATTTTAAT
The DNA here is from genome assembly GCA_946251915.1 of Abrostola triplasia. Lineage (NCBI taxonomy): Eukaryota > Metazoa > Arthropoda > Insecta > Lepidoptera > Noctuidae > Abrostola > Abrostola triplasia. The sequence continues at coordinate 4,772,443 of OX276433.1, forward strand.
AATGATTATTATTAATTGTTTAAGTTTCGAGTTTAAACGTATCAAGCTTTTTGTTACTGACTGTACTTGTAACATATTGTTTCAACGATTTTGATATTTGTCAAAAGTTGAAAAAACTTTGTTTAAGTGTAGAAGCTGTACATTTAATCAAAGTTCTTTTTCCATGCTGAATTAACTAATTGGGTTCACTACAGCAAATTTTAAACTTTAACCAGTCTGCGAACTACTATGAAAGGACTATTAAGAAATAACAAGTACTAGTGAGTCAATGTATCGCTAGACTGTAGACATATTGCTCAAGTACGGTCTTTAGACCTTCCGTTTCGATCCTAATTATTCTATAAATTAGATAAAATTGCTAAATGTTAGTCAATCGTACCAAATCGGAAGTACAAAATCTAGGACAGTTGTACACTCGGATTCCTTAAGGGAAAGGTGGGTCTACAACATATAAGACCACGTAAAGGATGTGGTCATGTCGTAAGTTTAGTTTATTGATAATCGGTAGTTCTGCAGTACGTGACAGGTTCTTATACTACTAAGTAAATTGATGGTAAACGATAATAAACAGCTGTGCTATTCTGGACCACAAACATCACCTCATTTATCACCTCGCTACTCATCGTATGCTGATGTTTAGGAGCGAGTTTCTTGAAGTGAGCTCGTAAGTTATGTACGCATTGTATTTCAGGAGGCAAAGTATTCCTAACGAGTGCCCAACCCCCTTACCGCCAACTTTGAAAACAGGATAGTTTACGATGTGGAAGCGAGACGCTGCTACGTGCAGTGTAATGCAGCTCTTGCTTCCACACCGTAAACTCTCCTGCTTTAAGAGGTCATGGTAAGCGGGCAGGTCGAGTTAGAAGCTTGAAATCTGACTACTGAAGAGTTTACTCATATACTGAGTTGATCTAAATAGATACAACTATTACACTAGTTTTCAATGGCATACGTACGTATGATTCTCGCTTCAAGTCCTGTATGTGGAGGAAGGGATGGTGTTCCTCCAAAGAAAAGGGAAGATCTTCCAACCAGGCGGTGGTGTACCTGGTTGGCGGCAGCGCCCCACTTGTCAACTAGGGGCGGCTGTGTATGCTAGGGAATGTGATTACTTCGCTATCGCGCCGCAGGGTTAGCAACGTCATGCGTCCGTTCGACGTGTCGATGTCGCTACATGTGCATTACAAATAAAATGTGATAAGAACTACAGAGATAGGTACACATGTGCAACAAGACATGCTACAGTTTAACCGTAATGTTTGCAAAGGATTACAATTTTTGATGTGTAGATACAAATGATGTTATACATCCTTATCTAAATACTCGTTATATCAAACCTACGTTCCATTTGCATAACTTGAAAATGTTTTTTTCTGCTGTCGTGCACTGAGACCCCTCTGCAATCTGCATGAATAGGGTTATTTTATTTGCACTATATTAAAATGAGATTGCGTGTTGGTATTATTGGTCTCTCTCTTTCGTGGTTTGATTATGCCTTTAGCATTGATTATTCTAATATTTTGAAAGTGTTTTAGATCAATGAAGTTATCACAAACAGGAGTATTTCTTTTTGTTATAAATGGCTACATTAATCTATATTCATCGTTTTGGACAAAGACTGAATTATTGAAAACCGAATTCCTCAAACGACTTTATCAGCTTTGCAACCTTTACCGGAATTCACGCGAAATTCAACCTTCAAACTATTCAGATAAGACTGCATGTCGGCATTTATCAAGAAACGACCGTCATCAGATTTGACCTTCGAATCGCAGTGCCAGTAGCTGAATCCGTTAAGATCATAAATACTTGATTTGAATAGCAAAACCTTAATATTTAAAAACAAATACAAATTGTGTTTTTCAGTGATAATACTCTAAGTAATGATAAGTACCTATTCTAATTGATAATTATAAAATAAATAATTCATCAACATACATTTGAAACGTGAAAAACATGTAAGTAGTCACCTATTTAATCTATGTGTTATGTAGGTACATTTCCATTCATCTATTAATAAGGAATATCATTTAATTTTCGTTGTTATCTACGCATTACCTTATCGTCAGTAACAGGCATAGACTTTATTTAAAAACTCTTCATTTACAAATTAAACCTTACGTAAAAACGATTCCCGTTTAAAATAGAAGAAGTAACACATTCCAATTTTAAACTGTGAAAAGTAAAGAAAATTTTGAGCAAAATATTACGTTGGCACTAATGAAATTTAAAGATGACATGTGTTTTGCTAGAACAAAAGTATCATCTAGTTGGCAGTTTTATACGCGGAAAGGAAACTAGATGAACGTACGATGATTATCATTGCCTTGACCGACACAAGAGTGAGTCAATGAACTTTCTATGACAAGGTCCGCGGCGCTCAGCTGAGCTGTAGCGGCTAGGTGACGATGTCCGCATGCATAGCCAGCTATGTAGCTAGATTTTTTGTAAACTCACCAAGTTTGAATTATGAATAATATTGATAGTTGTGTTCTTTTTTTCAGGGAATTTACTACAGACAGAAGATACAGTCTTATTCGATCTCTTTGCACAATTAGTGTCATAAATTCGTAATGTTCCTACATGTAATTGAATTTGTTGATGTACCTACGCTTGCAAAATACAAATTTAGTAGGTACTTACAATTGATTGATTTCAACTTATGTTAATGTAATTTAAAATTCAAATTTACTTGGAATTATTTTAACATTGTTCCTTTGTATATTGTCTTCAGTGTGATACTTGGTATTAATATGTGCATGCTGTGGTCTCCTATAATTGAAGGAGTACACCTTATTTTAATCAAATTAAGATCGATTGTGTATGTCCTTTGTTGGAGACCCAATATATGTATAAATAAATTATTTACGTCATTAAAAGATTAAGCTCTATTTAACACCATACATGCCAACAGGCATGCCCTACGTATGCACACTTCTTAACAATAATCACTAATAAAAAAAGTTATTGAGGGCTGTGATAATAAATTATTAATATCGCAAAACTGACAATTTGTAACAAATATGGCAAATCTTTAAGAAATTAAAGTTGTTGCAATAGGGCCTGTATTTTCGTAACATTCGTTTCTTTAAGTGACCCTATGAACGCGAATAATATTGTGAAATGTATTTCTTTGGGTTTTGGGCAAGTTTACTGGTCATTTAACATATATTTACGATTCGACAACATTGTTAACAATTGCATACTCACAGAATCAGACAGAAAATTATGGCCGTATAAAAAAGTCCCGCCCCCTTACCATGATCTCATAAAGCAGGACAGTTTACGTTGTTAAACCGGGACACCGCATTACACTGTATGTAGCGGCGTCTCGCCTCCACATCATAAACTGTCCTCCTTTAAGAGTTCATGGTAATGGGGCTGCTCACTAGAAAAGCGGAGCCTGGTGACGTCATAACATCGAAAAAAAAAATGACTTTTTAAACTATGTACTTCCAATTCTTACCCACGAATGCCGTTATCCGTGACACTGAGTGTCATTTGAACCAGAAGGCAACACCCCTACGTTATTAGGCCATCAGTTCAATCACGTGTCAGACGGACGGCATTCTAGCCTCGTTATAACACCAATTACAATTCCAGATACCCAATGTCCTCTATGATATTAGTTTCCTTTATTTTGATAACACTATCTGCGAGCCTTGGCCTATTTAAGGCGCATATATTTAATCATCACATAATTTATTAATTGTTTTAGCGAACAAAGTTCGATGATTCACGGTGTGGACGTGACAGCCGTTGTCTTTATACTTGTGTGCATTTATTTAGTTATCAGACTTAAATATGTAATATATACTTGAAAACGATAAAACGCGCAAAATGTTGGTCTGTGTAATGATCGTTCCACAGGGGTTATAATAGAGTTGGTGATGGCAACATCCAGTGTACACTCGGACTGAAGAGTCATGTCCATTGTCCAGTATTTCCACTGACAATAATATTATCTTATTATTAGATATCAGTTATCTTGCTTATTTCAAAATTTCGGACTTTTCGAACAAGGAACCCCTAAATATATTTCTCTTAGCAGCCATAGGCATTCTCTACTTATATTCATAATTATAATTATTTCTTGTTGTTTGGATCCTCTTACGAAAAATTAGAGTCTCTCCGAGACTATCTCCTTGAGGAACACCGCGCATATTTATTAAATGATTGAATATCAATTTTCCTTATTATTATTTTTAAAATACAATACTTAAATATCAAATTAAGCGAAGATGCTGTGAATAAATAATCTCATCAAATTGTAAAACACGGAACTAATTTAATTACATTATTACTATAACTTCGTAATTATGTGTTAAAAGAAAAAAAACCTGTCTTCAATAAATAACATTATGACACAAAGACGAAGATGTTTAAATTATTTTTTACCGACTACAATAATTATGATTCCTAATCTTATGGATTTGACATAAAAAAAATATAATTTACGATATGTCAAAAAGATTTATTAGTAAGAAAATAGTAGGTAACTAAATAGGTATATTATATAAGATAGTCGCTGAAGTGATTTATTTGTATCATGCCCTATCCTTAGGTAACGGCGGAAGTTGATTGAACCTATCTCACAAACATTTATCCAGTACTAATATCAAGGCTGGCTAGTAAAATTTTCAGTATAATCTCCAACCAAAGGTATATTATTTTTTCTGTATCAAAAGTGAGGCCAATCAACATCTACCTTTTTGCAAAATTTTAAGCAATAATATAATCGATATTGTGTCACCGCGCAATTTCGACACATGTATCGAGATCAGTGGATTTTACACGTAGATGTGGTAACATAACAGTGTTCTATTCCTGCGCTTCATCACATTGGCAAACCTTGAGTTTGAACTATTAGATCTTGGTCAAGGACAAACAATATGTCCAATAAGTATTACGTTAATAAGAAATGCCAACAACGCCTACACGATGAGTTGGGTTTCTTTATTTATCTGTGATTTAACAAAAGAAAGACGCAACCGCGGCACATTAGCTATTTACAAACGCACACTCTAGTCTAATACCTTAGGCAAATAGTGGTCAACTCAAAAATCTCTTGACTTAGTTTACTTGTAACTTTATGACTTCTTACAACTGAGTATTTTGAATATCATTTCATGTGTTTAGGACAACGACTAGTTGACGTACTTAAGTGTATAACGATACCTCAATATTCCTTTACTATTGTACCGATAGTCATCACTATTTAGCATGAATTCATTACATTTTCGACACGTTCATCTTTCGGTAATCGCGAGTCTTGCTTCACAGAACCGTAGTGACGTTAGCCTAAAGTTTTGACATCGGCAAAAAATGCGAATTACATCAATAAAGTGAAGGTTTGTCAAGCGAACTCCACTTCAATCTCCTTTCCCTACTTACTATAAACTTTTTCGAGAACTGTAGCTAAACTAAAGTGAAAGTAAAGTTGACTCTTTAGATACGCAACGAACCTGGGCAGCAGTGTGAAGGTAAGTGAGAAGACAGGTTACAAATGTAGGTTTACTGTTTATTTTTCTCGCCAGATATTGTTCGAAACGTTTAAGACAAGATGGAAAAAAAATCTATAAGAACGTGTATAATAATTTTATAAAGTGTATATTGGATGGAAGAGGTAATCTATGAAACTATCCAACTGACTTCCATCCAGGGTGGACTGTGGGATAGGCTAATTTGATCCCAAAAAAGACACGTGAAATTTTTCGAAAAAGAAACTGTTTTTTTATAAAAAAAATGCCCTATTAAAGTTAAGGAATTATTAATATAATTAACAAAGGATCATCATTCACTTCTGTGATATAGAATATTGAGTATTTAAAGGTCAAATAGTCGGAAATACAGATGTGCACACACATTCGTCGTCAGATTTTTAGTTGCGTATTAAATGTATTGAAATATAAGGTGGTCTAAAACTGTGTACATCCTCATTTCCATTTTTGACTGTTTTTTATTTGTACGTAAGTATGTTATTACCTATATAATATGTATGTCAGTCAATTATCATTAGGCCTGTTTCATGAAGATTATGAAGGATGCTTTGTTGCAATACTTCAAAAGAGAAATCCAACTACCGAGAGAAAACGTTTATGAAATAGATAATAACATACATTAAAAGAATTACAAGAAAATACAGACAAAGAAAAGGAGAGATCATAAAATGTGAGACAAAAATTTGAAAATAATGATAGAAAGATAACCTTGAAAGATGCTTTATATCGTATCTATGATCGTCATTCATAAGACAGCCCCCAAAAATGCTAACCCTTCACCGCTTCCTAGTGGTATAGAAGGGTAGAAAAAACGGCGCAATATACTCCCTAGCAACACGATACACATGTCTGCCGGTAAAGCTTTATTTATTACGACGTACATAACATTGTCGTTTGCCTATTAAACATTGCACAGTGCAACGTACTCGGCAAGCAGTTTGGGTTTATTGACTACAATTGATGCCATCTGGATTGCATCGCAACCGATTGATGTCCATTAAAACAATAAAGCTTATTATTGTGTACACGCATAGTTGTAGTACTCTTAACTAGTTCTATGTTGGATAGAACTGCGGGAAAATATTCGCTTAGCTCTACACAAAAATATACAGAAAGTAGATAGACGAAGGTGTAAGAAAAAAGAATACAATCTTATGTATGTCTAGGTAACTGTTCAAGAGCACTTTTATCTTAGGAAAGTAATCAAAACAAAACAAACAAGGCAAACACGCAGACAACGTTTAAAACAATCATTAATACACTGCCCCAGATTATGTTACAACAACAGAAGCAGAATTAAAAAATATTATTTCAGTAACGGAACAAATTATAGCTTTGTTCATAAAATATCTTTATTTAAATAAAAAACGTTTAACCTTTTTAATCATTGTGATCAGAAAAGGAGGTTAGGTATACACAAAAGTTTCTTATTCGAATTGGTCTCCAAATTTAAAACAAGTCACAATCGTTTTAGTCACGCAACATCACGATCAGTATAATGAGTTCCAAAAAATACAATTCAAAATAGGATCCATAATGATAATAAGTAGATACTCCTTAAATTTTGAGCTGATGTAAGAATCATCGTATACAAATATTGGCCATGCACAAGGAACTTTAGACCAAAAACAAGATGCATGAGGAAATTTTTAGTGGGGTTACAGTAAAAAAAAACAGTTCTATTAGGAAAAAACAAAACACGCTTCCACTTAAGAAACGTTTCCAATTCTCAGCAGTGACTGACGATTGAAAAAGGCTAATAAGGGGCGGGTTTCTTACCTTGTAGTTAACCCCAAACTACTACTGAGAATTTCCTGATATAAAAAACCAATACCACTTCGTGTTTGTAATAGAAGACTTCACGCTCCTCGTGAGGCAAAGTATATTATTTGTATTATCTATTAATTATAATTGGCCACCAAAAAGTTGTTAAATGCACGCGAAATCTAAATAATGTAATTCCTGTATGTTTAAACTTTAAACCGTGTACTATTTCAGTTAGTCTCAATTGCATAATATCCCATTTTAATAGACAACTGTGACAATTCAGACCGTATCAAAATATTGCATGGTTTGAACGTACCAAAATCATCGTGAGTCAGTGTGATACAGTATTAAACCGACTCTCGTTTCCACTTATCAATGTATTGTCATAATATTATTATTAAACGTTCTCGTAGATTGACTGTAACCTTGAAATGTTTAGCGATTTTATTTGCCGAATTTATTTATATGATCAGTTACAGAGCATGGTTAAACCTTAAAGATGATGACAAGTTTTATCCATATTTAAACTAGCTGCGCCCCGTGGTGTTAATCCAAGGTGCCATATGAAATTTCATTAAAATCCATACACTAGTTTTTACGTGAAAGAGTAACAAACATCCATCCATACTTACAAACTTTCGCGTTTATAATATTAGCAGTGATGATGTGATAGCAGCGAGACATGATGTCCTTTCATATGTACGTTAAATAGACCATGAAACGCTGCAGTTGACACATTTTTTTTTACAAAATAGTCACGTGACATAATTTCCGGCCTTCCGGTCATCGTATTGTATTGTTATACATATTTTGACTGTTACAAATAATTGACCAAAGTTTTGACAATCTCTGATTTACAACGGTTGTTGGCCTCTGTGTAATTACTAATATGTATCAGACCACTAAATACACGAGTTTTCGTAAATTATACAGATGTTACCACTGCGCAGCGAGCCAAATTTTTCGGCGAGATTTACCGTATAGGCAGAAAGTAGAGCATCGCTACAATTTATATTAATGTATCGGTGAAATGTACTCTGCTAACTTTAATGATTTTATGACTTTTAATTTTATTTCGCAAACTATTTGAATGGTTTTTATTGAATTATATTATTATTATTTTTTTTTTATTTAAGTAAGAAACTTTATTTACAAGGTTATTTACACTTCTTAAAAATAAATATTCAGTAACTGCTTATAAAATTAAGTCTCTATAACCTCAGTAGTTAAGTTTATCCTTGTAGAGAAATGCCACTATTTAACTATCTACTTTCTTTGTAATGAAATTACAAAGTTTATTAGATTAGTTCGTCTGAAAACATTTTTTTAGTGCCCCAAGCACTACATTTAAATTAATGTTTAAGTACAAGGAACATTTTTAAAGTACGCAGAAGGTAAATAGAAAGACTATATTTAGTCAGGAATAATTTAATTACATGACATCGCACTATTGTATTAACTATTAATTTATGAAAATTTATTATAAACCTAGAGCGGACACCACCATGATGAATATAATAATTATTAAATTACGTGATAATTAATTTTGCACTCACCTTTCTTTGTCAGTTATATAAAATCACCAACAATAAAATGTTGCATTAACAAAATATTATAACACAAACTGCGAACAATAAAATGCTGCACAATATACCACTACGATTGATTTCGTATTTGGAACGATATAATATTATTTTTTATTTGAAACGCTCAGAACAATGACATTCGTAATCGTTTGATTTTTTATTTTGAATTTTCATTGACTGTTTCGCGTTCGATGGCTTGTCGGCCAGTATCGCGCACACCGGGCGCTTGTTGGCGCGCAACGTTGTACTGAGACTGGCTGGCCGCACGCAACACGGTGCGGAATCGGGAGCGCTCACCGTCAGCTGTCACACTGAAACATTTTTAGGGATCCGTACGCTACAAAATGTAATGTTTATCTTCATTACGCTGTTTTTTTATATTACATATTTTACTGTTCCAGGGGTATTGAAGTTTATTAGGTAGGTACTTACTGATAAAACAAGTTAAATTGCGATTGCGAATTTATTTTTATATTATATTACAAATTAAAAATTAAAAAAATACCATTAAGAAAATAAGACTCCAGAGATTTACATTATACAAAATAAAAAAATATGTCGTTGGTATAAATTATGACTCTACCCTGTAAAAATATCTGCATAAAGTGTATATTTATAGACATTAAAGCCCAAAACAGAAACAACTAAAGATTAAGTTTACAAAAAAATATCCCATCCGGGAAGCGACGACGTTTTCTTCTAAGGTCAAGCTCCAACGCAAATCGGATTTATCAACGATACATTAATGAATGCCCTTGTTGTTTGACATTACAATTTTATCACAAAGCTATACTATAACAAAAGAAATCTGAAAGAAGTCATGTGAGTAATTTTTTCTAATAATAATTTTGTACATCATCATTTCACTAACTTTATCACTAGCTTCCAAACGAGAGAAAACCGGTGCGCTGCTTTCCTGAGATCTCGAGTTGCTTACGTAAGCACACATTAGTAATTAAAATGCTGTCTTTACATAGGAAACTTTCTATATTTACTTCTGCTATCCTTTACTTTGCAGAAAATTCCAGGAAGAAAGTTATTTTCTAAATGAAAAAAAATTACATCTTATGTCAATCAATCCGATAAACAGTCACTTTAATATAATATTTCAAATTAAAAAAGAAGTAAGGGTTATTGCGGTAATAATCAAAACAAACAATTAATGTTAAATAAACATAACAATGTATCATGCTGTTTACGCCTAAAAGATAGTGAGAGCAAAAATATGTATTATAAAAAAATTGCAATACATTCAGTTCTATAAGGTACATACCTATTTGCTAATGACATAGCTTCCATCACAAAAATTAATTATAATTATGTATGGATGAGAACTTTCTAGAAAATGTTTACGCGCGTTGCGGGTTTGACGAATAGTAAGTCTAAATATGACTTAAGATGCTTCGTTTGAAGGTCGATCACAAATCCAAGAAGTTAACTACCGTAGCTTATCCTAATAGTCGCGCTAGTATTTTTAGCGAGACTGATTAAGCAGATATAACTCTTCAAGAGCAATTCTTAAAGTCCAAAATCAAAGGTAACAAAAATATTCATTTGAAGCAATAATTTTATTTTTATATGAACTGCGGTTTCTTAATCCTGATAGATGTTATTGATTCACAATTAATCATAGATGCTAACGAAAATAGATTATGATATATGAAAAAAAAACGTAACTCCATTTAAATTTAGTCAAATCAAAAACCAGATTAGTATACAAAAACAAAAAAAAGAACAAGTTCTATAAAATAACTTTATTTTATTAATTTCGAATTAGAACCTCTTTAGAATTATATTAATGACATTAATTAACAAGTTGATAACAAATGTAGTATTTTTCACGATATTAAAATTAAAAAGATGCGTATTTATGCGTAAAAACAACTTAATATCACTATAGTATTAGTAGACCTACATTTCACCAGTTCCGTTATGGGTGTCAATGTGGGTAGGTAGATACCTAGTAGGCCTATTGCCAACTACCGGATCCAACTCCACGTACAACTTTTGAGTATTAACCTAATGGAAAACCTTTGCCCTTAAAAAAATGTTTGGTATGTATTTTTAAAAAGAGATCAAAATATTATTTGTGTAGAGAACCTATTCACTGAAACAAGTTCAACACTTGTAAGGTTTTTCTTGACATGCGCGGGAACGAGACACAGGGCGCATGCGTTCCCCTTCGGAATCTAAACATAGACAAAACACACACACTGCATGCTGCACACAGCTACACACTGCAGTGAAACACATTTCTGTTTCCATGGTAACTTTGTAACAAAGGTGACCCATTCGCGTCAACTGTCATACTTTTACCTTGGTGTTTGTTTTACCTTTTTATTTGAGTGTTGCTAGTTTCATCTTCGTGCAATACAGGTTGTATAGAATCGTGTTGGTCCCATATACGCTTTGTACATCTACATAATTAATTGTATTTAATGTTACAATGTCTACACCATTAACTTTATTGCAATTCATCCGCCTAATACTTAGCTTTCGATTTCGAAATGCTAACAACTAAGAATACTCAAATAACTTTTGGTATCCATTACTTTGGTAAAGAATCCAACAAAAAAAAGTACTAAGGCGGGATACTTTTATATTTCAAGTTTTTATCACCTTATTCCAATTCAAACAGGATCAACACCGTAATATAAAAATTTCACATGGCCATTTTACGGAGATGTTAGGATTATCCTTAAGATTGCAACAAGAATTCATTTTTTGAGTTCAGTGACCTGATGAAATACGAACAAAAATTTAGGTACCTACCTACATAGAAGAAACAGGGACTAAGAATTTTCTGTTAGTTTAGGTTATTCCATTTATGTTTTAAAAAAAATAACTGGAAATAGGAGCGTAAACAGCAGTTATATTACAAAAAAAACGTTTTAGAAACATTCGGGTTAATTAAAAAAAAAAACCATTAAGATTTTATGCCTTAAAAAGGGACTTGCGACGAATCAATGGCTGCATGTAGACTAATCGAACTTAATTAATTATAATTGGTGTTTCAATAATTTAAATTTGACTTTACCAAGGACGTAATAATCTTACTGCAGGGCAAAGACACTTTTTTACAAGCAGGGAATAATACTATACATATAGTATATACCAATTAATGTACCTACGTGTGAGTGTTTACATTATTCTACTATCGAATACGTCTGGTTTATTCCTATGGCAACATCGCATCACTTTCTTTTGTTACCAATGTAATTATCTAATAAGTTAATACGATGTTTATCGACATCGTTGGTCACTATACTAAGAAAGTCCTAAGCATTAGCCGAAAGACGTCCACTGTCGAATATGAATGCCACAATGAACGGCAACTTGCCATTTGCGTCCACCGGTTGCCCGCAACTCTGGCTATATCTTCAGTCTACCTGGTGGGAGGCCTGCCAACGCTGCGTCTTCCAGTTCATGGTCGCCACTCGAGAACCTTTTTCCCCAGTGGTTGTCGGTTCGAGCGATGAGCATGTAGTCAGCATATAAAGCTGAATATTTAACATAAGCATACTTGAAAAAATCTACAACTATTTCTAAAATTACTATTAAAATGCACCTAGTGACTATCATTACTCGTAGAAGAAATGTGCACACCAAACAGCACCCACGGGCTGCATACTCAATTATGAAGTAAGCGCTAGAGTGACGGATCGATGTTTATGTTGCAATGGAATGCAATACCAATGAACAGTTATACTTGTCCAGATAATTGTACTCACTATTGTAAATAAAATACTGGCAGATGCCTTCGTTACAGAACGAATTGATCGATGCCATCTGTTTTTCTGATACACGCCCCGATTAACGGTCGTGGAATTATATTGTAAAGACCCACTCTTTAGCACCCCAATAATAATATAGCAAAAGATACTTATTTTAGTATGTCAGATCAATTTTATTCTTTTAACAAAAAGATGAGAACTTTGAAAGTAAACCCGTTCATATTTAAAAGTCAAAGTGATTGTATAATACAGTACAATGACGCTTGCCTACGTTCAAATTAAATAATTAAAACCTTTTTTATAACACGGATCTAGGTATCTACAAAAAACATTTTTTTTTTGTGCAAAACCATATTGAATATTTTTTATTTCATTCAGAGTAACCACTCGCTCTCGTCGTATGGCGATGACTGAAAGGGAAGCTATTATTGACGAGCAATGATTAATACTAGACCTTTAACACCGGTAGTTTTAAAGATTATAGTTAATACGAAAGTAAAGAATACTCTTAGGTTTTAAATTAAGGAAATAAAGAAAAGGTTATGTACCTAAAGGATGACGAAAGATCGTAAAATGAACATTTACGTTTTAAGTAATCGTTACTTCATAAGAATTCTACCTGATTACAATGGTCTGTTGTGCAGAAATGCCAAGGCGATAAATAAGGGAGGGCCAATACCCTGTACTACCTGGCTGTAGATTTTATTGATTAATTAATGTATATAAAAACCAGGTAAGTATACTTTCAAGTGTTCCGTGGTTTAAGGTGCAGATAAATAATAAACCTAAGAAATCGCCTTGCACCTTTTCGTCAGTGTGTCACACACACAGGCGTTCTTTAATTTTTCTTTAGTTTAGGTATTTACGTATGTCCTCGTGTATCAATTAATTGAAAACCTATAAATGCACAGTGACGACTTAAACCAAACGTATATTACCTACATCCCGGGTCGGGCAAAGTGTTACTGGGTTTTTCCTTAGATAATTCTCAGTAGCAGCACGGAGTCTCGATTTGTGCCCGGTTGATGGCAATAGGCTCGCCCCCTATTATATTGGGACCTAAAACATAACTGGCGAAATGTGGGTGTACTGTATGTGCACCTCTGCCTAACCCTTCGGGGACTACAGGCGTGATGTTATGTTTGTTTTTACCTACATTTGACATGAATTGTTTGATTATGTTACTCACGCCCGTTAGCAAAAATTTTGGGGCCCCATCATTTTTCACGCGGATTTAACCTGGATTAAGATTTAAGATAAGGTAAGCTTTAAAGCCTTCGTGGAGTAGCTCCCGTACATTACAAATGGAGTCGTGTTCAATAAATAACATTCGCAAATCTTCATTCCTTAGGACTATGACCTCTTCTTGCGGTAAGGGACCATAGCAATTGAGGTAATAGGGCCGCCTTTTTTAAATTCCTTATAGGGCACTGGCCAGCGTTTCTCTCCTATAGGTAGGTACCTATCTTAAGGTTAAATGGCATGCGGTCGACAATGAATCTTGCTTGCCTAGACAACTTTTTAATGTTAACATTATTCCGTATTCGCCTCCACTATTGTAATTATAAGGAAACAGAGCCAGAATGAAATTACTGCTTATAAATACGGAATTTTAATTAGCTGTATTCTGTAGCAGCCAGATGCAGCAGTAGCAAGGGCAGTAACTGTTAATTCCAGTAGCAAGTTATAAGTCATCATTCATGAATATGTAAATACAAATTTTGGATTTTGGCAAGAAATTCATATCATAATTTAACAACCAATCATTTCCCTGTCCAGTGAGCCAAGTGTAATGCACGGTCATTGTTCAACCATTGCGTCTTCTTCGTGGACAAATTACGTAGCATAAGAAACAGATACAGGCCGTGATCCTCGGAAGACCACCATAAGGCAGTCTTGCGGGCAAGAGAACTATGGAGAACTGGATATACCTAACACTTGTGTGGAAGTGGAATAATTGGGTAGAGTAGGAAGAAAAAGTATCCAAGTGGAACTGATAGGTCAATCTTTATTGAATAGAAGACTTTTTAGTAAATAAATACTTGAATAATCAAGTGAGCATTCACGCCAAACGGGACCACAAAAAATCTAACACACGAATATAATTTAATCAATGTTTATATCTTTTATTACATAACCGATGCCCATCAACACAAATAGGTATATAATAATTATTGAACTATTCTAAAAAAGTTGATTCGATTAGTCATTCTTTAAATAAAAAAGTTTGTTATGATGACTTTTTATTTTATACAGGTATTATTTATTATGCATACATAGATATGTTTAGATGTATATATGCATAGTTATATATAAATTTTTATAAACTGTTACAACTGTAACATACCAGTGTCCGCATGTTATAATTATAATAAAGTTAGTGACTTTAGTTCGTACAGTCAAACCATTTAAACGGTTTTGTAGGGCATTTGTCTGTAACAATGATGTATTTAAATGATAAATAAAGACTATACCATACCAAGTACGTAATATAAAAATATCACAATTATACATTGCTCATGCATTAACTTACTATATAGGAGTTAGTAGTATAATGCTATGATAGAAGTTATATGCCGATAGTTGGCTTTATTTTCGTAGGGATGTGCCTAACATATCATAGGGGGTCCGGAGTCAGCCTTTCAACACATTGAATGCCAGGCAAGTTAAAAATAATATGGTAAGTAAACAGCCCCCTTACTATGAACTCTTACAGCAGATGTGGAATCGAGATACCGCACTACACTGTACGTACCTACTACTTAGCATCGTCTCGCTTCCACGACGGAAAATGTCGAGGTTTATCTTTGCAGTCTGCTAGCCGTTTTACGAACTTATCACAGAAATTCTCCATAATCGATCGTAAAGCTTATCTGGTTTTTAGAAATTGCATTAGACTTACTAGAAATACTGGGTGTAGCACAGTTCTTGACCCGCGGTGAAATCAAGTTTTGACTACATTATAATTATTTATACGTCGCAGCTATTTAGCTTATTTCGTCAATTCATTAATTCCTAGGTCGGTTAACGTGGAAATGTCGTCTGGTTTGGTTCGGTTTATCTAGAATGTTGATTTCTTGCGCAAAATGGCTTTGTTGTTTTGGAGTAAATTTATAATTGTTCCTGTTTATCGTAAAAATATAATAGAGTTACTGGCACTGATAGCCGAGTGGTATAGCCGTTGGGCTGCCAAGTCAAAAGTCGCAAGTTCAAACCCCGCACCAATGTCTTTACGAATTCATGTGCGTATTATAAATTAGTTATCAGTTGCTAAAAGCGGTGAAGGAAGAAATCGTGAGGAAACCGGCACACTTGAGAGATTTTTCAACGATGCGTAAAGCCATGTCAGAGGCCTACAAGCTGTTGTTCATTACCACGTTGTTTAATAACCATACGTTAAGAAGAAGAAGCTAAATGTAGCGATTTTATAGTGATTTGTTTAGTTAGGGTTTGTGAATTTTAATGTAAATAATTGCATGATTAATGTCAAGACGAAGCTCATACCTTCATATCTCATTATTATTAGATGCTGAATATCCATACATTGACTCCTATTATATAGAACTTCTTACACTTCTACGGAATTAGAAGAAGTCTCAATAAATAAGCTTGTTTCTCTTTCAATAGAGATTGCAAGAAGGCGACCCAGTTTAGTACGCTTGCCTGGATTGATTACCAGATTTTAGAATGATCTACGATTGCTATTACCCGATCAAAGGTAAAAAGAGATTATATCACACCTTATATAATACAGATAAAGCCTGTTTTCAGCTGAGAAAATGTAGGTACTTTACTTATAGTCTTTAACATACTTGTCACCATAGTGTAATATAATTATTAAATCGTCTTACAAAGATGCTCACGCATTAATGTTTACAATTTGCAACTATAAATCATTGGACGATGATCACCCAGATATTACGGGGATCACATAACACGAGTGTTCAGATCGCACGAACTGGTTACACAGAGTATGAATTGGACAACGTATAGCCTCCGAATACAAAACAAGCGTGAGCTATACATAAGTACAATATGAACCGTGTTACAGAGTGATGCCAGCTGGCGAGACAGGTCGTCATCTTTACGTGTAGACGACATAAGCTATGGGTAGGTACTATTTTATAGAAATAGCTCACGTCGTGGGCCCGTCGCGTAGAAATTTGCCAAACAATAAGACCTTAGTGCTGAATCGACAGTACCTGCTAATCTTGTAAAATTGTATGTTCTGGGATATGCTCTACTCACAGTCTTTACCTGATTGACAGATGGCAAGTTTGATAGGGGAAAATAAGTTTAATTCAGTTATAGTTTTTATTGCTTGTCTTATGCATACTCTAAAGTGCTGCAACTGAAAATGTGTACAATATTTATTATTATGACACTGAGAATAAACGGATCGACGGTAGTCTAAAGAATATACAAACAAGAGAAATGTTTATATTGTATAAATGTTATGGATTCTGCGTGCTGAATCTTGTGTTTAATTTAAATTTAACTTATCCGATGTGTGATGATACAATTTTGATATTTCCGTTCCATTTTAATTCAATAAAATACTTATGAATAAGTAATTTATTTTTAAAATTAACTACCCTGTCTAAAATATGTATAATGGTGTGCAATAAAGAATATTGTATTGTAGGTATTTATAATACATTATGTTCTGACTGATGACGAAATAAATTTTGTTGAAAAAGCTTTTAAAAATTCTGCACGTCTTTAGTGATGTAATCAATATTCCTAACTGAAATAATATGCTTGTTATTGTTAATGTGCAAATAAATTTACTGTAAAACGTAAGCCATTGTTATTTTGTGTTACACGAGACAAAAAACGAAGGTTTTAATGATTGATAATATATTGTACAGATGTTGTATTAACTACCTATGTTCACAATGAAACTATTATAATTAAATAAATGCATCCGTGTATTTAAAATCTGCCAAAAGAACATCACAGAATTAATAAAATTCTATAAAATATTTATGATGTATTCCTGGTCGTGGTAGTCAGAAGTGGTACATCAAAGTCCATCCCTTATTTTGCCTCTCATCTAGGACATTAATAGATGGTAAACCTTGCTGTCAGTTGCATCTTACGACTCTCGTTCCTAACGACGATATTGTTTTTATTTTTCTAATTCCAGTCCTATAGTATTTAAGAATAAAAAAACATATATTGATATAATATACACACTCTTTTATACAGTATGGCATTTAATTGTTTACACAGATTCAATCCAGTTGTTCATAATGTGATCCTATCAAAAGTTCTGACTAAGGCAAAAAACTGTGCGTCTAATGTCCAAGTGAATACCCGGAAGATGGTCGTTCTTAATGACTTTCTTTGACGACTGTTCTACTCTCCGTGCCTACTTTCAACATAATATTATGTGTCATTTGATCGCCTGAGAAAAATGGGTTTTAAATCATCCGTGAGACTTGTTGCGTCTGATGATTATCGGATTGAAACAGTGGCTTAGTTCTTACTCCATAACCATCTCTGCAGCCCCTAGACAAACAGCAATACGCTTAACGAATAGAAATCAAATATAATGATAAATGTATGGGAATGACATAATGTCTCGACTATGTTATCGATTATTTAATTTGTCAAACCAATAATTCATTCGATTCCATTTGTATTCGTCAAACGTTTTACCCATTGTCTAGGGGGGCTGGTGTTTATCTGTGATCGTTAAAAGATCTTGGGCGATATGCAAAAAATATTTCGGCCATCTGCGCCTGCGTCAATCGTACTATACTACAGATTTTTGTTTTTGTCAGAAACTTATTTTAGTTGTAATTTTATTCTAAGTGATTTTTTTAGATTTATAATATAGCAATAAAACAGGTGTTTTAATTGATTTATGTATTCATATTAACCGCTTTATTTTTTAAGACCCCTCGTAAATTTACTGACGATTAATGTGACAGACAATTTATTTCATAAAATAAAACTTGATTCAATAACAATATTTCTTAGGTTGTTAATGTATATTGCAAATTTGTAGATACATTGCAATGTGGGAGGTTTGGGTGCGCAATTAAAGAGGTTATTTAGTCTAATGATTACGGTATAATAATGCTGAGCTTAATAACTACGTTGCACTTTTATATGAAGGTCATGCGTCACACACTACATGAGCTGTGATAGAATTACGACGACGATCACCATCAGGACCTGCGTACCACTATTTTATATTCTGTGCTTATATAGAAAACACAATGTTTACTTTATTAGGGTATCTAAAATATTAACTTACTTAATTATGGATTGGTCAGTAACAGCCCTTGACATGGCAAAATGGAAAGAGAGTAGGGAAGCCTTTGTCCTGCAGTGAGACATTATAGGCTCCAACCTATAAATATTTATATCTGTGTCATACCCATAACACAGATATGAATATTTATAGGTCATTGTATAAACATTTGTTTCTTCCGGAGTTCAAACCTGAAATCAGTAGAATGCTATTTAGGTGCCATTAAACTAAAACCACAACTATTAGAAGTTGTATCATAGGTGTACCACGCCTATTCTCCAAAGGAAAATAGCCGTGATGCAGAAGTACGCTTTATACAGTTTTTTTTACATACGAAGAGAAATAATATTATTCATAATGTACAATACTTATTCCTGTGTACTTAGTTATAATAATTGTCGTATGCATAAAAGGACAATGTAGCGAACTATAATGTAACACTAACACCAGTTGTAATGAATTCCTACATTGACGAATAAAGACATTTGAATTTGAGTTTAATAACAACTTAAATGATAATAGCAATAAGCGGTCGAAAGAGATATTGCCATATTAACACACTGGGCTCACGGATTATTTATTCATTGTATTTAGAGCTTATATTTGTTTGTTTGACTGCCTCGTTGGCCTATTGGTCGCTAAGCGCGACTGTTGAGCATGAGGTCCTGTTCGAATCTCGGGTCGCGCAGTTATTTGGTTAATCCATAAGGATGGAAATGGAATTCCCAGTAGTAGCACGGAGTCTGGATTGCAGGCACAACATAACTGGGGAAATGTGGGTGTACTATATGACATAATATGTGCACCTCTGCCTACCCCTTTCGCGAATACAGGCGTTATGTTATATTTGTTTTACAGCTATACAGTGTACGTATAGTTTTAAAGACTAAGCTAGGCTAACTAATGGTAAATAATTCAGCAATCGTAAGGTTCAAATGGTCATCGGATTATTTTAATTTGCTGAACACCAGCTCCCTCTTAATGTGGGTTCATATTAAAGACAGCAAGTATTACTTGCACAGATGCTGGCTCAGTAAATACAACTATGTATAAGTATATATTTGACCTACACGGGAATCGAACCCAGCCGGTAGCAGTCTAATAACTTATCCACAATGTCAGTCGTGTGATCAAATCAGATAGAGTGAACGGGTAAAGCGACCGACACAGATGGTAGTATTTGGAAAATAACAAATGCTTCGTTACTGCATTATATTACGTTATTTATAGAAATATTCTCAGTGGCTGCACGGAGTCTGGATTTGTGCCCGGTTGATGGCAATAGGCTCGCCCCCTATTACATTAGGACCTAAAAACATAACTGGCGAAATGTAGGTGTAATAATATGTGCACCTCTGCCTACCCCTTCGGGGAATACAGGCGTGATGTTATGTTATTTAAAGAAATCCGTATTTAGAATGACTCCAGTCCCTTACCAGGAACTCTAAAACCAAGACAGTATGCGTTTTATCAGCGAGACAATGCTACGTGCAGTGTGATGCGGCGCGGCGGCGCGCGGCGGGCGGCGGGGTCTCGCTTCCACAACGTAAACTGTCCAGCTTTAAGAGTTCATGGTAAAGGGATATTTTTTTCACAAAAACAACTAATTAGTGCACGTTTTATAAAAAAACACATCGAAGGTTAAAGACGTATTTATTTAAGATCAGTAATTAATCAGTTTCTTAAAATAATCCCACACGTGACCTACTGTTATTATCAGAAGAATTGCTTACACATTATAAGGAAACAATTTTAAATACGCGCAAATTAATCCTCCTATACATATATATTAATAATAATATGTAATAGCAAAGTCGCAGTGTCCGTTATCCCTACTGCCCTACTAATATTATAAACGCGAAAGTTTGTAAGTATGGATGGATTATTCTGTCACATAAAAACTACTGAATGGATTTTAATAAAATTTCATATGGAGGTAGCTGACATCCTCGATTAACACATAGGCTACTTTTTATCTCGAAAAATATAGCGAGTAACACCGCCGGGCGCAGCTAGTTCGGTCATAAAGTGGTACTACAGCGTATTATCAGAATGAGTCAAAAGTAGACTTACATACCATAAACATAACATCATGCCTGTATTCCCCGAAGGGGTAGGCAAAGGTACACCCACATTTCGCAACTTATAAGTACAACTTAATTGAGGGCGAGCCTATTCCCATCAACCGGGCAGGCTCCGCGCTGCTACCTTAAAGAAAAACCCAGTACCTAACACTGCTCAACCCAGAATTCGAAGCCAGGGCCTCATACTCAGCAGGTGCGCTAAGCGACTACTAGACCAACAAAGCTGTAAATAGGAAAATCTTATTTATTGGATACAATTATTTTATAACCTGACCAATTAATAACTTATTGCGCAAGTAGAGTCGCGGGAAACTCTAGTCAAGATATAATAAAATCAACTCGTGTAAACAGTTACTAATATTATCTACTTAGCTGTCGTGTCCATGACAACAAGCCATTGCCATGTCTATCGCAAATATTATTATCCTAATGTAGCCTACTAATATGTTTTAATATATTATACTCAGTAAAGTAATTTCATTGATTAAGCGTTGGCTGTCAATCTAAGACCTTAAACGCACTTTGCGGGCAACCGCACTGAGCGGTTAGCGGGTACCCGCATCGCTGCAGTGCGCATAGAAATAAATATTTCGTACATACCCAATTGCGCTTGTTGGGCACTGATTATTACTTACCTACTATAAACTTAATATAAATGTAGTATAGTCTCAATCAAGCATAGATTAATATTAAAATACAGTGTTAATTATTGTCTAACTTCGACCAAGTTACATTGATCGAAGTTAGAAGAAGACTGGACTAAAAAGAATCCAATGTTATATTTTATGGTTTCTTATAATCTTTCTAGCCTGATGGACCGACGCGGACGACCTGAAAACGGTAGCTGGATCAGAGTCGATGCGGAAGGTGGAGGACCTGGTATTGTAGCGCATTTTGGGAGAGGAGTATGTCCAAAAGTGGACCACGATAGGCTGACAGTCATAATCTCTTTGGTAGATTCCTATTAATTGCAGTTTCACCCATATCCGCGTAGCTACTGCAGAGCTTTAACCTCCTGCTGGGCGGCGGCACCGTAGTGTTTATCATTTAGATGAAAAAAAACTAGTTGTAGGTATTAATTTCTTACCTATTCGAATAAATGTCAATTAGCCGCGTGTGATGACGAATGACGACAGTAACACCTATGACATACAATCACGGCACGACATGCCAAAAGTCAATGTCTTCAAAATATTGGTGAAGATTTAAGATACGTGAGATATAAAGTAATTTATCTAAAAAAATACTAACAATAAGAGAACTTTTAGAACGTCCACTATCCACTAGATACCAAAACCCCACCTATTCACCGCTGGCTGATGTTCTTGTTAAATAAAAACAGCTCAACAAACTCCTCAGTACGTACTACGTTTACGAACATAATACCTACTTAAGAAACTCAACAACTCGATAAAACTACAATGAACAACAAACATATGGAATAGTACCTCTAATGTTTAGACTCCACAAAATGGAACAACGACTTGCATCAAGACTATACATCCGCAAACAGTGCTAGCCCCGATACGGGCTAAAAATAAGATGTATAGGTACTGTTGTATATGACCTATAAAATTATTGTTTGGATCCGCAATTAGAGATAATTATGTATTTTTCGTTCTATAAATAAATGCGGTTAGCATTGCCTTTGTGGGTACGAAAACAGTAATCAATTAAAAGATCGTGGGTTAGACATTATTTTAATTTCCATACAGCAAACACGTACGGGTTGGATCAACAACAATGTACTTAGTTAATTTGACATCCGTATCATGCGTGTCAAAAAACGTAGCTTGTTATTGTACTTGTATCTACTTACTAATGTATGAGTTATCAGCTTTGTTCCTTACTAAAAATAAACCTAATTAGTATCAGAATACGTCGAACATGTGTGTAAACATTTCAGGCAGCCAGCGTCAGGCGCCGTTTACGATCCGTGCTCCATGAATGAAATGCTAATGAAGGTCAAATTACAATCATGCCGAAAGTCGGTTCTAAAAGAAGACGCTTCCATAATTTATTCATGAAATTGTATCAGTTTTTTATGAAGCAAAGACGTCCTCCATCTTTACCTAGAAAGCAACTTACTTGCAAAGACACATGTGAACAATTAACAACCTCATGTTACACAAGTTTATTATATACAGACATAAAGGCATAGGTCATTCATTTACTGATAAATATACAGATAAACTTTGGGTTATTTATAATAACATGTTTTTACGGCTGAATTTTGGTGCTGTGCTCACTGGGCTCATTCAAGTTTTGTGCGCGTCGAGCCCAAGACAAAATTATTTTCGCGCGGAATTTAATGAGTTCGTTTTATATGAAAAATATAATTAGTTATAAAAGTTTTCGCACCGAGGAGATTGTTTACGCACCTAGAATATAATCAGGGACTTGTTTACCGGCACAGAATCGAGTATAAAAAGACTGGAGCTATTTATTTTCCAACCATTAGATGAGGGAACACCAACAGTGTGTATAGAAGTTTACTGTATATTCCGGGAGTCATACAACGGTGAGTTTCCAGTTTTCTTTGTAAAAATAATATATTATATCTTCTGCTCTCTCTGCTCTGCTTTTCTATACGCTCTCTGCTCTTTACGCACTACGTAAATTGTATAGCTAGCTCACTCAACTACCACGTTTGCCACACACTCATTAAATAAATGCGATACAAAGAAAATCCCAAACGCGGGCGTTGAGGAAGCTAGGAACAAAACGGTATCAAAGAAACTAATCATTTTCGTTTGAATGTTTATTTTTTTCTTTATTAGTTAATTTATATAATTTTCATGCAATGTAGTGATAACGTTCATCAATAATAATTATGATTTTTTTTCGCAAACGTCAAAGTGAAACCAACAGAAATCTCGAAAAGCGTCTGCATTCAATGTTACATTAGATTGCATACAAATCGATTTGGTATTATGTGTCTAAGCTTCCAATAAGCTTAATGCTACCTACCCCCTTACCATGAACTCTTAAAGCAGGATATTTTCCATTGTGGAAGTGAGACGCCCCGTACTACACCACACGTAGCGGCGTCCTGCTTCCACAACGGAAAATATCCCTATTAAAAGGTCATGTGGGAGCTAAACTCTATCCAGCTTGTTCCGAAGTTGCTAATTGGGCAAATTATTAATTTACACGGCATTAGCATCCCATTATTACATTTATATACATAGTGTGTCGAGGCCAAGAAACGTTAACTGGATTTCTTTAATATTGCTACATACATTATTCAAGAATTTCTCTTAAGTTGCGTTAGCGATCCTGCGATCACTAGACATAGATAATATTGGGATGTACTTGTCTTAGAACAAATGGGACAAATGTCTTCTCATCATAAAAATATTCCTTATTCCCATGTGCGGATCAAGGTAACAACCAGGCCTAGCACCCAACAAATCACAGATCCACGAAAAATATTGACCAAAATTTTACCTGAATATAACATCTTATATATAAAATTCTCGTGTCACAATGTTCGTTCCCGTACTCCTCCGAAACGGCTTGACCGATTCTCATGAAATTTTCTGAGCATATTGAGTAGGTCTGAGAATCGGCCAACATCTATTTTTCATACCCCGAGTCAGCTAGTAACATTATAAATTTCTCTTTCAGATCACCACAATGCAAGGCAAATACTTTTTACTGGTCCTAATGATAACATTCAGCCACCACATTGCCTCATCGCACATCCTAACATCTTCTTACATGGATTCGTCGCTGCCGACGTGTATGAGAATAATGACTTACACTGTGATGAACGATTTGTGTCCTACATACGGCGCGTACGACTATTCTTCCGGTGGGTAATTACCTCTGACGTAACAGGGTGTTAATGTTAAGTTATGTAGGAGCATCTAATGCTTTATTGATGCAATGGACCTAGATTGTCATTGCGGTTCTCTGGGTCGTTACGTGACATAATAGGCTTTTTATCTGTTATTTTTAAAATCTGTTACAAAAGTTATACATACTCGTAACTCCTGTAAGCATCTGCTATAGCTGCAGCTGCACTCTGCTATAGCTGCTACATTTACACAGGATAGGTACGTAATTACTATAGGTAGGCAGTAAGGTACAATAAAAGCAACTAAATACTTACCGAAGCTTCGCAAGGGTAGCTTAGGTATGGATTCGTCATCATCCTTGCCTCGCCATGTCCCAACTATTTCGGTTTCAGCTTTCAGTCCACCTGTATTCCAGTTTATGGTAGATCTAAATCAAGGGCTGACGTTAAAAGTTATTTCTGAAAATAGTACGGAGATAAAACCAGAAATAAACGCCAAGATATATTTAGGAAACAAAACAAGGCAGACACTATCGCGATGGCCTTATATTAAAAAAAAACAGTCTCTTCCGTCCAAGTGTACTTATTTGTCTGTCTCATACTTATCTATGAGCCGGTCAATTACTCAGGTCAACAATTTGTCAAACGAAACCATTTAAAAAACATTACAATCATTTGATTTATAATCTTCCTTGCCAAGAACCTATCTACTGACTGAAGCAATCTTTAACGGCGACTAGAACAGTATTTAAGCCAAAAGTATTTGAAAGAAAATATAAATATTAATTCCATAAATAAATATTTATCGGTGCTTGTACTAACCGATCAATAACTGCCATAAATAGTGCCACGTCATGTCATGGCATGTTACGTTAGCTTACGGCTGACACATAAACTACTAATCCCATTAAATAAATAATATCAAGGTGGTACCTATTTTCTAAGTGAATTGTAGGATAGTAGGCCAATGCCCGTCATGTTGTTCAATGATAATCTGGATTGTACATGTACAGTCAACCACAAACGTAGCTGTACATTTTAATTTGAAACATACCATTAATTGAAGAACAATTTGTTACAAAGTGAAGTCTTAAAAAGTCTCAGATTATTAGTAGGTACCTACTTCCTTATAATTTTAAACTAAGTATAACTTGAACTAATGTATAATTATTTCTTGCAATTGATTGAAATCTTCTGCTGCTGACCGTACGATTGAATTGATTGATTCTAGTATTTTTCCAACAAAGTAAATGCAAATAAAGTAGGTTTGCAGAACATTGTAGAAATAACTTTGATTTCGTAACCACATTTCTTAGTACCTAACTCCATTCTTTCTGTCGCAATAAACGTAACATCTACAATCTACATCATTCTCTTATAAATGACAGAGGTTTATTCTGTATAACCACGATTTATTTGTTTCTTGCAGAAGAATTAAGCGGACCGCCTACCCCGAGACAATTAATCGAAAGAAAACATGAACACAGAGAAAGTGTAATCAAAGCTTGCTGCAAAAAGCCTTGCACACTGGCAGAATTACTGTCCGTATGTTAAGATTGATGGAAGGTTTCATATTAAAATAATTATACGACAAGTACTGCGTTTGGACGAGGTAGAACTAAATTATTTTAGGTAAGTAGGGAAGAAAGGAGCGGTTCTCGTGGGGTTTTCTAACCTTATTAATGATAGATATTAGCTGTTGGAAAAAACTAATGACTGTATTGTAATTAAGAACATAACTCTTCCTTGGCAATCGGCTAAAATGGGTCGTAAATGTACATGAAAGATGAGCACAATAAGTAAACTTGTCATCGATGGAAAACTGCTGTATGGAATGTTTTTATGTATTTAAGTTCTTGTATTATAAACATTTTGTTATCGACTGTTATTTCTAACGCCTACCTGTAAAGTATTTTCATTCGTGGAAATACTGCTTTAAATGACATACCCACCAATTTAATACTTATGTTAACGTACCTAATTTTATTAACTTTAAGAGTGTAATTTAATATGAGTGTAAATTTAATTTTTAATTGTAACTTCTGTTACGAATTATATTATATTATAATAACTATGCCTGTTTTTTTATTTCTTAGTTTTTACGACATAGTATTAAAACGACAATTACTTAAACCTATTGAAATTTTATGGAAATTGCTGATAGAATCTTAAGCCACTAGAAATACAAAAACAAAAAAAAAACATAACATCACGCCTGTATTCCCCGAAGGGGTAGGCAGAGGTGCACATTTATTACACCCACATTTCGCCAGTTATGTTTTAGGTCCCAATGTAATAGGGGGCGAGCCTATTGCCATCAACCGGGCACAAATCCAGACTCCGTGCTGCTACTGAGAATTACCTAATGGAAAAACCCAGTAACACTTTGCCCGACCTGGGATTCGAACCCAGGACCTCGTACTCAGCAGTCGCGCTTAGCTACCACTAGACCAACGAGGCAGCCACTAGAAATCTTGTAGAATTAAATATATCTACAGTTAGATACTTACTTAACATATACCTACATACCTATAATATACATTTATATACACCATATATTTTTATATAATATAAAATACTAATAACATATATTTGTACCTACCTAATAATAGAGATAAAGGAAACAAATTGAAAACAACATTTTAATTACTTTATCACATTGTTTTGCCACAATATTAATAAAAACTTGTAGGTAGGTAACATCTTTATTGATCGTAAAAAAACGTTAACCAAGTTGCGTACTTAGTTAACAGTTCCATAAAACATATAATAGGTATCCACTGAGTGCTTCAAATGTAATTTATCGAGCTTTGGTTTTCAAATAGAACTATCTGAACAGGCTTTCAAAATACTCTATGGCACTACTTTGTTGATAGTTTTTTGTTTTAATATTGGTCAATATTTGACTGCCTCGTTGGTCTAGTGGTCGCTGAGCGCGACTGCTGTGCACGAGGTCCTGGGTTCGAATCCCGGGTCGGGCAAGGTGTTACTGGGTTTTTCTAACTGTAATTCTCAGTAGCGGCACGGATTCTGGATTTGTGCCCGGTTAATGGCAATAGGCTCACCCCCTATTACATTGGGACCTAAAAACATAACTGGCGAAATGTGAGTGTACTATATGTGCACCTCTGCCTACCCTTTCGGGGAATATAGGCGTGATGTTATGTTTGATCAATATTTAATTAGGTTTATCAGACGTGCATCTCTTACTTCGATTTCCCAATAACCTTGCTGCTTAGCAAATCGATGTCATTTAATAACTAACTGACGCAAACACTAACACCTCCTTAACGTGGAGAAATTGTAACTTTACCTAGATACCGAGAAGAAAGTATGTTACTAGATACAGATCTATGATCAAAATACAAATAGATAACGAAAACTTGCGTTCGAGTTGTGTAGGCTATCAAAATGTAACAATGATAGCCACATGGTGTTCACATGCCAAACCATTTACATATTACCAACCTACCTTTGTTTTGTCTGTTAAATTAATTGCCAATTAAGAGGTCGTGACACGAAAATTATTTCTTAGAAACCCGCGATTTAATAAGAATCTTTAATTAGAACAAGCTGTACGTATCTAATTAAAACATTAGTTTTATACCTAAGTACCAATTACTGAATTCGGTATTAAGTGTTTTTCCCAGTTATTAGCTCTATCTTCACGCCTTTTACACGTAAAGGGTTCGCCCCCCAATAGGACTAATCCTGTCTAGCGATGAGTGGGTGTGCTGTACCTACCCCTTCGAAAGTCGAAGATAGAGAGGATATTCTTGCTCTCATAATTTTTTACATGTCTCAAATACATTTTATACTCCTGCTAGTTTCCGCTATAAACATCAAAATAAGAAGGATTTGTTTTTATGCAGTAAACTTGCTGGGTGTATTTCCTAACATTACGACTGTTCGCGTAGGCACTTTATGTAGGTCCCTGGACAGGGAAAGGGTTAATACAGCCAACTCCTTACCTGCTTGGTAGCTACTAAAACCATTTTCCTCACCTACGTCATATAAAAGCTCAAAGCATTCAGAAATTATGAGTTATTGACTATTTAGCACGTGACCTGGTTACGCGTATGACAACAAGCTGAAACATATTTTTCTAGCCTACGATAACCCTTTAAATACTACTGATAGGCACTTCGTATCAGTGTCCAGTGACAAGTCTCTAGTAGTAAACAGACATGTTGATAGGAAAGTTTCCTTGATCTTGGGGCCACGTTGGTATGTACAGTTGAACCCCGAAGTTACGCGATAGGTGGGAGCCAGTGACATGTCCCTCCCGCGACTCTAATTAATTCTGAAACTCGTGAAGCAAGCATGGTGACTGATTGTTGAATTGTTTCCAGCCAGCACCCATACAAACACATTTGGGAAGTTACTAATACAGTCCTAAGTTTTTGCTTTCCGAAGAAAAATGCACCTGTTTTGCTCTACGGTAACGTCGTACGCACGGCGTTGCGTTTCACGGCTAAGGTTAACAGATATTGGCAGGCGTTGGTAGACTTCCCACCAGGTAGACCGACAATATTGTCAGAGTTGCGGGCAACCGGTGCAAGTTGCTGTTCATTGTGGCGAAGGGGGAGGCCTTTGTTTAACAGGGACATCTTCCGGCTGATGATATTATGAAACAGATATTTATAAAACTTAGTGGTCGGCCTTAATATAGACTATAATAGAGGTTAAGTACAACAGAAACCACAAAAGTTGTAGGCCTGTTTCGATCTAATTTACTCAACTCTATTTTAGTTCGTAAAATATAATTCACGGGGTAATCAAATAACAGGCTTCGTATCTTTGAGGGATATTTGCAAGTCCTAACGCCTAGCCAAAGACTACAAAATTAGGTCCTAAATGCCTACTTATCGACAAATACAGTACCTACGCGCGATCAAGGTCCTACAAAAAGATAATTATTTGTCACGTTTTTAAAAACATGTAATACATAATATAAAGTATAACTCCGTTTGTTTTTATTAACAAGTCAGCCTTTGGATATCTATAGATAGTAGGTACACGGACAGGCCGTCCTGTTTTGTTTCTCAGTATTTCAACAGCTAACAGTGTTTTGCATTTTGATAATGCATTGAACTACATATTATTACGAATAGTTATCGCATTGTGATTTTCAGTTTATTGAACTTACGTAAATGTTATGCTGATAGTAATATACATAATGAGTTGAATCAGAAACCTTTTCGACCCGGCTGTATTGGCTATGCGATTAACTTTCTTCTACAAGATTATCGCACTCTTAGAATGAATGTGCCCTACCTCCAAATAGCTGTAATTCTGATTTTGAAATAAAGCCCTATAATATCATCATCATCATCATCATCTTCATCAGTCAGAACACGTACACTGTCCACGAAAGAAACAGTTCTAGTGTAAGACGACAATATACGTAAAGAACGAACATAATAAATGGATACCTTAGCTACCAAGAGTTGTATCATACTTGATAATGAAATCACGAAATCTCAAACAATAAATCATTTTATTACTCCATACATACTAAAAGTAATATTTACAGAATAAAGATTGTCGGGCAGAGGTATTCATTGCAGTCCTGTGAGGCACAAGGCCTTGTGGCCACCAGTGGCCCCACAGTCAAATCATAAAATTCCTTAATTATTTAAAATGTCTATTCATATACCTAGCCACCATTTATTTAATTTTCTTTTTCGCGTATTTTTTCTGCGGATTGTCAAATGAGGTTTTTTATATTTGTAGTCTTTGCTCTTCTTTTCGTCTACCATTATTTGTTCTTACATGGCAGTAATTCAAGGTGAATCCTTATAGTTTATGCCAGAGTGTAAGTTCTGGCTAATGAGGTTGACTATCTTTCTCAGTCTTGAACTTCACTACAACAGTCCCTCCATTTCCTTCATAAATTGCATGTAAGCATCGTCTTTGCTCGGTGCTTGTTTGGGCAACTCAGCCTGCCTTTGGACGGTACCGGATTTGATTCCCGGCTTAGCCTTTTTGTTGTCTTCGCGTTTGACTCGCAACGCTGAAGGGACGAATCTCGTGACGTCCGCAGATAAATTTCTTATCTGTGGTTTTGCACTTATTGTTGCACCTAGAACAAACATTAAGTAAATGAATTTAATTTGTTGATCAAAAGAAATTTCGAAACTCTAATGACAATTTCAGAGTAATATTTATTATCTATCAGTGAGGGCTACCGTCTTTGCGCTCACCAGTCACGCCGACAATCAGGATGTTTGCGCACTACGGTCGAATCTTATTATAACTTTCAAACAAAACGCACTACGGACTGCATTGAAACGTATTTTTTCCGATTCGCATCTAAAGTACAGCACTTTTACAGCAGAATACCATTTCATCTATTGCTACTATTACAGAATAACTAAGTGGCAGTAAGGACATTCCATTAAACCATGAACGCCGACAATAGAAAAAAATAATCATAGTACCTTGTTGAGCATCCTTCTTGGTAATGAGCTGCGGCGCGGCCGTGAGTACAGACACGGGCGGCAGCGGCTTGGGGGGCGGGGGGGGCACCAGCGGCCGCAGCAGGCGGGGGGGCGCGCCCGGTGGGGGGCCGGGGGGACGCAGCATGCCGCGCGGTCCCGGTGGGCCTGGGGGACCAGTACTCATTTTGAATTGACTTGGTATACTACCCAAGGTAAATATTTTGAACGTCAATATACAATTACATAGACACAGAGAATATTCAAAACCTATTACAGAATAACTAAGTGGAAGGCAAGGTAATTTTTATACCACAAGAAAAAAATTTATGTGCTGGACTTGGATATTACGTAACGTACCTGAGGGTGGGCCTGGCGGAGGCCCAGGCGGGCCTGGCGGGGGCCCGGGGGGCACCAGCCGCAGCGGGGGGGCCAGCGGCGCGCGCAGCGGGGGCGGCCGGAGACCTGCCAATGTACACGGTTAAAGAGATGGTACATTGGCTAAAACTAATATAAGTGAGAAAGTAGTTAGTTTATTACTATGATTTGATTTGAGGTACTGATATTCATTTTTTTACAAGAATTCCCTAGTAAAAACCTTACTCCGTATGTGTTGACCTTTATACTCAAATCAAAATAAGATATTCAAAATTTTACCTGGAGGTAGTAACGGCGGCGGCATCTGCCTCAGTTCAGCACCAGGAGGCTCCAGCTGAAAGTCGGGCGGCGCATGCGCAGTGAGCGAAGCTAGCGGGCCCGGACCTTCCCCGTCGCTGTCCGAGTCGCTGTCCCGAGCGCCGCCAGTCCGCTTCAAGGCGCTCAACCTGGAGACACAAGTATAATACAATTAGTTCATTAGAACAGCGTTGCATACATAATAAAATGGAAAACCGACTGGCATCAACAACATGGATAATGATAATCTTGTATGACTAAATAATGTTCTCCTGGCCAAATTTCGCCGTATAGGCAAGTTCACATCAAGCGAAGTATATATAGCCCAAAGTTTTCTACTATCAAAAAAATATAATTTAAAATAAAGTCGCAAATAAATAAACGAACCACTCTCTCTTTTATTTTTGACTTTATTTAAATGGTCTTCAGGTGAGTTTTTGTTTACTGTTACTGAGAGTGTATTGAGAGGGTAATGATGCTAATGTCGTAGCATTCTATTGATGACATGTTCCATCCCCGAATGCGTAATTTTGGAAAATTTCAGTTTCCGGGATAATGAAAATAGCCCATGAGCTATGCCTACATTCCATGAGCTTCAAGCTTACTTTCGCATTTACAATACAAAGCAAGAATTACATTAGAAAGCAGTTAATGATGGGTGGACATGGATGATGTGTTGTAATGCTGAAGTTCAGTGCTATCAAGAGCTAAGGTTTTTGTCTATTTTGAACATGATAATTAACGTCTACGGGAACAAAGCAAATGTGAATAACATAGACAAGGGGAGGGTACAGAATGTGGTCTACTGTGATACCGACTTACCTTCTTCCACATTCAGACATTTATAAAAACAATTTTTATTAAATATTATTATTGTAAATACTCTATTGAGACTTATTATCGATACCTGACAATATGGCAATTCATACCTACTAAATGAATAAAGTGGTAACCAGGCCCTTAATTTACGATATTTGAGAACTTCAAATCCTAGAGGTACACAAACACTATACTCATGTTAGACATAGGTGTAGTTCTTCGTCAAGAATCTCATCTTCTTGTATGATAAACCCCTTGTATATCTTACATGTACAATTGTACATGTAAGAGCGAGCCTGTCATCCTAGAAACAAATATTCCTGAAAACTAATAAATATTAACATAAGTACTAACTAACATAGCTTTAGCACTAAATTAATCCTATACCTGGCATTCAAATCAGCCGCTCTGTCCCTTTCCCTCTTCCTGTGAACCTCTTCCATTTCCTTCATGAAGTCATCGATGTTTTGTCCAGAAAGTGCCAGCATCCGTTGCTGCAGTGACGTGGGTTTCGGCGCCTGAGTGGCTGCAGTTGCGCCCTGCGCAGGCGCAGGACCGTCGTCATCTACGGCCTCGCCGTCTATGTTTTCTGGTGGTGGCTTCGACTGAGGTTTTGGTAGTGGTGCCTGAAACATAAAAAATAGTATACTATGATTAAAATAATTTGAATGTTGAATTCATCGATGTAAGAAATATTTATAGGTAAGGTTTTCAAAGTAGAAACATACAACACAATACCACTCTATTGGGTTCAAATTATTTAATGTAGATTTTACTCCTACTACACTATGTTACCATACTTTCTCTTATTTTTCATTAATGGTAAAAAATATATTTTGTGTTTCATTGACATTCACCTATTCACCAGAACAATCTAGTACCGGTCCATTAACACCATAAACCAGGTCACCACAATAATTTTATGAATAAAGTTTGATGTGAATCATTGGATTTGATTGTGTATAATATTTACCGGATTAATATTTACACTTACACATTCCCCTGGTGGTCCTTCATCAGGCATGTCAGAGAACCGCAAACTCTTCTTCTCCTTAGACTTGTCCTTGGATGCCTCCATCACCAATGCCTCAAAGTCAGGCGGTGCCCCTGGAGGTACGCCCGGTGGCTCTATGCCGGCTGGTCTCTCCTTTAACATTAAGATTTTAATCATATTCATGCGAAGATACAGAATACTACATATACAGGCATTGTATTTTTCTTTTTATTGAGTTGCTAATATGGTAATCACATAGATATACTTACTTTATATACTGAATCTTTTTTTAATATAGGTTTTACAATGGCAGTAGGATGTGATGTGTCCATGGGCAAAGGAATTTGTGAAGGAACATTGCTGAATATTAAATTGTCAGGTACCTGCAATCAAAAAACAATTATGGAGCTATTTAGAAAGTCACTGTATACTCAAGTATCATTTACTAGATGATCTTTGATCTAGTAAATGATATTTGAGTATGTATTTCTTCTGTAGCTAATTTTGCTTTTAAATTTTTGTCTAAAAATAGTGTACTTCTACAAGAATATATTAATAACAAATAACTTACTTGTAATGTAGGCAAAGGAATATCATCAACTTGTACAGACTGGGCATGCTTCACAGATTCATAATATGATATTAAATGTGCTCTCCTTTTCTCATACTCCATTTCTTGGCGTTTCAATTCTACCCATTTCTCTGGATCATCTTTATCCTGAAATGTAAATAGTTATTTTGATGTTTTGTTTAGAGACCCCATAGATGACAATACTTTAGTACGCTTGGACAGTCGACCTCACTACCATCCTTGTTGACTGACCAATCTCTACACCACAGCATGACCTATTCCATGTGGTAATTGGCTCATGCCAATGAAGGAAGACCAAAAGAAGGAAGATGTTTTGACTTTAATATCTTTGTGACAAATGTATAAAAAATGTGATGTGATAATAGGGTTACATTAATTACGTTCAAAAATCAAATTGAAATGTACAATTGTGCAAAATCTCACTAATGGTCAAGTCAGTTAGCCCAGTGACATACACTTCACCATTCCCTATAACAAGGGCTATATTAGTATAACATAATATGTTTGTACAACAGAATCATTCTAATGCACAAATAAATTCCATACTTACATACATCTTGAGAACTCTATCAAATGTTTCTCTCAATTTTTTTCTCTTTTCTTTCAAAACTTTCTCATTCAGTGGTGATGGTTGTAACACATTGTATTCTGAAATTGAAAATAATAATTTAGTGATAAAGACAAAACCAGTTCTTATCAAAAAAGTTCAATAATAGGAAAGGTCCCTTTATGGTACTACAAAATAAGTTTAATTCAAAACTGATTGAGTAAGAGAGGTCGAAACGTTTTCTGAACATACAGTAAACTTCCATAGATCAAATTTGTCCTACAGTTTAATCAAACCATAATATTTAAGGATTTTCTGGCTTTATTGACTGGTAAAAGATTAAGACTACAGGTGTATGTATTTTCAGGTCTACAGATATATAAAACATAAGGGCTACTATTGTATGTATAGTTTACTAACCCATTTCATCAATTTTCTGTAACTCCTCTAAGATCTGAGTAGGATCTTTCATCTTGAGTACTGCCGCCCTCACCATCTGCCTTTGTCTTTTGTTTTTCTTCAATTCCTTTTTTCTTGCCTCCTTTCCTATTTTTTAAAAAATCTGATAAGTTCATTGTAAGTAGCCAAAAAAGACACCTTGTGTGCATACAAGTTACAGATGAACAGCTCAATGTGATCACCTACATCGTGGAGACGAAATTATATAGGGTTTCTTGATTGTGTTCTTCATAGCAGAACAGTGTTTAATGATTTTTATGGCAAGGCGTAGCAACTGATTATTTGCGGCATAGTCTTGCGTATGTGATGTTGCGACTGTTATACCGTTTTATTATGAGAAATAAGGAACAGGCCAATACAAAAATAATTTATAACCAATACTTACTTGCTTGATCCGTAGGATTCATGTATTTACCACTTTTCGTGGTATTTATCGAACGGCGACCCATTTTTGCGGCTTTATTTTATCCTAGACCTTAAAAATAAATCTTACTTATAGTTAATAATATGAAAATTGTTTATAACCACAAGCAAAAAGCAGAACGCTAAAACCGCTCAATGATATTTTGACATTTGACTTAACTGACATTAAATTCAATACAGATAACGTATAGATTACAGATTACAAAATTACAGATTAAAAGTAGCATTATTTCGAATACCAGTCTTTTGTCTTTTACTATAAATAAATTGTTGTATTTATATACCAATTAGTGTAGAATTTATCATTTCGAACCACGAAAGTAATTCATTTTATTTAACCTAATCCAAGCTATACCATACCTGCCTTTACTTCTTGCGTGAATATTTTATCGAATAGTAAAAGCTCGAGAAAAGCTTTGCAATAAATTAAAAATAGATAGTTAAACGAGTAATAATATCATTATGTTTTTTCATGGCACACGGAGTCCATGAAATAAAAATGCCGTCGCCTATACTATAAAACGTTGACAAACAAGTACAAATAAGGTATGAAAATGATAATAAAATCTTACTTTTAATCTTGCTACCTCTAAGAAATATAAGAAAATAATTGTGTCATCTAGTATCAAAACCCGCCAGATCCAAAAAAGTCTATTTTACAATAAATTACTTTTTTTCTCTATTACATTTACAACTGACGAACCATTTTATACATTTTAAGTAAAATTACTTCATTCGAATTTCCGACTAGTCTAAGTAACATTATTTTCAGGTTTTAAATTATACAACTAAATTATAGGCAAAAAAATGGACGTAGCGGATATTGATATTGAATTATGGATCTGACGGATTTTGTTACTCAGCTCATTGGATGTAGCGGATTTTGACATTCAACAGAGCACAACATCCATATAAATTGAACGGGCGGCCATACTGACGCCGACGACGCCATGACAGTTCTCCGTCAAAATCCTGTGTTCTAATTGGTCTATTTGGATCTGGCGGCGAACGAACCCTATTGTGCAAGGATCTGGCGGGATTTGATTCTAAATGCAGTTTTTAACCTCAATTTACTAGGGATATAGCCGGATTTGATACTAACTTGATAATGGAAACCATAGATTTAAAAAAAATAAACCACAGAGCACACTTTTATATTTTTTGATAAAAATGGATCTGACGGGTTTTGATACTAGACGACACAATTAAAAGCGATATCTTTAACAAATAAATGTCAATTTTGCCACGCAAGCGTAGAATATCGCAACCTCAAGGCCACATAATCATAAATAATACAAGACAAAGAAAAAACATACGTTTTATTCACATATTATTGTAAAATATGATTACATAATTTATAAGGTAACACGATATCATATAAATATTGTTAATGTTAATGACCTAGTTACCTTGAGTAATTACCATCTAAACTTAAGCAAAGATAGTTAAGCTTTCACCTTATTTAACAAAATGCAAATCTCAGGAATAGTTCGCATTTCAACATCAGAAATCAGCTATATGGACCCCTATTTCATAGTTAATATAACAATAAAGGACCTGAATAAAATGAGAAATACGGAATATATAAATGTAATCATTTTTACCCGACTGCGCGACGCAAAGAAGGGTAAAATGTTTATAATAATTAAAAAATAATTAAATGTTACACAGGCTCTGATTACA
Source organism: Abrostola triplasia (assembly GCA_946251915.1). NCBI lineage: Eukaryota > Metazoa > Arthropoda > Insecta > Lepidoptera > Noctuidae > Abrostola > Abrostola triplasia. The sequence goes on from OX276433.1 coordinate 4,809,814, forward strand.
ATACCTTTTATTTCCATGTCTTGTATTATTGTTATTAGTATCTAATCGTTTATAACTTTAGAACAATGAACCGGAAATAATGCTCATACTTTACTATTTATAAACGGGACCTATCGGATACCTAACACCTGTATTTTAAAGAACAGCGCAATTAATTGCATAAGATAACTAGCTTATTCGCTATGCAAACGTAGTGCTGTTGAACAGCATAATAATACTGCATCGCATCGTTACTGTTACCGTATCGTACGTATGTACCGACGGAGACGTACCTTCCTATTTAGTTATGCGGAGCGTAATTTATAGACAGACTCGCATTACCTAGATGCCTACCCAGTATTTACACGTATTTACGCGAGACGGGCGCTTGCTTGTATTCGCGTCGCATGATCGCATCACGTACCTACTACGCTATACACACACACACAAATGGATTTTACGAGTATCCACTACCATCCACTACACACTGGTTTCATTCATATACCGAAACTAGACATCTCTTTCTATCTCATTCATGCTAACCGAACGTAAATGTGTGTGAATGCAATGGCATTCCTCACCTACGAAATGGCGTTTGTTGAACCGATTCGCCGCGCGTCGGTCGAAGTCTCGCTCGCTCCCTCGCGCAGTGGCAGAGAACGCGTTCGTTCGAGGCGTTCGACTTTCGAGCGGCGACGTACGCTAGCGTGTATGTCTTCATTATTGATGCAAAAGTTCCACGATGGTAGATCATAACCAGAAATTGTTACAGGAGTTGCAAAAGAAAACCGGGAATAATGTGTGTGCCGATTGTGGAAGCCCGGGTATGTTGTTATTAGTGATTCTTAACAATTTAAGTGATAGTGTTTTCCTTGTGCGTGGTATTTTCATGGGGTGGTGAATAGGCGGGGGGCGTAAATGCGTCCATGCTTTGGAGTTCAGTGACCTCGACGTAAAATGCATTCAATGAAAACAAATCATCGACAAGCGCATTACACGATCATTCAAAACATGCAGATAAGTCAGTAGTAAGGACATCAGTGATGTTTGTGCGATTATGTCTATCACTCACGTATGAAATGAATCAATGCTGATTGAAAAATAATTTCATATGACCACCACTTGCAGACGTTTTCGTCTTATTTATTTATTCTCTAGACGCTCTACTCTGCTTAGTTGATAGTTACGATGACTATTAATAGCCTGAGATCATGACTTTTATTTATGTGTGCAATGTCTGTTATTGATCTTAAAGTACACAAATTAGCAAGGATGCAAAATAGTTGAGGATGCAAACTAGTCCTCTATTAAAAACACACTGCTAAATCAACCATAGTTTTATATATGTTTTAATAAGTTTCTGTACGATTAGAAACAAACAATATTACGTGTTATTGTAAATTGGTTAGTACATAACAACTTATTATATTTTACGTCAGCTATGAGTCATTGAGGTAGCTACTAGCTACCCTAAGTACCTACGTACTTATACATGTTACATACTACATGTATCCTTGGCGTGCTGTTCTAAAAGCCCCCAGTTTAGTAGTTTTCCAGAATTTAATAGAGCGTAGACTTCCTTGTAGGTAAACATTTATTTATCGACGTTGTTACCTATAAATCTAACCTAAGAAATTAGGATGTGAGCGTCCGCAGTCGTGAGTGTGACCTAATTTTACATTTCAATGTCTGTCTATACTGCGCGGCGTTAGTCCAAACCGCTGTTGGTAGAGCTTATAAATTCGCTCTGAGATCGTATAGAAAATTTGTATAAACGCTGAATTTCATTAAACCTCTACCTAAGAGCAACTAGTACTAATTGCAATTAATTAAACTAATACTATTGATGAATATTAAATTAGTAACACATATTTTAGAGTAAATAGGAACTCTAGTTTATCCTGTATTAGCTACGTGTACCTGTACCAATGTTGGACAGCTGGTTATCAACAATTGCTTGGGTTTTCTAGTTTGTCATATTATTATCTTAATGAATTGGAATAACCAAAGGAGATTCAGTTTACCTGCTTAGATTCTATTTATCTCTTATATCGTAAGTGTATTTCCTAACAATTAGTGAAATTCCTAATTTCTTCTAGTTAGTGTTCTAGAATGGTCGTCAGTCTTTAGTCCAACTCTTGTCGGAATACTAAAACATACTCGCACAGCGACGTAATCTAAAATAAAAATTAAGCTATGCACTCTATCGTTATTCACACTTTTAGTTTGTATGCTATTCGACTACTAACGATTTTCTTTGGGGTGTTTATTATTTTGGCAGATTAATTTAATTTAATCTAAAACGTACTCCATAAACTAGTGTAGATAGTTTTTATTATTACGTTTGTGAAGCATTAGCTACACTCACCCTATGAATCTAAATCGGGCCATCCGTAAACGAATTGTTGCGAACTAGAATCTGGTTTCATAAATTCCTAATGAGGTCGGCTCTCCTTGTGGTGAGAAAGGGGATCTCTAGACAGTCGATTTGTAGAAAGTTTGCTAACTAGGTGATCGCGTATTTTATTTACCAAAACTTTAGTAAACATAAACTCTTGCCAACGAAAGGCTTTACGATCCCAGACATAAATACAGCTGTACAGATACCTGTCTATTAGATTTTAAAAGTTTTGAGCGGTAGAGCTACGTTTGATATAATAATAAGTAAATTGATTTAACTAAATAAATAATAATCTAATTATTTTAAATTTATAAATAAATATATTTAATAACGTAGGTAGTCAAAACGCTACTAAGTTATTTGTTTACGTAAACCGGGCAAACCTGTCTTAGAATACGCGCATTAGTATAATAATTAAGAAAGAAAATAAGCCATCACGACAATTTGTTTTGACAGTACTTAGCAACTTTCAACCTACTTTGCGCCAATTAAATATTGATAATCTTTTAATATTTAAACACGAACTGGGTTTAATTACTTAATCATACCTATTTATATAACCAAAATAGTAACGGGATAGATAAATAATACCAAGCGTGTAGGCATGCGCTAATTTTAATACAATTAGGTATGAACTTTATTACAGTAATATGACGATAACCTTGATTGATTAATGAGAATTGAGACGAGATCGAATGCTCTAAATAGACCACAAACATAATTATGATTTGTATGCGGGCTATTGGCCATTTGAGGGGTAAGCAGGCTCCTTAATTTAAGTATGTAGGTACTATTTTGGCAATTCTTCTTCGCAATCTTTCTTAACATGGTCTGACTATTATTGAAACAAAGGTGCTTCGTATCTAACAGGTATCCCTAGTCTTGTGACATAGCGTTATGTTATTTACGAGCGTGGCGCAAAGGCCAAACGTCGATGTGTGCGTGCTGCGTGACGTCGTGTCGGTGTGTTGTGTATACTTATAAACACGGATGTGATGCGAAACGAAACGAAAACGTGGAAACGCCTATTTCCATAAAAAAAAGCTTTTCGGCAATTAACAGACGAATCTTAAGTTTTATTGCGTGCACACTGGCCAACTTTGCGGGGACCGAATTCTATTTAGAGTTGGACCATCGCGAAGTACGCATTTAGTGGTGGGGACGCAGAGTCCGTACTCGACACGTAATCAATTCATTCATAGGTTCACGCACACGTTGAAATGTACACGTAAATGACGAATTATTTGGAATTTAAATTGTAAAAGGTACCTTCTTATATGAGTGCACCTTCTTGATTTTTCGCGTCATTCACGGATACATAATGGTATGTTAAGCACATATCTACGTCATTTAAGGTATTTAATCTATGGTGTGACGATTTCCAGAATTCTTATCGTATCGGCATTTACGTACATTGTTATGATAACGAAAAAGTATGTTCTAGTAATATAGGTCGTAAATTCTACCAACATAATGTAAACATTTCTAACTCGGAAATCGTTTAACTAGCTTCGTCTATTTACGAGTACGTTACGTCAACACATAACATTGATACTTCTCCGTTGTTTCACTTATCCACAATAGATTTTAATGAATCTTAGGTTTTTGCCTAAACCATAAGCCACAATGCTACAAACCAGTCAGAGAGAGGGCTCTACTAGACTCCACAATTCGCAAAAACAGCCCATTAGGACGAGTTTATAATGTTGATGCATACAAAAACTCTGAAGACGACTTGTGTAGTTGTGTCCTTTGCTCGATCATATGCATTAGGGTATAAATGACTTCCTACATCGAACAATACGTAAACAAGCAAGGTATATCAATATATAAACGTTGTTTACCTATAAGAGCAGTAACAGTGAAAGTCATTCACCCGTCCAGTAGTTCAGTGTAACGTTCACAAACAGACAAACAATGTGAAACTGTTTTGGCTATTTCTGTTTCCAACTCGTATTTTCTATAGATATCCGCTGGTGGGTTTATGAATGGGAATGAAAGGGAGATGTTTAGGAAAACTAGGGAATGGGTTGAAACCAACATTGATAAATATTTTGCTAAAAATGCCACTTGCAAGAGCATTTTGTATTGTAGCCAAAATTAATGTACAAGATACTGTCAAAAGTAGGAGATCGTTATAGATATTATTGTCGGCTTAACTGATTGATTAAGTAACGTCGAGGAAATTATTCTTAAGCAACAAAGTTAAGATTAATTAGCTGTACCCATTTACCATACAGAACCATCTTTATTGTTTAATTCCATGTCTCCAGTATCAAATTTTTTACTCTCTCTTCTAAAACAACGAAATTGATTTAATTTGTAATAAATATCTGCGAAGTATCAAACATGTCACAATCAATTATAGATACTATGTTAACATTACTTAAGAACGAATAATATCTTATCTGTTCTTGTATTAATCATGTTATTAGCAAGTACACAAACAAGTCATATTGAGGCTGTAAACATCGTTGACTTGAAGTACATACTGGTACTGCTTTATCCAAACAACCCGCTTGAAGTGACATTACTAAACCTTAACTCTACTTTACTTAACTTTTTCAGAACCTGACTGGGCTTCATACAACCTCGGCATTTTTATTTGCATGCGATGTGCCAGCATCCATCGTGGTATGGGCGCACATATAAGCAAAGTGAAGCATCTGAAACTAGACAGGTGGGAGGACTCTCAAGTGCAACGGATGAAGGAGGTTGGTAACAATGCCGCCAGAAACAAATACGAGGAACGAGTCCCGCCCTGTTATAGAAGACCTAATAGAAATGATCCACAGTGAGTATATTACAAGTACCAAATAATCTCCGCCTGCGACTTCAATCGTGAAAACGTTAAGTCTTATTGGGATTTAAATAAGCCTATGTCCACCACCAGGCTTTAAGCTACGTCATACCAAATCCCATCTCAGTAATGGTAGTTAAACTTAAAAACAAAACGGACAGCCCCCTTACCAAGGACTTAAAACTGGACATTTCCTGTTGTGGAAGCGAGACGCCACTCTACACTGCACGTAGCGGTGCGCGACGTCTCGCTTCCTCAATGGAATATGTCCTGCTGTATAGGTCATGGTAAGGGCCCAAGACATATTAAGATACTTTAATTAGACAATAGTTGGCTCTATGTATTTAACGTATTAGCATTTACAAACAAAAAGTTAGTCATGATGCGCTTTAGGAAAAAAATAATAGCTGTCGCACTTGTGACGCACTCAATGTGTAGAAAATAAATAAATGAAAAGGTAAAAAAATACTTGTTACTCCTGCAAAGCAATCAGTCAGGTGCGCTAGCGTATAGGTACTTGTTATGCTTGCGTTTGCGTCATAGTTCTCGATTTAAACAATGGGTACCTAATCATTTGGAATTTATTTGATGATATTTTTTTATTTAGTTTCCTCTTAACCCGTGCTGACTTAAAATCAACATACTCCTGAACCGCTCCTCTACGAGCAACTTACTAAGCCGAGGTCCGGACCCCACTATGGGATGTCTTTAGGTGTGTTTAGCCTAAATTATATTTTATAGTTCTGAAGCCAGCCATAATTTGTTACGTATCGTAAATGTCCAGCAAGCAGACAAACAGTCAGTCAACTTTGCTGCGAGACATTCAAAAATAATACATTTAACTCTACATTCAAATAAAAAGGTGATTTATAAGTTATTTTAATCATTATTTATTTTTGTTTTTATCACTCTGAAAAATAATTATTTTGTATTCGTTACAAACGAACGGTTTGATAAAAATCATATCCTACTATCCTACTAATATTATAAATGTGAAAGTTTGTGAGTATGGATGTTTGTTACTCTTTCACGCATAAACGGCTGGACCGATTTGGTTGAAATTTGGTATGTAGATAGGTTATACCCTGGATTAACATATAGGCTACTTTTTATCCCGAAAAAATGTCGCGGGTAACACCGCGGGGCGCAGCTAGTTAAAAATAAAGCAACGACATTGACGTCATATTTTGCCTTAATTGGAGCCGGTTACATTCCACGAGAGTTACGCACAAATGTAATGACTATTAAACTTTAGGAATTCCCATTGTAAGTGCACATGGCCATTTAAAAAAATGGAAACGATCGATTCACCAAAATCAACAGTTTGGCACTCACCGATAAAATAATTTCTGCGCGTCACTAAGATCCGAAAAAGGACTGTAGGTACTACTATAAGGATAATAATAAATTCATTTATTTTATATGAGCGGTTCATGGGTTATTAACATGTTTTATTAGTCTAAATTTACTATAGCCAAAAATGTATTACAAAAGTGCCATAGTCTTCTCCAAAATTACTGGACAGCAGAAGACTAACCGGTACCTAATGCGGCCTAACGCACAAACTGCGAAGAGCTACAGGCGTATCGGCAAAACATGTTTAGTTCTCCATATTATTTCCAAGAATCGTAAATCATAACATGACTTATCAATAATCAAAACTTGACCTACATAGCTTTATCTCCTTCCCATAGTCCCGTAAATAAAACCGTTTACATTTTTGTTTATTCCGATTGAAAAAATAATGTATTCATTCTATTAAATGTGTTATTTAGAGCACAACATTTCGGTTCTAGCCAGAAAATGTGGCACAAGGAGATGTCAGGCATATCTATACTAATATTATATAGAGGAAAGATTTTTTGTTTGTTTGTACCGTATAGACTCCGAAACTACTGGACAGATTTTAACCATTTTTCAACAATAGAAAGCTTGATTATCAGGAAGTAATATAGGCTATAATTTAATTAAAGGAAACTTGAGATCTTTAAGAAAATAGTAATAATGGAACCCAAAAATGTTGCCTAAAATTATTTAGCGTGCGCTGAGAAAACTCAATTATGATACATAAAAAAAAAATGTTCTGGATCGTTAGGTACTAAGGTTTAAGGTATCAGTCTACAAGAAGTCTAATGAAGATTACACAAATGCAAATGACATGCAAAACTAACTAACGAAACTGCGGGGACCGCTAGTACAATAATATTTTCGAAGAAATAAACATTATGTCATAAAATATTATCCTGGTATAAATATAACGTAAATGGCTTTTAAATTAAATTTATTCCAATAACAAATTAAATTGCGTACCTAATAAATGTATAATATAATCATGTTTACGATAAAATATAATGCTATGTGATCAATTGTCTGTCTATTTCAGAGTGCTGATTGAGCAATGGATCCGTGCAAAATATGAACGTGAGGAGTTTTGTTACCCTGAGCGCCAAAGCTACCTCTCTGGTACCATGGTAGGGTTCCTCATGAAGCGGGGAAAAGAAGACAGCCGTTACCAACTGAGGAAGTTCGTCTTAAGTGAGAATGAGGACACCCTTAAGTGAGTCAAAACGTATCGTTAACTGAACATAATGACACAATTACATTTGGTCGTTGGCCGCATTCAAACATCGATTCGCCGAAACACTTAACCCTGCTCGTGCTAACGCTGTTGCTCGCGTTCACTGGCATCGAATAAGGACACGTTACAATCATACATTTGCACGTGTATTCTAGTTGCCGGAAGAATGCGGTCAAAATTACCAATTGCAAGAACTATGTTTACTAAGAAAGCTTTATGTGAAAGATAACCATTCGCAAAGCATTTTGTTACTAATTAAAAGCTCGTGGATGTCGCCTATCGAAAATCATTCGTATTCATAACTATTTTATTTAGATATGTAATCGGAATACAATCTAGGTTTACGGATTTTATCGCGGTTTTTTTTTAAAACCGCGATAAATTCCGTAAACCTAGTTTTATTTCAATGTCTAATATTCGCATAAGTGATGGAAATCAGTAGATATTTAATGTTTTATATTTATAGAAAATATATTCTGTTATTGATCAGCTTACACATTGGCTTATTATCATGGTCAGTTTCGTAATCTTTATTCATAAGCTGAGCATATTATAATCAGCGTCTCTACATTCATGAATCATTCAATGGTCGACGTAATGATACTTCACACCATTATTTTTCACTTACTGAATCCTAGTCTTAGCCGGAAAATTGTGGCAGTTAACATCAAAACAGGAAAACGTACGGCATGTAGGAATGTAGGTATTTAAGCTGCATCACAAAAATGAGTTATTATGATCACAGAAATAGTAAAGAGGATACTTATACTTATTTAACTCCTTATTTAGTGTTTAATCCATACATTTGCAACGGAATGGTGTTGTTATCCAAAATTCACCTAAAAACATAGGAAAACCAGTTTAGTTACATATATTTTTAAAAGCTTCGTTTGTATGTTACCTATGACGTCCTCATTATTAAATTCAAAAGTTTTCCGAGTCTTAGGCATTTATGTGTAGCTGATAAACGGGTGACTATGAACATTACTTCATAAATGTTATTTATTTCTATGATGTAACATAGTATTATAAATACATATTTATTTGTCTCGGTTGACGTAAAATTTAATTAAACATACCAATTAAATAGCGAACTATTTTTGTACCTGATGTGTACAATGTGTTATTCGTAAATGTTTTAAGTCGTTACATCTCAAACAAGGTAATAAACCTGTCACCGGTTGATGAAATAGTTGTAGAAAATGTCCCAACATGATGACGGCTCGCTTATGTTTATCTCCAGATAGACGATAAGTGCGAGATAAAATCAGTTCCATAGAAAAATAGTGGGTAGGTTTGTGACGTACATCCATCGCACAAAAAGTTCCACGCCTCTTACTGCAAACTTACGTCAAGCCTTAACCAAATATTGATCTACTACGTAGTTATGAACTCATCAAATTGTTTGCCTCGGTGACTAGTCTCCCATAGTTTCACACTCCTGATATAATTTCTAAATCAAACACTTGCGATCGGTTGTGAAATCTAAGCTTCAGGAGGTTGTGATTGTGACGTAGGCGATATCAAGCCGCGCTTTATTTATTGTACAGCTACTATATCACGATCTAACAGCACGTCACTGAGCATTGATATTGGGATGGAATATATCCTTCACCTTCCGTTGTTAGGTAATTCGACTCTGCTCCGTTGTAAGATCCTACTACATTCAACAATAATAGTAATATGCTAATAATCGAAAGCAAAATTGAGCGTAACATTTTTTATACATCTAGTCTCCATGTGATTATATAGAAAACTTAAACAACTTAAGCGTAATACGAAATATACGGTATAAATAGATCATCAGCATAACAATTGGGAATTTGTACAAAGTAGGAAAAACACTTACGTAAAATAGATTTAGCACATTACACTACAACCGTGTAATTTACTCGATTTATAATAAGCTGACATATCACATTCCTCCACTACAATTGCCAGTGGGTAATTCCCTGACGCTTGTTTACACGTTAAAAATTGCACTACACTCGCAAATATAAGTTAATCTAAAACAATAATAATTTCAGTTGGTAACATAAATATTAGGTACATTCGTGTAGGCACCTATCTATATTTATACTAATTTGTCAAGAAATATTAAGTCGTCCTTCAAATCGTAACTTATCGAGATTGATGCCGTTGACCTCTATGACTACAAATATTAAAGCTAGATGTTTCGTAGTAGTTTAGCTTAAACATATCCGGACTGGTTCTTAGGTATCATCCCGCTACCGACGGCTGCGGCCGTACAACGGGTTGTCTCGATCGGTTAATCGATCGTCTCCGCGTCAAAAACGTTGGTCCTTTGAGGTAAGAACGAAAGCGGAATTTGAACGAAAATTCCAATATACAAAAGTTTACGATAGTCTCGAATGTAGGTAAGACTTGTTAAGCAAACGTCAATTTCTGTCACCCCATTATAAGGACATTGTCATGTGCAGAATTACCATCAGATCAGAACCATCTGCGTTGCATGTAGTCATATCCGTTGTCATGGGTGTCATGTGGGTTACATTCGTTAGTCCGAGCATGTTGACTAGCACGATGACCATTAGCTGAAAAATCTTTACGTCGACGCTTTTTTGTTTTGCATCGAAAAACGTTTCCTAAAAAATGAGCCCTACTAAGATCCACGCTGAATCGAAGCGAGATGCTGTGTGTCAAAGTAATAAACATTAGGAATAACAGTCAAGGTAACTTTTTTGATGTATTGAGCATTAGAGGTAACAAAAAGAATATTTACCCCGAAAGCATCAACGTAAGAATGTTTCGTCGAATCGTCATTCAGGTAACAATGTGTTAGGCGGTGGATTTCGGACTAACGTAGTTAACCAATGTCATGTATGTTTTTTACAGGATTCCGTTATGGTATGTATAATTATATCTATGGACTTTAGATACGTCTATATGCACGTGGATAGTATCTATGTGGTATTGTTGTTAAATGTGTATTGCCTGCATTCTATGTGCCATTAACTATGTGTGCTTTTTGCAAAACATTCCATTCTTTGTCACATTTTATCTTCGAATACATATTGTATTTTTGCGAAAATATTTTTTAACGTAGCAGTTACAGGGTTGAATTGGAAAGTTGAAGGCGAGAATATATTCGGCTAATGGCACCACATAGTGTTACATTTCAAAAGTGACATCATATTTTTATCTTTGCAGGTATTTTTATAATAATGAAAACAAATTGTGTACATTGAGATAGTGACGTAGATAATACGTAAATGCTCGGCCAACTAATACTAGATTAACTTAGCGCAGGCGGATGAGATGGTATAAAGTAAACATAATAACATGCAAACAACGTCAACAACGGTATTTAGATACGAACATCATTAGATTGATTTACAAGTGTCGCTAATTCGCTATTTGGTAGCAATTAAATTATATGATAGGCATAAAAATATCTGCCTACATAATTTCTTTGCTACATTAAAAAAAAATGATATTATAAGGGTTCCGTTTTTCCATTTCTGGTACGGAACCTTAAAACCCCTAATAGTGGGTTCAAAGTTTTCGTAGGTTGTGGTGAAATAACACCATGGATGCCGAATCTCTTCACGCCATAAAAGAAGCAGAGACAGAAAGAGTTAGAGTCGTAGTTGATCGCATACTTGGTCCATTTTGTGACTAAAACTCGACTTTCTTTCTTTCTACCTTGTGTAACTTTCTTTAAATATCGTTAGTTATTTCCACCTCACCAGTGGCATAGTGTTCCAAAAGTAGTAACCCCTTCAATCCCTTCATAATAAACACTTATAAACGATTGAGACCTTTGTAGCTCTTTCGTAGCTAACCGTCTTTTATATAGAAATCACGATTTGTAGCTGTGAACATTGGGATTCCTTTAATGGTATCTAATACTTATTCTACAACTTGAATTATGACCTACATGCAATATTAATGTCATTTTTTAATCATTGGAATTAGGATGACTGTATCTATCTACAAGAACATGACAAAAACCTTACTTTCCGAATGCTTGATTTAAAAGAATCAAAGTGCCCATCTAATGTATAAGTATTTTTGATCTTCAGGTACCATGTTAGAGAAAACAAGGAACCAAAGGGTGTGCTCAAACTGTCTGAGCTTAATGTAGCGTTCGCACCGGCTAAGATCGGTCACATGAACTCTATGCAGCTGACGTTCATAAAAGACGGCTCCACGCGGCATATCTACGTGTATCATGAGGACCCTGAAGTTATAAGCAATTGGTAAGTTCCGTTTTACGACTTTTTCTTCTGATATCTTTGGCACTTAACACTTTGACAGTTCGCGATGCAGATACAACTGCAATATTAGACAACCGTAGTGTAAACGGCCACCTCTATAGGAAAAGGGTTAAATACGATTGGCGTTACATTAGTAATAACTTCTGGTTCGGAATGATAAATTGAATATTAGTACGGGTCATTGCGCGATTACAATCTACTTATAATGCAGTTTTACAGGCTACAAACTTACATTTACTAAGATTATCAACAAAAAAGCGCCAAGGCAAGAACACTAAAAAAAAAAGACTACGCTTCCCCCTATGAAATTTCTTAATGTTTAGTGCCAACGAAGTTACACAATAATTATGTAAATGTGGACTAACGAACATTTACAACACATTACATTTGTCGATGACTAATAGTTTAAGACTTTAGTGAAAGCATACAAAATCAAGATATAGAGAAACAGACAGCGATCGCATTTGGCCTTCGTTCCTTTCCACAAATATTTCCAATGTTGCTCAAATAGCCGTTCAGACTACAGACACATTAGTGCTTGTATTGAGTGATTTCGACAAAATTTCGCACATACGTAGGTAGGTCATTGTACAGTGTCGTGTAAACACGTCTGGGTGGACTTTGGCAATGGAACTAAACTAATAAGGTTTTATTATTGCAGTCTGAGAATTTCCCAGCGTTTGACGCATAACGCTTGCTGTACACGCTAATATTTGTGTTTATCTGTTTATCTTTCTCTCTGCTGTTTGTTTTGAGTTTAGGTGTGTAAACAGACTTTAAAAAATAATCTTTCGTTACAATTATAGTCGATATCTTCAGCAGATTGTTTAAAAAGATATTATGATAAGTATCTCTGAATCAGAAACCTCAAAGTATTTACAGGAAAATTGTGAAATGACCTGTCAACAGAAAATTCAAATTGGCTTTTGGAGATATTATATTGTTGGTACCTACTTAAGTAGTTGTCATTGAATTCTCAAATGTTTACCTAGGACCTATAAATCACATATTAATGACAACTCACAAATAAAGCGGTGTGTAGGCCCATAAACACCACATCCAAAACTTAAATCAGAACATTTAAATTATGGAAATTCGCCCCAGCCTTGAGAGAGTACGTTGAGGAATTCCCATAAATTTTTATGATCTTGATATGTTAATTAAGTAAACGTAACAAATAGTTTCCATAGATTACCCTTTTTGCGTGGATAATCTTCCTTTTGGTACATGGAACATTAACATGTATATTGTGTGTTAGACTGTTCTATAATGTGAATCGGTTTGTTATTGAAAATTCTAAACGGGTATTATGAGATTCACTAAAAGATTTCGTATGATAACGTATTAATTGGATAACAATTATATGAACTATATCCAAATTCTAATACATTTAAAACATAACGTCATAATTTGGTTTGAGCTAGTGTTTTTAGGCCATCGCCAGGCTATGTTACCTAATTATGTATATTGCCAAAAGAGACGCTCTGAATAGAGTAACGAAGAGAAGAAGCAAGGGAGGCCTAACCTAACAGTGAGTGCTATGATTTGGCCAGGCTGATTTATGATGACAGGCAAAAACCCAGAAAGCTCGGTATCAAGTCACAAAGATTGGTACTAAGTAAAACTAGACGAGAAACCGATTGCCAGCCGGTCATTGTCTATCCGCATATTTATTTGAATACTGAGAATATATGTGTTTGTTTTCAATTGAAGTATCCAAAGGAATGCAGCTTTCACATTATTATTATGCCGTTTAACTGTATCTAAACAACCGAATAACGGGTTAGTGGCTATTTAGCTACGCCCTTGATAGCATCGTCAGCTGTGAGAGCCGAGTGGTACGACCGTTGGACTGCCAAGTCAAAGGTCGCAAGTTCAAACCCGGCACGCACCAATATTCTTTCGAATTCGTGTGCTTAGGTACTATAAATTAGTTATCAGCCGCTAAAAACAGTGAAAGAAAGCATCATGAAGAAACCGACACCTGAGAGATTTTTCAACGGTGTTTAAAGCCATGTCAGACGCCTGCAGGTGGTTCAAACTCTGACGTTAGATTGATCATCAACCAAACGAGTGTACCATAAAAACGTATGGGATCGTAGTTCCATCGGTCCTACATAGAGAATATGTACATCCATAGTAACAAAACGATTTTTTTTATAAGTTTGATTCTAAGAACTGGCTTTCATTACGCAGGTACACAGCAATCCGATGCGCCCAGCTGCACCTACTGCAAGTGGCGTTCCCATCGACACCACAGTCGGACCTAGTGCTCCGCCTCCCCAAAGACTTCGCCCGTGAAGGCTGGCTGTGGAAGACGGGCCCGCGACCCTCGGACGCGCACCGGCGCCGCTGGTTCACGCTGGACAACAGGAAGCTCATGTACCATGATGAGCCGCTCGACGCTTACCCTAAAGGCGAGATATTTGTTGGTAAGTCTACCTATTTTAATAATCGATGCTTAAATTGTTTTTCCACGGTGTATAAATAAGTATGGTAGTCTTTTCATAAGGTAAGTATTGTAGAATGATAGAGGAAGAGCCCTATAGCTACGTAATTTTAGCTTACTATACCTACCACGTAGATTGGTTGTTAGAAAGAGATATTTTGAAAATTAATTGTGAAGAAACCTGGAGTTAATGGTATGTAATCCCCAACAAAGACTAATCCATTGTTGCGTTCTCTTTCATTATCATCATCATCATCAGAACAGTATTAGGTTAACAATATTAATTGTGCGTTTACTGCTTGGAAAACTGTGTTACAACACAACAACCATATCCATCCAAAGCAACATCCACATGTTCCTATGAAGAAGACGGAATATTAAACGACTAAAAGCGTCTACTTTTAGGCTAAAAAGCCTTTATCATTTGTTTGTGTAGAATACCTACTTTTATTTTAAAATTATTGACCAATCACACCAAAAATCCGCAGGCCACGAATCAAACGGCTATTGCATCAAAGTGTCGAACACGGGCAACGGCTGCAAGGAGGCGCGCTTCCCCTTCCAGCTGGTGACGCCAGACCGCACCTACTGCCTCGCGGCCACCACGCACGAGGACCGCGACGGCTGGCTGGCCGTCATACAGCAGACCATCAAGAGGCCGCTCACACCGCAGGACTCTACCAGTCAGTATACATGTAGACTTGTTACTTACATAGCATTTCCTTATTTACTTATTTTCTCTCTAATCATAATTATGATATCACGTGTCTTCCCCAAAGAAGTAGGCTGAGGTGCGCTACACCCAAACTTCCCAGTTATATGTCGCAATGTTATAAATGCAGGAGGTCTATTGCTATTGTCATCAACCGAATACAAATTCAGAATCTACGCTTCTGAGAATTACCTAATCAGTATAGGTACACCTATGTACTAATTATATGGAATACAGGCATGATGTTATGTATTCTATTTTTGATTGCTGCAATAGTAGCTTAGCTATCTGCATTACGGTTGTTATATATTTCGTTGTCAAGAAACGGAATTAAATCATCATGATACTTTATACTATTTTTGGACAGTATAACAAGATAGCTATTTCACAAAGTCACTGTTTGTTTTCATGCCAGACGACGCCGGTGACGCCGCCGATGACATCGCGTTATAGATTGCGCAATACTTCACTCTGTCGTAAACAACACGTCACTGTAGTGTGAGTGTGACGTTGAACGGACGACGCACCTCTCTATTTGCATTAGTTACGTTTAAAGTTCGAATTCCGAACGACTATGACGTATGAAGTGTTTATGAACTTTTTGTTGCCATTCACAGGGAAAGATAGGTCTGATCTTTTCGTCAGTACTTATAAATGCGCTTTTGTGTCTAGTTTAGCAGAAAATAACTTTTATTCGATGTATATTCATATAACTACGCTTTGAACGTATACTTAATTGTCCCAAAGCTGTGCCTGTTTATACCCGCTTAGACAGCGGCCAAATTTTGAATGTCAACCCTGCATAATCATATTCATTAACTATGACTGAATAAAAAAACAGATGAATGTTAATTTATGCAATACCGTAATGTTATTTACTTTTCGGAAACTTATTCCGTGACAAACAACGACTTCAACCTTCAGGCCAAACAGTTCGGCTCATACCAAAAATCTCCTAACTCTAAATCTACTTATTGTACTGACCTAATTTATTTCTCCTTAAACTTACAGATAACTAACTATTCTTAGCAACTGATCACACAGCTGTACAAACTAATTAAATGAGCCCATTAAAATTCACCGACAATGACTTATCAATGTTTCATTCCAGTCGAGGCCACGTTGGTTCGCAAGCGGACAACGTCGAACTCCATCAGCATATTCTCGGGCAGGTAGTCGGTGAGCAGGGCCGCATGCAACCACTTCTGATGTCCTGCTCCCCGTGAGTTAGTCCAGTACTGCGTCGGCGCCCGCTTCGAACGCAGCGTCACGTAAACGACTGCTAAATAATTATAATTAAATTATTATTAAAAACCAACCCTTTAGAATTATTCTAATTATGAATTATTATATTATTGACGACTCTTGTACATACAATTATTTCGATTAAATGATTTTAATCTTTTTATTATCCATTATTTAATTACGTATGTAATGAATTGTTTTAATTAAGATTTGATGATCGGTGTTGTCTAAAACGTATACAATTTTGTTTTAATTTATTGTATTTAATGCAATGAAGGATTTGAATCGATAATTTAAGTCATATTAAATATTATTAATTTATGTTTATTTTGTAAGAGTGTGTTATTTTATTTTGCGTTCATTTATATCATGGCGGTACGCACAAAATATCAATGTAATAACCAATAATATAGTTATTGTAACATGTAGCTTCTAAAATAACTGAATATATCAATACATTTGTAATTCATTATAGTATAAAGTTGAAAATCACAACAAAGCTCTCTTAATCATGGTAAAAGACATTCTACAGGGACTTTCTATATGGTGTTTAAGTATAAACAAGTATTGTAGAGGAATACCACAATGAACAACTTGATATATTGTAACGGATTGTGAAAGTAAGCCATATTAGAAACTAATAATATAAAAATAATATCTTTACAGTACGTCGTAGGCTGCAATCAGTTCAAAACTGTTGCCCGTACAAAAAGGACTTTTTAAAAGTGGCAACATTACAAGTTAAACCTTCTTTTCTTTGTTGTGGTATTCCCATCACATAGACTTTATAAGGAACGTATATATGACTCGCATCGTATATTGCATTTATATATAAGGTTATAACGTGGTTCAATATGTAGTCATTTGTTCGATGCATGCTCTATGTATATTGTATAGGCATGCAGGGGGCGAAGTTATGTATATTGATTATATGTAAGCGACACAATTTATGATTGACACTGTATATTGTTATATATTCACGGTAAAGTGTACCTTATTATACAAAGGGTATGATCCAAAGCAGACGTGATACTCCGCTATGAGCTGGCTGTGTCGCTCAGTAAAATGTTAACAAGTCACAGCTTTATGAAAAGAGAGGAAATAACACATTTTGTTCTATATTGCACTAGAAATTTTGATCACTGATATACCCAACTCGAGAAGACAAATCGAACTGCAGTATCGATACGCTTGCAAATCGATTAACTATTCCATTATTAACACGTCTGCTTTGGGTCCAATTTTTTTTTTTTACAGAAGCCTCGTGAACGGAACGATGATATTTTATTTTAAAGTTAATTTCTCTACAAATTGTGCAGTTTGTAAACGATTTGCTCAAAATAGACGTAATTGTGCGTAAGTTATAGGGAAGTTATGTTACTGTAATTACTTATGCCTACCAATGTACAGTATGTATCCTACTGAACTATTGTGTCGCGAATTCAATATAATAAGGTTCATTTACTGGTTCTAGGACTGCATTTGATCTCACTGCTGTCAGTGAAAATATCGGAATCATTGACTGTTTAGAACCATTTGATACATAAAATAATGAATATATGGTAAAACTCATATATAGTGTATGTAATGCAACTAGCAATGCAATAACATAACATGTGGAAAGTATAGCGTTTAAGCTTAACGAATACTCTGTATGTTCTTATATATATTTTTCTATAATGGTAGTCTCATGAGGACGGCTTTGAGCGGAGTTGTGGATGTGTTAGTGAAGTTGGTATTTGTGTGGTATATTTGTCTTGTAAGCAAGGCTGGTTAAACAGGAACTGTACTTTTTTCGAATCATATAGGTTTCGTTGTAAACTTAATTGAATACATTTATTCGTACCTATATTGTAGGCATACATATCTCATAGATGAAATTAGATCAGTCGCTTTTACAAAGGACAAAGATGAAATTAATTTTACAAAAAATACTTTTAGTATAATAGGAATTGTTTTAGCAAAATGTTTAATTACAGAATGAACTTAGCAGAAATATTTGCATTGTGAAAATGGAAAGAATGGTAATCGATGTCCTTAGACATTTCTACTTGTTCAAAATAATAAAATTGAACTATTTGATAATTATAACAGAAATGTAACCAGTGATTAATTTGCAATATTATAAAAAAAGTAACTTTATTGGTACTTTGCGTTGTCAGATCAAGACAATACATGCTAGTTACGTACTCATATTGTTAAGAGACCATTTCCAAAGTCTAGCTACCTGCTTGATTAGAATAACAATAAAAAATATTTTTTAAAGAAATTAGGCATAAATTACGATTGTGGATCGGCGTGCTTCGGATGAAGAGTAAAGAAATGAACTTGAAAAGTTTTAGTTTAAATTTAGCGTGAATTCAAAGCTAGGAGGCTACCAAAAATATGGTAGAGATAATATTTTATTGTAATGTATACTATGACCATCATAACAGGCAAAATGCTTTCGTATAGTTAGTGTTTGAGGAATGAATATAATTCATCTTCATGCGTGTTGCGTGCGAGTGTAGTGCGAGTGTCTGACTAGAACTAAAGTTAGGGTTAGTATACTTATCAGATTCACTATCATGTAATCGTGTTTTACTACCAATTATTGACACGTAAGCTAATGTCCAAAACATTAATTTAATGAGCAAATAACTTAGACTACGTTCAATATTGAATTGTATGTAATTTATACTATCGTATAACAATTTCTTATCAGGATAGCAGTAGATTTAGTAATAATTTATAGAAAATGAAAGCGTTGAATAATTAGCAAATAATAAACCACAAAAAGCAATTTGAATGTTTCCTAGATAATGTACAACTTTTGTTTTAATGTTTTTAGCTTTGTAAGCTATACGATGTGTTACTGCCGCTTACCCATATGTACGTAAGTTATGAATTGTTTTATATCATTTAAATCAATTAACAACTTCGCTTTAGTTGTAAATTTAGTGTAATTGTTTCAACAAGTTTTACCAAAACATGCCTCGCTTAAGTTTTACATTTATTTTTGTTGTAAATAAGTAAAACGATAATTTGTAGTGTGCTCAGGCATAATACATACCTACCTATGAATACTTACAAAATAAACTTTTCACCTGCTACCATTGAATTTTATTTTCACTACCTTACACGTAGTATGTCGTAGTGGCCTTGTGGTTAACATACTGGATTTGTATGCACAAGGTTGCAGGTCAAACCCGGGCAAGTATCAATGTGACTTTTTCAATGTTATAAATACTTTCTTAGTTATTCAAAGATACCACTGACTAACGGTGACGGAAAACATCGCGAGGAAACCTGGATTTAATTATCTGAAATCGCCAAACCGCAGTGAGCTAGCGTGGTGATCAATGCACAATCCTTTTCTAAAACCGAGAAGAGGCTTTTGCCCTGCAGTGGAACTGTTAAGGGCTGTTATTGCAAAATGTAGATTTAAATTATTCAATCACAGTGCTTTTTCCATTTTTATCAAAATATTTGTCAATATTTTATTGTTTAATGTCTAGGTACGCACCTACTTAGACTTAATATAATAAAAAAATATGTGTAAAACCTTAATACCACAGTTGACGGTGTTAATACTATGCTTTTTGATTAGTGTCTAGCTAAAGATATTTGTATTGACACTTAATTCAAAATATCGAATGGAACTCAAGACTACAAGCGGTTTCCGCATGGAAATATTTTTTCTGGCCGCGACTATTTTCGTGTTTGTTTTGTCAGGTTCGGAGCGATGTCGCTTGACGTCTACTTAGTTAAATATCGAGTTACCACTTTACCTCAAATGACTAATGCGCTGGTTTCGGATATGAATGTAGCTTATGAATGTTATTTGGTATTTATAGCCTTAATAAAAAAAATCATCACTTTCTCATCTACAACAGAGACTGCCTCGTTGGTCTAGCAGTCGCTAAACGCGTCTGCTGAGAACCAGGTCCTGGGTTCGAATCCCGGGTCGGGCAAAGTGATACTGGATTTTACCATTAGGTAATTCTCAGTGGCAGCACGAGGTCTGGATTAGTGCCCGGTTGGTATGGCATAAGGTAGCTCGGGGGTATTTTCCTTTGAATAGAGACTTAAAAAGGCGCTTACAAACATGATTCGAAGCCTGCAATTTAAAATATTTAAAGTCTGCAGTGGGTACTTGGGTAGGTAAGTACCTATAGTGCATTATGTCTAGCAGTAATCCTGAGAATAACTTGATTTGTGTCAGTCTGTAACCTAATATGCCTATGAAACAAAATACTTTGAATTCGCTTTGAAGTTTGCAAAGTGTGTATAATTTCTTAATTTACAACATCAATTAATTTTTAGCCTTTTAGCCCGTGATTTATTGCTTTATTAATATGACAAATCTGTTGATGTATTACCATGTCTTCAAGGTTTTTCTTAGTTGCCGACAACATTCTAATATTTTATTCAAAATTGGTTTAGACTTCGATATTGATAAAGATGTCAATACGGTGGAGTTCAAATACATACAAAGTTAATATTTAGGTGGAATTATTATTTATTGTACTGCAACAAATTTCGAAAGCCCAAAACATTAAATATGTATAAGTACCTATATCATAATATACAGTACCTACTATATAAAAGTATACCTAATAAAAAATCTTTGGTCGTTAGTGTAACTAAACATTATTCATCATACTATCTGATGCGTAAGAGTTCCTCATGTCATAATAATTCTCCTTGTAACCATAGTTGCAGTACTGCATCGGTGCGCAGGATTCGTTCGTCGTCATTTCTTCGTAGCACCGTTCTTCGTATTCATTGTCTGGGTATTCCTGGTACCCTTCGCAGTTGCTATTGTCGATGTCATGGACGTTCTCTCTTGGGGGCTGTGCGTTACTCCGGCAGCTCGTAGTGTCGCTGCTCGGTGGGTTGACGTTCCATCTCTGGGATATCGCGCAACTGAGAGTACCGCCGTGTTGGAACGCAAAGGGCCAGGCCTGAAATCAACAGCATTTTTAGACTATTGAAGTATTATGAGACTGAAGACCGATGAAAATGATAATGTAGGTACATATTTATAAATTTTTTGCAGTGGGTTTTTACGTTATGAAAAGCCACACGCACAAGGTGTGGAGTACTCTAAATTGCCTAGCATGTATGAAGTATACCAGGATCGTAGCTAATGGAAATCACCTACAAAGGTATCCGCCCGGGAAACTTCATTGCAGCTGTAATTGTTAAATAAAACGATATTTCAATTATATTTTTAGGGTATTCTAGAGATACCAGCGTAACATTCAAGTCCTTGCTTTTAAACTCTACCAAGTCCATAGACTCTTTCTATAGATATCTACATAACTTTAATAAAGTAGGTACGTAAGCTTAATTTTTCAAAACCAGAAGACCTCCCAATTAGCCAAGCGTTGTGTCAAATATGTTTGTATGTTTATTGCAACATTATAACTTGACCGCACTTTTTATGTCCAAATAAACAAAGTCGTGGCTTCGTCGAACACGTGTATCGAGATCACAAAGTGCAACTGATTGTGAGATTAGGGTATAGTACCTATAAGTTGCAGTTCGCTGTTGTAGGATTTTAAAGTGTAGATAGATGTAGAGATAACGTTTACGTAATGTAGAGTTTATAAGCCGCTCGTTACTGTACTCTATGTTCAAAAATCTCCTAATATTACTCTCTATTCATAAAAACATACAGGTCGGTATACTTAGAACAGAGCAGTGTTTATAACGAATTTTTGTGGTGAAAGCTTTCTAATGTTTTTCAGATTTTAAACATAGGTGAATTTAGGTGCATGTAAAACAACCTCCGTATGTTCATAATAAAGCAGTAAATAAGACAAAGGAACATCCAGGGAACAATAAAACCGGAGCATCACTTTAACGTCCGGAGATAAACTTTATTTATACTCGTAACAGCTGCAAACTTTTGGTCAGTGCGTGTGCGCGGCATAAAACTCCTGTTTATTGTTTTAACCTTTTTGTTTCTATGTTTCTTCGTTCCACTTGTACGGATAAACGATGTTGTTTAAACTCCGGCGGAAGGGTCGGAAAAGTGGCTCTAAGTTTTTTATGAAAAAAATTGGTTGTATTTATTTTTTGAGCCTTTAAGGAACACACACGATGATAACAGTTACATTCCAAAATATGGCAAATCCTTTTCTCAAAGTTAAAAAAAAATAAACAGCTTTGAATACATAAACATGCTGATATTGACTCCACATAGTAGAATATGTGATTTTGTGAACAAATGAAAGCATACAGTTTTAAAGCACGTACAGTAAAATCAACTTGTACAAAGAAAAAAATAAAAAACAACAACAAATTAAGACATCAGCAAAATAGAGTATTATTGTTTCTATATTTGAAAAATGACGTTTCTTTAACGATGCGTTCGCAAACGGTTAATCCGGCTATCGATCAAGCATGCGACCTTCGTGGAACGTGTTCACTAATCCTGCGATGACAGGGTTCCGACGCTTTGGTGTTTGGCACATTCCCTTACGCCCGCCACTAATTCATTGCGGGCGCGAGTCTCGTGCCTTGGATGAATTAAGGGGATGACAGCCATGACAGAGGATAAATTGTGAACAATTATGCCGTCCGTGCTTCAGTGATATATGAACGCGTGCTAACTTTTTGTAGTTTTGCCTGTCGCCCCAACAAGTCTGATAAATGTTTAGCAGATCTGTGGTTTGGATTTTAAATAGTTATTAACTAGGTATATAATTTATTGTAGTTAATAGTATTAGGTATTTCCAGGACTCCAGGTTTTTTTCACGACAATATAATTGTTGCGTTTCCAAGGTGCATAATTATCTAAACCAGCATCGGAAATCTAGATACACTTTTGGTTAAAATCCGAAATATCGAATCTTCGACAGAATAACTCATATTCGCAGAAAGTGCTTCCAGATGTTTCACGCCTCGATCCAGCTTTAAAATATCTTGATTTGAGTGAGAATCTATAAGCACTAACCAGATGGAGCATGTAATACATGATTTAGACGTGTCGGCGAATACTACTAACGCATAAACGTATGTTGTATGTTCTATTTGAATACTCTCGATTAGGTAAGTATTTAGAATTTAAGCATTCCATTTACCATATTTCTAGTAAAAAATTGTACATTAATCGATCTCTTATAGTAATTAGAACCAGAGAGGATTAGGGTAATAGAAAACATTATTTTTAATCAAACGGCAAATGCTTAGGTTAACCGAAGGCCTAGCTCTTAAAGGACTTGAGCCTGACACGGTGTACAGTATAGATTTCGTATAAACAATATTGGTAGAACTTTTGGTTTACAAAAAATATGCAAATTATTTTTTTAAGTCTCTTTTGGAACACACACAATGTTTATACAGCTACTCAACAATTTGTGCTCAAAATATATTTTGTAAACAAAATTATAAAGACGAAAGATAAGTCAAGAGAAGAAATAAAGTAAAAATTTCAAAGGGTGGAGTGGTCCAGTAATATAAAGTCTGGAAGTAAATCATTACACTATTTTAAAGGTAGTACGGAGGTGGGACATTGATTAAGACTAGGCCGAAAGGGTGCGGCGGCGGCAGTTTGCGTTGCGGGCTACGTAGAGCACCTACGACTACGAGCTACGAGGTGGGCTGTATGTTGATTGTTGAGCCTAGATTACAATTCAGTTCATAGTATGCGTAATAAGCTTTTACAGTTGGGCAAAACAACGGATTTCATATAAACGGAACGATTATGGTTGTGTGTAGAGACATGCACGTAAATAATCTCTACGTGGAATGGTACCTAAGTACTGCGGCACAACCTTTTGCGTTGACTGGCCGATCATGACAAAAGACATGACTTGTTTCTATGTGACAAATACGATAGGGAATAATGTTATGTAGGTATACTGACCAGGCTGAGCGGGTGTGGCGGCGTGTGCGCAGATCTCGGCTCATGTAGCAGAGCGCGCAGGTGTGCTATGTATGATGCTGCCAATCGCAGCGTGTCTAGTTTGGACAGCTTTGTGTCTGCCGGTACCCAAGGTAATGTGGTTTTCAATCTGTATAACAACAAATAATTATAGAACTCATGGAGTTTGAATATATGGTTTAAGATAGAACTTATACCCAAGGCAAATGTCAATAAATTGGTGATCGTGGTAGCTCTATAGATAAGTAGGTACTTTTCGCTTTTCAAAAGGGTTTTGGCTTGAACCTGACCCTGGTATGTACTTTTTAATCATTTATTTTTGACAGCCTCACCTAAAACTGAAGGGACAAGTATTTGTAAGAAAATAATGATCTCAGCAAAAATCCAACCTGATGAGAGGCTTTTGCTAAGCCACAAGTTGGTCTAAATGCGATCCTTAATTTTTTAACAATTGCCATGAAATAATGGTGTACCTGCAAAATGCCTTAGACAAGACTCTCATTCTCGCTCGCTCCCGAGCATTAGCGGCGTTTCTGTGTTGAGGCTCTTGTGAACTCCGACCTATGAGGACAATTATGCTTTTGATTTAGTATTTATAGTTCTTACCTTTATACACAGTTAGAGTTCAACAAATTAAAGGTTCCAATAATATAGGTACCTATACTTTTAGTGCATCTACCTCACTCTCTACATCACCATAAGCGACCTTATGGTGATGTAGAGAGTGAGGTAGACTGGTAGAGAATGCCTTGGCATTAAGTCCGCTTTTTTTACAGTAACTTAGTGCATAAAGTATTACATAAACAAATAAATATACGCATATTAGTACCACGCGTTGCAACACTGAAGTGAATATCTTCTCGGATATGTAGGTACTAACGGTAACGGTAATGACAAACACTAACACAGGCGCTGAATAAACCCAAGATTTGTCTCAGCCTCAGTATAATTATGTTGGTTGTTTTTAAATTTAGATATTTTAATGTAAAGACTTTATATTATCTATCATAATAAAAAAATTACCGACTCAAATAATTCCGTTGGTAGCGTTATTGTAGGATTTTAATATAGATAACACAAAGCGACTAAAACACTCATACGCTACACGTAGTTATAAAGCTACATAAACTCGTTCTAAACTAAAAAATATTGCCGCCTACATATTATAATTGAAATCTTCCGTGATAATAAATTCATATTCAGCAAAACCTTCCTCACCTGAGTTAGACTGAGTATCATCAAAAAAGAAATCATCTTCATCTACATCATCCGCGCGTTTGTCTACGGGTGGAGACCGATTCACTCTTTTTCTGGGCATTTTTATTATTGCACAATTTATCACTAAATCACTGCACTAGCACATTTCATTAATTTTGAAAACCGGTCTAATTAATATTTAGGGGTGGGTTTGTGCTCTTGTCTACCGGCGTGACGTTTATCATTTGAGATGCGCGGGCGCAAGGCGGGCGGCATGGCCCGTTGGGCGGCGCTAACACTCGCCCCTCCCGTACAAACTCCAGGATTACTCTTCGACTAATGAACGATGGTTTACGCAAGAAAATACATAGCTCGGTTCGTTTTGGTATGTTTTTGTATACTTCTAAATAGCCCATGGTTGTGAAACACCAACTTTATTGGGCACATTTAATTTTGTTGTTTTATTTTTTCAAGTTAAATAAAGTATTTTTAGTCCACGGAAATACTATGAAAATAAAATTGATAAAACTTTCAGAAATATATATGTATATAAAATTAATAGACCTATTCTATACAGATAACATCTGCTGTTCTTACCCTTATTATTATTGTAATTGATACCTAATCTATTTACCTCTATAACTAATTATAATTTTTGACTATCGAATGAGATAAAAAAACTGATCCTTTATCAATAAATTACAGTGAAACCAATTTTAAAACAAAACTTAAATGAAATCGAAGCTCTGTAAAGTGTGGATCAATTAGCGCCGTCAAAAGCGTCGTTTTTGCGCACAAAAACTGTGACAGAAAGGCGCAGGGTCACACTTCCGCGACACATAATACTTTCTGAACATCTCCACCCTCTCACACGTGCTTCACACCCTACCAAGTACCCTTGCGTCACTACGAATCAAGTTTTTTAGCTCGTGTAGGACTGAAACTTATATCCTGAATCTATGTTCTCAGAACGACACGTGAGAATTGGCTGGTGATAAGTTGGTACCATAGGTACCACTGCCTAGTAGGCAGAGTTATGAAGCTAACTATATTATATGGCAATAGTTACACCACACACTATTACAATGGACTTATGAGCTACGAAATGTGGATCTAGGTAAAGGAACCTGAAATACAGACCAGGTTTGGTTTTGCCTACTGCCTCGGGAATAACAGTCATGTTTGCATGTATGTACTACTTAGCTTTATATGCACGGTTGATAGCGATATACATGTGAACTTACCTGTTATACTTTGGTATATTGGGCTATCCAACTAGTTAGCTATGGTACCTAGTTCTTTTGTACAAAATTGCAAGTATGTAAAAAGAATCGAGATGATCCAAAAGAAGTTTTTAAGATCTATACACTTTAAATTTCATCGCTCTAAACGCTCATACCAATACTTACTTGAAAACTATAGTTTATTAAGCTTGGAGTCTAGACGGAAACTACTCATGTCCATGATGTTGCATGGCATTTGTAACAATAAATTTGACTGTAGCGGTATTACGAACCAGCTATGTTACGTGGTGCCCAGAACTGTATTACAGCGAGAGGTGCGTGTGCCTCGGCTGTTCTACACTGGAAAGTGTAGAACTACACGGGAAAGTGTAGAACTAATGCTGGTGCACGAGCACCTCTCCGCTGTCTCTTAGAAACATATAACACACACTTTGTTGATATCGATATCTTTGCACTTACACATTTTAAATTCAAACTCGCGGCAGTTGAAGTCTTAAAACAGTAGCTTTAGGCCTTCCACTGCTGTTCCTTATTTTTTGCGGATTATTTTACAGGAAACAATTACATAGTTTCATTTTGGCGCATGTCTCAAAAAATTTTTTTTTTCTTTTTCTTAAAGAACTTTAATATTACTCCGCGGACATAGGTGTGGGTTATACATTAACTTATATAGATATACTTTAAGTTTATAATGTAATGTAATGTATAACTGTTATATGTCCCAATAAATAAATAAATAAATAAAATTCAGGCGTTATTTACGCCCGACAATTTTATTAGGGCGTAACTTTCAATTCACATCCTGAGAATAGGGACAATAAATAACAATAAATGAAGTTAATGTAAGCTTGCTATGTTGCTACGTGATTGACACATTCATGATAGTAATAGGCAAATGATTTTTATACATATACAATATACATATTATAGGCAGTAAGGAACCTATAATTAATTACATGACTTTAAAATGCCAAGGAAAAGTCGCCACTTTATTACTAGTAAAGGTGTTGTTTATAATGCTTTATCTTGCTTGGGTAGGTTTTAATATATTAACACTCACGAAAGTTATTATAGTAAAAAAGGATTTAATATTAGTTAGAGCTCGTCAGTCAGCCCTAATTGTGGAGATGATCGGTGGCGAGCTCCAACTGTGAGGTGTTAGACGAATTGCTGCAAATAGGATGCAGCCAGGGTTGCACCTTTATGATTCACACCGATTAAATAAATATTTATAGGAGTGCTAATAAAACGACTGACTAGACTGCCTCGTTGATCTAGTGGTCGCCAAGCGCGACGGTTGAGCATGAGTTCTGGGTTCAAATCCCGGTTCGGGCAAAGTGTTACTGGGTTTTTCCATTAGGTAATTAATAGGCAGCACGGAATCTGGATTTGTGCCCGGTTGATGGCAATAGGCTCACCCCCAATTACATTGGGACCTAAAAACATAACTGGCGAAATGTGGGTGTACTATGTGTGCACCTCTGCCTACCTCTTCGAACAATACAGGCGTAATGGTATGTTTAAAAAACGATATTTATTACCGTTCAGTAACATTAATACCTATATGTATAATTTCAGTCACTGTACCTAAACATAAAATGCTACATACATAGACATAACGGAAGTACATGTACTTATGTTATAAGTTTGAAAAACTCTCTCATACACATCTGTTTGGCTAGGAATGACTACCGTATCTTACACCGAATTAACAAAAATATCGTATTACTTCTAAATATTTCGTAAAACTAAATTGATATTTTACAGGAAAAACAATAAATTAATTAAATGTCCGTGACGATTAAATATTTGTACCTATAGAAAATGTTTCAGAAATAAAATACCTCAGGTAATGGAACTGCCTCCGTGGCAACCCTGCTAGTCCAGGTGGCGGATATCAAAGCATTGAATTTAACCGCTCCGACGAAAAGTGATTCGTTTTAAGCGCCATACAGTGTGACTTACGTTGCTACTGTTTACTCAACTAATATTATTCTTTGTTCCACTTACACGCATACAATTAATAATTATGACGATATCTGTAAAAGTATATATTATTTGCGAATTTTGAGTTGATAAACATAAAACCACATGACGTTGATACCTAAGTATTTATTTATTTATTTATAAATACCTAACTATACAATAACGTAATTTAATTTATTCCTCATTCCATAATATTATGCATTCGACCCATTATTACATTTTGAGTACGTTGACCTCTAAATTCGCCAGCATGATATTTTATAACATCTAACTGTGTAACTCTATTAGAACAGAATAGACTATCATTTATTTCCAAGTAGGTACATTTAACAAAAAGTTCTTAAATAAACTATACCTAGTATCACATAAATATATTACCGTATTATACTACCTCACCTAACTAACTAGTTGCCTAATTTAAATTTCTTAATTAAGTGGTTAATTAGATAAGGTAGGAAAATACATAAGTCAGAAATAGTATCAGAATAGATTAGAGTCACGTGCCCCCGTGCACTGCAGTAGTGTTCAGGGGAGACCCCTTTACAGTCTCCCTGGGGATGTGCTGAATTTGGTCTTTTCAGGGGTCCCGGGACCTCCCTTGTCCGTGCAGATGGTGACCACCGGGGACTTTTTAGTGAAGTAAAATCCCGACACTTCTCAGTCCCCGCTCAATTAGTGGTCAGTAGCCTTTTGAAGGTTTCAAGGCTTAAGTACACCCGAAAACCAAAAAAAATGGAATAATTTAACCACTCCATAAACAAAATATATTTTTTATATTCAGTTCTAGGTATTAATCGTACAAACTATGAGAATAAGAAAAACAATGAATGATTTGAAGCGCTGCATACATTTTATGGTAATAGCCAAGTAACCAATATAAGTACCACCAACCAATAAATTGACTTCCGACCCAAATAAATGGAACGAACTAAACGACACAATTGCAGCCGACAAATCAAAATAGATACCTTGTTACGGTGTCGTTACATGTAATATACATGTGGCACCGGACAATGTTGTATAGTGATATTATTATTAATAGGTAGGTACTTGTTGAACGCAACATGTACTGTTACAGTACAGAAGAACTTCGTGCGGCCATTACAAGTTCTAAATTGGTCTTTAAATCTTCGCCTTAGGTTGGAAACTTGATTTATTAAAGGTACTGGGACCGATTGTTACTTCACAATTTCTACGCTTGATGTGAGAGCTTCTGCATTTGCAGGGGCGGCCCTTGGATTCCAATCCAAATCCCAACACAATTCAAATGAATTGACACTTTTTCCGCACCGCATACTTACCACTGTCTGGATCTTATTAATTAAGTACTTATACCCTACTAAAAGTGATATAAATGTTTATCTGTAATGGACATGCATGCAATTTTGCAATTGTGTTTTTAAAAGAGCTTGTAAATATAACGGTTTATCAAATTCTATTTTATTTTTTAATTTATTTTGATAGTACAAAAATATTTTTATTTATAATTATGGCAACATGCGAAGTTCTACAAGGTATATTGACGTTTCTCAAGTAATAGGCGTGGATATTATTGTACATGTCGATATCGATAATAATGAATTCAAAAATAGCAACAAAATTATTTTTTATGTAAAATTTGGCTAAATAATGTAAATTACGCATTTCCTAATGCATATTCATTCTTTATGACCTCAAATAAAAAAAACACGGTGTTTTTTTTATATTTTTTGCTTGCTTGCATTCTAATAAAGTGTCTGAAAATTGATGATTAGTCTTTGGAGTTACCACTAAATAATTATTTTGGAGCGTCACATTTGATGTTTGCCAATAAAGATCAATTATAAGATTTTAATTCTAACAAGCACTTCTAAACATTTAAGAATAAAGGACGCAGACGATTTAAATAAAATAATAACATCGATATTTACTCACAAATAGTAATCGCAACACTATTTATGTTATTGCTTCACTAGACTACGCATCTGCTTCTTACTGTCTGTCGGTCGAGCGAGTCCGGAGTCGATTATCCATCTGTCAAAGTTGTTACGTGCATTGTGTCAGTTTTCAGTGTAAATAAAGTTTAGTGAAAACGTATAATTATATTTAAAACATAATTAAAATTCATTTATTATGTTGCAAAATTGGATAATATTTTGCTATTATTAGTAGGCAGCAACTATCCAACACAATTATTTCACAAAATTAAAAATGCTGCCGGGAATTGGAGTTTTTGGGACTGGGGCTATCGCTAAGGTTTTAGTGCCATTTTTAAGAGAAAAGGGATTTCCAGTCGAAGCTATATGGGGAGTTACTCTGCAGGAGGCTGAACTAGCTGCTAAGGAGCTCAAGATACCATTTTTCACAAATAAAATAGACGATGTTTTACTAAAGAAGAATGTTAGCCTAGTATTTATTGTATGTGCACCTAACTTGCACGCTCAAATATCAGTAAAGGCACTGGGTATCGGCAAACATGTGGTTTGCGACAAACCTGCTGGGCTATGTCAGGCAGAGGCCTTAAAAATGGTGCGGGCTGCACAGTACTATCCAACTCTAATATCTATTGTAAATCATTCCCTGCGGTTCTTGCCAGCTTTCAGCCACATGAGGAAATGTATTCATGAAGGCTACTTAGGTAACCCTGATGAATTGACACTTGTAGATGTGAGAGTACAAATGGGCCCACTGATAAGTGAATCCTATAACTGGTTGTGTGATGATACTATGGGCGGAGGAACACTCACACTAGTTGGTAGTCATGTTATAGATCTAGTTTCATTCCTCACTGGTCAGAAAGTTGTCAAAGTGCATGGTGTTTTGAGGACTTTTGTTGAAGAAACCAGTAAAGTCAATGGCATTAGAAAGATAACTGCTCCAGATTTTTGTACATTCCAATTACAAATGGACAAGGGGTTGCTAGTAACAGCTACATTAAATAATCATTTGCCTGGCCCATGCTTCAATCAAGAGATTTATGTGTGCAGTAAGAAAGGTTATCTAGTTGTAAAAGGTGGGGACTTACATGGTAAATTACATAAACCAAATGGTAAAATCACAGAGGATGAAGGCAAAAGGCCTCATGATAAAGAAGAAACAATATATGTGGATGTTGAGGATTTAAGTTGTGCATCAAGTGTTGTTCCAAAACCATACATAAAAGGCCTCTGTAAAATGATTAGTGCCTTGAAGGAAGCTTTCCTCCCTGTCAAAGAACAGATGGACTGGGTCAAGGAACCAGTAAAGTCTGCAGCTACATTTGAAGACGGACAAAGAGTACAGGCTGCAATGGAGGCTCTACGTCAATCAAATGAAGATGGCTGTTGGATATCAGTTCAATTGCTGACAGAGCCTCCAGACCCAAATCCCGCTTTATCTGCAGCAGTGAGACGCACTGCCATATCCTTACAATAATTTATGCATTCTAATGATGTATTCATATGCCATTATTATGTACCTTTTATGTTGTAAACACATTAGCTATGTTGCATATTATTAGTCAAATAAGTCCGTAGCTATTAAGAATCAATATCTGAAATTAACTCAGTATTAATGTTATGTAATCTCTGCCACTGGGTTAGTCATGAGATTCAGTAACCATTGTTTAGTTGTGTATTTACACAAAACATGTTATTTTAAAGCTTGCCATGATTATATAAATATAGTCATTCATTTTAGTACTGCAGTTGGATTGTTTCATGTTGTTTATTATAAAATTCATGTTATTGAGTTTTTTTACAATAAACCTCACAGAAGAGAATACTTATCATTGTTTGCGATATTACAAAAATAATTTTAAGTTCATGGGAGCTGCTTTTCCAGATATTGTATTTACTGTGATTTTTATTTAGTACTTAAGCATAAATGTGTATATATTTAGGTTGTACAAAAATGTGACTTGTTTAAAATAAATAATATTTTATATTTGTTTTATTATTTATAAAGATTTTGAAATTAAAGGTGCTCAGTAATCATGCTAGGCTAGGATAGTCTGCTTTTAGTCGGTACTTATATAAAACAAGTAATGATTTCAGCTCAAAATTATATTAAATCAATGAGGTCTTGGGTTTGTATCCTGGGTTGGGCAATGTTTTTGCATTTTCCATTTGGTCATTTCAGTAGCAGCACACTGGATCAGTGACCGGTTAATGGCAATAAGTTGGCCTTTGCCTACATAGAACTAACTGTTGAAATGAGTGTTACTATACACCTTTGTCTACCCTTTCAGGTAACAGGCGTGATGTAATGTCACAATTAAATTCAGCTACCTGCTGAATGGAAGTGTAGATAATTCTAAAAGTAGGTAGTTTAGTGAATTTGCCCAAGGTCAATAATCCTACCATAATCGCAGTTTATATAATAGTCATAATTTCTATAAGCATAACCAAACTAATATGAAATGATAAAAACCATGTTATGCCAGGCAAAGTGCAGGTTCGTTATAGGAAATGATACCCCACTCTATTAGCTTATCAGAATCAGTTAGGATAATCAATTATCTCAAGAAATAATGGAACATTGTTGCAGCTTCAGTACTAATAACAATATTTCATAGGTTATGTGAATTCTAGAACACAAACGACGCAGTGCTCGGCTTATAGGAGACGGCTAACTAAGGTTAACATTTGAGGTTATAAGCATGATTTAATAGGACTATTTTCGAGAATTAGGTTTCAAATGAAAACAACAAGATTTCTGTAACAAATTTATAATAAGAAATGCAACGGAGATAACATCAATATCCCATCTCACAACATAGTAGCATATTACACAATCACAAAATGTTCATTCACTACATATGTACCTACTAAATTTATAACTAACAGTAAACAGAATCAGAATCACAAAAATTAAAACTAACACAGAATTCAATTTTCAATCTTCGCCAGAATGTCGGACTCTCGGAATAGGTGGTATTCCTTTTCGTCGTTTTCCAGGGCCACTTTGGTGCCGCCGTACTCGGGCAACAGAACTTTGTCGCCGACCTTGACTAATACCGGAACGAAGTCTCCATTTTCTTTTCTGGAGCCAGGTCCCACAGCGACTACTTCTCCATGTAAAATTTTGGACTGCGCCTTTTCGGGGAT
Source organism: Abrostola triplasia (assembly GCA_946251915.1). Classification (NCBI taxonomy): domain Eukaryota; kingdom Metazoa; phylum Arthropoda; class Insecta; order Lepidoptera; family Noctuidae; genus Abrostola; species Abrostola triplasia. The sequence continues at coordinate 4,843,588 of OX276433.1, forward strand.
GACGATGCCGCCCGCCGTCTTTGTAACCGCTTCAGCCCTTTTGATAAGGACGCGGTCAAGCAGAGGAATCAGGCGTTTTACTACGTTGGCCATGTCGTCCGCAATTAAATTTACAGAAATTAATGAGATATGAATGTACTTGGCTGTAGTGCCTTTATTGACTGAAGCTTGTCTAGAATATTCGAGCTCGCACCGGCACCGTCGTTCAACTTTTTGACAAAAGTTCATTCATCTCTTTTTGTCCATGTGTTTATGGTGTTGCCTAATGTCACAAAATATTTTAAATTTCGATCGAGTACGACGAGTAAAAAACCATAATGTAATCTTAATAATACTATTAAAGTATGAAATAGAATTATTATTAGAAACATGTACTGTTTATATTTTATTTATTTCCTATTAATTTAAAGTATTTAATAATATATTACAAATTAAAATACTTTTCTTTGTGCTGCCCTCTAGTGAGGAGTAGCAACACTAGTGAACGAGTTTTTAATAGTAAACAATAGAAAATATAGATGGCGCTTTGAACTATTTTAATATAATATTCTAGTATGTTTACTTTTTTATAACTATTTATAAAACGGTTTAATTTTTATGAGGGTGGGTGTAGACAGACCATAGATATTGTATCCAAGTAGTTCCTGAGAGATAGACTGATTCCCTGTTCACTTAGGTCAAAGAGTATAATACTTAGGTCGTATGTGTATCTTACATGATTTCAGGCCTTAAATACAAGATGTGTGAATGTGATACGTTGCCCGCACATCCCTCATTACATAAATATTAAGAGAATATTTGTGTGTTAATTATGTGACTTTTATATAATAGTTTCCTATGACAATCAGCTTGTTTGACGACCTAATTTATTTATCAGATTATGAGAGTACAATAAAGGTCGAAGACGCTTTTATTCTTATGGCCTTTTTATTTATAGAATTTATTTATATACTACAGTAATTACGAAACTTCGATAAGTCGCCAGTCATTTCCGTCACTCGTAGTTATAAGGTCATGATGTAAGTCGCCATTATTAGAGTAACTAATGACACTGCAATCATTAAAGTTTAAACAACATCTTTTTATTAATACGTTACGTACTGCGAGTTTGTAATTTATTCGGTTGAGAACCCGGCTTAAATCTAAACTTCGCAGTGTTGATCAGCTTTCATGGTACGTTGGAATCTATAGAATAACATAACTAGCGAAATGTCGTTGCACTATCTCTGCTTAACAGTCTCTGTTTTTACATATGTAAAACTAGGAAGAAAGTTTAATTAAAAACAAAACGATATAATATAGGAACGTTTATTATTATTTATTAATTAAAATTATATTTACAATTTCCTAAACACATAACTATCGTTCACAATTTACCTGTGATACTTTCTCATAATTTCCTCAAATATTGGAATTCTTTCTGCGCCGTAGTTAGATCTGATGTACAGCTCTTTGTCAATGACCAAATAAAACTGTTCGCTGGTGCTGTAGGGAGGCCAGTAGAACGGCAAGAGGGGACTAGTGGTGGGAGTAGGGTTTCTGAAACATTACAATCAATCAAATATCAATACAAGCTTGAGTAAGTTAATAATCTCGTAGTTATTCTCCGTAAACTCATAAGATTATTTATACAGTCAAACCTTTTTACAAATGTGAAGAAAAGTAATAATTGAAGACCTGATTGGCGAAGTGGCTAAGGAACTGGACTGCTGCGCTAAAGGTTGCGGGTACAATTCCCGCACGGGGCCAAAATTTGCGCAACCCAAGATATTTCTTTCGAGTCTAGGTGTATGTGATATTTCATATTTGTGAAACGCATCCACGACAAAGGAGAAATTCCTACTGTGAGGTGACGTTTTTTTTAAATAAACAAAAGTGTATTATGTACTTACGCAGTCTTGGCGAAGTTTGTCCACAGCTTAGAAATTCTGTTCCGGACAGTGACGTCAGTCTCTGTAAGTTTTGGAACTGGCTCTATTTGAATCGTGTAGGCTGTATCGTCGCCATGAGCTGCTCCCTTTTTGCTGACCCGGTTTAAAGCTTTTAGGAGGTTAAGACCACCATCATATGAGAACTCATATAAATACAACGGCACACCGTGTTTAACCAACAATTTAGAACTCGCGATTATGCCACTAACAAAATCGAAGTCGCCAAAGAAGTCAATAGCAGGCCTTTCGATGTCATTCCCTGTGTAACTGTCATATACAAGCCGGAGCCTTTCGTTGTAATAGAAGGCATCAGTAGCATTCAAAGGGTATCTCCAGAAATCGACATAATTCTTAAATGTAGTCACTTCTTTAATATCATGAGGTTTTATACCAGATTGTATGAAACCTTCGGAATCAGTAAATCCTCTTAGAACAGGAACTTTGTAGAATCTTCCTGATTTTAATATATCATATGGAAGTTCGGTTAAGAACGCTTCACCATTTGCTAAATCCTTTTCAATTGTTGGACCGAAACCGTAGTAAACTCCTTTCACCATAAGAGGGGATGGAATTTTATAAGCTGCTAACTTGATATATTCAGCTGGAGCAGTCATCAAGTGATTATGTATTGCTCGGTAATCGTTCGGTGGTCCTTGATATTGAAGCTCTCTAGCCAATTTAAAACCCAGATCTTTAAGATTCTCTGGAGAGTCTATCGCCCATGGATTGAGAACTGATCCAGATTGCATTATAGCCTTATGAAAGAGGCCTTTACTTAATGGAGACAGCATGTGATATTCAACTGCGACTGCCCCTGCGCTTATACCGAAAATTGTGACGTCATTCTTATTTCCTCCAAAGTCTTCAATGTTATCCTGAACCCATTTCAAAGCCATAACTTGATCTTTCAGTCCCATATTTCCAGCTGCTTCAGGTATATCGAGAGAGAGGAACCCAAAGGCGCTTAGTCGATAGTTAATTGTTACGACCACCACATTTTGTTCTATAAGATAGTCAGGTCCATTTTCGAACTTTGCAAGTCCGTTACCAAATATGAAACCGCCGCCATGGATGAACACCATGACAGGCAACAGGTGCACTAGTAATCCTGCCGCTAGGACTTTCGGTGTGGAGACGTTGACGTAGAGACAGTCCTCGCTACCTCGGTGTTTCTTCTTAAATATGTCATACTGAATACATAAATTAGACTCGTTATATTTCGTGGCATCTCTTTCACCGAGCCATGGTTCTGGTGACTGAGGACTCTGGAATAAATGCAAATAATAAATAGTTACTTAGATCCCTTAAACATTTTATGTTAGAAATACAATAACATATTATAGAAGTAAATGCAGTAAATTGATTCAATGAAATAATGTATACGCTTACCTTAAATCTTAAGTCACCGACAGGAGGTTTAGCGTAAGGAATATTAAGAAAGTCATCGTATTCAAAACCATTTTGCGTTTTCCTTCGTGCACCTACAAGAACGCCTTGTTTGGTCTTCACTGTAGTCGTCATTTTAATTTGAACACTTGTAGGGTCGGTACTCGTCTTTGAAGATAAACTTAAATATGATCAAATGTGTACGATTTTGTTCTCTTATATAAAAAGCTTAGGCGCGATGTTCAGCTCTCCTCAAACTTTTCATTTACGTCATTACGTCCAGTTTCTTGGTTTTTGTTGTCTTTCGCTGACACTTTGGTGTAATAAATCAAACAGTCATGTTCGGTAATAAATAATAAGTTAACTTTTGTGAAACATCCATGATTGAATCAAACGCTAAAGCATCATAGCGTAAGAATATTATATAATAAAGCACCTCTCAATAATATTGTTTAGGTTGTATTCAGTCGAGTGGTATCTCGCCTAGAATCGACCACCCCCTTTCCTCCCGTGGGTGTCGTAGGAGGCGACTAAGGGAAAATCCAGAAGATGGACAGCAGCGTCATTTGTAACCACCAATACTGCGATCCCCAAGCCGCTTGCCAAGCGTGGATAGTATACCCCCCCCCCCCCCTTAGGGGGGCTGTTGATGATTCAAGACTGAGAGCGCGTTGCTTGTTTACCCCGAGATCAATGTAGCATGTGGCGACCTTTACCACGAGTGGATTACGTTACTGAGAAATGCTTATGAGCACTCTAATGAAGATATTACAACTACTTCCTGTCAATGTGCGTGTCCTACTCATTTACACATTAATGAAAGCAAAGGCAACACTCAAGTCAAAAAAGGTTGAGCAACACTGAAGATAGTAAAAAATAAAGCTGCGTAGCTATAAGTGCGTAATGTGTTATTGTAATGTAAGTAATGACTATAATAAAAACACTTAAGACAATCATGGGTATTACCACAGTACTAACGCCATCTACATATAAACCAAAAACAATTATCGAATGTGTAATATGATGAGCTTCCTGCATTTGCGAAGGCTCAGTCAGAAATGTGGAGAGGTCTCAAGCTTGATTTCTTCTCGAGAGTACTTAATGTGTTCTGTCGCAAAAATGAAACCATTTTGCCAAGCAACGATTGAAAAATAAAAAAGTAAGAAGGTTTATTACAATTATGTTTCGTAGAGGATTTTGTGCAAATAAAAGACTGTTGTCAGATAACCCAAAATGTTTAATTCAATCTAGCACACATACAACTACTTACACAATGTAGTTAGAGTTAAATTGGGTATTGTGCTAAAATAACATTATTCGGTTTCAAAACGCATTAGGAATCCTGGGGCGAAATATTTACAGCATTGTTCTACGCGTCTTACCGGTGGTACTTGTGTATAATTTCCTCGAATATTGGTATCCTTTCCCCACCCCAGTTGGCTCTGATACAGACTTTCTTGTCAATCACGAAATAAAACTGTTCGCTGGTGCTGTACGGAGGCCAGTATATTGGCACTAGTTGAGTGATGCTCGGAGTTGGGTTTCTGAAACAATAAAGCAAAATAAACTTAGTCTTCTTTGCGTGTGTCTAATTGAAATAGTTTCTTTTTTCTTTTTTAAAACGTCGCCCCACACTAGGAATTTCTCCTGTGTCGTGGGTGCGTGTCACAATCATGAAATATCTCATACACAAACACCCAGACTCGGGACAGACATCTGTGTTTCGCACAAAGTTTTGCCCCGTGCGGAAAACGAACCCGCAACCCTTAGCGCAACAGTCCAATCGCTTAGCCACTGCGCTAATCAGTTTATGTCGAGGAGTAGAGATTACCCAAACAAAACGGTAGTAAAGAAGCTACTGTCGCTCGGGAAGAACTCTACTTGCATAAAAAAATATTGTAAATTAAATAATAGGAACTCTAAGTTCGTTGTGCTTACCCTGTTTTAGCGAAATTAGTCCACAACTGAGAAAACCTATTTCTGAATGTGACGTCAGTTTCTGTAAGGTTGCGCAGTGGCTCGATTTGTAGCGTGTATGCAGTATCATCCCCATGTGAGGCTCCCTTCTTCATTATACGATTTGCAGCCTTTAAAAGGTTAAGAGTGCCATCATATGCAAATTCATACAAATACAATGGTACACCGCTTCGAACCATTAGTTTAGAGCTTACTATAATGCCACTGACAATGTCAAAGTCACCAATAAAGTCGATAGCAGGTCTTTCTATATCATCTCCCGTGTAGCTATCGTATACGTGACGTAATTTGTCGTTATAGTAAAAAGCATCTTCAGCATTTAAGGGAAATCTCCAGAAATCTGCGTAGTTTTTGAATGTTGTTAATTCTTTAATATCTTGTGGCTTTATACTGACTTCTATAAATCCTTCAGAATCGGTAAAACCTCTGAGAACAGGAACTTTAGAGAATCTTCCTGATTGTAGTATATCGTATGGGAGCTCCGTTATGAATGCTTCACCATTACCAAAATCTCTTTCAATTGTTGGGCCAAAACCGTAATAAACTCCTTTTTTCATTAGAGGGTTGGGCACGTCATAAGCCGCTAATTTTAAGTCATCCGCCGATACATTCATTAAATGATTGTGAATTGCAACATAATCATTAGGTGGCCCTTGGTATTGGAGTTCTCGAGCCAATTTCAGACCCAGATCCTTAAGATTATCCGGAGTGTCTATCGCCCAGGGATTAAGGGCTGATCCTGATTGCATAATTGCTTTATGAAACAGCCCTTTACTTAACGGAGAGAGCATGTGATACTCAACGGCGGATGCACCAGCGCCAATACCAAAAATAGTGACGTCATGTTTATTTCCTCCAAAATATTCGATGTTCTCTTGAATCCATCTCAATGCCATGACTTGATCTTTCAGTCCCATATTTCCAGCCGCTTCAGGTATATCAAGAGCGAGAAAACCAAAGGCGCTCAGTCTGTAGTTCAGCGTTACTACTACGACATTATGTTCTATCAGATAGTCAGGACCATTTTCGAACTTAGCAAGTCCGTTACCAAATACGAAGCCACCACCATGGATAAACAACATTACTGGTAGAAGGTGCATTAACAGTCCTGCTACTGGTACTTTTGGTGTGGAGACATTAACGTACAGGCAGTCCTCACTACCGCGGTGTCTTCTTTTAAATAAGTCAAATTGTGTGCAGAGGTTGGCCTCATTGTAATTTGTAGCATTTCTTTCTCCCTGCCACGGTTCGGGTGGTTCAGGACACTGGAACAAAGGAAAGTAAGCAAGTAAATAAGTTTGATCAAAACAGGAGAATCAATGAGGTTTAACTGAGTATTAACTGGGTTTGAACTCAATGGAATCATCATCATCAGCCGGAAGACGTCCACTGTTGAACAAAGGCCTTGCACCAATGGAATGCGTGGTAATTATTTCTAATTCATACAAAAAATTGAAATTCGTCTTACCTTAAATCGCAAATTTCCTACAGGAGGTTTAGCGTAAGGAATGTTAAGAAAGTCATCGTATTCAAAACCATTTTGTGTTTTTCTTCTCGCACCTACAAGAACTCCTTGTTTTGTCCTAACTCTTGTCGTCATATCCATCAAAAGATTTTATAGTTACGTTACTACGTCTGGGATACAAACGTTCATCTGATACGAGTATGTATGAATTTGGTCTCTTATATAAAAAGCTTAGGCGCGATGTTCGGCACTTCTCAAACTTTACTTAGGTACGTACTTAAGTTTATGGTTTACGTAAGTCGATGGCCAGTACCTTGGTTGTGCTTTCACTGCTTTATTTTTCCATGCGCCATGAATTGAACAGTCATGTATTCGGTAATGTTTGTTACTTGATTGCTGATTATATTCGGTTATAAAAGCTAGTATGTACCTATAAAGGTCGGTGCGTCGATAGGCTGACAATGATCAATATAATGATCATGTATGTAACACGTACTATTGTAAAGAAAGGCTACCTTATTACGGTAGGTATATAATAAAGATAAAATGTCATTCATTGATTGGTATGTGTACATAGCATGTTTTGGTAATCGGCATTTGTTTTTTTTCCATCTGTTGGTGAATATGTATATATGTGTAACTCTTATATGGTTTTAGTACTTTTCAAAAGGTGTTCCAAGAAAGTTCTGAAATTTTGTTGGGTAAACAGTCATGGTAACGAGCCTGCTTGAGGCCAGGCTTGCTTTTAGGGATCCTGAAACTTTAGACCTGATTCAGTTAAAGACTTGTAAAGTATTCCAACATTTTTTTTGATCCGGTTTAGAAATGTAGATATGGATGACGTTAATATAGCCATCCATTAGTGCTACAAACATCAAGCCCGTGTTCAAAAATTTTAATAATGCAGTAGTTCAGGTGTGTACCTACCGACGGAGCTCTTTCTTAGTAAGTTTGAGCAACACCTTAATTTTCTAATGTAAAAATAAAATTGCGCACAAGTCCGTTATGTTGATGCAATGATGATAATGCAATAAATAACGCGGTAATGAGCCTTCACTCCATTACGTTAGTGAGTTTAAAATAAGATTAAAAAAAACTGAACAGCAATGGATTTTTAAAGTCAATGTTCATTTTGCATACGTAGACTCATGACGTATTAACTCATATATCATTGATTCATGACCGTAATATGGGAATTAAGGATTGCGAACGTCAATGGCGCAGACCTACACGGAGATGGTGGGATTTACTTATCTGGTGGTGGTGGCAATGCACTGGTATGGTGGTGAGAACTCCTAAAATAGAGAACAATGGGAAGAAGTTAAGGAGGCCTGCGCCTGGCATTGAGATACCTTCGTACTGAATTTCGAGAACGTACTTTCAAGGCATTAAGTAATAAATATTGACTGTCTGTAGTGGTGCTTTTACTAAGCAAGAGTGTATGACATTCAAAGATCACATTAGTACATACGTGGGCCCAACCTTGGATATACAAAATTAACATGTCTAATCAGTAAACCAATACAGATTTTTTTTTATTTTAACATGTTAACCAACAACATGTATTTTTTTTCCATTTGTCGTGTGGCGTTCTATTTCTTGTCGAGGCTCAATTATGTTAACTGACGAAACAGTTGACAACAACATACCCTATACTTTACTCTTACCTTGACGTGCTATTAACATAATGATTAATGTTAATGGCACGTCAATTACTTTAAGTTTTTTTTACGGAACTCTCTAGTCCCTAGTTCGTGACCCAAGTGAACTATAGAGCTGCGCGCAATGTTTTAATGGATCTATCCATTAAACCATTGCGCGCAGCTCTGTAGTTCCCTTCATGTAGTAATACCTTCATGGCCTTATAGGTAATACACAAAGGCCTAACTAAAGGTTCTAAGCATGACCTGAAATTAAATCTTTTCAGGGGAACTTTAAAATCTAAGTATAATATCTTCCAACTGGCTCGTTGCTCCAGTGGTCGTAAGAGCGACTTCTTAGATTATGAGGTCCATCCATATTTGATACCCGGGTCGGGCAGTGATATTATTTTTTCAATTTGGTAGTCCGAAGTAGTAGCATCTGGAAGTATGGATTCAGTGACTTACCTTTGCCTCCATGAGGGTATAGAGGCAAAATATTACATTATATTTTTTCTACCATAAGTTCAAAAGATTTATTACAGCCTCCTAACCATGATCTTAACGCAGGACAGTTTACGTTGTGAATGCAAGACGCTGCATTTCATTGCGCGTAGAGACGTCTCGCTTCTACATTATAAACTGTCTTCTTTTAAGGGTTCATGATAAGGGGGTAGTAGATAGATATATAATATTCTTTATTGCACATCAAGAAATACAGAATACAGAAAAACTGTGCAAGTTGCGGTCTTATTGCTTAAAGCAATTTCTACCACACAACCATGAATGGAAATAGAAGAAAGAATACGAATAGCGGGCAGAAAACGGTGTGTATTAGGTTACAAGCATAACTTGACATATTAAAACACAGTACTTCAATAGAAAGCATACAAAAGCTTTACTCTTTATTTACATTAACATCGATAACCATGTCATAAGACACTCAACAATCTTAAAAGGTACATTCAAGTAAGTAATTATAAACTCTGCATAGGTTGGTACATAGTTTTTTTCCGTATTTCGAGAGTCTCCACTAATGACTACGAATATATAATTAAGTATAGTTTAATATTATTGGTTAATTAAAATAAGTACTGCTAACAGACGTCTAGCAACTCAACTGGGTAACTACCTAAGTTATAAGGAATATCCAAATTAAGGACTCTACCATACGTGTAGGTTAGATAAGCAAGTTTGTTAACAAATTAAATTGAATACTGTAATTGTTATTCTAGTAACATTTATCATAAACAATACAGTTCATTGATTACACACAGAATTTATATTGAATATTGTAAGCGTAAGTGTCATTTGGGAATGCGTATGATGATCGTGTCCGCAATCATCAAGTAGGTACGCAGTCTGTGCGCGGCGCCGCGCCGTGACCGCCGAAGGAATGTGCGCCGGCGCCGGCCAGTCTCGGACACACCTGCGCGCACACCAATTGTACACACAATCACGCTGAAACACTCACACACGCCTGCTCCACCGTGTGCGCATGACGAATAAACTCATTCTACACAAAAGAAGCTGGGTTGCGCTCGCGCATCGCGATTTATGACCGCCTCCGCGCTTGCGCGGTCACATGAAAGCTAAGACCGGCCCTGCCGCCATTGTCCAACGCGAATACAGTTTGACGGCTCTTGAATACTTAATTGACACTTAATCACGCAACACATACGATATACGGTGTGTATTACTGAGAATTTTTTATGTATTTCGTATACCATAAGCTAGCAATATTTTATTGTAGAACTCTACATAGGTAGGTACCACTCTACTATACGCTCAACAAGTTGGACATGGGAGCTTTTATTTTAAGTTTTTATTTTAATATAAGTATATCCGATAGCATAATATGAAACATCTAGATACATTTAAATCTCACTATAATGACTCCGTTATGCAAATTCCAATCTTTTTTTATTAACTTCAAGAGCGGCAACACCATCTAAAAGATGAATTCCTCCATTCGTATTAATCCATTTCAATTCTACATTTTCTAAACTGATAAAACATTTTCAAAAGCAACACACAAAGGTAAAACGTAAAAGGCGCCGCCATTTTCACACAAATATTAATTGTATTGGGCTTGGCACACAAGTCATACAACAAATAGATAAAATTGGCTGAAAGGAATTCGGGTATCTAAAGAGGTTGGTGCAGTGAATTAATATAATTCAATCGTTTTTTGCTGGTCTGGAAAATGGTTAAAGACTGATCGAGTTCACACGGTGAACTACACAGTACACAGCATTTCGCAAACTATTCACGTGTTCGCGTGTAGGGTGACAGCTCGTTAAGGTGGATATATTGGATATTATACCAAAATTATATTCAAAATATGACAAAAATGAAGTGGAATTGTGTAATTTATTTACTGAAAATAACATTATTTGTGACGAATAATTTGATTTGCAAGATGATAGAGAACTGATTGCCTCGTTGCCTCGTTGGTCTAGTCGTTGCTAAGCGCGACTGCTAAGCATGAGGTCCCGGGTTCGTCCTTTCATAATTTCAGTAGCAGCACGGAGTCTGGATTTGTGCACGGTTGTTGACAATAGGCTCGCCCCTCATAGTATTGGGACCTATAACGAAACGTGATAGGGAAGATACACATACATACACACAAGATCAGGGAGGTTGTCTATATGTATAAAGTTTTTTGATATTCCATTCACATCCGTTTTTTTCCAGACGGTATTGATCATTATTGGCGTTTTCAACCCCGTGTCAGTTTTGCTAAAAATCAAAAACAGATTATCAACGTGCTTCTTCAATCGTGGTTAAACTACGATAAAAAGTTGCGATAATAGCGCGGATGTTAAAAGCGTACAAAATAACACAACAAACATAGCACAACAGGGAACTCTGTATGGCCTTATATGAACCTGGCAAAGTTATATTTGCAGATAACGAAATCACATGACCCTTATTACGCTGGGGTATGGTTCAGAGTCCTTTGGATCGATTGAGATGAGGATAATGAAAGGGTTTGCGTTAGAGATCGTGGTTGGTTCTCACGACACGGCGACGGACACAGGTGCGCATCCGGCTATCTTGCCTGCGCGGGATTCGAATCAGTTTAGTGAAGCGTTCTAATTGTGGTGCCGAAACAAAGATCAATGATTTGAGCAAACGTCTGTTTAAGGATTCTGAGGTGACTCGACTATTCGTAAATGTTAAATAAATAATTTAGATTAAATGTCCATATATTTATGAATTTATATTGACATTTAAGTGTAGGTAGGGCTTTTACCATTTCCTAATGCAAACTGTAATAGTTTGGTTGTAGTTTGGAATTAAAGAAAATTAATCTTAAATTAGTCAATGAAGTTCTTTTACATTTATTTTTGAACCTAGTTAGTTTTATACAAATGACTGCTGAATTTGCGGTAAATATCGAGGGCATCATTCCATAGGGGCGTATCCAATTTTGGCTACTTTTCAGGAGGAACAAAAAACTGTCTAACTTTTTAATGGGGTGTTGTATCGAAATGAAATTTTTAGGAAAATTATATATTATTGTGACACACATCATGGTATAAACTTTGTGAAAGTAGCTTATGTCTTTATAGTATTTTTGGTCCTTACGCCTATATGGCGTAACGAATATTAGAGAAGTATCTGCTCAAACTCACCATACATTTAGGGGCGTATAATATTTTTCTTACTTATATCTTAAATAATGTTACGGTAAATTAATCGATATTCATTGAACTAAATTAATAACCGTCTGGATTTTTTTTAGGTGGCATATATCTCGAAATAATTAATTTATACGCCCATATGGTGTGACAAAACAAATGAAAACACCAATAATTCTATAGAGGCGTAAAACTTAGAGCCCCTTTTATACGGTATTCTTCCACTTCTATTCACATTACAGTGCGATGCGCGGTCAAGTACGGTCGCGCTTGCGCTGCACAGTACGAATATTATATTCGCGAACTGCGCGGCTATAGCCGCTGCCCGTTTTCCGCTATGAGTTCCCAACCTCTCATAGCCAATGAAGTATTGGCATTCATTAAACATGCCATCGACTACATGGACGAAGTAAGCATCATGCAGATCTGCAAGTCCTCGTACAAGGAGGACGAGATTAGCAGTGCCAAGTTGCTGCTGTTCACAACGCTCGGCAAAGTCAGCCAGATGCCGTCTCGTCGAAGGGACGGTACAGAGAAGAGTCTCCAAGACATCATAACACTGATGAAGGAGACCGACCCTGACGATGTGCCTGAATTCGTGGCGAAGGACCTGCATAAGCTGCCTCCCGTCACTTTCGATCACGTCGACGTCACTAGGCTGCTGAAGGACATTACATTCCTGAAGCAAAGCCAGGCCGAGATGCAGCTAAAGTTGGAGGTGTCGAATAACACCATAAGTGATCTGCGCGCTGAAGTAGTGTTGTTGCGCAATGCAATTTCTGCAAGTAGGTCACCGACCGGCGCCGCTAACGTGAACACGCGTCGCGGCGCACAAAACGCCTCCATATGCAGTTTTGAGTCAGCGAGCTCAACTGCGTCGCCGACTGCCGAAAATGCAAGCGTTGCACTTGCAACGCATGCCGCCGCCGTCCCTGCCTCGACAGCGGTAGAGACAACGCCGTGTGTAGGTGCATCGACCCCCAAGCGAGCCTACGCAGCGATATTAGCCGCTAACAAGCCTGCTGAGTTACAATACTCGCAGGCAAAGCAAGCGCTGACTACAAAAGGGGGTCAACAGAGCCGGTCGAAACCTAACAAGGTTTTGAAAAGGCGGGGTCCAGAGAAGGACACGTGCGACAAGGATGGCTTCATAAAGGTAGAGAAGAAGAAGAAGAAGAAGCCTCCTTGTCGGAACCAGTGCGGTACCGCGCTGGTAGGACCCAACATGCTGCTTCGTCCAGCAATCCCTACGACGCAGCTGTACGTGTCCAGACTACACCACTCCACGAAGGTTGAAGAGGTCGTGGAGTACCTGCGTGTGAAGACCAACTCGATTTTGAGGGTCGAGAAGTTGGAGCCGCGTCACAACACTAACTTCAATTCGTTCGTGGTGCGTGTTCCGACTCAACATCTTGAAAAGTTCCTCAAAGAAGAGTTATGGCCGAAGGGTGTTGTTTATCGCCGGTTTCGTGGCCGACTAAATGACACCAGTCAGCGAAACACGACGCCGCCACTTCGTGTGTAGTATAGTTATATAATTGTATGTGTTTATAGTATTTTTAAGTTATATTAATATAGTATTGTATTTATAGTTATGGGCCTTTGATGCCTGAAATAAATGGATATTATTATTATTATTATTATTCGACTTACGTTCTCTACTATGCTTTCTCGTTGTTTACTGAAGTCACCAATATTCCAAAAAACATTAATTCCAAGACTATTTTTTGACTATTCTTCTATAAGTTGATGTTCTTGAAAAGCGGTATTTACGGGAAATAAAACAATGGTTTGCCAGCATTCACTTGGATGGATGCTTAGATATCTTCGTACAGTACGTACCACTATATAGGATGCTGTCAGGTACCACTGAGATACCAGTTACTACTCTACAAGGCCCCATATACTGTCTAGAACTCTAGAAGGTTCTTGACTTCTGGATAGTATAAGGGGCATATTGTGAACCGTCTTCTTAATAAGTATTAAGAAGACGGTTCACAATATTCTTAGGTAATGAAACCGTTTCTTTTAAGTATGAAATCAAAGTGTTGTCTATCAAAAATAAGTTAAAGGTTTAGCGTAGAGAGATTAAGACCCATTTCGATCGGCTGGAATACTACAACTGACCGCAGTGCACAAAAGTGTGAGACTGCCTAATAACAAATTTAAATTGGTCTTAACACAATGCTGGAAAAAAACAATTGCTGGGATAGGTCCTGATGTATGTCAGGGAGCGTATAGACGTAGTAAGAAAGGTTTGTTAAATATTTTAAGGTAGAATTAGTGGACTTTTAGAATCACATATGGTTCCATTTATGATATAGGCCATAATTACATTTTAATTTACGATAAGGCTAGTGAATACCCCGCGAGACGATGTCAATATTCAACGAAAAGATTAAATGAACAGCTCGTAATCCTAACCTGAACCCAATTTAAATCGACCTGGATAATCGCATAAGATGAGGTAAATACTAAATCATAGACCAGCTTTTACTAACATAAGAGTACACAAAACCTGTATTTTACACTTGACTAAGGTTTCTTTTCTTATTGTAATGGTTCACTTAATTTAGTATTGTAAAAGCACCAAGAAATTCTAAAGAAATGTGATAATTATCTACTGTACGCCTATATGGCTCGACAAAATAATGTATTTTTACATTATTTTTGTCGTTTTAAGTTATACGCCCTTTATATTTTATTAAATATAAATAAAACTATAAGACTTAAAAATATGGGTGTCAAGCCAGATTGTGTATTCGCACTTCTAGATTTCAAAAATGCAATAAAAAAAAATCGCATTTTTGGGTATACGCCCCTATGGAATGATGCCCTCGATATGCTGCATTAAAATAATGTGGTAAAGAAGTGTCTGATGTAGAAACATATATGCTTATTTCAGAATAATAAAATATCAGCGTTTTCTCTAATGGTTAAATAAGCGAGTCCTTATTGAACTGTTCTTGTCTTATTTTGTCTCATTACAACGAGAAGTGTTGTTGAAAACAAAGCACTATTTAAATTGCCAATAGATGGCGCTGGTCGGAGCGATTCATAAGCAGGGTCATAAAACTTCTTAAGAAATGTAACGAGTTATATGAGTGAAATACAATCTGTAATATTCATTTAATGCTAAAATGATGTTGTAATTATTGTGATCCGATAAAAGTTCTATTCTTCTATACTAAATTGGTTAGAACGCCATCTAGTTTATACGCGACGAACTAATAACAAATTTAGCTTAGCAGGTAGGTAAGTGCCGTAAGTGAAAGATTCGGAACTGCGAGCGTCAATTTTGAGGTTATCAACTTATCATAGAAGTTTTATGCTCTTTGGTTATAATATTGTCGGTAACAGTAGTGCAAACAGTGCTCTTGGTAATGTTTGTGTTTATTTACTCATAAATATTAATAATGACGGAACCGGTGGTGGAAATAGCACAGGGAAAAGTAAAAGGGAAGCTGGTAAAGATTGATGATGATTATGACTATTATAGTTTCAAGGGAATCCCGTATGCAAAACCACCCCTGGGCGAATTGAGATTTTCTGTAAGTAGTGGTTTGTTTCTCTATGTAAATGGTGTAATTACCTTATGTTACCAAAGTGTGATCTTAACAGGACACTTTCTACAGATGATTTTAGTAGATGTTTTATCTTATTTAACGTGTACTTTGTTCATGTCTTTATTGACAAATTATGATACAAATATTTCTTAGTGTGACGCAGGTATTGAAATCAACAAAATTGTTTAATACACATAAACCAAGCAAAATTGTAGCATTGATTGAATGCTCGAATGTATTTTGGCTAACGTGACTATAGATGTGTGTGTGTCTCGCCGGGTGTGACGCTTACATCCATATGATTGATTTGCGTATGTAGTTGTGAGTGTTTTTAATAGATAATATTGACCAGTTAAACATATTATAGGCCAATTCAAAGAAACATGTAAATTTAAACTACCTAAAAAAGTATTTTTCTAAAATACATATTTGTCAATAGGAATCACATTACCATTATTGGTTTCTAAAGAAGATGAATGAAATAAATTAATGTGGTATGGAGGGATGCTGCTTGTATCTCTCTGTACCACATCGCTTAAAAATATGATGGCGTTTTATAATTCGTATTCAATGGGCATAGACATCAGATTGACGAGAAGGGTGATATTGATATTTTGCAAATAATGCTCTGCGCGAAGTCTGCGCGCGCATAATTTATTGACGCGGGCTCGCAATTCTCTCCACAGACATGATATTGTAATTATAGCTAAACATACCTACATAAAGTCACGCCTTTTCGCTTCGTCCCTGGCATGATTGAATGGCTAAATAGATGACTTTTATTTTACTGTTATAACATTGGCATTTCGCACGTATTGTAGCCAATATTTCTATATATTTGTAGTACAAGCAAGTTTCATATAAATAGTCCAATTAGCTTAATGCTTGTCAATGAAGCAATGGACATCGAAACGATCTAATATTACGTATATTGACCAACGTCCAAGCTATTAACACATCGGTTAACCCTTCTAGAAAGCAAGTTCTACAAAAGGAGTTAAACTTAACATTATGTAAATAAATATGGATGTATGAAGAAATTTGCCGATATGAAGTATAAAAGACATCAATTGCAGTAGCATTTATCACGCCTGCGTATTAAATAGAGACGTATATTACAGTCTGCATAACAATAGCTGCTTAGATAAAGAAAAATATAATACTAGAATAATCTGCTCGTCTTATTTGCTTGTCATTGTAAGGTTACAATATCGTACGTTAAGATAAATTGTACGGAGTGGACACAGACAGTACAAACCGATCGATGATGATAGACAGGCAGACACATCTATATGAGCTATGTGTATTACGCTAGCAGTAGCACGCTTGGTATACAGAATCTTTTGGGAAGAATACAAACAAAACATGAATTAATCAAAGTGAAAGTAAGTCTTTATAGCGTTCATGTGTAAATAAATCTGTAGTGGTGTTTAAAAAGTCCCGCCATAGTCCATAGCACAGTTTGAACACTTTATTAATCATAGTGTACGGTATTCAAACGACTCTAAAAACTATGATAATCTCGTTTCTAACAAGAATTTTGATTATTGTTGATTTTAATCCGAGTAAATATTTAATTGTTTGTTTTTATTCTAATAGCATTCCTTACACTTAACAACATACTTGTTGATACCGTTTAATTAACATATAGTATTATTACTCATTATTTATAGGTGCCACAGCCACCGGAGTCTTGGGAAGGAATCAGAGATGGGACCAAAAACTGCAACATATGCGCACAGTTTGACAAAGAGTCGAAGTGCGTAGTAGGAGATGAGGATTGTTTGTATTTAAACGTCTACACACCAAAGCTACCTTCTAGTGGATCTAATTTACTCCCAGTCATGGTATTTTTACATGGAGGAGGTTTCCTCTTTGGCCACGGTACAGACGACTCCGCACACGGACCAGATTTTCTCGTAAAAAGAAAAGTCCTAGTCGTCAGCATTAACTATCGACTTGGTATTCTGGGTTTTTTATCATTAGATCGAAAAGAGGCTCCTGGAAACATGGGACTGAGGGACCAAGTTCAGGCCCTAAAATGGGTCCAACAAAATATTAAAGAGTTTGGTGGTGATCCGAACAGTGTCACTATTTTCGGAATAAGTGCAGGCGGTGCGTCTGTAGAATACCTCCTGTTATCGCCAATGGCTAAAGGCCTATTTCATAAAGCTCTTGCCCAATCAGGTTCTTCTCTGTTACATTGGGCTCATAACACTAACGTAAAAAAACTAGCCTCCAAAATACCCACCCTGCAAGGAAAAACTATAACAGATGACGATCAGTTATTAAAATACTTGAAAGGAATGTCGACTAACGAATTAATTACCGCTTCTATGTTGGCTTTAGCCACTGATCAATGGCGAGGAGGCATCCATTTTGGTTTTGTACCAACGGTCGAAAAACCCGGTGACTGGGAACCATTCTTAAGCAAACCTCCATACGAATTATTATCCAAAGGAGAATTTAATAAGGTTCCATACCTGTCAGGATTCTGTACAAGAGAAGGTCTTCTGATGGTGTCGCACGCGGAACCAATTTTAGAGAAATTTATAAGAGAGAAAGTCTTCGTAGATTATTTTCCGTTTGAACTTGATGTTTCGGAAAAAATAAATACAGAATTGAGATTGAAGACGAACTATTTAGAAGGGGAGTGGAGGTATCGAGACCAGGATGCTTACGCAATAGACTTTTTCTCTGATGTTGACTTTATTGGCGGGATATTCGTTGCTGCCACACTTATAGCTAAACACAGCGCTCCCGTCTTCCTGTACGAGTTTTCGTATGATGGAAGTTTGAATTACATTAAGAAGTGTTACAACATTGATCGTCAGGGGGCATGCCACGGAGACGATGGTGGCTACATAGTCAAGAGCAACAAATTGACCACATCCATCAGTGACATGGATAAAATAATCAGAGATACCATGAACCAACTGTGGGTAAATTTTGCTACGTTTGGGTGAGTAAACATTTTATGGAAGTTCTGTTTTAGTTTCCGTTATTTACAATAAAAAACAAAATCTCAATGTATATTTTAATTTCAGAGATCCATCACCGAGACTGGATTTCTTGGTCACAACCAAATGGGAGCCTATTGCTGAAACAGGCGTGGCTTGCTTAGTAATAGACAGGAAATTTAGAATGAAGTATGAGGTGTACCCGGAGCGAATGAAAGTATTCGAAGAGCTTTATGAAAAGAAATGTAGCGCTAAATAATATACTTAAACAAATATTAACTTATAACATTATACACTTATACAGTAATATATTAAACATTTTGGTATATGAATTACAATATGTCATGTAATGGAATGATTGTTTCAATACGTAAATTTTTTTTTATTTGTAGGGCAAAGGCCTGTCTCCTTCCTACTGTCTATAGGATTGTGTTCGTCGCCACACTGTCAAAATAATTCACATTCGCAATAATTATAAACAATTGATTAACCGTGATGACCTAGTGGTTAACATACCGGATTTGTATGCACATGGTTGCATCTTCAAACCCGGGCAAGTATCAATCTTAGTTATTTTAAGACACCACTGACTAACGGTGACGGAAAACATCGTGTGCACACCTGGATTTAATTATCTGAAATCGCCAACCCGCAGTGAGCTAGCGTGGTGATCACTGCTCAATTATTCTCTATAGGAGAAGAGGCCTTTGCCCTGCAGTGGGACAGTTATAGGCTGTTATTATTATAGTTTAACACTTTATGAGCCATAATATACTAAGCAAGTTTCTTTTTCTATTGGGACGGTAAGAAGAAGGTAATATTATTTGGAATATTATGAAGCCTATGTATCAGTCTCTACTCCAGCAAGAAGTGGTCAAATGGAAAAATCATGCCTATCCTGTTAGCGTGCTGTTTCAGAAAGTAGTTTTTATCATGCGTTTGTATCCCCACAACTATTTGACATTATGTATTAAAAATATAATTGTACTTGATTTTAGATTAGATTTTAGACTAGGAAATATAAAAATGACGACACATCGTAGCGAGCGCGCCGAGCCGTGATTGTGAATATTAATCGATATCCAAAGTCTACATAATTAGTAAATAATAATTAGAAATGACTATTGATTTGGAAACCTGAGATTTGACTTTACTTATCCAAGGCAATAAGAATGATGTCTCGTAAGTTAGGATGCAAATTATATGCTCATCTGTCCAACAATCTGTTGCTGCCGTATTGTCTGAGAAAAGATCCACACTCTTTTATTATAATCTTAGTAGGATTCGTGTTGAGGATTTTAGTTGGATGATTGTGTCTTTAGCCCACAGAGAACTGTTGGACAATATTTTCCTTAAACATAAATGCACCTTATAAACGAAACCTAATTCGCTCCACGAGAGTAATTACGTAATTGCATCAATTAAAAGCCTAAGTTCGGTAGGTATATCAAAGTTATATTTTTTTAAAACGTCGATCCGCTCGAGAATTTCTCCTGAATCCTAGGCACGTTTTACAAACATACAATTTCACTAACATCTGCGGATCGCATAAATTTTTTTCCCTTGCGGTAATCAAACCCACAAACCTTAGCGCAGCAGTCCAATCGTTTACCCACTGAGTCAATCAGGTTGTCAGTCGGTAATTATGTGATTGCATCAAAACTAAAACCAAAGTTCGGTTTAATATCAAAGTTACTGTAATCTGATGACATCAAAATATTTCTCGTGCGATTATGTCCTTGATTCAATACTCTAAAGTCTAACTAATTTAAGTTAATCACAATTACCATTATAACCTACATGTAAGCTATAAAATATTTCGGTAGTTCAAGAAATTTTGAAAAAAAATATAATGTTTTCTTAATGCGTTCATTATTAGGCAATAAAGGTAAGTGTTTAGTGTATATTGTAGTTATAATTTCATAAGTAGGTGCAGAGTAACACGATGGTTGTAAAGAGAGTTGGTTGCGGGGGCGCAACTCTTGGACAGCGCTCTGTGCAGCCCGCGTTGTGCGTTTGGAATGCACTAATACCATTATGGACCACGACACCACTTGCTGTGAGTGGGTGGTAACACATAGGAACGTATAGACCTGGCAATGTACCATAACAATATTTTACTTGTACGTTCAACTTAGGATTAAAACGATCTGAGTATAATAATTATGTAGTGATTTTAAAAACCGAAAAATACTATTCTCGTATATTGGCAAAAATTATAACTCAATGATCTTTTTAGTTTTCAACATAATATAGATACTGAAAATTAACTAATGGAAAAATCCAGTAACATTGCCCGAATCTCGAAGAATCGAACCCAGGACCTCGTGCTCGGTAGTCGCGCTTAGCAACCACTAGACCAACGAGGCAGTCAGTCACTCCTTTTAGTTTTCAACACTATTTACACTAGTATTTTTTTTGTTTCACTATTATATCGTTACCGTTATATCGTTGACCTCATGCCGTAATTGCCAGATTTTTAATTGACCATTTACTATATTGCTCCACTTATGAATGCGCGGCCTGGTAACCTTTTGCAAGGTTTACTTACACCAGTCACTATTAATATTGTTGTAGTAAAAGGGCCGACGACACTGCCGGACATTTTCTATTGGGTCCACCGTTGTCTATGTCTATAGAAGCTTTAACTGCTACATTCTGCTAGAGGCTCTTTGGTACTGTATTTTGAGATAAATTCACTAGTTTGTCATTGATTGATTGCCAAACAATAGAAGTCCAGTTTAGTTCTTTTTACACATTAATGTTTGTAGCGATTTTCCAGATTTATCTGACTACTTGGCATTTCGCATTTTGCTATACTGTGACATACAAGTGCCTTTCTGATTTCAAAGAATGCAGAAGTAGGCCTTCCTAAGTTCCTCAGTATCATAAGCTCTTTGGTGACTCATCGCTAGGCTTTAGCCTCCTCTCTTAAACACCACTGTAACCTAACTTAAAAATGCAAAAATGTCCTGCGTTTTAATGGGTTACCGTAGGGTCTAAGAGCGCTTATGTCTGTGCGGCCGGGTCACAGACTATAGTAGACTGGCCGTCGGCGCCAGCGAGTCGCGGTGTGAAATACTCAGGTGCATCCGAACCTGCCCACGGATTTTGTACAGCGTGCTCTTTTTATGTTCTAAATAGGCCGGCCGTAATTTATTGCCAAGAAATACAAGAAGAAAGCAAGAATTGCTTTAGTTTGGATTGGGTTTTTGCTTTACTTGTTATTTTTTCTTTTTTGCGCTGAGCAAAATAGACCTAATTATTTATTGAAGTGGCCGTAGATGGGATTTTTTTTATTTATTCTTTTCTTTGTCACGTTTATTTGGTCTTAGTCATGTTTACCTCAAATATATTTTACTAAACGCGTTATCAAATTGATTTTTTGACGCCACTTACTAAGGTTAGTTCATCATGATGGCTATTACAATGCATCATAATTAATAAACATGTTTCATTGTTCTTTCTATCATTGGTGAAATTATATAGTAGGTACCTACCAGTGACGTTTCAAATTAGTAATTTCATTAATGCATTTGGATTCTTAGCATAATTAATTATGATATTATATACAACAATAATTTTGTTTCTGCACTCAGCATACTTGGTAAGCAATTAAAATTAACTTGTCTTATTGGTTGAGCAAATGGCATGAAGTTGTTCTACATACAAAAAGTAGTCCCGCTGTATAAGAACGCAGTCGTCCCGGTATCCTTTCACAGCGCTGCGCGTTAGTCGTGATTTGATTCCCACAGAGCGAGACCAACATTAGCTCTTTTTCTTTTCGTCGTTTTACTTATTGCTGTCTTTTATGTCAATTTCATTTGTTTACAATTTTTGCCCTTATTGACAAAAAAACCTTTTTTGTCAGATTTGAAATATAGAACCGCTGAGCCGTTATACCTCAGGTATATTAATTATTTATTATGAAGGTTGAATAGTGATAGAATGAGCAGTATAACTTTTTTGTTTTTTTTTAAACTTCAAAATAGTTTTATATGCTAAACTATCGTGGCAATTTGACAAGTTACGGTAGTACCTATGTAGAGTTAGATAATTTAAACAATAGGTACATTTAACCTACTTTAATATTTGTACCATTCAATCATACGGGTTATATGTAACCATTACCTATAACTTCTAACCCGCATTATTAGAGCTGCACGATGGCCTCTTTCCAGGCTGTGAAACCTGCATTCCATGTTCTTTAGTCTGCAATCATCTATGCCAATATTATTAGTTAGAAAACATATTATGTTTTGATAGGCTAAAGGTTTTCAGGCATTGTTTATATTTTCTGAATCCTTTTATGTCTCTCTCACACTTCTAATCAATTTCACATTAATTAAAAAAGTTCATTTATTACTATTGGCATTATTGGGACTAATGTCCCGAAACTGGGACCTTAAAACTTGCCTACCTCATGCATTTCCCGCATTCAGGAAATACAAGTGAATTGATATAGATATTTAACATTATTTAATTTATGTTGCGACCTTGGCAATCCATCAGACGAACGATATAGTGTTTGCCTTCAATTATCACGTCGCGCCAAATATTAGCATGACCTAGAGACGGTAGGAGCGTACTATTTGTTTCGACTGGTAATATTATGTGAATATTAGTTTACTTGTGGAGAGCATTTTTAGACACTGAATCGTTATCGTCACGTAGGGAGAGAGAAAACCATATGACCATCTCTTCAAGGATTAAATTATTAATAAAATGTGATTTGTGATTGTATTAACTATGATTTGAAGTTCTGCCGGTTGCTTTTTCAATTACAACACGATACTAGTAAGCAAGAAATTTGGAACCGTTAAACTATAACTTATTTACGGACATAGTAGATAACGACATTTTATCAGCTTGTTATTGGCAATATGTATCAAGATAACCCTTCAAATAAAATCTGAAATGACCGTGTGCAACTTATCTCAGAAGTAATAGCTGTATTTTAGAATAAACATTACATTACGTTAAAACTAAAAAAAAAACAGAATAATAACGAAAGAAATCTGTGATAATAGGTCCTCTAAGTCCGGTTTATCAAATTGTTACAGTAGTATTTTCATCTTGTGGCTTCAATGTTATACAGAAGTTCATTAACATCTATAATGTACGAACCCATTTAGTATTTAAGTTTAATTAATTGTGCAACTTTATCACACCCACAGACAAACCGTGTAAATGGTTTTGTGGGGCAATGTTTTAGCATATAAGTTTTATTTTATAAATACATAATAAATAAATAAATAAATAAAAATAATGCGTTTAAGGAGTTGCGGCTTAAATTCAATGCGCAAAAGTGTCGAGTGCAAAGAATTAGTGCCACCCGTCACTATCGCCGAAAGTCGTCTGCCTATCCAATTTCAAAATAACAGAACATCAACGATTCCACACTAGATTATTTCCTACGTACTTCACTTGACATTTGTTCTCAAATCACGAGTCGTGTGCACTAAAATAGTACTGTCGGTTATTGGAACCGGCATTTGTACTCGCTTTGCCATATATGTGTACGTAATAATTAGCACGGACTCGAACTTTACTTGATAACTTGTTAGATATTTAGTGTAGACTTTTACTTCAAACAGTTTCCTTAATACTGTATACTATGAAGCTAAAACAAGATAGGTATCTTAAACTGTAGGAAAAACAGGCTCGTTGCGGCGGCAAGGTACTACCAAGAAGTGGTACTCAAGTGAACTTCAGTGAGGTCCTACCTCACCAGTGTTGGTTCAAACACCATCCCAACTGAACCCAGTAAGGAGTTATAAGCTCGGTTAGGGTTGTTGATGAGCTTACCTACTAAAATATTTGAAAATATACTTAAAAATGTAGCAAGGTTTCATCATCATCAGCCGGAAGACGTCCACTGTTGAACATAGGCCTTCCTCTTAGAACTTATCAAAGTTTAGTCTTTCAGTATTCCTCACTAACATCCACCTCCTCAATATAGGAAAGTAACATTCCATTTTAAGATACATGGTAAAGAAACATTTTCAGGATGTAACGTCAATAGGTGGAAGAGCTTAAGTTCTCAATAAAGCACTGAGTCTTTCTGAGAACAGCTACGCCAGATCTTGATTCTACTGAGTTATTTCGGAAGATGCTTTGGTTTGGCTTCAGTCCCTGAAAACATAAAAACTTGTTCATAAATTTCAACCCTCTTGTGTTTTTATATTTTTTAAACTTTAAGTATATTTAACAGACAAAATTGAATTTCAGGAAGCCATGTTCGTCGGCAAATAAGGTAAGATGTGACTGTAGCTTTAAAATGGCGTTTTAAAGCAGTTTATCCTTTTTTTTCGTTTAAGATGTTTTGATACAAATATTAAGCTAAGCCCAATTCCGTGTCCGAATCATTTAATGTAGCATGTAATACAAGTCACGATCTGTGCTGCGCCGTTGCGCGCGCGCTGCTTGGAATGCGAGCGCGCTCCGCATTGTATGCGCAAGGGCTCCCGTGCACCTGCGCGCCCGTGGGAATCCGACATTTTAGGATTCGAAAGACTTGTATAATTGGGTGTGCCTCGCAATGGTATTGAGGGATTGGTTTTTATACATTGTTAATATGTGATCTTATTTAATAGAGACGTAGGTGGTCTTTAGATACGAATGACTCAGAGCAAGTGAGAGCTTTTTAGCACGACAAGTCTTAAGAAATGCTTTCGTCGAAGATTGAGATAATGTAATTACTTTATGGATAGTTAATAATATTAGGTAAGTACATACATATATACATAAAGTCACGCCTGTTTCTCTGAGTGGTAGGCAGAGACCACAGATTAGGTAAGTATATTACGTAAAAATATCCTAATAACCTTATGATGGAGACTCTATGTCTTGAATAGTGATAAGAAATTTGCGAAACTTGTTACTTCTCAGTTATGCTAAGACACTGCTGGCGAATAGAGTATAAATAGGTACATTGTGTACTGTACATGTGTCAAATAAGTGCCAAACAAGAACCAATATAATTGCAAGTCCCCATAACGTTACTATCGCGACATTTGGTCGCCATATTTCGTCTCATTTTCGATTGATATCTCAATTAGCTAACAGCTGACATTTGGCCTGTCGCTACTTGCCTCCGCCAAATAAAATAATGTCATGCATTGTTCACAATTGTACCCGTATTTGTTAACAATAGTCCCTATTCGCGAGCGACATCTGCACATAATAGGACCATCTATTTCTAAATGGGTTCTAACCGACTACATTTAAGATTTATTTTTCGCTGATCCAGTCATCATTGAGATGAAGTGACAGGCATAGGAAAATAAACTTTACGTATTCTTGTGGAAAGTTCAGTTTTAAGTGACATATGTTCCAAATTGTTGTTGGTCCCTGTATTGCCACTTGTGAGTTAATCGCACGGTCGTCGAAGGCAAGCAGCTATTTGTACTTCGTGAGTTTTACCAGTTGGCGCAATATGATGTAATGCCACGCAATGATTAGGTATTAACCAATTGCAGCATGTTTCTCAAGTTTCGAAGTGAAGGAAAAAGTTAATATAACTCTGAACTATGTCTAAGGTTCAAAACAAATCAAATTTTACCGTATCCAGGAAAAAGCTACACTGTTTCTTCAAGGTGACTTTCGATAAATTAATTAATTACATTGAATTCATTACATGCAAAATAGACTCATCCTAATGTGATGTTGGTAGATAACGATCATAAAATGATGATTATAACTTATTAATAAAAGATATCTCAGACAATATATAAGGCATGACCTCAGATTGTTGACTACGGGGGACACTCGGAATATCAATTCTATCTCGTAGTGTCGTGAGCGGGTTGCACACTGTACATTTTGCGTTGTTAACCGCGGCCTAGCGTTAGCACCGTACGGCGCGCGGCGGTGCGGCGGTGTGCGCACGAGACGCGATTAACGAACACTTATAACAACGCAGCAGACATGCCCCAACTCAGTCTCTAGTTGGTATCTGTATATTCAATAAGTGCAAAGTACAAATAGTTTAATATCAAGCTAAACACCATGGCACCGATCGCAGAGAACAATCAATTCACGTCGTCAGACAACGAAATTAAATCATCGGCGCTAGAATTAATTGGCAACACTCCCATCGTGGCACTGGACCGTATTTATACTGGCCCTGGACGCATATTGGCAAAATGTGAGTTCATGAACCCTGGTGCATCAATTAAATGTCGCTCGGCTTTAAGCATGATGCAACGAGCTCTCAAGTCTGGTGAACTTAAGCCTGGCGCACCGGTCGTGGAAGTGACGTCTGGCAACCAAGGGTGCGGGCTCGCCGTGGTGTGTGCTGTGCTGGGACATCCTCTAACCCTCACCATGTCCAAAGGTAACAGTGCCCAAAGAGCGATACATATGGAGGCCCTCGGCGCTAAATGTGTGCGAGTTGACCAAGTAGAAGGATCGTATGGAAATGTTACCCTCGCTGACGTTAAAGCCGTTGAACAAGTAGGCTTGAAATTAGTTGAGGAGCAGAACGCATATTACATTAACCAGTTCAACAACGAAGCTAATGCAGAGGCTCATTACACAAGTACGGGCCCTGAGATTTGGAGACAAACTGGACGTCACGTGGATGCCTTCGTAGCGACAGTTGGCACCGCTGGCACATTCGTCGGCACGTCAAAATATTTGAAAGAACAAAACCCAGCCATTAAGTCATATGTAGTGGAGCCAGCTGGTGCTGAGCCGATCAAGGGGGACCTAGTCACTAAGCCCCTTCATTTACTCCAAGGTTCTGGGTACGGATGCGTCCCTAACTTGTTTAAATTCGACTACATGGACGGTACGTTAAGCGTGACTGACGAGGAAGCTGTAAAATATAAGAATCTTATTGGTGAGAAGGAGGGGTTGTATGTGGGCTACACCAGTGGGGCTAACGTAGCGGCTGCCGTGAAGCTGCTGGAGTCAGGCCTAGTGCCCGAGGACGCATGGGTAGTCACCTTACTGAACGACACTGGCCTCAAGTACACGCCCGTACCTGAAGAACTATTCAAGTGAAGAGTTATGTTATGTATACACATGTTACTTGCTATGTGCAATTGTGCATGTTTTGCATAACTCCATGATATTTAATATTTTTGTTTTAATTAAGAAATTCGTGATGGTCTAATGACTAGTGTCTGTGCAAAGACAGGAAAAAACATTTACAACCAAAATTCTAGAAGTGATAGTTCGTCACATGCAATAATTTAAATTTGTTACGTAGTGAGTATTGTCATAGTATTAACTTTAACCAGTTATAATATATTATATAGAAATGTTTTATTTATATGGAACATTCAGTCATCATTATACTCAGCAGAATTTAATATAGGTAAGTAGTTAAGTACAATGACAATTACATTATTATGTAATTAAGATTAAAGTATTTATTGGATTAACAAGATAAAGAACTGTCATGTATAATTTATTTACTATTTATTAAATAAATGGTATTAAGTGATATTTTATTATTGTACGTATCGATCATTCCCCTTTAATTGATTATAAACATAAGTTATTGAGTTGTGATTTGATATTATTTAATTGATAGCCATTTATCTCGATCGTGTTTCTAAAAGATTTAGGTAGAGGTGTATTTCACTAAAATCGCTATCAACCTTTGCAACATGAAGAAAATCTATTTTAAATTTGTGACTGTTATACATTTCCTGGGAAGAAAAATGATTGCTAGTTACTGGCTGGCAGAACAAAGGTTTAATTAGTAAAAGAAGATTTCAAAAAAGGAGTTTGTACTTTTTTTTTAATGCAAGCATATTTGTCCTTTACTGATCAGAGAGAGATTCGTTAATCTATGTCAAGGTACTATGTATGTATATACCCGTATAATTTATGTAGAGCAACTATTTATGTTCTTGTACCAGTTTACTAGGTCACACCTCTCCATGGTAATAGGCATCAAGTTCATACTCTCACAAGTGCCTGTAACACCAGGATTTGTAACTGTTGACATAGTAATTTAAAACATAGACGATAAGGGGTTATGTAGAGCCGCAGAAATTATAATTGTGGAAATATTGGTATATTTATATTGGTTGGAGGAAATTGTTGAATAACATGCAATTTATTACTTTTATTTAGGTAATGATGACGTTTATTGGATTAATAAAGACGTCTGTATGTTTACAGAGCTGACTTTCAGAACTCAAGTTCAAGTGTATTTGAGTTACTTATTGAGTGGTATGTCAACACTTCACGACACATCATAATTATATTAGCACATGTCGGTAAACGAGAGTTCTTGTTCGAAATCCAATAGTAATATAATTATAAAATTTCGTTCGTCAAATGTTTTTATTTTATTCAACAATAGAATACCAGGACAATGATAGGTAGAGCAAAGCTAAAATTCTTTTGTTTCTCGCCCAAAGTCTGAGCAAAAAAAAATTAAAACACTCTCCTTGGATAAATACATAGGACAGCATCGAAAGAAGGTGATTTGTAAAAAGAACATTCCAAATAATAATACATCTGTGGTACTTTTTCTTATGAAGCAAGAATGCTTGAAACAATCCCTGTAAACAGTTTTTAACCAAGCTAACACTAAGTACACGTTATCGTTGAAATCTTTTGTAATGCCGCCCGTATTTAAGATACAGACGTGCAGCATTATAATAGAGCTATCGACTTTAACTATATAACATTATCATAAGATATTATTATCGAGTATCAGTAAATAAATACCACTTTAAACACGCCTTACATCGGATCAGTCAAAATGTCTGATAGTTGGTAAATGATTCGGCAAAAACAATAATTATGGGCAACTGCATATTAAATACGTAGGGAAATAAATTAAAATAATGTATGGGCATGATATAATGTTTTGGCTACATTAAGCTATAACATAATTATATCAATTCTGTATATATTTATTCTGCTCGATATCTATTCGTCAAATGGCAAGTTGGTGCTCTAAGGGGGACGCCTTTGTCCAACAGTGGATGAACTCTTTATCACTTGTCTAGGTCCTCTGGTACAGTCGATCAAAAATATGTCTACCACCCTATGGTTGAGGTTAATTTGAACGTCATGAAACAACAAGGTCGATTTTCCCCAAAATAACAATTAAACTAGACTTCATATGTCAGATATATCGGATAATACGTAATTTTGTGTACGTCATCTTTTATACTCCGTTAGTATAGTCAACCTTAGTGACGATTATGTCTCGCTGAAACTTTTGCCAAAATTGTAGACCATTTTTCTGGTCGACTGTACCTACTTAAAGCAATCTATAACCTATAATCAGTCATTTCGAAGCTTACACGTGCCGTCTCAAGTAACCATCTATAGCACATGTCAAATCTAAATGTATGTCCCTGACAGTAATCAAAACAAACTTCCTTTAAATAATGTGTTATGAATATTAATCTTATGTATGTAAATAAGATACTTAAGTACTTCGTAAGTCCAGTAATTGATGTTAAATAATCATTATCATTCTTATCAGCACCTGACAATGTATGGAGTGATGATTTGAAATGAATATTATTATTATGAAGATTAGACACAAGTGTTTTGTTTGTAAAAAACTATGTCGTTGAAAATAATCTCTGGCTCGTTGGTCTAGTGGTCGTACAGCGATAGCCGAGCATGATGTCTTGGGTTTAATTCCCAGGTCGGGCGAAGTGTTAATGGGTTCTTCCATTAGGTCATTCTCAGTAGCAGTACAGATTCTTGATTTGTACACGGTTGATGGCGATACGCTCGCTCCCTATAACATTATAACCTATAATGTATCTGGTAAAATGTGAGCTTACAGAAAAAATGGTGTTTATGAATAAGGAAGGCGGAAGAGAATTGGGTTATGTTAAATGCCTGTTATCTTTAGTAAATTAATCTTAAAAAGGGAAAAATCTTTACGTGTGGAATACACGTAAAGATTTTCAGGCAGATATAGACGATTGATTAATTATTTGGAAAGTTCAATACAGTTATATCTATGACTTAACATAGCAGTAATTACCAAATGAAATACTTTAAAACAAAGAAATTAGAGACAGGTGTTGGTGCCGAACAAACGTCTTGGGCGTGTTTGCTAATAAAAATCTTACGGACAGATTTAAACCCATGTATATAAACCGCCGGTTTGAGTATCGGCGTGTCTTTGTGATGCTACGAAATTTCCTAAGCTGTAATTTAGCGTCGTTGATTTTCACAACAAAATATTAAGCATTATGTCTGTCTATAAGGAATCAAAGAACACACATCCATCTTGTCTGTCTTTAAAGTCTATTAAAATGTCTGCGCTTGTTATGTGGGCGTAACTCTGTTTTTTCATAGCTAAACGCCGCTCGGTCTTTCTCGTAAACGGTGCCAAATTGTATAATTTTTACATCAGCTCTAGGCAAGACCCACACATTAAATGTTCCAAATTGGCTCGTTTTTTATACAAATGATTAGGGACAGATGATTCAGGATGCAGTTTGAATAAAAAGTAAACACATTGTGAGATAAAAAAAGGTTAAATTGCAGACTGTTTAAGGAACTCTGATAGTATTTGTCTATGATACAAATGTTTGTTTTCGCAGTGTATCTGTTTGCTAGTGAAGCCATATAATGGGTATTTTCCTCGATTGTTCAAATGTTTGTGATCGTGCCCGAAGCGCCTGCCCTGAGTTTAGCGAAGATACCGTCATTACGTTAAGCGTACCGCAAACATTGACAAAGCATTGATTTATATTTATGATTCTGTAAATAGGAATTGTTTTGCTGGTGTGAAATACTGAAGTAAGTTACTAAGTACGCCATCCCTAATAATATTATTAACGCGAAAGTTTGTAACTATGGTTGGATGTTTGTTATTCTTTCACGTAAAAACTACCGAATGGATTATAATGAAATTTCACATGAAGATAGCTGACAACCTAGATTAACACGAAAAAATGTAGCGGGTAACACCGCAGTCTACATAAAACACACATTTTCATATCTCTTTTATTTATCAACACGGGCAGTTAGACTATCTACCACAGCCATAAAAAAAGTGAAAATGGAAAATGAGAGAAATATTAGTAAGAAAAAAATGATTTCTTTTAACGTTAGTGTTGAGATTCTTTGTGCCTCATAGGGTGTGGTTAGCTGTTGTTCATATAGCTGGTCTTCGGACGAGTCAGTTTGCTTTCCCATCGGACCATGAGCTTGACTCATGATGTAATAGACCGTGCACCTGTGTTTGCGCACACACTTGTTTACTACATATAATAGGCGCTCACTTTGTTGACTAGTCTAAGTTGAGATTGGCTGTCATGACCGAAATTCAAACAGATGGACATAACTGGAGCAGATTATATCTCTGTAAAACCGTCTCAATATATTTTCACGCTGATATGTAGTTTAGGTACCAAACACCTATATTTCCTTATTCAAAGCACTTTGGACCTGACCCTAGTAATAAATAATAATAATATTCATATCTCTCATGGTAGATTATATTTAGGATAAATCTGATTTTAATCTGATGTGCATAGGCAGTTTTTTTTCGTTTCTTCTAAAAGAGGCGACGGTTAGTTATAGTTCAAATTTAGAGCAATAATAAATACTGCATATTGTTCTAGACACTTGAAGGGACTTGACTAACGAGAAAGGTTTCCGAGCTGTATGGTCTGCGGTTGACGTAAGATAGCGCGCATCCACGGAATTGATTTAATCTGTGTCAATATTGACGCGGAGGCGTTGTGGGAACCGCACAGTGTGCACAGGTGGCCTTTCTTAGCTGAAGTACAGGGTGTTCCACTTACTATATGAAATATAGTAAGGATGAATATATATGGAAGAATATATATATGAATATGAAGGAATATATATGAAACTATGTGTAGCTCATCAAGAAATAAAACTTGCAAAATGTTTTATGTGAAAAAATTAACTAAACACACATTTACTCATTTGGTTGTCGAGAGAGTGATAACAATTGACCTGATTATCTAAAGTGCTAACATTATATGCCTAACAGTTGTTATTTTAAATCAAGACTGCCTCGTTGGTCTAGTGGTTGCTAAGCGCGACTGCTGAGCAAGAGGTCCTGGGTTTGAATCGGTCGGGCAGTGTTACAGGGTTTTTCCATTAGGTGATTCTCAGTAGCAGCACGGATTCTGGATTTTAGCCCGGTTGATGGCAATAGGCTCGCCGCCTATTACACTGGGACCTAAAAATCATAACTGGCGAAATGTGGGTGTACTGTATGTGCACCTCTGCCTTCCCTTTTGGGGAATACAGGCGTGATGTTATGTTTTCTAAATCAAGGACTAATGATCAAAAGGAGCATAAATTCATAAAAAATGTTGCATTCTTCATTTTAGGATAGTCTCTACCAAACTAAATATGTTTCTAACAAGCAATTGTTATTTATTCACAAAACAACAAGGTAGCCAAATTATACAATAAACAACACCCATACAACAACTGTTTTGTATGAGTTATCGTAGGTCAATTAGCGGTTACTTAATGATGCGAGTAATTCTGTGTTGTATTGTAATATTATCGTCGATAACATAATGGTTCAAATACATTTATTTAACCTAGCACCCGGCGACAAACTTCTTTACGTAAAAATTCGAGAACTTTCTCAGTGATAAGGTAGTATATTTTCCACATTTTCTAATGTTTAAAAAATGGAACAACCTGTGAACACGGTCGCTGTTAAAAAGGTTAAAAATAAAATAAACACGTAATGTACACGAAATACCTGAATTTAAAGTTTATTGGCCACTTACAGGAAACACCTGCAAACATTGGATTTTGTACTAAGGAAGTTTGAACCTAAACATAAAATCTCAGTATCAATAGAGGTAGAGCCGAGAAATGTAGATTGTAAGCCAGACCTTTTGATAGAAAGAAATAATTTATTTTTCAGACATACTACAATTTGGAGTAAGTATAATATATAACTTAAATATAGGTATTATGTTTTAGACTTATGCTATATGGTGGCTAATGACAGTACGAATATTTTTATTTCCACATACGATAATTATATTTCCCATAACTAGATTAATTACAAGCCCAGGAAAACTATAAATGGAACAGGAGAAATAACATTTTTAGCGGATATAGCTTTCATAATTATAAACGCTGCAGGCTCGCTGTGACGGGAACGCGAGTGGGCGGCGCGCGCGCACGCCTCGAGAGAAAATTGTCATTTTCCTGCCGGCAGGTGGCGTACATAGCAAATTTTCTACATCTAATGAGCACACCTGCTCATTTTATAACCACCTAAGACCGTCGTACTGATTTAACAACAGTTTTTGCATCATAGTAACATCGAGGATTTCCTGTGCCATTAAACAAACTTGACTGACGTGTAATGAGATAAAAAGTATTAATATGCGTAAGTTGTCTCTACGTCTGTTATTAGATGTGATTGGCTGTTATCGGTGTCTAAGACGTTTGATAGGACAAGTATTTATTTTTGTCCAATTGTATTACTAATTTTTTTTAAATATTGCTTAACGATTCATTATAAGATACTTTATTAAATACAATTCAACGAAAGTGTTCAAGTAACTATCATAACATTATTCTTCCAAAGTTATTCACAAAATTAAATCAGTTTCATGCGTCACATTAAATCTCAAACAACTTATTCGACTCAAGCGGTATCCCATTGAAGACATTTCGAATTTAAAGCTGACGCGTGTATTCTATAGTGTTATTACGTTAGTTATTTAATGAACGGCGTATGATTGTGATTGGAGAAGTGCGGCAGGTGGTCGCCGAGGCCACTCGCCACATTTCCTATTAGAATCGTGTTAGAGACTCCATTCCGTAATTATTGGTCGGCAGGTGCTCCGTGCGACGTACTTTCTTATCTACCCACCGAGATAACGGATACTCATATATTATTGTTTCACTAACATTTACGTCTATTACGACTTTAAACTGTATTTGTAAGTATAGATAAGATTTGGCTGATTGTGACGATAATTTTAAGGAAGAAGATTTCCTTCAAAATATGACATCGCCTGAAGGTACACGAGCCTTTTATTATAAAAAAGCTTTAAGAAAAACTAAAGCAAGAGTGAGACTTTATAAAAATAGGTACATAAAGTGAGAGTCGAATAAAAATTTTGAACTTGGAATCGTTAAAGATTTTTGCTTTTACAAAAGCTTTGGCTAGAAAATGAAAATCAATACGTAGGTACTGGAGAACTAACCACAGAAGGACGGACACACCGAAGGTTGGTAAAATATATCTTTGAAAAATATTATTGATTCGATATTGATTCAAAGTGCCTTGTATGTTGAACACCGCAGAATGTAGCGCGGCGTAATATTTGCTCGGCGTGCGGATAAAAATCATACGTGCATTGGAGTTCTTCACATAGTGTTATTCGTCTCGCTGTTTATTTTGAGTCTCAGCACTACGTACACGATGTGTTAGTTATAACACTTGAGTTGACAGCTGGAGAGGGTTTGATGCAGCATACTTGACTTTGTATAGACTAACGAAGCATAGCCTTATAGCTGTAGATCCACGAAAATGTTTTAGGTAAGCATTTCCAACAACTTGTTTGGGCAATACCTGTGCCTTATTTTAATTGTTTTTCAAGTAAAGGGCCACTTTTCCAATTTAAGACGTCTTACAGAATTCACAATTAATAAGTTATAAAATGATCTTCATTTTCTCAACACATTAGTTAATTTACTTCAACTGCATCGTTTTTAGTACGGAGTTTTCAATTTTCTATATAACGACTCACAGAATTTCCAATGAAAAACACATACAGTCATGACATACTTAAAACTCATATTTATTACGTAATTAATGTGTAAACACCACAATAAAATAATTATTTGCAATTATAATAATTACAGAACAGGTAAGGTACTGATCGTTAAATGATAGAAACTTAAAGCTATTATTTTCCGAGAAAAGTAAGGTGGTCTAGCTGCTGTCGCGACCGGATGACATGTCGTTTCCTTCCTTACCTTTGTGTGATCTTGACATGTCTGTTCTCTACAGACACTACCTAGGTATGTGTGTACAAAAGCCTTAGTTCAACCTTCTTTGTTGAATCTACTTTAGGGGTGGGGAAACTGGCCAGTCTTACAGCACTGTGTACGGCTATATAAGACGTTTGTGATATGTATCCGGTGGAATTTAGAAATTGTTCTAGATTCATGAAAATCCATTAATTACGACGCTTAAAATGATTTGAAACTGAAATATTACGGAACACCGTAGTAGGCTGTATCAGCAAGACATTGTGAACGATGTCTATAGGCCAGTACATTATATAAAAACAATTCAGTCGCATCAAAAAACTGTTTATCTCTCTTACTTATAAACAATGCTAAAATCTGTTTAAAAAAACACTTTTAGGTCTACCGATATCTCTATCTTTGTCATGCAAATGTCAGTGACAGATATCATTTAATCAATTGTTTAACACTGACCATTTTTTTAAGTAAGGACGGTAATTGTTAGCATGGTGTTATATGTACGTATATTATACAGTATTGGTATTAGATATATGCCTCCACCGATGTTGTTAGATTAAACTACACTCTCCACACAGTGCTTTAAATCCTAACAGAGAGGTTCTCCATCACTTCCAATGTCCAGTAAGTATAGGAGTTCGCTGCGTATCGAATACCAGTGCATAAGTAATATGATTAGGTGCATGAAGCCTGTAGCTAACGCGGTTCTAACGCCAGGTGTCAGCTGGCGTAGCTTTTTAATCTTGTTACTCACTATACCTTATATGCGTCCGTCTAGAATTACGCTATTACACCCAGCCATAGACTTCAGAAGTATGAGAGGTGGATCTCTTTATTTGGATCGTCAACTTAAGGTCTCAGTGTGAAGGAAATGACAGGATAAAACCTGGGTTTATGGTCTTAAACGCAGATAGACTACATGGCGATCCATGTTCGGTCTTTCTCTTAGTTGTTTACTTACGTATATAGCTGGTAACTAGTTTGCTGTACAGTTTATAATTCATCGATACTTTAATCTTTGTCACAATAAGTAGTTCTATTAGATATAAATAAAAGAGATAATAAGCATTTTATGCTAAATGTCAGACTCCTGAAAACAAGAAGCAGTTGTTAAAATTAAATAAAGCCATCGTATCACACTTGTATTTGAGATAATAATTCGAGATTTGAAATTAGTCAGACATTCTGTAATTGAAATCGTCGTTAGATAGAGATAAACATTGGCTGTTATGAACAAAATCTGGCATTAAAACATCGTCCAGTCTAACACCTTCTCTAGCATATGGTCGGTCATAGTCCTGCGGTTAATGGACGTGATTTGAGCGCTCTGCGGGCATAGACCATAGAGCGGTGTACGTAGGTACGTGAAACACGCCCGTCCTGTCACCTGCCCCTGCATTCCGTGCACTGATCACTGCACCTGTACCGTCTAATACTTGTGTTTGCTTTGAATTTTATCACAGGAAAAGGAATTACAATTACATGTGTTCCTTTTGAAAGGAGGTAAAATTGGAGTGGCGGGAGTGCTTTTCTTTTTATGTTACTGGCATGATAAATGCTTCTTTTTGAAAATGAATGTTTTGAATTCCGAACGCTTTTTTCGACGTCCTTTTGACAAGTTTGAGTAATAATCGATCTGCTTTTATTTTTAATGACCTACCTATCTGATAATATGGTATAGAATATTATTAGAATTAGAGATTAAGAAAATGTAGATCTATCTATAATAATGTCGTTTTGACATGTTGATTTGATACATAAAATCACTATATAAATATAACAGGTAAGATAGTCATATCTTATCAAAGTATCCAATGACATAACGTAAACGTATCAAATATTATGAAATCCAAATATGTATTATGCAAATATTAGTCCTTGCGTTCCTGTATACTATACATTTATAGTACGTAGTGAAGAAATATCAGTTAATAGTAGTGGTAATTACAACGCGGCAGATAAGTGGCGGGTAGGTAGCAACGCGACACTAGATCACATCCTGGCGTCCAGTCGCTGCGCAAGCGCCGAGCACTGAATCTAATTAGCCGTTAATGCATACAGATCTACGCAGAGCTGTATAATGTGCATTGCGATATAATATCGTTGACATTTTCCTCATTTTTGCTTTGTGCTCGATCGGCATGCTGATATTAATGATTGAAGCCCATTACTTGCGACATCATAGTAATCTATGTGTCGTGATGAAATCATTTGACTTTTTTAGTCCCGTGTATTACGACAGATGATAAAGGATTACTACCGACATGCGTCAAATTATCAAAGTGCATTGAAATAGTAGTAGTTACAGTGATATGACCTTTATTGGTCAACTCGATCAGCGATTTTATTACAGTTTCTACGGCCTTGCGTGCTTCATTTATAATGAGAAATTGATTACTGAATGGCTTGTTTGAATTCTATTTTTATTCAAGGTAAAATGACTTGCAGTTTTAAATGCAAATGTTTATTGTGAAATTATTTTTAAATGAAAACTCACTACACAATAGATCACACTGGTCCTCAATACTTACAATATCGTGAAATATGTTAGTATTTCTCCAACGAAGGGATGCTTCCTTTTGAGTACGTTATCGAAAGGTTAGGGATTAATGGGAAGAATCAGTTAAATTGACTTTTGGTTAATCCGGCAGTTACCCAAAAACGACCCAGAACGAGAACTAACCATATAGAATTAACAGATTTATAGCAAAAGAAACTAGAGAATTTTTTGTAAGTTGTTCCACATTTTCTCTGCAATTATTTGATTGCCTCACCGCATTTTCGGCCAGACCTGAAAAGCCTCTAGCTACGTGCAAATTGCAATGTAGAGCAACAACTCCGTGCAGTTATTCATATCTGAATCTTAGCTAATGGCCGAGTAGCCGGCGATTATAGCTTCATTTGAATATTATCGTTGTGGTAGCAGGAATTTTCATGGCTTGCTGGTTTGTCTACAATCCCACCTTCGGGAATATTTACTTTGATTGAGACGCGCCAACTTGAGCTTTGTGGCGTTACTAGAGTTATGTCGTGGGTGGACCGCTTTTGTGGAGCTTGATTAAGACTGATAGGAAAGTAGGTATGCGGGAATCGTTAACGTTCGTTCGTTCGTTCGTTCTAATTCAAATACTTTCTGTTCACTACCGGTAGGCTGGTGGGCTTGACGTAAAAGGAGAGACCTTTCTTTTAAAGCTTTATTTACTAACTTACAGCCTAAATAAGATATAGATCTCTATCTATATTCAGAATAATGAAAACCGTGGCCTATGGATGTATATTGTCAAATAAAGTTCCTACACGTATCTCTTGAAAACTACGTGCTGGAAATACTTTATTATTTTTTTCTCCAAGACTGTGTTTGTTGATCAAGTTATTCATATTACATACAGAATCAGAACGATAAGTTGCATTTAACGTTAATTGAAGGGACGGGATCAATTTAAACCAGTAAGCAATAGGTAGTAAATAAGTATTAAACTTCAAACTTGTAATCAGTTTTCTAAATACTAAAATATGTAAAGTAGGTATGCAATATGCTTATACATTATTCCGATCAAGTAGATACAGATGACATTTAATCATTACACGAAATAAATTCCCAGTTTATCATAGATATTTGTGTCCCGCCACTATCGCTTTAACTCATCTATAATGTGAGGCAGACACGCTAACCACTTCAAGCATTCAAACAGAAGCGAGAAAGCTGTTAGATACCAATATACCTACAGATATTGTTGGAAATTCTATGACTGCTGACCATTCGGTTTTAAGGGAGCACGGAAGTGAGCAATCAAGTTCTGAAAAGCTTGCAGCCTCCGACTTTTAGACGAAGAGACTTTTCTGAAATTTGAAATTAGCATTGTAAAAAAAAGGATCTATTACAAACTTAATTTAGCACTTATTTTGATGTATTAATTAAACATTTAAAGAGATCTATTTCACGTAGGCCTGTGTGCTGGTTTTGGATTCTAATTTTGTGCAATGTTTCAAGATGACAGTTTAGTATTAACATAACATGAAGCTTTGTACCATCGCATTTTGTAACATGTAAAATGTAGCGGTTTATTCAAAGGATAAGATAATATGAGATCGTCTAATATGTAGTTATCGTAAAGCGTTATTTCCGAGAACGGTCGTGTCGAAGGGCGGGGTGTGCGAGGGCGCCGGCGCATCTCGTTGCATGGAAAGCCGACATATTGCACGTAAAAACTGCTGGTTATAGGATGATTTGTGTTCTAGCATTGTTGTTGAATCTTTTACAGAGTGCCTACAATGTTACATTTTATAAGATTTTGTTATCGGAAAAATGCAACTATTAGTTTAGTGGTGTAATCAGTCGATTATTACCGATATGAATATTGTTATGCAATTCAAATAAATAAAATACACCTCAATTAATATGAGCTTTTATTGTCATTAATATTCGAAGCATACAAATTATGTCACATATCATACAAATGTAAGCAAATAAGTTAAGCAAATACGACTCAATAGCACTCATTATAAATAACGCAATTATTTTAACCAACATCACTATTCACGCGATTCTCTCTGCTTTTACTCGCAGTAAAATAGCGATTTAATACAGCGAGATTGCTCTGTACAGTCGGGCCAATAATTCAGTGCGCGCGTTAAATAAATTAAAATGTTAAACGAGGCGCGGCT
The DNA here is from genome assembly GCA_946251915.1 of Abrostola triplasia. NCBI lineage: Eukaryota > Metazoa > Arthropoda > Insecta > Lepidoptera > Noctuidae > Abrostola > Abrostola triplasia. The sequence continues at coordinate 4,883,781 of OX276433.1, forward strand.
CGCGGTGTCACTTCCCACCTGTGACACGTAATTTGTCGCCTCCACACGCGATGCACGAACTACTGGCCCTTGAAATAAAGATGCGTTACTTTGAGATGTGCCTACCTCTTATCTCGGATTGGGTTCGATCGCTCGTTTTGTTTTCGATTTAAAAGGTTGCGACACTTTGTTGCTAGAGCTTTTGCACCGCGTCTGAATGTTTTTCTATTTTCCTGAAGAGTAAGGTTTACTCATTATCACCTACATAAAATGTAATGGCCATTGTCCTAAAGTACGGTCTAAAATCATGGTGATACTAATTTGGAACCCGCATTCACATATGCCTTTGCATCTTCCTGCTATATAGACCTCTTGGTTATCACTGCATACGAATAGACTAACAAGTAGCTTGTCTTGATTACTTTATGATGAAATTCCTTTAGCATAGATTGACCATAGACTTACCCTGTTAATACAAGGTTGGCGGAACCGGTCGGTCATCTAATGAGCGCGACAAACTGCGGATCTAACCAAACCAGGGAAACGGCTACTAAGAATAAGATTTACAATTTAACACTATCGACGCGGAGTAAATAACATCAAGCATCTCTAATTAAGGGAAGTGGGAAAAATCTATTTACGTATACAATAAATAATTGATTAACAAATTAGTATTCCAAGTACGTTGTTTCCATTCACGTGAGACGTTGTTCTGAAACCACTTAACGCTCGGCAGTATGTGATCTGTAAACATTTACATATTTGAATTCCATTGTACAATCATTTGGAAGATGACATACTCAGATAATACTGCGACTTTCTTTGTCTTATCAAGTTTGAATAAGAAACAGCCGTAGACCTGGTTGCATTGCGTACATGGAGTAGAGTTGTAGCAATATTCTTATTATGAATAATTACTTTGAAAAATTATTCGTGAAATATGCACATTGTAATTGAGGGCTCGTTTCAGTTTGCAGCTGTCAATTAAAATATTTTTTTGAATATGTGTGATGGATGAAAATTCAGTTCGTCGGTGGCCGTACATATATATCAGGTAATCTACTAATATAACTATAGAATGTGTCTTCAATAACCAGATGTTTAAGTCGATTACTAAAAATTCCCTACACTTTTTATTGTCAATCAATTTCAATAATTAAATGATACATTAAAAAAATACTTCATTTAACAAACAATAATCTCAACGCACATATCGACAGCGACATCCCACAGGTTTATATAACTATATTCGAGCCGAAGCTCCTAATTTAATGATGAAAGAGGATAATTTAACGACGGCGGCCATTAGCGCGCTGCATGCAATCACACCTGTAGCGGAGTTATGACCATGCCAGACACATTCTACGTGGCAGAGACCGGGCCTTGTCATACGATACTTACTGACTGAGTTGTGTTGCTTTGACGACTGTTACTTTTATATCCGATGTGATATGACGGGTAGCGGCTAAGTATTCGGTAGCAGGAAATTGACCATTAACTGCGTCGAACTTGTGTTTCAGTCTAATAGCTTGTGATGTATTCAAAGAGCGTCAACTGACGGTGGTCTGGCGTACACTGGGGCATTGGGCAATAGCCATCCAAAGCATCCAACCATCTGTCTAGCTAATCTTTTTTCAGGGTTTAATGAGAGGCGAAAAAGCGTCACACAGAATAGGAGTAGGTAGTACTAATTCCTTGTCTGTAGGCAGAAATGGGTTTCCTTGTTAAGAGATAGAGACCCAGTACATACCCATACATAGTTCATATGGAAAGGTATATTATCTACAGGTTCTGTCATGTATAACTAGTAGTACCTAAGGTACAACTTTGGTAGGAAAGAAAAAAATATTCTTCCGCACATTATAAACCCCATGTTAATATAGGTGATGATTGCAATTTATCGAGCTCACATCATGTACTAAAGTAATAAAAATTCGACGACCTGATTAGCGCTGAGGGTTGCGGGTTCGATTCCCGCACGGGGAAAAACTTTGTGCGACCCACAGATGTTTGTCTCGAGTCTGGGTGTTAGTGTATGTGATATTTCATGTTTGTGAAACGTACCCACGACACAGGAGAAATTCCTAGAGTGGGGCGACGTTTTTCAAAAAAAATATAAAAAATATGCATAACAACAACCTTACAGACGATTATGCCAAATATTTAAATAGCCAATATTAAGAGGAGATTAAGTTGGTGTACATCGACTCCTCGAGTCGCACAGCTACATTACTTGAGGTTGCGTTGCGTTAAAAATATTATAAACTCTATTAATATGGACTCAATAAAGCTTTACCTTTTAAAACATTAGCCTTTAATCCCTTTCTTCGAATCCTACTCGCAACTCCTAGGTTTACTACCTAGGTAGTAGGAAGAAAATACTGAATTAAGCGTTAAGAACACACACAGGTAATGACTTCAGCATGAAAAGTATGAATAAACCAACAGAAGAATCAAGAAACGGAGTAAAGTATTAATTAAGATTTATTACCGTTGTTATCTGAGACACGATAAAACTGTGTTTATCGCCTTATAAGCCAAAAGTTTTAGGACTGTTTTGATTGCCAAACTGACTATTCAGGAGTGTCTGATTACCTACTTCGTATCTTAACGTGAATTTTAAATATTAAATACAACGACGTCAAGAAAGAGTCGAGGCTAATAAGTGCGGTTTTGAACCCGCGAGGTTTTGAACAAGGTCGCTAAGGCGCCTAGCCTACCTACCAACGTAAGAAAACATTAACTTGTCTGAAGACTGAGGAGGAACAATGTATTTTTATATCTTAAAGCGCTTGTCAGCTTATTTGTTGCATGTTACTTAAGAAGGTACATTTTTCTTAGCTATTGTAAAGCCCATTGTACGATAGCCTAATTTCTTACAGAAAATACCTACAACTTAATGTTGTCATTTTGAATCTTAGGTAGACTTATTCGTTGTTATTGTACGCTAACCTTGGTTTTGCCCAAAGTCATATAATTACATATGCTCAATTGAATAGAGCTCAAGCGACTTTTTGTCAGCCATTTTGCCAAATAGCACAATTCTTACACAATTGGTGTAGTTTTTGGCGGCCGAGGACGGCGTCGCTCGGGTTTTTCCATAGTGACTGGTTTGTGCAAAAACAACGCTCGGAATTCATCGCTGGAGGCTTCGAGTTCCGCGTTTGGCCGCCGACTAGACAGTTGCTAGGTATCTAGATTTCTGAGGAATTTCTCGATATCTTTAGAATCGGTTGTGTTCTCGGCAAAGTCTTAGAACTATAAATATTTTGTTTTTTTACTAGCATAATAGTAATAAAGAAATTATGTACTTAGTAGTCACCAAATAAGTTTTCTAATAATTCAGATCTTAATAAGTTGTAGGTAAACGCTGCAGAGGAGCACATAATTATAGCACACCCACATTTTGCCAGTTATGTAATAAAAATTATATCATAGATTATAGAAAGTTTTTGCCAAAGTTCTTCGTCTTGTGTCCTAAGTGTATTTCTAAAGTTACTCCAAGTTCAATTTTAAGTAGATTATACAAAAGAAATCAGGCAAGAACCCTCAAATCACATCAGTTACGAGTACAAAAACAATAGTATGGAATCGACACTTTTGAACCAAGCAATCTGATTTGATGTTTGTAAATGCCCTTTTGTAGTCTATACGAAGTAAAAACTCTATGACTAGACTGTAGACATCCGGATCCCGAAAATGGTCACATAATAGTTGGCAACACTACGCCGGCGGACCGCGACCGGCCGTCCGGCACAGGAATGCCGCTTGCCCGCATTAATTCCACAATGATTTATTTGGATCGGGCCTTATCCACCTATTTACTCAGACAAAACGCTCCGCTTTATCGACGACTTTATTTATATCGCAAATTAAATAATCGAATGCTCTAATATTTCGAATTTTTTTGCTTTATACTGGTTTCTGGTTATCGAGTGAGCATTGATTGTGTTGATTAAATCACTTTTAAAGTTAGTATAACATTGCAATCTAAAAGTCGTGCGGAGAAAATAATCCTGGAGCACCTTTAAGTAGAGAAGTCTAACCAAAATATGTTAGGAAGTTTGGATATGTTGTTTTAACATAACAACGTCTATACTTATTACATTCATATACTATAAAATCGCACATTAAGTTAGCCTACATCAATATTGTATTGTCACCTAAACTCATTACCATTGCTATTCAACGTAACTAAACGGCTAAACGCCTGTAATAAAGCGCCGAGCAATTATTATCATTTACATATTTTAGCGCCGACCTTATGGTAATGGTTTCTCTACTAAATTAAGTTGAATGTATACATATTATGTGTCTTTGAATTATACTTATTCATTAAAAATATAACAATGGGTAGGTAGGTAATCAATTTAACTATTTCATTTAATTAATAGCTTCGTAGGTATTCTTCAATCAAATAATAATAAAAAAAAATTATACAGTTTTTTACAATTCCAAACTTAATTATTCGAAGTTGCAAAAAATATTTGAAAGGCACAATGGTCGTCTAAACTAAATGTATTGGTGCGTCGGTCAACGCAAGCAAATTAATAAATGAATACCATATCCGAGAGCAGTAGCCGCGGCGACGACCAGGCGGCCGCACACCTGCGTCTGCGCATCTTAACCAGCACACGTAAATACACACCTTATGCCAAACAAACAAGTCTCAAAATCCAGCGCAGGGAATAAAATCCCTCATTACAAATCACGGATGTAACAAACAAACTATACAAAACACTGTAGTCTCTACCTTTACAGCAAACTTGGATTTTACGGTCAATGCATGACTATAAAGATTCCTTTGCCGGAGAAATATGGTCATTTTTTATGTAAAGTAAAAGTTAACGAGAAATCTTATAACGTAAACAAAGGAGGCTTCATTATTTCTGATTTCTTATAAACAGATCACCTTGAGTATTTTTGTGTCAATATAGAAAACAAGTTAAGAAAACAGCTGTATAAAAATAGATTCCATAGATATTCTTTTAGCCACAAGCATATATTTATTTTTACAAAATTAGTGTTGTCTTTTACAACTAGGTGGCGCTGTCTTACAAAGAGTTTGTCTGTGGATTGTTTTTATTTAATTGCTTCTTTGTATTTAGCCCAAAATACTTTAGATAATACTTTTCAAAGAGATAATAAACTTAGTAAATTGTTACTTGTAGTTCACATGTTATATTTCTGCGTAAAGATTGTATATAGAGAATTGTTCTACATCGCGCTATTAAAGTTTTTCGTAGACCTTGATACTGTATGAGCAATCTAATAAAATTTTGAGGGTTCCGACCAGTTCAGTCATCGGGGTCACTTACAGAGCTCTCGTAGTTCTTCTCACCCTGTGGAAAGTCCCCGGAGATAGGGCGGAAAGCGTCACACCGTGATGGTGGAGGCCGGGTCGGCTTCGTAGGGAAGGTTACCTGCGCGCAGCCGTACTCGTAGCGTTGCTCAGAGCAAAGAGAATATTGACAAGACGACAGTCTAACCAAATGGGGCTTACTCGGTCCGGAACCTATTCTTTTGCTGCTAATTACCCTGAATAATTAAGTTAATTATATCAAATTATTTTGAATACTTTATAAATTTTAATCATGACCTATAAAAGTTAAGGACGCATTTCTACAAATACTTAAAGATCCTAAAGAATATATTAGAATGTTAATCTCATCCTTCTTCAGATTAGAATTAATAAGCGTAATAAAATAACTGCATTACCATAATTATATGATAATTAGTTATGAAAATCAACTAATAAATTATGGCCAAATATAAAAATGCCTCCAGAGAGATTTGAACTCTCGACCCCTGGTTTACAAGACCAGTGCTCTAACCCCTGAGCTATGGAGGCGACGTTGGTGAGCTCGTAATTTGTGTTTGCTTGCAGACAGCTGTTAGAATTCAATGCTTGCGTGTTTCATGTTGTCATGAACAATGGGTGAAGTATTGTTGTTAATGAAACTTGTGCAAATAGATAATGGTATAGTTAATTAATTGAACTTTTAAGAATGATACATGTTATCAAAGTGAGTCACGTTTAAATTTTAGGCAGTCTCATACCATGCAACGTTTAAAAACTTGTTTTCTATGGTTTTTTATCTGCGTTTTATTGTTTTTAAACCGATACTTTAAAGGGAGTTTAACAATTGTTACGTAAATTATCAATATTACTAAATTAGGTGTCAAGTATGCAATAGAAATGATGTAATGGCTTGTTAATGTTGTAGTCGTGACATTCAATTCGTTTACAAATGATGCGTCTACGCATATGCGTAAGCGCATCATTATGACGATATCGTCGAAGATGCAAATAATGTGTTAGTGTTACATAGGTATGGAGGTATAATCTTAGGTACACTTAGATACTAATTTTATATCGGTATTATTTACTTTGGAATGTGCGCTCAGGGTAATCGAGTAATCCTTAAGCCCATATTTGCATAAAAGGTTAAGCCGGGGCACAGTAATTAACGATAATTTCGAAATACTAACGTCTGGAATTTGCTTACAAATACAGAATTTATTAACATTCAAGACTCCATTAAATTAATCAGTTTAATTAAAATTAAGTTATCAACAGGAAATGTATACTTTTAGAAAAATATCCTATGATAACGAATGATAAGATGCTTATCTGTTTAATGGATCATTTAAAGATTAGTTAGTCAGACAGGAGTTATATGTTTTTTTATGATTGGCTCTCGCATCTATTACAGACAATTCATGCAGTGACATGTGGACAGGGTATATTTTTATAAACGTTTAAAATTCACTTGCAAGGTAAGTAACCTTTATTTAATTACTTTGGTTAATGGGTATGGTAAACTCGACTACCGTCGTCGCCGTAGGCTAAGCGTGAACATTTTGACGCAGAATTAACTTGTCACAGTTTAAAAATGTTGTTTAACTCGCGCGCTTCCTGTTAACTCTCGCATTACCAAAGGATGTTTTATAAAAAACGAGCAAACTGTGTCAAATCCATTCAGGTGAGGTTTAAAACACATGTGAGCTTGTCAGCGGTGGCATTTAGCAGATCGCCAGATGTCGAGCGGACACGGGCCAAATGTGGCGATGTGGAGCAACGCCAAGCCGAGATATAACCACTTTGCATGCCGCCACCTCGAATGGCAAGCACTAGTTGCGTCCCCTACTATAGGTGGCCTACTCACCAGTCACTAGACTACAACAGACATTCTCAGTAGCATCAATCCAATGCTTAGGCAGTAAGAAAGGCCATCGGTGTCGGCCAATGATTACCTGTGCTTGTAAGAAATTCCCACGGGTAACTCTAATCCCAACTGCTGTATACAATATCTTAGTTTGGAATTATCTATAGGTTGAGATAGAAACGTATTGTGGGATTAGGTAATGTGACCCTCTGACTCCTATTTGTCTTACCTGTGAACTATTAAGTAATTAACAAGGAAAAACAAGGGCAGACGCAATGAAAGCCTACGTGGCAATATCACATTATCAAAGACATTTTCTATCACCTATAATATTTCTCGATTCGAAATAATTTCAACGTGAAATCTCATAGTACTTCACTAATCCAGCCGGTCGTCAGAGACAGGAAAAACTGATTAGAACCATTAGCTCAGCTTTCATTAATCTTGCCCTAAATGGGCATTTATGTATGGCAAATCTGTAGTTAGCTGTTCTCAACAATGTAAAAAACTAATATAACTACACATGTTCATTTACTGGCCTGAAGCTAAACTATTAAATTGATATTGCTACTGCCTTATAAGTAAATAAGTAATGTCAAACTGTTTTTCATTTGTCGGCTTAGAAAGGCCGTGATACATCGAACACACTTACGAACACGACGAAAACATAAATAATAAACGGTTACAGTTCTGAACTGTTGATGATAGGTCTTAAGCAAGAAGTTAGTAGTATGTTATCAGTTCTCTCGACACTTTTGGTTTTATGATTAAATAAGATACATAATATATAAAGGTGCAGCCGAGTGGCTTTTCCAGATTGCTACGTAGAACCTGGCGAAGGAGGTTCTCTCCTTAAAAATAAATAAGTTTCTACTATCGATTATGAAAACATTCAACGAATAATCGTTCCATTGACTAATAGCTTTAGTATCAGGCAGGTTCTAGCTAATCAGGTTTGAAAATGAGATTGAATTCAGTTAAACTGACTGTGGCAAAACAAACTAAAAATCTCATATTCATATATTTTATTTGTGGAACATAATTATTATGTTACTTACAGGTCTTAATAGTTATATTAAAGTTATTCAAATGATTTCGTCTGTCGAATAACTAACGAATTAAAAACATGAATAAAAATTCATTTTGCTGAATTGCGTAAAAGCTTCGGTAAATCGCGTGCAGCATCGATACTGCGCAGGCGCGGCGAGCGCGGATGCCGCCACTAGACGCCTGTTTAATTGGTAAATTGTTCCCATCTCTCTTAGGCCGTTGCACAATTCCATCTTAATTATCATACCCACTGAAATTATGCGTGTAATCGCAAATTGCCAATAAAAATAAAGAAACTTGTTTCATCGAAATGAACATTGTCGGTACAGGTTAGTGGCGAGAGGTCAACGCTACTTCAGAAGTCACCTTAAACTCGGTTTTACCAAATTGGAAATCTGAATTATCATGTTAACTTGTTTTACTGAATTCGTTTTATGTGAGAATCAATCAACCTAAAACTACAGCGGCGATGCGCGACGTGTTGAAATGTTTCTGTTTGGTAATGTTTATTATTTTATGATACACAAACAACGATTCATTAAAACAGAGTTTAAAATTCTTACGTATATCGATATATTTTACAACGTTGTTTGGTAAAACATTAATTCTAAACCTACACTTATCCAAACTACAAAGTTTTCAATTTAGTTTATTGCAGATAATACGGCGCCATCTAAGTCTTTATATCCCGGCCGATATCTTTAACGACAATGGGGTCCATCTAAAAAGTATAAAAGTACCGTTTTGTGTTTCATGGAGATTGGTAGCAAACGGAACTTTCTCCGGTAAGGTAAGGTACAATGTTCATAAAACACCTATCGGTGAATTGCGCTGGTTCGGAAATTGGCCATCATTACGTCGACCGCTTATGGCAGCGCCGCCGGCACGTCCACTGTACCGCAAACCAATAATTTACTATAACGCACCGGTAATGTGCTCGGTGCTCTTGATTTTTAGGGTTCAGTGGCCGTACAATACTGTTTTATCTGATGTCTGTGCTCGGAGTGCGAAACGCGGATCAATATCGATATTCAGTCGGCCCGTGACCATGAATGCTGTTAAGGATTCGAAACGTTAGGACCAAAAATCAATTAAAAAACCGCCATAATATCCGTAAACCTAGTTTTATTTCAATATTGATATTTTTTCGCAGCAAAAAAGAAAATTACAATTTTAAAATATTTTCGTGATGAATATGTTTGGAGATTTATGCTTATATCGGAGTACTATAATAGTCCCGTCGGTTTGGCAGTAACGCGGATCATACTGGGTGCACTGAAAGTACATGACATTTAGCGTTCCTCGATTTAAAAACAGCAGTTATACATTGAAATAAACACAAATTACATACAATCAAGTTTAACCATCGCAATTTAAAATAATATACGTAATTAAACTTACATATTCGACGTGTAAAATAATTTTCAGGTCGTCTTTTTTACCTACGAGTGCGGGTGCGCATAAATACCTACTTTCTTTTACCATCGTCTGAAGATTTATAATTATACAGGTATATACATTACATGACCATCCTTTACGACTCTTACGACTTTATATGCAAATTATAGGAGAAAAATTTCTGACAAAGATCCTTGTAGAAAGAGAGAAAGAAAAGACACTTCGATTGTTTCTTTTCACAGATATCGGACCTTTTAGGTGGAGTCATATAAGAGTCATAAGGACTCCAAACCACTTTGATATTAAGGAGAACTTATTTACGGAACTCAAAGCGCGAGCGAAACTTGAACTGTACTGATTTTTTGTCCACTTACATATCCGCGCAGGTCGTAATTTAATTGGAGCCCCGGTGTGGGTTTCTGAACTCAGCGTCCAGTTACACGATTAACTGTAGTGTCGCAATACAATTACAACGGAAAAAATAAGCTAATTATGCCTTAAACAAATATAAAAAGTCGTTGGACCAAATTAAATATTACTAATATCTACGTGATTGTTATCTGACATTAATTAAGAAGATATCGCTTTATAACAACGTTTTAATAAAACCTAATTATGGATACACAAGTCAAGATTTGTAAGAAATATAAACGATTTTCTTTTACTGTAAGCGGCATTATGCACCTCTTTTTTGCAATGTCTGTCAATGCACTAATGAAAATAATGTTTTTTTTCTTCGACGGGTATGTGATTTCTTTGCCATCTCGCTCATAGCGACACAATGTATGTAGAAGTAGATTGCTATCAGTAGGACATTAGGCATTACTATTTCCATCCACCTCTACTATTTCTAACTTTATTTATATGGTAACTTTTTACAAAAGCGGTTGAGATTCAACAAAATAACCTGTACACTGTAACACTGTAGATTTTATTTAACTACCTAGACTTACTTTACTCTTCATTTGGATGTTATTACGATTGTACGGAGCTTGGTACGAGTACGAAAAACAGGAAATGGCCAGTTTAATAAGGAAGCACTTAAGTAATATCGTTTAGTCAGTATACTTACTTGAATGTTAATTTACTTATTATCTATTTACATACACGTTCGAATGCAGGGATCATAACAACATTTTGTTTCAAACAATTTATTAGTTTTACTTAATATATAAGTGTAATTACTAATAAAATAAAAGCTTTTTCATTCTACATGATTAGATATAATATGTATATGGTAACCAAAACAAACATTGACATATTTTTGTAATGTTTGTAGTATTGAAACATAATGTTATTTATGGATACTATTACCAAAATAACTAGCATCTAGATAGTAAATAGTATAAACATTAATATATTACATTTTGATTTAATAAGAATTGTATGTGAGAAAATCCTGTAACGATGTAAAGCAATAACCATGGTACCTATTTGTAGAAATGTTAACTGTTTTTCTGCTAATCGATACAATTTATTGTAGTCGAGTATGTAGGTTTCTGTATTGAAACTAAATGTGTCCGCGTTATACTTGTGTTATGGTCACAAGGAAGCAATATCTTACACGTTTGACGGGCTGTAACTAAATATTTAGGTAGGCGATTGTATATTTAGCATGCTGTGTAACTGACGGAATCGATAGCTTGTTGTGATCGCCAATTAATTTAGATTCGATCGAGTTTCAACCGCTACTGTGTTACTAATCCGTCGGATTATATCGACTAAGAAATTACTGCTGAGATCTATTTAATCTAGAAATAATACCGGCATGTACCAGTCCCATTGTAAGACAAAATGCACTTCTTAAGCAAAGAATGAACGTGCATTGATCACCACGTTAGAAAAATCATACGGGTAGTCACTTCAAAAAATCGATGTCGACCTGAGTTCTATATAAATAAACTATTGATGACATGAATAATCTAGGAGATGCTTATTCATCTCTCCATCAAAGACAATTTGTAGTTTCATTGTACCTGAATATAGTTTTCATAAGAATAGTGCCTACACAATAATTTTATAAATAAGATAGAGTGCACATACTACATTTTAGTTATAGATAACATTATGGGATACATTTTTAATTCTGAATTTAAATATTTTGAAATTTGTTTACTTCGCCAATATTGGTCAAGGTGTGATCCAGCCTGCTATCACTTGACACCGCGCAGCCTATGTCAGGGCCTCGGCGGTCCGTCTGTCTGTCCAGCAGAGCGGAGCGTGCGCCAAGACGTGTGCTCCGTGCCGTGAGGGCCGCGGTTCGGTTACCGCCTGACGCCGTATCAACTTACCCGCTCTCTACATCCGACGCATTTCATATACTCAGACGTACGCCGTGATAATTTTGTGACGCATCGAAAAACAATACTCCTTGGTACCTTTGAACATTTTGCGCCGACAAATAATTTTTGCATTGATAAAGGAGTTTTCGTTCATGCTTTGCTTTGTTTAATAATACCAATTAGACCTTGGTACACAAAGATTTATGGTACTGTACTGAGAAACTTCTGTAGAAAAATATTTCTGCACCGCTACGAATACTGCTACGACGATTTAGCAATTAATTATATAGCTGCGTTTGTATCGCCTGCTAATAGAACAAAATAGACGTCAAGAACAAAGCTTTACCCGCATTAAAGCAAATAGGTTAAAGCGAACATAACCTGGAATCGACTATAAAATATCAATGAACCTCAAAACAAAGATAATCTTCAGACGGTGTTGTTTGCAAGTATAGAAGTTAAACGAAAGTCGTAACCAATTAAACGATTCGATACAATTATTGTTGGAAACGTTGCATTTGCGTATGTTGCTATGCTAGCCGACGTAGATGTAGGTGATTATCCTGTGTGAGCGATGCGTTACTAATATGATTCCAATAAGAATAGTTAACAGAGTAATTGCTGTGTGTTCAAAGATTGAGGAGTCCGATGAAAAAATAATTGAGAATGTGCAACGTCTTTATTATTATTTACCAATATTAATTTAAATTCTTTGAATACTTTTACAACACGCAGACGAACAGGGTTAAATCGTCAATAATTTCCACAATAGCATGGATGTACGGGGTTTGCTGCGTATGTACGTTTATTTTTGTGTAAATAGATATCAGACTGCACCATTCATGCCGGCAACGCATCGTTTGCATAAGACAAAGGCAACGGGGCCAGTATTACGGAATTGGAATAGTTTACACGCATCACGGCGCTTCCGGCCGGCCATTCACACGGCGACACCCCCGCCACCAACAATTGGAGCGGTCGTGGGACTGATTTTATGGTAATTTCCGTGTTCAACGAGGGTGACTTTGATCATTATTGATTTGACTTTATAATTGCAATCACAGCCCGGACACGCTTCCTCTATCACCTGAAATTAAAATTCCATTACATTAGGATCCCTTTATTTCATTTCCCAAATGACTGCTCCTACTGTTCTAATATTGTATGCCCATGATTGCTCAGGTTAATACCTTGTAGGGACATAATATATTCTCCGTTGACGTCGAGACTCAATTAAACTATCTAAAGATTTAACTTTTATGTTTCCTCTACGAGTCCTTTATGGTAATGTTTATAGGAGCAACATTAAGCCTATCAGTGAAGCCTGTTCAAATGATCTGTAAGCATCGGTCGATCAGGTCCGCTAAAACGAGCATGCAGTTACATTAACGGCACTTTTAATGGAGGAACTGGTTTCGCGATTGTCGTCCTGCGGAGGCGTGAGAATGGCAAGTCGCGGGATATTCTCATGGTCGCTGACGTCACGTGCACCTGCACTGCATCACACCGCGACAAAAGGACAATGTCGTTAAAGTGGTTATCCAATTGCGGACTCAAGTTCGTACAAGTTGTGTTGTGTCTCAAGGTTGCGCTGTTTGTCCAGTCGGCCTCTCTGTATGTCTTGAGATGTCAGATAAAATTATGTTCAACTTTGTCACATACTCGGACTTATTTATAAATATTCCCAACGCGTTTGCTTAGCGTTGTCATTATGGGCTTTACCTCTCTTTTGCGGCTGAGATAAGCCGACTAGACAGATACAAATTATAATACTTGTTTGCCAACTAGATATTCATGAGCATGAGCATTGAGCCTGTAATTCAAAAAGACTCGACTTGTAAGTTACGATAAGGTCTGCACCGATAATCTTGAATGCAACAAAAATACAGTGGTTACCTACCTACGTTCCACTTTCTTTCATTGATCGGTGTATTAAGAAATAAAATTGGACTACATTTGCAAGTTTAACCAGTTCGTTTGGTGTCCAATGGGTCGGTAGCATTCTGTGATTTTAAAAAGTAATGAAATTTCCATTTACTTGTAATTTCTGCTTTCCCCGGAACTACACGCATTCAGATTTCGAAGTACTTTAAATATGACAAGGTTTTAGTAAAAAATATACACATTACATTCGCTGTTACCAATTATATTTACAGGTTTACGGCCGCCTTCAAAAAATATAGCAAAATTATGTACAATTTACATTTAAGTTTGTAAGAGAATAAATGGTTACCACTCGAAGCGGACATAATCAGATTATTCTCATGAAGTGTACGTAATTAACTTTAAAGTGAGCTTCACGCATTGATACCGTCGCAAAAACTCATTTGCGTTGGAGTCGAGCAAATAACGGGCGAGCAGTGCCTTTAATTATGTCGTGCTGCTACATTGTACTGCCAACACTGCGCCATGAAAATCAATTATTATGTACTCCATCTATCTGACGGAGCAAATTAGTCTATGGAGCCTTTGATAATAAATCCGCTTGTTACAGCTGAATGCATTATAGAGTACTTGATACCTTGTTGACTTAACGATCCGGTCAGTTTAACTGATTGTGTAGATAGTTATTCTGGTTTAGATAATGTGAATATGATTAAGTTTCCAGTGTAGCACCGACCTATGTCTGCAAATGAGTCATTAATGGCGCTTGTATAATTTATATTGTGTACCATAATAAGCCGCCACTATAGTGCACCTGTACCTTAGAAATTGAGGAAGTTTGTAGTTTCGTAGTTACTGTGGTCCTTGGATACTGTAATTGATTCCGCGTAAGTGTAATTAATATTGTTAAGGAGACATTGAAGAGATTTTTCCACTGCTAAATATGAAAATTTTACGCGGTTTGATAACAATTATTCGCCCCCTATAACATTGGTACCTTAAACATAACTGGCGAAATGAGAGTATACTATATGTGCACCTCTGCTTACCCCTTCGGGGAATATAGGCGTGATGTTATGTTGTTGTTTTTGTTTGTAACAATTAGGGATTCCATTACGTGTGTTAGTTTATAGTATTCCTCTACGCCACTATAGTCCTTTTCATATCATCAGGTTGCGCAGCATTTCTGTAGCTACCCTTCTTAAAAATGTAGGATATAAAATATATTATGACTCCAGACGGTGACATTCATTACCATCGCTATATTATATATCCTTCAGACGACAACTTACTCATCATTCATCATTTGTATGGCATGAAACAATCTACTATAATAGATTATTAGAAATATAAATACGGCGCATTTCAGAATCCACCTCCTCATAGTTCCACGCAAATCTAAAAGGAATCGAACGTGAAGATACATACAAGCTTCGTACACATTAAGTGGTTAACGTAGACTCACCAGGACCATAATCTAGAGATCAATTGATCGTGAGAATCATGAACAGGTGTAAGGAACCGTCGCAACGCACCCTGAATCACTAAGTCGACGCTGATGGAATAATTTCCAATCACAATTATACCGCGGCGTAATCATTTGTGTACTACAAACCAATTACGGCTCTTGAGCTTTATAAGACTGGAATATTAAAATACTGTTGTCAATAAAAATCTAGTCATTTAGCAATGAGTTTATAGTAGTTTTGATGTAAGTTGCATTGCGATTGTAGGTAAATATCTGCAGCGTAATAATTTTAGAATTATTATCGTAATTTCACTAATAGCATTATGGATAAAATGTTTAAAGATAATATATGATTATGTTATATTACTTTATGATGTTTATTACAGATATATTGCGAAAAGGTGAATTACTGAAGGTGAAGAACTTACCAGTACATTTTATGCTACGCAGTGTATCTAAACCACGGTATTTAATATAATATCATCCAATTTAAAAAATGGAACATCAACAATCTGTGTGACACAGGAATGAAGTACGGTGTTACAATAAAATATGTAATGAAATAATAAGATTTTAATTAAAATCTTTACCGCACGTTCTCGTAAGCTAATATTACAGAAACAAAGAAAAACCTAAACTTATATGTGATACAAAACTTTCTCACTGGTGTTAATATTAAGGCAGGTACACTCGATTTAGTATACGTAAGTACGTATCAAGTATGAAGTGATACAGCTCATTACCCGGTTAGTGTCGTGCGCCTCAATATTAGCCACATCCTCGGCAAAGGCTATAAAAACATTGCGAACGGATAAAAAACTTGTTCATTGTGTAACAGACGTGTGGGAACGGCGGACAGGTGCGAGCTTAGCCTCAGGAAATCACTACCAGCTTCTGTACGTACTAGAAGCCATGATAATTTATTGCGAGCTATTATACCGCACAAATTATCTATGAATACCTACATACTTTAATGGTATGCGCAGTGGTACGGCTGAAAGTAAATAATATATTACTTCACGTCAGTAAATCAGTCCTCAAGTGACTAACGTTAAATCGGCATCCATATAAATATAGCAGCTATAGCATCTAGACCTACATACAATTATTTAAAAAAAAAGGTTGACCTTTAAAAAGGTTCGATGCGTAGTAGTCCGCGTAGCACTCGTTGTTAGTGCGAATTATGAAAGAAGTCGGTATAAAAGTTGGAGATCCGGATAAAAAAATTAACCTCGTTTCTTGTTTTTCATTCTCTTATAGATTTCCTCCTAAGCTGAATAAAGTCAGGACAAATACTATAAATAATTACGTATTTAGATTTATTCATCTTTGCGATTTTCTTTATTGAGGCTCTTTATAATTGTTATTTCAATTTTCAATGCAATGTTCACTTTGGGCACACTTACATCATTTTTATGTATCGTAAAAAGTAACTAATTGAAGTAAGGCATGTAACCAGCCTTATTCGCATTTTGTGATACCACAGTATAATAAGAAGTTGGTGACGTAAAAGTGTAATATCATACCGCAAATACTCATAGTTATAATATGCTAACAATACATAATTGACAACGAAAGCGCATTGTCTCTACCAATCAATGCTTATGTAAAAGTGGGAAAAATAGATAATTCCCATGATTATCAATAAAAAGATATCGTGGGAACTCTCGGCAGGTGTATGCGGGGAATTATAAGATAATACTTTTTGTTTATCTTTACTGCTCCTTACGTGATGTATTCTAAGTGACAGGTCTGCTTAAATACATTCTTACTGTCGGGCACTCTACCGATAAATGACAATAATTAAGTACGACACAACAATTTGCAAGATAACCCTGTAATTAAATTCATTTAGAAACCAGGTCGGTGTCTGATCTGTCTTCGTCAATAATTAAGAACATCGCGATGTTTTTATAGATGTTTCATCTAACAATGTAATTTGATTTCTTATGGATGTCCTTAATGATAGTTTAGTTAGTTTGTATTAAGAAGTCATCAAAGTAATAATAATTATGTATTAATCCAAGTACATTATTATCATGATTTCACAGGTGAATCCGTTAAAAACAAACCACAGGCACGTCCGCGGGAGGAAGGATAGTGTCAGAGCGACCGCAAGGATGTAGTGAGTCACCGTGGGAAGCTGCGCAGGTGACGCGGCGCCTGCGCATCTTATGTATACTACCTTCTCTGTAATCAGTACGGTGAGCATACGTTACAGTAATTAAGAACAAGATACAGTTGGAAATTTCTCTCAATCAATTAGTCCTCGTTTTGGAGGAATTATCTCAACTTGTATGTATTTTATCCGTTACAATTATTATGAGCCCAAAATATTTTTTTTTGAGTTGGCACTGAAATTTACACCCTCAGTCATTTAGCTCTTTGTACACTTTGGTATGCTTTCAATGTCAACCTTCGATCACTAATATATCCTTGTAATAGTTTTGTCAAAATTTTATTTTGGCCTCTAATTTGGAAGCGAATGTATATCGACTGCTTCCATTTCGATACATTCCTACTGCACCCAGGATAAAAAGCAAATTGCTCAATATAGATCTATCTTTTGACCGACGTCAATCAGTCTTCCTTGGGCGGATTAGTACAGCCAAGCCAATATACCTGGAAAAGAATACCTGAAATAAACGATACGGAAAATGCTGAACATACTAAAGAAAACGGCAACAGGGATGAGTAATATAAAAATATTTTTGAGGCGAAGTACCCTAATTCAATGATAGTATAATAATAATAATATAATCATTTATTTTATAGTACTCCTTATTTGTTCAAAAACGTCCAATAGTTTAGACTGTACGAGGCACTTACATTTCTATTAGAGTGAGATTTATAATCCCACTCTCTTCGTAGTCGGGTAAAATGTGAATGAACAGGACATGATATGCCCCTATGAGCCCCTATGTGTGCTAGAGCTGAATATGGTATCTGTAATCTTGGCCACCCTACGTACATAAGAGAGTTACTTACATATGTGGTCCAACCAGGCTCCTCATAACTTTTTACTGTGATTCATCTCGTTAAAATTCTCAATCGAGGTGCTATTAAGTACCCATGCGACGATTATGACCAATAGAATTTATTGCAATGAAGTTCTTTTATATCGATTTGACGTATAAGAGCTACAAGTTTTTAATTGGTTGTCACCTATATGGTTTTCCTGATAAATACTGTGAAGGTAATTAGTTTGCTTGCTACGAGTTGATACTTAGTTTTAACCGGAGTTAATCCTATTTATAACTAAGGAATAGGTTGGCGTTGGGGTACAAGTAGAGCGGCTTCACGAGTAACGATGAGTATTTGAGTTCTTGTTGGTGTAGTGGTCGGTAAATGCGACTTCTGAGCATGAGATCCTGGGTTTGAATCACGGGTCGGGCAAAGTGTTACTGAGCGTTACCATAAGGTAATCTTCAGTAGGTGCACAGAATCAGAATGTCGTGCCCGGTTGATGATCTATAGGCTCGCCCCCTTTTACATTGGGACTTATAACATTACTGGTGAAATGTGAGTGTACTACACACTTTTGGTCTTCGAAGAATACAGCCGTGATGTTATAATTGTAATTTCAAATTAAGGTACAGCAGCGCAAATAAAAAACTCAAATTCTACAGAACAAGTATTACGGTTTCGTTAAAGTTTTACTTTAAGCCAACATAAACATAGCGGTTCTTAAATTAAAAATAAAGCACGAGTAATGACAGGTTACTTGCTAGCCAGTAGCTCACATTTAAACAAGATCCATTGAATAAGTAATTTAATTTGCTCTTTTATGGGAGCGGGATAATATCTTGCCCGTTTCATTGTATATTTTCATTTGTATCAACATTTTCGATCATACATTAATACGCATTGAAGTTGTTTTTAGTAGGTAATGTTTAAGAAAGTTATGAGTGGCGATGTAATTTATATAAGATAAAGATATAAATAATTTAATCAAAATAGATTTTAAATGTACGTATTTCTGATCGTCGTATATGAGTAAGTCCCCAAAAGCACCCATCTTTCACTTCAGGGTTGAAATAGGGTAAGGTTATGCAAATAGCCTTTAAAACATCATATATTAAACATGGTATATTAACATATGACTTGATATACTGCAAAATTAAGTATCACACTTTCTAAGTAAATAAAAAAGACAAAAATAAATAATTTTACTATAATTAAAAAAACAGCTGATCAAATTTGTTATAACACCTCTTTTTTCTAACTTCTATAGTTTAGAAAAAAAGGCCACCAAGTACTTCATTCTGTTGGCCAGTCTATAGGAATAGAGCAAAATGCCTGAATTTACTAATCAGTCCATCATTTTTTAATGACACAGACATAATGTTTGGTACTTCTATAATAGTATTCCTTTTGATTAACTAACACACATTAAAGGCAGCATCTAATATGTCTAACATGGACTCAAACCATCATCATGATTAATTTAGTTCACAGCGCGGTTTCCAAAACTTTTGCAACAAGATTAATGGCACACATCAAGAGTTCGTTTAGGTACGTACGAGCTCTAGACCCGGGTAATTACGGTATAACGTGATTTTAATGGACCGGCGCAAACATCGACGATTTGTCTTATAAATATTGAGCATCCGATACTTATTTATATGAAGATTTTGAATGTTCTCCATCATTTTGAAGTTCCAGCCTTTCTTGTAAACGATTAAAAAGTAATCAAATTACAACTTGATATCGCTTAGCTTTCTCGCTGGTGTTAATACAAAGAAAATGATTATTGCCGGTTAAGTATTGGGAAGGTGCCGCTATTAAGCATTTCTGCTTAAAGTTTGAACCTGGCTGTAAGTTAAATTGATGAAAATGCAGGGGGCTTGATGATTCGTAATTTGTTATGTAAAACTTAATTATCACTTACATCGTAGCCGTAGGTAACTTGTTTAGTCGGCTTGGTAAGTATGTATAAGCAGTTTTTGCCAAAATTGAGACTCGTATATGGAGAAAGTAGTAAGCAACTACATAGTAAATAACGTCTCTTCAGAATGTATTCGGGCCTTAAATTTTCTCTTTCCTAAACGATGCGAGCACAGAGCCTGTTGCTTTTCGTCTGGAGAATATAATCGTTGACCACACGCATCGAGCAACCGCGATCTGTGTTTTGTTACCTCCACTATTAATACATGCTTGGAACTTAGTACAAACGATTTTCACGGCGCAGTCCGCGCATGCGCTTGCGTCCACGCTTAATTTCCATAGCTTCACAGTTAAACACTATTTATTTGTTCTGAAAATACATTTACTCGGTCTGACGTCTGATCGAACAGTTTTAAACGGTGGAAAAACATATGTGTTACGAATTAGATCGGTTAATGTTTAACTTTCAATGCACGTTTTACTTTAATGTGGTTTTATTGTTACTGTTTCAACAGGCATTTGAAGTATCTATCTAATGCCCGGATGCGGTAAAGTTAGTTCATTCATGTTTCGAAGAGAATAAAAATCAAAACGTGGAAGCTGTGTTAAAACAGCACTACCTTACTACGTTAGAATGTTCTATTTTAGTTTTCATTCATTCGTTTTTCAAAGTCCATGTAGGTCTTGTCTCTAACTGACAGCCTCTTTGGCCGAGTAGCCACTGATTAGATCTCTAAGTTAGACTAAGTCGATATTATGGAAACTTTCAAAAGCTGGTCTCATACTATTACTGTCCTAGCAAACTTAGCTTTTAGTATCGTCAACCTTCATTACCAAATCTTCGAAGAAACGCAAGTTCTTCAACATTAAAAAAAAACATTAAGCCTTGAAAAATATGTATAAAAGTCTAGAAATCTCTAATAGAAAAATAAAGTAGTAAACAGCGGATTTGTGGGATAATTTATAGCCAAAGTAATTACACGGTTGATTGGTCCCACAAACCAAGCGTTTGGAGGAACAGTGTTATGGTCAGGTGATTAAGGATATCCTACCACTATGTATCCCTCGACAAGGTCATGGGAATGCTAATACGTATTCAGGCGTGATGAGTATGAAATATACCCTTTTTCCAGCTGACTAAGCAATGAAGGAACTCTAGCTATCGATGGTAATCAAAGGCTGGAGACCACATTATCATCAGCAGCTCTGCCAACTGAGCTATCGTGCAAGGTAACTTGAACTATTTCTCAAATTTTCTTTACCATTTGAGCATATTGCTACAAGCTTTAAAATATAAATCGTTGGTATTTTAAGAAACTATTCTTCGACCTTCTTAGCAATCGGCGTCAATAGTCGTTATATTTCAACATATAGCTGTATTTGTATTTTCAGTTTTAATGACTTCGCACCGCGACCTTTTTCGATGGAATCCTTCAATAACCCATAAAAGATCAACAACTTTCTATAAAAACATTGTGACTTAAAACCTCCGCGGAATTAAATAGACTAGTTACATTTATCGAATAAAGAATAAAATAAACTTTTTCTTCGTTATAATACTTTTTAAATTCAGCGACAAGAAGTTTTATATTGAAGCATGAAACTACAGACTCTACAATATACAATAAAGGGCAATAATAACACAGTCGGTTACAATCACGCAGTTCCGTCCGAGCTGGCAGATGTTCATCGAAGCAATGCGCAGGAGTCGAAGGCGCATTGTAATCAGTGTGCTCGTCCCGTGACCGACTTCAAGGAGGGTGCGTTATGCTTTTTGCTTACAGCCATATAATGTAGGTAGGAGTCATGACCACTGACCGAAGTTCCTAACGTTCCTTTCGTTATTTTTTTTTTAATTTATCTATTTTATACACTTGTAAGGAGTTTAATTGTTGTAATCTTTACGTTGAATTTATATGGTAATTAATACAATATTTTATGAGCTCTTTCTTAAAGAGTGACTATAATGACTGATGAATGCATGAGGGTCATAGTTGCCTGAAAATGAGGTTTTCCAATTATCAAATTATCACATTTTATCTAAACCTTAAATAGATTTTAGAACATTTATTTCAAACTTTTACTAAATTTTATATCTTTCAATTATTTTTTTTGTTCTGGTTTTTGTAGTAATTTTTGATCACGATGTTAGGGGAACCTATTATATTTGTGTATTGAGTATAAAACTATTCAACGTAAGCCTCCTTGTGTTCTTGATTGATGTTTGTAGGCGTAGCAGACTTCAATCAGGCTCCATCAATCAGCTAAGGTTGCATTTTAATTGGAGAAACCTGGATCCCGAATTGATTGTTATTCATTTTCTAATGATTCAAGAAAAAGCAAGGAATGTGGATTAGAAATAACGATGAGAAGATTTAATTTGAACACCAATATCATCAGTATTTTTTGCCAGATGAATGTTAAGAAAAAGAACAGGCAATATTGAAATTAGTTTTTAAATTGTGTTTTACCAAAAAATGTTGCTGTTATGAAGAATGACACCAAACTTGCAGATGCACCTATATATCTTATGAAGTAACTAAGTACGGTCTAAAAATAACTCAATAACACAAGCCACATACAAAACAATTTCTTGAAATTAAATTATACGAGGTACAATGACATGTAATGTGCACTTACGCGGCACGGTAAATCTCGCTCACGACATCAGCACCAGTAATCACATAAATTGGACTTCCTGCGAGGGGTGACCACTCTGTACCTACAGACTTCTCCGCCCAATTGCAACGTGCATTACAGACCTCCTTACTGTGATTATCTTCATGTCGTTTCCTTCAAGTAGGGTGTCTACACAGCGTGGTTCCTCGGCGCACCTTTTTATTCATAATTCTTCGCTTTGCTCTGATGCGTTTTGGTGAATGACCGGTGAGAGTAAAAAAGTGAATCACAGGAATCACGGTGTCTTAACACGGCAAAACGGCTAACTGATTCTCTCCAACTGACAGATTTTAAGGCGCTATTAAAAAACAATTACCTCGCATTACTCGAGTGCTTATATTGTGAATTTAATCTTGCTTCATTATACTTTGAACCCGAAATAGAGATCACAATTTTGAATTTAAATTCCATAACGGCCTGCGTGGAGGTTCACGTGACATTTATATCTGCCAATCAGCGAACAATTTCTGTAAATGACGTCCAATTACATGAAGGCGTCTCGGTATGCGCCAATTAGGTGTCGCTGTGCGCGCACCTGGCTCACGATTCGTATGGTCACGCGCGTACTTTGATCGTAAATCGTTTCGATGTAAAAGCACATTGTTGTTGTTATTACGTAAATTTCTATCGATTGAGGTCATTGTTAATAGCGTTGCGAAATATGGGAGCGTATACTGTATACGTACATACATATATGTACGACAGATTGACAGAAATATGGCCAGCTTGATTGCTCGTTAAAGTCGAAAACAAATTAGCTATACCCAAATAAGTTCTTGCTAGGTTAAAAAACCCACAGTAGAATTAATTGTGAGGCTTTTCTTAAAATGGTTTCAATATTATATAATAAGAAAACAATATTTGCATAGTTTACAGTTGTTTATTATAACATTTGTTTTGAAAAATGTGGTTTGACATCTTGTAAAATTTCAATTGTAATTGGTATATCTTGCTAAGCTTTAGATCAATGTAACATGATCTAAGTGTAAAGCAGTCACCTCTACTTCTTTTATACCTAGGTGTATAATTCGTTAAAATCAACGTTTAAAAACTGTAAAAGTTACTAATACTATTCATAATTTTGAGTAGATTTGTGCTTAGGTATAGCGATGAAATTATTTGTATTGGCTTCATCATCGATTAGGTAAAAATGGATGTTTGTTTTAGATATTGCAGCACCAGGGAAGCAGCAGACATCGATGTTATTCTAACTAGGTTCACTGCAAAAAAGGTAACGTGAGTATGCTCGGCTCATTGTCGTACGATGTTAGAGGAAGCGGCGATTACTTGCTGCTAATGAGGAAGTAGTCGTTGTGGCGACTGACTGGCTGTATCCTGCACACAGGATGTGTGCGTTGTGATGCGAGACTTCTATTGTGACGGGGATTAGACTCGCATCTATATATGGGCTACGTTGTCACATAAACACACAAACTATATGATATCTTTAGATAAATAACCATTACGCAGATATTAAAGTGAAAACAAAGTCGTTTAAACAGTTTTTGTAATTTTCGCATCTTCGTTTTGATGATGAATACCAATTAAATTAATTTGTTACCTCTTCAAGTAAAAAATGTTTTGCCTCATTTGATCTTTATTATATTATTTCTTCATTAGACAAAAAAATCTACGTATAATTTACAGCAACGGTCATCCATAGTGTGACGGTCTGAAGGAGACGTGGGCACTGACCCATTGCGTTGGGAACACCTTGACCTTAATCAAGGGACACCTGTGCGAGGGCTCCTTGGGGAATCTTAATCATGGGAACCGTGCCAGTTGACTTAGGGGACACCTTTGTAAGAAACGGTTCTTACAGAAAAGGGAAATTAGCATGTTGGGGTACGATGTTCAAAAATATATAGGTATTACGTAATTATGATTAAGCAATTCGCAAATAAGTAGATGCTCTAATATGATTTATATTTAGGAACAAAACAATATTTGAATGTATGTACGTTCACCCCGCGATATAGTCAAAAGTCCAAAAGTGTATCGCGACTCTCGACTCGCGCCAACAACGTAAACCAAAGCTTATGAACGCGTCAGAGTAAACAACCCTTTTGTGCGCGCAGTAATCCCGCCAAAATTGCGCGCCAAATGCTAAACATTTGTCAATGGAGTGGCCAACAATGGCTCATTGATAGCGGGCACCTGTAGAGGGGTTCCCCGAGTCCCCACACGTGGCAACTGGCAACATATGCAGCTCTCACCTGGTGCTGAAAATCTCGCCCCTCATCCACGAGGGGTAGTTGTTTTACCCACACATGTCACCGGCGGCTGCTACCGACAGATGCTAAAATACGTTGGTGCTGACATAGATGTTATTGTTATGATCATTTGAATACGATGAAAGATTTTTATTGGTTACTTACTTTCGCTCGCAGACGCGCTCGTAAAATCATTGGTGGTATGTGAATTTAAAACGTCTCAAATGTACATTCATTTTCTCTTTCTCATTAATTTTGAAATTCTGGAAGAAATACGTAGGCATACCGCACCTACGATAGAGCACACGCACCAGATTTTCCGCTCTAATTATTACGATATTCATTAAAATTGCCAATTCCGCAGTTTCATGTTTATCAAACTCAGTGATTTTCACAGATGGGCGGAATTAGAATTATATCTTGAGCCCTACTGAATGCTTGGTCTACATAAATGTATCTGTCTTACGTCGCCCTTATTTAAAACATTTTAAATATACAAAAATCTTAATATGAGTTTCCGTTATGAATCATATTTGAAATGTCAATATTAGTCTAGTATCGTTGACCTCCAGGTGTGGTTGATGCGCTTGACATCTGCGCGTGCACACCGCATTGCAATCCTATTGTTACTGTTATTGTTGGTTACTGTATTGTATTAAACATAATGGACCGCGATCCGGTTAGATAACTGTTCAAATTAAAATTATAAACATACCTAATGTTTCACAAAGAAATAATAACATCCTACACTAAAAGTTTAATAATTTGATTTATGTAATTTTAACCCAAAGAAAGGTAACTCTATGTTTTGTAATACTGTACGTGTTTGTACTTATATACCATGACTCCACAAATATAATTGTGCCATCGCACTCACGTAGACTTGAAGCATACCGAATAACAATTCACATTCTATGTTCCACTATATAACAACTTAGCTATATACAATGTAACCTACATAAAAACATGTGCGTAGACACGTTCCTCGCATCGAACATGACATTTATATTATCATTGATATATATTCAGGCATCATAAAACCTCCATGATCTTTGCCATTAAAATCACATTTTGTCGTGAAACAATCTGAGGGGCTCAAGTCGTACGAAATGACGCGTGTTTCCTAACATATGCTGCGGAATGGATATGTTTTATGTTACCCATTATTGAACTACTTACATAGCTATTAAATAAGCCCATCAAAGTTTTATGATTTCAAAGAAAAAACGCTTTTGAGTGTACAAATGATTAGGGTTAGACTTTACGTTTTTAAGTGTTTTTGATAAACCAATTTTGTTGGGTTAACTTCCATTGAAATCGGAATCCGTTGAGCTGTTTTGTTTTTCAGAAGTGTATTAAATAGTAAAAGGTCATGGAAAACATTCAATTCACCGACTACTCTTCTTATAAATATCAAAATTTCGCATTTTTGAACTACCTATTAGCAGATCTAGAGTTTAATATCAAGAATGTATATACAACAAACACATCAACTTACATAATCATTTATTTCACTTAGCACTAAATAGTCTTAATACATGGCTGCTGAAGTTCCGACATCTTCAATTGTTTCTCTATTTCCTTCTGAATGTGTTTAATACACAGTCTTCTCATTTGATTTAGAAGGTTCAGTCCTACGAAGAATAACAATATCACTAGTACCGTTACCACGATGATGTCTAAGGTTGACATGCCGTCCATAGGTTCGTCATGTGCGTGGCCACACATAATAACAACACATTCGTGCTTCAAATAGCAATTTCTGAATAATATCGAATATTCAATAACTTGAATAGAGTGTACGAAATAAAACGCAGTCGTCATCAATATATTTAAAACCGTTTCACAACGCAAGTCGTGAAATGTAAAGCGGAGCGAATGCGATGATATGAATCTAATGGATTGTGCTAGAAATTATAACCTCAATGTGGTCGTAGATCTGAATAATAACTTCTATATAAACTTTATAAACCCAGATCGACAAAGTGTATCAACGATTATGAGTACCAGCTATTAAAGTTAATGGAAAAATAAACAATTACCTTTAATACATACGCTTTAGACGTAAATAAAATCCACTTGTAAGTAGGTAGGTAATATTTCCATATATCTATAGCTTAGCAATCCTTAGTAAGACAAATGCACAATAAACTCGGGTATCGTATTCGTAGATGATTCAACAAAACATGCTCCGTTTACACAGGAGCTGTTATTAATTCAAAGTGGTCGGTCCCAATACGGCTGCTACAAGAATTATAACATACGTAGCATTGCTATCGGTCGGGCCGCGACGCGCCGGCGCCGGCGGCGCGCCGTTGTGCAAATCATGCGCATGCAGAAATGTGAAGCCGCGGTTAAATAACATCGTACTGTTTAAATTACATATTCGGTTTTATATTGATTGAGCACTCACTGTTAAATGCTATAAACCATGTTGTCACCCGAGTTATCTCTGAAGCAGATCCTGTTCTGATCTTGCACTGTTATATCTATAACAGGAAGCTGGTATCGAGCAAACAGCCAGATATTAACCGACAAATAGATATCAATGGAATATTAGCTAGTTGTTGTGCAAAGCCAGCTGCGGTCCATTGATCGCGGCGTGCGCAGCTGGGCTGACCCGCGATAACCCGCGAGGCGCCAGCGAGCCACGTCCGCGCCTGCGCGCTACGCTCCCCATTCATCTCATATTATTGCGATACCTAATAACAGCTGTTAGCGTTGCGCTTGCGACGCGATTAGTCTTAATTGTGCGCTATCACGCGTTTCTATGACCGCCCGCTTATGCAATAAGACCTTAATAAAGATAGTGTTACAGTTAGCGCTGGCTTTAATTGCTGGCGCGAGTGACAATAACATTAATTGTTGTAAATCTACTGCCCAGTGTGTGGAATTATAATGAATATCTTATATAAATTATAATTGCACAATTATATCTATGAATATTCTGAGAAGTAATTATCATGAATACAAAGGTCTGGTTGATTATTCACGTCGCAACTAATCATAAACATCAGAGGTGTCCGACATAAACATCTTACATAAAGTCATTTAAAAAACATCGGCTTATACAGTTTTATCTGCCTACTTATGCAAAATATTAATAGTAGATATTATTATTTTGAAGATGTTGATAATTTTAATCTCATCAAACACCTTCATTATTTCTGTATTTACACTTATTTATATTTGCTAGTTAAGGCCAGATTAAGTTTTTCTATCTTCATTATAAAAACCTATCATATGAAAAGTGAATACTCAACGGTCTCTCGATTCTTGAGTCTACAATTTATACTTATAAGATCCGGTACATACTATTGATCTCATAGTGTATTTCAAAATCCCAATTCTTGGAGAACATAAGCTATAAATTTAGCACATTCCTAAACACTGCAGACATTGCCTAGGAAATGTTAGGAATCTATTATGCCAGACATTGTAGGTAATACTTAACCTTGACCAGTTGAACGAAGTGATCATTATCTCATACAAACTGTGAACAAAAAACAAGCCTTAATCGTTACCTAGAATTCTTAACCGATATTCTGTATTTTTTTAATATAATTATGTCGAGTAGAGATGAGATGAATCGTTTTCTAGCTGAGACCGAGCGCTTTAAAAATATGTGTAAAAATCAAGATAATTACGCGCTATATTACTGGCAGTGAAGGATACGAAGTAAAAACTTTTTTCTTGTTATTTGTCTTTTGTTTTGTGATAGTTTTGAACGAGGCCAGAACTATAAAATTGTTAAGTTCTACGTTTTGCGTGTGCATTGTTACACACAACACAGACTATACTACTTTATAGCATTACCGACGACCGTAAGACAGCTAAGATCATGAATATGCATGCACATTAATTCGATCGCACTCACAGCAGACCAAACAAACATTTCGAACTTTGGTTTCGAAACTTCTAATCAAAGGCACTCCAGACCAATAAAGCATACACGCGCTAATCAGATTTCACCAAACAATCCATTCGATTGGTTGTAGAATTCCGCAACACAACACCGGGGCTGGATACGTGGAACCCAACAAAGGCTTTTGTTTCCACGGCAGCGGCAGCGGCCCTGTAGTTTATAATACTTTTTCGTTTATAAGTTTTTCTCTTGTTGCATTCCCAAAGTGCTGACCGCACCGCTTAGACTTTAAAAAACTGGTTTCCAGACTGCCTCGGCCTTAAATGGAGCGACTTTATAAAATTCTGTGACTCACAAATGCTTCTAATAAAGGTTCTCTGGAATTTGCTAACAGTATGGATGAACTTGTGTGTATAGATGAACCAAAAGTATATAATTCAATTAGGTACACGAAGTAGACGCTACTGACTGACTGACACTTGATCCCCATTCAAACAATTCTCTCTCAATTAAGAGTCTTGACATCAATATCGTAGGAGTTAAAAACTGAATGAATTTATTCGCAGTTCGGCTAGATTGAACACGTACCTCACATAGGTACACGTTCTAGCACAATAAGCAGGTCAAGTTTCTCGGCAGGATGGCGCCAAAACAAGCGCACAGCTGTGCAAGCGCAACTATTTGCGGAAACGAATATCGGATCGCGTAAATATACGTGTGCACTGGACATCGCTGGTGCAATACTCGCGCTACCGTTAAACTGTCCTCTTGACCGACTTAGCTGATGAGACAGATACGTCTTAAGCCATTTGAACGCAAACACTCATTATCTATACACACTGTAGATGTAACTATTTGTTCGCCACAAAAGTGATATATGAATACAGTTTCGTGTTCTGAATACCTACTTATACTTACCTAATCTTACTTCGGTTTACCCCAAAATTTAGGTACCTACCTACATAATGAATAGATACAAGATTTTCATCTCAGGATTAAAAGTTCCAGCGAAATAATTCAAAGCTACCACCCGTGGCTTAATCTTGCGCAGTCCACAAAGCGATGTGTCATTTCCAGCTAATCTGTAGACCACCGTTACTTATCTAAACAAATACATAGCGGAAGCGTTGGTTATAAAAATTAAAGAGAGCCTGTCAACCGGCGCTGTTCAAAAGACAACGGCAACCGCAAATCGCCGCCCGCGAACCAACCAATTTTATACCGAAGATCAATTCCAATCAAAAGAGGTGAAAAAGTCATAAAGTTGTATATTGCGCTTCCATTAAGCCTATGTTTTCTGACAGCATTACGTAGCGTGCTAATTGTGCACCCACAATTCGCCTAACAGCATAATTATCACATTATAGAAAGCGAGCCTATTCCTATAATATTAATTTCGGCCCCAACAGTTATCAGTCTGTAGTAGGAACCCGTTTTACTTGATAAATACCCAGTCAGAAAATCTTAATAATTCTTTATAACTTTCAGTGTGCCTTCTGTTCTCAGTTGCTCTGTGGCACAGCTCCATCAAAATAAATTGTTTACTGGAACGCTGCACGTGTTCACTGCTCGCAGACACTGGCTAATAATTGTGGGATATTTATTCCTTACATTCCGTTTATTGTGCCTTTATTGTGACTGCTAATAAGCGATAAATATATCTCGAACGACACAAGATGTCTATGATGGTAATAATGTATCTTGGTAAATAGCTGCACGATTAATTAAACAAACTAGGTATTTATTATAAATATGTACGTATTGCCGTCCGAAATATAACATAATTTGATTTTTAAAACATCGCGATTTTTCACTCTATTCAAAGCCCAGATCAAAAATTTTACAGAAAGTTGGTTAATTACGCGCGTGACTCATAACATAATCATGAAAGCAGCATAATTTTTCAATCAATGATGCTTATTACTTATTAGTTTAATTGAATATCAATAAGACTATACAATAACAGTCGGTACAATTGTATTTTTGCAAGTATTCTAGGTTTATTAAGTAATTACAGAGTGATTCGGCCTTGCAAGGCCGGTCAAACCACATCGACTGAGTGAGACCAGATAGCAACGTTCTAGAGCTTGGGTCTCGATAACAAGTTTCTAATTTCAAACATTACGAGTATTTTAATCGATTTATATAAAATCCATTTGAATTCGCATTTAAACGTTTCCAATGCTGATATGGAAGTAGTATTGGAGTTGGTTGCTAGGTTGTTACTGTTGTAATTGTGGAAAGTTTTAACTGCAAAATATACTTATGTTTAATTTGATGGTATATTTATTTCACATAAAGTTACTTTGATATATGTATTGTTAAAATATATTAGAGCATTATTGTTATACATAAGGTGAACGTCGCTATTAATTGAAACAATAAAATATTTATGTAAATAAATATACAGACATACATAATACTACAGCACTCGGGCTTATTTTACGATAACGTGTCACTAGCCTTAGATATGTAGAGTTTTAAAAACAGCTACAAAATAACATGTAAACAAAGAAGACCTTAGCAACCACAAAAATAAACCAATTAATTAGAGCTCGTAGGTATAATATACGTAACAAATAAGTATAAAACAGTTCGCGACGAACGGCCTTGTCATAACTGTTTTGTGGTAGATTCGGAATAACCCGCGCTCATTATGTAAATCGATGAACGTCTTGTGAATCTCATCTATACCACAGCTGTTCTTATACTTAGCTACTTTGTTTATCAATAAAAATATTTTGCAACTCTAATGTGTTTTTATGCTCTAAGCGGAGCCAATGTCCAATTTGTACGCGGATGTAGCCGAGAGAGAACAAGTCTAGCGTTTACGTATTAAATGTTAGTTTTACGATGTGATTAGCGCACCCGGTGAGTCTTGATGGTGTGCTTTCAAAGCTTTTGATGATAGAGCCTGGTGATATCTTGACTTTATGAGTTGTTTATGAGAGATAGGTAACACTTATAATTATTATTCAGCCTTCTAATTAGAGTCTAGGAAAGCTTAACTTCGTAACTTCGTGATGCTCGAAAGTAAGTACTTGTAATCTGTGAATAATTACGGTCGTACATTTGTTAGAGGCACTCGCCAGTCTTAATCTGGTACTAGTTTAACAATACCCTGAGGTTATGCCTACTATAGAACGATTCCTAAAAGCTAAGTTTGACATTTTATGCGCACTTAACTACTTAACGTCATAAGTACACAATGATTATAGTTTATAGGTAGTATACATAATTGGAACTATGTATTATAAGACTTTAATTTTAACACCTGAATATAATTTAAGTTTAAATTAATACCTCGATTTATGTGACTTAAGGTCAAAGCACTACGAATAATAAAGTATATAGAGCCAGGTGTTAATCTGACATAAGGATCTACGACATTAAGAATACCTGCCCCATATACATCTAGAATGTATTATCAAATGATAATTTAAATCGACAATAAACAGGCCGGATTGGCGAGCAGATAGCACGAATACTCAGGTGTGAAGATTTGGGCGGATCGCGTTCGGCAGGATCATGTGATTAAGTTATGGCCTTTATAATCGGAATTCGTCTAATGAATAATGCAAACAGTGCTAATGAGGTCACATTTTTCTTCCTCGTCATGTCGGCGGCCTTGCACCTGGCTGGCGCTATCTCGGTCAACAGTTCGCGTCACTAGCACCCGGAACTCGCCACATCACTAGCGCTAGTATGTTATTATAAGGCTTCGCTAGCACCGCGTTAATCTATTTACCGTACAACATACATATAATATAATGCTTTTGTATAGAAAGTTGACACTTTTTGGACCTGAGGTGCACGTGCCCGATTGTAACTATTAAAATGCCGCTGTTATCACACCTATAAGAAGTTATTTATCAAGATTATTCTTCATCAGCGAGAAATCGTGAATAAAAAATACTAAGACATAAAAACATGTCTTAGTATTTTTAAGACATGTTTTTATGTCTTAGTATTTAAAAAATACTAAGAACGGCTAATTATATATATATTATAATGACGCTGTAATTAAAACGATATAATTTATTAATTTTATGCAGTAGATCCGTGCTAACACGTAGCACGCTGTTAATGTAGGGAAAGAAAATAAAATGTCAAATCTTTCAAATTGCGGATTGCCATCTTTCCAAACGAAAGTGGTAATAAAAGTTGTCAAGTTGTCATGCGAGTCGATAATGTATTTTAATAACATTGTTAGAGCTAATAAAGCGGGGCTTCGAGTTGCTAGTTTTTTTTGTTACGCAGCTGCTTTCTGCTTATGCAAATATAATTGATCAATCTGACGCTGATGATAATTCGGCGACGCGATTGGCGTGGCTAAGTGCTTAGCTTTCTGCACGAGACAAATGCTTGTGATATAAGTAGTCATTTGTTTGCTTTATACTTTATAAATAGAATACGCTTTATTACACCTCTATTTAAATCAAAGGACTACTCCATAGGAGTAGGTAAGGAATGTCAGTGTTTTTGAATGAATGGATGGTGTGTTTTAACTTATGTTTATCAACTCTTCTAAAGTAGATTTTTTATCTTATGGTAAACAAGAGTTAACGATTGCGAATGACAACAGGCAGTAAAAGGTCTTGCCTTCTTTATAGAGGACTAGCTGCACCCCGCGGTGTTACCCGCAACATTTTTTCGGGATAAAAAGCCTATGTGTCAATCCAGGGTGTCAGTTACCTCCATATTTAATTTCATTAAAATCCATTCAGTAGTTTTTACGTGAAAGAATAACAAACATTCATCTATACTTACAAACTTCTTACTCATAATATTAGTAGGGAAGTAACAAGCAGGAAACAAATTGGAACTTACTATAATATATAGAAGGGAATAGTTCTTACACTCATATCTCTTCCCTAATAGAAGTAACCGCACGTTCTTTGACTTCTCTTATAGTTTAATGTATGTAAAACGTGAATAATTCACGTTTTATGGTAAAGAGTGAACCTCAAGGTAAACTGTTATCTATAATATTAACACAAATGAGCCCGGCAACAGAATTGATGACTTTCGAGATACGGGTTTGTTAAATAACGTCGATAAAAATAATAATACGATTTAAGTCAGTTAATTTTATCTACAAGATAAAATTATTCTAAGTGTTGTTAAATTTAACCTTTGATTGAACAATACGCCTGTATATACGAAAAAATCTGATTAGGTAGGTAAACCAATTAATAACAACCAGAAATTTGTCAACACGGCGCAATCAGCAAGACGACTTGATTAGCGCTATGGCTAAGCGATTGGACTGTTGCGCTAAGGGTTGCGAGTTCGATTCCCGCTCGGGGCTAAACTTTGTGCACACATGTTTGTCCCGAGTCTGGGTTTGTGTATGTGATATTTCATCTTTGTGAAACGCACCCACGACACAGGAGAAATTCATAGTGTGGGGCGACGTTTAAAAAAAATCAAGTAACAAGGAATACATTGTTATAACCAACCATAGTATCTGGCCAGTAGAACCACAATCGTACTTATATTCTATCATATTTAATTTCTGTGTACATATAATAAACGCGAATGTTTGTGTGGATAGATGTCTGTTGTTGTTCCCATGTTAAATAAGTACTAAAATACCTGCCTAACCTACTTACACTCAGGTAATGCTTACTTAAAATCAATAAAGATATCTTATTCTGAAGTAAACAACGGTCGTATATGGTAGATATATTATAAGTATCACACACAAAGGCCACAATTATGAGTGTAGTTAATACCTGACCTTAAGTATGACTAAGTTAATCTCACCGCCGATGTTTCCGATCGTAAAAACTTGCAACAACGCGCTCTGTCATACACAACCTAATTTATGAAGCTCGCGGACTTTGCCAACATAAATTTTCTATGAAAAGCATACTATGCAGTCAATTTTCTACTTTAGGTACTATATCTTAAGAGCTGTTTTAAACTTTTTTGTCAGCAATAAGGTTGGTAAGGATTTAACAGCGACACACTCCTCTCGAATAAGTTTGATGGTTATTTTACAACCCTGTTCTAATTACGAGGTTTCCTCTCACTCGGATACTAGGACACGACAAACCGATTGTTTGTGGCCACATTAAAATTGTGTTCATGTAAAAACTTTATGGTTGTTCGTTGTATAACTCTTTGTTGAATTAGTTTCGCGGCAGTTTCCTTCAGGTCGTTTGTTAACTCTTGAATTATAAAAACAGTAGAACGTAAGAGCTCTAGAACGAACAGTAGGACGTACGAACTCGTACAAGCTTAAAATTAACCTCGACTGAAGCTTTAAGGCTTCAATAAAAATAAAATAAAATTGTATTAGGGAATGAATTCAAGATTTGCGAAACAGAGTTTTAATTAGTTGGTATTATCGTTTGAAGTTGATTTTACTATATTGAAATAGCTTGAGCCTGGATAAGGCGATGTAGAGTCAGTATTTGCAACTCTCTGTCGACTACATAATCAAAAAACTTTCTTCATAATTTTTGGTAAAAATGTATCTTGATTTCGCAATCACGATTGCAAATTGCTACACTTGTTACTCTTTAATCTTTATATAAAGTAATTTAACTTTCATTTTAATTTGTGCAAGCTGTATAGTGAGTAAACTTTGTATAATTACATCCTGCCCATACAATATATGTTGCCATTGAGATTATTTCACTATCAGTTTACTTACCGCCGCAATCAGACACATTTTATGATTGCTTAAACTGTCATATAGTTATATATATATAAGGACTGAAACACATAACAGCGTTGAAGCGCCGCAAAGCTGAAATCGGCATCGCCATATAGGTATCTTTGGCCAAGGAACCGCTTCTTGTGAACTTAGAACGCTTTGTTTCACGGCAACGCGGTCATTGTTTAGGCCCGAGGTAAAAGTTTTCTTTTCGAAATCTTTACCTAGTATAATTTCAAGTAATCATTAACGTCTCTAAACACGGCGGTTAGTGATTAAGATATGTTTATCAGAAAGTATATAGGTATATTATTATATAAATTCTAAGTGTATAGGCGATATCGCATCTATAACAATTTATCGACAACTGTGTAATATTACAATTAGTTAAAGTAATTTGTCGCAATTCAATCTGTCAGTTCCCGTCGTTAATTCATTAGTTGTCGAACTAATTACATTAACCGTTGTTCTAGTCAGTCGCGATATTTCGGCCGGCAACTGCACGCCGTTTAAAATTCAATATGTTTTGCCATAAATATCCCATTTTACGAGCCATAATCCCGACACATGTCAAACAAATTGTTGACACATTCAAAATGTGACGAAGCCACTTAAATAAAAGATTACGTCTACAAGAGCTGTGCTGT
The DNA here is from genome assembly GCA_946251915.1 of Abrostola triplasia. Classification (NCBI taxonomy): domain Eukaryota; kingdom Metazoa; phylum Arthropoda; class Insecta; order Lepidoptera; family Noctuidae; genus Abrostola; species Abrostola triplasia. The sequence goes on from OX276433.1 coordinate 4,919,969, forward strand.
TTGGTGTGAGAAACTCTCAAAACAAGCCTAATCTCCTTAATTCTCTTGCTTAAGATATTATTTTGCCAGTATTGCACATTGCTACACATTGTATTATTCATTGTTGCTTATTTTTGCCTTATCTTTATAAAAAGTGTGTGGTATGTGTATTGAAGAATTCTGCCATTTATCGGGTTCCGTATCTCAAAAAGGAAAAACAGAACCCTTATTACTGTATTATTCTCAATTAATTGCATAATAAAAATATTTCATGACTTCTCTTGAATTCATTCGCCATCTAAGCTCTAGTAACGCTAATATACCAATGGGAAAACTCGTACACATTTACCAAGCAATCTCTCTTCGTCTCAACTCGTTAACTGATTGATGGTCGTGATCTGAAGCAGGAGCACTTCATTGTGAACATTCTCCTTACATTCGTTTCGACTAAAGTAAAACAATAGCTCCTGAATCTCGTTACACAGTGTACCGATTGACATTTCAATAACAATAAATTAGATCAGTGGTGGCCGCAGCTGCCGGACACGTGCGATGGTCACGACGCCCGAGACATGGGTGCCTCACGGATTTCTGATATCACGACTCGACTCCAAATCGTACATATTCAACAGCCGACAGTTAAAAATGAATGACACATGCTACAAGATATCACGATCAAACTGACTCTTTATGGATACGAAGCATAGGTATGTATGTTTTATTTGGCTAGCTATTCAATTATTTCGCCAACTCCTGGCAGAGATATAAGTTCTGCGATGAAAATTTAATAGAAAAAAATTGGTGACACATTAATAAACCTAGTAGTCCGAAAAATTTCGTTCTATTTTTCAAAAGCTTACTAATTCTTCCCTAATGAACTTTCATAAATCAAACACAATAACCAATTTGCAAAAACATTCCACAACACTGATATCTATAGGTCCGAGTGGCGCGGGCGCAGGTCGGAGGTTGGGGCCGTGCGGCGCCTGCGTCACTGTATCAACTTGCTAATTCATGCCACACCGGCCAGCTGGCCACAAGCAAAACAACCATGGCCCTTGTTTTGCCTGGAATATTCGACAAATTTGAATTTCACACCTATTCATATACGGTACATTTACCACCTGACAAAAAAAAAATAATAGAATTCAATCTGATTGTACGGTAAGTTCGAAAAATATTCCCAAGAAATTCAAATAGGCAAATAAAAATTATAATTAAGTTACCATTTTAAATAACAAACTCGAAAGTGTCCACGTACATGAATAAAAAAGTCACGCTTATTTCCTAGAGCAATAGGCAGAGACCATTGATTTTAAATTCGAACAAACTCATCTTATCTTATTTAAATTACTTTCTACATGCATGTTCGACATGTTTGTGTAAAACATTAAGATGTCAAAGATGTTAAAAAACATTTTAAACTACAGACATGACACTGAAAACAAACAATATAACATTTAAAATAATGGCCACAAAATATGAAGTACAAACATCTAGTAGTCCACGGCCAAGATTATTTCAGTCTGCAAAACGATAAAGTTTACAGCAGATGTTTACAAACAACTGACAAAGCATCCGAGGGCTGCGCCTGCGCCGCCTCGGGGCACGTGTGTCCTGACACCCTAACAGTAACCAGAAGTACTATTTATATTCAGCGCATGTCATATGATGATGCTGTCCAGCGATTATTTGTTCCTGCAGTTGTGATGGAAGTCAAGCGGAACAGTTAAACAGTAGCTTTAACAAAACATTTCGATGAACTTAAAGCCTAGAAGCTTTTTTACTACTATCCAGACATTCCAATATAATATGCATGAGTAGTCATTCATTATGCATTCTCAAATGCGGCTTGAATTTTATACCAATTTTGACCGGATAGAACTCCATAAAGATTTTGACATTGATAAGAGGCTTTGTAAGTTGGTTTTTACAGCTTCTTCACACAAATAAACACATGCATATAACTTCTGGCAAGATTTAAATCAAAACACTGAAAGCTGGTAAGCCAAATAACAACCAAACTTTTTCTGCATTAGTATTGAAATGAAAACTGCGAAGGTGTAATAAAGTAGCTAACTAATTTGCACGCCAACAGACCATGGTCCCGGAAGCACGTTTCCTCTTTGCATACAACAATGGAAGATCATTGTCCATTTGGCTGATGACGTCACCAACTCGACGTGCTTGGGCCTCAGGTGAAATACGAGGACTCATAACTTTACTCTAATGAAGAACACAGAACACAGTTGTACTTGGTAACATCTAAGGGTTAAAAGAGGTTAACGTCTGATAAGAGGCGGCATCAAAAAGCTTCATAAAGGTGGAAAAACAGAAACAAGTGCAAATAACTAATGCAATCTTATCGCATTTTCGGACCTATCCTTACAAAGATATTATTAAGCTTTATTACTTCATAATTTAATCAAGAAATAAATATTAAGTGACGTAGTTCGCATTACCATGTTACTGTGATACTGGGAAATGTGCGGTTGGATATTCACGAATTAAAGATACAGCGAGCAAACCTAAGGCATCACTAATAAATATACGAATATATTACTGAAATATACATTCACTAGTGTACAATTGAATCCAGTCTATTGTTAGCATCTGTTAGAATTGCTAGTTTACAGTCGGCGAGTACAAAGGGGCAAATATCGCGGCATCGACGCCATTGTCTCCATACGCGATGCGCGTGCGCTATCTGCGATTCATACCTTGTTACCCGACGTGACGTAGATCGTGCGATTACCACACTAGTGACGTAATTTCTGTCAGTTCAGATTTTTCAATAAAGCTTTCGACATCTATGTGTGATCGATTGTCTTTGGTAATACTTCTTGGATAATAGAAAGTTGTGACAGTTAATTACTCAAGCCTCGATAAACATTCACCGTCATCACCGTTTTGAGAATACAGTGAACAAATACCAGTAAACTAGGTTGTAGCGACTATTGTAGCCGAACTAGTAATCGAGTATCGCATGGATTACTCGATACATACTCGATCATAAACATAATTCCCCGTGTCTTCTTTACAGAACCCAAAGTTCCGTTTTCTTTTAAACATTTCCATTTTTACAATGACCGACCATCATATAAAGTTATAATTAACTATATCTTTATTAGGTACTCATATGACTTGGAACAACATAATAGATAGTAAATCAAAGCAAACACTAGACTGTGTCTGTATGTTCAGTGTTTCAGAGCACATGTGATGATCAATCTGCAGAGCACGTGGCTCCACAGCGGTGTCGCTGTCGCCGCCTGCGCCTGCGCCGCTCAATGCGCCCTTGTCTTGCGCACGCACATGCGATGCCCACATGCGCTAATATTTTGGTACTTCATCTAAATTAAACATTGATTCAAATACTAATAGAATGCTCAAACGTTCAGAATGTATACATCAGTATATTACGTTTTTTAGTAAAGCGATGCAGTGTTAAGGACTTCTTTTAGGTTCATGGATGTCAGCATATAGTTTTGATAGCCTATCACACTTAAGCTCGTCTTTAGTGTAGTAATCACAAGTAGAACTAACAGTTACATACATAATTAGCACATGTAGAACATCGTAAAACTAAACTCTACCTACACCGCAATGTAACTTAGATATAAATCTTAATCATCATTAACATTTTACGGCACGCTGCGTCATAAATTACTCTATCAGATAAATACAACAGCTAGATATTTTATGAGTAATATTAAGCGGCTTGATTGAGTTCCATCGGATTAAGTAGTGAAGTACTTATACGAGTATTTGGGGGGAATAAATAAAGAATCATGACTTACTCATATGATTAGTGCTAGCTACAGCGTACAATGCTGTAAGCTTTTAATTATGCTGCGTGACGTGAGCTGTCAATTCCAAAAGATGGCGGAGTACCAAACGTAATTTATTAAAAAAATAATTACTGTTTTTTTTTTGTGAATATTCTATACATTTTAATAGTTATCGTGCTATTTGCAATGGAGACGAATCCAACAAATTAAAAACCATGTAAATTGATCCCGCATTTCTCGAGTTATAAGTGTTCTAACAAACCCGAGTTTTTTATATGTATAGACGTAGATACTGTTTGGCGAATCACGATAGCTCATATGCAAACTGGACACGCATCCAACACAAAGCCTGATTCGTCCGGCCGGATGGAAAAGAATATCATTATATTCCTGAATTATTATGTTTAACGACAATAGATGCCCATATATATGTTTGGCATTACCATACAAATGTCATTCTTTATAACAAAGCTATCACGCTTTATAGATAGACGGGTAATAAAAATACCAGTCTTTAGAGAACAATCTCAGGTTGCAAATTGTCTCTTCATACTAAGGACACAATTTAAATTAAGCAAAAATTTGTAAGTAATGTTAAATGTTGTAAAAGACAAGAGTTAAGTGGGAAACGAGAAATATTTATAAGAATGTCATAAAACTGCAGACTTTACTGGCTTATAATTGACTTATTTGTTTTAGTCCCATTATGTAAGTCCTTAAAGAAACCGACCGCAGAAAGTTTACATTTAACCCTTCAAATTATCAGCGGGATATAAATGATGTCACGAGCCCTTCTTTTTTTAGATCAGTGAGAAATATATAATTATATAACTATGTCCTAAAGTTCCGTCTGTATCACTTTGTCAAGCTATCCGTCGCATCTCAACGACAAGGAGTGACGTCTTGTCGGCCTGTCGCCCCGACTCGCCCGTGTCGCTCACCGACAACGCCAATTCCGACGTTTTTAGGTGAACTCGAAAATATTATAAGATTATTTATAAATCTCTGACGACACTTCGGTCATTCTTCTTAATTAGCTACTAAATTTATAGACTAGAAAGCGCTTCACATTTTTAATAAGTGGTCGGGAATCCAAAGAATTTACATCAACAACAAAATTAATTTAATTTTATAATGAATTGCTCTACACGAATCATATATAAAAATACTGGACATTTTGTAGGTTCTTTCTTTAATAAAAATATTTAAAAGCGGCTTAGACTCCAGACAGACACTTGATTAGTCATCTGAGAATAATTTTGAGCGTGTACGTTCAATATCCACGTTACTGGAAGCCAAAACTTTTAACGAGCCCACCCCGCCGCCACCGCCATGTGCAAAGCAGATTCATCGTTTTCCATGACGATTGCCCAAAATCCTGCAGTCCACATGGACGTGAGAACTACAGAAACATTTGTTGGAGAAAGAAACACTCGTTCGTAATACTGAACGGTTCGCACCTACTTACGAAAAAACATATGGGGAGTCGTAACAAGGCTATCGGCCATTTCCAATTGTTTTACAAATAAGCACTTGTAAAGTCAGATGGCTTTATTACTGAACATCTGTTCCCTAGAAATGGAAAATATTTTCGACATAGAATGTTACCGTTTACATTTAGGTGTTTATTTTGTAAATATATGTATAACGACGCGGTATAAAACAGATTTATGATAATTTACTGTAAATCCAACAAATTCCCACATTTTATCAATGATATTTTACATAATAAGACGTACTTATATATTTGGTATCCCAAATGAATATTTTATAATAGAGCCACCTGGGTAGATGCGTAGGATTCACCAGATGATACACAGCACACGTGCTCGCAGCTGTACGCACAGATGATCGCACGTGTGGGTCTCAGCACCAATATCCTTGAATTGATGCTTTCCTAGTACAATAATGGTTTATTGTGTGTTCGAATACCCTGTTGTTTGCTAAAAAATGTTGTCCCTGCATTTTGCACTTAATCACCTCAGGTAAAAAGCCTAATAGAGTGTAAATTGTCTTAATTCATACATACACTTACTTCATTGAACCTAATAATTAACTGCGACATAATACACAAAAAATATTAAAAGAAAGTCCCACTATGAGATATTCTACGTTCTAAGTGTTCCAATGTTGTCTGACTCGCCAAATAGTGAGAGGGATATATCAGCCAGAGGTCGCGACTCCACATCTAAATAATCTTAACGTGAGTTATTTCGTACATTATGCAGTTGTGGTCACGAATCTAGTGCATTTCCTTATTACGAACAAGCTATCTTAAATCCACATTCATGTTGTATAATAAAACCATGTATTTGTTACCGAGTCACCATAGAGCGTCTAATCAATACTTTCCGGTCGAGGTAAGGATTAACGAGCCAGATAATTAGCCGCAAGTGCGCACATACCAGCACTGATTGATAACGTTTCAAGTACTTATTCAACACTATGGTATACAAATTACAGCAGCGTATCGCGACAGTTGCCAGTCTTATTAGGTAGATACGCTATCACCGCGCATCTGTCGACTTGGCTACGGTTATTACACGAAGCGTAGGATAAAAGGCGACGTATGCGATTCCGATGCGTCATCGTATTATAGGGCGTGGGTCATGTTCGTACCTCGAGAGCAAACCCATTCCTAAGTGCAATGAACTTTAAGATTTTCTGCCTTGTTTATGTAATTCTCAGTTTATTTATACAAAACGAAAGAATTGCTACGCATTACCTACGGCTGTCAAAGTTTATTAAGCACGTAGACACGCACACTACACACATATTATTTCAAGTTTTAGACTTAAGAAATCATGACCTTTTTAACCAACTACCAAGGAAGAGTTGTTTTTAGTCAACGTAGCTTACAGTGTTTTATGTTTCTTTACTCCAGTAATATCTGAAGGTTAATGAACTAGATAGTAAAGTTCACGTGTCATCCATATTATAGATTTGCAGGAATTCTATCCCTTCTACAGAAAGCTACGACAAATCCATAAAAAACAAATGGTGTTGATAATGAACTTTACTTGCCTTAGGAACTTAATTAAATAATTCTGCGTAAAACTCATAAGAAATGTTTTCTTAGAACCACTAATTATCTAATAATACACATGAATACTCATCCACAATTGAATAAGTTCCAAGAATTACCTACGTTTAATTTAATAAAAACATATTACTACGCAATAAAATTACAGATTACAACGCACCAAAATCGCAATGTTTTTATAGATAAGTCTCATTCGTGTGTCGGTTATCTTAAGCCTGATTTATAAACAGTCACAATAACCTGGTGCACCTGAATGTACTGAATAATTCGGTCACATGCAGAAACGTCATCAAATCAGCCTAAACAATACTTATTTACGATAACAACCAGTACATTTGATAAAAATATTAGATAAGACCGCTATTGTTTGAAAATATATTTACGATAGTGGATGTTAGTTTATTTGCTACTTCACTTTGATTTAATGTAGGTACTATAGATATTAGTCTACATGAATCATCGCATTGCAGTAAAAATGACTTGTGTTTTGTAAACGTAATTAGGAGATTACGTAAGAATTCAATTTTATATTCGTATCAAGTATTTGCACTCAATCAGTATCAATGACACATACATACAAATTTACGCCCGTAAACGTCGAAGGGGTATGCAAAATAGTATATACTCCATTATCAGGAGCCTGTACACATGTCGCCGCTCTTTATTGCGGATGGCTCCTATGAAATAGGTGGCAAGCCTATTGCCATGCATCGCACCCACAAGTAAGCTACAATTAATAGTATTAATAACCATCAGAATATATCTGAAACTTATCTATACATATAATATAACTAGCTGTTGCCCGCGACTTCGTCCGCGTGAATTTCGAATTAAGGGGTATGAAAAATAGATGTCGGCCGATTCTCAGACCTACTCAATACGCTCACAAAATTTCATGAGAATCGGTCTAGCCGTTTCGGAGGATTATGGGAACGAAAACTGTGACACGAAAATTTTATATATATAGATATAAATCATTCTTGCACCATAAGTAACATATTATTTCTTTGTAACGTTGTTTTCAGACCCACTGAAAAAAACAAATTTAAATCGAACCATTTTACGCACTGTAATAATTTTTTTATGGCATTATCATGTCTACATTCAGTCTCCACACAGGACGTATAAACAATGCCTTAACCCAATGAAAGAGTAACTAGGTGAATTTAAGTTAATCACCACAAGAATCTCTGGTACCATAACACAACCTCGCACAATGTTATCAGCGCTCCCATGTGCAACAGTTCCTGGCTGATAACTGCGCCAATGTGTCGCACAGATTTGCGAACCAGCTAGCTTCCTTACACGTGCACCGGTATGGGAACCGATGCAGTTGCAGCGCACATGGCGAGATAACGACTGTTTTATGAAATGTTTTACAACTAGCGCTTATAGCTTTCCAAAGAAAGGTGATCGCCAAATGTGGGCAACGTTTCCGTCAAACGGAATACAGCGCGGGCGGCCCACCAATAAACTGAAGTAATAAATATCTTATTGTTTCCTTATTCTTCATAATTGAAGCTGGTGGAAATTATTCGCATCTGCGCACTGTTGCACACGTGCATGCGTGTAACTAGTCCATTTGGTACGCGGATGTCTTTGTCTGTTAATGTATATTTATATTACTCTGTTCTGACCACAACCTTTGCTCAGGTGTTCAACAAAGTAAATCCCTTGGATTATATTTTGTGCTTGCTTTCGTGTGACTCGGATACTAATGCGCAGTTTTATTAAGTGTTTATACACTTTACATCTAAACTATATGGGAGACTTAATAATATACTCGGACTACTGCATTGAAATTATCACGAATGTATGAAGGTAATATGATTTTGTATTTTTTATTTATAATGACTAACATGTTTACTATGGCTTTATTAAGCCATATTTTTAACGAGATGTTAAGAAGGGTCGAACCCAAAAACTTGGGCCGAATAACTTCCTTGGTTTACTCAACCATTTTAACTTGTTGTTTCACTGAAAAAGAAAACTTATAATAGAATGTGGAGCGCGTGTAAATTGAGCTGGTCAAAAATAACAGCTATTTGACACAAACAAATGTGAGGAGGGACAGGCTAAAGGCTGCGGCCAGACACCTGCGCGGGAGTCGCCCACGTCACGCGCGGTGACGAATGCTCGCGACATCATTATACTTCCACTAGCTTATTAGTGGCTCCATAGTATAAATCTCTACGCGCCACTAATCGTTTGTTCTATATTTTATTAACCAAATTCGTATCAATCATATCAGACAGCTTTCAGATTCAGTAATATTAGTTACAGTCATTTATTACTTTCAAAGTATTTGGAAGTCTTACGTAATTTAAAATAAAAAATAACATCGTAAAAACCTACAATTCGATTCACGTACTCACGTACAAGACTCATGAATGACATTAACGCAGGTGACATCCAAAAATAAGACGCAGATAAATGACAATGTTCACAGACATCATAAACGGAAAGCAAAGGTGATCTCCCTAATCAAGTGTTGTACAAAAGGCATACAAAGTGTGTCTGCGATCCGGTTCTTAACGCACGTATTAAATTATGCAAGTAATAAAATCCTATTCTGTGTCGACTACAGAACTGTCCCTCTCAAGCACGCAATTTCTCAAAACATTGTCGCGTCATTTTTCATTGCATCAATCAGCCCGCTTATGTGGACCGCGCTTAGATGTTTCAGGGATGTCCCAATCGAAACGAAATGCAATATTTTTAGCTTTATTTCATCGTATCTGAACGTTTCTAAGATAGTTTCTTCTATATTTTGTAATTTTAAACAATGATTTTTAATCATGATAATAATTCATGTAAGTTGATTTGCCCCTAGAAATATTACAGTATCGGGCGAACGATATAATAAGATTATTAAGAAAATGTACTAAATATTTAACGAGTCGCTTTTATGAGTACTATTTCCTTCCAAAAACGTATGAAAGGACAACATACTTAAATTTATTACTACAAAAAAATTATACAAACAGAGCACGGTGAACAGCAAGATAGCATCTCCACGTAGACCAGTAAAACTGTACGTGTTTGGTATTGTGAGTTTCAAGAAACACTATCTGGCACATCCTTGATAAATCTTGCAGGGTTGTCTCATCAACTGTTAAATAGAGTGTGAGCCAATGAATATTTTTATTGACGCGCCTGACGAGTTTACATCGGATCTTGATGTGTACGTCGCATCTTGTAAGTCTTTAAATTCAATAAAAATTAAACCTTACATTGCAAACTTAAGATTCATTTTCGAATGCAAACGCTAATCGACAAACGAGTGAATGAAAATGTATGTTATACGTGGTCAAATAGAATTCAAAATGCAAAATAATTCGCAGGTTAAATGTAACTGAACACGAAAGTCATCACAGTACGCGGGCCAGATCTGCGGGATGATAAGTTCCTTTCTTGTTCGTTTCTTATGCAAATATTGACACAGTGTTACTATCATTAATCAGGCGAAATGACGAGGGTCCGACAATGAGCACTGAATATGCCCAGATGTGAAATGCTTCACGTGCAATCCTGCAAAGAAACTTTGTTTGATCATATCAATCAAGCATAAGGTTTATTAGAATCATAATGTGTACTTTAAAAAGTAGTTGAAGAAAGAATAGCTTAATCAACCTCAATGGGTTTTTTATTATTTCAGCGATTCGTTACGCGCCTATTATTTGGGACTAATGAGTTTACTTATAATTTATTTTATAAGTATAAATAAGTCTAGGTTCAGTGATTCCTGCAGAAGGTCCTTTGTCCATTTCTTCCGAGGTGAATAACTAATTTATTTTAATCTCTAAGCTAACGATTAATCTACGAACTAATCCTTACTTAAAGATTTCGGGTGAAAAGTAAAAAGTTTGCTACCGTAACTAACAAGCCACACGTACTTTAAACGAATCACAATATTTACGGATTGTGGATATAAAAAAACATCGAAGAGGGCGCATGTGTGTCGCAGATTTACATCTGGTAAGTCGCTCCACTGATCTGCTGGTTATCTTTAGTGAAATCTCCATTCAAAGCAACTAACCAAATGTTTCAGTAGCTCTGAGTAGAAAATGTATTGTGACTACATTGATAAAACAAAGCTGACATTAGGTTCTATATAAATATTATTGACTATGATTAGTTCGTAATCGAATATTTTTTTAGATATAAATAAACAAATTATGTAGAATACATTTTTGTTTATTTCACTATGGGTCGATTTTTCAACCGTCAGATAAATTACACTTGATGGATAAAATTGTCATTTTGACAGTTTATGTATGGAAAATATGTCAAAACGTCCTATTTATTTTACTTACTGTAAATTATCTGGTGCTCGAAAAATCGGCCCTAACTCACGACGAAACACAAAATAATTTAAAACACAATTTATTTAAACAGAAATTATTATTAATACAGTGAGCCAGTATGAAAATAGTTTTTCCAAGCTGGCCGGTTTAATATATGTATTTAAGATTTGAATTTCGAATCTATTTCTAAAACCATTATCCCAAAAGCAACGATAACAACTTGCTCTACAACAACTTGTGAAGCCATTATAAAATTATATTATCGTCTTTACGACTTATGGCTTAAATATTTACATATTTTTGAACCCTAGGCTTAATGCATAGTAAATTAAGATTTATCAATCTAATAATAGATTGATACAAAATTAATTAGAAGTTTTCCTAAAACGATGCTTCGCATACAAAAATATTGCAGAGAAAACTAACCATCGGAATCGGAAGAGATATACTAATTCATAGAAGTAAGAAAACATTTCGACTTCGAACTCTATTTTCAAAAGCAGATTTGTTTAAGTAAACACAAGTAAAAACAAAAGAGTATCTTCGGAACAGTCTCCGCATGCGCGGTAAGGGCGGGCTGGCCGGCCGCCCTGCGCGGGCGCCACGTGCGTGCACAGATATAGCCGTATTAACAACGGCGCTCTGTGCTCAGCCATGTGGACCTCGTCCGAGCGGCACATGCTAGCCAGCTGAAAACATTCGCTTTCAGAACTCTCCTCTTGTTTAAGATGTGATTAAACTGCACTGTCTGTTTTCGCATCGCCTTCTTTGATTCCCTTAGGGTTGTTGTGTTCTTGATATAAATTTAACATGCAGTTTACGAACTTTAATTTTAAGTTAAAGTTCGTTTACTGTATGTTAAATTTGTGACTTGATTATATTTTGTATGAGGTCTATTTTAGGGTCGTACGGAGCGCTTTTTATAAAACTTAAGCTACAGACGACATTCAGAGTGCTAGCCGACTATTTAAAACTTTGCTTCGTCAGACATTGTCAATTAATTTACAATTTAATGGTTTTAACGAAAAATACTACCGGCAATAGTGGCATACGTGCACAGGTACAATACAATCATTTGATAATTTTGTCTTTATTGATTCAGGCAAAACGTCACTTATTCTCTCGTGGGAATAGTAAAGGCAGTACTTTCACGACGCCTTCCATTCTTCGAGTCCAGGAGGTGTCTTATCTACTGGATTAGCGCTTTAATCTACAGCGTCATAACCCGCCCATAGTGTGCAAAGTCGGTAATAAAAAGTGTTAGTTTATTAGGGCGTTTGCATACATACGCGGCAGCTGTACGCGCGACTGTCCGTCGCAGCTGCGATTTGCCGCGCGGTGTGAAAAGCGCCGTACCGCGATTCACATAGAGACCAACTGGCCCGTGATTTTATAGGGGAGTTACGCTAACACCTTGTCTAGAGTATGCAGACTGCGACGACACACATTTTGAAGTTTTCCGGTATAGGAAATACTAAAATCGTATTTAATTAACAATAAATAAGAAGCTTTTTGATAGATCACCTTTAAAAAGAATAAATGATATTCTTTGCATCCAATTGTTCTATAACTACACAATTAATATGAGATGGAATTATACCTAGAGCAATTGTAACACTCATAGAGCTGTAAAGACTAATGTAGCTTCTTTTGTAAAACGCCTATCCTATATACAGCGCTAAAATTAAAAGGATCGAGTTGTTATGTCATGCAATTATGATCGTGTCTAACTATACCCAAAAGTGGATAAATTGATGATTCACACGATAACGAAGACAATTGAGCTTTATACTATTTTTAGTTCATAACTGTCGGCCAATTTATAGGCTTGATGATTTTCAAGTACACGTGAACTGACTTCTATACTTATGATGTCATTTATATACATACGACTCGTACTTCGGTGGTCTTTGCGAGGTACAGCAGTATCTAGGTCTTCTGAAATACAGACTATTACCAGGTTTTGCACATTAAATGTATGTATGTACAGGCTTAATTCAGAAAGACTGACATGGAGCGTTCAAGTTGAATAGACGTAAGGTAGCAACAAAACTATGAGTGAGTGAGTATCACACGACGTCCATACTTATTCAATATTAAGATGTTAAAAATTGCTTTTCTATTAATTAGATAGTTGTTAGTATGTATTATACCGTTGTTAGCTACTTCCGACAAACTGTATCTGCAAAGAAAGTATAGGGGCTGAGTAACGGCAAAACCATATAGAGACGCAGAGTAGGGCCTAAGCACCTGTGCCGGCAGGCAGTACCTAATAAAGTTGGTATTAATGATTAGTAGCGTACTTCAAAAACTGTTTGAGCTTTTACGCCAAAAACACACACTCAGCCAAAAATTATACGCCGAGCATGTTAAATTCTCATATTGAATTATCATATAAACGTCAGCATTGTAAACACATCTGTTGAATGCACCGACATGAGAAAACAACGTTACAACAATAAGGGTAACGTCTAAGAAAGTCAACAATAGCAAACAAAGTTAAAAACCCTAAACAACTGCTTTATACAGCAGCCAGGGATAAAAAAACCTACACAAATAATGCAATAGCGCCGTCAACTTCATCACAATACGGTCATATCACATCATCTGCAATTAGGGTCACGAATAATTGACGCCAAAGGTTTAAGGGCGTTTCTTTCACCGAAAAACCGACATTCATAAAGCCCTCATAAGTGAATCAAGATATCGTGCCCCGATACACCTGGCTTTCACCCCGGTACTGGCCTATTTTATTATCGCGTTCAAAGGTGCTCGAAATTCAATAATACTTTCCACGGCTCATTGGTTTCATGAATAGCTATTAATAGTCGACTGAACACGACGACGTGTATTGCGAATTTTTTAATTGTTACCGCAACAATATGTTCGTTTTGATAGAGATCTTTTAATGTTTTGCTGGAACCACCATAGCAGACTACAGTAAGATCTTATCGCTTGCAATAAAAACGATCGTTGCAAATATATCAAGTTTAGTACGAGGCAACTCAACCTGGATCAGACGAGTATGTTAACTAAAGTATCGATAGGTACCTACACAAAGCACAGCAAACTCACTTATCATATTTGCTAACATTAATCTTTCCCAGTCGTTGTGCTTTCGTTCCAGCTTCGTGCCTCTATCGAAATCTCTTTACGTATCATAATCCAATGTCCATTCATCAACGACAACGAATGAGCAAAACGAATCCAGCTAATGGTACTATAGTTCCTTTATCAAAGTTAAGTACCTTCACAATAGAGGCGGCTCCCACGCCGTGTCAAAACACCCCATACGAATATAGCAGCCTTACCATTTTAGTGAGACCTCTTGCTGTTCAAATTTTGTAAAGTCCCGTTGTATGTTATGGGAGGTTTAGTAACATTGGTTTGTTCTGACGGGGTGACGTCGGTCCACGCGCACAGGGTGATCCAATCCGTTTGATCCCCAACATTCATTATAACAACGATTGTGGGAAAATCGACACAGTTTTTGTTATAAATCTGTGGGAGTTTCATTTTGACATTGCAATAAGAGGTCTTTGTTTAATCGCGCACGTAGTTATTATTTCGCAGCACTTAACAATTGAGTTTTCTAGGGAAGGCATGTAAATATTCACATCATATTGTATACATTCCTCGTATGAAACAAAACAAATATCTAGAGGTACTAACGTTTGGTCTTATTGTCATAAATATAATGTTAATTAAAGGCCAAAAAAATCGAGATAACTAAGACCCAGTAAAGAGTTTACCTATTAATAAAACATTAATATTTTCAAACATAATTTAATAACTTTCACTAAGTATCATTCTTCATGTTGTCTTTTAATCAGTGAAAATGTTACAAAAAATAGAATGTAAATCACCCCGAGCGGCGGGCGGTAATGTAAAACTGTCACGTGACCGCCACGCGTCGCCCCCCTTCCCACCGCACCCCACCCCCGCGCCTTCATTACTCCGATTGCTAGGTATTTGTTCACTATGCACGCACGTGGACGGACGTCTGCATTATTAAATGCCTTTTACGCTTATTGCGAATTAAAACCCCCCGCCTATATGGGGGTTACGTTATTAATCTCTAGACAGGGTTGTTAAACGAGACAGCTATATTAAACTGATATAACAATTAGATTACTAAAACAACTGTTTAAAACAAACGTACACCCAGTTATAGTAAGGATAATAGGCAAATGGTAACAGGATATAAGGCTCTAGTAATCAGAATATTCCTGGCGTCTGATTATGGGGTGTTTACTAAGTTACGCAGTTACTGGATTATGGAAATGTAAATGGTATTAGATAGGCAATCGCATCTCAAAATAAAATAAACATATTATTTTCAATAACTTCATGACGACCCGATTAACGATCTATACAAACTTTAACACTACAATGCTACAAGGATTAGATGCGTGTTAGTGTGCATTAAAGTGAGACCGGCCATATTTCTTACGTCATTACTAATATTAACTTGATATATATTATCCGTGTCCATAATGTTTCATCTTCGTGACCTCTTAGTGCGTCTGAAAGGTCTCACGGGTCGGTTCACACAGAAACACCTCCAATCTCACGGGCGCTGCGCATGCGCATACTTCAAACTAAATTATGCCGCGATTTACTTTGGGAACACGATCAGTCTCACGACTGCTGCATACCTATGTAATCCTCGGTTAATAGTTTAATACAAGCTGAGTATCCCAATGTACGAAATATAATAATATTGTTTATAAGAGTTTAAATTCTAAGGCTAAATGCTTTTTTTATTAAAATATCTTATCGGCAGTGCTGCAGCAGTGCTTCGATTGCAAGCAGCTGGTTTCTGCTATAGTTAAAACGCTTTACTATATAAGTACAAGTGTAAAACTTCAGAGGCATTGTCCACGTGTAAAAAGATATCCTAATAATTCGTAAGAAACTAAGGTAATTAACGCGAATATCAGTGCGATATCTTAGTGGAGACTCCTTGCACCCCGTCGCGGTGCGCGTGCGCCGGCGAGCGCTCGGTTCGCTCGTAATTATCCCGACCTGTGACCCGAGCACCGCTTCCCACGCCGCACTGTTCACACGAGAAATCACCGCTTCTCATCGGAACTGAATTTCCAGACTTATTTATATTTTTGTGCCTTTGAAACATCCACGTGAGAATCGGGATGACTCACAATTCCCTTTACAATTAACATTTCGGGACCTGTACAAAGCTTCTGTCTGCTGGCTAAAATATATATTTTATATAAGTCCCCATATAGTGTTTATTATCTAATAGCTACTGCGTCTAAACAGTGTTCATACTTACTAAGATTTAAGCTCTATGAAGCCACTATCAACGTAGCCACTTACTGGACTCAAAAATATAAATTGTACAGTACCGATTGGAATAGAGGAAGCTCTATAATACACGTTTCTATGTACTTTCATTTACCTACAATATATAACCGTTATCTAAATTGATCAAAGTAATATTTCCAATGCGTGCAACGAATTCGATTCAAAACAAAAGTCGATATGTGCACAGCGCACGCGTCGCCACGTGGCGGAAAAGTGCGTAATGAGCCCGCACCTGCACTGTCCGAATTAAGGGATTTCTCGCGCCCTCCCGTGGGAGCGGAGGGTTTATTACATGAATCGAACTGTTTGTTCTGTCAATAAGCACACTCCGAGGAACAATATCGGCTAGCCATGCCATTATTGTTTGGGTTTTATTATTGCCTGCAGCTAAGAAATAGAGGCCGTTGCTTTTATGAGATTAGTTTGAAGCAATATTTATTTCTGTGTGTTTCGGATCTTATCAATAACATATTTTACTTCTACAATACCTAAACTCTCTTAACAATTAAATTGCAATGATTTCCACCCCTACTTAACAAGGGCTTATTAAACGCTCAAAACTATTGTTTCAAAGAGCACTTAACCGCATACACACAATGAGCGTACTAATATCAGTAATAATGCAACAAATAATAGTGATCAATCAGGGTGGGTAGCGTGATGGGAGCGGCACGCGTCCGGCACTCCCACGACACGCGCGAGGGTAAACGCTGCACCCCGGCCTAATGCTAAGACCTTAATGGAAGTAGATACTCATGCGATGTGAACAATAGTGCGATAGTAATGAAACCCTAGAATCACGGATATTGTAAAGGATCGAGATCATTTGATCAGATATCAGTAACCAACATTGAACTTGTTGTTTATTTTTTTGTCGATCTACTATGCCAAAAATATCACCACAATTCTGGTTAGCTTGTTTTGTACTCTTATTATTTAAATTTTCTTGTGCTTAATTAATCTTTCCTTTGGACAAGTCACTTTGCTAAAAGACCGATTCTCTTTCTATACCTCCGCCGTCTTTATAGTGGTAAGGCATACAAACTACCATGGGAACTGAATCCCGGGGGGTCACAAGTTTCCATGACAGTAACGACAGTGTTTGCTTCCTCAATCTAAAGGTAAACCTAAAGAATACAAACACCTTTTGTGATTCCAATTGTCGTGTTCCGAAAACACAAAACTGCAGTGACAAGACAACATGCAATCACAAGACCATGCATTTCCGTTATTACTAATTTCACACCTCAATATTTAAAAGACGTTCATGACAATACCTGACACCTGCACGAACAAAGCCAGTTGACGAACATTTTTGTATCGTACACTTAATATTTACGTAGCCATAAAAACACTTTACGCATTGTCATCGTTTCGGACTCGAGGTGTTTATGTCCGTGCTCATGTACCATTTTTTCATCGTCTACAGTTTTGGATTCCGTAAGTAAACCTTTCGTTCTCTCACCTATAAGGTTATTGTTGACTGAGGTTTACTGAAAATGTTATTTCTTATTTGTAGGTGCATATTATAATTTTATAAATAGACGTCGAGTAGCGACAGACAGGGACAAGTCAAAAGTGGACAGGGAGGCCTTTGCCCTGCAGTGGGACAATAAGGGCTTATAATATATTTTTTTTTTTTTTTAAACCTGAATAAACCAAATCTAGTCTACTTTGTCTTGGTCTAACTAGAGTTACAATAAGGAAGGTCCATTAATATTAAGATACACTCGAACAATTATAAGGAACCCATGACAGAAAACCGACTTCCACTTAACTTTTTCATAAACTTTTTTTAATCCCACTAAAGATACCTGTCGAGCTAAAACAATATTCCGTCAATTGCCCCGCAAGGTGCCTAGACGCAAATTGGCCAGTGGACAATAGGCCACTACGTGAGGACACAATGCGCCCACTGGCACAAATAAATTTCTTCATCGCGAAGCTTAATTTCACAGGTAGCCGTGACAACACGTTCATTCGCTATTGATTTATCTTCACACGACTTGTGTTTTTGTTAAGTAGTTATATCAGTTTTGGCTTTAAGGGCCATATTTTAGTGTCCCTTTGTGATATAAATATTTTAGTTTTGATGAAGGCAAATCCTAACCTAAGTTTTATGCTCAATAGGTGCTAAGTTTCTAGCATCAAAGCCACTTTTAATAGCCGATCAATCTATCATTTTAATTTGGATGCAATTCCACGCTGTGTACCATTTAAACTCAACCACTGCACCTACTCCCGTCACGTCCACGTCAGTCGCACCGCTACAAACGTTCCAATTTATCGAATTACATTATAACGTTAAATGGCCGTCCAAATAACTCAAAATGAAGCAATTCACTACCTGAGTTCCTTACTCCCGCCTCCAAGGTGACTCGTGACTTTTTGCCGCTTCGTTTTTTATGCCCAGTGTTATTGCGATTCGGACCTCTGTGTGGTCGGAGCGATAAAGCAGTTATATAAATACCTTAGCCATTTATAGCACCGTAAGTTAATTAATTCGTAGCCAAACATTAATCTTTTGCGTTACTTATTCATGTTGAGCCTGTGACAAAATTTGTCCTATAATAATAAAGAAGAAATATACGTATCTACAATATAATTTTGACTTCGATAGAGAAGTGTGATATGCAATATAAAGCTTGTTCATGGCAGCAATTTTAAACGCGTCTCGAATAAAAATAGTGATAATAGTATAGTTCATGCCAATACCTAGGTATTATAATGGTTTGATAGATTGATTGAATTTGAACAAACATTGACGACGCTAAATCTGATATGAATGTGTATTGTAGTTTAGTTGATTATATATTTATGACTTTTTATGTGTTGGTATATGTTCTATGGGCCCTGTCCTGTATAATTAACTAGTAGTAAGTTTGTATATGATTATGTTACCTGGAATAAAAAAAATATTATTATTGTTATTTTTTATCCACATAATTATAAAAATACTAAAATCGAGTACCAGAAAGTAGAGCAAATCTCATTATATAAACCAATTCTGCTTCCGACTTCGAAAAGCCGCAAAACTGCACTGCGCACTGCTTTAAAGTTTAAATCAAGTTTTGACTTTTTGAACCTTTGTTTCGGTATTCATATACTTTATTTATTTAAAATAATCATTTTCACTTTAATATACATATTATGTAAGTAAATTCGGTTTATAACTATTATCATCTGTCCTCCTATTACTGCACTTTTTAAAAAGCATTTAACTATAATTACGTTACTTTACATTTATAAATATTAGAAGACAACTCCAGCGAGATAAATAATTAGACTAATGTTTACAAAAACGTGTATGTACTTTACTATAATATCAAGCATCGAAAATTAAGATACATTACAGTCAGCCAGTGTCTCTAGTCCAGAAATATATGAACCTGACTCTACATTATCTAAAGATAGGTAGACACATTATGGTGTTATCTACAGTTTTAATAAAATTGTTAACAATTAAATCCATTTTGTAAATTTCTTTATGTAAGTAAAAGTATGTGGAACATCACAAAAAACTAAATAGTCAAGTACTTTGTAAAGTAAAAAGTGACAAAGCCATTTTCGTTTAAGTCCACACTGAATGTTTCAAATAAGTTGATAAGGACAAGGACGTGCTTGTTTGTAGACACATAATATAAAGTTATACCATATATATTATGTAGTATATAACACATAATTACATAGGTACTGTATAGAATTAAGTATTAAATAGTATTTTTGTCCTTATTTATAGCGCCAGTCAGTTAAGACCGACTCGCCCGTTACAAAGTGTGTGTGATTAATAGACACGTGTCTATTAGGAATCTCGTCAAACAGGATCTGATTTGTTTGATACGTTCAATATTTTATTAAAAAGCGCACTATATTCGAATATCAACGTTGATTTAATAGTCGTTATTTCAAACAAGCATACTTTTGTAATACCGATTTAAATATACAAGTAATAGGTATCGTTGATAAATAATCGATGTTTTTTTAATCGTTTACATCTCACTTCCAATGAACAAATGAAAGGTTTCTTACACGTAAAGAATTATGTTTTTACAATTTAAATGGTTGCCGAGGTAAAGCTCAAAAGGTGTTTTTTCTGCGCAGACGCAGCCTCTGAGACCTGTCGCCGTGGGAGCGCGACAAGTGGATGCCTTCACGTTCACCCATTGTTCGACACCCCTGCAGCCTACACTCACCCCCCTTCACCTCTCAGCCATAAACACCCCCTCCTGAAGGATACGTATTACGTGGTTAAGTAATTCAATAGCTTTTTTGTTAAATTCGGAATGGGACTACATAATATAATCATGGTTCAGTAGTAATACTACCTTTATGAGGCATGAAATCGACCCTTATGACCACTACTACGCTTAGTAAAAGGTAATTCGATAGTAGTTGTTCTCATTGATAAGAAATTTTAATTTTTTTTTTTAAATATTAACTATGGAGACTAGACTTATTTTGACGCGTTTATGTAATTTATATCTCATGTTTGTAGGTTCTACTTACAGAAACAAACAATATAATAATTTTGGAACCCAGAAATAAACAAGACTAAAGTCAGGACAAAGTGCATGTCACGAGCGCAACGGCCTTACTCAGGGCCGCCCAGAGCGGCAGACGCGGCGCCCACCGCCCGACATGGGAAAAATCAGGCTTCGCCGCCCCCGCCCCCGCCCCGCGCGCCCATTGGACCGCCCGGCGCCGCCCCGCGCCCCACCAGCGCGCATAAATACTACGGCGATACGCGCATCTCCTCATTCCTCGCTCGCAAATCGCGCCTAACGCACGTCCCGCGTTTGTGTTTGTTCCAACCCAGTGTTCGTGTTCAGTGACAGTCACAATGAAAGCGATAACAGCAGTGTGCGCGACTGGCGCCTCCGTCCCGGCGATCGCCAGCGGCCGAGTGCAGCGGCACCGCGAAGGAGAGAACGCAGAGATACAGATGTATCTCTCCAAACTTCAGGACTTGGTGCCCTTCATGCCCAAGAACAGGAAGATCTCGAAGCTGGAGGTGATTCAGCACGTGATCGACTATATCTGCGACCTGCAGTCGGCGCTGGAGAACCACCCGGCCATGGACCAGTTCGACGCGGAGGGCGCGCTGGCGTCGCCGCCGTGCGCCGCGGCGCCGCAGCCTCGCCCGCACAGGCGCCCGCTAGGACCTCGCTCTACGCCCAACACCTTCCTGCGCAAAACAGCCCCCATTCAAGAACACAGAAATCAAACTGTAAGTTTCTATATTTTGACTCTACCTACTTTAGTTATATGATTAACTCTATATTTCTTTCTAAGTTTAGACATTTTACTATTATATTAATGTAATAAATAATATTAATAACTAATAAAATATCGATCTTCTTAATGCTCTACACTAAACTTAACTATTTAGTAGTAATTCACGTTTGTAGAACAAACTAACTACTGTCGCTTATAAGGATCATTAATTTCCGAGTAGAAAGTTTACTCACCAATAACAAATGCATCTTAGTCAAACAACACGTGCAAAGGCCATTAGTGGCTTTCAGAACAGATAATGTGGCTGTTGCACTAGTTAGTAAGAGATACCTACTATTGCATAAAAAGTAAATGAAATCGGCCGTGTCGGTGTTTTTGCGGCGCGCGCGCACCTGCGTGTTTCGCAAGCGCGGGAAGGTAAAAGCGGAGATGCCGAGTTTCACAACACACCGCCACACGCATCACCATGACAATTATTTCATAGATCAATTTGTTATGTCACCAGTACGCTAGTTTAGGGTATGAGCATGCCAAAATATTGATTGTTTAATAAGTCTTCCTCTCGATAAACAATCTATGATCATTTAGATGTGTATTGCAGCACTAATGATCTAGTTGTATATGAATGTTGTCACATAAACATCAATATCAAATCTATAATCGCAAGCGCATATTAAATCATAGATTCGGTAAATAAGCAATCTCGGTGTAAACCGCTGTTCACGCATGCGTGACTGCTGTTTTGAATTTCAGCCTTGAAGCGCGGCCACCTGCGCCGGCGCCGCGTAAACGACCATGTACTGACACACTATCTGAATATTCAACACATATTTATCTTGCTCGTTTAACATTCCGCCTGACACCTGTGTGTGATTGCCATTTCGTCATTCCCATTTACCGTGACAGAACATTAACAAAGTTCGTCGGTGGCTCGGTTCTACTGTCTGTAGCTACGCAATTAGACGAATGCCAAGCTCTAGAGCAACTAAAAATGCTGCAGGTCGCATTGAGATAGTTGTGTATGTCCGCTCGCGGCAGGTGCATCTTGCAGGATTTATTCGAGCGCTGTGCGATTACGAGCCCCAGGCGCAATGCGCGCTCGTTAATACTTGGTCGCGCCACGTAAATTTTAATCACTGCCAGTTGTTGGAACCGAGGGAAATGTTCAAAACAAGCGTGATTTAAGAGACGCAGCGTGCCGTGCTGTATTTACAGCGACGCAACTGCCACATACAAGTGCTTGCAGTACAATCTTGAATTATGAACAACTCTGCCACGGGCAGGTACCATCCCACTCTTAAACTCGTGACAGACGACACCAATACAAAAACCGTATATTTGGCGTGTGTAATGTATGAGCACGTTTTTGTACCGTGACTTGTTTATAAAACTACGTAGTTCTTCGTGATTTTCGCCAACTATAAAAGATAATTCTCTCTATTATGTAACATTATTTTGCAATACAGGTAGTAAACGCTGAATACATGATTAGCAACCAAAATACTTTCTATGTAAAACATATAGCAGTTACGAATGCATGTTTGAATAAGATAGATAAAATATTTGCCGTTAAACACCAGTAAACAACTTATCAGCAGAACAACAAACAACATCTATTAATTAGTGTCGGGCGCCGGCAGGATATCGCGTATCCACAGATATTTACTAATATACCGCCTACTACAATATCGGAATGTAGACTAATCGAGCCGCATTCTTGAATACAAAATGTGGAATATTTATTCGCACAAGGACATAAAACACGAACGATATTCGATCTTCGTTTTCCCAAATATACGAGTACAATAGTTGTTCTTAAGGCCTAGAAAGAATATCTCGGCTCGGGGCAATCGTGTTGGAATTCGTATCTCCATCGTGCTCGTCGTGAGGCGGCATTTCACGACAGTATCTCGTGGGCCATCGGGCGCCGCTGTGTGCCACAAACCTCCGGTCACGAGCATACGCCACGCTGCCACGGCGACCGTAATTGTTGCCTGCAGCTGCCGCCCGCCGGCATTCGAAAGGCCGTGAGATCAATCCACTCGGCTCTTGTGATACTACTGCTCTTTAAAATCACCGTCAATCTTTTCCTGCCTCGGCGTTTCCAACCTCATCACCCCAGTTGCCTTTTTCTTGTTTGACTTTTCACTTCACCCATAATAAGCTGCTAAGTACCGTAATGACAATTGTTAAGCGTGTAATCCGCTGCGGTAGCACCCCCGCTTTATTTCATATAAAGGGCGCAACCCCAATCATAATCATATCTTTGATACACAACATGTAGGAACATAATTATAAACGGTTCGTTCTCATTTCTTGTTTACAAGAGAAAGGCACATATCTGTCTTTACGGTACTATAGTTTGTCAATATCACTTAATCATTCAATTACTGGCCCGCATGTTGCCTTTTGTTACCAATTTAAGGACCCCTACGGTTAATCGACGGAAACCCGATAATATAATCAGTCAGAATATTTCTACTTGTACTTATTAATCTATATACAATATGAAAATTATAATTGCATATAGAGTATAGTATTCTGGCGTGCGGGCCTGACGGACTATCAGTTGTGTGGATGCAGGCATGATCGCCCACGCACGGCGGCGCGGTGCGGACTCAGTCCATCCGACAGGCGATACTAACGAGCCGCCAGGTGTCCGCGGCTCTGCGCCCACGCGTCCCCGCTCCTCCGAATCTTTGTCTCCGCGCACCTCGCGCATAAATCGCGCACGTGAAAGTTTTACGAGCACCTTTACACTTCTCCGAACTAATAAACCGCACAGCGTCGGCGAGTAGACAATGCAACCTCACCGCGAAATGTCTCGACAGCGCCATGCACACGTGCAGCGATTTCGCCGATCGGTTGGATTCCATCGACGATGGATCGATCGAGGGCATTGTGCGGGTAACGGTCGCTCGCAGCTGCGTGTGAACACACGTGACGGCGCCGGTGGCCGGATAGCTAAATAAATGCGACGAACACTGAACATACCTATTCATTATCCGGCCGACAATGCTCGTCTCATAAAGGGATTTCACGTGTGCGCACTCGCAAAGTCCCGATCCGTTCGGGACATGTGTGCTCTCCCTTCGGTATGTGTCCGTAAATAGGGTGTGGCCACGTGCGGCAGTTCAGCTGTGTCGCGGATGTGCACGGACGGGAAGCCGTAATCTAACACTCGCTGATACTCAGAAAGTCACACTGAAACTGCCACCGTCCTCCATCAAATACCTGCCACCTCCCTGCATCTATATATACCGGTATCTCATTTATAACTGCAACTCATAAACGAGCTTTCCCTAACATACCTAAAATTACATAAGATATTAAAACAACCAAATAACAGAAGGCCCATTGTCCGGACAATAATGAATTAAAACAGTGTATAAACGAGCGCATATGCGGTGACAGATGGCCGGACGCGGGCGCGGGCGAGATGCGCATATGCCACACGATACTATTTGTCGTAATCACTAATTCCTGTTATATAGTATTTAATAATGCCAAACCGTTTTAATAAAAATACACGTATGAAACCTTCCCTGTCAATACTACTTATTAATAGGATTAATAAAGTCTATTTTTAATAGATCCTATCGCTCACATTTAATAAATAGCTATTCCATCATAATAATACGGCAATCGCGCCATAAACTAGGGTTACATATGCGCGCGCATCTGTGCAACGATTGGTAGATGCACCCTTGCTAGTGATTACATTGGCTCTCCTTCTGTTCTCATATCAAAACCCGAAACTGCCACACTTTACTTATGTACTTCTCCTGTTTGTTACAGACGCCAGAAAAGCAGAACCAGCTGGACAGGCCCTCATGCTAAGTGTTCGTTAGGATAAGAGAGACAATATAATTTATGGTAATGTTTATATACCTCGAGAGGCGACGGAGGTCGCCGCGGGAGGCAGCACTGCGCCCTCCGGGAGCGAGCCCCCGCCCCAGTTCCAGTGAGCGTCATCAGCGACGATGATATCCTATGCACGATCTCGTTACGATCAGTAAACTACTTTAATGTAATTGTTTTGTGGCATTACACGCAGAAGACTTGAGCATTGCAATGCAATCGACCGCGCTCGCCTGGAGAGCCGCGGTTTGTTTTGTTATAATGTTTTGTGTAAAAAGCTTTACTAGGTAGTTAGTAGTGTAATAAATGTAAATTTTCCATGTTTGTAAATAAGTATGTTGAGTGGTTTTGTGGTACACCCAAGGGACATCCTGTCTTGTAACGGCAGATGATATATTTTGTAATAAATAGATACTTCAGAACACTTCACGTACAAAATGCCGTAGTATTTCATTTTTCTTGTAAAAATCTTTTTTCTTAGAAAATGACAATCCTATCTTTTAGTTATAAAACTAATGCTTCCATTTATATCAAAGAAGTGGACCGATTGAAAGTCGGTTCACGTATATAATTATATTATTTTAAGTTATTTCATGAGTGTGATTTTGCATGGCGATTTTGTTTCTAATAAATATATTCAAATATTATTATGTGAGTGCTTCACGCAAATTTTCTATTATTAACTTATGATTTGTGTTTAGCACATTACTTTATGTAAATAATGTAAGTAATAAAACTAAATGAATATAAAAAATAACTGAAAATTATCGATTTGATACATTTTATTTTGATTATAAGGTGAAGATGCTTTAATTATCTTTATATACATAATTATTACTTATGGTGTATTATAATTTTAAATAGACTGTTATAGTTTTAGTTGAGGTGCGTTAACAATGATCAAATATAGTTGTTGGTTGGTACGTGGTGTGGTAGGCAGTACTCGCCGCCCGCCTCAGGCAGCTAAAGTTCCGACTTGTGTCACAAATTGTCTTGATTGCATTTCACAATGTTGATCACCCACTTTTTCCTTTATTATTTAGTTTTATAAATTGTGCACTGATTTTTATTAAGTACCAGTACAATGAAACAGAAAATAAAAAAAATATTAAGGCTAATATGAACTCTTTTATTTACCTACGAATCTTCACAGACACGAAAATAACAAAACAACCGTTACAGTTAAATTAACATGTTATATGGAAGTATAACATTTCTGTGAGTATTATTTTAACAAGATCTAAGCCCAAGTGAGGCCCAACACAGTTCTACAAGAAATTTTCAAATTCAACGAACAGTTTAGGCATGGACATTCACTCATATAAAGATTGAACACTTACTACTGGTGTTTTCACTCTACCAGCCAGTAAACAACGGTTAGACGACAAGATTGGTAGGTACGACTATATGTGACGAATTATCACATCACACTATCACACCTCATATCACAGTAATATTATAAAGGCGATAGTTTGTGTGTATGTATGTATGTTACCTCTTCACGCTCAAACAGCTAGACCGATTTTGATTAAATTTCTACTACTATCCAATGGTAAACTATAAAAAGAAACAGAATTATCGAACCTATTACACCTGCGAACATTTCATAATACACGGTTGTTGGTTGTACATGGTTGGTTCATCTATTTCATTCGAGTGTTAAGTCTATTCAAATTCTTCTACTAAGCCTACGAAGAACGTAGCGTAAAATTAATACCTATACTTAGTACTCAATACCGTTAAATAGTTTCACCTTGTATAATTTTTATTTGCTATAAAACATTTAAAATAAATCACAATGCATTCGTACCTCGTAAATCCTCGCGACCTGATTAGCGCAGACTGCTACGCTATGTTTGAAGACCGCACGGGACAAAAATTTGTGCGATCCTCAGATGTATATGATAAGTCATGTTTGTGAAACGCACCCACGATTCAGGAATAAATCCTAGAGTGGGGCGAAGTGTAAAAAAACGAATTCTAAATAGAATAACCAGTTACCAAATATCGTAAACACAACGTAAAAGTACTTTCGTTTGAATAAAATAATGTCGGTAGCGAAGATTTTACACTTTTCTAAAAAGTTTCATTCCAACACAGATCCGGTAAGATCACGCGATTGCATCACGAGTAATTATCGCAACTACAATATTTGGTCAGCTGCGTACATAATGTACTACGAACTACAACAACAAACGATCGCTACACGACTAACAACTTTAGCACCTTATAATAAAGCTCAAATTTCTTTAGCAATAAATCTACTATATTAACAAAGCAATTTGTACCGTGATACGATAGCAGTAAGTCGAATACGGTATACTGAAAACACAATACATAATTGGTTTGGTGAACGTTTGTTCGCAAACATTAGCTCGATGCCGTCATACGAACAATGCGACTAATTACTAATATGAGGTAAACAAGCAAAAATAAACTACAAACAAAAGTTTTTATCGCGACCCTGCCAGGATTCGAACCTGGAATCTTCTGATCCGTAGTCAGACGCGTTATCCGTTGCGCCACAGGGCCAGTTGAGTCGGTCTCCGAAATAGACTATAATGTCTTGTTGTTTTCGTGAATTTTTATTTAACTAATACTTAGCATTGATTTTGTTTACTGGCAAAAATGTAGCTCTACATGCATTCCAAGTGTTAACTGTGCAAATAACGATATCATCGGGTCCTTAATGATAAAATATGTACTTATACCGTAATATTTAATAGTAGAGCAACATCACTAATGTATCGCCAACATTGGAAGTCTCGTCTCGTGTAGCGTGTTCGACGGTGTCGGCAGGCGAGGGGTTAAAGGCCACGCTGTAGCACGTGACAGGTTGTTAGCTAAGTAACAAGACGGGTTAAAGGAAGGCCCTAACTCCACTTACATCTAGCGTGAAACGTTAACAGTTCGTGTAGGTTAAAACGAAACTGTAATTTTAAGTGTTTGAACTGAAAGTTGTTTTTTCAACGGTAAGGAACACGAACAAATCGAGTCCAAAGTTAAGTGTCTCATGTGATATATTCGATTAAAAATGTCCCTTGAGTTGACATTTAAGACTTTGAGCTAATAGATCATATCTTTGCACTTGTACGAGTTGTACGTAGAATTGTGAGTGTTATGTAAAATGACAATACTTTTATTTCAACTCGTAGGGTACATCCTTTTTCCTAATGAATACGTTACTTCTAATATCTGTTCTCGCATTATAACTATCAACAACAACAAGGAATTTCGTCGTCTTTGAGTAGTTATCAGCACTCAAATCGTCGCGGTGCCGTTAGCTGGTTTTTCAGGCAACACGCTATCACGCCGATAAACGGCGACTGGCGATTATTCACGCAGGTGCGCCCGCGCCGATGACGACGACCTTCGCTCGGTGCACGTGTATTGTCTTCAGTACAACTTCCATGACAAAAAGATATCTTGATGCGACTTGAGAAAGCAAAAAGAATTGTGACTCACGACATTTTAAGGAAAATGCAATACGCCGCTACGAAAAAGTATCCAGAAATATTCGAGAGTAATACTGTATATTTTATCTGACTTTTGACCGAATAATATACAATGTACTTACTTGAACAACAAACAGTGACTTTTGATTCTGCTTTAAACCTTTATTCATTATTGCGTTCCAGTTATTTTCAGTTGTACTATGTATTTGTTAAATCTAGAAAGGAATGTAACAAATACAACATCTACTGTATTTTTTTGTCTAAGTTTAGTTTTTTTCTATGCTTTTTCACTAAAAATGTGAAGTACAAGCTACAAATAAACGTCTCACAAACACGTTAATAACGTTACCTACAAATAATCATTTTATCGAGATGATAGGTCAATACACACATCTTCATGACTTTCACACCGCTGACAATTGAAACTGAAGCCACCGATCTGTTTAATATTCACTGATGAATTATAAAACATTATATTATAATTACAGTTATATACTCATGGAAAGCATATTTTACTTATTTCTATGAATAACGTATTGTAATTGCTTTAGATGTAAAGTATATTGCATTCAGACCAAAATAGAAACCTTCTTCTTCTTTCTTTCTGTTTCGAAATGTTCCAGAGTGGACCGGAGTTACAAGTGCCGTGGAATCGTTTCACGTCGCCAGGGACAAAGCGAATATTCAAAACTGATGTCCGACCTCCAGCAATTGTAGAGGACAAAGAAAATAAGAACAAGAACAGTCAATAGACTGTTCTTGTTCTTATTTATCTATTATATTTACTATTATCTAAATATAGATTAGTTATAGTTAACAAGAGTGCATGAATCAGACCAATTTCAAATTTTCTACGTTGTAAGAAACCTCATCATCGTCCTAAGTACTTAAACTTCTTAATTTAAATACGAATTAGACAGTTACATAAGTATAAGGAAAAAGTTGACAAGAATATTCGTAAACAATCCTACCAAACTTAGATTTAATTCGCTAAATAAACACCTCTCAAGGAGTAAAGCAAAAATTACGTGACCGAAAACTTCTGAACAGAATATAAATGCAAATAGCAGTGAAGTATTGATCGTAGGTACATAGTAAGTGTTGTGTATTTGTTGATTGGTGTGCAGGTGTATGAGAGCCGTGGAAAATGGTGTTACACGCATTAGCGTCAGGAATCTACTGTGCGAAGCCTTCGAGACGTTCAGATAACGACGGCCACTGCGCAGATTGCTGGCTATTTACTCTTTAGGTATAGTTTACTTTTTATAAATGTAACGTATACTGCGCAACTGTTAGCGAGTAATACGTAGTGTTCGTTCTAAGGTTCACAGTTCGAGTTCATTATGAGCACCGTTGTTGTGATGTATGTGACTTTTTCAATGTATTGTATACCTAATTTAATGGCAATATCCACCTCATTGGATAACGATAATTACTGATCATCATCATCAGCCGGAAGACGTCCACCGTTGAACAAAGGCCTCCCCCTTAGAATGCCACAATGCACGACAACTTGCCAATAACATCCATAACCATTGCATCATAATTAGTGCTTACCAATAAATTTCTCTATACGCCTTCATGTAATAGGCCTACCTACCTAAGTGAAATAAATAATGTAGCGGTAAACAAAACATGTTGATCAATACACGTTCAGAGGGTGATCAAGGAGGTTTTACTGTGGAATAGAATATTACTGTTGAACGATAATACAAAGAGGGAGAACGGCCTATTTGATGGTTACGACTTAAGTTGCAAACTAAAGCAGCTTTATTAAATGCAAGACTTCTCTATATGAGAAGAGGCATTTGCCCTGCAGTGGGACTGTTATAGGCTGTTATTATTATTATTTAAGACTCCAATTCAAAATACATGTCCGCATGCCATTTGGTCTGTTCTCAGTATATTGTGAAACATAACAAGAAAGTTCTATTCTTAAAATTGTACTTTATATTGCTATCAAATTGCCAATTTAAGAACCATAAAACAACGTGTGTACCATTTCTATAATTTAGCCATTACTATGATAAAACTAATACACGGAAATAAAGTAATTAATACGTGTGTCGATAATCTGATAGGTATCACAATCAGTTCTCCGGTGATAGGCGGGTGACAGGTGGGCCCGGCAGGTGTTTGCACTTGCTCGGTGTGCCCGCACCTTACTGATAATGTGCGCTTATCTACATTAACTATACGGTAGGTGAAGAAATGAAAATATTTTTACTCTAGAGTAATGCTTAACGGGACTTTAGCCGTTACCTAACAAGAAGGTTGTAGCCAGACTTAATAACTTTTATTTTACAATTATAGATGAAGCAATAGTGCGGTTAAGGTCATTTATAGTAATAATAGTTCATTTTCTCACCACAAGATACACTACATTAAAGCATCACATTAAAATATTCAGTAGGTATATAGTGCAAGCATGGAGCTGGATTTAAGCTAGATTGTTTAGGGATATATTGTGAGTGGCACAGCTTAATAGGGTGTAAGTATAGAGCCTCTACGAGTGACGGTAGCTAAGTACGTCCGGCGCACACCGAACGGTCAACCTCCCTACGATCCATGTTGACCGATCAATCTGCACATTACAGAATGACCTGTTCCAATGCGATAATTGGCCATGCCAATATGAAGTAAAAGACTCGAGAAAATAATGATATCATACGGCCAGTCTATCTGATTTTTAAATCGAAATGCTATCGATGACTGCGCATACACCGCGCGCAATGCTCTCGTAGCTCCACGCTCGATCGCTATTGATTTTTAATTTTTGCAACCTACGGTGTTCACAGACGGCCACGTGAGAGAACACAACGCTAGCACAAGTCATAATAGAGCAACTGCACGTGATGTAGAGTCTTACCTTATTGCTACGGTTTAAGTAACCGATAAACGTCGCCAGTGCAATAGAGACGCGCGATTGCACGGCCACTTTGTGCTCTCAGGAAAGACCATGGAGTTGGTCTCCATCCTGGCATGTACATACCTACATAGTTTTCTATTCAGTACAGTTGTGTGTAGCAATATATCTACATCTAACCTACCTACGTTACCGTCACATATTGTTTACTGTCCCGCTCAGATAAGATTACCGATAACACACTTAATCACGCTGAAGCACCGTAAGTCTGTAACCCAGCGTACTAATGTACCCAAGTGCCTTCTATGTACGAGGGTCAAACTGAAAGTTCTTAGAACTGGCCACTTATAAACAATATAATAAAAAAAAATTCTAAAATTTGAAAATAGAACTCTTTGCCAATATTACTGAGTATATATTTCATTAATTTGTCATTTGTTTTACGATTTGGCGGCAAATTGAAAATTGTCTGTGTCACGTCAACATGAATTTAACACGAGAAAATTTTCGTGCAATGATTTTTTATGACTTTCGATGTCATTTAAGTCAACAAGAAAGTTATGATAGACTACGATTGGCCTTTCACGATGAAGCCCCATCTCGTGCGACAGTTTACAACTGGTTTAATGAGTTTAAACGTGGTCGCACTAATCTCACTGATGATTTACGTGAGGGACGGCCTTCTACGGCGACGACTGAAGATAACATCTGTGTTGTGCGGCGTATGATAGAGACTGACAAAAGAGTGACCTATCAGCAGATTCGGACAAGCTTAGGCATCGGTATGAGTCAAGTGCACAAAATCCTCCACGAACATTTAGCAGTCAGGAAGCTTTGCGCCCGGTGGATACCTCATAATTTGACTGAGGCTCAAAAACTCCATCGTGTGGATTGGTGCCGTAAAATGATTGAAAGATTTAACGGAGGTGACTCAAATGCTGTGTTCGACATACTAACAGGTGACGAAAGCTGAATTTACTGTTATGATCCTGAAACCAAAAGACAATCTGCTCAGTGGGTGTTTCCTTTCGAGAGGTTGCCAACTAAAGTGAAGAGAGATCGAAGTGCGGGAAAAAAAATGGTGGCCTCGTTCTTTGGAAGGATAGGTCATTTCGCAACAATTGTGTTAGAGGATCAAACAAAACAGTTTCTGCAGAATGGTACACTACCAATTGTTTGCCACTTGTCTTGGAAAAAGTTCGAGAGAAACGACCTCGCAGTAGGATCCTCCTTCACCACGACAACGCCTCGTCGCACACCGCTAAGCGAACGATCGACTATTTGGCGACATCAAACGTTGAATTACTGGGTCACCCGCCGTATAGCCCCGACCTCGCCCCTTGTGATTTTTATTTATTTCCAAAAATTAAAGAAAAACTTAAAGGAAAGCGGTTTATGAATGCTGAAGAAGCGGTGGCTGCGTATCGCGATGCCATTGAAGAGAACCCTAAAGACGAGTGGGCAAAGTGCTTTTCCCAGTGGTTCCATCGCATGCAGCGGTGTATTGACGTGAATGGACAATATTTTGAAAAGATATAATAAAACTAATAACTGGCTAATGTAATCAGTTTTTGATTTTCTAAGAACTTTCAGTTTGACCCTCGTATTGTACACGCATTGTTCATCTAATGTCTAAGCTACGTATTGTTCTTCGAGGATAAGGATTGTAAATGCTACGCTTTTTAGGGGTTCGTAGCAAAATTACAATAAGAAAATGGCGTCTGATTTTTATGTTGGAAGCTAGTTTTTTGTTGAATAGTAACCATAAAATTAAACATTAAATGTAAATCTATGCTTATTTAGGTAGGAACTGACTCCACATATTGGAGCGTTTTTAATCTGATTTTTTTTAAGCAAATACTGGTTCATTCATAGTTTTATATCTAATTACTTTAATATTTAAATATTAATTATAGTTAGACTATCAAGTACGTGGCGAAGACATTGTAGATGTAAAGCAATCAATAATGATTAGTCCATATTATGCAAGTATCTGCGACTAACATTAACTGAAATATCATTGATCTGGTTATAAGGCGATATTAAACGCTGAATTATAGACTCAATACATTGCCTCGTTATATACGAGCCTATTTATTGACTTTAGGTTGTGTTGTATGCCTATTCAAATGAAATTCTTACACTGTACCTAGCGGTGTAAACAAGTCAACACAAAGACTGCTTGTCGCGTCAAATTGTTTTAGGTATTCACAATTGCAAGTTAATGTGAGTAGTAAAGTAAACCAAAATAGTTCTTATTGTAAGGGGTATAGAGCTGTCCTAGAATGAACCAAGTGTGTGTTTTGTTGTAAGCAAAATACCGCACGAACCGCGAATTATTGCAACAAGAGGCGTAACTAGGCAACGCGGTTATGCTAACCATAACAATAAGCCGTTGTTAGCCGACGATACGGTCGGCTACATAAGTTTACACACGCAATCTGTGGCCAAACAATACTCCGTAATACCAACCCAACGTCGTAACGGCCAAACAACTTGCACAATGTTGATTTACAACGTAAAATTTACGTCCCACACGTCTTAGAAGAACAAAGAACTTGATTGTCCAGTTTATACATCAATGTCAAAGTGGCTCATCAATTTGAATCGACCTCGAGGTAACATACCAAAGCCAGTCATTATCACGGAGCGGTTTTTCTATAGATAGTTTGTAGCCGAATTTTCAAAGCTGCAATCATTATGATCTAACAGTATTCTTGTGAGAATGAAATTTAATGTATTAAAATTAACATAAGAACTCTTGAGTTTAATCATAAGTACTGAAGGTAGTTTCTAACACCAGAATCGATGGACACTCCATTACTCCTCAGTTTTATTCTAAGGCTACTTCGAATTTCAAACGACTTGTTTAGCGATATTAGGTACGTTCAAACAGTAATTTAAACAATGACGCAATGCTAGCAACATACCTACATTAAGTAAATATAAATATAGCATATCACGAACAAAACCACAAGTAATTTTCCTCAGTTGAGTGTTACAACTTACACAACTAGATAAATACTTCGCATACGTCCTGTTTGGTTTTCATCTGCTTAATACGGCTTAATACACTACGTGACCAAATAAACCGTCCATTAAAATATATGAAAGATAAAAAATACTTATTTGAGAAAAAGCTCAGAGTTGTCACTCATAATTAAGTAAATGTTCCTAATTCTGAAAATCATAAAAATGCCTCTTAAATAATTATAAACATATAACATCTTATATATTGATATTAAGACTGACTCCGAATTCGTCTCTATTCTTATTTTTACTCTTTTTTATTTGTTTGGAACAAAAGTGTGCAAAATCACACGTATGGTCGACCCCTACTTTTAGTACGTCGAAGTGCCATCTACATACTATATATAGGTATTTATATAAGTCGTAAACAACTGAAATTAAATCACTGATACTACGCGATTGCCGTTAAATTCAGTATTACTATCTGATATGTCAGCACTTATAAATACTTCTGCTAAGTCCGCATACGATAAAGTTTATCGGGATACAGGTGTTTGAACCAAACTTGTACTCAGTGCACTGGATGTGTACACTTCAAAATAGCATTGAAGTGCATTAAATTACAGATCTGAAACATCAGTTCATAGTAATAAACCCTTTTACAGAGACTTAAGATAATGTCACTTCTTATTTACCATTGGATACACTAAAACTACGTAATAATTATATCGTCTGTACATTTACCTCACTTAGGATTAAAATAATAACTTGTACAATGTTACGACTTGAGACTCGCTTAGTTTATTGAATACTACAGGAAATTACGAGTTGTAAGGACGTATTAGTAATGAATAAAGAGGCTAAATTACATCGAAATACAAACATTTCCTGGAACTGTAGATTCTAAGCAAACCAAGCCGGTGCCGGAGCCAACACACGAAAGTGTTTCACAGAAAAAGTAACAGTATAGGTAAGGGGCATAGCGATGTAAGATTAACATAGACCCTAGTACTTATATGAAAGAGGTAAATATAATAATCCTACGATACTATTACTGTAAACAAATCATACCAATATCAATATAAGTCAATATGTTGAAATGATTAGCCAAGGATTATCAGATAATGAGCTCATGATAAATATAAAAACAAATACATAGAATAATCATACTGCGCAAATACCAAAAGTGCAAAATTGAATACCTAAAGTAATTTTTGTTTATTAGTACCAAATATTGGTACGAGTGGCAGGGAGGGCTCGGTGACTCGTTAACCTTTCACGAACACCCGCCGTGATATATTATTCATGCCATAATTGAAAGAAACTGACGAATTCTTCAAAATAGAGCCCGATTACCATCGCCTCATTTATTTGTAAGTTCAAAGTATACAGGTGCCAGTTTGTAGACCATTCACCTAGGATAATGGGAAGTTATTATCATACATTTCAATGATAGTAAATCGGAACAACAGATTTTTTGTGAACTAATACAATTTTCATGAGAAATTCAAATTCTAAGTCCACAGTTTTGGGCCAATATACAACTAATATGCGTAGAATTTCAAACAACATCTGGCAGTCTTATAAATAAAATATAAGTTAACCGAACTTATACTTATATTGTGTATTTTATATTGTCGTTTTTATAACTTATTTTTATCAGCATAATCTACGAGTATCTACTTATATTGATGTAAAAATCCTGAATACTTTAGGTAAGTACCTTGTTCATGAACTCAAAATGACAACAATATTTATACGATCTGATTAACTATTAATAGGGAATATTAAAATTCAGTTAGAAAAATACTTAGCATAGCATTTAAGTGAGAAAAGTTTATATTTCAGAAGACTTAGATCTTAAGTCTACAATTCTGGTCAGAAACATTTTTTTGCATAATAGTTGCCTACATATTTTAGCGACAGATCACAATATTATTATTGAAATAGGTACTTAGGCTAAGGCGTACGTGTGTTCGTGTTTATTTTAATGACCATTCCTTGAGCCGGCAAACATAAGAACTTCCAAACAAAACAGTAATGCTCCACGTGAGTCCCCCGGGTCAAACGTGAGTGAAACTGACGGAGACTTTAAATATTCAACGGGTGTAAAGGGCAACACTGCGCATATTTCCCCTGGGCCGCCTCTACGTACTTACCCCTCTAAACCCTCCATTTTCATTTCATAAGTTTACACAGGGTTTATCGTATGCATAAAGACTGCTCTACAACATTATGTTGATTAAATATGTTCGTCTATTAGCTACATACGTCATTCGTATTCGTATCGTCGTTCACATACTTAATGACAAACTATATTGTGTCCACTACGTACCTATGCTACCAGCACTACTTTCACAATTTGCAATCAACTTAATCTAGTAAAAACTGATATATTTCACGACATGAATAAGCGATTTTTGCGTTCCTTCTTTCATCCCTACGTTACACTACTCTTCAAGCAAGTATGTACTTTTGTAATATATGTAAATATGGTTAAATTCTTAGATGACTTGATTACCGTACAAATGCACAGCAAGCCTATCTAGGCGCGTTGCGTTAGCTGCGCCGGAAGTGATGGCCTGGTCACCTCGTGCATTGTATACGAAATATCAACAGCGGGAAACACTGGATTGGTGTACTGCCTTCTCTAACAGACTGTGACATAGTATTCTATTTTTAGCTTATTCACGATAATGCTAAATGCAATTTGTTATTCTATTCAACAGAGGGCTCGGTTCTCTATTGTGCATACTGAATGGTGACGTCAGTTTTACTAATCTATTGCCACAGGTAGTGTTGTAATCGTAATCCGAACAATAAAATCGTTATTTAAATTACAATAAAACATCTAATCATGTGGTTCGCGGGTTAATGGAGGAAGCAATAAATGCTCTTCAAACGTTTCTTATTAATATTAGTATCGGTTACCTTTGCATATAGTCTCTACTATTTGTAAAAGATAAAAGAATTCGATGCTATAAAGAAAACTATTCAAAAACAATTAAAAACACTCGTTTATGATATTCTGCTTAACTCGTAGCACAGCACTGGGCGCTCCATTCAGATAGAGTACATTGGTACAACTCCGTACAAGTGTGTTCCACTTGTTATAATTTACGAGTAATCAACCACTCGTTGTAAAATTACGAATTCTGAAGAGTTCTGCTACGAAATTACTCGACTTAGGGCAATTTACCTTTCATTATATGTATATAGGTCGAACTCACTACTAAAATTTTAAACGCGGCAGTTTGTAAGTATGGATGGATGTTTGTTACTCTTTCACGTAAGAAGTAATGAATGGATTTTAATGAAATTTCATATGGAGGTAGCTGGCACCCTGGGTTAACATATAGGATTTTATCCCGAAAAAACGTAGCGGGTAACACCGCGGGGCGCAGCTAGTAATAAATATAAATGTGCATTTGTGCAATATATCAAAGTGTATTCTTTCAGCAATAGGTACTTATTTAATAACGAAACGTGAAAATAGAAATGTTTATTATCTTATTCCGCTTGAGAAGAAAATTTATATATAAGAACATGTACTTAATCTGTCATGAGAGAAACATGAATAGTTTAAGATTCATAAACGACATACCCATAACGTATGAACACTCAACTTGTAACATATTTTAGAGGCGTCAAGTCGAGGCAATAGAGACAAATCGCGACAAAACGCTAATGTAGACGTAGCATTTGTGCGAGCGCACGTTCTAAATATAAAACGCTTAGTTCACGCTTTAGCATTGTCTCTGCACAATGCAGCAACTGTTTAAAATACGCATGCAAAAGAATGCAACTGTCTAGTAAAGTGCAGTCATTCGTATTCTAGGGCTGCCCCGCAGCGGAATACACGCGTGTCAATGTCAAACTACTTTGCCAGTCATAGTAGTCATACAATCATATTCTGTGTTGCAACCTCTTTACATTATAGGTATCGCTTGCAAGACATCGGCTCATACGTTACTTTGTACTTCCATTGATTTGCATAGACAAGATTA
The DNA here is from genome assembly GCA_946251915.1 of Abrostola triplasia. Lineage (NCBI taxonomy): Eukaryota > Metazoa > Arthropoda > Insecta > Lepidoptera > Noctuidae > Abrostola > Abrostola triplasia. The sequence continues at coordinate 4,958,811 of OX276433.1, forward strand.
AATTATTTAAATTCATTGAAATTATAATTAAATTAAGTCATCAGTATGTTGGAATCTGTTTACCTAGACACAAGGTAAATCCGCTTGTAAAATATGTTTGCTGAAATGACGATGATTAGACGGGCGCCAAACAGGAAAGAATGACGTAAAAGCTTGCATATGAAATGCATAAAGCTGAATATAATTTAATGCTGAATTATCAGTGTTTTACGCTCTTCCAACCTGATTTAGCACTTATTGTTTACAATAGAATAGAATTTTCATTTAAATTAAATATGTATTTTACATCATAATTATCAAATTCCGTCACCACTAATTCATATTCTGGTCTAGCTCTAAGACGTTTAAGATTTTTATATAATGACGCCGAAAGAATCCATGTTCTTTAAAAAAACCGAAATAAAGCCACGCCATCAATTTGTAATTTGAATATATTAATTATTTAGCCAACATTTTCCTCGGCTAGGGCGGCCCTGCACCGGTTCGCACCGGTTGAGTGCTGGCTTTGTTTACGTCACGCTGTGGGCACGATACTGAAACCACGTCAGTGTGGTTTATTCGTGACAGATTACATTTACATGTTTTGTTTTATTATGTTTTATTCATCATCACAAAAATTCATCAACACTTTCTTGGAACCCCATAAAAATGAGGAAAAAGGTAGCGATTCAATTAGTATGACCCTTAACGTGAAATACATGTTTCTGTAGTTTCAGCCCCCTTACCATGAACTCTTAAAGCAGGTCAGTTTACAATGTGGAAGCGAGACGCCGCTATGTGCAGTGTAATGCGAAGTCTCGCTTCTACAACGTAAACTGTCCTGCATTAAGAGTTCGTGGTAAGGCGGCAGGACTCAACTAAAACAACACCACCATTTTCCATTTCTTTACAGATCTGTAACTTTTCCAGGAAGTAAGAGAATCAGTCACATCAATTCTAAGTATAGAATATCTTTTATAGAAAGCTTGTAGACAGTTAAAAAGCTTATAATGAGAGATTAATTGCCAGTGTAATAAGTATGTTTATTGTAGTACTTTTAACTAATCGAAGGTAATTAGGGAATTACGGTCTTATTGGAGGATATGGATGCCACTACTAGCTCTTGCTTGGTGCAGTAAACTTAAAACGTACATACATACATAAGTGACATTAGAGATATGACGTAATAACTTAATAAGTTTCCTTTCAACAAAAAAGATAACATATATAAATACAAGCACAAAACAATCGAGTACAAAAGAGCCGTAAGTGAAAGCAAAAGCCGCTAATAAACAAAAGTTCCTCGTTCCTATGCATCCAAAATAGTTTAAGCCGATGTTCACGAGCAATGATTAATTCGTGCTGTTTTACAAGCGCGTGCGCATCTCATAATCATAAAACCGCACTTGTGTTGTGAACAGACCGGGGATTTCTCGCTCCATTTATTTTGTTTTAGTGCCTGACTTACAGCTGAGTAAATAGGCGGTCACTACTCACTACTGTACAATGAATCCACAAATAACCCATACTTACAGCTACTGCTTCAGATTTAACTTTCAATTTGTAATCAGTTTATCTTTGTTTAATTAGAAACGCGAGTAGAGTACGTTACCCGCTCTCTCTTCTTGTAATTCAAAGATGAGATCGTCAAGATTCGTGATCACTAATTGCGATAAGAATGGGAGTAATCAATACTTAATTGTTTAATTAAAAGCAGCTGCAAAGTTTAATAAGTGGTTTTGATCATTTTCACTCTTTGCTCTATTCAATCTAATTTTGTCGTTGGAAAGGCCGCGAGTGACTAGATAAGCAATTTCGTACATATATATCAAGCAGTCGTGGCCGAGCGGTTAAGGCGTCTGACTAGAAATCAGATTCCCTCTGGGAGCGTAGGTTCGAATCCTACCGACTGCGAACTCTTTTTAAGTTTTCTTTAAAAATTAAAAATACAAAATTTTACTTTTTATCCTCCAAAAACCTTATTAAAAAATAACAAAGCTGGAACCTTATCAGTTGCGAAAAATAAAACGTACTACAAAAGCCTACGTTATCCCCTCCCTAATTAACGCGGTCATTATTTTAAATCGGTATCCAGCATCGTGGAAAGTAACGAGCGTAAACATCGATCGGAAGATGGCTGGCAGGGTCTCATTAAGCCGTGTGCACGTGCGTCGCCGACGGCAGCTCGCGATGCCGAGCCCGATCGCGCCAGGGTTGTGAGACTTGCGACACGCCGGATCGTGCAATCTCGATACTCGACACTCGCTGCAGTAAAAGCAAAGATCATATCGATTGTAAGTATCACAAAGCTTGCCGTAAAATCCAGCCGAGAAAACCAACCATACAATGTAAATGTTGTTTTAAAACTCGACATACATTGCGATGTAACATAAATATTGAAGGTGCGGAGATTAACTACAGGAAAATAATGTACTTCAATGTCGATTGGCGTTGTCAAGGTTTCCTGATACAAATGAAGTTAAAATTATAGTTACAAATAGTTTTTTTTTTATGAGCGTAATTACTCGTAACAATGAAATGACTGGCCATCTTGTTTGCATACTTGCATTGTATATAATACAATACAATTAAAAATGACCCAAACTGTATCACATAATGTTTTTGCCATAACCATTTAAAATGTGTTTAAAATATTCCGTGGTATCTGTCAGCCGCTATGGAAAAAAGACGTGACTTTCTGTTCGTATACAAGTACTGACATAATTACTAACGTAGCGTACCTTTTATTTACGAATATCTTAATAAAAACAAAGTGCAGGAAGAGGAAGTACAATTAAAATGAGCGTTTAAATCACTTCCCGAGTTTTTCCAACATTGTCATTTTAGCCCACTCAAGTGCAAGTCCTATAACAGTTGCGAAAGAGATTTAGATAAAAAACAACACGATGATTGTATAAAAACACAATTTGCGCTGGAAATGAAACACTAAACCGCATTAGGTGCGGCCAACTGGCGCGGGACACCCCTACACTAACTTCTCGTCATGGGATTACGAGTCCGTACCAGGGATTTAAGGTTTCATTACTCGGCTGCGGCCGTCTCCCTTGTCTCATGCCTTCGCAACTCTACTCGGGAAACTCGAACACATCAACATATCGAGTTTACAATGAGAATGGACAATGGAGTTAATTTATGGTTTTCAAACGTTAACGTTACTGATAATGGGAAATAAGATGGTAATGCAGATCTCCTTGACATCAATAAAGGCGTTTGATTTGAACATTGTTGACTCTATTGCGTTCACATTTTTTATTTTACTGTTGTTGACTTAGAACATTAGTGGCCGACTTCAACGTGTTTGAAAGACTGACCATGAAATACTACTAAATGAAAATACTAGAAATCGTAAAGAAAAGGGAGTTCACTTCTCGTTGTTTTGTTGCCGTGATCTCGAGTTCCTTGAGACGCACCGATGGTAAGGGTTGATTTTCCCCCATAGAAAACTGAAGCTATAGAGTCAAACTAGAGAGCAATAGGGAGCGTAGCGAGCCGAGACCTCTAATGTACAAATATTGCGGAGGAAATGAATATATTCGACATTGTGCGCCCTCGAAGGGACGAACAAGTGCACGTTTTGATTAAGTCGCCCCGTCATATGAATTTATAGCAGGAATTCGTGGCGACGGCAGATATTGATGGATTACGAGTTTTATTTCTCGTTAATTATGCCGTTGCTATAAATAATTATTCATGCTACGTTATAAATAGTTAATTATGCATGTTGATTGCCTTAGACAACCATTAGTTTGATTATGTATTTGTATATACTGTATTAGTTTAGAATATTATGCCATAAAACATCTCAAGGTGTTAACAATGTTGTTATTGATGAATACTTGGATAGATTAGAATCTGTTTCCATTCTGTTTTTCTGTAGTTTGGTTTATGCGAAAACATTGGGGAATATGCATAGAAGAGATCATAAAATGTTATTATATCGCGAATGTAGCCAGTTGTTTCCATTCGTAGCAATCCCGCATCCAGCAGGTCCCAAGTGTCCCGCTAATACTCCATATGGCGTAACACCATGCGCAATGCATAAACAACCAAATATACATGACCCCTAATATTACAAACAACCCCTGTCTCTTCTATTCGTTTGAAATACCCAAAAGGGGGCGGGGTAGATCTCAATATACAAGTCTATTATCCTTAGTAGTTAGGGGCGGAAAAACTGATGCAAGGACATATGCATGCATTAGGTATGATGAGACAATTCGGACATTAGTAGTGCAGCCACTTAATTTGTACAACTGGTCGTTGTTTTGCTTTATGTACCGTAAAATGTGCTTAAAATATGTGATAAAGGAATATCATTGTTTTGGATTTCACTATTCATCAGACTAAAAGTAAGTAGCACATAGCAGTCTTACGTGAATTCTATTGAAAATTTGATAATATATGTATATTTTTTTTAATAATTTATATATCACAGTTCAATCAATTTTACATCGAGCCCCAATTAAAAAAACATGTAATAACAGGTTCTAATTTACTTTAAAATTAAAGAATGAATGAATGAAATGATTTATGACTTTATTTCTGCAAATAGGTTTTACAAAAACACTTTTACATGTCAATTGTTTAAAACTAGCGGGACATCGGCATTTCCTAACTGACTACCTCTGAGAAGGAATACCGATACAAACTCGGCGGCCAAGATCTGTTTAAAGTGTTTACGATTAGCAGGAAGATGTTTATGCAAGTAAAATGCATTTACCTCAAGCATTTGCATTGATGAGCGTATAACATCGCGTGTACTCGTGTGACCGTCTCAAGTTCAAAGCTCACCGTCAGTCTGGCGCCAGTCAGTTGACACCTTCCAACTCGGCGGTATTCCTCGGGACTGGTGTCATCGTCGCCTACTTATTTGAAAGCTATTTATATGATAAACAATGCAATGCGATCTTCTTGGAAATGGACGCTTGAGAAACGTTGTGTAGATCATTAGATGTGTAGTAAATGTTAATATCTATCTTTATTTATTTTCTTTCTTTTCATTTGAAATTTATAGGTACTTTATGGAAACTACGGTGTATACTGGAAAACTGTGCTCTTATTCTATTTATTCCTACCATTGTTTCATTTTTCATTGATTTTGTAAGATCATAACTGAAACTTAAAGTAATAGGACTTTAAAAACCTCTTACACATGAATGAGCAGTTCCTATAACTGGTAAACGAAGTCCTGAATGAGATGACGAAGTAAAATGGAGTGTTTGCGGTTCCCACGGACGGCCGCTGTTAGCACCTCACTCCAAACACAAGACACTAACGTAACCTTATTAGGACATTACTACACGCACGCTTGTCCTGGAAAAACAAAAAGAAACGACCGGCCAAGTGCGTTGAGCAACATTCCGGTTCCGTTTCTTTTAAGTGTAGTGTCGAAGACAATATGTTATTATTATATTGTTGGGTATTTGATAATGTCTGAGAACTACTTTTCAACGATAAAAATTAAACATACTTGGAGAGAGTAATATAATATGGCCATCTCATATATTGTGAACAAACACATACTCAGAACGAGCACAAATACGAATATTACAGCTAAGAGTGATTTGAACTCGCCTTTATTAAAGAAGCTTAACCGCTGAGCCATCACGTCAATCCGGTTTAAACTTCAAACCATTACAATACCATTTCCCATTGTATTATGTTAGTTTAGGTTCTTACATCTAGCTGAATATAGTCATGACCAAACTAGTTAGGTCATAGTTTTGTTTGAACAGCTAAATCTCTTTTATAATAAAAAGTTAAGCTCTAAAAAGCTTGCAGCGAAATCACAAGCGAATATATACAATCTATTTGCTCTTCTAAGAAGTGCTCGTACCACCAAAATTCATAGATCATATCTATTCGCATACTAACAAGAAGCTCATAATTTTTATGAAGGTACACAAACAATTTTGCGTTCATACTCAAACACCGTCGTACATCGTACATACTTGTATTTATAGCATGTTATAAAGAGCGATCGGTGAGTGCGAAGTAGATATAGACGTCATCGGGCGAGCTTTATGAAGCTTGTTTATTTGAACGGAAGCGAATCGGCCTCGCTGATGTATGAGATTCACTCGCGCCCGGCCATTCCGAATACCCGGTTATACTTGACCGGCGAGAAACATTGTTGTATGAACAGGACTGTTTATGACTAGTTCCTCGTTTATAGTTTAGTATCTAAGTAAACTTTACGATTTACGGCCAACGTTAACTTTAAAACGAATAAAATATTTGTATGATATCACAGCCCATAAAATGGATTCACTCATCACTGGAACACAATGTTTGTAACTTCTCTGGAAGCTTTGTCTGTAGCTCTACGTAAGCGGACCTAAACAGATTGGTATAGTGATCGTCTAAACGTTAATCTTACAATCCTATCCCTATCAATGTCAACCATCCGTAATGATATTGATATTGCGGAAAGTTAAAAGGTAAGATGATTTTCTACCCCGGAAAGAATATGTAATATTGCATATTAAGATACGCTTAAATGTCTCTCTTACAGGCGCTATACGTGTAACGTCCAAGCTATACTAATAAGCGCCAATTCACTCACTTTAAAAACCATCTACGGGGCAACTTACATAGGATGCATATGCTACGGTTCACCAGTTTGGGCTGATAGAGCCACAATAGGCGCGGCGCGACGTAAATTGCTTCAAAGTCAACGGTTAGCGTTGATATTCTTATGTAAAGCCTATCGGACGGTCAGTACTGAAGCTCTGCCGGTACTAGCGGGCGTGCTACCTGTCGATCTCGAAATACAAAGACGTGCCGCGATGTACTTCTCCACTCGAGAGGGTATAAACACCGAATTTCTAACACAACGGGACCGCGTTAAAATTATCAGGTTATTTAAATCCCAAATCGAGGTGTATAACGAGCTATTGGACGAATGGCAATCTAGGTGGGATACATCTATCAAGGGCCGCCACCTTTACCAGTATTTTCCATCCGTTCGCGAGCGCCTGGAAAAGACTTGGTTGGAGGTGGATCATTGCGTGGCTCAGTTCTTGACGGGTCATGGTAACTTTAAGGGTAAGCTCTTCTCTTTCAAGCTTGTTGCTTCACCTCTGTGCCACTGCTCAACGCCAGATTGTGAATACGAGCAAACAGCACATCATATCCTGTGGGAGTGTGGTCTATGGCAGAATGAACGTAATACCTTGTTAGACAGCATATATGTTACATCCGGTGTAATTTATTATGAGGACCTTGTTGCGACCAGATCAAATTTCCGTGCTTTCAGACGTTTTTGCCATACCTACTATTGGAATCAAAATAACAATTAGGACCCATTAGTTTATAACTTTTATACCCGTGGTGCTTAGCGACTGGGCTTATCTCAGTTGTGGATCCCATATTTATTATGCTTTTGGCATATTAATCTTTGTGTCTCCCGCTTGCTATGGAGGGAAGTCGGAACTAAATTTATATTCCTACTCCTCCTATATATTCTTCTATGATTAATTTCGTTGCGGGTTCCAAGACAGTCGAGTCATTTCTCTGGGACGCCTCGAGCTTCATTGCCTCGATGGTTCTCAACGGTTATCATTGTAGATCCTGGCTTACAGGAGTTGCAATGATGGGCACGAGTGGTGGGCTTGTCCCATAAAAAAAAAAAAAAAAAAAAAAAAAAGCGCCAATTCACAAGAAATCAACATAACTCTTTCCTACATTGGCCTGTCATTACCTTACCTTGCCGTGATCTCACATCATGTTATTGACTGGCCTTTGGAACACCTTGGCCCTGAGTTTGTTCCGGTGTTTCTTCGCAGAGGTACTCAAGTGGGAAAACCCAACGTCTTGTAATAAATAATGTCAGTTTTAAGACAGAAACACTTATTTATAGAACTTAATAATTGTTTACATATTATAATATACTAGGTTTTGCGTTAAGTAGCCTATGTCCTTTCTCGGGTCTTGAACTTCCTACATGCGAAATTTCATTAAAATTCGTCTAGCGGCTTAGTCGTGAAGGCTTAACAGAGAGACAGACAAGACAGACAGACTTACTTTCACATTTATAATATTAGTATGGATTTCTCTCTCATACAAAATATTATTGTTACCGTAAGTTTGAAGCTTATCGCACACATTTTAGCAATTCTCTTCTTTAAGTTGAACCAATGCACACCGCTTGCTATGATGTCATTTCTTCTCAAGTGGTTTACTTCGAAACTTAAGCCGTCCATACTTCGGTTAAAACCCTTGCAGTGTTGAAATCACAGTCGGGATTCATATTTCTTATCACTTCACAACCGACACTTCAAACTAATCTTTAAATAGCTGTGAGGAACGTAAGTCCTTAAACGAATGCTGATGACTAAGACTATCAATATTTCACCAAAAGATACCATTAGAAATGTACACAAAAATACAGAGTTACGTAAAACACTGTTTAATGTTATGCAATGTTCAAACCTATCCACAACTGCTCTGCATGTCATTAATATTCATGCTTTTTTGAAATAGTCGTTTCGATATTCATTATTCCAATTATGCTGCTTACAGTATTCGTACACACGTGCACGAATATATGTATTCTTTATCATTTTATTTTATTCGTTAAACAAAATTTCATAAAACCGCAAGTTTATAGGGGAAGTGGAAACGGTGGTGCGTGGTACAGTTGCGACACACCACCCGATGAAGTGTTGATAGCCATAGGAACCTTGTCGCACTAATTTATGTACATAATGTTCGTCTTGAAATGTTTTATAGTATGAAAAATAGTCCGAAGTCGTTCTACACGTGAAACGACAAGGGAAATCGTAAAACGAAATGATATTAAAATCTTTTTTAGGGTCTATTCGTAAGTTTGAAGTGATATTATGTATATTTTCATAATGATTTATAGTAGTATAAAATATGTTTATATTGAACTCACATTTTCTAGGTAAATCTCTATAATAGAAATGTTTTCTGTGCAAATTAATATGTTTTAAACAAAAAATATGATTTATACTGAGTGGTGCATGTACAATGGACGTAACAATATAATAACGATGTTTTATAAGCCACAAAACAACCTTGTTTATGTGCTGTGTCATGTCAAATTAGAATAAAAATCTAATATCTGCTTTGTGCCGTAGTACAATGGCGCCGCCCCGCGGCCGTAGCGCGCACTAACCGCCACGCGGCCTGCACACGACCACACTGTTAGCGTTAATTTGTAAAATGTTCACGTGCTCGCTATCTAATGAACCCCTTTATGTGACGATCAAAGAAATACATTTAATTGTATTAATATACACTAGCCGCCTTAATACGATGGTGAATATTTTAAATGTTACACAATTTACCGGTTTCAAATGTGAATGAAGTAAAAAAGTTTTTAAAGTTAACCATTATTAGAAATTGCAAACAAACCTCGACCAAACATGATTTATATATAAATATATACGTCTATACAACGTAATGTATAATTTTACCAACTTATATATCTGGCCCTGTGGCGCAACGGATAACGCGTCTGACTACGGATCAGAAGATTCCAGGTTCGAATCCTGGCAGGGTCGCAGAAAAACTTTTTGAAATTTTTATGTTCAATTGTTCTTTATTTTGATTATTTCAGATTTTATTTATATTTATCACATTTTTTTTTAATATTATTCGCAATGCTCATTTTTGTAAAATTATTCGGTCGTTGAAAGCTTAATATAAATCTACATATTATACATAACAACTTTTAATAAAAAAACAAAACAAATCTTTTTTAAGTATCTTGCAATAAAAAAAACTGTCGGTAGCTATCTGTAGGTATGGCGTAGCGTTGCAAGCCTTCGTCTTGACTTATTGATCGGCGTCCGCCTCGCGTCCCTTTCTCCGGGCGAGCCTATCCCCGCTGTATGGCTCGCATAATGAGCTCCGTATTATTCGCTGGTCGAACCGAGCCATGGCTGACTTATTTTAGACCAAAAAGTTTGAAAATACCTAAGCTTATCATCGCTTAGTCTAGAAACCGAATGTCAATTTTATAGTCCAACGTGGTTGTTAGCAAACTACGGTTTAAAAATCATTTACTCAAAACACAAATGTTTTTCACCTACCACCTAGTGACTAAAAATATTTTTATGTGTACCCCTTTTAGTACTTCTTACTTTATTGCGAATATAAATTTTCGATATAAACTACATTGTCGTACAACATTATTCATTCATGAAGTTCAAATTAAATGTTTAAAATATTAATAAATGTAAGAATCAGTCACAGAAATTACCAAAAAATATTGTTATTGACCAAAATGTGTTAAATGATGTGTCCCAACGGCTACAATGCAATTAATTCCCTAGCCTTCAAAACGTAAATTCGATTACCATTAAACGATAACAAAACACCTGCAGGTTTTATAGCGGGAGTGTACGGCACTGAAAATAACGTAAAATATTGGAAATGCAAAGAAAAAATATTACGACAGCGCGCAAAAAGTTAAAAGCAATAAAAGTCACGAGTGAAGTCGACGATGACTTTAGTGCTACACTGCTTATCTCGACGACAGGCGAGTGTCAAAATATTTGATGGGCTTTATAACGACGGCCGAGGCTAAAATATAACCTACTTGACACTCTATTTTAAAATTGTTTTTGTGCCAATCAGTTATTCTGAAGTGTTTGCCTAGTCTACTAGAATAACTGAAAAGTTCTTCTCCCCTTTCCATTAGTTCTACCAACTGCACCCATCCGCAATCTTTTAGTCTGTTTGGGTTAAGTTTACGATGAGGATGACGCTACCTAGCTAATCTAGCCATGTTGCAGGCATTCCTCTTTATTGTATCCCGTTTTGTGTACTAGTTTTGCAAGGAACGATCGAGTAAAGGTTAGATAGTCTACATGCAGTGTACCATTACACACTTTTCAAATGTAACACATGAGTAATACTAATAACAACAGGGTGTTTTTGCCACAGTTCCCAGCAAACGGACGTGGCACTCGTTATCTACGCGAGCTATTTTGGTGTAAGCTTTATCAATTCGGGGTCAAGAGCGCGCTTTCCGGCTGATAAGGTCCTCGATAACCACGACCGTAATCGTCACAGCATCCCTACCATGTATTTATTGCCTAATAACACAAAAAATAAAGTATTCCCGATATCAGAACATTCTGTCACAACTGTTTTTTGTGTCCACACGATAAGATACTCATTCGACGTTCACGGTTACTTCTACACTGGCAGATCAGGCTTTTTTGTGGAATATTTGGTCGTGAAGTTTTCGTTTTTAAATATTTTCTTAGCTTTTAGTCGGACGGCGTTATATGCACGGCAAACATCCTGGCCGCCGACAAATATTGGTTCATTTCGCCAGTTGTCAGTCTGTCACAATCCAACGGACATCGCGGACACGTGCTAAATAAGTACCTTATCTTTTGTTAACTCTTGCCAGTTCATAAAATCTTACTCTTCAGTAGTCTGAGGGGTTTTTGAATTTAATTACAATTTCTTCTCAACCTCCTTCTAATACTTATTTACCATAACTAGATACTAACTACCCATACATATGGTATGGGTAGTTAGTATCACTTTCTGTTATGAAACTTTGTGCGTACCTATATGCTTTCTAAGTTATAACCACAATGTGAAGTGGTAGTGTCTAACAAAAGAAAGTACGTCAGTCATTATCGCATCATCCATCCATTGTGCATGCAGATATAATTGTATGAGTCGTCTCGAGATGACAGCGAACAAGTGTTCCGTTGCGCAGGCGCAAACACACCCCAGATCGAGTGCAGTTCAACTTTCAAGTGCGGTGATGCGGGAATCATTTGATTTGCATTCAACGTTCACACCCAACAATATCCGTATCGAATGTTAACTTATATTCATGTGCCTTTGTATGAGATGAAGTGGTTTGCCATTGAATTTCTCACTCTACAGTTAGTCACATTAAGTATTTATATTTGAAGATAGTATTAAAGCAATGTAGGCACGCCACAAAGCCAGGTCTGCGTACATTGGAAAAGGCCTATGCCCAGCTGTGGACTGCAACGGGCTGATGATGATATTTAAAGCAATAAAATATTGTCGACTGAAATGAAGTAAGTACTTAGCATAAAGATTGTATTTATACTTTTACATATAATCAAATTACTGCTTTACGTATCTTCAGCAACAGCAAAACACATTACGACCAAATGTTTGAATGGTTTTATCTTTTTATTAATAGGTATGTTAATTATCAATTGAGACATAATATCATACTATTTTAGTTCATCCAATAAAGAGAGAGTGCGCAAAACTTAAATATGAATAAAACAAAAGGGTACTCTGAAAATATTCATCACAAGATAGCTTTTAGTTTTGAACAAGCGCGTCGTCATTACCCAGTGCACTCTCGTGATTCGCTCCGCCCGCCCGCCCTAAGGGCCTCAAAGGAAAAAAGCTATAGGGAAAATGAAATAACCAGTGTAAGTAAACCTCCAATCCCCCCAAAACTTAAAGCTTCCATCATAATAAACTGTAACGCGCGAACAATGCGACAGCTCTTCCAAAATCAGCCGCTATTCAAGAGGGATGAAACCGCAATGGTGTGTATATCTGAGATTTCCTTTTGATGACTGCTTTTATGGCTGCCATTTATCATTATAATAAACAGTAACAAAGACATCGTCATAACAGATTTAACAGAACGAAAATAAAGGACATGACATTATTAATTGAAACTCGTAACATTGCTGACAGAGTGATTACATTGATTTAAAGTGGTCAGTCCATCTCTTATTTAATATTTTGCTTATTAACTGCTTTTAAATGACGACTTGTGCACGACCACTGAAAACACCAGTACAACCTAAAATGAAGCCTAATAACAAATATGAAATATGTATACCAAATCAAGGATAATTCTGAATAATGTGTCCGTCCGCTTTAAAAAACTGAAACCTGAAACCTTTTCCATTTTCTATACTTATTTTCTAATTCATGCTTCAATAGTAAATATAATACCAGTTAAAACCGTGCAATACCATATACCTAAACAAATTACTACAAAAATCATATAAAGAACGCCTTGGTTGCTCACGTTGTGAATTAATATAAAAAGTAATTTCACTGCCAGCACTGACGTAATCCTAGGATTATGGATCTAATAGTACCATAGTAGGTACCGTATAAATATAATAGTTCCCCGGATCAAGTGATCATTACAAGGGTATTGTACGGAGAACAACGCAGCACGCAATCGTAGCTACCCCTCTTAGTGACACGTGCTAGTACACGGTCGCCTTATCTTAACACGTGGCTTCTTAACGATCGATTCTGTAGAACAGACAGTACAGTCCACACTCAAAATGTCCTGACTAGTCCCTTTGTACTTATACGCACGCGATAAATACAACTAATTCTCAGTATAAAACTAACCTACTTCTAAACTATTTACTGATTTTATAAGTGTCATATTACAGAAAACGACTTTTTTGTTTTTCTGTAAATAGATTTAACGTTTGTGCATTTTCAATTGTAGCTATTATTGTGAAAACTGAAACATTGAATATATATTTGCAAAAATCTTGAATACATGCGTAATAACATATTATGTGCATGACTGACATGACATACTGTGAGCTAAATGTTGAATTGACTATAGCAAATTCTTTGTACCGTTTGACTACTAATTTTAATATAAGAAGTAGAGATACATAGACAGTAAAGTAATACTACAAACCGTTAGCTTAGCTGGCACACCTCATTTAATTTTAATTCCATCCATTAATGTTATATCATTACTTTGGGTTTAATTAAGATTGATTGAACTTGTAATTCCGTTAATTTTCTTGCGTTTAGTGAGTCATTTTCTTCGTGCGTGCCACCCTTAGATTAATATCCTATATACATACATTTACGTATATATGTACAGTACATTATACACAAACATTCTGATTATAAATGATTATTTTGAACGGAAACTGACGCGGGTTCCGGCTGGCCACGTGGACCCAGTTCCGGTCTCGCGCCGATACGATGAATGAGACGGGGTGTAGCATGACTTGTGGGAAAAGCTTATCGACTTTTCCAAACCTAAAGTGCTTACACGTGCCTGTTTATATACCATTTAAAATTTATTTTTATTTCATTTAATTGTACTATTAATTACCAATACTTAAATCTTTATGTAATTTGAGATGAGATCACGGTACGCTATAAATATGATCATGCGTATGAGTTGAAGTTAAAAATGATGATCGAATAGACTATGTAGGTTGACTTAATAATGAAATAATAATGTCTCTTGTAAATTGTACATGAGCAAATTAATTTTAGCAAATTATTAAAAATTAAGCGCTTTAGTTAATTTTTTTGGATGCATATTATTAATTGTCGTCTGTATAAATCGAATATTAACCTCAACACTTCAAGTCACCGAGTAAGTTACTAGTTTTGACGCATGAAGTCCTCCAGAGAAAAAACAACAAACAATCTATACTTATGTAAACGTGTCCCTATTTTAACACGGTGTAGTCAATGACGCTTGCGATGGGCCGGGCGGGGCGCGCGGGTCCCGCGGGATGACGCAGTAACAGAAGGGTTGATGATACGGCCTAACGTAAACAAATGTCGCAAAATACAACATCGAAGAACATCTAAACAACACAATGATGGATGTAGTGTTGGTTCATTTCTACAATAGCTACCATTTATCGGTTTTACCATACTTTTAATACTATAACTGTAATGAAAATTATATCCATATTACTTAGGTGTTAATTACTCGAATTGCATTGCATTCAAGTTTTGAAGTTTCGGTGGCTTGGTGGTACTCGTAGTAAACAGCAGCGACAAAGACAATAGTTGGGAGTCGATACTAAGCACCGATATTCTGTAAAACCCCTGTACCTACATCTATGGACCAGTGATGCCATTTTTACTAAAGGTACCTATTCCTACTCCTTTATGCACTGAACAATAGGCATAGGTATAGAATCATTACAATAAAATGAAACAATGTTAGATAGAAGACACGCGTCTTTAATAAACTATACATATGCAATTTATTATATAATATATAACAAGATAGAGAAACATAATATTATAATGTAGATATGTGTAATAAAAAGTCATTAAACATACACCTCTGACATATCTAATTGATTCCTAACAATTTGATAGAACCTTTTGAAGTTGTGTAACCATAAAAACTCGGCTATAAAAACATTACATCAGCTATTTTCCGCGTCGTTCCAAATTGACACTTGGGTATTTGCGATCGTGCATTATTGGCGCATGAAATGCTTACAACGTTTTCCACTCGGGCCGGGTCGTCCCGCGTCGGCTAAATTACGTGAAACGTGCTCGCAATTCACAAAATATCCGCCCGGCCCTTCCCTTTGCGGATTATACCGAAACACATTTATAGCTCTACTAAATACTAATACAATGTACACAGGTTTTAAAGTCACATCATTTCGATGAGGAATTCAAATAATTCGTTTATTAGGTTGTTAAACCATTGTGAAACCAAACTGTAAAGCATGATGTAGATGTACAATCTGCATTTGAGAAAATGCCTACACTGATACAGTTGAACATGCTGTAGCAGCCTTTCATGATTTCTTGTGTCTAGCCTTAGGAAATTAACACAATTTTTTTATATATACCAAATTTATTGTCAAATATTACCTATAAATCCTGTTTAAATTCTACTACATATTTGTATTCCGTTCCATACAATCAAGTAATTAATTTAAACGAATCAACTGCATAAATCATAGGGACGAGCCCGTACAAGTCGGCCAGCTGTCAGCCAGGCTGATCCAATTTAATAAAAAGGTTTCCCATAGAGTTCGGTAGCTTCGTAGTACAGCCCCCTCCTGCCGCGGCTACGCTCTATGAGCGATGAAAATGCACGTGCGGCGTTATTGCGCACTGCAATCGATGACGCGATCGTGCGATACAACTTTCTTTGGTTTCACTTTGTCGCCGTAACACCGGCAGCGATTGTGTGTTACACATTGTGATGGCTTTGTTAAGACAGGTCAGGTTGTTACACAAAACGTTTTTATACTTGTTATGTGACTTGTACTTAGATACATATAAGACAGAGTTAAATGGGACGGCATAAACTTTAATGTAGGTACCTAGATGTGTATAAACCTATAACCTAAATACTATTCGTTCATAAAACTTTATGTAGTGGAACATGTTTCATGTGTGCTAATCCCTCTTGAAGCGGCTCGGTAATGCTTGGCTGGGTGGCAACGGTTTAACTTGCCTTTAAACCACTGCGGAACCCCTAGTTATTTGCACTAACTAATTCTACTAAAGTCTTAAAATACATTGTACTAGTAATTCTACAAAATAACAGTATCCTAAATTTCAGCTGATGTTTAAGTTGTCAAATATTATTCCGATTTTAAATAAAGAACCTGTATAATAATAAAGAAGCCATGTTCTACGTACGTTTTATTATTATATCGTTGTATATTTACCTATAAAGCTAGGGAGGGTAGAGCAAGGGCGCTGATTAAGTTACGTGACATGCGCCCGCCAATTTGTATCACAGAGACTTCGCCCCAGCGAGCACTCGATGCCATCAGCGAAATTACATTACATCCCGTAATTAAATAGTCCTTGTTTTTATAGGAAAACATGGCCGTGTTTACTTTTAGGAAACACGGGTAACAATGCTACTTTAATGACTTGACGGAAAATTTAATAATTTTTATTATGTAAAATTTGTTTAGCGTCCCTAATTCAATAACATAACATCAAGCCTGTAGACCTCGAGGGGGGGTAAACATATACCTCATTTCGCCAATAATATGTCCCAATGTTACTAGGGGTGAGTTTCGCCAACAAATCGGTATTACTTTGTCCGACCCGGGATTCCTACATTTCCTACTCAGGATCTTAATTGGCAACCACTAGACCAACGATGCACTCAGCTTATTAAGTAATTATTAAAATATAAATCAATCGCGTAAGCGTAGACTATAAATAAAACATGACTGTGTAAATAAAAACTGATGATAACCAAACCAAACCAGTTGAACCAAACTCCACAGCCATGACGGACAATCTATAAAACAAAACTGTGATGCAATATTAGATCATGGCGCCTCCATGATTTTAGATCATACTAAAAGCTTCTCTCATCAACGCCGCTCAGCTTATACACTCCTCGGTGTAAACAATAACATTGGAAACTTTTTAACACGTCATAGAGCATACTCTCTTTATATTATCGTAAGCAAACGAGGCGAATAATTCGACTTGTTGTGAAAATATACACTCGCACGTGCATCCAATGCGTGGTTCAAGTGAAAACTTTACATTTACACATTTGGTTTACGAAATTAGATCGTGTTTCGAGTCCGTAGTGACGAATGGAACACGTGAGTCTGCCAATTAACATTTAAGAACAGATAGACCCCAAAATGGATGTGTCTCGTCCAGTATTTTATCAAGATGACTTTTAGAAGCTTCGCGTTTAATTAACGTCACCTTTTAGAACATTAAAATGTTGTTCCTGCTTGTAACGAAAGACATTTAATAGATTTTTTTATCGTTTTTGTGTTAGGTAGGTATAGGTTTTGGTAATGCGACAAAGTATTTCTAATTATTAGCAATTTTATTACAATCCCTTAATCAATTATCTAAGAAATAATAATGTTAACAATTCTCCGTTCTTGAAGTTCGTCATTATATTAATATAAAAGTATCGTATGTGTTTCATCTGTCAGTCAAGACGCTTGTACCAAACAGTTATCTAAACAGAGAGGGCGTGCGGCGCCGACCGCGAGATTATGATCGCGCGTGGATCGTGATTAATAACGGACTAGCACCGGCGCGTGCGCAGGACGCCAGCGACGCGACGCCGACGCTGCACGCATGTGCGCCTGAAACTTGTGAAGAACTTCTTTACAAGTACTATATTTAAAATACGCCTTATAAAGTCCTTTGTGTCCACAATATTCGTTATCAAGGATATGGAATGAGCTTGATGCGGAAATGTAACATTTTCATCTAATCTTAGTAAATAGGAACTACTTAAGTAGCATACATGAATGTTAAATCACAGCAGATTTCATACAGCCGTAATATGCAAATGGTCAATGGAATAACGCAATCCGTGCGCCCAAACACAGCTGCAATGAAATCACGAGTTGATGACCTTTACCTACAACTCAATCCGCCACAGATACCCACGTTGTCCTAAGGATTCAATTCCTCTATACCTGCAAACTCATTGCTCATAGTAATGAACAACAAATGCGAGCGGCGCACGCAAGTTCCAAGTAAATAAATCACGGCGCTCGCGCAGGCGTCGGCGTCGGCGTCATCCTGACGACGGCCGACACCGCTGAGTGCCACACGTCCAAATGACTCACTCGCTTGACGAGCTTTAGATACTTTAGAATGGTGCGGTTGATCATTAGAATTACTGTTGTAGATATGATTCAGGTTATGTAGTCAATAATGCACCTGCGATGTACTATACCTATGAGTGACTCAAACATGTTTTGGTGTGACGTGAATATCGAAGTTTGTTTGAAAGTTGTTTACTCAACAACTAGGTGTTTTTCAGTTGATATTGTTAAATATTCTGGTGCGTTCAAAACTTCTTGGAGGTATATTTAGGAACAAAGAGTTTCGTAATGTAGCCCGATCTACGAATAAAGGTCGCCATCTACTATCCCAATAGGTCTGACAGACCATCCTGTATTGATAGGCTCTTTTATTTATGAACGTGTATCGTTTAATTTAACATGCAAAGCCGTGCGATTTCCATGACTAATGCTAACAGAGGTATCCTGACAGCGACATTTAATTACAATGGTATACCCACTTTATGTTTGATAATGTCGACAGATTTTAAGTACTGCATAGCTATAAGGTTCAAAGTTGATGAAGAAATACGATTGATACTCGCTGCGCCGTGCCTTGTTTCACATATTAGGGGCGGGACATATCGTTTAGACGA
This sequence comes from Abrostola triplasia, assembly GCA_946251915.1. Taxonomy (NCBI): domain Eukaryota; kingdom Metazoa; phylum Arthropoda; class Insecta; order Lepidoptera; family Noctuidae; genus Abrostola; species Abrostola triplasia. The sequence continues at coordinate 4,977,736 of OX276433.1, forward strand.
AGCGTTTTATTACTCGTATAATTATGTACTTCTAAAATTGCAGATTTTTAATTTAGCAAACGACCACTTAAGATTTATATGAACTGTTAACTCGTATTGACACCCCCCCCCCCCCCCTCCTAAAGTAGTATTTTTCCAGCAATTTTTATATTGATAAGAGACAAATTATTTGCGCCATCGTAACCCTAAATGCCGTTTGATATCAAAAAATATCATTCATATACTGTTGCTTGCTCTTTTCAGTATGATGAGGTGGCGCAACCGTCACTTCCTTGGCCAAAGACTTTTTATATCACGCCTTAAATTATTCTTCAATAACACATTAAGTAAATCGCGTTGGTCATGATCTATGTCCACAACTGAACCCGCAAGTGGAGCGCAGCTGTCGAGACGAGCAGACAACAGTTGTCCACCGCGTTTGTCTTCAAATGCGCGTGCGCAACGAATCCAACCACCGGTACCAGATTAATCATTCGTAACTATTTTTCTTTTTGAACACGACATGAAAAAAGTATTGCGTTATGTTCAGTGCTATTTATATGTACGTACTTACATCTGCATGCAGCTTCAAATTTTTTTTTAAAACAACTTCTTCCTTCTTAAACATTTCGCCCTTTGATTTGATTTGTAACTTTCCCTAATGAATATTTATTTCCAACAGTAAATACGTCTATTAGTTTCATCATTCATATCGTTATTAAATAAAACATGAAAAACATACCACACATATTAAACTAAAAAAAAAATAACAAAATGTCCAGCATGAACAAAACAAAAACGATATTCTGCAACATTTTAATTTTAAATAAGAAAGCTTTATATCTTTATATGAAGCCAGCTTTGATGTTAATCCCGCGTTGAAAAAGTCACCATTAATAAGTCGTAATGGTAATAAAAAGGATTGTATTAAATCATATATCACAAAGAACTATTATCTGGCATGTGAAAAATATCAGGCTCATATTAAAAGATTTATCGACGAGCTCTCGGCAACAACACTTGCGGTAACAAAACGCTGAAATAGACTAGAGCGTAAACATAAATGATTTTAACAAGACGCTATAATGCTCTTTGATGGATGGTTTCGGCAAGAAAAGCATAAAATGGGGCGATAATGTAAAAATTGCAGCGCGAAACGCGCATCGCCGCCGGCGCCGGCCTCGCCCCCATCCATCCATCCATCACCCAGCGAAACGGTCAGTTTCCATGAAAATTGCTAGATGATTTGCATATAACTTTACGACGGTGAGATATATGCGAATGATTACAGTACCCACCGGCTCGAGAGAGACTTTAAATACCAAATTACACTGATTTACTGAGTCATGTTAGAAAAAAAGCCGATTCGGAAAGATCCAGCTTTAGTCGCGACTATTCCGATTTATAATACAGACAACATCGCATTAACCTAAAATATTTTGAATTATGAGAGTAAATATGTAATGTAATTTATAGTACGTAGACCAATTTTTATGCCTCGTAGACATAGTTTTGCAGTCGCGGTCGCAATGCGTAGCAATCCTGTTAACAGTTTCCACGCGCTGTAAGGCGGCGCGCGCGCTTTCCACCGGATGCATTATGCGTGTAACCACATTAAGCTAACAAATGGTGTGATTTTTAAGGGAGAAAGGTCCAGATGAACGCTGTATCTTGTGACATGAACGAAAATAATTTGACGCAGCCGTTCGGCGGGCGACATACGGCGACACGTGGCCACGATATATTACACGCGAGCCGCGCACTAAAAATATTGTGTTGGCAAATTAATGGGCATTCCCGACGGTGGGTAGTGGGATGAAAGGAAGTGCCTTTTATATCTGAAACGTTGGTTTTGTATGAAAATGCGCGGCAGCCGGTCACACCTGTCCGCGTACATTGGAGCTGGGCGGCCGAGCGCCGAGCGCCCGCCGCCGCACCGCCGCCCAGCGGCATAGGGCTGTACTGCCGCGCACTGCCGTCATGGACAACTAGAAACCGAGTTTTAACTGGCTATAGTTTGAAATGTTAAGCCTGATAAAATCTCTTGATGACTTTAACCTATTGAGGTTTATGAAATTACTTAGCAGAAAGTCAATTGTTTTAAAAAGATTCCTTCAAATGAATAATATAATAAGAAAAATAAATTGTAATGAATCTATCGCAATCTATATTTGTCTAAGCTTTACGAATAATTTTACTTTATATATCTATTACACTCACTTAAAAACACATAACATTTTTCCAATCTCTGCAAAGAGACAGAATATCATTCTCCTGTCCAGACTGGTTTTAGACAGTAGGCATATGAACAGCGATGGACACCTACTATTTACTATTTGTCACACGTTAAAACCGAACACATAAAATCAACACCACTGAAAAGGATAACCATTAACTAGCGTTGCATACAACGACGTACGCTTATAAATAGAGTTGAAACTACAAAAGTATTTTCCGCTAATTAAGAAATATCTAACGCTAGAAAGTGGAGTGTCATCCCTACACAGAACGGATGCGACAAAGAAGACGCATGTCGCAGTGTGCGTCAGTTTCATAATAATTGAGCAGATTAATAACCCCGCAGGGTGTTCATATTTCGCCGTCCGACTGTCACTTTCTTCCGTCTCGTCATATCACACCCACGTATCCAGCTGTTCTTTCTACGTGTTTATATATGTCATAAATGTGTACTCATATATTAAAAATATATTTAATATAAGCCAAAGCCTGTAACAAAATACAAGTATAATCCAGGAAGTTTAGATAGAGTTACTGGACACTAGAAGCCTTGCAGCTATCTTTCTTCTTAGACGACGGATATACAACCTTTTTTACTATTTTTATGAGCAACTAACATTAAGCACAACAAATTAAATACTTTTAAAATAAAACTAGGTTTACGGATTTTATCGCGATTTTTTAATTGGTTTTTGGTCCCGACGTAGATGAGGATGATATGAAATGGTACTCATTTAATATCATCCTCATCTACATTCTATTTTATTTTGCCATTGACTCGCTAAGAAGAAGATCTACAGTCTTCCATTCCCATGTTGGGTGTTAGGCCTCTTTTAACCCTACGATATTTCCGTAAATCCTGTGCCAATAATCTCATAGTCTGAGCGCGGGTTAGGTTAAACCTTAATATTTGATTGATATTTTCTTCATATCTTTACATATTGTATAATGTATTCTTGTGCTTTCCCATTACCATTTTCTTCTGTGAAATAAGTTTATAAAGGTTATTTGCAACTCTCAGAACATAACTGTCTCTTTTTGCATGTTTAATCCATAACTTATGTCAATACACCGTTGCATTGAGTTGACGGTCAAGAATACGCACCCATCGACTTAAGGGCGGGCGGCGTCGGTGGCGTCGGCGTCGGCGTCGCAGTATAAATACGCGGCACGTGCGCCGGCGCAGCTGCCCGCCACGTGGCCGCCTCTTTACGCGTTCGCGTAAAAATAGATCATTGTCTCGGAGGACACGCCCACCTAACAGATAAAACACCACATCAAACATTATATCGACAGTAAAATCGGCGTTTATTTGTTAGCCTGCGGTGTCATAACATCTGCCCAGAACCGATCTCCGCATTCAACAATCAACATTTCGCTTTCATGTTCCCGTTGCTGCCGCTGTGTAAATAAATCTTTGCTAATTCCGATATGCTAATAAATGATTTGATTGTAAGCCAATACGCATGTTATTGTGCTGAACAAACTCATAAAACATGTGTGGGCACGGCCTGTGTTACCTCTAAACATATTTTAGTTTTTAAGACGCAAATAATTACCTATATTCTTTTTTCCAGTAGTTTTAAAATGACGGTAATTTGGCACAACAGTAAAAACAAACTTTACAAACCAATAAATACCTACAATATATTGCAATAGATCTGGCAAAACATTCTATCCATCTACTAAGGTAAATTTTTAAAAACCTAATAAAATATAAATTTATAGCCAAACAAAAGAATATTTCATCTGAAACCTTTAAATATACTGCGGCACGTGTCACGAGGTGTCTTTGCAGTAAAAAACTAAACAAAAAGACGATAGAGCTTCCGCCGCGAAATGCTTCCGCTTGCGAGAAGTTACAGTCTCTGACTTACAATAGCTACTTGACACTCAATCAAGTGGCTATGTCGTTACGTGGGCTGTGGCGTGCTGCGAACTATACTTACACCGCCCTCACTAACGAACAAATTGCAAATGAACAGTAATTCACGTTCATTCGCAAAAATCTCATATTCCAAAGATCAAAAAAATACATTAAATACAGAGATCAGATTCATCAACCATCAAGAGATAGACGGCAGACGTTTCTCCAAGAATTAAAGCTTTTAATAGAAGAATATATTTTTTAATATACTAAGACTAAACGTGTGATGCGGCTTCGAAGACATTGACTTCGGCAACAGGATAGCATAAATAAGACAATTATATAAAGGTTGGTGACGTTGGTGTACAATACGCCTTTACCTTCCTCCCTAGAACACAGGACAAGGCAAAGAGGCTTTTGAAAAAATCACAATATAAATGCTCAACATGTTTAAAATGACCTTACTGTAGTTAGTATAGCCCACTTGATAATCACGTATTCTCAAATGTCACTTATGTTACTGATGCTATCTTAGATAACATCCTATCAAGCATATGGTAATACATGTAATGTGTCGTTCCTGTTAAATATGTTTGATATTTGAATGTAAATAATGCAATAAAACGCTCATGTAGTTTAACAAAACTTTACTTGACACTTCGCCCGTAGCAGCAAAGGTCCAAGAACCAGGCAAGCACAAAAATGCATATTTCTTCACATTTTAATTCTATATTTTTACTTTTTTATATTCTATTCTATTCTATCTTAACACTAAAGCATTCTAATTAACATAAGTCGCTTTCAGTAACTCAATGTGTAGTGATATTTAGCGCACATAGTTCTCTTCGTGCGTCTATCAGCGATCGACAGTCGGGCGGTGCGCGGGCGCCTCTTCCTAATTCAAAAATATACACACACGCACGTGTCGACCCTGCCTGTTGGCACTTACTTATGGACAATGACTCTTTATTTTATCTTACTTTGTCCTGTACGATTCACGGCGCTAGGTTTTATATATTAATTGTATCTAATAAGTACACAAAGTTATATATTATAATATATTATGTAAGAATGTAGAGTTATAATACGGTAAGGGCAGCATAACTATTGAAATGTTAGAGCTTTAGTCAAACAGTGAATGTGAACCTTTGCTAGATACATTAGTTACCATTACAATAACAGCTCAAAAAAATTCACTGTTTTCTACCTCTGTCAGATACATAAGGAATTGTATATGATAATCAATTAACCATATCACACACAAGTAAATCAATACCCAGTTAAATAATTCCACAGCATGTTTGCATCTGGGCCCTTACCATGAACTCTTAAAGCAGGACAATTTCCGATGTCGAAGTGTGAGGCCACATTACACTGCACGTATCGGCGTCTCGCTTCCTATGGAAAATGTCCTACTTTAAAAATTCATTATAAGGGGGCTGTAATGAGCAAAACTCTAATTATTGCCCTTTTTGTGTGTGTTTATTATAGGTGTTATAATGGATGTAGGTACCCACTATGGTTCTCTGCTGATTCTATGCTCTCTCACTGATGTTCAAACATGCACCTGGCTTGGCCATATAACGTTTCTTATAATTATCATTTATCTTACGATCCCACCTTATCATTAGGCTTAGCCTGTCATTTGAACAAAGATAATGACAATCTTGACTTGTTTGAAACCTGTTTGTTTTAATGATAAGGTTTACTTGTACCTACTTCACATCACACATAAATCTAAAAGCACTCAATCGAAATGTTCCCCGCACGACCGTAAACAAACAATATCAAAGGTTTTTAAGTTGTATCATTTGATCGTATTTCAGTTACCGCGTATCATAAAGAGATGGTATTGTGAATACAATTTTCCACTAGCTCCCCTTCCACTCACCGTCTCCCAGGCGATTCAGCCACCCCTCGCGATCGATAAACGTCCGCCATTTTGAATTTTCCGACCAATGCTGGTAGGTAAGGAAAGCTGTTGTCATGGAAACGCGTCACGCTACGAACCGGCGCGAAGGGGAAAGTGACGCGGGGAGGCTTTTAGTCGCTTTGTGTTGTTTATAGAGGGGTGCAGGACTGTAATAATTATACCTATGTTTGAAGCCTACATAGTCATATACATAAGCGTATCTTTATCGATATATGTACCTATGCAGTTTGCCTAAGGTCTGTTTATAGATTAACATTTAAGCAACTGACAGCTAACTAAACTACTATTGAAAAAATCTAAAATATTCTTAAATGTACCGTGCACTACTGTGAAATGTGCAATTGTGATTCCTGTAAGCGTGGTTTCAACTATTATTTAAACTCATACCCTTAAATTTTCCATTCTATTCATGTTCTTTATTGCGAAATAATACGCGTAAACTCTATTTGCACGTGCATTTTAAGTCAAAAGCATATCTTTACAGCTTACTAGTGTTGTACCAACACCGCTGCTAGCAACACAATGAGTACAGCACTATGCTAATTGATATATCCCTTTATACTTTCGCAAAACTCTTCAAAACAACTTCCTTTTCTTTGACAAGTTAAACCACATCAGAGTTGTGTAGTCTCTGTAGAGTGACCATGTCGGTGCGAGAACAAATCGGGACTTAGAAAAAAGTTTACTGTTATTCGATTTGTTAATACAAATTTATCTATTTGTACATAATACATAGTGCATATACGTACCCAATGAAAGAAGCCTTTTGTTATGTAGATAAAATAATCATCATGTTCACTTGACGCATCCGGTGTAGAACCCTTCTACATTTATAAATAGCTTTAAAAGTAAGATGAAAAGCAAAAAAAATATTTCAAATGCTACCTACCTAACTAAATACCTACTAAGTACTCAACTAATATTTATATTTCTCTGGAGATATAAAGACATGGTCGCCCTATCTTGGAGAGGTTCGACATTGTTTATAACGTTGTTTGCACCAAGTGTTCGTCTACATAGAATAGAAACACCTGCGACCTACCTGTCTGTACAGCGAAATCTCACAGCGGACTTTCGACTTTACAGTTTCCTGCGTTTGTTCGCTAACAATAGGCAATAAGGCTGCGCCGGCGCGGCGCGGCGGCGGCGCACTGCCGACAGTCGATTCGCTATTCAAACCCGACTGTTGCTCCGACTACACTATTCTTAATATCGGGCCCATTCATCGGTTAGCAGTATTTCTTGCCAGTATTCAAACATACACATACCATTCAAATATTGAATGCGTGAGTCGGTGGTGTTAGCGGAAATACCCTGAATAATGCGCACTGTCCATTTCAATAACAATACAACTGTCGCAAAGATTAAGAGCAAGTTGCGACCAGTCCGAATGAGCCACTTCATAAAGCTCTAGTTAACTTCATCCATTTTGTGGGACAATCATTACACAGTTCATTTAATACACACTTCTTGTACAATCTTTTCTAAAATCTCCATTTAAAAAGGTCATTTCCTGGCAAAAAGCCTTTAGTAGGTCTTTGTTTTAAACTAGTAGCAAGAAAAAGAATCACTTTGATCTTATCCAACGCAATAGGCTGAATCTCAAAAGTAACAATCAATCAGACTAGGACAGACACCAAAATTGGCCTGCGAATGCATGATGTCATAAACAAGTGTTACTACCAATTGATAGAATGATGGTCTAGATTCCCCAGAGGTTTGATCCTTATGAAGCTCTCATTTGTTTCGTCCATCATTACTATTTTGTATTAGGTAAGTGGGTAAATTACGTTACATAAAAACTTGTTCATAAATAGGTCTTATTACCTGTGCGGACAGTAGAAGCATCCTTTTAAAATGCATAATAACAATAACTGATTAGTTTTTAAGTGCCCAAATTCGTCTACCTGCCCCTTTAACACCAAATAGTCCAGCAAACAATGCGCCAGTAAACAATTGGTTACAATCGCCCACTTTAGTCAGTCTAAGACAGACAAATTGTAGGTTGCATAACAACGCTTTATTGTACTACAATCAACAGGACAACTGATAGTTAAAATTATCGTCAGGTACGAATGGCTTTCTATATATCAAATGGATATTTAAGGAACCAGGCGCAATAACTCGCCTCTCAATAGTCAGGTACAATAAGAACAGCGCAGACGATTGCTACAATTGTGCTGTCACTTCACGTCGAGTGCGCATTATGCAGATTCAGTTACATTAAAACGAGTTTCTAGTTAGTGGAGGGCCCACACACGTGCAGCAATCCTACGCCGCCGCCGATGCGACGACCGACGCCGAGATCATTGACTCGCGATTTGCAGGTGTCGCGGTCGCGACCCAATGGTAGCGAGCCTGCGCGCGCTCCTCGCCAACGCACCCGCGCCCGCGCGTCGCCTTCCCCGCCGCGCCGGTGACGTCACTCCTCCAACCAATACCATACTCTATACGGACCTCGGCGCCGGCGCAAACATTCAACGATTCTATTAACATTTTTCCAATACCTGCTTTTATTCGCTAAATAAATTACACGAATTATGCTAGCCTACTTAATGGCTGTTGTTCATGACTGTGAAACCTAATCCTACCCTTGCTACGGCAGCAAGTTCTTTAATATCTTGTACTACAAGTAAACATGCTAGTGTAATAGCAAATGATATAACACTTGAGCATCATTAGCAATGTTTAGCTTTAGACACATCAGGCTTACAAAGTACACGTATGACGCATCAATACTGCGCACCTATTGCAACATTAGTAAAGCAAACATCGCCTAACGCAAAGAAATGTTATGGCGCTCCATTCCCCGACGTGTGCCCTTTGCAAACTTTAAACGCAATCCGGCCGTCCATGTACGTAAGGCCACCACCAACACTAAACGATGTTGGTTTTTGTTTCTAACTCCGCAAGGAAAGTTGACGTAGCCTTAAATCAAGCGGCTCGTTATTAAAAGAAATCACTGCCTACCATCGCCCATTCCGTCCTCCATACTTGGTCTGAAAATGTGCATTTTTATGTTTGCTTTATAAAAGGAATAAGAATCTCTTATGGATGCAGGTGAACTGAAAGAGCCGCTTTTGAGTTTACGTAATGAGGAACTGTGTTCCTTAAACGTTGTGTAAAAACAAACAAATGTTCTGTATTGGCATTCTTCCTGGCGATTTGTTTATATTAAACAACCCATACATATGTAAGTATGCAGCAAAAGAATCGTGACAGTCAATCAATTTTTTGTTCCGAAACTGTCCTGCGTATTTAACAATTTATGGACATCGATAACTTTCTGTTGTATACGAAAAACTAAAATGTTCTGTGCCCAATACCTAGCAAGTAGTAAGTGAACACTGTAACCATGGTGCGAAATGGGTAACGTTAAAGAGAGTGGTGTCTCTGTAGAAACGTAACATATTGGTATAATTAATGAACAGTAAAGTGGCTAGTGAACCGGCGCGGGCGGCGAGTGCAGGTCAGCGGTGAGCGGCGGCAGGGTTATCTGCAGCGGCAGCTCGGCGCCGGCGGCTTATCAACCTGCTGCACATACTGCGACCATTAGTCACGCCGCACAATGACAGCCGATGATGCCCTGACGTCACCTCGGAGACTGCGATTGATTGCGTACATAGCAAGTCAACAATGAGAAAAGTCAAAAGTGTTATTTTTATTAGACTAGTCTCGCTCATTCATAAACAGTTTAGGCTTGAATTGAATATCATCTGAAAAACCAAATACAATAATTTTAAATATATATAATTGTGAAGCAGCAGCTAACCTGCCAGAATTTCGTATTTTATTACAATGGTGGACCAACAATCTGAATTCTGATCATAAATAAACATTAGGCGATCACAAGAATCTATGTAAAGGTATAAGCAATATGAACAAAACAAAACCACATTTCTTCTCCTATATATTAAAAGCTCGTCTTAAATCAGATAATAGAGATTATGCTGAACAATTCTTATACAATAAGCGTATGATTTAAGAAAAATAATAAATAATTTTAAATGTGTATTGACAAAAACAGTCACACTACTGAATGGCTTATCTTAACCTAATAAAAATTCCGAAACAACCCAGAAAATTATAATGACCAAAATGACTTGTCAGAAATGTGGTCAAGTCAGAGTCGATTGTAATCTAAACGTTCTGAACAAAGCTAACTCTGCGACCAACCAACTACATGTTTAATGTTCGTTAAATCGTCCAAACCTTCCGTACTGCATGTATAAAATTCAATACCGAGCCATATCAAATTGGCTGTGAATTTCTGATAAAATGATGACATAAACTATTCGAAGTCTGGAATTGCTTCCAACGCCTTCTATAAGTAACTATTGGAATACCTAGTTCATGCATTACCTCTCCCGTCGAATACAGACGAGATGTAATAAATTATACATACAATTTATAATGCCAGCACAGAACTCTAAAAATTACCTTATTAACAAATCTTGGGAAACTTGACGTTAAAAGATCTTTTAAAACACAAGAAAAAAAACACAAAACGTTTCTTCAATACAAAAATGCACCTGAGAATGAAGGCGGGACCACTTGACTAATATTTCGATTATTACAAATCACCGTGAAATGTGTTATACAACACTGACTACGTTCCAGTGCCCGCTGGTCGAACATTCGGGATTCTTAATGTACAAGAAATGTTCAATGGATGGGGTACAATACAATATTGTCCTGATAACGACGGTGGAACACGTGTGTCGCAGGTAGTGGTTAAATTCGTTTAGTCCAGAGGTAGCGTATGTTTTTTGGTCGGCGGGCCACACAGGTGCATTCACCTTCTAATTTACTATTCCCGATACCGACGGGCCAGGGGACACAGACGTGTTTAATGCTCCTTTGTTGCTCACACTCTGTGATGGTGTCTCGTAATCTAAGAGATTTTATTTTGATATTATTCATGGAGCTATCTCCTTGGATATTTGATGGAATATTCAAATGAGATCACTTTAATCCCTTCCAGCGCAGTATAACTTCAATCAGTCAGAAAGCCTTTTATAATCATGCTAAGTATTCTAAATTCAAAATCAAAGGTTTGAGTATTTCCAAAGTATCTCCATAGACTATTCATTGGCTTGTCTTTAAATTGTGGAGACTTCATTTGCATGTTTAACATGAACGTAATTGTGAAATAAGAATATACATGGTGAGTAAATGTGATCAATGCCTTGCTCTCAATATAACAACATTAGTGGACATTAAACGGCCATATTAGACGTGTAATGGTCAGCACAGATATGCGCAATTACTGGAATCGTAGACATCCTCAGTTAGTTCTCGTTGGCTATGTTTGTTATTCCATCACCACCTGTTTCCTCTAATTTAGAATCTCCAAGTATATCTCATTACCTTAATTGAGACATAGATAAGTGGCAATCAACTTTATTACAAGTGGCCCAATAAAAACTTTAAATGTTAAATAAGTTAATTAATTAAATTGTAAATAAGCCTCTTATAATCAATATATTGGTATCGGAATTAAGAGAAACCATTAAAATTACTGTTTGGACTGTCATTTAAAATTCTAACGTCAAGAGCTACCACTACAAGCATTCCAAAGATAATTTAATTGGATGCCTTATAAATCAATTAAGTATATTATCTACCAAAATGTTACATCATATTCTTCTTCAAATTTCTTCTTGCTTTTGTAAATTCCTCACTTTCACTTTTGACTTTGTCACCTCAAACATTAAGATGCTTTTGAGGGTCCTTGTACATTCTAATTTTAAAATATGCTGCTTTAAATTACAGCTGTCTCTCTCTCTCAGTAGACTTGATCTTTTCCTCACAGAAATACGTGGTAATTTCCACATTAAATTGCAGAAACTGGATCTAAACTGTATTAACATCACGACAATTAGCTTTTAGTTCGTCAAAACAATCATTACGCCGCGCGCCGTCTGCTTGACACACGAGGTCCTAAGCGGTGATTATGCGCAAATTGATCAGCTGGACACGTTAGCACCGAGTCATAAGCTTTATTATGTATTGTTCGGATTATTGTGCGCATATCACAATTTGTACTGGAACCTGCCCCCTTACTATAAATTCATAAAGCAGGAGTTTTTCCGTTGTGAAAGCGAGACACCGTTACATGCAGTATAGTGTGGCAACTGGCATCTCACTTCCACAACGGAAACTGTCCTGCTGTAAGAGTTCATAGTAAGGGGGTTGTTCTAGCAGAATCGTTAACTTCTAATATTATAAATGCGATAGTAAGTTTGTTTGTTTGTCACCTTTTTACGCTGAACCGATTATTATAGAATATTGCATTTAGGTACGTTGCCAGGAGTACAGAAAAGTACATAGAGTACTTTTCAACCTGATAAAAAGTACTGGTTCTATCATTCAGCGTTCAACATTTTTTCGGCGACTAGATTTTCATTTGTCTTTCGAAATTCAAATTTAACGCGGGCTCTCCTAATACAAACTTTTGACATACTTGTACTTTTTTAGAATTACTGTCACACCTACTTAGTTAACAGTTGGCTCACACGTTGATTCTGCTGCAGCAATTATTGCCTATACATAAAGTTCTTCTATCTAACGCTATAGTGCCATCGGTCCCGTACCATGAAGCATGTCGATTCTTGAAAGTAATGCTTCTATTGTAATGCCACGTCAGGGCCAATGAATGAAATTGTTGGATGACCGCATATACACAAAACCGTTCCATTATTTACGTTGCGGTATTCACCTCTCAAACTCATCGTCTACCAGTGAAGATTGTGTAACTTATGGTATTGTAATATTGTTTAAAATGCAAATCCAGTTGATTGTAGATACATTCCAAATGTATTTGAGACCAAAATAAAATGTGGAAATTATATATTCAAGTCATTAAACAATCGAGTAAATCGTAGCACGTAGCCGGCGGAAGCGTTTATTGGTCCTCACTCCTAAGGTACGAACATGCCGAGTAAGCTATAAACCATTCAGGCGCCATTTTGAATTCGTATTGTCATTTGTCACCGATTGTCGGTGCACTGGTGAAGTGATGGGAGGTCCATCCGGCGCCGGCCATTTGCATCAGACGAGTCCAGAATCTATTATTTTTAATCGAACTCATATTCTATACCTGCCTTTCCTTGATTTAAAATCACGTCCATCGACAGTCATATAATACACCGTGTACGGACTTAAACTATTCAAAATATACAGTTACGTAAGTAACAAGAAGGTGAATATCAAAATCGGATAAGTATCAAATCTTAACATATTGACTATTGTCACTACCACTTGCTAGATTCCACTTAAGCCACGTTCGAAGCCAATTTCCTTGCGCATGCAATTTTGTTAGCATTTATTAATGAAATAGCTAGTAGGCAAAGTTAGAACAAGTGCAGCATCAGCGACAGGTGCCCACGCACGTGCCGACTTAAATAAAACGCAATGAATGTCAAATGTGTTCGGAACGCCGCACACTGTACACTTCACTAACCGCGCCGCATATAAAGAACCTTCCATAAAAAACGTAAAACACATTTCACATTGCCCACATGCGCACTTAGGTCTTTTTAGATCGAATAATCGCGAAGATACTTTCTGATTCCATATCATTAAGATATTTATTGCACGACGTTGGGCACACCACTATGGTTTAATTTTAGCAACTGTGCTCGACGTCACAAAACTTAGTTTCGCGGAGCACGGGGTGAGGTTCGGGATTGAGGGTTAATTCGCCACCCTCTGTGAATGCCTGACTTTTCATTATCGAGATGTTTTATTAAAGTAGGGGCCGGTATGTCTGGGAGGGGAGTCTAGGGTTATCTCCCAAGTAAACATGTTTTAAACTCTAACAGGAAGAAATAAGTACAATGTGTCTTAGCATTTAACAGCTTTATTTAATAAGCGTTAATCCTTAGGTAATCCGTATCACATAAATACATTATTTAAAAATCTGTAAATTACAATTAACGGATATCTCCTTCGCTAGTAAAGAACAAATATAAGTACCTACTCTTTAAAAAATTGCCCTCCATGGAAAATTTTATGACAGAAAATCAAAATTATGTAAAAATTTAAAATTCGCAACCCTACGCGGTAGCTGAGCGCCATATATTGAGTTACCCGGCGGCGAGGTGTGGGTGGAATGTTTACACTGGGATTTAGGGCTGGTCCTGGCCATATTGCATTCCTATACGCAACCGAGGCAGGGCCGCACGTCACGCTCTGTATCAAATAAACTGGCTGATTGCAATCTATACTTTACAGGCACACCCGGAGAAATTGTTGAGACGTCTACCGGTCTACGTTCATATGAAATGCGAAGCACTGAATGCATCCATTCGTCATCATCAAATATCTCTTTATCATCAAATATGTCTCTATCACTCGGATGTCTGTATCACATATTTGTAATCTGTGATTTCCATAACATTCCAATATTTTGGGAATCACAGATTACAAATATGTGGCTAACCTCTAGTGTACTAATGAAAGGAAATTATGTTTTTGGGACAGATGATTCACATTACATTATTATATATGATTGATTTACGAACGTTCAGTCTTTCTCATTCGCAAGCTGCGAAGTTACTATGAGCTTATATTGCCGGTCATTTTCCGGTGTGGACGTGAGACGTGGTTACGTGCAGTGCAGTGCGGCGCGGCGGCGTCTCGCTGTCACCGTGAAAAATGACATGCAATGGAAGCTCATAGTAACCCCGCTGTAGTCAACTTTTGGCTACTATAAGACTAGACTGGCTTGAGCAGCTACATTGTAACACAGAAATGTTTTCTCTAGATATGCTAGAATGAAAAAATGTTATGTCTGTCCTGTTGTGTTGCCACACGCAGTCCGCTCGCCCACCGGTGACACATTAACGTCGTGAACTCTATCAACAAGCTGCAGACGTGTTCAATAAACACGGTCACTGTTATAATGGCTGTAGTTTCCTCGAAACTCTGTTTGACAAAACATTATAGACAAAGACAATGCCACGCGCCGTATCCAAACACCAATGAGTCAGTCCGCCTGTCCGACCGACTGACACCTACCTACAGACTGCACGACTCACCAAATTATAACTCCTACATATTGACCAGCTTACACAGTTCACAATGAACTTAAATCCACCTAAATGTTTCTGCAAAGGAGCCTTATGTGTGCCTTAAAACCCCCTTACCGCGTGCACACGATTTGATCTCAAAAAAAGTAAACTAATAGACTCGTAATTAAATATTTCGCAGTAAACGTTTTATTTGGTGTCCATGTAGGTTTAATTTTAATGGCTTTGAACTCAATAAAGCGCTAAGACATCAAAAGCTCCGCCAGACAGCAGATGCCTAGAACAATCTAGATTCAAAGTATTAGCTCGGCGGCTATCTTAAGAGAATCTTTCACACAAAGCATCTTAAGCGAAACTTTTATTGGTATAAAGTGCCCATGGCGAGCGGCAGCCGGTTGATCGATAAAGTGTTCACGCCTTTTAAATTATTGGCCAAGATATCCGCGTGACTGAGTTGTGGTGTTGCCAAGTTCACGGATTACTTGCACTATCGGGCCGTGGGCGTATTAGTGCTTTATATTTTTACTTTTAAAATGTATGCGTTGTATCGACCTTTGCTGTTACTATAACCACCTATAACATACATATAAACATTATATACTGACCACAATGAAATAAGAGGTATTTATTAGTTACACTGAATGCATTAAAAAGATGTTACTTCATATTGTCTAGATAATATAAGCATAAGCATGAAGGAATGTATCTTGGTCGATGAACTATATAATATATTACTTGGTCATTAGCATTTATCTCGTAGTTATAATCTTATGGGAAATGTTTATTTAACTAAATACCTGAGTCCTATTCTTTTCACATGCTGTTCCGTTCATCGAACTTGCAGATACCCTAAGAGGAGACAATTTATTTAGTTTTAAAACTCAGTATTATGTAGACCATTAATTAAATTAAAAAGTAACTCGTTAGGAGTGATCATCACGGTCTGAGTCACGGGTGTGGTGTGGGTAGCGTGTGGTCGCACACATGGTATAAAGTAGATATAAACACAAAACTAGGTTACGCCTTTGTTTATGAACAACACAACGGAAACCCATGAAGTCATATATTTTCTAATAAAACTTCCACCACTGAGCCTGTTTCTCACAACAAATCAAATATTAGAGTAAAAAGCCTTCGTCTGGTCTGGCCCAGCGGCCGAAGATACAAGCGAGTCAAAATATGTTCGGCCTTATCTACCAGTTTTATTTTTTCTCTTTATCACTGGAGTTGTCGGAGCACGGCACACGTGCACATCGACGCCTGCGCAGATCGTGACCTGCGCCTGCGCGCCTCCGCGGTCTACCACTTACCTCATTCGCTTAATTGTCTGACGCCACATTACAATATTGTAAATACATGAGTTTTATTTATATGGGTAAAATAGCTCTCTAATTAACAAAAGCACATTTTATTATCACTATGTCACCTTTTCAAATTTGTAGAACATAAAATAAAAGATCTGCACCAGGTTTATGGATACTGCCTACGCTGGCACGTTGTATGTACATAATTAAGTACACACATGTGTAGTAGTTATATTCAGTACATGGGTCGACAATAACCGATTACCGATCATGTAGGTACGTAAAGATGCGGCTTCTCAAAGTGAAACGAGTTGGAATACTCAGGTGCGCTCGCGCCGCGTCACGGCACAGATACATTGTGACGGCGCGCCGCCGACGCAGCCAGAAAATAGAATTAAAAGCCAGTCCACAATGGACCAAAGCCCTTTCAAACCGAGCATAAATACGTATTGGAATTTTAAATCCCAGCAAAATACACCTCAGGTGTTCTCAGGAGCGAACGATACAATTCATTACTTTATTGTTGAACATACTGTAGATGTGGATGAACGGACTTGCAAAATATATTTATTTATAAACAACGTTTGTGTCGTAGACTTGAGTGTGGCTTCACTCATATTTTGTATTTACTCTTGGCTTAACCGTTTTACTGATAAAAAATTCAACGCTGTTCAAAGATCGTCATTGCCTACATTAATTTAAATAGATGTATGAAACGACTGAAGACGGCAAGCAAACGAAGGGAATTATTAGAATAGTCTAGATCTATATAGAAATCTGAAAACTAAAATAAAATAATAAGAAAACAATGGTTTGGGACAGGAAATAAGGTGTAGACTTTTGAACATTCCAGCTCGATATAAATTATATTCTAATATAAAATAACGATTTACCCATGGCTAAAATTTCAAATTGTATATGATGATGAGTATCTAAATACAACTGAATTGATTTCTGCACCTGAGTAATATAAAAAAAGGCACAACGCTCCATAAATTTCAGGTCGGTAGATATTAGCTAATGACAAATTTAGTGTGTAGGTAGTCCAATAAGTACCTATAAGGTCTATTTGACTAGTAAGACGCTTAGGGCGGGTAGTTTCAAACAGTCTATTAACATTACATACGTAAGTTAAATAAATACTTATTTCAGAAGATGTTTATCGTACGTAAAATATGAACCGTTGTTTCAAGGCATGAAAACCCGGTTGGCAACAATATTAAGGGTGCTAGTAGAAAATAAATCTATTTTCTAAGGACTACTAGTAAAAAACAAAATTGTTAATGCGATTTTTAACACTTAAATGTGCGTCAAGTGAAGCTGGAACCATCCGCCTTTAATCTTCTTACATCGAAAAGTAAAACAGAAACCCAGATGAGTTTTGTACCTTTGTATTTAATCTAAAAAGGTAGTTAGTACTAGATACACCACAGCACGTAATATTTTTTTATTTTATTTATTTATTATGTATTTATAAAATAAAACTTATATGCTAAAACATTGCCCCACAAAACCATTTACACGGTTTGTCTGTGGGTTATTAGCTTTTATTTAATTGATGATTCTTATTTGTAATGTTTTTACTCTTTTTACAGGATTCTTATTTTCTGCCCTCATAACACGAAACCTTTCTGTGTATAGTATAGTATATAAGAATAGTAAAACTACTTTTGTATGGCACAGGTAGGTTTCCGCGTGAAATGAATTGAACTAAAAAAAGTCAGAGTAAGATAAACCAATACACTATGTACTACCTAATATTTAAATTACGTATTGGTAAGTATATTGAAGAGGATTGAATATGAACTGCATAAGTGGCAGATAGGATTTATAAGTCATGAATCTATCTAACTAAGAACTTATCATGATAAGCAGTCACTTCCAAATATTTTACAAGAACAAATTAAACCTTAAAAGTGTCTTATAAATTAACTCAAATTTCACACTGTGCATAATTTCACAATGAAATTGTTTCATTCATATCTCATTATCTCAGATATAAATAAAATGGGAGCGCCTGTGTATGACATCAAAATAACAGGATTTTACTCAATGCATATGACAATACATGGTAACTGTTATTCCAGCTATTCTCTGAAACGACTGGACTGATTTAGCTGGACTTTCACTAGAAGATAGCTGATGGTCCAGTGTCCAATATACGCCACTTTGATATTTCAAAAGTGTTCAGCTACTCCACGAAGGGTTCACGGATTTTGATGAGACTTTAAAAAATATTTTGGGTATCGCGGGAAATAAATAAAAACCTATAAAATTGTTAACAAAGTCGGATTCAAATAGGTAAATCTGCTTACTGCTGCTACGTACAGTCGGTTTTAAAATCGAAATTTATGGAGACGAAGTCCCGGTGATAAGCTAGTAATAAATAAAAATTAACTCCTAGCCTGTCGCGCAGGCAAGTAATTACACCCCATCCTCCCATTTAAATGTATCGTCATAGGGTTGTGCAGTGTGCACTAGTGCCACCTGAGTTGATATGTATGAAACCATTTCTTTAATTTTGTAGATGTCGCTATTGTACTTGTTTAATTAAATGTTTATAAACGCCATCTACCATCGAATAGTTACAACACGTTATAACTATTCGACACTAGATGGCGTTAAAACATATCTTATTATTTTTTTTGTTATGGCAACCCTTGCGATATAAAACTGAATGCTATATTGAAAATGCTTCTTTTTGATTGGTGGATCGAACCGGTACGAAATGGCATTCCTTCCATCCGCCATTTTGCTGTCGCTTGGCCGTGGAAGAGGCGGCCAAGAATATTATACTGTGTATATCAATCTGCATTGCGGCAATCGGCCGAATTTTCTTAAAGGTACGTTTAAAATACTTGCATTTACTTATTTCTTTTACCGAGCCAGTAATTATTTACTTATTATCTTTGCACTGGGTATCTCCACGGAAGATATTATATCATTCGTGGTCGTTTAATCAGTGCAATATTAAATATGCTCACCCATTCGAAAACACAAGTAACTCTCTGTTTTCGTCAGTTACGAGCCTTACATTTGTTTAACCTTTCAAATCATGTTATGAACTTAGTGCTTCTTCAGACCCGGTATAATTTTACTCTCCCTTTCAGGTATAGGTTAAGAGTGCCACCAAGATGCATCTCTACAATTTAACATTGCAAGGATCATCATGTATAACCCATGCGGTGCATGGCAATTTCTCCGGTACTAAACAACAGGAGATAGTGATATCACGTGGGAAAACGCTGGAACTTCTACGTCCTGACCCTAATACCGGCAAAGTGCACACGCTCATGAAGGTGGAGATATTCGGCGTTATCAGATCGATGATGTCATTTCGGCTCACCGGAGGCACAAAAGGTAAATGAACTTATTAACACGTGGTTAGGGGGCGAGAATTACTGATCTTCCGGGAGGTTGTGTCTATCTATAGGATTAGTAGATAGTTATATCGGATTGTGGATTCGATGGCCGCTCGAGCCAGATATAAATGTGTGACCTGTAGATATTTTTTGTCTAAAATCTCATGCATGTGTTATTTCTTTGTAAAATACACAAAACTGAAATTTTAAATTTTCTTTGAAGTTCATCTATTTAACTAAACTCTTATGTTGCATCGTCTTGCTCCATGCATTTAACACACAGGATGTATGGGATAACTAGATGCATAGACTGATGGCCAATGCGTCGCTCTTTGCAATCCTAATGGTTGCCGAGATGTACCGCAATGGCACATTATCCAATTTAAAACCTATAAATTACTTGCTTCCTACAAAGTGAGTGGCTTCCGTCATTAAATATGTTGTCTGTGAGTATTCTGAATGTTTCCAGTATTGTTACAAATATTGTGTTGTTTCAGATTATATTGTGATTGGATCTGACTCTGGTCGTATTGTGATATTAGAGTATATTCCTAAGAAGAACATTCTCGAAAAAGTTCACCAAGAAACATTTGGCAAATCAGGATGCCGAAGGATTGTTCCAGGTCAATATTTAGCCATTGATCCAAAAGGCAGAGCTGTTATGATTGGTAAGAATATGTTTTAACTAATTATTAATTTGCATTATTAATATGAAAGTTTTATTATGAATAAAGCTGACTATTTAATTTGATGTGCAGGTGCCATTGAAAAACAGAAGCTTGTCTATATATTGAACAGAGATGCTGAAGCTAGACTTACAATTTCTTCTCCACTGGAAGCTCACAAGTCTAACACCTTAGTGTACCACATGGTCGGAGTAGATGTTGGGTTTGAGAATCCTATGTTTGCTTGTCTAGAAATAGACTATGAAGAGGCAGATGCAGATCCCACAGGTAAGATAAAATTTGAGAAAAATTGAATTATTTATTTCCTGTGATTATTTTGAGGTCCGTGTTTCCGATTGACAGTGACGTCAAATCCTCTATGTATGAGTTCAATTTAAATATATTTTTAATCTAGCATTATGGATCTTGGTCTTAAAATTTTATACTATTTTTAGGTGAAGCTGCACAAAAGACACAACAAACTCTAACATTTTATGAATTAGATCTTGGGTTGAACCATGTAGTCAGAAAATACTCAGAGCCTCTTGAAGAGCATGCCAATTTCCTCATCACAGTGCCGGGAGGCAATGATGGACCCTCTGGAGTGCTCATTTGTTCAGAAAACTATCTCACATACAAAAACTTGGGTGACCAACATGATATTCGATGTCCAATCCCTAGACGGAGAAATGACTTGGATGATCCTGAGAGAGGCATGATCTTTGTATGTTCAGCAACACATAAAACCAAGTCTATGTTCTTCTTCTTAGCACAAACTGAGCAAGGAGACATATTTAAAATAACTATTGAGACAGATGATGATATGGTTACTGAGATAAAGCTCAAGTACTTTGATACTGTTCCAGTTGCAACTGCTATGTGTGTGTTGAAGACTGGCTTCTTGTTTGTGGCCTGTGAATTTGGCAACCAGTGAGTATCTATATATATATTTGAGGCATGATAAAAATATGAGGGAGACATTTAGTGCTCCCTTTTCTAGAATACCATGCTAGATAAGAAATCTCCGAACCAAGGTCTTTCCTTACTATATGAGGAAGTGCACACTGATGTGAGATGTACAACTTTTTATACTTTAAATATAATAATATTTAGGACTACATTGGTTACTTGCTAAACTTTTAACTAATAAGTTTCTTACTTTTAGCTACCTGTACCAAATTGCTCATTTGGGAGATGAAGATGATGAACCTGAATTTAGTTCAGCTATGCCTTTAGAAGAAGGAGATACTTTTTTCTTTGCCCCAAGGCCACTGAGAAATTTGGTGCTTGTTGATGAGTTGGACTCACTGTCACCAATATTAGGTAAGAATTAATTTAAAACAAATTGTTTATTATCTATAAATATTTTACCAATGATGTCAACTATTTCGCTCCGTGTTTCATCTGAAAAACATTGACGAGTACTTAACCAGATCTGAGGATTTTACCATTTTAGTAAGCCAACATTTTTTGTGCTTGAACAAAATTTTTAATATGCCTTGTTGTTTTTTAGCATGTCGTGTCGCTGATTTGGCCGCTGAAGATACTCCTCAAGTGTATTTGGCCTGTGGCAGAGGTCCTAGATCATCACTCAGGGCTCTTAGACATGGATTAGAAGTGGCTGAAATGGCTGTCTCTGAGTTACCAGGATCTCCTAATGCCGTTTGGACTGTCAGAAGGCACAAGGATGGTAAGCTAATAAAAAGTATTAAAATTAGTCAATTTAAATGAGCAGATATTTATAATTTAAAAAAAGTAGCTCAAAATCACAAATTAAAAACAGGAAGACACTGAAGGAGCGTAATGATTATATATTTTGGTCCGTGTTACTGACATACCGTGACGCTACAACTAACCACTTATGAATGCTCCTCTTTATCAACAAGTTACTAATAAAACCCTGGTTGTTTGTCATACATAAACACCAGTGGTTTTTCTTTTCAGAATCTACTTTCGGCTGATGAACGAATAGAGATGGTTTCAACAAACTCGAAGGTAGGCATCCAAGGCTCCATAAAACGCAACTGGAAGCTGCCGCCATAAGAAGACTGCTATTTATACATGACACTTGCTTTTAGATCATAAATTATCTTCAAATTTTTCTTTTGGTTGCAGAGGAGTATGATTCTTACATCATTGTGTCGTTCGTAAATGCTACACTTGTGCTGTCTATTGGTGAAACCGTCGAGGAAGTAACAGACTCTGGTTTCCTGGGAACGACGCCAACACTTAGTTGTCACGCCCTAGGTGCGGACGCACTCGTGCAGGTTTACCCAGATGGCATCAGACACATTCGTGCTGACAAACGTGTCAATGAATGGAAAGCGCCAGGAAAAAAATCTATCGTAAAGTGTGCCGTCAATCAGAGACAAGTAGTGATTGCTTTAACAGGAGGAGAATTAGTCTACTTTGAAATGGACCCTGTAAGTAATTCTTTCATAACCATGACTCATATTAAACTTGTATACCGACGTGTTTGCGTGGCTGTGCCTTCGGGTGTGGTCACGTAAGAGTGGTGCGTAGCTGTCCTATGCAGTGACAAGCCCACAACGTCGCAGAGCATGTCGTTCTCCCGCTTGCGGTAGAGAACGGCACTCGGCATATTCCATAGCCAAGCTGGAGTCGTTTAGACGGTGAAGGCGGCAAAACCATGCCGTGGACACTCATACCACATTACTAAGAATTTATTCCATCTTAATTGAATTAGAGTAAAATTCTAACCATTTTCTAATTTCAGACTGGTCAACTAAATGAATACACCGAAAGGAAGAAATTATCATCAGATGTATCATGCATGGCATTGGGATCAGTTGCTACTGGGGAACAGCGAGCCTGGTTCTTGGCTGTGGGGCTAAATGATAACACTGTCAGAATCATCTCTTTGGACCCATCGGTAAGGAGTTTTTGATTATAGGTTATTATATAAAAATTAATATTTAAATGATGATACAAGGACACCATTGAATTTTTGTGATTACAACAACCCAAAAATGCGTTATTCTTAAATTACTGACAACAAAAAGACTTATGTTATTTTGATATAAATTTTGAGCAAGAATACAATATAACTATCGTTCTTTATAGGATTGTTTGGCGCCACGGTCTATGCAAGCTTTACCAGCTGGGGCTGAGTCCCTCTGCATAGTTGAACAACCATTCGAGTCTGGAGCGAAATCTGCATTACAGTTGAATATAGGCTTGAGTAATGGAGTACTTTTGAGGACTACATTGGACTCTGTTAGTGGCGACCTAGCTGACACAAGAACAAGGTATGTTTGTTTTAGTTGGTCTTATTTTTATAATCAGTAAGGCACACTACCAATGATGAAAAAACATATCGCTCCTTTTATAATCTGATCTTTATTGACGATTACTTAACCAGATCTGAGGTTCCAATCTCATAAAGTAAATAGAAGAACCAATTTTCTTTTCTCTGTTAACAATATGTCTTAATTTTAGGTACTTGGGTTCGAGACCAGTGAAACTGTTCAAAGTGCGCGTGCAAGCCGCCGAGGCAGTATTGGCTGTGTCATCAAGAACTTGGCTTGGCTACCACTATCAAAATCGTTTCCATCTTACACCTCTCTCTTATGAATGCCTGGAGTATGCAGCTGGTTTCAGTTCTGGTGAGTAGAATCTGTAATTTGTCTGCAGAATTATTTGAAATTACATACCGACGTGTTTGCGTGGCTGTGCCTTCGGGTGTAGTCACGTAAGAGTGGTGCGTAGCTGTCCTATGCAGTGACAAGCCCACAACGTCGCAGAGCATGTCGTTCTCCCGCTTGCGGTAGAGAGTGGCACTCGGCATATTCCATAGCCAAGCTGGAGTTGTTCAGGCGATGAAGGCGGCAAAACCATGCCGTGGACACTCACACTACTAACTTTATTTGAGTTTGATTTCCACCCAGGACAAATTTGTGTTATGAACATAATCATTTGTTTTGTCTGGTTGCCATTATATAGGCTCTGCTTAATTTGGGATCAGATGACCTTGTGCGAGCAGTCCCAAAATATTATTTAGTTGAGAACTTTTTAATAATAACAACTTTTTATTATTTTTAGAACAATGTGCCGAGGGTATCGTAGCTATCTCATCAAACACCCTACGAATTCTGGCACTTGAGAAATTGGGAGCTGTCTTCAATCAAACTTACCTACCCCTGGAATACACACCTAGAAAATTCGTCATCAATTCTGACAATAACAACATCATTATACTTGAAACTGATCACAACTCATATACAGAGGAAATGAAAAAACAAAGAAGGTACAATGTTGCAAACTATAAGCCTTACTTTAATGAATTTTATTATGATGACAAATATACACAAATTTCCAAATTAAATGTAGATACCCCTGCAGTACTGACAATAATAAGTAATAACCTTGTTTACCGGAATTTAAGACATATTTTAATGTGAATTATTGTATATTATAGGGTTCAAATGGCCCAAGAAATGCGTGAAGCAGCAGCGGGCGGAGGCCCCGAAGAACAACAACTAGCCAACGAAATGGCTGATGCATTCCTCTCCGATACTTTACCAGAGAATATATTTTCGTCGCCAAAAGCTGGAGCAGGTATGTAGATTTATTTTTAAATAGATACTCAAGCCACGTTCTCTGGGCAAGAGCAGACAATGTCAACGAGCATACTGACTCTAATCGGACGTGGCGATATTAAATCTCAACGTTAATCCCAAATAATCTTTTTATAAGATATTTGATTCAAGTGTGGGAAACATTTCAATTATTAATCAATCAATTTCCAGATGGTACTAATTACCGTACTTTTCAAATCAGTTTTCTGTTTTGCTAGGTATGTGGGCATCTCAAATCCGCGTAGTTGACATGGGAGTGAGTGGCGGTCAACCGACGACATTATTTAAACTGCCGCTCGAGCAAAATGAAGCGGCTGTATCTGGTTGTATAGTGCGGTGGGCAGCTCACGCTGAACACGCACAGCCACACCTCGTCGTAGGAGTCGCTAAAGATATGATCCTATCGCCGAGATCCTGCACAGAAGGCAGTTTACACGTTTATAAGGTAAATGTTGTTTTACGATGACGAGTTAATTCACCTTTTATTAGTAACTACAGATTTAGTATAATAGCAATCTCTTGCTCTACAAATGATGCAGTTTCTAACCTTATTATTTTCATAAATAATATTATTCGTCGTTTACAGATCTATGGTACCACGGGAAAATTGGAGCTGATACACAAAACTCCTGTAGATGAATACCCAGGTGCATTAGCACCATTCAATGGGAGGTTGATAGCGGGAGTGGGGCGAATGTTAAGGCTATACGACATTGGCAGACGGAAACTTTTACGAAAATGCGAAAACAGACACATTCCAAACCTTATTGCAGACATCAAAACCATTGGACAGAGAATATTTGCATCAGATGTACAGGAATCTGTATTTTGTCTCAAATATAAAAAGAGGGAGAACCAACTTATTATATTTGCTGATGACACTAATCCAAGATGGATCACAAACAGCTGTATACTAGATTACGATACTGTGGCCATGTCTGACAAATTCGGTAACATAGCTGTTATGAGACTGCCGCAGTCTGTAACAGACGATGTTGATGAAGATCCTACAGGAAATAAAGCTCTCTGGGACAGAGGTAAGCAACAATAATTATATTTTCATATTTCTTATTCTACTATATAGTCTGTAGGTTCATTATCATGATGAAACAAAATTATATACATGCTAGACTAATGAAAGTAATGATTATTTATTCAATCTGATATTATTGTCATCAAATATGGATATATCGAATACAAGTTTACATGTAATTAATTCACAATGTTATTTCAGGTTTACTCAATGGAGCCTCACAAAAAGGAGATGTGGTAGTTAATTTCCATGTAGGAGAGACTGTTACAACCCTACAAAGAGCAACCCTTATTCCTGGCGGTTCTGAAGCGCTTTTGTATGCTACTGTCAGTGGTTCCCTTGGAGTGTTACTACCCTTCACTTCGCGAGAAGATCATGACTTTTTCCAGCATCTTGAGATGCATATGAGAAGTGAAAACTCTCCACTGTGTGGACGTGACCATTTATCATTTAGAAGCTATTATTACCCAGTAAAGGTTAGTACACAACAACTTTGTAGCTTAGGTTTATAATGGATGTTCCATATTTTTTATAAACTCTTAAAAAGACATTACGTTCTATCAGCGTCATATTGTTCTATTGTATGTCAGGGCCATCCGCCAGTTAGTCAGCAGTTGTCTTCAACAAGAAGTCATCTGTGTTACACTGTCGGTAGATCACGACGGGCGCTCCGCGGCGTGTGCGCTTGCCGTTATGGCTGCGCCTCGTCGCTATCGTCCGGCGAGTTCCGGAGAGTTAGACGCGTTTGTTATTATAACGCTACTGTAGTTTTGGAACAGACATTTATATTTAAAGTACATTAGTTGTAGTTTGATTTAATTTCATAAGAATTTATAATAAGTTGTTAATTATTCTACCTAGTTGTAATCTTAACAACCGCATTCTTACTAAATGTATTTCTATCTTTACTTTACAGAATGTGATAGACGGTGACCTGTGTGAGCAGTTCAATTCGTTGGAGCCAGCCAAGCAAAAAGCGATTGCGGGCGACTTGGAAAGAACACCTGCTGAAGTTTCCAAAAAGCTGGAAGACATTAGAACTAGATACGCATTTTAAATTAGTGATGGTGATTTCATTTGTATTAATTATTTAGTGTAAGGAATAAAGATAAGAATTTAAAATATCCATTTTTATTTCTTGTAATCGTATTTTCTACACCTAGGTATATGATATTTAAAGCTGCATTTCCAAATTCGTCCCTGAATTTACACGACCCTTGTGATGTCGCCCGAAATCTCTTGCGACATTTATGAGGCGTGGGACTTTCGCAAGTCTACGCTCAACGAGCGTCCACACGTGCGACCTCACGTGTCGCCACAAAAGCTTTGAATAGTGAGGACGCAATTCTATATGAGCCACATTGAACAATTCTAACCTCCTAGGGCGACAGCATTCACCACTACGTAGTTATTTGAAATATCGTAAAAGTCTCCCCTGGTGAAAATGCGGCTTTAGTTATAAAGAAATCCTATATTCCCTTTTCACATTATTGGACATGTGTTAAAAAAACTGGTACTATACTAATTGATGCAGCAACTCCCCTTTGTAGTATGCATAATGGCAGGATGTTTTAAAACATTCCACAACGTATTACTTCAGTATCGCAGGTGCGTTTCATTACACTATTATTTGTCCTGTGCAAGAATCGAAACCGCAACCCTCCGAGTGCTATCGCATAGCCACTGCGCTAATTATTATACTTCTGTCAGATACAAAATGCCGCCGCTGAAAGAACACTGAGTTATATCATCTACCCGACTATTTTAAATGCATAGCTACAATATTATCTTATGAGTTTTCTACTTAAAATGTGCGGCCGTTTTCTCAAACACTTTCACAATTTTTATCATATTGCGCACTAATTAAAATCCAACATGATGTAGCTAGGCGAATTAGAAGTGTGATATAATTAATAGACTAAATTTATGTTTCAATTTATCTATCACGCTAACGCACTTTGTATCGGTGGCTATTCATATTAGATATATAGGATAACAAATTTAATGACTTAACAATATACCTAAAATGTGTAATAGCTCTGTCCAGGCAGGCGTTATCCACATTATTCTCGTATGTAGTCTTACGTCTTCTCATTCGGATTAAAATGACTGGATAATATCATTGGGTGCCTTATACTAGGCATCCGATGCCGCTGCTGACGTAGCGACATAATACAGGGTACAAAAATATTAAGCGTATACCGTCGTTACGAAAAGAAGAAGCCCATCGGAGAAATATTGGGCATGGCGACGTTCGCCATGCCCAATATTTAATTAACTATTTTATCATTAATCATATGTAATCATACGAGAGAAAGAACTTCTAAAAGGGTGACATCGTATTGAGGTCATAGGTTTGATTCTCGATATTTCTCAGTAGCAGCACGGGGTCTCGGTTTGTTCCGGATTAATGGTAATAGGCTCCCCCTATTAAATTGGGGCCTATAACATGCCTAACTGGCAAAACGCGGGTGGGTGTATTAATACTCGTCTTCCTTATCCATTGAGAAATACAAGAGTGATGTTACGTTACATTTGTCTTTAAATGACCTTACGAGATATAGGTATACTCCTTTATTCGTGGTGTAATTACCACTTACACCATGAATGAAATACTGTACTAAGTGCCAATCAGTTCGGCTGTATATGACATAATTATTTAATAGATATGTCGTAATTGAATAGACACGCACAGTAGAAACATAAACATTTTATTGTCAGTCAGTTTATTAGAAGTTTGCATGCTATTAGTATCACACAAAATGTAATATAACTAAATCCTTAGGTTACGCAGACACGATCTACTTTCATAATAGTAGTTATGATAAAAGTTACACGAAACAGTGTCTTAATAACACTTATTTATAAAAAGAGTTTTTACCCAATTCTTGCCTCGTCTAAAGCAGTCGCGTAGAAAGTCACACAATGGAATAAATTCAAGTTTTGGTACTCGTCGATGCTCATATGTAGGTCAAAGGGACGCATAGAATTGTGACCGACAAATGCCAAAGATTTATACTCCTACAGAAGATAAGAAAGGCAGACGTAGGTAAGTACTATGCAGAGAAGTCTTGACACTAGATACTGATGAAGATTAGAACCGTAAGTTATACTATCGTTTTGCACGCTCAGCACCAGCGCACTCAACTGCTTTCTGCATGAAGCCTGCAAAGAAGACTAAAACATCAACTTCTCATAGTTCTCATTTGCTATAACCAAGTATGAGTTGTGTATGAGGAACATACTGTTTCCGGAGACAAGAGAAAAATCAAATAACAGCTTATGATCATGCATAGCATTGTTTAATGCTGAATGTCTATCTCTTTAACCAATCATTTTGATACGTCACAATAATGGTCTTGGTTTGAACTCTACCTATTAGAAGATTATAAGATGATGTCATTGCAAAATGGCTCTCTCCTCAACACTTATCGTGCGTGAAATGAATAATAAGTATTAACTTTCAAGTAAGCCTCTACAGAGCACCCAGTATTAAAAATAGATTCTTAGAATATATTCGTCAAGTAAATGCAGAGGAGTTCTCTTTAATTGGAAGTATGGAACACACGGTTTTAACAAATGCGATATATAAGCACTCGGGTCATTGTAATGAAATCACCCCACATAACAATATTTGCGTCACCTTATGGCCTAAAATGCAAATAAGAGAAAAATGCCACGACTCCTTGTAAGCACGTGAAACAAACGTTACCATGACAATATTATCGATCGGCGGCTTTTCCGAGGCTTTTCCCTGAAATTCTCATTCGCGTGTCGCGTTCTGAAACAATAAGGTACCGAAGTCTAGACACCCAGTTCAATACTCGGCGGGTTTATTACTGTCTGACCCTTATACAACCGTGTTTGTAATTGCTCCGATATGGCTAGTTAATACGTACGTGTCAGTACCGTTAATTTAAAAAATACTCTTTCGCTGGCGATTGCATCGTGTCGGTAGTGCGAGTCCAGCAGCCGTGGACAATGAGTGCACAAGCGAAGCGAGACGAGACAAGCACACGCCGGCAGCGATGCGCGAGCGGCCGTTTTTAAAAAGCACTCATTACCCGGTGCACCGTAACTGCGCTGCGGTTGGCGCAAACGCAACGTGTGTGCAATACGGGGCATTAGAAAGTGTAATGAATATCGTGGTGCGATGCTGTCAGTGAGCAAGCCGGCGTCGTTAGTCCAGCAGAAGAAGCAGCAGTGGGCGCGGGAGAGAGGTGCGTACGACGTAGTGTGGTGCGTCCGCGCGTGTTCCTGGCCGGCACGCTGCCCGCCCGGCGCCTGGCCGCGGCACAGTCCGCGCTCCCGCCAGCCTCAGTGGCCGCCAGTCCGCTCCTCCGCGCCTCGGAGCTGCTGCACGCACGCATTTTGCATCACGCTCATTTACTATTTTGCAACATATTCACTCACGGTCGTGGTTTCATCAAGGAGATTTACTAGCATTCGCGACTTTCTGTCATGTTGGTTTAACTAGAGTTATTTTGGATTGCGACAGCATAAGACGGTACGTACTACCTTTAACCAAAACAATGCATTTAATTATTTGACCGTAACAATTAAAAATTAAACATAACATAATGACAATATATGTAAATTACAGGGATTATTTTAGTCGTTACATCTTGTATTATTGACTTGAATTACGAATTTTGATTGAAATTATTAGTTGTGAAAATATAATTGTATCTTACCTATAAATAGTTCACACGATATCTACTTAGCTATTAACGAAGTTTCTATATTTTCTATGACGTATAACAAAAAGTGAATTAATATTACTTGTTTCCATAACTTAATTAGGAATAAATAAATAACCTACTGAGCAAAGTATAAGAGAAAGCACTTTTACTTCATTTTAGAATATAGTGCCCAAGGAAAATATACTTAGTGCTCAAACTTTTGAATTATATTTTCAAGGCTTATCTATTATCTAAATGCGTATTTTACTTGAAATAAAGTTTATTATTATTATTATCTAAGAAAACACTGCCTTGTTGACTAAGTGCTTGCGCGCGGTGAGCGTAAGGTCCTTGGCTCGACTCCCGGGTCGGGCAGTGTTATTAGTTATTCTAAGGTAATTTTCAGTAGCAGCTCAGTCTGGATTTGTGCCCGATTAATTGAAGGCAATTAACCCGCCCTTTGCTACATGGGACCAAATTGCTGGACATACTTACCTAACTAGAGCAATGCGTGTGGTCCTTACGCCTGTGCCGACCCTTTGGTGAATACAAGCATAATGTTATGTTAACTACAAGCCTCAAAAAGTATAATAAATCATGTATGTAAAGATTTAAGATCGCGCTTTGTTATTTAGGTTCACGATTACTAAGAAAGTAATTAAAAATGCGCGGTTATTGCCTTAAAGCTAGGTCGGTATAAAGACTTAAATTGTTCGCTTGCTAGGTAAACATGTTACGGTGTAAGCAATTTGAAAGTAACAGCCATGCATCCTGTAGTTACAATAGAAATACCTCTAATTCGGTCGTGAATAGGGTTCCGCGGCCAGGAAGTAGGTAAGTACTTCAATTTGTGACAGCGGAACCAACGGCAATTGTTTCCTCCCTCTTTAAATGACAACAGAGCGCTACTGCAGTACAATAGTTAAACAAAACGATTGTTATTATCGACAATGTCGGGGACAGGGGCAGACCTCGATGAAGCAATCAGCTTCAAGGTTGATGGGAGCAATGAACTTTGAGCTTCCAACATATAAACATTAAGGTTCCGTTCCACCCTACAACATGGACTAGGAACCGATTGAAATCGCCTCCATATCGTAATCATTTACGTTTCCGTAGTGTACCGAGTGTTGAAGTATTGATTGCGAAGCTGATGCTTAATTTATCACTAAGTACTCCATGGCTGCCTACCCACAGACCGCGAAGGCTGTTTTTATTCGTAGTAATTTATCATTCTTTTCTGAAGAAAACTTCAAATAAAACAAATACTTATGATACACCTAACTCTCACCTATCATCACATTGCAAGATATCACAATTCAGATGTTGCTAAAAATGTTTACACTTAGAAATAGTCTTAATGTGTCGGCAATAAACAATTACGGTTTCTATCTACATTGGACAGGTAACGTCTAGCGTTAAATAATGTAACAGAAACACTCACTGCTCGTTAATACCTAGACACGGTCTGCGGTTCAAGAGAGCGTGACGGCTCAAATAAAATATACCATTAGTAGCTAGAACACTTGTTCTTATTGACGATCCGGTATTTGCCTTCGTTACCTGACAATCGCTCATTGAAATAGAAAAAGAAAACTAATCGCTTTCCGACTTTGCGAAATAAACAATCCAAATCGATAACAGCTGTAATCAATGTCGTGTTATTCAGCCCGTTACAAAAGAATGTCCACATTTTACTTTTCAGTAAGGTTCAACGTTTCACTGTGGCTTACGTGACCTACATCCTTGACCACTGCCTCACTTATTTATCTGGGCTCATAAATTGTTGATGTTTCCACCGTTTCCGACAGCGGCAGCGTCACACATATGTTACGGTTATGAAAATAACAGAGCAACCTACTTACTGTATAATAATAATTACGTTAAATTGTATAAGAAATAACTGATAAGGTTGGGTAGGTAGACTAAAGAGTAATGTGGAACAAGACTCAGCTCAAGCCAGAAATCTACAAATGTTTGTATTTTTCCGACCTTATATATTTACTTGAAACATAAGGTACCTACTTTCATTTTCAGAACGAAAATAACTTTGCGTGTTGTGTGATAAAATCACAACAAAATATGTTTAGCCTACATTCTATACGTTCCCATTTGTAGACCACCACAGCTATCGGTAAAGAAACTATTAGAGTAAATAGTAATACGCACTGTAACGAACAATGGCATTGTTTCTAAGATTACCTGTGTTACACGAACAAACGAAAGCGATCTTCAGAGCAATACGTTTAGCAGTTTACGCAATAAGAACATTTAAAGTCACGGAAGTAAATAGTGTATCTGTGCATCAACATGTTATTATGTAAATGATACGGGTACTTACCCTAACGGCTACAATCATAATTTACTCTATATTAGAACACAAAACAAACACGTAAAGCTTTAAATGCTTTAAACGTGCCTTCTTTCAATTAAACAGTACGTAATAACAGTATAAAGCAATTGACTTTTAGATTTTTTATATTAATAGCTACAATAAATTCAGATAATACCATAGCCTTTCGATGATCGCGTGTTCTTTGTAGTAAAATAAAGCTGAGGTGGTTTACAACACTTGTTCACTATAACATTATATTATGCAGCTCGCATGAATGACTTACCGTTTTCAGCCTGCGCTATCGATAAAACTTAAAACCCTTTGCACATAAAGGGGAAGGTTTTTCATTTATCTATTCTGAATAAAAAAATACACAGTTAATACAAAGACGACTGTTGTCATGGAAGGTAGCTATCAAGCTTTTCTTGACAATAAAAATAGAAAGTAGTCTGTTTTAGATATTTTAGTGTTCAATAACTTGTTTATTTTTTATGTCTACGTAATTTTAAGTAGTATTCAGTATAGTGTAAAAGTGATTCGTTCCTTTCAGAGGAAATGTCACACCTGTATCTGCCCTGGGGCTCGGGCGAGCGGTACACCAATCGTTTGCAAGTGCGAAACCAGTTCGCCAGCACGCTGGAGCTTCACAAACAGTCCTCGTATGAGTACCAGGAACCGGGGCAGCGTCAACGAAGCCCAAGTTTACCGCCAATACATAATGTAGAAGAACGAAATACCAAGGATGATAGAAGAAACAACGTCTTAAATAGAAATATTCCAAGTGCGAAAAGGTTTGCATTTTATGATGAAGACGGTGAAGGGGACACCTCTGGGTACGGCAGTGAGACGGTCAATCATATGAACAGAAGTGGGCACCGGACACTTCAAGGCGGCAGTGATCGGAACCCTGTGGTGGCTTGGCAGCAAGAGGGTAAAGAGGACAGGTAAGGAAAGCCTTGGAATTGAAGCTCTACCATTATTTACAGCTTTGCGTTTTAACTGCTTAAGTAAATGATTTATTAATATTTTGCATTTCGCGATGCTTATAATATTTTAGAGGACCTTGTCACGCGTCGATTCTTCAGTTTAATAAAAGGCGAAACAATCCGTAAAATTGAATAGTTATCAGGTAAATTTCCGCGTTAACGTGATGTTTTTAAAGAATACAGTTTATCAGCTTAAAAACAAACATAATCTAAACAAGAGTTCGATTACTTTATTTGATTAATATACCATCTTAGCAATTATTTTTTTATTGTGACTGGTTTAATTTAACAAAACTGCTTCAAATTGTTCAAGTTACCATATAGCAGAGACCACATACAAATTGCAGTGTGTTTAAATGTTATTTATTGATCCATAAAAACTAAATGTGTGTGAACTAATACTAGATAGTCACCTTTGTGAGTAGAGCTTCTTGCAAGCAACCTTAAAATACCACGTATTGACTAAAGTGCTAAGTAATTCTGCGTATAGCGTGAAGATACGTAAGTGAAATCAATAATTCATTAGCTATTCTATCGCCGTCGCCAAGTATTCTGAATTTCATGCAATTAATTTTCAGTGATACTTGCTTTGCTTAGACTGTGCTCGGGGCATGATGCAACGGTTAAATAGATTTAGCCTGCTCTTGAAATAATAATCAATTTGAACTACAAACATATTGACATAATTTTAATTTGATAAGTAAGAATCAATACAAATATAGGTCTTGGTCTACAAATATTTCATAATTCACAGTTTAATAGAAACTAGGCCATGTTTTAACGATCCTTTTCTTGGAGAAAGTAACTAGTGAAGCTAATCTAAGTTAGATGTATTTTTACAGTCACTTTTCTATTTTGAATGAAAATTTAATAGCCTGGCGTTGGCAGCCAGCAAAACTATTATTGATGATATTTTTTAAGTTTTCAAATTATGTACATCCATAAATCTCTTTTCAATGAATGAATGAATGAAGATATTTATTTCACTCAAAAAGTACATTATAGTTTGTATAAATTACAATTAAATATGCAATCCAAGCAATTAAAGCTACGATTGTTTTTCATTTGTGTACAAAAATTTTATGGACAGGGTATCCAGTGAAGGTAAATCAGGTCTATCAGACGGAGCCTGGTCAGGCCGCAGTCCTCGGACGTCTGAAGAAGGCAGACTGCGTTGGGGCGACCGTGGCGTCGCCACTGGCCGGCTTTGGGAGCCCACCGCCCCTAATGCTAGACTACCTCAGGTATCTAATTATTTAATCAATACGTATACGCATAACAGAGGTAGTGAACCGTATTAATAATAAACTTAATGTTACCATTAGAACCAAAGCCTAACTTGCAAAAGATTCGTTAAATCAAAACAACAAATACGGCAAGCGACCCGGGGCATTCCCGAATAATCACATGAGAAGTATGTAGGTTATAACCAGAGAAAAGTAAATAATAATGAATATGGAAAACACTCACGAAAGTTGTAATAAATAGATTCTATAGTTTGGTATATATATTATTTCCAATTAATTTAGGTTTAGTTTTTGTGAATAAGGCACTACTAACTATAACTGACTTAGAAAACAACTTATACATATTACATACATATACCTATAAGCTACATGTGTGTAACGGCTAACATAGGGATTTTATCATTGTGTAGATGACAAATCAGAAGAAAGGCACACCTTCATGGGTGGAGCGTGGATTAAATATGATCGAAAACACAGCTGAAGTGCTAGTCATAGACCAAAGAAGTTCTAGCAATAGCACTGGAATAGACTGCGATAGATCTTCTTGCAATGGCAGTGATGAAGGAAGGTAAGCTGATAAAATAACCGAATATAAAAAGGTAAAACAAAAATGTGTATAGCATTTATCATTTTAATTAATACTTCTTTTCAGAACATTCCTAAGGGGGCAAAACGTCCCAATAGAGCCAGAAATTAAGGCTCAGCGAGAAAATAAACGCCTGAAAGCCTTAGAATTGCAATCAGCTATACTAAGTCAATTAGAAGACAGAGAAAAACGCCGGCAAGAAGAACGGGAACGACAATTAAAAGAAGAACGGTTAGAAGAATTGCGAATACAGAGACAACAAGAAGAAGACAGACAAAGACTTGAAGATGAAAGAAGGAAACTAGAGGAGAAACAATTGATGGAACAAAAGAAACTAGATACGTTGAAGAAAGCCCTAGAGGACGCAGAACGGAAAGCTAAACAAGACAAAGAAAAGAGATTTACTTATCATAAAAGAAATTCTAACTCGAACGTAAATAATGAGTCTAAACCTAAAATAGAAGAAAGTCCAGTAGTGGACTCAACACCCCGAGTTGAAATAGCAAGTCCAACTAAAACTAGTAGAACGTACGATATTCATTCAGCAAAGAGTCTAAAGAGGGAATGTAACTCCCAACAAACAACAGAGTTTAATTCCCCAAGGTCGGTGGGCCCGGGTAATTTAAACTTGTTTATTCATAGCGTACCTCCTCTGGCTTTAGCGGATGGACAATTTAATATTGTGCCAATTGGATTAAATAGTAGTAATGAAATTATCAATACGCAACCAAATAACATACAACTAGCAGTATTAGTTCCTCAAAATGTGGCCAATAATTTGTACAGTGTATCATTAAATTCTTTAAACAATACAAACGAACTAACGGATATCGGCAAGTTATTAACACCAAATAGATATCGTACCTTAAGAATGAAAGACGCATCAACTCAAACCGACTCCATTTTTAAATCTACTACGGATAAAATAATAGAAACTGACGAACCTGAAAGATATATTGATAAAGATTATCCAAACATTGACGAAAATGCACCGCAAGATAGTCATCACAATACACTTAAAAAAGATAGACGTTTCCGATCAGAAGAAAGGTATAAAAAAGATTTAGAAAATAGACCTAAATGGGGAGTTAACAGACCAGCCGCTCAATATAAAAAACAAAGTGAGAAGGACCCTTTTTACAGTCAAAAAAGGAAAATGCGGCAGAAATACAGACCGCAAGCTAGACAATATTTATCACATTCAAGTGAAGATAGTCGTTCTCCAAGTCCACCAACACGATCAGAAAAAACTATTGAGAACGGCAGCAAACACCGGAACTCACTAAGCCAGTCTTATTGGAGAAGTAAACGATCTAGTCAAGAGTTATCAAAATCTAGCAATTTTACCGAAACTATAAACAATTTGCAATCAGAATTGAATCCCTTGGGACAATTAACTATTAACGAAATTACAGAAACCAAAAAGTCACCCAAAACGTCTCCGTTAAAAAGAATGACCTTATCACAAAAGTTTATAAACGATAAATATGGTAATAGAAAATTATGGATAGACGATGTGAACGAAAAAAATAGTAAATCTAATTTATTTGATGTAGAAAATAGAAAGAAAATAATTGACCAAATAAATACTGCCAAAAGAGAGTTGTATGAAAAACATGACGACCAAGAAAACATAATTAAAAACAAATTTTAGAAATAGATTTATTTGCGGAAGTTTATTTCAACACTATAAAGCTAGTCATGCAACACGTAGGAAAAAATAGGTTACTAAAGAAATAGTATTGATCCAACGGTATCTAAGTAGGGTGTGGAAGAAAGTTGGATCAATGCTCTATTAGTATCAAGTTAGCTGTAGTTTAGTTCACACTTTATATTCGCAAGTATGTCAAAAATAGACGATTTATTCGATAAAAAGAAAGATGAAGCCCCTATGTTGGATTTATCTAAAACTGTGATAAACACCGCAGAAGAATATAGAGCAGTTTTAGACAAAGTGCCTGATTTCAAAACTCGACCAGAAAAGGTAACTGTTGAACTATGTAACCTATAATGTGAGGATAACTTTATGTTTATAAAATTAAATATACCATTTGTTAGGTAAGAGCGGAAGACGTCAAGATAAAAGAGGACAATAAAACTAAGACACCTCGAAAGGAAATTAAAGCTTACGAAACATTGGGAACAAGGGGATACGAAGAAAAACATTTCACGTTCATGGATCCCATACCGGTAGAAATGCGAGGACTGAAGTTTGAAGAGTTATGTATTGTACCCATTGAGTGGCGGATGCTTACTTCTATCAGACCTAAAGCAAAGATGGACGAAGAGTATTTTAACAGGTATTGTTATTTCTTTTTCGTTTAGGCGACTCTATATATTTATTCCAGTCACAATAAAACAACTGAAGTAGTTTTCATTGCTGGGTACTTAGTCCGTATCTAATTAACTGATGGCATCCGTAGTTAACTAGCGTTTGTCATGCCGGTAGATCATCGAATTTCACCCATACATCGTTATTGCACTGGTTGACGTCTTAAGTTACGAGATTTGACCTGCTGGTGGTAAGCCCTCTTGCGCTAGCAAATAACGAAGCTAGTGCTATAGCTCTTGGCTAGCTAGCTCATGAGAAATGCAGTCTGTGGTAAAAAAAATCGGCAATTGCTAATTCCTGAATAGTCGGTTAACGCTTATATTCTAATTTTATATTACTTTTCAGGTTAGTAGAACTAGGCAAATCCGAGCTTAAAACTAAAGCAAAAGATAAAAGAGAATATGCAAAAAATACTATGTTCCGAAAAACGAAAAATCGTTCGGGAGTAACCGAGACGAGAATTATATCCTGTGCAGAGTGCGGTGAAGAGTATTGTAACGGTAAGTCAAATGTATAGGAATAATAATTTATTATACATTATAAGTTTAAGTACTTACTTAGATAAAAGGTCAATATTATTCATTACTATGTTTATATTTATTATTTATATGGATTACAAGCCTACGAGGACACGCAACAGCCTAATTTACGTATTTGGACTGCGTATGTATGTGTATTGTGTAGGCTAGCTATGTTAAGTAGGTTCGATTCCCGCATAGGTCAAATATTTGTTTTTCAATTAAACTACTTACAAACAAAATGTGTTATTGACTGATTTAATTGATGGTGATTTATGAAAGTCACATTTGTATATAGCTATTGAGACAATCTGATTTTTCGAAACCTTATCATGTTATTGAATAAACATACAATTAGTTCAGTTAGTTCAATTAGGCAGGTCATAGCGTTCCATAAAATATTGTAACATCTTTGTAATTGGCAATGTTCCACAAATAAATACATTTAAATTTGAATTTAAATTCATCATAAGTTTTCTTTATCAGGTAAAATGTGCGCAATAACAAACTACGACATGTTTGCCCGTTTGAAAGTAGAAGTTGAAACTAAAGCGTCACGAGCGCAGGCAATGCCGACCCAAGGCGCTGGAAAGATGAAGAAACTACGGCGACGCACGCGTCGCAAGCCGCGCAGCAAGAGCGCCGCGCCCGAGACTAACAAGGCTCACGTGAATAAGCCAGGGGCTAAAAGCGATTCAGAACTCTAACACAAATCATCACGAAAGCGCTAGAGCACTGCACCCAAAGGAAATACAAGTATACATAATGCGAGAAATATTAAAGGACCAAATACGAGATAGGTACTTTTGTTGAAATAAATTCTGATACTGCTTCTATGACCTCGTTGTAGGCACATTTTTACACTTTTACTAAGACATTCTAAGAGGAATCCTAAAGTTTTTGTATACTTAATGTATATTCGTGAATAACATATTTAAAACATCATAATTATCACAACTCATCATACAAAACTTTGTCTTCTAACAATTCGTTTCCAAACTATGCTAGTATGCATTTAACATGTTTCAGTAACTAATAATATGGTATCTACATATAGGGACTCGCTAGATTGATAAAATAATTTATTATGTGCTGATTAGATAATCCTCAATACTTCACCTAGCTATAGGCTTTTATAATGATTGATTAGGTACGCTATTCAAACAAATCACGTTTTTATACAAAATGAATTTAATAAATCCACACTACTTACCTACCTAGCTATAGGATTATTGTATAAGTTTACTGTGTACTGAGAATCTCAATTTTGTATTGCAATTTTAATATACGATTATTATATTTAATAAATATGTTTTTATTTATGTTTAGTTACTGATCCTGCACTCATAATTTATTGTAACATCGAATATCGATAAGATGAGAATGTCGTCTGTAATTTGTGCAAATTACAGATTCGAGATAAATTCATAGTAAATACCTAATTTGAATAGTTTTACATAGGTAAGGATTTCGTTTTAATTGATGTCAATGAGTGCAAATACCTGAAATTAGACAAAAACACGCCTAACGTGTTATCAGCACTAGTGGCACGCCGCCGCGCCGCCGGTCTCAGACAGCGTGTGCGTATTGCCGCACCGCTGGATCGAAAATTTCAAAACACAACAGGTGCATGGCCGCACTGGTGGCAAGTTCAGCAATACGCAGCGTATGTGTTTTGCCGCAGTGAACGTGAGGTTAATACTCTAAAAATAATACAACTTTATCAATATCACTCTTTATTGATTTTAAAAAAATATTTATATTACACATTCATTATATTAATTACTTTAGAGCCTATAAAACAACAACATTATCAAGATACAATGTCTCTATGCGTTGGCATCATCCACGCCTGGCTCGTGCAGGCGGGAACCCGTCACTACAAACTACATATGAATATGAAGCCAAAAATATATTTTACATCATTATACCTATTATCGATATACGAATTTAATTCATCTTCGACAGTTCACTAGATGATAAATTCTTACAAACGTAGGCCCTAAGTACTGAATTAGACTATAAGGGAACTCAATAAAGATATGGAACCACAACTGGAAAACATCTCCTACGATATGCTTAACTACAAAACAAAATAAGGTATGGTAAAATTCAAAAGTGCTATCAAAGAAGTCGTATTTTGAACACTATAAACTAACTATTGCAACAAGAAATTCTACAGACCCTTGCCCTGGCACTAGTAGATATCACAAAGTAATATCAAGAACATAAATAAATAATTATAGGTAAAGGAAGTTGAAATGAAGATATAGGATCATTTGGCGATAGTTAGACATATAGACATATTTCTATACAAATACACATCGGCACTCGCAATTAAAGAACCTGGCTATAAGCCAATAAACATATTTCACAGCCGATGTCAGACAATAGTATTGTAAACGTATATATCATTAGTGTTTCAACAGATTTTGTCTACCTCATCAGCGAATAACCAAACTCAATGTATCATTCTCACATTTAAACCTACTATTTAATAATTACAATAAATAATTTGCAGTCAGAGACATTTCAAATTTAAATATGATTGTTTACCGGCGCTACACTAGAATTATTCTTAAAACTAAGATTACAAAATAGGAATCTGCAATTAAACAGTAATTGTTACATTCGTAACCAATGACGACTGCTTTAGTATTTTACAATATTGGTTATACTATTTACTTTAATCTTAGCAACTTGGATATGTAGTATCAATTCAATTAATATATATCATGTTATGGTAATTAAATTCAGGTAGTTTGTGCAAAGCTATATAAGCACAATGTGTCCGGACGGAAAATATCCACGAGTCTATCAGCTAAATGTGCATATCAACAGAATATAGTATTAACATTAAATATTACACTACTTTAAATCAATAACATAAAACCAATTTATTATTAAAATTTTAATGTTTAATATTTAAGACATTACGACGTAAAACAACGTATTTACTCGTATTGGTCCAATTTCAGGTCTCATCACATGTATTTGTCATGGGTAAATCACAACACCAATTGTTGACATAAAACAATAAGTTGACAAACAACTCAATAACATATCTAAACAGTATGATATTAATAAAGTGATTTGTATATTAATCAACAGCTGAATATAACATCTAAGTCAAGTATTAGATAAGGATGAAATGCACACATGGAATGAAAGGAGAAAAGAGACTTATTACTACAAGCACCAGAAGATCTCAAATCTATTATTACGGATATACAATTCTACGTCTAGAGGTTTAGGGCTACATTCAGTATTGAAATACCAAAAATGTATTAGGTATAATAATCACGGGAACAGCGGTAAGGTTAGCGAACATATTTCATGAAGGACTATTTCAGAGAATGTATTTCTAGGTATTGGAAAAATATTTTTATTTAATTAATTTTGGCTTTCTTGTATTGAGAAATGACCATGCTTACGTAAATGTTAACATACTGGGACTGGGACAGATGACTGAAAAGTATTCAAACTTATTACTTCCAATAAATATCGCACGTGCGGTTGTTGTCTAATTTTAACAGAACACATATTACATTTTTAAGTCGCGCTCTTAACGTATGAATAAAATAATATATAACACGCAACATATTGCAGATTCCCAAAATTCACATTAAAGTTCTCCAAATACATAATGAATTATTATGACTCATAAAAAATATTATGCTCTATTATTGAAAACAATAATTAAATTATTATGAAAACAAGTCAACGAGCTAAATGTACAATAAAATATGAAACTAAAAACATGGACGAAAGTTAACTGAATGTGTAAGAAAGTTAAGGTATTAAAACTTAATTAAAACAGCTTTCACACCCTGTAAAACTACAACCCTGAACTGAGAAGTAATTTAGACATTATACTTTAAACATTGAGGTTTATATTATGAATGGCAACAGTGATAGCATGTTCATATCGAGTATATTAGCAGAGCAGGTAGATAATTTTATCAGGTGTGAGTGGCATTGAGCTAGCAACAGGGCAGAGCGCCCAGCTGGACCCTGTATCTACAGTTCACCTTTCACTGGTCTTTGCGAGCCTTCTTTTTGCTCTTTTTGGACGCTTTCGCGTCAGTCCAAGTATCTGTAAGAAATGATGAAATATTAAGTAATAATTTTAGCATGTTCTACTCTAATTATCTTTATCAACCTAATTTAACTATACTATCTGACTTGTATGAAAATAATAAAGATATATATAGTTTATCCAAGTATGTATACTATTCAAAAGTATATTTGTTTAGGTAACACAATACAGTCTTCTCAAAAATTTGAAAAACCTACGAAATTTTCCATTAGTAAAATAAACATAAATTCTACTTACCACCAAGCTCATCAAAGACCGGTGTGTTTTGGTCCTGTTTCTCAGAGTCAGAATTGTCCTTCTCCACCTGTTCTGGCTTGACATTCTTAGCTGCAGCAGGCTGTAACAACATATTTACAAAATTAACACTGTTCCAAATATTGTGATCTAATTATGGTTAACAGGATTTGTGCCATAAGTTTGAGGGTCTAAAATCAAGTATCACGAATTTTCAATGCCTACACTAACTGATGAAATCACCATGATTTGTTCCTTTTACTACCACCATTTTTAAAATTGGACATTAACAGGCTCTTCTAATAGCAAATATTTTGCTGTCAGTTTTTTTTTAATTTAAACAACAATACATATCAAGTATGTTTCGTTTGAATAATTACAGTTGACAAATTACATGATTGTGTTTTATTTATGACGCCTAACTTATTGATAGGTTTTATATGTGCAATTTTACAATAGATAGATTAAATGCCACTTGTTTTGTTTTTTACTGATAAAGAATCAATTATTTATTCCTCCATCTCACCTCTACAGTTTTCTTCTTGATCTGTTTTTCTTTGTTTTCCTTTTTCTTGTTGCTTCTGAGATCCTTAACATCAGTCAGCTCCTCGACATCTGGGGATTCCTCATCCTCGACGCTGCTGCCTAGAGCAGCTTGATCACGTCGCTCTGCCTAGTTAGTAAATGATAAAATTGTTCGTTAAATCTGTGGAAGGTCTTCTTGATTTTATAACTTAGATACTATGTAAATATAAATTACCCGTTTTAAACAGTTTCATGACGCTTTCTACTACAACTTTCATTAATAAAATGTTATTATAAACATAAATGATTTAAAAGTATATTATAAAAACTACCTTAGATCTATGATTTTAATTTATTGGAATGCAACTATCTAGCAAATTTTTTATCATTTTCTAGAGTCATGACCAGGTAGATATTTAATTTTTAAAATGACATAATATTCTTAGCAGTTTCCTCTGAGTAGACAGAAATAATAGAATACTTTGTAAGTTGGTTAAATAAATAATAATAAAAGAAAAAGTAAAACACTTGACCTTCAC
This sequence comes from Abrostola triplasia, assembly GCA_946251915.1. Taxonomy (NCBI): domain Eukaryota; kingdom Metazoa; phylum Arthropoda; class Insecta; order Lepidoptera; family Noctuidae; genus Abrostola; species Abrostola triplasia. The sequence goes on from OX276433.1 coordinate 5,021,833, forward strand.
GATGGATACTATTAATTATGTTGGAAATGTGCAGATTATGTGCAATATAATTATTTTTAGTGTTCAATCAAAGTAATGTAATACTGATTTTAAAATTTTAAGGTTAAATTGTTATTACCTCTTTGAGCACACGCTGGACTTCTTCAATTTGTGCCTGCAGAGCTCGAGCAGCATCTTCATCAACCTGTGGGCCCACAGCACTGATGACCTTAATAGTCTCCTCCACTGGCTCCTCTACTGGGCGAGCAGCTTCAACATCAGCATCCTTTACTTTCTTGTTCTTTTTAGCAGGACTTTCCTTTTTCTTTTCTTTTTCTTCAACAGGCTTTACCTTTTTCTTATCACTCTTCTTTGGCACCTCTTGCCAGCCTCCATCATCAAAGTCAGCAGGCTTCTCAACTTCAGCACCAACCTTGCTCTTCTTGCCCTTTTTAGCATCAGCCACTCCATCCTTCTTCACAGGTTTAGGCTCAGCTGGTCTCTCCTTAGGTTTGGGTTTCTCAACATCTTTTGCCTTTTCCTCCTTTTTCTCCTTAGTTGGAGACTTTTTGGAGCTTTCGGACTTAGTCTTCACCTCATCAGTCACAGTGCGGTTGGGTGAAGACTTCTAATAAAGAAACAAATTGAGATATTTAATAAAATTGATATTACTATTGCCATTTTATCAGGTTCACTAATACACATATTCATAAATTAGAACATATGAGAATCAGTAAAAGCATTTTATATCTAGATAGGGCTAACATTTGTTACTTCAATTAAGGATCTCCCGGTAAAATACGAGCATATGCTTAAAGGTTAAAAATAAAATGAGCACGCATTGATGACAACGGCGGGAGCGCATAACATATTGTTTGGACTCACCTTGTCCTTCTTTTTGTTCTTCTTATTGGACGATTTTCTATCGTCTAGGACTAGAGGCAGCTTATCGAACTGCGGCTGTTCAGCTGAACGGAACCCGAATACGAATACGAGTGCTGCGCATACTAATACAACAGCTACAGCCGCAGCAGTGAACATAAACTGCGTGTTAGACACTTGACTTAAAATTTCCATCTTAAGTCTCTAAATCAAAAATCACCCAAAATTTATAGTTCACATATAAAGTTGTCGATAAGGTATGATAATGTTGAACAAATTAATTCCAAAGTGATAAAAGCAGACACGGAGACATGATGACGCGGCTGTGACGTGCCAAAAAATTGCGATTTATAAGATATTGAGTTGCCACTTTTAATGAAATTAATTATATATTTTTTATTATTCTTATAATAAATAATAATTATATTTATCTCGTTAATAGAATAATTACTATATTTATATTAATATGTAAATACAATTTTACATACTTATTATCATGTTTTTCATACGTTACTAAAGTAATAAGTATACTATTTTCCTCATACAGCCATGGGAGAAATAGTATATAAAAACTGATGAATAATAAATAATTAGAAGTTTTCATTTTTAGAAATTCCTCGCAAAAGACCACAGCAACGATTTAAAAATATATTTAACGATAAATAATTATGCATTTCTACCATACAAAAAGGATAATAGAATAAAAAAAACACGACTATTACTAGGAATGACAGAAACTGAATAAATAAGACATTCTTCAAAAATTTAATTGAATTGAAGACTTGACTTAAAGGTCCAAGTGACCAGGTCATTAAAATACAAAAAAAAGCAGGAACCGTGTCTTTGACATTCATGCTGACAATTTACTTCTATTTTCTGTAAACAGTCAACATTGAATCGGACGAATCCTAACCTAACTATAATATAACCTCAATCTAACTCCCTAGTATAGAGTAATAGGTGTAAGCACATTTTATTAGTTGTTGTTGTGTAATATAAAGATGGTTAACCATAAAAAAAAGAATAAAAATAAAAAGAAAAGCCTTCAAAAAGCACCAAATGCTAGTCGCAGCAGCGCAGAACACACAGAAGATCATCGAGAGCAAATAGAAGACTTGGAAGATGACTTAGGAGAACATGACGAAAAAGTGACAAAATCACATAAAAGACAATACGGCGGCGATGATGACTCAGATTTTGAAGACAAGCCTCAGAAGAAGAAAAAGAAGAAGCAAGCTGTGGCAACAGAGACATCTGACAAGAAAGGAAAAAAATCCATTCGACAAATGAAGAGGGAAAAATTTGCACAAAGACAAGCTGAGGCTCAAGCCACAGCAAAAGATCATCTTAAAGGTCAATGTATCAATTATCTTTCTCAGTGGAAACATGACAGACAAAACTGGAAATTTATGAAATCAAAACAAGTTTGGATTTACAAAAACAAATTTTCATCACACTTATTGCCAGATTCATCATGGCCCCTGTTTTTAGAATACTTTGAATCTGCAAAAGGAAATATACGGAACATGCTGCTAGATGATGCTAAGAGAGTTATTAAACAGATGGATGAATGGACAGAGTCCCAAAATGACCAACCGGAGAATAAGGATGAAGAAGAGGATGAAAACAATGAAGAGGGTGATGAACCTCCTAAAACCATGAAACCTGATGACAATGTATATAAGCGAGCTAGGGATTTAATACAATGTCTAGAAGAATAAACTGTTATTTTATTTTGCCTTTATTAAATATCAACTACATATTATATTTTCAGCAACAACAATAATTCATTAACAAGCATTACGGAATACACCTTAGGCTTTAACTTCTTGTTTAGTTTCATCAGATGTAAGGTGCTCAATCCATTTGCGAAGTTTATCAGTATCTTGTAGACCAACCAATCGGTGTAATACTTTTCCATTTTTTATAGCCAGTAGTACAGGCACGGAGCTAACTTCATAGTCTAAAGCTAAATCGGTCTGTTCATCAATGTCAACTTTAGCTAGAATCACTTTTCCCTTATTTTCAGCAATGATTGATTCCAGGCGAGGTGTAAGAAGCCGACAGGGATTGCACCAACTGTGAAAAGATTATAGATATTAAATAAGATAATTTTCTTTCAATATGGAATGATGATGTTTGCAGCCCAGCAGTTGATTTTTGTTTGATTCATTTTATGTATTTAATTTGATAATATTCATGGAGGATTATTGCAATATATCAATTTTGTCACTTTATTATATGCTCAAAGTCCGCTTAAATGAAGATAACACTATTTGCAATAGCTCACCGAAGTATTCATCATACTTCTACTATATTTTGACTTAGACTGATGTAATTATGCTGAAATATAACATTACCAAGGAAATAATTTTAATATTGCTTCGAGATTAGGACACCAGATACTCACGTAGCGAAAAAATCAACGACGACTGGTACTTTGCTATTGATGACTTTGGCTTTGAAGTCCTCAGTACTTTGAATTTTTACTATTTCATGTTTCACTGATGAAACGGATATGTTCCTAATGGCTTGAGAAGATTTAATAAGGTTTGTATTGCGTGCATATAAATTCACAACGGTTTTCGTAAACATTTTTGCGTATTACGTCTCTAAAATAAACCTGATACTCGCTGTCGCTATTGCGATTTGCGGCGATTCGAATCGAAGAGAAGAATTATTATGAATGACAGCTGTAAGGAGCTGACCCTGACAGATGTGTCATTAGACCTTAAAAAAGCACACTTCTATAATCTATTTCGAACTTGCGAAATAGGGAAAACATAATAATGTTATTAAATAAAGATATCTTAATAAATAATATGTGACTGAAGAAAGGTTATGAACTATATAAATCATTATAAAGTACTATGAAACTTTACACTGCTAAAGTTTTTTTATCGATTCTTCTGCAGAACGATATTTAGCAAATAATAATTCTAACTCAATATCATCATAGATGAATAATAAAAGAAAGCGTTTCTTATAGTACCCTTATATACTCTTTAATACATGATTGAAAAATTACGATATTTTATAGAGTTTATAAAGACTTTTTTACAAAAAAATTAATTGCCGAATAAAATGAAAAGTAAAAATTAATAAACCTTTTTCAGTTAACCTTAATTACTAAGTTCTTAAATTAATGTACCAGTAAATTAATATTAATTATGTTATATTTATCTTTTTTTCTTTTTTGACGCCGACTCAAAAGTACCTAATTATATTTACATTAGTTTAAGAACTTAATTATTAAGGATAAATGAAAAAGGTTTATTATATTTTACTTTTTTATATTATAATTTTTGCTGCCATAACTTACTAATAACTACATTCTTAATTTTTGATCATTTTAATTGTAATACACATCTCGGTATTAAAATCTGCGAGTGTACAATAAATAGCCCCTATTTTCCTACCGTTAGGGTAAGATTTTTTTTCCAAATTTTTATGGGACCAACTTCGATATATCCAATAAAAAAAGAATTATTCAAATCTGTAAAAAGTTATTCGTGATAATTAATACTATTATTTCAGTCATGGTCGTCCCACTGCAGAGTGCAGGGCAAAGGCCTCCCGGGCCTCCCTTTTCTTCCTCTCGGTTGTGAGCTGAAATAGACCAACATAAAAAAAAATACGCGTTGAATTGAGTACCTTCTTCGTTTTCTTTCGTAGGTTAAAATTAGGTCGAATATTCTTTAACTACGGCCCTATTGTTTAAAAGTAAATCCTAGAAAACAAACCATGGCATGGCAACTTTGTTGAGCTGTCAAATTTCACTGTGCCGTAGGGCGAAAGCGTTTCCTCAAAGAATCGTCGACAGATTCTGCTAAAATACACAGTGTTATTTCAAAGGTCTTGAATATAAAGTCTACAAGATGTATTCCAGTGATGATTACAATGAGGTATTTATAAACAAAAATCTATAATAATTAGTTTTAAATGGCGATTCGAATTATAACCTCATAGAGTCAAAACGTAAGCAGATATCCTTTTAGTATTGTATTTTTGTATTTACAGGGTGGATATGAATCCTATGGCGATTACGAACCCCATACAGGAGATCCACAATACGACCTAGAGTACGATAGATCTTCTTACTATAAAATGCCTGACATGGTAAGATAAAAACATTTTTGTGAATCATTCCAGTCTAATAAATGATATTAAAATGTATTATAGGTGCTACAACGAAGTACCATTATATTTATGTTAAATATGATTTTTTCAGGTAAAGAAATTCCTTGTTTACTTCCGTAACATGATTAATGAAGGAGTAACATATGAGATTCTCAATCTCTATGAAAATACCTTCCCTAAACTTACTGAACAGTATTTTGAGAATACTCCTTGGCCTGACGAAAATGAGGTGTCACCAGTAGTAGACAATGATCATGTAAGTATATGGGAAAATATATTTTTTAATTAGTACTACTATAGTTACTAAACCCTGACACCCTGGCAGTTACCAGTGTCTATAAAAAGTTCTTTTTATATTGTGCCTTGCTGTATGTTAGTAAATGTATTAAAGATCGGTCTTTATTTTGAATTAATAGGGTTAATTAGGTAATCAAATTATGCTATCCATGGATTCCATTACAACCATTTGTTACAGTATTCCAGATGAAATATGATGATTTTGATGATATACAAGGAACCATTATAAAAAGCTAATATTTTATGGTGCACTCCTTTTCCAGGTATTCATGATACTCTACAAAGAACTATACTACCGTGATATATATGCACGTGTGCCTGGTGGTCCTAAACCTGAACAGAGGTTCCACTCATTCTACAACTATTGTGACCTTTTCAACTATATCCTGTCTGCTGAGACACCAGTACCACTTGAATTGCCCGACCAGTGGTTGTGGGAACTTATTGATGAGTTTGTTTACCAATTCCAGTCATTTGCACAATACAGGTATGACAGTATTTTAGAAACCCTAAACAATCTGTTTTAAGTATTCTCAATGGATTAATGAGTAATATTTTTTTATTGTTACTTTTTGTCTTAAAGGTCACGTACATCTAAGTTGAGTCCAGCTGAGATTGATGCTCTTAATACTGAAAATAAAGCATGGAATGTGCTGTGCATTCTCAATGTGTTGCATTCCCTTGTGGATAAGTCAAACATCAAACGCCAACTTGAGGTAAGAAGAAAGAACTAACCTAGACACAAAATAGCTTGTACCATACTGAAAACAATCCATTATATTATTCTAACTAATTTATATACATAGTAAAAAAGCAATGAAGTTGATGCATTATTTTTGATTAAAAAGGAGGCACACATATTAACATGTTAGTATATTGATACTGTCTATTTTGATTCAATGCTTTTATTAATTTTTTTATACCAACTTCTTTAGGTTTATGCTGCTGGTGGCGACCCTGACTCAGTTGCGGGAGAATTTGGACGTCACTCCCTTTACAAGATGTTGGGCTACTTCTCCTTAGTAGGGCTCCTTCGTCTTCACTCTTTGCTTGGAGATTACTACCAGGCCATCAAGGTAAGGATATTTGAGCTTGAATGAATAGAAGCAAAGATAAAGACTTGTTATTATATGTAGTTAGTGATATGATATTAACAGAACAAACAATAGAAATTGAAAATAATATAGTTGTGGTAACCAAGGTTTACATTTTAAAACCCCACAGCGCCTCACGGTTAATATCAGCAATCAAATCAATTCCAAACATTTACATTTAAATGTTTCAGGTCCTGGAGAACATTGAGCTTCATAAGAAGTCTCAATACTCGCATGTTCCTGCATGCCAGATCTCTACATCTTACTATGTGGGATTCGCATACATGATGATGCGTCGTTACGCTGACGCCATTCGCACACTCTCCTCTGCTCTGCTGTATATGCAACGCACCAAACAATTGTTCTCGTCGCGTTCTTACCAGAATGATCAGATCAATAAGCAGACCGAGCAAATGTACCATCTGCTGGCCATCTGCTTAGTACTTCACCCGCAGTGTGTTGACGAATCCATCCAGCAGGTATGACGATTTTGCCCCTTTTTACCATAAAACTTTAAGGATACATTATATTTTATGAAACTGACTAGTAACGTAACTAAATATATGTATCAAAGTAAAGTCGAAGATACCATAGCATTAGAAGTATGAAACGGCATTTTAACCAACTTTTTTGGCATATAAAACATAAGTGTGTATTTTGTATTACAATTTATCCACATTAGTAAATTTTAAACTCCCTTTACAGGTTCTCCGTGAGAAGAATTATCATGAGAAGATGTTCAAGATGCAGTATGGCGACTTGGGAGAGTTCGAAAGTTGTTTCACTTTTGCTTGCCCGAAATTCCTTTCGCCTTGCCCTCCGCCTATTGAACCTGGCTCCAACTACGGACGTGACGCTGTCAAACACCAAACTCAGGTGTTCATGGATGAGGTGAATCAATTGTTTACACAATATTAATGTACCTTATATGAATTAGGATGAAATACTGATTGTGTTTTCTTTTATGAGTATAGACTAATTAAAATCTTTTAACAGGTCCGCCAGCAAAAAATGCTGCCAACAATTCGTTCGTACTTGAAACTATACACGACATTGCCCTTGGCTAAGCTGGCAGCCTTCATGTCGGCTGCACGCGGCGGTGATAGAGACGCAGCACGAGAACACGCCGCCCTCGCCATCCATCTGCTTTGCTTCAAGCACAAAATGAAGAATGTTGTCTGGTCTAAGGGACCTAGCGGTCTTGATGGAAAGTTCCAGAGTGGTTCTGAGGTATGTATCGTTTTAACGTACGGATAATATGTAAAATTTATTCTACTGATAAAAATTCTGGCTATTGAAAAATCGGCCCTTAGTCGCCACAGACGCCGTTTTTTAACGAATATTATTATGTTTTAATTGAGTACTTATTTACTACTTTATTGCTTCCAGCTGGATTTCTACATCGATAACGATATGATCCACATTGCGGACACGAAGGTGGCTCACCGCTTCGGCGACTTCTTCATTCGTAAACTGCTCAAGTTTGAAGAGCTTAACCGCAAACTCCACCACATTAAAATTTAATGTCTCAAACCCGTGCCGTTTAAGTAACTGCATAAATAAAGTTGCTATAATATTTGTAATCTGTCTTTAATTTGCTATCTTTGGGGTATAACGTACATATTTTTTATGTCTCTTATAAAACTTCTTTGGTAGTTTTATTTGCACTCCATCTCGCTGAACTGTTTCTGGATAATTTTCTCTGTACTGCTGCCAAGGATGTTCTTGTTTTAATGCTATTTCAATATTTATATCCTTCAGCCATGTTGAATAGTATTTGGCGAAAATTTCATAAGATTTTTTAAATACTTCTGTATTCTCCTTCTGAAAACATTTAAATAAGACTTAATTATTTTTAATGCATTTAATTTTGTAAAATGCTTGCAAGGATTAATAAATAAACATGACTAAGTAATATCTGCATTTATAAATAAATCAAAAAAATAAAATCAAGTAAATAAAAATAGCATACCATTTTAAGAATGTTAATACACTTATCATTGAAGCCTTCCAGGTGTTTTAAAAATATAGCATTGACTTGAATATTTTCTTTTTTGACCACATTCATAATGTATAAGACATAACCAAATTGACTATTTGATGTTCCATGTCTTAACAAAGTTCCTAGAATTTCAATATTGACTCTGAAAACAAGACATAATTTTATAACCAAGTACTTTTTTTATACATGACAAACAACATCACACATGTATTCCCAGAAAGGATAGGCAGACTAACTTACTTTAAATGTTTCTCTGCCATATCACCAAGAAGTTTCTCTGCACTTTCTTTTGTTTTACATGCCATAGCTAACACACCATAAGTCATTATGTTGAATTTTAACTTCAATTTTTTCGAATGTGGATACCTTTTTTTACGGTACTCAGTTTCTTTAAGAATTATTTCCTGTACACTCTGTAATTATAAGAGAAAATGAGGTTGAAAAGCTTTGATGGCCTGTAGGTACATAAACACCCTTTGATGTGCAAACAATTAGAAAGAACAAAAGAACTAAGAACTAAAGAACAAAGTAATTTACTACTTACTAAAGCAGCATCATAATCTAGTCTTAAACACCTTTTCTTTATAAGCATATTGTAAAAATCTATATCTGCATTAATATCCAATGATTTCATAGTTTGAAGTAATTTATCTTCAGCTTCTGTGGTGTTATCTAGTAGTGGAATCATTTGTGTAAAAGTTTTAATATCTGGCTTTACTGAGTATGTCTTCATCTCTTTGAGGAAGTCTTCTTGGCCACCTATTACAGCAAACTTGTCCTGTAAAGTCTGAACTTCTTGTAATGCAGTTACATGCTGCATGTTTAAGACTTTAGATAGTAGGTTTGGTACAGATCTTTCATTTGTATTAGTCTTATTCAATTGGTTTATAAATTCTATTTCTATACTCTCTTTTTTGTCAGACACAGATAATTCATTAGAAGTTTTGGTTACTACATTGTTAACATCATCAACATCTTTAGTTATTTCAGGTACATTTTCTAATGGCCCAATCAATTTTTGCCCCATAGGTTCAATTTTTAAGTTCTTATTAGATCCAGTCAATTTCAGTTGATCCTTTTTTTTATATTGCAATAATTCCATTTGCACTTGAATTGTATCAATTAGTTCTTCAATATCCTGTTTAGTCCCTAAATTGCAGTCTTTTACACACTTTAATATCAAATTAAAAGTGTAAATGTTTGGTTTTTCTTTCATCAATAACATTTTCCTCCAAACCATGAGGGCATGACGCAAACCATTTTGTTTATCCGATATACAAGCATGTAGTAGATGATTGAGAGTGTGTACTCTTATTTTTATCTTCTTCGACATCATTTCATCAACTATTTTGAATGCAGTAGGTAAATCTCCGCACCTGCCAAATGCTTTGATCATTGCATTAAAATTTGTAATGTTAGGTTCAAATCCCTTCTCGATCATTAGTTCCCTCAAATGCTGAGCATGTTTCAATCCATCAACTGGCCAGGGGCTATTGGCACAAGCATGAAATAGACAGGTATATGTGTCTCCAGTGGGTTGCAAACCGCGCCTTTTCATATCATTGTACAATTTGAAAGCTTTTTTTGTGTAACCTACCTCAGCACATGCACCAATCAGTATATTGTAAATATAGTTTTCAGGTTTAACTCTGTCTTCTTTTAACATCCTTACTTCTAGAACATCAATAGCTTCTTTAAGTCTCTTGTATTTAAGATATTCCTTTATTAAATCAGCATACTGTTTTGTAGTTAGCTTCTGAGAACTCACTGGTATATTTTGTAGAAACTGTTGTTCTTGTATATCTCCCTCATCTTCTAGCTCTTCAGAAAATGTATTGATTGTTTTTGACAGAGTGCCAAAGTTATCTGGATCTTCTAAATAAACTAAATTATCTTCTGTTTTGTATTCCTTTGGTTTATAGTTTTTTATTTCTTCTGGTAAAGCAACAGAAGTTGCGATCAAATGATGTCGAATAACACTCGTTTTCCTGATTATTCTTAACAATTTGGTGCATCTAAAGGCCATTATAGAATGTTTTATTTAATATTTCTTACTGAGAATACTATTTCTGTCATAACATAACCTCGGATCAAACTAAATATAATAAACTATAACTTCGAACTTCACCGCTTGACGTCACGCGACGGGGGAAGGAAAAGGAATGACAAGTCAGGGTGACAGTACAATCCTCTGATACAATAAACTAGTATAACGAATTATAAAATAAAAAGCCTATAACGTCCCACTGAAGGGCAAATGCCTCTTTTCGTATAGGGAAGGATATTTATTTGATATATAAATAAATTAAACCATAATTGTAGTTTCTGAACGGAATTTTAGTTTGCGAAGACTGTTTTAATTATATACACATTTTAAACACAAAAAATAAATTATATACACTTTGATCATTTATAATTTAAGTATATAAATCTAAAAATACGCTATAATTACTCATAAATTCGTATACATTTGTAAAATAATGATCAAGATAAATTCAAACCTTCCTTGACCGACAAAATTAATCTCAAAGCTGTCAAATTTTAAAATGTTCTTATCTTGACAGCAGACTTGAAGTTGTGCAATTTGTGCAAACATAACCTAAACTCGCGTGTTGTGTTGTTGTCAGTGACGATAGTAATCGCATTTTATTGCATTTGGTAGTTTATTTTGATAATTACCATGTCTAATGAAGTAGAAGAGCAGATGGAGGCTAGTTCCTCTGAAAGCGATGACGAAGTAATGGAGGAAGAAGAAAACGATGATCGTCCGAAGACTTATCTTCCAGGTCAACCACTAAAGGAAGACGAGCAGCTGGTATGCGATCAGTCTGCCTATGTTATGCTGCATCAAGCTCAGACTGGTGCTCCTTGTCTTAGTTTTGATATTGTTCCCGATAATCTTGGTAACGACCGAACTGAATTCCCGATGACAGCTTATTTAGTTGCCGGCACTCAGGCTTCTAGCGCGCATTTGAATAAGTAAGTTTAATTTTAGATAAAGTTTGCGTTAGTTTAATTTACTATAATACATGAATAATCCCTATAGAGCTAGGATTAAATTCGGTTTATTTGGTAGCTGTCTTTTGTTGTTCTGTAAGTAAATAAAAATATTTGGTCAGTGGGTCGTCTTAGGGGTGGAGAATTTATTTTGCTAAGTTATTAAGATTATTAATGAGGCCATATCTACAAATATATTATATTTTTTGTGTTCAGTCTTTTAGTTGTCAAAATGACCAATTTGCACCAAACATCAAAAGGTGAGGATGATGAAGAATCAGATGAAGATGAAGAAGATGATGATGAGGAGGAAGAAGATGAGGAGAAAAAGCCACAGATGACATTCTCTTTCATCAAGCACCAGGGCTGTGTCAATAGAATTAGAGTAAGTAAAACTTAGGAAATAGATGCAGACCTTTTCCATACCAAGTAAAAAAATGCATATTTGTAAAGAAAAATCAGGTGACTGGAATGGTTTTAATATTTGACTGGTAAAACTAATCTGGCTTTTTATATTTATCTACTTCCAGGCAACAAATTTCAGAAATTCAGTTTTAGCAGCGAGTTGGTCTGAATTAGGCAGAGTGGACGTTTGGAATATCACACAGCAGTTACAAGCTGTAGATGATCCAACTCTGTTAGAACGCTACAACTTGGATGTTGTGAATAACCCCGTCAAGCCTATTTATTCATTTAATGGACATCAGCAAGAAGGTTTTGGAATTGATTGGTGCCCAACAGAACTTGGTGTGAGTGAACTTTTTATCAAACAAGTTGTTGTAGATGAGGTTGATCTGTAAACTGTGTCCTTTGTGGCCTAATTAATAGTAAATAAATAAATGTGACATTAGACCGACTTTGTACATGGTGAAGCCCAAGAATAATGAGACTAAATGAATTCATCATCATAAGTCTGTCTCAGTCCACTGCTGAATGTAATATATACCTCCTATGGCATGCCACTGAGTTTGATCTCTTCGAAATTAGTTAAATAAGAGTAAAGAATGTAATGACTGATGAAAATGTAAAATGAATATTTTTCTAATCTAAGGTTGAATCCAGGCTGGAAAAAAATTGCTATATTTATCACTGATGGGTAATATTTATTCATATTTATAGGTTCTAGCTACAGGTGACTGCAGAAGAGATATACATATTTGGACCCCAAACCAAGCTGGCACTTGGGAAGTTGATCAACGCCCACTTGTGGGACATACTGATTCTGTCGAAGATATACAGTGGTCACCGAATGAAAGGTAAGTATTTATTCTGTTAAATGGCCTTTATTAAGTATTTGATTCGAATATTTAAGAGGAATTTATATTTTCTGTTTCCAGAAAGGTGTTAGCATCATGTTCTGTGGATAAATCAATAAGAATATGGGATACAAGAGCAGCTCCTCAGAAAGCTTGCATGTTATCAGTTGAGGATGCTCACCAAAGTGATGTTAATGTTATTTCATGGAACAGTAAAGAGCCTTTTATTGCTAGTGGTAAGTTTAAAATCCCTATTTTATTCAGATTACAAGAATAAAACTCCATTTCAGGCTATTTAAATTCTCTGTTATGTAGTAAACCATCCTTGTTTGAGTCACGAAAATAGTTTCAGCCATAGTTTTGAAGGCAGGTTTTCAAAATAATATAAAGTTGTCTAAAAAGGCTAAATAAATTAGGGGCCAGTTGCACAATAATTGAAGACTTTATGACTGTCTAAAGGCTAAAAAACCATTATTTTCTAAATTTTAGGTGGAGATGATGGATTCCTTCATATTTGGGATTTAAGACAATTAGCAAATAAAACACCAGTGGGCACTTTCAAGCATCACACGGCGCCAGTCACTTCCATAGAGTGGCACTGGACAGAGCCAAGTGTGTTGGCATCAGCTGGTGAAGATCATCAAGTTGCGCTGTGGGACTTGGCTGTTGAACGAGATGATGATGATGTTGTAGATGAAGAATTGAAGGTAATTTATTCCTCTAAGATTGAATCAGTAACATTCAGAATTTGGGTGCTAAAGTTTAATTAATTAAGTATTAATAACCTTAAAATCCAATATTTATTACTTTTCAGAACCTTCCACCTCAGCTGCTTTTTATCCATCAAGGACAAAATGATATAAAGGAATTACATTGGCACAAACAAATACCTGGGGTCATGGTAACAACTGCACACACAGGATTCAATATATTCAAGTCTATTAGTGTATGAATTAAAAATGATAAAATAATATCAGGTTTTTATTTAATATATTTTCATAATATGATCTATTCACACTTTCATCCATGATTGAGATTGATACACATATAAAAAAATATTAAAAAGCAGATCTATCCTTTGTATGAACCATAGCTAAATTGACTAGATGGCGAATCGTAGGCCTTCCGTGGGGACAATTCTGTAACCAATTAATACGATTATTATGAATGGATAAGATAATGGGAGATAGTAGTAACAGTAAGTGAATAAAGTAAGTAAAAAAACATTTAATGGGGATTGGTAATAGTGTACCTTGTATATACATATATCATATTCTTACTGGTGAGAGCTTTGATGGTGATCATGTATACTATTATATGCATTGAGTAAAAAGCTGTAACTTTGATGTTACAAATGGACACTCAAATTTCATTTATCTGTATTGGTATAATATTATAATAATGCTTCGTGTTTTATTCTCTCGTGGAATTGTCCTTTCTATGAACTGCAGCATACTCAGTAATTCCCACATTGTCTTTGTAAACTTTTAAAAAGTTATTATATTCACTATATCATACAAAATAATTGACAACTTTAAACTATTTAGAAATAAACCCGCGTAACCCACAAACAGTGACATTTGACATTTCGGAGACCTTCCGCTACGCAAGCGCCTCTAGCGGTGCATTAATATGCGTTTTATGCATTTCCATGGCATTGAAACCTACTTTTACCATCATGTAATTCGTTATTGAAGAGCGGGGCCTCCTAACACAGGTATTACTTTTACTTAAAAGGAGGTCCCTATGTAAGATTTTTAAATAGTTGTACAAGTTTCTGAAATAAACCTTTTTATTTTATTTTATTTATTATTTATTTTTTGAAAAGGAAAATCCAAGGTTTCTCTTACCCAAGGTTTATCTATTTCAGCCATATGGTCGACAAGTCTCTTCATATCAGCTTTACTCAAAGATGTTCCTATCATTACAGATTTTCGACACGCTCTAGATGCAAACATTGCTCTTACTCTACTCGGCCTGCAATATTCTGACGGTGATTCCTGAAATTAGAATAATGAATGACATATAAAAAAGCAATGGGTTTAGCATTGTTTTAAAATGGGAACGTTGTAAAAAAATAAAAGATGGCTTGCTTACTCTTAACATAAATAAGAGCTCTTCTATATCTTCTTTTCCGAAAATCCAATTTTTTGACATAGGTATTGTGAGAAGTTTTACTCTTTTTGTAGGTAATGCTTCTTCAGTTATTTCAAATGTAAATCCATTCTTCTTAAAAACATCTAAATTATCCATCAAGATTTGTTCATTCACTCCTGTTAATTCAAGTTGTTGTGGGCTGTAAAATAAAATTATTACTATTAAAATAATTAATTATTATGTCGCAAAACATAACATAGGCTAAAACCTTTACTTACATAACTAATTTTTGGCTAGTTAGTTCTGTAGTCCTCTGTAATGTTTCAAAATTATAAATCTCATCTGTAGCATGTTGATCTATAATAAAAAGATCGTCATCAAGCCGAGTAATTATAAAGCCTAGGTTGAATTGACCAATTACTTCCATATTTTTAAAAGAGTCTTTAGATATTTCTTTGCTTAGTTCCTCTTCACATTTCTTATTAAATACAGGGTTGATTTCACTTTTGAATTTAACTCTTGTTAGAGGTGATCCTTTTTTTTCTTTGTTATACATGTCAGCTAATGCTTTGACATGATCCAAACATGTTTTTAGCGTTACAGATTTTCTGTTATGCTGTCCCAAATCATTTTTATCTGTCACAATTTTGCACTGTTTAGATAAGTTTTTCTTGAGGTTATTAGTAGCATTATCTTTTGCTTTGGTTTTGCAGTATATAGTGTGTGATTTTTCTATGACTACATCAGCTATGTCTCTTATTTGTGTTGCAGGTATATTATCAGTAAAATCAAGATACATACAATTAGTTTTATCTTTTGGAGTTGAATTACTTGCCGATTTATCAATCAATATTGCAGTACTTTCATTAGAGTCTAATAATTGTTTTTCATCAATATTATCTTCACCTATTTCTTCATTTATATCATTTACACTTATTTCTTCATCTTTAATATTACAAATATCTGGTGATCCGTTTTTCATATCTTCTGTATCTGGTTTCTCATTAAAAATATCACCATCAATTTTGCCATTATCCTCATTAGATTTTTTAGCTTTGGAGGAGATAAAATCTAACATTGTTGTTGATTTCCGTTTCAGTTCAACTTTCATTGATTGTTTATCAACAACAGAACTGTTACTAGAATTTTGCACAGTCTTATTTTGGAATTGTTGCAAAAATGAATTGAAAATCCTTGGCTGTTCTATGTCTGGTTTCACATCATTTTTTTCTTGACTATTCAATATAAGTGATGAATCTACTTTTAATGTTCTGAGTATACTTTCAAATAGTTTAAGTAACGAGCTTTTTAGTATGTCCAGTATAATTTTCTCTTTTGTAAGGAATATTTTACGTTTATCAGGAGTAACATTGACATCAACTGAAGTTCTTTCCAAATTAACATTTAAGAAAACAAATGGATATTGATTAGGATTATACTGCCTGTATATTTCATTTATAATTTTCATGATCTTAGTTGGTTCACAAGGTCTGCTATTAATAAAATAATATTGCCTGTCTGTGCTAGATCGGCCACTACCATGTGCGCAAGATGATATAAAACCTGTAAACTCAATCGGTTTTGCAATATTCTTATAACCTTGGGATTTTTGTGATCCTAATATATTTACATCATCTTTAGCATCTGTATCATTAGAATCTTCTGATAAGTCTATTTCAACATCTTCTATAACATCACTTTCATCAGTTTGCGAAATTTCTCCAGATAAACCTTTAAATATATTATCCTTAATATTTGTGACATATTCAGGCTTTATCTCTAGTAGTGTTTGTAGTTGTTTCACACCAAATACACTAGCTATGTTGTCTTTATAAGAGGTGGTTCCTTGTGTTCCTACTATTACAGACTTGGAGTTCGAGCTTGTTTGGTTGCTACAAGTGATTCTAAAAAGAAGCATTATGCGTGGGTAATTTTTTGATAAAATAACTAGATATTATAATCTAGTACGAGCTTTTCACTGGCTGGTAGCTTATGCTATAGGAACTAATTTGGCTACTTTAAATTTGGTCTGAAAATATTTGGGTTTCCACCGGAAAATAGCAGGTTAGAATTCTCCACGACGCGATGGGTGGACCTATTTCGACGGGACTTTCACAGGTAGATAGCTAATGATATAACGAGTAACTTATGCTACTTTTATTTATAATGTAATTACATTATAAATAAAAGTAGCATTAGTTCCATGAGATGATATAAAACCCATGAAATAGTTGACAAAATTAGGTTCAAATAGGTACTCTTACTACTACTACATATGTACAGGTGTTTTAACTGAAATCCACAAGGACGAGTTAGCAGATATAAGCTAGTATGAATTGTCTGATGTATAAACTGTATAATGCCTTTTAGAGACATTTGGAGTTACGACTGGCATGAAAGAGAAAGGTGCTGGCCATAACTTTGATCCTTGTCAGCACCTCCTTTTTATATGTCCCCCTCATAAACCATGTCAACATGCTCTCCATGAGGGAATGAGTAAAGAACTAGGAAGTGAAAGTGCCTACCATTATTTACAAGCTTCTTAAAAATTAAAAACTTACTTTACTCCAACGGAAATCAAACAATATGCATACAGCAACTGAGTCATTTTGTTAAACTCCCTTTTGGCATTTTTATGAAATTCTTTTTGTCTTACTGGCAAAGAAGTAAATAGATTAGTTAAACTGACTGTTGTCCCAATTTGTCTGGAACATGGTGTCTGTTTTGTTATAATCCCTTTGGAGTCATATTCTATTTTTGTAGCTGAAAAAGTTTATCTACATTAATAGGCAACTCTTAGACAAATATTATATCAGGTTGTGAATATATTATATTTACCATATTCATTATTTTTATGTCTAGTAGTAATTGTTAGATTGGCTAAAGAGCAAAGTGAACTGAGGGCTTCACCTCTAAAACCAAAACTTGATACTCCAAGCAGGTCTGAGTATTCACTTAGTTTTGAAGTATGATACTTTAAGGCTGTGAAATATAAAATGTGTCAGTTTTATTGGTTGCCTATAAGTGTCCAGTTAAATTCAATAATTAGAAAAAAAAACTTAAAATTAAATAATGCTTATCTTATAATAATAAGACCAACAACACTTGTTTCTCTTTTATTGCAAGTTGTGCTTGATTTGAACATTATCCCCATTTCTTTATTTCAATGATGCTATGCCAATTGTGTGTTATGATTCATTGCAATTGGAGAATTATAGGCTGGTTACTTTCTCATCAATTTCAATTGTAATTCAAAAGAGTTTTAACTGAGGGTCTTACTTAGAGCAGCAAAGTTATCTTCTGTAACACCAGAGCCATTGTCAGATACTTCAATTAAGTCAACACCATAATTTTTGAACCTTATATCAATGTTGGTTGCACCTGCATCTAAAGAGTTTTCTACTAACTCCTTGACAGCCACTGCTAGGCTTACAACAACCTTAAAAAAATATTTGAAGTAAGTATAATACTTACACAATATAATACACCACATTTTTTTAATAAATCAAAATTAGGAGTAAATTAACTTATAGGTGCATATACACTAAGGCTGCAATAGCTTTTATGTATATATAATGAATAAAAGCAAAACACTCAAATGAGTAATAACCTGAAGCATTATTCTCTTATCCTAGATATTTTATTTAAAAAAAATTAGGAGAAAATAACTTATAGGTTCATATACACTAAGGCTGCAATAGCTTTTATGTATATAATGAATAAAAGCAAAACAAATGAGTAATAACCTGAAGCAGGATTCTCTTATCCTAGATATTTTAATGTGTATTTGTACATTGAAGCAACATTTAACATAAGTGTGCACATTTAACAAAAGAAATGTTGTATAGAAAGTTATATGATTATGTATATTGAATAGTAATTTGTGTATACTTGTTTTTTACTGTAAGTGAGTAGATTCAATTGAAACTAGAAATTATTCTAGTAACTGGTGCAAACCTACAGAAACATGATGTAAAAATGGTACGTACCTGTCCAGAACATATTTTGTGAACAGTGTCAGTAGCTATAGGCCTAATATTATTCGTGTCTACAGTTTTTGAGCCCATTTCGTAATAAAAATACTAAAGTTTAAAAACATCTGATTAAAACTGGCGCGGAACACTGCTATAGCACGGTGGGTCATGCATGTCAGTGTCAAACTCAAACAAAACAAAACTGACAAACAACAACCCGTCGCTGTCGTGGTGGTGGGTTATAGTGGTGTTCTAACCTCAGAGTAATGACTAAAGCTTTAGTAATTACTCTGAGGTTCAAACCATGGATGAAAGAAAAGATATAGAAAAATCTATATTTGCTAGAAACACATTTATTTATTTTTTTACCTGATTAGCGCAGTGGCTAAGCGATTGGACTGCTGTGCTAAGGGTTGCGGGTTCGATTCCCGCACGGGGCAAAACTTTGTGCGAACCACAGATGTTTGTCCCGAGTCTGGGTGTTTGTGTACGTGATATTTCATGTTTGTGAAGCGCACCCACGACACAGGAGAAATTCCTAGTTTGGGGCGACGTTTTTTAAAAAAAAAAAAAAAAAAAATTTACTTATGCTATTTGTCTATTGGTCAAATATTTGGCGAAATGAGTTTAAAATGAAATCATGTATTAAGTACTTTAACAATTATATTATGCGATATTCTTGAGATTATTCTATTTTAATAATGGCACTACGTGCTATTTCGTCACCTTTACTTCTATGTCGTTTTAAGGGTGAGGCCTTGGTTCAACAGTGGGCCCAAAATTCAGCGGCCATAATTCTGCTTGTCATATTTTTAGGTCATAAAACCCTCAGCTGCATGTAACAGCGCAAGAGACACAAGACGGAAGATGTGCCATTTTCTACGGAGAGACGCTACATGCACCAGGCTACGGAGGCCAACCTGGCTACGGAGTTGATGGAGGAATCTCCAAGTTGGCCACGACTAATCTATATCCAGAAAGCCTCTCCGATGGCTTGATTAGGGGGTCGGGAGGAGTCAGTATCTCCTACCAAATTCACATCTTATTACTTTATGGCTGCCACAGGTAAAATAAACTATTTCTAATGTATTAAGCTCTGCTCAATTGAGAAAGAAACATTTTTTTATATATATATATATAAATCGATATTCATAAACCGGTATTAAATATCGAATTGAATTAATGGCGTATATGGCTATGATTATGGCCCACCCTTGGCTTGGTCCACCAAGACAAAATATAAATGTCAATATTGTCAGTTCATTAGTTGACGTTACTTTGTCACTGTCATCACGCAAAAGGCGAAATTCTCAATAATTTGTTGTTGGCAAATACAATTAAGTATTAATTTTACATCAGTATTTTATAAATGATAAACATACTGCTCTGAAATAGCTCCACTGCATCAAAATGTCGTTAAATACGGCTCATGCCGATCATGGGGTGTTAATACATGCAAGGGAATGGTGAGTCATCTTTTTGTGTACCTACTACCAAAGAATGATAATTGCGTATATCGTATTAGAATGTTCTACACTTTAACAGTATAACTCATCCTTGTTGATACTCATAGATAGCACATTGTAGTATTAATGAGTATATTTACATTTTGGAATTATAGATGTTTAAAACAGTACTATTTTGCACATACTATTCTCTACTCGTCGGGTTTAAGAATAACTAAATATCAATCAAGTACTTTATCACCATGTTTTTTATTACAGATTATCCAGTTTTTTCTCAAATAAAAGATTATCAAATACATAACTGCAGCTTTGTGAAAACATTTAAAATTTCAATGACAGTATTTTATGTTCTTTGTTTGAAAGATGGAAAAATACACTTGAGCAGTTAAACAGAAAAGATAGAATTTGATAAAAGCAGCTAGATTTTTTTTCCTTAATTCCATTAACAGGATTGTCTGTATATGGGTCAAGTACTACACTCAGGTCAATTCACTAATATTTAAAAACACATAATAGGTATTATCATTATGTAACTTTGTATTTAAGGCTACATTATGATTTGTATTCTTTTCTGTACTAGCTTTCATCAGATTATCATACATGTACTTATTGTGCAGGCGCTAAGAATTAGGCAAGAAGAAAACAATCAAGTCTTGTTGAATGTTTTTTAATAATGTTTTGAAACATCATCTACAAAATGGACTGCCTCGTTGGTCTAGTGGTTGCTAAGCGCGACTGCTAAGCACGAGGTTCTGGGTTCGAATTCAGAGTCGGGCAAAGTGTTACTCGGTTTTTCCATTAGATAATTCTTAGTGGCAGCACGAAGTCTGGATTTGTGCCCGGTTGATGGCAATAGGCTCGCCCCCTATTACATTGGGACCTAAAAACATAAATGGCGAAATGTGGGTGTACTGTATGTGCACCTCTGCCTACCCCTTCGGGGAATACAGGCATGATGTTATGTTATGTTGAAACGTTACAAAATCTTGTCTATATTTTCCGATATGTGTAAAGGAGTAACTGTATTGCCAGATTTTGTCAGTTATGTAATAGGTCCTACTGTATCAGGTATGAGTATATTGTTATCATAAGATACAAATCCAGACTCAGTAAGTGCTGATGTTAGGCTCTACCAACTATAATATATGTATAGGAATAATTTTGTCTATAACAACAACCTTACACTGGTTGTTAGAAAATCATAAAAAATATTAATTTTTTTTTCAGTATCATATTGTTTACAGACAATGTGTCTGTTGAATTTTATGGAAATGATACAACCGAGTTTAAAGGAACCAAACTCGGCCGCATGTATCTTACTACACACCGCATGATTTTCAATTCAAAAAGCCAGTCAGATCCCCTAAGATCATTCAGTTTTCCATTCATAACATTGGAAGATGTAAGTTATTATTATCTGAAATTATAGGCTATGTTGTGTATTGCATAATTTTTATATTAATTAAATTATACTGTTAAATGTTTTACATTTAAGGTTACTGTTGAACAACCTATGTTTTCTGCAAATTACATCAAGGGTAAAGTCCGTGGGCAATCCAATGGTAACTTTATAGGTGAAGTGAAATTTAGAATGACATTCAAATCTGGAGGTGCTATCGAATTTGGACAAGCTATGTTAAAAGCTGCACATCTTGGTTAGTATATTGATATCATGTCAATAAAGTATGTTTTACTTATTATGATTTAAAATACTGGTAGTTGTTTACTGTCCAGTATTCCATGATACAAGTATAATTCATCACTTTATTAATACTACTTTCGCCTTTCTGTTATATATTATTCCCTAATAAATTGTGAACATTCAGCTACTCGCCACATGTCTGCGAGTGCCGTGCCGCCTCCATACACGCCACCGAATGGCCCGTGGTACGCCGCGCCACCCCCGGCATATGCGCCTCCGCCGCAGGGCTACTATGGATGGGTGCCACCCTACACGGTTAGTATGCAAATACACACTAATCTTTATATTGTGGTGAAGTTTACTGATAAACTGGCTTCACATAAAAAAAAATTGCAGGTTTAAAGTTAAACCCATGCAAATATTAATCAATGTGACTGGTTCAATGTTTGTACTTCAGATGTTCTAAGAATCTTTGACTAACGTTTTCAGACCTTCCCCGACCAGCCGCCACCAAATTCAGTGTTTGTGTCTAATAACCCGCCGCCATACCCGGGCGTGATGGGCAGGGCGTACCCGGCGGGCACGGGCTACTCGGGCACCAGCCAAATGGAGTCCCCTTCACCGACAGGTGCGGCTTTCAGTCCATCTGCGCCGCCGCCTGGATACCCCGGGGGGGCCACGGCCGGCATGTCATCTAACGGTGAGGAAAACTTAAAAATCTAAATTCTAAATTGATAACGAAAGAAAAATAGAGAGAATTTTTCATAGCAGATAAACTTTTTAAATTGATTTATTTGGCAGAATAACTTTTGACAATATTTTCTTGGGATGTATTATCTACTGGCCGAGGCTTTTCTGTGAGGTGGCTTCACAAGTTTATTCATTTAACTATTAGATAAATCATGCTTTATGTAGTATTCATGTTACTCTAGATTAGCATCATTAGTTTAGAAGGCTTCTTTAGTGTTTAGTTATAGTTTGACGACCATTGGTTGTTGCAGTAGTGTAATTGTTAATTACAGATGCAAAAGCTGCTGAAGCAGCACAGAGCGCCTATTACGATCCTAACAGGCCCCAGACAGCCTATGTGCCACCACCATATAACGTAAGTGCAAGTCAAATTAACTTCGTATTAGGAATATTAACGTTAAACGTTTCATGTTACAAATCCCTTTTATGATTTGTTCGATATAGTATGCAGCTAATAACACAGTGATTTACTGGATCACTACTAATAAAATCGATACTAAAATTAACTTTCAAAGAGATCTCGAGATTTTATGTTAAAATATTTAACTATAACTTACTTGAGTGATATCCATATTTATTTATTATTTACTCCAGTTACTCTAACGTATTATTTCGGGAATCCCCGATTAGTATCGGCCTCAAACGGGGTCTTTATTCATGAGCTGAACACATAGGCGGTTCGCGAGCCTGTGTAAATACTGAATAATAAAGAAAAAAAATCGAGTAAAATCGCTGTTCGGCACTGAAATGCACATGTTGATTTTATTACAGGATCAACCGCCGACCTATCAGGAGTCTGTGTCAAAGAAAGAAAACTAATGAGTTGTCCACATTTTCAAATGCCAGCGACTAAGTCATGTTTAAAAAGTCATGACGATTATTATTACTATCAACCAGGAGCTGCAAAAGATGAGTTAGAAAGCGACTAGGGTATATATTTTACATTCCTCATTAAAATAAAGGCCGTAGCCGAAAATTAAAATTGTTATAATTTACAGATATTTAATGGAGAATTTAAAAAAAAAATCATCGTTTGTATAAGTTAGCTTCTTACATCTTGGTTATGTTTTACACAATTTTCACTGCATATTTAATTAGGTACTTTATAAAATATAATATTCTTTATAAACTTACTTAAACTTTTGCTTGAAGTCACTTTAGGCTGAAAAGACTAAGAGTGATGAAGTGGTTGAAATTGATAAATTCTATTTGTAATCGAAGACTGTATAGTAAATGCTTGCGGCTTTAGTGTAGATTTGTTAAATTCTATATAAAATAATCAATGTGATATTTTAATTACAAATTAATCTATATTCACTTTCACTCTTGTAGATAGAATCTAATCAGTGTAATGTTTGAACAATTGCTATGTATTTTTATCTTAAATATTTTATTTTAGAGTTACGAATGTATAAATATATAAGTTGTTTATTTATTATTTCCTTACAAAATTAAGTGTACACAAAATAGATGCTTAATAAAGGCTTAGCAACCTATTTATGTTGAATGTTGTTATTTATTCGTGACCTTGACTTGTTATTTGTTTACTGAGTATGATGTGAAAGTATTATATAATTTCTAATGAAATTTGGAATTAGATTACTTTAAAAAAAGTTTTTCATGTTAATCTTTATTGGCTACGGATTCTAGTGAACTCTTCTTATAGTGTGTCATCCTTATCAATGTAATATTAATCACTGTCCATACGTAAAAACAGATGCGTTAAAAGAAGACTAATAGCTTATGTCAATCTTGAAAATAGAAGATCAAAAATGTAAAATCCGGGTGTCAAATACAAAAATGAATAAAATAACTAATTTACAAAATTAAACCGTTATGAAACAATAATAGCAAACCAAACACATTAGGCCTTAACATATTATGGGTAAGTTACCATTATATACGTGTATTTAGTATGTTTAACTTAACTTGTAGTAGACACTATAATGACAGCTTTGTACAAAGAAGCCTGCGAATGTAGATTGATTATTTACCCATTGAAGAAGCCAGCCTCGTGTAATTTTACTGCCACTCATAATTAATTCGTATTTTAATTGTAACAGACAGTGTAAGTCTTATACAAAAGTTCAATTGCAGTGACAAATGCAAATAGTTTCCCATTTCACTCATGAATATTATTAAGATTACGTAATAAATATGAGTACAATATTCTTTTAGTTAATTTATAATATACAAATTAAAATACACTTGACAGGCATTGAACTTTTGTACAAAGTTGTGAGTGCTTTGCATTGAGGTGGTGAACAAAAGTCGTATGTTATAATACTTACCCTAGTGAGGTATGTCAATGTTCTCGTATATAATGCGTCGCGTTAGTTAAGTATTCTATAATATATAACAACATTATACTTTAGTTCCACACCTCTTCAAAAGGATTTAACTCAAAGAATATTCTTTTTCTTTCAACTTTAGTGTAAAATTTTGAAGCCGGCGGAGAATCTAGATATATCACCAGAAGTACCAATATAACATGAACAAATATTGTGAGTATCACTCATGCATGTTATACTTAGGTTACATACGGTTTACCGGCAACGTTGTATAATAGGCTATTTATAGTTTTATATTACGTACTCGGTTTTTATTTTCTGAAATGTATTGTGTGCCTAATCACGTGCTTCAATGGCTAGTAGGTAAGTTTTGTCTATTTTTACTTATTCGCGTAGAATGAGTGGCAGTTCAACAATTTTATGACGCTGGCTTCTATTTACATGTTTAGTAACAAATAGTAATATATTATTTCAACAATTTCAGAGTAATAGCTGATTTGTATAAATGGCTCCCTCACTGCACCCACCATGCACGCCATCTGCCTCTTGCACTCCTATGCGCTGTCACCCCACCCCACCACCATGCCAGAATCCGGAAAAATGTCTAAAGAAAACCACATCAAAGGGCATAAAACCATGCCGCAGCGCCGTATCTATAATGGCAACAAGATCAAAATCAAAATGTTCGAATTGCGGCAAATTCAGGCCTGCGGCAAGCAATCCAAGGAATGTCAAAACTGTAGAAAAGTTTCTTAAACGAAAATCAAAAGAATCTAAAATGAGAAAGAAAGATAGACTTACTGGAAGCCACAGTTATTTAAAGTACACGAGGGGAAAAGGCTCAAAGAGATCCAACACATCATGCTGTGCTGGCAAAGGTCACCGGGGCCGGCTGAAAAAAAAGAAATGTGTAATTTTGTAAATCGTGTTATGTTCATAGGCCGAACGAAATCATACTACAATTTTAATAAATTTCCTATTCAACTTGAAACATTTGTATATAATAACAATATTTATAAATCCTGCAACTATTTTTTTATTGTAGTACTTACTAACCTACAAACCACGTTAAAAAAGCAAATTAAATTGCAGATTTCTGTGTAAATATCGATATAACGTACAGTGATTCTCGGTAAGACCAATTAATTTTAATATCATAATTAAAATGTATTGTTATTATACCTAGGCATTATTATGAGGCTGGCTTCTTACATAATTATTGCTTTAGTAGAAATGGTTAATTATAATAAAAGCACAACATCTGTTAATACTTCCCTACTATGTTTTTTTCAGTTGTGATCAGAAAATGCCGTTGGTTATTAAACCACCGTGTAAGCCCATAGCAGTATTAACTCGTCAAAAATGCCATCATCCCGTTGGACTGCCAACCAACACCCAAGAACGGTGTCGTACGAGAAGGCTTAAGACGTGCCCTAGTGCTGTATCATTAATGGAAACGCATTCTAAGAAAAAATGCACAGCGCCTAGAAGACGCATAAGAAATACAAGAAGTTCAAGAAGTCTAGGAACTGTAGAAATGTTTCTACGCGAAAAAAGAAATCAAGAACGACTTAAAGAAATTGATGCGACTACTGGAACCAGGTACTATCAACGCTATATGCTGCACCAAGAGAGGCTAAAACAAGAAAAAATGAACGGCCAAAGAAAATCTCACAAACGAAGAATTAAAAAAAGCAGGTTAAATTGTGTTATTTTATGAATGGAGGATCACTATCGACCTTGTAAAGGATAGTAAGTGCACTGAAAAAACTGAAGTTGCAAAAGTTATAAATAAACTAATATTGCGTTTTGCAAAATTAGTGTCATAACTTTGAACGTAGCAACTGTATTATGGGTATGAAATATTTATTAGTCGTGAAGGTTTCTCTTATAAATAACAACACAATTTTACTCATTAAAAAAATCTGCAAATGAAAATGCCTTTTTATTATATCTATACCATTCTAATGATGTACCTAATAGACAAAGTTATCGTAGGTAAAGTATTTAAGACATGGAATAGAGAAATGTCTTTACAAAAACTTTAAGTTCGAAATGTTTAGTTTAAAGCAATGGCTTTGTTGTTGTCATTTTTGTTTATCAAGGTTAACCCTCAGGAAATATATAAATCTATTATTTATGATAAAATAACCCGAATGAAGCAGTTAAAGCTTCAGAGATGTTTATAGCACAACAAAAAGAAAAAGGTTTTGGTAGTTTAGACAAGATTTATAAAATATGTAAGTAGTTTTGGTTAGCTATTTATGTATAGTAACTACCTATTCTAGTTATGTATTTATTATTAACTTCAATAATATTATTATGCAATTACTACTTTATTAACGCTGTTACAGCTGTGTATTCCAATAAGAGTGTAAAGCCGTGCGTATCGGCACCAACATGCAGCGTGCACAAACATAGGCCCCGACCGGCTCCCTGCCCACAACCGGACAAATGTTACAAGAAATGTATCAAGCGCAAACAAAAATGTCCCAGTGCTATGGATACCGTCAGCCGCGTAGGATCACCATGCGAATGCGCTAGACTGCAATCGAAAGATTCCAGAATGAGTAATAAGCGAACCAATAAAACACACAGAAAACGCATACGAAAAGCGTATAAAAATCGCTCTGCGGAATCACGGTGGCGCAAGAAAAGAAAATGCTGCGAAATTTTATAAAATATAAGATTTACATTCCTGAAAACAACAATAAATATTTAATCACTAAGATAACAAGTTGTTTTATTTGTTTTTCCTATTAATACCTACAACGCGGGAAGAAACAGAGAAGGTATCTATATATTATGAAATAATTTCGGATCATCCATCACCTTAGATAGTTTCGGTAACGCATAATACATTTAGGAATTGTTTATTAATTTGGTACTAAAATCTTATGTAGAAAAGCATGGATGGCTGTTTGGTACTCCTTCACGCTCAAACGGCTAGACCGATTTTAATGAAATCTCACACATAGGTTAGGTACGTTTTATCCCGAAAAAATGTAGTTGGTAACATTTCCAATATCCCATAGTTTCGGTAAAGGTATGATTCCGATGTCGGCAGCACGCAGCACTAAAGCCTGCCGCGTTAATTCCGAGCAAGGCAGCAGTGCTGCGCTGTTCGTGGTGCTTTGATATTGTCTATTAATTCAAATTCTGTTTTAATTCAGTTACTTTCAACGTAGCTAAGTTAATTAACTGTTCCTCTTTTGAATCTGGAAAAATCATCTTTGTCATCAGTTTACGGTTAACATTGACGTAGTTACTATCGTTGCGGTCTTTCGCAGTACTGCAAAGGTCTAAGAATACCAAAAAAATTGGCTAGGAGCCGTGATCAATGTCAAAAAATTGTTTTAAGGCTTATAGGATCGCTCCCTTGCCTGTAAAATAAAACGTGCCTCATCATGTTGAAATTTATACTAAATAATCTAGTATGCTGATCCTTGGAGCTGTGAAAAAAATAACTTCTAAGTCAACACAATCAAAAGATACCGAGTCTTTGATTTTTTGCACACAAAACCTATAGGGTACCTCCCGTTTACCTAGAATCATGAAATTTAGGAAGAACATTGTCTAAAAGCAAAAGGAAAACTTTAAAAAAAATCAGTTACGTCACAAAATGCAAGAATAACTTACTTGCAGTTAAACAGTCCGCGACCTAAATCAATATATGGGGGTAACATTTTTCCAACTGCATAATTAAGTTTGTCTGTAAATTCAGTTAATGTTTTCGGTAGAACATTGTAAACATAATTTAACATTTTGTAGGTACCGAAACTTTGTTTCGCGAGTTCCACTCGCACATGACCCGGGTTTTGGAATATCATTGGCTAGGAAAAACTTACAGCTTTTCTTCGTGATTGAGTAAGTATACAGTATTCAGTAAGTATCCACACCATAATAAAGGTGGGCAGTAAAAACTGAAACATAGAACTTGATTCATAAACGAATTCATGGGCTTCGTTCTTCATAAAGCGGTATAATAATAATAAAACAAGGTTTTCCGAATGAAAACAAAAAACAAAGTGTTGCAGGTTCGATCCCCGCACGTGACTAATTAATTACTACGATGCAGGGCATTACTAATAACTAATAACATGTATAATCAATATTTACTTATCTATCTAATCACCGCAGGGTAGAAAGGCAAGGGCTCTCAAACAAGAGGCTTACCGCGATTTGCAATATGATGCGTGTACCCCACTCCGATATTGCAAGGGAAACATGTGATTGTTTTGCATACGACAAGTGTATCTCTATTGCACAGATTCTCATACAAAATCAATCGTACAGATATTATAATGCATTGCGTACGTTGTGTACGTGAAACCAGTGCGTCCTTATCATTACAGTCGCTTTTTTATCTAGTCTCAATTATATAACAAATGTTTTAGTCGCTTTTAAACGATTAAGGAGGTATGGCATTCAGAGTTAGATAAATTCCAATATAGCGGTTAAGGCTTGCTCGCTTAGTTCAAATCATAATTCTGCCCTTCTATATTAGCATGGAGTAAGTTATTAGTCTATGATATTAGTTAGCTGTGCAGTGAGTGTATTTCATTGAGATAATGGTGCACGATGGTGCTCAATGGTGTATTTATAATGTTGTATCATGGCCTGTTTTATCTTTGTATTATGTAGAACTATATGGACGCCTATCCGGACTTAGACTTGCTTGCAGTCAGGTGGCCGCTTGTTATGTTCACTTGCCTGAGCTATAGTGAAATAATTTGATGTTTGTCTAATGTTTTTGTTATACCTAATGTGTTTTTGTAATGGCCATTTTATGAGGCAATATGTTTAACTATTGTAAATGCTTTATGTAAATCGTACTAATTAATAATAATAAATAAATATTTATATATATTTATATATTATATATATATATATTATTTTTTTTTTTTTAATAAATAATCCATTACATGCCTAGGGAGATTCCCGAGTTCGTACTTCACTGTTACGCTTTACACTGTTCAATTAATGTGATATTGTTTCCTTAAAAAAACAATAGGTGTTTTTTTATATTCTGTTTCTACATTATTGCTGCTACAAATTTAATTGCAATTTTACAGTAGTTCATTCTATGAGATATCATTACAAATAAATTACGGAAATAAAGTGAAAACGTTGTTAAAGATTTTATTTGGTCCGAAAAGGTATTACTTACCGCTTTTCCAGAACAAACATTCGTTTCGAGATATCAACTAGACTTATTATATTATAATCGTCTTTAGGGCCTGATTAAACATCTCAATTTCTTACATCTTGGTAGAATTTGAATCTCTTAGTGAACTGGTAACACTGCCATTCCGGGACGAGCGAGAGTGAACGACGAAAAGCTAGGGAAGTGGTTCTGGTTAGCTTAGTTGTTTTATTTTATTTATGAATGAAACGATCTACTGTACTTAATATTTTTTTATTCCTACAAGCAAATTGTGTATTGAAAATATCGAAACTAATACAAATTTGTGTTAAGTTAGCAGAGATATAGTTAACTCTTAATCTTCACAGTCGCTTGGCCCGGGTTATTGACGTTTATTAAAAGCATCTACTTAGAATTTTAGCTTCCGAATACTGTTTGTGTACGCTATTTGTGGGCGTGTGGTCTGGTAGTAGTAGGTAGTGAATAGTTACTACAGAATTATTGAGTATTGTGAAAAGTGAAATTGTGATAATATAAGTCTGTTATGTGTTACAAATTGGTATTGATGTGGCAAACCGGATTGCACCAAGCTGGAGAAAACGTGACGCTCGTTTAAGGTCAGTATCAATTATTTATAATAAATGATTAATACTAATTATATCGGATTTAATTTATTTAGCTAACAAGAAGGTATTTTGTTTCGAAATTAATCGTTAATGGTGTTTTGACGGTAATGATAAATTTAAGTATAATAAATGATTTAGGCAGGTATCTACTTTCTTAATAACTTTCAAGGTAAATTTGCATTTGGCTTAGTGCTACAACAATTATTCGGAGATTTCGATATTATTCGTTAATTAATCGTAAATACATTTTTAACCACCAAACTCATGTGTGGTAGAAACATTTTCAAATTGCAATTATTGTTGTTCATAAATTAAACAACAAGAGTAATGCATGCACCAAATGGTATTAACAATATTCATGTCTGGTCTACTGCTGCCAATTATCAGTCATCT
Source organism: Abrostola triplasia (assembly GCA_946251915.1). Taxonomy (NCBI): domain Eukaryota; kingdom Metazoa; phylum Arthropoda; class Insecta; order Lepidoptera; family Noctuidae; genus Abrostola; species Abrostola triplasia. The sequence goes on from OX276433.1 coordinate 5,052,865, forward strand.
GCAATACCTGTGTTCTTACAATTTAAATTTTTAGTGATACATAATTATTAAACAATTCCTCATTCAGTCAACCTTTAATTTCATAATCACATGACTTACAAAGAATAATACATGTTCTAAGTAGTTTCATTAAGAAATTAATTCTTAATGCAACGTAATATTAATATTTAGTTAATGTAAATAAAAGAACATCAAATCCTCAATAGTACAATGGTTGGGAACCAGCTACAAGTTGACACAATGAGTGATTATATGTTAATATATCTCTAACAAACATTAAAGTAGGTTAAATACCTGGTTTTCATATTAATCTCATACATTTTAAGAAAAAAAAAACACTTCAGCAAGTTTGTTAGGTGAGTGTTACGTACTAGTATTATTCTAGTAGGTATTCAAACTATAATAGTATTTGATATGTGCCTTTTATAGAATGTGTTTATTATGAATATATTATTATTAGAATGGTGAATAGATTTAAGAGTAGATCTGTACTAGTAACAGTTTGTAACAATTTGCACCAGATCTGATCAGAGTAAAATGCATTACCTATTTTGCACTTCAATGTGGTTGAAATGAATTTTTTAACTTATTCTTACATTTAAAGTATTATTGTATATGTAAGTAAATATCTATTAAATAATAGTTCTTCTAATAATAAATCTAGTAATTGTTATAATCTTAGTTTATGTGAGTTTTCCAGAAGTCACTTAAAATTACTTTTTAAATGAATAGATGAATAGTTATGTTATGATGTGTATCAGGTAATGTCAAAATTCAATCAAGAGTCATGTGATGTAGAATTTATCACAACAAGTTTTCCTAGATAATTGTTGTAATTAAGATACTAATACTTAGTAAGTGTTCTGTAAACCAGCAATTCCTAAAGTGTGTGTAACCTAGGGGTTCTGTAGAAAGTCAGTAAGGTTCCGCCAAATTATTTAATGCCACAGTAAATATGAAGTTACAAATATTATTTTGAAAACATGACATCTGGTGCTAGAAAAGTGTGTACACATATTAACTGAAGTGATACTAAATTACAGTATCTTTGATTTGTAATAATTTGACATGAAAGATATTATAATAAAATATGCGTTCAATTATCCTAAAAGTTTGGGAGCCCCAGCTCACCAATGACACAGAAAAAATCTTGTGGGCGAAAGGTGTCAAGAGAACATGCATTTGTTTGAACAACACCGACAGATAAGATCTCTTAATATCTAGCATTTGTTGAAATATCTTATACTAGCTGCGCCCCGCGGTGTTACCCGCTACATTTTTTCGGGATAATAGTAGCCTATGCATTAATCCAGGGTGTCAGCTACCTCCATATGAAAATTCATTAAAATCCATTTAGTAGTTTTTACGTAAAAGAGTAACAAACATCCATGCATACATACAAACTTTCGTGTTTATTATATTAGTAGGGATTATAGTATACCAACCTTTAAATACCTCTTTGAATAAACTTACTGTAACAACACCATGCCTGTATTCCGTAAAGAGGTAGGCAGAGGTGTGTAAGATAGTATGTGTCGGTATTAATACTTTCTCACAACACAACCCAAAACTGATAATGTAATCTATAACTACTAAACAAACAAAGTAAGTAGGTGACAGGTAAAATATGAGAACATGCATCGCATCGATATTGTACGGTTTGTTCGTCGTTCGCGTGATGTCAAGAGGGGTTGTGGCGTGTCCAAGTGGCGGGGTTTGGATGCGGCGCCCTCCGGTCCACCCTCTATCAACGACCCTCAAGTCTCGACTCGATTTACAACGACTACTCTTTATTTAGAGCAGCATCAAGCTATGATCAAATTATCGATAACTGTACCTACCTACTTTACTTTTTTTCATAATAATAAAGGTTTACCCAAAATAGAATATCACGCCTGTATTCCCCGTAGAAATAGGCAGAGGTACACATACAGACCATAATATAGTACACCCGCATTACGCCAGTAATGTTGTGAGTCGCGAGCCTATCGTCATCAACCAGGCAGAAAACCAGACCAGATAAAAAGTGTATGTAGGTACATTATATTTTATATTCCAAGAGACATAAATACCTAATACCTACTATACTGTATTTTGACTTGGTCGTCCGATTGGTACAGTAGCTCAGATATCAGACGTGTTGCCGATTCGATTCCCACACTAGTGAAATATGTATGACACTATACATACATAATAGGTATTTCATCTCTAAAACGTATCTACGATACAGGCAGAATTGAAAAAAATCTTGACGTAGTTTCGGACAACCGTAGCCATTTAAGCAACTTAACAAACGAGATAGGTAATGTTATAAAAGTAACTTTAAGATGCATTTAACGAAAATCTTATTAATTAAAGTATCATATAACATTAATATGTTTGCCGTCCTAATTACCACGCAGATGTTTACTTCAACACAATGCAGAACTGATCAGCTGATGGCCCGGCTGATAAAAACGCGCACAAAGAAATCATTTTGCACACCGCAATAAAATAAAAAAAATACAGAGAAAACCTTAAAACTAAAATTATACAATGGGCGGTCTTGGGCATCGTCGTAATAGAACGCGATTGCGCGATCATCCCAAGTTCGCACGAACTTAATTCGTGCTTATGCGCGAATATTGATGTCGAATAGGTGTTGTAATTGACGTTCGCACGACGCGATCGCGCGACTAAAATGATGTTTAAAAAATATTCGCGCGAACTTGTTTCTTCGAACGCGTGCTCAAACATATTGATCTCGAATCTCGTCTTAATTGACGTTCACGCCAGTGCCATGCAAACTACGAAGCGGGTTCTGCTCGCATCGTTTATAGTTTATACGCGAAATGATCGCGAATTCGCTTTCTATTAGGACGCCCAGTTTTTATGATCGCGCAAGCACGTGATGGTTGTATCGATAACTCGCGCGATGATCGCGCATTCGCGTTCTATTAGGACGACGCTTTATCGCTTACGGCGATTTCTTACAGACAACCTTAGGATGGGGGAAATAGTATGACATGAGTAAAGGTAAATTGTGGTGTTACAATGGTATATCAGTATATGATAGATATTAGTTACTTTAAAAAGCATGTAACAAATAATAGATAAATAAAAATTTAGATAAATATTTATATATGTATAACTATATATCTTCTGGGCGCGTTTGTCCGTGTTAAGTAGCGTATGTCCTTTCTCGGGTTTTCGACTTTCTACAATGCCAAATTTCATCAAAATCCGTCCAGCGGTTTAGTAGTCAAGGCGTAACAGACAGTTACTTACAGATTTCTAATATTAGTATGGATATGGATTATAACATTATATCAAATTCAATTAAATGAGAAGAATTAAATTGTTATCAATTTCCTGTCACGAATAGGAATTGTCTGTGTAGGTGCGCAATTGTGTAAACACTGCGTCTGACTTTTGTTCCGTGATTCGAAGGATACACCCCTAGACTAGTGACAAAACGCTTGACGAATAGAAATCGAATATAATCAGTGTCATCTCGGCTGTGATTATCTCTTATCTTCTTTAATTAGCAAATCAGTTTCCACTCTTCGCATTTGATTTATTTAGTACTAGCTGCGCCCCGCGGTGTTACCCGCTACATTTTTTCGGGATAAAAAGTAGCCTATATGTTAATCCAGGGTATAACCTATCTACATACCAAATTTCAACCAAATCGGTCCAGCCGTTTATGCGTGAAAGAGTAACAAACATCCACACATCCAAACTCACAAACTTTCACATTTATAATACTAGCTGCGCCCCGCGGTGTTACCCGCGACATTTTTTCGGGATAAAAAGTAGCCTATATGTTAATCCAGGGTATAACCTATCTACATACCAAATTTCAACCAAATCGGTCCAGCCGTTTATGCGTGAAAGATTAACAAACATCCACACATCCATACTCACAAACTTTCACATTTATAATATTAGTAGGATAGTAGGATTAGTAGGATAGTAGGATTTATAATATTAGTAGGATTAGTAGGATATGTATGTATAAATATTATTATTTATAATTTATAATATCTAGTAATGTATCTACGTATGTATAACGTAATTATTTTAATGTGGGCTGAAGATCTATATATATACACCTTATTAAATCATGATTATTATTATCGGTTATAAATTATTATTGTGTATCTCATATTATGTATAGAGTGAACATAATATACCAGCCGTGCTCTTCTAAAGACATCACTTACGAACTCGTTTCTAAATCTGAGGTGAGATTTGAGACTAGCGCATAGCAAGATGACTTTTGAGATGATGTTAGTGTTTAGAATAGCATAGCTGTTAGTTATACCTACCTATAAGATTTAATGCATGTGTTAGTATCGTAAGAACCTGCTGAAGGAAAGAAGGAGAACTTAAATAATTAATTTATTGAACGTCTATTTAGATGTAGTCAGTAGTGTTACCAATTCTTTTTCTACGCTAAAGTGTCCGAAAAAACCTCAACCTGTATACAAAATATGGACTGGCGATATGTTATGTTTTCGCAACAGCCTACCTCTTCGTAGAAGACGGACCACACGGTAGTGATTTATCTCATAGATAATCTTTCAAATGTAAATTTTATCTTTGATATTTATACTGCTATTAAAAAATCCCATGCACAAACGACCTAAATCGGGAAGTATAATATTCGCGAATCACAAAAAAAAATCGTCACGTGCTGGTATCGATCGAATTATAAGTCAACTGTCAATTCACTTTAGTCAGCGGGTCGTTTTGTAAAACATTTTAAATTAGGTAATGCATTAACTGCTGTAACATAATTAATATATTATCATACCTAATTCAACATCATTTTGCAGCAACTGAAACGGCTGCGGCTGACTTAGCCTATAAACAATTCACGAACTGCATTCACACTAAAAATAATAGCCACAAAATTATATACAACAAAGTGGATACGACCTTGCTGTGTGGTAGCAGGTGAAGTGTGGTGTGGTCAGCTAAGAGCGGTAGTGTGGCACCGGTAACCTAAGTCGCGTGTTCCAGATGGAAGAGCTTGCGCGGCGAGCGGGCGGTGGCGGCGCCCCGGCGTCGGATGACACGCGCTACGCGGTACTTGGTTCTTCTAGTGAGCATCCATTTATCTGGTAAGTACTTACGTTTTAGGTGCGTACATATCCCAATATAAGAATAAGGTTTATTGCAGAATACTAATTATTATTCTAATAAACCGACAACTTTAGTTGTAAGGCTTTCATAAATCAGAACTAAACTTGTAGACAAGCTGTAACCCGCGACTTTCCCTCGTCATTTTTTCCACGAATTCAAACTATTTTCCCGTAACCGATCCCAATACAAAAGTTTCGAAAAATTCGGATAGGGGTGAAGTCTAAATGAGACTTATTATGACTGATTGTAATATCAAATGAAAACCTAGAAATGACGTCAAAACATTACCTATGTGTAAAAAAAGAAAATGCGTAAAGAAAACTATTCAAACGGATGATCGAAATACGGATGATCCATAATTATTCGATATTATTATTCCTATATTTATGTCTAAAATTTCATATCCATAACATCCCTGAGTCAAAGTGCTTAAAGTAAATAAAGTTTCTCCTTATAAAACCAGCTTTCTGCTAGTGAAACTCCTGTCTCATCGGTTCACCCGTTTCGGCGATTAGATGAAACAAACTGACAGTCAGACAGACAAAGTATTATTTTTAAACATAATACTTTGTCTGTGACTGTCTATGTGTAGGTACATTATAGTATACCTTTTCATATGGATTAAGTAAAAAGCTGTTATTTAGATATTACAAACATACACACCAATTTCTAAACACATACATCTAGTACCTATTGTAGTGTACACAATAGGCTAATTTCAGGGCACCAGAACCTTTTTTCGACCAGATAAGTAAGACTTGTTAGCCCAATATTAGCTAATGTCCTATAGGAAAAACTTTGCCCGACCCAGATTCTTCATTCAAATATCTTAGCCAGAAATAATGATCGAAAAATAATTATGTAGTTGAACATTCACAAATATTTGGAAAGGGATTTGAAAATTAATCTGAAGAAAAACTCTTTTTACCCGCGACGAAACGTTGGGGATCGTAAACATATAAATAAAATTTAAATGAAGCAATTATATTGTAATTAAAAAAAACAGTTTTATAAAGATTTTGTCGACAGTGTTATAATGCTATGCAACCTTATGCATACCTAGCACAGTTGTCAGCTGGCCATTCGGTCAGCAATCCTGTATGGTAGCCATCAGTATCAACACAGTAGTACACATCGCCCACGTTCTGGTTCGGCCGGTAGTTTCCGTTCGCCTGGCAGATTTCGAGTAACGTCAAGCCTCGATCTGGGAAGTACATCATGGAGTCTCGCGCGCAATCTGTACCAAAAAAAATATTTGTAGATTTGCTATATTAGTATTTACTTTGTCACTCACGTCAAATCAACAATCCAAGCGTGACATGATTGAGTTAATTTATAAACTTCTGACTAAGATTATGGCGTACTCAATGTTCAACTCTATTATTTTTGATGGTATTAGAAAACATTCATGGATTCCATCAAATGTAATTACAAATTAACAGTGTAATCAATTCGGACTGATCGTCAGTGGTGTTGTGTTAGTGTTCATAGTCATTTATTATTAATATTATATCACTGGATAATATATAATAGGTAGGGATGCTTGTTTTACATATATGGGAATACTCTTATAACTACACATATATAATTGTTAAGTATTAATCATAATCCTTAGATTTGAATCTTATATAACATTATTGATAAAATGATTGATGTATTAAAAATAAGACCGTAGCGAGAGCGACTCAGCAAGTGACCTCTTAAAGAAACTTTTTTGGTAAACAATTGGTGAGATATGTTAGTCTCCGCATTCCAGCTGAATGGTAGGATGGGTGGAACCGTACAACGTATCGGGAACAGGGTCACGGCCGACAACCGGTCGTAGTGGCACAATGCGAATGAGCCATGATAACGGTACGCTGATGCCCTACAGCCTATGCTGTTTAATATGCATATAAATAAATAATATACCTAATATAATCTATTATTGTACCTACCTACATACTTTCTAATTATAACACAAATAAAAATAAAAACCTTCATTAATAGTTCTAATGCTAAAAGCCTAAAACTATTAACAAAGCGAACGCATAGAATTTAGCACCGACTTTAACTACGCTTCTGTAAAGTGAAGTAAATAAAATATTAATTTTCACGTTTGAGTACAGATAATTATAATTCAAACGATACCTCGCACAATATATTTAATGGCAACTCCTCCCCCTCTTTCTTCTTAGTGGTCAGTCATCGACTACACATATAAACAAAGCAATAGTGTTGGTTACGCTCCGCTATACAGCAGTTTACAGTTTCACTATGATCTTATAAAGAGTTCCGTTCCATATTTTTGGAGTCGGTTAAAAACAGTCATTATTGTTATAAAGAGCGATCAGTCGATCTTCGCTTGTCTCGATCAGTCTTGTAGCTATGCTAAACATTTTTTTTAAATCAAGGCCTATACGTGCTTTGAAAGTCACGGAGCTCCTGCTAGTCTCACTTTAGTCGTGTATGTCGGTTTATTGTCCTATCCGATTATGCTTAAGATGAAATTAGGTATTTTTGAAGTTAAAAGCATGAATTTAAGCAGTTGGGATGCTTGTTATACATATACAGAATAAAGAAATATGTTTACATGTTTTTGGGAAATACGGGTATGGTATGCGCGTGGATATTTACGTGCGAAATTCAAAAATGGAACCATATGATTTTGACTTACTTTATAATACAAACAATTATTTACCTCGATAGAAACCCACACTTAAAACCGCATACTTATAAATTGGTACACTTTGTTAAAAAAAAAGCGCTTGGTCTCCTTTTCTAGTTTAATTTTCAATAAATGGTTTTGATAAGAGGGCTTTTAAACTAATATATCATTTCATTAATGTGTTAGCTTTCAGATTGCCATTGTAAGTGCGTATAGTAGTAGTAGTATAGTACAGTAGAATATAAAAGGATATATATAGGAGCTAAAAAATGGAAAAGAAAAATAACTTACTGCAATTCATTCCACTCATTGCACTCGCCTCAACCTGCCAGGCACCCAAATTATTTCCCTCTCGATCTGTGCAGCGGGCACTGAAACATTATTTTTTGTATTTAATATTGTCAATTTTATTACATATTTAAAACAAATTCAGGTTAGTTACACCATTAATAACTAAAGAACGCTTGGACCGATTTTAAATAGCTCTTTTTCCGTGATTTTTTTCGATAGTAAAGTATCGAAAAAAATCACGGTAAAAGAGGCAGGACGACGTCTGCCGGGTCCGCTAGTATAGTGTATTCGTAAGTTTAGCAGAAAGTAAACAAAATAGAGTAATAAAATAACTAGTGTCCTATAACTAGGGTCCTTTATCCTAACGTTTTAGAGTAAAAAACTTACACTCCTCTTTCAATTTGATAGGGTCCATAGCTTCCGTCGTAGTCGCAAGTTGTTACAGGGTTATTCAGGAAATTGGTGCCGTGCTCTGATTGTTCTTGTTGGATTCTGGAGTTGGCTGTGACTAAACTTTCGCATTTCCTTAAATATTGTTCCCCGGTGGTTAATGGACTATCTACGATATACAGAATGCATGTTTAATACTTTAAAGTTCCGTGCCATTAATGGTATGACCCTGACACGGTTAAAACACAACTAGTAATTATTCACCTATTATTCTATCTTTAAATTAATAAAGATAGGAATAATATCGTTTAATGCATTCAAAACTCAGCTCAGTCATTACCTAATTACAAGACAGATATCTGAGCAATGAGTGCGTTGGATGGGACTTGTTTATAGCTTTTTTTTTTTTTTTTTTTATTTTTATTTTGTCTGTACCAAATGTTGTCGAAACTAATCTTAATTTAAAACTAATCTTAATTGTTATTGTTCTCAAGTAAGCGACATTATGTAATGTTTTTATTGAGAATAAAGTTTCTTTAAACCTAATAAAGGAACTTTGAAACATGATGGATGATCTTGTCCCGCGCCTTTCGCGTATCTCTACCGTGTCGCTGTTCGCAGCCATCAATTTTGGAGTTCTCTTTTCGCTTTTACGAATTAAGGAGACGTCTATCTTGTACCATCAAATATAATACAAGACGAAAGCAACGATACTTCTAAGCTCTATGTATCGAGAACTTCCGTTAATTCTATTTTATGACACTTCAGACTGAGCATTTTTTCGGGTAAAAAAGAAGCCTATGTGTTAATCCAGGGTGTCAGTTTCATTCAAATCCATTCAGTAGTTTTTACGTGAACGAGTAACAAACATCCATACATACTCACAAACTTTCGAGTTTATATTATTGGTAAAGATATAATTATACAAATTAACATTCAATTGAGCTTAGAATCTCTTTTATATTGTTTTTAACAACAATCGATACGGAGTAGTAGGGTAGACGCCCTCCATAGAACGTATGACGGCACAATGAACATGTGCCGCTTGCACCCACCTGTATTATTTTACTGCTTAGACTGTAGGTAATAATAATACCTATGTATAGTATTGCAATACTCGCAGAAGTAGATTCTTTAGAAACTAGGTCAGTCGTAGTTTGTGTAATCATTTACAATAATATCATACGCGTTTATTTTGGTTCTTTTTTTATTTCTTGTGATTCATAACAACTTATTGTTTTTGAATATAGTAGATATATTATTACGTAAGGCGTAAAGTTTGGATACCTTTTTACGAAAATTACACGCATGGAGGAGTGTGAAATTTGGCTCAGATTATATGGAGAAGTGCCGAAAACAAAACTTTGTATCATAATTACAATCAAACTTTGACCGCAGGAAGACCTCTAGTTTTATTTATTGCGCAAAACATACTTAATTACTTTTATTGCAATGGTTGATCTTAAACTGCTCTAGATGTCATTTCCATCTTGCAATAACTGTAATAAACCTTGCTAGTGTGCATTAGTATAATATTTGTACAAGTGTACCAGGGTTTCTTTGTTATACTGATTGTATGCAATTGCCTTTGGTCATTCAATATCTTGAGTCCGTGAATCACTTGTGAATATTGTGTGTATCCTGTTGTTGCGTCTAGTTGACAAATGAATGATGGAACAACAGCGCTTAAATTAGGTATTTTCAATGTATTGTATTGAAGTCGCACAACAATTTAGATTTTGAAGGTGCATTTATGATATTATTATGAATTGGGTGCTCCGTATTTTCACCCGCGTTAAATTTGCATCTTGCAGCTTGTATCCTTATAAATTAAAGGCTACCTATGCGTTTTTGTCTTTTCTAACTCCAAGGTTTCATCGAAATCTGTCTAGTAAATGTTGCATAAAAGGACAACAAACATTATTGCATCCATCAATCCTCACAAAGTTTTGCGTTTATAATATTAGTAGGATATGATACTAACATTAGTAAGAGGTAGGTTGGAATTAGTAGGATATACTTAAGATTTTTTTTTAATAAACCGTTTACATTATTAATATTAGAAGGTATTCTTTATCATCTTTAGATTGCGGATAGCCCATCTTAAATTGATCTAGTTAAGTTTATTAGTTAATACCTTGTAAAAGCGCTTAAACTTAAATCAATGTTTTCCTATTAACATCAGATTCACACATCCACTAGTATCAGTGGGAACCAGAACTTTCAGTAAGATGATTGAATGGTTGTCCTTATACAAAATATTATGCTTGTGGTAGAAGACAATGATGGTTTTAATAATACCAACTTTGCTCCAATACAAACCTATTATTTTATAGGCTATTTTTATCGTTGTATTCCCATTTCCGAAGAAATGAAATACGAAACGACTTGGCTTTTTTGCCATGTTCATTACCTGTAGTGCAAAGGGTGCTTTCTCCAGCTCGAAGCTCTTAATTTACTAAGAAATACGTACAACAAGGCAGTAGAGTCATATCTTTCTCAGGCACAGGTGTAACAGTCGGTTGTCCATTCGATGGTCGTGCACACCAGCACATTCCGTCATCACACTGCAGAGGTTCGTAATCTCCAGAAGAAGTGCAATGGAGCGTAACCTTTCTTTTTTCTGAAGCCTCTAACTCTGCTCTTCTACGGCTGCATGCTGGATTTAAAACAATTATAAAGATAACATATTTTTCTTTCGTGTAATCTATTGAAAGGCATATAAACTTTTTCAATTTGTCCGTGGACAATTTATGTAGCATTAAAAAATAAATAAATTTTTATTACTTTAGTGATGTTTGACATTATATGACATTATTTACAGTAAAATTATTGTTTATTTTATGTTAAATAAATGGGGAAATTATATTATTATGTAAAAAATTCTTTGTACGAAACCTAGTAAATGTTGGAAGCTATTTTATTATTGCTAAATAGTTGCTAAATATGTTGAATAAGTTCCAATGATGAATGTTGGCAGTATTAAAAATTTGGCAAGATGCAATATCCAGTGAAAAATGAAACGCCAACACGTTTTAATCACTTGATTATGTTCAAGATTCAGGTTAATATGTTCATGTACTTAGACAGAACAATTTCTACTTACCACAAGTCATTTCACTTGCTTCAGTTCTCCACATTTGTCCAAATATTCTCTTCCCATGTTCATCCGAACAGAAACATCTTCACGCAGTACATGTAAAGAGAATTCATTAGTATATAACTAGGGATACTTACATACTACATTAATCTTGTAGATATAATGCGTCAGATCTCAAACGTAAGGAAAACTGTTAAAATAATAAACACGTCAGTTGTTAACTTTAAATCAGCTAACGGAAATCAGATTTGATAAAGATTTTATACATTCAGATATTTGTTGATGCGCTTACCTTTGATATGTATCTATCTAAAAGCTATTTAATTTACATTTCTTTAGGTTTAGTTACATCAATCAGGAGTGAGAGGAAACTAAACGTTGAAATCAGTTGACTAGCGTTTTTGGCTGTTTTATTTCACATTTTATTTTATTTGAGTCGGCTGGCACAAAGTAAGACTAATAGAGCTTACTCTTCATTGACATTTTATAAAGCTACAACAATCAACATTATTATAATATTTTACCTGCCAGTATACTGATCGCCTTTGCATTGGACTGGGGCGTATCGTCCGTCAGGCAAGCAATCAGAGGGCGGTCTGCAGTTATTAGTGTCCTCCCCCCCTTCATCTAGAAATAATAAGAAGGAAAACAGTTAATCATTATTTAAATCAACTTTTTTATTTAAGTCACTCTTGTTCTACACATTTTAAGTTTTTAACGTTACTTTACGCAGCCGTGTACGTTAGTATACGCAGATACTATTTATAAACATGCATTAGGATATGCGTTTGACACATGCACATTTATGAAAATATTAAGATGTGTCAAATACACACAAATACATATTATTGAGGTAATCTGTTATTTTAATAATTATGTTTTTAGGGTTCCGTACCTCAAAAAGAAAACGGAACCCTTATAGGATCACTTTGTTGTCTTTTTTCCCAAGAACACGTGCTCGTATACAGTTGAAATTAATATCTAACACTCGGGTCTGCTCTGCCTTGAAGCTGTGAAAAAGGAAACTCCAAAGTCAACGAAACCAAAAGATATGAGCAATTATGCTAATTATTTTTACAATTTTAACACTAAAGACTTATAGAGTACTTCCCGTTGACCTAGAATCATAACAAAAGGAAATAAAAAAAATCTATAAATGAGAACTATACGTTTGTAGTTACATCACATAAAAAAAGAATATCTTATTTGCAGTTGGTAAACTAACCGCTACCTATACATATGTATTGGGGCAACAGTTTTTTAATGGTAAAGTTAAGTTTCTTCATCCATCGGGTTTATCTTTTCGTTAGAGCAAAGTTAATATCATATTATAAATATAATTTAAAGCCTGTAAGCCTGAACGGAATCCTTGGTGTGCGACCAACTCAACTCGCGCCTTGAAAGGTATTTGTTTGTTTATGGTTAAAATCTAGTGTCAAACTTGGGAGGGCATAATATGTGAGGCTTTATATGGACAAGAAGTACTACAATTTGTGTCATAATTACTGTCAAATTTTAACCGCCGCCGCCGGGCGACCTGTAGTTAAAAATAATACTAGATACTATACTATTAATATTGTTAATTACCTTTGGGATTCAATATAATTACATTTGCTAAACTAGACACGCTTCACTGATGACTTGCCAATTTCTACTATACCGGAATTAACGTTCAATATACAAATGAAAGTGATTTTGCGTGCTACCCCAACGAAATTACGATATTTGTTCGCGATTTCATTGATGACGATGTCACATCTCAGCGACTCAGTATAGAAGAGAAATTAACAAGTAAAGTTGTGATATATAAAATCCTTTTCGAGGCGAATTTGTTTGCAGGTTAAATTGTAAAGCAATTTCCTTAAAAGTAAGAGTTTCTAAAAAAAATAGATTTTTTAATAAATAAAACAAATTTTCAATTGTTTTAAGCATCATCTTATTTTACTTACTTATTTTAATTTAGGCACTACAAAATCAAGTTGATATCTGACACCGTGAGAGAATATGAATAGTGCAATTGTATGCAATTTGTATGTAGCTAAATAGATTCGAAGCTAGTTGCAATTTGGATAGGCGACATAATGTTTACCCCAGAATTTCTTATTCTATCAGCTGTATCTTGGTGACATGGATTTTACAAAAAAACCTACATACATAAGAATGTCTAGCCAATATCTTATCAATGACTAAGAGTACATAATGGTATAAGCGTTGTTTGCAGCAAATTTTTCGTTAAGCAATCGGTACAAATGGTAATTAATCGAATATCTACAACCGGGCATTTTCTCCAAGGTAATAAAGTTCTTTCCCGGAGACTGCGGTCGGCGATCGTAGTAACTAGATCGAATAACTTAACTTCCGACAGGTTGGTGTGAGTGAAATTCAATACAACAATAAAGTTTGTTTTTATGTGCTTAGGCCACTGCGTATTCAAACGCTGAAACTTACCAGTATGAATTCCACATGACGGACAGCAATTAAATATGCTCGTATTAGGTATTAAAACTTCGTTTCCTCTGCAACTGGTAGATGACAGATCTGTAACACATGTTTGTGCAACCTGGCACTGCGCAGTCACTGTCCTAATCACATAGCAAATCAGTACAACACTCAATAGTTTTTTTTTTAACATTTTATTAAGTTAAATTGTTAGTCTTTATTATTTTATATTTCTTACGTCCTTAATTCTATTCAAACTGAAATAATAAGTATACATTAATTGCAGATTGAACAGTTATCTTTGTTATTTGTTATCACAAACATCTTATCGTTTATTATTTTAGGATTATCAGTAGTGCGTGTGATTCACGCTTATGTGTGCGCTCGCGCTTTGACAGTGTCTACGTACCTACACCTACTTCTGCTAAAATATAGCATGATGGTGTTTATATGTGTATTCCGTGAATGATATAAACTACAATGAACTTGCTAGTTATACCTTGAATGTATGTTTAGGGATTATAAACAATATTCTGCACGTTAACCTGGTGGTTATGATCTAAATATGAGATTTGACCGTCTAAATAAGGATACTTTGTTATCAGCACTATCGCTATCTCAAGTTAATTTAACGTAGAGAATAATCAAGCCAACTCGGGCCCGGCGATCGCGAGTCGCGCGGCAGTGCCCGTTTCGAGCGCTAACTACTTGCGCCAGATCGCATTTTACACCGCGCCTATCTGATTTTACTTTATCAAAGTCATACAAGTTGATACTAGCGCGTTCTATTTATTTTTTTATCAATGGTGACGATCAAATATGTATACTGATTAATTATTTTTACAGGTCGGATTAAAACGGGCATACCCGGCTAGTATGGAGGAGTGCAAGAAAAGACATTCAGGCACTAAAGTTTCAAAGATTGCGAATATATTTCAAGGGATGCCGTCACGGGAGGAAGAGGAAATTCGCGGCAGCGACGTTACTGGCGTGCGAACCGAGAGTCATTTAGCAAGGTTCAACAATGCACGTGCACTTTTTGAAAAATTGGGTGAAGAAAATCGTGGATTTCGTATTGAGAAGTCACCTTCTGCAGCTGCTAGTTTTGCGGGCACGCGCGGGGTGACGCCTCCAGCGCCAGCGCGGTCACGTTCAAGTTCTGCGGGCTCCGTGAGTCCTCCAAGACGAATAGTAACGCCGACACCGATGCCCACACCTGCTGTTAATGGCGATCGTCTCGCCAACGGTGCAGTTGCGCCGCCACCAAAACCTGCAAAACCGAGTGTATTGCCTAAACCTGAGAAACCAGACAGACGATTTAACAAGGAGCTAATAGAAAAACAAAGAAATTGGACTGCTCATTTTAATAAATCTCGGCAATCCCGAACTGATGAATCAAAAGTGGACTCTAACAAATATTCAACTGGTTATCAAGATAGAAAGTCGCCAGAAGTCCCTGAAAGATATGTTGTTCCTTCACGTGTGTATTCTCCACCGCTTTCGCCTTGTGCCGGTGATAACCAGATAGAACGGCCCACTACTCTTCCCTCTTCTTTAGTAAGTCGAGTTATACCTAGCGCAAAATCTCCAAGTCCTATAAAAACTGTTGCCCCTGTGTCACCAAGACCTAATAATTCAGTGTCACCGATTGCAAGAACCGAATCATCAGTTTTGCCTTCCGCGAGAAGAGAAAGTTCAAGTTCACCAAACAAAACAAAGGTTGACTCTACTACTCAACTTATAGTGTCTACTGAGAAAAGTCACTCTAGTGTAAGATTAATATCGCCTCTGGATAATACTGAAAGAAATGCAGATCATGAATTTCCGGTACATAAATCAAGTGTAGATCCACAGTCTCCTAGTGCTATATCAAAGTTTAATGACAGAACATCACCTACTCCACCATCACCAACTGCATTAGAGCCAGTTTTGATACCTCGTAGTCAAAAATCGCCATCGCCTTCGGCGAGGACACCAAAATCTCCAATTTCGCCGGTTTACCATGAAAAAGATAGTTTGCTTGCCGTTGAACGGGAATCGTCAATATCTCCATCACCTAACGAACCAGCATTCACTGATTTGTTAAATGATGTTACCGACGCAACAGCTCCGAATGATGGATATACACCAAGCATTACATCTCATGAGTCGCCTGTGTTGTCACAGTCTAATGAAAACACTGAAACAAAAAACGATTTTGGCCATATATCTCCGCAAAGTTTAGTTACTTTGGATAATGGGTCAAGGTCATCAAAAACTTTGGATGAAGATGCTTATGAGTCTATAGATTATAGTGGTGAATGGGAAGAAAAAACGCGACGACGTTCTTCAACACCGGAATCACCTACATGTCCAGCTAAAATAGAGGATGCGCCGCGCTCGCCGCTAGTGTCACCATTAGCGTCTCCAGTACATCGAAATCTGGAGAATTCGCCGCCAGCTTCATTGCTAGCTTCACCCTCGCCTGGTATGTTGTTTTTCTATTTTTGTGGCTTACATTTCACACACATTTACATATTCTGTTATTTTTTTATCTCTGCTATCTGTCGTAAGAATGATATGTACGTCTTAAGTAGATAATATGCATAACGTAATGTGTAATAGAGATTGAATTGTTTAGGCATAGCCTAGTATACGAATACATAGATTTCTAGTCGATTAAAAATGAAATAAACGTTTTGTCTGTTCTTATTTGTTGTACTTGCTGTTTGTATAAAGGCGTTTTCATAATAAAATTGTAATCTTCAACCTCATTACCTTATCTAATGGTATTTAGTTTCATGTAATTTGTATTACAGACACGCCTCTTAGTATTTTCTTGTAAAAACAGTTACTGGCATGGCAGATGCTACTATGAGCTATCACATTTTGAATGGGTGTAGGTCAAATTAAGGTTTAGTTTTTTATGGTTAGAGTAAAATAATAAGAAACAGTAAAGTGGGCGTCGATTGACGTACGTTTGGCGGTCTCGTGTACAGTGGGTTCAATGTAATATTGAGGAAGTCAAGGTATTTGAGTCGTTGCGAGACTTGCGAGTCGATCCCGATTTAGATGCTCCGGCGCCGCCGCCGCCTCTGTCGTCGCGACGCAGTAACCCGAGCGACGTCGCCTTGCGCGCTCCCCTTCATACTCTACACTACTATACACTAAACGGGACTGTTTGACAATTGATTACTTTCTTCTACACTCTTTATTGTGTCGATTGTAAGATACCGAGTTACTTTATCTGTCTCATGAAACAGTGTGTGCCTTTCTAACTTATCTGTGTGATGGAACAAGCCAAAGCTCAAATATAAAAACAGTGATTTTCGTGACTGGAATTTTAAATTGACCGTGTCTTTGTATATTTATGAACAAATTTCATTTAGTTTGCGATAAACTTTGTGCAGAAAGTCGTCCTTTAGCCTATTATCAATTCTGTTGTTGTAAGCTCTCTATGCTCTTTCTCGTTTTGCTTTTAGTCGTCTCGTTCTGACCGGTGTACCTACGTCCGTTCTTGTCCTGAATATAACATTCATTGAGCAACGATTCAGATTTACAAAATATGTAATCAGCAATATTATTCTATTAGGATCCGAATTCTTTGGTGTTCAAGAATTGGCGTTATATTCGTTTTTTTTAATTTTGACTTTCAACAACTTGCGCTTCTTACAATAAGTAAAACCTCTTTTTATTCTGATAAATCTTTTCATCCAGCAAGCTAGCTATTTGACCAACTCGTTTAGCTGTGCCTTTGTGTATTTACAAAGCGCTTTGGTACCGAAGTTTGACGTCATTTCTTAAGTAAAAAAATCTTTTATAGTGTTTACTTGTAAAATAATAATTCCAATTTGGGTGCATACAATTACCTAAAATGACAAAAGATTATGCACTATGCAATTTTCATATATCGGGTTTCTAAGTTTATCTTGACGTGTCTCTTGGTAGAAGTTCTAAAACTCAAACAAAATACGTCGCTTGGAAGTAATTGTCCACGTGAGAGTGCTTGGTGTTGGTACGGGACGCCGGCGGAGATGGTGCGGTGATGTGGCGGGAGTCACCCGTGCCCGTCGCATGCGCTCGCTCAACATGCGCCTCTGCGGCTGTTGCCTCGGTCAGTGGCTATATTGTTTTTATGTTTTTGCTTAGAAATAATATAATTATTTAGGTCACACTAAGTCTTTAAGTTTACTGCCGGTGCTTCACATCCTGTTACACTCAAACACCATAATGCATAGTTTAAATAAGGTTTCAAAGTTGGTGGAAATATTATCGACATATTTCTTAAATCATTATTCATTATTATGCTCAATTTTACTTCACATGTTCCTCTATGCACTGGTTCTGAGAGATTAAATGCCTATTGAAATGTAAATACTTAAGTGTAATATGTATTACTTTTAGGAATATTTGGCGTTATAACGTAAAATATTTAACAACAACTGTGGCTTTATTCAACAGTGTTGCAAAGAAACAAAAACTCGATTATATCTTTATATATCTACCTTATAAATCGCACGGTACGTTTCGTATTAAACTATGTTAGCGTGGGGAGATCAAATTTATATGTTAAAAATGTTTCAAGTTCAAATTATGGTTTCCTTTTTTGGAAGGTGGTCTTCGTATTTACAAAAAAATTGATCAAAGGTTTTAGTAAGTTAAATTGACTGTGTGTCATCTTTAATCGACACACTTTAAATAACTAGTTAGCTTTGCTAAAGCTTGCTATCACTGGTAAAGTTTAGACAACATTAACAGTAATTATTTACTTTAATATTATTAATACGATCACAATATAGTTGGGTGCACAACACAATATAGGTGGGCCGACTATGAGTTTCCGACTAGCTGACCAGTCGGTCGCAATGCCGTATTGAAGGATCATTACTTTTTCGCTGGTATCGTTTTCGTTTCGACACATTTCTACTCTTAATACGAACTACTTTCTATTCTATTCTATTCTACTTTTTACGCTGGGTGCAGTGGGTGTTTATAATAGCATTTGCGATTTAATTTAGTAGTTATGATTTGTTTCTATTTAAATGTCTGTTAAGAATTTATTTTTGTTCGCACCTATTTTTAGAGTCCCTTCATTCTATTGCGACAAGATTTACTTCCTGTTGTAACTGTTTTATTTTTCCCAATACCTCCTCTTCCGCGTGGTACCACCAGATGTTTATAAAGTGCAAGTAGAGTTTAACACAATTATCGTGTATATGGTACCATCTAAATGTATGTCCAATTGTCCAGTATAGTATAGTATAGTTTTAATTAGTTAAGTGGGCATGACTCGCTCTCGTTGTCTTGGGAGATCGCGTGATCGTTCTAACGGTTGCAAATTTATGCATTACATAGATAACTGTTGAATAGACTGACGATTATGTTATCAAACAATATTTTCTGAGAATGTGCCCGTTTATTTATCGGAAACAAAAATGCCACGCATGCAAATTGTAAACAAATAATAAATTCCATTTGATATTTTTTTACCGTGCATTAGATTACCTTGATAAGACTTATGATACTGTTCAGTGTTTTTTAGAGTCTTTATTCAATACTTACTGCCTTTATCTCTCCGATGTTTTCTGAGATCTGCAATTCTATACGCTACGTACGTTTCCTACGTAACTTCGTTCCATGTAGTGATAAAATTAAGAATTTGATATTTGGTACTGAAGTTATGCTACGTTTGTCATTTATTACTATTACTTATGTATTTTATACATAAGTAATTGTATAAGTCCATAATCTATTTTAAATACCCAAACTTGTGGCCTCAGTGTACGTTGAAATAACGTGTGCCGATATACTGTTTGTTTATGTTGGGCACCTGTAAACTCGCCACCTGCCCGCTCTGCGGAAGTAGAGTATCTGCGTTAAAAATAGTTAGCTCATTAGCCTAAATTTGCTCTACTCCGTACTTGCTGTACAGAGTAAACTCCGGAACCCGGGGAACATATTTTACTGTTTTTCATTGAGGCGAAGTGTTTACAAAAGTTTCTTATAACATGATTCATACCCATTGACCAACTAGTCCTCTTAAGTGTATGCAAAGAAAACATGATGTATTTTCTTGGTTACCATCTAATAAAACACAAACAGGTGTTGGATAAGTTTAAATATTGGATATTATATTTTATTAATTTACTTGCCAAGTGTTGTATGTAACTCTTTAACTTTCGAATCAGCAGAATCATTCTTTCCTATAGTTTGAACTGTATTACCTAGGTAAGTCAAATTCAGAATTGACTTTATAATGTGTAACTAAAGATGTTCATAAAAATGGAGGTCAAAGTCATTTGTTATTGACCCATTTCATAATTTTGATTGTATGGTACAGCGGGCGGAGGTCGCAAGTCGTCCGAGGCAGAAGAAACGCCCCGGCGGAGCGGCTCGCGTGCCTCGAGCGTGTCAGACGAGGGTGGGTTCAACGAGCCTTCCCCCGAGGTAGTGGCGCGACTGCGGCCAGCTGAATACCGAGAACCACCCCCACCGGCACCACCACTCACCAAAGATATCCGAGATGCGGAGAGAGCGCGTTCTGATCCTGATACACTCTCCGTGCTGCAGCAGGTATTTCTTTATTCACCTGACCTAAATAATTATATTCATAAGTCTTCTTCTTATCGTATGGTTGATGACTAACCTGCTGTCATAGTTTAAACCGCCCTCTATCATGTATATGCACACACCGTTGACAATTTTCTCAGATTTACTGGTTTCCTTACGATATCTCAATATAGCGTAGCGATCTACTACGGCTACAGATTATTGACAGCCTCATTAGTCAGCAACACTGTGTGTAGGTGTGCTGGACATTTAGGGACATTGAAGGTTGAGATGCCGTACACTTAAAATCCTAGCAGTTATCAAGTAATGTTGGTTGACTGTTTCACTAACTGCTAATTCTGTCCAAGAATCTTTAAATCTACTACGTATTATCACCCTAAAATTATCTCTCATCTTAGTCGGTATTAAATGTGGCACACAACTATATTTTAATATATTCATTAATCGAATTAAATGGAGCATTGTCCTTGACTTTTAACAATCATGTGGGCCTAGGTAGTAGTCAGGGGTACCGTGAATATATTTTTTACGAAGAGCCCAAGTATTTGATAATGCTATTTCTGAGAAAACTTCAACAATTTTGAAATAAATTCTTTATACAAAGGTCATAATCTGTATCTGGACTTTCCTCTTATAGGATTCCGGGGTGGTAGTGAGCGAGGCGAGCCAGGGCTCCATAGAGGTGCTCGATAAATCGACCACCAGCCAATGGAGCGTGTCGGAGGGGGAGAACGCATCCGGAGAGAGCGGCCGTGGCGGAGACGCGGGGGACGCGCGCTGGGATGACGCCGACGCTGAGTCCAAGCAGCCCGACAGCATGACGCCTGATGAGGCGGAGATATTACTCAGTTCAAGGTAAACCTCGCTTTACTAGCTTCATGATGCACCATATCACAACAACACTCATTTGTTGAGCCACAATTCTGCCTGTAATTCATTTTAATTCCATATATTAGAAGTTCACATACACATTGTACCTACTGATTAGTATGTAGCATTTAGGCAATCATTAAAAGTGAAAAATGTTATAATTAAAGAGATCCGATTTACTCAGGGACATATGATATTATTATTATTAGATTAGAAAGGTTAGGTATTCATATTTCCTCACTGTATCACGTGTAAGTTTGGGGCGCGACTGTAGAATAATTATTAAAATTAAATATATATTAAATAATACTTATATATAATAGTACTTAAATATTACTTCAGCTTGATTGTCTTCTATATGTATAAATTAACTAATTTAGTTTAGTTACATGATATTGTGTCATATCAGTTCTGTTTAATGACTTTATCTGAGGCACGTACGCTATGCGGAACTAAACAACTGTTTAATATTCGTCACACCTTTCTTCCCCGATGTAATCGTGCCATTCATTGATGTTTTCTTTCTGGTTCATTTTATTTCTTATTGAAATACTCGTGATGTATCTGGATCTTCTATCTTATTATGCATGACTCCACACACATGTATTGTCTAGTAATTTCATCGCGCTCTGTACTTATTTCTTCTTTTTATATTATTATACTATACCTCAAATGATTTTGTTAAAAATGCTACTTCTATATTCCTTTTTTCAGGACTGTATTGTAATGCTTAGTATATAATTAAATGTCTTATTTTTATCATTTGCATGCTGCCTGTCCGCACAACGCTTCATTATTGCCTGATATTTGCAGTATTCTGGAGAAAAAACTTAGGTAAGCTCGGGCATTTGTAAAATCGTAGATCTCTTCTTTAATGTAGTATGTTTTAGAATGCTTATAAAATGTGATACTTCGTTATTTTTTGTTCTGTTTTTAAAACTGTTTATGGTGTGCTATCGAGTTTTCTTGCAGGATTACCTACACTCACACTCACTGTAAGATAGTGCATAACTTTATTCATATTTCCAGAGCACAATGAAATATTGTCTATTGATTATAATTTAAGTTGACCAAATCTTCTAACCATCAGATCATGATAATTTATATTTTTGGCGATTTAATGATGCAGTCTATTGGAGTATTCATTAGTTGTAAATGTAGTCGTCAGCCAAATATGGCACAATTAGTGGAGCATCGACGGCGTAAAGGTATATATTATTATTATTTACAGCCATTTAAGTAATAATAAGTTGTATTATGTTTAGACAAGAAGCTCTACTGTCAGACGAGCAGGCGCAGGAGATCGTGGCGATGTTGTCGCCTCATGCACTGCCGCACGATAACGGCGTCTCCCTGAATGACAGCTACCAGTCCGTGCTCTCGTACGAGAGGTACTGCATCATTAGTTGACTATTTGTTTGTTGTATGTGTATAAAAATAGAAATTAATTCGCAGGAATATTTTATATAACTTAAAGCTATCTAATATTATAAGTATATAATTTCTATAAAGCTTAAATGTGTGGATGATATTAACATGTTACAAAATATTTTCAGTATGCAGTCAGTGGACGAGAGCTACGAGTTTGTGTCTCTGGAGGCCGACACGGGCATGGCGGGCGGGGACCGGCGGCACCCCGAGGCGAGCGAGGCGCAGCCGCCGGGCCCCCCGGCGGGGTTGGCGGCGGGGCTGGCGGCCGGCCACCCGCCCGAGCCGCCGCCCGGGCACCCGCCGGCCGACGACGTGCCCGTGTTCGAGCACTACCCGCCGCACCAGCTGCGGGAGCTGGGGGAGGAGAATGGCATACACTACTTTGAAGATGGACACTTCTATACTGAGGTACTTTTTACAAAATGTGACTTATATAATAATGTTTCAATTCTACATGAAAGAAATGAGGTTTGAGATATCTTTATTTAAATAAACAATCTAAACTGCCTAATGCTCAGTTACTTGTGGTTGGCACAAACATTATTTTTCTATTAACTATTATGTCTAATCTCAACAGTCCCTCACTTCTTACAAAATCGTCATTAATATAATCTTATAATTATGCACATATATGACTGTTCCTAAGTAGGTCCTAACAAAACTGCCGCTAAATAACGCCTTTCCCACCTTTTGCCTCACGTTCAACTTCCTCTAATATGTATTATTCAACCTATCTTCATCTCATTTTCTTTCATCCATTGCTAGCATTGCCTATCTTCTTGAATTACGCAATAAACTAAAGTAAAAAAAAAAATTAAGGTAACCTACTTGTCTAAAGGCTATAAACCGTTCTCTTACAGGTTGCTGGACTTCCGCCTATAGAAGAAGATGAGGAAGATGATTATTACCCTCCAGTATTTGTCAAGAAAAATACCAAAGTCAAATTCAGGTAAACAACCGTTTTACCACTTTACAAATATATAATTTTTATAAATAGAATATCCACGGCCATAAAACATTGTTTTAGTTTCTGTCCCAGGTCAAATGACACGGGGTTTAAAAGAGCTATTTTTAAATAATAAATATTGCAAACAATCTGACTGGGGACGCTTTACGTCAGCATGAACATGTACTAATGCACTAGTGTAACAGGTAATACACACAAGTAAAACGACTAGTAGCTATTGGCGTACTGGCGTGCATTTATTTCATTCACACAGGTTTCATAGATTTCAGATGGCATGTAGACTATGACATTAAAGGCTGTATGTAGAATATCTATGCCATACCTAATGGTGAGGTCCAACCCGCAGCACGAACCCCATGCGCGTGTTCTCGACGCACTCGGTGCGCGAGTACGACCGCCGCAACGAGGACGTGGACCCCGTGGCGGCCAGCGCCGAGTACGAGCTGGAGAAGCGCGTCGAGAAGATGCACGTGTTCCCCGTCGACCTCGTCAAGGGCGCCGATGGACTGGGACTCTCCATTATCGGTGATTACACTTAAGATCTCAATTATTAGTTACTACTGAATTACTAGCTTCTTACATTTAACATTACACGTTAACTTATTGTATACTATGGTTCACAAAACATACATCATTATTTGCTTTTAACGTCTATTTTGTAGGTATGGGTGTGGGTGCTGATGCTGGTCTAGAAAAGTTGGGCATATTCGTGAAAACTATCACGGAGAGCGGGGCCGCGGCACGCGACGGCCGGATTCAAGTCAATGATCAGATTATTGAAGTCGATGGCAAGAGCTTGGTGAGTCTTTATGTTTTAGGAATACTAGTCTTGAACCTACTTTAAACAATTTGCATTAGTAAGGCGCACTGTAAACTGGACTAATATCCAAGATTTTATTTTATTTTGATATTGTGGATTACACGTAATCTATCCAATTTCAGGTGGGAGTAACGCAAGCTTATGCTGCGTCAGTGCTTCGAAACACATCGGGTCCTGTAAAGTTCCTTATTGGGCGCGAGAAGGACCCTGAAAATAGTGAAGTAGCTCATCTTATCAGGCAGTCACTCGCCGCGGACAAAGAGAGAGAAGAAAGGTACATTATTTTTGTTTCATTTGTTTATTTGATGTAAATATTATGAGATTTATTATTTATCATTAGAATATCTATAAAATCACGTGTGAACACCAGATTAACAATTATGTTATACTTCGGTTCATTCTTCTTCATTTACACTGGGCTACTTAAATGTAAATGTTTTTATTTTGTTTACTTAACTAAGGTATATCATAAACTCGTTTCTTATAAGCTACAATCAAGTTAACCTATCCTAACCTAAAGGTGAAATGTTTGCGTAGAGCGGCTCGCGAACGCCAAAGGCGCCAACAAACCGAGGATGAAGATTCCAATCAGACAGCTCCCGCCGAAACATCCGCGCCTCAGACGCGACACCCGGAGATTAACGAGCTACGAGCGTTTCTCCAAGAGGTCAGTATTACTTCAATTGACTACTGTGATCAATAAATGGATTCGATTGTTTTAAAAATTCTGTTAAAATTGTGTATTATGTCGTCACATATCAAAATATAAGTTAAACGGTTAGCGATAGGTACATTTTTCTAATGTTTTAAATAAATAAATGATCTTCCTTTATGTCAGTTGGTGGGTATGGAGTCAGGCGGCGGCAGTTCCGAGGAGATCAGCGTGCGCGTGCGCGCCTGGTGCCAGCAGCGCGCGCCCGACGAGCAGCTGCGCCGCGCGCTCGCCGCCGCCGCCGACACCGCGCACCGCGCGCAGCGCAAGTACGACAAGGTACGAGCCTTCCCCGGTGCTAGGGAGACTGCGGGTGAGCTGCGAGCTTCGCTGCGGACACCGTTCAAAACGGGTTATCGAATACGGTTACATTTTTGGAAAGTCAATGATGAATAACATGTCTCCCCCAGGCGCGGCGCGCGCTGCGCGAGTGGCGGCGCACGCGCGCGCTGGTGCGGGCGCGCGAGGAGTGGTGGAGCGGCGCGCTGCGGGACGCGCACCGGGAGTACGCCGCCGCGCTGGCCGCGCTGCACGACCGCGTGGCGCGCCTCGAGGTGCTGCTGCTGGTGAGACCCGCTCCTGTACTCTGGTGGGCTGACGTTGTGCGAGGCGCGCTCAATTAATTCTTGTGGCTATTGAAATTTTCTTTCTTATTATATTATAACAGGTGCATGAAAGATGTAGAAATCCATGTATTAAACCAAAATACACACTCAGTGATTCAAAATTGACATTATTCTAATGGACACTCTATGTTTGTAATGTGTTTTCGATTATAGGAGACTCAGAAGAAGGCAGGTCTTCCGGTCATGTTGCCACATGAGCCTTCAGCGCGTCGCGAGACGCCGCCGCTGCCGCGCCGTCCCGACCCTGACCCTCTTTTGATTAATAGTAAGTATATAATGCAATAAAGAAATAATTAATATAAATTTGAAAGGTCAAAAAAAAACTGGTAACGTGACTTTGTATATAAGGTAACTAAATGAGCAAATAAACTTTCAGATCCGTGGAGTTCCGACAGCGACCTCTCAGACTTGTCGCCCGTAGAGGACGAGTATGCCAAGGTGGACAAGAGCAGACGGTGCGAGGCGCCCGACCTGGGTGACGTCACGGCGCCGCCCTCCGAGCCGGGCGCGCCCGCCCCCGCCCCCGCCCCCGCCGCCCCCGCTCCCGCGCCTGCGCAGCCCGCCGCGCCCGCGCCGGTCATCTCCAGCGTGGCGCCCGCTCATGTTGTGCAGACAGCTCACGTCACACATCCCACCCATAGTGCCCCCCCACCTACGAATAATCTTCACGATACACAGTAAGTTACGTTTTACTATGTACCTAATTTATGTACATTGACTGTTTTTAGACAATGACGATCAGTATAGTTATAGCAAATTCAATTCAGCTAGTGTCCACGTTATTCTCTATGTCGTTAGCATAATATATCTTTTTGAATTATCCAAATCGGATAAGTAATAAACATAAGCCGTTCCGGCTGCAAAAGGCAATAAGCGCGGGAGCGTGTGATGTCACTGTGATGGATCCGCGCGCAGCGGTCACTCTATTAGGTACTAAAGCACGGCGGCGCGGTTACTCAGTGACATTTGGCAAATTAAAACAATACCTAGGTACAAGTTGTTGTCAATTTTGGTATATTTTATGTATATGTTACCGGCCAAACCCGATTTCAGGACAAACTAGTTTTGCCTAGGCTAAACTAGTTCTTCCTATACGCGATAGGATTAACTAGTATAGCCTAGTTCAAACTAATTTGTCCTGAGCCCGATAGGATAGACCAGTTTAGACTAGGCCAAACTAGTTGATCCTGATATAAATACGCACACATTAGGATAAACTAATATGGCCTAGTCTTAACATTCTAATATATCTAGAAAGTCAAAATAAATAGGTAAACTAAATAAAAAACTCCGTAATTGGAAAAATAATCATTTTTATTAAACTATAATGATTCGTTGTTAAAAGTTATGGTTAATTGGTAATACGAACAATCATACTATAACAAAGAATTGTTTTTTTAATATAACCAATAATCAAATTATGTCAATTATTAAACTACTAGGCTACTATTAACTAGGCTATACTAGTTAATCCTATCGCGTATAGGAAGAACTAGTTTAGCCTAGGCAAAACTAGTTTGTCCTGAAATCGGGTTTGGCCGGTAACATATATACCTTTATAATATCCGTCGAATAAATAAGAAGCTGGTTTTGTGCAAGCCTAATCGGATAACCTTTGAAAAGTAGATTATTTTCTGATATTTGATTACACATGTAATCATTTTAAGTTCACTAGCGCTGAATTCCATGGTTGTAAACTACAAAGGTAATGTGTTGCTTTTATTAATCTACGATCTAAGTTGTAAGTGGTAGGTAGATTTAATGTAAAATATAGGTACAGGGATGAAGCCAGTAAGTATTTATAATAACTTGGAGGACAATGTTGATATCAATGTCAGAAACCTTAATATTGGTTGTCAATGGTTGTGTTTTTATTAGTCTATTTCGCTCATTGTTACAAATCATTCGTTCAATAAGTAGGTAGGATTAAAGAAGCAAAAAATATAATTTGGTTCTTAATATATGTATTTAAACCTTTATTTATATATTTTAGTTTTCACGTGAAACCTATGGAGATCTCATTCTTCTTAACGTATGGTTGATGAACAACCTGGTGTCAGAGTTTATACCTATCCCGTGTAGGCCTCTGACATGGCTGTACACTCCGTTGAAAAATCCCTTTGGTGTGCCGGTTTCCTCACGATCTTTTCCTTCACTGTTTTTAGCAACTGATAATTACATGACTTTTTGTATTTTTTATGCATGTTACCATGCTAGGCTTAAATTTTAAATTGATTAAGGGAAACTTGAAAAATGATGGACACGAGCGGGACTCGAACCTGCGACAGTCGCGCCACGGTACGGCGACTGTCGCGGGTTCGAGTCCCGCTCGGCGCTCGTGTCCATCATTTTTCAAGTTTCCATTAATCAATTTAAAACTGATAATTAATTTATATAATATTATTTACTGTATATTCCGGTTATACTCACCCGGGTGTATTCGGGAATGCCCGACTAGTTTCAAACTCGACCGGAGCCCTTATTCATGAGCTGGTTAACTAGTAGAGTTCGTTTCAAAGTCACAATTAACCAAACAAAACACTGCGCGCCATAGAGTTCTCTACGGCTGCCGGTCGGCGACGAGCCCCGTGACGTCACACACTCTTCGCGCGGCGACTCGACGATCGGCGCATTAAATTGATTGCTACTAGCTCATTTTTGGTCCTATGACAAAAATAATTACACCAATGTTTTGGATTTTTCATGCATTCATTCATACTACATTTAAAACTAAAAACCGTACTGATCCTCATTGTATCAAATGACCCTATGGTTTGTCAAGTTTTGGACCCCGCGATGTATGGTTAACGGTCGGTGTCCTTTGTTTTAAGAAGCCATGTTGGTAGCCCGCAATCGGGTTAAGCTTCTTAGGCTTGTAAGCGTTGAGCGTTGTTGTAAGTTGTATCGTGGCAGGCCGGGCTCGCCGCTGGGCGCGTCGCGCGAGCTGGACGCGGCCGTACCGCGCGGCGCGCTGCTGGACACGTCGGCGCACCGCGCGCGCACCGACCTGGCGCGCCACCGCCACCACTCCTCGCAGCCGCACTCGCCGCACTCCCTCAGCAACGCTAGCTCGGTCAGTACTGTTGTGTTGTGCTGTCGTGTCGCGCGAGCTGGACGCGGCGCGCTGCTGGACACGTCGGCGCACCGCGCGCGCACCGACCTGGCGCGCCACCGCCACCACTCCTCGCAGCCGCACTCGCCGCACTCCCTCAGCAACGCTAGCTCGGTCAGTACTGTTGTGTTGTGCTGTCGTGTCGCGCGAGCTGGACGCGGCGCGCTGCTGGACACGTCGGCGCACCGCGCGCGCACCGACCTGGCGCGCCACCGCCACCACTCCTCGCAGCCGCACTCGCCGCACTCCCTCAGCAACGCTAGCTCGGTCAGTACTGTTGTGTTGTGCTGTCGTGTCGCGCGAGCTGGACGCGGCGCGCTGCTGGACACGTCGGCGCACCGCGCGCGCACCGACCTGGCGCGCCACCGCCACCACTCCTCGCAGCCGCACTCGCCGCACTCCCTCAGCAACGCTAGCTCGGTCAGTACTGTTGTGTTGTGCTGTCGTGTCGCGCGAGCTGGACGCGGCGCGCTGCTGGACACGTCGGCGCACCGCGCGCGCACCGACCTGGCGCGCCACCGCCACCACTCCTCGCAGCCGCACTCGCCGCACTCCCTCAGCAACGCTAGCTCGGTCAGTACTGTTGTGTTGTGCTGTCGTGTCGCGCGAGCTGGACGCGGCGCGCTGCTGGACACGTCGGCGCACCGCGCGCGCACCGACCTGGCGCGCCACCGCCACCACTCCTCGCAGCCGCACTCGCCGCACTCCCTCAGCAACGCTAGCTCGGTCAGTACTGTTGTGTTGTGCTGTCGTGTCGCGCGAGCTGGACGCGGCCGTACCGCGCGGCGCGCTGCTGGACACGTCGGCGCACCGACCTGGCGCGCCACCGCCACCACTCCTCGCAGCCGCACTCGCCGCACTCCCTCAGCAACGCTAGCTCGGTCAGTACTGTTGTGTTGTGCTGTCGTGTCGCGCGAGCTGGACGCGGCCGTACCGCGCGGCGCGCTGCTGGACACGTCGGCGCACCGCGCGCGCACCGACCTGGCGCGCCACCGCCACCACTCCTCGCAGCCGCACTCGCCGCACTCCCTCAGCAACGCTAGCTCGGTCAGTACTGTTGTGTTGTGCTGTCGTGTCGCGCGAGCTGGACGCGGCCGTACCGCGCGGCGCGCTGCTGGACACGTCGGCGCACCGCGCGCGCACCGACCTGGCGCGCCACCGCCACCACTCCTCGCAGCCGCACTCGCCGCACTCCCTCAGCAACGCTAGCTCGGTCAGTACTGTTGTGTTGTGCTGTCGTGTCGCGCGAGCTGGACGCGGCGCGCTGCTGGACACGTCGGCGCACCGCGCGCGCACCGACCTGGCGCGCCACCGCCACCACTCCTCGCAGCCGCACTCGCCGCACTCCCTCAGCAACGCTAGCTCGGTCAGTACTGTTGTGTTGTGCTGTCGTGTCGCGCGAGCTGGACGCGGCGCGCTGCTGGACACGTCGGCGCACCGCGCGCGCACCGACCTGGCGCGCCACCGCCACCACTCCTCGCAGCCGCACTCGCCGCACTCCCTCAGCAACGCTAGCTCGGTCAGTACTGTTGTGTTGTGCTGTCGTGTCGCGCGAGCTGGACGCGGCGCGCTGCTGGACACGTCGGCGCACCGCGCGCGCACCGACCTGGCGCGCCACCGCCACCACTCCTCGCAGCCGCACTCGCCGCACTCCCTCAGCAACGCTAGCTCGGTCAGTACTGTTGTGTTGTGCTGTCGTGTCGCGCGAGCTGGACGCGGCGCGCTGCTGGACACGTCGGCGCACCGCGCGCGCACCGACCTGGCGCGCCACCGCCACCACTCCTCGCAGCCGCACTCGCCGCACTCCCTCAGCAACGCTAGCTCGGTCAGTACTGTTGTGTTGTGCTGTCGTGTCGCGCGAGCTGGACGCGGCCGTACCGCGCGGCGCGCTGCTGGACACGTCGGCGCACCGCGCGCGCACCGACCTGGCGCGCCACCGCCACCACTCCTCGCAGCCGCACTCGCCGCACTCCCTCAGCAACGCTAGCTCGGTCAGTACTGTTGTGTTGTGCTGTCGTGTCGCGCGAGCTGGACGCGGCGCGCTGCTGGACACGTCGGCGCACCGCGCGCGCACCGACCTGGCGCGCCACCGCCACCACTCCTCGCAGCCGCACTCGCCGCACTCCCTCAGCAACGCTAGCTCGGTCAGTACTGTTGTGTTGTGCTGTCGTGTCGCGCGAGCTGGACGCGGCGCGCTGCTGGACACGTCGGCGCACCGCGCGCGCACCGACCTGGCGCGCCACCGCCACCACTCCTCGCAGCCGCACTCGCCGCACTCCCTCAGCAACGCTAGCTCGGTCAGTACTGTTGTGTTGTGCTGTCGTGTCGCGCGAGCTGGACGCGGCGCGCTGCTGGACACGTCGGCGCACCGCGCGCGCACCGACCTGGCGCGCCACCGCCACCACTCCTCGCAGCCGCACTCGCCGCACTCCCTCAGCAACGCTAGCTCGGTCAGTACTGTTGTGTTGTGCTGTCGTGTCGCGCGAGCTGGACGCGGCCGTACCGCGCGGCGCGCTGCTGGACACGTCGGCGCACCGCGCGCGCACCGACCTGGCGCGCCACCGCCACCACTCCTCGCAGCCGCACTCGCCGCACTCCCTCAGCAACGCTAGCTCGGTCAGTACTGTTGTGTTGTGCTGTCGTGTCGCGCGAGCTGGACGCGGCGCGCTGCTGGACACGTCGGCGCACCGCGCGCGCACCGACCTGGCGCGCCACCGCCACCACTCCTCGCAGCCGCACTCGCCGCACTCCCTCAGCAACGCTAGCTCGGTCAGTACTGTTGTGTTGTGCTGTCGTGTCGCGCGAGCTGGACGCGGCGCGCTGCTGGACACGTCGGCGCACCGCGCGCGCACCGACCTGGCGCGCCACCGCCACCACTCCTCGCAGCCGCACTCGCCGCACTCCCTCAGCAACGCTAGCTCGGTAAGTACTGTTGTGTTGTGCTGTCGTGTCGCGCGAGCTGGACGCGGCGCGCTGCTGGACACGTCGGCGCACCGCGCGCGCACCGACCTGGCGCGCCACCGCCACCACTCCTCGCAGCCGCACTCGCCGCACTCCCTCAGCAACGCTAGCTCGGTCAGTACTGTTGTGTTGTGCTGTCGTGTCGCGCGAGCTGGACGCGGCGCGCTGCTGGACACGTCGGCGCACCGCGCGCGCAACGACCTGGCGCGCCACCGCCACCACTCCTCGCAGCCGCACTCGCCGCACTCCCTCAGCAACGCTAGCTCGGTCAGTACTGTTGTGTTGTGCTATCGTGTCGCGCGAGCTGGACGCGGCGCGCTGCTGGACACGTCGGCGCACCGCGCGCGCACCGACCTGGCGCGCCACCGCCACCACTCCTCGCAGCCGCACTCGCCGCACTCCCTCAGCAACGCTAGCTCGGTCAGTACTGTTGTGTTGTGCTGTCGTGTCGCGCGAGCTGGACGCGGCGCGCTGCTGGACACGTCGGCGCACCGCGCGCGCACCGACCTGGCGCGCCACCGCCACCACTCCTCGCAGCCGCACTCGCCGCACTCCCTCAGCAACGCTAGCTCGGTCAGTACTGTTGTGTTGTGCTGTCGTGTCGCGCGAGCTGGACGCGGCGCGCTGCTGGACACGTCGGCGCACCGCGCGCGCACCGACCTGGCGCGCCACCGCCACCACTCCTCGCAGCCGCACTCGCCGCACTCCCTCAGCAACGCTAGCTCGGTCAGTACTGTTGTGTTGTGCTGTCGTGTCGCGGCTTGTCAGTACTCACGACGCGAATCGTGACCGGGATGCGCTTGATAAACCGTTACTGTTATTAGAAGCACAAGCGACAGAATTAGATTAAAGAAGAATTTAGTCTATTGACTTGTTTCAACATAATAGGGGAACGTAATTTCATATTATTTTATTGGTAATAATTTTTATATTTCAGTACGACGGACTAGATGATTCGTACAACGACTCGGCGGACGAGTCGCTCAGCGAATCAACTTCGGGAGGCCCGCCTCACGTTGGTGCTGTGAGTTTTTTTTTCTTAGCCTATTTTGTTTTCCACTGCTGGGCAAAAGCCTCCCCTTTATTCTTCCAAACCACTCAATCCTGTGCTGTGAGTTATTATACTATATTTTTTTGAATCATACAACATATTTTTCCATTAAGTGTCTTTATATGTATACCTACGCGTTCTAAATAAATCCTAAAACTTTGCATTTACAAGTCGTCTAATTTTGGTTTCATAATTGATTAGCATCGAGACACCCGTCAGAGTTGCGGCAGCTCGGTAGGGAGTGCGACCGATGATGCGGTATACTCCAGAGACCACAGACATCACCCTCTCTCGGGTAAGTGTAAGTAACATGTTGCCTATTAACCATTTTTGTGGACTGTGCATACACATTGAGCGTAAGTTGAAACAAGCTCTAATTCTGAAATTATAATAGGAATTTCTTAAACTTCAGCTCAATGTTAATAATATAATTGTATTTAACCTTCACAAATTTTTAACAAGCTTACCACAGATTATCTGAACACTGTGTGTGTCCCATGTGTTTGTGAATAATAGCGCCCTGTATTAACGCCATGTGCTTAAAACGATAACGTCGACGGATAAAGACGATCGACGGAAACCCATTCGAGTAGCATGCATGAGATTAAATAATAACTGTGTAGATGCAACTAAATGAAACTCAACTCGTTCTGTAAAGAACGTTGCATCTATGAACCGAGCGAGTTATTATTCAATCTGATGGCGATAGGTCCGCCAGCGTCGCTCGCTGAGCAGCTGAAGCAAGTGCTGGCCGAGCGCGAGAGGCGGCTGGCGGCCGGGGCCTCGCCGCCGCAGCCCGACGCCGTGCAGCTCACCAACGACCTCGTGGACGAGATCCGCCAGGCCGTCAGCGAGGCCAACGCCCGAGGTTCGTACCGGCCGCGACCGCCAACACCGCCGGACCTTCACGTTGCTTGGATTCTATTCGATCTGTTTTTTTTCTCTGATCTTTATGTTTGGACATTTGTGTACAGCTCTTTGTTTACATGAGTAGTTTTCCAAGAAAACTAAGAACCGGACTGATTTCATTTATAAAATTTCCTATTTGAACCAGTTGTTAATCGCGGATCCATCTTTATGGAAGTTTCAATGCGCTTAACCTGGTAATAAATTAGAAAAAACAGATGGTTGCAGAATTTATATGTTTACAGAGCAAGCAGTAAGTCATCGACGAGTTATTTTATATGGAAATTGATAGTCTTCAGTTGTTGAATGTTTAATTTTAGGGAATTTCATTTCATGTCTTGGTGTTGGTCTGCTTTTATATGACGTT
The DNA here is from genome assembly GCA_946251915.1 of Abrostola triplasia. Taxonomy (NCBI): domain Eukaryota; kingdom Metazoa; phylum Arthropoda; class Insecta; order Lepidoptera; family Noctuidae; genus Abrostola; species Abrostola triplasia. The sequence goes on from OX276433.1 coordinate 5,087,234, forward strand.
ATTTGGTGGTGGCGTGAAATATGTATACTTTAATCTAGTTATAACTTGGCCTTATTACAATACAAAGTACAAGTAGATAGATGTACTAATTTACTGTTTTAGATTGTTTTTGTAGTTACTGTTTCGTAGGTACTTGTAACGTTATGAAATATGTAAATAATGATAGAGTAAATAATGCAGTATACACTGACAAAAGCTATTATGACATGAGTTGGTCCTTCACAACACATTCACGAATTATATTGTACGGTGACTTAGCTGTTTAGGTATATAATGTACCTAGGTAGATAAGGCACATAAAAACGAATGTATTGATTAAGTTTGTCAAATTCTCCATAAAAATATTGACAGTGCAGGCTGCATTGAACCTATCAGTTTTAAGTCGGTATTATAAATCGTATGTGTAATGTGTAGTATAGTTGACGTCGGATTATGGTTATAGTAAAGAAAGCTCCGGCGTGCGTAGTCGGCGGCGAGGTGCCGTGGCAGCCGCTGTCCAGCGCCGCGTCCGAAGCCAGTCTTACGCCGCCCGCGCCTGCGCAGCCACACCCAGTCAACCACTGGACCAAGCAACAGGTACCGTATTCAAGAGTTAAGCTCAGCTGTGATAAGCAGTCAGCAAGGTTCGAGCCTACCGCCTGGTGTGCTATTGCAGGTATGGCAGTGGGTGTCGGGGCTGGGCGAGGGCCTGGAGCGGCACGCGGGCGCCTTCGCGGCGCGCGGCGTGGACGGCGCGCTGCTGCTGGCGCTGAGCTCGGCCGACCTGAAGCTGCTGGGGCTGGGCGGGGACGACCGGCGCCGCATGAAGCGCCGCCTCAAGGAGCTGCGCGCGGCGCACGAGAAGCATCTCAAGGCTCTCAAGAAGGCTGAGAAGAAAGCCAAGAAGAAGTAAACCCTATGACGCGGCCCTAGTAATGCCATCACCAAAGAATGAGTCAGTTCACATGGACTTACTTCTATTACTACATAAGTGCAATGCGGCAAGGTTGCCTCTACAAAGCAATTAGATATAATATGAAGGAATTAAAATGATTCTGCTCATTGAACTTTCTATGTTACTACTATTTACTATTTCTTTTTATACTGCCATGTTAATGTAAAGTTTCATGTGAACTGTCTCTTGTTTCTCGACTATATTTAGTATTGTTTTGGGGCAACTATTATAATATGGCATCTATAAATTAATAGTACCTGTATAATATTGAACTGATTTTCCAGTATGTATTATTTAACGTAGAATTTGAGCCTCTCGTTTTCAACTTTATTTTTCTTGCCTTTCCTTTATGAAGCGTATGGAAATTCGTCAGCGTGTAGTTATGTTCTAAGATATTACTAGAGATGTAGGTAATTACTTGGAAAATGTTCATGTGACTGAAGCTGGTGGTGGAAGAGATGGTGGTGGGTATAAAGCTGTGTCTGATAGCATACAGAGTGCCATCCGACCTATAGCTTAGAGACTAGTGACGTTAGTGCTGCTTCAAACGAAGAAACGAATATTATTAATCGAAAATTAGACGTAAGTGAATGTGGAACAGGACATGTAGAAATCGTTTATCTAGAATGTCTAATGCAATCTATTTCCATGAATCCTTTAACAGGTATTTTGTTGGGTTTCTTCATCGTTCCTACATTTTTGTATTAATTGTGTCAGTTTTTCTTGAAGTTCGGAATCGTGTTATGAACTGTAGAAAAAATACTGGCTCAATCTAGTCATAAGATGAATTAGCTGTTCTAAAGTCATGCATCATAACAATTTTTCTTAGAAAATTTCAAGTATTTAAGATTAGAACATAACTTTCTTGTATGTAATTATCATCAATTATAATGACGAGATTGTAACGCGGTAATTTATTTTACATTTGTAGCCAATGCAATGCAAATTGATTTTGGTAATCTTTGGCATTTATTTATAATTATGAAATATAATGCACAAAATGTACTTAGTGATACGGTGACTGATTGTACTCTACTATGTCGCCAACATTTTAGTATATTTTAAATTGTATAGTGAAGTAACATTCATCAAACATATTGTGATCTCATGTCATGTAAGAGTAACAGGATATCTTTCCAGACCGTGTCTTTATTCGAAATATCTACTATCATGTGAATTCTTATGAAATGCAATCGTCGCGACTTTAATACATTCCAGTAAATTACTATCTCAATATATAGTTGTTTTCCGTGTGAGTTTTTGAACATTTAGATGAGCTTTATAGTTTTTCTTAGGCGACACACATAATATGGTTTAGCTAACAAGTAAGTGTTACTGTCTGTGTATTCATGTGCGTCATTTGGTTCCGTAATTGTCATGTAATCATGTAAATATAGTCTCAACTAGTTAATGCAGAGACTACCTGAGTGAGCTTGAAATCATACTGTGTGACTGGATGTATGTTACGCATTTAGAATATTTATTTCGTTTAAGATTTATTATAAGTAGAGTCCATTGCCAAAATTGATCAGTACTTTTGTTTAATGTTGTTGTTTTTTTATTTACAGTTTTCCTTTATTTAAATATATTTATTTCGGGACCAAATTAATTTATTATGAACTTAATTATGTATTTGGGTGTGTTCAAGAAAAAGATTTTTTATTTATAATTTAATAAACAAACCAAAGTCTACATCACATTGTTTTTTACTGTGTTCTTGTGAGTATCGTGTACATTTTGTGAGAAGACAATGAAAATATAATCTGCCATGTAGATGTGTTTTTTTGCTGGTGTTATCAACACCTGTATTATAAGTTGAGAATATTCTTAATCATTATAAGACGACATGAATTTATCAAATAAAAACGCAAGTATATACTAAACATATTATATTTAATTAATTGGTTTTTGGCCTTTAGACTTTTTGTTACGTTTTCGCTTTTTAAATTTCTTTGCTGGCGGAGGATTAATTTCCCTACTTTTTTCATCGTTATTGTCATTGACATCGTCGCCATAGCTGATAGTAACAAATGCTCCAGGTTTTCTTTTAGGTGGTGGTGATGTCAGTTCCTCAGCTTCGTCTGAATCCTCATTGTTTTCTTCACTATCAACTTTATCTTTGGTTACACAGTCATCATCAGACTTATCTTCTTTTTTTATCAGATGGCTTTGTCTATTTAGTGTAACACAAGTAACTCTACATGCAGCGTTGCATGAACATAATTCATTTAATGTAGAATCATCAACAGACCACACTTTTAATTCCCCTGAACTAGATGCTGAATATAACATTTCATTTTCATAATAGAGTGACTTGACTCTTTGCTTGTGAGCTTGGTATGTCAGAGCTTGAGTATCAGATACTGTCAGGGTAATTACATTTCCATTCTCTAACCCCACAAATAACCTTTCATCAGTTAACCATTGCACTGAAGTTGGTTTTGAGTTGCAAGTTATTCGTTTTTCTACCCCTGCTTTACTTATCGTCCACACATCAACTGTTTGCTGGGAAACTAATGAAAACCTGTCTCCTCCTGGAGAAAACTTTATTTCTGTTGGCAATAAGACTCCTTTACTGGCAAGGTTTATTGTGAAGGCTGGTCGACCCTTAATCAAGTTCCATGTTCTTAATGTTTTGTCACCACCAATGCTTAGAGCTAATTTATCTGAAGGATGCACAGCAATAGCAGTGACTGGTTGACCTGTAATTAATTGTTTTAATTCAAATTCGTTAACATAGACTTCAATGAAATCATCTTTATTAGGATGCAATAAAAATGAGTTATTACCAGACCTGATAATATATCCAACCAACCAGAACTTATATACTGACTTAACTTGGTGGCATAATTTGATGACCAAATTAAAATAAGGTTTATCTGCCTGAACAAATTTAATTAATTTACACAAAACTTTAATAGCTGGTATAATAATTTTGAAGTAGGAAAACATCAATAAATTTTAAAATAGATCCTTATTTAGTAGCTGTATACATAATTAGATAATTACCTCCATGAGCTTTTTTCCATATCTTTTCAATTTGCCAGTTCCCTGTTCGTGTGACAATTATTGAACCATCATCACTACCAGTCAGTAGATGAGTTCCATTATTGGTGAATGCGACAGTATTAATTGTACCATCGTGATTCATAAGAACCGTGTGTTCTTTACGAGATTTCATGTCTATGACGACCACTTTATCATCGGTACCACCGGAAGCCAGAAATTTCCCTGCGACTGAAATGCACCGCACTGACGACGTATGTGAATGGGTAGCAAAAGTCTGCTTCAACTTCATTACCTTAAAATAGATAGTATACATTTAGATACAGCAATTTATAACTTTTAACTAATTTGAATTAAATTCCAAACTTACTGCATCTTCTGTCCGTATTGAATAACCAAGTAAAAAGCCCTCGTAGGTGCCAACTATTAATTCGTCCATTTTTATAGGGCTTTTCTTCTCACCATGTATCAAATAATACGTGCAAATGTAAAAATCAAATATTTTACACAATACTATAAAACTTAACCTCGAAGTCGTAATGTCGCACGTTGTGTAAAATAATTTGTTTTGGTGAAGTTGTCACTGTCAATGAAATGTCAAGTGTCAACTAAAATAGTCGAGTTGATCAATAATTTCGTTCGTTGAATAATTATTTTAGTAATTTTAAAAGCTAATGGTTTCCAAATATACAACTAATCATATTACTGGATTTTAAGCAAAAATATATAGCTCGATGACTTTTCTTGTAAAGTTTAATTATAATTTTTCAAGTTTCCTTAACTCACAGAGATTACTAGTTATTGTATGGATAGCTGCAGTTAGCATAAACTGACGAGAAGTAAATAATACCCTGTTAATATTTTGACAAACCTGTTTCAAACATAACAAATTAATTTCCCAACTTTTTTTAAATATTATATCACGATTTTTACTAAGAAATGAGAAACGTATCCCTGAACGATCTATGTACAACACTAGATAGTTTTTGTTGAGATAGAAAAAAATTGACAGCGTCAAGAGAAAAACGAAAACCTCACTATTTCTATTTTTTGCGCAAGATATCGAATGGATAAATCTGTAATTAAAATTTAATTACTAAAATTGTGTTCCATTCGTTAGCTCGAACATATTATCATTCTGGTAAGTATGCGTGTACATGCTGTGTAAGGCAGTGTTTTAGTGGACGTCTGGCGCTATCGATCTCCGTGGTTGGCATTATTTGCTAAACTGTTTGTTTGTTATCTCGAAGGATTCCCAAAAGAGGACTTATTTAGACATCTACAAGATGGATTTGGCGGAAACGATGAAGAGTGTGTTGGCTAAAAGCACGGGGACGTCAAGTGGTGCAGCAAGTACGTCGAGCTCGGCGACCCCGCACGGAGCGGAGGGCTATGTCACTGAAAAACTGTACATGCTTCTGCAACTTTATCTTCAAAACAAAGGCTGGAGCCCCAGCATAGAATTGTTACAGTGCTTCAGTGACCTCAAGGAGTCATCAATGCTTCCTAGTGCTGCTTATTTGCAGTGAGTAAACTATTACTTTTCATGTTAATGTTTTCTAATAAGAATCTTGTTTTGCTTCACTACAAAAATATAATCAGTGTTAAAATTCATTGTTTATCTATTACTTTATATTAGTTAACTACACTTTTATATAGCTAAAACTGATAAACATGATATTCTACAGAATGATGGCTTCAAGAGTAGGTTTAGACACACAAGGCAGACTGATTCTTCGTGAAAATGGCAAGATAATTTTGCCATATGAGCACTTTGCAAATGCTGTAATGTTGAAGCACATGAATGGACCACATGGACTACATCTTGGCTTGGAAGCAACAGTTCGTGCGGTGAGTATCTATTTTAAAACATTCCTGTTCTCTGTAAGATTGGTTTTTAAATGTGTAGCTAGCATTTTTGGATATATATAATTTTATGAATACTTTACTATTATATTTATACACCATAATATATTTTACCTGCCAAATGTAAGTTTATTAATGTGTGTCAAGTAAACATAATGAACTTGTTTTTGTAGGTTGTAGAGTCATACACAATAGGTAGAGAGCAGTTCGGAATGGAGAAAGAGTTTATAATAGAAGTAGTGCAGAACTGCCCTAACCCTGCCTGTCGCTACTACAAGAACCAGCTGGAGATGACACAAAAGTCAATACAACAACACCTGTCTCAGCAGCCCACATATATACCAGGTAAAGAGACAATTTATTATGTTTTAATTATTACAGTTATCATTATTTTAAGCCCATAACTGTGGTACATGGGTCATACCATGACTTCATTGAGCTTAACAGTCAGCCTTCCATCTTATTGTTATTAGCCTACTTAATGTTTTCACGTATGCCAACTCCAGGTATTTTAGACTACCCTATTGGAAAACAGCTTAAACATTTAGCCTTCTGTAGAAAGGATTGCAGAGAATGTAATTTCAATGTTTGGCAATGTTTTAATTTCTACTTTTCTGATCTATGTCAACCCTCACATCTCAATAAATAAAAAACTTAATGGTGTGTTTATTAATATTAATATAAAATTATCTAAAAACCACACAACAATGCATTATTTGACTTTATACTAGAAAAAATAAATTATTAATAAAAATGAAGCTAGTTCTCTTCTTTTGGTCATTGATACATAATTATATAGTTCCATTTTTATGAAAGTAGTACCAACTCATTATAATATATACATATAATGAGGAAGAATGCATTGATGCTTGTTAATTCCATTATATTTTTGTATATAGTTTTTATGCATTGTTGATATTTAAGTTGTTACTAGTTTTATAATAGGAAGATGTTTTATTGTGTATTTGTTATTGTGAATTATGTAAATAAAATTCTACACATATAGTTACCCGTTAGTAGGTATGGAAAGAATATTTGTACACAGTTTTTGTTTTTTATACTAGCTTTAACATTTTCGTATTCCATTATCGTATCAGATGCGGGCGCTTCAAACCTCCCTGACAGTCAGGCAGTCGAGCGTCTATTACGCAGCACTGCTCTAGCACAAGACTATCAGCTTCCCCTTGCACCACACCTCGCCGCTCTCAGTGAGTTATTATGTAAAAGTCACTATTTATATAAATTAGATAATGATAATTATCTTATACAGCCAAATTCAAGATAATGTACATATTTTTTATACTTATATTAATATCAAGTTCATTTACAACTAATTACCAAATAATTATGTGTTGTTAATATCCATCTTTTCTATTCACAGTAATTTTCCACAGTATTTAAATTATTTTAATTTAAAATACTTAATTATTTTAGCTAAGATAATTTCTTGAAATGGCTTTGGGTGGGGTTTTGTGGAAGAATAACTGGGAGGCCTTTGCCAAGCAGTGGGACACTGAACAGGCTACAAAAAAAATCTTGTCCTGTGTACGAAAAAGTGTCATAATTATATCAGAACTATATTTTACGATTTACGAGAACTGCACTTTTTGCATTCGCGAAAGTTAGCATTGTCATGTTTCTAATTATAGGTAGTCTCACGGGCGAAAAGACAGACCGCCGCAGTCAGGACAAGTTGACGCAACACCAACAGATGTTGCTGCAACACCAGAGCCGTTCATTGGGTCACCAGTCTTCCATAGACAAGTACAGTCACTCCCAGCAGCGCTCGTCTGGTTCTTCACAAGCAAGCCTCGACACCAAGTCTAAACATCACTATTCTGATGAGCACAAGCTCACTGATTTTCTGAGGTGAGGAACATTGAACAATGCAGGTAGACAGTGTTCGTCAATATCCAGTGTATTAATGAATGTTCGTACTGCAGGGCGAACCTAGAGAGCCTGGAGTCGCTGTCGGGCGGCGCGGGCGCGGGCGCGGGCGCGCACGGGGAGCGTGGGGGCGGCGGCGCGGGCGCGGGCGCGGGCGGCCAGGAGCGTGTGGTGCGCGCCTTCGCCGAGCTGGCGCGCAACCTGCAGCGCATGCGGCCCTGCGTGCGCCCCGCCATGTGCAAGCCCTACGGCAAGCAGAGCGAGCAGCTGCAGAAGAGTTACTATTGTTTTTATATTTATTCGTTTTACATTTAATAGCTCAGCGCTTGTAGGTGGTGCATTAACAACTTCAGCTTTTTTCATGTCATCTATGCAGCTTTCTCTAGTTAGGTGTTAGTACATGCATAGACAAGTCTTAATTTTCAGTGTCTTGGTAAATGGAACTAAGCTATTTACTTTGCTTTGCTTTGTGCTTCATTATAAGAATGAAAACAAACATGTATATGTAAACTATATGTAAGTTTAATTAGTAAATCAAACTTACATAAAAACCTCAATAGACCATGTCACCTCTTTAATCTTTTAGACCCAAGTTACTACCATGTTGTCACACACTCATTGAATATTTACTTCGATTCCAGTTCTGTTGGACACGATCCAGTTGGTTCAGTCACTCCGCAGTTATTTGCCGCCGCCGCACATTCAGGTCACCTCATGGAAGAATGATGATAAGCTCCGGTAAGCATGGTTAAATTTAGTAAATTAGAATATATCTTATAAAACATATTGATTATGTAATCATGCTGACTATTCATTAATATTTCTGCAAAATTTACTAAGAAATGTTCAAACAAAAGTAAATTATTTTTGTGTTCAGTTCAAACAACATGGAGGAGCTAGAGAGCCGTAAGATAGTGAGCGGCAACTAGCCACCGGACGCGCACGCCGCCGACGGCTGAGCGCCGCGGTGACGTCACGTCACCCGACATGCACAACACGGTTTGACGAACATTCGGCAGGTCCGATGTGCGTTTGAGTATTAACTTTTTAGCAACCATTTATTGAACTATCAGCACAGAGTAATTAACAAATTCTGTAAGTACCGCGACATTATAAAGCTCGTTATTTAAGTGCATTCGTACATACATAATATAAAGTACCTTAGCAGTCGCCTGATGGCTTAAATTGAGTAAAGATTTTCCGAGCATGTGTGTCAATCTTTCCATGTATTTGTTAATTACTCCGTGACTTATATAAATATAAGTGGTTACTTAACTTTAATTCTCAGGCCACTATAAAGTGTTAGTTAAGTTCATATTTAATCAAGATCTGCATATTTTATTCGTAAAAGTATTTACTTAACAAACTTTACATTTTATTGGTAGTTAATAAGATTGAGATAGTTCTTCCGATTATTTTGGAATATTCGAAGTTTTAAATTGAAAGTAAAACCGTGTCGTACTCGAAACTGTCGGGATTTTTATAGTACGTATTAGGAATATTGATGACGCTACGCAAATCTGTGCGTCTACGCTTACGCTGAATAACTTGAATATCGCGTGTGTGTACACTCAGTACCGCCGACGCATGTTCGGCACTAACTAGGTTAACATGCACCTAGTTGTTTTTATGCTGTCTTGAGTTTTGTAGATGATATTGCTTTACTTGTTGGTGTTTGCAGAAGTTTCATTTTTATATTATATTAATTACATATAATTTCATATTGTCTGTTGTAAAAGTTCATACAATCATGTATGCTATTGCTTTCGTTGTTGAACATATTTAATGGTTAAGGTTATTTTTTCTACATTAATTTCAAGATTCGTCCTAATTATTTTAAGTTTATTTCTTTTTATTCTCAGTTATTATCGTAAGTGCATTATTTACACTGTGATAGAAGTGTAATAAGTAGGTCTGAGCGAAGTCTTGACATGAATGTTACTTAGGAACGTGTGTAGTTGAGAGCGTCAAGTGTGCGCGGGACAGCTGGCGGGGTTTGGTCGTGATGTCGGGCTCCACATTGTCATGCCGGTGGTCATCTAATCGATTATTTCGCGGCTGTTTTTCTCTTGACGCTAATAAGCCGCTGAGTATTATGCGCATATTAATTGTATGATAAAGTTTTGATAGCCAAGTCTTGTCTTGTGAATGATAGGGAGGTTAGTATCTTATTGAAGACTGCAAATTTTTCACGTCTTAGCTGATGTTGCCTGTGGATGTATTAAATTAAGGTCAGTGAGTTTGGTGAGTTGTGCATGCTGTACACTGAAGTCCTGGTCGCGTCGTACAAAATTATTCTATTTTAAGTTATACATACTTATAAATTAAGTATTAGTCTTAGTTGGCCTCTTTTAAACGTACCTACACTTGTGTTTATATAATTTCAATTTCAGTGTACAGTAGAGTAAATCGGACGGTCGAAGGAGCTTAGCTGAAGTTGACTTTGATCGATGTTGTATTACTGATAGGAGTCACTATTTACTTCCGTAACATCAACGTGTGAAATAATGGACTACATAAGTTAAATGATTAGTGCAATAAATAGGCAAAGCCTACTTTAAATTTAAAGTTTTGTATCTTAGTACTGTAATTCTAAATTATAATCATAAATAACTTATCATCATATTCTCATCACAGTGAGGTGTGTGACGTTGTATTGTATAGGATAAGTACTTGATTCTGTCATGGTCTCTGTTCATTGGATTGTTGTATGCATCACAATTTATTTGATTATTGTCAAATAGCATTAATTATAAGCAGCTTATTGTAGGTAAGTGCGTTGTACACCTATGTTGTATTTAATATTCGTATTAGCTGGTTGTAACGCGAAAGTTAATAAGATAATAGACACACTCGCAACTCTACATTACGTCCCTCGTTTCGGTACATTATCCAAATAATTACGAGGCTACTACTTTTTCATCGACAACTAACAATACACCTAGTATTAATTAAGTTGATATAACCGTCAAAATCTTACTCTTGAAAAAGTATTATAAACTTCCAAAAGAATCTCTCTCTGTATTAGAATTATAAGCTTTCTAGTCAAAAATGGATTTCATATTGCATTTGTTTTATTGATATGATTGGAGTTCTTTCATAAGGTATTGGAAATTCTTAACTATTAATGTGACATAATTATCTTTTTTAAATGATTACCCTGTCAGTTCAGCGTGTGTTGTGCAATTAATGGGTTACTTGTCCCTTAATAATAAACTTAGTTGATCTCACCGTATCAATATAGCGTATCGTCCGCATCGCCTTGGAAAGAAAATTTTGCACTTAATCTTTGGGATCGTCCATTAGTCACGTGAGGCTCGAAAGAGGGGGAGGCAAGGAATCACGAAATACTACAAGGGTCCGGGGTTGTGTGTAGACTGTATAGTGAGATATCACGTGTATTTTATTTTTTCTGCATCACGTATCACTAATGGGGAGGGTTAAAAAACTTCACTTCACTTTCAAAACATCACTTGAATAATGGATGACCTCCAGGAAGGAAACCAGGGGGTTAAATTAATAATTTTGCTTAGCAGCAGCCGGCACTCGCCGTCCTAGTATATGTATACAACCATTCAAAATAAAAAGTTACAAACCGTTTTGCTATTTCTGAGGATTTCTCTCTTAGGCGCATGCGCATCATAATTTTACCTATTTGAGCGGAATGATAGTAGCACCCGCTGTTGTGACAGGTACATTATATATATGAAATATTTTTCGTAAGAATACTTTCTCTCAATGATGGTTACTTGATACGTAATAACATAGATTTTTGTATTGTAGTTTTTACGGACACGTTAAATTATTCATCGTCATTATTTTTATTTGACATTTAAAAAGCATTTATACTTATTTTGTAATACGTACCAGTTATCTTCAATTGCGAATATCGTTTGGCATCTGAAATTCTGTGATAAATTTTATTCAATCAAAATGTAATTTTGACATTATAATGCAATATATACCAATCGGAAAATTAGTTACTATTATACATATAGATTATGTTTCTAAATTTCTTTTAAGTAGTGTATTTTGCAGCTGATGATCGCTTGGTATTAGACTGATTTATTTTGGAACACGACAAGTTGGCTGTACAATGTAGTATTACTGCTATTCTCACGATATTATAGAAGTTCTTGATTTGATTTAGCATTCATCAGCTGTATTTATGTTATATAAAATTGGCCTTGCCATTTACATAATTTATTATTTGTATTGAAGATTTTTTAAATGTAAAAATGGTAATTTAGAAATGAAAAGCAGTGCTTAGAAATAAATAATGATTAAACTGAATAATTGTATTGTTTAATTTATTACCAGTGCCAGTTAGAAACACTCCATGAGTTCTTAGGCTGTCAGTAATGACGTTGACTAATGTCAAGAAATGTAGGTAGAGGCCAGGAGCGTAGCTATCGCCGTATCAATATCATATGGGGCCCCCGGGCTACAGAAGCCCCCGAACGTAAAACATCACGTAAGCAAAAAGGCTCCCCCACCAAATTTTGTTACAGTGCCCGTTTAAAGCACATACGCCACTGGTAAAAGCCCACATAATATATCATCAGTTGATGACATCATAATTTTATTATCTTTTCAAATATTAAAAAAAAACTTAACAACGAACAGAGATGGTATTCGTGTCTGCAACATAATCCACTATTTTAGAACTTGAAAAGGCGCGCAATCACAGCTGTTGTGGATTAATACAAAGCTGTCTAAATATGACATAAATTATAACAGATTGTGATGCAGACCTGGCCGCCGCACTCAAGAGACATTAATGATTACATAAACTAAGTAAAGATTTCACAAAGAAGGATTTTACTAAGTGATAGTTTAAGTAATCATTAAAGTCGGGAGACAATAATAATTGGTGAACATCCTCAGTATCATACATGTGCTTATTGATAACTGGTTTTCCTTTTATTTAGTACTAACAGTTTTTAGGTACTAACTTTATATAATGTTCAAAGGTTAAAATAATAATACATTTATTTAACGGGCTATATATTTTATTAGGTACATTAAGTTATTTCTTAGTGCCTATCACAGTAAAAGTTCGTTTTACAAGTTCTTTACATGTTAGAATAAGCAAAGAACAAAGGCTAGATTTCTAAGTCGGCATTTGAAAATCTTTTTTCTCTTAAAAACAAACAAAAGAACAACTATAACGACATATAAATAGTAATATTTTCTTAGACAACTGTGAGTGATAATAGATGCAGTGCGAGTGAGTTTGTACTGTAATCTGGCCTAATGATCTAGTACACTGTCTAGCCACATGCGGTAGTGGGATATCCCGAGTGTTGGCTGCCGTACCCGCGGCGCGCCGGTACTGTTCCCTCGTGTAGGGTAATACTTTTCAGCAAGGTCATGTATTGCCTGTGGGCCAGTAAAGAATACAATTTATTATCTTAAAATTTGTATTTCAATAGGATAATCTCTAATCCCATTTTTTAATATTTTAAATCTATAAATATGTGAATTTACCTTTCCTTTAAATCGGACAAAAGTCAATCACTGGTCCTGAGGTTTATCCTTATCCTAAAATTTCAATTTCTTGATTAATGAAAGTAATTTGTGAGACAACATATTTACAATAGTTAATTTAGGCTATCTTTGAGTCTTATTAATTGTCTAGTAATGGCGATGGCCGGTGGAAGTAACTTTTAGTACTTTAGGTTTTAATTACATAATTATTTTAATTCTTAATTTGAGTGAAAATAGCCTTTGACTTACTTTATGCTTACTAGACCTGTCATTTTGTAGGAGATTTACTTCATACAGGTTCACAAAGCGGTTTACAGCTCCTGCTATATCTTCCATGGCAGAGGCATGCCTGTGGATAGCTTGCACTAACTCCCTATCCACTTCTATTCGAGATTGTTCTAGATCAGCTAGTTGCTGTGTAGCCACTTCAAATTCTTGGTTCACTATAAAACAGTAATCAAGATTTAAAATATTTTAAATAGGATGCCAATGAGAAGAGACTGGATTATGTGCAACATAAAAAGCTTGATATATGCATAAAAATTGGCAAAATAGTTAAAAATAATTATGCAACATGAGATGAAAAATGTTTTGTTATTTTAAAGTATATTTATTATAATTATAAATTAAAAAAAATTGTTTAACTCGTGACGAGGCAGTGACCCAAGTAATTCTAATAGACAACAACAACGAATAATGTGATTAAGACCGATTTATATTGATAAACGCGGTCTGTGCGGACTCGTGCAGCGCTAAGACTAAGATGGCGCGGGCGATGTGGGGTGTCCCCTTCCTCGTGCCTCAGCTCATACCCCGATTGCCATGTCGACATGCCGCGTACAGTAATGTATAAATGCATATAATCCAGTCTCTACTATTGAGTAATAACTGACCTTTGGGCGATGAAGAGCGTCGACGCATGTGACGCTTCAATGGTTTTACATTAATCTCCCTGAAAGGTTAAATGTATATTATAAAAAGGTGTATGTTAAATCTATATATATGAGAAAAGCATAAAATTAAACCTTATATTTTATTATTATATTTTTTGTTGCTTTATTTTATTTTAGGTATACAATTAATTAAAATAACAAATAATACAATATCACAGTGAGCTTGTAGTGTCAACAAATGAAAAAAAATAATGCATAATAATTTTAATAAGATAGTTTTATTGCATTTTTGATATTTATGTTGTAAATAGTTTTATAGTGTGTAGGATCAGAGAATGTAGAAATTTAAAAAAAAAATGTTTACCCGAGTGGCCTTTTTCTTGTTTCATAAAGCTCATCACTTCTAAAATACAAGTATTACTGTTAGGATATTTACATTACATTATTCCAATAAATATTAATATATTTTTAATTATGTCCTTGTTGAAACTTACTCAGAATTACATTTAGGAGTTGCAGTTTCTAGTACATCTTCCACATTTCTAAAAAATTATGATAAAACATTATATATGAGAACTTAACTCAGTTAATAATGCTATCGTTGAAGATTAATGTGAAATTACTTACTCATTAGGTATTATAAACAACTCTGTCTTTATTTTACTGAAAATAAAATATCAATTTATTTATAAATAAAGGTACTTTAGTTACTATAGTTTGAAATAATAATACTAAGGGGAATTAAGCAGTTGCATGATTTATAGTAAACAACATGTGCAAATATATGGCAGCTTGAGTATACATTAATGAAAGGGCAAATAGTTCTGCAGCTCCTTCAAACAAAAAACTGGACACATACATGTATTCTCTTTGAGGATATAGTTATCAGTCTGTCGATTATGACTTGAAAAAGGAACTACAGTACATTGCAGAATGTATCCATAATAATGGTCCTATGAATAAACTCCTTTCTTATCAGCTTTAAGTGTACTTTAACTTACTCTAAATCTGCCGGGTTGTCAACAAGCATGCCTGGTCTGTCATCACCACCAGCATTATTACTATCACTGTCGGAAGCCAGATCCAATGTATTCTAATCAAACAATTCACAGAAAACTGGTTCACTTTGTGTTTTCAAATTCGAATTTAAATCGTATTGTATTGATATTTGCTTTACCAAAGATCCAATTGAGTTGTGGCCGACTCGCATCGGAAAACTGCAACTTTCCAGAATGCCTATCAGTCGTTCTTCGAAAGGCGACAGGATACTTCCTTCTACTGGCACTGCTCCAGTTTTTATGTCATCCTGTTTTATGCCTCGAAGTTTTGCCTTTGCTCGACTTTTGTACTGATTGTAGTACTGTAAATGTAATTTATTGGTAAACTTTATCACTAAGAGTATGTCCAAATATCCCCTAAAATGAGATTGCTTACTTTTTTCCACTTGTCTTCTGATTTCTTAGCTCCTCCAAATTCAGAGTTTAGAGTTTTAGCGCACTGTGACCACAACTTTTTAGACAATGCGCTGGCTTCTTTCCCTCTGACACGTCCTATCGCTAATGAATGGTGCTGCTCTACGAAATCAAGGAGTAGTTCCAATTGGCGAGCCGAAACATGATTACTGTGATTGTCCATATTATTTGAAAATCCGTTTCTTCAGCAGTGCGTGAAAACTTCATCGAACGAAAACAAACAAATAAGGTTTTTTTTTCATTTGATACCAAGGTGCCAACATAAGCACGTAAAATACTATATTGCCACTTCAAATGGAATTGACAGAATTTGAATTTAGTATTTGTACTAATTTGAAAGTTTCAAAAAACACTATGTTTGAAAGTAAAACCCCTGTTGTTTATTACTACTATTGTAAATATATTCGTCGACACAAAATAACGTACGTATCTACGAATCGAGTTTATACATTGTGAATCACAAGCTCAGCCTAACAGAATAAGTGTTTAATCTATGGCTCAGCCTGTTTTCTGCCAACCTAACAGTCAACCGCCAGGATATCCGATCCCGCTCTAAGTCGTGAAAAACGCGCCATGTTTATAAGTTTTTACGAATTTTAGATTTTTGTGTTGTGTAGCCAGTTCAAGGTTCCTAATCCAGGTAGTTTTTATTGCTGATATAGCTAAGTGGCGGATGTTGTTTTGTTTCGCTGGCAAATTCTTCATTATTAAATTTGTTTTTGTACGCTGTGAAATTGTCCGACATTCCGAACTAAATTTAATAATAACCGTTCTAAACATTCATAAGTTACATAATCGTTTCTCAGTAAAAAGCTCTAATAAAGCAGCATTCTAATTTGCCTCGTTGGTCACGGCCTGCAAGCGTGCCTGCTAACATCAAGATCCTGGGTTCTATGCTGGGTTCAATACACGGGTCAGGTAAATTGTTTTTATGGGGTTTTTCTATTAATTGGCAGCACTAAGTAACTAGTGCTCACCACTTATTACTAACACGTATACGCCTTTCTCCTTTAGTTGTTAATTCTAATTTGCACATTGTGCTAATGTTAGTGTTGTATACTCACAAACATACTGATTTCGCCTAAACTATAAAAAAATGTGAAAACTCTGTCTTTGTAGCGGATTAGCGACTTGTTTGCATAAGCAAACTTATGGCTATCCAAAGAGGAGTTAGAATATCAATGTGTAGAATAATTATAACATTTTAGATTTTAAAGACCAAGCAAATATTATCATGTATTTCTTGTATACATATTTGGTCTGAGGGTATAGCCGTCTGCTGCTGCACTGTAGTATACCTAGCATAAAATTTTATTGTTAATGTTATAATTATTTAGATACTTGTAATTGTAATACTTCTTAAAATAATTGAATAGAGTAGCGGTAGAAATTAAAAACGATATCTTTGAAGTAAATATTATTCTTAAGTTTTACGAACATCCAATGATACACCAACTTTATTTTACATAAATAACAAAGTGAAGTAGGTAGGTACCTAATTTATTCAATGAATTTAAACAAATCGGAATGATGAAGACAATGCCAGATAAATAACAATAAATGATTAACTTAATTAAGTAAATAAAAGTTACACTAATAAATAAAGAAACATAATTATGTACATAATAAGTTACATTACAAAATCATTAAAGTTAATAACAGAACATAATTATAATATCTGTGGAATGTTTTATATACATTTCAGCACGTTTTGGCACAATCCATATGTATGCATACTATAACTTATATGTTTGGGTGGGTATATATTTAATAATATCCGATATTTAGATCTTTAAAATAGAGTAAGTATTTAGTATTTATGTATTGTAAATTGATGGGCCAGATGTGGTATTACTACATGAATAAATACACTGTAGAAAAACGTACAAAACATCTAATGTCATAATTACGAATTAACTTACTTGGCATACAGAATGTGCATTACACAAATACACATACAGAGATTGTTAGACATATTTCTATGTCACTTGTGTGCGTTTCTCGTAAACAGACATAACAAGGACTTGGGCTAAACGTTTCACGCTTTATAGACAAAGTGGTCTACTTGGTCTGGCTTAGGATGGAAAGGTTTCTCCTAGTTGCAGTAGTGACACGGGTTTGTTTACCGCAGTTATGAATAGCAGTTAGTTTTGAAAACACCATTTTAATTCATATAAAATCTCAATATATGAAATTTAATGGCTGGTGGCGGGCTTTGGTTACTAGAGCGAGTTGAGCTGCCCATGTAGGTGTCTGCGCTAAAATCTATACCAAAGACAAACTGAAGCAGTTCCTTCCATTGTTTTTATTGAATATATTACTGAGATAAATTAATTTAGAATAATTTTATCAAAAAGCGCCGAAATATGTTATGATTTGAAGTTGATACCAGTATGTCCATTATAAAAACGCGCAACACATTTGCACTAACAGCCTTAGAATGTCTGTTCTCCTCTTAATATCTTTAAGATTAAGTAGTTCTTATAAATAATTTAATTGAGTATGTAAGTACATAACAGACAATTCGATGATTTCACTACCTTATTTCATTATTATTTGTCTGCACAAATCATAATAATATGTATTTGCTAAAAACTATACAAAAATAGGGAAATTTTACTAAGAATGAGAATAAATAAATAATTTAAGGGACCTAAATAATTGACATTACGAAATCGATAAATGCGTTTGATTTGAATCTTGAAATGATTACGTATGTCAATGTATTGGAATACAATCTACATCTAGGAATGTAAGTGCTTAATTTAACTCGTTGAAATAAGACGAATGTTGTTTCATCGAAGTAATTCTTGATATCCCAGATTTTCAGGACATGAGTATTGCCGTCTTCCCTGATCAACAGGGTGAGGCAGGAGGGAGTTTCCCTCACTAACCTTTACCATGTTTCATCTAGTTCGCAGCGACTTCCTTGGTGCACCAGTGCAAACAATATTTGGTACTGGTTACTCAATTACTATCTATTTAATGTATACAAAATCTAATACCTTGATTTAGTTCCCGAAAGTCTGTTGTCTAGGATAAATTCTTATAAATTTCAATAGCACGGTTTGTATAGGAGTTCACACTTCCTTCTTAATTTTGTTTCGTCGTTACCAATGAAAATGTTGCTTATATGTAGATATATAATATAATTTTAGAGACAGTAGAGTATAATATTCGTTGTGGTTAAGACGTGTTGTTTATGTGGCGGGGTCTGTCGTGGTTGGTTTAAACACATAGACGGAGTCGTCGAGCCAGTAGTACGCCTGTGCAAAGTCTCCTTCACAGAGGTAAGGGGCTCGAGTCCAGGAAACCAGCTCAAAGCCCGCCTCTTCTTGCATGAACTTGACGAATGAAGCAAGTTGATCTTCGAAGTACAATCCTTCGATCGGTAGACGCTCCTCTGGTTTGTGGTCCGTCGTAACTGAAGATTTAAAACAGATTTTTATTTGGGTCGGACAAAGAGTCTTGGATAAACAACAACGTCAATTATTATAGATTACATATATATTATTTGTCATTATAAGAACTTATAAGTAAATCTAGATACAAACTGTCAGCTCTTAATAAAGTAAGTCTAATATGGTGCATAAAGTTCAGTATGATGATATAAACCTTCCTAAAGGAAGCCGCAGAGAACTCTACTTCTGGCTTGCTTGAGTCTGTCGCTACTGTGGCAATCTTACTCGACAGGTTATAAAAAGTAAGTGCCTAATCTTACCTTCTACGTAAGGCTTGTACGGCAAGACGAGCGCCAACAAGAGAACTCCTCCGGGGGCAAGCGAGTCACGAGCTTGTTTCAGCATCGTCTTTGGTTTGCTGCAGCGGTCCAACAAGTTCAGCATGCATACGCAGTTAAATTGCCGTTCTTGGTTCCATGTCTCCGTGTCAAGAAGCCTGGAATTTATTATATAGGGATCAGAAAAACTCTCATTTGCAAATATTTTTGTTGCTCTGAAACATGATGACAACTAACGGTGATGGTGACCTCTTCTTAGCAACGAACATAATATAGTCAAAAATATCTTTATCTGTCATCATTGTAGAGTATTTCCGAGTATGATAAGTTGTCTAATACAATGTAAAAATGGGTTATAAGGTTTCTATATAGAAGTATATAGGTAGGTACTTATCTACTTACCTATATAAATTGTTTCGTATGCTTTTTATGTGGAATACAAGACGACCTATATTATACTTAGCCGTTTACTTAAAGGCCTAATTTAGCACTTGTCGTTTCAAAGATGTTTCAGTTTCAATACAGTGCTGAGATAGAAAAAACATGTGAACTTACTTGTAGCCCTTATCAGCCAGAGATTTTCTCATGCTGGCAGATATTTCGGTGGCGTAATTACGTGGGTAGAGATTCGCGAAGCGACGGCTGACCTCACCGTCCCCTGCGCCGACGTCCACTAGTGCGCCCGAGCCGACGTTGTTGCTCACGGGACGCAGCAGCGCACGCGCCTGCGCTTCAGACAGCACGAACATAGAGCCGCGGCCCAGCCACCTGTGATGTTATGACAATGTTTAGAAAAAAAAATGATATTGCCGACATTAGTTAGATGGTAGGAAATCTTCTAATGGCGACATACCTAATTTTAAAGGCCAGGTTTAAAAGTGTGTAAGGAACATTTAAATATATTAGAACCCAAAATTTGACTCAGTCAATAAATAAAATTAGAATATTCGGATTTGGATTAGTTAACACTAAAACTGGACAAACTGCAATTACTCAACATTGGATACCTAGGTACCTACTAATTCTGATAGGAAATTGGCTATCATAAATATCTTTCAGTGAAATATTAACAGGCACAAGTAACGTTAAACTAAGTACTGGATCATCATGCAATGAATACAGGGTAAGAGCAAAATTGCTTCAAAGAACAGGGTGTGGTAACATTCCACCGCCTGGAGTGAACATGCGATGTTATATTACCGCCGCGATTCTATGTAACCATTATTAATTTTCTTATCTAACTTAATTGTCCAAATAACAAAGTTCGTTCGATGTTTGAACCTTCTAATTTGAACGTAGATAACTTCCTTGAAAGTGGTTTGTGAGCTAGTCGTTGCATCAAGGCAACAATAGTGCAATTATCTACTACCGTAGGTCGTGTGGTGGTCGTCGGAAGGCGCATCGTCGGTGCAGTGCGCCGGAGCGCCGGTGTGCCGAGTCGCAATTACCGGGATCAAGTACAAAGCGCGCTGCGGGCTACGGTGCAGCGTGGCGGAGCGCGGCTTGGTGGCGTTGGCCGGTCACCGGCAAATTGTGCGCCCGCGGCACCGCGACCCCGCGACGTCTTCATCGCGCCCCAGGCACCAACACAAGTGGATAATGAGTAGTAAATCCCGCTCTCATTAGCTGAGACCGAGCGACGCTCCGATCGATACGAATTCGTCTGCGCCGGGTAAAGGGATAATCGGCGCTGGGCTCTAACTCTGTTATTAGCCGTAGTACCATATATCACGTACGGCATTATCCGCGGCCCCCGGCGTCCGCGCCGCAATTACAGCCGCTCGAACAGCGCTCACCGTTCAGTCACAAAGCCCTATTAGGTAAGCCTTAGAGGTAGTGTTGCCTAAGCCTGAAACTGGAGTATCGTGTACCATTCAAGTTGATGGTCTGCATCTTCGGATAACAACTAGAAAACATGTAGTTAAGTCGCGTTACACGACAGGTATAGTTTGATACATATGTATTGTGCTGGGACACGGCGGAGCATCGTCGTCGGTCGCTGGCAGCTCGTTTGCGGAGGCGCGCGGTGCCGATTGATTGCTTTATTGTCTGGTCGGTGGCTGGCGCTGCGAGCGACGCGCAATACATGATACATGAAGCGGCCGCGCGCCCGCAACTAATGAGCACCGGCACCGCGTAATTGTCACCGGCCGCCGCGTAAACTCGCCAGATTCCACACTCGATGTGACAACACACGATTGAGTCAACACGCAAAAAGATCGCGGGAATATGACGGCGGTTGTTACTGTGTTGTCGGCGGAATCGAGTGATTGATTTATTAGGACCATAACAAGGATAAGCACCGTTGTTGAGGTGACACTTTATGTACCAGTTTACCCATCTTGGATTGTGTAAAACGTTTAAAATGGATACTTTTCAGAAGTTCTGATAAAAAGAGAACGAGGACCGTATTGCAAGCATACTGTAGGTAGGTAAGACACATGTGTTCGAGACGATGAAGTAATAGGTAACAGAAACCTCACGGAAGAGCGCGGTCTGTCGAGTGGAGTTGAAAATTGTGCGGCAAGGGGTGACGTGTAAATCGAGTAGAGCAGTAGGTAGGTGTGGATAGGCGGGCGCGGGGTATCTATTTCAATAGAATGCGGTGGCTTGCAACAAGGAATCCGATGCGGTTATCGACGACGGAGGTGAGAGATGTGTCGCCGGCGGGGCGCGGGGCGCGGGCGGGGCTCGTATCGCGATTGCATCGGAGAGCAAACAAGCGGGCGCGACACCCCGCCCGGGGGCGCTCAAATCATATTACCCCCGGCCTCACACCCGCACGCCGCGCCAGCGCCACACACGTCATTTGAGTGTGCGTCGCTATGGCGACGGCCCGGGCCGTGCATGATATTAGTACGTGTGCGGCTCATCTCCGGCCGTTTAGACTTAACGCGCCGCCGCCTCGCGCGGGAAATTAAAACCGGTTCTGGACCGGAAGGCGCAATCGACCCCGCGCTTTTCGTACGGACCGTTCGGTCACCGCTCAGCCGCTAACACCGCACTCGGCATTGGCACGTTGCGCATGTCTATTTATTTGCCTAGTACCTATTTGAATTAGATAGCTTTATAGATACCATCCTACCTAAATAGGTTAGTTGAGTAAATTGCGTGACAGCGATAAACCAATTAGGTAGTATACCTAGTGTTGCTAAAAACTAGGTTTCCTTACTATAAACTAATTAGTTTGGTGATAAATTCATTTTTTGTTAGTAATTTTAGGGTACCTATAGACATGTAGGTATATTCATTTTCAATAGATACCTAGATATTTAATGAGACTACAAGAATTAAGAAAATACATACCTTCATTAAAATAGTAGGTAGTAGACAAGTAGGTTGTTATTTGTTACCTAGGTACCTACCTAGTAGTACTATACCTAGGAACACTCAATATTTATTTCACAACACACCTCTGCACTCGTTATACTAAAGCTCTTCAAAACAACATAACGTTTATTTATCCATCGTAAACGTACACTAGATACACATTAAAATAGAACGTAGATAGGAGGCAGCCCTCCCTTATGTAGATACCTACACATTTGCTTTACTCAAAGACATTGTCGCTTTCAGGCACCTCATTAGAGCGCGTCCCATGTGAGCCTACCTCCACACCCCCTCATCTCACACCCCACTGTACACACACACACACACACTCGCACTCTCCAGCAATTCTTTCTCTCAGCTCGCAAACTTGGACGGATAATTACACTTAGATAAGAACCCGTCCGTTGTTATGTGTTTTACTATAGCGCGGTTGTATTTTGTACAATTATAATTACTTGGGTACTAGGTATACTATGTATTAAGAAATTATAATCGTTTGGCGAGACTTTCTACATTTGCAGTATCAATTTAAGCAGTAGGTAGTGTAGGTAAATTTTGTGCGAGGTAATTCTAACTTCGAGCAGAATGTAATGTGAGTGAAGTTTCGTAGCCATTAAATGATCATACCGCTGTTGGTTACAGTTCCTTTATTCGTCGGTTTATTATCGAACTGATTGGTCGCGGCACGCCACCAGGACGCCTACGGTTACTACCTGCCAGGCCAGCCAAATATACACATGATAATTCCAAAAGTTTCCGTCCGTCATCAGGCCGCAATAAAAATCAACTTCTATGGCATACAATCGAACGTCACACAAACGTTACGCGCGGTGTCATAACCCCGAACAGCACTCAAGCTGCAATAAACTATAAAAAGTGGATAGTAAAATGTATAAACAATGAGAGCACGGCTAAAACGTTTTAGTGTTAAGAGTGGGCCCATAAACCGTTGACACGCACCCGTAAAATATTAACGATACCTACAAGAAAAATGACGACTATCAATGTAGGTACCGATTTTCGGTCGCGAGGACGCGCTACAAATAATGGCGGTACCGAATTTATACGCGGACCCGAATTGCCCCGATTGAATATTTTACCAGGCCACGAATGCGTCCGACGATATTTTTCTATTTCGACGCCCATTTTTACTATCAATTGCTTAGTTTCCCCTTTAATATCATTCGTGCCTGCGCTGCGTTGCGTTTGATTCTCTTTCGATTTGAATATATTGACTGCTGACGGTTTAAACGATGTGTAGGAATTAAATAAACAGTAACTCTTGTATATGAATTGCCTATCTCCACAATAAAACAAGATGCAAAGCAATACCTACCATAGGTAATATTTATGACACGATACTTTCTTTAAATGCTGTTGAATTATGTTTACCTGAAGATGTAAATGTCTGTGAGGTTGCTGGATGTTATATCTTTAGCGTTTCGGAAACACAATAACCTTTAAAAGGTGTAAAGGCGTGGGCTCAATTCGAGTCCCAGTCAGGGTTTAAAATAACTCCTCGGAGGCGAATGGTTTATTGCTTATTGAGTAGCTCTGACGAAACGCGCCTCCGACGATAAAACATGGCCAGAGTGGAATCTCAGTCAATATCACAATATACGCGACGACATTGAAATTATCGCTCGGTGGGAGGCGATGCCGGCCGGCGAGGTGGACCTAACTAAAACAAAATAAGAATAGTTTGAAACAATGAGCATTGTCGCGATGTCTGTGCGTGTGCGGTGCGCGGCGGCGCGGCGCGGGCGCAGCGGGCGCGTGTCGCAGCGGGCGCGGGTGCGGGCGCGACAGCACCTCGTTAGCGGGCCGCGCGCGATTGGCCGCCGCGCGGTGGGCGGGGCGCGCGACAAACTGCGCGCACGCAAATAGCGCACCCGCACACAAATTAAAACAATAAAATGAAAGTAATAAAACAAAGTGAACCCCGAAGAGTATCCACTATCGCGAGTCTTAATGGCCGAGCGGAGTCGGCCGCGGCGGCCTCTCCATTTATTGAGTGAGGTGCTTCGCCCCGCGACCTCAGACACGCCGAACTCAAAAAACGAACGCATAAGATAAATAACGCTTATTGTTTTAGTTGCGCACCGAAAAATATGTTAAAATTAAATAAATATTCGGTAGAATGCTATAAAAACAGATGTTGGACTGAGGATCTTATCGAACAGGTTTTGTCATGTAGTACATCCTATGCCAGTTTAGTTTTATGCCAAGAATTACATATCTACTTACCTATAGGTATATGAACTGATAAATCAGTTAATTGAAGGGATATACGGGAAACCTACCTAACATTTATATTAAGACAGTCATTTGTACCTACCTAATTACTAACTATAAGGAAGGATCCTCTTAGGTACCTACAGAGTAAGGAACAAATAAGTGCCTACAGCTCGTAGTAGACAACAACAAATCTAAACTTATAGGACCCACAATAGAACAGAGATCGCCAACATTTCATTAGAAATTGCATTTGTGTTAAACCTTCTAACTCGCAAGGCTTTCAATGAGGAAATTCCATGGCTGCGCTCGGCTCCGGTAACGAATGTCGTCTCATTTACTAATGTGTCACATGCAGCCGGCGTTGTTTCAGGCAGGAGTGCGGGGGGGTGAGGCGAGGTGACCGGCCGTGCGGGAAGGGGGGGGGGGGGAGAGCGGGGGTGGCTGCTCGGGGGTGGGCGCAGATGACCAATGGCGTCGCACCGAGCCGCACCGCCGATGCAACGTTAATTACACTATCATGATCAAGTGTGCGGATCTGATAGTGCGCGTGTATGTAACTTAAATGTATAGGTAATAAACACACCTGTAGATACTTAGGTACCTAGAAATATTTTTATAAAACCTGGCCCTTCCAGAATTGTGAGGTAGACTATTTATGTGGAATTTTGGATCCTCAATCAGATATACTCTACACACTTATATGTAAGATAGGCAGCTACCTAAGTAGAACCTAATAACTTTAAACTTGTGTGTTTTAGGTGTATTTTTTTAACCAATAGTAACTGCACTATGATACCTACCTACCTAATTGCAAAGTTGAGAAAGAGGAAAAAAGGATTATAGTTTTTACTAAATAATAATAACACAGAAGGAACTTTTCAGTTTTACACCTGAAGTCTAACCTATAGTTAATATACCTAGGTATGTAGGTAGCTAACTTTGTCCATTCCATTGAAAATTTGAAAACGTATCTCTTCTCTCGAAAAAGACGAAACTGAAGAATGTAGGTCCTAGTACCTCCTACTTACCTAGATAGTTTAAATACCTATTAAAATAATTGTGATGCACATAATATAAGTGCCACCCTAAACATTTCCCTAGAGAGTAGGTAATTCATTACTAAGTTGTACTGGCAGTCACTACAAGGAAGAATTTCTATTAGAATACAGTTAGTCACTTTTACCCACCAACGAGGTTACGAGATTACAATAAATATGAGGCGCGAGCATGATCATAAAAAGGACCGTGATTTCATTAGGCGTTGTTAGAGGTTCATTAGATGCTGCTGGGGGGTGCACGAAGCTGGGTCGAGGGGGGGACGCTCATCTCGTCGGGTGCATCGCTGCCTGCGCGCGCAAACAAATTAAAACGTAAGACGCGCCCTAATCAATAGCCGACTCCGCCGCGAAGCCGAATTAACTCGCCCGAATGAAAAAAATGAACAAAATTATATTCGCGCGAGACCTCAACCCCCTGCGGCCGCCCGCCGCCCGGAGGAAATTGCTTTTCTTTCAGTGGGCGCGCACACACGCCCGGCGCCGCGACGTGAGCGCGAGAGGGTTAGCACCGACACACACAATATTATAATTTACGTTTCCTTGTATATCGAGGTGTAAGTAGGTACTTTACCTGGGCGTTTCGCGCCTGCTCAGCCCTCGGCTCACGCTAAATCTGAGCTTTATACGTTCACTTGACGCGACGAGAGCAATATTAGTTTCGAGTCAACTCCTTCCCTACTACAATATTTATTAACGCTCTAACAGCGCCATACGCGCCATATTTCACTTCCTTTCCGTTAAAACCTGCTAAAGGTTTAGATAGATGTGTGTAGACTGATGCAGTTGGACTCATCTAGAATGATTAATTAGACGACGTCTCCTTTGGATGCTTTCATGCTCCTGCGACTCCTGCTCTGAAGACTGCGCAAGATTTCTAAAGGGTTCGATTTCGTAACCAATACCTACACTAAAAAATAATACAAGTCTAAGGAATATCTTTCAGATAATAAGTAAATTAGCACAGATAGTCACAGATAGGTATGAGCAACCCTGTAGGCAGGTAGATAAGTTTCAACAACGTATCCTAGCTACATATTTGATCGAATATATGTGATATGGGTATGTATTAGTAGGAGCGAGAGTCCGGTTTCATTAACGGGAAGCGTTGCTGTAATCTGTGCGCCTTCCCGCCCAATTAACGCGTGGGCGATGAGACGGCCGCCCGCCCGTGCCTCCCGCCGGCCAATGGCGGCCGCGCGGGGATTAATTAAGTAACTTCCCGTCTACCAACCCCCCTCCCCCCTGCGCTACTACCAACCCCGTGCACCTCACCCCCCCGGAGTCTGCGGACACGCCCGGAAAACTAACCACCTAATGAGGGGAGATGACCTCATGTGACTGTGTGCTTTGTCTATTCATCGTATGTGCAAACTATGTTCATTTGTGTGGCGTTGGTCTTTTGTGTGTTGGCTATGCAGGTAAGTGGTGGTCATCTGTAATGTCGTTACATTACCATCACCACGTCTCGGGGAAGGAAAATGAGTACCTAGAATGTAAGCACACAGACGCAGGTAACGTTGGAATAATTGATATGTGAGCAGAGGTAAGGGTTGCCACCTGTAGGTACTATAATGTACCTACAGTATCGTACTATATTTGAGTAATTCTACTATAAAGGTACCTACCTATTATAAAAAAATTATAAAGTACGAACTATATTTTCATCGCTGATTCAAATAGGTTTGGTGATATATTCGAATGAGATTATTTTGAAAGTAGGTAAAAATGAACAGGTACCTATTTGATTAAGTACAAGTACCTATAGGTAGGTACATTTTTTTAAAGTAAATACATCCTACTTTTTGTTTTTAGGGTGGCATATCTCGTACATTTTCCACGACTACATTTAGAAACACTGTAATACAAGAATAAGTGAGTACTTACCCAGTAATTGCAATGTCGCCTACTCCTAGTGATTTTAATTAGTTAAGAAACTAAATACCTAACAGTAATTAAAAGCTTCCTGAAAAATACATCCATAAAGTATTAGCGTCTATATTTACTAAACAAAGTTAGGTTATAATGCCCAAATCAATTAAATCCTATTTTTTTAAAGTCGTTTGCTTTAGTTAACTGTTACATAAATAACGCGAGTGTATATTTATAACTGAATAAGTATAAGTTGAGAGGACTGGGAGGTCAATTAAGCAGAAGGCCGTGCGTCGGAAGCGTCTATGACAGATGGGAGGGAGCGGAGGGTCCGTGTTTGCGTATCTCGTCCACACATAGCCGGACTCTGATCGAATACTTTGTAATACATACGTACAGGCAACATATCATCTATCTTTTGGAATTTGACATTAGAGTAGATAAGGATGATACCATTTTTCTTTTAAATATTCCGCTTACCCGTCACAATTGCTTACAAATATCTAGGAATTGTGCCTAGGTATCTGTTCAACTAAGTTAGTGACTCCTTAAAACCCTTAAGTTATAACCGAGGAATCTTATTAAATGATTAAGCTACCACACGTAAATATCCATATCACGTGGATCTCCAGTATTTAACCACTATCACTATCTAACCTCTCTTCAGACGTTTCTTCAAAGACTCTCGACTTTATTCAATAGTGTTCTGTTCTGTACAAAATCGTTGCGTTTTGATATCTACAATAAAATATACATTTAGTATTCTAGAAGTTCTTAATATCACCAAAATCTTTAAATAGTTATAATTCACGAAATAAAAAATCAATCTAGAAAAAAAAAATTAAAGATTAACTTGCTACACTGTATAATTGGCTCAGAACTGGCCATACGAAATGTGTCAAAAGTCTACAACAGAGAAAAAAGGAAGAAAAATATCTTACCTGGGCTCTCTAGGACTAATGGAAAAGTGTTGGAATTTGCATCATTACAATTATTATATTGAGGTTCTTTAATTTCTAACAAAAATAAAATACTAGTCTTTAAATTACTAATTATCTTATAATTAAGTCACGTGTTTCAGGATCACGTAAATAGAATAGACGAGAGAGCGGGTCATTACGACGAGCCATAATGGTATCTTAAGGTGCGTACAAACTATGTAACATATTATATAACTTGTGTTTTATAACACGTCCACATTATGTTACCGTGTTATTCAACATTGCAACATAAAACAATACTGTACACATTAGAATAACAATGTTATGTAACCATATTTTTCGTTTGTCGTTCTTCAGTGCTATCCACAATGTCGACACGAGAGGACGTTTTGCTGGCTGTGGCAGCGACTGTTGTATTTTTAAATAACGAAAGAAAAACCAAAAAAACGTAGATGCTGGGTTCGTCCTAGTTTATTGACCAGAACAAAATATGTTAATATGTTTTATAACATTCACCGTCCACATTATCTGAAACATGTTATATAGCAATGTTGAATAACATGTTATGTTATATAGTCTGTACGAGCCTTTACATATTCAGAGTCGGGAGACACATCTTCGAAGTCTGCCTGACTCCTAAAGGAAAATAAGCATGAACAAGTAAATGTTAGCGTGGGAACACATATTTGTCTTCACACTCACTTGTTTTTCCTTTACCGGTTACCCGGTACGAACATGATGTCAACATTTGTAAGATGCAAGAAATTACCTTCCTACTCGTTAGGCAATATTGTCGCGTATAAATAGATAATGTGAACGCAGTAATTTTAGTCTGCTGTGCTTCTGTGTAGCTATCCAAATGAAATAATAATAAATAACATAAAATATATTTTTGATTTCAACCAATGTTGTAGTAATATTTAATCGTTAAATATTTGGTATGTTTAGAATTAATACGTAATTCAAATTAAATTTTATTTTGTTTTTGCGAGTATGAAATCTCCATTTTGATACCCTTCTTTCTGTAGATTGGTATTCACTTCTGACTTTTTTCCGGGGCACGTAGATAGGTAGTAGCTACAGCCTATAGAGTATTGAGAGCTATTATGCTTAGGTACTGCTTAGAATATAGGAACTCAGTCTCCTTTTATCGGTAGGTATGTCATTATTTACACTAGTTACAAACAAACTAACAAAATAATAAATATTTATCAAAACTAACCCCTTCTTTGACAAAAATATCGTAGTAGGTAGTAGTATCCTACCTACCTAGAGCACGACCTCTACAGTATTAAGAGATGGCACTAAACAAGGAAGAATGTCTCAATGCGCAATATACCAAACAATACCACATGCGTAAACGTCGAGTTAGTGTGTATGTACAGTTGACGTAAGTACACATTTAAATATGTAGCCGACTTCATAAATAAGTTAACAGCAATGAAACTTTTATGGGCCATATTCTTTATCTTGTTTTGAATTTCATCATCTCGTCTGCAACGCGAGATTTAAGTGTTAAGCCGGCTTTTTTGTATCCCTCCCAATGTTCTGGAGACGGTTTTGCAATCTTCAGATTGGATCTAAATAACTTATCAATCGGAATTCGTATGTTGATCCGAATCGATCTCGATACATATTAAATGTGTCGCGTTCGGGCGACAGATAGTTTGCCGATACTTAAGCACGTATTGCTATCGAGATTGATAAAACATGGCGTATTGTTTTTGCTGAATATCTGTTACCAAGACTTGACAATACGTTTCGATGAGCACAGAACAAAATTACAGCATATATGTATAAGATTACTTCTGATAAAAAAAATACAAAATTCATTTAAAATATAAAGTAGGTTCTTACTTGTGTCATTACTGGGCTAAATATTAGATATCATGATTCTCGATAAACGAAACTAAAAACGACTTTTATGGTATCGAAGTCAGTGTCAGTAGATACCTAATCGTGGGTACTGATACTGATGATGTTAACCTACCTTCTTGTGCAACTAATTATCACTGTACATAAAAATTCGGAAGAAGTCCTTTAGGCATAGTATTCTGAATGCAGTTACCATATTTGAGGAGTTAAATTGGCTTCCAGACTCGTCGTGTGAAACATCAACGTAGCAACACATTACTCCTTTAGACGCTTCTTTAGATTCATTTTTTCTTGTTCTACAAGTCAAGGCAGTTACTAAATTTGTATTGTAGTTCTCAGATCACTGGCATATGTGCAGTAGCTAAATTGAAATTAATAAGCGTGTGACCTCTTAAACTACAATGTGTAGTGGTTCATAATCGAAGGAAGCGAGGGTTGTGGGGGTGCCAAAATAACTAATAGTTTTCGCGGGGGCGTGTTAGCATTTTTCTTCTGGCGGTGACGGCCGGGGGAGGAGAGGGGGGCGCGGGTGTGCGCGGGAGGGGGCCGCGGCTAGAATAACTCTCTTTCAGGAATGGCTACGCGGATCATTTATACTTCATCGGCTTTGTTAATAACAGTGTTGTAAGCCCCCAACAATGAAACGAATGTTTGTTCTTTTGCAGAACGAGCTTTATACCTGCCAGTAGCAGGGTATTGTGACCGAGTTCTATTGTACCTACTTATTAGACAATAATATTGAATCAACGTGTTGCGTGTGGATCTGCCGTCTTCTCTAGATTGACCTCATCTTGGAATACTGAGATGGCGAACCTGTTGACGTCTAGATGACGTGACATGTGTTGGTTTAGGACGCCTTATCGTATTACACCTGAAAGCACTCAAGTCTCATCATATTATATATTGTAAACTACACTTTTCTTTTGAGACAAAATCTGTTTTTTCAGAATTTACTGTAGAATAATTAAGGAAATCATTGTAAGACAAACACTCAGCGCAAAATAATCCTATATTGCTTATGTACAGTAGGGGTAAACCAAAGTGCGGTTGGCCCAAAATCGCGGATCAAGCCAAAACGCAATTTCTTCCACCTACACCTGTTTTACGTCCCAATGAATCGCAGCATGCAAATAAACCTGCGTTATTGTTTCTATGAAGGGTTCGTAAGACGGTTTAGATCTTTATTTCCTCAGTAGCTATATTAAGTTCCGGTAAAGGCGAAATAAAGATGAAATTTTCACTTGTGTAAAAAGTTACGAGAGCATTGTGAGGTGATCAGACTAGATGTTTTAGACAATTACATTAAAATAAGACGTAGTAAACGGATACACTAGCTATCTATTAGATAAACATTATTATGTAAGGTATGGTGTTCCATTAGACGTTAAAACAATGTGGACAGACAAGGGTGTGCCGCCGCCACTCCTTCACGTCGGGCGGTGATTAATTACACGCCCCCGAGAACGCCCGGAAAATCACAACCCTTTCGCTTCGTCTTAATTACCACGCCTCGCTTCAGCGACGCGTCCCCATTGGCCGGTTGTACGTGCCGCTCTGTCGCCCCGGCTTTTAATTGGTTGCTGGTAATTAACGCTACGTAATCACCAACCGCGTCGCACGAGGGGCGACGCTCCTAATTTGAATTTTTAATTACTCTCGCTCGCAAGCAGTGGAACGCCATCCCATTGGTCGGTGTGTTTCTTGTTTACACTCAGAAACAATGCCTATTGTCTTTGCGATGTTATCTCGCTTCACACTTTATTCTAGAGGTTTGATTGCGTGAAATACATAGGTATGTACTACATTGTATTTAAGTGGTTATAACTTTGTTTTAATTTTAAGAGACATCATGTTCTTACGTTATGATAATCTTGAACGTATTTGCAATGCATTGTTGCTAAGAGGTAGTGCGATCGAACCTGATGTCCATGCATTGTAAGACGATTATGATGTTCAGAATGCCTAATCATCCACTAGCAATGTAATGCTACGTACTGAGTTATGAAAATGATCGTGCGGAGTGCATTCCTGGCATTTCCCGCAGCATTAGATCCCACGTATGTTATGTGAGGAGCGGAGGCGAGCGCATGCCGAATTAGCTCATTACTGAAACACCGCCTGCGCCGAGCGCCGAGATTTATCCAGCCTTATGCACCAATGAGACCATTAGCCGAATTTCAGCGTTTACGATTCTTAGCTATTTTTAGTTTATTTTTAGGTATTTATAATTTCGTTTTTTACTTTTCATCTTCAGCTAAAAATAAAAAGAGTAAAAGCGAGAAAGAGGTCTTTCATTTAAAACAATTTTATAGCTACTCTTTAAATATAAGCTTAATAATATAGGTAATGTGTGTGTTTATCTAGGACAAAAATATACTTTTTTTCAGAAGCGTTTGATTGGTGTTATCACAACTAATTGATCACTAGTGATCAATTCATTAGAGGTTGCGCTGTGCGGGCGAAGTGTTAAACAATGTCGGCGATACGTCGAGTCGTGTGTGCGCACTGCGCGGTTCCGATTAGAGAGGCGATAGACGGTGGCTAAGGAGGTGTTTATGCGTCCGCGCAGCAGCGCGAGTGACGTTGAGTGACGCGGCCGGCCGCGAGCCTCCCGCTTAATAAGGTAAATGAGATGCGGAGCCTGTTCGCGCGCACCGTCCCAGCTTAAATTAGCGCCAACTCGCGACTCGCGCGCTCGCCTAACAAACGCCTTGTTACCTAAGGGATTTATCCTAAACGAGCGGATTTTCTGCCGAGATCTTGGGTTCAGGCATCGAATTTATCGAATCCGTCGCGGAAATCGTTCCCGTAACGGTCGTGTGCCGTGTTGCCATTTGCACAAAAAAACAATCGGATACGGATCGAGTGCAATTGTGTAGAAACGCTTTAATGACGCTACTATTATCAACCTATGCTCGTGAATAAAATAGAATGGAAAGGGTATCCTAAGAATTTCACACAAAAACGAGAAGGATGAGGCAATAACATCATTACGAAGAAAAGCATCTTCATCTGCATTAAAATAGACTACGGCGCGACGAGAAAGAACTAGTCAAGTCGTTTTTGATCTAAAAACGCGGTCAGTTACATTTTTTACCCAATTAAAAACAGATCGATGGTAGTTTTTTGTGCTTTTTATTAGTTTTTGGTCAGGCACGGTTTTTACCCGGGGCACGGGTCAGGCGAGCTGAGACAAAGCGCGGCGTGGATGCGCGCGCGTCGTGCCATCCGTTTGGTTCCGCGTGCCGGCCGACCATTCAGCGCTAATCGCTTCATTCACCGACGAGCGAGCGCTTTTTCCCCGTGGCCGATCGGTCATGCATTCCGGACGCGGACAGTGCCGACTGTACCCGATATCGGTTTGATGTGGCAAATTAGCGCGTGCGTTGCCTTCCGATGTCTCCGAATAAAACAAAAGCTTATCTAACTAATGCCAATCTAGGTCCTACTTAATAAATACAAGGCAACCAAGCTCTTCCATGGAGATGGATGGATGGATGGAGAGGATAAAATAATTCTTAGTTTCAACTTACATAGTTAAGATAATTTAAAGACAATGATCGTTATAAAGATTGTTTATATAAATTCAGAAATCTGCTATACTGTATTTCGATATTCGTTTGGATTTATCACGTGTAAAATTTGTTTATTTGTATATAATGGCTTAATAGCCTCTAGAAACTGGTCAACTTGCTAATATGAGAGTGCTGCTTGCTACTTAAATGTAGCGCCGGGTATCATTATTAATACGAGAGCACTGCATGACATTGTGGTAGTTAATGAGATGATCAACCTCATCAATCACAAAAATATGAAAGATTAACTTAATAAGTAAATAATAAAAATATACAAGTATAAATATTAATGAAAGCAGGTTCTACTTTGAACTTGTTTAGGTACTTTGATCCATTTTGAGTGCTTTGTTCAACATTTAATTGCTAACATACATAATAAGGAACCGTAAGGGCACGGTAACCAGGTTGTCTATATCCTGCTCACGATTCTTTCTCTACCTGAACAATACTGACAGATAGCGGAATAACGACCTGACCTCAGGAGGGTCATTAGTGAGGTTAATATTACGATTAACGGAACCTATGGGTAGGTTCCATTCTTGCACCTAGTTAGGTAACAATTATAAGTTCGCTTCATCCCTGGCAGAAAGGTGAGCTACGATCGTGCACTTCCATTTGTATGAGTCTTCTTCAGTCTTCTGTCTCAGCTTTGTCGTTTTAATCACAATGAAGAACTTTCCTTCTAGACATGAGTCACCACTTTTACTTTTTGCATTTCTGCATGTTTTATAAGTAAGATTGCTTGCATCTTTTTTTTCTGTCTTCTAAGTCTCATTTCTAAGAGTACTAAGACATCAGAAATCAGAAAACTTATATTTGCGCTATTGTCACAACAGGAGACGCAAACCTCTCTTGCTGTTTGTTTACCATTAGGAGTATACTGAGGAGTATACGTTCAGATATTTATGGTGCACGCATTTATTAAGCGTCAGTTATAAAAAAATATTACCCAAAATAAACAAATTTATTTTAATACGTACTTATAGGTTAATTATATATAATACCTTCTTTTAAATGGTTGTAGGAGAAATTGAATACTAGCTTTTTTGCTTGGCGTTAATAACTTCGGTTTGTATAAGGTATAAAAGCCGAAGTTATATAGGTATCTTGCGACACGAATTTGCAATTTGTTCCAATTCCGCATCATCTTCAATGAACGGCAATCCCTAGTTTGAATATTTTTCTTACTATCAACGATGCTGCTACGAAATCCGCTGAAGAAGATAAAATAAAAAACCGATGTGGTTTAATGTTTTGTATTGTTTATTCGGTCTAACTTAGTATAAACGTAGGTTGTTATGATAGTTAACGAACTCTACACTGCATAAATCTTTTTCTATTACGTGTTGCTGTAATTAAACAATCATTCAAAACTGAAATACGAATTCGGTTGATTCCTGTCATTACTCTTCGTTAGTATTTATAATCCATTTTGTTTTATTTATTTTATGGTACCTATGTCTCTTCCTGTTTCTTTTTTCCATTTAGGATCATCTTGAAGTTCAATAAAAGTTGCTGTTTAGTTATCTATACCTATTTCGAAACGTGAAATTAATTCGTGAATAATATTCAAATTAAAGCGCGCACAACATAATGTCGAACGTGGCTCGCTAGTAACCCGCTAAGCTACCGTGAAATAAGAACCGTCCAACAATGAGTCACCGCTGTTACGTACGACTCTTAAATAATCGCTTGTTTTTCACACAACACACACTTCTATGAAAGCTTCCAAGTTGATTATAAGTTAAGTTTGAAGTGGTTTCAAATGAAAAGGTGGAGATTGTAGAGTGAGTAGTTTTACAACTTTGGTTTGGAGCAGAGTGAAGATTAAGACTTAAGATTTTAAACCTAACAAGTATTTGTTACCGAAACAATGACCTTCCGAATGTGCTATTTAGATGTTAAAGGTCTTTGACTTTAAGGGGTTATTCATTTATTATTATCGATTAGGTTAATCGTAGAATTTTATAAAATAGCTCTACAATCTACACATACTTTGTTAAAGGACTTCTACCTGATATTTATTTCTTATGATATCTACGTATGATCTAGATCACTTTGTGCGCCGATTGTGTATTTGAACCTATTTTTTAACTCAAGATATTGACATAGGCGTATGTCGAGTTATTCTATGATCGGAATCCCTGTAGGTGTAAGAAAGGGTGCATATGACGGGGTCACGCATCGGACGGACAGATACATGTGCGCACAGCCGCGTGATTAGTGTGCGCGCCCAGCAGCCGCTGTAACCCAAGCCGTGCGCATACGCAGCGCGCCGCGCGCCCGCGCCATAACATAATTAAAAATGATTTAAGGCATTCGCTCCGGCTGCTTTGTTTCGCGCATTATGTTTCACTTGTTCGCGTCGCAGTCGCGCTCGCACCTCCATTTTTAACGCGCCCGCTCTTAATTCTGTCACAGTTTTTATAACCCTTTTGTATTTATTAATTCCCTTTCGGCTCCGGTAGCTCTACGCTTCTCGGAAAACGATTTTGACGTGACATTTCTTTGGGTCGCGCCGTGTCCCTGTGTTAATGAAGCGTCCGATTTCGGCGCCGCCAAAAAACAATAATATTTTGTGTAATCAAAGCGAGGTCACATTCTATTCCAGAAACTGTTAATTAGCAATTCTCAAAAGTTTTTGTTGTTGTTTGTTTTTCAGCTGGAACAATAGAATTGCTACCATCCATAATTAATTAATTGGTTTTAAATAGGGATCGTCATTGTTATGTTTTCATCACATCAAAGTGGTAAGCGATTCGCATTGCCATAATAATAAGTATCTACATTTGGGAACGTTCGCCAAAAACGTATAAAACGGTGGTAAAACTGGCAAACAATGGCGAGTCACGTCAGCGACAATACAGTTGCAGGGTTAAAAGTACATATTTAAAATGATTAAGTTTGACTTGTTGACGCGTCGCGGCTGGTTATCGAATTTCGGAAATCGAGCGACCGTGTCCTGGCCGGTTCCAAATAATTTTTCATGGTTGGTTCACTGTTGACTTTCGTCTTGAGATTTCATATAATTACCAGGTCTAACTTATGCGACCAATGGCTTCATTTGTTATTAAAATATAAGCTCACAATGCCGTGATTTGGATTTAGTAAGTGCATATCGATATTGAAAATGGAATAAGTCCAATCTCTTTCGTCAATCTTGTTAAGCTGGCTAGGAATAACAAGTGAGTAGCCAGGCTGTGTAGAGTCGTGTTTGCGGTCGGCTGGCGGACACCATTGGCGGCTGCCTCGCGATCCATCATGACGACAATCTATCACCAAGTCTGCCCGACTACAACCGACACGAATGTTCTACACATTATATATCGTATAAATACATCTACATATAACTACTCGCATGTGGGTGTCCATATTCTAACTTTAAGTGCGCAGTAGGTAGCCATAAAAACGTTCAGCGATATACGATCTATACGATCATAAACCAAAGCGACAGGTTTCTATGGTAATTTGACACTGAGTATTTTCTATGCTAGGCTTAGGATCCGTCTAGTTTGGCTTCCCACTAAGTCTGAGAAGGAATGTAGTTTAAGACGCTATAACTGGTTTCTAATTAAAGCGACGCGTCGTATGAGCAACTGAATCAAAAAACTGATCTGGTTGAATGTCATCGTCATGGTTTCACAGTGTTTTATTTTGTTCTTGCGAATGCAACATAGTAGGTAGTGGTGGCTATCTCGTGGTCCATCTCTGTTAATTAGTTTTTTGTCGGCAGCGGCGGGGCGGGCCGGCCGACGCCATCAAATTACGATGAGTCGGCCTTTCGGCTACCGGCGCCGCGGCCAACAATAATTATACACTCGTTACTACCGTGCTGCGCCCGCGCACCCAGCTACGCACACATGTGACGAATGCTCAATAAATGAAATCGAAGAAATTGTTTTGACATGGAATAATTAATAAACGAAATTGATTGAACCTAATATAATGTAGAGATGTTTGTTCTTAACGACCACAAGCGTCAGTTCCGACCTTGTTGATCACATTTAACAAGATAAGGTCTTCGGCTAGTGTTAATGTTTTATAGATATCAGCTGATCATATTGGAGATTTTCTAAACGCCCATATATTATATGCGCATTGATAGGGAAGGGCGCACGCGCGAGTCGACCAGTGTCGACGATAAATTCCATCGATAAAATCGGCGGCGTCGACGGCGCGCCCGGTAATTTCTTAACGACAGCGTAACCTGGTGGCGACGCGTGCGCGTACATTTTATTTCTCTCGCATCAAGAAGCCGACTCCGAAATAATCGTTCACCACTCAACTTAGATGGTAATCAAGGCGACTATTAACGACCATCTTAATGTAACTTTTTTGGGCAATGAGTTAGAAAGGTTTCGTCCGAAAGCAGTTACATGTGTAACTCGTAAGTTAAGTAATTTTCAATGATCACGATTGGGACAAATTGTTCTTGAATTAATAAAAAATAACCGTGGTCAATAAATTAACATTGCGCTTCATATATTTTATATACGCTGTAGTAAGATGAATAGTTTGCGCGGAGATGAGTCAGGTTGTTTTCTTTTTAGAAGTGGTCAGTAGTTGGGGCATTGTGTTTTTAATTGAATATAGGTAGAGGTGGAGAGGCGGCTACCGGCTACATTGTTGATGCTATTCACACTGCTCGAGAGCGCTTTCTACTAATTACCGCGTACACCTAACGATGTAGGGTTGTCACTTATTTATCAATTAACAGAATAATCATTATAAAGTTATAAAACGGTGTGCCAATGTTTTAACATGGCAAAGGTATTTTATTAAATATTGTATTTAAATATAGGTACTAAACCTTGGCTTAACTAAATTGTATAAAATTATAGTATACACCTAAAATAGATACTGGTAATAAATTAAAACGTTCCAAAGGTTTTTATGTTATTATCATTGTACACAAGTTGATTTGACATTCCATTATGTTCTGAACATAATTGGCCGACGTTGTTGCAACCCTAAACGGCGTAGTTGCGTTGTATGTACGTGCAGCTATGTTACATTATCTTTAATTAAAAACTTCTCTAGATTAGTCAGAGTCACAAAAAGGGTTACGAGGGATCAAGCGAAACACCTTCGGGATTCGTCACGAATCAAATTTATTTTTATTTTCTAAGAATCCTTTGTTGAAGTTAACCGAATTTGTTGTTCAATAAAAAGTGCCTAATTAAGAAATGTTCGAGCTGCTGTTAGGAGATTTGTGGTCCTTTTGTTCTGGATTCTAATTTATACGATTTGTTTAGGTCTGCCGTTCGAGTTTGTGTCGGATAAGGTTTATGTGGCCAGGCTGGAACGATTGATCGCTTAAAGTGTGTATGTAGGCTTAGATAGAGTGGTAGTTTAGTAATTGGACGCTTCTGAATTGTGAGTTCTTCATTTATTATTGTGCTTTCTTTTTCTCTTGTATAAAGTTTTACTACGATGTAACGAGATGCATAGCTATTCGATCAAAGTACCTACCTTATAAAATATCCAAAAACCATTATATTAGGTGCACCTTAATACAGACTCATAACATGACATTTTGCATAAAGCGGAGTGCAGACTGGCAATCGGCTATCAGGCCGGTGGTCGCGTCTCGTCGGCTGCTTAGCGCAACGATAATGGCCGCCATTACGCGTCATTCCCAACATTCCTGCGTCGCGTACGTACACAATAACAACGTTGCGTATCGACGACAAAACGCCGCAGTCGTGAACTCGGCTCGAGGGTCAAACACTACAATGAATGCCGGGATATTTATAACAGTTACTTTCACCATCAAGGCGTCGGAATTTTGGTAAGCAGTTGAACATGCAGTTCTGTTGGTTGAAGTATGATCATACCATTGTAATAGTATTGGGTAACATATCGATATCTGTACTCCTCGTAATTGCTACAATAATCAAAGTTTATCTAAATAACATACCTAATTTTAGATAGGTAGATGATAAAGAAGCTTTAGTAAGCTTTCAATGAAATAATGATAGAACTTGACCTGAACCTGTCCATAACTTTCGCAACATACGGTTGCTTTTAGCACTGGAAATAGAGTGCTCGTTATGCCAATGTAAGTAAGTAGTCGCCTGATCGCAGTGGTCACATCTTTGTTCAACAAGGCAACGAGGGACGCGAGACTCGGAGGCGCGCAATGAGAGTCGCGGCATAATTGCGCGCGGCCGCAGCCTAATGTGCGGTGTCGCGGAATGTAGCACTTTCCATGTTAACGAGCGTGTATACCGCCCCATCACGCATCCTACCCACTGCTCCACAACTCGCCGCAACGTCCGCCGTTTTATCCTCACACAAGTAACACCTATTTGTGGTAATCCTCATCCTATTTTATTACTAAATTTATGATCACCAAGATTTATACTTCAGCTACTTAGTTAATAACGATGCGCCCATCCAATAAGGCAATTTACAGAAATGAATAAACCACTGGATTTCTGTACATCAACACCGAGACGTACGCTTTCATTACGTACGGAAATAAATCAAAATAATACCAACGTAAAAGATAGCGAATGGAAAATCATCCCCTCCCTGCGCGCCCGCCACCGCGTGATTTATGCCTGTAATTTTCCGGGCGGTTACGTAAGTAACTCGCGATTTTTCTCTCTGCACACACGTAATTAGATAATTTTCATGAATTTCTCGGACCGACGAACCCGGAAGGCTTAGCTTTAATATATTATGTTCGCCTTCAAGTTCTTTTTTCGCAAAGTAACACGTAGAATAGATTAAGAACACAAGGCACGTTTTTATGTTTACAGCGTTTCTTTTTCATAGTGCAGTCGAAAAAGGTAAGTCACGCGTACAATTTTTGCTTACAACTTGGGCGCAACTCGGAAGATCTTTATTTATAATAAGAGGATTAATAAAGCATACAAGCTGTGAATTAATAAGGTGGCAAGGACCGGTCGCCCACCGCTCCCCGGGCCGTTCCCGTATTAATTTCTGTCACAGATTTAATTGCTCACCTCTGGCTTAAGCTTTTTAATAAATTCGAGGACAGACAACGAAACGCGACGCGACCAAAAAATACACGACCGGGGCGCGGTCGACCAAAAAAAGGACGGATTTTAATTTATAAAAGACAGGACAAACGATTAATAATTTATTTGTATCCTCGGTTTCTTGCGCGAGAGGGTCGAGCGTTAAAAACAACCGTTAAAACCGGCGACTTTGTATAGCTCGCGCTTAGCCCGAAATGCCAATTGCGGGTAGACACAAGTATACAGCGAGCCGGAATGTCGCTTTAAAAAACCTTGCAAATAAATAAATCGCGTCGCACGCACCGGCCGCGCAAAAAAACATCCACCATATTCGATTCTTTAATGTGATTTTTAAAAAAATAGAAGTAAGCGGAGGCTGCCTCCGATTGAAAATGAATGAGGGCGAGCGCGATAGTGGAAATTAGCATTGAGGTAGGATTCAGGAGCGGCTTTTGTGCGATTATATCGAGGTGTATTCTTTGCGCTTTTTACGGCGGCGGCGCGCCCGGCGCGTCTTTTCAGTCCCTATTACGATCCTGTCGCCTTTTTGTTGCAGATAATTATTGTCACCCTACGATATCGCTTCTATATCTACCTACGTACCATATACTTTCAGATTGAGGATTAAAAATTTAACATTCCATGCCGGTTGCCGTCCACTAGTTCTTTGTTCAAGTAGGTATCAATACCTATTAGGTATACAATAAAATCAAATTGTAGAAATATGTAAGTATTTCATTTAGATTGTACCTAATGTAAGGAAAGATAATGTTGGATTAAAATAACATGGTGTGCAACAATAGACTGGAACGTACAATCGGACTCTATGTAAACAAGCCGCATAACGTAGATTAGATCACTGGTGACGTTGGCGCGGTCAGTGCGATTCATAAATTAGCGATTACGCATATATCCAATAATAAAGGCAACAATGGGATTGAATGCAGATGAGCGGGGCGAGCGAGGCGGGAACGTTGCCCGCCGATCGACATTTGTATGCGCTATCTAAGCGCACAATTGGATGCCGGCGCGACTCTTCGCGCTAATGGTACACTATCGAGCGATCGCACACCGCCGCTTGAAAAGTGGAGACCGCCGCGGAATACGGACCACACGCCCGTTTACTGGCCACAATAAATAAATAAACATTCCCAATGATCTGTGAGTCGAGGGGAAACAATTGTTGTGCTGTTTCTGCGCGAGTTATTTGAGCAGCTTAGCGAAATGGGTTAATTGTTATCATAATATTTGTACAAACACATACACGTTACCTATGTAGAATACAACTTCCGTAGATGGTTGCAAAAATGGGGTCACTGCCAACAACCCCGCCTGACAACTGTGGATACAGCCAGCCACAAAACAACTTCGGTTAAATAATGAAACACTTAACACGTTCAACTAAATTGATTTCAATAAGATGGTGCCAATAAATATTCCATGCTTAAAACGTGTTTCATCGACACCTTATTAATATCCGTTGAAACTTATAATCCAAACTTAATATGTACCTACTTAATACAATCAAATCAATTTACCGCAACGTAAAATATGAGATTGTATAAGGATGAATCTCATTACCGTTCTCAAAAACAAGCAATTAAGAAGAAATGTCAAAAAACTTAATAATATTTAATGGCGTCCGAAAAATAATTATATAGCATTTTTGTATTATTAACTCCGACGATTTAAAAAGGTCGGCATAATTAACGTGTGCAATAACAATCATTTTAATGTTTAATATTAAGCCTTTATGGTAAAATTTGCATATTGCGGTGATTCTTTAGCTTTATCGCGTTAATTCACAAATAATTATTGTGTAAATATGTTTCGCGGAACTTCCTCGCATATTCCTACGATCAGATACGTAGGTGCTGGAGGGGTTTGGAGTTTTAAAATAAGGGTTAATTGTTGGTAATAAAATTACATGAGCAAATTATTTAGAAGACGACTAAGTGATATTATTGCTGTTAAGCATGATTTAAAATGCCAAAATTGCAACAATATTGATTTCAGTAGGTACATTGTATTATAATTGCCATTAATTGTGCCTATCTATAAATTATAAACAAAAGGCAGTCCACCTGATGTCTCTTCCAAAAATAGACAATAAAACCTCATTTTCTAAAACCAAATGTGATAAAGATGAACCAGCGTATATACGACGTCTTACGGGACTTGTGTCCTCATTCTGAATTACTCGACGTCTATTGACG
The DNA here is from genome assembly GCA_946251915.1 of Abrostola triplasia. Lineage (NCBI taxonomy): Eukaryota > Metazoa > Arthropoda > Insecta > Lepidoptera > Noctuidae > Abrostola > Abrostola triplasia. Next base: position 5,130,612 of record OX276433.1, read on the forward strand.
TCTTCAGTTGACACAAATCTAATGCCACATCATTTATCAAAGTCGCTTAGGTCTGCAAGGAAATTACAGACAACCAAATGCCATATTTTTGTATGTAGGTACTAGTAGATACAAAAGGGCATTTAATAAGTTTTCATGTTCTCCCATATTTACAATAGATGTTATGTAAAAGCGAATGATTACAAATATCGATGTTAGTATGTGTCGATTTGTATTTGTGTTAAATTAATAAATAATTATTTTAAAATTGTTAGAGAACGAGATACGATGTTTTTGTATTATGTGAGCAAATATTGAAACAATGTGTTCAACGACAAGATGTAATCTGATGGTCTAAACTTATATCCTAGAGTAGGTATATTAATAGTTAATCTCGAGTTTGCATCAAGGTATGTATTAGAAATCTTAAAATACTAGTTTATCTATTTCAAATATGACAAAGCTTAATTTAAATGTTGGAATCTCTTTGGAACTAATCATAATTAAAAAGGGAGCTTCATGTTCGATTGTAGGTATAGGTTATATTAGATATATATTTTTTAAATTATTATCACACACAGTTATCTAATTTATAGATACGCTCTTGTGATTCCGTATCCACTAGTGAGTTTAAAACTCCTATAGAGTAATGATAATGACCCAGATGCTACTCAAACGTTTTAATAAAAGCCAATGTGTTTAATTTACCCATACATTAGAATAGACGTCGGCTTCAATATATTGACCGGAGTCCGAATATTACGATTTGCCAATTGATATCGCCAAATTTATTGTTGTGTCAATGAGGCCGTCTGCTTGCTGATTGAAATGCGTTTGTATTATTTTAATGTACTGCGTAATTATTTTGTGGAAAGACGTTAAATAAAATGTCTTCGAGTTACGTAAGATAATCGAAAACAAAAGACAAATTACCCATCAGAATATGAGAAAATATGCTTGATTAGGACTTTAATTGTCAGTTTAGAAATCTTAACTTGAGTTATAACTATCAATGTCGTAGTATTTTGAAGTCGATGATCAGTCTTCATATCCTCGGTTTGTTGCTTTTAGTTTCTGCCCTACCGATTCTACCGAGTCTCTAAAGGAAGTGAATAATGATAATACTATGTTTATACTTAAGGCGTACCCTATTACAAAGCTCGTAAAGTTTATATTACATACAAGAAATGTTTAAATGCTCTCCTGTAGTTTCTCTAGGACTTACATCTAAAAGTGGTAATAAGATAGTCGATCGGGTACTGTTCCGCTCGTTTCCTTGAACTTAACAAGAATCCACCTATAACATAATTTACTAAGAAAAAATACCGTTTCTTAAAAATACTTTTGTACTAGAAATCATAAAGTTAATATCTGCAAAGAATGATTTCAGGGAAGCAGTTGTTTATTGTTCGGGACTTTGTTTAATCGCAAGGAAGTCTTAGTTTATAGAAACTTCTAGAGCCTTGAGAAAGAGATACGAGTACGGGGTAAGTTTAAATTAAGATTAAATACTTTTAATTCATACCTACAGACAAACTGCATTGTTTTAGTATATAAGTTTTATAGTAAAAATACTTAATTAATAAATAATAACTTACATTTGGAATACTACCTTAAAACTTGGAAAGCGATAGGTACCTACCTACTTATCGAATATTAGGTTTCCATAACAAACCCAATAACGTTTTCCGAAATATAAATACAACCAATGTATGTCCTTATTTTCATTCTTAATTAACATAAATCAATCACCAGCGTGTCCAAAAAGAATTTAATGAGTCAGATCAGAAAAGAGGATACATACAATGTAAAACAATTGAAATTCATTGAAAATAGATTCATTTAGAACGGAAAAGTGAATAGGGCGGTGCGTTCAGTGAGTCCTCTGTCCTGACTAATAACACTATGATTAATATCCCGGATATACTGCGTAAGGGGGAGCCGTCGTGATACAAAGTTTCATAAAAAATATTATCATTTTATAATGAAATATAGCTTAGCATGTGTACTATGTAAATAGGGATAAGACGTGAGTTACGGTTTCATTAGGTTGTGATTATATCATATTTTATTGTTAGGTATTAAGATCAGATGTGTCAAAGCAGTATTGTAGTCGTGAGTATGTTAACCACATGGTATATGAAACTCTGTCTATGTATAGTTAAAAGTAGGTACCGAAATATAATTAGTTTTATACTTAGTCTGAAACCAACCAAAATCTTCAGGAAAATATATCGCTCGATCTAGATAATTGTTTATACAGATAACGTCTAAAGTCTAGAGAGATCATAAACATAAGAATGCTTTACCGCTTCAAATAGTCAGACAGTTAAGAAACGGAAGCAAGATAAAGAGAATTAAAACTAAAATTGACACAGGTATTTAGTCTTGCAAGTATTTCTTATTTATAACTCCATATCTAAAAAAATGAACAACGACTTATAGTAGGTATAACCACGGCTTTATTTAAGTTCAAATCCATTTGATACGTACATAATTATAATCAACAAACAAGATTAACAAAAAACATAAAAGTATCAAATGATGATGACTGGGATAAATGCAACAGGATAATGGAAGTAACGAAAAAGAGAGGCCACTAACTCTTACGCAGGTACAAGTAATTATAAGAAGTTTGTTATTTGGTGCTTTTATAATATAATAATCAAGGGTTATACGAGCTTTCTGCAGAGTGCTCTGTGCTTAGAGATCGACTTATAGCCTATTTGACATTCTAAAACTTCTTTAACAACTTACTTGACCTTGAAAAATAACTAAACTATTACTTCAATTTAAATAACCTGGCTTCGAAAATGTAAGACTACTTGCTGCCTTCTTAGGAATTATATTATCTCATTTACTATGAAGCAAATATTTCGAAGTTATCATCATCAACCGGAAGACGTCCACTGTTGAACAAAGGCGAAATACGAAAAATACCTCTGCGAATTTCGTCAAGAATCTATGCAAAACCTTTGCCAGTAATCTTGCAACTTTATCTCGATAGTTCAGCGCCCAATACGTCGCTGGACGACGCGTAGTAAGTGATAAATAAAACGTAATTGAGAGACGGAAGCAGCCAATGAGTAAATCTCGTCCGTCAATTTATTTAAATTATTTATTAGTGGTTCGCTATAGACACCCGACGATCAGCCCAGCGCGGCGGATGGACGCCCCTCTGATGCAATTATGGCAGATGAATATTGCTATCGATATCTGCTGATGCGCATTGAAGAAGGAAGGAGGTTTTAACGAAAGGATAAAGGAGACGTCAAAGCAAAAGGACTGGAGAGCTCTGCTATTGTATATGTAGGTATTATTTGAATGAGAAAGGTGTATAATAATTTGTTATAGGATACTTTTTAAATAGATAACATTGGACCTTTATAACTTCTTAAAGTACAAACAGTTTAATAGAATAAAATATTTATTCAAATACAATTGGTAAAATACATCGTACATCTTGAAATAACATAGGTAATAGACTTTTAGGTGCCTGCACTAGGTTAAACCTGTATCACAGGCAGTATGAGAGCTTATGTCAAGAGGAAGGCAGTTCATAAATCCTCGTTTAATTCGTGAATATTTGAACAGTTTTAATTAAGTGTATCGATACGAGGAACCATCGACTAAACGGCAACAAAAGACTAAATCACATCACGAATTAGTTAATTTGTGCAGACACAACACAATGGACGAGGAAATAACACATACAGACGTATCTACGTATGTATGTACCGGGAGATTGTAATTGGCGTAATTGGACGAATCTGGACGCACTTAATAATGCCCCATTGTCGTCATTCAAATGGCAATTCATCGTTTGTAAAAGATATGATTCATTACTTTTAAATTAAAAAGTTTTATGTGCTAACTCAGCTGGCAGCGTTTGTCTTTTGTTCAGTTGGTGAGTAAACGGTTATCCTGTATCATTTGTCATTTATTAGATAAAGATTAAACACACGTCTCGAGTACTTATCAATCGAGGAGAGAAGATAATTATAAAACTCCTTACGATCTTATATGTTAGGAAAATCAAAAAATCCATAGTCCTATATTTTAGCAATAATCTTTGCGTAAATAAATAGTAGAGACAATACTCTTCTTCTTTACTGCTGCTTTACCAAGAGTGATTGATTCTTGTCACATTGGTTATTTACTATCATAAGCGTAAACTCTATAAAACTGTTCTCACGTAAGCTTGCGGTAAAAATTCTTTATAATTACTCCATCGCGAAAGAGTTATTGTTATTACTTATTTCTGATGCCAGTGCGTAACTTAACTATGGCTAAGATCTCAAACAAGTAGGCAGAACTTATCAGAATACCTGTGAGGCGGTGCAATTTATTGTTACGTTTCGCAGGGTGAGTGACAACTTGATGAGTACTAAAAGCCGAACTTAGGGGAAGGAAATGTCTTCCTCAAAGGTTCGCACTTGGCACCGGTCTTTTAGTGATGTTAGATGGCTAGAGCCGCTTATGATTACGAGGGCTCTAATATTAGTTTGCCTACTCTATTGTGAGAAGAGAGAAATGAATCTCCAGAACCTAACTAATAAAGCAGTAAACATGATTAAAACATTGTGTAGGTACATGAGTGGTATCCTATCAGAAGTCCAATTGTCTTCAAGTCCGCTAAACATTGCTCTAGACCGAATCATACTAAATATAATAATATGTGTAGACATATGTATTTGATGTCTTTATTTGCCTCGGGAATCATATTGGAGTCATATCTATAGAACGAGTATGAATTCAAAGCATATTACTTTCAGCTAGTGCTAGATTTTTTCACAATATTTTAATCTAGCTATATTACGTGAGCGCTATTGTAATATTTACCGTTACTTTTAATATTTTCCAAAATCCTACGAATTATGGTTACTCGTGCTGGGGTTACTGATCTGTAAGTTGTTTTGAGAGCATATGACTAACGTATGTATAACTAATGTATGTTTTAGGCTTCATCTTTCAGATATTTTTAATTAATTCGTTCAAAATCAGTTTTTTTTATGACAGTAACCTCGATATATGACGATCAAATTATTGCAAACAATTAAATACTTGATTTTACACTAGGCATATTCTTTTATTTTTCATACAACTTACCATTTTGTGGCGATTGGTGCACATAGAGTCACTCTTTTTGTGTAAAATGAGCAGACCCGGGATTTCAGACTTACCTGATGTTCACAGCAATGCAGTGTCCAATTGCTAAGTCAAGAAGATTTTCTTGTAAGTCTAAATACAAATCCAAGTCTTGTATAACGGATGATGATGGACGACTTTAATTTTTTTTTAAAACGTCGCCTTACACTATGCTTTTCTCTTGTGTCGTGGGTGCGTGTTACAAACATGAAATATCACATATACAAACACCCAGACTCGGGACAAATATCTGCGGTTCGCACAAATTTAGGTCCCGTGCGGGAATCGAACCCGCAACCCTTAGCACAGCAGTCCAATCGCTTAACCACTGCGCCAATCAGGTCGTGAAATATATGTCAAAAGCTAGTGTTTTGAAATCTTCATTTAAATACATATCCTACACTTACCCATTGATATCGGTGACGGACCAGAAGTGTCTGAGCACAGCCTTGGCCAGCAGGTACCAGATCTGCGTCCACACCCACGAGGACTTGTCGATGGAGGCCGATAGGAACGCCTTGGTCTCCTCATCTGGGTACAGTTGCACGAACTTCTGTATCAAGTCCGGAGACAGCCGGTCCTTATTGACCCGGTACCACTGCAACAAAATAAGAACTTAAGAATGCTTCTATGGCAATTCAAATTCAAAATGTTTTTATCATGTAAACCAATTAGTAGCGCTCATGAAACGTTAAAATGCTAGTTGCACGGTGCCAAAAATGGCATTCCTATGGAGAACAACCAGCAAAAAACTCTAAAGGTTACTCTTTGAAATAAAATATGGTACAATATATTAAGTTTACAAAGTGTTTCATTATGCGCAATGGACCCGGTGGCTTAATGAATGGCAATTAACTAGCTACTACAAATTGGGTGTATGCACTCCTGCGTCTTCGTGGATTACAAGTGTGATTTGGTAATCAAATAGGGCCATTGGTCATTTTAATACATCAAAATTGCTCGATATTATTGGTCTACTGAAAAATATACATATTTCATGTCCCTTTATTGTAAATTAATTAGAAATTACAATACATCTTCCTAAACATATATCTTGTTATAAAAAGTTGCATAATTTCCTTATGAAGTATAAGTATAACTTAGATCTAGATGAGACTTGTAAAGTAAGACATGCTGCGTCTACAGCGTTACATATTAGTAATGACATGATTAAAGGCAAATCGCAATTTCTTCTTCTCGACCATTATACAAATTGATGTTTAACAACCCATTGCAGCAGTTCTTAATGAAAGCATACAAAAAAGAGTAATCGAGTGCAAATAAGAGAGTGTAGTATGAAAGGAGCGTGCATCTCGTCACCCGTTGTGTGTTTAAGTCAGCCGCAGCGGCCCTACAAAGGGCAACGCGGCGGCTGTTAATTTCACGCTGCCTCGAATTAACATTTCTTTACGCCACAGAATAATGACGAATTAAAAAACTTCTCGCCTCTACATGTAGCCGTAATGACGGCGAGCGGTGAGCGAGACGGACGATGCGAACTCATCAGCCCAACTTAATTAATGCCAGATCTGTCTTTGTATTAAAATCGAACGGCGCCCGAACAAAAAAGTGGGAAGGCGGGCTGCCTGCATATTAAACAGGGTTCTCCGAATTGTTTAATTAGTGCGTGTAATTAACGTGTGTTTAATTACGGTACATCAGGTGTAATATTTTTTCAGTTTAATATATATATTTTAATAATATTGACGCAAATCGCAAAACTGCAATGAAACATGCTTTAAAAACATGATTGGGTAATTTGATCAGATCGCAAAAATAAAGGTACAAGATAAAGCAGAAAATATTTCAGTTTAAATATTTGTCAAAAATGTAAGTGTAAATGTCAGTAGAGGCTGACAAATGACAACATCAGTGACAGAATACAGCTTCAGAAGTCAACACACGGAACTCCAAATTGTCTAAAACCGGTAGTTGAAACAATCGTCACGGCAAATCGAAACGTCAGGCCGGGAGCTCGTATTCAATTTTATAGTGAGTTCGACTCGGAGCGGCGATAAATGATGGCCGCCTTTACTTTGTGTAATACAATCAATGTTTTATACTATTATTCATCCGATTAGGCACCGTTTCTTTTTTTGGTTCTGCTACTAGTATTTCTAGATCTGTTTTTATGTATCAGTTGTTTTTATCTTTGGGCTTAGCAGGAGCAGCATGAAGTATTTTTACAAGACAGTTGAACTTTAGATTCGTAATTTAAAAACAAATAATTAGGTACTTAAATAAAACAAGCGACAGACACAACAACAGTACTTATTCCATCATGAAATTGTTTCATAGTTGACAGATTTATTAAGTAGCCATATGGTTTAGAAGCAAAAGTCAAATGGCAGCATAACCATCATAATATCTAAAACATTTTACGACGTACGGCAAAAAGTATCGTAAAAACCGAGGGAAATAAATATTTAGTACCGAATACTGATAGCGAATCACGTTGGTGATTATGCAATGCGCCGTCTTTACATTTAAAATAGCCTGCATCGGAACTACGGCATTCGACGAGGTATATCTCCAGACGGAATACAAATCGTGGAAATTTTTGAATTCTGAAGTCTGAAGAATCATCAAATTTATTCAAAACACAAATAACGGTTTCCCGTGACGAATTATATTTTAAATTGATAAAATTAGGCTTAACTCAAAATTTTAGACCGTTCTTAAGAAAGTGATATTAATTGTTGGAAAGGAATAGAGATTAATGTAGGAGTTGATCAACCTATAACTGTTAAGAATTAGAGAAATATGTAAGTATCTATTTCTAATATGGTAACTCTGTATCTACTTTGCGTAAATTAATGATAAGCTAATGGATACACTTTTTGAAGTTGGAGTACTTCCTTGTTATTCTATACAGTAGACAAGAGGCACCCGTTCGATTATTTATGAGAGTCTATGTTTAGGATTCATTTTCTGCTCGTGTAAGTTAGATTTGCATGAATAACAATTACCTCATTTTAAAAATCTACCTGTTGAGGAAGACAAATCGTGAATGATTTATTCAATCCGACGACTTATCGAGGCCGAGTCCGTTTCTTATTTATTTTACAGTCTATGTGGGTTACCGATTTTCGCAGAATGGTCAACAGGTCAGATGATAATAAAATGTTTTATTTTATTTTCGTTTGTGTTTCACACTTGTCATTCGGCCAGTCATAGCCTTCAATGCGATCATTATACTCGGCTGACTCGTTAGCGCGCAGGTCAGCGCAGACGCATCCACGGAACGAATGGAAGGATCCAGCTCCTTTATCCACCGGTCGTTCGCCTCCAGCTAATGAATCAAAGCCCTTAGTGTGAGCATATTGTCAATACGAAGCGAAATATTAACGCTGAACGCGCTCAGCCCGCACAATGCCAGATTAATTCCCATTTAAATGTGCGAATAAATGGCGGAGCAGCGGCCATTTAAAAGCAGCCACTACGACCAGTGACGTTTTGTTTGACTTCTACACATCAATTCATCGATACATGAATGCTGAATAAATGGCTTTGAAAAGCGCATTCCCACAATTTGTCTCGACATGTGAAAGATAAAATTTCCGTCTTAGCCTACCTCGGTATATAATGAAGCCTGATTCATCACCGTTATATTAGTTTAACAAATTGCATAACGAGATAATGAGGTTGAAGCTAAAGCTTTGTAGCAGCCTAAACCTAAATGGCATGTACACACAAGATGCAAGCGTTCAGGGTGTGCTGGGGTAAGTATAAAACATAGTACGTTTGCGAGCTAAGTGGCGCATGGGATCCCGGTGGATTTGCCAGTAAGCGGCTCGGAAGCTTGTTTGCCGGGCGCTCCATTAAAATGGGATCAGGCGGGATGCAGATCGCTTGGACGTACTACAACCGGGACGCATGAGACTCCGCGTTCGGGAGATATACGACGTACAATATTGATTATACCCGACGTTAGCGTATGTGTTCACATGATGAACCTACTTGAGATGTAATGCAGGTAGTCCAAGATTTATGTTTTTCGTGTTTACTACCAATGTTAATGAAATTTGTATTTTTAGAAGAGGTATAACATAGCTAATTCGTTATTTTTACAATTACAGAAATATAATTTACAAGCATGTAATAAAAAGAGATAAATCTTCGTGGACCTTGTCATCTTGGTCTTTGCTTTTTCTTTCTATGGCTGTCAATATGACAAGATTCTGAAGAATTCAAACTATTTTTTAATGCGATACTATAAATATTTGATTGATTACAGAAAAAAGAATAATAAAGCAGACTTATATGTAATTCCTAGCAAACAGTTATTGGGTAGTGAATAAACTATGGTAATAGCCCCAGGGTTAGATGTATGATAGCGATACTCTCAATTAAAACCCTATGCATGACTTATTGCGGCGAAACAATTGATTTCGATTAACACTCGACAATGCTACTAAACAATAAAGCATTCTATCAGATACGCATATATTTTAGCAGATTTATATGTTCATGTGTCCAAAGGATAGTAGATACACAGAAGTGACAAACTGCATGCATGACAAATCATATTGAAAACAAAATGGAAAATATTGTACCTATCTTAAACACGTCATTGGAATTATTATTTGGTAAAATTACGTTTTAATGTTGTTTAACAATCTTCGTAAGTTGGAAGATAAGTTTATTTTTTGCCGTTCTACAATCGGGCATATTATTATAGCACAAACAAAAACCTTGATAAGAAAAGGTTGAATTAATGGGAATTTGTTTTGGAACCTATATTTCACGACCGACCTCTTCACTGATCTTTGTTCTATGGTATCACGAGCAGGCCCGGGGGCCACCGTTGCGTAATTGTTTTAAACTCGTCTTTTAATTGTTCTATCGGGGGTTGGGATTTATGGGCCGACGTGATCTCCAGCCTTAATGCCATTCACATTCATTTGTGCTATTATTTCCGCATCGCCGGTCCATGGGAATGCACCGTCTACCAATTTAATCAACTAACTAAATTTGTTAGGCTATTAAATTACCATTTATAATTTATTTGGGGTATCGTGCAAGAAATTAATTAAATATCATAAATGGTTCTCATTAAAGACTATTTATAATGAACATAATTATAAAAATGTCCATAAGAATATTATGTAGATTTCAAGGTATGACACTTTTCAGGCAGTAAGGTTGAAAGTCTGGCTAGTGCAGTTAAACAACCTACTTACGTGTGAGTAAAACTATATGTCTAACAATAATAAATTTACTTAACCATTTAATATTAAAGCCATGTTATATCCATAAGGACATAACGTGGCTAAAGAGAACTTAAACCTAAGTGATATGCCTATGCATATCACTTAAGTTTAAGATCGCTTTTGCGAACTCGATCACATAAAATGGACTGAAAAAAAAAGGGAGTTGCATGAGACACAACGTCATCTGCAGCGTGGGCACGCGTTCAAGAGATTTACGAGTGTATTTAAACTGGTTTTACATTAAGCACCAACTTGGCCGATTTGATCGTAAAATCAGCCGTTATGTTTCGAGACAATATCGTCGCTGGTTACCACCCAAGCGGTGGACGGTTAAATTAACTTCAGGTTAACTATGGGTCACTTCTTTGGCGAAGTCCATTGATTGAATCGTGGCACGCCTGTTACTGAGCAATATATAACCTACACACAAATTGTCCATATACATATGTTTAGATTTGTTGGGTGCGACTAAGCGATTCTGTTCGGTACAATAAAGTTGTTTGCCGTCGAAGGTTGTTTAAATAACTAGTGTTTATTTAAGGTGTTGGAATGGAAATTACTCGTTGGTAAAGAGAGCAATTAAGCGCGCTCACGCCCGGACGATTGTTCGGACGCAATCGTCGATGGCCCTACCCATTGTCCGCTGAAATTAACAGTGGCCGTAAAAAAGCACATTTACCGAATGAGCGAAGTCTAATAAAAAATTGTTACAAATAAATGTTAATCATATAAAAAATAGAATGTACAGAATACAATAGGCAGTTGACGCACATTGAGGAATTAGGTATAATTTACTATTTAATTTTGTCATGACGTCGTTAGATTTCAAGGAAAATTACAATTTATAGGATTTTTATACGATACGGTATGTATCATATGTAATTTAAGTTCTATAAGAATTTGATAAGATTAGCTGCTCCCATTTTAAAATGAAAATTCTTATGAAGCCGACAAGGCCGACCTTGAGGCTGCGAACCGACACCTACAGGCCCCACATAAGTCATTTCTTATTCATTGATTTACAAAATTCACATATTAACAATGTCGGTATTTCATAAAAACAAGTTTTATAACATACTCAGAAGCGTTACTTTATAGATTTTGAAATTAGATTCTTTATGGGATCAACTTTCAGAGATAATTTAGATGAGGAAGCACAGTTAGTCAAAAAGCAACTAAAAACTTCTTGGTTGACTTTACCCTAAGGCATACAATGTTATAAATAGAAGATTCAAATATACAATTATTATTTATTTTATTTATTATTTCAGCCATGATCGTCCCACTGCAGGGCAAAGGCCTCCCTTTCCTTCCTCCATTTATATATATATATATATTTCCATTTCCTTAATATACAATTAATGTATATTAAGTCGTTTCACCTGAATTACTATTGTATCTATTCCACTAAGAGAACTAGTCATTTGAGAGTCTAATAGACTCTATGGTCACGTGATTCCATGGTGTTTTATCTGTGTGACAACATATCGGTTAAGCGCCATGCATATGGATTCTTTTGTTTGAATAATAAGTATGGTCTATTTAAAAAAGGCTGGAATTAGTATCTCTGAATATTCCGGAATACTCTACATTTAACAGAAAATCAGTTGAATTCTATAAAGTAACAACGAGTACTTAACATTATTAAAATAACAGATTTTGGGTTTAAATGAAGTTTACTCAGTCAAGACTTATTTTTCAGACATAATAAACGTGCAATGGGGATCTTAAAAACCATTGAGGATATTCTTGAAAGCTGTTAAGAGACAGGTCCTAAGTAAGGGTTTGTTAACAGTATCATTAGTTTGAGATGTCACAATATTCTTCCGTCAGAGGCCAATCGAACGGCAGCTGATTGAATTGATTGAAAAAGAAACGTAGAGGGGGTGTCGAGGCCGGTGCCTGGTCCACCGGTATTTTTATAGCCTGTACACGTCCCACGACGCGAGGGCGACACATTCTCGACGAGGCGACGTTTTTGCTACGCCAACTTTCATTAGACACCGCGCGCCGCGGGACCGAGGCGTTTCCTTTTAATAAATGAGTTATGCGTTTATATCCAAGATGGCTGCCCGCTTTATACCATAGGGTGTCAAGAATGTTACGATGGCCGCGAGCTTTTTGACTTATACAGTTGCATTGTTTAAGAAAATTATTGTTTTGATTATTTTATTTGGATACCGACTGTTATTATCTCATTTGAGAAGTCTCGCTATACGATGCGCCAGATAATCTGGTAGATTTTGAAAGGAATGAACATCAGTTAAGTCATGGTAATTATAATCTGAAGTATGGTTACAAAAGTTTAGATTACCAAGATAGCAATACAACTAATCCAACAGTCGGTGTAAGTTGATGCGTAGCTGTCAGTGTGGAATTCGTCAAAATTGTGCGCAGGTATTTCCACATTCGGTTGGCACGTACAATCTTTTTGTTAGCTGTAAATGTCCTCAAACTCCGCAAGGCCCGCAGTTGTCAACTTTTCGTGTATTTATTTACTCATTCATACATTTCTTGTATGTCTGTCCTCTTGTTTATTGCTTTCCATGCGTCTGCAGTCAACAGTCTTTGCTTGTGTTTTGCTTCGGGATCGTCCTAAAGTTAAAAGCTGTAAGCCATGACTCAATTTAAAAGGGGTATAAAATTTCTTTTTGAATTTTAAGCTTTAAGTAGGTATTTAAACACCTATCAACAGAGAGACGTTCCACAGACTGGTTTATTTTTTAATCGAGATTTATATTCGGAGTCTCTTAGGAAATAAAATAATCACGGCGGCGTCGATTTGCATACAATGGTAAAATAATTTTACGCGCGTTTCGCAGCGCTTAATTCTACTTTTTATTTGGCCTTCCGCGCCCTATCTACGAATCAAACGGCCTGCTCGCGCGCGCCCTTTTAAGTGTTAACATTTTTGAGAAGTCTTTCGAATACTTTTATGAATTTTATAAATCTAACTGGGAGATATTTACTACACTAACAAGAAATATTCAATTCTGTTTTATTACCAGTAACATAAGAAGTAACGTAAAAGCTTACACACCTGTTTTGAATGTAAAACGTCAGAAATGAGTTTGTTCATTAACATAACTGGGAAATGGGATGGCTTCTTTTAAATGACGTTCCTATCGGCAACAAGCGGTGCAGGCGAGCGAGATGCGTCCGCGGCAGACTGCGTGGCGAGGTCGCGACTCGCGCGCTCACCGACAGTCGTCTTGGCGCCGCCGCCGTCTACCTTACAACACGCTACAATACAATATTTACAACGTTTCTTACACATGTCGTAATTATAAATGAACAAATTAGTTCTATAGAGAAGTATTACTCAATAATACTGCGAAAAAGGTAACGCAAATAATTTTATAACAGACCAAATTTACATTCAGAGCAAACATCGGCAGTCATAAATTCAGCACAAAAGTGCGAGCGACGGTCGACTAGCAACAAAAGGGCATGACTTTTCCCGCAAAAAAAGATGATCCTTAATCTGATTAAATCTCCATCGCGGCGGACGTCGGACCGTGAAAGATTAATGAATATTTGTGCGAGGATTCCCGGAGCTGGGCTGGCACGTACTGCTGTCATAATCATATTAGCCGCGACCGGAGCCGGCGACCGGAGGCCGGCTAGGCACGCACGCACGCACCGCGCACTTATACTCTCTACTACTTAGGTACCTACCTACTCTTACTCTACATTTACTAAGCTTATCTACTTTTGATTAATCATCCTAGTACTTTTACAAAATCTTTAAGAATAACTATTGCTTTAGGTTTTGAGCTTTGGCTATAAAAGCTGTCTTTCATCCTTCTGTCCTAGATGTTTTAAGCTTTAAGGATTTTACAACAGGTGTTTCTTTTATCGCAAGTTTTTGATCTTAGGCAGATTTTGTATTCTATTCTTGTCAGACTGAACCGCCTATTATCTAAGCTTTTTATACCTAAATTGTCACTTGTCACCCAAATGATTGAATCATATTTTGATTTTTTTATTAGATCACTCATAGTTTACGTAATTGGTGTCAATATTTCAGTTCTCAAAATTATTAATGTGATGGTAACAAAAGTTTAAAATGGTGATTTTGTTATAATCTCAACAAATAGGTACAATAAATACATCACACCCACGGGTACGATTGGATCTATGACAAAATTCTAAATAATATAAACATCAAAATATTCAGAACAAATTGTACAATAATTGCCAATTACGACTGGCAAATGGAAACAGAGATACAAGTAAAATTGATGACGATATTATTTCTAAGTAAAATAAATTTGCTCAATAAAATAACGAACCGGACTAGACGCGAGATCTATCTTGATAATTTAATATTTCGCGTTAGTGTAAGTTAATAAAGGATCTTATTATCACTGATGTAGAAGTAAAACTCATTATAATTTTTAATACGTATCTACACATAAAGTAGCGATTACAAACATGGCGTAGCGATCGATACGCAACGCGTTAGTGTAAGTGTTTTCACAATATGAATTAAACATTGAATTGTGTCCAGTGTACTCTTTATCTCATAGCCGGCGGGGCATCGAACATTATGCCATCGACTGCGCTAGATCTGGGGCCATGGCACTGGCCCGGCTGACATTAGTGGGCTCACACATTACCTCACAATTCCTTAACGGCCCTTGCAATAGAAGCTTATAGAAAGCTTAAACGCTATTAAACAGTCTGCGAAAATAATCTTGTGTCTTTTATTTACATCGATTAACTTAGATATAGGTGATCAGTAACTTTGTTACCTTTTATTAAACATTTGAAGAATGTAAGTAAAATATGATAACCTTTGAATTTAAGGTCAAATAATGGTAATACTCGATGGCTGGCTAAATCTTTTGTTAGCATTAAAATGTAATACAATCTAGAGGCTGGCAATCTCCATTGTTCTTTTAAATAAGTATTTAATCGTGAAATTTGAATACTTCTGTTTGTCGTACTCAATTTTCTTCTATCGGTAACTTATTCGCAAATTCAGCATTTTTTATAACATATTCTCTTTTTAAATTTTCTTACGCTTTCAATGACGTCATACCTATCTACCCACGAACAACTTGCGATATTGAAAATCACAATTGAAATTAACGCATTTCGAGTAAGCTCAATAAACACACTCGTAAAAGAATCAATTGTTAAGACCCGAAAGAAATTAAACGTGAGAATGTATTGTTTCATACAAGCGTGAACAAAACGAAAATCGTTGTTTGCGTTAACCAGCTCTCAGGTCGTTTTCGACCTGCTTTCGTGAACATAAATCGCATTAAATAAAAGCATTATTTATGACGTCCATACTTCGAATTGAAAAAGTAAATTTGAGTTTGAATATTCAAATGGACCCCTTCTTGGCTATAAACATGCATTACTTTATTTTGGACAAAGAATCATTCTTCATATTATGTTTTTGATTCAATTAGAATAAGTAAGAGCATATTTTGAATATATATTTTTTTTAGATTAATTAACCCTCTTATAAACGATGCTAAAGTGTTTTAAGTTAACCAATTCCTAAGACTATTGACATCTCGACTATGTCTTTGTGACAGGTATATTTTAATTGATTGTTCAACAGTATCAATTTTTATAGGTAATGGGGTAGATATCTATCATTTATTTATTTGATTGTAGTTAAGGCAGCGTTTTGAGTAAACTGCATTATTAACCTTCTCTTTACAAGAAATAACGGTGACCAGTTTTTGTAATACGAAAAGAGTTATATTGGGCGCGTTGATACTTTACGATATACGTTCAGTACAACCCAATCGAGTGGACCTGTCGAGAAAAAATTGCAGATGGGCACTATATTTAACATGATGCCGATTAAAATGTTGACATCAATGAGCTTCAAGTTTCACAATGCTTATTCACTCGGAACATATTTGGAGTTGGTCATGTAAAGGGCGGCGGAGTGTTGGATTGGTAATTAATTATTAGTTATGGCTTGTGGCGGCTATAAAGGCGAGCTCATCAATGATTCAGCCGAGCAAACAAAGCGAGCGTGCACCGCGGGCATTATCCGCCATAAGACATCATAAACGGAGCACCATCATCTGGGCTTATAAAAAATTCATGCTCATCTCACATTTCGCCGCCCCTCTTAATTTCGCGTGAGCTTCTTCTTGGTTCGTGTAAAAACTTCGGGTGTCTTTTTATGACTTTTACTGCGGTATAATTGGGGTGGGGCGAGCGCTCGCGTCCCCGAGGTGACATAAATACTACCCCCTAACTCCTCGCTACCAACTACCCCCGACTTAATCTCATGTAAGGCTATACGCCACGGAAGCAGATCGCATTAAAACGTCTTGCCAACTACAGGTTACATTACTTTCAACCTAAGCCAGTTCTGCTGAAAATCTTTTCATTGGCTGTACCTACTTTGCTAGTTGTTTCTTAAATCATAAGAAGTTATCTTATAAACATGTAAACTTAAAATGATATTACAGACAAAAAGTATGGCGAAATGATTTAGTAAATACCTACTTAAATAGGTACGTAGATAGTACATACCAATATTTAATATCAATTAGGTGCGTCCCTAATGCATTTTGCTATATGTAACCTATCGCAAGTTCGTCCAGTTTCCGATGTTTCACACATATATAGGTAGAAATGGCTATACATCTTAAACATATTCAATGATGTTATTATGAATTCGAGGTAAGCATAAAACATAATGTTAAGGACTGTAAGGCTTGGTGCCGGCTTATTTAATTTATTTATACTTTCTTTGAGCATCAAACAAAATGATAGTGTCTGTGAGGTAGTAAATGCGATTTCAATTTTATGGAGGCAGCGGAGTGGTGCGCGAGGTGGCGGGACGCGACACAGCCTGTACTAGCGTGCATGTGTGTATTTATTTGCAAATTCCGAACAGCTTTCAATATGTAGAGACGCGGTGACTCCCGCCTGTCGATCCACTCCAATATCGCACTTCTTGTGAGACGTCACGAAGGCGACGCCATTATTCGATGCGACGATTGACTCGCACGGGAGCACCGCCTCCTCAGGACGCCGCATGATAGATGAGACCCAAAAAACATATCCGTAATTGAGATTTCTATTACAGAAATTGAAAGCGATCAGTTTTTTTCATGTTTGTTTACATAACGTGAGTGGCATCGGCGACAGCGCGCTATCGCGTTTCGGAAGTGTTCGCGGACGTCAATTTGTATATTGTCATTATTAGACTTGGTGCGGAAACTTTGGGTGCGTTCATCCATCATGGTGTGACGGGCGACCGGTCCGATATCGCGCCTAATACGTATTGATTTCCCACTTAGCGTTTTTCTTGGGAATCGCGGCGCTCCACCCTTCCGCCGTCCGGAGGCCTAACGAGCTGTTTGTCCTCTACTCGCGGCAACTAGGGCGGTTGTCGCTCTACACTTCTGCGACTAAATTACTTTACCGTAGGCAGCCCTGATTGAGGACAAGACATCGCCGAGTCCAGTTAAGACGATGCCAGGAGAACTACCATTAAGTATTGATTTACCTACTTAGGTTTTAAGATAGGTACTTGTTACTGATGCGATTCTTATTGTGTACCTACTAATATTTTCATTTTATTATGTTTATACGTAATATTTTCTCAGACAATTGTATTATTACTTAAAAATAACGAGTTGGTTAGTTAAAAACGTTAAGAGGCAGGATAGGGAAGATAAGAGTGTTACATTTTCAGGACGATTCACACAAATAATGTTTATTTCTGATACAATGTCTGTAACGAGGAAACTCGTATGAGATATGATGTAAGCAAGTGAAATATTTGTGTAGGTACATTTGCCTAAATGCTGTAGAAAAAGATTTCGTCACCAAGGTCCCCGGTGGGGGTGGAGGGGGGAGGCGAGAACAATGGTTTCGGTTCTCACACGTGTGGAGGATTATTTGCATTCGGAAATAAAGAGAGGAATGATAAAAGAAAGGCGCGAGCGAGGTCCCACCGCCTCAGGGTGGGGTGTGGGAAATAGGAGACAGGGGGTAGGTGTGCGGGGTGGCACCGAGGAGGGGGTGGGGGCTCGTTACGCGAACAATGGAGAAATAATGTACAGATTGCAGTGAGCGATGCGCCCAGCGCGACTCAGGTGTCTTAGCTCTGTGTGTGGACATCACGCCTCCTATGCTCCGCGGAGTGAGCTTTAGGTATCTATGTTTGCAATACATGAGTGCCACACTGGTAAATAAGTGGGACTCGTGTACTGGAGTAGCATATAAAGATGTAAGTATACCTGTAATAGGTATATCCTTAAAAATAGTCCTCATTAAGTTGAAAATATTAAGATTTTGTAATTGTATCCACTCAAAATACTTTGAGAATGGCAAACGAGATCGAGTCATACAAAAATATTTTAATGTGAGTAGATAATATGAGAGTATCGTTGGTAATAAATGGTTATCACAGTACAACAAATAAATAACCCGCTTTAATACATGCAGGCTGTTTAGTTAACTCGTCGTTTACACGGATTAAAATAAATGTTGTAACAACAGTATTCGGAAGTCATAAAGCACAACATCAACATAACACTGTCCAAGCGTAAAGTGTAAAGCGACGTTTTAATGGTAGCAGTGAGCCGGGCAGGCGGGGCAGGCGGGCAAGGCAGGCAGAGCGGGCAAGGCGAGGCCGCTTAATATAGGACGTGTTCATAGGAAGCGCAAGCAATCACAACACAATCACCCCATCCTCGCGTGACACCGAAAACGTCCTCGTTCATATAAGTATACCTAAATTAATCCATTTAGAGCGAGCGACCGGCACCGACGGCGACCGACGATTAACGGAAGCTTCTACTTAACTAATTTATCCTCGGGTGGTTTTAACAGAATGGATAGCAGTGATTACGGCCGATGGCGACGATCTCGTGTGACGCTCGACTCGGCTCGGTGCGCCGGAGATGCGCGTACGCACACATGGGTGTATCGCAATCAAATGTTATTCGTTACAATTGTTGGACACATAACGCGATTTAACAATGATTAGGATCGATCACATGACGCTGTTATGTACTTGGTCTTACTTCATATAACGTGTCTCCTGTTTTGTATGTAGTAAGATCTTACGCAAATATTTTTGATAAGTCAGTAAACCTCGGTTTATTAATTTATAGTTTATATGTGTGAGTTTAGCAATTCAATTCTATCGGTTAGTAAGTTTTAGTATCTGTAGAATAAATAATTCGTTTGCAATGTTTTATTCAGATAAATCTATCCAACCCTGAAAATAATGTGTTTCGATATTATCAAATAAGTCGTCGATAATAATTCGTTGAAATTCAGTGGATATTATTATTCAGAATCGGCTTTACTATAGTCAAATGTTTGTAATCCAGCAAGCCCGCGACATTTTAATAACATTGATCAAATAGAACAAAAGTATGTGGACCGAGCACTCGACAGAGATGAAAGTTAAAAGGGTCGCTAGGGGGTAAGGGGGTGTGGTGTAAGGGGGAGGAGCGGGTTGAATGTCTTATTCCCTCCACAATTCAGAGGTATTTCGTGTTCTTCATACGCAAATATATCCTCGTTACGGAGGTACACGTGAGCCTCCGATTGCGTGTGCGTCTAGTATGAAAACCCCTGGCGAGTAAGTGCGACGTCGAACCGTGGGAATTGTCCCTGCCAGGAAAATTGGATTCGGTAATCAAACGGCGAATTCGACAAGCGCCGTCTAGTTATCGTTCGCTCGGTGCGATAAAACACAAAAAAACAACGAACTAAGTAGATATCTAGAATAAATATTCTTTATCCTACGTTCGTTAGTACTTTGTGCACTATAAAACAAACTATATACAGCAGTGGGTAAAGTTACGCTATGGCCAGTGGCTGATGGTGATGACCTACCCGATTTTGACAACATGAACTTTGTTGTTACTACGCCTTAAGATGAAATGTTATACTTACCGTCTATAAGTATATTTATTACTTATGTAATTTTTAACTAGGCTATCCCTATACAGAGTTAAGGACTTCAACCAACGTCGTCGAGTACTGATTGATATGTATTTCTTCTTTGATTTAGTGATGAAAGGTAATGGTCCCAATCCCAATGAAGGTACCTACTTAATAGGTGATCCTATTGGTACCAACTGGGCATAAAACCCAGACTCTGTGCTGCTACTGAGTGGTGTCAAAATATCTAAATCATTATAATTATGAACACCACTCGTCTGGGCCAACGCAGATTTATGATTCTATTAGCTATTGCCCGCATTTGTTTAAATGGGGACGAAACCAATACAATATGCTCGTCATCATTATAATAATCTTTTGTAGCAGATTTAGCGCTGTGATTGCATGGCATTACAGTGCGATACATCATTTCACAATAGTATTTTTAAATGCTGAGCATGAGGTCCTGGGTTCGAATCATAGGTCGCGCACAGTGCTAGTGTGTGTTGGGGTTTTCCACTAGATAATTCTCAGTGGCAGCACGGAGTCTGGATTTGTGTTCGGTTAATGGCAATAGGCTCGCTCCCTTGGGACCTACAACATAACTGGCGAGATGTGGGGTACCTACTATACACCTTTGCCTACACCTTCGGGGAATACAGGCGTGATGTTGTGAATGTTTTGGTCCATCTTTATTTAAAAAATCCGCCTTTGATTGAAATCTATGACAGATAGAAAGACAAACAAAGCATACTTTTTCGATAATACTTTTAGGAAAAGTAAGATAATAATTATAAGGAACGCTACTAATTGAAACTGAACGTTTTTTGACTTCTTTGCAGTTCAAGAAGTACCTACACATATTTGTACTTGCAAACGGTATAAACTCAACCACTCAGCTATATTTCGTTTATGATATAATTAGCAAGTAGTGTGGTGCAAGCCGTGTAAGTAGTGCTTCCACGAGTGACAGTGCTAAAGAGGTACGTGCAGCGCGTCCTAGGCTGTCAACCTTACTCTATCGATTTGGTGTACTGTCGATGTAGCATACCATAGATTTGGAGTACTGTCAATGTAGCGTACCATCGGTTTGGTGTACTGTCGATGTAGCGTACCATAGATTTGGTGTACCTACTGTCGATTCATTAACCCGTCGAAAGAACGATTTCGAAACACCGACCGTCGATGTAGTGACTGTCGATATCATGAACCAGACCCTACAATACCATACGATTGTTAAATGGACAATCTTTACACCACGGCATGACGTGTTTCGTTGGTCATAGCTCATATCGATATGAAGAAGAAGGTCGACAAGTATTTTATAATTATTGTCGCTTCAAACTGTACATTTGATCTAAATAAATTAGTATGATAAGTGGTAAGCAAAACGGAAAAGAAAAACATTAATTGATTGTCAAGATCTAGTTTTAGACAGTCAAGCAAAAATACAGCTTTTCTTTCCTTCAAGGATCAGGCCACAGGATTGAAATGTATGTCTATCAGCATACAATATTATAATAAGGTTCAGTTATTCAGTATTTAAGAGAAATGCCATCAGCAGTTTGCATGTCATATATACTGTGCGGCTTTGTTAACCGGCAGGATAAGAGAAAATGACAAATTTTAATCAAATTCCACACTATTTAACCATACTTTAATCGGAGACGGTAGACTCTACATTCATATTAGTACCAGTATTTGCTAACCCTACCTTGCAGTTAACTTTATACCTTACAACTGTTTAATTTAGTTTATTAGGTTTAAACAGAATAAGGTGTAATTAGGTGTTAACTGATTGGCAACTATAAAATAGTATTATTGTAGCAAATTAAGGAAAATTAATTGAAAAGCCATTTAACTTTGTGTCTTACCTTACATCTGCAAAATCAAAATTGGGTGCCATAAAACATGGAGATAATTGCTACT
Source organism: Abrostola triplasia (assembly GCA_946251915.1). Classification (NCBI taxonomy): domain Eukaryota; kingdom Metazoa; phylum Arthropoda; class Insecta; order Lepidoptera; family Noctuidae; genus Abrostola; species Abrostola triplasia. Next base: position 5,152,775 of record OX276433.1, read on the forward strand.
GTATAGGCCAATAGAATAAAAAAAAAAACTATGACTTGTGGTATGCTACTAGAAATTAAATGTCTACACCAAAGAAAAATACTGAAAGTAAATACATGATTGCAAGATGTTAGAACAGTAAATACAATTTGAAACAAGTTATTACATAAACTTGTAAATAAAGTACCAAAATATTATGGTATTTTTTTTTATGAGTTTCTGTTAATGGTAACAAATATCATAACAGGAATTTAAATGCACTTAGCTTACAAAGGAAAGATTTGTAAGTCAGTGTCATATTATGAATGCATTGCAGTTCCGAGGTAGAACATTTACAGATTGTTGAATCATAATTGATTTTTCATATATTATTAAATGATAAATCCTTGTAATACTTAATACATCATTCAACTTACCTCATTTTGGTCGAACTCTTGCAAATATCTATCATTATGTTGCTTCTCATACATGGCCCGGGCAAGAGCGCTCCGGGGTCGATAGAAACCATTGACTCCTGAATCACTCGACATATTGTCTACGTTACTGTCACTAGCTTCTAGTGCAGCTCTGAAGTACCTCGTGTCTAGTTTACTGATCTCATTTCTTGGGCAGTGTTGTTGACAATCCTTCATATAATAACAGTATAGATCAGATTTATAATGACCTCTAATACACAATACGTGACATATGAGGAGTAGATAACATATTGGTCTAAACATAAGGCGCATTTATGGGATTTAGCATTGTATTCTTTTATTTGTGGTGGACATCAATCAGTGGCACTGATTCTTCAAAAATAACCACACTTTTCTTATATATGAAACAGATTTACTTTAGCATAGTTCATGGACTTATTATAGTTAAACTTTTAAGACCATAATCCTAGCACTTTTTGTATAATTATTATAAAAAAACTATAAAAACGTCCAAAACATCTTTTTGCTCCCAAATGTCAAAATCGATTCTGTCAGCTGCCGTCAGAGGGCCAAATGATTACTAGAATGTGTTTACGAAGTTAGTCTCAAATAGTGTGTTCAACTCTTGATCATATTATTTTTTCCCATTTAGTATTATAAAATGAGTTACAACTTTAACTACCTAACAAAGTTAAGCATAATTCTGCTTCAATATTTTTGATGTAAGGACTGTTAATTGTTTTATTAATAAGTATAACGTTATAATGGTACTCATAGTAAATGCACATTTAAAATGCGATACCTACGAATTACAATTTTAATCCTGTTTTACAGTAAGAATTAATTCACATGAAAAAGAAATATTGCAAGCAACTGTAATTAAGGGTTGGTTGCAAAGATTAATAGTAACAGTTTGGCATTTCACTGTCTACTTGAGTACAAAACTACTAGGTAAGTAGTAGTTAAATACTAGAATAATTTTATTTGCTTACATGGTTTAAATCTATTTTAGATTTTGGTAGAAACTTAATTATGATTATACGAACCGTTTCTTGTCTAGCTTCAACTGATGCTCTAGCAACAATTTCACGAAGCACCAAATTCATCATGTTGCTTACACTGTATTAACAGTTATTCCGATTTTCAATCGAAGAACTTGGCTACGTAAACTGTTTGTTAACCACTGATGCTAAGAATTTAACTAAATTAGTTTACATTTAACACTGTATATACGTTGTTAAACTTCCTAGTGTTGCGTTGTGAAAGGTATTAAACTTAGTTGACAAAATGCTGGAATTCAGAATCTCAGTTCGGCCTTGGCAGTGACCGACCGTTCACTGTCTCACCGCTGCGCTTGACCACCTCCGATAGTTTGGAAGCCGTTAGAAAAACTATTTTTATTGTAACTAGCTAGAAAGGTTTACCTACTTACTTTCATTGTACTGCGGATAGCTAGTAGGAATATAAGTACTTACACACCTATTGGCGACCAGTAGTTAATTAAATGTGGAGGCTGCTATTATAGTGTTGTTATATGTAGGTACCTATATGGCCTTTGCACCTATTGCGGCATAGATCTACATTGTTTTAGGCTTTAGAAGTAGGTAGGTAGATAGGTATCTAGAGACAAAGGTACCTAGTTCTGTTCTGTATTCTAAGCCTAGTTCATTTGACAAAGAAATAAAAAATATTAATGTGTTATAAGATACCTAATTTAAGTATAGAAATGATAACATACAGACAGACTTATATGTACAAGAGAGTCTCATATCTTTGCCGTGCAGTTTATCATCCTACTAATCCCATGCTTCTTTCTAATGTTATCAATGCTAAAGTGTTTGTTTGTTAATCTTTGACGTATTGCATGGGAAAATGAGATTCCTCTGAGACCGCGTAAAGCCGAGGTACCCATATCTACCTAAAGTCAGTTTCGAAATAAATTAGCTGACACACTGCCTACCTTACTAAATTAATTAGGTGCCTAGTTACTTAACCAGTAGATATACAAGTACAATTGTATTATATAATTAAGTCTCTTTATTTGTGTAGTGCATCTACAATAAGTAGGTAAGGGTAGGCCAGTAGTAGGAGTGAAATAAAGAGAGAATTAAATTTCGAACAAAAAATCGATATAACCATAAGAATGGTACTTTGATTCTATTGCTGTCCACCAACAATAAGAAACCATATTTAAAATTTGAAAAAAGAACTCGTAATCTAGCGATCTCTATAAAATACCACGCGGCTACACGCGATAAGAGCAAACCAACGCAACTTCACGATTGTTATGATGACGACTTTTAATTAAACTAGGTGCTGCTGCAATAAAAAGAAAAAATAACTTACACTGTCCCGCACTGGAGGCACTTTTAGCTCGCGAAAAACAGACATTATATAAAATAATTATTGTTTTAATACAACTAAATTTAAATTGACGTGAATACTATAATTACGATCGCCTTGAAGTGAGCGATCATAGATATAGGCTGTAGATAGTTATGCCTGTGCTAACCTGCGACTTTATCTCTACAGTATTATAAATTGTGATAACAATGGCTGTCAACGATAAATTTTGTGCCGATAAGTATAATTTCGTTATTAAACGTATATAATCTGATATGTTGCTATTATAGAATGGAAGGGTATTAAGGTTGTTTTTAATGTCCTACACTGCCTCGTTGCTCTAGTGTTCGCTAAGCGTGACCGCTAAGTATGAGGTCCTGGGTTTGAATCCCGGATCGAGCAAAGTGTTATTGGGTGTATCTTTAGATAATTTTCAGAAACAGCACGGAGTCTGGATTTGTGCCCGGCTGATGGCAATAGGCTCGCCGAAAATTGGGACCTATGACATAACTGGTGAAATGTGGTTGTTGGTATTATATGTACACCTCTGCCTACCCCTTCCGGGAATACAGGGGTGGTATTATGTTATATCCTACATATTTATACTTATACTGAAGCATGGCACAAATGCACTTGTGGCGTTCTAAGGGGGAGGCCTTTGTTTAACAGTGGCCATCTTCCGACTGATGATGATGGCACATTCTGTCAGACTGGATCTTAATATTTAAGAAAAAAAAAATTAAGGTTCGAAAAAACTCGTAAATACGTGGAAATAGTAACGCGATCATTAGATTTTTGCTAGAATTCCGTTATGGAATTATGCTATCTCTATTATCATCATCTAATAGAGATAATAATATCAGACCTGATAAATAAATTATACTTACAGAGGTCGATGTGGTGCAACATACGCAGATCCCGCGTCCCTCGACCTAAGTAGCTACAAGGTCACCCAGGAGTTTAGGCCGGTAAGAGTCCGGCATACCCCTCCAACCGCAATAAGACAGAGGAAGTCCAAATTTGACAAGTAAAAAAGGTACCTCCAATTCCATACGTAATAACATCATCATCGAACCCACTTACTAAATCTAAACCTTATTAGGTTTAAAGATCTTTTCTCAATAAAAAACACAATCACTTACTTGTGAACAACAAATTAATTACTTAAAAATATGAAAACTCCTAATAGTTATTTAATAATAATAATAACAGCCTATATCTTTCCCACTGCAGGGCAAAAACCTCTTCTCATATACAGAAGTATTGAGCATTGATCACCACGCTAGCACGCTGCGGGTTGATTTCAGATAATTAAATTCAGGTTTTACTCACTACTATACCTACTGCGATCCCCAAGCCGCTTGCCAACCATACGGATAATGCCAACACCCTCCCCCTGAGGGGGTAGTATTTGATCAATAGTTGTCATCTTCCGGCTGATGATCACTGTTAATTAAGTCAGCGTAAAGTCTAGTTTCTAAAGTTGAGAAGTTCCATGCTAGGTGTAAACACTAGTCATTTATTTAACCGCTATATTTTTTATCTTTATCTAAGATCTGTATAATGTATGCTAACGCAATCTCTAATCATAAGCCTCTACATATATTGACTCTACTAATTATAAAACCAGACTATAAAAAGCAAAGCAGGTAACATTAATGCTCTCCGTAACTGTTTATATTAATAAACTGCGGTCATTAAGTCCAATTATATTTAACCCACTACAGCAGTAGTAACTGATTAGTTTGTACCAAGAAGGTGTTTTAAGTGCGAATAACATAAAAAAAACTTGACACATATGGCCAATTTCAGGTGTGGTTCCAATGAAATTAATTGAAAAAATACAAGCGCACATTAAGTTTTGTGTAGGTTCAATATGGATTCTCAATCACGCGCGGATTGCCCGAAGCAATACGCGGCGTTGTGAGCGGCGCAGCGGCGCAGGCGCACGCGGGACATTTAAAATAATTACAAGCCATCGGAGAAACGTAACAGCCAGTGTTTTGAGACCATTACTTATTTTTTAATTCAAAAAAATATTTTTAAAAGCACACACTTTGTGCTGTTTGGTGCAATGCAGCAAATAAATGAGACTATTACAAGTTTTCGGTGTAATTTTGTTGCACCAAATTTATATTATTAGTGGAGCATTTTTGGTAAAATAAAAACACGGTGAAGATGTGCAGTATGGGTGCATTAAAGGTTGATCTTAAGTATAACTTTCTATTTTAAAGGCTAAGTGAATTATAAACAATTTAGGTACTCGTTAAGCAATCAGCCCCCTTACCATGAACTCTTAAAGCAGGACAGTTTACATTGTGGAAGAGAGACGCCACATTACAGTGCACGTAGTGGCATCTCGCTTCCACATCGTAAACTGTCTTGTTTTAAGAGTTCATGGTAAGGAGGCAGTTGTTCTCTACACAATTACTTAAAAATTTACATGAAATCATCAATGCAGCGTAGCAAATAAGTCTAATTTTCGATGTTTTAGAGAATCGCATTGGTATGCTTTTGTAGCAAAAAATGCAAGTAAATGTATGTTCAGTTGACATCGGCCTTTTCTAATCAGATAACCGAATGCGATATTTTGTCAAAACGTGGAGCTGAGTTGCATACTTGCATTCCTGTCATTAATCAGAGACGGCCCGTAGTTGAATCTCGCGTAGGTAATGGTTTATCTTTGAGGTATCCCGGCCCATGTAATATAATTATTCTGCTGAGATCATAAGGAGCTGTATACATGAATATTCATTCAGAGGTATCTCAGGTATCGGCTACATTTAGGCCGACTGGATTACTTCAAGATAATATCACCCTCATTCAGTGATCTTTCGCACTTAATTGCGGGAATAAAAAAAGTGTAATTTTTCATAAACGTCATCGTAACTAAGTAGCCAGTTGTAACATTCAGCTATACCTGCTTAATAAAAACATTGGCTTCAACATAGACATACTGTAAAAATGTTGCACCTAGCTCATCTTAATGGAAACAAGGCGTAAACAAAACATACATCTCATAAATTGGTTTATTTTATTTTAACCAATCATTTGTTCGTTTAAAACGCAAGGTGATCTGAAACAAAACCAAATGGTCGGTTTAATTTAAATCTGTGCACGTAGTTTTTGCACCCCCAACCGCATTCTCACAGAGCGGCCGAGACTTGATGCACTTCACTTCTGATTGGATCATTACCGAGTTCATCATACCCCGTGCGATCCTCGGGCCTAGACTGAGACAGATGTAGCCCCGCGGAGAACCGACGAGTGAGACAAACACAACCCGCCGAGCACATCGCTCAGAAATTATTTCATATCATGATTATTGGAACTTTATTGCACTTCGTAACTAACAATTGACATTAGGAAATGCAATTTCATATTGATTTCGTAATATCGTCTCTCGTTTATTTTTATCAATGCGGCAAATCTTTCTATGATTTGCGGCTAACCATCCATGGGCATGTTGGTTGTTTTCTTGTGGCTTCACGTTCCGAGAAAATGTCATTAAAAGCTCTATAGGGGATTAAGTCGGTTTAAATTTTCACGTAGCCCGGCAGGAAATCGGTTTAGCCGTAACAAAGGGTGGGAAGATACCGAGAAATTATCTTTCGTCGGAATACAAACCGCTAAACGTGCAATTACACCGTTACAGATGGAGCATTAAGTTATCAAAAAATAATAATGTTTCACACCGGCCGGAAGGTGTCGCTGGCATCACGTCCGCTGGCCACAATCACTCGCTCGTCACTGATTTTGATTTTGGAATGAACGAATGAATATACTCATCATTCATCACGTTTCTAATAAATTCGTCAGTCGGGCATCTGTTGTCTTGCGTAACCGCATTTATTGCCGTTAATGGTCCCTTTCTTAATGTTAATTTGTGCCAGCGACCGTCACTACTGCAACTCGATCGGTTTACTCGTGCGTATCTACGTCGAAGAGATATCGTCATTATTCTTTAGGACTGAAAGTGGAAGGTGAAAATGTAATAATTATAAATGTAATTATTACATTTTCACCTTTCATGTTTTTGCATAAATCTTATTATTACCAGCAACCAAGTTGACTTTTACTTGAATTTGGTTATAAAGATAAATAGAAAGTAACTTTTTGAATAACCCAGTCCTAGTCAAAACTTCAATAACTCCATTTTCTGCTATTACCAATGTTATTTCTAATTAAACTAGAACTTCGGAAGAAATTACGTAAAAATAATTATGAACTGTAAATCGATTACCCGTAGTAACTCACTGTAGCATTAGGTACATAGACTGCGGGCATTACCATCGAGATAGAAATGAATTAAACATAATTCGAATAATCGAGGCTCGGCCAATACAATAAAACAAAGGGAAAAAGTACGTCTGCGGCCTGCCTTAGCGAGGGAACGAAGGATTTCAATTTGGAACGTGATGAGGCGAGTTTTCATTTACGTACAGTGATTCGATGATGTCGGTAATGACGTCGACGGACCGATGCGAAGCTGCCCCTAGTCCACATAGTTGCACTCATCGGTACATGTTCATTATTCATTCAGCGACGATGGTACTGATCATCTTTGCAGAAGCTCAGAAAAAAAAACCTAACACATCTGTATCTGGTTTCACATTCATAGTAAGTACTTAAGTGGTTGATTAACGAAGTCGACCAAGCAAAAAGTTCACGTCCTATAACTTGCGCAAACGCGCAGTAAATCTCTCACGTTATAAATTTACAACACATTTATTTATTTCACAGTACAAATTACAAGGAAAATAATAATGAGCTGAAGTCATATCTCATTACTTAAGTTGAAGCTCAACGGCTGTGGACAGGCTGAGGAGCTTTGGATGCCATCTATGACTTATTTAAAAAGCCTTTCATTAACATGCAGTTGCAGGAATTGCAACTTTGTTGTGCAAGAAATAAAGCTTGCATTGGCGATAATGAAGAATAACTTACAACGTTTTTTTGTTTAACAGGATGAACACGGAGGCGTTCGTTAGGCAGTTCCATAATTAAAAAAATAAAATTGACGCTCGCTCAGCGATGGGCTGAAAAGTTGCAAAAGAAACGGTCGCAATGCGTAGACGCATGTTTTGTCTTACACATATAAGTTTATTACAAAGAAGCGACAAAGCTATGTTTAATAATTCATTTATCCAGACATTCCACGGCATGAGTAATGTAGTATTGGACATTGTATGGTAACATAATAAATTAGGTAAAGACATAACTTATACCTAATCTATAGAGATATAACGCAGCTTTCCTTATACAAATCGTGTGAGGAGTGCCAGCGCGCTTTCAACACGTTTAAATCACAAAAACAAATTGCAACGCGTTCCTCAGTCGACGTCATCGTGTTGTTGACCCGCGGATAATTAAAGCGCCCACTTGTAATTACTCGTGTGTGTGGTTGAAATGCAAATGTTGTCGCCCCAAGTATCTTCAACGTGTAATGTATGCGAATCGGGAACAGATAAGCACATGAGATTTACACCTCGCCGTGTCAAGACTTGAAACTTTACCGTTCGTTGACCGACACTGTTTTAGGGGTTATTTATTATTATTTTTTATTTTAAGGATATGTGTGGTATTAAGATGTTCTTGGAATTAAAGATAGTCTTACATTGAAATGTTGAATTTAAATTTATAGTACATACTTATATAATATTTACCTAAAAGGTCAAAGAATATGTATATCTCTATCCAGAGAATGATAATGGTTATTTGGTACTTGTGTTGGACTACAATATTTCCTCCTGAAAGAACATGTGGGTGTCGCCACATTTTCTTAAATTTTCTCATTTGATATAGGTATCTATTCATAAGTAGATCTTAGCTTTAGTTTCGAATTTCCTGCAAAAAGCTTATTCGAAGCTCTAAAATTGCCAATGACACTGCACTCCTATCCATATTTTATTAAAATTCTGTGGATATTAAAAATAGTCGACGTAGCAACAAATACAAAACGTGCAAACAGCATTTTGATTTAAAAACCGTTTACGATTTAGAATCAAAGAGAAGCAATGTTTCGTGAATTGAGCGCCAGACAATTTTCTGTAGCGTGTTAAAATAAATACGATTGTCCACGCAAATTCATACAGGCGCAATCGCATTCTTAACAAACCGAAGGCGTGCTGCGGTCAAATCACGGCTCAAAACGCTTAGCTTAATATTCATACATTTTAAAACTTTTGACGTTGCTGATGGGAACAGTCATTTATAGTATTTTACTTCGCAAACAATCAACTGCTTTCGGCTGACTATCAAATTTGGGTGCAGGTTGTAATTTGACGGCCGTATTTCATTTAAACGTGCTACAATATTAATGTTTCAGCAAGGTTTTTGCATTTCATATCTATCTGTGGTTAGAAGCATACGTTCGCCATTTTCGAATGAAATAAGCATTCTCTTCTTAAGTTCCTGGTCCCATCATTCAAACTGAATGTCAATCACTAAAAATATATCGAGGACAAATGAGTAAACGCAAAAGAAAACCACAAGAAAATCGCCTCTAATAATAAAAATCCAAGCCAAACAAACACAAAACACGATTAGAAATATCTTTTTTCCATAACACAAACAAACAATATCTTATCGTTCCGCGAAGGAGAAGGCACAAGGAACCGTCGACAACAAAAGCTAACAAATCCTGTTTGTCCTGTGGGAAGCGTCCGTGATTTAATACAAATTATTATTAGACGACATAAATAACGTGGTACGGGGGTAAGGCGGCCAGAAGCTCCTTAATAAGTAATAAAGGGGTCATCGTTCATAGCGAGAGAGTGGAATTAACCTGAGCCGACATATGGCGTAGTAACGGCCACTGCGGCTTATGCTGCGAGGGCTGGCGCTTATTAAAGGGTGTTTTTCAACACTTTGTAAGTGTTAATTGTATGGTGTTCATTAACTATTTAATGTCTATCCTTAATTTCGAAGTATGGCGCTTTGAATTTAAGTAGTTTTACCTTTATTTCTTTGTATCTAAACCACGAAACTTCAAAATTGTTCAACAGTGTTAACTTCAATACTAACAAGTTAGTTATTAATTAGCAAATTGAATATTCATGGTGTCAAATCAAACATATACTTAGTTCTTTTAATTATAAAAGTAAATTAATACAAACATGCTATGACGCTATGTATTTATTATTTTATTTTATGAATTTTGACGTGTAAAAGTGTTTGTAAAAACCAATTTACAGAAATAAATCATTTCATTCATTTATATAACGATAGACTGAACTAGTTATTTACCTCAGTGTTTTTTAATCTTGAATATTAACTTGCGACTCTTTTACTATGATTGTAATGTCCCTGCTTGTACCAGGTTCAAAGAACAAAGGCACATCGGCTGCAGCTGGCTTGTACACTTGATAGGATTATAAGAGCTTCACAAGATGTATGTCGTTATTGTGATAAGGTTTTCTCGGAACCATACGTAGCTGTTAGCCGTCTTTACGCGAACACGAGATATACCCTGTTATCACTGGCTCATATTATGTTCATACATGTTGTTTCGTTTGAAAGGTTTCTATGGTTAACAAGTTAGCAGAAAAATGTAACAAGTATGATATTCAGAAAAATCTATATTTGTTATTCAAAAGGTGTACAAAAAGGTAAATTTTGTTATTTTATTCAACAGATTACCAATATATAATTATGTATTTTATGACTGATCGTGCCCAGTCGCGTGCTATACTAGAGGCTAGTCCAGCTGTGGACGTAGATAGGCTGATGAGGATGATAAACTATGTATTTAAAGCAAAGAGTTGGGATGTGTATATATAACTTAATGTTAACAATTTTGCTAAGAGTTGGGATGTGTATGAAATATACACATCCCAACTCTTAGCTTGAAATTGTTAACATTAAGTTATACGCTTTTAAAGTCATCATAATTTTTCAAATGGTGGTTTCATTGGTTAGCAAAATATATGTGGCCGGTGGCGTAACTTGTTTTCTTTAACAAATATACTGAGAACGGCTGCAGCTATAAATGAACTAACACGTTCGTTAATAACTTAATGTGGCGCACTACGCCCACCCCTGCAGCCATCTATTACCTTTTAACTATTAACCATATACACCTCTATAAGTAAAACAATTACCTTACGTTTTTAGGATCTCTCGTGCTAGCTCAGCTTAGTTTAGTTTATCCAGTATTTTAAAGAAAGAAGTTGTTTTTTTTCTGTTTTATTATACAGTTTTATAAGGAAACCGTGCAGCAACAGTTTTTTGAGCCTCTTTGCAGTATGTGAAAAACTCTTTTGACGCTCTGTTTGAAATTTCTTTTCCATTAAGTAACACAATTTTGGTACCCTGAAATAAATATTAATAGCGAAGTAAAATATATTTTCGATAACTGGGTGCGAAGTCCAGTTCATTTGACCTTGATATAATTTCCCTTATTCCAAGAAACAAGGTAATATTGTTTTGTGTAAGCACTTCATACATCGCTTTATTAGCAAGGTGCGTGCCAGGAATATCCACGCGCCATTACTGTATAGGGGTCGGCTAAACCACGGAATTATTATTTATTTGATTCAATTAACCCTTCATTGAATTATTTGTTATTTTGCCGACATTTGCTTCTGTTCTAGAGTATCTTTCTCAGAAACTGTAATAAGGATTGTGAGAAATGAAACATTAAAGAAAAAACTCATTTTTATGAACTCTTAATAGTTCGAGTTTGAAGTAAATATTCTTAAGATTAGGTCTATAAGTACCAATCAAAGTCAGTAAATAAACAAAGTAACGATCTACCTATTTGTTAATGCTGGCAACTTCGATATAGTTATTTTCAATCAAAAAGTTATGTATATTGTATAAGGTTTTCGAAGAAGGGCCACAATCACCAGAGCGTAATATCTCACATGAACTTTGCAATATTAAAATCTACTACGACGATGTGAAATTCAAGTTGAATTAAGCCCTCTTTGAAATAATTTTGATAGCTTCAAAGCTGAAAGGGTTAGCGGCCACTGGGGCTCGAAAAGCGCAATAATTCCGTGAAGCTCGGCGCACACAAGTCCCACTAATCGGCAGAGTGCTGCCCTCTAAATATCGCTTTTACACGTCCATCGAACCATAAATAATAATTCTATGAAAACATAAATGTTCTCTTTTTTCTATCGTTTTCCGAGTTTCGTACTTTTTTCATAGAGTCAAAAGCTTGAACAGACCACTTTCGCATTATGGAATTGCCAAAACTCCATTTGCGATTTGTGTCCAAACAGAGTAACTAGGAAATGGGTCAAACGATTTTGAATTCTAACACTTGTGTTACAAGGCATATATTGTACTGAGATTCTAATAAAGTTATGTCATCCTGGCTTAGTATATCGGTAGCGAGCGTAGAAATGAGATATTTTGGCAGTATTACGCAAATTGGATAGCTTTCAACACTCAACGGAGTAGGTTCCGAACTTTCGCCGGGAAAATTAAATTAAAAATATCATAAGACGTAAATATGTATGGGGATCGTAATGATGTTGCTCCTGCACTGAGGCCGCAGACGTTTCGGATTTAGATTAAATAAGTTTTATTTGAATAACTTTCTGTAAATATTCGAGACAGGCATTTATTATATCTAATCCTAGTGAAAAGTTGGATCGAGTGTTTTCATTTCGCAATCGAAAATAGTTTACGGGTTTTATTACCGTTTTTGTTTCAAAATTGACCTGTTGTTTAATCGAGTGACAAGAAATAAATTATTATCGATTGTTTATATTAGATCGATGCTTACGTCTCGCAGTGTTTTCTATTAAATAACGCTAATGTTATTTTCAAACAATGCCTGATAAGCGTTAAATATTAAACAGAAAGAATTGTGATTGACTGTTTGTCGTAAATGGAAACATGACATGAAAGACCAAATGGATTCTACGACTCTCTTTAATTGAATGTTGTGTTTGAATTAATTATACTGGTTCCTTTCATACGTATATTTGGGGTTATTTAGAATTTAGATAAGGTTATATTAAATTGACGTGACATATTACGGGTAAATAAGTTTATCATAAAGGCAAATGTTTTTTTTTTACTATTCTGTTTGATACCACGAGATCTAGAGTCTGATTCATATTATTCTCTCACTTCTTTTTTTATACAAACTCTTACAATAACCACTTCTTGAGTTGCAGTGTCTTGCAGAATCTCCTGTATGGTAGATTGGTAATGGAACTTGGTAAGTTATGGAGATCATAATATAGGCACAGGTTCGTCCCAAAATCTTCTAATTTCGCAAAAGGCAGTTCATAGCCCATGATAAGTAAAATTATGATCATACTTAACGAAACTCTCTTAAAATGATAACAATTATAAATTACTTTAATTATTCTGAGTATAAACATGTTGTTTTGTGTAGGTACATTCTTCTGGGCCCTCCTTAATCCTGTCGATGTATTCGAAGCCACTTTAGGAGATTCATTATAATTATGTTAACGATCCCATTTCCATAGCTAATACTAAGGTTTCGGTACCGCCTTCCTAATAGAGGTATCAACATCTATCCGTATTATATCGTAAAATTATCTTCAGTGTAGCGAAATTTGTGGCTCTTCCTTTGATAGAGTTAAATAATGTTTGAGAATTACAGAATAGTATGGTATGGTCTTTATAGTATATCATTTATATACATCATTGTTACAGACAAATGCCCTACATACCCGTTTAAATGACCGAGGATATCCTTATAATTGTATTTCTGATATTTATACATACTCTTGTTTTATTAGAAGTTAACAATAAGTGTTGCTTCTTGAAGAATGAAATTTCAATTGATATGATATTGATAAGTTTAACATAATTAAAAAAAAAAAAGATAATTATGTTAAATTACTGAAATAAAGTACCTATTTACCTTTATTCTGTATTCTTTCTGCTCTTAAATATCGGACGCTTTTATTCTCTATCGCATGCATTATTCCACGGACATTAGTGTGGGTTACACGTTCACTTTTTTTTTCATACCTTATAGTTTAAGTAAAACTTAATGTGTAACTGCTTTGTCCTAACAAAATTAAATACAAATGTAACTTAACTTCTCATGGTGTAAAGTTAAGAGTAACAAAGTTAAGTAACATAAAGGAATATTAAGTTTGCCATACTGCACCGTTGCTATCATTAGTTTAATCTGTTACTGTGTGTATTCTAAACGATATGCATAATATTATTTTCTTTTTTAGAAAATTTTTAATGTAGACAATGTTTTAAATTGTATTTCAATGAACAAATTATTACTTTAAATGTTTGTTTCTCAAATGGATGTAACTTTAACTTTAAAGCATAGGTAGTGATTGCGTCGGTTGCTGTAAGCTATATCTGTTAGCTGAAAAAACTGATGTCTTTTGTTTCAGCTGCAAAGGATTGTCATTTTTGCGCCTGATCGAGTCAGTCAGTATCTAATTAGACAGAAAATTTATGAAAATAAGTTTTTATGTGTATTTTCCTGCTGGTATCTGTAGATACCTACGTAGATATTAAACAAGGAAATGAAAGAATCAGATGGAACAACAATGTCAATGACTCATGTAGCACAGGTACGTTTCTAATCCCGTGGTTAACAAACAAAAAGTCTAAAATTATATAAAAAAAACGCCATCGGTAATTTTTGATAATTACGTGTAACCGGTCCAAAACGCGATCAAACTACTTGAGCGTGGGATGTAGACATACCTACATACATAGGTATATAATTGTTTCTTATTAAAATCAACGTTAATCTTTTTTCGGAGCAGATTCCGGGCAAGGTAACATCGCATTATGTTTAAGAATCGACAGCTATAATTTCTGTTCAATCAAGATTTAATTGTTTTAATGAGGCTACATGCGTGAATGGCCGGCCCAATTATTGTTTATTTTTAATCGCCTCGAGTGGTTTTTATGTTCGCAAGGAGGCACGCATGGAGGCCCCCGGCGATCATTTTCATTATTTTAATAATGTAAACTTCCAATAATAATTTACAGTGATTTGGGGTTAAACACGTTAAGAGATATTTATGATTTACCCGAGAGCTTGGAAACATAGTTAGCTGTGTAATTTGGTCGTCAGCTTACCATGTCTGTGGAGTATTCTTTGTTGCGATCAGAATTGAGCGAGAAAGGGCGTGCAGCGAAGTTTACCAGCGTTAATTACCATTCGTTTTTCATTATGTGGCCCGAATATTGTGTACATTTTACAATGTTGTGAAGCTGTTGTGGATAATATTGACTCTTAAATGTTGCACTGTAGCACCTTTATGTATAAATCAATTTTATTAATATCAGTGTAATTTTTTTCCTTTAACTCAAATGTGTTGAAAATTAAATCAACTTCTGCCTTTAAAATTCCTGGAGAACAAAGAGGGATACCATGATGAAGTAGACGTTGACCTATCCTAAAGACATCAACAATTGATTTACCAAAAAAATTGTGAGGCCAAATCCTTGATCTGTAGATTTGAGCAGTAGTTAGGTAACTACATAAGTATACCCAGGTCCGTATAGACCAGCTTCTCCCCTGCATCTAATCTCCAAGCTGACATGGTGTGGACGCGAAGTGTAGGGGAGAGAGGCTCTAACTAACAAGTTAATCCAGCCGCGGGCGCATATGAATTTTATATCACGCTTTGCATTATGCTTCATTATCTCAGCAATTTTTGCTTTGTTATGCTGCCAACAGGGGTGTGCTTAATCGGAGCTAGAAATGTTTGTGCCAATTGTAGGAAATAGAAACGAAAATGTCCTCGTGACTGAATCAATCGTTGGTATCTGATCTAAGAGGTGTTTTTAAATTAAATATGCTCAGCAAATGGTCTACGTTTAAACCAGGTCCTTTTCCAGACATAGAATGTGATTGACGGGTCTAATCATGCTTCATCATCATTCCGCACAATACCGGTGACTCTTGAATCAATGAGGTAGTGTCTACATCCTTAATGTATGTACACTTTCGTCCATTGTTTTAGTTAGAAAGCTCCGACTGTTCCAACTGTTTATTATTTCGCGCGAGCACTGAGGAACTACCGAGGAAGTGGGTTAGAGAGGTGGTCGTGGATGTTAGTGATGGGCGCCATCACCATTAGTTGGGAGCCTGTCATTTACGTGCGATCGTGATCTTTTAACAACTCGTTACCACACGTGGTTGCGAGCGTTGCTGACGCGAATGTATAATGCATACCGGTTGGGAGTTTAGCTACCCTATAGGGAGTAAATAAGCAGGAAAATTTAAGGTAACGATCCGTTGTTAAATATGCAATTTTAAACGAGAATAGGAAAATAGAGATCTACAAAAAATGGATTTAATTATAGTCATTAAATAAAATACGAAATGTACTGCATGAGCCACAGTAAGAAGATAAGTCGCATATGGGAAAGGCTATGTGTTGAGCCAATTGTGTTAACAAAAAATTGTTAGTCGTTGTGATTTTATGTAGGTTATGTAACGGAGAACAAACATATACGTAGTTAATATATCTAAGTATGAGTCACGACTCTCTTGAACCATTTATATTTTGTCAAGTAAGTATGCCAACCCTAAACTGTTGTTGCAGGTGAGACAGTGCGTCGCCTGCGGCGGTCCACCGCGTCGCTGCGCCGGCGCACCCCCCTCTGTGGCCCCGAGCCCCGCGCCGTGCACCCCTTTACCGTCCGCCATAGATCGATCACTCAACTAACCGTCAATTAACTTATTGCCGGACGATCTACTCACTAATCACCGTTTTTAGCGGTTGTTGCGATTTTTGTGATATTAGAAAATTATGTTTGAAAGATACTGCATTATATTTCTTCTAGACTTAAAGAATGAAAATAGTTTGCAATTACCGACACGCTTTAGGCTTTTAAACATTTATTATTATTTTATAATACTTACATACCTATTTAGGGAGGTTCCTTTGACAGGTATGAAAACTGATACAGTTCTTAAAAACAAAGTTGTTTGAACTTAAAATACTTTTTTGAGGTACTCCATTATCATTGCCTAATGTAACCACAATTACCTAAGTACACTATACCTATTTCAAAGAAATTATAACAACCAAAATGAAAACAAACAAAGGCAAGAACGAGACAATTTCACGTCATTTAACAAAACAACAGCACAAATAGCATTAAGAACGAAATTGGCCATTTTACTAAAAGCGGACAAACCTCAATTATGTGCAATTGTAATAGTGACGTTGTAGAAATGTATAAGAAGTGGCGCCATTACGAGGAGTTAATCTCGATGACGGAACACATTACGAGGTCCGTAATGAGAGGAGCGTGAACCTCGCTGGCGTACAATTTACTAACTCCTAAAGGCGTTTGGGAGTGGGCTAGCCCTGCGTGACCACCGCACACCGTACGGTGCGGGATTCATGGGCCAGCGAAACTGTTTGTTTATTTTCAAGTTTCAGCTGTTGATGATTGTTGTTTCTATTTCCAAATTTCAGATTAGTTGTGTGTTGAAGATTATAGTACCTACCTATATGAATGAAATAGTGGCAATGATTGATATTTTGTAAACGTAAGGCTTGTAATCGCACAAAAATACGTGATATTATATTCTGGTAAGGAACTGAGCTATTGTTCTTGTAATGTTCAAAATTACCTACTTTGCATCAGCAATAAATACTGCACTGACACCTAAATTTCAGAATCTAAAGGTCTATAAACTTCGTTGTGATCGCAATGATAGAAAATTAGCAACATCCTGGTAAGAGTTGGGGTGAGGTATGAATCGCCGCCGGCGGCGATGGCGGCGAACGAACAATACTGGCCACAAGCAGCGTGCGCAGCGACAGAGTGCAGCGCGGGCGCAGCCGGGCCGCAGGCGCACGCGACCGACACGACGCGACACCAGCGCCCTCGCGCGACGGAGAGAGACAAACGTCTTTGCAGTCGCGAGATTTTGATTTATTTCGTATAATTATCGAATAATCTGCTTTGCATCTCTCGTTATAACATTACGATAATTTCGCTCCATTACATCGGGTTCTAAGCGGTGACCGTTCGCTAGCACAACTATTGATAATAATCGCTCGCGAAGTATAATGGCGTACACCCACGGGTAATTATTGTTGTGCAGTCGTGAGTTCGTGAGCCGGTGGAATGGCGGAATGCATCTCCTTCGGGGGTTGCCCGCCGTAAACCAACACGGCTTGCTGTTCGGCCGGCCGCGTAAATAACTGATCGCTTTCCTCGCGCTAATGATAGTGCGGCCGCCTGCGCTCGCGTCCTCTTTAGTCGATCCCGATAAAATAATTACCAGTATTTATAAGTGCTCGCACTTAATCGCAGCTTTATACTAGTTATTAAGTGTGCTGCATACGTGCGCACTTAAATTTCCTGGAGAAATCTGTGGGAACGTGTATGTCAATAATTAAACGAATAACAAATAATTGGAGTACAAAGTTTGTTGTAACACAAGAAGATAAATAAAAATAACGGATTCTGAGGAACAACATAAAAATATCTTTAGACTATTGGACGTTACAATGAAGTCATTCTTTTGTGCGCCGATGCCGGAGGGATGAGTCCGGCGTAACAAACACATCGGTGTGAGGTGGATGTTGCATTGACGTTTGGTCACGGGGCATCGCCGAGCGCACTTCTCTTCCAACGTTAATGGGCCGCCGGCTCCGTTATCCCTCGTAGCTAATGATTGGCCGGCATTAAGTCCCGGCTGTTCCGTGCGATTATTGGATCTAACAGATAATTTTATATCGCATTGTCCCGGAGCGTAAAATTTTCTGTTGTTATTACGGGCCGGGCGGCACGCGCGGAGCGCACGGCCCGCGGAGACCTCTGTCGTATCGCCTCATCGCAGCGGATCGTATACAACGACCGGCCAAATCACGATCCGTTTAACACAACCGTAAAACTATGCTCCATTATATATGATTGTTAATGAGAAATATAATGCTTCTGCTGTCTGTTGTTGTTCTACTTGTAAGTGATTCAAGAATGGTACCTTTATCGTATTCCATTCTGTATTTGGTCAGGATTTCCAACAATTAATAAATCTTGTTTACAGACAAAGTCTTTACAATCTTGACGACGTCAATAAAGGTATCTAATTGAGTTCGAACGGAGAACAAGTTAACATTTACAATAGTAATAATTTAATATTAATTCATTCTATGTAGTGACCTACCGCGCAGTAATTGTACCATTTGCTATTTGAGCCTTATAAAGACACTCTGCGTCGACTATCGTCCATTAGTTGCACTATCATATCAGCCACAACCGAACAACGACGACATAAATTGTGTTAGCAATAAACGCTACAAATGCTGGAGCGACACTAAAGCGTTTCTATAAAGAAATTATGAATAGTACAGGATTGTACAGCACAGGTTCGCACCTTTGGTTCACGATCGCCATTCTTCCCGCGCTTGTAATGAGCCCTCTAAATCAAACAATAGCATTAAAGTGTCAATACGGGCTCGATAACACCTCGCCGTTTTCTTTTGCACACGGAATTATGGCTATAAATCTATAGCGGGCTCGTTTACACCCCACGACTGCTCTTCGATCGCCACGCTTGCGTTAAGCTGTTATCAATCGCTTTGATTACTGATGCAGAACTCGCCGGTTAAATATCGTTATTTCTCAATTAGTCGATATCGGACACTGGAAAGGATAAAGGAGAGATACCTGACGTGTTTGTGACTACATTACCTTCCCGTTTGCAGTGACCTATCGTTTTTTTATAAATAGTTTTGCATTGTGGATTATACGTTCAGGATTAAAACTTACGTTACATTCAGAAATGCAGGAGTGTACCATAGAAGCTGAAGTACTTGTTATTTTTGATAATTTGTCGCGTGAAAAGTCTGAAATTTCCAAGAATGTTAAACCAAAATTTTAGTTTTTTTAATAGTCGTCTGTGTGCCTCTGTAAATCCAAAATACTAATTAAACATCATCATAATTTTCAGTGCACTAATTAATCATCGAATTTTTGTGCACTTATTACTGTGAATGTCAACAATTATTAGTGTTGGACCGTGTGTGTCTAAATTTTTTCTTTCTATTTCTAATAATGAGGTACATCTTTCCTAGATAATAAATATATAAGTATGTTACAAGACTTTCCACTACGTTTAATTCCTACTTACAAAGCAAGTACCTAGTACTTAATCTAGCTAATAATTTCCATCAAAGTATGAATATTAAATTAAATTCAAATATCAAATTATATTCAATGCTCAAGTCGTGTGAGCTTGAAATTCTCCATGATTAAACATATTGTGTAAAACATTGCGTTTTGTTGTGTTTCGGTCGTAAGGGCACAATACCGTCTGACATTTGGCGCTAGCCGCAAATGACTGTCTAAATTATGCAGTTAACTTGTACTAGGGTTGTGCCTACATTTCTGGATACCTTTACATAGTCGACCTTTTACCTCTAACTGCTTCGTTTTCTTGGGGAGTTATCATTATTTTGCCCATTATGGCATCAGAAATAACATCTGCATAGACGTTTACTAACTGTGTAGGTGTCGGCTTTATAATCTTTAAGACGCTTTTGTGTAGGAACTACTGATAAAGCATTGCATAATTTAATTATTTTTGCAATTAACGATAAAACAAATTTACATTCGCAGCGTAACATTTTACAACTAGACGATTAGGAAAACAAACAAAAACCGTAAACTACGCAAAATCGAAGCAGGTCCGTATCGAGTACAGATCGAACAAAACGTTACAAAGTCAATGCAATGTCGTCGCAGCGAAGGGTTGAAGATAAATACGTACAAGGGGCCGGGAGGTCGGCTATCGCAGATAAACAGGGGGCGAGCAATTTGTACCACTATACAAATGCGCAACTGTACCTGTGGAGACGGGGTGCGGCTTCGACTCCGGCTACGCTTAGGAATTTGACCGATTGGCGAGTATTTGTACTTGTTTCATTTGGAGCTTCATGATCGTTTGTCTTTTTGAAACGGTTACAACTTCTAGCACTCCCTTTGTGTCTACATAGGTACACTGAGTTACCCTTATTTTCTGTAGTAAATCATAACATCATCATCACTCCTGTATTCCCCGCAGGGGTAGGCAGAGGCGCACATATAGTACACCCACATTTCGCCAGTTATGTTTTAGGTCCCAATGTAATAGGGGGCGAGCCTATTGCCATCAACCGGGCACAGATCCAGACTCCATGCTGTTACTGAGAATTACCTAATGGAAAAACCCAGTAACACTTTGCCCGACCCGGGATTCGAACCCAGGACCTCGTGCTCAGCAGTCGCGCTTAGCAACCACTAGACCAACGAGGCAGTCTGTAGTAAATTATGTTTAATGAATGACATGAATCAGTACCTAAACATATTTTACTGCTAAAAACAGTATTGATATACTCGAATATAAATATACGCGCCTTGTGGCGTAGATACCCTGGGGGAGGCCTACGTCCAGCATTGGACTGCAATAGGCTGATGTGATAATGATATTGTGACGAGAATTGATAGTCTTCTTCGAGCCAATTAAAAGAAATCCAGAGGTAGTAGGTATTCCTGTCAACTAGTTATCGATATACGTAGCTTTACCTTAACCAAAGCTAGAGATAGTTCTCTTAAGAATGTTTTATGATTTACTACATTGCGCTACTCTAGGAATTTCTGATGTCGCAGATTATCGACGATAATTTAAGCAAACCAAGAATGAAGTTAAATCCCCAATGAAGCTGTTTACTATAGAACCATACGAAGAAATCGTTCTAAAAGGATATTTGCACGTGATGTAACTTGATATTTTGTATAAAACTTTTGGTAAACACTTTATGCATTTAAGTATCAAGAGTCGTTACGATATTGTTGGCTCAAGTTGTATACGTATACAACAGACAAAGTTTACTGGAGGTACGGACAATGTTCACGAAAAGTATTACCACTAACGTTGCATTAGTTAGATAGTGCAATGAAAACTATTTCGCTATATGTAAACAATTTGAATTAGTCCATATGAGAAAATGTTATAGTGACAGAGCTTCAGTTGACGGAGACGAAGTTTACCGTCACACATTTTTGATCCGATGCATCTAAAGGTACAATACATCTGCCTTTTAGTCGATATATCAGTCGGTTTCATAAAGTCACGCCTGTTTCCCTGAGGGGTAGGCAGAGACCACGGATTTTCATTTGCTACGATCTTGGCATACTCCTTCTGCTTCATTCACACGCATCACATTCCTCATACAAGCCTAACTTATTGTATAAGCGACAACATATTACTTATAAAATAACACACCATAATCGATATTTTCATTAATTCTTTTTTTATTTATTTACTATAACTTTCATAGGACTATTACAAACAAAGTATTTGTTACATTATAACATTTTCATGGTAACAATTTGTTATATAATATTTTTACATGCCTTCAAGTCCTTACTTAAAAATACAAGAAAACCGTTTTTAAAAACATCCAAAGCCACCAAAATCTCCTTCCCCGTGTAATAAACAGCAAACGACAACGTCGAGAGGCGTCTAATCCTCATTGGAGATGTTCAGAATAAACACAGGGTGCTCATTAATCACGCAGAGCCACCGAACTTTCTCTATTCAACTGAGACTCCACCTGACTCGGATATTTTCTTTTAACTTTTAAGCTTTGTTCAAAACTTTTGATGGACTCGGAGTTTTAAGTAAGTTGAATAGTAATATATCTTGTGCTGCTGGCGAACTCTCCTTTATTGTGTTATCAAGTGATGTTGCCAGCATTTTGCGAAGCTATTTGTTTTTATAATGTGGGAGGTTTTATGGTTTGTGACGTAATATCTACAAATATTTATATTATTTGACCGATTCACTTATCAATAGATTTTCATAAGAACAATTACAGTTCTATGAAAGAGAAGCTTTTTGGGATGGTAGTGAATAATTTTCATTTTTTTATGAAATAAGCGGAGGATACATTAATTCACAAGCTCTAGTCTAACAAAGTATTTATCAATCAATCTAAATATGTATTATTGTATACCCTGAAATCATAGGTGTTTCATAGTAGGTACCTATTATATTTATAATTGTTGTAACGTAATATTCTTTTACGATATCTGGATGCTGACCACCCGGACCAATACCAACCAGTTCTATTATTTAATCTATAACAGTGTCATTGTACGCAAGATCTGCTAATTTAATGTTATTTAATAAAATTACTAACTATAAAAAATAAATGGCTACTGCTCCTCCGTAGGTATTTGGAGCTAATGTAACCACAAAACATAGGTCATGAAGATACGCTCTCAGATGTAATCATTTTTTAATTTAGTTGTAAAACAAAAGCCTTCAGACACAGCTATTGGCATAACAGATAATTGAATAATCCATTTTCAATTTCAAACGAGTAATGGAAAATTGTTTCAATTTAATAAACAATACTATTATAGATTCTTATTATAATGAGATAATATTTTATCGGAGCGCTCCGCGAGCGGGTCACCGCAGCATTAACTATGTACCTAATTCCATTAGGTAAGCACCATTTCAATCGAACTCGGAATTAGTTCCACCTTATTGCCGACTTGAGAATTTTTATCACAGCGAAAGCAATCAGATCGCCAATAATTTCCCTCATAATGACTCGGTGGTCGTAAAATTTGAGCATTGCGCCAAAATGGTGGCACATTAAAATTCTCTCCCCATCGTTATAACTGGAGTTAGCGGCGGGCACCGATCCGCCGACGATCGGGACAATCGGCATTTCCATCTCAATCGGCCCCCGCCCCGCCGCCGCCCCGCAGCCGTTAGTTTTCTTTTTTAAATCGCGCGTTAAGGATTTGGCGTGAACGCGTGAAGGGTTGCTCCCACCCGCGCCTTTCCTGATCGCCGCCTCCTCATATGTCCTCGTCGATATTGCAATACGATTTAGTAGCGCCCGAGTTGCTTTCTCCTTGGATCTCACTTGGCATTTACATACAATATTATTCCAATCATCAGCTATTGTTTGTTTTTGGGGGTACTTTTTACGACGCTGACTTTCCCAAGTTGCCAAAGTAGGTACGTTTTTATGTTTTAGTCGATATTATCATGATAGTATTATTGTATAAGTCATCAAGCAAACTAAATCTTTAGTTCGTAAAGTATCTAAATACTTGCTGAACACTCATTTCTCAACAGTACATTCTTTTTAGTAAAACTTAGGGTAAGAATCCAGTGTAAGTTATCACAAGTAAAAATGTTGTAGTTCACCTGACGTGACCTTGCCACCTTATGGATTTTGTAACGTTAACTTAGTTTGTTGTTACAAACTTTCTAACTACGAGTTAGACATGACACTCGAGTAATACAGGCAATAAGGGCTAGGGAATTACGTCATCAATTTCTTTATAGCGGCAGAGCAGTAAGAGCAGTGAACTACAAGAATACTGGAACTTTTAACACTGTTGGTAGGTAAAATTATGAGATAGTGCAATTCAATTTTTGCAAGACAATTCCATAAAGGATGTTAATTATATTTTACTCAGTTAAATGTCATTTACTAACCTCGAGTTTAAAACATTTTTTTCTTTAACTCGACTCGGATAAAAAATACTCCACTAAGAGTTTGCTGATTTCATCGTAGAAATGCTGAATGTGTTAGGTGCAGAAGTAATTAATATAAAAAAGGACCCTATCAACAATATATGATTTGCATTTTAAATAGTCGTTCCTAGTTATTACTAAATAAAATTAGCCTAATCTAACATTTATAATTCTTAAAGTAGCACAGTAATTGCACACTGTACCAATACCATTCAGGTATTGGTCTAAGGTTTACAAATATAAAATCCTATTCAAGATGAACGCGATACAATAACAGCGAAAATTACTAGCTGCAACTATGTCTCATATATGTAAAATAATGCGGCCGATATATCCTAACCCCCTAGCGGCGGTGGGTGGTGGGGTGTGCGGAGATAGACCCCGCCAGCGACTTATTCCGATATAATCAATAACTTAGTGAGATCCCCTTTGCATCCAGCCGTGTGACAGTTTCTCCAATCGAAGGGGCTAAGGGTTGTTTTTTACATTTTTGTTCAAACAGCGTGATTAGAGACGCGACGTGCGGCTTTTTGAACTTGACGTCGGCGTCGCGTCGCTTCGAGCGGATAGTTTGCGTTCGTTATTTCGTGCTTTTCGGTAATAAATGTTTACTTTACCAATTTTTTCTTTATGCACAAACGTGTGTCAATATTTGTCTCGTTATTTTGCGTGGTACCTTCTTCTTTGGTGTTGCGTCATTACTTGTTTTTGCTTCATGGTTTTGATTTTAATATTACGTTGTAATTGTAAAGGTATTCCAAAGCGTAAATACCTAAGTAATGTGTCGTACTTAAGTATGATGCTCAGTATATCATGAAGCATAGTGGATATACCTAATGAAGTCCTCAGATATTTTTTTATTCTTTATTTATTTAGAGACATTTATTTCCATGGACATGAGAGCCCGAACGTGGTTCTGAAGCTGATTTATCTTTTTTATATGATTAGGAACAAATACCTATATTATGAACAAAACTCACGGTCGATCGTTCATTTTGTAAAAGTAACTTAAGTAAATATTTTTATAAATGAAGCGATAAGACTTTGAAAAAGACTTCTTACTTTATCATATTAGAGTTTAACCTTTATACCAACTATTACTTTGATATTAAAAGTCTTAGTTAGCTACAAAGAAAGCGCTTTGCATACTAATGTTGGCAAGGATTAAAGTTCAACATTACATCTACACTCACAAAGGTTATAAAACGATATAAAATTCAATTTTCTTTAGTTTCTACTTCATTTTATGTTCTGTATTTATAACGCGGTGAAATAACATAATGCGATTTAAAGTTATTGTGTAGGGATATCAGAATTAGAAATACATCAGATTATTGAACTGGACCGTGGATGCCAATCGGGGATTTATACAAACAATGTTATTTATTAAAGAAGGTTATAAAAATATACTTGGAAAACTACGGGACATTAAAAGTGTATTTTATAAAAGTTAACAGCTTTCTAGGTACCTACTTACAAACGAACACTGTTAAGAGTTGCTAGTTACAGCTTACTAGTTATTTAGAGGTCTAATTATACTTTAGCAATGTGTTAGACCTTAATTATAGTGCTCTAATGTTACATATAATAGGTACCAAAATTATAGAATATTTATTTATATGCGAGGCATGATAGACCGTCGATTTGAAGAAGATTTCCGCGAATGTATGTTTGCTACGTCAATGGCTGTGGACAGCGATTGGTCGATGAAGTACGACAGCATAAGGTATGCTGGACACACTTTTACCTGGTATTTTGTTTTCTCTATTATACACGATAGGTTTTTTATTTTAATATTTCAAAACACTCACTTTCGGATCTTTGTAGACACTTGTGGGAATCGAACCTAAAATTCCTTTTGTAAGTAGGTAGATGTTTTGGGCAAGCCTTTATAAAGTCAAGGCGTTATAGAATCCTTGAACGTGTATTTAAATCGATTACTAAATATTTAGGATAAAGCCTCTTGCTGTATGAAACTCTTCTGTTTCAATAAAAATCTTAATCTTCATTCATTATGAGATTTCATGGAAACGTAGTCATCTCTATGTATGGGACAAATTGGTTTATAATAATCACTTTACTTACCTGTTGATTGCATAGAACTCATATATAATATACAAGCTATATAAAGGGTCATATTAAGGCGTATACAGATATAGCTTACAATATGAAATATTAACGTTTCCCTTCATTAACATCGAAACTTGAATCTTTTGCTGCGATCTTAGTAGTA
The DNA here is from genome assembly GCA_946251915.1 of Abrostola triplasia. Taxonomy (NCBI): domain Eukaryota; kingdom Metazoa; phylum Arthropoda; class Insecta; order Lepidoptera; family Noctuidae; genus Abrostola; species Abrostola triplasia. Next base: position 5,179,236 of record OX276433.1, read on the forward strand.
CCTATTATCTCTTAGTGCCACGAGAATAATATTTGAGACTTAAAACAATTTAAATGTCCTCAAAAGTAAAAAATAATGTTGTAAGTCTTTCTTCTGTTTTTTTCATGATTATCACTATTTTTTTATAGTTGTACTATTTATATATGTATATGCATATTTATTTAGACGTTATTCTGTCATCCTTAACATCTGGAAAAATGGGGCTAGGGTTCTTTAGGGCCGATGTTTCCGGGATATGAAATTGTGCTCAAATTTCGGGCAATAGCTGGTTATATTAAGTTTTTTTTTTATTTCCATAATCAATTTTTAGGAATCGTGGTTTTAAAGGAATTGAAGCTATGAGCAAACATTGACCCACTTATGCATAAAGGATCATACCGCCAGTAACTAAACCCCGTATCTATTGGCATCTTCATTCTTTGATAGGCAAACGATGTAATAATTTAATCCTTGGTTTAAAAGGTATTATGAATAAGGAGGTGTGGGCCACACACAGCACTATCAAAGGCTGTGTGGATATCCCTTACTACATTTATATTACGATATTCTGTATGAATACTCACACTGTCGACTCGATTGAACTGTCGTTTATTCCACAACTGACAACTGCGCTGTTGACATAACTAACCAGTTTATTGGGTCGTCAGCTGTAGGTCTGAATACTATCTATTATTTCTCAGACCATTATATATAGCTGTATAGCTCATATAGCCTGTAAGGGACATATTGGAATAATTTGATTTATTCATGGTACCTAAGTAATTAAATGAATCCCGTCCTTCGACGGAAAAGGAATTGTTAAAGGCGACGATACTAGACTATGAATCGCAAAAGGCTCGCTACCTATGACGGGACTTAGCCACCTATGATGAGGTAAAATGTGAGGATTGATTCCTGATAAAGCAAAACTACTCTGCCTATCTTTTCCAGAAATAAAGGCATTGCTTAACTAATAAAAGATTGTGGACTCACTAACACCTAACGTACGTGACTCACTAAGTATCTCTGTATTTAAAAGTAGAGTCAGAGAGCACTACCTTTTTTCTTCCTAATTTATTTATTATATATATATATATGTATTTATATTTTGTATGTATGTATGGTATAGTATTCATATGTATTTTATGCACTTTTGCTCCTATACTTTTTCTTGCACACTGTAGCCTCAATTTCTAATATATTTCTCCTTTCGCAGGTCTTCTGGAAGAAATTTCTTGATGAAATACTACTTTTTATATTGTATGTACATAAATTGTTAATTAATAAATCAAATAATAATACTTACTCTTCACTTTGTTAAGTTCTAAGTTGATATCTCATTATTCTAATTTCATTTTTCCCTATAGATATTAGCCAGTAGGTATAATTATCTTCCAGGTGCTTCAATGCGAGGGTGTATTTCACAGACATAAAATGTTAAGTTTAAGACTTGAAACATAGCTCAATAAATATTTGATTGGCGGGAATCAAATCCCCGATCCGTAAAGTTTACTCATTTAAATCTGTGTCTACAATACTGTATTATCAGTTTGAAATATCTTTACCCTTTCCTTGCCAAGTGTAGAAATATAATATAAATCCAGATATTCTTTACGTATGATTTTTAAACTTTTGAGTTGAGTTTATAGACAGACAACCTGCGAATTTATTCATAAAATTATATAATAACTAGCCACTACGCATATAATAACTAGCTGTTGCCCGCGACTGTGTCCGCGTGGTAATGAAAACATAAAGTATCTACATATGAAGTTTAATGACTACCTCCCAGCCAAATTTCAGGTTTGTAGCACCAAATTAATTAAGTAATTTCATACAATATTGCGAGAGTCCTTATACCTCCTTAATTCGGCCCTGTCGCTAAATCCATTCTTAGCGGGCGTCTACTAACTATAAACTACCTCTTTGCCAAATATCATCATTGTATGTCAAGCTATTTTCGATATATCGTGACCTTACGCTTTTATTCAAATAGATTACCGACGTAGTACGACGTAGGTATATGAATCTCTTTTAAATATGTCAGTTTAATTTGTGTATGTATTAGAGGGCGTGTTTTACAGCTATTAGGCATCAAGTAAAAAACAATTGAAATCGTAAACAAGTATTCTCATGATTAAAACTTTGTTCCTAACACCAATTATTGGTAATACTGCATTTTTCAATTTCCACTTGTATATTAAAAATCCGTGCAATGCAATTATGGTACTTTATTGAGCTGTTTGCCTCTTGTAATGAGATACTGTGTTTTGCTGCGTGTTTACCCTTAAACAATTCGTAGTTACCTAGGAGACCCACATTATAACTCACGCCTTTTACCCTGGGGGAAAGGCAGAGGCAATGCAAGCATGTTTGCTCCGATAATTTCATGCCTTTTTGCCTCAATTACTCACATAACATTCTTACAAAAATGGAGCTAACCTAACGAAGATTTAATTTAACCTATAGATTGACAGCCTCGTTGGTCTAGTGGTTGCTAAGCGCGACTGCTAAGCACGAGGTCCTGGGTTCGTATTCCGGGTCAGGCATAGTGTTTCTGGGTATTTCCATCAGGTAATTCTCAGTAGCAGCATGGATTCTGGATTTGTGCACGGTTGATGGCAATAGGCTCGCTTCCTATTATAATGGGACCTAAAAACATAACTGGCGAAATGCGGGCTTACTATATGTGCACCTCTGCCCTTCGGGGATACAGGCGTGATGTTATGTTTTTTCTATTAACCTTGTAATATTATTATATTATCAGGCGTGACTTTATGTATGTATGTAATCTTCCAGTGTCAATACTTACGTACGAGTATGTTCGACGCAGCCTCTGCCACTCAGCCCCAAACCAGTGCGTTTTTAATAATAAAACCTTTTTTAGGAAATAAATAAAACTCTAGAATCTGATAAACTAACTTTGAGTTTATTTTTACCATTTACACTTGACAATGTATTCGTAATCTGTTGTCGGCTACGGATGTCATGCGTCGTAGACGCGTAGCACGCGCGTAGAGTGTTGGCTACGCACACGTCATGCGGGACGAACTTAAACTAATTGCTACAAAATCATCTATTTAGTTGACAGTTTCACATTCAACTATGTAAGTAAGATAAATTATACATTAACATTAATAGAAGTACAGTCAGAGAAGTCGATTCCAATTGATAAGTCAAGTGATTTTAGTATTCATGAATAATCTGCGCATAACGTTCAACAGACCTTTTTAATTTCATAATTTTTAATATAGAACTTGTTCTCAACTGTACCCGAAATAAATGACAGAGAACATCTCATTTTAACACATCAACAAAGACAAAAGTGAATCTTGTTTTTATTTCATGTAAACATTTAACATCTTGTTACAGATTTAAAATAGTAGGAACGGTATATTTTACTAGTAAAGAACGTTAAAATAATTTTAGTATTACAATACAGTATTAGGAACTATGATAGACACGAATGCTACCTTTTTACGATCATAAACTAATATTCGTAACCAACATTATGTAATATCTAGAGGGTTTCAAAACTTCTACACAAAATGTTTCACTATTAACAGAAATAAATGAAGTCCATACAATGAGAGTTCGTGAACATAGTGAACAGAGACCTATACAAAGAAACAAACAACATGGCCGTGGCGGCTCCTCTAGTAGCAGACACAACAGACTAGTCCGAATTAATCTTAAATATTAAAATTTGTATTCGGAAAGTATAGTGAAACTCTAGATGCGATAATATTGAAATATACATAGGAACCATGATTCATTCCGCGGGCTCTCGCCGCGCGGAGACACAACATCGCACTACCCACACGTCCACCTACACTAACTCAAACTTACACGTACATATATACTCCCGATTACAAACCAATCAAAATAAATATCTCGTATGCTCGCCAGGAACCATCGTCAGCGGTGGAGCTCTAACGTAACCGACCAACAATGCAGGCCGCAATAATATTAAATACTAATCAAACAAAATAATTGTGTTGTAGACGCGCGCCTTCGCGAAACATTGTCCGGCCGCCTCGCCTCTGACCCGCCTGTGTCGGCCACTTCAATTAACATGTTGTCAGATAAATATTACTCCTTAATGTAGTCTGGTACCGACTCTAATATCATATATAGAAATCTATTTCAATTTCAAATGTAATTTTTGCAATAATAACGTTGACGTGCAACCCCAGACGCCGCTGGGAGTAGTAAACCGATAGGAGAGAGGCGGCGCGCCCGAACATCGGCACATTGCACACACACCAGCATGTATACACATAACAAGGACCGCCGGCAACCGGTGGAATAAAACATTGCACTTTATAAAAAAACAAACTCAATGTTGTAGTAGGATCCACTCGTAGATAAAATATTGTAGTACACTCCGCTAGATAAAATGTAAATATGTAAAATATTTTTAATAACGTGATCTGTGCCATCGAAAATATTAGGGACTCCACGCACTCGGTAAAGCGGTCAAAGATGGAGACGACCGGCGTGCCGCGAGCGGCGCCCGTCGCCCCCACCCCCCCACGCCTTCGGACACTGGACTCACTTACGCCACTACTAATAATCATTACAATATCAATAAAAATTCAAGAATCACACTTAGTTCCAAAATAAACTCACTTGTTTGCGAGGTAGGCTGTGCGCTAGCGCGCAGCCCGAGTTTCGAGTTCGTTCGTTTTGGAAAAGTTTGCTACGATAATAATCATTATAATTAAGTGTTACCAATAAGCCTACGCGGTGTCGTCGCGTCTCCGCGGGCGGCTCTGCGCGGTGGGCGCGCGGTACCCGATGGTAGCCGCGGGTGCCGCGCGTGCGCCTGCGTCCCCGGCGCGACACATCAGCGTGTTGCGTGATGCGACCACCGAGCGATCGACAAGCCGCACAACATATTATATACTCGATTCGTACTTTGATTCCGTTTCAGTTGCGATTGCGTGAGTTCACGCCGTTTCCTGAGCGTGGAACCCGCGAGAGAGGACGACCGCTCTACTGCCTAACATACGTACCTAACTTCGCTTCATGTTTAAAAAAATCATATACGTATATCACTATATATATCTCCATACATTTACGATGCGTCAGGAACTTCTTACGAGAACGTATCTATGCCTAAAATTAGAACGATTATATGTATGTATTACATAGCTTTAAACAATAATTAAATCGTAATTATCAATATCGATAATATTATATGCCATAAAGATAGGAACTTGCTTTCCTGGGAGTTGATGTTGAGAGTGTGTGGCGCGTCGCCGGCCGCGGCGCGCGCGCTGCCGCAACGATAAACGTATATAATAAAACCTGTCTAACGTATGATATGAGGTGCGGGCGCGCGGCGCGGCCGGGCGCGCTCGCCGCCGCCGCCTCCCAGTGCGCGGCGACGGCGCGGGAGCCGGCCTGGCCTGAGCCCAGCGGACATCATAAAAACGGCCACAACGGCCGACTCTCGATTAACCTATACTTAAACGACTACAAGCTTTAAATATAACTAGGAAAGTGTCGCTTCTGCGACGACATTCATCAACGAAAAGAAGCGTTAAGAGCTAATAGTGAACTGCTGCGTTGTCGGACAACGGAGAGAGCGAGGGGCTCTAATAGATAGTAACTATACATTTCTTCAGAGTAGGATTAGTGTCCGGCGCTCGCCAGAGGGAGTTCGCCGGGCGGCTGGAAGCGAGGCCCGGGCGCGCAGAAGTTGGCGTTTGGGTCTTTGGGTGTGGCAGACTCCTGCGCCGCGCGGGCTGCCAGCAGCGTGATCTGGTTCACTACATCCTCCATCTCATGCGTGAGAGTCTCGGGCTGCTGCAGCAGCTGTGGCTGCGGCAGCGAGTGGCGGAGGTGCTGCTCGGTGTCCGCGTGGCGGCGGAACTCCAGCGCGGTACGGAAGCGCTCGCCGGGGCACGCGCGGCACTCGAGCGCCGGCTGCACCACGCGGATGACGCCGCGCGCCGCTTCGCGCCCCGCGTAACACGAGCGCGCTTGGTGCACTTGCAGCGGCGCCGGCGATGGGAACGCTACTTTACAATGCTTGCACACATAACATAAATCGAAGTCAAGCTCGCGCGCGCCCACCGGAGCCTCCGTGGTGGGCGGCGGCAAGCGCAGGGTGGACGCGCCCGGGTCGGCCGCGATGTGCCGGATCTGCTCCAGAGTAGTTGCGGGCAACTGCAGCACACTGGCTCCGTTTCCAGTCTCCACGATCAAGCCTTGTGGCTGTGGCTGGAGAACGGCATGGTTACCACCATGTCCTGGAACAATACAACGAGAATGTTAAACTTCCTCATGTGACAGCAGTTATAAGTACAGATTATCCAACATAAAGTCACATGTTAGTATCTTGCATCTGTCTACGTATCATGTAGCTAAGGGGATTGGTAAATCGCATCGCGGGGCGTCAAATATCGACGTTGTCGACACACGCTCATGTGACACTCGGGCGCGTTGTAAAGGGGTTAATCCACTTACATCGAGGGCCGAGGGTCGGCTCGCAGCCGTGAACTGACCTTTTGCCCGAGCTACAATTTTACACGTTTTTTCAACTTTGTCCTTGTATAGGTATGGACTATGGGAGGTAAACAAATGGTATCATACATATCTCGTTATTTATCGGTAAATTGTCAACATTGCCTACAGCACAGATAAAGTCAACGTAGCAAATACATTGGAGGGACGAAAAGTAAAACATGATCGGTCGATCTTGTCGTCTTGCAGCCCAAATTGGGAGTTCCATTGTTCACAATAGGTTAGCACCAGATAAACAGTGTTTACCTTACTGCGAGGCGATTGTACATGCGTGATGCGTTTCTAACGAGCCCGGCCCGCCGCTGTAATTGATTCGGACGCTGTTTTATGCGGCTTATATTCACGAATGCATAATACATAGCTTTTGAGTCGCCATCGAGTTTTATATCGGGGAACGAGCAGCGGAACGGCTTAAAGTGGTGCTTGACGATGAACTCGGAGAACAAAGAGCCTCCATGATAGTTATGTAGACTACCTTATTCCGTAGGATTTTATTCATTGTTACTCTGCAAACGTGCTTCACGTATCAAAAATTCCGAATCTATCACACAATTTCTAGGGAGAATACAAAAAAATCTTGAAAAATAACTAAAACAATTGAATCAATTACACTTCCACTATAATCAAAGTGCTCAATTCTAATACCTAATTACATACAGAGTAAAGGTTTAATAAGAAGAGAAAACATCTCTAACACTAAGCTCCTCATTCGATAGGCGATCTAAGTCTCTCCGTAACCATTCCGGTGATGCGATACCGACCTTAATCGCGGCCAGTTATCTCGAACAATCCCGTGCGAAACAGCCTAGCTTTCAATCAGCCTCTTAACAATCGTTCGGGCTGATTGGCCGGTCGTGTTTCGTGTAATGAGGCACTAGGGACTGCTCATACGTATGTCATGTTCCTTCTAATGGTAATGAACGCCGTACATGGCTCAAGTGGAATTCAAAAGCTAATTGAGCTGGCTTAGCATTTGTTCTAATGTAGGACAAAGTAAAAGGTCGCATTTGGTATTGATAGACATTCATGACGGATGCATTGTTATTTATTGTTTATGCAAATCTCTTTGATATAATTTATTCGACTGCGAATGGTATGGTAGAGCTATTTTCAGTCTGCATTATGTTTTATAATCTGTCTTAATATTATTGTAATTCGTATTCTTATTTATCAAGCGTCGGTGGCACAAAGCCGGCTGCCACGACACGTTGGCCCTGACGTTAATTCGCAACCCTTTCTGCCAATTAGTTTCAAAATAGCCACACTATTGTGCTGCTAACACGACCACACATCGCACCTAACGATTCAAAATCTACAACCGGAATTGAACCATAATCGGTAGTGTTAAAGTTGATTATGGGTTGGGTGGCTGAGGGTTAGGTCGTCCACTCGGTCCGGTGGGCAAGTTTAAGTCAAAGGGCTTCTTAATCCGGACTTGTAGGTCGTTACGCGTTATTATAACGGCCTGAGTCGGGTATTTCTTCGCTCATTTACATCTCATTAAGGATGCTATTATTGGACTATACAACGCATTTTGCAGACTTTCGCTGGAACGGCTTGAGTTTTGAGCATTGCGTCAACTCCTTTTAAAGAGATTAAGCCTGTTTTTTATTTTATATTCGGATTATATTTAAGCTATATTGTTCAGTTCTTCTTCTTTTTCGTAATTATACAAGTGAATTATAGGTTGTCTTAAAACAGGCTTCATTCGTAGCCGGGTGGTTGAATTAGCTGCATAACTATCTGTTTAGGAAATTGGAGCTGTCTTACGGTCATCAAACGTTTAGTCGATCCGCGCTTTGTTACTTCTATGTTAATTATAATTAACAGGTTCACAGTCCCACTGACCACATACTCTGATCTACTTAGAGGACGGTTAAAGCAAATATAATATATTACGTCAAAGATAAGAATGTAAACATGGTACTCGTTCATAAAGTTAATGATTATACCGTAGCTTGAAACTAGCTGTATTTTTAGAGAAAAATATTTTAGTATACATGTCTAAAAAAAAAAGATTTTTGGTTTTATCATTTCTTAGAAGATATCAGCAGAAACACTTCGACCTCAAACATCGAATGTTAGTGCTTTAATTTACATAAGGTCCTATCACCAAATCAATCTTCCCACAATGGTAACATTATCGGAGTAGTGTATTCCGAGAGCGTCTCCCCCGGACAGGTAGACAGCCGTCCGTCCCATCACTGTCCAAGATGTCCGAGCAATTAGACTAACGGACCTTAGACTTGAACTTGGCTCCTTGTTTGTGGAATGAGGCTGAGGGAAACGTATGAGATTGATCTTGTGCATGGCAATTATTTGTAGAGGAATTCGTTGAACATTTGCATAGGGTAACGATGACGTGCGTGGTCGTGATTAGAGACGTGTATCGTGATGTCGTGATAAGGTTAGGGTACTTGTTTAATTGCATGGAAGCACTGATAGCCGAGTGGTAAGATCGTTGTCATGTCAAATCCCGGCACGCACCAAATCTTTATATGCGTATTATACATTGCAAAAAACGGTGAAGGAAAACTTCGTGAGGAAACTGGTACACCTAAGAGATATTTCAACGATGTGTAAAGCCATGTCAGAGGCCTAAAGGCGGTTTAAACTGTGACACCAGGTTGTTCCTCAACCATACGATAAAAAGAAGATTCTAGTAGCTGTTTGTGATCTGCCCCCGTTAGCAGTCCAGTGCATACGTTTTAACTATTGTATCTGCTACGTGGACTGCCAGCTTGCCTGACTGCCTCCTGAATAATTATTTCAGAACTATTTGCTATTACGTAGACCTCTTTGTCGTCTTAACAAACGCAAGAAGTTGTTGTTATCGGTCTTTGATTTAAAGTGGGCGTACTGCGGAAACAATTGACGATACACTGTTAATTAACGTAGAGGAAGAAGAAAAGAGTGACGAGTCCAGTACGTATCACACTAATATTATTAAGGCGAAAGTTTGTGAGTGTGTTTGAATGTTTGCTACCTCTTCACGCTCAAACGGCTTAACCGATTTTGATGAAATTTCATATGGAGGTAGCTGACACCTTGGATTAACACATAGGCTACTTTTATCCCGAAAAATGTAGCGGGTAACACCGTGGGGCGCAGCTAGTATAAAATGATCAGACACGCATTATAACCCACTTACACAACAAATGGGCACACTAACACCTCGTAAGTCGATAGCCAGGCATGAAACCCTAGGTGTCAGTCGTTTGCCTCCCTCACAAGCAACAATGTAAATACGCGAATCGGCTTTGTTACCGCGTTAACTTGTTGTGGTAATCGAATTACCGAGTGGCGTGTGCCGACACGTTCCCTCATCATGTCTTAGACTTGTTACTGTGAATTAGTTGGTCGTAGTGTCGGATTAGAGCACGCTTCAGTATTGACAGTTGACACCTAGACGATATTGGATAGAAGAGACCTAAATGAGATTGGCACTGGAACGCGGAACATTGGTTGAAGGCCTGTGCCCTGTATTGGGATATTGAAGGTGTAGCATACTTAGAGTTGTGTCTAAAAAGACTAATACTTAAGAACTGTAAAATGTGACAGCTAACTTGACAGGTGTACCTGTACGTGGGTCCCCTTCCTTCCGATTTGGCTTCGACTATGTAATTGTAAGGTGTGATAATAAATAAGATATAAAATAGATGTTATGAATATTATTTAAAAATAAACAACAATACATGGCGCAGTCGGTATCAAGAACCTACAAAGTTAAGAAATAAGAAGATTTAACGTAAGATTAACAAATACATTACAAATTAATTTTCCGGCCGGCACAACCGCATGGCGGAAGAAAAAATAAATATTAGAGAGCAAGTGGAAAATATGGCACAAGTAGAATTTAAGATGCCACCGCCGTTACTGCTCGACACCGTAGAAGATCTTCTTCCGAGGTGGAAAAAATTCAAGCAACAATTCCGAATTTTTATCTCGGCGGCGGGATTTGACAAAATTTCGGAACACAGAAAGGCAGCAATGCTTTTAAATTGCATTGGTCATGAAGCACAAGATTTATATATCAACATATTACAAAAAGTTGAAGAGACTCCAAAATATGAAGAAGTACTGAAAGCGTTTGATGAATACTTTTTACCGAAACAAAATGAGGTGATCAATACATTTAATTTCAATAATAGAATACAAGAAGAAGGTGAAAACTTTGACAGTTTCTACTCAAACATTAAGAAAATAATAAAAAATTGCAACTTTCAAGATTTAGAGGACAGAATGCTAAGAGATAGAATTGTCATGGGTATTAGAGACAAAAATTTACAACAGAAACTCCTGGAAATAAGTGATCTAACACTGGATAAGGCAGTGAATAGGTGCAGAGCTGCAGAGCTATCAAGAGAGCATGCCAGAGTCATTCAGAAGCAATCCGACCATCCGTTAACTGTGGACATCCTTCACCGTCAAGTCTCCACTCCCAACAACAACAACAATAACAAAGAAGCTAAGTATAAGTATAATAATAATAGTAGTTTAAATAAAAATAATCAAAACAATAATTTTAATAAAAACTTTTATCACTGTTTTAAATGTAATCGTGAACATGGCCCTAGGCAATGCCCAGCTTATGGAAAAAGTTGTGCTATTTGTCATAAGTTTAATCATTTTGCTTCAGGATGTAAGAATAAAAATGTACATGAGTTAGAAAAGGTCGATGTATTTGAAAGTGATAAGAATAATTGTATACACGATTTATGACTAACTAGATTATGTCATTCGGTAGGCAACCATGTTAAAAAGAATGAATGGATAAAGGACATAGGGATAGGAAAACAAATAATAAAGTTTAAATGTGACACTGGGTCACAAGTTAATGTTTTGTCATTAAATTTATTAAGAAAAATAGTCGATGATGAAAATCCTAAGTGGTCTGAGACTAACATAATATTAGAAGCATTTGGGGGCAACAGGATAAAACCACTAGGAACAAGAATATTAACAATAAAGAATAATGAAGAAACACTCAAGACTGAATTTATAATATTAAAACAAAATGTAAAACCTATCTTGGGATTAGATGCATTATTAAAATTAGGGATACTAAATAGTAATATTAATAATATTGATAGCATTGGTCACAAAAGTTCTACAGTAAGAGATATGATTATTAACAGGTATGCAAAACTGTTTCAGGGAATTGGTGAATTTGAAAGACCTCTGGAGCTGCACATTCAGGAGGGAACAAGGCCAGTAGTAAAGCCACCACGACGAGTACCACTTGCAATAATGGATCGTTTGGCGGCCAAATTGAAAAGCCTTGTAGAACATCAGATCATTGAGAAAGTAGAACATCCTAAATCTTTTGTAAGTAATTTAGTGATTATAGAAAAAAGTGATAAATCTTTAAGAATTTGTTTGGATCCTAGAGATTTAAATAAGGTATTAATTAGAGAGTATCATCTTATTCCTACCTTGGAAGAATTGATTGCTAAGTTAAGCAATAAATCAGTTTTTTCGGTACTAGATTTATCAGATGGGTTTTATAATATTAGACTTGAAAATAACTCAACAGACTTGTGTACATTTAGCAGTCCGATGGGGTGTTATAAGTTCTTGAGATTACCATTTGGATTATCGGTAGCACCTGAAATCTTTCAAAAGTATAGTGAAAAAGCATTTGGTGACATTCCAGGGGTAGTGATATACTGCGATGACTTGTTAATCTGTGCTGAGAATGAAGCTGAGCATGACTTAATATTAAAGAAAGTATTTGAGAGAGCAGAGATACATAATGTTAGATTTAATAAACGTAAATTTCAATATAAATTAAAAGAAGTAAGATTTTTTGGGCATATTTTTTCCAAGGAAGGAATGAAAATTGATCCAGATCGTGTAAAAGCAATTTTAAATATTAAAAGTCCGAAAAATAAAAAAGAATTACAAATATTTTTAGGAATGGTTAATTATTTAAGAAAATTTATAAAGAATCTAGCTGAAATTACAGCACCATTACACTTGTTGTTAAAGAAAGATATAAACTGGTTATGGACAGAATTTCATGAAACATGTTTTTGTAATATCAAAAAATATATTTCTGAGGCACCAGTCTTACAAAATTTTAATAGCTTGTTACCAATTGTGATACAGTGTGATGCAAGTAAGGATGGCTTGGGTTGTTGCCTTATGCAAAATGGTTTACCAGTAACATATGCATCTAGAAGTTTAACAGAGTCAGAAAGAAATTTTTCACAAATTGAAAAAGAATTACTTAGTGTTGTTTGGGCAACTAAAAAGTTCCATTATTATATTTATGGAAGAAAGTGTATAATATTAAATGATCATAAACCTTTAGAAATTATTTTAACAAGGGGCATACATGAAATACCTTCTATTAGACTTCAAAGACTTAAATTAAAACTACTTAAATATGACATTCAGTTTAAATATTTAAAAGGGAGGTTAATGCATATTGCAGATTTGTTGTCACGATCATATCTGAATGAAACTGAAGATAATCAGTCTTATATGTTTGAAGTAGTTCATGCTATTGGGTTGTCTTCATATTTACAATGTACTAATGATCAGAAACAAGAGTTAATCATAGAGACATCAAAGGATGAAGAGTTATCACAATTGTTAAACTATATAAAAAATGGTTGGCCAGACAAGATAGGTAGCATTCCAGATAGTCTACAATATTACTTTAAATTTAGGCATGATCTCACACTTGATAATAACTTGATATTCATGAATGATAGACTTGTAATACCTAAAGTTGTAAGATTGTCATTAATTAAAAAACTACATGAAGGACACATAGGTGTCACTAAAATGAAACAAAAAGCGAGGAGTCTGTATTACTGGCCTCATATTGATTCACACATTGAAAGTTTTGTAAAAAAGTGTATAGTGTGTCAGACTTATCAAAATAATAATATAAAAGAAACATTAATGTCACATGAGATACCAACACTACCGTTTTCAAAAGTAGGGCTAGATATTATGGAATTCAGAAGGAAACAATATTTAGTACTTTATGATTATATGTCTAAGTGGTTAGAAATAAAGTTAATTCCAAGTAAATCAGTTCAAAGTGTGAGAAATACATGTATAGAATTATTTTGTACTTTTGGCATACCACTAGAGATTGTAGCAGATCATGTTCCTTTGGACTCTGTGGAAGGTAGAAAATTTGCTTCAGAATTTGGATTTAATTTAACCTTTTCCAGTCCCAGATATCCACAGTCTAACGGTATGGCTGAACGAGGAGTACAAATTGCGAAAAAAATGCTCACTAAATGTTTTGAAGATAAAACTGATTATAGATTGGCATTATTACAATATAGGGCATCTCCAGTATCAGGGACAAACCTAACACCAGCACAACTGGTAATGAATAGACATTTAAGAACGAAGTTACCAGCTACACATAAATACTTTGAACCAAAAATAAACAACAATATACAGTGTGAATTTAATAAAGTTAGGAAACGGAATATAAAAAATTACAATAAAACAACTAGAGTTAAGCAAAATTTTAAGATAAATGAGGATGTATGGTTCAAAAAAGATCCCAATATGAATAAATGGTATTTAGGGAAAATTGTAAGTGACAATAATTATAGATCTTATTATGTACAAGATAGGGATGGATGTACATATAATAGGACATCATATCATATACGATCTCAATGATCTGGTGGGTCACATCCCTAGAATGTGGAGTCTTCATATAGCTTATGTAATTAACACACATGAAATTTTTATTTCACATGTAAAGTTAAAATTGTTAAGCTTTAATACTGGGTGTGTAACACAAAATTGTATAGTAACATAATTATTCTTTAAGAATTGTTTTTATTTTAAGTTTGGCTTGTAACTTTGAAATGGTGTTGTAACACTACTTGATAATTATTATATATATTTTTTTAAATTGTATAACTTCTTTGATAAATAAGCAATTGTCACAAATGTGATAGTAGTTATCGCTTTATTTTTTTTTATTATTATTTTTTTCGGAAAGGGGGAAGATGTAGCATACTTAGAGTTGTGTCTAAAAAGACTAATACTTAAGAACTGTAAAATGTGACAGCTAACTTGACAGGTGTACCTGTACGTGGGTCCCCTTCCTTCCGATTTGGCTTCGACTATGTAATTGTAAGGTGTGATAATAAATAAGATATAAAATAGATGTTATGAATATTATTTAAAAATAAACAACAATACAGAAGGCTGTGGTGATAATAGTCTTTTCTGTGGAAGACGCGAATAACTCAACTGACTGACTTGAAGAAGCGAAAGCTATTGATATTGATCAGGAGCAGTGAAATTCTTTGAGTCTGAGATTTGGCTACTTGTGTAAATAAAGCAGTTATAATATTAATTTTATGTTCTAAATATGTGTGTTTAATTAATTTTTTACATTGTTTACCGGTGTAGTTTATTTGAATTGTGACACTTCGTACATGAATACAACATTTTAATAGTGAATGAGTTGCGCTTTTCATTCTTTTTGTTATAACAAACGAAGCTGATGGTATCAGGGAGGGGACCAATTGAAAAACCTTATTTTTTGCTGAACAAATAAAGTGTCTCGCAATCTAACGCGATAATCGTTGGACGGGAGGCAGGGAGCGGTCGCTTCTACTGACTACAGTCATCAATCAGCCCCCGGCCTATCTGAACAAGAAACACATTTATTAGTAGGAACTACTACAATGTAAGCACTGATAATTTATTCAGTATTATTAAAGATAAACGAGCATTCAACAAAGATAATTCCAACGTGAAAACGCTGAAACACCATTACACCCCGAAGCAATCCTAACGGCCATTAACCAATAATTTCATCGAATTTTATATCCATCATATTAACGCGGGCGGACCGCACCGTCCATTATCCCAGCTTCCGCAACTCCCCGCGGAAATCTCGCCGCATTCAAATATTTAATTACTTTCGCTCTCGATCATTTATAAATTCGAGCGCGAGTGGTATCATAAAACGCGCTAATGCTTTATAATTAAAATATTCTCAACAAGCCGTGGCGTAATGGCACCTCCGGCGACGGTCTCCTTCTTCGAAAAAAACGCATAAAAAATTACATTCACCCCAGAGGGCTCACCCCTTGTGTCGGGAAAATCGATTAAAAAGAGGAGTCGCGGGGCGAAGTGACGCGGGCAGCGGGCGGCGGGGACTTTAATATGTACGAAAAAATGCACGGCGCTGCGGGAGCGAGGGAGAGACCCAAGGAGCGGGTCTCGAGTTGCCTTCAATTTTTATAATTACGTTCATACGTGAGCGCCGTCGCTGCCCGCGCCGCCACCGCCGCCGCCGCCGCCACCGCTCCAAGCACCCTCCGATTACTTATTTAGAATAGTTCTCCGCTTCAGCTCTCGCTCTCGATTACTTTTTAATTATTAAAAACCTGAGAAAGCTTCTCGCAAAGAAACATTAGAGTACTCTACCATACATTTATGTGCAACAGCAACATTGAACAAATCAACAACAACGCGACTTGAAATAGGAGGTATTGTAACTTTTTCGTTTTCAGTGACAAAATCAATTTCCATCAGTGAGAGAGCTCCAAAGTTTTCCACACACACAGCAATCAAGGAAAGATGGAGGCAATAAGAACGGGATAACCGACTAGAGGACGTTATCTCAGGAGACGGTTTGCAAATGAGCGGGCGACGCACACACGCGCACCGCACCACTCACACATACGCTAATGTCGCGTCCACACACGCCACGTATATGCGTGCGTACATTTTATAAATAGATATCGCTTTTTTTATCCGGGTACAAGAATAGGGGGTCGCCACCCGAAGAGGAAGGAGACCCCTGCGGGGGACGTGTTGGATTTCAGATTGCTACGTACTGCAAAAATGAGGGATGAAAGAAATATAGCTTAAAACGCAGATATTTCCCGGCGTCTTAAGGCGCGGGGGGTAGCGGGCGGGGGGAGTGTGTGGAACAAAGTAGAGTGGCGATATTGAACCAAAATGAAATGGTAAACGAACCGTGCGCGTCCGATCTAATGCGAATTTATAATTTGGACATTGCCCCGGACGGCGCACTCTTTGAACTCGGAGGGTGGCCTCCGAAGGTGAATTTACAAAGAGTGCGGATGTGATTTATAAATAGGGGAGAGCGGCTGTGTGTGCTGACCATTCATTTTTGCTGGAGGTTATTTTTTCCATTAGCTTTGAGGTCGTTAATAAGCGCATGCCGGTCGTTTTGGCACAACGAGCGAGTGTTTAGGCGTATCCTCATTGCGCAGGTTAACGCGTGTGTCCGCCGACCTAATTGCCGTCGCGTCGCGTCTAATCGGGATATGCGCCACGCGATAATTGCGACAGATTACAGACACAATGCGCGCTCTTCCGATTACTGGAGCGTGCGTACAGACGCGACAGACCGAATGTATCTTCAACACTTTAAGAAACTCAATTATTATCAAGAGAAATTAACTGTATTTAATCTTTGTAGCAGTCAAAGCCGACCCTAAGCAGTACATAGTCGTTTAGTATGCTAAGTAATAACAAGGATAAAAATCTGAATTACGAACGTCGTGTCTCCGAGTTTAATCTTTATTGACTTTATTACCGCTGTTAAGTGCGACAATTGCAAGTCTTGCTAATTCGTTAATGAGGTATGTAGGTGTAGCGCGGGCGAAATAAACGTTTAACTCTTACAAGCGCGCATTAACGCTAACTAGACAAAAGAATGTTGTAGTCTGCATATGATGCAAGTATAGTACGTATGTATGGGCGGTAAGTAGAGCGGACCTAATAGATTTATTGAGAGCCGGCGCGTGACGTCACTATTTCAAACAGAGAGGATGGAAACTGCGCTGTCTAAGCGAGAAAGTGAAAATTGCGTACGTGAACTGGAAGAAAAAATATTAAAAATTAATCAAGAGCCCAAGCGGGTGAGGGAGAGGAAGGGAGCACATGTGTCGACAAAAAATCGTCTCCCTCGCCGGGCACGTGCGAAGAGTCGTTCCAGCCCCGTTCCGCCGCCGAGTTAAAAGTTTCTTCGGACAAACAGAGGATTTGTCACAATTACGGCGGGGCGGTGCGTCCCTACTTGATTAAAACCTAAATCACGTGACGTGTTTACAGCCGCGCCGGAGGTGTTTTCAATTTGCCGACTCCTGGACTCGCCATTGGCGTTCCGGACACGTCTCGACGCACCTATCTGGGGGCGGACCGGCGTTTTGAATTTGTTGCGAATTAAATTATTGACGATCTAATCGGCGAGCCGATCTCACTCGGACACCCACCCGCTGGTGCCTACCGGCCGGAAGAGCGTCACGTTTCTTAATTATTTTTAAATGTCGCGCCCGAAATCCAAAGTTGATTGCGACGCCTCTGTATTTCGCCACGGTAACGTTTTATCCATAAAAAGCTACGTGGAAAAAGAAGATTAACATTTGAATTAATCGGGAGATTAAACATAATGAAAGAAAATCTCATTACGGTGGGTATAATGGCGGTGAGAAATATCGCCCGGCGAACGGAAAAGAAAAACGCCGCATAAAAGAAAAGGCGCGCGCGAAGAAAATTAAAAGCTCGAACGAAATTAAAAAATGTTAAAAAAATGTAATCGACGCCGGAGCGCGATTAGGGGGAAATGCAAACAGGACGCTCCAGTGTCCGGGGTGCGGGCAGCGGGGGGGAGGGGGCAAAAGTTCTCAATTAAAGACCAGCTACGGAGAGACTCGTTGTAATTAGATTCTTTTTCATCTCCTTAAATCAGCGGCGTCGTGCTGACACTCAGCCTGTTTAATTTGTAATCGAGACTTGTTAGCATCCGAGTTCTTTTAATTCTATTTTCTCGTTCTCGGTAATTTCCTAGCGGACCGCTTGATTGATATTAAATTACCGTGTTTGCAGCGATCACTTTCAGATTTCTTTAATTTTCTCGCTACCTGCTCTTTCGTTCTCATTGGTGTTATAAATTGCAAATACGGTAAGTAATTTTCGCTTCGGATTTTCGCAGTAGTTTCTCTACGAGTTGTATGATTCATGCCAGGTAAATAATTGAACTATTTGGATTAAATATTAGAGATGAACAGTCACCTAGTTGTTCTGAGTACATTCCATTCATTACGATATTATCTAAGAGGATCCCCAAAGCGGGTGACCCACAAACTAGTATTAAACAATGAGCCGCTGTCCGGTGTACATCATTGCTAGTAAGTGCCGCCTCCACGCGCCATATCCTCATTCCTCACTTATAATTAGCTAAGATGTACACATTGATCATGTCATGTACAATACCTACTAAACAACAAGGTTATAAAACCACTTCATAAAAACACCAGAATACCTACAGCTTTTAACTTTAAATAAAACACTCAAAGGAAAATCTCAGTGATTTTTAACTTCGTATTTCTAATCTTCGTTATGAAAGTTTGCCTTCATAAAATTTTCAAAGCAGCAATATCATTAAACATTTCCCCTTGTTAATTATTCATAAAAATAAAACAACTGCTTCCCCGGCCATTGAAATATCTCAAACTCAAGGAAAACGTTTGATGGCAACACGAACCCTCGAGCAACACGAGTTCAACTGAGTAATTAATTCGCGGTGTCCGAGCGAGCGACGGAGCATAATTAAACATCTCGCCTTGTAATTACTGACTCAAACTTGTCGGAAGTTGTCGGAAATTGTCGGCAGTTGTCGGCCCCTGACCGGGCTTAAGTGGTCAGGCTGAGGCCAATTAAATCCGCCCCCGACGACGCGATTAAGCAATTAACGCGGATGGGCGGGCGGACACTCGCTCATTTAAACAATCCTGGCTTTTCCTGTTAGGAAACTTTTGATTTTAGGACCTTACCGCGGATTAAGGGGAGGTTTTTGCTTCTACCGGAG
Organism: Abrostola triplasia; assembly: GCA_946251915.1. Classification (NCBI taxonomy): domain Eukaryota; kingdom Metazoa; phylum Arthropoda; class Insecta; order Lepidoptera; family Noctuidae; genus Abrostola; species Abrostola triplasia. The sequence continues at coordinate 5,198,593 of OX276433.1, forward strand.
GAAGTTGCTTATGGTAATGCCGTCTTAAACATGCTTAAAAGCTTATTAGAATGTCGTCTTTGAGATCGTTTTTTTTCGTTTCACTTTGAAGTCTTTGTAATTAATTTTATGTTTTTAATCAACTTTTCGTTGGTATATAAGATTATGGTTTATTCTGTCGTATGAAATCTACTATTCTCTAATGATTTTTAACCCTTACGCAAATTATAATTTACACTAGAAAACACGACACGTGATTAGTGAACAAACGATAATGACGTAGACATACGTCATGCCTACATGTAAGTAAATTAATCACCGCTAATAGGTACCACTTAACCCTAAAACACAACAGGTGTTTACTTAAAGACAAATCAAAGAAGATGAAACGATTAGGCCGCATTAGCACCACGGCCCAACCCTTTACCATAATAATTAAACAACTTCACCTAATGACAGAGCCCTTGGGGCGAGCTCATTAATTAATGGCAGTCAGAATCTCCTACAAACAGTATCATCCCTCAACCCTTTTATTAAGTCAGCCAGTTCGTTTTAATTCAATAAAGCGGTGTAAACTGCGCAAACAACCGGCAGAGAAAGGGTTAATTTGCATGTCGGTGTTTGCAGGGTTAACCGATGGTTCGTTAGGGTTCGCAATTAGTGGAGGGGAGGGAAACTCATGGGAAAGTTGTAGTAGGTCAGTGTACAACTGGTTTATTAATTAGGTGGTTATCTCGGCAGGGGGAGCGGTGTGGTTATGCTGAAATAATGGAAATAAATAGTCATTGTCAATGATATGATGGACTACCTACATTTTGACCTATTTAAATCATACGTGTATTAATTTTATTTATAGATTAATTGGATTTAGGATAAAACAAAAATAAAATGACAGTTCTTTAAAGACTTTCGTGAGTGTTATCCATATTATCTACTATATATACCGGTTATACTCACGTCGGGACGTGAGTATAACCGGTATATATAGTAGATAATAAGTTCTTTAAAGAACTTTGGTTTGATACGTTTTTAGAAAGGGATTCTTTTATTTCCTTAAATAAGACTAATTATATTTATAATATTGAGATACATAAGTATTGGAAAACGTAGTGTTTTGTGTGTGTGTTTGATGTGTATCCCAAATCAAATAATTCTATACCTAAATAAAATTCGTACGCATAAGCCACACTGTAAAAACGACAGAATAAAACCCGCCCCACTACAATGTTAAATAAATACTAACTCCAAACAACTACTTATCAAGTTAGAGGAGCTATTTAAACGAACGTAAACTATAATTACAGTACAACTTTGTAAAGACGAAAGGGAAAAAAAGTAAAAAAAAATTAATAAATACAAAACGCTTTTTACAAAAGACAAATGAAGAAATGTTAGAAACACGCGTCGTGGGCGGCTCTCATGCATTTATAATTCACTAATTTGTTGTTTGAAACGGGTAAAATTACAACCTACCAATTATATTAGTATATATTAATGGTAACTTCCCACTGTTTCTCTTACACTTTTTTTCCTTGATTAATTATTTAAAGGGTATGTTAATGATACATTGCGGTGTTTTATTATACTTTGTAGAGTCATTGGTTTGACTTTATGTCTCAATTTGATTTTAGATATATGTTGTAGATATGTTCTTTTAAATGATGTTTGTTTAAGTCGCTTTGAACGATATTTATTATGGTTATGGAACTCTAATTTTTATAATACTTTACTTTAAAGATTTGCAGTTTCCTTTCTATTTCAGAGCTCTACATAAATTAAAATACATACTGATCTCCAATTAACGCTTATTAATATAGATGAATACATTTTTAAATATTGGTTAGTTAACCAATTAATTAGAAAGTCATTAAACGAAGCAGTAACTGTTAAATCAATTTTGTAGTAAACTTATGGTAATATATTGTGTAAACACGCTCATTAGATCGTGATAACCCTAACACCATTTGTTTTTACGGTCAAGACAGAAATGCCTTATAAAGTACGTCAATAATGTGTCGTATTAACTGTTATTAAAGTATAACACCAATTAAAATAAAAGCAACAGAAGTGTAACGGCTATTAAAAGTGATAATTACGAGCCGCTGTCAGCGAGGTGTTAAAGTAACCCTAGGGTTGTCAGTAAGTGATGAGATATATCGTGTAATTGTTCAGTTTTTATTAGAATTTCATGCACCGTTTGCTACTGGCGGCTTAGCTAAACGTTTGAACGTGTTTTTATTTTAATACACACATACTTTCATAATTATAGAGCTTGACACGCTCATGCTCATGCACATAGTGTTAACTATTTAGAATTCTGTAAAAGGTTTTTTTGTGTTTGTAAGAAACTGAATTTTTGTAACATGATTAACTCATAGTTTATTAAATTTAATTGGCGTATGACTATTAACGTAATGAAGACATGTTTTTTTGTGCAAAACATTAATAATGTATAGGTAGTAATAAAAAGTCTAAGCGTACCATCGTCTGCATACTACTATTTTGTCTCATCTTTAGCAAATAAATTTGACTGTATTTTTTTGTCTAGTTATGTATAAAAAAATCAATGTATATAAATACTTTCTTAGTTATTCTAAGACACCACTGACTAACGGTAGCGGAAAACATCGTGAGAAAACCTGTATTTAATTATCTGAAATCACCACTCGGCAGTAAGCTAGCGTGGTGATCAATGCTCAATCCTTCTCTCTACAAAAAGAGGCCTTTGTAGATAACAAATGCACAATATAAAGTTTTAAATATATTGTCTTATTCAAATAAATTTAAATCAAGCTATTATTTTGAACCGCAATAAGATTACCACCAATTCGCATACAGTAATGTGGCACAGTGTACGATTTTGTTCAATTTAAAATTAAAATAACGAATAGCCACATAACACTCATGCGCAAACGATCGTGGGTAGGTTGGGGCGAACGTGCGTCGAAGTCTATCAACCGATGCAATTTTGATTGATTGCATTGCTTAGTGTAGTGTAACCAATCTTATTGAAAACTGGCATTGTATGGCATCGGAAAGGCCATAGCTGCGTTCGACGCGCGGCTTGTCAAACGGTTTAAATTGAAAAAGAACAGGGGACAACCCTAAACCGGGGCCAGTAATGGCTCTGTGACATTTTATATTTTAGGGAATTATTATAGATTTTTTGATAAATATCGTCTGTACTTATTGTAGTTTACACGATGGGTAAAGCTTTTGAGTACGCAAATTTAAATCTTTTATTAGAATAGGTATTGCATTAGATATGTAGGTATTTAAAATCTAGTATTTGCTTTTATCATAACCGGAATACTAACTGTACTGTGCATTCGTTATTAGATCCAATAATAAGATAGAATTCATGATCAAGTCATACAGTTGCTCTATTCTAAAAGGCATGACTGCATATGTTTGGCTTGTGAATTGAAAGGGTTAATAATTTCATTGAATGTTTATTTATTGAGGAATTGTAGCATTTGTCAGGTTGTGTAAATAGTGTTCAATGAACTAAGTGTACAAACAGACGATGTGAACGACACAAAGCAGCCAAACTTTAACGACATGTCAAACTCAACTGTCGATGTTTTTTCAATTTAAATCGATAGAAAGAGGGCGGCTTTATGTGTTAACTCAAAGGAGGGCTGGGGCATCGATTTTAGCAGTTCAAACGCGATTAATTAGACTCAGCTTTCCATTCGTACTTCGCAAATATTTTTGTTAAGAAATACCCACCGACTTAACGAAGTGGTATATTTTTTTGAATTACAAAAGAATGTAAACATCGTCGGAGAAACAACAATTAGAATAGCCGATATCGGCGCATCGCCGCGAGCCTGGGACCACCCCACGCCACCCTATTATTTTATCTAATCAAAAAGTTTTAAAAGGAAAAATTATGCCGTCCTTTATTATGAGTCAACTTTCCTTAGGAGGGGAGCAGGGGATATATTTTTAATAACGATTCGACTAAAGAAAGTCATCGTCAGAAAGAATTCTTTTTGAAAGAAATGAGAATCTCGCCGTAATTCTAAGTGTGAAGTTTTTGTCAATGTTTATTATATTGCTTGTACTAAAAAAGTTGTGTGAAGAAGATTACGAATAAAAAAGTAAAAAAATAAACAATGTTGTATGCTAGAAATTTGTATTAAAGCAGTAATTTTTATTTGAATGACTGAGTCAAAAGAGCTTTAGAATGTATTCTAGATAATAAGACGATACATTAACAATCTCCTAAACTTATTGCTATTAAATATTTCACATTATATTTTGTTTATTCTTGAATTATAGTACCATGACCTATGTAAGCTGTCTACTTATAATGGGTACCTACTTAAAAAAGCTCTGTAATAATTTAAAACTATAATAAAATAAAGTACGAAACATTTTGAAATAATGAGCAATGCACTTGTCTCATAAATATAATACTAAGATATTAATGGAAATGTAAATTGAAATCTAAAATTTCGCTGGCGTCGTAAAGCTTGTTACGTTCAAAGGCGTCAGATGAGACCAAACATTTCTATATAAATTAAGGAAAAGATGCTCGAAAAAACCGAGGGTGCGACTCGTGGCTCCCCAAGCTTCTTTACTCAACGTTTTCAGTAAATACGGTTTGTTTATTACAACTCCACACGAAAACGTGTCTTATTTACAATCGTTAGGGTACACATTCCCGTGACCTTGATTGTATGTTTGAATAATATTTTTCTGAGGCGGCATTATTATTGCACACCTTGTATGCGTAAATCAGTGCTTGAGGCGAGCATTTTTCAGACAAAAAGATGCAATTATATGCAAAGGGCGGAGGGTAGAGCACTCCCGTAATGAGGCACATTTCCAATTTTGTTTTCGGTGTCTTCGTAGAGAAATAAATTGTGTTAGAGTGTAAATTATCTTTGAAATATTTCGTCTTTGTATGTAATAGATATTTAACTGGTCCCATTTATTTTTATCTTATCAAACTCTCCTTGATATGCATATATTATGAATTCATTGTTATTGAAATACTTAGAACGCAAACAGCTGTGGCTTTTCAAGTAGCGCAATAGATGGCGCTGTTGTCGAGATACGGAGAAAACACGATATTAAAATGTCTAAAGATATAAAAGTATGTAAGTATAGAGAGCAAAGTAAATATAAATAAGACGTAAAAGTAACAGAACGCGATTAGGAAGGCATTTAAGGAACTCTGTATTAAGATCGAGTAAGCTTACGTTTGTATCCTGACAATTTATCATCTTGCTTTGTATGATTTAAACGGATTGGCTGTGGTAAACACAGAATAAATATCGAATAGAAACAGATACTGGGTCAAGGTTTGACAACCCTGTCTACAAACGGGAATCGCTCGGCCGGAAATAAAAACTATACATAGCTATTTTGCAAACCTGTTTGTTAAACTATGACGGTATTGGGGACACTGACAGATTGACAGATATTTAACACATTTGTACAGATTTATATCAGTCTGAATAATTAGCAGGTAAAGTTAGTGAACAGTTCCCTTACAAGGAACTCTTAAAACAGCACAGTTTTTGATGCGTCTCGCTTCCACAACGTAAACCATCCTGCATTAAGTGTTCATGGTAAGGGGGCAGACACTGTTAATTTGAAAAATCTCTTATAAGATTATGACACTAAATTAGTAACTTGAAAGAGTTAGAACTCCTTATCCAATAAGAAGTTAATTTGTTTGTCCAACTTGCATACTTTTTTACGAGTGTCTGCTTCAAACAACATTAATATTAAGAGTATTTTTATCACATTGCGACCATTCCTGTCCATCATAAATATGAATGGGCTGAATCAAGGACATATTATGTAGTCCCGGACTTCAATGCGTCATAACGCTAGTCTTGCATTCAAATATTGGTATCAAAACGTGCTGTATAATATTCCTAATATTAACATTCTGAAATATTAATACATTTTGAAGAACGCTTTATATCACTTAAAGTTCTCTTGAAATTTATTAGTAATATGTCTGTACTGTTTTTAAATGAATGTTATGTATGAAAAATTGAATCTCATGAGTAAATTATTCTATTGTTACCTGCAATGGAATGAATGGAATATTCTTTGATTGTAAGTATAATAAGGATAATCTATCCTAAGTGACTGGGTGGTGTTTTAGCTACAAGTACCGTTAATATTTAATCAGGACGTGTATAAATAAACCATGGATTATTGTAATATAATTTCCAGAAGAGTCAGAGATGAGTTGAAGTCACGTTTGAGTCTTGTCTGCGGGGCAAGTATTGGAGTGCAGCTCTTGTACAAGTCGCGGGCGTCCCGGCTCCCGCCACACCTAAGCTCCGTAAGTAAGGAGAGCGTGCAGGGCCCCACGCTGCGCTCTTTTACGTCCACAAAAACACATTTCCGTAATCACCTTATAAAGGGATTACTATAAATAAAGAGGAAAAAAGGAAATTAACCGCATTAGAACGAGGAAAAAATGGCGTCCCCTCGCAATATGTGGGCTCCCACTGATAAAACACTTTATGTACGTCTCTCGCGTAAATGAAACAACGTGTTATTATATATTCCTGTCAGTTACATTCTTAGATGTTACGGCCAAGGAGAACTCGACGTTATCCAAACTCACATACGACTCAAATTAAAGTAAATATAACATTATAAAAATTATCACGCTAGGTATGACAATGTTGACTTGTAATAAAGTTTTCGAAGCCAAAAATGGAATAGTTCATGGCAGATGTGATTAAAATTAAAAGAGGGCAGTCCACATGAGGAAAATCCGCGTAAAACCCATAAAATATATGCAGTTACCCCCGTAGGTTTATGCCCTGTCAGGGTGGCGTGGATAGGGGATAAAAAACAAAATGAGGAGTTATGTTTTCGGTAATAAAGGACGGACGAGAGAAATCGTTTAAGACGCCGCCAAATGAGATGGAACGAATATATTTGATTATTTTTATGGCGTGGAATGGCGATACGGCGCACGCCACCGTCTCGGACCTAATGTCTATTTGTTTTACTACACTTTAATATAATATATATATAAATGGCACCCATGTTTTGTCCCTGTTAATTTCGTTTTAGATTTGATACGGTGGGGTGCTACTAATGTTTCTTGTTATGCTCATGACTGTAGTATTACAATATCAGTGTTTACAGTTCAAAAACTAGTTTATTTTGAGACTATATCTCTAAATAAATATACCTAGGATATCACCATTATTAATAATATAGGTTTATAGAACATCTATCCAATAAGAATAATAAATACGTGCGCAAAGTAAAATCTTAAATGATAAAACTTCTTATAAGATAACGTCACGCAAAAAGTATAATATTTTTTTAAGAACATTGTTTAAAAGTGTCACCATACGCACACAGGCGTATGTGTCGGCACGACAGAAAACACACACATTCGCAGCGACCCTCGCGACACATAATGAGGGAGGGCACCGTGATATAATGCAGTTTTTTATTGCTTACTCCTTATACCCACAAGTAAAAAAAACTCTACTATACACGCGTATTATACATTTTAACTATTAGTATTTTTTCTGTATGAGATGGGGAAGGGTTCGGACGGGGGCTAGAGGGTTAAGCTTGATAAAAAATTTACGTCGATTCGAGTTTCGCGAGGATGTTCGTTTAGATGAGACTTTTAAGGGGTCACTGGAGTGCTTTTGTTGCGTTGTGGCGTGCACTACTCGGAACACACTAAAGATATTAACTTCTACGTGATAGTTAATGGTAATGTATGCCATCAAGGCAGACGCTCGGACGTCCAGTTGCTGTTGAATACACAATCGTAGCTTTAATTTCATATCAAAATCAAAAGTTAAAGGCCAGAACAAAGAGGCTCGTCGATTATTATTCTAATTTAATTCGGCTCGGGATTCGTCTGTCGCCTGTGTTTTATCGTCAGGTAGCCTCCCGTTTCTTAGAAAAAAATATTTATATCTTTTTCTATTAGATATCCCATTGTTCGCGCGAGGGCACGTCAGCACGCGACAAAAGGAACATTAATTATAATATCCGATTAAAAAACGTCATTTAGCTACGCGAGAGACGTTCTTTGTTTGAGATTATTGAATTTAGAATTACTAACATTAGCCACCGTCCCGGGGGAAAGTGAGCTGCATAAAAAACATTGGGCACCAGTGTGTTTGTGTAGGCCCCGCACCGGTGGGTGGCTCGCGGATTTTTTCTTTATGGCTACGTTTGTACTTGATTCCGAATGTTGGAACTATAAAGATATCAGATTACACGGGAAAGTGCTGCTTCTAAGACACGGACAAAAACTATGGCCACCGAGAGACTGCCGAAATATGAGCATCCAATTCCATAAACCACATTGGTGGGAGGAAGCACACGAGTTATGTTCGTACGTGCTCGCACATAGTAATTAGATATTACGTTTCCCAACTAATCGTAACTCGCACGGGTGTTGTTTTACCCAAAAGGGGGAATAAATCACGCGCGCGCAGCGATGGTTACACCGCGACACAATGAAAAAAATATAACAAAAAAAGAAACAATATCAGAGCGCGGAACAAAAGAAATTATACCAACGAGCGGATCCATAGCGAAAAAATCATTATGATAATAAAATAAAATGGTTAAATAAAAAGCAGTAATAATAGCTGCTCAGAACAATATGCCACGTTTACGCGTTAGAATTGTAACTTTTATTTGACTAGCCCATAGATAAACTTTTGACATTCCGCGCTGAGGCAGCTGTCGCGAATTTTAGGATTAAATTCGCTCAGATGAAGTAGTGCATTATAATGAGATATTTTTGTTTCGCCTGTCTGCTTTTTATTAACTAGTGTTATATTCATTATTAAAACGTGGGGTTGTACTTTTGCAAAATAATCGAAAGCAACGATACTTGCCCTGACACAAGTCTGTTGCAGCAGGGCTCTCCGAGCCACATTTTTATAATAATGCCGGCCACAGATGCACTATTAATCTCGTACAAGATGCGTGGTTATTAAATCTCTGTGGAGCGGGACGATGTCGTCCGACGTATTATTAATGGAAGTGTATCACGGGAGCCATTAGATACATAATTAACATCGATCGTCGACTAAAAAAACAACATCTCCAACGAACCCGAGGAAAAGCGAGAGTAGCGTCACTCTCGCGACGAATAAAAACGTCATTAAAGATTGATCACTGCGAGGAAGTATCATTAATATTATTCAATTAATAAAACGTAATTTTGCGAGGTGAAATGCGCACCCCGAGGAGGAAAAAGCAATTAGTGGCTAGATTGCGATCCGTCAAAACAACTGCGTCGAGTGATGGTAAAAAAACGTCGAGGAGCATTCATTAAAGTAAAATTCGCGAGGGGTGAATATGTAAGGACTTTTTTGCATAAGACGGAGGCGCCCTCGATTTAAGTTTTTTATGCATTGAAAACAAACTATGTGGGCGCACAGTAAGCGGTTTTCGTCACACTTGCACACTGTTAGTGTTGACGAAGTTTTTTTTTTAATTGTGCTCGTAATGACTGTTGTTATGGTTTTATGGCGCAGTAATGAGCAGACTCGCCGCGACATTTGCATGTGATCGCGGGGACTTTTTTGACACTTTTGTTGGTGAAGTTTTTTCGACAGTTTTTTTAGCTAGATTGTTTATAGCGTGCGATACGGCTTTATTTGGAGTTTGTGGTTAAACATTTCAGTAGCTCCTTGTTTATGGTTGAGGGTTGTTTTATTGTTTTTTTTTGAGTGTTTACTTTTAGTCGTATCATGTGAAATTAACACGACAATAGGGAGGAAAGTTGACACGTAATAGTAATAAGTTAGCTAAAGTTTTATACACTTTTATGCTCATAAAGGGTGATCTATTAAATTCGTACCTATAAGTTTAGAATTACAGGTTAGGTTAACTATAGAGCAAACATTTCAGCTATACGAACCGATAATAAACGTCGACCGGGCTGACGTGCCGGCAGCCCCGATTTGGTATTAGCAATCATTAAATTGGAAATTACGCTATATCGGCGATACACGGCTTTTCTTTTATAAATATCTCTCACGTGATGGCGGTGCCGCGTCGTGTCACGAACCTTACTGAAACGATGGTAATATTCAAATAGCGATATAAAAAAGACAAGTTAGGTAGCATTTAAAAAGCTTGTTTGTTTAGCGACGAATCGCTTTTAGTCATGACACGGTGCACGGCGCATCCAAGCCTCTGGATACGTGACAAATTTACGATGCAGCCGTCGTAAACCCTCCACACAGTGACATAAGGTACACATCACCAACGCTCACCGGTATAAATAAGTGCAGTTGTTTGTGGGATGAAAAATGAATGTGAATTATGAAAGGTCTCGAGGAAATGGAGAATGAAATGAGCCAACAGTTCGTTCGTGCTGCGTCGCTTTCTAACAAGATGGACTCTGATAAGAGAATTAAGTAATGTTTGACCTTCACTGCAAATCGGTTAGAGACATTCTAGTTAGACCGAAGAAAGCATGAATCGTTGTTTTTAATTTTAAATCAAAACCTCTTTAATTCTGTCATTAAATATTTGTAAGTTAGTTCCATAAGTGGAAGTGACATTTTCACAGCAAATCTACAACTTCAATGGGGCGTTTTTATTACTTTTACTCTCACTAGAAACATATTTTATTATATAATATTAAATTCAATATTTTTATGAGCTGTATAATATATAAAAGTTACATGTATTGCATTAAATCAAAATTAGTATTTTCAATAACAAGGCACACGTGCAGTACACCCGATAAAGTCACGGTGTTCAATGCCATTTTAATATATAAAATTAATGTTTTTTCCAATAAATAACGAACGCCACATATTAAAACTAAATACGTACATGAATATTCATATAAATCAATATTAAACTTTAACAATGCGCATTTATCGAATAGCAATTTATTTGCTTATTTATTGAAATTTGTTACGCATGTTAATATTTTTAGTTAGCGAATGCGTCAGGCTAATTCTGTTTCTGTTCTGTTAAAGTTTTGATTACAAGTGTGAGAGAGACGGATGTACGCCCGGGGGCAGCTTCTAATGCAACTGATTTTGTCATTCGAATGGAAGTCATTGATAGGATTTTTAATGGTCTTAAAAAATGGCGACAATGGCTCGCAGAGTTGATGCGACAGAATTATTTATTGCTGCTCGTAAATTGTAGTTTAAATTAAATCGATTCTAAATCCCAGTTTCTTTTATCGATACTGTAGCTATAATGTTTTTCATAATTACAATAAATCAATTTCCATAATGTGCTTGTAGCCTATCAATTATTCTTATTACTTCTGAGTCAGAAACTACTAAGATTTGCTTACTTAATTGTTATACATATGTATGCCTACAGTCGGATGTTTTGTACAATTCGCATTTCGTGTTTGAACAATGGCATCTTTAAGGAAACAAAGGGGGCATCTATAAAAATCTCGGAACACACAAAAGAGTCTGAACTAAGCAACCACACTGCTCTGAGGTGCCAAAGACAATGATAATTGTTCCACGTGAAATATAGTGTTGCCACCGACAAAAGGAACGTAAAAAAAAATCATTTTTCATTGTAGCGCTGCGGCCATTCACTACAGGTGGGGCAATGTGGGGTGGGCACGGACAAAGCTTTGTATCAATGGACGATACCAATATTTTTTTGCATATAAAAACTTGTAGGTATAGAGTAAAGTTTCTCCATTAATTATTTCTAAAACGATGGTTGTGAAGGCGTGACAGACGTAGATGGGTCCCTGTGCCGTAGGTTTGATTAACAGTTATTTAGTATTTATTCATGAGCATTTTTCTAATATATTCATGAGAGTATAAACCAACTGTTGGAACAGAGAAAACAAAACAATTGTACAAGAGTTAATAAAACGTGGTTTTATGAGATTTGCTCTTTACTTACATGAAGAAATCAAGATAAGTGTTACGCGAAATGTGTGCACCTACTTCAAACAGAGGGTTATCAGTTGGCGTTATTTGTTAAAATCGGCAGCTGCGATGCGCAAGCGCACCGAAGTGTAAATTTGATGCCAGTGACAAAAGCCGCCCTTGATGAGTGGGTAAATTAATAGCGGTTGCAAAAAATATTACATTTCCAGGTAATTTTGCAAAGAATCGTTGGTGTTGATAAGAGAGTACATTTTAATAATCACAACATTATAATTATTGTAGAAAAAGAAAATTTGTAAATGTAACAACAAAATTAATTGATTCTGAATTTACCTCCCCATGATGATAAGCTTCAGGAAGACAAAGAGGTTAAGACAAAGATTATGTTAACAAATAGCTAACAATTAAAACGGTCCCAGAATAGTATTACTTAGTATAAAAACTGCCAAAAGGTCAAGAGTGGCTCGTGCCATCTAACAAAAGAATTCCGACCAAAAGAATTACAGGTATTGTTTTTAGTCTAACATAATTTACAGCAGTTATAAAGTTTAGAAAGACAAGCACTCCACGTCACATAGAAAGTCCACAAAGCCTCACAAAAGCTGTTTTGTTTACTGATTTGAATGAAAAAAATCTTAAAATAATCCAAAAACAAAGAGTTTACGTCACGGTTTTAAAATAAAAGGCCGTTTGTTAAGGGATTACGTCCCTCGAGATACGGGACCGGAGCAACAATAATTGTATGAAGACAATAAGTATAAGTTCAGGTAGCACAACATTTGCCAAACACGTCACCTTTGAGTAAATCAATGTTTTTCAATTTTAACTCTTAAGCCGAAGGAGTAAAGACCTCGCTTCGTTTCCTGAGATGAATTTGATTCGATACGATTTGAGTTCTGCGAAAATATTGCACTGGTTAGATCTTCGCCGTTTTAATCTAACGCGAACAATATTGTGGTTTAACAAAGTTTGCTTTGTTAGCTGTGATAATCCTGATTGCAAAGTTAAGAATAAGGATGAACCAGTTCTAAACGCCGTGGAGACTTATGTTGGTCGCCTATTTAAGGATGTTAAATTTCCGAGACATGGTTATAAGATGTATGAAGAGGACGATCCTATCATTGGTATAAGACAAACCAAACAGGATGTTAGATCTAGTTCATAGTTTCAAAAATCAATACTTCCTTGAGGATGACCAAATTCCGCGAAGATATTTGAGTAAGATAACGTTTGCTCAGAAGATGTTAGTTTTACATATCTCCACCAATGGACGTGTAAACAACGGGCAATAAGCGGCCATATAAATTATAACTGAATATCGATCCTATCTCTTAAACCAGGGTAAAAATGGGAACAAACTATTGACGCGACTTCGGCAAACCGAGATAAAATAAATATTTTAGGGTGGGCTCGCCCTAAACAAACACATTCAGGATTTGCTGACCGTCGATATAGTTTCAATTTAATGCCGAAATTTTATCACTTCGATGTTTATTCTAAAACAACCTTTATTATAAGGGTACAAGATTGAATATTTTTGCAAAGATTTTCTTTCGTTTTAATCTTTGAGTTGAGATTTAAGTATATAACATAGCACTATCCGAACGATGTTTGTTAATAATTTTTTTCAAGCTCGTGTAAGTTAGGCAATTTCTCTTGAAATAGGGGTTTTAATTTTGGAAATTGCCAGAGCTTTACTCGGCATCAGATAGTGTTGTGCTTAATGTGCACTAGAACGGGGTTTAACATCAGGGCGTGTAATTAATATTGAGAATCGATTGTGCGCTCGGGGCGGTGCGCAGTTATCGCGCGACTTATCAAAAGCCAGCAATATTTCTTCATTAACGACGTACCACGAGGTGCGACCCGTCGTCTTAACATCTGCTATAGATTTAAGATGCTGTTCCGACTTGAATATAGCAGATTCAAGATGTATTTTATTTATTTTTAATATTTTGTATCCTCGATGGTCGTCGTAAGAAAAACAGAGTACGTATCGGTATTCATCATTTAAGTTATAAGCGTCAAATAACTAAACGGTTAATCGTGGTATCGCTAACAGAGCTTAACTATCGTCTTCTTTAGTTTAGGGTATATGCATCTTTTTTACGGCCTGGTCCCGTTTCCTCTGTGATAAATACGTGACACCATCATTTCTATTCTAAATTAAAATGAATCTTTTCTAGGTACTTTCTTTACTCTTTAATTTTTTGTTTGATTGGAATTATGAAAGAAATATGTTTTTTTAACTCTGTCAAATGTCACTGTTGCTCAGTCGTCTGTGACTTAATTTTATTGTTATTGGACTGTGGTGAGTATAATTTAAAAATATATGAAATGTCCACTAGTTGATATTTTTTTAAATATTTATTAAGGTTTATTTAAATTCCAACATTAATTTACTTTTTTAGGGGTTTCACTTGTCTACTTATGGACGTCCAAGAGAACGATACAAGTAAATTCCGGGTAGTGTTTTTTATGAAACAGAAGGCCGAGTCAAAAGGCGATTTATCAAATAATATGACAGCATTCAACGAACATAATTTTAACGAAAATTGTAAAGAGTATTGTGTTTCATAATTAATGAAGCAAAAGGCTTTCTCGGTAACAAAATATTCCCGATCTAAGTTTCGGATCGTCATTACTCGTCTCTTTGTGCGACATTCTTTTGCGCCCAGGTGTTCATATAATTACATTGGATGCCGATAGACAAGGACAGATAGATCAAGAAGACGATATAATAGAAAGGGACAAATCATGGGCCCTTGCGTTGATTGATAACTGTGACAAAAACGTAGCAGATGAAAAATAATAATTATTAGATCTATTGTTAAAGGTGTATGAACTTGAATAGGGGTGACACGCTTTAAAATCTTTGAGATTATTATAAAATGGAGACAAAAGAAAGGAAATAAAATTATATAAACAGTATGTGACATAATTAGCTAATACATTTGGCTTAAAAATTAGTATCTAATGCGTTACCTACTTAATCATATTGTATTAGTATTTCATTTATTTTTTTAAATCAAATTCCTAATAACGTTCAACTATCTTATTCCTCAAACCTGCTTATCATCACAAAACGATATCAAGTTCACGTGCTCGATTACAGCTAATCGACAACCCTGTATCGATGCATTTGCCGGCTGTGCAGTTTGTATTCAGTCAAGCTAGACAATAAGCTGCGAAGCGCGCGCGCAGGTAGATATGAAAACCAACTTTATTTTACATCTCCGAAATTGATGAAGCAGGAATTTAGACTTTAATAGCAACATATAGGGTTGGTGCGTTTAGTATCTAAATATCTGGACGCAAAGTTAAGTTTGCACAGGTGTACTTATTTTTTTTATCTTTCATTAGCTAAGTTCGCGCTTTATGGATCACGATCGAGGGTAGGACGGACGTGTCTTATTGTTTTGTCAAATACATGAGAAATTTTGTCAATAAAAGCTGGGTGGTTCGAGTTTTTGTTGCGTTTTACTTAAGTATACAATTCTAGAGTTGCCCTTTTAATGTATTGATGAGGTCTCCAAGGTTTCCTAACTCGAATTTCCATGCATCGGTTTTAAATCAGTTTGATAAATCGCTTCTCTCGATTTTAATAGTTTTCGAAATAAAAGACGGAATTTAACAAAAGAGGTTTCGATTTCCCGGAAATTGTCTGCGGTTGCTCTAAAAGCCTCCGAACATAATTAATACGGGTCTCATTAAAAACTCTCCTGGCAGGTAAAGTATGCGTGCTAATTAGCAAAAACGCAGATATTCAACAGTCGCACGCTGTCTCAAGCTTCAGACCCTTCATTATACGCCACTTTAGCCATTTTCATAATTATACATTTTAATTTATTGTCCCGTTTCAAGTTTAACAAAGCCAATTTAGGTACAAATATATTTAATTATTTACCTAAGGGACCTTAGTCCATATTTTAAACCACGTAAAATCAAATCCGGCGAAAATTGTAATATAAAGGTATTGATATCTTATTAGGCCTCACATTCTGTAATCTTTGCATAGAAGGATAATCCCTTCTATTTAATTATATCCCTACAGTCTTTATGCAGAAAATATAAATAAAATAAAGTGGTAATAAGGCGGTAAACGGAATGTTCAGATGAAATACAATATCAAAAGCCCTGTCGGCACCCACAAAGCTACCATCAGCTAGTTACGGTTTGTTTAACAGATTATTGTTAATTATAGTTTGGGTAAGGCAAATTTTAATCTATGAGTTTTTGCCGCCGTGCCTCCAAAAAGAATACTTGTCAGTTCTGTACATTGTACACTTACTTTACAATGTGAAACTGACAAGCATTCTTATGATTCTTTAGCACCGAACATCGTTTACCAAAATGAAATCTGTGTTCGGAGAGATCGATTCGACGAACCCCGATAACACTTGTACCAGTAAGTCTCAAACCAATTAATTAGGCACATCACATTTAAGAAATCTTTATACTTTTATTTGATGGGTAGGTATGCATTCTTTGAGATTGATGAATATTCATTTTTAAAATTTTGTTTTTGACCTACTTTTTTGTTCATGCTTAAAAAGCCAGCTTGAATCATAATTCCGTCTGTCTTTTACTGCTTCATCACAATTCGTTAAAGTTATATTACCTAAAACATTGTATCACTACAACAAACTATCAATTTAAACGTCCATTATTTGCCGAGTTTAATTACCTTTAACTATTGCGTTTATCTCTCAAGCCGATCTATATAAAATAAATCAATTTAATCTAATTAAAAGCATTACATGTTTTTTGTTCGATAACGAAACAAGACGAGGTATTAGGAGATGAAATCGTGGAGATTACGAGGTGAGGTTGTATCAGCGGGTCACCGATCATATCTCCGAGCCGTACGTCAAACCGTCCATCCACTGTCGTGTTCTATCAATTATTTATATAATCTAATTTAATTTAAGTCCCCTGACCTTTCTTTGCACTTGGCTAGGAAAATAACTAAAAACGTTTAAAAGAACTCATGCAAGTTTCATACATCTGAATGTATTACTGTTGGGATCACATTAGGTTGCATTAGCTAGTGCTATGCGGACGTTTCTAGTTCGCTATTGCAGATCATTGTCGACTGTAAGTAATGAATTACAAATATTATTTCTAGTTTATTCCAATTTGAAATTCAATGTGGTTTTGATGAACGACGCGGCGCGTCGACGGCGTCGGACTTATTTGTTTGTTAGGTGGCCTTGTTTTTATGTAAATCGTGGTTTCGGTAGTGAAGTAGGAGCAGTACGTTGGGCTAGGCAGCAGCTCGGAGGGCTGGTCGCGGCGGCCGCTCGGCCTTGCACCGCGTCTCGCCACGCAGTCTACGACGGAAGTTTACGACCGAACGCCAGCCACTTTTATTGGCTACCTCACATCGAAGCCTCCTCGCAGCCTCCCATTCACTCCACAAGAAATATACTTTTTTATTGCTCTGTCACTCGGGTAATTTATTGACAATGAACACACGTGCATTTCTATTAATATTTTATGTCGTAAGAGTTTTTATGCGGCCGCGTCCGTCCGGGCCATTGTTAGGCCATCGGACAGTTTGTTTTATGTCAACTCTAGAGGCCCACTTAATTGTTGTACCAATTGGTCGTGATAGGTCGCTGCGACTGACATTTCGTTGTTCTAGCAATTCGGATGCTATTGAAAGTAATCGTCTGTTTATGCAAAAGTGTTTTGCAGTTTAATCTATAATAAAAATTTAAAAGGGCAAGTAATTACGCAAATAAATAAGAAGTATGAATTGAAATGGAATTTAGAATGACTTGAGCAAAGAAATGTATTGAGGTTATTAATTCGTTCATAGCGTTTTAATAACGAGTAATAGATGGTAATATTTTAAAGTAATTTATGGCTCGTCGAAGTAGTGGTTGGGTTAGTGCGTTAAACACTGACAAAGAAAGCGTCTGAGCTAATTGCAGGTTTTGAATGTTAATCGAACGATCGGCTGACTGACAGTGGGTCCATAAACAATCCTGGCTGTCGCCGTAAAAGTCGTGTGCGGTTTTTCATCGTCTGACGCGCAGCCTTTTGGAATTATACCCCAAATAATGACAATTCTTATGCTGTCTGCAGGGCGCAGTTCCATTGGGAATACGTGTGTCGATAAACTATATGTGTAGATAAACAATTTGGGTGGTATTTTTGTTTGATCCTAAAATATGTTTATAAAATGTGCTTTTGCAATATAGTAGGTATTATTATTTAAATAGCTATTTGTTGAAATCTAAAGTTCCCTATTTAAAAAATACATTTTATATTTAATAGTGAATCAAAGAAATGAATGCTGACAAAACATCAAATGCAAATGATTGCTATATTACTCTGCATTGTCTTGGTCATTTTTTGCTTTAATATGTGCATAACATCGAAGTCATCAGATCGACTATTACGAAACTATGCGCAGATCTACATATCTCAATACGGGCGTACAATGGACAACAACACGCTTCCTCGTAAATAATCCCGGACAAAGTACTCTCGGACGACCGCAGAATATGCGCTATATAATTAACAGTTATACCAGCAAGAGGCCCTAACTCATGCGCATGCGCGGCAGAACAATGCGTGCGATGTTCGGCACCTAATGGACGCGTTGATTGAGCCTCCGCAATAATGTTGCGGGATGCGCACGCGCGTGTGTGCGTGCTATACCGATGTATTGCATAAATCGTTCATCTAGAAGGTGGGACGCATTTGGACACGTGTGACTTACGGGTGCATTACTTAATTGGTACTTGTAGACATGTATGTTAGTACCTACTGCAGCAAGGAACAGCCTATCCATTTATTTGTTTAGCTGTATTAGAAACGAAGTTTTTAGCTGCATACGTAGAAGCTTATCCAATTTAATGACCAATTACGTTTGGTTTACCATTTTCTACTTATAGGAGTTTAGTAAAGTATGTCATATCAATTCAATGTATACTTTAGAATACACCTACGTCAAAATGATAAAAAAATTAAACGACCACATATTATCGCGATAGAAAGTCAAGTTCACGCTGACTCAAAACCATCACGAATGCATTAGAAAATAATTCAATTTAGCCCGAGTCTATATATTAAGTTTAATTGATAACTGCACATAAGTACCAAAGTGCCTCGTAGTACTAGAGACATTACCGTACACGTCAACGTCTTCAGATGCAAGATACTATTATGGTAACTCACTTAATATGGAAGCTGCCCGTACTTACCTGCAACAGAAATATAAGATTAGAATCAATTAAAATAAATCACAACTACAATACAGTACAAACAAATAGTAGTTAACGTAATTGTTTGAGCCTCGGTTTATTAAGCAATAAAGTTCGAAGCGGCTGTGGTGTTGCAAATTCCCGCCGCATACCAGATTTGATTGAGTCTTACTTTTAGATGGAAAGAAAAGTGAAAATGAGCTATCGACGGAATACAAATGCGTTGGGGCAGGAGGTGGGGAGGGATGCGCAGGAGTCGCCGCGTTCCGATCCACACGTCGCGGGCGTCGCGAGAGCATTCCGACGGTTTTTCAACAAATTCCCGCACGCCGTCTCGCTCCTCTAATTGCACTTAATTTCTGCTTCGTGCCTGTTTAAATACGGCCCAGCAACGTTTAAAATTGCTATGGAGAGCACTGAAGACACGAGTAAAGCTCTGTCTTCAATGGCCTGTGAAGTTCGATCCAATCGCCGATTAATGTTTTCTTTTGTTTTTGTTGCGGCGAAAAGGCGAGACATTAGCAATTACATTTTGTTTTTAAAATTAAGGGCTCCAAGTTGATAACGATTTGATAGAATCAATTAAACTCAAGTTTATATAACGATTTGAGATTTATGGACTTAATTGTGACCTTTTATAACCACAAAGTTAATAGAGTTTTTGTTATCACTCTCGATACAATGTACAAATATTTGACGTGAAGTAAACTTCTAGGAAAATTCAGATAAGGAAAATAGGATTATATGTACAAAAAAAATACAGAGAAGCGTTCGATTTCCAAGTGCCAGTAGTTTTTATACACAAACGTTTACGGCGGGTGGCAAGCTCCGATCGCCTTCGAGGCGAGCACTGATTGAGAGCTAATTGTGGTTCCCTGAGTCTGTTGTGTACGTACAACTGGCCTGCAAGCCGCGCCGGACAAATGGAAATACCGCGAATCGTGATGATTGGCGTAAAGACGCTATTCAATTGTATGATTGGATTTTTTGTCTCACTGATCACAGATAGTGCTAATGACTCTTTTTATTATACCAAAGAACCTATAGCACAACTCTGCTGTATTATAAGACATTGTAAATCTAATTCAGTTTCGCATGATATCAAGGAGTTGGTTTATGTAACGTGCGGCGAGAAAGCTTTTTCCTTTGCAAATAGCAATGCAATGGAAATAATAACACCGTGCAGACAACGAGTGCGCAGTCTTTATTACATTTGACATTGGAGACGATAGCCTGCGTCATTTAGCTTGTTAGCGGGCGCATATCACTGATACTTAACTGCGGACTGCTATTACATAGTAGCGATGTAACTTAAATCACACCCAATTTAAAAGCAACAAGAAAAACAAGTGATACGAGTAAAGAAAGCATGGGAAACATGTAACGAGGCAAACCTATTAAAGAGGCGAAGCGTAGAGAAATATCTCACGATCCTTGCTCATTACAAATTATGAGCGCATTCCTATCGGACTCTATTAAAGATGATGCTAGGAAATGACTTTTTGAAGCATGATGCGACGCAATTAATATGATATAATTTTAACAAAAACTTGTCCAGAATAAATGACAAATTACACGTTCGTAAAAAGTGGGAGTCGTATGCGCAGAGCGGGATAATGACCGCCTATTGCGCACTCGTTTCAGACTTATGGTCATTACTGCAATATGATATTAATTAAATAGTCCAGATAACAATCTAAATGCTGCCGGTTATTATCGTCCGACGATGTTTAACGTCTTAAACTTGTTGTTTAAATTGCTCTATTATTGATGTCATTACATTAAGATGATCGATACCATTATACCTTGTATTTTATACCGACTTATTTTATTCATTTTCAGGGTCAGACGACCGTGTGACTTCGTGAATTAAGCATCTTGTTCGTCACAAGTATGCCTATCGAATAAACCCGACGATCAACCGATCGATATCAATCGATATCGATAACAACTCGAGATCGAGAAAAAAACAATCGTACCACGAAAGTTGAGTCAGTTGGCGCTCAGCTGACACGACGTGGCACTTCAAAACAACCTTTGTACTCTCGTTACCTCCGTAACGACCACCCGATAAGAATAGAAACAGAAATTCCACAAGCGCGCGCCGATTAAACTCCTAGGTGAAAATAAAAGAGATTGTTTATAAAGCCGGAGTAGACGACATGACAATAGACGGCGGTGATGGACCGAGACTCTTCGGCGTTCGGCACACGACGATACGCATCGATCCAAAATCGTATTTACTACAAAAGATTTAGAGTTCATTAATTTAAAGACGTGACCAAAACATGTGACTTTAAGAAGATGATTAGGAAAAGTGGGGGCGTGATGTGCAAGAGAGAGCGCGGATAAAGCGCGACGGAGAGGTCCGAGCGACGAGGGTCACAAGCGTGATGTCAGGTCAGCCACTTTTGCACCTCGCCATAACAACGCGTCTCAAATTATTATGGACGTTTGATAAGTGTTGGGAGATTGCACAGTCTTGGTACTTTATGATGCTAATTAAGTGTTTACGTTACTAGCCGTAGTACAATGTTGACACTCGGCGACGGGCGACGCTGGGTTTTGTTTGAGGAAACGTCACTCACACTCAACGCTGCAGTGCTTTCACCGGCCAAACGTTTACAAAGAGAGCATTGACATCCGAGTGAAGCTACATGAAAAAAAACAAGCATTCGTCTGGACGGTATCTACAGATACCATTCCGACGATAGACGTTACGTTATCAATCGCTGAAGAATTCATCTGAGCTACTGATAAGATAGCAACATCTTTCGATTTATTTAGGCTAAGAAACAACTTCAAAATAACCATAATAAAATAATATTAGCGTAATAACGATTTGAAGCAATAAAAGCAGTTATGACTTTGGCCAATAAAGTTGGTGGATCTCTTGGCGTTTTAAAATAACTGGAGATTAAGGGTGGCAGACTTGAGCTGTCTGAATCTATAACGGCGGTCTCTTAATGCGTCTTAATGTGTATTTTACGATTGTTACACAAGACGCGAGCAGTTTTACATCGGTTTAAGCGATGTCTATCTGACGTTATTAAATCCTCTGATGTTCCAAAACATCAAATTATGAATGAGGAATAAATCAACAGTGGCGATCGTAAAATGCTTTATGTTTTTGTTCTGGTTGGCTGGTTCGATTACTCTACCAAATTGCCCCAGATGTGGGCACGCGCAAATCATAATGTTTTCATTCTGTCTGTATCGAAATTAAAAATAAAGTAATAGTCCATATTGATGTTTCTTTCAGCGAACACTTGTGATTTAGATGAAGATGCTGTTGATCATAAAGATGAACGAACTAAATTGATGCTGCTATCGATTTCTCTTTAATTTTATAAACGTATATTTAATGAGGCCGAATGCTTTGAAGAAATATTTACAAGTGCTTCATGCTTCAGATCATCATTTCTAAATAGGTATATCTATAATTTTTAAACTGCTAGGTGTACAAAAGAATGCATAAGTTGCTTATTTATTAAGTGGAATACGTCGCAAAGAAAGACTGGTTGGTAAAAAGTATATAAAATGTTCTTTTTTCAAATTTGAAATGAGAGAAATAAAGATTTTGTCTTCTAAATGTGAAAATCATTTTAAATCAAAATGGTGGCAAATATTATAACGATAACACATCAACACCTCATGCCATTGATGGCGTATCATAAACGCATTACCACTTAATGAAACATTATGAATAGCTCACATATTAAGGGTGCAGCCGCTCCTATATGATAAATGCTTCGCGGATGACTGGCGGTAAGTCCCGGCTTCGATTCCCGATTGGCATGACATTAAAGAAAGTATTCGCGGCCTTAGTCTTCGGTCAGGGACATGCTATCAATCAATATTATATGAGTCAGGTGAACCCTACGTGTGACTTGTGCCCTAATGTAGATCAATTTGATACAGTGATTAGAAAATGTTTTTCTTTTTTTACTTCCTCAATAAAGAAAATGTCGAAATAACCTTTTTGGAGGTTTACCAAGGGATTCTCTTCAGTGTGTTTTAAATATTATATTACAGGCTAGCAAGGAATTTGTAGAACTACCAGCAAAGATTGTCCTTAGTAAGAAAATGTATTGTGTAATCTAATTACTTTGTTCGAATCAAAATAAGGTCAAACAAATTTTAGAATTATTTCATTCTCATCTCGTAAATACATATTTTGTCTCTTCTCAGAACTCAAAACTTAACAAATATAAGTTAAACAACCTCCTTTATTATAACAACTAGTAACGTCTGATTTAAAATTCATCAGATTGATTAAGAGCCTCGCATTACCATACCGTTGATGAAAAACGACAACCCCGGCTCGGTTCTTTTAAACACACAAACAATTGAACGAACTTAGAAAAAAGCCGTGATCAGAACCTGAACTTATACAATGACAGCAGCATGTTGATTCAATCACAAAAAACGGGAATTCGAACAAAAAACAACAATTAAATATCGAGTCCTCTCGGCCGCCCCGAGAAATATTTAGAATACGTTGCCGAAGCCACAATTTCTTTTTTTATCACCAAAAAGTCCCTACACGTGTCCAGAGATGTCGTCTTTATTGGTTTAGTCCAATTAATGGCGTCTAATGTTCCCAGAAACTGGCTCTAGGACAATAAATTACTAATTTTCGTTTATTTGTGTTGTATTTCGAATTTCGAATCTGTTATTTAAATTTCTTTCAAAAAAACCTCCATTACTCATATAAAACAAAATTTGAGTTTCGAATTTTAAATCCTCTTGAATACAAACAAGTGAATGATAACGAAAACTGTTTATCAGAGTTTATTACATCTAAAGAAGTATTCAATAAAAAATAAATAGAGAATCGTTAAGATTTACGAATATGACTTTTCTATGGCTATTAAGGATCTTACACAATGGCAGCGATATTATCGTGGGTTTAATTTGCAAATGCTCGATCGATATAGCTGGCTGAGTGATTGAGACTGAGCGCACAGACGCATTGACAGTGCACCGCATTCTATGTAAAATATGAAAGACTCTCGCTCCCGGTCGCCGATGCCGGACAAATGACCCTCCAGATGGATGTGGTACTCGTGTTGAGAGCTTAACTAGGAATAGGAATGTACATCAACTATGTACGGAGCGCATGGATGGAAATATTGGACGCTTCCAATACATTTCATGCCGAGATTTTCTTGTGAAGGCGAGGACTTCTGTGTTATTATGTAGAGCAGTTGATCAGTGCTGTAGTATGAAATTTATTCATTTTAATATTTTACCAGCATTTATACTTAAGTTTACTAACCATGATTATAAAAAACTGATTTAATCTTCTTAGGTCACTAAAAACGTATGGATATCCTAAGTATTTTTTACAAAGACCTCATTTTTTCTAATTGGTAGTAGTAGTACTCTATCCCGGCTCATCCACGCAACATTCACACATCTGACACATTGGTCATTCCACACATACATAAAACAGGCGGTGACCGCGGCCGGTGCCTACCACTGATTGAATTATGGTTGCACTACAACTGATTAATGCGACATCCACCACTGACGTACTATTGTCTGTTCCAATCTGCATCCACCAATAAGAGAATAAAACGATCCCTCGACCGGATCCGGAATGTGTAAGTATCAGCATTTTGTCTCTGTGTGTTTCATTTTGTATTTTGTTACATTCGATGTGTAAGGGCTCCAGCGCACACATTTGCAATTTTATATTTAGAATTCGTTTGAAAATCGAATATTTTATGTTTTAATGTCACTATTTCTTTTTATACTGCCAGCATTACAACGGGCTAGCTATGGTTACTATATTACTAACGTGTAGTCAAAGAAAATTATTCTAAATGTTAAAAACCGACATAAATATTTCTATACATAACATTGTATCTTATATTTTTTACCTACAACATCCATCTACTTATTACATTCATAATTTAAGAACGTAATAGATTATTAAAGCATAATCTAATAACGAGTTATTGTCTACGAAGGAAGGGCCCCCTAATCATAGGAATCAATAAAATGTCTCGAGACAAAACACACCGCGGCGGACCTTTTCCTTAAACAAACAAAAATAAATGAAAATTCAAAGGCCAAAATATAAAACGATAAGAGGATTAGGTGGAACGGAGATGACATTGGAAATTAAGGCTGTTTTCTTTTGTAATTTTCCCCCGATTCACCCTCGGGTGGCGGGGAGGTTGGGGCACGTTAAAAATGTATGTTTTCTCAAGTCCCCGGTCAACGGGGAGGCTGCGCTCGGATAATTTTCAGGACATGTCGGTGTCCACACGCTTTATGACCTGAGACAAGCGGTGAAATCTAATTTTACGATATAATATCCTCGATAGATTGTACGATTTTGTCATCTATAGAGATAAGGAACGATATGAAGAGACGAGATAAGTGCCTGATCAGGATTCCATGTATTTAGACTAAGAGCAGTGCCTTCTCACGCATCTGATTTGCAAAACCTGGCATTTACATCAGCTTAACTGCCATAAACTATAATAAACGGCTGTATCTCAAACTGAACGCAAAGAAGCACGACAATGGCCGGTCTACACGGCGCGTTCCGAACGCCGTAATTAAAGCGATACGCGGACAAAAACGCGCGAGCGGTACGCGCGGTGTTCGCCCGACGCGCGCGTTTTTGTCACGCCAAAAACACGCCGCGCGAACGCTCCGACCTGCAATAAATTAGGCCGAGTGACGAAAGCCGACACCGACTCAATACCCGAAGGCGTTAAATAAAAACATTAAAGGCTGGTTGAAATAATCGACGGGAAAAAGCTATATTGGACCGATTTGGTGGCGACAAGGGCTCAGGAACGTGAGTGGATGCGCCTCGTTTCAATCTGGCGCTCGAAGAGTATTTTACGAGTATTTGTATTGGCTTTTACTTCTTACAGAGCTGGAGGAATGATAGTGTAAATATACGATTTCAGTTTGTGCTGATTGCGGTATTAAGACATGTTCGTGTTCACGAATACACGCTCGAACTTCAGTACCCAATCTTTACTTGTAAACGTATACAAAGATGCAAACTATTCACAATCAAAGTATTTCAGACACGAAGCTTTAGTTGTACAACAGTACGACCGTAGATTTGTCTTTATCGGTTAATGAGATCTTGAAAAAAACAGTGTATAACTGCGCATTTACTTAGCGAAGTCTAAATCATAACAATAAGATAATTTGTGACGCAGCAGCATCTGATAATATCCGTGGACTTGACAACTTACCTACGTAGGTATTTAAGTCGGTAAACAGAATCATTTAAAATACCTACTGTTTATGAAGGGAGCGATGTACCAATGTTGAGACAGACGTCACTAAAAGGGCGAATGTAACAGCGGGTTCGGTCGAGCGAGCGATTCAATTTTATATTAGGTTTTGAAATCCAAACATCCAAGAGATGTAGGTACCCACAGATTAGAAGCATGTTTTAATCAACCCTATAAATTGAAAAGGTATTCATACATTACATTACACATGTCATAGATACTCCTTGTTAAGACACTACAATTATTTATTATTATTGTTTTTGGAATTTCACATTTTCCTCTCCCTATACTTCACGAAAAATACTTGATTACTAAGTTAGTAAGATGAGGCTGTTAAGTAAAATCTCCGCCCGTTTAGTGGGTGCGCTCAAGTCGACCTTCTAAGCACGTCCGACATGACGTAGCCAGGAAAACGTAACAGGCAGCCGTGTTTACGTGAAAATGTAAATAACTTTATCGTACGTATTGGGGAAATTTGCGTTTTAAATCTAAAGCTTTCGATTCGTACCGGCACGGGATACCGGCTCGAACAGTTTCTAGCAACTTCGTCAGTGTGTGTAATAAATGTCATTTTCAGACGACACAATTTGCGTAATGTAGTGCGCGCTTGTATTTTTCCACGCACAAGGATAATCCCGCAGGTATTTGTAACGAGCTCGGGTTATGTATAATTATGTAAAATATGTAGTAAGCTATACTGTAAATAAGTTCTGGGAAAATCTATCAAAGGAAAGGAATAAGATATAAAAGAAGAATTTCCAAGAAATGACACTGTCGCATGTTTTTTAAGAAAAATACAGACTAACTCTACCAACTCTACGAACGAACGAACCTTTACTAAGACCACAACGCTCTAATTATTTTTTTCTTTCTACCCTACAATAGCCAAAACACTGGCCTGTCATAATATTCACAACGTCATCGCCTTCGATATGATTTATTCACTGCTAATCTAGATTCAAAATTCGATTCACAACTACGCAAGTCATTTGTTTAATGCGCGAAAATGGTATTTGTATGTTTTCTTTTTAATATTACATGTATCGACCACCACAATTCAAAATGTTGAGTTGCAAAGCCGACGTCACAGGTGGGCCAGTCAGCCTCCTTTCTCAGATTATTGTGCTTCCTCTCGTGTAGAGGGGGAGGTGTTATTCATGACATATCTCAGCTTACATATTGATGTATGTGTATGTTTTGGTGGATGGTTTATTCTGAAATAATTGAGGCAGTGAATATCGCGACTGAAACCTTACGTAATATAATAGAATATAGCTCAAATTTACCTTTCTATCTATTGCTCTATTGATAATGAAGGAGAAGAATTTATAGTAAGTTTAAATAAGTTGAGTTTTCCAATTAAAATGAAATACTGATAAACATGAAATCATTACTAAACAAAATCACAGATTAGAAATTCCATCGATAGTGATTAAAAAATAAATTAAAGTTAAAGAAAAACATCAAATTTTATACAGTCATATTCATTTTGATTTTAATTAAATATTAATCATTTGTTAGTATTTAATTTAAAACAGCTTCATCTTAACTTTAGTTCGCGTGAGTCAGCTTATACGATAATATTGTGAAGTGATGCTTTTAGCAGCATTCGTTGGTTTATGGTTGAAGTAATGTAGCAGATAGTGTTTAATAATCATGGTACTGCCATGAGATGTGTTGGTATCGCTTCAAACAGCTGCAAATGTTTTGTGTATAAATAAATGCTTTATATTCATTGCCCCACTTTAAGATGCCCCGACTATCCCCACTATTATTCAGGTTGCATTAGTTGTGAAAGAGATATACAATTTTGAACGTAATAATTATGAAAAGTGTTCGTACGTTTTCTGTGGCAGCAATCTCCGACCGTTGTTCTACGTAGCAGTCTAAGCAGAATAGATGCAAATCTTCAAAATTCGTTTACAGACAACAAAATAAACATCGCCAACATCAACATTTAAACATCCACTTAAATAAGTACTATTCCTAAAAGGTTGGAAACGAAAAGGAATTAGTATTCGAAAATGCAATTTCGGTGCAACGTTGAGAGCTGTCGTATCTACATAGGGGCGGTCCGAAAGGGGTAGGGTGGGCTGAGTACATATCCATCTTGTTAGGTATGCGCCCGGATGCGCCAGCTTCTGCAAACACAATAAGAGCCTTGCCTTCTTACCCCACTCTCCCCCCATCCGCCTCTCTTATGGAAAACTTATTAGAGCGCGGCCCGCCGGGGAATCCTTTTTCCTTCGGTAAATATTTGAGGGAGAAATTAAAATTTGACAGCGGACGTTCTTGCGAGTTACGAAGGACGATAGAGTCTATTCTATATGCTCGTACGTGATACTTGAGGCGTAAAATGAAATTTAGATTGAGTTTGGACTGTATTGCTTCGTAGCTCTTTGTGGATGGTAATACGTTTGTAGCTCGCGTAAGTGTTTACATATTATTTATGCATGGTTTGTAATGTTTATTTATATTTAATATGATTCTGAAACGATTTAACTTCATAAAGTGTAATGAGAACGCTTCTCTGCTTTCAATAAGCAATAAGTGGGTGTTTTATGACTACATTTCATCTTTACCCATTAAAAATATTTAGATTACTCAGAATATTTAATAGATTTCTACAAACTTACAACAATATTATCATAGACGAATTGTATTTATATTACTGAAGCCAATGGTCAATGTTTAAATCAGGGTCTACTATTAAAAGAAACGTTAAGAGATTTGAACACACACTCGTAAAATGAGACTTGGAATAATACACGCAAATATTTTTCACATTCACGCTGTATTTATTCGGTAGAGCCGCAAGCTTTATTATTATATAGTTGCAATGACTGTCTGGCCTAAAATAAAGAGCTTTACACACAAAAGTCCGTATCAATAGACGTTGAAACTAAGCATTAGATGTTCACAAACCCTCTCATGGTTCATTAAGCTTTTAGCGAACTCCTCTCTTGCCTCTAATTCTGAAACAGTAGCGCAATAAACAAACAGGGTGCGGTAAAAAACAATAATTCACACGCGTAACCAATGTAGTGAAAAATGAGAGAGGTGTTGTACGTGATCCGCGTAGTAACGCCCTAAGTAACAAATGAGAACATTTGCGTTCGCATATTACCTACGTCCGCCATCTTGGAATTTGTCACTTTTATGGATTACATGTATTCATAGAAGTATGTTGTATCTTATTCTTTTGGCCTATAATTCTGGTTTCAACTCTGGAATAGGCAAACATTGTTTAGGCTACTTTCGTAGCAGCTTTCTCGTCCGTATTGAACAGTAGGTACATCAATCTATAATTACCTACACTTCAAGCTCGGAATACTTGTATTGAATGAATAAAGTGGATGCCTAGTCTATATCGTTACTGTAAAACATCAGATTTAAAAAATTGTGTTTCGGTAGTTTTATCGTTAGTTTGATAAATAAAGTTTAAGAGTTAGGTACTTTTCGTATCTTGCATTGACTTGTGTATTTCATAATATCACTCAGACTACTGGCCTCCCATACGTTACACATCGTATTTCAAGGATTTGTTTCTCAAGGGAGGTTTTAAAGTTAATATGTGTAACAAATTGTTAAAACAGTATAAGAGTACTCATCTACATTATTACAAAGAAAACAGTGCATTATTCCATCGAAAGGTTCTACATTTTGCTATCGAAACAAATGAAAGCAGGTTCATTCTGTATCTATCTTTAACGACATTCTTTGTCTACTCAAATCACAGAAAACGTATTAGCTGTATACATCTACTACAAACATACCGACATAAAACCTCATCATTTTAACCCTCCGTACAATCAACTTAGAGGTTATATAAAAGCATTAAGGGGTAATGTCTTGGCAGTAATTAAAGGTCGGGGGGTATGTACGGGGGTGGCTCGGAGGCTGCGCGGCTGGGCGTGGTTGGCGCATGCGTACCGCGGCTTAATTACGGAGGAACAACAGCTCATCGACGCCTTGCGTTCATTAGGCCGGCGGTACATAGAACGGTGGCGGAAGGGATGGGCGTGAAAGTAAATACACCCTTAATTAGATAGCATTAAGATCTTCGGACAGATGAGGAAATTGCAGAGGTTTTCATTTATAGGACCTTTTAGAAATGGGGGTCGTAGGTGCTAGATAAGGTGTTGATTCGCTTTTCTGAATAGAGTAGGTATCTATAGGTATACTCGTAGCAGGCTGTGGGACAGCTGTAGCTATACTACTTCAGTTTTCATGCATAACTGCAAATAAAATGAAATATTGTTATTTCTTTAAAGATTTCGTGACGGAAAAGTTCAGAAAACCTCATCATTTACATGGTTCTAAAAACCTACCCCAAGATATATGCATCGGAACATTAGAAGATACAGACGTAACTCCGTAACATTCAAATGAAATGGGCTCGAAATTGTAGATAAGGGGGCTTTATGAACGAAATAAGGGGTGGGGGAGGGCGCGAGGGGGAAAAGCCTTTTCATATATGTGGAGGTATGGGGGCTTAATATGTGAGAGAAGCGAGTGTTTTGATAATGTCGGTTTAATAAGCTGCTATTGTACGCTGAGGCCAATTTTGTTATACTTAAGTAGCTTTTTACTTTTGCGCAAGTAAAAGGTAAAGTAAATTAAGTTGATCAACTAACTTTTACTTTTACCTTTACCTTAAATCTGTATCTTTTGTTGTATTAAAGAAAACAGCCTTTGGCTCCCGTGGGTGTCGTCAGAGGTGACTTGGGTTGTGGAGTCAATAGTCGCGAGACGAAGAGTGATGTAACCCATTTTCTCTTTTTGATGGTTTTATAAATACCAGTACGTAGAGGCGTACCACCTCTGGGTCACAAGAGGCCTTGGCCTTGCCAATGGTACAGTCAAGACTGCTCTATTACATATTTAACAGCAAATAAGTCTCTAGTAAAACTACTTTAAGAAGCAGAAATAAGTGGTAATAATTTGAGTTACTAAAAACGGCGAAGGAAAACATCGTGAGGAATTCGATACACCTGGAAGATTTTTCAACGGTGTGTAAAGCCATGTCAGACGCCTGCAGGCGGTTACCCTGACACCAGGTTGTTCATCAACCATATAATAAGAAGAAGTTATAATTAGTGGAAGGTTGCTTCAAGACTACTACGAGTAAAATTATGTTGGACATGTTAGGCAGTTAACATTTATTAGCTTTGATAGTTATAGTATGTTTTATTAATATTGGCACTTACTATTATTATCTTTAAAGACTTATAAATATAAAATGAACTCGTTTATGATCTGAAGTAGCTGCGTTGTAACTGATATGTTATACCTATAATATTTTTAACTATAGGTATATAGAGCGACTTTTAACACGATATTTGTATGTCTTTCAAAGCGTAGGACAAAAAGTCATGACTTTCAGTAACTTTTTATTCCCGTTATGTTTGGATGTTGTAATTCTTAATTAAATACTTTCGCTCTTTTTGACTTAGTTAACAAACAAAAAGACATTGAGAAAGTGATTCATTGACCTAGTTTCATTGTAATATATTTGCAAAAACTCGTGATTGGCGTGACATGAACGGAACAATGTCCTGATTACCGAATCTTGTCTACAATGTTAATGAACCAACCGTACGTTTTGCCAAATTCTACAATTGACGATAGATTGATGATAGATTAGTAGAAATCTCTTTAATTATTTGTGAACGTGATAGTTTAACTGAATCGTTTCGTTTCCTACTTTCGATTCAATACTAACAAGTAAATATCACGTAATTCTTATGTTCTTTGTAAGAAAGTATAAAAACAAAAAAAATAATTGACAGTGTTTAAAAGTGTTTCGATTTCTAAATTCAAATATTTAATTAAACTCTCACGCTTTGCTGATTGATTGGAATTAGCTTCGGTATCAGGCGCGTAGATTAGCACATACTGTCCTCATGTCCAACAACTGAAAGTCACGAGAACCACGGCTTTACACAAGATATTAACATATGACGTCACTCGACACCAATCCTAATCTTCTCGAGATAAAATAAACCTGAAACGTGAATCAAATCCATTTTATTCAAACAATCTTTTTGTGTTAACTTTATGAGTCAATGTCTTTCATAACAATGCACCAAATCACGTGAGCCGCCATTCAAAATCCAATGAAATACGTTTGTATTCGAAAAGTACGCCTTAAAATATACAGGGCGGTCGAAAAGTTTTAAAACGTTATTTTATTGTCGGGTACTGTGAAGGAGAAATGTCTTGGCATATCTAAATAGTATGATTTAAATAAAAAATGTGGGCACGCGACGAGGTGACGGTACTCATGTAAATCGTTTCAGAACCGCGTCACGTAGGGTGGAAGGGTGCATATATTTTTGATTTGTTCTACGGTAGGCAATTTTTTTTGTATATACTTCATCTATCTGTGATGTGGGGCCGTAATCCGGGGAGTAATTGAAATGGTTTTTGCGTTGTTATGGCTTTTATTTCTCGTATTTCCTTACGTTATAAGATGCTGGTTAGCTTGCTATAACTCTACGGAATTTCTTACATCACGTTGATGAAAACATTAGGTTTTTCCACCACACAATACATAGTTGTCAAAAAAGTAATACCTAGTATCCATGAATACTTGATCATGTAGTTACTAACTAAAAAAAGATAGTTTAACTCATAACAAAGAAGTGGTAGACGACTAAAAGATGATCGTTTTAACAAAGAACCCTCAGTTTCCGGAGATTAAGAAACACGTCTAAATTCAAATCGAGGAATGATGATCATAATTTAAATAAGTCAGACAGGCCATAAGCCGAAAACACGGCACAATATCAGTGTAGGTGTACCGTGTATCGTTAGATATTATATAGTGTAAATAACGTAGAATTATGTGTCTATATGCTGTATTAAAAAGTTAGTTTATCTTTAAAAGCTTGAACGTTGTTTATTTTTCTTTTATAGGGTAAACAGGGGAGATATTACAACGGTATCGGGTTTTGGTTGGCTGCCAAGTATAGAAATAACGTAATGAGTTTTTAAATTGGCAACTATCGTTAACTTTACTTTGTTATTAACATCATATTTTGTAAGCAATTTAGTGTTCTGAGTGTTAGTTTACATTATGATCTAGTAAATCTATTAACGATTCGATATTCATAAAATGGTATTATCACATATATGCTGAGAAAAGGTTTTTAATGTCTTAATGATGGTAAAAGATTATTAATCACGCTTTTTTTTAGTTACGCAGAGAAGGTGTAGCGAACTCACATTGTAGCAGTAAGTATGTCTAACACGTAATCAAGCTCAGGCTGGATACATGGACTTTTTATCCTATAACTGAAATACCTCGTCATTAGTTGTCCTGTACCTACCAAAAGATAATTTCAAAAGCACTAGCCAACAAATTCCAAACTATACAACTTTTAAGTTCGGGATCCAAATCAAGTAATTCCTACAAGTAGTAAACAAAGCTGTCCTCTGCTAAAACAACGACACATTTCCCAAGGTTCGATACTGAGGGGTACGGGGGGGGGGGGATGAAAGCGATACACCATCCCTGCATACATCCCTCCGTGCCTTCATTTATCTCGATGTCGCGCCCGACTCCGAATTACACCCCGAGATGTTCGATTTCGATCCGAGATATGTATCTGGGTTGAAATTTTTCTTAACCACCCTTAGTATTCAAGACACAAATATGGCCACACGATACGCCTAATGCCTTTATCTTTCACTGTAGGTAACTAAGTAACGGGTTAGGTTACTAGTAAAACCGGCATTCATAAGTAATACCTACGTGTCTTCAGGATAGATACATAGAAATGTCTTGGAAAATGTTTGATGATGATTTAATACTGGCTTCATTTGTTTTACATAAGATAAGAAAGAAAAAAATCAATTAGGTATTCAAAAAAGACTTAATTTGAAGTTCTTTTTGACAGTCCCCAAAAACACCCGCCCGCCACTTCCTAGTGCTACAGCTAGGTAGAAGATACGGCGCAACAAACTACCCAGCAGTGTTTTTCTCACTTTACATGGTTACCACGTTATTCTTGTATACTTTGCAAATAGATTGGGTCGAGAATGGATTAGAGTTAAGGTTTGGAAGTGGTAGCAATTTTAAGCTGACATGACTGAATAATATTTACCAATCTAGCCATAATATACGTATATTTTTCGTACACAGTTGACTGAACTAATTAACTATGGAAGATTGATTGACTGACTCTTGGGACTTTGCAGTGAGTGTAAGAATATTTCTGTTTGTAAAATCTAGGTTCATTAATAAAATAAACTAATTGATTTCTTCGGCCTAGATTAACATCAACTTTTATATAAACAAGTACCTAGTTGTGAGTGACAAAGAGTACATATTGTTATAAGAACTCTGTTAATGTTTTTTTATACCTATATTACGTTCCATTACAATATTTACCATTCGGAGTACCTACTTAATTACGAAAGCCTCCAGATATATCGTCGATCTAATATAATAATAAAGTCTTTGGAAGCAATCAAAACACTTCCAATATGATCCGTACGTACCACTTATGTAGGTAAGGAAAATTCGTCGGAGGGAAAATGAAAAAAACTCAATGATTGAACGTCATACCTATGGGAATAAATTTCGTATCGGGTGGGCAGGGGGGCACACGTGTCACCCAGTTGAATTGACAATTTGATTCGTCGCAGTAGTACCAACATTATGAAACATATTGTTCACGATACACTATGTAGTAGTATCTATAGTACGTTATGCTTGAATAAATAATACCTTTTTGAGTAATACCTACCCACTTCGATTGAATTTGATGGTCTATCTCTAATGGTCTTCGCCAGATTTTTATCAAGTATGCATGAGACTATTTCGAAAGAATTATTTTTCAAATAAAATCGATCAGTAATCAAGTTTAGTTTACTACCATTGACAAAGATATCACAGACTATATTAAAAAAACCAAACAGTTGAATTAAGAACACGCTATTTAGAGTCATTTAAAAATAAACATTCGAACGTCCTTTTTGAAAGCAGTTAAAAAAGATTAAAGCGAATGTTGAATAGAAACTCTTTAGTTTTCCTACGGACAATGTCTGGTTTTTCTCGGATGTGAAATAATTACGCTTTACAAACTATCCCCTTTATCTCTTCCCGACCGTTTCCTATCCTCGTTTGTCCCATTTATCCTCGGACCGTGCAGATCTTGCACGTCCGTGTACCCTTCTATGTTATATAGCAGTCTTTAGCTGTATGCATGTGTATTATATTTATTTATTTTATAAATCCACACGTTACGTTTTCTTTATGTTTTCTTCTGTATTGTTGGTAGACGCGTATCTTATATCAATAAATATGTACTTAGGTACATACCATTTATGACTCTGAATACGAAGGGTTGAAGCATTTAGAAATATTCTAGTGCATAGATTTCCTATATTTGTTTATTAATCAGGTTGAATTATTTAGGGATTCCACTTATAATTTCATTGTTGTAGCAAATGTAAATGTAGGGTTCTTAATGTTAATAAACAACTTATAAGTCAATGCGAATTGTTAATACTACGAGATGCGCCTATTTTGAGTACCTACCCTGTTCGTAGCCAAAATTAAATGTTGTTTTAGGAATGATAGAGTCGAATTTGCAAAAATATTTTTGATTCCATTTTGCTCTGTAGGTATTGTATTTGTTTTTTCAGCAACACATATTGGTATCTTCACTTTAATAATAATACATAAGAGCGGCTTGTGTTGTTACCCACATACAAAATGAAAATCTAATACAGATAAACAGAAAATTACTTGAGTATTATTCGTCCCATTTTATAGGTATGTTATAAATAATTGGACTCCACGTCGTACTGGTAACAAGCACTCGTAAGTTCACCCGAGTATTTTATCTTAACATGTTTACGTTCTTTCTCATAACGAAATTAATTTCGTGTTTCCATCGGCATTATTTATGAGTTCGAATAAGCAATAAACGTATACCGATAACATGTATTTGCTTACGGTCGTTAAGACCGTGGATTTATCTAAAAAGGAGAACAAAAATGTCCCGAGTTAACCCTGCGCCCGACGTCGTAAAAGACCCAAGAAGTACTGCGGGCAGAGCGACGCAACAAAAATACTTTATTTATATGCTAATGTAATTTATATGACGCTTAATGTCTCGTGGCTGGTAACGCACGATTCTGTTCCATTATTTCAGCGGGTATCGGTTACACGAATGCGACTGTATCTCGAAGGCTGTAAGGTGGTGTTTAGCGTGCGCCAAGTGTCGTGTGTGTCGATGCGATTATGAATGCGCGGTAGGAGGCAGCTTCCAACCCAGCTTCCTCCTGTAGAGGGGGGAGGGAGCGCTCTGGGTGAATCAATAAAAATACGCGAGAAAAGCGTTGATTATACAACGGGAATTCGGTAGGAAACTGCTCTTTCAATAATGCCCGCCTACTATGAGACGTAAATTGAAATAAAGAAACGTTTATAGGCTTACCAAAATCAAATATCGAAATGTTGAAATCTGTTTATATTAAATGTCCTCACTGAGCGACTGGTTCTACTTTTATGTCTAAGCGTTCTGAAACGCCGGGGATCTACGTGTTTATATTGAAACCATTAAATAGGAAGCAAGCATTGTAGCCGAGCGTACAGTCGGCGACACAAAACAGGTTTGAAAAGTCAAACTTCTCGGAGCGACTTTAGCTTCTGTCCGTATCTGTACGCATATCATTTGGCCATATTTGTAAATGATAAGGAGTAACGTGCATTAGACATTCAAATTAGACTAAAACAAACGATAGCGGGCGAGTGATGGACATTCCATCTGCGTATTGTATGGTATTTGCATAAAAATCCTGCGTATCCGACCGGTGGACGTAGCCGCTTGTAATGCAGATTCAGTATCGCAATGAGATAAATACGCTTGAACAAATATAAAGTTAAAACCAAAGTATTGGTGGAGTGAATAACTTGACGGTTGTGTACTGGCTTAAGATTGTGGATTAAGAAAACTTGGATTTCGTTGTATAATTTTGTTGTCTATTACATATAATCAGGGTAAATATCATTGACAGAAATAATCCTACTCAAGAAGCTATCATCGTGCTAGTAGGTTAGATATGTACTTTAATAAATACTTAGGATAATCCCTTTACCCTATGTAAGTCTTGACTTTAGTTGAAGGTATGATTTAGCTTGCTTACAAGGGCGTAGGTATCGTTTCTGCCAGATCACGTGATTAAGAGCCAAAATATTTAAAACAAAAAGATTATCTCAAATCTCTCGAATGTATTCAAAGCTATCTCACGATTTTTTGTAATACATTATACAGATACAGCTAAGTATGTTTTAATGTAGGTATATTTTTCAGGACAACAAAGTTATGCTTAACATAATTTTATTTAAATACGAGCCGGTACATAATTTCGATTTAAAAAATGAATGAATTCAAATCTGATTGAATCAAAAGATGGCGTCTTCCGAGCGGTGACCGTAACCCGCCCACTGCGCGTGCTCCGTGTTCCAATATACCTAACGCGATAACTACCTAATTGTAACATAAACACACTAAATAAAGACCTCACAATAACACGCCTGACAGTACTTAAAAACCTTTTTCCTCGCGGGCGTGAATCAACAAATAAATAAGATTTTTTCGTTGATAAAAGTTAAATTAAGAATACCTACTTCCATTATTTTCTTGATAATTACCCTAAGTTATATGTATTTATACGATAAAGACGGATAAATTTTATGAAGATGGAGAAAAAAACATTTAAAAACTATTAAGAGACTATAGAAACGTCCCGTTTTCACCTGCGGTAATTTATCGCGCACATTAATTTGTGGTATTACTTGCCCATAGTTTACAAAAGCGCTAAAGTGTTAATTTATACGTAAAAAGAGGTGACGTGTTGATACTTTATTTTTAAATAATTCACTGTAATTTATTAAATAATAGCGTTTATACTACCTATGTCTTGTTTAGTTACGGAATGTGAGCATTCATCGGGCCGAGTCTACCTATTACAGGGTGATATCCTTATTTAAATAATGTATTTAATCAAGCTCTTTGCTAAATTAATTATATTACTTGACTGTTACAATTATGCTCCATGTTTATGGAACACCCACTAGACGGTTCTGTCACTAAGCTACGCCAAAAGTTTCGATCTGAAATCGATTGGCATGGAACAACCGGAAATATTTCCATTCCTTTACCATAAAAACACACGTGTGCTAATAATAAACATATTGATGATACATTTTTATAACAGTTCAATTACATTGCGGCCGCAACATTTTACAGCCGAACTGAATGAACAAAAGCCGGGCCCACAGATATAAACGTCGTATCATACAACCGTACCTCCCAATACGACGCGAACCCGAGCGAACCTTCTCATTTCCCTTCGTAAAAAAAGAACTTTAATATTTGCAGCACGGCGAATTTAAGGAGCTATAAATTTTTGTCATTAGGCTAATAATAACAGTCGAAGTGGTGTCGCGGGAACAGGATGTTATAATGTCTTTTGTTCGACTCTTCGTAATTCGCATACCAATGATCTCAGAGCTGAATACATACCTACATTTTTTTCCGATTGCAGTATCATCCAGCGGTTTAATAAGGATTTTTTTCATTACGCTATAAAACAAGATACTTAGCAGCACCTGCGATACTTTTAAAATTTAAATTGTATCGTTAAATATCGCGTGTGCAAACAACATATTTACCCTGATAATTTTCGCCTTGTTTTATGGAGTGAGATATAAAAACGATTTTGTTGTCAATTCCAATTAAGGGTTTCCTCTTAATGACGGTTTTATGGACTGAACTGTGCGAAGTGACGATTTAACTTGAGATGAACGTGTGTGCTTGGTTCGGTCAATGTAATCGATTATATTAGAAAATACCTCGGCGAAGGTCGGCTGAGAGAGATTGAGTTATTTGCCATAAAGTGAAATGTGCAACACAATAATGGAGGTACATGTTGTGGGGTTCAATGATGGCTAGTATTACGGAGGTGAGTCCACACGTTAATGCCTCACCGGGAACTTGAAACCCATCATTACGTATTAGCATAACCACGCCAAACAAAAAGCTGGCAAAACGTCAGTAACGCGCCGCGTGAGTCGGCGTAGAGAATCGTAACGACACACGAGGGAAAGTCCCACAGCCACTGATTTATTGTCGCGTTTGATAACTTATTTGATCACTTTATGATGGCGAAAACTGCCAGGAAAGCTCATAAGGCACGCCGATGCAAATCGCATGTATTAAGGCGGATATAGCGGACGGCAGCTGACTGTTACATGCGCGTGACGAAATGATGCACTCCCGCGTCTTCATAACGGAATAGAAATCACATAACAACCGTGCATACGACAAAACATCAGATGAACTCGGTTGAAAGGTAAACGACTTTTTAACGTGTCACTTATGTATATGACAAATCAGTCGATAAGTAATGAATCGATGCCAAGTGTAAAGAACCCATTCAAGATCCCACATGACTCATTTAAACGTAAAAATAGCATTATAAATTTTAACAGCAGTTGGACATAGGACACGTTTATAATAAGAATAAGTTTATTTAAATAAAATGTAGGAATTAGCATGCCAGTGTGTGCGCGGATCTTTCCATTGTTTTCGCTAAATGACTTCAAAGTTGTGGCGGCGATGTGTATTTAGCATGTGAAATAAAAATTGTTTGCTGTTCTTAGAAATATGTAGGACTTAGCAGGTGTACCCGGCGCGCCTCGATAAGATGACTCGCCTTTATTAAACTTATTGAGCTAACATTTCCTTTTAGGATCCGATTCGTTCCCGACGAGGATCCTTTAAAAAGCGATATTAGGTGGAGTTCTCGGATACTGACTTATAGAGTAATCCTCTTCAACCACATCTTGATGCGAATCAACTATATTTTATTGCAATCTAGAAGTTCCCTTATCGAGAACGTCTTTGTCAGCTCTTGACTCGATTTAAGAAGTCCCTCCATTAAGATAAGAATGCAAATAGACTCTATGTTTTAAATTTAGTTTAAATACATTTTAATTTAAATATTTAAAAAGTATTGTGTGAGTGTGTGCGTAATAAATAAATAATTATACCTACTCATACTATTAGGTAATGGCATCATGGAACAGTACATGAAACAAAAACATTAAAAATTAAGATTTCAGTCAGTTTACACCTAAATATCTAAGTATATATATAACATAAAGATATGGATTATAATAATTCATAAAGCTTCAGACTTATATAACAGATAAACATATAGGTACCTATGTACATTACATGGATGTGCGAGTCCCGGCGATATTAGAATATCAAATAAGCGAAGCTCTACAAAATTAAACGGAGCCCATATTAATCAAAAGATCCCTCCAAACATACGTAATTTTCTTAACAGAAACTCAATTATGAACACACAAAGAAGTTTTTCTATTAAGGGGTTACACGAGCTACACGTGGACGATTATAAAAGTTTCCTCGGTAGGTACTACATGCTGTGTTTACGTGATTTCGCGAACTCGCTCCCGATGTAATGTAGATCACAAGGACTTATGGTAATCCAAGCCATGACGTGTACTTGAGCATTCCGACAAACTGGCTGAATTCATCAATGTACGTGAAAACTCCGTTAAAGGTATCACGTTGTCAGAACAAAAAGTACTTTGAAAAAACATAATATTGACGGAAAAGAGTAAAAAATCAGGGTGATATTAAAATAAACGAGACATGCGTGGCACCGGCGCGGGCGCAGTGTTTGGGTTACAGTCACGTTCGACGGTAATGACAAATTCGCGACCATTGTTGCTGTTGACTGAGGATTTTTTCAACGTTCAAGGTTTTCATTTTGAGTAACAATACGAACGTGCCAATAGCACATTTTATAGGAATTAATTATGCAAAAAAATCTTTATAAAGAGTTTATCGACAAGACGTAGTGACGAGGTCGTGGCTCAGACAATGGGTTAATTTCCAATTACATTTCTAGCTTGGGTCAGAAGAGAAATCTGTTATCACGCCGCGCACTCGCCCTCAAACCATGGATGCGTGTAATTGCGATAAATACGCCAATTAAATGTTTGCTCGATCCGACGGCCATTAGCTGAGAGACGTACCAAGCCCACTGTTATTAAGCGCCACTGTGGTCCCACTTTGTAAACGCTTTTACTTGCGTACACAAAGCAGCTAAGGAAGTGGATCATGCTGCACGAACCTTGACCAGGACTCGTTAATTGACCCTCATAATCCTGACACGAAATTAGAGAAGTATTGAAGTTATATCATCATCAGCTTTTAAGTGACCCACAGCTGGGACAAGCCTCCACCCTTAAACGCCACTGTTTCCAGTTTTGGGCCCTTTGCATCCTTTCGAAGTTATATACCTACGGATAATTATTAATTATATTAAAAACGCTAATAGTTTGTATTTGATTAATATCTATTATTTTTATCCTTGGGCAGTGGCAAGAAAGTATAACAATATGTCTTAGTATATAATTTTTTCTAAACCAATTTTCGCAAAAAAAATAGCTTATTATTTTTACACTATTTTACTAGAATACAGATCAGTCAAATTAATTCCAGTGAGATTGCACCGCACGCATTGTCCAACTATGTATAATTGTAGACACAAAGCGAGTAATGAATCCTGAACGTTACAAATTACTAGTCAGCAATGATTAGAGTCCATGAGCATTAATTACAGCGTCACACAGGCACATTAGCGTGCTCATTAAGTGAATAATGGCTGTGTAAACAATGTAGTGATGGGGGAATCACGCGACGCTGACTTGCACGGACGACGTGTTCTTGGACGCATTTGTCTGTGCCGTATCCGCTTTAGAAAGTGAAAAAATAATTTGCGCAATTATTCTTTAATTAACAAAACGTTTGGTTGCAATTTCTGCAAAAAAAGGACATCATAAAG
Source organism: Abrostola triplasia (assembly GCA_946251915.1). Classification (NCBI taxonomy): domain Eukaryota; kingdom Metazoa; phylum Arthropoda; class Insecta; order Lepidoptera; family Noctuidae; genus Abrostola; species Abrostola triplasia. The sequence continues at coordinate 5,240,836 of OX276433.1, forward strand.
CATCCACAATCGGTCAAAAAAACTTTTTTAATATTTTTAGCCGAAAGCTGTCCCTTAAAATCAAAGCTCTTTTTTGTTTAAAGAGGTAAACCTACATCAATGCTTATTTCTCATCTCAATGAGAAAATAATAAGTGAGGATAGTATAATCGCTAACTCTCACTTATTAAGCACTAGCTGCGCCCCGCGGTGTTACCCGCTACCTTTTTTTGGGATAAAAAGTAGCCTATGTGTTAATCCAGGGTGCAAGTACCTCCATATGAAATTTCGTTAAAATCCATTCAGTAGTTTTTACGTGAAAGACTAACAAATATCCATCCATACTTACAAACTTTCGCGTTTATAATATTAGTAGGGATTAAGGTTAGGTAAAGCATATTGGTATGATAGTGTACCATAAGTAGATAGATACATTCTTAAATCTATGGACAATGGACACTCTTAACTTCTTACCTTTTCAAAATTACTTGATTTAAGTTTGAGTAAGTAGATTTAAACGTTTTGGTATCAACATGAATCATTAAACGGTTTTATGTTCGGACTCAAGACTAGTCAGAGGCTATTCCAAGGCTATTAATGGGGACACGGATACAAAACCATGTAGGGTACCTTATTCAATCTTAAACTACAGACGATCCTAGATTTATTACTCCTATTTTATTGTGAGCTATTAACAGAAAAACAAATCAATCTCTGAGGAGCTTTATCGTACCAGCTTTTAAGCAAGGCTTAGCTTTTTCAAGATATATAAATAATATTTTTGTTCAAATTGATAAGGGAATTTTGAAAAGTCATGGAGCCAAGCGGGACTCGAGCGCGCGACTTTCGCCGTACCGTGCCGCTGCTCTATCAACTAAGCCATCGTGTCTCGCATCCATCGAATTTCTATTTCCCTTTGTAGTATTTAAGTCTTAAGAGGGACGTCAGTAAATACGCCCGCTCCTGACCATTATTTTTAAAATATCCTTTAACAATTTATATATATAGAGATATATATAGAAAATAAAAATGTTTATGTTTAATTTAGATGCATGGGCAACATGCTAAAATGACAACAGATGTCATAGTATGTTTGTGTCAATTTGTTGCAGAATACAGCCATGACTCGTTAATAAGTACCTAAGCAAATGATCGCTAATTAAAGTTCTGTATAATCACAGCGTCAACGGTTCATATGACAGTTATTGTGTGTTCTCATTGTTTACATTGTGGCATTGTTTATTTAGCGCAGGTTTTGCGCATACGTCGAGAAAATTCTACGTAATTTTTGTGTTTATTTTACCTCGATAGATTACACGATGTTACCGATCAATATGCTCTGAATAACGCTTAAACAGAGCAAAATATTAATTCAAAAATAACATACAACTTATAAATCAATGTTATTATATTATTTTTATAGCCGTTACTGACAATAAACTCGTAGGCGGGCTTGATTCTAAGAAAATGTTTATGTTCTATTGTGTTTTTAATTTATATATTATGTAAATGTAAATAAAATCATTGAGCGCTTAGTTTTTTATAAAAAATGTAAAATGTTCAATATTGTTTGGTTTACCTGTCGTTTATTCATGTAAGTATGAAAATACGTGACGGTGGTCTAAGAGGGAATGTGACAAGAAAAGGCAATAACGACTAAGAAAGCTGCAGCATCATAAATAGCTGATTTTTTTTTACTTTCCATCCATAAATAATACCTATAAAGTAAAAAGTCTTAAATATTCTCAGTTCATTATTTGGACGTTTCTAATATTTGAAATAATAACTTGAATTGATGTTTTTTTCTTTCAATTATTTGACATATAATAGGTATAGGTTTCTTAACAGGATAAGCTGTGATGGTAACGTTAAATATTAGAAGGCATTTCAGTTCCTAAAGCATTGATCAGAATGTAATTAAACTTTGGTAGAGTCATGTGAGCACGCCCGAGTTGGTTTCTAGCTCAATAAAATTATAGGTACCTATAATTGTTATTTGAAATCATATAACACACGAACAAAGCCGCGGGCACGCAGCTAGTTACCATATAAATTAAACACTTCTCCGCAAAATATTTTTAAAGTACAATTTAGTTCGCCGTGATCGCTGGTTAGAGTAATGAAAGGGTGGTATAATCTGGCCGTCGTGGGCGCGGATCGTGAGTCGAGGAACACTTGATAATTAACCAGCCTCGCAGGTGCCTACAGCCTAGTACAGACCTAGCTGCCGGGCTGGGAAACTCTAGCCTGTGATTATCAGGTCATGTCGGGTAAGGAAGTGTTTAAGGTTCACTTTGAATGTCACTTGTCAGTGAATGGTGGTGATAAGATATATGTAAGTACCTACCTTAATGAAGTACGTACTTCGGTAACAAAGACTTTGTTTTAAAACACATAATATAACATCACGCCTGAACTCCCCGAAGGGGTAGGCAGAGGTGTACAAATAGTACTCAACTCAACTTTGTTTATATTCTTCCGATATCTTCCAGAATACCTGGAAGAGCGAAATCTACATTGGCACACTTGGGTAAATGTATGCGTCGTATGTTTACGTCGCACTTTGTTTTCGTTCGACAAGGCCATCATCACCTGTATTTCAGTTAACTAGGATCATAAATAAAAACCTAAATCCAAACAAAAAACTTTTAACAAATTCCAAAACATTATGAAAATTATGTAAAGTCCAGTGGAGTCGGAACATATCTCGACTTTAAATAAAGGACAATCGAAAATTTAATATTTTTTACGAAGTTCACACAAGTTAATTCATAAATTGTATTAAATAATACTAATATCGTTAGGGTGAGGTAACACCACTCAAAAGCTGACGTAAGAAGGACAAAAGTGCCACAATACAAAGACAATCCCTTTAATTAAAACTAAAGTTAAGACGCATAGGGCGACACATGAAGTGGTCATGAATAAAGAAGCATGCAAGGGGCCCGATCATTTGATACATTTATTGTAAAGCCCGTTGCTTTGCCCAAAGAACTGGTCCTTACAAAGGACCCTTATAATGAGGCCAGCATACTGCATGAAGAGCCCTCAAAATCAAGTCCGATATTTCGACAATATGCTTTTTTATAATGGGAGCGAAATTTTTGAGACTTGTTACACTTCGATGGTCGTATGAGATCATGTTTAACAGATGGAATTTATTTCTTTGTTTGACTGTTTTAATTTGGTGAATACGTTGTTAGGATAACTTTATACTAAAGTCAGTTTTCAGTTAGGACAGCTGAGGAACATTGACAATTAAAGGGACCTGATAGGTATATTATCTCAGTAAGACAATGCACTGGACAGCTCATGAATAACCATTTCGTGATTTACCAGAAGACAAAATTGATACACAAATAATTTTTCCTTAATCCCAAATCGTGACAAAAACACTTACAAAGCGAACTTTTTGTTCCAAATTGACGGACGACAGCGAATTAGAAAAAGGAAATTGAATCTAAATCCCACAATGTCCACTTAAATTCTAAATCAGTGCCGGCGTGAACACGACACTTCGTCATTAAATAATAGACAATAATACGAATCTAATACCCAATATCCCGTGTTAGAGAACAAATGTAGACGTGGACATCCTTATTGCATTAGCGATCGCAGTGGAATCGTTGAATCAGATAACAATCCCTGTGGGGACCCAATCTGGACTATTTAGCGCGACGGAATGGGCTCAATTAGGATATGGCGGATATGCGGGCCCCTTCCTAGCGGGACGCTCGAGGACGCTAAAATGTTGCGCCTTACAGAAGTGCTCTAACGAGATGGTAAATTGATTATGTTGATACTTAACTGATCGTCCAAATTGTTGTTGTGCTACTCGAGAATTACATTAGTTTTGAAAAAAGGTTTCCCACAAATCTGTTTCGTTATTTACTAAATTAACAAAAGAGTCTGAAATTACTCCACGGTTTTTATATATCCATGTTGTACAATCTACGAGTATAGGTATGAAATTAATTTGATAAACTGTGTCAAATTGCCAATTTGTTTGATGACAGCAAAAGAACTGTCAAATTTAAGATTTCGATCACTTAATGTTGTAAGTTTTCCCAATCATTCACGCTTAATCAAATGTAAAGCACCCACAAACTATGTCGTAATTGAAATTTTAATTGAATGCTGCAGCATTTTAGGCGTTCAGACACCGAACTAACAGTGATTCCCGCTCAGATTAGTGTAGGAGCGTTTTCGACGGCAATCAACAGCACCCGACCGTTAATAGGCACATCGCTCGAGATTTGGCTCGGATTTATTGTCGTACACTTTAGTATCAACGCTTTTTAGTCAGAGTATCGTTAATTTTACTATCATATTAGTATCTAATGATGTAATATAGGTACGTGAAATAAGCCATCTACTGCGGATTGACTTCCTAATGAACCTCCTTTAGTAAAAGGAGGAAGTCAATCCGCCAAAATATTTTGTTTCTCCAATGATAGATCATGTATATCAATAGAATGCTACGTACCTATGAACAGTAAGCTCAACCAGTACGCATTCAGATTATTATTATGAAGAAAATTATCTATACAATGGTAATTTCAACCTATTTCCCTATTCTGAGAAACTGTCGCAACGTAGGTCCTACTCACCCCAACTAATTTAATCTAGTGTACAAGGCTTACGCGCGTTGAAAACATGTATTTGTGTAAAACTATACGATTAACTAATAGATGGATGTTCTAGTACAAGTCCTGATATTTATACAGACATGTGATGATATGCAAAGCGATCAAGACAATGTACCTACTTGCACGAAAACTTTCCACTACGGATTTAAGTAAATACTTCGCCTCTGAAGTCGTCCCGTCATAAATTCATCTCACAGTCAAATCTAAAGGTAATTTGTGACGATTTTGTAACTCATTTAATGTGCAAGGAATATAAAGTATACCTAGTCTGCCTGTTACGAAGTTTTGAATTTGTGCCGAAACCAAAATTCATTCTATTTTTTAGTTTCGTTTCTTCCAGCTCAGCCCTTTTCTTTGAGTTTCTCTCGGTTACTTTTATGGATCATATTATTTGTTAATACATTTGTATTGTTTATAGTTTTCTCCTTTGTAAACCGAACGGAGCCTAATTGGTAACATTGTGTATTGAAATGGCTTGATACGACGAAATGTAATAACGTGTTGCGTTTAAATATTATAATAAAATTGAAAATGGCTATCGCTGTAGTTGTATTTTGAAACCGTAACGTCTAGTATTTATGGAGGAACTAGTTGGTTTGCCTAAAGATGGAGATGTTTAGGGCGTTTGACAGGCCGGAATTTGGATTACTATATTGACAGATTATACTGTGACCGATACTACAAGTGCGTGTACGAAATCGGTCACATTATCTATGATGGCAGCTGCAAATCAAGATCATCTGACTATCAAAGTGCGTCGAAGTAGCGGCGTCGCGTCGCCGACAAGAGCTTATTCATTATTATAATATGATATACGGACGTCGACTCTCGTCCGTTTTCTCTTATTATGCACGTAACTTTGCGTTATCTATAAAATTACCATCGTCAAGTGTGTTGTTTACATAACAGATGTGACAGGCACCGTGTGTTATAATAGATACGGAGGAATTGATTCACTCATTGCACGTACGCCAAATAGCGGTTATGAACACAACTTCTATCCGTTCGCCTATGACTTAGAGGATACTAATGTGGCTTAACTTCACGTTGTTTATTTATAAAAGCTTTTAGTACACAATCTTAAATCGTCTTCGTATGGTCAACAAAGAAATGAGTACACACATTCGCCATTTACCTCGAAACTCGAAAAATTGATAAGTAGGTAATCATGAATTGGGATAAGGCCAACACAAAGTTAATTTAATTAAGTATGACATACAGGCCATCTGTATAACTTATAACATAATATTTTATGCTGACTGTACATGGTATAGCTCTGAACTTATAAAGTTATTTGTGCCACCACGAATTCCAAGCGGTGAACTGCGAGGGTATGTTAATTTCCCCCAAAACAGTTTTGATAAGTGTAGAATTCTGAATACCACGTAGGTTACGTAAGTACCAAGAATAATTTGGTATTGATATAAAATAATATAGAATAATATACAGTCAATCAATGTTCTACCGGTACGGTTCAGAGCGAATAGTTTTGTGAAGCAAATGCTGATACAGTATTGTAGTAGAACTTTCTACGTTTTATAATTTGACAGGTTTTGATACTTTACACTTCGAAAAGGTTCTGCAATTTCGAAATTCTTCAATTGTCTGGTTATTATTTTCAATGAACTACCTACATGAAATAAAAGACTCCAAATAGTTTTGTTAATTACAGTGTAGAAAAGCAAAGAAAAATGCAATAGTGATGTCTACGGAAATTACTTCTTATAATTTGTTCGTGCTGATGTTCGTTGCAATTATGCCGAAAGGGCTACACAAATTTAGATGCATTTGACAAAGATGGACAGAAAATATCTACATATGTCGGCATAGCGAGAAGGATCCTTTTTCTTCAGAGGAAGCTTTTCAATGTTTGTTTCTTACCTATAGTAGTAGTATCAGTAGATATTTGTTATTATGTGTATCAAGTTAGTGTCCGGGCGTCTGCACTGATGGTGTAGAGCTGATCCAATAAGCGAGAAGTCTCCGTCTATGAAAGATTTTCCATTAAAGGTTGGAAGCCAAGAAAAGATAATTTCGTTTATTTCATTTTCAATCCGCTATAAATTGAAATTAAGCATTATTACGTAGACTTAAAACAGCCTTTTAGTTTGAAGTGAAATTGTGGGCAATTCGTTGCCACTGAATCTCGCTATAATGATAGGTACAATTATTTTTTGCGAAGGAGTCTAATCCTGATCCTGTAGGCAAAACATAGATAGGTTACTAAAAGTAGTAGGTATAGTACCTACCTACTTAGGTAGGTGCCACTTACTTTATATTATAAGTACTAATATCAAATGAGGCCGTATAAAGGATTGAGTTAAAAAAAAATATTCTTGTCAAACAAACAAAGGAATCACAACCTAAAAACTGTATTCTATTGAAACAATTAAATTTCTATTGATTATGCCACGTTAGTATCTACAGACAATATTTATAATTCAGCCATTTGCATAGATCAATATGACAGAGGCGTCATCCGATCAAGACTGTTGAAACGGCGCCTATTGTGTGAACGTGACACCGATCATTAGCATTAGATCGTAGCTTTTCGATCACGTTTCGATTATTTTTGCATCGTTTGTGAATAAAGTAGACTCATGTCATGTTGTTTGTCACAGATTTTGAGTGTAGGTAATAGTTTTATACCTACTTGACAGTCTATTACTTATTTATGTACTTATTGAGGTCATGTATGTGTTTCTGATTTAACAGATACGGTACCTATTCACGGATACGATAAAATGTAGAACAAGTGGTATAGAAATGTATTCACGTGTAGGTTTACCGTACAATCAGCGAAAACGAAACGACCATTTTGTTCATTGAAGTTTCTTATTTAACCCGTTGAGCGCGGTTATCGCGAAATATAATTAAGGTTCAACCTCAATAAGCGGCAATGCGAAGACTTCATTCCTAGGTATTTATAGTGGTAATGAAAATATCGGGGCGGGCCGGCACGAGCTCCGTAACCACCGCCGTGATAGAATGTACCACTTGGAACCTGCCTCTTTGTACCTACCTACAATACAAACACAGTATCTAAAGATAATTGTCCATAAAATTGGATGAGCTGCAATTGTTTTGTATTTACATACTAAGTCGAGCACAATAGCCGAGTGGTATGACCGTTGGACTGCCAACTCAAAGGTCGCAAGTTCAAACCACGGCACCCAATACCTTTTCAAATTCATGTTAAAAATAAATTAGTTATCAGTTGCTAAAACTGGTGAAGGGAAACATCGTGAGGAAACCTGCACACCGGAGAGATTTTTCAACAGTGTATAAAGCCATGTCAGAGGTCTACAGGCGGTTTAAATTCTGACACCAGGTTGTTCATCAATCATACGATAAGAAGAAGAAAAAAAGAATTATGTCGAGATATTCAATAAATGGTGGGCAGATCGTCTCAGAAGACTTGCACTGATAGGAGATGATTTTTATTTGTTACCTGTGCTCTGTCGTACAAGTTTATCTTTAGTAAAACGTGTATTTAACAAGCTTCGTAGCACGTGCTCTTTAGATATCCAAATATGAATGGCTCAATGGGGGAATTACAAGAATGAACCTATCTGTGTGTTGCGTAGGAAGTCCGAATATAATGGGACTACGGCCTTCTATGTCTTTGTACCTACATTATGTTTAACTTTACCTTGTATCGACATAGTGGCTTTAGCATGGCGTTAAAACTTCTTAAGCATTGACAAAATTATAACCACCTCTCTAGCTCTAGTAATGTGACTTTTCATGTTTTTGGTAACTTCTTACTAAATTGCCAAATGCCTATAGGTTGCGAAAAAGTCCGTTATTATCAGGACCAGATACAGATCATAAAACCAAGGTTACACAAGGTGTTCCTATTTTGTGATTTGGAAGAGATTGGACATTTATTCAACACTCTTACGAAATATCAAACGCTATGATTGGGTTTAGGTGAGGAGGCTTATGCCCAGCAGTGGGTCACTTAAAAGCTGATGATGATGGTGATGATAAAGAGGTATGGATAAAGAGGATTGTGTAAAGAGGTAACGCTTATTTTAATATTGTAGAAATATTATGATACGATCTAGTAAGTGAGAAATTAATAAGTGCCGAATTATATTTGTCTTTAACGATTAGTTTGAAATGTGAAGTTTCTGCTGGGAGACTACATAATCTATTGGAATAAATATCGACGGATATCTGAGAATGTGTACAATCTCAGCATCATATAAGAAATAGGTTAAGTGAGAGATAATTTATGACAGCGTTTACGATATTGAGAGTATTTATGATAGGTACAGTAGCTACGGTGTATCTACTGTCATGGACGGAATCATGCGAGGTTATTATTCTTTAGACCTCCTATGTGAATGTAGTTGTCATATCATATTATTGATATGAAGGTTGTCGATCAAAAATCATGAAAACCTATGTAATGACCATTGAAAAAATTGAGGAGGTTATCTTAAATGATAATAATGTTCTCCTGACCGAATATCGGTCACGGTGGCCTTTCTCAGTTGAATTGCCAATGACCACCCCAACCAACTATTAGCACAAATACAGGTGCATTCCCTATTCCCCCACTCTTATAGTGCGATGGGACGGTAGCCCAACACGACCGCAGATCGGGCGCAGGAACAATGGCTTAACGTACCTTCCGAAGCACGGAGGGGTCTCGACATGTGAAACGGTCACCCATCACTAGACTAACTGCAGTGAGCACGGCTTAACCTCGCAGATCGACTGATCCGCACGGTAGCCACCTAGCTACGAGCCACGAACCGTGTCTTAAATACTTAGGTAGGTAATGTGCTAAACATTACTTACACCAAAGTTATTTGTTGTAAAATTTCAACATAAAACAAAGCGAATTAGCATGAACATAACCGGCTCAAGTGGCGAGGTAATGTTGAAACAGACAAGAGTATTATCTAAGGAGCAAAGCGGAACAAACCGCGACAGCGACGGTACCGCGCAGATAATTACCGCTAATCCGCAGTTGTTTCCCTTTGTTAGCCAAACGATTAAAATAATAATCACGACTTTAATACACTGAAATGAGACGTTTTCTTCCCATTCTGTTATAAGCAGGTAAGATAATAACTGTTTAAAAGTTGCTAGTTGCTACATTGTCGCAGTAAGAATTAACTTGCAACATCACTAATAAATCTGTTCTGGTAACTATTTATTAGCTCATTTCTGTGTTAAATATCAGTTAGATTAATTAGACGTTGATTGCGGCTGTTCGCTCGTTAATTAGTGAATATAACTAGTTATTTCCTTTAGATTGTTTATGGCTGTAGTTTAAATGGAAGGAAGACGTGTCGTATACTCCGCGATACCGTTTTTCTAAATGGAGTTAAGTTTAGTGTGGTAATTACAAAGTCGTCTATCGTAGACCGTAGTTTTCTCTTAAAGCTATACCTACTTTGTACTACCTATATTGTATCAATAATTATTTTTAGATATTTTGTTTATTAACAATGACATCATTACAAATTTTGGTAAGCCTAAACTTGTATGATTTGAGCTCAATCATTCATTCTAAGTATACCTACCTACAGGGTGTGAATATTGCTATATTTTTAACAGTGCTAAGTTGGCGTATATTAAGCTTTAAGCGGCAAATACAGTGTCTAACTCCAATACAGGTAGGTAAAGTAAGGTATTTAACTGCACTGTTGCCAGTAAACGTGGAAATGGTCATTAAGTAAACTATGTAAGGGCAATTTGCGGTGAGAAACAAGAATCTTTTAGTATGTTACTTAGTTTTATACTTTCAAGCTGTCAAGATCATACATCTCTATTAAATTATATTGCACAATGAGCGATGGAGTTAACGAAAGAGAATATTGCTGAAATGTCTTCAGCTATTAAAAACTAACGGATTGAGCTTGAGCGTGTGGCTATGTTCTCTTATGCGGAAAGGAGACGTGATGTATGAATAAGGACGAAAAATACACTAGGTATTGTGACAAGCATTAATTCTAACCTGGTTCGGGTTAATGACCCTTTTGTGCATCTGTAGTACACATAGTTCTATGTGCCAAAGTAAGCCGGTAGTGTTTACCACGTACGCATGTTGGGAGCATCACCTACTTACAACATTAGTTACTTACACAGAGTACATTGAAATAACCCATGCAGTGTAGAGATCAGCTAGACAGCAAGATCACACACTGAACCTAAGGAATTCAAACAAATGAGATCGAAAACAATTGAATGAATCCGTCTCATACTAAATGATTGTGATAAAGTAGGTAATTAATTAAATGTAGGGAAGTATATTTGCGTATCTAATTGTAATTACTTACCTATAATATTATTCTTTTTAATTATAGTGATTTAATGAAACGATGTTCTTTGACTATGAAAGTTCAATAGACAAATGTATTGTGCGTGTTGCTAGGAATTCATGATTACCGCTCTACCTAATAAGAGACATCAGATAAATTAGCACGTCTACGTACATTCTCAAATGTACTGACTTCTTACATCAATCATTTCGCACAAGAGTATTATAACAAAGAAAAAAGCGTCATTACATATGTGTTGTTTATATACAAGCGAATAAATGAGCTCCAAATGACGTTTGATGATGAAATGACTTGACAAGAACGATCTATTGTTATCGATGCGTCGTGATGTCGTTTTGATTAGAAAACTAACTATATAATATATAAGTACCGAATGTGGTCGCATCACAAATCAATTTCACAAATTGAAACATGACTGTAGATACAATGCTTGTTTTTTCGTATCTCGGCCCCCATTGACGTCGGTGATTGAACTTCTAATTGGCAATGAGAACTGTCATCGGTCACGGTGGCTGTGGCAGTCACGATCCTGGCTGGCATGCCAGCTGCTCGACAACGAACACATAGGTGACAATTTTATACCAGTCTAACTGTCTGGTACTAGACCAGCTAATACGGAACTAATTTTCCTCGAGTTGCGTTTTTGTTTTCTATTGGAACTGGAATATAAGATGATAAGAGAGCGGTGCGGAGTGAATGTAGATGTAATCACAAAAATTGAGAAGAATATGCTTAGATGGTTTGGGCACGTATAAATGAAGTATGCCAGGATCGTAGCAAATGGAAATCCGTGGTCTCTGCCTACCCCTCAGGGAAACAGGCGTGACTGTATGTATGTATGTGTGGAACTGGAATGTACTATACTGTGTCCTGATTACCTAATGTATAGAGGTTCAGCTGAGTGCTGTATAGTTGTAAAATAAATCTAGCGAAACGTAGACAGACGCAATTATAACATCGATGTGAGAAATATTATTGATTCGCTAATAATTAAGTCAATTTATTAGGAATTTCTTGACACCAACGTCACAGTCCTTACTTAAAAGTAAACTTACGTAACATCAACCATGCATTTAGTTAGATTGCAGGGACTTATACAAGTCGGTCTGTTAATTACGCCTCACAAGACAAACGCTAGTCACTCAACAAAGTACCGATTTTATGTAAACGTGTAATCATTACAGATAGTACCGACACATACCTATTACTATAATTATATAAACATTTATATAATAATATGCGTCCATATTGTTTAGCGGTGGTATGCATCGAATCGTGTCGCTAAAGCACATAACATTTCCTACATCGTTCTTAACGGTGTTAACTCATTACCGGCTCTCGGGCGTTGTCTCAGCTATTTGACAAAATGGCGTCCGCTGTAAATTACCATATTTTTAGTAAAATTTACACTTTGCCATTATCTACCGGTCGGGCACCGCAGTCGAGTCAACGCCCTCAAACCATCCGGATCTAATTACGTAGTGTCATTAACATTGCGGAGGCGGCACGTCGGCCTAGGAAATGGAATCGAATCATTAGTAGTTTGATTACAAAAAAGGCTTAATAGAAATATAATAACGTCCGACGGAGAAGAAATTGTAAAAAGATTGTAGAGCGATCCAATAATTGGCGGTTATTTGTCGATACGGTTTGGAGCGGATAATGGGTTGGGACGCCTCGACGTGACTCCAGGGCGTACTGCGCGACCCATCCCCGCGCCTTCACTCCTCACACTCATATTGTTTAGGTTAGCTGTTAGCAGATCGATTTCTATGATAGGGATCAATCAGATATCTATATTCTACCTATACCTAACCAGCGCTTCGAACAATGCTACCGCGCAACTCTATCATGATTAAATCAGTGTTACGACTAAAACTTGGATCATACTCGTACTACATACCTAAGCAGTACAATGTTATGATTAGACAACTCATTGTTAGAACAATTTCATAGTAGATCTTTTCTCTACATTTCTGACATATTTGTCGATAATCGTTAAATGTCTTTTTGTTATTATCATTCATGTTTCATCCTTTATTAAGGCGACATCTCGAACAATGTAATACCATATTCTATTCAGCAAATCTTTACACCAAGTGAAAACACGATTTGCCGTGAAGATTTCGTGTTAACAAAGCGTTTTGTGATCATTTATCGGCGGCTGCAACGGTTACTTACGAAATTCGCGTAAAACCGACGCCATTGAACGTTTACGAGTGAAGCTGGGCCGCGAATACAGCGTGACGGGAGGAAGTGTGTAGAATACGCTCATAGGTCGGTAGCTGACTTGCTCTCTTTTACTTTCTTCTTTTACTCTTTATTAACCAAGTAGAGTCGTACTGCCGTAGAAAAATTAGTCTTCCTCGATTAACATTGTGATCGTAAAGAGATAAGTCTCATATAGAGGTATGGGTTTCTACCTTCCTAATCTTCATTCGCGTGTTGTACATTTATTCTAGAACATATCTACCTAGGTACCTACCTACTTGAATATAAAGTTCTCAATCAATTACCTTGTGTTGCCACTTACATTTTGAGCAAACAGTAGCCGCTAGCTGCTACAAACTTTCATGTTGCAAGCAACCTAATCTTTGATTTAAAATCAAGTTCTCATCCAATTCACAGCGATACGGATGTAGATAATTCTAACATTGGTAATAGAGACGCTAATAATAGTATAATTTATATGTATCATTTGTATCTATTGTATTTATATGCGATCTTTATTTGGCATTTGATTTTTAATGTTCGCATTAAATCATATTAGGTACCTACCAATTCTTATCCGCCCACCACTTAAGAGTAATATGATATCTCAACTCGTTACAGTTCTTGAATGATCCTCTTCCTAACAACGGTATGTAACCTTCATAGTAACATTCGTTTTGGGTCGCTTGTTTCAAGGCCCACCTCACGGTAGCACAATGAATTCTCTATATACCTAGTATTTTTATAAATCAAGAAATACTCGTACGAGCGTAGCGTGTCTAAAGTTACGTGATAACCTGATTTGAGACGTTTTTATGAAAATATTGCGTCCAACAAGTCACGTCAAAGGCCGTAGAATATTTGTTTAGTGTTACCTACTTTACATCAGATAATACGGGGGCTTAAAAAATATCTACGTGCGTCTTTATTTTGAGGATTGATTCGACCTTGCCCCATTTATCATTGTTAGATAGGAACCAGTGTGATCAAAGAGCTGTATTCAATACGGCTTGACATGCTAGGTAGGTAGACTGGACTAACCTACACTTAGATGGAAGAAGGACACACGACTACGGAGATAGGTATGCAGGGCTCACCAATATAGTTAAATTAAAGCTCTTGACTTATAAATTAATGAAGTAAGTAGGTAAGCCAAGTCAAAGGTCGCAAGTTCAAACCCATGCACGCACCAATGTCTTTTCGAATTCATGTGCGTACGACAAATTAGTTATCAGTTGCTAAAACGGTGAGAGAGAAACCGGCACACCTGAGAGATTTTTCAACGGTGTGTAAAGCCTTGTCAGTGGCCTACAGGCGGTTTAAACTCTGACACCAGGGTTAATCAACCATATGATAAGAAGAATGAAGTAAGTAATTAATACAACCGTTAATTTTACAAGCCCTGCATACCTATCTCCGTTGTCGTGTGCACCTACGATGTACAGGTGGTTTTGTGCATGTGATTATGCTAAGTTTGTGTTATTACGAGTTAATAGCAATTTCTTGTTGAACCCTGACTAGAGAAACGCCTCTGACAGATGATCTTGTCAAGTGGAATGAGATATAAAACATGACATTTAATCAAGTTACGTACTTATACGTATCTACCTATAAAATTATATAGGACCTCCCTACTTCAGGTAGGTTTACTAAGTGAAAAAATGGAGATGTAAATACGTAGGTATTGTTTATATAACATATAAGTTTATATTCCTTAAACTTCTAATAAAGTATGATAATTATATGACTATGTAATGGTAGGTACCTACGACAGGGGCTTACCTGCTTTATTCTGTGACAATAGGTACCAGTATAAGCACTAGACATAAGGAAATGTATCTATTACAGATCGAGATTTCTTTTTATAGGTCGAGCTCAGTGGCGTGCCATAGGAGAGGCCTATGTCCAGCAGTGGACTGAGATAAGTTGATGAGGATAGGTCTCTGGCTGCATGAGATAAGCTATCAAAATGTAGGAATTAATTAGGGATGTAGACTAGTCCAGACTATCTTTTGTCTCACTAACAATAAGTTTGCAAGCTGGCAACTGTAGGCTTGATGACACTTGTTGCTTGTATTGACAGATAGGTAGTAGGTACCCACCCACTTTATCGTACTACGTACGTTAGTCGAATTTTACGATTCTCGAGGTTTATGAACCACGTTTCGGTCGGTAGGTATCTGGATATCAGATCAGCTCCCCTAGAGAAGTGCCAAAACCCTTGACGAATAGAATTCTAATAGAATGGTACATTTATGGAGATGACTTCAATTAAAATTTTTGAAGGTTATGGCTTTATTGACGAACATTCGATGATTTTGCCAATGTCAGATGACTTGTTGCTTAGACTAATTATCGATGACATATGTCGCACTAATATATTTTTCATTCTATTCAATTTCTATACGTGAAACGTTTTGACACTAGTCTGGGTCTTAGAGTTCGTCATAATACTTTGCCAAACATAACTGATTTACTTTACTAATACATTCCTATTAGACCGGGTGCTGAGGGGAGATGAGTGTGCAGTATGAGGACGGCATTCTGCAAATTGTAAGCTCAGAAAAGCTTGCAGATTAAGATTCTGAACGTTGCCGCAAGATTGTTATTGCAATTTTTATCAATACTTTCACTAAAATAATTATTAAAATGGCTCAAAGCATTGCTTTTATCAACGTACGTAGTTATTTGATATTCCCTTAGGCGATAGCCACACAGATAAGACGTAAAACCAGGACGCTTCGCAAACATACAGAAAAGACGGTACGCTGACACGTATGCGTCTGCACCCCGTCTGTATGTTTTGCGTCGCGACGTTTGTTTATATTTTGTATTAAAGTAAATCAAAAGTGCCAAATGTCTGCGCCCTAGCCGCGACGCGTCCTAGTCTTACGACTTTTCTATGTGGCCATCGCGTTAGATATATCCTCTTGGATGAGCGTAAAAAAACTGGACCAACAATCTTACTGAAACATCCAGAATTTCTAATTTAAACCTCTTATTATGCATAGGTACTGCAGTACCTTTGGCGCCTGCACTAGGTATATGTACTTTTATGTAGTTGGGGATAGAGAAGTATATGCTTTTGTATCTACATCAACCCTTGGTGATAATAAGATATGTATGGAAATCAAGACAAAAGCTTTTTAGCCGTAGTCGGTAAAAAACTTAGCTAGCCTTAGCTGCGGCCTATGATCATAATAGTGACATTTTGAAACATTAATACCTATGTTTTTGTAATTACTTACCTACTCCAGATCGTCCTGACCTGACCTGTCTACATCGTCATCTACTTTGTAAATAAGCGTAGGAAATTCTAACATGGACGGCCCTAAGTCGGTTCAATTTGATTTCTTTTTATTTCCAATATTGATTCAACAGACATCTGCTTAAGTTTTCTATTATTTTGAAACCTCCATGACGGGTACTTTTTGTTAGATGATCACCACCATTTCACTATCACCGCTCCAATGATCTGCCTACTTACCGACATGATATCGATTCCATAAAAAACCCTATTGTATTATAACAAAAAGCCTTATTTTTACCAAGCACGTCCTATATATTGTGTTTTACAATGAAATAATTAGCCAGTTCACTAACGGGAACATTTTTTATTTGTGTTTTTCTGTTGTTTGTAATTCAATATTTTTTCGAGTTTGCCTTAGTGAGTGGGTGGGTGAAAAATGCGCATTTTTAATATCAAGGTGTAGTGGTATCGTTTACTTGACTTGGGTAACTAATAGCTACCTATATAGAGCTTAATAAAGGTACTTTGACATAGATTACGAGAACTACGAAGATATGAAAATAGGTAGGAACCTACCTAGTATGCCATTTCTTCCGTATGATGTCATAATGGCAGAAAAATGGTAACAATAAAAAGAGAACTTTCTACATACCGCAGCAATTTTCATGTTAATCCCTGAAATACACATCTATAAAACACAGGGTAACTCGTACATTGGAAAAGTTGAAAGTCAGCAACAGTCGCCAGTATAAAAAATATGTTAATTAAGAAATCATATCGTAAATATATAATAAAAAAAAATCATAAAAAAAAACATTTATAGGTAAAGCCAATGTGTTATCTTCTTCGTGCTAATGTATTTGCTAACCTTTATTTGTATCTTTAGGTTTTGTAACTGACTATTTGGACCATTTGCTCCAGTAGTGTTGTGTGTAAGAATTTAAAAAAGAAACACATATTCTTTCTGTGCATTGTTTTTGTATGTGAATACTGACTCGTAAGATGCTTATTCATATAACCATGTAGCAGTGTGCCGTCACGATCGTTTTATGTTATTTAAGTAAGCACTTATTATTTAACTGCATAAACTAGCAATCTGTTATAAAAAGTTGCTAAGAAACAGGGAAGCTTGAATAACTTAGTGATACACTCAGATACCTCCCACGAAGTTGCTAAGTATACTTTAGTATCCTAAAAACTTCATTCCACAGCTTTTGAAGCCATCTATCAGCGTGTAGACGATAAAAACAAAGGAGACATCTTTGTTTTAAGTCTCAGGTACGAGGTTTACAACGCCATTGTAACTAACTGCGTGAGATACTTTACATTTCCAATTATCTCCAATGTTCACCTGCCCTTAAATAATTCGTTAATTCTCCAAGTCTTGCACGAGACTTTCTACCAAAAAATATCAGCTTTGTTTAAACACTCTTTGTTACCTCACATTGCATTCCACATAAATGTTGACGAACAAAAGAAAACAAAAAACAAACTCAGGATAAAGGAACCAAGGAAACAAAAACAAAAAAAAAACATAATTCAATAATATAAATATTGCATTTATTTCAACGAATTCTGCAAATATAATAACTGTAGATAATAATTATAATAATACTATTCAGTTTACAAGACTTTCAATCTTTCCCTAGGCGGACGATAATGATCGCCGCAAAATACCAAAGAATTCTTTCACTGGCTGGCACAGGACTTTGTTTCAAATAACTATTTAGAATAACGTCATCTGAATAACAGTAAATGCAGATCGCATAAAATTAGGTTAAAAATTAAATTATACAAATTAAAATTAAATTATTGGAAGTCGTATTGGAGGCAAATTCAATATCAAGGTGTACGTCAGCCTTGACGTAAATACGTTTAGGTATCTACATGACAAACAAAATAATAGTTAAAATAAAGAACAAAAATAAATACAAACATAACAAAAAATAATAAAATAACAAAAAGCGATATGCAAATAAACATGCTTAAAATCCAAACTAAAACCATAATGCAGTTGTATGTATTCAAGGAGTAGTAAATAATGTCTTATTATGTTCTTTACGACTAACTGGGATATTTGCATTTGAAAGATCAATAGAGACGTATCAAGGTGTTTAGGAGACGGTAGCGAAAATTTCCACGTAATAAATAAGGGTATAGCGGCAGCTCCCGCGGCGCGTGCGCAGGGGCGCGGGCGCATGCGCGCAGCGCTCGTGCTCCCCACGTACGCAACATTCAAATTTGAAGAAAATATTTGCATATCGCCTAACGCCCCAATCGAGGCCCACTTTTATGTAAATGTCACGAAAGAATAGTAAAATCTGCAACCGGGACCCCACACGACAACGAGTCATTATTATGTTAAAACCGACAACTTCTAGTGTTATGTCTGTATGTATTTTTGTACTTTTAGGCTCGCGCCCTTAGCCGAGACCCTTCCGAAAGATATGCGAAGTAAACTAATAAGATACATTTATATCACAAGTTCTTAAGATGCCTCTACGAAACAAATAATATATTTATATCTACCTATAGATAAGAACTATCGAAATACACAATACGAACAGCGGTCGGAGATAATTTTACAATGCACATCGTTACATCTAGTAGTATACTTTTAACTATTTACAGTGGAGCTCAAGAGAAAAAATAATTTACAAAAACACTTGGATCCTACAAGGCACCTTATTTTAAATAATTATAGACTTCAGGCTTCGCTATGACTTTACATAATAACAACTAAAACATTTAAATTCTCTAAAATATATAATTTGGTTTTCATTACAATCCTACAACAATCGACATGTCGCTAATACCTAATAGGAGTTTTAAATACGAACAACTAGGAAGAATAATATTATGCAACAGATTACTAGTCTATATCTCTCCGTGGTGTTGGTTTTCAATATGTAGAGCAAACTCAATATAATAAGGTAATAAAAACAAAGAAAACAATGGACACTGATGTGCCGTTTCCGAGAAAGTCTTTTGATTGGCATCATTTAAATAATTGATTATTCATGTGGAGCGAAATGCATGTGCGCCAGATCGGTCCCATTAGATATACGACGTCCTTCACGCGTCCTAACTCCTACCATTGTTGTGTATCGTTTGCATTTGTATAGTGGCTTAGAGCGGCCGCCCACCGCACCGGCCGGCACGCCTCTCGCGCCGATGACAACGCGCCGAGCAACACGTGCCGGGGCCGGTGCCGCGGTGTTCAGACCCGACAAACACCAGTACTACTCATTTAACTCCTTAAATATTGCCGAACTCTCGGACCGGAGAAAAAAATTATCTATTTCACACTAATTTTAGATTTATATTATCATTTTAACATTGAGTAATGCTTTTTTACTGTTGCCACGTTCCGAACTATAGGTGCCCAGTAATTATTTGAATTACGAAATAATTTCTGAGATTGAATCGGCTGCGTACGTGCCGACATTACCTTTCGCATCCAACAGACCGACTTGGCGCTTATTTATCTCGGCGATGTTTTGACTATGTACTTTATTCATTGGCAGATTTGAAATGCGATGAGTTTACTTAGTATTGAAATACCAACACAACGGAAAAATAACATTAAACTATTTCAGTTACACCTAAATTTTATTTACAAAAGGACTCACTAGTAGGAAAATAGCAACGACCGTCACGGCACAAAATGAGCTTCGCTCGAATCGTGTCTGATAACTTCGTCGAGAAGTGACACAGTTCAAGAGACATTCGTCCGAGCGAAGCTCGCCGCTGCGAGGTTCTACGTAAGGGGATGCGGGATCGCGTAGTGCTGGGAAGCGCTAGGCGACTCGCTCCGCGGTCAAGTTGTACACTCACCGTTTCCGGCGAGCTGTGGCCGCAGGAACGCGTTGTGCAGGTCGCCGCCCATGCCGCTCTCGAGCCGCGCAGCCATCTGCATTAGTGCAAGCGTGCTGTCTTCGCCGGCGCCCGCGCCGCTCTCCAACCGCGCGCGCACTGCTGCGATGTGACCGCGCGTAAACACGTGGTCTTGCACCGAGTACTTGTGACTGTACTTGAAGTCACAAACTCGACACTCCTCCGGTGGCGGCGCGTCAGACACTTCCATCAGCCCGGCGGCTAGGCGCGCCTTCTTCTCTTTGGCACGTGCGTTTTGGAACCAAACTTGCACAACGCGTTTAGGCAGCCCGATTTCCCGCCCGAGCGCCTCGCACTCGGCCATAGTAGGAGTTTTATAGTCACCGAATAGTGATTTCATAATTTTCACTTGCAGGGATGACATTTGCGTGCGGTAACGCTTGCCAGGAGGCCGCGCCGACTGCTGGCCGGTTAGAGGCGAGGTCGGCTCGTCTTCCTCGTAGAACTCCATAGTCTCCGAAGCGGTGTCGGAACGCTCGTCAGCGTCCGATCCGGGTCGTGACAGATCAACTGGCTTGCTGAGATCTAAAGGTATCTCCGATTTTCCATGTTCTGGGCGTCTTTCAGAAGATTCATTGTTGCCACCCCCGTTTTGCTGGGCGGCAGCGTGCGCTTGTAATTCACTTACATAGCGTTTCATTGACTCCTCACTGTACTGCTTGATAAATTTCTCCATGTCTGAGTGAAAAGGTGGAAAAATAGGGGGCAACATGGGAGCCCCCGCTTGGGAAAAATTTTGCTGCCGGTCACTTTGTTGGGAGCCAAAACTTGGGGTCGATTCTGTACTTAATTCTTCATCCGGTAATGCGTCAACATTTATTTCCCCTCTCGCGCACTGATCTGCGTGTTTTGTGCTTAAATGACTCTCTAGCGCACTCTTTACTTTAAACAAGGCTGGACAAAACGGACATCGTTTATTTATCACTTGTGCATGCGCACGAAACTGTCCTTTCCTCTCACGTGCTCGTGTATTTTGGAACCAAACTTGTACCACTCTTTTTTTTAGTCCTACTTCGCGAGCGATGTTTTCAAGCATTTTCCGCGATGGATTAGATTCGATTTGGTATTTTTGGTAGAGGTAATCCAGTTGTTCAGGTAAAATAGTAGTTCTCAAGCGCTTGTCTTTTGGTTGTTCCCCCGTATCCACTTCCTCGTATTCATCAAATTTCCTCTTTGCGACTTGTTGGTTAAGAGCTGCTACTAAAGGATGGCGAGCCTCATCACTCCCAAGGGTTGCGTTTAATTGCTGCAGCTGCGCATGCTGCTGCAAGATCCCAAAAGGGGAATCTGGTGGATAAGTGGGAAATAAATTTGGGTTCATTATGTGAACCAGTTGATGTTCCCGCCATAAATCAAACCGAGGGAAGACTAAGTTGCATTTATCACATTGAAAATTTCCATCCTTTTCTTCACGAGGCGTGTGGGATAGAGGAGTTACTGGTGTTAAAGGCGCCTGCGGTGCTGGGGACACAGGGTAGTTAGGCGCTGCTGGAGTCGGCGTGCGAGGCGGAGCGGGCGAGACTGGCACATGGGGAGTGTGATGTTCAACATTGCTCGAATTCGAGTCTTCGCTGCTTAATGTGGCAGCTACTTGAGCTGCCGCTGCCTGCGCCTGCGCTGATCGTTTAGCATCTTCTTCTTTAAAACAATGAGTCTTTTGATGTCTTATTAGCTCGTAGTACCTTTGGAATACCAATTGGCACTTTTTGCATTGATAGTTAAGGCCTGGTGTGCGCTGAAATCTATTGGCATCATCTGTGGCACTTGCAGGTGGATCTGCGGCTGGTTGATTTTCATACACTTTTCTCGCTTTTTGGCGCGCATTTTGAAACCATACAACAATCACTCTCGGACTTAATCCCAGTAACTTTGACAAATATTCGAGATCATCATCTTTGGGATATGCGTTATTTTCAAAAAACTCTTGTAATACTTTGATTTGATAGTCAGTAAATCTAGTTCTGTTGGCGCGTTTGCCAGAAGACCCCGTTGAGCTGTTGGATCCGTTCGAATTGCCCCCGGAAAGTCCGAAATCGGCCGGTCCCCTGCCAGGACTGAGGCTGCGATTCGGGGTCAAAGTTAGGACGTTCGGGGGCGCGGAGTTTGGGGACGTGAAACTAGGATTCAGTTTAGGTGGTAGCATTGACGGGTGAGGCGGCTGAGGTATACTCGTCGCCGGAATAGAATCCAACTGAGATTGAATCAGTGAGTTTAGCGACATATGCGTTGGAGTCTGCGGTCGCGACTTGTTTTGAAGTAGATGTTCATTGTTTGGGATTGGCGCAGGGCTCTGAGACGGTGCCTGAGGAAATATAAAACTTTTGTCTTCCTGATGGCGATCATCATAAGAATTATACTTTTCTTCCATTGACGGTTCATCATTTGGCTCCGACTTTACCTCCTGCTGCATTATCATACTGTTGTCCTCAATTTTGGCCTTTTTTTCAGGAGGAGGTTTGCCTTCATCTGAACTTGCTGATGAATCTAAAGGCGTCACCTTGGCCTCACCAGTCTTCTCGTATTCCTCCAAGTTCAGTGTCGTGGAAGGAGGATTATTAAAGTTATATGGGGAATCCTTATTCCGCTGACGTTCTTTAAAGAGAGTGTTTCTGAACCAATGTTTGATTACCTTTGTTGCAAGTCCAGATTGCTGGGCCATTTTCGCGATAGCCTCATCGCTGGGCGAGTTGTTAATGTCAAAGTGTGCTCGCAGAATCTTTAATTGTTCGTCAGTGATGCGAGTCCGAGCTCGCTTTTGACCAGCTGCTGCGTTAGCCTGCAAACAAAAGAAATCTTTGTTAAATCAAATCTTTTAAACCGAAGAAGCAAAACTAGTTTTAAGTTGTCAAAGGGTTCACGTATTTATGTATAGCGATATTAAGCAGGTAAGTCCGAATACTAAGGGAAGTCGTTACTAATAATAATGGTCGGACCCTTCATACAACAATAGATTCTCTGTCGCCTTGTGCAAACAGATAGCTAACGTAAATCGTCGAGCTTATCTCACAATACGTCGTAGTTATCCTTATTGCCCACGATCGAATTTACACAGCAACTGACGAAAATAATCAATGCCAAGCCTTGTGTTTGTATAAGTAAATACATGTTATTTGTACCTCTCGACTGAATTTAACAGCTGAGGTAATTGAGTGTTGCTAAATGATTGCGCAGTAATATACGACTTGAAATTGATTTTTAATTATTTTAAGTTTATAAATCCGTCTTGGTTGGTCTACGATTTCATTGCGAATGCATGGTAAATAATTGAGCAATATGAAAAACCACATTTTACGTATCTTTGCGAGTCGTATCAAGTTAAATCTTTCTTACGAAGAAGTTACCTAAAATTCAGTAGGGAAACGACAGTGGCATTATAAGGCATGAATTATTATTTATGTCAATTTAATGTCCTAAGATTCCTATACAATACAGACTTGTTTTAATGTACCCTAAAGCTATCGTTGTTTGCATAGTATATGTAATTATCGTTAATTTTATGTAGAAATTAACGAATTTTATGTTACTGTAACTCTTCCTTGAAAATGAGATGTCCAAAATGTATAAGTTAAGATAGTTTAATAATTATTTAAATGTAGAGATGATAATTAAAGCTTAATGTGTGTTAAGCTTATGAAGTGCTTTTTTCATAAGTGACATACAATTTAGAGATTATACTTATTTGTATCTATTGTTCTTTACTTAAAGCTTAGCATATACTTAAATACCGTAACGGTTGTCAAAGGTATGTAAGAGTAAGTAAAAACTGACCTGCTGCTGTTGCTGTAAAAGCTGTTGTTGTTTCATTTGCGCATCGTGAGCAAAGGGCATAGTGTCGAACGGGGGAGGCGGCAGCATCAGCGGTACCAGGGGTGGCTGAAGGTTCATGGCGGCCAGCGCTCCGACATTCAGGCCGAGAGGCAGGCCCAACGACAGCATCTGAGCCACCATCGGGTGTAACTGCCCCAGCTGCTGCTGAATCTGGATCATGTTCAATGCCGCCTGCATCTCCTGCACTTGGGCGGCTAGTAATGCGCCAGCCTGTGCATCGCCTTGCGCGTTTCCATTCTCATTGTAGTTTCCATTGTTGTCACCACGCGGCGATGGCGACCTTTCACCCTGCGGCGCTGGAGACGCAGCGCGCGGTGAGTTAGGCGCTCCAGACTTCCTCTCATACTCAGATTTAAACTGCTCAGCGAACTGCTCAAGAAACTCTAGCGGTACTTTGTCCTTATGCACTTCCTCACAGTGAGTTTTTAGCACGAACACACTAGAAAACTCCTTGTTGCAATGTTGACACGTTGATTTAGATACACCATCTGGGGGTTTTTCCTCGGGAGGCGGTGGTGGCGGGCTGGGCACACGCGCCATCTCACGCTCCTCCTGCAATTTTCTTCTCTGATTTTCATTGTATTGCATGACGAGATCAAAGCCGAAGGTCTCCAACAGTTGTTTATACATTTGTGAGTTGCGTTTGGGCGGATTGCCCTTGGCGACCATCTCGTCAAGTGCCGCTGTTTCAGCTTCACCTAGCGGCGAATGCGCCCGCGCATCGCCAAACGGACATGAGGTCGCTCGATGTGCGTCGAGTAACTCCCCGGTTGGGAATGACGCGTGACAGCGATCGCACGAGGCACTACCTGCGCGCGGGGAACGCGGGCTACCTGGGCGCGCAGGGGGCGAGGAGCGCGGGCCCCCACTGCTTGTAGACGAAGGGGATGTATTTTTTGGCGACAACACGTCTTGTAAAATTTTAGCGGGGTCGGTACGGTCCGGCTGCTCTACTAAGGGCCGTGACAAGTCCACGTGACCGGCCGCAGCAAGTTCTTGTAACTTACCAGCGCGTGTTTGATGCAGCACTGACCTCATGTGTATGTCTAGCGTACTGCCTTGCGTGTATGCCACTTTGCAAATGTTGCATTTATATCGTTTGCGATCATCCTCTTCACTCGACGTACTTTTGGGAGTTAATGTCAAATTAGACGGCGCAGAGCCCGCCCCGGGTGATACAGGCGGGTTATTATTATTCTGTTGTTCTTGCATAGCTCGCTTTAATTTATGCAAATGACTAACGCTGTTGTAGTGAACAAGTAAGATGTTTTTCTGCGTAAATGATTCTTTACATACGTCACATTTGAACGGTCTGTTTGGGTCAAGATACTTTTCCATGGGGTAGGTCAGTTTTTCACCTTTTCTGTGTAAAAGCGTTTTGTTATGTGCTGTCAAGTATGATTGGCGAGTAAATGCTACTTTGCATCGATGGCATTTATACTTTCTGTTCGGGTCATTATACGAGTCTTCCGCCATTGCTTGAGAATTAAGGTAGTCTTCTAAGAATTGCTGATCTTTGTAAATGATCGAGTCATCGGAGTTTTCAGCGTCGTTATGTCCGGACTCGTCAGCAACTGTAGCGCTTGAGTCTCGGTCTTCCATGTCTGCTAGGTCATCATCAGGTGTTCTCAAAGCTTCTTTGCGGAAAAGCTCTGCAGTAGCAGCGTCTAGAGCTGTGCCTTGGCTAGCTTGTAGTAGAGGATTCGATGCTAAGCTGCGTTTGAATGCACCCAGCTCTTCTTCAGTCAACTCAGGGTGGGACGTTTCAACATGCTTTTGAAGAGCTAACACAGATCTAAAGCTTCGTCCACATAGCACACACTTTGTAGCATCTCTAATAACATGGTATTGTGAATGCAATTGTAGTTTTTCAATGGTCTTAAACGCGAGGCTGCATTGATTGCAGCGGTATTTGTATACATGTTTCTCCGATACTGACATGTTGGCGATTGAGTTACGGGCATGTGCTTCTCTGAAATGGTTCTGTAGAGCATGGGCTGCATCGAAATACCGATTACAACCTTTTTTCCAGCAAACATATCCCGGGCCTTGAGGTGTTTGTTTGAGTTCTAGATGGCCCGACTCATTTTGATGTTGGCATAACTCATCAACGTTACGGAACGTACGGTTACATGTTGAGCATCGTTCTGTTTCGCCATCAGCACTGCCTTCTGATCGAGGCGAGGAAATCTCCCTTTCATCATCTCCTTGTCTAGATTCATCTCTCTGTGATTGGGTTCCACCGTTTAACCAATGGCTTTGGTCGACGAGTAGTAATAATCTTTGCAGTCCTTCCGAGTTGACGGAATGGATTTGCATAACGTGTCGTTCAAGGGCTGGTCGTTCTTTGAAGCCGTCCTGGCAAAGAGGGCAAATGAAATGCCGAGAAGGATCGCCATGTACGGAGGTGACATGTGCGTGTAGGCGAGACTCGTTCGTGCAACTAAAGTTACAATAAGGACACGTGTGTGGTCCCGGAGTATCTCGCTCCTCCTCCCTCTCACTAGGACCTTGCTGAGATTGTTGTTGTGCCTGTTGTTGTTGCTGCTGTTGTACTTGTTGTTGTTGCTGCTGTTGATGTTGTTCCAAAAATCTCATCATCTTCTGTTCTTGAGTTAACTCAGGCTTCTGATCGATTGGCTCCTTATTGTCTGTCAACAAAACAAGCAATGAAAATGTTTGTTTACGTAACGAAGATTGATTAAACGCAAATAGTACACGACGAACCTCCCGCTATGGAATCTGCGACTCGAATGGATACAGATCTGTATGCCGTAAATCCACAATGTCTACCTACGTCTACGTGAGATTTATCTACAAAAAAGATTATTTCTATAAATGAAGCTTACTATTGTTCGGCGCGAGCGTTTGTTACTTTTCTGAATTGAAGTTAAAAATAAAATTCTTCTCTTTTATATTATTAGTAGGACTCGTTTTGTTTGCGACGTCCCGGCAAGACAAAGGTATCGCTCTATCCATCCCGTACGCACACATTCACAAATGTATTAATGCTAACGTAACAAGTATATTGTAATTTCGCACACAAAGGAGATACAGGACGAGCAAACAATCATTGTTCATTATTACAAAAGGTTTCGAATATTTCGTTTCGCATCGGATCAAATGCATCGGGATAGTTGACGTGTGTGACTGTGGGTGTGAGAGAGACGAACGTATGTAAGTGTGCAATTATTATTTTGACCAAGGATAAGTCCGCGGCAGCGTGTGAAAGACGCTGGGCCGCATTGTTTACGCTCAAATAAGGAAGGTGAAAGAAACGGCCGAGGGAGAGCTGATTCGTTAATGTAACGTTACAATAATCGGTTATTAGATCGGACAAAAGACTGGCTATCAATATTACTCGTCACATATGTACATACATACATAAAGTCACGCCTGTTTCCCAGCGGGGTAGGCAGAGACACACATATTTGTTAATGTAAAGATTTACCAAAAATAACATTATAAAAACAAAATGAAGCAAACACTAATTGGAAATACTTAAACAATTAATAGGCAGTACCAAACATAATTCAAACCTAAAATATTGTATAATAGGCAAACAATCGACGAGCACAAATACTTGAATTTTCGCTTAATTAAAACTGTAAATTATCTCACAGTCGAGTAGAACTGAAACCAGTCGTTCCCCTGTCTGGGAACCCGTTCTATAGTTTTAAGCAGTTAAAACCGTTACATCTAATGAAGGGGAGAGGGATAAGTAAATCCGAGTACGTAATAATAATGATACGCAACTGACCCTAATTCCAGAGTGACCAGTGAATGTAATTATTTATGATGTAAAGTCGCCGTCCCACAGTCTGGTAGGAGCATAGAACAATGGCCAGGTAAAAGGACCTTGTCTGCATAAACGCGATCTCCGACGCTTTTTGTCAATGGACAAAGGGTCTTTTCTAAGGAAACACCACATCGTTATAGCGTCGTAAAGTAAGTATTGTGCAGTGTGAGTTTTGTTTTGCGAGATTTAGGTCAGGATTTTTACAATGTGGCGTCAGGGACACAATGGGAGCTGGACGTTTTACTGTCTTTGCGCACTGGTGTTGCGAGTTCGAGTTTCAAACTGGAGACTGTAATGTGCCAGTGTATTTAACTCTTTCAAGTTGATTTTGAATACGTTAAAGTGGTCGCAACTGGCCATTAGGGTACCGACTGTGTTTACAAGACTTGATGTATTATGAAGCCAGTTTATTAAGATTGCTTTTTATTTTTTGAATTGAAAAGATTGTAAATTCGTCTTTAAACTTTCGTGAGTAATATCTCAGACGTCTTTATTGATCTTAGCTCGGCAAAGCAAAAAACACTTTTGGAACAGGGTGCTGGTCGTGTATAACGAATTAAATTATAAACCGGTTCTTATTCTGGTTTAATCATATCGGTGATAGGGACAGTAACTAATGAATCAGTAGCCGAGGGGTAAAACAGTGACAGACTCAAAGGAAGCCATACAAATAACGTCGCGAAACATAAAGAATGATATTTTTTGTTGCTATGTGAGTATTTCGAGAGCGTGTGAATTTAAATGAATGCAATCTTCAGTCACAACGCATTCAGTTCGTTGTGTTTTACAATGAACAGTAAGCAATTCGAAAACCTAAAATTTATATCAAAATCGATCGTTTAAAACGGCTCTCTCAATAAGGTGAAAATAAGTAATAAGCATAAACATGAGGCGCACAATGGTGTAAGGCGGATTTCTTTCGCCTCCACATTTCTCTCGGAGTTTATCGTATTTCACCGTGGCCATAAACATGTGCGGGGCGATGCGGCCGGCGACATTGTGAGATGATGTAGCAGCCTCATCACAAGGGGGCAATCATCCTTAATGCGCGACCGCCACATACGTAATGCGAGTCATTGTCCCGTGTGCGGTACTTATGGAAAATTCGCGTTCTCAATTCAAATCTTCTCTCCGTCTCTCTCGCGCGCGGGGCGGAGTCGCCTTCAACCAATGACGGCATCCGACTGTGGCGACACCGTGTAAGGCGTACGTTATTAAAGAAACCTGTTCTAATGTTGCGCGCTTTAAATTAAATTTTGTTCGTGTGTAATTATCTCATTATTGTGATTACGAATTCTTCGCTAAATGCTCATCGCTTAAAATGGAGATTGCTTCTCAGATTGAACACGGAGTGACGGTCACGCGATAAACGATAATGAAGCCCGTGCTGACGAAAACGGATCGCACGATGTGCTCTTGTATCATAGGTACTCACAATAGTCACAAATTAACATCAAACAAATCGTTATGTTTGTTGACACGATCCACAGAAAGAAGTTCACTTTAAAAAAAACGCAGAACAAAATTGATTAAGGAACGAATCGGTTTAAATTGGAAACCGATAGTGACGTTTCGAAATCACATTCATAAGTCGACTCAGTATTACTTTATCGATACGAACGCCGGTAATGGTTTTGGTTGAATTAATTTTAATGGGATTTTTACGCTTTATAGAATAAAAATGTTACGAAATGTGTTTAGCACAGGAGTAATAAATAATAATATATTTCGTTGTGTCGCATTGGTTTATTGATTGAATAAAGGTTGTCACGAGCGACATCTAGCGCTCAACAGAAAAACTAAGCAGAATGCGCACGCGCATCTAATCGGTTTTCGATCGTGAATGGTTTTTATGTTGCCATTAGGTAGACAGTCGCAAACACTACGTCGAGCTAGAATACTTTTACATTGTTAGTGGAGCTCGCTCGTTATGTAACTAGCTAATTATCATTAAGTTGTAACTTACGGAGACAACGCCTTGAGGAAGTTAACGTGCAATAACAATAGACCAGTCACGGTTGGAAAATTATTAGCTGACAAATAAGCAATTTCCTTATTACCACTCTAGTGAACATGAAAAGACAAACGAGAACTAAAATTACAAAAAAAATGCAATTAAATTCAATTACTCGTTATTGATATAAATCAAGTAGTGTAAAACCTACATAATAATGAATGAGAATATGCTTTTGGAGGTTCGTCAAATATTAAAACATTTTATTAAATCACTTACCGTTTTCTTGTTGATCATAGGGGCTGGGTAGCTCAGTAGGTTGAGGGATAACTTGGAACAGCTCAGCAACATCTGGGGTCGGATCTTTGCCCTCAGACCTGCGTTGCAACTGATGGATTTGTTCCATCTGCAAGTGTTTGACAGATCGAACGTGCTGGAGAAGTGGCAAACGGTGAGGGGCTCCGAAGCCACATAGAGCACAGCGGTACACTCGCGGTCGTTCACGAGGTATTCTTGACGCACACTCACGGAGATGTCTTAACAATAAGGCAGCAGCCTCGTGCCTTGCACCAGCCGCGTGAAGCTGTAGCTTATGCGCAGAATTTGTATAGTAATCACACGCGCAGCATCGCACTTGCACACCGCCGACGCTAGCGCCGCCTGTCCCTACACCACCGCAGAACTTTAACTTCCACTCGTTCCTCGGCCCTCCTTCTTTCACATGATTTACATGCTGCAGCCTCTGCAAGTGCTTGTCAGTTTTGCAATGCAGCTGGAAGTTTGCTTTTAGGTTCGTTTTGTAAGTGCAAAGTTTGCAAACGTAATGGCCTGCAACTAAAGCCAAGATTTCTTGTTCTCTGATCTTTGTGCGGTCTTGCGCCAAATGATGGCCCAGCGCTTCTAAGGAGTCTGTTGAGAAACAGTTGCAGATGCAGCAGTGATAAGTTCTCTCTGGCTCAGGGTCGGCTGGCTCTGGTGGTGGCTCCATCGCCTCAGGATTGAGACCGACGTCTAAGTGAGCGCCTAGCTCAGGCGGTGAAGGGCCAGGTCCTCCAGTCATGAGTTGAATCATCAGTGCTTGGTTGTAGGCCATGTCAGCGAGAGCAGCCTCTGGATTTGGAGGAGGAGCATCACTGCCGTGGAAATGCAATAAACTCTCAAGTTGTTGCTGGCTTTGTTGCCTATGATGTAAAGCTGATAAGGTTTGCATGTGTTTTACATTTTGTTGCAATACTAGCATGTTATGTGTATGTTTTTCAGAAGTCATGTGTATCCTTAGGTTTCGTGCAACATTAGTCTCATAATTACAAACGTCGCATCGGAAGGTAGGCTTTGGCTTTTGCCCTAAGGGGGAATGATGTGGTAAAGGCGGCTTGTGTGGGCCTGGAGGAGTATGTTGTGGGGCAGGAGGTAAAGGTCCTTCTCCAGGGTTGCCTCCGTTCTGAAGCTCTTGCATGTTATTTAAATGCTTATCTGATTGCATATGTATACTTAGGTTACCTTTAGTCGTAGTTGAATAATTGCACACTTCGCATCGGTACGGCTTGTATCCACAAGTATAAGTTTCACCGCGGGCAAGCCGGGGATGCGGTTGTCCAGCTATGCAATAAATACAGCTTGTCTCAGCTTCTGGATGTTTTTCTTTCATATGAATTTCTAACGTCTCTTGATATTTGTAATGCCAGTTGCATTTCGGACACTTCAGGGTTTTGCAGGAGTTTCGGCTGTGCATTCCAGCTAGCGGGCCACCTAATCTTCCTGAGTTCAAAATAAGTTCGCATTTAGGGCAGTCAGCACCGGAGGGCCTTCCACCTAGGTGGTCAGGACAGACACCTATCGTCGTACCAGAGAGAAAAGCCGGTGGAGTTGCTTGAAACGGTGGGGATGAATTCGGACTGGCCCGTGGCTGTACTGACGCATTTATCGTATGTGGATGCGCCACAGAGATCAGGGAATGCTGTGGCATCAAAGATTCGGCTATCGATCGTGGCGGCCTCCATGCTGTCGTTGGGCTTGGCTTCCTGTCGTCACAGGTTCCATTGAGAAGCATTGACTCATTGTCTCTATCGACCGACATTAAATCTGGTCGCTTTAGATCTACCGATGGGCTTGGTAATTCTGTCATATTGGAAGGGCTCCCTGAGGATGACAACCGCGGAGGGGCTGCGGAACCGACTGGTTCTAAAAATGAGACTAGCGCTTCCTTATCTTTACCTACGCATTGGATGATGGCAGAAGCATTCTCTCTTGATAAGGCGTCTCTTTCCGAGTCCAATAACGATAAACTATGGTCTGATTGGGCATGCGCTACAAATGATTTTGCATAACCAAAACTCAATTTACATATAAAACACATAAGGATCGGTTTAACTGGTACGCTGACGGGACACTCAGCTGGCGGAGAGTGCGGTCTAGGAGCATCCTTCCCTCCACGAAAACTGAATACACGATAGCTGTGCATAACAGGCGCGTCGGGTCTCGCTCGCGCCCGCTCTGCTGCCAGTCTTCCATATAGAGCCCCATATAATGAAGGGTTTCTCGACACGTAGAACGCGCTCGCTATCTGCGGAAAATCGAGCTGTCTTTCCAGGACGTTATTGTCACGGCTGTCGACGATGCACCCGGGTTCTATTTTAGGTAAGTCGGGTATGCTGGTTTCGCCTTCTGACAGCTCAGGGTCCTCGATGATGTAGGCGGATCCATCGGGGTTGTAGACGATTTTGCCATCAAATCGCTCGACGTCAGATGAGAGCGGCGGAGAGTCTCTGTGCGAGGTGAGATCTACAGCATCTGGCGCGGCGGGGGGTGAGGTAGGCGCGGGCGCGGAGGAGGGCGCAGGAGTAGGCGCCGCGGGTGCCGCGGGCGCGTTGCGCGGTTCTTCCTCGGGGCTCATGTTGCCGTCGTCGTCGTCGGGCTCGAGCGCGGCTGAACTTTGCGGATCGTCGCGCTTGCGGCGCCGCTTGCGCTCCGGGGGCGGGCCGCTAGCGGGGCCGCCGGCCTGCAGCGGCGTGGGCATGGCGCCGGGCGTCAAAGGCCGGCATCACATGCTCTCCTGGAACAAAATACAACGTACGTTAGTTAATTGCTGTAAGGTGACTACCAACTTCTCTAATGTTAACGTAGCCCACTACAATTCTGGTTTTTGTAGGAATATAACAGGAATATGCATCATAGGTCAGGAAGTAAACACACACGGACATATGACAAGATACATAGCCAAATAAGCGGTGGGTACCGGACCGCTACTAAACGGTAAACTATCCGTAATCAATCACCTATTTCTCACGGACCAGTTTCACACAACTGAAGGTGACTGTTGAATACATTTGTGTCGGGCGCGCAACCGGAAGTAGGTAGGGTCGTCGTTGTGTCACTCTGTGTTGTCTTCCAAAGACAGATCATTTAGTAGGTGCCCTATTTAAATTACGTGAATAAGCCCGTGTGCAAATGTTAGTCCCAATTAAGTATGACCGACTCTTATTACCCCGTAATCGATGATAATAAGTGTCTGTCTACATTACGTATAAGCAGTTAGTATAAACTTTTAATACCGTCTTTGCGATAACAGATAAGCAATGAGTTCCCATAGGTATCACGTATACCTACATCAAATTAAAATACATGGTAATCGTTATCTAACTGACATTTGCGCAAACAGCCGCGATCAATTTATCCGTATGACAGCTTGTCAACGTTGTCAATGCTGACACTATTACAATTAAACAACCAACAAACTTAGGTCTTGACATGTTTAAAATTTATGGCCATGAAGTGAATACTCTTAGGAAAATCACCTTTATTACCTCTACATAAGATTCGATAAATTAAAACTTGTAGGCAATGTGAAATAAACAGGCAATCTAGAAGAAAAATTCGTTAAAAGCGAGATTAAGCCGTCATCTTCGTTATCTAACGTTATCAAAGATACTTGTCCTACAAATACCTAACGAGGGCTAAAATAATATATTTACTTAGTTGACAGACGAGATAATCGATGAAAACGTCACATGACAAATAACAAATGATTATTTTTCACACAATAAGTAGGTTCAGATGATTTCAACGTGATGAAATGACTGTGTAAGAAATCATTATCGTGCGTGATATCCTTCAACGAAATAAGCCCGAGTTTTATATGATTTAGTTTTGTCACCACATGTACCTAAATATCATAAAAGAAACCTAACAAAGAAACAATAACTTTTGATTTTGATAATGCACAATATTTTACTACGGCAATTCTTACAAGCGCAAATTCATCTTATTTATTTTCAACAGGTACACCAAGCATCTATATCACACGTTGTAATTTATAAATATTTAACATGTAAGGAACTAATATAGATGCCAATTAGAGGTATAGATAACTCCATCTTAGAATTCTTCCCAAATAGTTCACTAAATGAGCACACGTGCGCGAACATATCGTTTTCCTTGTCTGCACTTTACAAGATGTCCACATAAAAGAATTTGTTTGTTCCGTGAAATGAAACTGACTAATTAGCTGTTAGTAATTTCGCAACAGTAATCAAAAACTGACTAATGTATGATTAAAACAGGATGCGATAACGTTACCACATTACCACAAAATAATAGAATCCCAAAGCTTACACCGGATACTCACACAGATAATATTAATTATTTTTATTCTAATTATGTCGTTTTATCAAAAAACCAAAATTGCTAGGAAAAACGATAAGTATCACGTTTTGCGGTCCCATTTAGCCCACGTGAAGTGGACGAAATAGGTACCTATAATATGTGTAGATAGAAGGAACATCGATGATAAAAAATTAAGTGGATTTAAAAATTAAGACACCTCTGGACTGAGTAAAATAAGTGAGTAATAGTACCTAATATAGTTTACAGAAAAAGGGAAATAGAAATAATGAAAAAAAACAATCAGACGAATTGAGAACCTCCTCCTTTTTGAAGTCGGTTAAAAAAAGAACAGAATGGAAAAACCAAACATATTCTCCATTAAAATACCGTAGCACTCCACGCTTATAAATACCAATACGAATGGCATAAAATTAGTAGGTATCTAGTATCTGACAATTTTATCATTGATCATTTGTCACTTGTGTGATTGATGTGTTTTGTTCAGACGAGTCGTCTGTAACAATATATCGCGCTTAATTTAAAATGTCATATTTTAAATATAGCAAGTAACATGCCATATAGAGCCAAAACCATCTTCCCTTCATCAGGTAATCGCTGGTGAATAAATTTAGTCTTGACAGTTTTAAGTTGATATAAAATAGGATAGCTGAAATTGAGAATTAATAATATGATAACTAGGTAAACAATCACACCTGTAATCATCAAAGACTTATGCAGAGGTGATAGTCAGAACGTCTACGCTCATCACAAGCCCCAGGCAACCAGACTAATATAAAAAATTGCCCTTATAAACTTAAATCATTATCAGAAATTTAAATACCTATAACTTTTTTCGTACCTAACGATATCAATTGAAGAAAAGTGACCATACCACCGGAAACTAAACGGCTTTACATCGCTACATCCCAACCGATCCACATTCCTTGTCAATGTCAACAAAGTTTTATTAGCAAGACCTTGGTTTTCCTATAAATTATTATGTGGGACCACACCCCGCCATTTGTTTGCGTTACAACGGTCGAGTGTGGCCCTTGAGATTCTCATTTGATAATTGATATCAAGTCGTTGATAATGCAAATATTTGTAGCGACTATATTTAGGTTATTTTGCATGAAGGAATTTCCTTGTTCTGTGGGATTCTGTTTTAACTTATCAGCAGATAAACTTGTATGTAAAAAACGTGCCGTTGTCTGTTTTATTTCGTAAGTGCCTAGAGGATGTTACAGTTTAATATTGTGTGATGTGAATTTTTTACATTCGTCATTTAATAAAGGGCTATTGAGCTTCGATTGGAGAGGCCTATGTCCAGCAGTGGACTGAGATAGGCTGTTGATGATGAGCTTCGATTCTCAAAAAGTAAACCTACTGAATGCACAACTAAGTATAATTGCACTGACATACGAAATTGATGTATAACTCTTAAATAACTGACATAATATATTCTGTATGTTTTTTAATTATTGAGAGTTTTAAATTCAAAGGTTAAGGAATGATAATATCGAGAAATTGTAAGTGACAGAAGATCATAATAAATTAAGACAAAAGGAAGGATTTGGGGAGACCTTTGATAAAGAGTGGAGTTACTCAAAAACGATGCTAAAATGTGTTTTAATATACCGACTTCTTAAGTCTATAGACAACTCTATTTATTGACATGGAAGCGGGCAACTGGTGGGTGCAAATGGCAAGTTGTCGTTCATTGTGGCTTTCTAAGGGGGAGGCCTTTGTTCAACAGTGGACGTCTTCCGACTGATGATGATGATAAAACGACAGGGATAGGTATAATTTGTTCAATTGTTCCACATTGATATGTTTTAATGTAAGGGGGTATATTATAATCAATACAAAAGATTACGTTGGAAATGGGGTAATTCCGGAGATAAGAAAATTCCTTTTTTAATGCTATCAAATAGTTACAATTTTTTTATTAAAATTATAATACATACTTATTTCTTATAAAATAATTGTGTAGTTTTATGATCATTACTATTTTACGTATTCTATGAATTGTATAGGTTAATGATTAATAAATCAATTAGTAGATTAATCTGTACGATAATAAACATTAATACTGAATCATTCAACAACACTTATAAGTATTATTTATTGTGTCTCAGATTCTAAGAATACTATTTACGTGTTTGCTTTTATTAGTAATGCTAGTCTACAATTTACACCCACACAGTATATGATAGACTAATGAATATCTGATAGATTAATTACCGTAAAAAAATATTAACAATTCAACAATTTGACGACCTGTTTAGCGCAGTGGCTAACCGATTGGACTTGGGTTCGATTCCCGCACGGGGAAAAACTTTGTGCGAACCACAGATGTTTGTCCTGAGTCTGGGTGTTTGTGTATGTGATATTTCATGTTTGTAAAACGCACCCAAAAAAAAAATTAGAAAAAAAAGAACAATGTTCCAGGGCTTTAATATTTAAGATAATTAGATTTTAAAGCAATTTGCTGGATTGTATTGAATTAAAAAAGTTATATTAGCACAGTCAAGGTTTGTGTTAATTGAATAAAAAAAAAATCCTATACCTAGAGCATAAGTGCTCAATTTCAATGTTAATTGTGCTAACATACAGTTGAGGTGCAATTCTTAATATTTTGTTGTTGTAGGTCTATAATTATATTTTTTTAACGACGCCCCCACACTAGTTATTGCTTCACTATCGTGTCTGCGTTTAACAAACATGAAATATCACATACACCAGGACAAATATCTGCGGTACGCACAAACTTTTGTGCCGTACGAGAATCGAACCCGCAACCAGCACAGCAGTCCAATCAGTTAGCCACTGCGCCAGTCTGGTCATCAAAGGTTGTATAATTATACTCATATCTACTACGTAATCATTTCCAGTAGGTACCTATGTAGGTATAGAAGTTACTACTAATTTAGGTACCGACTTCAGACTTAGTACCTACTACATCCTAGGTAAGAATCCTAAGTTAATTCGTTACGTGGGAGGATTTAACCAGCGGTCACTAGGAATTACCTGATGTATTCATACATTAAGAGCCATTTCACAAAATTTTGACGTTCGAATTTCGGTAGAATTGTCATGTGTGCGTGACACACCCACACAAAAATAATGCTAACAGTGTAGCGCAAAAAACGAGACGGACAAAAAAATCTTGATCGTTATTACAATATACCTATATTCGTGATTTATGAAAATATTTTGAATTCATTAGTAATTAGATCATATTATATATTTGTTCCTATTTTTTAAGGCGGTTTTTATATTTTTTATTTCACAATATTTAGTGATGCCTAGGATTCATCCGCATCCGTAGACATTTTGAGGATTAGTATTTGAAATCCTTACAAAATGCTCCCTCAAACGATATCTCACACGATATATACTATTAAAGTGGTAGAAGGGGGGACAAGGCACCACCTCCCCCTCTTTCTTTCTAGTTTGTGGCGACAATTACTTAGGCTATATTACTTGTAACGACAGTTCTGCTATGATGTTATAGGAGTTCAGTTCCATATCTCCAAAGATCATCATCAGATCTACATGAAATTTCAATGGGATTATTTCGAAATAAACTACTTTCCAACAAAAAAAGAATTTTGCAAATCCGTCTTTAGATGACGGAGTTATGCCCGAACATACATAAAAAATATATTTAAACATCCGAATTGATATCCTCCTCCATTTTAAAGTTTTCAAAATAAATATACAAAGGCGAACTTAATACCTTAGGCATTTATTACCAGTCGACTTGAGAGCGATATGGAGACAAATATTAGGTAGATGCACATATCGATGCATGCGATGTGATTACGTATGGCTCTGAGACGTGGTCGCTAACGGTTGGCCTTTTGGAAAGGCTCAGAGTCACTCAACGAGCTATGGAAAGAACTATGCTCGGGGTTTCTTTGCGCGACAGAATCCAGAATACGGAAATTCGCCAAAGAACTAGAGTCACCGGCATAGCTCGAAGAATATGCAAGTTGAAGTGGCAATGGGCATGCCATATCGCTCGAAGGACCGATAACCGCTGGGGAAGAAAGGTTCTCGAATGGCGACAACGAACCGGAAGACAGCGTTGGCAGGCCTCCCACCAGGTGGACCGACGATATCGTCAGAATTGCGGCCCAAGCGGTAGATGCAATTGGCAAGCTGTCGTTTATTGTGGCGTTCTAAGGGAGAGGCCTTTTAACAGTGGACGTCTACCGGCTGATGATGATGATGATGACGTTTATCGATACGCAAAATAATAAACATACATATAATACGTTACATACATACATGAAACAAAACAATACATATATATACATAAAGCAATAATTAATTAATTATAACTATTTACAACTTAAATCTAAAAGATAAAAACAATATAATTATACAAAAATAAGTTAAAAAGCATCAAAAAATTCATCCCCATCGATGTCAACCGGTAACGTGCCCAAAAAACTGGCAGAATTGCCACGTGTAGTTTGCGCAAACTCCTAGACCTACCAGGTATGATTGCTTGGCACTTATTCGGAATTGCCGCCATGCCAAATCTCTCGGACCAGTCCATTGTAGCTTAAAGATCGCAGTTGGTTGCACTCATTATCTAGTACACATCATCAATCCCAGAAGCAGAGTAAGGCTACAAGTTATCGGCATATGGAATACGCACACCGAAGTAATTGGATTATAAGGTTAATAAAGATAGAAAACAGCAATGGGCGGAGAATACCGCTTTGTGGAAGGCCAGATTTTAGCTCACACCAGGAAGAAGAGGACTCTTCCACATGGACCGACCACTGGCGTTCCCAAAAGTAAGGGATCTATTCCAGCGCTTTAGGAGACGCCAAGAGATGGGATATGATGTAGACGAGGATATCGCGATTGACTATATTGAAGGTATTGGAAAAATCAACTAGGGCTGTAACTTTAGTATCTTCTATGCCTGCCTTAATGTCGCCAATCGCCTGGCCTGCAACCGGACTGCAAGGGAGACAAGAGGTTATTTTGGTTGACTCTTCGTATATTCTCATGGACATAGGCCTCGAGCACTTTAGATAGGAAAGAAAGGATAGAGATTGGTCGGAAGTGACTGGGTAGAGAAGAGCTCGATATTTTAGGTAAAAGGTGAACGAAAGCTTTGCGATACAAGGAGGGGAAGTATCCGGTATCCAAGGAGCACGATATTATGTGTGTGATTGCTGGAAGAAGATGGTCAACTATTGTGACGATCATTCCGCGATAGACGTTATCACAGTCTACGCTATGGATTTGATGGAGGATGATCTTTATGATTTCTCCCTCAGTGACTGGAGATATGTGCAAGGGATTCATGTTGGGACGCGGGAGACCATCGACGTAAGCAAGTGTCTGAGGTTTGGTCTTTTGTCTAAAGTTGGGCTAGTGAAGAAATGCGAATTGAGATCGTCCAAATCAATGGAATTCAACCGGTCAAATAGTGGTGATTTGCCAATACTGAGAGTTTCAAGGAACTTCCAGAGATCGGCAAAAGTGGAACATAAATAAATGTAATTTAGAATATGGCGGCGTTTAGTATTGGATATTACTTAATTATACCGATTTCGTGCAGCTTTGAAAAGATTCCAGTCCTTATCACGATTGGATTTTCAAAAAGCGCGATCCCTACGTTTTATGGCCAACTTTACACCATTAAAAATCCATGGCGCAGGTGGACGCTTCAGCTTTAACTTTTCAACCGGTGCGTGTATATCATAAAGCTCGATGATTTCCCGGTTAAAACCGCTAACCTTTTCGTCGACCGCGGGAGCCTCCATCATAGGTTTCCAGTCGATTAGAGAAGCATCTGAACTCAGTTTGCTTACATTGATTCGCGCGAAGCTGTGCATGTACATTGTACAGTACCTTGAGCTTAGGTTTATGAGGTTTGAGGATATACGATAAAAGTATAAGGTCGTGGTGAGAGAATCCAGCGGTGACGAGTCGGCCATGAGAGGAAACCAGGGAAGGATTGGGGGTATTAATGAAATCGAGCCGAGTGTGCTCAGCTACATCATTGTGGTGAGTGGCTTGAAGCAGTACGACGAGTAAGCTGGCAGAATCGACTATGCGCAGGAGTTTGGAGGATTGGGAGGTATGCGGAGTAAGGAAGTGTTGAAATCTCCCATGATGATGTGGTGTGCATAATATGAACCTATCGATTATAATACAGTATAGAATGCAGTGGAATCGTTACGGAGGTAAATAGCGGCGCCACCCCTTCCCTTACCGACCTTATAATTGCAAATAAGGACGAACTCGAGCAGGGGGTAGAAAGTAGATAAGATGTGAGGTTTGTGCAAAATTTCCGAAATCCGGTTAGCATGAACGTTGGCTGGGACTACTTTGCGCATTGAGGGGACAACATTTTTGGCAACATTTTTCGCGCAACTTATAATTCAGTGTGCTGCTACAGAACAGAAACTTACGTCATCAGATATAAATATAATATCTGATTGGATGGTTGCTGAATATTAATCAAATAAAATATTTTAAAAGAATTTAATAACATTTTATAATAAACAAAACCGGATGAAAATAATTCGTAGAAAATGAAAACGTTGTGGTTGTAGTATAAAAATGGGTTTTTAATACGAATTTTCGTAATTCAAAATTTGAAAAAAGTGACACAGGTCCTGCCTCTAAGGGCGCTCGGGCCCGACTGATCGTTCTACGGTTGTGCATTGTAATTTATTGTGATTTTGAGTGATATTGAAAATGGTATTATATCTAATTAAATAAAGGAATATTAAAAAACATTGTATTAATAGATTTCCCAGAGAGCATAGTTCATTATGACATAATTTTAAAAGTAATAAATACCTTTATTTAAACCAAAAAGTCGCGATAAAATTATCATATAAAACCGTGAAAACCGGTTTAAGTTTTTATTTTTTCATCAATTAAAAGTGTTATTAATCGAAAATTTTCCACCGTATGTTACAACAAAAGTATATGTCCTATGCCTACTGTATTTTTTCCATTTAAATTTGTTGATGTAAATGGTAGAATTTGAAACCCGAAAATGGCTCTGCGATGGATTTTCAGAAAACGTGTTGCGGGAAATAGCTCACCACACAGCAATCAAGTTATATTTTGAAAATCTAATTCTATTTGTAACAATGGGAAAGATTGGTCTACATTCTACATGTATTTAGAAATTCCTTAGTACTACCTAAGATGGTAAATTTCGCGTCCGAAAATTCAGAAAACTGTCAAAAAATGTGAAATGGCTCTTAAGGATGAATTATCTAGAAAAATCTCAAGGAATTCTAACGACAGCGCTATCTGGTGGCCAAGAAAAGAACTATTCATTTTAGAAAATTTTGTATTTTTTGTACCTAAAGGAATTTAAAAAAAAATCTAAATTGAGATTAAACAGACATGTAATTTAATTATACCTACAGGTAATTACGTTAATTAAATTGCATAAATCTTTGCTATTAAAGAACTAATTAATCTAGTCCGAATCCAACACGATTCTTATACCCGCTGCTTAGAAATGCAGAACTTGTTATTATATAGAAACTATCAAGTGACAAAGTAAAAAAGACTAATTACACATAATAATTATTATGGTAGTTCTCAGCAATAGCAATTTGTAGATCATTTCGCAGTGCTAATGTGTATGGAAATTATGCAAAGAGCCGGTAATTAGAGTCGAGGTGAATGGTCCATAATGCTATAATTTGCTTCTATCTTTATTTTTACACACAGACGAAACAAACTATCAGAATTAATAAGGATAAGGAACCATAAGGATACTAATAAAAGTATATTTTTATATGAAACTGAACTAAGTAGGTTGTTTACCTTAACTATTCGTTTCACCGGATAATTATAGCACATTCGCGCGAAAGTATTATTAGCAAGTACAGAAACGCCAAATAACAAGGCTCGTGTGTAAAATGCAACTATAATTTGTGTTTCGCAAGTGTTCTAGAGTGGCACTCTGTGAAGTAAATGTTTAATGTGGGCACACGTGCACAGATTCCCATCGTTACAATCAGTGGTGTTGTCAATTTCCACCGATACCCCGATGCTTGCAGCAGAACTAATTTCCGATAAACACGCACACAAACGTACTACATAGCTACGTTCGAGTGCAAATTACACGTACACATGAGTGTGTGAGCGTGAGAAAACTACGGCGCACGGCGGATACTATGGCGCGTGTGTGCGTGGATACTGACGCAATTTGCTCGTACGTATTTGCCATACAGTCGCACGGCGGACGCTGCGCACGCGCACCGCTACACCGCCCGCATCTGACTCTCCTACAATAGTTATCGGGCCCGTCATAATGAAGATGCGCGCCTTTCAAAACATTAATGAGGCTCCCACAATGTAATTGATAGTGACCATTCAATAAAGTTTTGTCAATGTCCAATTTATGTACAGTAACGTGCATGATCACCGGCTAATCTCACTTGTTTATCTAAAGAGAAAGCCAATCGAAAAGAAATTTAACGAGGAAAATTCAATGGAAGTGAAATTAACAATGATATAATACTCGGATACCATTAAATCCTATAATTAGCAGAGGCATTGGCATGAAAAGTCAATCAACACACTCATTACCGTATCCGCGGAATGGGAGTTCGTGAGCCATGTATCACTTTCGAAGTACAATTTACTAGTTGGAAACTGTGACATTTGCGGTTCGTACCATATTACCTTGTCTGAGCGCCATAACGAATGTAAACTGAGCTCATTTAATTAGAGATTCATATGCGAGTTGAAATTGCGGATTTAAAATTAGACTGAGGTACCTACTAAGTAGTTGAAGCGAAAGTGGTCGAATGTAAACGTCGTCCGAGGCAATTATTGATGCGAATATGCGTGAAGCGTCGACCGTGGAGTGTAGAGTAAATAGCGTAGAGGCAGAGATGTGTCGGTAACGAGAGAGACGCGGCAAACTACGTCCATATTAATAATTGTGGGTTATTACGAGGGCCCTCATTAAGTCGGCGGCCGCTCGCCCCACGAAACCACAGAACACTGCTAAATAATTACCCCGCACTGCTTTCTTCACGAAAACATCGTAAAAGCATTTTAAAGAACATCTACTAAGTCGGCGCAGGAATTACAATAAATAAGGTATTAAGCCGGCGTTGTCAGGGAGCGCACCGAAATGTAAGTAGCTATTATATGCGGGTGGGGCTCAGAGTACGACCAGGCCTGGTCAGAGCTGTTGTAATTTTGCATGTGATCAGGATAAGTAATTTATTGATAGTCAAGCTGAGTCTAGATGATAATGTGCTAGGTTCGTATAAAAGGGCAGGT
This sequence comes from Abrostola triplasia, assembly GCA_946251915.1. Lineage (NCBI taxonomy): Eukaryota > Metazoa > Arthropoda > Insecta > Lepidoptera > Noctuidae > Abrostola > Abrostola triplasia. Next base: position 5,284,609 of record OX276433.1, read on the forward strand.
ACACACTAAATACCTGTAATTCTATAAACAAAAATTAGATACAATTATTTATAAGTTCTAGGTCGTTAGTGAAAACAAATTTGATTCAATGTGTAAAATTTCTTTAATATATTAAATAAGATAACAAATTCGAATGGTTCACGTTTAGGTATGGTTTCGTTATCACTCAACCCACAGCTAACATGGGAATACCGTGGACAGTTACTCATGTAGTGCTCATGTTTATCAGTTGAACATGAATAGAATAATTAATGGCTACTTATCACTGAAAGTTTAGAAATAAAGTGGATCATGTGCCAAGTTTTTAATGATGACCCAATAGCACATTAAAGAAAATCAAATTAACATATTTAGCATAAGTTTTCCCAGGTTTCAAAGCAAGTCGTGGGAAATTTTAAAGTGACCTACATAACTTGAACCAACCTCTACTAGCATTGACCCACAAGAAGGAGCTCAAGATGTATTAGTTTGCCACCTCTTAAACCTGCCATCATACACATTCCCCCACAACAGAAAGCTCAAGTAACACTGTTTTCCGATTCTTGATCCCACATTCAAAAACATTTCTTTACCAGACAGAGGTCAACTTTAACCGGTCAATTCAAACCAGAGCCCGCATACAACTAATGTCGAAAAGCTATTAATGGAAATAAAATTGAGCGGAGTCCAGAAGAACGATTTACTTAATACATTGATAATAAGTGGGGGGAATGTATGTAAAATGTTGTCCGTAATGACGGTAGTCTTGTTAGACGTGGGAAAGAAGGAGCAGGCTGGCTGGTACATGGTATGGTACGCCTCGAACAATGTCCACCGTTAGGGGCAACTTTAAACCTTCATTAATGGTAATGGGCCTGAACTTGATGGGAATGCCTCTTTTTGCTTCTGCAGACGTTACTGTAATGGTTGTTCGACAAGGAGCTTCGCTGGTAGGCAGGTAGACTTAAGGTTTTATCTGAGGTGCTTGACAACGCGATCGGTGTTACGTGTTATCGATAAGGGCTTTGTTTTAAGGATCTTTTTGAGATAATTTAGGTCCAAGCGGATACAAAACCTAATTTAGAGCATGTTTAAAATCCTGATAGTCAATATTATTAGACATAAAATTAAATATATTGTCTAATAAATAAGAAATCTTCATTATTACAGTAAATCAAGATCGTTAAAGCCGAGTATGTCATTTGTTGAAATGACGTGCGAGTGAGATGCGTATAGGATTCTGTTAAACTAATAAGAATCATGTAGCTAAATTAACATTAAGTCGTGTAAACATATCCCAACTAATCTTATAAGATTTTTAATGTCGATTTATTAAACCTGATATCTCCGATAATGGTTATACAATGTCATATGAGAATCAAATTCTTCACTAACCTGTTCCAAATAGCTCTTTATTAAATAAAATAGATGATTTATAAACCACAATTCTTCTTAACGGAGATTAACATTTTCACCTATAGCATACAAAAGAACAGGTGTTGAACAAATATTGCTAAAAGGATTTTTATAATTTTTGGCACGCTATGACGTAAGCACCTATTTAACTCAATTACAGTGTGTTCGTTAAAATCAAGGAGAAAGCTATTAATTAAAAACGCTCTCTCATTTCACACGATAATAAAGTGACAACGCAAATTCGTAGGAACCACAACGTAAGTGTGTTTGTAATTACAAAGCGTTTTCGACGCGTGAAATGCGAAACTTACGATGATTAACGTACACCAAACACTTTCCCATTAATTTGTCATGTTAATTAATCGAGAAACAATGTAAGCCTTTAAATATAAACACGTAGAAGCAAGTCGAGTATTTGAAAGCACAAAGTAATCTTCGGAATGAGATCGGATCATAAAGCAGATGATTTTATGATTTATTTGCTTTCGAAGCTAATTGTGTTAGGCGCCCGCCGGCTGTCGTCATTGTGGAGCGAAGCTTTGATCGCCCCACTCAAAGGCTTGTGAGTTTGTTACAAGTTTTCATTCAACAATGTCGATAGACGAGAACTTTGTTGTCCAATAGATACTAGTTGAATCGATTAAACGTCTATTTTTATTGAGAAAAAAAATGAGAGATACAAAATTTATAGCGGCCATTTAAATCAAGCCATGTGAGGCAAGATAGACTAGTCTGCGTGAATCGATTAATACTAATTTGGCACATAGTTTCGGTGTCCGTGGAGGTCCGGCAGAGGGCGAGCATCGCGTGTGCTGCAGGTAACCTGGCAGGCGCCATTCGACCGATGGCTCTTACGAACCGTCAATTTGCGCCTGTAATTATTGCGGACCCTTCGATACTTATTTCTATTTTTTCCCTGGCTTAATTGTTGCAACAGATGACTTTTTTGTCGAACCAACTCAAAGAGAGCGGAAAGGCATCAAACGCAGCGTCGAATTTGGAAATAATTATACATAAATAGTCCCTTGAGCGGCCGATTAAGACAATTTCCGAAGCAAATTGCCGCAGACGAGCATAATAGCACACGCGCTCTTCTCCGTCATAAATAAATCTGGATTACGTTTCTGTACGAGATTAAGATTGATTCGATCTCGATGCTTTCTGCTATTAATGCCTACGCGGCATAATGCCCGGGTCGTGTTAAAATTTTAAATCATTATTCGTTTTTGTGAGCGCGTGTGATTTGTGAGATAATTACGATCGACAAATTGCTGGCCGTCATTGTGTAGATAACGGGTGGATGCTATCGCCGTTCGTAATTAATGATCGATACATGTGAAATAATTAATTAGCGGCGGGGCTCACATCGGTTCGGAAGGTGCCGGGGGCCTCTCCACAAAAAACAATGACGTGAGGTTTTGGTGCGCCGGCGCCGCTCCCGCCGCGGCGACATCCGCCGCTCCATACGTCTATATTTTGGGAGACCTCGAATTAGTTTTAATCACGTGGATGAGCGTGACGCTGACTTAACGTTCTCGAGAAATGTGTCATTAACGTTAATTTGAATGATTGTTACCTTTTTTGTCATAATTTCTGGGGCAATATAAACAAAAGACCATGCCGGGCTATGTATGTGCAGTAAACAAAAGGAAATAAAAATGGAGTACGTTTAACAACTTAGTACAAAGTTTCTCATCGACTCCAAAGTTTGATGTCGTCGCCGATAATTACCGTCGCCGGAGGAATGTAGTGTCGAAACAATTAAGTAGCCGAGATCCACGAGCCGCGGTCTGACCGCGAGCGACTATTAAATCAAAGAAAATTATTCTAGCTACCTTCTTTATCCAACAATCGGCATACGGTATAAAACACAAGTAATTTGGTTATGTAGCGTCGTACAAGCTTCGTAATATCGATAACGTTCAGTAAACCCAGTTGTAGCTGTATGTATCGCTACTCGCGCGCAGTGTCACCTCGGCCAAATGAAGTTACGCTCTCGTCGCGTAATGTGACGGCTTGGTAATGGCTAACGAATTTACTTCAGAGACGGCACACTTTATGTCCACTGTAAAATTAACTTACTTTAACTATTATTTAATGTCATTTTCGGATGGGAACGGGGTGAGTGACAATAGTGGGAACAACTAAATCGTTGACAGACAGAGTTTGAATAGATAATTATTTTGTAAATTCACTGGTTGTCACGTTTCGAGATAATGATTAAATTGCTGAATGTAATAGGTGTTGCTTTTACTCGTTTAGAAATTGCGTGTAAAAATGTCATTTTGAGATCATATAAAAACGAGTGAGCGTTCAGTCTCATTATCATCATCAGCTTTTAAATGACTCACTGCTGGGCCTAATTAATTTAAGCCTCCTCCCCTAAACGCCACTGATTCCTGTTTTGGGCCTTTTGCATCCAGGTCTTTCCCTGTACAGCAACAACAGTCTACCTACTTATAAACTTCCGAATTCCAAAGAAGTTAACGGTAATTATTAATCCTTAACTACATGTTTGCATTTCGGTTTTAACTGCCGGCACTGGTCTCTATCGCTCCAAATCAATAATTGATCAATGTTCTCACGATACCCAGATACATCACGTCGGATTCAGTGAGAGACCTCTAACTCGGTATCGCGATGCGTGTGCGCAATTAAAACGAAACCCACAATCAGCCGCCATGTTTGTACACGGCCGATGTTAATAGCCTTTAGTAATTACATACCAGTATCATGCTAACGTTGCTTCTCGGAAGGCTGATCAAATTAATAGAACCTATTTTGGCTACATTATGTACCATCCAAATATTCGATATAATTATAGAAGTCTTTATTGCATTCCGACCAGACCTATAAAACCCTGTTACAGAAAATAAATAAAAAGTAGCAATAATAAGGCACGCCACCGTCACCGTCACCGCGTCTCGACTCGAGAATTTCATATCGCCCCATTTACATATATTCTATGCGAAGAACTAGCGGTCCGACCTCCCCGTCGTTATATCCGGGAAAAGAATATCTAAATTCAATTACAAAAAGGCTTCTCTGCGAGGTGTGCCGTTGCACCCGCGCCTCCTCCAAAAAGGGTGTATAACAACTCAATTTCTCCATATTATTAAGACGGTGGGGTGTTCGGGTAGAGTAGGGGTAGCATGGAACACAAAAAGAATGCTAATTTAAAATTCTTATTGCTGTGTTTGTATGCGCGCGCGCTTTATGTATCATTCGCGTAACAAAAGGCGGAGGAGAGAGCCGCCCGAGCGCGTAATTTCAATCTAATATTCAATTTGAGAAGTATCGCGAGCTCCACCCACCATATTTTATTTATTTCACTCGACGCCAAGTGTTTTCCTTGGATTCACAGATCATAGACATAAAAAGGATATGTTATTATGCGACTTCTACACGTTGAGTCAACACTAAATGTAAACTGAAATACAAACAAAGAATTCGGAGGTCTACTGGATATTTGTTTAGGCTCCAGTCCTCGTTGTTAACATGCCTACAATGATCATTAATTGACGTCTTCATAGTCGGCCATTCGATGAGCCTTATCTTGACAAAGAGCACTAAATTCGATTCGATATCTCAATCTAACGGCCGAAGATAATTGCTTCATTCCCACGACGCGAAGAAAATAAATTTCACCGGTCACAATGGGTGCTTTCCACAGACAATTCGCGTCTAAACGGGGGGCGATAGACGCGTAATGCTCGAGTCGTGATATATTAGCGAAGGAGCTAATGGTGACCCCTTACCACACCTCACAAGCATACAGTGTACCGCAGACGGACGCGCTAGCTTTTAACACGGTGATTGGTACACTTTCTAAACATAATGTCGACCCAGACATATTGTTTAAAATAGAGCGAATGTCAAGGATGACAGCGGATTCCTCAATTAAAATTTGTCACGATCACGAATTTGTACCTACATGTATGCCGAAATAGGTTCTGAAAGGTCAAAGGTTACGTTCAGTACTATCGGGAAGTCAAGGTAAGCAGTTAAAATGTATTGTTTAGAGTGGATAAAAATAAGGTTTTATTTGTACACGCAGGCAATAAAAATGCAAGAGTGTTAAACGCGACCGCATGTGGGCTCTATCGAAGCACCACCATGCACTCCTGTTGCCACACCGATTGTCAACACAAAGGCGTACGCTATGCATTCTTGATTCACACGTTTGCATTTAAAGTAAAATTAAACTTTGAAACTCAAGCAGCATAACATGAAAACGTTCGTTTGGTAACGACATGTCAATATGTAAACTAGAAAATGATTGCTTGTCGGTCGTTGTGACCATACAATTGGTTTAATGGAATATTAAAGATCAATGTGCGTCTTGCTCAATTACTTAGCATGTAATATAGTATCTAAGTAGCGTTGGGAACGGCCATCGCGGGCTTGCTAAGAATGATTTTTAATGTCAGTTAGTGTGTGCAGAAAGCGTGTGGAGGTTCCTGATAATTTGCGTGACGACGCTTGAAGTGGCGGCTACTTACCGTAAAACCCCCTATTCAACGTTGTCGCGGAATAAAAATGTTATTATTGGTACAGAACAGTGAAACGATTACTGTCAAAGACATTCGCAGAAAACATAATATTACAATGTCAGTGATAATTGCGGGGATGTATAAATGTAGAGCAATTTAGTTTGCGGAGCGGTCTAGCCATTGTTGGGGTTCCGTTTCAAGCAATCACAAAAGAGGTGATTACGTAATATTGTCCATCGACTTAAAAGATGAGTTAATTTTGATATCATTAGATTAAAAAATCGTATTAAATCTTATAATACGAATATTGGAGTTTATCAAATTAATCTTTTGATTCATCGTTAGCTTTAATAACTTCATGGTATCTAAGTATTTTATACGATTTACTTTTATCTCCGTAAAGTTCCAAAAGCATTAAATCATACGGACCTAAGGTTTCAAGTCAGTGAGAGAAAACAATAAATTTCAAAAACACAATATCAAGATAAAACCGACATTGTCGCATGACAAACGATCAGATTTAAAATTTAAAAGCAAAACTTTACGAGAGCACCTTATAACGAACACGACGAGCTACGTTTATAATTATAATTAATATTCTCACTGTATTAGAGTGGTCGACGGTAAAAAAACAAGATTCGACGCGAGAATTAATAACAAACAAATGGGCTACCTGCGGAGTTTTTTGTGAGCCCCCACAGGTAAGCTCGCGATGATGAAAGAAACTCATATGTGTCTGTCTTACATTTTAAACAATATTGTTCGATTTTGACACGGTTGCACCTTTTTATGAGGATCGTCAGGCTCCCATTCATAGGAAGTAGCGGCAGACAGAAAAAATACACTCTGCCCGCGAATTCCGCTACTGGCCAACAGATGGCAGCTCGCACGTTGTGACAATTACCTGTGAAAGAAAAAGAAAAAACATTACACTCTGCAGGTTTTTAACTCTAATAAAATAAACACACAATATGGCACTTCTTGACGAAACTTGAACAACTAAACTCTACCTCCGCAGGTCTCACATTACTGTACGCTGCGGCTGATTAAAAAAAACAAGTCAAAGCTGCATTGGAAACAAGAAACCAACGAATCGAAATGCTGGACAAAAGAGGAACTCTAAACGTGATACTATAATGACAAAACAGAAATATGATTTCGATTAAACTGTGCGACAGAGATGGTTCGATTGGGCCCTTTTGTGGGTGCAAAAAGGACAGGAAAGTAGTTAATAATAAAAATATTTTATTTGTATAGTGGGGTAAAACACCCCCGCTGCGGGCTGTTTGGTTGGGACGGCATCCATCATCATTATATTAACCGATTTAACACTTTTGAACAGATTCCTCGGCGGCTGGCGATGAGGGGGACGAATGTGCAAGTCTTAGACGAGCTTTGTGGGAGTTAGCGCGGCGACTCTAATTTATTTGGTGTACAATTACTTACTCCTTATCGAGTGAACAGTATGGAATTGATGATGCATCGACTCGAGAGCGTTATCGATTGAAGTCAATCTAGGTCCGCACCGACCATGTTAGGAGTCAGTTTCTGACCTAGCCTATAGAATTCCCTGTTTGGTCACGTCGTGAGGATTATTAATTACAGGAGCCGTGGAAACCGGGTCGAGATATTTTATCAGATTTCTAATTACGGCGCCTTCAAGTTCACTCGGCGCTTTGTTGACCAAAATTGCGTTAGTGTGACGTTTTAATACAAAGTAAACAAATTGCATCTAAAACTCGTTCTCGGTGCTCCACAAAAAATCGCTGCGCTACTTTTGTTTGCGGGCGAGTTTGAGCCCGATTGTAGCATATAAGGCCAACCTCCAGCATTATTTTATTGCATAATTGTAAACGTTTTTACGTCAATTATTTTCCAGCGTAACATTAATTGACATGTTACATGTTCATGTGATTATAAATATTTAACAGTCCCTAAGCAGCACCTAGTCGATTTAAATAAAATGTGGAATTATCTGTCAATCTATGTATATGAAGGAAATGCAATTAGATGAAATGATGCATGTCGATATTAAAATAGGCATTGATATGCAAAGCCGGCTCGTTTCCGATGCGGGCGGTGGCCACCGCGCCAGCTCCAAGGCTTGTTCACAAATTTTTGTTTGCTAATCAATAAGATTGACCCTATACCAATTACTATTCAACAGTAACAATGACGTTAGCTTACAATGAAGCCAGTATTGTTTATTCACTACCCATTTATCTAGATGTACCAGCCGTAGGTTACGCTGATACCTAGTTCTCGTTACTCAACTCGTAAAAGTCAATAACGACAAAAAACTTTGGTGTCAGTGAACTGAGTCACGGCTAACCGAAAGGGCGCGTGCGAGTGTGGTCCGAATCTTACCCAATAATTACAGGCAGTGATTAAATCTTACGATAAGACTCATTCCGCTAATTACTCCCTAAAGCTAAACACGGTTTTTGCCATCGACATAATTTAATAAGCATATTAACCGGACCGATGCCATAGATAGGTGGCGGGCCTCGAGCGTTTCTCGCTAATACCTTTATAATGTTGCTAATACGGAATATATATTTAAAGGAAAACACGCCAGACAGCGACGTCTCATCGCGGGGTCAAAGATGAATGACCATGTAAATGCGTAATGAAAGCCAGGAGACGTTCCTGACTCCAATCACAGTTGTTCACAAGTCATACACATTACAATCAATTTAAAACCGTGGATGTGTACGAGCGCTATGACATTGCGTCTGGGCAAGTTTCCATCGCGTGTGGCGCAGGCAGCGGCCGTCTGTCCAACGGTTAATTCAATAAACGGGAAACAGTGAGCTTGTTTGATATTGAACTTATCAACAAAAGGTTCATGAATTCCATGCAGATGTTAGTGGTTAGAATGCACGGTTATGTTGATCGGCAATAAAAGTCATGTCGAGCGACGATATGCCCGAGAAGCGATCTGACCTCGCGATGAATGACTCCCATTAGCATCTCATAGGTTTAATTAGGGATCCACGCATGAGCCGGTCGCCCACGTCAACGCGTACCGTGTGTGGGCAATCAAATTAGAGACGAGCAGACAATGTGACCGAGTGGAGCGTACAACCCCACGACAAAACGTTTCCTCGCAATCTTCGATCACCGGATTAAGGGAGTCCCGTCTCGCACGTTTTATCTCCGATTGTCCGCACTTAACGCGCACTTTACGCCGAGTGCCCCTCGAGAGGAAATTGAAAGCGATCGCTTTCCCGACTATCTTATCTCTAGTGTTGTACTAATTAATCGATGTAGCGCGAAGAGGTCGTCGTTAGAGGTAAATAATGCTGGCATTGTGGCCGCCGGCTGTGATTTATCGGTGTGAATAGACAAAAGTGTCGCGGGCGGAGCGGCCCGGTACAATGGTGTGGAATGTCGTCGCGGGCTGGTCGCTCGCCGCGCTCGTGCGACGTGAATGCGGATTATTAATAACCCGCTCCGGTTCGGCACGACGGCAACGCGGCCGAGACGGTTTGAGCGACTCCCATCGCACTCCTCGCCCGAAGCGCCTCCACCTGTACCATATGACCGCGCCTTCATTTATTCACGATACTTTTAATGACCGCATTGATGCATGCATTCCGCGTACGATTCGCAACGCTGCCGGACGCTTCAAACCGAATAACAATGTTTGCTAATAATAATATTAAAGATCGATCACTGTTTTCAAAAATCCTTAAATTATTATATTCATCAGCGACCCCTGTGTTCTCCCCTACGTTTATCATCCCCGCCACCATGGTAACAATGTATAACAATAGAGTCAACGCGGATTATAACAAATTCCCTAAATTGTGTGGGTTCATATTTGCGCTCAACAATAAGACAGAATAGTGATATTGTCACATGTGTGTAGTTTACCGCATTTGGAACTAATTGAGAATATTTCATAATGTTTCGATTATATTGTATGTAACATCTGCCTAATGCTAAATAATCATAAGCCCGACATGCCTAGTTTTATACAGTTTTTGTATAGGTAAGTGGGTACCTTAATACTTTGTTTTATTTTAATAGAACCCATGGTAGGCATACCTATTAAATAGGTTATAAAACATAATAATGAAACTTGTAACAACAGGACCTTCTTGTACACTAAATGCACTAGCTTTTGAAAAGTCTGCAAAGAAACTAGCGGAATGCCACAAAATAAAGGCTTGACGCTTCGAAAGCTTAATTTAAAATATCGATAAAAAACAAAGAAAGTGGAAAGGGCAAAGTGCTTAGAGGCGTGTTAAAATGAAAATGCACTATGAAATTACCTTTCACGTTTTGTTGATATCGGTGAAACTAAATGAGATCATTTTTTGTCGGCCAGTAGGTAGGTACAGGGCCCGCGCGTTGGCACGTCGCACTTCGCAATAGTCATTACATCGAATGTCGCACAACACTCAGACTTCAACTAAAATATTGGTCGTATAAAAACCTACCTAAGATGTTTAGATATTTTGTAATCATAAGAAGTGAGGAGTGGCAAATTACACGATTGAAGTTATCAATAACAGCGTTGAATGATGTCATAACTTTATTTATTATGTCATAAATTAAGAAAAATCATAATGCAACTCCATATTTGGTCTACCAGTGCCTTTTGTATTCGTCCGTTAACGACGATTGCCGACCACCTAACACACCCAGGAGCAGGACATAATCGCCATTATCGACAGATGGATTGGTGATTATAGTGTTGTTTTAAACAGATAACTGCTGCTCATCTTTCTGACCTAATCCTCAATTTAACGACAGTTACAACACAACAGCTAAATCATATAAAACTTAATTACGATAATATTGTAAATCATTTATATATTTTTAATTTATGGCGCGAACTCAGTCATAATTCAGTAGCATTATTAAAAACACTGATTGAACAATCTAAATTTAAATTGATTTCGCCATAGATGATTGTGCTAACGTCTCCATTAAAAAGTCTTCAGCAGTTAAGAACACTCTGTTTGACACTAGTCCATATTATCGTTTTTTGGTATCGTTTATTTTCCGAGATTTTGAATGTGTTGAACTCACGATTTGTTTTTTGCGTCATTTCCAACGTCCACTAAGTAAGTAGCCATGTCGTGAGTGACTCGATTCGTTACCGAAACTATAATTAGTTTTACCGTTACCGAATACTTTACATTTTCAATGTATATCGAGCATCGAGCTTATTTATTGATAGCCGTTGCAACAAAGACAAGCGTGACCACTCATTGTTTATTTTCTCAGTACCTAACTACATCGACGAGTCTTATTGTCCACTGCTTGTCTTCCGGGTTGACGCAAAAACCTATAATTACGTACACTTAAAACACTCAACAGTTTTTATCGCTTCATCTGAAATGCTAACAATTTGATTAACATTGGGATTTCCAAATTCTGTCATCCATTAGTTAGATCTATGCTTACTTATTAGTCGAGTGCGTTGTGCTTCTAAATTTCCATATCTCAAATTTGTATCATTAACACGTTTTAATGCTAATTGTAAGACGTGTTGTGACGTAAAGTGTTCGTTTCGTGTAACACTTATTAAGTGACGTCGCCTTTTTCTCAAAATTTAATTATCGACATTAGGGTGACACCAAAAACGATACTCGGAGAATTGGGCTTCACTAACATGACCACACTTGGTTGTTTGCGGAATTGTTTAACACCAAACTGAATTTCTGTTTTAATTTGCAGTGAGTTTACTAAATAATTGTATGGAAAGCGACTGACATTAGAATGGTAATGACAATACCCCAAGCAATGTTGAAGTGATTGATTAGATTTCACATTAATGACTGGTACGATAATAATAGTGCATGGTATCGCTAAATGGATGACATTATGTCTGAGCGTCGCCACGTCAAATATGAAGGATGATCTCCAACATTTGTCCTGCACACGTATTCTAACTGAATTCAATGGTCGCGACTCGGCCCTTTGAGACCATAACATCAGTTAATAGCGGATGTATAGTCATTTCCAACTTCATCGTTTTGACATATTATAAACAGCATTATTTACAGCCACGTAGCCTTTCATAAACCAAAAAAATGATAATGTGACGTAAAATATTAGTTATAATAGATAAAAGTCATCGTAATAATACCTTTGAAGAAAGCCTTGAGAATTGTGTAAACATTGTTTGTAATAACTTAAATTTGGAAGCATAATACATGTACACGAGTCGCTAACAAAGATCGTGATATTTAAACATGATGAAACCGTTAAACCTAAAAAATAAATTAGCATCGGTGTTCAAAGACAAATAATAAAAGGTAATTCACAAGTCAGCAACGACGTAAATACTATCAAATTATAGCTACAACTATTTGAAAATGTACCACGCGTGATACTTGCATTAGCACGCCATCGGCCAATAGTATCGCACTGAAAACTTTGCCTCTTCATAAAACCGCTCGGAGACACACGGGCCGTTCACTATTATGCACTTTATATAAACATCTTAAGACTTAAATCCGTCTGTAGACATCAGTTAAGGCGACACTCTGCTAATAAGTCAAATAGCTTTTACCAGGTGTCCGACAAATGGAAAACTACTAATTAAAGTAGGTACTTGTGCGCCGAGACTTAAATGGAATAACGCACACTCAGTCGTAAGGAGTTTAATTAATCTGGCTGGTGACGCAACATACGAATCGTTTTCTTTCTATTAGTGTCCGAAAGCAGTTTGTTCAATTGATTCGCTGTACAGCAATAAACAGGCTCAGTCTCTCTCGTGTTTGTGCTAAGAATTTGAAGAGTTAACGTTTCTAAAGATCAAAGAGACGGATGATTAGCGGATCACTTGTGGATATTGTTGTTACATAAGCGCGCACTAATGGTGCTATGTACGTGTAAGAAGTAATTGTGATGTACGTTTTAGCACTTCTTTATATCCAAGGACTGCAAACACTCGTTGATTGCGATCGCTCCCACTGTCCACGTCACCAAAACACCAATACGCAAACATTTCGATCACATGAATTCGAGCACAGAGATTTATTATACCACAAAATCCTAATTCATATCGTTAGAAGATAATTGCGGCAAATTGTCGTAATAAAATTTGGAAGGTAGCGCCATTAAAATGTGTTCGAATGTGAGACAATGTGCCCCTAATGAATGTTGGGACAAGCCAGATAAATTATTTACGCCACACACTGCGACGACATTGCTACAAATTTGGATAGACATAAAAGATGTAGAAATCTGGGTAACGACATAAAGTGAATGAACAACAGTAATTACTGTGGGCCCCGGAGACTCCGTGGTGCGTATCGTCACATCACTAATTTCCAAATTCGAGGGCACCACGCTATGTTATTTATCTGTATTGAAGCTCGACGTTACATTTGTGTTATAACCACTTTTTGTTCAAAAAGTCCTTTTTGGTATTTGACATTCTTATATTATTTATACAATAGATCCAGTTCAGTAAGGCTCCTATTGTAATAAAGAATACGACATTTGGAAGACATTAAAATTCCCTGGATCGTATAATTACATATGACACATTTTAACATTAAGTCACCCACGCATGGTCTATGTTGTGGCTCTAAATTTGTATAATTTGTGTTAAAGCCGTAATATATGAGAGTTTAGAGGCTCGCGTTCGGCGTTCCATGCATTCGATCGTTAATAAAATTATCAAAATCTAAACAGGTTTTATGTGTCGCTCGTGCGTTCGGAAGAGTTCGTTTCGGTTCGTCTTATGAATGGAAATGGTTTTTGGTATTTTAAGTGTTTATAAAGGTCGTAAATAATTTATCGCCGCGTGATACTTCCGTCGGTCGAATTTAAATGTTTAAATCGATAAACGCGCTAACTCGTACGGCTACCGGATTTTAAATCGCATAGGTACACATAATAAACGACTGAAGTTTTGATTTATTCTATACTGTTTAATTACGTGAGTAATTTAGATCGTATTGATTTAATTAACAGAATCGTTTTGTGATTGATATCTTTAGGTGTGTGAACTCAAGTTGAATAGCAAAGGCTGTAATTTAAAATTGTAGAAGCAGATTTAACACACAATAAATGAACACGAATCTTTTGAACAAACTTCGATGAGATAAAGCATTAAATTTGGATCAGTTAAGAAAAGCCACTCAAAGATGTAGCACAAACACGCACATACCTACTTTTTATGTAAATACCGTATTTGTGTTGCGTCAGTAATCGTGATTCAGCCTAAACTACTTGAGTGCTAGGTGGCCGGTAATTATTCCGATCACACGTGGACATGGTTTACGGCCGGCCTTAAACGTAACACTTATGTTCGACTATTAGGAATGTTGTATTGCACTCATTTTAGATCAGAAGTTTGGTAAAAGTATTATTGATTATGTCGAAAACATATAGGTACCTATGAGTAGGTACTTACATAAGTTTGTCGCTGGAGTTGTTCATACAAATCTAAGATTTATTAAGAAGAATGACGCCTAATTAGGTACTAAGGACTCAAAATAAATATCCCATCTTTGCTTACCCCTTGAACTAACACAAGTTTGATGAAACAACACATAATTCGAAATTGATGTCTTCACTCTACTCAATAAATATTCGGCAGTTACGCAACTTGTTTTACGTACATCTTTAAGTGTTTGGTGGCAAGAGTCAATTGGCAATTTCATCGGATTCACTATGCGTAAGGAAGATCGTATGTGTGGGTGGTATCGTCAATCACGAGAATGACTGCACCGGTTTTAATGGGGTTTTCCCCATTCGAAAGTCTTGCGCTAATTAAGTAGAAATTTGATTGGAAATTCACTGTTTACATACTTATTATATTAATCAGAGGTGAGTTAGTACTTTAGTCATCGCTTAATTGCAACATTCTCTTAAATTAAAAGCATATTCCGTTGCAATAATCCTATTAGCGGTGTTGCAATACTGAGTGAATCATATCCTTAATATAATCAAGGCCAGTTTCAGATTGAGTTATGACAAATGATTTGGCCAGTAGGTACGACGCAAATACCTATATGTTACAAAGGGCAAATATAATGGTTCTTATTAAGTTTAGGAGCTTGTTTCAATTCGTGCTGTGTTAAATAAATATTGGGCAACATGAATTGTCAAATGGTTTGCTTGTTGGCAATTCAGTAATTATGTCACGAATGGTACCTAACCTACTGTTATTATTTACCTAGTTAATATTTAAGCCTATGTTATTTGACGGGTAAGGTCGCATGGTAGTGTTGTTTAGTTATTTCAATTTGTTCTTCTTGTATCCCACATATTCAGATCTACGAATCTAAATGGAACCAATAGGTATCGGAGGAAGCAGGACATTTACCAGGAAACGTTAACATGCCTATTTATCTTAAGGATAACTCAGAAGTCAGTCTTACTAGATTTTTTGTAAATTACAAAATCCATTTTGTCACTTCCTTCCGTTTCCTCTGATAAGTTGTGTTATACCATCTCTATATCCACTGAAATTGTATGAACAAATTATCTCTAAAATAAAAACAATGTATAGGAATGATCTGTATCAGAGCTACCTACACTATCTTCTGTCTGAAGGAAATATGGATATGGTTTCACCGATATGTGTTCCAAATAAAAATAGATGCGTGCCATCTGACACTACCAGCGAATGATTAATCCACCTTAAAACATGTCCCTCAAAATCCAAACAAAATTCCATAAAACGATCAGATTGCAGAAACATAAATAACTCCTTTTTGTTGGACATAAAAACGTATGTTGTGACACCGAAGCTTCACCTGATAATGTTTTGGGCGTAAAACCGGTAGCTACATAACTAAAGGAGGTTATTCATGTATTGGTACAGATACACGATCTAACCTTGGGATTGGACACATGCTTGAAACTTTATGAATGGATTAACAGTTGAATATGAATGGACGTCGGTCAATGCCTAAACGCGAGTGGAAATCGAATTGAATGACGTTATTTAGGCAATTTTATCAGTATCTGTGTAGTAGGCTGGCTAGTAGACTATTCATTGAACGATAGAACGCCACTCGATGTCACGTGATTAAATCGGTTGTTATCAAATCGAAGCTCATTGAAACCAATGAATTTCTCGAATCTACCGAAATGTCTTTTGTTTTCAGTTAGTGAAGTATTATCTACATGTTTACAATAACTTTTACCTTTACATTGTAGGCAAACTAATGTAAAAACCAATTTGTTATAAGTGAAATTGAGCCTAACACTGTTCATAAGCTCAACTTCACTTAAAAGTTTTATTTGTCAAATTCTCGTTAATCATTAATACGTCAATTACTATTCAAAAAGGTCTATTCCCACCTACGGGTGGGATACGTAGAAATTATCGGCCAACAATTGACATATTCTTAACACCCACGGACTTTTTACGATTTGGATGCCAACTTAATGATGTTAAGTTCTTATGTCACGTGATAATAGGTAAAAGTAAGGAGGTAAAACTACTTACAAATTTATTAAAAAATACTTCTGAAACCGACATCCAAGATGCACATAATTATTAGTATATTCAATTAGTTATCGTTCTGTTTTGATTAATCTCTAATGTTAACTTGTTATCTACCTATAGTTTTGATAATTGTTAAGTTGCTAATTGGAGTAATTCAGTTATTAGTGCAGATAGAGGTAGGTGTAAACATTAACAATGACACCATTTTGGTTAGAGATCTGTTTGTAATATTACACAATTATAAAGTCAAGGAAAACCATTACTATGAATGAGTATGTAATATATGGAAATTTAACGGAAATCTGAATCATTATCTACGGAAGTGTTAAAAGATAGCAATAGAACAGGCATTAACAATAGAAAATAACACAAAGTTACCAAACACAGTCATTACTTAGCAAACGCAAACAAACATAGCAACCAAAACAACCATCAAATCAAACGAACAACTTGGTTGATTTTCGACAAAAGCTACAGACGAGACTAGGAGTTATAATGAGTGCGCCCGCGCCGGGTAAAACCGGTAGTACACAGCCATCTCTCACCGTTACCTAGCACTTTCTGCCTTATAAACGATGTGGTAACTGTGATTTCAATCGAAACTACTTTTAATTAATTTTTACTACATTATGAATGTATCATTCGTATATCCACCGAGTCATAATAATCGAGAAGATTGACTCGATAATTATGATTGGGTAAGTTATGGAATAGTTTTACTGTGATATTTAAATTTTCACCAAATTAATACATGGGTGTTGATTGAATTATGTTTATGTTGCTAAATCAGGTTAGACAAGAGTTATGGGTGAAGACAGCGTGGGCATAACATTCCTTTTGTAATAAAAATACAGCGAGTTTGACCTTACACGTTGATAAACGTCGTACGCATACAGACTAGACTATTTTAAATTAGAACTTTTTACCTACTCGCTTTACCATTATGAAGGAGATTTATTGTCGGATCCACTTCAGAATTTAAACAAAGCTGCTATCAGGAAAACACTTGTTTTTCCTCTTAGCAAATTAAGTGGTCCTTAAGTAGGTTAGGTACCTACATTCTGTAGCATCAGGAAGGCAAATTAGAAGGATTACTGAGAGTGCTTGTAATACAGCACCAAGTTACAAGTCACTTAATTATCTTTAGGTACCTACCAAAAATTTAAATCCCGTCAGATTAAGCAGCCTGTGATTTCCACTCGAAACTAATTAATATACATCTCATAATAAACCTTGAACTTTTGATTACCGAGAATTGGACAATGGATCTCGTTATATTATAAATGTCTTTACTTACACAAACGGGCCACAACAATCAAACGGACGGACGGACGCGCCTATCTAAGTAATTAATCGTAACTTATGATTGATTAAACACATTAAATGCGAGCACGATTCCGATTTGAATATTAAATCTATTACTGGGGGTGACATAATACTTAATACAATTTTAATCTGAGTTATTGCATAAAAGATACGACACATTTAAGTTTTGGAAACAATATGGGCGTCTCATACATAATGCATGAATTGACAGTAAGTCTAATGGAAAACATATTGGGAATTTATGTTAAATAATAACAATAGTTTAATTGTTGAATAAAATGTTCTTCTGCACTTTAAAAGTAAGATAAATTATGCTGTTTAATATCAGATGTCAAAAAGTCCATATACTTTGGAGAGAAACGAACAAGCAGAAGGAAATACCACAGGAGACTGGTAAGGTGACCATTGAAAATATTTTGTTAGTGCAAACGAGGTAAACATGTGTATTTACTATTTATCGACAAGGTTGTCGAGTGGGCAACCCTTTACACGATGGCACCCGCGCACAACGCAACGCTCGCGCACTTCGACAAACAAGATCTAGTGATGCGGAACGCAAACTCTGATGTCGATATTTACACAACCACCGCAAACACTGACACTTGATATTTGTCCAACTCCCAGCTAATGGTGGCATCTATATTATTTACTGTAGTAAAATTCACACCGTGCAGCTACTGTAATGAACTGACATTGAACAGAAAAACCACAGTAAAATATTTTTACGACCCGTTTATTTAAGGTTAGAAAGATCAGAATTAATATTAACAAATTAGGTACCGGTTTACATAAACTGTAGGTACGAAACGGTCATAACTCCACCAGGATTATATTTAAAATAAAATAAAAACGTTTAAAACGAGAGAAAAAAAGGAATGTAAAGCCATAACTTCATTTTGAATTCCGTTCGGTTTGTTCCCGTCTCACTGTGAACGCGCCCAGCAGGGGGCGCTATCGTTCTCACCTCACGACGCGAGTGGTAGCCGGTCTTTAATAAGTATCGATAAAATATGTCGATAAAATATGAATATTTATAAATATTTTCGATACATGCCCAAGTCGCCTACTTCTAAAGTTTGTTGCCTTACGTGTGAGTACTCGACCTCCGAGAAGTGGTTGTTTTTATATGAAACTCTTATTTAAAATTGATAAATGACCATTACCTAATTTTAGCCGTGCCTACGTTATAACTACTTACATATTTCTATTAGAAACTATAAATCTCGCCATCATTATAACATTATGGTCAAGCAGCTATTGATGTCAGTATTTACGCGAAAATGGCGATAAATCTGCATTGAATGTATATAAGCTCGTGCAGTGTCAAAAACGAACGCACTACAGAAACGAGTTCTCTTCTCATACATTCAATTTGTAAGTGGAATTATTCGGCTTTAAATTAATAGCCGGCAAAGTGTATGGGGGACAGAACTAATTAATCTCTTGATGGTATTTCACATTAATTAAACATCTGGATTTAGCTGTTGTCTAAAATAGATCTTAGTAATTGATGATAAAGACTATATTCGCTTGTGCTAACTAGTAATCAGTACACGAACGATATCGTTGAAGGCTATCATAGTGTGAGGTCTATTTTATTATTACGAAACTTTATTTTTCTTTATAAAAGCCTACGCTTATCCATGAGAAGATTCATGAAAATTAAATGTCTCATAACAATAGGATATAGTCGTGGTCACCGAGATTATAAAGCGCAGTTTACACGATACGATCTGGTGACTCGAGGCCTTCCGTGAGAAGGATAAAATTATATTTTTTCAACACCAATTACGTAACGCCTAAATGTGACCGAAAACAACATTTAAACGTAACGAGCATTAGTAGATAAATACGTCCAAATTGTCGTACACGTTTAGTATGGACGTGGCAGCAACGGTTACCATCTATTAAACTATGAGAATAACAATAATGATAGCTTTCAAATCTTTAGCAATAAATCATACAATCTATTTTTTATGTCTAATAGTTAATCAAGCAACTGGTGCGAGTGAGTGCGATGCTTTTTTTGTTGCTGAGTAGATAATATTTGCAAGTTCAATGGTTATAGGAACGTTATTTATGTAGCAGTAATCTGCTGACCTGTTATAACGTTATAACGAAGGTGCCGAGGATTAAACTGCTAAAAAAAGTTCAACGACAATTATTTATAAAAATTACAGCACTTATTCAAAGATGTAGGGACATGAGGTTGACTATGGTTAATCGTTATTTAGTGACAGTGTAGCCATGTCCACGTTTTTACGACCGTAATCAAAACGTGATTGTCGCGCATCCAAAAAAACTGACTTAATTGTGGCGAGCGAGTGTTGATGACATAAACAGTAATTACTTACCTCCGCATCCAAAATGTTATTAAAATCCGCTTAACGTCGGGTGATGGTAACTACTACCTGTGTTAATACCAAGTTCACCATTTTTAAGGGACAAGCGCGTGACAATTTCTATGAGACGTCATTAGCATACGTAATAGCTAACAATAAAATTATTATCGGCACCACTCTATGTACGAAGGTAATTATAATCAATGTTAAATTTATTCCTGTAATATAAAATATCAATAAGAACATTTATTATACATTATCTTTAAGATATACTGTACTAATTTTACTTAATACATAAAATTTTATATGAGACCACATGGTATAAATAAAGTGTACATTTAATACCTAATGCGGTGTTAGTTTACTATTGTATACTATGACTTTAGGTCGGTATTCCGTTTCAGTCAAAGTCTGAAGGCTTTTCAAATGCAGCGAAAATACATCTGTCTTTCGAATGTAATGATTCTGTGAGACATAACTGACCAATATTTTATATTTACGTATTAAGCCACACCTGTACGGCCAAGGAGCGTTTAAGGCGGTGCATTTTCTAAAATAATTATCATGAACATCTTTTGCGGCAGTCGACGCCCGGGGGTGCTATTGTTTTAAGGGATTTTTTTATTGCTTTTGGCAACCCAACAATGGGAGCGGCCGAGAGGGTAATTTCGTCCGTCCGACGCAGTTTAGCTCGTGGCGTTCCGACGACAGTGTGCACACCGCCTTATTTTGTGCCTTTTTTAGGCTTTAATAATCCATTCAATTTATAAATGTTACTGCGTTTGACTTTAACCTGAACCTAAGCTGGACCTACCTATAGGTACCTATAGCTGCATGCGTTATTTATCGATTTATATTACCTATACGGAGGTACTTACAAAACTCTTTTACTTTTACATAATAAAACAAAATTATAACACTAAAACGCCAACGTGTCGATATAAAATTAATTACACACCAGTTAATTGGAGGCGAAATATAAAATTGTTTTCACGGCCACTCCTTTTATTGCTAAGGATAATAGTGTGTATTAAATTTTACACCTTTCGACTCGATACGAAATAACGAGGCCTAATATTAACGTGTAATTAAATCATAAACTAAGATAAAGATCGATGTTTAAAAACACCGCTGCGACGGACTAATCCGTTGATTTACAATTAATCGTAATTATTACTTAGTCTAATTGCGGGCAATTTTAATTATCAATAAAATTGGAATTTGGAAGTGGGTCGGTTTATGACGGCACTCGCATGACAAATTAATGCTGATTACGTTTTATTATTCTAGAAATTAAATGGTTGTAAATATATTTTGGAACTAGACGTTTATTGCCTACCTGCAGTACGTGCTCTGTTGAGTGTTGACTTATAAATGACATTCAATTGAGAAATGTTTTTTGTTGATACCTAGGTAAGTACAAGTAGGTACCTAGTCCCAGTCATCGAAAATGAATGGTCGTTTAGAGTCAATGACACTGTAATGTATACAAAGTTATAGTAGAATCCAGACTCATGCCAAAAAGTCTATCCTTTTAGTTCAAACCTTAAAATTTGAATTGTGTCAACGTTTCTCTTAGTAAATAAACTAATTGCCTTCTATAACTTAAGTAGGTACATACTTAAACAAACAAGCTTTGCTACCTATGTCTGAAACTCTAAACAAACAATTGTCTGAACAACTTTTAGATATGCTACCAACCTGTAGTTGTAGTGTTTTATATAAAAGCAGTTCGTAGAAGAGTGATTCGTTTATCACAAATGTCAATCATGAGCCTGAACGGTAAAGATCAGTTAATTAAACTACTTAAAAAGGCCCTACATCCTGTTCGTTTTCTTATTAATCAAAACTTAACCCACAAGTCACTCCTTCAAGCGCATTATGAATCATTCCGCGAAGTGTCTGCGATAATTATCACTATTAATTACGAGTTAGTCACAGATTTCAACGGCATTCGCAAAAGAATTCAGCCTACTCTGTACCAGTTTAAAATTATGCATCATAGTTATTTCTGAACTCAAAACAATGAGGGGGACCATTCATAACGAGCCTTACAAATGTCCACCACAATTGCAGCAAACACAAAACTTAATTAAAGTGACACTTCGCATGCATAATGAAATGATTCACTCGCTTATAACGACTTACACACACAACCCAGCACAGATAGTTTCTTAAACATGGAGGCAGCATAACAAAAAGAAAGTTTTTTTTTCAACGCTTTTGCCACGATAACTTGTGTCGTATATTTTCTGCAATTTATACAAGAATGTAGGTACATTCATTGTAATACCTACTCGCGCAGTAGTAGCGCGTTGTCGCTATATAAGTAAGTGCTTAATTAACTATTCGTAGAGGTGCCTAAGTTTATGTCAACTATAAAAATGCTTTGACATCTATCCAATATTAATTAAGTAAGGATGTTCCGTGTTATAGACGGAGCGGGAGCGAGTAACTCAACAAAGATTATAAACATCAAGAAGTCGCTTGTTTAGGCTTGAATATTGATCTAGTTAAATGTTAGGAATAGGTCTCGAAACCAAATAGGTACAATTTTTATTTATCATTTACGCTGTTACCTATAATCATAACCGTAGGGCTACTAGCCATACAACAGAGGCTTAGTGACAAGATGAATTCATAATTAACATACAAATTGGGACTAAGGAACTTCCATTGACAGCCAAGTCATAGCCAATGACCGTTTATCGATCGAGTGCCTATCGATTATTTAATAGCAAACATAAAAGATAACGTTTTGGGGAGTTATCGCTAATTATTGGAAGATAACAAGGTTTATTACTGAACTGGAGTGGCTCGACAATATACTTAATCTACCTAGGTGTTCATAGATATGGTAGGGTTATTCGCTTAAATTATGGATAGGCGTGTTGTTTGCATTCACCTTTTTAACCAGCTGAACTTATAGCTTCTGTATTGGTCTTTTTACACTCTGAACAAGTTCATACTAATAAGATTATTAATGATGGTAATGTGAATAAAGTGGCTACAAGTAAATAGTAGATAGGTAAGAATGGATATAACATTTACTTTATTGAAATGCCTAGACACTTCACACAAGTCAAGTCAATTAGTAATAGGTGCCTATTTCGAACCAACTATAATAAAACTGTTTTAGGACTGGTAGAAATGTTTAGTTCTTAAATGTTAACCCATAACAATATTGTCAAAATCGATATTGCAAGTAGGTGTCTATTCAGGTTTATACTTAACAGAATAAACATATATCATGCCTAGTTATATAATGTCAACAACATAAATAAATCTGAATTCTAAAGGCCACTTTCAAGTCTTAGAGTAGGCCTAATTATTTATTAATTCATCAAAATTAGTGATACAAGATTCGCCCTCTACGACGGTCGGAAATTACATTAAATGTTTATATTCGATATCTATACAGATAACATGGCAATATACAACGGATTATGAGCCCGTTATCTTAGACAATTACATTATGTTTATTTTTTTTCCATATTTAAACATATCTGAGTAGCTAGGTTTTCTTGTTAATTTGAGCTTATAGCCTAATCAGGGTTTATGAAAAATCCAGGATCAAAATACCAGTTGACTTGGTGGGAAAAGGAGTCGTGATTGCAAGGCACCATTTATTCTGGTGGGCCCACCTGAAATAAGTAGCAATTTTACTTCGAAAGTGTTAATGCCGTATAAAACGAATCGAGGAAAAATGCGAACTTAAAGCCTTTGTAATCGAGAAGTTAAGTTTTATGACCAAAGCAATATCGAACGGAACTCCAAAAAAGTGATTTGTCAGAGGCGTCAAAAGCTGCGCACGATGTCAACCGGAGCGGCGCGCGCGCCTCGCTGCGGGCGATTCGCAATAACTACACTCAATTATTGGTCAAATCGACGAATTCAGAGTTATTTAGGTATAAGAAATGGATTTTTTTTAAAATTGAAACCACGGACTTGAAACCGACAATTTTTAACTAAAAATAGTAAAATTAATTACCCAGAAGTTTCGTTTTTTAATTTTATTTCCAATAAAATTTTAATAAAAATATTTTTAAACTTCAACCAAAATATAGCAATTACTGGCTCCCAAAAAACCTACATACTGTACATAAAAAAACTGTCGTCTGAAACGTGAATCGAGTCGAGTTTCGTCGGCGCGAATAAGGACAATGGTTCGGGCAAGTTCGTCGTCTGGCCTTGGAGGAACCAGTCGGTCGCGTCCGAAACACCTCTGGGCAATTATTCAATAAAACAAAAGCATCAACCACGCCAAGTTTACGCCACAACGCCAGAAAACGTTCGCGTAAATTAATTTCGTTTAATTAACGGGTCACCTGCCAGTGTTCGAAAGTTTTTGAGTTTAACCACGAAACCATAACCTACCTAAGTGTACCTTTAAGTAGATCCTTTTAGGAACTATTTATTGGTACCAACTAGCCTGTTTTGTTTATTTAGTAACACATTTAATTAATTAAAGCAATCATGAGACAAGACTAAGTTACCGATACTGTAATTTAAAGGCAATTCTGCGCAACTTGAAACATGGGGCCTGCTTAGCTAACGTAGTGTTTATACATAGTTGACTAATAAACCCTGCGCTATGTATCAACAGTTAAGTAGATAAAGCACACAAGAGCCGAATGTCGGGCCCATTATTCACGCACGTGCGCAACAAAATGAGCCCTATTATCGCTCAGCTAAAGAAATCCACAGCACGAGCCGCTGAAAAATATACCAAGAAATTTGATATGACACATACTTACGTCTTTTATTGAATATATCGCCTCTCCCGAAGGCATTGTGTCCCAGTGGCGCGAGCCGAACGAAATATTTCAAATGCAAATCGTGCTAACGCTATGAATGTAATAGTTTGTCGTGCCTTGCGCACGCGCCGCGTACGCCGGAAACAAATTATCATACCCATATAAGCACGTACGAAATCGACGAAAAACTTATTGATGTCACTCAACACTGATAAATTGCGCTAAACGAGAAAATGGTAAGCACGAGTATGTATGGACGTAATCTGTTGTACACACAGAAAATACACTGCCGACCATAATGGAGTTAAAAGTGCCGTAGGAATTTTTATGCGACACATTTCTTATTCACAAGCAGCTCTTGTTACTCTAACGGTTTACAAACGATTTTTTTTAAATTACATTGTTTTATTTTCTATTAATTCGTAAATTGTAAATATGATATTTTATAGCAAAAGGAAAAAATCGACACGAATAACAAGTTGTTATTGTAATAGTGGCGCTCGAACGCAGCGTTAAAAATTCGGAAATCGATTTGTTTGACGTCGCCATGTTTGTTGACATTCGATTTAAAAGCCGAACGCGACCGATGTGGAGCGGAAATTTATAGAACACCTTTTGGATTGAATTCGAAAAATAGAATAACGGACATTGAACGATTGTAAATAGGTAAACGGCTCGGGTCATCTGTGAATGGGAGACACGTGCAAAATCATAACGGTCACTTGTCGTTTTATTTTCACGGGACAAAGTCAGCCACTATCTATAAATAATCTTTTGTTCGACATCTACAAATGCCCGTTTTTATGGATCACGGGACGGAATATTTGAAGTAATTTGTCAGATAAAATAATTCAATCAAAAAATGTGAATTTATTATGAAAATGTTTTCAAAGTAAAATCTATCGAATTTTTTATTGCTTTAATCAGAATTGTTTAGTTTTTTTAATAGATAGGCAGATTTCGGTATTCATTAAAGCTGACGACGTCGTTTTGTTAGCGAGATATACCTACTTATTTACTGTTAGGTAACGTGGTAGTGTATGTCTGTGGAATGGCCTATCTGGAATCAGCTGAATGTTAAGTGTATTGTGTGAGTAACATCATGTATTTGGGTGAGATGGCGTCGTCCTCACACAGGTCGCTGACATCAAATGATAAATTCTGTTATTTTTGTGACGTAAGAATTCTAAATCGCGTGATACAAGTAGGTAATGTGTGCAGGAATGATTCGAAATTTGGAAGTGACAATAGATACACCTACACCTGTATAGCTACCTACATATTTAATTTACAGGCCTGTCTTTGACAAAAAGAACGCATTATGTTGGTATGAAAAAAACTAAACCTATATTGACTCAAACAACAATCAAATAGGTTTCACAATAAAAACATTAGTTCGTATTCGTTGTGATAAAATACCTACTAACCAACACAAACATAATTATAATGTCACAATAAAATTCTTCTTAATATGGAGAACCCTTAAAATCAGTTATCAGAACAACTATCTAGTGGATCTCGACTGAGCACACTTATCTATTTGAACCGCGGCACTCGACAGACAAGCTTCCACTACCGCCCGATAGATGGCGCTACTAGGGCGAGGTTTGTAAGGACGCGATAAAAATCCGTTACGGTAAGCAGATATAACGTTTATAGTAGATAATTATGTTTCTAGGGTTTTTTTTATCACATTGGGTATATTCAATGTTTTTTGTACAGAAATATGGATTTGCATACCTATTTTTTACCTAGCAACGCGTACGGTAAAGTGGATAAATAAGTAGGTAGGAACTTTGAGTATGGAACAGCCTCCTTACCATGAACTCTCGAAGCAGAACCTTTTTCATTGTGGAAGAGAGACGCCACACTACATTTCACGTAACCGCGGGCTGCTTGGTCTCGTTTTCACAACGGAAAATGACTTAGTTTAAGAGTTCATGGTAAGGGGGCAGGACTTCAAACAAACTGCATTATACTCATTTAGAATTAACCTTAACGCTTTATTTATATCATGTATATTCATTGCCTAGTATTAGGTATCTATCGCAAAAGTATTCGGTAGAGTACGTACCAAGTTAGGCTATGTGCCTCTACAATGAGCAATTCTAGAGATAATGTCATAATTAATACGTTGACTGCCAGATTAGTAATTACCGTGTGATGTTAATGCCTCCATAGTGGATGTCGCTGCCCGTCCTATAAATCCGTCAGTTCCTAAAACACCCACCCACAGTAAGTTGGCGGGTTTGTTGTATTCATAGTCTGAACTCTGAATCACATTACCGACCTACTTGAACAACTAAATAGTTTGTAAATGAAAAAATATAGGTATCTACTCAGATAATTGAGCCACAGAAAATAATCTAGATATTGCATTTTTAATTAACTTAATTTCAATAATTAAGCCTACGCTTTGATACCTAGAACCTTACTACTAGCTAAAATCCTTAATTAAAAACATCTAGACCTATTTGAATTTCACATTAAATTTACCGATTATTATAAATAATTAATTACCAAAAAGGTAGTTTTCCAATTCAATACTTATAGTATTATATAGGTACCTGCATCTATCTTCCCGGAACTACTGAAATACCGTTGACAAACTACCGGTACGAGTATTGTGCACCTCTAGAAATTCCCTTAGACAATTCCAGCTTGATTGTATAACAAGATAAACCTACAGCTTATTATCACAGTGTTTTGAGCACATTAAAATTGCAAATGCTCGTCTCGGCGACTGTTTGGTTTGAAATCACACCAAGATCGTGAATTAAACATCCAATGCCTGCCTACATGACATTATTTTTCGTGTAACACATAATACATAAACAATACTTGCTTTTTATATTGTTTTACTGGATTTACACGCGTACTATAGATAAATAATTCGCCGTAATCTTATAAGAATGTTATAAAAATGTTGTGGAAATTTCATCAAATCTAAAATTTTGACAATCGTATTGGAATTTTATAATATTGTAGTACAACTTTCGTAATTAGTAGTATTTAACTGTTTTAGGGATAAAAAGATGTGAGGACATTAAGCCTACATAAAAAATAATACCAATTGCTTTTTTAGGGTTAACTAGAGGTGTACCTAGTATTGTTATTGTCTTACCGTACTTTTGGTAAAGTCGGTTGCAAAAATCGAATTTGTCTTATTTCATCCTTATGATGAGCTAATAGAGTTGAGCCGTGAGTTTTTTCATCGATCACAGTTACAGTAATCAATTACCTATAGTTAGGTACTTTCGTACGTTAAACCGATTCAAGGCCTAATGTCATATAGGTAGGTAGTTATGCATGTACCATATTGACGGGACAACATAAATAATATTTAATCTCTTGCTCTACATCTCATTAAATACATTATTATTTAAATGTGCATATTATAAACATCTGCATTAAAACTAAATGATTGAAGTGCACACTTTGCATATAAATCTTATAGCTTGGACTTTATTTGCCGATGCTGGCTTAGTAACACTGTTTTCTCAGTAATTTTGTACCTACTTTACTTAGGTAGGTACTTGTGTAATTACTTGCAACAGTTAATAGGATATATTATATGAATATTAAACAACAATTGTAATTCATCAGAGAACACTAGTAGATACATGACATTTTAATTACTATAGAATCATTAGCATCTCAAACTTGACAGCAAGAAGGAAAATTAACGATGACACAACAAAATTATTATTATTATAAACAGTTCTTATTGTATTTATGTATGAATCTTGAATACATATTCATTATTTATATTATATATCTATTACTATATCCTTATATACCTACCTGGATTAAAACTTCTGGTTTGCAGGTCATCGAGTAAGAACGTTTTCATCTAACTAGGTAGGTACCTACTCCACTAAAATAAAACCAAAACAATGGGATGCTACTCACATGATATTTTCAAATAAACTAATCTTCTTTTAGATTGATAAAGAAGTATTAACCTACTATTACTCCAATTAGATTTACTACAAGAATACAGAAGTAAAATTACGTTACCTACCTACAGAATAAAGTCAAATAAAGGTTACCTATAGCTATGTAGGTATATCAAGGCAAAATATTTACCAAAGAACCAATAAGTATCTCATAGAAGTATATAGGTACCTGATTGAGTGGTAGAAGTCTTCCGGGCAAGGACTCTCGAACCAAAAAGGAGAATTCTATTCAAGTGAGTGTTATGCTTAAATAAGGTCCCATTACCATAACGTCTTTGGTGGCGCCATTGTTAATATAATTCGCACCAACCTTACGCGCCTACGCACAAATCAATTATAATACCAGTAATAAATTAAACACTGTTTGCGATAGATATCGATCGCTTTGATAAATGGATCTATCCCGAATGTATCGGGAAATCTCAGCGCAAGATGGCCGCCTGTTGCGCGGGAATGCGCTAGCGCATTGAACATAGGTAAGTAGGTACCTACCTACCTTATTTGATTTTTTAAATGGTAATGAACTGGAGTATGTGTATTCTTGTTGAAATCCTCATGCTTTGTTTTATCCCTGATGTTTAATTGTACGACTCGCTTATGATGGCATTTCGTACCAAAATGTTTTGTTGATTTTAACTTGCTTTTTGTCATCAATCACTTACCTATGTATCCCTATCGAGTGTTGACGGGCCTACAAATGACTGCAGGAATTTATTTAACGCACAATCTATGACACACCGTCTTATTTAGGTAAACAGTATCTAATAGGGAAAGAAGACTCACCGTGAGACAGGTTAGTCTTCAAGGAAAATTATCAATGAAAACTGTACCTTCACAAAACAATAGTAACGTGCAAATTAAGGCAACAGATTTATATAGGTACTACGCACGAAATCCCTGATTCATAGGTATTTCGTAAACCGTATTAAAGATCTTAATTCTTTTACACGGTATTCACATAGCGATTATCAAATGTCACGGGTTGCGTATAACGGCAATTGCAATTTGGATTTCTAAAAGGAAAATTAACTTCTTGATTAAAAAGTTCATTTTATTGATTACAACTAATCGAAATTAAGGCCAAATCAGTAACACGCAGTTCTGAATAGACATCGCAATTTCTGTTACATTTACAGTTTTTTGTATTGGTACCAAGACAATAGCACCGATTTGTAGATCTAGATATTTTGTTTGTTGAGATTTGGAGGAAAAATGAGATTTTTGTACCTGCTTAGGTACCTACTTATAGGTACTAATACTAATAACTATAAGCGAGAAGCATCAATAACTTCTTCCTCACAAATAACCGCTATAACAAATGTGTAATGTGATAGTATTTTTTATCTTTGGGAAAATCTAATAAAAGGTGTCAAAGACGACATTTTATTGGAATCTTACGTAGTTTTTTGATAATACAATCCCATTCCTGTCAAACCAATAGCCAATAAGTTATACATACAAACTTGTTTGACTATTTATACCCACATATTTAACATTTATAATCGACAAGAGACTTGATTGACTTGCCGTCATCAAATGGACTACAAACCAAAATTTAAAAAAACTGTCATTATTTACGGATAGAAGGTATTCAAAATACCACACTATTGTCAACCCTTCCATTGTCACGGACTTTAAAAGACTTAAATTTTAACACTATTGAAAGAATTTACAAATTCTACTTCAGTACGATCACAACTCTTGTAGGAAAATAAAAACACGAAAATTTGAAACGCCGAGTTTTATGGTAAATCGCGTTAAAAAAAAGATCGCAACTATAATCGGAATTAACACAGCATAATTTGACTCAAATCGAATGCCTAGGTATAAATTTTATAATCCACTTAATCCTAGAACATAGACTGACATTTTAAGCCGGTGTGAAAGTGCAATAAAATCAACCAAACTAACTGTAATAATCTGATGTCTGTCTGTTTTAGAACGAATGCCATTTTAACGCAAATTATGTACTTTTTATCTTTATTTGAAAAGTTTATCTTTCATAAAAATTTTGCGCGACGGTCTTTCTCTAGCCGGGAACGGAGTTTTAGCAAACAAATTGTCGATAACTTATTTGTTTGAACTCCTGTTTTTTGAAGTAGATAACAAAAGATAATCAATTTTAAAAATATTATAATCAGGTATTTATTGAACATTTTTGCTTTGGTTACAGATTTTACGATTTTTTTCAGATCGGCAGTGAATGAGAGGAAATTTTAAGTTTAGGTTTTAAGATGCAATAATTTTTGGTATTAAGTACCTAATAGTTTATCGAGTCCTTTCAAAATCCAATGCCGGTTAGTATTCAGAATTTTCTAAAATTTTCTTCTATTTGTTAGATCGCGTCGTTTAAGAAACGCGAGATTTTTATCGATTTCGACTTCACAGCATAACTTGTAACAACATGAACAATTATTAAAATATCTAAATACACAAGTCCGATGCACGAAACTGACGTAATTTATTGTTTGTTTACTAAAAGATTAACTTAGTTTTTTTCCAGTATCAGTTTATGTGTCGGTACAATAATCCTTCGAAAAACAAGAAACCATAAGTTTTAGACAAGAAAATCTCAATTAAGTAGCCTGAGTCCTGACAAATTTTCTAATTTTAACGAGCGGCTGGCAGAAACAACTTCGGAAAAACTTACCGAACTTCAGTTTGAAATAAATATTGACACATCCGAAAACGTCTTTTAATTTTAATTATGTTTTACACGATCTCCAACTAGACTAGTTCGAGTCAACACAACCTTTCTTGCAATGGGATTCCTATAAGAAAACTTAAAAAGTAAATATTAACCTGTGAGCATCGCCCGCAGAACGCAGCTAAACTGTTAATTGCGGCATAGCACGCAGTCACTTTTAATCACTTGTCCAGTATCCAGAACTTAGAACTTGGTACACTCTAGTGCGGTCAGTCAGAACACAAGTAACTACGATAATACACCAAAACACCCACTGTAACTGTTAATGAGGAACTAAAGTTGTGTTGTTGGTGTGAGTTTGTCGTTTCGGGGTGCGGTTGGTCGCAGCGCGCGCGACACAGCACAGTCAACGGTCGCCGGCACACTGCGCGGCCGGCGCGGCGGCCCCCCGCCCGAGCCGCGCACCCCGCGCCCCGCGAGAGGCGGGGCCGGCGAGCGAGTCGAGGCGATGCGAGCGCTTAATTACGCTCGCCGGCCGAAGCGGGACGGCGATAGCGAGTGGGCGCGAGCTATTAGCGCGCGGAGAGCGGGACGACGCGCGTCTTAAGTATTTTGTATAAGTAATGAGGGGCGCGGGCGCGGGGCGCTGCATCTCCCGCCAATCTTTAATGTTGATTACGGCCGCCGCCGCCTCTGAGCGCCCCTCATTAACGCGAAGCCCCGCCCGCATTTAATTACACACGTTTAATTGTCGATGCTCTCGCGCGCTATTGTTTTTGCGCAGATTCCTGTGTTCGATTTTCAAACGTTTCTTTTGTTTCTGTCCGAGATGATTGCTCGTCAGTTTAATTGGTCAAAAAGTCATCGATGTTATTGACGGACTATGCCATTGGTTGTTAATTACAGATCAACGTCAATGCTGGCTGGAATAAAGGTCTAGTGAGATGTCTTTCTTTGGGCACCTTTATACCTACTGTGTGGTAAATGTCTATCAATCCACTTAATTTAACATCATGATTAAATTCCAACCAGAAATCGTTTAGAATTACAAGTTTACTGTAAAATAAATAAATCTTATCTGAATACCTACCTACTTTGTTCGCCCATTGTTCACCTGTTCATTATGAAACTGGACAGGTTAGGTAAATTAAACCTAGCTTCTTCTTATCTCTACATTTTTTAATTTAGTGACGGCCAGTAAGTAGGTAAGTATCTACCTATCTACTGTTTTCTTAGGAGGTATTCTATACTTGTCGTTGCACTATCAATACCTACCAACATTTAAAAATTAAATACCTAACTATTTAGGTATGCCATATTATGTGTTCTTAACTTCTTTTTTTCCTATAAGGGAAGTTATTAATAAAAAAATACGTATTCCAAATTTAAATACCCATCGATGGGAAATCCCCGATACCTTTTGCAGTAGGTAGGTACTTATTTAAATCAAATGATTAAATGTCATCAACGTTCCAAATTCAAAATTGTCAACTTCTTTTTAATAGTCGCATTTTTTAAGCGTGGTACCTAAGCAAAGGAAATCATTTAGTCAGCCGCTCTCGCCGCTCTATTTACCTTTGAGCTACGTTATAATAATAAGGCTTTACCTTCATCGTTTCGCGGGCCTTCAAATTTCCTACCGGGGAAAATGTTACTCTAACCAGAATCCATTGGCTTGTCAATGATTAAATAACAACCGTTTACGTTCAAAGCCTGATGGTGTAGTAGGTAGGCGCTAGTATTTTATTTAAGTAGGTAGGTACAGCTACCTAATATGTAGGTACTTCCTGGATATATTTGGTTTTATTTAGGTAGTAACACTTTCCCTATTTTACAAGCTTTCATTTTTGTCGTAGATGAAAAAAAAATAACTTTGTGGGTAATATAAAGAGAAGAGCAGATAACTAGGTACCTATTGGTAGATAAGACACTGGTTAGAGAGGTATGGTGATGGTGCCTCAGCGAGTGTGGTGATTATGATCCCTGTATGTTATGTAATCGCCTGCTAAACCTACCCAGGTCTGATACTAAGCTACCTACCTAATCACCGGGTGAACATTCGTTTTTACCCGATTACGGCAAAACTGCAAGGGTTGTAGGCAATCTATGTACCTACATAATATATCGGTAAGTATTATTCGTACCTACCTAAGTCTTGTGAAAATTAGATGTAGCTGCCTAAAAGAAAACACAATGATACTTGGCCTGACCCTGCACTGGTATCAAACCTAGGACTTCACGATTAGACGAAAAAAAAAAGTCCAATTATTTTTAGTTATTTAAAAGCTTTTCAAATTACGTAGACATAGCTGGTGCCTAGATAGGTAGGTACTTTTTGAACGTTATAAACAGGCATATAGTACCAAGTAGGTACCCAATCTATCTACCTATCTAAGACAGCCCCCAAAAACTATACCTACCTGCCTATACAAGTATAGGTACCTACACTGCTGCTTACCATTACAAATTATAGATACAAGCGTAGCAAAATGGGTAGGTATCTAAACAATACCGAAATAAATAACATTAAAACAAATTGTCGTTGATATGCTTTGGTATGTAGGTAGGTAATAGGAGATTACCCTCTAGAAACCTTAACTATAGGTACCTACTACTAGCTACTTCATTTTATAATCACACTAGCTGACCCGGGGTATGAAAAATAGATGTTGGCCGATTCTCAGACAGGTACCTACTCAATATGCTCAGAAAATTTCATGAGAATCGGTCAAGCCGTTTCAGAGGAGTACGGGAACGAACATTGTGACACGAGAATTTTATATAATCACATAACATACATCACGTTTATACCCGGAAGAAGTAGGCAGAGGTGTACCATCATCATCATCAGCCTATCTCCGTTCAGTGCTGGACATAGGCCTCTCCTATGGTACGCCAAATGTGGTCGATCTTAAATGGTTAATGGTTATAGTACCTACACCCACATTTCGCCAGTGATGTAATACCTATAACCTAATGTAACAGGCTTGTTATAACGCAAGTAGGTGTATTTAAAGCGTTTTTTTTTTTTAAAGTTGTAAAAATACAGTAGGCTGCATAAATTGACAATTGGAAGCTCTAACGAGGCTTTTAATCAGTGTGACACTAATAAGACTACTTAAAGAAGTATCTAGTTACTTACCTAATTTATTGTTTATTTATTAACTAACTGACCAAGCGAACTTCGTACCGCATTGTCACCGTTTAAATCTTCCCTGGACTTCCACAAATATTTCCAGACCAAAATTAGCCAAATCGATCCAGCCGTTTGAGAGTTTTAGCGAGACTAACGAACAGCAATTCATTTTTATATACATAAATATATTAAACACAAAAATGCCTAACATAATTACTAACCAAGGCGTTGCACAGTTCAGATAATACCTAACATAATAATACACACTTAGGTAGACTGGGTAAACAGGTATAAATACTAATAGGAACCTAGTTGTTATACCTACCTACGTATAATACGTAAGCTACAACAAGACCTAAAACGTATACCAATACATTTTAAATTTAATTTGTTTAAGGACAATTTACATATAGATCTAATTAGCACCTACAAATATGGTATCTGACCATCGCATCGTACCAAAAAGTAAGTAGTTAAATAGTTTTAATGAATAATAAATGTTTTGCAGGTGGAACAGTTTTCCAGGAATTTAACCTAGGTAGGTACACCTTATGCATATGTATGAACCCTGCCTATACCTATGCCTGCCCTTAGGTATAGGCAAGTATGTGAAGTGAGATGTACATAACTATTCAAATATGCTGGCGGTAAAATGGCTGACAGACCGGATTTGTATGCAGCGGTCGCGGTTCGAACCCAGGGTGAACAGAGAGACGAATACCTACCATAGACTACATAGATAAAATCCAGGGAAAACCGAAAGACCATAGACATGATTATGGTAAAAAATTACGTTTCTGCCTACCACCTGGAGGATTAAACTACGTTCAAACAATTGTAATTACAACTTTTAAATTATTTTAAAAAGGCAGATTTTATTAGGTAGGTATCTATTTGTCGGTTGTAGGAATCGTTGGCCTAATGCATAGAACGGCTCGCATTTCACACACAGGGTTTATGATAAGCAACATTTGAATCGACAGACTTTTAAAATATACTACTCTACCTATCCCGTAGGGGGATATAGGCCTGTTGATGGATATAGACTGCCTCCTTGATCTATTGGTTGCTGAGCGACAGCGTGACTGCTGAGCATGAGGTCCTGGGTTTAAAGTCCGGGTCAGACAGAGTGCAACTGGGTTTTTCCATGTTATTATTAACAGTCTGAATTTGTGCCCGGTTGATGGCATAGCTTGCCCCATATTACCTACATTGGAACCTATAACACAACTGACGAAATGTGGATTGTACCTACCTATATGTGCACCTCTGCCTACCCCTTCGGGGAATACAGGCGTGATCTTATGTTATGGTAGACATAGGTACAAACGTAAAGTTGGTATTTTTGTTTACCTAGGTACAACTATAATTATACCTCTCTATTGTCCTGTAATGTAGGTAACTCAGTGAGTTGAACAGACATGAATGGCTGAAACTTCTAAAAATATGAACGGTTAAGTCGAAGTGGCCATGAACAGGAATCGAACCCGTATCCTCAAAAAGCCAAGCTACTGCGCAAGTCAAGACGAAATATCCGAATAAAATATTCAATGTGTCAGCTGCTTCATCTTAATAAATAACGGACGGAAGTTGGTTGTTTAATGTTGTTTGACGGAGGGCAACCTTACTGCGTGCTCTATATACGAATATAAATGGAGGGAATATTATATAACACGTTACCTATAGGTGTTACACTAGTTATTTATACCATCGTTCATTAAAGTACCTGTAATGACGTTTTATCGCTTTGAGTCTTCTCTATCATGTGTCTCTACTTCTAAAGTACCTACCTCAAGAAATATTAGAAAAGTAGAGACAGCCGTTTGAAGAGCAGAAGGAAATGTAATGTAGGTAGGTATGTTTATTTTCTTCAAGTTAAATATTCGTGTAACTCTAGGAATGTATCCTGTATTGTAGGTGAGTTTTGCAGACTTGAAATGTCAGGTACACAAACACGGTCAGGACAAACATCTTTTGATTACAAATTATTTCCCGTGCGAGAATCGAACTCGCAAACTTGCGCAGCAGTCTAATCACACAGCAACAGGTCTACGTTGATCACTATTTGACTAACACGCTACTGTAAGTTCTTCAAATCTCACCTCAAACTAAAACGAGCTCTGTCTACCGATAGATGGCGGTGTAACAATCAGAATGAACTAGCGGTAACGAATATCAGAGTCGACTTCAAGACACGCGGGCGGCGCGGCCTGAGGCACTTCTATGTATATTAATATGTTGTTCAAACAAAGTATCTACCTACATGTATACCTACGTACAATTTTAATTTCTGCCACATTCACAATTTCTCCTGTAGGTATCGAGCGATTCACAGACA
This sequence comes from Abrostola triplasia, assembly GCA_946251915.1. Lineage (NCBI taxonomy): Eukaryota > Metazoa > Arthropoda > Insecta > Lepidoptera > Noctuidae > Abrostola > Abrostola triplasia. Next base: position 5,321,434 of record OX276433.1, read on the forward strand.
TGAAATATCACAAGGGCTTACAATTTTTTACAAATATCAATGTTCGTTGTGGGGATTGAGCTCTCCATCCCTAGCAACATAGTTAAATCGCTTAGCCATTACGTCAATTGGGTAACCAACCAATAGTTAGACCATCATGTGCATCGCCTGAAAAATGTACTATGTGTAACCTAGCTATGGATGATTGTAAACCTTAGTGGCAAATCAATGGTTCGATTGAATAATGTAGCTTTTATATTAGATAGAATAGGTTATCAACTTCATCAAAAGTCATCAATCGGGAAAAACAACTGTTATCCCCCGTCTATGATTGAGTTGGTTTCCATTGTAACCAAACCGCCGAATTACAGGCAGTCAGAATGATAATGTTTTGACTAATCTTACTAGTAGCAGGATAACTTTGACTTTTCATCGACTATTCTTGTATTATGGATGCGCCAGAAACAAATCGAAATAATTTTAACATCTAAAACAAACCTGCATTGATCATAGGGACAAATATTTAAGGTAGATTAGTATTATAATAAACGAATCTTTTGGTAGACCAAAAGGTTGCCGGTTCCCGTAACGTTAAATGAATTCCTTTAACATTCACCTTCCTATGATTAAGTACAATTTTTTCTTTTTCTTAGGATTAACCTTACTTTGCTGCTAGATATATTTTTCTGTATTGTGTGCCTAGTATCTAGGTAGGTAGGTTTCTAGATGATACTAGTTAATCTTAATGTAACGTCTCATTACATTGCTGATTAGCTGCTTAGTTATCACACGTAAAATCACATAACTACGCCGCTACGGTATACGGATGCCTATTGGATGTATATTTGGCATGTGCGGAGATACTCCTGATTAGGTAGGTATCAAGAAGCTCAATTGCTTAGTTACCTATACTAATTTAATAAATAATTAATACAATGTAAAGGCCCTTGTAATAGAGAAGAGAAACAAGCATTATTTTCTGACCACGTTTGACTTTTTAATTTACACATCAATTTTTCCTTCGTCTATAACAAATATTGTCGTATAATAACTTTGTGACACTATATCTAAGTCGCGTAGCTATGTGATATTTATTTATAATAGTCAGATTTTATACCTATCACAAATATCAACCTTATTGAGCTATGTTGTAGACAACTGAGCCATGACTACGGCATAAGTCTTCCTGAATTCAATCATCTCTTTCATAACTAACTATGGTACCTGAATAAAATGACAGAAAATACTATCTTTCGTGTTCACCCCAATACAATGTCAGAAGATAAAGTAGGTAGGTATATTTTAGGCTTCGAAATATTATGACACTCTTTTAAATCGTGGACTAGTTTTAGAAACCTGAATGACAGAATTAAATATTATAATTTCATAACACCTACTTGAAGATGACATTTTAATCTGTTGATAATATTTGTGTATTTAAAATCTATACTACAGTAGTTTACAGTTAGTATTCTTAGGAATATTAGATGCCTATGTAAGATGCTGCATCCCATCTGATACGTAGAAGATGCTTGTTCCTAAAGCTTTTGGTAACGTACATTATGCATATTTTCGTTAAGCTTTTTACCTAAAGCCATGACTATTGCTTAAGCAGACTCCCAGAATCGAAACAAACATCTACAAATCGCACAAATGAGTCCTTTGTAAACTGTCTGAGTTTAATTGGTTATCTACTACATGTCTCAGTTACCTGTAGCTCAGAACGCAAGAGATCATTATTGTAGTGTAGAGGTGTGTGTGTAAACAGGTGCACTCTCTATTCCCTCACACTTACAGTCTTATGGGACTGCAGACCGATCAAGGAGAGTTCAGGCGCAGAACCAACTGCTAAACGTGCTCTCTGAAGCACATCATCTACATTTACAATACATAATCTACAGGTTGACCTATAAGTAAAATAAAAACAAGATTCACTAGCCAGCTGTTTCTCTGAGCGAATGATGAAAAAGTTATTAATCCTATTATTGGTACCAACCAGGCAGTGGGCTGACCACTTGTCATTCACACAAGTCACACAAGGCGACTATTCGTTAACAATGCCTTATAGGAGAGGTTACAGAGTAGCGCAGTAACTAATACCTACATCTACAGAAGTAATACAGACTGGGTACAAAGACATATAGACATGTTAGCCTGAAGATATCTCTTAGATAGAAAGAAAATCTTGAAACGTCTTCTTTTTAAATCATTTTATCTGAAGCTTTAAGTTCGACAATATTTGAAAGCGCTTGAATGAAATGAAGGATTTGAAAATACAATAATGTTCCATTGGACTTCAAAATATTTAAATAATACTCTGGAACTGTAAATATGAACTTTCATAAAAATAATGACAAAAACAATATCACTATTCCTCATTGCTTAGTAAGAAACGGATTAGCAAGCGTACTCTTCGTAGTAGTCTCCTATCATTGGGCCGTTCTTCATGTACAACTATGTTGCAATAAGCTCGACATATCGCAAGTTATGTGAAACAAACAATAAAAAGCGTATATGTCCAGTAGTGACATGTCGGTAGCTATAAATAAATTCCCCCACGTTGTGGCTGCCACCCACGGCGCACGCGCATGCAAAAAATGTGTCCACCGCTACCTGTGACTATTTGTATAGTGGACTGTGTGCTATTTTAAATTGGGGTAGTATTGCGGTGTGCCAGTGTCGCGGAAGTAAACACAAATTGTCAATTTGTCCTGTGGTCAGGTGCACTCGCTATTATCAACCGTGCAGGAGCCTACGTTCCTTACTGTAGACCCCTCGATGAAAAAATATTCCGTCAAAGGATTAGGAAAATCAATACTAACAATATTATAAATTGGAGATGAACTCAGTCTGTCTGATATGCTTTCACGGCTAAACTAATGAACCGATTTTGATAGAATTTGGTATTCAGTATACTTGGACCACAAGAAAAGGCTACCTACCTTTCATTACGGAATACATGACGTTTCAATATGTTTTACGCGGGCGGAAGCAAGTAGAAATGTAATTGTGTGTGTGTTTATCTCATAATGCCTGTTGCTGTTACATTGTGGCTAACAAACGAGTAGGAAGAGCAATCGATCCACATTTCTCCAGACCATATGAGAAAGGTCCAAAGAGGTTAATGCCAATTAACGGGCACAATTCTGAAGTAGTTAACAATGTTTTAGAACTAGTGCCAAGTGTTATGTCAAACCTCAAACTCGATTTCTTACGATTAGGTTACTAATAACATCATCAGTCGGAAGACGTCCACTGTTGAAGAAAGGCCTCCCCCTTAGAACGCCACAGTTTATTAATAGCATAGTTGCCAATAAAGTCCTACGAAGAGCCATGCCTTAAGTTAAAACGTAGGATAAGAATGCGTTTACAGGATTTTCGTGAAGTATCTTGGTTCTTAAACAAATTGCGTTCGCGATTGGCAAATCGATTTCAGTAAATGTCAAAGCTATCAAAACATCATGGAAAATCCTTAAATATAGGCAGCTCAAAAGCTACGAAGATTATTAAAAAATGTCATAGGTATAACGCTTTTTGTTAGACAAGTTTATCTATATACATATATCTGGCTTGATAAAAGATAAAAATATATAATAGGTATGTAGGCAGTGTCAATATTACACGATATGCATAATTCAATGCTTAACAGGTGTTACTTTGACCTTGAATTTTAAATTAAGTTTGAGTTCTATGACTTTAAAATTCTTTGTGTTTACATAAGGATGTTTATTTTATGGCACACCTTTGCTTAAATATGAACACTGAGACTGTAAGACAGCCTCATTACGCTTCACGAGATTTTAGAACTATGAACCTCCAGTTCTAGCCTGCTACTGAAGATTTATTGACAGTAAACCTAAACGACACATTGCTTAACCAGTCTGAAGAAGTTGATGCGAATTTTAAACAAGAAAATACAATAATTACCTATATGCTTAAAGTTCAATATAGCTTAGTAATAAAGTACATTTGTGGCAAAGAGGCTCTATTCTTAACTCAGCCACTAAAAATCTATTAAAATTCCCGATATTTCGAGAAAAAAAAGCGAAATGTCATTCGTTTCTTTTTTCAAATCGAATTATATTGGAAATATAGGAAAAAAGGCCAGAGTGTATACAATCGCCGCGTGACCTCACGGCGATTCAGTCACAAAGCGGTGCGGGCGTTGACCCGCGCGGCCAACCCCTGACCTTGGTATCGTGAACTGTACCCAGTGACGTAACCGTGACTCTTTTCCTACATGTGATGCTACGCACTTGTTTACTTCTTGTTTACGTGTGTTATCAGAAGGGCATGGGGCATTTTTTAAATTGTTTGTTTTTCAGCATCGTTAACCCCTAAATGATAGGTCGTTTACCCCTGCTCTGTGTTATCGTAGGTCGTCTCTTTGCAAAGAGGCTTTTCAATGCTAAGTACCTACAAATTTCTAATACTATTATCACGCCTTGAAGGTGAGATATACCTACAGTTTCAATATCTTATTTTGTTTAAGTCAGAGTGCAATGAACATGTGCCCGTTTTCCTTTATCCGGTACGAGAACGAACAACGTAATTCGGGAATCGAACCTAACATCTTACTCTTGGCGATTAAAAATTTGCTTTCATTATTGGTGATTTCTTTACAGCACATAATATTCCTTTTGTATACAAATAAAAGAAACATTATATCATGTCCTAAGACGTATATTCATAAAAGCTCAAGCTAAGCAATGGCGAGCCCTCTTGACGTCAGGAGCTTGTCAATTTCATAATACAGATTGATCAAAGGATAGGTATGTTTGCATAAGAAAGTAATCGCAAAGAAGTATTTAGTCCAGTGAATAGCTTAAATTGAATTATGAAACAAAATAAAATAAAAAAATACATGGCATTGTTCTCTAAATTTTTCTATAGGAACTGTCTAAGTAATCGAATTTCCTTTGCTTAATTCGAATCAAGTGGTCAGTTCTGCTACAAACATGCCAACACCGCCCCCTACCCAACACATGTGAAACTATAACGCCAGAAAACAACCCTACCATTTCCCTGTTAAGGAAAAGCTGAGAAAATTCCACTTACACATGTGTGAAGCGCTAGCATCGTATGTGAGTGCGACCTCGATACGAACCATCGCCACTTAAACTAACCCTACCTAGTATACTAGCGCCATCTCTTAGCGGATAGGCGACATATTTTTATAAGGCATTTTTATGATGTGAATGCTACTAAAATAACACTGAATTGTTTTACGGTTTAGTATTGTGATTGTTAAATTCCTACAGGTTGCTTGTTGAAGAATGTTTACCTCTTAATTTTGTGGGTTTTCCCTTACGGTGAATAACAAACTGGGTTACCTGTAACAAAAAGGATTTTATTAGAATAGGTATTTCGACACACGAATATAATGTTATGATACATTTTGATTATGTTTAGAATAAACAGGAATAATTTTATTGATTTAAAAAGTGTTCGCCGAACGTTAATAGATATTGCCCTAAAAGTCGTTACAAAATTAATTCTAGAGCTTAAAATTAATCACAGTGGGATTTTTTAAAGCACACTTTCCAATAATAAAGTAACTACAGCTATCTATGTAGGCATTCAAGGTTTTAGATTATTTAGATACTAGATTACATTTCAACATTTGCGTACCCCGTCGGTAAATACGGGTGGGCAGCTTGTAAGATGTTTTGTCAAGCAATTAAGGGGCGCAACATTGGCAATACTACCTTACCTACGAACATAAACAGATATGCAAATATCCTAACGAATATAAAGATGTTGTAGGGGAAAATGTGGCCAATTTAATGGATTAATAATCTTCTCTACACGTGCCATCTATTATTATTGTGCTGACACCATTAGACACGAGCGTGAAGAAAATTTACATACGTCTGACACTTATTATATAACCACTTATGATTTGTAAAGGTAATGCTAGTTTCATCCGGGTGTAAGGGTGGGTTAGCCAATTGAATTTTATGAAGTCAATGTTTTAGTACGGGATATGAAATATAAAGGTACCTATTTATACATTTGTATTGTATACATGTAGTTGAAGGTATTTCTCATTTGTTTTATTTGTATTGGTATGTTTATTAAAAAAAGCGCCTACCTAGTACCTACCTACTACCTACATGACACTGTTTCTAGACCGTCTGTAATAGACGCAAAGGCCAATGATGATGAATATGATTTGTATCAACAGTCATGTAGGTATACCATATTTTTTTTAAACAGTATAAGTCCCCGCGCAGTTTAATCTTAGGCTGTGGTAAGCAAGAAATATGACTAAGATAAACTTACTTCGGACTTAGTTGTTATCAACTAATAAAAAAATATTCATGATACTTATACTAATATTAAATCTATTCTTTATTCTTCTAGGTTTCATTTGGAACCTGTAACTTTGTGCATTATATAGGTAGGTACCTAGTATGAAAGTTTAATATGCGACAGAATATTTCCTAAATATAATTGACAAAAAATAATTTGATACGTTACATTACCCTGCCTACCCTTTCCAGGAAATCGTGATAAACATTACTACGCAAAACTTTAAACCCCACGCTTATATATTCGATAGCGATATTCGATATCGGTCGCTTGACATTTTCGCAAAATCGATAGCGCCCCTTATTGGTACCGAAATGATTGAACATCCTACCGCGACATTTTTCTAATGGCGGCTCGTGTTTGAGACCCTTTTTCTTTGTAATGGAGTTTACACACATGTTCGGATATTTTTTTATGTGTGTGCATATTTTTTAGGATGAATATTGCATAATATGATCCGTTATGTTTATGTGTAATGTTTGACGTGGACGTGGTACCTAGATACAAGGATTTATTTTAGGTTTTCCATCATTAGCAGCCTATGTTGGTACAAGTTTTAATGCCAGTATTTTTGTTAATAAAATTGTACGCTACAAAATTAGAAATGAAAAAATATAATGAACCTTAAAACTACGATTCTTTACGCCGTTAATATTAGAATTTGTTGTAGTTATTCAGTAGGTACGTAAGTTCAAGGTACATATACAGCCAACCCCAACTTTAAGCTTCCAAGGAATAAAAAACAACAGCCAACCGTCAGACTTCAGCACACAGCACACTTCTCATTCCTTCAGACAGCACAAACCTCTATATTTTACACGTCAGAGACCCCCAAACTTTACACCTTACCACAGGAAGCGGTTATCAAGTGTGTACGGCCAACAACACCCCTTTTCTTTTTACATGTCGCAAGCTAACGACAATACGAAATCAATACTAACACCATCGATGCGAAAATCCTGAATAGCGGAGTGACTCACACACGCGATAATGTGTGTGTGTGTAATAATATGCACGGTCGTGTGAAGCAAAGACGTATGTACGGTGACTATGCGTTTTGGGGATAGCGGGGATGCGAGTGATGAGGTTTATCGGTTTCTCAAGGTATATTTTCTTTAGTGTTTGTTGTGAGTTTGTGACCTTCGATGTGTTTGTTGGCTTAGATGTTGGTGTATTAGGCATGTTTTTTAATTGTTATAATAAAATTTGTATGGTAGAAGTAATTAGAAATTATAAGCAGTTAGTCAATGCTGCGTTGCGTAGGTACATCTTTTTGTCACAAGCGAGACATAGAGGCAAGATTCGATATTTAGTATTAGGTAAAAATCACATGACTACTTATAGGTAGGTATGTAGGTATACATTGTTATATTATTTGTTATACAAAAAGACTGGAACGTACACGGAAAGAAAAAGCAATTCATCAAAACAGCTAACCACACGACCCGCCAAAACGCTCGTAAATTATGCAAAATCCCCAAATCCAACAAACAATGGTCACCCGAAAAATTGGTAAAAAGAAAACGCATTAACACATATAGATGAGTAGTCACACATGCTAACAGGGGCACGCACACATGCAAACCGCCCCCCTACCACCGAGCTCCTTTTAAAAACCGCCTCAAACCCTTGGGAGCCTTTTCATAAGGAAATGCAGACATTTCAAGAAAGCTAAGTATCAAATAAGCATTGAGAGGCAGTAGCGGTATTTACGAAAGGATGTCATAATACGTGGGCTCATTTATAACTGTGTATATGATTTTTAGATCGCGGGAGGATCGGTGTAACTTTTTTGTGCGTTATTTTGGTAATATAAGGCATCTGGTATTGAATGTGGGTGTGTACTGTGTACGCAGATTCGTCTAAGACATTGGTTAGTTGTTGTAACCTAGAAAACACAATGGTAACGGTCACAATGGGAACTTTGGTGCTCTTATATCGAGATTCCGGTTCCGTTGCGTGTGTATGTTCCAGTTGATATTAAGAATATGGTGCTTAAGGCGCACTCTTGAAATATACATACTTGGCTACTAATTTTATCTAAATAATTGCGTTTAATTATGTAGTACATATTATAATGATACTACATAATTAAATACTACTGTCATATCCTCTACCATAGTTAATCAACTAATGACCAATGTAACCTTTTTGTCCGGTACATCTAAGACTATAAACACTGATAATAATTATTAACTAATCATATTCATTCTTAAGTGTGTTATCACCAACACATGAAATCCTGCATCGCGCAAACGAAGTTTACACAGCCTGCTAACTGCTTAGCAACATCTTCTGTATAAGATAAAAGATAAATTTATTAAATTAATATTAGTGCCATACATACATAGGAGTTAACATAAAAATGTACCTATCACCTTTACTTTATAGGCTATGATATCATAATGTATAAAGAAGTCAATAAAAATATATCATGTCCACTCGGTTCCCACATGAATAGCTTATCTTTTTGAATAGGTATCTATGCAAAATCGATGTTTTTAATTATTCCAGAAGAACCGTTTTTGAACGTAATAAAGACGTTTTTGCCTTAAAACCAACTTCTGTAACTCCTAAATAAATAAGATCAATCGCAACGAACATAAAAACGACACATTTGCACCAAATTATCTGTTCTTTAGAATAATTGAATAGCAATGAATGCTAATCGTTATTCGATTATTATCGTTATCTGATTCTAATTCGTTCGTCATTGCTAATTATAGCTCGAGCAGACAACTTTAGAGGCAGGCCTCGCTCCCCCAGTTTTCAAGTGGTTTACATTCCACTGAAAAGCTCCATCGTTTGGCGAGATTTGCTAATAATCTCCCCTAGTAATTAAAACCCGGTTTTAATTGCTCCAAAACGCCACCTGTTGCTTATCACACCATCTCTTTTACTCAGCATTCTATCCTGCTCCCTCGGAGGCTGTGTAAATCGGCCCGTATCCGGATACCCGGGTAATATTGTCAGAAAATTCAATTTTGGAACAAGCTAATTGGGGGCAAATGAAATTGCCAGTGTCGCTCTCTGTCCCTTTGTTCGAAGGCTTTCGACCGCGCGCTAATTGTTTGACGATCATGTAAAATAATTAGATTTTTTGCCCTTCGTTAAAAATTCGTGCTGCAAATTATATCTTGCGGTTTGTATAATTAGACTATATTTTTAATCTAATATTCGGTCGACAAGAATCGAATTAGGCATAATTGATCAGACGTAAGTAATGCCACAACAAATGTGTTCTCCATCATAACAAAGCGTTATAATCACATCACGGAACGATTATACTTTTTCTATCGAACGTATCGGCGTAACCTCAATTAAATCCTTTAATTCCATCAAATTCAACATAATCGCACCTCGTTACCAAATTAATATGATATTAAAACGCCGCGAGTAATCCATCACAGCAATCATACACATCTAAACACAATCAACATTTTCATTGTTATAATACTAGAAAATTGCTTAGAACGTCGGAACTAAATTATCGGGCTATTATCAACCCCTTTCTTTAATTACCTGCACATAATTTTTGTTTGTACACTGCCCGGCTATTACAATAATGACGAGGAACGCTCAATTTCAGATACAGCTAGAAATGATTAAGGTTGATTAACGGCAATTTTGTGTACTTGTATTAGGATGATTTTGTTGTTATTAAACAAGTAATGTTTGTTATTAGTCCCACTGTGTTTTGTTAATGGACCATTACTTGTGATTGTTTTGAGTTTTTGTTATACATACTTAATATACTTACTCATGGGAAACCAAGATGTTACACTGAATTATATTCTTGGAGTATTTCACGCGACGGCAGCTAGCCCGCGTAAACAAACAAAATTGGGTAGGAATGAATACTTTTTAACATTAAAATATGCTAAGAACATTTGTATTTCCAAATCTAATCTTATGATAAAACATAAACAATTAAGATGTATAGACACGCCAGCAAAACACCCATTGACAGATAAAGACAAAATAATCAAAACGGGTTTGTTAAAAAACACAATAAAACACATGAAATCGAGCTTTTGTGTTGACGTGAAAGTCATTGAGAACCATTTATATCCTTTTGATTAATTAATTATTTAGTTATCGGTAAAAAGATCACGTTAGACCGGTCTCACACTGAGCGCGTCGAACTTATGTGGGATTATTAACATAAGTATTTTAATTGCCCCCTCAAAAACACATTAATACAACATCAGTATTAAATGATAATAGCTCTGATTGTGTCTCGGTCTCAACGGTATCCTTGGCGGTTTTATTATCGCCAATAATTATTCAAATTAAGCCATAAAAGTTAGGTTAGGTCTAAGAACAAAGGAAACTTAATTAAGAAATTAATTTTAAACATTTGTGCCGCAAATACCCATCTGCTATACAATAAGATACTGTTATACCTATAATTTTATATGACAATAAAGATATATTACATGGACAAAATAAAATTTGATGAAATATACAACAAATTTTGTATTTTAAATTTTTAGTTATTTTCAAACTCAAACAAATATACCGGTAAGTGAAGAATCTAGTGAAGGACACAATGCACAAATACTAGCCCCGGAACAAATATCCGTTCGTATAAATATTTGTAATCGTAATCGAACCCGAACTTAAACCACACAAGGACTATACTTAGTCAAAGAGATTTATATCTCTAGTAGAGATAGACACAAAATCAAACCAAGAAATTATAGTAGGCATGTTGAATTCCTCACAATTTTAATTTAGTATTATAAAAACAATGTATGTCAAATTTGGAATTAGGTAATTACACATAGCCGTTAAACTTTACCAGCATCCACAGGCACCCTTCATAACACGATATCTAAGTAATGTAGATATTCTTGTAACTTCATTAAAGCAGTATTGACTAATGCGTCTAACACACGTCGCAAATAACATGGAATGAGGCGTGTAAGAACTGATTTTAAATCAAGAATTACGATAGAAAACATCACCTCATAAAACAAGAATAATGGTGACAATTTGTCAATAACACTAGAGGTAGACAGAAGCGGGTTAACGCGTAGGTATAGTAAAATGGCATACAGCCGATAGGGCATAGGCCTCAGGTTTAATGCCTTCGACGAAGCTAACGCGATGCAACGCAATTACTGTTGGAGACGCTTTCGCGCAAATGGACGACCCACGACTGTAGCGGGACACACGGAGCGCACCGTTGACGAATTGATTCGCCTATAATATTCTACGTTATGCCAGAACGATGAATGTAGGAAGTATAAGTACTCTAACTAAAGAAACTCTACACCATATTAACACCTTGAATGTTCGCGAAACAGACACAATAGTTAAGAATAGCCATGCCTCATATGTGGGTAATTACAGTGGGAAAGGGTTAAGCAATGTATCATTCAGCATGAGCTTAAGTACTGAAATTGATGCTGAGACTTTCATAAAATCTATCATTAAGTTCCTGTTCGAAAATAATTATAAAACGTTATTTTACACAAAGTTATTTATTTGCAATATTTTTACTTTTAGCTTTATTTATTTTGTTATCATCACTAATAACATCCTACACACGTCAGAAAAGATGCGCTTTCCGCTCTACGCAGCTGTACATCCTAATATTATAACCATCGCGCGCATACATTATTGAAACGATTTTGGCGTTAATTCCCATACTAGTAATGTCGTTTTCATTCTGCACCACTTTAACAAGTAAAAGCCATCTAATGACATGCTCGAATAATCATAGCGAGGGCCGAATGACACGCATGAGGCGCCTTGTTACTTGTTTTTACACCATATTTAATATGGGGGAAAATGTGCGTAATTGTTGTATAGCATACCTCTGGAAGTCGGCGAACCTATCGTCGGCTGTAAGGGTTTAATAACAGAACGCAGTGTAATCTGAGCGTGACAACGATTCAATGTTTTGTAATGTTTAACATCACCATGATTTTAAGCGGTTAGTTGGCGACGTGTAATTTTGTAGTGGTTTTTTTATATAAAGCAGTGGTGAAACACCTCCGTGTCCGTTTGATAAGTCATGCGTGTGATTTTAGGTAATTTAATGTAAATGTAACACATTAAGCACTAGAACGGATTTGTAACCTTGTTTTCAGTTTGACTTTAAGGATGTTGAGAAGGTCAGTGACCATATACGGCCAGTTATAATAAACATATTATTATGCAAATCTTAATGATATGATATCATTGTCATTGTGACTGCCAAAGATAAATTAGTACAGGTTGACTAGTATTTAGTAAAACATTTACCTTATTTGGACATTGTAGGAATTTGAGAACGTGTATTTTAATTACGGGACCACATATTAAGTATATGATCAAATGTTATATTGCGTTTCATCAATAATAATGGTTTAAATGTCTTTAGTAACCTTTAAGTTTTTTGTTACAAATTCGCCCACTTATTTTAAGTCATCATCAATAAAATGTATACCTACTTCAAAGAAAGTGTTACTTGTTATTCTGTATACAAATTTATCGCCAGATCATTTTTTATGGCAAACAAGGGATTTTTTAAATTACCTAATAATATTGCCGGATTCCGAACTGCATTATTACCAAAAAGCAGTTTTCCTTAAACCAAAAAATCAGTATGAAAATATCCAATAAGTACATCTAATATCATTAAAATTCTCCGCACTATTTTTAATAGTCACTTACATACCAAAGTGTGTTGATTTATTCTAAATCATGAGCTCACGTGAATATGTGAGGACAATTTAAAATTCTCCACGGCAGCGTCAATAATTCCGTATCTAAGGCGAATATCGATATTTATATCGACTCTTGTTATTCTGCACAAATAAAATAAACCGTTTATTAGGATTCGCGTCGTGGTTCTGTTTCGAAGACTGCCTATTGTTTCTTTGGGGCTATCAATCACCTATAGTTCGGCCGGCCGGGGCCTGGGACACCGGGGGTGAGGGGTAAGAGGGCAAGGGGGGGGGACGCGAATAACGGTTATTGAAATGAGACGAGGCCCCCGCTTTTTTCCAAATTTAAATTTTGATAAGGCAAGTCCCTGTTTTGCTCTAACTGTGTCCTCGTTTGGTGAGGGTGGCTTTTTTGTTTCTGTTCCAACGTCTTTGCGTTTTTGTTTTGGTGTTTGAATTTAGTTTATTATTGGGTAATACAAGGTATTCGCTCCGAGAATTTTGATGTGTGTGTTTCGAAGCTACTGTTTATTTATTATCTACTTACATATCTATTTTAATCACCAGTTAACATGACTTAGCGAAGTATTTGGCTGATAGTAAATCAATATTATGATCTTTCGATTTTTCGAGTCGACATCTTGGCAAGCCATTTGAACGCACAGTTACGCCATAGTTAACACGAGTGTTTACTTGCAACTAGATCAACATTCTAACCAATGTGACGCCCGTATGAATTATGAAATCAAATTATTCTTGCAAAAACTGATCTATACATCATGTCAATCGTGCGCAGTTGTTAATTCATTTTACACCAGTAAAAGTGCGTCGACACAATTCCAAATATTCGGTTATAGGTTTTTTGCCGAGCGAGCCGGCCACGCCGCGCGCCGCTTGAATACGTTATACGAACCAGAATAAAGCCGAATTAACATATCCCGAATCTCCACTCTCGATTCAGACTTTTTGTTATGTTAAATTTTAACTCTCCGTCCTTAAATCGCTGTTTAGAGAAATGGACGACGCATTGACACCTACATTATACAACTCGAGATTTTTTCACTCAAAAGTCCTATTATTTGATACGTCTCATCGATATTCATGGAACCTGAGAGTTGTAAAATGCAATAAAACACAATTTTTATATCTTGTGTTTAGACAGCGGCCGAGAGATGATAACGAAACCTGTAGTCCAGTCGACATTGTAGGACCGGATATCGCCGGCCATTCACAAAAAACCGACACGCACACATGCACGTAGCGTGACGTGTTCACACGTCGTGTTGACACACACGCACGGCCACGGTTCATTCATAAGGAATAGTGCCTTTTACAGCGTCAACAAAATAGTGGTCAGCCATGCGATGGAATATTTGTTAACTAGAGTTTGTCCAATCCAATGAACATTATGGCTATTTGAAATATATTAGTAACAGTGGGAGGTAAGCTTAATAGTACCGATAGAAATCATCCGTCCTTAACTTATTGTAGCGATGTCTTTTAAAATGAACCTACTTTCTTATTACACGAGCTTTTTAACTGCAGTAAAAAGTAAATACAGTTGGTAGATATCTTGTACCATAATTTTAATTTAAGAATCTTTTGTCACGTTTTTTTGGAATTCAAAGTGCCAGTAACAAAAATCCGTGGTTTAAAAATGGAACATGGATACCGAACCCACGCCTCATTTAAGTGAGCAGTGTATATTTTTCAGCGTCAACCTGTTCTTCACTTCTTCCAAAGTATTGGCATCATACATCAAAACACCGTATTACCATCATGACGGACAATAACAAACTGTAAAATACAGACATTGTTATAGGCTTCAGTATGATAAATGCACAATCAAATAGCTTTTAGTCCTGCTCACCCCTGTAATAGAAACGAGATATAACATACGCAAGACAACATTATTTGTACACCACAATCCGTAAAGGTAAACATTTTATAGAGGCGCGCCTAGCACACCCTAGCATGTCGAGATAAAATGACTCATTGGAGTTTAATCCAGTGTCATAAAAATGTCGATGTTGCCTTTATAGTTCCGTTCTCTTTTACCGGACCGTTGACATCGACTATCGACTATCGAGAACCCGTTTAACATCACGTGCTAATTAATTCATATGTAGGCGTACCATTATCGATAGAATTATGTGGTAGCCCTATACTTTATTACGACTATTCGTCTTGTCAGAAAAAAATGATAAAGATGTTTTGTGTCTCGTGCGTGATTTTATAAGGTTTCCGTTTTTAATTAACATAATATGGCTATTATGTGGTATCGAGAGAAATGCTTTCCAAATATTTTGGTGTGGAATTTTATTTATGGCGGCTTTGGAAGTGGTCAGTGTCCATATGGTGTCCAAAGAAGAATGGATTGTTGAATGTATTGATAGAGAACGTGCTTTGTAAGGCAGCTTAAGAATTGTATTGACTATTATCTGCTCTTCCTTCTATAGTGTCGAAGAAAGAAGAATATCCAACACACCAAGAAGTCAAAAGAGACGAAAGTTTCGGTTCAAACAAGGAGTACAATCAGCTAGTTGCTTGCAAGGCCCAGAATTTATTGAAAGGACGTTGGGAACACTCTTTGAAGAGATTTCAATCATTAACCTAAAATTAAGGTTTCGTGATTAAAATCATTACAAAGGCCTTGTTTGATAGGAGCCGTAATGTTTCCAAATATCCAACCCTGATTGACATATTATTTCGCATTAGCTCAAACCATGTTCAATTTGCGCAAACATTGAGTGTCGGTAGTTTGAATTGTTGTATTGAGGTTAATGGGCCGAGTTTGATGTTTCGATATCATTCATTCAAAACGAGAAATGGAGGTCTTCAGAATGGTCGATTCACAAGTAAGGGGTTGACGTTTAGATGACGGTAGGACACTCCGTCAATGACTGACAGTGAATGATTTTATATCTTGTTAATGGGAAGTTAAGACTGCTTTTTGTGCCACTCTTTCTACCTTTATAGCCCAGCGCAACGACTACCTGACTTGACCCTGAGATTCTTTTCTAGATGAGGTAGTTTCAAGTGTCTAAAGAAAATTACGTGATGAGAATGTTAACAACCTATTTACAGTAAGTATGAATTGATTGAGTTTCCTCCAAACGAGGAATCCGCAAGTCGCTACAACAAGATTTCTTCTATTGGAAGCTTCTCTAGATCATATATTTTTGCCAACATTACTGGCAGTCAGACAACTACATATAGATTATTTATCGGCAATCAACCTACTTTATTGGTAGGTAGGTAATGTATAGGACAAACATAGATCATTGTCTGTTTCTTGACTCCTACTTCAGATCTGCTGCCTTTGGCATAAAAATTTTTCAATTTATCTATATAATACTGGAGACCAAAGCATCATATATCTTACTAAGAATTGCCTTGATAACTACTTGCTTATACAGTTTTGGCAATGTTGTCATAATTTAGTTAATTTGTCTTAATATTAATCAAAGCCTTAGTCCATCAGTGGACTGTAACGGGCTGATGATAATGAGCATTAATCAAATGTTTTAAAACGACAATCTTACTTTGCTTCTGGCTTGTATATTTCCTTGCTATTGCCTCTTAGAATTAATGGTTGTAATTTTAAAATCTTGTTTTAGAGACTTCATTGACAACATTGTATAGTATTAACGCTCGTATAGTTAAGTTCTGAACGACTTGTGAATATGTCTTGGTGTAGCGTTAAACACATCATAAAAGGTAAAGTGCTGTGTTTACATTGAGCTATAAGGACGATCTGGTGCTTACTGCTTAGACTTACAAAGTTGGGTTACTGGAAACAAGACTTTGAATAGATCAGTTGTAGAAATGGTGTCACTAACGTTTTAAATTACTAACTACTTAAATTACTTTAATTAGCATGTGTTTATTGGAATAATAGGGCAACGTTAGGGCACACCCATGGTCGATAGCTAAGAATATTTCATTTTTCATAAATTTTATGGTAATTTTTGATGTACGAAACTTTGGAGATTGCGTGCAATGATGCTTCAAAATTAATATTTATATATTAAATAAGAAAGATTGAAATAAGAAACGTTAAACTTAGTTCGCTTAAGTACAAGAGCTGCGCACAACTCATTATAAGTACTAAGTAATTTAAACATGTATCAAATGAGCTTCATTTATAAAACATGTACGAGTACCCACGAGAAACTTTATATTTCCTTTTGCAATTATATTTCGCTTATTTGTCAATCCGTCGCAATCTTCAAAATTAAGCAATTTAAAATTTGGCATACCTAACAAACTCGTTCCACACCCATTGAGATTGGCCGCATATTTCCGTTGCAGGAGGGTAAATCTGCTACGCCATGAATACCATGATTATATCCAATTGTAGGAACAGCAATTATGGTTGATATTGTCATCTGGCAGACAGGTGTCATCAATAGGGTGTGTGCTGTAGCTAAGATTATGATAGCCATGTTGGTTATTGGTTATGTGGTTGTGCAGTCACCAAGCATAGTAATTATCTTTTCTTCACTGCCCATTAGAAGTCCCTGAGTGGGTCTATGATTTAAATAAGTTAAGAAAGAATTTGACGAGAACGCAGCAGAATTATTATCTAAATATTTTCTCTATTTACTTTCTTTTGCCTTAACGAATGATCACATCTAAAAAGAAAGATATATCAATATAAATCCATATTTATTAATAATTAAAATTAATCTCGCGTTCCAATTAAGGCGGCGCGATAATTTGCAGCTTGGCGCATAAACTACTGCTGATGGACTAATCCTCGTGGCTACACGCCGAGGGCACGTTGTAAATTACTCGATCGCTCGCCAAGGAGACAAAGGATCAGGTTTATTCTCAGTTATAATGCATGTTTCAAGTGAAGATATATTCACTTGAAACGAAAAGTAAAAACAATATCCTATATTTACCATATTATTATTACTTATACTATAATTATTATCCCTATACTGGTGAATGTGAAAATCTAATTTAAGACGAATATGCAAACCTGTTCGCAGCTAGCATCGGATTCAAAATATGGTATTTTCTTCAAGCTTTTAGCTAGTTAACTATAAACATTAATTTAATTTATAAAAATTCTATTGAATTGTTAATTGTTATATACATGATAGTTTATGTTAAAATGAAATGATGAATTATGTGATAGTCTCACGGATAACTTCTCAGCAACTGTAATTAATAAGAAGCTGCATACCAAGAATTTGGAACACGCATTCCCATATTTAAAGCAATATAATGTTTTAATTGACATATTTGATGAAATCATCTATGTATACGTCTTGATTTGCCCATGATTGTCATCTCTCCGCATATTCTAACATTATACACCATAAAATATGGTGATCATAAAAGCCGTTGACATCGACCGTCAAAAAATTTGTCGACTATTAATATGCGTTTCCGTTACCCAATGACTAATACGACATATTTACCTAAAATGCAAATAATAAGTAAGAACGAAGACAAATAAATTAAACATTAGAGAATAATTAAGTAGGCTTTAAGCTGTCATAAATTACATGAATGAAGTTTCTTTTTGAGTAAATAAACGTAGATGTTAATGGGTTAATGTCCGCAGGTGAAGAGCTGACAACCTGTTGTGGACAGTTGATCTTTGAACTTGCACGTGTTGGCTGTTGACAAACCTACTAATTGTAAACTACTGTTACTAAGATAATGAGCTCTCTAAAAAAATATTAGCCGTTCCATTTTTAAAATCTTGAAGTTCATAATATAAGGCGGCTAAATTTGCAAGGTAGTGGAAGACGGGTTCTTAATTTGTAACAAACCTCTTTTATATACTTTTAAAAATGTTAAATTAAGAATATTGAATTCAAAAAACAGAAAATAAGTACGAACAGAAAGGTTTCTTTAATTCCATGTTATCTATTCTTACTCCGAGGTGTTTATCGTCGCGAGAACTGAAACAAGACATCAAATAGTTGCAGAATACCCCGGCCCGGCCGGACATGCTCTCGCGCACTACAAATTACAATCAACACGGCGGACATGTTCGCACGTGGGGACGGCCGCGGCCCTATCCCTATCGATTTACAACAAACACACACACCAAGATTATTTTATAGTAATTTCTCTATTACGATATCTCCTTAGGTGTTTATTCGCGCGAGTCCTGTTCAAGATAACAGCGATTTATATCTTCATTATATTATGTTTGTACGAAAGTTATTTTTTTACGTTGCTTTGTTGCGCTACAATGTCTCTGAAATGTTTATGCAATGTTGTACGCACCAGTTGTACTGTGGAGTGACATCAGGTGGCGTTTTTTGTTTTATTATATGAATTTTAACCTGTCTTCAGACTATAATGAATGTATGTATGGAATAAGTGCGAGTAATATGGGTAGGTAGGATACTTTTTGTTAACTGAAACGTTTTTACTAAAAGCCCATATAAAACTGTATGTTAAAAAGTTTTCAATCAACTTAGATGATATTATAAAAACTTGTGATTAAATAATTCAGTTAATGTATTTAACAGATGCGTTATGACAATACTAGAAAACAAGCCGTTAAGGAACACAACAAAAAACACCAAACATTGTGACACCTAGAAAGCCGTAAGCCATTAGCTAAAACATGAGCAATGTATGAATCAGAGGTGTTTATACTAAGACAGGGCATGTCGAAACGTCCGTCAGCTCTCGAGGCGGCCTCGAGGCGAGCGATTAACAAGCAAGGGGCGGGCAAGGGGAACGCCACTACCACACATTACAAACAAATGACACTCGGCATTTTTTGTCACATAATTGTTCTAATTTCAAATTATTTTGAATATGATTATTCCAGAATGCTCGCTCGAGGCAGTTGACAGCGCCTCGAATTAAGCACATGTTATTGTTATTTATTTAGGTGTCTCTTGTCGAGGCACCTATCTTATGAGCGCATCTAAAGCCGGAGGAATGTAATGCTCATATAATGTGCAGGATAAAGATGTATTACCCTATAATATACTGCGCCAGGCTTTCGTGCCCCGCTCAATTCGAAGGCCCGGCCTAATAGTTTTCCAGCGAGCACTGATTTACAATCAGGATAGGACTGTCGATCTGTAGCGTTGCGCCTACGCACATTCACTATTATAGCTAGCAGCTACACGTATTATTTATGGTAAGAAGCTTTCCTAAGGATTATGGAGGCCGGGCGTCAACAATGCAACTAATAATTTTTAGGTTCCTATTGTTGCCGTTGTATCAATATTTTGTTAACTTTTATTTGGTTGTCTAAATAAATATATGTATTCTCTAACGGAATATAAATTGCGTTTGAATATTTAAATTGTACTATCATAAAATGTGAACTTAGTGCGACATAAAGTGGCGGGCTGACGGTTCGCATTTCTCGTTACGTAGGCCCGGGATCCATGAAATACGTTCACAAACAGATGGCTAAACCTTTGATTACTTTAGAATTACGAGTGGCGTGGCGTACTTGATTATAATTGCGTGGACAGCGCGGATCTGATTTGCGTGACCAATCCTGCTCAGGTAATGACGCGCGCCTACCGCCCGGCATCGCTGCGTTTCAGATTAAAGCTTCGGCATTAGTACTTGAGCGAAGCGGTGCTGAAAGGCTTAGGGTAGGTCTCTGTAGGCGGCGTGTGTGAGCTCAATATTGATCCATATTAACCTTGAGGTGTACTCAGGCAAACTTATCATTTACTAGCTTTTGCCTACAGCCTCGCCCGTGTTAAGTAGCCTATGTTCTATCTCGGGTCTTGAACTTTCTACATGCCAAATTTCATCAAAATCCGTTTAGCGCTTAGTCGTCAAGGCGTAACAGTTGGACAGACGGAGTTAGTTTCACGTTTATAATTTTAGTATGAATGACGAGATGTATTCTGTCTTGTGTCTACGTAATAGTAAACACAAGCGCCTAGATACCTGATATCTTAACCGCTAGGTTTGTGTTAATTACAAGAACATTACACAGATATAAAATATTTTTTAGGTTTTGTTTTTTTCTTTCCCACCATTCATAATGTGTCAAAAACGTACATTTCCAAAGCATCGCTTCATCATCTCTTATCGCTGGCAGCGCGCCCTCTGCCGGCCGCGTGGCGCGACCGCCTCACTTTCGCACTTAATCGAGAAATATGGCGCGTGCCCTTATGCCTTTATTTATTACCACAGCTCTCGGATTAAGAACACCGATTTATATTGTCCTCATTAGTGAACCTAAATTGATTAGCGTAAGCTTTCGTTATGGTGTTACGTAGGCAATATTTAAATGTAAGCTGTAACTTTCTAGGCAATTTAAGGATACATTTTCTGGATTACCTACTGAAATGTTGTGTATTGGTATTAACGTTTTCAGTAGATTTGCGTGCGTAGTATGTCAGGATTATTTGTCTTGTTGTGGCTGTAATTCATAGGGACATAATTAACGACGTCTCGGCCTACGGTGTACTGCAGGCCACAAAAAGATACCAAATATTCAGAACGGTTGCATAATTTACAGTCCGAAATAGCTGTAGGAAGCGGGGCACTTCCCGCGCCGTCACAGGCACACGCGACGAAAAACTTCGCGTGATCCACTAGTCTACTTCATTATATTAATTACCCCATGTTAGTTCTAGATTACACCGACACCACCCTACAACAATACAGGTATACTCGACAGATAAGAGAGACTCGATTTATAGCTTGCATTTCTTTTGTCAGCTTTGAAATTGTACTCGCATAAGTTAACCGAGATTAAAGTAATCGAACTTATAAATTTTGTCGCCTCACCTTTATAAGGCCAACAGCGGTGTCGACGCGAACTTTGTTCAAATTAATGGGCCGCATTATCAGATCGAGCCTGGTACATGGCGTTTATGCTGAGATAATTTTGTGTGGAGAATATTTTGTTCGTTTTTTTTTTAATTCTTTTCGCGCTTGTTCCCGTGGGTTGACTTGTGATGTAAGCGAGATCACGACTCGGCGTAGGCGCTAAGATTGTTCGGCGCGTGAAAAAACAAATATGTATAAATTAGTGTCCTACACAAATACGATCACATTCGGGGCTAACATGGAGTAATCTGTCGAAATAAATTCGGATTTATTTAAGCTGCCATGATTTCGTAGGAAACCGGGGAAAGTATCAGATTGATGCAATTAATCAAGATTGAGTTTATAATGGTTTTTAATTTCCATATACCAATTAAGAATCTGGACGACGCATTCATAAAATTAAGTTACAATTCTATATCCCATATCCGAATTTGTAAGCTTTATATGGCATAATCATAACTACCAATAGAAAACTCTACTACTTCGATACCTAACTTGGTCTAACAGACTGATAAATCCTGGACTGGAATTTTTACTGGTATAACATCACTAATAATAGTAAAGTTATACCTAACCAATAAAAAAATTCTTCTGAATTTCTTTTCGACCAGTACCGTGTTCCTAGTTCCGGATGAGGGGTTCAATGCTGCCTCTTTGGTTACTCTATTGTTTTTGAGAAGTAACTAACTGTATTCGCTCCCAGGCCATTTTTCGTTCATGTTGAAAGCCATTATAATTATCGGTATTTTATTTACCTATGTAAATTAAAAACACGTTAAGCCGACGTTATCGCACGTTGTCAAAATAGCTCCACCAACTAAAATAACGGTTATATCAATAGATAAATATTATAAATTTACTAACTCATATATTTTTCTTAAACACTGCCATTTCGGGTGTCAAATATTCTTCTCTAATGTGTGTTAAAATTGCCACTGAATGTTATTTTATTGTAATGTGAAATATCATATTTATGTATAGCTGTTTGAATATAATATTAATATCCATGTTCTTTTATTATTTATTGTAATATATATGTTTGAGTATGTTTAACATTCTTAGTGGCTTTATAAATTCAGTATGTTAACGCGATCGCACCTGCTTACCTTTGATAAAGAATTAAAGATGATATACGTTTCACTGGGATTGGCTTTAAGAGTAAACAATATTTCACGGTACTTTAATTTAAAATAATATTATTACATACAAATATACATAAAGTCACGCCTGTTTGCCAGAGGGGTAGGCAGAAAACTCTATGCAGGTGGTATGGTTTTTATTGTGACTAAAAGCCCGTAAATAAAAATAGATAAAAAGAACCTTTACCTATTGGTACTAAAATGATTTCATAAATCAACATTTAACGCCTAATCAATTTATATCCAATGATTCTGAATTCAAATTATAAATAGACAACACAAATATTGAATTATATCAACATCAAAAGAAACAAATGAATAAGTCAGCAACAAACTATCACATCGGCGATAAAGAAAAAAGTACAGCCAATAAAACAATGAAGCATCATAAAATGCACTAAAACCTTTTTACTGGGACTGGCAGGAAACCCCTAATCCGAACATGTCGTGTCCCAAACAGTATGCTAGTAGGGATACTAATTAAGTAACTAAACAACGCCCAATAGCCATGAAATTCCTTATAGCAGCGGTAAACCAATTCCGTAGCACTTTAGACGCGCGCGCGCAGTAATTTAATTGACAAATAAAGGTACATGTTAACTATAGGCACGGTGTTGACGACACTTAAGAAATATTTAGTTGTGGAGTGTTAAAATATGTGGTGCGTGAAAATTGTTAAGATTTAAGTGGCTGGCTTGTTGGAACCGATTTCTCTGATTTTACATAACGTAATATAACGCCTGTATTCCCCAAAGGGCTAGGCAGAGGTGCACATATTGTACACCCACATTTCGCCAGTTGTTTTAGGTCCCAGTGAAATAGGGGGCGAGCCTATTGCCATTAACCTGGCCGAAATCCAGACTCCGTGCTCCTACTGAGAATTACCTAATGCAAAAACCCAATAACACATTGCTCGACCCGGGATTTGAACCCAGGACCTCGTCCTCAGCAGCACCACTAAACCAACGAGGCAGTCTTTCTCTGATCTTATTTATTTGTTTACTTCATCTAAACATGATACATCAGTTGTGTTAAATTAAGCTCATCACGCTGTTCTTGAACTATGATGTCCCTGACATTGCTTGCAACGTTTTTCGGAAAGCACGGTATTAGTTCGCCCCTAGATATTTCTTCCGAGTTGGGGGTGTTATTTTTCCGCGAGATTTATATGAATAAACTCATACAAGTTCAAAAGGTACCGTACGGCAAAACCTTAAGTACCTACATAATAATTTGTTGTGTATAAATTGAGAAGAAAACGCAGCATTACCTTAAGTAACAATACGTACCTACTACTTGACTTAAGTTTATAGTATATAATTGCATAACATTCATCCAAAACTTATTTAATCACAATAAATATCTTAAGTTCTTCGTTTAAATGTCAAGCCTATGAATTTACGCGTTGCCTTAACATTCAGTTGACCCTCACGACAAAATTATGTATTTCACTGTATAATAAACGACGAGAAAGCTATAAAGTTCACTCACAGCTACGCATTAATATCTTTAAAAATTACAACGAAGAAGTACTCTCTTACAATGACATTACAAATCGTCACCCCATAAAATCTCGATGTCGCACTTGAAATGAATAATTAGTGGTGTTATCACCGAAACAAGGGGCTTTGTCTTAATTATTGCACCATTATAAAGTTCCCCTCGACCCCCAGTGATACCAAGAAATGAAACTTGAGAGGGCAAGAAAATCTTGCAAGACAAGTCGAAGTATTAATTAATTCTAGCCACCATCGGTCGGTTTATTAAACGCTTAATTTCCATTTAGTGGGCACGGACTGCAAGGAAAAATCTTGAATGACTTGGATTTTCCTTGTCTAAGGGAAGGGGCGAGGAATGTAAATGTTTTGTCGCGGTTTCATTTGAATTAATTAATGGATTTAATGAACGCGAACTTTTTCATCCGGCCGCCGTTTTCTGTAACAATGTTTATGGTAAATAAAACTTGTCAAGGAAATGCTTTTTTGTCCATCTGTCGGTTTTTTCTTTTTAATTCGCTCGGTTTGTTGGGGCCGCGAGTTGTGCGGCGGATTGTTTGGATTTATTCGTGTAATTAGTGAAGTTTGTTCCGTTAGGATTATTTTTGTTCTTTTTTGTGTAACAAATTGGGTGGAATTCAATTTAGAGGTGAGTTGGATTGTATAAAAAGCACTCGATTGTTTCAAATTAAGAACTTTTTAGGGACCCCTAATTCTTCTGAAACAGGTAACGAAATGAAGACAAAAACAATACACAATCGAAAAAAGTATATGTTTTCTATCCGCTTCCTTTGATCAATTAAACAACAAAACATTCAACTTGGTACACAAATATCAATGATGTGTAGACTTATACCCACCCATAGGAACACCCAACGATTTAATTAAAACAACATTCTAAATGAATGCGTAAACATCTTCTAAATAATCAAACGGCTCTTTATGAAATGATTATTAAAATCTTTCCACAAGAAAGGCGAGAAGCCGGCTTCGGAATAATGATAAATCGCGTCAAATCCTCCCCGCAATTATGACGGACGCCGACTAAATTAAACATAGACTAAAAATTTCAAAGCCGAGTCTCCAGTCACTAATAAATTACGCGAGCGAAGGGTTAAAGAATAAAAAATGAGATAGCGCTTGTTCTATAATAATTTAACCCGTTTAGCGCAGTCGTCGAGTAATAAAGATTAAAAAGTTTATTTTTTAACACTTTCGGTGCTAATGAGGGGGCGTTGGAAACAATTTGAGGGATTACCTTCTAAAAGCTTCCGTCAGGTTTTTAATTGAGACTTTTTTGTGGGCCGAAAGGCTTTTAGCCCCTTTGACTGAGTCTCGCGCCTTGCCTTTGTGCCTTCCTCGCCGGTGATCTATTAATGAAGGAAAGTATTTTTTTATCTTTACAAATGACGTGTTTTTTAATGTTTTATAAATATTTAACGTAATTTGATAGCTGTTGTTTAATAGATTTTGATTAAGTTGCGGTCATGGATGACTGCTCCTTTATTGAAATTGATTAGGTATGGTTTTAAGTTTAATTTGTCAAGGTTTTTATGCAACGGTTAGTTATAAATAATGTAATAAAAAATAAATTACTTATCGCGTTCTCTTGCAAATCAAGTAAGGTTAAAAACGAATTTTCATTTCTAAAATTTGAATAACAGTCTACTCTTTTGAAGTCAATTGATGTATATAATTATAAAAACACAAAATAAGCATAAAGAACTCCATATAAAAGAGACGCGGAACGTAAAAAAACATAACTCTAATCTCAAGTAAGACATTACGAGAATACCAATGCATGCGCGAAAAATCGATCGCGCGTTGCCGTCTTAAATTCCTCACCCTTTTCGAGGGGGCTCCCCCAAAAAAAACGAAAGAATAGAAGAGGGAAAAAATCTAAATCGTCTCATATCTCCCCCCCGACCCACCCCGCCCCCGGACACCTCCGACGTCAAGCACCCTCCTTATTTCGTATGCGAGCTCCTCCAGCAATCATTATAAGGATATCGATTAGGGCTACGTCTCTAACCTGCCCATATCTTTGTAGAACACTCATGTGTACACAGGATTACTTCTGGCGACTTTAACGACATTTTTAGCTGTCCATGTAAATTCTTGCAAAATGATTAATGTGTCGTATGATGCATTCTTATAATTATTACGATCCAACTTCTTTATAAGAGGTGTAAAACAATCTACGAATACGTTGAACTGTAAAGACCCTTGCGACAAAATTTCTTACGCCTTCTCACCTGATTTGCTTTATTACTGCGACAAAGTAAGGTACCAAACTATTCCATACCTAGAACACATACATTATATCAACAAATAAATATTACTATACACGATTGGTTCCGAAGAGGTAAGACGAAGGAGACTAGTTAACAACCGAGGACGGCCCTCGCATAAGCAGATGCAAATTGTTCCCGTTAAACTATTTCGGAAGGTAAACATAGAGGGGTTGGGCCCACGTGCTCGCAGATCCGACCAACGAGATTAAAAATGCTGGATGGGAGACCGCGGGGTCGAGTACGAGCCAAGAAATATTGGAGTTCACGAAGAAAGCCGCTTTGGGGATATGTAAATAGGAAACTACAAAAGTAATGTTTGAGTTTGGGACGTCGTGCGAGTGAGTGGTCGCTGGATTATTGCCGCCGATATTGTGCAAGCATATCCAATTTAAATTGAGATCGATGTTTGGTTTATGTTCGGTAATAAGGAAATTTTTCTATCTTTGTACAGGTAGTTCATCTATATTATGTACAATTTCAAAGTTTTGCATCAGTCAGCTCTTATTTAGGAAACATGACTTCATACATAGAAATCATACGAGGTTCGGTCATAAATTTTTACCACTAAATAAAACGGTCTTTTCAGCCATTCATATTTAGTGAAATATAATTTTTATTTTACTTCTTAATCATACCTTAATATTGTAGAAAGTCTAGAAAACAAAAACATTAGATATGTACAAAGAAAATATCACAGAGCATGTTTTCTAAAACTCTATCCGTAACAGGCACTTGTGAAATCCACGCAACACAAACAGTTACGTTCGACAACACAATTGAAAGAGACATCTACCCACGGCGACACAAAACTAATGACGACTTGAATTCTAACAAACACAATGGTATAAAAAAAAACAGTAAAACTGCTCTCGAGTCGTCTCCGAGACTTGAATAAAGCGAAAACTAGGATCTAAGGAATCCTGCAGACGATACTTGATTGTATACACGCGACTGACCACTGCAGGGAAATAGGTAAAGTTGAAAAAAACCTAAGTCTCGGCGATGAGAGCAGACAGCATTTTGAAGTATGAAAAAAAAAGTATGAATATAAATATTATTCTACGTCTGTAATTGGATATTTTTGCTGTTTAATTTTAATGACCTATGTAAACTTTGGAAGATAATTTTGGACGTAGCGATTTAAAGATATTTTAGTCGCACCCTTAAAAATATTTTGGTATGCAAAATGTTTTACCTTTTAAAAAAGACTGCTGCAGTGAGTTATCTTCATTGCTTTACGTCACCCGTTGCCGGGAAACTACGTCATTGTTTTACTATTTAGTAAAATTTCATTCCTTATGTTTTACATTTTTTCCCGTTTGCTAAATATAGTCGTCTGTCTATAAAATTACCCAATATAGCAAGTGATAATTTCAAGTTAATTTAAAAACAATTGATATCTTGACATTTTTGGTGCTTAGAGAAACTAAAAGGCTTTCTTTGGTTTTTAGCGATACATGATGTGCAAAAATGGTTATGAAAGCATTTGGAAAGGTAAGATATTATTTGATAAAATATTTAAATAAGTGCAAACAAATGCTGAATTACCTAACATACGGAGAAGAGCGTAAAGAACTTTCGGTCGATTGTCTAATTTAATTTGACCACCAAATACGTAGCATAAAACTTGATTAAGGGCAAGTATACATAGTTACAGCAATATCCACGTTTTGTAAGTGCCTAATTCCGTTTGGCTGAATCTAATAAATCCCAACCGCTGAGCGGAGAATATCTCAAAGCTGTTTCATTATTCGGCATTAGCCGGCGGTCGGCCACGCAAATCTTGGCGTCCCTCAGCCCCGGCCAAGAGCCCCCAATTTCCCTCATTACTTACCTCCCGTCCGAGACAATGGCAAGACGACGACAAGAAAAAAATAATAATAATTTCAAGTGGAATAACGCTGAAAATCTTTTCACGGAAAGAAGAATTATTGTTGTTTTGCAAGCGAGCTCTCAGAGACAAAATGCACCATCCTTATTACGCTATTGTTCGGTGTTACAGGCTTTATTCATTTTTACTTGGCTCGACTTGAATGCTTATTAATTTAAGGCCGTGATAAGCTCGGATTCTTTTGAATGTACGAAAGAAATGTCTGGCTATTGTGATGAGTTATTTTACATCCCATTAGAAGAATTCTTAGAGTTCGCGAAATGTTTCGATAATGATGTTAAAACTCTTAGGGTATTAATTTTTTTGAAGATGGTATTTTTTTCAATAAAATCTCAAGTTAACGTATCTACGGATGTCTATTTTTGATTTATTTTATAAAATACGCATAGTCTACAGTAACTCATTTTAACTTGTGTATCAAAATCATGTCGCTCATAACATAAATATAAATAAAGATTATTTTATTTTATTTTTTTTATTTTATAACATGTCGTTGTATGTTATAATATTCTTGAATTAAATAAACAGGTTGCTAACGCGACTTCGACTCAGCGAATAACAAGTTTCCATAAACAAAAGGACTCGACAATGAACCGCGAATGCGCGGACACTAAGCAAACTGTTTGTATTACTTTAGATAACTATTGAAAGTTAAATTTTCTAAATTTGTTGCTAGGAAGACTAAAATATTGGACGCAATTAGTATCCGCTGTTAGGAACTTATAGTATAATAGCTAGTCAGCCAGTCAAGCGGTTATTAAAGGTTATGTTATACACAACATAGTGAAGAAATTAATGCATGTAAGCTCTGAAATAAGTACACATAATGAAACGTAAATATACATCACACGAAACGCTTTATGGTAATCGAAATATGCCGAAATATGTTGTTAGAGGGTAGAAAACTACCGGTGAACATGCAAGGGATGAACTAAGCTTTCATATTTTGCGGGTAGCCGTAACGAAGCGACTCTGAAACTTTCCTGCCGTATGTCGTTCGAGTTTTTTAAGACGCCCATAAACATTCCAACAAGGCTTTTGTGCCACTATTTGAACAACGCTGCGATGTGAATCGTGGCTCGTAATAAAGTCATTTTTACAACATTCGACTAACACAAATTACTTAAAATGTCACATAAACGAATTTGCGGGGACGTTCGTGTCGTTCTCTGTGAAAATCTCGAGTTTGGACCGCGAAGGCGACGCGGTCGGCAGCTAGCCGGTCTCCCCCGGGGGCCGAGTCAAGAGTGATTACGAATTTTAATTATTTTTTTAAGCCGGTGGCGGCGAGGTGATGTTTCCCCGCCGAGGCTTATGCAAACAATCGACTTGCACTTGGAATTAATCCGACTCTGAGTTTTTTCCTTCGCGACAAGGAATTAACAAGCAAAGAAGTCATTAAGTCGGAAGATATTCGAGGATTCCTTTTAATTGCGGCTTTCTTGACGGCCGTTTTCTAATTGGTTCGTGTTGGCGCGTTGCTTGGAGAATTATTTTTTAAATTTGTTAGTTGTTTTATTATCTAATGTAATTAATAACATCATGAAAATCAAGGTCAAGACTGAGGTTCATGAAGCTAAATAGACCAGAACAGAAAACTATTGTCCAAGTATTCCAGAGGACTGATATAACTCCTAGAAATTAGCCAAGGATTGATAATACGTTGCCTAAAAATGTCATGATAAAAATCATATACTTAATTTAAACTCAAGATTCTATTGTAGTAACCTTCGGTTTTACTGTTGGCACTATCGAACGCGTCATGCAAGTTACTGTGTGTCATTACTGTGCATAACACACCCCCTATTATCCAATTATTTCTAACCTTTCAGCGTGGGCCGCTTCAGTGCAGTAATTACTCCACTTGGTAAGTTTAAACGTGGTGCATGACAGTCTAAGTGATTGTATGCGGTGGAGTACGGTACCGCTAATGAATTATTTGTGGCTCGCGTGCACCAATCGCAACGTCTCTAATTATCTTGCTGTTGGATATTATGTTATGACGTGGCAGCTTTTGATTTGTAATTAGGCTTGAGGGTTTTCTAACCGCTTGACTAAGACGTGGTAATTGTCAGGTTTTGAATTTTGAATGTTGAAGTATATGATAAAGGAAAATTTAGGAATGAGGTGCATGGATTGGTATTATGTCGTTCAAAGAGGTTATCCTTGTATACCACATAAGAGTGATATGAGAGATGTAGGTGAAACGGAAAAAAAGTGTTGTCTTAGCTCAGAAATATGATGCTAACAATGAAGGATCTCTGTGTAACTTGAGGTCACTAATAAAAAAATCTAAAACTCTAGGCTATAAGCCTACATGTCATTTGAAGAGTAGCAGACTTATTTTCTAGAAACAACCATGGTTCTATAATGGATTGTATAGAATAAAATAAACCGAAGTGATAATTATGAGATTTGTATTTATCGTTACATCACAACAATATTACTCATCACTCACAAATGCTCCAATTCCATAATGCCTACGTCTGCCCACTTAAATTTGGCACATTATCTAAAACCAGCAATAAAAAAAATATCGTAGGCAAATAATTTGGCATTCTCCAAACAAGAGAACAAATAAAAAGGCTGATTGAGCACCCCCGCTATAATGACTCATTTATATTAACAACCAAACTCATCAATACTCATTCACTCGATTCGGAATTTCCACGAAGATCCTCCTCTAATTGAAATTGAAATCTGATTTCCCTCCCTCGGCATAGCTCGGTGATTAAAAGTATAAGAAAAAAATACAAATAATCAAATTACAATATTGCTAACGACTCCTCAGAATCCTTTTATATTTTTGGGGAATAAATTAGAGACGGAGAAGGGAAAGCCACGCTCCTGCACACAACGGATAACGATTTTCGTTTTTAAGCAGTTGTTGCTTGTAATGAGCGGTTGCCGAAGGAAATGTTTTGTGGGGAATCAAGTTGAATTAGGTACAATAATGTTACCTTATCAAAGAATCCTGTGACTATTTATAGGTACAATTTTAGTCCTTGGGTGATGCATAGGCCTATACACTACCATCTTGACTCAAATAAAATATTTTTGTGTGTCAATATTCCATAGCAACGTAGCGTAGATCTAATCTAGCAACTATGATTTAATAGTGAGAACTTTATATATATAAAATGTGACAAAAAGCCTACTTAACGCAAACCATGAACTATCTAAACACTGATAAATAAAATTAATTGTCAAGAGTATAGTTAAAAGTATAGGTATAAACTGTAGCATGGCATTAAAATCTACATAAAGTAAGGCGAAACAAATTTTAATATTTATTTATCATTAATCCAGTAAGGTAGACGTGTGTATTTTTCATTGCCATTAAGTGTATAAGGTTCGTGAAGCAGAATGAAAAATTGCCCTATTTTGAGGATGGATGGCGCGAATTAAAGAAGCAATTACTCATCGGAAAAGCACGGGGGCGGAATGTTAATAAGATGAGACTATGGGTGAGAGATATTTTTCATTTGGTCTCCTCGGACATTCACGAATTCGTAATTAAGATGTAAATGTTCAGACTCTCATGGAATAATATTTTAAGACACGCTAAGACTTGATGAGTGGGGCTTTACTTTTTGTAGAATGCACGTGTCTATATTTAGGCGGTATGAACTTATTAAGCACTGTTGCAAACTTAGTAAACGGTGCATGACTGATGCCTGTCTGTACTAAATCAAGATTTTAATTACTCCATAAAACCATATGTATGGTGCAATATTTATTTTCATCAAACACTCTTCGTTAGATCTTATAATAAAGCCTTACGTTTATCCTATATAAAAAAGAAACACTTTATAAATCCCGTTTTATTAAAAAAAATCTCCGCTAACCTAACAATCGGAGTCGCTTACCATACTAAAACAATCCAAGGTCGCTATACGAGCAGACAACGTACGTGCGACTAGCCAGTGTCTGGGCGCCTCACGTTTTCGCCCCATGTTAAGCTCTCGAATTTTCTCCTAACTTTTTCCGCTCCAGGCCACTTATCACCCCCCTTCCCCCCACTGGTCCATCGAGCTCGACCACTAATTGCGTCCGTTAATTAGGAAACGTCATGAGTGTTTACCGAGTAGCTAAGTGTGAAGTTCGCTCCCCACTAATGCCTCGGCGTGAAATTACTTCCGCGCCAAGTTGAAACTTTTTGAGAAATAAACTTGGTAGGATTAATTAGCTGATGGGAGGTGGATTAACCGCTGCGTCTGCGCTCTAACAAGATTATAAGAGTTCTGTTTCCACAACTTTTCAACCTTACTTACGTTAATTCTGTTTGTTCCAATGTTTTAGTGTTAGCTTCTATGTAAACACTTGATGGAACTTCACGACATTTTCTTTCTTAGAAATAATTACGGTGTAGCTGGTCGATAAACTTACTTATTCTTTAGTCCCTACTTTCATTTTGGTCTAATAGACATTTGCAATTATACTGGACGAATTAATTGTATTGTCTCTCATTTCTATTATTATAAAACGTTCCTAAATAAGCATGAGTAAATAGTAAAAGGAAAACAAAGATGGCAGCGGTACGTCAAAGGAAATGAATCGTGGCGAGGTGTCAGTGAGCCGGTAATTAACACGTAGCCGGCTTAATTACGGCCAGCATTGAGCCTAAGTGAAATGTGTCATCCGGCCGTTGTTGGCCGCAGACGGCCTTAAATCGTCACACGTAATACCTGATTCATTGACACGGTTAATGAATTTATTAGTGACGATTGTTATTGATTAGTGGGAGAAATGAGAATCGTTTGTATTGTATTCTGTATTATGTAGTTTCATGCTGATAGACTCTTAAGGCGGTTCCTAATTAAGGCTAAAATAGGAATTCTCTTTAATTATGAATGCAGACAAGCTGTTATATTCGTAGAGACTTATCATAAATGTCTGATCCACCCGCATAATATTAAATATGCATTGCACGTCTGTTAAATCATTTAGAATCTTAAAAATTCAAAGTATAAAAACGCGATGTTGCAAATTACGCGAGTTCCGTATGATTTTGTTTTGTTATGACAGCGCGAGTTGGCAACGCTGGGTTCGGCGACCCCACTCCGAGTTTTAATGATAAAAAAATTCGTACAGAGGGGAGGCGAGTAAGTGCCATCGAAGGAGGGAAAAAACTACGGAGGAAAATATTTGGCGCGACAGGTTGCCTCTCCCCGCGAGCGAGGGGGACCTTGATAAAAATTAAATCTTAACGACGGAAATTTAAAGATGACGCTCCAACGATCAAGAAGAGTGTACATCTGAGCCCTGGGGCGCTTTAATTGGGCCGAGTACCGACAAGACGTACTTCTTTTATGTACTCCGTTGATTGATTGGTACATTTACGGCAGATCCCCTGTCAAACGTTTTAGGCAAGACATGTATTTGTTAATGTTTTTAATTCCAGTTTTTCGCCTCGCATCCTCGTATTTCTTGTTATTGCGACCAGCTCCCACCGGCTTCTGCTGAACATTTCGCATTGAACATTTAGTGCGATGTTTATTATCTACCATTCGACGTTTTACTATGAATTACATATTCATAGAAAATTATGAAATACGCGTTTAACTTTGATAGCGAAACGATAGTGTGCTGAGAAATATTATCGGGGAAATTATGATCTGTCGGAATAATTTTCTTATTGTTCTGGGTATTATTATGCGTAAGTTTGCAAACTGGTATGGTAAGGTTTTATATTACTTTATTATAGCCTCACAGTCAGCGTAACTACTTAACGGATATTTACTATTTAGACAAATCAAATACAATGATTAAAACTCATGTTGCCTAAATTCTCAGAATAAATCCATTTCGAAGCAATACATACATAAACATAAACTGTAATTGCATACGTAGGTATTGGTATCATATACCTACTATTTAAAACCCCAGACACGAAGAAATTACATAAAAATAAAAGCAGTAACTCAAATTCGCGACCGCATTGAAATTCAAATCGGGATGCAAAGAGATTTGCATTGGACGGCATCGAATATTGATTTTCCTACGTCTTGAGGGCCACCATTGCAATCCAACTTGTTTAAACTTTTTATTTTCACTCTTCACTCGCGTTTTTTGTTTCAACCACTCGCCCCAGGCTTTCTCCCCTACGCACTCCCTCTTGCATAAAAAAGCTTCTAATCGATAATTTCTGTGGGGTGCATTAAGCATATCGCCAGTTTTGTGCCACGAATGTTTTTCTCAATGCTTTCAGATTTCACCCTCAAGGCTATTTTTGTTTTGGTGGCCATTTCCGAGATTGGAAGGAGCTTATGTTGTGTTTAATGAAATTTTATGTACCGTGGTACATGAAACAGGGTCTTTGTATACGCAGATAATTAATGAGGTTTCTTTATATTTATTTCAAGCATTCGTCATCGCCTTTCATTCTATCGTAGCTAAATACTAACTTGTTTACAAAACAACGTCAAGAACGTCTGCTTACGTAACAACTATCTCTCTAGTTACTAAAGAAAACGATACAGCCGTAAGAATAATTTGCAGCACTAACTGATTAGAAGGAGCACACAATATTATAATCTAAAACAAATAAAGCGCACTGAAATAACAGAACTAACGGCTTTACAATTGAAAACACCAATAACAGTAAAGGCGATCGTCGCAGCCATCGGATCTAATCGGACAGAGACGCATGGTATGGATGCTAACTGCCAATATCTGATGCACCATGAGCCCACTCGCCCATTGTATTTGTTCTTTATGTTTTTTTACGGAGGGACGCAACGATAATGTTTTTATGGCCAGAGGGTTCGCCTTAATCAGGGTACGTAGTGATTAAGCCGAACGTTGCCGATATTTTGACACTATGGTTGCAACTTACTTTTTAGGAGCAGGTGTTAACGTTCTCCAACATACTTGAGTCATTTGAGATGCTACTCGAATTTCTTAACGGTATCAATGGTTATTACAATGATACTATTGTTAATGTTTGCACCTTATTGCGTCATACGCGAATTCGATGTTCGAGAAGGTATGCGCATTTGTAATGATGGGTGCGCGTTTTTAAATATCAAAATCGAATTGTGTGTCTAGTCTTACTTATAGATATTATGCGATTTGTACAGTTTTGATTGACAATCCAACGAGTTTTATAATAATTACTAAAGAAAATTACAAGCTGTAAGATCTCAACGAGCCTACCTATCCGATATAAGTGCCATTGGCCTATCTACACTCGGAAGAAAACTTCACCAATGACTAGAAGTAACCTGATATTTCCAAAACAAAATTGATTTTTTTGTTCTTAACAACATAACTAATACTGGCTTAACTGTTACAATTTAAATGCATTCGTTTCTATAATCTGATGAAGTTACAAAGATCGACATTTAAGATAGTAGATTAATTTCAGTGCATGGGAAGAATTTTTATAGTTGTAGAATACATTTGAAGCCGTGTCAAACGTACTTAAAGCAATCATGTGACGAAACTAACTACTTAACTAATCTCAAACTGATTAAACTGCTTTCCTTAGATACTTACACTCACGTGTATTACGAATGAAATACGAAGAGACGCATAAAATGCTAATTTAACTCGGATCCACGGCCTACACATTCGGAATGCCTCCCTTCCACGAATACCGACACACGATAATGACTCCAAAACGGCAATTCAAGGCAGAGTTTTTCATAAAACGAGGTATATGAGTCAAGAACATAGGAGTCATAAACATGAGCAAACCACCCCACGCATTCACCCCTTACTCGAAAAAGTCACCCCCGCACGTACGTAGAAAAACAAAAAAGGGCACCAGAGGGACGTTACGCATCCCAAGTAAGCGAGCTCATTGCTGGCTCTGCAGATGTCTTTAATGGCTTTAAATTATATGTAGAGAGAGCTAACTGCCGCGCGCAACACTAGTAGGTGATAGATCACGTTTTGGCCGTTTCGCGCTCTCTCGGCTTTATTATAGTTTGCTCTTCCTGTATTCTTATGATTTTGTGCTTGGCCAGTGATATATACTATGCGTTCTTTCTTGCACGAAAGTAAACACTTTAGTTTTATGTTGTTAAATGCATAAAGTACCTCGTAAATATTTTTACTTCTATTAACAAACATGTTCAATCCTAATAAAAATATAAAGCTCCTACAAGATATCCTTGTATAGTATCCGTATCCTTTAATATATTATTTACGGCCGATGTTGATTCCTGTATCGATAAGAATCTCAACAGCTACTTGAATGAACGCACATTCAGTGTTAAATTGGATGTGAATATGATAGAACAGTAAGTAGACAGTTCGTAAACGTTATTGCGTTAAATTTTATAAGCAATGGCTGTACACAAGCGACTGAGCACGACTGCGCGATTTCATTACACAGGAAAAAAATCGCGGAGAAATTGGAAAATAATGTCAATTACTGTACAAACTGGAAGTCGCAGCGACTAACGATCGTCATTACGCATTGTCGTGATTGCGTAAATAGAGACGATTTCGTAGCAAAGCGAGGCGGGGCGGACCCGCTAAGTTTTACGCTTCGCTTGTTCGTTCGCGCTCGTTAATGTAATCGCGGCCTTGTATTATATTAAATGACGTGCAATTTAATTGCAAAATATCACTTTAAGTATAACTGGAAAGCTGGAAATGAATGTTTTCGAAGAAACCCTGCTTCACATCTAAACATAAATTATTTACAGACGATGTTTATACTCTATAACGTTTTAGACATTAGTGGCATAATAAGTATAATAGAATGGCCATTTTATATGACCAGTAAGACGAGTTGTCTAAACGTTTTATTGTTGTAAAAAAACCATTATGTACCTACTTAGTGCTTTACATTTTAAAGGGAAGATAAGTCACCCTACTTTTTAATTTTGATACTTAGTATCTAACGTTAAGCCTATTTATAAGTCCCTCAATCTGACCATTCGCGAGACCAATTTTAATGATAGACTGTTGCTAAGGAATAGCCACTACTACACAAAATCTAATACTTTGAACTATACACGTCTGTAAAGATGATTTGCATAAATGTTCCCAGCTCCTCATTGAATAGGTCTCAAATAGGACTAAAGCGAAATTAGGCCGAGCACACATCGTCGCATTAGGTCCATTGAACCGGCCACGAGCAGTTATCACATTGTTTTACGCGACACAAAGCCGCGGATGCGACTGCCACGCTCGATCGCGCATCTGCACCGGCCTTTATATTTCTATATCGATCATTTGGTTGATGGTGTAAAAACAATGCCGTTTCCTGCGCGGGAGCATGTCGCATGTTAGATCTGATTTGTGTATGGTCAAATGGGTGATATTGTTTTTATTGTGGTGATCGTTGCGGGTGAGAGTACCGTTTTGTGTTTATTTGTAAAACATCGCCATTGGGTAGTGAAATATATTTAGAGCGTGCTTCAGGCTTCATTTATTTTGTAAAAAATACCTGTCTAGTTAGATATGTACTTTTTGATATTCAGTCACCTACATTCAAAATAATGGTGACATGTGAATATGTGCATGTCTAGTATGATATAGGCAAACAAAAAAGCCTGTAGAAACATCAGCCTCGAAATTATGAATAGAGCTTTTTTAACCGTCGCTGTTATTCGACTTATTCAAGCTACGAGAACTTTGTGACTTATTGTATTTTACAAATATTAAATACTCACAAAATACGGAATAACTGTCTTCATAAACTCGTTAATCTCTATTGTGACCCATTTCCACTCACCTTCTGTAACAAAAAAATATCGTTTATTAAAAATATTCTCACAAAAATATTTAATTTTACAAAACTTTACAAAGATACTACATATTGTTCACAAAAATAATAGGGCGAATGCCGTACAAAGACGTTTTATATCTATTGAAGATATTTTTAAAATATGTGCGACAATTATCGGTACACGACATTAATAGTCTACTTACGATGTCGGAAGACGATGTAAGTAAAAAAACTCCCCTAACATAGAAAGATTTATTCGCAAATTACTTATAAATTTCACCTCTAAACTCTGACAGTTTGTGCCGAATAAAACGAGATTCCTTCACACAATTCCCGTCTTTGTAATCCCGACTTAAAGGCGGAAATAGCTTGCATCGTGCAAGTGATTGGAAATACTTATGTTGACGATCGTACTAGAACATTGGGCTCGCTTATAAAAATGTATTTAAAATGTCGCTACGGAAAATGATTTATTGTGTATAGTGTCGTAAAGTCCACTTGGATTTAGAATAAAGAAACCAATAAATATGGTACATTCCGCCTTATGGCAGAGATTTTTGTGACATTGAGACATTTCTCTGAAATAAAATGTCTTTAAGTAGGTAGGTGAGGAATCTATGAAACAGACTGATTGTTTTTGCATTTAGAAAAGTGTTACCAATGCTTACTTGATTTAAGTTCATAACAAACTACATAATAATAATGACTTATAATTCCTTGATAATAATTATCAATTTAACACAAAGCATGTGAGTACATATTAATAATACGATAGAAAATACTAGATACTTATTTTTATCACCCATATTTTCTCATATGCTAAAGTGAATTTTATTTACTTACGGAATCTATTTACCTGTTTACTATTTCTCCTTAATGGGTTCCGTAGAAATGCAATGTGAATGAAATTTAAATGAGTAAAAGCAATAATTTCCTGTTTCATAAAATCGCAATATATGCTTACCTAATGGATGTATATGAGACGTTAGCTTTAGTAAAAACTAAATATTTATATCTTCGTCTATGTCATTGTTTGATATCTATGCACGAAAATACGCCTTGACTAATTTAAGGGCCTTTTCCGACCAGCATAATACTAAAACCTCTAAAGCATAGGTTCCAGTCGTGTCGGTCTGCCTCAAAGTCCACGTGTTTCGTAATATATCTCAAGAAAAAAAATCCTAACTCACAAAGTCTGCAGTCGACAAGCGATCACTTTAATGTTGTTTTTCAATTAAAATCGCAATCACACACACATCACTCGCACAAAGCAAGGACGGATAGCAAAAAAATATAATAGACATGGGAATATTCATGTTCTTCTAATACGCATGCGTTAATTTATGCAAGACGACACTACTTTTTATTTTTTTAAAGTACAAAGGCCTTCGTCAAAAATTGCGATCACTAGTGTCACCTAACACTTCGGAGGGGAGCCCGTCAACCCCAACCTGACATGTCATTGTGATTCCTATTTTTGTCACTTAAAAGATTTTTTATACCAAAGGTGAAGGAACAAAAACTGTCTAATTGTAACAGTTTTTTGTGCGCAGATTTTAAGCTCGATTATTTTTTCTTTTGTACTGCTGTAGATTAAAGAAATAACTTCTTCAGATCAATTTGAACCGTTAGGCACGGATTTTTTTTACTTGAACGCTTTTATTTAAAAAAAACAGTAAATAATTGTGAACAGATAATTTCATATTCCTTAATTGCGAATTTAAATTTTCACAGGTAGGATTTTTTTTTAAATAGCCTTTTAAAAATAGGCATTGCTTAAAATCAAAAAAAAAAATAAGCCGATCTAAAAGCTAAGAGAGTTATAAATATTGTTTTCTTTCTTAAGTTTAACAACGGTTTTAATTATTGTTATAATGATCAATGAGCAGCAAGCGACGCGATCCGATAATTCACATGGCACACCTGTGGGACAGGAGGTGAAAACACGAACCATGTTATTAAACCAATCCATCGATTGGAGAGGGTTAAGAAACTTATAATAATTGCGGACAATAGAGATCCGCTTCGATCCCGAATTCTATTATTTATAGTTTCCGATCACAGTTTGAATACGCCTTAATTATCGGCTGTGTCGCACCCTTAACATGTACTTATTTTCAACTTTCACAAGTGTAAGAACTTTCTCGGGGTTAATTATTTTTAACTGAATTTGTTGCTTTTTCTATTATTGTTTGTGGTCACACCTTTGTAGCCCAAATAATTCCTTTCTTTACCCTTTATAATTATTTTATTTCTATGTTACCTATTGTTACTTTCTCAATATTTGTCGTGTTCGAAAATTAAATAATAACTCTGGTTGGTTGAAGTTATTATAAGGAACATTCCCAGTTCACGCGTAGACATCTGAAGTGAATTAGTTAAAACAACATCACATTAAAATTTGGTCCAGCGTATTTTAGTACTTACGTAGGATCAAAACTAACAATTGTCATATCGCCAAAAAACGAGCGATTTATTTCAATTCCGTATCTAAGTCCACCGATATCGTTGATTTAAAAGGAACATTAAATCCGGTAGCAGCCACTGCCTAAAAAAACAAGCTGCAACTTACCCACGAATGTTTAAATAACCCATTAAAAATCTCGTCAAAAACTACTCCAAATATTGATTGAGGTATACCGTAAGGGTGATAGAAGGTTCCCCATAAGTGCCATAACGGATAAGTCAGGGTCTACCTGGGGATGTCTTTAATAAGCCAGAAATTGTTTTGAACCGTGTTCGGTAAGCGTAAAGATTTCGCTCGGATTAGACGGGTGATCGGCAACGTATTTCTTTAGTGTGTGGTCTTCAAAGGTTTTTTTCTGGTGTAAAAATAATTTATTGGTTGCTATATTTGCAAAAGTTTTGTTTAAACGCAATATTGGAGTAGATATGTCAGTTGTGTCAAATAAAAAGTAATTGCGTTCTTAATTTAAAATGTAAGCATTCGTTTGTTTTAAATATTACCTAAATTAAAAAAAATATTATTTGTCAAAAATAGATCATATAAAACAAATTATGTTCTAATTTCAAATTCTCGCTGAATAGTTTGTAGTCGATTGCCATTTTTTTACGAACTCAAACCTTGATTGAATACAGGTTGTTCATTTCTGAAACTTTGTAATTAAAATAATTTTAATTCTTTTACTTTTATTATTAACGGCAAAGACTTTCCTCGATATATTGAGACCGACTACACAATGGTACTTTGTTACCATTGATTGGTACCACAATGAGTTACAAACTTTGCTCTCACATTGTAAAGTGATATATTTATACTATTTTTGCAGCCCCCTGTCGATTTCATGGGACAATACATACATAATCCCATGTGTATATACGTATACGTCTTAGGGTCGGTGCACATAGTTATGAGAAATGAGTTCGTATGAAAAATTACAATTTGGTTAACTTCTTAGCAAATAGTTTGAAGTTAGCAGTTTATTGTGTAGGAATATTAATGGTGTTTGTCTTGTACTCGACTGTTGAGAAATTAGTTGAGCGTAAAATGTGTTTTGATGATATAAGAAAGTACCGTGAATAAATGTTTGAACTCGTGAATAGTTTGCGCCTTAAGTTTTGGCGTGTTTGTATTACTGTCATATCTAGGCTGTATGTTAATGTAGTAGGTATGTTTTTAGTAGCAATTCTAAAAATATACCTACCTATTTAGTTGTATTTTGTTGTAATTAACCATTTGTTAGCTTTCTTCGCAATGCAGGCTTGCCACAAATTCATCAAGAACAAATAATTAATAAAGCCAGCGAAAAAAAGTACTCGATATAAGTAGTGTGGTAGAAAATTAGTAAACGTAAATACATGCAAGTACCAAACGCACCTACCGCATAAAAAAAATCTAAACATCCAAAAATTAAAAAACAAACGTAATAAAAACGTAAAGCTATAACCCATAACATATAAGTTTAACGTTACAATGATAACTAGTCCTTATCATTTAATGTGCGGTGACGTATCGAGAATTCAAAATGTTATGACACTGGAATCTGTGCCCGTAACGTAGCTACCATAAAATAACCATTTCTTTCATGTTATACGAGGGTGTAAAAGGTAAGCGTAATACGTAAGGGTTAAACAGCTATCTTTACGGGTTAAAATCGCAGCGATACAAACTACTAGAGTGGAAACCGTAAAAAATTGATCTAATGTTTAGATCCGCTGAGAGGCAACGACTGATGAACGATTTCAAACGTATTTTTCAACTATGAAAATAGC
Organism: Abrostola triplasia; assembly: GCA_946251915.1. Classification (NCBI taxonomy): domain Eukaryota; kingdom Metazoa; phylum Arthropoda; class Insecta; order Lepidoptera; family Noctuidae; genus Abrostola; species Abrostola triplasia. The sequence continues at coordinate 5,363,921 of OX276433.1, forward strand.
ATCTTTAATTTTGTGAATACGAAAATAATTCAATTCAATACATAAAATATTGGGAATTTTTGGTAAAGGTAACCTATTGAAGGTTTATCAATCACTTTAAGAATTCAAAAATCCCATACTCTCTGAAAGTTTTAAAATGACCCATACAAATGTACCTACATATACATACTTACGCTCCGTATTAAATAAAATCTTAATCACTTTAGCATTTAAGATTTTAAAAGACTACCACATTTGTTGTTTGACAGTTGGTCATCAGTTACCAAAATGCACTGACCTACTCCGCCGCGTGTAATCCTCAATAGCTCTACAATCTATAAATCAGATATTCAGGTAGCGAGTATTATAGGCATGTGAAAACTACTTGCTATGTACTGAGAGCCATAAATAAGACATTAGCACGTCGTACGAATATTCCCTTAATTGCGTGCACCCCATTGTGATATGGTTTACGATGTGTACTGCGCCTTAAATGCTCTGTAACGGATAAATAATGTGTCGTTTTTGACAATGACAATTTTTACACTAGGCTTAGAAATGTACAAGTAGAAATACAATTTTTATTTAGCATTTTTTTTGGTAATAACTACTTTGAGAAATAAGCTAGTGTTTAGTTTTATTTAACACTCCACGCACTGAGGGATTGATGCAAAAAAAGTAGAGTAATTCTTAAAACAACTGGATAAAGTAGTAAATATAACACCATTTATCCGATAATCTGCATAGATAAATATTAAAAACAAAACACTTTAAATACACAGAACAACTCAATCAATTAACAAAACATGAGAGACCAAAAAACTAAAGCAACAAAAGAGTATTACATCAAAAACACATGTTATTATTATCTTTTGAATATCTATCAAATTGTCACTATGGAGGGCGGCGTGAAGTGTCAAAAACGCGAGTGAAGTGGTCAGTTGATGGCAGATAAACGCCCCCACCTGTGAAACGACCCTTAGGGGACAGTTGCAGTAACGCTCACCATGTTTAACATCCACGTTTGTTTGACAGCAAAGAGGTCAAGAGTGATAGGTGGCACTTATGTGGTGTTTTGTCTTTGCTTCTAATATTATTGATATGCCTGTAACCCACGATCTTGTAGAACATAGACAAATATGGCCGGAATTCAGCCTTGTGTAGCTCAAACCCTGAGGCTGCAACTGAACTTTATTAAAGTAAACGATATCACATTGTCTTTTTTTGTTGGCGCAAGATACAAATGGCAGTTGCACCTGGGACGCTACTATTTTTGTTATCGCATTCATTTATAAGAAACAAAACTTTGTTGTATGGAAATAAGTTGATTATTTACTTTTTCAGCAGACACGCATAATAGTTTTAATCTATGGCTACTCTTAGTTTACAATAAGCGTGCAACAAAAGGCTTGCCAACATCAAAGTTTTCACTGGGAGTTTGTGATAACTTGTTGCACAACCCATTGTGACCAACATTTCTGTTAAAACTATATGAGCTTACAGAATAATTGTTTCATGAGGAAAGACAAGACGTATTGAATAGCGTGCCATGCCTTCAGACAAAGAATGTACTACAACAGATACGACATGTCATTAAACTGGAACAAGCCCAGAAGGTAAGCCAATATTTCCAAACTACGCATTATTAAGTACAAGACCTCATTATCCATACTTTCCATTTGCAAACCAATTTGTTTACAAAGTTAAAGGTTTACTAGTACAGCAGTTAAGTGTCAAAAAGGCACACGAAACGGTTAGTAGATCGAGATAAGTGCACCCTACCTGTGTTGACCACGCCACCACTGAATAGGCGGACTACCCGTGTGTGAGTGGCAAGTATACCACAGATTACGTACTGTACAGACGCGTCACTTTCAACGTTCGACGAAAAATGACAAACACACATACACAGCCCTCGTTTACAGAAGAATTAAGTTGACGTTGCGGGTGAGGTCTTTACTTTTCTGTTCAATTTCGTGTAAATGTTATGTTAGTGTGTTGGACGACGAATGTAGAGTCTAGTATCTGAATTGCTCATGCCAGTGACCGAGTCGCAGAATGTATGTGTGAGTTACGTACACAGCGTTGGTGATACACACAGACAAGTCGATCATATGGTCGCCAATAGTTTGTTTACAATGTTGGAGCTAAAAGTTTAGCTTTTTCCCATGACTATGTAGTTCATTTTGTAATCCAATTATCAACAAAATCTATTGACTGTATGTTAATTACACGTATTGCCTCAAGAAATTATGGTGATGTTTCACATGAGATATTCTATTTCATTTCTTTCGTACCTATATTAAAACTCATATTTAATTTTATCTTAGACAGAACAAAGGTAGGTAAGGAAATACCTTCTCTTGCAAGAATCTACGCAGACAGTCCAGTCCCAGTCATACGTTCGTCAATCAATATATCGAGCGCGGACACTGGGGCATCAAGCTTCCGCTCCGGCGCCGGACCGAACCGGCAACTGACCCGTGTCACTGTTAGGGGCCTATTTATAGCTATAGTCATAGATATAAGGTTTTATTTCACATAGCAAGGGAGCCAGAACTTTAAAACTAAATAAATTAAAATGTAGTTTCACGGTTCCGAAGAGACGGAGAAGAACTGGCTAGAAACTCAATGGTTACTTTTTTCAATAAGTGGAATTTTTCTTTGCGAGCTGGAATGAGCTATATTCCAGCTCATACGGTGATTATGACATTAGCCTGTCAGCGAGATGTTGCGGGTATGTTAAGGCTACGCTACGCAGAGTGGCTGCGTATATTTGTATCCATCCTTGTTCCATTTTTTATATCTTAAGTGTTATTTTAAAATTTTCACCTTGATCTTAATACTATCATTTATGCTTGTTATAATCTAAATTATTCTAATTATGTTGTTTCCTCTTAATCCGCTTTATCTTATACCGAATCTTTTAGAATTAAAACAGAATCTTAATGTTATTTTTTTGTCTTTTTTCCAGCCATATAATTTATTTATAGTCACCACACGCTGAGATGCTAAAAGATCAATTTCTAAACGACCATAAATCTATATAAGAAACATATGAATAATAATAACAAATAATAGCCATTGTCATGTCATCTCCAAGTTTCGAATACATGGAAAGAAACCCATAATTTTAGCCTAATATGTCACAAATCCTAATTAAGATAAGATGTCCTAGTATCTATGAACATCTGGCCATTAATTTGTGTAGGTATGCGAGCCCACACGTGCCACCGCACGACAATAAAGTCGACACGGAAATAACTACGATTTATTATAGAAAACATAATTTAATTGTTACCTTTATAATCGTGCTATAAAATATATCTACATAATTTATTACTGCATACCTTTTTCTCAAGATTCACCTTGTATAGATAACTTGACGTACAATTAGAAGAATTCCAAATTTTCTCTTGAAGTATTTCTACCGTGACCAATAAAATATTTGTCAAGTTAAATGTGTGATAAATTATATGAATCTGATAGTTTAACGATGTGTTGAAACAAACTAGTTGTAGTGAGAACTTTTAATGAGGTGTTCTTGACTAATTTGGTTTAAGTTTACAAGATACTGTGTTTGCCAACAGTTTTGGTTCTACTGTAGGACGAATGTCTCTCTCCGTCCATGTTGAAAATACCTAGGGTTTAAGGAAATTGTCCTGAGATGTTGGGCGTATTACAACGACACTATTTAATTTAAGTACCCACTTAAATCCCCATCAAAGACTTGATTTAACTCCATGAAGATAATTAACAATCAAAATATACACCTACGGCATCGATCGTAATGAATGACGTAGGGTCCGGCGTCAAGCACGTCCGGCCGGACACGACCCACGTCCTTCACTGCTTTCAAACTATTTCTACAATAATAAAATAATGCCTACGTTCGGCGGACGGTACGGCTGTCGAATCCGAGTGGGCGGGTGTACAAGTTCCTTTATTGAAAATGATTCATTTTATGGTTTTTGGAAGTTACATTCAGCCTATTCTATTTTCGATGTTAGTAATTGATTTGTCGTTGTGATTTACATATTATAGGCATGTCGTGTCATATACCTCAGTTTTATTATTGCTCTTCAGTTGGCTAAATTTTATGGGCGTCGTAAATCGAAATATGATTGTTAATTGACTTTTCAGGCTGGAGGCATTTATTGGAATTAAACTAGCGGAACGTTTCACGAACATCATATTGTCTAGCTTGCCGTTAAACAATCAATGCTAACTAGGCACACACTTATTTATGTATGAAGCTTGCTGTACTTTTCAGTCAGTGAACAGATTTGCTAACAAGAAAAATTACGCCGGCAAAATCAATAGTTCCACGAAGCGATTATTTCTTAGTAGCACCAAACGTTGTATGTTTTGCTGGTGGCATGGCGTGCAACAATCGATACAAGCTGATTGCATTAAGCAATTACAGTGTATTTAATTACCCGAGCCAGTTAATTAGAGAAGCCTTATGTTCGCTGCAACGGTAGGGTTTCCACGGCCTCCCTCATTTACACTTGCAACGACGTCTGCATTTTAACATTGTACTACTTGTCTGCTAAGTTCGTTAAAGGATTAATTTCATGTAAGCCAACGTGTTCGCTTGTTATGACACGATGTGTGATGTGTGAAGTTTTTAAAACTATATGCAGGTAACAGTTTCGCTGGTATGGAAAAACGTAAATGAATTATTGTTTAAAGCTACTTTTGTAGTTATGTTAAAAATTCATCGTATTGTCTATAATATCCAAATATATTAAGTAGGTACTTATAATTGTATAAGTATAGTAATGTGACTTGGTATACAACGATTGATACCGATTCCATTCAACAGGTGCGAGAAATTGGATGGTACTGATTATGTCGCTGCATAATGGTACCAATCTACAAAAACAGGGAAAAATTCAAAACAAACATTCGAATAAAGAACTCTAGAAGTTAAACAATAAAAAACAAAGGCAACCAAAATTTGTTTGTCAAACTTCGTTCGGAATTTAAACGTCGCTTGCCACTCATAAAGTTGACAAAATTTTGGCAACCCTGTTCTATACTGGTAGTTAACCCGCCGCTTGCATTTCGCACGAAATTTTGTGCCAGTATTTAATTAAGTTCCATGAAAATATACTGCAATGGAAAACTTTTGTCGTGAAAACAGCCTAAAATTTGTAACTTATGGTTCGACTGCGCTGTGCAATTAATTTCGTAAATTAAGACTTCGTAACAAGGGCTTTAAAAGCTTCGGTTTATTTTTAGTTCAGTTTTAGTTTCAAGGTTCGTGTCACGCGGTTTGTTTAGTTGTATCTTTACGTGTGATTAATATTTATAGAGATTTTCCCTGAATCTAATGAGACATTATCTCTAGTGACTCGACATGAGCGAAAATATAAATTGGGATGGACTCATAAGTTTAACATTGCGTTTAATGTCTGATATGCATTCTAATTACTAACAGCCAGTGTAGAATGGCCTTAGGCCTAATATAAACCGTTTGCAAGCTAAGGTCCTAATAAAGTAGTCGTCAAATGAAATGTTCAACTTTTCGTTGACATAAACTGACGCTCTCGCGGCGCGAAATGACTGATTCTGATTAAAACTGAGATTAGTTTTCAGTTATTAGCATATTAAGGGACAAGGGTGATGTTATTAATGATCGGCTTTTGTTATTTGGATTGTGTTTTAACGCTATTGTTATGACGTGTGTAATACTTGCATCAATTCGGATTTCAAAATTTAATTCATTTACTCCGAAAGGTATACAATTGTACGAATTTGATTACTAAACATCGAGGTACCAATTGTAATTGCTGTCATTAGTTTTTTTGGATGCAAATCTGCGTATAAGGGTGTCTCCTAATATGCAAAGTATCCTATAATATTATGCACTATCTAAGACGGCACGAGTCTTAGGCACAATGTCCGCACGAGCTGCATAATTTTAGTCAGGGACTCTTCTGTGTAAAAACTACCTGGGATACCTGTATCAATTTTTGAATAAATTAGAAGTAGGCCTATTATTACAACATAGATATTTTGGTTATGCAAATCTGAGTAAAAGGGTGTCTTATATGCAAAGTATCCTATAATTTTATGCACTGTCTAAGACGGCACGAGTCTTTGGTCGCACGAGCATAGATACCTACAATGTCCGCACGAGCTGCATAATTTTGGAGAAGAATACTTCTGTGTTAAAGTTACCTGAGATACATGTATAAAATTTTGAATAAATTAGAAGTAAGACTATTATTACAATATCAATAGAATATGCATGATTTCGGTTAGGTATGCAAATCTGCGTGTAAGGGTGTCTCCTAATATGCAAAGTATCCATAATTGTATGCACTATCTAAGATGGCACGAGTCCGTGTTCGCACGAGCATAGATACGATGTCCGCACGAGCTGCATATACTTAGAATTAAACTTTTTTTTGTAGTATCATGTGTAATAGATTTTCGTTAGTGAATATTTTAGTTTTAATACTTTACCTATTTAATGTCTTAAATACATTAAGTGATAGTAGGTACCTATTTGTATAGAACCGAAGAATGTTTCTGTGTGTTAAAACCAGTGATACTTTTTCGGGCTTTTTCAAATAGTTACATGTTACAAAATACCTCCACAATACTGCAACGGATATAATATTCTAAAAATTTGGGTTTTAGATAACTTCAATTCACTTTTCTTTTTCTTAAATGTTATATTTATAATCTGCTTAAGATTTCATAATATTACGTGTACGTTTGCATATTCCACATGGATACACCTTCGCATAAGTTTTCAAAACAACCAAAAAAATTATTTTATACGATACATTTTTGATTATTCAAATCAGTGTACAAGGGTGTCTTCTAATATGCAAAGCGTCTATAATTTTATGCACTACTGTCTAAGACGGCACGAGTCTTAGTTCGCACGAGCATGGATACAATGTCCGCACTAGCTGCATGTACTTAGAATACAAACTTTTTTGTAGTATCATTTGTAATAGGTACTTGTGAGTTGTGTGAATATTTTAATTTGGAATGCATTAGCTACATTCTACAAATATTCTTGTTTATTTTCACACTAATAAACAAAGGTGAAAGTTTGTGAGTGTGTTTGTTACCTCTTCACGCTCAAACAGCTAGATCAATTTAGATGAAATTTCATATGAAGGTAGCTGAGACCGTGAATTAACACATAGGTTACTTTTTATGCCGAAAAACGTAGCGGGTATCACCTCGGGGCGCAGCTAATTTTAGTCAATAAAAGTGACGAGCTGCTTACGTTCAGGAGAGACTGGTCTACCTTAGCACAAGACCGAATAAGGTGGAAGAAGGAAAGAGGCCTTTGCCCTGCAGTGGGACAACAGAGGCTGTTAAAAAAAAAAAAAAGTGACATGCTATATTGCAGCCACTAACCCCGTCTATACTTACATCTCTCGTCTTAACACCTTAACGATCGTAAGATTAGAACTAAGAGTAACTTTTAATGAAAGTTAGTAACGCAAACTCGATTTCTCGGTTTACGAGGACATAATAAAAGCAAATGATCTTATTTCTGACAATGAGACACCCGCCATGTATCTCAGGGTCCCGGAACATTCCAGCGTGCATATAAAGACGACAGCACGCGTCGTTTTGATCTATTTAAATGTATGCAAAACACTTAGTACCTGGAAAAAGATAATGGTGCAAAAGAAATATTAAATTGTCCGATTCGTATGTTAATGTATGTGGGAAATAATCTAGATACGTGCGGCCGGTCTTAGCGCGAGCCGTCGCACACGACGACCGTCACGGGCCTTCAATTATAATTTAATATAAATATTTATATTTATTATCACCCAAATACACACCGGAGACATCTTTTCGTCTTAATGTACCATTGGAATTATTTAAATTCTGACTCTCCACTATGCAAATCCTGTCTTTGACATTCATTTTACTATTAGAGGAGTACCATTTCAATGAATTTATTTTGCTCTAATTTTCGTATCTAGTTATCAACTTCGTAGTTGCGGTATCTCGTCATCATTGTACAAGTAAGAACAAAAGCCATTCAGAAATATGCGTCCGAGCGCCGACAGGAAACAGTGATGTGTGTTGAAGCAATGTTTTCACAACGAACACGTCGCCACAATTAGGTTTTCACTCACTGAGGAGGGTAGCTACAGTTTTGTACCGGACTCGTGCACGACAATAGATCCTCATTGTCTACAAAGCGAATGCAGTGAAAACTTCATTTTCAAAATAAAGTTAAAATACGACCAATAATAATAATCTTTGCTTGATGCAAATTAAATTCCATAATGCACGAAACCATTATTTAAAATCGCAAATTTCTATTGTAATTGCAAATGACGAGAACCGTAACGGATCGATCGAGTGAGTCTAAACAGTGCAGATTTGAATATTTTTTCAATCAATAACTGATATATGCAAATGTTCGACAAAAGACATTATGCGTGTTGCTTTTGACAATACAACGACCGTTATCGAAACAATTTTACATTTCGTCAAAGGTGCGCAAGAAATAATAATTGATCGAACTCCATTGTTGCGAATGATACCTACTGCGTACCCTTCGAGTATTGAGAGGTTGGGAGAATCCGAAAATTAACCAATGATAGGTCTAAATTTAATTTTACGATCTGATACCTGCCCTTGGCTGACAAAAGCTTCGTAATCAAATTATGCAGCCGATGCCACCGTTGTCGGCTACATGCATAAATTTAAGGCACGTTATTGTAGATACATTGAAGGGTACGCAGGAAGACGCTCACAATAATAGAAGAGTTGTATCGAGGTAGTTATTGAACGATAAGTTCGTGTGGGAAGAAGGGTTAAATGATACTTATCAGATAATTGTTACGAATTATTGCATCTGGAGATTAGCTAGATGATTTTAATGTCGTCGTTTGAGATATGAACGTTAAATATTATCTCTGTATAAATTGTGGATATTTTTGAATAACATGAGACAGTAAGACTGTTATCTACTATATATACCGGTTGTACTCACGTTGATATTCGGGAATGCCCGACTAGTTTCGGACTCTAACGGAGCCCTTATTCATGAGCAGGTGACGCGGCGGGGTCGCGAGCCGAACTGTCCGAAACTAGTCGGGCATTCCCGAATATCAACGTGAGTACAACCGGTATATATAGTAGATAATATGGATAACACTCACGAAAGTTATTATAGTAAGTAAGACTGTTGCCTGTGGGTTTGTTAAGGACAAGTAACGTTACCATCAAAGCGTCAGACGCCAATCAAACGTCTGTAACAAATCCCACCCTTAGTGGAAACAACGCGAATATCGCATTACAAAAAGTTCGTTATGAAAAGAAACCGTTACTATTACCAAAGGGTATGACAACGCGCGAGAGGGCGATCCAATTTTAGTGAATTTCTTATAGCAGTAATGATATGGAGCACGGGTGTTGCATACTTTAGCGAGAGAAAAGAAATTTGGGAGACGTTGCGAACATTGATATGTAGATGAGATGGCACAGGTAGCGAGGGTCTTATTGAAATTAGAGATACATATATGAAAATCGTGAATAGAAGTATTACTGATCGAAATATAGATAGTGAGAACGCTAGCGTAAGTCTTGCGATGGCAAAGTAACGTCTTTTTGGTTACATCATGTGCATTAGTGAAACTGTTAGGATGCAAAATTTGCCTGCATGTAATATTTTTGCGCAATTTCCTGATCGATTGTGGGTTATGCAACAATACTGTTGAGAATTGCGGTAGCTATAATGACAATTCAAATAAAATGTGTGGCGGTAGTGTGTCGGTTTCCATGAAAAGATGTCTTTGTGTTGATAAAAGTGACAAGTCATAATCAAAACACCTAATAGTATAGAGGTGAGCCGCTGATCAGCATAAGAAAGAGGACAAAGGAGACGCGAGCCATCATTGCTTTGCATATGAAGAGTCCACGCGCGAATTTGCATACCCACCTCGAGTCCAAAATCTACATGTATCTATTCTGTTATTTTGGAGTTCTGTGACGTTAAGCCAGTTGAAAGGAAACCTTTAGGGTCGACTCCACGAAGCCAGTAATAATATTTTGAACCTTTTAATCATTTGTATGAGAAGAGGCATGAGCCCTGCAATGGAACAGATATTGGCTGGTATATATTTATTATTATTCTATTTTGTAAAAAAATATTGTATACTCCGGTCACGGCACTGTAAAATGATCTTTATACATCATGTTTTCAACAATTTTTTTATATAGAAATTACTTTCGGCTACAAATAAATTTAGGTATAGAGTTATAACACATAATATAAACCATACTAATAGTAATTCTAAAAGAACAAAATTCAACGGTTGTTGCTTAATTAAAAGCAGTGTAGAAACATAAAATCAGGAGTACAATAAATTCACCTTGTACTTGAAGGCTGAGCGGAACCCACACTACCACCACACTTTTTACACTCTTATATTAGACTACCCTCCAGCACGAGACACAAATTCATGCCTTATTTAAGAGCTATACACACGCTTTAAGTAAGGTAAACCAAATTTGCATAAAGTCAGCCACGAGCTAATATTTTTGCATAAGAAGATAACACTTCTTCGAAAGCGCTTTATAATATTAAGGTATCAGGCAAAGGTGTTGAGTTGAATGAAATGTTGTCAGGCCTTTATTGATTTGATTGTGTTATTTTTTATGCTAATTAATGCATATATAAGGTATAAATTCATCGCGAATTTATGAGTGAGGAATTAAATTAACGGTTCTGATAATGATGTAACTGTAACATGTTTTTTTTTTAAACTTAATGGTTTGGCTTATTTTGTATGTGCGTTTTATCTTAAGATTTAGCACACGTTGTTTGTGAATTATTGAAATAAAATTATATCTCAGAATTTTTGGAAATGACAAAAGGTAGTATAGAAATATTATCAAATACAAAAATTCAAACAAAGTATTGTGTACAGAGGACGTAAAAGCAATTCATGAATAGTTTTTCCTACAATTTTTCTTGCCTACCTACAAATGGCATTGACATTCTTTACGATCGCATACTTAAATTACAACTTCGTGAAACACATGCAGCCCCTCACGTGAAGCTAACCTAACCCGCAACATAGATGCATAAATTGCACCGATTCTCATATTTAACTCAAGGAGGAACAAATAAAAATTTGTTAAAAACGGTAGCAATTTGTCAGTGCCTGTATCGGGCGAGTTCAGTCAATAATGAAAAAAAATCATAACTTTTTTTCCATCGTTTTCGGGTAATATTCAACACGCGAAGCTTCGTGGTACACGGGCCGCCGACTGTATACGTTTCATTATTTACTTATGACAGAGTAAAACAACGTTGCAAAAAACTATATTAATTGCCGAAAGTTCTGTTGCGGTAGTATAATTTAATTTTTACGAATACTGCAGGAAGTTGTGTCAGTTTTCCTGTGGTGCAATGTTTGATCTTCTGTCTGCTTTTCAAGAATATTTTCTTTGGTTGAATAGACATTGATAAAAACACAAATTATTTAAAGAAGTCTTGATTTCTTTCCAAAGGGAACCAGCGAACGTGAATTCAACAATTGAAGCTGTTTTCAAAATATTGATTGACATTCAGTTGTGTGAAGACTGGAGTTACAAATTAGAGGTAATTAAATCTTAAAGCTTTAGTTTAAGTTAAACTAATTATTTAAGAGTAAAGAAATTAACTGTAAATCTGCTTAGGTTCTGCTGCAATATTTAAATATTCAAAAAATATTTTTCTTATTCTATTCTAATTTTATTCAAATTGAAATCGTTCTCGAACAACTTTCAAATTTGAAGTCAGAACTGATCATAAATATCAAAATACGTGAAGCTTGGAAAAATGAAAACATATTAGAATAGAATTGGCATCGTGCGCGCCATTTGGAGCGATTTGCCGAGTGCTCGCGAACGACTTCCGATGGACGAATACTTCAAATACTTTCCTTATTTGGGGAAATTGCACTTTTGATTACTTCATTTTGAATTTTTCTTCCTTTGTGTTTTTTCTTGTTTTATGTGGATTGATAGAGTAGTTTGGTTTTATTGAAGTTACGTGTTATAATGTTTTATGTTTTGTTTCGAATTCAAAAGATTTAGGGGCTAATTATTTTACATTAAGGAAAACATTACAAGTTTATAATGTCATCTTATTTATTTGGTACGTACATGTAGTATATAATTATTATAAAACAAAATGAGGCTGGCACAGAGACGTGGAGACTGGCGCAAATAACGATTGGTTATGGCAGTAGGTGAAGTCGGGCTATGGATGATGATAATAACAAATGGGACAATAAGTTTATTAATTAGGAGGTTAAGTCGATTTTAAAATTTCAATATTGGTAAACAATGGCGAATCTCTTTGAGATTTCTTAAAATTCTTATAGGTATAAAAACTGATTCGGTATTTGAAAACCTCTACTGTCTGCACTGGCACCTAACGTTCGATCAATTCTTTAGTGAATATTTTTAATGTACCTTATCGATGTTGGCTCTTATTTAGTTCCAAGCGGTACCAAGACACCCCTTGTTGTAATCCTGGGGTTCTCCTCACCCTAAAAAAACGTGGGCTACATTTACATCTATTACGAACGTACGAATCCTTCAGTATAATCATGTATTGTCTGAGAAATCACCAATTAGCGGCTAACTGGGCCCGATGGACAGGGCGGAATATTCCAATGTTTATGGCATATCCAACTAGGCCGTCGGCTCCAGCTAGAATTAATCAAATCAAGCAGCCCCCTACCCACCACTTTCCGATATAATTAACGCATACTTGTATGTGTGTACAATATGTGAATGGAACGCGCTGGTGTGCGATAATGAACGATTATAGGAGACCTAGTTTACTTAACTACGGTACAACTTCATTTGGTGTGGATGGGAAATAAAACCTTTTGCGGTTATAATAAGGTTGTTAATTTGAATTCATGCGAGTGTTTTGCGTCGTTATCGGTGTGTGTATGTTGGTGTGAGTTGTTGTTTGTTGGTGTGCGTTGATGAGTCACATTTTTTTTTGTTTCGTGGGTAAGGCGCTGGGGTGATCGCGTGGGGTGGTTCGTACCCCTTGCTTGGCGCAACCCCATCTTATTAATCAGTGAAGTACCGGGCGTCTCTTCACATGTCTGTTTGATGCGGACCTTACTTCTTATTAGATATTTAACATGTTCATAGCACGGAACTTGTTGGTTGCAGCAACTGTTATAGTTGGGATCTTAACCTGGATTTGTCTAGTAAAAATAATGAGCGTGTAATTCTTATACGTGCTACTAAACCTATTGGAATATTGATTGGTGAAGTGAGTAGGAAAGTTGGTACCAGACCTTAGGGTGTGCAACTGAGCACCAAGCAGCCTCAGAGACACTGGGTCACTATCGGTATAAATCTATTATTTGAAGTTTCTACTAAAACAAAAGAAAATTTTAATTTTAGAATTCGGTTTCGGTTTTACATATTCAAATACTGCTTTAAGATCATCTCACACATGTAATGACAATCGAAATTTAAATAAAGTTAGGTTAGGACTAATCAAAACCTCTACTTGCTTGTGGTTATACCAGACAGTATCGAAAAAAGTTAATTTAATTAGAAGCTACATAACTGTTTACTGTAGAAGACATGCATCTGCAAATTCTGCATAGAATATAGTACTAATACTATTATACGACCCATGTTAGTTGTTAACCTATAAGAAACAGACAAAGGAGGTCAAAGTTTTTAAAATTCGTCATTCAATTTTAATGACAGACGTAAGTTTTGAGCTTATTGTAAGATTAAAGAATAAGTGTATCATAAAATATTCAAGGCCAGTTAGTCAAAATAAATCAAACACCAAAATTAAAACATTATAACGAACCCGAACAAAACTAATCACGAACTAAAATAACGAATTTAATACCAATAAAACTTGAGCCAACTGTTCGAAGTTGTGTTCCAAATGAATAATTACTGGAAAATTATTATCGTCCCCATGCCGCCATTACGGTGTCAAGAAAGGTGTGCACGTCAGTTAGCCAGTTAGCCCCTATAATTAAAGGCCGACTGAAGTATCGACTAAACAATCAATAGCCGCCTGATCTATAGAAAAAGAACACAAAAGCTTGAGTAGATAACAATCCCTCCGCGCACCCCCACCCCCGCTCATTAATAATATCGACCCTATTCACTAATTATGTGTGTTGCGAATGCACACGACATTATTATTAACGTGTGTGAAGCCAACGCACACACGCGCGTTAATGACAAGTGATAGCCCGCATTAAAAGTATTGAAGAAAAAAATCAATGCATCGGTCTTATAGGGAATTAGATATAGCTATGTCCCTCGGTATCGTGTGGCCATCGCGTGCTCTTCGACTGTTGTGATTGCTGAAATGTTAATCGGTGTCGGGACTTCTGGAGATTTTATTAAGGGAGACTTTAATTTCTTCGTATCGAAATCGAATAACTATCGGACAACATTTTAGTCGATTAAGAAATTTATTCTTGTTTTCTTAGAAAACATTACATGTTACAACTGTCTTGTTAGAAAGTGAAATAGGTATTCCTCTTTTGCCTTGCAGGGTGCGATATTATTCTAACTTGAGTCTATTAGTACCTATGTATGGCATTACCGCCTCCCCTCAAATGAAGATCAATTTGCAAATATGAATATTATATTAAAATGCATTCACCCCTATAAAAAAAAAACATAATTTAAGTTCTTTGATATTGCAATCTCAAAGAATTATTCAAATTCAAATTGAGAACTCTACAATAATCGGTGTATAAACACTAGGCGAAAGCTTCGTTCAATATTTTCGTTCCTTACAACTTACAACCGTCTACACATTTTTTCAATACAGAATGTTACGTAAGTACCGATTTAGTGAAGTAACAACAGTTTTCGCGTAGTGTGCAACAGCCGCTCGCGTGCGTGTGGCGCGTGTGTGTGTGCCGTTGGGCAAGGTCAGGGTTGTTCTATCTGATCAATGGTCAACTCGATTCGCGAAACGGCTAGTTACGAATCGATTTGCTTTAGTGTTCCCAAATGTGAGAATCGAGTTCTCTTTGAATGTTACGCCTACGAACGGTAATGCCTAGTTCAGTGAAGTAATTGGTTGGTTTTGAATTGTTACTATTTTTTCCGGGTTATATTTTGTGAAATATTATTACAAATATAATTCGAAGTAGGATTTGGTTTCAACCTTGTTAGTCGTGGTTCGAACAATGTATGTTATTCTGTATTATTTATTTTAACCACAAGGCACATTAAACGTGCGTCCTATACAAAGGTACACAAAAAAGCGGCAACCCGTCGTGTCCTAATAGAAACTGTATAATTAATCACTTGATTAATCAGTGTGACGAATAAAAACAGTGTAATGACCCGTTTCCTTGAATCGATCGACATGACGTCATCAACATTCGAATGCAAAGTCACTGTGTGTTTATAGAGAATTCTGATTTTATCGATATAATGCATTTTGGTTATCGCTCAGCATTGATTGTTAATGTTATAAATTATAATATTTGATGT
Organism: Abrostola triplasia; assembly: GCA_946251915.1. Classification (NCBI taxonomy): domain Eukaryota; kingdom Metazoa; phylum Arthropoda; class Insecta; order Lepidoptera; family Noctuidae; genus Abrostola; species Abrostola triplasia. The sequence goes on from OX276433.1 coordinate 5,379,410, forward strand.
TATGGAGAACTGAATAGTCATCCCGTGTCGAAACAATTAAAGGAGCATTCGTTACAAAGTGTTGTACAGATGTTATCATGTATTTACAATATCAGGTTTATTATAACAACGATAAAGGTATCCCTAAGCCAGACACTCTTCTTAAAGATTTTTAAAGTAAAGTTAACAAATTCAAAAAGTTTTCTAACTTGAATAAACGCCAAAATGAACAGCAAACAACCTAATCAACATATTTTAAGAAGGGTTGCAATACGGTCGATAAATTCAAAATCGATAAAAACTGCCGAACTCTAGCCATACGGATAGGGTGGCGTCAGCTTCTCGTGGGGCAGAAAAAAAGTGAAAAGCAATCAGTGTGGCATAATTAGTGCGTTGTAAGTATGGGGCGCGTTGCCATGGTAACGGCGTCGGTGTCGATACCCGTTGCTTACCCGCCGCGTTAATTTCCAACGGAATTAATCGAATCAAGCAATCGGTCGATATCGATTTGTGTGATTGAAATAAAGCTTGACGTCACTATTTGAGCGTAGTGCTTGCGAAGTTTTAAAACGAAATCGAATATGACATGACATTGTTAATACTTATAACTTTTTGACTATTATTGTTTTAACTATATTCGTGGTTTACATTTTTAATGACTGTGTTACTTGTAACAATGTTTGTAAACTTTACGAGCATAACGACATTTTATATACCACACTATTTCAAATTAACATTATCTTTAAAAAACGTTATTATACATTTGAATAAGACTATAAACATTATAAATATTACTGTTATAAGCATAAACATTTTATAGATTTCATAACTACCTACTCAAGAGCTGTCTTGTCTCTGAATATTCGATATTCGAACGCATCAGGCCTCATTGTTGTGTCTACCCAAAATTAAGGAGGCCATCTTTTAACCACCTTTTGTATTCAAAATTCGATAATTTATTGCCGAAATAATATAATTACGGTCGACTGACGGGACGGATTGGCTGAGACAGGAAACACCAAATTACCGGAGAAATTAAAGCGGAAACATTTGGCTGCCGCTGGCAAGATGGCGTACCGCCGATTATCGTGTCTGTTCGATTTATGAATAATAATTATTGTCGCGACTAATTATTTGTTTATTTTTTAATTTTAGGTTATGTGGTTCCCTTTTTAAATTACGTATCGATTATATTATAATCGAACGGTTTAATAAGAGCAACCAATGGTTTTTGAAATTAGTTTTGTTGAGTTACTTATGGGCAATTAAATAAAGGAAATTACACGTCTTCATATTAATTTAGTCTAAGTTGATGAGTTATTTTGCGTGTATGGCGATGTCTCAGGAAGTTTTTCCAGTTTTATAGACCATAAAACGATTTCAAAGCTAGCCAATGTTTTATATGGTGGTAAGACATTAATCTGTAATTTTTCGCAAATTACTAATTAGGAATGCAGATGAGATAAATCAAGCCGTATCATTTTATGACGCATTTTATCTTCATAATGGCGGACAAATCTTAAATGATTACCATATTTATGGTAAAACTTCAGCTTAATTATGGAGATTAAATATAAATATTAGTTGCATATTATCAGCCTAGAGATAACCAAGCATCACTTCATATTTCTAATCTCTTTAATCTATTTATTTTCCATCATTTAACATTAAAAGTATCTACTCTAATTCTGTGACAACATTAAAAAATTAGAAGTAAGTTTTTGATGAATTGTTTTTAAACTTAGTATTTGTCTTTACAGTCTATTTTTTTTTGTTTTTTTTTAAAACATCGCCCCACACTAGGAATTTCTCCTGTGTCGTGGGTGCGTTTCACAAACACGAAATATCACATACACTAATACCTGTACCATTTTTCAGCCTGTGTCATCTCATTGTAAGTCAGAACTTACGATAACGGAAACATTGTGATAAAGCCGGGGATAGTTAAAATTCGCCAATGTGCTGTGATGATCTATGCTCATTTCATCTCCGTAGGATAAGGGAAGATGCAGCGTTGGCAGGCCTTCCACCAGGTGGACCGACGATATCGTCAAAGTTGCGGGCAACCGGTGGATGTAAATGGCAAATTGTCGTTCATTGTGTCGTTCTAAGGGGGAGGCCTTTGTTCAACAGTGGACGTCTTCCGGCTGATGATGATGATGGATATAAGCGGAGGTATATGCCTTATTGGACGGTATATAAAGCCAGGTAAATTATGTTAACAAAACTGAAAAGCAATATAACTTAGTAGTACTTAATAATTCTGTTCATAAAACCAAGAGATCACATGCCAATTGTCCGGAACCCAACCTATAATTATCTACAATTAACCTTACGCCAAGACTAGCAACTAGTTATTACAGGGCCGAAGTGAAAATTTGTCACCTTCGTGATAGATTTAAAGTATGACACGTTAATTGAAGGCTTCCAACACTACACGTGATAGCTCAGTGGGTTGGCCGACGAGTTGACAACGAGAATGTATTAAGGAATAATGGAGTTAATGTATGGGTGGTGACTGTCATCCGAATTGAACGACCACTGTCAGTCAAGGTGCTGCAGTATTCTATTTATTATTTGTTTATATTAATGTTCTTCTTGTCAATAATATAGGTATCTATGTTAGAGGATAAGTGCCCTTTTTGGGTGAATATCGGATTCTGTTTCTGAGTTTTTCTATTAGGTAATTCTCTGTAGCAACACGGCGTCTAGACTTGTGGCCGGTTGATGGCAATAGGCTCACCCCCTATTACATTGGGACCTATAACATAACCGGCGAAATGTTGGAGCACTATATGTGCACCTCTACAGTGGAATACAGCTTTGTTGTGACTTTTTTAGTTGGTAGTATGATGGTATGCCTAGGCGGCGCTGTGCGATTAGGGTATCACGGATAGTCTTATGATGCACCATAAAATTTCATCAACAATGGAATTCAGCCTTAGTAAACGGAGCTCTATCCGATGAATTTCGTGTCAAACAATATAAACTTAAATATTTTATTATGTAACTACGACCACAATTAATAATATTTTTAGACATCGATACGCTAAGAAGTAAAAAGAACCTACTGAAGCTTAATATAGAAAGGTGTTTTAGGTAACGTAAACATAGGATAAGCATTTATCATTCTAAGACTGGATTTCATCACAATGTTTACTTTCCACATAAGTCAGTAATGTTTCAAATTAACTTGGAATGAAAATAATAACATTAAAAAGGTCACATACTAGTTAATTAATTTATAGATAAGGTTTCTTGGGTTTTTGTTTGATTGAGATACTTGTGTACTGTCAAGACTGAGAACAGCCAATTAGACTGTCTGACTACCAAATAAACAAACGTTGTTATTTCTGGAGGATTGTGAAAGGAGAGTTCGGAGACAAGACAGATATGCAATTGAAAATATATTCTATTTAAATATATATAAAGATAAACTAAAAAAATATTCTATTTATAATTATGGTAACTATTTATTTGCATTATCTGCAAAATCCAAGTCAATTAGTATCTTAGCAGTCGTCTGTTCTATACATTTATTGTAGTACTGTCACCCACAAAGATAGCTCAACACACCAATAATTGAAGAACAATTTGTTACATAGTAACAAGCCTTCAATACTCACAGATCATTATTTGGACTCTCTTATGAGACTATAACTTGAATTGACATATATTTCTTTCAATTATTTGACATAAAGATGCTCAATTAGTTGAGCTATTTCTGTTCGCTAACCATACTTATAATTAAGTAGAGGCACGCCTCTATGTTTAGGAAAACGTTTAAAATTGCGGGTAAAGCCGTTAAACCTTTTGCAAGTTATCAGACAAAAGTCTTCTATATTAACTATAAAAGGTATATTATAGTTTATTATCTAATTTACGTATATTCCTTACCTTTAAAACAGCAGCGTTGGTACATGTTATCATAGCCATGCGTTGCTTATAAGTCTCTCTTCGTTAACATACAAATTCACTGTCACTTCAGTCTGATTACTTTCGATAGGCATACGAATGATAGTTTTAATTAAAATTAATGCTGTTAAAAAAGAATGGAATAAGTGTCGTGTCTACGTGGGAGTATCTCATCGGCTTTAGTCTATGTTATAGAATATTAATAGGTTAATATACGAATTTTTGATTATGAGTATACAGCGTATTTTACTGTTTCAGCGATTTTTTATAACTTAAGCTTTTTTAACCGAACGATTATTGCAAGATATATGAGCAATAACTGCAAATATATCCTCATCAACAAAAAGCTTTCTTGATTTGTTAATACTTCGTTCGGTAGTCTTGATTACAATAAGAACAGTTGGCGACACAAAGCCGACATCTCCCGGCGCAGGCAAGACACGGTGGTCGCTTTTATAAATCATACAAAAATAAATCACTCACGAGGTTAAAATGTGAAATACTTTCTCTAAACAAAAGGGCATTGTTTATGCAAAAGTGCATTCCGAGTCGAATACTTTTCGTCGCCTGCCATCCACCCCGTATTTTTTTATTTTATTCGAATAAAGAACATTATACGAGCTTGGCGATTTATCGATAAATTTTATATATGAAACCGTCGTGTTGTATGATCACGATCGCTGTTTTAAACTAAGACAGAAGTGAAATATATCGATATTGATGAAAGTAGCAACGAAATGAATCGCCGTTAACAATGTGCGAGTTCGGTTTGCTCGGCCCTTTTTGGTACGAAATGTTAGTCATCGTTTATTTTTTATTGTGTCCTTGACAGTTGTTACTCATTGTCTGGATTTCTACAAATAATTATAATCCGTGTTGGAGACGACGAGGCAATATTTACTCGGACCGAAGTTATTAAACTTAACTGTGATAAATTGTTACTAATTATTTTAACGAGCTTTTATTCGTGTAACGCAAAAATATATAATTTCGCCATCATTATACACCGAAAGGTATCTTTATATGAGTATAAGGAAAAATGCATTTAGCAATAAAAACTGGCGGTATACCAAAAACAGAGGCAGTGTTATATTTTAATAGCATCCCTTATTCGTTTTGTACAACATCGAGATTTATTCACGTTACTTTGATGGCTTATAAATCATTTGGGGGCTAATTAAAATTGCCCTTTTCGAAATGCGCATCCTCGCAGTCGCTAACCCGCCGATATAATTTACGATATCTTGTCGTTCATTCGCGCATAAACTTTCTAATTTGCAGCCCAACGCCCGAACAGACTGTTGCAAATAAATTGGTCACTAATAAAAACAACACCTCGAGTTAAAACTATAAAAATATATTGCCAACTGTCAATGTTCAATTTTGTTATGACCACACCCGAAACTCTGTTGATGAGAGCCCTTAACGTCTGTCAAAGCAGCAATTAAAAGGTATAGCTGGTGCCATAAACCGAGGATTAATTCCCACCTTTTACGATTAAAAAATAAATAAAATTTCGCACGTAGAGTTGCGTGTCGGCGTTCATTTTGTGGATTTGTTCGTTTTGTATGAGATTAATGCTACCTTATTGGCACAAATAATTTGTACATGTATGTATCACTACGTTTGCGCACACAATTTCGAAGTCGATCGCTCGACGCAATACGTTTTTATATTTTTACAGGTGTAATTATTTGACGCGTGATTTATGATAGAGCTTTGACTTTTTCGGAGGCAGGTTATATTTATAATCGTTTTATAATCGTCGTTGGCGACCGGAAAAGTCGCACGATTTGTTGTTCTTAATTAGTGGCTATATTTTTTGCTTTTGGTGTTAAGAACAAGACGCAGAGGTCGCGCACGGTAATCGCTTTACTTACATTATTCAATGAAGCAATTAAAACGATTTATTTACCTTCGTTGTACACTAATCAGGAATAAAATATTCACTCGCGAAGTCTTGGAATATACGATTATCCGTCCGAGGCGAGTAATTTATTTTTAAAGCTCGTAAAATCTCACTCTTTAAGCAATAAAAGTAACATTTTAGCGAAGTTACTAACACGGCCAACGATTACGGCCTTCGTTTACTAAAAAGCGTTTGCATTCAGAAATCACTCGTCAAACATTGTCGTGACACTGAGAACTAACTCCGTATTTAGGAAATGTAGATTATACCGAAAACGGGTGCATTTACATATATTAAGAATACGAGACCGCGCACGGTACGCCTCGCAAAATAAACACACACGAAAATTCGACAAAAAATGCAACTTTCGGATATCACACGCGAGCGTATTTCACATAACAACCGGTCGTTTTAACGATAACAAAACAGTGCGGAAAAAGTAAGAGAACGAGATGAGAAAAGTTACTTTAAGAATATACGGAAGTTAATTAGAAACGGAACGAAAAACAACCGTAACTGGTGGCGAAGTTGGCCGTTCTAGCGCGGCCAATGGTACAAGACACACACACAGTGAACCCTCACCACCGCGGCGCTAGGCATTTGCATACCGCCCGCCCAGACGCGCGCCGCCGCCCAACACGAGCGACAGGGACGAACAGACCCGACACCGCGCGACAATTCGCGATTCTACAATTTAAATAATCAACTTTTTAAATTTTAAAACTAGAACACTTCATCTTATAATTCAGCCATCGACAATAGTCTCTATTATTGCATGATCTCATTTGTCGTGCATGCATACGTACGCAAATGAGGTTGTATACAGCCTAGTGAAAAGGATGGGAATAAATTTATCGCCGTCGCGTCGGATGCGACACCGTTTGATAAGTTGGCAGACAATTCGTGCGATGGCTGAGAGCATGAATGAGCTTAGATGGCCTTAATCCTTTAATGAACATGTTCGCTGATCGTGTATGCGAGGTGTCGGTATCCAAATGTTATTTATGGCCTTCTATTTAGTATACTGTTTCGGGATACTGAAGTCCCACAGGTATCTTGACCCGGCTTAAATTGCTTTTCAATTACTTTAGTGAAGGATATTGTAATAGGTATTTCTGTTGATTAATGGGAAATTCTAGTTGGTGTTAGGAGTTCTAAATCGAATCTGATTTTCAAACATTATTATATTAAGACCATTACATTTATACTATTGTGGTAAAGTCGATTAATATCTAAATCAATCAACTAAATATTCTTTGTAAAAAGGTATGTAGAACATTCCAGTAAAAACTGTTGTGTTTATAAACTTAATATGAAATGTTATTAAGAACTATTATTATTCCGTTGCTCAGCAAGTCATAGTCGGTCCATATAAATGTTTGCTTTAATTAAATGTCTAATCTACATTTGATTAATGCAAACATTTAGATGGACCTGGACTTAATATAACTAGAACTTATACTTAAAATCATTCCTGTTATTCCCAAAGGGACAGGCAGACATATTCTCTTTTATCAGGAGTCTACACGGCACTTATGGCGTTCTAAGGGGGAGGCCTTTTTACAGTGGACGTCTTCCGGCTGATGATGAGGATGATGATACAGTAAATCAATTTACATCAAACACCGAGCGAGCCATTGCCAATTAACGCGTTTTCCCACAAAAGAAACTTTGATTGTTTATCTCCATTAAAATTTAAACAAATAATTTGATTAAGATACCCGCCTCAATAAAAACATTGATCAAAGTTTAACAAGTTTTATTAAAAAACTTTTACGACATTGATTTCTGTTGGCGTAAATAAAACAAAGTAAAATATCCCTTTGGCGCGTCTCATAAAAATGGGGTCAATTTAGTTGCTGAATATTTATCGTACTCTTGTACCTTTTGGTTTAGTCAAGGTATGTGTATTGCGTAGTTATGAATTTAGACACGTTGCATTGGATCTAGCTCACAAGTTCGACCCCACGCCAGTTAACACCACGATGGACTGTACTTTATTTTTCGCTTTAATATAGTTGATGAAATAACTTACCAAACTACGTCTATGTGTCTCACCCTTAATGAAAACACACAACAGACAAGAACATTGTAATTACGAGGAGTAAGAGATTTATTACACAAGGATAGGAAACTAACCACACGTGACCGGACGTCGCATCACAAACATTATATTAAACCAAATTAACACATACAAAACTGCACCTTACCATTATTGTAATTAAGACCAATTTCCCCAGTTGAGGAAAAGGCTCTTCAGCTGTCTTTTTGCTCGTCCGAACCGCGTGCATATGCATTCTTGTTCCATGTGTGAATACCACGAAAGCGGAACATGTAGTAGTTAATTTTTGCGCAAAGCTTGGACGAAAGAGAGGTCCGCTCATTTACAAATAGTTTACTAAAGTGGGAAAGAGATAGGAACAGCGGGGGTTAATTAATGAACGTGGAAGCCTGCGCTCTTTATTGCTTTCGTGGCTGGACGCTAAGACGTCGTCGGTTAAGGAGTTTTCCGCTGAGAAAATACCGCTGTAGTTAGATAGCGTTTGTTTTTCTTCATATGAGATATCATTTTCATACAAAGAAAGCTTAAATGCGATACAAACTTTCACAGCACTAGCTATCTTGAGAATACCGCTCTTATTCAGAAGAATTCCATGTTCAGAAAATGTTATTAGCACTTAATTGCTCGGCGAGTTAATTAAATGAAAGAAAAACGTCGTTACAGCCAACCTTTGCTAAGACCACGAGACACCTGTTTAATTACATAGGATATCCGAAACTCCTACGTAGAACATTTCATTAGACGTCCAACCTTCAGACAAACTCACCCGACACCCAAATAAAAAAGGTGGTCGATGCGAGAGTGTGGCTTGCACCTCGGCGGTCCTCCTGCTAGACAACTATTAGATTTAGTCGGGTTACCGTACAAATATAACCATAAATAGTGTACGCTTAATGTGGTGAATGTTTTCTTAATTTCATCCCGCTGCGTGCGAGTGTAGTGGTTAAGAAATTAAGAAAATGCTGTAACGTCCGCGCACCACTTAAGTTCCCCCTACTTGACTGAGTGTATTGTCTCCACGGTAGGTTTTTGTTCTAACAAAACCCCTTAACGTTTGTTAATGAGCGTAATAACCCCTCTTCTGCTGTTTGTTTTGTTTTAATGAAGATTTTTATGGTGTTTGTGTTTTCGTCAGAATTCGAGGATTTATCTTTTTTAATGCCTTGTTTTGTTTTTGTTGGTTGGTGGTTAAATTGAATCATTTGCTTAAATATATTAAGTGGGAATTGATTCCAATAATAATACTTAAAAATTAAATTATCTGTTAATGCCTATCAATAAATTTGTTATGCTGGATGTGTGTGCAATGTATTCCTAAACTAACCTAACTGTTTCAGTTTTACTATTATTGCGAACAGGGTTTCCATTTTACTATTATTTTGAAAGGCACGTCAAGAGAACATAACAAGGAATCTCTTGTAAAGGATACAAACTGTCGTTTATCCAGTATCTAAACGAGATAACTATTTATAAAGCTTTTGCTACGAAACTTTGTGTTCAGACATCGCCGATGTTAGAACCTTTCCTATCATAAGTTCCCTGCATAATTATTATAAGGTTTCATTATGATATTGTCAGAGTTACACACAGTTAATACCTCTGGCTGAATCAAACCATTGATGAAACCTTATGCTCGGTATGGTAACATTGGTGGATTTGAATTCGCAAACTTTGTGGATACGAATTCAGAGACAAAAAAATTACAGAAAAAAAACAAAAATTTAAAACAGATGACTATCAGAATTGCACTTGCATTTTCTTCATCACAACTCCATAATACACATATATCGATCGTTTGTCCACTAGATAAACTCAAGAGTCATATTTTAGTGGAATGCAATTATAACCGGCCGGGGGTGTCGTAAGGGGAGGCACACACTGTCACCACGTACTCGCACATTCAAATATTTGTACGTACACACTGTCTGTGTGACTGGTGTAGGGCTGGCACGCGTGTGCAGGCTTAGAGATGCTGAAGTCCACAGTAAACAAATAATAATGAAAAAAGTTGAAAAAAAAAATTGTTTAAGCAAAGTTTAAAATGAATAATGGTCATCAATTATACCTTATCTAACAAACGGAAAAGAAAAGTAGGTCTAAATAGTTTTGATATAACTATCTACTTCAGTAAATATCCTGAATTTTATTTATTCGAATAATACATACGTATAAAATAGTAATAGGTATATTAATGTAATTAAACTTTTATCACAATAAAATCAGACACCGATTGACTGTTTTTTTTCCATATTCTTATATTATCTAAGTAGGTACCTATCTACTTTAGTATCTACATAAAACCAACTACTATATTGTATGTGCTACAAAAACAATGCGTGTAAGCATTAATTACAAAGTATCTCAACTGCCACTCAGTGACAACCCTAAGAACACATAAATGTAACCGGACGTCACCCCTAAGGATTAGTGGCGTGGCTATGAGATTACCACATCGGCCGCTAATGAAGAATCACCGATTGCAATAAATAATTAACTTTATTAACTTGAGGGTATTGTGCTGAAAAAGTGTTTGAACCTAGAATTATGATGAGATGATTATAAAGACGATTATCGCGTACACAGGTATGTACCAAGTGTGGGCTATCTTGTCTAGTCGTTAATAATGGGATTATAAAAATTGGCGTTCATTTCAAAAGAATACATTTTATAGCACCGTATTTTTATGAGGTTTTAAAACAGTTTTTATGTATCTAGGTCGCTGGAATTATAGCCACTAATGCTTGAAGCTCTACATTAGGTATACTGATACAAATTAAATGTTTTGATACTAAGATTAGTCGAACTGTTGTATGTCTTTTGTTACCTCTTTACATTTCCTAAGAGTCAACATCTAAATCATATCCAAATTCCAGAGCTTTATGAACAAAAATATCATTTGCAGTTTTGTTTGATAAAATAAACAATACGACAACTCATCCATGAACACAGCATTGACAAACAAACTTAAACAAAGGTTCAATTTGCAAAATTAACAACTGTTGGTTATGACAGCTGACAGCGCAATTTCATATAATTTTTACAAGCCACTAAACACGTATTTCATGCACTAAACTAAACGGTTCACAGCTTTAATATACCACGATTTACGTACAAATTTGTCTCGACAATCATGAAAGTTAAACAAGTTGCATTTCACTACTTACTCGTACAAAAACAATCCAAACGGTCGACCGCGACACTTTGCTGCAATTAATTCAACGTATGCAAGTTCATAATTCACGTAACATACTCATCGCAGATCGTAAATAACGTCCAAATGAATGCCTTGAGACTCGAACAACTTTTGTTTACATTTCAGACGCGAAACGTCACATGTATCCGACTTTTGACAGATGATCATAAACTAACACAAGCGCAGAACATTTACATACGCGGCTCGGACGCGACGAGTCTGCTTGCAACGGAACGTTCGCGTGTGCTAATGTAAATACTCTTTTGATTTTGTTAGTTTTGCGTTCCGTTTTCAGCTCGTTTTTCGTGTGTCCGTCACACAGTTTGCGTTAGTACTGACCACAGCTTAGGGCGCCGGCCATGCGGCGGTGTGCGTGTGTGGAGCTTTCTGCACGCGATCACTTGGAGCTTTAACGAGTGGGGCGTGCGTCTGTGTGCGTGAAACTTTACTTGTGGAAGTATCAGACTAGACTCATTGACTGCGGCCCTTATTGTATGAATGTGGAAAAATTATAGTGTCGAGTGTTTTGCCTGAAACAGCGATGCGTATTGTTTATGTCTTTGGCTAGAGCACTTAAGTCTCCCAATTTGCGGACGACGTTAATGTCCCCGCGCTTTGTCGCGAGACGCATTATACCATACAAAGTGCTGTAATTAAAATTGTCGTATCACTGAACAATGTTAATTTGTTTTTGTTATAATTCACGTAATTTAGGTTTTTTGGTTTCCTCTTTATGATTATTACCTTGAATGCGTTGGTATTCAAATTTATTATTTTAATTAAATAAGTTATTTTCATGTTAAGGTTAAAATTCTTAACAAGTACTTTGATCTTTGATATGCTTTTAGGATTTATCACAAAACAATACACTAATAAAACAAAAGAATTAACCTATTCCTTTTCCAAAATTCCTCATAAAACAATCCTTTTAGAATACTAATCAGTGTTCCTTAAATAAACCAAACACAAAAAGAAAAAAAGTCAATTAAACGTCACAAAATAAATAAAGAACTATAAAAGTAAATGTTAATCACGTATAGTGTGAACATCTCGTAAGTGAGTATATCATGGCGAGTCAAAACTTGGTGCTTGCATTCTTAAAGTTGAAATTGCACATTTATCACAGCGGACCATGCGCCCGATGGTCCATTAAGAGATTTTTCTGAATCATAAATCTCACTTCGCCTCATCTCGCCTCGATACTACAGATATGGAGTAAACAGGAATGCGAGCTCCTGAGATATTGTCTCAAAGTTACTGCTATGATATTATATACATTGTATTGTTCGATATGAGTTATATCGTTCTATTTTTTTATTTACCTTAGGTACAAGCTTTTATTTAAATTGCAATGTTTGTATGTATGTTAGTTTGTTTAGGTCAAATCTTGCAATTGAAATTAGATCCACTTCTTGAAATCCGAATGTAATGAAATTTTGCATGCTTATATAGGTTTGGTGATAATACAATATTATGATACTTATGAACTGATCTGATGGTTGAGTCAGAAGAACTCTAAAACGAAATGACGCAATCCCATCGCACTTGGGCTTCTTTAATTTGTCTTCACTTTGAGCCTAGCTGATTTAAAAGTTTACAAATATATTTTTGATATAAAATTATTGCTCTGTACACACACACTAGCTACCATCTTATCAGTGTAGGTACCACTAAATTTAAACACAGTCACCACACATTCACTCTACGTATTTAATAGCTCGTAGGCCCTAATTAAATGTCGTATAAAAGTTATATTACTTGTAATTCGGTAGGCTAACACGCGTAGACGGAAACAACATTAACAATCATCATTACGGGAGATAGTCATCAAAACTTAATTAACATGCACCAACCTGTTTAAGAAAGTTTATAATAAGAAAATAAATTAATGTAGTTCCGCTTCATCAGTCGTGACTTCGCAGATATGATTGTCGATTTAAAAACACACAACATCACGCCTGTATTCTCCGAAGAGGTAGGCAGGGGTGCACATATAGTACACTTACATTTCGCCAGTTATGTTTTTAGGATTCATTGTAATAGGGGGCGAGCCTATTGCTAACAACCGGACGCGAAGCCAGACTCCGCGCTGCTACTAAGAATTACCTAATGGAAAAACCCAGTAACACTTTGCCCGACCCTAGATTCGAACCCAGGACCTCGTGCTCAGCAGTCAGTATCGATTTACAGGTCGTTAGAATAGAATGGAGATTTTCTGTTTGGAAATTCTTAGGATTGTGGAAGAGACTGAAATATAGATTTACGCTTGTATTCTAACATATGGGTGCTGTAGTGGGCGTGCAAAACTGTGGTGTTTTGTTTTTCGGGGAAAATGGTGTTGTCATGCAGATTAAGTTTGAAGACGTGTTTTATTGTAAGTAAATGTGGCAGCCCTTTCTTCTTAGTAAGACGCGAAATCGCTTGAATTGGCCGCGAAATTAGTTCCTATACGGGAGGACTAACAGTATGAATCACTATTTTTTAATAGTGCTATACACATTTATATATTAGTGTATTCTCATATAAATAAAATTTAGGCACTCTTTGATACTACGTGTTATACCCTTAAGTGCTGAAGCGCTTTAACTAAGTCTAATTTAAAACACGTTATTGGTTTTAATAATAAGCCAATATTTAAGTTTGATGAATTCAAATTACGAATAAAACGATTAGTCCCTTATATCCACGTTTGTCAAACGAAATTAAACCTTATAACTTCTGTATAGAACTGAAAGTAATCACAGCCGGAAGAGTCCTATTCAAGTCTTTAAGCTATCATGTATTTTGTACTAATTATTAGTTAGGTCGTTTAATTATTGCTTACGTTTTTGTACTTACGTCAGCGGACCACGCCTGTTCGGTTGAGTACGTTGGTATAAAGACTCTTTTGTTTATCCTTCTATGAGAACTCCATAATGAATTCATTGAGCCTCTTCGGTGGAGGAAGTAATTAAACGATATAGTTTTTTATGTTAAGGTAAGAAGGGTTTTGTGTGTAAGTGGGCACATCTAAAACACGATCTATAGGGCTACCGGCCAGTTAAGAGTTGGCTAAGTGGTCTGTATTATCATATATTTTATCTTCCTTTAGAAAATAATGGCCCCGGACCTAAATTACTGAAAAATTTAATCAAGATCGATATTTTGGTAAGGAAAATAGAAAAGTTTAGGTAATATCGGTTTTAACAACTAAAGCTTTTAGTCAATCATTGTATTGGCCCTGTAGATCTTACTTGCACTTTAAAAATTACAAATCAGTGTGTATTTCGATCGGACGTTGATTCTTGAAGATGTTATAACTAATGTGTTTTACTTAAGTGTAATTTGACTCACGAGTTTGGTGTATAGTGAGAATTGATTTCCAGAATAGATATTTTTCTGATAAAACTGCACTAACTCTATAGTTAGTATTATATCGACGAAGAATACCACCCATAGCCCAAATCAAAATTCTATGCTGCTATTGAGAAATACCAAATTGAATTTACAATAATACTGCCGGATTAGAAAATAGACCGACGAGGCCGCCTTGTCTAGTAGTGAGTGGTTCTATAGTTGGTTTTATATAGACACAGTATAGTTTCCAATACCACCCATAGCAACTGAAACGCCTCAATGTGTCCACACGCATACAATTCAATCGACTTCAATACACTTAAACAGCTCAATGTAAGATATAATTTTAAAATATCGCTAACCAGTTATAATAATGTTAAAATTTAAAATTAAATAGCTTTGCCGGCCATATGGCGTGGAAAGGAAGTGCGTATCGTCTGTCAGCCCTTGAATATTATAATGAAACGTACTCATTTTCTTTCAACTGACCGGTACAATGAAGACAATGAGATACAACGCGTCGTGTGCTCATCCGGAGGGGCAGTTGATTCGGCGATTTCAAATTTCGTTGGTGGTTTTAATCTTTTGTTTGGCCTTTTTGTGTTTTTTCGCTTCACACTCGGTTTGGCTGATAGTTTGCTGAGTTTTTGGTTTGGTTTCTTTTGTATCGAGAGCCTTAACGTTGAGATTTCAAGGTCACTCTGATGTCCTATCAGGTTTACTGGAATTTGCCTTGATTACCTAAAATTTTAATAACGCGATTGCTAAGCATCTGTTAGTATTTTATGACGTGGTGTAAAATAGTAATATCGAATCAATAATGTAATGTGGAGTACTTCATAATGTGGAGATCATTTTTCAATAGAAATAGTAGATCCAAGATCGAACGTTAGGAAGTGTTACAATTATTTTACCACTTACTACTACTTAGTATACGCAGAAGACGAAGAAACGTACCAGTTCCTGAATGCAAAAAAAAAAAAATCTTTAAAAGCTGGCAATATTTTTACTACCGACTCTTTTGTTTCATAATTATTTTCTGTCAAGTCAAACATAATAAGCCATGATGATTTTGCAGTTGCTGTAAAGGCATGTTTAGATGATAGATAATATATGTTATTCGTCAGCTTAAGAATGGAAGGTTTACTGCGTAACACGGACAATTGCGACGCGCACAGTTTTACAACGAGGGCGGTTAAAAAGCTTCGCGTTAAGGCGATCTGCATTTACACCGTCGCGTAATCGTACAGGTAATACAAATTGTTTGAATAATTACATTTTGTTTGTTGGATAATTGTAGCATACACTAACCTTTAAGATATCCATTATCAATTTGATGACGTGCAAATACAAATATCCAACCTTTATTTTAACCTCAGCTATTGTTAGAGGCAGGCCTCGTAGTAAATTGATTACGTTTGTTGATAATAATGACAAATTTTACAGCATAGCGATTATACAATTATTTGAATATCATACTTAATAGCTGCAACAAACATATAATATTATGACCTTAGGTATACCTAGTTTTAAAATGTCGTTAATCGCAAAATTTTACTCTCTAGCATAATGACGTGCATTAATATCTTTACGACGCTCCTTGCCTTACCCACGCATCATTTTAACATGCATATTACACATCGGTGTAAAGACGTTCCCTTTTAAAATTGAAAGTGACGTAAGTGCTATTTTAGTGCGCAATCGGCGGGCAAAAGTCGTAAATCAAAGTTTTAGTGTCGAAATGTTGGGATGCGTTGGCCACTGGGGTGGCCAGGTTTAACATTTTTTTTAAATGGCATAAGAAATAAGAAACAATATGACATTCGGCCAGTATTCGACTATTGTTCGAAGATTGTATGATGTGTTTGAAAAGTATGCGTGATACAATGTTGTAAACAATTCTGGTGGATCTAACAATTGCATCCCTACTAATATTATAAACGCAAAAGTTTGTAAGTATGGATGGATGTTTGTTACTCTTTCACGTAAAAACGACTGAATGGATTTTACTGAAATTTTATATGGAGGAAGCTGAAACTTTGGATTAACACAAAGGCTACTTTTTATCCCGAACAAATGTAGCAGGTAACACCGCGGGGCGCAGCTAGTATCAAATATTTTTATATCACTACTGTGAAGATGCTACTATAGGCAGACACTATATTATTAGTTAAGTGGACATGTAATCAAAACAAGTATCTACCTACTTAAATATTGTTCCTAAGAACTATTTTAAAAGCGGTTAATTGAAAAATTCTGACTAATACAAATTTAATTTATGAAATCATACGCATTTTTTGATAAATATAAAAAATAGAAGCGAAATGTTATAATACAATATTTTCACCTCTTAATTATAAGAATTTCGTGTTATTTGCAATAATAACTTTAATGTAGCAATAAATTAATACTATTACTAGTTTAATAGCGTTCTCGAAAATACCTGTGTCGCGCAGACGTTGAAATATCAACAGTTTTTATTTATATTTATGTATAATTTGATTTATGGTGTGCGTTAGTTATCTTATTAAATGAGCACAAAAATAAATTATGATATAAAATATATGCTTTATATTAAAATGTTAAATCCAATGCAAGTCTAACTAATAGAATTAGTAAAAGATTATTTAAATTACTTTGGGCTATATGAGTTATTCCTATTTATTCCCGTCTACTAAACACACTGGTGTGAATTTGTGATGGACACTAAGATGTAAGATTAAATCCCTAGGTCAGAAAAAAATATTAAAAAAATAGGTACCCACTGAATGATAATTATAAACTTAAACTACTACTTTCTTGCCATTTTCTTAAAAGTTTTGGTATACTTACCAATCCAGGGCTGGTTCAATTTTTTGGCCAAAGAATCAGCATTGCCATTCACCGTGACAATGCTGCCAGTCCTTTGAGCACGTTACCGATTGACATCGATGGGAATAAATACTATGAGGATTTTAAACTTTTTATTTTTGTATATTATTGTTTTTAATATTAGAATAAAGTTGTAAAATATTTATTGAATTAATGACTAACTAAATAAATAGTAAGAAAAAAACATCTCCGCTAAATTTTTTGACATATCCAGTTTTGACAAAATCCGTTGGAAGTAGTTCGAAGCTCCTTCATCTAGTTGAGGGTCTATGTCAATAATGCAACAGGTTGGTTTCGAACTCACAACCCCTTGATTGCCGGTCTGACACCTACGAGGTAGGGCTCAACCTTTTCACTTCTTCTATTCTTAATAAAAAAGAAAACGATAGATAATGCTAATATCATGAAATATTTTGTTGTATATTGTGTTACAATATTAAAATTAATATTTTTTACTGGATGTTGTTTTCTGAGTTCTTTATAGAGAATAAAGGTTAGTTTAAGTTAAAATGACTCAAACTCAAATTTAATATACCTACCCGATTCCATAAAACCTCAGGAGTTATAGACAAGAGGGGCAAACCGTTGGATGAGTACAAAATTCAATAAACTGATAATAGAATGACCTAACGTTCCGACTACTATATTCTATTAATATGTCAATCCCTAAAATCATCATTATCATCAGCCAGAAGACGACCAGTGCTGAACAAAGGCTTCCCCTTAGAACGTCACAACAACCAACTTGCCATTTGCATCCAATCCCTAAAGTACTTCTCCAAAAATCAAGGAAATTTTCGAACGCTTAAACATGATTACAAAATGATATAGCCCCCTTACCATGAACTCTTAAAGCAGGACAGTTTACCTTGTGGAAGACGAGACACCGCATTACACTGCACATAGCAACGGATCGCTTCCGCATTGTAAACTACCCTGCTTTAATAGTTCATGGTAAGGGGGAGACTGCCTCGTTGGTCTAGTGGTTGCTAAGCGCGACTACTGAGCGCGAGGTCCTGGGTTCGAAACCCGGGTCGGGCAAAGTGTTACTGGGTTTTTCCATTAGGTAATTCTCAGTAGCAGCACGGAGTCTGGATTTGTGCCCGGTCGATGGCAATAGGCTCGCCCCCTATTACATTGGACATAATAATAATAATAATAATATTCCGGGACATCTCACACACGGTTGTCTGATCCCAAGCTAAGCAGAGCTTGTGTTATGGTAACCAGACAACTGATAAACATACTTATATATTTCTAAATACATACATATTATAGATAAATTACACCCAGACACCGAACAAATGATCGTGCTCATCACACAAACATTTGTCCCGAGTGGGAATCGAACCCACGACCTCCGGTATAGCAGTCAGGGTCTCTAACCACTAGACCAACAGGCCCGTCAACATAAAAAACATAACTGGCAAAATATGGGTGAAATATATGTGCACCTCTGCCTACCCCTTCGGGGAATAGAGGCGTGATGTTATAGTAAGGGGGAAGCCATTAATTACTAAGAAAGTAGAGGTCTGCTCTAAAAACAAAACACCATCCACCTATTTATAACTTTAATGTCTAAGCGGTATTGGTTACAGGGTACCAAGGAACAACGTTAGCAGGCCAACAAAGTAAGCATGTGATCTTAAAGCTTGTCAATTGATAGGCGACCCAGGTGGGCGAACTAAAGCCCTGCAAACTTGTAGCCATTCTTGTAAGGGTTTCTTCATAATGATGTCTCTCGTAAGGATCTATTAGGTAACGAACCAAACTGTGTAGGATGTTCTATTGAAATGTGATCGTTTGGAGAATGTATTATTCTCTTGTTTGATAGAAGAATTTAATTGGTAGGTATTCAGATAATATTTTTTTAAAGTTCCTTTTTTAAACATTCAAAATTCAATTAAAAAACGTATAAAATTCAATGAAATCTTATTCTAAAGTGTCATTTTTTTCTCATTTTATAATTATTGTTAAAATTTAAATAAACCATTACTTCAAGGCTGTTTGATTCTTATTATAACTTTGAATTATTCTTTATTACAGTCTAGACCCTTCTAACCATTTCTTTGGCATCTTTAAAGAAAATCTGCTTGTTTATAAAACATAAATATAGGCTATGACCATATGCGTATGCGCATGAAATGAAAGAAAGTCTACCTTTTATGGATGTCATATTATATTCCTGAGTAGTAGTCGCTATGATTTTGTAAAACCCCTTTACTCTGAGTACGCCTATTAATTGTCATATTTATAACGTTCCTTAGAAACAGTAACTAGAGATGAGGAATAGTGTTACTTGTTGTTACTGCCTTTCTCGGAAACTGAGAGGATTTTAATATAATGTTGCAAACTGATGCTACAGACGCCTTTGTCTTATTCATAAAAAATAGAGGTCTATAAACAATGGAATCTGTAAGGCTTTATGTTATTATAGTTTTAAATAAACGGAGACAGTTATTTATAAAATTTTCTTTATGGAGTATAGAACAACAATTTTGAGTTGTTACCGTGTTAAATCAATTTAGTTTGGTTAATGTTGAGGTATGGACGAAGGCCTCCCTCTTCGTCGTGCAGTGGGGCGATCATTGCTGAAATAATAATAATGTTGAGGTAGCCTTAGTATCTGGTCGATCACTTGGTCATTAAGTAAATTATTACCAATGTTAGTATTCTAATGTCTTGAAATATTTGAGGATCATCAGGTATCATCAATTTTGTGCACTTGTTAAAATTGTTTGCGGCGTTGGTCTAGTGGTTGCTAAGCGCGACTGCTGAGCACGAGGTCCTGGGTTCTAATCCCGGGTCGGGCAAAGTGTTACTGGTTTTTCCATTAGATGAATCTCAGTAGCAGCACAGAGTCTGGATTTGTGCCCGGTTGATGGCAATAGGCTCGCCCCCTATTACATTGGGACCTAAAACATAACTGGCGAAATGTGGGTGTACTATATGTGCACCTCTGCCTACCCCTTCGGGGAATACAGGCGTGATGATATGTGTGTGATGTGTTAAAATTGTTTGAATTAGACTCCTTTAACATTTAGCAACAAAACATACTTGATCTCAACGTACAAAGGCATGTAGGAAAACAAGTAATTTGTTAGCGAACATGTAACACCTAACTATAACACATCAATGGGAAAACGACTTGAAAGCTGACACACAAATACAATTGTTAGTCCAATACCGCATTTCTTCACCACCTAATTCCATGTCCACTTTACAGCGCACAATGGAATGTAAAATGCAAGACAATCGTTCGCCTCCCTAATGAGTGGTTGGACACAAAAGGTGATAGCAGGCGATTCATTTAGTCTGCGGTTAGTAACACGAATGCGTGCGGCAGTGTGCAACGTTCACATAATTAATAGCGGTTTCAGTTTTCTATTGTAAATTGTAATGTTTGTGGATTGGTAGAGAAATCTTTCTGACATACTTTTATTAATGCAGATTTGAACTTCTTTTGTCTTAACCTTTTTATGGTCGGTCCTTGCTGCAATCTTTTCTCACGTAAATTATTGAACTTGTCTGAACAGAAAAGACCTTGACCCCTGAATTTGTTTCGGTATATCTTCTCAGAGGAAACTTAGGAAATGCCGATGACATCTAGTTTAAAAAGAAATTACGTGTGAAAGTGTTTTAGTAAAACCTATATGCGGAAATAACATAATTTATCATTTAATTATTCTCAGCAACCAGCCAATACTTTGAGTATATCTTAAGAAAAATGTGTGGAGCCTTCAGGAAATACAGTAGGCAGCTACACACTCTATACTCCAGTTATGGTTTGACCTTTTATACAACTGTTTCACACGATCATCATCATCACATCAGACTATTGTAGACTTGTAGTCTACTGCTGGACGTAGGCCTCCTCCAGGGTGCGCCACCCTGGAGGAGGCCTACGTCCTTCTCTTCCGTTTTTTCCATATAGTTACTACCAATTACCTGAAATAGATAAAAAATCTTTTTAATATTGCGTGAGCAAAAATTATAGGATTAAAAATTAATCCCCATTAAGATTTTATTCGTTAGTCAATGTTCAGAATCTCCCTTCACCGACAGGTTACGAAAACTAAAAACATACTCATATATAATATTGAAGCCGTTCATTTATTTTGCGGTCGGGTAACGCACGTAGCAAATGTAAGCGGTGATATGCAATACGTTTCCATAATTAATAGCATTTCAGTGATCACGTTTTGGTTCGGTAATGTATATTGATTTTATTTATATTACTGTTAATATCAACGTTGTTATGTTTTACTTATTGTGGAGTGGAAAATATTTTCAATGAAGCCATTCACTCATGGTGTACCAACCAAGCATTGATCACCATAGTCGCTCTCTAGGGCCAAAATGATAAGTTAAAGTTTCGGTCCTAACATGTTAACTTAGATTCACTGCATTAGTGAATCATAGGTTTCTCTGATTGAGTGTGATGCGTAAAGAGTGACGTCAGAGTGAAAGCAATAATCGTGTGTTTATAACATACTTTGCGCTTTAGGAAGCTACACACAGAGATAGCGTCATCCAGGCTTGTTGATACAACACTACGCATCGCCAACAGTTGTGCTTATTATCTTGTTACTACCATTATCGTATAAGAAGTAAACTTCTTGAGTTCGATACAATTTTCGCCGCCGACTGCCGTAAATAACCGCAGCCACGCGTCATCTCTGATTAACTTTTATCGACGAGCGACACCGGAGTAACGACATGTCCCATACCGAGGAATCTTAAATCTGTAATCTCCACTTTTTGCATTCCCTCCCGCCTCGGGCGGCTATAACGACACAATAAACGTATTTTATACGCGCTCACACTTAACGTTTATATCGCCTTATAAGTAGATCGAGAAATAATAAAACTAAAGGAGAGCGGACATCAAGAAAGCAATAACATCATTATCATAGCGAGTCCGCCATCTCTTTCCAATAGGTTTCACCCCTCCCTTGGCCCCGCCCACCGCGTATCTCCTCTGTCACCTGTATATCTCGAAACATTACACATATGCAAAACTTTCGCGCTCGCATCTCGTCGCACACACAGACGGCTCGCCTACACAGATCCCTGCAGCTGCAACTTTGCTGTGTGCACACTACGGTATAAATCTGCGAGATAAAAATTGTGCTATATTGCCTCACGAGTGTGTTGCCCGGACGTGCTATTCTTTTTTGTTCCGATAGCCTGTAGGCGTGCCTAGTAAGTTGTTTGCACCTCGAACAGTGGTCGATATTTCAGTCTTGTCATCGACGCGACATCTTTTATAAAATATTGGACTCGCGTCCATTCTTTATGTTGTTTGAAATTGTATTTGATACCAATACTTTTGTTATGATCTTGGTCTAAATCAGAGTTTTTGTTTGATACGAGTTCTTCATTAAAATATCTTGGACTTGTTTGTATGTTATGTGCGTGGGAACAGTTGGTCCTGGTTTACTATTAATGAACGCTTAATCTCATTTCAAATGTATGACTGCAGAATCTGACTTTAGTAATAACTTGTATGTATATACCTACTTACTTGCACAGTATACATACTACATAATATTATTTTCTTTTAAACCAGGCATTGAAAAATTTACTTCCAGGGTTGGCAGTAGCAAACTGCTGTATGACAGAATACAGCACATCCGTTCGCTGCTGTAGTTATGAAAATACTTCCTCAAGATCGTTCATTGACATTGACAGCAGTGGACGTTTATGACCTGCTATAATATACCTACAGTTATAAACCTGAAGAAACTATTGTGCCTATCTTACAGCCGTTCTAAATTAAAGGAAATTGTGCTTTAACTTTTTCTGATTAGAGTCGTTAATTCCATCATTATGATTACTATATAGACAACAATCTTGCAGTTTACTTGCGTTTCAAAGGTTGATTGTTACGTCTACAGGTCAATATTTAATATTTAAAAAAAATGGAACGCGTAGCACCAAAATACGTTGTCAATCAACGCAGTCACGTTAACAACAATGCGCCCAACAATTTTTCGTCCATACAATTTTGTTCGACTATTAAATGATGAACACTTTCAGAGCACCAGCGATAATTATTCGCATTGTATATGAAACAGTTAGTACTCTATAATTACCGGACAAGCTGATTCGTCGTATTGTTCAAATGATGACCGTCATGTAGGAACGTAAAATATTATTCGTGTCAGAGCAATTATGTTTGTAGTTATTATAAAATGTTTTGATGAATGGCCGGCAGTTACGTGTTGTGTTAGTTACACAGTGATTTTGTTTAGTTTTCTAGGGTTTCGAGGAAGTGACGTATTGGAATAATAACTCTGTTTCGTTTAGGGGTGACACTATTTATGATGTTCCAGAGGTAAGCTCTATTTCTTCCATAGAGCTATGGAACAAAAAGAAAGAACATTCAAATAGTACTACTATACTCGTAGGTTCTAACATCTATAGTAGAAACAAAGTAGAGCGCATTTCATTCTTAAGCTCATGCAGAACCTTGCAGGTTTTAGACCTGGAAACCACCTTGTAAATACTTTTCATAGGTAGATATTTAAGTTAGGTACTGTACAATGTACGCACGTGTTTATTAGAGAAAGCCCGACTCTTAAGAGCTGGTGGTGTGGTGGTCACCAGAATTTAAACTTCTCAATAACGTCATATCTCCCTACGCAATTCCTCCTTCATTCTGTTTATCAGAAGACACCCAGGAATAGCTACAGGTTGACGTAATCAAAATTTTAATCTCTATAAAATAATAGTTCACGAAAAACTTAAAGGTCAATACAAAAAAACCTCAGCCTATATAAGCAAACATGATTCATTTTTTCACCCGCTAATTACACATGTAATACACTGTGCGTGTGTAATTTTACGTTGTAATAATTACAATGTTTTAGATGAAACTGTAGCGCACAGCTTACGTCCGCTTACCGTTCCTACAATTAAACATTTTAATAACCGCAGTAAAGATGGGGCCTGTGTTTTATTTATAAAAAATAACGTGACGTCAATTTCTTGGTTGACAAGCAGTTAAACGTAACTATGGTTAATGTTCAACGCTATCACATCTATGTATGTAGAGATTTGTGTATAGAGGATATGAATTCAGAAATTATTGTATGTAAAAAATTCTGTATATTGATTCAGCAATTAATGTATTTTGAATTTAGTCCGACTGTCTCGTAGGTCAAGTGGTCGCAGCGTGTGCTTACTGTTCTAGATTCGAGTCTCAGGTCACAGGCAAATTTTTATTAGATTTTCACCATTAAATGATTCTTAGTTGCTGCACGGAGTCTCGATGGTAACTCCCTCAGTTCCTGTGACCTATTAGTCTCACGACCTTACTTACAATATGAAAGCAAAATTGACATGAATAAAGAAGAGCTACTCATAACAGAGCTATTATGACAATACCCAGCAATATAGCAAAGAATAAGATGTTTTTTAATAAATCAAATATGGAAATACTAATTCTCGTATACAACCTTCGCCTTAACATTTAAGTATAGCCGTCGTGTCGCGCATAGTTTAAATAGGCGCGTACTAATTACAAAGCGTTGCCTGACGACAATTTATTTCCCATTAGCCGCTGGCCTTCAGATTTTGGTCGCCCACCTCAACATAATGACGATTATTTTAATTTTGCTAACAACACTTTAATTACTGCTTAAGGTCGTATCTTGGCAGGCAGTTAGGAGTAGTGACGCGATGCCGGCGCGATTAGTGGTTCGTGGTGTTGAATGTTTGGTTTACGAGGGTAATTAAAAGTACCGTGGTAAGTACCATGAAGGGAACCTTGATTGTAACTTAATCTTTAGCATGCAATGGTAAGGGTTTCGAATGAGTAATTACCTTATTTAATCACTGATAAAGCTGTACGTTAACCAGAGCAGCCCCTTTACCATATACTGTTAAAGCGGGACAGTTTACGTTGTTCAAGCTAGACGCTGCATTACGCTGCATGTAGCTTACGTTTCGCTTCCACATCTTAAACTGTCCTGCTTTAAGAGTTCGTAGTAAGGGGACTGGACTTGAGCGTAACTTTTTTTTTTTTTTTTTTTTTTAAAAACATCGCCCCACACTAGGAATTTCTCCTGTGTCGTGGGTGCGTTTCACAAACATGAAATATCACATACACTAACTTCTTCTTAGACTGCCTCGTTGGTCTAGTGGTTGCTAAGCGCGACTGCTGAGCACGAGGTCCTGGGTTCGAATCCCGGGTCGGGCAAAGTGTTATTGGGTTTTTCCATTAGGTAATTCTCAGTAGCAGCACGGAGTCTGGATTTGTGCCCGGTTGATGGCAATAGGCTCGCCCCCTATTACATTGGGACCTAAAACATAACTGGCGAAATGTGGGTGTACTATATGTGCACCTCTGCCTACCCCTTCGGGGAATACAGGCGTGATGTTATGTTATGTTATGTTGTTTTTAATAATATTCTTACTTATCGTATGGTAGGTGAACAACGTAGTGTCAGAGTTTAAACCGCCTGTAGGCCTCTGATATGGCTTTAAACACCATTGAAAAATCTCTCAGGTGTGCCGATTTTCTCAGGATGTTTTCCTTTATCACTTTTAGCAACTGATAACTAATTTATAATACGCACACGAATTCAAAAAGACATTGATGCGTGCTGGAGTTTGAACTTGCGACCTTTGACTTGGCAATCCAACGGTCTTACCTATCAGTGCTACTTATTAACATTTTCCGGCCAGTTTACATGTTTATTACATAGCACAGTCTCCAGAACTAAATAAGACTAAAACCTTTCCTATTCACAAACCCATTCACTACAATTCAAACATGCAGCTAAACAAACCGCTTCTAAACTTCGATTTTTCGAGCCAAAAGCGGAATTATCTGGAGCCAAGGATCTAAAGAGGTCATCGACAGTCGGACCACCGTTTAATTACCTGTACGTACGTTCGCGACCCTATTAATCCGCAATTACATCATTAGGGACGAGAAGAAATAACTCAGGGACGTTCAATGGTTCAGTATTGGTAACGTTTATCTTAATTTTATTAAGGTCTCCCGTTTAGCCGCAAATGGGCTACGAACATGTTTCGAATTAGGTTTTCTGTTTCTTGTTAACTAACAATAGTATGCGTTACGGAGTTGCTTTATTAGTGTGTTTTTTAATGATGTAAGAAGCTATTTAAAATAATATATTTGTTTACAGGTTTTCCTGTCATACGCCAAAAAACTGAATAGTTACAAAGTGTATATTGGAAGTAAATATCTATTACATACATCATCATTTTTTCGATAGATGGTGGTGTTATGGACGCCGTATGAACTTAGACAATTAATGTTCGGGTACGTAAAATTTTTAAAACATTTTAGTTACTTGTGTAATGTCTATAATTTTATAGGTAACTGGCATTTATGTCACATCGGAACATAGTATATGTATTGATGAACATGAAATAAATTAACATACTTTTAATGAGCTGTTCAAAACGCTATTCCTCCATCGATTTTGTACAGCAATAGGAACCTGTGACGTCACTAGTTCGTAAACTTAATATTCTTTCCAACTGTTGCTCGTTATTTTAATGTTAAGGCCAGTTTACACGGGCCTTTTGCACCGGTTATCCCCCACAATCGGCTTTGTCTAACCACAGTGAACCATTCATTGTGTCAAGAGATGAGTGGATGTCGTTAGCGACTAAGGCCTGTACGATAAGGGCTCAGAATAAAATACATCAGTGTAGGCATTTATTAGAATGCAGTTTTAAAGAATACTTTCTGTTGATAGAAATGTTAAATCAATTGGTATGCAAAATTCAAAAAACGAAAGATAATAAAGAAAAAACAAAAGATTACGTTAGTTTTAAATGTAGAGGTATATAATGAGAATATTTAATTCAAACTTCGCAAAAATTGGCCAGTACGGAAGTACAAAGGGATGTCAATATTTTTATTACCAAGGATTTATAAGTCGCAAATAGACTGTAGGTACGTTATATAAAAACTTTTAACTTGTAATCAAAACACAAAGTCAAAATAAGTAGATACTACACACTGACTATATTATGTGTATGTATTACCCTAGTTAAGTAATCAATTCATATTTTGTGTTCCTATTATTGTTAAATAAATGTTAGACAATTGAATTGTTAAAAGCGTAATATTATAGTTTTTTTCTTATATAGAAATTACTGAAGGATATCCGTACCAATATTTTTGATACAAATATAACCTATAAAAACTGTAGCTCAACATTAAACATGACAGTTCTTACAGACAATTTGCTAGCCTCTTGACCGGCCCATTCTCTGCGATCGGCATTGTCTATCCGTAGTTTCAATTCGTCGGCCATTGTGCGGCAAGAGATGAGTGGACGTCGTTAGACATAGCTGTGAGATAAGGGTAAGTACAAAAGAGGTTGTTGTAATCGGCATGTGCGCATTTAGGGAGGTTTGTGTGAAGATACTCTTATTTCATCCTTTTCTTACTTTTTAAATGTGAAAGTTGTTTTGTTACCTCATTAGTATTAACTGCTGAAAGTGAAATTTTATATAGTGATAGGGAATGTTTTAAGGAATAATACAATTTTCTATTTGACCCAATCACAGGTAGTAGTTATTTTTAATTATTTTTTTATATTACGGTACTATAGACATGTAGAACTAGGACAAAATATCTCTGGACTGTAAAAATGTTTGTCAGGTATCGTATCTGTAACCGCATCTCGGTTCCAACTGATTACCATGCGTTGATTGGGTAATTGAATTTAACATTTTTTCTTGGTATTTAGGTTTTATGTTAACGTATTTATCTCAGATAATAATAGACCATTAAACGTGTTTTAAATTTATAAAATAACGCCTTAAAAACAAGTAAATAATCGTTAAAAGCTTCGCTATGAAGTGCTTCACCCGCCATTAGACATCCGAGTACATCATCAATTCGACAAGAAACATCTTAGTAAACATCGATTTGAACAAAATATTCCAATCAAAGTAAATATATTGAACTTATAAAGCAATGAACATCGTGGTTTAAGGGTGCCCATATGGGTAGAGGCGTCGTGTAATCGGATACATACGATTGGTAATTGTATCTAAATCGATGGCATTAGTTCCCGTACAGTTCCGTCGAAGGATCGACGAGACACATTCATCGGAGCTATGGAGACATTCATTAGGCTCACGCACACCGACACAACTTCACGCACACTAATGAACGGCGAAAGCGTATGAGACGATGCAGATGTCAGAACACTGTGAAAGTGACAATGATATCTACAATAACATTTGAATAAGGAACGTTGCTAATGTTGTTGCTTTGTTACGATTGGCTGGTATGTTTGTACTATCTATAAATTATTGTCTCTTAGCAAAACATCGATATAGAGAAACTTCTTTATCGATAAATTCCTTTTTAGTCACTTTCAAGGTTTAAAACCATACTATAGTAACATTAAATAAGGAAATTGTAATAGAGTTGTTATGTAAAAATTAAATAAAAATATCAATAATTAAAACATATCGTAAAAACATTTTGCTAAGCAATAATAACTCTTCTCTTAGTGGTATACTTAAATAAGATTTTTATGTTAAAAATAAAGTAAAAAGTGAACCTCTTATTTATAACTCACCCAT
Organism: Abrostola triplasia; assembly: GCA_946251915.1. Taxonomy (NCBI): domain Eukaryota; kingdom Metazoa; phylum Arthropoda; class Insecta; order Lepidoptera; family Noctuidae; genus Abrostola; species Abrostola triplasia. Next base: position 5,408,264 of record OX276433.1, read on the forward strand.
TTAAAATGTTAATTGTAATCAGGTGACTTCGTTACTTTTTAACGTAACTAAGTCACCATAGCGTCACCAGCATACGTTAATACTGTTTCTATGTAAGTAAGCAGTTACAAGGCGCAACGAAGAAAGAGTTATACTTTGTAACAATTTCCCAATAGTTTCACGCTAGTCGTCACATCTAGCTAGCGTGACCTTCTTTCTAACATCCATGGTAGCCATACTTCAAGCGCGTAATCAAGCAATATTCTTCTTAATCAACCCCACCCACTGCGGCGGGGGTCGATTCTACCAACAAAGGAATTGATTAAGTAACTATACCGCGATATTACCCGGCTGTATTATTCCACTATAATAAAGAGGGCTCGGTAACCGTGGTACTTAATGAGAGAAAACTCGATTAGAATTCGTATTAATCTTGTAATAACTTGGGAGAAGGAAAGTTGGTTGATTAGACCCCGATAGCATCGGAGTCTTCCAACGATACTTGACGCAAGGGTTGTTATGAATCACATTAATACTCGTATTGTACAACATATTACGTTAACAAAACCCTGGCAACATTACCAATGAAAACGTACTATTTGTTAGGTGAAATACACAAATAAAAAAAAAATCTTCAAGATTGAGCTTAGAAATATATTAGTAAGTAATTGATAAAATGTTTTCTTCATAGTGATGTAAGTTAAAGTGGAGAAACACATTGAATGTATAAAATATCCATACTCTTCATTCACTTCATTGATTTGTTAAGCCAAATTCATAAAATTATAATTAGTTTTTCCTAAGTATAATAGGAACTTTTTGAAGACACTTCTTAAGTACGTAACTATTACAGCACACCACTGTTTATCCCCGCATATAATAGCCGTGACGGTATGTAGAGTGAATCATCTTTCGCGAAACATTTCATTACACCCACTTCATTTAACATCTAGATCACAAGTACTAGGAACTCATAACACGTCATTGTATATTTCTTAGAAGACCTTGCCTTGAAATCTTCAATTACTATGAAAATTTATAACAAAATATTTACAAAAACTGTTATAATTAACTTTTTTTACTTTGGTAATGTGTTAGCATAATGTTAATTGGTACTTACTATGCCAATGTTCTAAACTAAAATGGTAGAAATGTTTCCAGAAGATTTGTAAACAGTGTTAATACCTACAAAATTAAAAACATGTTCCCTTCCTTCCGGCCCAAAACAGGAATCAGTGGCGTTTAGGGGAGGAGGCTTATGCCCAGCAGTGGGTCATTTAAAAGCTGATGATGATGATGATCCCTTCCTTTCTCCATTGCCTGTTCCACCACTACAGCCAAAATCCCTTTCTCCTTTTAAAGACTTATCAATTATTATTTATTCATATCACTTATAATTATTATAAATTAAAACATAAAATTCTTTTTAATTTTAAAACTATAATTTCTCCATAATAGCCGCTACAGAAATAAACAATATACCTACCACAAATACTGATACAGTTAACAGTTCACGTACAAACGATCGTAAACCAATAAAGAATTCTGTAGATACATCCTTGTTACTAGTGAAGTACGTATCGACAGTTCATTGCTTTCATGCAGAGGAAATATTAATTAGATAGAGGCGCGACCGGGTAGAGCCGACATTTATTGCCCACCCCCACAGTATAAACGGGAATGGCGTTCTTAGCTATTCGATAAATGTTTGCCAGTAATTAGTGCTGTTTCATATTATAAACTATGACTGTTTTTTTTAAAAACGTCGCCCCACACTAGGTTTTTTTCTTGTATCGTGGGTGCGTTTTGAGTTGTATGTTTGTTACCTCTACCCCAAATAGCTGGATCGATTTTGATAAAATTTGGTATGGCGGTAGCTGACACCCTGGAGTAACACGGAGGGATTTTTATTCCGAAAAATGTAGCAAGTAACACCGCGGGGCAGTAACTCAAAATAATGAACTGAATTTCGTGCACAAAATTAATTATGCAATGCAACTATTATTATTTTAGTTTTAGGGCTATAGACTTGTGCCATGTAAACCATGTCAATTATATTATTTCATTTAATGACAACTTTGTTATCACCTCACAGCTACACACAAAACGCAAGCGTTGCGAACTTCCATTCATTGTCACTACATCTGCTACAAGATCATAAAAGTAACCAAAGTTCGCTAATTAAGTTCGCAAACGATACCGTCCAAGTTTACAGAAGCATTAAGACAACGCGCTAAGTAGCCTAACTTAGACTGAAAGTTACGGTGTTATCTAAATGAGACCATCTTACGTTATATAAGCTAAGTTAATTAAGAACTGGTAGATGAGAGTGGGCGCCGGCGCGCGGCGGGCTAGCGGCGGGGATGTAAGTAGGGGGCAGTTGGGTTTCTTATCTCGATGTGACAGATAGGCGAACACTTTCTTTTGAGTAAAATTTTGCCTTTGTTTTGTAGATAGGGAATTAAACTGTTGATATGTTTTTGTTTTATATCAAAGTAAGACAGTTAAATGCTACTGCTATCATATTGACATTTCAAAAAATGCTTCGTTTAATACCATATTCATTGGTTCTTGATAGTCGGTTATGAAATAACAAGTTAGTATGTCGACTACTTGATAATTGTTGATTTAAATGTTTGATACTTTCTTCATAACTCACTTAATATAGTTGATTTAAATACATTTCTATGTACCATGTACAACATTTTTTATAATATACCTCTTTGCTTCGGTACATCTTTAACGAATAGCTTTACCAGCAAAAACTAAATAATCATCATTAATCATTCTTAATTCATTACAAAACACTTACAAACCCATCGTTAATTAACGCTAAGTTTATTATAAACGTTGTAATAGTCGATAAAAACACGTTTTTTTAAGACAGTAACATACAATGTGGCTTCACAGAACGCTAAACTAAGTGTCGACAGTTATGTGTGTGTGTTCTTACTGTTTGTATGTGTGCGCGGGGGAAAATACGCGCACGTGTGTGTGTGTGTGTGCAATGGATTAGTCTTATAATAAAAGTTTTTGTAACAGATGTCAGATATTAAACAAGGCTTCATATTAATAGCCCTGAGACGCGACCGAGGAAAATATATAAAAAGTTAGCAAATTAGGTTCGTTCACAATAATTTGTTGTTGTTGGCCTTTGTGTCTCATTTGGCTTGATTTGTTTGTTCGCTCGATTTATGAGGACGGAGTATCTTTTACATTGTATACTTTCCTACTATCTTGGATACTTATAGTTGTATATACGACTCTTGCGAGCCGACAATTAACGTCAACATTTGAAAAAAAATACTTCAGAAGATTGATCAACAATTTTTTTATCGCCACTACAATTTATTACAATAAAAACAAAATATTTAAAACCAAATGAATAAAATAAAAAAACTTCATACAAACAAAAACGGGTAATTAAAAACCCAGACGTTGGCTACGCGTCGCCGGCGCTACGACGCTACGCCCGTAGCACGTAAGCAAATAAGGCCGGATACACACGGAACTAATTCGTTCCGAAATCTGTCAACACCCCTCTTGTATGACATAGCTAATTACTAATGTAAACGCACTGTCCCTCGGTCGTTTGCTGGGAGCCTATCGGTGTCACTACAAACATAATTTGTTGGAGATCTCATTATTGACAACCGGGCAACAGACAAGACATAAGGCATACGAGTGTATTATATTAAACTTTCGTATTACGCTCAAGTGACAATATTTTAATATACAATCAATTTTAAGTCATCAATATACAATAGGGAGATACTAAATTAAATTGAGAAAGTATTTTTTTAAATTCAAATTATGGCTCTAAAATAATGAATATCTAATTACCGAAAGCCTAACTCATTAAACTTCATTCAACATAAATAACAACACAAAGTAATAATGATACTTTAAACGAGCGAGCTCAGTGAAGCTTGAGAAACGTCTTCACCGCAGACATCATCAGTATCAGTAACAGATGACACTAAGGGGGTAAGCACGCCATATAATTACACAAAGGTATAATTTGTACGAAATTATGTCACGTCGCACTTCCTCGAATTAACAACGAAATTGGACGAGCAATTTAACCCGTTCTTACTCATCTGTTGTTTCGGCACAACTGTTGCGGTGAATTAGTGATACGTGTAGGGTTAACTGATTCTTGCACTAACAGGTTGAATATTTCAATACGCCTTGCCATCAACAGGGTTAATAGACTTTTTCGTAAGTGCCAGCAAATTAAATTGCAATGACTTATTACTCTTGACTTAAGACTCACAATCGCGAAGCATTTCCATTAAAATTTAAAAAGCGAACCTTTTATATTCCTTTACTTAACTTTGCCTATTCAATTAAACCACAAAACAATCTAGCGGGATGACGAAACTAATTTTAGTCGCAATTTTTTTCAATATACCTTTCTTGGTTAATAGCTTTTTCTTGGGTTTTTTATCCCGACGTAATTAAAGTTGCGTTGGTAGGTGTAAAAACTGGTGAAGGTAACGACATTTTAATTGTGTGAATGATTACTGGGCGTCGTCTGGTTGTGTCGTGTACATCATCCTGCTATTACAAATAATTGCATTACGCTTCGTTACGGAGGAAAAAAAGCAAATAAGTTTAATTGACACCTTTCTTTGTTCGCGCCTAACACTTGTTTGGTTCACACGGACGGCTCGCTATTACTGATTTTGGTGTTCGATGGTTTTAAATGAGGTGTCGAGGGATATTTGACAAATTTTGAGTCATATAAACATATGGTTTGAATAAGCATTGGCGTTTTTTTAAATGGCAAAGCAGGCTTGATGTGAAAATTTTAAATGTGTATAAAGTTCTAAATTGATGGAAGTAAACAGCATGGAGAGAAATTTGGATTTTGGGTGATGTTATTAACAGAGGTATTTGTGATGGCAGTATTTTTTATGAGTTCTCTACCTAGGTATTACAATACCAGCTGTTAAATAAAATTAATGCTGTGACTATGTACATTTACTTCGTAGCTTTAAACTTAATTAGTTCCCGAAATAAAAAGCTTATACATAAAACTTTATTAGTCGACCAAGAATAAGAAATTAAGACTCTATTCAAAAAGTTTTACGTATCTAAGCCCACAATACATCAGATTAATCTACCCAAAAGTTTCTTAAGCCAAAAAAATGTCAAACGAAACAACATAATAGCATCCCACATACAAAATAAACGGAACACTCCGTGATTCCATTGTAAGCAAAAAAGAAATTTAATCATGAGAAACAATAATAACGACTTCTAAGAAATTAGACTGAGTAAGTACAGGAGCCACGCAACTTAAGCTTACTTGTTATTTTTTGAATACCACCATCCACTTCAAACAATTAAACGTCAACTTTATTTCTGAACTAATAAAGTTGATATTAGTGTTGCATGTGTGAATGATTTCACTATTGTTAAGGCTGTATGACTATCAATTATGTCCATAGTGTATGAGAGAGTGCATTGTGATTGAACAGTAGCTTTCATTCCGATTGAAAATTAAAGAACCGATATAATTTGAGATGAGGCTAGTGATGTGATAAGTGAATGATTTTATTGTAACATCCCATTGGAATGATTTGCAATACGTCAATGTTTATACTAAAGTACCTATCTATGTAAAGTAAAAAATATTTTTTAGTATTTTTGACAATTATTTGGCATTAACTTCTCAGTTCTAACTTACGTCACGAAAACGATTACTGACAGCGATTAATTGAGAATTATAAAACAGTGCTAACCCAAATAATGGAACAAATGGTTTAGTCTTTAGGATTGCAAGAAAAAAATAAATAGATTGAGTTGTGGAAACAAACAAACAGACAAACTAGTTTCAGATAAAAACATAATTCGGTCTTATTTTAAAGTTAACTTCGTCAATTAACCTTCGTAGCGAAGCCCTCTTTTAGTATTAAAAAAAATGTATTCGGTATTTATTATAGAAAAAAAGGTAGCTATATAAAATCTTCCTCCAAAATTCGATACCCAATCGATTTATATGAACCATTTCGATGCTACCTCATCACTAGCGGTCCGGCATTAACACGTCACTCTAGAGATGATAATAGCCCAGGAGCTGTGCCCCAGTTAATTGCTTTAATAACTTCCTGTGTCAAAATAACAAAAGAGCTATGCGGTATTAACAAAACGGGTAATGACGTTGGCGCGGTAGACAACTCCCGGACTATGTTCATATTGAGATACGTGGACTTTGAAATGTATTAGATTATATATTATTCTTTAGTGATGTTTTTTGTTAATAATGTTTTGTTCTGTTATGTACGTTTTGAATGATTTATTTTTAACTCTTTTTGAGCTTTATATTATTTTATTTTTTTGTAAGTTTTAATGGTTCATAATGTATCGAACTAAATAATTGTGTATTTCATATAGCAGTTATTCGTTATTTATTATGTAAATATAATAATTACCGTTAATGAATGCAACTTCTAGTACAACCATTTCAAGTATACCCTTCAGTATACATTTTTTATACTGTTTTGAAATTCAATAGTAAGAAATCGTACGATTTGTAGCAGTCGCAGATTTAATTAAATAACTTTGTTATCTCATAATAATTAGTTGAGTTGTATGATATCAAATATTCAAAACACAAAGGTATACTACCTACATTGTTTATAATAACACATATCATTTACGAATATAGAAATGAGTAATACAGTTTTTCTATACACATCATATTTATCATTTTTATAACTCCGCAGTCCCCTAATCTGAACACGGAACATCGTCTACAATTAAATTGGAATCATTACCGTGCCTACCTACTTACATGGCAACAAATAATAAATAATTGCGCACAAAATAAATATCCGTACACAAGTTATTAAGTAAATCAACGTGCGATTACCATGTTTTGTAACGGTCGGCACTATTTTAATTAGATTTTTCATTACAAGGCTTATTTTACTGGCAGACAGAAAAAAGTATTAAGTGTATAACTGTGTATTAACACTAGGACAGTATTCTACAATGTGGTAGGCAGAAGTGTGCCTTAGTTATAAACCAATACTAAACAGTAATTAGTCAAACTCTGTTCAACTGTGATACAGTCGGTAAATTGTAATAGTCGTCGATGTAACGAATAATGAAAATGGTTGTGATTTCACATTGCTGGTGAGATGACAATGTATTGAGGCTCCGTTCTTTTATTGCAAGGCTGACTTTATCAGTTAGTAAACATTTTAGGTCCCAATGTGATAGGGGGCGAGCCTGTTGCCATCAACCGGGCCGGGCACAAATCTAGACTCCGTGCTGCTACTGAGAATTACCCAATGGAAAAACCCAGTAACACTTTGCCCGACCTGAGATTAGAACCCATATGTACCAGTTAGTTATTAGAATTAAACCTTTACTTCCTTCAAGCAGAACATTTTCCATTGTGGAAGCGAGATGCCATACTACACTGCATAGCGACGTCTCGCTTCCACTACAGAAAATATTCTGCTTTAAGAGCTCATGGTAAGAGCCCTGTTTATATTCTAAAATTGCCCACACAAGTGAGAACAGGCCTTTGCCCTGTAGGACAATTACAGGCTTATCATTATATAAGAGGGGTTAATGGAAACACTGCTATGATCTTTGTAAACCATCTACAATGTAGCTGATTACTCATTAACACCACGAAGTACAAAGCAATATGTTAACCATATTTTTTGCGACAATTATAATTACATGTTAGTACAATGTTGCGATGGACTTCATCCTACATTCGGTATAAGCAGGTATAATTTACTTAGCAAGGAAATAATTCTTTTGGCCCAAATAAAGGCGATGAGCGGTCATTCAATAATTATTGTTATTGTTAAATTCTCGTAAAACTGTATCAAAGAGAATCTTTGATCTGTTTAGTAAGTGCTAGAGATGAAGTACATATGTTACAATTAACATACTTTTTGTGTTAGGTAATATATCTGAATGTAAATGTAAAAAAATTGTAAGTCAATGTAAATCCGTGAAAGCATTCAAAGGCAAACTGTAGGTATAATATTTAATTTAAAAAACTGGTTAATATTGTTACTGACGTTTAATTGAATTCACAATTACTCCGACAGTCTGTGAAAAGATAAATAGACGTGGTGCCACACATTTTGTTGGTATTATTTTTATGAGTTTCAGTTCTAAGGGGTTGGATATATTCAATATGCTTTTAGATAGGTACAATTTTAAATTGTATCGTGAAAGTTTGGATGGTATATATTTATTAACTGACATTAATCTGTTTATTTCACGTTGATTACAAGCGCCCGAATATAGCAAAGTTGTAGAGTATATTTTATAAAGTTTATCCGAATGCCTAAATTAATTTGTATTTTTGAGATAATATTTTATCTTATAAAATCAAGAACGCTATTAATGTGTTAATAATCAATGAACTTACTGGACCTCCATGAGTGATTACGTTAACTCATTTGTGAAGACGTAAAATATTTCTTTGCAAACTATGATTCCTTATGTGACCGCTAGAGGCGCTGTATAGCTGCCATAGAAATATTGTACATGGTCGCTAGCGAATTTCCGTGAGATACATGCCGAAACTGACCTGTATTGCAAGCTCATGATAACCCCACTGTTTACAAGACAAAAAAGGAAGGCAATCTTTTTAGATATTCTACTCATTTGTATCGCTTCTAGCCTATGTGTTGGGCCCGAAACCGCAAGTAGGACAATTGAGAAGGGGTCTGCGTTACGGGACGTTGCCTGACGCCGCAATTATAATTACTACTTCCTTTTCATTAATAAAAGTAGTCAAATTATACAATTAGTGTGACAAAGTCTTCATGTTTTGTTGGCTAGCTTGCTTACGTTATTTTTGTTGAATCTATACTTTGATTTATTGACTGCCTCCTTGGTCTAGACTCTAGAATCTAGTAAGCAATGCCCGAATGCTGAGTGTGAGGTGAGGGTTTAATTCCCGGGTCGGGCAAAGTTATTGAGCTATTTAGATTCATCATCATCATCATTGCTTAAAAGCAATATACATATTATATTGGATTTAATTATAATTAGAATTACTATTATATTGGAACTTAAAATAGAATGATAACTGGTAAACATAACACTCAGAATGTGGGTGTATGAATAATACATCCATATTTCCCTGATAGGTATCATACTATAATATGTTTCAATTTTGAAGGTTGCTCCTAGCTTATAGTTTGAGCCCTTGGCCCTAAAGAAGACGTAAGTCCCGAAGCGACAATTGAGAAGGGCCCCGTCATGGGTCGCTGGTGAGTCCGCAATTATAAATACTGCTTCCTTTTCAACTTGATACGTTGATTTGAGTCGAATGAGTGCTGTTTTGGATTATTCATTTTTGTACTGATATTTATAAATTATTGTTAAAGGAAGCCGTCGTTTATAAGTTTACACGAACGTTTATTTCAGACTTATTGCTCTGTGTTGAGTGTTGACTATATTTAGGCCAAAGGATATGATTGTTATTTTGACAATTCATTTTATATGAAAAATATGTCAGCTGAGAAATTAATTTTGCTGATAAAAATTATCACGGGTAGATCATTATCATCATCAGCATCATCAGCTTTTAAGTGACCAACTGGTGGACATAAGCCTCCTTCCTCAAACGCCACTGTTTCTTGTTTTGGGCTTTTTGCATCCAGGTCTCAACCTGTATAGCAGCAACATCATCGAATATAGTAGATTGAAATGTTTGAAATAAAATCCATTTACATTTAGCACGATATACTCATACTCGTTCAGAACTGAATGGAAAACAAGGAAATTTTCTCTAATTGCTCGCTAATTTCCAAGCCTATATTCTAGACAGCCAGTAATTACCATACGTAGTTAAGTCATTTGCAGTAAGTGAACACTAATCAATAGAAACTCCGCAGTCTTCGGGTTGAAGTCGGTTGATATTATTATAATGACTGCTTGTAACTGCCCCTATACCAAGTCTTAGCTTTTTCTTCTAGCAAAAAGATTTACCCTAATTACTGAATAGCAGCATTGATTAGCCTGTTTGTAATTATTGGTCGTCCATGAATTGTCTCTTTGTATAAAAATTTACCCATCAATGCTTGTCGAGTGTCGTCCACATCAATTTCCGATTTCAGAAAGTTTTTTTCCTTAAATGTTAGCTAGTGTTCTCACTCTGTTTTAGTAGGAGTATTATGTTAGAATTAGGATAATAGATAAAAAGTCTTAGTTATAATGTATATGTCATATTTTGTTTATTTCTAGAATTGATCACACCCTTTCCTCCCGTGTCGTAAGAGGCTATTGGAAATTCCAGAATATAGGCAGCAGAGTCTTCTGTAACTTCACCACCAATACTGCGATCTCCAAGCTGCTTGCCAAGCGTGGGGTTTATAGCAAGCCCTCTCTTTACCTAAGGGGGAGGCCTTTGTTTAACAGTGGATGTCTTCCGGCTGATGATGTTATGTCTTACCTAATAGCTTAATTACTACCGACACAGTGCGTCTAAGACTACCTCTTGAATCCTCATTATTTTGATATTTCTATATTCACATTTACTCAGATGAATATTAAGAGCCGTGCTCGGAACAAGTGGTCAGCTCTTTGACTTCACAAGACGTAGTCGAGGAGTCATTAAGGTAATATTTCCATTAGTCGCGTACAATATCAAAAGGAAGAGTTGGTATTATTCTATTTGAGTCCATACAAATCGGTATTCATATAAAGTAAGTATGTATAGTATACTGAGTCCGCAGTTGTATAAATCTTTGTCTCTCGTGACCTTTACAATTCTATAGCGCCCATATTGTCCGTATACACCCATAGGTATCAACTAATGTGTAGTACTTACGTCTTAAAATAATTACACTCGTTGCTATATCCTTTTTATTCTATTTACAGTAAAGTAAAGGTTCAGAAGTCTCATTATTGCCTCATTTGTTGGTTTATTTTTATTGACTTCTTGCTTTATGTTTTAAATTTAGCAAATATATGACTTTTGGTGTATTAGTATGTAGCTTATGTTAAGCCTAAATCTAAATTGCAGAGCTGCACACCGTATCGATAAAGGCCGCGGGTTCGAGTCCCACTTGTATCCATCGTTTTCCAAATTTTATCAATTTAGATTTTAACAAATATGTTTCGTTACCTACAGATTTTACTACACTACACTCATATTTATAGGTTCAATACATTGGTATATGAAATCCTTAGTATTCACTTATCTTCTTGAATCTACAGAAAACAGATACTAATTTAGTTCCTTATACTTCCCAAAAATGTCCTAACAGTTGTAAAGTCGCGTGTTGTTCCAAGTTGAAATTCTGTTACTCTATGTCACAGTGAGTAACCCTTCAAAGCAGCACGTGCTATGACCTCGATCCATTGAGATGATGAAAGCCCTTAATTACCTTTGTCTACACACGTGTTTAGCAAAGGAAACATGAATAAAGATTCCGTCAGCCAATTGTTGCGTCCTTTTTAATGGCTGACTTATTTAGTGCGTAATTTGTTTTGTATATCAAAACAAACTATTATATTATTTTTTGATAATTTGCGTATGAATAGAAAGGTATTGCGTAATAGCTATGGTAAGTATGAGTTATAGCTAGACAACTTTAACTAGATTAAGGTGTTTGATTTACATAATTAATTACCAAGCATTCTAAAAAATTAAGCATTTTTGAAGCGCTTGGTATAGTACGGTTAACTCTTTTATCTTTCTTTCATTATGTTTTAGTCTTACAACGATTGGCTACTATATACGACTTGACAACCTGATCGGCGTAAAGGCTAAGCGATTGGACTGCTGCGCTATGGGTTGTGGGTTCGATTCCCACACGGGACAACAAATTGTGCGATCTGCAGGCGTTTGTCCTTATTCTGGGCGTTTGTGTATATGGTATTTTATGGTTATAAAACGCACCTACGGTACAGGAGAAATTCCTAGTGTGGAGCGACGTATTTAAAAATATATATGTATGCCTCAGCATAAAATACACGACCGTAAAAGTGTACATGAAAAAGGAAAAAAACCACAAATTAATTCAAGTCCTATAGAGATGTCAACGCGAACATAAGCAGTAACAGACATGGAATGAAAACATCAAATTACAAACCATCTCTATGTTATTATTTCAAGTACAAAAGACAAACAATTAATGTCCGTACAATCATCATCGTACGAACCTTACAATTAACATCTACCATCGTAAGGGACTCTCCAAGTAATTGCAGGTACATTCTCACTATGACGACATGTACACACTATTGTATACAATATGCGATAATTGCATATTATAAGAAAACATTGTATGGATGCTATCTACTTAAGTCTCATTATAATTTAACACACACTTAACGCCAATTATATCTGACAAACTTACATATACTGTACACAAACTCTGTGCAATTAATTTTGAACCTTATTATAATGTAGTACGGTGTTTGATTGTAGATGAGTCGAGAGTTGTATAGTATATGCGTGTTTTTAAGACACTAGAGAAAGGGGAAGGCGTTTTTCTTGATAAATTACAATAGAATTTTAATGTATCCTATGAGTGGGTAATGCATTTATAATTTGTTTGTTTTATTGTCTACTTTGCATTTTATTGTATTTAATTGGAGCCATTTGTATTCTCGGATTGTTTTAGGGTTCGGTGTGAAAGGCTTATGGGAATTCCCCATGGATTAGTAACGTATGTGTTTGCGTAATAATTATTACAAATCAATAATAAGTGAGCTTTATACAGTAAGGGATAGAGCTATATTTGAGCTAATACTATAATAGTAATTGCTGTTATTATATCTAATTTATAATTCTGAATTTTATCAGGAATTTTTTTTAACTGATGTATTTATGCCTGCGTAATTTGTATAGGTATGACGTCACTATCTATACAAGTTACGTCAAAAAAAGGTAAATTAGGTATTTGTATGTACGGAACGCTTCGACTTGTCTCACTTTTCGTACTTGCCAGAAATATCCATGGCACAAGCTGCCACAGCACAGTATATTAAATGTAAATACCATTGTTAAACTAAAGTGATTATGTGTAATAAACAAAATGGTACATTTATTAACATTGTAATCTAAACACGTGTATACCAATTTTTAGATTTGGTAATGTAACGGGTAAGTTAAGTATCTGGGGTGCAAGGGGAGCCTCCTAAAAGATCCATTGTGCGGCTAATCGGCAAACTTTAGGACCGCCAAGTTACGTCGGCCGTACTATACGCCCGGCGCACTCTAGACGGTCAACCTCGCTACCATGCTTGTTGACTGACCAATCTCTACACCGCGGCATGACCTATTCCATGTGGCTATCGGCTCATGTCGATACGAAGACGAAGAAGAATATTAATAGAAAAAAAAACACGTGCGGAAGACACAAGCATATTTTTGTACAAACTTGAATAACCATTCCGTAACTATAACATCTCTATACAACGTATAATTCTAAACTAAATGTCTTACCAAAGAAAAATAAATAAACTAAAGCTCAACAATCGTAAAGCTAAATGTAATTATGCATATGCATTTCCTCATTCCGTTCTCTATGGATATCAAATCATTAACATCATAAAGACTTACTGATTAACATTGCATAAACTTATCCACTGCAATGAATCACGCAACACACTGTAAATTAACGACATTTAACTGACAATGAGTAAGGAAACGAACAGTTTATTAAAACTCACGTGTAGTTGAGGCCCTGTCCGACCTCTCAGAAGGCTTAATTGAGGCTTTACATCGACTACAAAACGGCTAATTGTAGCTTGAAGTGCTTATTGTGAGAGTTTGTCGGTTGTTATAGAGTGGTATGGATGCGGCAAGTGTTATATGATTTTGTCGTATGTTTGATACGATAATATGTATGTAATATTAACATTAAAAAGTCATTGTATGCCACTGCCACCTTTTTTACCTCTATCTTTGACTTTTGCAACAAAAATAAATTATAGGGCAGCTATCAAAACGAGCAGTAACCTAGAAAAAATCTAAAGCAATGCTTAATAGAGGCATCTTCTTCATTATCATCAGCCAGAAGACGTCCACTGTTGAACAACCTACCCCTTCGCGCTATTGGTGGTGAAGTTACAGAAGTCGCTGCTGCACGTCGCTGTCGCCTCTTACGTCACCCACGGGACGAAAGGGGCTGGTCTAATCTAGGCCGGATACCACTCGGCAGAGGCATCTTCATTCATAAAAAATATTTCAGTTACAATTTCATATACAATTTACTGGCTACCACTTCTAGTTAGTTATAACTCTATGTCCCTTGTTGTATTGGTATCTGTAAGTCTGTACCTTCCGGCGAAATTGTGTGTGAGACCGCAACGAGGTATGATTGCAGCGAAAATTAACAATTTGCATTGACTCTAGTAATTAAATGGGCTTATTTTGCCCGAAGCCAGATTTTGTACTTGTTAAAGTCGAATAAATGTTTTGTATTGTAATAATCACCTGTTATTCATAGTGCAATAATAGTAAGTAATAAGTATTATGCTTTTGTGCAATTAGTTTGTATGAAGCGACTTGGTTTGCGGTTAAAATATAGAGCAGCTCGTGGTATAGATACGTTTTGTTTTTAAATGATCTGTTGGTATACGTACGTACAGGCGGTTCTGACTCCAGGTTGTTCATCAACCATACGATAAGAAGAAGAAGAAGATAATAATTTAGTTGTTGATAGTTCTAGGTATAATATTGAATCAGTCTGTTTAAAATTAACGCCTAGGTCTTATATTCACATGTACCACTGTTTCATATCGTTAGAATGTCTAGAATAAATATACAAGTACAAGAAAAGATTATTTTATTATACATTCCAGAGTAGTTTATTAGGTTAACTTGTGGAAATAGAAAAATATTTTTATAATATACATTAAACAACCATGTTAATAATGTAAGAAGCTTAATGTCGAAATAAATTTACTTTTTAACACGTCTAAGGATAAAATTAAATGGATTTCTGTAAACAATAGAGTGGGATTCATACGTCAAACTGATGATTTCTTTAGTCCGATGCCGACTTTTCTTAGAAGTAAGAAGAATCACTAATAAATCTTGGTGTGATTTACGCACCTATTTCTATTTAGTGTTTTTGGGTATGACGTAATATAGGCGTTTAATGAAGCTTTTTGGTGGAGTGAAACAAACTGGTGCTTGTAGAGTTGACGTGATATACCTATGTATTATATTTAAGTACATTATGGCAGCTAGAGCTAGAGAATTATTAATCAGATTGCTAACAATGGAGATAATGGTCTCAAATATTAACGTTTTCGAGTATGTACGTATAATATAATACAATACAGTAATACGCATCTGCAAAAGTTAGTTTGGTCGAATTTCTCACTTTATTGTAGGTAACTTTAGTCCGACTTGCATGGTCAAAATTGTATGATGAAAAATATCACTTTCAAATACTTTTCTTGACTAAGTAAATATTGACTTGTTTGGGAGAGGCTATGGTTTTGTATAACGCCACTACTTGTACCTACCACCACTCTATATTCCATCGAAAAACAGATCGCTTAAGAAGTAATATTATTATTACCATATAATATAGTTAGTAATAACAGACAAAATTAAAAAAAAAACTTCTTTAAAAACCGAAAACATAGAATTAACAAAGAATATGTTATTTGGGTTTCTATAATAAGTGTCAATTAACCCTTACAATGCGTTGTTGAATATAATGAGCTGTTGTTGCGGTTTTAATTGTATTTTTATGTAATAATTAGAGTGTGGTCTGGGACTCGGAGCGGGTGGCAGCCGTTGTAGGGTTAATAATAACATGATTTTGGTACATTATACAACATTTGGCAAGGAAAATTTAATACTCAAGTACTGACGGGTACATTCAGCTTGAGGTTAAAATTATTTACACTTCATTGACAGGTGCTCGATAATATACGCGACGAGAGAGAGTTCCATAATTTACGGTGTTTATAAGGTACTGTTTAGGAGTACAAAAGGCATGGAAAAGGAGTTAATTTGGAATGTAATAATCATATAACTGCGTTATTTATTTAAAGGTATACTTAATTTTTCCCCTAAAAAAACAAGGTGTTAATTCGGTAGGTTTCTTTCCCTTTTAAGGAAAAAAACTTTATCTTTTATCACAATCCTGCAACGTAATACCGATAGATAGACAAGCACCACCTTCGCTCTGTTATTATACAAAATAAACTTCGCACCTCCCTATCTAACCCTAAATCGCGGAGGCGGGACCTTAATGACCGCTAATGAGTGTTTTTATTATTTCACTGCTGTAAAATAATTTCTTATACGGCGCCTCTTTATACCTAGATAAACATCGAAACTCGCTTTACACCTCAATCTGATAATCGAATTAATGCTCTCATACCATTTCACGCTGTTTTATTGCTTTTTGTGTTGTTAATACCGCCGGTTTTTGACTCGGTAATTTTGGGTTATCAGTGCATTCGATTGAATTGATCTCGATTTTGGGCAGTTTGTTTCGAGTAATATGAATGTTGTCTTGTTTATAGGATTTCTTTTGGCTGTGACGAAACATTTATGTAAATGGACGTGTAAAGAAAGTGCAAGTGTAACTATAGCAATAAAACGAATACCAATTACTATAGAAGAAATAAAACGTACTGGTTTTAATGCAGTTGATATGTAGCATTGTGAAGTTCAGAAAGATTTACTCTATGTCTATGCAACGCTAATAAGTTAAAATAGAAGTTGTGTCCTACCGGGGGGTTAAAATAAAGGCAGATAACTTGAAGTAACGAAGATAAGCGAGCTCCTCATTGAAAGAAGATTACATAATACCAATAGTTATATAGATCACTATAATAGTGCGTAGGTATTCTGGATTAGCGATAACATTGAATTCATCCTCAAAACAACAAAACACGTCAAAGAATAAATCAGAAACAAAAATGTCCGCCACCAAACACCTTGCAATGCTTATTAAACATCATCAGTAACGTACTATACTTAAGAATTCGTACACACCAGAACAAAATAATCTCAAGTGGCGATCGACAGATCCCCGAATCGGATAACCCGCCCAGGCCCAAATAACCTAAGTTTTAACCAAAATGTGCGTATAATGAGGGACTATTTAATTCGGTCTGTTTATCTTTTGTGTTATAACAGCCGTACGGTGTTGATGTACGTTAATAACATATAATTTCCATTTCTCGATTTCCGAAACCTGTTCGACATCGTCTAATAAGTCAGAAAATTTTCTGCTTCCCTGAATTTTTATGAGTATATTATGTGCGATAATAAATACTTACGGTTCCTTTGTTTTTCGTGGCTCCCAATTATTTTGGCACTTACACGTACATTAGGGGCCGGCTGAGTAATTGTTACGACATTCTCACAGTGTAGACTTTAATGCAATCTGTTATTATTTAAGCTGATACTGTTTTTATTGAAGAGGTTTATTGTTGATCCCTATGATACTGCCTCTAATATTTCAGAAATTTAATATGAGTTTATTTTCTATTACAATTCGTTGCCCATTATTTTATTAAAAATCTATATGAGCGTGAAAAAGTTAGGTAACTTCAGTCTTTGCCGTATAATAGCAATCATATAAATATGCAGCATACATCATAATATTCATAGAAAATATAAAAACCGAACATACAATACTTACATACATATAAAACACCTACTTGTGAGCATTGCGTAAACGCATAAACAACCGAATTTCATTTCCTGCTTCAAATGGCATAAAAAATGGCTATCGATTAAGAGTACGTCTGAAACTGGACCAACATTACATAATTAGCCCTCGATCCCATTTATATCTGCTACACGAGAAAACATTTGCTCGATGTCTGTATCGATTAATAAAACAAATAACAGACAAAACTGTACACTTAAAACGTAGTTAGGGATCTCTAAATAGACGTTGATTCTGGAAAAAACTTGAGCATCAACTCATTAATTTAGTTAAAAATTAATCAAAGCTTGTCACACAAACAATAACTCACGCCAGTTTGAAATAAGAATCTAATTTTTAGATTCGATGAAACTGTAAATGTTTTTTCAGTCGGCAATCTCTAGCACAAAAATATTTTTGCTCAAAGTGACTTATGTAAGAACAAGAATTAATTACCGTGTTCTACGGAACCAAACTAGCTCAAAGTATCTGAAGAAAATGACAGATATATAAGGCGCCGAAAAGCCGCGCGCACGCAACTCGCCGATCTAATTTTAAATAGTATTTACATCGAGCTATCGGGAGCAGGTAATTAATACAATCTTTGTTAGAGGGTAATTTGCCAGATCTAATGCCGGCGTGTGTAATCTTCAAAGGGGATTTAGAAACACGCGTTCTAATCTATTTTAGTCGTGTTCTGAAACAGAGAAATATTTACAATCTCTCTGGAACACTTCGGCGCATCCGACGGTCGTTATGTGCGAACGCATCGATACTGAGTCAGTCGCGGGATTTGATTGAGATGAGTCGTGATGGAGATGCCTCATTAATGTCCGCTGGTACATTCCCCGACACAACAATGTTTTGTATAATCGCCGATTCTTTTCTTATGCCACAACAAAATCTTCACACCGCATCAAATTCCGAATAAAAAAATTCTAAATTAAAACTGTTCATAATAATAATGTAGTTCTAACACACGTTAATGTGGTTATTAAAAAATCAAATTAGTTGATGTCATTAATTTTGTTCACATTTTATTAGCATCGTTAGAATTACGACCACTTGTTACCGCCTCCTGCAGAATGCGTGTTTTTATTGTCTAGATTTTTGTTTGCAGCGTTGGCCTGTTAGAATCATTTCATTAATCTCTTTGGCGGTTGAACATCTTTTTAAATCTATTCTTGACACTCAATTTGTCATGGAATTACTCCGACTACGTGAGTTGATTATTTTAATTATTCTAGAACATAATTTTGCATGATGTGTTTTATCGCTTCCGTCATTTCTATTTATTTTATTTCATGTATCGCTTTTAAGTTCAGTAACATGGATATTAGCATGGAACCGCGATAAATTTGGTATAAATACTGTATTACTCAGCCGACACTGGTCCGACTTTACAATTTGTCAATTTTACTACCGTACCGTGGGCAGACTCGGCCGGTAAATCATAATCACACAATCGTAGTCATTTGAGTATTAAGAATCTTCCTAACAATATTATGTTCCCGAATTTATTTTGTCACTTTGGTCTTCTACCCACGCTAGAGGTAATTAAAAACGAAAATAAACAGAGCGCCTCGAATCGTAAAAAGAGTATCTATGTCGGTTATAAATGAGTACAGATGAACGTAGAAGCAATAAAACTGATTCAAGTCACAGAAATAAATCTTACGAGTGTTCGAAAGTATAGGTGAGAATATTCGGGCGTTTATTGTAATGTTCTCGTTGATATTCGTGCCAAAGTGAACCGTCCACCAGGAATGCCGTTAAAAAGATTCCGATCTAAACGCCACGTGTTATCCAATCTGGAACTACGGGTAGGCAAGTAAAACGCTCCGTTTATGATGGAACAATAAAATTTTTGGAATTTGCAATAAATAAGGCTGAGAATGATGAAGAAATAAACAACGTAGTCTGCTGCGTTAGTGCGCAGATTGGAGAGCATGATTTACTGCCGTATAATGCTTCGGCTCGCATTAAACCGTGCAATATCTAAATTGAAGTGTAACCGCTCTATTCATTTGTTAGTATCACCGCGACCGCGGAGCAACTCATTATAATTGGTAAGTCATTGTGGGGGTCGTTTGTATCACTATTTCCAAAGCGTTGCAATAAAAATTGGTCCAGATTCCACATCGAAAATAAGACGTTTTTTGGTCGTCTGCCAAGTTCATTATGAGCGTTCAT
Source organism: Abrostola triplasia (assembly GCA_946251915.1). NCBI lineage: Eukaryota > Metazoa > Arthropoda > Insecta > Lepidoptera > Noctuidae > Abrostola > Abrostola triplasia. The sequence continues at coordinate 5,428,066 of OX276433.1, forward strand.
GAAATTTCACATTTGAATTATTTTACTGTCTGACTTATGGCCGTTACTTAAATATTTGGTAAACAGTAAAAATATAGCTCTGATCGATCAAATTTAATGTGGTGAGCTAAAATAGCACGTTAAAGTGGATCACGGCATTATATCATGAGATCGGCGAACGAATTTTATACTTTAACACGATGTTTGACATAAACACATTATTTAAAACAAAATAGCAATCTACACGAATGCATTGAATAGAAAATTCTCGGAACTATTTAGTTTATAACGTTGTAGGAATAAATAATAAGTTAGTGACGTCATTGGATGAACATGGAGCAAAAATTACCAATTAAAATAGAACTTTATCTTTTGTACCTAAAAGATTTCGTAATGGTAAAGTTAATGTAGGCACCAAACGTTATATAACAAAGCGATGGACATTGCATAATTTCAGCTTGCAATATGCAAGCCAACAATAGAACAGAACATTATGAATCATCTCCGCCTGATCCATTCGCCAGTCGAAGATTATCGAACTGGAACACTAACACTTGCGGGATGCATTAAAACGCACGTGAACCTAATTTACGCGTGCAAATAATCCCCTGGACGCGGCCAACTTTAACAAAGTAGTAGTTGATGCATCAAACGATATGACATTTGTGGCTAATAAGTTGTAGACATTAAAATATCTGCTTTTGCATCCGCGTGAACAAAACGCACGGCAGAAACCGATGCGCGCTAACTACAGCGCCCTTATTTATAGTGTGCCATCTGTCAGATCGTAACCGTTCCAATTTCAAATTCAAACAGTGTTCTAATTGGATTGTATTTTTGTTTAAAGTGCTTCTAATAAGGTGGCTGGAATCACGCACATTGTTACAACAATCACAAACACATGGAAGTGTGTTTACGCGTTCGCAATTAGATCGGCCATTGATGTATAGGTGTTGCGGCGCGGGAGTGTGCGCGCGTCCGATTGAGAAGTAACACGAGGTATGGATCTGGAACTGATTAGCGCGCGCGTGTGTTAGTTAATACGCGCTCGTGAATAGATTTCTATGTGTTGTTGAGCATTAAGTATGCTTTGGATTTTATTATTTAATGATTCATCTTAGGGTTATAGAAATAGTCAGGAATGCTCGCGCCGTTCGCGATGAAAAGCCAGTAATAATAGAATATTGGCGCATCTGCCCCACTGTATATGTTTTAATGTTATTACTCTTCAGCTATATGATATTTCGTTCCAGGTTTATTTTAAGAGTGTTTTATGTTTTTAATTGCGATACGCGGATTATTTTTCCGCTGTCAACTAACATTTTTACAGCTGTTTTTATTTCACCAATGTGACCGATGACAGAATTAAGGTTGTTTATGAATATGCCAGGATTGAATTAAAATTATGTGGAATAAATTAGGTTATAAGACATGATACTATCTTAATAATATTAAAACGTGGGCGTGTAAATATTTGTATGTCTGTATTTTATGCCCTCTAAAAGTGTCTCGCGGTGTATTAAAAAAATCATGCAGCTCAAACTAGGTACAAGTTGAAGATAATTTTATTTTTTTACCGCGCGGTAAATTAATAAATCCATTATTTTATGTCATTTAGGATCCATCAAATTATATTAGTACGATAAGCGCGTATTTTATAGCTAAAGTGACTTCTATTTTTGTTGGGAGTCTGTAAATTAAAGAAAAAATACAACACTGTTAGTAATTCGGTGTTTACCCGTTTGATACTTTATATTAAAATTACTTGTTTTTGTATTACAAATTACTGGTGATCAAGTATTCAGACGATCTGATTGGTGCAATGGTTAAGCGATTGGACTGCTGCGCTAATGGTTAAGGGTTCGATACCCGTACGGGACAAAATTTTGGGCGATTTGCAGATGTTTGTGTATTATGATATACCATGGTTATAAAACACCCACGATGCAGGAAAAATTGCAAGTCTAGGGTGACATAAAAAAACTTCAGAAAACGGAGTTACGAACTAAGTATAAACTTATTTAGGTATATTGGTTACGCATTCCCAAGTTCTTGATGTTTCATTGTATTTACCGCTAGTTATTTATGTGATCGGTGTCGTTATCATCTGTTTGTAAGTGAATTGTGCCTAAGAGACCAGGCACAGTTTAGTACCTTAACACACCGCAAAACATGTTTCAGGTGAGCCGGTTTACTCACGGTGTTTTCCTTCACCGTTTTTTAACTGATAACTAATTAGAAAAAAATAGAACAAATGATTTCGAAAAGACATTGGCGTGTGCCGGGTTTGAACTTGCGACCTTTTACGTGACAGTCCAACGACCATACCACTCGGCTATCACTATTAACAAACAAAAACAAATTAATATATTTCAATCAAGGAACCATACAACGTATTACATCACTTCATTATCACCTCAGTGATTACAAATACTATTTCTCTATTCAAACTAGTTACATCCATCTTTCCGTGTGCGTCAGATTACGTCAAAAATTACTATATTGTGTAAATGAAAAGCCGTAAACATACATAAATAACTAATACTCAAGCAGCACTCCACCGTATCTCGCCAGTCAGCGCTCATTTACACAATCACGGTGCACTTTATTATACTTGCCATACAATAGAATGATCGTTTCGTAACACAATCACGAAACCGCCTAAATCTGAAATTAACGTGTACATAAAAACCAAATTTAAAAGACCTTCTCCCCGTCCCCCCACATTTATATAAATAGGTGACAAAGGGAAAATAAGAACGGATTATGAGATCAAGTTAAGCTGGCTGGTTTCTATGAGTTCGGCCTAAAGCAATGCCATTAATGTCGATCATTAAATATGAATTATAAATATAAAAGAAAGCACAAGAAAAGCAATCATGGTCGTCCATTATTAGATTAAATATCTTGCTGTTCTGTGTATGGCTGTTGCGTTGCTGTGATTAATATACTGTGGACAAGTCGTATGTCTGTTTGTTAGCTAAGGCCACTGGAGCTATTTTGATAACTTTGCTTAATGAATATTTCTTTCTTAATGTTCTAATTGTTGTATAGGGGTTGTTATAATAATATAGGTACTTTATTTTGAGTATAAATAATTGATCTACCGTTGAGTGTGTTAAGTATGTAGATTCTCATTACTTGGTCATAATATTCAGAATATTTCTGTGCTTACAAAATAGGTAACTAATTTTTAATTAATATTATTACTCTCCTGCCATTTTACATTAATCTGATATTCTTACAAGAGGAAAACAACTTAATTTGATGACGCAAAATCGTGTATCATAATAATCAAAAGTTGTAATATTACCTTTATTATTGCACCTTATAATTATATCAAATGATATATGGGACGCTGTGGGAAATAGTTTGGCAACGTTCCACATTTTAAGATGCATTTGACAACCTTTATTATATTAAAATGCCTAAGAAACAGAATGAATGAAAATAATAATGATTAAAATTTACAATGACTGCAAACTAGCTATAACAAAATCCTAAGAAGAATTCTAAAACAAGTAGATGTTGTAATTTCTATAGAACCTGGCTTTTTAAAATAAGAACATTCTAAAAAAAGTTAAATGATAGATATATTGATTACAGAATAGAGTTGGCATGCTCAAGAAAACAAGACATGGGAAAGTGAAAACACAAACAGTAAGTACAGACATCCTAAAACATGTAACTGTTGAAGACACAGAAAAACAGGAAAATATTGACTCAAACAAAAACAATACACAAAGCAATATACAAGACGGAGTTCATTCAAAAGTTAAGTAGGCGGAAAGTGTTATTTTTCACAACCATAACACAAAATCTGACACAGCTAGAAAATGTTGAGACTGTAATTAATCTTCCGTGCGAAGACAACATATTTCATTATAATGGTGAAAAGAATCTTGTTTTAAATGTATGCCAATGTCAGCTATATAAATAGATGAAATGAAAAATATATTGTGCATAGCTATGGTAGTAAATGACACATTAATGTGGCGGACCTCTTGAAAATGATTTGGGTTTGGGGTAACTTTAATCTTATTTATTATCTTTATTTTTCATTAATTTTTTTACTTTATTATACCTGATCTGTAATGTCTCTTTGCAGGGCAATACGCCTTTTAACTCTTTTTCCATGTTTCTCTCAAGGACTACCTACGTCCAGTCCTTTATAAAGAAGTCCAATTCAACTCGCAGTTAATTCGCTAATCTTTACTTACCTATATTCCATAACTTTAAGCGTAGCTGAGGTTGCACAAATCTACATTTAGTCATCATCATCATCATCAGCCGGTAGACGTCCACTGTTAAACAAAGGGAGGCCTTTGTTCAACAGTGGACGTCCTTAGAACGCTACATTTAGTGCTATATTATTATTAGCAAAGAATTGCTGGTTTTTGTTGACCCAAACTTGACCAGACGTCATAATATATCTAGCTACGTGTTTTTACCTGTAATTAGCATTATTGTGGTTCATAAATCTAGGTCACCTAAAATAATTATTTAGAAACCTGGCGCTAATTATGTAAGCGAACGTATTTTATCATACATTGATTAATTAGTACCTACGTCTAGATTTCTGATCACCTTTGAAGAATGTAATGTCTCTTAAAATTCTTTGAGTAATGACCTCGGGCGTAACTTTCTATGAATATTCTTATGGCTTCTAGAAATAGATCTGTAAGTCTGTCTTTTATGTCTTAGGCTATTATGTTGTAGAGAAATGTACGACACATGAAAGTCAGCTAATACTTTGTAGTTCCTATCATAATTGCGTCGCAAAATAAAGTTAATCCGAATTAAGATCAGTCGGGACTGTTTCAACATGTGTACCTACATAGTTGAGTGAGCGCATTATCTTTTAATCATTCACTTTAATTTTTATATTATGTTATCATTTTTTTTTCATAATTTTCAATTAACATTTTATTTCTATCTCAATGAAAAAGTATTTGACTGCCTCGTTGTCTAGTGATTGCTAAGCGCGACTGCTGAGCACGAGGTCCTGGGTTCGAATCCCGGATTGGGCTGAGTGTTACTGGGGTTTTCCATTAGGTAATTCTCAGTAGCAGCACGGAGCCTGGATTTGTGTCCGGTTGATGGCGATAAGCTCGCCCCCTATTAGGTACATTGGGACCTAAAAATATAATTGGCGAAATGTAGTTGTGTTATATGTTCACCTCTGCCTACCCCTTGGGGTAATATAGGTGTGATGTTATGTTATGTTTTTGTTGTTGTATAAGTATTTTGTAATTTACATCATAATCTATCGAAATATTTTGTTGATCTAGTTAGTAGTATCAAGGAAATCAACCGTACTCATTGACACAGCTGGTGAAGTTTATCTATCAATACGAGAACTAACAACTAGTAAACATCGCGCGCATCAAACAACTGTTTACAAGTTGGTTAAGATAAATATTTTTGTTGTGACCTTATTTATTATTTTATTGACTAGGTATTTTTATCGAAGATTTCAATCAATATCATCACACTAAGTCCAGGTCCACATTTATAATGGAATATAATTGGACAAATACAAAGCAGTTCATTAATCCTATTTAAAAACAGCTCTGTAATGGAACTTATAATTGGACAAAATACAAAGCAGTGTTAAACCTATTTTAAAACTCTAAACGTATTTCCAGTAAAAAAGAATAAATCCTTCTTTCTGAAAGTTCCTAAAAGGGGAAATAGATAAGCCGACCATTCCAATTACAAAATACGGTAATCACCTATCGTTTGGATAACATGGTGACTACTGCAGTTTCCCCTAAGACCGTCCGCTGTAGAATAAGGGGCCGATTTTGCGGCGGTAACGACATGTAATAATAGTTCTGTTATTGTTGATGTTTTGTTACTTCCATAAAATAAAACTTGGAAAACCCAAATTGACACTGTTTTAGTATACAAGGAAATAGGTAATACCCAATTTCAGGCAGAGAAGGCTAGGTTTTTGATCAATGATTAGCGTGATCAAAGGACCAGTTTTAACGCTACCCATTTGTGGAAAAAGGACCAATTTTTCACAAATGAACACAAACGTAAACAGGACGCCTGAGCAACTGGAAAAACAGTCTAAGCAAATTACAATAATAAACCACATGTAGAGCTTAATCTAAAGTAAGTAAAAAATCATTACCGTAAGTCGTATGTAACATTCGCTACGCTCTAATAGAGGTCTCTCAGACCCAGAACATTATCAGATTCCGTCACACTTTAGGTAATTTCGTTTTGAACCCCTTAATGAGTCACAGTAACGCAATGAAGCCAGCACTCGCATTAGGAGTGGTCATTATGGCCATTGGCGTTTATAAAAGTAATTACAATAGAAAGTGGATTCGTTTTTGTGACGAAATTATTACAGCTAAATGACTTTTTTTAGTTATTACGTGTTTCTATTATTTATTGGGTTTATTAATTTTATATGTGAGGTGTTCTAGGTTATAAGTTATTGTTATGTTTGGAAATACAATGCTCCGGTTTCAAATTATGGCGGCGGCATGGCTTCTTTATATTCTAGGTAGAGCACAAAACGTTGGGAACGAAGCCTTTGTTATTGGGGATGTTTGTGAGCAGCGGTGATCACTTAGCATCACGTGGTGTGCTCGTTTGTCTATTATTCTTCTATAGTTATAGTCATGACGGAGGTATTGATAGACTCAAAGGACCAATATTTGTTAATGTTATGCCTATGTACTTTAACAGCTAATTTGAACTGCCTAACAAAAAAAAGCAGTCCAGTCTCAAAATACTAAACCTGAACTTGTAACAGTTTTTATTCCTATAAATTGGGAATCCTCGTCGGTGTACCAAAATTCAGGTTCTCCGTCTCTAAGTACCTAAGCATATTCTAAGGCGCCGGTCAAAGCAGAATTTCAGCCTAAAGTAGCTTCAATTAATAACTACCAACAAGACAAAACAAGGCTATCTAAACTAATAAACCAACAGCAACTAGGCCGAAGAGCAACTCAAACTTCATCATATACAAATCACTGTACATTTATCATGTATTCCTCCCTTAAGATAAAGACAGCGCTATTCATTAAAGCAGCACAGTAATGTCTTCTACCACGTCTTCGCAATAACTCTACTGGCGATAATTTATTAATTTCTCTTTGTTTGTTGCCTATGAACATTTCCCCTAAATACATGATGGTAAAAGTTTTGTATCAGCTGTTTCTTTTCTTTTGGCTGTTGACTGATTAATAAAGTTGTACTCGCTTAAAAAATACGTATTAGTATATCTATTAATTTTATTTGTGCTTAATAGTTTCAAAGTAAGCACGTTTGTAGAGTTTGAAATTGGTTCTTCAAATCCACATAGAATTATTATTATAGTATTTATTTATACTAAGTAGGTCATTACTCATAAAACGTTGTACTTTCAAACTTATAGGTATTAACTTTGTTTTAAATTATTCATTTCCCAATCTTAACCAGTAACTAAGGGTACTTAACAGTAAGTAAGGGTACTTACAAAAATTATATCTGTGACTGTCGTTTGCATGACAAAGAATGTTAATAGACTTAAAAGTGGTTAGCTCATTTTAGCATCGTTTATAAATAAAGGGAATAGGCTTTTAGTTTCTTGAACTATATGCAGGGTGCATATCATCATCAGCCGGAAAACGTCCACTGATGAGCAAAGGCCTTCTCCTTAGAACGCAGTAACTAAAGTTAATATTATTTTACTTATTTCATTTAGAACTAATTACTTTTTACTACCAACATAACCCATATTGATCTCCCTTCCCATCCAAGTATAGAACCTGCTAATTTATTAATTTCGATACACTCTGTTTGTTTTCCTCCCCCAAATACAAATGATAAGACTTCTATGTTCGTGATTGTACTTTGTTAATCATATTTCCTTAATTAAGGGAAAAGTTGCCAGCTAATTTGGGACGATCGTGCGATAAGGTTCAGGTTCGATGTTAAGCTGTGCTAATGAGTTCGTAATCTCGATGTTACATTATAAGTTATTTAAAGATTTCCATTAAAAGTTCGCGTGTAAGTTTGCGTCGCTACCAGAACCTATTAGCGTTTAACCCTAATAATGCTAAAAGAGCAAATGTAATCTTCTTGTTGTTTACGATTAAATATTGTGCGCTTTCAGATTAATGTCAATGATTTGTTGTAAGTAACGGCTTTACAATGCCAAAGTCTCTCATAGGCTGTTCGTATAGGTTAAATATAAAACAAATTTAAAATTAAAAAAAAATCCAAACTACCAGGAACTTTCTATTTGCTCCAGCAATAAACCAATGAACTTTCCAAGAACCCCAGGTAAACACAGTTCGCGCGTATTTTTAATGAATTCATGCAACAACAGTGCACAAGGGCTTGTGTTTCACAATGCCGTCCGAATCCCGCCTAGCCGTGGGGCTATTCTCCTATCAATCTCACAGATGATAGCCCGCTATCGCTGGCTCGGGAACTTGCGATGCATAATGCTTGCCTCAGATAGCTGTCTCGTGCACGAAGCCTCCAAGCTTCGCAATTTATTGTTTCACGATCTCAAGCTAGCTCATTATTAAAACGGTTTGATACGTTCGGAGGTGTTGCTGACGCCCGAGGCTCGCCCGCGCCAATTACTCCGCGAGAGCCGTGCCCCGACGTACTTGTTTGACTTAAACAACGTTACACTTGACTTTTAGCGGCCCTTTGTCTTTAAACGTATCGATGTGCTTTACATCCGCGATATAATACTATCAAACTTAATATTGTCGTGTATAGAAGTAGTCATCCATCGTTTCAAAAAGTAGAAAGTTGAAATCTAAACCACTACTAGCTGTATTAATGTATTGTAAATGATACTAATACTTTTTATGTCAAAGATAAAAGGATAAATTATTGTTTTCTAATAAACAATAAAGGGGCACTGAGGTCAATTCAAATGACCGAGAATCCATTAGAGGCATAAAACGACGTCGATTAAACGTCGAACTAAAACAATTTTCTTCAACTTCAACAAACAAAATCGATTGGGCTTAATTGCCGTCTGATCAATAACTAATTGTGTTCACCACACGTTCGACGATAAAGAATAATTACTGGCTGCCGGCCAAATAAATCGATCCACATCAAAACGCGAGGTTAATCCATCATTTAGATATTACGGCCCGATTGAAGCTTACCGTTTTTAATTTCCAAAATTACACCGCTCGTAAGGTTGGACGAAGGCGCCTAAACACGTATACATAATTACCATGTCGTAAATTGTCGAACATGAGTGGGGGTAGGGGGTGATCGGACTTACCCGCGCACTATCGCCGTCCTGTCGTGTTATTTCTGTAATCACTTTCATTTCGTAAAACGCGACATTAATTAAAATTTAGTTTCAGGCCATTAGTCGCCATCGCGTTTCTTCAAGTTTCATTTTTTCCCGGCTGTAATTATAGAGCGCGGGTGCGAGGCTAAATGGGCATGGTAATGATAAATAACATTGTATTGAATGTAGTCATGAATTTTGTATTCAAATTAGTGGGACTAATAGGTGCGAGGTGTGGATTTAAATGTGGCTTTGGTGCATTGCGCCTTTATTAATAACAGGTAATTATGCGGTACAATTAAGTCAAATAAACGTGAAAGCTCAACTGCTCATACAAAATCCATTACCGTGTGATTAGAAAACGGAGGCCGAAACTGGAAACTGGTTTGGCTCAGTTTAGACTCGTGACTTGTGAGATTTTACTGGTAATAAGGCTGTGTATACAGTGTGCGCCGAGTTATTAATTAACAGGTCGACAGCAAACAGAGCGCGGCTACCGGACTGCGCTGGGTACACAAAGGTATTTGCTCGGCGAGACTTCGCCGGAGCGGCGGCGTGTAGAATCTCATTACCTTGATTCTTGGAAAATTGGAAGTGAGAAACGAGCTTAAAAAGATAAAATGCTAGTGTATCTTAGCGGCGCTCTTTTTTCAGTTATTATCACGGTGTGCTGCTTTGACATAAGGGCACTTGTTGGAAGAATAAATATTGGTGTGTAAAAAAACCCAATTTGTAATGAATACGATCTCAAGTACTAATTATAGCTGTTGTAGTATCATGTTTGAGATGTCTTGGCCAGGTTGACTATTACTTAACTTTTGGTACGAGTGTAAAACTTTTCATAAAATACGGATATCAAATGGATGTTTGCGTTCAATGTTTTACTAGGTACTAACCTTATAACCTATACTAATAATAAATACTAGTTGTTAATAAGTATATAATTAAAGCTACTTTTCACAGTGAGTTATAGAGGACCTTTGTTGGTCCTTTGATCCGGGATTTTCAAAAACACTAAAACAATATGAAGTCTATACAAATATCAATTTTGCATAATTCTGACCATTTAACTACCTTTTCGCGACCACTGGCTTCGTATACGATAGATAAACGCCCAACGTGAGTTGTCTCTGTTTGGTACAAGGCATCAGAACTCTGTGGTTACTCTCAGAAGATATCAATCATACCTGTTTACACAGAGTTCAGCTCCTGTAGACATGATGACAATCTCCGTTTGACAAGGAATATAATAGTAGATGATGTCTAAGAACCGTCTCGGAATGACATAACGCATCAGGTAGTTGTTCGATTGTTTAATGTTTCTTAAATCAATTTAATTTTCATGTGTAAAACTTAGTTACAATAGGGTAAAACTTTTCTTTGGTTTAAGACCTAAAACAACCTATTGATGAATTTGACCTATTTTATTTTATCTTTTTTATACTTTTAATAGTACTAATTTCCATCGTGTCGTTCCTGGATATAGCATCATGTTATTATTAAACCGGTTTAAAAAAAGAAGGTGTATTTTAATTTATTGTATTATTAATTATTCTTATTGCTACAATCAATGTTACTTACGTACTGCAAGTGTACACTAAGCTTATGTAAGCACAAAACTATTGAAGGCAAAATAATGATGAATGTTAACTGATTTCTTCGTTCTAGCGCATGTACCAGTGCTATTTGATGTATGCTAGTACTAAAGCCATTAACTGTACCTACTATGCAATAGACACAGTGTTGGCACAGTCGGTAATCCTGTATTTACTTATTATTAATATGACGTTTGATGTGATCCATACTGTTAATGCATATTTATTGTGGAATTGTTGATACATTTTGTAACTATAATAGTATGACTCAAAGGACCAAATTTTCCGTTGCTGATCCTAAAAGAAACTAACATAACCTTGAATAGAAGTCAAACAGTCTTAAGCTAATTGAACCAAGGAAAACACAGTTACGACCTTGTATTCTTTGGTATAACAAGGTCGGTTGTATTAATGACTTTCCTTTTTTTCGTCTTCAAAAACGTTTGACGGTTAGAATAAGTATCTATTTAGTACAATAAAAAGAAAGAAGTATGACTGTGTTTAACTGGAGACATACCTACAAACTATTTAAACTAATTTTTAAAGTGACAATAGTATATAATACAACTATTGTAATAGACGACCATCGGAAGTAGCAATTAGGATAGTCAGTCAATAAAAAACAAAAACCAGTTCTATATAACATTACCTTAAGGTTATTCAATACATTAGCTTCCAGTCTTTATATAAATCGCTGTGATAACACTACACCGATTAATTTAATTACAAAAGTGGATCGTAATTACAATTGTCGATTTTAATTGTATACTTGTATAGTTGACTTAATGATTCAGCAGTCGTGTAGGCGTTACCTAATATTTTACTATTTCTTGTCCCCTAATGATTTTACTTTTTTTAACTAAATAATAATCTAAATAGAAACGTAATGAGCTGTGATTGTATCGTAATTACTGAGATAAAGTAACGATTGTAATTAATATAGATACAGTATCTGTATTTTAATTAACTCGTTATTACGGATAATTAATTTCAGGAAAATAAATTTACATTGTATGTGGAGTAGGCTTACACTAAATACTAAGCTCCATAATTAGTAACACATACCTACCTCAATTCCGATGAAGACAGCACAAAAACTTCAAAATTACTAAATGAACGTGTCTCACTTATTGACACTACAAACATTTGTCGAGAGGCTGAGTTCCACACTCAATGTTTACTCACACACTTTATTTTTGAAGAGAATTATCAATTACACAGTAACAACACAGCCTTACAACTTGGTCCTTTAACCTCAAATTTTGGTCCTTTTACTATTCTGAATGCGTGAGTGTTATTCGTAAAGAAAGACGATGCGAACTAAGGAAATGAATGAAAGTCGATGTTTCGTGTTTTCGAGTTCGCGCTAGGGCGGGCGGCGACGAGGCGTGCGCGGGCGCCGGCAGCGGAACTGTATTGGCGCGCGCGCCGCCCGAATACTCGTAAAGTTAATATTCGTAATAATGTAAGTTTGTTGCAGTTTGAAAGGGTGCAGCTTTCACGTGTAGTGTATTTAATTATATGGGTAATATGTTGGTATTCGTTTTAAATTATTCCACATTTATCCAATTATATATTCCGGTGCTTCAATCTATTTTGAGATAATCAAAGTAGATACATAGTAAAACATCAGTGGAAGTTAAAGTAAACAAATTCACGATTACCTTTTACGACCATTTGTTTTGGTTCTACTCAGATAGACTACTATTATCATGATAATATTGATACAAGGATCGTCAATGTAGTTAAAAAGATAAACATACATTTCTAACCCCGCCTCGAAAGACCAAACCTAAAGTTGTATCAAAAATATTAGCGAAGTAACAAGACAACTGATTATTAAAAAACCAAACATAATAGTACAACATTAAGAACGATTTTTAATTGTCCTTTTTTAAATCGTTTAACTATTTTTAGAGCGGCTGTACTTTAATGGACGGAAACAGGTCATGCATGTAGGCGATGGGCTCAGTGTGTCACTAGTTACGCGCTATCCCTCAAAGTTCGTTCCACCTTCCAAAAATGTTACGACATTGTGACGTCACTCAATTGATCTTCGATAACGTGTAGGCGCGTATTTATGGCATTAATGAAGTAGTTATAATGGCTTAATTAGATAGTGAGACAGTAGTCTTAATTATTTTGTTGTAGTAGTTACTAGACCTACTACGTAGTACACAAAATTTCTCATATATTCTCTCCAATCTTTTGAATAGGAGGTGTTGTTGGAACTCTAATAGGCTCGCCTATTAGAGTTCCTACTGGCGAATTGATCGGATTGCTGCCATTAAGAATAAAGGTTCAAACCCCACACGAAAGAAATATTTGAGTGATGCAAGATTAAGCGTTTCTATTTATGAACATCTTTTATTTCTATAACATTATACTTATGTTCTGATAACCGCTGGGAAAGAATAGTTCTCGAATGGCGACCACGAATCGGAAGACGCAGCGTTGGCAGGCCTCCCACCACAACCGGTAGATGCAAATGGCAAGTTGTCGTTTATTGTGGCGTTCTAAGGGGGAAGCCTTTGTTCAAAAGTGGATGCCTTCGGCTGATGATGTCGATGATGATAAGATACTAATATGTAGCACTGTGTAGCTTGTAGTAATAAAAATATTTTTTCTATACACCTAAACAGTATAAAGGTTACAAAATCAGTGTAATCTACTACTAATGTCAAGCAAAATAATTGCACCGTCTGGGCCGTCTACACAGTTTCACTAATTTGTTATCGGAGCATACAGGATATATTTAATAATAAGTGCGTCTCACGCACACAGACACTTATGAGAAATTATGCGGAATAGTGAATGAACGTGGACAAAGTCTAGTCATTTTATTTTGAAACCTGCAATAATGTTGATAAGTGTTTCCGCTTGTATATTTTTTCATCAATAAAAGTGTTATTGGGTTTTCCGTTAGGTGATTCTCAGTAACGGCACGGAGACTGGATTCTTGCTCGGTTGATGGCAATAGGCACGCCCCCTATTAGATTCAGAGCTGTAACAAGAAATGTAGGTGTACTTCTATACACCTCTGCCTGCCCCTTCGGAAATGACGTAATGAAGAAAATAAGAGATGTTTATTTTCACCAATATTGCCACTGTATATCTACAACATATTATCCATTCAAAATGGATAGAATTTAGTTTTTAGCTGTGGAGAGATTGATCGTGAGCTGCGAAGGTAAATGCCCTATCATTTACTTGGCGTGACTTAGTGATTCGGCCGCGTGAAAAGTACTATGATTTCCGAGATGAAAAATGATGTACCAAATTTCACAGTCCTTCTGTTATGGAATGATGAGCATAGAAAGATATAGGGCTGTCTGTCATAAGATTATGAGATGTTACTTTCCTTTTACTTATTGGTGTAGAGATTTGTTACCATTTTCTCTTGGAATGAGCTTATGGGAATTATTCTCTCGACCGTCAGTTGTCCTCATAGAGGTTTACCATTATTTAAATTTTTTTTTGCATCGTAGACCTGAATTTAAGTGGGGAGTACAAACGTCATTGTATGAATGAATGAATGAAATACAACGTCCTTCACATGAGCGAAACTTGTTTTTTAGTGAGCACTACTTTACAGTTACACTTCTATTAGTGAAACTATTTTACATCAAAAAACAAGACGATGCATAAAACCTACAGTGTGATGATTACCAAAATGTCCTGTTATTCACATTATTTACGCCGACCTACATTCAATTAGTGAGGCGCGAACGCAGACACGGAACACGCACAACACTTGGGCTAACCACATCACTACGCTAAATCACTCAATCTCACACATAAAAAGACTAATACAAAATCTTAAGTCGCTTGTACACAAACTATTCCGCATAATTGTAACAGATGACTCCATTTCTATTTTTTATCGGGACGTGGAAAGTTATAATGAGTTAGTTTCTATTTCGGAAACACTCGGTATAAGAATACACTGCATATTACGGACGATCTTATTCGAGTGCGACCTTGGCAATTTAATCGAAAGTGTTGACACGCATCAAGTGATTTATATATTTCATAAAATTCGATTTTGAACGACGTAAAATCAAATATTATTATAGTATTTAATGGGTAACGTGGGCATCTTTGTTTTATTGGTCTGAAAATAAACAGTTATGCGTTTTCGACGTGAGAAATGAATTCTAAGTATCTCCGTGTACCAATGAATGACGTTGGGGCTATGAATACCTGGTTTTAATAGGTGTTGTCAAATTGTTTGTTTGGATACCTTGGTTTGGTTTTAGTGAAGCGCTTTACAGTTCTGATATAAATTATTGTTATCACATTTGCACACGTGTGCTTTCTATAAATTTACTTTTCTGAGCTTATGATAAATCGATAATGCATTATAAATTGGAGCCTCTTACATTTATCAATTGTGTTAGGAGATAAGTAAAACTTGTTTTCTTTAATACTATTTCCAAACCAAATGATGCTTAGAAATTATAAATCTTTTTCTTCTAATAGTATGGTTGATGAATAACATGATGTCAGAGTTGTTGTATGTTGTTTTGTGTTGTATGTTGTTGAAACCGCCTGTAAGCCTCTGACATATCTTTACACACCGTTAAAAAATCTCACAGGTGTGCCGGTTTCCTCACGATCATTTCGTTCACCGTTTATAGCAACTGATAACTAATCTATAGTACGCACCTGAATTCGAAAAGACATAGGTGCATACCGGGGTACTTGCGACCTGTGACTTGGCTATCCTACGGTCATACTACTCGGCTATCACAGCTGTTAATTGTAAGCCTAGCTGACTATAGCATTGGTACGTCCCTAACAGCCAAGGTCATCTGAAACAGCTGACTAGCTTTCTTACCTCAATGTGTTAATAAGTCATCCGACACGTGTTTCCTATAGCTAAAGTAAACCCTAATAACTTGTATGATAAATAGGTACTTTAAATATATCTACTGACATTATAAGTATCTGATGTAATTTAAATGTTCCAAACTAAAATGTAAGACTAACAGGAAAATGTAACTACCACTATAATTATAACACATACCATCACTCCTGTATTCCTGGAGGATAGGCAGAGGTTACTGTCCACGCGCATTTCGCCAGTTGTTATACATAGGACCCTATATAAAAGGGGGCAAGACTATTGCCATTAAACGGGCACAAATCCTATACTGCAACCGAGAATTACGTAATCAAAGAATACAATAACATGTAGACACCTGGGAATCGAACTCAGGTCCTTACGTTGAACAACGACGCTATAATAACTTGACCAACGAGGCAGTCCAAAAGACGAAAAAAAACCGTTCTTCATAGAAGGTCTAATCGTCAGAACGCAAAACATCAATTCGATTCCAATATCTGACAATCGAGACCTCACCTTCAACTGGAATCGAGTTAATAAGAGCATTCGCTAATAAAGCTGATCGGTATAATTAACCTAATTACGTCAAGTGTCACGAGAGGTCGACGGCTTTAATTACGCCAATTCTTGGTACGCCAAATCTGATGAGCATTAATTAGTTGAATATCGGAACTCACCCATCTTCTCGTCATTTTTGGTGGGCCATCATAATTAATTGGTTAATTAGGATTTTTATAGCAACGAAAGTTTTAAGGCTGCAAAAAGAGTTGACCTTGAGGTCTGAGCTACGATAAAGCTTAGCTTTACGTATTAAACATAAATTGAAGGCCTAGAAGAGTCTTAAAATAAGACCCTGAGCCGAATGCAAAAACTTTTCTTTAATTGTACGTTTAGCTTATGGGTTGAAGGTCTATCCAGGGAGTTTCCAAATACCTTAACTATCTGTCTCTTTAGTAATTTTAGTAATCTAGTAATTTCCATAGGATTCTAGATCGGACGGTGACGTCAAAAAGTTTACCTAAATCTTTGACGTCATCGTCAACAGCATGCTGTACCTACCCAGTCTCTTACAATGTTATCTTTAGTCAACATTCAAAACTTTCCAAATCGTTGCATAACTTTTTTGCATTAAGTAATTTAATTGCGACAATATAATAGTACAGAACTTCTAATTAATTATTACTCATAAAGTAGGATTAAAACTTATCTTCTCCAAAATAAAATGCCATCAATTTGTTTCCTTTCTATCCAAACAATGTTAATAGCAAGACAAAGGCAGTCAATTGTGATTTACTATAGGTCAATTAGAGTTTTAATCACGACAATAATGTGCGATACAGCGCGTTAAGTACTGACAGTCGCGTCAATCGACCAGAGAGTTATGAATCGTTTAAAAAGGTCGGTGCTAAAATAAAGCAACCGCTTTTGGGCTGTTTTGACTCTGAATTTAACTCGTGAGAGAAGGCTGGACAAATATTTAAAGTTAGTGGTTAGTTTAGTACCTAAACACGGTATATAATAAAGTAATTTTGCACGATTTTTTTAAGAAACTACTAGTTAAAAAGTTCAGTAGGTAGTAGGTAACCACTACGTAGTACGAACTAAAAAACTTAGCTTTAAGAATAAAAAAAAATAAAATTTGAAAAACAGACAGAACAAAATCACAATCTAAAAACACCAAAATCACCCCTCGAGCCTTGTCCGCATCTAAAATGCCATAACTCTATAAAGCTTTCGAAATGCGGGCGACGACCACCTAATTGTTGTGAATTAATTGTTACATCCATTTAAAAACCACGAGCGAGCATTGTTCAGTACACAATTGTCGCCTTCCACACGGATTGGAGCAGTCATTTCTCTCATTGAGAAGTTAATTGGTCACACTGATTATATGGGCCCGAGGCACACTTTTAAGCCAGTCCGTTGTTAACACAGACAGGATGTTGAAATATAAATGATGATCAATTTGAATATGAGAACGCTTGTGTGCTTCATGTGTTTTCCTGAAACCAGCTCTAAAAAAATAGTGCTGAGGATACACTCTGCTGTTCTCTTTGATATTTTTTTCTGGCTTAACAAGAAAACGGAAACATTTAACGTTATAAGTCTGACGTTTTAACACAAGACGTTGGTCCTGCGCCTGATCTCTCTCTGGTTGTGTCTTCCGTCCCATCAGACAATGTATGTACCCATATGGAGCGCTGCTGTTTTTGCTTACACAAGTGTATGTTTCTTAGTCCTACGTATTACTTGTCAAGTTGAGATAGGTCGCCTTAATCGAAATATGGCTCAGAAGTGCATTAATTACTTTTGATTAAGGATTTCTGGTTATATTAAGGAACCAGAAGAAAGTTATTGGAAAAGAAGAATAGTGTGTTTGAGACAGAAAACAAATGTAAGATTACAAAGTGTGTTAATATCGTTGTTTTTACACATGCCTCGCCCTTACATCTCTACTCTCTAATCACTTAACCGTCAAACATTAATCCTTTTCATATAAAATTATATCCGCGTCATTCTTACGCGCGCACCCCATTAAACTAACGACGTATTTTAGCATATAATCCTATCAAAAATAGAATATACGAATAAATGAGTGTAATCAACATCAAAAGAATATATATTCTGGTGAACTATTAACGTGTATTAAAGTGAATAACTCATAAATAAGATTTAGAGACATCTTACGTCCTCAATTTGCGTCGGCATCAGCAATCGTTACATTTTTCAATCCTCGTTTATCATTAAAACGTTAACAACGACCTCGCAGTTTCCACCTTAGAGAAAATAACTATTTCTCATTTATGAATATCAATAATATCTACGTGAATATTTCGTGGGATCACGTGGTAGGACCCCACACCATTGGTTTCGTGCGTCAACTCTGTTTGTGTGCATATTGGCAAATCTACTTAATTTTGGAAGTAGAAATAGCAAAATTACATGTTTAATTAAGTACGTAGATGTTTTTATTACTGATAATAACGTATCACCATTTGGCTATCTGGCTGGCCCAGTAGCTAAGCGATTGAACTGCTGCGCTAAGGGGTTGCGGGTTAAATTCCCGCACGGGACGAAATCGTATGCGATCCGCAGATGTTTGTTCCGAGTCTTCATGTTTGTGTATGTGATATTTCATGTTTGGGATATGCGCCTACGATACTGAAGAAAGTCCTATTGTGAAGTAATTTTTTAAGAAATAATGGTAAAAGCTGCCGTTTAACGTCTTAAAAGGTGGACCTACAAAATATCAAGAAAAGAGCGATTATGTAGAGTTTTTCTCTACAGAAAATAGCATAACACGAATACTCCATGAGTCAGGTTTTAGGCAGCTCTTTTAGGTTTTAATTGTAGGTACTAATTATAAAAATAATTATTTTGTTACTGTAACAGTGAACATCTAATTTGTTTCTGTTAAAATGCTTATAATACGACTCTTCTGAAGGTCATAGGTTCTACCGACAAAAACTAACCGTATTTATTTCAAGAACATTTTTCATTGATTTAAATTTTCCGTTATTTTCTTTCTGATCTCAAATATACGAAGAAACAAATAAATAATCTTACTTTTGACCATGTATTTATCATACTTTATTTCAAAGATAAAGACAATATGAATGTTTGTGTCAGAGTTTTTATTATTTAGTGTTGAATCCGAGAACTGGAAAACGAGTGAGGTGCCTATGTAGTTTTGAATCTGATAATTGATGATACTTAAGTGAGTAACTACATAAATGAGTAACTACTTAAGTTGAGAATTTAACCTTCTACTAGTCTATTGTCTATTATAGTGAAGGTTAATAAGCTTTTACAAGGGCGCGGGTTACATTATGAATATTACGATGTCTACCAAAAAATAATTTTGTTTTGACTTTCAATGACTTTAGCTTTATGATTGTATAAATTTAGGTTGTAATTAAATGTACCTACCTAAGTTTATTTTGCTTTATCCTTTTTTTGAAACTTTATTTCATAACTAGACTTGTTCAAAAGCTAAACATTTAGGATATCATATACATTTGACTAATGCCTATATTGTATTAGTTGAAAGTGGTTATGCTGCAAGCCTAATTATTATTTTGCAGGCACGATTTCAAACCTCGTATTTCAAATAAGGACTTGTAACATAAAAAATTCTTTACCTTACCTGAAACCTGATGCCTGGTTTGATTTCTCAAGCTTTTTACCTACTTACTCTAAAAACTCTACACCACCTATTCAATGAAGTGCGATTTTTTACTTATGTATGATTGTATGCAACTAACAGATTTTTTTATTTCGTAGCAACTGCATGACGAAATATAGATATTCGCTGGCGGATTAAACTGTGTACATTATAGTGTTAACAGCTGATGCAGACGTATCTTTAAAATCTTTTTATCCAAAGAAACAGTTCTTACGACCCACCACCTGTTCGCTGTAATACCCACTTATCCTCCAACTCCTAAAATACCCCACCATTACAAAATCACTTCAGAAAAATGTGTGATAATTCCAACAAATATTTACACACAAATTACTCATTAAGCCGCGTTAATTGCCGCTGTTCTATTTAAGAAACTTATAATTATACATGGACGTTATCCATCAAAGTGGATTTTCTGTTTCACACGCGCGCATACTTACGTCACGCGACGGCACGTGAAGTGTGAAAACGCGAAATAAAAGCAATTCTTTCTAATTAACTCTCGAGTCGTGTGTCTCGAAATAGATCCACAAACGAACACACTGATTTACACACCGCGACTGTTTCTGAACCAAACCGAATAATTAACACGCCGTGTTTATTCGATTGTTTTGATTCGAAACGATGGATGGCAGCAACGGAATGTTCCATAATTCGAACATCACTACATTTTTAAGGCATTAAAAATGCAAATTAATGTTCGCGCTTGACGTTTCTTTTGTATTATTTTAATTTATCACTTCTTAGATAACCTGTTTTAGTTTTTGTCACCAGAATTTACTTAAGCATATTGACATAAATTACTAAAATTAAAATTCATACTCGTTTGATATGTTTTAGCCCACATATTATTAGTAACAATAAATATTTTAATTTTAGATTTTCTCTTTGGAAATTCCTAATCTGAAATATTAGACCACGCCTTATAATAGTGTTGGTTTTATCATAAACACTATTAATGAATACCGTACGAATAGTTTATTAGTATCAAATATGGTTGCGTCTGAGTCTTGCTATCCAGTAAAGGCAATGCGAGCAAAAAGCGAGCAAGCGTAACTAATGAAAGATCGCGGGTTGATTAAGCAGGCGCTGTCATCGACGCTCCGGTCACGCATTCACTGTACCAATCGCTGCCAACATCATTAATTGCCCGTTTCATTGCAGTTATGTTTCATTAATATTCGAAACTATATTGAGAACTGATTGATTTTTTCATATTATATTTGCAATCATCAACTTAAAAGCATTCGTTTTGGTCTCGATAATAACGATTTGCGTTGTCATCTGATTACAATAATGCATTGTCAGGTTGTTGACTTGTTAATGAGTTTTGAAATATCTCTTTGAATTCTACCGCTATACCTTGAGACCAAATTAAAATTACGTATACATAAACATAAATAAATGTATCGCTATTGACATGAAACAAGACTTATATTTGCAAAAATATTTTAAACATAAACTGCTTAGCTAGGTTGGTAGGTACTTGAGTAGTGAAGTAATTTTTATGAGCAGCCCCCTTACCATGAACTCTTAAAGCCAGACATTTTCCATTGTGGGAGCGAAACGCCACAATAGACTGCACATACTGTCATCTTGCTTCCACAACAGAAAAAGTCCTGCTTTGAAGAGTTCATGGTAAGCAGTTTGCGCTACGCATACCTACTGCTCCAAATTTAAATCGTTATTTTTTTTTTCTAATAAAAACAGCATTTCTCAACATTAATATCTGTTTACTATAATTTATTTTAATGACGTATGCTCAGTATAAAATGAATCACTTGAATAATATCAATTTCGTAGGAGGGGTTTGCTAAAAATACACGAGAAATATATTAAAGTTTACCAAATGATTTATATTTTAATCCTAAAGGAAGATATATTATTATTTTACTGAATTTGGTATCACTATTTATTAATTATTTTATTAGTTGACAGATATATTTATTTTTATTCCATGTAAATAAATGTATATTCTATCAATAGTCTTAAATAATAAAACAATACTTCATTCGTCTTGATGCGATATTAACCAATTGCACCATTTTCTGTATTGTTTTTGATAAACAAATGATGTAGCTCTTTACCCACATATTTATCAAAGGATCAATCTCGTAAACTGTGTACAACCAGTCAAAAAGGTTTACACCATCTACCTACCTATTACTTTTAAGATCTAACTGACAAAACGCGCATAATCTAGAAATAGTCATAATAGCTTTCTCAAACAATGTTTTATGCATTTGTAAAAATGAATGATACATCCCAATATTTTACTGTTCCATTAGCTTTTAGTTTTGAGTTGGTTCTCATCACTGCCTACGCCAACACCATTTATTTGTCGACAGACCATGATATCTCTAATTCTAGTTTTTTCTAAAAGAAAATAAATTTTTCCTACAACTGGTGTGTTATTGCATAAATCGCTTCTATTCATTATGATAAATATCAGTGTCATATTTTTTTAATCATTATGCATAGTGATTAAAATAAACGACTAGTTACAAACTGATTTGTCTGTTTTATTAATTAGCCATTAGCTTTGCCTTTACGCTAATTAATTACGATCTTAATCTTGTGTAAAATGGCTGCTATTCTTGATATTTATTAAAACTTGTTCCATTATTTTTTAGGCATTTACCTGCCAAATACAACCTATACGTTAATAATAATGTTTAATGGAAATCCAGTAGAATATTATACTGACTACACTGATTATCATACAAAACATTTTATATAAATAAATTGTCTAAACTCCTGTATCAAATTACGTGAAATTTCATCCCATATAATAGCAAGTAGGTTCGTTTCTCGATTGTATGCAGCGAGCGGTCTTTAGCAGTCCACATTATATTCTCTTCACACATATTGTTACATATCGATTTCATATCGGACTAGTACTCCCATAACCCATACCACGACACCTCATTTAACAGTGAAATATACAACATCAATGACACTTTCGAATTTTATCTCGCATCTAAAGACCCTTTATATCGTAGAACTCGGAATTCTGTCACATCTCAAATCGCTAATCGAATACTAATAGCCCCATACCATCGGTTCATATTACTGTTAAAATCTTTTTGTCGTGTGTGGCTGCTATAAAAGTATTCGATTTGCATATATCTTACATCTAATTTGGTATCATAAGTAACATATTAATCAAATAGCTTTTTCAACCTCGCGTCTTCTTGATCTCTTGACATTGAGTGGTTTATGGTGCAACTGAGCGACAGTTGCGCGCGCAACGCGGTGCTCTCCAAAATAGTTTTATGATTTATACCGTCTAAATCAGATTGTTAATCCTTTCAGCATTTAAGGAATCTGGAGAGATATGGAGATAGGTATAAATATTTACAAGTAATACAAACGTATTATTAGTTTTTATTATAATTCCTAAATTAAACGATTGTCCTGAAATCAAGTACAAACACAGAACCAAGTAAAAATGCCGTTAAATTATTTAGGAAAACAACAAAATCTTAAATAAGCCCACAGATTTAAGTATAAGCAACCAGTCGCAGTTGTTAGTTACAAACTACAGCTTCCAAATAAGACTTAATATAAAATTCAACGATCAATCGAGTCGATTTGCATAGAATCGTAATTAAAAGTGTGTCGGGTATCGATTGCTTTCAAAATTCTATCGATTTAATTATGGCTGGCGAGGAATGATTTTATTGACAGCACAAGCCGTTGATTTACTTAATTGTCTATTCGTTATCTTTATTGTGGTGACCAACGCCCAGAATCTTAAGATTTTTTCTATTATCGGACTAATTAACATAAAATTTGTTATCTCAAGTCATGTATTGTATTTCCCGTATTTCGTCTTTATTAATTATATGCCGACTTAATGTTTGGTTGCTGTTAAAGATTAGTATTGGTACGTTTAATATTCTTTTTAAATAGTTTATGGCTAATTGAACGAATACCTACGAGTACGTCAAAATATCTGATACTAATTATTCAATCATACTGATACTATTGATCAGCATTAGTTACCTATACCTACTGTTACTATTTCAGATAGGTATACTTTTTGGCCAGGTGCGATTACTGGTAGGTAAATAAATATGAAAGTAAAAGAAAATTTTAGAAAAAAAGGAAAAGAAACATATTTTAATGATTGAATTAAGCCCTTATAATTTGAATATCGCACTAACACAAATACCGTTATTCAAACTTTTATTTACTAATACTAACTGATACTACTGGTAACTAAAGCTACGTATACAATTATTCCACTTTTCGCCGCTAGTCAAGTACAATATCAGCGTAATTCTCACACCTGTAACTAATAAAATTACTCAGTATTTCTTTGACAGTGTGCAATTAACTTAAGAGCAGATCAAGAGGACATTAAGAGTGCGCAGTGACAATATCGTCGACGAGTTCCGCCACCTTTCTCAGAGATAATGAACTATCAACGACTTGGGTACTGGACATATTAAACGCTTAGCACTTAGCGTGTATACTTATTATTTATTTATTATGTTACAGAGTTGTTCACAGATTAACGAAGCCCCACAAAACCGTGTGATCGGTTTGACTGTGGGATGAGAGTATCTGAGTATCTGTTATCTAACTGTCACTCTCACAATTAATAACCTGATTGGTGCAGTGGCTAAGCGATTGGGCTGCTGCGCTAAGGGTCGCGGTTTCGATACCCGCGCGGGACAAATATTTGCGCGTTCCACGGATGTTTGTCTCGAGTCTGGGTGTTTGTGTATGTGATATTTCTTGTATGTGAAACGCACCCACGATACAGGAGAAATGCCTAGTGTGGGGCAACGTTTTTTTCTAAAAAAAAGGTAACAATCTCTAACACTTTAAAATGGTATTGACACCACACTAGTTTAAAATTCTATCTATCTTCTACGCTAACATCGATACATTTTGGCAATTTAATTTCAAGACCTCCTAACACAGGTATAACATTTATTTAAAAGGAGGTCCCTGTGTAAGATTTACTGTGAAAGTTGTACAAATTTCTGCAATAAACCTTTTAGTTGGTTTAGTTTTTTGTTAATCATTACTGTAAATGATAAGACAATGTATTGGGTGCAATCTTGGGTAAGACTATACTAGCATATTCATTGATATGTTGGCTTCATTCATAGCTGAAGGAAGACACTTCTACGTTCTAATTTCAATGGATGGATAAACATCTCTATAAGACCCACTTCTATACTAAAGTATACCTACATGTTATTAAAAATATATTTGTGTTAAAAGTTTCGATTTCTGATCAAGAACAAAACGCACTTATACATTACACTTATGTAATGTATTTAAACACGGCTTAGAACAATTAACATTGATATAAACATAATGCTTGATTAGGTTCTAAGAACACGCAACTCCAAAACAAAACGAGCCTCTATCGAACGAACAATAGACTATTCTACTCGTAATTAGAGAGTTGTGCATTCCGAACGATCTTTCGGATCGATTACGATTGAATAAACAATTCCTTCTTGTTTTTTTTATTCAAATAATGTTATAAATCAAATACGCGCCGTTAACGTCCCGAAGGAGAGGTCATTTATCAGAACGACGCGGGCGCAAGTACGAGAGACGCCATTGTATCGTACATTAATGTTTCCTTAATTGTTATTTTATCGGATTCCAATATGGCCGACACGCGCCCGTAATTAGTCTCTGTACGGATTGAAAGATTTTAGCTGTTCGATTTTTAAATAATTAATGATATAGGCACCTCATGTTTCCCTTGGTATAATCAATAACATCTTGGGTATGCTGCAGTCGGTGACTAAGGCCGCATGGAAAAGGTTCAACTGAGATTATATTTAGCGATTCCATAGTAGGTATTATTTTACTTCTATATTGTTAGTAAGTATGTCAAGTCATTTAAATTATAATCAAAATATTATCATCTCGAAAGTCTTGAAATGTAACATTATAATTTATGTATAATTTACTAGAACATCATTATTATATTTTCTTAGAAGACGCAACGAGGATAAGACAATCCACAAAAACGTGAAAAACACTTTTTTTGAGAAAGTGATAGAAAAGCAAGAGGGAGAAGTTTGTAAACTAAAATACCTACTAAATGGTCATCTCATTAGCCTAGTTGTCTCTGTCAAAATTCTGACTTGAAACAGGTACCTAGGACTAAAAAGACTGAATTTTCAAGACCAATACACGCCTGGGATAAAATGCAATAAGCACCAGGCCATGTATTAGAACTATGATTACTTAAACCGTTGTAAAACCAAACCTACATCCAATACGTATCACATATGAATATTGAATAACATTTTAATATTCAAAACAAAATGATCGCCTTAATTATAATATTTCCAATGTTAACAGAATTTTAAACGTTCGTAAAACTATTCATGTTTTTGGCTCCGATGTTAAGACATTACAACAACACCTACTGTTTTATTAGTTTTCGAAGACAGTAACACAATAAACGCGTCTTCTAAATATATAAAATGTATAATTAAGACAATTTTAATATCCAACTTGTTTCTCCGTTATTTACTGTAGAAGAAAAACGGCTATAATACGTGGGTACCTACTCAAAAAGCATAATTTTAAGATAAAGTGATTTATTAGAACAAGATAGAGCATGAAACACTTAATTAATAAATCAGAGATAGCGTTATCCAGTATTACAATTTATAATTTATATTTCGACGAAATAAAGAAAACGAAATCAAACCTATTTTGACATAACGGGGATAATGGTAAAGAGAAAGGATCTAATAGGATATTGTAGAGTAAATTTTTTAATCTATAAGAATTAGGTCAAAAGTTCCCAACATGTGAATGAACGTGAATCAATCACTCATTCAAGTTACCTACATTTTAAATAAAACATACATAACAATATCACGCCTATATTCCTCGAACGGGTAGGCAGAGGTGCACATACAGTACACCCACGATTCGGCAGTTATGTTTTTAGGTCCCAATGTAATAGGGGGCGAGCCTATTGCCATCAACCGGGCACAAATCTAGACTCCGAGCTGCTACTAATGGAAAAACCCAGTAACACTTTGCCCGACCCGGGATTCGAACCCAGGACCGTGTGCTCAGCAGTCGCTCTTTGCAACCACTAGACCAACGAGGCAGTCATCAAATTTTACATAAAAACAATCATACCATCCTTGCTCCCACACCTCGCGTAAATTCTTCGTGTTCAAATCATCAGCGTAAAAGTTGCCTATCGCGTCAATAATCCGTTTAATCATCAACAAAATTGTCGATATAATACAAACTCAATATGCAAAGTAAAAGTTATAAGTCCCCAACGTTCTAAATCCCTGGGTATCCTGTGACAACCTTTAAAAGGGGTACCGAGATCAATTTTACGACTAACATAAATGCCACATAAAAAAGGATAAAAACTTTTAATTTCCCCCGGCCTAAATGAGCCGGTGTTAATTTTAACTCTCGTATAGGAATTATGTATATGGCATACACTAATTCTTTGTCATTATAAGGTATTTTATGCTTCTTTTTTCACTGCATAGCTTTTGGCCGTAAATAATGCCCGGTTACGTTTGTTGGTTTAACTTTAACGTGTTTCATATAGATTAAATTCTAATTTATTTTATGGAATCTTCGAATTTTTGAGCCGGAGGGATCATAATTTTGTTTTGTTGCTGCGTTAGGTCAATCTGTTTCAATACATTGTGTTAGTGATTGTGTACGAGTATCGTTGGTTGAAAACTTGGAATAAGTAGGTATTCAATGTTGGTTTGTTGTTTTTCAAATAACTTGACGTTTTTTAACTGCTCACTCACGCTATACTACGGCCCTTAGGTTTATTATGCTTTTTAAAAAGTAAGAACTATCCAGAGAATATTGAATACCTTTATTATATCGTGAAAATACTTTAGTTATTTTGACAGACGAGACGGTAAATAAATAAACACGCCTTGTGTCTTTGAAGCCGTTAAACCTGGTTTCTGATGTTCCTTAAGTAGACAGAACTACGAGATGTAAAGCCTACATGAATCTTCTCTATAAAATTATTGTTATTTGGTAAACTAATCACATCCAGCATTCCAAATGGCCAAAGCATTTGTTGATTCAGCTTTTAGAGCTTTAAGTTCCTGAGTACATTTTCGAAGCTAATATTAGGCCTTGCGCAATGCGCATGCGTGAATTTAATTAGTTTGTACAATTAAGACGCTATAAAATAGAAATGGGGGCTACTGGTGGATGCAAATGGCAAGTTGTCGATCATTGTGGCGTGCTAATGGGGAGGCCTTTATTCAACAGTGGACGTCTTCCGGCTGATGATGATGATGGCGATGATAAAAATAGTGATGATAAATAATTACTTTATTAAAATATGTTTAATAGGTAATAAGTTAACACTGTCAAGTTGTTAGATTTGGACGCGTATTTTTTTCCATTTTATGACAAGGATATCAAAGGTTATTGTTAGATAAGTTTAGTTACAGACAAAGCTTTTATCATCTGCTACAATCGAATTCAAACTTTATTCCTTTTATATAAGGTTAAAAATCCAATAATTTAGAACGACATTATATTTGTCACACTCTAAAGCGATATACGAGGCTTTATCTCAATGTTTACGTAATAAATGCCCTAATAAAGATAACTCCTAAACCTTAATTAGTGACAAATTGGTCGCCTTCAAAAGAACGAACAAAAATGCATTAACAATTTAGTTATATGAGGTAAAAGAGGTATTTTACATAAAACATATCATCACGCCTGTATTCCCCGAAGGGGTAGGCAGAGGCATACCAATAAGGCATATCCACAATTCGCCAGTTATTTTATAGGTGCCAATGAAAAGGGGGGCAAATCTATTGCCTGCTCTATTTTTTCTGGCATTCTGGCAAGTCTGTTACTAAGAATAACTAATTAGAAAAACCTAATAACAGTTTGCCTGACCCGGGATTTGAACCTAGATCCTTATGCTTACGACTACTAGGCCCACGGCCAACGAGGCACTAGCAAAGAGGTATTATACGTTTAATACCTATAAATCATAGTGTTTATTAGACGCTGATAAAATTTGCATGGCAATTAACACAGATTGCACGTTAATGGTCATTTTAATGTGTTCAGCTATAATCCGGTTAATACCTAATCTTGCGGTTTAGAGATCCGTTGTGATGTAAATAGTCGGTTGGGATGCGGACTTCATCTGTTATTGCATACTTGCGACACGTGTCACGCAATGTTGTACCAGTTTAGGGTTAAGTTTTTGATTTCAGAACACGAGAAAACGGATTTTTTATTCCTTTAGGCTTTTATTGTTAGCTTTTGGAGCGTCTAGCTGTTGGTATGACTTATTTAATATTAGTTAGATATATAAGTCTTGGGAGTTCGTCTGATCAAGGATATTAATATTATAAATAGCTTGTTTCAAAGATAAAGGCAATTTTTTTAATTCACGTTTATAAGTAACGGTTAATTTGTTTATGAAGCTATGCATTACCACACGGCTTTCTTATCTTCTGTGGTAGGATTCCCTTTTTAACATATATACAATGCACGTAGTTTAAAAATCACTGCTCATAACTTACACTTACTCATTTACAAATACGCAAGCTTCTTTAAATGTTTATATGTAAAATAGAAACAAAAGAAATAAACAAAACAACAAACAAAATATGAACGGACGGAACCCTTAATCGTAACCTCGTTTGCCCACTTTTTATTCTTAACACCCACGCATCACGTACTCTAAATTATTTAAATCGCATATTTAAACAATTCGCATATTTTTATTCTGTAGGTAACTATATAAAGATTTTGTTTGTCGAGTATTTTAGAATTGAATTGCACCTCAGTTTCAGTTCAGTCTTCTAAGTCATTGGAACTCCGTTTTGTATGTACAAGGATACAGCTGATATGGAGATTAGCCAATTATGGTCGTAGAGAGGCCGATTATACAGGCTGCGCCAGGTTTGAAAAACTATGGGAAGGCTAACTTGTAATAAATTTCTTCTTCTTCCTAATTTCTACTTCTGTTTTTTTCAGTGGCCTAGAAGACTTCCAGCCAGTAAAGTGCTAACGAGGTTGCATGAAGAAAAAGGTCGTGCTAGATGTTCATAGAAAATGTCACTATTGGAAACATAAATTTGTAAACTAAGACTAATTGCCTGCTCATTACTGTTATAAGGACGTTTCAATTATTAATTTATATTACATCATAATTATAGACATCATAAAATTATACACAAAGCATCGTAGTTAAATCAAAATAAAGCGGAAAGTCGCTGTCTCACCTAAAGTTTTTAATTTATCTGCGCCTAGTATTGTGATACAATATTTACAAGACATCTTTAGTCCCTGTTACTTGGTAACAGTATTACTTCTCGCAAGTATTGATAAACACCAAATTACGAGTATTAATAAAAATGTATTTTCATTCACACCGACCTCTTACATAGGTATACAGCATACCGTTTATTACATATAACACAAACATATAGTATTTGTATGGGCGTCAAGTAAATATTCGTTCCTTTGTGTAAACTTTCACCCTTAATGAGCACAGCCGAGGTGTCACCGAAGTCATCCGATGTCACGGAGTATTAAGTGTATCTGATAGCCGATGGAATTCACTTGCTATTGACATCATTACCAGAAGGATACATATTATGATATTACTATTGGTTTTCTGGTTCTCAACCAACGATGACGAGGAAATGTCTGAGACTCCTTATAGATTATGACTACACTCACATTGTTGTGATTACTTGTTTCTTTAAAATTAAAATGAGGCATTAATGACTCATCAATTCTAATCATCAAAGGTAACCTTAGAGGCTAAACAACAAAAAAAGTAAAATCTTATTTGATCACACCAATATTAACTATAAACAGAACATCCAATTATGATTACAAAAGCATTTTATAATTGAGTTTTTATTTAAACTAGCAACGAAGACTCAAGCCCCAAACCAATACTTTAACAATCCTAATTAATACCACAAAAATCCAACCACAAAAAGGCAACAGCATAGCAATCGCACACGTAACAAGAGCCGGCTCGACCCAGCCGTGCTGTGCCCATATATTTACTTTATCTTGTTCAATACACTTAAATACAAATTAATACAAGCAAAGGACCGGACCTTAATGGCGAGCTCGACTGTTTATTTTACACCTCACGATGGGACATGCCGGTTTTATTTTAATTTTTTTTATTAGTCACACTCAGTGTTCAACATTCGGCTTTTAGCGCCTTCAAAATGGTTTACTTCTAGGGTTTTCTTAGAAACTGTTAATTGATTTTGGTTTGGGGTGTGGGTAGGTATGTTATATATCTACCTATCTAGGTATAGCATCTCTTACGTAGGGAGACAGGAACGCTAACTTTAAAAGTGGTATTATAAAATGAATTTACGAGTAATAAGGAAATTTATTTAGCGTTAAATGTCAAAGTACTTATTAAAACCGCGTATAGCTAAGATAGAGGCATTTGTTTTGCAGTGACAAAATTAAGGCTTCATTCATTATGTTTCCTTCATTATACTTATATCCTAACCTTTCTTTATGAGCAGCTGATTCGCAAAGTGAAATCGTTAATACACGTACTTTGAAAAGTACTTGACCACAATAAGGGAAAAAAACGGAATCGGTACTTAACGCTATCTTCGAAAATTGTATTTTAACCGCACAAAATGTTGTTTGTTATATTATAACACATCTACAGAATAAATACACAACTTTATTCACCAATTGGTATCGTTATCGTCAGTATTGTAGTCCAACTTATATCGGTGTATAGCTTAAGCATACATTATATCATTCGGCCATGTGCAGGTCATTCATATCTAGCGTTATCTGAACTAAAAATACAACAAGACCATGTAAAATGACGTTAAAATTGCAAATACATGCAACTCAATTAGCTTAAATGCATATTGGACACGTCCAAGCCGTTATTTAGATATACCTATTGGTTCCAGATACAGTATCGACATTAATATTCGAAAAATATTGTCAAAGCGCCTCACTGGCCGATAAAAATGTCGGGCCACACGCAGCAGGTCATTAGACACCTCCCGGAGGAAAATAAATTAAAGAAAACGAGAAATCTCGACCGTCAACCTTATTCACGACGAACAGCCTTCAATTTACACTATATTCTCACTTTTAACGAGGTCCAACGCTTTTTTTGTTAGTTACATATTCGAAAAGTTTGAACAAAAAAAGCAATGGATTGCCGTTCTGAGATTCAAACGTGTCACAAGTTTATGAATAGCGACATAAGCTTGGGATCAATTAAATGCCATAAGATACCACCACTATAAGTCAGTATGAAGCGAAATCCAAGAAATAATGACTAACAGTCTAGTTTATGGTGAAAAAAGCTCATGTTTCGTTTTAACTTATCCAATCTACTTAACAGTGTTTTAATTTGCTGATACTTGTTCAACGTAATTAAATGGACTCTACTGGCATCTACTTGTCATTCGATTCTACAATCTCATTAACGGCTCTCTTGGAATTAAAGACAATTGAGACTACTTCTTTACAAGCTTTTATTTAACTTGCAAAGTTTGTATGTATGTATGTGACGTTGTTTAGGTCAAATCTTGCAATCTAAATGAGAACCACTTTTTGACATCCGATTGAAATGAAATTTTGTATACTTATATACACATAACATCACGCATGTATTCCCCGAAGGGGTAGGCGGAGGATATTGTAGGTACACCCACATTTCGCCAGTTATGTTTCAATATAATAGGGGGCGAGCCTATTGCCATCAACCGGGCTCAAATCCAGACTCCGTGCTGCTACTGAGAATTACCTAATGGAAAAAAACCCAGTAACAATGCCCGACACGGGATTCGAACCCAGGACCTCGTGCTCAGCAGTCGCGCTTAGCAACCACTAGACCAACGAGGCAGTCTACTTAAATACCTACGTTTGGTGATAATACAATATTATGGAACTTTTGATTTGCAAGCTTGTGTTAAAAGTGTGGGTTGATACATGGGGTCTAACATGGGACTTGGGCGGCGAATGGTGTGATGGAGACTCCTGTTATAGGAGAACACCTCTTCAGCCTACGGGAGTTATCGACGTGATCATAAATAATTTTATCAACTCAGTGTTAATTAGTCAACATGATTTTTTTACTATAATATTCTATACATCAGTTTATATTCCTCTCATCCTCACCTGTGAACTAAAAGACTCACAACAAAATCCAGCAATTAATATTTCCTCCATGCCATTTCTTAAACATATTCTTTTGTCTCTAAAACAAAGCCATCAAGTGAATCAGTTAACAAGGCTTACATTTTACAACCATCACGACGTTTCCGAGAATACCAATATCCTTTCGTTATTCCAAGCTTGCATGAAACAATTAAAAATCTATTCAGTATGCGCGTTGATACCTCTCTATCCGCTTAGGTTAGCTTTTGTTGCCAATAAAAACTGTTTATTGCTATAAACAAACTATTCCAATTCAAGTCAGCTTGGTAAAAAATATAAAACGGTCCATCTGGTAATTGTTGGATACTAAAATAAGGCATTTTATTGTTAACACGTCACTTAATTAGGGAGGGGACGTGGACGGATATGTCATAGTGTAGTGAATTGTAGTGCGATGACCCAATCAATAAATCACTGTCTTGCAGGTTTATAGGTTATGCTGGCTGTATAGCAGTGTATGAACGGAGTGGTCGAAGGTTTTTGATAACTTGGAAGTTTTATGTATGGTTTATTTTAAAGATCAGATTGGTACGTTTGAGGTTGCAGGTTGGATGTTGGTCCCGTGTTTGAGAGTTGGACATCATTGTTTGTCAAATGCACGTACAATATTACGACAAATGAGTAGGTCGTATGGCACGTGGGTTTCAAAATTCAAACTGAATTTATCCTCGTTGGTCTAGTGGTTGCTAGGTGCGACTGCTGAGCACAAGGTCCTGGGTTCGAATCCCGGGTCGGGCAAAGTGTAACTGGGTTTTTCCATTTGGTAATTTTCAGTAGCAGCACGGAGTCTGGATTTGTGCCCGGTTGATGGCAATAGGCTCGCCTTATTGCATTGGGACCTGAAAGCGTAACTGGCGAAATATGGGTGTACTATAAATGTGCACTTCTGCCTACATCTTCGGGGAATACAGGCGTGATGTTATGTTGGGTATAGTGCACTCGAACAATTGTAACGGTTAACAACTTAATATGAACAAAACATTTCGACATGTTACCGACCAATTATTTTCCATTGACAAATGATATTTTACGTCAAAGCGCATAGTGGGAGCCAAGTTTAGTAGTTAACCCGTTAATTTACGACAGTTGGCGTGCACTACACGCGACAATAAATCAAGATGAATTACAACAATGATCGGATCTGACGATCGACGTCTAATCCCGCATTCATTATCTGTTACAAAGTCACGCTTGGATAGAGGCTTGATGGTAAAAATTGCGCTGACATTGTATTGAAAAGGTACTGCTTTATTTTGTGAATTAATTCGCTGGTTTATTAGAGTATTAAGTTACAATGTTTTAGTGTATTTTAGTCTGGGAATTAACATTGTTTATGACAGTAACATTATTAGGGCGGGTTGCATCAAACAGTCTGTTAACGGACGTTTAAAAATAAAGATTACTGAAGATATTTAACGTACCTACGTAATACATGAAGCATGGTTTCGTGGCATATAAACCCCGGTTATCAACGGTGTTAGGGCTGCTAGTGGAAAACAAAACGATTTCGTTATTAGGGCTGCTAGAAGAAAACAAAATTGATAATTCCTTTTTAACATTCACGTGTGCGTCAAGGGAAGCTTAAGCAACCCCTTAGTCTTCTTTTTTTGGTTAAGATCAAAAGTGTAGTATCTCTTTTCAGCTTGGTCCATTTCATAGTCAGTACTAAAGAGATTTTTAAGATCAAGTGTCTCCATCAACAGTAAGCATGTTACGCTGTAAGTAAATGAGTGTTAAGAAATGAGACTTCATTTATGTTTCATAATATTATGTCCTACAAAATCCGGCTACGACGTCATTATAATAACATATTATACTATTTTCTTCATCTATTATTAGCAGTTAGTTAGGCTTTAATTAGCAACCTTGTACTTAATCTAAGCCTACAAGATAATAATCAATTAATCAGAGACATAAAACTGCAATTACAAATTAAATTAATTTTGCTAAGGCATGCGTTAACATTAAATAATAGTAAACTTTGCTCATAAGTGTTTATATTATTTGAGATGACTTTAAACAATTCATATAGACACCATTACGAGGCTCAAAATCAATTAGGTAACGATTCTCAAAGCAAAAGGTCAAGAGGCTATGAATTTGTTTAATAACCTAGCTTATGTTTATTAAAACTAATGTGAGCGTTAAATTAATCAATGATTAGATAACCGACTAATAGGTGCTGGCTGTAATGAACTAATTAGGAAACAAGACTTGGCTTAATTAAACCTGTTTTGTGCATAATTATTTTCGCGCGTTCTGATAGTTTACTTGATAATACAAATTGTACATGAGGTCAACGGTAAAGATAAGATAACATCACGTCTGGTTTTTCCGTAGTGGTACGTACATTTCGCCAGTTATAAGTATCAGTGTAATAGGGGGCAAGCCTGCTGCCATCAACCGGCCATCAATTCAAACTCCGTGCCGCTCCTGAGGATGACCTAGTGAAAAAACCCAGTAACGCTTTGCCCGACCCGGGATTTTAACCAAGGACCTCATGCTTAGCAGTCACGCTTAGCGACCACTGGTCAAACGACGCACTTTACGGTATTTTGTTTTTATGAAGCCATCATTGTTCAACAGTGGATGTCTTCCGGCGGATGATGATGATGAAATACAGATAGAATATAACAATCTCAATTATCTTGATAAAGAAAAATGTAAAGTCAGTTTGAACGAGCATGATCCAGTCAAATAAATGTTCTGGATCAATTTCATTGACACTCAGCAACAATAAAATAAATTGCAATGCTCAAATTACGAGGGCATTCGTGTTGAAATAAAACTTTGGAATTCGGATATGACGCACAACATCTGGCTTTATATTCACTTACCACTGTAGCTTACAATGTACTTAAATCTTTGATTTCAGTCATAATATCCGGATAATATGATTTGTGTGACTAGACGCAGTCTAGAATAAAACGTTGATACATTCCCAACAGCTTGTGATGCCTTTACATAAGTTCCTGTTATTTAAGCTGAGTCCGTGTCCTCTTCTTTAAAATCTTCAATGTCTCAAGTCTGCAATGTTCTTCGTAACTCCATTATCTTCACTGGTCATGCTTGTGACATGCTTAATTGTGCGTAAATTTACGTCTCATTTGCTAGTTACGGTATATTAAAAGTATTAAGAAAAAGCTTCCTGCATAATGTAAAACATTTTTATTGGGTTAAAAAGTCCTGAAAAGTGAATGCTTGTTGAAGTGAAAGCTTGTTCGGGAAATGTAGATAGTTAGACAGCCAGAAAGCCAGTACACTATAGTAAGGATATAAGGAACCATGTGTATACCGCTACTTGTGAAGGGTACTATAAAAAAAATAAAACGGACTAGTCATGAAGGTACGCTTGCAAAACATTAGAACCCTCCAATTAATATTCAAAGCAAATTCTTAAGCTCCAAATTGACACGTCATTAATTATTTCGAAGTGTCGCTAACCGAACTAAACCGCCTGTTACTGTAAACAACGGTTCTGATATTCCAAGAACAATACAATTGGAAATTACTAATGAATCGCAGTATGTCGCAAGGTGTAGCCTACTCATCAATACATAGGACTACTTGATGATTCCTTGTGCGGTAGATACTCGGTACTCATTAGACTTACTTAATATAATGTGTGAAGATGATTAGAATAACGATATTGATCTGCTCTGAACTTGATTTTTTCTATTTTTCGATCTTCTTAATTTAGAATTGTAGATAAGTATTTATTAAAGATTTGATGCTTCCAAATTTATAGATGGTATAACGTATGTAGGTTACAAAAACATAAATTATGATGAGTTTTGGTAAATCAAGAATGACGTTACTATGTTATTCTGACCACGACATTCAGAATTCTGCACACAAATACCATTGATTTATGGCTGGAACAATCGATGAGGTTCCATGAGGTTTTTCATCCCTGACAATTCTTTTCCTTTCAGCCACAAACCGTAAGAGGACTACTAATATTCATTTGTCTTTACGTAAGGTTAATACCAAATAGTACGAAACAACCTCGATTCAATTCCTAGAATAGGTATGTATAATGTTATACTTATTATAACCTTACTCATTTTCAAAGTCATAGTCATAGGCCACATTCCTGGAATTTAACAGTCGTCGTGTGACGCTATGACAATTTAGCAGAATTGACCACCTAATACGAATTCTGTTGAGTTGTGTCCGAAGTTTAACGATATGGTTAGAGAGCTTATACGAACATGGTATAGATTATCTATTGAAGGTAACTAGTTCTACTAGTATAGTCTATCATGTGAACCACTTTTTCTATGGGGCCATCCCTGAAATCCGTGAATTTTTTTTTCCGGGGTTTATTGTGGTTTCTTATTATTTTCATACTTATATTACTTAAACCTTAATTTAATTGTACTCTTGCAGTTTCTGCGCGCCTAAATCTAAATACATTGCTATCAATGCTTCAATAATTTGCAACATCAAATCCAAGTTAGAAAAGTAACTTTCATTCGAACAAAGGATCAGCTTGTTGTTGTCACCAGCTCCTAAACTATCAGGCGCAAGGTAATATTAATATAAATCCTATAAAATAAGCTAATGAAACCCACCTCAACAGAAAGTATGAGCCAACCCGCACATGCTTGCGGGTTTACGTCATCAGTACGTGTTTTACCGCTAACAAACATACATTAATATGGAAAGCTCGCCTCTGCCAATGTGCCAGCCAACGCTGCCCCCACGAAGATGGCTATTGTCTTTTCAAAACGTGACTCCAAATGTTAATTGGACTATTAAAAGCCGAATGCGGGTCATTTCGACCATTACGAACGAAGCCCTTTTGAATATGTATAATAAAATTATTAGATGAGCTGAGCTCAATTTGTGTGTTAGGTTTCTAATGAGGTTATGCGCTTTCTTGTCACAGATGGCGCTTGCGTGTTGAATGCGCAAACGCACAGCCGGATGCGCGAAATGGATTTTGTTGTGTGCGTAACTGTGCGCATCGGATGCAGAATTTTATATTAGCGCCCTTAGTGTGGGAGCTGAGATATTAATCGCTTTTATATTCATACGAAAGCCGTTAAATAGGCTAGTGGTATGTTGTAGTCCTACGTGATCATAGTTCAAATGATGATACGTCGATTACTGATGCACTGAAAGGAATCGATGATGGGGAATTAACTAATTGTGAGTCTGATGCTCTCGAACGCTGTTGCAATACAAATCTGTTGCATGTTTTAATAAGTTTAGACACGTTACTACGCTATTAGGGATTACATTTTAGGACTGAACATAATTTTAGAACCGTGACTTCATTTCAAATGGAACAATGCATTTCTACGGTCGATCTACTGCAGACATTGCTACATTGCTTATTTAATTTTAAAAGCTTTTACTTGTAATACTTGTTTATGAGAAGACTGTTTGGATAAGATTGTAAATATATTAAAGTTGTATTGTGAAGGCATGGAAACTGCGTAACAAGATTGTAAATATTTTACTAGTGTTTTACATGAAGTAGGTACCTACAGTGCGTCTTTATATGTCATTACGTCTCGTAATCAATTGCGAGAGTTTATAGGCTCAAAGCTAAGATTTAAACGCAAATACAATTATTTGTTTAAACTTGATATCACACTTCACACTAATATTATGAAGGCGAAAGATGTTTGTTACCTCCTTACGCTAAAACGGCTGGACCAGGACATTTAGTACGGAGCTAGGTAACACCACGGGGCATCATCATTTAATCATAAACACGAAAAATTTTAGGAAGATGGGTAGCATATTGTACATGGCACAGCAGTAAAAACCTGCATAGAACGGTCCCACAAATTTTAACACGATTACGATTTAAATATTTTGATGGAAAGAAATCAAATTCCTAGGAGTCCCTAATGGATATTAAATTTTTTTTTTTTCTTTTTTAGTTAGCCTGATTAGTGTCCCACTGCTGGGCAAAGGCCTCCCCATTATTTCACCACAAAACCCTGATATTACATAACCCAAAAATATATAAAATAAATTATTACATTTGCTGCTTATTAAATGTTTGCCTACGTGTCCTGTGTATCGACCATTATAATTCTGCTGAGCAAATTTTGCGTATCGTGTTTTGGCTCATTATCCTGTACAATTTCTTTCTCTAGAAAGCTTTCTTGGTTTACTGCCAGAAGTAAACATATTCTGTTTTGAATGTATTATCTTATCATGACCCTACTCATTTTGTATGAATATATGTCTCTGTTTATCACTATGAGTAGATAGAAAACTTCCTAAAAGTGTTAGATCTTGAACAATCGTACCACAGTCAAAGGAAGACGCAGCGTTATCAGGCCTCTCACCAGGTGGACCGACGATATCGTGAGAGATGCGGGCAACCGGTGAATGCAAATGACACGTTGCCATTTATTGTGGCGTTCGAAGGAGGCGGCCTTTGTTCAACAGTGGACGTCTTCTGGCTGATGATGATGATCACAGTCAAAACAGTGATCGATATTTCTTCATCCTACTTCTTCTTCGTATCGGCATGAGGTATGTCTAAAGGAACAGTTCCTGCTCATGCGGTAGTGTAGAGATTAGACAGTCAACAAAGATAGTAGCGAGGATGCGCTGGACGTACTTAGGTAACTTGACACGTCACTCTACTTGCACCTCAATTACCATACTATACATGAGTCCTACTACTAGTTTTAGCTCATATTATATTATTAACTTAGCTTAAAGAAAATATGACTCAGTAACTTGCCTTTCTTACTACCTCAACAGATTGGTAGTAAACATTGTATAGCGCAGCAAAAGGATGTTGACCCTTTAAGTAAATACAGATTACAATCAAGACTTACCAAAGGAAATGAGGGATGACTAATTCCTAAAAAATCTCTTCCAAGTAAACTGTGACAGTGTAAATAAAATAACAAAAAGCGCATTCGCTGTCAGAATTCGCAATTACACGTATTGTAGGTACACCAAACGTTTAAAAATTTCGTAAATGTTCGAAAAGAGACAATAGCTTAGGTGTCATATAAATTGTGTCTTGTATGAATTAAGGAAGCTTGAGGATACCAGCTTTAATATTCCAAACACCCAAAATATAAGGAAAAAAATAAGTTTGTTTTAATATTCTTTAGACCTCAAACAAATATTTGATATTATTTTTGTTTTTATACGTATTCACAAGAACCATAAAATTATGGTATTGCTTTTCTGATTCTTTTTAAACTGTTTTTTCTATTTCAGAAACCACTCTAGCTTAATAGATTACTAGTTGATAATAGACATTTTTTCTAATTGGTCTCAGATTACCCGAAAAAAAAATATTATAAAGAATACGAGCTGACTAATCCCTTAAGCTGGCACCACCATATAGTGGGCCATCTGTCAGCGCACGGGGCGTAGCATATTTTATAATTATACGGGGACATACGTGGAATAGCAATCGTTCTTTGGTCCAGTCGCGCGAATGTCCTGTGCACGATGCGACGCGCATTTTGAACGGCTGCGCGCCGAACAGCCACGATCAAGATTTCTCGGTCGCGATCTACAAACAGGTGCTTGTCTGGTGTCGACGCGTGATTGATATAAGCAATTGATTTTTCATTCTATATTTAGATATTACTTGTACGACATTAATATTTTAAACAGGGATGTTTGAGTAAGAACGTTACAATTGCATGTAAGTTTTATGCAATCTCGACATTCCTTACATTCACTCGTTGATTAACGACCATCGACCTTTAAGATTTCCTTTTTGTTAAAACTGATGAATTTGTCAAAGCAATTAATACGCATATTCTGAAGATGCAACGTATGCTTTTAAATTTTGGATTGATTTTAGATACCAGATCCATTTCCAGAAATGCAGATATTTTTTTTCCTTATCCACTCTTACATTTACTTCATTGTTTTTCTACTAACCCTCTTTCCCATATCAATAGGTAAATATAGAACAGCTGCAAACTGGTTAATCCATTGACGTTATACCAATCAATTCTACTGAATACAACGTTTTACGATACCCTTGAAGACTGGTCGCCGCGAACTTACTGCGAATTGCATTAAATCAGATGCAGCCACAATAAAAGTTAAGTTAGACTGCAAGTCAATTTCAAATTCTACAAACGACTTAAAAGTACACACATCAGCACATTCTTCTGTAGGAACACCATAAATTAGTCTGCATAGTAGCCTCATTCCAACAGTTCCAACAATAGGTCTGTAGAAACAGCAGAAAACGTAATCCATTTATGTGATACGACTTATAATTCAAGTCATGCAGACGTCGAAGCGCTAATACATGTGCTTAGCGGTAAACTTAAAGAGGGACTCAGTGCCAAATATGTACGTAGTAACGATTTACTGTCTATATACGGAACATAAAGCACCGAATGGCCTAGCAAAAAATTCTTGACAACAGTTATGTTATATCATTGTTCAGTTCGACAAGTACGCATATCTAAATCGTAACATTATGCATTATTAATGCGGTGTGATTCGTATCTTACTCCTACAGCGGTCATTTCTCAGTTTTTAATCGGGTTAATGAATTTGGTTTAAATAAATGATTCTCCTTGTTAGGATTTCGCTTTTTATTGTTAGGTATTGCTAAAGTGCCCCCCGCTATTTGGATTGGCGTCCAATCAAAGAACAAGCTTTCTTCTTGAAAGTGTTGTTAAAAGTTACAAACATTTCAATAATTGTTTCTGGTGCGAATTTATGAATGTTATTTTTATAAGTTTTTGTTTGAGACATAACCTGTACATCGTTACTGGATTACTCCTTTTCGTCATTACTGAAAAGGAGTTTTATATCATAATTAATTTAAGAAATGTTATATACCTACGTCAACACCAGTAAATGTCACACGATTTCTCAGAATCTTTTATATCTCATGAAATTCCGCAATTAATATCACTTTATTCTTGCTAATCGTTAATTCTGTTGATTGTATATGCCGATTAGATTTTCCTCACTCGATATAAAACTAGTTTACTTTTTGCGAACTTACCTATGACACGAGACTAGGGTGTTGAAGAAATTCGTCGTACCAAACTTACTAGTTATAACAATCAGGTTTCCCCGCGGCATCTAACAGTGAAGCGGTACTTTTATTCTAAGATATACATCATAAACGTGAGTGTCGTCCGTAAGTACAATGTGTACATCTATGAATGTCTTTATTACCGTGTTTTAGTCATTTGTAAGATTTTCTCATAATGATTGTCTCCAAAACGAGTGTGTATGCCGTCAAAGCTTTTGTCTAATCGTTGTCATGACTCCGGTTCACATTTGCTCCGATACAGTCGTTAAAAATGTCGTTTGTTTTTTCTATACGTGTATTCTTTTAGTTCACAAGTCTTCGTTGTTGTTAATTCACGACTGTAATTTTATTACACAACTTAATATTATTAAGACAAAGAATTGTTCTTTCTCCCTTTGCATCATATTTTACAATAATTACCTACCTAAGCTTAACCTTATAATTCGGTAAACTATTTCGAGTGCAATAACAAGAAATATCACGGTGCACTGACTTTCTAAGAACCATCTCTCCCATCATTAGTAGGTGCACCCTTATCAATGGGAGGTGTTTTATCGTTCATTAATCACGATAGCTGTTGCAGCCGAGGATGCTTTTTATTAATGTTATTTCGTTGTGGTGATACTATTGTTTACACTTAGAAGATAGGAGAATTCATCTTAGTAATTTCTTTTTAGAAAGAAATAACAATTCTTATATAAAAAAAATGTATTGATTCAAAGCTAAGTTAGGATGAAAAGAAGACCGTTTCATTGGTCACTTGGTTATTGACGTTGCATAAACTCAGTATTAGGCCCTTCTACGGCTAAGTAAGGACGGCTAATTGTACTCACCCACTTTTTCCGTTGATGAATGCCACATTG
Source organism: Abrostola triplasia (assembly GCA_946251915.1). Lineage (NCBI taxonomy): Eukaryota > Metazoa > Arthropoda > Insecta > Lepidoptera > Noctuidae > Abrostola > Abrostola triplasia. The sequence continues at coordinate 5,471,028 of OX276433.1, forward strand.
TCCATATTTATTAGCTCTGTAGCAAAAGTCTTATATTTCACTGAAGAAGGTAAACCCCCTGAGACACTCTGACTATTTTTCAGGCATAATATAAACGTTATGTGTTCTATCTGTGTGGTAGTCTTACGTAAGACAAAACATCTGCGCTCGCAGCAATACAGCATATTTTGACGAAACATTTCAGGTATTTTAAAGCCTTATTAGTACAATCGACTTAATTGATTAATTTGCATCGGCTGAAGTGTTACTGCATTCGGTACCATGGTCGCTTTCACAATAAGGTTATATGCAGGCTAAGTAGATGGATTATTAAATCAATGTTGAAATCTTGGCACTAGACGAACGCATCCTTGGGTTTCTGGCACAAGTGAATAATTCTAGAAGTCTTATACGCTTAAGTTTAATTCTAATGACATTGGTTTGAAATAGCAAAATAATCAACTAAGAAGCAGGCTTCCTGGACTATTGACAAGTCCTTGCCATAAGAAGATTGCGATATGGCTATATTGCAGGTATCAAATGCAGCTGGCAAAATTATGTAGCGAGATTGCAGACAAGTCCAAAACTAGACTCCGAAGGATATTATTATAACCAAAACGAAACCTTATGATTTTAGCAATAAAGAAAATTCTTCATCTACGCTTAATCAGTCTATTAGGCCTATATTCAATATCTCTTAATTAGGGGTTGATCTGATAAAAAACGAAGACAATAAAACAAACGGTTGACGAATAATAATCATTTAAAGTAACTTCGAGAAAATTCTTGGAAGCAATCCAAAAATACTGGCCATTAAAATGGGCGAGCCATTAAACGGTTCCATAAACAGTGTAAAACAAATGTTTTATCAGATTCGTTAGTGTTCGTATCAATAATTCATAGTATAACGATGTTATGCACATCGTCCACCGTTACTTGGAAGTCTTACACTGTTCATTAGTAGTTACTTCGCGACTTGCTTTGGCAAAACCGCTGTGCCACATAGCTATGGACGAGGATGCAAGTGCGCTAGATATGACTTGAAATAAATTCTACTGATTATATCCATTTTTTTTTATCTTTTGTGATTTTTGATTGCAAAGGTTTCCGTTGATTGCGAAGGATGGTGATTGGAAAGAAAACCAGGTGATTTAAATCTTTTGATTTTGGGTTAACAAAAACCAACAATGTTCTTCAACATTTACAATTTGGAGCATTATTGTACCATTATGATCGGTGAATTTTACTCATCCAACCACAGTTGATTTTATGTTCTTTAATTAAAAATTCTTAATTACAGTTTTGAAGTCTTCTCGTCTTCATAAGGTACGGTCTGCAGATTTATTAAAAGAAAATCCACATATCTATCAGCATTTGCCCACCAACGACTGTTAACCCTTTCCAGTATCTTTATATCTTCGCTAGTATTGGTACGCCGTTCATATACAGTTCGTGTATTGACGATTTAATTACATTTTGATCCGGCTACCTGTCGTTATTGCGATGTGGGTGTCCGATATAGGTATGCAAATGACAACTGCGCCTGGTTCAATATACTTAGGTGTCACGTCGGCACTTCTTTGGATTACCATACCAATAGTATTTATGTAATGAATAATTAATACACCGTGTTATAATTGAGAATTGATTAAATGGTATGCTTTAGAATGTGCTGATGGGTTGCGGTATTTTATTGTTGTTTTGATTTATATCAAAAGCTTTTAGTAACTATGCAAACATAGGTATATAAAATATTTTGTGATAATTTTAAAGTAGGTACAGTAGTAGATATAAATAAAAAGTTTGTCATCATCATTATCAGAATATCTCAGTCCACTGCTGGATATAGCCCTCTCCCATGGCATGCCACTAAGCTCGATCTTCGGCCTCCCGCTTAAGTTTGCATACTGACATTAAATTGTACAGAAAAAGTCAAAACTGCCTAATATATTTTTATTCAAGGACATTACTATCGCTATCTAAACCATAAAGAATAAGGTTTTAGACAAAACCTTTGAAGGGAAGACAAACACCACTTGTTGCACGATTGACAAGATAGCACTAAGTAATCATAATTTAAATGATTTTTTTCGAAATATGATATAAATCTTATTTAATTTTAATTGTACTAAATTGTTTGATTGTTCTCCTTTCAACAAGGATAAAATTTTAAAAATGTTGTACATTTAGTATTGTGAAATAAGTTCACTTAGCCTAGTTGAATCATGTTGGAAAACATTAGCCTACAACACGTCGATTTCATTTCCGACAACAGCTGTGACGGAATCAGTAATTCCCCCAATTGACATCGCGTAAGGAAAACATGAATTAAATATCAAATAGATTTAGGTCCGACCACTAAATACTAACATACGTCAACAAATATCTAACAAACATACACTTAAGGCAGCGATGAATAAATCAACCCCATAATTCTAGGGGCGGTCCATCGACATTACTATTTTCGCCATCGAAAATGCATTTTCCGCGCTGTTCATGTAACTCTGCTGCAAGGTACATTTAAGTTAATTATAGGATTACAGTGGACTGCATTTAAAGTGGTATTTTGGTAATATAATAGTCAGATGGCACGCCCGATAAGTGCCAACCCGATACTTGGAAAGCCTTGCTCATTACGAATTCGGGGCGCAGACGAAACGTACTCGGTCGCGAGGAACAAACGAATATAATAATTATGAGTCGAATGGATTAGGCCGAATTAACGGTTGCGTTGTTAGGAGATTATTTTTTCGACACGTAGCGGGTGTAGGGTTTAATCAGATTTTTAGATTTGTATCAGCGTAATGGTGTCATTGTTTCGTTGAAAGCTATGGCCATTTTACAATTAAATTTTTAGGTTAATACGTTCATTTTAAATTGTGTTACAAGTAACGATGATAAAATGTAGGTTTTTTTCAGAATGTTATGGACTGCTTTTTATGTAGCAATATCTAAGTCCAGGAAAGCTCGTTTTTGCAGGTATAAAATTAAACTTCGATCACCAATTCAATTTTTGTATTGATTGCATTTATTTACCCAACTGGTGATTCTGCAGTGGAGTTTTTGCAGTGAAATTGAAAACCCACTGCTTATTTAGAAAATGGTAGTTTTGGTTCACCTTTATTTAATAAAGGTACGCTTGAAAACCATGCCTGTGACAACTATACCATTATGCTGATTAATCTATGAGAAAACAAGTCTCTTGTATCTTTACCGATTTATTTAAATCCCGCACTAAAAATTTTAACAGTATTATTCAAAATTATCCGTGACGTGCAAGAAAATCAACCCCAAAACAGCAAAGCACAATGTCAAAGCAAAAATAACTTTAAAACAAAACTGTTAAGCCATCAATTACTTTGACAACTGTCAGCAAGAAGGTATGGTCCTGTATGGGTTGTTGGACTACAAAAAGACACCGCCAGTAATGTATGTGAGAATTGTGAATCTCTAGTTTTGGATTAACATTTAAACTACATATCTTATTAACATGTGACTACTGTTTTTCAACAAAAACTAGTAGCTATTGTTTGAATGCATATAGATTGATTATTATTCTGACATTGTGGTCATTATGTATCTTATGACGTGAAGACTGCATATCATTGCTACACTTGGAATAAAATAAACGCATAATTCGCCCCTTCATTCGTGTTTTTTCTGGTCCTATCTTTGGCTGCTATGGTTTAAAGAGGTTTTCATACGCTTAATGAATGTAGTTGTAAGTAAACTAAATAAAAATATTAATTACATTTCTGAACTGACGTTCCTCATATGACTCTATTTTTGATATCTATGATGATCATCGATATAGGTAAAGGCGATCGAGAATGCTAGACGTAACCGATATATAAGAAAGAATAGGTACGTAATCAGTGTGATTACTTTTTCCAGTATTCTAAAAAGTCAAAACTTTATTTAGATAATTTAATTCCTTTAAATAATTGCCATTGCACCTTCAACCGTATAATGATAAAAGGCCTTCAATAGATCATCCGCACACAAACCTACAAACAAACTTTCGCGTTAGTTACATGAACAAGGATAATGTTAGCAGCAGTAAGCTTTAGTCATTATTTATAAACGATACGTAATTAAAGGTTACGGCCGTAAGTCCAACAATTAAATCTCAGATGCAAGCTCCATAAGTTCCCACACCCTTTGTACTAAGTGTTGATAATGTTGCTGTATATAAGCGCTTAAAGCTAATCAATTCAAATAATGGAGACCAAGTGATTGTGTTCGACAGCAGTTATCTTATCGCCGGGGATTGGTTGATCGTATTTTTTCTTCTTCTTTGTCTTAACACTCTTGACGACCACTATGGTCGAGATCATCACATAGGGACTAGTGATAAGTTTCACAATCCGTCGCCATAGCTACCGTACTGCAGATTTTCTGGAGAATCCGTGAAGTGGATCAGTCAACGTATTTATGGTATAGTTAATTAACGTAAAACTAATCGAGAAGTGTGGAAAAAGACAGTCCTGATATTGTTAGGTCTGGAGACGGAAAATTTTGTAATATGAACCTGTAAACAGTACAGACAAAATAAGCCATCTTTTTACATGAATTGATGCAAAAAAAGTCACGTGATAATAATTGGTTACATACATAAGTATTTGGACCCGCATTTTTTGCATCTGCATCTAATACCTAGGTATACCTTAGAGCCAGCACGGCGCACGGTGTTCCATCTGCATTGATATTAATTTTTAACAAGTTTTTGTGGTATAATAATAATTATATTGCCAGGCTGTAACAGGAATATTGTCTATAATAAGCAGATCCAACAAAAAATAATAACTCACACTAGAACCTGGCAAAAATAAAACAATATAACTATTAATGAAATCAGTCCATAACTGGAACATTTAATTGTAAATACGGCAAACTAATGCATAAAGATTGTTTCTATTCAAAGAAATAATATTTTGCATAAAGCGCTTTACGCTTGAAAGTCGATGTATAACGATTATAAGTAATTGCCTCGCAATTAGGACAATCCGTGGGCCAGCGCTGCAGCGTGTGCAGCTAATTATGAGTTCAAGCGATAATAATTACCGTATTGGGTCGAAAACGTGGCTTGTAAGCATACGACGGTCTATGTTTTGAGAATTGGCTAATCAATAATGTGAATACAAATGTATTTATTAAAGCAGCGCTTTTTACGGCTACCCTAGTTCGGTAATTAGTAACCACAGTATTGTTTCTATCGGACGATTTTGTGTAAATGTCTTTTTTGTTTTGAGACTATCTACACTAATATCTAGTATTTTAACGTAGGGAAAAGCCCATTAAGCTACAAGCAGTTTGCAATAATACCTAACAAATTTAAATTGTATGGTTGGCAATCTTCGCAAAGGTATTGCCCATACCACCACAATTAAAATCTGTTTTTAATAATGTAACAGTTTACAGCGATTACAATGCAAAAACAATAAAAAGTCACAATAAAACAAATCCAAGGCAACAATGTGTTGAAATGTTAATAAAACCGTCTCCCCAGATGCACACCTTAAAAAAGAATTAAAAAACAAAACAGAATCAACCGTTGTCACTACATAAATACGTAACCTGCAAGAAATATTGTTAGTACCCGCATATACATTTAGGCATTTTAGAAAGGAGTCCACAATTAAAATGCGCTTTAAAACATACAAGCAACATAACGAATGGACCGCTGACAAATTGTTTTTCCTCATGTAAGTACTTGTATTAGTATTCTACACGCTTGTGCGTCGAATAAAGAAATTTGTGACCTCAGCATTATAGAATGAGTCATTTTAACAGCCGTTATTTGGCAATAAAACATTTTTAAGTCGCTTCTTAAGGACACTTTGCAAGCAGAACGCATCATTAGGTCCTTGTTTACTTATCGGCACATATCTAACAGTAGCGGTTATATACAATTATGATAATGTATGAATGTTGGATGGGCGTTTAGTAAAATTCTGGTTGTTTTCTAGGAATTTTGGTCTGATAACATGAATCAGACACTAAAAATTCAACGTACAGCAATCACGAACTTCGCGCGGACTGGAGGAGTAATTGGTAATTTTGGCGGCGTACTACCAGAATTCCTTAAAGTTGTGGCTCGCAATGAATGCGATTGTCGCGCACAACTGTACCGTGCCCGTAAATGGCTAAATCTGCTGAAACTGTTAGGTTCTGTTATTTTAAGCGCTTAATAAACTGCGAGCTGTGTGAAGCTGGCATTTGTTTAGACATGGAAAATCACAAAAATAGATAACACACACGTGGCAAGAATTATAATTATATTTTACAATACAATAGAATTTTTTTTTAATAATATAATAAATTAATAAGATAAATAGATAAATTTCACTGCCTCGTTCGTCTAGTGGTCGCTAAGCGCGACTGCTGAGCACGAGGTCCTAGGTTCGAATCCCGGTTTGGGCAAAGTGTTATTGGGTTTTTCCATTAGGTAATTCTCAGTAGCAGCACGGAGTCTGGATTTGTGCCCGGTTGATGGCAATAGGCTCGCCCCCTATTACATTGGGACCTAAAACATAACTGGCGAAATGTGGGTGTACTATATGTGCACCTCTGCCTACCCCTTCGGGGAATACAGGCGTGACGTTATGTTATGTTGTCAATAGATAAATTACCTAACAGTTAGATTCTAGCTGAAAAAAGGCTAACTCACATCGATTCTTTTGTGGCCACATTAATTATTTTACGTTGCACTAGTTTACCGAAAACTACAGTATGGTACCTACTTTGTTATTTTCCATTGTAAACTGCGATTACCTAACTAAGTGTAAAGGTTCAGTACACAACTACACATCGTGATATACGTAGACACTCAAATAATTTGTCATAGTTTACTATAGAATTATAGATCATGGATGAAGGGATAGACAGAAAAGTTTTTTTTCAAGTCTTAAAAATGTTAGCCTGAATACGTAAGAAAAATGTAAAGTCTCCACACTGGCCCCTGATTGGTTGCGTAATATGAAAGCAACGATGACGATTTAAGTGACGTCGTTGATGGCTCACACTCGCGTCCGAGGCTTCATAACAAAACTAAAATAAACATGAAAATAAAGGATCTCACTACCCGTGACGGCTGACTCATATTATAATTTCACAAAATGCGCGTGTTGAACAAAATGTTCCTTACAACGTCCGAGAACTCGGTAATTACAATAAAACACTTAATGAGATGCAAGTGGGTGGGGTCGTTTAAAAGGTAGTAAACAAAATTACTTCGACCCACGTCGGCAATTAGTTCGGCTAGAATTAAATCGAACGTTCCCTCGAAACTTTGAATTAAAACCTTGCACGCCACGTAAATGTGAATAATTACGTATTTAATAATGCTTTTGTTCTCCACTCGACGAGGAAATTCAAGTAATTCAATTGTGTTTAAGACTGTTTAATTCGGTGTAACAACGCACTGGTACGCTTTCTAGAACTACGTTTTTGTTGCTTTTAGGGATCCACGCAAACAGCCGCGGCCGCGCGCGCGTAAATTATATCGGTGACTGGGTGTTACGGGTTACTAAGAATAATCATAATAGACAAATCATAACTTAAGTCCTGACCCCTTACCATGAGACTCTTATAACAGGACAGTTTACGTTATGGAAGCGAGACGCACGTGTAGTATTATATAATGCGGCGTCTCGCTTCCACATCGTAAACTGCCCTGTTTTAAAAGTTCATAGTAAGGGGCCTGATGGCATAAGAACTGTGACTATCAGTAATAGCTATGTCTATCGATAAACACAATTCAACTTATGGAATTCTTAAGTAGAGTAGTAGAAACTCTAGAAACTTATCAATAGGTAGGTAGGAACTTTAAAAGTATTATATTTCAAAGCCTTGTCCTGATTCTCTATACGGCAAAAACGTTTAAAAAACGAAAAAAAGTTTTGATTTTTATGAATAATTTGCTTTGAAGAACCCTCATACATAACAGCCTATTCGTGCTACACTATTTCTACATATTTAGTTAAAGCAAATTGCTTGTGTGTAAAGTGTTAACAGAGCGCGAATTCCGGTACAATTCAACTATTATGTACGTAAGTATGTGCGAAGCTGAAAATTGGAAAATATTGTTACCGTAACGAAAAGTTTGTGGAAGCAATTTAACTTAGTTAATAGGAAGAAATCTCCTAAATCACAGTTCAGCTCTGCAGAATATTCAAGCATCATCAAACTTAAAAATCAAGGGAGAAATTATACAAAAAAATTCTCTTAATAAATCAAGTTTATTACTAGAGGGGGTATAGATTATCTGGGCCAGGAAATTAAACGAGGAATTACCATAATTGATACGGTTCGAGTGAATTGGTGCAGAAAACTGATCGCCTTATAAACGCCCTTTCAGCTTTAAAGGCTTCTCGCGATAATGCCTTTACAATTTTTTAATGAACATCCCGAATGAGATTCGTTGATAAAAATGCCAATGTTTAGTTCTGTCTTCGCGGATTTAAAAAGTATCGTTTTCCATTCCAATTTCGAATGTTTTTTTTTACCTGAAACTTAACACCTAAAATTATCAACACTAAAAAGGTTTCAATAAAGTACGTTTGTTATATTTGGCTTCGAAAATTAAAAAGATACAAGTGTGTCTTGTTTTTTTTTGCGATGATAAGCAATTAAGTGTACTTGACACTAAGGCTGTTGGCGTTAAAGGATATTAAAAACTCTACATACAAAATGTTCCCTCATTAAAACTAAAAGTAATCATGAATTGATTTCTACGGTGATGTCATAAATATTTACAATACCAGTATTCAAGGATTTCAAACCACTATTGTACCTACATATCCGACGGGATTAATGCTACCCACAGTATACTTTAGCAATTCAATACCAATGCAAAAAAACTATGAGTAAGGGGTCACGACCAGCTGTTACAAGTACCTCGTCCAACAAAATCATTAAAACTTCATTACAAAATTATTAATAACTTTAACGCAACACCGATTAGTATCGACACGCGCCACAATAAAAATACTTAGCCCTAACTATTCTTTGTATTTAAGCCTTGTTCGAATTAATCAAATCATTCTCCGATCTTATCTATGGGCGAGTGTATCTTTGAAATTAGAGCAGGAAGGAGCATCATTGTTTTCTCTCGCCCACGAGCGTGGCTTGTTATTTTTTTCTAGTGTAAAGTATTATAGATAGATATAACGGATTGTAATCATCTCATTGTGTGAGCTAAGATGTATCTATGAGGTGCGTAGGAGGCAGAAAGTACGGGATGTCTTCAACAAGATTTTTTTTCTTATATTTGTAATATAAGAAAAAAAATCTTGTAGTACTTTAATAGGTAATTATATAAAACAATAAACGACATTGTATAACGTAATTATAATTGCCTTAATCATGACATGATTGATGATTATTTACTGCGAATTGCACAGATCAGTTAATCGTAAATGTTAATGCTTAGGCCCAAACAAGCATCACGTTTACTTAACAAGGTACCTGGAGCGGAATTCAAATGAAAATCGTTTAAAAAAAACACAAATAAAATTCGAAGCACAGCAGCAAACTTTCCGCCGCCCATGCAGCTTGAGATACGATAAAACAACATGTGTTTCTTCACCTAACGAATCTTCCACAGCATAATGAGTACGACAATGTAAAGTGGAACCGTATTTACATAATCTCAACTAAGTAGGTGTAGGAGTGTCGTATGGGTACGCACTTGAATGTCATTAATCGAACGATGGAATGCTATTGTTCGGCTGTGTGTATTTTTTCACCGATGTCCAATGAGATAGTATTCGGTTTAGAAATGTAGCTGAATCGATTTGAGGTGACGATGAATTTGTATGTTGATTATCGATTATTGATAAATGAATTGGCTGTTTTTGTTTTAAATCATCACGATGATACATTTATTATGCTTAAGGAATGAGGTTCAGGTCGACATTTGGACCTTTTTACTTAAACTTCTTATTCTTTTGTGATTGTGTTACACGTCTGTAGCAATATCGATGTAAAACGATCACAAAATAATATGAAGTAACACGTAATACATAAAAATCTAAATACACACCAAGGGCAATAGCTAAAAAATAATTAAGATTAAAACACAAAATGCATTAGGCTCGTTTATAATAAAGTAAGTGCTTATTCACGACGAATATAATTTGTAATAAATAACTACACGTTAAGCGTACGTATATGTAAGTATACATTATTATGCCCGGTGACACCAATACAATTAAATTCAATAACACTAAACAACACCAACATAAATTAACCCTATCCCAAAAAGGACATTTAAAATTGCTAAACTTACTTCAAGTAAAATTTATAATTTGAAAAGCGAATGTCAAAGAGTAAAGAGATCGGATTCGAAATTCGAACAACAATAGCGGCGGATCGCCGGCATCGACACCCCGCGGTGCGCCCGCGCATACGCCACAAAATAAGATAAAAACTTAAATAAAATCCTTATGTAAATTTAATTTGTAGGTCCTGGGATCGAAGATATTTTTTTATGATGACAGTCTATTTTAGGTTGGAAGCCACCACCAGCGGACCTTGTTATGCGTAATATTATTTAACTAAGTTAATAAATGACGTTTCGAAATGAGCCCTTAGGTTATGCTCCGAAATATAAAGCCAATTTTTTGTAGAAAGTCGTTCATCTGAAGCTAAGGCTGGCCCTAAAAAAGTGCTTTAAGTTAATTTAGCTTTACTTAATGGCGAAATGTAGGTGAACTATATGTGCACCTCTGCCTACCCCTTCGGGGAATACAGGCGTGATGTTATGTTGTTTTTTGTTTAATGGCTTAGTTAACTAACCTTTTTGGTCATTTGGTGTTATCTAATCTACGACGTTACAGACAAAGTCGACTTTAAGAATAATTAAAATATGGAAAAATCTGTGGAATAGGAACTGTATTCCTTATCCCTCCTTGGAACAATATTAAATCTGAAAGAGTACAGATTTGTTATTCTTATGTATAATTGTATTTATTAGAGATGTGCTGACTAGTAGCCGACTAGTCGGTAAAGTCGACAATTCGGCACTCTTTGTAGTCAGTGAATAGGCGGCATTTTTGCGAAAAACTAGTTGACTATTGGGCAAATCGGCCCATCACTATTATTTATCTATCTTTACGTCATTATGACGTGACAACCATGATAGGATTGTTCTATTTTAAACTGAAGCGCTAGGTTGATTTCAGCTCATATTTTAATGAGTTTATACAGTACGTGTCTATTAAAATGATTTTATTACAGTCAATTAGAATAACTTTCAGCAGATGTACGAGAGAGTATAAATTAGTTTAACATCTTCTCCTTAACTAATAAAATTGTTATTTCAATATGATAAATGAAAACAGCTGTGTTTATATTACCATTAAGATACGGAAAACCGATTAATTAATAGGATTTCTCAAAGTCTAGAAGCTCTAGCTTCTAGCGTCAAAACATAGAGTCGGAAGCCGTAGCAAAATAGTACTTGAAGGCAAACGCAGGATTATCATTAATTACAAGAAAAGATAGGATAATAATTTTGTTTTATTACACTCTATAGTACTTAATCATATTTACATTAATTACAATACTGTCTTCAGAAATTACATTTTAAAGAACAGTAGTAGTTTAAAAATATTGCAAAACGCGTGAACAGAAGTTAGTTTAAGACGAAGATATGTTTGAATTGTCTTGTATTGACTAGCGATGCAATTTCGTTTAAAAATGCGTAATAATGTAACTTTGCTGACCAGCTTCTCATTACTCTGCATAACATTTAAATTAAAATTTAATTTTAAATGATAATTTCTATATTCAACGTTCAATTTTCTGTCAAACGTACCGTGCGTGCACCCAGCGTATTTCTAAACACTTCTTTTCAAACATCGATTCACGCCTATACAAAGACACAGAAATCGTCTAAGCAATAATTATAACTCGTCACAAATCAAGTTGTAATCCAACACTGTTGTATCAACAACAAACTGAATAGATTTACTGGCCAATAAACTATTTTAATTTATTGCCAAATGTTGTAGCTGGAATGGGTTTTGATTATAAATAATAATGTTGACACTATTTCTACATTCATTGCCGTGTCTGTTCTAAGCGTGTGTGAATTAAGACTTCATGTTTTGATAAGAGACAGCTGGTTGATTTAAAAAAGTAGCTGGTTTACACATGTATTAAATAATGTTTACTTTATTGAGTTGTTGATAAATCAGTGACTTCTACTGTAGCAGTGATAGCAGAGTGGTATGACCATTGGATTGCCAAGTCAAAGGTTACAAGTTTAATCCCCGGCACGGACCAATGTCTTTTAAATTACATGTGCGTATTATAAGTTAGTTACAAGTTGCTAAAAAAGGGTGAAGGAAAACATCGTGAGGAAACCGACACACCTGAGAGACTTTTCAACGGTGTGTAAAGTCTTGTCAGAGGCCTACAGGCAGTTTAAAATCTGAAACCAGGTTGTTCATCAACCATACAATAAGAAGAAGTGACTTAAACTGTTATTATTTTGCATGTATTGTTATAATGCAGTGCAAAGACCACCAGCTTGACAGTAAATGATATTTAGATAGATGGGTATCTATACAATATTAAATAACTATAGTTAGTCTTACAACCTGTGTGTATTTATCAAAATAATATAACACTAAGGTCTCAAAGGTATTTTATTCATAAATATATAATAGTTACCTACTACATATAAGACGCAAGCCATAAACAAATACCTCCATACTAAAGTTCACTAGATGACGTATAATTAAAATAATTATAAAAAGAAAAAAACTGTGCCGAACGTAATTAATAAATGTCGCAACAACGATCCTTACATTAACAAAAAATAAATCTGCCAATGAATATCAAAGCTTAAATTTACGTTTTTATCATTATAAATTGACATTTTAATATCATTCTCAATCATATTTTTAAATAACCAACATTTGAATTATTAATTGGCTGCAATAATTATTCTATGAAATCAAAAGAATGGTCATTAACATTCTGATTATGAAATATTCGATGTCAAGATAAGCGTATTAAAAATATATATTTGGCAAGAACACATTAAAAATTAACATAGATAGTTATGTAACAGCAATTAGTAATTTTAATTTAATCAAAAGGAGTTTTCAAATTGACGACTATATTTAGGAAACACGTAAATCTATATATGTATATAAAATTTTCGTGTCACAGTTTTCGTTCCCATACTCCTCCACAAACGGCTAGACCGATTCTCATGAAATTTTGTGAGTGTATTGAGTAGGTCTGAGAATCGGCCTCCATCTATTTTTCATACCCCTTAATTCGAAATTCACGCGGACGAAGTCGCGGGCAACAGCTAGTAGATACTATAAATACGACGAGCAGAATTTGTGTACTTACACAATCCATTTTATATAGGAAGTGTGAATGTGAATCAAAACAAAATGTCTTAATTATAACTCTACATTTATATTATTACGCCAAATGTAACAATACAATGTGAAGTCTATAAAAATAAACCTTTAAAAACTAAGCTATTTAAGAAGTTATGCGGAACAAAATACATAATTATGATTAATTACCAACAGTACAGTAACAATGGGAGCCCTTAATCAATTCAAATCTTTTGAATAGTTGCCTCACTCGAATTCATTCGTTCTTTAAAAACAAGTATTAGGAATTAAAACACAAGTGATGCATTATAAAGCGGGACAGTGGTCTGACACCTCTGTTTCGAGTCTTATTTATAGTACCGAGTCTTTCTTTCATAAGTATTACGGACCACCGACCGAGTAGAAGAGTATGTTCCACACAGCACCACAGTAAACACAATTTTAATTAATTTTCTGTTTTAAAAATACAAATTAAAGGAACCTCTAACAGTTTTATTGCTCTCAGATGTTGTTAATTAACAAATGATTTTAACGATCAATTATTTTAATGGTCGTAAATAACGTCAAAATTTTGTTTTATTTTTAAATTCTTATATGTCTGACATTTCAAGTTTACGACAAGGACACTAAATACCTTTATGTATATTAGCATAAAATTAACAATTAGATTAATATTTTGTTAGTGTACCTAATAGACGAACTGTTGAAAAATATTGTAATTGAAATGCAGCCCACATAAGATGATGTGAAACGTTGATAACACAACAAACTTGTGCACATTTATGTTTTAATGTTTTATTCATTGTAAATATTTATAAATCCGAGAACCAATCCTTTGCTTTAAGCTTAAGGTAAATCGCAGTGAAATGACCTCTGGCATGTTTTATGCCTTACAAGTTGCATAATAATTATTATTATTATCTGCTAAACATGAGCCATCATAATTAACTAGCTTTGACAACATTCCTAGATTTGATGACTTTAAATCAGCGCATGTTTCGCTTTTCAGCCAGGCTTTTAAACACGCAGTAATTATTTTTAGCTATAATTATTATTCTAAAGTTATTGAAGTTAAATGTAATTAATTACCTACCTGTGTACACAACAAGCTAAAACCAATAGAGTAGTATAGTATCAGTATTTATGCATAGCAGCAATCGTTAAATGCAACTCTTTTATGGCAAATACGTGATAGGACGCTTAAAGTGCAGACAGCCAATAAGCTCTCCTATTTTGTTTTATGTAAATAAAGACTGCAGCTAATAAAGACGTAGAGGCAGTATAGTAGCGGATTTATTTCTGGCAAAAAGGTGATAGGTACCTTCCTTGCTGTTCTATCGGTTTATGTTCTACGTAGCTTGTGGATCAAAACGCGACCTGTCCTGGTCTACTAAGATGCAGTTAAGACATCAAAAGGTTATATAATGTACACATTAGCCTGCAAAAGAAGACCATTAGTCATTGATCTGCAGGACAAAAAAGTTCTTCAATCATACGAAACTTTATGATTTTGATTGTTATCCTCGATTTAGTGGTTTGGAAGACGAAAGGGGCTTTTGCCCAGTTGTGGGAAACAAAATAGGCAATGAAAAAAAGTAGTAATTAATGCTAACACAATAGCGTCAAGCTTAATTTAAAAAAATTTAAATGAACTGAACTTGGTATTAATTAATCAAAACAGTTTATCCAACAAAGCATAATATGAAAGTACGATTCCAAAAGTCCCAAACGGAACATATCAATATGAATGAGTCGCCCTTGGCGTCCACTTATCGGACGATTGTTTTCGATAGCGCACACATTATTACGAGGCTCTCGACTTTCGACTACCAACCTCTACATAAATAATTAATGTATGTATGATTGACGTAGGTGACGGGACAATAGTAAAAAAATAGTGCAGAAATACCACACATTAGAACAGTTTAAGGGTACAGTTGATACCAAAATATTTGTTTTTAGATGCCAAAGCCGTTAGTAGAGACCAAGACCCGATAGCAGCCATACTTATTACTTCATTAGTAGGTTTTAGTTCTACAATAGGTGCGATATACATAAAAATACAATAGTTTTCATTGATTAAGCTCTAGGTCTTTTTTAGGATTGACCTAATGTTCGTCAGAAGACTTTAATATAAATAAAAACAATACACAAGAAACTAAATAACTTACATACTTTTCATAAACAAATGCGATCTATCTTACTGAATATTTCGATATGGTTTTATTGACACAACTTGAGACATCAATTCGGCGCCTGTCGGCCTACCTTCATTTACGCTACACTCAGACACAGAGTAAAATAAATCGTTTCATGAATACTTCACAAACACAGTATACCAACTTGTTTACTACTGTTATTAATACACTGTGATGAAAATGATTAAATATTTGTTTATCATTATTTCCAACAGAGGCGACATTACCTACTTTTTTTGGACGGGTACTTGTTATCGTCAATAGTAATTGAAGCCTCTTATATAATTTCTGACACGGTGGCCAAAAATACTTAAGTACAAGTGCTACGTAGGTAAACTGTGTGGTTCTATAGAATTAATACGTACATATATTCATAAAGTCACTGATGTTCCCTAACGGGGTAATCAGAAGCCACGGATTTCATTTGGTGATCACCTTATTCCTCATTGGCGAAGGCAACGTGATGATCTTCACCGTTTTGGTAGGTACCTTAAATAAAAAACCAACTACCTACAATGCAGACAATTTACACACCCTACGTTACAATGGTTTCATCATAATAGAATCTACTTAAGTACATACCTGCCCTTCCTATTATTCTAATTTCCCTTTACAAAACAAGTAAGATATACTGGCCAAAATTCTAATATATACTTCGTGACCTCATAAGCCAAACAAATTAGTAATAATTAAAATAAGCTTCTCAAATAAACGACGAAAAAATAACCTCTCAATAACACATTACGCCCTAGGCGATAATTATTCAAGATGCAAAACAAAATAATGGCCACATCGAAATCGTAAAATACCTACTTACATTATAAATTAACTGTTAAAAATAACAGGTTCTTATTATAAACATCATTATGTTACTATGCGCGTGATTACGGTATGGCACGGGCGGCGCAGGCGCATCTGCCGCCATATTTGCATAGTCGCTGATTGGGAAGCAAGATTAATTCCTATAATATTTTTTGTCTTCATCATTTAGGTGCAATCAGGCGGGCGAAAGAGAATGATCATTATCATACTTCAGCCCTTAAGCTATTTTTTCAGACGGCAAACAATGGGGTGCTTGTTTGTTATTGGGTTAGGGGCGATAATGTAATGCAATTACTTTTTTTCTGCCAAAAAAATTGGAAATTCATTATTCAAATCCTACAGCTGAACAAACGAGGAATACTGATTAGAGCTTATGATTTTTAGGTAATAATGTTCCGATCGCTTCATTATCATGAATACCATGTTCAACGCATTATTTATGTTTTTTTTTATTTACTTTTTAAACTAATTTTTGCACAAGGCATGCAAGTAACGTGTAGACAATTCGGCTAAAATATTATTTGAGTAGTAGAAATAAGGGTTAAACTCCACCGTATCCAAGCCCTTATTTCAAAGTTAGAACAATCGTAATTAATTGCGAACACAGTTCCCACAATCCCCTAAGAACAAATAGAAATTCATACATAAACTTATCATTCCATCTCCAACAGTAACAACCCTAACTCAGGGGCATCATTAGGCAAAATAAGACCATTAGCAGTCGTTTCTCTTAGCGTAGTATGAAAGGGTTAAATCGGCCCTTCTGGCACAATAGCTTTATTCTATTACGAGTCGCTTACACGCGCGATGTAATAAATATGAATGTTGAACATCGTGGATTATGCTCCTTTGGCGAGGGTCAAAATATTTGAATATGCGTCGCTACAATTTGCGAAGGGTTAATTGACAGTTGCGAGCTGCCTTTGTGGAGTTTACGGTTGACTGTTAATGAAGTCGTATTGCAGTGTTTTTGATATAGTTGCTGTTCTTAACTACCGCGAGTGGCTTTTGGTTTAGTCATTGTTATTGTCTTTCATTGACGGACGATGACATTTGGGGAATGACTGAAAGCCTTTTAAATCTCTGTATTAAATAAGCGACTCTAATGGTAAAAATAAATAATACACTATTTTAATTCTAAGTAAAGAACCTATTAAATTTAAAGAAACAATAATACATCGCAAAAATAATTAATTTCCACCAGGTCTTCTTATTAAAGATCCAATCAATTTTAATTATAAACCTCGAGATACCTAATGAGATTTAATTAATAGATAATTATATTGAGTTAGCGAAGAGCGGATGTATACAGACGTTTTTATGGAACTCTAAATTGTCTTTATATAATTGAAAAAATATTGACAATGGTAACCAAGATATAAATCTGGTTTAAATACATATTTAATTAACGATACATCAAGAGGAAAAAGAAGCCGATTAGAATTACAAATTACAAAGAAGCTGTAAATGTACTTTTTCTTTGAGGTTTTGTAGATGCTGCACGTAGAGGCAAATAGGTAAGTAATGTAGAAAAAACTGGTCGAGCAGTAAAGGAACACAAGGCAAGGAAAGCAATAGCAAACAAAAAAATAGGTAGTCTAAATCTTCTTCTACATTTCAATTCATTGTTGGTGCCAACATCCTCTGAATCGGGCTTTACCAAATAGAGGCACTAAAATTTAGGTCAGCAGATTAAAAGTTATCATATGACTATCAAGCCTACACGAATATCACCCAATGATTCCAATACTCCTTACATTAATGTATTAAACAAAGTCAGAATTACCAACACGTAATTATACAAATTAAACTCCAAACAAAGACAAAGTTTCGAGTGTTCTCAAAGTCCAACGCCAACCGGTCCATAATTACTCAGAGAATCAACGTCAGCGTCGATGGCTAATTACAAAGAGCTGAATGGGGGTTAGCTAGTGAAAAGGATAAAAAAAACAATTATGAACGATACAGTGGCCGCGCGAGTGGCCCGGTGCGCAGTGTCGCATCTGTTCGTAACCCCGTGGATTAAAGTGATAATTATTCTGCAGTCATAATTATTGGATTTTGTTTTGTTGTAACGCTTTTTGTTTGGCAGATGTCGATTTTGAGGATCAGATTTATTGTTGCTGTGATGTACTTGGGTGTTTGGACGTGTTTTTGGCAAACGTGTGAATATAGATTTACTTTTGTCATTTCCATCAAATTTATGGTGTTAATGGATCTCTCTTGTTACATTTTAAGGCATCTCAATAATTAGCCTTTGTTTATACTTATGCCTGAAATAATTCGGTACCTTACATTTCATACAGTTATTTCAACTTTTAATGTGAGCTTTATAGTTAGGCATCGCTTCTGCTTTCACGCTATTCAGGTTAATGTAAATTGATACATTTGACTTCCATACTCAGATAACTTTTTCTAAAAAACCAAAAGTTCAAGGAAATAATTATTAAGAATTTCCTTTATCAATTTAGAAATATTTTGACCTGTATCCTTGCTTGATATTTGCACAAACTAATTTGAAATATCATAATACAATTTGAATACACCACGGATCCTATTTAACAAAACATAGTAGGTAAGTACGAGAGTTGAAACATTCAATTTAAATAAAGGAGTAACATGAAATCTTGCCAACGATGTCCGTTGCCTTTAAATTCGCATAAACGGTTTTACTGTTTCGAGATTTAAGCACCCTAGCCTGAGTGGCATATGGCATGCCACGCGCCGAAAGGGTTAAACCCTTTGTTTCTTTTGACTGAAATAAAAAGAATTAATGCTAAAATGATGGTATCGCTTCCAATGCGATATAATTACTGTGATTCGGTTAATTGTTGCGTCGAGTGCTTTTGTTTCTGAGTGCAATCTCGCTTTGACCGTATTTTCGCATGCCATATTGAAATTGAAGTGTGCTTTGTTACGTTTGATGTTTACAGACATTTTTATTGCATCCAATGAAAAAAAACGCTAAACGAGTTTGGACCTTATTGCAATCAGCCTAAAATTTCATATGGTTTTTGTTTGTATTTTTACGTGTTATTTTTTGGTAGGAATATGTTTTTAACGTGGATTTGGGATTCTATGCGAACTAACAGACCGTGATTTTCATCTTGTTGATGAATGCTTTTAAAAAAACTTGACTATCTGTGTAATTTAAAAAATGTGGGTTTGCAGAGATCCATTTCATTTACTTTCTGCTTGTAGGTTTATTCGACCAATACCTCAGATACTAATTTGAAATTAAAGCTCTTGAGTCATTTAGACCTAAATATTATTTCAAACGATGACGATTCCGTAAACATGCTATATGAAATTGTAGAAGTTTTAATTATAAAAAAATACTTAGTAGGTACTTAAGTCGTTTTGATAAGAATGTTTTCGTAGAATAAGAACTGAACTTAAAATCTATATTAATAACCCTGGCCAGTGGCAATCGATTGGGAATTTTCCAAGTAATTTAGACCTTCGTTTTATTGGCGCGTACGTGCTAATGGTATCTGTTGTTATTAAAAGTCCCTTATATTAGTCATCGACGCTTTATGTATAATCATTAACATAAAGTCTTCAAAACAAACCATATTTACCTCCACACTCACGTACACCTACATTTATTGAATGTTAAAAATATAACTGGTCGTAATTAAATGAATCGACGTTCATTTCGAAGAATAAAAAGGCATAGTGTTGGCAACTAGGATGTTCTTTTTTCTTTTTCTTCGCACTTGTTTTCTTTTGTTTTTTTAGTATTGTTCCTTTCTTGACTTTTTCTCTTAACGTTATGTCTAAGTCGCCTTTTGCGATACCGCTTGTCTGGAAGCAACTTGTTGATGGAGCTTCATGAAATTTGAGTTTCTCTTTAAATTTTTATTTTCTGTAAACCAAAAGTGCGTTAAATATGTATTTAAGATTTGCATTATTTTCTGCTCTTTAGTATTGCACACAATAAAACGTATAAAAAATGCGTTAATAACAAGAACGGTGTACAAAGCTACCACGCCACAAAACATAAGGATCAAAATGTACCTGCAGATTTAAAAAGGGATCCAAGTATTTAGCATTCATACCGTAGTTTAATTACACATTCATATGCAAATGAGTACGGGACGCCGTAAAGATTCGTCCATACATACGCCATACACATTCACTGGGACTCATTCATGCGTGCACCAGAGCATGTTGGCACTGTAATTAGCAATCGTTTCTATACAACTTTTTATGGCGAGGGACCAAATGTATGGAATTTATAAATCACGAGCTGTTATTGCTAATTTCAGACACCGTTTTTGTTTGTTTTTGGTGTTGTCGAAGAAGTGAGCTTGAAGAAGCTACGTTAATGCAAAAAAACGGGACAAGATCCATAATGATTGGTAGAAATGAACGTGAATGAGAGAAGACTCAAACCAACAAAGTATGAATGAATTTAGTAAGGTAAGTATGAAACAGAAAATGACCAGTGAAAGATTTGGCTAGAAGTGTATAGAAACTAAAACGAATAGTTCTTACTTGAGTATAACTGAGTAGAAGCAGAGAGATGGTAATCAAGAACAAACCCATAAATACACGCATTTGATTTGATGATAGATAATGAAAAAACCGTGTCGTCAGTTAAATTTTTATTCCAAAAAGTCTTAATGTGGGCCCGTTAAAAATCAATGTGAATACAAAACGCACTTTTACAAGTATAGAAATATTTATACGAGCCTAATTTCCGCTCGGTAATTTTACACCGGCATAATTGTTACGATTTCGATTACATTTTATAAAAAACAAATTTTATGCATCGATGGCGCTATAAATGTAGGCGATTGGTTTTTGGTCGTCATGTAGGTACGATCTGAGTCGAAGATCCAAATGCTGTGTGCTTTGAGCAATAAAATAAATCTTGTTTTAAGAGGTATACCCGATCTGGGTCCCTAAACAAGCCCCGAGCCTTCGTCACGGGCTTAATTAAAAAACAAAATCAATTTTATTAATTGGAAGTGTTAAAAACGGGCGGAAGAGGCGTTCGAGGCTCGTATCTTGCTCGTATCTCTTCTTTAATCCGACAGAGAATGTGTTATTTTTACTCTCCTCAGTGGATTTCGAATAAATTTTATCGCTTGGGACTAATTTGGTTACAAATTTATTTGGTTGTGGGATCGTTAACAAGAGGAGTACATCCACATGGTTATCTGGACCGCACTCTTTAGTACCCGGGCATCGCCGTTATAACAATATATCGACACTTGGAACTTGATAAAATGAAGACGACACTTCACTTAGGATTAAATAATACGGTTTTTTTAAGAGCATGTGCTGTGACAAATAAAATTTTTATTGTTACGATACGATGCGATTACTTTGGGGTTTTTAAAATAATATAAAAGGGACGACATTGATATCCAATTGTTTATATTGTCGTTTTTTAATAACTATGTCACGGTTCCAAGCTGGTGACGATCATAAAATGAAATTTTCACATTGAAAATTTACATATTTGGTGATACTTTCGAATGTTTTTAAAATTAAAACGTTCATCAGCATGAAATATTGTTTCGTATTTATGTTTTTTTTTTAATTTTCAACAGCTGCAAAACCGACCTGCTAATAAATTAAATGTATTGAATTAAAGTAACATTTAGGTAAAAATTGTGTTCACATAAATTCTACCATAACAGGAGACATACCCGATATAGGCTTTTATATTTATATTGGGTACTTATAAAAATATTTACATTTTTTTTCACCCAGGTGTTAAGTAACAAGAATTTTCCGAATGATTTCAAATCAAATTCCAATTACAAAACTTTAAAAAGACTAAAGGCAATTAAATCTATTTCTCACAAATTGTTTTTCAACTGACAACCAAAAAAGCCTCGACAAATACGTCATTCGCAAACCAAACCCTTTATTCAAATCATTCACAAGCACATTGTTTATAGCGCAGGATAAATGTCGTTGACTCGATGGCATGCGCGTTAACTCTTCATTGCATTCCTTACGCTCGTTCCTATAATGTTCACTGAATTCCTAAATAAACGTAAAATTAATCGCTGTATTTAGCTGCAGTAGCGTATGCACACAGCACGTTAGCTTTCAATAGATCGTTTTCTATGTTATAAATACACTTGCTTTGAAGATTCATTTTAATAGCGCCAATTGTGGATGCTTCTATGAGTATAATTTCGTGATTTAATCTGTTACACTAAAATATAATGTTGATCTATATATGATTATGACTAAAGTTATGCATTGTGTTATTTAGTACCTTTGATTTTATTAGTTTAATATTGCTAAATATTACTAGTCTGGCTATAATATATTTATTTTTAGGGGAATCTTTCTTAGACGGGAAAGTAACTTAGCAGGATTTTGATTATCTACAAACAGGTCAATGACACTATCCTGTTGATAAGTACGTCATAATAATAAGTGACCAAGGTGCTTCTAATCCGGAAGTACAATTCTCACGTCTGTCAATTCCTTACACAAAAAACCAGACAAACGTATTTCTAAGAAAATACTTTTACGACTACACACATTAAGATGAGAACTAGATTCCTAATTCCATATTTTAAAAACAAAATGTAATATTAAAACTTTCCGCGTATTATGATCGCAATCGCCCAAATGGGACCTGTAGAAATACCAGGCCTGTGCTGTTAGCAAAGATAACAAATGGTAATTTTTCTACATAACAACAAACAGGTTCTGAAATAAGAGCGATGTAGACCAAATCTATTGTAAAGGGAACAATAGTGTGGACACGTCGTAAAATGAAACAATGCGAAGATAGTTCATAGATTATCTGGATGAGATATCTATTTTTGCAGAACTCTTTCGTGATTTACTTTTTGTGACGAAACCGTACCAGAAATTTAATACAACAGGTATTTTTTTTAGATCGGCTTGAATTAATTGTTGATTTGTCGCATGAAAATAGGTTATGCCGTAGTTTAATGTATGACTTGTAAGTGTAACCCTATCAAGATATACTGATATGAGAGCTTGAATGTCTCTTGTCTCTGTGTTTTTCTTTTCCATTAAGACCCAACAAATTGCTCTACGAAAGTCCCAAATTAGATAATAAATTTATGAACAATAAAACAACGTTGTACTTAGAAACATGTCCGACGCCTTAATTATTATAAGCCATTGGAATTACCAATCGTTTAGACTAATGATAACGAAGCATTTATAGTCCTTTTGCTAAATAAATTTGCAAGAATATTCTCTACGCAGTATATACGATATATAATTTATCAAATTGCTTAGATGCTTATATAGCACCTTCTGTGACAATACTTTAGTTCTGCGTGCCTCACAATAAACAGATGACGCGGTATCGGAGTGTGGGCCGCCGGTGAACACGCCGCGGCCGCACCGCCTAACTCTT
The DNA here is from genome assembly GCA_946251915.1 of Abrostola triplasia. Lineage (NCBI taxonomy): Eukaryota > Metazoa > Arthropoda > Insecta > Lepidoptera > Noctuidae > Abrostola > Abrostola triplasia. Next base: position 5,494,766 of record OX276433.1, read on the forward strand.
TGCTCTGCTACACCATCACAGGGACTCATTTGGGATCTATGAAATCATTGCATTCACAGAGCAAGATAAAAGACTTAAAATTAAACAAGAAATTCATGAAATCTCAATACTTGCACAATTAATACTACCGAAAGATTTTATCCTATTCGATGTGTCTGGCGGGCAAGAGTTTTCTATTCTACTTCTCGGTCAGAAACATTAACATATAGTATTTACGGCCTTAACAATCAACGTCTATTCTAATGAAACAATTGGTTTTCCTGATATAGTTAATTTAAACTTTAGCGAATTGTGGAATACCATTATTATTTTTCTCAAGTTTTTTTATTGTATAGTAGTTGTGTGTTTCACTAATAAATAAATAATTCGCTCCCAAGTCTGTCCCTTACCACAGCGAAGTGCAAAACACTGTCGACGCAGGGGCAACGTGATATACTGCGCGGGGGCACCCGCCTCGTGGGCCGATGCATCTAACTATTGTGCAACCACAAATATCTGTCTGATAGTGGCACTACACTTGGCGTATTTGTACAAATATTTTCGATATTTACGGATACAAAAATGAACCTTATTGCATTAAACTCGAGGTGTATTTTGCATTACTAAGATGCCACAAATATTTGGGCAAATACGCCAAGTGAAGTGCCACCATGATAGGTTTATATTTGAAGAAATTGTCTATACGCACTCGGAATATATCGGAAGTAGTAGTAATAAGTTGTTTAGTGAAATATTATTGTTCTGGATACAATCGTGGTCTAGGATATTAACTATTATTCTTCGTATTCATATCTTATCCTGTAGAGTTGTGAGCGAGGAGTTTAGGGTAGCTTTGCCGGTTTCTCTTTTAGACTTAGTAGGTCTTCAAGTAGATAACTTTGGGCCTCGAAATAGTGTTAATAATCATCAACAGTATCAATATCAATCGAATCAAGACCATCAAACGACTCGATTGGCGCAGTGGAAAGCGATTGGACTGCTGCGCTAAGGGTGTTGCGGTTCGATTGCCGCACGCGACAAAAAATCCACAGTCGTTTGTCCCGAGTCTGGGTGTTTGTGTATTTTAAGTTTCATGTTCGTGAAACGCACTCACGATACGAGATAAGTTCCTAATGTGGGGTGACGTTTAAAAAAAACATTCTAGTTATCATAAATAAGCAGACGGAAAATGTTACTTAACGCCAATTCACACTGAGTGACATAAAAATATAATAACAAACACAAATCACTACACTAGAAACTAAAAGTTTACAGCCTAATAAAATAAAGAAGCTTAAAAAGCAACAATTATCTAATCTACGTGCATCATAAATCATGCACCAGTGTCATACGTCTGATGTATAAATTAACAGGCGTGTTAAATCAACGTCGAATCATTACGGAGTTGATCGCTGGGTACTTGTGTTCGGAACTTCGGGGTTTCGGTCTAGTGACGTCACACAGACAGGTTTTTTATCTATGAATTCGTTTGACCCGGGGTCTCCCGCCCACGAAGCACGCTTATAGTGTTTAATATGATTACACGGTGTTAAGGTGGGAATAAGCCCTTATGGATAGTGTTGGTTTAGCCGATGATTGCTGAAAATAGAAAGTAAAGATTTGGATTGACGACCTGATTGGCACTGTGGCTAAGCGATTGACTGGGCTTGCGGGTTTTATTCCCAAAAGAGACAATTTGTTTTGTGATCCGCAGAATTTTGTTTCGAGTCTGGGTATTTGTGTGTGTTAATTCATGTTTGTGACATGCACGCACGATACAAGAGAAATCCTAGTGTAGAGCAATTTTATTTAAAAAAAATCTATGATATCTGAGCCCGAATATTGGTTCAAAGTATGATAGGAAAGAAATCAACGCCATTTTTTTGCATCTCAATTGCATGGTGAAATATGAGTACGTACTTAATACCCAAGCAGAGCTAAATTTGAAATGAGTATATTATAGATATTAGAACTGAGCATAATTACTATTAGAGTAGTCGTAAAGAAAAGGTGAACAGTTTGTGCTCGAATTGCATTTTGAAATGCGTATAATTTACATCAATTTCAGAACAATAAAATCATCATTCGATTATCATTTCAACATTCGATTCTTACGTACTTTCACAATACGCGAATCAGTATCTAAACATAATAAACAAACATCGAGATATAATCGAGATGGAATTTTGCTTGTTTAGTCACTAGTGGTGTTACTAGTATTTACAATTTAAGCCTAAGCCGAAATTTTTTTGCTCACGAATTACGATATTTAATTGCGAAACTGAAAATGAAAGCTGGAATTGATTCTTTAGGCACGTTTATAGAAACAATTGATTAGGGGGCCGATGTTTAATAGTACCTCGGATTGAATAGTGATATTCACGCCGAGAATTAGATTTAAGTCAAACGTTGGGTATAATACTGTCCACTGATTTATTATAAACTATTTTGGAATTTCTACAGTGTGAAATAACCAATTTGTCTACAGGTAATAAGACTTAGTTCTACCTTTTTCACATAACTTGATCATGAACCATAACAGCTTCAGAAACGCTTATAAATAATCAAATATTTCATTTTAATTATTTTGGAGTTTTGAGATTGGGTTGGGTTACCAAATAAAAAGCACGTCTTAGCCGAAGCCAAATACTAGGCCGAAACTGTCTGGTACCTAAGCTGTGGTCAGCACTATTCGTCATATGTGCTACATTTGGACAGTGTGACCCGGGGTCGAGCTCTCGCCCGTCGTATCATAATTACCAGTGAAATAACCTGATTGTGATCATGACACGCACACACGCACGCTTTTGTGTTTGTTGAGTCAGCGGTTCTCAATGTTTAGTTCAAGTACACTAACGAAGATAAAGATTTAAAGATGAAATAAAATAAAATATTGTCATTAATTGTGTAATTTAGTTAAAGTTTTTTATGAATAGTCATGAGTTACTGTCGATTTTTGTCCTAAAGTAATTGAATAATTAAATACACACGTTTTATTTTTTTTGCTGGCCTGGAATGTCCCACTGCTGGGCAAAGGCCTTCCCACTCTCTACACACATTAATTACACACGTAAAATGTGTTAAATTAATTATGTTTTTATTGTACATTTTAAATGGGTATAACTCTTAGCTACTCAAAATATATAGGGTTCCCAAATATTTAAGGTATTAGTTTGTAATAGCTTAAATTACTTGGATGAACAAGTGAAAATAAAAATAATATGCTGCTGTAGAAAACTTTCAACTACAGGGACAAAAAAAAACACGAAAAAGTAAAATAACTTGCCAAAGCGACTGATACCAATAAATAGTTTATTAATTAATTACATATCTAAAACTTTGAGCACCGCACAAACATTGCTCGCTTAAGTCTGTACAAGCAGTACAGGTATGGCACCCCGACGTCTCGCATACCGACCGACTATTTTGTCTAACCAACTGTTAAATAGCCGACTCGACCCGTCGATACATCAATCACGCAAACAAACACGAATCATTTGAGAATCATTCCTTTTTTTCGCTTCAATTAGATCTTTTGTGGCCGAAGCACAAAAACGAACACACGTTTAAATATGAAATTAAATGCGTCGTTGGACTTTTAAAGTTTGGTGTCCATTGTTGTGACTATTGTCGTATTGTTAAATGATAGCTCGGCTCTGAGTGTTTGGTTTTTTAATGTGTATTATAAGGATTATTTGATGGTTTCTGTTCTATAGACAATCGTCAAGAACAGGAATGATGTTTTTGCCAAATTATCATGAAGAAATTTTTTACATTAAGAGGTACCTAATTTAGCTTTCATGCAATTCTGATTGGAAAACATGTGTGTTGTTATAAGTTGACTGCATTCCATATGACACATCTGAAAAGTAACTGGAAGCTGCGATTAGGAGAATGAGAAAAGTCTTTGCCGATGTAGGTAAATAAAAACCAGTTTATAGTATAACTAATCACAAATTAGTAATGCCTTTATTATGATATTTTATTGTATTTATAAGTATAACTGTTAGCGTTAACAAAATAAAATCATGGTCCCGACTAAAATAAATATAAAAAGCCACACAATTTTTATGCCTGTAAATCATGTTGATCATTATGGTGTAGATATAAATAAATTACCATTTTATTATAACCGGTGGACACGCATGCTCGACTTCTAAAATATGAGTATCATTCAGATTAAGACTGATGCATATTATGATTCCCAAATCTCCGCAGTCAAACGTCGATCAACTTAATTGATCATTCAACATGGACCGCGCTAAACGGGAAATATTTAAAAATCAGACACTTAATCAATTTACTGAGATCGCAGCCACTACTCAATCATTCCATTTTTTTACTAAGAATAAGCGACTTGCAGAACAGTCAAGTATTTTGGGGATTTTAATGCCTATACACGTTTGTTTTGCCTCAATCTTTTTAAGTGATGGTGACAACGTCTATAGCTAATATCCACACTAGGTATACTTAGGTAAAATAAAATATTATATGATAAACCTATCAACATTTAAAAAAATGCCAATTATACAATTCATTTATATTACACTAATTTATTTTTTAGATTTACATTCCAATTCATAAATTAAGATAAGGGCTGCCCACAATATACATCCATTATTAAAAAATGTGAATTTCGAAAGCTTTTAACAAAGCGTTGTTTTGACTTCTAACACCATACAATCTACTAATATATTATTCATAATAATAATGTTAATGCTTACTTTGTCACTAACGTTTTATAAGCGAAAGTTACGACGTCTGGATATTTTAATGATTGTAACTCAATCATGCAAGAACGACTGTAAACAAATTGAATAAAAGTTGGCACAATACTCGATGGCTTCAATTTCATAACAGTATACAAAGATAATTTGCAGCCCTTATAACTATTTTCATCTAAGCCACGGCAACTTACATATACATGATAAATCTCTGAATATTTTGAGTTGAAAAAAAAAACAAAAAATAAATTTATAATTTTTGTTTGACTGATTTTTGTTTCTTATAAAAAATAATTTCCATTTATAATTTACAAAATAATCATCCAAATATTGTTACAGAATTCCGCATCGGCCCGACAACTAATCCTTCCACGTTGGCTGACAATTCGTCAGCATTGTGATTTCGGTAAAGGGCAATCTTTAGGCGATTGGGTGCGACCTTATCTGCCTTTATGGTACGATCTTAAAAAAGATTTATGATAACGCACGGCCAGGACGAGGCCCGCAAACACTTTAAAATAAATGACAAGGAGTCACTTCCAATTGTGATGGAAATGCTTTCTGCAGTAAAATTAAACTATAACCCTGTCGTTTAGAGAGATTTAAATGGCTTAGAGGCTTTTATTAGGTCGGCCTACGTTTAGTTTAGGTGGGTTGTGATCTCGGCGTGTTTTATGCATCCCACCTGAGTCGACTGTTATGTTTATGTACAATAAATGTTTGCGATCTTTTTGTGTTGACACTTATTCGATTTTTAACGCAGACAGATTAAATTCAGTATTAATTTGTTGTGAAACCGAATCTTCGGCTCGTAAAAATTCAAGTCAGAATAAAATTAAATATACGGTTACATTGTTGAGAACTTATGTCTAATGGTAAGTGTTTAGCACTTGGTATGGACATTCTTGGTATAATGTCGCCGATTGGATCCTGTGTATGTCATATAATGACTTCGCACACACATCCTACCTATCAGTTCATACAAAAACAAAATAAAATAGCATATCTCTACGCGCATATCTTTTTGCATGTAAATGTCATCCTTAAAAGGACAGATAATTAGTTGGAGCCTTAATTGTAACAAATGATCTAATTAAATGGCTCTCCTATTGGTGTACGGATAGTACAAACATCATACATTTCAGTACAATCTCCTTTATGATAATAATCGTGGTGCATACCCGTCCTATCTACCTCCAGAGATTATCTCGAGCCGGGCACACATCGCTATTGAAATTATTTTATACTGTATTGAAAAGGCAAAGCTTCGGGTTATCATATGAAATAATAATAACATTACAATATTTTGTACATTAAGTGCATTCGGGGTGTGGTGTTTCGGATAAGTGAGGAGACGGCTTATGCGTCGAGATACGGGGCTGTAGTGTTCGGAGTTTATAGAGGTGACACCGTTTTATATGTCTTTAACACTCCGTACTTCTGTAGGCGTAAAATTTAAGGATTTTCAACAACTTTCAGTTAATTAAAATACATGTTTGCAAGATCCATGTTTTAGAAGAGTCCTTAGTGAGCAACTTTTATGCTTTAAATACCTATTATGAATTGCAATTTCCAGCGCATTATTTCTTCCCGAGAAATGCGTGGAAGTCATTCGAATATGAGAAATTAATTTAACAACAATTAATATTGTTTAATTTTCTAACGTCGCGTAACCTATTTATAAATAAGTGAAGAGCTGATTTTACGCACACCAACATTTATGTCGGTGCTCCCTGCAAACCCATCTTCCTCGCCGTGCGTACCTATCACATTTTCTGGTTCATTCATTTATAATGTGTAACACAATCAAACAGCGCTACTACACCATAAAACTTTGGTAGCCCTTTCGAACAAAGGTTTTCCTGGTGACGCAATTAAAGCGCTCTCTGTCGCAACTTGCAGTAGACGTTACAAAATTCGCTACAACGAAAATAATTCGGACTCAGAAATTGGCGTTGACAAAAATTACCCCAATTAAAACTAACCAGCTATGCTATTCTAAAACATTAACACTTTAACGCCATTTTGGACGTCACCTCGCTATGCGCAACATCAACAAGTCTTCGATCAACAATATACTAGATTAATAAAGAACAAAATCATATCGCGTATTATGTAACCGAGGAAGCTTTACGTAAACATGTGCATATCTTCCAGAAAGAAGTCTTAATGTTGGCTTCAATTGGAGCATACTAACTTCAAATAAGGCCACAAAATTATTTGTGATCCTTTTTCTCACCTTTTTTAAAGCGTTATTCGGTAACCTAGTAAATTATTGATCGAAGGCTGGTGTCGTACTCAGAACATTTAGAAGTGAGTTCTTAAATGGTGTCTTTAGAATAGCATGGCGGCTCTAAATATTCTGAAGCACCAACAAAATGTCACCGTAGGCGTTGCTAACGATTTTCCAAAACGTAATGTCGCCTAAGCAAGTTGAAGTTGTAGCGAGCATGTGAACATGTTTTTATTTATTCCTGCCTTCTCCTGAGGACAATCCGTTTTTATTAAACACTCAAACGCCACTTATTAAAATGTAGGCGGGAAATTTAGTTAAGGTTTATGGTTGACACTTTATGTCTTATGTGCGTTATCAAAAGTTTTAATGTTGGTAATTATATAATTCTGTATAACTTGTTTACTATTTTGTAGCCTTTTAATTAAACCTATAGGTAGACGATACGTTTTCAGAAAAGCTAATTATAAAATTATTTTATTTTTAGTATTTTTACAAAGATTACAATTCTACCTGCTTGCAATGGTAGTTGTTAATACTTGAGTGGATAGAAAAGCGGATAACTTACACGATAATAATAGTAATCTCAACAAATAAAAATCTATTTCTAGCCTTAACTACTTTTTAAATAAAATTATTTTAATAAGCAAGTGTCAACCCTATTCCTTATTGTGAGATATCGAATGAACAAGTGTTTATTTTCGTAAGACTTTTAATTTTAAACAAACTAAAATAAGCCGAGATTTAATATAAACACAGAGCATAAGTACTTTTTAATGCCGCACGCAATTATTTTGTATTTACACAGAGTATTGGCTTTCCGTTAATGTCATTGCGTCGTAAGAAATTTCATTCTTAATTCAATTTACTTTTGTCAATGAAAAGGCTCAAATTGTGTAAGTATAAACATTTTTTTATTTTTACGAACCAGACAAATCTTAAGAACTTTGTTTGTCATTCCATTTTAAATACCTACTTATGTTATAAACTAAACGTTATTCATAAATTACTAGTCACGACACCGTAATAACCTATTTCACACAAACAGATAAAACATTTTCTCTTCATAGTTTCTGGCAATTAAATCTAACATTTACATAATTAGCACAAACAAAACGTGACCCAACGTCGTATCGATAAAACATCGTTTAGAATTAAGCAGAATCGAGTTCTCGATTTGAAATACTAATCACGTCGTTAGTTGACCTCTCATTGACACGGCCGCTCCTCGGTCTCATCTCGAAACAATTAAAACAATCTACATCGATGGATCGATCAGATCCGCATTCCCATTACTGAGGCAACGACCTCACACTGCGTAGGTTTCGAGAAAGTCTCTCTTAGTGTTTTATGATTATTTTAATAAGAAAACAACTTACAATGTAAGTGAGGTGAGGTTAAGTGTACGCACTTGTGAATCGATTGGCTTTTCTGTACAATCGAATTGATGGCGATTGGTTTGTGTGTGAAATTGGAATCTTTATTCTAATTTATGTAGGATTTTAGTATTCAAGTTAAGTTTTTATTTGTATTATAGAAACTTTAAATGTCGTAATTTAGAAGTAATATGTAATTAATTACTATGAAACAAGTGTGGCACTTGGCAGTGCTACTAGGGTGTAGTATTCAATTTAAAACTATTATACGATGAAAATAAGCTACACTTAGAGGATTTTCATAAGGCATAGCGGAAATATAAAATAATCAGTCAACCTTACGCTAGCCAAAAAGCGTTTATGACGTAATATCTACTACACAAAAATACGAATTGTTCACAGATATCACAATGATGTAGTTACAAATACCATAAGGTAAAACATTAAAAATAATAAAGTGAAGTGCAATAAGTCATAACTTAATAACCCTTTAAGCGTTGATGGGATTAAAACAAAACACAACGCATTGTTTTATTAAAGACTTTTTGTTCTCTTGAGTGACAGGCAGATTGGTAAAGTGACCTTTCTAGAGGCGGTAAAGTTCAATTTAAAAATAAAGATTAAAAATGTGATTATTACTTCATTATTGCTGTGATTCAAGAATGATGGACAAAGAAAGACTAAATTCGCTTACTTGCAATTTGTGTTTACGAACCGGTTTTGTAATTTGTATCAATATCATGGTCATCTCGGTAATTTAATATGTATGAACAATTAGATACTTCTTGTCTGCGCAGCGGTTACCAAACAAAATGGTATTTAGTTTATCTAACAGATAAGCTTCGAGCTCATTAGCAGGCGCTATATTAGCGATAGGATGACATTTTGTGTAACATGATAGCACTCTAAATTCTTCATTCTTTATCAAATTTACATTTTCGCATAAATATCTTTATTTAAACGATTCAAAAGCGAAATTTTTAGGATTGTGATACTGGAATGCAGTTAAAGCTTATTCATTAGCTTAATAAATTCAACAACCATCACCATTATGTCTTTTGAATAAAATAACATGATGCGGAAGACTCGTAGGGTAATTTCATGTCATTTTAAACGGCTGTCTGATGTTAAATGTCATATTTTGGTATTAGTTTCACGCAAAATATTCGTGGCCGTTAAAGTTATTAAAATTGGAACAACTTTGTTTTGAATGTACGAGAAATTAACAGGTAGGTATTCATTATTTTTGGTATTGCTGTGGAACCAAGTGGTTCTAAACAGGAACTTGGAATGGTATTGACGTTTCAAATTCGTCCCTAATTTCGAAATTGGGGCGCATGCGCGGATTAATCTAGTACCTAACCGTTTATCTTCGATCCCCTTGACGTCCACCTACATAATTATTTTATCGCCTATCAAGACACCTACGATAAGAAGTTGGGTGGCCTATTCTCAACCGGGACCACACGGTAACAAATGGTCATCATCCTACATACATTGTGAGAGGCACTTGGATAAAGATGTTATTATAATTCTCTCTGCCATAGCCTACTTCACACCAATTATTGCGACGTTTAATAAAGACGAAAGATAGACACTTCAAGCGCTCGGAATATCTGATGATAATTATTATTTCAGCCATGGTTGTCCCACTGCAGGACAAAAACTTCCATTTTCTTCCTCTATCCTCTTGGTTGTGAGCTGCAATAGCCCATTTCTACTTAAAGGAGTAAAGCTCGTCCCGTCATCTTCTTCAGGGCCTACCGTGACACCTTTAGAAAATAATTGTAAGTACCTATCACTATACAGAAGAATACTCTGGGTATTACATCCAGTAAACATGTCGCCTCATTCACTACTTTGTCAAATGGCCAATTGATGTATGTGTAATGGACAGTACTCTTTTTTCTACTCTTGGTGAATTTCGTTCATTATCTAGTAATATTTGAGCATGTTACAAAATGTTTAGTGCTATAAGTAAGTAGTAAAGTATCTAAAATCTCTAAGACAAGTTTCGTTGTCTCTTAGCGATATACCTATAAGGTGATAATGACAGAAGATACCGTTTCGTAGATATTGTCCCAAGATACTTATCAAACAAAACAAATATATTTCTCAATATTACCATAACCCAACAATGAACCAATAACCAATAATGTAAAAAGGTTGACACTAATACATATTAATATATTTCAAACTAATTTTAAAGTAGAGAAATACATCTATAATTTTGACAAAGTTATTTCTGCCGTTGATGTAACTAAAGTGTTAGGTAATAAGGTTTGTTTTGCCATCAATTTATGAATAAGGAATGGTAAAAGTAACTTTGTAAGTGCACAACTGGCCTCGGATTTGAGACCGAGGTGTCAAGTCATTGGTCGTTAATCTATATTAAAATAAATCTCATTGTTTCTCTTTATTACTAAAATTCAATTAGAGAATCCCTTATGACAATGCAAGAATGATCACGATCAATAGGAACGAGTTTGGAACTGTAACGATTGAAATGCGAGATATTATAATCAGTGGGTTTTATTGTGCACCTATATCACTTGAAACAAATACTTACGTATAAGCGCGTGTGACAATTTACTTTTCGAAAAATTCTCCATCGCTTTTGTTTTAAACTTTTCAAATTTCGATTTTGCCGCATAAAAAACAATTGGGTTTATAATTGCTATTTTTTATTTCCAGCCTTTAAAGTGGTCCATTAAGAGAATAAAATTTACACTAGCTGTCGTAAAAGAAGTGTCTTCTTCCTTAAACCTATTGAAGTTTAAATAATTATTTAACTTAAATTTAAATTATTAGGGTAAATAAGAATAGGATTTTCTACGGATTCAATGTTGGAATTTAAGGAAATTTTCCAAATTATTGTCCTCAATGATTCGTAAATGGATACACCATTTAAAGGACCACATCACTGTTTATTAAACAATACTTCTTGGATCATTGAAATTCTTATCAAGTTCTCTATACGGAAAATTCCCTCTTTTTCTGACTACGACCGAAAGGTAAATACCCAAATGTAAAATGTTGAAAACATTATACATTAACCCATTGATTTCCCCGAACACTTACTCATAGATGCACATAATTCAATAACCTAACGGGCATTGAAACAATTCACAGCAAGCTCCGAGTTAATCAGAACGCTAAAGATTGTGTCGGAAGACAAGAAATAAAAAAAATATAATAAAAAACAATCATAAATACAATAGCGCAAGTCATATAGTTTCCAGCGTCGTTTCTCAATAGATGGTTTAGATAGTCCAGGCTGGGTGTTTGCCAGTTCAATTATCATTACTAGTCGAGATTCCGTCGAGTCACTGTGTTGTGGGTGACCCGTATTAGATCGGTTAATTCAAACTATTTATCAACTCCATTCGTTATGCATAGGATCAGATTTTGAAATTGTTTGATGATGTTATGGCGTTCGGTCCATTGTGTCACTACCCCGCCTGGCTTAGTACGATGGGAGTGTACTATGTTAATCGTTGTATCACTGATTGAATCTATTGAAGCTGTAGTTAAATAATACGCGTGCATTATGGAGCACTCTCGTTAAATGATCGTATACTCTTGTGGGACACTCAGTATGACTGTACAAGTGTACATTGATTCTTCTTTCGATCAGATAATTCAACTGATCTTGTACTCCATTAAGAATATTAGAAAATATTTTTGACAAAGTCTCAATAAAATGAAATCATACTGTAAAAAACAAATCATCAAAACTAATATGCGCTAAAAGTGCTAACATTTTACTTAACCCTGCCTTGTAAACTGCGATATTAGCTTTACATAACGGCTATCGGGAACCCGTAGAACGGCCGTGAAACCTATTATAGGGGTAAATACGGGTAAAGAGATAATAGCCCCTTGGTTAGCTTTGACTGGCGATTGAAAGATTATACGTTTAGTCTACTATTAAACTATGACAATGAATCAGAATACATTACTATTGTAGAAAATGAAATAAAATAGCTAATACTAAAAACCTAATGATGTCTTAAAATACTACATCAATTGTTTTGAAACAAAAATGTATTATTGACAGTGTGGCCTAAAAACAGTCCTGAAACATTTTCTGCTTTCTCAAACTTAGAGAGTAGATAAATAAACTTATTCCATTGCTGGAAATGCTAGTTGAATGTCCGATAAACGACCGTAGGCTCATTGCATTACTAATTACATGGGACTTATGACGGCAAAACGTGGGTGTATAGACTCCTGAAGAATGAGAACACCTTGGCATACCATTTATGGATTGCTGGCATGATTGTACACGTACTTATGTAAGAAAATGAACCTTTATGATAAGTAACTAATCATCCACCTCAAACGATTCATCAACTTCAATATATTCATACCACGAATTAAAATGAACATGCATAAAACAGAACAAAACCCAGTGATTTTGAAAACTAATAGGTAAACACGCTCACAATGAGGCGATTGTTCGCCGCCAATGAATGGCAACAATGCACGACTGACACAAATGAGCACCTAATTGGAACATTGCGACATCACCCAAAACCGTGCGATCGTGATAGTCTGAGTTCTCACACTAGGATACGATTTAATTTGAGCTACAATAGTTATTACGTGTTCGTGATGAATTTGTTATGGCATTCGTACTGCCCAATAAATGGTAGACTCGCCCTCTGTTGCATGGAAATACGACCGATAAAACCAGGTTAGTTTGCTTTTGGTACAATTTCTAAACCTTTACATGTAGATGAATGTTGGTGATGATCAGCATCGTATTAAATAAAACTGCGTGGTCTATCTCGCGAAAAAATTTGGCGTGATACGAATGTATGTACTTACTCATCAAATAAATTATGTTTTAGTAGTAACCTAGCTTTTCTTACTGTCCTATCTAAGTGTAATGTTCCTACATGATTACATTGCACAATGACTGACAAATTGTAATCATTTCCAATTACCATCCTAAGATACACAGATTGAAGACAACATTACCGAGAACTTCACTTAATACCTTCAACACGTTTCTCATTCTGTTTATCTTTTGCATCAGGACCTAATTCCTCATGTGGAATTAGACACACAATCCTCGAAACAATGACGGTCAAAAGGGTAGGCTACCGGTAGCGATCACAGATAATCCCAATGATTTGGTGACATTTTGAAGTGTGTCAGTCAGGGCTCTCGAACCATCTTGTCGTGACGCCCGAAGTGGCGACGTCGTGATCCAAATTAATTAAAACGGAGACACAAAACTAAAGCTATCACGATTGACTTAGACGGCAGGTTAGCGTGGATATGACTGGGTAAGTAATTTGCAGGATGCTACTGCAGAAAGGACTAAAGGTTTGAATGAACTAGGAGAGTAATTTGAAAGGGTTGTAAATAAGCTTGTGATCAATACTGTTAAAGAACTTTGAACGTGTTGAGATGATCTTTTAATTAATTATTATAATGATGCTGATAAAAATGCGTTAAGGTAATGTAATTTATGGATTAAAATTACATAAAAAATATACATATATACATTTTCCTTGCGGACTATAAAGAACGCGTGAATACCTACAGATAATTAAAAAAGTAATTAAAACCAATAACCATTATTTTATTTATGACAAGGTAAATCAAGACACATCCACACATGGTGAGATTCATAAAAATCCGACACTGGCCCACCGCTGAGGGGCATGAAACTCTGGCATGCAAACCGTCACATTTCAAAATACAATATGCTAATTAACATCTTTTTTTTCTACCCTACGAGCTCTCAGAAACGAATGCAAATTCCCTTCGGACCTTTAATTACGCTTCGAACACGACTGACGACGGTGTTAAAGATGCAGTTTTAAGAATTGTCAGTGTTTGCACTGCGCGTGCGCCGAGAGATTTAAATGGTAAGAGGATTTAGTGAGAGCATTGTGAGTGACTATGAAAATGTTTACTGCTGTTTAGGGCTGTCGCGCTTGGTAATGGCGAAATACTGGTGATAATGGTTAAATAATATGATTTAAAGATATCAGGGGATTTTACTTGTTATTTGCGTGATTATTATAACAGAAAAAATGAACACCGCTATTTTTACCATTAGTCAAACATTTTATCTACGGAATAGTGTATATTAAACCATTGATCACAGTAGCAAAAACAACCATTAAGCCCTTCTCAGAAGTCCATTTTAGGATCGATCCCGAAATCAATGCGACATAATCAAAGTAAACGTGTCCCAAACCATTGAATGTGTCTCCAATCAACAATGGGAGGCGACATTAATTCTATCCATCATGTCGAACCCAAAAAGGGTGGAAGTTCATTAAGAGATGCATTCCTCAAGTATTATTCTTTGAAAACTGGTAATAAAAATAATAACAAGCCGGCCACCCTGCCAAGTGCTATCAGCTCCATCTGTTGTCGCTGCGGACAAACTCGCCTAATGAACGATGATAAATCATATTCGAGAGGCGGCTCGTAGCCTGTGCCGTGCTATTCTTACGACGCATCAATACACGTCAACTTACCTCAGTACACCATCCATTACTGTGTTAGTTCTGTTTCATTTTTTATGGGTGCTTGTAAACAGGCAATGTGCGTTGTGTGAATTGTGTTTGTGGATGCTGGTTGGATATTTAAGAGCAACTGTGAGGTGTCTCTCGGGCCGTGTCCCTGCCCGCACACCATTGTGCTTACTAATGATTTTATGCAAATGTAGCCTCTTTAGATCGAAGTCTTAGCGCGATCTCAAACCGTCAGGTACTGGGCTCATTATTAACAATTTGAAATATGACATGGGAATTTTCAACAATATTATCGTGAAATAAATTAGGTTTTATTAGTGACAAATGGAAAAGGCCAGTTATTTATTTTTGGATAATAGGTACCTATATAAAACTACTGTAATGCTCTTAATATTTAATTTTACCATTCTTATTTTTAACTTGGATATATTTTTACACTATATTCATGGAGCTGTGGTAATTTGAACGTCAAACACAGAATACCTACCTATTTATTTTTAGTTCTTCTAATTGTTTATTTACACTTCAATGACTAACCCTCTTCATATTCTAGGATTAAGTTATATCAAATATTTGGTATAATCATTATAGCTACGTATTAACGCGTTTAGCAATTACAATAAAATCATATGATACAACGTAGGTCTCATCTAATTTATTATGCCAACTGTTATGATGCTTTCGTGAAGCTCTTATTAGATACATTATGTTAAAAAACATAACCTAAAACATTTTTGTGTCCCTAATTAGTTAACAAAGCTTGTTTAAGGCCATTCTGCTACTATGACTACTAACGACCATATAACCGCCTTTGTTGTTCATTATGTAACTTAAATAACTCCAAAATAACATGTATTTTTACATCATTGCGTTTTTCGAAGAGTAAATATGAATCATATGACATAACTCTATATGAATATACCTATTGTAGGTGTATCTTGAGATGTGCAGTGTGTTTACTAAGAGATACGATGAGTGGTATCCGGCCTAGAATTAACCACCCCCTTTCCTCCAGAGGGTTTCCTAAGAGGCGACTAAGGGAAAATCCAGAAAATGGGCAGTAGCGTCTTCTGTATCTTCACCATCAATATTGCTATCCCCAAGCCGCTTGCCAAGCGTGGGACTTATGCGAACCACCCTCCCCTTTTAACCAAGGAGAGGCCTTTGTTCAACAGTGGACGTCTTTTGGGCCAAAAGTTTTGGCTGATGATGACGATGAAGTATGTCAAATAGCAACAAGTATGTAGTTCAAAAGCATTTTTCCTGGCTTTTATAACATAATTGAAGTTTGAAATATTACAAAATTCATTTCCTGCCACCAGAATCATTTCTTGTTCAGTTTCGAAATCTTTAAAGCACTTCTCTTTCCACATGTATACTTTATGTTTTCTGGTAACAAGGGTATGTCGTTAATCAATTCCTTGTTACGAGGTATCAGCTTACAAAGGTGGCAATATTTGATAAAATATTGCTTTTCTTACCCGTCATCTTCAAAACTCCAAAAGTAACATCTAAATACAAAGTAACAAAAGCCAACAAACTGAAATGTCCATTCAGGAATCTTCATTCATTTCGGCATTCCGAGAACAGTGATTCACGGGGACGAGATCACCTCGGTCCCACGTTTCCTTCTCTCTCAAGAACAAAGCTAATCGTTGCTTAACCTTAATTGCGATAATTACCAGTCCCCGTACCGACAAAATGATTTATTATCTCAAAACGGTAGCTAAATATCTAAATAGAGTGAATCCATTCAAGAGCATATGGTCAGAAGGTTAATTCCGTATTTACAAAGAGAAAGAGCTTAGTGACATTCTTCTTGCAGTTTATATCAAGATATTTTTTTATGTGGCCTATATCGTAGATGACATCCCAGCCGATTTCGGCCACTGCGACTGCCTCAGTTCTAGGGTTGGCGGCACTCATGCGTTCGAATATGGCTTGTGTAACTAATCCTCTTTGGCCTATATCGTACTGGCGGGGCAAACCAAATATTTGAATGGTTTTTTTTGTAGTAACAGATAAATTCAAATAACTTAATCGGAATCCGTAACATAGTGATGCTAAAGCTTCTGTTGATGGACCTAAATTTGAACAATCAAGGACATTATAAAAATATGGTCAGCTCTTCCAAAAAATGGAGTCAGGATTAGACAATTACTTTTGCAGTCATTAATATATTAGGTTGTTGTCAGAGTTAGCAACTGGACCTTTTTTATCTATTTTGTATTGTTACATTTAGCTAATGTTCGCCTTTCGTCGTTGACCGTGGGAAATATTAAAGTTTGCTCTTCCAAATTAATGAATAGAGTCATTTGTGTAGTGTTGGTAATTGAACATCTAGTGTTAATGGGCAACTGAAAATTGAATCCCAAGTTTTACTTACTAGTTATGGTGATTTCTTACAAATTATGTGAACTTCATGCATTATTTGTTTTAGCTTATTGATATGATGATCTTAGCCGAGGTCATTATGAATGTTTTTATTACCTGCCTAATTCTGATGAAGATGCTCCCTCACTATTTTATGAACTACTTTTCGTATAATCTTGTACTTTAAAACATTATTATTCTTAATTCTAATGTATTTGCTAACGAATAGAACAAATACATGATTATATGAATGTAATTTATCAAAAGGACCTATATTATCAATCATTATAAACCAATCCTATTTAAATTGTGTGTAAGTCTAACCAACAACTATAGCAACAAATAATATCAACACAATATATAATGAAAATACTAATTGACAATCAACTACTAAGTTCGAAATGCCTGCTCCAGTATTATTCAACGTTAATGAACCAATAAGCCTATATCACACACACATACACGATACACAATCAAAATGGCAGTGACTAATTCAAAGAATCTTAATATCAATTTATGATCACGACTTATTAATTGGCGGTGCGATCGATCGCTTGGTCAATTCCTTTTAGGTTATAATACAAGTCATGAACAAGTATTCCGCATTTAGTTCCATTGTTATGTTAATTGCATCTTTTAAAGTGGATTTATTATTAAAGGTTGTAGTGCTTAAAGGTTTTGCGGACTGACGTTTTAAACAAAAGGTTTTTAATATACATCTGACAGAATTGACGGAAATTGCGAGGATAGCGAGTGAACCTTCTGCAGCGAATGGGTATTTTTACTTAACGATTATCTAAATTAATAAGTTTTTTTAATTGATTAATTAACTAAAGGTACCTGTAGGTGAATTAAACTTACATTAGTATATACATACCTATAGGTAGTAGTAGTACAGTTTGTAAGTTAGCTTGTCATGTAAACAATTTTGTAAATGAATGCATACCACAGTCTTAGTTTAGTCTTACACGCTAGTCTTGCAGTGGTTGCTTATAGTTGAAGATAGAGTTTTTTAGTCAGTAAGGAGGTGCGTGCACAACGATGTAAGGCCTATCAAAATGAAAAAGAATTAGCACTATGAAGAAACTATAATCTCTCACCACCCTAAGGTTGACTGGTAGAGAATGCCCCAGGCATTAAGTCCGCCTATGTATACTACTTTTGGCACATGAAGTTTAAATAAATAAATAAAATAAATTAACAAGAAACTCGTAGACGAAGCAATATCCAATAATACAGCACATTCGTCGTTTTCCATGAA
The DNA here is from genome assembly GCA_946251915.1 of Abrostola triplasia. Classification (NCBI taxonomy): domain Eukaryota; kingdom Metazoa; phylum Arthropoda; class Insecta; order Lepidoptera; family Noctuidae; genus Abrostola; species Abrostola triplasia. The sequence goes on from OX276433.1 coordinate 5,513,215, forward strand.
AATGTGTTAGTAGAACAATGGACAATGAATCACTAACCAACATGATTAATTTGTGAACGTCTCTAAATGAGCTCGTTAGCTTTTAAACTAGGCTCGACGATAAATTTTATTACTCCCAAGTTTAAATAACTCAATATATCACTGGACTCATTACGAAATTATTCACGGGAAAAATATCAGGATGAGAAGTAACAGCCGCACAGCCGCACGTAGATACTTATTAATGTGTGTACGAAAATACGAAAAGCTGCTAATCACATGCGTACTTACATAACCCAGGCAGAAAGCCAGAAATATCTTTTTTTAATAAATTAATGAGTAAACCCGGATGATCCGATGGTTACTCGGACATTTGCGTCATCAAGAATGCGTTTTACGTCAGATGTTCTTTATATCGTTAAGAACTGATATTGTAAATCTTACCGTGGATAGACGGACGATATACATTATTTTTAATTGCAACTTTAAAATTTGTTCTTTGGAACGTTTTTGATACAATTAAACTCTATGGACTTTGTAATGTTTGTTTAGTTTCTTCACATTATTAGTTGTTGCTGACACAGTTTGTAGATTCAATGTTGCTCTAAAATTGTGAAATTAAAACATAATGTGCCAGTCTTGCTATCGATCTACTGACATATTAATCTTTTTATACGGCTTGCACTATTCGATACCTAAAGAATGCATCTAGATATATGTACCTACGTATCTCTAAAAGCTACCTCTTAGTCTTCGCCTGACGAGATGGCCGGGTTAAACCATTCTAACGCATTTCAGAATCCACGTCAGAAAGCTAATAATCCATCTGAAGTGTTCGTGCCAAAGATATTACATTTCGTTAGCATTGTGTGTGTTTATATTAATTACTTGTATTCAGAAGAGGAATTGATGCACATTTAATAACAAGACGCATAAGCTGTGATATAAATTGTACCTAAATATTGAAGTGCTCATTTGAACCAAGTTTTTGAACTTGAATTTCAAATTCGTTCTAAAACAGAACACAATATTGGGGTTTTTTATTATACTTTTAATTCTTCAATAAATATTTACTATACAGCCAGTCATATCGCTTGCACTTAAAGGTAAAAAAAACTAAGCTTGTCGTAACTCAAGGTTTTAGTTCAATTTTATCGTAGTTCAAAAATAGATGGAATCAAACGCTCATTTGCTCGTGCAAATCAAAGCATAGGTCGTTGAAAGCATGCGTTACTACGCCACTTGTAAGCTATGGGTCGACGACCTTTTATTTTTCTTTTTTTAAGAGAGCAATGTCGTAGGTACTGAGACAATTTTAATATTTCACTAGTGCATAATGTACGAGGTAGGCATTGAACTTGTTTGGGGACGATACAAGCGTTTTAGTGTTAACTCAAAGGGCGTTGAGTTTCTGAACAAGCCATTTTGTGCTCAGCGCCTGTTAGTCTTATTAATTTAGTTCTTAAATCTAAAGCATCTAATAATAATGCGATGTGAGTAAGCTTCTTGCTTACATTACTATTAATCGTTGGTTTGACGCCTATTCAAGACTGGAATGGGTTATATTAATCATTAATTTAAACTAAAACATAACTGGCGAAATGTGGGTGTACTATATGTGCACCTCTGCCTACCCCTTCGGGGAATACAGGCGTGATGTTATGTTATGTAATTTTAACAGGTAGATACCCCTGACCCCTCTAATAATATATATTTTGTTTGACAAATGAATTGTTTTAAGTCTCTGTGAAGTTTCATGTACAAGACAAATACTACCACAGTTAAAACCCAACACAAGACAATCGAAGGATTTGATCCCACAAAAAGTGGATCCGTCTTCGAAATAACACTTGAATTGTTTATTAGCATTTAAACCTATAGTTTACATAGCACTTGTCTTAGCATAGCCCGATCAGTCATTCATGACGACAAAAAAGAATAATTATCAAACAATGTTTAAGGCGTGCGGCAAAAAACAATTGACAATCATTTAAGGCTCTGGTTACACTTTCATGTGACTATTTTTACTATCGAAGGTGACTATAAGCAGGTACTCAATTCTTATTTGGTCTTAAATGCGAAATTAGGGATCACTGTTCCTACATCTGGCCCCTTACCATAACATCTTAAAGCTTAAAGTTTACGTTGTCAAAGCGAGACACCGCATTACACTGCATGTAGCAGCGTCTCGCTCCCACATCGTAAACTGTCCTGCTTTAAGAGTTCATGGTAAGGGGGCTGATACCTAAGTTACTAGTTTTCAAATAGATAAGAAATTCAATAAAAATGTAACCTTGAGGAAGACAGGAAAAATACACAGGCTTTATTGAAAAAATCTAGTGGACGAAGTACGTGTGGCTGCTACTTAGTATATTTTGCTTGGCGAGTAAATCTTTTGCATCTAAGTTATACATATACACGAAAATTAAGTTATTTTCTAATTGGACTAAAGCAGTATTCAATTTTCACCACAGTAATGATAATCTTTTAATAACGGAATCATCTAAAACTTTCAACTCTACAAAATGACTAATTGCTGTATTTAATAATGAGTCATGTTACCACAACAGAAGAGGAAGTAAAAGGTCGTTAGTAAAGCCTGTCACATAATGCTCGATATTACTGAGAGACAAACAGAGATTCACAATTCTAAATCTTTTAATTGGCATTAAGTATGACGACAGACGGTGACTTGCCTAATCCGACATGTGATGATATCTATACAGAGTTGTTAGTATAGAGTATTATTATTTTGATAATAGTATTTTTGACTTTTCTTTTGTGTTAATCAAGAGTACTCTCTGGTATCAACTTTCTTATTTAGTCACAGTGTTACAACTGAGTTTGCAGGCAGTGCTGATTAAAATACAAGGTTTTAGAGTTTAATTAAAAATACATAAAATAGAACAAGTTCAGAGAACCTAAATGCAAATTCCGGACAATTTTCTCTGACTGACTCTATCTAATAAACATAATGTTTTTATCGTATTTCGCGCTAATATTATGAGCCATATAGTGCTATAACACACTGTTACAACATACTAACTATACTGCTACAACATACTTTCTAATAGATCTAACAAAACACCATCATCCAGAAAATGTATGATAATTTCTAACTGTGTTTGTAAACGTGGCGTTTTATCCACTCTGTATAGATCTCAGCATGGATTCCATTCTAATCTGTCACGTTTAAGGTCGAGCGGTGTAAAGTTCATCAATGCTGAATTCAATTATCGATTACTCCATTGTGTTCCGCTCTTTCGATTTATATTTAAATACCAGACGTTTACTAGAAATGTATTGTGAAATTATATAAATACATTGTTGTTTGACGAAAGACCGCCCGTGAGTACTCTACTTAATAGATACATTGTTGGGTTGATTTCTTTAGTACTAAGTTGAAGGCTTCATGTCTGTTGATTAAGGTACTTATAATAATATCTGTGTGATTTCTTTTGGTAGGTAAGTTTATGAGGGGATACGCATGTATGTTGGTTAAACTACTTATATAAGAAGTCTTTAGCATTCAATTAAATCAAGCCCTTACATATAAATGAACTTCAGTTTTTGCTGTCGAAGACCTTTTCGAGACTCTGGTTACTAGATTAGACATCGTAATACATATAACTCTATACATAACACTTGCATTTAATATCCATTGTTCTTATGTACATGACAATATTAGCGCACATAACATTTATGAGACAAACAATATGAAGAACTTGAGCTAACCTAAGATAGCGAATGAAAATTTACTTATAAATAAGATAAAGTGCATGAACCGTGCATCGGAAAACAATTGCTTGCTTGAAGGTAGCTATCCGTCAATAATGTATAAAGTTTCAGTAGGATTGCGTTCTCCCTTACTCATATAGCCTACAGTTGTAGAATGTGGGTGTAGGCGTATCAAGTTAGTCATTCATCAATTAAATTCTCGTACTAGTGTTAGATAAGATATTGGTTCCAGCTATACTGTTACTTAGAGCGTTGTTGGTTTATGTACTAGACTATATCGTAACAGTGGAATTTAAGCGAATTTAGTAAACAAATTGCTTTTATGTACCTTCAGTTTCATGTCTTTTCAAAATAAGCTTTATAATATTCATACGAATTGTAAAACTTGAAATATTCAAAATTAAACCAATAATACATTTAGTTGTACTTTTATACCTAATATTGATCTATGTCATAACTTTAGAAATGTATAAAATACTTACCCACGCAAGCAAAATGAAGCTTAATTCTAGATGATAATTAACTAAAGTATTGCAAAGAATAAATAAAAGAAAATTATGCAAATAAAATTATCTGGATGTCACAAATGATCGACGATCGGCAGCTAAAACAAAATCAACAATTAAGAGCTCCCTCGATTCATTAAAGCAATCCAAAAATAATAATCAAGTTGGTAGCACGAAGGCCCAATTAGAGGCAACGTTGTCTCATAAACAAAAACGATACGTGATGGAGTGAAGCGACAAAACCATGGTGGTCTTCGAAGCAGGCCCAGGCTTGTTGTAATCTGTCATCTGAACTGTCAAATTACTAACGGCTGGGCGACCGATCGGCTACTGAACTTGTTGTAGATAACTGATGCAAGTGGACAGAGATTGTCGTGGCAGATACCACACCTGCTTGTTTAGATCACTTGTTTTTTGCCTACTGCTTCTGAGAGGAATAATAATAGTAAACATTAATGGAACAGGTGTGAACTTTTAAACAGCAATTTTAAGTAATGTTGTTAAATCTATATTGGACAACTGAGTGTCTCTTGGCTTTATACAATAATAAAGTATTACTTTGTTAAAACAGAGTTAAAACAACATTAAATTTACCATATTTGTGGCAAGTAATTACAGTTTATCGCCAAATGTTGTCAAGTTGGCCACAGATTATCATAAAATAAATAATTTACTTTGACACATCTGTGTCCTTCTACATTATCTTTGTTTGTGCACAAAATAAATTGAATGAATGTAGGCGTACCTTCACGGGGACACCTAATTGGTCTTTTTATATTTTTTACTTGGAATGTTAATTAATTTTTGCTGTCAACCGTAGTCAAACAAAATATAATGATTAATTGTGTTTTTAAAACTGGGTACAAGCCTCGTGTGCAGTTGCAGGAATTTATCAACTTGCCATTGTTATGGCAAAAAGTGAATTTTATAAAGATAGTGATCAAAATAACCAAGTTATTGTACTGGATTCTCTGAATAGCCCGTAATATAGTATCTGCCTTGATTGTATAGATAACATTTTAATTCAAGTTGCAAATTAACAGGATATTAAAAGTAATTTCTTGTAACCAACCTTTTGTGGCTACAGACGGATAAAATGAATACTTCTAAAATTCTTTATTCTTTTGAAATTACTTCCTGACGGTGCTTTAACATTATTCTACCTTTAACAGAACTGTCTTTTAGTCTGCTTCTGTCTTTTCAAATTATATATTGCCACTTATATTAGTAGATTTGGCATTTATATAAAATGCCATTCAGATATTTGGCAAGGCGTGTTTTTGAAACAATACATCCTTGAAGCATTTGTTTCGTTTCAAACAGACGAATTACAGTACCTACTTACGTAACCTAAAAAAATCTCAACATAATAATATAAAATCATTTTATATTTGCAATATATAACAACAAAAAAAATGTTTATCACACCACATTTCAGTAATCTTAATGGAGGATCGATGCTCAATAAAATTAATGAGACCATCAAACATTGAATAAAGAATAACTCCGATCTTCATTGCAATCAAGTGGCACGTAATGTTTCGAATAAGTTAACGTTATTGAAACAAATGACAAGATTTATCTCGGACACCAAACACATTAAAGAGCTCTAAATATCAATTTGTAGTATCCAAGACTTTTCTTTTAATTGTCGTTTATGTCAATTACCGGTTTATGACTCATAAATAGATGAGATTGATGTTAATTATAAGAAGTATTAAAGTAAATTAGTTTATAATTGAAAACCGTTCCAAACTGTTTCAAATATTTTGAATTTTTAGGTACTATAACAAAGACACGTAAAAAGTATTTAAATGCACCCTCATCCTATAAGGATTAGAAAAGAAAAAATGTTAATACCTGACTTATTTAATAACGATCTAAAACAAACTTCAATCCATATTTTCGGTTCGATGACTAACCTAACTTAACCACAATAATTATAGTCTTATATACTCATAGTACGATGACTAAGAATCTACCGGATCCTAATTGCAGGATTGAACTCCAAAAAGGACCTTACAGCTCACAATGGGACTAATTCACACAATATTACATCAACGCCATAAATAAGCGGCTGTCGCAACGATTTTCAACAAGCAAACATATTAATTTATGCAAACGAATGCAACACAATACATCAAAGTTTATAGTTTCTAATTGTGTAATGTTCTAAGCTCCATTAATTATATCTGAACGTGATAAGAAACCAGATTCATGTCCATTGTTCGAGCAAACTTCTAAAATGTCGCTTTAATTGATTTAAGCCGTGAAATATTCGTGCTAACTAAATCTTGAATAGGTTTATAGTTGGCCTGCGGGTGTGCTTGGCTATTTAATTTATAATGATTGACGTTTGTTTTCTTGTTTTTAATAGTCTCTACAAGTCTTGTATATCGTACAGTAGCAATATGACTCACCTTATCCACAGCATTTTAATTTTATAGTTGTAGCTTCTCACTACGACTGATAAAAGATTTCCTCCTTTCTTTTATGACAAGCGATCGCAGTTTTTGTAAGTCTGATTCTGTTAGTCTGTGCCTTAATTTTTGTGCTGTGCACCACATTTTATGCAAATAAATTAATATGAAGTTACTAAAGATGAAGGATGGCAAATATTTAAACCGGGGTTTTTTCACGTTAAGCTTAACTTAATTTAAATTGCTTAGGAAAGGTTCTTTTTTAGAAATTGAAAAAATATACCACTGTTTTATTTACTACATCATCTGTCTTAAACCTAAAATCAATTCCCATTTATTCAATTCAATCTACACGAATCAAACATAACGAGTACCGATACCCATCCCTACACTATCCTTTTATTCTCACACCATCAAAGCAAACAAACATTATTAAGATCTACGTGAGTCCATTCCTCTTCAAAACGCAAATGTGCAAAACTTGGACCATCCATCAATGTATATAGTAAACACAACGAATAGCCATCAGTAAGGTCAAAGGAATGTGCAACCTCATAATTCCAATGATTCTCCTTCATTATTCATCTTCAAATAATAGTTTGCACCCCATAGCTCAAGGTTTTAAGCCTATAAAGGGCAATGTATTAAATGAAGGCGCTCGTGAGCTGCTCTTTGATAGTTATTAATTTTAGTAATGAATTGTTTTAATGTTCTTTGTTAGAGGTTAAACGAGCATCCATGCATATGGGATCAGTCTGTTCATGAGTAATTAGGCGAGAAAAGATGGAAGCGTTAACATTAATTTCGCTTAAGTTTTTGAACAATATTTCTTTTTCTAATTTGCGTAAAAACATCCAAACTATTGTCTTCATATCTAATTATTTTAGAAGAAATACTAAAGTGTACGCCAAAGTCAAACCCTGTCAGTTTTACGCGTGTCAAACAAAGGACAAATACCAAAAAACATAAGCCACAAAAATCGTCATTAATCCCAGCCCATAATTGTTATCACCGATCAAAAAGCAACAAAAAATCTTCACGTGCCAATAAGTCTGTGGTACTTCACAGCGAGTGGTACTTTCATTAATTATTCTCAGTTAGATAAGACACTGCATTGTTAATGATTGTCGGCCGCGGTCATTGCTCACCGCTGAGTGTGACTGTACTAGTGATGTTCGCCGGTTCATTGGGAGATCCCGAGATTTGTAAGTAATAAATTACGTGGTACTGGGCGAAAATATTCACGCCTTAACTGGCCAGAGCTGGCTGAGAATAGGGGAAAAAAAAGGAGAGGCTTTTGTCCAGCGGTGAAATACAGAATAGGCCATTTAATATTTTTAAAAAGAATTATATATAAATGATAATTGTGCTCTATACAGTTTAATTACTGTTCTCTTATCAATCGTCTACGGTATTGTTAAGGCAGTTTTTCATTTTTTTTTCCGTTACACAATTTTTACTAAAAATAGATATAAAATATTTTTTGAACAATATTTAAAGAGAGCAGCGAAGCTTTCCTTTTTAAGTTTTACTTTTACTGTTCTTTATAAATGCATGCTTTTTCTATAAAATGTACCTTTTGTTCCTTCTCTGACTCAATTCCGGAATTGGGTACAGACACAGACAACACTAGTGTGACTGTACTCTCCTTTATTTGTCGAGTGGAATCATTACGCTTTGTTGTTTAAGTGGGTATAAGAACTCTACACTTAATATTGTATTGATTTGAACTTGTATGCTTTTGTTTTGCTTGTACAATTGTTGTTTATACATTTTGAGTTGATATTCAGATAAATAGGTATAATGTAGTAAATGCAGTGTCTCGGTAACGATCTACCTACGAAGAATTGACTATTTATCTTGACATTGTAAAATATACTCGATCCAATGAAGCATAAAACAAAAGATGGGCTGTTAAATTTTCGATTCACAATGCTCAGTTCCGTTTGATCAAAAATTTTATGTAAACTGTCGATTTATATTTCGATGCAACAAAAAGGTCCTGACGAAACAATTGACATGTGAAATATTTATAATAATTTTAGCGACAAAACTTGAGACGAACAAAAACTACCTCCACTAACGAAGGTTACTTAAATCCATACCATGGAAGTCGTAGGACAAAAAATAATAACATTAAAAGTGAAATCCTCCAGAGCTTTGATTGACCACAAATCAATATTAATGATCTAAACCAGCGGGTGTTCTTGCGCGATCACCCATCCCTTTCCATCCTCCCAAGGAGAAAGGGACGCTACATGTTTGGACACCTCGCCCTTAAAGCGTTTTAAGTGCTAAACGAATAAAACCATTAATTACACGCAATTCAATGTACATATTGAATTTATTCAAATAGTGATAAATGGGTGTAGTAAGAAACAAGAGGTGTGAAAGAGGTGGACGTATCGCTGTCCTTCTCGTATAGTTGTTTAATGTGTTGTTGGAATGTTTGAAGGAATGATTCAGTGTCAATGTTCACGATATCTGTGATGGGCAACACAGATTGGGTGATCGAGTTCCGATTAATTTTTGTTTTGACGTTTTAATGAATATTATTAAGACAATAATGTTCTTTATATCCCTACATTTTTATGTTGGAAAGATAAAGTGATTTTGATCGTCCAAATTTTTTTGTTACGAAGTTGTCGATAATCAGTTTCCAACTTGTTGTCACCTTAGCTTGCCAGTACTTCGCTTTTCATCTCAAATTATTAGGTATTTCTTTCTCACATTTAAACATTTTGGTTTATTATATTTGGGCGTCAGTATGAGCTTATGACTTGGGTGATACTTGGCAGTTAAATTCAAAGTTTACTAGAATGAAAAGTATTAAATTAGTAGTTAGACGTCACTAGTTATAATTAAAACTTTAATATAAAATCCAAACATTTTCAAAAAGGCCTACATTCGTTATTGGATATATTTGCCAATGTACACGTAACGCCATCTATTGATGAAGTAACGTCAACACCTCTTTAAACAATATTGCCTTAATTTGTGACCCTTATTCCTTCTGCTTTATATTTCGAGCTATAAAAGAATGCGATGGGTTCCTAAAGGGGTGGGTAAAATATCTTAATTTACAGTCGCCCAGACTTACATATCGCTGTTAACGCTTGTACGTCAGATGTTGTGCAAGGGACACATAATTTGCGAACATCATACACAAAAAGCTGGCTAGAGAAATCCAACAAGAGAAAAAAACAATCGTGTTTTTCATGCGCGCACATAATAAATTCTTTTACACTTAGGTAAAATCGGACAAAGACTTGTAGTTGAACTTAAAAGTTGTTTTTATCTATACAATGTTATTTATTAAACATTGTATCCTACTGAAACTAATTAAAATGCCTATAAAACGAAATTTTATACCTCTTCTACACCCTCCTTTTCACAATATAATAAGCCAGTTCCCTTTTAAAAACCAACCAAGAATAAAACCTTCGGCGGGGAGGCTCTTATTAAGCCCTCTTCGTTAAAGAGGTCACAAATCACAACCAGCTAGTTGTGTGACAGACACAAAAACCATAAAATTAAATTAATGCGCTCCTACCACTTCCTCCAAGGGAATAGTCGGCCGTTACGGGGGATTTTCGTGAAGCTCGTGATATTGTTTCTTGTGTTATGATTGCCTGGTACTTGGTAGCCATGAAGATTATTAGATAATTTTAAGTAATTAATGAGTTGTTTGCCAGTATTTTTGAGGATCGTAATTTTAAGTCAACTTCTGTGTTTGGAGAAAGATGGCCTATTTTTTACAAGCTTTTATTTTTAATCAATAGAGGTTCACTAATACCAACAATAAATACTAAGTAACTAATTGGTACTGCACTAGTTAAAGTTATTTCCAATAAATCAGCAGTACTTCATAGACTGTTTGTTATTTATATGAAAATTCACCCCGATGTTTTTAACGGTAATCGTGAAAAGGAAGTTACAATATAATTTATGACTTTTTACTTAAAATAATATTTAAGTAGGTATATTATAATAAAAAGCATTCATTAAGGCAACAGTTTATTTTTTGATATTTGCCATACCTACCTTTATTTCTACGGAAGCTTGTAAGATGTTTACAAGGAGGGATAGGTTAGTAGTAAACATCTGTAGCCCTTGTTCCAAAATTAATGAGTTATCTTCATAATTTTAAAACTGTTAGGTATAGTTGTAACTCTTTAAATTTCAAAAACGGCATACCTATATGTTACGAAATTGTTAAAAAATACCGCCCAATACCTTTTTACGTACGTCATTATCTTTCTACATCAAGAAAATGCTAAAATAACTCAAACAGTTCATTAAAACACGTCGATAAAACTCATTATATCAAAATCAGGTTCATTGTTACTAAAAAAACTTGGAAATCAATATGAAAACTTTTAAATGGAAAAGTACGCAGCACACAACTTTGTTCATTAAACTGAAGAGTTCTCCGCTTCGGGAGCGGAAAAGAAAATAGCGTTTTCTATATATAAGTGTAATGAGAAAACTGTGCCAACGGTGCTACAAAATTAAAGAATTTCATAAACTGTCCGGTGTAAGCAAGGGCTCGTAGCGACATCTAGCGGTGAATAGCGGAGCCGAGAGTCGGAATACGATTTGAGAACAATGAATTTACGTTGTACAATGTTTGGGGAATATAATCAAAATATTAAGGATATTTTTAAAATATATTTAGCTATCTATATACCAACCTCTATATGAGAAATCTGTTGTAAAATAAATTATCATTAACTACAACTTAATCGTAGAGGTATACTCCTTTACTTTAAAATTGACAATGTTGAAGAATTGATTAAATTATACCAGTTACTGTCGTTTGCATGATCAAAGAATAGAGATGTCGATAGACAGATTGAGAAATGGTAACCTTAAAACACATTTTTAAGTTTTTAGTTTATAAGTAAGAGAGTTAATTGCGACAAAAACGAATTCTTTTTTGGACTAAACTATTAATAAATGAGTAGATATACACAGACATCTAATATTGCCTTGTCGGTTAGAAGCAGTAGGTACACGTTACCTCAAGGTAACAATTTAAATAATTGTCAATAAAACAAGTACAAAAATATACTATTAAAATCTGCTGGACTATTATAATCTTTAGGTTATTAAGCTTCACAGACAAGCCTATCTAGCCTATCCATCGCCACGCTTATCAGCTAGGGAGGGTATCGATAATGCGATGGCTTCTCTAATTAATTAGCCAACCTATCCCACACATTAAACTGTTTACGATCTCTGGCCATTCAACTAGATAGCAGGTGATTGGAAAGTAGAAAGGTGAATGAAGCTTAGAAAATATTTTATTGCCTCTTCACACGATGGCACATGTGACACCAACTTAAAGTTTATCGGATAGCGTAATTAGGGAATTGTTAATTACATTTTGAGTTTTACTGTAAGTGGTTTCAATTTATACAATAACATTCGAGTTTCTGAGTTAAGATTGATTTGAAAACTAAATTACAATCAAATAACTTTTTATTCCTTCTTTTATTTATTTGACAATTTTATTACCTATATATTTACATACTAACCTAGGTGCAAAAAGTATTTAAATATGGTAAGGTAATGTAGGTAGGTGCTGTTTCTAATTTCAATTTTACTAATCATTTAAATGACATATTTGTGACCAGATAAACGATTTGTAATTCGCGGTATTAACATAGATAGGTACTTAAAATACCATTCAAGTGACTACATAATATCCTACATATTTAGAGAGCACATCAAAACATGAGATTTCCTTCCCTGATAGCGTCTCCCGCCCTTTTGTTAGAGAGTCCCTTAAAAAGATTCCCTACACCTCCTTACTATGAAGACATATTGCGTTTCGCGTTTTTGAACTCGCGATTCCGACGCGTATTTACGTATTCACACTCGCATTACTCCTAGTTGTATGTCGAGATGAGATGCGAGCGTGTGTGAGATTTGTGTGTGTTAGTGTCAGCTTAACGATACCAATATAGGTTGAGCCACTACACCTCCCCCGCCGCTATGCAAATGAGACGGCAGCGCGGATGACGTATGCAAACAAGGAGATCCAAATCCATTTGTGATGTACGACGTAGGCTTTCACATAGGTGTGTGCGTGTGTTGGTATGCCAGTCGCCTCTAGGCGCGCAATAGACGGGGGTGGGCAGCCGGAGGATGGGGTATAAAGGAAAACCATTTACATTTGAGCGATTCGTCCAATTTAAAATTCCTACAAGATAGCTTAGACACGGTTGCCATTCTTTTGAAGAGGCGATCATCATGCAAAGGACATTCGAAGCTTTATACGAGTTTGAAATAGAGTTTTAGTTTTAATGATATTTTTAACGAGCTGTCTGTTTGAGAGTTTCAAGTTAGATTACTTATTAACGAATCAATTTTGCGTTATTCGTCACGTATCGGTAGGGCGACCTAGATATGTTTCGGGTCAAATATGTCACTGTTGGCGGAGGTATCGTTATGAATATGAATCTAGGGTGTGGGAAATCAGTCGGGGAGCGTTCCATCAAAACGTCATAGGTCGCTCTCAGGACAAATTTGCCCGCTTGCCCACGTCCCGCGTTTTACGAGCCACGCCGACGAAGATTCAGCACCCAAGGGAGACATTCCGCCTCCAAAAACTTTACCCGTTACAAATTTGTTTTTTTTTCTGCCTTATCTGCTCCCCGCGCTTTTGGCAAACCTAATTCCGTATTCAAAAATATTTCTGCAAGTATTGTGCTCGTACGGAACGAACGTTTTATTACCGGCCATATAACGTTTTAAAAGTTAGCCAGTTTTGCCACGCGGCCGCGTCCCTCTTATTGTATTATAGGTATTCAGTGTAGTGTTCTTGTCACTTTTTGTTCGTAATTATTATTGTAGTTTGATAACTGTCCTTATAATGTTTTTATTGCTTTTTGAAGGCGCTTGTTTTTGGAATGTTATGTTAGTTTAGTCCCGTAAACAAAAATAGGTGAGATGTGTATCATTGGAACAGTTATAAAACGTTACGCAATTTTGTTTATGGTTTTATGTTTATACTCATGATACATCATAAAATACTTTGGTTAGCTATTCAAAAACTATTTTATTTATTTATCATTAAGTGGTTAAGAACTTTGTCTGTATATTTATAAATCGGTGTAATCTACTTATATCTATGTATTATTGTAAATACCTATGTATGTATCGATTTTTAATATTAGTATGATTATTTTCAAAATTACATCCTAAACTGTGCGTGGAATAAGGTTTTAGCATTAAGATCGTAGCTCTTAAATTATGGTTGACACTACTTTAAACTAGGTATACATATACTCGTCCCTGTCCCAAAGGTCGTGATGTCCTCGAAATATGATTATTGCTAATTTAAAATTCAGTCGTTTTAAACCAGAACTCAACAAAATAATTTACCCCACCATAATACAGTCGGCATGAAAAATGTACAACTTACCTAACTCCATAAAAAGTATGACATAATCATAGGAAACACGAACATAGCCAATACGTTTTCGTTGTTAGCTGCTTATTTTGCATTCATGGAATATTCTTAAGCATTGTTCAGTACATACGGGCATAAAGCTGGCATGTGGGGGCCACGGTGCCATCCAATTTACCATTCATATTTCGAAGCCAATCGCTGAGGTAATTTCAGAGGTCTACGCCGATGTGCCGACGACGTATGCACTTATATATGGATACGACTGTACCTGAGAGAATGGGCTTTTGACGCTGTGCGTCGTGAAAGGGTTTTTGGGAAACTTATTAGCACGCCTTATTCTTTTAATATCTAAGTTTATTTTTATATGGAACTTTTGTAAAAAAGACATGAACATGTATTGTTTATAAGTAACAAGCTGCGTTTTTGTCTGCGTGAAATTATGGTTTGATTTTCTGCTATAAAGAAGAAGTTGCCACTTTCTCATTTATTCATCGTCTTTAGTAATACTATGTAATTAAGGATAATTGAAAAAAGTTTGTATTCTCTTATTATGAGGGTTAGGTGGAGGAAAGTGTTGCAGCCACTTGTAAAAGACCCTTTCTCGGATAATTCGAACCATAGGAAAATGAAATCAAAGGATGCGAGTTCAAATATATAATGCCAAGCCATCAAAAAGATGTTATACTTATTGAAAAACGTATAGTGCATGAATGACATTAGTGTCAAAGGATACATGATTCCCAGCGTGGTGGTTACTGGTTAGTGATGTACGATCCTTCACACATCAGAAAACGTTGCAATCGATCGACAACATTTCTAATACCACCAGATACATCTTCGATTTATATTATAATGCAACGAATTTAATCTAGAATCGTATTCGTAATAAAAATGTGTCGAGAATCGCATGGCTTCTACAAACGACATTTTCACCAACATATACAGTTTCAATTTGATTTCCTGCAACCGTCGACATTTCATTTTTAAGTAGCAATCACGACATGTGATTTCAATTTTATAGATATCTAGCGGTTCCGTACCTATGTTAAACTGTATTTAGCTTGTTAAGTTAAATATACCTAATATGCTGTTAGTGGGTAATTAATAGCTAAGAACAACAATGACATAATTTAGGTATCATAATATGAACATGCATGTGTGAAAATAAGTTTCACATCTACGAAATAATGGATTTTTGTTCCCATACTCCATGAAATACGAAGTACTATTATACCTAGTGGCTAGTATTCAATCAAAATTTGTGCATGCAATAACACTACTTGCATTTAATAATAATTATAATTAGTCAGAGCCGTAAGGGGTAATTTAGTTTGCTGATTTAAAGTTTTAGAACAATACTTAGTATCATCATCATCATCATTATCAACCGGAAGACGTCCACTGTTGAACAAAGGCCTCCCCCTTAGAACGCCACAATAAACGACAGCTTGCCAATTGCATACTTAGTATACCTGTTCAATATTTCTTCGATACTTTTAATGAAGGGGTAATGTCCAAGCATCATCACTTTTCGTTTTACCCATAATGTAAAATTGAAAAAGAAACAAATGACGTACAAGCGCACAAAAATACTCAGTAGGTACCACCGATCCAAGTAGTAAACCGGACTTGCGTTTGCAGTACTTAACGCATTAAGATTTGCGTCGAAGTACACACTGTAATAATAAGATAACATTGAACATTTCGCTTTCAAAATTACACAAACTACTATTAAATACCGCAATTATAAATGTTTGCACTTCTGTCTGAAACCTTTGGTCTATTAAAATCATGCAAATTGTCCATGTAATCAAAATAGGGTACTTAAATATCAATCGATTATAATAAGCAACACATTTGTAGGCTCGATTCTCCGTCTTATCTAATCCATTACCACACACTGAGACTTAACATATTACATAGAATAAGTGCGGATTAAATCTAAGCGAGAAATGACAGGGATGAGCGAATGAAATCAAAACCACCTATGTTTTTCCTCAAATTTCAAGTCTAAATCGGCAAAGATATGCAAACGAAATAGTGACGAAAACTCATTTAGCTTGGTACACGATAAGGTATCACCTCTATTCTGATTCGAATTTAATCTAGCTTAGCCGTGTTCTCGTAAATCCTTTAGTTAAACTAGTTTTAGCAACGGTGCTAAGTTGAGAAGGTATTTGCATAAGATGGCGCTTAATACAAGGAAGCATTAATCAATAACATTACTTATATCGGAGAGCTTTAGACCTTGTTGTTATGGAAATGCTTATGATAATCATTATGGGCAATCGGGAGCCTAAAGGTCTAGTACCATTGGTCTTAGGTAATTGGATTGCATAATCAAAGGCAACGCAGTCGAAATGTCGATGTCAGTCGTCTAAAACTGTGATGGGTTGTATAAGTCAGGACCTTATTTAATAACGAAGACTTGAAGAGAGGAGATATTGATAATGGTGTAGTAATTGGATAGCATAATTAAATGGCAAGGCAATCAGTCGTTTAAAACCGCAGTCAGTGAGACCTTAGCGAATGATGAAGACTTGAAGGAGGTTCGGATCAAAAAGCAGAGTTTACAAATACTGCAGAAGATGAATATGGATGTGAACGAGGACGTGGTAACTATAAAATACAGATATCTGAAGGAATTGATGGAAGGTATGGAACATTCAATCTAATAGCTTACCACTACCAACCAGAAGAGTCTAACCATATTTTTGTTAAGCACAATCATCAAGAATCATTAAAACATATTTTATGGCTAGATGGAAGTCTCCTACCAGTTACATATTCCGCTGCTCATATTTTCGTGCCTTACCATAATATTTGTCAGTAATAGTAAACTAGATGAGAAATTATTTCCTTAGTAATGTATTTATAAGCGGTAATAATTTTCTTACCGTTATTTTACAAGTAGTCACTGTAGCTTTACTTCCCGCGAGCTGATTACATTAGTTACGATTTAGTTGGATTCTAACATTGACTAGGTATTTAAGCTGGGTTTGCATGGATGGTAATGTCATGTAGCATTGGATTTAGATTTACTCCTATAGGTATCGGATTATTACTAAGAACTTTATTAATCGATGTAATTAATGGTAGATGATCTTTATCATCATCGATACCGGGCCCACAAATGTTTTCCTGGCATTAACTGGTTAGAAAAAAAATCCTAAACTAGCTCTGCAATCTAACCTTAAAAGTGAATTAAATTGAGTAAAAATATAGTGGTACCTATGCCTTAAATGGATACATGAAAAAAGTATACCTGTGTGGCAGACCATTAAAATAATATGGATCCAGGGTCTATATCCAGCCGAATTGGATCTAGCCGCTAAAGACAAGTTTCAGTTAAAACTATTATAAAAAAATTTCGAGTGAATAAAAATTCTATTAGGGATGGTAAAAAAGCTCGCAAAAATTATATAAGAAATCCAAATAATTATCAGTCATGATTCCCATATTCGTGTCAACAAATTTCATGTTATTCATCAAAGTACCACACGATATCTACAAAAGCTGATTTGTGATGGAAAGGTCACATTGATTTAGGGGTAAATCAATGTGACCTTTCCATCACAAATCAATCTACTTGGCTATTTCCTTATTTAAAGTCTACTGCTTTTCACAAAACCTAATCATCATTAGACGAAATAGTACGTCGTCTGGATGAAAATATAACCACGACTCAATCATTAATTCATTTATGCGGTAATGCTCCGTACCAAGTCATATTGATATTATTTACTTTTCCTTTTCAGTGTTCTCCCTTTTACTTTTCCGAGAGCTGGTTTAATGATCTCATGGCTTTTAAAGACTTGCAGAAAGCTGAAGAAAATTATGCTACAGCCTAACTCCTAAGTTTCCGCAAGACTGGGAAATTTAATACCTAACTACATTGAAAATTTGAAGAAGAATAAGATAAAACCGACAAATAAGATAATATCTAAAAACTATATTTATTTATTTATTTATTTATTTATTTACGATACATGGAAGACTTACAGCTAAATAAACTAAGAGTAACACAAATATAGTCAGCAGAAAGCCAATGACAAGTCTTCGCTTATAGAAATAGTGTACATTTATAATTTAAAAATGAGCGCTGTTACGCACAAATTACTAAATACCTATGTATAAACTGTAACAGATTACTACATAATGAAATTAATATACTAATGCAAAGTAAAACTAAAAACATACGTTATTATATTATCTATTTAAAGAAGTTAAGGCTTAAGCTCCTTCTTGCCGACGAAACACTGGTTAGAAAAGGGTCAGTACCGTGCTGCCTACACAAACCGTTGAAACCTCTGCTTGCCCGCACAACATAACTATTCTGCCTGTAATTTGATGACGCGTCAGGTATACGTAATGGAGGATTAAAACGAACAGACTTACATGGGACGTTAAAGTAGAATTTTGATAAGAGCTCAGGACAGTCGAAATCGTTATTGAGAATTTTTAACAAATACACAAAGTCAGCTATTTCTCTTCGTTGTAGAAGTGGTAATAGATGGTATTTTTTGCACAGCTGGAAATAGTTTTCAGATTTGTAAGGAATCTTTTGATGAAAGCAGAGATACCTAATAAAACGTTTTTGGATTTTCTCAATGCGATCTATATATTTGCGATACCGTGGGTTCCAGATTTGGGATGCGTACTCCAAATGACTTCTGACATAAGTGCAGTATAAGATTTTTAAGGTTTTAGCTTGTGTAAAAGATTTTGATAGTCGCATTATGAACCCAAGAGATTTAGAGGCTTTTTTGACAATAGCATCAATGTGCGTATCAAAAATAAGCTTGCTATCGTGGTATACGCCCAGGTCCCGAATGATATTGGATCTCGGTAAGGCGTGGCCTCCTAAATAGTATGAAGTGGTTAGGACCACGTGTTTCCTAGTATAGGTTATCACTGAGCACTTTCCTGGATTGAGATCAAGCTTATTCCGTTTGCAGTATTCTTCAAGCCGACGTAGGTCACCCTGCATCGACTTCATGTCTTCCATCGATGTTATTGTTTTATAAATTTTCATATCGTCAGCGAAACTTAGTAAACTTGAAGAATGCAGGCACTGGTCGATGTCGTTTACATATATAATAAATAGCAACGGGCCGAGCAACGAGCCTTGCGGAACTCCGCTAGGTACAGAAACCCAGCCTGACATATAATTGTTGAGTGCTACAGCTTGCGACCTATTCGCGATATATGAGGAGAACCACCTAAGTAGATCTCCGCGTATTCCTATACAGTTGAGCTTTTTAATTAGGATATCATGATCAATCCGGTCAAAAGCTTTGCTATAATCAGTGTAAACGACATCGACCTGCTTGCCATCTTCCATAGCACTGGTGATAAAATCATTTATTAAAGTCAGGTTTGTAGCAGTAGACCTGCCTCTTAAAAAGCCATGCTGGAAGGGAGTGAACGATTTTGCAAGGGAAGGATATAACTGATTATAGATTATCCTCTCAAATACCTTAGCTATAATGCATAATTTAGATATAGGTCTATAATTGGTAATCTCTGTTTTGGGCCCTTTTTTATGAACTGGTGTTATAAAGGCAGATTTCCATACGCTAGGGACGACACACAAGGACAGGGACTTAGCAAACAGAATTGAGATAGGAGGGGATATAGATAGGGCACACTTTACCAGAAATTGGGATGATATATTGTCGGGACCTGCACCTTTATATATATCTAGCTTGCGAAGTAGATTAGTCACATCTTCAACCTTAACCTCAATCTGATTAATGTCAGACATTGAATTAGGTAGAAAGGAGTCAGAAGTTGCAGACAAGGCACATGCATTGTTAGAGCCATAATTGAGAAAAGTAGAATGAAAGTAAGAAGAAAACGCTTGGCAGATAGCTTCACCAGTGAGTAGTAATTCATTATTATAGTTTAATGTACTAGGTATAGCATTTGACATATAACGATTCTTGACATAAGTCCAAAAATATTTTGGATTTTCTTTTATTGAGTTCTCCGTTCGGCTAACATAAGTTTTATAACAGTCGGATTCCATAGACTTAACTCTTTCGCGCAGTAACTTAAATGTTAATTCGTCTGATATATTGCCATAGGTCTTGAATTTTTTTAAATATTTATATTTTTCTTTAATTGTTTTAATAAGTGATCGGCTGTACCATATCGGGTATGAGTTTCTACGCACGAGTTTTTGAGGTATAAATTTGTTTTGTAATTTAAAAATGGTGTTAGTAAAAAACTCAACTGAGTCATCCATTGATCGAGAAGAAAATTCGTGTTCCCAGTCGATGGCACTTATCTCATTATTCAGAGATAGGAAGTCGCCTTTACTAAAAATATATCGTACTCGTGGCGCGCTGTCCAAGATAGGCATTTGGAACGTACAGATATTACTTAATAAAGCTGGATGGTAGGGGTCTATAGGCACTAAAGGTTCAGTACATTCATTTACACTGACTAATTTATTTGCTAGAACTAGATCTAAAGTTTTGCCATACACATTAGTAACCCCATTATATTGACTAAAGCCCAACGTACACAACTCGTCCGCGAGCATATATTCGTCGTGAGTAGTGAGGTTCACTGGTTCAAGTGATAAATGATTATTATATGAGGGAGTCCACGAAATGCCACTCATGTTAAAGTCACCGAAAATTAAGAACATATCTGAGGTATTATTCATGTAGGTGTTATTCAATTTAGTTAGAAAGTTACTCAATTGCGATGAAAAAGAAAGGCCATGGTTTTGTTTACAAAGATAGATGACGCATATATATAAGTTCATATTATTGTTCCGTGAGTAAGCATCTTTGAAGCGTAAGTTTAGCCAAAGGTCTTCAGCTGAAGAATGGAGAAGAGGTTGTAAAGTTACCGGTAACTCCCTGCGCGTAGCAATAAGTACACCGCCACCTCGTGATTGCCTGGTCATGGCATAGTCTCGGTCACGACGCCACACTATGTACCGATCATCAAAGAACTCAGAATCCAAAACACCATCTATTAACCACGTTTCCGTTAAAATAATAATATCATACGCATTAATTAAAACCTGACGATAAAAAGTATCTGTTTTCGTTCGCAGCCCACGAACGTTTTGATAGTAAACAGACAGTCGATATTCACTATTACTATTAGGCATCGTAAATAAAAACAACAATTGAATACATAACTGTACAACGAGCTAAAATAAAACAGTTGTTTTTTAACTTAACAACTTGTCGCGCTAACATACAATAATAATTAAAAAGCGGGTAAAAATTAGCAAATTGTGCAGAAAGGCAGAAGTCATACAACAGTAAGTTGTAAACAACCGTGTGAAAGGGCAAGTAGCAATGCTTCACGCAGGCAAGAGTAAGCGAGATAGTTATTTTTTTGTGCATTAAAGCTTCAATATAAACAGCGCGATAAGGAGCACAATAGAAACCTGTATTGTAACAATGGAGAGGTGTCAGGCTCATTAGTAGGACAGGGGCGCCGAACCATTTTCTAACATTTTGCAAATTGTTTATATAATATAATTTTAGATTCACTTTACGTACGGGGAAAAGTAAAGTAAAATATAATGATATACAAACTGATAGGTTGCACTTTACATAATTTTGTTTAAATCAGTTTCTTTTCTAATTATGAGTGTTTTACAATTAACATTTTTCCGTACATGAATTTTACCATGTTTCACCCAGACAAATTCGTAGTGTTTTTCCTTAGCTACAATCTTGACCGTTGTCAATAGTTTTTTGTACTCAACACTTAGATGATCATTCACGTAGATGCGTTGTGGTGCTTCCTTAAATCCCAAGTCCGCAGTTGACAGGTTCTTATCAGCACGAGCAGCTGCGATAAAGTCTTCCTTTATATACCTATTCAGAAAACTAACTATTATCAATTTCTCTTTTGAGTTATGTATAGGTACCCTTGAAATGTAGTTAATCTGAGCTTTAGGACAGGCATAGTTTACCTTGCGGCCAATCGAGTCTATGAATGAGAATAGATTCTCATCCTTTCTTAGAGGCACTCCCTTGATCTCCACGTTGTTCATCCTACTACGTTGGTCATGGGAGGATAATTGGAGCTTTGCCTTTGTCAACTCATCCTGCAGTGCATTAACTGTTTCGTGAAGCTGCTCAAATGCAGAAGCTTTCGTTTCTAGCTCCACGAGCCTTGAGTTAAATTCGTCAAGCTTGTTACTAGAAGAATCGCAGGTTGTCTTTAATTCAGTTAGCTCGTCCTTGATCGTACGTATATCTTCAACAAGAGTTGGTAAGCTTAGTAGTTGTCGTTTCATATCACGAATCTCGCTTAGAATGGTATCAAGAGATGCAGGTTCTGGGGTAGGTGGTTGTACAGCTGGTGAGGAAATTCTACACGTAGGGCATTTCCATTGTGCCCTTCTATCGGCACCTAGTCTTCTCCAGCCTGATTCAGAGATGCTCGCACACCCAAAATCCAAATGCTTCATGCAGGTCCCACATTGAACTCCGTCATTGAACTGAACACTGCAGACTTTACACGACTTCATTTTTGTTATTAAAAACAGAAAAAGACAAAACAATTATAGTAACTTTTGGAAATCAAAAAAGGTTGACGATCTATTATTCCGGATACAAAGTGTACTATGCGGGTGCGTATGCGAACGGCTCACACAAGACTGAAAACTCATAGATACTGACAAGAATACTCATAGATCAAATTATATCAAACATTATGACAAATAGATACATAAAATAAGTACTAGCTGCAAGTCTTATACAAATACAAAGTAGGTTCATATAAAACCGATCTAACCGTACCAACAATTACAACTAATTCAACTATACCGACAATCGAACATTTACAAGATAAAAGAGCGTTTCTTCGGGCTTAGAAATTCGCCAGTTGTGTCGAATTATCATTTGAATGCAAAATCAATTTGCATTTACACAGTCGTTTTGTCGACGACTACTTGATGTTGACCTACAATTTTATTACTAGGGCTTGAGTTGTTAACTATAAGGTAGTATTAAATGGGCCGTTATGAAAATTGTTATTTAGGTGGATAAAATGCTGTAGGTAGATGGTTATTGGTACCGTAACGTTCTTCTTCTGTCGTGTAGGCTTTATGCTAAGCTAGAAGAAAGGCCAGGTCACTGTGAATGGGACCAACCGCTCTGGGTGCAGTAGATAGGGCAAGATAAGGAGATTTTTACACTTAAAGCCAAACCATAGTTAATTAATATTTAGACATAAAATTATGTTTTAGATGTGTTTTTCATTAATGCTGTCTGTTTATATATGCTTTATTTAAAAGTTAACCTTAAGCAATACAAATATGAACATAATACTTATGTATTACTACAATTGAGACGATAGTTGCAAAAAAATCCGTTAATTCCTCAATCTCCAGCTACCGTGTTTTCCCGGATCAATTTGAAAATTATCTTAGAATAAATACTTCAATCTAACTTAAACTGCCGAGAAATTTTCAATCTATATTGGCTTTCTGTAATTCGATATTTAATATCCCAGGTGGTTGTTACATTTATGAAAATCACGTTAAAAATAAAACTGACCCTACATTAAAACTGTCAACACAATAACAATTTCTTACCACTTTAATAGGTATCTTCATGAAACTAATAATTTAAACAAAATCTATACACTTAGTCAATCGTTATGCCGGCATGAAAGCCTATTACGCGAAATTGTCCGCAATTTCCTTAGTATCAGTTAAACGATTTGCAAATGCCAATTTCTCATACGTCATAATTCTTGGGCACACAATGAAATTGCTAACTCACTGCTTAGTACAAATTTCCGTATGTTTGTTCAGTTAAACAAGGCTACGTGGAAAATATTCTTGATGCAAATTGGTTATTATTTTATTTATGGATTGTACTTTTTCAGGTTTGATTTCGAGCTTTGTTTTTGCAGAATGTGTAGATTTAGATTTTGTTTTGCTTGATTACGTGCTTGCTTTTTTACACTTCAATTCTATAAGATATTGGTTCAGTGACAGATAGGTCTAATCTCTATGGACACAATGAGAACGCTGTAGATTTTCCTTTCGAGTTATCCTAATACTCTATTTTAGCAATCACATATAAATAAAGACGTAGCAACTGACAAATAAATTTACGGAACCTATTACAGTTTTATTTGATCTGAAACCTACTTAGCGACACCGATCATCGACCTCATGGCAAAGTTTATTCAAATCATTACGTTGTAACTGTACCAATCATATTTATTTAAAAGTATAAGGAAAAGTCAATTTCCCATCAAGGCTAAGAATTTAGTACTCATTTAGCTTCCATCGTCCCAGTTAATGTAACTTCGGTTTTTATTGTTTTTAAATCAGACCTAGAAAGGAGATTTACCGTCGTAAAAACGATTTATAACAGAAACGTTTAAAAATGTAGTGATTCGACGATTTCGACTTTTAAGTTAACCTTTTCAAACCCTATTTTAAACATTTTTGTTTATTTTGGATTGGAATCAACGTAGGAAGAAGAGTTGCTAACTATAGATGAAACAAAATCTTCAGGATCTTCATCTTCACAATCTCAAAATCTGAATCAATTTTAACGTCATAACTATGAAAACGCCGGATATGATGACAATAATGCGATAATATTAAACGATGCTACACTTTGACAATGTAGAAGAGATTAACAACTAAAAACGAATATCTTTCCTTTTTACCTTGCCAGCAAACAAAGCAAAATAATAAGATTGTTTTCGTTCAAAAATAGAAACAGAAGAAAGCTTCGAACGTCATCATAAAAATTAACGCAACCCCTTATTTACTTTTCCACTACAATATAGACTGATTAACTGTTAAGACCGTGTCACACGACCTATGTCCGCAGCTTACCTAATAGGGCACATTAAGTAAGAGACACGAAGCTCGACTCCAATAAAAAAAAGTTGAAAAATCTAACGACCCCGAATCACGCATCCGAAACTTGGCAGAATTAAAAGTTGCTGGTAATAAACAATAAAAAATGCCGAATAGGCTCTTTCTTCATTTGATACCAGTTTTTGTAATGATCCAACTATCGTACGGGAAGTTTGGTAGGTAGGACTAGTTGGTAACGGATTTGATGTGTTAAATTCTATGGGTTCAGACATACGAAAGAAAATAGGCCAAACATTTATGAAACACGCACACACTATACTGAACTCTGTTGTCAGTGATTAAGACGTAGAAAACCAAGAAGATATTCTTAGCACTTGCTTGTTTTCAACTGTGTATAATCATATAGTTACAATTATAGAATTAGGCAACTTTATAGAATGAAGTCTAAAAAGGTACACTGGATTTCCAAGACTTAGCAAGGACCTGTTTAAAAATAACTCATGTAACCTTAAGTATAGAAATGAATACCAAAAAGACGACAAACGATCAAGCAAAACCTTTTAGGTAAAAATCTGGAGCCTCCTCCCCGCAAACTTTCTTTACTCATTTATCCTGCATTTTCAGGAGACACTCTTGTTCAAACGGTTTCAATGGCCAACAGTAACATCGTGGTTACAGACTGTTATTAGGTATACTTTTATTCGTCAATCGACCAAAAATCAGTCGTGAGCAAAAGCCTTAAAACTATTGATAGTTTTGATTGACAAAGTTGTTGCGTCAGACATGGCCATACATATTTTTTATGACACCGTTTTTGTGAAGCTTTCTAATAATACGACGTGAAATTGTGAAATTGAACATTTTTAAACGTATTTAATGTGGTGTTCTTAATCTGTTTACCGATGATTATAAGGATCCTCAACTAGCAGCCACTTTGTGTTTTAGCAAGACATAAGAATAACTACGGAAACTCTTTGTCAATGCATTAAGCAGCTTTTTAGAAGACTAGTGTTTGCGGTAATAAAAAAGGGGTACTGTTAGTTGAAATTTTCAACGCCAAAATTAATAAAATCAAAGACTAAAAAACTTAATGGGTCACCTCATCTCAATAATGAAAACAAGACACAGCAAAAAAGTTTAACAATGAAACCATTATATTTTAAACAACGAAAAAAGTGAAAGAGAAATTCTATCGTTTACTAAAAAGTAGGAATTTTAATATCAACAACCCATCCATGTAATGCCAACTTAAAGTAACAAAAAACTTGTTAGTGTTGTAAAAACTACTATTTGCCGCGCATTCCGATAAGAAAAACGGTTTGCGTGATTCCCTATCATTACGTTATTGTCATAAGGGCTAATAGTTCCACAAGAATCATACAATATGATAATAAAATGGACCTTTAAGTCTTTAAATAGTCATTATGTCTGTACAGCTCGATTTTCATGACTACAAGCTAATCAATGTCGTATTAAGAATTATTCCTTAAGTCGTTTGTGAATGTCTAACCAGTGTCATTACAGTCAATTTGTAATTGCTACCTACTTATGTCATTTTTTTCAGTACTTACCGCAGATAAACGGTTGTTTGTTGAATTAGTCCGTAATTGACAAGCTTAGTAATATTATTTGTTGAGGAAATAGATAATGCATGAAATGCGATTTTGTTTATTTTGGAATTTTGTTTTGTGTGTTTGTATTGAGAAATTGCTTTGAAAGTAGTTGACAACTGTGTTATTGCTTATTTGACAATTGTATTAACTTGTTGGAGTTGAATTCTGAATGTGTTTTTTAACCAATGCGACGTAAATCACGGTTTTTATAAAATGGCACAATCTTCACGTTGATAATTTGAAATGGCTGCAATATTATGACATCAAAAGTTCAATAGCTAGCTAAAGATGATGATGATTTCTTCGGCAATATGGTTTCATTGGGAGTTTTGTATGTGGTCTATTTCCATGGTGAAACTGCCTGAGTCCGCCTATTTTCTTCCTAATTTTGGATACCCCAAGTTGAGAACATGGCCTCTTTCATATATCGTATGTTTGAACTTAATTGATACTAGGATTATTCATTGTACTTAACTATGAATCAAACATCGTTCCAGATCTTTATATTGCTCAAACGGTTAATCAACACCTAATGAAGTCACAGCACACTCAACCTACGAAAATTTATTGTAATTGCACCTAATAGTGAAGGGTGCTAACGCCTGTAGGCGTTGTACTATTACCCAATAAATCTTGGTAGCCTAACGACTTGAATGAAAAGACAACTGGGCAATAAACAGCGTATATTTGACTTAAACCAATCGACTATTAACTGCGATTAAAGGCTGGTTGGTGTAGCAAGAGCTATAGGGTAGTTTGGAACGCAAACAGAAAATTGATCGTACATTTTGATGAACATAGGAGTTTATTGAGTATCTGCGACGTTGCGTCTTGACGTCACACACCATGACGTGTTGTGTGAATGAATAAGTCAATAACGACGACCTGATTAGCGCAGTGGCTAAGCGATTGGACTGCTGTGCTAAGGGTTGCGGGTTCGATTCCCGCACGGGGCAAAACTTTGTGCGAACCACAGATGTTTGTCCCGAGTCTGGGTGTTAGTGTATGTGAATATTTTCATGTTTGTGAAACGCACCTACGATACAGGAGAAATTCCTAGTGTGGGGCGACGTTTTTTTAATAAAAAAAAAAAAAAAAAAAAAAAAAAAAAAATTAAATGAAAGTCTACCATAAAATGTTTTTTGCAGTATGGGCTCATTAATTTTCCAGAAAAGTTAAAATAAAGTGGCATGCCGATTAAAACTACGTCTAATTGATCATGCAGTTTTGATATTTTTATTTTACTTCAACTTGGAAGATCGTTAAAGGTTCTAGCGTCATAAATATCAATAAAACAAAGCAGCCAACATTGTCTAACAATGCCATAATAAGTAGGTATTCAACCAAAATGTTCCAGTTTTGTCAATCAGCTGCTTAACTCAATGTGACTCCAGTACATAAGCATACACAATAAAGGTTAATATTTTCTAGAACGTGATTGTTTCTAATTTATAAGTGGTACATTAGAAGTAATGAGAAAGCGTCCAAGTTATAATGCAAGCTAAGTAACGAGGGAGCGGTGGGGCCTTACTAATTTATTAACCAAGGCCATCGAAGGCCCACCATACAAAAATTAACCTCTACCGTATTAGCTTCATTGTGCATATTAGTATACAAGATTTAGTCGTCTTGATACTTTCGGAATTTCTTGATGTATTTATTTGTTAAGCAGGGGTGCCGAGTAGACATTGGGTAGCTTAATGAGTTTGAATAGGTCTGAGTCCTGTGAAATTATTTTAAATCTTATTTTATTTTACAATAGATAAGCAACAATGGAGGACACAAATGACGGTAAGCTCGACATTGAAAATTGTTTGAATATAGCAGTGGCAATAATCTCGATAACTAATTGTGCTTGTTAATACATTTTTTTTATTCGCTTGCGGTTTTACCTCCACAAAATTGTAATTACCTCATTTCAAATTGCTCATCGAAAATTAAGTGTTCCGTGTAACGAGGTTTCATTAAATTGATCAATAGACTTTAATACGATTACAGATCAAATTTATTTTTATCATTTCTGATAGGTTTGCGTTAACCTAGTACCGCTCCTGATTTTAATCACGTCGTGTGAAATCAAATATCAAGACTACACAGTCCAACAAAGACGTACGCCACGGCAACTCATAATAGGCTTGAAATTTTCTTATAGCACAACTTTTACATAGATTTTCTTGGTGCGGGGGTGGCTAGAGGGCTAAGTGACTACACCGGGCTATTACCTCACTAATCTAAATTGATGGGGCGTCCAGAAACCGGGTATTTTTTCATAACATTAGTAATTTCTTCGGCGTAAAATAATATAATAAACATAAACCCCAATTTCATTACTTAAGGCGTTGTATTGAATGCCGGACGTTATGGAACGATTATCCGCCTTTATTGCATCGTATTTCGGCGAAATTAGATTTCTAGCTTTATGATTTGGGTATTTGTAGCTAATTATTTTTTCATAATATCTCTTATGATAATCGCAATGATCATCTGGTATCATTAATTGTAATATAATTTCTCCATAAGTGCCTTTCCAAAATCAACCACGGAAGAACAACTCAAATCAATATCTGTAGGTCAGACAAATATTAGTCTAGTGCGGGTCATAGCAGTGACCTTCGTTGTCAATCGGACGGTCACACGACTACTAAAACAACAAATGTGTCATATAACATATTCCAGTAATAAACAGACCACAAACGATTTTTTGGGTATTTTTATTAGAATACCAATCAATATAATTTATTTAAACAAACCTATTAACAACTGGCCTTATACCGGTAGTCATTGAACTTACTGAATAATATATTTAGTCAAGATGAATGACATTCAAAACTATATTATTCTAATTGTTGTGTCAATCAATATTAAGTCCAGACATTTACCAAATAACGTTATAATTTGTTTGACTGTCCCTCGATTAATATTAGAGACAAAACTTGAACAAATAAGGGCTTTAATAAAATTGGTCGAAAACAAATACTAGATCATAATTTCTCGACCTAGAAACTGGTTAGTAGAAATGAGTTTTATGATAGTAAAACATCAAAGAAATTGATTATAATAATTTCGTATATTCAATACGGACGTAGGCAATAGAGATTTTGTTAAAATAAGGTCAAATAATTGTCAGAAGTTTTTCCTTTTTTATGGGAGATTAGACTTATCTTTAATGAGAAATATAGGTACCTATAGTTATTTTCTAGTGATGCGTGAATTTCAAATTCTACAGACTTCTAATAGATGACGAAATATCTAACAATTCATAGGAATTGTTAGATATTTCGTAATGATTGATGATGGTTCATAGGAACCATCATCAATCATTACCCATTCATTAGCGCGTCTAATTTGTTTTACCATTGTCATACCAACATTGACCAATCTGGCAGTTTCGACATCAATTTCCTTTTTCATCCGCATTCATTAACACGCACAATACATAGGTGAGTACATAAAACAGAGGTATTCAATTGTGACAGATGACATTGCTCATTATTTGCCACAGTCATGTGAGTTAGTGGACTCATTGGCGATCAATTATCCGCAATTTGAAGCACTTGCCATGACGACCGAACGGACAATTTGTAAGCGAATACTAATTGCACAGAGTAGTCAAACTTTCACAGGCAACCATATTGGATTTTAGCACGTACAAGATAATTAATTCCTAGCGATATATTGACTTTAGAAGACATTGTCCTAGATTTAGGAGTGGAATGTTTTGGTGGTGGCCTAAAACGGTTATTCTTATATAAATAGTACGGTTAAATGAGAAGTGTACTTAGCTATCTAACATGGAATTGTTACCATTATAAATATAATTATGTGGAAAGAGATAAGAGTGAAGAAAAGAGTGCGTAATTAAATCTGTCATTGTTTGAATTGCAGGATATGACGTAATTCCTCCGTAAATCCGAATTCGACTACTTGTAAGAGGCAGAGGGATATCCACCTACATAAAAATAACCTACGACACCTACCTACCTACGTCCTACATAGTGGAACATTTATCCCTAAAACTGCAGCTCTACAATTAGGTATATCCAACATTTTCATATGACTACCATATAGTGTTTTATTTTTAAAATGTACTGGCCCCCTTATCAATTATTTTTTTAAAAATGACAGTATATGATCTGGAAGCGAGACGGCGCTAGATGCAATGTAATGCGGCGTCTCGCTTCCACAACGTAAACTGTACTGCTTTGAGATTTCATGGTAAAGGCGCTGTAGTCTAAAGGCGTTATGTTAGTGTGATCATACTGTACGAGACATAGAAAATTATTTACCCCATTCGAACTCCAGTAAAAATAATAAATTCTTAAAAAAAAATAAAACGACACAGCTGCTCAAAAACACATCATTACTCTGTACAATTAGTCGAGATTGTCCATTAAAATCGGCAGAGATTCATGCAAACGACCCCAGCTACGTACGCACATACGAACGGACAATCAGCACCAATCAATAATCTATTGGCAGGCCTAATGACTAGCCAAGGATGCCTGCCAGTTGTCACCGACAATAATTGGTAACTACTGATAGTAATTGGTATCACTTCCAAGCAGTAATTCGAATAATTAAGGCGATCTCGTAACGTTAGCTGCAATTGATTGATATACTTTATTGATTATGACATTATTGCTTATTGGTATTGTTATTGAGTATCAGTTTGTATTGTGGACTGAATCTTTGTGTTACGTTGGAACTGTTAAATTTGCGACTGGGTACCTACTATGAAGGGTATTTGAACCCCAATTATCGTGATATAGGTATTGGCTTTGAGTTTTAGACGATAAAAATCAACTGTCTTTACATTATCAAGAAAAAAATTACGGCTAATCATACACATAACATAACATAACATCACGCCTGTATTCCCCGAAGGGGTAGGCAGAGGTGCACATATAGTACACCCACATTTCGCCAGTTATGTTTTAGGTCCTAATGTAATAGGGGGCGAGCCTATTGCCATCAACCGGGCACAAATCCAGACTCCGTGCTGCTACTCAGAATTACCTAATGGAAAAACCCAGTAACACTTTGCCCGACCCAGGATTCGAACCCAGGACCTCGTGCTCGGCAGTCGCGCTTAGCCACCACTAGCCCAACGAGGCAAATCATGTAATGAATTATTCGAGAGTGACGTAATTTTGTGTGTGTTTACTTTCAATAAAGTTATTTATATTTCGAATGGTAAATGCTGAAGTATATACAAATTGACTAAAACCTTAAACACACTAAGCATATGTTTACAAATAACACAGAATATTACCCTATTCCTATGATCCCTTGTGGTAATAAAATAGAATTCCTACGAGGGGCATGTACATGTGTGACAGAAACAAAAAACAACTACTGTTCGGACAAAATAATAATTAGTATGAAAATATTGGACCACCGAGAGTCTACGTCAATCCCACGCACCATCTCCCGTCCAATAAACTAGAGAAGTAAGGAATCCCACACTTTGCCCAGCAATTGTTGTGTCCGGTGTTAATAAAACGGCGTATATTTTAGCTATTTTGACAGTTCGAAGCTGTTCGTAATACTGTGGACACACGGTCTTTGCGTCTGGTGAACAAACACAGCCAACAAATTAAATAAGACAAAGGTAAAGACAACTGTACGAAATAATATCTAGGTCCGAAAAGTTCAATCATTATCATACATAAGGATATATATTTTGAAAAAAAAATAGCTAACTAGTTCGTAAAACTTATAGCATAGAACTTTTTACTTTTTTACTTCAGCCAGTCCTTTGTTTTGTCTTGTGCCTGAAAAGGTTATAATATTTCCGATGTCATTTTAATAGAATAAATTCAAACGTCAAAAAAAGTCAACATTCGAAAGTCAAATATGAATTTTGAACAGTAATCTGTGTAGTACTGTCATAAATAAAATGATGAAGCAAACTGTGGCTATAAACGTGTTGATTAACTGTTAAGCACTCTGCTAATAGGGGAAAATTTATGGCGTTGTAAATGTATCGTACTTGATTGTTATTTATTTTTCTAGTGGATTGTTGTCGTGATTCGTGATGGTACTGGTAATACTTAATACTGGGTACTAACCCAGGAACAGTAGCACGTGTCAGTAGCTCGTATACTGCACTGATTGGTCATCGTGCACTTCTCCTAGTAATGACGTTATAACCTACTCTTGCATCTGTCGTCATTAAAATATAAATATCATTAGCATTGGAAATTAGCAGGATATAAGAGGAGAAATAAAAATTCATGATTGCTGCATAACAACAAACGATACTCTCGGTTGGAGTGAGGGTGTGCAAGAAAATATAAATTATGAATAAAAATAATAATTTATTTTATCGTGTAGAATGACTGAATACGAGTCGATAAACATCTGGGCACTTTGCAGAGTGATGTGTCTAGAAATATCGAAGTAAAACAAAAGTAGTAAGTTGATTTTTACTGTCAAAAACGCTACCGTTGAGCAATAACTAATATTATGGTACGCAAGTAAATTAAAATATAATTTACTAGTATATTATCGACACATATCTCGTTATAACTCTCAACAAGTCTGCATACACATCAGCCATTGCCCACGCTTCTTATCATTACTTAAACGTCCATATTCCATAACAGCATTTTAAATGAATGCTCTAGGCATTCGTGACGAGTGCGCTGTTCGGCTCGCCATTCTACCGGTCCGTATGTCATTAGTAATGGCTGGAAGCGACTAGTGAACCGCCTACGGTGCTCGTGAAAGCGTTCGGCTTACAACTTGATTTGTGATTTCAAAGATTATTGCTTGTACACTCCATTATTGAGTTCTGTAATTTAGTTTTGAGGTTTCATGCCCTTGTAATGTTTGTAGATTGGACGCTGGTGCCATGTTCAGCGTTAGAAGCTTAGGTAGTTTAATTTTAATGCCAATCTATTAAATAATGTTTCCCTTAAGTACCTTAGTAGAATTATTTTGCCAGAGCCCCGTTAGAGGCATGAGTCTACTCCGTAAAGTGGTTATTCTGTAGCAAACATCTGCTGCATCCACTCCTGTCAGATAATAAGATTTCAAACAATTAGTGAATAGACTCCATCTATAAAACTGCTCTTCTAATAAAACGATATTGATACTACAATATTATCTCCAAAGAAAAAAATATTTGTAATAAATTCAAAATTCACGTGATATCAGGCAGTTAATCAACCAACCAGGCATAACCTTCAAAATAAAAATAAATCAAGCATTGTTATTCAAAACCGTAATCAGAAAACATTAAAAACTTCATAGATCTTATACTTTATACAGTAGGCAGGTATCATACATGTCGTAAACAAAAAAAAAATACGAGTTTACTTTTCATTTTATACTTGCTTCCTAACAATGGAGTACGTTGACTTTTTCTCAAATTTCTTTTTTTACCGGCCGTGTCGGGTTTTACCTTTTTTTACTTTTATATTTATCTTACCTTTATGACAATTTTATTAAGGCCGGGCGTTGCCTACGCGCTCATTCATTAAAATGATATGCGCGGTAAAGATGTTCAACCGCTTTTTACTAAGGTTTTACACTTTATATGGTTAGTGGAATACTATTTTTAGACTGGAATTGTAATAGTCAGTTTATTAGATGTGTTAAACGTGTGAATTATTTGGCTCTAAAAGGGTGTATTGCAAAATTATAGCTTTATTATCCGCTCGCATTTAAAATAAAAGTTTTCAATAACGTAAGTTCAATGTACTTTTTGTATGTCAATTTAATTTAAATTCTGGGTTAATTTCAAATAATAAATATTAAAAAAACAACACTCAGACAAAAGTCATTTCACACTAAAACATTTATGCACCGTGCGTCATATCAACACGCAGAGCTCCTTATCGCTAAGATCGCTGCGCGGGCGCATCCCCACGAATTATTTCATTACGAGCGGCCCAACTGAACAATGAACACGTGACTTCATACCTGTACGCCGCCCATACACAGCTTATGCTTAAAAATATTGTATATTTATGTAAAAATTAAAAAGCATTTTGTACGGTTATCAACAAAAGTTGTTCGGAGCCTCGTATGAGAGCAAGAAATCAAAATTAGTCTAAATAACATTATTACATTGATGCCGAAGAAAATGGTATAAGGCGTATGACACGCCTCTGTCGCTAAACTGAATGTTAAATTACAAAGCTTAGAGGAAATGATCAATAATTTAATTTTTTTATTATTTATTAGATGACTCTGTTTCGTAATTATTATTTTAAGTTTCTATGATAAAGTTAAACAAAACCAAAAAGAACTGACAGTATGATGGTGATGAAGCTTGAATACATTCGAATTTCGAAAGCAAATAAAAATAAACTAGCACTCAAATTTTAATTATCGAACTATAAGCATGACTACATAACATACAGTCTAAGATTGCATATTCACGTTCATTCATTAAGCACAAAACAAAATAATCATCTTTCAACACCTCCCAACTTATACACCTTTCACCGAAACAGAACAAAAAACAAAAAAACATTTATGTCTGTAACAAATATACATCAGATTAACGTGTTTTTAGTATCATACCTAATTGTAATGCGTCCCACGCGGGCGCGCCTTTGCCTCCAAGAATGCATTAAAAATATAGCTGCAAGCCTTTTTTTGCAAAGGAAATATTATCGTGTGCCTAAATAATTGTTGTAGGTAACAAGATTGCAGAATTGTGATGTCATTGTGCATGTTTGGAACGTTCGGTTGTAAGGTTATAGTAGTGCCATCTATTGGTGAGTAGGCGGAAACTATTGCAACCAAATTGGTGTATTTAAATGTATATAAGTTTGCGTACCTATTTTAAATTTTGCATACATTATAATGGTACCTAATAAAAAAAAAATCTTTGACAGGTAATCCTGCGCATATTTTGGATAGCTATTGTTTTATAAATCCTGAAATAAATCCTGCTCAGTTATTATTATTACTTAATTCTGACGTTTCATCACTTAATTCTCGTTAACAACACACATGATCCAATTTCGACACAACCTACCCCTGGCCTAATTAAAAAAGTTAATCCCTCCATTCTTCGTTATAATTCAGCTATGTGGTACAAAGGATTCCTAACGTTTCAATTAAGGCGAGCGGTTTTGTTAATCTCAGTTTAAAGTTATAACACACGCCACGCGCCGGCCGCCGACCAAAGGTATTGGGTGTTAGGTCCGTTTGAAGTCGCCTTTATTGGCCCACTAGTGATGTATATTGGCTTTGCTTGCCGATTTTTAATGGTGTTATAAACTACGGAAAATACCTTATAGTGTACCTTACCCTGAGATAAACATAACATAACATCACGCCTGTATTCCCTAAAGGGGTAGGCAAAGGTGACTGGAGATTTCGCCAGAGATTATTTTTTTAGATTAAAAGAATTACCTAATGGAAAAACCCAGTAACACTTTGCCCGACCCGGGATTCAGAATCAGGACCTCATGCTCAGCAGTCGCGTTTTACGACCACTAGACCAACGAGGCAGTCTTGAGTTACCCTAAGATTTTCTCTACCAATTTTGTAAACAAGAATACTAATTTATTAATTAAATAAAAATCTGCCTGAGAGTAAAATAAAAAAAATCTTTTAAAACAATAAGGTGCAATAGCACGTTCTTGTTTCGATACCAGTCATATAATTAACCCTCCTTTATACAGCGATGGGACGGATAAAGATAGGTACTTAAACAACACTCAATCCTTATTTTTAGACACAAGTAAACGATCTATTATGGTTTAGGCTAAGGTCATCAATCGGGCACCGTTTTACATCAGCGCTGACATTGAAGACGAACGTAAACAAAACAGAACACACATCAAAACGACACCTAATGCAATAACCAAAAACTGCGGACATCCGTACATTACAAATCATAAGAAGGTACCTTATACATTGTTGATACTCCTTGAGGTTCGTGCACCACGGCCTAATAAACATAGAAATTAATGAGTCATGCCGCCGAAACACCGATTTTAATGCTTCGTGACGACCTGTGACAACCCATCTATTTATGTGTTATTGAAATACGATTGTTCGTGTAACTGTCGGTTGGGTACAGGAAAACCTTTGCAATAGATGATGAAGTGGCAGGGTTAAGTTTTTTGGTGGGTGCAATTTGCGTGGCGGATCCGAGGTCAGAATTTAGGTTTGTGCCGTTCTGCAGTTGCGTGGAAATTGTGAGTTATTTGGTAAGATATGTAATACTTTCTGTTGCATAAAATTATGAAGAATTCGGTGAGTAACGAGACGGTAATTCTTGTTATGAATTATTCGAAAAATAAGACATTCGATTAGTGGTTAAAATATTTTTATAAGTAAACGCGGTAACCTCATGTCAAGAATAGGGCGTTGTTAATTATTTCTGGTAGCATTTATAGAATATCACACTACCTATAGAATTATCACTGTACCTACTTGTTGAAACTGGAAACAATCATAACTAAAACGATATTGACGAAACACTTCCACCCAAGATTACGCTGCTATTTAGTAACATATGCGTCATACGATCACACACGTGTTACAGTTCAGGTAACTTCCAAATTCCAATGAAAAACATACCTATTCATCACGAACTCACGCACCCAATCAAATAGAATAAAAAAAAATATTCAGTTCGCGTTTCATGCCCAAATAATCTAGCTAAATAGACACTTATTTTCACTCCCGATGACATATTATATATTCATGTAATTCATCCAAAAGTTATAGACCTCAGTAATTGATACATAACAGAAACGTTTCTTGAAAGTTTATAATATAATAATACTCCTAATCACTTGTTTCGAGTCGATTTAACATCGATCCCACGCGTTCTATGTAAATATCACCTACCTCAGTCGGCAAAGGAATATAAAATACGGACAAATTTTTTTTCGACGAAATTGAGTAACTTATTAAGCCTATCTTTACACAAAAATAGTACATCGCACTTAATATTCGCGGCGGCAAGGCGGCACGTATTCGTGCGTCATAGGCTTTGACGTCGAATTAGAAAATTTGGATGTGTTAGTTTGGTGAGAATAAGTTTTAGATACATATGTTATTAGAATTACCTATCTACTAAACAATATTATTATTTAATAATATACAAAATAACCGGATCCGTTGTCTCATTACACATAAACTTAAAATGAAGAAAATCAATATTAAATGATTAGAAGTAGCTACCTACTTACTTGCTTCATGTTTTACAGGTACCTAATACATAAATTAATAAAAATACTGGATATTATAGCTGCCGAAAGAAGGTGTCATTAAAGCGTAGAAAAGAGCCTTAAAAACAATAATACTCTATCACTGTTATTCATAAATTGTGATATAATACCTGTACTAACTTAGACCCGTCTTAGACTTAGTCTATTTACATGTCTGTTCTCTAACATGCAAACAACAGTGACGGGTATAATTTAATCCATGGATTCATAATATTTTAATATTTATATGAAAAAAGGTACCTATATAAGTATAATCTACACTATCTTTTTTTACCTTAGTGTCGTTACAATAAAAAACAGAATCTTGAATTAATCTACTAATATTTCCCTTGCAATAGGTATCTAACTCATAACATTAGTTTGCTTCTTAACTCCTAGCTACCGACATTATTCATGCGGCTCGCTATTTGTATTAGTTACAAATGAACGGTTACCGAAATAATTTAAATGCTAATTCAATAATTAAGTCGACCCGCCCGTAACTGAGCGTGCTTCAAAATGGCTATTGATTCGACAATGCGTTGGTACCGACTATAGTCAACTATAGTGGAGTGTAGTTGGTATTTACATACACATTGTTGATGGTTGCTATCATGTTGATAGATAGATTTATGTGGGAATTTGAGGTAGTGTCTGTTTAGGGTGATAGTTTGAACATAGCTTATATTGACGACCTGATTATGGCTTGAAATGTTATATTTGCGTTAGACGTCAAAACTATGCGTTTTAATATATGATTTTCATACCTTACAACAATATAATTGTATCAATATTACGTTACTAACCATCTACTTTTTAAAAATAAACACTTGAAAGTTGAATTTTGCAGTCTGAAAAAAAGAGCCTAGAATTACCTACCCCTGTAACAAAAACAAATAATGGAAAACTCAACAACTTCATACATTTGAAACCTTGAAATCCTTGCTCAATTTCATCCATCAAAAAGGACGTCAACGCCCGATTACCATGAACTCTAAAAGCAGGATATTTTCGGTTGTAGAAGCGAGACGTCGCATTACACTCCACGTAGCCGCGTTTCACTTCCACAACGTAAACTGTCTTATTTTAAGAGTCCATGGTAAGGGGCCAGATCGAGCTATAACAGGACAGTAATAAATGGAGGCAGGTACAGTAATCAAGTGGGAGTCAAGGGTTAAAGTTTTTTTAACCTGGTGGTCAGCATATGGCTTCAATGCTAACCATACTTTTTAAGACAGGTGTGAACTAAAATACGAACCGTAATGTGAATATAATATGGGTTCAGAATTTGGGCGTCTAAAAACAGATAACGGAGATTCCGTTAATTTGATACTTTTATAAAAAGCTCGTAGGTCCAATACTAATTCAAAATATTTTTGTTTTATGTAAAACTAATACGGATGGTTTATTGCAGACTTCTTTTTATAGTACTCACATGAATTTGAAAAGATAATTAATTGGTGCAAGCGGGGTTTTGAACTCGCGATCTTTGACTTGGTAGTCCTTCGGTCATAGGTACCATTCGGCTATCACTGCTTTATTACAGTAGCACCACCTTAATATGCAGTTAAATCAAATTAACTCTTCCATACGAATCATTCAAGATGAAGGCGGCAAGCAACTCTAAAATTAGTACACGATGAACAAAATAAATCAGGTATAGGTAGGTAGGTATAGTTAAGTTGTTTGCTTAACATCAATTCAGTCAGTTCAGTATTCATATTACAGTTAGTCTATGAATTAGCACCTTCAACCGAAAGTAAATTATATGCGAAGCCGATGTTACTTAGAATATATTAAAATGCAAATGTGAAAATTATGTTTGCATAGAATATGATGTTTAATGGTATGGGGGGATTATCGGCCAGTATACATCAGTTTTCGATGTACGTTGTGTTTATTTTGCGTTAGTTAGTTTACTACTTGTTCAATAATTATAATATATTATGTTTATAAATAAATTCGTAATAAATATGTGCAAATGCTGATGGGGCGTTTTTTCGTATAAATGGTGTATGTTCCACTTTATGAATGTTATTTCATTAGGTATATTTATACAAAATAAAAGTTATGAACGAATAAATAATGAAAATTCTTCAATACTTAGTGAACATCTAATTCACGCACATAGCACATGTGTAATGTGTGCCTAAACCTCCTTTCATTATCCGCAAGAGAACCCTTCTACCCATATCATTTTCTAAAACAAAACAATGTCCAAACTTCTGCCTTACATCAGTTAACAACCCGTAAATAAATTAAGTCTCTCGCGGACAGAGTCGCGGGAGCGAATTAGTCGGCTCTTTGTGCAATCAAGCGAGCCCTTCGCGCCCTAATGAATATGAATACGGGTGAATACGCTCCGAATGGTGGAGCCCGCCCGGGCACGTCGACGCAACTCATTACACTGGCCGCCTGTCACACTGTTGTGTAATGCGTAGATTGAGTTAGGAGCATTGGTTGATATAATGTGTTTTGTTACAATATTTAGCTATATTCAATGTTTTCAAAAACTACAATAATTTTTAAACGGTTAGCATGAGCATTTTAAGACTAATAACATGCTGTGAGCTGCCTTCAAACAGCGAGTAAAATAGATTCTTTTATCTTGATAAAATCTTCTGAATTCAGTCCGGAGGTAATGGCACAAAAAAGACTAAGCTTACACCTATAGGTATAGTTGATAATTATGATTCTACTTCAACATACATAGATGTTATGTTAAGTAATATTTTCCATTAACATTATTTATGAAACTTTGGAATTGAGCTGCAATGCAATTCATATCGGTGTAATAAGCTGTCATCTTACAGTTATGAATACGCAAATTCAACTTCTGTTTCACAGTAGTAGCAGTATACCGTGTCTGTTCATTCGAAGTGACGATTTGAACAAAATTGTGCCTAATGTTCATTAAGAACTTATCGATCTATGAATGCCGAGTGGTATCCGGCCTAGAATTGATCACCCCTTTCCTTCCGTGGTTGTCGTAAAAAATCCAGAAGATGGACAGCAGTCTATCGTAACCTCACCACCAATACTGCGATTCCCACGCTGCCCTCCAAGCGTGGGGTTTATGATAACACCCCCATTAAGGGGGAGCTTTTGTTCAACAGTGGATGTCTTCCGACCGATGATGATGATCTATGCATATTTTGATGCCATCTATACGATGAAGGATATTGAATCTTGGAATTGTATCCCGTCACAGAATTAATTTATAGTAAAAAGGAACTAGTTGAAGTTAGATATTGAAAAAGCTTATACATTTCATAACTGACGCCAAAAATAAAGTAGGTAAAAGATATTTTTGTATTCACAGTGTAATTCTTTTATATTTGAAGTCGTACTAGTTAAGCTGTTAAAATAACCATTTATTGAAATTTTTCTGGAGAGGGAAAAAACAGTGAAGCAAACACCTTTCAATGTTGTTCCTGTCACTCTTCAGTGAAGATAAAAGAGCTTCAGGTAGAAGTGGGTTACGTCAATAAAGCAACAGGTCGGGCGATCTCACGGCTGCTTGATCGTCATCGCGACCTCAGTTATTGGGGGTCAAATGAAAAGACATTAAAACAGAAAATAATATTACTAATCAAATTACTTTAAATAAGCAAATAAAATAAAAAAAAAAATATTTCTAGTTTTAATAATATTTGGGTATTAAATCCATGTAAATTTTAATGTGTGAAGATATATTCTAAAAAATAATGGCTTACCCAATGTCTTTAATCCAGTCAACATTATACACGACATATTTTAAACCAAACTGCATTGCCTAGTTCTGTATGTTTTCAAAGTCAAATATCATTATAAATTAATTAATCATTTACTGTCATAAACTGCCAAGTTATAGGAGAAATA
The DNA here is from genome assembly GCA_946251915.1 of Abrostola triplasia. NCBI lineage: Eukaryota > Metazoa > Arthropoda > Insecta > Lepidoptera > Noctuidae > Abrostola > Abrostola triplasia. The sequence continues at coordinate 5,554,769 of OX276433.1, forward strand.
TCTGAAATAATTTAGCAAAATGTGTTTATTTTAGACGACCTGACTGGCGCAGTGGCTAAGCGATTGGAGAGCTGAAGGGTTGAGGGTTAAATTCCCGCACGGGACAAGAATTGTGATCCGCAGATGTTTGTCCCAAGTCCGGGTGTTGGTGTGTGTATATTTCATGTTTGTGAAATGTACCAGCGATGCACGAGAATTCCTAGTGTGGGGCGAAGTGTTCAAAGAACCCTATTGCAGACTAACGTAATACGCAACAACCGCTGTTAAGATAGAGTGCAGCCAAACAGAAACAACCCGACCATTACTCATAAAGAATACCGTTTTGAGGTAATAAAAGTCATTAAGAACATTCGTGTTAACATTAAAAATGACAATAAACACTATAATAATGTAAAAATGTAACAAAAACAAAAGGACTGTGCGTGCTACACATTATCTCATTCATTACTGAGAAAACACGAGGTTGTTTCGTATTGTACCGACAAACGTCGAAAAATGGCGGAACCGAGTTCCCATGAAGTCTAAGATGATATTCATGATAGCAGTCGTAACAATTAAACGAAGATTTAGGGTTGGCACGCGCATGTTTTAGTTTATTAATTAAATGTGTATCATATTTATACATAATACATGATTTTTTGTCAATAATATGGTTGTGGCAGGTAAATACATTGTCTGTTTGCTTTCTACCAAAAATTTTTTTTTGTGCTTATAAGAAAAATACAATTAAACAGTCTCAGTGAGATTATATGTTAATAAATTTCCTGATTGATTTATAAGGATGAACCCTTTTAAAGCAGCAATTATTGGGTATTCACTAATGAGCAACTAGCATTAAATTATTAAACCTCAGTAATTCGGTACAATATATTATAACAATGATGAGCAACTTTTTCATAGATTCAACGACTACCAACATCTCCTCTTATTATTTATTTCACCCCATAAAATTACCATCCCAACAAAAAATCCTCTACATTTCATTCATCAGACAACCCTACGACTAGGTATGGTTTAGAACAAAAAACGCTACTAGAACCGGTAGCGGGCGTGCCGCTAATACTAAAGAGGTCGTTACAACAGACCCCGGTTAAAGTTAAACAAAGGTTTACACGTTTCTTGTAAAATTAAAGCGATACTTATCTATGCAGTAATAAGTCCGTGGTATGAGAGCACGTGCACTAGTTTTAACGAAGTATTTTTTGGGTTATGGATGTAAGGATGAGTCCGATTACGATCTTAGGTGACGGTGCTTGAAAGACGTGGTTACGTCGCGTGTGGCTTATAAATTACCTTCTACCCACTCATATAGGATATCATATTCACTTGTAGTGAGGCTTTAATAAAAAGTTCGTATGATTGCGGTTTCTTGTGCCACATGAATTAGGGGCTAAAAAACACTTAAAAAACATAACGGGCGAAATGTGGGTGTACTATATGTGCACCTCTGCCTACCCATTCGGGGAATACAGGCGTGATGTTATGTTTAATTAGGGGCAAGTTAATTGAAATTCATAGAGATCAGATTGAAAACAATTAGAAAATGCAAAATTTCGTATTATTTCAGTAACTCGTCCTTTTTCTAGTAGGTAGGTATAATTTTCTTTTTTTCTTTCCTTTCCAATATTGTTTTAGGCATTTTATTTAATCTGGCAATATGATAATGTGTGACCACATTCGCCTTTCTACCATGTCGGGAAAAAATATGTCTCATAATACATATTTTCAACGGACTATTTCGACATTACCTAACAATGACAAAAAGTGGCTTAAAAACATAAAATTATTATGAAGATGTTCATTGCACCGTTTTATCTTAATTGCGGTGTGTGGGCAGCACTGTTTCTTAGTACCGACGTGATCTTGTCAAACGTCTGCCCACCTTTTTAAATATTATGCGCTTTGTATTTTGTCTAGTTTTGTGGAAAGAGGTTACACTTCCTGTGTATATTTCTAACAAGATAAAATATGTGATGGTTTTGATAATTTTTTTTCTTTCTTTTTATCCGACCGGTATATAGCGTCAATTTGATTTGCCGGCAGTTTTTATACTACAAGGTACATAAGCTTGACTTTTTTTTATTATGCATATGGCATCGACGTATTATATTTCAAATTTTATTCTTTTTATACTACCTACTTATATTTATTTTATTTAGTTATACCTTAAGCCTACAGCCATTCCTGTGCAAGACAAACGGCTTCAACAAAATCAGAACAAGAATGACGGTTGGACTGCCTATTGACGGTTAGACAGGCTGGGTTCACGAAGTTTTCATTTATAGTTTTTCAGTTCGTAGGTATAATATTTACGAAGAAAATACATACCTACTAATAAGATATTAAATAAAAATTGAGTTTGTAAATTTCTGGATCAATACAACAATTTCATACAACTTATGGAGAAAGAAAAACTTATGCTCTGGAAAGACTATACCTATACCTACATTTATACATATACTTTAACCGTCAGTTTGTACAGAAATAACAAGAGACAAGAAGGAAGCTTTTACTCATATTAAATAATCGAATAAGATCCAAAACAGACACGATTTTTTGTTAACACTATCGGGTGACAATGAAGTAGAGTACCTACCTACGTAGTGTGTGGGAGATTCTATGATATCAGATTTATCCCTAAATACCAACAACATTGTTGAGTAGATATGTGAAAATACCGTCTGAATTATGTACCTATAGGAAATTTGACAAAGAATATAAACATTATAAAATGCTTTAACTATGTTTTAACAAATGAAGGTGTAATAATCTTAAAAATATACTCATAGACTATTTTGCACCAATAGACAAATTATCATCATCATCAGCTGGAAGACATCCACTGTTGAACAAAAGCCCCCTTACAACGCGACAAAAACTACATTCATAATAATTTCAAGCATACCTACTAGTACGAGTAATTAGGCAATTATGGTAAGATCACAAAATTAATAGCTGGTAGGTACATAAATCACTCAATCCTCAATTACTTAATTTACACTTAACATTTAACCCTAAAAAGCTCGCATGCGGTCTCCTGGCGGTACACAGTGAAACTTATTATTCAAATTGCAAATTCTTTTCCTATATGATGTCGGGTGCGACTCGATAGCCGACGGGACCCGAATGTTTTTAAGAATATTGCAAATGTCTCGCGAACCGCTGACTGGGGACGATCGATGTTAAAGGATTGCCTACGCTTTTAGATCGTGATGGGCGTGGTGGATTCAATCTTCAATTTATTTGTTTTGGTATAATGTATTGTTCGTAAAGGGCGAGTGTCAACTGATGGCCACGTGTAAGATCGTACTTAGCGGATTATACGTGTGACTATGGAGGTATTGTAGGTACGCGCTTTGATTATGTTATTGGAACTATTGCGAATACTTTGTTAGGTGTTTATTCAATGACTTTTCAATTAAGCCTAAAAAGCATGTACTAAATTAACATAAGTACGTTCAAAATAATTTCACCCGTACCCCAATTTATTTTGCTGTAAACTTAATAGCCATGACATATTTTAAATATCCAACAAATAATAATATAAACATGTTATTTATTTGATGTGACGTTAACCACCGATTAAATTAAGAAATTCTTAAATCACAACACAATCAACCCCATTGTCGAGATCAAAGACAACGAAACTTCGAGCTACGAAATGGCCGTCATTCGAAATTCTATCACAATCGCAATTAATACAGCTCTGTTGCCGGAAATATCTCTCCATCAAACTCGAAGGATTCACAAAGGCAATCAGAAAGTACAAAAGTACCGTGCTGGAAATTAAACTGCGCAAATTCTAACCCTACTCCTGCATACCGGGGATATTTGGTACAAGTGGCAAAATTACGCCCAACCCTTGCCTTTTAACCCTTCTTGTCATTTGCGAAGAACAAATTAATCATCATCATTTATATGCAGCACCAGTAGCCAGATTTGTTTCTCCGATTATGTCACCCTCGCTTGTTAGTATAGGGGCGGGTTAGAACAGATTTCGGAGGACGTGTTTTAGTATTTTACGAGTCTTAATCATTGTTGGGTATTAAGTTCTTATGCTAGGGTTGTGTGAATGTTTTTGTCTGATTGATGGTGTTAATGAATTGTAATTAAAACTAAAAGAAGTCTATTAACAATGTGTTTTAGCCTTCAGTAAACAAATCATATTGTAACAAGAGATATCAAATAAAAAACTGGTCGTTCTAGATATACGAAGATAATTATTATGTCAATTATTTCTAATTATCAATAACATACCTTCCCTTAATGATCACCTATTATATTACTATTGTTCTATAATATGGCGAAGAAATATCATATTATATTTCATAATTAATTTCCATAATCTGTCTGTAAAAAAATAAGTTTAGACAAATCTCCACGCCATTCTGTCATCGCCCGCGTCACGCAACCCAAAGGTACTTGTTAAGTGGGCATCGTCAATTATTACGTTCATTTGGATTTAGCACAGCGGGCATTTTGGACCCACTCCGCTGGGAAGGGTTGGGGACGCGTGACGAATGTCCATTTGCAGATTTGTTAGTATTTTAATGAATTTGTTTTATGTACCTATCATTAATTTTTATGTTCCTTAAGAGTAAAAAATGTAGGTAAATCCTATTAAGATACGTTATTTGTTTAATGTTAGTCTTAGTGGAGGATACTCATTAAAATATTTTCTCTACTTCAAGATCAGATGATTTTCGAGGTACAAGTCAAGCCGTTGTTTAATTTTTTTTTACAGTTCAAGGCTTAATCTATGTCCTACTTAGTACACATTTATAAACATCATATCTTAAAAGACAAGTCTGGAGATTTGAGGACAAATTTAGATCCAAGCCAAAATTTAACGCACCGGGAAGAAAACGTTGTAACAGAAACCGTAAGACCCTTTCAGTATCTAGGTGTCACAAAATCCCAGTCAATATTTATGACAAACTTCCCCTTTAAATCTTTCTAAAGATTCAAAGGCTTAAGTTTTAATTCCCGAACAGCTCAAGATACGAAATGAAGTTTTCTTTATAAATAGCAAAAGTTTTCATCGGTTCATTAGTTCTTCCCCTCTTTAGTCACTTGAGGAAAAGATCGCTATGTTTGCACCAGTCCTAATATCGATGGATTAAAGACACCCTAGAAAATTAAAGGCGAAATGAAAACTTGCTGCGCGGATTAGAAGAAAAAAAATGCCAGGCAATCGGGCAATTGAGGATAGGGTGCCAGTTGGTCAAGATATCACACTAATATTATAAAGGAAAAAGTTTGTGAGTGTGTTTGTATGTTTGTTACCTCTTCACGCTTAAACGGATAAACCGATTTTAATGAAATTTCATATGAAGGTAGTTGATGACCTGGTTAAACACATAGGCTACTTTTTATCCCGAAAAAATAAAGCGGGAATATACTAGTAAGTAACGTTACGTATTTGTATCAGGTTAAGTGGCTCAATTGCTATGAGGTATTAAAACAATGTTACAGCTCAATGATGCATCTAGAAGTAGCGCTAAATAATTTTACAACAGCATTCACTCTGTAGTAACTATTAATACCTGTGTCATTGATTAGAAAGGCCTATTACAACAAATTCGAGATCATTTAAGTAATCTAAGAAGATATAATAAAACAAGAAAATCGGATATCTGTTTAGTTTTTCAAAACGATTTCGGATGTAACAGTGTTTGTTAATATAAAATTTATTACCGAAAGCAGAAATTATACGTTCCTATTGTTCCTCACTAAAGACATCTGACCCGAACAATACCTTCATAATTTACTTTTCGATGCATCCCTGTTCTATACGGCAGATAAAGTCGTGATAACAAATGGTAACTAAAATAATAAAATAAAGCCGCGGCTGTGTGCACCAAGCGACATATTTCATTAATAAAGCCAAAACAAATAACAAAACATCATACGGACTCACTTCGCAGTGTCCATACGTTACTGAGATAAAACAAAAGATTCGAGACCCGTTGAATTTATGCGTTATCGAACTCAGTTTGATGCCGGGCCCAAACAATGGACGATCGTGGCGCCCCATGCGGAGAGGGGTGGCACTGCAGGACAGTGGCCGCGCTGACACCTAGCGGCATCTATTATTGACTAGAGAAAACTATCATCTATTGTCGCGAAATGTAAGCGCGGGGTGAGAAAGGTTACGTGCAAATAAATGGAGGTATTTTATCGTTTTCTTAAGATGACATAAAGATTTAGACATATAAGCACAATACTGCCCAAGCTTACGTAGATAATAATCCAAATTTATGTTACTTTCATTGTCATTTATTACAAAGTGTAGAGAATGCAACGATACACAAAAGTTTAATTTAGAACAAAAAGTTAAACAAGAAAAATACATTCAATGGAAAAAGCAAAGTATTTTGCCAAAAATATTCATAAGCTGTCATCAGACGACTGGACCTACGCCAGATGCGGCAAACCGACGACAAAATATTTCGCTGCAAAATACTTACTCAAGCAAATCACCCCTCCGCTCTTTAAAATCACTCCGGAGAAATTGAGCGGCAATTTGTAAGAAGTTAATCTATGACTGACATTTTCTGTGGCCAAGAAGCAGTTTGGAAGACTAAATACCAAACCTATAAATAGTTAATAACCTCATAAGGACATAATTCTCTTCATAATTACACGGTTATAAAATCTTATTTGGCATATTTTATCAATAAACTTGTTTTTAATCTTATTATCATCCAATTACAATAAAATGTGCATCAAATCTTCTTTATTGCTACGTAAGAAATAGTGCGCACTTCCGCATATTTTCCTAAACGCGCCATTACTTTAAGTCACTGGCTGGTTGTGCGGTTATTTATGCCTCGCATTAAAAACAAAATGATATGCCTTCGCCGCTGAAAATCTAAAAAGAATAAGCAATAAAACGATAAAACCCAAATCTGATACATACTAGGGCCCAGTCTCCCGCAGGGCGTAAGAAAGAGACGGAATTATACATCGGCGAAATGAATTCGATGCTACTGTTTCATCTCTCACCTCTATCGGCTGGCGATCTCTGAACCGTCCTAACTCATGCGTACAATGAATGCGAGTTTGGACCATAATGCAACAGCATAGAGCACCACTATCGAATGCAGATTACAACAAATGGATTTGAGATTAATATAGTACGAGTGCCACCCCCGTCTCATACCACCCCATTCGGCGTTCAGCATTCAAATAGGAATCGAATGGATGACCAAAACATAATATCGTTGGAAGATTCAACCGCCATAAATCAAATGAGAAATAATCTGTTTCGGAACGAGATAGTCGCCGATGGCTTGCCACCATAAAAACGCAAAACGTTTTGTCTGATTGAAATCGTTACGGCGGCTTTTTTCGTGGTGCTATTTCCTTTTTATTTTCCTTGATGTATAATCAATGTGTTAACGGATGGCCGCCAACTGAGGGCTTGGAGAGTAGATTTGCTACACAAAAGATTCTGATATTGAGTTTGAAAGTAGTTTCTCTTTTCGTTCTTTTATGTTAATGGCACTTTCGGTGGCGCTCGGTAATGGTTTGTGCGAATAAATGTCGCACTTTAGTCCCGGACACATGGGACGCTTTACACATTCCCGTTGTTTATGACGCACGTGTGCGTTTTAATGTTTAATAATTTCATAAATAACGTCGATTTTAGACTCTCCCGGTGCGAAATGTAAAATTTTTGTTGAGCTTGGACCATCCGAAGTCCAACTGCAAAGGATTGGGCAAGATGCACCGAAATTCTCATATTTTCTATTGTAAGTCATACGTTTTCAACAATGCATGAAAACAGTTGTAAAATATGTGATCAGTAACTATCCATCTCAGCTTTTTTGGACTGAACGTACACCCGTCAGCAATTTGCTAAAAGTAAACAAGTTTGCTGATTTCATTGCATTTAACGATTGGTTGCATGTAACTTGGCTGAATAGTTTTATTTGTTTTACAATTCTAAAAAACTTATAAACATCCTAGGATCGATGTAATTTATCCTTTTTACCTTATGTTTTTTAGGACCTTAATTCAAGAACCAATGTGCAAACGTGGAATCATAAATTTATTCGATTAAAACTAATAACTTCAAAACTGCGGTACATATCAAATTTCATATTTTTAATATATCCGATACAAGTTACGTTGGCAGACTTGCCAGTCCAGTAAGGCGTAAGGCTACAAAACAAATTTCATTAAGTTAAACGATACCCGTCAAATTATAATCTAAAATGTACGATAAAATACTTAGCAGATTGCACCACATGTGGTCAACCTGTCTCATAACCACGGCACATGCCATGCTTACCTTCCACAATTATTACTGCGTAAACATAAAAAACACTTTAAAGAATTTCACCTGAGTGCAGTCGAAAATCATCTTAAAATTTTGTGAGGTAGAGTTCACAATCAATTGGGTTTAATTTTCCTGGTTCCGACCATCTGTTCCGGATGATAACTATCAAAAAATTAACAATTTGTTTAATGTAAATGAAGCGAGGTCAACCCGTCGATAAATTATTAGTACGCACACCGATTCCTTTGGACTTTTATGCTCACCGAATGTCACCTTTCCTGAGCCCAGTATTTGCTTATCGGTACAATCGGGGAACGAATTTTAATAGCACTTTTTTATTTGTCATCACGTCTAACAGCTGCTGATTTGTAATTTAAGAGTAAAAGTGGCATTGGTCGTTTTTATTTCCGTCACAGTGAAGTAATAAATCGAATTGCATTTTTTATCATAATGAAATTAACAATTGATTTAAATGAGAGTCTATGTCACAAGATTATAAAATTTGATTATTTATAATATTATATTTTAAATAAATGCCAGTTACTGCCAGGCCTGTTAAAGCCCTTTCAAACGATACGAAATACGCAATGCTACAAACTTTTTTAACAAGCAAACACAAAATTAACACATTATCCAAAGCTTCGAAACTCTAACACAAACAACGATGCCTGTTGCCTAACCTCGTTTACGCAAGCTGTAAAATAGTTAATTTTGAAATTTATTACACTAAGTTTGTTAGTATTTGTGGATTACGTTCGTGATCACTCTTCATTTAGGTGTCATTAACAAAATGATATATTACAGCAAATAAAAAAACCAAATTAACCAACATCGAGCTCCAAATAGACAATCGCATGTTGACAAGTAATTATCAAAACCGTTTTCTTCCAAACTTTTTTTACAGTTCCGTGACTGTTTAAGTAATAAATCTTTGGCTAATGAGATATTTATGCGAGCCGAGTCTTCCTGTCAACTATTAATCCTTCGTTTGTAATAAAAAAGTGTGCAGTTTCAATATTATCGGTTCGGTTAGGCACTGCCGAGTAGATGACAAATCGTTTTAATAAACCATCTGACTTTTATTTTTGAGACTAACAAACGTCGGTGACTGTACCAAGGAAAAATTGTACCTTCTTTCGTTCTTAAATGTTAAAATTGTTGTGTAACTAAAAAGCTGGAAATTTACTTCGTGATGTAAGTAATGTATTATAATGAGGTTAAAATAAATAATAATAACAGCCTATAACTGTCCCACTGCAGGGCAAAGGCCTCTTCTCTTATAGAGAAGGATTAAGCATTGATCACCACCCTAGCTCACTGCGGGTTGGCGATTTCAGATAAAATATCCAGGTTTCCTCACGATGTTTTCCGTCACCGTTAGTCAGTGATGTCTTAGAATAACTAAGAAAGTATTTATAACATCGATAAAGTCACATTGATACTTGTCCGGGTTTGAACCTGCAACCTTGTGCATACAAATCCGGTATGTTAACCACTAGGCCACCACGACTCTTTTATAATGAGGTTGTGCAATAAATATAAGAAAAAAGAAAATAAACACATATTTTCAGACGACGATATCATAGTGTAAGTGTCAAATGAATTCTGTCGTTATTTAAAATTAAAAACGCATCACACAAGCGTTAACCTTATTATAATTTGTCCCATTAATTATAAATATTGTAAAATTTAAAATTCAATCTCATACAAAATGATAATTAATTCAATAACCGTTACCATAATATCTTTATATTTATCACTTAACACTAGTTTTAGTTAAAAACCGTGTCATATTTTAATCTGTAAACGGTATTATTATTTAAAAATATTAATGCTTTGGTAGCGTGATAATTATTCATTGGCATAAATGATACTAATAGTTAACAAGAAGCTTTAAAACGATAGTAAATACAACATGAGGGTGCATTTAATTAACATAAAACCTGGCGGTTAATTGGCGTGTAATTGCCGTTTAGTAAACTATAACTCAGTAAGATAACCATCGGAATAGATAAGTTTCATCAATGTTGTTACAGCATGATTCATTTGCATTGCTTATACTGATCTTGTGTCGTTAATTTTAAGTAATTGTATGTTATTAATTAACATACGTTACCGTCTTTAAATAAACGGTTAATTTTTTTTTAGAATGGGGTTCTTCATTTTATGTTCGACTTTAATTAGGATGCTTCGTAAATATCGATTGCGTGTAGCCACTTTTTGTCTCAAGGTATGGGTGCAGGCAAATTGAGGTCCTATCTTCGAGCTAAAGCTAAAATTTTATTTTTACCAAGACGAAAATAACGCAAATTAATTTGTTAAATCTGGTGTTTTAACAAATTATTTGTTTAATTTTGTATCAACAAATTATTGTATACAAACCGCGGAAATCTAAAAACTTAAATTACTGCGTTATTTTCAGTAAACAAAGATTACTACGATCCGTACTACGATTATTTCTCTCACGCATTTACGATGTCGTCATCATGATTATCAATTAGCGATCGAAACGAATTATCTTAAGACCTTTTGACTTTGAGAAGAATGTAGTTACCCCTCAGCTATCATAACTAACATTAAACAACTATTATGCTAATTTATACAAAAAATTATATTCACTAATTTGTGTCGTTTGATTGTCACTTGTCAGCGATTCTGATGAAACCCAATAGCTAATAGTTATTGTTATTGATATAGAACGGTCCAACACAATTTCCCCAATATAATAAACAATATCAACACCAACAAAGAGTCCTATTTATTTAAGTCCCACATCAAATATTGACTCCAAACAATCCACGGGTCGAACGATCAGAGCTATCGAAATTCCGTACTCATTGGAGCAAACTTCCTCGAATTAACATAAGCGTTTAACATGAACAAATAGATGTACCGATAAGCACGATAGTCACGTAATGTTAGCTATTCATTACTGCAATTAACACTTCGAACTATAAATTAAGAGTGCGGCCTACCGTGACAGGCGCGCCTTGTACGATGTGCATTTTTATGTAATCGCGATAGATTTTTAGACGTGCGATTTGTTTTGCCGTATTTTGATTGAATGTCTTATAATTGTCATTCTTACAGCTCTGTATAGCACGTTTAATAGCAAATCATCAATAATAGAAAATGTGTAAATTGACAGTGTAAAATATTTAGATCATAATCATGACCAACAAGTTATTTTGTACTGCCATCAACCATTACATTAGCATAGAAACTAACTTGAGAAAAGGGCGAAGTTAGTTCGTAATAATTATGTATTTATTCTAGACTCATCAGAAGAAGTACTTGCTTATTCTTACCTTACAGCTGGCACCTTAGTGTAAAACTAATAAAAAAAAGATCATCAAGTCTTCCGTAACTCCGTCAAAATTCGGAACAAAAAGGTAAATTTATTCCACGTTGACAGGAAGCAATAAATAACGTTCTTTCTGACCACATGGTTCGAATAGTGGACAGCGATTCCCAGACCTATTTATCACAAGCTTACTAATTAATTAACATAGTAAATATTATGAATGCCACGGATATCGATACTTAAGTAATGCAAAGGTATGCATCGATGAATCGATAAGAAAATTAGTTTGATCGAAAATGTTTGCGTGAATATTTCATCGATGGTTCGTTGGAAATAATTTGAATATTTTTACTAAAGACAACTTGTTCTTAAAGATTTCAGTGATGCGTGTACCTGAATTTTGGTTAATGCTATGTCACGGGCGAGTTCGATGACCCAATTGGTCTATTGGCTAAGTGCTACTCTTTTTAAGACTCGTTTGGAATCCCTGTAGGAGGATAAAGCATGACCATGTACAGAGTTTTGTAGTTTACTAGAAAACACTGGAAAGCCCTAAAGTAAAATAATAAGATAAAGTAAAATTTGGGGGCGTCGTGTTCATCAGCTATATCGTTTCTAACCCCTATTACAATATTTATGGGACTTGCTGACTAAATTTAGTATTGCATATGCAAAAATTTTGCTTTCTTTGCTAATAGCCAACCACTGATCACCAGATTCTTCTTTGATGTTTAGAGCCGGCTTGAACAAAAACTTGTTAATATTTCTTGCATCTGAGCTTCTCTGCTTTATCCCATATAAAAAACTAGTCCAAAGTCGTGCCCCTCTGTAAGCACCCTTACCTGCTGTTGCAAAGTATCCAATTTATATGAAGGTCCTTCAGATAAAAATAACAATTTTCACTATTCATTTGCACCCAAGAAACAAGTGAATATAGTTGAATATGATCCTAGGTTACCTAACGTTATACATTTCCACTTCAATTTCTGTAAATTCTAAGCCTGAAAAGATAAAATACAAACCCAGAACTTTGCATAATTTATATTTAATTAATATTACAGTAACCATCTGTAGCAACCCTCATCAGGCTACCGAATTACAAAATGGCAGTTATAAATCCAAAAATAAAATCCTCTTTGGACCAAACTCAGGTAATTTATTGTGGTACTGCGAATAATCACGAAGGTGTCGTATAAATCGTGGACCATTTGTAAAATAGGAATTACGATTCGCCATCCGGGCCATTGTCACCCCTCTCTACCCTCTATAGATAAGTACTTTAGTATATGTTACGGAAGCCGGATAGTTAGAAATGAATATTCGGTAGAAGGTTGTTTTTGACAATTTTCTTTGAAATTAACAACAGTATTGTACTTTAGGAATACGTTACGCATTAATCCTGGCAACTTATAAAATACGACGAATTCATTTCCATCGTTTTCTTAGTCATCGGATTTTATATGTAATTTTACTCAGTCTGACTCTCAAAGTTATTTCTTCATTAAAATTTAATGATGAAATAAACGTTTTTAATTAGAGTTCGTAAAACGTTGAAGGTTTTATTCCATTTACGACTTGTCGGTTTTATATCGCTGAGTTTATTGGGTATATAATAAATATAGGTAGGTGCTTAAATAAGTTATTCAATAATGCTGGCACTTAATAAATAAATGTTTGTTTTAAATTTTTATAAACAAATTTCTGTATAAATATCACGAGATATTTGTTCTAAATTCGAATATTTGTACTAGCAAGTTAGGTCTATCGGACAATTCCGTAGATACATTAATAATAATAATAATAAATAATAAAAATGTTTATTTTTCTCATCATCACACATACAAACATATTACAGGAAATATCAACAAAAATAGAGACTGGTGTCTGTGATAGGTAAAACCTGTGTTACAGATCACCAGGCTACCCACCGAAGAGATTCACATAATCTATTGTTAAATACAATATAAGGCTAAGTATGAGATCGGAAATCTTAAAAGTAAATTAATTAAAAATTAGAGGTAACTTAACAAGAATGAGATCAAAAGTTATAATTACATTAATATAATTTTAAAATTATAATTATAAAAATTAAATTTATATATTATTTAGATAATAAAAATATCATGAAAAGTTAGAGACAAACAAAACATTATTAACTTAACATAAAATTTGAATTGTAGAAATTAATAAAACAATTATTTGGTATTAATGAGATATACTCAAGTTCCAATTAGTAACTAAGTAAATAAAATTAAACCAAATTGCAATATTAAATAATGATAATGAAATAAAATCAAATTTCAATATGTAATTATTGAAAACATAAGAGATTAAAATTAAAGTTTGAAGTTGGACATGGTAGTAAGTGATATGTAAGTTGAGTATGTATGAGGTGTTGTGTTTATTGTGTGTGTGGGTGTGTGTGTCTGTGTGTGGGTGTGTGTGTAAGTGTGTGTGTTTGTGTTAGGATATGTAAACACTATGATCTAGTTTGGTGGTTTTAGTAAACATTCAGTGGTATTGTAGTCAAGGCTTTGAAGCCATAAGCAGACTTCTTTTTTACATTTTACTTTGGTTACATTATAAATCAAAAGTTGTTTATTAATTATATTGTATAAATAGGGACCAAGGAACATAAAGAAATTTTGGGTTAAGCTATTATTACATCGAATTTTATTACATACCGCAGTGTTCTTTCTCTTTTCTGTGAGTTTTTTTGGATCAAATTTTAATTCCGAATGCATTTTGAGGATAGTTGCTAGGATAAACGTTTGACGTACTGTCAGCACTTCTGAGAGTTTATACAGATCAAATGTTGGGTAGCGGATGGGAAGAAAAAGACTAACTTTAAGTATAGCCCTTTGAGCACGTTCTAGGTTTATAAGAAACGTTTTAGCAGCTCCACCCCATGATGTAATGCAATACGAAAGTAGTGATTGGCATAATGCAATGTAAACTGATTTAATTACTGTGGGATCGGCGACGTGACGAAGAGTTTTAAAAATGTAGATTAATTTACGCGTTCTACTAACAAGAGTTTCAATATGGTGTTGAAATGTGAGTCTTTCGTCGATTATTACGCCTAGATACCTAATAGAACTTGTTTTTGAAAGTTTAGGGCAATCGCAATACTTGGAAGATTTCATATCGCAGGAGTGGGCAATTATATGCAAGTCGGTATGCTCTTGTTTCCTGCAGCTATATGACATAAACTTTGTCTTGTCTACATTAAGTGTCAATATATTTTCATAAAGCCATTTGGTAATTAGGTTAAATCCCTTTTGAGCGAAATGATAAACCTCCTTCCATGATTCAGCATAAAAAAGTAGTGCAGTATCGTCAGCGTAAGTGATAATTTTACCATTAGTAAGGTTAATTTGACATAAATCATTGATGTAAACTAGAAACAATGTTGGTCCGAGAATACTACCCTGTGGAACCCCGTATTCGTAAAGAAGCTCGTCACTTACCCAATTATCGATTTTTACAACCTGTTTCCGCTTTTCAAGATAATCCTTAAAAAGTTGTAGAGGTAAACCCCTGACTCCCAGATGTTCTAACTTACTAATCAGGATAGGAACAGATACTGTGTCAAATGCTTTGGCTAAATCTAGATATATTGCAAGAATTTTCTTTTTTTTGTCAATATTTGAAATTACAAAGTCAGTGAGTAGATGGACAGCATCTGAGGTTGATCTGCCAGATCGAAAACCGAATTGCGATCCTGATATCAAATTATTTTTCTCTAAATATTCAGTGAGTCTAGAGTTCATTAAACGCTCGAGAATTTTAGAAAGGATGGGAAGAATGGAAATTGGCCGATAATTATTGACACAGCATCTGTCCCCATTCTTAAATATAGGTGTTATTCGAGACTTTTTAAATGCATTTGGAAAAGTTCCAGTACTAAATGATAGATTACAGATAAATGTTAGTGGCGGGGTAATTACGTCATGATATTGTTTTAAGAAAGGTACTGATATTTTGTCAACTCCAACTGCACAATTATTTTTCAAGTTCATTATTAGTGATTTGACTTCACTTTCAGTTGTAGGTAAAAGTACTATTGATTTATGAAATGAGTTTGTGACCTGCGGAATGTTTTGGTGTGATATATTACGTTCAGCTAAATTTTTACCGATATTTGCAAAAAACGAGTTTATTTCGTTAATGGATTTGGTTGGATTATTTTTACAAATTAAATGTGAGGAATGTTCTTTAGTCTTTTTTGTATATGTTATTGTTTTAATTACGTCCCATAATTGTTTATTGTTCTTCCCTGCGTTTTTAATTAAATCTTTTTCATAATTAATTTTGAGCTTTTTCAGAAGGTTGTTACAGAACAATCTGTATCGCTTATACGTGCCTTGGGTTATTTCACAATCAGGATGCTTTTTTGATTTTATATATAACTTGTCACGGTTTTTCATACACCTCAGGAGGCCCGGTGTAATCCAAGGCTTTATGATTTTTTTTCTTCTTGGTATGGTAAGTGTTTTAGTGTTTTGATTTATAGCCTGGGAAAGTGAAGTTATAAGGAATTCTGTAGCCACATTAACATCTGTCATGCTATACAGGGGAGTAAAATCAATCGTTTTTATACTTATGCTCAATCCATCAATATCTACACTGTTTTTATTAATCTTCTGAGTCTGATATTTATGATTAGTTTCTAAGTAAAACATGACACTATCATGATCTGTTACGGATGTGTGTGCAACAAAACAATGCGCAGGTAACCTTGTTTTTAGTATGACATGATCCAGACAGGTGCGACTGTGAGTAGGTATAGTGTGGGCTGGCAACAATCCATGAGACGCAACCATGTTGAGGTATGAGTGTGATCGCTGATCATGTGTACCAGCGACAATATCAATATTTATGTCACCAGTCAAGATTATGTTTTGGAAAGAAGAGTATGTGTGAAGGCGTTGATCTAGTGAATCTAAAAAGCTATCTACAATTCTATGGCTAGGCGGACGATAGATGGCAATTATTATAGTGTCACTATTTACTTTCATGATAAGGCAATTTGCATCTAATATTTCAGCTTCATCGACCGAGTACTGTGTATCCTCCTTCCAGTAGATCACAACGCCCTCATTCTGTGTCTTATTATTACGAGTAGCTGCTGCTTTGTATCCGTTTATGTCGGGGATAGTAGAGTTAAGGCCTAACCAACACTCGGTTAGTACTATTATGTCCCATTGGGTTTTTGATCGTATTAACAGTGTCAAAAAACTTTCTAAATTGCAGTTTATACTACGTATATTCTGAGTAATTATCTTTAAGGAATTGGGCATGCGTTGTACTATAGAATAGCATTCATCTATTTCGCATGATGCAGATTGAGCAACAGATACAGAGTCTAAGTCGTTGCTTAAATTCAAAGAAAAATCATCCATAATTTGAGAAGAAGTAGTTCTGTAAGCACCTAAATGTAATGGGGCATGAAGCCATTAGTGTTACCAATTTTAAATTTAGAATTTCTAACAAGTTGTTTACGTATAAATTGTGTGTAGTAATGTTGTGTGTATTTGTGTTTTTGACTTTGTGTGTTTTTGTGTAGTATAAAAAGTGAGTAATGATAACTATAGAAAGCATAATTTTTGTTATTATGTGTTTGAGTGTGTATTTTATATCCAATAAATTTGCAAAATATAATAATAGATACAACCTTGATAATGCTGTGAAGAATAAAGTAACTAGTCACATGCTAAGTTCAGATTTCAACTTATTTATATCTTCTTCTTCATTTATGCGCACACTTAACTCTCCTTGCCTTTTTCGAATATATATTTTTCCTCCAGCAGTCCAACAGTACTTATATTCGTTTGTTTTTGCAAAGTCACGTGCTAGGAAATATAATCGTCGTTTTTTCGGAGTTAGATTTTCAGCAAAGTAAATGTTCTTTGGCGGCCCTTCTATCTGAATGTGAGACGTGTTAAACTTATTATCTTTATGTTGATTATTGAATCTTTTACAGTGCTCCATAATATCCTCCTTCATAATAACTGAAGTAAGGTCCACAATAATTGGCTTATTATCAGCAGTTTTGGTGTTTATTCTAAATATATCTCTTATATCGCTTTTCTGTATAGGTAGTTTCAGTGTTTGGCTAATTTTATTGACCAGTAAAAGAAGATCATCCTTAGTTTCTCCGATTTTAGGTGGAATATTTTTAATTTCGATGCTAGTTTGTTTTTGTGCCATCTCCAAGGTTTCTATTTTGGTTTCTAACGATTTTATATACTGCATATTACTTTTCCGCTCCGTTTCCATATTATCAAACTGTTTTTTCAGATCGTTGTATTCGTCAGATAGGTGCTCAACTGACTTTATAATTCCCTCATTTTGTCTACGGATATCATTTATTGAGGCTTGTAAAGCGTCAAGTTATTTATTATTAAGTGCGATTATTAAAAATTGATAACGACATGAAAACAATAAGTATATTCGATGTATTAAATCCTTTACACGTTTCCAAAAACATGTCGTAAAATTCGTAGGCATGAAGATGTTCAGGTTTCATTGTTATTGGGTACTTAACCTTAAAATGCGAAGCCTATGTCCGTATTGCTCAATATTCCTAACTGACAGACGCTTCTCTTTTTACTAACTTGCCGCAAGCTTTATGCTGATACCTACTTACATAAAACCTCCGCAAAATCATGTCAGGGGAGAGGAAATTTTCTAATAAACGTGTCATGCACTCGACTCACGATCTACGACCGAAAATACACCAGGATATGTCGGTTCTAAGGAATTTTTAATAGTTTCACCCCTTCTTTAGGCGTCACCGCCTAATGTATTTGGAATCTGTCTCGAAGCTTTATCTATTGGAAATGGCTGTTTCGAACTACTGTTGGCCTTACGAACTACTTTTAACTACGAGTAATAAATCCAGTGTAAGGCCGGCTACCGTCTCTGCAACTCTGCATAGCGGGGAGAGCGGTGTGAAATAGCCACTGGAATTGTGTATTATTGTTCTAGAATGTTCTCGGGTGTCATTGTATTGAAGTGTTGTGAATACGAAAAATAAAAATCCCGTGTATCAATGAATCTTAATTTATATAAAACAACAACACCAGGTAACCAGTTGTGATCCCTAAATTGTCTACTCAGTTATAGTTGAGGTTTGTTTAAACAAAAGAGAAATGTTCCAGTTAGCCTTCAGAAATCTAATTCAATTAAATAATTTCTTAATGCTTTAATAATTTAAACGCGCACCCCAATAAAAAACATCGTAAACTTGCCGACTAATTCTTATTTCGGCCATAACAGGAAAATTGTTTCTTCCAAGTGCTTGCATAATTAAAATTTAAACGTATTGTCCATTCTAGCCCGACTTCCTCGTAGTACTGTATTGCAGACTGGGGCTTTATACGAATCTCTCCTCTCCACGAAAATGCACATTAATATTAAATGGCTTGGAAATGCTGCGTCGTGGAGGCAAGGAGGGGTGAGGTGGCTGCAATAAAAAAGCAAACGGGCGTCGATGATACACCGAAGGTGGTTCGAGACTCACTTGTTTCTTATTGTTTTAACAATGATGCAGATTTTTAGTACCTACTTCCATATTAACGAATGCTAGCAAGCAGATTGCGGTGGCTCATTTGAATTCATTGGAAACGAAATGATATGCACACATTTCATGCATAGTTTAAATTGCCAATTACATTACGTACATAACTTTAGATTAGTAGATACTCTTTGGACTGTCAATACATGACATCTTACACATGCTTTGACTATAAATTACGTTGTTCAGGTACCGGAAAAAACTGATATAGGCATCCATTTATCTTCCATCCCCGTGTCTTATACCGTTATTCTCATGTCACATACCAACAAACGATTTAACTCAGAAGCGTGCAACTATCAACTCTGAAAATGTCAACCGAGCCATTTCCCTTACAAAGCTTGCCGTACGTGTTTTCCTTATATTAACTACGTAACACTATTCCCCCTTTCTCCCTACCCCCCACTAGTTACAGCATCCAATAAGAGATGGCGCCCGAACAAAACTAGCGTCAGTGCTCTCTCTCGCGAGCAATTTACTCCTTACACTAATTAAAAGAGCGAGCGAGAGATGCCACGCCCACAACTGAGAACAAACAGAAGAGGGGATTGTAGCCACCAATAGGAAAGCTTGATTATTTGTAATTAGAACGACCCGCTCTTCCTTTTGCCAAGATGACCAATGGGATTTTGTATTAAGCGGCATTATTTTGTCGTCAAAGGAATGTCTGTTAGTAATTTAATTAAAATTTTCCACGATTGTGAAACGTTCTCATTTGCTGAGAGCAATCTGTGTTGCGAAATGGGCGTTATGTTTTAGATTCGACCAAATTACTTTTTACGGTCCGTTTCTCCGGCGTTTTCTTTAATTGATGTCGGTACAGTCATTTACAACGGTAATTTAAAATTCTACTTTTACGACTTTTTTCTGAGATTACTTTTTGTGTATTTGTTAACGTAGATAGGTTGTACGCTTAATCTTGAATTTGTTAAATCTTGAAATGTATAAGGTGTACTTAAATATTCAAAGCTACAGTTCCCCAAACAAAGCCGTACGGAACAAGACGCAATATTAAAACTAGCAGACAATCACAACCAACAACTTTTCTACAAACGTTCATAATGAAACAAGAAAATCAAACTTACAAAAGAAATCTAGAGCATTGTAAGTAGCTGAACAAAACTTTCTCATTCCGCAAACCATTGGAACAGCACAATCATTCAACTAGGAAGAATCAACCGGTCACAATGAACAGACCAACTTTTAGCTGCCAGTTTGCATATAGAGATAAAAGTGGGGAATATTAATGTGAATCGCCCCGACTCCCTCCCCCCTTTTCTTGGGGAGGAAGAGGAATGGGAGGGAGGCACTTTCTTCCACGGAGGACCACGGGACAGTCGTGATTTTAATTATATTGCGACGTGAGACGGGAGTTATGGCTTCTAAGAAATTTACGAATTTCTGATGTTTGTTTACGTTTACGAGATGCGATTGGAAAGTGTAGCGAGTTTCTTTTTGTAATTAGTATATTAGATTATGTAGATACGAAAGAAGATGTGATAGTTTTTTTTTATTTAAGTAATGTATTGGTCTACTGATAAAGAACGTTATAGATTGACCTATGTATGTTGTTTATTTTCTAATTAGCAGGCTTACTAACACCCATTTTTTTATTTTATTATTAGTTTGATAAGATTACATTCCTAGACAGACAATGCCTTACGTACTTACCTTTCTCATTACAGTTTTATTTAAAGTCACGGTTACAGGTTTCTGCTTTTCAGTCTGTATAAACTCGAATAATTATTCCATAAGGTAAAACAATTATTCTCTAAGCACCTTTACTGCTAATTTTATAACACAACCGAGGAGGAAACTAACGCTTTTCATATTAACAATGAAAGCATTATGACAGCGGCTGTATTCACAGCGCCATCAATCGTACACGTTCAATACATCACGCGATTTATCTCATAAAATACGTAGATAAGCAAGGAAAAAACTAGTAAAGTTACAACAATGGGGACTATAAACTTAACCCCTTATTCAACTAAACATTCAACTCACATAAATATCTTTCGACAAACTAATGTCAATGTAAGAACGCCATTACTTGAGTTAAACAAATTCCAAGATCTCGCTGCGTGTGTGTGCGTATGTGTGGAAACGTGTATGTGTGCTGTACGATGCATATACGTCATAGTGTTGAACCTAGGGTTGTCAGGAGATGAAAATATACCTAGGTTCAGTTAAATAAAAAAGCTTAACTATTTTGTTATTTAAGGTAGCTTAATGCTGGAAATTCTATGCTCACTCAGGCAGTGATGACCGAGTGGTATGACCGTTGGGCTTCCAAGTCAAAGCTCGTAAATTCAAACCCAGGCACGCACCTAAGTCTTTTCGAATTCATGTGCGTACTATAAATTAGTTATCAGTTGCTAAAAACGGTGTAGGAAAAACAAGAACATCTTGAGGAAACCACGTTCTGGTTTCCTCACGATTTATGAACAACGAACCTAAGAGATTTTTCAACGATGTGTAAAACCATGTCAGAGTTCGCAGGCGGTTTAAACTCTGACACCAGGTTTTTCATCAACCATACGATAAGAAGAAAACGATGATAACAATTTAGCAAAATATTAAAACTAAGTTAAGTAATCTATACAGATCCTTCAAAATTACATTGATATAAGGACACAGACGGATTTTGGATCGCGGCAGGCTGTTCTTTCGATCGCAAAATGTTCGCATCGCCAACCCTAGTTATAGGGTGAATATGCATATGTGGGAGAGTATGTAAATACGTAAACGTTAAATTGTGAGGATGTGTGATGTTGAGGCTCCAGAGCGAGAGGTCTCCCTCATTATCGACCTCGGGTCACGGCGCATGCTCCAACTTTAGTCTCAACCCTGCTAACGAACGCCTTATTGCGACAGCGGTTCATCGGCGTAATTGAGTTACGACTTTTTACGTAGCAATTTCGTTTTTCTCTTAGAACCGGGTCGCACGCTAATTGGGGCGAATTTTTTTTTCTTGCTTTCTTCTTGAACAAATATTGGATTAGGCGCGTAATTCGCTTCAAATAGGTTAGACTTTGAAGGTATTTCGCTGTAATGATGAAAGTTTTATTATACATTTATTTTGTAACTACGTAAACTTATTATAATGTAATGAGTTGTTCTTTCAGAATTTTATGTTAATTTGCTTTTTTATGTAATGTTTTTGGAATGAGAGAGTGAAATGGCTAATTATGTAACGGCAATGGGTGCTTACATCAACGTCTGACATTTACTGTAGATCGTTTTCGTCTCGAGAGCCTTCTTCATTTACAATCGCTTTTATAAGCTTTTCCTTTTCTTTGTTGTGTCCTCGTAAAAATTGGAGGCGAATATAAATCAATTTTGATTCTTCAAGTAATGTACAATATTTTGCGATGTAAATTGATGTAGGTCGTTGTTTTAATGTAACCTTAATTTTAGTAGTAATTCGAAGTAATATAATGTTCTCGGTCTACTTTATTCTATGTATTTAAACAATTTGAAAGTCGTTGAATATGACAGTTAATTACACGCTTAATAATATGGTAATCAGTGAAACCAAATATGATGCAAAATATACTTAGAATTACAATAAATTGGGTGTTTTTATATGCTTTATTAGATAGGTAATGTATATTGTTACAAGAAACATTATTTGAATAAATTAACACATTAAAATTCATCAACTCTACCAAAGTATTGTGGCTTACGACAAAGTTTATGAAGAAAATTAAAATCACCATTCTAGTGTATCTACACTATTAATTAACATGCTGGTTATAATCAATTCTAGTACGTATATTAAAACTAACATCAATCTAAAAAGAAATGTCGCATGAAAAGTTAGAGCTAGCGTGAACATAATATTCATATTCCAAAAAAAACAATTGAACGTTGACGCGTCGAATTCAAATTCGGCACCGCCATCTTTATTATTCTGCACGTTTGTTGTGTGAACATTGTACAATTGATTCGAATGTGTCCGAGAGGCATGCGACCAATGCAATGGGGATCAAATATTCATTAAATGGCCTCTCTTGGCTGTGGCTCCGGCTTCATATTCAGCAGACGTAGTTGTTAATAGTTCGCCCGGCCTGCCTTATCTTCGACACTCAGACTTTAGTGCGACGGAGAAAGTTTGATACTTGGTGTAGTAGGTACTACTATACCTATTTAAAACTTGATTTTTAATTGTTACTTTGTCGTCATAATTATCTGCCAAAAATCAGGTTGGAGAAAAAGGTATGACTAATTAATTAATTAACGAAATGCAAATTCTGTACATTTGCAGGAAATAATACAAAATTTTACTCGACAGACGAGAGTTTAAGCTAGGCTTTTCGAAGATTTGACTTTAACGGTATATCTAGCCCCTTGTGTGAGTGAGTGAAACGTATACCAGAAGCAGGTTTTAACGAAAATGTTTATATAATTATGTAAAATATTTATAAATCAAACTATTATAGAAGATAGCCAATTAATTGTCTCCAAATCCATTCGAACATTATATCCAACTGATATTTTCTATAGCGTTTAAATGTATATTAATTAGTGTAACGTTAACTAAGTTGCATTATTCAATCACCATAATATAGACTTCAGAAATACTATTAATAATCTGGTGCCATGTATATTCAAAGTTATGTTCTAGTTCCTAATGTAAAAGGATGCAAGCCTATTGCCATTAACCAGGCACAAATCCTGATTAAGCGCTGCCACTGACAATTACCTAATGAAAAAACTCAATAACACTTTGCCTGACCTGGGATTCGAACCCAGGACATGCTCAACAGTCACGCTTAGCGATCACTAGAATAACGATGCAGACAATAATTTTCATGAAATCTGATAAAAAATACTTAAAGTATCAAGATTGGTTAGTTCTAGTAAATTACTCCGTTCCTTACCTACCTTATATACCTACCAAGACTGCTACAAGGGTAGCGAGGGATGGGGTTGTTCGTTTGTTAACCAACCACGTTGTCATAACATGGATTTGGAATATTGTATCATGTAGGTACCTATTACAAATTTTACAAAGTATGTTGTTGTTAATAATAGAGGCACCTTAAACTGTTTGTGAGTTTGTTATAGTTTCATTCGATCGTCTAACACAAACCTATTAACATAATACACCGAATTGATAAACCAAATAATTTTGCACGAAAACTTGGGAATTAAATATTTATTTTTTAGCAATAATATTTCTCTACCGTTTAAATTTTGTCTAATGGAATTAAAAGCTGTATTCCTAAAAGTGCTATACTATCGTTTTAGATAAATCAGTTAAGTATATAATTCTGCACTAAACAGTCCATACTTTTAGGTAACAATTTATATAAAAAACTAGAACCATTTTGATATAAAATCAACTGATTCCTTATACAATATTTATTTATTATGGAAAATAATAATAGTCGTGTTTGTGGTAGGTCCTTATTCTGCTAGCAGTGTGGGAGGCTGTGGCGCGGTCAGTGGGGGCGTCGAGCGCAAATTAATCTCCATACGTTGCGCTCGCGCCGCCCGACTCTCGTTATTTTTGTATTACTTCTATTTGAATGGGTTATACAATTAAAATTTGAAGTATTTTTTCAGTTACAATATTTTACATTTCGAGATTGTTACAGTTATGCAGTTTGCTAAAATGTTCCTACAGCAAATTTACATAACATAACATCACGCCTGTATTCCCCGAAAGGGTAGGCAGAGGTGCACATATAGTACACCCAGATTTCACCAGTTATGTTTTTTAGGTCCCAATGTAATAGGGGGCGAGCCTATTGCCATCAACAGCAATTTTTTCTGAATGATACTTCTGTTTTTTACCAGCCCCCTAACCATGAAGTCTTAAAGCAGGATATTTTCCGTCGTGAAAGGTAGACGTCGTTATGTGTAAGGAAAACTGTCCTGGTTTATGAGTTCTTGGTAAGGGGGTAGAAAAATATATATTTTCTCTACAGGTGGGTTTTTATCTAATCCTATTCTTTTGAAATCTTTTTACTTACCTTTATGTTATGAAACTGTTTCATTCTTTCCATCCTGTATAAGTTTTAAAAATCTTTGGTCGTAGGATCAGCTTTAATTAAGATAATATAAGAAATTTTATTTGCTCCGACATGTGTTTACATACAGAATTAGTATACATGCGTGCAAGATCTTAAATAATAGTGGCTCACGACATGCCTGCCATTTTTCATGGCGTCCAAATAATTCATTAATTTTATTCTTTATACAAAGGTGAGCAAGATATACTTAGTGCCTTAGCCATTTTCTACCTATATATTTACCTATGTATACAAATATTATACAAATATATAAAATGTACTTCCTTATTATTATTTTGAAAACTTGCATTTACGTCCGTGTGCACCAAACTGAAATTGCTTCACTTTGTTACCTGCTTGGAGATTTAGATTTCCTACGTAGGGCTGAAAATCAGATGTGGTATCTTTATATCGTTTGTTTCTTATGTATTGATTATATTTGTACGATGATGTAACTTCTTAGACCATAGAGGTCTAAGTTACATAGTACAAATAATCAATTGACATTTGACAAGTTTGATTATTTGGTTCCTATCTATGGAATTTAAAAAAAAGCAACAGCAATCAATTACAGAAGTACTTAAATCAAATTTTTAAATCAGTTCCCTTTCTCCGTTTTCAAATCTCCATAAGTTATGCTTACAATATGTTTACCACCACATTTTATACGATAACCAAGTGAATAATCACCGCATACATAATAATGTCACAACATTAATAAATATGAACACGTGTTCCATAATTTACGTCAACGCCCTATTAACTTGTCGGTAAAAAAACAAAATGCTGACAGCCCTATAGCTACTGTCAAAACTTAAGTCTCAAGTACCATTTATTTGAACAGTCCACGGCAATAATGTATGGAGATTAGGCGGAGGACAGACGCGCTTGCCCGTCCGTTGATCCGACATGATACATCAACGTCGCGGTGGACAGTGGACACTCCCCCTTACGTCGGATGCTCAACATTCAACGTGATTATATGGATGAGGCAATTGGCTTTGCTTTTGTACGGCTATTTTTATGCAAAACTTTTATAGTATAGTAACGTTTATAGTACCTAGTAAAGTGAAAATACATTTTTATTGTTGGAAATCTATTAATAACATAAAAAAATGTGAAGTTGAGAAACCGAAATGAAAGAGATACTAATTTTGTTAAGAAAAAAAACATTTCCGAGAGAATTCCGAGTGACGTCATAGGCATATAAAAGGGCATACGTAGGTAGAAAATAATTATTAAACACGTATAAAATTACAGGGACATACAACCCACGACAAGTCGCAAAGACGTTCTTCGAACACTTATTTTGAGACACCCTTAACTCGTCATAATTGCCATGATGTCGTCAAATTAGACGAATTCTGAGAAAACACCCAATTTTCTGTACATTTTTGTAAAATTACCGAGAAAATAAAGCCCTATTAAGGAAATCAACAAACCTTCTAACTGATAGATATATTACCAACGAGTTTCTAGCACCTCCAAAATTCGTGACTCATTGTAAAAGACTAATAGCAAACTAGATGTTTGTATGTCAGCTTTGCATACTGTCCGGCGCTTGTTAGCCGGGGAATTAGTTGGACCTGCACGATGATTAGTGACTCTCCCACGTACCCGGTCATTATGCGAATCGTGCCGACGTGCTAAATATTACGAGGCGTTAACATGACATGAAGTTACGGGGAGTGTGATTTTTTCAAGTATTAATTTCAAAGAATGAATATGGGTTTCTTTAATAAAATTCAATGTGCTCATTTTGATTTGGGATACTAAATTATGGCTTTACTTAAGGGTAAAATGTAAATGTCTTCAACAACATATAACATACGCCTGTATTCCCCGAAGGGGTAGGCAGAGGTGCACATATTGTACCTACACCCACATTTCGCCAGTGATATTTTAGGTCCCAATGTATTAGGGGGCAAGCCTATTGCCATCAACTAAGCACAATTCCAGACTCCGTGCTGCTACTGAGAATTACCTAAAGGAAAAACCCAATAACACTTTGCTCGGGATTCAAACCCATAACCTCGTGCTCAGCAGTCGCGATTAGCAACCACCACTACTAACGAGGCAGTCGCAGGATACCGTCTTCTAAATACAAAAATGTAAACACTGAACTGTACCCAACGCTAAACTATATCGGATCGATATGTGCAACACCTACCTATATAATAAATTCCTTACGAGTCTAATGTAGCATATGTTTATCAATAATACGCTGAAAACGTTCACTGAACGCAGAGGCGCTTAAAAGCTTTTGCTGAAGAGGCGTTCAGTATAAGCTCTTTATTAATAAAAATACACCTCCAGCCTGCATGTTAGAAAATCGTGAAAATCTCGGATATAAATCGACTGGATATGGTACACGAGAATAGATCAAGTAATCTCTGTTACCATTTGTCTGCTCTCTATCTCTCTACCATCCAGCATTTGGCAATCAATTCCATTATCATACTAAATCTCAGTAACTAATAACTTTTAAGATGCTCTACGAGTAAGTATATACTACAAATGTCTTGCAAGTCCCGCCATCGCTCTTGAAAGGATTCCAGTAAGCTGCATTGTGCAGTCATTATCTTTACATCCCTTGCTTGGAGCGCAGGATCCCTAATCTGTGCGCACCGCATCCCGAGGGGCCTACTACTTGTAGCTCTGGGCTATTCGCTGGACTTGTCACGTTGGCAGTTGTTTCTACAACATGGAGTTGGTAGGTTATGTCAATTAATTTTATCGATTTCAAGAGGTACTGCGAAGGTAGATAAATTATCAAAGTGTCATATGTAGCCTGTTCAGTGTCCCACTAAACAAAGGCCTCCCCATTATTCTTCCACAAAATCCTGTCCTTAACTATAATTAACTATAAAAAGTTAATGTTTTGGTGTCTAAACGTAATTCAATTGGCTGGCTGATATTTAATGTAGTTTCTGGAACATGCTAGACATCACTGAGTTACGCCGAAACTATCACCAACTCGTAATAATAAGCGTTAGTAAATCAATGCTTGTTCTTATTTAAGAGAAGAAACCTTTACTCAAAAGAAGGATACTAACAGTTTAGGTTCACTACTCATTCCTGATAGCATTCTCAGTAATTGTATTGAGCACGTATAATGACAGGTCTATTCCAGTACACACGGCAACGATAAGGGCACACAACAATGTTTTCGTTCGATCAGAAGCTCGTGCCTCTGAAATGAAGTTGGGTATTAGGAACGTTCCTATCTCCCGGACTATTTCCAATTTGTTTGTTAACATTTCCCCCGGTAAGCATACTACAAGTTTTGTAGGATAGTTACAACTAGTTTGTCGGTTGTGTTGCGAGTTTGATTCTGCTGCAGCTTTATGAATATGATGTCAATTTGTACGTGATGGCTGAAGTATGATGACTTGTTTAGATTTTACGTTTTCGTATAGTATGGAGTTGCTTGTTGGTTATTCTTGATAGAAATGACAATTATGATGGAAAATGAATGGAACTGTGTTGTTAATTAAGCCGATTGTCAATAAATATTAAACAGATTATCATTTTCTAAAATTAAACTGAAATAAACTTTTTATTACACCAACTACCCAAAACCACCTATCGGTTTCGTACGTAAAATTTCAAATTCTTCGATAATGACATGCTGACATTAACGAAACATCAAGGCGTATCTACAAACCGTGCTCCAATAACTTACCATTAAAACCAAATAACACGAACGATATAAACAACAATACCGCCCGAAGCCAGTCCTGAAAAACTCAATTTTCATCACACAAAGTCATCAACACAAAGTGTCACAAATAATCGAAATTAGAATTTATTAGTGCTACGTAGGGGTTCAATTTTGGTTCCGTGTGTAGCAATAATGCGTAAAAAACTCATCTCCGTCACCCTTCTCCCTCCCCCGCCGCCCCCTCCCTCCAGGGCCCGGTGAAATATGATGTTTTCCCGTCCCGTGTGGACACGATTAGAAAATTCGTCGCGATGCGCTGTAGGCACTCAACACTATACTGATAGTTTTCATACGAACGAGTGTAGTGTTTCATTTGAATATTACTTTCGTGTTTCGCCATTTCGGGCTTCTAATCTGAATTACTTCATATGGTTAAGTGTAGATATATTTTTAATAGTAGCAATTGTTTAGTTGTTTGTAGACAAGATGTACATACCTCAGGTGTGATTTAATGTACACCATTTTACTTGTGCTTAAAGTTTTGTCCAGTTGTTTTGGCATAGACTTTTTTATATACAAAATCCCATAGCTTGAATGTACTGGAGAAATATTGTGAAAGCTTCAAGATCAATTCAGTCTATTTCCATCCTAAAAGAATATCAGACAAAGCCCATCACTTAACATTTTTCTATTAAAACAAGAATGTAAATACAATATATCCTAGTAATATGACGTCACCTATTCCTTTGCATTGCGCTAATGTAAGCATAAATCACGGGGGCTGCCCTGAGTCCAACGAAGGATCAAAGCCTATATATCAAGCTAATGCTGATATGATATGTTAAATAAATATCGACGCCAGGATATTGGGTTTGGGTTCGAAATCGAAAATGAATGTGACATGTGTACAAAGTGAAATGCTTTTGAAATATTTATTGGGAAAGAGACAATAGAAAGAAGTAGTTTACATACATATATTCTGACGACCTGATTAGCGCAGTGGCTAAGCGATTGGACTGCTGCGCTAAGGGTTGCGGGTTCGATTCCCGCACGGGGCAAAACTTTGTGCGAACCACAGATGTTTGTCCCGAGTCTGGGTGTTTGTGTATGTGAATATTTCATGTTTGTGGAACGCACCTACGATACAGGAGAAATTCCTAGTGTGGGGCGATGTTTTTTTTAAAACAAAAAAAAAAAAAAATTTAAACCTTTAGCCACCTACGTTAAATTAATTAAATTTGAATGCAGGTGTAATGCATAACAATCTGTGTATCAATTTGAATTTAGTTGAAAAAAAAAGAATTATTAGATGTTTTCTACCCGTCAAACCTTGGGGTAGTGCTAAAACAGATCACGGTAGATGCACAAACAGACGTGTGAGAAGACGGAGACCAGCAACAATATAACAGAACATATAGGGAAGCAAAAGTTCTCTGTTCAAAAATCTTGATAACTTATTTAGCTATTATGACGATTTGTCATATTTTAATAAACTTATCTACTACCTAGCCCGGCGAACTTCCTTCCGCTTTGTCACTGTTTAAACCTTACCTGAACCTTTACAAATATTTTGAAACCAAAATTAGCCATATCGGTCCAGCGGTTCTCATGCTATGGCGTGGCATTAATCATTACATACATATTATTATTACATTACATAGGGAAACAGGGATTAATCATTACTATTTCATTATTCATTAATGCCTATGGTACAAGGCTTTTTACGGCTGATGATAGTAATAGTATTGAAGATGATTTGAATTTGATGTAAATGGCGATGAAATTTGTGGAGGTAGCTGACACCCTGGATAAACATAAAGGCTTTTATCCCATAAAAAATGTAGCGGGTAGCTCCGCGGGCGCAGCTAGTAGTCAATAATTAGAAGTGTTAGATAATGTTCTAGCAATACATTCTCAGATATAAACCTTTAGAGCCTGCAAGACTTATTACTACGTTGTCTACAAATTAATCGGGCTTAATTTCTGCTACTGTAACGTATACAAGTAGGTTGGTTCTATTGAAGGCTGTTGTAGTGTAGCCAACACTCCAAACTAATCTGTTTGCTTTACTTCATATCTATAATATTATATAATGACAGAACTGCCGACTGCTATATATAACATAACCATTCCTAAACACTGACTTGCGTCACTTACAGCCTACCTATATGATCTACATACTCCGACCGGCACACACTTTAATGGTATTATTGGAAAATTGGCTCCGCGTCCCTAGTGTTGACGAAATTTGCTATCACTACACCGCATCACAGCCAATAGGGTGTGTCGGTTCACACTATCTACAAAAGAAATTACATGTTCCTCTCTATCAGGTGGGGGTGGGGGGATGACGTCAGAACAGCGCCTCGAATAAATGTGATGGAAATTGGAGGATTTGTTTACCCATATTCTCACACTTTTGACACTAAAAGGTAGAGCGAGCGTGTGCATGTGTGCGTATGTTGGTATTGTTTTAGTGCGGACGTGTGCGTGACTGAATATTTCGGTGAAGTGTGTTTGGGGACTTTTATGATGGTTAGTTAGTAAGCATGGTTAGGGTTGATTCACACTTTCGATGTTTAGTCGTAAAATAAAGAAAATTGAAATAAAGATTGATTAAAAATTTCATTTTCTTTGTGCTTTTGACTGACCAAAACGATTAAAATCTACTAAACAGTTAAAAGGAAAATGAAGTTCCCATTTTGGAAGAAAACTCTTTCCTATTTTTGTACAAAAGTATTTTTATCGATATTGAATTATTTACGAACTACACAGCTAAATTGAATTGAGCATCATCAACACCAATTCATATCAAACTAACATGAGTAACAAATATAACTTACAATTCAACTCATACGTCATAAGCCTATTGTAAGTTAACACCACGACACACGGCAACCGAAGTCGTGCCCAATTCAATTTATTTAGCGATTTTCAGAACAAAAATATTTGGGCGAGCTATTTATCAGAGTTCGGAGGCGTCGTTCTACCAACACATTTATCCGTTCACCTCGCATACAAAACTAGAGTGCGATTACGTAATATATTCCGGTGTCGTGTGCCTCCAGCCATTTTTCTATTCGTTCCCGACTTTTGAAGGCGTGCGAGAGACGTGGTATTACGATGCCTAATTCAAAGGAAATGTGTGGAATGAAAATTGTTATGTGTAAGAAGTAATCGGAGTAGTTTCGTCGTGTTATGAAAAGTGGAAGGAAAACAAAGGATGTTTAAGATGGTTCGTTTTATAGCTATTTGTTGGGTGTTATAGTACCAATATAACAATGTCGCAATAATAGTGATATTTAAGTAAATAAAGAAAGGAGTTTTATATTTATTGTCGCAACCACCTTAATATGATTGAAACGGGACTCAGTTCAAATGTCGTCATTGCTTACAATTATTAAGAGCTATTAGAATACTACACTCTTATTGTCAATTTGGAAAATAATAGACCTGTATAAGGTCCATCTAACCAGACTTTTTCTCACCGTATTAGAAGAAACTTATGAAGTGAGGCTTAAGCTCACCAAGTGTATTTTATGTCCTATTTTACTTAAATAAATAAAATTAACTTTATAAATAAAAACTATTGGGTGACAGTGAACCGTGTTTGAAATATCACACAGTCCTTAAATAACCACGAGTAGTAATTCCAAATAAGTGCCAAACCATTATCATAAAAAACGTGTCACAAAAACCCATTCTAACATTCTCCTTACATCCAACATATCCTTATATGTGACTGTACTAACTTATGATAAGTAATAACGCCTAAAATACTGAAGTACTTCCTCATAACATTCGTAATAATATCGCGTAAATTTAGTCGAAAGAAAGGACCTAATAGGAGGGCCGGGCAGCAGTCCAAGCTTATCTGGGAAAGCGTAAAATTTATGTTAATGACACCCCTCACAAGGGGAAATAACATAACGTTAAAGTAAAGGAGAAGAAAGCATATCCCGATAACGTGTCCTCGTTAAATGAACGAAAGGGGAGTATTGGTGAGCCGTTCGATTTGCATTCGGTTCATTATTGTGACTATTGTATCGTCGAGGGACGGAGTTCGTTGGGTTAGGTTGTAGCTTTTTGTTGCTCTGTACAGTGTGTGGATAAGTTGAGGTAATTGAGATGCTGATTGACCGCCGAAAATTATGTTCAGGTGAACATAAAAAAAACATTTTCAATAGGATTGTTTGCATTCATTTTAATTCATTATAGGAACGTTGTTTTGGATCTAATTTATCCATGTCACTCTGTTGATTAGGTTAGGCAGTTATTTTCTCATTAACTAGCTTCTGATTTACACATCTTGGCAGACTACCATAGTTACCTACAATACTTCTACCTAAGGCAGAATATCCAAGTAAGCACTCACATTTCCCTTAATACTCTTTGGTATGTTAATCATCATTTCGAGCACGCTTCCAAACATCATGTCGACTGCCACAAAGATGGAATCCTAAAAACTACAGTAGCACGCAAAAAACGTAGCTGGAAGCGGGCAATTCATTCGTTCTCATATCCGGTTATCGCCGGTTTATCATACGCCCGGGGCCCAGTGTAACTCCTCCCGAGATTATTTTAAGCTTCAACCCTTAACGTTTGATTAAAGTATCATTCTTTGTTGGAACTGCCCTCTTTTGCTGGACACTATGTGGGTCAGATCGAATTGTTATTGCTAATGTCTTATGAGCTCATTGCTTTAATATTAGAGATTAGTATCGACTCTGCTTGGAATTGCACAGTAACCCCCACAGGGTCTATGTTTGTTGTGAAAAAAAAATTACATTGGCAGACCAGCAATAAGATGAACTGATGGAGAATGTAATATGTGTAATATAATGTAAGCGAATGGATTGAAGACGAATGTCACAGATCTAGGAAGAATATTATTATTGTACCTAAAGCATAAAGAAGCTTAAAAAAAATTGTAATTAGTTTGGAATTTCGGAAGCGTAGAAAATTTTATTAGGGTATAAAGTAGCCTACACAGGTCAACCACCGTAAACATAGGGTCGACAAACAAATCATGACGACCTGATTAGCGCAGTGGCTAAGCAATTGGACAGTTGCGCTAAGGGTTGCGGGTTCGATTCCCGCACGGGGCAAATCTCTGTGCGAACCACAGATGTTTGTCCCGAGTCTGGGTGTTTGTGTATATGATATTTCATGTTTGAGGAACGCACCCACGGTACAGAAGGAATTCTTAGTGTGGGGCGAAGTTGTTTAAAAAAAAACAAAACATAACATCACGCCTGTATTCCCCGAAGGGGTAGGCAGAGGTGCACATATAGTACACCCACATTTCGCCAGTTATGTTTTAGGTCCCAACGTAATAGGGGGCGAGCCTATTGCCATCAACCGGGCACAAATCCAGACTCCGTGCTGTTACTGAGAATTACCTAATGGAAAAACCCAGTAACACTTTGCCCGACCCGGGATTCGAACCCAGGACCTCGTGCTCAGCAGTCGCGCTTAGCAACCACTAGACCAACGCGGCAGTCAAATATACATAACTATATCAAATATACTTATGAATTAAATTCCAATCATTTCAATTTTATTTCAAGTGATAACTTTACTTGGTCATCGTGCGGAATTAATAGTAGGTGCTTCAATGTTTGCCCTTCAGAAAGTGCAATCATGTGAAAAGAGGTTGCTTCTCTTTGTCCCCTACTTCCCTTTTCTTTTATAATTTGTCGCCTCCGGCACACGGACTCGGACCGCGGAAGAAATGCAAAGTCTTAAAAGGTTTTTTACTATGTTGCAATTTAGGGTGACGCAGAATAGATACGAGTGTATATGTAGGTACTCGAGCCCCTAGTGTTGGTGGAACGTGGCGTTTAAATGTACAGCTTTGACGTATTTCTTCTTTGGTTTCCGTTTTATCGTTTATATTTTAGACAATAACATCAATTTTCTTCATTAAACCCTTTTATGTGTACTTAGGTAGTAGACTTCCAAACTCAGATATAATTTTAAAAGAATTATCAGCATCATGAAAATTATATTTATGTCTATTATTATTATTTCCGTTTTAAATTAAATATTATGCCTATGATGTGACCCTAAGAAATACCGAATGAGGAGTAAACCCTGTTATATTAAAATAAGTACGTACCTACTTGGGCTATTTAAGATGTTCAGATGTGAGTTCCTTGAAAAATGTTTCATGTTTATTTATACCTGTGAATGGACCGCAGGTTTGATTGTAAATAAGGAGTATTTGTTTGACAAAAATACCCATACAATAAAGCCCTACGGTGAGAGATCTACTTAGTTACACTTTCCTCTAAAAAATCATGTTACAAAGGTTAATTTATAGGAAAATATAATAAATACATTATATAGCCGGCTCTCAAAGAGAGATGTATTTCAGCAAAACCAGTGTCGGAGGAGTATTAGTACGAGACATGAAAATATAATCTTTATTATTAAATGGGCCACATACTCCCTCATAGATGTTTTTCTGCAAAATAACTCACCTAGCTAAAAGATTTATTTATAAAACTAAGGTTTATTAAGGTATAATGATCCCAAACGTCCCATAAAGTACAGCCATTGATTTACAGCTCCAACACATACAACTGAATCCATTTGCAATCCGCTCCCACAACTATTCCAAATAAAAGGAATTCCTCGTACAAAAGGGAAACCTGGGAAAAAGAAATAAAAAATATAATAATTCAAAATGGCGTCTGGCCACTTAATAACTGGCTGACACCATTGGGAAATATAATTTAATTTTTCTTTAGCGCCGTACTGTTCGTTCCTAATTCAAATTTGTATTTCTGTCCTTGTCTGGCATTTCCTCGGTTGTGTCCCCCTCTCGCGCCCGCCCCCTCAAACTTCCGTTTGTTCGGGCGCCCCGTGTCACCCAGTGTTCTGGACAAGAAATATTTGCGATATTGTGTATTAGATGATTTGTGTATTCGCATGTACGTGGTGGGAATTCATAGAACGTACAGTTGTGTAGAAATTGTTAGATGGTTACTCCATGTTAATAGGTACTCTCATCAAAAGTTTTTAACAAGCTCCAGAGCAATGCTGTCTGTATTCAGCCTCTGATGTATTCCATATTATTATCTATTATAAGTTTGCGATGTACAAAGGGAATTTATTTGTGTCTACGTTTGTTTGGGAATTGAAGAACAGTAGGTAAACGATTGCACGTTTGAAATTAGGTAGGTATTAAAATAATTAAACTTTTAGAAAATTAACTCCAATAACTAGTCTGATGATCAAAATTAGGATTATAGTTTTAGAAAAGTTTTTTGTGATACATTCAAGGTTTAGTCTATATATAACATGGTATTGTCACAACTAACACCTGAAAAAGAGAAACTGACAGCCAAGAAGCATAGCAGAAGAAAAGGACCTATACCTACCTGTGGCATACTGGCTGATAATTATGACAACAAATACGATATGAAAACGTAAAAGCAGCTACACCACGTTACTTATCATACTTCGAGCCACTATTTCTATTACCATAAATTACTCGCCCAAAATCAGCATGCAAAGAAACCTCATGGTGGCCATAAAACTAGGCAAAAACTGTATTTACGGACACCGTCGAGGGGACAGGTGTGAAAGTAATATTCTAATGTTGGTAAGAGCGACCCGCCATCTATAATAATATAACCCCTCCCACACCTTTACATACACCTAGATGATGTATGTTATTTAGTACATGTAGTTATGTAGGTGATCTCACAATCGAGTTAAGCGAATGGAAGTTGTAAAACTTTTCAATATCAAATTGATGTCGTAAATGTTTTGAACGATAAATGATCGAAGTTAGCTAAGTCCGTGGCTCTGTCTGTTGAGACCACATTCTAAATTAATTTATGATTTTTATTTTCTTTCAATGTTAGCCAAATAATTCGGTCAACTTGATTAGTTAAGCGTTCTTTTTTTAAGATTTTAATTAAATATGGTAAGATAATTTTAAGATAATGAAATAAACTCACAGACCAGGCTGTTCTAAACTAAAGATCGTATTACTACTTTGACGAAGACAAAATGTACTCTCTCTCATTATTAGGTGTCTAAGAAATTGTAATATTAGGTTTCGCACCGTGAGCTCCTCTGCCTGCCTCGTTGGTCTAGTGGTTGCTCAGCACGAGGTCCTGGGTTCGGATCCCGGGTCGGGCAAAGTTTTACTGGGTTTTTCCATTAGGTATTTCTCAGTAGCAGCACGGAGTCTGAATTTGTGCCCGTTTGATGGCAATAGGCTCGCCCCCTGTTACATTGGGACCTCATAACTGGTGAAATGTGGGACAACTATATTATGTGCACCTCTGTTTACCCCTTCAGGGAATGCATGCGTGATGTTATGCATGCTGTTAGTGACAATTATTAGTTAACCAATCTCGCTGTGTATCATAATGTGCGACATTCGATAACAAAATGGTTAATACAGCCCCTACCTAAACTAATGATAGAGCAATGTGCTGACCTTAACTGAATGTTGTAGTACCACCTACTAGTAGGTGAGATGTTTGATATAAAGTAATTAAATAAAGACTCACAGTAAGGGCTAAAGACGCAAGAATAAAATATTCAGAATCCACAATAAAATTACTTGTTAATAATTGTTAAATTATCTTCTGTAGGGTCTGTTAAAAACATTGTTAGAAGCGCCATCTACCCTTTTCTTGTCAAACTATCTGACCCAATCGTCTAAACCACACCACTGTACCACGTGACTTACTGTACACCGTATGATTCTTTTAACATTCAGCTTATTGGTACTAGATGGCGCTAGACTTTGATATGATTTTTTGTTATG
Organism: Abrostola triplasia; assembly: GCA_946251915.1. Lineage (NCBI taxonomy): Eukaryota > Metazoa > Arthropoda > Insecta > Lepidoptera > Noctuidae > Abrostola > Abrostola triplasia. The sequence goes on from OX276433.1 coordinate 5,592,423, forward strand.
TTACCTAGATATTTATTTTGTAAATGGTTTTCGTATAGGTAATTATAGTAATAAACATGAAAGTTTTGACCTAGCATAATGTTTTATCTCATACATACCAAGTCATACAAAAATAATTTAATGGACTTTTATCGCCTTTTGTTTGCTTACTGTTTATACATCTTAGACGTTTTATTTGCGAAGATTATTTACTATGAGATACTACGTCTGCGGGTAATTGAACGAATGACTGTTAGCTAACATTGTGATGTACTCACTATAGTAACCAATATCTATACCTACACCATTTACTTATAAGCACCTACTTTATGGTGATGTTCTAGCTGAAACATTAGCTGATATTTATATAGCTTATAAAAGATTTTCTGCTTGTATAATTATCTTCAGTAGTTGGGAACCGCAATGATGCTCTTACTTAGTTTTGTTTTTAAAGAGCCTTAACCTATTCCTTACATCTTATTCTTAGGTAGCCTGTTCAGTGTCCTACTGCTGGGCAAAAGCTGGGCTATTATTTCTTCCATCTTTAGGAGCCAAAAAGTCAAAGCTGCTATGTACCACGTTAATCAATGGAAAATGTTCAATGAATGTACATAAATCTATAACGTCATGTAGAGCCAAATCAAATAGCAATTAGAAAATAGTCAACAGTCGGCACTGAACAATTCGCTCTCGTATTTGCCAAAAGATTGAAGTCAAATCCACTTTTATCTTCTATCTCATATTATTGTTAGAAGAGACGCTGATAGGAATACTTGTTATTAACAAGACGTATTTAAGACATGAAAGACGTATACAAAATGCACAAGGCACGTCCTACTGTCCCTGTTTCGCCAATTTATTTCAATGTCGCCGAGTATTGCTTGTTTGGGATCATATTAGGTGTTATAATAGGAATAATTGTGTATTATAATGTGGTTAATAGAAAGTATAACACGGTTTCCGGGTTTTTGTTTGGTGGAAAGAATATGTCTGTTATATCTATTACGTTGGCCCTTATTGCAAGGTAAGTCTTTGTTTTTATAGTTATAGTTGAATTTTGTTAAGTATTATTTGATGTGTGTGTATGACGACAAAAGGATTTGCGTAAGGTCAAAGAACAGAATAATTTAACGTAGTTTTGTTTCTATTTTAATTCACATTGCAAGCAATGAATTGTGTAGAGATATAGTTAATTTAAATTTTTGATGCTTTTAGCATGGTTGCCACAGAAAATGACATACATTCGACTCCTGGTATTAAAATTCCATAATTAATCTTTTAGACACTGACCCTTCTTCATTTGTAAGTGTACTCCCGTGTGCGATTTATCAGTCATTGCACCTATGATGCAGGGAAATTTTCATTGTAGGTTCGTTCTTATTCAGTAACTTTAACTGTACTTAAAATTAATAAATAAGTTTCTTACAGTCATTTGACGAGCATCACACTTCTCGGCGTTCCGGTTGAGATATACCTCCGGGGAACACAGTACTGGGCATCAGCTCTATCGCTTATCATCGTCACCGTCCTTACAGCAGTAATTTATTTACCTGGTAAATATACACTCAGAGATTTTAATGTATTATAGCATTGACATTGGGTTTTGGCAGTACGGTATCTAATAGGCTGTGGATAAAGACGGTTTTATTGCTTACCTTGAGATTCATTATTAACTGTTGTAGCATTCCTGAACTTCTTTCTGATTTTACTTGTGTCTATCAAAAACCAAAATACTGTTACGATGATGCCTTTTGTGTGAAATGAAAATAGTTTTATGGTACTTACTCTAGTAGATTAAAAACTTTTCCTCGTGTAGGTATCTTCGTATAAGTATTTAGAAAGTGGGTAGAACCAACGTATTCCATAAGAATTTTAACCGCGACCTAAGGACTTTTCTATTTTCAGTTTTCCACAAGTTGCAGTTGTCATCAAGTTTTGAATATTTGGAAATAAGGTTTTCGACACACACGCGGACGATAGCTGCAGTACTATTTGTCGTTAGCAAACTGATGTTGCTGCCTATCGTGCCCTACGTGCCTCTCATGGCTTTCAGACTAGGTAATAATTTATTTATCTCCGCTGGCAATTTCTATTTTTAGCACACCGAAATTACTACATATTACCTACTTAGAATTTTTCACAAAGTACTTCTGGGTGGCAAAATAATTCAAAGTAAGAAAGTGACCCATAAATTTTTATAAAATAAGATTGGTATAATTTTTGTCATTAGCTACTACGAAACATTTTGTGAAACAAGTGAGACTAGATCAAAATATTTATTCTGATTTCAGTAACCAATCCGTTAGTGGGACGTGTGACTGCAGTTTTGTGCGTAACATGCGCAACATTGAGTGCAGTCGGCGGATTAAGAGCTATTACTGCCATTGGCATCATGACGACATTCCTGGCTCTAGCTGGCACTGCTTTGCCAAGTGGACTCGCACTGTTGCCTATGGGGTTCAAGAAAATGTGGGAAATCGCCAGTCATGGAGGACGTTTAGTTTTATATGAGTACGTATAATTTTAATTTATCTTTATAAATAGCATTTTCTGATACTCAAAACAATTAAAATATCTTTTCAGTCCAGATCCAGAGTTAGCTCACCATACATCGTTCTTTGCAGTAACACTGGCTTTATCCACGAATTGGTTATGGAAGATAGCGTTAAGCCAGTCGACCTTACAGAAGCTCTTGGCAGTGCCTACTATAAGTCAGGCCAGATTATGCCTATTCGTGTCATGTGTTGGGGTGATACTTATGAAGCTTCTCTCGTGTTTCCTGGGATTGGCGTTATACGCTTGGTTCGCTGGATGCGATCCTTTGCTTACTGGACAAATTAAAAAGCATGAGCAGGTATTTTTTATTTTACTTTATAAGTGTAAATGAACTTTGAAGTCCATTGGTTTTCTGAAACATTCCATATGTTAATTTGTCATGTTTTCTATTGCATTGCAGCTAGTCCCACATTTCCTAAACAACTTATCTTTAATGTTTCCTGGAATATGTGGAATTTTCATTATATCTATATTCTGCGCAACAACCGGGTGAGATGCCATTTTATAATTTAATCTATAAGTGTCTTTATTTTAACGTTAATAAAGCTTAAATTAATTTACCGTTTAGATGTAAATTGTTACAGTTGCATAGCGTCGTTAATTAATTCCATCGCTGGAGTGTTATTTGAAGAATTTATTAGGCCATGGATGCCTCAAAGTACTAACGAGTTGGCCTGTTGTAAGATTATGAAGGTATGGCATGATATTGAACGAAAATAACATTTTCTTTAAACAATACCTACACTTAGAACCAAGATATTCCAATACTTCTACATAATTATTTTATTATACTTATGTATTCAAGTCCAAGAAATATCTGAAATCGAGAATCTACTGTCTACTTTATACCTATCCTTATTTTTCCAGTGCCTCTGTGTGTTGGTTGGCTTATATTGCGGGTCGGTTGTGTGGTTTGCCAAGGAACTGGACCGTCTGCAGCATGTTGCGTCAGGTGTCACTGGCGTCACTGCTGGCACTCTACTGGGTTTGTTCACACTCGGCATTGTTTTCTCAAGGGCTAATTGTTCTGTAAGTTATATCCTATGCGTATCATTAAGCTTTTTAATAATAATTACATTTAGTCATAGACTACTATGATTTTCGAAAACTTATATAGCGACATCTATTGACCTAGTACTAAACTATTCAGTACCACTGCAGTGCGCGCCCTCCTCTGGAACTTTTGGCACTTAATGTTACTTGCATTCGTAGCAACCCTCTTTAGTACCACACAATTTCACAGATAGCGTACAACGTGTGTAGGTAAGGTAGTTACACCTAAAATGTATAGATGTCGCTGTATAGAATAGATCGACGGTAAATAATTTTATTCTATCAGCTGATCACATGCTATATACACTATATCCTATGCATTTTTTATTTAAATTTTGTCTTTTATTGGTGTTACTAAATACTCGTACCTAAAACTGTTTTTGAGAGTATTTCATACATAAAAAGATTATTAATTATAAACATTTTTTTTTCTTTAATATTAATTTAATAAGTGTAATTATCACCCTATCAGCCTATTTTTTTATGATATTTAAAGTATTTATTGTATTGTAACTTTTATTTCAGGGTGCTCTAAGCGGTTGTTTGTTAAGCCTAATTTTGTGTGGATGGCTGCTCATTGGTGCAGAAAATGCGCTGGCCACTGGCGCGTTGACCTTTCAGGGTAAACCACTAGCGACATCGGGGTGCGGGAAAGCTAATTTCACACATATACCGGTCAACTTAACCACAATAGTTCCTAACGCTGCGTGAGTACTTACCTAATGGTTTGTTTTATTTACTCCAACTTTATAATTTACTGCCTCGTTGGTCTAGTGGTTGCTAAGCGCGACTGCTGAGCACGGGGTCCTGGGTTTGAATCCTGGGTCGGGCAAAGTGTTATTGGGTTTTTCCATTAGGTAATTCTCAGTGGCAGCACGGAGTCTGGATTTGTGCCCGGTTGATGGCAATAGGCTCGCCCCCTATTACATTGGGACCTATAAACATAACTGGCAAAATATGGGTGTACTATATGTGCACCTCTACCTATCCCTTCGGGGAATACAGGCATGATGTCATGTTAAAATATACCCATATTGAACCTTAGATTCCGTACATGAACATAACACGAGACTGCGCTCATGTTAGTAAATTTTTACGCACATACAAAAGTGGATGCATTTTTACTTTTTTTTCTCTTTTTTTATTTAGGGACTTTGAACCTTACAAGAGCATGTCAGTCTCATCGTAACCTGTAGATATGTAGAGAGAAATACTACGTTCTATTCAAACTGCACGTGAATTCATATATTTGAATAGCGTCTTTACTGTAGGGTTTAGAGAGTAGTTTGCAAGGTATATTACTCTCTTTTTTACTCTATAATACTATTTTTACTTTATAATTGACTAAGTATAGACTGAATCTTTGGTTCTAAGTCCATAGAAGTGGCCAATAAAACAAGAGGCAATTCTCAAACTATATTAGGACACACACAGACATGACTGGATAATTTTACTACGCAATAACAACAGTCATAATATATAATGGATAGTGCGAGACTCTTGAATTTGAGTAGACTTGCAACACTATCAATTTAATTACTCAAGTTGATATAAGGTATTATTACGATGACATGGCCCACACTAAATGCGAAACACTTCGAATAATAGTGTGAGATCAAGACAGCTGGTTCAATGATATTACAATGTATCCCCTTGGTTATTACTACGACTGACCCTGCTTTATAATTACGTCATATTATGAACCCTTCACGACATTGCCTTTTGTAACTGCTATCCGATTAAGGTATACTTATTGGACAATTTAAATGAGTTAAAGAAATACTTAGGTACCTTCAACATGGATTTCATCAAATTTACTGCCTTTTCTGAAACTTTACAATGCTCCCACTGACTGTAATATTCTTGGACAAGAGGTTAACGTGGGACCATTTATAAATTAGTTAAAATACACATAGGTAACATTTGGGCGTTAGATTGTAACATTAAGTCAACACACTTTACAACTAAAGCATAGTTATTATTATATAATATACACCGCGAAAAGCTTCAATACACTTAATGTCTCTCGGGACTAGCTGTCTGGAACTATGAAGGAAACAACCCTCCATTTCATCATAACAAAAGTTACCGTCCCAAACTCAATTAGAACGAGAAATAAAAACCATATCAGCTTTATGACATAGGAACATTTTTATTACGCCCCCAATGAGTTCACACTCGGTTAGAGGTACCAAGCAGAAGTTTTAATCTTCGTTCGTAACTTGGGTGATATCGAGCCTGGCTCACTTTTATTTCCCCCTTATTAAAACTTTACCCATATTACTATTACTCGATTCGCGCACTTTTATGACTTTTCTTCGTGGAGTCCTTTTTTAAACCGCGAGTGACTTAGATTACCTATTCTATATGCTGAAGTTCTGAAATCGTAAATTACTATGTTAATAAAGTTTTTATGGTGATGCTTTACTGTTCCATATTCATGCGGCGATACGGAGCAGATTTGTTGAAAATTGTAAATTTACCTCATTGCATAACAGATCCTTTGTAATTGAACGGGGAAATTCTGCTGTGCACATTTTTTCCGTAGCTTTAAGAGTAATCGTTTTTTTCCAAAGAAGAGAATCATTATAATATTACAGTGGCAGTATACAAGGCATATGGCTCCTTGAGTTCTAATAAAAACTGTTTTAAGTGATAAAGGTTTAGATCTTGTTAGCAGGTCCACCTAATTGAGCTCATAATCGTAGGTTACTTAATGACAATTCATTTCAACCTGGTCATTTAGCACTTGCTTTTTTGACGACATAACGAAAGCCAATCATTTTTTTATGTGGCTGCTATGTGAATATTATGTAGGTTATTTTTGAGAACACATACAAGAAGAACCTTTTGGTAAATATTATAAATGCTTTTGTTTTCAGAAACCAATTACCATCGAAGCCTCTTCAGTCCCTGTTCCGGATTTCATTCACATACTGCCCCTTCGCCGGAGCGGTCTCAGTTCTACTGATTGGAGTACTAATGAGTTACCTCACGGGAAAATCCAAGTCCGACTCCATGAATCCTGATGTGTTCTGTCCGTTAACACAAAGCATTCTTCACAAGTCCATATTGAGGAGTCCCGCTGCATCGCTGGAACCAAGACCTCAGAATACTCAGGAAGTGTACTTTGCTTTAGATGAGGCGCTGAAACATTTGAAGGATGTTATTGATCGATAAAATATATTAAAACAAATTGACCTCAGTTTTATTTTTAAGAGTAAATACACGGTCATGGCAGTCTTAAAATTTTGTAGAAAGTGTTACTGCAAAAAAAATGGGCATACTGTTAGCCAGAATTTCAAGGCACCTACTTACTTCATTCTTCTTTACTTTTATACAAAAGTACATGTGCCTATTTAAGTTAAATAAAAAACATAAACATAAATGACAGCTTATCCTAATTGAGTAACGGAATGTTTATTCCAAACAATTTTCTTCCGCATTATTGTATTTTCCAGATGCCTATATTTCCAAGCCAAGACATCAATCAAAGGTTTATGATAAATTCTGCAAGAAAAATGTGGGATTTCGCCAAAACCTTTCGGAGGCACGTTCAATTAATGGTTGGAGTACGAATGCGATTTCACGTTTGACTAGTCGCGGCAAATTTTCGCCATCACCTTCCATTATTCATGACGTTACGATGATATATGGAATGTCATTAAGTCAGTGTGAATTCGTCATAAATAATTCCCTCATTTTTTTGGGATTTAGGCTGTCGCGATAATTTGGTGGTAAACCCTATTGTGTTGGTAAGTAATGTCGGTTCATTTGTTACTTGTTAGATGACAGAATATTAGTAACAGTACGTTTCTTTTAATATAGAGCAATATCATGTATGTGATGTGATTAAAGACTTTCTTTCTTGTTATTTTGAAACCGGAGCGTCTCTAAACGAAACCGAGAAAGAATGTTTCGTAAGTTCTTACGAAGACGAGCCTTTTTGTACTGAAACAGTATTATAAGCTATTTGCAACGTCGCTACGTCCCAAACAGGCGTCGTCCACAAAGCAAGTCCCGTCTCTTCACAGCCGCAGACATTGCTTTCTATGAGACAAAGGGAAAAACATGCATAGTAGAGGTGCGTGCTACTGCTGCGTTTTAGACACGCCACATTAATTTCTAGACCGCAACTCAGACTGAGAGCCTACTGTCTCGAGTACCTCGTTCATTTACATAAGGCCATAACTTTCTCCAAAATGTTGAGGATTTTTCGTCTTTACTCATTTGATATAAAGACTGGAATTGAATATCACGATGGAACTTTATAAGTCTCATTTGTTGCTTTTTAGACTAGAAAATTGAGAGTGCCTTCGAGTGACTCCTAAAAGAAAACGTATGTAATGGTAATGAAGGACGATTTTTTACGTTCATCCCGCGCCCGCGATTTGTACTTAAGTTTTTTGTTGTTAATTAAGCGTTGCTTCCCCTCTTTCCATTTTACTGTGCTAAGTCGATTTTATAATAAGAAGTACTATGTATTTTTTATTACAGTTCGGTTTAATGGCTTTTAATTAAACACAGCTTTATCACTTAGCTTTCTTTTATTTAGCCGAGTATTTACTTTCGATGGTTTGTCTAATAATGATTCACCTGCGCGTTAAGAATTTTTAAATATACCATTGAAGATTTTTCCAACATACTCAGACATTGAGTGAATAATTTCATAAGATTAGTTGTAGCATTTCTAACCATAACTATTATTAAGGACACATATATCACAAGAAGCCTCAAGAATAAGCACTCGTCGAAGCATGAGTTATCAAAAAGGTAAACTATACCTACTCGTCAACATTCACATTACCCTGATACCGATAGGTGTATATTATTCATCTGTACAAAGCTACAGCCTACGTGACGAAGGCCCACCGCAATGGTATTGCGTACGCCATTGAAGGATCGAAGCGGCTAGACGCATACGTCACTATACTGTGCCCTGGAATTAATGTGCCGTGCCATTGCAGCCCCATAAAAGGCTTACCGCACCACTAATCGGTTGACCATTATTATTTATGAAATATTACGAATGGACACCCCATTGCATCACCATGGTACGATAAGCGTGTCATGCATGATTTGCTGGCGTTATTTGTATAGGTTTACGCTTCCGTATGTTTGTAAAAACAATTGTATTTTGGGACCATATCGGCAATAGATGTCGATAAAAATATTTGAACCTTAGTACAATACATATAATTATGTTGTATACAAGAATGTATTTTTTATACAAGATTCGATTTTTTATTATATTTTTATTTTAGTGGCCTTTCTTGCGGTATCTAAAGTTGCTTTCTTCAAATTAGCACATATGAAATGGTCTTTTAGTCGCCTGACAATGTCACCAGTGTATTACGTAAATTTGTCGATATATATAATTATGTTGATGATACTACAAGAACTGTTAACATTTAACTTTATACCTAATTCGAAGTACAAATAAAAGAAATACATAAAGAATGTCACGATGCATTCACACCCCTAGGAATACATAGGTAACCATTATCAAGAACTGCGTGTAATTTAAACAGAAAAAAGAACAAAGCTTTTCAAAGCTCACCAAAGTTAATGAGCAACAACTCTCCCTAAACGACCAAACTGACATCCAACAGAAATGAAAACACGAATGGAAGAAGAAGTCGACAAAATTAGCCCCGAGTCACATCTAAACACAGAGTTCTCACGTCCCCCTCTTTCTTACCTACTTATTTTGATGGACAAAGCGCCATTACAGAATAACCTTAAAAGCAACGATTCCACGGTACTCCTAAGTGCCTAAGAGAGTAATTGGGCATATCAACCGTATAAATTCCGCACGGTATTTGCATAAAATTTTACTGCGATGAAAGCTGTGTTTGGACTATTTCGTTTAATATTGTATTAGTACGGCAAAGTGAGCGTTACAGAAGTGGTTTTACGTGTTAAAGTTGTTTGTAAGTTTACCGCGATGTCGTCGCGATTAAAATGTATGAGCCGCGCGTGGTTTACAAGAGTTAGTCTTGTAAGAAATCAATTTCGTACCTGATAACATATTTTATTTTTATAACGGAATATAAGGTGCATTGTAACACACTGAGCTGTTTTATTTAACTTGCTCCGAGCTTCAGAAGGTTATTGGACAGATTTTACTTACAAAATAGCCTGTATAAATTTACGTTGTCTTTAATAAACTGAACTTAACTGAAGCGCTTTTTGTATTACTAACCTCCATAAACAAACAAAACAAAAATATATACTAAGTCTAGTAACAGACCTGTAAGTAGGTATTTACCTTCATAATCATGTTCTTGCTGAACTTTTACTATTTTTTACTATACTTAAAAATATACTTATGTATTAATTTTGTTAACAGTCCAATTAAGATTCAGTTACGTTTTTTTATTACGTACTAATCATAACTTCATTATATCAAATTAGTAAGAAGAAATATACATCTAAAGGTTTACTAAACACGAAAGAAATTAGATTCTGAAAGTAAACACATCGGACAGGTTCCGCTAAGATAGGATATCCAGAAGGACATAGCTAACTAAATCAATTACTAGAATCAATTCGATTCCTTTAGTCTCGCGAAACGAATTCCATCAGATTGGAAGCTTTTCAAGGAAAACCTTTTCTGAAAGTCCACTAGCTGGAATAACAGAAGTTTTTGTTTAGTTGACTTTGAATGAATATCAGGTTTGATTTTTTAGATAAGAATTAGATTTGTATTTACAACTAAGTGCCAGCAGTGACACAATAATCGAAATTTGTAATTTAGTAGTTGTGACACTTATTAATGTTTCAAATTAAGAATTTCAGTTTTTTTTTCCTTTTTAAATTTGATTATGAGTAATCTCACGGTCTTCCTAATGCAGAATATGCTTAAATAAGCGACCAGAGGTCTTTTAGTTCAAATGAATAAGTACTTAGATTTATACATGTTGAATTAGTAATTAAAATATAATAAAGTGCCACATTCGATAATAAAACTCATAAAGAGGTAGAAGCACTCATATTATCTCATAAACAAGCCATTCAACTTGCCGCCCATTTAAAAACAAGTGATCGTTCGAAAAATGCAAATTGTCAAACAAATTGTTTCTTCCACCGTAAACGTACATTATCTAGGCAATTTTCTTTGGGAAATGAAGTGGGCTGACAGTCGTATAGTTAACAAGGTTGGCTCGTGTTTAGAATTCGTGATTCGTACCTCTCGGAGTCTGATGTGTTTCATTAAGCGCGCTCGTGACGAGCAACACAACGATTTCGGAGACATTTTTATTCTTTTGAAGTTTGTAAATTTTAACGGCAACATTTTAGTAGGTTAGTTTAGCTAATATGTAACAGACATGCCACTTAGGGTCGCTTTAAATGATATAGGAAGGTATTTATAAAAGTTTTGGATTTGTAAAGTTTGAACATAATTCTTAACTTTTTAAGGAGGTTTCAAATAAATAATTGTACCTAGGTCACCTTTCACCAGCCATTTTATGGCTATAATGCTAAGGTTTATGTAGATGCACCGGTAATACATAACATTGTATTAGGTATATTTGTCTACGTATGACAACACAATTGGTTTTATCAATTGAGGAGTACCTATTTTTGGTAATTTTGATTTGGCCATCTTTAAGTATTTAGTAGATATTAAAACATTTTCTATAGGCTTTAGCATATTCCACGTTAGTTCTTGAACTTTATGGAGACCAAAAAAGTTGGCACTGATAAGAAAATTCCAGATCTCGTCGAGTAGAAAATAATACTTAAAATCTATAACCCCTTATTACATCCGTGTGAAATGTAAAAAGCTCTTAAAACTACGGTAAGAGAGCTAAAGAATTCTTCCAGTTAAAATGTGAGAACGCTTTATAGCCACGATAGCTGTTAGCACTTGAGAAATTGAATTTCGTTGGCGTGGCCCGCCTGCTGATTGCTTTCAACTGAATCAGCTATATTGCTTGAACCTGACTTGTCTTATCATTGGAACTGTTCGAGTGTTAGAACACCAGCTTTATAGAGATATAAATCATATTTTCTCTTCGCTATCTAGAAGGAAAAATAACGTATCCGTTTTCATGATTTAGTTATTTTGCTCGTTAGGTTTGTTAGCTGGTAAACATTGCCTTATTTTTCAATTGTTTTCGGATGAAGTCAATTAAATTTTAGATCCTTATTTCCACAGCATTTTCAAATACCCACTGACTTAGATTTTCGCACAATCACACATCAATAAAACATGAGTGAGTATTCAATTCAATTATTAAAGAGATTTCCAAGTAATTTTTACCAACAATCGTGGCAGAGCAGACAAGTTAACATCCTTCCTGCTAAAGCTTCAAGATTTGTAAAAGAAGTCTTACTCTATATTTCACTGGATATGAAAAATTTGGTCTCACTGGCTTAAACTACAGAAATATTTCAACTTGGCTAAGAATATGAAATGTTGCGACCAGAGTATTCCACGTGATGTGTTTCAGAATATGAAATAAGGCTGAGGTACGGACTCGTATGTTATTATATTCTATATTTATTAATTCTTTATGTGAATAAGTCTTACCACGTTGTAATAGCTGGCAAGTTTTCAATAAGAACTTTATTAAACTGAGGCAAAAAAAAAAAAGAATTGTGTCATGAACTATTGAGTACCTACTCAAAGACTTGAGATCCTAGTAGGACGTGTGATTTATCCAAGTGTGTAGTGTTTAGAGGCTTATAGTATATGACTGAAACTAGCACAATGACTGGCCCAAACAGAAAAGTATCGTTCACCTAATAGGTATGGTACCACTACTAGCTGACAAGCTTCTTCGCTACTTACGTCAGTCGAAGTCAATTACTCGCATACCCCTGTTCATAAAAAAATACAATTTAAACATGGACTAAATTATACCCGTCACTATCATTTGCATGTCAAAGACTAGATGTCAATAGACTTAATACGGGGTTTAGTTAATGCCAGTATGATCCGCGTTTATGAATAGGAGGGTGTGTGTACAAAACAAAACAAAAGCAGGTATTAAGTGGGCATTAAAAAAGTCAAAAACAAACGATGTCAAATGTAATCATAATAATCATCTGTCTAATGAAATGCTTTAATAATAAATTCTCGGTAAAAGCTGATTATATTTATAAAAGAATCGCCTTCGGTGTCTCCTTATTGCGGTCGTATTTTTCATGAAGATTCCACCCCGATTTCTTTGTAGGTATTTAATATTTTCGTCTTATTTTCTTTTGTGTTTAGAAAATTAATCACCCGTGTATTAAATAAGTTGTCAGAAACAGAGATTATGATTAAGCGAGACAACATTTAATTTATTCTAGCCAAGGATAGGTTTATAAGATAGATGAAAATATGTTTTTACATTTTCTAGTGTTGCTCTAAGATAAAATGTGTTTTGATTTAAGAATACAATAAGCCTACCTATAACTAAACCTAAAAGTACTGATTTGAATTACATTATCTACATAGTAATAAATAAAATTTGAAATATGACCAGACCATAACTATATTTTCCCTGAACTTGCTTCAAAATTTAAACAAAACTCATGCCTGTATTCCCCGAAGGGTTAGAGGTGCACAGTATAGATACACCTACATTTCGCTAATTAGCTTATAAGTCCAGTCTCCGTGCTTCTACTGAACTATATCATTATTATTTTTAAAATAATCTCTTGTGGAATGTTTTTTATCAATGAATAGCACTGAAAGAAGTGAGGTGAATAGGTTAACTGCTTATATCACTAACAAACGGTGCGTTATAGCACACATTATGGTTATGGTGACATTGCTCCCTGTACACCACTGACCTCTGGACACTGGACTGGCGATCGCTACTCATATGTGTGAATATTTGAAAATCGCCATATTGGCGCTGAGTGACAGGCGTGACAGCAGTGTTTGTACATGGAACTAAAACTAGTTATGTATAAAAACTGCCTTCTCCAATCTAATTAGTTTACCGTACAAAGAATGATGGCACTCCAAATCGGCACAAGGAATCGCTGTCATTTTGTATGGGATAGCCAGTCCAGTGTATTATAGAGGTCAGTGTTGCACGCACAAACAAAACAGGCTAACACAGACAACAGTGACAGCACGTAATCGGTGTAACACGGTTTTATTAGTTGATCGTCGAGCAGCGACGCGTGCGCACGTCCAACTAGTGATCAATTTCATTTAAACATGGAATGGTTTACTACCGAAGACGGTTAGTGTGTTTATATATTTTTGTTGGATAGTTAATTTAGTTTTGATAAGCATAGCGCTATTAGTTTGCTTTTCGCTCAGATACTTAGATAAATCAGACGAAAGTACATTCAACCTGTTTTAAGTGTCATTGTCAATGAATTTTTAAGTATTTGGATTCTAATAGCTATATTAAAGTTTTTGAGTATCATAGCAACTAGATGAATAATAGTTTTTAAAATGGTAGTAATCTTGCAAGATATGTCTCTACTATCTGTGTAGCAATTTATTTATTATAATCATCTAAATTTGTAAGAGATACCTATTAGCATATTGATATTAATTTTGTTATCAGTCAAATCCTAATCTTGTACTATGTGTAGGTACTATCAATTAAGTATATTCTTTATTTATTATGAAGTTTTGTAAATGCGTGTTACTATGTGAATTGTATCCTATATAATGTCCTGGGTTCGAATGCCGGGTCGGGAAAAGTGTTACTGAGTTTTTTCATTAGATAATTCTTAGTAGCAGCACGGAGTCTGGATTTGTGCCCGGTTGATGGCAATAGGCTCGCCCCCTATTACATTTGGACCAAAAAACATAACTGGCGAAATGTGGGTGTACTATATGTGCACCTCTGCCTACACCTTCGGTGAATACAGGCGTGATGTTATGTTATTCTTAATATACAGTTAGCAAAACGTTAAATTATATTGACTACCTATTTCAATTTGAGTCGAGTTTATTTTAGATTGCCTATTCAAGATAAAACATTCAAACGACCGGTATCTTTAGGTTTGTTAACGACAAATTGTATTGATAAATTAATATTTATTGTAAAACATAATTTTGTTACTGTTGGAAATTTTAAAATCTCATCTGCTTATTTTCTGCTTCTATCTCGCCGACTAGCAGAGGCTCTTGTTATTGTAGGTCTATAGCATGCCTGTATCGTAGTATAGCCAATCTATCATAAAAAAGTGACAAAGGCATCCAGTAGGTGGATTCTCGTCGCTAAAAAACTCATTAGTAGCACAGGTAAGTTTTGCACTAAGCACATTGCAGGTAAAGACAGGTTAGTCGCTAATATAGGTTACGCGTAGTTTATAAGTACATACACACATAACCGTATTCCGCGAAGGGGTAGGCAGAGATGCAAATTCGTACACCCACATTTCGCCAGGTATGTTTTTAGTTCATAAGTCTTGTACAAAATAATTGAATCTGATTTTGGAACTAATAAAAACGTAATCGTTCCAACGCGTCAACTTGCACAGTATGTCTTTTTATTATATTTATTGGGGACAAAAAACAGTAACATGCCAAGCTTAACCAAAAATTCTTAAATTAGTACAATACTTAGAAATACATTTATATAAAATACAGGTGTGGGTTACATGTGTAGTAACATAAATATTCTATATTTATGTTACTACACATGTAACCCACACCATTGTCCACGATTTCACAAAAATAACAAGTTAAAAGAGAACTGACAGTCTTTGACGAGAATCTACCTAATAATTGAATACAAGGCATAAAACTTCTACGAAAGATGTTCACCAGCCTTCAAAGAACTAATTACACTACCTAAATATCGAAGCCTTTAGATCTACATTAAAAAACGATGCCTCGATGAAACAGCTTCCCTTACATTTCTCTTTATGTGAAACTGAATCGTTCAAAGACATAAAAACGTTTGATAAGTAAAATGGTACTATTTTTTTAACCTCTTGCATTTTCTCGTTCATTCCAGGAAAATACAGAATAGAATCTCTGTCAGCTGCTACTTTCCCCGGTGCATTAAGAGTAAGTAGGTACTCGCAGTAAATACAATAAGACTATTTAGTTGCGTTGCGACGTCCCTTTTAATAGTTCTGTTTCGAAGTGAGAGTGAAGTATTGTATTTCTATTGCTTTGTTCTTCAAAGTAGAGTAAATACGATGCGATAGCCTGTTAAGTATTCTGGTATTACGTGCAATATGTATTCGGAATAATACCTATTCTTAGTGTTTTCGTTGTGGTCTTTACAAAATCGACTGCCTCGTTGGTCTAGTGGTCGCTAAACGCGACTGCTGAGCACGAGGTCCTGGGTTCGAATCCCGGGTCGGGCAAAGTGTTATTGGGTTTTTCCATTAGGTAATTCTCAGTAGCAGCACGGAGTCTGGATTGCCCGGTTGGTGGCAATAGGCTCGCCCCCTATTACATTGGAACCTAAAACATAACTGGCGAAATGTGGGTGTACTATATGTGCACCTCTGCCTACCCCTTCGGGGAATACAGGCGTGATGTTATGTTATGTCTTTACAAAATCCGGTTAGATTCACACATTACGTATTGTAATCAGCCCCCATACTGTAAACTCTTAAATAAGAACAGTAAACGTTGTGGAAGCGAGAGGTTGCATTAAACTGTACATAGCTGCATCTCGCTTCCACATCGTAATCTGTCCTGCTTTAAAAGTTCATGGTAAGGGCAGTTTTATTTTAAAGCGAACTCAAGTTTTGTAAGGCATATAAAAATAATTTCTGTTTTTAAACTTCAGGTGATACGAGAAGCCTTCTGCCAAGATGAGTCCGTGTGTATAGGAACAGAGGTGAACAAGAATGCTGTGGCCACTGAAGAGCTTCTAGAGCTGTGCGCAGACGCAGCTTTGGACGGAGTGTCATTGGTTGCAGTGGCTACTGATAGCGGCGAGGTCGTATCAGCTTCGTTCAACAAGTTGCAGGTTTGATGTAATTACAATTTATCTAAGTAATATCTCAGGACTTTAAGGAATGATGTTATGCTGGCATTTCACTTCGCTTATTTGCCCAAATATTCGTGGCATCTTAGTAATACAGAATACATCGTAAGTTGAATGTAATAAGGTTCATTTTTGTACCCGTAAATATCGCAAATATTTGTACAAATACGCCTAGAGTAGTGCTACTATTATAATATTTTTTATTCATATTGTAACACACCTAAAGAGACTTTCTTATAAATCAAAACCGTAGACTTTCTTCATCAGGGAAATTTTGACAGCACTTTGCCCAACCTAGGAATTGAATTCGAATCTCCCGACCAAGCTGTCTTGACATATGAAGAACTGGGTGGATTTTATTGTATTTTTACGAATATATATGCCAAAAACTTCCTCTATTGTTTAAAAAAAAATTAGTTGGCTTGAATTGATTTTAAAATTCATAGCACTTTTATCCAATTTTACCGTCTCTTTGTTGCAAAGTTTAAAAAATAGCTTACCCACAACAAACACTTTCTTTCTGTATGAATTTTAATGTTTCAACTTACCTATATAGTATTTTTTTTACATTTCAGGTTGCAACCTTAGATTCATCAGAGAAGCCATTTTTCGAAATATTTGCCGAAGAACGCTGCACGCAAGCATCGTCACGTGCTCTAATAGAGTGGATGGCAGAAGTCGACGGGAGATGTAATTTCTTTGAGAAGTAAGTACGCTGTACGCAGCTATAGAGGAAGAATAATTATTTACAACTTACTTCCCTTGTCACTTCTCTATGTACTCTCTCTACACAAACAATTCCGCCTGTTACTAGTATTTATCCTAGACGGCAAAAATGATTACCTTACCTAAGTCATGTAACAAGGAAAAATTACTACCAACTATTGTACATAAACTCGGCCATTTTTAAATTAGCCCGTCACTCTCCGGCTCTTAGGCCCCCGCGCAGTAGGCAGCCTGGCTGTGGCAGCCAAGTTGCGGCGGCCAGAGGCACACATGACCATATGTATGGGAGCGCGCGCACAAAGCAGCCACAAATTCCTGATGCCACAATCATCAGTCAATAGAAAGGAAAACTCAATTTTAGGTCTTCCAACGTATAGTTTGACCTAGTTTTACCCTTGCCACACGTTCGATTATTGTGATTGGCTATCAAAAGTGTCTTTTAATTATAGAATACCAGTTACATTGACTGTATTGACTATAATTTGTCGGTTTTATTCACGGGTGTATTCAGGAATGCCCAACTAGATTCGGACTCAAAGTGGCCATATTCATGAGCTGGTGACGCGGCGTACCACATTAAGCATTGCCTTAACTATCGTGTTGAAATCCATCGTGAAGCGAAAATCGTGATGAAACGTGGCGAACTATCTCAAGACCAGCCTCGACCTTAAAATAAAACTGTCATGCACACTTACACTTTATGAATAAAAAAGCTGTATAACATGTACCACGGTAAAATCTTCCTCATTTTGTGCTTACCATAATGCACAAGTCTCATTAATTCGAGTAATCTCGTTTGGCATAATAAAACAGGGAAGATAATACGTCTTATGCATATTGTGGTTTCATGTGCTATCACATTTAACTGGGGTTTGTTATAAATTCTACTGGCTTTTTACGCAGAACTGTGTACCCTCTTTTTCTGGGATCCTAACCTACATATTAAAGTTGTAAATGTTAAACCATCGATTCCCTTGTTGGTCTAGTGGTCACTAAGCGCTACGACTGAGGATAAGACTGGGTTCGAATCTCTGGTCGGGCAAAGTGTTATTAGAGTGTTTCCATTGGGTAATTCAGTAGCAACACGGAGTCTGGATTCACGCCTGGTTGATAGGCGCATCGCCTATTACATTGGGACCTATAATTTAACAGGTGAAATGTGGGTACATAGTAGGTGTTTAAGTTAATATATCATCGTTTGTTAGTGAGAGGCTTTGTGTGTCCGTGTCACGTGTTACTTAAAGTATAGTAACGTAAAAAGTAAAAAGAACGCCGGCCGTTTACTTAATTTTTTGAATTCCAGTCTATTCCAAAGTGTTACGTTTCTAGATAAGTACCTATCTATAATGATTCTACAATAAAAAATATTATAAACGAAGAACAGGAAAAAAAACCGCAGTGCGTGGTGATCAATGTTCAATCCTTCTTTGTATGAGAAGGGGCCTGTGCCCTGCAGTGCGACAGTTATAGGCTGTTATTATTATTAAGTATAGGAAGTGACTATATCCGAGTGCAAACACAGTCGCTCAGAGTTCGTTTCACGTGACGGGAACTATACCTTGTTGGTGTTTAAGGGTTAATTATTTTCACTGGGACTAAGGCCCGAATATCAAAAAGATCAGCTGAGCAATCCTTGTACTTTCAAAACACAGTTTCGCATTGACATTGAGACACAAATGATGTTAATTTAAGGCCTTGAAATGCACACAGAATAGTGAATCATTTTCCTGCTAGGTACTAATTAGCACTGTATTAAAATTGCATTTCCGTGACTGAAGACTGAGTTTTATATAGTCATATAATTGGTTGTCGTTTCTTCTTCTAGTTTAATTATTCACCAACTTTTAATTTGCCAGGTACAACGTCGACTGCAGCCTTGAAATAATGTTCCTGGCTACACTTCAACAGCATAGATTTCACAAACTCGGTACAATTCTGTGCAGAGAGTCTATCAAATTAGGAAAGAAACTAAAAGACGGACCTGTTTCACACATAACAGTACAAGATCTTGGTCCAAATTACGCACACATGCCACCTAGAAAAGCAGTGGATAAGGTACCGAAGATCTGCCAAGCGCTGTGGACAGCAGAACCTACTCAGAAGATTGGAGAGGTACTCAACTTTATAGTGGATCTTCGAGTATCCTTCGCAGATTTCTATTACGATGGAAAGTCCTACGCCGATAGAATAGGAAAAGAAGTTTTTGCTGAAGCTGCAGCTATAAGAATTGATTAAAACGGGATACCCGAAATATTGTAAAAAATCTGATGTATGGAATGTCTTATATTATATATTGAACGGAAAAAACCTAAATAATACATGATTTAATTTAGCAAAACCTTGAGTTTGTATGTTATAATTTTGTCCTTCGTTCTGTAATTGTAGTGTAAATATATGGCTAAACATTTTTTAACAATTAGTAGGTACTATCTACAGTAGGTATATTAGTATTTAATATTTTCATTTATATGAATAAAGTTGTTACACGGTAATTCTATTTATTTTAAAAAGAACTTCAGTCAATAGCTGCTGCAGATGCATGTCCTAAAATTATTTATTTTTGGAGTCGGTACTTTTTGGATCTATAAAAAGACACAAAGTAAAGTTTACTTATACCTATCGTGGAAATAGTTAAAAAATATTATACATACACACATACATAGTGTTGTTATGAAAACAAATCTGGGTTTTTTGTCGATACGTTTTTGAGTTTTGTCCTTTACGGCTTCAGACCGGTCGCACGACCTTCAACATCCCCACCCATTATCCGCTGGTCACACGCGGCTGTACTAATGTGAACACATACACACACAGACGATCTAAAACATTGTACTAGCTATTTATACAATGATAGTTTTTTATCGACAGGGCTAACAGTTTCAAAATACAACCTTTAGTCTTGAGTTCTAGACCTTTCCAATATATTTTGATAATGAAATGAGTTTAGCCTCTGTAACCGAACTAGGTTGAACCTGTATGTGGGCTATCAGCGCCTTTCCCCATAATTTATGAAAACAGTACGTAATCATTAGATACCAAGTCCAAGTACAAGGTATGATGGATTTGCTCTTTTACTATTCTTTGCCTTAAAAAACATAAAAAACAAAAAACCGCGCGCTCCAGAGTTATTTATTTATTTTAATGGAAAACCGCTACGACATATTATTTTATGGCGATATTAGATAATTAATAAAATATTAATTGTTCCGTGGTGAGGGGTTAATAATACAATTTGCTTCCTATACCGCGAGATCGGGTTGTAAACCTCGCCATTATTTGGCATGTGACGGATCGATAGGAATAGGCTCGGTGCCTGCTTATGACAAAAGAGAACACCTCTGCTTACTCGCGTGATTATATCTGAATATGACATCACTAAATTTAATGATCATACGTAGTATTTATAATTATACTATAAATAGTACTTATAAATATAGATAAACAGTCAGATAATCCTTATCAATAACATTAATAGGTACCGAAGTAGTGAATATAGTTATTTTACTAAAAAACTCATATGATTTTTCAAATACGTCTCTGTATGATGCTGTGTTCGAGATTTTCCTCTTTTATCACACATACCACAATATTTAATTTTATAATGACTAACAGTTAACCTTAGTTTTCCTGCTCAGCTTCATTCACGCACGCTGCATCGGAGCGCGCGCACGTTTCTCTAATAGTGTTATTTTAGATATCTCAAACATGGAATGGCTAACTACTGATGATGGTAAGTTAGTATTCGTATTAATTGTGTTGAATCTGTTGTTTAATTGTGAACTTTGAGTGTATATTGTGAGTTTATGGTGAAGTTATTTGTTTTCTGTTTTTCTAAACCGGTTAGTCTATAACGTTATTATAATACACAAGCTTCCCAGAAACCAGTTTTGTGCGCATTAGACTAGACGTGCCTGTAGCTATCTATATCGCAAGTGCAGTCATCGCATGGGTGATTGTTTTTTTTTAGAATCGAGATCCCACCGTGCCTCGGAGTGTATGCATACATTTTTGCATTAGTGCAGTTAAGATAAGCCAAAGTGACATATTTTTTATCGTGTCAATTATACGAGTATAGTTAGGTATTGTTATTTTTTAGTAATTTACTATTTCGTAATGTTTTCCAGGTAAATACAGAATAGAATCTACGTCAGCTGCTACCTTCCCCGGCGCGTTAAAAGTAAGTATTTGTTTATTGTGTCTATAAATATTTGTGATGTATATTATGGACAACCTACTCTCTGATTGATGACGAGGATAATACCTGTATTTACTTAAACCCGCATTAAGTCTTGACATCTCTATTCTTTATTTCTTTGACATGCAAACGACAGTGAGAGGTATAATTTAATCCAATGTTTAAAATTGTAATTTTTTTATGAACGGCGTTGATGTTTATCATGACATCTCTCCTATACTCACGAAGTGGTAGGCAGAGAAGTGCTTTAAAAATCCACATTTTGCCAACACCTTGAGAATGTATAGGTTATTATTTTTTATTTATGAAAAATAAGTATGACGTTTTCTTACATACATACTTAAAGTCACGTCTATTTCCCTAAGGGGTAGGCAGAGAACACGGATTTCCGTGAGGATTTTCCTCTTTTACCACACATACCACCATTTACGTAATGTTATAATTACTAACAGTTAAACCTCAGTTTTCCTGTATCTGAATGATACTGAGCAGGAAAACTGATGCATCGGAGCGCTTTCTTATAATTATACATACATAACATCACGCCTGTATTCCCCGAAGGGATAGGCAGAGGTGCACATATAGTATACCCACATTTTGCCAGTTATATTTTTAGGTCCCCATGTAATAGGGGGCGAGCCTATTGCCATCAACCGGGCACAAATCCAGACTCCGTGCTGCTACTGAGAATTACCTAATGGAAAAATCAGTAACACTTTGCCCGACCCGGGATTCGAACCCAAAACCTCTTGTTCAGCAGTCGCACTTAGCAACCACTAGACCAACGAGGCAGTCCTATAATTATCATAATAAATAATGTACCTATAGATGTCGACAATAAATATGTTTGTACGTATATCGACAATACAGTCGATTTACTCACTCACAGTGATGATAACCTTCTAGTTGTTATCTCATAAAAATATAGACTGTTAAGAACAGAGATCTCCTGTATGATACGTAAGAGATGTTCTGAAGCAAACCTAGGTTGAGTGAACCTTAATGATGACGAGAATGTACATGAAAAGACGCTAGCCAAGAGCAACGGAATCAAAGCAAATGTTCATCTGTGGCCTCTGCCTGTTCCCTACATATATTATTTTAGTATCCAGTGAAGGTATATTATTATACCGTGGACACCTACGGTACCTACCTACTAAGAGCTAGAATAAAATATTAGTATCAAAATCTTTTTTCATAGCTATCCGTATTTTACTTTCAAAGATTTAAGTAATTTTAACAAGTATTCGATTTAATAGGTTTATTTTTTTGTTACAGCTATTAGAAGAACAGTTTTTCCCAGAAGAATTAGTGTGTATCGGTGCTGAAGTGGACAAAAACCCTTTAGCTGGAGAGGAATTGCTAGAATTATGCGCAGACGCAGCATTGGATGGCCGCTCGCTGTTGGCTGTTGAAATCGCAACCGGCGAAGTTGTTGCGGTAGTTTTCAATAAACTACAGGTTAGTTAAATGTATGATCTTAATTGGAATTATACATATCAGTGAATGCATGTGGATATAGCTGGGGAGAGAAACACCCGGTTGCGGGTTCGATCCCCGCATAGAACATTTTTTTGTACCTGTAGATGGGACATACCTAATTATTAATCAGTATAAATCTAAGTAATGTAAAAGAATTTTAGTGCGGTAACATAAAGAAAAAATTAATTGTAAGACCTAATTGTATTTCAATAGATTAAATGTTGCATTATTGTATTAATTATAATAAAATTACAAAGTATTTTGGTAAAAATGCATGAAATTCCGTCTGGCTCTTACGTACGGTTTGTCGTATAGAATTGCAGAGAGTTTAACTCTTTCAAATACATAATAGTTATATATTTATGATTATATTCTATTTAGGCTTCGTGGCTAGCGTGTTCGCCACGGTTATGCGGTCTATCTTTTTTTTCTGTCGTCGGAGTGCACGGTCATACGATACGATGAGATAGGCCGCCGCGCGCCGTGACCAAAATTCGGTCAAGAGAACATTATATTTGTGATTTCAAATTAGGTATATTAATAATTTCAGGTGGCTCCATCAGGTTCTTCAGAGAAGACTTTCTTCGAAATATTTTCAGAGGAGCGTTGCAAACAAGCGTCTTCGAAATCCGTCGTAGATTTAATGGTAGAACTTGATGCCAAATGCGATTACTTTAACAGGTAGTACTATATACTATAATATATTATAATTCAAACTATATGTTTGTTTTCACCACCAACACTCAAATATTTAACAAGAACGAAGTCCACGTACTCGTAAAACAGTAAACGTTTGAGGTGGCCAATTGATGTTTCAAGAACGCTCTCTTGCTATTGTCAAATAAAAATATCCCGACACTTGCTCTGAGAATTTAAATAATTAAATTGAGTTTAGAAGAATAGAACAGAAATAAGACTTGAATAATTAATTTATTACTATTTTCTTTCTAGGTATAATGTCGATTGCAGCATTGAACTTACGTTTTTGGGAACCCATAGAGACCATCGACGTAAAAAGTTAGCTACACTACTAGCGAAAACCACAATAGAACTTGCTCAGAAGTTTAAGAGTCAGCCGTTTTATCCGCTGACTGTCGAAGACCTAGGTCCAAAGTATTCATTCATGCCTCCAAGGAAACCCTCAGACAAGGTCCCAAAGATATGCACAGGATTATGGTCAGCGCTCGGCTCCCAAGGTGTTGGCAGAGCATTGGGCTTTACTGTACTTCTAACTGTTTCTTTGAAAGATGTCATGTTTAATGGGAAATCTTATGCGGACAGGATTGGATATGAAACTTTTTGCGAAGGGGCTGCCAGGAGAATTGATTAATGGCAATTTGATATGAGTTTCAGAAATGGCGCGAATTTATTGTATATTTATATTTTTTTAAATAAACGTTTTGTTCGGGAAATTATAATTTGTTGTCGAAAGCCGAATGTAAATCTTCAGCTACCTTATTTCACAATATATTGGTGAAGTGCGTCCCTTCAAAACAGGTTTGAGACGAAAGTGGAACGAATTCAAAATATTGTGCAGGATTGAGGTTCCAGCGCAATATTGTTTGGCTTTGCCGGTATTTGTTTTAAGAAACTGCATAAAAGTAAAAAAGGCCTTATATAAAAAAAAACCTTAACATTGCCTGGGATTGACTTAATGTCTAAGTTTTATTAAATCGTCACAATAACTTTCCGGGTGGAAAAATCGCAAATTGGACATCCTGTCAACACTCAGACATTTACATTTTTCTCATTACGAATTCGATTTCATCCCTCAAACGAAATTTGTAAAATACTTGAACTGTAACATTGTTAGGAGAACTATAGCCGGTTGACAAATGAAAATCATTACGGATAGTCTGTACGTCGCCGTCGTTAACATCGGGTCGGTCTTGGCTCGGTCAGATAGCTCGACATCTCTAATTGCATCGTCCAACTTCGCCCAAATTGGTCCTAGTTAATTGATTTGGATTCGACATTGAATTCGTCGCTTCGTGTCGCGTACCGATTAATCTATTAGTGTGCTATTGTTGTCAAGTCGTAGTCATTTGCATATTCAATTACTTTCATAATGGACTTTAAAGTGTTGTGATAATAACCTTTACTAGCGTTGATGGTAGCAGGCAAATGAACAGGTTTTCCTACCTTTTTAATATTAACGATCTTCTTCACTTGTCATCCGAAATACCATCTAATAGGTAATATAATTATTGTATGTTCTTTGTGAATTTTTTGTTTGATATCCCCAAAATGAAAGTAAGTACCTATACTACTGACTTTTTGTTTGCATCATTTCATAAATATTGATTGCAATAATTTAAGAATCGCTTATATAAATAACTAGCTGCGTCCCGCGGTGTTACCTGCTACATTTTTTCGGGATAAAAAGTAGCCTATGTGTTAATCCAGGGTGTCAGCTACCTACATTTGAAATTTTATCAAAATCAGTCTAGACGTTTGAGCGTGTAGAGGAAACAGACTTACAAACACACTCACAAACTTTCGCCTTTATAATATTAGTGTGATAACATCACTACCAATAAGAAAAATATAAATTGCATCAAACATAAATCAATCTTTAAAATAAATAAACATTTACAATCCAGATGAAATGAAGCAAACACATTCGAGTCTATCTTGCTAGCAATCTTATATTACTTACGAATGAAAGTAAACTGCATGGTCGGTTGAAGGAACTATTAATATTTAAACAGACGGCTTATTTTACACGTCAATGAATCAGAAAATCAAGAAATAGAAGCAGCCGTTACTTTTACCCAACATTTGACAAAGTTACACGGTAGGGAACTTTTTGTCGACCGACAACCCGACTCGACTTTCAGTAATTTCGGCAAAACATGCTTGCTTAGTAACATATTGTACTATTTGTTTAGGTCCCCACATGTTGAGGTTTTCTATTGTTTTCGTATACCGAGCAAACCGTTGCTTCATGTTTACCTCTCGTATTAAACTTTTATTATTACGTACTCTAATCTGTGTTTAAACAAAACACAACTCAATAAGTAGAGATATGTTGACATTCTAATGTTGTTTCTTTTTGTGCGATCTCTTTGAAGCTGTTATCAGATTAAGCCGCCTGTAGGCCTCTGACATGGTTTTACACACCGTTGAAAAATCTAAGGTGTGGCGGTTTCCTCACTACGTTTTCTCTTACCGTATTTAGCAACTGATAACCAATTTATATTACGCTCATGAATTCTAAAAGAAATTGGTGCATGCTAGGGTTTGAAATTATAGTGTCAAGGAGGTAAAAGAAGTATAAGAATTTTCCTGTTTTAGTAAGGCCTGAACAAAGTCACGTTCGGGAGAGAGTGTGACTGCCTCGCAGTGGGTAATTAAGGTGCCAATGATGTTTTTTCTCTGGATTCCGCATTGTAACGCAAACTTTTTTCATAAGGAACAATCATTAAATGGGTTATATTCAGGTTTGGTAAATCTTAAAGTAAACATGAAGGTACATTTTTAAACGTTGAATGAAGAAATTAGGTTGATAATGTCAAAGCAAACTTTAATACAATGTGTTAATCTCGGTCTTAATTCTTCAGTATTTTAAACTCCGCTTGATTATTTAACAAGTGGTTGTTAAATCATAAAATAAGATTGTAGGTATGTCATATGTACAAGTCGTGATACAGATAACATATTGTCTTTTTTCCCAATGTTTTCATATTGGTTTATGCTTACATTTATTTACTAGACTTATAATAATAAATTATTCTTATCAGTGTTAATGTTACTATAAATTTCACTGGTATAGTAGTCGCAAATTAAGATTGCTGAGTACGAGATCTCCGGTTCGATTCTCAGGTACGACAATGTGTTGTTGGATTTTTTCTTTTAGAAGTAGCACGGAATGTACATTCGTATCTGATTTTGGTAACAGGCTTGCCTCCTATTACATTAGGATCAACGACATAACTGTCGAAATGTAGATGAAAAAAAAGTTCTCCTGGCCGAAGTTCGGTCACGGCGGCCTGTCTCAGCTGGGACTAGCCAACTACGCAGGAGATATTATAGTGCACAATGGTTCACTTCCATAGTCCGATGAGACGGTAGACCGACACGACCGCAGAGAGATCAGGCGCAAGACCAACGGCTTAACGTGGCTTCCGAAGCATGGAGCGGTCACCCATCACAAGACTGACCGCAGCGAGCACGGCTTAAGCTCGCAGATCGACTGATCTGCACAGTAGCCACATAGCTACAAGCCCCTCAATAATGACCCTCAAATGTTAACTAACCCTACAGTTGTGCTTACCCCTTTGGGGAAAACAAGCGTAATGATATTTTGTGTAACTATAATTCCTTACACAAGTACAATACATTAATGTCACAACAAACGTAAGATTCTACATTTATTCTTTTGTTTGTATTTGTACCGCGCAGAGTAGTCTGAAATGGATCCTCTTCCAATTGTTTGCGAAGCGTTCTGCGACGTAATGATCAATTACGAGGAGAATTTGCATTGTGCGGATAGTTTTACTTCGTATTGTTTACAGTGTAAATTATAAGACCTGTAATTAGTTAAGCATTATTTTGATGTGCAAACCTGTAATTCCGAAGAGGTATGTGAAGATTGTTGACGTCAACAGTCCATGGATCATATTGTGCCTTCTGATGTATGGCCTCATTTTGTCGCTTATCATAGTCTAGGCCATTGCCATTATTTGACTCCAAGCCTGGTTCTTCGCCCCACGAGACTCGATAATTTCTCGTCAATGGAAGAAAATTTTATTATTTTATAGTTTAGGTTTCCTCGTGATGTTTTCCGTCACCGTTAGACAGTTACTTATGTTAGAATATCTATGAAAGTATTTATGATATTGAAAAAGTCACATTAATACTTGCCAGGGTTACCTTCAACGTTGTGCATACAAATCCGGTATGTCAACCACAAGGCCACCACGACAACGGAAAAACCTATGCTAGAGTATAGAGGATTCCACTATGATATGTAATAATGTATGCAAATTATCGTGAATACCTACCATTCTGCAATTAAGTATTCAGTATGTCTGTGTTGTTATTAGCGTACGCGAGG
The DNA here is from genome assembly GCA_946251915.1 of Abrostola triplasia. Classification (NCBI taxonomy): domain Eukaryota; kingdom Metazoa; phylum Arthropoda; class Insecta; order Lepidoptera; family Noctuidae; genus Abrostola; species Abrostola triplasia. The sequence continues at coordinate 5,620,390 of OX276433.1, forward strand.
TCACTGCTGATGTTCCTCGTTACACAATCTAGGTACCTCACTATCAATGAGTACAGACAGAATAGCCTAGTAACATAAAACTATTGGAACACTTGTGAACACTTGGAGTACAAAAAGTTATTTCATCATCATCAGCCGGAAGACGTCCACTGATGAACAAAGGCCGAAAAATACGCAGCAATATTGTTTAATTATTATAGTAAAACGTATAATGTAGATTGAGTATGTTTAATATAGCTTTTGCCCATGGCTTCGCTAGTGTTAGCCTATGCCTTTTTTATTTCATCAAAATCCGTCCAGCGGTTTAGTCGTGACGGCGTAACAGACTGACAGACAGAGTTACTTTCACATTTATAATATTAGTATGGAAGTATATAGATGTAAGCGAACATTGAACACATTTAGCAGTATCTAAGTTCGGCTCCAATTGTACCTATATTTCAAACAATGCTTTGGCGAAGTCCAGTCCCGTGTCCACAAAGTACCTGAGTAACAATCGGTATTCAAGTGAGACAATAATATCGGTGTTTACTAAAGCACATTAATGCGATCTCAACGGATCCTCAGATCGGATTCGCTTTGCATAGCACTTGAAATTCAAATGGTGCAGTTCATATTGAGCTTCCCCCTGTCTAAGTGCCTACTGTTGCTATGGTAACCGTGTCTGCAATACGCCCTTTACTTCATCCCAGATACAGTTACAGTTGGAATTTCAATGAAATGTGACTTTCTGCATTAGAAGCTTTACGGCACCGGGTCATCGCAACAGTTTTAATATATCTATCATGTCTTTTGATGGTTCTTAGAATGTAGTAAAAAAAGTACCTATATTAAGATTTATGAATAAAAACACTTAAATGGAAAAACAATCGGAATATGGGACTGTTCTTAAGATACTGGTCGAAGCCAGCATGTATTAAGGTTATGCAAGGTAGTCGATTCATAAGGGCGACATGATTGACGCAGTACCTATGCGTTTGGACTTCTGCGCTAAAGGTTGCAGGTTCGATTCCTGCACGGAACAAACATTTCTGTGATCCGCATAATATGTTTGTAACAAGTCTGGATGTTTGCGTATTTCATGTTTTTGAAACGCACTCACGATACGGGAGAAATTCCTAGTCTACACTGGGAAAATCGCCCAAAGGCGAAGAATTAAAAAAAAAAACTAATTTCTTCCATTATTATGTACCCACCTATGTCTTTGCAAAGAAAACATGGAGATTTAAATAAAACATTTACGAATAAAAACTTTAAATGCGACACAAAATATATTTCGGCAGGGTAAATGCTATTTTAACCCATTTCGTGCTCCGAGCAACGTAAAAAAATCCAAGCTAGCCTTTATTCCAATTAAACTACTCGCGAATGCTTCAAATTATTATCTCCGTTTACCAAAGGAGACGGGTTAACTATACTAAAAAAAACATGCGCAGTGTGTTATAGACAGACACGTTTTGGCGTTTTGCAGAACCTTTTTAAGTTGTTGTTTTGTTATGGTTTTCGAATTTACAGATGCATTTCTGAAGGTATAAAATACTCGTTTTGTTTCAACTCCGTGTATAATTAACTTGCTTTGATAAGTCTATTGGTAATAAAATAATTTGAATGCATATTTTTCTCATGGCTTCTAAAACTGATACTGAAGTGGATATAGGTTAAGCTGTACAGTGGAAATCGGCCAGTCTGCGAAGATGGTAGCGAGGTTGACTGCCTAGGACACGCCAGGCAATTTTCATTTTAGCATTTTAATTATAATATTATAATATTAATTGACGACATGGATACACTTGCTCAAAACACCTAAAAAAGGGAGGCCTACAACCCAGCAGTAGTTGATGATGATATAATAACTAAATAAAGTAGGTACCTATATGTTTCATTTATATCGTAAATATTTGAAATCTTATATTCACCTAATAAATCTCAAGAACATTTTGAATGGAATAAATTGAATTCTATATGACAAGTGAAGCTTAAGTAAGAAATATAGCGTTCAATCCTTCAATGTGGTGCAGGTAAGCCTGTAAATTGTGGCTTCAATTGTTTCGACCCCTTATCATTGCAAGACGGCGCATTTTTCCAATCCCGACCCCTTGGAAGTGTCAGGGTCGTACCGTAATGTGCACTTTGGAGCCGGATTAGGGTTGGGGATGGTTTTGCAGGGTTTAAGTTATGTTTTTTTCACTTTGGGAGTATTAAGGTACTATTTGTAGGCAAAGGTAATGTTAGATGTTAAGTGTACAGCCTGCTGTGCTATTATGAATATGCCGTACGACATTGATGTGTTTAAGACAATTACCTCATTTAATGTCCTTTTCGTTTCTTTCTTATGTAGGAGAAAAATATGTCAACGGGTATGGCTAGTACCAATTTTTCTTATTCTTTCAACAATGTTCCTTAAATCGTTCTGAAACCATACAAAGACACAGTAAAGGTTCAAACCACTCCATTATAATTTTCTTACCAACCCGAAACATAAATAAATAATTCAGCCAACTAGGTACCTATTTAGCGATTCCAAGGAATTGTTAATACGGTTCCGTACATTCGTTTCTTGCGAACGTGACCTTACATACGTCGCTATAAAACTCCGAGGAGACACGAGGTCCGATGAAATTTGCCTTTTACGATCTCGTAAAGTAAATATCACTGATGTCGTCTAAAAAAATATGGCCGCAGCGTAAATGCGTGCTTATTAAACCATTTTATTGGCTTATTTAGGTTTTACGTCTGAATTTATTTTGTGTATTTTTTTATGGTATACACTTATGGGTACCCGTTTTATGTGACGCGGTGACATGATAAAATGTAATACGATGTCATCGGGAGTATTTATGGAGTCTTTAGATGGTTTAGCATAGATCTATACGACTTACACGTCACACAGTATGTTGATACCGAAACGAGTTTAGATACGATCCATTTAAACATTTATATATATATTCATTTATTTCTCAAGTTACAGAGACTCAAATTGTAAGTAAAGCTTAAGCCTAAGGTTAGTAGATTTAAAATAATATAACTTAAATATTAATTCACGCCCCCTCACTGCACGACTCATGTAGCAACATGCATCATGCAGCAGTGGTTCATATAGACACAGTCTAGCCTACTTGCAATCATACAGAGAATACTGTTGGCGCTGGCCCGCACTCGCCGCACCAGGGACCCGCACCGCTTGCGCATAGTTGCGTGGAAACAATCCACACGCGCTTCTGCGAACATCCCCGATGCACTGCAGTATCGGGGCAGCCCCAACAGCACCCTGAATGCATGATTGTATTGCACACGAAGGGCGTTGTAAGCTTTCTGCGTATAATTAGCCCACAGGCTGCAGGTGTAGAATGAAGTGCAGTAAGCTCGAAACAGTGTATATTTGACATTATTTGAACAGCGTGCAAACCTGCGGGCTATCATGTTCGCTCTTACCGACAACGCCCTTCGCTCTCTCTCGATATCGTCACTATCCTTGAGGTCGGTAGTAAGAAGGTGGCCAAGATACTTAAAGGTTTCCACTCTTTGTAGCGGGACTCCATTTAGTTTTATAGCGGGAACACTGTCCGGAGACTTACCACCGGCCCCAAAGACCATGATCTCACTTTTGCGAGTGTTGTACACTAATCCATGAGACCGAGCATAATCCTCACAAATAGCCAACAGCTTTCTCAGGCCACAGGGTGAGGCACTCAGCAGCACCATGTCGTCCGCGTAACTGATGTTATTTACACAGACTCCATCAATGTAACAACCTTGTCTGGTACTACTGAGCGCCCCTATCAGCCCCTCTACATACAGGTTGAAGAGCGTAGGCGAGGTTAACCCCCCCTGCCTCACCCCGCACTCCAACCTGTATGAGTCGGACAATACGCCTGCCCATCTGACGTTATTGACCTGGCTTCTATACCAGAACTTAAGGATATTAATTAGTTCACTAGGCAGTTCAATGTCTTCCAACTTTTTCCACAAAATGTCGTATGAAACCAGGTCAAAAGCCCGTGACAGGTCTAAGAAACCAGCATATACAGGCGTGCCCCTATTCGTATAGTATTTGATAGTCTGCTTAACAGACAAAATAGCGCTTTCAGTCGATAGTCCTGCTCTGAAACCAAACTGGTTATCATGAGGTTTTATGTAATTGCTTAACTGTGTGTTAAGCAAACCATCAAAAATCTTTGATATAATAGTTGCCAGCGAGATTGGCCTATAATTATTCGTGTCCGCAATGTCAGCTGTTTTATTTTTGATGATCGGCACTACAAGTGTTCTCATCATATCAAGGGGTAGGTAGGCATGCCCCAAACAAAAAGAAAAAAGCACTGCCAGCACTCTCGGCAAATGTGGCCCTGCATATCTGAGATGCTCAATGCTGAGCCCGTCATGACCGGGAGACTTGCCTCTTGGCATGAGTTTTATAACGTTTGCCACATCCTTGGCAATAATTCTAGTTCCCATGTCTCTTCGCGGCTCAACATTAAGCATCGACTGAGATGGACCTAACGGTGAGTCGATAACAAAATGACTCCTAAATAAATCAGCTATTTCTTTAGGATCACTGACACCTTCAACGCACACAGGCAGACCTGGCCTATCATTTAATCTATTTGTATGTTTCCAAAAACTACTAAAGTTATTTCTAGTATGGTGAGACACAAGCTTAAGTTTATATGATATATTGATTGTTTTATTGCGGGTCATCGCTGTATTGCTAAATTTTCTATCTTAGTCGCTGTTAACCGTGAAGATAATAAATCAATCAATAATTGAATGAAACTTAGTCTTCTTATCATGTGGTTGATGAACGACCTGGTGTCAGAGTTTAAACCGCCTTTAAGCCTCTGAAATGGCTTTACACACTGATGAAAAATCTCTCAGGTGTGCCGGTTTCCTCACGATGTTTTCCTTTACCGTTTTTAGTTACTCAACTAATTGATAATACACACATGAGTTCGAAAAGACATTAGTGCGTGCTGTGATTTGAATTTGCGACTTTTTACTTGCAGTCTTTGAAAATTGGTAATTCATTTACATTCTAGCCAGCAGTACTCACAAACAAACATACCTACTCCAATCCTAAACAGAAAATATTCTCAGATATCATACAGTTTACTTCAAACGGTACCCACTTTCAATAAACCATCTCGTATTATTCCCTAAAAGGTCCCTAAACATTTTTCCTAGAACGGCATAAATTTTCCTTCGTAAACAAAAACTAACGCTAAACAAATAAATAAACACGGTTCCTCCACGCGTCCTCTAGCTGGTTAAATAAAAGGACGAAAGTTTTTTCTCCAATACGATGTAAATAACCATCCCGTCTGACAACCTCAAGGGCTAAAGCAATCTAGGGGCCTACTATTTTTCTTTTGAAAGCAACACAAAGCAATTGTTGCCCGCTATTGCCATCAGCGAGAAATAGGTGTAGCTATTCGCTTGAATCGCATTTTTTCTATTCATAGAGGATGATAGGGTAAAATGTTATGGATTCACGCGGAATATGATGCGTTAGGTGGTTTTTGATAGGATTAAAGTATACTGAAGACAAATTTGGCTGGGGGCTTTATAATATGTGTACAAAGGTTGCAAAATTTTTGGTCAACGATCAAGGTTTTCAGTTTTGGGAAACTAGAAGTGGTCAAATTTGTATAGGTTGTATGTTTCAAGGTCAAGTATAGAAATTTAAAATATAACCCTCCTGGCGTAGTCCGGCAAAAAAAAAGTTCGCAAAACTCAATATCAAATCTATTGCATCACATACATATTATATATAACTGATATATTATAGCTCTAACTTCGAATGTACGTCTACTTTTTAAATAAACTTCTAAACCAGCACATTTTCAATTTATAGCTTCACTAAACCTGAACTGGCACTACTTACCAATATACCTTCAAAATAAAATCACCCCAACCCGCCGATACGACCAACTAAGCGCTTTAACCCCCCGCCCGCTAATGCATGGCCGTCCATTTTTCTAGACAGCCGGTCGATGTGGTCCAAACATCAGTAAATCGCTATAAAGTACCCTACGGGTAGTTTGGTGAATATAAAGTTGGCTATTTGGTGAAAACTGTTATTTATGTATGTGGGGTCGGATGTTGGATTAGGAGTTCGAAGTATTCAAATAATAATGTGCTTATGTGATTATTGGTTTCATAAGGCTAGGGGTTTCCGTCTGCAGAGCAATACAATGGCACCCAAACGTATGTTCCTGAAAAAGCATAAGTTTTCACGTGAAGTTTCAATCTACTAATGCAATTATGAAGTTTTTTAGTAGGTATATCAGTTTGCTTAAAAAATATAACGTTTCAGATCGCTAGAAAACTTAATTTTAACGTACATTACTGTGGCGACGAAACGTACCTATTTAACGGTCACCTGCCAAACGCAAAACATTTCTTACAACGTAGAACCAAAGTCGTACAAACCAGAACTCCAAAGTCACGATGGAAATAATAAATATTATGAAAGGAGAAAGCGGCTTTAACACACCGTCTGCCTTATCTTGACGAGGGTAACTTATTTACATTCAAACGGAAAATTTAGCTTTATTCGGGTCAAAACCTGCAAAACGTATTGTAATTTATCCACAAAAACTAATACTCTGATGAACTCACACTCCTGAGTGACGTGAGTTGCTGGACTTATAAGGAGAGGACCAATATATAAATAGGGTAAACAATTCTAATAACGAATGCCGAAGATCGAGCTCAGTGGCGGGCTATAGGAGAGGCCTGTATCCAGCAGTGGACTTAGATAGGCTGATGATGATACTAATACCATAACATAATGCCACGACATATTCCCCAAAGTAGAAGGCAGTTATGTGTTGTACACCGCCTTTTCACTAGTTATGTAGAAGCCCCAATATAATAGGGGACAAGCCTAGCCATCAACCGGACACACATCCAGACTCCGTGCTGCTTCTCAAACACGGTAATGGAAAGCTACGTAATACTTTCCCGACCCAGGATTCACACGACTCCTAGACTAACAGGCAGTCAATACAACTACCACCAAGTAAAATTATAGATACAAAATGTACATTTAGTGTACCCTTATAACTTCTTAAGGGGTACTTCTAAGGGCCTCGGATTATGGTTCCGAGGTCCCATTGTCAGCAGATTACGTAGAAATATTCTAAGGGTTTCAATTTGTATTTAATAAATAGGTATTCAACCTGTTAGTATGGTTGGCATAACGTGCAACGTGGAGTGAACAAACATCAAATTGTTGAATAGACATAAAGTTTAAGACTGCTCATACAATGTACAATTGCAACATTTTGGTGAAATACAGTGCGAAATAATAATCCTATATATACAGCGCTAAAAGTACTAAATACCAAAACATGTAATATTTTATGTAGGCATGCACATTCTAAGCCTATCGAGTCTAAAACTTTGGTAATCTTCAGTTGACCTGAAAACTAACGACAGCTCATTTCAACGAACTAAACCAACTTTTCCGGTAAACCAGTAAGGTGCAAAATCAATGCGACAGTAAATAATTATTCGCGCATTCGCTAACAATATTACGTAACCTAAAACAGCCAAAACTAGGTAACTGTGAGGCACAAAACTTCTTCACATAAATAAACTCGTGAAGAAAATAAAAGTTAATATAAAGAACATTATACACAACTTTGAGCGCCTTTTTTTAAACCGTACCCTAAATACCCTGAAGTGGAGACAATAATTATTTTTACTTTTTATGTTAGCTTAATTGCATGAGTAGGAGTTTCTCATAATTTTACAATTATGTAGAAAGGTATTTTGTAATTAAAGTAAGGACAATTTATCACACCTAATTTGGCTAAATTACATTATAGAGTTCCTTTACTTAGCTAAAGAAAAAGAAAAATGTTATTTGATGAAAACATGAGTCTATACTTGTATAAATGGTATGTAGGTACTATAATACCTACATACAATTTATACAAGTGTAGTGCATGATGGTACAGTTCTAAATTTCGTCGCATTTGCCATATTACAGGCGTACATAATTACAGTAAAAAAAAATTGAATAGTAATAGTACTAGCTGCGCCCCTCGGTGTTACCCACTACATTTTTTCGGGATAAAAAGTTGCCTATGTGTTAATCCAGGTTGTCAGTTACCTCCATATGAAATTTCATTAAACGTGAAAGAGTAACAAACATCAATACTTACAAACTTTCGCGTTTATAATATTAGTAGGGATTAAATTCTACTTATATAATGATAAAACAATACTTACCATTATGACTGTGTAAATCTAAGCTACTAATATAATAGAAATATCCATATATAAGCTAGCATTTATGTAGCATTCATCTTAATGGCTAATCACCCATCATTTGTATCGGTCAAAATTTAACAGCAATAAAGGAAGTCCTCACGACTTCCCATACAGTCAAAGCTCCCTCACGTATTTATCACATACAAATCAGCCATAAATCCCTTGAAATGAACAATAGTTCCAATCAAGATAGGACTAGGTATTCAGGCTGGAGTATCAACCAGCCAGCGATCATATCTCAGGTACCCTAATGGCAGCAATTTTGCCATTTCAATCAAATGTAACACTATCTGAGATATTCAACTACTTTAATGTAAAACGTGGAAACTACCATTATTGTCAATTTCAAGATTAAATATCTAGGTATGTTAATATTAAATTATACATTCACAGATTATATTAAAACGTCTAAATTCAATTAATTTACTAACAAGAAATACTTTACTAGGAATAATTGAAAATAACGTTTCAAACACGGAAACAAGACTTAATATAATTTGATAAAATGAAAGAGTATCACCAGACGTTTTAAAACTAAATTAATAACGTCTTTTATTTTGTAGAAAAAGTTAACCTTAGTTTTTTCTACGAAATACGTAATTGTCCACAGAATATGTCGGAATTCATTCCGATGAACATATTCGGTGGATAATTATATCAAAATGTACGTTCTTTTATGCGTTTTACAAATTATCTTTCCAACTTTTTGAATTTCAAATTTTATAGTAATCTGGAGAGCTGAATTATTCAAAAAAATATTATAATTGTTTCAAATAATACAGTTGTGTAACTACGTACTACTAATTGTTACCTAAGAGGGTGTTCTATATTAATAATATGAATTGTCAACCTGACTACTCTAACTCCTAAGTGGCTTGACCTATTAAACTAACACTGTCAAGGGTTTTATCCCTTCATAAAACACATTTAAATAGCCTAAAAATATTCGCTGAAGTCTGGATGTTTGTATAGGACTCTTGTTTGTCTATAAACCTTTGACTAAATCATATGTATATATCAAAGTAACGTGGTAAAATAGAATTAGTGTAAATTATTTTTGTAGTTTACTAGCGACTTTTATCTTTAAATATTTTCTACTGAAACTCTGCCAGAAAGCAACGGCGTACACCTAGTCATTAAATAACTGTACTAAATAAACGTTAGACCTACTCTTATAAATTTATTCCGTTCACATAATAATTTATGCGACGTCACGCCACACGTCAGATACTCATTTTTTCTTTTGCACAACCCTAAAGCTGGGTTTCACTTCCTGATCCAGTGCGTAGGGGATAATCAACCCCTTCGTCAGGGGTGTGCGCCGTGAATAATTCAAAATCCTATTTTAAATAGACAGTATCTGTTTGTGGATAGCCCTTTACCGGTTTGGATTTTGGTGGAGTGTAATATTTTATTTATATGCTAAGGCGTTGACTTGCTGTAATGTTGTTTGGTTGGGTTTAGGTACCTTTATGTATGTAGATATAATGTAATATTGATTGACATAAATGCAAAGTAATGCATAAATTTATTAGCAAAAGAAATATTAAGTTAAAATCCCAATATACATATACATATATACCTACTGCCATCATTGTTTGCTACCCAACATAAAATGTTGATATTTATCCAACAATGTCAATATTTTTTTCAGACATCTCGGTTATCATTTTCAGTATAATGCTGATTAAACAATCAAATGCGTCTGAAATCAAACGCACTTCCTATCCGGCCCATTAATTCCCCGTTCTTTAAATATAAATTTCCTGCAAAATCTTTAACGAATTCTTGTATAAATAGCAGGAGGTCCTTTGATTTCTGGCTTTCATTTCAATCTATTGACTCCCCAAAATAAAGGGTGGAATTTTAATCTCGGATTCTTAGCGAACAATCTTTTGGTTTTATTATGAACCTCCTTTAGAGAATTTTATAATACGTTTTCATGGTTTCAATCAACGTTTGTGGATCGTAATCATGCGGCCACATGTGATTGTACGGCGGATCACAAAGGAATATTTTTTTGATTTTCTTCTTCGTAGTTTTTTCATCATAATAAATTGCGCTTTATTATTTTTCATTCAACCATGTAGCTAGCTATATTTTTCAGCACACACATTTAAGAAATAATGCCTGTACGTACAAAAAAGAATAAATACTTCATTGCTAAGAATATTATTAAGAAAAAATTTGAAGGAATTATTCCAACAGGCAGGCATCTTTTAATTTGGTAAATCTTTTTGATCTAGTATTTGTATGTGAGTAGGTAGGGGAGGCCGGGGTTCAAAGTGCCGGGGGTAGGTTATTCCGATGCGAATAGCTTCGCGAAGAAAACAGATAGCAATTGGTGTGAAGTGCCTTGCAAAACGTCATACCATCGCGCTATTGCTTCAGTGATTTTATTGACGCTTTGTCGGCGTGTAAGAGTGTTAATCGATTAGTGGCACAAAAACATCACGTAAGTAATTTTTTTCATCCTCAAACTTTTTGGTCAATATCAACCAATTTTCTAGCTATTTATGAGTTACTTGCTATTATCAATTGGGCAAAGTATAGTGATTATCATTTTAATATCACTGTGGGCTTTTCATAACCCATTCTATTATAATTGAGGGATACTTTGAAAATGAGATTTGGGGTACATAGTTCCTCAGGTGTGGGGCTAGTTGTTCCGCGGAACAACGTGCCCCATAGTGAAACACGTAAATAATAAAGTTAATACTTTGTTTTAGAATGAGAAACTATGAACGAAAATCTAACCGGGCAAGGTTTCAATTGGCCTTTTGCAGTGGGCAGCTGATGCTGTATTAAAGACGGTCATAAGCTCGAGAACTAGAGATATGGCATAATTATGACATTATTTCGCTACGTCAAAAAGTTGAAGGCCGGTATAACACCAACTATGGGTTGAACCACGACCAGGAGAAGACATTGGCGAATTATTTATTTAAATTCACATCAATTTACTTTGGTCTATTGCCAAAAGAAAGAAGAAAGTTAGAATATACTTGTGCTGTTAAAATATCTGATATCTAATGATATCTTTTGTTACACAAGCTTCACAGCTCCAAGAAATAGCAGACCCTGAAGAGCCTCAGCAGGATCATAATATGAAAGCCAGCCCAGGTAGCGAACCACTTCCAACAATAAGAGTATCAGCGACTAATATAGAACCTCAACCGGGACCCTCGAACATTGCTAATTTGCCTTTTATTATTCAAGCCACAACTAGCACATTATCCCCTGAAGCAGTGAACCTAAAGCACCACCAAGATCATCCATACCAACTTAGTGAAGAATAAGAAAATAAAAAAAGACTGATGACTGAATAAAAAAATTATAGTTCAAAATGTTAAAATTGGTTGATTTTTTTTTTGTTTTATTTAAAATAAATAGTTTTTTTTAACAAATAAACGTTTGTCAAAGTTGATTTATAATATAGATGCTTTTTAGTCTTAACCCCTAATTAATAGGTCGTGTTACATGATTAGTAGTAATGCTTGATACTATTTTTTTAATAGTTTTGTTTTTATTAAAGCCTGTTTGTTGAAAATATGCTAAAAACATTAAGATTTTGTACTTTTACTCTATTTATATCATAAATGAAACTTTATAAATACTCAGTAAATGCACCTTTTTATTTTATACATACCTTTCCAACTAATATTACCTTATTAATTATTGGAATTGACAGCGGAACAACTTACCTCAACTGAGGAACAACCAGCCCCTTTATGGGGCAAGTTGTTCCTCGTCGACTTGCTACAGAAAAATTATCCTGAGCCAAAATATATTATAATTTCAATGAATTTGACTATACAATTTGAAACTCACATAAAATCCGCATCTATTCATATAGGAATCATAGATTATAAATCTTTCTATAGCATTCATTTTTCGTCCTACTCCAAAATCGGAACGTCGAACCCCGGCCTCCCCTACTTTAGATAATATACCGATATACTCACAGTAAAGGGGTTTAAGGAAATCTAACGTAGGAAGTGATAAAACTTCTCGAATCTCTTGGAACAGTTCCAATATGTAAAAAACGTAACATCTGCCCGTAACATCCACTTATATTCCACTGCCTTACCCGCATACTGCTATAAGATATAAGAATAAAATCTCTTCCTGCTATCGAAATGTGTGTTACAGTATCTTGAACTAATAGCATCTACAAAAATATGTTTGAATTGCTCCGCAGTAATCCTAAATAGATCCTTCTTTAAACATAAAAGTAAACAAAACGATCAGCCTTAAGGGTAGTGGTGTTGGGACAGCTAGATGTTAAGATTAGACTGTGGATATTATCGCGTTTCGATAAACAATTATCCATCTACGTAAGTTCTCCTACATAAACGACTTTTACATTGGTCGGAAAAATAATATATATTCATAAACGTAACATCACGCCTGTATTCCCCGAAGGGGTAGGCAGAATTGCACGTATAGTACACCCACATTTCGCCTGTTATGTTTTAGGTCCCAATGTAATAGGAGGCGAGCCTATTGCCATCAACCGGGCACAAATCCGTGCTGCTACTGAGAATTACCTAATGGAAAATCCATTAACACTTTGCCCGACCCGGGATTCGAACCCAGGACCTCGTGCTAAGCAGTCGCGCTTAGCAACCACTAGACCAACGAGGCAGTCCAATAATATATATTTTTAAATATAATGGAAAACTTTTATGTTTCTTTATCCACCTCGAACCAGCTCTCGACCTGCTGATTTGCTAATCTTTGTCCCATGAAATGACCTCAGTGGGTAGGTAAGTATATACATATATATATCTTCTACAGTCCATGACAACATGGTAGGACAAGACGCCCTTACCTGCAAACACTAAAATATTATTCAAATTAATTTAACACACCAGTATTAAACTTGTTTTCAATTTCCACCAGCTAAGAAACCACATACATCTCGCATCAACGCTGGGTCTAACCTCATTACGCCTCCCGGGTTTGCGTCAATTTTCCTAACAGTACCCTTGGGGGCATCTGCCGGTGCCCTTTGCGGCAATAAGTATATTTGCATTCAACTGCGGGATGTTAATCAAGGAAGTTGTATATATTTGAGTTTACGCCACGCGTAGGTACAATGTAGGTCAAAATTATAGCAATTTCTTAATTAGCGGAGAATGGGAGCCGTTCGGAAGTGTTCAAGATTAACTATGATATGTATCGCGGGTTTGTTTTGATACTTTTGTTGAATTAATTCGGAATATTTAGTTAATGTTGAAGTAGGTACAAATACCAATTATGTGAATTGGGAAAGTGTATTTGGCTTTTATAAGTATTTAATACAGATTAATCGAAATTATTTCGTATTTCAACAAAAATGGTCATGTAACACACTATTACTAATAAAGTCTTAAAAAATATGCAAATACGCAATCAACGGTTCCATCAACCATTAGTTCCTACCATAAACGTTGCTACGGCGTACACTATTTGCTTTATGGGATAACGATAAAGGACCGGCGGACCGACAATGTTGGTTCACGCACCGTTACACTTGTCCCATACATTTCGGCTAACAACTCCCTGTAAACAGCTTTACGGCCGAACAATTAATGCTAAAATTAACTTAAGTTTAGTTCCTACCTGCTGTTTGTTGGTTTGTGTTGTTATTGTGTGTCTTACTATAGCAGCTGGTTGCTTTAATGCGTTGATACGTCTTATGCGCCAGTAGGCATGTGCGGTTTTTAGTGGGTATACCCCCGTGGATCGGCTTTTTCGGTTCATGGGGGGGAGTCCCATATAACCCCGTTGTCTTCCAGCGGCGGGGCAGCCAGTGGAGGCCTTTTATTAGGTCTCGCCAAACTACCGGTTAAGCAGTCAGAGCTCCTTCAGAGCTAACTGCGAGAGACAAGTTCGAAAAAAAAAGCCGCGGGGCATGCGTTAAAGCATGCATTTTTCACAAGTTAAAAAAAATGCGTTGATACGTTTGCGTTAATGTTATTGATGTCATCATTATAAAATCTAAGAAGAGAGTTTGCTAAAGGCTGACTTTTAATGTACCTAGTAGGTACTTATGTAAGGGTTTTTGTTGGTTGTCCTGCCCGATTTCATAATTTTACTATAATAACTTTCGTGAGTGTTATCCATATTATTTACTGTATATTCCGAATACACCCGTGAGTATAACCGGAAAGTACAGTAAATAATATGTTATCTAATGTTACCGAAAGAATGCATAACATATTTATACCAACATTTCATACCTACAAGCATTTAGTTCCATGGATAGTCTTGCATATTATTTACATGGAACGTAACTGACGTAACTGTAGATATCTCACCTGAGCCAGTGTTTAAGTGAGACTTTAAGCCACAATTTATTGCCCAAGTGTTTGTGTGAGAAGGGATAATCAGTATAAATAATCAAGATATATTCTAGAAGATTCCCCCAGTCTTTGTAACTGTGAAATTTATGTTCTCCTATTACTATCTAAATACTAGGCGTAGATAAAGGCCCTACATTAATTCAGGTGTAAGATATATTCGTGCAATGAATCTACATAGATATAATAAATAGTATCCGTAAATGTGTTTTCAAAGATAGGTCAGGGAGATACCTAGAAAAAAACATTAAATACCATTGTCATGCGGTGAGTGAAATTTATGGTCGTATTCACTCAGGCGATGTGTATTAAAGGTTTTTTGTAAGATAATTGTTGATTTGCCCTATAGATACCTACCAAAAATCGATTCGTGTACCTATTATACTAAAATTTGTCAGTGAACAGTCACTGACATACTCAAAACTTATCATTCAAAACACACCTCCTAAGGCACCGATTCTACAAACAACACCAGACTAAAGAGAATCGGAATGAAGTCATTTCCTTTTCACTATTTCCGTTCCGTTTGCAAGACGCTTTTAAACTTCCTGACGCACGTACCAACTTTGTGCTCGTCAAAAAAATATTTACCATCGTAGAAGGGCGATTTGAAACTTTCACACTAAGCTAGCAATTATTACTTTCAATGAATATTCAACAATACAATTTAAACATCTTAAAAGATAACGTTTCTTCCTTACTATTATTAGGGTTGGGATCAGATAAAGGAGCCTATAAAATCGCTTAACCCTCTCCATTATACATCACATCACCTATTAA
Organism: Abrostola triplasia; assembly: GCA_946251915.1. Classification (NCBI taxonomy): domain Eukaryota; kingdom Metazoa; phylum Arthropoda; class Insecta; order Lepidoptera; family Noctuidae; genus Abrostola; species Abrostola triplasia. Next base: position 5,635,797 of record OX276433.1, read on the forward strand.
TACTTAATAGGCACGTAATTGCGTTTCTCCTGGGTTTTGCAAAAAGGTTTCATCAGCTTTCATCTGGAGATTAAAAGGGGACAGTTAATCCCAGCTATAAACCCATCTAATTAAGATGAACGTAACAGTATATCTGAGGGGGTTGGATGCGGTGATCTCTGTAATGCAGGTGCATTAGTCACAAAGAGAATACTTGAGAGCCCGACTAAATATGCATTAGAGCTCTACTTTCGGCAGACTCAATTTCTTGGTTCGATTACAGCATAATAACGTCAAATTACGTCCCAACGAGTCTTGGAATTGCTACATTTCGATTTGAGTTTGATGGAAGTAGAAACTACTTAAGGTTTCGATCTCAGTCGGAGTGCAATCTCGTGTTGACAAATACCTAATAGTGAGAAGAGGTACGCAAAATATAGAGTGCTTGAAGACTGGTGAGATTGATAAGTATTATGTCTAGGGATCATTTTTTTGTCTGTACAGTCTTAATTTAAATAAAAGCTCTATCATTGTAAAGTCGGTATGTGTAGGTACGTTAATATACTTGTTTATTATATAATAGTACTTCTTTACAAACTTGTTTCAGAATATTTGTGTAACAAGCGGCCGTCAGCCCCTTCAACCTGAAAGGGCCAAAATTTGCAAAATATAAGCGTTCGCAAAATGCCAAATTCGATGGTCGGTTCAGTTTCAACTTTGAAATACACGTACAGTATCGGAGCGAGCGGCCACAACATCTGTTCGTACGAAACAAAACTAAACGAAATCATTCCGCGTTTTTTCCTACAGTTATTTTGAAATCGTCGCCGTTTTTACGCCTCCAGGGGTTTTAATTAAAGTTGTCGGCGCGATACGGACCCCGGACCGTTTTAAAAATTCATTAAAATCCTTTACCGGAGAAATTTTGTACACAACTAATTTATTTTACGCTTTACAGCGGAAAGAGAAACGATTTACGCGTTAGCGCGATGTGTTGTGATGGGAAAGTTGCTCTCGGTAATTACGCCGAGTTATAAAAGTTGCTCGCTTCTGATCAACGGTTTCTCATGAGTAAGCTATCAGCTCTCAGCGTTTGTGTTTTGTTTTGTACTTTTTAATTGATTGCAGGTTTTTTAATACTCAGCTTTCCGCGTTTATTTTTGCAGGAGTTAGGTGTACCCCTTTTGAGAAATATTTGTAGGTATGTATGACATGTGTCGTTAACCTTAACTGCTAGCTAAACGGATGAGTTCACATCTCATAGATTTCTGTCCTAATGATACATTCATCCGATTGGGATATCAGGATCGGATATGGGGCATTAACAACTTAATTTACTCCTTACTTGAGAAGCATCTAATATACCGCCACTCATAAATCGATAGTCCCGTAAACGTCTGCGTTGGAAACTAAATGCGTTTTCAATAGCCCACTCGCTGGATTAACTGAGTTACTGTCGTATAAACAGAATCTTCATTTAGCTAAAACTGGATAACTCATTACCATTTAGGCCCGAAACGGGTCGAATATTAAACAGGAATGGGATTATAGGGAAATGGGTGCGAGGTGCAAATTGAATTAGATATAGTATTCCAGTTAGTTTGAAACAGCTATGGAGTGTACAATCCTTTTGTTTGTTACTGTTTCGTTCCCCGGTATGTCGAATAAAGATAGGCAGTAGGTAACTGGATGAGAGACGCTCAAATCCGAGAAGAGTCATAATAATAACAGCCTATAGCTGTCCCACTGCAGGGCAAAGGCCTCTTCTTGTTTAGAGAAGGATTGAGCATTGATGACCACGCTAGCTCTCTTCGGGTTGGCTATGGCAGAGAAAAACGGTGGCCTATAATACCCAACAGTGGGTGATACCGGGCTAAAATGATGAAGTAGGTAGGTAACTTCGAAATTACAATGTACTTAAATAAAAACGTTGCTTCTCACTAGAATTTTTATGTAGGTATTGTGGACATTGACAGCTTATGATTGATGTGTCTATGAACCAATATGATAGTCAGTGTTTTGTTTTATATTGTTATGGAAAAAAACACTGCCTTAGAAAATATCTATAAAATGACAGGACACTGTTTCACTTTGGCGTCGATCAGTTCAATTGTTTTTTCGGAGACTTTGTAGATATATACTTTATTGTACACCCATTATGCGACAAAAATCGAATAAAATCCACTTGTAATAATTATAAATATTGTACAATGAAAATTAGTATAATGAAGTATTCAAATATAGTTGAAGCCCAGTCGTTTCTAATATGCAAATCACTCAATTAGCTAGAATTATCTCTAAACATAGATTGGCAACACAACCATGTAATATAATACTTGGAACACAATCCCGATGGCAGTGTGTGATCACCCCATTAGTCCCAATCGGTTGTCGTTTATACTGGGGATAAATTACATGCGATAGATGTGTGTGTTTCATAATACCAAATCTTATCTGGTACATTCATGTCTACGTATTCATATTTGAAATCCCCTATTATACGTAATAAGGTATGAAAACTTTAAAGTGGAAAGAATTTCATTCAAGCTTTAAAATATTAGCTTTTAGAGATTTGATGTATAGAAATAAGTAGAATGTAATTAGTTTTTTTTTTAATAGGTATGAGTGGACATATTACGTGGCTTTGTATAATGCGTATTTAAGTACTTAATTACTTAAAGATACCAAATATTAAATAAGAATATAGACATCCGCTGCGTACGCTGTCTTTTGGAAATTCAGCTAGGGACCAGTAGCTTGGTATAGCAGCAACTACCATTCAAAATTACAAGAATTACCCTTAGCAGATACGTAGGTAGTAGACCTATACCTATTCACGATTACAACTGCGCGCCTCACACGCGCCGATTTTAATCCCCTCTATAATTTGGATCAGCCCAGATTGCCAGTAGTTTAATATGCAAAATCAACACAGCCACTGTTCACACAATGGAAACCCTTTGTTAGATAATTTAACTTTGATTTGTAGAAATGTTAATTGTTAATTCAATTGAAGGTGTGTTGATAACCGTGAAGGGTACGGACGAGGTATTTAAGTTTTCAATCATAACTTTGACTTATGAAACTGAGTGTTGACGTACATTAGCGTTTTATTTTTAAACGGTCCGGTATTTTATATATTATGATTAATATTTTAAGCATTACCCTAGGCCGAGTGGTCTCCGGTTAGCCGAGTAGTATCCAGCCTAGAATAAACCACCCATTTTGGCCCTTGGATGTCGTAAGAACCGACGAAGGCAAAATCCAGACTATCGGCGGCAGCGTCTTCCGTAATTTTACCACCAATACTGCGATCCCCAAGCCTGTTTGTCAAGCGTGGGATTATAGCGACCTCCCCCCCCCACCCGGGGAGGCATCTGATCAACAGTGGACGTTTTCCGGCTGAAGATGATGATTAATATTCTTCTGAGATGTTGGCACAGATACGTGTCAACAAACACACCACCCGTCATGTCGTCAGTTATGCGTAATCATGATTTTATAAAAAAATATTTATCACATAAATACATATTAAGTTATGTTTGAATGAAGAAGCTACTACGGCCGTTTGAGTAGGTTGAGCGAAATAAAAATATATACAACCAGTAAAACCAGAATGATAACCTCCAAATCTTCTTAGAAATATCAACCAGATTAAATGATCTCGAGCTATTCGGCAAAAGTACGAAGAGATTAATGAAGTGCCAGAAAACAATAACGAAAACTCAATTAAAACCGTCATGCAATTAAGCGAAGTCGTGTTAAGTACCATTGAGGAACAGGACCAACTATTTGAACCCAGATGTTCGCAAAAAATTATAAGTAACTTTTTGTATGGTTCTTGTAGGTCTATAGGTAGAGAAATACGACTATACGCCTATACCAAACGCATTGGCTACTACGATGCCAAAAACCTTGACTGGCAAGAGAAGCCAAGAAAAATCCAATTCTCAATGGTACTATTTGGTTGCTTGTGTACAAAAATGTTTTTCGTTAGTCTTAAATTCTTGCTAATTATATTATTATCTACGTATTTTCTGAACGGTAAATAAATAAGATGTATTCCCTGCACTATTTTATTATAGCATTTATGCAAGATCAAACAACATAGTTAAAGCAAACAATACTTTGTAACTGTATCTGCCTGTATACCTTTAAAGTATTGTTACAAAGAGTTACTTTAACGTGTAATTTCACACGAAACCTCTCCTATTTCACAAAATCAACGTAGAGTATCGATACAAAGTCGATCAGTCCCTTACAACGGATGCAGCCTTATAACATAACAGCTTTTCAGGCACATTCTTGCGACTTGTGTCACCTATACAAAATGTGACATTCAATACACGCCTCTCTTATTGTTAAACGTACCCCCTTCGATACAAAGGTTCTCATATCAAAAAGCCTGATGTCAGAACAGTAAAAACTGAATTTGAATCTTAAGTTACGAATGTTGAAGTTCAAATTTCCTTGGCATAAAAAATCATTTGTAAGACCATAGAAAACGTTTACCTACCGATAACACTGGAAAAAAATCGCCACGTGTGAAAATGCAAACAGTGTATTGGGAATAGTCCCATTCTTGGCAAAGAAGGGTATTAGATGTTTTCAATCGATATTGTTTCTGATGAGAAAGCTTTATAAATTCGATACAGAGTTTTGTTTTTACCTACAACCATTTCGATTCGTGCCTTGTGTGAGTTTTCAGATGTTCATAATATTTTTGCGTGCCGTTTCCTTTGAACAGTCAGCACAGTTTATCGAAAAATGTTTAAAATATTATTTTGATAAGACTTAAAGCTTACATTTTCTTTGTTTAAAAACTTGACGCACGTAACAATTAATTTAGAGAGACGTGAAGACTGAACTCGACTGAAGTTTGAGTCTAAAGCTAGACTCTCAGCCTCCAGGCTACCACTGTCTTCACATACGCCCAGTACAACGAAAGAGAATTAATTAATCTGGTTAGAACATCTTATGCGATAGGCATGTAATGTGGGGAGATGTGTGTGTAGTACTCTCAGATTTTACTAGTTATGTTTTAGGTCCACAGGGTATAAATATAGACATTCTAAATTCACACTCTAGACACTATACATTTTGTATCATGCCTATTTTACTGAAGCTTAAAAAAAGCATGCCTATACCTCATCATTTTCATCAGCGGGAAGACGTCCATTGTTGAACAAAGAACCCTTGGAACGCCAAAATAAACGACAACTTGCCATTTGCATCTACCGGTTGCCCGCAACTCTGACAATATCGTCGGTCCACCTGGTGGAAGGCCTGCCAACGCTGCGTCTGCTTATACCTCCCAGTTCACAAATGAATGTGAAAAGTATCGTTTCAACTTTATCTAGGCATAGAGATGTAGTACAAAGGTTAGAATCTGAAAGATAACAAAATGAAAAATCGGTTTCTCTTTGCCTATCATGTATTTTATGAGGCAGAAGATTACATTGAAGTTGCCTGGATGAAGGTTTAAGAGGCATACATTCCCAGTTTGGTTTATCTCTAAATAATAAGCTCCCTGTAACATAACATATGTGGGTCTAGATAAAAAAGTAATATAATGCTATTTAGCACTCCAAAAGCGTTGAGAACTGGTTGTGTTTATCTAAATTGATAAAGGAAAATTGAAAAATGATGGACACGAGCGGAACTCGAACCCGCGACTTTCGCCGTACCGTGGCGCCGCTCTGCCAACTGAGCCACCGTGTCACTTATCAATTTAGATTTAAGCCTAGCATGGTAACATGCAAAAAAAAGACACAAAAAGTCATATGGTTGAGTTTATTTTTAGTATCATTATCATACCATTTCTCCCAACTTGTTACTAATAAGTAGGTGCATAGCTATCCAAAAACAAGTTCCCACTCAACGTTAATATTCACACAAAAACTTTATTCCGGTTTTCTTCTGGTGCCGTTTCCAAGCATAGCCAAAACGTTAAGTAGCCCGTTCTTATTAGACTTAACATAATAATATAATAAAACTTTACGAGAGCGCAACGTAATTGAAAATTTAATCTACAACATGTAAGTACAAAATAAATCAGCCTGTAGTTTCGAAACAAACACTGCTCAACAGGTCTATGCTGTGCGATCATTAGGAGACACAGCGACAATAATACTAATGTGTTTAGCGTTCCCCTCATTCAAGATCATTTATCTTTTGTCGCGAATTTTCTGTGTTAATATTTCAGCCGAATCAAATTACGAAACTCCTAACATTACGCCAACATATTGGGAGACGGATGGGAGGGACCGATGCTATGTGAAATACGCAGGGAAACGTCTTATGGACCTGTTTGGGGACGTTTTCCGAGAATTATTCGCTTCCTAATGTCCGAGATCTAGGCCGTTGCCGCTATAATTTTAAAGCAGTTTAAACGATGGTTTTTTTTATAGATTTCTAAACTGTTCATACTTTTGAGAGAAGAATAGTGTCAAATGCAACATTAAGATCTCACTTACAGAACCGTGGAAAAAAAATCGTATAATAAACTATAATCATCCCTGCCGAGATCTGAAAGTATTGTGTTATTCAGGCTTTCTCACTAAGCATTTAATTCTTCTAAAAACGTAATTTATTCTACTCTTCTGTCTACTACCCGAATAGAAGAATATTCTTAAGGAATCCTTTCAGAAAAGTATATTAAGGTCTAAATTCTTATCTATTGTAAGTAGTCTATAAAGATTTCAACCCAATTAAATATAAATAAGTTATTCAGACAAACGAAAAGATTAAAATTGCCAGCGTATTCAGGTCAGTTTTTCATTGCTAGGTATTAAGGCAAGAACGCCATAAGGCGTCATAATAAATCTCTCTGCAGTTTCATAACGCAATTCCTTTAGTTTCACTCAGATAACACAATAAAACGAATGTACAGACGGACTTATTTTGAGTTCCGTTGAAAAGTTGTTCCATTTGCAGCAAGTTTATATATTTTATTTTAGTAAATTTTGATTCAGTCTCCAGAAATATTTGCCATCTTGTTTTATAGATCCAATTGCAGCAGCACCTTAGTGTTGAACGTTCTGTACCAATTTCATTACCCCACGGTACAGCTATTAAATAGTGTAACTCTCGAATTATTTTGCTGGTTAGGAATATAACTCTAGTAAAATGATTAAACGACGAATGAGTCGTTAGAGGCTACCAACTCTGTGTGGTCCTGATAAAACATAGACAGACTTTCGTGGAACTTAAATGGATAACACAGGACACTTTTGAGGCTAACCTACACCATAGCAACATATTACTAACATTAATATAATTTTAAAATCTAAATCCATACTTAACATAATATTATAAACGTGAAAATAACTCTGTCTGTTATGCCTTCACGACTAAACCACTGGACGGATTTTGATGAAATTTGGCATTTAGAAGGTTTAAGACCCGAGAATGGACACAGGCAACTTAACCTGGGCGAAGCAGCTGGAAAAAGCATATTTCAAATAAATATTTTACTTAAAAACGTAATTACTATTTAGTTTCGTGTTCTCTTAAGTTGCAACTACGTTTAGGACAAAATCTAATTAAATTCCTCTATTTTAAGCGCAACTCCACTTAAGAGCGCATGCATGTCTTTGCAGGTATCTAAAGTATAATTATGACTGTTAAGACATCGTTTAAGTTTTCACTGTCAAACTAAATTATATTGAAATTCTTAAAAAAGTCGAACTTTTAGTAATATACGAAGGAATGTGTCTGAGACTGAATAGATGTATAAATGTCTAGTCTCCTTGAGTAGGTACGTATATTTCAATTGAACGAACGTAGTATATACCACCCGTATTCTCCGATAGGGTCAGAGGTGTTTCGAAGTGACATATCTATTTTTCGTATGTTAAGTAGAGTAGGGTTCATGCATGCCTATTGCTCTTTATTGGGGACAATTATATTCAGCAGTGTCACAAAATAATCAAGAAAGTACCGGTAGGTACATACAATTAACATGTCTTATAGTTCCTTAGTTTTGGCAGGACTTTCACCAGATGCACCGACGATATCGTCAGAGTTGCGGGCAACCGGTAGATGCAATTGGCAAGTTGTCGTTCGTTGTAGCGATCTATGGTAGAGGCCTTTGTTCAACAGTGGACGTCATCCTGATGATGATGATTGTTCCTTGTTTGAATTTGCACCCACAAACTTGTACATAAAAATGATATGCGTCAACCAATCAGGGCACCTTAAATCTCTACTGGCTCCAGTATGAAAGCCAATTAAGATGACCTGTAGGCACAAATAAAATGTACTAAAAATAAAAGTACGTAAGCAAAATAAATCCGATAGACGACCTATAAAAACAATGTTGTTCTTTATTTCTATTTACGGAATCCTGTATCTCGTAAAAGTAAAAGTTCTATTAAAAGAAATCGCCCCATTGATCTTGTAATAGAAGCAAGGCATTGGAACATTACAGTTTCTGAGGTTAAATCCTTGGGTCAGACTAAAGGTAATTGGGTTTTAGTATTAAAAAAGGCTATATAGTTTGTTATTAGTACGAAGATTACTAAATCGATTAAAAGGATCCATAGACTTGCACTTAAGTGGATTGGAAACGCTTTAGTGTTAATCTGTTAAGTATGTGCTATGCTCAACGCATTTTTATTTAAAATTTAACTTTACGTTAAGAGGATAATACCGGCATTAACAAAACCCTGTATTAAGTCTATTGATATCTCTATTATTTGACTTGCAAACGACAGTGACGGGTATAATTTAGTCCATGGTAGAAATTGATACGTTTTTATGAATACGGGGGTCTATGTATAATGTAGAAGTAGAGTATTTTTAAATAAGCAAATGTACGCTTGTCATCGTCACAAACATTTTCATTATCCTATGACTAAGCGTAAGCCTTTTTCAAATTATTAACCTGAGCTGATCTCTTAGTAATGGCGACGATCATTTCTACATCGTTTGCCAATATCGCTAGAATAGAACTCAAAATAATTAATGCGGAAAACCAAAGCTTAACAACCCCTCCCCCCGCAACATGCCCCGCTTGTAACATCACATCACAGAATCAGTTATCTGAAACAAATACACGTGTTCAACCCAAATTATTTAATGTTAACCAATTTACTCAACAATAACTCAGATTTGCCGTTTACTTTAACCAATTTCCGTATAAACCTCGTATAATAAAGACGTTAGACTTTCAAAAGGCAAATTAACTCCTTTGAAGTATTAAAAATTGCTGTATCGTGGCTATGGGAAGCCAATTTGGTGATATAAAATGCCTCTTTGACTACCGACGAAAAAATAATGAAATAATACACAGAAATATTTAATGTGAGTTGGAAAAGTTGTTAGTGTGTAGGACTAATGGTGGCTTGTCACGGCGCGTCATAACACGGGCCGAGCCAGCGCCAAGATGAACAACGCGCCGTGATCCGGGTGGCTTGGGCTAGTTCGTTGTACTCGCTGCCCCGTAACAATCAGCTCCAGGCGCCTCGCCACGTGCCGTGAGAAGTCACCGTAAGGTATGTGTAAAAACGGGTAAATCCATTTCATATTATATTCATACCTACTAATGGCAATCGAGTAACAAGCTTACCGTGTATAGCAAAGAGTCGTAGGTCTAAATTGAGTTAACTTGTTTAGATATCTAAAAATAAGTACATATTAAGTGACTTCTAAATGACAGTAAAAGCATTGCTAAAAGGGCACTTTTATAAAAGACTTAATAAATAATTATCTTTGAATGTCACACAGACATAACATCACGCTTGTATACCCCGAAGGCGAAGAGCAGAGTTGTATGCTACACCCACTATCGCCAGTTATGTTTTAGGCCCCAATGTAGTAGGGCGAGCTTATTGCCAATACCGTGCACAGATCCGGACTCCGTGCTGCTACTGAGAATTCATCATGATCAGCCGGAAGACGTCCACTGTTGAACAAAGGCAGTAATAATTCTCAGTAGTCAGTAACTTGAGTACTGAAAATTATTTAGTGGGACACCCGAGTATCGCTTTACCTAGGATTCGAACCCAGGACCTCATGATCAGCAGTCGTACTTAGTGAACACTAGACCAACGAGGCATACATACAATCATGGTCAATTAGGTAGGTTTATATTTAGTTCAGGGCTTATACCTCACATACTACTCTGTGCTCCTTATGACCTTTTCACGTACAGAACTAATCACTTAAACCTCGTCTGAATACGAGTGAATATTTAACTTTTTTTCTCACTCACACCAATAACGGTTACGACTACGGCCTAATGCTACTAGGACATTTCTGGACCCTTTTAATCCTCCTTTATTATCGTGAAAGCAATCTCTATTTTGTTCCATTTCTATCGATTGGTGTGCTAAGATTAGAATTTGGGTCTGCAAAGGACTATAAACATTTGTAATGGTCTTTTTAAGCCCCAAAAAGTGTAATTAAGAAGGCAATTGATGAAAAAGTAATGTACTTTCACAACTTTGCTAACGGCTGCTTTTTTATTAAAATAATTCGTAAAAACGGAATAATTATACCTTTTGACAAAACCTAGCAGTGGATAAGAAGCTAGAAATAGTGATCCTTAAAATGAATAATAAAATACCGTAAAAGATTTAACAAGCAGGTGAAGAGTATCGTAAACTAAATACCTTGTTTATTTGTTCATGATTTGGAAAAGACTGACGGACAGACTGCCTCGTTGGTCTAGAGGTTGCTAAGCCCGACTGCTAAACACGAGGTCCTGGGTTCGAATCGCGGGTCGGGCAGAGTGTTACTGGGTTTTTCTATTAGATTATTCTCAGTAGCAGCACGGATTCTGGATTTGTGCCCGGTTGATGGCAATAGGCTCGCCCCCTATTACATTGGGACCTAAAAAACATAACTGGCGAAATGTGGGTGTACTATATGTGCACCTCTGCCTACCCCTTCGGGGAATATAGGCGTGATGTTATGTATGATTTGGAAAAGAGTAAATCTATAATTCCATTGTAATAACTAACTGGTGGGATGATAAGCACCACTACATAACTCTTTACACAAAGCAAAGAATATAATTTTTGTGAAGAGGCAATATCGTTATTTTTAGAACGTCTATTAACTCTAGGCATCATTTTATGGAGTTTTTCAATTTGGGCTCCCTATTATTACGCCCTATCAAGATCAGGTGCCCTAAAATTGTTTAGGGCTAGAAATAAATTTCGTATCGGTCGTTCGGAGGACAATATGTAAACTACAATACCGCACGTCTCTTTTACTGCTTCTCTATAAAATAAATAACGTGCTTTATCTTTTTCGAACACCCACGAAAATAGTGGCTATTCTACCTTATTTATGGTATTTTTTTGACAATATACTGACGATACTGTTTTCGTGTGTTCTGTAAGCTAGAGACGGATCTTGACGTTTTTACCTTGACCTGTTTGGAACAATGGGTTGACTAAGTGTTATTCTGCTGGTCTAGGAGTTAGTTAAGGCATAGGACAAAGATTTGTGTTATAGGCAGATCAATATTTGGTCTAAGAAGATTTGTGCATAAAATTTTTAGATAGTGCAATAACTAATCAAGAAATCAATATAATATATAAATAATATTTAATTCTATGTAATTAAGTACATTGAAATGTAGAATCGTATTTGGAGTACTGTAAGTAATACGAATGCGGGTAGTACGGAATAAATAGTTTAACTAGTGAAAAACAAAACCTTTTGTATCGAATGTGTGTGAGTCACTGAAGTACACGCTGCCCGCATGAAAACTTTGTAACACTCGTTGATACTAAAATGTAACACATTTTATTATTTGGAACAATAGAATAGCTGAAACATTTACGATAACTGAATGGTGTCTTTATTTTATGACAATGAAATGTTAACATTATAGCTGTTGTTTTGTTTTACGAATATATTAAACGGACATCAAAAAGAAGGAAGTCCTTAAGTCGAAGATTTTTCGATATCACAAGTTAGTAAAAACGTTTTCTTTCTTTCATATCTACATTGAATTTTAACTATTTGTTTTAAAATATTTTTCCTAGATGGTCCTATATTATAATACGTTGAAGTTTTGATTAAGGCATTCGGATATGGGCAATAAACTATTTAAAGTTACTTTTCTCTATACAGAATATATTGCTTGGTCTTGAAAATAGAATTATTTTCGACATCCAATTTGAGGTTCCAATTTTCCAAGTGACTGTTATCCCTACAATGTAAAAGGGAATATATTACGAGGGCTGATTCGGTGTCTAGGTCCAACACACAGAGAGCTTAGGTTACCCGCCTAATCCTAAAATGGAACTCGGTGCGAAGTGGGAGCTTCTTGGTATATTTACATAAATATGGGCAATTGAAATAATGTGGTATTAAGTCTCGCGTGGTTTTGATGCTTATTTGGGATATAGCGTGACAGATTATATTGTATAAAACGGTATGGAGGTAGATAGAATATTGAACTATGACTGTATTGTTCTTTATGTAGTTGGAGAATCAATCGCCACTACTTTTTTATCTTCTATCTTCACTTTAAACTGACAGTGCACATTTTTCTTCTTTGTACACTTAACATTCGCAAAGATGAATCGTCGGGAAACCTAGACTTAATAGTCTGCCATCAGAACTCATAAAACAAGTGTAGCGAACAGACCCCTGTGAGACCAAATCGTAAATACGGTTCTATTACTATTTATCGCCGGCTCAATATTCGAAGTAAACTGAATGATACGTATAGATACAAAATTCCGGCACAGCCCTAATCCAGCTAGCAAATATGCAATCGGTAAATAATCCACTAAACACCACGTTTGAATACATATGCAGTGAAACATTTAACGCAATAGAGCCGTGAGCCGGCTTGAATTCCCAGTACCTAATTACATTGAAAAGTTACTAATTCGACCAACACGCTGCAGTCAGTCCCTAGTGTTTACAAAATTCGCGTAATTGAATGTTAAGTACGGCTGAATGTTATCATGTCATTGTTGGCACATTACTAAAACATGATTACGCGAGCTTATCGTTTCCAAAGCGTTGTGTAGCGTTGCAATACATAGTGTTAATAATTTATAATTATCATTAATAGCTACTGGCAAAATGTGCGTGTCATAGAATAGTATTTCGCATACAATTATCATAACAGGGGCGAATGTTTAGTAAGATTTTATAAGTCTACTATTTGCGGGATCATTATAATCTAAATTTGTATTTACCTATTACCTAAAATGTTATAATAATTTTAGTACAGTGTTAGATGCGACGATGCGAGATATAGTTTTATATTTTACGAAATAAAACTCCGATTGGATATAATAATATTTAATTATCACCTACCTAAAAGCATTACGTTTGTTTTATACAAAATACAATTTCCTTTGATGTATGTATTCATTATGCCTTATAATATTATATTGTTATATATGAAAACTTATTTATAATAAGAAATATTATTGATATTAACACGCATACAAAAATATTGGCACATGTCGTTAAGCAATAATCTGTGTTTAGTCTTCAGCCAACCAAATGTCGGAAGTGCAATCTCCTCCGGGGTATCTGAAAAAAAAACATTACACTAAGTCACCGTGCGGTCCCAGCTGAAAGTCTGCTGTCAGAGCTAAAGAAAGAGAATGAGTAGTTTTCACCTTGGCTGGTTCTAAGAAAAAAACAATAAAAGCAGCAAAAAAGTAGACGGCAAAGAATATAAATATAAATGATAATAAATGAATATGAGATTTTTTGAATTTTAAATTCAAATAATCACGTCAAAAACAAAATTCGAACAGCAAAGTAAAAACGAAACCAAACAGCCACTATTCCATTGATACAGATTTCATACAGGTTTAACTTTCAAAAGTTCGTACCTCATTTCGTGTGGCAGGGCCGGCCCGTCCGGTTCGTTCCCGAAGTGGACGAGGAAGTCCGGATCCAACTTCATGCCTCCATTCACAGTGTCCACGTCCAACTTTACTATCCACCCGCCCTGGATACAATACAAATGGACCTGAATTTTGTGGCGACCAGTAAAAAATAAATTTCGACCCGCTGGATATCACGTTACTTTGTCTCGGAACGAAATATATTTCAGTAGAAAAAATTGTTGAAATGTTTTTTTATTAATATTTTAGTGTTTAAGTTTTGAACTTGTCGCAATGGGTAAAAAGATTTTATGTTTATTCTGAGAGAAACGACTTTTTTTATTTCGTCTTGTTTCTAAGAATATATTATATTCTAGCTAATAAAACTAGCGCCAAGTCCACACATTTTTACTTTTACTAAAAACGAACCTATTAAAAAAAACATAACATAACATGTTATTTTTAATAGGTTATGTTATGATATTTTTTATAACCTGCTAAAATATTATTCCAATAACTAAATTACATGAATAATTCGGACACCTAATTACAAAATCATAATTGAATACAACCAGGATGACAAAAATGTATGTAAAAATATTTATAACCCAGTGTTATTCTTGCTTGTTTCATTTAATATGAATGCAAAAAAAGGAAAGTTCGTTCAGCTTGGTTTAAAATTACAACGGCTGTCAGTTATTTGTATGACAAAATATGCGACGTAGCGCATGAATTATTCAACACCCCCAGGTGACGTAGATCTCACAAGATGTACTTGAGTGAAATAACTTTATAAAACATTACAGAAAAACCAAGACGTAAATAAGACAAGGGCCGAAGGTTTTGATATAAGAGATAAGGGCTGTTTATTGCGGTGTGGGGTGAAGCGAAAGTGGACGTAACCTAATAAAATACTTTAGTCTACAGCCTTCACATACTTGGCCGTGTGACTTTAATAAAGTCTCTGGGCTCACATTTTTAGGTCGCTACAATTCAAAGAATTTTCTAAATGTAAAATAAATAAGTGAATTTTGTTAAGTAGGCTTATTTCGAAATTCGTTAAAATGTCTTAACCAGATGATCGTTTATTATTCTAAGAACATACAAAAGTAAATAAAATAAAAGTCAAGAACAGATACTTACGTGACGTGGGCGTTAAAGCTATACGCGACGTACTTATTATACGGTATGTCATATAAATATGCTTGAAATAAAATTAACTATAATAGGGTTATACCTCTTCAGTCATTTTGGAATAAAACTGTTTGTCCCACGGAGAAAATAGGGACGACGAGGCGTACAGACGCTTTCCATCGAGAGAAAGTTGCAGCATTTGTGGAGAACCTTGTAATACCTTTCCTTTCACTATTACGGGCTGGGGACGTTCCTGGTGAAAATATTTCACATTAATACAAGCAATGAAGATAAAAGTGTTTTGACACGTAATGAATGACGAGGTCAAACTGATAATATTACATAAATAAAACGACACTCCACAAAACAAGAACGAAATTTATGAACGACCAGAGTGATCATGATACGCCCTTATTAGCTGATAAAAGAGATATTAATAACATTAAAACATTGACGAGTGTAAAACAAAAACAAATGGAAGAAACGTCCGAAAGTAATTTAGCAAACATCTGAGGGTAAAAACTCGAAATGAAAAGAATGACTAGGCGAAAACGTAATTGTGTGAAGTCATGAGGCGTTAATTTAAACTATTACAATTCATATTGGAATTAAAGAATGTCTTGCCTTTGACTCTTTGTCCTCTAAAAGCTTCATTTCAGGATCAGAAGCAATAACGCCACCAAGTTGGATTTTTCCAGTCAGTTTTGGATGTTCAGTATCCGTAATGTCGTATTGCCTCACTTCTCCGTGTAACCAGGTCGAGCCGTACAAATATTTATCATCGAGAGATATTATAATGTCACCCAATAATCCTGAAATAAAAATACTTAAACTATGTGTATTATAATTTATGTAGACGTAATTCAGAGTGGCTAATATTGTTAAGGACATAAATCTAAATCAAAGTTACGTATTAGGCGAAACAACATACCACCAAAAAGTTTAGTGTTGGATAACTATAGGAAGAAAAGAAAAACAAAAAGTTACCGTTAAGCTCGGACTCAACGCCATCTTTAGAAACTTTTTTTGCTGGTATGTCGATGACTTTATCGGCTTTCCACGCCCCGTCTGATGCTTTGTAGAACCTAAATAAAGTTAATTGAAAGCTTTTACTTAGTTATTCCTTTTAGTAGCTGTGAAATATTTAAAATTTAATGCGTTTCTCAAGATACTTTATTTGCTGGGTTCAAATGATCGAGTTCAGAAAAGCGTTTTCATTCATAATTTTAACTTTACAAATCTTAAATGAAGAGAAAAGCTTAGTTTAGAGAAGGAATTTTAACAAATAATATACTAAGTTATTTGATTGAACCAAATGGATTATTTAACAGTATAGAACACCAATTGTACAATGAAATAGCCGTAAGAGATCAGTTCAAAGTTGATAACCAGGAAAATGTACGAAACCCAGAAAAGTTTTATAAGGCTTGCTATAACTAAAATCCCCACAAATCTCATACCTGTAAACGTTTGCGTTCACCGCACACCCGACAAATCCCTGCGCAGATTTGGGATCATGGAGAAATCTGACCTCGAGGGGTGCGCAGCCTTCGGGGCCCAAATCTATGACTTGCTGTAACTCGCGCGTTGACCATTTATAAATATTCAACGAAGTGCCGTAGAGGTCTTTGTTTGGCACATCTTCCGCATGGAATCCGCTGGGGAGGCAAAGTTTTGTTTTACATTTGGACGTGGACTTGTTTAGTAAACTTAAATATTTAGCTTTTGTTTCTAACAAATAATTTCTCAATACCGGGTTTATTAAACATCCCATTACCCTTACCATACCATACCATAGTATGGTAATATGTTTTCCACTATTTGAGGTTTAGATAATTTTAACATTTCTTAGAGTACTTATATCGAGTTGCCCTGACATAACAAAGGAATTTTAAACACCTCTAAAAATATAAACCGAAATAGATTGATACTCACGTCTTGAAGTTTTTGGGTTTCCCCCATTCCGTGGAAAACATAACATCGTGATAAGGCTGGTACCAGAAATCGTAGCCGAATTTGGCACGTTTATTTCCTTTCGTCCACGTTCCTAAAAAAAGGTCGCGTAATTTAAAATATATATTTAATATAGCGTTTATTGAGTGATCTCTCCCCTCTGCCAAATTTGTATAAAGGCACGTTCACAATTCACCTGTCATTTTCAAAGTCTTCGAATCGATGAGCACAAAATCCCCCTTTCCGTTTTCGTCTTTATCTCCCATCGTCGAAATCATGATTTCGCCGGTTGCCAGGCAGTGCGTCGTGTGCGGGTAACTGCAGTTGAATGACCTCGTCTCGGAGCCGTCGATTACCTGGTAATGAGATTTTCGCTATGAACCCTCTATATAAGGGCGCTGAGAGAATGAGGTCTTTAGCAGTTTTCCCCGATAGTAAGGGATTTACATTTAAGTTGGCTTTTTGAAGTAAACTTTTTAGGTGTAGAACCTTTGAGTGTTTCTGTGTACTTACATTTTATGTTCTCAATTTCAGCTCTAGCATTAACCCAGATAAGCCTACTGTCCTATATTTAGGACAGTAGAAATAAAAAAAAATATCAGAATACCCTCTTTATCTAAGATTATTTAGTCTTATGATTTGCAGTAAGAAACGTGTCAGCTTTATTAGAAAAAATAAAAAGACAGTTATTTTAACAGTTTTTACCTTATATTTTACCTTATAAGTGTGTAATAAAAGTGCGTTGCAGACATGGCAAATGACAGGTATGTATAAAAAGTTATATTTTACTCGTGAGTTGTTTTTTTCTGTGTTAATATCTAGTTGATAACCTTAACTTTTGTACTAAATAAATATTCTAGCAAAATAATATAAATAAATTACGTATAACTTGTTACAAATACTAGCGTACTATATATAGGACAGTAGGATAATATACATGATTTTAGTACAATAATACAACTTTTTCTTTACAGACCGTTAGCTGCGCATGAAATTTTAGATGCTTTAGAAAATGTTTCTGATAATGAAGAAGATTATAGAGAACGACTGATATGTATTCTACCTCCTCCTGTTGATCCTGACTGTCTCACTGACGAAGATTCGGGTGAAGAAGATAATGTAACTTTGAATAATTTGCCACGAAACATTCTGCTTCAACCGGCTGAAGTAATGATTCAAGGGCAGATTATGGTGAGTGATACAGAAGAAGAACCTTCTGATTCTACAGGTCGAACTAAACGTAGGCGTACCTACGCATGGAGAAAACGGGACTTGGCAAAAAATCCCGTGAATTGGCCAGATGTTCAAGGCGCTTGCCAAGATAAGCGCCCAATTGAGTGGTTTGAAAACTTCTTAGATGAAGATGTTATTTCGTTGTTGGTGTCAGAGAGCAATAAATATGCTGTCAAAAAGAATTTGCCTGGAGACATAACCACTAAAGATATGAAATGTTTCATCGGCATATTGTTGGTTAGTGGTTATTCATGGCTCCCCCATAGAAGAATGTATTGGGAAAACTCCCCTGATACAAAGAATGAATTGATCAGCTCGGCTATGACTAGGGATAGATTTGACTTTATTTTTCGCCACCTTCATGTCAATGATAATCTGGATTTGCAAGACAAATACACAAAAGTACGCCCCCTAGTTACACTTCTAAATAAAAAGTTCTTAGAGTTTTCTCCTCTTGAAGAGCATTACAGTGTAGATGAGGCCATGATCCCCTACTATGGTAGACATGGCTGCAAACAGCACATAAAAGGTAAACCTATTAGGTACGGGTTCAAAGCTTGGGTTGGTGCTACACGGTTAGGGTATGTTTTATGGATGGAACCATACCAAGGTGCTACAACTATGTGCAATCCAATATATAAAGAATTGGGGCTGGGTGCAAGCGTTGTTCTCACTTTTTGCGATGTGCTGATTTCACGTGGCTTCGACCTTCCTTACCACGTAGTTTTTGATAATTTTTTTACTGGGACGCCCTTGCTGGAAGAGATAACAAAGAAAGGCCTTCGTTGCACTGGGACAGTTCGAGAAAACAGGACATCTAGTTGTCCTCTGATTACATCGAAGTTACTGAAAAAAAAGGAACGTGGTGCTGTCGATTACAGAACGACACATGACAACACGTTCATTATTGCTAAATGGCATGACAATAATATATTCAGTATTGCTTCTAATGCTGTAGGAATAAATCCTAAACAATCTGCCAAACGCTTCTCACAAAGTGAAAAGAGAAACATTGTCATAGAAGAACCACATATGGTGTCCATCTATAACAAATATATGGGAGGAGTGGATCGGTCTGATGAAAATATTTCACATTACCGAATTGGTATACGAGGTAAGAAATGGTACATGCCGTTGCTCACAGACATGATTGATCTTGCCGAACATAATGCATGGCAGTTATATAAAATAAATCATGGAAAACTGGATCATCTTGGCTTTCGCAGAAGGGTAGCAATTGCTTTGATTGAATCAAACAGCAAAAATGCCAAAAGAGGGCCTAGCCGACCCTCCCATCATGAACATGCTGATAGTCGTAAAGACCAAATGAATCATCTGGTTATTCCTCAATCGAAGCAAACACACTGACGTCAATGTCACAAAAAATGTTTGACACGTTGCAAGAAATGTGATGTTGGAGTGTGTGTCAAGTGTTTTGTAACATATCATTCATAAATAGTGTTAATCTAGTAAATTACATATAACAATGGGTAATATAATCAATAGTTATCTAATAAACTACACTTTTTGATTACATTCTGTTTTGTCATAAATGGTCTTTTATTTCCTCTTATTATCCTACTGTCCTACATATAGGACGGCTGTTTCCCTGAAAGCCTTACACTTAATTTTTTTTTCATAATTTTTTTTATGTTGCATAAGATCTAATAAACTAAATAATGTAACTTTTTTCAAAATTTTCAGAAAATTTTAGTTTCAGGCTTATCTGGGTTAAAGTCCATTTGCTAAATTTAAAATTATAGATAACATCTGGTCTCGTTTTGTTATTTCTGTTGAAGTTTTATGATACCTTTGTTATGGTACAACAATATCGTTCCCAAAATCTCTGAACAAAGTGAAGTGTGTGTGAAAAGGACAAGCAAAGGTCTAACAGCCAATATAACGAGTTCGCGAACTGTCTGGCTCGAGTTGGAATGTAACAAGTTTGACGACAGATTCTGGATGAGTTTGCGAGAGAGCTAGTTTTGAAAATTTCGCCATCGAACTATTTGACGCTCAAAGCAATAATTATGGTGGAACTGAGAATGATCGATGGAGTTCGGGAATTATTCTGGCGAGTAATAGTTTGGCAAATTACCGCGAACAATGGGCGCTATGAAGTTTAATCGACGAATAGTTCCCTGCGTTATTGGCGTTATTCTATAGTATGTACGCTTGTACGGACGTAGTTCACATTCTAATAGCTAATTCGGAATGAATCAGACTACGTTAAATACTGATGAAGTTAGGTTAGGTTATATTTATATGTGAGAATTATTATTATTTTTTATATGTATTATTCATAGACTGTTGAGATCCCTTTTGGAAGATGAAAATGATTTCAAAAATCAAGAACAGAATACATTAGAGCAATACCTATTGCAAATGTCCTCTCACGGAGTGCGCAATTAAAAACAGTTATTTTTTATTATACAGGTCTCTGAATAGGAACATATTCTATATGCACGTGTATTAATTTTTACATAATCTTCTTGCCGTAAGTAATTCTTCCAAAGGGTCATTTGCTTACGCCTCTATAACAAAACCAATCAACCAGATTGAACCGCGTTTACTACGATACATTTTTATTAACAAACTAGCTGCGCCCCGCGGTGTTACCCGCGACATTTTTTCGGGATAAAAAGTAGCCTATATGTTAATCCAGGGTATAACCTATCTACATACCAAATTTCAACCAAATCGGTCCAGCCGTTTATGCGTGAAAGAGTAACAAACATCCACACATCCATACATCCATACTCACAAACTTTCACATTTATAATATTAGTAGGATTGATTGGTTAATCTGCATTCAACATAAAACAACAATATCCGTAGCCAAACACCCGTCCATTTCAGTTTTACGCTTTCGCAGTAAAGCTGTAGTTGCCTTGGAAAATCCGAAACATAAAAAGCTAAGAATTAAAAAAGTTTTCCAGTTCTGTTGACATAAAAATTCAGTTTTACGACTAGCTGCCAACATAACTGTATCGGCACGTACCGACTTCCGAAGTTGGTACGACCGCAACTGCATTTTTAAGGACCAAAAACAAATTGTTTACTCTTCAATCTCCGACGCAGAAGCTCGGTTGCCAAGTCGATCGTAAAATTGGACCATAAATCGTACAAACAATCTAGAAAAAAAAGGGCACGCTACGTGTGAGAATTTAAATTACGATCAGGAAACAACGTTAAAGTATCCTACATAGGTAGTCGGTGATTTATCGATGCTAGCCTAAATAGCGTGTTTTTTGTGGTCTATAAAATGGTACGCGATGATGATTTAAAGAACTTTCATTACATTATTCAGGTTTGCATAACATAACATCACGCCTATATTCCCCGAAGGGGTAGGCAGAGGTGCACATATAGTACACCCACATTTCGCCAGTTATGTTTTTTTTAGGTCCCAATGTAATAGGGGCGAGCCTATTGCCATCAACAGGGCACAAATCCAGACTCCGTGCTGCTACTGAGAATTACCTAATGGAAAAACCCAGTAACACTGCTCGACCCGGGATTCGAACCCAGGACCTCGTGCTCAGAAGTTGCGCTTAGCAACCACTAGACCAACGAGGTAGATAAATATACTGTATATTAACCCGTCATCATATCAGTATGAAAAAATATTTTTCAGGGGTTTCTCTGAGAGAGGTGACAGTTTCGTGAACCTCGGAGAACACACTAAGCCGTTGGCCTAATCATAATTTTTAGTTAGCCTACACAAACATTTATAAAATTTCAAACAAATACGTAGAAATTCTTACAATTCGTACAGATTACATTTCTAGATCAGTGGAACTGAGTGTGGAACGAAATCGACTTTATTTTTCAACTCCTGCCTCGTTTTGCCAAGTTCGTGTTTGCGAGCACACTTGTGTTGTTTAAACTCTTCGGTACCTTTGCGCCCATTGTTAAGCGAATACTCTAAGGTATTGGATAGGAAGTTTATTTACTACCTGCGGGAAGATGTATGGTACGGAACAGAGATTCTTTAAGAAAGTCGACGATCTGGTTAGGATAGTATATTGATAGTTTTAAACGCAGCACACCCAACAAATAGTTAAGCTCCGTATTTACCCATACCTGTTACAATAAAATGTGTTTTACTCGCAAAACATAATATATTAAGATATATTTTTTTTATTAATTTTAAAATGTCTAAACCTATGTATGTTGACAATATTTTTTTAATGACTTTTTGAAGGAAATTATTAGTTATTGAAGTTTGTTGGAAAGGTCTGTAAGACTAACGGTAGTATTGCTACATAGTTCGTGTCAAACCAACACAGAAATAACTCGAAGTATACAAAAATTTAGTCTTTCATATCAGAACATATTTTTGAATATAAAGTTTGTATGTTTATGTTCAAATGTATTTATTAAACAAATAAATCCAGCCTTTCTTTGAGCTGAAATTTTCCTTTACTGTGTTGCAGTCATATTTCTATAACATCTTCAGATTGGAAACGTTTGAGTTCTGAAGACTACATCGTAAACACCAATGTATTTTATATGAAAACAACAAATAAACTACCGCACATAGTAAATAAGAAAATAAGTTGAATACCAAGCGTTTATATTTTAAGGTAAAAATTTAAAGAGAGGCAAAAAACAATAACTGTATCATGTATAATAAAAAAAGTATTATTACATTCTAACCCATACTTAGTAATCTCTGCAGAGCACACGTTTGCATAACTCTTGAAAAATATATCAAGCACTTGAGGGGTTATCTTCCCGCGAAAGTTGAAGTATCAATTGAAGCAATTAGGGTCATAACGGTGAAAGCAGTTGAGGGTTAAGTAACCTAGTTGCACCTGCAATGTTCTGCCTTTATTAACTTATATTGGACACTTTATTCAAGAGTGTAATATAGACTAATCAATATTCGTGTAAAAATCACATTACACTAATAGTAAGTCTGTGTGTATGTTTGCTACCTCGTCACGCTCAAACGGCTAGGCTGATTTTGATGAAATTTCATATGGACGTAGCTGACACCCTGGATTAACACATAGGTTTTTTATTCCAAAAAATGGAGCGGGAAACACCGTGGGTCGCAGCTAGTAAATAATGAAGACGTTTCTTTAGTGGTTATTTCTTAAAAGTAATTTGGAGCTAGCGCTAAAAGTTTGAATCCCACACGGCTTAACACAGAATTTATAACTTTAATTAGTATTGTATACCTACCAAATATTTTTAAAATTGATTTTCACTTCATATTTTGTACTAACCTTATGCATCTTTGGTTTCCGAGGATCTGTCCCGACATCCACAACGAAAACCTTTGCAGACTTCAGTGCAGGCAGAATGAGGAGGTCTCTCTTGAGTGACGGGTCGTCATAGCAACTGGAACAAACGTTCCACCCACTGTGATGGAGCTCGTCACCGGCACTGCCAGTGTGAGTGCGAGCAATCACCTGTTAACAAAACAAAATTTGTGAATCACTGGAACCTGAGACGGCCCCGTTTGGGCGCCAGTAGTGTTCGATGACATTGTTTGTAGAATCAATTGTTTTGAGTCATGTTTTGTACGCAGTATATTTTTTAAACTAACATAGGTGTTTGCAGATCAAAATGGGCGGGAGAGCCAGTAAAATATTTTATTTCAACTGAAAAATATTTACTTTATTAACATTTTATAGATTGCAGATAACATTTTAGGGTCTGTTAAGATTGATACAGTGACCGAAAAAGTCTAATAACTCAGAATATTACAGACATTAAAAAACGGTCTTCGAAATAATGAAATAAAAAATAAAATCAACGGAACAGTATATTTAGATAAGTACCTACTTCTATTATGTAGAATAGCTTTAAGAAACATCTTGGAATTTACAATAACCTACGAACTCCGACACGCCGCATTCCTAGACGCATTTGCCTTTCTTACTTTAAATGTACAACAAAAAACTAAAAAGTCCAAAAGGAATCGTCCCATAATCCTGGTAACAAATCCCTTCGGCGATATATTGCATTCCTCCTGTTAATTTAGTTCCCGGCTGGTATTGCAATGGCAAAGTACACAATAATACTTCCTACAGTATCCTGAAATCCGTAGGATTACCGCTACGTTATTGCCCTGCGACATGGCCGGACTAAATGGCGGGATGTACGGTTTTATTTGCTAATACAAAAGTAGTGCGTAATTTTCTTGGGAATATTACCCGTATCTGAGGAAATCATGTTGTGTGTCAGCCTTGAGAGAGGTAATTACTTTCTGAATGTCTTGTTAGGATCGGTACACATTGCGTTACACACGAAATTACGCTTGGGCTTTCGTGAATCTCCAACAACATAGTCCGGTCCATTATACTCGTATTAAACACAACTATAGAATGAAATAATTATGGGTCTTATTTGGCACTGATTATAATTATTCTTAATATTATTTTTATTTACTAGCTAGTGTTCACATTATCCCGATAAAGTTTAGTGAAAACGAGGTCAGTCAAAATTATATTAAAATCCAAACTTCACTTATCGTATGGTGTTCAAGCTTACCTATCAATTATAGATGCTAAACCTGTAAAATCGTTAAACAAAAGAGTTTGATATCTATGTACTATGAATAGATAAAATATGAATATGCTAGAAACAATATTATTTCGCTGTATTTTTATACGAAACCAGCCGTCCGGTCTAGCTTTTCAAAGTCGGCCAGGGTGTTCCGAAATAACAGTATATTCATCTGAATCCGTTTAGCTGTCCAACGACATTGCTCTTTATATCCTGCCTTTAGTATTTTCTCATGTAGGTATATCTTATGCTGCCTGTAAAGTTGAAGATGCGAAATTTGTAAAAACCTAATTTCAACTACATAATCGTTTAGATGTTTTTAAGTTTACTGTATGTTATGTTTGGTTTGCATTTAATTAATAGGTACTACAAGATTTATATTCGCCTTAGGAATGGAAATGAAAACATTTATCATTGTTATGACATGTTTTGTAAATAAAAGTGCATAGCAACTGCGCCTATCTTTTATGATCTCACATGTCCATCAAAATGCTGTTTTGTAGCGGCGTTCGAAAGATAAGATCTCCCATCTGCATTATCTTTTTTGATAAATTTATTTTTCTAATATTTTTGTAATACCAGACTTATTATAATGATGTACGTGGTGGTGAAAAATGAATAATAACGTCGAAATTATGTAATTAATTTTGCTTAAATAAAACGCGTATGTAAACGGACCTTAAAAGTAATGACTTCCATCTAATTGGGTCGAGCCCTACTAAATACAGTCCGGTAATATTTTTCCAAATGATTTAAAGATGTCATTAGAGCTTTAATGGTAGATAAATTGATACGAAGGACTTTTTTTTCTCGTTCTTCAATTTAGGAATATAGATCATGTTATATATAATTATATTATAATACTACTTGTAGGCAACCACCTTGTTTTTACTATTATAGTAAAGGATATAGCCTAAGGGCTCAGGGATGAAATACGCCTGTATTAATGTGACTTCTTCAATATCATGTGTACTTTTCTAGAAATAAAAGACATCGTTGTCAAGCAAGGAAAACGTAATGAATCCTTGATTTAATGCTTAAATTTCCAACTCGCAGTGGGCAAATTGGGTGATCAAAGGATGTTTCTTCTTTACTTATACAAGAAGGTGCAATCATTCATATAGTAGGCATCCTGCCTACCTACGAAAGTATGTATATCTGTATACTTCTATTTTCTAATTTTAATAAGATTAAATGTCCAATAATGTTTAATATAAATACCTAGATAAGGTACTGTGAACTCTGAAAAATATTTAAAGCAATGTTTTCAGTATTCACATTTTTCACGCTCCCAAAATGAGTTATTTTCGTTATGATGCAAAATGGTTGATTGATTTAAAACGCTTGGATAAACCGGAGCAGCTTTAATAGTGATACAAACTTAAACATATGCTCGATGGTTTGGTCAAATTAAATAATAATATTATGTTTATAGTATTGCCAATTTACAATTATTGAATATACGAATTACGGCTATTACCGAAAGGGGAGGTCTTTGTTTAACAATGGACGTCTTCCGGCTGATGATGATAATGATGATAATGAAGTATACGAAAGTGCCTACTTTCGACGAATTTGTAATGTTTGATGTAGACCGGACCAAAGAAGCTTGCCACCTATTTAGCACTACATCGGACCTTCGCTACATACGACTACATGATGAACGGTAAAAGTGGATGTATATTAGACTTTAAAAAAAGTTGTGGTAGCATTGAAATTAAACCTGAATTTTGGGCATTTACATTTTTTTTTTGTATACGTGTATGAAAAATGTATTATGTATTATAGATCTTACCTGACAATACGTCGGTGACTTAGGGTCCACATCAACGGTGCCTAGATAGTCTTGCTTGGTGTGGTCTGGTTGAACACACACCACGTACAGAAGTTCTTCTCTTGGCCCATTTTTGAATGCGTCCATAGGAGACGCGTACCCCGGTCCACGCTTACCTAGGTATAAATAAAGACAATTAGAATAAGAATGTAGTGATACACTAAATATTTTAAGATGGGAATGATTAATTGAATGAAAGAGACTGCAATTCAGGTTTAGAAAATACAGTTGACATATTATGACAAAAAAACTAAAAGAGATGTTGAATTAAATTAGAAGTCTACGAATTATGTTTGCCCTAGTAAAAAGTCTAAAAAACCGGATCGTCGAGACCAAAAAACCAAGTTAAACCGCGATAAAATCCGTAACCGTTATTTCAAAGTAAAAAAAATATTAAATTACGGAAAATATTTTCAAGCCTGTAATAAACGCTTTTAACAGTAGTAACATGCCTGTTATAACCGAGTAATAAAAACCAAATCATTTTTTTCCTTCCAGTATTTATTTTTTCGAATTCTTTCCAAAAATCCCCGTCCCACTTTCAATAAATCGTCGATAGGCATCAAAACGTTATTTTTTCCTGCACAAACGAGGGTAGCGGACAAACAGAGGGATGCCACCCCTCGCAATTTAGGTAATCACGTCAGGTAATGCTTGCATATAAATTACTCCTTTGTTCGCTCTAATCCCATCAATAACCTATTGTTTCGGCTACAAATAGTCTAACTAGTTTGGTGAACATAGTGCTTATACGTTTTTATCACAATGACAGCTTAGTTCTGAAGTTTGATCGAAATATTTTGTTTTATATTAAAAATATGTTTAGTGCGATCATTTGAAAAAGTTTTTCTACAAAATATTATTGAATCGCTGGCCTTTTAAAAATAACAAGAGTTAAGCGAATATTCGTTTTGATATTTTCTATAATGAAAAATATTTTTTAGTATAGCTTTCGATACAGTTAAGTATACTAATAAAGTTAGAGTTTATAAATAGGCATTCGGAATATTGGAATTTAACCTAAATAACGCTAAAGAATATTTTCAATAAAAATAAAACAAAGTCAGGAGCTGCCAAACAGACCCTTTTATTTATCAAATTTATTGCCAGTTCCGTAAACAAATTATCCAGTTCCAAGTCTTTTAATCAGATTAGTATATTTTTCTTTTCAGATCTGACAACACTATCAGTGTCACGCGATCAAAAAGTTGCCGGTTGTCTTTTTAATCTACATTAGTGCTTGAGTTGATAAACTGAAGGGCTATTACTGAGATTACGTTCTCCTTGATAAAAGGACTGATTAAGTGCAAGTCAGCCTTGCACGGTGCGGGTTCCGTATTTATAATTATGCGGATCGCTATTTTAATTTGTTTAGGAACTGCGCTACTTTGAATTATTTGATTTTTACAAGCTGGATGGATGAAAGAAGAATGACAAAACGAATATATGAGGCGAGTGTTAGTGGAGTATCGGAAAGGGGAAGACCTAGGCGAACATACCTAGACCAAATCGGAGATGTTCTGCAAAAAGGGCAAGTGAGGAGTATCCTCAACAGAAGAGCGTGTATGAGGAATGTGATGCGTGTGAATGAATCAAAAGAAATATGCTGTCAGATTAAACACAATTTAGCTTCAATTGCATTCAGCAAATGTCGAGCGAGGCCCGATTGGCCTAAATCTATCATTGTAACCCAGTGTCATGACCCACATGTGGGGGCATGGCAATTCTTAACTATTGTGTCTCCCTCGCGCACAGTCAAAGTGCATTCACGACCTATTAACTCTAATCTTGTTATTTCTATTATAACAGTTTCGTTAAAAAGATGGCGGAAGACTGTAGAGCGTAGATGTTGCAGTCATAATTGCTGATTTTGGGACTTTTAATAGAAACATTCAATTTAAAATTGAAAAGTACCTAATAATTATTTTATTAATAAACCAATGTAGATTTTTGATCTCAGCTATATAAGCAGCGGTTTATCGAGCTATTTACATATTTATTACTTAGAATAAATATTCAATACATGCGTACAGATAAGGTGGTCTAACCGCTTAATACTTAGACGCTAAATATAAACGATCTTAACCTACCTGAATGTCAAACATTGATTGCAAAATGGCTACCTAGGATGAACTTAGAATACATAATATACATTTTAATATGTGCAACTGTCTACTCATGCTATGTTACTGCAATTTTAATGAACACATTGTAGTTTCTGGTACATCATAATATAGGTATATTTATCGGTATTGATTTGCAGATTATGCATCAAGTATTCCAAGCGCTATATTATTTTGCATATAACAATAAGTATCTATTGTTACAATAAATAATAATAACAGGCTATAACGGCCCCACTGCAGGGCAAAGGCCTCTTCTCGTATAGAGAAGAATTGGGCATTGATCACCACGCTAGCTCACTGCGGGTTGGCGATTTCAGATAATTAAATCCAGGTTTCCTCACGATGTTTCCCGTCACCGTTAGTTAGTAGTGTCTTAGAATAACTAAGAAAGTATTTATAACATTAAAAAGGTCACATTGATACTTGCCCGGGTTTGAACCTGCAGCCTTGTGCATACAAATCCGGTATGTTAACCACTAGGCCACCACGACTTCTATCCACTAGGCTACCACGATTGTTATAAACGAATGAAAATAAATGAAGCGTTTGGAAACGTGGTTCCATCTTATCCATTTTAGGAACAGGCAGGTTCTTTATGCATATATATTTCTGTCATTTTATTCTTATGATAACGAAAAAGCGCAGCTGATATCAGTATTTGACTTGTTATCGGTAAACAGATAGGTGTTTTGTTTATGTTACGACAATGTTTATAAAACCTCTTAGCACTAGGACTTAAGAAAATATTTAAATAATTTTGTGGCAATTTTAAGCAATATTTAGCACAGCTATTAGGTATGGATTTTGGGCATTCTAGAAGTTATAAATATGAATATTACAGTACTTTAGCACGCGCAAATCAAATTCAAATTCGTAGTGGCCTAGAGGCTTACAGACCAGATTTCTATGCTCATGGTTGCAGGTCCAAACCCAAGCAAGAATCAATGTGACTTTATCAATGTCATAAATACTTACTTATATATTCTAAGTTACTTACTTATATATTATATGTTAGTGGAGTATCGGAAAGGGGAAGATCTAGGCGAACATACCTAGACCAAATCGGAGATGTTCTGCAAAAAGGGCAAGTGAGAAGTACCCTCAATCGACGAGCGTGTATGAGGAATGTGATGCGTGTGCATAAAGCAAAAGAAGTATGCCATGGAAATGCGTGGTCTCTACCTATCCCTCAGGGTAACAGGCGTGACTTTATGTATGTATGTATGTATATTTTAAGATACTACTGACTAACGCTGACAAAAAATATCTTGAGGAAACCTGGATTTAATTATCTCAAATTACCAACACATAATGAGTTAGCGTGGTGATTAATGCTCAATGCTTATCTATAAGAGAAGAGGCCTTTGCCCTGCAGTGGGGCATTTGTAGGTTGTTGTTATTAATATACCTAAATGTCATACA
Source organism: Abrostola triplasia (assembly GCA_946251915.1). Taxonomy (NCBI): domain Eukaryota; kingdom Metazoa; phylum Arthropoda; class Insecta; order Lepidoptera; family Noctuidae; genus Abrostola; species Abrostola triplasia. The sequence continues at coordinate 5,665,817 of OX276433.1, forward strand.
TATTATGTATAAAATATTACAGTATGTCAATACAATTCATAAATGCAACTTTTTATCTATATATATCCTTAGCCTTTAGGTACCAGTTGAGTCTAACGCCACGTTTAATATTCAAAGGACTTCTTGAAATTTCTATCCACAAAAAGAAGCTTTATCTAAACAGTGAGATTAAAATCACTAGGGTTCATTTGAGGGACCTCGTTTGAGGCGCTTTGAGGGCGCGCCTGAAGGCAGGAATGATAAATTGCAACCCGCTTGATGTGTCTGACACTTTTTTCATACCGTGACCTTTTACCGGTCTTTTATTTCGCTTATCGTGTGACACGGACGAATAAGTTTCTTAAAGAACTGACAAATACCGATATGGAAGCAGTCGGGCAGAAACAAGACTTCCTAGCTTATTTTTTTAATTTAATTTCTCAACACAATTATATTCTCTACACAAGTACACTTATTGCTAGATTGACAATGGTGCATGTTAACGATTCAACTTTGTGAGAGACTGGTGCTTGAGGTAGTTTATATTATAAAGGATTAAAATCCGTTTCACTTATATAACCTAAATTAATTTTGACGTCAAAAGTATTGCTATTAATAATGTTTCCAAATGAAACGATGGCTAAAATTAGTCTGCACAAATGGTTTACTTTAGCTTTCCGATATTACATATCGTGAAGTAGAACAGCCTCCTTACCCTGAACTCTTAAAGCAGGACAGTTTACGATGTGAAAGCGAGACGCCGCTACGTGCAGTGTAATGTAGTGTAAACTGTCCTGCTTAAAGAGTTCCTGGTAAGGAGGCAGCACCCTAATAAGTACACCCACACGACGTCTACGTGGCTTCTTGATCGTAGCAAAATGAAGTACCTTAATACCTACGTGTAGCAATTGAACATTCAGATTATCTTGGTCCAAAAATTCAGCATTAAAAGAACGACTATGAAGCGCGGGGAAAAATATTCTAGTCCTAGATTTTTTGTGATAGATATCGAGTCTATATCTAGTCTATTCTCGGTCCACAGTCAACGCGAACGCGCAATGGAATCCGCCCCGTAATCCTATTTCCATTACCGTCTTCATATACGTTCATGTCCATGCTGCGAGGAATCCCTTTTTTCGATCGACATAGCATTCACGCGGACTAAAAGTTCGGCGCTCACATAAATACGCATTCCTTCGTATCTGCAGCTGAACCGGCGAAATAATTGAGTGTTACTTGCAGTGTATTATATGAACTATGTACCTATATATAGATCGATTATCTGATAGTTAGATCTAAAATATGTAAATCATGTCATTTTTTTCTGAATTTTTTTCTGTTTACAGTCTTGTGCTTTGTTTTAATTTATTGCTACATTTGCCATGCAAATGGATGGTATTTTAGACGTTAATGAATTCACCAAACAATTGATTAAATTACATACGTGAACTGCATATCAATAGTTGATTTTAAATATCATTGTGAATTTTAGTAACGGCTGGGGCATATTATTATGTATTTAAATATGGGTTGAATGTGGCCGTTCGAATTACTTTTAAATTCTTTATTTGACGCATCCATATGTAATTAAAATTATGAAATGGCTTGTATTTCAATTGTAAATGTACTCGCTCAATAATAAATGAAAAAACATGTAACCGAAAGAATGTCAGCAGTTTGCAGTTCATTCATTCTTAATATTGGCCATAATGAACATTAGAAGCAATCAACTACTAGTTTCGTGATCTGAATATAAATTACCTTCAAGGAAGGTACTATGTATTGTTGTTTAATACAAATATGGCTGCTGCTCCCTTTTATTACAGGCTTCACACAAAGAAATTATATATCTTCGCTTTACAATGACTATTGTAGGTACGATTTCCCACCGCCTTATACTTTATGGTTAAAACCTTTAGTTCTAGTTGTTTCCCTCGTTCTGCGTCATAGATGAAGACTTCATACATGAAATAGTAATAATAATGTTCTCCTGACCGAATTTCGGTTACGGCCTATCTCAGCTGAGACTAACCAACTACGCAGGTAATATTATAGTGCAGTTAATATGAGCGCAAATACATGTGGACACCCTATGATATAGTACAATATGTTTAACAAACAGGATATTATTTGTTCCATGCTAGGAATTTAGAATCTTAGCTATCTAATCACGTGACCTTTGCACTATTCAATTAGAAAATGTCAGTGTAGGTAAAACGAATAACAGATTAGGACCAAAATAAAAAAATAAAACATTTTCAATGCTTTCCATGTGTTAATACGTTTAGCTATCGCCAATCTGATTGACAAGGGTGAGGCGTATGGCAATATATTTATATTTTCCCTTTTTACGCGTTGCTTCAGTTTCTAAGGGATTTCTCTTGGGGTGTGTCTGCAAACATAAATCTTTCGCGCAAAAGTTACTGACGCCTAGGCTCTCTAAAACCTAGTCAGATATTGCTATGATAGATTATTGTAGCTCCTGTCTGTAGGTTGGATTATGTGCAGAATATCATTTTTCACCGACATAGGTACTTTATGATTTATTGTATGAATGATTACCAGCTTAGATAAAGACATTTAATTTATTTAAATTTTGTACAGCTAGGAAAAATATCTTATTTAGGAATTTCAATTTATACGATATTAGCTTCGGCCAGCCACTTCATCCACGCAGATTTCGAATGGTTTATAGTGTATAGCCGTCCTCGATAAATGGACTAGCAAACACTGAAAGAATTTTTCAAATCGGACCAGTAGTTCCTGAGATTAGCACGTTCAAGCAAATAAACTCTTCAGGCTTTATAATATTATTATATAAAATATAAATATATATAATAATAATAAATAAGTATAGGTTTGAAAAAAAAATTTAGAAAACTTTGTATGTTGTTTTTGCGCAGGACATTAATTGTAGGTAGGTATTTTACTCTGCTTACAGATGGAAATACGAAAATGTTTTAGTGGTTTTACGTCATTTCGTCCAAAAAATATATTTGATACGGGACAGGGTGCCCCGGCAGACTGGGATCTGGGACCTCTAAGTGACTTTCATCAAGGGAGTTTATCGCACACAATGTATAACGAATACGGGTAAGACTTCAAGTGAGGCCATGATATAGATCAGAGATAAGGGGAAGGGCTTGTAAATAGGTTAGGAACTTAAATATTTTCAGAGAACTTTGCCATTCGTTTCAAAGCAGAATATAGTATTGTAGCAGTTAAATTGAGCCGTCGTTTAATGTTCTACAAATATGGCTGCTTTTAAATTATGAATTGAAACTGTCGGTGCAAGTAAATTGGCTAGAACATTCTTATATCACGTGATGTATAGGTAGGTATAATACATTCGTAAATAAACTAACATTTGCTTTTCAACTTTGTGCGCACAATATCAATACTGTCTTTGCGATGCATTGAATCGTAATTTCGTTATGCATCTCATTATTATATTATTTATAGTCTCACTACTACTTCACCCAAAACATTCTCAACACTCGCTTTAGGTTAATCACTAACAACAATTGTTTATACATTAACTTATATAAACATAACCTTGATAACGGCAGCGATAATATGGCGATACCACAATTTAAATAACGAATCCAATGAATACAATTGATTTTGAGCTCACAAATAATTGAAAGTAGGTACAACAATATTGTGTCTGGTATTAAAAAAAAACTTACAACACGACATTTTTAACACAAATACCGGCGACCGGTCACACTGGCAGTTGAACCACTAGTAGACTATAAATAAACAGCATAACAATATGATGATAAGACGTCATGTATCTGTGTCCCTTTCTATCTTCTTGAGAATTGTGAGTCAGATGTACCGGTTCGCACGGTTAACTGATTGAACATCAATGTGTTTATGAATGTATAAAGAAGTTTGTGTGAGCATATGGTAATCCCTAAAAGTACTGTATGGATTTGATTTTCACTTTCATGGTTGTTTTCTTTCATTTTAGAGGGTTTATTGAGGTTGCGTAGTATACAGCATAGTAGTTACGTCAATGTGTTGTGAATGCAAATATAATAAGTATGGCCGAACACTGACCAAAGATGTAAGAAAAATAATTATTATTTTGGGATTAAAAATCAGAGGTGACAAAATGTTTATCTTATCGTTTAAAAGTCGCCCGATTTGGTTTTATGATAAGACGGTAACCATGCAAATTTGTTCTAAAAGTTAAATATTTTGCCTGCCTTACTGGTCGCTAAGCGAGACTGCTGACCATGAATTGAGGTCCTGGGTAGGGCAAAGTGTTACTGGGTTTTACCATTAGGTTATTCTTAGTAGCAGCGCGGAGTCTAGATTTGCGCCCGGTTGATGGCAATAGTCTCGTCCCACTATTACCTACATTGGGACCCATAACATAAGTGGCGAAATGCATGTAGTCTACAGTCACCTCTGCCTACCCTTTCGGGGAATACAGGCGTAATATTATGTTCTTTATGTAGTTAAACCTTTAGGTCCCAACATATTTAAATTAATTTTGAACTTCAGTGACATTTAATAAAGTAGTGGGAAAATGCTAATTCAATGTCACAGTTCTGAAATATTAATTAAAATAAAATGGCCTACGTCCTCCCCCGTCCCATCTAGGTCAGACAACTAGTTCCAAATTAGCATTTAAAAAGTTTTAATCTGTAAAAAGTTCTTAACAAAGTTATCGGTCATGTAATGAAAGTAATTAGAAGTTTACCATAGCGTTTTCGATTTAAGATTTTTGAAGCAATCTAAAATTAATTTGTAAAAACCATTTTGCTATTACTGACCGTGGGATAATTTTCTTGGCAGCTACTTGATGGATACTACAAAGATAATTAAAATGATTATATTTATGATCTGTGCGCGAATAAAACCCGAACTATAATTATATTCATCATACTCATGCTGCGTAATCCAAATAAGGTTCTAAAAATAAGCATGAAACTTCTTTGTCAAATCACGAATCCCCAAAAACGAAGTAGATTATATTTGTACAAGAAACCTTTACACAATGAAACAGAAAGAAAACCTACGGCGACGTCTATTTGCGGGTTTTTAAACTACAAAAGGGTTTTTAAAAAGAGTTATTATTAGGGGCGCGCAAGCAATAAAAATCAAAGAGCGAATATTATAATCAAGTTCCAAAAGCTTCTGTAACGAGGCAAAATAGATTATGATGAAAACACCAGTCTATAAAATGTTGATGAATTTGGTGCCATATAGAAGGGATTATTTAAGGAAAATATTGCTAAAATAATACCTACATAAAGTAATTTGCCAAATTAGGTATGAATTTTTTATATAGCCGTACTTATACTTTAGTAATTTAGCTTCTGAAGAATGTAACCTATTTAATTTTTTATTGTACAGAGGTTAAAAATTGAACTTTAAGGATTTATCTTTTAGACTTACAGAAACTGCATTAAAAGTAAAAATAAATGCTAAAAACAACAGTGAGATATCAAAATAAATCATTGAGTTACAGCTAAATCTTTAAATTCTATTATTGTACAGTTGCCATAAATGGTTGATTGATATAATTATTGTTTAATCTATCGCATTTCTCTTTCACATAAATTTATCTTCAACCGTACACCCCTAAAAAAACCTTACGATTCGTTTTATATCTCTAACGCAATCATCAAGAGCGCCATTAATCAAGATACACCTGAGCAAAACATAAGGTAAACTGTGACATCCTCCTACCGGTAAAATGTGAGCAATAATATAATTCTGTGAGCGTAACATCGTTAAGATCTTGCAAGGCGAAGATACAGCTCCACAAAATAAAATGCTACATGAAGTAATAAGACAGACATATCGTACATACGTGCTTTGTGATACAATAGTCTTGCACTTCCCTTCCTATCGCACTTCGAAGAAACACAATACGACTTAAAATACGCTTATTGTCAGTTCAGAATTTAAAGAAGTCTTTCACGTAACTTGTATACAAACGTCTATCAATAAACTTAGCAACTATCGATGCATTTATTTTCTTCTACGTAGTAAAAGTTTTCTCCGACCCGCCTTTCGGTTATGTGTGTGCGTATTACTGTCGTGCATTATTCGTCTCAGGCTCGCGTGCTGGTGGAACTCGTGTCGGATTGAAATATGTCTGCTTATATTCTTGAACAGAATATGCCACAAAGCTTTGTCCTTGTTCTTCCACAATAAATCTGCAGTCTTCTCCTTAATCCTACGCATATTTTCCTCCAGTCGCCTAGCTTTTATTTCCATTTGTATGAGGGAACGGGTCGTATTTGTCAAAAGGCGGTACAGGTATTCTTTTCTTCGCGTTTTCCTCGGCTCCGTTGCGCTCGAATTTATCATAGACTCGTATTCAGTGCTATCTTCGAGCTCTTGAATTTCGTCCAAATCCGTGATTTGTGATTGCTTATTTTTTGTGCGAAGAAATACACCGGTAAGTAATATAGCGAGCACGAAACTTAATAGCATAAGCAGTTTGGCATGGTTGTACAGGGGTCTGGCTATGAAATTCATGTCAGTGAGTTGTAGTTGGTCGGTATCATAATAAACACGTCACGTTGCATCGGGATGCATGTTTGTTTGTGTGCGAACTTCGGGTGTGTGTTTCGAGCAACAAGTCACGTGGTTGGTACGGGAGCGCAGTCGGCGCCCTCTCGCGGCGTCGGCGAAAACGGCACTGGCTGGAGTGAAAACACGTCGGTGCGTCGCACCCCACGAATTTCCCCAATGACTTTTCCTCTTGGATGTGGGAAAGGGCGTTTTATTTGGATGTGACTGCTATACTTAAACACTTTGCGACGTGGGTCGGATCGCGTAATTAAACCGCAATGTTGTATGACAACGATTAAACTGTCATTTTCGATGTCTGGATACTGAAGGAATGAAAATTAAATTGTTTTGGGTATTCATTATTGTTACAGTCAACAACATTGTGACCGTTTATTTGTGAAATGCGTAATAATTGCTTTGCTGTTTGAAACGAGTTGTTGGTATTATTTAACTTTACGTATTTATGAAACACAAGTCTTTATTTCGGTCTATTATCGTAAATTATTATTAGTGTAAAAAAGTTTGTAACAAAGATTAGCGCTTTAGACATTTTTATTGTTCAAGTTTGAAGTTTATTCTTTCAGGACTCAATGTTATTGAGGCTCGAGGTGCGTAAGTGGCGGCGGGCTGAGGGGAGGGGAGGGTTCGCCTACTACAAAATGAAGCAGACATATTTTCACGTCACTATCTCACTATCGAAGACGATTTACGGCGACCCTAAGTATAATATACATGAACTGTCCTTTTTAATGTACTTAAGTAATGCTCAAACATATAGGTATATGAATTGCGTTATTTCACAGTTATTAGTTTGTTAGTTACATGTATAGTGTATTTAAATGTGGTAGGTAAAGTAACGGCTTAATGTTTTATACTATAGATAGTTGCAGGACTGATGCCTCGCGCGGCTTTTTTTTCTCGTCTTACTGAATTCTGTTCCTAATTTAAAACATGTTTGAGTTTGTTGAAGGTGATAGTGATTACGCTTATAATATTTTTTTTGTTCTAAACCTGTAAAATATTTTGTACCTGCCAAATACCTGCAAAAATATTAACACTCTTTTAAAATTCCAATAATGTTTTAAATAAATAAAGATTACTAAAAAAGTAAGTTAGAAAGCTAATCAAAATGGTTCATATTTTTTTTTTATACTTTATGTCGACGACCCCAAGGGGGGTCTTATTAGACGTAACCGGACAAAGGCGAGACTGCAAGAGCCTCCAGTCAGTCAAAAAATGATTTAGAAGAAATTGAAATTTTACAAGTTGAATACTGAGTTTTGCATGCCAGTGTATTATATATAACACACATAGCTTATTTCTTCCTAAGTTCATAGTTTATCAAGCTCCTGAAAATATATTGGCAGTAAAGTTTAACTCTTGTTATAATAATAGATAGTTTGCAGGCGTTGACCCTATTTCATATACGTCGCGTAGCAGAAAATTTTACGTACATTACGTAGCGGAGCTATACCAAGCTTTGATAGTTTAATATAAACGTGAGACTAACTATACTGGTTCAATACTTACAAGAAACGTTCAATTGCTATAAATGGTAAAGTGAATAACAACATACACGCCTGTTTTGTCCAAACGAGTACAAAAAGGTAGGTACTAGTACACTCACATTTCGCCAATTCTTTTATAGGTCTTAGTAAAATAGGGGGCGAGTCTATTGCCATTATCCAGGCACAAACCCAACTTCCCTGCAGCTATTGAGAGATTTAACTCATAGGAAAATTTAACACTTCGTCCAACACAAAAATTGAATCCAAGATCTCACGTTTAGCAGTCGTGCTTTACAACCATAGACCAGCGAGGTAGTCTATAGAATTATAATCATCATTTTTTAACATTAAAGCATTGACGTAGCGTCGTAGCGTTGGTGGCTGTTTATGTACGCTACGCGGCTGTAGCATATTAAGGCCTACATGGCGTAGCGATAAAGGAATCAAAGAGAGAAACCCTACTGTGTGTTTTTAATTTCCTACTTTTCTTATTAACCTTTCACATAATATACTTACAACTATCATCATCATCATCCACACTCCACAGCCTTCAATATCCCACTGCAAGGTATAAGCCTCCCTTAAACAATGCCATGCGCCGCAGTCCTGTGCCAATCTTATCCAGGTGCGCCCCGCAATCTTAGTTATGTCGTCAACCCATCTCGCTACCTACGACCTACAACTATACCTAATGCAAAATAAACATCGAAAACTAGTATTTAACAGTATTATGCAAGCCTCAGTCACACGCTGACATGACAAATGATGCTGCGGTCAATTTTGGGAGGGGTGACCGGACTTCACATGCCGAGACAGGGGGCTCGGAGGGCACTGCCTCGGAAAGCACGTCAATCCGTTAGTCCTGCGTCTGATCGGGCTACGGTGGAATCGGTTTTCCGTCCCATCGGACTATGAGTGTAAGGGGAACAGAGAACGCAAACTTGAGTAGGTAAATAAATAATGATCTTCTACGTAATTGATTGACCCAATTAAGATTGAAAAATCGGATTGGAGATCATCATAATACTATTGATCGACTTCCTCGTTGGTCTAGTGGTCGCTAAGCGACTGCTGAGCGTGAGGTCCCCGGTTCGAAACCGGGTCGGGTAAAATGTTACTGGGTTTTATAATTAAGTCATTCTCAGTATCAGAACGGTGTCTGGATTTGTGCCCAGTAGATAGCAATAGGCTCGACCCCTATTACACTGGGACCCATAACATACTTAACGGGTGAAATGTGGGAGTACTCTACAGTCACCTCTGCCGTCCCCTTGGGGGAATATAGGCGTGATGTTATGTATGTATTATACTATTTGAAATTTAAGCTGGTAAAGGTAGCCACTACGTAGATTTCTTTTTAAATAAGTGCTTCAGAAAAATCACTAGAATTTGATACCGAAAATACACATACGCTATTCGTGTAACTCAACCTAAATTGAACGAATACTCCAGGGATTAAAGTTCCGATTGTTATAAAAATTGTTCTACCCACCTAATGGAAAGCTTTCAATGTGTAGGTTGAAAAGGTTAAATCAATGTAAAAAACAAATACAAACTGTCTAGTGTTGAGAACGAATGATTAAATAAATATGGTCAAGTAAGAATAAGTGCTTTTTGGTTAGAGGTTTGTTAATAGGCATAATGTTATTTATGGAGATTGACAATTCAATAGGTATAAAAAAAAGTTTTTAAAAGCCTTTAAATAAACAGACCTACTCCAGTTGGTCATAATAATACAATTTGGGAAAGTCGTTAACATTTACACAGCTTTTATCTCTTATATCCTCAAGTGATGATCATAAGAAAAACAAGGCGGGGAGACAAAAATTCGATATTAATAAAACCATTGGACCCTTGGCTCACTCGGCTGTTTAGCACAGCTGCCAACGGAAGATAAGGGACCCCTTCTTTTAAGTTTCTTGTCTTAAAATTGATTTTTGGTGGACAAACCCCATAAAATATTAGCAACAGCCATGGTTTCTTTGCTGTCGATTAAGATAAATATTAAGTAATTTTAAAAATATCTTAATATTTTGACCTGTAAAGTTAGGACTAGTAAGCGTAAGCGAATTGAGATATTTTAAGATTAAAAAAAGGTTAACGAAGTTTTAGAAACTCCTTACGCATTTGAAAACATATAAGAACTTGGTAACTTAAATTGTACGATTTGTCGTTCGAATTAAAAAAAATATATGTATATTTTCTGTTCCGGCCGGTTTTGCAAAAAAAGGTCAAAGGACGGCCAGTCCTGTTTAACCTTTTTACAAGTTCAACGAAGCCACAAATTCGTGTTTGTTAAGTACGTACCGATTCCAGTATCGATTACACTCCTCGCTTACTATCGATACTGTTTGCATCGTTCATTTATTCGCATTGTAGTAAAGTTTTGTTTGCTAGCAAAAGTTTGCAGCATTAAGTCGAGTGTTCAGTGAGTATGAGTTTGCAGTCAGCTTAAACAAGTTTTGTATTAAATGAAAGTTTAGCGTTGGTGGCGAAGGTCCTAAAGTGTTATGACTCGGTTCCAAGTCGAATAGGTTCATACAAAATTCATACCAAGAAAATTTAAGACATGGTTTGACATGCGGTGCAATCTTTTAGGTATTTCTTTCTTCTTTTTTAAAATGTTGCTGCATATATTCCATTTGAGGTATTATGCCATTTTGTAACACTAGTCCATGTAACAATGGCATTTACTGTGACACTATAGGTAGATAATTGTACTTTGGATGTGTGATGGTAAACTTATGCCTTATGTTAAAATGACTGTGAATAAGGAATCTACGAGTACATTGCTAATGTTATTTGAAATTAATATAATGATGTTATTAATTAAAATCAGCAATTGTCAACCATTCCACATAATCCCTTACTTACTTCCTGCCTACACAATAACGTTCCCCTCTGTAAAATCCGCAACGTATTACAACCGCTTATTAAACAAAAGCTTACTCAATACTCGAATAAACATCGTTATGAAAATAAATATTTGTTTACATTATTATAGTATTATAGGAACCTATTTACTAGCTTACCTTATAATGAACATAATGAGGACGTTTCTCGCAAAAACGAATATACACACACATAATACTTTTATTTTATCCCAATATAAATATTGTAGGTACGCGCTAGGTCGACATGGTAATCGGGGTATGAGCTGAGGCGCGGGGGAGGGGATAAAATTATCGATGTAAACTACATGGTCCGTGATGCCACATCACTAGAGAATTGTCTTGTCGAGCTGTCGCGTACTAATATTATATTCTAATTACATCTATATCCCTTTAAACTGATAGTCGTTTTGCTTCAAGATTCGGAAGAGTAAACTTAGCAGACAAGACACCCCTATTTACTCGTTTTTTTCACACATATAATACCTAAGGTAGTAAACGTAGGGTTAGGTAGTAGCTAAGCCTATTTAGTTCATAGGGTTACTCCATGTCTCGGTACATCGCCTCTTATATCGTCCTTCCCAATAAAGAAAGAAGTTGTACCCTTAATCTGTCATCCTATAGAACTACATACATTATTGGCCAAAACTTACATGTCGATATAAGTTACTGTCATAACTTTAAGATTTTTTTTGACTGATCGCGGTTAAATCGTATCGGAGAGTAAAAAACAAGCTATTCGTATAAGTTTCTCCTACATTTATTGACCATACATAGGTACATACATAAAGTCACGCCTGTTTCCCTGAGGGGTAGGCAGAGACCACGGATTTCCATTTGCTACGATCCTGGCATACTTCTTTTGCTTTCACACGCATCACATTCCTCATACACGCACTTCGGTTGAGGGTAATCCTCACTTGCCCTTTTTGCAGAACATCTCCGATTTGGTCTAGGTATGTTCTCCTAGGTCTTCCCCTTTCCGATACTCCACTAACACTCGCCTCATACATTCGTTTTGTCATTCTTCTTTCATCCATACTTTCTATATGCCCAAACCAATTTATTGACCAAATTATTCTTAACTCTTAAGAAACTTGATACTATCAAAAATGGTATTGGGTTAGTTTCTTATCAGTACTTTGTAACTTAATGTTTTAGATAATAACACAAAGTTTGTTGTACTGGTTAATATATTCATAATTGGAAAGGTTAACCGTACAATAATATTGACTTCTTTTTTGTTTTAAACATTTCTGTGCGAAGATTATTTGCTCCGTCATCTGTGTCTGAAACAAATAAAGAAAACTGTTATATCTTTGGCGATTGTCAAACACATACTTCGTTATGTTACATAATAAAAGTTTTTACGCTACATTTTTTTTTTAAAAACGTCGCCCCACACTAGGAATTTCTCCTGTATCGTGGGTGCGTTTCACAAACATGAAATATCACAAACACCAAGACTCAGGACCAACATCTGTGGTTCGCACAAAGTTTTGCCCCGTGCGGAAATCGAACCCGCAACCTTTAGCGCAGCAGTCCAATCGCTTAGCCACTGCGCTAATCAGGTCGTCAGTACATAATGCTTGAATCTGCAGAGATTATATTCAGGTTTGTATAGTTATAAAAACAGTAACATTTAGATCATCACCAGCCGGAAAACGTCCACTGTTGAACAAAGGCCTCCCGCATAAGTAAGGGGGAGGAGGGTTGCCATAATCCCAATGCTTGGCAAGCGGCTTGGGGATCGCAGTATTAATGGTTAAGTTACTGAAGCCGCTGCTTCTGGATCGACCTTTAGTCTTCTCCTACAACACCCACAGGAGGAAAGGAGCTGGTCAATACTATCCCGGACACCACTCGGCAAACAACATTTATATAAAATATTAAAAAATATATATTTAAAATACAAAGTCTTATCAATGATAGAATCCTATTTGACAGTTCAATTCTCCGTATTCCGTTAACCATGCTCCGGCCGAACGTACCAAAAACATTTCGAATCACACGTTCCCTAATTAATTTTGTTACAAAAGTCATTCCCGCAGCAATTTGTTTTCACTACGAACTCGAAGGGACGAACTGTAATCGAGTATGTTTTGTCAATTAGGGCTCCACCCTGGGAGTCCTAAATTCCCATTTGCCTCTGAGTTGTCTGTGTGATTATCCTTTTAGAAAGGGGCGGTTTGAATTTATAGTTCTCTGGTTATGTCCATTAGGGTGGTCGATGTAACTATATATAAGTGTCTAGTTGATGAAGCAGCCATTATTGTTGTAAGTAAGAAAAATTAGATTAAAGAGCCACTTGACACAGTTCTTTAGATGATTGATAAGAACGGACTGAGTGAGATGAGATAGTTATAATTTTAAATAAACATGTTTTAAATATTATGGGAATCGAAAAAAAAAACAGTTGAATAAGATAAAAAAGAACTAAAACAAAAAGTTGATGTACGAGTAGATACAAAAAAGCTAAGCTAATTGGCATGTCTTCCAAAAGAGTTGAAAACTTAAAACATAAAACCGATGCCTAATAATAGAGTCATAATTTCAGTGTAAACCAAAAAGATTTTCGTAGTTTTCCATGTTTCGATAGTAGTTAGGATCGTTTTAGGTTAATACGAGTAAATCCCGTCAATGTGGGAAATGACCCCTGTATGCAAAATGCTTTGGGATATTTTAGCTCGATAATTCAAGTATATTGTTAGTGAAAAAATAGGTACCAACCTACAAAATTTTAGTATAACGAGCTACATTTTATTTAATATTGGTGTCCTTTTTTAATCATAATACTTCCCGAGAAATGTGTGTTTTAACTTACGACTTTAATAGTCCAAATTAATTACATAAATGACTACAATCAAATAGAAAAAGTACACTTTCATTCATAAAAACATGAATTATTGTTGTACAAACCACCAGTATTAATCTTAATCTTATCGTACGCTAATCGTCCATGTGACCAAATACACAAATCCGTCCGAGCGTAAATAGGGAAAACAAGTTTGAAAAACTTTTCAGCTGGTTTCTCACAGTCTTAACATACAGAGAAAAAACAAACAAAACATACCAAAAGCCTGGAAGGCTTGTTAACTTTGCGCGTATAAAAGCAAAAATATTTGCAAATAAAAAAATACTTGTCCCTGTACGATCGGTAAGCTTTGAATAATCAACTTGCACAACAAAGTGAGGAACATAATTTACGATACCCTTTCCCACAACCAATAGCAAAGCGGTAGAGTTCAAAATTCCCACTTGAGGCTTGAATAGGAATAAATCAAACCCCACAACGCATCGGCAACATGGGTGAGAGGTCGCACTAAAGCCTGGAGTCCAACACAAGCAACTCATTTTTGGCTTAGTTCCATTCCACTTGACTTGATAACCGGTAGTTCATTTTAACTGAAGGAGCGGGTCATTCGTGGAGACTCCAACGAGGATTCTGTCGACATTTTCGCTTTACAAAACTCCCAAATTATTTCCATACATAAAGTTAAGACATAAAAATATAATTATAGAGGATTTAGAAAAAAATATGTAGCGGTTCCTAGAAAAAAGTTCGGTAATTATAACTGACTAAGTACGAGACCAAATGAGAAACTTTTACTATAGTGAGATCCTAATTACATTATCATTACAAAAACGTGTTTCATAATAAACTACTAGGACTTGATTAAGAAATTCTCAGAAAAAATGTAATCGTATTTTCATAAAGCTCTTAAAAATATATCTATCGCTACGCATAGTTTTGTTAGCTTATGCTGGTCTGTCAGGGCAAGGTTGGAACTTTTGGGGCATGAATTAATTTTTTGCTGTAGATTTCCCTGCGTTTAGTTATTTACTACTTGGGTTGGCCCACGGGTTCATCCATCTGTAAATTCGTTGACCAACCCTCAGTCGAGTTGGCATGCCTTTTTGTTGCTTCTGCATTACGTTTGACTTCCTAAAAATCAAACAGCTTTGAAGGATCTATATTTAATAAATCTGTAAATGCTTGTTTATTTTTTAATAGGACCATTGCCAAGTTTGTGGTTGAAATGTATCCTATCTTTGTTGACAACCTTTTTATATTCACGTGCATCATATTTTATAAGACAGATTTATTACACTCATTCACTCTATCTTCTTTGTAACATTAAAACTAATTTTATGCAGTCATTAAGCCCAGTTTTCAACGTAACTTCTTGTAACACATTTTTTTTAATGATTATAAACTTTTTGGTAGAAAAAACCGGGGTGCTAGTAAATCGTCGTAAAGCGGCAACGACAAGAAAAACACAAAACTTCAGTCATTACGGGCGGAAAGGAAAGTCGAGAGTGCAAAGTTTCCTCTCCATCTGGGAGTGAATTGTACCCTCCCTTGACTAACTGAATCGAAAGTGTTAACATCTTCAGAAATCTCTTTGTACATTGTTAGGACTACCATTAAAACTATTTGAGTGCGTCAAGATTTTTCTTACAAACGAAACTTTGTGCAAATAAAGGGTGTTGCAACTTGCAGTAGGAGTAAAACAACTAACCCAAACGACCAAATTATACCAAATGTTGACAACTTTAAAAGGGGTTGTTGAAATTAGTTTTATGTACGTACTGTATTCTCGTTAAAAACTTTCGTACTTACACCACTGAATTTAGTTGGCTGACGCTGCCTCAATTTTCTGAAGACATTTTAGCGCATTTGACTCACAAAGGAAAGTTAGATTTTTTCGTTAAAGTTTTTAAACTTAGCCCTCTACTTAAAAGTCAATTTAGTGTCTTTTAGCATGGTATAAAATTGAGTTAGGTCAGTAAAATTTTATACAGTATAAAATAAGGCAGTATTTTGGTTAGTACCGTGGATTTTCTATGAAATAAATACTTCACAAAAATATCCCTAGTTGCTTAGTCCTTTAATACACCTTTAAACATTATAATTATTGCCCATATTATCCCACTGCAGGGCAAAGACCTCCCTTCCCTTCTCCCACTTTTCCTTGTCTAAAACGAGCCAATCTTTGAAATAGGGGTCAAGACATACTGTAATTTGACATACTAATATAGTCATTAAACTCGGTTCTCACAATATAGGTTATTCTAAGCAGTATCTACGTGCAGCCGTAAATCCTACGGTAATACGACGCACCAGCACTGCAGAGTGGTGTTAGAAAGTTCGTAATAGAGTTATTAGAGACTTCTCAGACTCGGGTGCGAGTGGAAAGTAAACATTTCTTGTTTAGCTCTGCTTTCTTCGAAACAAAGGCTTTTAATCAAAGCGTACGATGACTGGGCGCACATACGGCGGATGAGTCGAAGATTATCTTTTAATGTTCAGTTATGTTTTTTTCTCACTGTTCGTGCGCTTTTAGTAGGTTATGCTGTTGTTGGCACTTTTAATACGTATGTTTTGTTTATATTCTTGACTTAGTTTTTTTCCACTAGTACTTAGAATAGGAAAGTTATTGAAAGTTTTACCTCAATATTGTTTTTTCGCAATATTTTTCTAAGTATCTACTTCATTCTGAGACAGTGATCGATGAAAAGGACTTCATTGTCTTCTGGACTATATCTGTTCTTACTCTTATCTCATCACATAAGAAATAAAAGTAAAATTATTCGTATTTTCTTAATAAGTTTCTTCAAAACGCCTTAAAATAATTATGCATTTTATACGTTCAAAAATGTAGATAACATTTTGTGACCCTAAACAATTGTAATCTATTGGAATTACTATAATAGGGCAATAAAAACCTCCTTGGATGAGAATTGCCATAAAACTACCCCAAATTGAGTCTTACGAGTTCATCTCAATCGGCAAGTAAATTTATTGATACAGTAATCGTTTATTTAGAATACTTATGCGTAAATATCTCGGTATTGCTGGCTTTTTCTGGTAATAATGTTCTAAAAAAACAAAAGAAATTGGATTAGTTTGGAATCAGTAGTATTTATAACTGAAAACGTAAGAGAAAGTAATGTCAACCAATATTTTTGTGTGGCAACTGAAACTTTTTTTGCTATTGTCTAACCATTTCTAAATACACTACACAAACATGTTCATTGTATTGATTTATTCATATAATATTTTCTTATTTACTTAAGGTTATTTAAACTAATTTACATGCTAAACCTACGTTAAAAAATAATTTATACAAAAGAAAAAATAAAACTAAAAATTATGCATCAAAGTATTCTTCCTCATCTCAGTCAACTGGTTGGGTGCCCAAAAGGCTGGCCGCAATGCTTCTTTGAATGGCAATGCTAATTCTTTGCCGAAAAACAAAAAATAAGCCTTATATTCAACATCCAAGATTTCTTAACTGCCTCTCCGGCCAAGTTTCGTCCTATTAATTTTTACAATTAACGGCTAAAAGCAATCATGTTGAATTGAAGTTTCTTCAACTGAGGTAGTTTCAATAGTTTCTTTGTACTTGATAGTTGTAATAACAGCCCGAAGAACTTGAGCCGAAAGGATAAATTGAGGAAAGTTAAAATCACTTGTCGGACACTTCATCGAGTGTTTTATAAGATGTTTCTTCTATTATTAAATGTTCATTAACAGGTAGCCTAATTTTTTAATTTAATATATGCGTTTTCATGTTAAATATACAATGGCTTAAACCAAACGAAAAACTTCTGGTTAATTTTCTATCATTTTAGTCGAAAAATACATAAATAATTCCCACGTATTATTTTTTTCTCGTACTCAAATAGCCTTCCAGTTCCATTTTTATTTCTTTTTGCCATACTGGTGGTGAGCCGCAAGGAATCTCTCAATATTGTTTGATATAAAAGCACCAACGATTTCTCAAACTCAGCGCAATATAAAACAATATTGCACAAAATAAATCAAATCAAACCAACAACTACTACTATCTTTCAACGATGTAATACAACTACTGTTATAAAGTTATACAGCGGTAAATTATCCATAAAATGCTTATTCACAACAAAATATATACTGCGGCTTTGCTTGGCTTTTAATTTTTTAAATACTTTATTATTGTGTTTGATTTTTTTATCTAAGCGAGCTTCTACTGTTAAAATAGAATATCAAATCAGAATGGCGAAATAGCAGGCAGGTTTCAGTTGGAACGTTGACAAAATAAAATTGTGTAGTTGTAGACGAAACTTTACGTCTATAATTACGGAACTGACCTTTAACAAATCTGCTGCGTACAAACCGACTAGCTACCAACACTATAAGCATAGATTTATTATTCCCTCAAAGCATAAAAATTCAAGCAATAAAACAGCAGTAAAATAATGCAGTGGTAATGTTTGTGGCAGTCGCCTATTGCGGGGACAACGACCGCTGTGGGAATCAATGAAATGCTGTTTCATGTCCCCCTAAGGGTGCCGTTTACGTGTTTATATCTACAGTAAATATATGGCGACGTGTGTGCGTCTGTTGACATGACTCCCCGGATATTGTTGTAATCTGAGCAGGTAATTTGAGAGCTAGCTTTGTTTGTTCCAGATACGACTGTCACTGTTTCTGACTTCCCTTCTTCTTCTGCATTGAAATATTAAAAATTGGCTACTTAAACTGTACATTGTTTGTCATTGGTCAGTAATTTGATGAATGGAGGCTTTGACTCAGAATCGAGGCGAGAACTATGTTTTTTATATACACACATAACATGCTTCAAAAGCAATCTTGGTATGAATAGATGTTACCGACTGTATCTCAAAAAACCGTATAGTCAACTACCATTTTTGACACTCTATAATTATACTGTAATGTTAAATATATTTTGAAATAACGAAATAAAGTTGTTGCAAAAGCCACGATTTCCAAATCATAGAACACTCGAAACTAGTAAAATTATATAAAAGTCTAGTTCATAACCGTCAAATTCCCCTTGTTACTTAGATTAGGTTCAAACATTTCCCAGTTCATTACTTCGCCTATACAACGTCAACAACCGTGCAAACCAACCAAAAGTGCAGAACCGATCGCACGAACAAGCAAACAGCAACGTCATGACCACCTACTTATTTGCAGTAAACAATTCCACGTCACACTCCAATCTAGACGCTCGTCATGAGCAGTCAATAGACTATAATGAAATTCCCAGCTACGTCAGGTATCACAGATTGCGTCCAATATGCCCTGTAGGGGTGCACGAGGCACACATGGATAACACTACATGACCAGTTTAAACAGACCCCAGCAAGAGACCCAGCCGCATCGTACAATACCTGCTTAGCAAAACGAAAAGGGGAGGCGGGAGGTCACGTGTTCCTGGTTGAATATCATAGATGTATTTCATGCAATTTCTTGCGCCTGGAGGCAACGAAATGACATGCGGGATGCTTCGTGTTATATCGATGCCAATAATGTAGCCCCCTGAGCGGGATCGTCGAATGAATATAAAGAGGCGAATGAAGTAATAACGCGAGTTGATTTGGCTGGTAGAAACAACTGGGCAACTACGACAAAATAAATGAGAGATGACAAATTGTTATTACACTTTAGATTTAGTAGTTTTTGCTCTTTGAAACGAGTCAAACTTCTATGAAAAAGAGAATCATACTTCTATGCTATGCTTAGCTGGTTTGAAGAATTAAACAGCAACTTACTTCTCTTTTAAGCTTTAGGTACATTTTTGGATATTCAATAGTAATTTGACCCAATATAACTGAATTAAGTAGATTTTTATTTGTGTTAAATAAATACCGGCCTTCTTACAATATCCTCGATTTATATGATCAAATAACTAACATTCAATTTGATACAGGTCTCCTTTCTTCCATTCGATCAAACTTTGAGGGCAAACACTTTACACAACAATAGATACACGTTCTTGCCAAAACGAAAATAATTCTCTTTTGGGCAAAAACAAAAGTTTCGACCGCGGGAAGAGTGGTCACGTCGAAAAAAAGTTTTAAAGTCCCGCATGAAGTTCTACCGACTTCAGACCTTCTGCGGGTCACCGAAACAAACACTAACTTAGAATTAAAGGATATATTGTGTAGTGTGTTAAAACTTCGGCTTATTTGCACTGACCTCGTTTGTATTTACCTAATTGATATCAAATACCAAAACTGTTGGTGTGGATTTTATCAGGAGTCTTGAATATAATTATGTATGGTATTTTATTTCACCTTATTTCAGACAATATTTGCTCAAAATCTTCCCTTATATTTCATAATTCACTACGCAGTCCATTTATAAGTACGCCAGTCTATTACGGCTTAGAACCAGCGATGATTTCTTCCCTTCGTTTGCCAGAGGCGTGGGATTGGCTCGCGCATCCACCATGCCAATTATGCGGTCTCCTAAGCACAGTCTGGGAAGCTTAAAAGATGGGGCCCGGACCGACTAGAAACACGCAAAGGGGAAAAAAAGAAGTAATAAGCTATACATAAAACCGTAAAAAAATCGATTGGAAGCATCATTGAGCGAATACCTTTAATTTACCAAAATACCAGATCAAATTCTATTGAGTGCGGTGTTTTGGAGAATCTCTATCGTCTATTGGTGGAATGAATAAAACCAAGGGCTACATGAGTAAGAGGCCCTGTTAATAGATTTAGATACTCCGTTAGCGTGTCTTCACGCTGCGATAGAACTGGCGGCCTCTTGTGACAACGCCTCCAAATAAAATGAGATAACAAACAGTACTCACGTTTATATAACATATGAGCTACTCCAACAGTTTCCGCGGTAACATGCCGTTTTTATTTTCCAAATCAGTGGTGTAAATACAGTAGAACACTGTAAACGTGCCCTAGAAGGTTATTGCTCTAACTTTCAATCCCCCGCGACGTGATGAGACTATGATCTTTGTTTTATATTGGAAGGTATTGTGCTGAATTACAATTGAAATGTCGTGGAGTCGAATCGATGACAAAAGATGCTTTAGTAGTTATGGAACTTTAAAGTAAAGATATTTTATAGGTTTCTTTTTATATTGGTTTTGGTAAGTTATAAGGGACCTTATCTGAACAGAAGAATCTTTACTGTAGATATCCTGGGCACATTATTATGAAGCTTGTTTGTTCTGCTTTAATATTTATACCATTAACTTTTAATGCTAAATATGTATACCAATGAAAAAGCCGTCGAATATGCACGAGCGCCGCAAAAAAACATAGTGTAAAAAAAACTTGGCATAAATAATGGTGTTTTGCAGCATGTGTTTACAACGGGAGTTCCTATGGGGGCGATAACTTTACATTAACCGACACCGTCGACTGTTTCCATCATAAATATACGTACATATCGTTTTCACGAGAACTTTATCGTGTAAATAGAATTTTATTTTCACACTATTACGATGAGGTAGAGATACGTTTATGATAAAGTAAATAAAATATAATAAATATGATATTAGTTACACCATATTTTTTACAGATTCACTATGAACCTGGACTGATAAGTACATTTTTAGGTGTTCTAAAATTGCACTGATGTTATGCTGTCTTGGCAAGCTGTCGTTCATTGTGGCGTTCTAAGGGGGAGGCCTTTGTTCAACAGCGGACGTCTTCCGGCTGATGATGATGCTGTTGTTAATTTATGGCAGTAGGCTTGTCGCAAGGCAAGTAATTAATAAATGGATGACCTAAATACTGTCTATCAAAATATGGACATGCCAAAGCAGAGCTTTATACATATTTGTGATGATTAACATAGTTACATACCTTATTTTGCTTCGAGTTGTTTTACTATAGACTCTCACAGTTTATATTGTAGTTTACAATATATTTCCATCTAGCGTCAAACTGTGTCTCGCGGGTGAAGAAGATAAATCAACCGAAGCGATATTTTACAAACCTACGGAATTAAATTTAGCCGTTTATTATTATTTAACTAGGGCAGTGGGTCAGGTAGACCGGTTGCAGTTGAAGGAATTTTGACTTTAAAGTAAGTGCGGTCACTTGACTGAAGTTTCAATTTGACTTTAGGATTTTTGGGAACAGCATCACGTTTGAGAGTCCCTCAACACCTTATTATGTGTAATAAGGGTCACAGGCACCAGCGACCATAGATAAGTATCGTGTTAATTTTTTGTTGAGATAACTAGATCAAAGTTGATAAGAATTGTAAAATTCCATGCCTCGAGTATAATATTACAGGGGACGCCCCCCTCTTCTCTCCAAACGCATACGTTGGACTAATAAAGTAGAAATGCAAATGCAGATCATTGCCTACTCTTTTGAAGAATACATAATGAATGATGATAATATTAATCACTATTGTAAAACTACAATCGATATAAAGATGCAAATAATCAGAAAGAAAATAGAATATACAGTAGGTACAGTCAGCACTATAAGTAACCGAATATTTTAAAAATTTAAACATACCATTAGTTGAAGATCAACATAATATTATATAACTAGAATCAGAAGTTATTGAAACAATAACTTGAATTGTAGTTTATTTCTTTCAATTATTTAACATTAAAAACTTTTATGTTGCTGACTGTATCTACATAAATACTAAATATTTATGTTACAACAGTGTAAAGTACAAGGTTTGGAATGATATCAACAAAATATGTTTTCCTCCTAACCAAAGCTTACATAATTATAACAATAGATCGAGTTCTATTAAGAGGGCAGAAATATCTTGATAACCCTCCATCTAGTAACGTTTTAAAGCAATTTTCCTCAATATAATCATACTATTTGTAGTCGATAAACAACTGCTACTTGTGGCACACTTGTATGTTGCATTGATTGATGGATGATAGGTATTTTTTTATAAGAGAATCTTACCTAAGCTATCAGTTGATATGCGAGGTTAAGCAGCACTTACTGCGGCCAGTGCTTAGTTGGAGACAATTTTTGGCTTTAAGCCGTTGGTGCTTATGCACAACAATATTTCATAGTCACAGTTTAAATTGGCCGTCGTCAAATGTTTCTTGCGTCGCGCCTCGCTTGGCGTACCTTGGGAAAGGCCTTTGTTCAGGCCAGGACTGCAACGGTCTGATGATGATGATTATGACACAAAAACACGCTTGAATTCCCCGAAGGGGTAGGCAAATGTGCCAAACTGTACCCTCAAATTTCGCCAGTTATGTTATAGGGGCGAGTCTATTGCCATCTACCGGGCACAAGCCTAGAGCTCGTGCTGCTACTGAGAATTACCTAATGGAAAAACCAGTAACACTTTGCCCGACCTGGGATTCGAACCCAGGACCTCGTGCTCAGCAGTCGCGATTAGCAACCACTAGACCAACGAGGCAGTCAGTCGACGTTATAGTATGTACTTAAATGGGTTATGTGGTCAAAAATTACGTAGGATAAAGAGATTTGGAAAAAGACAGAAGGCGTTTACTCAGTAGTAGATGTAGGTGTAATTCTGATAATAATAATAATGGTAATTTTATTTCGGGAAACATAGGCCCTTAGAAACCTTAACCTAAAACAATATTAATTTTATTTGCTTGTCTGGATTTGTGCCCGGTTGATGGCAATAGGCTCGTCCCCTATTACATTGGGACTTAAAAACATAACTGGCGAAATGTGGGTGACGTATATGTGTACCTCTGCCTACCCCTTCGGGGAATACAGGCGTGATGTTATGTTCTATCACGTCGCAGTTGATCTCGACAATAAGTCATCAAATTCTAATAAATTGCCTCATGCCGGATATTTTACATGGCGTTCATGATAATATCAAATATCCAACCATTCAAGTCTTCGCAATTCTTTTATATTTTTAATTTATATGTTTACTTGCAACGAATTTGATAACGATATGAACTTTCAGAAGAACAAGAGAAAATTATAATTATAATCTTTGGGTGTTCGGTGGTTTGCTTCTCAGGGCCACAGTACCAGCTCAACAAATTGGATGAATTTACACACGTAAATACGAAGAAGAAGAATTGTATGTATTAAAATAGGTAGTAAATACGTAATTCCTGGCAAAGCGAAAGATAATCACAGTAAAGTACCTAATCCATTTCATTGCACATAAACATTGAAATAGTTTGCACCTACTACATACGAGTAATTTCAATCTTACGAGGCAGAGGAAATGCTAACGTCACCGTTGATAATTAGTTGGTTCTAATTAGTTCTCTCCTTTGCACGCGACGTGTAAGTTTGCTTCAATTATTAATCATGTTTAGTGAAGATTTTCGGGTACCAACATATAATTATTATTTGCCTTATTATTTGAATAAACCACTAAAATAACGTTTTTAACGCTAAAAACTGGTGTTATAGGATACATTAGAATAAAGAGAAATAATAGAAATGTATACCCAAATAATAATTATTTTTTAGAGTAATTAATTAAACATCTTCTTTTCGATCAATTACATAATCTATATGTAATATATAATATATATATCATTAGTATGTATGAAACCCACACATCTCATCATCAAACGCACAAATTGTTCTAATGTGGCAACATTAAATATGGATATTTTCCGGGAAAATTGCAAAATCAAAGCGGTAATTAATGTGACATACGCAACGTTTGTCGGCTCATTTCACGGAATCCCTCATTTAGAAATGTAAGTTTCTCATATCCTATTTAATAATTATGATTGCAGAATTAGTGTTCGCCAATTATAAATGTAGGTAATAGTAATCTAAAAGGCATAATTAATCTATATATACATAACAAAGTTGGGCTTGGTACACTTATAACTCGAGAACTGCTGGACCAATTTTCATGGTTTTGATTTGTTGGATTCGTCTTCGACCCGAATAACAATTATAAAAATGTCAAAAATTTTACGAACCATGTATTGTATATTTGGTATTAATTATTTTTCGCAATTAACAGCTCACATCACGCTGCTTTTCCGGGTAACACGACGTCTGCCGGGTCCGCTAGTATTAAATAAAATAAATAATATAATATAGAATAACAATATCTACTGAAATATTATATTCATATTTTCACAATACCAGCCTAAATCTGTCCTTTTGTAGGTTTGGACTTATAACATAAGTCCAAACCTACAAAAGCGGACTTCTTAGAAAAACTAGAATTTATCTAATAATAGAATCTATATTCACATCAGAACGCAAAATGTATGTTTCGTGATACTCCCTTGGTTCTATTCACGTGAATAGACAAAACGGAAGGCCTTTATGTCTAGGCCTAAATCCAGTACAAAAAAGATAATGGCATAAGAATTGGGCAATAGCGTGTCTAACAGACATTCGCCAAACATTTTACTAAACATTCTCAGAGAATATTCTAACAGTGTAAGTAAAAATTTGTATCATCCATAAATACGGTCTGGTAGAATCGGATCAATAGAATGACAGACCGACAGAAAAACGTAGGAATAAAACCATGGAAAATGGGCACAACGAACGATGGCCGGAACGGAAGGAACGGTGCCGGACGAACGGTAAAATGCAACAGCCGCTCGGAGCGATAGACGACCGGCCGGATATGACGGAATATGTGTATCTGTATACCCGGATTCAATAAAATTTTCAGTAAAGTATTCACGGTTCATTTTCAAAATATTTGTATATACTTTTAATAAAATTTTAATTATATTCTTTTCATAAAATAATAATAAAACTTTTTTTCGAAATAGACTATAGGTATATTCACTAGGTCTATTGTGTAGCGGAATATCCTGGAAACAAATATTAAAGTAACTAAAGCCTGCTGGAGCCTAGTGTTAATGTTTCGTATGAGACCTAAAACAAAAGAATTTTATTGCTACAATAACAAACGTATATAAAGCTTACTTGGTGAATTTTTTTTTTCCAAAATCTCCCTCCCGGACATAGTGTGCCTTGATCAATTAGGAAGGCGTCGACTCCGGACCCAGGTAGGTCGCAGTAAGAATAACTTGTCTAAGTTTCTTAAATGATTCTGACGTGAGGTGTGAATGTGGCATCACCCCACAGACAATGTCACACTTACTGTCATTTCCCACATGTCCTTACACTTGTATAATTGAAGACCTCATGGACGCTACTGATAATGCAATTGTCAAAGCAAATTTCTAAGCAGACAAACTTAATGGCCATCGACTCGATAAGAATAAGAAGTGAATAATTTGCCAAAAAGTGCTTATGTTGCTTTGTTTTTAGATCTCGAAATGCGCTGAATGTCAGCAATTCTTGACAGCTTAGATTAAATATAAACCTACTAATTAAAATAATGGTTGTTTTTCTTTATATAGAATAAAGAAACCATATTTTTTCTTGCGTTTTGCTCTCCTTTGAAACCGAGGAAGTGGAATTAGTTGACTCAAGTGCTTTTTAATGAGAGAAATTAAAGTTTTGCCTTTTAAAATATGAGCATTCTAATGGCACCAAAGAGATATATTAACTTAAAAGATCGTATTCAAACATAGATCAGTCACGTTTGTTTCCCAGAGTAGTAGGCAGAGACCACGGATTTCCATTTGCTTCGATCATGGCAACTTTGTCTAATTCGTTCTCACAGTATATATAATATCATTACATGCAAATTTTCCATCCACCATGAAAATGATCACCAACTTAATTTTATTTCTCTTCGAGGTATTTCCAAGCTCGTTAATCTTACTAAGCCAGAGATCGACCAGTTTGCTTAAAGGTACGTAATTTATATGAAGTAGGTTCAACCGGCGCGTATAATCAGTTAAAAGCTGGGCGTGACGGGATCAAGGTTTTGAATATTTAGGTGTAAAGTGCTTCAAGTAAGGTCTTAAAGGTAGTTCTTGCTAATAACACAAAATAAATGAGATATAGAAAGTCGGCTCACATACACGCTACGGTACATATCAGTGTGATTAAGTTTATTTGCCAAATAGGGGACAAACTGCTGGCCAAGCCCAGAAGTCCATTTGAGCTCGTCTATGTGTGCGTGCGCCTAATACCACCCGATTTAGGGAGTCGTGGCCGATCTTCTGTACTATTCTGTGGCAGAAGATTTAACAATACCAGGCGATAAACGACTCGTAATACTTACCAACTATAATGAAATATTTCTGATGCAAATAAATTTGCAATTGACAGAAGATTATTTTTATCGTTGATTGAAGGTGTTTGCTAACCAAATGGTTTTTAGGGTGTCACACCCAAACAGTAAAACGGGACTCTATAACTAAGACTCCGCTGTCCGTCTGTTACCAGGCTATATCCCGTGAACCGTGATAGTTAGAGAAATGCATCATCTGGGAAAAATTCAACATTTTTCCCAGATGATGTATTTCTCTTGGCGCTATAACTAAAAAACAAAATAAAATAAATATTTAAGGGGGTTCCCATACAACAAACATTTTTGCCGTTTTTATGGATAATGGTACGGAACCCTTCGTGCGCGAGTCCGACTCGCACTTGGCCTGTTATTTAATTGTACAATAATAGATCCCATCTTTCGGTTCGTGCAATAAATACATTTTCAATCAACTAAAAACAATAGTAAACAAACTAAGAGCCATGAACTGTGAATCTATTTTTATACAATATCAATGTAGTAAAAAATATTTGGTCGGACTTTTACCCGCGATAAGGTAATCAGTTTGTTTTTTTCACATTATCATCTCCATTGGGATGATGTATCCAAATACCTAATGATCTGTTTACAAATCAATGAAATAATATTATTTAATTGTATTAAGATATGCCTCGTTAATCGTAAATACATTCTTACTAACACTGTAATTTTTTTAAGCATTGCAACAACATTATTTTTCTTTAAATAACCAAATAACAAGCTGCGTTGTTGGATTTTTCCATTAGGTGATTCTCTATACCTCTATTCACTCCTCCGGGAAATACAAGCCAGATGTTATGTTATATTGTAGACATTAACTCACTAATAGTTAAATTAACATCATAGACTTTTAGTAATAACGGTAATAATAATTGTGTCCGACGCATCTTGAGCAATTCATTCAACCACGAACTACGCATGCACTTTGCACTATGTCTAAAGCTAATTCTATATAATAATGTAGCTTAGGACTACACGCAAACAAGGCCAGGATAATGACAAGTATATTGTTTATATACCCATGTCATGTATAACATCTGAATCATGGTAGGAACAAACTGTTCCCACGTACGCAACGCATTATGATATCATATTCATAGCGTTTAGTTTTGTATGATTTTCTTCTAATAGATACATTGCAACGTACATACATACGACAAGTGTGTCTAACAATTGCAGCTATAAGTTAAGGTAATTAGGGTAATCACAAACCTAACGAGTGAAGAACTCAAAAATCATCTATATTTATAAATTTATAGCTAATGGTATATACGTAGCTGTACGCGCGTTATAATATTTGAATATTATGTATTAAGTCATGACCTCTTCGATATAAATACCATATAGGTTATAAATGTCATCTTATTTAACATGGGACCCGATAAGATACAAGAAAACAATTGTGTTTTTAAAGATAAATTTGTACCTATTAGGTATAATCTGTAAATATTTTTATCAAGAATTGATGTTATGAACCGCTAAATGCTTACGTGCATAAAACGAAGACATAATAGTTTATTTATGCAGTAGAATAATGTTAACACCTTCATTTATTTTATTTTTTTTAATCGTGCGTGGCTCGGGGTTCGTTCCGGGACGGCGCGTGCGCCATGTAAAAGCATCATTAAATACCTATGAATAGAAAAGAAGCACATAATACTTAGCCCATAAAAACAATATAAAACCGCGATAACATCACTCACTCGCTCGATAAGATAACTCACTGAACTAAATACTTCCAAAAACCAAAGTTTAGCTGGATTTATAGTGCTTTGTGCCCAAAAACTATACTTTTCACAAATCTACACCAAACTTAATCATACCACGGTACCCACAGAAAAGTTGTCCAAAACAAGAGCGATCACATAATTTCAGCAGAAAGAAGAATATAAAATAAAAATATAGTCCTGTTAAGAACTGAACGGTACCTTTTTGTCAGTAACTCATTTTACGTCAAAGGAAAATTCGTCACATATGAAATATGGTGGCCGTCATATTTCAACCAGCTGGCCGATATTAATCCCATATTCACGGATGAGTTCGCGGTTCATCTATCATGCGCCGCAGATTATAACTACGCGGAATGAATAGGACTAATTTTCCAAGTTCCCTTTAACGAGGACGGGTTTTAATTCCAGCCTCATGTTTTTTGTCCCGGTTCTATTTCGTCTTGTGAAATGAACATTTAGCTTTATATTTGCTGCGAAGTTTATAATGAAAGGCAGAACACTATGTTTACAAACTCTGTATGCGACTCCCTAACAGTTTTCAAAATGAATACTATACAATTTGTCACTTAATCCTAAATTCTTTAGCCTTGGGACTGGACCGGGATATGAGTGTAATTATCCATTCGTAATATGTGAATACTCTATAGGTTACAAGAACACAGTGTAGTTTGCTAATTCATAATTACACTGGATTGAATTTCACATTGTTTCGCATGATGATTAGACTATTATGGTACAATATTCACTTAGAATCTCAGTGGTGAGTAATTTGCATAGTAGGGTTATGTAGACGCCCGCCAATCAAGACAGACGTATTGACAGTTACCTATGGTAACAATATCTATTAGGTTTGTAACAATATCTCTCTGTATAATCACCTCTCAAGTGTTCAGCCCCCATACCATGAACTCTTAAAGCAGGGCAGTTTACATTGTAGAAGCGAGACATCCCTACGCCCAGTGTAAATGCGGGTTCTCGCTTCTACAGAGTAAACTTTACGACGTTTTGCTTTAAGAGTTCATGGTAAGGGGGCAGATATGTATACAGCAGGATGTTACGCTCTCAAAAAGGCTTCCTACCTGACGAATAGGATATGAGATTCCAATGTCACGCCTCAAGGCATATATTGGAAATATCCAATCGCAGTCACAGACGCATCGGAGAACGAAGACGTAGATACTGTGATTGCATTTGAATTTGATTCTGCAAGCAAAAACGCGAAGGATATGTCGCGCAAGGAAAAATTTGGATTTTAAGACGAATAACTGAGGTAAGGTATCTAGGTTTTAATACGGAATTTGGTTGAGTGTAGAATGTTTTACTTACTACTTACTGTACCTACTCAGAAAAATAATATGATCATCATCATCAGCCGGAAGACGTCCACTGTTGAACTAAGGCCTCCCCCTAAGAACGCCACAATGTACGACAGCTCGAAAAATAATATCCTGAGTATTAATTTAAATGCTTTTTTCAAAATTGAGTACAGCACTAATTATTTTCATCAAATCGTTAAAATTATGTGTGTAGTGATTAGTATTGTCACTCTCATATATCAACAAGAATAATATACCTATATATCTGTTAGTCACAGTAATACCTAAATATTTATTTCTCTTTTAAATATTCCACACTATAATTCAAAATATTCCAAAGAACAGCACGATTGTATTTTAAAAAGTAATACAGTTTTGTCCCTTCTATCTTAGAAACTGAAAGTAAAACTGTCTAAACAGCAGATATCAAAAAGCTCGCGTTTCGTGGTAAAATACGATACTATTTTATTCAAAAAAGTCTGTTCGTGGTCACAGCTTCAGATAAAGCCGTCAGCGGAGACTTTATTAAGTTAGGGCGAAGATTTATTCGGGCCCTTTTTACTGGAGTTATCCATACCATAAATCCCATTTCGCCTCTGCTAAGCGGTTTATCGGGCGGCCATTATGCACGCAAATCAAATTAAATGCCGATTAGACGCCTCTAGTGCGACGTATGACCTAAATACAGGCAGCTTTTCAATATAATTTGTAGGTAGAGCCGACTGGTATGGCCGTAGGACTTTCAAGTCAAAAGTCGCAAGTTCAAATCCTGCTGCGTTAAAATTAGTTTTCAGTTACTAAAAATGGTGAAGGAAAACATCATCAAACAACCAAACCATCATCACCATCAAACATGGTGAGGAAACTGGCACGCCTGAGTGGAGTCT
The DNA here is from genome assembly GCA_946251915.1 of Abrostola triplasia. Classification (NCBI taxonomy): domain Eukaryota; kingdom Metazoa; phylum Arthropoda; class Insecta; order Lepidoptera; family Noctuidae; genus Abrostola; species Abrostola triplasia. The sequence continues at coordinate 5,696,575 of OX276433.1, forward strand.
CTCAGGCAAGCCGGTTTACTCACTAGTTCAACGGTATCTAAAGCTATGTTAGAGGCCTATAGGTGGCTTAAACTCTGACACCAGGTTGTTCATCAACCATGCAATAAAAAGAAAAAGAATATAGGTATGCCTGGACGTGATAAAAACTGTACACGCCAAACGTTTATCTGCGGCGATATTTATTTATTCGATTTTCCTCCCAATATCTTAATGTATATAACGGTCATAGTTGCGTGCGTGGATTTGACAGTCCCATTCATTGTTGCCAACTATACAATTAATCTTAATATTTCATAGGTCTTTGTTCCAATATAGTTTAACAGGATAGAGGAGAAAATATAATAAAGAAAGTACAATGTATTCAATGTATTGTTTAATAAATAAGGGTGATTTGTGAAGGTTTGTTGTTAGGTACACTAATTAACAAACACCAATCTAATTGATAAGCTGTTCCATTACACATTTTCCCATGTTATTTATGTTTTTACCGGACTAAATTCTTAAGTACAGGCTAGGCACTAAATAAAGGTATATAATATAAAAGTTTGCAGTTGTACGAACATAGTTTTAAAGCAAATAAAAACTTAATTAGAATAATATGAAACAAAACCATATTGATTTCTGTATTAATAAAATAAGGTATTTACTCAAATTCAGACCATAATTATCTTTCTAAATACCAATTATATTAGTTAAAAGCTTTAAAACTAAGTTGTACCCAAAAACAATGGTTCATACAATCAAAATAACAAATTCAAGAATTTGTTACAAAAAATGAACTTGCTATAACAATAATGTGAGACTTCTTTCATTTAATCTTCTTTGGATACCTAATTATAATTTAAAATGAAACATGATTAGGTACATATTGTTATTATTTAAGAATGATAAGCATTATTTTTTACTAAACATCTTATCATGGGTGACTAGACTATTAACAGTTCAAATGTAATTGTTATTTGTAGAAGAATTTAGTTAATTCGGTCAGTATGACAAAAAAGCATATCGAGGGATGCGGTGCAATGTACGTAGATCCCGCGTTCCTCGGCTACAGGTAGCTAGGACATCCTGGAATTTTAGCCGGTAAGAGTTAAACCCCTCTGCCCGTCGCAGGACGGAGAATCGAAGATTTCTCCAGAAAAAAAAGGCTAAATAAACATAGGAATATGTAATGTAGAGCGAGTGTCGAACCACGTTTGACCGAGTCATTATCCTGTATAAGGCTTTGTAATAAACAACTCATTTGCACATTTATTGTGTTGTTGTTGTAATTAAACACATCTATATAATTAATTAATAGCTCCGAGATACTGTTGTGGAATCTTTTGGGATCTTACCCTGTTTTAAGTATATCATCAACTTTAATGAACACTTTCATACAATATGTATTATGCTATCATCAGTAATTAAGTTTCTTCAGTTTTACAAACAAATATGCATTTTTTCTTGAAATAAATTACCAAAAGCATTCAATTTATTAAACAGGTCTAATAATGGACAGAAATGCAATTTTTCATTATGATTGAAAACAGTTGAAAAATGCAAATGTTTTAATATTCTAAAGTTTTCTCATTACACTGTGAAGTGCGCTTCATTTCTCAAAAAGGAGTATTAAACATTTGACTTCCTCTCACAAAGTCTTAAAGCTAATAAATTTGAATCATTCAGAACTAGTTCAAGAAACTTTAACGAGAAAATAATTTTCTTCATAAAGTAGGCATCTATACGTATACATATGTAAAAGAATGAGACGGTCACTATTTACAAAGGACAGTGGATAATCATCAAAATAATTAAACATTATTATTAAAATTAAACCTGTTTAGACTTATTTGTGGACGGATTTGAGTAACAAAGAAATAAAAATACAATAAACTGCCACAGGATTAAAAAAGAAAGTCGTATACTTTTTAACTTAACTTAAAATGTATGTACTGAAATCCCTCTTCAGACTAAATCCACACAAGTCGCGTGTTTCAAATACCACGATTCCGATGTACAGCTCTCTAAAAGCTCTCCACGTGCATTTTCGAAGAATTATCGCTTCGGTACAGAAGCTTTCCAACTCAGCATTTAAAGGGTTAGGTCCCCTTCGTACACGCGCTCGACACTTTACAGTCACTTTGTCCTGATGACCCTAAAGATTATATACAGAGGAAAATTTGCATAAAATAGGGTCATCGATAAAGTTCACATCGTAAATCATCGATCCGCTATCTGTTACGCCACTCCACGTGGATGCTCGACAATTACTAACACTTTCGTTTCACTGAGAGTCTCAAGTCTATTTGTATGTTCACCATGTATCTGGACAATATTGGACAAGCTGTGACACGGAACATGGCTTTAAACAGCACTCGTCAGCAACCTGCCGCTTTAGTCTCTCTTTAAATAAGAGAGCGGCTCTCTTCCCTCGCACTTTTGACAGGTTTGCGTCTGATGGTAAATCACTTATTAGCACATTTCCTGTGCAAATCTGGAATATCAATCTTGACAACGATCTGCTGCACATATCCTTTATCATGGTGTCTAAGGTAAGGGAGGGTCCCACATTTTTTTCATTTCCTTCGACAATTTCCGTAAACAAAAATAAAGCGTAAATCACAACACCGAATTTAACGTTTGGAGGGATCATTTTGAGCAGAGTTTAGGTCGTATCTGCTGACGGGCGGGGAAGAAACTGGCGCTTCCGACTAGAGTACGATACAAACGATGTCTCTGAATAAATAGATTCGATAACCTGTGTCAACGGTGACAACAGAACATACATAAGTTCAAAACAACAAGTCGGAGGGCCCTCGGTGTCAAGACAAGTCTGTAACGATTTGATATTTATAGAATTTAGATAACAAGTTGTTTTTAGAAATTCGTGGTTGGTACAACGGACCCTTGCTTTGTTTGTGATTTGATTTGTTTGTTTATATAATTCGAAATTATGTCAAATACGTCCGAGAGTGTAAACAAAGAATATGTAATATTGACTTCGGCCGGTTACTCCATTAGTAAAGTGAGCGCCTGCTGTCGGAGCTTTTCATTTTAACTGCCTGACGTTTTATTTGGAGCCGACAGTGAAGACTCGTTAGCGCCTTTGACATTACAATCCAATGACGGAGGAAACTTTAAAACTATGGTATTATAATAAAAAAATGATTAAAACACAATAATTGTACTTAATTGCGACTGATGTAGGAAATTAAGCGTAATTTAATGACGTTTCGGTAAAAAAGGTGTTTTTATTTCCAGTACAATTAATAACGTTAAGTTATTGTGAGGCTATTCCTTATTTAGAAGATAATGTCTAAAAATATCAGTCTTCAACTAAAAATACTCGCACATTTTCTGACATTGTCATATTATGATATTAATGTACCCTGTCTAGACTTGTTTAGATAACAAATGTATTATTATTTAATAGTAGGCACAATCTGTGGTCGGTATAATTAGCTGTCACATTTCAATCGAAGGACATACAAGAATAGTTGAAGAGTTCATATGCAATTAGGATATATTCCTTGAACAGTAATTTTCCATTTTGTACAAGCACATGAAGTAAAATTAGCCGTCATACTTGGTTTAGTCAATATTTCGAAGCTTTGCGGTAATGCTACCTAATCTTGGATAGCAGGTGGTTTATTACGTATAATTAAGTACGTAGCGCCTGAGATCGCCAAGTGTAATTCTTAAAGCCACTGATATAGAAGCCTGGTCAACTGATTGGGTTTCGTAGATGAAGACTTATTTTAGGAGGTATAATAAACCGTATTGGCTGCAATCATAAGCCTTTAACATCAGCCTGAAGACGTCCATTGCTGATCAAAGGCCTTCCCCTTAGGAGACAGGAGGAGTTGCCATAACGCTTAGCAAACGGCTTCATCGCAGTAGGGGTAGTGAAGTTACAGAAGACACTGTTACCCACAGGAGGAAATAAAGTGGTCAATTCTAGGCTGGATACAATTCGGCAAAGCAAATCATAAGCCTTACAATATAAGATATCCTGTCCAAAAGTTACAATATCAGAATTAGGATCTTCTGGTATGGACGATGCGCTTTTCAATGACCACGAGACGCCCATAACCATAGAATTTATACAGATAAATTCTTGACTGTTTACATTAACAAAATAACTATGATGTTCACCAGCGGTATGTCACCAGACGCACATTCAGCAACTGACCTACTTCCACAAATTGATGGATTGAAAAAAAACCCATGTGTCTTTTATCTGTATTGACAACGGAAATGTATTTCTTGTTTACTATAAATAACTAGGCGTTATAATATTTATAGCAGAATACAGACATTTTTATCTTTATTGCTTACGTATAAACAAATAGTTTTATACTCTTCTACTTTGATCCGAGAATAAAAATAAAAGGAGATGCTGCTTCGAATTCCACGCGAGGAGGAACTAGCTACTCGAGTTATTAAAATGTTTTATAGATAATGTGCAATGCAGTCGTCAACAGGTCATTTAATATTTTATGGATTTAGAATCTGCCTGGTTGGTCTTGTGGTCATTGAGCGCCTCTGCTGAGCCCCCGGGATCCTGAGCTCGAATCCCGAGTCGGGAAAAATGTTATTGGATTTTTCCGATAGATTCTTTTTTTTTTTTTTTTTTTCTTTTTTTTTTTTAAAACGTCGCCCCACACTAGGAATTTCTCCTGTGTCGTGGGTGCGTTTCACAAACATGAAACATCACATACACAAATACCCAGACTCGGGACAAACATCTGTGGTTCGCACAAAGTTTTGCCCCGTGCGGGAATCGAACCCGCAACCCTTAGCGCAGCAGTCCAATCGCTTAGCCCCCGCGCTAATCAGGTCGTCGATTATCTGCACGGAATCTGGAATCGTGCAAGGGCAAGGAATAGGGGAATCTGAATTTGTGCAAATTGCGTAGAAAGTGGCAATAGACTCGCCCCCTTTGTAATTATTTTGGACTTATTACATAACAGGTGATATGTGAGTGTACTTATATACCTCTGCCTACCCCTTTAAGGAATACAGATGTAATGTCATATTTATTGATTTTGAATAGCTGTTGCTGTACCGGGCAAAGTGGCGAACACTGTCGAAGCTATTTCTAATACCTACGCTGATCACCAAATTGTGTTAAGCCTAGCCGTCAGGTAGTAACGCCATAAAAAAAATGTGCATGACTTTGTTTAGCCTTTCCGCTATATTCGAAAATATGATTGAATTCAACACAGTAAAATTTGCCTTGGTCCTTTTAGAACTAAGATCCTCTGTAGTAAAGATAGAGACTGCCTCGTTGGTCTAGTGGTTGCTAAGCGCGACTGTACGAATCCCGGGTCGGGCAGTGTTACTGGGTATTCTCATTAGATAATTCTCAGTAGCAGCACAGAGTCTGGAATAGTGCCCGGTGCCTATTACATTGGGACCCCAAAACATAACTGGCGAAAGCTAGGTGTACTATATGTGTACCTCTGCCTACCCCTTCGGGGAATACAGGCGTGATGTTAATTGTGTAGTAAAGATAACCTCTTAATAAATAATTGCCGGTAAATCAATACTCAAGCGTAAGTAACAATAGCACTCCCGGAGTTCAGTGCAACGTGTCACACGTTACGTTAACCCGATACAGAACAATAATAACAGAATAGGTACGGTTGAATAGTAACATGCAGTTATTACTTTTGCATTGTGTAATTATCAGGGATGTCTGCATCGGTAATGCGTTGGAATGACGAGGCTGTACGGACTTTGAACCACACCGGTGTTTACGAGCATCTATAATGTTGTAGGTAGATTTGTTGTGCCATGTTGGTCTTGTTTTTGAATTGAAAGTTTAATGCCTTGTGCATGAGGATGCACAGTATTCGCGCTTGGCGATTTTAGACTCCGTGCTGCTACACGTACAGAGTTATGAAGCTCAGAGTCTGGACTTGAGCCCGGCTGACGGCTATAGACTCGCCTAATATTACATTGGGACCTACAACATAACTGGCGAAATGTGGATGTACTATCGGTACACCTCTGCCTACCCCTCCTGTTATTATTAAAGTTTCTCGTAAAAGCTTCTGATATTTGTAATAACTATAAATAGGTACAACATGGCAAAAAGAATTCCAGCATAATTTTTGTACTCATGTCATTTCAATGATATTAGAGCGTAATTGCGAAAGAAAAACCAAACTAATTAATATTCATATCAGTTACACAAGAACAGTGTCAAAATGTAATTATTCGATCTCAAAATAATATAATTTATCTACACTCGTATGTCACTGCATATTAATTATATATTTATTAATACTTAATGCACATTTTAGCACAAAGGCGGACTTAATGCCATTGGGCATTTTTTGTAAACCTCAGGGTGATCCATAGTTGAAAAGTGGTAGATGCATTGAGTATAGAAAGTAAAAAAATGTCTACTACATACGTATGTCCCCAAAATGACTTGCAATATGACTCAGTGCATTAGTACACCGTTATAACATTATTCAGCTAGCAACACCACCTGTCGGATGTTACCCTAATGTAATTTGAGGCACCAATAAATCTCAGTTTCCCCTCAGAATTCTTGCAGCTAGTAAGCTCCAAAATATCCCGAATCTTATTAGGCTTGTGGTAGCTCAAGAGATCTGGCAAAATGTGAGCTGAATAAACTTCGAACGATGACAACCAGAAAATGACCTGTAACACGTTTTAGAAGGTATTCGACCATCATTAGGATGATATGGGACCTTAATATATAATAATATACTCCCTGCGCTCCCAAAGTCCAGTGTCATCTACCTCCATACCAAATTTTATCAAAATTGGTACAGCCGTTTGTCCTTAAAAAAGTAACACACATACAAACACTCTCACAAACTTTTGCCTTTATAATAGAGTGATAAGTAATATATTATAGGCAATAAATCATCGTGAGGGAACTGGTAAGTACCACTGCTAATAATTGAATGGCTGAAAATAAATGACTATTGAAGTAATAATATTATTATATAGGTATAACCAATAACATCGATTAAATATTCAATGAATCTGGAACCAAAATTAAAGTAATTTAAAATTCGAGTAAATAATTTCATTCACAATACTGGCTGCATGCAATTTAACACAACCTATTCACGAAAAGTTTATCGTCACTATGATATTATATTGATAATCATGGCAGGTTACATTATAACCTAAACAAAAGCAGAGTCTAGAACACAGAATGTCACCTGTAGTGTTCTAAGTGTCGCAAACGTCGTCAGCCGTTGATGTACAGCAGCAATATATTCACGCAGACACCGGCATGCACCTTCTAGATAAACGCTATACGATATATATGTGGACGGGATGAGAAATTGCCGACTGTTGTAAAATGAGCAGGTAGTGTGGTATGAATTACTCGTCATACAGTATGATCGTCGTGTTATGACTAAAATATGATGGGAACTTGCATCTGTTAGTGTTTTGATTATTTGAAAGAGTAGCTGAAATTTTGCAACAGTGAAGATGGCGGTTTGAAGGTTTATAGCCTTGCCGTGAGCACAATAATGGGAGCTGTACTTACTTGCATTATTAAAACAAAATAATTTGTCACTTTAATTTTATTACAGTTAGGTATTAACAAGCTCATTATGTAAACAATAATTATGGAGCAGTCACGTTTGTAAACATTACCGTAATTAGTTGTAATAGTAATTTCATGCGGCTTCACTTGTATCTGCACCGTTTTACTGGTCACATCATTTCTCTACGCATCTCTAACCTAACTAAACCTAACAACGTAATTTGGGCTAAGAGATTAATAGCTACAGGCTGTTCCAATCATAATAATATTTCTGTTAAGGCTTATTTTCGCTTGCATCGGAACTACTGGTCATATGGTGACGCTAGTTAATTTGGCCAACCCACGCTTTGCCGCGTGTACTCACTTGAGAAAGCCCTCTTTTCCCATGCACATTAGGTAACCAACCGATTCAAAATGTTAACTTAAAATCGCCTATTTTTACATTATAACAAACATGTATGATAAATAAACATGTCATAGTTCATTGTCACTCGTTAATCGGCCTCAGTTAAGTTAAAGTGTGGTTCCACTGCACGAACTTAAAAACAAAATACTAAAGTTTTATTAAAAAGTCTGAGTCATTGTAATCATTCTGTTCATTGGACAGTCTCTAAATCTCTGTCATTCAGCTAACTTCTTGAGAATTAGTTCGCTCTGAATAGCGATTATTTAGAGCGAACTAATTATGTAGATTTATCGGAAAGAACGCACTTTAGATGCTTATGAGTAATGTTATGTCCATAACTCATGGGTATATTTATTATTCATTTCAATGCACATAAGATGGACAGTTTGATTTTCTCTAATAGTTTGTGCGCCGAATGAATACATCCGAACTTTTGTGAGATTATATTCCTACATAATAGAAAGCTGTCCCGTGTCCAGTATCCGGATTCAGTAGGTATACGATTACTATGTGCAGATTGTTTCGAATAGCTACTTGCATAATCGTGTCAGTTGCAAGCAGCGTGCTATATCTTATCAATAAATAATAATCCGGGTTTAGTAGATTCTAAGAAAAAGTCAAAGGCTATTTAAATAAGGGACAACAATACACTATATGTATCAGTCGGACTTTGTCTCGCGTTGTGGAAGTACGTCTTAGAGTTATAGTACATAATATCACAACGGAAAGGCATCGTAACCGTATCGCCTTTCGCCTTGCCGTCAAACAGGCGTCAACCTTACGTAAACACGTAACCAAAGCGGATCAGCTGCCCCGATATGTCGACTCGGCGACGGCTTGCCAAGGCGAGTCGATAACGTTACGACTCCGACTAGTGTGCTTTAAAGTAGGCAGTTTCATACAAAGAATACTGCACGGCTCGAGTTGATACGGTGACGATCCCTTTAGGATTTGATATGTGTGCTGACCCTTAAACACTCATCTGTAAAACGAAAACAACTGATAAGACACGAGTTTGTCACGTGCCACCTAAATTTTAATGTCAGTGGCATATTATGAGAATAATATTTACTTCAGTTATCTCTGTTGCTAAGTAGACTGTTTGCCCATTAAATACTAGCAGGGGAAGTTATATCACGGACGGCTACCAAACGTTTATATTAGAATAAATCTTAGTCCATCTTGTTGACCTTTAAAATGGTCAACTGTGTGTCCAGACAGTTAAGAAGGCTTTACTTTAAGCTAAAACGCTGAGATATTTTTTTGTTTATTTAAAACAGACGTTCTTTTAAATAAATATTTAAAAATGTATCTTTTATGATAGGTGCGTTTCACATAATCATAATCATAAAATCGGTATGTAACTAGCTTTCTTGAAATATAGGTACTTTTTTATGCTAATGAATGGAAAAACCAAGTGTCATATCTTAGATGAATCATTTGCTATAATATTCCCGATCTTAATTTATATAATAACGAGCATAACATAATATTGTTGATTTGGCCATTTCGTATGTGCAAGTAATACGGGGGAATCACCAAATTACCTTAATTTTTTTATATGATTTTGACTTTTTAAAAAGCTCGTACGAGTACAAGTAAAACCTTATGTAACATCGGTACCCAATATTTTGTTCCAGAAAACAGAACTATATTGAGGTATTAAAAAAAACATTTCCATTTTATAAAAAATAACAACCAATCGAAGGTTTAATAACTGAAGCATAGTGATGATATCGGTAGACGGTATTCCCCAGTAATGGTCAGAGCTCTCAGAGGTCAGGGGTCTGCAGATGGAGCTCGTTAAGATCACAAGAGGACCATTAATACTAAAATAACAAACAACACAATGTAATTAATTTAATGGTTGGACTACCTATAATAATTTCGCAACTCTTAAAAGGCGAAAGAAGGAATAAAACATTTTAGGAGGCTTAATTATATTCACATTGTTTTTGGGTTAGCCTATGTATTATCGGGGAGGCCATTGTTCAACAGTGGACATAAATTCTGTCGCATATAAAAGTACGCAAAATGGCTGATAGCGGTTGGAAGCAGAAGGCCGGAGATCCAGCTTAGTGGCGTGCCAAAGGTCTATGTCCAGCTGTGGAGTAAAATAAGGTGATGATGATGAACTAAAGGGTTAGGGTGATGGTAGGCGTGTAAGTTATAAGCTAATGATAGGTATTCAAAAAAGAATTTTCTATTCTATAGGTTTTTTTTCTAGCTCAAAATTTACCTGTGCCTTTACTGCTGTGTAAAAGACATCATCTATAGGCACATGTATCCAAAAACGACCTTAGCTTCGTTAATGCACTTTGCTATCAAAGTCATTTTCTAAGTTTAAGTTTAGATCTAGTATATTACTATCAACCTACAAAGGCCCGAGGGAAACGAGCGAACGAGAGTAACAAGGTAGATAAAATAAATTGTCTAAGCTGTTAGAAAAATTACATTCTATAATGCATTTTAAAATGGGCTGGTTATAATTGCAAATTCTATATTTTTTTAAATACAGCGCTATTTCGTAAAGGTTTTAATGTGGGAGGTGGTGCCGAGCGAAATTTAGGTCGTCTGGTAGTGAGATGGGTCGACGATATCGTAATTATTGACAGTGGGCCTGGATAATTAAAGATAAGACTATACGCTATGGATGGCATAGCTTAAGGGGGGCCTATATTCAGTAGTGGGATATTGTAGGCTGTGGATGAGGAGCCTAGATAAGTGCATACATACAATCAAGTCTGTAATCTGCACAGGGACTGTTCGAGGTTTAGGTACTCCTTTGTAAAGTGTTAATACACCTACATTATTATTAGAAGGCCAATGTTATAGGTGGACCGCCTATTGTAAATGTAAGAAAAGATTGATAAATAAATCATTACCCTTACTGATTGACTTGCTGGTCTATTGGTCGCAAAGCTTGACTGCTGAGTTGGTGGTCCTGGGTTCTCCAGTTCGAGAAAGGTGTTTCTATATTTTCAATTTGGTAATTTTCAATAGCTGCACGGAGTCTACGTTTGTGCTCGTTTAATGGTAATATGTTTGCTTGTTCCCTGTTATAGGGACCTATAACATAACTGGCCAAATGTGTACTATACACATTTGTCTAATGTTACGTTACTGTTTATTAATTCCGAATTTTTAAATACAGTGTTGAAAATAAGCGTTATAAAGAGGTCACATAAAATCTGTTAAAGAATTCAATTTCAAGGAGTAATTATGATATACGATCTCCATTTCGTAATTTATTAAAACAAAAAACTTGTCAAACAACCCTAAGACTGTCATTATGAAACCGTCAGAAGTCTTTCGTTCAAACATTGTAACCGACTTTGAAACTTGTCGCGTTGTTTCACTCACATTTCGCAAATTTCTTACACAAAGTCAAACAATGAGTGCCTACAAAGTTATATTCAGGTATTACAATTTGTCAAATAGCCATTTTGTGGTTCTACGAAATGGATTTTAATACGCCGGAGTATTCCGAAGTCACTTGATTCTAGTACTTTACCGTGTATATTGACAATTGTTTGAAAGTGTACTTATATTTGACAGCTTGTACTAAAGCCACTTCAGACTACCAGCTATAAGTACCTAGTTAAATTTAAATATAAAATTATTTCTCTTTATTCTTCTCCCAAACTGTTTTTATCAAGCCATACAATGTGTGTGCATTATATTCAGTCTCTTCTACAGCATTTTTTACAAGACCAAATTTATTTTCAAGTCGTTTTTATGATTCAGCCCTTATACTTGGCATTTTAATGAGGGTTTAAAAAGGTCTCCTCGGATGATTTATGGTGATCTACCAAATCCCCCAAACGACTTCAGTGTGTACTAGCCTTATAATATATTTATTTTTAAAAAACATCAGGCAACTTGAACTTTTGTCTAAAGGCTTTGAATAATTTGGAATTTATTTGCGAACTATAGCAATTTGAATTGTTAGAGTTAAATAAACATTTTGGGTTTTCTAATGAGAAACTTGGCTTTGTATTCAAATAAATCAAGTTAGTTACTAAGATATTCTGAAAAGATAAACAAAAATACGAGATGGTTAGGTTAGGAGTAAATATTCTGTATTTACTGAAGCCTATGTCTACCGCAAATGTTTGTAAGCCCAATAAAATGTTTTAAATATTTTGGCTTTTAAATAAATTAACCTTTTTATACATAATACAAGGGAAAGTTTTGAAGGAAACCTTAGTAAATAGCCTTGTCAGATTGGCTACAAATACAACATAGAACTATTAATGACGACTGGTGTATAAAGAACTAATTAGGACTCCTCATAGAGTTCTCAACTCTAGCCACCCGTTTTGAGAAAACAGGCGTAACTGCATGTCATCATCATCATCATTGTCAGCTGGAAAACGTCCACTGTTGAACAAACCGTATATATGTAAACATAATAATGTCCTTTCAACCGAATTCGGGTCACGGCGGCTTATTCACCTGAGCTTAGCCAACTACGCAAGAGATTTTAGAGCACAAGTATGCACGCAAGCACAGATGAAATTCCTATTCCCTCACTCTCATAGGTCGATGGAACTACAGGCCGACACGACTGGAAAGCACGCCTTTCGAAGCACGATAAAGTGACTTGACTTGTGAAAAACGATCACTCAGATCAAACAGATTTCATAAATTTTTAATATGACGTTTATCAATGCTACTCGTATCTATACTATTACAGAATTCTGAAGAAACGAGACGCTGGCGCTAACGGAGCGGAAGAATTTCCAATATACAACATATTGCCATCTCAATAAGATGATAACAGCCTGTCTGATAACATTCCTTCTCCTAAATCCAGTTTAGTTTTATGTTCTGGAATAGAGTTGGAATTTTCGGCAATAGAGTGGTCATCAAGTCTCTCATCCTCGTGTTCATATAGCGTTATGAAAACATAGTTCTTCTTGCAAAAAACTCCGCCAGACTTCAAGTTTTAATAGGCAAACTGTCTAGGGAGAACTGTGCTGCACATGTGTGTAAGCACTTTATTCTGCCTTTTAGAATAAATCAAGGTTGAATTTATTGTTAAGAATAGGTATAGATATACTTGTAGATAATAATTTTAAGAATAAAATTATTTCTTTTTATGAATGAATAAATTAAAGTTATAATAACATGTTTGTGTTTCAATTGCTGCAAGAAATAATGTAAATAGGAGGTCAAACTCTCTTACAAACATCCAGTGGACTTTTAAAAATAAATAATCAAAACACACGCTAGTATCGAGACTTCCACCTCTAACCTAACAACATAACCCCATAATTAAAACTGCATAATATTTCCCGTTTAAAAAACCAGCTGTAGTTTTATATTTTTTGTTATTACTTAACCCTGCTCTTTGAGAGTCCACTAGCCTTGAAGTAATTGGCTGTGCGGTCAAAAGCAATTAAGCCATCATTTACTTCGACGATGATACAGCGAGCTAGCTTATTTCAGACTATGGAGTAAAAATAAACAAGTATTGGTTCATTGTAGGTATATACATACATAGAAATTTTAATGTTAATGACGTAGATATAGTGAATAATGTACTCGCTAATCGCATACATGCTCTGACGAATGATCTTGAGCTAGAGTTTGAAGTCGTTTAAAATCCGATTTATAACATGCTGGAACTGAATTAAGTGTTGTCAATAGTAGGTCCATGTTACAGGCCTACAGCAGGCGGGTTCAAACTCCGAAATCAGTTTGTTCATCAACCGTACGATAAGAAGAAGAAAAATAAATATAGCAAACATTTTTTGGCCAAAGAATTAGCAACGCCATTCAACGTGGCAATGCTGCCAGTCTTTTGAGCACGTTACCGATTGACATCGATGGGAATTACTTTTTTATGCTTTTTAACTTTTTATTTTTGTATATGTAAATAAAGGCAATTTTTATTTTGTATTAGATTAAAGTTCTAAATAGCTATAATTGTAAAAAGGCAACAAAAATATAATATATAAATAAAAATAAATAGTAGGTATTAGCACAAACATCTCTACCTAATCCTATAACCATTTTAAGAAGCAAATAGAACGCCAAGAACGTCTATTAGTGTAGCCCTTCAGCTAAATACAATTTCTTCAGACAACCACTGGAATAACAAAAATGAAATATTAAGTAATTTATTATGAAAAGGGAACGTAATATTTTATGGTACCGAATGATACTTAAAGGAGTTATAACGTAATAATTTTGTTACAAAATTATTTTACGAACGAGCCTACATAAAAAGACAAAATAAAGAGAGTAAAAACGCTTTCAAGTTGACGTCGGAATGACTCACAAAAGGCTTTTGTCGTCAATTAACTTATAAAAAATATTTTTATTATTAAGCTGGGTGCGAAAATGAAATAAAAACCTTTGTGAATTATAAAGTTACGTAAAAGAGTGTTCTAAAACTGGCGTTTTAATTATTAAAGAGAAAATAACTTAATATGGGGCGGATAAATAATTTTAAATATAAATTATTAGCTGCGCCCGCGGTGTTACCCGCTACATTTTTCGGGGTAAAAAGTAACCTATGTGTTAATCCAGGGTGTCAGCTACCTCTGTATGAAATTTCATTAAAATCTATTCAGTAGTTTTTACGTCAAAGAGTAACAAACATCCATCCATACTTCAAAATTTTCGCGTTTATAATATTAGTAGGATAGATAAGAGTAAGAGATAAAGAGAGCTCCGAAAAACGTACCCCATAAAGTAGATTTACTATCACCTCTATAAGTAATATACCGAGAACTAGAATACTACGCCAAACGGATCTGTGTTTCCAGAGTTTTCCAATCGAACCATCAAATTAGCAGATTTTCAACTACAAAGGTTAATCCGATTCCTTGTCGTTGTTTGACAAGTCTTTGTGATACAGAGGAAATAATTGGTATTTCTAGTCAGAAAACAGAAATATTGGCTACTCGGCGAGCTTTGTATGCGACAGCTATTGACAGCGACGATGAGAAATAAAGGGAAAAGGAAAACTAGTTCATAGCTTGAAGCTATTCTAATTATATACAGAGCAGATTGTGAGCCTTTTCTTGGATATCACAAATGAATTTACAATGTAATTATTGTTACAATTGCGATTTTAGCATTATGTATCGAATACTAGATTAATACCTAATAAACAAATCATTAGTGACTCAGTATGTATATTTTTGTCTTAATAGTCCCTTAGTATTACAAGAATGTATATAACTATCTGTCAAGAAAATATTGAACTTACGCGCTATAATTATGAAAATATTGTATATTATTTTGGATAGATAGGTGATATAATATTTTTTTTTGGTAACAAACTGTATTGTGGAATTAAACTTGAAAATTCCTGAAAAAAAATCTTAATTCGCAAGGCTCATGTTTACGCCATTATTTGTTAATGATAGGTTATAATCAGAAACTTGAAAGTCGTAATTTCATTACTTTTGTTCGGATAACATTATTTTGTCACATGGATGGTTACTATCTCTACGTTTTGTACTAAAATAAATAGAACGTAAACAAATCAAGCGTGTGACGTCTGCCTGTCCATCTAAATTTAGAAAACAATATCTATTTCTAGTATTAATCAAACTGTTCCTACATAATGGATTGACATCTAATTGACCCAAATGTCAGAGAGCCCGACGAAACTATTTAGAGCCCCGTCTTGAACTTAACAAAGGGCATCCAATAAGAGGAATGACTGGACATTTTTACCCTAATTAGAACTGACTGGCCTACGTCCGATTGATATTGACAGACACGAAGCGCAAGTAATAATTTATTGTAGGGTTAAAAAGGAATTTGTAACTAAGTTGCCAAAAACATAGTTAATTAAGTATTTGGATGATTCTGTTCGCCAGTCAATCTTAATTAGTAAAACAAGTTTCGAACAATCTATTCAGTTTGTATAAGTAAAATTTGCACCTTACAATGTGGATACATTTACGTTGTTTCAGTCTGATCATGTTAAAATAGTCCAACTAGGACGAAATAAAATAAACCTAACTAAATTAAACTTTGTTGTGATCCTGTATGTTTGTATATGGCCTATGCAGTTATGAGTTCTATAGTGTTTTTATTCCACTGTTAAGAAAAGGCATCTTTTTGGGCCTTTCATCTCCAACTTTCTCCTTCATCTATCTTGCTATAACTTCTGTCACGAAGTTAGCACACTTGTCAGGGTGCATAGAAAAGACGTAGCCATCCTGGTCCCACTCTAGTTGACGATAATTACTTAATATTTTGTAATCGTATCTATATTATCACCCAATCACAATGTTTTCACCGTAATTACAAAAAAACCACTTCACACTGATTATCTCCTACGGCAAGTGTGATAAGATCTAGTAAATTGATAATTGTATGGTCTCTTGTGTTGTTATGATTGTGTAGTTCTTAATAATTAGGTATACCTACTTACATGACAAGTTTTATTGAAAATTACCAGACCCAGCGAACTTCGTACAGCCTCCTCACCATTTAAACCTTCCCTGGACTTCCAGAAATATTTCAAAACCAACAGGGAAACGGATTAATTTATACATTATAGATAAACAGATGTAGTTACTAAGCATCTATCCATGCATTGTTGCTTTTCAAATTCTTTATTTGAAACAAGTAGGTAGTCTATAGTGTTAGTATAGTGTAATAAAATAACTTATTGATTAGTGAAGTATTAATTAACATAAAAATTAAACTAGTGTCGATCATTCTCCATTGGCGCAGCAGAGGGCAATTCCACCGATCTGAAAACAAGTTCTAAAGACTGATGGTGGCGGTACGCAGACTGCCAGTGATAGAGGGGCTTGTCTTTCGTAGTATGTGTCTCCGCTAACATACTAGACCGGACTTTGTGGGCTAGTACTCGTGTTAGTGACCATACCGCGTCACCAGCTTATGAAGAAGGGCTCCGTTTGAGCCAGAAACTAGTCAGGCATTTCCAAATAAATGCGCGCGAAACAAACGCGAGCACAATTGGAGTATAATATAGTAAACAATAATATAATATGTATGAGTGTAACATTTTTAAACATAGTAATATATATTTACGTATAACAATGTCAGGAGACGAGTCATTAGCCATAATACCTATGAATTCTGAACTGCTGCCGGAAATCTCAAATGCGACGGGAATAGAACCTGTTGACAGCCACGATATCTGTGTAGCGGTTTATATAACGATCACTGATGGGTCCTATGACTTAGGGCGGGTCACTTCATAAAATGTTTTAACGTTACAAACGTACGTCAAAAAATTACGATTACAGAAGATGATTAACCCGGTTATCAATTTTATTGGGCTGCTAGTAGAAATCAAACATTTGTTGTTATTAGGACTGCCTCGTTGGTGTAGTGGTTGCTAAGTGCGACTGCTGAGCACGAGGTCCTGGGTTCGAATCCCGGGTCAGGCAAAGTGTTACTGGGTTTCTCCATTAGGTAATTCTCAGTAGCAGCACGGAGTCTGGATTTGTGCCCGGTTGATGGCAATAGGCTCGCCCCCTATTACATTGGGACCTAAAAAACATAACTGGCGAAATGTGGGTGTACTATATGTGCACCTCTGCCTACCCCTTCGGGGATTACAGGCGTGATGTTATGTTATGTTATGTCGTTATTAGGGTTGGTAATAGAAAACCAAATTGGTATTGCCATTTGTAACATTTACGTGTACATCAAGTGAAGCAGAAGCAGTCCGCGATTAGCGTGCTGAGTTCTGAGCAAAAGGTTTTATCCACCGTACTAGTAGGTACTTGTGTAATTAAATGAGTCAATGTTATTATAATATTTTAGAGATGTCCTTACATTTTCTTTTATGCGATTAGAAGCTCCAATATTACTCACCTAAATCTCAATAAAAATTCTAAATTGCTTTATCATACGAACAAAACAATATAGGTAATCAAGAGATAATAGATTTACGTAAATTCACTGCAGTATTTCCTTGATAACTAATATCAGGACATTGATACCTGTTTGATCGATACCTACGACACACTAGTACCAACTGTAACATTTGGATATACGTCACGGTGTAAATGAAGTGCTTTGCGAACACAACTGACGTGTCCATTTCGTTAATTTAAACCTAGTCACCCACCCATGCTAGTTAAATAATACACGAATAGCCAACACTCATATGAAATTAGGTCACATCAACTAACCTTTACCAAACTCGAAATATCTGTTTATTAGGCCAACTAATTGGATAATTAAATTCAAAATAATTAATAATGACAGTCATCTACATATAGGCTCAAGAATCGAGACTCTAGTTGCCTATGTTATTAACATTGTAATGAAGTGAAAATGGACAGCTGAAATCCATACAATTATGACGCCCTAACGACTTAAAGGATTGCGTATTATAGCTATATTAGTATTTCAAAGTATAGTTAATAATTCACCTTTTTCTAATTGAGTCTACCTTCCCTATCGATGTGCGACTAGCCGAAGCGCAGTTGGTCAGCCGTACTCGCCACTGCGGCCCTTAGTAGCGACCTTGCCGCATAAATATAGACTTGTTCAGTGTCGCCAACAACAAGTCGAGTTACCACAATCACGCTTCAGATACTACTTGTCTTATCAAAGAAAATGGCTAAACGATTGCGTTCTAATCGCTTTACACCAGTACGCATGAATCAAAAAGTGTTTATGAAGCATAAAACTGTATTGGACGCGAACTAGTTACGTTTGTTGTGGCGTGGAGCGTTATTTTCAGAATGTCATCCACATCGTCGCCGGCTGGGCAAAAAAGTTAGTGTTATTATTAGTTGCGTATAGCAATATCTGTGTTGTAAGTGCTTGTTCGATTTGTTACGGTGTTTGGATACAGCTCAGCTGTGGTTGTGAGGTGGTACGGTAAATTTGAAGAGAGGAAATCAGTGTGTTAAATTGAAAAGTTTTCTTGGGTATTGTAAATACAATATTTATTTTATCATTGATTTTAATTGTTAAAATATTTTTTTAAGTGGTAAATCGCCGATTAAGGTAAATTTTTGTTCAGTTTCTATTTGTGTATGTATTCTTGAACTAATTTCTTCGTCTGCACTCGAGACCTTGAACTTATAGCTATAAACTTCCAATCTCTCGTGTCTGTCTCTCTAATTACGCTCGGACTATAAATACAAACTCTAGTGCATATTTTTGTCAATTTTGAACATATGTTGTCATGGTAGTTAATAATCTGTTCGCTACGGCTTATTTGTATAATTGTTGCTTTAATATTTACCAAAAGCTTAACGTACAATGTTGGTTACAATAATTTATTTATAATCAGTATGTAATAAAATAATTAATCCTTTATTTCGATGGAACAAGTTAACATTATCGTGGAAATAATAATTCGTAATACCTACGTTAACATTGTATTTAGTCAAGCGTTTATTGTATAAAATTATGAATGCTTCATTGTACGAAATAACTCGAATACTATTGAGTATACGTTCTTTCTCGTGTATAATCCGATCAATATCACTGAATTCTTCGTAAGCGAGGCTTATAATTAGCATGACTGGCTGGCATTCCGACCGAACATTATTATTATATTCTATGTATTAGCGTACAATCAACATTATCTCAATCACCAATACAGTATTTTCAATATATTTTTACGATCACAAATGTAATACGGTTGTCAGGCCAAATAAATCATTATGAGACAAATGTCTTTGTTATAAATGTTCGTAATTTTCTGCTCGGTTACGTTTATTGGCATCGACAGAAATCCACTTATGTTTATTTTCGGTTCTCCAGTAACAACAATGTATCTATATCATCTCCATTCAACTTCTGTTCAAATTACCGAGCATTGGCTTCAATAGCCGAAATAACCTTAATAAAACGAATATCTTGTATGGTTTGTCAATCATTATTCTCAGAATAGATACATATAATGTTTATTTTACGAACAGTTTTGATAGAATAAACACAAATCTATGAGTGTTGGATGATAATTATCTTAATTTTAATTATCACAGGCTAGTTTTAATTTAGTAGTTTTTGAAAATTTACAACTGTATTTTAATTATCTCTACAAATATATACAACTTAATTCTAATACAAAATAAAAACAATATATACAAAAATAAAAAGTTAAAAAGCATCAAAGAATTCATCCCCATCGATGTCAACCGGTAACGTGCCCAAAAGACTGGCAGCATTGCTACGTTGAATGGCAATGCTAATTCTAATTTAGTAGTAGTATCCTAATAGATAAAATTAGATAAATAGTTCGAAGAGGCACTTTGTTATCTATTCCAATAAAAATATATATTTCAGGACTTCGATGTTATTGAAGTTATCCTGTGTCGCACGACAGACGCACGACACTACTCATTATAGTCATTATTTTATTTTATAGTTCTGAATTCCTGGTAGGTACTTAAGAACCTATAAATTATTCATGCTCTACAATAACTCTGTTGTGATACTCTGGTAGTGTATGCGCTAATTAACGTGTTGGTAGACGGGATTAACACCACAAGCAATAATAACTTGTTGAGTTTATAGACTGCAGTGCAGCGTACAATGTTGCATCTTGTTAATTAATTGGATTGCAACATTGATTGAATATTGGTTTTATTTTAAGTATAATGTAGGGCGTAGGCGATAGTGAACCTTATCCCAGCTTTACATTAGAGTCTTATTAGCACTATGGAATGCTGCAATTACCATTCTTTCTAACGAGCAACTAAATCAATTTAGCTGTCGAATAGGCGCGAGATTGGAATAGAAGATTTATTTCAATCGCTAACTAAAATTGTGTGCTTGAAACTTGAAAGAAATTTGCCGTAATAAGTTACTGATAATAGTTATGTTATATTAGCTAGCAGGTTAGAGTTGAAAGAAACGAAACGACGCGACATGCTTTCGGCAACTTGTAAAATTAATCAGCAAAACACATGTCTTTAAACCAGGTTTTCATGTTGTTATTGGCTCATACTGACACCAAGAAAAATACCAGTTTTTAACCATTTAGGTCTATTCAGGTCAGGTATAACAGGTCTATACCATTCTTTAAACTCTTCTTGGTAATAGTAGATCATAATGTACAGGGCCTAATATTTTTGTTCTTTCTATTTCTTTACAGTTGTCCTAAACACGCTGCTCGAGACGGATCACTACGAGGGTCTCATCAAGGAGCTGACCTGTACTAAATGTAACACGTACATGAAGCCACCCATCCACCTCTGTGTGGATGGACACAGCGTGTGCGGCAAATGCTATGAGAAGAGTTACCAGTGTCATGTGTGCAAGGTATGGAATCCTTACTATTTTATGAGGAAATCGCTGTTCTTCCACCTCCTAATACTATAATATTTTGGTTTTGATGAATGAAATGCTAGTGGAGAGCATCTACGAGTGATGCTACCTAAGTTTGGCTGGCGCACCGAAGCATTCAAACTCGCTATCACCCTTATTGGCTGCTCAATCATTACGTGAAACGGCGAAGTGTGGGTAGGTAATACATACGCCTGAAGAATTGATCTGTCTATTCTAATTGGCTTTATTCATATACTAGCTGCGCCCCGCGGTGTTACCCGCGACATTTTTTCGGGATAAAAAGTAGCCTATATGTTAATCCAGGGTATAACCTATCTACATACCAAATTTCAACCAAATCGGTCCAGCCGTTTATGCGTGAAAGAGTAACAAACATCCACACATCCATACATCCATACTCACAAACTTTCACATTTATAATAATAGTAGGATAGTAGGATGTAGATAGGGTATATTAAAATGCCTGCCCAACCCAACTTGCGTGTACCTTAATCGAGGACGAAGTAGGTTAGTCATAGGTTACGTGTATGCAAGTTAAAAATAAAACGAAATATAACACTCAAGCATGTCAAAAACTACGCCGACTTATGTAGAAAAGTGAACATAACCTTAAATAGATTCAACAGCTTTCCTTTGTTAAGAAATAATCAAAATGTGTAGGTATAATGAAAAGCTTACATAAAATAAATTAAGAAAAAGCCTATGAAAAGATTTTATTATTATAGATTAACAACGAATAAATAAATTAGGTATATTTATACGATTCTATCCTATTCTGGGAATACCACTAGTAAAACTGAAGGAAAGCAAAAAAAGTAATGAGTTCTTAATACTATTTACAGAATAATTTTGTGTTGTGAAAGAAAAAGTATCTAAAATGTAATACGTTTGTGTGTTTGAAATAAAATGAGATTTTGCTTAGCAACCTCTTTTTCCTCTATTATTCAAGCTTTTGACATAATAATATGGTTGTGTTATCCTTATATTTGTGTATTATGTTGGAAATCTTATGAATATTCTGAGTTTTATACATCTCTAATAGATTTACTAGCGTCTTTCCAAATGTTGATGTTGTATTTAATTGTAATAATAAATACTACCTAGGCTGCCTCATCGGTCTAGTGGTCGCTAAGCGCTTACTGACTGCTGAGCATGAGATTCTGGGTTCAAATCCTGGGTCGGACAAAGTGTTATTTTGTTTTTCCATTACGTAATTCTGATTAGAACCACGGTATCTGGATTTGTGCCCGATTGATGGCAATAGGCTCGCCTTCTATTACAATGGGACCTACTACTAATATACGACATAGCTAGCGAAATATGGGTGCGCTATAGGTACACATAGGGATGCTATAAAAGGATATATTGAATTAAATCCCAAGTATAATTCATAGGTCCCCATTTAACTAAATGAGCTCGCAGAACCAAGTAGATGGATTCAAGTCACTTTCCGTGTTAGACAGTTGAAAAGAAAATTATAATTTGTCTTTACCTAGTTACTAGGTACAGTAGTATTTTATAAATACCCATGCGACAACATTATCGATAAGTATTGACTATAGATAACATTGTCGCAGTGTGATAAGTAAGACCGAGATTTTGATAAAATCGTTACTAGATTAACTAAAATACTTTACTAATGAATGATCAAAACGTTGTGTAACATCCGCCTGTTGTGATGTCATAGGTAAGTTTAACTCCCCCGCCATATACATTGATGTATTTTCAAATTCCATAATCAAAGAGTAGAAGAAATGAGTTCATTACATACAAAAAATATCAAAATCGGTCAACAATTGACGGAGAAATAGTTGAGCATAGGTACATACAGACGAAAACAGAATCTACTAATATTGGAAATCGGTTAAAGATGGCCGTCTTGGGATACGCTAATTTAGTAGGTACCTATTCTCGACGTAGTTGCGGTGGTCATAGGTACAATTTTTACTTGGCTGTTGTAGCTTCATCTTTTTCCTTTAGGTATACTATCTTAGGTCATTTTGACGAATTAAAATGTCAGGAAAATATGTTTTAGTACCTACGAGTTTATGAAGATAACTACGTGGACACGTAGTTATCGTATTAGTTCATAAACTTCATAAACACTTACTAAACGTAGACAAAGGCATACTTCGTTTTATTCCCTATTAGAGCAGTCAACGTTAATATCTAGGACAATATAACGAGAATCTAAATACATTAAAGCATCTTTTAAAAAAGGCACTCAGACCCGTATTGTTTCATTAAAACAAAGTAATAATAACGCTACAATATTTAGATTTAGTCCAGCTAAAAATCTGTCAGCTCTTTCCGTAGAAATGTTGAACCTGTACCAACATTGGTCTAGCTAATCCTTTCGCAACTCGCAGCACGAAATGCAAAACCCGACACAGAGCTGATCACTAGCCTATGACAAACGAATGCTCTCTACGTTTCAGACTAACGTTGTATTACGTATTCGGGAAATTTTGAGCCAGATTTGGAGAATAGAATGCTAACTAAGGTCAAAATAGTTCCAGGAATATTTCTAGAATCAAATTTAAATCAAATGAACTGTGTGTTTGATGATGATGGGATGTTTAGAGTAGACAGTAAAATTGTATTATCAATGGTTTGATTTTTACGGATAATTAAAACAATGAATTACCTCAAAACTCAAAAGTTTTAAAATACTACATTTTTTTTTTCCTTTTTTTCTAAATGAAAATCAAACACTGAACGAAGCTGAAACAAAAAACCTTTTAAATTCGATGGAAACGTGAATTTTTTATCGGTGGCTTCTATAATTACAACCCTTACAATGCGAACGCAACTGCAAAGAATGCGATTTCGGGTTTGGTGTAAAAGTCACGCGTCGGACGTAATGACCACACGCTGCAGCAAACGTGTTAATGACAATAAAATTTTTCATATTTCAGAAGGAGTTTTCACTCACTAAATCGACGGCGCTCGAGTCGTTGGCCAACAAGGTACTGTTTCCCTGCGTGAATACCGGCTGCCCTAAGCATGCGGTCTTACCTCAACTCGAAAAGCACTACGCCCACTGCCAGTTCCGCATCATCAACTGCTTCATGGCTAGAGTTTACGGTAAGAGTAACTTTGTTATTGTGTGCGGTAAGTTGAACAACTAGATTTGCGATCGTTCAACTTAGTTCAACATCGATAAGAGCGGCTATTGTAGTTTCTGCCATAATTATTGAGCTCTGAGTGTATTACAGATGATTTATGCAGTGTTAGGTGAGTTAAAGTTTAATTACAGCTTATACCTAGTCCCTCTTATGTACAAAAAATGACAATTTTAAACCATGGATTATACATGACACTGTCGTTTGCATGTCAGAGAATGCCAAGACCCTAAAGGTGGGTTTAAGTATTCTTATGAGTAACGGG
Source organism: Abrostola triplasia (assembly GCA_946251915.1). Taxonomy (NCBI): domain Eukaryota; kingdom Metazoa; phylum Arthropoda; class Insecta; order Lepidoptera; family Noctuidae; genus Abrostola; species Abrostola triplasia. Next base: position 5,721,165 of record OX276433.1, read on the forward strand.
GAGTAGTACCTAGTATAGATATAAGATTATCCCGTTGCCTATAAGTCTCTTTCAGTCGTAATGGTATAATGTGTATCTGACAAATAAAATATATTCCCATTTTTTTTTTTTTTTCTTTTTTAAAAAAAACGTCGCCCCACACTAGGAATTTCTCCTGTATCGCAGGTGCGTTTCACAAACATGGAATATTCACATACACAAACACCCAGACTCGGGACAAACATCTGTAGTTCGCACAAAGTTTTGCCCCGTGCGGGAATCGAACCCGCAACCCTTAGCGCAGCAGTCCAATCGCTTAGCCACTGCGCTAATCGGGTCGTCGATAGCGTCGCCATTGATAGTCAAGAACAGTCTCTGCAATACGTAAATCCGATTTGGTACTGTCGATATCGTAATCGTATTTTAGTACTGAGGTAGAAACTAGAACCTGCATCTTTCACCTCTTTGATGTCACAAGAACTAATGGGATCTATCCATACAGAATCACAAAGCCAATTTTTCTTTTACCTTTTCCTAAAAAACATTCGTAATTCTAGGGGACTGCAAATGGGCTGGGCGTGCTGGCGACTGGATGGACCATTGTTTCGTGGAACACAGCGAGAAGGTCACCGATCTCCCATTCATCACGGTGAAAAATCGTTGGGACGCGAAGAGAACCGAGCCGGTACTGAATTATTTTCTGCTGAGGTGCTACGACAGAATATTCAATGTGTACCAGATTTATGATAAGCGAGGAGGTAAGGATGCTTTATGAGTATATTTCTTTGAGGTTTAAAATGGGAATCGAGTCCATTATTTTTTTAAATATAAATAGTACCTACTTAACTTTCTAAACTGTCGCATTACGACAACTCTTATAAAGATAGTTTAAGTGAAACCACGTAGTCCTCTTTCACTACCAACTAACGCACCAGCAGCTTATTTTAGTAATTGAAATATTTAAAAAAAAATATTGCTAGTGTTATTTCGAAATTTACTTTTCCCTACAATATTGTATTACAAATGTAACCTTACCCAATCCCAATTAATTAAACAAGAAGAGGCACGTTTCCTGGTATCCTTGAGTATAGATACTGGAATATCCGTTCGAAGAATTATCATAAAACAAAACAATTATTTTATTTTATTAAAGAAGTTTTGAAATTAATAAGAAATTAAGACAATAATGCATGTCGCTCAGTTTACGTCAGCTAAATGTTAAGGATTTTTTATATAAATTGTGGTTTGATTAACTGTAAACATTCATGAGTGATAATTGAAACTGTATTTTTCCGTGAGTAGGGTTTTTTAAACCGTCAATTGTAAGGCTTCTTCCGACGGCGTTAATCGGTGACCTGCAGCAATGAACTGTTAATAACTTAATTAAGGAGAAAATTAGTGATTTTTGTATTTCATCCATATTTTACAATCATAACTTATTAATTTAAAATCAATCATCAGCCGGAAGACGTCCACTGTTGAAAAAAGGCCTCCCCCTTAAATCGCCACAATGAAGTTAAAATAGTAAAAATTACCAAGTATTTTATAGCCAAACAATTATTTAATCAATAGAGTCAAAGAGATTAAATTTTCAGTAGATATCACTATTAACTTGAAAGTATGTTATCGTTTGCAATCTAAATAGGTCGCCGCAAAATCTCTTCATAAAGAGTAATACTTGTCACTTAGTATAGGTAGTTAGTTACCTCTGCTGGTTGGTGATTCCAGATTAATCCAGGTTTCCTCACGGTGCTGTCCGTCACCGCTAGTCAGTGATGTCTTAGAATAACTAAGAAAGTATTTATAACACTAAAAAAGTCACATCGATACTTGCCCGGGTTGGAACCTGCAACCTTGTGCATGCTGAAATAAATAAACTAAAATAATTAACAGTTATTATCGAACTTTATTAGTATTCCTCTTTTTATAAAACTAGCTAAAGCAATTACTCGCTATTGCTCACGGCTTTAATTGGTAGGTGCTCGTATTATCCTTCAAAAGCTTAGACAAAGCGTTTGAAATTTCAGACACATTTTTCAACAATCCAGTCTCTTGTTCGAGAAGCCAGACACGCGATTGACTTAACACCCCATTCACTGCGCTTTAGCGTTTGAAGTTTTAATTATAGTTTAAAGAAAGAATAATATCAGCCTATAATTACAAGCATGATAAAGAAGGTTACATTACGTTCTGTTTAAAAAATTTGGACTAAAAGTAAACAATATTTTTTCTTTTACCTGTTAACAAAATCATAGAACTTCAAACAATGTAGGTATGTAGTTTTGTGATATAAATTAAATGTAGTACACAAATACCTAAGAAAAAGCTACGTATCCTAAAATATTCTTTGTTAATTATTATAATTCATACTCTAATGCGTATATTGATACCGTAAAATAAAATTATTTATATAGTTATGTTTATATAGGTACATATTACGCAGGAATGGTGTCATCATCATCTTCGTTTAATGGCAATTAAAGAATGATTTATGGTGTTATGTGTTTTAATTACAGGTAGGATGATGTGGACTGTTCTCGTAAACGATGAGAACGCGGAGAAGTTTTATTTTGAAGTCGACATATTCCTGCCAAACTTGCCGAGCAAAAGGATCGTTTATAGGCAAGTGATTTGTTCTGTTAATTCTAGCATCTTCGTCTTCTGTACCTCGCAGCTAATTCTAAGAGTTTTGGCTGCATAATAGTACTTTTGGCAAGGTTCAATTATAGGCCTAGAGCACTGATATCCAAGTGGTATGATCGCTGGACTACCAGCTAACCCCGGCAAACAGCAATATAATTTCGAATTCATATGTATATTAAAAATGAGTTACCAGTTGCTAAAAACGGGGAGGGAAAACTTCGCGAAGAAATCGGCACACCTGAGAGATTTTACTACGATTTGTAAATCCACGTCAGAGGCCTAGAACATCATCAGCCGGAAGACGTCCACTGTTGAACAAAGGCCTCCCCCTTAGAACGCCACAATGAACGACAGCTTGCCAATTCCATCCACCGGTTGCCCGCAATTCTGACAATATCGTCGGTCCAGCTGGTGGGAGGCCTGCCAACACTGCGTCTGAGGCCTACATGCGATATAAACTCTGACTACAGGTTGTTCAATAACAATACGATAAGAAGAAGATTAAAGGCCTCAAGTATAGCAACAACAGTTATGCAACAGAGCAGACATAAATACTAATAAAAAATAGAAATATCAAACGTCAGTTTTGTATACGATATGTTCAATTAACCCGGTGTCGATACAGATCCCACAAACATTTTCCCTATGTGGCAATCATACTGGATGAGACGACCTTCAATCACTTTTCTGCCCCAAACTAGCAGTTGTTTTGTTACGCCATATAAATCCAGAAAATTTCTTCCGTCGTTTAGCTACTCCTGCATTTTCCTTTTTGGAAATTCAGCCGTGATATAAATTTCATGGAGTTTAAAGTTTGCACCATTGTCCTTACATTTTTATTTATTTATTTGTTGGGATTCCATCCACGCAGGTCATAAATAAAACTCTTTTGTGTTAAAAAATGTTCTTCGAAGTTATGTCTATAAATTATTTCGTTCAGGATGAAAAAATTGCTACTGAGTTTTTTTTGGTTGAATACAAAATTACAGAAATTTTGGCGTAAGTTGGGGTAAGTTAGTGGTTGTAGAACTTTTGAACCTATTATAATGGTATTCAACGTATATAATGTTAAAACTGTTTCTCTAGAAATAGCTGCTTCTGTATCTTACTTTGTCCTCATGACATTAATTTGCTCAATAATTTACATGTGTTCTAATAGAAAATATCCTGAACATCGTATCCATACCATCATATTATATAAACGTTAGTTTCTGCGATTTAAATATTAAACTGCTACTAGAAATCGCGAGGTAAGTGCTCTACATGCTTCTCTTCACATACCTATGCAATGTGGACACGAATGCAAACGTACAGACGCTACGTGTTGGCTCGCTGCGAGCTTCATGTCGTCGTCACTTACACTGCGCGGCGCGGCAGCGTGAGCAATGCACATCAATTCTACGAACACGGACATAGTCGTTGCCCCGTAGTCGAAATTCAACCATAATTTATTGGACTCTTTTTAACTTACCTTTTTAATTCTATAGTGAAACTGACAGAGAATTGCCATACTGAAAAACCCAATAATACTTTGCCCATCCTGGGATTGAAAACAAGATATCATGCTTAGCAGTCGCGCTTAAAGATTTTGACATAAACTATTATTCTATTATAATAATATTAAAACAATATTTGTAGCAATGGAAATCCGTCGTTTCTGCCTAACCCTCGGAGAAAGGCGTGACTTTATGTATCAATGTATGTATTAAATGCTCAAATTGTCCCACTGCACACTGGAGGGCAAAGTGTTACTCTCATTCAAGAGCTTAAAAAAACAGGCCATCATTATGAAATCTAATTCATACCGCCATCTTTGTGAGTTCAGGGGTGACCATTGTCACGTAATTTTGACCCATCAATCGTCCGGTAATTTAGAATAGAAATGTATTATCATATAAATTATAGATTTTCACAAACCTTCTTGATAAGAACTTTGACAAAAGCAATCTTGTTATTTCAGTGCGCGTATTAACAAGGGGATGCAACGTTTTTTCTTCTCGTATATATTTTTATTCATAAAAAAAGATAAAATCATAATTTTTGCTTCTCACTTCATTTATAGACGTCCATGCAAGTGCGAGAAGGATGCAGACTTCCTGGAGCACACACAGAACGTGTACATTCCCGTAGAAAACGTGTTCTCAATGCTAGACGAATCGGAATCTGTCAACTTTATTGTCAGAATCGGTAAGTTAAAAAAGTTTTAAAGTGCATGTCATTGCCATACAGTTTCCCGTTACAAAATTTCATGATATTATCAATGTTTAAATAATTATTATTTCATTAACAATCTAATGGTCTGATGAGTCTGTGGATCAAATTACTAAAACGAACTTATTTTGCCTGTCTTTATTTTCTTTATTTACTTATTTATTTAAAAAAAAAAGTTTTAAACCATGGACTAAATTATACCCGCCACTGTAGTTTGCATGTCAAACAATAAAGATGTCAATAGACTTAATACGGGGTTCAGTTAATGCCGGTATGATCCTCGTTTATGAATAAGATGTGTATTGCGTGCGATTTTCGCACAGTCCTACTTGGTAAATGGCATTCTTAAAAAAATATCAATGTTTTTAGAAAAATGGTTGTTCACGTACTACGAGTCATACCTAATTAGGCGAAATTATTTCTACCCTCCCAGTGAGTATCAACTTGTAATATCCAATCAAAAATATTATTGATGACGTAATTTATTAAGAATAACATCATTCAACCCTAATTGGCAATCGTTAAAAAAAAACTTTTGCTATTGCTCTAAGAATCGATCTTGGATTTAGGCAGATTCATCTCTGCAATTATACTTTGATTAGAACACGGTCTGGGATAGACGAAAATTTAAGAAATTATTTTATTGTATAAGGTATAAAACTTTTATACCTACTCGTAGGAACAGGTGTGATAATTAGTATTTTGTTTAAACTTGCAAGCAATAAAGCGTAAATTTTTTATTTTTACTTCCAGGTGAGGTGGAAAACCTGCCCCTTTTCGACACTCCTTCAAAAAGCGAGAGCATCATTCTTCTCCACGACGACCGCAAAGACAACCTAGACCATGAATTACACCAATAAGGTTCACATTATTGCAATAAAACAATTGAACATTAGCGTAAGGGAATGCTCTGCAGGTTCAGTAGCCAAAGACAAAAATATTCTCTATTTGAACTGCTTTAACATTTGACAGTCAATTGAATACCGAATGATTAACTCACCAAGAAGTTGGTAAATACGTAGGTCCCTATTTATAGTTCAAAAGTTCCACACGTGAGAAAGCATTTCTTTTTAAAATTGTTCTAGTACAACTTAATAACAGATAAGGCATTATACCAATAAATAATTGACATAAAAACTCTGCAGTGTGCGCATTCTCTAAAATTTCGTTAATATTAACTTGCCTATCGCGGTCGAGTTATTGTAATTTCCCAAGGGATATTCTTCTTAGGAAGTTGAAACACAAATAAACATATTTAGATGAATTTTGTACTTTTATTTGTTACCTCCAAAATTGTTATAAAAATTGTATCTATATGTTCGAGATTTTTCATTTTGTACCTAACAAAGTGAAGATTTTGCATTTATGAATAATCTTAAATTGTTTAGGACGGAATACAGTACAGAACGTATATGTAGAGTACGGTATCACATCACACTAATATTATAAAGGCGACAGTTTGTGTTTGTATGTATGTTACCTCTTCACGCTCAAACGGCTAGACCGATTTTGATGAAATTTCATATGAAGGTAGCTGACACCCTGGATTAATACATAAGTTACTTTTTATCTCGAAAAAATGTAGCGGGTAACACCGCGGGGCGCAGCTAGTATACTTTATACCGTATTATTATTTCTCAGTCTAACTTGACCAGTACAAACTTAATCTTTTTGTAGTCAGTTTAATGTCTATCTACCCGCATAATGTTAGGTCAGCCATGGCGATAACAGAAAGGGTCTCTGACGTCTTCTCAAAACTGTTTAAGATAGAATTAATGTTTTTGAACACTAATTTCGACATATTGGATACATTTTGGACAACGTGTGGCAAGCAGTAGGTATATCATCATCAGACGGAAGCCGCCCACTGTTGAACAAAGGCCTCCCCTTTAGGTAAGGGGGTTTGCCATAATTCCCACGATTGGCAAGCGGCTTGGGTAATGGGCAGTAGGTATGTAAGGCAAGAATAATTTATACTATACTATGAAATTAAACTACCAGCAACCAGCCGATTGAAATAGTGGAAACCTAAGTAACACAATATTTTAGTAACATAATATAACTGTTTATTTATTCAAGAACAGTCTGCGTCTAATAATCCTAGAAGATATTTTCAGCTATGTATTTTGAATACTTGAATTGTTCTAAAGGGGAGGCCTTTGTTCAACAGTAGACGTCTTCCGGCTGATGATGATGATGATTTTGAATACTTAACCACCAAAATTTAATCTCGAATAAATAATACCTAAACAAAACCCTCCAACGTTCCAACTTACTTTTTAAGTTTTCTGACGGAGGTCAACTTCACGCAACAATGTTTGCCCGCAGACATGTTCCCCTGAGATTAATCAATTTTAGATATTGTTTATGAATATTTTCGTTTAGGCTTTGAACTATTAATCAAATACGTTCTGTAGTTTATTAGGGTTGGGTCCTTAATTTACTAAGGTACCTAAGTTCAGTAGATACCTGCATCCTTGCCATGAATTCTTAAAACAGTGTGGAGTGTACGATGTGGAAGTGAGATGCCGCTACGTGCTATGTAATGCGGCGTCTCGCTTCCACAACGTGAACTTTCTTGCTTTAAGAGTTCATGGTAAGGGGGATACAGCCGTATCTGATAAATTTACTTCAATTCTTCTAGGGATCAGTTGCTCTAGTCTAATTGAATCATTGCACGTTGCAAAAATAGGAATATTTTGTGAGTTTGACGGTTTTCTTCTTCAAAAATTCATCATTGCATCAATTAATTGTCAGGAAGCAGGTCATGTCGTACTTTAATATAGGCGTCATAATTATGTTGATCATCATCAACAGCCTATCTTAGTCCACTGCTGGACATAGGCCTCTCCTATGGCACGTGACTGAGCTCGATCTTTGGCTCTCCAATTCCAACCGCTGCCAACCATATGGTGATAGATACATAAACTGAAAACTAAGACGTCTCTTGTAACAAACATCAGTAGCCAGCCCTACAAGGATAAAAATACTATTATTATGCCCCGTGCAGAATTCAAATCCGTGCCGCTTTACGTAGCACCACTTAAGTCTTCAAATAACATACACTCATAGACTTTACTACTAGTCATCGACAATATTTTTATATAAAAATACAAATATATTTCCGCTCCATACCCGAAAAAGCCCGGTTTTATCGCCACCAATGTTCACTTAAACACAATTTACTTAAAAAGGTTACCGTTTCCATGAAACGTAAGATTTAGTTTCCCGGCCGATCGAGCGCGCACCATGTGTGAAGTAACAATAGGTACGTGTCAGCCGTTCAAACTTCACCCCGCAAGTTGTTTACATTCTTTTTATGCTTTAGACCGTGGTTGGGAGAAACGAACTGAAAATTGTGTGCAGAAATAAAAATATATTGACGCTGCAATCGATCTCTCACACAAACCATTAAACTTTAAGCGAACGATAGAGAATATCGGAAATAGCAAACGGGACAAAGCAAAATATTCCTTTGAAAACTATTCTTGGCTCAAACTTCATTTGCAAAGCTTTTTGAACTTTTGGTTCGTTCCGTTTGATGACTTGTGCAGTGTTTGCATAAATATTTATTTACATAGAAGCCTCAGGCACATGCGGGCTTCTTCAAACTCGTATGAACTGAACGATCGTTTTTATTTCTTACGTATTTGAAGCCAAGTTCGCTCTTAGCTCAACTTTAGAGGAAGGTCAAGTTAGCATGAAAAATCAAATAAAAAAAAATTGATAATTCCAAATAGGTACCATATATTTCCAATACATAGTTGTTTTTAATTTTATGATTTCTCAAGTCACTAAAGAAGTAGGTATTTTATTTTCTTTGAGTTGTGTCACTTAACCCCAACCAAATGTTCATTTATTTCTTCACTAATAATTCAGGAGATCTCATAGTTAATTAAACTCCCAGTCAATTAAATATGAGTAGCAATTACAATATGATACAAACAGCCATCATCATTTTAATCAATAAAATGTACATCGTCATAATTGTCTCAACTTAATGACTTTCTGTTAAATAATGTACGGGGTATTTAATTGGCATATTGTACAAAAACGTTGGGGCTGTGTCGCTGAAAATCGGGCTGTAAATCATGCCACAGAATTATGAGAGCGTGAAATTTATTACGTTAACGTCCGCTTGCAAATTTTCATCATACAATAATTTCTATACACACAAATACAAATCCCTTAACGTTTGCGTTTTTGTTCAAAATATCGCCAATTGGTTTTGGGTCGGAATAAAAAAGGAAAAGATTTTGCGTAATGTCATGTTTGGTATTTGATTTAGGAACACATCAGCTTTGTAAGAAGAAGAAATGCTGAAGCGCAAAAGTGGTCATTGAAATAAGAAACAAATGAAGATTTCCCAAGAAGAGGTTTTATAATTAGCTCATCACAAAAGACTGAAGTCGATGTAAGAAGGTAAGATGAAAATATTTTTTGCAATAGCCAAGATGAGCCGTGCTACGACATACTTCTTTCGATAGAGACGAACTTAAGAGCTCAAATCTGTACAGCCGATGCTAAGGTCGAGCGATACCTGATTGGCGCACATGGCTGCGAGCAAGTCCATCTTGGGTCAAGGTCGAAACGGGTTAAATAAACTCATTGAAATTTGTTTTGTGATTGTAATCTTTCAAGAACATAAGAACAAACAATATTCTTTAGGTAACGGAAAATTAAAATGCTCTAGCGACAGATAAATAAATCAACACGTGTTAAACAAAAGACATTGGTACTTTAAATTACTTTCATCTATGAGAGAGTGCAACCAACACAACAAAACAAAAAGATCTCGTTGACAATTTTCAATAAGTCTCTGCAAGTTCATAACTTCCATTAAACATAGGATACAAATTACGTTTTTACTGCGAACCCCGGGGGCTCAGACGTTTGACAACTCATTAAGGGAGACAGCGTTGGAATGCGCTTCATTATTTCTTGGCTCGCAAACGGGGACTCGCTTTTCGCTGCTGGTAAAATATTTAAAATTTGTGCCTCCGTTTGATGCAGTGAAGTTTCCCTTTAAAACGTTTGAAACGTATTTCATAAAATACAGAAATATGAAGAGTAACAACTCGTTCAAGTCCTAAACGGCTTTTCATCTAAGGTATCTACAATTTTAATGTTGATCAAAAATGGTCTGTCTTGTGCATAAAGTTTATGTTCGTCTCCATCCTCTTCATCACTCGCTGGTGTATATAATGTAAGTGAACATGCTATATTATATTAAGTATGTTTTAGTCCAATAATGATTAATACATCAGTATAAGTACCATGAGTATAATCATGGAAGCAGCTAGAAGAACAATAAAACTATGAAAAGTTTTTTACTTCCACGTCTGCAGAACTTCGCAATTCGGAATAAATGAGCAGCAGCCTGTTTAAGTCCACCTACCTTCTTGCCCCTTTCCAGAGGAACCGTTTATTTGATTGCAAAATGCGGTTCCAGTTATTTTATTCCTGATACGCACACAAGTTCGTTCAGAGAAAAATGGTTTGAAGCCCGAAAAATGATAGTACGGCGAAGAATAACCAAACTACATTACATATCCACGTACAAATGAAAGCACGGCAAACAAGAAGCCCATTTCAGTTTGAATATGAAATGGGAGTCCTTGTCAACACGAGAAACATTCATGTAACAGACAAATTGCTTTCACTGTTCGAGTTTGTAGAACGTTATGATAACTTACACAATGTAAGGTTTCGTATCACGTATGTTATTGTAATGGGGGCTAAAGTTTGAACTGCCTATCTCGCGTCGGAGGTGGTACTATGTTTACGAAATCGTAAGGAACAATGTTTGCAGCACGATATATGGGAAGCGGTTACTGGCTTTCTCGTTAGAGTTCTGTATTAAAACGTTAAACCTACATACTTGTTTCGATACAAAACATTGTATACCCTTATTCACACATTCTTTACAATGCACTAGGGTAAAATATGTCTTAAAAACTAACACAAAAATATATAATACTAGCTGCGCCCCGCGGTGTTACCCGCTACAGTTTTTCGAGATGAAAAGTAGCTTATGTGTTAATCCAGGGTGTCAGCCAACCTCTATATGAAATTTTATCAAAATCGGTCAAGCCGTTTGAGCGTGTAGTGGTAACAAACATATAAACACACTCGCAAACTTTTGCCTTTATAATATATTATTAGTGTGATATATAATACCAGGTTTTGACGGGAATTACCATTGGGTAATTTTTTAGAAGGCTGTATTCTATTTCTAGTTTCTGGAGATATACACAATGAAAGAAAGTCTTGAATCATAATCATCAATCAGCTACAAAAGAAGAATGAACGCCATAATTTACTTGATTTAGTTAATGTAGATAACTATATTAAGAAATAATGGATGAAGAATACGGAACTTTCCTTTACAGAATATTTACACGCTTATGTTGCAACAAAATGAAAGAAAAACACGATTCTATAAAATATTGGCGAACGTGTTGCTCCTAGATCGGATAATATGTTATACAAAGGTCAAATAGGTAATCGCATTACTGAACTGCTTGTAGGCGATACTCCTCGATACTTGAAGCATATTAAAATTGTAAAGTTTACTTATGGTAAAACCTTACAAATGTGGGTAGAGTCCCGATAATCGAGCATAATAATGTTAACGTTAACGTTATTATGTTCGCTAAAAATGAGATCATGGTGAACTTATACCAACCATTTTGCGCCAATTAAACGAGCTTTTCATAGACAGCAATCTTAAACTCATCAGATTATGACTGATTCTTAGGTAAGACCGGTTACCAGAATTCATCAACAGCTGATACTAATAACGATGGGTTCGTGTAAAACCCTGGACTGACTGCTTGATATTATTAATATACTTTCCAACAAAAAGAGCGGTCGAATGGAATGCTGAAAATAGAGAACCGTTGCGTTAGCTTTACCGCCAAGCAAAGCTCTTAAAGAAGAGAAAACTAAAAGAAAGGTATATCTTTTCATCATCTGTGAAAATAGTCATCAATCCAACAACTGTAGCAGGTCCTGTAAATGGTCCGACTAGGAACCAAAAAGCTATAATTATCTTCATCTTCATCAGCTGGAAGACGTCCACTGTTGAACAAAGGCCTAATAGCTGCTTAAGTGCTTACCCTTCTTGGAAATGTAAATAAGGACCAAATTGTGATCTATAGCAGTCTAGACTTTTGAGCATGTAGGATGCAGTCTATAAACAACCACGATACAGCACAGATTCATTGGACAGTGTTCATGACAAAAATAATTGCTGGTAATTAAATATATGCATATTTTAACATATTTCCTGCACACGGCTGGTGATGTTTAATTTGCCTACAAATTACCGAATAATAAACTACATGGTTGATTTATCGTTTATCATAGTTTAATCTAAAAATTCAATTTTACTTTGGTCTACATTCTGCTTATGACTCTGACAAGAATAGTTAAGTAGTAATAGAATTTACTTTCAATTGTGATTATAACTGCTAGTAGTGAGCCTAATGCCATTTCTAGGGAGTATTCCAAGTTCGTCAACTCTTACGACTCCATTTTGTCGTAACGAAAGCAATTTGTATTCCTAATCCGTCCTTCAATGACTATAAGTACATAAATATACTTACTTTACCTTTTATCATCACTCTATACAACCGTTAAATAGTTTTCAAGGCAAGGCATTAATTAATTGGCTTCTTCTCAGCTTCATAATCTCAGGAGACACGATTGATCGTCCCCCCAACTCAAACTTAATTTAATTATGAAATCCGCAGCGCCGACTCCTCGCTTTGATTTCAACATTGAACATTTATAAAAATATTTACAAATTGAATGAGTGATTAGAAACGTAATGAAAGAAACAGAAGTAATTGTTGATTAAATGGGAATGGGAATTTACTTAGGATTTTTTTCCTATATTTATATATAGATTTTGCAGTTACGTGTAAAGACAGCGGCACTATTAAAAACATATTACTGTTAATGTCGCGTGGCAGCGTGGGACATCTTCGTATAAAAGGTAATAGTATAAAAAATAATAATCAAGAAAACCTGCAACCTGGATAATTAACTGCCATTATTTATTGGGCACAATGTTCGATCCAGATATAGCACTAAAAATTATTTGCAATTGGTAGTTATTTAACGAAAAATCTATAATTAACTTTGCTGACTGTGCTTTTGAGGGGTAATAGATAAGACGTTTTTTGGCCTCTATTTTAGGTTTTTTCTTCCCTTAAACATCACATACCATGCCGCCCACATAATCCTTTAACAACACGAGCCCCAACATAAACCGATATCCTCGCCATTTTTAGAGCAGACATCCAAACAAAATGGGAGTTCACAACAATAGGGGCTGGTTTAATTCCGTCTGAGACGCTATTATTACCGTTGTGGGTACGTAATAAGAACAAACTGTTACCTATAAAGTGGTGAAGGTGTACTCGAAATTAATTCTGGTGGAATTAATTCTAGCCGAATGAGTAGAACGTCACGGAGAGGCATGCCATCTGCAGGTGTCGGCATTAAACGGACGCCATAATTTTATACAATGTTGTTATGTTACTGACATTGTTCAGCTATAAATTACTTGGCGAATCATAATAGGCGGATTATGCCACGTCTTTGTGTATACTGTTTTGGAATTGTCTGTTTTGTGTGGGTTGCAAATTTGTAGTTGTGTTAGGGAATTTGCGATAGGAGGAGTCATTATCATTGAATTTATTATTTGTATTTATGAAATGCTTTTCATTCTTCTTCTTCTTATCGTATGGTTGATGAACAACCTGGTGTCAGAGTTTAAAGTTTGCCTACCATTTAAAAAAGCGTTGACTAAAAAATCTAGTTTTAAAAGTTTAATATACGGAAAATATTTACAATGTCAATTGACATTTTATGAAACCAAAATCAAAATCTGTGTGAAAATTATGGGAATTGTGTAAACGTAAGAGAAATTTTAGCGGACTCTTAAAACAAACCCCAATGTCGAATTACATTCCAAATAATATTCAAAGTTAATACTGTTATTGGGTAACGGATAAGTCCATTTCCATGTAATAACTTTGGAAGAGGCATTTAAATTCTTTCTTTTGGTGATTTGTTATTATCGGGCCTACTGAACAAAGGTTTTTATCCGTTTATCGGTTTTATACAAAAAGGTAGCCAAAATTCACCAATTTTGATTATTTTAGGTTAGGGGAATATTTTTTGGAGCTTATCACCGTAGAAGCATAGAGCATAGAAGTGTTAAACTAAAATTTGCTTACCAAGTGTTGGTAAGTTCTAAAACTAGGTACCTATTATTGAGTGCGACAACTTATTTGACCTAAATCTTTGTTTCTAGCCGGACGCGCCACTTTGCCAATCAATCGTCTGCTGGTTTCATGTATACTTGATATATTCAGCTAAGTGTGCTGCAGGGAGTAGAGCAGCTTTCGTACGTTTAAGATTGTTGAGTTATTACGCTTAGCCTATTAGGACGACTAATTACCCTAACAAATAATACATGAACCAGCAACCAATTGGCATTCGAGTGTTTGCAATTGCGCTTAATTGCTGCCAAACAAAACATACATTGCCTTAACGACGTGGTAACTACGCTTTATTACAGTTTTATATTTTTTAATTATTACTCGGTAGGTTAAAAGCTACCGTAATTGACCTACTTTTGAGTTTAATGGCAGTGTGAATCTGTTTTGACCGTAGTCGTTTGGTAATGTAAAAGCCTGTCTCCACTCTATTTTTACCTTTGTCTATATTCCCCGAAGGATCAAGTATGGACAGGAGGGGAGCTCATTTCCATTTATCGAGCTCAATTATTTGTGGTGTTAAATGATCTATTTTGATACTTATTTGTGTGATCAAAAATTATCTGTGTACTGTGTGGTACCTACCTTTGATTCATTTTAACAAATTTTCCAAGGTCTTCAAAACGACATCACTTAATCGTTTTCACCTTTTAAAATATAATCAATAAACCACGGTCTATTTCACAAATGAAAAACAACTTTCTAGTAGCAACTTCTTTTAAATTCTCAGCAAGAACGCGCGATGCGAATACAAAGTAGAAATTTAAAAATGTCCTACTTTTCCATACTTGATTTATGGTTCGGAAGAAAAATTGCGAAATTTTGATTAATTATCTAAAAAAGGAAACGAGAGAGGTAGATTAAAAGGGTCGTAAACCTTGAAGGATTAGATGAGGAAAAGACCAAAAATATGTTTAATTTTATTTGAGTAAAACCTTGTACAGCGTACAGTGACTATATCATTGTCATAATTATAAAAAGGTAGGTATGGTATCTTTTTCAAACACTTTGCACAGATTATTTGACACACAAAGTTCGAAATATATCCTTCGGTTTTCCATGGATTTTATTAATTTTCCCAGTTTTCAAATTCCCTGTAAACCCTTTCTCTTCCCCTCTTTTAATTAATTCCAACGTAATTCTTAAACTAGTTAATAACCCCGATGGCAAAATTGTCCACATCGTATACAGGTGACTGTGGTGGCAACATTTGATGGGTACCTATTCTAATAGCAACTGGAAAATATACATACATGCCACGAGCCACAATTACCGGTGTAAAGCTGCCTTTATGCCTGCCCGCGCTCATAAGTGTTAATATTACACAATAGCGATCAATGTGCACACAGCCTACAAAGCTAATGCTGCGGTTAGCAAATTTAGACTACTCAGCTATAAACTATGTCTATTAGTTATGATCAAAGGCAAAACGATCATCACCCGATCATAATTAATAGTACATTACGTAAATAATCTTGCTCACTAATTTATAATTAATATCAAGGACGTATTATCAAATTTGACTGCCAATTACGTAGATCGCTGAAACATTTGATAGCAATCATTCGAAGGGCCCCGTACGGGGATGGATCGCATCGATCGATCGCACGAAAATCGTGGCGAGCGATTCATCGCCCTGTATACGGGGCCCTTTATAGGTGACATGTGTAAAGTATATTTTTTTGAAAAATTGGTAATTATTATATTATTATAAACATCCAATTCTGTAGAGACAGAAAAGATTAATAAGCTACTCTGAGTTAAGTGGGTGAAGACTTGAAGAATTTAATAAATGCTTCGTGCCTGCGATAGTATATGTAAGTTTTCGTTAGATATAGGGCTACGACTAAATATTGAAGACTATACCTGGATACACTATCAGTAGTAGACACGCCTAGTAAGTTATTGTTAAAGAACAAACAATTTTAAGAAACAACTAACAAGAAATCTTATTAAATATCATAACGCTTCAAATTTCTTGTTTATAGTCATATTAAAGTTAGCTAATGAATTTCGTATTTAATTAAAGTAGATAAACATAAAAATTGTACTATAAATTATGTTAATTCTTAGCGTAAAGCAATGACGTCAGAGCTACCCACGCTTCTGACCTCGTTATGTCACCCATAGCTCGTGAAGGTAGAATCTTCTTAAGAGAGACAGTGGAAATTCAAGTAACTATCGATAGCATAGTAAATCATTAGTCTATACGTATTTCCGTTCGGGGCTAGATGTGGACTACAGGCCCCTTACCATGAAAATGTTCTTACGAGTTCATGGTAAGGGGGCTGAACTGCAAACTCTCAATTTGGTAGACAGTATTAGCCGAGCAGATTAGCGAAGACTTTCAAATGATGACGTATGAAATTGTGACGTCACCGCAGATCTCGTCTTATTTTGTCTTTAGATCAATAATTGTATTGGACTGTTTTAATGCATACCTTAACCCAGAGAATGTTCTATTTATAAGTTATTTAGTTTAATTTGAATATATTTTCATAATATCATATATCCTTTCTTATCCCGTCTAATAATTCATCGTATCTACGATATACTGGGATGATATATCCAGTTGTATAGGTTTAGCCTAGATATGACGCCTATAAATTGAGTGTCAAGCGTTCACCGCGATAATTGATATTTGATTAAGCATGTGTAGTTGTGTACGTATGTGGTTAAGCAAACATTAATCTATATACATGTCTGAATATGACAATTATGTTTATATACCATGAGATACTAATGTGTGATCATCTCGCCCGTGTTTTTTTGAGTTTTCCCAGTTCGTTTTCCTAGTTATTTGTAGGTAATATTAAACTTTCAGAATGCAGAACATAGTCCTGCACAATTCGACCACGTTTCCCAGTTATATCAGAGATACCGGGTTTATTATATTGCGTGTGTTACAGCCAGCGACAGTAACTGCAAATTAAGCTACATTCGTTGCATACAATTAGATATCGCATGGCCGATTATTTATACAATGAACATTGCGGCTTTGAACACACGCTAACTGTAAATTATGAAATATTACTGAGAATTACAAACATAAAGGTCTAATCTTTATTGAGAACCAACATAGGTTTATAGTTATAAAAGCATTAGGTACATATAGCACGTTACAAACATCATACCTACTAGATTTATTCGATATTTTTAAAAAACATAACATCACACCTGTGCCATTACGCTATTACTTACAGATTGAGTGGAAAGTGGGTTATTTCGGCAATGTGTTATATTATTTCCAATAGGGGGGACTTGGTATATTTAGGCCCGATCGCACAACCATGAGTTAATCGCATTTAGCATTAAATCGAGTTTAAGTAATGTCATATACACACAAAAAATGTCAAATTGAACTTTATTTAGTATTAAATTCAATTACCAAATGTTGTGCAATCGGACCAAATAACTTTTAAAGATAAACTAATTCAAAACTAAATCTCTTTCAAACTAATGAGGTAAGTGCCAAGAGTATCAAGTATTCAATTACTAAACACATTTTTTATTCTTCTCTCTTCCTCCTCGCTCTTATTCTCTCTCCTACTACAGTATTTAATCAAACGACAGCTATTTGAAATTGAAATGGTTTGCATATTTTATCAACTAAGTGGATTAATAGATTAACACTGAATCGCATTTACGTGATCTGATACCGTTTCTGTCAATATTCATTGTAGGTAAATAATTTTAGTTGGAGCGAAATGTATTTGTATTGGACTTGGTAATAATTTAATTTTCAACTATATTAAATACCTACTGTGAATATCTGAATCTGAGTCATCTGTTCTACTTTTAGAATTGCGTTGGTTAGTGGTCATATTTGTCAGGATGTCTATCCCTCATCCCTATAGAAATAAATCTGTAGGATGCAGCTATAGAACAATTCGGCAAAACCTATATTAGTATTTTATTGAAGGTTAAGTTTATGCTTTTATTTCTGCTTTAGACCTTTTACAAATCTTAATCATTGTTTATAGTAAAGAAAACTTCGCTGTGCTTTTGTTTGAAATGCATTTTGGAAATCCGTCTTACAGGCCTCGAACCTAGTACCAGCTCTCAAAATGTTAAGTTTAAGCTTTTATTGTAATTACAAACTATACTATTATAGAGAAAGAAAAAAAATATCTTCATTCATGACAAGTTGTAGAAGATTACTCTCTATAGGTATACCTACAGTAGTGACAATTGGCTATCTTCCACCTATTGGATGTTTTTTTAAGAACATGTAGGTATGTAAGAACGTTACGCTCTTGATAAAACAGTGGACCCTGACTGTGCAAAAAATATCACGCGTGTCCGACCCACATTAACACGGAGTGATCGCAGACGACAACCGTTTTGGAGACCCGATAATCGTCCGCTAGTGAACGATTAAAACAGAAGACATGCCTTTACCTTTTTTCTTTTGTTGGGTACATTTCTTGCCAACTTTACGCAATTTTTGTTGCCAATTTTTGGTGGAAGTTAAATACATTTATACCATATTTATACCTTCTGTCATCTTCATCAGCCTATCTCTGTCCACTTCTAGACATAGGCGTGTCCTATGGCTCGCCACATGCATACAATTTTTTTTTAGCTAAAGCAATATTCAAACAAAAGCTAATTAATTGTTATTTTCAGTTCACATTCATGTTTTACTTAAGTGCATAATTCAGGCACACTATGCTAGTAGCGTACTCATCTGGAGATCTTAAGTTCATGCTTTAAATTAAAACAATGGAGCGGGTAACACCGCGAAGCGCAGCTAGTATTGACATAAAAGAGAGGGCACGCAATAGATGTTCACGAAAATCTTTGTCATTTGTAATAATATGATTAAGTACCTAATTAGGTTATGCTTAATGCAAATGGATAAAGATAATTATGTTAGATAACGTTCACCGTGATAGAATATCCACTCCAATTAAAATAATTAAGCTTAATGATCCCGTCTCGTTTTTATTAGGATTTATCAAATTTTGTTATGACAATTTATTCAAATCACATTTTTTGCCTAAAACGGACGAAGTGTATGAATAAGTTTTCACCCGAAAACAGTGGCGATAATATAAAATAAATATTCATTGCAGTCATGATTTTGACATGAACCCTGAACCATGAAGCCATGACTGTGACTCAGTACAATTTAGTAGACTCCATCCCTCTTATTCTATAGGTGGATAATACTTGCATCAACTTAAACCCGTAATATGTCTATTAGTATTAACATCTCTATCCTTTGACCGGCAAACTACAGTAAAAGGTATAATTTAATGCTTGGTTTAAAATTGTCATTCAATATGGGGTCTGAGGTTTATCTAGGTGAAATATTTTGCTCATATTAATAAAAAAAACTGCCTACTTTAACAACAATTTATATCAATACACCGTTCAAATATTTATATGTATCAAACACGCTTTATAAGTAAACTTCTGGATCAGGGTTGTTGAACCTCAAAATTACTTATTACTATATATTTTACGATTCATAAACCTCAAACATTGGCCTACAATATATTAAGGGTGTCACAAATATTTTACTTGCTATTCGTAGGTCAACAGCAGTGTACGGAACCAGAATGTTATCTAATATAGCGATCTTAGTGTCGCATTGTTATATTTCCAGCAAACGTTAAATGAATTTCAACAAACGTTGTAGCACAATTTACTCGGTTAATGTAGTTTTGTTCGTAGATAAACATTTTGTTCTGTATTGTTTATACTGGAAGAATTGATCATGTTATTTTTAATTAATCTGTCTTCGCTATTTTGTAGCGGTTTACAATACCTATCTTCTTCTTCTTATTGTATGGTTGATGAACAACCTGATGTCAGAGTATAAACTGCCTGCAGGCCTCTGATATGGCTTTGCACACAGTTGGAAAATCTCTCATGTGAGCCGGTTTCCTTACGGAATTTTCCTTCACCGTTTTCAGCATCTGATAACTCATTTATAGTACGCACATGAATTCCACAAAAACACATGCACCTATCCGTGTTTTTCTATGAGTAATATGCAACTGGAACTTGGTTTTTCTCTTTAAAATACCTATTCTAATTAAGAACTTACCCTACGTGTATTCTGAAATCTGGATTAATATCGATTAATTTACGATGTCGATAATGTTTCTTGTATATTTACCTCAGCTATTCACAATAACAATGGACATATTCGACTATGTGTCCTAAAACCACACGCTACATCCGCAGTCGAACATCGATCTAACTCAACCGCAACAACAATCGCTCTAATTCTGTCTCCTATATACCAATCTATGTACTCTATACATACAGCCACAATAATCATAAGTCATGGAGATCTAAACCCATGTTACATGCCCAACGCACGTGACATTGGCGTATCAGCGACAGCCGTTTACATACATCAGCCGATCAACCCTTCAGAGGAGGTAGATTTGTCACGTCACCCTCAGATGATTGATAAAGGATGTATGATATTGAGATTATGTTTGTAAGTGGCGGGTGCAGTGAGGAATGAGGGTGATTATTAACATTCGAACTAATGGTTTCAAATTGATAACTTTCTTGTATGAAGGCTAATTTGGATCTGTGTTTATACCTTACTAGCTTTTGCCCGCGGCTTCGCTCGCGTTAAGTAGCCTAAGTCCTTTCTCGGGTCTTAAACTTTCTACATTCCAAATTTCATCAAAATCCGTCCAGCGGTTTTATCGTGCAGGCGTAACAGACAGACAGACATTTATAATATTAAGTATGTATTTGTATATATACCTATTTGAGATGACTGTAATGAACTGAAAATACAGATTTATTTACATTTCATATCAAAATACTGATCGGGTGAAAACATATTGAAGTTTTTGATATTTTTGTACTGATTTGACATTAACTAATCTTCACTATACCTAAAGTCCTTATTAGGAATTTTTATATTAGTTCAATAGATGTCGCTAAGTTTACTGTACCTCTTCATCATTCCACGTCGTCTCTGGCCCTGAATATCATCCATTGCTGTCCTCAGTAAGGTGCTACGTCATGTTTCGTTCATTGTCATGCGTGTTGGACGCCTTTAGGATCATATATCGCGCCTCGAAGACCCTCATGACCTACATTTGAATCGGGTGAGTAACGTTGGTTATGTATGTGTAACATACTTGAATAATGTTAAAAAAGCTTATAATATTAATTATTAACTTGGACTTTGTTCAAGTAAACTGAGGTTGTCTTATCGGTCGAACCGACCCTTCGAACATGAAAAGTTTTCATTTAATCCCAATAATATTTAGTACTAGGCTGGATGACATAATTCGTGGTGCTTATGAAATCACACTATAATATTATAAAGGCGAAAGTTTGTAAGTGTATTTGTTTGTTACCTCTTCACGCTCAAACGGCTTGACCGATTTTGATGAAATTTCATATGAAGGTAGCTGACACCCTGGATTAACACAAAGGCTACTTTTATCCTGAAAAAATGTAGTGGGTAACACCGCGGGGCGCAGCAAGTAGGTATATAATGCGAGGTTCACTTAAAATTAACTTGTCAGGTTTTAATGTATCCTATAGTAAACTAAACCAGTTTAGTGAATTGTGATTGCAGCCAGTGGATCGTAAAATTTATATTTATCATTACTAAAGAATTTATAACTAGATAGGGAGGCAAACTTTCGACAAAAGTTCTATATGATGGTAAAAACCGCACCAAAATCGATTGCACAGTTTGAAAGAACTAAGCGGACAAACAAACAGTTTCTGTTGATTTAGTTTAATCATCATCATCATCAGCCTATCTCAGTCCACTGCTGGACATAGGCCTCTCCCATGGCACGTCACTGAGCTCGATCTTCGGCCCTCCGCCTCCGTATTTAGTTTAATACTGTGAATTAAATCAGGTTAAAATGTATTTTTTAGTGCTTAAGGTTTAATTTCGTGACTCAAAAAAATGTGTGTCCTTCACATTCTTGCGTTAACGGCCAAGAAAAACCTGAAAAATATCTAACAAATATCCAAAATATGAAAACTGAATAATTAATATTATGTATAATAAACTTTAGACGCGAAATTATGAAGTAAAGTTTGAAATTGTCCGCAGTTAGTTAAGGCTAGGTAGTACCTCAAATGCCGCAATTTTGAGTTTTTTAAATGCATCTGAGACATTGAAAGTAGTGTTTTAAGTTCTGAAAAAAATATATGTACTAGTTAAGAATATGGTCTAGTGAAAGTCGCTGGCAGTTACACGATCCGATGAACTTTACTCGATAGAAAAAAATCACAAAGTTACCTCTTTTTGTAATGATTTTTCAATCTGACGACTAAATTACTGCGATTTTACATTAAATTTTTGCACTCAACTAAAGGCACTAAATATTTCTAGGCAAATTCGCTGAGTTTGACTTGATAAAATGATTTCCTCATTACTAAAACCTCGAAAAATCGAAATCTTCACTACCATCCCGCGTGAAGCACCCCCGCTGGGCCTGTTGCGCATACTCGGGGCGCATACGTCAATGTCAGTCAGTGTCCAGAGGACACTTCGGACGGGTGGGTATACATGCGTTATTTTTAAAAATAATTTTGAAAAATTATTAATAATGAATAATCTTTCAATTAAACCACATTTTAAATATACTAAATATACATATTCCTCAAAATAATAAAATAAATATGGTATGCATAAGTATAAAAACTACTTCGTAATTTCGTTTTGATTTTTGTATGTGTCATAGAGTAAGCTGCAGATGTGACGTAAAGTAAAATACCTATTTACTTAAATCGAAATTATTGAGACAGTTTATCTTATATTTTGAGATAGAAAAAAAAAATTTAACATCGACATTTTAGCTGTCTCGAAAATTTCGAAAAAGCATTTAAAATAATTATTCCTTGCCTAAGTCTTATTAAAATAGTCAAGGTTTAAAAGCCGATTCACACATATCAGTAATGTCACAGTTCCGCGTCCGCACAGCACTACTGAATCAATTTTCACTGTTATGTCAGTACTCAGATCTATAAGCATCTTCAGGCCAATAGTGAGCTGACGTCAATAATACGAGACTAAATAGAAGAGCAGCATTAAGATAGCTAAAAAATACTTAATTGCTATTCAGTACTTCTCTCATTATTTTTTATACACAACTGGCGGGTGGACTATTTGTTTTATTAATTTTCGATTTTAACATTAGGTATATTTTATTTGTTTATATTATATTTATACATATTATTATTACATTTCCTTTTTTTGTGAATGGTTGATTGTGATGCGACTAGTGACAGCGATAGTTTTGTATCAGCATGTAGCATCAACGAAAGCTTTTCCAGTATTCCATCTCTTGTTGAATTACACGAGTCTGGATTTTCTGATGTTCCGAAAAATCTTATTGTAGTCCATATTAATGCCCAAAGTATGTCGGCTCATTATCATGATATCCTAGCAAATCTTTACTACAAGATATCGACGCAATACTCGTTGCTGAGTCATGGCTAAAACCGTATCTCCCGTCTACTTCTTATTCTTTACCTGGATATCAATTCATCAGAAATGATCGCACTGGCGGCGGTGGTGGTGGTGTTGCCATATATTTACGTGCTAATATTCCTTTTTCAATTGTTAGTATGTCACCACAGCCACCACCGTCGAATGCAGGCGAACATCTGTTTAAAGAAATAGGTATGTCATCTTTCAAAGGTTCTGCTTGGTGCCTATTATAGTCTACATATCTTCTTTGCGTATCGATTATATTTCCTCCTTCCTTTTCGGTCGGTCACTATATTATTATGGGGGACTTCAACACCTGTCTCCTCAAACAGGACTCACGAAATTCGTCATTCCAATCAACATTGCAATCCTGTAATTTATCTTTTCTTCCTTTAAATGCTACTCTTCACTTTCCTAACTGTATTCCTTCTCTACTCGACCTCATATTCGTCTCTTCTCAACAACACGTCGCTAAGCATGGTCAATGTATAGCGGACGTTTTCTCTTATTATGACCTTATTTTCTTATCGTACAAAATCCACCCTTGAAAGACACAGCCTAAAATCCTCTTGCAGCACAGCTTCGGTGGTATGTACCTCGAGAACCTTCGAGAGGATGCCGCCAAGGATGCTTACACCGTAACTTGTAGCGTCTTTCCATCTTCATGGAGAGAGAACTCAAGTTACTCCGCTACCGAAAAGAGCACCCCGAGCACATTGCTGTTGCGCGTATTCAAGGCGAAGGCTTCAGTGACAATCAGCGTTTTGCCGACACTTCTGACGGGTGTGGTATACGGAAATCCAAATAGTTCGTAATTTAGTTTTGTTGTTTAAAGTAGTCAAAAAGCCTAACTATGCGTAAGTATAAAAATAGGGTAAGAATGGTCATGATCTCCAAAATGATAGGTGGGTCACTAGGTTTTCTTCTTATCGTACGGTTGATGAACAACCTGGAGACAGTCGCCTGTAGGCCTCTGACATGGCTTTACACACCGGCTCTTAGGTGTGCCAATTTCCTCACGATGGTATCCTTCAACGTTTTTAGCAACTGAAAACTAATTTATAGTATGCACATGAATTTGAAAAGACATTGGTGCGTGCCGGGGTTTGAACTTGCGACATTTGACATGGCAGTCTAATGATCATACCACTCGGCTATCATTGCTGCAAAGTTACTTGGTGCTTATATTATTTCAATGTTGTTTATTGTTGGCTTATAGTTTTTTTGAAGTAAATGAGGATTTTGATTGACGTCGGATGAAAACCAAGACTCTTAATGGTAAATTTTAACATTTTGGTAACGGATATTATGTAAAACCATAATGACGAATGAACGATTTGATTGAGAATCGAAACAAGGCAAGATATTCTGTCAAGAATACACGAATGTGTATTTTAGAATTGAATATTTCGCTATGTTTTACTTGTTTATTTGGGTAGACTTCTACCCAACTCGTACAAAATGCCTCAAAAAATCGAAATAATTTAGTTTCACTGAGAGGAAGTAAAATAGGCAAAATGTAGTCATTATTTTGTCACATCTGTGTTCTTAAGTGATAATTTAAAATTCTTCAATTCAAAATACTGTAAATTGTGTTTGACAAATTCGCCGGTCCCCCCGCAGTGGGCGGGGCTATGTACCCCTGCTTCACCCCCTCAAAAACGTGAACGTTTGCATCTCACCTGGCCTTAAGGCACCGAACGAAGAAAACCTGGTACCATGAAGAGCTGAAGTTTGTTCCATTGTTCGTTAGTCGCGGCAACTGTTAATTGATTTCAACATTTTAAAGTTCCGTAAAATGTTTCTAACAAATAAATAAGCTGTTGATGTTTTTATTTTATTCTTGTTTTTTTGCTTATCTTATATTAAAACATTAACATAACATCACGCCAGTATTCCCCGAAGGGATAGGCAGAGGAGCACATATAGTACACCCACATTTCGCCAGTTTTTAGGTCCCAATGTAATAGGGGGCGAGCCTATTGCCATCAACCGGGCACAAATCCAGGCTCCGTGCTGCTACTGAGAAATACCTAATGGAAAAACCCAGTAACACTTTGCCCGACCCGGGATTCGAACCCAGGACCTCGTGCTCAGCAGTCGCGCTTAGCAACCACTAGACCAACGAGGCAGTCATATTTTTATATTTAATTACAAAAGAGGTTTAAGGCTTGTTGAGAGACGATTTAGCTTCCAAAATCGGAATAAACGTGTACACCATATGAAATTGGTATTTTCGATTCATAAACGCTGAATTGAGCTCAATAAGTATAGTCTTAAAACAAGTGAACTCTATCTAAACATATTTGTGTAGACAAGTGCTGGCAATTGGCCTGCCCCCGACTACATTGGATGTACTAGGTGTAAAAGGTACATCTCTGCCTACCCCTTCGGGGAATACAGGCGTGATTTTATTTTTGTGTAGTTAACATGTCATTAAAATTCTAGGTTTATCGAAATGTAGATAGCTAAATATGCTAGTATATCTTTTGCTTTTCCTTGTAGGTCTTCGACAGTTGCTAATCCAATCGGTAAGCGTATGATTTGTTTATGGAAAAGCACTTATACGAAGTTCATTAGCGTTTAATACTGCTAAGTTACGAGTAGGTAACGCGTTGCCGCACGTGTTGTGAGTAACACTGCTCGCCTTAGTTATAAGAAACATGCAATGAAAACAGCATGTATTTTCCTCACTAATTACTTTCCTTGAAAGTCATCACCAGTTTTGCTGTATATTCTTTTCCTGTTATATTGTATGTACGGTTTTATTTAATATCCTAATAGAGCTCTGGTACTGAAATCTTGAATTCAGTTCTTAATTAGAAAAATTGTTAGGGTAAGTTAATATGCTGGAAAATATAAGCTCTGTAAGGCAAAGTTAAAAATAGTAGGTGTAAGCTGAATAGGTAGTTATTTATATATATTGTTTGTTTTATGCACGTGTAAGTCGACAGCAAAATCGTAACGGGGCTGACTACAAAGGGTAGTCCAGACTTACAATTTGATAGGTCTAGAACTAGCCTTCATAAAGATCTCTGAAGACCCTTTCCTAGAACAGGCAGACACGTTAGTTATATCTCCGTAATTTCGATGATACACTGCCATTTTCCTTTAGTGTCGCCTAGTAATTTTCTTTTTGTTTTCCTCTATTCAAAGATTGATTGTTCTACTGAAACAACGTTATATGCTTCTGAAAAGTGTTAATGGCTGTGACACAGTTTTTTAAACTAATGCTACTGTGGGCGTACACGATAATTTATAGCTAGTTTTTCTTGAAATATTGTGTAAAGATCTACACCACAGTACATTAATCAAACACCTGTACCTATTGTTTATTAGATAATGGTTTAATCGTCAGCTACTGTCTACATCTGCTAAAAATATATATTTTTTTATTAATCTTCGCCTCACACAAGGACTTTATTATGTATCGCAGGTGCTGTTTACAAACATGAAATATCATTACACAGATACCCAGACTCGGGGCAAACATCTGCAGATCACACACATTACAAAAACTAAAAATTCATGTACCTGAATCGATTCCGCAACCCTTAGCGCAGCAGTCCATTCGCTTAGCCACTGCCCCAATCAAGTCGTTACACAGTGTTTTGTCTCATATAAAATGTTGAACAAACAATCTAGTTACTAAAACTACTTCCTCCCAAACGTACAATTCAAGCAATATATAAGCCGTCTCCGCTTCGAGCATGGAAATTATTCACCAAACCTACTACTTATTCAAAACTTTAAATTGGCCGTATTTCCAATAGAAGATGCAATATTTCAATACTGAGCGCAAATATGGAGGAATAAACTTATTCGGAACAAGTGAGATGCATCTTTTGAATAATTCCAAATGCAATAGCAAGGAAGCAGTTACCTTCGCTGGACTTACATTTTGTATTGTGAGTACAGCGCAACAAGTCTCCGCACGGCTTGCGACTGTTTATATGCAACAATGGATATAAACTCAGGTGTAGTGCTAAATTTAAAGCAAAAATGTCTGTGATATGTAAATTTTGTATACTACATAACTTACTAATACAGATTATATATTTTGTATCACAATTCTCTTATGTTATATCCAGGTTTATATGATTCCTTGAAACAAAGTGAGGTTCAGCTATTTTCAACAGGTTGATGAATCGCAAAATCAGAAGTTAGTGCCACTATGACCTGATTGGTGCAGTAGCTAAGCGTTTGGACAGGTCCGCAAAGGGTTTGCGAGTTTCAATCCCGCACGGTACAAAAATTTGTGCTATGCACAGATATTTGTCTCGAATCTGGGTCTTCATGTATGTGATATTTCATGTTTGTGAAATGCAACCACGATACAGGAGAGATTCCTAGTGAGGGGTAACGTTTTTTTTAATAAAAATATACAAACTAACAAATGTCTTAAATTATGATACTCAAAAATTAACTAAATAAAGCATGTTTTAAATTAATGTTATGACTACGGTGCTTTTACAACACTATTTTTATTTAACTATTTTTCTACAACAAAAGTAGCTTGCTAACTTTTATCGGAGACCGCGGGTGACAAATTAAAAAATATTTTTAGGGTATATTCAGGTATCAGGAAGGGGAAGACCTCGGCGAACATACCTAGACCAAATCGGAGATGTTCTGTTCATGGGTCGAGGGAGGAGTACCTTTAACTGATGAGCGTGTATGAGGAATGTGATGCGTGTTGATGAGGCGAAAGAATTATGCCAGGACCGTAGCAAATGGAAATCCGTGGTCTCTGCCTACCCGCCTGAGAATCAGGCATGACTTTATATGTTTATTAAGGTAGATATTTAACTTAAAGTTCCCGTACATGCACAAAAGCAAAACGTTTCGTAAGTAAGCCTATCACGTCATCCCGAAACTGCCAAAATGAACTGTTCTCATCCCGGTGCTATATCGTCGCTTACATCACCAAACCAGTCACGTTTGCCAAAGATGACACATGTGAGGCCCTAACGAATGTTGACTTTGACTTCGTATAGGCCTTTATGCGTGTGGCCTATATGTTTCTATTTGAATATTTTCGTTTGCGTTCCGAGTTAATACATGGCTAGAATATTCATCGTATTAGTGCGAAATGAGGTGGCCCTGATTGTGTTGCTTCAGCTTGCTTTACGGGCAGGTTTGGTTGGAATACTTCAATGTGCATGGAATGTTAAGTAGTGTAATGCAAGATGAAAGCGTTTTGATGTTTTCGCTTTTTGTGTGTATGTTATTTATCTTTTCATTTGAAAAAAACTTCGTACCTTTTTTTGCTGGGGAAATGCCTCATGGACTTCCTACGTCCTGTAGCTGGCGGAGCTGTTCGCCGGAATCTTACCGGTTCCAACCCCAGGGTTTCATCGTAACTATATAAGGTTGAGCCTAAAGAATGTTATTATTTTCAAATTCCAATATTTCTGCTAACACCGCGCTTGAAGGATGTTTATATTTTGATCAGTTTCCGTCCTTACGCAATCATACACAACACTAAAAAACTTTCGTTTTAATACCGCATATACCTATAAATATTACCTTCATGATAAACTATATGAATAAAGTCATAACATCTTGACAAGACAAGAGCGATTCACACTCGATATCCTCGAGACACAAGATAATTCAGCCAGCCATATTGATCGGAAGCTAAGCAAATGGTTTATTATGTATCACCGATATTGGCACACATAGCATTATATACGATGACAATGCCGGGATTACACGGTATACATAAAGTGGATGTTCATTTCGCCTACAAGAGGATGGGATACCGGAATAGATTGGGAAGCCGTTTTGTGACTATAGAACAATTTAAAGACCGTTTTGTTTGAATAATTACTTTTAAGCCATTATCCATATTTTGACATAGCAAATTCATTTTTTATACACTTCTTTGTCAATATTGGGAGGTAAAATTGAACTCGTAGAAGGCAATTGATAGAATTAACCTGGACCCATGCATCGTATAACGTAGATATTATATTATTGTGTTGATGAGATGGATGTTAATAAGTAACTATGTTGGTAATTTACTACATAAAAATACAGTAACCCATCAACATACAAACTCAACAACATAAAAATACAGTAACTCTTCAACATAATAACTTACCAACAAATCGAAATACAAACTCATCAACGTAATAACTTAGTCCCAACACAGTACCTAGATATCCTGCGTCAATTTGGGTGCACTTGTATATCCTATACTTTTACTTTAACCAGAATTAAATTTGTAAAAGTACCTAGTAACAGGTATGTTAGTTTCTTGCTACTATAATATAAAAATAATGTGTAAAAAATAGGCTGAAATGAAAACATGTACCTAATATTTGCCGCTCAGCGGCCATTACCTAACACTAATCTGTACTCCAGCCTTATGAATAATGAATTGACGCAACCTTTTAACGGACCAAGTCACAATTAAGTGGGATCTTTGAGATATGAAGCTAAATATGACTGACCTTTTAGATTCATGTTTGTAGAGACATATCTACTAATATTATTATGGTATTTCAATAGGAACAAAACTTTTAATGATGAAGTATTATTTATTATTACATATTACTTCAGCATTCATAATATCTCGTAGTTGCTTTAAATGATTATAATGCATTGCACAAGCTATCGGAAAGGGAACAGAGGGCTATGCCCTGCAGTGGGACAATAGGGACTGATAATAATAATAATAACAAGCTTACGTACATGCGGCAAAGAAAATACATTGTCTTTATCAATTTTAAAAATAGTGTTTTTTTATTATTCCCTAGAGTTACTTCCAACAAATTAGATTCAGCGGTTTAGGTTTATGTTCGTGTGAACATAAGAGCAAATGGACTAAAATCACAAGCAAACTTCACTGTTTATCTGTGTGGTGTCGACTTCGATCTGCAGTAGATTATTTAAGGGTTTTCTTATTATTCACTATGTGTCGTCAGTATTCAACATTCCTCACATCACAGTCAACATCACTAATGTGTTTTTTCTAGCCTGTGTTGTCCCATTGCTAGGCAAAGGCTTCCCTTTCATTCTTTTACTTTATTCGGTCGTGTGCTAAAGTAGACCAGTCTCTCCTGTAGGCAAGCAGCTTGTTATGCCACCGTCGTCTGGGTCTACCGCGATGACGCCATATATTTTGTGGAGTCGGTGCAAATATTAGCCCATAAGTCTAGTCCATTAAAAAATATGTATATTAATACGCAATACATTTGTTTGCTTTATAAAAACAAACTTGTGACAAACTATGCTTAGTTATTTATGCTATATCAACGAGAGAAATCGGTTTACTCAGTCGATCCATAGATTTCACGGAATTATTCTTTAGAACGTGGAATATAGCATTGATTGAATAGAAAAACTTATATATAAATCCTAACAATACACAATAACATATGGGACGTGACATTTGGTTTAGAACTAGTCAACTTTTCCAATAGGTACCTACATGGTAAAAATACGAGTATTTTGTCGAGTAACGTATAGGTTTTCTGTTACTGTATAGCGTATAGAGTTTTATAGAGACGCATATGAAGATCTTATCTTGTGAAGTATATCGATAACACTCACATACGCCTAAGAAAAATAGGTACTCTACAATCAGATTAATATTAACCTGTCTAAAGCTAAATCGATTCCTCTAACAATGCAAAAAGCTAAAGAAACATATGGGATTCTAAATCCATTCTGCAACTAAGGAAACAAATATCTAAGACCTATACACATTCACCTCTGGCCTTATTGTTTTGTATATTCTGCTACCATAATAAATACTCCGTGGTTTGTCTTCTATTCTTTTCCACACTATTCGCTGAAGTTTTAAACGAACCGTTAAGATTTCACAGACAGCCAATATACTAGTTTTTTTTATAATAACAGGCTATCAGAAAGGCGGACAGCCTTGACGTCAAAGAAATAGCTAGACCTGCTTGTGACGCAAAGATTTTATGATATATTATGTAGAAGAAGTTTTTACTGGGAGTCTATTCGTTGTCTGGTCCTCCAGGACTTTGACTCAGACTTGTATCTTATTGATTATAATAAAGTTAATAATACAAAAACTTAAAACCAACCTGACGTCACCCTTAAGACTAAAAGGGAACTTGAAATTATATGGATGCGAGCAGTGGCACAATTGGCAGAGCGGCGCCACGGTACAGCGAAAGTTGCGAGTTCGAGTCCCGCTCGAGTCCATCATTTTTCAAGTGACCTTTATCAATTTAGATTAAAACCAACCTGTTAAAATGAAATTATCTTTTTTACTTAGGGTTAATTTACAAACGGTTTTTTTAATTCACATAATATACGTACCAGAGCTTACGAAATTGTAATCAGTCAGGACAAACTCATAGCGTGTATTTTTTAAATTAATATAATAAGGAAAAGACGTGTGAGTTATCATGGCAATATATTCTGTGAGTGCTTTTTTATACATCCTTGGAAACATATGAGAGGAATAAAAATATTTTGATTAGACACCTTTAGAGTTTTGCTTTATGAGAAAATGTCTCTATAGACATGGTTTTATAGCCAACTTCTTTGTAAGTAACGTGAGGCTATATTTAATAACGTCTTGGAAATAATAAGTATACTTTTGAGTCAACACCATAAAAACACAAAAACAAACAACCAAGCAATCACGTACCTTCTATGAATATTATAAGATTTATGAAACACAATAAAGTTAAAAATACATCGCTGTCAAAGAATAAATCATTATCATAATATTTAAGTTATATAAAAGCCAAACGAAACAACAATATTATAAAAGTCATATTTCAAAATTTAAATAGAAAATAGTATAATACTCGTCTGGTACGAGGGCAATATTTATGAGCAAGCCAATATAGTAAGCAAGTTATTGGATTTTTGGTGTGTCTCAACGTCTGACCAAAGCATGGAGTCAGAAAGAATCATTTATAAAATACAAAAGGTTTAATATGCACGGCAATAACCTTTTTAAGAACTTTGTTATTTTGATTTAGGATTTTTCTGAATGACAATCTGAATATCTCTTACAAATCAATTCCATGCAAATTATAGATACAATGTCCCATTCATACGCATGTTCTGTTACATAATGTACCTAATTGTATTAACAAGTAGTAATTCATAATCACACTAATATTATAAAGGCGAAAGTTTGTGAGTGTGTTTATGTGTTTGTTACCCCCTCACGCTCAAACGGCTAAACCGATTTTGATGAAATTACAATTAACACGTAAGCTACTTTTCATCCCGAAAATGTAGCGGGTAACACCGCGGGGCGCATCTAGTATTATTTATATTTGGGTAATATAGTGATAAACTTGTAGTCTGTAAACAATAGATTTTAAGCCAAATAGTTTTCGTTTCGTTCGTTACTCTTAGACCTTTGTAATAAATTCTAAAATAGGTCAACTTTTCTCTATAGGATATGTTTTATCACAAAATATCTTCGCAAATAACGCTGAGAATATAATACACATTTCTACTAAATCTTAGATATCAATGCCGTCTGCCTACCTACGCGACATTATTAGTAAATGTCTACCCTAGGAAAGTGATATTCTGTCGAACCAACGTTAGATATTTCAGCTTATGAAAATAGCCGTAATAGCCGTAACCCGTAGATTACTTATTACAGTACCATTAAATATCTATCTATAGGTATTATTAGCCTAAGGCACTGATAGCCGAGTGGTATAACTGTTGGACTGCCAACTTAAATATCGCAAATTCAAACCTCGGCACGCACAAATGTCTAATCATATTCATGTGCGTACTATAAACTAGTTTTCAATAGCTCACACCTGAGACATTTTTCAAAGGTATGTAAAGCCATATCAGAGGCCTACAGGCGGTTTAAACTCTGAAACCAGGTTGTTTTTCTACCATATGATAAGAAGAAGATTCGCCCATAAGACGACCCGCTGACCTTATTCTTCTTATCCATTACTGAACGTAGGCTGTCAACTTTGCGAATCCATCTCTATCTCGTGGCCCGTGGGTACGTAAGCTGTTCTACATTGAAGAATATCACTTTTACAAGCCAACGCCAAAGCCAAAGAATTAATAATCTTATCAGATAGTAGAACCTACTCTTAATTATATTATTAAGGTAAATAATTACATATATATTGATTGTAAGCTATAGGTATACATCTTTACAAACAATAAGTGTAATTACGAATCGCCTCTCTAGTTTCGACCGGTTGTCAGTTAGGTAGTCCTGGCAACCCTTGTCCCGCATCTCCGATATTCCGACCCTTTATGTAGCCTATGGCAACAGTTACTATATGTATGTAAGTAGTTATAGTTTCCATTATTAAGCAAAGGCTTTATCTAAACGCTTGGAAGGCTAGCATTACGTTTAGTATTGTATGAAGTAGCAATATTAAGTTACTAGCTTCCAACCTTGACATGATTGGACTCCGTTGTATTGTGATTTATTTAAGGTTTAATAATAATTGCGGGCAACCGGTGGATGCAATTGGCAAGCTGTCGTTCATAGTCGCGTTCTAAGGGGGAGGCCTTTGCTTAACAGTCGACGTCTTCAGGCTGATAATGATGATGAATAATGTTTCTTACGCTATCACAGCTGTATGTTGCCAGACTGTTTACCAATCAAGACATATTTTAGGTTGCTGAGCTGATAGAAGTTAGAAAATCCTAAAGCAATGTTTGGAAGCAGAGAAAAAATTTAATGGACACCGAAACAAAAGTAAAAAATTTAGGTACTATTTGTATACCAACAGCATGTTCGCTGGTGCTTATAATATTCAGTGAATATCCTGGTAACATGGCCATTGATTCGTATATTCTGTACAAGTCTACTCTATGGTAGACTGGCCACTAAAGCGGACTCGTACGTGTATTGTACAGTCATTCCAAAGCCGAGCTCACCTCAATATATTCGGTACTACAATTTTCGCTTTGTACATTTTTTAAAATTATTGCGAAGTCCAAATGCGGTCAGGCGACTTCTAGCGTTCTACGGACTTCAAGTACGTACTTCAGATTTTGATACAACGTAGCAAATATGACGATTGCTCGGTACAGTATATAGAACTGTGTAAAATCAACAGCAGTAGGTACCTAGTATCCTACCTAATTTAGTACCTACGTACGAAATACAGTGGTAAATATTACTTAAGTTCTTTGCTAAAGTCAGATAGTAATCACTCTGCGGTTCTCTCTCTGCTAAACCCCTACAAAAAACATAATAAAAAACATTTTAATACAAACATTTAGGACACAACAATCACTTCTCCTGTTTGTCTCCTCCACATTACGCTATACAATATGCAACATCATAATATACACTAAAGGCATTTAAAAATATCTCCGATTGAGTCACAGTAAAGCACTGTTATTAGCCAGCAATACGGTTATGAAGAGTGTAAAGAACATAACAATAAGAATTATTTTCAAAACCAAAACATTATACAGTTTGTCGCGGCGGGTTTTGATTTATTAATTTTACGCGATCAAAGCCGTTGGCTAGTCGCCAGTGCTTCATGATTTATAAGGTGACTTACAAGCACTGCAGTAACTTTCTTTAGTCTACTGCTATCTACTTTCTTAAAGAACTTAAACATATTCTTGTAGATTTGTGTAATAAACATAACTTAATCTAAACATCGCTATTTTAATTATAATCTTTGACCTTAATATTGCCACTTTGAATGGCAATGCTGATTCCTTGGCCTAAAAATAACCGGCCCTTTGGTCACGTGAAGAATCGACTAAGCATTGCGCTAAATCACTAATCAAAATGTAAACAGTGTTTAATTTCTACATACATATCATCACGCCTGTATTCCCCGAAGGGGTAGGCAGAGGTGCACATATAGTACACCCACATTTCGCACGTTATGTTTTAGGTCCCAATGTAATAGGGGGCGAGCCTATTGCCATCAACCGGGCACAAATCCAGACTCCGTGCTGCTACTGAGAATTACCTAATGGAAAACCCCAGTAACACTTTGCCCGACCCGGGATTCGCACCCAGGACCTCGTGCTCAGCAGTCGCGCTTAGCAACCACTAGACCAACGAGGCAGTGTTTAATTTCTGTTAGTATTAAATTGTAAAATATGTATTTTTCGATTGTAAATAAAACAAAATGTACCATCGTTTCGTAGAATATCAGAACAAAGTTTTCAATTACAAAAGCAATAGTTTACAACTAACAAAATGAAATTGTTTTCGACCATCGCGGATATTATTTTGAACTTCCAATATTTTCTCTGACCCTTTAGTTTATTTTTAACTCTATTAGTTACAACGTTAATTTAATCTATCCAATAAAATTAGCCGCCAAATCTATCGCTGGGTCGAAATCAAAATATAGTTTGGAATGTGGTTTAACCAAATAATTTTATGTAACCAATTATTATTAAGAGAAATCCTACAACCTAAAAGTAGACTGGTTTGGATACGGTTTATTTGCGAAACTTAATAGTACTGAGTCTTCTAGGAGTAAACAATATGATCATGGGTAATAGATACCTCAACCCCTTATTTCAGCTATTTTAATTGCTGCCTGCTGCAGAGAAAATCGTTAATAACTCTTACGAGGAAATCCAACAATATTTAAATTAAAAACAAGACTTGATTGCAAACTAATAAAAATAAATAGTTTCAAATATTTCCGTTGTAATAGCAGCCTTGAAATCGTTATGTACGACTATATTATGATTCCTACCGTACCCTGTACGATCACAGTTTGAAACTTTGCTTTCAACGCTCCCTCATTTATGAGAAATGTTTGAGCACTTTCAGTTTGCGGTTAAAATGACCGCTGACCTAATCATACAGTATCGATCGCTATTAGCACTGGTTCCATTTGAAACGATGAAACGTGTAATTTTGTGGATGCCGGCCATTTAAAGCTTACCTTTACCTACCTAATCAAGATACAAGGGACATTTTAAAATGTGGCAATCTAAAAGAATTTTAAGCAAGTTCAAAAACGAGGCTATTGATCAATCATTGTTGTTGGCGTAAGAGTATTTTATATACTTAAATTTTGGTATAACGCATCTCACGTAAAAATGAAGATCTGACAAAGACTTTCGAAGATACTCAAGACAGAATGCAATTGAAGTTAATTGTTATTAAAAATAAAGATAGCTTGCCAATATTTTATCCTGTGGAATATCTCCAACCGATTCCATCCACTAGTTGTCTAGCGCGCACTAGATTTAAGATAAGGCCCTGGCCACTATCCAACTATGAATACTAATTCTAGCACGCAATCAACCTTTACTACAATTAGCAAATTACCGCAGCGTAATGGACATCCCTAATTGTATTGACGATAACATCGAATTAAAACCCACGCACAGCTAAAATTGAACGTTCACGTCGTGTAAGGTCTGACAAAATAATCGAGTTAAACTTACTATATACAAAGCTTTTAAAATCGTTTCATTAACTGACCTTTTTCAACTTTTTGAGCACTACGGTCTTGTATACAAGACTTTGCTTCTACACCCTTCGCGCCATACTTGTACCAGGAGACAATATCAAATCAAAACATGTGTTTTCTAATTAAACCGCAGCGTGGAGGGCACGAAAACGCTTGTCTTCCATACAAGACGGGCGCTCAAAAGGTCAATATCCAGAGCTTTTGTCTTAATAAAGAAGCCTTACACATGCTTGGTCAATGCTTATATTTAAAACAACTAAGGAATCATTCGATAAAGAGGAAAAAATTCGACTGTATTTTTTTTATGATAAACAAAAGGCGTTTTATTGTAAACATGCAAAGAGGAAGAAAAACTAATTTTGAATGTTGTTTTAAGAGTGTCTCCTTATAATTAAGGGAAGGCAAAAAGCTATAAATTATTTTTTCGTCCTCGTTAGTGCTATTCTTAGAAATATAGGTCGATAGCTCTGTTGACAGCAGTAACAGTAGAATTGCAAACATTCGTTAGCTATTCCTTTGTCTCGACGTATCACAGAGCTAGTGCACAACTCTAGTCGAATTCAGTACCGATGCAACTCGAACGATTTTCACATTTATACATAGTAACTCTGAGTGGCTTGTTAGATAAGATGTTGGTTTTAATTATAATATATTTTTTGGATTTCCTGTATAAGTACTACAAAATGATTATATAAATCTGCTATATAGTATCATCAACAAAACAATGAGCGTAAACGGAGTCTAATAAACATTAATACAAACATTGAATCACAGAAAACTTATACAAGTATCACAT
The DNA here is from genome assembly GCA_946251915.1 of Abrostola triplasia. NCBI lineage: Eukaryota > Metazoa > Arthropoda > Insecta > Lepidoptera > Noctuidae > Abrostola > Abrostola triplasia. The sequence continues at coordinate 5,758,932 of OX276433.1, forward strand.
AAGCGTAATATAATTTTAAACAATACAAAGAAAGTCAAGTAGTGTAATTCAATAACGTTCGCAAAATAAAATTAATTTGTAAATTCTCATTCTCAAGAATTTTAGAGTGATAAAGAAAATAACTTACCGTTCTCAGTTACAAGAAAGCGATTTAGATCTTGAGTTAAGGAGTTCACTTGCGGCTTTAAATTGGTTACCGAACGGAGCCGTCTTGGTTCTTAAATCTCTGCAGCATTTTTAAGTTTGGTACTTAATATAATTAAATTAAAGTCGGGTTTGCTGGTGCTTTAACGTATTTTTCCTCTATTTCCATTAAATACGAAACTTCGTTTTTATCTCAATTAGGGTGGCTAAAACTACTTAATGTCGACTTGGATAGTTACTTAAATAATAATTATTTATTTCAGACTTTAAAAATCTATATTTTGTAAGTAGAAGCTGAGGGACTATGTTAGTTAGCCGAACACGTAATATAGGTACATCACTTTGAGAAGAGTGCAAAACACGCCAAGCTAAGTAGGTTTTAATTTTGTTCCATATTACGTGTTTTTTTTTAATGAAAAATTGCCCCATTGTTTCACAAACATGAAATATTATCACGTACACAAACAGCCAGACTCGGGACAAAAATCTACGGTTCGCACAAATTTTTGTCTCGTGCGTGAATCGAACCGGCAATCCTTAGCGCAGCAGTCCAATCGCTTAGCCACCGCCTTTCGTTCAGGTATACATCAAATATATTTCTCATACAACAGACCTTTTCAGTTTCCAATTTTGTTTATCTATGTGGCTCTAACACAGGTGATTAAATACCACCTTGTTATCATGCACAATAAGCAATTTATCGAGTTATTGGGAACGTCTTACATCGTCGAACGAGGGCGACGCGACGTCTTAGTATCCCATCTCCGTAGCCATACCACAAGCCAATACCGGCATCGTCTTACGGTCATTACAGCCGTTGCTATGGCAATCTGAGGAGAAATTCATAGCCAACAACGTGCATACGCATAGACAAAAGCCTTTGTAATAAATTTGCGGACCCAATTAGCGCCGTAGTAGGTACAACGCCTTGGTTCATGAACACGACATATTTATGTGACTTAGGTATACTAAAAGTACTTCTAGGCACGTAAGTAACGCTCTAAAAGCACTTTTACGATTTAAAAGCTCAAATAAGTTTTATAAAAATTATACATATACGTACTGACACGGTAGTTATTGCGGTGTATACCTACAGTGAAGTAATGTTACAACCATGAAGGTCTTATTGCTTACATTTTTAGACCCAGAAACAACTTGATTTAATTTTACATAATTGCAGACTAAAACTTTCCTAATGACGCGTTCATTTTATGGAAACTTGGAGTTTCGTGTTACTCAGATTCCTGGTAGCTCCACTTAATTAATTTCATTTAATTCTCGTGGATTTAACGTCGGTAGGTACACAAATCGCAAGTTGAACGCCCTAGCCGACTATTGCTGCGTCTAAACGCGAGTGAACCCGTAGGGACAGCCAGTATTTAATAAGCAGTTTGCTCAATCAAGGTTCCTAGAATAACGTCTTAGCCTTGAGCTAATAATTGCAAACGTTCTCGATTGTATTGTACCTAGATAATTATAAGCAAAGCATTTCCCATTTTCCTTCCAAATCTCTCTGCATTTCTTCTTTTTGGGAAACCCGGACAGTCATAATGTATCGAAGAGCGTGCAAGTGCACAATTAATTGGGCAAAACACACTACTTTTATAATTGTAAAATGTATGCCTTCGCGTCAATATAAATCTATTAGCCTATATTCAAACAGGTAGTGCCCCTAACGACTTCTAGGAAATATCCATTTAATATAATTCTTCGGAAATTGATCGATGTTTGACGTCGTCAATGATCGACGTTTGACGTTCAGTTAATCAGATAAGGTAATTGAATAGTCTGCAAATATAAAAGTTGATAAATGTATAACGTTCCCTTTATTTGCGTATATAAGGCAATTTAATAATGAACTATTTTTTTTAACTTACTGGCGTATGACACTGTTTCCAATAGAGATAGTGATAATTATATTGAAGCTTATAACATTATAATGATTAATCTATCTAAAACTGATATTATAAGGTTTGTTATCAACTAGATTTCTGGGGCTTTAAACTCCTTAAGTTACTCTTTAAGACGGGAAAGGCTTCCATCGAGCAAAAGGGTAACCCATCCGAAACCCATCAGAATAAGATTTTAATCTATAAACTGAAAGTTAAAACTATAAAAATCTTGCAATAACAGTAAGAGTATACCTTACTGTTATTTAAGCAAATTCAAGTTAAATGCCTTGAGATCAAGATTCCAGAAAACATCATCAAATGAAATCAAATCATTTATTTGTTAAACATAGGTAAATCGAAAAATACAAAGATGGTATATAAATAAAATGCAGTGCGCTATGTTTTGCCAATAATGACATACAAATTAATACAAAAAAAATCTTTTGTGAGAAAATTCAACACAAGAAATTTGTATTAAGGTATACATACACGTGGACATACTGAATGTATGTTTACAGTTTAGATCCTTTTGAGTACATCACATACATGAAGATCTAAACTAGTACCGAGAGCTACGCTGCCTCACATTTTCATCTGCATGCAGCAAGAGCCCAGTAGATTACAGTGGAGCCGATTGATACCTGATTCTGTTTTCCAAGCACAATACAGTGTTCCGTTTTCTACCTCTCGTTGCGAACAGTTTGTACTCACGTAGGTACTTACACTGGAAATCACTTCACATGTTTACCTGTGAAGACTATTTTAAGCAACTTGATGCGTTGTGATACATATAGCAAATTAGCGATGTAGACCTTAGTTCTTTTTAAGGTATATATAGAGAAATTAAACATATTTAACAAACCTACACTTTTTTCGGGGGGAAACCTTCTAAAGGCACTCGGCCTCTGTGGGGTAGGGACCGGTGAGTGTGGGATTTCTACCTCACTAAAACCACGCCGATGGTACCCAACTGTTCGAACTAGGGAAGTCCCAGGACCTCTAAAACTACTCACCTCGCCATGCAAAGCCTATGTGGCACATCCCTAGAAAGACTGTAAAGGGGTCTCCCCTAAGCATCGCTAAACCTACACTACCTACCGAACAAAACCTTATTGAACTGACATAAAGCAAGCCAAAACGGGCCACATGACAATCAAAAGCACAATCCCTCAGAAGGAAGGATTACTTACAATGGGGACGCCGTCCCTCAAATAAGGCTTTCCATACTCCTTTAGGAGATCCAGTGCAAACAAGATAATCCTCGTACGAGTGACGTACGTGACGATATGGTGGGGAAACAAATCTGCGAATCGTTATGTTGTGAAGTCAGAAGGTGCATGCTTAGAACGAAGTAGGGAGCCGTGGACGGAATATTTAGAATCGCATTGCAGTTACAGCCAAATTCCAGAGTAGTGTTATTCAATGTGCTTAGTTTCCGATTGCATGGTAACACAGTGTTTAGATTTTGCGCGAAATGTGTTTAAATGTGAAACAGTATTTTCAAAAGAATTGTCAATTGTGTGCAAGAAATATATCGGTTGGCTCGTTTATTAATAATAATAAACATTTATTGCAGACGTTTGTCCATATTTTCGAACAAGCGACTTTATTTTATGAACATGTTTTTGGAATGAGTACTTATTGTGCTTTATTTATTATCTTAGAAACAAATGCAACACAAATATTTCAATGTCAAATAACATCTTACTTGGACGTATACAACTAAAATGAAATAAATCTTAAAAAACAAAAGAATAGAATAAGGTAACAACACTCAAATGAATTTAAATCTAACATTAAAGGCTTGCCGGTAAATCCCAAACTTTCTTAAGACGGAACATCTAAATCTGTTAACCAAACACGATTAGTGATTACTTGCACAACTGTCTAAGTCAATAATGTTCGTAATAATCCTTCTAATATGCGAATCAACATAATCAACACGAAACGCGAGCGTAGTTGTAAGAACTTGGTTTGTGCTGTAGGCGGCAGGGTAAATATTCGTTAACTATTCCTTTGTCGCTTCTTGTTTATGATGAGCATGTCAAAGCAACGTTTCGCTATAATGACGGTGGCAGAAATTCAAAATATTCCGGTAACCCAGGTAATATACGACGCTGTAGTCAAACTACTTTTAGCAAACCTTTATGTTTATTTTAGGTTACAGCTTGTGAAAAGAGTTACGATAAAAGTGATTGAAAATAGTTTGGTAGGTAGTGTTTTAAGTGGCTCAAAGCCTGTTAAGTGAAATTAATGATGTGATGTTCCAAACGTCAGTTTGATTAATATTTGAAATGTTTAGTTATCATTAAACATCACTGCCTCGTTGGTCTAGTGGTCGCCAATCAAGACTATCGGTCCTAGGTTTGAACCCTTGGGCGGGTAAAAGTGTTATTGGTTTTTCCCATTAGATTATTCTCAGCAGCAGCACGGAGTCTGGAATTTGGCCCGGTTGATGGCATTACGCTCACCCCCTATTAAATGGGACCTATAACAGAACTGGCGAAATGTGGGTGTACTATAGGTAGGTAAACCTCTGCATACCCCTTGATGTTATGTTATTTAAACATTATCATAATAACGTAGCTAATTATAGTTTTAGGATTCTTCCTAAATAACAATTGGATAGATATTCCTTTAGAGAATATAGGTTGTATGATATACTGGTACATATAGTTCATAAGGCTACATATAGGTACCTAACGAGAAGTTAGTAGATAAAGTCTCTTTATCGTAAACTGAATAATATACCAACCAGGTGCTCGAAACGGAATCAAAACTAAAAATAACGACAAATTATAGAGAAATAACTATACGTTACCAATTATTAAATACCTACGTCAAATCAGATATTTCTTGGAAAGCTGTTACTGTTTACATCCGAAAGTTCAATGATACGAGAAGTAAATAAAAGCAAATCTATAGTTACAATTCTCAGAACGATAAATTAATATACTTTTGTAAACAAAAACAACATAAATACGTGTTTATTTTCCTTAAATAAAGTATACTGCGAAACCAGATAGTTATGTACCGGTATAAATCTATAAAGCTGCGCCCCACGGTGTTACCAGCTACATTCTTTCGAGATAAAAAGTAGCTTAAGTGTTAATCCAGGGTGTCAGCTACCTTTATATAAAATTTCATCAAAATCGGTCTAGCCGTTTAAGCGTGAAGAGGTAACAAACATACTCACAAAGTTTCGCCTTTATAATATTAGTGTGATGCTAAGTTATAACTAAGTTCTCCAGATTTGCATAACTATACTCGGATACGGTTTAGAACAGTGGAGATCATAAAGAGATTATCTAGATGTAGCTTTATAGTGTAATAAATTATACAGTTCGTAAGCTAAACTTTGCTGCACCGTTGAGACTGGTGGTCTACCCATTTCTTGATATTGCAGCTGTAACTTTCATTTTGGAAGTTTCTTTTCGTTTTTGATTGCAGTCCAATCTTAAGACTCTATGAAATGTTTTATTGATTTAGCAGTGGGTAATAGTTACCACAAAACATGGTACTCGGAGCAAGCTCTATCGTCATCATCATCATCGTTTCATTCCGATATACTATTGGGTATCACCATCAGCCGGAACACGTCCACTGTTAAACAAAGGCTTCCCCCTTAAGGTGGGATGCCATAATCCCCACGCTTGGCAAGCAGCTTGGGGATCGCAGTATTAATGGTCAAGTTACAGAATACACTGCTGCTAATCTTCTGGATTTTACTTTAGTCGCCTCCTACGACACACGGGACGAAATGGGGAGGAGGTATTCTGGCTCGGCAGTCCACGGACACTGCTAGGTACAGACTTCCCTTTTTCTCTCCTTTGAGCGTCTCTCAACCAGATGAGCTTCACTGTATTGTTATTAATGTCATCAACCCAAGCGCTATTAGTCATCCCTCGATGTCGATGTCGAACGTGCTCGTGCGAATGGTCGGCTTCCTTAACCATACCTTGGCCGCCATTCGTTCAAAGCCTTACTCCATCTGTCTTATGGATAGGTAATAGTCAAATAACATCTACCTTTTTATTTTTTTTCATAAAAAATCAAAGATTAGAAGATTAGAATAACAAAAGAAAAGAACATAAATCGAAGATCTAGAAGAAAGTAAATTTACCACTTGTCATTTTTGAGCATCAACACGAACTTACTTTATGTTACCATTGCCTACAATATTTATTATAAACATCCTAGATCATAGCATTTCCTCGTTTTGCAATAAACTTCAAATAGTGCTTTGTTACAAACACATTCATCGCTTTCTGTCTGATATATTTATGCGTCTATAAATTGGTCGTGCTTCCCCGAGGCTTTGCTAATGTCCTCATAGATCCATCTGTTTCTAACGTAACATTGCAAAATATCGCTCAATACGTTCACTTTGTATTTTGTTCGGAGAGGAGTAAGATCAATTTGTGAATAATGATATTTATTTGAAATGTTGGGCGTCTGATATAGTATAGGACAAGAATTACTTATGATATTCCTATTAATACAAACCCATGTATTTTGTGATTAAACGCCAATATTAAAATTTTTAGACCATCGCAATTATTATTATAATACTAATATTAATTATCATAATAGTAATATTATTATATATGTATGTATTTTTATTTTATTTATGTTAAATTGTGTAACTTTTGTTATAATTATTGTACATTTTTTAGTTTTTTTTTTTTATAGATATTTTTGTTGTGCACTCTTCTGTCCTCACCAATAAAATCTCTTTCTTGCAAAGGTTTGCTGTTAGAGAACTCAATTTTTGAGTTAAGCTCGCCTGTGTACATTACATGTCATCTAAAATGTCTGTATGAATTTTATTGTGTGCAATAAAGAATTATTATTATTATTATTAAATTGAAATTGTAGTTCTGTGCTTCTCTGAAGAAGTTTATTTTGTATGTACTTCTTAAGATTATAATGATTGTTGCCTTATCTTACACAAACGAAAATTAAAATCCCTAGTATTTTATTCCCAATGTAAAATTTCGATAACATAGTCTGTCGTCGTGAAACGTATCTTCGTAGTTTATAGCTCCCAACAGACTCGGTTCACATCAGTGTAAAACTCAACCAAAACATATTTATGTTTTACTAACTTCAAAAACAAAAACAATAAGAAAATTCCTTAAATCTGGAATATCTCCATTTTGTTTTGATAAAGATATTTTCTTACAAAAATGTCTTGATCTTTTACAAACAAAACAATGGCTGACTTTTCGCTACATGTATAATGGAATACTTTGTTTGGATAGAGGATAAAATTTGATTTGTTTAGCAAAAGTATTGATACTTTCTCTTTGTCTCAGGGAACTTATAAATAAGCAATACAGAATCCAATATTCGTAGAAGCCTTAAAACACTGTTTTGTTACTATATAGGGGTTATGAAGCAGTTTTCTTTCGCGTTCTTACATTGTTAGATAAACCGTTTACTTTTGTCTGAAACTACTTTACATTAAAAATATGATAATGAAAATATTATAATGTCACACCATCCTTCTTCTTCTTTTAGTGTCAACGGTACATTTGCATATTATGGTTAAATTTTTTGCGCCCAGTAATTAGCTATAGCGGCATTTAATGCTTTGTATAAGACATCCAGTGTGCAGGTGAAAGGGCATATACTAAATGATTTTGTGTAAAATTTAAACATTACTCGGGATTTCCGTATTACAGTAACGGTCCTGTAGTTTCACCTTTTATTAAACCAATATACGAGTAATATAGGTCTATGTAAAACCGCTACCACATCATCGACTTATCCCCTAAGATGCTTACCACACCCACACGTCAATACGTACCAAATTCCTATGCAATTAGAAACCAATCTCCTGCATGCCTATAGATCACAAATCTGCTCGACCGGCACCCCACATTTCTCCCGTGTCGTGTTCATCACATAAATAACTATCTTAACAGGAACGTAACAAAGGCACATTGTTTATACGTAGGAGAAGCCGAAGAGCCCCCATAGGCTAATAAAAGAGCCTGTTTGAGCCACAATGCACCCCCAGGTCCCAATACAAGTAAATACCTCGGGTTGTTACTTCAAATGAGTATTTATACCACTATTCGTCAGGATGTTAAGCGTGATCAATATCGAAAGGTGGAGTAAATTATACGATTTTATGTATTGTGTGGTACATTTATTCAAGTTGCTTAAATTGGTGTTTGGAGTCCTCTATTTAATTAATGTTCTTTTAGTCTGTACACCTAGTTATTGGTCTAGTGGTCGCTAAGCAAGACTTCTGAGCACCAGGTCCTAGGTTTAAATCCCGGGCAAAGTGTTATTGGGTGTTTCTATTAGGAAATTCCCAGTAGCTGCACGGAGTCTGGATTTGTGCCCGGTTGATAGATGGCAAAATGCTCGCCCCCTATTACATCAGGGTGTATAACATAACTGGTGAAATGTGGGTGTACTATTAAGTACACCTCTGTCGACCCCTTCGGGGAATACAAGCTTATAGAATTAGGTAGAGTTTGTTCATTAAAAGTAACTGTGGAATTTCTTGGCTGATCGAAATGCCAATGCTATTTGGTACCATTTGGGCCAACAAGAATCTTAACAATTCTGTAAATGGTTTATCAGAATTAATACTTTTTGATTTGTAGACTTCAATAGGCTGGCGGTACATAAACGCTAAAGCTTCGAAGTAAAAACATGTTTTATAACTGTGTACCAGCGTCTGCGGGCCGCGCAAACGCAATAACATTATTGATAGTATCAATTACTTACAGTTGTAAATAAATCGGTTTACTTTCTTTCTTTCTTGAAGATTTATTTTATAAACTCAATCTAAGTCCTACAACGACTTCGCTTAGTGATTTCGTGACGTTATTTTTGTTTTTGATGAAATACTTTTCATTTAGGGGTTCAGGTTTCATGTCTTATTTATCTACTTGTAGTTATTTTATTTATTCATACAGTTATAGCCGAATGGTATGACCGTTGGACTGCCAAGTCAAAGTCAGCAACGCCAGCACACACCAATATCTTCTGGAATTCATGTGCGTAAGATAAATTGCTATAAGTTGCTAAAAACGGTGAAGGAAATCATCGTGCTGAAATCGGCACACCTGAGAGATTTCTCAACGGTGTTTAAAACCATGTACAAGGCCTACAGACGGTTTCAACTCTGACACCAAGTGGTTCATCACACATACGATAAAAAGAAGAAAATATAGAAGTTTGAAAAACATTTGGAATTTTATATTATAGGTATATTATTTTTGCGCAGTTGTAACTAGAACTGCTATATAAAATCGGTAACTAAAATAATGGACTCAACCAAAATTAAGGCCCGGTGAGAAGATTTTTTGGGATTTTTTTCTATCGAGTAAAGTTCTTCAGATCGTGTAACTGCCGACTTTCACTAGACCATATCCTTAACTAGTACATATATTTTTTTCAGAACTTAACACTACTTTCAATGTCTCAGATGCATTTAAAAACCTCAAAATTGTGCTTAAAGGCTAAGTACAATGTTTCTTCCTAATTCCTCCCACTAAGATAGAAGAAGAAGAAGAGGCATCCATGAACACAACCGCTACACAGATATTGTCATTACCATCTATGTATTTCTAGAACAATATGTAATTGAACATTAATTGCCGAAACTTGTAATTAAAGCGATACAATGGCTGCTCTGAGGTTACGGGCGGTCGCAAGGGAATCAATTCGATGGAAATGATCGAACATTATAGTACAGGCCTTCAATTATGTAAAGGCTTGTTCAAGCCGCGATTTTAATCCTTAATGAAATATATTGTGTGGAACTGAATGAGGTTGCTATCAACTTGTAATTAAACTTTTGGATTCTGTTTTATTTTAGATGATTAAAAAGAATCATACATAACATCACGCCTTATATTTTCCTGAGGCGTAGGCAGAAGTGTAAGGTGAGGGCAGTAAACCTACATTAATCCGGTTATGTTATAATCAATCTAATATCCTCTCAATCAGTCTCAATGTAATACTTTTTTGCCATTTTACCGGGCACAAATCCAGACTCCGCTACTGAGGATCACCTAATGGCAAACCGAATAACACGTTTCCTAACCCGGAAATCTAACCCAGGATCTCATGCTCCACAGTGGTGGTATGTGACTACTAGACCATTGAGGCAGGCATAAAAGAAAAATGTGGTTATTAGTGTTTATTCCTACCCTTATATAGGTACCTATATAACTTTGGTAGCTACGTACGTTGGTCCCAACTTGTTGTTGCTGGTACAAACAAGGTGCAAATTTAACGCTGACAAGTTTGTCATTGTTTCCAGAGACAATAGGATACAATAAACCTAACTCCACACGCTACTATACTATCCTAGAGTATATAACAACAAAGTTATAATACTTGTAGGTACTCTGTATAGTTGGAAAGTATTGTATATCTATAACTATATAGGTATATTATTATCTATTATAAACAACGTAACACACGCCTGTATTTCCTGAAACAGTATGCAGAGGTGTACCTATAGTACACCCACATTTCTCCAGTTATTAGAGGTTCCAATGTAATTGGAGGGAGCCATCTTGGTAGTAAAGAAATCATAGCTATGGTTAGCTATGATTTCTTTGCCAGTCTTCATGTTTTTAAATGCTGTACTTAACAAGCACTGCGGTTTAAGTAAACTTGCAGAACTGAGATATTTTTGCTTTTACGATATATTATAATTTTAAATCTAATAATATAGGTACCTACAGTATTGTAGATACATGACTTCTGCCCTGTTTAACAAACTTTTAAAATCATACATGATTATAATGTAGGTATCCATATTTCCGATTTTCTATCGCACAATATTTTAAACTATGATTAGTCATAATTCGGCGATTGTTTTCAAGTTCCTTCGCATTAGACAATAACTAAAACAAGCATTGATATTTTCTTACTAGCTATCGATGTTACCTACTTTACTGACCCATTAAAGAAAATAAGTTCTCAATACTCTTTTGAATTTAAGTACTACTAGAAAACAAAAAAAAACAATATTTATTCTAATTTACTTTTAAAAATGTCTGGCGTAAATAAGAAATACAATCTTCATTTCGATTCGAAGCGGCTCCAATTTTCCATTGACCTACATAGATAGGATCCATTGAGCAAACACTTTACTGAAATGAAAACTGAACGCTTAGAAACACGGTAAACACTACAAAGGTAGGCACTAAGCGAACAAGAAATAACAATATCCTTTATATCAACGAACGCCTTACACAAAAGATTCACGCTGCGCCCAGTAGATGCTTCGAACGATTCTTTGAAACTGTCAATGTGGACCATGTCAACAGTTATTTCAAGAAGCGTTTAAACGTACCGTGTAGATTGCTTTTTGTTGAATAATTTAGTTTTCCCTGTACGCTCAACGCTCAGAGAGTTTGATGGAACTTTTGGAGAAACACTTAAGTACCTTGATAACTTTATACGTATAAGGCGTGAACTGTTTTAAACATTACAAAAGCATGCCGGATTATCCTTGTAAAACATTTAACTTTATATCAATTTATTGTTTAATACTTACTTGTGTGTGCTCTGAATTGTAAAGCAGATGTAAAGAGCACTTAGATGTTACATTAGCCGTTATTTTCTGTACAAAATTCAAGCTAGTTATTACATTACTACAGCTATTTTCTATTCCACTACCGTGATCGGTCGATCTGTGAGAACCTGCGGCCCTTCGATTGGTGACCGTTCCGCATTAATTATATAATATCTAGAATCTCCTCCTTTTTAAAGTCGGTTAAAAATACGCCGTTAGTCGTAGTCGGGATTAATTGAGAGGTTGCGTCGGTTTGCTGTTGCAATGAACTACGAGCATAGGCAATAGATATTTCATATCTATATCTTGCAGTAGTTAGCTAAACTCAGTGGAGATTGGTCTTGGACAAAATCTCATCACGACATATGGTATATCGTGATCTAACATTCACATTACATAATTATTTCATACCTAAAATATTACTTCAACTATTCTTAAACAAACTTAGAAAGTTTTGGCAACATCTTGTGAGTTCCGAACTTTATTCCGTAATACTGGCAACTAGTCGAATACAAATTTCCACTTCACAGGGTATGATAGATGTTAATTTCAAACTAGAATTGAGGTCGGAACTTAACTATCGTTAATTGGACAAATGAAGAATATTAATTCCTACAAACTAATTTGTAGATAGACTTAGTTATGATGAATTCCCCCGATGTGACAATCGCAGGTTCTAGCCTGCACCAGAATACCACCTTCCCATCTCGTCCCGTTGGGTGTCGTAAGAGGCGATTTAGAAAAAACCCAGAGGATAGGCAGCAGTGTCTTCTGTAACTTCACTACCAATACTGCGATCCCTAAGCAGTTTGCCAAGCGTGGGAATTATGGACTACCCCCCCTTAGAGGTAGAGGCCTTTGTTCAGCAGTGGACGTCTTCCAGGTGATGGTGATGATGATGGTTTCATTACAGAACGTTAATTTCATGTTATTTTAATGTGTAGAGGTTAAAAACTATTATTATACTTTATTGTACACCGTGTAAGAACTTTCTAGCAAAAATAACGACACAGGTTATTCTCCATTTCATTGGGTTGGTTGGTTATATTTAACGGGTTTCTGTGTAGTAAAGCGTGATATCTCGAAGTCGGTTTCTGGGGCAGGCCACGTTACTGAGGGATGAATATATAAAGATATAGAAAGGATATTGTATATTGGAGGTCATGGAAGCTTCTTCATCTCCAAAGTGCTTTACACTGAGCAGTGGCAGCCCTGAGATCGAAATTTGACCTGTTAAATAGCAATAAGTCATCCTTTCATCAATAGTACAGTGTAAGTCAACAAATACAGATCATTGCGAATAATTATAATTAAACTGAAGAATAATTAGTGAAATATAACGATGGACGGATAAACCCTTAATGAAACGGATACCATGGCTTGTAGATTCTACTAACAGACCGTGCACTCCAAGAATCGAGTAATTTTCTACCACTACCCCTTTGAATACAAACACATAACGTACCTATAGCAACGCAAACTTCTACGTAATTCCACAGCAGCTAGCACTGAGCAGTACGTCAGGCGTCAGTTAGTTGCCGCCACGTCAGACCTGTGTCAAGCCGTAATTACGATTTACCACCTCTATTGGACAACAAAGAAACAAATCAACGTCGTCTATGGACGGTGGAAACGTAGCTGATGAGTATGAGCTTAATTTGCTTTTTACTGATTGTTTTCCCTGCGTGTTGGAGGAATTGAAACGTGTTTTGTGGATTATGTTTGCACGCATGCCTAATATGAGTATCGTCGCGCTGGTAAGGCCTGAATTGATAGGCAGATATAGGAGCTATATATTACGCGACCAATTACAAAATATTTTTATTTCAGCTTGACCATGTTTACTGCTAATGAATTGACATTATCATCATCATTATCAGCCGGAATACGACCACTGTTGATCAAAGGCCTCCTCCTTAGGTAAGGCGGGGGTGCCAGAATCCCCACACTTGGTAATTGACATCATAAAATTGAGTAGGTATTAAGATGTTTAACTCTAAGGTTTTTTTTTCAATTTAATTCAAGGCACAGTAAAAATATTTAACTAGGTAGGTACCTAATATCATAAAAAAGGTAATAAATCATAACTACTGGCCCAAGTCGTCTGAAAGTACTCCAGACGACCCACGGCTAATTAGCTTCAGTCTTATTTCAAATTAGAGTAAAAAAATCTAGTTACATTTTTAAACAATTATCATTTAACCCGAGCGTGGAAAGCTGACACTAATGTTGAAATATTTTAATGTCTGGCCGAGACTTATTAAACCTACTCGCTACAGCGCCATTTTATACGAAAAAAATAATTACATGCATAATGTTACTGTGAAAATTGCATTTCCTTGTTATTCTAAAAATAGTACAGTTACTTACTGACTGCCTCGTTGGTCTAGCGGTTGCTAAGCGCGACTGCTGAGCACGAGGTCCTGGGTTCGAATCCCGGGTCGGACAGTTTTACTAGGTTTTTCCATTAGGTAATTCTTAGTAGCAACTCGGAGTCTGGATTTGTGCCCGTTTGATGGCAATAGGCTCGCCCCCTATTACATTGGGATCTAAAAACATAACTGGCGAGATGTGGGTGTACTGTATGTGCACCTCTGCCTACCCCTTCGGGGAATAAGTCGTGATGTTATGTTTTTAGTACAGTTACCTACCGAGTTAAGGACGCCTTAAAAGATATTTATTGTACAATTCCGTGTTGCTGGGCTCTGAGAAAACTGGGGGTGAATTTTAATAGGTGTTTCGTTACTTCGTTAATTTAAATATTTGGCTTAATTAAAAGTGTATCGCGTCTTAATTAAGCGCAAACGAATACGGCTGACGTCATAACTGTCACGTGACGTTTCCGGCAGAAACTGTTGTAATTGTTTATGCAATTAATTAAAATTACTGCTCAGTTAAGATAAACCACACTTTCATTAATTAAATGTATGTACACAGAAGGAATATTAACACACATTAACGTCAATTTTCACGGCGCAGCCATATCACCTTGTTTTCAGCTTAATTATTCATTAAGTTAACGACCTAGCCTGTTTATTAAGTGGCGCCACTTAATAATGGGCCTACATAACGACAAGAACCTCCAGAATGGCTCAGTAGGTATATTTATTCAGGTTACGTACCAGAGCCAGCGTCCACACAAACATTTTTCATGATTTTCACAGAATCAACAGTAGCTTCGTATTTGTATGTAATTTGATAATTTCTTATTATCTTAATTATGTATAAATTCATAATAGAACTTTGAAAAATGATGGACGAGCAGGACTTAAACCCGCGACCTTCGCCGTGCCGTGGCTTTGCTCTGCCAACCTTTCTTATATAAAATTTAAATTTCCTTTATTTTTTATTCTTGTAGAATCGTCCTCTGACCAATACAGACAGAGAGAGTAAGTTAGATCACATTTTCCATTTACAATCATACCATGACATGCATCGCCTTCTTACATCGACATGACGTCATACCAAGACGACCCCATAGCTCAGAGCTGCCTGAGATGTTTTAACCGACTTCAAAAAAGGAGGTTCTCAATTCCTCGAGATCTTTTCTTTGTTAAACTTACGCACACCAACATAATTAAAGGTGAGTAGATACATCATTAGTTAATGAGGTATATCATATTTCTGTCTAAGTATTTATGTATGAAATTATTTATAAACAGACTACAAATAAAACAGGGATTTTAAACCACTAATAAGACTAACATTGTAAATAGAAGCTTTTCTAAGTATAACTTAAAAGGTCGTGTAATCCACAAAACCGAACCTTTATCATGGAATGTCAAAAAACATAAATTTTCCTGCTGCTTTAAACGCTGTTTACAAAGTATCAAATTACAGTTTATCCCAAAAATTATTTATATCTTCAATGGAAGATCTAGAAGAAACAATGGAAGTAATTGAGTGCTTTTCAAACATTACGGTGTTTAGAATTAAATTGGCTTTAATTAAACTTTAAGTTTTGTTGTTTACAACACTTACCTCCGCACTTAGAGACGCTAATCATTACTTAAACCGTTACTTAGTGATAGTAAAGTTTAATTTACTTTAAGTTATCATTAAATGTCACACCGATTAATATTAAATAATAATATTGCATTGTCATCCGATACAAGCATGCAAAATTTTAGCTCAATCAGAAACTGGGAAGTAGATCAAATTTTACTTGCAAGATTTGATTAGAGAGCGACAGACAGACAACGGGACAGGTGAAACTAAATAAAAGCTTGTAAAATCGATGACGGCTCAACAGATAAACAATTGAACTTTTGGGCTTGAGTTTGTCGGTTCGATTCCCGCGCTCGTCCTATTTGGTCCATATCTCGAAATTAGACAGTAACTTGTGCATGTGATACTATTGGTATTTCATGCCCGTAAGGGAACTCAATAATCATCCATTCACTGTTGAACAAAGACCTCCCCCTTAAAACGCTACAGTGAACGACGGCCAAGAAACCTAGTGTGTCCATTATAAGCTCTCGATATTGGTACAGTGTTGTAATAATTTCATTCTTTAAGTTTTTAAAACCACTTTCCCAAACTTTCAAAGATTTTTTTTTTGATTAGCCATTAGCAAAAGTGGCAAAGAGAGTACATAAATAACTAATAACGTAAAGTTCCAGGATTATGTCGTAAATAATATCTTACGTAGAGTTTAAAACAAAATCCTAATCCATTAGAAGTAAATAAACATTTATCAACACAAACATAAATCATGGAAACCTTTAAGTACTTTAGTCTAAATAATAGACAGAGGGAAATCGCTTTAAAGTAATTGAAAAATTAGCTTTAGAGAGAGTCAGGTGATGATATTGGGGGACCCGTTAACTTTGAGGAGATTGAGGTACCTACTTCAATAAATAGAACCCTGGATCTAACAACTTTGACAGTGGTTAACCAGAAAATAAGCAATCAGCCAGAAAAAGTAGACACCTTTCCACCCTCCTTACTACGAAGCTTCCTGGCAAATCTTTGGTCATAGATTATACCTATACGCATAGAAAAAACAAAAAGTTGGTCGTCACGGGACGTCCGGCAGATGTGAAACATCAAACGTGTACGCACGCGCTTATACAAAGGAGTCGGGCGGCAGCGTAGTGCGGACTTCACGACATGGTTTGCCGTCACGGCATTCAAGTTAATTTTACTGCCGAGGCGCGCCAATGTATGTCTCACATTAAAAACCTAACTAAAATAAGAATTCTGAAACGTACGTACAAAGTACAAACAAAACATTACTTACAACTATTAAAAGAAAGACATCAGCAATCTTCAAATTGCTACAATAAAGTGCATACGACTGATGACCTTATCCTCGTTACTGAGCTTTAGTCATATAGACACTATTAAGAAATATTTCAACTTTTCCATTAATTAGTTTCTATAATACCTAAGGGGAAAAGTGAGAGACTGATGCGGCTCCTATTATATATTCCATGCGTATCCTGAACCCTCCAACTGATCGATGCATAGCATTAATAACACATAATTCTGTGGTAATGACGTGTTTATACATTGGATGATATTACCAGTGGATTAAGTCGACATCAGTATATGAAAGGGCGCATCCATCAGAGGCGAGTGACGTGTTCCATTTATCACCATCGAAGGGGTTGATTGAATATGGAGCGATCCCTCGTGATGGTCTGTCGCTTAGATGTAAACGTCGTAAACATTTCCCCGAAATTACTTTATTTATTTGCGTTGAAATGTTTGGGGTGGCCAATCTTCGTGTTTGAAAGGATTAGCAATTCCCAATTTTGTTTTTGAAACGTTTTTCTGTCTGTGTTTTTGAACAGTTTCCAGGTATGCCGGTTTGAGGAAAGAAGTAATTTTCATTAAACCCTATAGACTTTTCTGGGTAGGTAATACAAACGATTTCAAACGAAATTAACGTAAACGTAGAACTCTGATTGTTTATTGAATTTCCATAATTCGTGTAATAATATTATAGATTTATCACCAGTTTAAGGCCTTAAATAATCGCGGAAATTCAACACAGCAAAACATGTCTTTAAAAGATAATATAGGTGAGTAGTCAATATCATTTATATACATAATATTGCCACATGCCATTACTTGGTTTCATAAATAAAACTTTCCGCTTATAAACAACTCCTAAGCTTCACTTTTGGTCTCTGACAGTTAACATAAGATTTTCAAAGACATTGAATAACGCCGATATAATTGCGCCATCAGATAACGATATAAAGGCAATCTTATCAAAAGATTTTGCGAAACCCTTGATGAAAGGTAAATTGATTTGACGACGTCGATTCAATCACTATTTTTTACGAAGAGATTGCTTTCAATATTTTTTGTATAACGAAGTATACCCACAGCGGAGCTATAAAGAAAAGTCATTATAGCTACTTATTTATTTACGCGAAGTGAAAAGATTGGAGCAATTTATAAAGCAGTGTCATTGAAAGTACCGCTCTAGTAGGTAATATTTTTTATATTATAACTTTCACGCAACATTAAATTTTCGACGATTTTTTTCTGACTATGTCTGAAGGTTGGGTCTGTATCATACCATAATTTACTTAGACTTATTTGATGTTAGAAATAATAATATTACCGACTGTTAAGATAAAATATGAAATGTTGAACCGCACTACTTATTCTAGTGTGCTGCAACTTCATCCCTCTTATTTATAAACAAGGATCATACCGGCATTAACTAAATCCCGTATTAAGTCTATTGACATCTCTATACTTTGACACATAAGCGACTGGTACATTTTAGTCCATGTTTTAAATTGACATGGTTTTTTGAATAAGGGGGCATGCATATGTTTAAAATGGTGACGTCAAAAAGGAAGGAGTTATTTAACATTTATTATACAAAAAGCCAAATGCCAATAAGTTTGTCTGAAAAATAACAAGCCTAAGGTGAGCGTAATGTTTAACTTACAAAACCTTTTTATCGAAGTTGTTAGAGAAGCAATATTTACATACATCGTGTATCTTTGAGGCAAAAAAATAAAACCAAGTCCAAACAAACACGTCAAAAATAAATAATGATCCCCCAGCCTTGCATTGAACAGTTTTTTCTCTATCAAGTTAACACTTGGCCCTTCCCTAAAGTGCCAGTAAACATCAATCTTTGTGTCATTTTCTGGCAGTGGACTTAGGAAAAATGGCTTCATCGACTTTACATCCTCACAGAAATTTCAAAGTCATTAATCTTCGGAATGCCAAGCGGATAATTTATACTTACCGAGAGACTGCTCATTTTTCAATATTCCATATGAAAAGCCACGTCGGCTTCAGATACATCAAATGATACAAAATCAATAAGCAATGGAGGAATCGCATTACCTCAATGTGGTCACTATTTTCCTACATCATTATAAAAAAATATTACAACCTTAGAGAGCTGATCTAGTATCAAAACGAACCTTATGACGATATCCCTAGCAATATTATAAACGCGAAATTTTGTAAGTATGGATGGATGTTTATTACTCTTTCACGTAAAATCTACTGAATGGATTTTAATGAAATTTCATATGGAGGTAGCTGACACCCTGGATTAACATTGGCTACTTTTTATTCCGAAAAAATGTAGCGGGTGACACCGCGGGGCGCAGCTAGTTTTATAAACAGAGACGGATTAAAAAAATAACAAGGTAAAAACAAAAACGTTACTTTTAACATACTTAAAAAAACAATAAGTATGCAATACCACAACTTTATTTCTTACGTCAAAAATAATTTTAAACGTCACAATAAAACTATTAAATCAATTCCAGAATATCATTTTGAATATGCAAAGCTAAATGAATTTATTTCCCACTGAATGTAAAATTGCGCACGACTGAAATTTCCCAACGATTGTCGAAATTAGCGCGGCTTAACGCGCCAATAGCGTAAATCCGATTTGTGGGTGATCAACTGCATACATTGGATAAAGATATGGGCACAAATGCTTTAAAAGGTTCAGCCATATCTCTTTCAGTCTAGTTTTGATGCCATTGTGTTATTCATAGTCATTCCTATTGTGTTACCGATTCCATAACTCGACGGCACAAGTCAATGTGTTTAGAATATTTCTTTGTTCCAATTTTAAAGGGATTCGTAGCTGAGGCTACCGTACCGGCTCGTGGCTGAGGAATTAAAGGCTGTAATGTATAAAAACAGCATAAGCAGCGATGTATGTAAGAAAAACAATGTTATCCGGAATAATTAAAACTTTGAGGGCAAGCACTGCCGTAGGCATGTTTAGTTCTAGATACATAATTGTTAATTCATTTACCCACACAAATAAAATTTTCTACTGTAATACCGTTGCAGCCAGGCTGATATCATTTATCGCTCAAGCACATCATCTCTGGAATTTTCTATAATATTTCCTTCTCTAGAACTCAACTGAATAAAAGATCTAAGCTGAAACAAATGCCGTAGCACAAACAACAAAATAAATAAAATAGTCTAGTGGTTGCTAATCGTGACTGCTGAGCACGAGGTCCTGGGTTTGAATCCCGGGTCGGGCAAAGTGATACTGGGTTTTTCCCTTAGGTAAGTCTCAGTAGCAGCACGCAGTCTGGAATTGTGCCCGGTTGATGGCAATAGGCTCGCCCCCTATTACATTGGAACCAAAAAACATTACTGGCCAAATGTGGGTGTACTATATTATGTGCACCTTTGTCTACCCCTTCGGGGAATATTCCCCGAATATTCCCCGCCTATATAGGCGTGATGTTATGTATGTATGTACCTTTATTAAAATTGTAACAAAGTTATGTTCAAAATATAAGCATGAACATATAAAGCAGTAGGTAGGTAAAATTATTTCATTTATTGTGATTTTTATGTTTACAACTGAATGCAAAAAAGTTATATCACTGTGTAAACAGATTTTACTCGTTGGTGTAATACAATACTGGCAGGTTTTATTTATTTTGTTTCTGTTAGTGAATTACTTTGAATAAATTTATATGTTGCTGTATTTAACGCAGGTAAAATAAATCCCTACTATATTAATATTATAAACGCGAAAGTTTGTAAGTATGGATGAATGTTTGTTACTCTTTCACGTAAAAACTACTGAATGGATTTTGATGAAATTTCATATGTAGGTAGCTGACACCCTGGATTAACACATACACTAGTATTATATACATTTTTATCCCAAAAAAATGTATATAATACTAGTGGAGTAGTTTTACTAGTATTGTGAACACAGTGCAGCGGAGAATGAGGTCCTGGATTCGATTCCCAGGTTATGCAAAGTGTTATTGGGTGTATCCATCTGGTGACAGAAACAGCACGGAGTATGCATTTGTGCTCAGTTAATGGCAATAGAAGATAAACATCGTGAGAAAACCGGCACACCTGAGAGGTTTTTTAATGGTGTGTAAATCCATCTTAGAGTTGACCTGGTGTCTGAGTTTAAACCGCCTATAGGCCACAGGTGGCGTAAACTCGAATACCAGGTTGTTCAGCAACTATACAATGAGAAAAAGACAAAGTTGTCAAAAGAATATTTTATACATAACATCACGCCTGTATTCCCCGAAGGGGTAGGCAGAGGTGCACACTGCACATATAGTACACCCACATTTCGCCAGTTATGTTTTAGGTTCCAATGTAATAGGGGGCGAGCCTATTGCCATCAACCGGGCACAAATCCAGACTCCGTGCTGCTACTGAGAATTACCTAATGGAAAAACCCAGTAACACTTTGTCCGACCCGGGATTCGAACCCAGGACCTCGTGCTCAGCAGTCGCGCTTAGCAACCACTAGACCAACCAGGCAGTCAAAGTAATATTTTATAAACATATATTTTTATAATGGCGAGTTTTTGCCCACGGCTTCGCGTGCGTTGAGTAGCCTATGTCCTTTCTTGGGCCTTAAACTTTCTTCATGCCAAATGTCAACTAAATCTGTCCAATGGTTTATTCGTGAAGGCGTAACAGACAGACAGACAGAGTTACTACTATACTAGTATGGAAGTATGGATATATTAAATCGCAGAGGTCTACCAAGATCGTTTGTATGTGCCTGTTAGGTCATTTATAAAGTTATGTACTTTACCTAATGTACTATACTTAAATAATGGTTATTATTTTGAGTACATCTCGGTAATGAACCCATAAATTGTGGGCCCACACGAAAGGACTTCAAAGCTTATCACGAACAGTACTTTAAATTACGAATAACAAAGTCTTTATGGATGAAATTTCATACATTCCACGAGTTATGAGTCATTTCGAATCTTATGAGGTTATTTTCGGCTAACTAAGTTTGTTAATATCCTACAACAAGTACCTGTTCATTAAGTTAGGAATATAATAAAGATCTATGAAAAAGATTATGGGTAACAACTTTCATTGGCTTTTCAATCATCATCATCAGCCGGACGACGTCAACTGTTGGATGAAGGACTCTCCCTTAGTACGCCACAAAGAACGACAACTTGCCATGAATGGACGTAATATAAACTAGTTCAGCAGTTTTCGAGATTATCAGTGTCCCAAACGAACGGACGTGTAGCTCTTAAGTTTCTAGTTTTGCAAGCAAGTTAATTGTGGGTGAGATTTTGCTTATGACTAAAACGAAAATACCTCGTCCTATTTTTTAATAAAGACGAGTAGTTACCGATGTACCTAGTACAATTTTGAAATCATGAACTAACCATTCCCTGAAAGTAGGGCTGCCATCCGTCCGGGTTACCCGGATTTGTCCTAGAATGGAGGCCGTCCGGGGGGATTTTCAAAAAGTGTCCGGGAATAAAACTCATTTTTACCCAAATGTCCATGTCAATTTAGATGATGGCAACCCTACCTGGAAGGAACATTACAAAAATGTAAACCAAAATACAATAATAATTAACTTACGAATTCTTTCCTAATCGCTCAATTTAATGTTAAATCAAATCAGAATAAAGACTCCCCAAAACTCCAAAATATTACAAGCAATACCGGCAAAGGCAGCCAGCTGAAAAATTAGTTGTATCAGGGTTTAGCGACAAAAATCCAAGAGCAAAACAATAATAATAAAGAGATTTTACGTCCAATCCCGTCGAAATCCATTTCAGAATGGCCACTGTAAATATTGTACCTACATTCACCGAGACCATCGTAACAGTGTTTTACCGCTATTGCATTCTTTACAATCCATTGAATCTTTAGTGAACAACAAATAAAAGCTGTTATAGATGCGCGGGTATAAAACGCAATATTCCGTATGCGTTCTGAATGCACGCGATGCAGCTATGCGGAATGTGTGAATCACTGTTATGTGTATGATACCTACGCATTGGCGATGCTAATATTACCGTTTTTATTACACTGCATGTAATGCATGAAAATGGTGTACTTATACGTGAATATTGCTCAATGTGTAGAAGGACAATGATCCTGCATTCTCAGTTTCGGTTTTCACGACTGCGTTAATCGATTCGTCAGAATACATGCCTCTATAGAATCTCTCTATTTCCATAAAATAACATAACATCACGCCTATATTCCCCGAAGGGATAAGCACAGGTGCACATATAGTACACCAAAATTTCGCCAGTTATGTTTCTTTACATACATTGTATAAAAGCGTCAATTTAAATATAATACTCGAATAAACTAAAATAACAACACAATTCGAATAAGACATTCTTAAAATAAATTGTGTCCCTTTCCATGAACACATCCCTAAAATTAGTCGAAAAGTATTAACTTTGCGAAGCCTCTTTAAGTAGATATTGTTAAGTACCTTTACTGCCATAAGTCCCTATTAACATAATACAGAATATTGTTTTCAAAGATCATTATTCAGATGGTTCTATTAACTCGTGTTTCAAAGTCACCTTGTTAGCTTGCCAGCTACTTCAAACGAACGTTTATTCAAATATGAATATCAAAGCAAAAGCATCTCTCATTTCCTATATTTCTTATCAATGACAGAAGTTGTGCGGCAGCCTGTAGTTGGGTCAAGATTTTTTCTTGTTATGCTTACGTAAGCTTGTAATAGGAAAGCAACTGTGCGAGACGGTTTGAAGCAATCGTTTTTACGTTAAACAGAGTATTATTTATATATATATAATTTTGTTGTATCTATATAAATAGTGATTAGAAAGAGGCATGTAAGGATATATCCTACGAAAGTTTGTGAGTGTTTGTATGTTTGTTATCTCTTCACGCTCAAACGTCTAGACCGATTTTGATGAAATTTCATATGGAGGTAGCTAACACCCTGGATTATCAGATAGGCTACTTTTTATCCGGAAAAAATGTAGCGGGTAACACCGCGGGACGCAGCTAGTATTTTATAGTCATCACTACAAAGTATTAAAAAATCTTTTTTAATTATAGCAAGAGTAAAAGCTCGTAAATAGGTTGTCAAGCCATCGAAAGATGATGTATGATGAATGTACTACAGCGCTGCCGTCACCCAAGTATAGAAGCTGTGATGTATTATGTTGAATGCAAAAGTGATAATTCTTTATTCTATACAATTTTCATAATATTTTAATGACGCAGGCAAAATTTAATTTTTTGCGTGCCCAACATGGTCCATATTGATCTTATACAATATTTTTTTCTACCTCTGTAACATATGGAATGCAATAAATAATTGAGTACCTTTTGAGTAAAATATTATGATTATTGTCCGTAGCTAAAATTACTGCTAAAAGCAAATATAATAACGCAGAGGAGTAGTCAAAAGAAAAAAATGGAAATACCGCCACAAAAAAAACTCATATTCAATAAACTTAGGTACTTAATGTTCATTTAAAGATATCGGTAGGTAACTTTATCACTTTTCCAAAAACACTTTGATATAAGCTTTTGTGCTACCCCAAAATTGTATTCTTTATACAAGGTACGAGTATATCAATATAAAGTGAGCGTAATAAGTGTGTAGAAGACATATCATTCTAGTAAACTCCAATTTCCTCCCCCATTTTTTCGATTCCCAAGGCGTACTTCACATATATTTAGATGCGTACCTGTGGCTAATAATTTAAGGGTGGGAATAACTATTTGGCGGCAAACAGTGGGGTGTTAGAAGTAATAGCTGCAATCTGGGGCGACGCACCGACGACTGCGCGTCTCACGAATTTCCCAGGAGGATGTCGCGTTAATTACTATCGGTACACGATATCGATGTACCTGTAGTACTGTGAGTTCGGGAATGATGTTTAAAATGAGCTTCATGCTAAAGTGTTTGTTAGAATCATATTATCCAGTATGGTAGGTTTTGTTCAAAAATGTAATAAAGATTTAATTATTAAGATAACAATTATTTTTCCCAGTCTTAAAATAACTTATTTACCTACGCGTCTTCCAAAAATAGCAACGACAATTAATTAAATGAATTGTACCGTACATCAAAACCTACACACCATTTTCATTAACGAGACAACTAAAATAGAAATTATTATCCTGCATCCACCCACGACACCCACGTGATAATTTCGGGAATAAAGTGATAAAAAAGTGACTAATCTTCGAAGACAAATGGTAATTACTTCAGAAAAGGGAGGGGTAATTTCACCTTTTGGGAATTATAAATTCATTTCAGTTGAGGTGTGGGGAATATCTATTTATTTTGAGACTGCAGTCGCGGTGTTTCGAGCGAAATTATAAATAGAAATGGTTTTCACATGTCTTACTGAAGCCGGGATGAAATATAGTGGAACGTACGTTTACGTTATTGTAAAACAGAATCTGTCTGTCCCAGTTACATACAAGTTTCGCTAGTTTGGATACCTAGCTTATTTTGTATACCTTATTATTATTTTTATGTATAAGACTATGTCCAGTAGTAGAGAAAGATAGGTATGACGATAATGATAACGACATAATTATTTTGGACAAAGATTAATTTTAGTTTGGTGGCTAAATGGTTTTGGAACTGGATACAGGAAATTGCGGGTTTAAGTATGCAAAGAAAACTTCTTTAATGTTATCTATTTTTTACCTTTGACATGACTGGCTAGTACTCGAATTGCCAAAGAGATAGGGTAAATATGGGTTTCAAAATACCACTTCGAAATAAACGTTATTATTATTATTTGTATTATTTGAATTATTATTATTATTTGTATCTCTCTTATTATACTCGGGCTATCAACTAGGGGGAAGATACCCGGACTTTTAAAAGGCTTACGTGGGGACACAGGTCCAACACGCAGAGGCCCGTTGAGAACTTTAATCTAAAAGGTAATGGGACACCAGCTAGGGACACCACACAACTGCTCTATAAAAGAACAGCCATGAAAAGTCCCCAGAAGGTGCGGGACTATTGAGAAAGATGGATACTAAAATGATTTGGTCTATTGTGTTGGGATGTTTCGTGTAATGGTTACTTTTATTTACTGAATAAAAACGGCGTCTGCCTTTTATCATAAAATATGCAGAATATTAGCAGACGGTGACTTGCCACTCACTAGATGGGCCCCCTAAACAGTCGCCACTATAGGCAACAGGGAGCAACACCGATGCGAGTGGCTAGGGGTGTAGAGCGGTGCGGCCCCGGTTTCACCATCGCGCGTCGAGACGCGCGATGGTGAAACCGGGGCCGAAGACTCGGAGCGGGTTTCCCCGCTATTACGCTATTAGACACTTCCACCCCCGAGCATATAGCTCTGGCGACCCCTCTCTGACCAGCCAACTAAGGCAAGAAAGAGCTGAGAGTCCTGCGGGCGCTCTTCGGTTTCCACTCCAGCTACCTATATCGGGCAAACCGGGGATGAGTCCCTGACCGACTCTCTGGGGTATCAGGCACGTTGTGTCGCCACTCACAAACAGCTCGCCACAAGCTGCCCTGCGGTTTGTGTGCTTTTAGTACAAGTCCTTGTAATATATTTTTTATTTCTATCACGAGGGTTGGTAAAGCTATACTACTGTCCCCTCCGGTGTTACGTTATTCTCATGTTGAGGTAACGATGTGCCCAGAGGGGTATTATTATTATTATTATTATTAAATACAGTCCGATAAAAAGTAATTTTGTGAATACATGTGTGATAGGCCTATGTCCAGTGGACTGAAATAAGCTGATGATGATGATGATAAGATAAGATAAAACTTTATTCGTGAAACATGTGTAGGTAAAAGGTGTTAAGGTGTGTTCATATAATAATAATTTTGAACAGCATGCTCTGCCTAGGCATACAAATAATACAATTATATTACAATGCGTGATACATAAAATATACTTACTTAATAAATGACAGAACATTATATTTTATAACTTATCCTTCTGATAAGGTTACCATTGTCCGAAAAATTATGTACTTATTCGTCTTTTTATTATTCAGGTATATCATTTACAGTGATGTTGATAAGCATTATAAATTAAGAAAAATCTAAATCTCAAAAGTAATTAGCAATAACTAATAAATAATCTTTATTAAATAATAATT
Source organism: Abrostola triplasia (assembly GCA_946251915.1). NCBI lineage: Eukaryota > Metazoa > Arthropoda > Insecta > Lepidoptera > Noctuidae > Abrostola > Abrostola triplasia. The sequence goes on from OX276433.1 coordinate 5,785,896, forward strand.
TTAAAATGATAAAGTATTTAATAACGTTTAAAATTAAAATGTCTTAGCGTTAAATAAAAATATTTGCGAGGCATTATATTATTTCCAAGGGTATAATAGAACACTAATGACGTCATAACTTCTGTTTTAAGGCTATAGTAATCGTAAAAAGCAACAGCTTTTGTTGTACGACTTTTGAACGAAAAAGTCTGTTATCCATAAAAAGTGCGACATCTAATATTTTTTTATGATTTAACGAGTGTAATATTTCACGAATTCATGACTATTAAAGCCGAGTTTTATTAAAATTAGCTGTTGGCCATCATTAGTAATGGTTTCATTTGTTTGTTGAGTTTGTTTACCAAAAAGTAATTCTGATACTTACAACGGGCGTTTAGTAGGTTCTTTCATTACTAATGTAAACTGAACCCTATCACTTTCTAACTAAGACACAATTTAGAATACTTTTTATATTGTGTATCTTCTGTGATACCAAACTTACATATGTGATGAGTGGGTCCTATAAATGGCTTCGACACCCAAGGAACTAATGATGAGCGGGTAATGTGGGTCACTTATCAACTCCTTAAAAGCCTACCTTTGCCTAATTATTTATTCCAGTCATTTCGTGCTTCTTAGTTTTTGTAACGTACCTACCTAAAAGTCTGACAGTATGAATTTTCTAGTAACAGGGCGCGACCATGCTCCTGCGTTGATAAAATTGTACAAATAACTTTTATATCGATCTCTTTACTCCGTATACTCAGTACCTACCGGTTAACTAAGAACTAAGCACCGTTTCTTCCGCAAAACGGTCTCCAAACATCGTGCGCCGCTACCAGACATTGTGTGACTGTACCTTGAATGATTAATGTGAAATGTGGACGTAAAAGGTTACGAATTCTTGCCTCTTGTGACGTCTGGCTGTCTCGGGACTAGTAGGCCAACAGATTGGAAGAGCCGTCGCTCAACATTAATCATCAAATGAATACAGGTAATTTTTTTGACAACTATTTTGTTAAACACCATTTTTTCACTTCAAAACATGATGGTAGTGATACAGAAATAAATGTTGCAAACGAAATAAAAAGCAAAAAAATGGCAACAACAAAACGTGCAATACAAAAATAGAACCCAACGCTTCCATTTTCAAACGCAATATGTAAAAGCAACCTGAGAAATGACGTCACACAATAAATTGTCACTAAAGAAATCCACCGCAATATCGGGGCGTCCAAATGAAAACGACGGTAATGTATAATTAGAGCTTGATAAGGGTCTGACAGTCGTATTTGGGACAGGAAGGCAGGAGGAGCTCACTAGCAATTTGGAAAGGTGCACCTGACGTACAGATAACAAATTTAACGTTCCCACTAAAATAATAGACAAACATTTCAGTTGGTGAATGTTGTTTTGAAATATGGATTGCCTGGTAATGGACTCGGACAATTTGATCGTTGTTGAAACAGTTTAACGGGGCAACGTGATAGTTGTGAAATATAGTCATAAATGTAAACGTTTTCGAACACTACATGTATGTTTACTACCTAAAAATTTAACTAACAATCATTTGTTTCTGACATAATAAAGTAAAGTGAAAAGTATACATGACATAACAAGAAACTATCAATATTGGCGAATAAATGCACTACTAACGTCTAACGTATCTAACTTAGTCAATGGAAGAAGGTTTTAGCAGACTACATACTCTTTACTAACAAAAATATATGGTCTATATCCCATCTGACAAGTGGCTTGCTAACGGTCAGTGTATTTTTTTGGAACAAGATTTATGTCTGCCTTGTCGCTGTAGTTAAAATATTTTTACTTTTTCTTTATCTTATGAACGACTACTTTATCTGTTAAACAAAAAATAATGTATATGATTCAATTCACTTAAATAAACAGAAAAAAAATATTTTTAAATTATAATAATAGAACTAGTTTTACGGATTTTAACGTGGTTTTAATTAGTTTTGGGTTCTGAGGTTTCGATGTTAGTGTCCAATAGGTATTCATTTAAGTGATAATTTGAAATTATTCTATTTATAGTACATCATAGTTCACACTAATAATATAATAAAGGCGAAAGTTTGGGCGTGTGTTTGTATGTTTGTTTAGGCTACTTTTCATCCCGAAAAAATGTAGCGAGTAACACCGCGAGGCGCAACTAGTACTACATAAAAGAATACATACATTTACAAATAGGTATATTACATTTACATAGTACATAAAAAGCTTCCATCACATAACATTTAATTGCCACTTTCCAAAATAAGTAACAAACAACGAGACAGTCACGTTTGTAATTAGTCAGTTTCGTTTGTGCTCCTAAATTTTATTTGAGACTTTTCGCAGCTGTATGTGCGAATGTCGCGTTAATGCCTGCAAATGTAATGAATGCAAGAATATTAAACAAAATGTTTTGACACTATATTTAGAATCTATTTTAAGTAATTTAATAATAAAAAGATACATCGTTACCTTTCCTTAAGGAGGAAAACAACGTGAGGAAACCGGCACACCTGAGAGATTTTTCAACGGTGTGTCAAGCCATGTTAGAGGCCTACAGCAGGCGGTTTAAACTCTGACATCAGGTTGTTCATCAACCCGACGATAAGCAAAAGAACAGGGGGAAAAGGCCTGATGTAAGTAACTGAGTCTAAGCTGTAAAGAAATCTCCATACTTCGCAGTAAAACTCAGAACATAAAAAAAAACATAAAATCACGCCGGTATTTCCCGAAGGGGTAGGCAGAGGTGCACATATAGTACACCCACATCTCGCCAGTTTTGTTTTCAGGTCCCAATGTAATAGGGGGCGAGCCTATTGCCATCATCTGGGCACAAATCCAGACTCCGTGCTGCCACTGAGAATTACCTAATGGAAAAACCCAGTAACACTTTGCCCGACCCGGGATTCGAACCCAGGGCCTCGCTTAGCAACCAATAGACCAACGAGGCAGTCAGAACAAAAAAAACTCAGAACAAAAACGTTATAAATACTATTTATACCTTCAAAATTAACAATAACATTTACTATGTTTAATCACGCGCTACAGTATAATTTAACAATCCATTATTTTAGTTTTGATTAGAACAAGAGCGTATTTGTTTTACCCTTCAAATAAATCATAAACGGAGTATTTACATCGTCAATTTGGATTAAATTGAAATTAATTTAGTTTTGAGTTGAGTGACAGCCAGCTGATGAGCCCAGTTTACCTTCAAACGTCACCTGAACCTTTGCTATTGCTATTATTAGTCATTTCATAAATGTATACTAAAATACATTAACAGCTACGGTTTAATGCTGATAATAAATGGAGTCTGCGTGAAAATGTCTTATAGGCTCAAAAATATATATATGTATTTACTATCAAGCAGCATAAGACTATAACGGGACTTGGTATTACCACTACACTGAGGAAAGCAGGAGATAGACTCGTATGGATTCAGCTTGTCAGCGACTCCGTCAAAGCATTTCTGGCTACCTGATTAGCGCAGTTGGCTAAGCGATTGGACTGCCGCTAAGAGACAGATGTTTGTCCCGAGTCTGGGTGTTTGTGTATGTGATATTTCATGTTTGTGGGACTCATCTACGACACAAGAATAATTCTTAGTGTGGCGCAAAGTTTAAAAAAAAACGGACTCGACCTTCAGTAAAGAAGAACATATTATCTACTATATATCCCGGTTATACTCACGTCGATATTCGGGAACGCCCGACTAGTTCGGCTCGCGACCCCGCCACGTTACCTGCACATGAATTAGGGCTCCGTTAGAGTCCGAAACTAGTCGGGTATTCCCGAATATCGACGTAAGTATAACCGGGATATATAGTAGATAATGAAGAACATGAACAAGAAGAGAATGTACAATCATTATTAGTTTCTGTTAAAACATTTGGAATCTGTATTCGCCAATCTAGTCGCTCCATCGATCTTTATGGAGTTTCTTAAGAACTCCATCCAGTAACATTGGACTTCTACCACCGTCCTAAAACCTTTTTTGTGTCTATTGAATTTTTAAATAGAAAAGATTCTGAAGTAACGAACAAACTTTGTAATCTAAACTTTTAAATTATCAAATCTTTGTTAACTTAGAAAAGGATGCAAAAGATAATGAGTTGGTTGAAAAGAAGGGAAAGATTCTGATGTGATGGTTGGCTTTCTTATTTAAAACTCTTCTGGATTTTACTCGCTAGCTTGGTGGGGTAAATCTCCCTGAGGATTCGTTCGATTTCCTGTTTTAGAATACCTCTGGTGTTAGATGTAACAGGATCTACACCGTCTGCTTCTTAACGATTGTAGTTATTTATTAGGCAACAAATATTTTATTTCGTTAACTATGCATTTACTTATATTAACCCTTTAATTTATCACGTATTGTATAACTCGCTTCGGTGTGTAAAGCCATGTCAGAGGCCTACAAGCTGATTAAACTCTGACACCAGGTTGTTCATCAACCATACAATAAGAAGAAGAAGCATTACAACAGTGACTGGTGCTTGATTGTTTATTGCCCTGTAAAAAAGACGATAATTTAAAGAAATATGATAAGCTTAAAACGAAAGGGACGACAGCCCCCTTACCATGAACTCATAATGCAGGACATTTTCCTTAGTGAAAGCGAGACTTCGCAACATGCAGTGAAGTGCTGCGTCTCGCTCCCACAACGGGAAATGCCCAATAAAGAAATCTAAACAAATCAAAGTGGTTTTGATTAGATTTCTTTATTTGACCTTGCATAGGTAAGTTTTAGTAGTCCCTCCACAATTACCTCTCTCTTCTTGTCTACACTATTTTCCTTATAATAGAACTGTATATCATGAGACTGCTACCATGCCGTAAGGGGTGCATTAAATTACCCTCTATTAGTAACGTTACTCAATTAACCGTACGGCACACCCTCTACCGTTAGCCCCACAACCTGCTGACTGCCTAATCTCATTACCATAGCATAGGTATTTGTAGCGACCAGGTATACAATATAATATTTTAAATAAAAATAACACTGCCTTGTTGGTCTAGTGGTAGTTAAGCGGGACTGCTGAATATGAGGTTCTGGGTTCAGATCCTGGGTCGGGCAAAATTTCACTGGGCATTTCTATTAGGTAAATCTCAGTCGGGATTTGTGCAGGACTTAAAACATAACTGGCGAAATGTGGGTGTACTATGAGGCGCGATGTTAGATAATTATATTTTTTGTTTTTAATAACGGCCTATAACTGTCCCACAGCAGGGCAAAGGCCTCTTCTGTTAAAGAGGAGGGTTGAGCATTGGTCGTCGTTACTAGACACGATAGAAAGAATATGAAAATTATAATGTAATGACAGTTAATGTCTTCGTTGTCCGTTGACCACAAAGTCTACACAATCACAGGTTACTATTCGAATCACGTTTTAACAACTTCGTTTATAGCTAAAACGTGTTAATTCACAACGGTATGCTCGTCAAAAACTTTTAATTATAATAAAGGGTAGGTAATATGACTTTCTAGAAAGGTCCACGTATTACTCTCATTAAACAAATGTTGAAGCTTTGTTTTAAATGTGATATTCGTCAGAACAATGTGTTACTAAAGGTTCATATTTATTATCTGATATTAAGAATTTTCTGAAACGTTTTGTTAATTGCTAATATTATGGTAGCATGATTTAAGTTAAATGCTAATGTTTGCCTGCGTTTCTGAATCTTAATTCATTTTTAATTACTTAACCTACTATTATTTATACATAATGAAAACATATTACTTAGCTATCTTGCTTGTAACAAAATATAAGTAGTACTTTTGCGATTGATATAACTGCACCTATAACCCATATAACCCACATTGTTTAAATAAGCTTCCAAGACGTCACTTTTTAGACGTAAATACCAAAAAGGGATCTTTAAATTCGATGGATGCAAGCAGCGACTCAATAACTCAGTCGGCAGAGCTGCTACGGAAAAGCAAAGGTCACGGGTTCCAGTTGTGCATCCACCTGTACTACAGGTGGATGCAAAGCTCTGACAATATCGTCGGTCCACCTCAATCATCAATTAACAATTTGCCTTTATCAATTCAGAAGCCAAGAGCTTTGCGAACATTAGAGGCATCCTCAAATTAGCCACAATGACGTCGACTTATTCACCAATCCGCATAATGTATGTACCATTGTATGACACTCTTTTGTTACCAATCTATACTCCTCGTCCACTCACGCGTTTCCCACTTACGACTTCCAAAACATTTTTTGTCATTTCTATCGAGTCACGCCTTAACTCCACTTTATCCTTGTCGAATAGGTGGCGCGTTTAAAAGGCACTTCATTTACTTTTTAATATAGCAAGCAATCAATCATAACCTTGACAGGTGCCCAACTGAATGGAATGTCGATATCGCGAGTCAACGCGCTATTTTTATACGCTTTTAGATGTTTTAAGATAAGGAAAATGGAAATTGATGACTTATTACCGGATTTGAGTTGGGTAAGGTGTTTGAGGGTTAAAATAAATAACGGTTCTAAATATATTATAATTATTAGATTTTTGCTGCTGGATTTTACATTAATACGGGTTTATACTTAACAGACTAAATAGTCGATTTTAGTTGTGGTCTCAAATATAACGAGTTAGTAATTATGTTTTAGGAATAGGCCTCAATATTTTTTATAATAGAGTATTCAAATCGTCAATTTAATTACTGCACTCGCCATTGTTAAAGACAAGTCTAGTCTAAACTAGCTCCAGTGTACTTACATCGTCTATTATTAAAACAACGCTTTTATTATATTTTAATGTAAATATTCCTCTTCAGTGTAAACGACCCGCAAATACTAGCGGCCACGTAGTTTACAATAAACTATTTGCAAGCTTTGTGACTGCAGATTAAACTACTGCTCTTGTACAAACTTTATACATTCACATTTTCATTTATGAAGATCTAACACTGGATGCAGGGGTTCTATATTGTAAGTAATTTGATACCGCCTTGATGATTCAAATATTATGTTTAAGTTAGTGAATACAATTCCCCTTACTTACAAAAATGTACAGTGGTAAACAGTTGATTAAATTATACCTGTCACTGTCGTTTGCATATCCAAGAATGGAGATGACTTAAGAAGTAGTTATTTTAAAACACGTCATGTTAGCATCGTTTATAATTAAGGGGGATAATGTTAAACGGCGTTTCACTGTAAACATTTAAAACACAGTGTAGGACATACAAAACAGAACATCAAAAGTTGCTTTGGAGATATTGTAATGCAATCACATATGCTTGAGTTAGAGAGGCAGTTGATCGTGGGACAGATGCAAGATAAGCGCTCCAAGAGCCAAATTCCAAAACGACGGTGTAAAGGCATTATAGAGACAGCAGGAGAGACTCTACAACGATCTTGAATTGGCGCAGGACAGAAGCAATTGGACACAAATCATTTAATATATGATCACGATTCTCATTAGTGAGGGATCGACAAAGTAGGACATACATCGCAATGAAACCTGAAATAAGCATTGCGTTGTTTATAATGTTCGTTTGTCATTTGAAAACTATTGAATAATACTTATACGTCTAGCTGTCCTAGAATAGTAGAACTTATATCAATGCAAAAACAAAATAAACCTGTTTTATAGCATACAATCCGTTTCTCACGACATGACGTTGGTATACACGGTAACAGTTACATTTAGGTCCTGTATTGAAATAACAAATACTTGAATCAATTTGCTTGTATTAACAACAATAGAGTATATTTTAAAATATAAATATGGTTTTTATTATTCGTCGAACAACAATTATATCTGAAATACTACTCTTAACGAAGCTGTACTGGCGTATAAAAATAATTGTGCTTGTTAGGGCGGAAGAAGAATTTGTTACACTACAAATTACTGTTCGCTTTTTCCTGAAACCTGAATGCATTTTTTATGGAATAAAAACAAAGAAATAGTTATTTCAGAATAAACGCAAGCTGAATACAAAACGGCGCAATTTTACAAACATTTTTTTGGATCTACGTGCGTCGACTAAATACTAGGATTGATTGTTATGGAACTGTCAGTATTGTAGATATATAGATATTATTATATGATGTATCGGCCTCTGATCGAGAATATCTCTATATATAGAGAATACCTCTAATTTACCTTTATAGGATAACAAGCGTAGATGAATACCATATCATTAATCACACACATTCAGATTTGTATCTTCTACTTCTTGTATGCTCTACCACTTAAACGTTTGTCGTTATCACTAAAATATTTCTAGCAAACCTTAACTCAAGCTTGCCTTTTTATATTGAAATAAAGAAAAATAACAATAGGTACTTACGTAGTATAAAGTATTTATATTAGACTGGCAGTTATATATATTGAAAGGAAACAAACCAAACTACCTCTCTATAGATATAAATAACATTTTATCTACCTCTTTAAATGGCAAAGCTTAAAGAGATACCTTTCTAAATAAGTGAAAGCATTACTGAAATATAAACATTAGTACCTACACTATTTTTCTCAATTATATTAGTTCTCTCTATTTATATTGATATGAAAGGATTTCTAACGAACAATGAACTAATAAGTGGAGATGAAATAGACGATGTCATTCACCTCGCCGGTAGCAGTTGCACCGTAGTCTACGGGCGTCAGCTGGCGCCGTCAGTGCAGACGTAATAATAAAATAATAAGAAAACATCTTAATCAATATTATTAAGTTACTTATTCCTATTTTCGTTAGGTGGTTGTTATTTTTATAACTTGTATTGTATAGTGTACGTATGAAAAGCCAACGCTGATTACTTGTGATTCTGGTATCATCGATCAATAATTAAGCAACTTTCTGAAAGCTATTTGTTTTTTTAAACGATGAATGATGAGTCTGTTATGACTTTATTGCCAGCAGTAATCTTAGTAATTTAAAAAATAAACCATGTTCGCTAATGTGGCTATCAAAGATTAGTTATAAAGATTTTATTGCTAGGCACATAAGGGCCTGCCCCCTTACCATAGACTCTTAAACCAGGGCAGTTTACGTTGTGGAAACGAGATGCCGCATTACGCTGCACATAGCGGGGTCTCGCTTCCACAACGAAAACTGGCTTGATTTATGAGTTCATGGTAAGGGGGTAGTAGTCAGTAGAAAACAAACACAATATAATATTGTAACAACCAAAAATGGATACGAACTATTCAAATTCACTGTGACACTAAACCTCATTAAACCCAGCATTACGGTCATTAACTTCAAATAAGAGTCAACAGCGACCAATGTGTTATAAAACAGGAGCACATCAGTATCAATCAATATCTGTCACGTCACAATGGCTATTAATTCATTATGTATTCAATTATATTTGTTATTCCTGTCTCGACGCCTGGCACACGCAACTGTCTCGTTATATAGCTGGAATCACATTTTATACCAATAATGAACAATAACTGTAATATTTCTTTATAATAATAATGTCTTGGAACAGCTCACACAAGGTTATCAGATCCCAAACTAGGCAGAGCCTGTATTATGGCAACCAGACAGCAGATAAACATACATATTTCTTAAAAACATACATATTATAGATAAATTACACCTTGACAAATGATTATGCTCGCCACACAAAGATTTGTCCTGGGTGGGAATCGAACCCACGACCTCCGGTTTAAGCAGTTAGCGTCACTAACCACTAGACAAACAGGCCAATCGAAGATCCATTTTCAATCATCATTTGCAATGATGATTAAAAACATGCATTTCCATCAAAGAAGTATTCTATGTTAGTCTATATCAGAGAATTACCAAAACTTAATTACCAATGTTTGACACAAATTAACGTACTAAGTACCTACCTATATCAAAGTAATTATTAAGGTCAGGGTTGGAAAAAATATATTATATTTATATAAAAAAATGAGAGGCAAGAGTTACTTAGTGGCTCAATCCAGGTGTAATCGAGTAACACCCTGTGTTTATTTCTTACTGTAATGAATATTGAAACACATTAACTGCCGTACTATCACGTTATTAGATTAATACAAGCCAGCCGCAGCTTTGACCATGAAAACATATTTGACACATTTTCACCTCCTTAAGGTCGGCTATTTTCCTCCTTTATCGTGTATTGCGTCATAAAAGGTATGGAGCTTACATGTATTCTCTGTTAACATTCTAAAAGGTTTTTAAATACCGTAATTTCTTACATTTTTTTCCTTAAAAATGTCCTGTATTTTTACCACGTTTTGAATATATTTATTTACTAACCCACTTAGACTCTATTTATTTATTTACACTTCATATACACATTTGTATAAAGGCGGACTTAATGCCATTAGGCATAGGCTCTAGTTCATTTATAAGTGTTCGAGATGGTAGGTATGTATATTATATTAAATTAAGCTATTAGACATATAGGTACACAAGTTAGGAAATTCAGTATGTGAATAAAAAAATAGTGCTGAAAGTAGCAATAATTTCTTGGTAACGACAGGCTGCATCTAGGAATCTGGGACTCGTATTAACCATTTTTTTTTCCAATAACATACAGAACGCTGAACTGAGCACTACGCACAGCATCACCATAACTATTTTTATTAGATGATCTATCTACCCCTCTGGGAATCAGGCGAAACGTTATGTATAATTATTAGGTATCATTAAGAATTAGGACTTCTATGCGTACGTATTAGCGAGAGAAAAAAGCCTACGCCGTGTAAGCACCTACTGTCTTCCGTTCTCTTCCTGCACCTTCGTTTTAAAGTTATTGGAGTGTTAAGATGAAAACACGCTGCATTCACTACGCACAAGTTTATTGCAGAAATAAACTGTGAGTTTCTTAAGGGGTAAAATATTTTATCAACAACGCAAAAGTAGTAACAGCTCGTTAAAAAACTTTACAGCGCCAACGGCTCGTGTCCAACATGAGTCATCGCAGTTGTTGAATGAATGTACGGTTTAACTTCCCTTTAAATACTGTCAGAGTGTGTATTTCAAAATAAATACTGCAATGAAATATAAATGAATCTGTGGATGATGATTTTTTTTTTATTTACATAGATCACCCCATCGCTTCTTTCTATCAAGACAGTATAGTTTATACTAATCACAATTAAACTATTTTAGGAAAATCTATCCATATAATTATTATTCTATATATTTAAAATTGAATTGCTGTTTGTTAGTCTCGCTAAATCTCGAGAACGGCTTGGCTAATTTTTTTCTTAAAACAGTCATAGAAGTCCAAGAATGGTTTAAATGGTGAAAAGGCGGCACGAAATTCACCGGATCAGCTTGTTGAATAAAATAAAATATTTTTTGGTATCAAACAAAAAATATCCTAAATCAATAAAATAATTATATTTGTCGTGTAATAAAATAACAACGCAAATATTGCAAATCATGCCAAGGTGTCAAGAGACTGCAGTGTGTCTATGAGCATTGTGTCCTGTCTGCGACGATAAGTAGTCTGTGTCCTTCCCTAGAGTCCATCCACTAGGTTTAATATAGTTGACTGTGTCCCTACCACAATGCCATTAGTATCGGTTCTGTAGTTTTGTCGCGATGAGGTAACAAGCAGTCGTGCTTAGTTACCTATAATAGTGAGAAAGTATAACATAGCTATTAGCTTCGTCACTTATAAAATGTTTTGTTCAGTTTTCACGCCACGCTTGCCACGCCAGTCATAGAAGTCAACTCCGGGAAATGGATATTGTGATCGTGGCTGGTTGGCAGACTGCCACTCGTGCACAAATATTGAGTATAAATCCAACATGTTACTGTTACGAGTATACAGCGAGTTTTATTGCGTCATACTATTGATATGATACAAGCTAAAGTCGTAATGTGAGCGTTGCTTTACTTACCTTCCTTCGGTCTCTCACTCTGCCATTTTTAAGGGCTGTTCCAAAACCTAATCCGCTTGCGGCTCTTTTGCACCCTCTGCCACTAGACCAAGTGAAGGGCATTTATAAGCTCTCTACAACCACCCCGTTACTCTTCTTTTCGTTTATTTGTCGAACAATTGTGTGAACAATGAATTTTCGGACTGAAATCTGTCACATTTTGCGACAGATTTATTGCTCGAAAATTCGTAATCGTAACCTGCATTGTAAATGGTCCCATTAGTTAGCAATAAGCCCTATACAATTTTTATTTAACAGAAGCAATTTACAACTCTTCCGAATTCTGCGAATGAAGGCGTGATATAAATATATTCCATGGTACAATGTTGAAAGATCTGCTCTGGTTGTAGCCACGTGCGCTGTTCACGTGAGAATGTCGCGTGTCGACCTTCGCGGAGTTTCCTTATCAAATTTAGTCAGCCATCCAAGAAGTACACGTGAGTACAACAGCTTCCAAAGCCAGCCTTTTATACTCAACATTCCCTAAGTGTTTGGTAATAACATTAGAGATTTTTAAATGACCACGAATGCGAATGATAGACTCGATAGGTAATGAGCAATCAGATTGCCTCGGTAAGGATTATCGAATTCAATATAATATTGAGCACAGAGAAGTCTCCAATTATGCGATCCTTAACCGGAGTATGAACATAAAACCCTCTTTAATCCAATATTTGCATGCGATTATAATTGGGACCAGAATTGAATCACAACTGAACAGTTAGGCATTAGTAAGCCTTTTGAATAAATAGGTCGCTTCACATACGGGATATTGATTTGACCTCCTTTTTAATTGCATTGCAATAAGAACCCAATTAATATAAGGTTTTTGCCTATTTGTTTAATGGTAAGTAGCTATTGTGTTTTTATTTGAACAGACCTTATTAATTTGCTTGGGATATTAAAAAATGATCTCAGATTTCTACCTACCTATAATATGTATTATTTAATATACATATTTTAAGGAAAAATTTACGTCTTACGTAAAGTTAAATTTTATTTAATTAACTATCATTTCTGCATCTTTATTTAAAAGTCTCTATCTTTATTAAAAAAAGATATCTATTTGACAAGCTATTATTATTTCCCAAAGAGACTAAATTATTGCTCTATTTAATATCCGCTACTACCATACATACATATATGTACGTACACAAAACCCATTTCAACACCTTTGCAAGTTCCGCCCTATTTTAGGTGGCACACGGCAAACACGCCATTTTCTTTATAGACTCAACTTACTACCAAAAATATTTACCCTCTCACAAGAGCACTACATACACTTCCGCATCAGTTATGAGTATATACCGAAAGATATGAATCTTATATTTCCTTCAGAAAGCTCAGAGCTATAACAATCTTCCGGGAATTCGGTCACAAGCTTCGTGGATATCACCATTTCCTCAGTATAATCTATTTTAGGGGTTAATGTGCGCGCCGATATAGCAACGGTTAAGAATGTCGTAATAGGCACCCTGTATCATGCCATAAAAATATATGGGTGTATATAACACTGTGATATGTTTAGGTATTGTGGAAGGCATGTCTGGGAGAATATAATGTAGTAACATCATAGTTTTGAAAGGTCTAAAACTATGTTTTAAAGTACATAGTAAAAAGCAACGACGAGGTTAAAGGGACCAATTTCTTTCTCATGATCTTTAGATTTTTATATGACGTCATATTATTATGATCTTTAGTATAGGGGTGTATGAATTTTTGACCCGTCGTAGTTTCTGAGAATTTTAATAAAATATAAAATGGAGAATTATGGTATAGGTAGGTACTACTTGTAATATTACTTTATTGATGCAGACTGTAGCTAAGCTTGTGGCCTTTATAAAATTATATAGAGTTCCTAAGACCCTGTGTTTTAATTACTTATTTAATTCGAAAATGATCTTATTTTCATTGCCTAAAACATACTTATTTCAACATCTGTTTGTGTACTATTTGTTATGATTTTACACAAGTCGTTGTTATGTACATTTTACGTTAAAATATTTTAGGTGAGGAGATCCTTATAAAATTTGTATCTAGGACAGAGTACCATTAAAAACAGTATAATTTGTTTACAAATAGTTTGTTTTACTTGATAAGCCCACACCTTTTCTTCAAATAGATCTTTAATAAATAAACTCAATATAGCTCAAAGGTACTGTCGATTTACAAACAACTAAAAAATATTCTTTGTTGAAATGGCCCTTCCTTTACTACTTATACTATTCCTTTAAACTTTAATAAGAAAGCTGCAATGAAAAAGACATTCACCTATTAATTTTCGTAATTTCCTCAAGCCTAGTACTTTTTCTTTGAACCGTGTTGCCCATAGCTACCTTAATAATTATGTGACCTAACAGCTGAACCTTTCACGTCCCCACCATTCTTATCCATAACAACACATGTTCTCACTTACAAAGAAATTGTATAACTTTCTAACGCGGGCGATACACTACGTATTAAAGTGTATTCATACAGTTTACGTCCTTAATCTTAGAGAAAGTAAACAGAGGTTTTTAGAAGGTTATACACCCATAGTACCCCACGATAATTATAATGATCGGTGTAAACTAATTTTATTGACTCCTGATAAGTAATAGTACTGACTCGTTCAGCAATGGAATTATTACTGTATATTCAGGTTATACTCACGGGTGTATTCGGCAATGCCCGACTAGTTTCGAACTCGAACGGAGCCCTTATTCATGAGCTGGTTATGCGGCAGAGTCGCGAGCAGAACTGCAATTATAGGAATTGGAATTATTGTTACTCAATAACGGACATCAGAAACTTTTTCATCGAATTATTCTGAATCATGACTCAAAGATCGACCTCATTGGCGTGCCATAGGAGATGCCTATGTCTAGCTGTGGACTGAGATAGGCTGATTCTTGTGACCGGAGTCTAGTGGTTGCTAAGCGTGACTGCTGAGCACGAGGTCCTGGGTTCGAATCCCGGGTCGGGCAAAGTGTTACTGAGTTTTTCTATTAGGTAATTCTCAGTAACAGCACGGAGTCTGGATCTGTGCCCGGGTGATGGCAATAGGCTCGCCCCCTATTACATTGGGACCTAAAACATAACTGGCGAAATGTGGGTGTACTATATGTGCGCCTCTGCCTACCCCTTCGGAGAATACAGGCGTGATTTTATGTTATGTTATTGTTGTCGGTGCAGGTTCAACATCTACTCGTGACGTAAGTTGTACGTTACACTAATAAATCGAGAAGTTTCAAAAGGCCATTTACTGGTGTGTTAAATAATATAATTTTGTTGTAAAATAATTAAGGTATTTTAGGGCGTCCGTGATAATTTTGTTATACCTAATCACGAAAAGAATTATTTTGTGTTAGCATACTTTAAGTAGGTTTACAATTTTTTTACACGACCTTCATTACCCTAAATGCCTAAACTTAATTAAGTTTTATCCGAAATGCTACAGGATTATCGTATGACATAATATTTAATGACCTCTGGCTACGCTATATCAAAACTCTAGCCAAATTGGTCATTAAGTTTAACAACATAAACCATTTCTGATCTTCAGTCATCAAACTGACCATTCGTTAGTTTTAGTGGTACATTTTCACATATAAACCCCATATGTTATTACTTAGGACATTATAACATAGATATTTACAGTTCAATCAAGCGATTTAGACCTGTTTGGTGCAGCTATGCGAATGGACTGCTCCGTTAAAGGTTGCTTGTTCGATTTCCATACGAGACAAAAATTTGTGTGATCCGCAGATATCTGTCCCGAGCCTGGGTGTCTGTGATATTTCATGCTCGTGAAACGCACGCACGGTATTTAAAAAAAATAACTATTTATTTTTAACAAAATCTTATAAACGATCACTGCATTAAAAAATGCAGCTGTAATTATTCGTGTTACTGCAATCAATCATTCATTCGATTTCTATTTTTAACCGACTTAAAAAAAGGAGGCGGTCTTTTAATCGTAGGAATCTTTTATTTCCAAACGTTAATGTAAAAATAACTCTGAAAATCTAATCAGAAGTTTCTACTTTAAAAAAAATTATTACCCTTGCGTTTGTAAGTTAAAAGTCTTTTTATTTTAGTACTTACTACATTGTGTGCTATCGAATTATTATATTATGGCTGATACAGATAGTAGTTTGGAGGTTGAAATTAAAGAAAAAAACAAGATAGCTTACAAAAACATTTTATTCATACTTTTAACACAATTAATGTTAAAGTACGATGCAAATAAAATATTGAATGTTATTTGAACACACAATACAGAAAATATGGAATACAGTGACGTATGAACATAGGAATAAAAGCAGAATTCCTTTGCAATTTTGAATAAAATATTGAAATACAGTCGCAAATACTAATTTTCCTTACTATTATCATTGATAGTTTTGCTGAAATAGCGTTATTATGTTCGTACGTGACTGTACTACATTATTATAGAAAGTTGTTTGCTTGATAATAAAACTGAAAAAAAAACTAAACCAATGCTAACATTTAGGCCGTAGGTATCAAAATGGAACTAACCAACTAATTTTAACAGACTTATAACAATTAAATAAATATTTATTTGACGTATTAAAATTATATTAATCTCAATAGCAACCATAATTAATTAGGCTAAAATTATATAATTAAGGTCTGTGTCGTTCTTCACTTGTAAAAAGAAAAAGATAAAATGGCTGTCTTTAATTTTGACTTTGACTATTAACACATATCTGATTAGTTCACATTATTTTAATTATATATGGCAGAAACTACGTTTTTAAGATTTAGTATATTAAAAGAAATATCCCCATATTTTAAACTTGATAGATGAAAGTAATTACCATAATTCACCTATGTCGAATACACATAAGACATTAAAAAAAATAAACCAAAAATTATGTTATTTATTTCGACATTTATCCAAATATTGTCTGATATCATCAAACGTTAATTAGCCCGTAAATAATTGTGCCAAATTGTATTTACACTTACATCACATTATATATTTACACATTGAATACAGTCATTTATTATATGAACGTACAAAATATTTACAACAGACTATCTTAAAATCGTTTCCACTCAGCACGACCGAACTCATCGGATTCACCACGAACTGTTAATACCATGACTCAATTTCCAGCGATGAAAGTTCAGTGATTATTACGTATTTTAGTTGTAAACTGTTACATAGTATACGCAGTTCCCACGTAACGTTATTAACGGTAATTTTCTATTTAATGTAGGGTAAGTTCGGGAGGACGTCTGGCCTCCGTCGGTGGTGCGCGCCGTGATGCCTCAAGTGTATAAGTGCTTCTCTCATTTTTTGTTCCCTCAACGATCGTATATAATTCTCGTCAATCGGACGCCTATTCTTCCCGCCTCGCAAAACCTTCTCCGTCCTGCCATTTTCTTTAAACAAAACACACCACAGGGACTTGTCCTTGTTATCCCACAACAACGACTTTGTATACTCTTTTAATCTCCTACTATTTTCCTCGACCCGCCGCATCGCTATCTCTATTTTAATCAAGTCTTTATAATGGTCTGATACTGGCGGCGTCGTCGAAACGTTGTTGCCGTCGCTTTTAACAGCGCTTATATTAATTCTCGACAAGTAATAATTCTCATATTGGCTAGCTGAGCCACTCGTTCGCAATAACCACACGACACTGGCGATGAATGTACACGACACTATGAAAGTTAATATGAGGAGAGTTAGTCGGAATACTAGGCTCGGGGACGCACAACTCATATCACTATTTGTTTATGTTTGCTGACGCACTGTGCTGGTTCGTACATGCCGCGCCGGCGTAGTCGATCGCTACGACGTGCTACGGGCGTCCGCTCGCTACGTGGTGCCGCTACGAACTGGCGTAGACGAAGCGGCGTCGCGACGCGCATAGCCACTGTTTATCTCTGTTGTAATTTGCAGTGCAAAGCTGTATCCAAGCTGCAGATGCTTTCAAATCTCTTTGTGCGAGCTTTCTTTGCACTTTTGTGCAGTCATTGTGCTGGAACTTTTAAATTTGTAACTACGGCGTAGTCATAATTGCTCACAACATTTCATAAAATTGTATCTTTTGAAACGTTTTTAATACATGAATAAATATAAGGTTTTCCTTTAATTTTAAACGTTAAACGCGGGCTTTAAGTGTTAAAAGAAGTAGGTCAAATTGTCGAAGCTTAATTCCGTAATTTAGCTGTAAAGGCGTCAACGATAACGATCTCGTCGCCGCTGCAATTATTAGGCGGTTTTGTGTCAAAAATATATATTTAACGAAAATTACTGAGTAAATACAGAGTGTGTGATATTAGAAGGTTTAATTTTGTTACTCAATTTATGTTAAATAAAATACAGTATATGTGCGTTGTGATGAACATTAACCTTTGCTGGTGACCTTTGCGAGGGGTATGGGAGGTATAATACTTATAATAGCTTTATTACTTCGTATAAAAATTATTCGTCGTAATTTATTCGTAGCGATGTCAATTTACAGTACTTCGCGGCCCCTTGCTTATGGAATTCCCCCAGCTCACGACGTCTGCAATATTAAGGGAAAATAAAATAATTACCGGCATTGTCCGTGAATCGGTGTATTTCTCCGTATCGATGACTGTATGGAGAAGGATTTATCGAAGCAATTTAATGAGGCCAGTGTTAATGAAATAGTTGGAGTTGTTCTTGAGAATGTCTAGGTCAGGAGTAGGGTCACACCACTGATGAACATTTAAATGTAAAACATCGTGAGATTGAACTCGGTGGCAATGGTAAGAAAGGATTTTAGGACTAAGGTAATGCATAGCAAAATGTATTTGTTTTTCGGTTATATATTAATTTATCATATACAATGTTCTATATTTATTATAAACAAACAATTCATTATGTACCGATAATTATCAAAGGCGGTAACTATATAACATTTGTATCAACAACAATTAAAACACCAACAAATACATTCCAAATTGAAATGTGTGAAACACGACAAAGCTATTAAAAACACAAACACAACAACGAACACGAAATTACAATGTTGGAGAAGAATAATACACAACCCGTTGGCGCGAGGAAGCCGGGTAATTTCGTATTATTATCATGCGTTAGCCTGGCATTAACGTTATGTTCCATTTAAAAAATGAATTTCCTTCGTGTAATAGACGCGGAACTTAGGAATACCGTCCAACATACCTAATTACTACAAAGACCAGTATTTTTCTCTTTAAATACGCAGATATGTAATGTATGTATATTTATTTCATGCCTATGTTTATTGAAGGGTTGGTTAACGTGTGTTTGCACCTTAACCATTCGTTTTTGATGGTATTAAATAGTCCCGAACCTGGGAGACGGTTTAAGCCATTGGTCCTGCGTCTATTCTATCTCCGGTTCTCCGGTCATGTCCGTTTTCCGTCCCATCGGACTGTGTGAGGGTATAGAAGGCGCCTGTATTTGCGTTCATACTTTTGCACTATTATCTCCTGCGTAGTATGGTACACAAACTAGTATCCACTTAAAGCTTCTCTTTAAATAACAATAACAATTATACACGTGTTTTATATAATATGCGTCGTTCGCGTTCTAAGGAGGAAGCCTTTATTCAACAGTGATTCTTCCGGCTGATGATGATTATATAGTTCGTAGGAGGAACCAGAGTATTGTGAAATGTGGATATTATGTGATAGGCAACCGCGTCACAAAATTGCGATCACGAGAAAGTTTTCTCCTGGTCACGTACGCATAAACATCATAAAGAAGAAGCTGTATGAAAGAAGAAGCTGTTGAGACTGTCTCCTATCGAGCACAACTACTCATCAAGGATTGCTGCTAAACATCTTTCAAGCAAACTGCCCAAAATCCCTATGTAAGAATAAAACACATAAGAATAAAACCTTCACAGTCAACAAACTCGTTTCCGGCCACTAGCCTAACATTTTGTTAATAAAACTACCTTTATTGAAAACTGGTGTTTGTGCTTGCCTATGTGAGTGAAACAAGATTATGTTCTGACTGAAAGTTCAAACATGGTGACGTGTAACTGACGATCAGCTACAGATATAAATTGGTACACGTCGGGCCATAAAACCTCACCACGTTACCTTTGCTGGTACTTACAGTGGAATGTATTTGCATATATCTACATAGTGGTTGAGTAGCCATATAGTTTAGTTAACACATCTCCAATTGGTTACTTAGAGAATTAATTTGGCCGTCATAGTAAATTCACTTGTCGCATTTGGTATAATACAACAAACTTCAATCAAAAAATCTATTTACAAGGTGAATTTTCAGAGAATGCGATTTGGCATACATTTTATACTAGGAGAAGGAAGGCAAAAAGCTAAAATGTATACTAATGCATGTGAATATATAACTACCGTCAAATTTCAATCACTAGGGGACCACTTGTCTATAAATCCCCCGTAAAACTAAATCATGGTAGTATTGTATTTTCCCACGGACTTTTTTAACAAAAATAAAATTTTACGTACAGATCGAGTCTACCCCTCCATAGCTTGCCATCTCTATAATCTTAGCGTCTGGGGGGTTATCTGCGAGGGTAAAAATGGTGTAATAGGGAGGGAACTACTTAACACTGGGTAGATACGAGCTAAATATATATAAAGAGAGTTCATTCTGGTCTTATGATCGTTGAATAGTATTACTATCCTTGCTGTTACTCAGCTTATCGTAACGGTAACGATATTGAATATCTTATCTTAACAGGGATACGATTTTTGCGCAAAAGAATATAAACAGCTATAGTATAGCCTATGAAATATGTGAAAAGTAAGCGCATATATGCATATAGTCGCACCTATAATCCACAAAAGAGTAGGCGAACGTACTCTACTTTTTTATGAATTCTAGATACATGGGTATCTAGCTTTACCGCCACTTGCACTTTTGTTCTAGTTTGTTTGTACTTGTTTCCTGGTGGGCAATAACGTATATTCTATTCTATTCTTCATCGCTTATGATGAGTCCCATAGGAGTTAAAATAAGTGGTAAACCTATTGCTATAAATCAAGTCAACGTTTAATCACGTGATTTGTGCAAAAATTCAATATTATCTACTGTCTCACATACCAACGGACAATTCAATTACTCTCTCAATCTCTCAGCCTATCGCAGTCCATTGACGGACATAGACCTCTCCCAGGTTGTCCCTTAACATCTGGTCCAATTAGGTACTACAAAGGTTAATTGAGAAACCCATTAAAAATACTAGTACTACTAAACTTACCTTTAAAAAACACCTACGTCACTAGAGCGCTTCTGAGACGTGATGGTAACCAGTCAAGCTTTTAATTTACCGTAGATCAATCTGTTTACCAATACTTTAATGTAATCTGCTTAGCCCGTAGCGTCTAAACAATTTACCAAAACCTACCTATTATCGTTAGAATATTCACATAACAAAATTACTGTCTTCAGACTTAACTATGACAGTAACTAATGTAGGTAGGTTTACCTACATGATAAACCAACATCGACAAGCTAAAAATTTATATTTTCTCCTTATAACAAAAACAAGGCACAAGGGTAACATTGTTTATTTATTTAACTAGTCATAATATTACGGTGTTCAACAGTGGACGTCTTCCGGCTGAGGATGACGATGATGAATATGACGTTGGTTATAATGCACAATCATCATCATCTGTCACTGTTGAACAAAGGCCTTAAAACGCCACAAAGAATGATATCTTGCACTGTGCATCCAGCGGCTGCCCGCAACTCTAACTATATCGTCGGTCCACGAAGACCGAAGAGAGAAGAGAAGGCCTGCCAAAGCACATTAGAAATCACAATAGCTAAGTAAACAGACTTTTCCAATTCCCCAATCCGCTTTTGTGCAATCCCTCCAAAGATCGAAAATATAGAATATCTGCAAATGTTTTATTGAGATCCATGCACAAGCATTGGCTTATAGGTAGTCGTGTGTACTATGTAGTGTTGTGTTGTAACAATTACTCATAATATACATAGGCAACAACATAAACTTGCTTAAATTAAACGTACTTGCTTACTAATACTACAAATATCGATTTTCATTTTGGAACACAACCGAGGCCAGTTTCAATCACAATATAATTAGACTTCACCGAATAAATTTGCAGATGCGACATTTCATTGGTACCTCGGACAGACGTATCTAAATTTAACTTGCAAATGCTTTTCAAACGTGTATTAGGCGAGATAACTGCTGTCAATATGTCTCATAGCCGATGCCGAGCCGACTGCCAGCGCATTAAATATGCAAGCGCTAGTGGACTGGGCCTATTCGTCTGACCCAACTATCCGATGAATTTTATTTTATTCATTTGCCTGCATAAGCCCGATAAGTAAGTGGCTACCTGCGTGAATTCCGAAAATGGAAATGAACTAAATGGCATGAAAATAAGCGAAGCTGTTTCAAAGTCTCTTTCTCCCTATTTCATCTGTATATTTGTGCATATTTTTTTAAAGAGAATTTTATGGTAACGATATTTTTAATGTATGATTAACATATGCCTGTAAGTATCAATATAAACACACGATATGTCATACGATAGTTAAATTTATAGAGCCTTAAGGCTCTCATTATAATATAATATTCCATAAATACACACTTATACCATTTTTTTCAAAGAATTCGTTTGCTTTTGCAGTAATAGATATAATAACTAGACCTCGTAGATAATGTTTATGTCTTACCTTATATAGGTAAACAACTGAAAGAGTTCCCCACTATCAAGGCTCGAGATAAACATCAGCTGGTCATACAAAAATGTTTGTTCCGTGCGGGAATTGAACCCCAAGCGCAGTAGAACCATCGCTTAACCACTACACCAATCAAGTCGTTAGAATAACCTACATATATATTCAGTATCAATACCTAGTTAGTATTTGAGAATTTTGTTTGTGTGAAAGAGCCAATTTGACTTTAAATTTTCTTTGAAACTACTATAGGACCGGATATATAAATAAAAAAATACTCGATTTAACATAGAATTGTAATTACACAAAATATATTCTTTGTACTGCCAACAACAGGTACCGTTATCTCATAAAACTAAAACCTTTTTACGCACGCGAGGCTGTGCACAGAATTAAAAAAAATCTTTATAACATGCACTCTACGGCATGAAATTTTAAAAAATAAAACAGATACAAGTTTTATACAGACGAATAGTTCCGGACTGGCTGGAAAAAGTTGGGCTGCGCCAGGGAACGGCGTTTTGACTGGTCGTTCAAATGTATAAAAGAATGCTCAACTGGTCTATAACTTGTTCGTCCTGTATTTTGTACTCTGACTCTATCACAAAACAGACTCAAGCCCTTTGCGATTAAGATTAAACAATACTTTATGCTTATGCAGAACATTTAATAAGTTTATATTAAAAATATATTTTTAAACGAAAGCTTTTAAACCAGCTAGGCTTAAAGTACTTGTAAAGACGAATCAAACAAGCCCAAACATTTGTTGCGTCATTTCATATCAGTGTTCCTATGACCACCTTCGGCTCCATCATCAGACTAGCTCAAAAGTACCATAATATTGTATTGTCCCCTACATATGTATGCAAAATTTCATTTTAATAGAATGTCAAGAAGTGGTTCTTATTTAGATTACAAGATTTGACCTAAACAAACTCACATACAAACATCGCAAGTTAAATATAAGCTTGAAACAATAAGCATGAGTACCTATACCTGTGGTTTTCGATGACGCGAAGAAGGCAGATATGTACTGCAAACCCATATCTTCCTATTTGGGTGAGCACCCAAATTGCATCTAAAAATATTATAACTGAAAGATTTCTATAAAATTGTTTTTGACCCAAAAAGTAACACCCTGTCTCCTAATCTTTGAAAATATCTTACAGTTATAACAACATTTAAAAAAGTTGTTAAGCATAGACTTATAAACAGTACTCACAAACTAAACAAAATTAATTACATAACAAGCAAAGCGAAAATATCAAAATAAACAGCACATATATATACATGAAATTAATAAGGAATTTAAAAGGCGTTCCATTACAATTTACGTCAGCTTCATACGTCGACCCACTTTGTGCAAAACACAAATAAAGAAAGACCCGCGTCACATCTTTCTAACTTATGCCAGACATTTGTCATATAACTTAACAAAGGTGTGTCCCTGCCAGGTTTTTAACTGCTACCTAATATTAATCGAGGATATGGCAGAGATTAGGGGTAATAAGGCTGATAGATCTGAACAGCCGAGTGGTATCCGGCCTGACCACCCCCTTTCCTCTAATCATTCTCAATCCAGAAGATGGGTAGCGGTGTCTTCTGTAACTTTACCACCAATACTGCGATCCCCAAGCCGCTTTCCAAGCGTGGGGATTTTGACAATAGCCCCCACCTTAGGCGGAGCCCTTTGTTCAACAGTGGATGTCTTTCGGCTGTTGATGATGAGATCTGAACTGGCCATTACAGGTATACAGGCATTGTTACAGGCATTTCAGGCTATTTCTGGCTATCACAGGAAGAATCTGAATGAGGCTGGCATAGAAACATGGAGAATTGCAACTTCTGGGTAGCTGTACATTAATGGAGCAAAATAGTCCTTCGTAGATTATCCCAAAGCCAGCACATGAAAACTTGATGAGTACAGCACACCCTTCGAAAGCCCGAACATCTCGATCTGTCCTAGTAAGAGAATTTAGCAAGAGAACTACCTATTTACTTACTAACTCGTGTGTAACTGAAGACAATATTAAAATTACTAACCTACATTTCACGGAATTCGATGTTTCATTCTATTTATACTTCAAACTAAAAGTATAGTTTCATTATTTTATTTCCTTAGGTACCTACTGGATTTAATATAATCCAACAGCGTAAAAGTTCTAAGCTTTGGTAAACAAGATTTTCCTAGGTATTAACACAAAATGTACAAGTGTATAATAAAGCGTTTCTATCTCAAGACCTAATTATTTACTGAGATAGAAAAATACAGTTTTTCTTTTATTATGCTAATACTATGCTTTAGACTGTTTAAGCTTGTTTTTATATTAAAATAGCTATTAACTGAGCGCACCGCATACGCCGTGGCCTCTGTAGAAGAAAAAAATACTGAAAATTTGTCTCCGTGCGTCGTACGGATAATTACTACATTTTTACGACTTAATAATTATTGTTATAATTATATTTTTCGTACAAATTATAGAGGGATAATGATATCGTACTGTACATTATCGGGTATAAAAAGAATAAATTGTCGGTCATTAGGCAGTCCATAATTACCATGGAGATAATTTATAAAATGATAGATTTTTGTTGTAATTGTAGTCACATACGACCCACGCCGTGTATCAAAAGTTAGTAATTAACGTTTAATTATCGTTATCTTTGTGACGATCGATCGAATAGCGTGCCTGAAATTCATTAAACTTTACTGTCTCATAATTATGGAGATACATATTTTATTTATTTATATTTTGTACTCAATAATATATTTTGTGTTTAAAATAAATTTATTTGGAATCCATTGACATTTGGACAGTTATTATGTTTTAAATATAAATGATTACAAGTATTTCTTGGTAGCAAAATACACTTATTAAGCCACTTCAAGGAAATTTTAAGAATTCCGCCTGAAGGTAACCTTGACCAAATTAGTTCGTTCTGCGTATCGTACTAGTATTTCAACCAGAAATGAGAAATTTATCAAGTTATGTAGTGGTAAATTGATCAAGTTTCTGGTAGTGACAGCTCTCAGAATTTTCAGAATTGTAATAATGTATCTATGTAGTAGAAACATATACAAAACCCGCATTCACCTCGCACACAACGTTCAAGGGGAGATAAGCAAGCCTGACTACAATGTCAACCTCCTAGAAACTTGTTACTGAATAAACGGCAATTTTCCTTTAACGGTAACGTAACTTGTTCATAGAATTTCATTTAGGTTACTTGCATTTTCAGAACGCGTCACGTGAACCAACTTACGCAAAAAAAAGTTGCAAATAAAATGATCCAAGACATCACAGTACATCGAAATTGACACGTAAATTAATCCAGTCATTAAACACATTGTTTTTGGTATCAGAGAGAATACGCAAACAAATAGCCATACAAGTGCCAACTCTGTACAAACAAAGATTGCAGAATTATTCATGTGAAAAGTGACAAATGAACCAAAATCAACTCGCTGAGTGAAAACCGCCAATGAAAATTGAATTAATAGCCGATGAATATGCAAAACTGGACATTGTTCCTCGCAGTACTGTTTGTTCGATTAAGCCCACTTTGTTTCCCGTCTCTGATATTGTTCAATATTACGAATCGTTCGGACGTCCTATTCCGCCTGCCACAAGAGATCTTCCTTATCAGATCACGCTTGACGTTAATTGTTATCGACATCGAACCAATTCGTGTTTCCAATCGAACAAAATTATTTTTAACGCTGAAAACATCTGGCATACTAAGAAAATGGAACGCAAACACGTCTCACAAAATGTGGCCCGAACGCAATTAATTTTGTTACCTTGATTATTATAGAAGGCAAAATTTGTTATTCATTTTTCGATTTACTCAGACGCAAAACACAATTTGCGGATCGTGGGATGAAATTGAAAAAGTTTTCAGTTATTTATTTGGAACGTTTTGCGATGCTGGCGGCGTAAGCATTAAATTTATTTTTGAACTTGCCCGAAACAGTTTCTCAGTTTCTTTGGAAGACGTTTAAAAGGAGTGTATAGATTTCTTGCCAAGAACTTCCATACAAACCTTTGTGATGTGTGGAAAGAGCCAAACAAAACTCAAAGGTTCCTAATGTAAATCAGGAGCCCTTACATAAACTCTGTTATTCAAAGAAATTCATAAATGCTTTGAAATATTTTTATTATTTACAAGCCCACACAGAGAGTTGAATTTAATTTATGAAACATTATGAAAATGGGAAATTTGTAACAATGGGGCCATAATACGTAAGGTAGGTAGTGGTCTAAGTTATGACGGGTCAAGCTGTTAGTACCTAAATGATAGAATTTGAACAAAATTGCTCCATTCTTCAACATCGAAAGAACTAACGAATAGGAGTCAAATTTTTACTAAAAAGTTCCTTGCAACGTTTAGTCACATGGTTACGAGCAACTCTTTACGAAGTCTTTCATATATGGCACAAATATTTGATGCTGTGAAAGTGTTGCAACCACTTAACACATGCAGGGATCACATCCAAGGCCCTTAGAGCTGAAAGTTGAACGCTTAGCTATTGTTTTCCTAGCACAAAAGAAACCTTTTTACTCGTTCGACTTCGACTCAGCGATGGAAGGTTAGTACTAGCACAAGCTGTTTCCAATAGCAAGTCAAAAAAATCATATACCTACATATTGTTTTAGGATTTAATAAATAAAAACATACGCTTCGCATACGCCTTTTATATCCATAAAGAGGTAGGTAAGTAAAGGTGTTCTATTTCATCAAAGTAGGTACTCTTTCTCGGTTTTAATTTTTAAGTCATCCTTGGTTTTCTGAATCCGAAACCCCATGGAATTACAAATCATCATCTATCCCACAACAATGTTACTGTCACTTACAACAAGCTACTGATCTCTTGGTGAAGGGAGAAAAACATATTCTCAAATCTCAAATAAGACCAGAATGGCACAGTGACTGCGCGATTGAACTCGTGCGCTAAGGATTGCGGGTACTATTCCTGCAGGGGACAAAAAATTGTGCAATCCGCAGACTATGGTACCGAATCTGGGTGTTTTTGTATGTGATATCTTATGTTTATAACGCAACCAAGGTACAGTTGAAATTCCTAGCGTGGTCCGAATTTTATTGAAAAATACATTACCCATAATAGGTACTTACTTAAGTACCTAAGTATATTTATACTATAAAGTAATAGAATTGCGAAAGTGCAATCATCCACTCCAATGAATCAATTCAATTATTTAATTTGTTTCAGAACTATTTCACCGACATGCCTGTAGGTATTTGAATTTCAAATTTATCAATTCTAGTAACGAGGAAACGACTATTCGAAGAAACAGTCGTTGTAATACAGGACTGTTTAATCAACAAAATTGATTAAACAAGGAAGATTAACATATTCTCCTGCGAAGCACATGTTACTCATCAAGTACACGTATTGGTTCAAATTGTGTAGTGAATGTTTTGTAGTTATAGTGGAAGAATTATTTTTAAAATATTAATTTACATGTAGGTAGGTACCTATGTCTTATAGTAGGTACCTACTTTTTAAATTATTTTAGACCACTAGCGGACCCGTTCGTCGTCGTCCTGCTCGGTAAAATAGCGCCACCTACCGGGTCCAACTGTTTTTTCAAACCATCCAAGCACTTACTGAAATATACACACAAAATTTCATCCAAATCGGTCCAGCCGTTTAGGAGGAGTTAGGTGACAAACAGGCGTACAGAAGACTTATATTTTAACATACACTACAACAAAATAAAATAACGGATGTTTTAATTTGAAGTAAAAGAAATAGATATTTCACTCTATTCAGTAATTGATCCGAGGTTTTAGAACAGAAAGCTAAGCACTTAAACAAAGTGCTGGATAGACTTTCTTGTTACATTTAAGATACTAGATTTATCGTCTATTTAAGACCAAAAAGCGCCTATGTCAATAATATATTTTATTTGACGGCCTCGTTTGTTATTCTCAAAGTTCGACTGCGGAGTACGATTCCCAGGTCGGGCAAAGAGTTACTACTGGATTTTTCTATCAGTTAACTATCAGTAGCAATACGGTGTCTGGAATGTAGCCTTCTTAATGAAAATAGGCGAGCCTCCAATTACATTAGGACCTAAAACGTAACTGGTGGAATATACCTCTGCCTACCCGGCGTGATGCTGTTCTTAATTAAGTAACGTGATTGTAAATAATAAAAAAAAATAACCTCAAGTGATAAGAAATAGATTTCCAAACGCTTATTAAAAGCCTTTGACTGATTAACATTTCCAAATCCATTTGATAACATTCTTTGAGATTGAAGATTCCAACCGCATGGAAAGTTCTGGACTTAGCATGTAAACTTAGCGCATTGTAAACGGATAGAATTTACCCTAGATAAACACAAAGGAAACTTTCCCATCTCCCCTCTTACCATGAACTTATAAAGCCGATGACGACCTGATTAGCGCAGTGGCTAAGTGATTGGACTGCTGCACTAAGGGTTGCGGGTTCGATTCCCGCACGGGGCAAAACTTTGTGCGACCCACAGAAGTTTGTCCCGAGTCTGGATGTTTGTGTATGTGATATTTCATGTTTGTGAAACGCACCCACGACACAGGAGAAATTCCTAGTATGGGTCGACGTTTTTTTTTTTAAAAAAAAAAAAAAAAAAAAGCACGACAGGTTTACCTCGTGGAAGCGAGACGCCGCATTAAACTGCACGTAGCGGCATCTCGCTTGCACGTTTTTAATTATCCTGCATTAAGAGTTCTTGGTAAGGGTGTTGCTAACAGTGCTAGCTAAGGATACATTTAATGCGTAGTCTAAGATTAATCGTAATCTACTTGGCTGTTAATACCTTGACAGATTTATAACATTACAATATACAAATGGAAATGAAGCTCCTCGTAACTTAACAATATAGGCTACTATACAACGTTCTCAAGGTAGGTAGAAAACAATATTATCTACTATATATGCCGGTTTTACTCACGTCAATATTCTGGAATGTCCGATGAGACTAGTTATTGTAGTAAGGTAGGTATCAAGTTTAAAAGAAAAGCGTGTGTGATATCCATACTTGTTATATGTTGCACCCTAAACTGTCTACCCATGTAACTTTAAACTTCCGACATAATACCAACACAATTCGAACGTCAAAAGCGGACCTACAGACTTCCTTGTGCCACCTCGGATATCTCAAACATTGAAGAACCATAAAGCTTACATGTTTTCTAAAAATAATAATCTCACCTTATCAATCTCACTTTCAATCAAAGTCTAAGACTCAGCTGAGTTATAACTTCCATAGTTCGAACTTAGTCGAGTTGAAAGTTCGAATTAAGTGCGTCGCGGGAAATGGATAAAGTCTTGAAGTAAACACATCAATGTAATGAAGTCTGTAATCACTAGAAAATTAACTTGAATGGGTTTAGGAGTTGGTGTGTAACATTCACACATGCATATTACACGTGCTTGTTATAGATGTGCGATTATTAGATTAGAATCGTGCCGCCAGCTAATAATGGAGGAATGACGCACGCGTGTGGGTGTATACCTACCTATATAAAGGTGAATTTGAAACGTGACTGTTAAGTGAGTTTTACATAAAAAGAGGTTTCTATGAAAAAAGAAAAAGGTTTTCGCTAACCATAGCAGACTATTTCCAAGAACGAAATATATAGGTTATAATAATCATTTTATTTAATACCTATTACAATGATTTTAGAGATACATGATGACGATAATATGTAGATAATACATTATCGTCATAACGTAGATAGGTACGTCACCTACTCTCTCTCTTCCCCTCATTAATAAAAAAATCTATTTCAAACTAACGATAAAATTATACCTGTCACTGAGGTTTTCATTTCACAGAATAGAGATGTCAATGCGAGGTTTAGTCAATGCCGTATGATCCTCGTTTATGAATAAGAGGTGTAGGTATATAATACTAAATACCAGATAATTTTATATCACTTAAGATACGTGTAAATTCTAAATTAATTTATTAAATAAACGTTTCACAAAGCTTCTCAAAATTGTATTATTATCCAAACGAGAAGCATTCAAAATATCCAATAAAAAATTAATTAACTTATGTTTTGATAAGGCTCGGTTATTAATTTTAATGGGTCAGTAAACTTGAAAACTAATTTCATTTTGCGCTCGTAAATAGCTCTCAATATTTTGGTTTACACGAATTATGAAGAGATTTTTAGGGGTTAACAAAATTAATAGAACACCAAACTTAGGTATAATTAATTATTTATATTGCTGTTTGAGCAACTGGGTTTATCTTTATATTCTATGCACATTGACACTTCGTGAGTTCCGTACTAACTAATCTTACGTATTAGGTACGGTCCTAGCTTAGTGTTTTCGTAATATTGTTAACGTCATATCTATTGTGTTAAAGTATTTAATAGTCCTTTTTAGCAGCTATTTATTTAGATAATTATTTTTATAACGTCGCCCCACACTAGAAATTTCTCCTGTATCGTGAGTGCGTTTCACAAACATGAAATATCACAAACACAAAGTACATTCAGATACAAGACAAACATCTGCGGATCACACCAAGTTTTGTCTCGTGCGGGAATCGAACCCAATCCAAGCCTCTGCGCCAATCAGGTCGTCATTATTTTTTTATATAGGAACCTAAATCTGGGAATATTAATATATTCTGCCATTTGGAGTATTAAAGAATATTGTGTTTGCTAGCGTTTAACCAAAATACTAATCAAAAGTATCCAAACACCTAATAGGCTATTACCCATTCACACGGCACATCGTGCCTTTTACCAATTTTCCTAAGACTTTCTTCGAGTTTTTGTTTCACCACACTTCTATTTTTTGACAGTTGTTACAATTGTAAAGTTGAATCGTCTAAAAGGTTCCTTTGAGATAAATGTATTTTTCTTCACGTAAAAAGTTCGCAATAGAAATAGAAACAACGCCGCTGATATTCTTGAGACCAAACTTTAAATTACATTACGGATTTGTTCTGACGTTTTGTGTTAACGATCTAGTTCACACGCTTGTTTTAAAATACTTTGAGCTAGTAAAAACAACTTTGAACAATGGGATGTAGGGCAATGTAAAAAATATATAACGTGTGGAACTAAGTATGTTATATTATAACAGTATCCAGGTACGTATCTATGGCACTGATAAATCGATTTTTTTTACACATTATGACAGCTTTCTGTTACTCGGTATTATAAATCAACGGTTTTCTTAATTTAAATATTCCCAATAGTACTGTCAGCTTACCCGCGTTTCTGAAAACGTCTCGTTACTAACTTATTTAACTTCTGTTAAAATAATCATAGCACACATCATATCAAATCGGAACGGGATCGTCACTGTATCGCCTTTCGCCTCGCCGTCAAACAGGCGTCAACCTTACGTAAGTACGTAACCAAAGCGTATCAGCAGCTCAAATATGTCGACTCGGCTACAGCTAGGTGACGTGTCGCCGCGCTTACGGCTCGCTAGTCCCGAGGCGAGGCGTTTACGTTACGATTCCGATTAGAGTGCGTTGCGTAGGGAGTTTCATGCACGGGTTCATAATAATAGAAAAACGAGCTTACAAAAATCATTCGCATTTACCTCTACCAATACGTGAACGACTGCCTTCAAAATTTCAGTAACAAAAATTCACAAAAGTCCAGCAACTGAACTAACCCAGCGATATTGAAATCCCCCAGTAATTGGGTTGCGCGTGCCAGGCTAGTCGCTCTATGTAAAATACTGATACTTTTTTAACAACGTTTTCCAAGCGTTCTCTTGCTTAGCTGGTTACATTAACAAACACGTGTTCTTAACCGCCTTACAGAAATAACTGAAGTTTAATTAACTGAACTATCTACAAAAGGGAAAACAATTTATCCCGTCCGGGAGTCGAATGACACGACAAATTCTCCCCTAGACTTAGCTCCTATCGAGCATTTAATATTCTCTTTAATATGACTAGAATTTTACTTAAATATTTATAACTAGTTTTTGCCCGTGGCTTTGCTCGCGTTAAGTAGCCAATGTATTTTCTCGGGTCTTAATCTTTTTACATGCCAAATTTCATCAAAATCCGTCCAGCGGTTTAGTCGTGAAGGCGTACCAGACAGAGTTACTTTCACATTTAAAATATTAGTATGAATATGGATTATAATTGAAAAGCTGAATTAGCCCAATGAAACCAACTGACACGTGGCAATCTAATAGTTTCCTCGAACTAAGTTTGTTGTTTCTAATTCCATTAAAATATATACGGACTTTACCTCTAAATATAGGTACCTACCCACTGGAATTCAAACTCAAGTAAAAACAATTTCGCCAACTAAACATTAGCAGAATGATTCCTTATTTATCTTGATAGGTTACCAAAATTGCTTGCTTAATAATTTAAAGTCCAACCCTTGTCGTTTTTACCGCTGACGTTTTTAACGATAACACCAAGTTTCACTCACGGCTCATAAATAATCTGCGATGGTTTATTCGTGTGGGTCACAGTTTATAAGCTCTACAAAATTAATTAATACTAATGAATGTACTTAGTGCAGGTCCGTAGACTCTTTTGGCGGGATTATCCCCGGGGTACCTACAGTTTAATTTCTTCTCACTGAATATAGCGGGCATTATGTTAAAGAGTAGCTTGTACGAATGGCGATTGTTATGAAAACGCTATTACGTTTTCTTTGCCGCCCTTTGTACGTTGTTTGCGGATTTTAATTTCTTTTGTGTGAAAATGTTGTGTTTATGCTACTCCGAGCTGTTAATCGTGGAATGAACACGCCGTGTTTTCATTTTGTGGTTTTTGAGATCGTGAATTAAAACTACATAATACCTTATAGTTGTAATTCATCAAAATTAGTTTTAGTATTCAAAATCGAAAATATTTCTGGAGATAACGTTAAGAAATCCAGAAATAGTCGGGTCAATTCTTTCATTACTAAAACGTGGTTTACTAATATAGCAAGAAAAACATAATAACATAACTTATCGAACCACTTGTCAAATTCTTGACCAATCAGACATTGACTAACCTTAAAAATTTCATTTTTTAACAACAACATAAAATATACGTCATTTATCTTTCCTTTTCTAACATTTTAGGCAAATTAAAGCATTCAACATTTAAATATAAAAATTTCATTAAAATTAATCCAGTTTCCATTAAGAAATTGGACACGGCAAAGGAGAGTCTAAAGGAATTCTGGTAGGGAGTGCCTTTTTCACTTTACGTATTTCTTACAACCCTTTAAGCTCAATTTGCTTCATAGGAATCGAAACGCGGGAAATCAAATACTTGTTCAACTGAAAAACTTCTGGCGAATTGAACCAAAAGACGACATAACCAACCATTGCGTGAAATGTATATTTAAAAAAGTCCAGACTCCAATCACACTTGACACTAATATTATAAAGGCGAAAGTTTGCGTGTTTGTTACCTCTTCACGTTCGAACAGCTTGACCGATTTTGATGAAATTTGATATGGAGGTAGCTGACACCCTGGCTTAACATATAGGCTACTTTTTATTCCGAAGAAATGTAGCGGGTAACACTGCGGGGTGCAGCTAGTGTTATATAAGACACAGTCTAATCATATAAGTAACTTATATCTCTGTGATGTCTATAATGATTACAAGACTAATCCGTGTTAAGTTCTTGTTTTTCTATCGTCGTAAAAATAACTTAGCGTCTCAGAAAGTTTCTATACAAAAACAATTAAAATAAAAGTAATACAGCGATTGAACCATTATGCCCTATTATATGAAACGTTATGTTGTGTTTGTCTTCTATGTGTTTCTACGCCATTCTCTATTGTAGCCCGTAGGGTAGTTGTGTGAACGAGCATCCGTAAAAGTTCCTAAAAAAGGAAGAAACAAATGCAATGCACATTACACTGGTATGCTTCGGCACAGCTGCTGGTAACTGATAAAAATATCAGTGTTACCTATGGTTTTTACTTTTTTTACTAGTCGGTATCATAAAATCGTATAATA
The DNA here is from genome assembly GCA_946251915.1 of Abrostola triplasia. Classification (NCBI taxonomy): domain Eukaryota; kingdom Metazoa; phylum Arthropoda; class Insecta; order Lepidoptera; family Noctuidae; genus Abrostola; species Abrostola triplasia. Next base: position 5,820,418 of record OX276433.1, read on the forward strand.
AGTGGTTGGTCACTGCCCAGCTAATTCGAATTGAATAAAAAAGAAAATACACCGAGTTCCTTTTTTAAATACTGTAAACAAATGACGTAATATGAGTGACATTGACAGTATACATTCCGCAAAGTAAACATTAATGGAATGGAAACTACAACAAAAATTGTTCGACAGACAGACGTAGCGAGACTGATGACTTTGGTATCTGTCCATTTTGATACGTGGCTTATCGATAAAATTCTTGTGAAATCGAAATAAAACCGCAAACAAATAAATAAAAGTATAAATGTGAAAAAACGAAAAAAACTACCGATGCGTTTTAACGTTACACTACACCTATCCCACCTGCGCCTCTTTTTATACAACTAAAAACCGAGCGCTGATCTCTACGCCACCTCAGTGCTGGTTGATTTCAATCATCAATTTATTGAATGTATGTTTAATTTGCTACGATCCTGGCTTACTTCTTTTGCTTCATTCACACGCACCGCATTCCTCATACACACTCTTCGGTTGAGGGTACTCCTCACTTGCCCTTTTTGCAAACGGAAATCCGTGGTCTCTGCCTACCCCTCAGGGAAACAGGCGTGACTTTATGCGTGTATGTTTAATAATATTCAAACATTCCCCCTGATCCTCGATTTCCTTTAAGCCCGTTTATAAGGTAACAATCGCCTATATCTCGCGCCAAAGGCTAATATTTCAGAGTACGGCTACCGACGAAAGCCGGCCTGCCTAATCGATTTACAGCACCTCGTTCTTACAAAAATATATATTTATTAAAGCAAACCATACTTCGTTTCTCCTTCCATTAGATAAATGCAAAGCTGCGGTGTCTTCTTACAGGGGATGAAATAAGGCTGAAACAATGAAATAGGTACCTATTATGCTACAACGCTGTAGTGGTATTTTCGTTTTACTTTTTCAATTATGTTGCGCTGTTATACAAAATTCTTTAGACTAGTCCAGGGTTGTATAAATATAAAATATGATACAAGTAGAGTCTTACTTTTGTTTGTGTTGGGGATTTTTACGATGCTTACATGATAGCAGTTATCCTAGTTTTTTCTATCTTAGGATTCAGGCATGACTATATATTTAATTAATTACTGTACAGGTACTTACATATGTTTAATATCTACATAATAATGTTCGATATTGATAACAATTTTAAAGAAAAGACTTGCAAAAAGTTGTGATACTTTCAGGTCAACCAGTAGAATGGGCAAGAATTGAAATTATTGTTGTCTTCATTCCATCTCTAGGTGTTTCTTCTAGATGGTTATTTGACTTGCTTCTTAAGCCACCGCTTATTTATTTTCTGAAAATCAGGATAAAAAATATCTTAAGTTTATTTTAATCAAAAAATAAAAAATATGCTTCATAACAACACAATATTTTACCTTTTTCTGTCTAATTCCTGAAGATATTAACTCCAAAAGTCTAAACTATTTCGTAGTGATAGCAGCGGCATGTGATACGTCTAACACTTTACATTAGGTACTAACGCCTGCGTATATCTATGCACCTAAACATACAAGTACACCAATCTATAAATAGAAATAGCGAGAGCACGATCCAGCTTTTAGTGAAAGCAAACATTACTTAAACGTCATCCGGCGTGTTGACTCCGCCATTGAACACATTAGTGCCAATCCAATATAAACAAAATCACCAACCCATATCATTGTACAGTCTACATCGAAAGAATACTTTGAAAATTAAATAAATTTTGTTTTTAATTTGAAAGATTTATTTTTCTAACGTAGTGTAAGCATCAGACATCATACATAGCGAAAGGAGAGAATAAGTAAGGATATTTTTTATAACACATTTTCCGCCGAGCTCAGAAACATTTAAAAAAAAAAAACATTTTTAAATTAGACCCCTTAACTCTTATTATATGATGTATACAAACCGCGGAAATCTAAAAACTTATATCATTTTCAAACCAACGATTAAATTATACCTGTCTTTGTCGATTGCATGGCAAAGAATAGATGTCAATAGACTTAACAAGGGTTTAAAGTAATGCCGGTATGATACTCGTTTATGAATAATAGGGTTAATGATTACTTATACTAACACTAAGTAAAGGTTTTCTTAGTGAAATATTACTAAGTTTAGAAAATCATTAAAGTTCTGGGCGGTTTAAGATGTAGATATTCTAGTAGTTGCTAAGTGTGGGTCGCAACTACAGAGCATAAGTTTCACGGTTTGAATCCTGATTCAGGCACAATGTTATTGGGTTTTTCCATTAGGTAATTTTCAGTAGCAGCATGGAGTCTAGAATAATGCCAGGTTGATGTCAATAGGCTCGCCCCTTATTACATTAGGACCTTTAACAAAACTGGCAAAAGGTGGGTGTACTTATACCTAGGTACACCTCTGCCTACTCCTTCGGGGAACACTTTAGTATTCTGTACTAAAATGCCAATACCTTTTAATTTAAATGCTTTATAGAACAACAACAGCTGTGATATCTTTATAATCCTTCATATTCTTTGCTAGATCATCATTCAACAAGTGTACACATTCTCAAGGAGTGGACATTTCAACAAACAAATCTAAAAGTATATACAGCTTCTTATAAAAGATTTGATTGTTTTATTTTTCTCGTTTACAATCACATCAAGTTACTTTTATCTTTTCAAATACCTAACGATTTCACGATAATGTATTGAAGAATAACACTTTGCAGTGAGCTGTGTCTATAAGTGTCCCTAATTAGATTCACATATATATGCCTACCTATAATACCTACCTACAATATACATGCCTTAATTAGTTGGTACTGTGGCGTGTTCATAAAAACATTAATCTATTCCATTGATGTGTACTATATGTGCACCTCTGCCTACCCCTTCGGGGAATACAGGCGTGATGTTATGTTTTATGTAAATATTTAAAAATTTACTCTATTTTTCCAGGTCAGCAAAAACATGATATTTAGCAGTGAAAAGAATTGCCAACTAGAAAAACTTTTTGGTATAAGTTTAGAGACACATGCAGATGGCAAGACCTTAGTAGTTGCAGATTTTTTAACAGTAGCCAGGGCTATTTATACACCAAAAATTAAGGAAGGCTATTATTTATCAAAAATTAATGGCATTTATGTTAATTCATAAAACATAAACAATATTTTACAGAGAATTATTGAAGATCATAACAATCCAAAACTAAATAGTATTGTTATTTTCCATAAAACCTAATCGTGTACCAATATAATATACTACGATACATTTATGTAAAATATAATAATATTTTAAGTTTGAATTCAAACAAGCATTCGATTATATAGAACATCAAACGATCGTCTACAGTAAAAACTACAAAATATAATAAATCAACAATTTACCACGGTAAACACTGGCTGTATTTACGCGAAACATTATATCGAAAAAAGTTATTTTATCCGAGTGGGGTGTAGCAAAATAAATATCAGATCGTTTATCCGAATGCTCGGCTGAATTCAATAAGTTAGCGAACTTGCACCGAGGCGAATCTCATCCCAATAACGAAGTCACCGCAACGATTGTTCGATTTTGTTCACGGATATATTGTTGTAGCAATATAACAGTAGCCGTAACACGTACGGGGCCCTTCTCGTCATCCCTTCAACGCCAAATTGAGTTACCCAACAGAGTTAATAAAGAGGTCTGGTCGTGCCTAGAATCACAAAAGTACAGTAACAGCCACGACTTTAATATAAAGCAACTTGAAATTAGAAAAACGCCGTACGGCACAACAGACGTGGCCTTTGTTCGATGGAAATCGCTCCCTTGATGGTTATTAAATCCGGGATTTATAGGATCCCCAATCACGAGTCGTGGGCTATTAGAGAATTAGCAAGGTTTAAAGCTTAGATAAAGGTGACAGGGCTTTAACTATGCATGTTTATAGCCAATCCGAATTAATTAACGCGACAGTGGCAGTGGCTTAGCATTGTAAATGTTCTTTAATTTACAAAGTGTTATTTTTATAGATTGTCATTATAAAGTTATATTAAATTCACATACTGGTTAGGATTTAAAAGAGTAATATCATTATAATTTGATTTAGTTACTAATAATAACAGACTATAACTGTCCCACTGCAGGGCAAAGGCTTCTTCTCATATAATTAATTGAGCATTAATCACCACGCTAGCTCACTGCGGGTTGGCGATTCCAGATAATTAAATCCAGGTTTCCTCATAATGTTTTCCGTTGCCTTTAGTCAATGTTGTCTTAGAACAACTAAGAAAGTTTTTATAACATTGAAAAAATCACATTGATACTTGCCCGGGCTTAAACCTGCAACCTTGTGCATATAAATCTGGTATGTTAACCACTAGGCCACCAAGCACACGACATAGTAACTATAATCATTAAAATAGGTACTGGCTACTGTTCCCATTTCCCAATGCCTTATACTTACTTACACTATAGTTATTTATGCATGCAAGAATATAGACAAATAAATTTATATTACTACGTAAACACTGACCCATTTAACTTTATTATTTATCCAACAGCCAGACAACAATACGCCAGACTCGCAAACTGTCTAATACCAGATACCCAAATCCCTTATCGTCAATACTACTAAACTGTTAGTACACATTGCAATTCCCAGCACGGAGCTTTACGCTACACGATTACATCGCACGTGGAGCTTGCCAACTATCAACACCTTAAGACAGGAATACCTAAGCACCTCCGCCGTTCTAACTTCACCCCTCGTTTAGCGAACAAAATATAATCGCTCGCCTCTTCGTTTAGTATGATTAGCTAAATTACTTCACTCCACAGTTAAGTAGTTAAAGCTTCAGAACTGGAAGACAACTTAGTTATATAACGAGACGATGTTCTAGCTCGACTTCTATTGGAACAGTGGTACAGTATGGACAAACTAGTGAAGCTGGGGATCCTAATTGGTATTGTGGTTGAGAACGCAAGGACGGAGCGTTACCTCTTCGTTTTGTTTACAAGTCGGGTAGTTATTAATAACTTCTCAGTGACAGTCCTGAATTACTGACGTACGTACTGAGCTTATAACTACTACCTACTATTTACGCTGTTAGATACATTTGGTAAAGGAAACAAGAAGTATAAATGTATATAAATAAACACTAAGTATATAATGTTACATTATGTGCAGAGAAAAGGTGGTTAATGAACAACGCAAAATCGAAAAAGGCCCTATTTAGGTAACACATATTTTTGTACCTACTACACGAATATCATTCTAATAAACAAACGTGCTTAGGTTTTGCAATTGTTCCACAGTCAGTCGAAATTTGTGCCATAATCAAAATTAAATTAGCTATCCGTCTAGAGCAACTGCTTTCAATTTTCGCCGCGAACAGTATATAACCCCTACAAATTTATTAAACGAAGCCTTTCAGTAAACTTACTTCGATGCGAACCCCGCCTAATAATGAGACACCGGAGAGTTTGCCAAATTAATTTAAACCCAGTGCATCTCACTAGCAAGAAAACTGAAACTTAGCTTCTTGAAATATAATACAATATTAATTAACTTTATAGTGGCATACTATTTCAAGTATATCAAATTCGTGCGTGTATTATAGAGTACCTAATAAGTTTTGATATTATTATGTACAACGTAACGGTAATTGAAGTATTTTCTGTAAGATTTCATAGTATGTGATAAGGTTTTGAATGAAAACACTTAAAAAATTATCATGCCCATACATTGAAACTACTTAGTGCCTATAAGAGAATATATTACACTACATTTCTTTCGCGACAGGATTCGGCTGGGGAAGAAAGGTTCTCGAACGACGACCACAAACAGGAAGACGCAGCGTTGGCAGGCCTCCCACCTGGTGGACCGACCATATCGTCAGAATTGCGGGTAACCGGTGGATGCAATTGGCAAGCTGTCGTTCATTGTGGCGTTCTAAGGGGGAGGCCTTTGTTCAACAGTGGACGTCTTCCGACTGATGATGATTATACTACCCATATACAGGTATAGGGCATATAATTCCACAGTCAATAAAAATCTTTGTCGGTAATACTAGAACGTTGATAGCAGCAGGCACGTTGCTCTCCGCCTCTCCACCAAATGATCTCTCTATTACCTTTTACGAAACCCGCTTAGGATAGCCGATGCCCGTACTGTCCCTTACGGATTTGGCTTTGTAATGCAATACAGTTGGAGGCATGGGAGCGTATAAGAGCATAACACTGAACAAGAGGAGTAAACTACTTACAATGTGCCTTTTATCGGAAAATATGGAAAAAGTTTTGGATTGGAGGCAATTATAAAAAAATTTGGTACTGAACTTGGACAAGAACTTTAAAATTTCATTGCAAAAAGCTAAAATTCAAAAGCAACCAGTGGTAAAAATAAATATTTAATATTCTTGCTTAAACGTATTATTACATACTTGACATTACATACTTATAATAACAGCCTATGTTCCACTACGGCCCTTACTAACCTTACCATCTAAGCAGGACAGTTTCCGATGTGTACGCCGCGCCGCTAGGTGCAGTGTAGTGTGGCATTTCGCTTCCACTACGCAATATGTCCTGCTTTAAGAGTAAATAGTAAGGGGGCAGGTCAAAGGCTCATAGCTATATAGAACAAATAGGTATTACTCCCAAAAATTTAATAACACGTTATAAATAAATTTAATACTACAAGACCAGTAAAGTTGCACTTTTCTATATTATCATTCGACGCCACGTGTTCCCTTTCAACCGCAGATTGCGGATGACTTTAATCAAGGCAGAACGAATGCCCAAAAACAGGCGAAAAGTTACATAAATTCCTGTTGGGAGTTTGTTAAATTGTATTTTTCCTTTGACTGAACTTTCCATCCGGAGTAAGAGGACTCAAAGTAAAATAAATAAGTTTCCTCGAGAAATCAGTGTTCATCTCGGCAAAAACGAAAATCAGACTAATATAATAAGTGCAGAACTTTGGACGTATGCATGCTTAGGACTGTAAGAATTGTTGAGACAGTTGGTAAATGAAAGGTACTTTAAGACAAGAAATTGTACTTTCCACTGAAGAGTGAGTAACGGCAAGTTTTCTAACTCTAGGTGTAAGGGGGCTTTGGGTTTAATCTATTACTTCAGGTGATGCTAAGGTGTTGAATTTCCTAATGAATGACAGTTTTGAATCGAAATCATGAGACTAGACTATAATTGCGCTGCATAAAGGTGGTCTTAATAGACTTGATTGAACTCAAATATCTAATAAAATCGGACTGAAAGTGAGTATTTATGAATTGTATCTAACTTTATATTTATTTAAAAAGTATACCTATGATTATTTGGTGACTTGATCGTGATTAATCGGTTATGGTAATAGTGTACCTACCTACTATAAACATGTTTTATTGGACACTGAACCAAATTGTGAATGGAATGTTCATTATAGTGCTTCGTCGTTGACCTGATTTCAGTATTTGTACTTACTGCATAATAAACAATCATCGTAATTATATATTGAAATCAGCCGTTGTATGAATACCTCATTATTTTGACAAAACACAAAAAATAAAGGCGGAATTTTTATTCAGATATATAGTCATTGGATTTAATGGGATGCATTTCATTTGTTTCCTTCTATGTTAACCAGCTGAATACCGTGATCTTGACCCTGGTAGTCAAGTTAGTATAATATTAACTACCCAACTGCAAAATAAGATGTATTTACTTTTCTATTTTCTAGTACCACTAAGTAAATAAAATTTCTGTTCATAAAATTTCTATTCAATACATTAACACAGCCATCATTTTTAATCAACTGATACCAGTCTACATACAATCCAGAAACCAGAAACTTTTATAAAAGTGACATAGACGGAACTTATCTTCAAATTAGACACAATAGTTAAACATTAGACACTAAAACAGATACAAAATATAAAAACATTACTGGTCAGTGAGAAATATTTCCTACAATCCCTTGCGAAACGAAAAAGTATACAATGTTTGCGTATAGTAAGCACAGAACAATTGTGAAAGGTGTATACATGCAGCTGTCATACATGTGTGAACATAGGTACCCGTTAACGTAGTGAAACTATCAACGACTATCTCTTACGGCAACAAAGTGAGGGTGAGATTCAAACGCCAGCCGCCGTACTGTTAGTACCTCTACCATGAGTTTTCGCACCTAAACTCGCTAGTGACCACGTAAAATATTGTTCTCCTGATCGAATTTCGAACTCGGCGGCCTATCTTGTCTGAGTCTAGTCAACTACGCAGGAGATATTATAGTACACAAGTAAACTCGCAAACATAGGTGAACTCTCTATTCCCTCACGCGCATAGACTGATGGGACGGCAGAACGACACGACTGGAGAGAGATCAGGCGCAGGACTAACGCCTTAACGTGCCTTCCGATGGGCGGAGGGGTCTGGACATGTGAAAACGGTCATCCATCCCAAGACTGACCGCGGCGTGCACGACTTGGCTTTGCAGATCAACTGATCTGCGAGGTAGCTGTGGGCCCCTCGTCAAAAAATTGTATGGCAAACTTTAAATCCCTACGTAACCACTAGAGTCGCTGTTTTGTTGATAGCGAGTTTACGTGCGAAAACTTATAGTTGAGGTACTGTTCGGATATCCGCAGGGGAGGAGCTTCTCTAAAATTTCGACAGCCAGAGATAAGTGGTTCAATAGAAAACGTTCAGAAAATAAAAATTTGATGTACACGTCTGGTCAAATATGAGTATATTCCTGTGCAATTGTCGCAGAGTCAGTATTAGTATTTATTTAAAATGACGTCCTAATTGTTCGTATTTGTTAAAAATAAGCCAATGTTTTAATGTATTATTATTATAGTTATGAGTGTGATTTACCTGAAATAAATGATTTATTATTAATTTATAACCTCACAATTTTCTAGGACATATTATACTATTAATCATCACACTCTTCAAACTCTTTCAAATGTTAAAAGCTTCATATAATAAATAATGTGATAAATAATAAGAAGTATGCCAGAATCGTAGCAGATGGGAATCCGTGGTCTCTGCCAACCCCTCTGGGAAACAAGTGTGACTTTATTAATGTATGCAAATAACAATCCTGTACAATTAATAGATATATATAATTAATAGATAGATAATAATTATAAAATGTGGAAGGCTTGATCTGGTTCGTTTATTATAAAATCTCATACCTATTCGTTTTTAATCTATCTGAAATCTTTTTTCTATTTAAATGTTCTGCCTAACTAAAATACTTATAAAAGATTCTGAATATCCCTATTAAACCATCTACCCAATATAAAGTTCCTAAAAGAAGAATAAACTGTTGACCAAATAGTACGTATAAATTTAATAGAGTCCGTCGCATTAATGAGTCAATTAGCTGTATTCAAGCCCCAGCAATTTAGGTCTAGAGATCGAAATTTAAAACCTCAACAACGTAATATTCAATTAAAATATATAAATTCTTAAAATTATTGTAAATATAATATATAAAAAAGTTTCTATGCTGATAGGAATTTGACTTTTTTTCCACCGAAACGTTAGTTTATTTTATTTGTGGCATAAAAAATATTAATCTAGATATTTTGATATATGACAAATATGTTTGTTTAGTTTCTTAAATTTCTGCTAAGTTTTGCGAGAGCAATCCATCTTAGGACGAATATTTGAATGAACCACAGATACGTCCCCACGTGTGTGCAGTGTGATTATCTTCTGTTCAAACCTTATAAAGGACCACGTTTATTATAAGTACCTAAGTATATAAATGTATTCACACGGCTTTCAATCAGCATACATGTCATGCTCTAACGTTCGTATCAAACGAAACAACATCAATAAAACTGTTACATCATTTCATAATTCAATTTATTTACCAGTACCTGCCTAATAATTTAGTATCGGATGCCTTTATCACATTTGCCATAGCACTTCTCTAATGTTACCATAAATAGGAATCTGGCGATTGCATTACCAATTTAATTATTATAGTTTCAGATCATATGAGGAGTATCGGAGGTCGTTTATTATTTAACCGTAATAGCCAGGGTAGCCAGCGTAGCCAGGGTATCCATTATAGACAGGGTAGCCAGCGTAGCCAAGTCCGCCGTAGCCGTAGCCACCAACCCCGCCACCGATTCCGCCACCAATTCCGCCGCCGATGCCAGCGGAGAGTCCAGCGCTCAGTCCTGCACTGAGGCCGAGGTTTGCTCCAGCACCAGCGCCCACGACGCCACCTAAGCCAGCACCACCATAGGGGAACAACGTCCGACGCTCACTGTGTAATTGTTCTAAATTACCTTCCCTGCCAACTTTAGGGCCGTCACTGTCGTCTAAGTGGTGATGAAGATGATGCTCATGGTGACGCCGGAATTCTGACTCGAGACTGCTTGGCTCCGCCTGACACGCGATGACTGAAGCGCAGAAACATAACTGCAATACAGAAGTAAAATGTATATGAAAATGAACAACGAATATTACCAAAATCAAAATGTGGGAAACAGATCTCTTAAAACAATTCAATTGCCAATACATTGTCAGTGTTTATCTTTGCTTGCAATTAAGATACACAAGTAAAAAAGGGGTACATCATAAGTATTTAATAATAATTATGTTTTTTTCCATAGATGCAAATAAAATACGAAAAAAGAAACTTTCTTCTATAACATAACTAACAATTCAATGTTTAATCATAGATACTACTATTTTTTGTTAAACTTACCAGAACGTAGGATTTCATTTTAGTTTCTACACTAGCGTGCTGAGCAACTTCTACGAATGGAGTGAGTCCAATGCTGGCGACTATATAAAGGCAATGTTAAAGTACATTTTGACGATAGAAATAAATCGCTATTAGTCACGGTTTCCTAAACAAATTATACTTTAGTTTACACGAAATAGGAACCGATTATTTAAATGTTATCATTAAACAATTTCTTAAACACAATACAATTATATCCGAAGCCGATATTATTATTGTCTATATTTTTATCGCGTTCGGACAATGAAACCTGCCATTAAAGTTAACAGAACTACCTCTTCAAAAGTATGATTCAAGAATTAATAGTGTTTTATTGTTACACGAATTGTTTATACGGTTATTATAAGACTAATTTACCTGTTTGTCGCAGTGGCTAGTTTTATAATATAAACAGAGAGCGATCGGGTTTGATTCCCGCACACGGCGTTTTCTTAATTTTTAGTGCATTCGAGACCTTTTCTTTACGTAGATGACACTAAAAAGTTTATTGTGATGGTTACTTTTACAGTACTTTTTAGGTTCTGGACCTCAAATGGAAAACCGGAACCCTTATAAGATCACTCTATTGTCCGTCTGTCTGTCAACCCATATTTTTCAAGAACGTGTGAAAGTATTAAGTTAAAACTAATATCAATGCTCGGGTCTTATTCACCAAATCAATTGACGTCATCGTTTATTCGATTGAAGTGACGTCACACCCATCTAGTTCAGGATTTTTGTACTTCTACTGTTACAGCATGACCCAATTGTTTTATGGAGACAAATTATGTATTGCTGCTGCAGTCAAGCCAGGGTGTCAAGGCATCATCACTCGTGAAGGCGCTTTTCTTGCACTCGAATTCAAAATTTATCTCACGATTAACGTCAAACTAGGTAACTAAGTTATAACTAATCTAGTTAGTCTTAAATAAATTATATGATTATAATGTTTTCTTTGTCAACATACAAGTGTATGTTATTACGTTTGTATTCTCCAAACGGTTAATAATGAAGAGATGCGTTGACAGATATCTCTAGTTTTCACAATTAATTTGTCAGAATGTCTGGAGTTTACATGGCCTTTCTAGCATGTATAGTCCCTATAGGTATAAAGTCATAACTTACCACTAAACATTAAATGGTCTCCCTGTACGTGAAATAAGTTTTACGTAATGTAGAAGTACCTTTGTAATTGATTTTGTACCAAATTACTGAAATAAATAATAGGTACATCAATATTAAAACATCATTGGGCTATTTAATATTTTATTGATGATAATTTTCTTTTCATTAAAGGAATCAACAGTCTAGGTGTCTTGGAAAAATCTAAGAGATTTGATCTAATTAAATATCATGTCATTGGAAACCGTATGTCACATTTTTAACATTGCTGTGCCTAGGTTTGCATTAAAAATCTGAAAAATTAACATTGGGCCTGATCTCTCTGCAGTCCTGTCGGTCTGCCGTCCCATAGGACTATAAAAGAGATGAAATGAGGAGTGCACATGTGTTTGCGTAATTGGCTAGTCTCAGATGAGATGGCCGCCGTGACCAAAATTCGGTCAAGAGAACATTATTTTTATTATTGTGCACTTGAACCCGGTCTGAAAAGCGTAAAAAAATGTTAAATCCTATTAAAATTATCAGACTTACAATCATTCAATAAGCTAGAGAAAGGTGTTTTTTTCGTTCTTGTGCGTCTTCGTGTGTTCCTGTTTAGGCTGTGAGTTTTAGTATAAATTTCGACGTTTAGGCCCTATTTCACAATACCCAAGCAGTCACTACTCAATGAATCAATAAATTATTGGCCTTCTCATAGTATAAGGACAATACAATACATTCAATGTAATTCTAAACGTGTGTGATTTGACACGTTCAGAAACACGTTTTATGAGTTTCGCGTTGGGTACTAATCATAACTGGCGACATTGGTGTAGTATTAAACCTAATCGATTTAATAAGTTTAAAAATGATTGACTCTCTCTTTCTTTCCTGTATCGTGCCAATTTTCATACATCAAATAATTTCACACTCCTAAGAATCTATGAAACATACAAAATCACACATTTGACCCACGCGGGAGTCGAACCCATAAGCGTTAGCAAAACTGCGCCTATAAACCTATATAGCTGGATAATTTTTATATCCCAGCATTGAAGGTTACGTTACTAAGAAGTAGGTATACACTAAGTACAAAGTCTAGCTATAACCCAAATAGATAAATAATATTCCTAAAAAAACAGAGCTAATTTTATCTTACTATGGGTCAGAGACTGAAGACAATATATTTTAGTACCCAGTGTCCAGTATCATTTACTCAAAACACATTGTAATTGTGATCATATATAGGAATAGCAATATGCAAAAATATTCAGGATGAAACTAAAGAAACTAAAAAGATGTGTAACATATTAGCCCCATGTCACACATTTCATATGACTACTTGCGATGAAATAAAAAAAAACTTGATTTTCATAACACTTTATTTTCCGATACCAAATCCAAATTTATTAAATACTTTAATAAATTACCTGGTTATGACGTACTGTTTCAGTTACTAACTGTGTTTAATTTACTGCAATCAGTTATTTGAGAAATAAAACCACGTATATTCAGTTATATTTAGTAAATGGGCCCAGGGACAATTAAAGGACTGTAGACACCGAGAGCTCCACCACCATACGCACCGACTTGCCCGCCGACATGCCCACCGAGATGTCCACCGAGGTGTCCACCTAGATGACCACCAATATGTCCGCCCAAACCAGCGCCAACACCAGCGCCACCGCCAATACCAAGCAGACCAAATCGGCTTTCTAATTCTCTATTACGGATAGGGCCATAATTTGGTATCTGTCTACGGTAACCAGCGCCAAGAACACCGCCAAGTCCACCACCAATGCCTCCACCAATGCCTCCGCCAATACCAACGTCGAGGCCAGCGTCTATCCCAGCATCGACGCCAGCGTCAATACCACCATTAATGCCAGCACCAGCAACGCCTGCCACAACTGGTCCATAACCATAGGGACCATAACCATAAGCTAACCCTTGTCTGCCAACTAGTCTAGTTTCGCGTAGTTCTGCTCTGCGGAGGTTATCTTCAAGGCTACTGTCGTGGAGATGGTGCAAGTGCAATGCATTGACTAGGCATGTGTTAGCTACTGCTACAGCAACAAAGAGTACCTGGAAATAACATACAAATGTTAGTCGTACTTTGCTATATTATAAAAACTTAAGAGTTCATTTATAAACCAACTAGCTTTTGCCCGCGGCTTTGCCCGCGTTAAGTAGCCTTAGTCCTTTCTCGGGTTTTAATTTTTTTTACAATCTACATGCCGAATTTTATCAGAATCGTGAAGGGTAGTGAAGACATATCCGACAGACAGACAAAGTTACTTTCACATCCATAATATTAGTATGGATGAATGTTTTAATAAAATAATAAATGACAAGGGCGTAAGGTAAACATACATGTTTTCTAAACTGATAGTAAATTTAACCAGTTTTGCCTACGAATCCCTCTATCAAACTAGTTCTGCTAACTATGTTGGTAAGAACGCCGTCTGATTTCTGGAACCCGTAATTGGAATGCTATTAAACAGAAGGAATTACTATCGCATTTCAGAGGATGGATGTTTCGTTAATGTAGTGGTCATAAACTGGATTGCTGAGCGAGAAGTCCTGGGTTCGTATCTTGAGGATGTCATTAGGTTTGTTCCGTTAGGTAATTCAGAAGCATCACGAAATTTAGATTTATTTAATGGCAATAAGCTAGCTCCCTATGACATTAGACTTAAAACATAATTAAAATATCGGTATACTTTACCTCTGCAGCAGGAAGAATACAGGCGAGAAGTTATACAAAGTTAGTGAGCCGTTGGTTATAGTACAGTCGACCAAAATATGGTCTAGGAACCTACGGTTGAGGTTCATTAGAACGTCATGAAACAACAAGAATGATTTTCCCTTGCAATAATAGTATGAAGTTACGTCATGTGTCAAGTTTACATTGTCACAGCCAACAACAACTCACCACCTTGTCTAAGCATTATTTAATTCAATTAATCGATTCAAAAACAGCTATAGTTACTATACCATTGGTTTGGATTTTGATTGTTCTCGGTAATTGGACCTCACAGAAACTTTAGTCAAAACTGGTAGATAATTTACTTGGCCGACCGAATTTCGCACTACCAGAATCTAGAATAAATAAATATGGGTATATACTTTGAATCCCACTTACCAGAGCGTAAGTATTCATCACAGTTAGTTCCAGTATGGAGTCCGGCTTAAAGGTAACCAGCAGAGATCGCAAACAAGACTGAGCGAGTCTATTTAGGTGGCAATATAATAAAATTCGAAGCTAGAACTAAATCGCTATTCGACATGCCCATACAAATCAATTTATTATATATTTTACATGTAATATGACCGGATTAGTAAATGTTTTCATAAAAATAATTTAAGTGTTACAATATATGCTAGCTCGTGGCGCGGGTTTTTTTTTAAAAAAAGTCTATTATACATATAATAGACTTTTTTAAATATTTCATTATTTATTTACTGTAAATAGTTAGAACAGAAACGTATATAAGACACTTTTCGAACTAAATAGCGTCGGTATTTTCTAATGGGTTGCTCCAAGAAGAATCGATAAAATTAAAAAGTCATTGTTTTTATGAAACATGTAAGCAGATAATTATATCGATGGCCCCATCGAATAAACGTACATTGGCACACACTGAAAAAAATGTTTTTACATCCCATCCAGTACCTATCAATTTTTTTTCTCAAGTTTATGTCCAAAAATAGGCAATAATAAGCAATGAAACCTTTCTTGTATGGAAAATAATAATGTTATATCACAAGAATAAAAATATATAATGGTTCTTCATGATTTGTTCAAGTTATTATACAAGTTAGAAGTCAATATTCTTCACTATACAGTACATTTACCTTTACTCAACCATACCTATTCTTGTAAATTGAATTCAAATTCAAATCCCTTATTTGCAGAATATGAATAAAGGTGTTACTATAAGTATTAAATTCAAATGTTTTAATTACTTCCAAGGAGTTTTATACTTAATTCTCCACCAAAAAATCATTACCTACTATAATAAGCACTACCTATAGTTTAACACAAGATGATAGTGGTACCTACATACAAAATACAACTGTCAAAATATGTACTGAAAAAAAGCACATGTTAAGAACAATAGGACCTCATTAGACAACAATAACGAATCATAAATTTGTAACATTATAGGTACTCATTATGTTACACGAACCGGACTAAATGTTAAAAATACTGGCTACAGACGAATTCTCGTGACTGTCGCAACCGTAGCATAAATAATACTCTTAGCAACTTCATGTCAAGTCTCAGTATTTGGTCCTATTAAAAAACAGGAACAGGAAAATATCGTAAAATACTTTAGGAATAACAATGGAAACTGAAACTTGTAAGTCGGAGCTATGTTTTAATAACAACCTGTTTTACACGTGCCTAAGTACGACTATCATCACACTAATATTATAAAGGCGAAAGTTTGGAGTGTGTTTGTATGTTTGTTACCTCTTCACATTCAAACGGGTAGACCGATTTTGATGAAATTTCATATGAAGGTAGCTGACATCCTGGATTAGGCTACTTTTAATCCCGAAAAATGTAGCGGGTAACACCGCTGGACGCAGCTAGTTTAACATAATTATTTGATCCTTAGCTACGAACTAAGGAAGTGATTTTATTCCTTATAGTAATGAAGATTCAAAAGACGATTATTACGTATACGCTATGATATTCGCTTAAAGCTTGTATTAGACAGGTTCCTATACAAGCCTAGAGCGGGATTTCCGAGAAACCAAAATGCTTTTTGTAGTTATAACGGTCTTTGACACTCATCCAGTGTTTGCCAACACCTTGTACATGCTTTAGTAACAATCATAGACACACGCAATATTAAAATGGTTTATTTACTTACATGGTTTATTAAACATAGTTTAATCGTAATTTACTTCTTGTTGTTTCTATTTCCTCTCTTTGCAGATTCCAGTCTATAAAAAAAAATAACAAATCAATATATTAATATTGTATCAATTACAGTTATCTCATAATTGAAATGTTTAATAAAAAGAATTAGCCTTACTCATTAATTGTATCTGTATTAAGTTCCTTCCATGTAGTTGGTGCGTTTTAAATGCATGAAATTTTGACAATTATATTCCCACAATAAATATAATGTGGGGGCCACACAGATAAAATATGATATGCCCAGCGTAAAGTACAGTCAGCAGTCCAATTCCTGAATTCTGAGCTCGGTGAGCTCAAATCCGAGAAAACAAGTCGGGGCACATTCAGATAAATAACGTCAAAACTTATTAGAGATAATAAACCCTGATCAAGGTGGACACGAACGCGGGTTCGACTTTAAAATAACAACACTATCTCTCTATATCGATAAAAAAATCGGTTAGTAAAAAAATATCAAAAAATACTTCTAGCAATGAATTTACTCAGAAATTTAAAATCGTATTCGTTTACTCTTATCAGAACCATTTCGAATAACTAATGGTAGGAAATTAACGTTTCAGCACAAAACAATAAATTAGCATTCAACATTGCTGCCTCTGTTTGCTTTTAACACAGGTACTAGTATCAAAATGCATAATAACATAACATTCAATACAACATCACGCCTGTATTCCCCGAAGAGTTAGGCAGAGGTGCACGTATAGTACACCCACATTTCGCCAGTTAGATTTTTCCAGATTCCAGACTCCAAGCTGCTACTGAGAATTACCTAATGGAAAAACCCAGTAACATTTGGCCCGACCCGGGATTTGAACCCAGGATCTCGTGCTCAGAAGCCGCGCTTAGCAACCACTAGACCAAAGAGGCACTCCTAAAACAGAGTTTACGATGTGGCAGCGAGACGTCACATTACACTGCACGGAGAAGCGTCTCGCGTAAGGGGTAGTTAATTTTTACCACAGACATCATTTTTCACCCAATTAATGACAATATAAATGTGTATATATTACTTATTTCTCTATACCCCTTCGGAGAATACATACGTGATGTTATATTAACAAATACCCGTTTTAATACAATTTGCTATGCAAAAGCCTTTTATTGTGATTTATCAAAAACAAATCACATCCTCAACTTTTTGTAACCCTATAATTTATATACAGAAGACAGTAAAGTCAAAGAAGACCCAAATATTTTTTAAAGGCTTTTTTTGTTTTATAAAAGGGGAAACGACCATGTCGGGCCAACGGGTCGTCCGGCAATGCCCCACCTTCACCAGCCATTACATCAACACTAACAGGCTTTTTATGGACCCGGAATATAAAGCAGCAGGAAGGGGGTTAGGTTTCCAGGTCTCGTTACTCACCGTGAAAAACGCAGCATTCAAATGTTTCTTGGTAATTTCGGAATTCTATTTATACATCTTTGGTAACCCCGTAGTGGTTTTGTAAACAGTTTTATTACAAACGGCTTGGTTTTGCCTTTGAACTCGGCCTGCAAGACTTTATAGGCCAGGGTTAACTATGGTATAATTATTATTATTACTTTATAACTGAATATTAAATATCAGCAATAAAATACTGGAAACTAATAAGTCAGTCAGCTAAATAAAATAAATGTTAGTGTCTTAGTTACTACTAAAAGACAGATTTTTGATGTTATTCTGCTATAATAAATATTACCATTTTTTTAAACAACTCGTACTCGCCTATGGAATTCTGCACCATGATAAACCACCATAAGATATCACTGACGCTGTGGAACTCTGGCTAGAGTTGCTAGTAATACTTATCTGAAATTTTGCTCGGTCTCTAACTGAGGACGGGCTCGTAGCTAAGAGGCTACCGCGCGAAGTTAAGCCGTGCTCGCCACGGTCGGGCTTGTGATAGGTGACCGTTTTCACATGTCGAGACCCTCCGTTCTTTGGAACGCACATTAAGCCGTTGGTCCTGCGCCTGATCCCTCTCCGGTTGTGTTGGTCTACCGATTATGAGAGTGAGGGAGTGCACCGGTGCTTGTGCGCAGACTTATGCACTATACTCGTAATATGTCCTGCGTAGTTTGCTAGTCTCAGCAAAACATTATTATATTATTCAACAGAATAAAGGTAAGCAGAAAACTCAAGTCTTGGGATTGTGTCAAATAATATTACACTCTTTACAAACTATTATATGAGTTTTATTATTATATTACACACAACAATTCTCTTTCGACTGTGAGAAAGCGTGTCGAGAACAAGAAAAATGCCAGAAGTTTACTAAATGATACCAGCTGCACGCAATCATTAGACTTTTAATATCCTGAAGATTCTGTAGTCTGTATATCTTTTTATTACTTATGTTGAGCTATGAGTAGAATTCAATTGTACTAAGTTTTTTTTAGTTGAGTAAATAGTTATTTTATCACTTCTGATGGACCAAAACTCCACCATAATTGCCACCATAACCATATTGGAGACCAGGCCCTTGAGGCAGATTAGGGCCCAGATTAGGAGAACGATTGCTATTGCGACCACGGAAAGTTGATTCTATGCGACTCGCCGCCGCAGCTGCCAGGTAAGCTCCAGCCGCAGCTCCTAGTTTAGCCCCAAGTGCACCAGCGAGACGACCGCCCAGGTACCTTCCTGCACCAGCACCAATTTTAGCGGCTACCCCGGCCAACCCTCCAGTTGCTAGGTCACCGAATCGAGTTTCATCAATCGGGAGCACGTCATTCAGGCTACCATTTTCATAATGTTCCAATAAAGTCTCTCGTTCTTGTTGAGTTAGTTCGTTCAGCAAAAGGTTCCGGTCAGCATCGGAAATAGCATCAAGTGCTTTTTTATCCATTTCTTCAAGTTCAGCCAGTCGACTGTTTACCATAGGTTGTGGAAGTTGCAGTACAAGCTGTCGTAGAGCTACACCATTTTGCAATTTTTTTAATTTTGGAGCCTTATAAGAATCTGGAATATGTAAAGTTTGTAGATTTGGTTCTTCGATCCTCCATGAATCACCTTGCCTTACAACGGGGTGGTTAAATCGTGGCAGCAACAAATACGCTTGACACATGCTGACCATGACCATCAGGAACAACTAAAACAAATAAAGAAATACCTGTTACTTTATTATGAACAAATATCGCTTGTCCTGATAGAATCTGTCTTGTGGTGATAGTCAGGTACGTCTACTGCAAACCAAGAAACTCATTTTCGTTTTTCAGAACTAGCAATTGAATAGCATAGAATACCGGTTGGTGTTCTATGAAATATAGGTATGGTTAATACAGTAAATATTTGGTAATGATTTGACGGACTAAGCAGAATTATTAAAAATTACTGCCTATTTTTCTTTTGGCAATACATAGGTACAGCAAAGCACAGTATATTTTAAAATCTCAGTTTCTTATTCAATTTTACTAAGTGCCTTACTCACCACAATATATTTTTTCATTATTGTTGGTATAGTTCCCCTGTATAGCGCGAACTGCCAAGACTGGGGTGTATTGAGGCGGCAATATAACAGGTTTACGATAGAGTTATAGAGGCATTAGTAACGGCTTAGAGAACAAATTATTACGTAGTTTACAT
Organism: Abrostola triplasia; assembly: GCA_946251915.1. NCBI lineage: Eukaryota > Metazoa > Arthropoda > Insecta > Lepidoptera > Noctuidae > Abrostola > Abrostola triplasia. The sequence goes on from OX276433.1 coordinate 5,840,715, forward strand.
GTGATAAGAACTGATTATTCAAATGTTTTCACTCTAACATATTTGAAAATACAAATGTATGCATGTTTAATACCGACTAATCTAAGCTTACGGATTTGCGCGTATTATTATGGGTACTGCGCCGTACATATTATAATAAGCTAGTAATTATAAACTAGGTATAAGAATTTAATTCGGCGGCACGAACTGAGCCCTAGACGAATAGAAATTAAATAGCAGAAATTATTCCAATCAATTTCTATTCGGTTAGGGCTATTTCATAGATTACATAGTAGAAATATGTATAAAACTGTCTTAGGCGATTTGCTACTTACGCCCCTGGAATTTTGTTTTTCAAAAATCTTTTGGAGGGACGGAATGAGAGAAGAGCTTTGCCGAGTAGAGGGACAGTTCCGATTTTTCATAACAATAATAAAACTTAAATTATCTAAATAACAACCAAACATAATTTCATATTATATAATTTCCTTACTGTATTTATTCCAAATTAACCTCCTCCTCCTCGCGTCGTTTTCCCAGTAGGTGTCGTGAGTCGCTCTATAGGTGATACCTCGTAACTACAAAATCATGTGATTTTACATTTTGATGCAGAAATGTCCGTACAGCAGTCGGCCACCGTTCTGGTGCTACCCCGTATGGAGAGCAGGCTAATTTGACAAATTAATCGACTGCTTTGACATCTTGTATTTACAGCAGAAACATTTTTTACGGCATAAGCTAGTAACTACTAGTAGTGACTTCTAGTTATATTTCCTGTAAACATATCGTATGGTGGGACCTCGTAAGTAACGAACTGTGACTACATTACACGTTAATAGTTCCTAAGCTTAAACTATTAACAAAGCGAACGCATAGGATTTGGCACCGACTTCAACTTCGCTTATGTAAAGTGAAGTGAATAAATATTAAATTTCACTTCAGAGTTCGTGTTTTGTTGAAGAAATTTTTAGATTTATTTTTTTATAAGCTTGAACTAAACTTGCATTGTTTGTATGTATGTATATAGGTATGTCTTTTAGTTTGTTTAAGTCAAATCTCGATGCCTAAATTAGAACCAGTTCTTGACATCCACTTGAAATAAAATTTTGAACTTGTTTCAGAAACTACCTTGTTTTTTAGTAATGCTTACAAGTTTGTGAAGCTAATGTTTGTCATACAGACATAAACATAACATAACATCACGCCTGTATTCCCCGAAGGGGTAGGCAGAGGTGCACATATAGTGTACCCACATTTCGCCAGTTATGTTTTTAGGTCCTAGGTAGTAATGTAATAGGGGGCGAGCCTATTGCCATCAACCGGGCACAAATCCAGACTCCGTGCTGCTACTAAGAATTACCTAATGGAAAATCCAATAACACTTTGCCCGACCCGGGATTTGAACCCAGGACCTCGTGCTCAGCAGTCGCGCTTAGCAACCATTAGACCAACAAGGCAGTCAAAACAGAATCTCCATAAACAACATTTTTTAATTTTATGAGTGCCTTAAGAACTGTCAAAGTTTAACTAGAAATTGTGCAAAATAATTGTGCTGCTTCAAAAGCAGCTTTTGAAACTTTATACTGAATTTGTGTCTTAAAATAACCTACATATAGTGCATTAGATACTTATTAGTTATTAAGGTTTTTAAGAAAGTTGCGTTACAACACTAAAACCACGTACGCTAGTTTGTATGAAAATTACGACGAATTGACCTCTCCGAGTGAGCTGATCTTCGAAGAACCGATAACCGCTGGGGAAGAAAGGTTATCGAGTGGCGACCACGAACCGGAAGACCTAGCGTTGGCATACCTTTCACCAGGTGGACCGACGATATCATCAGAATTGCGGGCAATTGGTAGATGCATTTGGCAAACGGTCGTTCAGTGTGGCATTGTAAAGGGAGGCCTTTGTTCCACAGTAGACGTCTTCCGGCTGATGATGTTATGTTATGTTTCTTTATTAATGTTGACTAGGCGTCAAGATTCAGTGACGTTAGACTAGATTGGCCTAAAATTTTTTTTTTACTAATCAACTAAAAATGATAATGTCTTTCCAACAGCCAGAGTAGTAGTAGTAGTTTCCAGAGTTATTACAGAGCAGAAACGTTTTCGTAAACAATCGTATCTTCTACTTGCTCATACTCGACCGATATGTAAAACCAACACTACAACATTTACCGGGCAAAAATTATGACTGCGTGCTGCTACTGAAGAATTATCTCATGGAAAACCCAATAGCTAACTTCTGGACCCGGGAATCAGACTCAGGATCTCATGCTCGGCAGTCGCACTCTGTGACCAGTTTTTGGTTTTATTGTACGTAATGGTTACCTAGGGACAGCTGCTGTTGTTTCCATGGAATGTGATAAAAATATGGATACTCTTTATATAGTATTTTAGTATTACTAGCTGGCCCGGGAACTTCGTACCGCCTTCGCACAATTTAAACCTTCTCTAGACTTCTATAAGTGTTTTAACACCAAAATTAGCCTCATCGGTCCAGCCGTTCTCGAGTTTTAGCGAGACTAACGAACAGCAATTAAGTTATACTATATGTAGATATAAAAGAATATAGTAAGTAGCTGATAGATGACCTGACAATATCTCATTGAGGCAATGGCATACCTAATAATTGTCTTTATAAGGTACGCCTTTGCGGCAGATAATTCTTCCTTCGATAATTAAATTTTATTCTAGATTCCTTTTATAAACTTATAAGTAGGTACCATAAAATGGTTAAACTTGTAAAACGTCCTTACATAAGGTTACTCGTTGTATCTTGTATTACACCTCTAAATCTGTTTTCAATTCATATGTGTATATATTAAACATTAATTCTAGTCCAAATATTTCCTGTTACATATACCTATTTTAATCTGACACAAGTTAGGAAAAAAAATCAAACACTGCCCAAGTTCCATAAATAAATTTATTAACTAAATCATCGAAGAGAATTTCATATCAGCCAAAGTACACAACATAAAAAAATACTTATAAACAGGGTCCGAGCGAGTACATATGCCAATTCCGCGCATTGTGTTTGATTTGTGAATAAATATTGTATATGAGACAATTTTGAAGAGATGAATTATGCTGCTCAACCAACCAAAGGTCCACCGTATCCACCATAGCCGTAGGCGCCGCCGTAAGCAGCAGCATTAGCGGCTGCGTTGGCGCCGACGTGACCGCCGACGTGACCGCCGACGTGACCGCCGACGTGACCGCCGACGTGACCGCCGATGTGGCCGCCGATGTGGCCGCCCACGTGCCCACCAAGTTGGCCGCCCACGTGCGCACCAAGTTGGCCGCCCACGTGCCCACCAAGTTGGCCGCCCACGAGCCCACCAAGTTGGCCGCCGACGTAACCACCCGCGTTAGCATGGGCATTAGCATGGGCATTAGCATGGGCATTTGCATGGGCATTAGCATGAGCATTAGCGTGGGCATTAGCGTAACCACCACCGTAGCCGCCTCCGTAACCACCGAATCGCTCTTCTGTGTCAGGTACATCGCTGGGCGGTGCTATTCCAGATGCATAACCCTTGGGATAAGCTATATATTCTTCGTTATTTCTTGCTATCGCGTGTGCATTTCTGTTAAAATTATTTGCTTGAGATAAGGCGACTAGCGCGAAAACGAACAGCTGAAAAATATATAAAGTATATAATTTATTACAGATTTATATGCAACAATTAAACGCTTAGTACAGAGTCTACGAACATAACATGACATGCTTATTATATATTTTAAGGAACTAAAAGTTAAGAAGGAACAACCATTCCTTAACATCACTTTTCATTTTCATAATAGGTACCAAATTGTAATCACTAATCAATAAGTAGCTTTCAATTAGACGTAGTCACTGTAAACACACATAGTTTAGAAATATTTTTGGGGTGTCGTATTGAAGTCTCACAGTTTTATATGAAGGTAGAAATAATAATGTCAAGCAAAAGAGTTAATTTTCAACATTATCTGAGGCTCTTTGTTTTCCATAGAATGTTTACCTACATGAGCTCTTAGGGCCTATTAGTAGGCAGAACTTTAAGTAGCTCAAATAATTGCTTACCGAGGTTATAGCAAAATTATGACTGTATAGTATATTGTATATAGTTTTAAAATTTAAAGTTTTAAGTTTTCTCTCCCCTTTTTAAGATGAACAATTGAACATGAAAATTGAAAAGCAGCTTTCAACTACAAATGAGAAGTATGAACCATTTGCGGTATACAGAATGTGCAGCAAGGAAAAAATTATTAAACGACTACAATCCTAATTTTGTTTATTAAAATCTTTTTTCGTCCTATGTTCAAACTTTATCTTAAAGCAAACAAGTTAATGAAGCTTTGATAGCTGTCATGAAGGTACGGGACTATTCACATGAAGTACAGCACTACTTCACTTACCAGGACGGATGCTTTCATCATGGCTGGTTTCGGATATCCTGGCGGACTTCAATGCCACGTATGGTTTAGTGTGGGTGACGAAGACTGATCGTCCTTATTCAATCGGCATTACATATAGTAGATTTTAATGTAAGAACAAAATTGCCATTTGTCGCGTTCTCCTAAACAAATTATTACTCAGTTAACAAGTGATTAGATTGCAAGTACTGATTAGCCTAATGTTTTTTTACTTAAACCATTTTGAAAATACATTGCTGTAAATTAAGTACCGACTGGTTCCAGCCTGCAGGTTTACTTGTTTCGTAATTGGTGAATAATTTCATTGATCAATGATCGCCTGCTTGTTGATAGCAGTGATGAATTAAGCAGACTAGCATAACGTTATCAATATTCGCAATAATATCAAACGGTTCGCTATCATTGCCAGTAATGTTGCTTTCCTGTTATTTAATTTAAAATTATTTATAAAACTGTGCAGCGTTTTAGTTCAAAGTAAGGAAGGCGCAATAACAACAAATTAAAACAATTCTCTTATGAGTCGTAGTCATAGTAACTATATTGTCTAATTTAAATGTTAATTTACAGGCTTCAAGTAAAAAATAAGGAAATGCATATTTACTTTGTGTAGATTAATAGTTCAAATTACCAGTATCAAATTAATCAATTTAAATAAACAAAGTTAATCTACGTGAAACAATGGCTTGGCATTCCTTTTAACTTCGTTATTATACGGCATGACTACAGCAAACCCTAATTGTTGTAATATTTCACGGGCAATTACAAAATCATATTTCATGCAGACATAGAGAAAAACACGAAATTAAGTTTTAAAACAATAACCGTTAATAACTACTAAGTACGTTACAATTATAACAGTTAGTCAAACAACAGGTTTTTGTTTACTGAGTTCTGCTACAACCGTGTATTTGATGTGTGGCAGCTATATACAGAAGTAAGAGCCATATAATACAGCTATTGAGCTTAAAATTTTGATACTTTCACTTAAGTGCTAGATTCTTGTCGATTTCCAGTTTCTTTTATTACTATAAAGGAGCGGGTGCAAAATAGGCAAACATTTCTGCAAGATAATGACGTTTAAGGATTCATCTATATACGTCATATTATACACCCTTTTCCACAAATGAATATAGGTATACCTTAACTGTTATCTCTTCTCTTTTCTTCGGTCGCCATGCGTGACTACCAATCACGAGGATCTGGGTTTGAAACCTGAGTCAGGCAAAGTATTATTTGGTTGTTCCATTACATAACCCTTGGTAGCAGCAACCGTGAGGAATCTGGCTTTCATGAGAGATTTTTAACGTTGCGTGAAGCCATGTCAGAGGCCTACAGGCGATTTAAACACCAACTCCCTGACCAAGAATTCTTTACAGGGCTGTTTACGATGTGGAAGCGTGACGCCGGTACGTGCAGTGTAATGCGACGGCGACGTCTTGCTAAGGTGGCTGGCTCGTAAGGGGACTGATTGTTGGTCAACCATACGAAAAGGAAGTAGCATCAAGGAGTGTGGATTTGTGCCTGGTTGAAGGCAATAGGCTCGCTCCCTATTACATTGGGACCTTTAACAGAACTGGCGACATCTGGATGTACTATTATCATGTGCACATCTGCCTTCGGGAATCACCTACAGGCGTGATATTATGTTATGTTTAGAAGGATCTTTAAAACTCGCATTTCATTATTTTTACACTTTGACGTCTCTAAGTCTTTCTTTCAGGCCTCTTGTAACTATTTACCAGACACTGATAGCAGATCAGTATGTCTGTTAGACTGTCAAAGGTCGCAAGTTCAAACACCGGCACAGACCAATATCTTTTCGAATTCATGTGTGTATTATAAAATATGTAGTTATCAGTTGCTGAAAACGGTGAAGGAAAACATCGTGCGGAAACCAACACATCTGAGGGATATTTCAACAGTTTGTAAAGCCATGTCAGATGCCTGCAGGCGGTTTATCTCAGACCCCAGGTTATTCATTAATACACAATTCAACCATACAATAAGAAGACGAAGACCAGACATATATTATTTTTCCTAGGTGTCAAATTTATTATTTTGTCTTTGTGCCTTTATTGTGTTTTGTCAATTTATATGTATCAAAACCACAGAAGCTAAGTTCCCAAATAAAAAAAAATTATCACCAGTTTGCGGAACAATAAAAACTATGTACGTAATTCGAGGGAATTGGAGCACAATAATCATTAAGATGTCCTTTAATGGTCCTATCAAATAAAATAAGTTATCTTAGAACTAACTTGGATGAAAAAAACCTTCCTCTTGAAAATGACAATCTTATTTATGACTTTTATATTTCTTTTAAAGTTTTTTAGCCCTCTTGACCAACTCCCTTGCCTACGTGCAGTGTGGCGTCCTGCCTCCACAACGTAAACAAATTTATGGTGAGGGGGCTGTGCCCTTAGCACGAATATTATGCACTATCGTCACGTATTCGTATCGAGTAAACTATTCTATAACGTTAACTATTCAATAGTCAAAAATATTCGTGCTAAGGGCACTGGTCTATGAAATCGTTCCTATAACGCTATTAACTGCTTTTCAAATCCACACAAAATAGCTTTAAGAAAATTTATAGTGATACCAATAAATAAGTTTGTACTTTTGTATGATTTTTTTTTATAATGGTTTATACATTTCATTATATTATATTCTATTTTTTTCTTTTGTATATATTTAATGTTTGACGTAGGTTTAGTATGTAAATAAGTGTGTATAAGCTTAAGTAAATTGATAAACATTATATTCTATTCTAGTTGAGTTAACCACAAATAACAATAATGTCCTTAGAATAGGCGCTCAAATGTATGCAGTATTCTGGTAGTAGTGGTATCAAGTGTTTTTATCAAAAAATCTTTATTTAGCAATGAGTTGCAAAACATCAGCTGTTGCTTTATTTAAGAACCTATAAAATAGTATTTTCTTAATAAACAACTGTCATTGTTGTATTTATTTGTTTGAAAAAGTACAGCCACATCGTAATACATATAATACAATACATACCACTTTCTATGTCTAATTGTTCTTATGTATACAACAATATTCGCGTACCGAACACTTATAATTAAATAAACAGTTCCGAGAAATTTACTATTATAAACTAAAAACAATACAAAGAACAACTTATTGGAAGTTCAACAAAACTTATAGGTATTTATAATAGTTAAACAACACATATAGGTAATAAACTTCAAAATAAACACAAAAGAAAATAGAAGGGACACGTTACAGGATATGAGAGTTTTTTTTTAATTTGTGAAATGGATCATGAAATTTAGTTGTATGAAACTATTTCTTACAACATTGATAGTTGTTTAAGTTCTTCATTAAATCAATGTGCTGCTTCGAATAGTATACTTACTTTTCTACATAGCCTTTGAGTCCCTCAACGAATTTCGTTCTGGCGTTGGCAGGAATCGCAAAATCTTAAAGATTGTCTTCCTGATTGCAACTAAGCTAAATAACTTGAGTCACATTAAAACAAGAACTTACATATGTGATGTGTAGCATGAGTAGGACTATCAAAGTACAGAAGACGGGAGTCATCACAAAGTTATGTCATCAGCAGAAACTACGTGGATAACGTATTATAATATTTGATTTGCGTTATATATTTGACCTACCTAATGGCGCCTACCCAAAAGAAGGTACAATTACGCCAGAGATTTATTGCTCTTAGATTATTCAAATTAAAAAGCTTATAAATATTCAAAATGCTGGTGTAAGATGTAATTTATTTCTAATATACTGCTGCAGAAAACAAAAATAGAGCTTATGCTTGTAATTATCACCCAGAAACCAAATTGTTTTATAATTCAACGTACTAATCTCAGTTTTGTTTATGACACGAGCAGGAACAAACGATAAACTCACTTATTCTGCAATTCTGTTATTTCAGAATTCACTTCACCATAAATTTATGACCTGTTTGGTCAGGGTTTCTCCGGAAAAAGTCTTATTCTGCCAGAATATATGTATGTTTCCTAAGGTTCCTTTTCTCTTCCACTGAATTGTTCAGTATTCACTAGGTTTATTTTGCCTTTATATTATTATGATGTCTAAACAATCAATGAGTGCGCTGCATACAAATTGTCTTTTGCATTGGTTAGATCGTCATTCAATATAATAGCTTGATCTTTATTTTTCTCTAATAATTGAATAGAAGAGCTCTAATAATTCTAAAAAAGTCTATTGCTGTTAATTTATCTTGTTTAAGTATCTAATTAAAATCGAGTTGGGATCATCTGCTGATTACGTAAATATTTGTTCTGGTAGGGTTTGGATCCTCCATGCAGTCGGTGCATATAACATAAACCATTAGGTATATCCATGACGTTCAAAAAAATTCGAGGTTTGAATATTTGATCTAACTTGTGACGGACATAGCCGAAAACTTTATTCTGATATCTAAAGATAATCATGATTAATAATATGATTATGACGACACCAATCCCATAACCCGTCATGATTATCAAGATAGTATTTCGTGTACTTAAATAATGAAGGATAGTTGCAGGAGGGTTCAAGAAGAAATCACGGTTATTACTTTATTTACCAATTTATTTTTAAAATCGCTGAAATATCATATTAACATTGTCATAAATGTTGGGACCTGACGTTGGTAAGGCTGACGACATTAAAAACCATTTATTTCTGCTGCTTTCTCTTCTTAGTCAATACCTGGCTAATATCGCCACCACCTAGTTTCTTTTCTAGGCTCAATACATAAAGTGAAACAGCTGCGTCTGTGCATTGTTCATTAGTAGTACTTACAATTTTTGCAAGTGCTACATTTTATATAGGTATGAACTATCGAACAAATAAGTCCAGTCCAAAGGCCTTTAAGGTTCATTTTTCTTTCTATAAAACACTTTCTGTAAAAAAAACTTACCAAATATTTTGAATCAATGTCATGTATTCTGTATTGAGTTATTCACTAGTTACGTTGGACACTCCCACGGTTAACTAGTTCAAGACCTTTCTCTAGTTTCTCAAATCTACATTAATTGTACCCTGAAGGTGCTTACAGGGATTAAAAATAAATCAAAATGCAATTATACATAATATTTATTTATAACCGTATTGGTAACAAAAATATTATCTCAAAAAATTTCTATAATTTGCAAATTAGTTCAAAACAATAAAATAACATACAACGTCCCGCGTGATAATATAAAGATGTCCATTAAACTAAATCTGTTACAATTCAAACAATTTCATTACATTGGACATTTAATTTGTTAAGTACATCTATACGTTGCTGTATTATTTCACAAAATTTTACTAACTTAAGCAGTGTAGTTATGTTTGCATTGGTACCAATTACTTGATATTCGAACATATTATTGTATACATAATATTATAAAATTTCTTGAATATCATTATAAATTGTACATTTCAGTCAAAACACACAGTCGGGTAATAACATTTTTTTTTTAATTTGCCTTTTGTAAAATAATTTTAAATAATAATAATAGAATAGTTGACAGCAATTACATAAAATGTTTAACATAATAGTTTCAACATAATTATCCAACAATAAATAACAATACAGATGGTAAATGCGAATTATAAATACATAATAAGGGAAGGATTGTAGATTTAAAAAAAATCTCAAATTATAAAAGGAAATTCAAGGACACATCAATTACAGCTACAGTTTCCCACTTCATTCTCAGTTACAGTAGACTTGACCTATAATAGATATTTTATCAATGTTGCATAAAGTTTGTTAAGAACTTCTAATAAGGTACCCATATGGTCTACTTAGACCGCCGCCGTATCTGTTAGCATTAGCTCCTGCGTTAGCATAACTATTGGCAAGTGCAATACTGCTAACTTTAGCTAAACTTTTTGCCCTGGCGTAACTATCAGCATTGGCATAAGAGTTAGCATTGGCGTTAGCGTACGCACTACTATCTGCATAACTCTTAGCCTTTGCATAAGCGTTAGCATTGGCAAAAGCGTTAGAGTCAGCATAAGAGTTAGCGTCGGCATAAGCGTTAGCGTCGGCATAAGAGTTAGCATCGCCATAAACGTCAGTGTCGGCATAAGCTTTAGCATCGGCATAAGAGCTAGCATCGGCATATGCGTTAGCGTCGGCATAAGCTTTGGCGTCGGCATAAGCTTTAGCGTTGGCATAAGCTTTAGCATCGGCATAAGCTTTAGCGTCAGCATAGGCATTAGCGTCTGCATAACTGTTTGCGTCAGCATACGCGTTAGCGTCGGCATAACTAGCAGCGTCAATGTAACTAGCGACATCGCTATAACTACTAGCAGTACTGTCGGCATTGGCATAACCACCGTTATTAAGTGTACACAGACTATTCGCCTGTGAGTAGCTGTTACTGTTTGCACAAGCATTACTAAGGATATTGTTAGCATCAATATAATCCATGTTGCCTTCTCTATTAAGATAAGATTCTGCATCGGCATAACTGCTGCTCTTGCCCCAACCGTTAACATTGCTGGCAGCATTAGCTTGACTCTTGCCACCACCATAGACGTAAGCATCAGCGTCGGCGTGACTGTAACCATGCCCACCACCATTGACATAGCTGTCAGCATTTGCGTGACTGCTGCCTTTGCCCCAACCATGAACATTACTAGCAGCATTTGCTTGACTGTTGCCACCACCATGGACATAAGCATCAGCATCAGCGTGACTGTGACCATGACCGCCACCATTAACATAGCTGTCAGCATTTGCATGACTGTTGCCACCACCATGGACATAAGCATCAGCATCGGCGTGACTGCTACCATGACCGCCACCATTAACATAGCTGTCAGCATTTGCGTGACTGCTGCCTTTGCCCCAACCTTGAGCATTGCTAGCAGCATTAGCATGACTGTTGCCACCACCATGGACGTAAGCATCGGCATCGGCATGACTGCTACTATGACCGCCACCATTAACATAGCTGTCAGCATTTGCGTGACTGCTGCCTTTGCCCCAACCTTGAGCATTGCTAGCAGCATTAGCATGACTGTTGCCACCACCATGGACGTAAGCATCGGCATCGGCATGACTGCTACCATGACCGCCACCATTAACATAGCTGTCAGCATTTGCGTGACTGCTGCCTTTGCCCCAACCTTGAGCATTGCTAGCAGCATTAGCATGACTGTTGCCACCACCATGGACGTAAGCATCGGCATCGGCGTGACTGCTACCATGACCGCCACCATTAACGTAGCTGTCTGCATTTGCGTGACTACTGCCTTTACCCCAACCTTGAGCGTTGCTAGCAGCATTAGCATGACTGTTGCCACCACCATTGACGTAAGCATCAGCATCAGCGTGACTGCTACCATGACCGCCACCGTTGACGTAGCTGTCTGCATTTGCGTGGCTACTGCCTTTACCCCAACCGTGAACGTTACTGGCAGCATTAGCATGGCTGTTGCCTCCACCATGGGCATAAGCATCAGCATCAGCGTGACTGTGACCACGACCACCACCATTAACGTAGCTATCAGCATCAGCGTGACTGTGACCACGACCACCACCATTAACGTAGCTATCAGCATTAGCATGACTGTTGCCACCACCATGGGCGTAAGCATCAGCATCAGCGTGACTATGACCTTGACCACCACCATTAACGTAGCTGTCTGCATTTGCGTGGCTACTGCCTTTGCCCCAACCGTGAACGTTACTGGCAGCATTAGCATGGCTGTTGCCTCCACCATGGGCGTAAGCATCAGCATCAGCGTGACTGTGACCACGACCACCACCATTAACGTAGCTATCAGCATCTGCGTGACTGCTGCTTTGGCCCCAGCCGTGAGCATTACTGGCAGCATTAGCATGGCTGTTGCCTCCACCATAGGCGTAAGCATCAGCATCAGCGTGACTATAACCATGCCCTCCACCGTTATAATAGCTGTCAGCATTTGCGTTACTGCTACCTTTGCCCCAACCGTGAACGTTACTAGCAGCTTTAGCATGACTGCTGCCACCACCATGGGCGTAAGCGTCAGCATCAGCGTGACTGTAACTATGACCGCCACCATTGACGTAGCTGTCTGCATTTGCGTTACTACTACCTTTGCCCCAACCATGGGCATTGCTGTTGGCATTCGCGTGACTACTACCTGAACCCCAACCATAGGCATTACTGTTAGCATTTGCGTGACTGCTGCTTGAACCCCAACCATTAACGTTGCTGTTAGCACTTGCATGACTACTAGCAAGGCCACGTGTGAGAATTTGCTTCTCAGCATCTAGAGTAGGCAATTGAGTGAAATTTATAGAAGTAACGGTATCGGCGTTATTATTGGTACTCTCAACTACAGCATAACCGCTAGAACTGCCACTGGTTTGAGCAAATCCGACTGAAGCACCACCACCTTGAATAAAACTAGCACCACCACCGCCTCCAGAAAATCCGCCAGCGTTGGCGCTATCCTGAGCAAAGGCAATTCCCCCGCCACCGTGCACGTACCCCCCTGAACTGCCACCACCTTGAATAAAACCTCCTGCACTGCCACCTTGCACGAAGCCTCCGACACTGCTACCACCTTGGATGTAACTGCTTGCAATGCCGCTGTTTTGATTATATCCATTAGAGCTACTAGCTCCTTGGACAACACTGCTGGCAATACCACCACCTTGAATATTACTATTGCCACCAACTTGTGCATTGCTGTTAGCGCTGCTAATTGCTTGTGAGTAACCATTGGCACTACCACCGCCTTGAGTATAACTGCTAGTAATGGTCGTGCCTTGGACAATATTGTTGGCACTGTTACTACCTTGTGCGTAACCATTGATGTTGCCACCTCCATTAGCACTACCACTACCACTAACTTGTACATACCCACTAGCACTACCACCACCTTGACCGCTACTGCTACTACTACCACCTCCGTGTAAATAACCACTAGCGCTATTACTTTCTTGAACATATCCTCCCGTAGTACTACTACCGTGTACATAACCGCTTGAACCACCGCCCCCGTGTACATTACTAATAGCACTGTTACCATGTGCATAACCACTAGTACTACCATCTCCATGTAAAAGGCTGCTTATACTACCGCCGCCTCCGTGTGTTTTTTGTGCACTGCTGCCACCTTGTGCGTAACTACTGCTGCTGCTACCTTTTATATTTTCGCTGAAACTTTTACCCCCTTGCTGTTGCCAACTACCAGTGACCTCGCTACTTTCTGTGTAACTGCTAGAACTTTCTTGGTTAAATGCATTGTTACTGCCACCACCATAAATGAATCCGTTATTGCCACCATTCGAATTTATGTAACCGCCACCGCCATAGCTATCAGAGACAAGAGCGCCTCCATGGAGAAGAGCGCTTGCTCCTCCACTAATGCCACCTTCAATCCCACCACTTATTCCTCCATTGAGCAGAGCCCCCACTCCTCCACTAATACCACCATCAAGGCCACCACCTATTCCTCCGTTGAGCAGAGCCCCTGCCCCTCCACTAATACCACCATCAATGCCACCACTTATTCCTCCGTTAAGAAGAGCGCTGGCTCCGCCACTTATCCCTCCGTTAAGAAGGGCGCCTGCTCCTCCACTTATGCCTCCGTTAAGCAGAGCGCCTGCTCCTCCACTTATTCCTCCATTAAGAAGAGCGCCTCCTCCTCCACTTATTCCTCCGTTAAGAAGAGCGCCTGCTCCTCCACTTATTCCTCCGTTAATAAGAGCGCCTGCTCCTCCACTTATTCCTCCGGTAATAAGAGCGCCTGCTCCTCCACTTATTCCTCCGTTAAGAAGGGCGCTTGCTCCTCCACTTATCCCTCCATTAATAAGAGCCCCGGCTCCTCCACTTATGCCACCATCTAGTCCACCACTTATTCCTCCATGGATGCCTCCTTGTAAAAGTGCATTTGCTCCTCCACTAACGCCACCATTTAGGAGAACGCTTGAACCTTCATTTATACCGGCTATAAGGCCACCATTTACTTCACCACTAATACCTCCATTTAAATAAGCTCCTGCGCTTCCACTTACGCCGCCCCCAACTTCAAGGCCTGAGAAACCACTCCTCGAAAGAATGTTCTTGTCTTTTGTGAAAGAAGCAATTAGTAGACCGGGCGGGTAATGGTTAGGGTGATTTTTATATAAGCCATAACCCTTCGATAAGCTAGGTCTAGAAAGATGACGACTTAAATGAACTTTGCTATTACATGTTGTTATAGTTATGCCAAAGACCAATACCTGAAAACAAAAAAAAAGTTGAAACTCATGACAGAAAAAAAAATCGACCAAAAGGCAAAAAGAATGTGTATACTTAAATTCATGTTTTACTAAAATCTCATGTTTAACAAATGTCACCAACTTAATAGTTAATTTATCTTAGTAGGTACTATTATAATATTATGATCACGATATTATTGTTCAGGTGTCAAAATTAAATACATTTTAATCACCAATAAGTTGTAGATCTGCATGATTATAATTTAAATATTATTACCAAAAAATATTTATTTGATGAAAAAATAAGACATTATTATTATTATTCATGATCGTCCCATTTAACATAGACATTAATTACGTTATATTTGTTAACGTATTGAATATTTATCCAAATATAAGTACGCTTAAAGCTCTATCAAACGTTTGTTTGCATGTTTCATTAAGCCATATCAGAGACCTACAGGCGGTTTTAACTCTGACACCAGGTTGTTCATCAACTATATAATTAGAAGAAGAAGATACGTTTGTGTAATCGGAAATAATGGACAACCGAATGGTACCCAACTCGAGCGAATTTGGTATAGAGGTAGAAAACAATTTTCTAGTGTCTTTTTAGTATTTTTATTATTCGACGACACATTTTTCGACTGTGTGGAATATTCGTTCGTATCTTTTCCGGCATTTAAAGTAGCCTTTGTCCGCCCGAAAAGACCTTTCCAAATATTTGTAAAAAAAATTGATAACCAAATGGGTACTTTTGAATATTACCGGATTCCGGATAACCACCAACATACAAATAAACATTTTTTACTATAATATCCATACAACCATAATATCCAAGTAACGGAAATACTAAAATTATCTACTTTAATAAAAAAGGCACTGTATTTCTTTTAATCTTAATAAATATTTCTTATGGTAACTTGCATAGATTTATTAGTTGTCAACAGTAACATAATATAAACGAAATAGGTACTAAGTATTGAAAATTGGCATAGTTCATAGAATGAATGCATTGAACACATTTTGAGGACCCATTTGCTCAACTTTAACATCAACTGCGCCGTACTCACCAGGGTGTATATTTTCATTATTTTCCGTTCAAGCATGGCGTCGGTCAACATTTCTACCTATGGTAGGCTACTAAATCGGACTGGCTCTAGTAGGGTTGCATTAAGGCTGATTTAAACGCCAGAAATAAATCGCCATTGGCTACGGTCACCCAAACAAGTGATTACCTAATTTATAAGCCGATAAGCGCTGATTATCCGAATGTTTTACCTTAACATTTCTTTTTATACATAACAATATATGTTATACTATAAAATAAAATAAGATTTGTAATAAGTTCTTGAGCCCGGTGGAACAGCGTGACTTGAAATATAAACTGAAACAATATTAAAAAAGAATTTTATTTGGCTTGGCAACGTCTAATCCGCTGTAGGTCAAAACGTGTAATCGATTTTTCATTTCCTTACCCTTGTCTAATGGATTTAGAATGTACACCTTCATTCCTACTGTATGTGACAATCGGTTTTGTACTCCTATGATTAAAATCATAGTTCGGAGGCAAGAAAATATACCTTTCGTTAAATTTTACGAATGTTATAAGTATTTACTAAGTTATAACTTATGTAGGTATATTTTTAATTGCAGGTTAACCGATATGTCCATAGAAGGCCTATGTTTTGGAGACACTGCGTTCTTTGCTCACAATTCAAGTCGAATACGATTATTGAATCTGATACCAGTTACGGAAATAAGCAAAGAACTAGCTGCAATTTTTTACAGATCGCACTAACAAGCTTCGTAAATACCGTGTATAAGTTCCAAATTATACATGCTTGCCAATTATTGCTAACAATATGTAAACTTAATTATTCATAACTCAAAAGGGAAACTGTACTGAAATCTGTTGCCGCCGTTAGATCTAGGCGGTACGATTTGAATGCAGTTTTTTAATTTTAATACTATGTCATAATATTTATTTCAATGTAAGCAATATGAAGTACTTATTATCTATAATATTAATACCTATTAAATTATACGTGAAGCCAAAACTTTGGGAAAAAATCACACGGACGGAGGAGTATGTTAAAGTTTATATGGAAAAGGTCTGCAGGCATTCAATATTTGTATATAATATACATTAGAAATAGAATAAATTAATAATAAAGACACACACTACCCTGCGCTTTACACTCACGCAAAACAATATTCAATTGATATTATCATATTGTCATGTAATATGTTTATTATTTGTCGTTATACTCTAAATATTAGTATTAATCAATGTCAAACATGATTAAGTTTGAGAACTGCGAGATTTGGCAGTTTAAGTTTATATGGAGAAGTGTAGAAAGCTAAAATTTTTATCATAATAACGGTCAAATTTTGGCCTCCGGGTGACCTCTCAAGTATTTTTTTAAATTTTTATTCTTTAATTTAGGAGGCTTTGGTCCACAATGACACGCTAGCCTTATCATACCTTAATCTATATAACACTTACTGTATGAAATTCTCAAGGGCTTAGCTAATTCTAATTTTGGATTTGACAGAATAGATAGTATACGCGCAACCCCAAAATGATAAATGATTTCATTTTTG
This sequence comes from Abrostola triplasia, assembly GCA_946251915.1. Classification (NCBI taxonomy): domain Eukaryota; kingdom Metazoa; phylum Arthropoda; class Insecta; order Lepidoptera; family Noctuidae; genus Abrostola; species Abrostola triplasia. Next base: position 5,857,911 of record OX276433.1, read on the forward strand.
CAAATAGGTTTTACAAAAACACGTTAACATGTAATTTTTTTAAACTAGATGGCATGGGCATTTCCTAACTGAGGAGAAATACCGAAAAAAAACTCAGGCATCAAGGTATTTTTCAAAGTCCTGAGAAGTCATGTTACCTAATACATTCATGACAAACTCTGTTAATGATTCCCGTTCCACTCTATTCTTTACACACTCCATCAGAAAATGTGGCATATCCTCCATTTTATTGCACACATCACATCGTGAATTCCTTTTCGGCATAAGAAATGCAAACTTTGCTAATGGATAGTGTCAGGTCGGAGCCATAACGCTACCTTAATGTAACTTTTAGGTAGTTTGACATCCTCAAACCAGGGTATACGAGAAGACTCACTCTGAATTTCCTTATACAAAATACCCTTTTCCTTGGATACTTCATTAAAGTAATAACCTCTAGTTACCTATATTATTATTCTAGACGCTTAAGTTCCATCTCAAATAAGCTCGGTAAGTCCAATGCTTCGATAATAAGTTATTTGTTGACCAGGAAAGGTGTTGGTGGTGACAGAAGACTCTAAAGTATAGAAAACGAACCCCCTTTAAAAAGAGTAGACAAAGCTTGTTTTTTAATGTATGTTATCTTCTAGGCTGAAACCTTCTTCAATTTACATTTAAGCTTAGCATAGGCACCATGCAAAAATGGCACCAAATGTCGTGCCTCTAAAATTACTAGTTAATTAATTAAATTAACCTAAAAACAAGATACGGTCTTTCCCTATCATAATTATTTTGTATAAGGGGGTATTGTTAATGTTTTTTTTATTTGTGAAAAAAAACGTCGCCCCACACTAAGAATTTCTCCTGTGTCGTGGGTTCGTTTTACTAACATGAAATATCACATACACAAACACCTAGACTCGGGACATACGAAGCCCTTTCAAAGTATTTAATCTAAGAAAGTGGTACGAGTGGTCAACGCACCCCCTTCCCCTCTTCTATATTAGTAATCAGTCATCAGCTACTACTTAAGCAATACTTGTTACGGCAGTTCTTCTATGATCCTATGCGGAGGTCCATTCCATATCTCCGAAGTTCATCATCAGGTCATGACAAAATTTCTAGGAGACCAATCGGAACGTATAAAAATTTCAAATCAGTTAGTAAATTACAGAACATACCTGAAAAATAAAAAAAATCCGACGTATTGCGAACCTCTTCCTTGTTTTGAAGGCGGCTAAAAATTCAATTTTACTCTAACAAGAAATGCTTTCATACAAGACACGATCACAAAAGCAGCAGTATTTCGTGATATGCTTTAAAATTTTTGGGGTGTTAAGAAAACAGACTTTTATTACCTTCATATATTTCTTTATTCAATAAATCATACTATAATTAATTGCATTTTTAAATATATTTTTATAATAGTTAATAGCTGACCCGGCGAACTTCGCTCCACCATCTTACTATCTAAACCTCCCCTGAACCTCCACAAATATTTCAAACCCATCGATCCAGCCGTTCTCGAGTTTTACCGAGACTAACGAACAGCAATTCATTTTATATAATATAATATACAATTAGTTATTTTGTAACTATTAACATTTTTATGCAGAGACCAATATGCAGAGGTCCGTTGAGAACTTTAATCTTATAGAAAATGGTGCACCAGCTAGGGAAAACGCACAGCTGCTCTATAAAAGAACAGCCATAATATTACCCAGAAGGAGCAGGACTATTGTGAAATATGGATACTAAATAAAATCATTTGGTGTGGGTGTTTCGTGGGCTCGTTATTATTAGTTTGTTACTAAATGGAAACGGTGTCTGCCTTTTAACATACAATATTGTGTATAGTAGCAGACGGTGACTCGCCGCTGACTAGATGGGCCCGCTAGTCACCACCATAGGCAACAAGGGACCAACAATTAGTTATGTTATTATCATCGGTAGATTAGTAATAAAAAATTAAAATTGCTTAAATATCTATATTCTGTTTTTTGTCGTATAAATACCATATTTTCATTAGATAAGTAACATTGATAGACTATGCTAATTCTGAAAAATGTTGAAATATGCAAATGGAGAACCAATTGCAATTGCAGTAATATTATTGAAATGCAAGATATTTCGATGCATGTTAAGATATTGATAAAATAATAAAAGTGGTACAATTGATTATACCGCCAGTTACGTCCGTTTATTATGGGCATTGGTGAATAACTTATGGATAACATTTACGGCTAAATAAATTGGACCACAATCAATCTGAATAAGCAGTTTATTTAACAGTTCCGATTAATATCAAACAACCTCAAGCAACTTTTTGTACACCGGAAGGTGTGATCTTATGCATAACCAGCGTAACCACTAGCATCTGCGCCAGCGTAACCGCCAGCGGCACCACCAATATATCCATTAGCTTCTCCACCCGCGTACCCACCAGCGTAACCGGCAGCTTCCGCACCAGCGTAGCCAGCCGCACCAGCCCCAGCGTAACCAGCAGCTTCAGCTCCAGCGTAGCCAGCAGCACCAGCACCGGCGTATCCTGCGGCGCCAGTACCAGCGTACCCGGCAGCTTCAGCACCAGCATATCCAGCAGCACCTGCGCCAGCGTAACCAGCAGCACCTGCACCAGCGTAGCCGGCGGCACCTGCACCAGCGTAACCAGCAGCGCCAGCACCGGCGTAACCAGCAGCGCCAGCACCTGCGTATCCAGCAGCGCCTGCACCTGCGTAACCAGCAGCGCCTGCACCTGCGTAACCAGCAGCACCAGCACCCGCGTAACCAGCTGCTTGAGCACCTGCGTAACCAGCAGCACCAGCACCAGCGTATCCAGCAGCCTCTGCACCAGCGTATCCAGCAGCCCCAGCACCAGCATAACCAGCAGCACCAGCGCCGGCGTACCCAGCAGCTCCTGCCCCAGCATAACCAGCCGCACCAGCACCAGCGTAACCAGTAGCACCCGCGTAACCAGCAGCTTCAGCACCAGCGTAACCAGCAGCTCCAGCGCCAGCATAACCAGCAGCTCCAGCGCCGGCGTAACCAGCAGCTCCAGCACCGGCGTAACCAGCAGCTCCAGCACCTGCGTAACCAGCAGCCCCAGCACCCGCATATCCAGCAGCCCCAGCGCCCGCATATCCAGCAGCTTCAGCACCAGCATAACCAGCAGCTCCAGCACCAGCGTAACCAGCAGCTCCAGCCCCAGCGTAACCAGCAGCTCCAGCACCAGCGTAACCAGCAGCACCGGCACCCGCGTAACCAGCAGCCCCAGCACCCGCATAACCAGCAGCACCAGCACCCGCATATCCAGCAGCTTCAGCCCCAGCGTAACCAGCAGCTCCAGCACCAGCGTAACCAGCAGCACCGGCACCCGCGTAACCAGCAGCCCCAGCACCCGCATAACCAGCAGCACCAGCACCCGCATAACCAGCGGCTTCAGCACCGGCGTAACCAGCAGCGCCAGCACCAGCGTAACCAGCAGCGCCAGCACCAGCGTAACCAGCAGCACCAGCACCCGCATAACCAGCAGCTTCAGCTCCGGCGTAACCAGCAGCGCCAGCACCGGCATAACCAGCAGCGCCTGCGCCTGCGTAACCAGCAGCACCTGCACCCGCGTAACCAGCAGCTTCAGCACCGGCATAACCAGCAGCTCCAGCACCGGCGTATCCAGCGGCTCCAGCACCGGCATATCCAGCAGCTCCGGCGCCCGCGTATCCAGCAGCTGCAGCGTTAGCAGCAGCCGATGCACCACCGTTTACGTAGCCGCCACCTCCACCGTTGAAGTAGCCGCTAGCTTCACCACCAGCATAACCACCGGCGTAACCATTAGCGTAGGCACCAGCCTCGCCCAAGTAACTGCCCGCTCTGGTAGCCGTAGCTGACTCGCCAAAGTTATAGTCTGCATCTAGGCGCCTGTTTTCTGCCACCACACCAGCTCGACATGTGATGGCTAGCGCGAAGAAGACCAACTGTAAGTAAAAGAAAGAAATGACCATTGATAATCTGAATTATATTCCATAATAACAGCTTCGGTGATACTTATAAAACGGAAATTAAAATTACATAATCATAATATTACGTACACATTATATTAAGCATAACTTCGTTCCGTTCTAAAAATGAAACGATTTCTTTTTCTTCGACAAAAGCTTTAATCTGAAATTCTAATTCATGTCATAATTTATTTTTATTTGATATTATTGTAGCATATTCTAAGTTTATTGATAAATAAACCATTATACCTGCACATCAAAAGGATAGTCATGGACTTTAAAGTTTCTTTCATTGCTTTTATTTCAATCAATGGTTTTATCGCAACAGATTTTGGAATAATTTTGTAACTCAGTACTTAGTCAAGGCCATGGCACAAAATGAAACATGATCCTAACTGTCGTTTAAAATATCCTCATACATCCCAGATATCATATAATTATTGTCATTCCAAAAGAAATACGTAACACGAGACTGCTTACCAAATTGTATGCTTTCATTGTTGTTGGATCTCGTGTTGTTTCAAGCTGCAACGCGTATGGTGAAGGCGAGGGCAACCGAAACTGCCTTGTTTTGAGACGGCATTAGCAAATATAAATGCCAGAAATTAATTGCTATTTGTTACAGCCTCTCGATGAAATGATTACTTAATTTACAAGTGATAAGAGTTGATTAGTTTTGATTACAATAATTTATTTTGTGTTTTACTTAAACACTTTTAAAAATACAATGCCATTATTGCACTTAGCTTCTGGGCACGGATTTTCCCGCGTGAATGCATAATTTAACCTAATCTCTGATAATGAAATGCTGATTTTATAAATAGGTATTATTTATTGCTTACCACCCTTTTCTACTACTGCAAATGGAAAAGTAACCTTCTATACCTGACTGTTTCTTAATTACCATTACAAGTAAATTACTGATACATTCTTAAGGAAGATGATCCTAAGGAATGTCAAGGGTATGCAAAGTTTTGTCCCGTTAACACCGCGTAGAAAGCTTCCAAAAGTATGTAATATCGGACGAAGCTAATATTAAGTATAATGTTTGAAAGATATGTGAGAAACATACCTACATCAAGACAATAATATAACGACACGGTTCAGATAAACATTAATTCGCCATAGAGGAAAAACATCCTTCTTGAGCGCAGCGCATTTTTGCGTCATAGTCACACTTTTTTTTGTTCATCCCACACCTGGTTTAGTAAGAATGTCTGGATACGGTTTGTAAAGAGGGCCCGACTTCTGGTATCCATTTATTCCTACACTTCCACTTAGCATGTCAAACAGACAAACAGTCTTCGATGTTACTTGAAGAAAACGTACTCTATCGGAATCGTCTAGATTATGTTCGTGTACCTACTTGTGTTTCTAGGTGCAAACAAAGTAATTAAAGAGTGTGATTTTACTTTTATTGCTCGAGGTCCAACAGAAGCCCTCTAATGACCAAGTAAACTAATACAATTATTAGAAAACTTTACCTTTACCTTCTTGGCTTAATTGAAGGAGACTATCAAGCAGACAATTATGAAAAATATATATCTATGCCACAGTAATTATTTAAAAATTACATACTATGAACAAACAGTATATTTTTGAGATATAGAATGAAAAAATTAAGAGGTTTAAGATATTGCACGATCAGCCATATCGAGAGAGGATATTATTTGTAATGGAAAGACTGAGACAACTTGGCTTCCCAATAAGTCTTAGGTAAAGAGGAAGATGTCGGCTGACGTACGACTGTAGTATCCATCATTAGTGATAACCTTTAGAAAAATCCATTGTAACCATTTTAAATCACGAATTTTCATACTAGCAGTTCAGCGCTGGTGGCAGCCGTATCAGTCGATGTCAGCCATAATGAGACTCGTGGTGGTACCATTGAGCAAAAACACATATATTAGCAGCGTAAACGCACAATTTAAAAACAATGGTGAGTCTTTTGTAATGACTTTTTTAATAAATATTAACAATTTTTTTAACTTTTTTATTTTGTTTTGTCCTGGGTCTAAAGGTCTTTGCTTTATTGGACAATACAGGCTGATAAATATTTTATTTATGTTGGAATTTTACGTAACTACGGCCTAAGCTACGTGTTATCCTAAACCCTTCTCGTAATACCTGTGGGCTATGCATACGATTTCAGGCTAGGTAATCTAAGCGTAATAAAAGAACAAGCTAATTAATACTTACTCATAACTGCGCTTGTAACTTGGACTGAACATGAGATTATAATTTGGCACTAATGCGAGAAATTTTTTAGGTTATATTTTATGAATGTAGAAGACTTCGAGACGTCTAGGTCTATAAACATATTGGTAACCCAACGAAATCCTAGAATACTATAAATTCGCAATCGCACCACAAGATAGAGATGCAATGGATTTGACAGTAGGTCCTGTGTCTCCTGTTTTAAACGATTTGCAAACTAAGTACATCGATACCCCAACGTGATCATAGCTTTACTATAGCTCGACTGATCGATCTTCATTTAGGTCCTCAAAGTGCAGATGAGCAAGGCTAGTTCATTGTTTTATTACATTTAAGTAAATCTCTTTATCAACGAGGTTTAATTCATCAAGATTGAAAGTAAAGCTGCGATCAGTCAGTGCTTGTGTGACCATCTTATTCATATCGAGGCCATTATCATCACCAGCACCATGCATCCGGCTAGATTGGAATAAACATAAACATGGTGAATGAAAGTTACAGTCTAAAATTAATCTAGTGCTCATTCTCTCCTGCCTTCAAAGTAACAAATAATCATTTTAACTTCAATTTGTAGACATTAAGAAATTACATATATGTAAATTATATTAAGACATTTACGGTAGTGGTTTTTACATGCACACATTAACTTTACACATGGATACATCAGTACGATATGTAATTTATTTATTGTGTGTTGGTGCATTTTTAGACTTGGCTCGAGATAAATCTTTGCAGTTTTTAGTACCTAGGTTGTCTTTGTCATAACTATTGAATATTATTTTCCAAATATTTTTGGTTTGTAGTTAAGCTTAAACGAAAAGACTAGATCTTACCCATATTAAGGTGCCTATGTTCTTTTTCGGATGTTAAACTTTCTACAAGCCAAATATCAACAAAATCCGTCCAGCGGTTTAATCGTGAAGGCGTAACAGACAGACAGAGTTACTTTTACATTTATAATTAGTATGGATAATATGTTGATTAGACATTTCGAGCTGAGACACGCTATTATTATCATCGCCAAAACACTAATATGGGGATGACCTGTTAAATAGAAGACCACTTATGTCCTGTGGTAGTAGTGTCTAGTACCAGAGTCAAAAGCTTCAGATAGATCTAATGAATTCACTTTAATATAATTTTACTAATGGGATTACTTTTTAGCTCATCTCCTAACTATGATTTGTCTGTGTTTATAAGATTCTCATCCGACTTTAAGTGACTTCGGAATCATGATAATTGGAACCTTGGGGAACGATACAGGTTAGGTACTTACAATTAACGCAGCAGTCGAACACAGTTTTGTGTGTTGTTAAAAGATCCCCATCCACATAAAAAGAAACTAACCCTATTAAGGTCAGCTTCAGTATTTTACTATAGCATGATGAAATATAAAAATATACCATTTCAGTTTCATAAATGTATTTATTAACAGTTCGTTCTAGATCTTAATTCTTAACAAATCGTCTCAGTACTTCTTTTAATTAAACATACGCATACTATTACATCTATGAAAGGACATGATAGACAAGCTCTTGTTTCTACTATCAATATGTTTATACATAATAATATATTATTATAAAATACTGATTTTCTTAATTACGCCTAAGATTGAGTAGATAAGCGTGAAAACAATAAATTATCTAATATTCCAGATGAAAAAGTAACATTTTTATGGCATGAAATAAAATATATTGTTTGCTTATTTATTTAAACGTAAAAAAGAATCTTTATAAATTATGATACATATAGGTACAATAATATATTATTATCAGAGTTATTTGAAGCCATACGTGTAAGTGTAACCACCTGCACTTCCTGCTGCGTTACCTAACGCGCTACCGCCAACAAATCCTCCAAGGCTGCTACCAACAGCTCCGCTTAACCCAGCACCGATAACACCAGCTGCATGTCCTCCGATACCACCGTTCAGACCACCACTAACTAAACCTCCAATACCACCACTTATCAAAGCATTGGCTGAAGCGTCAGCGTACGCACCAGCAGCACCACCTACAGTACCGCTTGCGCTACCAGCAGCTGCAATACTTGCAGCACCTCCAATAGAAGCGCCGCCATATGCATTAGCAGCGGCACTACCATAGGCATTTATGGCACCTCCAGTAGTAGCACCACCATATGCATTAGCAATGGCACCTCCATAGGCATTTATAGCACCACCAGTAGTAGCACCGCCATACGCATTAGCATTGGCACTACCATACGCATTTACGGCACCTCCAGTATTAGCACTACCATATGCATTAGCAATGGCATTACCATAGGCATTTACGGCTCCTCCAGTAGTAGCACCGCCATATGCTTGGGCAACGGCATTACCATAGGCATTTACGGCACCTCCAGTAGTAGCACCACCATATGTATTAGCAATGGCACCTCCATAGGCATTTACGGCTCCTCCAGTAGTAGCACCGCCATATGCTTGGGCAACGGCATTACCATAGGCATTTACAGCTCCGCCAGTAGTAGCACCACCATATGCTTGGGCAATGGCATTACCATAGGCATTTACGGCACCTCCAGTATTAGCACTACCATATGCATTAGCATTGGCACTACCATAGGCATTTACGACACCTCCAGTATTAGCACTACCATATGCATTAGCAATGGCACCACCATAGGCATTTACGGCTCCTCCAGTAGTAGCACCGCCGTATGCTTGGGCGACGGCATTACCGTAGGCATTTACGGCACCTCCACCATATGCATTGGCAATGGCACCTCCATAGGCATTTGCCGCACCTTCAGCGTTAGCACTACCATATGCATTAACAAGGGCACCTCCATAGGCATTTGCCGCACCTTCAGCGTTAGCACTACCATATGCATTAGCATTGGCACTACCATACGCATTAACAATGGCACCTCCATAGGCATTTGCCGCACCTTCAGCGTTAGCACTACCATATGCATTAACAAGGGCACCTCCATAGGCATTTGCCGCACCTTCAGCGTTAGCACTACCATATGCATTAGCATTGGCACTACCATAGGCATTAGCAATGGCACCTCCATAGGCATTTGCCGTACTTTCAGCATTAGCACTACCATATGCATTAACAATGGCACCTCCATAGGCATTTGCCGCACCTTCAGCGATAGCACTACCATATGCATTAGCATTGGCACTACCATATGCATTAACAATGGCACCTCCATAGGCATTTGCCGCACCTTCAGCGTTAGCACTACCATACGCATTAACAAGGGCACCTCCATAGGCATTTGCCGCACCTTCAGCGTTAGCACTACCATATGCATTAGCATTGGCACTACCATATGCATTAACAAGGGCACCTCCATAGGCATTTGCCGCACCTTCAGCGTTAGCACTACCATATGCATTAGCATTGGCACTACCATAGGCATTTGCGATACCTCCACCATTAGCACTACCATATGCATTAGCAGCAGCGTTACCATAGACACCTGCAACACCTCCAATCGTAGCACCGCCATATGCTTTGGCAGCGGCACTACCATATGCATTAGCCGCACCTTCAGCATATGCTCCTGCAGAAGCATCAGCATAACCAGAAATTTCGCCTCCAGCATGTCCACCTCCATAAGCCCCACCACCACCATACGCACTAGCAGCGCCATTAGCGTAAGCGCTAGCGCCACCGAGAGCATAACTGCCTGCACTTCCACCAGCTCCAAAGCCAAAGTTACCCGAACCTTCAATTCCAGCTTCTATGCCACCTTCAATTTCAGCGTCCACGCCACCGCCAATACTACCTTCGAAGAGACCACCAATGGCACTTGATAATATTCCACCTATACCGCCACTGGCACTGGCACCACCTTCTATGCCAGCTTCAATCCCACCTTCAAACCCTCCTTCAATGCCAGCTTCAATGCCTCCTTCGAGACCTGCTTCAAAGCCACCGCCAATTCCAGCACCAATGCCTGCTGCAGCATTAGCAGCAGCACTAGCAGCTGCACTTGCTCCAGCACCCCCTTGGTATCCATATCGCAAAGCGTTTTTACTTATACCACCGCTATAATTTCCTACGTTTGTGGCATTGTAAATGACTAATGGACCATAATTACCGCTGGTTACTAACAGACTTTTCAGGGCATCATCAGCTTTACATGTGGTAACTACAGCGAAGACGAACAACTGTAAAAATAAACAACACTGTTCAAATAAAACATTAAGAAAATTATACAATTAATTCAAAGGGCATTCAAAATGAATGATATAATAGCTGCAGGGCTTATATTATAAAACTTAATATAAAGACTTGGCTTGGCTTTTGCCAGGCCAAGTCTTTATTCCTTGCGTGCCTATAATTAAATTATTGTAATGCTTTATAAATAATCATCTAACGCTATTTGGAGGAAAAACCATCTTTCGAAAAACAATTACAACAAGAAAATCTGCAACATTTTTGGTCCCTGCATAATCCTTATTTATTATAAAAAAAGAACATGACTGCAAGTGCATAAAACAAATTCTCACTTTTGCTAAAAAAATCTTGATATTATGCGATAAAAATCTTGTTGTCAACTGTTTGCGATTACAATTCATATAAATAATATATTTGACGTTTTATAAATTGACCACACCTGGGACTAGATATAATGCTGTTCTGGGTTACTTAGATTGTGTAATATATTAATAATCTAGATATATGCAAACTTCCATGCCGCACTTACCAGAGAAACTTTATTTCTCGCTTGTTTCGCCATCGTGCCGAGCTTCAATGCTCGTTCGTATGGTAAGGGAGACCAAAACTGATTGACTTTAAAGGCGGCATTATAGTAAATTTCAACGCTAGAGCTAAATCGCGTTTTGTCACGGTCTCTCAAGCAAATTATTGCTTAATTTATAAGTGGTAAGACCCGATTTGGTAGATGTATAATAATAACAAGTATTGACCTGCGGCTTCGCCTTGGTGGATTAGTGGTATCAACGACAATACATGTCTGCTAATCAATTAACATGAAGTGCCTAATTTTTCAAGCTTGATCGAACACTGTTTGTCGTAGTTTCTAATTATTCATCATTGATACGACGCTCACTCTTAATACGTCTACGTCCGCCGAAGCTTAAGCTACGCATGTAACTGTGTATCATCAACAATATCATTACAATCAGGCTCTAAATCATTATTCATATATATCACCATTATTTCAAAATAATTATTGGATCATTCGTTTCGTACAAGTTTTAATTTCAGGTTAACTATTTTCTTGTTTGAATAATTTGTAGCAGTAATACTAATGAGTGTTCACATTGTAAATTTAATATACATTTTGTTACTGTTGTGTTTTGTTAATGTATTGCCGATTTTAGACGATTAGTGTACGTGTGAATAAAAAACCATGTGAGTACAGAAATGTAATTATGAATGCATTTAATAAAAGTAGCTTTACCGTTAGTTCATCATTCTAGAAGAGAATTCTGGTCAGTTATTACGGGGCTGATATTTTCGTCCTTTAACTTTTCTTTTACAATGTAGGTATATTTTATTCACAAAAATAATAACTATTTTACAAATATTATAATATTATTATATATAAATATTATTACAACTTAATTCTAATACCAAATTAAAACAATATATTATACAAAAATAAAAATCATCAAAGAATTCATCCCCCTCGATGTCAACCGGTAACGTGCCCAAAAGACTGACGGCATTGCCACGTTGAATGGCAATGCTGATATAGGTATATTTTCTTTTAAAATGAGTTAAAACAACAAGCCTTATAAAATTATGTGTGATCTAACAATTTCAAGCGATTGCTATTAATTAAAATACATTAGTACTACCAATCAGGTACTTAAAATATGTATATACCAATTTCCATTTTTCCAACTGCATCGCAAACACCACTGCTTGATCTTTGTGCCTTTACAGTATTATAGCGATTCCGGTTTGCTCCCAATGTATTTCTTCTTAAAAATCCAATACAGGAGGCATTCATTATTTAATTATGTAGGTTTTTTACATTGTTCTTGTATTTTATACAGGAGAACAGAACCAAGCTTAATTAGTTTTATTTGTGCAATTTTAATTAAAAAAGAAAAAATTGAATTCTAAATAAAAACATATATTTCAGTTTATTACTAAAAAATATCTGTTAACAAATAGCTAAACGACATTTTTCTTATAAAAGTTGTACGTAATTGATGAAAGGGGTGGAGTTTATTTATATTTTGACGAAAACTGGTAATATGATATTAAACTATTAGATAGCTCAGTTACTAAGACCTAATGGTAAGTAAACCTTATGGGCATATCCCTAGAAATTGACTGGCCGACCTCTCTCCGTGCTGAACTCTGTAACATAAAGATGTTATTTAACGGCATGTTCTGGGAAAGCGTGATCCTACCGGATCAAGCCATACAATTTCCAGAGCTGCGGTCCAAGGCTGATTGCAGCACATGTTTGAAATAATAGGTCATTAATACACCCAATGGATAATATCCTATACTGTCAAAAACGGAGACTCAGTAATTCTAGAGAGCCAAGAGGATTTGCATGAAATGAGATGCTATATCGTAACGTACGATTATGCTAGAGTATTAATAATTGCTTAATAAGCCACAAGCAAAAGTGACTGACTGAATTATATTTTTGGGTAAAATAAGAAAATTTTAGAGCTCTTTTAGAATACATTTTCTATACTTTGCCTTGAAATACTTTTTAGAAGCTTATCCTAACTACCAGGGGCGCATAAATAAATGAAGTTGACAAGTATCTACGTAAAGTTTCGTGTCTGGCCTGCACATAAGTGCCACTGGTCAACGCTCCACTAGTTTCGCTAGCTCTGGCAGTGTCAGCGGTTTCGTTAGTTCCCAGTTTATAATGGGTACTACATCTTATAGAAAGATGACATATTTTTGTTCTTAACCACAAGTCTTTTATTTAATATAATTTAAATGTCACCATTTTTTTAAATACCTTACTTTTGAATGTGAAACATACCTACTAGCTTCTTTATGCATTTAAAATTGTCTACTAACACATGAAATATGCTTTTTTCAAATGCTGCTACATTTAAGATGGGGGAAATCGTCGCCGCAGAACGTCTACAAAATATATTCATATACTATTTGCTAACACTGTTCTTTCTCTTTTAAAGTTGTGATATTCATTTGAGGGTTAAATAGTTTGTAAGTACTAAATATTTTATTTTAATCATTCATACCACAATTGCTTAGTATAATAAATAATTCTTCAGTCAGTTGATAACTGGTGTAGTTGTCTTCGATCGTCGGTCACCTTCACTATGGATGAGCAGAGCTATTATAGATATCAATGGCGGCGTCGAATGTTGGTGGATGTTGAGACCCGAGCCTGTAGTGTGATTGTTGATAGCTAACTTTACTCCCGCGTGTACGCTCTTCATTTGTTAAATGTTAGGTACCTATCAATAAACTAACACTTAAGTAAGTATCAGCCAACGATATTGTAATAATTCTGATGCTATTAGAAATATGTCTACGGTTCAGTTTTCTCAGTCAACTATAGAATTAGAAAGCTTAAGAGCCACTTTAGTAACTTTGGCATTTTATTCAACACCGAAATTCACTTGTTTCATTTTGTTGTAACGAACAAAAATCACGTGACGTAACATGCAGCACAAACGACTCATCTCGACTAGCTGGTGTTAATAAACTTGACTCTCACTTTAACTGCAACACGGTAGGTACATAAAGCCGTATCCGGAGCATAAAACGGGTACGTTATGAAAGGCTCGGGACAAAAACGTCCGGGCGTTTTTAACCTACGCCCGCGATGCGTCAATGATGTTTACTCTCCCTAAAAGCCTTTACGTCGAACGAGTTTATACAGCGCACACTGCCATATGCGTAAAGTAGAAAGGGTTTTAATATAAAAGTCAGATGGGATCAATCGGTATGAATGCGCAAATTTGAATGTAGAGGTAGGCGTATGTACGCAAACAATGCCTCGGGCAATTAGTTGAAAATTCACAGCACGGTGCTCGTTGCCCCCTATGGAATACGGACAAAACTCCTGAATTGATTGCGTGGTGCGCGTAAATGTAGGTATAACAATAGGATTTTCTGTAGACAATTAAACAATTTTTACTGAAATTTGTATCAGGGCTTAGTATTATGTGTATATAGGTACAATAATATAATATTAATTATGGTCATCACAAATGTAGGCTGAGTGAGGATAAGTTGACGACACCTTATAAATAGACTTGCTTGATGTAGTGGTAAGTTGGCTGGGGGTTCAAGCAGTCTCGCCTTTTTGTCCGAGGACGCCCAATAAGACCCTCTCGGTCTTGTCGGCAACGAAATAACCTGAAAAAACAATTTGGACAGCCTAGAGTTGACCGTCAACTTGGTGCCTAACTCGTAGTAGTGGAGCGTAGGCGTGACGGGTATTATTACAAATTATAAGTATTATAGATTGTAGTGTAGTTACTAAAGTTTTTACAAGACTTAAATGTTCATCACTGTTTCGGTTCTGCAAAGTACAATGGTTTTTTTTAAATATTGGGTTTTTTTAAGAATCTTATCTGAACCCCCTTCCGATGCAGCTATCTTAATTTATGAAGTAATTGATAATGTTAAGTTATGTAAGGCATTAACTGTAACTGTAGCTTAAGATGGGGCTGGCATGGTCTTAAAGACTTTATTCACTAGTTTCACTATTACTGAGATCATAACTGTTCTTAAAATAATATTATCAAAGTATTTGTTCAAAAATGTTAGCTATTTTTTTTAAATTTGAAATTTTGTCTAACAACTTAGGTACAAATAAGATAACAGATATATATTTATTTTGATTATATCTACTACAGGAACTATCACTACCAGTAATTAAATTGTAACAGTCAAAAGAAAGAATCTCTAACATAAAGCCAAAACAAAGACGAGAAAGCTACATTTACTGTTCAATAATGTTTTTTATTGAGTTACCAACGGTCAACGTCCTAACAATACCTTCCCAATCCCATCTACAAACAAGGAAAACAATACATCCACAAAGTTACAAACTAAATCCAGGAAAACCCAGTGTGCAGCCATCTGTTATCATTACAAGGACAGCGTATCAGGTAGTTTATCAAACTCAAGTAAAATTACACGGCTCGGCTTTACATATGTAATACCGCTTAATAACAAGAATCTTAAATTGAAGAACTTCCCCTTTGTTGAAAGTTGGTTGGTGAAAAGCGTCTCAAAGCGCTAATAGTGACAGCACACGCGGGTCGAAAGTTTCCATCGTATTCTAACACACGACCAGACTTGTTTAGCACACGTAAACTTGTAACTGAGACGAGTTCCAAACTTGGTGTTTACTTAAAACTGTTAAAACTCCCCGCTATGAACTTTATAAGTGAAATAAAGTGTTTGAAGACAGATTTATCTAGGTACGTATACATGAACATTAATGTGTACAAAGCATTAAGAATTTTCACTTAAGCTCTTAAAATATAGTTTATTATTACAAAGACTGTCTCAAACATTTAACCAAGTGTGCTGGTATAATGTTGCAACTTACCAACTAAAGCCGCTTAATGGAGGTCTCAACAACAATTACGTGTTAAATTCCTAAATTCAAACTAACTTTATTCATTCAAGTAAATGCTTAGTAGCAGTTAATTCTTTTATAATTTTGTGACTTAATAGGTGACTGGAAAAATATTGAAGCAATTGAGTTCATATTCAAAATAGGTGTAGAAACTTATTGGAACGCGTGTTTGTCAGCCATTTAATGACAGCTGACCACCAAACAAGTATTGAAAAAGAAACTACTACGATTGGAGAACATGGATTTGTAATATGTTATTACAAACAATTTTAAAACATAAAAATAAACTTATTATAAAAACCATCCATAAATACCTGGTCACAAAATAATGGGAGTCCCTAAAATTAGTCAACAAAAAATATACCGGTAGGCAAAAACTATTTTACAAATTCGTAAAACATGAACGCGGTAAAAGCTATTTCAAACTTCATTTAACATTTGCGTAGTCAAACTTCACTTCATGCTTTGCTGGCAACATTAAACATTCAATAAAATGCGGCAAAAATTCCATTGAACTAGTTCCTGGTAAAGATTCAGTTTATAACTATTGAGCTGGAACCAATGTGCCTGCAGCAGACAGGGAGCCATTTTAAACGCAGGCTTGACAGTAAACCGCTTAGATAATGTTTTTGTTATCAATAGTAATTTATAACACGCTACACGCTTATACGCTACGTTCACCAGTAGCGATATAACATTTTATTATTTTTATAATTCCCTGGTTGGTCTAGTGCTCACAAAGCACGACTACTGAGCTTCAGAATGTATTTGATTCCCGGTCTGGGTAAAAAAGGGTCATTTTATTTTTCAAATTAATATATTAATTTACTAAAAAATGTGGTATAACAGAGAATGTTTTCTAGTATGGAACTCTCAATAACACCACGGAATCTAGTCTCACCCCTTATAACATGAGACCTATAAAAAAACTGGCCCAACTAAATTTTACAATGTATAAACTAAACAATCTTTCTATAAAGCCAGGTTCAGTCACATTTCTTTAAAGAAGATAAAACATACATTTCACGGTTTCATTCAAAAAGTCATATCTGAAACAGTTGCCATAAAGTTTCATAACATCGCAACTTTTATATTTGACTTACAACTAACAAGCTGGCTGCCATAAATCTGTAAATGTATGCACTATCAGAATAACGTGTTATTCATCTTGGAGCACTGCCATGTTGTTTTGAAAAATTAGAGAGGGCAGCGAGGAGGCAATGCGCGACAGGCAAGGCTTGGTGCGGAGCCAAGAACCACGTTACAGCTATGCCCTGTGACAGCGGCCCGATAAAGGCTACCCCGCAGTTTGAAATATCTGCTACCAGCTTCTAATTTATATGAAGGAAATTGAGTTTTCTACAATGTGCTAGTTCGTTAACTCGATATAAAACGCAAAAGCAACGGAACTGCGAGTAGGTATGTTGAAAATTTCGAAGATATTTCTGCTTCGGTTAAGACAGCGCGGTAGATTGAAGGCAATATGCACTACATTGTTGCCGGAAGACAGGGTTTGAATAGTTTTTTGTTTAATAATTTATTTGCATAAATGTGGTCACAACAGGTGTTATAAATAAATCGATTAATTACATTTGCCTATTTTTGGCATGCACATACTATATCATTATCTTAACTCGACGTTTTTTTAGACAAGGATGATGTTTATATATAATGAGAAAGTACACATACCAGAAACGAAATCAGATGATTACTACGGTCCGGCTTTGACGAGAGAGATAACAAATATTGGGAACGCAGTTTATATTTACATAATCATAAACGATTTGGTCAGGCATATAATGTTAAAATAATGTATTATTTTATTATGTAAATCAATTGCTTTAAGTGTGAATACCGTGACAAGCCGTACATATGAAATAAAATGAATTTAATCGCGTCTGATCAAAATCCACTTACAAATCGAAAATATTATTCTTGCCTATTTTTTCATTTCCCCACAGAACTGAACCTTTTACGAAATATCCGGCAGAGTAAAAGCAATAAAAGTCGAATTACTGTTCGAGTCATGCATCACGAAAGTTTTGGGTTCGAGAGTTACAAATTGAATAAAATTAAGGTCAGTATTTCGCCTTGTGTCGGTGCGCGCGGTGTGTGCTGATTTCAAACGTAACTATCTCAATACTTTATTGCATTCCATAATAGTAAATAGATGGACTTATAATAGTGCAGATCTTTATGGAGGGCACAGCAAAAAGCGGAGAGAGGAAGAGAGTTAACCTAATTATTTACATTAATATAAACTTAGATCTAGGCATGTAATTTGTTCTGATAAGTAGTGTCTATATCTATATATTTAAGTATCTGCATGAATGTAAACTTTTTACATGTTTTACATGAAGGTATGCCTACGTAACAATTTTGCTGCGTCACGCCATATTTAATTGATGCGTTGCCACAAACTGCAACTTTCTAGTTCTAACGACGTTGTAAGCTGTGACTTATCAGAAGTATCTGTCATGGTAACATAATATTCAATGTCTCCACATGGGAGATAAGAATTAAAAACAAAAACAAATCAGCTAAACGATTGCTTTTGTTATTTTATCATGTGTCAACAGTGTCTAAGGGAAACTCGCCTACTATATTTGTCTTACCTTTACAACTTATTAATAGCATACAATGCATCATGTTTCAAAATAAACGGTAACGCTAGTCTAGCGTGGCTAGCAAGTCCACACTAAACATTTCCGCAGAACATTTTATTCTCTAAGTCCGCTCACAAAGACCACAAACCTATGAAGACAGAAACCTCACTTATACAGTTCCATACTCGTATTCAAGTAAGCGGTAAATCTGCTTACCTCACCTGTGACCGCCAGAATCCGCTCAGCACGGCATCTGCAGCAGATTACTCTGAAATTTCGAAATTTCACTGCATTCAGGAAATATATACTGTAAATACATGACTTTTGTTATGAACCGAAACCATAACGGATTATCTTGAGATGCATAAAGCTTATCGCTATTTTGTTTATGAATGAGGAAAATGAAATCTTCAGCAGCTTGAAAGAAGGATGTTGGTGATTTTGGAACGCGAACATTGAGGGTAGGTACACAATTAAAAATCTCTATCGATCGGATTAAAATTTTTATCTACTTTCAATGATTTATTTTTTTTTTCTTATAAAAACGTCGCCCCACACGTGTGCGTTTCACAAACATGAAATATCACATACACAAACATCCAGACTCGGGACAAACATCTGTGGGTCGCACAAAGTTTTGCCCCGTGCGGGAATCGAACCCGCAACCCTTAGCGCAGCAGTCCAATCACTTAGCCACTGCGCTAATCAGGTCGTCGATATGACATAAACAGAACCAAAATGGTTCCTTAAACATACTAATATCAAAGCGGTTGTATGATAAAAGTTTTAACACACCTTACCATAATTGTAATATAAGCCAACGTGCGCCTAAGACCCATAATGGCTAAGTTTCTGAGAGCCAATTTCCATCAAAACTTTAGGATCACTCAAATTTAGATCGACTTTACAAGTTCTAACTTAGATGGATATTATGTTAAATTCTTATGTAATGGCATAAAGAACATCTAAATCTCCTTGATCGTTCTTACATTCATTCATTTCATTCTTCAATGATCACATTTACAAAGGTGACTAATGTCATGACATGGTAAATTATTGTCTACTTTGAAATGTATTTTTATTATAACGTGTATTAACTAATGTCTTCTCTAACAAAAAAAAACCATAATTCGGTAATAACTAGTAGGTATATAGATAAATAAAACACTTTTATACCGAAAGAAAACGGTATCTACGGTCAAAAAATAATATCATATTTGTAATACCTACGACTAATAACTTATAAATAGGTTTCCACACAAACTCATTATCTTGCTGCCGACCTATATTATACTCGTATAACAAAATATTTTTCTTCTATATTGTGAGTAAAGGAATGAAAATAAAGAACTGAGGTAATATTGCCTTTATACAAAAAATATTTGAGGGGCCACCTTATTATTGCAGTGTATGCCTCCATAATTTGTACCACGTACCTTCTGCCATAACTTTGCAGGTATAACTTACTGAAGAACAGAAGTTTAATTTTTTCTAAGAGTATGTTCACCCTTATCTGAATGTAAATCGTTTTGGCTGCATGCAAATTGTTCGTTTATTAAAATCAGCAAGACATTAGAGTTTTGCGCAAAAAGTGTACGATACAGAGCGTCAGCGATAAGAGTTTGTATTAATACAAAAACTGCTACGAGGTCGGCAGAAATGTCTGCCTCTGATAAAGATATTAATTTAGTATTGGTTGTAATACAAAAAGTACCTAAGTTTTGTACTTATGTCTTAAAAAGCTTGAAATATTACTGTTCCAATTCTAAAACTGCCCATATACCATGAACTTTTAAAGCAGGTCAGTTTACATTGTGAAAGCAGGACACCGCATTACACAGCACGTAGCGGTGTCTCGTTTCATACAGTCTCGTAAACAGTCCTGTTTTAACAGTTCAGGGTATGGGGGTAGTCGTGTCATCTTGATTCGCGAGTATACAGCGAAGCAAAGTGATTTTTTGGAAAATCAACTGTAATCGCACGCAAAAGGTTACATTTTTATCAAGTAACAAAATGTATATTTTTATTCTAATTATTACTCCCACGGTTGTTAATTACTACATAATAATCAATTCAGTACGAAGCCGTTGAAAGTCGGACAATAACAATAGTATTTTATTAATTTTAATTTCCACACAGTCTGCGCAACAAATAGGTGGAATAAATTAGCAAATGCATAAAATAATGTATTTTGAGGCCGCTTCGACCGCATCCGAACGGCCGGTGGTAATTTGAGTAGAAAATTTCTGCAGTAGGCAGTGCAGGAAATGAATGTACGTAATTTTTCGTTCAATAATAATTTGTAATACATTTCATTTTGTTTCATCCTTACTAATATTATAAACGCGAAAGTTTGTAAGTATGGATGGATGTATGTTACTCTTTCACGTAAAAACTACAAATGGATTTTCATATGGAGGTAGCTGACATCCTGGATTAACACATAGGCTACTTTTTATCCCGAATAAATGTAGCGGGTAACACCACGGGGAGCAGCTAGTTTGAAATAATATTTACATTATCATATTTTTTATCATGTTAGATGCTTAATACTTTCGACTCTCTGTATTTACCTTCTAACCGTCAATAGAGCATCATTATCGCCAATGCTTTCCCGGCCGATAACTGCGTCTAACCATCATGCACACGGTACTTACTGTTCATTGCCCACCTGCCCACATGTGGGCACCTATCATTTTATCTTCCGGTTGACAAGACATTCTTAATCCCAGGTGACGGAGAATAACAAGTTTAAAGATTCATTCTCACAAAATAACGAGATCCTTTAACTTAATTTTTTTATGAGCAAACCTGATTTAAATTTATCGCTGAACAAGATTCTAATACAAAACGTTTACCCAAACGATACATACTATTATAATATTATGCGATACGAAACTGAAAGTAATATTACGGAGCGTAAAACCAACCTTAGTAGGTAAGTTTTACGCTTCGAATTATCAATTTTACCTACAACGTAGTAAGTACGGATATTTTTTACAGTTTCAATTATTCTGGTTCATACAAAATTACAGATCTTTATTTATATTAAGTCTTTATTTATCATTCACGACATCAAATGATTCGTATAGCATTTATAGCACGAATGTGTGTTTATTAAAAATGCTTTCATATCGCGTTTCAGTTTACTGGAAAACAACAAATGAACAAAATATCAATAGTGAATGCGATACTCTATAAAAGTAATCAGAAATATGTGTGATGAGCAGAAAAGTGAAAAAGAAAGATAAAATCACTTAAGACGTAAATACTAACAGAACCTGAAGTTCGATGGATGCGAGCAGTGACACGATGGCTCAGTTGGCAGAGCGGCGCCACTGTACGGTGAAAGTCGCGGGTTCAAGTCCCGTTCGTGTCTATCATTTTTCAAGTTTCCTTTATCAGTTTAGATTTAAGCTGAGCATGGGCAACATGCAAAAATAACACAAAATGTTTAACATTTCTAATTTTAATAAAATGCCTGAATATTGAAATTGTGTCGTTATCTTTGCGACTCAACTACTGTGAATATTCATATACCAATTGTAAAATTAAAACAGACTTATCAATAGACTCCCAACTTTGCAGCTTAGGAGTATAAACTGCGTGGTTAAACACAACTTGATTGACTGGTATAGTTTAAAAATAGAAACAAATATACCGATCCCAGAATATTACATAAGACTACTTCATTCTTCATTATAAGTAAAAACGCAATAAATGTAAGTAACGTTTCAACCACAAAACTGTATAAAATAATATGAAAAATGGTTGAGTAAAATATAACCATAAATAATGTCTCGCAAAATCAACCAGCATCATGCATTCACAATGCGATTTAAAGGAGAATGAATACCGCGGGAAAAAATTAAATTATAATTTCATGAGAGAGGTCTTACTTTTAATCTGGCTGCCTCAGGGGGCGAACTTTGTCGATATCCATATGAATTTCCATTATCTCAATCCGAAGGAAGCGTTTCGTTTTACGTAAAAAATTACGAGCTTTCTCTTCATTTCTTTTGCTGCAAACACTTACAGCATCTAGTGTGCTTAATCTTGGTGCTTAAGTTTCTTAGTTACTCAAAAACTACCTGGTGCGAAAATGGAGCTGAAATATATACGCTGTGGGTGACTTTTTATAGCAGGACTTAGTTCTTGGTATTTTATTATTTATTATTTACTAGCTGCGCCCCGCGGTGTTACCCACTTCATTTTTTGGGATAAAAAGCTTATGTGGTTATCCAGGGTGTCAGCTACCTCCATATGAAATTTTATGAAAATCCATTCAGCAGTTTTTACGTGAAAGAGTAACAAACATCCATCCATACGTACAAACTTTCGCGTTTATAATATTAGTAGGTATAGGACTTACAGACGCCCCCGCTGTTCAGTTTTACTGTTGAACTCCAAGTAAGTATAATATATTATATTCATCGTAAAATACGTCTGATATTTTATTTTTATGTTTATCCAATAAAGTATTGAAAATTCATAAAAAAAAATTAAGAACGTAACATTTGATAGGTCTTTTGTAGAACCTAAATAATCTGAAGCATATTTTTTTATGATAAGATAGTTCTTCAGTCTGCGTCAAACGTTCGTGTCATGTGTCTGTCAAAATTATTGATAATGTTGAAAATATTTTAATTAATTATACATTATTCACACACGTTGAGAATGGACGGAAAAAGTAACGGAAATAACGCGGATAACAGCGATTCGGCGGTTACTTCGATTTCCTTTGCGGGTGAGACTAATAATGGTAGTACCCAGAAGGATTGCGAGATGAATACTAGAAGAATTGCAGAGAAAAGGGCCAGGGAAAAGAGTGATGAAAGCTGCAGCGAGGACGGGTTTATAACAGTTACCAGTAGGCGACCCAAGCGTCTTTTAAGGAGTGAGTCTGAAATTGAAGGTGAATCAGGGAAAGAGATAGGAGAAGGAAACTTGGAGGACAACTACAAGATTAGCCTAACGTCCTTAGAAGTATTACCCAAACAAATGGCGTTAGCTAAATTATTAAAAAATGAGAATATTCAAAATATATTGCGAATCCACTATAAGAGTTCCTATAGGGTTATCATACAAGTTGCTAAAAAAGAAGATGGAGAAAAGCTGATCAAATGTCAAAAGTTAATTGAATTGGGAATAAGAATTCAATTTGTTAACCAACTCGACTTATCATACGGAACAATTAAGGGTGTGGACTTGGAACTGAGCGAGTCAGAGATATTAGAGTCATTAGAAACTTCATGCAAAATATTATCAGTTAGAAGACTAAGGCGTATCAGTCAGGACAGAGAGTGGGTGGACAGTGAGACTGTACGTGTGTGTTTTGAGAGTCCTACAACTCCAGAGGTTATTCTTGCCTATGGATGCCGGTTTAGAGTAGAAAGATATGTATTTCCTGTCTCTCAATGTTCCAACTGTTGGAAATTCGGGCATATAAAGAAATTCTGCCCAACAAAAAAGATTAGGTGTCCTAAATGCGGCAAAGAACATGAGAACTGTGAAACAGACAGAGCTGTATGTCTTAATTGCAAAGGGCCTCACATGGCACTTGACAAAACATGCCCTGCTTTCCTAAAAGAAAAAGAGATTCGAACTCTAATGAGTGTAGGAAACTTATCCTACAGAAAAGCTTTAGAATTATATCTAAAGGACAAAAATAAAAGCAATATGTTTACAACAATTTCTTCTGATCTTGATGAAAAAACGGAGGAAAGTCAAATTACTTTGAAGAAAGCTTACAGTAGTGTTGTGCAATCGGCAGGTCCCGCAGAAGGAGTCTTATCTAATGAAAGTGCATGCAATCAAACAGAAGTCTTAAAGATCAGACAAAAACAAAAAGTGAATAGGTCTAAGAAGCAAAATAAATATAAAGATGGGCAAGAAAACCAATCAACTCTTATGGAAACAGAGTGGGAAAACTTTTCAATAGAAGATGAGATAATTGAAAGTAGTCAGGAAAATAGACAAACTGAAATAGAAGAAGCTGAAAAGAAGAAGCAAAGAAAACTCAGATTTATAGAAATATTTTTAAAATTTAAAGAAATAATTTATTCAGAGAAAGGATTTGAAGAAATAATTATGTCGGTGTTGAAAGTAATATATGAGGAATGCAAGGTAATAGTTAGGGATTTTCTACTTGGGGGTAATTTTTGTCAATGGTTTACGCAATAACATTATTTGTAGAATTATAGGTAGGTAAGTGTAAGCAGTAGTTAAATTAAAAGTTGATGTATTAATTATTTAAAGGGTACGATGAGGCTGACGTACCATTGTTAGGTAAAAGCCTCTAAATAAATAAAGATTAAAAAAAAAAAAAAAAGATAGTTCTTAGAATATATTAAGCTTATACCAATAAAGAATCTTAAATCCATATAGTAAATTTATTGCCGACCACTTTAACTTTGATCCATTTCTTCCTAAAAGACTTACGATAAAAACTTCAGACAAAACCTACGTTGTATTTAAAATCTATGATAATGATAGAATAATTACGTCAAAATAAGTCACCCGACACTTCAGTTTAATTACCGTAACATAATTCACACATTCTATATAGAATTTGGCGGAAGAGAATACCCTCGGTCTCGGTTCGGTAAACGGTTCCGCTTACAATTGTTCATTGTCTGCCCTTCTTATGTCCTACTGAGCTACCGAATGTTCCGTATCTGAAAGAGACGCACTCATGTGCATGCAACGACGGCATCTCGCTCGTTTCATACGTTCACTGCCACTATACAGGCATGATAGTAGTACAGTATGTTTGATTAGTTGATTACACATGGCAGGTTGATTGATGGAAGGTAGAGCCAACTGAGATGGATCAGTTTCTTTTAAGACTGAATGTCTCGCGATTATTTGAGTGTTGTTTAAGCTATGAACTCTATAGTCACTAACCCATTTTCAGTGCTATGTTTACCTATATGAGATATTATGTAAGTAGATAAGCTACCGCATGTAATTTCAGGCAATGTACAAGTAAGAGACTAGTTTATGAAACTAGGTCTCAAATCATTCCACCTACGAAACGAGTCAAAAAAGCATCCTAAACTCCAGTAAAATTGGTACAAATAAAGCAGTAGTATGCTATGGTTGTATGTAACTGACGTTCTAGACTACTGCCATTATACCTGTAATGTGGCAGACGTAACAACCCGGGAACAATGGTGGTAATAATTGTGGCGCACATTTTCCACTGCGCTGGGCCCAAATCACCACGAACTGCTGCAACTTGCTTAATTGTTATTGCAGTCTTGGATATTCGTATATTCTCACTCTATATGACAACGTGGAGCTAGAAAACAAAGGGTGTCTCTTGTCGCTGTTCAAGAAAACTTGTTCAATGGTTTTAGTTTGCTCGACACCCTGGCGGCGATCGAACGTTCAACCCTTATTATGTTGCAGCGGTAAGTAGTGGTAGTTTATAAAATATACATAAGCGTAAAACATATTATTGACTTTCGTTTATTATGCTAAACTAGGTACACGGTTGCAAACGTATAAGTTGTAGGTTAACTTATAATATAAATGAACATATTTATACTTATTTAGGTAGATACTATGTATCTCATATCCTTGCTATCCGAGCACTTTATTGCAAACAAGCGTTAACCCTAAACTGCGAATAAGACCCACTTACGGGACTTAATTACTTACTCAACTGTACACATAAAAAGGTAGGCACAATAATTAAAATCGTAAACCTTACTAAGTACAAACGGTTCTCTACAGGGCAGGGGCTGCCAACCGTGAAACCACTGCAGCATCAGCGAGTACGGCACCGAACCATTCTAATTAGTGACAACGTAGTTTCAAACAACTTCATCTAAATAGTTAGTGGCGGATTGAGCACTACCTTCTCACTGACGCGTCAATTTTTAATTACCTGCCAACACAGATCTGTAACGCTTATATTTTGTGATGGGAACTTGGTAAACAAATATTTTCAAAATGATAAAAGAATCGTCAATATTTAGATACTAATTGCTGGAACCTCCTTGTTTATTTCATCTGAGTGGAAGCTCGATGCCTTATTTTAATTTGGCTAATATTTGTCGTTAAGGGCAACGAATTATTTTTGTTACTAAGTAAAATTGATCACTTGAGCAGCTATTTATCTTACGTGAAACAAAAACAAAGCAGTTCAGCCACTCATATTACATTATTATCAAACATTGACAGTATCCAAGCGATGTAATAACGGTGTTTAAGGAAATGTAGTCAATATCATAAACACTAACTACTGTATAACGCCCTAAATGGGCGATTGGTACTGCCAGCCGTCATTAACCAAGAATTAGTGCGGCGTGGCCACATTTACTAGAGTGACTTGCATTCTAATGAGGCTGTCTGTTCAACCTCAGTCTAATTCACACCCAAACGGTTTAGCGAATATAATTAAAGGGAATCTTGACGAAATTAAAGAGCACGAAATAGAGCGAACACGTTAACAGATCCTATAGTATGAGTTCGCTTTACCAGCTTAGGTACTTAACCACCACAAATGCGTTCTTCTGTTATTTCACAAAAGGAACACGCAAACGCAGTAGTTAAGTAAGCTATCGACATACTAACACTAAAGGCAGGCCGACATTGAAAATCGATTTGAGAACATTTAAGCACACAATTGGCTGGCAGCGGTTGGAAGCGAAGGCCGAAGATGGAGCTCAGGCGCGTGCTAAGGAGAGGCCTATGGCCAACAGTGAATTGAGATAGGCTGATAATGATGATGAAGCATACAATTTTCTTTCTTTCGGTCTCTAGCATTGAAAAATAACTTTAATATGACATTGGGTACACACAAAGTCATCACCAAGTTCAAATACCCGCAAACTTGTAATAATTGAGTCTAAAATCAAGATTGGACTCTACCATCAATTACTGTATCTTAAATAATAAATCAAGCCTGGGTTATGGCACCTAACACACAATATTAGTTCGCCAACGTAACTTCAAAGTTCAAAGAAAACAATACAATTATTCACACACTACCAATTTGTAGCCGACATGCGATAATTTGTAGGCAATGTGGTCACGCGAATGTAGCGACGACATGGTCAGTGCATTCCATGGGACTATTTACAGATTCCCAACCAATGCTATATTTCTATGATTTATGTTTTAAAGATAACTATCATTTAAATAACAACAATATTTTGGATAAGTTATAAAATATTATATCTTTATAGGTGCTTAATCATACAATAGGTTCATTGGGACCTAAAAACATAACTGGCGAAATGTAGGTATACTATAATTATGTGCACCTCTGCCTACCTCTTCACGGAATACAGGCGTGATGTTACGATGTTTGTTTTTCATACACTAATTAGTCAAAAATATGTTATTTAGGCTGTTTTTATACCTTGATATGCGCCGATTAACGTGTTTTTTTATTTCAATAACGATATTATGATTAATCATGATTGTATGTTAAATATTACGTATTTAAGTAACATTTACATCTAACGTAACCTGAACTCGTATGACGTCATACAAAATTACGTAAAGCTCGAGTACAGCCAATAGTTACTTAGAACGTAATCATATGATGCATGCTTTTCAAAGTCTACAATTCTACATGTTTGCATACATTTAAGATGATTGTCTACATAGTTCACGCCGACAGTCGTCGGTGATTTTCCCCACGGTTGATTATTGTTAAAGTTAGTTCAGACTTCAAGTTTGTTCAGTTTACATTTCGCATGGCGAATACTAAAATGCGGTCGTTGAAAACTTCGCAAATTAAGGAATCGTTCGGAAAAATCTAGCGAAACTCCAATTTTAAAGTCCCATTGAGTTCAACGTTGGAATGAATAAGGAGGGGTGGGTAATTAAATACCTACTAAATGTCTTGCTGTTTGACAATCTATCTGTATACGTAGTTTGTAGTAAATTGCCTTATTCTACTTTCTAATCACATTAATATTATAAAGGCGAAAGTTTGTTGTTGTTTGTTAACTCTTCACGCTTAAACGGCGAGACCAATTTTTATGAAATTTCATATGGAGGTAGCTGACTATATTATACTGATATAGGCTTTTTATAACGAAAAAATGTTGCGGGTAACACCGCGGGGCGTTGCTAGTAATAAATAAAAACGTGGTGAAGCCTTTAATTATAAGCGTAGTGTAGATACCTATACCATTAATACATAGTGGGTACATTAATATAAAGAACGGTGATTATAAAATTAATTATGGTAATTTATTTAATAACTTAAGACTCACGTACAATCCGTCATAGACGCAGACTAAAACTTTGTTTTCATATTAATTAACCGAGGCAGTCTAGGCGGCCAATTACCGCCGTTTATCTAAAATGTTAATTTAAATATAATAGGAGCAAAATTCATAATTCAATTCATTTATAAGTATTAATCTTGCCTTTCTTTATTAATTATTTAAATAAAAGCAACGTAAAATGACTTGAAATACAATAAAATAAGATACTTAGAATTAAAAACACCTGATTGACGTCATGTCTTGTCTTTGAAATTTTAAAAACGATTATTACCTTAAGAACCATACCTTCTTAAAACAAAAAATATTATTATTATAACAAAAGAAGAACGTGATTAATATAAATGTATAGGTACCTCATATACTCGTAGCTACAGATTTGATTAAAGAAGTCCAAGAAAATTCTAAAAGATTTAGAAGCATTTTTGTAATTCTAATCACGAGAATCCGAAATGTTTTAGAATTTTCCTAAAATCTGTTTTTTATAAATCTGACACAAAATACATTATGCATGAGACATAGTTACGAACTAAAGCAATTTTTTGGCTTAATGTTCCAATCTTTTGAAGATAAAGAAATCTAATCTTGAAATCGCATGTGTATTGTAAATATGATAAATGAAACGTTCAATAAATAAATTACTTTTTTATATACGACTTCAATATTTAACAGCTTTGTTTATTACGTAGGCTTATGATGTTGGTGAGGTTAAAGGTCGATGGCGGTGATTGCGCAGTGTTCACCTTTAAATGGTAAACATGACACCCGAAGTAATACATACATACATAAAGTCACGCCTGTTTCCCTGAGGGTTAGGCAGAGGACACGGATTTCCATTCGCTACGATCCTGGCATAATGGTATTTAAAAAATTATTGATACTTTACAAAAAGTTGATTGCACATGTAATACATGAGAATCAAAACAGTTCCAAGCAAAATATAGGTGTCTATTAACAGACATCTGCTGAGCACCTTTTCAAGTTATTATATCTTGTCCAATTCACAGTAATGGACCTTAATGATTGTAACTATTAGGCCAATGAGGTCATAAAATAAGGTTCAATGATTAACGAGTTAAGCAAAACACTGCCCGGTTTATGTAGGTCAGGAAGGCAATCGATACTAACACATTCTGAAGACTTATCCCAAACAAGAGCCTACTCTTACCTAGTCACTCACAAATTGTATAAAGATTTTCGGGGCCAGATAGACGTTTTTTTAAATAAACATTTAATGTAGTACTAACAATATACTACAATTTGATATACTTCAAAAGCTTAAATAGGTAATGCAATTTGAAAATAAGCCATTGAAAATATTGAGGTATTTGTAATTTCAATTTATTACATATTTTATACATTAATAAACTCATATATCAAAGTAACCAATGGTGTCTCCCTTTTAAGTTAAATACCGCATATCTCTTTGAACCTTTATTCAACAAAAAGTTCCAAGTGCATAATAAATAATCCCTTTTCCATTTACATATTTCACACTTAGTTAATTGACTTTGCTGCGACGCATCCAGACTGGCACGCCGGACATCCGCGTTAACAACCGTCCAAATTGCCTTAAACCACACCGCAAACGAGTTTATACCTTAAATTATCAAATATAAGGTTTAAACTTAAATGTATGGCCAAAGGACATCGGCACTTTTGTTTCAATTACAATACGGAGAGCCAGTCTGTTTTTTCTTTCTCCAGTTACTGGTGGATTTGCATGTTATTTGTTCAGTTGCATGCATATCCTTCGATTAATTTTTCCGAAGACTTTTTCATTGACTTTATTATAAGCGTTGGAAGCGTGCAAGCTAACGCTTGTTCAAAAGTGTGTAATCATCCCTGTTGCTATTACGGAAATTGAATGTCTATGTTTGTATCCCGCGAATCGCAAATTCTGGCGGATAAAAGGGTCAGGTATTGATTTAAATTACATTTGCGTATCTCGTCAGTATTGTACGTTATATATACTTGTGAATTTTATTGTACGCGTATTAACCGTAGAAAGACTACCTGACGACCTGATTAGCGCAGTGGCTAAGTGATTGGACTGCTGCGCTAAGGGTTGCGGGTTCGATTCCCGCACGGGGCAAAACTTTGTGCGACCCACGGATATTTGTCCCGAGTCTGGATGTTTGTGTATGTGCTATTTCATGTTTGTGAAACGCACCCACGACACAGGAGAAATTCCTAGTGTGGGGCGACGTTTTTAAAAAAAAAAATAAAAAAAAAAATATTGTACGCGTATTAACCGTAGAAAGGGGTTCCCAGTTATACATTCACCACTCTATAAGAGTCAAGCCCACCACTCGTGCTCATCATTGCGACTCCTGTAAGCCAGGATCTACATTGATAACCGTTGAGAACCATCGAGGCAATGAAGCTCGAGGCGTCCCAGAGAAGTGACTCGACTGTCTTGGAACCCGCAACGAAATTAATCCTATATAAGAATATATAGAAGTAGAATTATTAGAATATTAAACTCTATTAGAGTCAGCTACAAGGGACAAAGAATAAAGGATCCTCTGTAAATCAGAAACCTTAAATCGTGACGTAACTGCAAATTACCCGACTCTAGCAATCTCCCCGTTCTCTATTCCATTCACAGTTTGGCACAGCACCCCGCGCTCACCAACAAGAAAACAAAACAACAAACAATACAGTGCGCACGATACGCAACACTGCGCTTTGAACACAGATCACTGACGTCACGAAAAACTACAGTTTTGAGGTAACCTCCGCTATTTGTGTAGCTCTGAAACTGAATTTCCCGAAGGGCACAAAAGCGCAGGTATAGTAGGTACACGCGGATTTCGTCCGTTATGTTTTAGCTCCCATGTAATAGGGGGCTCGCTTATTGCCAGTAACCGGGCACACATCTAGACTCTGCACTGTTACTGAGATTCACCTAAACAAAAGTCCGTTAGTGCTTTGCCCGATTTAGAAAACGAGCCCGGGACCTAACGCTCAGCCTTCGCACTTGCGACCAATAAGCCAGTAAGAGTATGGAGTTTATAATTATGAAATAGAAACTATACCAAGTATTATTAAGAACCCACAGTAGCATAATAAATACCACAAAAACTATGTACAACGCCCTAAAAACACGACATGCTAATATTATGTGACATCTAACAGGAAAACTGAATACTAATGTCACGGAAACACAATGCATTCTCCTACATAACACTAGCAGTATAGCGGTGATTTATTGTTTCATAATATACATTTATTCTGTTATTCTGCATGCCATAAACAAATATCCGACAGCAGCCAACCTCGAATAAATCTTAAATAAAAGTAAGTAAGAAATAAGGAAGCTGGCATCAAGTTTTGCGGGTGATAAATGTGTTATTGCGATTCATACCAGCCATATATCTTACGACTTAATAACATATTAATAAAAAAAGACAAACGATAATCTGTATTGGAATGGAACTGTACCGTACTGTTCTTGTACCTACTGTTTGGATGAAGATGTATACATTTCTATGTGCAGCTATTAGGTACACATAGACCATCCGATATCTTACACACGGACGTTGGAGGGCTAAGAAAACAGAGACGATTACTAGTACTTATTGTTTGTTAGCAAAAGTGGTACTGTATCAAATTCTATGATGTGTTACACTATAACGTTAAAAACAGACTCTTTGAATTCGTTTAGGTAACATCACTTAACAGCATTAAGCTGTAGAATAAAATGCGAATAGATTACATCGACCGCCAAAATTAATGACTGAATATCGATTTTTAAAAAGCTCTGCCTTAATATTTAAAATAAATGTACAATACACGTTAACATAATTTTGTCGAATTTAAACATAAATTCACGGTCGCGATTACTACTTAGGTGTAACAAATGTACGACAATCTAACTATAGGAGATTATTAATATATGCAGTACCAATATGACTTGTACGTCATACCTACTATCTAACACAATTTACTTGTCAGGTAAAGGAACTGATAAATAAATCACGAATATAGTGGCCTTAACCAGACAGGTCCAATAACAGGCGTCATTTTTATACCAGCAAGTAATGGTGAAACATTAGGGACCTTTTATTACAAAGTTAGTCCGGTCCACGGCCTTTTGGGGTTCCTGTGATGTCCCTACACAGAACTTTATTGAATTAGGATAATTTACTGTTTGTTTGATGTCCCAACGCTTTTTTCAACTCTCAGGTTGAATTTTAAGCGGCACACGATAACGAACGTTTTATTTTAGACCAAAATACGGAAAGATTATTTGCTGAAGTGTGGGCGGGTTTGTAAGTAGCGGGGGACGATATGTCGTGATATGGGTAACGGATGAAGGATTAGCCGAGTGCTATCTACCTTGATTGTATAATCATGTGCATATCTATTATGTATACACATGTCACTGCTTAAATCGTCTGTGACAGATGAAAAGATGAGATGATTACGTACGCAAATTTCACCGTCAGTTCTCAAGTCTACAGGATTGAATAAAGAAATAGAAAAAAATATGTTTTCCTGGAATCACTTATCGGGAAACAAAACAATTTGAACTGCTTTTTTAGATTTCTCATTTTTGGCGTAGGTATTTGTTTTTTCGGTTTTCATTTCTTCCAAGGGTGCAAAAAGAAAGCCTCCACAATTGACCATACTTAAGTACGTCCAGCGCACCCTGGACGGTCGACTACGCCTGACAAACTTCTACACTACGGCATGACCTATTTTTATATGGGTATTGGCTGTCGATACGAAGAAGAAGATTCCTTATACCCATTTATAGATTTTAATTAGTCATCGCAAATTTCCTGACCCCTTTTTAGACCATGACCTTCAATGAAGCCCAATTTTGACTCTTAGATATATTGCAAATAGTTCAAGCTGTGTCGGCCTCATCATTTAAAAACCTACATCAATTGTCATGACCTCCCACCACTTTGTTCTGGTTTTCTCTGGTAAATTACAGACCGTCACAACCTACAAGTTATAGGTAGGTACCTAACATTACAACCAAAATGTTGCTATCTATATGCAGTAATAATAAATCATATTATTTAAATTAAAAATTAACCGAAACCATATAATAATATGTATTATAAACAATTATATAACAATATTCCTTACACCTACCAATATCTTTCCATAACAATACAACTCGCAACGGTCAAAACGTACCTTATGTTAAAATGCTTTCCTAGTCAGTTATAACGAAACCTTCCCACTGGGGATTCTAAGGAAACGAAAAAGAAAACAGGGGTTATGTACCGAATTATGGAAAACAATCTCAGCACTTGATACAACTTTAAAAACACCTTTTCCTCTTATATATAAGACAAAAAATGCATGACTGGATAGTTGGATATGGGTTAAGTACGATGGGTAATGCAGTACGAAAGATACATTTTTCATACTAAAATTATTCTAGTTTACTCAGCATAGGTGTAAAGTTTAACAGCGCTTTGATGTGTAGCAGTAATAACAAGCTAAATAAATAAAAACGCTTTTTATAGGCATATAAATAAATACCTAAAAACTTATAAAAATAACAACTTAATATTTTACAGTCATAAAAACTTCGCAGTTTTCAGTCAATTTTACGGCCAATAAAATAATTCGTAAAACCTAGTTAAAGCTAGACTACGGTAAATATAATCCTACCTATAACTTAATTATAACCAAAAGAGAAAATATCTTAATAGGTAGGTAAAATAGAAACGTATTTTTATCAGATTGTGGAGTCCCTTTGACACATTTATCCCAAATTATAGAGGGCAATACGGGCAGATGTTATCTTGTAATTGATTAGGCCTTTTAGTTGTATCTAATATTGGGATCTCTTAATGCCCAAGGAGAATTAATATTCTTAAAATACTAATATTCTTTTAGTAATACCCAGTCGCGTCTGACTATGATGTTATTGAGAACTGTTTACATTTGATTTAGCGTTAGTATGTAGATCTAAATAAAGGTAAATCAAAACTTTATTATTTTAAGCCAATTTAAGTCGTAGGATTAGACTAGATTCTGTGATCAAAGATATTCCATGTGGTGATAACGTAGAAACTCTACAATATTTAATGTTTTGACTTTATATTTAACAAACTTAACCTACTTTGTTTCATTTTATACCTATATGTTTGTTTAATTCTAAAACTGGTAAAATAAAACTCATTTTTAAGAACTTCTAAAACATTTTTGTAACGAAAAATATGGGACACGATTTAAACCCAAGTCTAATCAAGTCCCAAGTCAAATACATTAGTTATTTCTATCAATTTTTCAAAGTATATTAATTTAGGAACGGTGAAGAAACGGTTAAAATAAAAGTAAGATTTTTGACTTGGTTAGGTGATAATTTACGACATTTGTGAAAACTTCTTATATATCTCTTTTTCTATAATATTTACTACCTGTGGACTTAGCTCATTGTAAATGGACCAATGACCCTCTAAAACAACACTCAGTTAAATTACTCTACCGCTCGGTTTTAAATAAATAAGCGTTGGTTTTATTACGTCGCGTGTATTCGAAGAAGTGTAGCAATTTAGAACCATACGAGCACTATTTAAATTGTGCGATAATTTGAGCTGCGTGAATGAATTTATCGTTATAAATATTTAATCAAGAAGTATTTAACTTCAATTTATGCCAATGATTGTGTTCTATGACACAATAAGTTGGTCACGATTTGGTTTGTAACACAGTTACCGATCACAGTTGATGTATTAATTCAACTATCCTATAATTAGATAAGAAGGGAATACCCACAGTCTAGATACTCACATAACTGTTTATTAGTTCTAGTAGACTGTTAGTAGTTGTGCAACTAACAAAAAACAATCATTACAAAGACTTAAAAAAAGATCATATTTTAAATGAAACGTCCATTTCACAGACCAGGTAAAAAAAGCTCCGTAGTTATGCACCAGAATCATTATTCAGCTGACTGGTTCGTACAATAAACTTCCCGTCTATATTGTATTCAGAGAGAAAATCTATTGAGACAAAAGAATATATCTGAAGCAGTCCGACAATAAGTTATGGGCGTTCGCCTGAGCCGATGAGTTAAGGCCGGGTCCGTAAGAATAAAACATGTTGGATTTGTGTCTCTGTGATGGTAAAGATTCTGCACACGCGCTCTGAGTTATTGAAACCAAGGTTGAACGTTCATTTGCATTGGACGGGTCGGTGAGGAGCGCCTCAGTGGGTCAACTGAAGCTCAGGAGTGCACGACAAAGACTTTTCAAAACTGTGTCTATATTCGTCCGGTAGTCGACCGGCTCTGAACGTCAGAATAAGTTATAATACAGTCGTAATATTAGAGCATGTAGTGTATGTTCTATTGTATACTAATTTAATCTGATAAAAATAAAAGTTTTATATTGGTTTCGGTAACACAGTGCATGACTAGAAGCCATATATATCTTACATTTAGAGTCCTTTATGTAACAAATTGTATACACACAAGAATAAAATATGTTAGGAAAAACCGCACTTCTTCAAAGCCCTATAAACCCCAATCAACTAAATCCCTTTTAAACTATCTAAACGCAAATCAGAGATTGACTTCAGTCATAAAAGGTTTCACAGTTTATACCACCACGGCGAACCTATTCCGAAAAAGCGTGCGCAAGTAAAAACCTATATCTACGGGGAGGCGTACGATGGGAATACAGACTAAAGAGAACAAACTAAACATGCAAATAGCAGTGGGTAAAATCCGCCGATATCGCTACACGATCTTGAAACATGTTGAGCAAGTATTTGCGTCTAGGAGGCACTTACAGGGATTTATAAAAGTAGGGTGCTTCCATCGAATCTGAGGATAATGATCACAATCCGGCCGAAAATCCCCGACAATCCGGTCGGTCGGTTTGTACTCGTGTTAGCAAAGGAGGCCGAACAATATGGCTGACGGATAACGGTATGCGTTAAAATGGGAGCGCCATGAGAGTAATTAGTGTTTTTAATTCTACTTTAGTCTTGCAAGTGATAATTAAAGGTTGATTAATCTTTGACATACATACACTACACTGCTTCCGTACTATTTTAGTCAATTCTATTTGCACAAGTCGCTATCTGCCTAATATACTAATTAAAAATTGTTCGATAACACGCAAATAATATTCATAGTATCAATTAACATGGAATAATATCAGCGCATTTTATTTTTGTTAATGTCTTTAATTAATTATATTTTTTATAAATGTTATCTTTGATTATTCGTTTAACAATATAATTGAATATACCCAAATACATAAGCTGCATAAAAACTTCTGAGTACATGGGCAAAAATTCAATAAAAACTGGGGCGTAGTTTTTTCATTTGATATCCTCATACCGTTCTCCATTGCAGTCTATTAGGAGGCACATGTTCATTGTTCAACGGTGGACGTTAACGGGCTGAATAGAAATGTGTGTTCGTTTTTCTTACTTTTTTTTCATTACCTGTCAGATCCTCCGCTTGGTATTTTTTATACCTTTTGGCTCAGCAATGGAAACATAAATTAAGGGTAGGTATTGTAGTGAGTATTAGAATAGAGTCTTTATTTTTGAAAACATAATTTTTAATTAATTTGTGTATGCTATCCAGTGTCCAGTATGTTTTGCCATTGCAACGATGGATGTTACATTTTTACTCTAGAATACATTTTGATGAAAAACTAAAATGTATAACTACCCAAAGC
This sequence comes from Abrostola triplasia, assembly GCA_946251915.1. NCBI lineage: Eukaryota > Metazoa > Arthropoda > Insecta > Lepidoptera > Noctuidae > Abrostola > Abrostola triplasia. The sequence goes on from OX276433.1 coordinate 5,895,176, forward strand.
AACTTCTTCATCTAATTAAAATTAACTTCATAAGGAACGATTGGGCCTCCATTCTCATTTACAAACTACTAATAAAATGTTGCTAAACTAAGTGTAAACGTTCCAATATTAGTTTAATTATTTTAAAGTACCGTAGATATGTCTAAAACCACCCTATTAAATTTTAAACGCGTACCCTACAGAAATAGTTACTGTTAGTTACTATTTGACTAGTCACTAAAAGGGTTGAGCGCATTAGAGGCGGAAAATAAACGTCCAAATTGAAATTGAAATAACTTTGTTAACGACTTTTGAATATTAATTAATTTCGTATTTCTAAACGTTTCAATATTATTTTCCAGCTTCTGTTATCAAACTGGGACATATTAGTCGAATTAATATTTAGTCAATCAAAGCTAAAAGTTTAGCAGTGATGTATGATAAATGAAGGCTACTAATTGGCAAAAATATATTATTAAAAGGGATTTTAGTAAAAAAAGAACAAAGTATAAAAAATTCATAAAAGATCCGACGTATGATTACGATTTCCGTTATGTAAAAATAATGCTGGGTGACTGTGTTTGCACACTGTGACCCAAGCTATTGTGGTTTATTGAGTGTAATTGTTTTAATGTATGGTTGTAGGTACTTTACTAGTTACCTAACTCTTTGGAATAGCCTTGAATAAAAAAAATATAGTTAACGATCATCGTTCTTTTACGTGTCGTAGATTTTACCAACTTACTTATTAGGTACTCTCTAGTCTCCACCACATGTATCTTTCTCATGTTACAAACCTTATATTGATTTCAACAGCCGGAGGCCAATTCGCTCAAAGCGAAACGATAAATTCACAATATTTTTTCCGCTGTCCCGAAGATTGCCGTAATACGATAATTCTGTGAGTCTGACGGTCTTGGGGGATTATATTTAATTGTAATTTAGTAGAATTGTCAGAAGTTTGCTCGCTGTCAAGGGACTCGGTAGGCCGACGATCAACATGTTTACGTTGTTTGCGAAAATTGGACAAATATTTTGGTCGGCAATAAATCCTTCAAGCTATTTACTTGTACACAATAATTTGCGATAATTTGTTTCGTAATCAACTTATTTTATTAATAAAATATATACATTTCATTCAAGGTTAACAAATATTTGATCATGCTCCTACGTTGATTGCCACAAATCGCTTCGGACCACTATAATAACAGTCTATAACTGTCCTACTGCAGGCCAAAGGCCTCTTCTCGTATAGAGAAGAATTGAGCATTGGTCATCACGCCAGATCACTGCGGGTTAGCGATTTCAGATAATTAAATCCAGGTTTCCTCACGATGTTTTCCGTCACCGTTAGTCAGTGGTGTCTTAGAACAACTAAAAAAATATTTATAACATACAATCCGATAACCACTAGGGCACCACGACATGTCACATCTCGGACCACAATATCTATGATCAAAAGACTCCAACCAAACACATCGTTGTCTTTAGTATCCTACAATACAACCAAATTACTCGGTTACTGTTAAAATCTAGGTTACTCTACAGTCTCTACACTGTATACAATTTCATTAATTAGACAAAGTATTCTGCCCAAAGTGCCCAAAACGTATACGTGCCAAAACCAAGGCTTTTTGTTAAAAGATCATCCGACCCTTTACGGAGTTTTACCTTTTTTACGAGTCTCATTTCTATGTAGACGCGAACCTTCGAGACAATATGCTAAATTAAACCTCCGCACCAAATTGTCAAGCCCATTAATTACATGCTAACGAAGTTTACTCCGTTCCCACTGCATAATTGGACTCATGCACTGAATACATTAGTGACAACGCAAAAATGTTCTATGGGGCACTAATTTGGACTATAAAATTTAAAGTTGGCTGATGTAAAACGTATTCATATTGGACGTTCGAACTACGAAGGTCTGTTTATTATGTCTATTTAAGTTTGGTAAAAACAGGTTAGTAACTTTAGAATACTGTTCCATCATCATCATGAGCTGGAAGATGTCCACTGTTGAACAAAGGCCGGCTTTCTTGGTAAGGGGAGGGGTTGCCTTAATCCCCAAAATAATACCATATTGCTCTTGCTTGGCAAGGGGCTTGGGGGTCGAAGTATTGGTGGTGAAGTGACAAAAGACACTGCAGGCCCATCTTCTGGATTTTTCCTTAGTCGCCTCTTACGTCACCCACGAGAGGTAATACGAGGGTCAAACTGAAAGTTCTTAGAAAATCAAAAACTGATTACATTAGCCAGTTATTAGTTTTATTATATCTTTTCAAAATATTGTCCATTCACGTCAATACACCGCTGCATGCGATGGAACCACTGGGAAAAGCACTTTGCCCACTCGTTTTTAGGGTTCTCTTCAATGGCATCGCGATACGCAGCCACCGCTTCTTATCTGAATAATATAATATCGGAAATAAATAAAAATCACAAGGGGCGAGGTCGGGGCTATACGGCGGGTGACCCAGTAATTCAACGTTTGACGTCGCCAAATAGTCGATCGTTCGCTTAGTGGTGTGCGACGAGGCGTTGTCGTGGTGAAGGAGGATCCTACTGCGAGGTCGTTTCTCTCGAACTTTTTCCAAGACAAGTGGCAAACAATTGGTAGTGTACCATTCTGCAGAAACTGTTTTTTGATCCTCTAACACAATTGTTGCGAAATGACCTATCCTTCCAAAGAACGAGGCCACCATTTTTTTTCCCGCACTTCGATCTCTCTTCACTTTAGTTGGCAACCTCTCGAAAGGAAACACCCACTGAGCAGATTGTCTTTTGGTTTCAGGATCATAACAGTAAATCCAGCTTTCGTCACCTGTTAGTATGTCGAACACAGCATTTGAGTCACCTCCGTTAAATCTTTCAATCATTTTACGGCAACAATCCACACGATCGAGTTTTTGAGCCTTAGTCAAATTATGAGGTATCCACCGGGCGCAAAGCTTCCTGACTGCTAAATGTTCGTGGAGGATTTTGTGCACTTGACTCATACCGATGCCTAAGCTTGTCCGAATCTGCTGATAGGTCACTCTTTTGTCAGTCTCTATCATACGCCGCACAACACAGATGTTATCTTCAGTCGTCGCCGTAGAAGGCCGTCCCCCACGTAAATCATCAGTGAGATTAGTGCGACCACGTTTAAACTCATTAAACCAGTTGTAAACTGTCGCACGAGATGGGGCTTCATCGTGAAAGGCCAATCGTAGTCTATCATAACTTTCTTGTTGACTTAAATGACATCGAAAGTCATAAAAAATCATTGCACGAAAATTTTCTCGTGTTAAATTCATGTTGACGTGACACAGACAATTTTCAATTTGCCGCCAAATCGTAAAACAAATGACAAATTAATGAAATATATACTCAGTAATATTGGCAAAGAGTTCTATTTTCAAATTTTAGAATTATTTTTTTATTATATTGTTTATAAGTGGCCAGTTCTAAGAACTTTCAGTTTGACCCTCGTAGGGTGGTCAATTCTAGGCCAGATGCCACTCGTCAGAATATTCTTTAATATTGATCAACTGTGATATAATTATATAATTTAAGACTTTTCAAAAGACAGTGTCATTTCGAAATAAAGTAAAAATTTCATAACAAATATGGCTAGAAAATTATTACGAAATGTTAGTTAAACTAGAATCAGTCGGTTGAATAATATTTAGACCATGAAGCCAAACTGGTACTATAAGATGGTGAAGTTGAAGTTATAAATTATTATAAACATAAGAAAGGCGTACCTATACAGCGTTAAATCGTTGACATTTAGTTTCCCCAACCTACCCCCAAGAGGCCCGTTATGATGATAAGTGAGTAAAGTTCTAATTAGTAGCAACACTGCGCCACCCGCAGACCATCCCTTACAGTGAAAGAGACTCCATGTGAAGGGTAAGTACTAACGTTTTCAGTTTTGTTACACTTAATTATAAGTATAACTTGCAACTTCATATTAAATGGACATTTAAAGTAGGTTTATGGGGACATTTCGCTGGCAAAACAATTTTCACTACCACTAGTCTCTAGCTTTAATTAGTGCGGTTGACATAATATCACGATATTATTAAAACTTAGATACTGTGAAACAATTTCTGCACGTGACCATGAATCATGATCATTATCATCATCAGCCGGAAGACGTCCACCGTTGAACATAGGCCTCCCCTTAGAACGCAACAATGAACGACCATGAATACTGCAAAGGATTCGGTATCCAAAATTAAACAGAAGACTCGATATTTCAGTAGTCATAACTTTATTGCAGTATTTTAAAGCAATTAAGGAATTAACAAACATATATAATTATGTATAATTATTTATTTTCATACCCACATAAACAATCATAAGTAAGCTTTGCAAAACGAGGTACTGATGTGAGTGTACATCACTGATACAAGACCAAGGCCCTGGCCGAGTAGATTAAAATGTTAGACAAACTATTTCATCAATTTCATTTCAAATAAAAACGGTACAATTTAATCCAGAGAATTCCGTTTGAAATGGAGTAGGTGTTCGGACGTCCATCATGACTGACGCCTCGGCTTTGGCCCACACATCGCTATCATCAATCAAATCGACTTATCGCGTCCAGCCCAACGTACATAGTCGGCAAAAACCCATTCCTTTCCCAGTTTTCGAGTCATAGGTCTGCAATTTGAGAAGATTTTTTAGAGTTTTTAGTATGTAATCATACATGATTTATAAGGATACCCATACTTTTTATTATGACGAAAAATCTGTACTTATTTTATTCTTACTACGAGTATATCCTAATCACGTTCAGGTAATTCACGAAAGTTTTAAAACTAGAATAGCTGTTCTTAACGTTCAAATATGTGATTTAACTAGGAACAAATAATTAAATTCAGAACATAAAACAAAAACGTACATACAGCCATTTCAAAATCGGAAAATCGAAAATGTCTCTTTATAAAATACTTTTCCGTAAGCGAATCACAAATAGAATTACAGTACCTAATTAATTCTTTACTCCAATGCGCAACGCTTTTCTCTATAAATTGCAATTCCTTGATTTCTAGGAATACATTATTACTTTTCTACTATACGATCGACAGTAACACAATATATATCAATAATCTCTTTACGTTTTCTGTGTCACAAATTAAGTATTTATATAAACAATACAACATAACGCAAGACCAGTACAGATTTTAAGGGGCAATCACCATCACCATCACTGATGATGATAATAGGTATATCTAAAAACAGTTACAAAAAAATAAGAATGAATTTAAATTAAATACTTACGTACTTTAATAGTATCTTCTTCTAGTAAATAAATCGAATAATTTAAATCTGCAAGTTCTAGAATACCCTCAATAAACGTATCGGTAACAAAGATCAACAGTTGATGCTTCCGCCAAATAAGCACAAGTAGTATCTAAAGCAGTACCTATAAAATAAACTTCTGTTCAAAGACCCTATTGAGAAAAAAATAACGGCAGTTGCAACAATGTACCTACATACTCCGGTTTCCAGATTTTTCCTATTTTGTTTTGAAGACAGCATCGCATCAACACATAATACAAAACACGAGAAACAACAGAAACTTTTCCAATCTCCCATTGCATCTCGGGGCTAGTATTTTATATTGTGTCGTATCACTCTTCCATGAAATGCTACTTTCGAGCTTGTGTTTGAAACGTACTCATTTAAGTGTCGTTGTTTCTATTTGCTCAGTTCATCTTGTACGGGAGCGCTGTTGGCAAATAATTTAAGCCTTGTTTCAGGAAATGTCTCTGAATTTTAGTTTTATGACAAGCTGTATACTTAGATCTCAAATTGGTTTCAACTTAGTTAAATAGACGCTTCCACTGAATATTGTATGTTTCTATTCTAGAACTACAATTATAATTCCTAGAATAAATAATTGTATGTTTCCTTTAACACTGGACTGGGGCCTATAGTAGTGAGTAGTTTAACAGTAGAAACCTTCAACAGAAGAAACGATCACCACATATTTGGAGTTAATACCGCTGAACATACAGAAAAAAATAAACACTTCTTCTCGGTTAAAAATAAGCAAGACATTTTCAATGCACATATTTAAACACTGGAAGCGGTGCAAGCAGCTTAGGTCCCAATCCAATTTCAGCGGAATTCAAGTACATCTCATATTGAAAGCGTTTACCTAACGTAATACACCGTTATTACCTACTTCTAAAAAGAATAAATCTAGAATAACCTAAAGGTAATAACCGCGTATAAAGGTATATATAGGAACATGCTTGCATTCCACCAGACTTTGATCACTTAACCACACACAATGAACACCACGGAATCAATATAAATATTATACACATCCGTCGATACACAGAAGACAGAAAGAAGTATCATTCATTAGTTTAAATATCGATATTCCTACAATGATTAACATAGGTTTATTGCAAAAACCACGGTGGCCCATTATGTGAGCATACGCCAATAAAGCGATCAATATCTTATGGCACTGAAAGAACCGGCTTCAAACTGTGAACGTACACATTTTTATATTAAGTTACTAAAACACATGTCAAATTCATTCTCAGGTTCTGCCAAAACGTTTGTACCTAAGCTGTGAGGTAAAATGGCACGGCTAATTAGGTAATATAATTACGTAAACTAGCAGCTGGTGCATCCTCAACAATTAATTGTGAGATCGTAAACGTTTATCAGTAGCCTTGATGATATCCTAAATAATTGCTGCCATTTACTTCGCTTAATTTCCTGGTTGCGTAATGGAAGGGAAGGCTAAACACCAAATTATACACAAAATAAAGCGTCCATAGAGGATGAAAGGCAGAGGGAGGAGATAAACATCTTACGTCTTATTTGAGCTTAAATGATAGAATGATTAAATTCGTGCGTTCTTTGAAGTTTCTCAAAAACAATACCAAACAATAAGCACTCTCACAAATAATAATACAACCAATTATTCTTACCAGCTTTGTTTGATTTTCTTTTGGCGGTTTATGAAAAGCACTCCGAATTGAATTGAAGAATGCGAACAAAAACTTTTCAGTGAATCTAAAGGCTGTCAACGGGAAAGTGCGGCCTAACAATTATTATGGTCAATTACCACTTCATTTTCGACTCCAGAAAAGAGGTACTTAAAGGAATAAAAGTTTTTAACTGAATATTTAGCGTTCATTTTCACCGTTGAGCCGGGCTCAAAACAATACGAGTGAGTAGCACAAAAGCGGGCGTGATTGCAAGTCTCATTTGCATGTTTCATTGACCGACAATTTAATTTTCACAGACCCTCTCCCGGGGCGTTAATTTTCGTTCATTTGTCCTCCGACACATTTTCATAAAAGTATTATTTTGTACATTTCGATTCATAATTGCCGCCTAATGAACTGTTTTATGTTATTGTAATGTATTCAGCGTTAGTAGTCTTTTACTTATGAGTTTGGTTATTGTATCCGTTCGATATATTTCACATCTCATACGGCTTCATAACCCAATCCATATTTGACAGTTACTTATATTCTTACTGATATTTACGTAAATAAAAATGAATCATCATTTTAACCACAATATCTACATACCTACATAGCTTATACACCACGCTTACTTAATGGAATCTTCGACGGAATTACAAAGGAAATCCGTTAATTTCCTTTACGTGCGCTTTCCAACGTTGAATTATGACGATTACCATTTATTTCTGAGCCGATTCTTATACTTGAGCATTCTTATGATGAAACTTATTATCTCGATATAAAAGAAAAGCATAATCTTTATTCGTATCGTTTATTTGTGTTATCAATCGTGCACACTCGTAGTTTTTTCTTGCCGTTTATTCGTTTGAGTGGAACTGAGTGTAATGGTCAAGATAATATGTTTCGTTCTTCTAGTGTAGCAGGAACATTAATATTTGTCAAAACGTCGTCGCTCGGGAGCGTCGCACGACAAAACATGGCAAATATAACTGGTGTTTTCCTAGGATATATTCTTCGTTTTATTATTATTTATTTTGCCGTGTAATGCGATTTTAATAGCTTTAATTTTAATTGATTAATCAGTTTAGGTTAACTTTGAATGCATAAACAAAACAATCTAACAACTTATTATTTACACTATGTAAGCTTTGGATGTATACGAATTATTTAATTACTTCTTGTATGGTTTATGACATATTGGTGAAAGAGTTAGCTGATGAGTTTCGAAACTCTTTGGGTGCGTAAAACGTAGATAAATCTTATATCCTAGTATTTAACTACGACAGTTACTTAGAATATGTTTTAGCAGAATTTAAAGTAAAATTATAATTAAAATAGAAAGGAAATGGTTGTATTTAAATTGTTAACCGCACAATATTCAACTAAGTATAAGCGTTCCATTATAACCGTTAGGCAATTAGTAAATTCCTACGCCTGGCAAACAAACTGGTAAGAACTTTTGTTTAATTTACTCAGTCAACACTGCTGTCTACCCAATAACATTATATTCGCAATTTACGCCATTAAAGATAGAAAATGGCAGTTCTTACCACTGCGGCACAAGCAAAACAAATACCAATTAATTTTCTTCTTTAACTTCGAACAGCAGCCAATTAATTACTTCACAGAAAACCAGCCTCATCTCCACAACACCTTATTTACATAACTAAGAAGCGTCTATATATTAATTTATTTGATCGAATTTCCGGAATACGCAAGAAACCTTATTACTGGTGTTTCAGTCCGCGTTATTTACTTTAAGGAATTTCTCGCTTAACCCTCCTCGTCGGACATTAATATAAGGCAATTCAGAGCTATCACGAACACAGTGCGACCCGCATAATGCGACACAGAACTTGGCAGTTGTTATCTGGTGTTTTGTCTCTGGATTCAAGCTTTAGATAATGTAAGGTCAAGAGGAGAGTGCGAAACTGAATAAAATAAAATACTTCTGTTTTAGGTTGAACGCTTGGTCGCGAGTATACTGAGCTAGAAAGACAAATGGGATTAATAATCATAATCTTGTTATAGAAGCTGGTATTGGTTACTTTTTGTCAAAAGTCTTTTTGCCTGGCAGATGTATATATTAGCAGTTTTATGCCGCAACAAATGAAACGAACAACTTCTTATCTACACTTAAATATAATGCTGTCCAACAACATGCTAATGTCTATTGAGAATTCAACGAATTCTGATACGTACGAATACAACTAAAACTATGTCTAGACTGCGCAAGCTTGTAAAGTTTACTTTTTATAGTGACTACATTTTACTTCTTGTAGTTTTTCTCGCGAGTTGCTTGTATCTGTGGCTTTAAAAGAGGTTAAGCGTGGAGCAGAAAACCTGCAACAGTTACCACGCAGTAGTAAATAAATGAGATAAAGGGTGCGACATATTTAAGGGAGTTTCAGTACAACCACTTCTCCCACTCCCTTGTAAAGATCCTTGAGCCATCATAAGCCATCAATCATCGCTATATTAACATCAATCTTATAGTATTTAGATATATAACTAAGCTTAACACACAGTTATATAACGATAGGTATACTCGTAACGACGTAACCATCTGAAGTGATTGAATCAGAATGAACAGATTGGAGTCAATTTACATGTTATCTATCTCTGAAGATGAAGTTACATAAGACTAGGTATACTGAGGTTCCTGACTATAGATTTATGGTAAAGGTACCTATATCCAGTCATAATTACAGCCAGTATAGCACAGTATATGTTAGCCTGCATAAATAGTCCAATCTTATCTAATATTTTGTTACTCAAAAAGCGGAACCTGAAAAAAACTAGAAGATTATGAATTGAGTACGTCCTCTGATCTTGAAGTCAGTTATAAAGAAGTCTATTACGTACTCGGTATCTCTTACTCAGCATAAAGCAAGCTTTACTGGTTGAAATGTAAATTCATCGCGGACGAGACGCAGTATTTATACCTCGCCTCTTTACTTCCGCGCAGTCTCTGAAGTATCAACATTGAATTAAGACCCGTCTATTTTATTTAACGGTTTAGTCCAATTTAAAAGGGATTTCCTTTGAAAATCAATTACGGCAAATCTTATTAGGGCTCTTATTATATGACATGAATAAGATCGGGCTTGCGGATTGACAATGGCCTCCAATTACATCATTCATTGTGTATAAGGGGGCTTTATGTACTCATACAAGAGAAGATTACGCTCATAGTAATACGAGTAGTTTAAAGAGACTGTGCTCGTTATAAGTAGGATTACGTAAAGCAAGTGTACTGGAAGCTTAGTGGTTTGTATTCAAATTAATAAAGCTCTTCTTTAATAAATGCCTAAATATATATAATAAGAGGATTATATTTCAGATTTGCGAATACATTTAAATTAACACACACTGATGACATCTTACCGCAAACAATTGATTTTACTCACCTGAAACCAATGATAATGTGGGAATGCAATGTATAAACGGCAGGTATTTTTACACGTAAATACTTTTGTAGAACATGAATATACATTTTACATGGATTTTGGATGGATACCCTAATATTATAATATCCATCACTGGTCTACTACTAAAATATGAAGGTTAATTACGGTTCTACAACCCTTCGTTTAAGTAAAGAAGTTGGTATTTCAAAGCTTCAAATGTTGATAAAACCAAAGGGATTCCTTGACTCAAGAAGTGGCTTACTATGCAACTATGAAACCGACACAGAACTACATTCTCTCCATTCATACGAGTAGCTAAAAACGCTTTACCACCTACAAACTTTATGAAATCTGAATTGTTTATTCTGGTTGGGAAACGCAGCCCTAAAAACTGCATAGCCCCAGCTCGTAGTCCATTCCGCTGGCGAGACCGGCGGCGGATCATTTACATTTTGCTCGATACATTTACATATATTTTTGCGTCGCCTCCCACAGGAGTACACAGTCGTAAAATGCAGGAACAACACTACGATCGCTGTTGCATAATTGACGCTGTATTGTGTTAGTGTTAACAATTTGTGTACGGCGCACTGAAGTGCACTGGTCTACAGATGTCTGGTATAATGGTGTATAGTCTTTTAGCGGTTTGGTAATATTTTTTTTTTTTGTTCGAGTCTGCCTCGTTGATCTAATGGTTGCTAAGCACTACTGCTAAGCACGAGGTCCTGGTTTGGATTCCCGGGTCGGGCAAAGTGTTACTGGGTTTCTCCATTAGGTAATTCTGAGTAGCAGCACGGAGTCTGGATTAATGCCCTTTTGATGGCAATAGGCTCGCCCCTATTAAATTGGGACCTGAAACATAACTGGCGAAATGTGGGTGTACTAATTATGTGCACCTCTGCCCTTCTGCCCTTCGGGGAATACCCTACCAGTCGTCAGCGATGAGAAGGAATACTTCGATGCATAATTTTTAGTTCTTTTCATTTGCTAATATTTTTTAACATAGCTTACTTATAGTGTTTATTATAATTAGAATATATAGTGTCGTAATGTTAATTTGTGTGATAATAAATATTATATTATTAATAGGAAGTAGGTAATCTTAAGCGAGAAATGTGATATGCATTAAATTCAGATTTGTAATCATGCAACCATTCAAGATATGTTTGATATCTGATTTGAGCATTGTATGTACTTTTCTTAAACATACACAGAAACCCCCAAGATTCCTTAAACTGGTTTTCAAAATAGAACTGTTGTCAATCAGTTAAAATTCAAACAAAAAAAACACCATCAACCAAAATCCATGACTCCATTAATTTATTAATAAAGAATCGCATATCAAAACGCAAAATCCTGTTGAAAATTCCATAAGCTCGTTGCGCAAATCTACCGCTACATTTAAAAATCAATAGCCACATTACATTACACTATTATGCATATAAAGTTATCACGATCCCGTTGACACAACCGCCGCACAATCAATGATGTCGGGGTATGTCTGGGTTCGGACATAGCGTGTGTTTGTGTTTCACACGATCGGGATTATTCCTGACGGCTCCAGGCCTATTTTTGCGCAGACTACATGATCTGTTTTAAAAAGGATTACGATCGGCTTTGTTTCGTTGTTGGCGTCATACCGCAGCTGCCTTTATCATATTATTTGTTCATCCGAATACGTAAGTAATTAGATTATGGAAGCTAATGTTTGGGACTGGAGTTTGTTATGTTTGGGTGCACTTAATTGGGTTTATAAGAGATCCTTGGATTTCCTCAAAATTGTAAGTATGGTTGATATAAAAATATAAGGATCTAGACTAGTTATAGAATTCAGTTTATTACAAACAATGGTGTCAGAAAAGAATTGCTCTAAAGAAGACGTCTTGTCACGCACACCGGGTATATTAAAATTTCATTCATCAGTTGTTGAACTCAATGTTTAGACCCACCACTATGAAAGAAGATTTAAAATTCCCTTAGTTCAGATTCAGGTTAAAACTCTAACGAATAGACTTCGGCTTATCCGTAGTTTAATGTTTGGTTACAAAGCCCAAATGTAATCTATACTTAAATACCATTTAAATGACTTCTGGGTCTCACTTGTCTGTGTTACGCACTCTGTACCTACACAAGAAACAATGCTTACAGCGCAATCGATAAGAAATACTACATTTAGTAATCACTAGAGCAATGTTCTTATACAAGCGACAACTATTAATTTGTTCACTTGTATACAATTAGAAAACAACATGAAAATTTCCAAGACTGCGAAAGGAATTTTGTTATTTCAATCAACCATTTCATAGCAAGAATAATACTAAGCTGGGGAGTAAACGTTGCAGAGTTAGAGTAGGGGGGGTTGTAGGAATGCATTAAATTAATGTTACAATGAACTAGATCTAACACAAATTCTTACTACAATTCTGCATCATAGAAATGCTAGATGAGAAAAGCATTATATTAAGTTTTGACCACTTCACGAAGAGAGTCACAGCCCATGCTTTAAGCAGAAAATTGTTGGAGCAACCCTGTAAACAAAGCAACAGGGACTTGTAGTACCTCGTCTTTGAACTAATCTGAAGCACTAGGCATAAAAATTTGATAACCAGATCAACATTAATTCATCATCAACCGGAAGACAGTGGACACTGTTGAACAAAGGCCTTCCCCTACGCTTGGCAAGCGGCTTGGGGATTGCAGTATTGGTGGTAAAGTTAATAAAGACGCTGCTGCCCATCTACTGGATTTTCCCTTAGTCGCCTCTTATGACGCCCTCGGGAGGAAGGGGGGTGGTCAGTTCTAGGCCGGATACCACACTGACGGCAACATTAATTAGATACTAATTTTCTTACAAAACATTTATACGTTGTTATGTAGTTGCATTTCCATATTGGTTTTAACTTTGAGACTAAACTAGGTACTATACTTTCAGAGAAATCCTAGATAGAATATTTATGCTACCAAAGCTCTTTGCAACGCCATTTGGTTATGAAATTGCGAGGTATTACCGCAACACGTTCGCATTTAAACTCATTGGCACGCAATGTAAACATTTTCCGATTGTACTGAACGAATTAAAATGATGGTGGTAAGTAGACAAAGGAGCCAGTTACCCAGTAATGATGGTTTCGCGTGAAGGTATTTGTCTTCAATGAATGCAAACTGTACGCTTGAGTAAAGAGCCTTCAAATAAATGAAGACCAGACTTACCTAGTTAAGTTAGCTTAAGTTTTTGATGACGAAATTCGTATTTTTATTTAGAATTCTACCATCATTTGATAGTGTCATCTACATGGCACTGCTCTAAGCATTTATTGCAACAATCAGGGTTCTGTAAAAAAATTATACGTAATAAAATTAAAAGCAAAAAATAATAATTGATTTAGTTATGTAGCGTGTTGGTATGAGAGATGTAATCCGAGTAATTGAGGGAAAAACGTATGCCAGAATCGTAGCCAATTGAAATCTTTAGTCCCTGCCTACACCTCTGGGAAATAGGCGTGACTTTATGAATATATCAAGCCATTACCGCCGACTCATCGTAAGCTACATTTTTACCTAAACAGCGATTTTTATCGCAAATGACAATTTAAACTATAACAGACTCGGCTCGTCGACATTTCCCGCCAAAATACAAAGTTATAGCAAATGCTATTTTAAAGTAACCGAAAATATCAATAGGTATATAATTATGTACATACCCATGTACATAATTACATCTTATAGTACTTAATTGATAATTTTATTTTTAGGTTTAATAATGGCGACAAGATTGAGAGTTGCAGCTAACCGCACACCCGTATCGATAGGTATCACGGACGGCTGAACTTATTCCGCCTCCATATTTCCGATATAACTGATCCGCACAGAGTTATGACACGAGAATGCTTTTATCTCGGACTCTGTACAGAGATAGGTAGGTATAGCAAAATGATACTTACTTTCTTATGAACTTGTTTAGGTAACCTTGAAGGTCGATATTTGTACAAAGCTTATTTATGTATACAATTAGATATAGCAGAAGTAATCAACAGGTAAAAAAATTGTCAACCACATCAAAACATTAATATTATTATTCCGTTAATTCAGTTAACTGCCCCTTTGGTCTAGTGGGCGCTAAGTGCGGTCGCTAAACATGAGATCCAAGGTTCGAATCCAGGGTCGGGCAGTCTCAGTCTGGATGTGTTCTATGTTGATGGCAATAGGCTCGCTCCCTATTACCTACATCAAGACCTATATAACTGGCGTAACGTGCGTGTATCGTCGCCTACCCCATCGTGTGTATACAGGCGTGATATTTATTTCTAGTTAAGATTTATTTCAGTCGATTTAACTTGTCGATTTTTATCAACAATAATTTTAGGCCCTGATGAATATCTATAATCAGAATTATTGATTCAGAGTAAAATTATATTCTGGGTAGGTAAATAATGAATTTATAATTTAAAATATTCGCGCAATTCATTCGGAAGAAATTGTAACGATTACGCCATCTACAATCATAAAGCATAACTACTCAGCAAACATTAGTGCCATCTGTGTTGAATAACACTTACTTTATGTATGACAAGAAGTTTTAGCAGTTTCTAAGAGTGACAAAAGATGGCGTTGTTTTTAAGTAACGGTTGTAATAATAAAAACATAGATGGCAGTGTAGTCAAAAATCCTTTTGTTCTTACATGCATTATTCCCTGACAAAAAGTACCTGATATCGGGTTGTATACTATAATAATTGTTTAATTTTGAGATTAATACAGTCGACGAATCGTGTAGACTACCGACTACAACAACCAACGTCCGTTTGTTAGGTTATAGTCGTCTTATTAACAGAGCAAAAACCTAAAAAATATATTTATAATTGATTATTATTTATTAAATGTATTGTTTACATAAAAACAACAGAAAACCATAAAAATCATCTACATTGATACCATCCTATTGATAATTTAGGTATCAAATGAGTACCTACCTATCTATTTCAAACAATCGCGTCACTGTCCAATGAATTATTTATTTATAGTTTGACCAATATTAAGCTAACTTTTATATTTCCATTTAACTTACGACAGCGGTTAATTGGATCACACCAAGGCATGTCTATCAAAATATATTGAAACATGAAACGCCAATCGACGTAATAAAAGACACATTCTAATTAGTAGAAAACGTGTCAAATTTCGGACACGAACTCACGATACTGGCGTGAAATATGGCTTCCATCTTTGGGATTACCGCCAGTCATTATCAAGGTGTCCTTGACCCTGCTACAAATACTTAACTTTGTTGTCTTGCAGAACATTTGCGTGTTAAATGTATAGGTGTGCTCATTCCCACAACGCACACAGAGAGCCTTGCGGTCATGTTGAAATGGAAAACATTAGCTAACTATACAATGGACCCCATAACGACTAATTACTATTGTATTACACAATGCAAGAAATACTAGTCAAATTATTCACCTACTTTGTTTTGAAGAAAAATGTAAGTGCCTAGTTAATGATTCTTCTTTCATTTTTAAGATAAGATTGTATCAGATTAATGCATTTCACAATCACTGCAAGACAAGTAAATTAATTAATAATATTTTTCTGTTTCGTACTGAAGTTTTAGTTTCAGTACCTATTTATCAAACACTGTCAGTAGGCTCCGACTCCTGAGGGCCACTGTAACGTTGGCATCAGTACCATATTTTGCGTTGGAAATGCATAGTGTAGACTGCAGAGGATGGTCCACTGTAGATAAGTCAAACTAGCCTACAGTCCTACACTGCGAAATGAACTTAATGGTTTTGTGGAACTAAACTAAAACTCTTTTTATGACTGGAAGTTTTTTTTCAGAAGAAGCCGCAATAGCAATAATAGTTGTTCTCTTATTTTATGAATTGGCAGTTACATCATATTCTCCTTTAATTTAAAGTTTTGCCCTGGTCGGTGGAGCAAGCACCGTTGTTTTCTTCTGGCTTAGCTCTGACGTCTTGTATGTATAGAATATAGCCGTGGCTGCACCGACACCCACATACACCGCCTTAGTTATCATCACCAGTAATTTTGCGGTTAACCGTTAACTGTATGTTACCTACTTGCAAAGAGAAAACAATATTAATGTACTAGTCAGTGTCTAGTACCTATAGAGAAGATGTATAACATTCACGTATTAGTTATTAGTTTAAGTTAATACTTGGATCAGTAGGTATCAACCCATAAATTCATTCAGGTTTAGGAACCTAATCCTAATATTATTATAGAGGTAACATGTCTAAGTAAATTTTGATTCCATCGGGTAGTGTAGGATAACGCTTTCTATTCACTAAACCTATTCTTTCATCCAATTCTGAAACCCACCTTTATTACATGACCAAAATACTTTGCCGTGATCTAACAATAATTTGAACTCTACTGTTAAGAAGTTAAGGTTCATAGTAATATTTTTGGTAGAACGTGATGTTTGTACTTTTATTTGGTACTTTGGCTAGTGGTCGCTACTGTATGCAGGGCACGTCGGCGCTGGGTCGTAGAACTTCGGAAACATTTCGGACAACGGCGTACTTGTTCAAAGATCGAATCAAAAGAGAAAAGATTTTTCCAGAACATCCGAATTGGGTCAGCAAAGATATTTTAATAAATTGACTTTGAGAGGAGACCATTTGTTGTGGCTATTTTTTTACTGGCATTAAGCTAGCCTAGGTATTCTTGCAGCTAATCGTAAAAAGGTATAGTTTTCTGGTTAGCAATAATTCCCATATGGTAGAGTACCCAGCTGTGTTCGTTTTCTTATTGTTTTCGCTCGTTCAGGACGTGCAGTGTTCAAAATCATCATATAAACAGATATCTAAAAAGCAAAGAAGATGGGCTGAATTCTAGAAATAAATTAACACAAAGCCAGCCTTCTTTGTATTATACCAGTGATGCAACTGACACCTGCCTTAAAATTTAGATAAAACAACACCTTGGTCATGTACTATACGAAGTTAACTGTACTATCAGCCAGCTGTCTTATTCAAACAGGAGCAAGTTGCACTGCGTCCAAATAAGGCTGGGGTCTGCCTAAAAAAAGCTATAAAAGCTTTTGTTTTTGTCTAACTATGCTATAAACGCTTTAATTATTATATTGGGGGAATAACAATGGGAAATAACAAACATAACCTGGTAACAACAGTACTTTTTTTATTCAATCCGACAAAGTAAATAAAACGTGAATACAAAAACATTAACGTCGCTTCGCTTACAAAATACCCAGATAAAACATTCTCTTTCTTCGAACGGGTAAAAAACTCAATTAACCGGTAAATCTTCGCAGCCCTATCGCTTTTAATAAACAACTTAAAACTGATTAATTGAGGCTAGAAAGGCGTCGTCGTCCAACGCTTCGAAGGCTCAACGGGTTAAACCTTAAAATTATCGCTCGGTAACTTTTAAGTGGCGAATAATTAAACCTGGCTTTATTATAAAAATGTCACAAAAGAGAAAGTATAAAACATTGATACTGATATTGCTGACAATCTAAATGTGTATAATAAAGAAGTGGTGATATCGCATTTCATTTTTATGTTAATTTCTTACTTGTTACATTATCCTATGTTACGTAATACATGTACTTACCGTAACACACATGGGGCAGAAGTATTAAATAAGTGTTATACAACATAGACCTACCATAAATTAGGTGGCCTAACATAAGTTTCGGTAATAGGTAGTAATTATAGGTTTTAGTACAATAAGTATTGCTAAACAGTTCCAATAATAAAAATAACTAGTCAGAAAAATACATGACGCAATAGGATACAAGCAATATACTTAAGTCATCGCTGACCGCATAGTAGGTACCTGTCGTTATCTCAGAAGTGTATATTATATTTATAAAAAGTTCATCGTCCTTCATTTTCCTCATTGATTGTATCAATTGAGGAAATTGGACGCTCGCTCCTAAACCCTACACCCACAAGGTATTCCCAGACGCCGCTGGCCTGTCGTGTCATTAGTTATCAAATATAATGTATCTTTAAATGAAACTTTCCTTATAAACGTAGTACAGTCAGCAACATGAGTAAGCGACATGTTAAGAAACCATAAGTCAAATAATTAAAAGAAATAAACATCAATTCAAGCAATTGTTTCAAATTATAACCGCGTTCAAATGATAGTCTGTGAATATTTTAGACTTATTACTATATTAACAGTTGTTCTTCAATTAATGGTATGTTTAACAAATGTACTGTAATGTAATGTATGTGTAATGTTCAGCTATTTATGTTGCTGACCGTACATTTTATGTTTTTAAAAGGCCGTATCACCAATAAATTGTGTGATGCGCACATTTTTGTTCCGAGTCTGGGTGTTTGTGTGTGTGATATTTCATTTTTGTGAAACGCACCCACGATACAGGAGAAATTCCTAGTGTAAACTAGGGGTTCAAGGGATCCCTGAAAGTCTAAAATCGATATAGTACGGAAAATGCCTCCAAGAAACTCTGCAGATAAGCTTAAAAACTAAAAAATAAGTAAATCTCTAAGAAACAAACTCAAGAGGCTAACATTTTTAATAAATTGCTACATAAATCAACGCAAGTCAAATTCAAGATTGTTTATATTTGTTTATGAATGTTGAACACAAAAACACCAGGCTGGGACGAAAAACTGTTAACAAGGACGGTCTGTCAAGTTGCGTTAAACCCAAATCGTAAAAAAGGAAAACAACAGCCCTTGTTTCTGTCACCTGAACCCTTAATACAACCCGAGGCTTCACGTTTTCCTTCCAAGGGACGAAATAAATAAATTATTTTCTTGTAAACCTACTTAATTAGAAGTTACAGGTTACGGAGCGTAAATAAATTACTCCGTTCTATGAGTAGAGGGCTTGATTATCCTCGTATGTATCGCTTGAGAGTATAACGAAACCCCAAAGCCAATCCCGTTGGGGATATATGTTACCAGGTAACTTGTTGGCATATCGCTGGTATTGCAATTTATAATTAACGACTACCTAGAGTATAACCTGAATTACCAAATTGTCAAAGAGGCTATGGTAGCGTGCTTAACAGCTAGTGTATACCTACGCATGCATTTGACATTATTCACCTGGGTCTTATTAGTAACGTTTTAAAGTCACCCAGTATACAGGATAAATCTATATGGAATTTACACAGAATCTTTATTTAATGCAGTTTATTTATTATCTGTTTCAGCAGTCAAAGCCGTGGCATATAGCAACGGCAAAGGAAGACGTCGTGGGAGTCTTCAAAGGGAATAAATTGATTGTGTAAAGAGCGTGAGCAGCATCCTACAGGCACGTTTATAACATCGCACTAACGACGTTTGTTTGCCAAGCTGATTATGGGAAAATGTCACAAAGCTGTATGTGAAATTGCGCTAGAGAGTATGTGATTTGTAAAGATTACTTTCTATGTGGATCCACAGATGGCTAATTACATACAAGTCCAAGCCAGAAAACAACGACATTATCTCATCTTTTGGTCCTACAATTATTCGTTTAACATTGTACCGTTTTTTGACCTGGAAAACGCACACACAAAAACCTGAGGGTTAAATATCTGTCACGTACGAGCTACGGGGATTAAAACCGCACCCCTAAAACTGGGTCATCTACTTAGAATCAGCTCTTTATTCAATAATTGTTTTTTTTAGTTTGTGGCTACTTCTTCGTATCGGCATGAACCAATAGCAGCAAGGAGTAGGTCATGCCGTGGTCTAGAGATTGGTCAGTCAACAAGGATGGATTGATTGTCCAGGGGGCGCCGGACGTACTTAAATATCAACAATCGTCACTCCCGGGTACTCTATTTGCACAGTTTGTAGCTCAAACTGGACGTTACGTTACCATGTTAGACCTGGGTCGGTATCATACATCTTTTCAATAGATGATAATATGACTTTAAAGATGTTACACACAAAACTAATGTAAAACACTTTCTAGAACAATTGTTTTGGTTAACTGCCTGGGTATTCCTTCAATTCTGAAAATTAATAATCACAATCGTAACTTCTAGAGCAAATCAACCTTTGTATTCATTAATAGCAATTAATAGTAAACCAAGAAACGCTAGAACTGGGTCAAACGATTAAAGACTGTAAAATTACTTAACTGTATAACGCCAGCGCTTCGCCAAGTAACGGGTTCTATAATTATTTATAACAATCTATTGTAACGTTCGGCACCCAAAACAATTAAATGCATTTAGTGGACTCGGTAATAAACTGTTTTCTACACATCTATTAATCATAATCACCTACAGAGATCCGCAGCCGAGTGTGAGTGCAAGTTAGATATCTCCGAACATTAAAGTAAAACAAATGAATATTTGACATTGATGACAGCACTTGTGTTGTTTATAAGATTGCACGCTACATATGGGCTCATTTGAGCTTACTATTACTTACTTTTTGAATCATAACCGTAACTCACATACACATAATACCTATATTATATCAACAACACGATAATTCCTAGAGTAGACGATCATAATTTTTTAACAACAAAAAACATAGACGAGTGCGTCCAGTTCTAGTAATTTCGATAAAGAAATTATAATTAAAAATGGTTTTTGTAAGAAACATCTGTCATGTCTCCATATAGAGCACGCGAGTAACCGGTACCCACAATGTAAGAGCAACTTGCGCACGTGCTGCGCTGAACGAACTCCACGAAATAAGAAACACAACAGGGTCCACTCCGGACAACAACAAAATAATCGCCACCGAAATTTAAAAAAACATGTACCGTTACAACTAATACTCGTAACGACAGTCGACACTGGCAACAATGGCTCTTGTCAGAAGACGCCGATTGCCTTAACCAAATAAATTAATATTAAAAATATATTTTTAACAAAAGCTTTTTAACCAGCTATGCTCAAAGTAGTAGTACAAGCCCAATACGGTGGGATTGCCTCATTTCGTCACAGAGTTCATATAACCATCTTCTGGCTCCATCCTCAGATCAGTTACTTAGCTATGATCGTTAGGTACTAAAGTATTCAAAACCTGACAGGAGGTCTCGGTCAAGTTATGCACCTGGTGATGATGTCTGCTGTTTCTTCTATTACTATACTTATATAAGGAAATAATTATATGAGAAAGGCTTGCTGATGATGACGCTGAAGCAAATATAGTTTTACAAATAAGCATCCTTAAAAATATCTTACTTTAAAGTTACTGCAAAAGGCGGAATCCGAACACTGGACCAATAAGGAACTTTGTTGAACTTCTGCAAAAATCTTTCTCTTGGACACCGGCTGCTACGTACTGTTAATCATCAAATTACATTAGAGAATTTTAATTGCACATCTTATGGAGTCAACAGTGGCATTACTGACAGATGTAAGCAATTATGTAAGTTAATGTTTTTTTAATTGTTAATGGGATGTTATTTTTTGCGAAGTGGTCGTGTTAGCAGCCGTGAAGCTTTTACTGGGTTAGTAAAACTAGGTATACCTACGTAATGGCTAGAGATGGCATAAGAAACAAAGATTTCAGAGTACGAAAGTAAAATCAAGTAACTTTTACCTTCGTATTGTCCTAATGTATTCGTAGACCAAAAGTCTCAACGGACTGAACATAATATGTTTTGTTTAGGGTACACATACCTACTATATGCATGGTATTGGCATGGCCTCCAGAACAAATCATTTTACGTAAAATTTATTTATGTTCTTACAGCAAATACAAAGGATGCTTATTTGTCACAATGTTAATATGAGTTACAGGTAATTGTTGAGATTGAGAGATACAACACCGTGATATTGAGAGCTAGTAGATTTATAATCCAAGCTATATATAAATCACCATTATTTACACCTCTCCCTGCAATAAAATATCGTCGCCATGGTAACAACAAAGACAAATATGACTCGAAATAGTGTCGGAATCAAGGTGCGAAATGTACACCAACATAGGTAAATATGATGGTGATATTTTGTGACTGACTGTATTCTTGTTTGGTTGGATGTTGTTGGTAATCTTTTGATTATGGCGCATCTTGAACATGGAGCTCTTTAAAATTTCTTGCAGACGCATTGGTTTGTGAATACGGTGTTTTTAATTATGCTATTGCTGATTGGTACACCTTGAAATACGGAGTTGCTGAAGAAGAACTAACGGCACGAACTAATTATGCACAGTGGAGCTCACAACAGAGCAATAAGACAAAGACTGATTAATGAACAGTAGAGATGGGTGCTACAACAGGCATTTTACTTTGGAACCTAATAAAAAATATCGTCTAGAAAAACCTTACGACCTGAAGAAACATGTAAGTACACAATTAATAAATGACAAACATCATTTGGTGCATGATTCATTAGAAAATTGAGACAGTATCCACGTATTGCATTTTAAGAAGATTTGTGAACATGATAAATGTCTGTATTCGATAATATTTCTTCATCTAATATCAATATGAAACTTTACGATCAAACCGCATTTGAACTTCAATAATACTTACTTCTGTCTCGTGTCTGCATCTCTGCTATCGATCCATTTTATATATTTATACAATATAGTAAGTCACTCTGTACGGCAGGTGTTGTTTAAAAATAAGCACCAACTGTCTGCAATTTGATACCAGACGGCTTTGATGTAAAAGGCAACTGGTTGCTTTGGACACGAAATTGTCCGAGACATTTTAATTCGGTGAACTTCAAGCGAAGCGCTTATTTGGATAGACGATTATATGATGAGATGAAAGACTGGTTTAGTCGGCTGCACCCTTTAGTGTTTATTGTTAACCGAATTAATTATTTCGTTATACCTACTATGTAACTAAGTTTTTTGCTTACTTATATGTCTGCAGTTCTGCACATAATGTTGTTGGAACTACGCCTGCCAACAAATTGGCAGATCAAAAGTATGACAAAATAAACATTTCTGTTCTGAAATACGATCGGAAATCAATTATGTATTTTAGAGAAAATATCACTGTGGTATAAGGGTATATTAAATCAACAATGAACGAGGTAAATATCGACTATTAACATTTCAGGGAAAATCCTTAAATATCACCCGAAAATTTTCCTACGACTGTCCTCTTCCACGAAAACTTTGGCAGACTTTCTGTTTTAATTAGCAAATAACTTTCCTGGTATAAAACGAGATTAAATTAATCTTTCTAAGTAAACGGTACATCAACCTGAATAAATAAAAAGTTACGAAGCAAATTAATCATCTGTCTAGCATTCTGTCTGACCTCAACCAAGAGAATAAAACCTATCAAGATAATTCCCGTAGACTGGGTCACACATAAAAATGTATTCAGACTTTTATGTACGAAACATTAAACTCGGCAGTAAACGTAAATCAAGCGATAGACAATAACTCACAGGACAATATAACGGATTTTCAAGGCGGACAAGACCATCCAATACATTATTACGAAGTCAAAAGGCTTCATCACCTGTTTTATTGCTGTCTTTTTTAACTGGCGTTTATTGGCTACGAAACTTAAGAACGTATCATTATTGGCTGTTTGTTCTTCTCCATCCAATGTTTAGGACTTTGTACACTTTCCCCAGAGGTGATAGTCCCAATACGCAGCACTCTATTTTAATCCTCTGGTACCCAGAACATCAATTTTCCGAAACACTAGTCCGCCGATCGCGTACCGCCACTAATAAAGTCCCGTCCTTCATCTGCAGAACATTGTAGGACGAGCATCGCTAATTGGACGCCCGACGCAGTCAACGTAGTCCAATTGACTCCAATGTTACAACGCAAACAAACCACAATTAATATCTACAACGAAGTACTCAATGCAGTTACTAAGGGAAACCACAAGGACTCGTAAGTAACTATCAGTGTATGACTTAAAACAGGAATACCAACCCTTGTGGAATAATGTCAATCCCGTCATTTATTGTGCTCTCCCTTGTCCCCTAATCTGACGATCTTTTCTTTGGGTTCCGTCCCCCAGAAAGCACTTTAGACTATTTGTCTGTGCTAGTTTAATTTGCACAAAACCATCTTCATTTTATTCAATAAATTCTTTTAATTTGGATCGGAGAGAAAGGTGTACAAAGTAACGAAGACCATTTACAATTCCCGCTAAGTGCTGAGCTAAGTGCAAATTGACTTAGGTGATTTACAGAACAATTTGCTCACAAAATTACAAGAAACATGCGCTTACAGTTATTCTCAGATAACCACAAAATTATTTGAAACCAAAATACAAACGTGCGCTGTGTTAATTCTAAAGCAACAAAAGAACTAAAAATATAAATTAAATTAAAATTAATACTGCTATTCTAAATTTAAAAGCCCAAAGGACTGTTATATATTTTACATACATATTTTATCTGTATGATTTTGAAAGGGTTCGCACATCGCGTTCATGTTTATCTGTGGGCTGTATAACGCAGAAGGTAAGCAGCAAGACATGTGCCGTATAAAACTTTTTTAATTTGTTACTTTTTGCGGGCTTCGGGCGACATGAGACGTGTCCTTATTTTTTGTCCAGGGAGTGTATATATACTTTACCGTTTCTGCTCATCATCTAAGGATTAATATAATGTTTCTTTCATAAGTTTACAGTCTGATATTTAATTTGCAATACAAAGAATTCAAGTCCAATAGTTGCCTACAATGTTGAATGAATAAAAACGAAGACTATTCAAATTTAAAATTAATCTTCTGCAACCATTGTCCAATTAATATTCTATCTAAATTATTACTAGATCAGTTTTAATCATTTGTTAAAGCTAATACTGTTTAGTTAGGCCGATTTACTAGTACACTCCTATTTAAATACCTATCAACTGTTTCTCAAGACTTAATTGACTATTAAGAAATACGAAATAAATGTTCATACATCACTTTGATTCTGTATTATTCAACCTCCTATAGTATTTTATAAGGAGTACAGACCCCCGTGGGAAAAGGGATAGTGTTATGTATCCACCGGATCTCTCGTCTCATTCAGACACGACACGCGGCGCGCGGACAATACCAAACTACATTATAGCTACACAATATGTCGTAGGTACCCTACTTTCAAGATGTAACATTGAAAGTACACTTGCCTAGGTTCCCACGAGGTACAAACTTTACAGTGTACCTAATGTCTCGTTAATTCTTGGTTTAAATACAGAGTTATAGAGATACCTACAAGGTGAACATATTACGTAGATATACTCGTACATAATTACTAGTATAAGTAGTAGTACTAGTACCTATATATTGTGATGATATAAAAAAAATACACTCGAGAAGTTGGAAAGCGCTGCAATGATAAAACAAAAGGTTTTACAGGCGACAAATATATACGAAATAGCTGCAAACAAAACTGAATTTGAAATATGAGAGAAGCACAATTCATATCTATGCACTTATGTACGAAGTTTTTGTAAACAATCAAGGGAAGGTTAACAAAAATACACATAACACTGACAGTCGATTAACTAATTGTAAAGCATTAATATTTTATTATCGTGCCCTTACTTTACTCCTAGTTTAAGTACCAATACGCTAAATGCCAAACAAACACGTTTAGCGTGATAATGTCACAAGCATTAAATTATTCAAACATTTACTTTCCATACAAAATATTAGTGAGTATTAGAATAAATTCGATAACTTGTCTGCTACGAATGACGGCCGTCTGCGCCCTTCACCTTTCACCCTTCGCCCTTAAATAGAGTGCGATGTACTATAAGAACTAAAACAAAGTGCCCTACAGAAATAAATCAGCGTGTCTAGCAATAAATTAGTGGAACTAAGTGGACTGGTCAACAATATGGTAATACAGTAAGTGATAACTACAGAGTGTTAAAGAAGTAGGTATGTTTAAGTTATTTTGTTAGTGTCTTCGTTATGCGACCTATGAGCGGTTCTTGTACTTCGAGATGATGTTGTCCTAGTTACCGTCCACATTACACGTAAAATGCAGTATAATATAACAATTATACCGAGTGGTATCCGGCCTAGAATTGATCACCCTCTTTCCTTCCGTGGGTGTCGTAAGAGGCGACTAAGGGAAAATCTAGAAAATGGGCAGCAGCGTCTTCTGTAACTTTACCACCAATACTGCGATACCCAAGCTGCCTGCCAAGCGTGGGGATTATGGCAACCCGCCTCTTTTAAGAAAGAGGCCTTTGTTCAACAGTAGATATCTTTCGGCTGATGATGATGATGATAACAATTATACAACCACTAACGATGATTTTACCTCAACCCTTTTTTACGCTTGCCCCACTGTACATTTCTAACTTCGACATCACTGACAATCTTTTTAATCGAGGGCAGCTTGTAACTGGCCAAAGGCCAAAGCCTCATAGAAAATATTGGTGAAGTTCGATACAAAGCTTCCCTTTAAGTTAACTCAATCGATTTGATGAAATTTCATGTGCAGGTAGGTGACACCCTGGATTAACACATAGGCTATATTCTTGATACTTTTTATCCCGAAAAAATGTAGCGAGTAACACCGCGGGGTGCAGCTAGTAGTAGTATAAAATAGTTGTAGAATTTCATGAGCCATTTTTCATTTCACCGACAGTCTGTCATTAAAGTGGCAAGCGGATTAGTTAACAGTGATAGATGTGTACTAAGGAGCGCGAGATAAAACCTGGCTTGCAGCTCATAAATCTGCTAGGTACCGCTAGCTACCGTCAATTCTAAGTAAAAGGTATGTGTTTTACACATTTAGACTATCCCTACTAATATTATAAACGCGAAAGTTTGTGAGTATGGATGGATGTTTGTTACTCTTTCATGTAAAAATTACTGAATGGATTTGAATGAAATTGAATGAAGCGGTAGCTGACACCCTGGATTAACTAGCTAATATAATATACCCTTAGGTTTACGGGAAATTGCAGAAATTAGTAGCCTACGCACATTGAATATTGTGTCTCAGATGGTGAGTGCATATACGATTGAACACGGTACAGCCCACTTACCATGAACTTTAAAGCAGATTTTTGCACTAGTATAGTTTACATTGTGGAAGCGGGACGCCGCTTACACTGCACGTAGCCTCTTCATCTTAATCTGTCCCGCTTTAAGAGTTCATGGTAAGGGGGCAGTAGTAAACTCATTAACAATTCCACTATTAATAAAAGTATCTTTACTAAACAATTATGTAATCTGTTTGACTAACGTTCAAAAATATCTGCAGATACCTACTTAACATTTTTATACGGCAAGTGTTACATAAGGTTGTACTTGTAACATATTGTACTGGTTTTTAAATTCATTTACACGTAATAATGGTAAGTAATTTCCTTATATACAATATTTAATAAATAAAAATAAAATAAAATATTCTTTATTTCAGACAACTTAGTAATTGTCAGTCCATATTAGAAAATAAAATTAAATACAATAAAATTAATACTAGGATATCTAAAGTCTAATGGAGATTACACAAATGCAAATGATACACGGGTGAAACCGCGGGGCACAGCTAGTATTTAATATGGTTGTATCAAATTTCAAGACTAGCAAAATGTGACCCATTAAAGTTTGAAACTCGTAACATTGCACTTTTCCGACAGTATCAGGGTATCAGTATCGGGTCTAAACGAAACTTCTGCGATCCATGGCTTCCGAATTGTGTGTCACAGTCATAAAGTTTTAAATTGAAGTCAACTCGGAAGAGGGTCGGCGAAATAAGTTCGGGAACAATTTTTATTTTGCAAAACATCTCCTTACTTAACCGTGTTCAGGTTCCAAAGTATATTGTTGTCGCTTTTCGCTTGTTTGGCGGGTTTGATTTTACTGACACCAGCTGCCGATAGGTACTATTATTTTTACCTGAAGCAATAATTATGCTTAATGTATATTACATACTAGCGTCGTTCTGAATATACTTAAACACTTCTTTTTATTTAATGTGGAGATTTCAGTATACTTAAGCTTATTGACACTTATTTACACACTATAACCTACGTTAAAAATACTTAGTTCTCCTTTTCAAAAACAAAACACTTTTTTTGTACATATATATTTTTTATCTACTTATTTTTTCCTTTATGGCATAGGCAAACAGCACATTAAAGCAAACTAATGAACTCAGGCACATTAAACTGAAGCTTAAAAGAGGATTTAAGGTCTGTTTTTATTGCGACCATAAACAAAATGTAAGCAATTTGATGCATTCAAGTGTTACGAACCAAGTTTGAATCCTGCGTTCCATCGTCTCGACATCTCAAATAAAGAGACGGAGGAATTGTTAATTGACTTGCTTGATACAAACTTTTGTAGCAGTGCCTTCTGAATTCTGATTGAAGGGGTTTACTGCTTGGTGAAGTGTAAAACTTCACCGCCTTATTAGTCTCGAGGACTTAAATAAGACGGCCCAGATAAGCCGTTTGCGCTCATTTGCCAGGTCGAACAATTTGCAATATTCCCTTGTAATTCCCTTGTAGCTGCGATTTCAGAATTCTATGCAAATAATGACAACCATGGTACAATAAAAATGAACTACTTATAAAAAGTACGTTGAACACAATAATCTGAAACCCTGCGGCTAGAAGTGTACAGTGATCACAGTAGTTAAAAAGTGACATCAATAATTGCTTGCCTAATTAGTAGTATGTGGTATGTTTATATTCTAACGAAGTAAACATTTGTTATGTGCTCATCTTGTAAAACAAAATAATTTTAGTAGACGCGACTGCTTCTTTTCTACATTACTACAGAGCAGCTTTACCTACATATTTTATTACTCAATGCAGAAGGAACATTCAAAGACCGTACCTCATGCTCTTATAGGTACTTCAATTACTTAGTACTTTCGTGAAAAATGGAACTCTGTCTAATACGTATTACATTCATATTTTGTTTTAACGACTCGATTCTTTTATAGCTGACTGTTAAGTTATTGGAGCTCTAGAGGTGACCTATTTCCTTACCACATTGCGTTCAGAAAACCAGGTTACCTGACGCGGCCTCTGTGATTAACAACGGTATAAACTTTTCCCTCTGCAAAAGGTAAAAGCTCTCTGTTGAAAATTCATATCGTTGATTTGTTTTTCAATCCAAAGCGAAGTTTGAACCGCACCTATATCAAATGGTCGAGTTTCATTTATTTTTCATTTTGTCACGCTTTCAGAATATGTATTGCTCCACGTATTATACATACTTTAGTTAGCATGATAAACGGCACGAGCATTAGACAGTATTATTAAAATATTTATTGCTACGTGTGCAACGCATGCGAGCTACCCCATAGAATTAAAAATTGAAATGAACATTAATATTGACAACGTGTTGCCCCATTTCTCAAAGAGTAGAGTTATGTGCTAGGGTGTGTGTGTGTTTTATCTATGTACTAAGCTTCTAACAATTTCACAGTTCGTAGCCTAAATATGTAGAAATGGTTCACTGAATTACTTTCACTTTACAAACAGCGTGAATCCCTTTCAATTTGACTTTGAAAGTACTATTGATAACTTAAGAGCCAATCCTCTGGCTGGAAGCTATTTAATATAAGGATTTGAGAGCTTTGGTATTTCAGAATTTCTAAATTACTTTTGAACACTTCTTCAACTAGTACAATTTGTACGATTTCGTATCGGTATTCAGTAATTGGTTTTTGAAACTTAGGAAGGTGATCGTAGAAAAATATATATTTTCAATGGATTTAAAGCCGGTCGAAGCTTATTAATTTTGTGAATGCTGAAAAATTATATAATGAAGCTTATCTTTTGATAACAGATTTTCTATTGTGTTGCAAAAAGCTTTACCATTAATTTAGTTTTTTTCAAAATCTTTAATCATATTGAAGTACCTAGACAGTTTTTTGATCTTAATTATAGTATCATCATCAGTCACTTATATGCTATCAACTAAGTCTTCTTTTCCACTTATATCTAAAAATAACATCAATTTATAAGGGAGGCAATCAATTCTCTCCATTGCATCGGGGTAGACTATTCTCGCTCAATGTCAGCAAGCAAACAGTTTCAGTCTCATATTATGGAGTATCTGTAAAAATATAACATATCTACTGTTGTATTTACGTTGTCTCAGAAACATGTCTGAACACGGTTTTGTACATAGACATAAATGTATACATGTATACATGAAGGTATATACGGTTGTTGCGTAGTCTTACATGTATCGTAAACAAAATCGTTGCCAGTAATGTGTCTGGGATGTGGGGCGAAATAATGGGGATGGGCCAAGGTCATGTACTTGTGCCGTCTTCAATTCGTTTCACAAGGTTATGGGCGGTAATATTTTCCACCGACAAGTTCAAACATTTAAGATTCATAGTGCAAAAAATTTGAGAAGGTACTTTATAAAAATAATGACATATATGTACTTTAAGAAAGCAGACATTGCAATTTATAACTAGGGGTATCTTACAGTAAAATCGATCTGCAATGTATAGTAGCGTTTAGTTCTGATATTTCTCAGATGGATGATCTTACTCCACATATTTTAACCCTTCCATGCCTCACAGAACACGTTAGGCCTATTTTATTCGATCTGACGTGGCGTTAGACTTCTGATTGTATTGGCATGTATCTGCTGGCGAAATATGGGTGTGTAATTACACACCTAAGCCGCCCTGGAGAATCTAGGAATAATAATATACATACAGAAACTTGCAATTAGTCTCGATATTCATGACACGGGTGTTATAAGAGTAACGTACGATTTCAACGCTCAAACACCGACATTTGACAACACTGGTGTAGGTAGACCACTCACTGTAGATCAGTAGGGTAACCATGTAGTCTAAAACTATTTGCTCAGACAAAATTAGTTCATAATTAACTTACTTAGTCCAAATGGACAAGGTTAGGATTGGTTTATAAAATTTATCGCTGGATCTCTGATAATATAGTTTAGAAAAATATACAAGTAGTTGAGTGTCTATACCTATACATACCACATAATTTACAAGCATGGTTATGGTTGAATTCGTATCACATTCATTTAGATGTTTTCTTATACAAATACATATTATGTTTTCTTCATTGTCTTTATGAATATAATGTAAACTAAAAAGCAGTATCCTAACTATCCCCAATTTTATCGACACTCTACAATGATTTGGATTTGTAGTCCACCATCCGCTGATTACCCTGCTCACGCTAATACAGGAAACGGATTTGTCTACTCATCGTGATTTTATACTTTTTTATAATAACATAATATACTACATATACCAAACGAAATCAAGCTCCCCCTCTCTCTTCCAAGCTAGTCGTTCTTTATGGTGATGGGATCAGCTCTCCTTACGTTCTTCTTCAAGTTCGCTCTATCCTGAACGTTTTCTTCGGTGACTTTTTATTCCTTCATGTCCGGTAACACTACACTTTTCCATATTATCTACTATATATACCAGTTGTACTCACGTCGATATACGGGAATGCCCGACTAGTTTCGGACTCTAACGGAGCCCTTATTCATGAGCAAGTGACGCGGCGGGGTCGCCAGCCAAACTAGTCGGGCATTCCCTAATATCGACGTGAATACAGCCGGTATATATACTCGTAGTAGATAATATGGGTAACACTCACTAAGTTATTATAGTGAACTACACTTTTCCACCTGGTTTTGGATCTGCATCAAACGCAACCAAACACATTTTTCCATTTAAAAAGTACTATGGAAGTGTCGATAGTTATTGTAGTATTATTAATTAATTATTTATCACCAGTAGTTAATTGATACTAGTGTCAAATCTATTAATTTTATTATCAAACCTTATTAGTTAACGGCTTAATAGCTAACTGTAAATAATATTAGCTATTTATTTTATAGGCAATTATGGAGTTCTAAGCCGTTTAATTCTGTTTAATTACTGATTATTATTGTTATGGACCCATAACATTAAGAATGTCTTAGAAATCTATAAAGACACAAACTACACGAAGAACTTCGTTTAATATAAAGAACTTTATTAAAACCCTGTGACTGTTTCCTATCATGTTAACAAGGGAGACGTAATTGGCATAGCTCTTACCGTAATATCAAGATTGACTAGTATGCAAGTTGGCAGCGTATCTGACTGACCACGGTATGCTGGAATTTTAATTGTAATATTATTATCACTTAAGACGTGATAGCCGAGTGTTATGACCATTGGACTGTCAAGTCAAAGATCGCAAGTTTAAACCACGGCATGCAACATGCCTTTTCGAATTCATGTGCGTACCATAAATTAGTTTTCAGTTGCTAAAAACGGTAAAATACGAGTAAAACATCGTGAGGAAATCGGCACACCTGAGAGATTTTTCAACGGTGTGTCAAGCCATGCCTATAGGCGGTTTAAACTCTGACACCAGGTTGTTCATCAACCATTCTATAAGAAGATCACTTATGAAAATTGAATATACCTCAAGACTTATGAACAACATACTCCCTTTACTAGAGTATCGACGAGATTGAAACCTCTAGGTATATCTTACATTATCATTACCAAGCATGACTTTAAAGTGGCCTAACTTGCTACATCAGTTATATCGACCACAGTGTTCAATGTGAGCGCATCGTCAGCAAACTGGAAGATGTCAGGCGCCACTACGTCAGCGAACTGAGACAATCTTAGGTAGGAGATCTATAGCATACTTATAGTTCGAGTTAATTCGGCATTTATTGACTAAATATTCATTCGTCTACACTTAGCAAATATTAAAGTCCACAAAATCGAGGACTTACTGCAAACTTACGACGACAAAAAGAAATTACATAAAATTGTCCTTAAAAAATACATTAAGTTCTATAGTCTTAGAAAGATTGTTAGATTATTGTATTCCTCTAGTAGCAGAAGTACCTACCTAAAATAAAAAAAACAAAAATATTTTGTCATCATCACTTTATATTCGACTGCCTCATTGGTCGAGTGGTTACTAAGCGCGACTGCTGAACTGGTCCTAGGTTTGAATCCCGGGCTGG
The DNA here is from genome assembly GCA_946251915.1 of Abrostola triplasia. Lineage (NCBI taxonomy): Eukaryota > Metazoa > Arthropoda > Insecta > Lepidoptera > Noctuidae > Abrostola > Abrostola triplasia. The sequence goes on from OX276433.1 coordinate 5,928,373, forward strand.
GTAATGTGTTATTGGGTTTTTCCTTTAGGTAACTCTCAGTAGCAGCACTAAGTCCTTTTGCCCGGTCGATGGCTATAGCTTCGCCCCCTATTACATTGGGACCTATAACAGAAATGGCGAAATGAGGGTAGGTATATTACAGATACACCTCTGCTTACCCCTTCGAGGAATACGGGCGTGATTTCATTTTATGTAATGTAGATAATATGTATGATCATTTTATATTAGATATGAAAGCAATTTAGAACCATATAGATTTATTGAGAATCCATTTGCGGTTGTGAGTACGTGATGTAGCTAACTGGTTTGAGATGGTTTATTCACTTAACAAATAGCATGAAATCATTATTTTTTCTTTACTACTACAGACTACTGTAGTCACACTAATATTATAAAGGCGAAAGTTTGTGAGTGTGTTCGTATGTTTGTTACCTCTTCACGCTCAAACGGCTTGACCGATTTTGATAAAATTTCGTATGGAGTTAGCTGACACCTTGGATTAACACATAGGCTACTATATCACGAAAAATAATGAAGCGGATAATGCCGCGGGGCACAGCTAGTATGTTATAAAACTAAACTTAATGCTAAGACGCTGCGTGGGTCGTAAACTGTGAACTAATTGTATAACAAAATTTTTGAAACTTTTGTCTATACATAAATCACAGGCAAACCTGTTCTAATCATGCGAGAACTAATTCCCCTTGGGCATTATTCAAATCCCCTTTAATACTTTCCTTCCTATAAAATGTACCACATAAAATAATTTCCATCGTATATGAAATCTAATTACCTGAACATGACGCAAGTACTAACCACTAATCTTAAATTAAAAGGGGGTGGTTTCCTGTTGCTATAGCAACCGTTCCAATAACAAAGGGTCGTTACCCCAGTAACACAATATTCACAGAACCCCCTTCCACCTACCATGGTCTAGAATGTCTGTACGAAATGCCAATTTGCATAAACATCGTCTATAGTGCAAAGAGAAATACGTGTTTCTGCAAAATGATATTTCCTTTGCAATTATTTATTGATTCGAATCTCGGAGGCCTTGACTGGCTTGCGAACAGCTACATGATAATAATTGCCTACTTCCAGTGCCACTCGACGCGTACCTACGTACAGGGCAATCATTGTATCAATTATTCCTCAAACGATAAAGTCGTTCGGCGTACGTATGTTAGAACCCTCTTTTTAAATAAAACATTCAGTAGGTACCACAGACTACTGGTGGGATCCCCCGTGAATTTATGACTTTTACATAATTATATACCTACTACGTACGTAAAAAAGTCTAACCGTAAGAAAACTCATTTTTCTATAGTAAAAATTTAATAACTAAATTATGATATCGTCTATCTCTCTCCGTTCGCCTCTGTGTACCGTAGCATCGGACCAAAAATATGTCGAAATATTATCTAATCTTAACCATATCTAGTATTAAACTACATCTTAAAAATATATTCTATGTGCCGAAATAACAAGCACCATGGTGATAGTCATTGTTGGAAATGTAACCAATTTATTAGCTGCGCCCCGCGGTTGCCTACTACATTTTTTCGGGAAAACGTAGCCTATGTGTTTATCCAGGGTGTCAGCTACCTCCATATGAAGTCTCATTAAAATCCATTTAGTAGTTTTTACGTGAAATTGTAACAAACATCCCACTTACAAACTTTAATATTAGTAGGGATAACAACGCCACATTTCTTCATAAATATAGAAGGTTTATAAAGAAATATGTCAAATGTGTTTTAAAAAACTATCTAGTCGAACATAGTGCTCCCTGAGGTGTCAGTATCAAAGCAGAGTGAAGTATAAAGTAGACTTCTTTGCCAAAAGCACTATCGTCTGTCCGAAGTGCGACGTGTCGATACAATGCGACTTTATAAACTCGCACTGAGAAAGGGTTTTCAGATTAACAAGAAAAAGATATACTATAGATATACTATAGATATACAGACACAATTATGGCTCGTATTAATCGAACAGCCTTTTAATTAAATTTTTGAGAAGTGTAAATAAAAAATTGATCGAAATCTCTTGCCTTAAATGTATTTTTGTTAAAGCTATCCCACGGTACATTTAGGATAATTTACGAAGGTTCTGATTACCTCTATAATATACATACATTATACGATAATTGATTCGCATATAGGAATTAATTAAATTATTCCAAAATCTTGACGCCTTTCTCTTTCGATTATATAACATCGTTCAATTATTATTATTTTTTTCAATTTGGCAAAAGGTAGGGCTATCGACATAATGAAAAAATCGGTCGATGGAAATCGGTCAGTTGGCAACCCTACAGACTACAGTGACATTTTTCATCCTAGCGACTTTCTGTGCCAGGGTCTACTAGGAACACGTGTAAGTACTTGCTTATTAGTGCATAGTGTCTTCGTCATGCACTAATTACCAAGGCCACGTCCAGATGCTTCGTCCTTTTAATTATCAGAAACTAGTTTTGTATTACGCGGTTTACGCCTGCTACTGGCTTTACTATCCTTATTTCACTAATCTGCTGTTGGCCAGTCACGAGTATAAGTTCAATCACAAATTTCGGCAATGGGAAACCGATTGCATCGTAATGGGTAAACTCCTGCTATTCTGCACTAAGCTGAAAATTATTGAACTTAACCAAGGATATGTGGAGTAGAAACGTCGCCCCACACTAGGAATTTCTCATGTATCGTGGGTGCGTTTCACAAACGTGAAATATCACATACAAAAACACTCAGACTCAAGACAAACATCTGCGGATCACACCAAGTTTTGTCTCGTGCAGGAATCGAACCCGCAACCCCAAGCGCATCAATCCAATCGCTTAGCCACTGCGCCAACCAGGTCGTCAATATGCTGATGATGTATAAAATGCATTGATTTTAGCAACTATGTACATTGTACCTACTAATTAAAACTGTCATTCAATCGAATAAAGAACTTGAAGTATTCCCCTACAAAAGAACGAGTTTGCATTGCACTGTCGCGGATTTCCGGCATGATCGCACGCTTCTCAGTATCGATTTCCTTTTACTTTTAGTCGTAAGCGTAACATCAGTTAACTAGTTGTTATATGCGTGAAACTAACTGTTGTTATGTATTCATTGTTTATATTTTTACAAACTAAAATATATACATCTTTCCATGTTATGATTTACAAGTGTAAGTATTTTATTCTTTTTGGTCAGTATGTTGTGGTATCTAATTGACTTGTCTTATCTATGTATATTCATTCAGCATTTCATGCAAGTAAACAAACTTTCTATAGATATATTCAAGTAACACGTGTAGGACGTAGGTATCTAGAGGTAGATTGTTTTTCCTTATCTTATCTTCTCGATAATATATCTATGTATTCAAGAAAACTTTTATAGTCCCTTTACACGGATTCTTTTAAGTATGTTTTGACAGGTAACGTTTAACACTCAGTAGAAATATTCAACATGGGTTTCCTATTGCCTGAATACGTTCAAACTTTTTGATGAAACATTACAACTATCGATTTCAACTTCCCCCTAATACAAATTGCGGGGCCTCCCCGTTAAATTATTATTGATAAATTGCCGCGTCTCCCCTTCAAATGCACCTGCACAGATGTTTCGATTAATACTATACAGCAATAGCTTTACAAATCGAAAATGTAATTACACTACAGAATTTATACGGAGGCATGTAAAATTTTAAATTTAATCAAGTTATTTCGAAGAATCTCTGATACGTTTGCCTCTAAATACAAATTTCAATATTCTACGAATTTTTACATCTGTAGGGCGAAGACTTGAAGACTAAGTATACTGAATACCTAGCAACGAAAACCTTTGATCATTTTAATAATGTGTTATTAGTATTTTATCTTAAAGATACATAATTAAAGTTGGAGGCAGATAAATTAAATCTGATGTACAATTAATTTACTGAGTATCTGAAAGCAGCCATAAAAGATGCTTTTTACAGAATCGTATTATAACATACCATCAAGCCTGTATTCCCCGAAGGGGTAGGCAGAGGTTTACCTATACCTAATAGCACACTCACATTTCACCAGGTTTGTTACAGGTCAGACCCCGAATACAATAGGAGGCGATCCTATTGCCATCAGCTGAGCATAAATCTAGACACCGTACTGCTACTGAAAATTACCTAATGGAAAAACCGAATAACACTTTGCCCGACCCGGGTTTCGAAACCAGAACCTTGTGCACAGTAGTCACGCTTAGCGTAGATCAACGAGGCATAATAAATAGAAGCCATATAACATCTATATCTTTTATGGCTTGCAGTAGAAAGACTAGTAACTAAACCTGAGGGCTCGGATTTAATTAGCAAGTTTAGAAAAAAACTATCATTACACTGAGTTGATCTGGATATGTATAATCTACATCCTCACAAAACATTTGAAACCAATTTTATAATCACAACTTACATGTTCTCAAACACTTACTTAATAATAAAGTAACATCACCTACCTACTGAACATCCGAGAAATAAGTATTATTATGGTAATTTTAGTACAAACAAAAGTGCAAAATGACGAGTTGCACATTTAAACCATCCCATCTCTGATTTTTGTTATTATTTTTAACACACGTCATTTTACAGAACTATCTACTTCTCTTAAATTCCTTGCACTAATACTACTTTTGTATATTATCTTCAGCGATAGCCAATTTTAACTGCGTTTTAACACCTACATTAATGTACCAACACTCCCCTATTCGCAGCAAGTCGTTCTTTTAAGCAACATTACGAGGGCTTTTAATGCAGTGCCTCATTCACTTACACCATTCACTCTCCTTTAATATTTTCTTCATGTTCACCATTCGTAGCAAACAAAGCCCGAGGTAAACAAACTCTTTGGAGGTTTCCACTCTTTCTCCCGCAAAATATCCCATTATACCGCATCACTGTCAAACACCCTTTACAAAAACCATTACCCCTGCCTTACGTCTCCTTTATTATAGTAAAATGTTCATTAAATAAATAAACGCTAACCCCAAGACATTTCAACTGCATCCATTAAGACAATAATGTTTGAATATCGTATAATAAAAACTAATTTCGTATAATCAGAGCCATATACGATATATTTGCTGTAATAAAATGTTGATATGCTCTGAACATAAAGTCACGTAAAAGGCTATGAGAACCAATTTTAAGATGTATCTCAGGGCATCAATCATTACAATAAAATTGTCTAAGTGTAAGTACTTCTTTCTTTTTTATATCAATAACTGTTTAGATCGTCCGTGACCTGTTTTGTTAATTTTTTTGGAATAGTCTATGCATTTTATGCATTTCCCTAAAATCGGTCTCAGTACCAATAATTTAAGTTTCTGCAGGTCAGATATATTGTAATACTGTAAATATATTTGTAAGACTTAAACACACGAGCGTTAATTAAATTGGCAAATACTGAACCACTAAAGAAGACTGAAATGACTACTAAATAAAATAGTTAAAACAATAATGATGGGACCTTAGTCGCCGCAATAAGTCTTGAAAATTCTAACGCAAAGATTTGGGCGTCTTCCAAAAAGGTCAAAAGACTTAAGACTGGCCAAGGTTAAACTGTAGATAGTAAGAACTTTGCCAATTTTGACAGCAAAGGTTAAATAAATAATACCAAATGAAATCTACACTGAATACGATGACTTCCATTATGATGATATTTAAGTATAGGTACCTACCAAACAACTTGAAAGAATTTGATTTGTTTGGACTAGGAATTTCTTCTGTATCGTGGGTACGTTTCATAAACATGAAATATGACATACACAAACACCCAGACTCGGTATAGCCATGTGCAATTCGCGCAAATTTCGTCCCGTGCGGGAATCGAACCCGCAACCCTTAGCGCAGCAGTCCAACCGCGTAGCCACTGCGCCAATCAAATCGTCAACTTCAAAATAAATTGAATGAACGTAGGTACTAATGAAGATAAATGAGAATATTGAAACTTAAGCACCACAAACGTGCCAGGTATATACTAACAGCTTCTTCGTAATTCATAAAATTATCCATACTAATCAAGAAACAAGACACATGCAAGCGTATTAATAGAAAAACTAGCGTCACAAATGACCTAGACCTGTGTCCCATTATTTACAACGTCCGAAATTAATGTATAGAGTTTCTAATAACTTGAACTGCAAGGATTTGTGGGCTTTAATTACGGGTTACTGAGAACGACCACCCAGGTAGACGCATCTTCTAAGACACCCGTGAGCCCAGCACTAATGCTCAATTAACAATATTATGGCCATTAGGAAAGTATACGGCTGGGCCTGTAGGCGTGTTCTACGTTTGTGAAATGTCATAGTAATGACTGGTAATGAAGGGTTTATAGAGTAAAGAAAACATAGCAGAGATAATGCTAGGTAGGTGATACAATTATTAGCTTAAGGCTCCGCTTTGTGAGTTTACTGCAGCATAATGAGTAAATAATAATATTTAGTTGCTATAGTCACAAGCGTTAGAGTGAGACGTTTTCATTTTATTTTTTGGACATGCATGGATATCGTAAGTGGTGACAAAGCAATGACCGCTTTTAGAATTCTTAAAACTCGTGGCCTACGATCGGTTTAGGATGGATCTACTATAACATGGGATTCATTTTTACGAGGACCCCAATAAAAAATTCAGGACCTTCGTAAAAACCGCAACTGAATGCAATATCATCAAACTTAGCAATAAATCTCTATACAATAATTCAGAACAGCAATATATCACCTAAGTTTCTGACAACATCGAAGTTTTTGTCATCATAATGAAATAATAAGAAAATAACTATTTATGGACAACTTATCCAAGTTCCGGCTATTTCCTTGAGTGATGAAAGTAAACAACTTTGGGTAGAGACGGGTAGTTTACCAAAATAGCCCGTAAGACTTATAAACAAGTGAGAGGGGAGGCTGTCGCCCTAACGCTATTACATAACCATAATCATGGGATAGCTCTCGATCCCCTTGACGGATAATAGCCTAAAACGGATATTATACACACGGAAAAACATGCTCTTCATTGTTAATGAAGAGGAGAGAAAGTTTCGTTGGAATACTTCCTGGTGTATGGAATATTTAGTGATGTGCTTCACGGAGAATATTCAGTAGACTTTTGTTTTGAAATTAAATATGCACTTATGTACCTGTTAATGTTTTATGCACATTCAATATCAAATTATGTTTTATGAACAAGAAACTGAAATCGTACATACAAGCAGTAGCAAGCCCAAACTTCTATCAGTAAATATTTGTAAAGCAATATTGTCTACATCACCATGTTTGTATTTTCTTACTATTCTTATTAACGTTTAGAATGCATCAGATAAAAAAAGAACATCTACATCAATACAAGATAATCATATATTACACCTAGAATGTTGACGTGTAAGTTCCTATGAGGTACTAAAAATAACAACTGCTACAATTGAAAATATGACAAGAATGTACATCACTCCTGTCCTGTCCCGTTTGAACGTATCGTAATCCCCAAAGAGTCTAATACATCACTGTCGGAGTGTCTCGTCGCTCTTTTCCCATGGAGCAAAATGAATAGCCCCCTTTAGCTATGCCTATTTTGAGCTTGAATCATTGCACTATTGAACGACATTTCGATTGTTGGTTGATTGTGATAAATATAATATAAATTACGGGTATAACTCACTGACTCACGTACTGTCCACATGCGTTGTTACATAGTAAACTGAACTGAACGCTGACACAAGTATAGAATAAAGAAATACACGCTTAGGGTCTAAACTTTACCAGCACGCAAGCTCTTGAAATTCTTTTAAATCTAAGCTTAAGATGCTTCAGATTATTTAGAACAAAGCTTTTAGATCGCAATACGAAACTTTGATTTTGCCAAACAGCGCAGGTTGGCGGTTGGCGGAACGTTTGACGGTGTGCGATTTGATTTAGTGCCTCTGACAACGCAAGAAAGTAATACAGAAGAAAGATCTACGTTAAAATGGGTTAGGCATAATTCACAAGCTGGGCCCAATCTTCTTGATTATATCAGTTTAGATCGCTCGATGTGAAAGGGCGACGTTGCCTTCACACTGACGGTAGACCGAGATAGCATTAGGTATAGCATACGTAATATGATAGCAAAAACCACGATGTTAAGCAGTAAACCCACGTCGGGAGTATCATGGTTGAACGACCCCCTCGGGCCCTTAACTCCTCCCCTCCCATCACAAGCTTTAATCGCAGTGAAAACTATCTCGACCTAACAGCATACGTGCTATCTTCAGGCCTGCCCGCCTCGGGCTTAATCAAATGCAAGTGTAATTTGAACCGAACAATGCAAATCACCCGAAACGAAATACTTGCACGCCATCGCAGTACAGATATTTAAAGTAATTGGAAGATGATGGGTTATATAAAGAGGATCAGCTGATAAACAGATGATTTTGCACTTTTAACAGCATTGTTAGATTATTCAGAAAGCTATTATGTGGATAGGTATAATCGCACCATTGTTTCCAGTAAGCCCAATTTCAGCAATAAACATAAACGAGGTACCATGATGCTTTGTGCTTGCATTATCAACCATTTTTTTATTATTCTTTCGTAACACTAGAAGCGTAATATAGATACGTTTAAATTACTGTGGATATTTCGGACGTTCAAGTTATTTTTTACAACTTTAAAGTTAACATTCAGTTCAATAGTATTCAATGAAATGTTAAAACGCTTGCTTGCTGGTATGCATCATTTGTATGTAAAGTTAAGAGAAAGGTCGAGGACAAAATGGTAAAATCCCTACATACCACCCTCATATGCATGGCGCACAGAGCCAAGAACGTCGTGTTCATGGCCTTTTTCCTTAGCAAACCTTATTTAATCTTTTCACGGGTTATGCAGCACACGTTTACCTGTTTCTCATTCTCTTTTTAGCCTTATGGGCAAACAGTAACAAATATATGTTTTCGTTCTCTTTCAGTTTTTTTTTTCAGATTAATTGATGTTCATTTACACGCTAAGCTAAATGTGTGGAATGTATGTTATACTTAAGAACCATGGGGTCCGGGCGCTCGTGCTTTGTTTAAAGAGTTAGCAAAGCGCCTAGTCGACTCCACACGTGACCAAAGGGCTGGTTCATTTTTTGGCCAAAGAATTAGCATTGCCATTCAACGTGGCAATGCTGCCAGTCTTTTGGGCGCGTTACCGGTTGACATCGATGGGGATGAATTCTTTGATGCTTTTTAACTTTTTATTTTTGTATATATTGTTTTTCTGAACCATCTGTCTTTACCCATGTTTTAAGCGAAATAAATATGATATCAGTCTGGAAGGAGTCATCAACAACTAGGTAAGTTTCATCTGAAATAATGAAACTACGTCATTAACTGAATTCATAGCAAAGCAGGAAAATGTAATTTAATCAAAATCGACTCGAAAATGCGCGAAAATGCATTTACATTATGATTAAATAAAAAAATGATTATTACAGCTCTCTTATATGGTAGGTATCACTCTATAGGAGTCAAATTAGCTCTTCGACATTAAGTAAATACTAAGTGTTTTGAAAATGTGCAATGTTATTTCAAATAGGGTATAAAACAGCGCCATAAAGAAGAATGGTGGAACGAATTCAACTGGAAAATGGTTTGATATTTTCCAATTCCTTTGTTTACTATTGCTTGCTTGTTATCTGTTGGCTGCTTGTTAAATCACGTAATCATGACGATTGTTATGTATTACACTTCCGTGCGCTAAGAGAAATAAAAATGGAATGCAAAATATCCCTAACTCCATTTCCCTTGATAGATAAGTAAAATTAATTTAACATGCAGATTCATACAGCTCTGGTTTAAAGTATTAAAATGAATTTTACCTGACAGTAATTTAAAATTACGAAGAGGCTGCTTAAAAGGTAAATGTAAATTGACAATTTAAATAATTTGGATAATGCGAAGGGGCTTAAGATTTAAGAAGCTTATTGGGGTGTTTTTATAAATAGATTTAAAACATTTGACGATCTCGCTCTACAAAAACAAGGGCTAGCTGTCACATGATAAAATTAAAGTGGTAATTTAATCAGACATGTCTTGCTATTGATATTGGGTATCATGATACATTTAATAAGGAAATATTCGTATGTATTTAATTCATAAATATTATTTACACATTGTAAGTCGTGGTGGCCTAGTGGTTAACATACCGGATTTGTATGCACAAGGTTGCAGGTTCACCCAGGCAAGTATCAAAGTGACTTTTTCAATATTATAGACACTTTCTTAGATGTTCTAAGACACCACTGACTAATGGTGATGGATAATCATTGTGAAAAAGAAAAAAAACATCGTGAGGAAACCTGGATTAAATTATATGAAATCGCCAACCCGCAGTGAGCAAGCGTGGTGATCAATGCCCAATCCTTCTGTATACGAGAAGAGGCCTGCAATGGTACAGTTATAGGCTGTTATTATTATTATACACATTGCGTTATTCGGATTGATCATGTTATCATGTTATTATTGGGGATCCAGATAAAGTTGCATCACTCTAACTACGAGCAATACTCAAAAATGTTATTGTTCGAGATAGGTACTTTGTACTGGCTTGTCAATACTTCTAGTTGAACACAAATATAAATAGAAAATAAAATCACCAAACGACTATTTGTTTATATTTATTGTGATTGTTTCGCTCAGCGTGTTTGTTCTACAAGACTTCGTTTTTTAACCAACTTCTAAATAGTGTTCTCAATTGATTGATCATGTATTTTAATTTTTTTTTAGCTCTTTCTTCGCCAATGGTGAATCATTTTGATTATAGAGGTTCTGTGTTTTGATTAAGATTTAATTATCAAGGAAGACCTTGACAATAGACGTAGGAATATTATTGGAGCCGGTTGTTACTTTTGTCTTTACCAAAGAAGGTATTATAAAGTACAAAATACATAGGGAGGTACATATACCTACAGTTTCTTTTAAGTTATATCCACTAATTGCCTTGTCGCCACAAGCTACAGGATCGCAGACGGCGACACTCGGTCGGTAGCTACGATAAGATCACATTAGCACACGTGAGCTGAACTACTAATACAACTTGTTAATTAAACAACGTTATTTAAGCTTTTTATGCCTAATTTTCCCGACCTCATGGAGGCTGCTACCTACCAAAGCATGGCGTCAATGCAAACCTTCAGAAGTGATTTTGTCGTTTGGTTCCATGTAACTAGGTTATTAGGTCAGATTCGTGGCGTGTAGGTCAAGAGTTTTGGTTTTGAAGCGAAGGTTCATTTAAATGCTACACAAATTCAAGTTGAGAATGAGGATTTTTAGATTCCAATGTAGGTACCTACTATGTTATCCTATTTAACTGAACGATACATTCATGCTACACATGTGACTAACTGTCAATGCAGTGTTTACAAAATCACAACTAGTTTATATACAATTACATGCCATAGTATACGATGCGATACAAACAGACAAACACTACAATTAAAGGGCCTGTGAGCCTGTAAAATTGTTTGCTAAACAAATCTAGCGTTACTACACTACACGTAATTCAAATAAACAAACATGAGAACTAGTCTAAAATATGGCTCATCAAATTATCAATACTCTGGAGTCTAGGTATCGACTATCAAATCCACCTGTTTGCCTGATCGAATCTAACTTTTAACTAGAAATGTTAAATTAGTTTCTTAACAGCAAACTTGTCATTTCAGTGTTTAGCAGTCAGACCAAAATTGACAATTTTACCCGCATGTAAAAGGGCTTTAACACAAGCCACACAGTATGTGAATGACCGGCCATACGTCTGGCGCCAAAACCAATTTACGAATCCCATATTTAAATTCAGTAGCTGCAACATCTTTAGTATGTGTCCTACGTTCATTTAAATTGACCATACTTTTTCCGTTACGAGACATGTCTTGTATTAAATACCTTCTGCTTCTTGCGTATGATATTATTTTTGTTTTAATATACACTGCCTATTTTTTCCACAAGTGTTACTGGGTTTTTCCATTAGGTAATTCTCAGTGGCAGCACGGAGTCTGGATTTGTGCCCAGTTGATGGCAATAGGCTCGCCCCCTATTACATTGGCACCTAAAAAACATAACTGGCGAAATCTAATCTATATGTGCACCTCTGCCTACCCCTTCGGGGAATACAGGCGTGATGTTATGTATTTTCTCAACTAATCTTTAGGTACATGCGTTAATTGTTAGTTACATGGGAAAAATTGTGTAGCAGAATATTAGTCTCGCTACTCCATTTACGTATCAATTAATCCTATTTTAATACTTGTTTTATGGTGGAAGTTCCATCAAGCTTATAGCTATTAGACATTAAGTTAGATACTAAATGTGATTCATCTTTGAGCAAATGGCTATAAAGTCCTTGAGCTAAATTACCCTTTTATTATTTAGAGTTCAACTTCGGGATGCAAATGCTTGCAATAAAAGTCGTCATTATTCTACTCATCGTCACCCAGCCCTTTGTTTTCTAATATTAGCCATAATGTGTATACGGGACTGGCTAGTGCATAGAGCACGGCTTAATGGTAATAGACTTATTTCTAATAATCATGCTGAAGGGAAAAATGCGCAGTCAGATAAACAATGAAAATATATTATGTTATTAATTTGAGATCCACTGATTCGCACCTTATGATATGGATTAACCTAATAAATGAATCATTACCAACCAAATAGGACGGCTAGACTGCGATGCATATCACTATAAGTGTAAATATAACGCACGCGTGGAAATGACATGCAGTGGTTTCAAAATAAAAACATCCATCGAGTTACCTTGCTCCGCTGTGTGGCTCTGAGCAGGGCATCCGATCGCAGTGAGCGCCGTGCGACGAACGCACCCGAACGCGATCTTTATTCAACGCGATCGCGCCGTCAGTCCGGAGGTGACCGCGGGCGGGGCGGCACGTGCTGTGCACGCCTCGCGATATTACATTGTGTTTATGTACGCCATTGTTTTAATTCAATCCGTCTACAATCAATACGATATTGGAGTGAAAACACGGCCTATTTGCTGCATTCACTAGAATCTAGTGCGAGATCAGTGACAGTAAAATTTGTGTGTATGTAGAATACATAAAAGACAGTATTGACAAGTGAAACTCTATCGTACATTTCATCTTTAAGACTATTCTGTTTGTGACATTGTTATTCGACTATAAAAGTGTGGTGATCTTTGTTGTATAGGAAAGCATGCAAATCAATAACCAAGTGGATGCCCAGCTCTGAGTACCCAAGAGCTCTTACGGTGCGGTTTATTATACGGTTGCATATTGATTGGTTCTGTACCGGGATCACTGGAACTTGTCATCTAATTAACGGTGGGTAACGTTACATCCAAATGTTTTGAATCACATAAACAGACAATTGCTTTACAGATACTCAAACAAGATGGACAATGAAGGTGAGAAGAAAAACCAAACATACCTTAACTTAAATCAAAGCTGAATTTGTTTGATACGTTATTAATTGACTTGTTTACTAATCACAGATGTTCGAACTAAGCTAGAATTAAGAAGTCGAAATATACAGAACAACAACCTTCTCAAGCACGCCTAGACAGAAAAACGTAATGTGCAAAGGTTGCAAAATTCTGGAGACCTATGCAAAATAAACATTTTACAATAGACGATATGGCATAGAATTCAAATACAAATCAAATATCATTTCAACTTGAAAATACGCGAAACCTCTGTTTAGAGGCTAAACCTCTGTAATTTCTAAGAACAACTCAGTATAAATATAAACAAATAAAAGTACCTACCTTTTGTTTATGATCCTCGTTTAAGTGATGACATACAAAACGTCAAGTTTCTAAATATATTGCTTGTTTGACTAATAATTCTAAGAAGGGATCGAAAGGATGTCTGTGGTTAAGTTATAGGCAACTATGTAAGCTAAAATTGATTGCATTTTAAATGTAATTTTTTCTTCTTTATAGCCAAGGAGGGAAATAATATTTTATCCACTGTATCAGTGTGTACACAAAGTTTACTATCAACTCATGGAACTAGTCCTACAAATTCGGTGATACTTACATTGTGATGAATGAATTTGAGCACCTACGCAATGTTGGCGCCTGAACTTAGATGTTTAATCTCCATTGTTCATTGTATTACATTCACGTTCTACATTAATGCCCATATTGTACGTAAATGAATGGCCTATTGATTTGGAGGTAGATGATATTTACAAATCTAATACGATTTACAAGATTTGCATCTCTGTCTTTTGTATGCATTTGATTAAAGGTATAAACTACCTGCGCTGGCCGACGTCTTAGGGTCAGTTACATCTCTAACAATGGAACTGGAAACGAGAATCCGAATATAAAACGCAGGTAGTGCAGTATTGCACGCCTTTGCAGGTACTTTATAGCAGCATACATTTTTAGAACTGTATTAAATGACTCGATTTTATATAGCCATTTAGTTCAATCATTTATTTGGTTTGTTCCCTAGAACTTTCTGAAAAAATTTTCAAACGTAAGTACTTATGTATTATAGCTGCCCTTTATAACTTACTGTAGATAAACCAGTAAGTACGTAAGGTAAGTCTAAATTGATATCTGGAGGCAAATTTATAGTATACACCTGATGGCAAGGCGAAGGGAAGACAACCAGTTTCGCCACCTGGCCGCCGCGCACACATTACCAAATCGCAGCTTGCCTGCGTCGAGTCGGTCGTTTCATCATTGTGCGACCCGACCAGTTATTCCTTATACTTTTAATTTCAAAGAAACATGTTTTCCGAAGGACGCAGATGTTTCGGAAAACAATAATATTTGCCATCTGTTTAATATGAAAAGAAAGCGCCTTGTTTAGCAATCGTCTGCGCCGTGTTGATATCTCATACTTGGTAGTAGATTAGTTTCTTTACACTACAATTACCTACCAACTCTCCAATGATGCGCTATTGTCTTTTTATTAGTCAATTCTCGACATGCACTTTCTATGACTAAACAAAAACACGAGTGAAGCTGTACAGTGTACAGTGATCCGATATCCATTCTATTATTTCGAAAGTTATGATATGAGTCAGTCAGTTATTAATCCGTCTAGTTTCAAAAATAAACAAAATTAATAGCAACAAATTGACTAAACTGAAGCCTATTTTGTTTTTTTATCTCCTGGCTAGTATATGTTTTATACTGATTCACCCTATTGGAATCTCAAAGGGATGAGTTGTGGTCAAAAATTCCAAAGTCCCGTGTCGTGACTCATTCCTCGAGGATCGTTATTCGTGACAAATTTGACTTCCAAATTTCGTTTACTTTCAGATATAATGAAGTTAGGTTTGGAGAACATTGCTGCTTATACAGAGCCCAAGCTTTAAGGAATTTGCATCGTTTATGCTCATTAATGCCGCTGGTTAGCCCCAGTTCTGCTTTATCCGTAGCCTTAATCTGAAATAACCTAGATTTACTTTAACAACAAAATTTTCTACTTCAGTAAAGATCATGAAGAGAGATTATGCAGTTTATACAGTATAATTATAATAAAAGAAGTTATGTGAATATTACATGACAACCAAATACAAATGTGTATTGCAATAACGAAGACCCATTAGATGATTTGGCAGATAGTTTTCCATTTAGTTAGAAATCGTACATCATTTTAGAAAGTGAAATTGACATTTAAATACACGTCACGATAGTCTTTGTTAAAATTTATGACACCTACTAGTGGGAATCTGTAATTAACGTAACATGAGAGATGTAGTAAATTTTATCGCAAGCTATAATATTATTCTCTTGTAACGACTGCGATAGTGGAGAAGAACAGGCAATTTAA
Organism: Abrostola triplasia; assembly: GCA_946251915.1. Taxonomy (NCBI): domain Eukaryota; kingdom Metazoa; phylum Arthropoda; class Insecta; order Lepidoptera; family Noctuidae; genus Abrostola; species Abrostola triplasia. Next base: position 5,944,174 of record OX276433.1, read on the forward strand.
ATAAATCACCGTTACTAAAAACAGTACGGTTGCAAATAAGCGAGAATATTCAGTTTGAATTGCATAATAGTATATTGGTTTGAAAAATCTCGTCAGTTCGGATCAGAGCTGTAAATTTTATTCAATCATTTTTGCCTTTTATATATTTGATTGATCGGCTTAATTAAGCCAAATTATATTTTCAATGAAATTGTTAAACATTTTATTAAATAGTTGTTTAGCTTTTCGAGTACATATGTAAGTATATTTTTTTGATAAACACGTCTCGCCATCTCACAGGCTTAATTCTTCTTTACAGTGATTAATATCAACTGCCTCCAATCCAGCCTATAAATAAGAATTTACGAACAGAGAACCTCCATCATACTTACGCAACGTGGACATCGGTAGCGTCCCGAAGCTCACTCCAACGCCTGTAGCTTAACAAACTAGTTACAAGTTATAAGTATTTATTAACACTTTAGCCGGATGCATAGCCGCAATTGGGCTGTTTTCCCACGCAACAATGCCATCGACCCACGCTCATTCGACTTGCATTAGAACATCAATGCTAAATGACACATTATCAGCAGCGTCAAATTATTCACTGACAATGAACCGAGTTGAATTAGGTACACACAGAATCTGTAAACAATTCGATACTGACTGAAGCAGTGTACCAACTACCGTAAAGAAAATAGGTACCTTATAATTAAAGTGTAGAAAGATATGACTTGAAAATAGTCGCAATATATGTTGACAAACTAGCCCAGAAAGTGTAACGAAAGAAATCAACATTAAAGTCAGGAGACCTATTAATTTTAATAAAAGCTAAGGCCATTGTCGAATAAATTTTAATTTATTTTGTGGCATTAATTTTATTTGACACAGATAGGAGAATGTAATTCATTCACAAGTAGATAACGCAATAGAGGAACAATATTGATTCAATTGGTCACGTAACACTAGGGTATTGTGCAATGAATCGGGCCGAGTGATGCTAGCTAACAATGCCCAATTTTTTTACCAGAACGAGGCTAAAGAGAACAAGTTCTCACCCAACTTTTGAGCAAGTTTTGTAAATTGATAAAAAATGTCTTATTCAAAAGTAGATTTGCGGTGAATTTAATAAAACTTTTATATTGTGCTATTCAGTGAGATATCCGTTTTTATAAAAGTATCTAGATCACTGGTTTAGTTGATAAGCTCGTGCGAACTAGGACGGTGGCGGAGAAGGGTCCTTTCAGAGGTCCTTGACGTTTGCCCTACAAATATTTGAATGACACCCAATGTTACCGGGAACTAGGGGACCCCTGTGAGATTGTGAATAGTACTAATAAGTGATACAGTTATTTCTAAAATAACTTGTAGGTACGTTAAATAAGCTTTCTTTCTTTCTTAAAATCGTTGTTCAAATTAATTTTTTCGCTAATCATATTTGGTTGTGTTTACAATATATCGAATTAGTGAGCTAATATTAATTTTTAATTTATATTTTTATTACTTATAATTAATTACATCACGAACTAGGAAATACTATTTCTAGGCAAGCGTTTTGTCAGCGCCACAGTTCATAATGTAATTCATTTGAGAATGATTCATAGTCCACAGGTTGAACAGGTTTTCAACTAGACATATCGAGAACGCCTTGAATCAGATGTCTATAATAATGCGCTTATCAATCAACTATCATATATGCAAATCATTTTTGATAATCTCAAACAAAAGATATCTGACTTCATGGTCAAATTTCAAACAGATAAACGTTCTAAAACAAGTGCCTCAATCATCACAATGGAAGTTAATTTCTGTTACGAGTATATGCCAACAACAATGGCTGTTCTAAGTATTCTTAATCCAATAACATAATTATAGTAGTACTATGCTACGTTCAGATCTTTAATAACCCTTATGTAATCATTTCTCTTTCCCGAGGCTATACGGCGGTTGTAAACTTTAGAATAGTACATAGAATGTTGTTATGCAAAATTGCTTTCTCCTGATTTAATTTATCATCACAAAATCTGCTGGTCATAAAGTGGAGAAAGAACCTGGTTTCTAAACTATAAGGAAATGTGACGCGGTCTGTTATATTATCTGTATGTCTATCAAGAGTCACAAAAGTAAATAAAACGAAGCTTTCAAAAACGCAAGTAAACAGATAATAACTATTGCTGTTCAAATGTCATAAAACATCGCGCTTTCTGCTTACAACTGATTTCAGTTCATCGCGTGAACGCCATTGTCTGTGATCGTTGCCATAGAAATAACAAGGCTATCGATAATAAGCCAAAAACGCAAAACCCATGGTAGATACACCGGTTAAGTATTATTCGTCACATTTGTGGCGTTGTACATACAAAGATTTGGTCATTAGTAGGCGGCTCTTTAAATTCAACTTTGATATTGACCGAGGCGAGTTCATTCCCCTCGTTATGTTTAACTCTGACTGTTTTAATGTTATGTATTTCTTCAGTATCATTACGAACATTTTAAAATATTTCTTTGTTATTTAAATCGTTTTATAAGACTAAATTGACTATCTATGATCACTTGAATTTTGGGACCCCTGGGGCATGTACTGTGGGTAAATAAAATGCATTATAACACTTTTATATGTTTGCCCAAAACTACTATTAAATTGAATAAGAAGTATTGACGTAACAAGACAAGTCTTTATTACTTCATAAACGGTTCTTTTTCCTCCGCCTCAGTTCCGTCAGTGTTTGCACAGTCATCATCTATTCTCAGCAAGTCGCGTCTGTTTAACTTTACTAAAGTGGATCACGGTATAATCTTAGATAATATTTACGTAATTACAGTTTTATGCCAAGGATATCTTTAATGTTGTAACTTTAGCCTTCCTAACTTTGCTGCGTTCAAACACTCCGAACTAATTTGGTTTCTTCGTTTTACAATAATCCCTTAGGAGGGTCTAAATAGCGATGTTCGACTTATTGTGATCCTTTATTCAATGTTCCTTAACCATTGTCTCAATTGGAATAAGTATTACTGTAGTTGATAAGTTTATTAAGACAGAGTATGCAGACAGCGTCTTTTTTATTAATTAGCGATCCCACTTATGGTTGCTGTCCATATTTAGTTCGTATCAGATAAATGACTGCCGCCGGTCAAGTACCTTCTTAAATCTATTTGATATCATTAAAATACTCAAAACCGTGTGGGACGTGGTCGTTGACGTTGGAACTTTATAGAATAATATTAATAAAAAACCATTTTAATTACGTATCAATTAATCTACATCATGAATCACCTTTCAAAAATATTGGTAGATGTCTAGAAAGTGTTTACATGAATAAAATATGATGTTTACACTTCAAGACCACGGTAAAACAAAACATCATAAAAATGGTTTGATCGCAACTAGAATATGCACAATGTTTATATTGTTCGTCTAATTCTGAAGCAAGGCAACCAGTAAAGGGCTTTTACGATCAATATCAAACAGGCGTGGGTTAGCTTAATAGACTAAAAATATCGTAGGCAGAACAGTTACTATCATAATTTCCATCAAATATAGGTTATATAGAGCCGCCTATTCCGAACGTCCCAATTGGTCAAAGTGTAATGCTCGATAGCAATCGTAAATGTTAGTTTATATTCAGCCAGTATCATACGCCGGCAGTCACGTCCCCTCTATGTGGACAACGCGACTTGACTTTAATAACGTTAACCCATTCATAAGTGCCCAATAAAATTAATGGCCACTGACCTTATTCGTAACAAAAAGGAACTTCTCACGCAAAATCTTCGTTAGCGTTGCGTGATTCGAGCTTTAAAAACAGGGTGATTTAAAAGTATCATAACTAATTTCTTGTCCTTGTAAAGTGTCCTTGTCGTGTTCTCGTGTCGTCCCTGCAGTACCATAATGTTTTCCAATTGAATTTGTCCCTTGCCCGTCTCGAGTTGGACGAGGTTCGTCCAAAATAATTGCTTCAACCATTAACATTCCGGCCTGTACCGCTACGTAACTTTCTCGAGTGGGTGGGACTACTATAATCCAACATTACATTAGGAGTCACGAAATTTCGTGCGTTCAGGGATAAAATTAAAGCACGGTTGTAACAGATTTTAAACTTCACACTCATATGAATTTCTGATGATGCGACACCTACCTGACCTAATTAGTGCGGCCTACTTGGAGCTTTTGTTTTCAAATAAATTATTATAATAAAAAATATTATAAATAATAATATTAGGACCCACTTCTATAACGTACTCAAATAAACAATAAACAACTAATGTCTGCATGACCTCTTGCGAACCGCATCTCATCGCACATAATAGCATTGTAACAGAAACGCCGACAATGGTTTCCATGAGGGAAACTGATGCTTCATTCTCTATTCATGTGTCAACGGCTCGCACCCGAACAAGGGGTTATTGATCTGGAAATATAAAAGGTTCTCTCTGGCCATTGTCTTAAACGACGACGTTTCTAGGATGAAACAGGCTAAACGTGCCCAAGTGGCCGTTTGGTTCTTGTATAGAGTTAATAGCTGCACTCGGCCATTCCACTCAGATTTATTTTTAAACTGATATTGCTTTCGTTTCACAATTCAAATAACATTATTTGCGGTTCTCGTTTGATGTGGGCATGTGATATGATTCATCGCAGAGCTATACATTAGATTAGTCCATTACCAGTTAACATGTTCTATTTATTGTTTATTATGACTTTTTACTAACTCGAAATAATTCTATCAATCTAGCAAACACGGCACGCAAACAAGTTAAAGCAATATAACCTCTATTATTCTTCTCACTTTATTTTGTCTTTGAAGCAGACCTAAAATCTCTTAACAAAAGCTTTATTTATTTAAGGGCCTACGTGTTTTAGGGACTTACCGTAATTCGTTATAAAAATAACGTGAAGAATGAAGCTGTGACATTGAGCTCCTCTAAATCGGATGGCCGAGGGTAGTTATTTATAATTTGACGCCCACTTCACACCGCTATGCCATTCGTCGTCATGAAACAAGAATTTTCTATTTGGGAACTTTATGAGTGGCAAGTTATTCAAGAATCTCAAGATTTTGTCGCATCGCCAAGTTCATATTTGTATTTAGTATGAAAGTGCAAAAGCATGAAATATGCTTCAAAATAAAACACTTTCTGAACTTATTTATTTTATTGAATGAGAATGTGAAAACTCATGTCAAAATAAAATAAGAATAATAGGTAAATCTTAGTGAAAACATAACTATTAAAGAATATTATTGTCAGTCAAAAGTCCATGGCCCTTTCCCACGGTCTCGCGTCTTCCATCGTAGTCGGTAATCACAAATATAACCACAATAATATAATTATTTCCTAATACAATTCGTCTGAGCATCTATCATACTTACTGCGCTTGCATGTGACCTATAAACACAACTGATAACTTAGGGAGAGTGGGTTACTTTTAAAAAAATTAAGATAGGATGAGTAATGTCCATTGCTTCATCAAAACTAAATTTTATATGATATAACGAATTCGTTTGATACTCAAGAAGAATTCCAACATTCTAACAGCATTATAAAATTGTTGGGAAAAGCCAGGAATATAAAAAATGTCTTTCGCAAATCGGCATTACGTAATTACAAGGTTGCCAAATTTTCCGAAACCAAAACAGATTTATGAATAGACAAAACTGAATAAATACGTGGAACATTTTAAATCATTTCTTATATAATTCACACTAATATTATAAAGGCGAAAGTTTGTGTGTTTGTATGTTTGTTACCTCTTCAAGCTCAAATGGCTAGACCAATTTTGATAAAATTTCATATGGTAGCTGACACCCTAGATTAACACAGGCTTTTTATCCTAAAAATGCAGTGGGTAACACTGCAGGGCGCAGCTAGTAATACAAATAAGCAAAAAAGTTTACTACAAATTGACATTACCGTTTTATAAGTACCGATACTCGTTAAATCAGAAGTCAGCATTTCTAACAATCTCTAATTATATAGCAATCGATACTCAAAGGGGACTCCAATACAGAGTCAAAGCGTTGTATTATCAGGAAAATAGGTCGACGAGGGATAAAATCGTTTATCCCAACGATTTTACTGCGTGGGCAGATAACTGAAATATTGCTACGACGCCCTTAGCTCGGCTATTTTACCAATAAAATATCATATAAATAGAAGTGATTCTATATTCCTATACAGTTGCGGTTGAATATAGTTTAAGTAGTTTGTGGTTTTAATGAGTTTCGATTTTGATTTTCATCGCTGTTTCTGATTATATGTATTTGTAGAGAGAGATAAAATGGGTTGAGAGTTTCGAATCAGTACCTCTATTGTGCCTATTGTGAGTGCCTTTGTTAGAATTTAATCCATTGAGACCACTCAAGCATTTGAATCTAATATGTGATTCCTTCGAAATTAGGATTTTACTGAAGTAAAAGGGATTTTCTGAATGCTGTCTCCAAAATACAATCAATTACGAATTCCTTAAGGACCTCTTGTGTGTTGTTATAGTCAAAGACTATTGCTGTGGGCCATAAAAATAGTAACCCTAAGCTGAGATAAGCTCAGGGATAAAATTGTTCCAGAGACACATTTTATTACCTTTGGAGTGGAAATAGCCTTTTTACGAGTTGCGTGAAACAGGCTTAGATGTTTAAAAATAGACTTAGCTTCGTATGTGCGATATAACCTAGACATTACAGGTACATTCAATTTTAAGTTAGTTAACTAAAGGCAATTTCAATTTAAATTCTAAATGACATTGGAAAAGCCAGCTGGTCACCTGGAGCTAAAATAAGTATATTATACAAAAAAAAAGTTAAAGGCATGGAAACCTTCCTTTTCAGGAAACTAATCAGAGCTTGCTAAAGATTTTCAATCTCCTAAAAACTACCATTACCAGTAACCCTATCCTATACATGTAGTGTGATGTAGAGCAAGCAAAAAAGATGCATTCGGGAAATAGTCTTACAATAATCATAATGAAGATAGTTTTGAAAATGAACTTCGTTATAAAGCTAATGTTGTTGAAATTAATGAAATATTCACCGACGTGGACAACCGTTTCTGTAATCTGGCTTATGAAATCCAAAATTTTGAGGTGGATATAATGCGGGGTTACCGCAGAATTCCCATCCACTCGTTTACACACGTAGACCCAACAATATACTAAACACAAAATTAGGCCGAGGATTCTCAGTGGTCAGCGGCGGTTGTTCACCTAGGTCACTGAATTAGTTAACATTGTTAGTAGAATAAACGAATTACATTTATTCTTATTTATGTTAGCCAACGTAGTTTATTTTGTGGTCGTATTTTTATACTGAATGATGAATAGGTACTGCAATTTATATGAGACAGAAATCTAAATAAATCTGACAAATATGATGTGTAGAATAAATATGGTAATGGCCCGTTGTTTATTTTAAACGGATTATTTATACGTCGGCTATATAATATATGTATAGTGCTGCCTACAATTTTGCCTGTATGGGACATGCAACTTGCATCGTTTAGGAACTACCTTAATTTCTTTTTCGGAATCAACATTATTAAATTTTTAAATTAAATCTAAGTCCTTCAAGCTTATAAATTGTGAATTTGGATATACCAACCAATGAAGCTCATAAACAAATATCCAAATTTATAAATCTTGCTTTAAAATATTCATTCGATAAGAATTGAAATGTCGTGTCGTAAGAATTAATTTAGAATTAGTTTTACTTTAGAAAACTAAATCTAATTCCTATGAGCACATCGAACTCTAGGAAATTGAAGCTAGGAAGAAGAGGAAAGTAAATTCCTTGCAGTTTACAGTTCCTTTGCGGTTTACATCGAAGTAATTTCTGTGATCACCTGTCACTATGCCAGATGTTCAAGCGTGCTAACGTCTTATTCCATAACGTAATATCTTCTGGTTGATGGAATGTTTCCACAGAGATGAGACGTAATCTTGAAGCATTACGCGATGCCACGCTAAAATACAATGTTATGTAGTAATGTTTCCTTATTATCCAAGAGATGGTGTGAAATTGCAATTTAATGAGTCGGGTTATGTTGGAAATGTGTAGCGACGTCGATAACGATGCATTTACGCGTGTACCTTTATTTATAACGCTTCGTTTACTGGGTTGCTTCATCCATAAAGCATCACGTAGAACAATACGATTCAGTGGCATTTTAACACGTCTTTTAAATTAATGATTCTATTTGACTATATAGTTCGAATTTTCGGTTTTTATTGGTTCATCTTTAGATTACATGACATGCCTAGAGAATTTTGAATATCAAGCAAATGTTAGTGAATTCTTCGTATTTTATTGTCTTCTTGTAGGTATCGATTTTTAAAGTTTCTCAATCGTTCTAATTATTCTGATCATTTTCTTATTTCTTCCCGACCTAGTTTGTAATTCTTTTCTATAATATAGGATATTCAAAAAATACTTATTTAGAGCACTACCTCGTGTATTGTACAGAGAAGACAACATGCGATTATTATTGATGGCCTCAATGGGAAACACCACAAAATCTACGTTATTCGTGAAAGTGTTTTCTCTAAAAACCCATGTAGGCGTTTAATTTAGGATCATAACGTGCCCACTGACGTTATATCCTCCGATGTAATCAGACGGAATCGATCATAATTTATTTTATATATTTTTGATATCGCCGCTCGCTATCATTGGTTTATTGACAAACATTCGATTACACTTTTTACTGTCGCTCTAAGTCCTTTCCATTTAATAATCGATTTATTTCAGCATGTAACTCTGTTATCAATTCTAACTTGATATACAGTTCTATCTCTAAGAATTTACATTTTTAAGATTCTCTAAATACTCCAACTGCAATGTACCGATATCCGCAGTAAATCTTGCTGATTATTTCGATATTATCATAGAGTACATTTGCGTTGTATTGCGGTACTTAAAACGGAAATTTTACTGCTGCGTGATTCGCGCTATGTATGCGCTAGAACCGTTTTCAAGTTTTTATCTATCTTGACTGCATGCAAACAAAAAGTGAGAAGACAAAAGCGAGCAATACCAGTGTCTTTCAAACAACCGCAATCTGTTTAAACAAGGCTGCACTTTTAGGAATCACACTGCTATTGTTTACCAGTTCAGAAAGTCGTTGAGCATCCGTTCTTGCGTTTCGCGAAAACCAGGATTTCGTTTCGTCAGACATTACTGCGTTTATTTAAGAAAGGAAATAAAACGAGGCGCATTACCATAACAAACAATACCGAGTGAACAATGCGCCCGGAACGACGCTCCAATTATTGCGCACACTGGCAACACTGGCCAGCCCCACATGGAGGCGGTCAGTCTAAACCAAGCACACCGTAAAACTAAAATTGTTGCCAGTGTAAAATAAATATGCTACAGGAATAGGAACTGTTTGGTTAATGTAGACATGGTTGATTATACTAGCTTTTTCAATGTTAGATCGAAATGAAGCTAACTGAATGGATTATTTATAGAGGTATGTTTGAATCTCCTTTCTATTTTACCGGTTGCTTTGTGAGTCAGGTGCACAAACATCGTGGTTTTGCTATCGAAAAAGATTTCACCATGGAAAAACGAAGAGAGTTGCCAGTCATGGTGAACTATCAAGAAAGTTCTCCGTTAGATACATTATATAAACAGCAATAGGTAGAGGTGGCAATTAGATAACAATTTTGGTAAAGAAAAAGAACATCTTAGAGATTAGGTATTTCACAGAAAGTATCTTAAAAGAAATTATAAAAGAGATCAACATCGTAGAACGATTACAGAAACTAGAGCATGGTTCTATTTCCATAGAAACTCCGCTTTCAAAGTAGACAAAATTACTGCCTTATTGCACGATACATGTAAATGAGCCCTAAACACCGCAAATTAACTGTCTGTATGCAGTACCGCATCAACACTATACTCGGCTTGTACCATAAGTACCATACTCCGCTAGCGCAGGTTTAGATGGTATCAAGCGTTTCCGGTCCGTCCACAATAAACGCTTGAACGGAAGTTTCGGCGCGTGCGCAAGCCATGCAACCCGCCCGACAAAATAATAGCCCACGATTTTTATAGCGGATTCAAGGCTATTAAAATAAAGTATATTTATTATGGAACGGTGAACACGTTTTATTTGTAACATAAAACAGGTATAAGCTGATTCCGGTGACTAATTTGGTTTGCCAGTTCCATTAACGTAATTATATTAACCTAGATTTATTGCAGAATAGAATTCGTATTTGTAGCTTTATAAGTACATATACGAGCTTATTAAAATCGACCACAATCATTGGTCTCCTAATAATTTTTTATCATGGCGCCCACAATTCCCTTTTAAATATGTTTTAATTAATACCTGTGGTCTACCTACGTGGTAAACAGCAGTCCATTGTCTGTATTTAGTATGTCTGTATTAATATGAGGCCATGTTTCTACATTGTCGGAACACATGAATGTTCCAGTCGCTGGGCGCAGTGAATGTTTCATTGTTAAACATTGCCATTGAAAGATATGGTCAAATGGGTGATTTACTGCGCGTGTATGAGGTTGGTACAGCCGTTGATAGACTTTCATTTGATAATGTCTGGTTATAGTTTATCCTATAGGTTCTGTAGCACTAGCAGCATTTCGTTCAAGTCTAGACGACAAAATTTTTCCTAATATTTGTATTTTGCCTACTTATTTCATAATATTTTGTAGGAACATTTATTAGACCAAAAATCCATCAGTCAATATAAACATTTGTCTTACTCCTCTAAAAATTACTAACATGTGGCTAATTGTGACTGGTTCCTCACTTTCGTGATGCTCGAAGTTGTGGCGAGACACTTGCGAGAAATAGAGGGTCATCAAAATACATAGTATTGGGCAAGCTAGTTTATAGAAGAATAATAAAAAAAAGTAATATGGCAAATACAAAGAACACACAAAAGAAAAGGATAAAGTACACACGAACATTGTGGAACACCTGCAAAGTCTGCAAAAGACAGGTATTGATTTCTTTTGTGAGTCCGCTACACACAAGCCATTGTCCCACTAGATCGCGGTTACGCAAGCCATCCTGACCGATCCTCCCACGCAGACCCCAATCTTAAATATAGAACCATAAAGAATAATATTAGACGCGATAAAAGCGACGCTTTCACTAGCAAATAGTAATTGAAAAGAGTTCGAAGGTAACATCTTTATTAGGTTTTCAATATACCACTTAGAGCTATTTAATACTATTTCATTATCAAGTACGTATAAAAATAGTGTGATTCATACAAAATGTTCATGTTCCAGCAAAAAAGAAGTCTACATTTAACTTCATAAACCTCTGTTTACGTTGAAACCAATTTATGACGTTGAAACTTATTACTCGGCAATGGCATCAATGCTTTTTCGACTGATAAATTCGTTCCGTCCGAGTGAGTCTTTAATAAAATGGTACAGAATAACAGATAACATAACATAACATAAACATAACATAACATCACGCCTGTATTCCCAGAAGGGGTAGGCAGAGGTGCACATATAGTACACCCACATTTCGCCAGTTATGTTTTAGGTCCCAATGTAATAGGGGGCGAGCCTATTGCCATCAACCGGGCACAAATCCAGACTCCGTGCTGCTATTGAGAATAACCTAATGGAAAAACCCAATAACACTTTGCCCGACCCGTGATTCGAACCCAGGACCTCGTGCTCAGCAGTGGTGCTTAGCAACCACTAGACCAACGAGGCAGTCCACCAACAGATAACCAAGCCGCAAATAAAAAATATGTCTATACTAATGAATTTCGGTCTGTGAGAATACACGCAAACAGGGTTATTGTGACCTTTGTAACACGAATTAAGTCCATATATTATCGCGTGTGCAACATGCGAACAATTACGTAACACAATACCTATGCCGTTGCGAAAGTTGTAACAAATTGTTTAATAACATCACAGTGTTAACGTTAATTTAATAACGTTACCTAACCAAGAGGCTTTTTGCACGTTTAAAGTAATTTGTAATGTGCGTTCAGCAATCGTGGGCTATACAGAAAAAGACCTCACTGTTGTATACGGTACCACGGCTTGCGTGAAGAGCGTACCGAATTCTAGTACTGTTACCCCTGCTTCTGTAAAGTGCCATAAATCTTTCTTGTAAGTATTTACAAGACGCGTCGAGACGTTAAAAAACTCGCTACATCTTCCTGCTTTGGCGTCTTCGTATGCGCCTCAGATTGATCTTTTTACACGCGCGGATGACTGACGGATTGGATCCTTTAAAGGGTTATGGGATTTCCTAAATTTATAGCGACGAGAAATGTACGGTGCGAGCAAAAACGCTCTTACCTAAAAACGATTTTAAAACTTCTCTTAGACATTTCTTAAATCTATTTTTTAACATGCAAATCACATTCACAGGTATAATTAAATCAATTGTTTATCAGTGTCAATTTTTATAAGTAAGAGGGAAAATGTACCTTTTAGCATAAAAAACGCTGTGTAACTTGGTATTTATATAAAAATCGCTTATCGATGATAAATAACAACGTGATTAAAATATAATAAGTTTCTTGAATATTTTGAATATTCAAGAAACTGAAAGTTAGTTATTGGCGTTTAATTTCAGAGAAGACAAAACTTCTCAGGCTGCCTATTAAATAAGAATTAATATTCTTGAACACTCAACGTAATTTACTTTACATAAATACTGAGACGAGATAAGGCGACAGTCAGTCATTACAGCCCATTTTACATCTAAATGTTTGTTCAGGCTACTTCACAAAGTAACATTGAGAAGACAATATAAATTATGCAACTTTTGCGTACTTTATAATTTGTTTATTGCGTAATGATTAAAAACGTTGTTTCCTATGAAGAATATCTTGAAATATTTATTAATTGTTTTAGTTATACTTGTCACTGTAGCTGACATATAAATGAATGAAAACAATATTAATAGATTTAAAGACGTCTAATCAGCGTTTACTAGTGATGAAGGTAATGAAACAAATGCTTACAATGCAGGCCTAAATAATGAACCGTATTCGTTTGTTTTTCCTCATGTTGTCTTTTGAATTCCCAACATCCTCACACATCGCCGTAATGAAAGCCGACGTCCCTAAATAATGCTGTAGGAAGTAATTGAACTCAAGCGCATGGTAACCAGCACTTATCTAATTTAGACGGAGACAGATGCGCGGACGTATACTATACTGTACAGTACTGTGGGGCTATAGCTAGTCGAGTCTGCAATTTGCTTCTACATTTAGAAGTGACAACGTCTACACTCCGTGTTCAGAGATCCAGACAAATGATAGCCTGGCTTACGACGCAGCTAAATTAAGTTTTGCTCATGATTCTCTCAGTACCATTTGTAAATAGGAAGTTATAATGAACTGTGAGAAGGGAACTACAATTTTCTTGTAGCTGATGTTGATGATAGACAAATCTGTATGAATATTTTGATATTCTACATGGATACGAGCAAAGAAGCGGTTCACTCTTATTAAATCATCAACATAAATTAATTACCTTTTGTATAATAAACTGACATAAAAACTTCTTAAGACACAATTATTTACAGGCATTGATTTTCATAATTTTCTGCACCTTTCAACACAAAAAACGTAAACAAGTCGTTATTGTAATATCGATACGCAGATTGCACCAAAAGAATTGCTTATAACACTTTCAAATATGTAATGTCTTTTTATTTGGACATAACATGTTTTACTACACTTTACAATACATAAAAAATGTATTGTGTATCGTTACTAAACCCGTTATAAAGGTAATCAATCATTTGTCGCAATTCATTTTAGTTTATGAGCCAATTTTTTCTCAACGCAGTTTACGTTGGTCTCGACATATTACTAAAGAAATATTTTTATTTTGCCACGAAATATATAACCACAGAAAAAATTAAGTTCCACTATGAAAACTGCATTCAATAATTGATGTTTCAATGTAAATGTTAGCATCATTTTATTTAATCAGCACTTTTTGCGGCGAGCAGTTATTTCGTAACATTTTTTGCACTCTGACATTGGTAGATTGTTTTTGTGGTTCCCAAAAAAGTACGAGCGAAATCGTTCGTCCGTCCCACCGTACCACAAAAAAAACATAAATGTTTGTGGATATGCTGAACGCTGGATTTTAAAAGACAACGTTAACAACGCTGATATTCTTGCATCATAAGCTATTCAAAAGTACTTGCATCTAAATAATGAGTAAAATGCTCTCTGAATTTTATGCTTTACTTCCTTCCTATTGCTGATGTTTAGGAACATAGCTAACTAGCTAATTATTCAACTTTACCAGCAGAAGTTCCTTCGCCCGCACGCACGCTAGTAAAATGGCGTCCTCGTTCAACCACGGTAAAAAGTTCTTCGGTAATTCAAATATGAGTTTGAAATTATAAATTACCGTATATTTGTGAGGTAAAATAAAAGTTTCGAGTAAATAATTTCCATAGCGTTTCAAACATTTTAATTCACTTTGAAAATGTTTGTACTTAACGACAATGAATAGAAATATGTAAGCTGAACACACTTGTATATACCTATATAACATGAATATGACGTATTACTTAGGTATATGTAGGTACAGGTAGATATTTAACTTAGCTATAATGTTAATAAAACATTGATTACAAAAAGTTCCTTCAAATATTGGAAACAATATAAGTTGAAAGGCACAGATTAATTGGTGTGAACACAAATAGAATCAATTATGGATGCTGATGCATCAAAGGTCATTGACATTACAAAAAGGATTGGTAATCTGTGGTGGCTATAACCTGTCACGGTCCTTCAAGTGTTCGTTACCGTTGGAAGCAAAGTCGTGATTTAATCGACAGGTGGATAAGAAAGCGGCTGTGTTTAGAAGCGTTACTAAAGATGTTGAGCTAAAACAAATCATTGAAGTATTTAGTGACGGCAGCTGTTTACGTTTTGTTGGACTTGTACTCGCTGGACCTTTATAATTGGTTCCTACCTACTTGAACCTTGGTTCAATTATTTATATAGGTATACATATTAATAATTTTGGATTATGGCCGATAAAACTTGCTGTCTTTTACATTAGGGCCTATAACATAATGGTGAAATTAAAGTGCACATCACTGTCTACCCCTTTTAGGAATACAGACGTGATATTATAAATAAACGAATGTATTTGACTTCTAAATCCAAAGTTTACAGTCGAAAATCTAACGAACTTCATAAAGACGAACGCTAAAGAATATTCTCGGGCTGAATTTTCTGGACGGATTAAGTTTTGATTATTTTATTCAAGCTTCAGCAAGTTGAGCTAGTAAAACTAACGACGAAATCTTAATTCAACTTCTCTAAGCCAATCTTAAGATGAATTTTTAGATAATTTCAAATAGCACGTTACATCTTAAAAAATAAAGCTTTTTAATGTATACTTACAGTCATTAGCAAATGCCTTGACCCATGCTTCATTGATTTTGTATCTACATGATATATAATCACACCAGCTAAAGTATAGAGAATCGCACTATAATCTGAATCAACACATAAATTAATATGTTTGAAAGTTTATGTTTTTGTTCTACCAAATAATTAGTGTGTGCCTGGCACGGCAACCGCAGCGTGAAACTATTTTCCATTTAAATGCTTGTTAATGAAGTTGTAATTCTGGTGTTACGTATAAACTTTATTAAGTAAAGATTACGGCGCAGCCTTTGTAGTTTAGATATCGATTGAAGTTTATTTATAACCGACTGTGTTCTCTGTTTCAGATTAAACCGTTCGGAGTTGGTAGTATAGCATTGGTACGTATAGTTTTAGTTATGGTTAAAACAGACTATCATATACGTATAATCTTACTGTATATTTGATTTTAATATAAGAATAAGTCAACACAAAATGTACTTTTGTATAAACTTCAATTAAAGCGATGGGTTTACAGCAGCACTATACACATTTCACAATAACAGTGAATAATTTAAACTTGAATTAAACATATATATTATTGTACCTGCTACATAATATTTGCACAGTGAAAATTTCATAATACCTAAAACATTATTCGATTGAAACGCAAAATTAACAGAACAATAAAAAAGATTTAAAGGTGCTACTATTCCCATCCATGCATTACTATAAAAAACCTCAACATAAGAAGATACACAGAAGAAATGTAAATAGACCAAGTAATGGCATTTGAATTACCATAACGATTGCTAATTACTTACGAGAGATGTATTCATAAAACATAAAACAAAAACACGTGGAGCCTGACCCATATACCGCTTCAGTGAGCCGAAGCTCCACAAACAAAGTACTTTCAGAGGGGAGAGCTGGCTATAATTGTGCACCAAGTATCACATATTGATGGCGCGTTTGACGAGTGCTTCAAGGCACCTACTTCGGTCCATGTCTTTTAAGTTATAGGAAAATTACCCTTACATAACCAAACTATGTCCATGATAATAATGTAAAAAATACAAGCGTTGAAAGAATGAGTGATAAATAAATATTTATTAATAAATATGCGTCAAAGAACAGTTATATTATATAATAAATGGCGCGCCCGTTTCGCACGTCTAGCGCTCTCATTTCCCAAGTTTTATTAATATAATACTAACTATTTCTCTATATGTTCGACGCAATTATGTAGATATCTATAAGTTTTACTCACTATATTCCTACCAACCCGAGCCAACGCACAAGAGAAAAAGTTGCAATATGCACACATTAGTGTACGTATTGGAACTTTTTATTGTTATATATCTATAAATATATTTTGCAAATAAATTTACTAATAAAATACGACATAACGGAAACAATATATTTGTACTGTTACATTTTCAATTGACTTCTAACCCGTCACGTTTGTTTTTTTTGTTTTTTTTTTTTTTTGTTTTTTTTTATAAAAACGTCGCCCCACACTAGGAATTTCTCCTGTATCGTGGGTGCGTTTCACAAACATGAAATATCACAAACACAAACACCCAGACTCGGGACAAACATCTGTGGTACGCACAAAGTTTTGCCCCGTGCGGGAATCGAACCCGCAACCCTTAGCGCAGCAGTCCAATCGCTTAACCACTGCGCTAATCAGGTCGTCGTGTTTATATCAAACTGGGCTGCACAATCGTACAATGTCCCATTTTCCATAACCCCTTCAACGCGAGACAGACCATTCCTCAATCAATTCACATTAGTCATTGATATAGTCGTAATAATATTGAACAGCAGCCATATTTAAATCGAGTTGCGTGCCTTAGATAACTATTTGAAGTACAGGTTTCAGGTGACACAAATTCTTAAGTGTCGTTTCGGATTATGTAAGTCAAAGGGTTTTGGGTTTGCGCAACGTCCATTCTGAGTAAATTACCTGTTAGAACACAGTTGTCTTTGACAGCTTTCGAAGTCTAAACAACACTTGAAAACAGTACTTACCTGAGTATTATGTATGGTACGTTTAATGTCAGCAGATAGGTAATTTTTATCTAGACACTTGCGCTGTGCGTATAACTAGATGAAACAACGAGTTGATAGCTACACCACGTGTTCGTATGTCTCATACACATACATATGCAATAAGTATAGGGGGTGCGTGTGAACATGTAGGAGTTAAATTCACATGAACACCGACCAGAATGTGAGAGCTCTGCCACTTGACGCAGCTGCGTTTCTCCGAAACTTTACTAGAGATATTTGTGGGGTAGGGCGGGTCGATACATGATGGTCGCTCTCTAAAAGCACGGATTAGCGGGGCATGTGCGCAGTGTGGGAACTCACCCCGCAGATGTAAGGTGCACCCACTACCACCCTGTATTTCATATCAATAGTATAGGTCCATATGGGCAGCTTTATAAACTGCTACATTAATCATTACGGTATAACTAGATTTATTACTTTAGTGCAACAATATAGCGCAAAAGGGAAGATGCTGGCTATGTATTCCTCAGAATGTGTCCCTTTGTAACCCTTTAGAATCTACTGATCTCGATGCCAAAATGTCGCAATAAATTTTCCTGTAATCTGAGTAACATAAAATTGAATATATAAATGTTACATAATGTAGAGCCCGCTAATTGGTGCTCAAACTGTCAAGTTATTCACAATATGTTTTCCAGAGCGAGTTTAATTGCAATGTATAAGCACTGACATTTACTTAAGTGCACTATAGAGGCAACAAGCTCCGCTTTAATTAAAATTCACCAAGTTAAGAAAGTGTTACAAAGTTTTAGTTAAAAAATATCCGAGCAAATATAAAGTTACGAGTTGCTCCATAACATTTCCAAGAACAATTTTTAAAGTAGCGAGTACTGAAATGTTCTCATAGAAAACCTAATAAAGTTTCTATCCAGCTGTGAAATGAACCCAGTTTATACGTAAAATATATTTTAATATTTGTATATAAATATGCCAAAGATGAATGAAGCTAATAAGCATGCAGGATTTATGGAATTTTATCGTGACGTAAATGAAACAGCAGGCAGCACCTATATTGAAGTGTTGTAGGCACACAGTCTAACTGCTACCCTCGTAATCAGCTGTGTTTATCGTACAACACCTGCTCCCGTCACACTCACTACCGGAAGACATTAAACGAGACGACATGTGCCAAATATCATGTTTCCTGTTATGAATAGATGCCGAAAACCATAAACCGTGTGAATAAATTGCAAAATTAAATCAATAATTGACTTCTTTGCTGTTACAGTAAACTAGTAAAGGAAATTATTTATTAAAATGTTTAATTATTATGTAAATATCTCAATTATCTAGTAAAACAGAGAGCAAAGTTCAATGTCAAGATTTCATTACACGATAATTTGGCAACAAAATGATCTGCAAAACATTGTTTTCTTTGCCTTTCTGATCTGATTTGTAAATGAAACGAAAACAATGCTTATCATATAATTTGAGTAAAGCCCAAAGCCAAACCTTAATCGAGAGCTTTGTTATTTTAAAGAGCGGATTATTTGTTCTCTCAATTCTCTGTTAAATTATACTGGCTAAATAATCTAAATTACAAAAATTGCCAAAGCGTACCTATTGATCTTTCCTTGATAATTTTCGTTCTTTCTAATAAGGTATAAGTACCAAATTATTTATCATAGAATTTACTGCACTTAATCATCAATATTTATAACATGTATAACAGCAACGACAACGATCGCTGCCGATACGTTCGACCTCAAGCAATCATTTTAGAAAATGGACACGTTTTTGCCATAATATTATGAAAAAAAAGCAACGCAAATGACAATGAATTCACCAGCTTGTTGATCATATTGGATACCCGTTCTTAGGACCTTTGTTCAACAGTGGACGTCTTCCGGCTGATGAAGATGAGATTCATATTTATAAGAGGCTTAGTAAAACCTATTCCCTGTTAGGTACTCCGTTTTAGAAGCTTTTTAGATGGTCTCGTAAGTTGATAAAACTTACTTTTGAAAAGCTATTTAGACTTCTATCACTTATAAATAATTTCGTAAACATTTTCATTTATGACCTAAAAGTTGTCAAAATACATCAAATTTACCATCGTTTTCATCGCACACTTTAGAAACATTAGCGTCATCATTAAAATAACGTAAAATAATTTATGACGTTTGGATTTAGTCATAGAGACCTTGTGTAATAAAATAGAATAACTGAAATATTTTCCCATAGCTGTGGGTTGTGTCATGACGGAATATATTCTTTACGACGATAGCTTAAATAGAGGTTGTGGTCTCTGCCTATGAAATCAAGTAAATATTTTAAACAACATTTCCGAAGTTATTTAATATAATCATTTTCCATTCGGCATGAAATATTACAATGCACTTAATAAGCCTTAAGGGAGGTATAGACTATAGGCCTAGTTCACATTTCTTACACGTATTAGCGTAAAATAACATAAAAAAATCATAACATCACGCCTGTATTCCCCAAAGGGATAGGCAGAGGTGCACATATAGTACACCCACATTTCGCCAGTTATGTTTTTAGGTCCCAATGCAATAGAGGGCGAGCCTATTGCCATTAACCGGGCTCAAACCCAAACACCGTTCTGCTACTGACAATTACCAAACGCAAAAACCAAGTAACACTGCCCAACCCGGAATTCGAACCCAGGTCCTCGTGCTCAGTAGTCGCGCTTAGCAACTACTAGACCAACGAGGCAGCATAATTGAAAAATAATTTTGTGTAAATAGCTATAATAAGGACACAGACATCAATTATTGATAGACAGCCGTGAATAAACAACTTAGAAGACCAATAAGGCCTATAACACTTTGAGACTGTCCGCCATAAAATCAAGAAAAGTCTTACAAATAAGGCATAACTTACTTTCTACGTGTTCAATAAATAAAGTTATTCGGGTTCAACGTCTACAGTCACCGTAGGCATATCTCTAACTTTCACGGCGGCGACTTCACTATAATAAACAACAAACTTTATCTCGCTGTCTCGCCTTTAATTTTATTATGAAAATGCGTATAAGCCGAGAAAAAGTTTGTGCTTATTATGTTTCATGGCGGCTCAACATAAAATCTGCTTATCTGAATAAAACGATAGCCGTGTTTACGTGACTATTTTAATAAACTAATAAATGGAAAGAGGGAAGGGAGATATTCACCCTGCAGTATACCTTTGAATTTTAATGATTAGCGCTAAGCCTTACTTCGAGTGGGTACCTATAACTGGGTACATTCTGCTCTAACATAATATTACCTACATTTAAGCTTATGCATACGCTCTCACCCAGAAACAAGCTTCAAATTCAAAAATTTCGTCGTAAAGTATTTCAGAAATTCCCGGCGTAATGTTTTGCAAGACCGTCTTCACGTTACGTCTTCAGGGAAATAAGACAACAGCAAAATTGAAAGGCGATTTATGTCAAATGTTGCAAAGAAATAATGGGTTTCAAGTTTGTCATCTGATTGTTATACTGTATTTGAGCGGCAGAGATATAAATTGACGTGGGTGTATCTGAAAATAACAGGTACGACAATAATTTATTCGTCTTGCATAACACCTATTGTTAACTTTACAGTCTTGGATATAAAGAGTCATTTATACCTTAAATGACAATGCGTACACGCATAATGGAGACAATGGACATGTGAAGAAAGATTATTGCGGTTTTCCAATCATTGTAACCGCAGTTGTTGAAGTGAGTGACGTCATACACGTCGTAGACTACAATGTTTTGCTTATTAAGTTATTACTTAAATTTTTTGTTCAACATGACATCATCGGAGGTATGGACGGTGTGGACGGAGTCGGTACAAAAAGGTGGCCGCAAAACTAACGACCGATTGTTTATTATTTTAACGGTTACCGATGATTTTGTTTATGACTGAATTTATTTTTATCACACGCTTTGAGCTGCGTTTAGGGTTGTGCTTAAAATAAACCTAATGGGTAAACGCATTTAGCTTGTCATCAGACCCTATAATCTGGAATGCCGCATTACACTGCACGTAGCAGTGTCTCGCTTTCACAACGTAAACTGTCCTGCTTTAAGAGTTCATAGTAAGGGGGCTAATCTGCATTGTCAATATGTAAAACAGTTTATAGCCTACAATGAGTTCCTAAATACAGAGTAAAATAGTTATTGAGCATTATAGTTAGTAGAGTATATTACACATAAACTAACGCCCTAAACATTAATGAACCAAACAATAATTCCAGCTTATAAACCTATAATTTATTATTATCATAAAACAATAAATTTGTTACCATTTATCGCATAGCTATTAGCTAAAGTCGAGAAAATCTAGGACACGTAACATAAACACAACGTAAAGTGCAAACATATTTTTCATTTCAGATAATTTTATTAGGTAACACGTTGCATATCTAACTGGCGGAGTGACATGTGAAAGTGGGTCGGATATTAGGGGACATAAATGAGAGTAGCCGGCCAACTGGGTCGAACCCGCAGCTGCAATGGTGTGATTGCCAGACTTATGGACCGTCATCCGTCGTCCAGATGAATTATTGATACTGGCTAGGCAGACACGTTCCAGTTGATGAGAGAAAATATTGATTATAAAAAAGGTGTTAGAATTGAGTGCAATACCTTCAGCGTTGTTGTTTAGGTTTCATAAACAAAGAGAAATGCACAAACATATAGAAGTCTGGATTGATAAGTATACTCTATGTAACTAATAATTACATTATGTCTAAAGTCAATGCTAAGTATGTTTAATATAATAACTATAATTGTTATGAGCGTCGTGTAGTAGTGAGTTGATTATAGTAGGTGGAATTTCCTTTTTTAATATCCTTTATTTTACCGTGCATATAAAAGGATCATTATTCAACAAACTACATGGCTGGAAATTTTTTAACCTGTCTGATACAGACAGCAAACAATTCGGCACACTTTACTTTTCTACTCCACTATCTTTCTGCTTCTACAATAAAATGAAATCGCAAAAGTAGCGTTACCCACCTACACAACAGTTCTCAGTGAATACTGCATTATTCTTTAATACGAATGCCTCATCCGTAGCTGTCCTTTTACGCAAATAAAACATACTTGTAAAAGGCATACAACCTTCATTCAGCCCTCATGAAACTTCGAGAGGGGAAAATGTTGAAATATCCCCGCGGCTCGGGAGATTAATGTGTACTCAGAATTCAAATACACATACAAACCTCCTTTATATTAGGTACATAGCAATTCTATGTACTATAAGACCATATTTATGCAGTAAAAGAGCTCTTCGCTGTTGTGTAATGTAAATATTTTCGGTACAGTAAGCAAATGTAATCGACGTGTCCATAAAACTCTCTTGTACACAAACATTTCTTGAATACTTACTTGTTATCTTATCGCTATAAATCGTGATAGTGGTCAATGTCGATAGATTGTGGTTGAATTTCTGCAATCATCATTGTGAATGTAATACGTATTGACTGATAGACAACGGTAATCAAGGTGAGGTAATTTTAACAAATATTAAACTGTTAGTAAACTTCTGAGAAAATGTTTACCTACGTGCGGTTATAATGTAGTATGAGTATCTATCGAAAACATTTTATTACGTTAACAAACAGTTTAATACTAGATTCTGTATAGTTATACTTGTATTCATTTAAGTCCATTTGATTGTCAGGTATGGAGCTAAATGTAAAGGAATTCTATTCAACAATATGTAAAGCAAAAACTTCGGATCCCTTTTAAAGAGAGGTTTGCTAGAAACTAAAATAGTTGACCTCTGAGGCTCTAAGCAACCATTTTTTTCGTTCAGCCTGTATTGTCCCACTGCAGGGCAAAGGCCTCCCTTTCATTCTTCCACTTTATTCGGTTGTCTGCTAAAGTGAACCTGTCTCTCCTGTACTTTTTCTAAATTTAAAGTAAATTACTTACACACTCAGTAAATTTGTATAAATGCATGTGTGGAATAAATTACCATGACGGCATAACCTCTATCGGCAAGTTATTTGCATTTCGAATCAATAATGTGCGTATGAAAAATTGCACCCATTTTCCTTATCGCGCTCGCTACAGTGCATTATTTTCAACCAGTGTCTCTACAATGAATAGTAAAAGATAAGTTGATTATATACACGTGTTGCTGTAGTCTGCACACAATGTTTCTGTACTTTTACTGCTAGTTTATAAGTTAAGAAAGGAAACTGATATTTAACAATCACCTCCAATTTAATTTTGATAATGAATAAAATTGTTTTGACCAGACCAAAGCAGACCAGGCTTGTCTTGTTTAAACTGACGACAAAAGAAAAGCAGAGTAACATAATGAGGCAATATATATGTATATACTCAATACATCTATCAACGAACTTAGTAACTACATTTTCAACATAAAATATGACAGGTTAAAAATAAATCTATCGTCACAGTATAAAGCGAGTTCGTTAAGTACTTTCCCACTATAAAAGTAGATAATAAGACTGGCTACTTGGTCGCCATCTTGTTATCAGTCATCACTTTAGTTATCAGCCAACTTCATAATTGCTCGTTTAAAAAGATAATGTAAAGGCACAAAAGGAATAAGTTTCGTAATTTGTTAACAGATAAGTCCACGTACAATTAACAAAGTTATAATAAGGATTTCGCTGAGTTATTAGGCTAATATCAATCGTAGTTTTAGCTTGTCCTTGCTTTTTTTCTAAGGACGTATCGACTTATATCTGACATGAATTTTTATTTTATGACGAATGCATTTTTTGCTTATCTTAGATATCTTTATACCATTTACATATCACCTTTATCACACTTAAGACGTCGACTAACTCCTCAAATATGGGTAAGTATTAGGTACTAATGTATCAACTAGGATTGGATAAAATACATGATCGTCCAATGTCCTCGTCCATTACATTGGGCCTATAAACTATTTAACTAATTCATAATTATAATAATGGTTTTATCTGAACAATATTTCTTGTTACCACATAAATTACTGCCCTTATGGTTCTGTTTATAGGAAGTTACCGACTGTTATCTAAAGTCAAATAACAAGGTCTAAGTAGTCCTGCGCGGATGATGCATTTGTTTGACCTTACTGATAACGCACGTGCGATGTAAACATAAAGACTTATTTAGAACAAAGATTAGGCAACGAGCAGCGGCTGCGTCGTATGTTGAATAAAATAGACGAAGTACAGGATGTATGTACTCACATCCATGATAAAATATTAACACGTATCAGACGCTGACGCAATGCAAAACTGAATACAAATGTAGATATAACTTCTTCTAAAATATAATAGGTATGTAGTATATACCGTAACATTATTTGATTATAATCAGATTTCATCAAACAGTGTTCACAAATTGAAACTAATAAAAGTAAACTTTGTAAACTTTCAGCCCAATTTGTTTCATAATTAATTGCGCAGTTGTTTCAGATAACAAAGTTTGACGTAATAATTTGTTAATCATGTAATCGAGAGGAATAAATTGTGAGTTGTATTAAGAGGCTAAACTTTAGAAGATGTTGAATTTGAAATCGCGATCTCAATTTGCAATATCTGTTTACGACCACAAAGAATTTAAAGACGGATACGGGATACGTGCCTACATACACCGCTGCTAGCCTACATCTTCATACTTACAACACAAACTTGCTTCCAACACACTGACCCGCAACATAACACCTCTACAAGGCTAAATTAGCCATTTGACCTCTGTACAAAACTTATCCGAATCAGCAATCAGATGTTACGACGTGATTGAGTAACACAAACCGTACAAAGTGCTTTTATTATATAAGCCTATCGCAAATTCAGATCTTCAAAGAATTCAGTAAAATGTTCCATCTTCCGATTCAGTTATGCTGAATATTCATGATTCAAACGACATTCTGGTCCAGCTGTCTGTTATTTGGCTACGACTCTGCGAAGCAGGTTATATCGTCGAGGCACGCCGCTCCGCACCGTCTAATCGAACCCTGTAATTACCTCACAATCGAACGAACCTTGACTTCAAATCCAGTTGTGTTTATTTAAAGGTATTATGTTAGGTGAAGGTTGAGTTGAAACGTAACGCGAAATCTTGTTAATTGCTATATAATCGGTTTATTCATAAACCAGTAATATCACTCTATGAATATTCATGTGCGTAATGAATGTTTCCCGAAATAAAATAAGGAAAATGTATCTATTACAAAATAAACTGTTTCTCATATCGTAGCGTCAACAAAATCGGGTTTAGGTCACTAATGCGTCATTACCCAACGATTTACGCGGTCCGTAACGGATGGACTTGATTACCTACATAATATAAATTGATGGAATGACGATCAATTTCGATATGCTATCTTAAGAACTACTAAACAAGTGACCATTAAATCGTTGTTACTGTTATTAGAATCGAAATGCAAGCGCAGAGATGTAAAAGGAGAATGTTGTGTCGGTGCAATTTCTCGAGCCATTGACCGCAAATCGCGATACCTGCGATAGCCCCAGGTCATTTGCAAACAAGATTACCTACTGTAAACTGTTAATAGGAAGCGGCGCCCTCGAATACAAACAAGTGCAGTCTTATGTTTTTTATACTGTTTAATAACCGCCAAAGCATTGACCAACATCGTGCGTTTGCTTTCAATATTAGTTTAATAGGATTCTTCCGTTTGTAAATTACCTGTTAAATCCACACATTATCTGTTTCATGTTCAAGAAGAAATAACAATTATGATTTACATTTTACATTTGTTGACAAATATTATTTTTATGTTTGATCCCGATGGATATAAATGAAGAAAAAGACGACTTTCAAGTGTCACTCTACCTGGCTTAGATAACTTAACTTTACTAAATCAATATCTTACAGTCTGTCGAATTTATAATAGTGGTGTAGACCAACCACACTATTAAAATGGTCTAAACGTGTTATTACAAAAACAAAAATAACTAGTTTTCCGTTTTTCATTATAAGTATGATCAACCCACTTTTGCAAATCAAAAGGATGTTAACGTTAGTCTATAAAACCTAACGACAACGTTAACCCTATAAATTCTGCATTCAAGTCCGCGCAAAGCTAACCGGAATCACGCGCGCGAATCCGCCTAACATTCGATACATGGCAAGTAACACCATACGTATCGATGCGATTACAACTTGTCATCTGATACGTCACTGAGCGACCTCCCCGCCGGTTGAAATGTATCCTACATCTAATGCCGGTCATATAAATCACAGCGCGCGGCGCAATCGCTTGACAGGAGATGGATGGTGCACCATACCGGCTAGAACGAGTTTTGTACTCTTGTTAGCCGAAGAGAAGCTACAAACTAGTTGCATTGAGATAAAATCGAAGCGGACAGCGGTGGCAGTCATTGTGCCGCCGCATGACCTACTGGACTAAATGTGTCCACTGCACTAACTGCACGCACGTTTATTAGGTTAAAGAAATATTGTTGTTCATAATAGAGATTGTTACCTGTTGTAGTGTAACAATAGCCGAGATCGAAACAAAAACTCTGATCTTGATACGACCAGCTATTATGGTAGGAGAAATACTGTACATACAATTGAAAACTCTATAGAAATCGATCGCTTTGCTTTGTTAGGCCACACCTGCTGTTCATATACCTAGATGGATAACCGTTATTTACTCATGGACTCCATGCCAAGCTTCGAAAAGCACATTCTCACTCTTGGTTTCATACGTAATTCCCCAATAACAACCGATAGAAGGAAGTGAAAAAAACGAAAGCCTGAATAAACTGATATCAAATTGGCTCAATAATTAAGGACGGTATATCACGGGAAATAAAATTATACTCAGCCATGTCTAAACTAACCTAGAAAAGCCAAAGCCGACACAGATGGTAAAGCAAATTGAATGAGTAAGCCTAATTTGCCGTCATGTCGGTAACTCAATACGTTAAAAACAGTCGTAGAGCGTTTAAGTTTAATTGGAAACGTTAATCGGCACATCGATAAATAGTCACGTAAAAGAGACTTTTTAATCCGGCTCTTCAAACATTCAAGCCGTCCCGTAACGCAAATGGAAAGCAAATTGGAAACGAAGTTGACATACCTACTGCGGTTTCGTTCGGCCTCAATCGGGCTCGGCCGGCCGAAGCCTGTCGCTCGTCGGCGTCACTACTAACGGTGACATCGTCGTTAACTTATTGAATAGTTTCTATTAATATACACAGCTCACCCATTTTTTCGAACGCATGGTTTACTCTTTACAAGGAACGACTGTGACGCGAATGGATTGCGAAACGTTTTGGGTTTCACGGGGTACTAAACGAGCAGAACTTGACGTAAATATACATACAAGTAGTGTAGATATAATTTCAATTTTCTTATGTCAAGCATTAAACGAATTTATAATATCATGACAAAACTATGGGGTACCTAAGAAAAGAATATAATACAGTGACAAAACATTCATTACATACATTCTTTCTCGTATCTGCAGTACATTTTTCCCATACATTATCTGGTAATCAAACGACGTGTTAAATTCTTTTAAATATGTATTTCTTTTCTCCCGTTCTGAGAAAGTAAAAACTGGATAATATGAGCTTTCCCTCAGTGTTAGCGAGAATGTGAATTTGTTTCCTTTACAATTTTATTCTTGGCTACAAATGAACGGCCGTCGTTTAAACGGACTGACCGATCTTGATTAATGTAGTTAGTTATTGACTTCAGACCCTTCCGACGGACTTTCTTCAGTGTTAATGGTGCTAAATTGAATCAATAAAACTGTAAATGACTCAGTTCTATTTGGATACAATTAGTATAGGGTATCTACAGATACAATATATAGCTTTTACTCGCCAATTAACAGCAGGGTCCGAAAACCCTCAAATTTGAAATTCAATCATGCTCTTATTGCCGGGCTCCTTTATGTTTCGGCCTTGATTGAACTACGACTTATGCATAAGTTACCATAATAAAATATTCACGCTTAACGTAGTAGGATTCTTTCGTCTGCTTATAGCATCCACTGGAAAATGAGTTTACTTAGAAGCTTTATCTTTGTATACAATTTGGTATAACTAATCAAATTATTTCTAAATTAAGGATTGACGTTCGTATTTTAGGACAAATAAGGACCCGCCACGTCTTTTCGAAGAAAATATTATTTAATGGTATCCCTTTCTACTTTGGACAGCTCGGTCCATAATTACAACATTTCGTTTGACTGTAAATATTGGCCGCTAATGAGTTAGTATCGAACATAATTTTTTTATTCGACAAGATTTCAAGAACATATAACTTGTTTCTTACAGTTGGTAATGTGCACAAAAAGCGATGATACGTCCGTCACGAAACGAACTGTCGCGCGTCGGGCAGAAATCACCGCGAGTACCTGATATCACGAACCGGGTTCAATGAACAATAATGCGGGTACTACACACTTGCGACTCGTCATTAACTAAATGACAAGCGTTAACAGTGCTATCGTGTGTAAAGAGAAGCTTTTAGTTTGCACAATACGCACTTAGTTGCGACTGCGATAGTCAATTGTTTAGTTATTTATTTCGACCTGTTCTCTCTCTGGTAGAGTTATGGCTCGTTCACCAGTCTGTCTAAGCTGATAATTCTCACCCGTTATTACGTAGGCTTAAAAAAAAGTTTATAATACACTTATAGGATATTTTGATTGGCAGGAGCCATAACAAAATCCTGGCACCCTACCACAAAGTTTTGGAAGTATTACGCAATTTAAAATTTTAAACATTGATCAATTCCGTTTTAGTATAATTAGATGACAACAACAGAATCAGGGCAAAAATTTGATCGACAAATACAATACGGCCCTAAAGCTAAATCTTGGGCTCTGTAAAAATGAAAATAGCGGATAATTGTTAAAGACTTTCGATATTGTAACGACAATCAAGGTTTAATTACAAACATTAAACTGGCGAAATTAGTTTAAGCGATACTAGGAAATTTGTAATAAAAGTGTGTACAACTTGCGCACGCATTTCCTTATAGCCTGCATAAAAGATCATGTAGACAAGTTCGTATTTTGTCTAATAATTACGCGCAATTAATTATGATAGTAATTTAGTTTCTGCTGCGTGTTGAATGCTTCGATAATTAAAAAAACTAAAAAACACGCTTTTTATCGAAAACCGAACTAAAAAATAGAAAATAAGTTTTAATCAATTTAAATTAAGAATAGTGTTAAAAATTTCAATAAATATAAATTAATAATAGTGTGAATAAAAACAAAAAATATTTTATTTAAAAAAGCGTGGGGTGCATGGTGTCAATAGTTATAAATATTTTATTGACAGATACGAGTAGAGTGATTATCACTTTGATAATATCTTAAAAAGCACCCCACGCTTTTTTTAAATAAAATATTTTTTGTTTTTATTCACACTATTATTAATTTATATTTATTGAAATTTTTAACACTATTCTTAATTTAAATTGATTAAAACTTATTTTCTATTTTTTAGTTCGGTTTTCGATAAAAAGCGTGTTTTTTAGTTTTTTTAAACTATTATTTATTTTCTATTTTTTATTAAGATGGTTAGCTACCACGAAGCTTTACCTTAACGCGAGCCGGTCTCGGCGCCCGCGACGGTTAGCTACCACGGAACTTTACCGTAGCGACTAGCGGCTTAGCAGAGGGCGTTGGAGTCGGGACACGCGCGCGACGCTTAGCTACCACGGAACTTTACCGTAGCGACTAGCGGCTTAGCAGAGGGCGTTGGAGTCGGGACACGCGCGCGACGCTTAGCTACCACGGAACTTTACCGTAGCGACTAGCGGCTTAGCAGAGGGCGTTGGAGTCGGGACACGCGCGCGACGCTTAGCTACCACGGAACTTTACCGTAGCGACTAGCGGCTTAGCAGAGGGCGTTTGTGTTGCGGGCTGTAATTATGCTATTTTTATTAATTAATACTTTTTATTAATTATATTATTAAATAATTTTATCAAATTAGTGTATTGTCATCGGTCCTCGATAAATCTACAAAGTTTGAACGAAATCTAGCCGTTTAAAGTGGGTCAAAATCGCGCCCAAAGAAGTCGGTTACAAACATACAAACAAACATACATACATACAAGTGAAGCTAATATAAAGCGTGTAAAAAGCAATAAAACAGTGAAAATGTATTTCTTAAGTTTTTGTGGAGAACAATAAATCAAAATTTGACAAATTGCGCACAGTAAATTATATGTGACAACTGACAATTATATTTACTTAACTTTTACGTGTATCATTAATTCTAACCTAACCTTTACTGTTATACGATTTAATTTTGTTGTTTTGCACTTCACTGCATTATAGTTTTAATCACCTAGACTTATAGGTTATAATTCCATGCCACTTTATGACTTTATGACGCTGAGTCGACACTGAATCTTTACTGTTTTAATGATATTCGACATTCGAAACAATCAAAAAATTTTTGCCACAAAGAGGCTATTAACCTGAACAAAGACTGAACGAAAAACGTAACATTTTATTCTCACGGGGTATTTAAGCGGCACATGTTAAACGTAACTCGCTTCAGGGGCACAAAACAAGGGTTGTTTGATTATTGGATCAAAGCCGTACTGTGTACACTCAAGTGCCAGTATCTTGACCTACATCGCCAACCTTTGACCTACGAAATAAACTCAATAACGTCTCACTCAAAGAATATCGTTTGAGATATAGATAGACCACGGTATACGGTTATTGAAAGGCAACGCTTTAGTTATTGGAAATATAAATCCCTAAGTAATATAAAGGTGAATACGGATAGTACTCACAGTCAATGTGAAATGTTTTTCTTTCCTTGTATGAAACAAGGTTTTGTTGAATCAAAAAATACGACTTTAGTAAAGTAGGACAAGCAAATACAAACCGCCGTCAACACAGAATCTAAACAGATTCTGTGTTGACGGCGGTTTGTGAATATCAATAAACATACTAGGTATATTTTGTCTCTTCATTCAACAGCAACACTACCTATTTAGCTTATTAAGTTAGTACGTATAGTCACGTATTAGTTTCATACGAACTAAGTTTAGACTCACGACACTCAAAGGCCGCGAGTGGCACAACCTTAACGCGGCTTAAAACCGTGTTACCACTCCGCCTGCACATAAACGTCCGGTTTATAACCCCGCTAATATGCTTCATCTCGTAAGGGTTAAACGCATAGCAATGCATACAAAACAGATTGTTAAGCAGTAAACTTAATACTAGGAAAACAAGAATAACAAGATGTTCGATACAAGACTGTCCCACGCTTGTTACGCCAATAAAATCATACAAATTACCATACAATTCATACATACGCCTTCAGTAAATGAAGCAAAGCAGTTGCTTCCCGTTTGAACTCGGCTGCCTATAGGTACATTATGTAATAATTACTTCGCGACTTTGTCCCCGTTACAGCGCAGACAGCGACAATTTAAACAGTTGTCTCCGGAATATTAATAAGTACATCACACATGATAAACAATGTTACAAGTACCTACTTACTACCTATTTACATGTTAACACCGAAACCTTTACTTAAAATTACACTTTCAGGTTTATACACTGTATCGGATACATCTAATATTTTATGACATAGTAATATATCACGATTTAGTTAGTTTGGTTTTTGATTATTATAATGTCTACTGATTAAACTTGAAAAATGTGTTTAACAAGTCAGACATGGTATGTTAACAAACGACAAACGGTAAGTGTCAGATAGAACAAGTATAGAACGTATTCAAATTGCAAACTATGTTAACGATCACAACAATCCCACTGACGCCCGGTTCCTTTATTTTACGGTCCGTCATTGGTTAACCTAACCATTCGTAATTCAGTAACCGATACCGATGCAAAACTAGCGTTCCACAACGCCCTTCTTGCGACGGGCATCCGTTAGTTAAACCACCTACGACTCGTTCGCCGATAGACCTCTCGTTTCTCTTTACGTTTAGATATTTCCAAACAACGTACCTCAATTGTGCAACAAAAAAGATACGTTATCTTATAATAAATGAATTTTAGTACAAATTACCGTATAATATATTAATAATTTTATTTGCGTTGACATTTAGGCTTAAAATAAGTATAAATCAATACCTAATATTGAAAGTGTGATGTTAGACATGGTGCAAACAAAACGCAATCAGTTGCGTGGCGACTGCTTCTGACACTGTCGTAAATAATAATAATTATTATTGCGATTTTTACTTGTGATAAAATGGATTGTACTTCATCGGTAAGTAAAATTATTTTTTTTATCATACGATCATCATCAGCCGGAAGAAGTCCACTGTTGAACAAAGGCCTACCCCTTAGAACGCCACAATGTATTACAACTTGCCAATCGAATCCATTGGTTTCCCGCAACTCTGACGATATCGCCGGTCCACCTGGTGGAAGGCCTGCCAACTGTCTTCCGGTTCGTTGTTGCCACTTGAGAACCTTTCTTTCCTAGCGGTTATCGGTTCTTCGAGCTATGTCGGTGACTTTGTTCTTTGGCTATTTCCCTGAGCATAGCATTGAGTACTCTGAGCCTCTCCAAAAGGCCAACCGTCGACTCTTGACATACATACATACTATTAACATCACGCCTGTATTCCCCGAAGGGGTAGGCAGAGGTGCACATATAGTACACCCACATTTCGCCAGTTATGTTTTCCGGTCCCAATGTAATAGAAGGCGAGCTGACCATCAACCGGGCACAAAGACTCCGTGCTGCTACTGAGAATTACCGAATTGAAAAACCCAGTAACCCTTTGGCCGACCCGGGATTTGAACATAGGTCCTCGTGCTCAGCAGTCGCGCTTAGCAACCATTAGACCAAAGAGGCAGTCGGGGTCACTTTTGACGTACATACATACATACATAAAGTCACGCCTGTTTCCCTGAGGGGTAGGCAGAGACCACTTTTGACGTAATTACAATGAATACCTAATAATTATGTAAATAATATCTAATTGCTGCCTTTAATTGTATTTTTTCAGAAAAGAAAAGTAAGGAGATGGATAATAGTCGACAACTCTTGAACCTGGCGCGAAAAATTATTATGAGAAGGCAGAGAAATTAGAATTAGAAATTAAATTACTTAAAATAGAATTAGAAAAATTGTTATTGCATAACTGTAATAAATGATTACGTATTATTTACAATGGCAACATATATTTATTTTATTTCTAATACACCTTTTTCTATTACAACCTTTGTCACTATTACTATGGGATGTGAAATACGCATATTATACATGTGTTAACTAATTTGCACAAAGGGTATTAAAAGGTACAGTTAGAAAACAGATAGTCATAGCTGTCACCATTGCATAATTAAAATAAAATAACAAAGCCATGATTTCTCTAGCACTTTCAGAGCTTGACATTATCACAGAAATCACTTTAAACCTCTTTAAACACAAATTAAATGGAAACTATTGGTAAAACCTCAGACCAAGTATAGTAGGAACTACTTGGATTCAAAATCTATGGGTATAACCGACGGAATTCGGCTGGTAAACGAAACCGTAACGAGGCGTTATTTTGACAGTTCAGAGACAGCAGAAAATGTTTATAGGAACACTTTCGAACACATCTCCATACAATATGCTTACTAACGGCCTCCCATCCGTAAGTAACCAGATGTCAGTTATTTGGATAACGAGTCGTTTTTTATAGGAATGGTTTTGTCTTACGCCTGGTAGACATTTCAACTATCCGTTACAGAAACTATTCGTTTTTAAAATATAGGAACCGGGCATTAGTAGTAACAATCCAGAAAGCCCATAACAAACCAATACAAAAAATGTTAAATATAGCGTTGAACACGCGTGCCAGTTCAACGATAGTCGTTCAAGGCGGGTTTTTGCCAGCGTTCTTCACGGTGTTGGCGAGCCAGGTGGGCACGGAAAATGAAATGGAATCCGTTAACTACTCTATGATCTTGTGCCAACCGTTTTGTCGTGAACGATTTTTAATGACGTCATTATTGCTCAAATGGTGTAGCAACATCCCACGTCATAGGGACATACGTAATGTCTGAAAGTATTAATTTGTGTAAACAAACTTTTCATAGTCATTGTAATATAATGCAGAAGTTGGAGTGGTAGTTAAAAAAAATTGAGAATGTTTTCCACTGTAATGTTTTTTTGTTTTCATACGATATCTATTTAAAACAAATAACCGGATTTTTTAACACTTAGGTAAAGGATAATTTCTGACCGTTTTGTATATGATTAGTGACCAGTTCTATTTAAGTTATAGCTCATATTTACACGTAACCGTATAAGTATAGACTAGTTAGCGGAGGCGAAATTGAGATCACGCACCTACTCTGGATTTGTTGGACACGCGTTGGCTTAGCAAGTAAAAAATTAAATGTCGGTAGATAAACTAACATCTCGTTTTCCACAATGAATAATAAGGGAAAATTACATCAACATTCAATGCTAGGCTGGAGACAACAACTTGGTAATAAGATAACAATGTTCATTAACTGCAGATACACATCAGAAAAGCTTGCAAAAAGAATCTCACGAACAAAGAATGTTATCACTCATGCAACATTTACTCAACAATGGCCCCACTCGTTGTTGACATCTCCAACTTTATTCGCCATCCAATCGTTTATTTAACAGTACAAAGTTCCAGGTTTCGTTGACTTGTGACAAAATTTCTCTCAATATTTGATCACATGGCACGTTCGCCGTATAACCTAGGTTTCTTTGTTTACTTTTTAGCATATCCCCGACGAAACATGATAATGATTTTTTACTGCTTTACCAATTTCGCGTGTTTCCACTGTACGTAATGAGCGCTTTCGTATTACCTAATATTGTCACTGGCCGTATATGGAGCGGTGTGTTTGCTTTAAATGTTACGTTTAATTTAGGTGCGCGCTACCTACGTGCGCGGCGTGTGTATGTGACCAAGAACAGTCTCACGGCCGCATAGTAAAGACAATGACCAAAAATATTTCAATATTTCAAACAATATACATAATAATTGCGTCAGTTACACACCTATATACATATAAATATTTCCCTTGGTCACACCATAACTTGTGACCGTCTTAACCAATTCGGTTAATTATGGTTTTGAAATGGTTGTGGAAGTCCAGGGAAGGAATAAATGGTAATAGGGCGATGCAACGTTCGCCGGGTCAACTAGTAAGAATATAAAATATTGAATCTTTGGATTTTGAAATCATATTTTGCGTATTAAGCCCTTGGTTTTTTCATGATTTTCTTTCTTTACGGATTATGGAAACAGAAATCTATATTTTTGTATAACTATTAGTAACAGTTTATTTTTATAATACTCAAGAAATTAAGACATTTAGGAGTCATATTGATTTTTAGCCACAAAATGGTCTTTCATTCAAGTAGTCTTTTGACATGGTTTCCATTCCAATTCTCACTAAAACAAACTGTTACTTTCTGCCACCTTTTATACTTGCATCATTTATTCATTGGCTTATTGTAAGTCTAGGTAAGTACCTACCTGGAACCTAGCGTGCAAGGTCTTCATTTCCTCAATACGTTTTAAGCACTATATGCAATTTGAGTTAATAGCGGAACTCGAATGAAGTTTGCTTTCCGGTTATTCTGATGGTTACGTCTGCTAGCTCATAGCATCTAACATTATGAATGCGCAAGGTCTGTGGGCTAACTGGCATCTGTTGTTTTATTGCTTATAGCGAATGGCTTATAGAGTAGATATATTGATGTAGAGATTAGCCAACCACCAAGACACAGTACTACCGTTTAGGGATTATTCGCATAATTCTGTAATTTGGTACTGCAGGTAATAGAAATCGGTTAAGTCCTTAAAATATTTTACCCGCAGACAGATGGTTCTCTATGTCCTCATGGACCTAATCCCTACTGATATTATAAACGCAAAAGTTTGTAAGTATGGATGGATTTTGTTACTCTTTGACGTAAATACTACCGAATGGATTTTAATGAAATTACATATGGAGGTAGCTGACAGTCTGGATTAACACTTAGGCTACTTTTTATCCCGAAAAAAATGTAGCGGGTAAGACCGCGGGGCGCAGCTAGTTATATATATAGGTATATAGATACTTTCAGCTTGTGTAGAGAATCTGTCTCTACAAAGCTGGCTTTATAACAAGACCCTATCGTTCCGCAGAACACATGATACATACGAGTACAACGTTTTTAGTGCATGTGTTGATAGTATCAATAACTTGTATCATATTTCAATGTAATGGAACCCTATAACAAGTATCGATTACGATATCCATGACACCAATACATAGCTACACGTATATGATTGAAACTGTACGATAACGTACCAATTTGTTAGGGAGCCAACTGCGAAGCATGCTGAAATAAGTCACTAAGCATTTATTTCATTTAAATGTTTTGTGTTCAATAATCTTGGTATAGTCTACGAGGTATTCTATAAGTATGTTAATTGTATACACAAAAAGAAAAGTTATTTTAGTCCTTTTTTTGTCAAATGTTGTCCCTCGTTTGGGGCAACAAATTGCCAGATTATGGAAGTAATCGCCTCAGTGGTCCGTTACATAAATACGTACCTAGCCTACATAAATTCAACGATTTTCCAGAAGAGCAAGCAGAGACTAATTTCCAGTTGCTACGATCCTATCATACCGTATTCCTCTCGTCTACTTTCACTTTCATCACATTCTTTAAACAGGCTCATCAGTAAAGGGTAGTTCTAACCTGCCAGTCTCTACTACATCGCCAATCTGAACACAATATGTTACATGAATATTGTGATTATTGTGTTATAATAGTTTTGGAGACAACTAATACAGAACGTTGCCGGAAGGTAATTTCCGTGTACGCTGTAATGAGGGACGGACTGGCCCCACGTCACAGAAGTGCGGAAGGATATAATGAGAATTGACTCGGTATGCGGGACGCACGCCCTTCGTAAGCCAATAACCTCATAACTCAGTGCACCGTCTGTTTATTAAGATAATTCCTTCATTGTTATCTCATGGTGGTATTCCTTTAGTTTAATTTATTTGCCTCAGGCTTTGATACATCTTATATCTACATTACGATATGTAATTTAATAAACTCCAAAGCAAGACTCTTCCTGAATTAATTTCGCTTCAATCTATTCCGATTTGTTTTCTAACAAGTTATATTTCTGGGCCCAACAAATTGCACAACTCATTCCACGATCGATATTGTATAACTAGTATTTGTCGGCTTTTTTGTGTTGATAGTTTTTCACGAAGGGCAAAAACGTGCGGCTAGTGGATGGCAATTTCCGTTTCTTTCACCAGCGGGCACTTTAATGAAAGACGTGTATTCCGGGCTGGCCGGCGCGACGCCTACAGCGGAACACTGCAAATGATGTTTGCGTAGCTACATAACAGTTATTGAATACTGCTTTCCACACTTCACATCTTTCAGAAAGTTTACAGGGATTATCATAATTATAGTTCATATAATCAGCTGATATTATATAAACTTTTTGACAGCTCGTGAACCAGATATAATAGCAATAAATTGTAGCAAATGTGTGGGTTCAGTGAAAAGGAAAATATAGAAAATATTCATACAAAATGATGATCTAATGGTTGGACTATACAGATAATTTGGTGAAGGTATTACGTTTCTCAAACATATGTTATGTTACAGTGGACTATGCTTATGTTACTATAACAACTGTTCCACATGACTTAAATAGACGCTACAACAGACACACATCAAGAATAGGATGCTGTGTTTCCTCTCGACGTAACGTTGCAGTTCTAATCCGCATACAACACCTAAAGAACGATACGTACGTAATATACTGTTTGCTACTAATCGTCACTTCTACAAGGATGTCTAGGAAGTTATAAATATCCATAGCTCGCTATAAATAAACTCCTTAGTTGTCTAATACGATATTAAAAATACGTTACAGTATGTTTAGCTGAAAGGATACCCATACTCATCTATTTCTGGTTTTTTCTCAAAAGTAAATTCGATAAAAAAAATTAAGTACCTACTCGTTTTATTATCATTCTTATGACGTACATAATAAGTACGCACCAAAACAGATACGCTCATCAAAGAAGAAATAATTTTCACGAGGATTTGCGAAGCATTCATGAAACGATTATGAAGCGTAAAAACCATTGTAAGCACATCAACGTATAATATACCTCTATTTATAACATATATTTTATACATTGTTCTAACGTAAAATAATATAAAAATATTGAGCCTTGCGTATTATAACAATGTTCTTCAAGAATCCGGATATTTACGCTAATTACAGACAAAGGAAACAAAAAGATTGAAATTATAACTTATTCACATATTTAGTCTGAGCACATGTATAAATACAACTCATTAAAACGTTTATTTCTTGTTACAGGTATTGAAAGCGTTGAAGACTGAACACTATTGGGTTAAGAGGACAACAAACACTTTTATTTATACATGTAAGTATACAATCTTTTGACTTATCACCGGAAAAATAACGCGCTCTACGCTACGTGTGTATTTAACACTTTGAACCAAAGGTGTACTCTATAGTTTATTCCCAAAATTAATATAGAAATTCAGGTGTTCAATTTCTGGCATTAAGAAAATAGGCACAAAAGTTTAAATACCTACCTATAATAATAGATTTTAACACATAGGTTATGTAATAAATAGCATATACTTGTTAATAACATCCTCTGAAATATAAGCTATATTAAAACACTGATTAACTTTGCCGACATCCCTACTAATATAATAAACGCGAAAGATTGTAAGTACGGATAGATGCTTGTTACTCTTTTACGTAAAAACTACAAAATGGATTTTAATGAAATTTCATATGGAGGTAGCAGACACCCTGGATTAACACATAAGCTACTTTTATCCCGAAAAAATGTAGCGGGTAACACCGCGGTGCGCAGCTAGTTCTGTATACTTTAAAAGCTAATACGATATTCTTTATAAACAACTTCTCAAAAGCTTTTCAGTTCGATAGCTAGGAATATATTTAATTACACATATCGGATTACATAACCTTAAGTAGTCATTTACTATAAACAGTCATCACAACCCAATAGTATGAACATACTAATTGTAAACATTGCGTGTTACTACAATTGCTATTCTCAGGTTGTTGTTACAATGGATCATAAACAAATAAACTGCTCTTATTGATCCAAAAATAGTTTATAGTATGGTAGTCTAGTAGTGTGTGAGATGAATGAATAATGAAAGGATGATCAATAACGTCCGTAGACGTTAGTGAGAGGGAAGAGGACACTACGAAGTTTTTCAATAGAATTAAGTAAGAAGCATCGGTTATTTATGTGACGTTGTGTAGTATCTGCTTACTCTAATAGGATATATTAGTGTAATGTATTAGGGAAATAAAAAATAAACGTTAAGTCCCCAGCTATGTTTAGGTAAGTTATTGTCGAATGTCTATCTATGTACGAGTATAATTATTGCAGTATCATACTGTAAATAAAAAGCTTTGCTATTTAGGTTTTATTAGCTGCGCCCCGCGGTGTTGCCCGCTACATTTTTTCGGGATAAAAAGCCTTTGCGTTAATCAAGGTGCCAGCTACCTCCATATGAAATTTCATCAAAATCGCTGTAGCCGTTTGAGCGTTAAAAGGTAACAAACACACTTACAAATTTTCGCCTTTATAATATTAATGTGAAATTTTGTTACATTTAACCTTATTTTAAAGACTGAATGCACCATGGAGTATAGTAATGCTTAATAATATTTATTTATAATTTTACGATTATTATAAACATATTACTAATTAATTTATTAGTCGTATAATCAGAGGATACTGGATAAGTATACCTACCTTAATATGTATTGGTGAAGTAGGAGCGATTAATGCGATCCTAAAAAGTCTTTTCAACTTTGAACTGTTAAATCTCTTTTTATTTCTTCGTATACCTCATTCATATGAGTTCTATAAATAAAGGTAAACAGGAACTTCCGTCCTTGAAAGATCACAATGTTCGCTTGATACATATGTGGCAAGCAAGAACGGTCCGTTTAGTTTCTGCGGCGAATCAATTAGAACTCCATACACATTAGTTACGCACTACGGGATCCCGTTACGCACACTAGACACTGCATCGATTATCTTACGGTTATACGTGATATCAATATGTAGCAACATCGATAAGATTGATTAAACGATCCCTTTCACCTGTCAGTCGTGCGTGATCTGTTTTACAAGTTAGTTTAATTGCTGAACTGATTCATACGCCACGTTGAACAATGCCATCAAAGATAATTATGTTTTCGATTAAGTTTTAGAAGTATTATCACAAATTATTTATTTTATTCGTTTTTATATAGAAGGTCTTGGCTATAGACAAACTAAATACCTAACAACATCAATAAATATACCGAACACTTAACACTAACCTAACATATTAGCTACAAAAACAAAATCAAAAATTTTGAAACTCCCAAACGGTTAAAAACGTTTTAGTAGAAAAAAATATCATGTAGATAGCTTAGAACCATCGCTAATGAACCATTTACCCGTTACCGAAACCGCATGAAAATCGTTTGACCCATTTTTAAGAAAAATTGGCAACAATCAATTGTGTACACACATACAAACAAACAAACAACCTCTCACCCTAAACGCATACACCTTCCCCCCTTATTTTGCCTACAGTAAAAATTTGCTGTAGGCAAAATAAGTAATAACATAAACTATACGTAACACACATTATTAAAAAAAATATATACCATTTATCAAACCACGAATGCATTTTAAAAGAAAACCGTTGGCATAAATCAGCATTGGTTAGTACAATTGGCTCATTTCGGCTCGCGCTGACCTCATACGGTGCAGAGACATGTTTCGCATGTGGATTGCTTGGCTGGACCTGTTGCACATACCAGGCTGCCTAGCGGAACACCGCGTAACTGGACTAGCCAATCTGTTCAAACTATACGAATGCGCCAATTGCATTCGCTTATAGAGAAGATTACCCACATTCATAGTTTCAGGAATCCGGAATCGTTCAACATTCCATATCACACTATGCATCAAGCATCATGTTTATCGAAGCGATTATAAGTAAACGAAATGTATGTTTTTTAGAATGTTTATTCCCCTTGTTCATAAAAAATTACAATTTAAACCATGGACTAAATTACACCCATCACTGTCGTTTGCATGTCAAAAAATAGAGATGTCGATAGACTTAATACGGAGTTTAGTATGATCATAGTTTATGAATAAGAGGGTTCGAGTTTAAATGTTGATAGATTTAAAGTAACAAAATAATATTCCGATATAAAATGCTAACACGAATGTTAATTTACAGGTCTCAATATGTGACCGAATTACGCTATAGATTAACATAACACATTACCCTCATCGTCTAGTGATACTTTTATAAGTGTAGTAAGTAGTTATTTGTTGTAAGTGTAATAAAAATTACATTGCTGATAATTGTAATACTTAGTATCTACCATACGGTTAGCCTTCAATATATAGGTAATTTCCCACAAAATATTGGTACGATTAAAAAAGGGGCGTTGTCTCATATCTATTTCAAACGTAAGTTATCAGAACACTCCGATACAGTTTATCGCTACTCAATATCTAAAATGAGAAATGATTTGCTATAATTAAATGTTTAAAAGTTAAGAACTTATTGTATAGATTTTAACATGTAACTGTTTTTTGTCCCTTACAAATAAAAAAAAAACTAGACTCAAAAAGAACGCAATTCCCGTTTGTAAACTATAGAAATGTTTCTGTCACCAATGTTTTGTATCTAGACATAATTCACAAAAAACATTCGACAATAAGGATTGTAACGGAACTGTTGCCCGCGACATGCTTGTCCAACAATTCGGTTTGTTAGAAAAGGAAAGTTTTTTCGATTGTACACGCCCTATTTATGGTACCGCACAAGCCTCTTTACCACCTGTGTTTTATGTCACCGTGCATAGAACAACAACGTCAAAAGTCCAAAACTGTCAATACATGTCGTAGAAAAGTATATTTTTCCATATTTACTTTCAGTTCTTTTTGTGTATTTGTTATTCGTGTTTTAAGTTGGTTTGTGCGCATGTAGTGGAGCGAGTAAAGCGTGTTTCAAGCTAGGCGTGGTTCAGAATATGCACAGAGAAAGTCAAGGGTCGGCATCGTCGCATCTCATGCTTTCTCTCTGTGATACAGACCCTACTAATCACGACTTGTCTGTTTATATCTGCCACATATCACAAGCGTTTTTTAACAATCGTAGATTTAATTTTTAAATGATACGTAAGACTAGAATAGCAAGTTGTTGTTCGTTGTGGCGTTGTAATGGGGAGGCCTTTGTTCAACAGTGGACGTATTCCGGCTGATGATGATGATGAAAACCAGAATGGACATAAGTTTATCTTAAACCTTGATTGTATCAGCGCGATATTAGTCCTACATAACTTTAAGTGTTAAAACTCTTATATGCTAGGAGTTTTAATAATCGAAGTTATGTAGCATGAGCGACCAAAGTTTGGATACTTAATTTACGTGAATATGGGTGCAAGTAGAGTGCCTCCACGTTTGATAGTACCTAAGTACAACCGGCGCACCCTGGGCGGTCAACCTCGCCACTATCTTTGTTGACTGGCCAAACTATGACTACGGCATGAGCATGACCTGTTTCCTTAGGCATATCTCATGCCGGTACCAAGAAGACTGTGTAAATGACTAATAAAAGTTATTCCTTATTTGCGCAAGCTCTTGTTACAGACCAGTATCTAAACATCGTTCCGTTTGCATATTAGATCCTCAAGTAGACACACTGACCTAACCTTTGTTAATCTCCTAAAGTCGGCCAAATAAAAACAAAAGTTGCAATACTAGTTTATCAAGATAGACGGGTCGAAGTCAGCCAATGTTCAGACCCACTTGCGATCAATTTGGCCTCGAAATTAAGAAAAGTAAACTTTCGATGTCCTACAACAACTTATACACCTGTTGATGAATCTTGTATGGGTCATAACGGAAGAAAACCGTTGAAGCTATCTACATGTCGTCGATTTCAAATAGGATCTAGTGAGTAAATAATACCGTTGTGAATGTTACAAGATAATATTTTATCGTATTACACGCAAATTAACATGTTTCGTAGTACATATTTTGGTATACCTAGGTAAAACTATATTTTTATTTTATCTACCTTCAATCTTAGAATCACACATATAATTTGGTAGGTAATTTATTAAAAGGTCAACAAACAAACATTGCACACTTTGTGTAACTAACGTTTAAAAATAGTTACATATGTACATTTTCTGACGATTAATGTTTTAAAAATCTACTCAACAATAGCTGATGTAATATGAGGTGCTGACGCTTCTGAATAATAATCGGCTTTGAACCGTGTTAGGTCGTTGCCCTCGTGTTGAAAAGATCAAAATTTATCCGCGCAAGGTGTACACTGCACACTGTATCAAGTTTGCAAAATCCTCCAACAGCGGTAATGAACAAATGTGAACTTTGTTCCCTGACAGTACGGGTTGCAGTAACCGCGGAGATGTGGTGGCTGAATTATAAGTTCGCTTCAT
This sequence comes from Abrostola triplasia, assembly GCA_946251915.1. NCBI lineage: Eukaryota > Metazoa > Arthropoda > Insecta > Lepidoptera > Noctuidae > Abrostola > Abrostola triplasia. Next base: position 5,988,058 of record OX276433.1, read on the forward strand.
AACCAGGCCGGCCTGTGCCTCCGTGCAAAAAGTCGTCGACTCGTCTGCCGCGAATAATTATTAAAAGGGCGCGAGCGATGGCGACATCTTGTCTCGTCTCGATGTGACCCCCTCCCACATGCCACTACTTCTGCAGCAGTGTGCCAAATAATTTATTTCACACTAAATCTATACAAACAATAAGCATAGTTTATGCATTTAACCATACAGCCTTATAAAGTGAAAGATTTAATAAAAGAATAAAATGCAGTTCATCTTTCATTGTTGTTGATGTAGTACTGTAATGTAGCTGTTATAAACAGAAATACAGTATTATCTCATAAAGGATATTAATAGAAAATTGTCATAATATCGCCAGACGTATGGCGCAATATAAATAAGCAAGAATGGAACGAGTACTGAGGTCATCGCTTCATAAAGATTATTTTATAACCATCATTTTGTTTCTAATTATTTTCTATTTCAATTTCAGAATAACAAAAACATCTCGTGATGGTGCGCTCGGACGACAGTGTCAGATAACCGCCGCGCGGCTACGAAGTATGGGTGCTAACATGGGGAAGAACTCGAGCCTGCTCGACGCGCTGCCCAATGCGCAGGGCACGTTGCACGTGGTCATGCTGGGCCTCGACTCTGCCGGCAAGACCACCGCGCTCTACCGACTCAAGTTCGACCAGTATCTCAACACTGTTCCCACTATCGGATTTAACTGCGAAAAAGTCAAAGGAACTCTTGGCAAATCCAAGGGTGTCAATTTTCTTGTATGGGACGTCGGCGGACAAGAAAAATTACGGCCTCTGTGGAAATCCTACACGAGGTGCACCGACGGTATTATATTTGTGCTAGACTCCGTCGACGTAGAACGAATGGAGGAAGCTAAAATGGAGTTAATACGGACGGCCAAGTCTCCGGACAATGCCAGCGTACCAATTCTCGTGTTAGCGAATAAGCAGGATTTACCCGGGGCGAAGGAACCCCGCGAGTTGGAGAAGTTACTAGGTTTACACGAGCTGGTATCGTCGCCGCATGGGTCGCGCGACGCGCACGCCTGGCACGTGCAGCCCGCCTGCGCCATCACCGGCGAGGGCCTGCACGAGGGGCTCGAGGCCCTCTACGAAATGATACTCAAGAGAAGAAAATTAGCCAAGTTACAAAAGAAACGAGTCAGATAAACTGTATACTGTGTGCTAAACTGTTTGTGACAAGTCTGCTGTGCGGTAGTAACGGTACAGTTAGTGAACGCTAAGTATTTTAAAATGCTCACTGTATGGATGATTTATAACGTCCGAGATAGAGACACCAAATATTGTTTTACTATAGATGTATGACGTCTTATGAAATATTCCATCATCATGTTGCTCAAGTTATATTGAACATTTTGAAGGAAACGAATATTATAAATTAAATGAACTACTAGTCATTTTCTTTTGAAAATAGCTAGGTGGAAGATAAAGGTAGTGCTAAAGTAAATCTTTTAGAAATGTCCAATCGATATGACCACTACTCGCTTATTTACATAACATTATAGCTTTTACAAGGCCATTTAATTCGCGGTTAGCCTAAATATGCAAATCCAACGACGACGTGTAATTTTTAGAATGTTTTCATAGTTTGCAAAACGTGGCTCACACACAATATTATGTGGGACCATTAGTGTTACAGTATTTAGGTAACGTTAATGCGTGATAAGGAGATGAACATTTGGAGGTTAATAGTCAAGTGTCAAGTTAATATATTAGTCATATCTGTGGACTTACTAGATTCATCCTTCTAAATGTCATATTTTATATCATGTGTGAAATTATCTTTTGTAGTGTATTCAACTACAGTGTTAAATTGCTATAATTCGTACTTTTGATCAGAATACCTTTCGTCATTCATACCTAACTGCATAAGTACTTTATAAATGTTCCTTCACTAGGTCTTCGTATGCATCACTGTGTATTTGTAACCATTTTTGTGTAACCAGTCACTCCTTATCATCTATGTCTGGAAAATTCTTTGCTCTACTTTTAATTATTATTATAGCCAACAGTTAGTCCATAAAGGATTTACATTTATTGTGATGTCATATAGGCATTATTTACAATATAATATGAAGAGGCTTGTACTACAATAATGTTAGGAGAGCTTCAAGTTTTTGTACATATACATATTGTAAATATTGTAGGGGAATATATCATATAACATTAACAACGTAAATATGTATGTCTTTCGAATACAAGATTTTTGTGCATATTTGATACTACTGTTCTATTATTACTTTCATGTTAGCTTCAGTAATTACTGTTTATAGCTTAATTTGCAACACCAAGATCCACCAACGAAATCATTTTACTAATATCGTTCAACAACGCAACATTCTGACAGTCAACCATTAAACGTACATGAAATGTCGATAAAAAGCTTTAAACTTCTTACGGAAGAAAATGTATTGTCATCATTTGTCTATTAATAGTTTTAATTAGTACCTATTTATTTATTTACTCATAGAAGTATAACTTAATATTAAGATATATGTATTGAATGAAGCTTTTACCATTTTTGTGTTAGGTACTCACGTTGTAAATATGTAAATTCCAAGTAGTTACTTGTCAATACCATGAAACCAAACATTTTTATGAGTAGAGCATGTAAATTTTGTTATGGAAATATATTTGTTTTATTATATCTATACATTGCGTAATATTGTATTGTGTTTTATGGAGATACATATACGTTTTTCATATTGAACCCCGTAAATAAACTGTTTTCATTAACAAATTGTATTTTATTTTAAAATCGTTCACGAAATAGTATGATGAAAGTATACTACAATGTCAGATAAGATGATGTTCTTCAGAGTTTAAACATTGTAGATAATTAGCCGGGTCGTCTTTTTCAGTCCAATCAGTGAACAGGGACAAATATTCTATTTCAGCTTCAGTAAGGCTACTCCGAGTTTCTTCATATTTTAATTTAGATAATGGCTTTTTTTGCGAACTGCGTTGAAAAGTCGTGACGTACGCTGGCTGACTCTGTGCTATCGGCGCGTGGGCACGTAACAACGCTCGTTCTAACCGTTCGAAAAGACGCAGTTCTCTAGCTGCTACTTTAGCCCTCTTAAACTTTCGTCGTTCTGATTCTGAATACTGCGCTATTGCAGCCTTTATTTTATCACCAGTTACAGCGTCCAAACGCTTAGAATAATCCATGTAAACATCTTCTAAAGCCTTAGCTGTAGTTACTATATCCATATTCATTGGTTTTTCATTATATACTTTTTCATAACAAAATTCTAAATGAGTTTGGAATTTTAAAACCTCTGGTGCTCCAACGCTTTCGTAAAATAAACCATTTATTATTTTGAAGAATTTAGCTTCAAGTTGTGATCGTTGATCTTCACTAAACTGTAATATTTTTTTAAATTCTTTAATGATGTTAACGATACCAGCGCTCTCTTGAGCGATAATGTCTTTAAAAAGCTTTATTCCTCTTTTCAAATATGTTGCATGTGGTGCTAATTGGACTACATGGGTGAAATGATGCAAATGCTGCTGTTCTATGGCTTCAAATATATTCATCAAATCACCGGGATGTTTAAAGTATAATACAGGCTTTACAAGTCCACAGTAACACTCTTTCTTAAGTTTCTCAAACATAACATTAAATGTGTCTTCTTCGCTAGATATGCCAAAATCAAAACCATGAGCTTCTATTTCAATAGATCGAGCAAAGTTTCGATTTTTAAAACGCCAGCTTGGAGGCGAAAGGTAGTATAAAAACCTGCCATACTTTTGTTGCAAGCCATACCTGTAGTCCAGTCCTACAATTTTAGACGTTATTGTGAATGCTTTTGCTGCCAAACATTGGAGCTCAAAGGTTATTTTATAAACAGCTAATGTTACCTCATCCCATTTACTAAGAGAGATCATGGACTTTCTATAATCATCTGACACAAATTCATCGAAGTACTTTACTTGTTCCATATACCGTTTAATACTTGCATTATAGATTTGCTGCTCTTTTTTATAATTAGTGTCGATATTTAACATACAATCATTTCTGTAACCAACTTCTTGTCGCCACCCTAATTGACTATTGAACAATGATTTTAAGGACTTAAATGGAGCAATGTAACCAGATAAAAATGAGCCATTGACACAGTTGAAAAATCCTGGATCGAAATCCTTTACGGCTCGGCAGTCGTCTGGTGGATCTTCCGTGTACAGTCGCTTTTGCATACCTGCACAAACAGTTTTATAATTTTCACGTAAACCAACTTTCATAAGTTTTTTTAATTTATCTTTCTCTTGCTTTTTTGAATAGACGATGTACGGCAGCAATACTTCTTCTCTTTTCAAAGCACTTACCGACAGCGGTTTAATTTCAGGCAATGAATATTTGTCAATGACATCTTTAGATGTTTTGCATTGTTTTTTAAAAACATGTTTTATTTCCTTTTGTTTAACAAAACTTGTCTTCTTCTTAACCAACATTCTGGGTTGAGGTATATCTATAATAACAGAATGTGTGTCTTCGTCGTACATTTTTACAAGCAAATGTAATATTGTATTTTTATATAAGCGTTGTGTTATAAAAAGCAATCAGCACCAGCTAGATTTATTTATTCATAATATCTAAATCGCCCAAAATCGAATAGGCATAAAAGGGCGAGCAGTAAGGGACATTAAGGGAGCATTAAATAAAAGAGTACGTAAATAATAAAAATATTACGATTTAATTACCATTCATTCGCACATAATTCTCTATTATAATACAATTTTTAAAATTTTAATAATAAAAGAAATATTTTGGAATAAAAATAAAGTCATAAAATACAAACCCATGTAAAATTAAAAATCAAAATTTTGATACGTAGAAGATCCGCTTGGTGCCCACTCAAAAATTGGCTTTGCAAACTCGTAATATTCCTTTAAGAAAGGCGCTGGATTTAAGCCTTCGCACCAGTCGGTAAAGAGTATCAAGCCCTCTCGTTCTTCTGGTGACAATTTATATTTTTTCGGTTTTGCTCGTTCTCCACTCAGCATTTCGGTTTTCTTTTTTTCAGCTATCTCAAGTGCCTTTCTACTTTTTTTATCTAAAAACTTTCGGATCGTCGGTCTTGCATACTGGGCTGGTGGCAAGAATGCTTTATTCATGGCATTAGTCATTTCTCTAAAAGCTCTCAGCTCTCTTTGAGCTTTGTAAGCATTTTGCATCATTCTCAAATCTTGTGCAAAAAAGTCATTTCGAGCTTGATTTACAATTTTAAAATCTAATGCGTCTAGACGTAAATTGTAATCTTCATACATAACTTCAAGAATTTTTAACGGATCGTGAAGGCTATGGTGGCCTTCTTCACACTTCCCGAATACTTGTTCATATACGTACTCTATACATATTTTTAATTTTAACGTTGTAGGACTTGCAATACTATCATAAAAAGGCTCATTCAGAATCCGAAAAAACTTATCCTGCAAATGAGATTCGTTCAAACTTTCTCTAGCTATTTCATGGTTAATAGAATCTATGTAATATTGAAAATAATCAAATTCTTGTGTAGTTGCCTGTTTCAATTGTTTGATGCGGTCTCGTAATGACCTATTAGGACCATCTGTTTTTGCAAGTTGTATCAAATACTCTCGGCTTTGTAACTCCATCGATCGGAATAAATAAATCATTTGCTCTGGATTTTTAAAATACAAACAAGGAGGAAGAGGGTTTCTTAATTCAATTTTGGCAATCTCCACCATTTTTTCAATATCTAACGATTCAACTAAGTCGTTGTCTGTTGCAAACTCTCCTGCTTCGAACTGAATTGACATGACTCTGCCTCTGAGAGTTTCATCATTTTGTTGTCTCCAAGACAAAGGAGCAACGAACATGAGGTAGCTTCTGTACGTCTTCAAAATGCTTCTTATAGCGTCTAGTTTAAATAAAATATTATTTAAAATAGTTAAAGAAGATACATAGCCAAGTAATTGTGAATTTTTTGCTACCAAGTCATTGTAGACTTTTTCTGCTTGAGCCACTTTTAAACAAGCTTTTTTGTAATCTTCAGTAAGAAACTTTTGGAAGTTTTTTATGTGTTGTTTCAATTTATCAACAATGCGTTCATAGTGCTCAGATTCTTCGACGTCACTTTTTTCAATTTTCAGAACTAAATCCCGACGGTATCCGATTTGTTGACGATACATAGCATAGCATCGAATATTGTTCAGGTAAACTTTTATATCGTCGAAACATCTCAAAGGTCTACCTTCAATGACTGTATAAAATTCAGGATGGATCTCAACAACTGCTCTTATGTCGTCTGGAGGCTCTTCTATAAAAAGTCTTTCAGATATATCTCTGGTTGCTGCGATCCTTAAGTTATCTTTTAAGAATAGTGGTTGAGCTAACCTTTCTCGTGTGGTCACTTTCTCTTTACGATCACTGTACTTTATGTACGACAGCAACTTTTCGGACCTCGGCACGCGAAACGGTTTCAACGGTTTCTTCGTCTTATCTTTATCAACGGCATGCTTACGATTTGCAAAATAATGTTGTGTATTAGGAACATAACGACGCCTAAATATAATGTCCAGCGTTTTTAATGGGACCATCGGCTTACGATCTTTTTGCCCACAAGCCATGATTATGAATAAGTTACAAGTAAAATGTAATAAATTATTAAAACTAAATAATAATAATAGCTACTAACAAATCGTAAATAAAAGTAATGTAAGTCTATCTCAATGTCTAATGTCAGAATAAACAGTCTGTAAAAAAATATCTTGAAGCATTATCTTTGACAGAATTATAAAAGGAGAATTTATATCGACTATTTTTAATGGCTCAGAAAATAGCAGCGTCTCATGAAACATAAGTTTTTTTTAATGCGGAACCTTTTATTTAGTATTACCTAACTTAACTAAAAACGTATAACTATCAAATACTTGTAAATTGTTACTTAAAATATGACAAAAAGCTAATGAATAACATGTATATTAGCATGGAGATAAATAATTATTATAAAAAATGCCTTAACTTATGTGATTTCTATCATAAAGGGATACAAACGTGTATAATTGTCTACTCTTCATTGACATATATATTATTCACTACAATTTAATCGTAAGTTTTTCTTCTTGTCGGTTCATAAGAAGACTTCAACCGTTTCGAAAGCTTATCTACATCTCGCAATAGTTTGGCAGCTTCTTTCGCTTGTTTTACCTCTCTATTTGCATGTTCATAAGTTTCTTTTTCGATTTGCTTTATCATATCCAAGTCATATGCTGATATATCCACCGATAGATTATCGTATTCTCGTTCTAAAGCTATGACCATATCCAAAGAACTCAATTTGGTATCGTTTGGAGCTATAAGTTGTTGATAAGCAAACTCCACATAATTTAAAATCTGTAAAACCGTCCCAGATGACACTAAGTCCCTTATTTTTTCTTCTAAAATCCTGAAGAATATTTCCTTCACTTCAACTTCGCGATCATCATTCCATCTTATTCTGTCTTGTATTTCTTTTATCTGTAAGTAAACATTAAACACAACTTTAAAAACTTATAGGAATTCGTCATGACAGAAATATAAATGATTAAAATGTACTTGCCTTTTCTTGTATGTATTCTAATTCCTGACGCAGAATTATTTTCATACTTTCAACGGTTCTTAAAAAATTGTTTTTCTCTGAACTTAGTTCTGTGGTAAGTAATAAATAGTTCAAATTTTGTTTTTCTAGTAAACCAAAAATCGTCAGGAGCTGCGTGGGTGTTTCAAAGTAAAGCTGCGGAGCAGGCAGCTCTTTCAGTCGCTTACCAATAGTATTTATATCAATTTTCTTATAAATATCTGAATCCGACATAAAGAAAGCCGGATGCTTTACATCCAACTTAATGTTGTGACTATCTTGCCACAAGATAGGAGAAGCTTTACTGAGAACATTTTGAAATGACAGCAATATCATTAGAGTTTCATCAATGTATTGTAGTTTCGACTTTAGTGAAGCCATTTCATAGTTAGCCTTCTTATTTTCTTCTGTTTCGTTCGCTAATTCTCTTGCTAATGCGTCAGATCTCTGCATAATAGCAATAGTTTTATTATTGTCGTCTGCTAGGAATTTGTCAAAACTATTCTGATATTCTTCAAAATGCTTGTAGGCAGAGTCATAAGCGTTGCGCTCGGTTTCCATTTCGCTATCAATTCTCATAATTTCATCAACCAAAAAACCATGCAGAGTTCTTTTAAGAGCTACATTTTTAATATTTTGTTTGTATTCGTGTATGGATTTGTTGGACCTAATGGGGCGCCCGTCGATTAAAGAATAAAAAGCAGGGTCGATATCTACGATTGCTTTAACATCACTGTCTTCTACAGGTTCGATAGGTGGCAGTTTGATCCCAGCGATAGTTTTTCTCGAAAACTTTTTTATATTCTTTTTCTTTTTGAGGTTTTCCATATTTAAATATAAATATTAGTGCGCACACAAACTTTATACTCACAGAATAGAAACATTAATCAATATTACTATAGCAACAGAAAACTAACTAGAATCACCCATGCGGTGCCCATGCGTGTTTGCTTACACTTTGATAGTAGATATTTGTGCCGATATATCTAGGTACAGTCAGTAACCAAACTCGAACATTTTAGTTTTCAAATATGTTTGAAATATCCTCAGAACTGGATTCTAAAATGGACTGAACAAAAATGCCATTTTAAATCGTGCATAGCTCTCTCAAATATTTAACATTTAGGTTCTTAAGTTTGTATGTTGCTGACTGTACAGTACTTTGTAAAAATGTAGAACAATAGTATTTGTTTATGAATACTTGTAACTCTTTTGTATAGCTGGCAAATAAACCTATAAATGAAACAAATTACTTCATAAACTTGCTTTAATTTATACAGTTTAATCATGTCACTCTCAATTCTTTACTTGTACCTAAGTAAACATGTATCAGGCATTAACTGTCAGTTTAAACTAATTGCATGAAATATTGAATACTTTTTAAATTCATTTTAAAGTAATTGTCGTCATTAGTTTGACATTTTTAATATGACTACGAAACTCGAATTCCGGAACGCATGGCCTAACACAGCAAGGGTAAGGTGCAAGCAGCAACCGAGTGGTTTCCAAGTCTTAGCCGACCGATCAGGATACGACGGAGATGATTTTGAAAGGGCTATAAGGATCAGGCCGACTACGAGGGTCATTAGGGTTTGATTTAGCTGGTTATTTCATCAACATTTTTACTTGCAATCAATTTTAAAGGAAAGGAATGTGGAAATAAGTGTAGGTATTTTTATTTAAGGCAACATGATACTGTATAAAACTAGAAAAATGACTAGAAAAAAATTACCACATATAAGTAAGGAATACCTAATATACATTAACACGATTATTTTTAGCTAAGCAAAACACTTAATCACTTGACGAGCTTGCAGTTTGCCCATCATCTTTTTCTTCATCTTCTCCCTCTTTCTTCACGATGTCCCAAGGCATGATGGGCAGCGGTTCCACAAAGGAGTCGTCTATCTTCAGCTTGTACAAGAGACGAGGCGTGAAATGAGTAGGTAAGGGCCACACTTCCTCTGCGCAAATAAACACAAAAAATATATAGAGTATTCGTTGTTGGTATTATTATGAAGTTTTGGGGACAGGGATATAAGTTACAATGGCATATTTTAGTCTACTTAAAGTGGGTGGGAAAAAATGAGCCAGCCTATAGAAGTAGGCGAGGTTGACTGCGCCTGACATCACGCGTGGTCCAACAGTGATACGTAATAGCAGACTTGTAAAACCACTTTACTAATAACGCATAACATTCTACCCTGGGATTATTCAGAAAAAAATCGCTTGAAATATGTTTTTTGCTACTTCCTTTCTACTTTCAAATGCTGGAGGTAACATTAAAGATACTAAAATATACTCACCGAAAAAGTAGAGATAGTCATCGACCTGTCTATGCAAACTCATGGTCTCGCGGAGATCGAGGATATATTTGGATTGTAACAAGAAGTCCAATAGGGCAACCTCAGGCAATGCCTCCATCTTAGGATCTATGACTCTCAATCCTTCAAATGATAGCTGAAAAAGGTTTTTTGGTGGTGACTACATTGGATGGGACAATTAAAACCTCTCGTGTATGTGACTTATGTTATAGTCCTTATAAAAAAAGATGCTAGACGCTGGTATAAGGCAAGCCGTCTTAAAAGCCATCCAGCTCTTGATAGTAAAATATGACATCAATAAAGAAACTTTATTCAATTATATCAAGTGAAACGGACAATAAATAAGAGTTTCCCCAATTACTTCATATTTTTACGATAAACTTCATTCTCAAGCTCTGGCTGTCTCCACCAATAAACTGTAACGTGTATGTCCCATAATGCGGTCCTACTATTACCAGCGCGCGGTATCGGACCTGTCTGAGTGGTATTCAGAAACTTACGTTTTCATCAGCTTTCGCAAATGCACAGATTCTGGTAACTTTATTGAGGAAGATCCTAAGTTGTTCCAAATGCTCTTGCAGTGGCCCGTAGATGTCCAACTTGCCAATGAGGGAGGGCGGCCTTGCTGTTACCGCGCGCCATTCGCTGAATTTTAGCTAAACATATTTCAACAACACTTTATTATCTGGCAAAATATATGAATAGAGTTTCCCAGGTGTCCATTTACTACAACCCTAACATTCCCCTTTTGCTTCATTCTCTCTTATTAGAATTTTTATCCTTTTGACCTCTACTCCTAACCTTGTCTATCTCCAGAACATTAGCGACTTTAATACACATGATTTATGTAAGACTTGCTACTGAGAACAGAATAGGTTATAATAATAGCAATAATACCGTGCGAACAGAATGATAAATCATAACTGTTTTCAAGCGTTTAAACATTTTCCTCTCAGGTACCGGTGCAGTATTCTCGCTAAGGATTACGGTAAGCCCTTCAGTGCCTGCCTCCCCATTTGCTTCGTCATCTGCATTTTGCATATCTTTAATCCATTTCTCTTCTCGTGCAAATAAAAACCTCAGATGCCTGTGGATTGTGTCCTCAGATCCCTAAAAAGTATTTTAACTGTAAACGTGTGTAGGTACTATTGCAAATCAATAAAAAATGAATTGTGTAAGTTCTACTTCTTATAAGTCTTTAAAACCGATACAACTTTTAGTTATTAAAGTATGAATTACTCATAATTCGTTGTACAAACCTCAATAATATGGACAAAGTAGCTATCGTACACAAGCAATAGACCGTACACATTAATCTCACAATAAGTAGAATTCACTTTATTGATGGTCTTCTGAAAGTGGGTTATGACGTCTTCTTTAGTTAGAGTGTGCTCTCCGATATAGATCATACGAATGGCATATGCTTTCTAAAACAATATAATTACAATTAAAAAGCGGATAAATCAGTAAGTACACTCTGTGCATCAGGAACGTCAAACTCAAAGTACCTAAGGTATCTTATAGTGGCCTAGTGGTTAACATTCTAGATTCGTAGACAGGGCTGCAGGTTTAAACCCAGACGTGCAGAAGTACCGATCATTGTGACTATCTTGGAGGTAGTTTGCCCTATAGTTGGCTCTATCATAATTTATGTGGAAAAAGTTTAGATATCTAAATTCTAAATAAGAACTCATCTAATTTTGTATCTATAAAATAACCTATGTAATGAATTGAAATGACATCAAGTAAGAACCAAAGTGAGTTGGTATAGCATTCTAGCACTAAGTAATCTACTGTTACTAAAAAGGTAGCTAAACGTAAGTAGGTATATTTAAAAAACTAACCAGACGGTGTTCTTGAAAATTCTCCTCAACTACATCTAATACAGATCGGGTGTCGAGTTCGGGCAACGCCAGCGCCATAGCTCCCTCTTTGTAATAATATCTAATTCATAATATTTTTTTCACTTTACTATTATTTTAACGTTCTAAATACACCTTTTTAATGCCTTGAAGCGATTTCGGAGCCTTAGATACTCAATGACGCTGTAACACGTCAATTTGTATCCATAACAACCAAGGATAGTACCTCCCTTCAGTACTCAATGTAAATAGGTTGCGGTAGAAAAAGAGGTGGTTTAGGTATTTATAATACTTAAATGAGAACTCCGAATAAAGTATTGGTATTGCTATACAAAGTTTCTCTAAAGATAATAAATAATAATGTTTTACTTTTCGATTAATACCTATTTTTTTATTATATATATTTACTTATTTTCATTTTGTTTGTTGAGTCAAAAGTTGTCATTAACAATTTTTACTCAGTGTACGTTGTCTGCGGCTCCTGATTACCTCCTCCCGATACGCACACTTGAACGCTAGTGAAACTGGTGCCTATACACTGGCCAATCAATAAGATTTATTCTGACAATAAATTAACTTAAAAAAAGGGTAGATCCATTTTAAGAATTGCTCGTGTATAATGGGTGAATTTCACAAACATGAGACAAACACAAGCACCTCAAGCACCAAGACTGAGAGAAACATCTGCGATCACACATTTTTTTTCAGTATGCGGGATTCAAACCTGTAACACTTAGCACAACATGAACAGTCCAATTGTTTAGCCACTGCCAACCAATAAATTAAATAAGATCTAGAGTGCTTATCCTATCAAATAAAATTCAGTCAGTTCAGTAACATATTTATTATTACACTACATACTAATACAGAATTATATAATTCGGTAGGTACATAATTAAACTAATTAATAATCTTCGTATCTATTACTCCTAAATTTGTTAAACCTTTTGTTAGCATTGAACCTGTTGTCGTACTGTTTCGTGTATTGCCTTGGTTTCCATTTCATCTGCCTTTCCTTTTCTTTCATGTGGTTATACGACTGAGCAAGGGTTTTTAGCTCTGTTGGAATTTCCTAAAAGTTAACAGGTTTAATTAAAAAGTGGGTACATTTATTGTTTATAATTAAAAAATACATGCAGACGCATGAAGTGCGATACTAAGAAAGGTATAAAGTTACCTGATTAGCCTCTTTGAGGACATCAATTAGGCTTTTTGCTTGGCGTGCATTTTCCTCAGTGAGAATAGTATGTGAGACACCTTTGTTTTCTTGACGACCGGTGCGTCCTATTCTGTGAATGTAGTCCTCTGACGTGTTCGGGAAATCATAGTTAATCACATGAGTTACACCATCCACATCTAAAAAAGTTTTGATGTATTAGTTTAAGCAGTTTTATCATACCTAGCAATATTTTCCTCAAGAACACTGACAAATAAATTATGTTTTCAATTCCAAAATGTTAACCAACTAACTAGCAATTAACACAGGTTACTCACCTAAGCCCCTAGCTGCAACATCAGTAGCTACTAATATATTTGTGCGGCCAGATTTGAATTTATTGATAATTTGGTCCCTCTGAAATTGTGTCTTATCACCATGAATCCCTTCTGCTGGCCAGCCATTCTGTCTGAGTGTCAATGCTAAAGTATCAACAAACCTCTTAGTATTTGTAAAAATTAACATTTTGCCAAAGCCATCGCCTGATATTTCATGCATTATAGACTTAAACCTGAAAAATATTAATTATTATTAGTAGTTATTAAACATAGTTGAAATAAATAAATTATTAGTCAATGAATGTGTAACTTACAAATTCATTTTCTCTTCCTGATCACAAATATGGACATGTTGCTTTATGTTATGGTTTGCTGAGAGTTCAGTAGATCCTACATTAACTTGCACAAACTCTCCAAGATAGTCTTTGGCCAAGTGCCTAACTTCCTTGGGCCATGTGGCAGAAAACATCAAAATTTGTCTTTCAAGAGGGACACCCTCCAGAGCTTGACGAATTTGAGGTTCAAAACCCATGTCCAACATCCTATCTGCTTCATCTAATACAACATAAGTGGCTCGACTTAATGATGTAGTTTTGCTGACAATAAAATCATTCAATCTGCCTGGAGTAGCAATAAGTATATCAACTCCTTCCCTCAGTTTTTCTGCTTGCACTGCCCGGCTTGCCCCACCATATATACAGAGGCAACGGATATTCAAAGAACGTTCAAAATCCCTTGCCACCTGCTCTATTTGGCGAGCTAATTCCCGAGTCGGTGCTAAGACTAATACCACTGGGCCAAGACCTCTCCTTAACTTTTTCTCTTTTATGTGAACCACTGCTGGCAACAAATATGCCAATGTTTTGCCAGTACCAGTTTGGGCAATGCCAACAAAATTTTGCCCACTCAATGCAATAGGCCATCCTTGAGATTGTATAACTGTTGGTTTTGTGAATCCTTGACCCTTCAAAAATGTTTTAATATATTGAGGAAATCCACTATTCTCTATCTCTGTGTAAGGGTTTGGTATGTCTTCTCCGATAACAGTGATGTTATGTTCATTGCGATAGTTATCTATGTCACTCTGCTGTGCAGTTTTAGTTGAGTAGGACCGATGGAAATGTGAATCAAATTTTAACCGACTGAAGATATGTTCATGACAAGCACTTGAATAGGGAACACAGATAGTTTTGATGAAGTTCACTGGTGTAACCTCTGCTGTATATTGGTTTGAGCTGTCTAATAATCTGGAATTATAAATCAATAGGTTATATTTTAAATAATTGTAGTGGCCCTGTAGTTGAGGGATTAAATTTAAGTGCACAAGGTTTAAAATCACCGTCCAATAGGAAATGTGACTGGGACTAGAGAAACAGGGTTGTGCAATGACAGACACCATTCTGAACAGAATTACCCATTCTGTGAATACATGTATGATGATGTATATACACAAAATAATACACAGAAATCTTTATTTGGGATACAGTAATGATAATAATGATATTTAAACTTACAGTTTACATAAACTCCTCCATCTCAGGACTCTGGTTACAATATTTAAAGCCATGCTTATATCAGTTGTATAAGCTTGTATATATATATCCTTTAACGACTTTTAACATATAATTATTTTATTGTTAAAACAGACCATTTATTACGTTAAATAATTTTCGAGTACTATTTGGTTAGATTAAATAAACCTTGTTTTTAGTACTGCTACGTAACAAAACCAGTTGTACTAGGTTCTATTATAATGTAGGTATAATAAAATATAACACTATATTACACTTTTGATTTTAAAGAAATTAAACTCGCGTCGGTACGTACTCAAAGGTCATATAATGCATGTGACAATTTCAAATTGACAATACAAGCATGCTGCACAGTAAGTGACAAGACAAGTGTCACAACTTGATTGACAGTGACAGTCAGAACTCGGAAAGACTAATTCCTGCAACAGGCACTATTTTTTTTGTATTTTAATCAAGTGGACCTTTAAGTTAAGCCTTATTTTATTTTCCAAAACACTCCACTGTATCACTTCACTTTTTATATCTATTTAAGGATTCTGGCGGAAACTTCCGATGCGCCATTTTTTCATCGAGTATTGAAAGGATAAATATTAGCCAGATTTGATCTGCAGCACCATGGCTACGCCCATGCTATTTACATATATATTGGTAAACTGTCGATAGTCTAAAATAAAATGTATAATGTCGATACTAATCATACATTTTTATTTACAAGCAACAATACCATCGAAAATTTATTTTTCACAGGCAAAAATAATATCAATTGTATTGTTTCGTTCTGAACTGCCGATAGGCCAATCCTGGCTAATCGATAGTGTTGTGATTGCATTGACTAACAATTAATAAACGAAAGTCAAAAAATCACAATTTAAATTCAATACTTTTATCTCAGAGTAATGAATGCTTTAGTAATTACTCTGAGACTTTTATTAATAAGATGGCGCGGGTAGCGTAGAAATTGTGTAGGTTCATCCAATTTTGAAAATTCGTGATCCACCACCGCACCTCCGCATACCTCAGAAGTCTTCGTCAGGCCCAGACGAATGAGGTACTTTACCTCCTTCTCTAAGGCGCAAGACCGTTCCCACATTATCCGATCCGATTTCGTTTTCGGACACCGATAGCCAATATCTTCATAATTATATTTCGGATGAAATCGTTCCGATTCGACATTTTCTTTTTGTTCAGGCAGGGTTATGGCAGACTATCATAGAAAACTTTTTTTGCTTTATTTATTATATTATTTGAGACGTAAAAACGGTCTCCTTGCGCAAACTAGATATTCAGAGGGAGGTTTTTATACTCTTTTTAGCAAGCTACAAAACGCACCTGGAAGATTTTTTAATTACTTACGTAGGAGTTAATCCACATTTATTTGCTAAGTCATCTAATAGTATCAAGATACAAGACGCACATCTTCGCATGTAGATACACTTATAACACATACAAACATTATGTACAAACAACTTACGGTCATCCGACAGTTTCACTAACGTATCGGCGTCTGCTCCGATATCGGCGAACAACGTGAAAGGCAGGTACATATTCCATACATTTTACTACCCCCGATATCGTATCGGCGTCCGATAATGATATCATACTAAATAATGCGGAAACGCGGTGCCACTATTACTTCAAGTACGTATAAGGTCCGTACAAAATTCTAAAGCATGCCTGAGGACTCCGCAATAATTGCTGTCAGTCTGCATCTATGCGTAAACTGGAGGATCCTTCCCATGTCATGCCAAGTGGGCGCCAGGCCTAAAATGCTGTTCACATTCGACCTCTCCCCGCCCGTTGATTCGTGTGACGTCTGCGCCGCGTTCAATTACGATCCGGCTGGCATTAAAGGCAGCATCCCTCTGAGCGACCGAGCAGTCTGTGCTGCGGGTAGCGGCATCGCAGTACGCATAGAAATTAATATAAAGCCTGGGATACACTAGGGGGCAAATGAAGAAACATGTTGCGGAACATGTCCCTCAACAACTACGTGAAGTGTCCCGCGACAATTGTCATGAAACATTTTGCTGGCTATACTAGTCAGTGTTTATAGAAATGTCGCCCGGGGAGGTTGTGAAAGCACGGTATCATTTCCCCACACTAAAAGCCATGTAAAGCCCCGGATACACTAGGAAACATTTTGTCCCGCAACACTCAATCTACGTGACGCTGCAACGTTGTACATTGTCCCGCAACATTGTACGTGACGCGGGGCATGTTGCTTGCTCCCGCCTCGAGAGCGAGCGTACGTGTCTCGCCATTTGTCACCAAGTGTATTCGCGTACGCAACGTGCCTCTTAACTTGGCTTTAATGTGGGGAAATGATACCGTGCTACATGTACATTTCTATAAACACCGACTAGTGTAGCCAGCAAAATATTCCATGACAAATGGCGCGAGACACGTGCGCTCGCTCTCGAGGCGGGAGCAAGCAACATGCCCCGCGTCACGTACAATGTTGCGGGACAATGTGCAACGTTGCAGCGTCACGTAGATTGAGTGTTGCGGGACAAAATGTTCCCTAGTGTATCTGGGGCTTTACATACACACTTCTATGTAGTCGCAGCTCGAAGCAGTTGTTTCAAGCCGTGTAAGCCTAGCAGGCTAGGCTAACACCAGGAAGCAAATTAGTGCATCGGAAATAAAAAGTCCAGTACTTAATTATTACATTTATTGATTATTATTACATGTTATCGGAAAGGGGCATGGAATGACGAGCACATGTTATGAAATTATCTCACATATTGTTGAGATATTCATGAAATTATTATTTAAATTAAATAAATAGTTGAGAGCAAGTCCTCCACTAGACAAATACTGCTGGTACTGTCTAAGTAGCACTATAAATTAGCATAATCAGCTAATTCTCTGTAGAATCACAGTTAAAAAAATATCACAGTGAAAACAAAAGTATGTTTCAAGATGCTAGGTAGTAGACATTATTCAATTAAATTATTAATCTAGCCTGTCATGTACCACAAACTGCAATATCAACCAATCAGCATTTCTACACGCCTTAATACTAAATTTCACACAAGTACTCGTATGAGGATTTGCTACTAATGAATTAGTTTAGTTTGTACTTTAAATTTAATAGTCGTTAAATCTCTTGTGGCCGCCGCCACCATTACTACCGCCACCGTTACCCCTTCCGAAATTGCTTCCGCGTTTAAAAGAACCACCTCCACCGCCGCGACCACCGCCGTATCTGTTTCTGTTCCATCCACCGCCGCCGCCACCACAGCGATCGGCCATGGTTTGAAGTTGTGGGTTCACTACCTGGAATTACACAGACAAATTTAGATTTAACTTCAAATACATGATAACAAACCATAACATTTAGTTGGGTATATAAATTTTTGTTACAGCATCTGAGGATGGGATCCAGACAACATTGTGTGAACACCGAAGGCATGTAGCTGTATTAATGTACCTCATACTCGCATTCATGTTACGCTATGTAGAAACGTACCCATGCCAAAGGTATGAGGAAATGATCACAATTTTAATAGCCATGTAACAAAAGATACTTACTTGATTTGCCTCTTGTAGGACAGATACAAGATCTTTGGCTTGACGTGAGTTGGAGGGTGTGAAAAAGGCGTATGATGTTCCTTTTGATTTAGATCGCCCTGTTCTGCCAATCCGGTGAATGTAATCCTCAGATGAGTTAGGATAATCAAAGTTAATAACATATTTAATTCCATCCACATCTGTAAAAAAATATTATGTAAGGAAAAATACGTAACTATAAAACATAAATGTAAGTAAGCTTAGAAAGTAATTTAACAGAACAAAGAAATCCAAATTAGTAGCAAGTTAACCTTCAAAATCTGTGTAATGTTATGGTAACTCATAGCTGTATTACTTACATGAATGAGTTACACAGATATGTACCAAATACAATTCAATATTTGCCTCTCACTCAGAACCCTGGAGTCTTATTAAGGGCATAGATGTTAAGTTTACTTCAGTTTGTAAAATCTTTGATATTGATATTGCCCCCTCCAAAACTCCATTTGGCCGAAATAGAAAACCCTTGACCTCCTGCCGATAACATCTCAACTGTGGTCAAGTTTTTCAACAATGCACATCGAAGAATCTTACATCTCGGTAATCAATTGTTAATACTAGTGCATCACCAGGTTTTCCACACTCTCAAGTGTATCCGTCCGTATAGTTTTAGACGGACATACCATCAAGCTTTTCCGGCCTCGGGTCCCATCACAGTGAAAGGCACTTATGAGGCACCGTAAAAATGACGAGTTATTGCATTCTCATTTTAACTGCATCAGACAAAAGTGTCATCTACAAATCCAGTGCAGTGACTTGCCCACTAAACTCAGGCAGTAATCGGATAGAACACAATAACTTTCCGCCAGTGCCTCTGAAAGTATAAACAAATGCAAGTTATATTAAATATATAATAGGTACAATCAAAAGCATTTACTTTTCTTAAATATTTCGAAATAACTACAAACCCTACAGGAAATTCTACTACTATATTTACCAAGTCCTCTTGCTGCAACATCAGTTGCAACTAGTATACTAGCTCTGCCTTGCTTAAACTGATATAATGTTTCATCTCTTTCTTGTTGTGTTTTGTCACCATGCATGCAAACAGCAGGCCATCCATATCGTCTTATATTCCTAGTGATATTTTCTACTTTTCTCTTAGTTTCTACAAAGATGATGGTTTTAGCTCCGGGCTCTTGGCTCTGGCCTATCTCTTGTAGCAGTACATTTAATCTGAAAATAAGATGATAAAGAAAATTAATATGTTGTAAAATATTCATTCAAGTATAGAATACATATTAGTGGTCAGATCTTCTTAGAGGAAAATTTAATATTTTAATCAAAATACTGTCATACATAATCTATTCATCATAGAAGATAAATTAGGTAATAAAATGGCTAAGTAGGCTAATACATACTTGTTTTCTTTCTCATGTTCCTGGCATACATCAACAATTTGCAAGATATTGTGATTTGCCGATAACTGTAATGATCCAATGTTTATTTGAAGGTAGTCTCCCAGATAGTCTTCAGCCAATTTTCTCACTTCTTTGGGCCATGTTGCAGACCACATTAGTGTCTGTCTGTCAGGACGAATCTGTTCAATGATTTTCCTGATTTGAGGTTCAAAACCCATGTCCAACATACGGTCAGCTTCATCAAGAACTAAATATGTGCATCTTTGTAAATTAGTCGTGCCTTTTTCTAAGAAATCAATAAGCCTGCCAGGTGTGGCAATAACTATTTCAACTCCCCTTTCCAAGTCACGACCTTGTTCCCTCTTTGGTGCTCCACCGAACACACATGTATTACGGACATATGCTGAGTTCCCAAAGTCAGATGCAACTTGTTGAATTTGTTGTGCTAATTCTCTGGTTGGTGCTAGAACCAATGCAATGGGCCCATCTCCTCGCCTAATAGGAGGTTGGTTATTAATATGCACAATAGCAGGTAAAATGTAAGCAAGTGTCTTTCCCGATCCTGTCTGGGCAATACCAACTAAATTCTTTCCTGACATGGCAATCGGCCATCCTTGGGCTTGAATTGGTGTAGGGTCTTTGTAGCCCATATTGCCTATACTTTGAATAACATAATCGGGGAAGTTGGCTTCATCAAAATTTTGAATTGAGTTTGGGACCTCTACCCCACTGACAGTTATCTCATGTTGGCTTCTGTATTCCTCTACTTCATATGGAGATCTGCTTAGAACTGTTGGATGTGGGTTGTAGAAATCTTTGTTAAAAGGTTGCAGAGACATAGAATCCCAGTTCGGGCGCCGCATGTTTTGGCCGCCAGTGAAATCTTTTTTGCCACCGAATCCACCGCCGGATCCTCCAAATCGGCTGCCGCCGCCGCCGCCGCTACCACCGAATTTGGATCCTCCGTTGCTGAATCTGGACGATCCATTGCTGCTACCAAACTTCCTATCTCCGCCAAATTTGGAACCGCCGTTTCCGCCGCGGCTATTGTTCCAATTACTGCTAGACCTAATAAAAAATAAAATATCCTTTGAATAAATTAACTACCAGCGTATATACAATTACTAGAACACGTGAAGCAATAGAAAAAGAGTTATTTAAGATTACTTTAACATACATGTTAGAACTTCGAAGTATTGATTTATTAATGAAACTGCGTCAATGCTGCAGAGTTGCCACGCATGCGTAGGTGAGCTTAAGTGAATGCGCGGATCAATAGTTTAACGAAGACACAAAATGGCGTGATCTCATCTTGAATACGTTTCATAGAATGCTATGTTGAGATAAAATTATACTGGAATATTACGAGGTTTAGGCCGTAATGACTTTACTAGCTACACAGGAATAATCTAAAATATCATATGGTGGTATAACGACATGGTCACTATATTTTTATGTAGAAACAACCAACCCAACAAATATCAGTCTAATTCACTAAATTAAAAAAATAATGTTAAATATAAGGCATAATGTGTAAAATATAAATACTCACATCGTGTATAATGTTTTCAATAAGACGATGTTTCAGGTAATACCAGATTAATATAATGTAGCAGGGTCGATCTGAAAGTAAAATGGAGGCCCTGGTTATTTTCACTAATCACATTTACCGCACTGTTAACGTTAATACATTCATCTAATGTTAACGAAACAACACCAGGGGACACTTGAATTCAATTGAAAGAGTAATAATTTTTTACAAGGCAGAAAACAAATTCTATAAAAATTAATCGTAGGATCAGAGAACACGTCCCACCTTGACCACTGCTAGCGCCGAAAGGAGAGCTGGCGAGTTGGGTTGGGTCGGGCTCAAAACACGATTCCGAATTTGAACATGGAATGAACGAATGAAATGGGTTACAAACTGTGATAGTCGATTAATCGTGTTTAAACGTGATACCATACCTAATGTTTCCTGCAATTTATGTAAGTATACAAATATTTTTACTTCTTTTAACAATTTACATTACAAGTATATTATATTTTCTTATACTAACTACAAATTAAACTAACAAAATATACGTCTTATGATGTACAAATAAAAAGTAAAATATTATGCATCGAAGTATTCCTCCTTATCGCTGTCGACTGGTAGGACGCCCAAAAGGCTGGCGGCATTTCAAGTTGAACGGCAGTGCTAATTCTTTGGCTGAAAACCAAACCAGCCCTTTGGTCACGTGAAGAATTGACCAACCGTTTAGATAGGTTTCTAATTACTAACCTTGTTACTGCTTAAGTTAGTAATATTAGATATCTCACTGAAGTACGGCCTGATGATCAAGTCATGCTCTACCTATTGCAACGCCGCCGCCGGTCTCTATTAATTGTCCAATATAAGATTGTAATATATTTATATTAATGACAAATATAAAAACATTTAATATTCATTCCTTTATTTTAAACATCTTACATATATTACATTACATTAGATTACATTTTTAAATATATATATATAAAAAATACAATATGTAAAAATATAAAAAATATGACTCGACCCGCAGCGGAGACAGGGTTCAAGATACATACCGGTGGTTAGGGTGCCAGAGAGAGAGGAACCTCACAATACGTGCCTTTAGGCTTCAGGTGTTAGTCGAGACTCTTGTTGGACTCCATGACCCAAATGTTTCGACCCCAAAATAATAATAATTAAATAAATTGTAATTATTAGTCACAGAAAATTGAAACAACGATTTCGTATAGCAGATTTTATATTTACTTATGTGGTTTTCGAAAATTTACTTAAAAGGTTTGGCACCCAAGCCAGGAAAAAAGATTAAAAATTCAATTGAAGTTAAAAAGTTGAGGAGGAAGTTTGTGTGGTGATGTTCATGTATAACATTTTATTTATAAAGTGAAAATTAATTGTTACTTTGTGATAATTTTGATCTGCGATTGCTAATCAGTTAACTACGATGGCGATGCAACCCCACAGTAAGAAAAGGGTGTGCTATTACTACGACAGTAAGTATTATAAAGTTTGTTACCCGCCACTACCATCTCAGTAAGCGTCCATGCTTATTTTAACCTAATAATTACTATAATCCTTTCAATAATTTCTTACTCCTTAACATTTTACATGGTGTTGCTGTATATCATAGCATAAAATTAAGAAATAAAGAACCTTTATTCGTCTTGATTAATATATTAGCATGTTTCTTGCATCACTTCGTGTCGTCTGTACTGCATTCTGTGCTCTCATTGGCCGCATGGTTTTCGTTAGCATCTTGATATTTGTGGTACAGACGGTTATGTGTCAAGCCATGAAATGAACTAAGTTACATGTCTTTATGAAGTTGAAAATAGTAATTTAATATTTATTAAATTTTTAGGTGACATCGGAAATTATTATTACGGACAGGGACATCCTATGAAACCTCATCGTATACGTATGACTCATAACTTACTCCTAAACTATGGATTATATAGAAAAATGGAGATTTATGTAAGTTTTTTTTCTAATTTTTTCAACATATTAAATAATGGACTGTTAAAAAAATATTATAAGCTGAAAATTATTGCAAAGATTAGATACTACGACTATGACTGTAAATTATTTTCTTTAATTTATTTTTCAGAGACCTCATAAGGCTACAGCGGATGAAATGACTAAGTTTCATTCTGATGATTATATTCGCTTCTTAAGATCAATCAGGCCTGACAATATGTCTGAGTACAACAAACAGATGCAGAGATGTAAGACCCTTAACTACACAATATAATTTTTTTTCACTAGTTGGCCAGTCCATTAATATAATGTTTATTTATAGTTAATGTAGGTGAAGATTGCCCAGTGTTTGATGGCCTCTATGAGTTCTGTCAGCTGTCTGCTGGTGGCTCAGTTGCTGCAGCTGTAAAACTAAATAAACAGGTAATAGCCTTTTTATGGTTGAAATTACAACCTAATGAAGTAAATTTTTGCAGAAAAATTAATTAAACCCTATTGCTGATTTTCATCAAATTTTAATTGATATTTTATAATAATAATTTCCCAAAATTTGTAGGCTTCTGAAATCTGCATCAACTGGGGTGGAGGGCTTCATCATGCCAAGAAGTCTGAGGCATCAGGTTTTTGTTATGTCAATGACATTGTACTTGGAATCTTAGAGCTGCTGAAGTATCATCAGAGGGTGCTGTATATTGACATAGATGTTCACCATGGTGATGGTGTAGAGGAAGCCTTCTATACAACTGATAGAGTCATGACAGTTTCATTCCACAAATATGGAGAATACTTCCCTGGAACAGGTAAGTCACATCCAACAGGAATAAATAGTAAAATCAATTATTGGAAGCCATGAAGGCTGATAAAAGATTTTAATTTCTGTAGCTATAAAAGCCTGTAATGTGTCCCACTGGTGGGCAAAGCCTCCCCTTTATTTCTCCACAAATCTCTATTAAATTTTAATTCAATTGTTTTTTTTAAGTCATATTATTTCATTAATTAATTTTATTGATAATACTTCAAATTGTAGGTGACTTGCGAGACATTGGTGCCGGCAAAGGCAAATACTATGCAGTGAACATTCCCCTGCGCGATGGTATGGACGACGAATCCTATGAGTCTATCTTCGTGCCCATCATCTCTAAGGTCATGGAGACCTTCCAGCCAAGTGCAGTTGTTCTACAGTGTGGAGCTGATTCATTAACAGGTATGTAATATTATGTTTACTATGATTGCATGCTAAAAAGGAATATATATAGTATTATAAACCAGAAGTGGAGGCGATTTTTTAAAAAGGAAACTACTTATAACGTTAAACGCAAACAATCTTTATATAAATGACAATTTAAATGAAATTACAATTATAACTAATCAACAAAAATATAAACGCCTAATACGTCCAACACGCTCAATGCCCAAGAAAAAAGTAAGTCTCGCCGCTCGGAACGCCGCAGGCGCCCCTCCAGCCAGCCTCGCCACAGTCAGGCGATGCTACGTCATCATGACGTGCCACTAGGCCCCGCCTCCTGACCGTTTATTTCTAACACGGCCTCTCCTGACAGCGCGGCGTCCTCGACCGCTTGATTTTGGATGGGCAGCTCCTCGTTATTAGAGTTGCCAAGAACCTCGATATCGTTATCTGCAACACATTTTTTTTTTTCAACTAGCGTAAGTTTCAGAAACCTAAGGATAGAAAGAATCCTTATAACGATTAATAGACCCGCATCACAGCCGTAAGCGTGCACTCAAACAGCTGCGACCGACTCTAAAAACCGCTACATGAACTTAATACAATTTAAAGTCTGTCAGTTCATTTTAATATTAAAATGGTCATGAGATCTCAACATTTGTTAAATTTAAGGAAAAATAAAATTAAATTACAATCCCCATGCAACGCCTAAGCCTATAAGAGGCTCTGCCAGTACGCCATAGGTAGCTGCCCATCGGGCAAGCGCGCGTCACTGATGAGGATAGTCCTCCTTCGCGAGTAACATGCCTTACTGCTGACAACAGCAAGCATGTGTTACTGAGGACAAGACTCCCTCGAGACATACTGCACACGCCATAGGTAGCTGCCCTTCGGGCAAGCGCACGTGGCATCTCGAGAACCCACCTTCATCACTCGTGGCGAAGAACGCTGCACACGCATCCGGCGTCCATTCACCGCGCCATGGAACCATGTGTTCCGCTGCAGCCTGAGTCCTTTTGCCATAGGACCCCGCCAGAAGTTCCAGCTCATAGCGGTGGTGGGGAAGCTGCTGCACGATCTTGTATGGACCGCGCATACCGGAATCCAGCTTGCCAGAACTCTGCGAACTCTTGCCAACAAATACGAAGTCGCCAAGCGCGTACACACGTGGTTCCTTCCGCGTCTCATTAATATGTTGATCTTGTCGCCTCTGGTTCGCCTTAAGTAATTCGGATGCACGTTGTCGCCTTAGAGTGACCATTGCTTCGCGATTTGCATGCGAGTCTTCTAGGGCTACATCTCTGACTAACGCTCGCAAAACCGGGGTGGTAGCTTCGACCCCAATCAAAAGCTGGAGAGGTGACGTCTGTGTCGTGGCTTGCCGGGTTATGTTCAGTGTTAACTGAATCTTCCACAGCGTATCAGACCAACTGCTCCCCTTGTTGTTAACCTCGACGCGTAGCATATTTAAAACAGAGCGGCAGTATCGTTCCGCTTGACCATTTTCTTGGTGCATTTCAGGCGTAATTAAATGAGTGGCGCACCCCAACCCAGATACCCAATTTTGAAAATTAGAGCTTTCAAACATCCTACCTCGATCAGTCACGATTAAGGATGGTGTACCAAACAAAGAAATTGCGTTTGTAAATACGCGTTTTAAATCCTCCGTGTCCTGCCTGTACAGAGAGTACAGGAGACAAAATTTGGAAAAGGCATCTACAAGAACCAACACATATTTAAACCCCTTTGATTCTGGTAGCGGACCCAAAA
The DNA here is from genome assembly GCA_946251915.1 of Abrostola triplasia. Classification (NCBI taxonomy): domain Eukaryota; kingdom Metazoa; phylum Arthropoda; class Insecta; order Lepidoptera; family Noctuidae; genus Abrostola; species Abrostola triplasia. The sequence continues at coordinate 6,014,271 of OX276433.1, forward strand.
TGTCCATATGAACGGTAGAAAAAGGGCTATCAGGTTTAGTCCAGGATTCTATGGGCTGATGTGGGGCTCGGGGAACTCGTTTATGTGAGAGACAAACCACACAGTGGGAAACATATTTCTTTACAAATTGCCTAAGGCTGGGGAACCAGAAGTGACGGAGAATCAGGTCAGTAGTTTTGTCCATCCCGATATGTTCGTGATCATCGTGAAAAACACGTAAGAGGCTAAGTCTGTGACCTTTTGGGATAAAACAGAGAAGTCGAGATTCGTCACCCGTAGGACAGTACTTGTAGTACAAAAGGTTATTTCTAACAACATATCGAGAGGAGTCCAACTGTCCGTCCCTCAATTTCTCCATCAATTCTTGTGTTTCAGAGTCAGCAGTTTGAGCAATTTTTGCCCAGTTATTGGGTCGGCGAATATGCGACACAATTGCCGGGTTCCGACTCAAATAGTCAGCGTGCTGCATCAGAGTACCCCTTCGATATTCAATAGTGAAACGAAAGTCTTGCAAATAAACCCACCAACGAGCTACTCGTGGGACAAGATCTTTCTTTCGTTCGGTTAGTTTTAACGAATTACAATCCGTCACTATCTTAAAGGTGATGCCAATCAGATAGTGCCGGAAATGTTGCAATGCCTTTACTATTGCTAAGGTCTCGAGCTCATAACTATGATATCGAGACTCTGCTCCATGTGTTGCTCTGCTAAAATAGCCGATGACACGTTTGCGTTTACCACCATGCTCTTGAAGCAGAACAGCACCATAACCGATCGCGCTAGCATCGGTATGCAGCTCAGTAGGCAAGTTTGGGTCAAATATCGCGAGCACAGGTTCTTCGGTCAAACAGCTAATAATGTAATCACGCGCCGCGTTTTGGTCGTCACCCCAAATAAAAGGTTCCCCCTTTTTCATAAGTTTAGTTATGCAAGCCGTTTTAGCTGCGTAATTAGATATGTATCGCCTAAAATAACCGGCTAGACCCAAAAATTGCCGTACTTGCTTAACGTTCGTAGGTTTCGGGGAATTAACCAAAGCGTCCACCTTCCTAGGACTCGGCCGTACCTGACCTTGACTTATAAGTCTGCCTAAATATTCTACTTCGGTCTCTAGGAAAGTGCACTTCTTTACATTTATAGAAAAACCGGAAGTTGTGAGAATCACAAGAACCTGGCGCAACAAATCAAATCCTTCATCAATTGAATCCGACAGAATCAAGACATCATCTATGAAATTAAGCACCTTCCCAGTATCTATCAAGGGTTTTAGTGTCCTCGATATGATCCTCTGATACACCACAGGAGCATTCGTCAAACCGTAAGGCATTTTTAAATATTCAAAATGACCCTCGGGCGTGACGAACGCTGTCCTGGCAATAGATTCGTCATCCTTCAAAGGCACCTGATGGAAGCCTGTAGCCATATCAAGACTTGTAAAGAATTTACTGTTACCCAATTTATCGATATGGTCATCTATTAGGGGTAAGGGATACCTATCTTTCACAGTGACGGCGTTCAATGCGCGGTAATCAACGCACATCCTATCAGATCCGTCTTTCTTTTTGACAAGTATGATAGGACTCGCGTACTCCGATTGAGATTCTCGGATGATCCCCTTACTCATTAAATCCTTAATTATGTCGCGAACTCGCATCTTCTCGTCAGCCGAAAGCTTATAAGGGCGATAGTGCACAGGAACATCGCTATTTAGTTTGATTTCCATACTGCCAGTATTGACAGTGCTTGTCGCTGTGCCAGTAACAAAAGTATCAGAAAACTCTTCCAACAGCGAAATCAACTTCATCTTATCCTCGCCTATCAAGTGCGTATTTATTTTCTCAATATCTAAAGCACGTAAATGATATACCTGAGCACTACTGACCCTAGTGAGCCGTTGTTCGTCACCGGTCCGTATGTAAGTGACCCCGTGTCGATTTAAAATATCCGTTCCTAACAGAACAGGGGCACTGATGGTGTCAGAAGGTACCACGAATAGATCTACTTCTAAAGATATCTCAGGGAATTCGATAACTGTTGTCACATAACAAGTAGATTCTATTTCCTGACTGCCTACTCCACGCATTAAACGATACGTAGGAATCCTATTGCAATTGAGGTGTTTAACAAAAAAATCAGAAATTAGGGATATATCGGAACCACTATCAATTAAAACATCTACAGGCATTCCCTTGATGACAGCGGTCATATTATTACTGTTTCGGACAAACTTTGACAAAAATTTACGTTGGATACCTTTTTTCCATCCGCCTCAGCACGTTGTTTAGCAAAACACCTATCGGCTGAATGTCCTACCTTGCTGCAATACGTGCAGGTTAGAGACGGTTTATTTGGGGCGGTAGATATGGTATTAGATTTTATTGGTTCGGTTTTTTTTTGTTTCGGACAATGAGACTTCAAATGACCGACAGCATTGCAGTTAAAGCACTTCATATCCGGCTTCGAAGCGTGGCGTTTTCGCGATTCGGAATGACGTTCATTTGACGAACGAACAAAATTGTGGGTAGATCTAAATTCCGTTTTTGGTTTCACGTATACGGATAAAAATTCTACTAATTCGTTAAGTTGTAACTTAGCATTAGATGCGGCAGCCTTTACCTGCGGGTCTGTTATGCCGCGAATGATAATGGCGGTTTTTAAATCATTTGAAAGGCCCTTTACAATATTTAAGCGCAGTAATGACTTGCGCGCATATTCGGCGTATGTAGCAAAACTTTTGGAGTCCTTATTCATCACATCAAACAAAATGTTAGCGATATCAACGTTCCGTGGGCAGAGTGATCGGAATTCCAATTTAAAATTTGACCATGATCGATCGCTGGATACCCAATCGTTCAGCCATGTGCGCGCATCGCCCTTTAGGCAAGAACCAATGCGCGACAGGCACTCGCGGTCGTCCCAACGGTTCAATTCGCGACCTCGATCAACCTCCGCACACCAAACATCAAAATCATGAATATTAGGGTCAAAATTGGAGATATAATAGTGGATTGACTTTGCTTGTAGCAAGGATGATAACGCGCTCACAATTTTGTCCGTCGTATTCTTATTAAAGTTAGAATCTGACTCACCGGGCGCGCTGGAATTACCTGTAGCCACAGGCGGTGGGGTTAGGCAGTCACGTGCTGGACGTTGCAATGTCAAAACTGAACCCGAGGTGGTGGACAACCTATCTTCGATTGCATGTAACCTACCGAGAATCTTATCTAGTGCCTGACTGCGAGAGCTATCGCGGCGGTTATGTGAACGGTCGCGACGCCGCTTACGAGAACTATCACGACCTTTTCGCGAGCCACTAGAATGTTTACGTGGACTGCTATCTCTTTTCTTCGATCGAGAATGACGTCCAGACATATTCAAATCAAACTATTTACGATTTATCGAAACAAAACTAGCACTTAAATCACAAACACAAATATACCGTTACAGAATGAATTCAAATTTAAAAGTTACGAAAACTTTTAAAATAGCCGTTAGCGGATAAATGTCGTGGTCTATCCCACTTCTGATATTATAAACCAGAAGTGGAGGCGATTTTTTAAAAAGGAAACTACTTATAACGTTAAACGCAAACAATCTTTATATAAATGACAATTTAAATGAAATTACAATTATAACTAATCAACAAAAATATAAACGCCTAATACGTCCAACACGCTCAATGCCCAAGAAAAAAGTAAGTCTCGCCGCTCGGAACGCCGCAGGCGCCCCTCCAGCCAGCCTCGCCACAGTCAGGCGATGCTACGTCATCATGACGTGCCACTAGGCCCCGCCTCCTGACCGTTTATTTCTAACAATAGATAAAAGAGCATCTGCTTTTCCTTCACTGGTTGTAAGGCCATGATCAAACCAGACATATAGTCTGCCACCAAGTATGAGAGGCTCACTGTGAGCCTGTGTAAATATGAAACTATACATCAGCATATATGCTTACTGTAATATTGGTTAAGTGTGAATGAGAAGGTGAATATGTATGGAAATGCATATGTGGTCTCTGCCTACCACTTTGGGAAACATGCTTAAGTTGACTAAAAGTTTGGTTTGAACATGGCCTTGGATACATTTGTAACCATAAACAAATCATGTGGACTAGGAATATGAGCCATTCATACTATGTCCCTCAAAGCAAAAAGTATTTGTGAATGGATTAAATATTCTTTATATACATCATCAAAATGCCTTGGCACTAGAACACATTATTCATACTCAGCATAAAACTAGCTACTGAGCAGCATAAAAAATGTATTTGTTTTTTTTTATAATAGGTGACAGGCTAGGTTGTTTCAATCTAACTGTTAGAGGTCACGGCCGTTGTGTGGAGCTTGTAAAGAGGTTCGGTCTTCCTTTCTTGCTGGTTGGCGGCGGAGGGTATGTATTGATATTTTTTTAATAACATTATACAAACCATTCAGACAACAGCTAAATTATAAAGCTGACTACATAGTCTAAAATCTAAATCATGTCATATTATAGTCACTAAATTATCGCCGCCTAAAAATGTACCAGAACTACAGCCAAATATGAAAGTTAAATAATCATTGTTCTATGTGAGAATAACTTCCTTTCTTGCTGGTTGGCGGCGGAGGGTATGTATTGATATTTTTTTAATAACATTATACAAACCATTCAGACAACAGCTAAATTATAAAGCTGACTACATAGTCTAAAATCTAAATCATGTCATATTATAGTCACTAAATTATCGCCGCCTAAAAATGTACCTGAACTACAGCCAAATATGAAAGTTAAATAATCATTGTTCTATGTGAGAATAACCAGTTAGTACATAATTTATTTATTATTTTATTAAGATATTATCATTATTGATTTTAATAAAATTATCAAGTCTTGCATAATTAGATTTCACAGCCTTTTTAACCCTACATATTTACTTTTCAGATACACAATTCGTAATGTTTCACGTTGTTGGACTTATGAGACATCAGTAGCACTGGGTGTTGAAATAGCCAATGAGCTACCTTACAATGACTACTTTGAATACTTTGGCCCAGACTTCAAGCTGCACATATCACCCAGCAATATGTCTAATCAAAACACGCCAGAGTACTTGGAGAAAATAAAGAACAGGCTCTTTGAGAATCTAAGGATGTTACCACACGCGCCAGGCGTACAGGTAAGAATTTATGCTAAGTCCCATTTTATTTTTTTCTTTCAATTAAACATTATTTAGTCTTTTTGGAAGGTTTGTTCTGAAAACCATAACTTAAGATTTTATCAATCATACTGCTGGCGAATTAAATTACTATTGCGATCCTTTTCAATTAAATGATTGCAAGTGTTAATTAAAATTGCAAGAAGCACACAATTTTATTCATGATTTCACAAACCATAAAATTAAAGAAACTTTCTATAGGAAAATTCGTAGATTTGACTGTATGACCTTTCCTATAATTGACAATTAAAATTAGGTTGATATTATATAACTACAATTTTAGATTGTTATCTTAATCGAAAGACATTTTGCTTGATTTAATTTAAAATTGAAAATAACTGAGTTGATAAAATTCTTAAAAACAAAATCTTTATTTTAGGTACAAGCTATTCCTGAAGATGCAGTAAACGACGAATCTGAGGACGAAGACAAAATTGACAAGGATGAAAGGATGCCGCAAAGTGAAAAGGTAGGCTTAAAAAAAATCTATATTCTAATGATTAATATCGAAGCATGCCTTAAATTTTAGGATGGATGCTTTGCTATAAATAAAATATAATATGATGGCTGGCAATAATTATATGAATAGGAGTATATATTATATAAATTTTTATTAGGACAAACGCATCACGGGCGATGGTGAATTGTCGGACTCTGAGGACGAAGGAGAAGGTGGTCGCCGCGATAACCGTTCCTACAGGACGCCACAGCCCCGCAAACGTCCGCGCCTGGATAAGGATGGCTCACAGATCAAAGATGAAATTAAAAGTGAGTAGTGACTTCCTGCTAAATTATCGTTTTATATAGCGCGCACGACGAGATAGCAGTAACCTAGCGAGATCGACACTGTAAGGCCTCTTTTCCATTACACGGTTTCTCGCCGTGAAAATCTACGGTTAATTCGCCGCGTGTAGGCACGGTCGTCAGTGTGGTATGGATCACTATATGAGCTTGTCGACATGCACGGTGGCGCCAAGTCACGGCGCCGCGGCCGCGTGCGCCGTGACTGCCCCTCGGCGCGCCGCGTCTACGCACGGCGTGATTTTCACCAGTGTTGTATGGCAGTCTATCGGGGTGTGTCGACGGTGCCGGACGTACGCACGGATTCGTGACCGCTTATATACGCTGTTTCGCGATTTTATTATAAAATGAACATAAATCAAGAATTATTAATTACGTTGATTCAAGAAAGGCCTGTAATATGGGATAAGACCATCGACGATTATAAAAATAAGCGGCTTAAATATGATTCCTGGAAAGAAATATTTATTCATTTCCAGCCCACATTTGAAGATTTAAGTGGTGATGAGAAAAACAAGTTTGGTAAGTTACAGATATTTAATTATTAACTTTTTACTTATGCATAGTTGTTTTGATAGGAGAGGCGACCTTCGTTAGATACAAAATATTGTGCAAATCTGTTGCGAACTTCATTAGCCGCCAAACTTCCGCGAACTGCATTCGTGATAGGTAACTGGATTAGTTCCGATTCTGAATCAAGGGTGGACTCATTTTCACTCGCATTGTGAAACTGAAAGTTTTCCTGCTTATGTATAAAATTTTGCAAAACACAACATGTTTTCACAATATCAACTGCCAAATCGATGGACACATTCATTGGCCGGTGAAAAATTCGCCATTTATTGGATAAAATGCCAAACGCACATTCAACAAATCTTCGCGCTCTGGTGAGTCTGTAGTTAAATGTACGTTTTAATTGATCAAGCTGATGACCACCAAATGGACGAAGCAAGTGATAATGCAAAGCAAAGGCTTCGTCCGCAACGAACACATATGGCAAATCGTAGTCAATTCCAGGCAAACGTGTTGCATCGGGTAGATTTAATCCGTTGTTTGTTAAATTTTTCCAAAATGGGGTCTCTTTAAACACACTGGAATCACACTCCTTTCCGTAGGCGCCAACGTCAACAAATATAAAGTTGTAATCGCTATCTACTACTGCCATCAAAACTATAGAAAAAAAATGTTTGTAATTTAAAAACATCGAGCCACTATCAATTGGCTTAATAAGTCTGATGTGTTTTCCATCGACCGCTCCTAAGCACAGCGGGAAGTTGGAAGATTCTTGAAATTTGCTTGCAATGTGTAGCCAGTCTTCTTTAGATGGCATTTTCATATATTCTTTATACAGTTCTAACCAAATGTAGTGGCATACTTCACGTACGATGCAACTTATGGTTTTTATTCCAATTCTATAGCTGTAGTATAGGTCAGTAAAGGTATCTCCTGTTGCTAGATACCTGAAATATAAAACAAAACGGTTCAGGTTCAAATACTAAAACCCCATTTTAGGTCGGGGTCGATTCAGTTTAGGTCGGGGGTTTTTATAAATTTTGAATTTAATAATTATTATTTATTTATTTTCAGGGCAAATGGTGATGAAAAAGTGGACCAATATGAAAGATAGCTGGATAAAATATGACAAAAAAATTAATGAATGTAAGTCTGGTTCTTCAGCAAAAAAAATAAGAAAATATATGTTCTATGATGAAATGATGTTCCTAAAAAAAAATGTTGAGCATCGCAAGACCGATTCTAACATGACTGAACATGTTCATGATTCTAGCCTCAGTAATGAAAATTTTGATAGTGCAGTCCCGAATCAATCAAGCTCGGGATACACTGAACGGAGTGAGACGCAAAGGGCTAAAAAAAAAAGAAAAAATGAACTAAGTGAAGTTGACATTAGGTTTATGAAGTTTATGGATTCAGCAGAACGAGATGAGAAAAAGAAAAGCCGTAGTATGAACTTTTTTATGGGAATCGCTGATACAGTTGACAAGTTCAGTGATGAAAATATGATAGACTTTCAGTTTCAAGTAATTTCAATAATTAAAAATATTCAACAAAGACAGTGTACTCAGTATATACCTACATCAAGAAACCAATGGGATCAAGGCCATCAAGGATATTTAAGTGGTACAGCATCCTCAAATGCGCAATCGTCAACATATGGATATTCTACAGCTGCTAGATCGGGCTATGGAATAAGTCGTCCACAGACGTCTTCTCATGATTTTGGACACGGTTCTGGTTTAGAGCCAATCCACTACCGACCCGAATCACAATTATCTGTACATAGTGTAAATGCGGAAAGTATCTCGGCAGATTCTCAAGTTTCTATTGAAGACGAATTCGATTTTAGTACCGCACTTGAGTAGCATTTTCAGCGTAGTGTATTTTTTGATTTACTTGTTCTTAAATTAATAATTATTAAAATTCAATTACATGTAATAATTTTGTTTGTGTGCAATAAACAATTTTAAACTAAAATATGTCATTTAATTTTGTACCTACTTACCTCAGAGTTACAGCCAATCTTTCTGCGGGCGATATACTCTCTCGCATAAAAGTATCTTGATGTTTTAGTTCCTGGGATAATTTTTGGAGCAAGTTGTCGAATGTAGTTTTCTGCATTCTAAAATAATTGTAAAACTTGTCTTCATCTTCTCTCAATTGATTCTTGACAAGTGTATGAAACGCGCCATATTCCTCCCTTTTTTCTAAAATCGGATGTATCCAAAACCTTACTTCCCTTTTTTTTTCTATTTTCTTTTTCCTATATATGTAATAAGCAACTATAATCTTTTTTTTCGTAAGAAAATTCATGACGCAGCACGTCCTACACAGCCCGAGTAAAAAGCGCTACTAGCCAGTACTTACCAATGTCTCGCGCGGTGATTTTGCCGTATCATGTACAAGCTAGCACGTTTTTTCAACCGTACGGCTTACACACCGTACGTTTGAACAACCGTGTAATGGAAAAGAGGCCTAAATGGTCATTACTATATTTTGTTAATTTGAGCCCTAGGAATTGGAGAGATACTGAACCATCTTAACTTGTTCAAATTCCATATCCCCAATTGTAATAAGCAACATTTTGTTTTAGCTGAAGACACAAAAGACGATGTCAAAAATATAAGCAGTGCAGAAGAACCAAAGAAAGAAATTCCGCCGAATCCCTGATGCACGCGGTGGACACCGTAGTTTGTACAACCATTGGTCTCGACAGCTGAGACTGGTTAAAAGTGTTTAATGACAAGTGCATCAACACTGAAACATACTCTCGGTGTTTTTACTATCAGATATGCAAGAATTAAGAAATATATATTTGATACACAACAAACAGGAGATTGTGAGTAGACTTCATCCAGATCTCAAGTATTGTGACAAGTAGTTCCTTTTATCACTTAGACCCTTTTTGATTCTAACATCTTTTGCAATTTTGAGAGATGAGGATGAGGGATCTTATCCATGGATTAAATAATTAACTAAAATTTCTATCATCTTATCAGGCTAGTATGAGTAAAATTTTCTTCTACACAAGTAGTAGCTTCATTTAGTGAATAAGAATTTTGTATTTGAGAATAATGTAGCTGTAATCCATATTTTATGTAAAGGTGGTCAATTTGCTTTCGAGGGTGACTTCAACATAAATGAAGTGCGAATTTAAATTTAATGAGTTATGGACCACTCTAAGAAAATGTTTCAATGCTATATATTATTAAGATCAAAATAATATAATTGCTCCTCCACCGCCTACTATATTAATCGTGATAGAGCAACCATAGCATATTCAACAATTTTTTCATGTTTAAATTATATAACATCATATTTACACAAGTAAATAGTCGCAGTTTTAATGTCTTGAATAAAATAATGTCAACAAAGGCTAGTTTTAGTTTAGGAGTAATTATCTCGTTAGAAATAAATTATTTTTATAAATGTGACATCTTAAAAAATAGTTTTTCAAACAAACCATTATAATATATGTCTTCAAACACTTTGTTCTTAAAATTAGGTATAGGACATGAACTTCTGTGTAAGTTCAGTTTCTTCCAGGTAAACCAATAGTGATTAATGAATGTTCAATAGGTTAAGTTTGATTAAGTTATTTAAGCTAGATACCAGGCGTGACTAAGATCTTTTGTAGGGGCTGATGAATTTTATTTGTTTGACATTATTCATAACATTCCCTACGAAACATTTCATGCCTTCCAACAATAAAGACACAATTAACATTGTCAAAAACGACATGTCTCTCAAAAGTATAATAGCACCTACACACTATGCTGGCGGCCCGGCCGGTGGGCATGTCACCAACAAACCCGGCGGTTATTTGAGCCGCCGGCTTGCGCACAAACAAGCTGCTAGCATGGCCTTAGAGGTATACTAGTGATGCCGGTTTTTTATCATGACAGTACCATCCTGCCACTTTCTGCGTTACAAAATCGGACACACCTAAAATCTCCTTTTGATTCTTGCTTATTAAAGTCACGGCTGCGATGGCGATGTTAACGGCTATGTTGTCCATCGTTAAAAACTAGGAACACAAAGTGTACACCACTAGTGTTCTACCCAGCTGACACAACTGAAATGATGCTTGGGGACCGTTAGCGGCAGGTGCGGCAGCATATCCGACGGTATAGTGTGTAGGAGCCATAAGATTATAATAATATTATTTTACAGGATTAACATCATACTAGACTTGTAACTGCCATACAATTTGGTAGTTAATAGTATTCAAATAATAATATTTACGGCGTTGTAGGTTATCTGTAAAAGTTTATTCTGTAAAATAGTATAATTTACGAACTTTATTTGATTTGGTCAAAACCATTTTTTTTTGTCAACATCAATATCAAAATAAAAGTATATTTATAAAAAGCTGGTACACAACAATCTTTAAAAATATTTTAATTATAAAATTAAGAAAGGCCTCCATTTTGTAACTATGTACAACCAAATTCAGCTTGTGTGCACATTTCTAACAGATTATTGTTTGTGTATTTGTATTCGATTAGGGTGATTTATAACTTTTGGTGTCGAATATTTTTGATTATTCGCATTAAATAGTATAAGACTGTAAATATGTTTTTTATTGTTCAATATATCGAAATGTGTACTATCCTCTTGTTTTATTATAAAGAATATCCATTCCAGCATCCTAATTAGCATCGTAATGGCCAACGTTTACGAACCGGATGGTGATGGTAGTTTAAGCCTAAGCCTCAGAATGTAACCTTCAATGTCATACGGTTTAGGCTCTGCGCAAACGGGCCACTGACCACGACCACAGGTGGCCAGCGCCAGCCACTTAACATATTTTTTCATATATTTTGTATAGACGCGCCGCATACTTGTAGCCGGTGGCGGCCACTCGCTACAGCAATATCCGCGACGCGACACTAGTGGCGGTAGCGCGCGAAAGCCACCGGTGGCTGTGGTCGGTGGCCCGTTTGTGCGAAGCATTAGTGCTCATTATGGAGACGACTTACATACATACATTACATCGCCCGATGCGATTTGCCACAAAATAAGCAATTCTGCATATTATAGACAAATATGCGTAACAACGGCGAATTCATAAACAAGCCCCTGAAAAATTAACTTTTTAAATTGTTCACTCAGATGTAAAGTGGATTTTCTATATGAAAATGCTAGGTCCTGCCCCCATTGAGCTTCATAATAATAATGTAATCTGGTAAATGTGTATGTATACCACCTCTGCCTTCTTCCTATACTGGTGAAATAGGTAGATGTGTAGGTATATTTTATATTATAATAAAAAATAAAACACAAAAATTGTATATTGTATGTAATTTTAAACGATTATCACAACGCTCTAGACATAAATTGCACCATAAAATAAAAGTACCTTAAAATCAGTCTGGTACCAAAGAGCTAGGTAAAACCAACTTAATTGGAATGAATATAAAAATACTATGAAATAATTTAGTAATATACATCTACTTCAATCAGTATTTTTTTACAAACAGGAAACTCCAATACGAGACAGCCTTTATGAATTCAAAAGATAAATGATTGTAATCGTTTTACAAATATTTAGTCTAATGAACACTTAACTGTATGGGCGAGTTATCTACGTTCACCAAATTATCGCAAAATTTAACCTTACATACATCTCTGCAAGTGCACTAACCTAAAATCTCCACGTTTTGAACTTCATTTTAAAATCACACTTGTTTCTACTTTAAAATTTACAAAGGAATGTATAAACTGGAAGATTTCTGTCATGGTAAAAACGAATTTTCACGTTTATAATAGTATCCGACGTAAATAAATTGTGCGTAATTAATTATGTAGGCCTTTTTTAATATGACTAGTTAAGACCAATTAGTTTCCAATTCATTCCTAACTAACTGATTGATCAAGAGAATTCACAGGTTATATCTAGAATATTTCATTATAGAACTTTACGTGATTTTAAATTTAACTAAATTGTATAAAGAACTGTCGTATGGTAATGCTTTTTGCGCGGGGTCCCTATGCAGAATCAGTAGAATAAAAATTATTTATTGTGCTATTGTTCATAATATAGTACATTTTCAGCGCTGCAAGTATCATCAACCTTAAAATGATGCTTGGAATAGAGCATAGTTTTCGCTTCAGATAAATGTTAGAAGTCGGCGCAAGTAGGTAAGCATAAGGCGCGCTACAATGCAACCACACCGTGGGTTACTCTTAGTCGTAATGGATTTTAGTATTTTATTTTGCTATACTAATACGTCGGTTATCTGACTTTATACATAACTAAATCATTTGATTAACACTGAACACGGCTTAACACTCGTATTACCATAAATGCAATAAGAATACTTTACAAGAAAATACGTAAGACTCTAAAATACGCTCCAATCTGAAGATTTGTGCGTAAGGAAGAAACATGAATCACATCCTTTAGGCAGCTAAAGCCCTTATACGAATAACAGTTAGTCATTTTATTAATATAGTCAATCAATAGGTATATTGGTTTCTGTCGAACTTCGGCAGTAGCGTTTGTTTCCAACATGTTACATGATTAAGGTACACTGAATATAAATAAATATTTTCTGTAACAAACTCGCGGCAAGCTTAATGGCAAAGCATAAACCCGATTGTAACAAAATAAATACCAATCTCGAAATTATTTTACAAATATATGTGTATAGAAGAAGAAACAATAATATTTAATTACATCAAATAATATATATCCCACACAAAATAATATATCCGTTAGTGGGAAAGATTACTTTAAATTATAAGCGATTAAAATATTTTAATGACTATACGAATCAGTAACATAATACTAACTGAATCACAGTAAATATAAAATGATTATTATAATATTTTATTTTTATCCTACTATAAGTTAATTGGAATTATTATGACCGTGTATCATCAATTCATAAAGTCCTTAATGTTAAAAGTTAAAAATTAATCGTTCCGCACAGTAACTAAAATGGCGATCAGTTTATTCAAATACAATATTAGAATACTAATCAGTAACTACTTTACTGTCTAAAACGTTAACATTCTAACTGGCACAATTGTGAGCATCCGAGAATAAAATCCGTTTTTGTGTAATATCTGGACATTGAACCCTGCTCAACTTATCACGTTCTGTCTCCGTCACGCTGACACCCGAGCTTGGCTTAGGTTTCAGTGCCCTCTGTAAAATAACAAGAACCAATTTAAATAAACCATGATACAATGAAAATAGTAATAATCTAAAACAATTTAGTTGTATATGAGGGTAATTAATTTAAAAACGAGCTTCAAGCGTACCTGGAGTTAAAGGATGATCTCGTAACATTGAACCTGCAATACAAATACATTTATCAAAAAATACATTAGCTTTGAATTAATTTAATATAAGCTGCTAGAATGTAAACTATATCAATAAAGTGTAAAAGCTGTACAAATATTGCATTACATATTATCATCATGATTAAATCTAAAAGGGCAAGTTATGCTTTAACATGGATTACAATCTATCTTTGTGTGCATACTGCATTTTGTCAAACTTACAGACTAAAAATCTATAAATGCCTATTACCGACATTATAAATATTATGATAAATGCAGGTGTTCTAAATTATAAAAAGCAAATACAAGTTACATAATGTAACTTAGATATCATTAATTTACAGTAAAGAAAAGTAAAGCGTGCGTATGTGTCGCGCAAGATTGTTTCTAAAAGCACTGCATAATTTCGTACTAAATCTTTTTACATAAAATTACCTTATTTTGAACGACTTGAGAAGTGAGGAGAGAGCATATATGATGTGTTTTGAAATAACTTTTAATTAAATCACACTAATACATATTATAAAGGCGAAAGTTAGTGACTGTGTGTGTTTGTATGTATAATACTTCTTCATGACAAATTGGCTGAACCAATTTTGATACAAGTATGGAGATAGCTGACACCCTGGATTAACACATAGGCCACTTTTTATTCTGAAAATGAAGCGGGTAACACCGCGGGGCGCTGTTAGTAGTAAATAAAATAATTATTTATTACAGTTCTGAAACGGTATACTTTAGAGTAGGTAGTATTTTCATTAAAGCAATGAAATATGCAGTTTATGTTCAAAATGTCTAAGACACGAGCCAATCATGAGATTAGCTCAAATCATCATTTAATTCTTCATCCAATGCGGAATCATTTGATGGCAAAGGTATATTTTATATTTTTTTAAACTTTGATATCAAGAATGTAGTGCGATAAGGAATGGAAAATGATTTAATGATAAAAAAATAGTGTAGGTAGGTAAAATTCAAAGTGTACGCAGTTAGATTACTTAGTGATAGCCGTTATTTAAAATGCACAATGGCCAAAACAGAGTGCTGAAAAGAACTAGAGGTAGTGCTTTTCAGTTATTATAAGTATTCAAATATAATGTCAATTCTAATAAATTTACATTATGTACATCACCAAGTAAACTAGTAGGCTAATATCGTAATTTAAAAATTTAGCTCATTACAGTACTGTATCGCTGTTTCTCTTCCGAGAACAGTGAACAATAACTAAGTTTTATAAAATGACACAATGTGACGTTTTTGTGAACATAATTAAATTACGAGAATTGGCCTTTAGTAACCGTAGCTTCACTCATAAAACATGCCGTTAACACACAAAGCAGCGTCAAGCGTTTACCTATACAGCGAGACGGCACATTGATCGATCAGTATAGAATAGCGTCTGAAAGTTGGTTACTGGTTAGTGCGGCGCCCGGCGTGATGCCCACGATGCTGCCGCCGACGCACGCCTCCACGCCTTCTGTAGACCACCACCATCACATCAAATACTAACCACATATGTCGAGGGCGGGACATTCCCTTCACTCATATATATGTGCAAAGATAATGCGTTAAATCGAGTATTTACCTATTTATATCCCTTTAATTTGTTGCCTTTCTTAAATCTTATAAAACCCTACAATGGTATGTAACAAATACCTATAGCTAAATATTCTCATGTCCAACTCTGTTTTTAAATAAAGGTGTAACAGAATTTTATATTACAATAGCTAGCAGTCACTCCTTAGGGAAGACAGTCTTTGTTAGAGAAGCTAGTAGGAACATAACTTTTGAGCACGGAGGCATAGGACTTTAGCCTCGTAAACCAAATTCGAATGATTATTAAGGTAAAGAAGACTGCTCTACATACTAATAAGAAAATATATGATTATAATGGAAATTGTACGACTAAATAATCGATCCTTTGTAAAAATCATCTGTCAATATTGTTACAAAATATGTTACCGTAAGTAATATATGAATAATATCTAGTCTAATAAAACAGATTGTTTTTAGTAATTAATCACAAAGTTAAATCGAAGAAAATTAAAATTAACATGCAATGTTAAAATAATGTTAGTCAAAAACTAAATATCGATTGCAGCTATTAAAGTATTTATATATTTTTTTTGGATATTTTTGGATTCATTTGAGATTTTAAGTAAGCTTTCCCAACAGTTAAGTGCAGTAATAAAAATTGCAATTAGGCAAAGAGATCACAAGTTACCTAATTACAGCTTTTGCAAACAGCATACATATCAATAGCAAATTTATTTATTCTATCAATCTTATTCGATTTAGATTTTCCTGGTGGCTAGACTTGATTCTGCCAATTTATTTTATTATGATTTTTACTTTGCAAACGACTCTCTTTTAATGTTATACGAGCCGAATAAAGCGGGATGAGCATGCATAATAATAATAGGTGTATGACGTCATGCAATATCTCACCGGTGGTGCAAGCGGCGGCGTTATTGTCGGGGTTGACGCCGGCCACGGACCAGGGCCGCGCCTTGCCGGGCGTGCGCGCGCACCCGTTCCCTACGTCACACACGCATTCGTTACACACGCACACGTTGCGACAAACCTCGTACTTCCCATGATTATGTTTTGTGCAAAATATTAAAACTGCTATCGTTTGAGCAATTTTGTTTTATGTAAAAATACCTAATTTGTAACTTTAGGTAGCTTTGAGTTCAATAATGCTTGAGGTTGTAGTTAACTGAGATTCAGGACAATATATAAAACAGACAAGAAATTGATATTGAAAGCAAAAAGTACTAATAACTTGTATTAATATTTTGCACAAAATTCCCATGGTAATTTTGTATAAGCTATATAGGCACAGTTTCGTTGTCGTGATTGATTCAGTGAAGCATACACTCACACCGGCAGCGTACAACCCGTACATAAAGCTGTGATAGATAGCACATTCCCAGGAGGCGGTGAGGTGAACAACCACCTTACACATAATATATACCATAGTGAAGCCAGACCTCTTAACTAAACATGAAGATTAATATTATATCAGTTCCCATTTGGTGATAGAAGATATTATTTAATGATGGCCCCTCTAGCCAGTTTCTTCGTAGTGAATAACTGTAATTGGCTTCATAAAATGCGTGACTTTAAAACTATTACGACTATTAGGAGCCATCACTAAATAATACCTGTAGATTGTAGGAAAAGTGAATTCGAACCCACTGTATATAGTTACGGTGTGTATATGATAGAGTAGTTACCCATAGTATTGACGTTGTCAGAAGATCGCGATGGTGGGGGCGTGGAAGCCGATGTCTTGATGCCTACATTGTCGGAAGACTTGCAACGTGATACTTCTGTAATAATTATGAGCTCTGTGAATAATTTGCTATGGTATATTCAAATAAATCGGTGACTTTACTGCAACCAAGAATTAACCTAATGAGCACCTTTTTAAGATTTAGATTAAAAAGTCTAATGTTAAATCGATCTTAATACGAGATCATCACTTTTTTATGATCATCAAGCCGACAAAAATATAATAATGAGATGGACTAAGTGTAGTAAGAATTGATAAACTTACCACATTCTAATAAAACTGGTGTGCTTTCCCCGGAAGTCACGCTGTACCTGTAAACATAGAGTTATCGAGTTAATCTCCGCTTCAAATTTAGGTTAGCGCACAATAAGTGTCAAGATAACTGAATGACTGATTAAGTGCCGTGGACCGTTCATACAATGTCATTATCGATCATATTGTTATGAATGGATTATTTTTTATCTGAATATTGCTGTTTGTTTTTCTATTCTATTTATCAACTAACTTTGTTTGTGAGAATTATAGATAGTATTTATCAAATGGCAAGGGCTGTATTGTTGTTAATAATTTGACCTTCTTTGTATCGTAAGTAAGCTTTATTTACTTTATTACGTTATACAATATCAAATGAACAAATCAGAAAAAATTGGATCCAATGATAAACAGTATCATATATTTTTATACTTATGTAAAGTGCATTCAACTAAATAAATCAAGTTCACAATGTATTTTCTTAAGATCAACGATGATGATCCCTGGTGTGAAATCCTTTGGTAGAGGGAGATATTATGTAACAGCGTAAGTGCAATATGGTACGTACATGGTGTCGTCGCGCTGCAGCGTGGGCGAGTGTCGCAGCGGCGAGGGCGAGGCCAGCGACGACAGCGAGTGCAGCGAGCGCGACGTGAGCGGCGTGCGCGCCGACAGCGACGCCTCCTCGCTGCCGGGCGGCGTGCGGCACGCGCGCCAGAACTCCTCCAGGCCTGCGCGCGCACACAACTCAGAGTCAGCAACGTCCCGCCCCTATAGTGCGCGCCTAACTTTTATGAGCTCTCGGAAGGTAGCCGCGACAGTTTGCGCAGTAGGTTCTAAGTACCCGTTTTTTAGATTTTATAGGATCATGAAAGAGAGAGAATTTGTTTGACTGACCCGAGCGGTTTTGAACTCGGGCCCACCTTGAGAATGTTCATTAAGTTTGGAGCGTGCTATATATGGCATTATAATGGTTTTACCACGCACGCAAGTGCAAACTTGCGTAACAGGAAAAAGACCCTCTCACACACAAAGGATATAAGGCGTGTCAAAGTAATCCAAAACATACATGCACGTATACAAACTATAAAGCTGTAGAGAACTAAACTGGCTTCTTCGTTTATTCGAGTGTTAGTACCGACTCCTATCACACCTGGTATTAAAACCATTTATTACTTTTGTTAGTTAACAGCACATGTTATACCTTCATCGATATCTTGTGACTGATCTGTTATTGGTCGAGTCGGCGCCCGAGTCTTAGCCCGCCTAGGTCGACCTGTAAAGAAACACAATGTGCAATGATACTCCTAGAACAACGTCATCATGTGCTGCTAAAAAATAATCACCATGACTGACAAGAGCCAACTTTTACAATCTCAATAATTATGAAATAATTATATTAAAGTCAATAAACTTGTGTTCAATCACCAACATATTACCGAAAATCAAACAGGTTTTCAAAAGCGATACTTGTCTAGTACATACACCACAAGTAAAAACAACCTATCTTCAAAGCGACTCGTCTGCGCTACTCTCATCTATGATATACTGAACAAAGTAACGCATCAACATAGTGTAGGTACAAATAAGTGAGAGCTTGCAGTGACCTTTGACAAGATGCCTGAGCGTGTGTGCGGGCAGGTCGGCCAGCCCGTCCGCGGCCTCGGCGTGCAGCGGCGGCAGCGACAGCATCTCGTTGCTGCTGCACTGCTGCTCGGCCACGGACTTGGGCCGCACGCGCCGGCAGCCGCGCTCGCGCCGCCGACAGCCCAGCGGCGTCGCCTGCACATTCACCAAATTAAGATTACTACTTTGTAAAGTCGAAGGCGATTCTCTGTAGATAGGTACTATTTGACAGAGAATCGCCAAAACAGATATGATCAGATAACTTGAACACATTTCGAAACAAGTGGTAAAATGTTGTAAATAAAAATTAAAAACAAAAGGTGTTCTTTGCTTGACCAGTAAAAATAGATGTTTGTATGTTTGATTGAACAGTTTGTGATAAAACTTTGGAAGGATCTTCTGAGGACGCCAGAGAGGGTTTCTGGCGCAAAAATCTATATAATTTTTATCCGAAAATCACGCGGACGAAGTCGCAGGCATCAGCTAGTTTACGATGAAACTATTTTTAAAAAGATCCTTTTCTCTTTATAAGTAATAATAAATATTTAAAACATCATACAATAAAATAGTTAATGTAAAACGTTTTACAATGGATCATTACTTTTATTTAAAACAGACAAGGAAAATATTATTAACTTAATCGAATTTACACTGACAAGCATTTCTATTTTTAAACTACACAAATTGTAAAACATTGAATACTATACACTATTTGAAATCAATCAGTTACACAATATTCTCACATTTTTAGTATTTTGATTGGCTGGTTTTTTGGCCGAGGATCTAAAACAGCTCAACAGAGCCCTAGACAACACATGTAACATGGTATATGTACGTCTCGTATCGTATATACGCAACACTACTTGTCCAACAAGGTAAAAGGAACACTAAAATTATATGGAACTCTATCAAGCTCTCCAATACAGTCACACCGCCACAACTCACTGTATTGCAATCAATTAATTTCGTCAAAAATGTTATCTATCGAAGCGTGAAAAATAAAGATTATTGTGTTGTAATAAAGAAATCGTCAGCGTTGATTATAATTATTTCAAACAATGAAGAAATGTGTTTCTTACCAAATTTAAGTAATCCAATTTCTAGGTAGCGTGAAATTAAAGACAGGTGTTATTTATTTGGTCAGGAAAATACGTGAATAATGACGTGTTAGGGTTTTACATTCATTGTCCTGTTTCGCATACATTAATATAATATCAGTTATCAAGTAAAGCCAGCAGTCACTCATAAGTAGCAGTATCTGCGGGTATCTTATAATCAGGTACTATCATGTAAATCAGGACATTTTAGTTAAGATGGTATTTTTAGATATCAGAAGATTGTGTATGCCAGGATTAGTTAAATCAAATGCTTTTATAAACAAGCAGCTTTAGCACGATGACGTCATCAATCATAAAGACAATATTGACAACGACAGAACATGACGCACTCATTAATATCAAGATGAATATAATACTGGCTGATTGTAAGAAACCAACTGTTTAATTTAAATTAATTGATATTTGATTAATAATATTATATTTTCATTACTGAATACATACGAGTCGATTGATTCTGTACAAAATGTTGGTAATAGTTCATTGTATAGTGGCTGTAATAACGTAAATTACGTTGCTAAAACATTAAACACTTACCCCGGAATGTGAGATGGGCGTCAGTAGGTCGGGGATGTCTCCGTCCGCACTAGGCATGGGCTCGTTGTCTACGTGGTCGAGGTTCTCGCATGCTAGCAGGGCCAGGTTCTCTACCGCTTGACTGCATATACCGAAACAATTTAACAAACCCATCCTAGCTCTGTATAGTCCTAGCTATACGAGTTACTCAAACAACATGATAGTATTAATTGTATTACTTATTTTTGGTCGCGATGTGACTCATACAATATAGGAGATTAAAAGTGTTTCGCAGAAAATTAGTAATAAATATTTCGTTTTGCTACACCTCGGAAACGAAATGACGTCATAGTGATAATACATAAGTTAACGCGCATCTATACGCGCCGCAATCATTGTATTCTAAGATGGTCTCGAGCATCCGCAGTATGCGTAGCATCGCATCAATTTTTTTAACCAATCTTAGGCCGCGGCCTTGATACGGTTTTGCCCCTTGACAAGGAATGTAATACAAACGGCCGTGCGGAAAATAACAGCTAGTGTGTTTGTTTCTAGTAGTTTCCTTGAGTCTCAAAATCATGCGATAAACCATCATGCGGCAGTTTAACCGCAGTGCGTTAGGGTGCGTGACCACCTTTATGCAGCAGTTAAAAATATAGTATGAATCATGTCGTATCGTCTTGTTAAGTGGAAAGAGGAGTTATGAAAACAGTGGCGATTACTCTGCGGATCAGGTCATATCTCTTAAATATAAAAGAAGGAAAAATAAAAAGTTCACGACTGGCCATCACGCCGCCCGGGTATAGTGGCTGGAAAATTAGTAGCTTGGTAGGGAAGGAAGACGTACTTGAGCAGGTCCTGCAGCGTGTTCCCGCACGGGGCCATAGCGTCGCGGACGGCCTGCAGGGTCACCAGCTCCGCGCTGGGCCCGTTGCCGCCCATCGCCGCGAACACCTCGCCACACCTCTGCGCACAGAAACGGTTCCTTTTATGATACTGACACATATTTAATGAGTAGTAGTGCAATGCATGGAGGTCCAGCTTAGTATGCCGCAGCCGCTAGAGGTGCAGCGTGTACCTGCAGGTACTGGTGCAGCAGGTGGTGCGCGGCGGCGGCGGCGCGCTCGAGCGCGGCGGGCAGGGGGGGCGGGGGCAGCGCGGCCGCCGCGTGCGCCGCCAGCGCCGCCGCCGCCTCCCCGCCGGCCCAGGCGCGCTCCAGCGCCATCGCCCGCAGCGTGTGCGTCTGCGCAGGGCTGCAGTTGCTCGCCAGCCTACGGCCCGACATACATCGATTACTGACCATTCACATTAATATGAATTAACCTGCGTACGATTTACGACACAAAAAGTTATATCAAATGAAACTGACAAAAATAATGGTAATTTACTATGTGCTAAGATAATAGTCCTGGTTTCTATCCCTAAAATAGTGATGTGATCATAGCAGTTTCTTATGAGACTACGTTATAAGTAACTAAAATATTGAAAATCGAAATGCGTGTTGAAATCAAGAATAACATTTTACGTAAAGACGTTAATGTAAAGCCTATAATAAGCACCGCTCGTGCAGGTCCCTCCACAGCGCGGCCACCCGCTCGCTGGCCCCGCGCCCCCCGGCCGCGGCGTCGCAGCCCGGGAACTCCACGCGCCGCACGCTCACCGAGCGCCGCAGGGCCGTAGCTATGTCCGTCAGGCCTACCCGGACAAGGATTACACATTAACATCAACGCAGAAAAAGCTTCAGATATAAACTCATTTAAACAATAAAAAAGCAGATGTTTAGTACTATTAAGTACGTACTTTGCAGTACCTTACTGCAAAAGCGTATGGGGAAATAATCGTCTCAATACGTATAATACAAGTTGAAGAGAAAATATTATATCGTATTAAAGATATGATAAAGGCACAGATTTATTGATTGCATAACTGTACATGAGATCTTATTTGAGTTGTTGATTATTGTCTATATGTAAACGAGAACTTAAATAATAACAAAAAAGTATATTTACCTTGTAAACTGAAAGCATTCCGATCTATATACAAAGTCTGTAACGTGCAGTTACACTGCAGCGCTTTTGCGAGAAGTCTCGCGCCGGCATCTCCTGCCAGATTCCCACCGACATCTAAGGAGCGGAGACGTCTTGCTCCGCCCAAAGCATTTAGTAATCCGTATAAATCGCCCTAGAAATAATAGCGTCATTTCAATATAATTTATTCAACAACACAATGTTATGAGCATTGTATAATACACGAATAAGCTAAGAAATTATGTTTCAGAGTAAATCTGTTTAATTCTCATAGGAAGCCTATTCCGCTTCATTGAACATTGCCAATAGCTTTTCCTAATATAATATAATAATAATTTTCGTTTTTATAATAATAAGTTTAAAATAAGTTACCTTAAGTTTACAATCGCTGAGATCTAATGAAGTCAATGCAGTATCAGGTTCTTGCAGAACGTGGACTAGAGCCTGAAAATTGATAACAATTAGTTGTCATTCAGGATTGAACTCAAGCTTAAGTCCGGTATAGGTAGTATGTTTTTTTATCTTACCTGTATTAAAGGCGGTGCGTACGATCGTTTTCCAGTCAACTTACTTAGAGATAAATGAGTAATAGAATGGTTCTTCCCAATTGCTCTTACTATTCCAGACAATTCGAATTCCATACCTGAAAAAGGCAAACTCATTACAGTGTCACACTTGAGGTCATTAAACGGTTAGACACACGTCACACTCTATTAGTTAATGACATCATAGAGTCCTTTAAATTAGAGTTACATTGTGGTTGGTATCGTTAACGTGGTACTACTTTTTTATAATTATAAACTTATGTGATTTCTCTTAAAGTAATATCGATTTAAATATTCGGTTAGTAATTTATCTCATAATCTCAAATGAATATGTGCTGTAAAATTAATTAATGTAGGAACAATAAATTAATTCGAAGTTTCATAGTTACAAAATTGTTAAAATATTAATTAGGCAATTACCATTATTATCATCTTTGGAACGGTCGAATGTAGAGTTGGGAGATGAGACTACAACTTACTGTTATCAGACAAGTCGAGCGACTGCAAGCACCTGACGCCGTGTATACAAGACTCGAGTACATGCGCCGCCTGCGACGACGACAACACTCCCGAGAGATTCAAGTGAACACCCGTCGCACTCTCGTTGCACGCCAGACCAAGCAGTAGACTCCTAATAAAGAGAACAATCACACAGTCACGAACCCTGTTTATTATAGTACTATCATTGAATAACAATTACATAATATTTTTGTTTGATATCTGGCACCTTTGTAGATCACCTTTGTAGAGGGCCGATTTCACAGATCGAAGTCGTTATGGTATCGGATGAAAAAAATAATTGGTCAAAAAAACGCATATCACTGCAAGGGAATAAAGATTCCAAACTTTGAAGATAGTTAATGAATTTAAATGCTTCAGACAAATACCTGTCAGCTTGAGCTACTGATCCGAACAAACAACTTACTACATAACACCCTTCTCTTTTAAATAATCCTATGGACAACAATTCGTCAATTCCAATAAATATTTACAAACATTTTTCATCAGCATTTAATAACACAATGTATGACATATTGTAACATTACGACATGTTTGGCTCAGCAGATGTTATGATATGGATCGTTGTTTGTTTATCGATGAGCACGCGATATAAATTACAATAGATTTCGTGAGAGTTACAAAACTAAATAATATGTCCAGTAACAGGCAATTTGAAAGTAAAAAAGTTTGATGATGTGATTAAGAGTGGGTTTTGATATAACTCGAACTAAGACAATGACCTAGATGACAGTAGATTTCGATACACATAATATAAGAACAACATTATTTTGATTGATCGTTATCTACATATACTTAAAATACCCCATATACAAGGACTGAGACTCGGTACCAGATGATGTTGGGATAAAAACTAATCCTCTATGCCAATTATGTCACAATATAATTATTATCATCATTTTTATAAGTGCACCTAGGAGGTTTTGTCTCCGTATCAACGTAAGGTTGGCTCGGAGAGAATGCCTCTAGCGCAAGAAATGTAAATAACTACACATTAGCGCGTAAAGATGGAATAGAATAAGAGTTACTTGAGCGCATCGGGCGGCATCTTGCAGTAGGAGAAGTCGAGGTGCGTGAGCGCGAGGCAGGCCGTGAAGAACTGGCGGAACGAGGGCGGCGGGTCGCGCGCGCGCCTCCCCGCGGCCCACGGGTTGCGGGCCACCGACAGCGACGCCAGCCGCGCCGCGCAGCCGCGCAGCAGCGCGCCCCACATCTGCAAGCCGCACTTAGCTTAGCTAACCCATACTTGACATTCTATGTAGGCATATTAAGATAGAGTGAAAGTAGTCAAATGTTTATTGCTAGTGATTACTTCTGTTTTAGTGCTGCCCCGCACTTGAATTATAAGCCTTGAATGTTTTATTAATGTTACGCCTTTTTTCTCTGACGAAGACATAAATATAATATAACCCGCCCACATTCCACAAGACGGTATGGTACAAGTCCCGTATGTAATAAAAGGCAAGCCTTTTGCCACTAATTTGTCGCAATCACAACCATAGGTCGGTTATGTTTTATCATAAGTTTACAAGTATTTTACCATTGAAAATGATGTTAACTTTCTTGGATTTGAACGCAAAACCTTGCACATATGAATTCAATGCATAAACTACGAATCAACTCACCCTTACTCCTTAACACTTACATAACGCTGACAAAATGTAGATATGCAACAGCACACTTCTGCCAATCACTTATAGAAATACATACTTGTTTATCGTCGTCAATGTATCAAAACAGCATTTGGAGCACCCTGTTAATCAACTTCATGGTGATGATGATGACCAGTGGAAGTATACCAAACCATGCAAATTACCATCCCATACTTATTGTGGACTTTAATGTAGTACATATAAAGGCAAAGAAAGTTTAAAAAGCAAAATAAATAAAATGAGCACTGGACACACATCCATGTACTAAACGGCACAACTTACTTTATTACTTACGTTTTCTAAAGTTGTCTCAGTGTTAGTCAAATTTAAATGCGTTAAAACATTCGGTTGTGCAAGGAAGTTGTATAGATTCTGAAACAAAAATGTTTGACTTAGCAATATAGTCAACTACCCCCAATATTGTAGATTTTTGTTACATTATCCACTTACGTGTACGTCATCCTTAAGGTTATTGTATGAGAGGTCAAGATGTGATAAGGTCGATAGATGGCAAGGATTGTCGTTGAGCATAGTAGCTAGGTGCATCACAGTTTTACCCGTAAGCCCGCATTGCGACAGCGCAATATGTCTAAGTCCATCTGGATTGTTCGCCAACCCACTCAGTATACTAATAGCACCTGAAAACGAAACAATAGTGTGAGTCAATGATTCAATTAATCAAATAGTGAGTCACGCCCGATGAAAGTGATACATGCTAACATTGTCCACCTTATTAAGTAACACCGTCCGATTATTTCGTCAATGCGTCAGAAAGCCGAGCGATTCTAAAACAAGATTACGCTTTACGATATCAAAGTAGAGTGATGTCAGATGTAGTGTATTGAAACATTACGAAATTCATTTTATACATCTGATGATGCTGTTATAAAACACATGTAATACTTAGGTATAATCGTCTGTGGGTACCTAATATTTATCTATACTTAGATCACAAGTATTTCAGCGCTGATGATAACATTCATTACATGGTAACTCTATGGCCATTTATCGTATCCACACCGAGGCCTGCGCCTCGCTCACTTATGACACGTAATGTTGCAGTTGACCAAGTTTAAACTCGTAACCGTTCGTGAGTATACTCATAAACGTTGGTAAGTAAGGTCAGTCCGGCCTAGGAGGATGAGAGCAGTGCACCTTTGTCCTCGATATGGTTCTGCGAGAAGTCGACGGTGTGCATGGCGGGCGCGTGCCGGGCGCGGGCCAGCGCGTGCCCCAGGCGCGCCGCGTGGTCGTGGCGCAGCGCGGCGGCGCGCCACGACAGGCGCTCGGGCGGCGGGCGCGCGCCCCGCACCACGCGGCACACGCTCTCCCACGCCTCGCCGCTGGCGCGCACGCCGTCGCCGCACACGCCGTTGAACCACGTGTTGTGCTGCAGGGCCATCACTAGCGGGATCAGGTCTCTGCGGACGAACGAGTCGATTCGTTCGATTAAAACAACCTCAATAACAGCTATGTAGCATTCGACCTAAGGATGATTATTATAGTATAAGCACAGTCATTATACATGCAATCGGTCAACGGTAGCGTCTAGACAGGGGAATCGTGCGGTGCGGTGTTGTACGACGGCAGCGGGAACTTCCCGAAAGGCCATACATGATAATGTTAGTCTTTGGGAGCTATTCGGTTTACGCACTCGATTGATGTGATGTGATGATTTTATAGTTAATTTACCTAAGTCTTGTTTTTCAATTTCTAGACCCTAATTGTATTTTTATTATTGATAATTTTAAATTAAAATAAATATATATTACTCTACAATAAAAGTAGGAAGGAACCAAAGATTATTGTGATAATCACTTTACGTAATATAACATTGAAAACATCCTATTGAAAAATTTATAATATTCTTCATATTTTAGGATAAGGGTAAACATAGATTCACTCTTATCCTAAAATATATAGAATTTCAGTGTTTAAAGGGGATAATACATGACATATCACATATTATACTATTTCCTGATACTAAAACAAGGTTTAATAGGAAATTGAGGTGTCCAGTATGATATAATATATACATACCTTTGATCTAAATGATCAAAATCTTTTAGATGTAACATTCTTATATCATGTGCAAGATATATTGTGTCAATATCCCACGCGACCTCAGCTCTGCAACAAACATAGAATTACAGTCAATATTTTTGTTACTACCTACTACTAAACTACTAGCATTCAAAGTATTTTTACTATCCCTTCCTCCACACTTTTCGATATACATTGCAAATATACGCTTGATACTACGGTGAAAATAGGATATACGAAAGATTGGTGTCTCAAATAGTGCACTCCAAGATCGTAGACACAATTTAATATACAAATTACTAAAGGACATACAAACTCTAAATCCTTTGATAGTACTCGATTGATATGACCTCTATGTATGCAAGTGCATACTTCCTCCTTTATATACCTACATAATGGACTTCTAGCTTCAATTCTCTTTATATAAGATACTGTTATATAAAATGAGAAACATATTATTGTTTTTCCAAATTTAAATTTGTATTATTTTTAATTCTCTATTTCCGCGATGACTTCATTATTTCCGTGGCAATGAGAACATACAAACAATGTTGTTAGCGGTGAATCTTTTATCCTGTTGTACATATTGATTAGTTACCTAAAGGGCGTTTGGCAGAGGTCACACATAGCTGCATATTGATTCGAGAAATCCCCGCACGTCGAATGTTTACGAGTGCCACTCACTTGTGGGACGGGATATGGCAAATTAACCTGCAAGTAGAAAATGTGGTAAATACAGGGTTTACAATAGAATAGGTACCTACCTTTTTTGTGTCTTTGGCAATGATATAACTGTAGTACAAGGTAACTTGATGATGCCTACATATCAATAAAATCAAGTAAAAGTTTAATTTATCATACAGACAGGCATGCATGACTCAATTTAAATAGGATTAATAATCATTATGACTTTAGTAAAAGAGGTGAGCTATTAATAACCATTGAGCAAATATCTCATTTCCTTATTAGGTTAGACAATTAACATTTCACATAGCACGAGTAATTGCGATGACTCAGGCAGGACTATTATTATCCTTATAAATACACATTAAACGGCGCCACAATAATTGCTATAAATTTGTATTGTAAAAATGTACTTATACAAATGTTATTCTGGTTAAAAAAAAGGTACTTATCTATTTATTACGTTAATGTAACTATTTATTATGTTACGTTAAAATTTAAAACAAAATATGGAATAATAAAGGAGGCGGCTTAGTTTAGGGCAGATTATTCTTTGATTCAAACAATTTTCAAACTGTAGGAAAGTACCTTATATTTAATGTGATGTGACTAACCTTGGAGATGATATCAATCATGGCTACGTTTGGAAATAAATCGTCGAAAGCCGCAACTAACGCATGCAATACATTTATTACACCTTCAGCTGTGCCCTCTTCGCCTGAAAATAATAGTAAGGTACATATAGACACAGCTCTAGTAATAATTTAGTGCCTGTGCACGGCAAGAACCAAAGTTTCAATGTGCACCTATTCTCCCTCCAGTTGCAGGTTTCCCTCCCAACAGAGAGATGGTAAAGGTTGGCCACCATAACCGAAATTTGGCAAGGAAAACATAATTATTATTTCTACAATAAGCAATGCAAAAGTAATATTTGTGCATGTTTTTCTTAAAATGAATAAAACAAATTGGCATCTTACTAGGGAAAATAATGACCAAGGCTAAATAAATTATCTATGAACAATAGGAAAAATATTTGTTTTGTCTAATACAACTTAAGAGTGTCATTAACATACAATGGAGGTGTCTTTTATGCTTAGCTAGACACGTAAATTGAATAATAATAATAATGTTCACCTGACCGAATTTCGGTCACGACGAACTATCTCATCTGAGACTAGCCAATAACAAGGAGATATTATAATGCATAAGTATGCGCACAAACATAGGTGCACTCCCTATTCCTTCACTGTCATTGTCCGATGGGACGGAAGACCGACACGACCGGAAAGAGATTAGGCGCAGGACCAGCGGCTTAACGTGCCTTACGAAGCACAGGGGGTCTTAACATGTGAAAACGGTCACCCATCGCAGAACTGACCGCGGCAAGCACTGCTTAGCCCCGAAGATCGACTGATTGAAAATATATTAGTGTTAAAGATTAGCAATAATACATACTATAAATTATTTTAGGGTCCTTAGCTTTAACTTAAAATCTAGGCATATGATACTATATTTCTTTTAACAAAATTATAACTGCAATCTGTTAATATATTAGAAGAAATACCTGGCTTTATTTCAGTTTTTACTGATACTAAGTCACTGTTTAATTTAGTTTTATTTCTGCAACACAAGTTTTTATTCCTAAAACATGCGAAGCTAAGGAAGGCCTTTGCCTAGCATTGGGACACTTGAGGCTAATAATACTAACTAACATATCAGCTGTACACCTAATGGTAGTAACAGTTTAATTTAAAGTAAAAAATAAACTTACCTATCAGAATTGACACTGGCTTGTGTTCATGAATGAGTGTTATTGACAAATGATTAGCCTTTTTACTTTCTAGTGCTTCTATTTCCATCAAATGAAATCCATTGTCAACCTGTAATTGTTTATTAAATTAGGATATATAAAATAACAAACCCAGTTTACTCACCAAGCTGTCTAATGATTTGGTAATATAATACAAATGCTTAAATGTGTGTCTGTGTACACAATCAAGTAATATACGGTTATTTACATTCATCAACTTCCTCTCATTCAATTCTTAATTCAGGTGCAAAACTACATTAGATAACAATAGACAATTGATTACTTGTGTGAACATTTTTGCACCTGATGGTAATGTAAATATTTTAAATAGATTTCTTAACTATAGTAAGCTACACAAAAGGCTTAAGAATTAACTATTAATCATGGATACCTTGGTTTTCTTAACAGAACCAAAAATAATTGATATTAAACTTTAGGATTATACTTACTCTTGTTGGAACTTTTGCTGTAGTTATATAAATTCTATAAGCTGTTACAACCTGAAATACATCGTACATAATCAAATATATGTTTTATTTTATATCAATCCTAGCGTTTTGTATATTATAATAATACATTTACTATACATTATTTGGAGCATACTTGTAAGTATTATAAGTACTGTTTAAAAACCAATTATTAAACTTCTCAGCTAACTTTTGCCTGAGAAATGAATAGAAGACTCAGATACATAATTCATACAAATCCAAAATATTTTAATACTTCAAATAAGCCCCGAATAAAAGTTATATTGCCTTTGAAGTATTGGATATCTATAACATAAAGGCACATTTCATGTAAGAACACAATCTAGGATTATATTTAGCATTGTGTTAGAATTTGTGTCAATGAAAATAATAAAAGCAATGAATGAATAAATTGGTTTAGTCATTGTGTCTAAAGCTGACCACATGGTTTATTGTGATTGTATGAATGTGTCCACAAGGATCACACACACACACATAGATGTTTCACTTAGAGACAGGCACACCTACATGACTCATGCCATTGTCGGTGCCTTATCAGTATCAACAAAAAACTATATAGAAGAGATGATAGAATCAGATATGATATTATAGCATGAGGATAATATGTCAGAGATTATAATGGTTGAATAAAGTATACTGCAGGCACTATTTACTAATAATAATTACTTTGTGTTTTGTTCGAACATGGTAAAATAGATGCCAAAGCTATGCATATTATTTGTTCAGTAGAAATATTAATATATTTTTTATTAATACATAAGCAGAAAATGGGCAATAATCTAAAACATAATAATTAAAACGCAATTTTTACATGAAATGAAACAGTATTAAATGTAAAGCAGTAGAAATACACAAATAAATATACCACATACATTATCACCCATACCATTTTCAGATAGTATCATAATAACTTAAGCCTAGTATTTATTAAGCAATTATTGTAATTTAATAATAAATATGCTTACCAAAACCTTGTTATCTACTTTATCACCTCTTGATTCCATACGGATAAGGGATTTGTACAAAATTTTAACATTTTTCCCCAACACATTGCTTATACTGTCTGTAAGAAATAAATAAAAGAGTTCATGAAGTATTTATTGAAAGCTTTCTGTAGTACTAATTTTTACCAGATATAGAGAAAAAAGTTTTAAAATTATTACGTACCACTCAATTCCGTAGATATATGAGATTTTGTTGACATTTTCGCAATTTTCTTCAGTGTCATTACTCCCACAAAATGTAAATATTTTTAATGCACAATACATCCATAATAGGCACACTACATTAACGAAATAAAATGAACATAATGATAGCGATATTTATACACAAAAATGGTGCATTTTAATACATTAATTAAATAGTTACTAGGATTATTGACCTAAAAACCACCACAACACCAATTCAATTCAATGGGAAGGTAGGGTAACGAACCACAGATAAAACATGTTAATGTGTTCCCTACTACTTTAGTGACGTACTTCACTCTTGAATCGTAAATCGTTTTACCGATATTAGTAGAGTATCGCGATGTACGGTAATATCGTTTATATTCTCTTAACCATAATGGCCATAAATATATTATATAAAATTATAATCGACACCGAATGTAAAACTGGATGGCGTGTACTAAGCTATCGTAACTGGTTTTTACCACAGCAGACCACAGAAGGTGCATTGGATTTTTTATCATAATAATAAAATTGTTCCGTGAATTTTAGTATGTTTTTTGCTTTTAGATAATTATTATCGATAATATATAAGTAGGCATCACTAAACTCTAAAGAAGTTATTATAATACCAGTTTAAGTGTATAATCTATGGAAGTTATTTTAAATTCTCACTAATTGTCATTTATTTGTCAAGTCAATCTTGTCATGTCAATGTCATGTATATTGCACGAAGCATCCTATTTTTGTAACAATAATTACAGTAAAAATCTTTTGAAGAATTATATCATTCCGTCAGCAATGAATAAAAACTATGAGAGATGCACCCATTGCAATCGACGCAAATGGCTTGCTACAGGTTGCCTACGCAAGTGGTTGAAACCACTGGAATGTAAACATTTACAGCGTACTGTTGATAACAAAAGGGACTTTAACAACACAGATATCGTTAACGGCGTGTTTTTACCAGATCGCAAGCCTTCCATAAACACAAACAAATTTGTGAAGTTTTGGAAAAATAAGTTGTTCATAACGGGTAATGTCAGGTCTTTACAAAGATACTTCGGCAACAAAAATAATGGTGGCGAACATTTGTGCAGTCTAAACAAATGTAGCGATGCATCGACTTCGTCGGACAAGAGAGTTGTTACTGCATCTGGATACGACACGAAGAAGGATATTCAATTAAACAAGCAGGCTATCAAATGTCAACATTCAGAAGGCCATTCAGTACTCCGTGGGCATCATCAACATGCATCTCTTGAAACATGCGCTATTTATTGCCAGTTATCAAAGTACATATGAATTCTATTTCATTAACTTTATTTTGCTTTCATATGATAAGTACAATTTAAATTCATCCAATTATGGATCGATATTTCCGTTTTTGTTACCACCACATTTTATGTGTATTCAAAGGCAACAATATATGTATGAAATTTACAAATTACTGAAATTGTAGGGTCATTTTAATTGTTCAGGAAATGGAAATCCGTGGTCTCTGCCTACCCCTCAGGGAAACAGGTGTGACTTTATGTATGTATGTATGTTCAGGAAATCTTTCTTCTATATCAGCAGTAGGTTTTAGAAGTCCTACTTTTAAAATTTTTAGGTATTATAATTCATCACATTACCTAAATATATTAACTTTATAATTTTACTTATAAAAGTTTTGTTTTTAGGCATGGCTGGTATTGGGGTGGAATTACTTCAAGTGAGGCTGAAGAGTTACTTGCTGGTCAGCATGACAATGTGTTCTTAGTCAGAGATTCTTGTGACTCTCGCCATATTCTTTGTGTATCATTCCGATGTGTTGGCCGCACACTTCATGCTCGGCTGCGACATGCTAATGGCCTGTTTTCTCTGAACAATGAGACATTTGTGCCAGCAAACAGAATATCAGAGCATTGTGCAGCTGTGGATGTCAAATCAAACCTCTTTGAGATGCCAGTCAAATTAGCAAGACCACTGAATAGGTAGTTATTTTTACTTACTATGATAAAACAAATTAATATTTTTCCTGTGTATTAAAAATACATTTATTAATTTCAGATTTGCAAAATTGGACTCGTTGCAAATGATCTGCAGATTTGTTCTCAGGCAAACTGTATCAGCACATGTCTGGAGCAAGTTGCCACTGCCACCAAACTTAATATCCTATGTTTCTAATGGCAGTGATTATATTGTACCATCTTAGTTAACATGTATGTGCCTTCAGTACTCATAGCACTATGTTTATCGTAAGCATATTTACATAAAACCTTTTATAAGAGACTGCAACATTACTAACTATATAAATATAATTGTACATTTTTTACTAAAGTCAATATTTTATTAGAAACTTATGGAGATAAAATTAAAGATAACATCAGTTTCACAATTAAACTATTTATTACCAACAACTAAAATATATGAATAATACTTTGAATGTCATAAAGTTTTCTTTCTGTGGAAATGTTTTATATAACAACCATCACTGTGCCTAATATAATCTTCATATTACTTCAGTGTGTTCATTCCGAGGATGTTTTTGGCCTGAAATATAAAAAGCCATTTTAAAGCACAACAATATAATCATGCCATAGACTATATGTACGTATTAAATTATAATGGATTATCAACACATTATAAAATTAGCTATATAAAACATAAGTAAAAACAATTAGCTTATTTTACTACTATTTTCTTCCATGACTATAATATTTACTAAGAAACTAATCAATCAATAAACTTATTTACATAAACACTGCTAGTATACATTAATTCATACAGTAGACGTCTTCCAGCTGATGATGATTGATTTAGTAAGTACCTTCCTGGCTAATGATAGGTGAAATATTATCAAAAGTGACAGTACCATAATATAATATTCAGGCTATAGGTGACTTATGTAAATGCTGCTACAATAATCAAAAAATGAACAGTTGCAATTGCAATGCTACATACAAGTTGGCACAATAGTATGAGTACTACAATTTTGTAGGTCCCAATGTAATAGGGGCAACCCAATAACATTGAGGTGTACACCTCTGCCCACCCATTCGGGGAATATAAGGCATGATGTTATTTTGTTATTACAACACAAAGGAACAGATATATGTAATACTATCCCTTTAATTATCTGAATAGGGGACACTGCTACACTATGACAAACATTATTTATGTACCTATAGTAATAAACATACTTTAAAATTCAGTATGTATACAAAGGTGTGCGCCTTTATAAACGTGTAATAAAGCACACTACATAAAATAATTAATCTATGTTATACGCGAAACCCTTCAAGCCGGATAGCTATGTATAAAAAAAAATGTTTACAAGTATCATAGGAACAAACTAGAAAAAAGCTTTTGAACTTGTATGTAATGTGACTGCAACATAATATTTAGAACTTCCGGAATAAATGTAAAACTTATTGTAGAGTAAGTACTTAGATGTAATTTATGTATCATGACACAATTTCCTGCAAAACTCAAGAACTGCAACTCAAACATCTTACCGTGGTGAATGCAGCCGTTAATGTTTGTGGTGCTGCAGCCACAGGGTTTAAATTTAATGCCGCTTGAATCAATTGGGCATCCCGAATCCTTGATGCAACAAAATTTCTTGTGACCGTGCTGTCTTGGCTGTTATCCGTTAGGTAAAATAATTCGGCTGCTTTATATATTCCTGCCAAACCCACCCTACGGGCATACCAGTTGAACTGTAAAATTAAAATATTGTGTATTATGTCTAATATATAACAACAATTATATCATCGTCTTCTAAGTTTGTTTAATATAATGATCAAAAGTATAGAATAAAATTAGGAGTATTTTGTATAATATAATTTTATGAATATACCTACTCGATGTTAGACAGAGAATTTAAATGGTATACAAATTTACGTAAAATATATAAGTAATGGAACAATATTTAATGGAAATATGATGTGATGTATTTTATGCCAAGTATGAATTAAATAATATGAAATGAACGTTATTTAACGCTTTTAAACTTTCGCCATATCATTACCATGACCGTGCTACAAATAGAGGTAAATAATAAACCCTGTTATTTAAAAATACCATTGCCCCTCCACAAGGAACTTTTACTGAATAGTGGGTGTGTGGAGGAAGGGGTATGGAGTTCCTCCAACGAAAAGGGAAGATCTTCCAACCAGGCGGTGGTGTGCCTGGTGGGCCGCGGCGCCCCGTTTGTCAAGTCGGGGCGGCTGTGTATATACTAGCGAATGTGATTACTTCGCTAGCGCGATGCAGGATTGGTTACGTCACTCGTCCTTCGTCGTGTAGACGTCGCTACAGGTGCACTTAGTAAACAGAACATCAGCTAAATGCCTAGACTCGAAACAAATACCTACGGACCACAAATAATTGTCTCTTGCGGGTATTGAACCCAGTCCTTAGCGCAAGTCTATTCGCGAAGTCACTGCGCATACCCAACTAATCTAAACAGTTCAACGATCTAAATAGGTACTAACATTGTTATGTCTACTTTGATTATTTATTTTAAAAGTAGGCGATGAAGTAGTTTGGTGTAGGGTTTGAATTAAATTTCTATAAATTGCATAAGTTAGCTTTTAAAATACCTCGTAGGTACTTACATCGACACTTCTGTCTCCCGAATGGTAGCATATATCATCGACGAGTGATAGTAATGTAGCCAAGCAGTTAGGAACATTATTAGGCAGCGTTTGTAAAGCCATAGCTTTAGCCCATGTATTCCTAAAAACAATAAACAATATAGGTAAGTACCTAATTTAATTCTTTCTCTATATCAGAGATGATTATATAAGTAGGTACCTACCCAGTTTTAGATTTTAATAAATATCTAAAACAGATGTAAATACCTCTCCAGATCAGAATACAGAACAAAGTACTAACTTAAAAACTATCGCGTTATTCCACATGATTATAATAGAAAATAACAACACGGGAATTAACGTATTAATTTAATAGAAAATGCGAACACAACTTAAGTTGTGTTATGTTAGTAGAACTAGAAATTATCAGAACAAAGTATCTATGAAAGGAAGCTTTACATCTTCTCAATCACCGCACCTTGTCATAATCAATTAAATTGTTGCGTTTGGAAACTTAATTTATACAAGTACCTATTTGATGAATTAAACTAAGGCTTTTTCATAAAACATGCTGGTCGGGAGTCCTCTCGTAGACTATAGAGAATAATAACTCACTTGTATGGATTAATCATCATTAATCTTGCCATTATTGCATTTTCAATGAACTGACTCGGTACTCTAGTCTCCTTTAGATCCATTTTCGGCCACTGCATTTTGAACAAAATATTAGTAAGTAGGTTAAAGTACCTACTGTTAGCAAAAATTATAAAATATGTACGTTAAGTTAATGTAATTAATATAGGTACAGGACTTACAGTTTTCATTTGGTCCACTAAATGTTCATTACATTTCACATTAAAATAATGGACCAAATCGCCCCCTCCATTAGGGAATATGCCGTGGGTTATTGTTGGGTAACCCGCTACTTTAGCGCCCGAACTTAAGGATTCTACAGACCATCCACTCTTTGGTACAAATTCTAATGCATGGTTCAAAATACAATTTTTTATATTTTCCTCATATCGTGCATCTTCATTTTCATGTTCGTTTGTTGATGTGATGGCTACAGGTATAGGTAGTTTGATGTCCTTTTCAAGTTCGACTTGAGAAAACCTTCTAATAATTCCATTTGAATTATTTATCGATTTAGAAGCAATTGGACCAATTGTTCTATGGACATTCTTCAAAGCTGTTAACAAAATAAATAAACTCAATAGTAAGAAATATTTTTAAGTAGTTGTAATATCTCAATAGGGCCTTTGGACGAAATAAAAATAACTATTACATTTAGGAATTAAAATGATTTATTTCAAAAAAGTTATTATTAGTCACAATTCATTTTCAATCCCTGCATTTTGCAGATATTGATACACTCAGATAAGCGGGCAATGAGTCCCTCAATTAGATGAAAAGCATTTAATGCCGAACTTATTATCTCCTTCTTGTTTTCCTTAGGTATTTGATCTAGAACGTTTCCACCTACATTAATAGAAACATTTGGTTTGTCTCCAGACAAATTTTTTCCTTCCAATTCAATATCTTGAAGTTTCACTAAATAATGTGCTTTAGACATGTTTAATCCAAGTCTCAGTTGTTCTAAATAATTCGTCTCAATAAATGAGAAACAGTCCTGAATTCCAGTAACATTATTCATATCCTTGATTGTCAAAAATCGCAGGAAATTCAATGATGTAATAACATGATCAGCAAGTTCAACAAGATCTGACTCAGCACCATGGGGTAGGCAGCATATTTTTTTTAACATGTTTAAAAGATTAGCCCCAGTGAAACAGTCATCCATTTTACTTTCTTTAAAAGCTTCATTAATAGAGTTTTTATACAAAGTTATAGCATATCCAATCATGCCTGAATGATTGGTCTTCTCAATCAAATACTTGATAAGTGCACATCTTCCCTTATATTCGAATTTATTTACATGACGTCCAATCAGTGTTACAGAACGCCTACGTAGAGATTCATTATTAGAATATATGGCAATATTCACTAATCCTTTGCACATATCATAGTGTACTGATGAGAGAAGTTCCAGTGGTAAAGGGATGACAATACGACTTAAAATCACTTCACATAATGTCATTGCCTTTGCTAAGGGACTATATTCACCAAAACTTAATAGGTGAACTACACAAAGCATGACAGTTTGAATAATATAATGTAAACTGTAAACTTGAGGGATAGCAGTTTCTGGTACTTCAAAATGCCCTGATAATACAGTATAGAAGAATGCAGATAGTGTAGTCATATTAATTTTCTCCCGATGTTCATATGGAGACTTTTCATCATCACTATCATCTTTGGCAGGTTTGTTCTTACTTTCTTTACTACAAGTTTCTACATACACCAGAAATTTAAAAACATTTTTCTCCATAGAGCAAATATCTTGAATAATGTTTGAACAGCTTAATCTGGCCTCACTTTGATCATTACTTTCTGGATCCAAATCAATATAAATGAAAGGTTTTCCAAGAAGACTTATTAAAAATGCAGTTAATATTTGTTTAGTCTTCTCATTAGGTGCTGCTGCTGTATTTAATTCATTAATAAAATACCTGTAGAAAGATGGTAACAAACTGTAGACTTTTGTAATCCTTCTGATGTTAGGATCAGAATCCAGCAACAATTTTTCTTGACCTTCAAGGTGATGTTCTGGTATATGTATATTTTCAATGTACACACTTATAGAGTTTAGACACCACTCCAAAGACCTTCCTCTTTTTAAGGCTAACCTTCTTAATAGGTCTTGTAATGGCGGTAAAATGAGACCGAATTGAGCATCATTTTTAGCTTGTTCAATTTGCTCAATGAATTCTAATAAAGCCTCTTCAGGTGCCGACTTCTCAGTTATTATCGTCAACAACTGCTCACAAACACCATACAGAGATGGCTTAATAATTATAGTGTCATCCTGAATTTTTCCAATGATCATTGATATCAAATCCCAGCAATTATCCTTAAAACTTTCCGCTAATCTCTCCTCATTCGGAACATTTAGTGCTTCCTTATATTTTTCGTTATCCAATAATGTAGAAATTAAATCCACTACATTTATACTTTTACTCATGTTGTAATTTCACTAAAATCTTTCTAAGCAAGATTTTTAATTCCGATAGCTTTAAGTTCTGAAATTCAAGTGCTTCGAATGTAATAACATAACGAGGTTAGCAATATTTCGATTTGCTCCGACATCCGAAAATTATTTTGGAAAATGTCTATTTACCAATAATTCTGATTAAATTACAAGTAATACTTACAGCAAAAAATTCTCTGTAACCTGCTCATACTCAGTATTATTGTTTCAAATGTTGTAGTAATAAATACTTCAAAAGTATATTTTGCGTATGCTAGTATCGAGGTAACGTCTACTTTGAGTGAAGTGAATCGATAATATCGAATATAAATTTTTGACTGATTTCGCCTATCACCGATGCAGTGGTGACAGACAGATTGTTTAATTAAAATGTCAATAAAATCATAGAGCATTATAGAGCTGCAATTTTTCCAAATAAGAACGCCCACTTCTTGGCCCATCGTGATTCGTGTTACAGAATACATACAAATAAATAACGCGAAAATCCATTACTTTATGTTTAACCGAAATCACAAAAAACAACTAATTTAACAGTGGAAACTAAAATAAAAACTCAATCATAATCAAAAATCATCATAGAAAAAATGACAATTGACTAAACTATATCTATCACTGTCGTTTGTATGCTATTTGCATGTCAAAGAACAGAGATGTCAATAAGTTTAAGCTGGGAACACCAGTCCGATTTTTTTCATCAGATAGTCTGATTAATAGTCTGTTCCGGCTATCGGAATGCGTTGGAGCCATTATATTGTTTGAACAACAACACATATCCGATCGGAATAATCGGGTCGGACATCCAAGTCGGCAATTGACGCAATGCGTTTACAATATACTGTCGGTCCGATTGTCTGAAGGCGCGCCTGCATATTTCTGGACGGAGTCAAAATAGACGTTCTATTCCTCCCTCCAATTTGCCAATTGATTCTAACGTTGGCCTACCTCTCTGGAAAACAGGTGTAACTTTATGTTAGTATGGAGATGCACTGGTCCCACGTACGCAACGCACTATACTACTCAATTTATTTGAAATAGAACTGCCTTTATACAATATTACGTAACGTTCATTTAAAATCTTTATTTCAGATATCATAATACGTTGCGTACGTGGGATCAGTTGCTTCTACCATTTTTAGTCAAAGCATGGCACAACTTTTCGTTTTTTTTTCGTGGCGCTACACATTGCGGGTAACGTTACGTTGTACGCATTCCACGTACAACGCTGTCAATGAAACAGCTGTCAATCAAACAAATGTCACAGTTAAAACGTTAAATTGTATTTATTAGATGTTCATCTCACAAATCACAATTCTTAGTTCTCACATGAAAATAAGACTGTCTCACATTCTCACCTCAAATCAACTGACGCTGGGATAAGTTTACATTTGCAGCAAAATCTGCTAGATGCTAATTTCCTTATTCCCGAATTTAGAGTGGTTTCAACCCTATAATGAGCTTACTGAATTAGGACTAGACACAACAAAAGTTTATAAAGATTTATGTTTACTTATTGCTCTAGCGTAGGTATACCTAGAGCAATAAGGCTACCCCTTGCAGTGTTATGCCAGTACTGGCGGTATTTTAGGGCATAATGATAAAATCGAATTAAAATAAGCAACATTTCTTGCAACAAGTAAATTACCTTCCTAAATAAAAATGTCGGCCAAACAGAAGAATATATTTACTCGTAGTAAACCCTTGATGAACATTTATAGTGGAGTAGACCATGAAGGAAAAGAGGTACCTATTATTTATTCTTTTAATACCAGATCATGCAATGTTGAAGTTTTATCTAGTGTAAAATGCACCTTCTATGTGTATAATACACATTACAATATCTATATTGATATAGTCTAAAAGCTTTTTAATTATCTAAGCATTTTCCATATACATATGGAAAGCAGATTGATAAGTCTGAACAATATTTACCATTATAAAAGGATTGTAAATAACTCCTAAACATGATATTAACAGGTAGAAGTAAGAGAAGATGCAGAGCAGCTAGTAAAATGGCATGAAATATCCGATGCCCTGGTTGCAGCTGGATACTACAGAGCCCAACTACAAGGCCTTTCCGAGTTTGACAAAATAGTTGGTGGCCTCACTTGGTGCATTGAGCTGTGTGACATAGATGTTGATGTCAGCCTTCTGTTTGAGGAGAATCTCACTATTGGCAAGAAAATGTAATAAATTGTAGCTTTACTTTACTTATCATATTGTTCCTTCATCTGTCAAGACACCTTCTAAATGTGGCCACTGTTTTACTATTGTGTCTGTAAAGAGTGACAAGTGAGATGATAATCAATGACAGGATTCACAGATTGTGGATTAGATCCAGCAAGAACTTATTTGAAATTTTTGTGTGATTTATTAGTCATTTATACTTAGACACTACTGACAATTTTAAAATGGTACTAATTTCAAATAATTTCTCTCATACATTGAAATGTGTTAGCACACCTCTTTTTTATTGTTTAGTGTCCCTATGTTTAATCTTACACATAAGCTTGACCTTTTTCTTAATTCATATAATATTACTATTTGTAGAGCATTAACAGAAAAAATTGTAAAAGTATTGCCTTCAATGAAATGTCCCTACACCATCGAACCTCATCAAATTCAAGGTTTGGACTTCATCAACATTTACCCTTTGATCTTATGGCTAATAAAATACTCAAGTGAGTTCAGAGAAGCCAAGGAGGATGAGTTACGAAAGTTTGCTGTTATGCAATATGATAAAAGTCATATTTTTGAGGCTGACAGAGCAAGTTTTAAGCAGAAAGAAAAACTGCTGAGAAATTTAGTTATTGTACAGGTAAAGTTATTTTTTAATTATTTTGAAATATAAAAGTTATCGTATGTTAAACATTGCTGCTATCACTTGTATTTTTAGGCTTAAGACGATAGTAAAATCAGGAGCTTGCTACGAATTATAATTTATAATTCTAAATTTATTT
Source organism: Abrostola triplasia (assembly GCA_946251915.1). Lineage (NCBI taxonomy): Eukaryota > Metazoa > Arthropoda > Insecta > Lepidoptera > Noctuidae > Abrostola > Abrostola triplasia. The sequence continues at coordinate 6,056,465 of OX276433.1, forward strand.
TCAGAATTTGTACAAACCATGTCGAGTTCGCAAGAGGAAAGGTGGTCTACCTGCTAATGAACTTGAACAAGTTAATGCCACATTATCTGAATATGACCAACGCATGTTGATGCATGTATCGGCAAACAAGGCAGATGTAAAGGAAGATGATGGATTAGATTTCTTGGTATGGTTTACTGTACTGCCTAGTGTTTCTTTATTGATGTGCAATTGTGTATTGATTATATCTTATTCATATTAACTGTTTTATGTAATTACTTACTAAATGCAACTCTGTGTTTCAGTATGATTATGAAATGACACTGGCCAATCCAAGTGAAATTACTACTGAGGTAAGTGTGGTAATGTATCCAAGCTTACATACCATCTACAATTTATCAATATGTTAAATTATTTTAGTCCACATTAGGTAATAATAGTAGATGGTATAATTTTAATTTCTTTTTTTTAAAGGCTAATAGATATGTCAACGAAGGATCAAAGGAAAGTGATGCTGATACTAAAATACACTATGCAGTGTTACATTCAGAGCTCACTGGCGAAGTTTCAAAAGAGTTAGAGGAAAGTGAAAAACTTAAATATTCTGAGGATGTTGATAGACTCACAAAGAGTATAGATGCATTGGAAAAAGATTTGCAAACAATAAAAGAAACTCATCAAGACAGAATGGAGAATGCCAAACAACAGTACACTGATGTACTTGGCAAACTGCAAAATATCACGCAAAAGTTGATGAAATCCGATGACTTTAGGTACCTCATTTAAATCCTTATTTTATTTCTTTACTCTTAACCAATTTCTGGTGCATTTATTTGAAATATGAGAAAGTAAATCATGTTCTAGTGGCAACAGAGTCCATGTTTTACTAGTTTCATTATTATCTTTTTTATTTATTTTAAGCATAGTTGCATCATTACCTTTTTGGTAGGTACTTAAAATGAATATATGATAACAATAATATTTCGTCTGATGCACCCGACACAAAGTGATAAAAGAATAAAACTTGAGAAAAAAGGCTTTAGCAACTAAAGTTCAATAAAGCTTGTACATATTTTTGTATGCAGGTTAAACATTGATAATATAGTGTGGATGTGGAATAGAAATCCCACTAACATGTAAATTTGTATATTCCCCTTGGTGAGAGTACTAGCTTTATCTTCGAATTAGTAATAAATAAATTTGAATTTCAGTAATAAAGATATGAAACAGTTCTATAAGTTGCTTAAGGAGTTGGCAAGAGAGAGGAATGAATTACTGCAAATAATTGAACATAGAACCAAAGAACATGGTAAACTGGAAGATAAACTAAAGTAAGTATTCTATTCCGTTATTATACACGTAATAATAATTTTGTCGAAATAATTTAAATTCTCCTACTGACCGCAACAAAAGTCGCTTATCTCTTTAACGTTTGTTCGTCACTAACCGCTGATCTTACTTCATATTAAAATATCGTCGCATACAGAATATCATCTCAGAATTAAACTAGGCGCAAGAAGACATCCCTCCTAAATATAGGTAAATGCTTACGCCTCACATATTTTATATAAAATCTCATGTTAATGTATGATTTGTGATTACAATATCATGTGGGGCAAAATAAATGGTTAATATGGTTTCATCGCGCCAAGCCTCACTAAAGTAGGAATTAAAGTAATATTTTAGAATTTCCCAATTTAATCCAATATTGAATTTACATTTTAAGGCACTAATAGAGCTGTTTTAGGATTTTTGAAATTGATATTTCTTTTTATTATTAAATATTCAGGGATGCAAAGGTACCTAATGTAGAAGTCGTAAAACCATTGACACCAGAAGAATTAAAGGAGTTTACCGACAGAGAAGATAAATTGAAGTCGTACATCACGAGTATGAGGCTAGAGCTTGCCAAATTGAACCGCGAGATTTTAAGATATACGACTGCTATCGACGAGGTACCTGGTACTGCTGAACTGTTGCAATATGAGAAGAGATTCATTGAATTATATAATCAAGGTAATATTATAATATGTCATGTATTACGCATTATCCACATAATATTAGTATTGTCCTTTTCTTAGACACAAGTGGGCGACGGACCCTGTAACTAGAACATATATGAATGCATTGCATGCTGGATTTTTCTATGTAACTTACTATAAATGTTTACAGCCTAAAAAATCCTGTTGTATAGTCTGTAGATGTGTACTAACAACAGAACGATTTTTTTCAGTTGCGTCCAAGCATAAGGAAACAAAGCAGTATTATATATTTTATAATACACTACTAGAAGTTAAGCTATATACCTCTAAGGAATTAAGTTTGCTTAACTCCATTTTGGATAATTATGGAGAGTAAGTTTGTTTCTATTTTAAGATATAGTCACACTAAGGTGTAAAGCGGATGTAGGATGTAGTTCTAATTTTTTGGTTGTAGGATTTTATTTACATAAATCAGTTTCTCAACTATTGTACATTTATCAACTGTAATTATTATCTTTCAATGAATTATTATAGGTAATGCTATTTACCGAGTCTTGTGAGTTTTGAGAGCTATAATCGCTTAACTTACATTTTACACACCTTATATATTTACTTAATGCGCTACGCAACTAATCGGTTTTCTTATAAACTTGCCAAACGAAATGTGAAACGAATTACCATCAATACAGTCATAGCGTTAAAATTAACTTTGGGTATAATTTAGTTTATTTTTAATAAAAACAAAATTAAATCAACTTAAAAGAGTGAAACTGTTACAGGGCTATGTCGTCAGCAAGGAACAGAGAAGAGTTTATGAAACAATTTGAATCCATCGTGGACTGGGTCAACCATACTGTTAAAAAAGTAGAAGAAAAATTTAAAAGTGAGAAGGAGCGGAAGTCTGCCCTCTACAACGAATATTCGAGGTTAATGGATGTGCAGCGACAGTACGCTGCTGCGCTGAAGAAGCTGGGTGCACAGAGACAGAGATTGGGGCCAGAGACCAGACACAGTTGACCGACTAATGATGCCCCATAACTTATACCAAGACTCTCGCCATTCGACTGTAATCACATGCATAGTTGATCTAGTCTCCCAGTAATATTTTCAGTAGTTATTTTTTTGCTTTTATATTCATTCCAGTTCTACAGAACAAAAACCCACATGTATAAAATTTAAGACTAAATATAGCTTTTATATTGTTCCAAATGTATTCGTAATACACTGTCTTTGTCAAAGATATTAAATTATTAAAAAATAAACAACTCAAAAAGTATACATACACATAATTGTATTTATTTTTAAACTTGATAATAAAATGTTACAATTAATACTGGTCTTTACATTATCTAGTTACAGTATTAAAGGTACATTAAATTCTATAAATATACATTTATTTTTAATGGACGGAATTTTATACATTGACATGCAATTTTTTTTAATGTGCAAGCCAATAATTTGTGTTACATTAGAGCGTTACTATGCTGCTATGGCCCTTATGAGAGCTGCTGTGAGAGTGACTGTGGCCGTGGCCTTGTGGGCCTGAGCTGGTCTTCTTGTACATGGTGAAGGAGATCAGCTCTCGGTTAGCGTTTGTCATTGCCATGGCGTGAGATACGACGTCAAAGCCGAATAACGCGTGAAGACGGTTCACCACAACCAGTGTGAGGCCCTTTTGTGTTACTCTGACGGTTCGATCCTGATCTGATGATGCTGCGACGGCCATGCCGAAGGATGAGTTCAGCTCCTGTAAGAAACAAGCCATAAGTTTATAATGTGTGATTTGTGGATGTGATGTATCGGTTGAGAGAAGGAACAAGTGTGTGTGACTGTCAGTGGATGGACCGTGTCGTCAAATTACGTGAAATGTTATAAGTACTGTTAATTAAAAGTTTGCTATTTCACTCTAATATACAAAGTAGAGGGTTAAATGCTATACCCCTTTCCCAGTGTAATGACCCACCGATGGGGCATAGCTATTGTTTTAGGTACTATTGTGTCTGCTTCACGCACAGTCAGTGTTAAAATAAAAAAATCGCATTTGATGGTCCTTGGAATAATAGTAACTATTACTAAAACTGGTTTTGCACTCTTTGACTACCACCAAATTGACGAATTTTAATTGTTTGCAAATTTATGATGATAAAGTTTATCCTTGTTCAACAATCAAAAAACTATAATATATCAAAATATTTTTCATAGATATTGACTTCAATACATAATGGACCGAGTTATATAAAATAAATTGTTTTATTTTTTATGTTATTCCCAGTTCCTGAAATATAGTTAGCATTCAGCATCAAGCATTCTTGATTGCGCAGCCCGGTAGGTATACAGGGCTGCGCAATTCTTACGAAGTTATGAAAATCATCAAGATCATAAATTTATTGCCTAGAACATAGCTAGGTAGTATAAGTTATAAGCAGTTCATGAGTCACCATGCGGAAAATTAAGATAGCCCATTGTTGATGGTAGTCTACTTAGTACAAATTAATAACTCATTGTTCTTTGAAAAGTTGGTGATATCCATTCTAAAATAGATCCTGTCCTCATGAAACGTAGAGGCTTCCTTGACTATATTCCGTGAATGTAAAAGTAAGTAAGTAATGCAAGAAATTACCAAATAAAAACATTTATATGTGTCTTATGAATAATTATAGTTATATTAAAATATAGTGGTCATTACCCTCACTAATGAAGCCCGTTCATCATTTTTGAGTCCATACACAGTTGCGCCCTCATCCTTAGATAGATGCGGTGCGCTGAGGCTACCCATGACCATAACGTACGGCATGTTACTTTGTTTACAAACCACACCGCACTAAAATACTTTCAGTTTATCTTTTTGTTATAATTTCGGTAAAGGATCACTGTCGAAAACGTATTTCATTCTAATTGTACTCGCTTTACTGGAAACGGAAACACTGATGATTGTTTAATCTTTCAAACTCCTTTAAATACTACTTCAATCATTAACTCTGGGCAGATAACCCACAAAGTATAGTAAAATAAATTATAAGTATAGAAACCACGCGGCCACACAGCCTGCCGTAGCCGCGACCGCCCGTGTACTCTACTAGTGTGTGAGTTGACTCTGTCCGCCAGATAAGCACTACCTGCATATGTGGTTTACAATGGTATTTCTATGTAGGTGCTTGGTGTATAGATTGCTAATGACGCGCTTATACATGTAGTTGTACGAGACGTGACGTCGGTCACTAAATGACCTTCACGGGTGCTTGCTCTGCGTGGACGCCACGACTCGGCTGGCCGCTGACTCGCGCGCGCACACACTCGCCTTCTCGCTCAGACAGGATATTGTACAGCAGTATGTAAGCAGGTATAATAAAAAGATAAAGGATCATCATGATTTCAATTTAAGTTTTTAGAGACTTTAGCCTCGTGGCGCCAAAACTCTTGCCCGCAGCGAGTAATCAGGAACCTAAGGTATATCTACCTAATTAGTAATAGGTCGTTATTCTAAGTTGATATGTAAATTTTACTTGAGAAATGACTGGCGGTATTTTCAATAAGTCTAGATCACAAAACAAATGTAAATCAAGCTGTCACACGGATATTGACACATTTCAAAGGTCAAAAGTTTGTGTACAAATATTCAAAAGTTATATTTTTTCAAGCTACCTGTAATACCGATAATATATTAACCATGAGCCATTCTATGAGCAGTCCAAGAAACATACAATTAGGTACTTACCAGTATAACATAATTATCTATGTATAACTCGATTAAAAAAGACCACTAGCTCAAGCATTTATAGAAAGGTTTAATAAAAGAAATGTTAAGCACTACCTACCTTCTTATCATGACATCCGCCCCTGATTTATGTACCGGATGATCATATTTCTATAGTCACTTCGTAGCTAGCAAGTATAATTGTCTGTAACAATATCCTTAATTTTACTTGCGATTCTAACGTGTCCTAACATACTTACATGTTACATTAGCAGTGCGGTTACGTACTTCAGTGTATCAATCACATGTTTATTACTATATCAGGTTCCTTGCAGGTAAAAAACTAAAAGCCATCGTACACGATCTGTGCAAACCGCAATCAGAGACATAAATTAAATCTACTTGTTTGTAACCTATAACAATTCATCGACAGCATGGTTTGTTCCAATTATATTGAGGTCGGTTTCCTCTTTAGACGAGTGTGGCTAAATACTGATAGGTACCTACCTATTCTGTTTCTTGACTAACCCGTAACGACTATTTAAGACCAACTAATGAGAACAGAGGCCAACGCCATGACGTGCTACCCCTGGCACGGAGATTTCTTCATTTGGATGGTAATCTATCCACAGTCCCACGCGAAAGCTTGATCAATCATTCCAAGCGGGTATTTACATAGCTACAGCTAACTTATCTTCTACCTATATATCTTAACTTATCTTAATCATAAGTTACTTACTTCATCATTACCAACATCAGCTGTTCACTGCTGGGTATTAGCCTCCTCCGTTGAACGCCACTCAGTGCGGTTTGGAGCTCTTCTGAATGTCCTGGGCTATTTTTGGGTAGTTTAAGTTCCCTAGTTACTAATAATTTTAAAATATCCATAGTATTCGAGACCTATCAGAAGGCCCGACTGGTGTTCGTCCAAACTATGGCTGAACTTGCGACTCGAGCTACTAATGTAAAATGCTTGGAGAGTGCGGGTGTTCTGGGTAAATATGATCTATTTGAATTTTGATCTTTTCGCTGTAATAACAGAAGAAAAACACGCTGCTGAGCACGAGGTCCTGGGTTCGAATCCCGGGTCGGGCAAAGTGTTACTGGGTTTTTCCATTAGGTAATTCTCAGTAACAGCACGGAGTCTGGATCTGTGCCCGGTTGATGGCAATAGGCTCGCCCCCCTATTACATTGGGACCTAAAACATAACTGGCGAAATGTGGGTGTACTATATGTGCGCCTCTGCCTACCCCTTCAGGGAATACAGGCGTGATATTATGTTGTTTTTAAGAGAAGAAGAAGTTGAACGTCACTCATATGTTGCAGATTTATTAAGACCTCTACTGTCAGATGCGTGCAGTACTGTCCGCCAATGTGCTGTGGTCGCAGCAGCAAGACTCGCCGAACACGACGAAGGAGTAGCTAGACAACTACTCAACGGTGGAATGGTTACAATTACTCTTGAAAATCTTAATAAATATAATGTAAGTCAAAAAAAGGAAAATATTTTAATTTCGAGTCACAATGGTTTTATATTATATCGTCTTTTTTCACAGGTGTACTATAAAAGATCTGCGCTTTATTTGATGAGAGCTGTCGCTAAGTAAGTGAACGTATATTTATGGTCACAAGTAACGTAAAACAATGTTGAAAGACAACTAATACCAGCTGTAACTGTCCACCTTGAATGTCAAATCGAACACCACACCTGTTGGCTACCTGCTGGTGGTTTTAGACCTCTATACATATATCTCTGTTAGTCATTAGTGTCTTGGAAAATGTAATGTGTCTAACTATGAAAGTAATAGGAATAAATAAAATAGATACATAATGGGTACTAAACAATAATTAAATACCTAATATAAGTCCGAATATTTGTTATTTTTAGACATAACGAAGAACTAGCCGCTGCGATTGTTAGACTTGGAGCTTTAGAACATATTGTGTCGTGTCTAGAAGACTTCGATACCCAAGTACCTAATTAATAATCTAATTATTTTATGTAGATAGGTATGTACCTAATATCCAGCCAGCCACGGTTTGGTGATACAAAAAAAGAAAATATTATATGCTTTGTTACTAATTATTACAAACGTATAAAAAACATGTGTGGGTAAAGGTAGTGTCTATAAGACCTAGGTACATACAGGCATAAAGCCACTCAAACTCAATTGATGTCTTGTAGATACTTATTCTGTAAATCTGGAATTAAAGTTCTCGAAAAGTTATGGTAATTAAATATTTAAGGTAAAAGAAAATGCTGCGTGGGCTTTAGGATACATCGGGAAGCATAGCGAGCAGTTAGCTGGACTCGTGGTAGATGCTGGCACTCTACCTCTACTGGTATTGGCTTTCCAAGAACCTGAAATGAGTCTTAAACAAGTAAGTCTATACTTCGATGCTTAGAATCTACTGTTGATGATGTCATAGAAATATAGGATACTTTGATACCTATGCAAAAAATATGTTTTTAGATATCTGCTGGCGCGTTAGTAGACTTGGCCCAGCATAAACCCGAAGCTGTAGTAGATGCTGGTGCTATATGCCATTTAGTACATGGACTGGAAAACCAAGACCCTAAACTGAAGGTTATTTGTTTCATACTTCTTTTATTTGCTCCATACTGTGTTGTAATAATTACATTAAATCCAGGTTTCTTCATGATGTTTTCCGTCACCGTTAGCCAGTGATATCTTATAATGACTAAAAAAGTATTATTAACATGGAAAAAGTCATATTGATACTTGCCCGGATTTGAATCTGCAACCTTGTGCATACAAATCCGGTATGTTAACCACTAGGCCACCACGACATACGTCTGTTCCGTAGCATGAACTATCTTGGGATAATAGATGATAAATAAGCGTTTATAGCTAGAAGACTAAGTATTTCGTGACATATTAATTTGCCTGTTTTAATGCTTAGTATGAACGTTGCAATAATTGTATCAAGTTAATAAAACGTTTTTTAACGCCCGTTGTTATCGTTCAGCGTAGCACACTGTGCGCACTGGGCGCCGTGGCCGGTGCGCGCACGGAGCTGGCGGAAGCGGTGGTGGCTGGAGGAGCACTGCCGCCGGCGTTACTGCACGCAGGGCACGATGCGGCTCCTGTGCGCCGCGCCGCCGCCTGTCTGCTCAGGGATATCGTGAAACATTCTGTTGATGTAAGTTTCTGATATCAACAGAACAATCAGGGCGAGTCTTTTTCGTAGTCTTAGCTCTTTTTCGTTCGTTGTTTAACAGTTTTAATGGGTCATATGGTTGCGTTAGTGCTTCTGATTGCAGTCGAACTTGATTCTCCAGCTGCTATATATACCTATTGTATTTATTGTTGTCAACACTAACACAAAACAAAGTATAGGCTAGGATATTTAGTAAAAACAGTAGATATTAGTCTTATCAGGAACGTACCTATAAATTCACACTGCTCTATAAAATGGGAAATGTGGCTCGATGTTCATCTTAAATATTTTTTCAGTTGGCGCAGCTTGTTGTGAATACAGGTGGATGCGGTCCCTTAGTGGAACTATTGGGAGAGTCAGCTGGAGGAGCGCGCGTGCCTGCGTGTATGGCGCTAGGATTCATCGCTGGTCAGTCGGACCAGCTTGCTATGGCAGTTATTGAATCTAAGGTAGACTATCTATTAAGATTAAGTTACTTTTCTAAACACCTAGAAAAATGCAAGTATGTAACTAATCGATACCTATACTTATTAACGTGTATTAAAACCTTATATCTGCATTTACATTTCTTGCTTATAATTTCGAAACATAAGTTACCAATATTTTTCTTTTGATGCTTGACATTGAGTTGCTTACCTTGTTTAGCTACTTACTATGCTGACTGTAATACCTACTTAAGTACACAAAAAGTGTGTTAGCTGGTTTTATCATAAAAAACTGCTTATAATATACGTACACAAAAAAGTAGGAACGATTATAGCGATAAGAGTCCGGTCTTATCGCTATAAATCCTCATGGATCTTATACAACCGGCTTCTAACTAGAGTCTAGCGCCGAAAAACAAGGTCGGATTTCTCCTCCCCCTTCAACTGTCTTCTTAGCGCACACCACTTCCTCACAAGAAATTAATATAGCTTTACTCAATAAAATAAGCTACTTCATCATGTGTTATTGATTGTAAAATCCTTAAAATAATTTTTCTTTGTTTGTAGGCTATTCCAGCATTAGTTGAAATACTTCAAAATATCGAAGCTGAAGATGCGGAGCTCTGTGCAGCAGCCTGGACTCTTGGTCATGTCGCTAAACACTCACCGCAGCATAGCCTCGCCATTGCAGTTGCTAATGCTCTGCCTAGATTGCTCCAGGTAAAACAGTATTACGAGGGTTCTACTGTACTGGTAACATTACGTTTTTTAAATAGAATCATACTTTAATTCGTTACATTTTAGTAAGGCCTCATTGGTTTAGTTAGTGGTTGCAGAGCGCGACTGCTGAGCTCAAGGTCTTGGGTTTTATTCTCGAGTCGGGCAAAGTGTTACTGGGTTTTTCTATTAGGTCATTCTCAGTAGCAGTATGGAGTCTGGATTTGTTCCCGGTTGCTGGTAATGGGGTCACCCTAGGGACCTAAAAACTTAACTGGCTAAATGGGGGTGTACTATATGTGCACCTCTGCCTACCCCTTTGGGGAATACAGGCGTAATGTTATGTTATGTTTAAGTTTTAAATTCCTGTTCGTTCTTATTTTACAGTTGTACACAAACCCTAAGTCATCAGCAGAGGTGCGAGCCAGAACATCCTGTGCTTTGAAACAGGCCCTACAGTGCTGCCTGCATCGGCCTGCACTAGAACCTTTGTTGCACTCTGCACCTGCTGGTATACTCAAATATGTTCTAGCCCAATATGCTAAGGTCAGTTATTTCTAATTTATTAATAGTTCCTAAATTTTTGATTCAATGTTCTGTAGTGAGAGTAGGATTTTTAGATACTGTTGGTGTCCTTTTGTAATATCACAGGTGGGTAGCAAATAGTGGTTGTCACTAGCACAATTATGTTTATTTTAAATATTTGTATCACAGACCCAATTGTTTTCTTTAAAAAGTAATTTTACTCTATTTTAGACTGTTTAATAAACTGGACCATCATCAAGATTATCATCTTCATCATCATAATCTTCACCATTGTCGAAGTAGTTATTAGCATAGTCTGTGCCATCATCCATTTCTAATTCTTCTTCATGTTCATCTTCTATCTCTTCATCGTCATTGCCTTCCTGGTTTTTCACAGCAGTAGATTCATTTTCATCGGCATCCACAGTTTCGATGTCGTCTTGGGTTTCTTTCTTCTCCAATGTCTGTAGTCTCTTAGCTATGGCTTCGGGGTCGACTAGTTTTCTTTTACGAGCATTACCGTGAAGTCTTTTGGCTTGTGGCCTTAGTTCTATCGGCATATTAGCCCACACGCAGTCCAATATTTTTCCCTTCGTTGCATCAAGAGCTAACATTTTATACTTATCTGAATATCGTTCGACGCCGTCTGTTTGCGTCTTTACCTTTACATATGCTGGCGACTCATGTAGGTATTCAATAAATAAGTCTTTTACGATTAACATGTAGTCAGTGGCAGCGTCGCATGCTAATGGAAGTGGTTTAGCTTCGAGCTTTGGAAACAGCGGAGGAGGTATTAATGTTTGTGGAGTATTATCACCTCTAGCTATACCGAGTGCTTGTAATTGATCATGAGTTAATGACAACCCACTGCCACCCCGGCCTCTTCCTCTTCCAGCCATTGTATTTCAATTTGATTGGATTTAACCTTAAAAGCTACACCATGACAACATTGGCAACTCCAATTTGTTTACATTTTTACACTTGACAATGACATTCAGAAACTGCCGTGAATTAGTGATGTGAAAAAAGTTTTCCTACTTTAAAATCGACTATAGTAGTATAATATAGTAATTTATTTTCAATTTTCTAATCTAAGTTAAATATTTTGTTTTAGATTTTACCAAACGATGCGAGAGCTCGAAGATTATTTGTAACTACAGGTGCTCTAAAACGCGTTCAAGAAATCGATACAGTTCCAGGATCATCACTTAAAGAGTATATAAATATTATAAATAGCTGCTTCCCAGAGGAAATTGTGAGGTATATATTTAATGATTTTATATCAAACATACAACTACTTATTATCTTACTTTTAGATAAATCTTAAATTGTTTCATATGTTTTGTTTCATATTAAAGTGGTTGGTTTATATTTTTTTGCAGATATTACACTCCGGGTTATTCGGATTCATTACTGGATAGAGTAGAAGCTTACACGCCACAGGTATTTAAAGCCGGGTACTCACTAGCGAGCTGTAACTGTTGTACGTTACTGTTACTAAAAATCATAATGTGTACATGTTTCGGAAGCGGAACGTGCTATATTTTCAGCGAGCCGCCGATGACTAGGTATTCATTCTGTAACTGTTACCAATACACATAGTGATCGCGAACTCTACATTAATTAGAACCTCGTTACTGTGTCAGTCATAGCTCGTTTATTGATTACGCTTGGTAGACGTCGTGAGCAAAGATCATTACACGCGTAAACGCTAGAAGTGTATTTGTTCCCTAACAGTTACAGCTCGCTAGTGAGTACCCGGCTTTACGAATGTCTAAGGTATTACTATTTACTGACATCAGTCTGTTTATGAGAAATAAAACTAATACATTTACTTTTTTTTAGATTCCGGAACTGTTTACAGACAGAGTTCCTAGTGACTGCCAAAGCGAATTAACTATAGAAAATGCGAACTAATAATATTTTTTGACATTTTATTTAATAAAAATGCTTTAGTTACATGTTACGTTTTATTTAAAGTCCACACCAATTTTTGTACTTGAATAGTTCTGCCTCCTATATTGGTTTTTTCCATCGCCATTGATTGACTTGTAACTCTGTAACTAAAGATACCATGCAGGTATTAGCTATCAATAGATACAATAATTGTTTTTAGTAAGTACTAAGATCTAAAACACAGCAATGGAGATAGGTTTGCAGGGCACACCAACATAGATGTTATCTCCATTGTCGTGTGTACATATTTAGAGTAATCGTTAAAATTGCGGGTAACAATGGCAAGTTTCCGTTCCAATAACGAAAGCGTTAATTAGATACTTACATAGGTACTTACTTGTATTCATCTCCAGCTAACATATTTAGGACTTGAATTCCTGCAGTGTCAACCTCTAAGAACTTTTCTTCATCGATATTAACCAGATTTAAGTTGTTGAATTCTTGTCTTAGGTTCAACACCTCTCCTGACTGCAACCCCTTTTAAAACGTTCCAATTTGCATTAGATATACATATTATTTATTAGGTACCTATTTAATAATAATAAAATTTATTTCAGAACCAGTCCATAACATTATAGCACAACAGTAGGTACATACAATGAAATAAACATCTCTGCATCATCAGATCCCGCATCATCTCGTCCCACCGATCTGCAAACACCCTAAGAATACTGCTAGTGCTGGCGCGACAGCCTCAGCAGTACTCGTCCTACGTCCTCGCTCAATGTCACAATCGTCTTTCAAACTTTCAGTAACCCAGCTTACTTACATTTACCTACTCTACGAATAGATTCTCCACACAGTGTGACAGTAGTGGAAGATGAATATGTCATACGGCCTGTTTAAAAAAAACCATCGGTTCGCTCTTAGTAACATTATGTTTCAGCCCATGATCCTCGCATACAGCGATCAGCCGCCTCAGAGCGCCAATCGATGGGCTCAGCTACATCATATTATCAGCATAACTGATATTGCCCCCTTGCCTCACTCGAACCAATACACATCCGAATGCGAGCTAGTCTACTTCACGTTATTAGTGGCCACTAACTGGGCTTTGCTCAACAGTGGACGTATTCCAGCTGATGATGATCATCCGTGAGGAGTTTCATTTTGCTCATCAAAATTCAATGTCAACGTCCAACATTTTTTTCTTTCAAAACTCGATTCTGGTAGCTAACAGGGGGTATCACATCACACTACAACTTTTGAGGAGCGTAGTACCTACTGGGATAATGGACCACGTAATTTGCAACATTGTGTGGCTGTTATATTAATTAATTAGGCAACAGCAAAAAATATATATGTATATAGAAATTATTTTAGACGACCTCTTTGTCAATATATGTTGGAAGAAGGCTCTTTGATAAACCCATAATTTTTTAGGTCAAATATCAATATCGCTAAAAAAATTCTTACATTTAATAAAAAACAACAAACCACAGTTAGTAATATATTTTTGAGAATCGCCGTAATATCGTTTTTTTATCCCTGTTACCCACCACTATCGAGATTTTTTTAACGTCACGAAAGCTTGATACTAATTACAATAATAGTGGACTCTATAATAATATACAATTTTTCATGGTTTATTCCTATCTGCCCCCTTCGAGCTGGCCACCCGGTGGTTAATGGCACTTATTAAGTGTTATCTGCCCCCCTTCATTTTATAATTAGGTGGTCAATTAGATAAATAATCATTTTTTATAAAAATAATCAAATCGCGTATAGATCGGAATAAGCGCCGTACTCTTAGATTGAATCACGCGTTCCCGCCACAGTTAGTGCCACTCACCACCCCGGTGGCAAGCTCGAAGTAGCCAGATGGGAATAATCCTTTTTCACCAGTGAGAATAGATAATTATACCTATTAGTAACTCCGCGTTAAGTTCCATTTCATACCTGTATTTTACAGGATGTGAAGCCAGTAGTCTCCAACTCCGTTACTGTCACGTAATGCATGTTCAGTGAACTATCGCTAACTGATATTTATTAGTATTTTCTACAATTTATAGGCTTAAAATTATCATTATTGTACATATTGGGAGGATGTGGTAAATTGATAGGCATAGTATTTTATACACATTTATTTGTAATACACTCGCGAGCAAAAGTATGGAATCACTTACTTGAAATTTGCTTCGCGCAATCTGAGTACTAAATTATTCTGCTAATATTAATAAAAATGGTACCATTTTAAAGATTAAACTGTTACCTTTAAATTGATACCAAATTCATTAAAATCACACCAGTATTTAAGGAGCTATCCTGGATTAAGTGAAGGAGTTAAGGAAAACCTAAGGATAATGAAAAAATAATGAATGAAGAAAACAACAAAAATTGTGTAACAAAAACTTTAATTGGCTTTAAAATTAATTTTCAATATTTTGTGTTCCCTCCCCTCGCCCTTATAACTGCTCGAAGACGGTTCTTCATTGATCGAATCAGCTTCCGAATTGATTCTTGCGGGATACCTTCCCACTCCTCTATCAAAGCCGATTTCAGCTCATCTACACTTGAAGGAGCAAGATTTCTTGATCGGACCCTCCTCTTCAATTCATCCCACATGTGCTCAATGGGATTTAAGTCCGGGCTGAGCGCTGGCCAGTCCATTGTGGCGATACCGACTTCTTCGAGGTATTCAGTTGTGGCACGGGCAGTGTGACAACGAGCGTTATCGTGCATAAGGAGGAAGTCATCACCGATATATCCCGCGTAAGAAAGGACATGGTCCTGCAGAATATCGGTAATGTAGCGGTCTGAAGTTAGACCGCCTCCTCTTCCCCCGCCAGGCACGAAAACCAGCTCCGTTTTACCGTCGAAGGAAATGCCGGCCCACATCATACAAGAACCACCGCCATACGCCACTGTCTCAGCAAAACAACACTGTGCATATCGTTCCCCAGGCCGCCTGTAGACCCGACCTCTTCGGTCGCTGCCATGCAAACACATTCTGCTCTCGTCGGAGAACAGGACACGCTTCCATTGCTCAACCTCCCAATCAAGATGAGAGCGAGCAAATTGAAGACGTGCTTGTCGGTGGCTTGCCGTCAGTTTCGGGCCTGTGGCTGGCCTTTTTGGAGTTAAATCAGCTTGCTTAAGTCTTCGACGAACTGTCCACTCGCTGGCAGCTACTCCACGAACATTTCGGAGCTCCTGTTGGACGTCGACACCAGTCAAATGTCGATTTCGAAGAGAGGTTGACACGATAAAACGATCATCCCTCTCCGATGTGCACCGGCGCCGTCCAGATCTTGGTCTCGAGATAAAGCCACCAGTCTCCCGAAAGCGTTTATAAACTTTTGAGACACAGGACTGGCTTATGTGGAGCTGTCGTGCGACAGCCCTCTGGCTGAGCCCTTCTCGCAATAGGGCGACGATTTGGGCGGCTTCTGTAGGTGTAGTATCCATTGTCGTCCAAATTCAAGGGTCAAAATTAGCGGAGATGTGTACCGGTCAACGTTTGAAAGCAGACTGATAAAGAAAATCCGATAACACGTGCTTTTATAGGGGGTCAATAGGGCGCAAGTCGTGACCTATCAAACATATCTTTTTCCTTACTTCTTGACATAATCCAGGATAGCTCCTTAAATACTGGTGTGATTTTAATGAATTTGGTATCAATTTAAAGGTGACAGTATAAACTTTAAAATGGTACCATTTTTATTAATATTAGCAGAATAATTTAGTACTCAGATTGCGCGACGCAAATTTCAAGTAAGTGATTCCATACTTTTGCTCGCGAGTGTATAATCATTGTGTCCTAGCTTGGTTCCTGTGTTGTTGGTTTACATTTCCCGTCCCTATCTACGGCGACGATCTGGAAAGATAAAGACAGGGTTAATCACTGTCAGATATAATAAAAATAGATTTTATTCAATAGCTTGATCAGACTATAGGTTATCTTCAAAGTATTCAAGATATATGCTTGTCTAAAAAAATCATCATTGAATTGCTTGATATGGAATAATAATTAACAATTAGGCGCTAACAGCTCTTACACTTTTAGAACTTTGGTTTTAATTGAATAAACATTTTGTGAAGTTACTCATAATAAAAAATACTGCTTAATATGTAGGTTAATTATCTACTGAGAAGTGTCGAATAAATTAAGATTTTAAATGTCTTTACCTTGATACCAGTTTTTCCGTGGTCACTATTTGCCTTCACTGTAAGTTCATCATCAGCCGGAAGACGTCCACTGCTGAACAAAGGCCTCCCCCTTAGAACAGTTAGTGTTAGTTGTACCTGAAAAATGTTTTAGGGTTAATAAGACGTGTCGTTGCTTTATGTTATTTAGTAATGATTGAAATTAATTTTCAGATGTTACCATACCATATTTCTCCCCACGATTTTGTGAGACAGGGATAACTAAGATATTCATCATAAAAAAATTGATTTGTAATATTAAAATAAATATTATGATTTTGATTTAATTTGTATATTTTAAGCAACTATTAATTTATAGTAATTACTATTAAATCTTTGGTACATAGTAATATTTATCTTTTCTTACCACTAACGGGATTTTTGATGTCGTTTCATTTTGGTAGACGTAGGTTCCTAAAATATAATAATAAAAATGAGTACACTATTTAATATATTTATATTATGATTACTAGTACTGTAATATAAATTCAGATGTTACCATACCATATTTTTCCCCACGATTTTGTGAGACAGGGATAACTAAGATATTCATCATTTAAAAGGGTGGTGGGATATTTTATAATTAAGCAATTTAATTAACGTAATTAATACTGTCTAGTAATTCAGATTTGGAGTTAACTATGTACATACTAAACACTACCACACACTTACCTAATGTGTCAGCTTTGCATTTTTTCATGTAGAATAGTGGCAGAGTACCTGAAAGGGTTTTTGAATTAATAAATTGTTCACGCTTTTGAAGTAAGGAGCTAATCATGATGTTTTTATTCAGATGTTACCATACCATATTTTTCCCCACGATTTAGTGAGACAGGGATAACTAAGATATTCATCATTTAATTGCTTTTGATATAAAAGGTTTTGATTATTGCAGTTAGTTTATTTAACAACTCACCACATCATAAGCAACTATGTTCTTCTACTTAATAGACTTCTCTGAATCTGAAATAAAAAGTAAGTAGTTTTTAATAACAAGACGATATAGTAACTTTGTAAAATATAATGAAACTAGTTAAAATCAGTTAATATTTTATCATCAAAAGTATATGATATATGCTTGTTATTTACCATCATTTCAATTCACAGTAACATGAATAAATAATTAGTTAATTCAATATAATACATACCTCCATAAGCTGTGGCACTTGGTGTCCAGTGTTTACTGGGACTGCTTTAAAGATCCTGTAACCATAAAAAACACTAACTTAGTTAAATATTTTAAAGATTTACAGTAGATAAACAATAGTACGGTATTTTTTCAGAAAATCGATCAACATATATGTTCAGACTGGGGCGATATTACAATCATCACAAAAAATAAGCAAAATATATTATGAGTTAAAGAGGAATAATGAATACATTTACTTACTCTAATGAAGCACCTTTACTTTTCAGAAGTATTCAAGGTTATTTCTTTTTTGGTTTTTCTGTAATAATACAAAGCTCAATTAAAAAATATAATATATAATTGCATATAAATTCTGTAAGGAATATAATATTCAGTAAATCGATCAACACATTTGTTCAGACTGGGGCGATATTACATTCATCATGAAAATAAAAATGTTAATATCATTATTGGTTAATGAGGAATATAAATTTACTTACTTTCAATTAGCAGGAATCATTGCCTTTTCAGGAGTGTCCAAGTTTATTCATTTTATGAGTTTCTGTAACAATACAAAGTTCAAATAAATATATATTTATACCATATGTTATGAATGCTTTAAATAATATATTTTATTCAGTAAATCGATCAACACGTTTGTTCAGACTGGGGCGATATTACAATCATCACATAAACAGTTATATAATATAATTGGTTAAAGAGAAATATAAATTTTACTCACTTTCAATTAAGAGTCACCATTACTTTTTCAGGTGTCGAAGTTTATTACTTTTTATGTTTCTGTAACAATACACAACTCAGTTAAATAAATAAAAAATAACAATATCATTTATTATAAATACTGTAAGGAATATAATATTCAGTAAATCGATCAACATGTTAGTTCAGACTGGGGCGATATTACAATCATCACAATATTATTCTTCAAACATATACACACTATAATTGACTTTGTATCACTCTAAGATGACTATTAGTTGAACACTCTTTTTGTGATGAAGTATTAAATAAATAAATAGTCTATTTAGTAAATCAAGAGAAAATCAATGCAAAAGAAAAGCATTTTAATTTTACCTACTTAAATCATTGTTATTTTCAAACGTTGATAATATAATTGTCATATTGGCGATTAAATTATTTATTTCTGTATATTTATTATACTATGTCTAAAAGTTAAGATCAATAATAAGTCTGCTAGGGGTGATACAAGTCATCATTTAATATTAAAAATACTACTTTTAAGTTTTATTATCATAAATTAGTATTTACCTTTAAAACATGTCAGGGTAAAGGAACTCCCACATTTTGCAGGTGTTTCATCTATGAACAAAGTAAAAAATAAATTAGGAATTAACAGGTACTAACACTTGCAAATATTGCTAAAATTTGAGTATTTGTCACACTCAACCCTTGGACATACAACTATAGTAACTGGATGTCTTACACAGAGTGTGATAATGTTCCTATCCAGAGTCAAGTATGCACGACTTGGCTGTGCACACATCGGCTTTGGTAGGGTGTATACTAGGTTAATTGTAACACATTTGGGTAAGTTATATACACATGTGGCATATTAGTAACCAAGAATGGCTTAAAATAAGCCGAAAATTATATTGGAAAACTTATAGGTAATATTGGCTCATTATTATCTATTAAAAATTTATTATAAATTGTTAAATATTATTTACCTTATTATGAAGTTGAAGTAGAATATCATGCCAAATGATAATGACAGCAGGATGTGGGTCACCTATTAACAGATAAGTTTTGGTAAGAAACTGTTCACAATAGCACATTTCTATCATAATAGTGGATCAATAATTGAAATTTGTCACACTCAACCCTTGGACATACAACTATGGTAACTGGATGTCTTACACAGAGTGTGATAATGTTCCTATCCAGAGTCAAGTATGCACGACTTGGCTGTGCACACATCGGCTTTGGTAGGGTATTGCTACTTGCCCAGGTGTGAAGATACTTTTAACAGTAGTGAACCAAAGGATTAATTCCAGGCAAGTAACTAACAGAAGTGAACCAAAGGTTCAATTCCAGGCAAGTAACTAACAGTAGTGAACCAAAGGTTCAATTCCAGGCAAGTAACTCTGGGTTCACTCCTCCAGCCATAATTACATTAAAAATTAAAAACTATAACAGTACGAACGTTGAACGAAAATTGTAAGTTGATATTTACCTTATTCCTCAACATTTGTTCACCATGTAATCTGCAAATACAAGAATGAAGATATAAATTTCCAAAACTTTTGCATAATATCTAAGCTTGCATATATGGTAAAATTATCAGTTAGGTGGTAAGTTTGAAATCATGAGTTTCATACGAACGAGACTATAAAATTATTCATCATATAAATGTCCTTTAAGATTTTAAATAATTTCAATAAAGTTGAAGTAAAAATTGAAAAAAAAAACTACTTACATTTTAATTCTCCTGGTATTCAATTTGTGGCCATGTGGCATTTATCAACCCTGTTAACAATAAAATAAACTATTTGAATAAATAGCATAACTTTTTATGACACCCTAGGTGTGTCAGGTAATATTCAGCAAAGTGGTGTTTGAAATCATTGAAGTTCATACGAACGAGACTACAAGATAAATTCATCATAATAATATTCTTTAGGTTTTTAAAATACTTTTTTTTTTATCAATAATGTTGAAGTGAGAAATAAAACTTGAACGTAAAAAAAGGATTTACATTTTAATTCTCCTGGTATCCAATGTGGCCATTAAACAAAAAAATTATGGTGTGTCAGTAAAAATTAAAGGTGTCGGGTAATATTTAGCTGGTGTTTGAAATCATTAAGTTCATATGAACAAGGCTACAAAATTGTTTTGGAAGTATAGTTAGCTATCATTGAAATACTTTCCTTTGGTATCAATTAAGTAGAAGTGAGAATTAAAATAAAAAGGACTTACATGTTAATTTTCCTGGTATCCAATAAGTGGCCATGTGCTATTTATCGAACCTGTAAACAATAAAACAAACCATATAAAAAATAGCACAACTTTTTGTGACACACCTAGTTGACAGGTTATATTCAGTGGTGACTTTGAAATCATTGAAGTTCATATGAACGAGTCTACAAAATTGAATTCATTATTTAAAGCTTTGATATGGTCAGTCAGTGAAGTAAGGATAGGTAATCGGCATAATAACTTACACTAGTTTGCACTAACTTCACTGCATCTAGCCGCATCTGAAATATAAAACATTTTGAGTAAAGAAAAAACATTTATATGTTCTAAAATATTAACTAAACTCACCTATTACAAGTCAAAGGACTGTTTATTATAAGTAACAATAACACAAAGAAATGGCTTAAGAGTAATTCTTTATTTTTATCAGTCCCTCGATAGTCACACTTCAAACTCTTTTAGACACTAAAGAATTACTTCTTTGCCGGTTTCTTGCCGCTAGGCTTCTTAGTGCGCACCTTCCTGGCGGCCGCCTTCGGTACAAGCTTCTTGCCGAACGTGCCGGAGCGCGCTGCTTTAACCTTCAAGCTCTTGAACACCGCTGTCCTTGCACGGTTCCTCTTGACGCGTGCCGATGTAAGCTTGAAGCGGTCGTAGTCTGTCATCTGAGCACGTTTTTCTTTGTTAGCGAGCTTAGTCGCCCACTGACTTTCTGTCCACTTCTCGGTTAGTTTGGAGTCTGTCCATGCTTTTCTCACCATACGTGTGGGAGCTGAGAATGGGAATCTAAGACGGAACTTCGTAAGATGCAGCTGGTTGAGGCGGATTTGTTGACGTGAGACGCCGCTGCAAGGCCCGTCGACGAGAGCGCGGGTCTGGTCAATAATATCGACCACGCTTACTAACTTTCCCTTCAAAGCACCATCAGCTACCAGGGCAACGCGCCCTGGCTCGACAAACCGCGCAAAAGGCATGACGTCCTGGAAACAGACGATTGCACGTTAATTCCACTCAACTACACGACATAGCCGTCACTTATCGATTATCACTGCAGGTAATAAACCGAAAGCGAATGAAAATATTATCTTTGACTGAATCGACATGTTGTGACGAAAACGCAGCATGGTTCAGAATGATCAGAAACTTATTCTTCACTAGGATCAAAGCAGATAGAATTATTCTAACCTTACAACGTCTTTACACAAACACTGTATTCACGAAAAGAATTACTGCCTTTCCGGTTTTGTTAGGCGAGTCAGTTTGACATCGGGTAAAAAGTTGCTATACCAAAATTTCCAATAAAATATTACTTATTGTGTACTGTATTTCTCTTGTCTATGATAAGTGACAAGTTTTATGCTTACTTTTTTTACATAATTATTGTAATTATTAATTAGTCTTTTGTAACACAAGCTTATGTAAATCATGATTGATTAGACGATACAATTACTTAAATGGTAGAAAAACATGTCGGTGATTTTAAAAGTACTTTTTCGTTAAACATTTGTGCGAGTTTTGCACAGACATAACTCGCCACGGCAACGGCACGACTACAAAACGCACTACGGATTCCAGAACAACTAACACGAACGACTCATGTGGCGTGTCATTAATTTATTATAAACTACATTATAATATCATAACCTGTAACTTATATATAAATAAAAGTGATAGTGTGAGTTCGTTAAAAATTTAAATATGTTCTAATAGGAAAACCCAATAACACTTTTGTCCCAACCAGGATGCAAACCCAGGACCTCATGCCCAGCAGTCGCACTTAGACCAACTAAGTGTTAACATATTATTTTTATAATAGAAATTTGTTGTTTGTGGTTTTGCGGTGTTTAAACATACACGTTCTATTCGTGTCGTGGAAACGAGTCATAAACTGTGCTCATTTAAGGCGGAAAATTTGAATGTTGCTACGCATGGTATGTTGCTACGCAACAGCGTAAATACAACAAAGGCTCTCAGGCTCTGTTAAGATTACATTAAGAAAATAAATACGAGCTCTATCTACAGTTATATCTAGTAATTACTATAATTACGCTATTAATAAACAGAAGTATAAATAACTATGCGTTTAAAATATTCAAAAACGCTTTTGGAAGCGCAGGTATATGTGGGCAACATTTGAAGGAATTGGACGATATTTGCTAATCAACGACACTGAGATGATTTATGCAAATATATTTTCAGGATACTGAGAGTCCCATAGCAGATATCTGCTGGTCTCCAAACAACGTGAAGTTAGCCGTAGCCACATGTGATAGATTAGTGCTGTTGTTTGACCGCGATGGCAACCGCCGTGATAAATTTGTCACCAAACCTGCAGATTCTGCAGCGGGGAAGAAGTCATATGTTATCACAAGTATGGCCATGTATTATTAATAACAAAAGCGTGTCCTATTAGCCACCCCTGCTTATCCTATCGAGAATTATGAGCGATGTTGATTGTTTTCTTTAGGTATTTCTTCAATACCCACCATGCTTCACACTTTACCGATTCGATCTAGGCTTTACGTTTATGTAGGTATCTACTTAGTTATTATGTTGATATATATATTTAATTAAATTATGTAGTTTTCTCGTAACAGCGTCGAGTTATTTCTCCCTCTCTTGCACCACAACAATGAATAACCATTACTCAGTACTTTCCTCTCACTATTCAGACTGGATTCTGTTGAACTCTGCATACTAGACTACGGCTACTTCACAGGCATATCATTCAGCGAGAACTCGGAGCTGATTGGCGTGGCACAGAGTGACAACATGGTGTTTGTATATCGAGTGGGCGCAGACTGGAGTGGCAAGAAGGTGATATGTAACAAGTTCCCGCTGACTGGTGCACCTATGTCACTGTTACCGGCAGAAAATGGTTTTTATACCGGTACTAGCGATGGCAAAATAAGGTGAGACGAATATCTATTGAGATATTTCGTCAGTAAAAAATCTATATTTCAAAAATATTGGTATATTTCTGTTTTTTTTATTCCATACATTTACGTAGAACGCTGGATTGCAAGATAAACAAGAGTAGCAGTATGTGGACAGGAGGAGCATGTTGTGTGTCGTTGGCACGTGGCGGCGAAGGTACGCTGGCATCCGGCCATGTTGATGGCACCCTCTACCTTAATGGACGACTATTGCTGCGATATGCACTACCTCCGACAGCTCTAGTCCTCCTGCCACCATATGTAAGTACTGTGGTAATTTTAATTTTCTTTGATTTCGTTATGACGCGATATGATGTAAACTTGCGTCGCGCGTCGTAAGCAAATTAGTGAAATGTGGATTTGTGAATCTTTAGTAGCTATTAGCTAAGCGTGTTCGAGGTTTTACATGTCAAATAGCTAGACGCATCGAAAAAAATCCTTACCTATTTATGTATGTATTCCGTACAGAAAAGAATAGAATACCTATGTATTGTATTCCGCATGAGGTAGCCGCTGTGTCTTGGTCAAGGCCAGAGTTCCATTATGAAGTTTCCCTTTCTGCCTGGGGTTTCCTAGATAAGTTAAGACTTAATTTTTTGCACAGTTAGTAGTGGGGTCGTGTGATGGCCGTGTCTCTGTATACGAAGCGCAACGAGGGGCTCTTCTTCGTAGCCTGGAGCCTACACTGCTGCCTGATCGTCGGGATCTAATATCAGCTGCTCCTAGCCCTTCTGGTCAGGTAATTGTAAAACAAACAAATTATTATTGTTTAAACAACCAATTATTGTTTAATCCTTAATATTTTAGACGGTAGCATTTGGCGTGTTTGACGGATGCCTTGTAGGCGAGATGAAAGAGTCTGGCAACATGGAGTTGGCGATGTTTAATATTCCTAATTTCTACGCGGCGCGCGCGCTCGCATGGAGCGGTGATGGAACTAAGCTAGCAATAGCTTCGCAAACAGGCGCTGTAATACAATTGGAAGCTGTACTGAGGTACGCTTTTAAAAATTGCCCTCCTTTGTACTGTAACTAATTGTGTCTAATTAAAAAATAGTTTGGATTTCTTTATTTATAGGTAATATATAATATATATATAATTTACAATCGGTATTCATCTGGAGAAATAATGAATCACGTTTCACATTTTCGCTCATTTTTTACTGTTTGCCCACTCATGAAGTGTATGTATACGTATCTATCCTCCCAGACGTTGGGTGTGGCGCGACACGGTGGAGGTGCAGCACGTGAGCGCGCGGCAGCTGGTACTGTCCCGCCTCGCCAACGACGCGCTGCCTCTCACTGTCACCACTAAGCACGCACCCGATATCTTTAACGTGCGGTTCATTGGTCAGTTGGAAGCGTAGAATTTTTCTTGCAAAATTACGATACTATTGCCAGCAAAAAGCTACTCACATATAATTGCTAAAATGAAAATATTTGGTTAGGTACTCAATGCAATTGTAAATTTAAAATAGTGAGACCGTTAGACATTTTGGATATTTACAGAAGTTATGCTAAGTGTGTAATTACAGGTAACGATTGGTATGCGGTTTGCCGTACTAGCAGTACGTTAATTTTATGTGACATAGCACGAGGCTTGACCAGCGAGGTATGTAAACATATTATATTACGTAGTTATATATAACACATCTCAGATTATCGCAGCTTCATTAAAATGGATAAGGTACTGTAAATATTAAAAAAAATTGTGGAGTACATGCTACTAAAGAATTATGTATATTTAAATAGGGTCAACATTTCTGCCTTTTTGCAACGATAACTTTTGTTATTTTTACTACTTACTAATGTACTGTTGTAGATTCCGTGGTCAGGTGGCGGGGAACGAGTATACGCAGCTGTGGGAGGCGCATGCCTCCTGCACAGGGCTGGCGAATTGAGTGTTGTTGAATATGGTCTCGATAAAGTGCTGCATACTGTAAGTTTTAGTTAGTGATTTCATTGTAAAATAAACGGAATACCAGAAGATTTATTGGGGGCGTAATTTATGCATTAGGTGCGGACTGAACGTGTGAACCCGCACGTACTAAGCGTCCGCATCAACGAGGGCGCCGCCAGTGGAAGTGAGATGAGCGACCGCAAGCACCTAGCATACTTACTAGATAGGCAGACCATAGCCGTTGTAGACCTTGCGACTGGTAAGTTATTTTAGAGCTTCCGCGAGTCATGATACTTCCGGCGCACCCTGGACGGTCAACCTCGCTACTATCCTTGTTGCCTGATCAATCTCTACGCCACGGCATAACTTATTTTTATGTGGCAATTCGCTCACGTCGATACGAAAAAGAATATATACTTACTACATAATAGGTAAAACAACAAATAAAGTTCAACAAGTTTTCCGCCATATTTCTTTACCTTGCCTATATACATACATAAAGGCCTGATATGTGCTTTTGCTCACCCGCGCTTCTCCAGAAAGATTAATGCCTATTTTAATTAACGTTCAAAAAGTACTATTTTAAGTCTATTAAGAATAATTTATTTTTATCTTTATGGTACCAGGCTATCGCAATGGAGTTTAAGTTTAGTTCTGGCTTACTGCCTCAACTTTGACCTTGTGACTGCAAGAATGTATAATTATTGTATGTCCAAAGGGGTTCAATTGGGTCAGTGGTGGCACGAGGCTCGCGTGGACTGGCTCGAGTTAAATGAGAGCGGTCAGCTGCTACTGTTGAGAGATACACGGCGGAGGCTGGCTTTACTACGTTTGCATAACGGAGACAAAGTAAGTTTAATAATAATTCTTTGAAAGTTACAATATATTAAGTATACAGCCATTTTTGTTCGTAAATGATAAATGATACTTTTTTAGAAGGTTTGGAAAATGAAGGACTGTTCATCTTTATTTCTAATTATGTTCCAGGAAATCATAGCTAGCGGAGTTTCATTTGTGCAGTGGATAGAAAATAGTGACGCAGTTGTAGCCCAAACACCGACTCATCTGCTAGTTTGGTAAGAAACATTTATTTGGCCGCCACGTAAGTTAAGAAAAGTGGCCTGTGTTAGAAGAATCTCATACAAATACTTAGTTACTGTTTCGTCAGTTATATCATCATACATACATACATAAAGTCACGCCTGTTTCCCATATCATCATGTCAGTGTGTATTTAAAAGGTATAGTGCATGGGACCCAGGCAGCGTAGAGATGGCGGAGTGTGGCGGGGCTGTGGCCGTTGAAGTAATCTCGCGACGCGTCGTGCTCGATGGAGGCCTACTTCCTTATTTACAATTGGATGAACATCGACTTGCCTTTAGTATGTGTCCTTTTTTAATATTTTCTTTACGAAATATGCAGGAATATTATTTTTCAGGTCCGTTTTCGCAAAAATGTAACATGTTACGGTCTATTGGTTAATTTTGATTTAACATTATTTTGAATAATGTATTCCACGCTCGTCGAGCAAATAAAACTAGAGCAATAAATAACTATGTAATTACTTAGTTTTTTGTATAGATTTGTATCATGAGTCTAGGTTGAATAAGCACAAAACTTCCAACTTGTACTCCTATCGCGACGATAATTTATATTTAAATTTAGGCCACTTTTAAATACTATAAATAATGTGAAATTACATTAAAATTAATCTTAACCTGTATTCCTCTGTTCCTATTTAGATAGTGCTCTTCGGAGCGGTGACTTGGGCGGGTGCGCTCGGTATTTGGACGGCGTCGGCAACAACGCTGATGTCGCTCCGCTTTGGCGACAACTGGCTGAGCGGGCACTCGCTGACGACGACGTTCAAGTAATCTAATATTGATATACTTGATATCCCTTCAAAACTTTTCAAGTTATTATTAAATAAAATATTTGTGCACAACCACTGCCACCGACCGTCAGTTGACGCAGGGAGTCAGGGTGGCTCACTTTCTTTTGGTGTGGAGTCGTTGGACGGATCCAACACGGCTACATCACAAGTATAGGGAAGAAGATGACCCGGCCTCGCTGCAAACGGCCGGCTACTCCAGTGCGTGGGGTGGTGAGTGACAGCTGCGAATCAGATTGCTCGCAGATGTCGCTGGCCTCCCAGGTATCGGCAGGGCCAGTGACTCGCGCTAGAAAGCGTACGCGCACATTAGTGCTCACCGGACACAGTTGCTTCGGTGAGTACCTAAACCGAATAGGGGAGAGACCATGCAACCTGCACTCCGCACAACACGTTCAAAGAGTGCCCTGCGTGGAGCACTGAGCGGCGAGTCCTGGTCGCCAGGATTGGAAGAGATCTGGCTCTGCCTGCAGTAGCTAGGGCGATTTGGGTAGAGAACTAGAGAGGTGGCCTCCTTTTGCGAGACCGTAATGGTCAAAAAGGAGACTATGGAGCGGTTTTCGCTCAAGACTGTATGTTAAACGTCCCTAACAAATTGCTTTTAATTTCTATAGCATTGGTAAAATGTTTGTTTCTTTTTGATAGCTGGCGGCCAAATGCTACCGTGAGGTAGATGATGTGGCCCGCACTTTTTATTTGGAGAAGATCGTAGAGCTGGCTGCTGCAGAAGGCAACGGAGATGTTACAGTTGGTATGAAACAAATAAGTATTTTACCATTATACATTTTTATATTGGAAACTTTTATAGTTCTTTGAAACTACATTATATTTTCAGGATTAAACAATGCTACAGTTAAGGCCCGTTTAGCAATATTTGCTGGCGACTTGTCCGCGGCTGAAGAGTGTTACGTGAGGCGCGCCGGCAGGCCCGACCTCGCCGTCGACATGTACAAACAGTTCAATAGGTGGACCGACGCTATAGCACTCGCCGAGAGGACCGACCGCGCTTCGGTGGCTTCACTAAAACAACAGCATATGGACTATTTAACGTCTACTGGTAAGGTTAAAGCAGGTGGTGCTATTTTACTAACATGGAATTCAATTTGACGATGGTGTAGCATTTTATTCTGCTCGGTCACATTTCACAGGTCGACTAGGTGAGGCTGGTGCTGTTCTAGCAGCGTCGGGTGACGTTCAAGGTGCTGTAAAGCTATGGTTGCGAGGAGGACGATCGCGGCGTGCCGCAGCCCTACTATTACAACATCCTCATTTACTCAGAGACACAGATTTAATAGAAGCTGTACATACGCAGCTCATTCAGGTATTACATAAAAAACTTTTGTAAATATGCAGTTCCTTTTTTTTGTAATAAAAATAACATTTTTAGGAAGAATGGTGGGAAACTGCTGGAGAAATATCCGAGCGGAGGGGTGACACCCGTGCTGCAGTGGAGTATTATGCAAAAGGAAATAATTATGCAAGAGCCGTTCAACTTGCTCGAGAGGTAATCCCAGCCATTTTCTCGTTTAGTGCTATAAGAACTCAATACGCACTCGAAATGTGGCAGAAGGTGAGGGGTAAGATAAGAGGTCTTATCTTCTGCCATACTTCTCGTGAGTTCTGTGTCCTGGTGTCATAAGTCAACCGTTGTGTTCCGTATCGTCAGGCCTGCCCGGGCGAGGTGACGGTGCTGGAGGGCCGCTGGGGCGCGTGGCTGGTGGCGGCGCGGCAGGCGGGCGCGGCCGTGCCGCACCTCATCGAGGCGGGCCAGGCGCGCGCCGCGCTCGACGCCGCGCTCGCCGCGCACCACTACAGGAAGGCGCTGCAGATCCTGCAGGTGAGGACGATGATTACTCATAAAAAGAGGAGTAAAGAAGTAAAAATATCTGTATCCAAAATTTAATCTTCCGGAATTTTCTGTTTTAGGCTATCGAAGACAAAGATTCTATTATAGAACAGTGTGAAAGACTTGGCGATCATTTTATTTCAACTCGCGTAAGTGTGTCAATTTTTATTAGTCATTTTATGTTATAAAAATGTTTATATATCAGATAATAATAATGAGTTTAATAAGCGACCTGCTGCAGGAATGGGAGACAGCAGAACGTGTTCTAACGTCATGCGACATGGCGGAGCGATGCGTGCGCGCATACAACTCCGCGGGGCGCGTGGCGGACGGCCTGCGTCTGGCCGCCGCGCACCTCACCGAGGACCAGACCAGGGACATCTACATGCCACTGGCTCAGCAACTCAGAGCAGACGGACAGCTGCGGAAGGCTGAGCAGATCTATATCGGCCTGGGAGAGCCAGATGAAGCTATATCCATGTATAAGGTATTTGAATGCTTATGAATCATATGTAAATATCGACAGCTAAATTTAATAATAAATGAAATACTTTGTTTTCTAGGCCCTGCATTTTTTTACGGGGCACGGAGCACGTCTATATACCACTGGTTATTTTGAAATAACAATTAGTAATAACACGCTTCTTTAAAGCCTGTGTGTTTAAATGATCTTTTGTGTACAATTGTTTAAATTATATGCTTAGGAAGCGTCTCAGTATGAAGCTATGTTGCGACTGGTGGCAGCTCACCGGAGCTCCCTACTGGAAGCGACACGGCGACACGTGGCGCAGGCTCTCCACGCATCAGGAGACCTACGTACTGCCGAAAATTATTACATACAAGCTGGTTAGTTGCCTTAATGTCATGAATTGTTGTCTCTTAATACTTAATTATATGAGGCAGTGTCAAAAAGTGGCAAGCCTCCCACCAGGTGCACCGACGATATCGTCAGAATTACAGCCGGTGGACGCAATTAGCAAGCTATCGTTCATTGAGGCGTTCTAAGGGGGAGGTCTTTGTTCAACAGTGGACGTCTTCCGGCTGATGATGATGATGTGTCAAAAAGGAATTCTTATCGTTAGTTGATTTGTCATTTCAGAACATAAATTAAATTGACTTTCATAATCGTAGGTGACTGGAAGAGTGCGATTCAAATGTACCGTTCGGCTGGTCAGTGGGAAGGGGCGGAACGGGTTGCTCGTGCGCACGCACCGAGCGGTGTCCAGCAACAGGTGCAAGATCCAATTTTTTGTAAAATAAACAAATCAATATGTTTACAACATTATGTATCAGGTTAACAAAGCCTTTGTTTAAATATGTTATGATCAGGTAGCACTACAATGGGCGGGTGCCCTTGGCGGTGCACCGGCTGCCCGACTTTTGGCTGCCAGGGGACTTGCGGCTTTAGGAGCTCGGTGGGCGGTTCAAGCACAGAGGTAAATGAGTAAGAAGAGTTTACTATGAGTGTTGTTAAATAGTCTTTGTTGTAGGTGTATCATGTTTTGTTACTTGTTCCTATGTGGATTTGTCAGATGGGACATAGCAATGGAGCTGTGTTCCCTGGGAGGCGGCATGTCCCGCAGCGAAGTGGCGCGCGCGGAGGCGGCGGCGCTGGCGGACGAGCGGCCCGACGACGCCGAGGCCGCCTTCCTGCGGGCCGCCGCGCCCGACCACGCCGTGCGCATGTGGCTCGCGCACGGCAAGCACGCGCGCGCGCTCGCGCTGGCTGAACAACATGCGCCGCACTTGGTATTGTTGTCGAAACATCATTTTCAATTACCTCGATTTCAATCATCGTCGTCAAACGTGTCCAGAATTAACCCTTGTATTAAACTAGTCAATCTGGTAAAAATATTTTTTTTTCTCCTTTTTTTATTAGGTAGAAGAAGTGCTAGTGGAAGGAGCCAGGGCAGCGGCCGAACGCGGTGACTTGCCACAGTTCGAGGCGCTTATGATACGTGCCAACAGGCCGCGCGAAGTAGTTCAACATTACAAAGATTTAGGTAATTTAATTTACAAATTGACAACAAAAAACATCTAAGAGAGAATCAGATAGTCAAGTCTAATGACGAAATTGCAAATTTCCAGCAGAACACATAAGTATATGTATAAAAAATGTAATTAACATTGCATGCACGTATCGGGGCAGAGCTTTGGGACGAGGCGGCGCGCGTGTCGCGGGAGTACGTGCCCGACGGGGGCGGCGGCGGGGAGGGCGTGCCCGGCGAGGTGCCGGCGCTGCTGCAGCGCGCCGCCGCACACGCCGACGCCGCCGAGTGGTGGGATGCCGTGCGCCTGCTGGGCGCCGCCAGCGCCGCCGCCGCCGCCGCCGCCGCGCCGCGCCTGGCCGAGCGCGCCGCGCTGCGGGCCGCCCGCCTCGCGCGCGACCACCTGCACGACAGCTACCGCCGCGCCGCCGCCGACATGCTGGCCAAGCGGTAGGTGTGCTGGGACTCAGCGCCTTCCAGTTGTAGTGGTGGGGCTCTAAAGGGGTCGAGAAAAGATTGTAAATCATTATTTTTAAGCCAGGTGTAACCGAGGCATATAACTGCTGTCTGGGCAAAAATTATCCCGTTAGCCGGGATATTTTGAAGTGCATGTTTATAATTACTATTTATACTTACTTTACCGTGATGACATTTTACACTGTAGGTACCTATTATTGTTTAATTACAGATTTGCCGCTATCGGTCAAAACGAGATCGGCGAACAACTTCGAGCGGCATTAACGGAAGGTTATGCGGCGGATGAAGAAACTGCAGGTTATTGGTTATCTAACCTAACAATATTTTATTACTATCATTTTAGACTGGGGTTAATTCCTTAATCAAAGAAAAAATTACAACGGAATTCTTATAAACTGTTATATATTTGTTGTACTCGGAATAAAATCCCAGGATAAAATTAAAAGCCGTTTTCCCAAACGGCAGGACCGATTTTCACTGGCAGATAGCTGATGGTACAAGGTCTAATATAGGCTACTTTAAATTATAACATTGTTTAGTGTCTGCGGGAAAAACGTGGGAAATTCGCGGGATTACAGCTTCTACCAGACGGCTGGACGTACTTTGACAGGATCACTGGCAAATAGTTGATGCTATAAGGAGTATTTGATGCTAGTTAAACCGTTAATTTCAAAATACTCAGGCTATAGCGCGGAACCCTTTAGCCTGAGTATTTGAGAAAAAATAAAAACCTTTTAAAACTGTTATCAAAATCAGATTCAAATAGGTAAATCTTACTGCGGCTACGTACAGGTTTTTTAATCGAAATCGACGGAGACAAAGTCTTAGATTAGCATAATTATTATAGGTAATTAGGTACTCATTATGAAATATAAATAATGGTATGGAATCAGGTCCATCGGCGGAGTACGAGGTAGCCGAGGAGGCCCCGGCGGGCGAGGCGGAGCGGGCGGAGTCTCCGGGCGCGGGGCTGGAGCGGCTGGCCCGCGCGGGCCACTGGCAGCGCTGCCTGGCTCACGCCGGGCCGCGCGCGCCGCACTACGCGCTGCGGTACGCCGCGCACCTGTTCAAGGCGCACCCGGTAGGTACTTGTACTACACTCGCTTGTCTCCCATTTACTTGCGAGCTTTCTCACGTGATTTCGGAAAAAACATTTTATAAATTTCCGTGATAAAAGTCAAACAATGTTTATTTTTAACCCACTTCAAAAAGGAGGAGGTTCTAAATTCGTCTGTATGTTTTTTCTTTGTATGTTTGTAACATGATATCTCCGTCAATTACGAGGGTCAAACTGAAAGTTCTTAGAACTGGCCACTTATAAACAATATAATAAAAAAATAATTCTAAAATTTGAAAATAGAACTCTTTGCCAATATTACTGAGTATTATTTCATTAATTTGTCATTTGTTTTACGATTTGGCGGCAAATTGAAAATTGTCTGTGTCACGTCAACATGAATTTAACACGAGAAAATTTTCGTGCAATGATTTTTTATGACTTTCGATGTCATTTAAGTCAACAAGAAAGTTATGATAGACTACGATTGGCCTTTCACGATGAAGCCCCATCTCGTGTGACAGTTTACAACTGGTTTAATGAGTTTAAACGTGGTCGCACTAATCTCACTGATGATTTACGTGAGGGACGGCCTTCTACGGCGACGACTGAAGATAACATCTGTGTTGTGCGGCGTATGATAGAGACTGACAAAAGAGTGACCTATCAGCAGATTCGGACAAGCTTAGGCATCGGTATGAGTCAAGTGCACAAAATCCTCCACGAACATTTAGCAGTCAGGAAGCTTTGCGCCCGGTGGATACCTCATAATTTGACTGAGGCTCAAAAAC
Organism: Abrostola triplasia; assembly: GCA_946251915.1. Lineage (NCBI taxonomy): Eukaryota > Metazoa > Arthropoda > Insecta > Lepidoptera > Noctuidae > Abrostola > Abrostola triplasia. Next base: position 6,090,044 of record OX276433.1, read on the forward strand.
TCCATCGTGTGGATTGGTGCCGTAAAATGATTGAAAGATTTAACGGAGGTGACTCAAATGCTGTGTTCGACATACTAACAGGTGACGAAAGCTGGATTTACTGTTATGATCCTGAAACCAAAAGACAATCTGCTCAGTGGGTGTTTCCTTTCGAGAGGTTGCCAACTAAAGTGAAGAGAGATCGAAGTGCGGGAAAAAAATGGTGGCCTCGTTCTTTGGAAGGATAGGTCATTTCGCAACAATTGTGTTAGAGGATCAAAAAACAGTTTCTGCAGAATGGTACACTACCAATTGTTTGCCACTTGTCTTGGAAAAAGTTCGAGAGAAACGACCTCGCAGTAGGATCCTCCTTCACCACGACAACGCCTCGTCGCACACCGCTAAGCGAACGATCGACTATTTGGCGACATCAAACGTTGAATTACTGGGTCACCCGCCGTATAGCCCCGACCTCGCCCCTTGTGATTTTTATTTATTTCCAAAAATTAAAGAAAAACTTAAAGGAAAGCGGTTTATGAATGCTGAAGAAGCGGTGGCTGCGTATCGCGATGCCATTGAAGAGAACCCTAAAGACGAGTGGGCAAAGTGCTTTTCCCAGTGGTTCCATCGCATGCAGCGGTGTATTGACGTGAATGAACAATACTTTGAAAAGATATAATAAAACTAATAACTGGCTAATGTAATCAGTTTTTGATTTTCTAAGAACTTTCAGTTTGACCCTCGTATGAGTCGATTATTAAAAATCCTTTTCGTAATCGATTGAGAGTGGTCCCGAGGTGGTCCCATTGTCACCAAGTTAGTATCTGGCGATGAACTTCGGAGATATGGAACGGAACTCCTCGTAGGATCATAGTAGAGTGGTCGTAACAAGTAATATTGTTTTGTTTATACGTGTAGTCAATCGTGAAGCCAAATCCTATGCGTTCGCTATGTTAATAGTATTAGATCATTTTCATAAGTAGGTTCGTTTTTGTCTATATTGGTTGTTGGATTTGGCACCGACTTTAACTTGGCTTGTATAAAGTGAAGTGAATAAATTTTATTTAACACTTTTAAATTCGTATTTTTTGAAGGTGGTTTTTATTTTATTACAATTTTTTTATTAGGTTTCCATATAAATTTATTTCACAGTTTATGTCGAATTTATAGGGCAGGATTAATGTCCTTAATGATTTCCCCAATACAATGAGTAGTATAACAATCTCTCATTGGTGAAAAAAACAACCCTAAAATACACCGCTAAAGTTGACAGACGTAAAAGTTTAATTTCCTATTCCAGCGCTTGGAAGGCATCGACATCGAAAGCGAAGACGCTCCAGAAGTGTTGACACAGGTTTTAGAAGTACTGCGACAGTACCTCAGCAGTGGGGAGCCAGGAATAGATTCTCTGACGGGTAGTGACGCGCCCCTCGCTAAGGCTGTGTGCAGTGAGATACTAGTCCGAGTCTCTACTGCGCCGAAAGCTCTAGCAGCTTTGAAGGATGCTTCTGATGTTATGGTGATTGCTGGCGCTGAGGATAGAGCTTTGCAGGTAATTAAGAAAAATATAACTAAAGACTTCATTGTTTAGATAAACGTGACAAAACAGTAAATGAGAGACTGTTTGTTCCAGGCTATCACCTTATTGATGGCGCTTCACGTGCCACAGATAGCTGGGAAAGCAGCTCGTGCGCTTCCTCGTTACACAGATATCATCGTGGCAGATGTGGGTAAGTATAGTACCTTTTTTATAATTTTCTTTATTTTAAATTTCGTAGCCACGATTTGTAGCTCTGCTATGTGCTACACTCTACAAAATCTCGTAGTGAACTTTCGTAGAGTGTAGCAAATACGCCGTAAATAAGCTACAAAAACATTTTCACATATCCTATAATTAAAATTCAATGAAAGCAGCACTAAACTAACTTTTTATTATGGGTATATGTTTGTGTGTGTAGCGTACTATGCGTCTGGCATGGCCGTGCGGGCCGAGGGGGCGAGCGGCGCTCGCGAGGCGTTTGTGCTTCTCAACCGTTGCCTCGACCTCGCTGAAGCTGCTGACGACGACTCAGCGCATCTTCTAGATTACACTGATTTTGGTAATAAACAAATTCTTTTTAATATGTTGATTTACGTACTACTTACGTCATTTATCTCCTGGTAGAAAATGTAGTTTCTGAAAATTAAAATATTCAAGGACTTGACGTAATCCCATTCATATTTGATATATAGTTTTTTTATGCATTTTAGATATTTAGGTTGTAAATTGATTTATATTAGGTAGTATTTACATGTGAGTAAGTATTTATTCAATAATTATGTAAATTGTTAAAAGGAATGAATAGTAAAAATACAGAACTCGAGTGAATGCTATCCTGTTGATGTCGATTGACTTGTAACTCAGAGTGCACGGACTGGAGCCGCAGCCCGCTGCTGCTGGGCGGCGGCGGGGTGCGCGGCGCCGCGCTGGACGACGCGCGCGAGTGGGTGCTGGCCGTGTCCATGGACCAGGCCGTCGAACAGGTCGGCCCGCACGCTATATATAGCTTGGATGTTTAAATTTTATTCTTTTTCTTTTATAACGAATACTAAAAATTTCAAGAACTTCAAATAGAAAATCTATTATTGAAGACCAAGTAGGACGTCTAGATTATGTTAAATTTTATTATCATTTTGAAACTTAATGTATTGTATTTACTTATAAATTAATTTATTATATCGTAAGGTACTGGATGCTTATAAGTATTACATAAGACAACTTAACATTGTCGGGTCTATTTGTTGTAGACGTTACCAGTTGACAGCCGCGGGATGTACGCGTCAAGTATTGCCGATACAGAGGCGTGCTGTGTGATAACCGGCTACCCGCTTGGTTCAAGACTGGTGACATTTACCAACGGTATGTTTTACTTATGAATTTACAGCACTGGCTTTCTTTTTAAATTTTCTACGTTCATCAATGCATATTCTTAGTACTGTTTAATTTAATTAGATATATATAGTAATAACTGGTCTAAAGACAAGATTTCCATTCTATTTCTTCATTCGGATTTCGATTCCCATTAAATTCTTCTTTTTTAATCAGTTGATGTGCTGCCATGCGCATACGTTTAATACGTTTTCCACCGGCTTATAAAGGCTGTATAAAGCAGTAGCAATAGTGTTATTGATCGGCGTGTGGTGCAGGGCGCTGCGCGAACCGCGAATGGTGGTCACGCGCGGCGGGCGCGGCGCGGGCCGGGGGGGCGGCGGCCGCGCTGCTGCGCCTCGTGGACGCCTGGTGCGGGCCCGCCGACTACCACCACGTGTAGCCACGCACTACACACGCTCTACTACGCCGACTGCTGCAGCTAAGGCGATACCTCTAGTCTTTATCGATAGCTTCTGACTGTTTGTCCACACAGAAAGGTCACTTAGTCCCATACTTTGTGCTACTCACCTATACTAAGTATACATAATATGTACGATGTGCATACTTTGTGCCAGTATTTCGTTGATCAATATTTAGGTATCTAAATGTCGAGTCTTCTTCTAGACCGGTGAGCAGGTATCATGAAATATGGAGTAGATGGACTGACGTTGGTCTACCGTGACGTAATTTAAGAAGGCACAGGTGTATATAATACACATATATTTCACCAGTTGTATTAAACGTCCCAATGTAATTGTTGTTGTAAAGGGAGCGAAACCATTTCCATTAATTAAACACAAAACCAAACTGGACTGCTACTGTAATTTATATAGAAAAACCTTAAAACACTTAGCCTGGTCCGAGAATTTAACTCAGAACCTCAGCAACCCTCAGCAGTCGCGCTTCCCCACCAGTAGACCAACGAGGCAGTCGTAATATGTTTTATATTATTATGTAGGTTATTATTTTACATATCTACTCAATACCCATTTATTTAAGTATTTTTGTAAAGTTTATTTCCTATTGTTATGTTAAACGGCCACGTGAATGTAGCAATGTTATTTCTACTCTACACGTATTAGTAATGTTCCGTCGCACCATCGCGCAAGATTTACGCTTTCAACCATCATAAGTGTATGTATGTTATTATTTAATAAAAACTTAGATGATATTATTGTATTTTCAGTTTCAGTTAAGAACTTTAGGTGTCTGTTATAAAGTTATCAGCCAAAACATTTAGTAATACAGTAATCATGTACTGCAGTGTAAAGACCTCACTTCTCTCCTTCCCCATAAACATTAATTTTCACAATAAATAAAACAATATTATTGTTGTTTATATCGCTATAATAAACTCATTTGTTATCACATTTATTTAATGATATACTTTGACACACATATTAGTTACGTACTAGGATTTGTAGAGTTCCATTCCATTCCCGTTATTAATACTGAAGAATAAAAAGTGTTATAAATAAACGATATATCAAGAAGTACATTTTGTGTCTTGTAGACGTTATAAAATGAATATTATTTTCAAGTATTTTTATAGAGCTCCTAGATGATATTATTATATGCATTTTCTACGTTAGATTATATTTTATTTCAGTATTAATTTAGGAACGGAATGTGAAAATGTTCGTGTTCTAGAAAGAAACGATACGTAACTATAGGTAGCTAAGTAAGAAAGGTACAAAGTATGATATCCGATACCATATCACATGGTGCGGTGTGGGCTCGCAGGATATGTGTCGGCCACTCGCCGCTGGCCGCCAGGCGCACGCGCACTGCGTACTGCGTGATCCGCGGTATCGGGGCTCATCGAGGCACATCATAATATTAGATTATGTCTTTACATACGTCCCTTAAGTAAGAATATTACTTTGTTATTACTCTAACATATCAAGATAATAAGCGTAAGTAGTTTTGATCGATTCTAACTCTTTGTCAGAATTGATAGTTATATTATTAAATATCTAGATTTCATTGATACATTTATAAATAATTTATGTATAGTATAATATTTTATTATTTCAAATTAATCAAATACAAAAATTATATTGTAAAAATATTCTTAACACCTGTTATACATATAATTATTAATATTTAGGCATTTTAAATCATTTGAGTATTTAAATATTTAGTTAATCTAATAAGTGAATATTTAGATTTCTAGAAAATACTTCTCTCTCTCTTGGGAAATGTACAACCACGATTAAACAAAAAAATTCGACGCACCATAGTATCGTCCAAGCAATCTTGACGCAAGTGTGTATAGGTCTGCGCCGACAGTAACACGCCACTAGAGCATTCACTGGTAACTGGTGTAGTGCAAGGATAGCGTTACTGTGGACACAGGCACTCTACGAACGTGAACGTTACGACCTCCGTAAGTTACTCAAATATTGTCAGGTGAGTCTCTCAGCTATGATAGACACTGGAAGAACACAGATTCCGACAAGATATTTAAGATTAGGTACCTCTCAAAGGATATGTAGTTTGTTTCTAACATCAATAATTAAAATATCATTTATCTCACGAATATTTAAATATCTACTTAATGAAGTTGTGTGTGTAAACGAGCGAGCGCTAAGGCGGTGCGGGCTGCGAGCCGCTACGGTCGCTACGGCTAAATCCCGACGCGCGCACATCTGCACTTTACATCTACATGGCCGCTATCATGCCTTCGTTCTACACTCGTTCATTGATTAAAGTAGATCACATTAATGTTACAATGCAAAAATGCCCGGACTACATCTACATGACTTCTAAACACTTAAAAAAGGCGACTATTTTTTTGGAATTAGAAAATATTGTATTATTCAGAAATGTGTACTGTTGATTAACTATAAATTCTAAAAGTTTTAACTATAAATTCTATCACGAAAATGTTGTGCGTAGGAAACTTCTGAAACAATTTCACAATAACTATGTACAGTTAAGACGAAGAATAAGATTTTTGACACGAATAAACAATTGTTATTACCACTTTAATAAAGAGATGTTTTGTAATTCAAGTGGGTATATAGGTACGATGGGAAATTCACTAAAGCACAACCTTGGAAGAATAGTACCTAGACGCACTTACACACTAGAATAACTTTAGAAATGTTTTAATCATATAAGGCAAAGTGTTGAAGTGGGGTTCATATGACGTTAGATATAATCGTAAGATAAAGTTGGTACTAAAACGAAGTAGGTACTAAGACATACACATTACACGGACATTAATGATGTTCATGTATTTTCTTGAAGTTCAAGTTTTAAGAAAATTCACCCGTCCAATATAATATAAAACTTCCTAAGGAAGTTTGTGAAGAATTAAACTCCGTAGTGATGAATATACACACACATTTCATAGTGTAGCTTATATCTATTTGAGTCTATTGTACTTCACATGAAACGGCCTACAGTTGTTTGTATGCAGTACACTAAATATATTGAATTTTATTGAATTAAATGGTGACACACACATATAAGATTATTTAATATGTTGGTATATAACATAAATTTGCTACAAAATATGTATTTCTTTATAAATTTTAAGCGCAAATTTGAAAATCATCTTTCTTGATCTAATAATAATTACCGTATTAACGGCCTAATCGGTAATTAGGCGCATCCATATTTGGACATAACAAACACACTTAAAAAATTGAAGCACTTGTCTACAATAAGCTCCTTTTTATCAAACTACAGTCTAAATGGTGTTGTATCGTCCTACGGGAGCCTGCCCTAGAGGACTTTTGTTAAATTGATGTGTATTTTATTTTAACCCGAGCGATATGCCGTGTACATTGATTAAATTAATAATAATAAAAATATCTTTTATAGATAATAACATATGAGCAGAATTCACCATTCACAGTATTTACAATGACATTCAAATCATAAAGCTAACACATTGTAAGGTCCGTTTTGCAGCATTGTGGGCGGGCGTATGTATAAATGTAATATGCACGGCAGAGATAAATACGATCATCATTGCTCGGGACTAGTTAAGCCGTCGCGGTGCGCTAGTAGTCGTCGCGGCGCTCCGGCGACGGCTCCCTGGATCAGTCGGGCGACTCGTCATTGGCGAAGGACGTGGCGGGGAACAGCGGGTACCAGCCGTACGTGCGCTGTGGCAGCGTCAACTTGTCCAGGCAGATCTCAGCGCCGCCTAGTGCCAGGTTGTGCTCGAACCCACCGCAACGCTGCCACAGCATTACCACAAGAGTGCGTCCAAGCGCCTCGCTAGCCTGAAAACAAATAAGTTTAAAAAATATCTCGTACTCGTGTTGAACTACTTTGAATAATGTATGTGTTCAAGACATGATTCCATGTTCCGTAATGAGTTAGTCACAATAAGGTCGTAACACCTTTCTTTCTATTCTTATCAAACAAAAAGGTTATGTTCACTATGATGTACAAAATTGTGTTCAGCCCATGTGATGCAACTACTTTTGAGTATCTAGATTAGGTTAAAAGTTCGGAATAAATCCGTACTTGCTCTTACTTGTACCTGATACTTGAGTGTCTGTTTAAAGTGCGGCTCAGTGGTTCGCCTGATGACGCGAGTTTTGCGCTTATGCAGCCACTTGTCCCCATCGCGCAGGTAACACTTGACGTACGAGTCCGGCACTTCTCCGTTCACGCCGTATACTCGACGAGCGTGTGATACCTGATGTATACAGAAGTTATAATGATTTATATTATTTACGCGAATTCATGACAAGGCAAGACATTCGCGTTTTTGTTTATTTCGGTTTCGACGTTTTGAATCCTTTACAGCATTCTTGGTCACGGGCAGACTGAGACGTTAAAAGTTTAATTTGAAGAATTAAGGCACTCATCTCAAATCGGAAGGGGATCGTCACCATATTGCCTTTTTTTTTTTTTTTTTTTTTTTTTTTTTATTGGGACAAGCCCACCACTCATGCCCATCATTGCAACTCCTGTAAGCCAGGATCTACAATGATAACCGTTGAGAACCATCGAGGCAATGAAGCTCGAGGCGTCCCAGAGAAATGACTCGACTGTCTTGGAACCCGCAACGAAATTAATCATAAAAGAATATATAGGAGGAGTAGGAATATAAATTTAGTCCGACTTCCCTCCATAGCAAGCGGGAGACACAAAGATTAATATGCCAAAAGCATAATAAATATGGGATCCACAACTGAGATAAGCCCAGTCGCTAAGCACCATATTGCCTTGCTCATCGCTGTCAAACAGGCGTCCACCTTATGTAAACAGGCGTCAACCTTACGTAAACAGGCGTCAACCTTACGTAAGCACGTAACCAAAGCGGATCAGCTGCTCCGGTACGTTGACTCGGCTACGGCCAGGCGACGCCGCGGTTACGGCTCGCTAGCTCGAGCTTATCGCGAGGCGAGGCGATTAAGTTATGATTTAGTTACGGATTAGTGCGTTGCAGTAGGGAGTACAAAGGAGCTGCAATACTGCACGAATCGAGTTACTTAAAAGTTAACTGTTACTTTAACTGTTTCATGTATTATTAAGTTATTGCATAATCATCTGGTTAGGTAAATACACGTAGATTATATCAACTATTTCAATAGGAAGTCTGTTTCCTTCGTGTGCCACCAACTCGTTCTGCCAACTTGTTCCACCAGCGTAGTGGCGTGAGATGGATTTGTCCTTCTCCATCGTGTCACTGCATCTTGAATATTGTTCTAGTGCATTAAAAACAATAAAAATCTGAATCTACTTGCAATAAATTAAAATAAAATAGAAATTGGAGTGAGAACATGTTAATCGGTAACATGTAATGGTCCGACATAATGTTAACCTCGAGTTCCAGTTGTCCCTTGATCATGATGATACTGATATTGATCTCGGCATGCAGCGGCGGCAGATGCGCGTTCCTCGGCGGCAGCTGGCCGGGCCCGAGCGGCACGGCGTCCTCGTCGTCGGCCAGCGCGTCGCACGCCGCAGCTGCCGGTACCGCCGCCCACATGCTGCCCTTGCGCCCTGTGGCCGTGCCTGTACCACCCACATATTACGTAGCAACGGGCGACATGTGCGCCGCCCGTACAGTCCTCGCTATCAAGCGATACTATTGATGTCATTGATCTCATACGGTTTGCGGGCATTGTAAGATTTATAATTACGCTAATTGTTTAAAACATTTAATAGTAACAAAAACCAATTAATTACGAAATGATAGTAAACCATTCAATCGAACACTTAAAATGATGAAAAATAAACATTTACATAAAATAAGCACGTCAAACAGCTTCGTGCCAATGTATACAGTTTTATTTAACATAGAATCGGATTTTTTCTTTCCTAAACATATAAATGAAAGAGAAAGCATTTTATCGTGTGCAGCCAAGAGTGGAGTCGAGTTTCTAATAGTTTTCTGAAGCGTTCCTCAACTTATTATGGTAAGCATTCCGTGTCATGAACAGCCATTTATTGATTGTTAGGAAACTTGCGCTTTGTGGAGGAATACCGAAATATAACTCATGCCACCGCTGGCTTCGGCGAGCCGCGAAAAACCGCTAAGTCATGCGCGACCGCGACCTACGTTGGAAAAATATGAGAATCTACTTCCCTAGACAATAAAATTTAAATGAAACGAATATCGTTATAATGAACTACTGCCTAAGTATAATAGGATAATAATATTATATTTACAAGAAATCTAATAGATGCGCTTTGTAACAATGGGTGACATTCGTAGAAGTAATGAAATCCAAACATCCTAGGCGACACAATGCCATCGAGATGAACGTAGACGGGCAGCCGAACAGACGGAACACAAAGACAGATGAAGTGAGCGTGATCGCCCGCGGCCGGGCATGCGTCAGGACAGTACAGTACAGACACAGTGAAGTGATGAGAAGCTTCGGGCGCAGCCACATTCAACGGTGCGTGCGCGCGGCCGCCGCGCAAGCGATGTATGACCCATGCTACTACGTGCCCCCAATGTCTACCCTGGCTCTCGATTGGCACAGATCAGGCTCGCGAGCCCTGCCCAGTTTGACTGGTCAGATGCAAACAAAACAGCACCAGCGGACGTAATCTGCGGCAGTGAAGCGGCAAGGTAGAAATGCGGGAACTGGCGGCCGTCGGACGTCACAAGGGATCGCGTACACCGACACCGCGCACGAACAAACCCTGCTGGGGAGTACGCGCGGGCGCGGGCACAAACGAGCAGTCGCTTACCGAGGTGCTAACGGTCCGTCGCTGCTGACCAAACAAGCACAACACAGTACAAATCAGTACTACCCTCAATGTTAGCATCGTCTAATGGTTGCTGTGGTGTAACTGTGGGGACTCCAATTGGGCAAGTTACATACATATTTCAGGTTCACCTTATTCTCGCATATGGTTTTTTAAGGCAGTAAGCCGAAAGGGTGTGTGAAAATAAACAAATAAATTAATCAATTGTGATTGGATCGATTCTACAGGGACTTATACATTGTTGCTATAGAGTTTAGTGATATAGTACTTGTAAATGAAATGTTATGTATATTATTATCAAAGTTACGGGGTTCATTTAAATAACTTGAAATGTTTTATTCATTGTAAAATGAAAAGCATAAAATTTTTTTGGCGTACGAGGAGGCTTTAATGTGATCGTATGAAATTTGTGTATTAGTTGAGATGATTTATAGCAAAAGTTAGAACTTACGCCTGGCCGTGGAGCCTGATAACGAGAGAGTGCGGCCGAGCTCTCCTTTGACGGCGCGCAGCGAGCGCAGGATGTCGTCGGGGTCGCGGCGCACGCACGACGAGCGGCGGCGCTCGTTGCGGCGCGCGCTCACCGCCGGCGACACGTCTCCAGCGGCGCCTTCTACACAACCGTTACTGAAGTACTTACTGCTACCGGTACTTACCTTTATTTAAGGTACCTTACCTTGTTTGTTGCATTTGACAATAACTCGGTGGATACAGACAAAACAATGCGCCTTAAATAAAAATACACATTGGTAACTATACTTATGCATACTTAACTTTTACAGTAAAGGTCGAAAAAATGAACCTAGTTAAGGGAAATCATACGAAGTTGAATCCAATATTTTTAGAATATAACTAATATTTGTCGGAATATGAACCAAAATTCGTTAAATATGTCTTTACCCTTTTCTTGTTGTTGGAACGAGGAGCGACGAGAGCCGGGTAAAGAGCGAGAGAAGTCTTTCCCAAGTTGATATACTTCGACCTCAAGAGTTTCTGACTGCGAGGAGCCTCGGCGAGAGCCGCCTACCCAAGCGTGGTCAGGGTGGAGCAACGATGCGCATTCTCCGATCGAATCTACATCATCTGAAAATAATTACAATCGTCTTTATATCAGTAAGTTTTTAACGCAACTACTGATCCTACGTCAAGGTAAACGTTAAGCGCGGATCCAAGACATTGAAGTAATCAAAGGTAGTTTAAGATGTGAACGAACATTCATGCATTTTGTTTCATGCTCATTACCAATATTATACATAATAACATTCATATTTACCGACTTGCAGAAATTCCTATGGTAGTCACTCACTAATCACCTGGGTAGGTAGGTAGATATATACTTCTACATGTTAAAGCAAAGCATACGTTGACAAAGGTGTAATTCAGACAACATCAAATGTTGGTCACTCGGCATTCTATAAATATACAACGTTGACTGGAGAAGCACGACTGAAGTTGCTTAATAAATATATATTCATTGCAGGGTATGAGGTTTTTAAATGCACACACATATATATGGTTCCTATATGAAAGCAAATGTGTACACATTCTTTCCGTGAAAGTTCACTTATGGACGAGAATGTTGAATGCGTGTTGAAGGCCTGATATAATGTAGTTATTCTTTAAATTAGCTTTTTGTTAGTGTCAATAATTTCATTTCAAGTATCTAACAGGAAAACATATAAGGTGTGTTTCAAGAATATCAGGCTTACAACTGCAGTGAAGTAGAAGAAACATATTTCGAGCCTGCTGTACATCACAATTTACACATAAAACTACTTGCTTCAGATAAAATGCCGATGTGACGTGAAGTATTGAGAAGAATTAGTAGATAAGTGAGCGGTGACCATATTGGGATGTAGTTGGGGTTGGATCCGCGTTCGGTACCTGACACTGAACGCTGGGAGGCGAAGTCTCCGCGGCGTAATGCGCGCGCACCAGTGAGAGAGCCGCGCGGCGAAGCGTTAGCCGAGCGTGGGCCACGCTCCTCCAGCGTCCACCACACTGCACGCTCCTCCGCGAATGCTTTTTCGATTTCCATCTGCAAATAACCGACAAAAGAAAATGTTATTGAAATCAATGAAACCCCTCATTCAACATCAAATTCTAAATAGTTCAGTTGAAACTTGTTAATCAATGTTTCTGTGTGTCAGAATGTACATATGTACCTATACCTACGGGTAAAATAAAAATCGTATTACCTTTTTTAGATACCTTTTTAATAGCCTATTTTATTTCCTACTGCTGGACAAAGGCTTTCCCTTTCTTCTTCCAACCCATTCTATCTTTTGCAGTATCTGACATTGCATTATACATATACCTATGTCTTAGATACTTAAGATTTCAAAATTAAATCCTGTGTTTTCTTATCCGCATGAGTTGTATGTTACATGGAAACAGGTCAATATGAAATGTGAATAAATATACAGCATATTTGGGAAGAATTTACTTACGGTGCATTCTCCGATCAAAACCGGATCAATACCAGGGCAGGCATCCCAAAGAGTAAGTTCAAGAGCACGGCCTGCCAGCAGGTCAGCAGTAAGTCCGCCGAAGCTAAGCGTAGCGTTCCACACGGGGCTGCAAGATGCTGAAGCCGGGTCTGTCTCCACGGGAGGGCAACTTTCCCTGACCAAATAATGCTAATATCCATATTCATTCATTTACACACTTTCACATTTATAACATAACATCACGCCTGTATTTCCCGAAGGGGTAGGCAGAGGTGCACATATAGCATACACCCACATTTTGACACCCATTGCCATTAACTGGGCACAAAACAAGACTTCGTGATGCTACTGAGAATTATCTAATGGAAAAACCCAATAACACTTTGTCCCGGGAGTGCTGAACAGACGTGCTTAGCGACCACTAGACTAAGGACACATTTATAATATTGTACAATATGATAATAATCTGTATATAAGTAGTAGGGCTACTGTAGTACAGCTTGCTCAAGCGTAGACTTACAGTGATGGCAGAAGACGTATTCTAGCGAATGCTTCAGGTTCGTCTCCGTATCCCAAGGTGTGGTCTCTAGGCGGCAAGTCGTCGGCCGCTATGAGTACCACTATGAGCTTGCGCAGGTCACAGTCAAACCACACTTGCAGCTGCGCACGGGCAGGGGGCCGCTCACGCGCGCGCTCCGCCCTGTCTTGCTCCTACATGTAAAACAATCATAATATCATATCCAGTTAATGAATATAAGTTATATTACTACGTGACTGTGAGTGTATTGAATTAAAATAATATTTATTAATTTAGTAAACATAAAGGTTTATAAGGTATTATTATTTTATGAATCCTACGATTTCAATCCAGTTAATACATAACAGTCACATGGTATATACAACTTAGCCACTCATGTCTAACAAACAAACAAGGGTGATGTCGGCATTAACGAAAATTATAACCAATATTAATTTCCCAAGATGTTTATGCAAAGTCTAAGAATAATAAACCTTTGGGGAATGCATTGTACTTTATTAAGTAACATGCAGCAACCATCAGCTAGATTTCAATCCTCATCAGCCAGAGATAAATTTATAGACTGTTATCCATTCTGTGCAATTAATAGCAATGCAATCATATCATTCATATCACCATCGATATTTTCAGAATTTGTGATATTCACTTTAAAGATTACGTTAAAGTAACATGCGTCGGGCTGAGGCATTTCTATGAAACACAAAGTAATGAACAAATCGGATGTTGTCATCCGCCATGCAGGAAGCTGTATCATGCTGATACCGGTCTCACAAGCTGCATGTACCTACTTCTGTAGTCGAAATAATACGTTCACCCGGACATTCTCTAAGAATAATGTAATTGACTATTCTGTGGCTTATGCCTAAGTTATATCTAGGTATAGTGTTTTCTGCAAAAGCTTCTTAAGGGAATAGGGAAGTCTATTTCAAAGTCTACTTTATAGAATTGCAGCGCAGGAATAGAATTATTTTCTACTATAAATCTAGAGACATTAAAATATTATTTAAAATAATTTATAAAATGTACAAAGATTTCTTCAAAAACTTTATGTCAATTTCTGACAATTCAACTAAAGCGTAAGGAAAGCTGTTTTTTAAATCCTCTACACTATACTATGGCTTATGAATGTACTTTGTTTGTAGTTAATTATATTTGTTGACAGCCACTTAATGAAAACTGACTTACTTTAGAGTGATAATTTAAGACTGTAGTGAACATCGGTATCTTGGAGTTGCTAAATGTGTCTATTGCAGAGCATGATGTATGAATTGCAACGGCGCATTCATTCACATTGACATTTAAAAACATTATCATAACGACAGAACATAATTATTAAAACGTTAAAGCGTATACAATACACACGTGTATTTTCACCATAACAATAACATAACGCAAAACTGGACGGTATAAACATTTCATTAAACTTTAACGAAAACCACATTATTTGTATTAAAAACTTATATGACACACAAAGGCTTCACGTCTCATACAGTGCTTTGACTAAATCAATATGCACAAATCGACATTGTGCAACTCATGCATATTTGAATCTTTAAGTAGTGGGTCGTAACAATCAACTACAGAGAGCGGTTATGTACATCGTGTCGCTGTTAGGTGTCGTCATCACAGAAGCGTCGGTGCGCGCCTGTCGTACAAGGTGTTCCGTGCGGTGTACCGTGCTGCCACCACTCCAAGCTCCTATCGAGACTAGTCGCTGCGAGCGCCTTCCATACAAGTGCGGCATCACACTAAACTAAGTCAACAGCAAGACTCGTTAACAGACACTCGATGCGCTAGATACGAGTATGAGACGGTACAAACGGGAGAGCTGCCGGGTCGCCGCCTGCGCCGCGCCGCCACGCGCCGTCGTCGCTACGTCGTCGTCGCTGCCTTCTAACTTCCCATTTGCACTACCTTACTGCGGCACTGGAGACTTCACTTTATGTACGTGTATCAAGTGAATTTTGTGCCGTATTTCTAACGCCATAGTGATTTAGAGTATAAATTTAGTTGTCATTGGCTAAGCTGAAAGCTGCGGCGTAACTAGCTTCACTACGTCTTTATTCGCACAGTCGGTAGACAATGAACGCTAATCATCCACGGTATCCTATAGATGATATTCGATGCCGGGACGAGTCCCCTAATCTACCATCGAACACTAAAACTGTAGTTAGCGTCTGACTACACTTACTTATTCTTA
This sequence comes from Abrostola triplasia, assembly GCA_946251915.1. Lineage (NCBI taxonomy): Eukaryota > Metazoa > Arthropoda > Insecta > Lepidoptera > Noctuidae > Abrostola > Abrostola triplasia. The sequence goes on from OX276433.1 coordinate 6,105,316, forward strand.
TGTGTTTCATCGTTATTTGTGTATTTTCCGATCATTCCCTAATTCCGCCTGGCGCCCATGGCGACATTATGAAATTGGTCAGGTGATAGAAAAAATAAAAATCTGAAAATAAGTAGGTAGCATTTTTTCACACACTTCACTTAGGATAATCATTATACAAACGGTAACGTATACCGAATATAGATAACAAATCAAGTTAAAAATATACGCAGGTGTATAAATATTTCAAGTAAACAAACAGAGCATCCCTTTCTCTAAATAGTAAAGGTTAACAAAGTTAAATACATCTACGATCGTATATAGAAACACTAATCTCTTACAACTAGTCTAACGTGGAAGATGTTTGACTGATTAGTGCTACAGTATCACAGCAGATCAGTGGAGACCAGCCCCTGCACTCCGATACTGCCCACTCAAAACCAAAAGGCAAAAGTCATTTGATTCACTCAAGTAAACCTGACCAGTGCCTTTTGAATTTGTTTGGATAAAAAACTTGACCGGCGTCAGAGCTGCAGTGATCGCGCTTCGCGTGGCCTCAGTGACATGAAACGAGCGATGGAACAAACATTACACCAGAAAGCACCATCAACTCCTCATTACATGTTAAAGAGATGAACATATATACTAACTCTGAATTACATCACATGTTAATCTGTACAACGGGGTGTTTGGCTGAATCATTTAATTCTGAATTCGTTCTAGGGCTCGTCTCTTTAAAGCTCATTCTCAAAATCTTTACCATCTAACGAATAATGAAATTATTTTGTGAGATTAGTTAGTGGACCATCTCTAGATAGATAAGTTTTTATCATATACACAATTTATACTCTTGAAAATATCTAAGAGTCCAACAATGTTCAAATAGAAGATGATCTACTAACAGTTTAACACAGTGATAGAAGTCCACATATGTAGTAATGAATGATCCGAGAAGCGCAGAGGAGTAGGCACCGAGTGACAGTCTCTACTAGAGTTCATGAAGGAGCGAGCAGCTTGGCTCAATGTCTCATGGGTTCACAACACATATTGTTACAATTAAAGCCTATGTATGGGTATTATACCGGGGTTTTCGGCAATTTCCGTCGAGTCGGCGACGATGGTGATTTGTCGGTATCCGGTTCTGTGAATCAAAACACAGGCTTATGTACTATCACCGAGTTGTGATAAAGTGAAATGAACATAGAATAACATAAGCTATTCTTAGTTTAAGAATACAAGAAAGTGTAAGATATACCGTAATACTGCTCAAGAAGAAGGCTCGAGAAATGGTGGTGCGGAACAAGACAGGTAGAGAGTAAAATGCTGTTAACAGTAAGTAAACATAGCAATAGTTTGTACAGGTTAGGAGCAAGAGAAGAGAAACACAAAATAAGTAATAGTGAGAAAGTACATAATATGAACTAATTCAAGTGAAAAGAGTAGTGTGATGTGTAGCTTGGTGATATAGGTGTAAAATGTTTATTATTAAATTATGTGTATACTTTTGTAGTAGGTATAGCGTGTAGAATAAATTCTAAAAAAATGTATATTGTTGTTTTAATCTCTTTTTCTTTATTTAACTGCGCTAAGTTTTCATTTTTAGCTATCGTAAAAAAATATAGGAAGGTCGTTGCCATTTATCACTATTATTATCATATTGTTCTGCGCAGTTAAACAGGTTGAGTCGCGACTAGCCCGTTATTCGACATTCCTGAGTAGGGAAGGTGTGTGGGTACATGCGCGCCCATAGAGTGTGGTGTAGTACCGTATAACGCGTGGTGATGCATGGAGGGCTGGCTGGTCTGTGCGGGCGGGTCGTCCATCTGCGGAGCCGGCTCCACCAACAGCTCCACGCTGTCGCCGCCGCGCTCCAGCACGGCGCACACCTCCTCAAAGCTGCGCTCCGTCAGTGGGACCCCACCCCATTCCAACACCTCGATATAAATATACGGCTTAGCACCAACTCCAATTATAAATTCATTTAAACTATAATGAACTGCGGCGTAATACTTTGTCGATTTCAAACTTCCAACTGTTCAACTTAACCATTAAATTGATTTTAAGTTAGTCCTAGTCGCACAGGTTTGGTTTATTACTAATAGATACCACGGTTACAATTTATATTTTGTTTTCTTATTCAGTAAGAGTGGTTGTTTCTAACAATTTTATAATAGTCAAGGTTTTAAAAGGTTTATTAAAAACATATTTTTTATACTTACATATTTATAGAAATACATAAAAATGTTATGTGTTCATTAATGCTGATTTGTGACATAGTAGTTATATACATAGGATGAAGTAGGCAGAAATACAATACAGAACACGAATACGTAGTTAGTTACGGTAATACAACACTGAAACTTTCTGCGTAATCATTACAATTGACATCGACTGCGGCTTTGGTCACAGCTGAGCTCTAACAAATGAAAGTTTTCTGTATTTTAACTTTTCGAGTTTATTTGGAGAAAGTTTGTGTTACAAGTGTGTAGTGTTGTGTGCGCGTACCTTATCGCCTTGTTGCAGGCCGGCGAGGTCGGCGGGCCCGCCGGGCACGGTCCACACGATGACGGCCTCGCGGCGCCCGCTGGCGTCCGGCTTGCCGCCCACCACGCGCATGCCGAAACCGCGAGCTGCAATCGGTTATGTTCTTAGCCTCACAAGTTACAACACATGTGTATCAGACTAACTTGGACTAAATGGTTGGTCACACACAAGTTTAGTTTCCTTTTTTAATAAAGCTTCACAATGTATTACAGCCGGAGACTGTTCCAAACACCCCTACTGCTCTCTGATTTAGGAAATCAGTGGTCTCTGCCCACCCTTCGGAAAAACAAGGGTAATTCTATGTGTCTATGTAAGTTAACAAACTTACAGCGGTGTCCCTTATCGTTGGGGTCACGGCGCAGCGAGACGCGGCGCGGTGTGCGGTCGTCGACGTCGTGGATGACGATCTTGATGGCCTCTGCGTCGACGGACATCTGGCGCGCGGCCGCTGAAATGGCAGCCGCGGTGGCCGCCGACACCGACACCACGGGCTCCGAGTCTGAGCTCCGGGAAGCTAGCGCTGCCATCGCATTCAAAGCGCCAGTTTTTTGCTGCAAGGCTGCTATGTCCGGCCTAGGTGCATACGAATTTATGAAAGGAATATATTTTTCGAACAGCACATTTTATATTTATATCATATGTTTAAATAGTTTTACTAACAGTTGACTGCCCCGTCGCCTTATCGGTCGGTCTTCATCGACGCTGAGGCCGGGCGCTATCTGCGGCGTAGAGCTGGGTTCATCGGTGCGGTATGAACCGCGTCGTGACGTCGCACCGGCTACTACGTCCACAGCTGATGATCTATAGTGAAAGTGAATGGTATTGTTCACGTTGTATAGAGTTACATAGTTCCAAAGGATGCACATTGCATGGCATAAGTGCGTAGCAGATTACCGTAGTCAGCAAACTGCGCTACGGTGGTTACGCAGTTCTACGACCATGCTACGCTTGCTACGCGTTGTAGCCCTATGCGGATGTTACGTTATGTGTACGCGTCTGCGTCTATTTACAGTTGTTCATTTAGAAGGGAAAAGTTAACAATGCACGATTAATATTAGTTTCTGTAATTTTACTGCTTGCGAAACCATTTCATATTTTACTGTGTATGGACAGTAGTGTATTGGTAAGGTACCTGCGAGACATGGCGGGCGGAGCCTGCAGCGCGGGCTGGTGCGCGGGCGAGTGCTGCTGGTCCTCGTCGCAGGAGCGCTGGCGCGGCGCGCGCACGGAGCGGCGGCGTGCCGGCGTCACGGTGCTGGGCCGCCGGGACTCCACCGTGGGCGTCGTGCTGCCGCCGCCCTTTAACTGCCGCCGCGGGCAGCGTGGTTACGAACTCACACTCGTATTAGCTTTACAGCTTCAGTTTACTCTACTTTTATTCAAGGCTATATATATTTTATTTAGGATGGTCGCTTCCTCAATTAATTTATATTTTATTTTCTTGCGTTATCGTTTACCGTATTTATAGCCTTGCAAGAAGATTTAAGTAAAAATCACTGCTTTTTAGCCTTAGTCTAATACGAGTATGGTAGTAGTTATTTCTCATTTAAATTATTATGTAGTCATTTACATATAAGTAATTTGTATTGTATAACTAATGCAAAATAACACCGAAAACATAAAAATACCTAATTTGACCGATAAGCATTACCTTCTCAAGCTCTTTGAGCGAGGCCGGCGAGACGTCCGAGTGTCGCCTGAGCTCGGGCGAGCGCGGCGGCGCCAGGCCGGCGCTGCTGCCGCCGCTGCCGAGGCGCGCCTCCGAGTGGCGCCGCTGCAGCGCCTCCAGCACCGGCACCTCCAGCAGCGAGTCCGTGCTGTCCTGCGCCGCCGGGGGCAGCCGCGGCTGCGCCTTGCGGCGGCACACCGAGCACCGCCATGAGTTCTAAAATGTATGTTCTGTATTATTTAATTTTAGATAAAAGTATGATAAGCCTTTGGGGGATTATCTTTTTCATTTTCACTTTAGTGTTAAGAATTTTATTGAAAGTTTAAGCCATATTATTGCATAAAGTTACAGGCAGTGAAAGTACCTCACTCACTGAGCGAATTAAACCATCTATAATTCAGAAGAATGCGATAAAAGTCTATGAGATGATAACGAGAACCGAACGCGGTCTATTGTATACACCAACAATAAACACACAAACACCTCGTAGGTACTTAGTATTGATGGTATCGTTATGCTATGAGTGTAATATGATGGTCTTACAGCGTCCTCGTCGCTGGCCGGCTTGGAGTAGGAGGAGCAGTCCTCGCACACGCGGTGCTGGCAGCCGTTGCAGGTGTGGAACACCTCGCCTGGCTTCAGGGCCTTTAGGCACACGCGGCAGGCGCCGGCGCGGGATGGGGCTTTACCAGCCTCGCTATGGATATTTTACAATTAATACTATATTCTTTATTGGGTTGGAAAATAAATAAAATCTTTAGATACATATGTGCGTGTGTAGGAATATTTTAGTATAGAATTCTTTTTGATTTTTATCCATCTGCACAACTTTATGACCAACATAAAATCTCAATATTTATTTGTGAACACAAAGATGCCATTATTTTACAGTATGAGTACCGTTCAGTCTTCGCTGTTTGTGCGGGGGTGGGTGGTGGTTGTGCAGGCGGCGGCGCCGGCGCAGGCTCAGCTACTGGCTCTGTGGCAGGCTGCCGCGGTCCAAGTTTTGTTACTGAAACACAAAGTTCGGTATTACTCTTATCCATCACTCTATAAATGACCTATTATATCAAAACAGTAGCCCTAATCTGTAACTTAATCAAACTAACTGTTTCAAAATGAACCAATAGTCATTCAAACTCAAATTACATTCAGATCATTGTTATGAAATACTGGATTGGAATGAAACGATGGGAATTCAAATAAGTCCGCAGTTTGTGTCTACATTCCGAGAAGGAATCTACTAACAATGCGTGCCAGCTGCCTTCCCTCCCCCCAGTCCTGCGGGGACGTAGCTCGCGATATTTCGCTATGAATATTAAGAAATGATCACGAATTCCATCGCAAACTCCTCTCGCGCGCTGTCAAATACCTTACACGTTTTTGTCACGATATAAAGAGTGTTAGCCATTCTGGTATGTACATCACCCTGCTTGTTTTACCTGAGGAAAAGTTAGGGATGTAGGAGTTTAACCCCACATTTCAACTTTAAAAAATATTTTGCTAATTATATTAAAACGTTAAGTAAAGTTGATCAAGAACTCGTTATATTAACCCGTCATAAACGGTAGGCACATACAAGTTGCATGTTCAAGAAATAATCTGTATTGCGATGTATCTTTTCTTTTCAGGTTTAGTTCACAGATTTTCCAGCGACATTTTCATGAATGGATTTTTTTTAGGATAAAGTATAACGAAAATAGGGGAGCAGCCACGCGGCCCTGGTTTATGAGCCTGAAATAGCGCGGGAACGGAATGTTGATCTTTCAGCAGTTCGCTGTATGGAATGCATGAACAAATTAGGGGTTGACGTTACAACAATTTTAAAAGTGTTATATTATAAGTAGGAATAAGAATGTAATTAAAACTTTACAGAAAAGGAATTTTGTCTTCGGTATTAACATGAACGCTTAAATGTTAGTCAGCTTTAAGATTGATCTGAATGAATTTACCTTTCAAACATAAGAAAGCAAAAGAGGAGGCTAGTCATAGCAATTAAAAAAAAATAGGATCAATTTTTTTTTTCATGTGACATACAAATATACATTAAAAATTTAGGTATGTTTGATTATAATCTCTTAAGAAATAAGATGTGGCGCTAATATAGGTGCATGTACCTTAAAAAACGTATAACTCAAAGCTGCTTTATAAGAAGCTCTTTGTGAGAATACAAAGTGATAGGTAAAGGTTCACGAAAATAATATGATTACTAGGGTGTCTGAAATCTTGACAAAGTCTCGGGCCAGACCTAGCTAAAAATAGAAAAATTATCCGCCCCCGCAACTTACAAGCGTCATCTAACAAGGCGTAGGCGTCAGCTCCGCAGGGCTCTCCTCTATTTGTGCACCATTGCTTTACACGCGACCCTATAATGGATTGTTTTACTAGTAGATACTCTTTATATACACGTTTTATCCGATTAAACTGAACTTCATAGGTCAGATGATTCAGGGATTGTTCGTTAACTTACAACGACTCTTAATTGGATACTATTAAGTTAGATAACTTAATCAAATATTCTAAGTTAGTAATCGTTTGATTTTGGAAGTGATTCTTTGTTTCAGATCTTCAGGCCAAAAAAGTAGGAACACATGATGACTTCAAATAGTCTTTACCTTCTGTGTTATATATGTATTTATTTTGTCACAATGCAAGATTAGTCTGGTCTACTATGCATTTAAAGGTAGAATTTTCTTTTAATTTAGAGGTCATAGGTAGTATTTGCCTAGATATATAGAGAGAATATTTTGCACAAGTCTTTCAGTTTTAAGATTGTATTCGGGTAAATATCCTTATAACTAATACGGACTTAGTGTGAGTAATAGACGCATTTACAAGTGGTTTCTAAGTAATGTCCATACACTTATTTTGTAGTTGTCGTAGAAATCACTTAGCATTATTAAGGTTTATTATTAAGCATTCTGTTTTTTCGTATAGTAGGGTAGATGTAATAGGTAGGAACGATTTAAAAAAAGTTCTTTGAAGGAATCAATCCGATCCGCCAGGCCAATTTAACGCATAACTTAGTTACGTAATTGATTCTCTTTTTCTAGAAAGAATAATGGTTTTTTGCTGTTCCATGACCGATCTAAATCAGACGTTTTGTAATTCAATTACTATTTCGGTTTAGCAGAAGCAGCAATATGCTAGAGCTAGTTTAATCTTTTTAAATGTCGAAAAATATATCGGCATGAAAACTTTCGTTTTATTTTCCTTTTGTTATTTACTTACCATGGATACTTTTTGCTTTGTTTTATTTTATATTTAAACTTGGGTTGAGAAGACAGTTACTCTAAATTTTTATTTTCTTAAGCCTCTTTCGTCATTAAGTTTTGTAATGAGCGATTGTTTTTCTTACCAAAAGTACTTTTACCCTAATTAAGTTATTTCCGTTTTTGTATCTTAATTGTGTACTTACCTTCCTTTGTAGTAGTACTATAAAGTAACGTATCTTTACCTTTGTCCTGGGCGGTAAGTAATGAGGAGGACAGAGTTTGTCGCAGTTTGCCGAAGGTTCCCGGCGACTCTATGTGTCCGGGCACGGTGTTCCCTGTGTCCTCCGTTGCCACCATCTAATCAACATAAATTACATTTAGTATGAATACTTTACACTTTACAGTAACTTCTTACTCACATCAGATTAAAATAAATCCTTCATATTATATAGCAGATAATGAACAACATAAGAATAAAAAGTCGTGAATGAGTTAACTCGACAAAACACTTGGTGTTGAATGAGAACTCATGTCGTGGAAAGCGACGCCGCGCGACGATAAAACTCTTCATACAAAAATAACGACTCCGTAATACTGTCGTAAATTTTATGGAGAGCAACAGATGGAGAATGAAATACATCAGAGTAGAGAAAATCAATATTGTCGTCTCCCGAACTAGACTGTCGAGCGTTTTTATTGCTTCGCTCGCGAGTCATCTCAAACTTTTTCTTCTGTAACTACCTACGAGTTACGCAGACCGAGACCAAAATAGATGGGGATGAATGGGGTCACTCACTAAGCTTTGTTAATAAGGATCGTTCGATAACTTTTATTTGATAGGAGTAAACCTAACATAAAATGGTCCGATAAAACTCCCGAGCGATGTTCATAGGCTTCGGGCTAATTGGAAGCGCGCTCGTAAAATATACTGGAGTTTATAAATATGGATCTATTCGTAATACTCTGGAAATGCTTTTCAAGGCGGAATATAAATGCATTGCGCCAGGTGGGAGGTACTAAGTAGATCATCAACAACGCGAGCTCCTGATGGACGTTGTAAAGCGAGCGCACGAACATGGAACAGTGGGAAGGAAGGAGATACTGCCACCGCAGTAAGAGATTGAAATAAAGAAAGCTCTCAGATTTTAACGATTTGGTAATATGGTTTTATATAGGATCAAGTAAATAAGATAGATAACTTGTGATCTACTCTTTTATGTTCGCGTCATATCATTTCCTAATTCATAAAATTTGTATTTGTTTGGTATAGAATAGAAAGTGTACAGTTATAATGTAAAATAATAATAATATGTTTTTGTGTGCATTACTTTGAGTAGGCACTATCTACTCAGTTACTTTCGTGTTTCCTACATCTGACCCGATTTACAGGTAAACATATTTTTAACATAATTATTATTACACTTCATTACTATGTAGATGAATAAAATTCATCGACGATCGTATAAAATAATGCAACAAGCATCATATAGTTTAAATTAAATAAGCTGGTTCAGAATAAATACGCAAGGGTGTACAAAACAGTTGTTATACAATATTCATGAATATTAGATCGGAAGTGTAGCATTTGCCACAGGGCGTACTCCTGGGGGAGTGCGCTGCAGGCGCGCGCTACTGGCCTGAGGTTTCTCTATTCTCGCTTTATTTGCCAGGTAAGCCGTTTTGTGGGAGAACGCTATTCTGTTTAAAACACTCAACAATTGCTGCTTGCTATATCGCTCTCTTTTGTCGTGAGGATCTAACAAGCTGGTAATATTGTAGTACAATCAGTAATGCTACTGTAAAAAGTAAATTGTATGTGTTTAATAATATTTGTAGGTATGTAAGTACTGCTGTATTATTATTGCGTAATGATCTCATAAGGCTCTTATAAAGGCAACCAAGTCCATAACACTGAGTTTTATTTTTTAAGTTTATAGGTAATCACAAAATGACATGGTTTAATTTTAATGAATGTTTTTGCATAAAGTATTTTTTAGGAGTTGACTTTGGCTTAGTAGCTTATCTTGAACCAATGACAAAAAATGAAATTCACAAGAATATTGGTTGCTGTGAAACTTTTTAATAATATTAGTGTATGCATTTCTTCATTATGCAAGTGTGTTTGAATATAAAGTGGGTTCGGAACGAGTAATACGTTGAGCACACTGACGGCCGCTTCGATTAGCGTTACCGGCGGAGATTTTTCAGATTAAATGGGTCATGAACACAGCGTTCATGACCTACTGGTGAGGTGCAAGGGGCGCGGGCACCGGGGTGGCGGACGCGGCCCTGGTTGACCCACTTGTTGCCTCAACCCGCTATTTACATTACAACTCTAATTGCTGTCGGCAAACGGCAGGTGTAAGCCTTTACTTTATCATCACCTTGAGACCAACCTTTCCTAATTCGTTGTTCGACTTGTGCAAATGTAATCCATTACCTTTCAACATTAGTTTTATTACATCTTAAATTCCTTTGTCTTATCTAATGCGCGGCTCCTTTTATTAGAATCGGCTGAAAGGGTTGTGCGTATTGTTAAGACCGATAATTATACGATGAATGGGTGCGAATTTCTTAACCGTTGATATATTTATTTGGTATCGACATGCGAGCACAATGGTGGCGGGAACAATGGCCGCGTCAATGCCTCACGTGCGCGACGAGCGGCGAGCGGCAAGCGGAGGCTGCGCAGCTACACCCACGGACAGTACAAAGGAATGTAATTACGCGTCACTGGCACACAACATGATTGTACTTATTTTAGGATGCCATATACCTATATATTGTTACTATAGTGCCAGTCGTCTGTATATGACAAGTAAACTTGGTTGACGGATTACTATGCGTATGATATTTATTTATAAATATGGTACTAACGTTGAAAATAATTACAAAGATATGACTGCCTCGTTGGTTGCTATGCGCGATTGCTGAGTATGAGACCTTGGGTTTGAATTCCGGTTGGGCAAAGTGTTATTAGAGATTTTTAGTCTGGATTTGTGGTTAATGGTAATATAATATAATTGGCGAAATGTGGGTATACTATAGGTACACCTCTGCCTACCCCTGTCGGGGAGGACAGGCGTGATGTTATGTTAATGTTAATAATTACATTTTAATTTTAAATGGTTTATCAAATGTGGCAGAAACTACGCACCTACATGGTATATGTATGAATAAGTTTTATTAATTTAATATGCTCACCAAACCAAACCATTATAACGTAACAATATTGAATTACCACAGGGTCGAACGACATTGAGGCCAAACCAGAACTTCCAATAGTTGAAGGTTAGTCTGCGATGTAATCATGATTATATTGTTTGAGTTACTGATGAGCATAATTAAATCACATGACAAATAATATCTCTATGCTATTTAAACGCGTAGCTAGATAATTGGGATTTTATCTATATTGCCAAACCATACATGTACAATTTCACATATTCGGTAAGAATTATTTCAGCTATGATAGGGGTACAACCGAATGGTCAATCAAGGTCATCTTAACTGTTCATATAGATCGGGTAAATACATCTCGTAAATATATTTTTAAGTATGTAGGACGAAAATGTAAGTTACCACTAATACAAACAAACACCACAGTTTAACAATGAGCAGTTAAATGGGAAAGCAATTTAACAGATTCCCAGATATCTGGCAAGCCATCTCTCTCGCGAGACTTATGTGGGATCCAGTTCAGAAATCACATTAAGGTAGTTTGAGAGCGGCCGCTGGAGCTCCTCGCGAATAAATCTAAATCACCGAGGGTTAAATCTCCGCCTAAACCCAGTGTAATGCTCCTTTCACCCGAGCGCACACATTACGCCCATGTTACCACAAAACTACAGTTTCATGCAGCCACAGTATTTCGTTTAACTTTGAAACAACATTCTGTTTCATACCTAATTGTTTTGTTTTTACCGACTAAAAGAATTGGTGTTAGTTCTGAGTTCGGTTGTTTGTTTTTCTCTCTGTAGAGTCAACGGTATAATGTTGTCAATTAATGAACAGATTTGGTTTATTCCTCTTTTGTGAGACAGAATATTCTAGAAATGTCGAGTAAATTGTTCAGTTGGTGGAGATCTGATGGAGACTTTCGGATAATCAATGCAATATTAAAAAGTGCTCAGTTCTCTATCGTTCAAAAAACAAATGAATAATAACACTTATTAACGTGGGTATGTAGAACAATATTGTGGAGTAACATACTTTTACATAAGCACTTGAATTTTTACAGTCATAACTGGAGAGGTTTCTCTAAGGCTTTTTGTTTACATTACACCAATTAATTGTTAAACAACTTTAGCATAGTAAAAGCAAAGACATACTTTATCAATACTATTCAAATAACTAATATTATACTATAATATTCTCTGTTCCATACATATTCGTACTTCGGGTACGAGCCGTACTAGAACTAGTTAATTTCATTAGCAGAAGTTGGTAGGCAAGTTTTGCACTAAATATTAAGGCAATCTCGCAGTGAGGAACATCGTCGCCATAAGTGTTGAAGTAGGAGGCCGCACAACATTGAACACTTAGCACAGTTAAGGTTTGACGCTCCTGCCGCGACACCAATTATTCCTTGAGGCGTACATTTTAAGAGCGATCGAACCTTTAACAGCCATCATTACTCAAGAAAAGTTTACGCAAGGAACATTACAAATTCTGTGGCGTTTATTGCTGAAGAAGATTAATTGAGGCTGGCGAACTCGCTTACTTAAATGTCTAATACTCAAGACTTAAGTAGTTTTAACTGGCGTTTCACATGTTTTGAGCGGTACACTGCACTTTCATACATAACAGCTGTTCGCTTCAAAAAGTTGCCAACAAAACGCTAATGTGTTTAAAATTTAAACATCGCGTCGTTAAACACACGTTGGATCAAGAAGGCAAACAATCGGTCGTGTCACTAACTTGTCGTAGTGGAGTGCTACGACGTAGCGCGAGTTCTGGCTACAACTTTTAGTTTTCGTGTACACAACTTCTTATTTATTTTCTTGAACGGAAAGTAATTTTCACGTGTTCTTAAGAGTAGGTTTATCTATAACTTTAAACCTATTTTTGAAACGCATCACATAGGTATAATTAATTACTCTAAATGATACCAAGCAAAAATGGTAATAAAAACTTTTGAACGTGCTTGGTTAGAGTGCTTCGCTACGAGCTATAACTGCAAACTATTTCTATAGCAGTCAATTAACATCCTACGAGCAAAAATGTATCTTTTAGCGATAGACAACCAGCTGTAACGATAGCTCGACATTTTCAAGTTTTAATATTTTTAGTGCTCTTAATTAGAGACACTCTAGCCCCGGCTATACAAATACTACTCGTAGTTTCATTTTAATTAAATATAGTATAAAAGTGTTCTAAAGGGATATTACAAAAACGCAGAGTATGTTGGTCATATAAATGGGCATACGGCACTTAAAGTTTTTGTTATATTAAGCAGGAATCTACAAGTATTTCGCTATAAGCCTTTATGGCAGGGTCGGGATGGCGTATAACCTCCGTAATCCTTTCATCTATGCGGACAAGTGGGGCAGGGTTCCAAATCGCATAATTTGACCGGCTACGTGTTGCGGGCTCGCACCAACTCATTATCTCATGAACTGTGTCCACAGACTCGAGCGCTGCCAGAATATTATGTTCCCATTCCATTGCCTAGCTTCACTCATTTTTTGGACAAATATCAGACGTGAGCAACGTAGCAGTTTACTTTACGTGTGTGACACGACATAATGGGCGATATGAGTTCGTACATCAAAAACAAACTCGGCAGCCGTCGCTAATTTGTCTTCCACGTTCGTTACGAGACAAAGCAGCGCAGCGCCGGCACGTCGCACACCTGCATTTAATTAAAAATGCAAACGCTTCATAATGAATCACAACTTTACCCTTTTACAATTATCTGGAGTTTTAACGTAAATTTGGGATTTGTGTCGAGAGTTGCATAAATATTCGCATTCCCACAAAGCGCGATGATGCAAATAAAAAGTTTTACTCGAGTTGAAAATTAACGGAATTAATAACACACTTGGAACTCGCTTACTCAACGGGAAACTAATTCAAATTCAAATACATAATGCATAAGTCCACTGTACACTGGCACGCAACGTCTAAATTAGGCAATCATCGAAGTAGTTTAATTACTTACGATAGATATTGACAACCATCCGACCTGACCGACGGATCATGGAATGCCTTTTGATTGGCGGTGAGTGTTTTGTTTGTAAACCAAAGTTGAAGCTATTCAAAGCTGTCTATATTGTAAATACGTATCCAACTAAAGCTATGTATAGACGTATCGGTCTCCCAAACATATTCAAACCGTAACAATAGTGCTGTCTCTACATACGTCATAGCGTTGAGTTCAATACATTGTTTGAATCTGACCGTAACCACTACAGAAGGCAGCTATTATGCTCCATTCGGCCGCAACCTACATATCGCATATTACCAATATGAAGCCGGCGCTTCACCGAATGGTATCCAGTTTGTTAACGCCTGTAGTACTCGATTTCAATATCCATTATTCAGAATGTCAACAATAACATGACTAATTGTAGGGCTAGTATAAGATCATGTTTAGCAACCTAATAATAAGGTATTGGTGCTAAACATGATCTTAAGAACCAGTGATCTGAAGTTCTTGTTTCATGAATTTTTGAAATCAATAACATAACAATGTTTGAATGTGTTTGTTGTTCTGTATTTGTAGGTGTTTACGTTGAATACTGTAATTGGTGAGCCGTTCTATTTTAAATAAATAATAATAACATCACGCCTGTATTCCCCGAAGGGGTTGGTAGAGGTCTATATAATCTATTTCACCAGTTATACTATGGGTCCCAATATAAAAGGTAGCGAGCGTATTGCCGTCAACCGGGCACAAATCCTGACGCCGTGCTGCTACTGAGAATCGGGTATTTGACTCCACCAATCAATTGACATACTTTTTATGAGTTGTCAAAACGGTATTTCTCCATTAATAGATTTTATATGTAAATAGGAACCTGTGACGTCAGTAATTAGCCAACTCAATTAACATACTCGTACTATTTATTGATTTGAAAGCAAAGAAAAATCGAACTTGACTGTTAGTTTTTTTTTTTAAACGTCGCCCCACACGAGGAATTTCTCCTGTGTCGTGGGTGCGTTTCACAAACATGAAATATCACATACACAAACACCCAGACTCGAGACAAACATCTGTGGTTCGCACAAAGTTTTGCCCCGTGCGGGAATCGTACCCGCAACCCTCAGCGCAGCAGTCCAATCGCTTAGCCACTGCGCTAATCAGGTCGTCAGTTAAACTTTTGTAAGGATTTTTGACCAAAATAAAAATGATATATCATTTTTTTCAGATTCGAACCCCGGACCTCATTCTCATGACCTCAAGACCAACGAGGCAGTAAAATCAATATATTCTTCTTCTAGAAATATTAGTAAAACATTTTTCGAATTAATATTGTACGAATAAAACATATCATACGTAGTGCGTGTATATCATAATAAAATATACGAGTGATTTGTAGTTATTTTCTGATGTATAGTTATTACTTTCTTGAATATACGTACACTCTTTTACCATTTATATCCACGTTTAAGAATCTACGTACATAAAATAAATATAACAACCATTCCCAAAACATGGACCTTATCTAAAATCAAATAAGCAATGCCGATAACTGTGTCAGCTAAATGATATGTCTCGCGAAGTACTAGCTGAATTTGATAAGGGTTGAAATATAATTTACTGATACCTACAGATAGATATACCTACTCAACGTGAATAGTTAATATAAATTGAAATACATGTTTGGAGAGATTTACGTAAGTACAGTTAAGCGTCATTTGGGTATATGTTTGCTCTGTCAATGCTCGTCTGTCCTTTGGGAAAATGGCGGTCACTAGGCGACGTCTAGTGATTTAATCGACATCAAATTGTGTATCGTAGGTAGGTATTAATTTAGAATAGTTTAATTAACAATGCATTGTTTATTTATGTTTTTAATTTAAGTGTACCAATCATAGTACTTATTTGCATTTGTAAAGCAAAAAATATCCATGAAACATTTACTCTCCGCCTCCGCTCAATTCGTTTTGTTTTGTTTTTAGTCGATGTCGAGAAACTGGGTGAGATTGGTTTAAAAAGTACAAGCTTTCGGTAAACATTTTTACTAAATGGTTGTAGGTAGGTATTTTATTTCCATTGAGAATATTACGATCTGTGTATTGACATACCTCCTCATATACCGTTGTGTAAAGCTGAAAATACAGCAGAAATACCATTGTCTTACTTCCAGGAAAGCAAATACCAATATGCATTGGCCAATTTAACGTTCAGTAAAAGGCGCATTCAGGGAATGTTATTTATTTTAGGCAAAAAATGTGGAGTGGCGTCGTTCAGTGAAAGAGTCGCTTTAATATGCGCGCTTTGATAAGGTGCACCTTTGTGCAGCTCGCTGTGTGCTAATAGAGTCGGCAGAGTGGGCCGCCATCACGAGTGCGGACTCCATTGAATGGGCCGGCTCTCGATCTCCCTGCCCCACACCACCCCAACCCTGAGCACTTGCCAGGATGTTTGTGAAAATAAGCAATCGTTTTTTTCCTCGATCAATTTTACCCTGTTAAGTTCCTACACGCGCTTTGATTGCTTACAAGTACAGGGGTCGGGGATGTTGTGTAAACCTGTAGGCTATAAACGTATCTAGAGATATTTTACTATCACACTCATGTATAATGTCTTCAAAAGCAAATATCACTAATCAAACTATGTTAGGCCGTTAGTGGCATGTTCTCACTGAAAAGTATTCGGGCATCGAGATTTGTGGTAATAATGGTATACTGGTAGTAAAGTGCAAAGTATAGAAAATAAACTCATAAATCATCATCTCGTTAAGAATTGCGGGTTCGATTCCCGCACGGGACAAAAATTGTGCGATCCGCAGATGTTTGTTTATGTTATATTTCATGTTTGTGAAACGCAGCCACGATACAGGGGAAATTGCTAGAGTGGGGCGACGTTTAATTAAAAAAATATATTAGTGGAGTTATATATTTAGTTTAGAGTTTGCTTTGGTTTTGCAAATAAACTTCAGTTTAGTTCCATACGATACAGACAACACACAACAGTTTTAAAATGTTTTAAACTACCGCACCGAGTACCGAGAATTTATTTGACACATGTCGCTGGTCTGTCAAATATTTTGTGCAGTGCCGTGCATAGGGGCGTTATTATAGTTTCATAAGCGGTATTGTATGCGGCGCGGGTCTCGACAATATTGTTTTGATGAGAAAGAAAGACGCTTCCACTCGGCGGAGCGTTAATTCATCTCACAGGAAGCGCTAGTGAGCCGCTCTGCAACCGTATCCACCTGTCTCCCGATAAGTGAAGTGTTGTATAGATACCGCGCCCTCACCGGGGAAACAATGGATTGTACACGCAAAGGAAGTATTTACTATTTCGTACTTGGTGACATTGTACTGTATAACTAATTATATTATTTATTTTCTGTGGCAAGGCTAAGAGTAACGCCTACTGCGTAGCTGACCAAATCACCAAAACTATATTACTTTAATATTAGTTAATGTTTGCTTTTTTCGTGTAATCTTATTTTCAATCATTGTAACTGTGGACAAAAATAGATGGTAAAAAAATAATAAACAAATCAAACGTTTAAATGCTCTTGATTAATGAAAAATCATTAATAAAATCTTTTTTTACATTATATTAATGCTAGTACGGTTAAAATATAAAGTTTCTAAAAAAATATATGATAAACACATACTGCACGCTTTTGACGTAGCTTTTTAGCATATTGGCTGAATATATTGCGCAACGGATAACAGTGGGTCGAACTCCGAGAAGTTTCGTGCTATAAGTCACTTCGACTTTAATATAGGAACGGACGAGACATGTTAAATCGCAAATTGGATTGTAAAAATGGGGTTAGATACCTATCTAACTCGAAATCCTGACATAAGAGAGATCAAAGCTGGATTGTAACGATTATGGACTATGCCAGACCGTTCAGTAGGTACATGTAGAGTCCTGGCTTTTAGTGTTATTGAGTTTTGTACGTGGTAACAAGTAAGAAGGTAGGTACCACCACCACCTTTGTATTGGTGCCTAAATGTAATGTTTACTAATTTCTTAACCAAGAACTTTTATGAAATAATGGGTCGTAATGGAATTTTGTTTGTAAAATACAAGGAAAACGGCACTGGAATTTTTACCGAAAGAAAACAGAAACCCCAAGGGAGACCTTATATCTTATTCCACGTGCGCAGCCGCTGTTTAAAGGTAGTTTACAACAAACAGTTATTTTCCTACTTTTATTTTGTTGTTCATATCGTTGATAATATTACGTTAGTATAAATAAAGTCGGTAAATAGTTTTTATTTCCACGAAGCATACAAGGCATTTACGAAAACTTAACTCAATTTATGCGGTCCCTACATTATAATGTCCTACATATACATAGTTATGGGCCTCTCTCGTGTTCTGTGGCACAGTATAGGCCCTACAACTGAAATAACTAAACTTAGTTTGGATAACAATGGTTGACCCACTTTCATTCATTGTATGGAAGAACAGGAGCGTAAGTACCAAAGTTTTTTTTTAACATCTTAGCCTTTAAATTATCTAAAGTGTGCTCGTCTAGCAGAAATTATAAAAATCTAGGCAAGCGTAGTACAATTTATGTGAGAGTAGCGACTACCGCAGAGAATTTTAATTAAGGCGTGGCGGTAAATAAACCAAAAAAGATTTCCTTTTAAAACAGGCGAGTTTCATGATAACGTGTCCAAAAACAAATAAAATTCATGGACGTGTGTTCAGGTACATGAACTATGTTTTATACCTCTATGATAGGTATAGTATTCTAGATACTCCGTGCATATGCACATATGAACCCACATATTTTAGCGTGCTTGCTGAGACTCAAACTGAATCTAGATAACTATAAAAACACTCGCTCACTGCTCACGAAAAACGTCGTAGTAGTAGGCATACCTACCTACTATCGCAACTTAAACGTACTTACTTAGATGAACTAAAAAAAATACTTTTAATGAGATTAAATCATTAGTTTCCCCCAAATTGTTGGCAAAAAACTAAGATTGATTTGAATTAGGATTACTCACCTCACTAATAAAATTCTAGGTAACCTATCTTCGACGCTATCTCACTCCGATCTCTTTACCGGTAGATTAGGGGACTGTAGTTATGGGTAGAAAGGTACGAGGGTCAAACTGAAAGTTCTTAGAACTGGCTACTTATAAACAATATAATAAAAAAATAATTCTAAAATTTGAAAATAGAACTCTTTGCTAATATTACTGAGTATATATTTCATTAATTTGTCATTTGTTTTACGATTTGGCGGCAAATTGAAAATTGTCTGTGTCACGTCAACATGAATTTAACACGAGAAAATTTTCGTGCAATGATTTTTTATGACTTTCGATGTCATTTAAGTCAACAAGAAAGTTATGATAGACTACGATTGGCCTTTCACGATGAAGCCCCATCTCGTGCGACAGTTTACAACTGGTTTAATGAGTTTAAACGTGGTCGCACTAATCTCACTGATGATTTACGTGAAGGACGGCCTTCTACGGCGACGACTGAAGATAACATCTGTGTTGTGCGGCGTATGATAGAGACTGACAAAAGAGTGACCTATCAGCAGATTCGGACAAGCTTAGGCATCGGTATGAGTCAAGTGCACAAAATCCTCCACGAACATTTAGCAGTCAGGAAGCTTTGCGCCCGGTGGATACCTCATAATTTGACTGAGGCTCAAAAACTCCATCGTGTGGATTGGTGCCGTAAAATGATTGAAAGATTTAACGGAGGTGACTCAAATGCTGTGTTCGACATACTAACAGGTGACGAAAGCTGGATTTACTGTTATGATCCTGAAACCAAAAGACAATCTGCTCAGTGGGTGTTTCCTTTCGAGAGGTTGCCAACTAAAGTGAAGAGAGATCGAAGTGCAGGAAAAAAAATGGTGGCCTCGTTCTTTGGAAGGATAGGTCATTTCGCAACAATTGTGTTAGAGGATCAAAAAACAGTTTCTGCAGAATGGTACACTACCAATTGTTTGCCACTTGTCTTGGAAAAAGTTCGAGAGAAACGACCTCGCAGTAGGATCCTCCTTCACCACGACAACGCCTCGTCGCACACCGCTAAGCGAACGATCGACTATTTGGCGACATCAAACGTTGAATTACTGGGTCACCCGCCGTATAGCCCCGACCTCGCCCCTTGTGATTTTTATTTATTTCCAAAAATTAAAGAAAAACTTAAAGGAAAGCGGTTTATGAATGCTGAAGAAGCGGTGGCTGCGTATCGCGATGCCATTGAAGAGAACCCTAAAGACGAGTGGGCAAAGTGCTTTTCCCAGTGGTTCCATCGCATGCAGCGGTGTATTGACGTGAATGGACAATATTTTGAAAAGATATAATAAAACTAATAACTGGCTAATGTAATCAGTTTTTGATTTTCTAAGAACTTTCAGTTTGACCCTCGTATTAGGTTAGGCACTACTCAATCCCCGTCGTCTTGGTTATGCAAAGGATCGACTAATCAGTTCCTCAGGGAGTCTAAGGACGTGATTTGGGGATTATAATATCATGTGGAATAGACATAGTAGACCTTTCCTAACTAGTGATTATAATCTGTACCTTCATCAATGTTTGACTTTGCCTCTGAAACAGTTATTTCGCGGCTTCCTAAAGATTAGAAGCAGCTGAACGTTTTAAGGCGTATGATAACTAAGTACTAAATAAATATTGCAGTCAAACTTACCTTTTTCATAAAAGACATCACATTTGTGGGCAACATGATGGCGGATTTTCTTTTGTCTTATCACTTCACTTCACACACATCATCACACCACACTGAGCGACACAAATTCACAGATGTCTTAATCTGGGATTAGCACGTTGCCACCGAAACATGACATTTTCCAACTATATATAGAGCACTCGGAGCTGAGAACCCCACTGCACAGTTTCCTTAGCCGGTGAGCGTACCTGCAAGCAAAGAAAGATAATGTTAGACCAAAGTGAAAATAAGTGCAGAAACGGGTTGAGAGGTAAGTATGTATACGGTATACGTATACTTATTGTTGTAGGGTTAGACTCACGTTCGATAACTGTCGACCGTACCGTCGAGAAAGCCGAGAGAGAATGAAGCTATCCCCGCAGCCACAGAAGCATTCAACAGGTTAGTACTTTGTTCACGGGATCTTATCGTCTTTCTTTTTAGATTGATGCTTATGTATTTAAGTACTTGGCTGTATTAATACGTCGAAAACATCAGATACAATATCTTTGGATGAGATAGAAAAGATGCTACGTAGTTTCTACCGTCGGGATGTTTTACCGTAGATTCTGTTCAAAAGAACATGGATGGTAGATCAATTGAAACATGTTATATGATTTTAGCATTATTATCTTAGCTTAAATAATTTTACATGAAAACTCAGATTCATTACTCCGTATTTGCTTTTACGTACCTAAGTACCTTATGTCCGTAACACTTCCTAAGCAAGTAATTACCATTTTAATTGGAAACAGTTTCACGTAACGATTCTAAATTGTCAAATGAGACCAATTCCTTTTACTAGATACCTATAGGAATTACAAGTACCTATGAACAGCAGCTGGTATTTTTTATATGTGTGAGGAACTACCAGTACAAACCGCTTGGTAAAAATATCATCATCGTCTGGCTAGCTTTTTCCCAACTGTGTTGCGGTCGACTTCCAGGTTTAATGTTGCAGCTATACATATATAATATTCGACATGAGCGATCGTTCAATTGAGATCACCCTTTCCTCCCATGGGTGTTGTAAGAGGTGACTAAAGGTTATTCCACGGGCAAGGGCAGCAGCTATCCTCCTCTTGTGTAGGTATCGGTCACTACACTGCGATTGCCAATGCTCATGAGGACTAGCCAAAGAAAACGGCCTCCAGTTCCCAGCCCTACTATTCCAGCTATGACGGGTATTGACTGGGTGCCAAAACGGGAGAGCGAGTCTTGGGGCTTACCCTGGGGGTGGCCTACATCCAGTAGTAGACTGCTATATGCTAAAGTGATCAAGTATAATTATAAATTATCGTAAAATATTGATTCTACATTATCCATTAAAACTTCATCTCACAAAGAACCTGAGAACGATCGATGGCCATGTCCGCTAAGTTTACCTTAATTAAATATATGCCACTCAAACGTAAATTTCCAGGTAAAACAATAAGAACTCTCAAACAAAAAAATTATACTTTTGAATATTCATTCATACTTCTTAATATAAATTGTTACGAAGTTATATTTAAATGTTCATGCTTTTTGTTTGGCTAAATTTATTCTGCCCACGCTGAGGACTCAAACGGCAATGATTTAATTATAAATTATTATTTTATGTGCGAGATCGTAAGTCCTATTGAAACTGGCCATATGATTAATAAATAGGTTAACGAAAACTAAAGCAAATGGCATTTAGGTCATCATCATCGCGTCTATATTGTTCATGTTGGTAAGGTGTAGGTATCTGCTTTTGCAGTATATTTCGTACAACGTTCCAAAATATAACATTATATCAAAGTCACATTGCTGGATTTGAACTAGCAAACAACATTTGAAACCGGTCAATAAATCTAACCTCAGGCCTCTAATAACTATCCTGTTCAGAATTTTAACGGTGGTGGCCACACTTTGCCAACCGCCCAACTTATCAGTCGGAATAGCTAAACGTTGAGAACAAATTGCACGGTTCTGTGAGTACCTATCACCGCTAAAGTGTGTCACCCAAATCGAGTCAACTTGCACGTTTCGAGAGGGAGAATGCTAGGTAAATCGATACTCGTAATTTTCTGTCTCCAGCAAGGCACACACTGCTTAGGTAGTATCTCGTTTAAGTAGTCTGGTATCTAGATATATGTACCCGAGGCCGTATCAGTGATACGAAACCAGAGATTTATCTATTGAGGTCTAGATTTAAGCTTTATTACTAATAACTTACAATGTGTAGCTTTATAATTTAATCATTCAAATTACCGTCTAGTTTAGTATCATGTGCGCTCATGATAAGGAGTCTAAATAGATTCATGTATAAGGTCTACCGTTTATAACATAACATAAAATCACGCCTGTATTCCCCGAAGGGGTAGGCAGAGGTGCACATACAGTACACCCACATTTCGCCAGTTATGTTTTTAGGCCGTTTATATGTTACTGAATATATAATATCATTTTAAAATAAAACCTTGTTGGACGTGGTCGTGGCGTCGCAAATATGATTGCAGAACGTATTCCTGGGTATTCATTATTCTTTGTTCAAAGAAGTGTTACCCTCAAATTATCTCATTCTTCTTTCCTAAAATGTTTCAAATTCAAATCCTTTATTTGCAGAATATGGGTGGTATACAGGTCTTACTATAAATAAATATTTATCGCCATACCCAGGCTCACGCCATGCAAATTACAAGCATAATGATAAATTTATCAATAAATTTACGAGTAGCCCAAGATTTTGAAATACTTCTAATAATTACTTTGTCGTTTGTACATACTATACAACAATTGAAAAAATATTCACTTATAATACCACAAGAGCTTCAAAATTATCGAGTATTTCCCGATAGGTTCGTTGCAAACAAATGAAGGAGTCACGTTTTTCAGGTTAAAGGTTCCTGAAAAACTTGACGACTTTATTTGTTTGCAGGGAACCTTGAGGGAAATGCCAGATAATTTTGAAGCTCGTGTGGTATTCGGGGGATTATTTTTCCGTCCCAAATGTCGGCCAATAGAATTGCACCATTCGACGTCACGTGGTACAACCTAAAAATAATCAAAAATTATCAGTATAATACCATGTAGGTTGTACCACGTGACGTCGAATGGTGCAATTCTATTGGTCGATATTTGGGTCGGAAAAATAATCAATATAATGTTTCACTTTAAATACCAATTTACGCAAACGTTAATTACGCAAGTTTGAGTAGCACTTGAGTGGGTTTTCTTTTTGTAGTTTGAATTACCCCGAACCGTAGGGCGAAACAATGAAGCAATTTATGAGGAAAATGTGCCCCATTAAGGGTTTTCCCAATTCCCAAAGTCCACTACAAAGTCATCTTATATTCAAACTAAATACCTCCTCCATCTCAGTTTACATAAGACTAAGATATTGTGATATGTCTTGACTTCATAAAAAAATTGCATGCTAGTAGATGACATTCAGTACCATCTGGTACCCTGTAGTGGTGTATTGGTTGAGGATATTTCTATAAGTAGATACAATAAAATACTTAGGTAGATCTCCTTTTGATTTGTATCATGCTGTGTCAAGGAAATTGTATGTAATTATATTGTCATCACATTACGGGTTTTTTTTATCTGAAATACATACTAAGGTACGTACGTCCTACACGTACATATACTATTTAAGTAGCTATAATATAACTATGTGCAGCTGGTATGTAACTATGAAGCAATCTGTGGCAAAAAGAAGGTAGTACAAGGTAAGGAAATTTAATCTTAAAAGTAATTTTCCATTCCTCATAGAACTCAACTACTTAATTTCCTTATCGATAATGCACATCAACTGATAAGGTTTGGTGTCGCAGCTACGCTAAAGGTTGATAGGTAAGTTATAGTTATTGAAGATCTTGAAGCCGAGTTTAAGTTGTTCCAGCGAACAAAACCGGTCAGACGCAAATTACGTAAATATTTTCCTGGGACATTGAGTGCGATATTAAATCGCGCGGGTAAGTCGATTACAGGCGGCTATCTAGCCCGACCGGCCCGCTGCGCCGGATTAACGTAGATAATTGGAGCCGAGCGAGGAGACTTACTTTGTCTTTTATGTTAAGCTACCTACCTACTCTGGACCAACTAATGGTTTTACTACAACTTAATTATGTATAACAATTGGTGGGAGCACTTCAAATGTCCTGCGACTCGTATCTTGAGTCATCAGGGACAGACTCCTAATAAAACATTCTGTTGTTATACCTGTAACGTAAACTACGTTTCCCGGTAGAAGTCACAGGGGTTAAGATAATCGTGTTAACGTGCAGATAACTAAGACAAAAGTAATGTACGAGCACCTAGTTAATAAGCAGGGGAACGTAGTTACGTAGCAGACATTTGCAGTAATAATGTACAAAAACGGCTCTCTTGACGCGAGCGGCTCTGGGGTGTGTAGATAGACCTAAACCTATCTGATACCAGAGAAGTTAATATATGATACTACCTAGGTACTTTACGATAGACCGTCCTAAAAAATATCTACATTGAGTTTCTTCTTGTTTAATTTACGATGCCTGTTGTTGGAGCAACCTCCGCGTACTTCAAAAGGAAAAACGGAACGATTTTTTTTTTTTTTTTTTAAAACGTCGCCCCACACTAGGAATTTCTCCTGTATCGTGGGTGCGTTTCACAAACATGAAATATCACAAACACAAACACCCAGACTCGGGACAAACATCTGTGGTACGCACAAAGTTTTGCCCCGTGCGGGAATCGAACCCGCAACCCTTAGCGCAGCAGTCCAATCGCTTAACCACTGCGCTAATCAGGTCGTCAAATTATAGGATCACTTCGTGGTCCGTCCGTTTGTCTGTCAACTCATTTTTCTCACGAACGCATGACGGTATCAAGTTAAAATGTATACTTATATTTTATACTGCTGTGCTTTAGAGCTGTGAAAAAAATCAACTTTTAACTTAACGCAATCAAAAGATACGAGCATTATATGCTGAATGTTTTGACATTATTTGCACTCAAAAGTTCAAAACTAACTTCCCTTTTACCTAGAATCATGAAATTTGGCAAGAAGCATTGTCTAAGTAGTAGCACAAGTTAAGGATAAATTCTAACACTGAAAATGTTTAGTAACTTCACATAAAAAACAAGAATAATTTTGCAGGTAGTAAACTGTCCGCGACCTAAATTAACGTAGCAAACAGAACGTCACATACCCGACCGGTAAAAAAGATACCTATTATGTAGGTACCTTTAAGTACTTACCTATACTTACTTTGTTAGGCTAGAGGGGCTTGTAGCTACATCGCAGATCAGTTGATCTGTCGGTTAAGCTGTGCTCGCCGCGGTCAGTCTTGTGATGGATGACCATATTCACATGTCGAGACCCCTCTGTACCTACTTCAGAAGACACGAAGGCATTTCTCTCCGGGCGTGTCGGTCTACCGTCCCTAAGACTATGCTATTGATGGAATAGGGTGCCCTTGTGTTTTTGCGTACCTATACGTACTTACTCGTGTACTATGTAGCAGCCCGCCGTGACCAACATTCGGTTACGGCGAAAATAGGAGAAAATTATACTTACAACCTGCATCATCATAATATTATAAATCAACCTAAAAGTCTTAGTTAGCTACTTTGTACCCAAGTCAGTCGACCTGCACTAAGCAGTCCTTGATTCAGAGCGTCTGTGGATGGGTGACCGTTCCTCATACATCGAGATAGTACATTAAGCTTGACTGCTGTAACAGTCTGTCTGTGCCTATAATTATGTTCTTTATCACGATTATTCCCATGTTTTAAAGCTATCTCTACATGTGTGTAGAATAAAATTGGAACTGATTTTTTAATCCCGAAGACGTCATCATCAGCCGGAAGGCGTCCACTGTTGAACAAAGACCTCCCCCCAAACAGGTATTACTTATTAAATGCTACTTTACGAAGTTACCGGCCGACACTACATAGTTATTGGTAATATATATTGGACACCCCAATATACGGTTCGGTAGATGTAAATATGAAGTGATTCTTTATTTGTAGCTACTATGATCAGTAGGGTCATTATTATGTATACTTAGGTACTATACAGGTCGATGATTAAGTAGGCATCTACGTAATTTTGGTGTGATATATTAATTTTAAACTAGTGTCTGCCCGCGACTTCCTCTTGCCCGTCTTTCCACATTCCATAACAGCAGATAGCTGTGCCTTGTTGCCTTATAAGATTTTATCGTAATCAGTAGTTCAGTACGTATATCAGTGTTATCATAATAAACAGGTTGCCTGTGTGTTTATAATGGTAGGTAGGTATTGATATCTAGTCCTTCTAGTGTTAGCAACAAGTACAAGTCCTAAATGCTTTAAGTATTAGGTGGACTTATTACCCGACTGTAAAATGTGTAATTGAATTGAACTAACTCGGTATTCTAGTGGTCGCATAGCGCGTCCGCTCCTGTGTTCGATTCCCGGTTGGGCAAAGCGTTATTCCAATAGGAAATTTTCAGTAGCAGCAAGAAGGTTCGATTTGTGGCCGGTTAATAGCAATGCGCTCGATTCGTATTACTTTGGGAAATGTGGGTGTAAGGACCTCTGCCTACTCCGTCAGGGTACACAGGCGTAATATTGATTTTTTTTTCACTAGTAGGAACTGTTTCTATTTTCTCAGTTGATAAATAAGAAATAGCAATTGTTTGCAACATATTTTATTATAATTACCACTTTTATCAAACGTTTTATTAAGGGGCTGAAACAAACCATAAGAAAACTTATATTACACCTATTTGAGAATTAACTAGACAGATGGAACTCGCTGCATGTACCATTATCATCAAAGATCATTAAATTACAAATTAAATTTAGAATACATTTAAAATGTTCCACTCATTATGAATAAACAAAAACAATAAGTTTATTTTTATTAACATAGATATCACAATAAAATAACTTAGTGACAAAGACATCCTAAACATAAGTTTAACATAGGGATGTTTATTTGATGCTACATTTAGTTCAGAGAAAGGTTTAGCAAGATACTCAGGTGTTATCTATAAGTGCCTTTTAAAATTAATTTATCTATTAGGGAATGAATATTATGTTTCATATGGAAATACTTCTAGATAAATACTGAATAATTTATGAAAAATATATACATTTATAGTTATTTACTGAATTATTGTTATTTTGAAGAAACTTACAAGATAATGTTTGGATGTAAAAACTCAACTTAATCTATTAACAAAATGTTATGTGAGAACTATGTTGTGATACATCTGCTTACATATTGCTAGACAATTTGGGCTTATATAATCATCACACTAGTCATTATATAGGTGCTACCAGCTTCACTAAGAAGTTAATAAAATAATACATAAATATAACATTGTAATATAGTAATTGCTGAATTATATTTATAAAATAAAAGCATTATTTCCACTTCAATTAAAATGTAAATACATACAACCAAATGAAAACATTATTTGGGCACATAAACCTGTTTTAATAAACCATAGTACATACATACAACAGTACATTATAATACCTACTATGTTTGTAACAAACAGTTTAGATACAGTTAATGGAATTTAGAAACATAGTCGGTTCTGAATTTAGAATTATTGTTTTGTTATGGCACAAAAGTTATATAATATACATAGTGTGGATTATTTCAACGTATACAATGATTGGTTTATGTATTAACTATAATTATGTGAAGCTAAAATAGCAAATTACAATTAAAATGTACAGCACACCCAATCAATTTGAAGAATAACTTAAGTTAGAAGCTCATAAATCAATGAACCAACACCGGCATTTGGTACATACAATTTGCATGAGCATTAGCATCATTGACTTCGACCTAGCTTGTAACAAACATATGGGCTACTTGATAGTTTAAAATGAATTGACAGCATAACAACAATGTGTACCAGACTGTCTTTGCTATTATACAACTTGTGTCAGGTATTGAAATATGTAATTCTAAACTGTAATAATCTAAAATGCACCTAATACGTGAACTAGTAGAAGAACAATTCAATTAAACAATATTATTACAATACAATTGTAATATAGCCTGTGCACTTGATTGAAGCCAATGAGCATTAAGATTATAGTTCACTAATAATATCTGAGACAGTATTTCACCGTTGTCTTTGTATTCTCTAGCAGTTACATTCCAACAGTCAAGATACAACAAGTTACACCTTCTATAAAAATACACACAGCTTATTTGTTCATTATTAGGAAAATTTCACCATTCCGCATCACCATTCGCTTTTTGAAAGACATAGTCTTTCCCACCTAAGTTCATGATACCATCTTTAAGGTAGAACTTCCACTTATTGCGACTGCGAGTAATTTTATCATATTGGCAAACTACCACATTGTCAGTGTCAAACATGTCACCGGGCTCCTCATCAGAGACATCATCGCCTGAGTTGAGTGGTTCCTCCTCAGCTCCACCACTCTCATCTCGTTCTTCTTCCTCTTCCTCTGCTCGTTCCTCTACAGACTCTTCATCCTCGTCATCATCCCCAGCTCCATCCTCAGACCCATCACCAACATTAGAACCCTCATCATCAGAAGAGTCTAGAGCACCATCTAAAGAGAAGGGTGCGGCTCCACTGCGACCTCCTCCACCACCATCAAACTCGTTTTGTTGCCCAGCTAATGCAGAGTTAATATGTTGCTGGAGTAGTGTGGCAGCTAGAGGCTGCGGTAAACTTATGGTAGCATTTATAATAGGTCCAGTAAGCACTTGGTGGAGCTTATTACCGTTAAGTGCTGAAGCTGGGATTTGTATAGTAAATGAGCGTGGTTGTGATCCTGGCACACCTGGCTGGGCAGGCAAGGTGAGTTGTACTGGCACTTTGTTGTTGGGGTCCAGCACATGATGTGGATGTGCACCAGCAAGGTTTGACGCAGGAGCACCATGCTCTACACCCGAGTTTTGGCTTGGACCCTGCTGGCCCATATGTGTATCACTTCTCTTCGGCACAACATTATTACCATTGGCTTTTTGAAAGCTTTGCAGCACCGGAGGTGGCGGTAATGACGCTTCAGGCTGTGGAGGGTCCATAGCCCCAGTCGCTTGCAGCTTTGTTTTCCATAGTTGTTTCAGTTCTTGTAACACTTGTTCGTCAACACCGTCGTCCAGAAAGCAATCCCTCACTCCGGCTATCACGTCGTCCACCACTGTATTATAAAGTTTCATAACTGATAACTGACTCATCGTCATCTTGACGGCTTATGTCTACACTATACAAATAACGAAACTGAAATGTACAGATCTACAAAGTACTAAGTTTGAAAACTTCACGTTGTTGATAATAAAGGTGACGAGTGCGTATCCACTTTCGTGTTCACATCTCAATTCAATAACTCAATGTCAAGTAATACTCCCGAGATCGACACAGTCATTAAATGGACGAAAGATGTAAAATACGCTACTAGAGCTGACGATCTAAAGAATAATTCACGAGGCGATACAACTAACAAGTTCATGTCCACCTTATAATAACTGAACAAATTCCACGAAAATATTCAACATAAATTTTGACAATTAATCACTAAAACATAACCTACAAACAAAAAGCAGATTTTGCTTGCCAGATAACGAAAAATTGTCTATGGTATTGGTCGGGGAAACAACTGACGCATGCGCGATGGAGAAACTACGCCGACGCCCTGTTACACGTTTCAGACAACATTTTTTATGGAGTTTGCGCTTTACGCTCACGCGTACAGATTCTACAGAATTAAATTGATTTTACTGTTGGCAAGTATGCTGATTTATTTTAGGAATCCTAGTGATAACTTTAGTTAAGAACAAATAACTAAGTAATATAAATAACATATACTCTTCTATTCATGCTAACCAGTGATGTTAAGTGAATGCAAAATGTTTTTACCACTGGTATTACTTTTCTGGCATTTTACCACACGAGAATACTCAGTAGCCATAATTATATAGATGCCTTTGAGATATTTTCAGTTAATCAACAGTTATTGGAAACTCTTTACTTCCTATTTCCATTCTAATATAAAAGCGGAAGTCACTTTCTGTTTGTTTGTTACTTTATTACTATCAAACCGCAGTTTTGAACTTTAATTAATGATTATAAATAGAACCATAGGCATAGGCATATCGCGCAACCTGGGTTAGTCAAAGGTCTTGTGAGTTGTTCCAGTAGTTTCTTATAAGACCTTTCTATTTTAGGGATTTTTTAACCATAACCTGCCCCCTTTCCATGAGCTCTTTAAGCAGGACAGTTTATGTTGTGAAAGCGAGAAGCCGCATTACACTGCACGTAGCGGCGTCTCGCTTCCACATCGTAAACTGTCCTACTTTAAGAGTTCATAGTAGGGGGCTGATATCCACAATATTAGGTACAGACCTACAAACATTGTAACGGTTTGGTAGCTACAGTTATAGTGATTTTTGGTGTTTCTGAAAGCTTTAAGCCTTCCTTTAGCCTCTGGTCGAGTCAGTTTATCGTCCAGTTGAATTAAGATTATAAAGGAATAGAGGGTGCACCAGTGTTTGCGCACAGACCATGAATATTTTCTGTATACTCATCAACGTATCAGGCCATGTGGCTGTTCTAATTCTTAGTTAACCTCGTGTCGGAAAATCGGTTATGAGGACATAAATATTTGGGTACCTCAACGTTTTTCGTGCAGAAAGGCAAACAAAAGTTACAAAATATTATATTGGCATGAATGGAAGTCAATTTGTTATTTTCGGCGGTAAATAAATCCTTTAGGTACTTATTCGGTACCGTAATATTTGTGTTTAGAGAAACAGTTTACATAATCACTTTTAATTAAAATTTGAATCCTGGATCATTGGATGTTGCCGGTAGGTAGGTGGTATACCTTCTATAGTACTGTACTTATAATCTCCGCGAATACGAATGTATATCAAGTATAACAACATTTATACGCTTAAACTACTTATGATACTACTATAAAAGCCAAACAGGACACCGAGAGCCCTGGTCCCCGAATGGCATTATCTTTGACAGTCGTTACGGGGAATCAGAAGCCCGAAAGTCAGCCAACCAGTGACTAAGGTGTTTCGTATTACCCAGTAACTGAGTTGAGGAGGTTGTCAGATAGGCACTCGCTGATGATAGGTTTTATAAACAACTTTTAAAATTATTTACTTCTCCTGGGAGTTACATGCATTCAGGCTTAATATTTTTTTTTATTCCTTTCGGCTCTAACTTGACTCACTGTTTTGGTGTTCCTTGATTAATTTGTGGTATCTAGGTGTTCCAGAGCCCAGACTCTAAACATTAAAGTATTTGCCGTGTAGAATTTTCTTTCAAAATTTACAGACAAGTATAGAGTTTAGTCGCTTATTTAAGAGTGTAACTTAAAACATATATGTAGTTTAGCTAGCTTCGAAACTGTAGGTGAAAAATCAATGAAGTGCTAGTCTTTCTGGGAAATCCGTAACCTGATTGGCGTAAAGCCTGCTATTCAATTGAAAACTCTATCCTAGATTGCATATTGTTTGCTGTGTTACACGTAGCTATACTTGTGTGCTGGCTCGTAATAGATTCATGGAAATTTGTTTGGTTGACACGGTTACGCCTAAGTACACGGTACGGTTTGATTTGATTTTACCTACCTTGTGAAATTCTAAATACTTATATACAAGTATAAGGAGTCGACTTCATTAGAAAATAGTATTGAGAAGTATAGATAATATAGATATATTGTTGTGATATCGGAGCTAAAAGTCGTTTTGACTCTTTTGTGCAGTCTTACAAAAGAGCCAAGAAAAAGGTTTCTGGTTGCGGTATCCAGAAAGCTTAATCTTGGCTCTTTTATGTGATATATGTATCATTGACGTGGTTAAGACCAACATGAATAGAATGGCTACGTAGCCATGCATGGGGCATTTTAGTGTCCTGTGAATATATTGAAGTGGTTAGTGGTTATGTTTAGGTACTTGAAATAAATTTTGGTTGAAGACGAAGTAATGAGGAAGTGAACAACAAATGCAGGATGTGGGGTCGGGCGTCGCCGTCGGTCGGTCG
Source organism: Abrostola triplasia (assembly GCA_946251915.1). Classification (NCBI taxonomy): domain Eukaryota; kingdom Metazoa; phylum Arthropoda; class Insecta; order Lepidoptera; family Noctuidae; genus Abrostola; species Abrostola triplasia. Next base: position 6,137,557 of record OX276433.1, read on the forward strand.
GAGCGCGACGGCAGATCAGGCTTGTTCGCCGGCCGGCTATTTCCGCGCGATCGATACGCTCCAGAATGTCATTACCCGCTCACCTGAGCCGAGTTGAGCCTCTGACGATCCAACTCGTTACCGTTACTGCCAAATTCTAAAATGTCATTACCGTGCTATCTTACATGGAACGTTTTTAATTTATATACAATTTATGTTGATAAGATAATTAAGCTTTGTATGAAACCTACGATAAATAAAATTGGTTCAAATATGCTTTGATGAATCTATATTATCAATTTAGAAAACATCAAATATTGTGTTGAGATGAAATCATAAACATTTTTATTTGAGCATGTATCTGAAAATACATATTTATTGGCATCGAGCAGATTTCAAAAGCATTAGAATTGTAGGCATCATTTCTAAACGAGCCTGAAATGGCAAAATGTTTTCATCCCGCCATTTCAAAATATGATCTCGGTTCAACGCGTCAATCTAATTTTAAATAGTCAACTAAGTTAGAGTATGAATTGAATTTTGTAGCAGTATTAAGGTTCATTTTTATCTATGGGGTTGGTGTATTTTATGGTATTTTTACATTTTGGTATTTTAGACAACTTTTGCATTGTAGTTATCTAGATTACGGGGAGAGGAAATCCGAGATAAATGATTATTATGACAGAGTTGTTTCTTCATATGTTACCTTTTGGTAAAAAACGATTGTGCTTCCAACTTTCATAATTTTTCAGAGCATTCGATTTGTAAATAATATATTTACAGTGTTATAACACTAAATATTCCATGAGAGGAAAACGCGCAATCTCCATTCTGATGATTTCCTATAGTGATATATTATTATCGTCACATAAGCATTCTCGGTCGACGAACGTATGATGTCGCATTACATACAATAATATATTTGTGAGCTACATCTCACCAAGCCGATAACTTTTAATGGAACATATTTTGGAATATCATAAATTCAAAATATATGGACAGTATATGTACAATTTATGAGGGTACATCTTTTAAACAACTCGGATCGAAAGGGACGAAGATATATTGTTTTTGACGGTATACGTATCTACTGGTTTTAAATCAAGGTAAATAATGCTTTTTGCGATTAACAAATCACATTCATATTAACTACCCAGTTAGAACAGTGGTGGGAATACTTGAAGCATTAATGCCCGTTTTACATATTGGCAGGTTTTTCGAACTTGTCTCTCGCAGTTAGTCCTGAAGGAGCTCTTACTGCTTAACCGGTCGTTTGACGAGACCTAATAAAAGGCCTCCAGCCAGGTACATATTGGCAGGGTTGCGAGGTATGGCGAACCGGGCGCCGGAGGGTCAATTACCTGGGATCTGCCACAACTGTGTCACCAACACAGTTATGGTAGTTCTTCGCTCGACCAGATATCAGCGCACATCAGGAAGAGATATGCGGCACATGGCCCGTACGGCTTGAGCGGGACCCGCCACGAAGAAGCGTGTCGAGACCTGTCATGTGATGCGGTGCAGCGTACGCAGATCCTGCGTCTCTCTACCTAAGGTACTTAGGAGGAAACCGTGGGAGTTTAACCGGTAAGAGTCCGGCATGCCTCTCCACCTGCCCCAGGACGGAAAAAGTCCATGTCGATTTCCCCAGCAAAAACAAAAGGGTAGCGATGTAGAATAGAGTGATTATTCAACAAGTTCCATGGTTTTGTATCACTATAGGGCCTACAGATTTGACAGTAATGTTTATTTGACAGTAATGTTTATTTTCCAGCTTTCTGCACACGTGTTGAAATTGTGGCTGGACTGTTCTGCTTACTACTCTACAATCGACGGCAATACCCTGTTTTGAGTTGAATCGGGTTTCGTGGTCTAAAAGACCACACATGGACAATTTTGACTGTAGGTCTACACTCACTCTAGTAAAATATAAATTCTTAATTGTTTATTTTAACGTTTTCTAACGGCACAATGTCGTAGAGCTAAAAATCGTTGATGTTGGTTATTTCTTATTTAGCTCCAAATCCGCTGTAAGCTTATTCAATCCCAGTCAGATCCGGATGAAGTCGTCGTGGGGAACCTGTAGAATTGATTTATTCTGAAGGATTACTTTTAACTTTATATTTGCTTGTCGGGTAATTGTTTATTATAATTATATTACTACAGGTGAATCATCCCGTAGATTACCCGTAGTCAGTGTAGATAACTCTGGCTTTGAGGTATCCACAAAGATATCTAGGGCAGCAATTTGCAAAGGATCAATACAATCTATATACTGTACTGTATTACTCGTTTAATTCGTTGTAGAGTCTATCGGCTTGTAAAGACTAAAGCTATAGATGCGAAAAGGTTTATTGAATGCAACAACTAGTCGTATCCACGACATATCGATAGACGTGATGTTTGTGTCCCAAAAATCGGATCCCATAAGCAACAATTCCTATTAGATAGATATATATTTTATAAATATATATTCATAATAAAACATAAATCAATTGGTCAGAATATTAAATATCATATTTTAGGTAGTAACTGTGTAGTTCACCTGAGCTCCTTAATAAGAATGTGTCTTAATAAGCACCTCCTGTAGTCTGAATATGAGAAGATTATTACATAGTTGAGCTAGGAAGTCAGCACGACCACCACAATTCTGGCAGCTCTATCGAGATGCCGTAAATGTGTTTCGTCCTTTTCGGTGGTATTTGTGTTGGTATCTTAAATATTTCTTTATCAGCAGTAGAGGCGCGCAGCTCATGCGAAACATTTTGAAGATTTCGTAACAATTGAGCCTGGGCGAGGTATCTTTACCCCGTTCTTTATTCACAGTCTCACAACTTGCTAGTTTTACTTTCTTTTATATTCAGATTTTTCGGTAATGTTAAATAGTTCCGTGTTTCTTTTTGCATGTATTCTAATTTTTGTATGGTTTTTTTATCTTCTAAAGAAAAATTTGAACGACTTTAGTTATTGATCATAAATAGGCTGATTATAGAAAGTGTAGCTCCCACTAGAATATCTGTTTTTCGAGGGTGATTTTGATCACAAGCATATACAATCTAAGTGATTTTAATTTTTCTGTACTATGCGGTGTAACAAATTTAAGCCTCAAGACAAAATCAACCTGGCCTTAATTAATTTTCCTGAATTTTCAATTAAACTTTAACTGGTTTGAAATATTGAACGATTGAAGTAATATTTTTAAAATATTGATAAATTGGTCTCTAATACTTCCACGAGCTTAATTGATTATACGTTAAACATTACATAAAGAGGTTTTGATCGATGGAGTCTTCCATCCAAGTTTCTAGAGTACATTTTTTAATAAAAATGTATATTTTAAATTTTGTGACCCATTTTTAAAAAACAATGCTGTGTGAACAAATGATTAGTTATACGTACGAGCCATGACATATGTAAGTCGCAGATAAACCCGACACTTGGGAAGGCTTTAGAAGAGGGAACACGAGCTCAGCTCACGGCCACACGTTGAATCGGGCACCGGCGCAGACAATGTCAGCTCCGTCAAGCAAAGAAGATAAATCGTTTTACAATTTACGGTTGAGTCGGAACTCTGTATGAACAAACCGTTTAGGAATGTATACTTCACTTACAACCCCTTGGAAACACAAAAACCTTATATTATGCGTACATCCGTGACACCGTAAGACTAACAAACACATATTTTTACAAATTTTAACGCTGCTTAGATCGATTATTATATTTCTTGACGTTTGTTCGGGGATTATGGGCGGTGTGGCGAAATCCTTATTCTTTTCATAAATCTTTTCTCCGCGACAGTAACAAGTAACGGAGGCACTTTGCGCCCCTTTGGAGAACCTGCCTCAGTAAATTTGTTGCTTCCTAGCGCGCTACATTATGTACATACGTGCTCGGCTCACATACTTATACGGTATTCTGCAACATGACAGGAACAGATTTATACAGCAACGCGGGAGAGTGTTATAAAACTTCTAAATCCCACATCATCTAATTGTATCAAATCTGCTGGCACATGCTACATGCGTTGATACCTGATTCAAGTATCAGTAGACAGATATTGGCTGCTTCACCAACTACCTCCATGCGGCATGATCCTTACATTATATCTTCGGAGGTCCATATCTAGTGAGAAATGTACAAAAATATATATGAAATTATTTATTTTTGTTACGGAAATCCCAATTGAACTTATCGTTTCAACTACGGAAATAACTCTTTATATCACGATGGAGTAATGTTCGATGGAAAAATATTTGGGAAATACAGGCTAATTATATTATTATTGTGGTTAATGGCGCCCAATTCTGCCTCGCGTGTACCTATGTTGTTTGGGTTGTGTTGGTAATTTATGTTCGATGTAACAGGTGGCGTTACCTACTATCATTCTCAAGAAGCTATGCGTGTTGTGAATTTATTATTAATGCTTTACCTCGCCCTAAGTGGCACCTTATGTAATAAGTAGAGTTGACAAAAATAGTTTAGAAGAAGAGTTGACCTACGTAGGCATGCATTAAAGTCAAAGTTACCGTCTGGTCCTATATAAGTGTGTTTTATTAGTACTTGCGGAACCTTTTTTTGTTGTTCATTCTGTACAAGTTACTTGCTAACCGACTTCGAAAAGGATATAGTTTTCACTAATGTTTGTAACGCGATTTCTCCGTTAGTTGGGTAGTTGACACTACCGATCAATTGACCAGATTAACCAGATACAAAAGTAAATAATACTGTTATCAATCTCCAAAAGGTTATTAATAAACGTTACACTCTATAAAGGTTACTCTATAAAACTGATACCTGCCTCCATGTTTCGGCACATATTCAAGGTGTGACATGATTTACAATATTTCCTCACTCAAAAAGCTGAAACGCGAGCCCCATCGTTCATCTTGGTGTGTCACTCTCACCTATATATTAAGAGAAAACTCGAAATAGCTTTCCGCAGTATTTTTGACCGCGCCATATATTTATTTTCGGTGATACTTTATTTTAAATAATGCCTGTTTATCATACGAGCTTATTTGGGTTTTTGTTCTATGTGGGTCATCGCACTTAGTTCTCGGGCTTCCATTTGGGTATGCTTAAAAGAGAATGCTACATCTGAGTTTTATTATTTAGGGGCATCATTATTATGTACATTATATGCTTAGCGTCGGATCGACTGGAGCAGTGGGTTATTAATGCATTACGCAAAAAGTATTTATGTTCTAGAAAAGTTCGTTTGCGATAAGAAATAATAACTCTTAGCTAGTGACTCCCAGGAGGTCTGCTTACAATAAATGTTATTGAAAAAGGGGCGCGCCGTTTTTTGTGTGGAGTACTACGCAGTACTCTTTTCCGGGTTACCCTTGATTCGCTATTTCCTAAGTCATTGTCCCAAGGTGACGGCAATCTGGAGCAAGCAAGAACGTGACATGTCTTTAGTTCGATCTAAGATATATAATACTGTATCATAAGCTACATGGACTGGATTGATCATGCCTCTTCGAGAAATTACGAAGTGGGGAGTGTACTTAGAACTGAAAAACTACAATTCAGACGAGATGATGATAGAGCTCGCTCGACGCGGAGAAACATGAGATTTGACAAATAGTTTTGATAATTGGATCTAGAGCACGGTACCAAGTTGCCGACCCCACATGACACATGTGTCATTTTTGTATTTACGAAGCCTTACGGACTAATGATGAATGGACATTTGTTATACGACATGTAGGTTCATCGGTCGCATGGCATCGCGACCAGTCTCGTGTAGCTGCGATCTAATGAGGCAAATGGTCGTCTTTAATGACAGGTCGTAGGGTTACCGACAACTTAATCCATCATTACTGAAACGACCTTTTTTAGATTAGCAATAGGAAAAATCTCATTTAGTTGTACGAAAACTACTGACTAAATCTGATGACTAATAAAACAAGGAGCTAACCAGTTATTTCACCTAATTAATTTTGTAATCTGATATGTAGCAGCGTAACAAGCATTGTTCTGCCCCCTTACCATGAACTATTAAAGCAGGAAAATGTAAGACGTGGAAGCGAGACGCCGCTACGTGCAGTTTAATGCCTCTTGCTTCCACAATGTAAACTGTCCTTCGTTATGAGTTCATGGTAAGGGGGCATATTCGAGTACATTAACTATTTCTTACTTGTTATGTTTTATGCAGAAGGCTCTTCAACGTGTGTTGGTAGTGAAGTGCAGAACATAAACGTAATGAATACTGCATTTGCATTGTACGCGGAGTATTATTAAGCTATAACGAGGAAGCGGCGGCCGCGGCCGTCCGTTCACGTCGATAAAGACCCTTTTCATAAATTCTCAATTACTATTTTCCCGATACTCCAAACACAATTAAGTTGCACCATTGGGAAACATGAAATGTCCAGCTACAAGCTTTAACTATTTTTATTACAAATAACTGAGAAACAGAAAAGCTCGATCGCTTATCGGTATTCAACCGAGATATTGTGGAATTTTCTCTAAATCAACAAGCCTACATTTACGAATAGGTAGCAAAACAAATATGTATCATCGTAAAACTGATCCTGTGTATAGGCTAGGGACCAGTTAGGAAAAATAAATATTTACCATGAGAGAAATATAAGTTTATCAGTTATCGAAATGTTGTCTGGCACTGTAAGTATCGGTAACATTCCACGTTGCTCCAATATTTCAGGCTCAATGTGCCTCGTGACGGTTGGCTCGTTATCAGAGAATTACACGCATTAAAATTTATTATGGTCGTCTGATTTGATTTCTCTACCATGATATTTCTTCCATTTTTAAGTTGGTTATCATTATACAACCTACAAATAAGTTTCACTGTACCTAACCAAGCCAAAGTCGTAAAAGTTACATTTTTAAACTACCTCTAGAGTATCGCTCAAATAATTTCAAAGTTTTCGTCATTTATTTGTATTATGTAGGTACATAGATTGTGTACTTCGTACGCATTTATTAAACGAAATGTAATGTTGTTAAATGAATGTGATAACCATTTATAACAATATCTGAAAACTCCATTTGAATTGGTGTTCGCGTACGAATCAGTTCACCGTTAAGGATAAATTAGCTTTCGTTTTTCCTGTTGAATATTTACAGAAGTAATAAATGCTCTATCCGATTCCATGGAATGGTTTTGGCTTCGTTGCGATTCATACAATTTTACTAAATAAATGTAGCGTTCTCTCGCAGCTATCGTCATAATGCCTCGGCTGAATATAAGCAAAGCTGACAGTTATCGCGCGCCTCCCGTTCGCGGAATAGAATTTGTATGCTCATGGGTAGAATTTACTCCGGTTACTGTAGATATTCAAATAATATGGTAACACGTAGGCACTTTGGAGATATTGCATGTTGCTTCGAATCTTCGTAAGGTATCTATCACTCCCGTGTTAATGATAACGGTTATGTAACGGGTTCGTACAAACACAGCTATCTGATTGATATTAAAGTTTTAGTATCGGATTGTACCTATTGTTTATACGTGTAGAACCTGTGTCCTTGTAGAACCAGGCAATCGAAGTGTTTGATCGTTCAGTACTACTTAAAAGCATTTGATATTAGGTACTATTACTATCGATTACACATAGTTTTTTTATAGTAGGTACTTACACAGATATTTATGTAAGGTTTATATTCTAGTAAAGTTTGAATTATTACAAATTTTAATCATACACCAAATTACGTAACGGTAATACTGATGTGCGTGATATGAGGTGAATAGTTTTATAATACCCGCTAGTCTAAGCCGCAACAGCCAAGTTTCTTAAACTATAATTATTTAATATAAGTATTATCGGCGCGACCAACTAGAATAATTAAGTTTAATCATTTGATTGTCCTTAAATTAGTTTATAAACCATCAGTTGATTACTTTGAGTTTATGACGATGTAAAATTAATGTTATCATTGTAATTTCAATACTTAACCTAAAAACTTGTAAACACGCGCACGTGTGCCGAGCCCTATAAATACGGCCGCACGGTAGGCGATCGAGTCAGTCGCACTCGAACCACCGTACAGTACGGACCTCTGGGATGTCGTTACGCTGCCCATTGAATAAACGAAGTTTATAAAGTGTGAGTAGTTTTCTTTGAAAATGAGTGGTCATCAAGAAGACAACAACTGTGACGTCAGCATTGCTGACGTCACACTTTTTAAAAACAATAAGGAGGTTCCTTCTCCGTCATCAGAAGTGGGATTGCAAGATGCTCTTACCCAACCCGCTTCCTCATCAGCTCTACCACCTGATCAATTGGAACAAACCAACATCCAGCAGGAAGAACCTGTGTTGGTTACCATTGCACCATTGGAAGCCGTACTGCAATCAAGACCACAAGTGTATCGTCACCATGGAATGCAGTTGGGTGGGATACCACCACAATTCCTGATGCAAATGATGGAAACAATGCAGAAAATGTCGGAGCGCTTATGTGCTCCACCTACCGAAGCAAAAATAAGGATCAAGGACGTCTATTTACCATCATTCGATCCGGACACTCACATCGGTGTACGAGAATGGTGCCAGCATATAGATCAAGCGATTGAAGCGTACAAGCTTGATGATTTCGATGTACGCATGAAAGTCTGCAGCCTGATGATTGGATGGTGACTACTACAACGTGGGAGAAGTTGCGGAAAAATCTCATCACCACATTTGAACCCGAAAATAGGTACTCCCGGGACGTCATCATGTTTAGAGAACATGTTTACGACGCAACTAAAGATATTGCTGAGTTCTTATCACGTGCCTGGATCCTATGGCGAAGGGTCACCAGAGACAAACTGGGCGACGAACACGCTGTGGAAGCTGTGATTGGATGCGTAAATGACGAGCGCTTGCGTATCGAACTGATGAATGCCAGGGCAACCACTGTCCCTGAGCTCATCTCAATTGCAACATCCATACGGAAGAAGCGGAGTCATCCAAGTTCCAGTTCCACAACATTTAACAAACGTTCACGTTTTTCGGACAATACGCCGTCAACAACAAGCTGCCGTATATGTAAGAAGACAAACCACTCCACTAATGACTGCAGATTCAAACCTTCGGAGTCTAAACCTGAAGCTAGCAATAAGGATTCGAAAACAACAGCCGCAAACACTACAAACAAAAAACGAAACGAAACAACTGCTTGTACCTATTGCAAGAGACCAGGCCACACTTACGAAACTTGCTTCAAACTCGAACGTTAACTGCGTAGCAAGCGCTAAGCTGGCTCCTATCACCATCAAAATAGGTGAAAGGTCTTTGCAAGCCGTCTTTGACAGCGGGGCAGAGTGTTCAATCGTCAGAGAATCGGTTGCTACAGCCTTACCTGGTCAAAGGAGACCAGTAGTTAACTATTTGAAAGGAATTGGTCAATTCCCCGCACTATCGTTAACCAAACTTACGACTATGACCTAACCAATGAAGATGAAATTATGCAACTACGACGACTTCTGAACAAATACGAACACCTGTTTATCCGTGGATATCCTAAGACTCGGGTGAACACCGGCGAGCTAGAAATCAGATTGAAAAACTCTGATAAATTCGTGGAAAGAAGACCATATCGCCTCAACCCAGTGGAACGAGAGAAGGTTCGCACCATAACCACGGAGGTTGAAAGTCGCTACCACTCCTATGAGTTGGAGACACTGGCAGTGGTACGCGCTATAAAACACTTTTGCCAGTATCTATATGGACGAAAATTTACCGTGATAACTGACTGCAATGCGTTAAAAGCGTCAAAACATAAAAAGGATCTCCTGCCAAGGATTCATCGCTGTAGAAACCCAGCTGAGTTTGCAGTTAATGTTATGACAAGAGACTTGAACTCGCTCAAAATTGAACAGCGACGGGACGATGAACTGCGACCAATAATGGACAGCCTCAGTGACAATAACCCAGTAGAAGACTATGTCTTGGAGGACAATGTCTTAAAGAAGAACGTCAATGATCCTGTCCTCGGTCAGCAACTCAGTACGGTCGTCCCCAAGTCGTTTCAATGGAGCATTATAAACTCTTTTCATACCGCGCTGAAACACCCCGGCTGGGAAAAGACTCTACAGAAGATCAGAGAAACTTATTGGTTTAACAAAATGAGTTCTACTGTTCGAAGATTTGTGGAACACTGCGTTATATGCCGAACATCCAAAGGAAGATCCGGGGCCGTTCAAGCCCAATTACACCCTATACAAAAACCGACGGCTGCCTTCCAAGTTATTCACATGGACATAACAGGAAAGCTGGGCACTCCAGATGATCAGCAGTACGTCATAGTCACCATTGACGTTTTCTCGAAGTCCAACAGAAAATGATTCGTTCAAGCGAACAAGACAGACAACGCTTCAACCTACATAAGGCCAAAATCCATCATTTTCAACGCGTACCACAACCTGACAATCCGGTGACCGTATCGGCGGAAATTGAACAATCTCCACCATTTGAGATGGCCAGAGAACCTTTACCAAGTACATCACGCGCTGAACCAGGTCAACAACAAACACAGATCAAAACGAGGAAGATCAACCAGCTGACTAAAACCATTTTAGAGCCCCTGTGCATAGCACAGCATCGACCTTCCCCTACTTTCCTTAGAGCCTCTGTGTACCACGGCGTACAAGACCGCCCAGAGCACAGCATCACACCTTCCACTACGAGTCTTCGAGAATTATAAAATCTTCGAGAATTATAAAGTCTTCGAGAATCTTCGAGAATCATATCCTGAAATACGTTTAGAGCCCCTGTGCATAGCACAGCATCGACCTTCCCCTACTTTCCTTAGAGCCTCTGTGTACCACGGCGTACAAGACCGCCCAGAGCACAGCATCACACCTTCCACTACGAGTCTTCGAGAATTATAAAATCTTCGAGAATCATAAAAGTCTTCGAGAACCTCCGAGAACTCTACGAGAACCTCCGAGAACTCTACGAGAACCTCCGAGAACTCTACGAGAACCTCCGAGAACTCTACGAGAACCTCCGAGACCTCTACGAGAACCTCCGAGACCTCTACGAGAACCTCCGAGACCTCTACGTGAACCTCCGAGAACTCTACGAGAACCTCCGAGAAGTCTACGAGAACCTCCGAGAAGTCTACGAGAACCTCCGAGAAGTCTACGAGAACCTCCGAGAAGTCTACGAGAACCTCCGAGAAGTCTACGAGATCCTCCGAGAAGTCTACGAGATCCTCCGAGAAGTCTACGAGATCCTCCGAGAAGTCTACGAGATCCTCCGAGAAGTCTACGAGATCCTCCGAGAAGTCTACGAGATCCTCCGAGAAGTCTACGAGATCCTCCGAGAAGTCTACGAGATCCTCCGAGAAGTCTACGAGATCCTCCGAGAAGTCTACGAGATCCTCCGAGAACTCTACGAGAGCCCTTCAATAAAATCTCCGAGAAACTTCAGTATCTACGAGAACCCTTAACAATCTACGAGAAGCAACGAGGCTGGTGCAGAGCGCGCACCGCCTGTCAGTATGGCCGTATCGGCGCGACCAACTAGAATAATTAAGTTTAATCATTTGATTGTCCTTAAATTAGTTTATAAACCATCAGTTGATTACTTTGAGTTTATGACGATGTAAAATTAATGTTATCATTGTAATTTCAATACTTAACCTAAAAACTTGTAAACACGCGCACGTGTGCCGAGCCCTATAAATACGGCCGCACGGTAGGCGATCGAGTCAGTCGCACTCGAACCACCGTACAGTACGGACCTCTGGGATGTCGTTACGCTGCCCATTGAATAAACGAAGTTTATAAAGTGTGAGTAGTTTTCTTTGAAAATGAGTGGTCATCAAGAAGACAACAACTGTGACGTCAGCATTGCTGACGTCACACTTTTTAAAAACAATAAGGAGGTTCCTTCTCCGTCAGTATTTATATTGAAGAACATGATATATATTATAAAGCTGAAGATAGTGTAATTCTCAGTATCACTTATTGGCTACACTGGAAACTAGTCAACCCGTTAAAACTGGCAACAGCTTTTGTAATGGAGATGGTAAGTGTCAGTAAAGGAGTGTTAAACGTGTAAGTAGGTAATTGGTAGTTTGAGCTATGAACAAGCGTTTGTGTTGAACGCCGTGCAAGATTGGTATTTCGATTCCGAGAACTACCCCTGTTAACTGGGGTGTAACTTGGTGCATAGCGTGTCGCTGGCTTACATGGGCAGGATAAGGGTTAATACATTCCGCATGTAGGTTACTGTTATAACAGAGAGAACTGTTTCAGATGCTGGAGTTGCTCGTTCTTACCGTCAGTTCTTTGACACAGGACGTGAAGGCATTAGGACGGGCAGACAGTTGGATTACGATCAGTGCAGATTACGACCACTTAATAGGCATGGGGCTGTGAAAGCGAATCCCAACAGCTGGTGCTTTCGGCATATGACTACGGCATTTTCTTTTATATACCTTAAGGGGTATACATGAGGTAACCCAATAAAAACATTATCAGTTCTGATATAATGTGACTCGGGCCTGGACGAAGAGAGTATGTTGCTAAAATATAAACACAGCTGTAACATCTTCTAACTTTACTGGACCTCTATGTCGCATTACCTCAGAATAAATAATATTGCCTTTGATCTTGACTTATCCTTAGATCAGTCCTCTATAAGGGCCCAAAGTTATTCAAGTTTAAAGAGACCGTTGGCGCCGCGAGCCACCCGTGGTCCGTCAGGTGTGAAACTAACTGGGTAGAGCCATCCTTATCATCTAATATAAATATTATAATTAATTATGTAAGTTGGGTTCTTATGTAACATAGAAATAAATCATTCTATGTCAAATTTGGTAAGTGATTTATAATATTAATTTAGAATATTTTTTAATAACTATTTTGTCCGAAAATATATTATGACTAAAGTACATAAATAAAAGTCACATTCACGACAAGCAACGATTTCATAATGATGAAGCGTAACTTCATCGCATAGCGGGAATTATAGCTATATATTTCAAAGTCGACTGAAATATCTATAATTGCAGTTTTACATATCTTAATTGTTTTAACATCCCCCAAGTTGCCGAAAATGAAGGCCGGCCAACTTGAGCGTACCGTGCGTATCAGTCCTGAATAAACTTACTAATGGAGCTATTTAAGTCCTTTCACGTACAGACGCTTGGAGCATACCTCGGAGGCAGCGTGAGAAAACGTAAGGTCTAACTAGGTGAGGTGCTACAGGTGGGCCAAACCAATGGTCTAAGCTGGCATACCAATGGTCTATAACTTTATACGTCTATAGGACCAAGTGGCTAACTTTACGAGTTTCACATAAATTTCACAGTTTTATCGTCGACGACCGCACTGAAAACTAATGTAAAAAGTAAAAGCCTTGTTCGCCTAAGACCAGTGAGGAGTGAGCATTTATAAATACCGCTCGCCCCTGGCATTAATACTTTTATTGTATTATATTTTAGTGTCAATAAAAGTTAGATACATTCTCGTAGGTACCTATAATTAAGAACTATGCTCAAAGTTGCCTATACTTTAATTCGGTTTTGCTTGTTCGTTTAAGTTGCACTTTTTCTAACTCAAACTACAATGTCCATCAGTTACAACGTCTCATTTTTGTGAGTTTATTGACTTTCTTTGTTTGTCAACACGATACACATTTTATACAATTCAGGGAAGATAATTCAAAGTCAAATTACTTCAGACACGAACTTAAAGCATTCAACGATGATAAGAAGCGACCTCCGCTGAATAGACCCCACTAACGTTAATTGATGTTAGCTATACTTTATGACTGAAGTGTCACTTTAAAACATAAAACGAGTAATCTGTAGGATTTAATTTATGATCGCTCTTGAACTCCGTAGAGATTGCTTAAATAGATTTGTTAACTAAGGCATAGGCTCGTTACAATGTTTAATTTAAACCATAAAGGGTCCACTGGAAGCCAGCGACAACTCGCAATCAACATGATAAAGACATTTTGTAACCCTTGGATAGCAGACAAACAAACCCTCGCCTGCCTAAGTAAAATTAATACTATAAGTGGCGTTAACAACGCTGCGCCCTTGCCACGTTTTACTTTCTCACTTATAATTTGCTTGAAACGCCTCAACCCTTTAAACGGCTCACTTAAAATTCCTAAAAAGTCGTATATTACTCAATCACGCAGCGATTTTAGGCTACGTAGAAGAGATGGTTGTAAATTACTTCGTTAAGAAACCACCCCCTTTATATTCAGTATCTCTTAAGGTGTGTAGTCTCGCCCTCACAAATTGACTGTTTATCGCGTGGCGCGATACGCAAAACGCGCTTGTTCACGAGCCAATTTGAACCGCTCTCCAACACTTCCACTTAACAAAGCATTCTACAAAACAAGAAAATAAAATCGCTGTTGTGACGTCGTTATGTTCGTCGTAGAGCTTTATACAGCTTGAGAAGGGTGTTTATACAATAAAAACGACGTGAACACGATCGAGTTTTACTGACTGATTATAGTCACGTAAAACGAATGTAATATACTTATATAATACACGCGTGTCAAACCGAAAAGGGAATTCAAAGTCATTTAAATCTACACCGTTATAGAAAATGAATACAAAGCTTTTGTAACATAACGGTATGAATGAATACACGGCAAGATGTGTGAAGGAAATGAAAGCACAAGTAAGTTAATTGCGCGCAATCGGCTGCGAGTAATTGCTAATCTGTCGTGCCGACGACAGCGTCGGTTATCTTTACACACACATTCACCGATGGAGATACACGAGCACACCGTAACACGAGCTAACGACGAACATTTAACCACACCTACTGACAGACACCACATCAAAGTAATTTAATTTTCATAGATAATTAAATAAATAAAGCTTTAAGCAATCATATTTTCCCGTTAAAATATATTTCAACGCGAGAACATGAGATCCGAGACGAGGTTTTCCACGCTCCGTATCGATTCTTCTTCATGAAAGTTCAAGATTAATTCATTGTTAGTTTTTTAACCTTATTGAAACACAAAAATTTGAATAGTTATTACAAATTGCGGTTTAATAGTTGTTTATAACAAACTCACTCTACTTCTAATACGAGCTTTAGATAAAAATAAAAGCCTAAGGTGGCCACTGAGCTTTTACACAAATATAATTCTTTGATGCTCGCCCATTTTCTACACAGCTAGAGGTGTGTATCAACGTTGAAGGCTCGCAATTAACATGGTAGGCAGATAAGTATGTGGTAGTTTTAATTCGTTTGTCAACCTATTAAGTATCAGGACTTTGTTCAACAGTCATCGACGTGGACGTCTTCCGGATGATGATAATGATATCAGTGCATAAATTTTATTTTATGTTCGATGGGCCATGATCAGAAATGATGATGTACAAGTAGAAATCCGCCGTCTTTGTCTATCTACCCTTTGAAAACAGATGTGATGTATCTTTAAGTATTTATTATTCTACCAAAACAAGATGCTATTTCTTCACGACTTCGCCCACGGCATATAAAATGGTTTCAATAATGCGACGGTAGAGAGGTTCCAGTAAAAGATGTCGTTAAAGAAAAAGCCTGTCTCTTCTATGTGCTTTTGCTGAAATCTTTTGACGCAAAACAACGTACCTACCTACTACTCATCGCTTTGTTAAACTAAAAAGGTTACTTGAATTTAGCTATTCTCTTAAAATATTGTTTGCTTTATTTTTGTCTGGGAGAAATACTGGAGGAGTCTGAATCAAATATACACAGCTATGTGCTAAAAAGCTCAAATGTGTAGAATAAGACGCTGACATAAGATGAGCAAATAGGCATGTATCTATTTGTAAGAGCTATGATCTACTCGAGGAAGCTGTCGTCCCTCTTTCACGTCCATGACCTTCTATTATATATGATCCGATACGTGTAATTAAATAAGTAGGTATTGTAAATACATGTTTCTCTAGAATGTGTTTATTACCCGTTGGGAACGTTTGTGTTGTCGCGTTTTTCCTTTCTGAAGTCTGCAATCGGACTTCCCGGACGATGAATCACGTTTTAAGTAGGTTTTTTGAGGACGCCGTAAGCCGTGTTCCGGATTCCGGATTAGGCTGGACATTTTGACAGTCACAGTCCATAATACAGCATAAAGACTATTTAGTGCAGTCTATCACGCATATGTTCAACAAACGGATAGAAAGAAGTGTACACTGTAGAGAAGTTCTCCCACAATTTTTGTCTGGCACCTTTGTAAAAGCCCGTAAACAGTTGTCCATGGACTCTCAACGATATTTATTTTGTTCTAAATAAACATTGTCAGAACATTTTATACAAGAATAAATCCGTTTTATCGTGGTTGTCGCAAATGTAAAGAAATGTACCATTGTGTGATGGTTGGCAGGTAATTATTATTAATTTGGGGCTGCTAGCCTCACACCACTCATTAACGCGATGTAGGTACAAATGATAGAGGTTTTTATAAATATTCACAAAGAGACTACCTACTACTCGTTCCAGTAAAACAGAAAATAAACAATGAGAACGTTCAAAGTGCTTTTAAAAAATGTTGAGCTTGAAACTTACTTAAATTAAAAGGTAAAATAAAATACGAAACATAATTTCTTGCTCCAGTACACATTTATCTGCCTTTTGTTGTTATGTGCATAACATTTCTAAATGTTTAAAACTTTTTTTACCATAGATTTAAAATACCAAGTAGTTCCTATTTATACAATGTTAGATAGTAGGTATACGAGATTCGTAATTTGAATATCAGGGTTCACTTTATTTGATTTTCAAATGAATTAATTTGGAATAAAAATGATGTCGTAACTTTGCTTTTTCTTTGTTCATGTTAGATGAAAACAAAGTAGGCCGCTAAAATGACGGAGAGCAAAGAGAGGGTAATTAAACCTCTTTACGAGCCCTCCTCATTTGTCCGTGCCGACCTCTCGCTCGGGTCCAATTTGCTGGAATGAGCAACATAACATCTGACTCTGTACTCTCTAGTTTTTTAAACTAGAATCGTGACGTTGTGTCTGATCGGTTTTTACGAATTGTTAATCTAATCAGATTGGCTTGATTGTGATATCTCACAATGAAGCAAAATCAGTATAAGTCGAATGCCAACCTTCTGACGAGTGGGTACCGAGTAACGTGTATTTTGCCTAGGTGACGTTCACGTCACCTGTGCCTCGCTTACGTTGCCAGAATTGGCAAATGAAGCTTCTGTATAAGTCGAAATGCCGGGTAACATCGTCTTGAATGTTTCCCATTCGGAACATTCCTACAGATCTTTGCATGTCTCTCATGCCAAGATGACGATGCTCCACGACTAGCGAGAACTCACGTCCCTCGCGACATATGTTGACCTATATTGAAGTTTATCAGTAGAAAAACGAAACGACGTGGACGGGAATAAAATTGTTATTAAATACGTAAATTTTAACGAACCTACTAATAATGTTATTTAAAATGATGCTAGAAGTACCGAGAATGTCCAACACTACACCAACTTTAATGTAACACGGTAAATAAAATTATAGATGAATTTTCTCTAGTTTCAATATCGTGAACAGTATCACCAAAACTGACTTTTCAGATAGTTTCTCAACTAGCTAACTAAAGTTTGAATGAGAGTGAGGCGTAAGACGGTAAAGTGTTCACTTAGTACGCGTAGCAGTGATAATTATATCTAAACGACACTATTCATGGTCTATTGAGCTCGCTCCACAGCTACACATAAATACATATAATATAGATGTTATCTCATAACGTGCTTCGAATCCTATATCACAGTGACGAGACTAGTATTCTCAGTTATTACTGTCATGGCATTTGTCTTTTGTTCATAATAATCCCGGCAAGAGGATGATATTAGGGATGACGTCAGATAGCAAGTGCTGAGCTCATGTGTAATGGATTTGATGACGCGTCCAGAAACGTTATAGAATAGGGGGATGTTTTAAAATGCCTTTCTGGTTTTTTTTAGTTTATTTTATTTGATTAAAAAAAGGTATTTTCAGATTGATTCTCCTCTCTATTCCATTAAAACTCCCCTTGAAGTGAAATTTTTAATTTGAAAACAAAGCTTTGGGAACATAATGTTTACAATTATAAGGATCATTAAACGACAAATGGGGACAGTAAAAACTAATCCTCTGAAAGCCCAAGCAAGTAAATCGTAGAGCTTCTACCAAATATTGCCCCACTTAGTGGTGATGTGTTCCGGCAGGCACTATGAATAACTGCCGCTACACTAACTTGTTGAAAGCTAGCGCGACCTGCCCTGAATTACTTACACATACTGTCTGCTAGCTACTTGCATATGACACCATGTAAAGTTCTGAAAGATTATTCAGTTTCTATCACTTTGGTATCGTATTCTTGTTCGTGTCTTTATTGTTTTAGATTTTACCAAGGCGCAACGGAATTCAAGAATAACGTCTCCAACAATAGCCATTTGCTTATATTTTCCGAGACAAAATTAGACAATAAGATTTCTCTGAGGCTTGAAGTATACAAAGAGCCGAGCAACACGAAGAATAATTTCCGGGCATCAGTGGCAGCCACTCAGAGCTGTAAATTACGTAGAAAAGTCACCCACTCATGGATCTGAGATATAATAATAGTGGCCATGACACGACACAATGATTTCATGTCTCCTTTCCGTAATGGTCTGGTTACGCCATAACATTATTTTGTTATTATACTGTCTACAATAGCCTTTGTTTATAAATATATTATCAAAATAACACGATAAAAGCCACAATTACATATTAAAATTACCTTTATTTACGTTCGCGTGCTTGCAATTATCGACACGTAGTTAGAAGTCAGTTAAGGTAAAATAATTTCATCATGCGACACGCGATTCTCATTGATTAACATAGTTATTAAAGAGCATCAAGCAGTCAATAATCAAATTCGGCAGATTTTAGTTTCGAATCTGCTCTACAAAAATGGTGGGTCGTGTGAATAACAGGTATATTTGCCAGATTCCTGTTTTATGTTATATAGGCGTGCGGTGGAGGCAATGAGACGACACGTCGATATCGAGCCCGCGCTCGCCCGGCCGGGCGCGCATCAAAATACAACACGCCCGCTTTTAAAACATTTGTATACCCTTTCATATTGCGTTCACTTGGCACGATATATAGTAGCATTTACGCGCAGTCTGGCATGCCGTAAAGCTAAATAGAAATATTTCCATCATCCGCGCAAATGAAAGGTGCATTGATATTTACCATCGCTACCAAAATGAATACTTGGACTGATCTTATTTTAAATTCACGTAGTTTTAATGCAGCCAACTTTTATTTGTACTGGCCAGGGCCCTGTAAGACAATAATCTTCATTCGTTTTATTTATAACCGGTAGTCGATGCATTTTTGTGCGATGAATGTTATCGTTTCACCTAAAGATACGTGTACGAGGTTATATACGCACTATGCTGTATAAAAAATGATAAGCCATTCAGGTTTCCGTTACTATATGATACGGAGTCACTTAGATATGTGTAACAATATAATGATGTATACATAAACTACTAAAATTACGATTTAGATACCGATCTAAAATAGTGATTGTCAATAATATCTAGTCTATAGTCTGATACCTATTGAATATGTTATCATTAGTGTTTATCTAATGATCTATTAAATTGTAATGCTTTTATGTCATTGGTTACTGTCGCATTGTATATTTTAAACTCAATCGTAATGTACACATAGAGGTATGCGGAACTGAATACTGTGACATAAGGGTAACAAGTTAATTAAATCGAATCCATCGCCAATACCTACGTGCATCACTTGCGAATTGAACGCGATGTATGCGACAGTCGCGAGACAAACACGGGACGCGGCAGACACATATATCTATACATCAGTGCCAGACATCCTATCCGCACTCACACTGAAAATATATCTGTTTTAACATTAATCTGACCGAGCTCCAGTGATGCCTAACATCCGACCCAACGCTTTCGAGGAAATTAAATTTTAAAGCTATCCAAAAATATACCGGAACAAGGTTCGCCCTGCGGCTTCTTGATGTTATGCATAACACTCATAAAACTCACATTACTCATCATAATGTACATTTTTCTCGCAGCGAATTAATAAAGTAGACTGTTTATGAGCTTCTGTATTATTATTATGTGCAATAACAGTAATAACACTGTCATGAAGAGACGAAAGAATTGCTTTATTATCAATGCTTTCTTATATGTCAATGCTTTATTATTCTGCGTTTTGAGATTTTCAAGAATGTTACATTACTTGTTTAGAGAATGTGCTTACAAATTGTTACGTACTTTGTAAAATTATTACTGTAGGATATAGTTGATGGAAAATATGCTCCTCTAAAAAAGAAGCATTATTCTACTTTTCACACTTATGAAATCTAACAATATCCTGCAACACAACATAAAACATTTAAACACGAACCGCTTTGAAGCTTAAAATATCATACAACGTGATAAAACTCAAAGTGTCAAACACATAACATGAATATCCGACGTTCAGATGCAATCTTTCATTTCATGTACCTTCATCAGCCAAAGCGAATTGTATAACAACGAACATCGCTAAAACTCGAATAAAACCCGTGACATCATTTGAAAGTTTTATGCACGTATGTAAAGCGGTTATACCAACTGCACGGTTATAACTCTGGGTTCATTCGAACGTTAACTGGGAACTCTGTTATTAAAACAAATAAACATAACGTAGTTATTAGGGCGGCGCGTCATAGTGACGGGCTGACGGGATGAGGGAGGCTGTGGACGGCCTTGTCTAAACGACTCGGTGGAACTTGTGTGGCTATGGTCACCACTAGGTTTACGACTCGGTGCTTTTTGTATGAAATCGACTTATTTATAGCATGTTTATAAAATAGATAGCTGGATGTTAGGCCCATCTATATTATGAACATCGACTATTGGACTAACCAAAATTTTAGGCACTGGCGGTCAATATATCGTTCCCACTTTTTACAATTTCTCGGTGTTGTAATCTAAACTAAGTATTTTTATTTTATTTATGTAGGTATTATGTTACAGCGTATAAATTGAATACTTATTTTATTTTACAATATCCCTATAAAAAATCTTTCTTGATATTGGTTTGATAAAATATCGAATTTAGAGTACCTGACCCAGTACCACTTATACTTAATCGCAGCCAACGGAAGATATAACAACGAGGTATACCTAGCTAGCAATTCTATACAGCCGAAGGTCTAAAACCCAATTTGAACTTCATAATACTTTCGTTTATTAGCCATTTCAAGACGGTTACCCGACACAAACATTGTTCGTGTCTTTATTAAAATAAGGTAGGTGACGGTGTAGGGCGCCGCTGCCGCGCCGGCTACCAGTCTACACCCGGGCTTACTTCTATTACACATAATATAATGGGACAAGGATAAACATGAAGCTCAAATATAATAACATATGTCTCATTTGCCTTACTAAATTAGTTGTTTTTTTTTCATGAATTACTTCATCACCTTCTTAAGATAGGCGTATAATATAAAATAGTCCCATAAATAAGACGTGACTAGATCAGTATTTGTCCTAACTTAGATTCAGTTTAAATAATGGTGCCTTTAAAAAAAGACGTATTAATTACTTAAATTCCGTACTTGTAGGTACTTTACACATGATTAATGTGTCACGTAATTTACTGATGTATAATTGCCGATCGGCCAATTTCATACATCGCGGAATTTCCCGTCCGTGTTTTAAATAATACGAATATGACATGAAACGCGAAACGTACAAAATTTCAATTCAGAGTACTTAATTATTATCTACGTTGCCGACTTCACTGGAAATAATTTGCGACTGTTTAATCTTTCCATTGATGCACAGAACTCTGATGAATTTTATAAATTATAAAGGAGTTATTCAAGTGTACGATAAATAGTAGATATTCACAATTTGTTTCAATTAATTTACTTTATGTTTCGTAATACGTTGCTGCTAATATTTTACACATTTTAATTAGGCGTCCGTAGAGGCACTAGTTGTCTACTCCATGTAAACTAACACGGTTCGAGCGCTGACTACGTGTATACACAACTTGACGGATAGTCATTAATATCAGAACTTGTGAAGTTCACTGAATACCGCTGCTGTAGCCAAACATAATTGACAACGTACGCGAGCTAGTGAACGTTCACGAGGCACCAGAATTGTACCATTTGTTACTCAAAACATACCATGCTAAACTGCATTCTAATGCACTTCCAACTGTAGGTTTCCAAAAGGTATGTGATAGGCAATCACTCTCTACACACACCTATCGTATGTTCTAAAATGGAGAGCACAGCGTAAATACCAACGTAGGTATTAAAATGCCTAAAAGCCTTAATATCAAATATGCAAGTATAATGGTTTCATCTTAAGATCCCACATAATTAAATGACATCAGAATTTATTATGAATTCCCATAAATAATTAATGACCACTGAAAGGAAATACTCCAAAATATTTAAGAGATGTTTAAATTAAATATTTACATGGCGTAACTTATTTTTTGTGCCGCGATATTTTCCTCCTTAAGAACAGAACCCACAAAATTAAAAGAAATTTGAATAATCGTTTACTTTTTCTTCGGGATTATGAAAGTTACGTCAAAGACACAACTCTTTAGCCTGCAGAGGCTGTAGGTATACACCATTCATTATTTCTAGCCTCAAAGTCTCGGCGAAACTTTAAACACGAAACTTGAGTTTCGCAAACGAATAATAATTCCTATCACAAGTAAGTACTAATATTATAAGACGAAAGTTTTGTGTGTTTGCTAACGAAAGTTATGTTGTGGCATTCGAGTAAACAGACTCATCCGATTACTATGTAACCGTAACTATAGTTAAGGTAGTGTATTGAATCCAAAATGTATCTAGAATGTATATAAGATCTTCGTCTTAAGTTCGTAATACTTACCAACTTAATTTCTTTGGGTAGAGTTAGCCAATGTTTTATTTAGATACTCAAAAATTCATAAATCGTTAACAGTGCCGCAGAACTGATTGTTTAACTCGATTCTGCATTGTTAATATTGAGTGAATTGGGTCATCAAACGTATCATTACTATTGTTAGAGTTTCTTACACAACACATACATACGCGGCCTCAATCCTCGGGAGAGCCACTTGTCTGTATTAAGGTTCCAGCGACGTAATTTGTTACATCATAGTTTGAAATACAGCCGTGTACACTGTATAGCCATAGTTTGCGAATATAGTGCAATGCAAACCGAGAAGAGAGGAGTTCAAGCCAAACCGGGCGAAACAACCACGTGTGCTCCTCAATGGAGTCAAACCATGACGACACTCGACGCCGCCTGCCTCACACGAACGTGAGCGTCGAGTAATTAAGAGCCGGCAAGCCCGCAAAATGAGCACTGTGTTATTTGACACGTACTTGATAAAATAAATGATTTCCAGCAAAGCGGGTGTGCCGTGTGTTACGTGTCGTGAGAATGTCACTAGCAACTTGCGACTGCGTTGCGACTGAACTATGCTTTACAGGAGAATTATTAAACCAGATCTAGTATTGAGTTAAAAGTGAAAACATACTCAATTAAAGTGCATATTGGTGTTAAAGATGATGGTAAGCTATTAACGCTGTCATTAAAGCACAATATATTATTACGACTGAAGTTGATATGGACATGAAACTGAATGTTTCACAGCTCGGCAGCTCAGCGAGTCGTAGCATTGTTTCATACAGTGCATAGCTAACGGCCTCGACCGCATTTCGTGACGTGACTATAAATAAACGGTAAAAGGTTTTGACATGATATATGGGACTGCCGAATATACCTACCTCATTTAAACGTAATTAAATTGTAGGTGTTGAAAACAAAAACGAAACATTTGGTGGTGACCTTTACTGGAAGGTAAATATTATGGAACAATACGAACAAATGTGCGGAAACTGGTTTCGGTATTCATTAACATAAAATATGACTCTTTCTTTCTGCGAAAATTAACTTAAATGTGTATTAAAGGACAAAAGACTTAATGTGTATCTTCATTATTTAGAAGGTGTAACCTACCTACAGCCAATAGCTAGATACATAATTCTTCACTGTATATTATTTATTTCCCCTTATTT
Source organism: Abrostola triplasia (assembly GCA_946251915.1). NCBI lineage: Eukaryota > Metazoa > Arthropoda > Insecta > Lepidoptera > Noctuidae > Abrostola > Abrostola triplasia. The sequence continues at coordinate 6,161,575 of OX276433.1, forward strand.
AGCGAGATGGAAGAAATGTGAAGGTAAGATGCGCAGTGAGTGATACTCGTGTCGGTTTATCGCCAGAAATTCAGCATAATCTTTAAGACTCGGCTTTACTGTAACAAAGACGTCGTTTCCGCTACAGATTATACGCTGTTCAGCTTCACTAAGTACTGTATACAACCTTTATATACTTTGTACAACATACCTATTAGCTATTATAGACCTTAGCGAATAATATTTATACATTACCTTTTTGTTTTCATACTTAATAATTAGGTATATATTACAGACTAACCAATATTGTATATTAGAATTGATTACAAGACAGATGATGTCGAAATTCGTAAACTGATATTCCTCTACATTTATAACATTAAACTTTATTACAAAAAGTAGGTAGTATTCATTAGATTAATATTAATTAGAAATTATAAACACATATCCGTATAATATACCTACGTGAGAAAACAAATCTTCCGCCCAAAGCCCTCAAAGTATCGATTAGTTCAGATGTTAATTAATGTTATTATGAACAGACGGTGAAGTGAATGAAACCGTAATGATGATAATTAAATATGCAAAATTATTAATTGTACGGAGGCAGCCTGCCGACACAGCTTATATTTATTATTCAAATGCTTAAGTTCAATCACGAGTTCATACAGCGTTTGACTCGGGTCAAGGTCAAGCCTAAATTACAGCGTCTGGCTGTAATCATTATCCAAGGACAAACGGGACAAGGGTATAAACTAAGCTTAAGTAGGCGAGGAGATTTGAGCTGTGAAACCTGTATTAACCTAGGTAGCGCTGAGACGAGTGAGCCGGCGGTAGAGTGCTTAGCGATCCCGCCTCCCCGTCACCTAAGGCGCAGAGCAGGCAATGTGTGGTTTTTAGTGAGTATACTCCTGTGGATCTGTCATTCCATGGGGAGGAGTCCCACATAACCCCATCGTGTCCCAACGGAGGAGTATGCGTAACGCATTTTCGAAAAGGTAGCGAGTGAGCCGCGTCAACACCCCAGCAGGCAGTTCGTGTCGGTGACATGATTAAGAGACGGCTTGAACTCTGTACACGTAGTCTATAGGTATATATATTCAGCAAGTCAGCGACCGCACGTATTGTACTAGACTAAATATAGACATATTGAGGACTACGACGATAACATAATATTCAAACTAATAATTATCATAGGTTATTTTATAAAACCTATGTTACATTATATTGTTATATTATAATTATTAAAGTAGTAGATATATTATCTCGCTAGTAGACAAGAATCGTTCGTACTCTCTAATGTTTCGGTAAATTAAAATAATGTTTTCGCCATGAGATGTCGCTACGCAAACGCCATACTTTATTTATTCTTGAATGGTGAGTTAATATAATACTTAATATCAAGGTTTTTATTTTTACTTATTTACAAGGTAACCCCAGAAAATGAGTAAACCCATAATACTATGTTCGTCTATAATTATTTACCTTTGTTTTCACTATCGATTAACTAATTTTCCTAATTACACGTTAGCTTTTAAGTCCGTGTTTTCCGGACGCACTTATATATAGATAAGGGAAGCTTTAGGTTAATTGGTTAAAGGGCTATTAGTAATAAAAGCGTCCCCTAATCGCGCTAATAAAGCGCAGGCACACACGCACCGTCCTATTACAGGCTGGCAACACCGTAAAAGTGTCAAATCATTAACTGAAATTACTTTTACGTTTGTACTCGCAGACCGGAACCAATTCGTGCGTATTCTAATCTGCTTTGCCGGCCATTATCGGCTATTACAATATTTATACGAATATGCAATTATGTAGGTATAGCACTATACTAGCCGGTACCTGCATCAATATCCATTAAGCTAGTCACTGTTCTGTCCGAACAATCGCATTAAAGCTAAATTGATGCGGTCGGCGACGACGTCCGTGTATTGATCAAATTCAAAACACATGAATGAGGGCACAGTGTATACTGACAGTTATACACGTCAACCGTACAAAGCCCGCGAGACGCCATTTACCTCGCTTAATTATGGAACGCCTTGTTATCTATGCTCTTTTGACATAGTGTAGATATAGGGCAATATTATACAACTGACTCTTGTGTCTTGTGTATTTTGATATCAAACCTTTCTCCTTTTTTTCCAGTATGTAACATATTTTTACAACAACGATTAAACAATATATTTTTATGATGTCCTTGGAAACCATATAGGGATCTATACAAATTGTGAAACCATTTCGCATTAAACGGTAATGTACCCACTCAGAATTTTTCTACAACCATTGAATAATAAATTAGTTTTTTTAATATACGTGACCTTAAAAGATACAACTATAAATATATATAAAGCTAAATATTTCTATAAAAAGATCCGTCTGGAAACTGGATTTAGATTATTTAAATACGCTCACTTGTGGCTCCGTACCCTTGAATACAGGATGAGCATCAATTAGGCAACCTCCTCGACACGGTCCCGGTACAATTATAATATGTACAAACTCCGCGCGACCCACGGACAGACCATTATTTTATTATTTATAGATTAAACAGTACAAAATAGCGTAGAAAATTGCTGTTATATTTTTATGAGTGGTGTGGGAGGAAGTAATCGTATGTGCAAAGTAAAAGAGATTTTTATAGCGAATACAATATTTATCCAAACCGTTTCATAATAGATTACTGCTCAAAATGCAAAGGTGCAGCAATACTACCTCTTTAATAACTTTCGTGAGTGTTATCCATATTATTTACTGTATATTCCGCTTATACACACGGGTATATTCCGGAATGCACGACTAGTTTCTAACTTGAACGGAGCCCTTATTCATTAGCAGGTTACGCGGCAGAGTCGCGAGCCGAACAGCTCAGCTCGCGATATAACCGATAACCGGAATATACAGTAAATAATACTACCTCTGGCTCAGATTTAAGGACACTATCTGTTAAAGTAAGCTATCTACAAAGTTTTTCCTTCACAAATAGATAGATCAAACAATTAACGTAAGTAATAGATTTAGGTATATTAATTTTATTCAGACTCTTGCTTTCCTAAAAAACTAAGTATATTTGTAAACTGTTTTTGTTGTAGGTACACATAAAACCCAATTAATAGTATAAGTGCCATTAAATTTTTGATATAATATGTAGAAAAAATTAGTAATTCAGGAAGTAAATATTTAATGTTGTTCAAGAAATTGTTTGCTACAAACATTGGTAGGTATTTTAAAACAAATGAAGGTATATAGTGCAAAACGCGCATAAACTGGATTTTAGGGACTTGTTAAAATTTAACAGCATTCGGAGGGTTAAGGCTCATAAGTTTGGAGGCTTAGCGCCGCCACAACCCACTTTATGGTCGGGTATTCCCAAAGCGACATTACCAGCACCAAATCGAAACCTTCGCTTATTACGAGGGTCAAACTGAAAGTTCTTAGAAAATCAAAAACTGATTACATTAGCCAGTTATTAGTTTTATTATATCTTTTCAAAATATTGTCCATTCACGTCAATACACCGCTGCATGCGATGGAACCACTGGGAAAAGCACTTTGCCCACTCGTCTTTAGGGTTCTCTTCAATGGCATCGCGATACGCAGCCACCGCTTCTTCAGCATTCATAAACCGCTTTCCTTTAAGTTTTTCTTTAATTTTTGGAAATAAATAAAAATCACAAGGGGCGAGGTCGGGGCTATACGGCGGGTGACCCAGTAATTCAACGTTTGATGTCGCCAAATAGTCGATCGTTCGCTTAGCGGTGTGCGACGAGGCGTTGTCGTGGTGAAGGAGGATCCTACTGCGAGGTCGTTTCTCTCGAACTTTTTCCAAGACAAGTGGCAAACAATTGGTAGTGTACCATTCTGCAGAAACTGTTTTTTGATCCTCTAACACAATTGTTGCGAAATGACCTATCCTTCCAAAGAACGAGGCCACCATTTTTTTTCCCGCACTTCGATCTCTCTTCACTTTAGTTGGCAACCTCTCGAAAGGAAACACCCACTGAGCAGATTGTCTTTTGGTTTCAGGATCATAACAGTAAATCCAGCTTTCGTCACCTGTTAGTATGTCGAACACAGCATTTGAGTCACCTCCGTTAAATCTTTCAATCATTTTACGGCACCAATCCACACGATGGAGTTTTTGAGCCTCAGTCAAATTATGAGGTATCCACCGGGCGCAAAGCTTCCTGACTGCTAAATGTTCGTGGAGGATTTTGTGCACTTGACTCATACCGATGCCTAAGCTTGTCCGAATCTGCTGATAGGTCACTCTTTTGTCAGTCTCTATCATACGCCGCACAACACAGATGTTATCTTCAGTCGTCGCCGTAGAAGGCCGTCCCTCACGTAAATCATCAGTGAGATTAGTGCGACCACGTTTAAACTCATTAAACCAGTTGTAAACTGTCGCACGAGATGGGGCTTTATCGTGAAAGGCCAATCGTAGTCTATCATAACTTTCTTGTTGACTTAAATGACATCGAAAGTCATAAAAAATCATTGCACGAAAATTTTCTCGTGTTAAATTCATGTTGACGTGACACAGACAATTTTCAATTTGCCGCCAAATCGTAAAACAAATGACAAATTAATGAAATATATACTCAGTAATATTGGCAAAGAGTTCTATTTTCAAATTTTAGAATTATTTTTTTATTATATTGTTTATAAGTGGCCAGTTCTAAGAACTTTCAGTTTGACCCTCGTATTACCTTGTTTTTTGTCCAATAACCAGAAACTCCCCAATCCGTTGCAGGATATGTATAACAGGCCCATTGTCGGTTTATAAACGAGTCGACATTAGCTTGTCGTAAAATAACATTTGAAATTCAGATTTGTAAACATTCATACAATATAACATTTTTGATTGTAAAGTCAAATGGGAAAACTTTTATCCGATTTGTATTGTTGTACAAAAGGTTTATCCTACTGGACTGGCTCAGTCCATGACGTTTAATTATTTGATCACTCACGTTAATTAAAAAAGAACATCGAATTAAGTAGTCGTATAAGGACCACTTGGTTGACTTAGTGAAGACGGTCGACACTTTCCATATTTTTCTATAACATTATTAACAGACTTACTGCAGCTAAAAGTAACACGATTCATTTTGAATGTTGAAATTTACGACAAGTATTATTCAAAGAATGAGAAGTATAATCCTAAGACTTAAGAACTTTTAATGAAATATAGAAAAAGGAAGATTGTCGTAAATTTTACCGCAAAGTTGAAAGCTAGGGGATGGAGCCAGGAAATTTGTAACGGAGGCCTACGACGGCCTGCGCCGCCGACACCGGGGCCCGCAGTGTCACTGAATGAGTTGTGTGCAACGCTCTACAGAGAACTTAATCTCATTTTATTATGATTCTAGATTTACCGGTTTAAAAAGGGCGAAGCGTTTATTCGAATTTTATTTTTCGTTTGAAAGCGGAATGGAAATTGAGAAAGCCACTTCAGTAGATCGTTGAAAATTTTTCCTGTTTTTCTGCTACTTCGGTTAGGTATTTTTCTTAATTAAAAATGTCGGCTATCCGACAGTGTTTTTAGATTAAGTTTAGTAAACACGAATTAATGTGTAACACGTATAATGGTGAGGCGAGACTGTGCGGGTGAACGACACGTTACTACACCATTAATCACTTGAAGGTAAGTAGCAGGCACTCAGGTGACACTCTATCTTTACTAAATAATTTCGCGTTACACAGTTTACTAGTATAATGCCTGCGAACGTAACAAGATCTAGCTTTACCTAGTAATTAACCTGACATGGATGCTACATTTTATATCATTACAATAATTTATTTTAATATCCATAACTGCACATTGTTATAATTCAATTCGCCTCTCGGGAGGTGAGTAATAGAATGTTTGCATTTAAAATTTTGGTAGGTATAGGAAATATTGTAAATTAATATAAAATTATGATTATAAGGTTTTTCTTAAATTTTAATAAACAGACAATAATACAAATGATTTGTTCATCTTTCATCCAAAACTCTCTTTGTAAAAACACCCTATTATCCCCTACGTAAAATACTGTTTACCACAGACCATTATTATATTTATTAAAATCTCTACTCCTTTTGCTCCCAGTAAAAAGTTCGCGGTGGAAACAAAAAATTAATTGCTTTTGCGGCTCATAATAAATTACGGAGGTGATTTTTTATAATATTTAGCGCTGTAGAGCTACAGTGTGACCCGCACGCCACGGAATGGTATGCACCTGCGCGTATAATTTGAATATAGCACAAACACTGACTCCGCCAACATAGATTAATGGTAAGCTGTCCGCCGAGATAATCCCGATTTTTGTTTGCTCGACGTGATATGACTATAAACGAATTACGTTTTCTTTGAAAATTTACTCTGTTAGCTTTAGAATTCAAAAAATTATTGCTTAAAATATCCTTTGAACCGTTGGAACAAAACGTGATTTATCAGTATCAAACAAAGTCGCTAAATGGAGATGAATTTTAGCATATCTTTCACTTCACTTTGTTCATACCTCACGTTAAAGGTAGATTCTGAGAAGTTAACAAAATGTCGGCTTCAAAATTATGAGAATAATTTTGTTATCAATGACTTGCTATTATTCACTGAAAATGTTATAAAGATATCTCATTCATAATACAGGGGCGGGGGTAATAAGAGGCGTTTGACGTACCTACATAACCTATATGTATTTTTAGGACTCGCTACGTCGTAACCCAAAGCGCTATCTCATAAACATAACCTACGTAAATAAAGAAATACGTAGATAAACATTTTACGTCACATTTCGAAGATTTAATAAAGTCAAAGATTTGATCAATTTGGTTCTGAACATAAACTGAATTTCAGAGATGAAGGACGTTATTAAAGGAAACTAAATATTAGTTATAAAGTTTTAAACGAAGTTACGTCGATTGTTAGTTGGCGCGCTGGTGCCGAGGTAGATACTATTTGTGTAGGCAGCGGATAGATCTCTGCAGACTCAGGGATCGGTTATTTACAGTTCATTAGAGATTCGAAAGGTGACCCTGGCGAGCGATAACATATCGCTGAATGAACCTTTCGCGTCGAATATTTCTTTATTACAAGAATTAATTAATTCATACAGTAAAATATTTAATTTTTTATCCATCAACTTAAAATATGCAGGACTTTTTTATACATTTACATAGTTTGAAATTCTCCCACCTGCTTGAAACTTAAAGTTACACACTATGACTATACATAAATACTTACAAATTGACAAAAACACTCTGTCCCAGAATAATATGATTGATAGCGCCGAGGGTCCCGACATCGTTTCATTTGCCCATCCCTGAACGTAAGCGGATTTGGCATCAAGGCTGTCACAAGACTTAACATGTTAAATATAAGGAAAAGCAAAGCTGTGTTGTATATTTAGACTATGAAAGTGTGTTTAACTTAGGTAATATTATGATATTATACTCATCTAATGTGGAAAAAGTTACTAGTATACTTTAGGCCTATAAATATTTAACCTAACAAATGCTAAAGCGAAGCGTCCCTAACATAAATAGAATACCTAATTGTAATTCTACTTCCATAGGATTATATTCCTCGATTCATGTTCGGAAATTTTATGTATAAAGAAATTGGGAGGAAGATTTTTAAGTGTACTGTAAGTCGAAGGGACGTAAGCTTTGAATGAAGATAATAAAATGTAAGACGAATATGGAAGGTGGGCGGGCCGAGCGGCGAGCGGCGAGGTGCCGGGGGAGGGGGGGTCGTTAGCGCCGCGTGCGCCCCCTCCCTGACCACCGCACCACAGAGCCGGCGCTCAAATCACTTTGATCTCATGATGCCCGCACTGTTTCTTACTCACATGCTGATCTATATGTACGCCTTATTGTTACATTAGACCACACAAACGATGCGCCTTACTTGATAAGTCTCCGACTTCAAATGTACCGTGACCAGTAATACCCACTTGCTTGATGATAACGATATTTTTAAACCAGCGTGTGGACTTAATGCCTTATAGTGTCCTAATTACCACAACGTTGGACCCCGTCAGATTAAACAATCATAACCTAATAACAGGGACCACCGACCTCTCTAAATAAATACATATTTAACATAAACTATTAGTTAAATTATTATGACTATATAAAATAATATTAAGCGTACCTTCTACAAATAATAATCAAAGCGAACGATCCCCATTTTGGGCTGGAATTAATTACAATAAGCAGAATAGGGAGTTATAACTGTTATGACTATTTGAAATGCTTTCATAACGACACCGTTGGATGGTTGGAGGTTTGTAGGCAGAATTGTGGACGTTTGTAACTACGATTAACCACGAAATGACTAGAAATATCTCTAAAACTATCCACCACACAACATATTTCTTTTGGTCACAATTCACTGATTCGTTTAATCCCGCAATACAATATTGTTTTTCGAATTTTCGACGTTTGTGCACCGAACGCAAAAGCTTCTCAAAGGAAGCTCGTAATTAAGTTGAGTCGAGTTCCCTCAGTACGAGGGCAAAGTAAACGATATTAGCCTTCGAAGCGGTTATATAGCAAAATGTTTGTCCGGATACACGACAACTAAAATCTGTGCAAATATATTTACCGGCTTGTTGCAGTTTTTTGTCTCAACTATTCACAAGCTTTTTAAACGTGAATCACAGTAAGTTTATATACGTAGATGTAAGAGAATTCACGAGGTAACAGCAAAGACGATCTAAACGCCACTTTTTATGCTAAGAAGGGGGAAGCGGTCGGTAATCTGCGGTAAGTGCGGCAGGTGCTACGCGAGCGCTACGAGTGTGCTACAAGTCTACGGAGCTACGACACGCCCGTATCGCGGACAATGAGCCATTTCCAACGTTGTATAAAGGCTTAACGCTAAGATGAATTGAAGAATTAGAATATTGTTACCTGCCACCTTAAGTTTTGGTAGATATGACATGTTACATGAACATAACTTACTGGCGAGTGCAACTTAATGTTTTTTTAGTTTCAAAATGTGATTTTAATATTTGAACAGTTAAAGAAGAAGTTCTAAAAGCTCGTGATTTACATAAATGATTAAGGGGCATTTAACACAAGCATAACATTTATCTAAATAAAAAGGCACGGCAAATAGCACCAAAAATGTAACAGTAAAAATTGAGGATTAAATATATACCTTCATTCCTAAAGCTGCAAAGTAAATAACCAAATATTAAAAATGTATATGAGAAATAAATAAAAACCTACGGAGATTACAAAATTAACTAGTAATATAGTCTCCACTTCAGCACTAATATGACCTATATCCTTTTTGTCGCGAATCTGATATGAATTTCCAAACTTTTATTATATTAGTACGATAGCAGAGCACATTTACGCTTTCGCGTCGTAAAATAGCTAGGGAGGAAGTCTATAAGCAGTATAGTTCCCGGTTCGAAATATGCAGGGATTCTCGGGGAATTTTCCCGTAGTTATTCAAACCAGTGTAGAAACGGGCTGACATAATTTAGGACTCGCTGAATATCGCTGTTACGGGGGAAAATCAGAGAGATAAATGGCAACATTAGAATAACCTGCGATCATTAATTACTAAACATACATATAGTCACGTCTGTAACCTTTAAAGGCGATGGAGGCGTTGTCCTTCATCAGGACTCTGCCACCTTCGTCTCACCACTTGTAGGCAGCGAACCTACTCGTATTACCATTTATCGAGCCCACACACGCGTCTCCTCTTACGACTCAGTTTTCCAGCAGAATACCCTAGCATTTTCATTCCAATAAGCTGAAATAGTATTCTTAATCAAAACGGATCATTAATTATCATCGCTAAACGAGGTAATTGTAAGATATATGTACAAGACCCTTCATTAGTAGTGTGTACAGAAGAGGGCGACGTGCGCCGTACACGATTAACGCCTAAACGTGACGGTGTTCACGACTTGAATAGCAAACTGGCGTGGCGGGCTTGTATCAGGCGTTAAATCACACGCAAATCTTGGGACTGTATTAAGTAATTTAACATGGACTAATCATTATTGAACCACACCCATAACTTCGGATGTTTAGAGTAAGAAATCAGTTGTTTTTTTCATAGCCTATTTGGTTTTCCACTGCTGGGCAAAGGCCTTCCCTTTCTTGTCCGAAACCCCTATATCCTCTAGTAAAACATTAGTACATATAATTTAATTATCAAGTCAAACAACAACAATATTTTTTTTGGCAATAGATTGTTCTATTACGTCAATTCACCGCACCCACAGAGGAAGAAAAGTAGTTGTAATATAACCAGGTAACTATCCCGCCGCCTTAACACCCACTAACGTTATCTATGTTATTACACCACACCTGTATAACGGACAGACTATTCCCCAAAACCTACAAAAATAAACTTTAGGAAACGACGAATTTCGTGACGTAAGGGATTTACGTAAATTCAAACTATGAACGGGGAAAAAGGGCTGACATATTTTACAAAAGCAAACGTTATTACTTTCACGTGTAAAATAAAAGAAATCTTAGCATTTTGCCTGTGTGTAATATATTTCCACAATCTCGTTTATTAAAAAATTGGCTTTGTTTTCATCGACATATACAAGAGTATTTTTTTATACTTAAAAGTCTGACGTTTTGCTTATAAAGCATCAACTGATTTCTGATTATTATAAAGTATAATAATACATAACAATATTATTATTGTAACAAAACCCTCTTACTTTTCTAACAATATGTGAGATTCCTCGATTATTGCTTTTTACACATATTAAATTCTGTATGATAAAGGGTATATTGTATAGGAACAATGAGTTCGGACCGCGGCAAGACCGCGCGGCCGCTCGGTTTTTATACTCGTATGAAAATATCTTTGCTGTACAAGCGTGCATTATTTACGTTCCTAATGAATTTTCTAGCTATGTTGAAATACATTTACAATGGTATCTAAGGCATATTATGGTTCAAGGAAATAATGTAGGTACCTCATGGAAACACGTATGTAATTACAAAGGATTGAATGTAAATATACCCTGCTAACGTCAGATCTTCATAATGGTGTTCATAAATATGCCTAGTGGCATGAATGTACGTGTAATGTGTAGGTATACGTAAGAGAAGAAACATGCACCTGTGACGGATACGATAGTCGTAAAACCAGAAACTCGTTATGCGATCGCGATGATGGAGATAGTACAGTGTGAGGGGTGGCAACGTGAGTACCAAGTATGTACTTGTTACAAAACATAAAGCCGCAATGTTGGTACAAAAAGATGTTGAAATATTTAGATATACCTACTACTATATATAGAGAATAGAGTCGTTGGGCCGTTATCACTGAAAAAACGAACTTGAAAATACAGATGAACTGATTTATTATTCATCACATTAATCTCGTCTTACAGCTGAAGAAATTTAATCTAGGACTAAAATAGTATGCCGTAAATAAGCCGATTTCGAATTTCCGGATTCCTCTCGTTCGTAAATACAAAATTGTTAAAATAACTGCTGATATTTCCGTTGGAATAAATTATGCTTTAGGTAACCTAACCAGTTCAAATAATTCAGGGACATAAAATAAGTCTACTCATACAATTTTGATATAAGCAAGCTTGAGAAGTTATTGTGTATTGAATTTTGAGCCCAAAACGATAAAAATACCTTTGTCACTTCGACGTACTCGGCGAGTATGGATAAAAGCTTGCGTGAAATACATTATACACACTAGAGCTCTCTGGCTATATTCAGGTACTGGCACTAACAAATCAGAGGCAAAAATGAATGAACAAAAGTACATAATCAAATAAAGGATTGTGTTATAAACAAATATCTCAACCAACACAATTAATCAGACAGTACAATGAACTTGCTTTATTTATGCACATATAAACATACTTTGTACAGTCTGTGAATACACTTCTGACCATTACCACAAGTGCGGAGAAGACAGTGAAACAAAAGCCTCTTTAAATAAAAGATGTAAAGAGCACCAAGACGCCGAGCCAGCCAAATGGCGAGCCAGTAATGGTCGGCGTTCCGAGCTTTTATGTTCAACCGATTTTACTCTAAATACTTTGTATCAGTTACTTTAAAAACAATATTTTCCATTAATGGTTCAGAGCATAGAATTTCCAAATCATTATCAAGGATCAACATTTTCAAAAACCCAACACTGACATTTCTAGCACTTGTGAGCAAGAGATACATCACTCGTAACCTTGCCACTACGAAAATTACGCTTGCTACCAAATAAATTAACGTTATTCCAATCATACTACACGCATAGAATGTTAGCCTTCCTCTATCATATACATAATGAAGCAAGCCACATTGACCCAGCTACAATAATGTAAGTCTCTAGTACTGAGTTCATACGACATCGTCAGGTCGATCAATACCTACCCACAATTATACAGAAATCGATTCGCAAAAAGAAATGGGTTTGTAATAGAGTGAAAAAATGGTTCCATCAAACGTAACAAATTGTGGATGACTAATGATATCTTAAAATCGATGACGTAGCATTATAGAGGACAACTTTAGAAGTAATAAATGACGCTCAAAATAAGTGAACACTTTCACGGAGTAATTAAAATTCTCCATAGTAGTGAAATTTCATTTGTAGTTACAGCGCCACGAATTTACACATTTACAAACTTAGGTAGTTGGAATGTAGGTACGTATGTGGTGGCTTAGTACAGCTGGTATCATAAAAATTCTAGCTCCAACATTTAACTAAGTTAAAATAAGTTCGATGTTGTAATATAAACAGTGAAGGATGCAAGTTCGCAAAGTGCACCACTGCAGCGTTCGTGACGTCGGTCAGTAGGCGAGGGAATATTTATAATGTGAACGGATGCTAAAAGGAAGGCACGGCCATGACCGACTTGTGTGACCGATATCCGTGCTCCCCAGTGCTTGCCTAGGGCTGCCATTAGCGATGTATACGCCCCGCCAAACATTTAAAAATACTATTCTGGTAGTTGCGTGATAGAGTTGTGCTGTCACATTATAAGTTGACAACCGTAGATATTTCTCCAGAGTCTTGGCGTTTAAGCACAAAGCATACATAGCAACAGAACCTACGCTACAGAATCATTATTATTTATAAAAAAACTTAATTTACTATATTAAATTCATACTTTCTGCTATAAAGTAAAGGGTCGTACTAATTGTGAACATAGTTGACTTAATTAATGCCTTAAACATTATAGTAAGCAGGCATTAATAAAAAAATACATCTAATAATAACCAATCCGATCTTCTGTGTCAACAAATACGGAAAATCGGAAGAAAACAAAGGCATGGATTGACCGAGACTAAGCGTTATTACACAAATAAGATGAGGTGAATGTCGTGACGTATAACAACACAGACGAATGTGGAAAGTATAGACACGAAGGATCACTCGGGCACTCAGACTGTATCAATATTTGAATAGTTCGAAATAAGTTCATGCCTGGTAAATATTAAGGTCAAACCGTATCCTGAAGACACGAGCGCTGGGTATTTTAAACAGTAACTATAACAAATGTGAACTGTGTGTTTGAAATATGAGTCTACAATCATGGGTCTTGCATATAATTTTGACCCTTTTAAAATGTACTATCAGATTACGAAGATGACATGAAATAACTAACTCTATGTAAAACATAAGTTAACTTTAACGTTTGCGAGCTCAAACCTTGCTCCAACGAATTTTAAAAACAGTATACTAGAGCTACCCAATACTAGTAACACAACACAAGAGACAAGTTAACTGCTGAAAAGCTCAACCAAGCGTTTACCTTTATAGCCAAGACATGCAACTTTAAATCGCTTTTAAACTAGACTTACATAATAATATCTAAGAATCACGGACGGAAAAGTGCAAGTTAAACGAAAGGTTTTCAAAATATTTGAGTTGGATGGTTTATTAGACTTACTTTTATTACACTGGAAGCTAGATACTCTATATAAAGGTATGTTTTTAGGTTTTAATAAAGCGAAGTTACCTTGGCCTACTAGCTTTAAGAGCCACCTCGTAGCCTCTCACAGATGAATTCTGAGAAAGCTGATAGGATTGCTAAAAGACTAGCTACAACATGCTTTGAACCTTGAATGTCTGAGGTAGACTTACTATCCATTTGATAGACTGGTTACTTGATTAGTCTCGGTTTTAATCTGCGAATAACGTGAATATAAAAGTGGTAATGGCGCACCATGTAACGATAAAAATATTGAGTAACTACTAATTTTATTTGGCTCACCAACAAGTCCTACAATTGAAAATACAAATACAAACACATGAGAAACATTCGATAGTCTTATGTTCTCTATTACCAGTATTATCTCCACAAATTAATATTCATTAATTTGATCAAAGAATATAAAAACTCAATTGTTGTTTTCTAAGAATTCGTAATAAACAATTACTAGAATTATGATTGGTATTTTGCTTTCTACGACAACTACGAAAATATTTAAATATATTCATACTTTTGTTTATTTTGTGTTGATATGTCACCAAGTAGTCGACATCCTCGAGGTGTGTATTTATAATTGTATTTTCATTAACGATAAACAAACAAAACCATTAATTAAATTATTAACATCAAATTAAAACCAAGGTAACTTAATTACGTTGCGAATGGTTAACAACTTTCGACCGACTGCAAAACTCTAATGAGCACACAGACGGCCAAAAAGTGGTGCCCTTATTTCCGTCATAACTAGGAAAGTTTTTGTAGATACTACAGTGCTGCCGCAGAGGTGTTAATTAATAGTGAACGATAGCAAAACTTCATGTTGATAACCACCCTCACTCACTAACGAAGCAGAACTCCATTAGCATAAAACCGAGCAAAATATTGCTTTAGACAAATACAATATCTGTGGAAAATATAAATAAGAAACTCCATAGTCAATTACAGTAATTAGGTACACTACATTTTTCTGGCAATGCATCTTCCTTCCAGGCTTATTGCCTGTACTGTAAAGAAATTGCAATGCGAACTTAAGTCCAAGAATATTTACATTAAGTTCCTACAGCAAACGCATTAAAGGTAGACCATGTCAAACAACGCCAAAAAGGGACAGTCTAGATCTGATTGGTATGTGTCTGGTAGTGTCTAGATCTGTTAAGTAAGAATTAGACTTATATAACGATGTAGTCAACCGGCACCGTGCAAATGTGGTCACTTTTGTGTCTTGTGTCAGATACGAACTACCGATGAATATTTAGATTTTTATGTAACCAGTATGAAGTAAGCCACACCCGACGCAGACGTAAAATTGTCCTGTTGCTTCCAGTTGACACATACTCGTTGACGATCAAAAAGGTGTTTCCTGTGATGGTGTACCGTGTCGGTAACAAAAAGTGTCTACGTTTGCGCAAATATACGCAACAAACATGAAAATTATCTATTAAAAAGTTATGAGGTAACAAACATAAAAAAAAAATACAGTCGAATTGAGAACCTCCTCCTTTTTTTGAAGTCGGTTAAAAAGAAGACCAAATTATTTTGGAAAATTTGTGTTAGGATCTTCTTAAAAGCCGAATGTTCATGGTTATGAAACAGTAAAAAGTGGCATGTCAGAGGAGGTCAACGGGGCGTCAGATTTTAATGACGAGAGCACGTGTACTTCAGGCATTTGCATAATTTGTAAAGCCAGTAAGTAATTCAGCGGCCGCACGACGAAGGCTTTCAGTTTTAAGAGTAGGTATTAAACACATTTCGTACTCTTCATTATACATTCGTGATCAGCGTATGTAAAAATTCATATCACACACATTTTCAGATTTCGAACACAATAATAATTCATGATAACGGAAAGCTTTCTAAAAGGACTTTAACAAAAACATCCCAGAATTATTAAGTGAGAAAACCAGAGGATCCCAATACATAAATCGACGTGTGAATGTTAAATATACGTACACTTCGTTCAACTGTAAGCGTATAAACAATGAATTACGAAAACGGATGCTTGTTTAGGTTCTTATGAACTGTTATTACCGAAAAATCGAAAACGATCAATTTGCAAAACTAATAATGAAAATTGCAGTGCGCATTTAAACAAAATAAGTCAGAATATCCAACACTCACGTCCATTGATATCGGGATGGTCACGATACTTTTATTTATATGAATCCTACTGAATATTAGGTATCGGGAAACAGTCAATTCCTGCATTGAAGTTTATTCCTATATTTACGATAGGGTTTACCCGTAGCTCGCACGGCTTTCGCGATTGGCCAAATATTTATATTTTACTTTCGGATATCCTACCATATAATCATATATGTGTATCGGTTATTTAACGTTTGTTGAATAGTACTGAAATAAATTCGAACTTTTTGACCACGATAAATAAACAAATACAAAATGGAAGCGGGTAGTTTACTGAGTACTGTTGACTGAAAACCGAATAATGTAACATACCAATACAATTATTTTCAAGATATAAAAAGGTATAGTGATCTAAGTAATATAAACATATCTTTATATTTGACCTAGTTTATTAAAGATGCTCTTGAATGAATGAGCTCTAGAAAAGTCGAGTCAGCTTATCCGGATTTTCGAAGAAATCTATTGCGGGCAGGGCGTATACGTCTTGGAGATATTATTACACAGACTATTATAATAATTAGATTCTCATTTCGTTGATCGTAAATAAATCAAGACATAACATAATTTCTGTATACCTTCAAGATCTAGACAGAGGTGTATATTCTAGACTAGTTTAGACTACACATATCACCCACATTTGGCTACTTTCGTTATTATTTTTCTTAAGTATAATATAAATAAATCTGGCCCTTACGACTCAGTTATTATGTAGCAGCACCTACAACATTAACTATAGTACAAACACTTGACCCGTGTAGCCGCCGCGTACTCTGGAATTGGGTAGGACACCCAAAGATCGAACGATAACAAAGTGCGTAGCTAACGGTTATCTATTTTATTTCGTATCGAATTATTTTAGAAACTTTTTATAGATACAGTTTGGTACTTGTCTCTGACTGAACAGTGAACTGAAGTGTGAAAAAACTTTTGTACTCGCTTCTGTCCTTATAATCGTTAATTCAAATTGAAAATAATAAAAACTTGAACTGAAATGATAAGCTAATACAGAGCCAGTAGGTACCAACCCAAAAACGCCTAACTTTCTAATTAGAATCCAAAATCGACAAAATATTCAAATTCAGCCGTATTTTACGCAAGAGCTTAAGACAAGTCAAACATTTAGATACCGTGTTTAAAGTTATTTTGCAATTAACTTGTAATCGTGTGTAACATTGTATACTTTAATGTTAGGATTGAGGACATTTTTTCCAAGGTAGAATGTTTAATGGAAAAAGTTTTAATGAGATTTCATTTCAACGAATCGCTTCTTAACTTCTCAGTTATGGAATCGTCTCTTGACGCTGTACCTGGCCTAAGGGTTAAACAGGGAAAAATATGGTACTGTATATACTTTACACTAAAACAGTTTCAGCAGCACCAACCACAGAAACTACTTTCATCACATTAACATAATTAGTCCAACGTAAGTAGTTTTGTAGACATTATTCTTGTTATTTAAACTCGCATCTTACTTTTATTTAATGTAGCGTAGTCATTTGTTTATAACAAAGTCTACGTTATTTTCTAATAATAGTTGTCTTGTAGAAAAATATGATTTTATGTGTCACCCGTCCATGAGATCCCGCACTCGCTTGGGCTCGAACAAGCCTTAAATATCCATTAATACCGTAAGGTTCTCGTTAATATGTATATTCGTACTTTCCAAAACTTTTTGTTGAATAAGTAGGTACGTGATCCGAATAATCAGTACGAGTTCAGAGTTTTTTGAGAAAAGAATACAAATATCCGCCTACACAAAGAAACCAAATTATATAAGCCTTACATAATTTTCGGGAGTCGAGACAATGTGATTTCAAACAGCGTTAAAATGCTCCACATTTAGGTATAAGTACTAAGTATATATTACGTGAATTGTGTTAAACAATACACTGTGCGTATACATAGGTGAAAATTATTTAGATTTTTCAAAAGCGTTTTAATAGTTTTCGCCCTTGGATCTCTCTGATTTCAAATCCAGTTCTTCAGATTTCTTACAGGAATCCCTTTCAAATTTAGGTAAGGCAGATTATACAACTAAATATTAATTATCACAAGACTAGGCCAGAGTGTCTGCGATGCAACCCGAAGCGCGAAAATTAGGCACTCTACTGCCAATCAATTAATTTACCTTAAAATAGACATAGATACTAAGTAGGTAGCTGCCTACACGAGAGGGTCGGGCTCTCGATACTACATAAATTAAGAAAGAACGGCGAGAATCGTGACTGTAATAGCATATTGAGCAGATTAAACGCCTGTGAGAAGAGAACGCCACGATATAGACTGAAATGGACCGCTATCTCGATATTACTATTCTAATAGTGATCTTCTTAAAAGATAACGATTGGTATACGGTAAAATCGTGTAACATACGAGGACATAAAATATTTTTTTCTTTGTAACATCTTTGAAAACGTACTTATGATTGTATGTTATAATAATTGTACGCTGGGTTTGGCGTAGGACTATCAAGCTCGTGCTCTCCGTCGCAAGATTTCAATATCTGAATAACGGTCACCGATTGATGATTAGCATCATGGCAAACACTAACGAACTTCAATGATGTACTGCCCAACCTCAAGGTATATGCGGTAGCTAGCTAGTTTTTATAATGACATCTAGCTAGCTAGCTAAACGTAATTATAAAAACAAACAGCACGTTATGCAGATAATAAAAACAACTATGCAGCATAATTCGAACAAAGAACTTTATATCATTAAATATGTAAGTAAAGTAAAAATATATACGTATATCTTAAATCTTATTATGCGATCAATTTGCTGTTAAAACAATAAAAATATACCTATAACAACATAGCTAATGTATGACTTACCCTGAGGGCCGATCGCGGGCTTCCCTTTGTACCTGAAAATATGTTAAATAAGTTAGGTTTGTTTTGCTTTGATGAGGGTACACCTGCTTATAGAAGACATTTTTGAACTCTCTTAAATTTACTGAAAGGATATTTAAAGTATTTAAGGTGTATGAGAAGAGACATTATAAAGTACGTACCTACCCAATTATGAAATATAACATTACTAGTTTTGCGTTTGAATAGGACCTAGTGTGAGCAATAAAAGGAAAACTACTAACACTTTCAATGGCTCTCCACAAGAATACGCAGGGACATACAATAGAAAAAACGAGTAACGAATTTTTTGAGGCCCTCAACTAAACATTATCTGAGGTATTTTTTGAGAGGTACGAAAACATATGAATAGTTTCTCATAAATGGTTTTTATTATTTGTGTTACCTTTAATATCTCAGGCCTTTCGATTTGGCAAATTAATTTTGATGTCATGTGCCTAAACCAATCACCTGTCGCTAATAACTAAATTTCACAACACAGCGAAGACAAAAACACATTTTTGAACGAGATGTTTCAAAGGAGTTTTAAAAAGCTTAGTAACCTTATCCTTAATTTTCTTAAAAGGTCTATGTATTTTCCTAAACGTATTTATCTTTATAGTCATTTTATCTTTTACCAGAGAACAAATAAACCTTGATTACGCTATTCCCAATAGCATTACTATTATCATAACCCTAATGACTGTGCATACGTTAGTGCAGGTTAGTTAACCCCCTTGTTGCGTGTCTGCTTCATTAAAGATGAAAAGGTAGTAAGTATGTTCTCATTAACATTATTAATTATGCAAAAAGGTCTGTTTAATAAAATTCTTAGAATAAGAACTCTTCTACTAAATGATAAGATGATGAATAATTTGTATGTAAGGAGAACGAAATCTACAAGGTTCACGCTTCACTAACCTCATAACTCCATAAGTCGCTGAATATTTCATTCACAGCGACATGGTGGTTTATTAATGGTCGACCGGCGACCTCAAGCTCACCAAGCAATTATTTTGTAAGTAAAATCGCCCTTCCTTCTCGTAATTTAGTAGATAAGACTCCGAAGAAATGTCTGCCTACTCGTGTAGGTTACGTAGGCTCACTCAAATGATCGTTCAATACGATAATATTTCAACCTTCCAAATGAAGTTATAATAGAAAGCTCTCTATTAGAACAGGGACGATCGATAATAATGAATATACTTTGGAGAGTAAACGTTTATTCAACGCCGCAATTAAAATAATAATGATGTACCTAATTACGTTTCATGAAGACCCAATTATATTTCGGTTTCAGCAATCTTATTATATAAATGCATATTAATTTAAGAGGGTTGCTGGATTCGCTAATGAAATAAATGAATAGAAATTGCACTTTAAATTCGCACTCGCAAGATTTTGCGGAACAAGAAACAGCAGGAAATGAAATTTCTTTCGTGCCCACTCAAAATATTCGTTTGACGCGAGGCAGCTGCCGCGTTCCGCGAAACCGACCTCTTTAGTTTTGTTTTAATATTACTTCAATATAATGAAAGACCCAGCCAGTTTAATTTAAGCTTTTTACTATACATTTTGGTACCTACTTAGTTCTAAATGTACAGTCAATTCTTAATTCAGATCTACAGAGTTTGAGACAATGTTTTTAAGACTGTATTTGGTTTAGGACTTTATATCACCATAGCCCACACCTTGTAGGTCCTCAATTACTAAAATTTAGGAACAAAATTAAATCAAAATATTCACTGTAATGACCAATCTACCTATTAAACCTAAAGACTACCTCATTGACTTACAATACGATGTTATTATTGTTAAAAGAATCGCTCTCAGCCATTAGACCTGTGTCGCGCAAATATTGAGCTACTTTTATCAGCTTACAGCGGCTTTTACCGGGCGCTTTTACTTACAGTTCCTGAACATATTACTTTATACGAATGGCAGCTATATACCTACTTACAATAAAGCAAAATCAACCCGAGATATCTCTAACTGCTATCTTATAACCATATATCAATATTAACTCTGTACAATGTACGTATACATTGTATAGACGAAATATAAATATGTAGGTTATGAGAAAAAACACTGATATTTCTCGTATTTATATAGCGTCCCCCATTTCCTCGCAAACGGGTAGCAATAAAAACACTAATAAGGAGCAGATGAAGCTTACGACTAATAGATTGATTACTTCACATGAGCCGGTCTAGGCAACCGAGACGGTGGCTTAACGACGGCAGGCCGATCTCCGCCCACTGTATTAGGTTTATGCCTTAATCAAGTTTCTTTTGTTTATAGAAAATGAAGTTGTCAAGGACATTTTGTGTAGAAAACTGTTCTGAGAATTTTCTGCTAAAGTAATTGAGTGGGGCAAGTGAGAATTTATAAGCATAGTTGGGTTCCCACTTTTTATCTAGGCATAGTTTTTAAGTATGTTAAGTTAGTACATATATTTGCCCCAAGTACCTACTGGAAATTAATAAAATAAATGAATTTATTATTTATTATTATTATTATGTATCTCTTATTCTTTTCTCGGGCAATCAACCATGCGGAAGATACCCGGACTTTTAAAAGGCTTACGTGGGGACACAGGTCCAACACGCAGAGGCCCGTTGAGAACTTTAATCTAAAAGGGAATGGGACACCAGCTAGAGACACCACACAAATGCTCTATAAAAGAACAGCCATGAAAAGTCCCCAGAAGGTGTGGGACTATTGAGAACAATGGGTACTAAAATGATTTGGTCTATTGTGTTGGGATGTTTCGTGGAATGGTTAATTTTAGTTTTTACTGAATAAAAACGGCGTCTGCCTTTTAACATAAAATATTCAGTATATTAGCAGACGGTGACTCGCCACTCACTAGATGGGCCCCCTAAACAGTCGCCACTATAGGCAACAGGGAGCAACACCGATGTGAGTGGCTAGGGGTGTAGAGCGGTGCGGCCCCGGTTTCACCATCGCGCGTCTCGAAGACTCGGAGCGGGTTTCCCCGCTATTACGCCATTAGACACTTCCACCCCCGAGCAAATAGCTCTGGCGACCCCTCTCTGACCAGCCAACTAAGGCAAGAAAGAGCTGAGAGTCCTGCGGGCACTCTTCGGTATCCACTCCAGCTACCCATACCGGGCAAACCGGAGATGAGTCCCTGACCGACTCTCTGGGGTATCAGGCACGTTGTGTCGCCACTCACAAACAGCTCGCCACAAGCTGCCCTGCGGTTTGTGTGCTTTTAGTACAAGTCCTTGTGATATATTTTTTATTTCTATCACGAGGGTTGGTAAAGCTATACTACTGTCCCCTCCTATTATTATTATGTCCCTATTATTATTATTATTAAACCTACTGCCTATATATAAATCAAATGAATGGGTCGTTTTACAGAGGCACCTACGCATAAATTCGTAAAAATCTAGTACGACTTTAATTAAAGTTAACAAAAGGTTCTACGGGATCCTAACACACATAGGATATATCTATTACTGCCATGTCTTCGCCGACGATAAAGACTCGTTCATTTATTTTCATGGTAATTTATTCCGAATAAAAGAACATTCCTTTGATATGAGTTTCCGACCATTACTACCGATATCACTTAGCTTCTTCACTGTAGGTTTCAAATGAGCACATGGCAAGGCTTTCGAAGGGTTGTGTAGACTCATGATATCACATTAGTCAAGGAAACAATTTATTTAGTATTAAACTTGACTTAACACAACTAATTACTCAAGGATACCTCTCGGAACATTTATAAAGAGGCTCGGAAAGTGAAAGTGTCAGCCATAAATTACAAGACAAGTTAGTAACATTATCTACATGGCGAGGCCTCCCCGCGGCAGCGGCGTGTCACTCAACACGCGCGAACATTTAGATGAAAACAATGCATATGTAAACAGAGGGAGTCTGAACTTGATATAATGTTCCCTTTCAATCACAGCGTTACTTGAAAAAGTTAAAGGACACAATCTTACGGTCGCAGATCGTCAACTATCAGAAAGTTGTCGTTTCCTTCTTTTTACCCGACTACGGCAAAGCCAAAACGAAGGGTGATGAGTTTAATAGTCTATGTATGTTTGTATTTGTACGTAGCGTCTGAACTACTGAACCGATTTTGATGTATGAGATACCAATAGATTCGTAATAATGGCCCAGTTGACATATATGTGACGTACATGGTGTCGATCTACCGTCCCATCAGACTATGGGAGTGATGGAATAAGGAGTGCACCTGTGTTTGCGCGTATACTTGTGCACTATAATATCTCCTGCGTAGTTGGCTAGTCTCAGCTGAGACAGGCCGCCGTGCCGGAAATTCGGTCAGGAGACCTTTTAATGCGCTTTTTAATACCCCAATATACCTCTCTCTGGGTCTGGTTAAAACCGGACCAATTTATCTCGCATGTCGAAACACGACAAATGTATACAGAACGTTGAACGAAAGATAAATCCCCTATCCTCCTCAATAACTGAACAATTCCAAAATCTTGATGACGTCAGTGAGTTTAAGAACCGAAGCTCTATAATATATCGGTAGCGTTCACTTACCCTTCGCACTCGAGTGAATCTAAAGTCAAAACGAAAACAATGTGTATTTTCTCGGACGTTTTTATTTGTGCCGAGATTACCACCCAGTGCCGCCGTACCGTCCTACATTGTCGGTGATTTCAATCCAATATTCTGCTACTTTACATTCAAAGAATCTTACATTATTGTTACAAGTGCGAACAAATGAATATCTCCTACATTAAATTAAATAAGAGGTACCCACCATATGGTACAAACAATTGAGTGGCATGTTTTGAATAAATGTATATCTCAAAACGTTGTTTGTCTCAAGATTAATAGTGCAAACTCAGAATCACCAATCAAGGAAAATAACGAAGTGTAATTGATAAGGAAAGAAGCATTAAACTGCAATAATAGCACTTTGCATCAGAAGCAACTTTAATTAAGTAAAGTAATCGATACGGCTGTTATTTCTTCTCTGTTGTACGTTTGAACTGATTCAGTTATTTTAATTATGAGTCTGGAACTTAAGAGTTGCAGCACAAAGTTAAAAGGTCTAAAATATACATTACGACGCTGTACAAAAGTTGCAGCATTAAATCATTCAAATTGAATTGGTACAAACTCCTCTTATTTTGTATAAAGGTTAAATGTGCTCTATATACTTTAATATAGTTAACATGTGAATACTTAGCAGAAACCTTACGCAGTACGTGCACAGTTTTAAAGTCGTATTTTTAACCAAAGAAAACGCGGACGAGGTTCTTAAGTCGACGCGTATTTTTTTTATGTATTACCACGCATAAATTTTTACAGAGCAGTTCGATTTGGATAATCCTTTTTTTTATTGGATAGTGAATTCCTCGAAATTAGTCCCATATATATTTGGAAAAAACATCCTACCCTTAGGGTGGGAAATTAGGGGTAATTTATTGTTCACTCACAGATTGGCCAAAGAAGAAAAAAAGATAATATAAGATAATTAATTAATTTGCTTGTTTGGAGTCGACTCAAAATTACTTAGGTTAAAAACTTAGTTATTAAGGTTAGATGAAAAAGATTTATTATTTTTTACTCTTCAGCGGTTTATTTTTTTGTTAAAAAGTTTTTATCCATTCAAAGTACTACCACGTCCAAAAATTAAACATTTTATGAAACCAATAGAAACGGTATTTAGTTTGAGTAAGCCTTTACCAAATAAATTTAATAGAAGAAAAGCAAATGAGAAACCGTAAAAACGTTTCTCACTTGACCAATTTTTATGAATTACATTTACACGTGTAGAAAAGCAAAAGCGACAGTTAGCTACAGGGGAACAGCTGGTTTGGGTGATATTGCCTCGTTCCGCGCGATACGTCCAATGCTTACAAAATACACTATGTTCGACAAATCGATACCTGCTGCCTGCCATCACAGCGATGTTATATTTACAATATGTACATACAGTTTATATAAGTAGGTACCTACACATGTATAAAGAACATAGAACATCGCGTTGAATATCATTTATGACACGTGTAGATCTATTTCAGTTCTGGATTTCCAGTTACTAAAATACAACGTCGGAATTGGAAAATCATGTCTGTTTATAAAATGGTATTCAGTAGGTATACAAATATGTACGTTTGACAACTCAGTTGATTGACGGATAGAATGATGCTTCGTTGAAGTTTTTTATAAATAGCATTTACTTAACCTAGTTAGGCGCCATATACTTATATAGATAGCCATCACACCTTTGTTTCCTTCGGCTGATGTATAAAAATTATAAATATTATGCTAATCCCTACTAATATTATAAACGCGAAAGTTTGTAAGTATGGATGGATGATTGTTACTCTTTCACCTTAAAACTACTGAATGGATTTTAATGAAATTTCATATGGAGGTAGCTGACACCGTGGATTAACACATAGGCTACTTTTTATCCCGAAAAAATGTAGCGGGTAACACCGCGGGGCGCAGTTCGTAAATAATATTCTTATTTTTAAATGGGTTTTTCCTTTTCTTAACTGCATTGTATTTATTGTATTGTATATGGTTTTCTGAAAGTTAGATATGAATTATGTTGCCCAAGACGTCAATTTCACTTTATTTCTATCGTGGATACCGAGCGCGTTCTCATTTACATACACTTTGCTGACCCAACACCGATAAAACCCTTTTTATCGCAGTAAAAAGGATTTCTGAGGTTCTACAAAGAATTCTTTACTATTTAATAGAAATCGGAACATTTAACGGACCATTCCCCGGGATTCGTCATTTAAATTGGTGTCATTATTTTATCCGAACCAGATGGTACAAATCTTCGAACGTTCAATAAAATATAACATAGGTCTGCATAAGTAGTATATCCCTACTAATATTATGAACGCGAAAGTTTGTAAGTATGAATGGATGTTTGTTTCTCTTTCACGTAAAAACTACTGAATGGGTTTCAATTAAATTTCATATGGAGGTAGCTGACACCCTGGATTTACATATAGGCTACTTTTTATACCGAAAAAATGTAGCGGGTAACGCCGCGGGGCAAGGCTAGTAGTATATATACGAGGGTCAAACTGAAAGTTCTTAGAAAATCAAAAACTGATTACATTAGCCAGTTATTAGTTTTATTATATCTTTTCAAAATATTGTCCATTCACGTCAATACACCGCTGCATGCGATGGAACCACTGGGAAAAGCACTTTGCCCACTCGTCTTTAGGGTTCTCTTCAATGGCATCGCGATACGCAGCCACCGCTTCTTCAGCATTCATAAACCGCTTTCCTTTAAGTTTTTCTTTAATTTTTGGAAATAAATAAAATTCACAAGGGGCGAGGTCGGGGCTATACGGCGGGTGACCCAGTAATTCAACGTTTGATGTCGCCAAATAGTCGATCGTTCGCTTAGCGGTGTGCGACGAGGCGTTGTCGTGGTGAAGGAGGATCCTACTGCGAGGTCGTTTCTCTCGAACTTTTTCCAAGACAAGTGGCAAACAATTGGTAGTGTACCATTCTGCAGAAACTGTTTTTTGATCCTCTAACACAATTGTTGCGAAATGACCTATCCTTCCAAAGAACGAGGCCACCATTTTTTTTCCCGCACTTCGATCTCTCTTCACTTTAGTTGGCAACCTCTCGAAAGGAAACACCCACTGAGCAGATTGTCTTTTGGTTTCAGGATCATAACAGTAAATCCAGCTTTCGTCACCTGTTAGTATGTCGAACACAGCATTTGAGTCACCTCCGTTAAATCTTTCAATCATTTTACGGCACCAATCCACACGATGGAGTTTTTGAGCCTCAGTCAAATTATGAGGTATCCACCGGGCGCAAAGCTTCCTGACTGCTAAATGTTCGTGGAGGATTTTGTGCACTTGACTCATACCGATGCCTAAGCTTGTCCGAATCTGCTGATAGGTCACTCTTTTGTCAGTCTCTATCATACGCCGCACAACACAGATGTTATCTTCAGTCGTCGCCGTAGAAGGCCGTCCCTCACGTTAATCATCAGTGAGATTAGTGCGACCACGTTTAAACTCATTAAACCAGTTGTAAACTGTCGCACGAGATGGGGCTTCATCGTGAAAGGCCAATCGTAGTCTGTCATAACTTTCTTGTTGACTTAAATGACATCGAAAGTCATAAAAAATCATTGCACGAAAATTTTCTCGTGTTAAATTCGTGTTGACGTGACACAGACAATTTTCAATTTGCCGCCAAATCGTAAAACAAATGACAAATTAATGAAATATATACTCAGTAATATTGGCAAAGAGTTCTATTTTCAAATTTTAGAATTATTTTTTTATTATATTGTTTATAAGTGGCCAGTTCTAAGAACTTTCAGTTTGACCCTCGTAGAAGCTAAGATACTTTTTAAATTTTCCATTCCACCTTCCCTTTAAAATGCATACCGGCCCCTGGGAGGTAAGGACCGGGAGTGGAATGTCTACCTCACTAAAACCACCCAGATGGTCACACTATGTGCCACATAATCATATATGTATACTTAGGTGCATCAATATTATAAGCTGAATAGTTTATACCTAGTTTGGTTGAACGCTAATCTCAGGAACCACTGGTGCCAGTTGAAAAAATATATTGTATTGGATTGTCCGTTTATCGCGGAAGACTATAAGGCTATAAAACATTCAAAATTCAGGCGGACGAAGCCGCGAGCGGAAGCTAGTTAAGCATATATATTTTTTTATTAAATAAAAATCTAGAAGTTTAGTACTAGGTACTTATTTGATTATTTGTTGTTGCTACTTCAATTAAATGTCTAATTTAACCGAGCGACTGACCACAGCAATCATAAAGGATCTTCAGATCTCATTTATACGTCATATTTACTGAATTACTTGGGATTACCTCAGGGTGCATATTTAAAAAGCAATCGACTAAGTTATACTATTAAGTTCTGGATAAATGTAATAAAAGCCTAAGACTTTTTGTTATGCTCTCTTTGTACAAACTCAAAGAAACGCAGAAGTTAGAAAATACAACAACAACTTCAAAGAGATTTGCATAATATCAACTACCTACTTATTTTTTAAACACAGATGTACAGTATGTACACCCTTGATTATTCGGATTGGATTCGTTTAACATTAAGCAAGTTTATCTGAACTTGCGCTGCGTTCGCAATCCGTAAAATAAGTATAGATAATACGTCGCAAAATTTGCTAGTTCCAATAAAAATACCGTGTGACGTGATATAACAAATGCACCCAGTTGCCTATTCGAATAGGAGCGATAAAAATCCGCTGATCATCGAAAAGGGGACGGGTGTGCAAACGACGAGGCGTGCCTACCCAACCATTTCTTTTCGATTGTTCCCACTGTACCAAATATAGCTGCTCGATCCAGTTGCAGACTTCTAATCCAAATTGTTAAAGCACACCACAGTGGGTTGGTTATACAAGATATCATTACCAACTCTCTTATTTTTGTCATTTATTCGTCTTGTAACATTGTTGTCACTACGACTACAGAAACAATACGCTATTTCGTAAAAGCTATTTCATCTAAATTGAAACTTTGAATTGAACTTCATAAGACTAATTTAATTTGGGTAAAAGTTACCGGAACCCACAGGAAAGGGTTACGCGACTTACACAAATTAGAAACTAAGCAAAACTTTCAGCTTTATACGCCTACTTATAATGTTATTATAACCTATTATTTATTCATATTACGAAATAAGATATTGACAAAAAATATTGTTTGGAAATAAAATACTAAATAAAATACTGCAGACTATTATACACCAAGAGCAAAACTAGGAATGTTAATAGCTCGTTACATATTTATTGACTTCATTAAACTGACACGCATGTTCTGATTATGTAATTCAAAATAGAACTAAACGGGTATACTACGCTTGTATCAGAAACATGTCACGAGTACACGATATAATAGGACGTCAATAGCACACTGAGAACATTGAGCAAACGCTTTCGACATTCCACATCAACTACAAACATTATCATATATGTACACCTATACGATCTATTTCAAACTTCCACAGGAGAATGTTTATCTGATATTGATCCTAAAACAATGAAATACCTTTATCGAACCTTTCCACCTCAACTTGACATACGGTTGTGTTCTGTATCGATTCCGTATGCTATTTCAAAGGTGATGCTCAGAAGGGGTCGCCCGGATACAAGGAAAACGAAACGCATAATGAATATAATGCTTGCCCAAACGTTAAAATAGCTTGTGAACTTTGACCAACACAACCAACAAGTCTATTAATTCAGGTCGAACGAGTTTAGGTGAAAGGTAATTGGGTTCAAAATGAAAACATAGGAATCTCTATGACGGCTAACAATCCCAACAGGAATGAAGCTGCATGAAATGCGTCGACGTTTAGCTTTTGACATTCAGTTTAATACTAAAGCTTTGCGCGCCTTTACACGTTATTACAATTCGATCAATTGTTTCCCGGACCCATTGTTGTACCTATAACGTAGGTTACGCCGTTAAAAAGTCATTATCAAAGACCATCAATTGAGATTATACAAAAGAGCAAAGACATTTTTACTCATAATATTTCATGAACAACACCAACAAAATAATATTGTTGTACTAGCTCGGTAAGGTCACTATAATATGTATGACACCTTATTTAAAATAGAACCTCAAGCGTCACCGGTTCACCTCGCAATGATTATGTCATTAGCAGTGCAAACGCACACAACCTGATGCTTGTTTCCTTTGAGACAAAAATAAATAGATACCCGTAGCATAAGTAAATGTGCTTTACTATTCTATCTGATGTATAATCTGAAATCTGGTAAACGATATGAACTCGCGCTCAAGAAGTGTATAGAATTCCGTAAAGTTTGCCCACATTCTGCCGCATCATCCGTTTTGCGTCTGACTTTTGAAACTACCTTGAGAAGCTCGTCAGAGTAAACAATGAACCGTCGTCACGGTAAATAAACTCTTAGGGAACGCTTAATTATTAATTATAAGATAATAATTATTTTAGCAATAATATATAGAGTTTCAATACGATTTAGGTTTTTACTTTGTATAAAAACGTTTGACAAAATATTATCGCAATGTAGCTATAAAAATCTCATCCTCTATGATCATAAAATAACTCGGAATCTTCTAACAAATGAGTCGTTAAAATCTCATTCTCCACTCCTAAACATAATTTCTTGAGTGTGTCCCCTGAAATGGAGAGCATTTCGTACGTAATGGACTTGCGGGCTGAAGGGGACATTGTATTTACACTTTATTGAATGTTATGTACACTACAGTCGGCCATCAACCTAGTGAATAGCTGTACTGTTATGAAACAGTAACAAGCCTAGTACCCACATTATTCTTATAAAACAATAGAACCTATTTAGTGCCCTATCTGCAGTGAACCATACAGTTTTATTTATTTTTACTTATTTTTTAGCTTTATTGGTTTCACCGGCTCACCGAGGCCCTATCATGTAAATATAACGAAATTAATAAATCGATTATATTTTACTGGACATACTGTTAATTAGAAATTTCTAATCGCTACTTTAACGTTTTGACAAAAAAATATTAGCTAATCACATATTTAATTGTAAAATAATTTGCTAAAACAGTAGAAAAGAAATGGCCCTTTTTACGATAGAGACCCAACCCAACGAAAACTTCTTAAAATACATATTAATCTCATACAATTTACTGGTATTGCGATTTTTATTTCTATAAATACTACCAAACACAATATAATTATCTGCATGCAGCAAATAGATAAATACAAGATAATATTCAATTATAATATCAATGTGGCAAGGGCGTATCTGATTTGAATATATTACTATTCAATTAAATACGCATCGATGAAGACTTCGCACTGAAGTGTGAATTTGATACAGATTTGGGATTAATTAATAATGTGCGCACTATGCGTACGTAAGTATCTAAATACGTAAACAATGAACGTAATACTGCGTATTTCTTCAAATTAATACGTTGTCACTGCAATATATTGTAGGAGATATTATAGCAGTGATGAACAAACAAAGGAGGTTTCAACGATTCCCGTCAATTAAGAAAGCTTTTAACAAATTAGGAAATTATAGTTACTACGTCATATAACTTCAAAGTGTAAGTGGCAAGTGACTACTACCACGAACACACGTCAATAGACTAATTATATTGTTCTACTTTAGACCGGTAATCTAAATAATACTCAACTCTGTGGTTAATCCCTATTTTACTAGAGTACCTACTCACAAAAATATTCAAAACTTTCGGTTTATAAAGCGACCCAAAAAAGAGAAACTGAACTTTTAGTATTAAACGGATAAGTTATGATAACATTGCAATGTTATAAAATTCCTATCCCGCGATACTCTTGAAAGCACTCGGTGTTTTTTTCTTAATTACACTCCACAATCCCCCTTGGGCATACTAAAAGCAACTGTTTATGATTTATCATTAAAGAAGATGGTGTACAAGACAAACCATGGAATAAGAGAAAGGAAATAAAAAGAAACCTAAACATGCAGGAAATCCATAATTCTTCATGTCAAACAATCCCAGTTAATTTAAAAAACTGTATTTTTAGAACTTAACAGTTGAAATTATTAAATTGTATTCATTTTCATTATAGAACTTTTTAAGTGACACAAAGTAGGTACTAATACTTCTACGCTTTACCGTAGCATATAACAGCTCGCCGCGAACAAAGACAAATTGCATAAGTAAACACATGGCGCCGCATTCGCTAAAACATGTTTTAATGGACGCCAAGGTACGACTGGGAATAGCAGAAGCATCGACCGTAATGCACCGACATGCGTTGTATAAACTCTACAATCTAATTATTTTTATCTAAGACTCCGGTTAACTACGAATAGTGAGCATGTCTCGCCTCTCGGGAAGAAGTGCTACAAAGATAAAGACTACTCTTATGATTATAGAGCAATACATCTACGAAGGTATTGGTAGCATCCAAGTCAGCCTAGTCACCAGTAGCAATTAGATTAGATAAGGTACCTAATGTACAAGAAGCGTTTCAGGTGGAGTACAGGCCTTTGTAACGATAAGCCCATTTTATTGTCTGCGTTCGTCGCTCGCCGCTCGCCTTTATCTTTTTATTGTCGGACCGGACCGGCATTAGCAATATGCTCCACGAGTTATGTCCTAAAGGAAAACTGAACGCCAACAATTATCTTTTTACAGACAAAGAAATCGATATTATACGGTCAACGTAGAGCTTTGATTAAAAACTCAAAATGTGTAAGTGACAAAGCCAGGAAATAACCGTGAGAGCGTTGATTCTAGCGGAATATAATTTCAAATAGTGTGTAGGCGAGCGTTCAAACAAAGAGTAAGTACGTGACTGGCGCCACGAATGTAATCAATATTGCATCCGCGTGGAGGCAGTCCCGCTAATTGGACGTAGTTATTTGCTCTCCAAAAGTATTCAATAACTAATATCCCACAGCCTAATTGCTAATGTGTTCATATAACTGTAAAGCCAATTAAAATAATGTTTATTGTTGTAGATAACAACATTGAAATAGAAAACACATATCGCGTAAAGGTTTTCATTAGATATCTCTGTGTTAATATTATTTTGATCGTTATTCTATTATGATACTTAAATCATAGCTAGTCATGTTTTATCACTCTTAAGAAAAGCTTTTTGTCTACAAAAGCTCGCAGCTTAAACTGCAATTAATCGATTAAAACCCTTAGGTAAATGAAAATGTGTTTTGAAATAAGTTGTTTTAAAAATGACTACTTTTTTTATTTACCTTTAATTTGAATAGCAAATGACTCTAACTTAATTTGGTTGTGATACGTTTCTAAAAATGTTTCAAAAGTGGGCTTCAGTATATTCACAAAATAACACAAATCACCTTCTTCAGTCGCAGAGTTGATAAACAAGCTGCTATGCTATTGTTCTTGTCCTTATCCTCTTTGAACCAATGTAAAATGCCAAATAGCCTTTTTTCTGATCTATTTATCAAGAGACCTCCATGGTAAAAGTCAAACGTCATAGTTTAAGGTGAGCCTTTAATCAATGTTTAATTAAATACTGAAGTTTAATTAATAAACCAAGTTGAAATTCATAAATGACAACACACTTCAAGCTTATTGATGTTTATATGTGTAACATAATCAGGTTTCTCTCGCTGTTGGAAAATCTATTGCGAAGTATCTACTATTTACTTTTATATTAAACTGAGTCTAAGTTTTTATAGCGATCCTATGATAATGAGCACAGTTACGTTAGTACATGGCACCCATTAGATACCTACTTACAAGTACTTATTCATAAAAGCGGGTTGTTACATAACAATAAACAGGGTTGTGCGAATGGATGTTACCTAAATATAGCTTCACAATAAAAATAATGAATTGTGTGGGCGAAACACGTTTACCATTGAAACAGATTCTGTTGTTTGAAAAGTGAAAATCGTCCGCAATGTGTCTTTGGAAAATATACGTGTGATATATTTGATTGAAGAAGAGGACCTCTCTTGTTATTAAACCATTGGAAGATGCTGTCTCTACATTAAGGTTAACGTGATCTATTTGCCGTCCTTAATCAAACCAGCTCTCTGTGCATCACGTTAATAAAGTCATCCTACATCAAAAGGACTTCAAGGGTTTCCAATTATAGCGAGTGTTTGCGAACATTCATTGTCATCTTATCTCCGACTTGTGAATCTTTTTCCACGGCGAGGTGTGCTCGAATTGTATAGCAACTTTATTCTCTTGTTTCTTTCTGTTCGTCTTTGTAACAATGTTAATCCTTGTTTTATTTTATTTATTACGATGATACAAATTATTAATGTACTCACGGTTTTGCAATAATAGTAGATCCCAACGTATAAAAGATGAAAAGCTTCACCATGACTGAATATTGGTATTTCAATTCAGTAAAGCCTCAAATAAAACAAGGCGAGTAATCACAATACAAAACGTAGGGTTTCGTTCGCGATTTTAGAAATACACAATACCATTTCAATTCTTTTTCATTGTTAAAAAATTATAATGTGTGGGCACTGAAAATCTCAATCGGTTGTATGAAATAAAAATTAAATTAAAAGTTCCTAATCTCCTTCAAATGGCTGTTATTATAAAGATCCCATAACTATAATGATGCTGCCCAAGCTAGCAGTTCTAAAGCGACTTTACGAGTTTCTGCTCGTAGGAAATTTTGAGATAAGACTCATGACTTACGTCTTGTAGGCCCATAACACAGGTATCGTAACGAGACGTGACAAACTTACCAAATATTAAACAACTAGAAACAAACGAACACTCCCGCAATACAAACAGCGCCATTACGGTAATAATATTAATTCACCTAAATAGGTACTATACACCTATAAAGTATGTTCAAAGCAATCAACTAAATACATTGGGTAAGTATACGTCAAGGGTATGTATGTAATGAGTTACATCGTCATGCATTCAACAGGTACACGGTTATATGGCAAACATCCACTGAAGAATGGATATGTGATTAGGATGTCTTATACGAGCGCCTTGATGGTGTCAGTGGAGCGGCGGCTCAATAACGCGTAAATGTTGAGTCCGCGAGTAAGACAGAGTGCTGGCGACGCGTCAGCCGAACTAAGGTAAATATATAATTAAATCCGCTAAACGCTACTTACGCGGGGTGCGCGCTCCGGGGGTGCGATAATTGCGGTGGTGTGTGAGGCCGCGTGGCCGGGCTGCGGCAGACTGTTGCTCCCGGGCCCGCTTCACTTGTTACGTGCCTCCCGCCCGCCCTGCGCGGATGGTAGCCGCCCTCCGCGCGTCGCACCTTCGCCCCCGTTTCGACAACCCCGCCCCGCATCCGCTCACCAATATCACGGGCCCTTCACTTTGCAGCATCCTCACTCACTTAGGTACGCACAAAGGTGAGCCTTTTTATCCTTTTCTTTCGGATGCAGCCTTCGTCAGCCAGGTTGACAGTTGTCATGTCGTTCGAAGCCAGTTTTTGTGTAACGTCACCTTTGTTATGACTTTTTCACAACAAAGGTGATATCCGTGTCATGACCACATTATAATTAAAGATACTTACTTTGCAATTAGGCAAAGTAAAGAAGTACCTTACCCAAATAAACTTTAGGTAGAAGTAAATGCGGGTTGAGCTTCACTTCGATTTATTCGTCGCCTCCGTAAGTCCTGCACTAGAATTTATTTAATAGATTCCATGATTCCGTAAATTATTTCTGAACGTGGAACCTTTACTTACATTACAAAACGTTATTAATTCATCTTTTTGTCTTAACTACCCACACTAACATAATTATTACCAACAATTTTTTTTTGCAGTTGTGATCCCCGGATTCTAAGAATTTAACATGTATAAAGCGAATAACAGCTTCACAATACCAATATAAAAAGTGCTTCGTACTATTCGGTTTAATTTATCCTTACGATGTTATTATAAAACCAGATTAGTATAAAAATAATCAAGTCCCTCAATTCGTCTGCAATTTTGCCGAACATTCCTAGAAAGGAGCTTATAAAATACTCACAAGCAGACGTCGAACGAAATTGAAAACTCGTTCAACATACAGCGATGTCATACCTATTTATTATGCTGAGATATATGCTTTTACTTGTACATTACATAATTATAATACATATTACATATCAACCTGAATACTTATGTCGTACCAATTAATGATGTATGAGGTAGGTAGGTATACCACACAGTTTATTTTAATTAATAAAGTTAAGTACGCACGTTAATTAAGGGAAGACAAGCTTGGAAAGAGGTTTGCGGAAGCTAACCTTAACCCCAAAAGGTTTTTATTAGTTACGTGCAGGGGTAGACTGTTTGAAGTATCCTGCGTTGTATTACGGGTTCGATTTTGGCTAAAGACCAAAAATTCTAAATGGCCTAAAGTGGAATTATTGTTAGAAACCTATCCCGAGTTCTGTTGTTTCTATTATGTTTATGCCTGTAAACGCACCCTCAAACGTTCAAAATTAGTTCAAGGTTAAAGGGTTACAAGTACAGGTACAAATAAGTGGCTTCCCTTGCGGTAACGCCCTGACGAAAGAGTAATGGGTAGGTAAATGCAGAGACGACATCAATCGGGCGCGTCGCCGAGGCCAGATTTGCGATAATCCGTACAATTAAGCGACAAGCACGTCTCTTGCCCTCCCGAACGTATATCATAGATTAAAGTAATAATTATACTACGGATAGGTGACCCTGTAACATTAGTTGGTTCATTACTGGTTCATCATTAACCTGTGCATGTCTTTGCCGCGTTACCCAATAAGTTTGAATTTATTTCGTTTTATTCGTTTTTATTTCTCGTAGTTTTTACGAGCCTGCATTAGGTAAATACCTGCGATTTCGTAAATATTACTTGTTACAAGACAAGCCGACGACGTCGGATTAAATATAAACGCCAAGTCTCTCAAAAATTGTCTCACTCTGTTGTCAACGATGCGCTTTGACAAAAACTGCTACAATGGCTCCGTGCCCGCCAGTAACTGCCTTGTCGGTCTAGGGGTTGCTAAGCAAGCCTGCCGAGCATAAGGTCCTGGGCTCGAATACCGGGTCGGGCAGTGTTATCAGGTTTTTCCATTTTGTAATTCTCAGTAGCAACACGGGTCTGTATTTGTGCCCATTTTATTAACCTTGAGATATTGAAATTAACTCTACCGTCTTTCACTGTTAGCATAGTTTACGTTCTCATTTGATTTTATGATATTTTTTATCTTTTTATTGTAACTCATACATTACAAAAATTGAGACAGCCCCAGTAAGTTATTAGTATACTTGTGTTAGGGTAGCATTGGAATATGATGTCAATAAACAACAAAGATTTTATACCGTGCTTAAGACATATGTATAAAGGCTGTAATAATAATTATAAACAATTATTAGACGTACACTCTATATACAAACATGTCCTTCAGTATTATTTTCAAGATATGTTGCATCCCCAGACACCATAGGTAGATATTCGACTCGCACGACATCTTAATAATATCACATTTATTAGATAGGAATAAAAGAGATTTATTTGGAATAGTACAAAAATAGAAGCTTGTTATTATCAGCTCGCCTACGAGTTCTGCATTTCGTTCGTTTCACTGGTTTCTACGTGGGCGAGACGGATTATGCACTCCAAGATTCTCCCTCCTCACATTTACAAGAAAATAGACGCAATTAGAGTGTATATTTTAATATACAAACTGTTTTACGAGGGTGATAACTGCGTGTTAGTCACAACATGTATTGTTAATTGTTTTCAAGGTATTATTACAAAAGTAGATAATGTACATTGAGATTTTCTTAAATAATGGACAGCTTTTATAACAATGACTGCCTCGTTGGTCTACTGGTCGCCAAGCGCGACTGCTGAGCACGAGGTCCTGGGTTCGCATCCCGGGTCGGGCAAAATGTTACTGGGTTTTTCCATTAGGTAATTCTCAGTGGCCGCACGGAGTCTGGATTTGTGCCCGGTTGACGGCAATAGGCTCGCCCCCTATTACATTGGGACCTAAAAACATAACTGGCGAAATGTGGGTGTACTAGTATGTGCACCTCTGCCTACCCCTTCGGGGAATACAGGCGTGATGTTATGTATGTATGTTTTATAAAAATACCTTTTAACAAAATGTTAACGTTCAATTCTCGGATTTAACGAAACACAGTCATTTTGTGTGAGTATTTATCCAATATATTCTTTCCCAAAACGGAGTTAATAGAAGTGTTCCTCATGCCGTTATGAGAGACCCGTAGCGAGTGAGTCAAATATCAATTTGATAATAACAAAATATAAACAACATAACAGTACTTTTCTTTCATTAATTGTAGTATACTTACTTCTAGCAATCAAATGCCTGTCACCAACACATATTTATACGTTAGTTACATCGATCAGTTTTTTAGAAAACACAGTTATCCTTACTTTTTCAATGATCTACAACAAACCACAAAAACTAAATGAAAAAGTAAGCTAAACCCTCAAAGTTCTGTATAACCTAAAACTTGAGTCCTTAAGTGAAATATAAAACAATTTGTATGAATTGATAGGGTAGAGCGCTGTCGGCTGCCCCGTGCAGAATGCTCTCAAGGGCCTCGTATAACCCTATTCTCCCGGCTAGTTCTTTTCTTATATATATCTCCAAATAAGAGGGTTCATTTAAAATGTCTAGGGAAGCTCGGAAACCAACATGATAACAAGTAAAGTACAGTAAGTAAGCAATTATAGTTGTACTGAAAGGTATATACTGAAAACCTGTTTTTTATACGATGCTATGCTCTTGTATAGTCACAGACACTTGTGATCAGGTGAATGTCGCACCACGTAATATAGGTAGGTACTGATGTTAAATAAAATCTTGTTAGAACGAAAGTCTTGTACTTGAGACACACCTTATGATACAGTGACCTTAGAATAACTTATCAAGGGCTCAGTCACCTTACCATGTACACTGCAGGACATTTTCCGCTGCGAAAACAATGTACCGATGCTGCACTACACTGCACGTAGCGGCGTCTCGCTTCCACATCGGCACTGCCCAGCTATAAGAGGTCATGGTAAGGGGGCAGCTTTATATTCTATAACATCATATTTATATTATGTATATTTCTATACAATATTGACGACCTGATTGGCGCAGTGGCTAAGAGATCGGACTGCTGCGCTAAGGGTTGCGGGTTCGATTCCCGCACGGGGCAAAAATTTGTGCGAACCACAGATGTTTGTCCCGAGTCTGGGTGTTTGTGTATGTGATGTTTCATGTTTGTGAAACGCACCCACGACACAGGAGAAATTCCTAGTGGGGCGACGTTTTTTAAAAAAAAAAAAAAAAAAATTATGCATGTAAGATAAATAAATGTCAAGTAGATACAAAACCACTAGTTGGGTTTTTATAAATTGATTGTTCTATTTTAAAGCTAATATGATTTTAATGTACTTATATCGATTGATGATATTAAGAATAGCCTCGTTTATTGTAACTATTGGGAGGTACTATAGATTGCGATTTTTTACGGTATCAACGCTTTTCCTCCCTATTGACATTTTTGAGGAAAATAAACAAATCAAAATTAATATAAATATCTATCTAAAAATCTTTCTTAGCCAATAAAAGCACTAGGAACGACATTTTTCAATAATAACGTGCCTACTGCGTATATACGATTACAACGCAAAATAAAAAGCGATTCCATGAGTAAGTTTATTTAGAAGACATACGTTTGACATTTTTCCAAGCATTATTTTTGTACGAATATCTATTCGTACAAAAATATATAGGTAATAAGGTATACGGTTAGGTATATCTATTTTAAGTCAACTGTATTTAATAGCTCCTTGAGTTCAACTTCATTTGATGGATTCTTCTTACGCACCATATTAATGGGTAGATAATTAGATACATATTTATGTAAATACAAGTCGCCTTCATTTTAAAAACATCAAAAGTAGTTAGTGATGCTGACGTGACGTCATGGATGTAGTTATAATTACCCAGTTAGCAAATGATAAGCAAATGCAAACCTTTTGTTTATGACTGTGGCTACTCTGAACTATTCTTATCTACAAGAAATACCAGTATTCATAAATAAACTTGAAATAGATGCTATAAATAATGCTAGAGATAATTGCTGCAATGAATATTTATTTCAAAAATCTAATAAATAAGTAATATAGGAGTAGGAACATAATCATAACAACTTCAATAAAAGTAAACACGTGATAAACTACTAGATTTGCCTGCGACTTCGCTCGTTTTATTTAAGATACAAACAGAACTAACACTTCTTACGTTCCCATCTTAATTACTATGAGTATTATTTAAATCATAAAAGCTTTATAGGTATCTATATAAATCAAGTCAAGTTCAATAAGTACCTACAGGATATGTATTTATATCATTTAATAAAATTGATTATGTAACAAAACAATTGTTTACCGTATAAATGCAATTCAAATAGAACGAAACACTTAAATATGGAACATATTCTTTTAATTATCATGTCCTTAACATACAACAGAAGTTAGGCTGCGTTATAGGTATGTATATCATCAATCGATCAGTCAATCAATCACAAATATCTTATATTTTGACCTTATGTTTATTTCATAGGAATAAACCAGAATAAACATTGATAAAAGCATGATCTAGATACACTCATACATATCTGATGGCCTGGCACTCGATGTAAAATGGAATAATATTTACATATTTATAATTCAATGCCGATATTTAGTTAAAAACACGCGTCATCAGTAAGACGTCAGTGTGACCTAATATTTTATCAAACACAAATCTACGCACTAAATAATATTTTGTTTATTTACATATCTGTGACTCACATGTCACTTGTGCACAAAATATTAAGCATCAAATACTTTATAACTATCTACTAGTTTTGTTCTTGATGTAATCATGTAAGCTCAGTCAATTCGTTAATTCAGACTGATGTTCCTATATAGGTACCTACGAATGTACCTAATTCATTGGGTAAACTATACATGATTATGTATACTCAAGTAAGTACTCTGTTACAGGGACTCCCTATTAGACAAATACCTACCACAATATCATGAAGAATAAGTACTCGATTTTTACCATTTTAAATACATAATTAATCCTGGAATTAAAATTTCTTATGGGTGGTAAAGCCCGGAGTCAAGTAAAAATATATTGTATTCTTAGATATACCAACGTATTAATATAGTCATAAATAATACTGTATTTTCCTAAAACGCTAAAAATATCTTTAGAATATGAAATAGGGAGTATAAAATATAACATGCTATTTTTAAAC
This sequence comes from Abrostola triplasia, assembly GCA_946251915.1. Classification (NCBI taxonomy): domain Eukaryota; kingdom Metazoa; phylum Arthropoda; class Insecta; order Lepidoptera; family Noctuidae; genus Abrostola; species Abrostola triplasia. The sequence continues at coordinate 6,202,263 of OX276433.1, forward strand.
AACGAGGGGATCAAAATAAAGTGCTACCTCGAGTCGAGTGGGGTCGAGGGCTATTTCGTTCAAGTGACAAATTCTCAGAAAAATACAAATATTGAATAGGTACCTAAGTATGTATTGATTCATTGATCTTTCTGCTGATTTATGTATCACACGCTTTTGTATTGAGTTTATTTCCTGAAGGGGAAGGCAAAAATACGTAGGTAAAAGTAGCTATATAATTAGTGGCGTAACCTAACTACCTACGCCAAAATATGACATTGGTCGGTACTAGACTGGATTTGAACCTTTGAACAAACATGATATGAATGACTCTCCAATCACCTACGTTCCTACAAACCCACCACACCGGCTTATTATCTATTATAACTATGTCAGGATCTAGAATGATAAATCATTGGGAACCATTAAAGTAATGAAGGTCGGAGTAATCCTGACGAATTATTTGACTGAACTGAGACTGAGATGTTATTAGATTTCGAATCGAAATATTTTGGTAATAGCAGTTTGCAATTTACATGATGCCCGACCTTTGGCTGTCTACGGAAAATAGGCCAGACCCTAACCGCAACACAGATTTCACTAATCTGACGTGACAGCGTGGTCATTGTAATATCCGTCGTTCTTTAGCCACGGGTTCAATGGATAACTAAGTACCTACGTAAAATACCTAGAACCTTTTCACCCCTAAGTTCGTTTTTGAAGGCAGTTTTTATTTTTATAACAAAAAAATCGATTTTAAGTGATGCTTAAGATTTATACCCCCCAGACTTTTGTAATAAGTTAATATTTGAAATCCTCCTAAAAAGCCATTTACTAATTACCAACGATACCTCACACGGTAGATATAGGTATTTAATTAATCTTGGACATTAAAACTACCCACCTATCTAGTTAACCATCTGAATAAAGTCAACCGGCAGTTTCGCGTCAGTACCTCCCATTTATGAGCTAGTTATATTCTCGAAAGTTTGGTAACCTTTGTAACAGCAACCGTTTCCCAGACACGGCAGTGAGACGCGACGTGCCCGTACTTTTAACGACAGAAGCTAAATATACATTTTCAGATAATTTTAAATGCCTTTGGTACCAGTCAACGCTTAGGTAATCTAAGGATATACATTTACTATTACTAACAGAGAAAATCGTGTGATAACTAAGGTACTCTACCTACTGAAAGTTATTCATTGGATAGCAGTTTGTGGCACTACCCCAGGGCCGCAACCCTGCAACACCTCGTTAGCTTGCTACTCCACTGGTGAGAATGTGTGATTTTTGCAATGGTGCAGTTTAATAGGTTTTAGGTCTAACCAGACCTTGTAGTAATGGCAATAAGGTCGCCCCTATTAGATTGATAACATATCTGGCGAAATGTGGGTGTATTTTACTCTGCCTCTCTCTTAACTCTAGCTAAACCCTTCAGGGAATACAGGCGTGATTGATGATAATATTGTTTTGTATGTTTAACTTACCGCTATCATTTAGTCAGGAGTGTCTCCGTCTCTCAGAAAATCGTACAAAAGTACACAAAGTATGACAGTATATATTAATTAATATAAGTAATATCCGGTACCTACCAGATATTCAACCTACCATAAAACCCAATTTTAGTACCGAATGATACTATCTATCTACAACATTGTCATTTAAGTTTTGACTAATGTACAACCGGCAAGGACTACGTCATTAGACGTAGGCCTTGCCTTGTCCTCACGCCACAGGCCAAGACATTTCATGCATACTTACGACATACTTTGAACTCGCCCTTATCTCACTATTATTGGAAAAGTTTTCCCTTTGTCAAGAATATTCCGAGATAACAACTATTTATCTGAATAAGTGATTACATTATATTTGTAATTAGCCAATTAAAAAGAGCTTGTAATGTAACATAATTATGAAACAATTAGGATATATTTATGTATTTCTATAATTAACTCAGAAGACAAAACAATGTAGATCGACTAGATAGGTTTATCTTACTTGGCTGACAATAAAATGCGGTTTTTTATTAGTTTTGTGACTATTTGGCGGCAAGAAAACAGTGGGTAGTCGTAACTTTTTGGCCTAGACAAATTAAGGCACTGAGAGTGGCACACAGGCAAATTCCTGCTAGATAGAAAACTGCTTTTACAAGCTTTATCTTGTCCACCGACAATTAAAAAAAAAATTGCGCTTCGAGTTGCATTACCGTCATTATTCAAGATATTAAAAATGCCTTGCAAGTTTCTAATGTCTCATAAATAATTGAAGTTATTGTTCATTATTGAGGTCAGTCAGTATTATGCAAGTCGATTAGAAGGAACCTACTACCGATTAGATTTAATAATGTTATCCTCATAATAGACTGTATTCTATGCAAAAGGTATACAAATAAAACAATATATATATATACGCCGTCGCATTCCTTATATTGAAAGAAAACAATAATCAAAAATCATAAGATGACAATAAAATGCGTAAAATTGATTTAGTGAATATAATTGATTTGTAATACGATGTTATATAAAGTATCCATTGTAAGAGTAATCGCGAACGCGAATATATAATTCATATTTTCTTTACAATAAATGCGACCTATCCTCTAAAATGATTAAGAAAAATGAAAGATGAGAAAGGCGCCACCTTTATTTTCTCTGATGGTATTTTGTATCCTTCTACTAATGACATAATGATTCGTGCTGCTCGATGTAAGTTTAGATCTGCTTATCTGAGATACAAGTAATATCAATATATCTTAATGTTAATTATCATCAAAAATATACAAAACTCCTATAACTTCTTTTTGAACAGTGTTCACAATGCGCGCTCTGCTTTCGCGCCGTATTGACAGTATCCGTGCTCTGGAGGTGGCGGGGGTGGTGGTTTATTTGATGAGACCTTTGGCCTTAAAAAGGTCACGCATTAATCCTTTTAGATAACGAATTTCGCGTTGTAAGTCGGAACATTTGTCACTGAGTTTTGAGTTCCGCTCGCGCATCTGTTGCTCCTCATTCAAAAGGTCTTCAATCTCGGCCTTCTTCTTCTGGCGATACCGAGTCGCAGCGTTTTTATTCTGCTCCTTCTTGCGAGAACGACGGTCGTCCGAGGGCCGCGAGTATGGTTTAGGTCGCGAAGAAGTAGGCCACTCATCGTCGGTGCAAGACGAACGTGGCGACGAAGGAGGCGAAGATTGAGGAGAAGCACTGGCGCTATCTCCAGAGTGTTGCGGCGAGGCGAGCTGCGCAGCGCGGTGACGGACGAGTTCCTCGACGTCGTCGAACCCGCAGTCGTACTCGGGCACCGTCTGCGGCAGCGGCGCGGGCGCGGCCGCCACCGGCCACGGGTCGTGCGGCGGCACGAGGGGAAGAGCCGGCGCGAACGAGGCGCATTGAGCTTGTTGGGCGTAGCTAAGGAGCAATTGCGTCGCAGGGCCGGGAGGACTTTGTGGTGGTGTCAAATGAGTTAACTCAACAGCGCCATACACGGTCTCGAATTCTCGAAGAAGTTCCTCAGTTGGCTGCGGCGCAGCGAACGTCGGCGCAATGGGCACCGACAGTGGAAGTGGCGGCTCCACGTGCTCCGGTACGTGCGAGATGTTCTCATAAATGGGAAGCTCAGACTTCTCCTCGAGCCAGTTGGAGAAGATATTTTCTGGAAAGAAAAGAGACAATTTACTTGTGAGCAACGAGGCAGCATAGAAAATAAGATATGCCACATGCCGGCGCCAATAAATAAGTATATCCAGTGTGCATTTAATGATTTTAAATTCAACTGACTTCTCTCATAAATGTTGTAATTGAATAACCGTTTAAGGATACACATACATTATTTATAGATATGACAATCATTAAGATAGTTTTGTTAGGAAAATTCCGTTGACGATTAAAATGAACAAATTATGCAAAACAATAAATTATTCAACTCATAAGCGTTGTTATTAACATTATACAACGTAAGCAAAGATGCAAAGTAGGTATCCCTGAACTAAATAAACAGTATCTCATGTTGCACGCAGGCCCGGTGCCTGTTCAAGTGATGACCCATTGTTCGATTAATAATTACTCTATCTATTCTTTATTAAATGTCCATTATAAAACCAAAGCACAATGACCAACCCACTTTAGGTCGTGGACCACAAAATTACCTACAGATGAGAAACGTGTTATTTATAACAAGATAACGTATGATTTATGTAGGTTTTCTTTTTAAAATATAATAATATGTACCTATTATCTTTTAGTGTAAATATTAAAGAAGATATTCTCGATTGGTATTTTAATATAAGTACCTATATATTACCTATATATTTTTTGTTAAAAGATATCTTAGTATCTATTTTTAATTTGAATTAGCATAACCAAAACGCACAATATTCTGTCTAGACTACAATTATTATGTTTGTGTAATGCATCCTAACGAAGCATATATACCTAATTTAAAAGTAGACAACTATTTATAAAGAATTTAAGCGCAATGAACAGAAGCCGTCGGACGCGGCATCGGCAGTGCAATCAACAATCAATTGGATGTAATTGCTCAGATTGGTGTGTCGGACCTTAAACTGAGAAAAGATATTCACATTGTTTACAGTAAAACAAGTCTATTATAGAAATGTTAAGTTGGCGACTAATATCTGTCACGTAGCCCGGTTGACTGCAACACCCTGACCCCAGATAAACCTGCACAATCAGGGTTCGGTGACACCGCGCCCTCGATAGCCAATCACACGATAAGTTCGGGACAGAGATGTCAACATCTTATTTTAAACTTGTTTATGAGCCTGCAGCCATTAATACGTTAGAGTTAATAGATTCATAATAGCTATTCAGCCTTGTCATTCTAATCTTGTCTTAATTATAGTTGTTTATAACTGTAAGAAAATATTGAACCAAGTTTTTTACTACATTAGTATTATAGCGGTAGTTTTTCTAATTAGCATAAGGCCTTCATTACATTAAAGCATGCGGAGCAGAGGCTTTTGCCAAAAATTTCGAGTGCATATTTAGATTATAGTATGCAGTTTCTACAAAATGTTATACGATTTCGTACTGCATTAAAGAATTACTTAGTTACGTTTATACAACATTTTATACGCTGCGTAGGACGCATTTTAATAAAAAATACAATAAAAATAATTGGATCAAGGCAATGAAAGTAAAAAGCAAAGCTATGTTTTGTCACGTTTACAATACGTGTCAGTAACACTATTTGTCCTGCATTCGAAAGGTGTATTGGTAGGTCATATCTGTATCAATGTGTAGGAATGGAAACAAGTGGTCAATAAGTCGCTTTAATTATTGGGCGAGCGAGCGAGGCCGCCTTGTGCGCGAACTGGTTTATCAGTTACACATGGTCCAAGTAATCAGTTTATAGCTACTCGCTAGCGTTAACCACTCTTTCTCAAGAAATTGTTTCAAAAATATAAATGTAATGTACTAAATAAATTACAAATGCTAGTCTACATGTTAAAACGGTCAGTTTACAGTAATATTTACAGTTGTTACTATTAGAACACGCTATGAACTTGTCTCTTGTACCACAACCTAAGCAGGCTATAGTATTTAATGCGCTGAGTAACAAAAATTCCACCCATGAATGTCGATGCGATAAATGATAAATAAGCGACTTTCCGACGTGCTGCCTTAGGTACTACATTGCATTTAAGTTCATAAGACACTCCAATGCCACACAGACATTATTCTGTAGGTTCTTATATTACGACTACAACTTGCACCTCATCTCTTAAACAATATTGGTTAGTTGAATCTAGTCAGCATTGCCTTCATCTTTATTGATACCGCTGTACGTCATAATGTTTCCGGCAAAGTGAAGTAAGCTGTATCCATGTAGTTGTACCAAACAAACAAGTTTGTTGCGCAGTTGAATTATCGCTCCAAGTCGAATCGTTAATGTGTCCAGTTACTTAATTGGAGTAAACAGTGAAGCCGAACACTATTCGTACCTACTTACCGCGTAAAAACCAGAAGCGTTAAATTTCAATGACATTAAAGCATTATAAAAAGAACAAAACAATAACTTAAAACTGTAAAGACCTTGAGGTCGCCTTGCCGCCATAATAACAGTAACAAAAACAAATAATATCATCTGAAAAAATAAAAAAATATGCATTTACCACATACCAACATACATATCTGCCAGAGCCATCACGAAGTCCAATTATGTTATAGAAACTGCTTTACTATTCCAAACAAGAATGTCCTTACTGCTACAATACAGTTCTAACGATAACTTTAAAACGATTATATGGGCAGTGGTATTCTAAAAAACTGGAATCCTCGTGGTACAAGCAATAGTCGTCGGTAAAGGTTCAGGCCAAACCTTAAGGTCTAACGTCTTTTAACAAGTTTTTGTGAATTGAAAACTATCTCTTTATTCCAGATGCAACGATAGTGGCACTTCATTCTAACGGCGTCCAGACGGCTCATCGACGGTGGCAGACATAGGTTAAGACGCGAGCGCGAGCGCTCGAAATGTGCTTCTCGATTCGAATTTATTGTCACGGGTTTAAAAACAAACAACGATCACCAGCAAACGCGGCGCGGCGTAACTTACTACTGAGCGCGCGCGCACAATCGCACTCCCGACCACGGACCTCAGCACCTTTCCCCACTACCGCTCTCGGCTCACAAACATAACAAATACACAACTAATGTGCAATGCAACGTTCACATTTTCACTTTACCGCATTACCAACATGCGTGAAATATATGCTACTAGATCTCAAATTATTTCAAGTTTAATAAAACAAACGACCCTTGGCGTAGAATACTGAATTATGTATTAGAATGATCCAAGGCCTTCACATAATATTGTGTGGGAGTATTTTCCGCTTTGCGTACTTTCTGGTAATTATAATGATGTTTAAAACCGCTAAGAGGAAATAATTATATTGAGCAAAAAAAAAATACAGAACTTGATTTAAAAAATATGTAGTTTATAGAGTATTCTTCGATCAAATATTGTTTATTATGTTGGCATCCAAATAAAAGTTATGCAGCTGTACTTTCATAATATCACCTACATAATGTAGATAGTAACCGAAGCAAATTATGTATGTATGTGTATTGTGTAATTGATCGAGGCCCCGACTACGTGTCTCAACCGGCAGTGCAACAACCTGCGCCCGCTGTGCCTTTCTACGTCAATATATTTTTTTCTAATAGTTTGTCATTTATGAACTTTTATTTTATTTAAATAACGATATTATAATTTTACGTATAAAGATTATTTTTTGCTATTTTCTGTGATTTATATATTCGGTTTTTTAAGCAAATAATTACTATGCGGTATGTGTATCGAATTAATTTCTTAAACCAACTACGGTCGATGTTAGCTATTACATCGGTACTCTAAAACGAAATAGCGTTGGTTTTTCAGTAGTTTCTCATTTTAAAATTCAGGGTGAACATAATTAATGAATTACACATAAATAAATTGTCATAATTATACCAATCTCAATAGATATATGCCTTCTAGAACAATAATTTGGTTTTAGGTGTTCGCAATGCTAATATGAATACTTTTTATTATAAACAGTGAAACTTATTTCAAAATAAAAATTATAATAAACTTCTATTTTCCGGATAATTAATTATGAATACCGTAATTCATTTTAGATTTCTAACTACTTTAAATAAATATTAAGTATAAATCTGAAACTCTTGTGTGGCACAACAAAGGTGTCCAAAAGTTTTCTCTTCACGTATCTATCAATAAAAATTGCTCCTCTTGCACAAGGAGACTGACCCAGTGTAAAGCATCCGCACGATATTGCATTTTAGTTACATTCATACAATTTGTTTGTAAATGTTGTTTTCTACTTAAATTACGAGATAAGGTTTTGTAACATATTTTCCTTTCCTTCTACAGATACGGAGTTTGCCCAACTGAGCCGGACAATTATAGGCCAGTTATATAACATAACTTCATTTTGCTTGAACAATGTTTTAATATTAAAAATGATTATTCGTGACATTGAAAAAATTACTAAGTTAGTAATACGGACCAATACAAAGAAGGCGGTATTTCCGTATCGCAGTTGTTACAATAACTAGGATGATGCTCCAGGTAATCTTAACCAATTTGACTTGACTACAGTCGTCACTGGCGACGATCGCAATGGTTACTGCAACCTAGATGGCCCGGGCTATGCATTATCAGCATTAATTGCTAATTAGCAACTTATGATAAAGTCAGATACGATCACGCAAACAGACAGTGGTATAAAATAATTAGGGGTGTGTCGCATCATGTTGTTATCAGAGGCTATCATATTTTTTTCATTCACACTAAAGTTTAATATTTCGGCATCCGGATGAACGCTGGAACTCGCTTAGATTACCTTCCTCTAATAATGACAACGACTAATTAAATGTTTTATAACGATTACTTCTAAACTCAATCAATCGCAGCATATGAATAACTCTATATACTAGTGCTTTTTTTAAATAAAATAAGATGTTATTTATTGCTTACTTGAAGTACCCTAAATTATATTGACATCTAATGACAATTACTTCATAAAGAAAAGATTTTCCCACTATCGTTTATTTATAGATGCGGAAAAGTCGTCTACACAAAAATATTAAAAACGGTCAAGTTCCTCAATATCTACATACTAAAGACTTACGTAGAAGTGAGTGTAAAGTCCATTCGAATATCAATCCATCATAAATAAGATATTTTATTCGAAGATAGTAATTTATTTACTAAAATGTTTCATTCAATATTTGTATATGTGTGTTAGTTAACGTAATCTCCAAAACTCGCAATAGGTGTATCACATCGTAGGTCTCGTGATCCTAAAAACAACACTCGAGTATACTAGCACATATAGGCTAATCTTATAGAACTTTGCAATTTCTAGTCATTCACACTGCCACCTTATCGTCTATTATACTGACGGACAGCCCAGCCTTCATCTTCAGATTAGGAGATCATTGTTCCTTGGACGCCAATGAGGGTTTTTTTTTAAATTACGATAAAAGGGGTGAAAAGCGAATAAGCAAAACTTAACTTTTATTTAGCCGGCTCTAAAAGTAGCACAGCATAGCCTATGTATATGTATACATATTGTATAGTGTATATATACATATAATTTATAAAATAATAGTGTTTATAACTACAGTGTCAAACGTATAATGACATTATTTAATGAACAACGAAAGACTTTAAAGACCGTGGCCATATGACCATAATGAGTTTACATATTACACTTGTATGAATCTTAGGTTTGGTCGGTTTTGGATTATGTTTAAGACCATCAACTTATTGTCGTTGGTTACTTTTTATTACGAGTGGCCTTATTCGTCCTGTGAAAAGTAGAACGCCTGAGGACATTTTTACGTTAATGTTTATTGCAAATAAGAATTCGCTTTCGGACAAGCTGAACGGAATACTTGCTTGTGACATACTGAGAAATGTATCTGCAAAACAAGCGCGTATGATACTAAGAAAATTGTACATAATGATCGGTACTTCAACGTGGTTTACAGTAAGTATTTTGACAGAGCAGAAGCGTATTTTCGTGTAGGTTCAGTCAAAAAAGTACAAGTACAGAATAACCAGCAAGTAATGTTATAATAAATAAGGCAAGAACTTATGCTGAGAATTTCCGGTATAGGTTTATTTTGATTAAATGTTTATGTCATTATTATCTATCTGCGCGATGATATCGATCTACAGGATAACACAGCTGGGCCACCAGCCCTATGACTAGTAACTGACCTGATTAATAGACACGAGGACATATTTCAAAAAGCGTAACAATGGGTATTGCGTACACTAAGCACTGCTTTAGGACTACAGCAGTAAGCTTGAATGAGGAAGCATTTACTATAAGTTTACTATACCTAAAATGTATTTGAGACAACATGATAAATGAAAGGCATAAAGACATAATATTATACCTTGTTTGCAGTTGTTGTCTAGCTGCTGCAGAAGATCGTTGGCGAGTTCAGCGCGGCTAGGCTTGATTTCCGGCGGTGACGGAGGGTACAAGCTTGCCGACACGTCAGCGTCGTCTTGAAGATGGTAACTGTCATATTCGGTCTTCGGTGCAGCATTTGGAAAGGTTTTAAGCAGATCTGTGGATAAAAATCTCAATTTGAAATAATTTTCCACAAGACAAAATTTTATGTAATAGGCACCAAAGTTCTTTTTGCATTTTATAGTTAAATTTTCTATTATCTGACACTTAAATATTTTCGATATGTATAGTCATAAAAGATGTTGTGTACAAATCATCCACTTGTCTATAATTAAAGCATAATTTATTGTGTATCTCTTTCGCAAAGATATTAAGGTGAATCAAACATCATCAAAAATCTAGATCTTTATAGTGATGGGATAAAGAGGTAAAATTTACACTTATGAGTTGTAACTGTTATTATTAATAAGTATTTAAACAAGTAAGGGTCGTTCAATGACCACACAATTTTAGATCTTATCTCTGTTTAATTGTAAGAACAACGTCTTATTTACTGGATTTAAACCAAACTTTAAAATATATATTTACCAAATGTTTATACAAATTTAATTTTAAATGAATACACTATAACAAAACACATAAGAACATAAGTTTACTAATTAACATTTTAGAACTTCTTACTTTGAAGGAGCGATAGCTGGAATTCCCTACACAGGTCACACATTCCATTACTTTTATAACAACACATTTTTGCACAATAGTGATTAAATAAAACACCAAACGAAAATAAGTTTCATTCAAAATAATTAATTTAAATAATTATAACGATGCGAATGAATAAGTCGAAGAAGCTTCAAGGTAAGTAGCTTAGATAAGTAATGTACAAAATACAGCATGAGGAGAGAAGACGTCAGTATATATATGAACCATATCTGTCGCACGATATTACGTCAAAGTAACGCCCAGATGTCGTGATGCCTTAAATCTTGAGCGATAGTGTCATAACAATAATTTCTGTTATTATAAAAACATCTTTACATTGTTCATTTATATCTTAATTTTTAAGATTACATATGTATAACATTAGGGTCAGGTTAGATTATTAGGAATGAGCAAGCAATTTAATTTAGCATTTTCCTCTTTAAGGTTTATATTTATTTTTCGTTCATCTGAATTAAATTTGTATAACCCTTTAGAGACTAGTTTCAGCGCTCGACTTCGTCTGCGTGAATTTTTATGGACGAAGTGTAAGTAAGGCACCCTCAAGGTTTATTTTAAGTATATGTTGGGATAAGATTTTTTGAAATCTTATCATTATAGTCAAATGTTAGATTACCCTTTGGTAATATCCGCGATCTAAAATTTATTTGTACCTCAGTAACGGCCTGTCTCAGCTGAGACTAGTCAACCACGCAGGAAATATTATAGTCCACAAGTATGCGCGCAAAAACAGGTGTACTCCTGATTCCCCCGCTCTGATAGTCGGATGGGATGGTAGACCGACACAACCGGAAGGAGATCAGGCGCAGAACCTACGGGTTAACGTGCCTCCCGAAGCACGAAGGGATCTCGACATGTTAAATCGGTCACCGATCACAAGTTTCACCGAGTTGAGCACAGCTTAACATAACAGATCGACTTATCTTCGCCGAGGCCACGTAGCTACCTACCTAAGTATGAACGATATATACATACTTAGGTTCAAACAAATTTTACCTCTTTATAGTATTAGTAGATTATCTATAGAAACAGTATTGTTAAACTAACTAAGCCTTTAATGTGTATCCTAAATGCTTTTACTGTTTACTGAATACAGTTATTAAAAAAAACTAATCCTTCTTCTAAATAAGTCTCCAACAACTGGAAGTACTTATTTAAGGTAATTTAAAGAAAAACTTTATTAGTAGGAAGTCTTTATTAATAAAATAAAATGGCCACGCCTTAAGTAAGTAATATTCCAGTATGCAGCCCAAGACAAACAACATGTTATAAAATTAAATGTCAAAACATATTTTCATTGGTAACAAGATAAATAATGGAAACTAGCAAACAAGCGATAATATGCAATTGAAAACATGAACTGAGGCCAGTAACTTAAGACAAATATGTTTTTAGAAGATGCCTGATGACGTTATTCATTATCTCCAAACTACAGTCACTAGCCAAGCAAGTGATAGTCAAGACACACCCACGTTTTCGACATAGCAACCAGATTTTCTTTAGTGTATAATAAATATTTAAACTAATTCTCATTATATACCTGCAGGTTAATTGTTTCTTGGAATAATATAGCTAGGAATTCGTAAACGGTTTCTTGTATATTTAGCAAGAGCTTCCGCCCGCGACTTTGTCTTGGTGAAGAATTTTTTTTATGTCCTTTCCGGGATGAAAATAGCCTATGTCCACCCCGAAGGTTTTCTTTTTTACCTCTTTATTATATTAGATAGCATAGACAAAAAAACTAAAGACTATAAAAAAAATCACTTAGTTATATAAAAAAAACTTCATATTTTAGGACCTTGGTTATTACAATAGTTAGCAAAATCGAGATCAATGAAAGACGAAAAGGAAGGCCTTTGCCCTGCAGGTACGATAAAATGGCTGTATTAACGGTAGGATTTACGACGTGTTTACCTATACATTTTATTCGTCGCTTTTATGTTATTTATAGATGTACAAGTAGATTCTTAGCTAGTATATCGACTTAAATAATCGTGCAGCAATGAAAAAAAATTTAAAATATTATAGTAATATTTTGTCGTGAGTACCTATCCTTTAACTAGAGGTGCAGTGCGCCTGCAGGCAAAATTTCACCGTAATTACACACATACATTATGCAAATGAGAGGAGCAATGGGAGGCCTTTGTTCAGCAGTGGACGTCTTCCGGCTGATGATGATGATGATGATATGCAAATTTTAGCTTTCTGCTCTTATTCTCCATATAAACTTGAACTATACCAAATCTTACACTTGTCTGAAACTTAATGACTGACATTCAGTAAAGAAAAACATATCTGCAGCCCTTCTCCATATAAACCGTAACTGTGCCTTTCATACTCCACCGTTCGCGTAATTTTCATAAAAATACTCCCAAACTTTTCGCTTCATGTATTTATTATAGATTTTAAGATGTCTGGTAAAAAGAAGCTTTAGGCTTTATTAGTTTCATATTAGCGTACTAAACCCTAGGCTTTATCTTCGAGCTGTCCGTTCCTAAAACTATATTATATTTATGTAGATGTTAGTATTGTAAATACAAGCAGTTTGATCGCCTAACAAATAACAGTTGCATTGAGTGATTTCACGCTTAAACTATTTATCAATCGTAATAAAATTATTAATTACAATCATGGGAATCATTTATTTTATTTTTATTGGACAGGTCTGTAGACAGACCATTTAATTCATCATAGACGACTATCGTGTAGGGCTATAGATAATCCAGGTAATACAATTAGGTTTATTAATTACCTCAAGTATCTCTAATGTTAATAACTCAAAATATTTCAAGGCCCTTTGATTAGAAAAGCACGGTCGTCAGTGGGGAGATAAAATTTTCTGTGTACCGCTATATACGTGATCGTTCTGTGACTGGAATATTATAATAATCTTTTTGACCTATCGCATTATCTTTGTGCATGAGGTGAGTTCGTGGGGGTGCTGTCACGTCAGGAATAAACCACATTAATTATATTAGTTGTGTCAAGCGGTCAAGCACGATAATTATGGATGCTGATAACAATAGAGCAAATTATGATAAAACCGCTACTCTCCTTAATGTTACATCACGTGTTCGAGGGAGGTATACTATTATATAACATTTTGAAACAGTATTTTACTGATATCTTAAGGTCATACTACAAGGAACTTTTATATACAGTACAATGATTAAGCTTTCAAAGACAAAGATTTGTCCTCCACATAGTATTAGAAAAATTAGGAACATATTGTGTCGGCTCTTACATTTCATTTGTCGTCTATTAGGTATAGTATACCCGCCCTTGGCGTAGAAGAGGTTAAGCTTTCAACACACACAAGCAAATAGTCTGTGTGATTGGGTAGACCATCATATCTATAAGATGTATGTATACTTACTTGCGAAAACGCGTGTAATTCAAATGATCTGCAGACTTGTCACAAATTTTCCGCAATGACCGAATGAACTTTAGTGATAATTATAACTATTATTATAAACAAATCTAATTTTATTGAACGTACTGTTATAATTATCTGGCTGTAAAAAGAATATAGTCACTCAAATGCTGACGTCGAAACGCAATAAAATAGTTGAATAGATTACAGAGATCATACATTATCTGACGAAGCCCAATAAGGTCATCGATTATAATAGTCTAAGATCCGACCGCGTGATTTATACGTTCATATGTTTGATTAATAAAATATAATTTTTATCGATATTTATAACTAAACCAATGCAGATCCGCAAAGGTGGCCATCCAAATTTGGCCGCAATTAATTTTAATTAAAATGTAATTAATTATTTATTTTTGAACAATTACGTTCACTTGTAATTGTTAAAAAATATATTTCATTAGAAAGAAATATACCTGAGATACCGAGAAAGTTCAAGGTGCCATCCCTCACTTGGCCGCAACCTAATGTCAGCCAGGTGTAAACAGGTATAATTTCGTTAAATATATACGTTCATAATGTATTATCATGTTATACATACCAAATTGAAGATTAATTCTTTCCCTACATGATGAGATATAGGTGCCTATGCAAAAATGCCCGCAAATAGTGACTGCCAACGATTAAAGATAAATAAAAGCGAGAGAAACTTAAGATAAACACCCCATGTCGAATAAAGATAGAGCATCCCAGCTGCTTGTCGTTTTTATGCTACTGCGCATGCGTCCATAGGCAAGGTGCTCAACTAAATACCGTACTGAATATTGCAATCATATGTTTTTGACAGTCTTATGCGCCACGTTGTTTTTTTTCAACTCCAAAATTATAAAACTTTGTTAATATTAATATTGATATATTTCATTCTTAACGTTATTAAAACGTAAGAATAAAATGAAGAAGTGTTTTTTGTTGTGTAATGAAAAGCAAGAAGTGCTTAACTTTAGTGATGTATCATTTAAAAAGTGTTTTTTAATGATATTGTTTCGACGTCACAAAAATTTTATGTATCATAACACAAAATTTATTTAAAAGATAAATTTTATATTTAAAATGACGTTTCACAGTTAAAAAATATTGTTTTAGTTGAATATAATTAAAAAAATATTGAAAACACTAGTTTGGTAGATTAATTATTATGACATATTATTTTTACTGCTCAATTTTTGGAGTATTTTAAACTCCAAGCAAATACGCGAGCTACTAGTTGAGCACCTTATCTATGGACGCATGCGCAGTAGCATAAAAACGACAAGCAGCTGGGATGCTCTATCTTTATTCGACATGGGGTGTTTATCTTAAGTTTCTCTCGCTTTTATTTATCTTTAATCGTTGGCAGTCACTATTTGCGGGCATTTTTGCATAGGCACCTATATCTCATCATGTAGGGAAAGAATTAATCTTCAATTTGGTATGTATAACATGATAATACATTATGAACGTATATATTTAACGAAATTATACCTGTTTACACCTGGCTGACATTAGGTTGCGGCCAAGTGAGGGATGGCACCTTGAACTTTCTCGGTATCTCAGGTATATTTCTTTCTAATGAAATATATTTTTTAACAATTACAAGTGAACGTAATTGTTCAAAAATAAATAATTAATTACATTTTAATTAAAATTAATTGCGGCCAAATTTGGATGGCCACCTTTGCGGATCTGCATTGGTTTAGTTATAAATATCGATAAAAATTATATTTTATTAATCAAACATATGAACGTATAAATCACGCGGTCGGATCTCGTACTATAAGCGTGCTGTGTCCGACACGTTTGATTTTAAGGACAAATTAACTACGTGGCTATAATACCGTTGCTGGTATCTTAATTATGTTATAACAATTGTAATTATTTAGGCTCAAATATATTATATTCATTATTTAAAGTTCCAAATCTTTTATATTAAGCACCGGTCACAAAATCTCTGATGACCCAATGATGGCATTCAACTAATCTTTTTTAGATTTTAACCGACCTCTTTTACGAACGTTTAAAAAAGCACCGCCCTTTTCCTAGGTCTTAAAAGATCAATATTTAACGAACTCAAGATACAATGCCGAAGAATATCCTGCATCCTGCAATGGATCCATAGAGATACGGCAACCGTTTGACAAACTGCACTCGCTGCAAATGCTTCAAATATAAGTTTTACATTCACCGCATAACAATAAGTTAGGACACAAAAAGGGCATCAAACTGAAAAAGATCAAATTTTATGGCACTACAGAGCATACAGGCTTAAAATATCGTTCATCTATAAATAGCTTTTAAATATGAATAAGGTTTAATCATAATTGATTAATTGATGTGTACAACCTGTACATTTTAATTACAGAATATTATTTTCATTTAAATCCTTAACTGTGGATCTGATAACACGAGTGTAGCAACCTGTATTTTACATATCTATATCGGGAACAGTATCGTACTTAGTCAATGTACGTACATGACTTTCGACCCGACCTATTGTGTGATACAGAGAATATTCGCAACACGTGCTAACTGTGAACTTTACCCACCGAATAATGAAACGAGAATGTATGAAAGATAATGCGTTAAGATAAAGGAGTGTCACATTTATTCTCTCCGATCCCGTGCCGTAGGTGGGGCTTAATGTCGTTATATTAAGCACGATTGGTTGATGCGCATTACATATAAAGACGCAAAAGATTGTTACTTACAAATTTAAATTATAATCACATGTTGTGTTCATGTGACTCAAGTCTGTACACTGTGCAAGCAGAGATACAAGAAAGTTGCACATTTCGTGGAGACCGTAACTGTCCGTAACAAAGTAATAATATTAAATACCAAATTAACGCTAGACCATTTTATCTAATCTAAGTAGTATTCTAAAACATTTTTCAATAACTAGGTACAGACATAATCGGCAAGAAATTTGACACAGTCGATTGACAGTCCTTCTACCAAACTATATACCATCATCATCAGCCGGAAGACGTCCACTGTTGAACAAAGGCCTCCCGCATAGAACGCCACAATGAACGACAGCTTGCCAATTGCATCCACCGGTTGCCCGCAATATACTATATCCTTACTTTATTATTTACTTTTACTTAGGTATTAAAATTATAAATCCGAAAGTAAAAGGTAACAAACCTTTTCACACCTAAACCAATGAAACGATTATCATAAAATTTTACATATAAATTTACGATCACAATAATTGCTTTTGGCTGCTAACGCGTGGTTTCATCACGGGAGGCCTTGTTTATGATACACCAAAAAAGAGTGGCCTTAAAACGGCCCTATAAAGCATAGCAGTGAGATGCTGAATGCTGTAACTGATTATAACGACAACAATAATTAGAATCAAAGATTAAATTGTTAAAATAGTCGCTGAAGACTATATCCTAACAGAAAACCTATACGCATGTTAAAATACTTCAATATAAAAATTAAAACATGTATGTTTCACAAGCAGTTGGTAACTTTTTAACTTTGACTTGATCCAAACTCATATCCTAGCTGTATAATTATGTATTATGTAAAACCATATAAAATAGTGAATGTAGTGTTAGCCACTTAGTAATTGTTGCACTTATAAAACGTATTTAAATGTATGTATTTAATGTATTTGTTTTCGTGTTAACAATTGTTGGCTAACCTAAATAAAATGAATAAATTATGTCATCCATCTAACTTCCTTGTCCGTGTGGAAAATTTTATCTCTACGTCCCCAAGGTATTAGTAGCCTATGTCCATCTCGGGGGTTAAAGCTACGTACCAAATTTTATTACGGGCCCTCAGTTTTGTTATGATGAGGTAACACAATCAATTACTTCCCGATGTGTAGAAAAGGAGGAAAACGAATTGTTTTCCTGATGTTCTAAAAAGTAATTAAAAAAACAATAACATCACACATTAAAGCTTTCTTGTAAAACATACGACTTGGTATACGTACCAACTACAAATTTATTTGTGGTTAACTGATTGGATGAGTTTGTGTATATATTTCATGTTTGTGAAACGCACATACCTACTACAAGTGAAATTGCCTAGTATGAGAAAAAGTAAAAAGAAGGAGCATTTTTACATTGTTTAGCCAAAGTCAAAGTTTTTATTGCGTTCATGTGTAAAATAAGATGTTTTGTTAAAGATATACATGTTCTTACATGAACCCTGCAAGGGCGCAGCAATTTTCTTATAGTTACTCTTACAAACCTCATGCCCCCTGGTGAAACCTCATGCTCACCGTCCTGCAAGGATTGTCTGATCATGTAGCGTGAACCACTCTTGGGGAACTCTACAAGATCATGTATTGGCCAGCCCAGTGCCACTTTAGTTTGCTTATTAATGATGATGATGATAACGGAGTTAATCTATCAATTGACGTTACAAATACTCAATAGGATTTATTTTGAGTCAGTACACAGTATTATTTATTAAAATACCTGAGATATTTTAATTAAATTTCATCCGATTATAGTTTAAAAAATTTAAAAAATATTTAATATAATTATATCCAACTAGCCGCGGCTTAAGCCGCTTTTAAAAGCTTTGCCGTGGGTCACAAGATTTTTCCTTTGCATATTTTCAAACTCATAACTCACTTGGCACTCTCTCTTGAAATGTAAGTATAAATAGTAGCTACAATAAATTCGATCTTATATTATTTTTAAACAAATGAATTAAAGAAAACGTATACTCCAATTCTTTCCTTGTCTTAATTCTTAAATTTATATTTAAGATGTATAGTTATATTTTTATTACTAGAGGTGGCCCGGCGGTAAAAAATGTACCGTAATTGTGATTTCCGATTTTTCCCAATCTCCGATCTCACACTCTTCCGTGCGCGCCATATTTGAGCTAGATGTTTAACAGTCAGTAAAACTTTATTAGAGGATTTTTTTTTTAAAAAAAAACGTCGCCCCACACTAGGAATTTCTCCTGTATCGTGGGTGCGTTCCACAAACATGAAATATCACATACACAAACACCCAGACTCGGGACAAACATCTGTGGTTCGCACAAAGTTTTGCCCCGTGCGGGAATCGAACCCGCAACCCTTAGCGCGGCAGTCCAATCACTTAGCCACTGCGCTAATCAGGTCGTCCAGGATTATAATATTAATCGTTTCTAAGTTTGACCAGACTTTAACCATAAGAGTTTAAATATTTTAAAGTATAGGCCTTTTCGCATCTTTACAAACATTCTGAATAACCTACCTATAGGCAATTATAAAAATTCTACAAACACACATTTACTTTTCATCTAGTTTCATGTTTTATAGCACACACTATTTCCTTAGACGCTTGACACTGCTCTGGGACTCGCGGCATTTACTACGAGGATATTCCCCAGGCATCGCCGACGTTAGCTGCGGGAATTCCCCTCATACTCTCTTGTGTATATTCTTGGCACGTTACCCAGTTAAAGCAAAATAAATTATGTATGTTATGTACATTCCATTTGCTTTACGTTTCGCAGATATCTGAACATAACCATATTACTATGTATTTATATTACAAGTATCTGTCTACAGTAGTTCTTAAGTGAGGTTAAAGCCCATAACGTCATTAGAACAAAGATTCTAAATGTGCAGTCATCCTGACTTCAGAATGACTACCCAATTTTTAAATTTATTTTCTCAGTTATTAATTAGATACAGGTACTAAAATCTAATACCTATTTGCTACTATTTAAACAAATAGTAGCAAATAGGTATTAGATTTTAGTAATATTTTAAAGCTAATCGGTCATTTTGGCCAGTCATTCTGGTGTTCAGTTAAAGTAGAGCGTGGGCGGAGCAGTATTCAATTATTGTATAGTAATTAAGTAGTCTGGTTCAAACGAGACACGGTTAGGTCGAAAAAATAACCATTATTATTTGTACAGTGTTAGTTATATTGATGATGATGTTATATTATATTGATACTGATTTTTTATTGTACTCGGAATAATTATCACAGCGCCACCAAATGCTGTAAACTATCATAATTAATCATATTTTTTAGCCGATATGCTAATAGGAGATTTCAGAAGTCTTGAATATTTGGTCTGCCCGCCATACGTACCGTCATTGTTGTTAAAGAGGTCGATGTCAGTGTCAAGCAGCATAAAGCACTGTTCATTAGTAAGAAGGGCGCCGGCCGAAGCCGGCAACTGATCCCATAGATTTGCACTCATTTTCGGAGAGATGTAAACTCTGAAAATTATTACATACATGTGTTAGCCTAAAATAACTTTTTGTTGCATTTTTAAAGTGTCTGTTCCATATTTTACCCAGAAATACAACATATTTAAATTTCTATAGGAAAAATCCGTATATATTTTTTATATTTTGCTAATTAATTATAGCCCACGATAGCTCGTAGCAAACAGGGTACAAACTAACCATAGGCGTACTTATCAAGTACTCCTAAGGTTTGCTGTCTACAGAAGAATGTCTGGTTGACGAGTATGGATTTGATCGTAAAGTAAATAACGCGACTTACCACAGATGCAAAAACAAGTGCTAATGGATCAGTATTCGATGATGATGATAGATTTTGCTGTCGAAGGACAAAGCTGTCCGTTGAGGGCGCCATGATGGCACTGAAAAATAACACATAATCAATTAATAAAGATGAACAAAGACGCCACAATTGTTCCAACGTTATTTTATTAAACAAAACAAATAAATTGAAAAGTATACATATAGGATACAAAGAATAAATTGGCACACATTTACCCAGACGACTTTCTGAACTAAGGATTGCAATCTGCAAGGTCAAATAAATATTCCGGGCAAAGAATTGCAAAGTTAGGTCACATTCCATACCTTTTAACATTAATTATTTTAAATAGAATAAATACACCGCCTCGTTGCTCTAGTGATCATTAAGCGCGACTGCTGAGCATAAGGTCCAGGGTTCGAATTACGAGTTGAGCAGTGTTATTAGTTTTTACAAGGTAATTCTCAGTAGAAGCACGGAGTCTGGATTTGTGGCTGGTTGATAGCCATAGGCTCGCCTTACATTGGGACTTATAACTAGCAAAATGTGGGTGTACTGTATACATCTGCCTACCCTTTCGAGATTTGAGGAATACAGGCGTGATGTGGAATGAGTATAAATACAAGGTTCTTGGGCTACCAAAATTCATTATCATCTCTCGTGTTCAGTGACCGTTTAAATATGTATTAGAATGCATACCACCCGAAACGTAAATATTTACAACTACTGATCTTATTTTAGCTTAATTATTAACGTTAGCAGGAACCGCTCTTATTCCTAATATGTATACGTAGACGTACATACTCCAAAGTTACATATAACAGATTTTTTTTTTAATTCCCAATATTTTTATAGCAATACTATTTACAGTAATCGTAGTTATCAAAATTAAAATGTTTTTAGTGATAGTCAGATCTAAAACGGTACGATAATTATATCCATGTTAGGTTACGTCTATCTTAGGATAGGTACCCATCCGTTTTCGTTGCCAGCTTATTTTATACTCCTATTTCAGTCTCGCTCTCATTCTTAGAACTCTGAAAATGATTAGGGGTGGTCGAAAGCTTGAAAGTCTTACAACCGCTATTGCTATACTATCACCTACTTTTTCCGAGTAAGGAAAATACATTTCGCATCTCCCGTCACTGGGAAATGACGGGGATCTATGTAGGACAGTATCTATGAACGCAATAAGACCCACACGGGAGTTCCCACTAAAAACCTCACAATGCCTACGCTGCACTGGTTTTGTTGGCAGACTGGCGAGATATAGGAATTGGGTTGTTATGGAGGTCAGCACTTAATTGAACAGTCAACCGGCCCCTACATCTCTGAAAAGCCTAGATATACGACGCTGATCTGCAGGCTTTGTGAACTTGGCACCCGACTTTCAAAAAATTCGCTTTTTTTAGGTTCTTTTGATAGATTTAGGTATGTAGTGGATAGTAGTGAAAGTAATTTCGTTTGTAGTAAAACCAAAAATTTTTTATTAAAAATCAAAAATTCGTGAAAAAAGGCAGCACCCGAAATTGCAAAACGAATATGAAAATGGCTAATAGACATGCGTATGTGTTAGTAGAGGTTTGTAGTGAGCTTATTTTCGTTTGTAGTTTAACAGAAAACTTTTAAAACGATATTTTCCCTAAAACATCGAAAATTTCCCCCTTGAAGTCGTATTACATGAAAATGCGATTACTACAAACGTTGAAAGTGGCTAAAAGACGTGCGTATGTGTTAGTAGAGGTTTGTAGTGAGCTTATTTTCGGTGGTAGTTAAACAGAAAACTTATAAAACGATATTTTCACTAAAATATTGAAAATTTCCCCCTTGAAGTCGTATTACATGAAAATGCGGTTACTACAAACGATGAAAGTGGCTAAAAGACGTGCGTATGAGTTAGTAGAGGTTTGTAGTGAGCTTATTTTCGTTTGTAGTTAAACAGAAAACTCATAATACGATATTTTCCCTAAAACATTGAAAATTTACCCCTTGAAGTCGTATTACATGAAAATGCGATTACTACAAACGATGAAAGTGGCTAAAAGACGTGCGTGTATGTTAGTAGACGTTTGTAGTGAGCTTATTTTCGTTTGTAGTTAAACAGAAAACTTTTGAAACGATATTTTCCCTAAAATATCGAAAATTTCCCCCTTGAAGTCGTATTACATGAAAATGCGATTACTACAAACGATGAAAGTGGCTAAAAGACGTACGTGGGTGTTAGTAGAGGTTTGTAGTGAGCTTATTTTCGTTTGTAGTTTAACAGAAAACTTATAAAACGATATTTTCACTAAATTATCGAAAATTTCCCCCTTGAAGTCGTATTACATGAAAATGCGATTACTACAAACGTTGAAAGTGGCTAAAAGACGTGCGTATGTGTTAGTAGAGGTTTGTAGTGAGCTTATTTTCGTTTGTAGTTAAACAGAGAACTCATAAAACGATATTTTCCCTAAAACATTAAAAATTTACCCCTTGAAGTCGTATTACATGAAAATGCGGTTACTACAAACGTTGAAAGTGGCTAAAAGACGTGCGTATGTGTTACTAGAGGTTTGTAGTGAGCTTATTTTCGTTTGTAGTTAAACAGAGAACTCATAAAACGATATTTTCCCTAAAACATCGAAAATTTCCCCCTTGAAGTCGTATTACATGAAAATGCGATTACTACAAACGTTGAAAGTGGCTAAAAGACGTGCGTATGTGTTAGTAGAGGTTTGTAGTGAGCTTATTTTCGTTTGTAGTTAAACAGAAAACTTATAAAACGATATTTTCACTAAAATATTGAAAATTTCCCCCTTGAAGTCGTATTACATGAAAATGCGGTTACTACAAACGATGAAAGTGGCTAAAAGACGTGCGTATGAGTTAGTAGAGGTTTGTAGTGAGCTTATTTTCGTTTGTAGTTAAACAGAAAACTCATAAAACGATATTTTCACTAAATTATCGAAGATTTCCCCCTTGAAGTCGTATTACATGAAAATGCGGTTACTACAAACGATGAAAGTGGCTAAAAGATGTACGTGATTGTTAGTAGAGGTTTGTAGTGAGCTTATTTTTGTTTGTAGTTTAACAGAAAACTTATAAAACGATATTTTCACTAAATTATCGAAGATTTCCCCCTTGAAGTCGTATTACATGAAAATGCGGTTACTACAAACGATGAAAGTGGCTAAAAGATGTACGTGATTGTTAGTAGAGGTTTGTAGTGAGCTTATTTTCGTTTGTAGTTAAACAGAAAACTTTTAAAACGATATTTTCACTAAATTATCGAAAATTTCCCCCTTGAAGTCGTATTACATGAAAATGCTATTACTACAAACGATGAAAGTGGCTAAAAGACGTGCGTGTATGTTAGTAGAGGTTTGTAGTGAGCTTATTTTCGTTTGTAGTTAAACAGAGAACTCATAAAACGATATTTTCCCTAAAACATTAAAAATTTACCCCTTGAAGTCGTATTACATGAAAATGCGGTTACTACAAACGTTGAAAGTGGCTAAAAGACGTGCGTATGTGTTACTAGAGGTTTGTAGTGAGCTTATTTTCGTTTGTAGTTAAACAGAGAACTCATAAAACGATATTTTCCCTAAAACATTGAAAATTTCCCCCTTGAAGTCGTATTACATGAAAATGCTATTACTACAAACGTTGAAAGTGGCTAAAAGACGTGCGTGTATGTTAGTAGAGGTTTGTAGTGAGCTTATTTTCGTTTGTAGTTAAACAAAGAACTCATAAAACGATATTTTCCTTAAAACATTGAAAATTTACCCCTTGAAGTCGTATTACATGAAAATGCGGTTACTACAAACCATGAAAGTGGCTAAAAGACGTGCGTGTATGTTAGTAGAGGTTTGTAGTGAGCTTATTTTCGTTTGTAGTTACACAGAGAACTCATAAAACGATATTTTCCCTAAAACATTGAAAATAAGCTCACTACAAACCTCTAGTAACACATACGCACGTCTTTTAGCCACTTTCAACGTTTGTAGTAACCGCATTTTCATGTAATACGACTTCAAGGGGTAAATTTTCAATGTTTTAGGGAAAATATCGTTTTATGAGTTCTCTGTTTAACTACAAACGAAAATAAGCTCACTACAAACCTCTAGTAACACATACGCACGTCTTTTAGCCACTTTCAACGTTTGTAGTAACCGCATTTTCATGTAATACGACTTCAAGGGGGAAATTTTCGATATTTTAGTGAAAATATCCTTTTATAAGTTTTCTGTTTAACTACAAACGAAAATAAGCTCACTACAAACCTCTACTAACTCATACGCACGTCTTTTAGCCACTTTCAACGTTTGTAGTAATAGCATTTTCATGTACATACATAACATCACGCCTGTATTCCCCGAAGGGGTAGGCAGAGGTGCACATTTAGTACACCCACATTTCGCCAGTTATGTTTTAGGTCCCAATGTAATAGGGGGCGAGCCTATTGCCATCAACTGGGCACAAATCCAGACTCCGTGCTGCTACTGAGAATTACCTAATGGAAAAACCCAGTAACACTTTGCCCGACCCGGGATTCGAACCCAGGACCTCGTGCTCAGCAGTCGCACTTAGCGACCACTAGACCACCGAGGCAGTCATTTTCATGTAATACGACTTCAAGGGGGAAATTTTCGATATTTTAGTGAAAATATCGTTTTATATGTTTTCTGTTTAACTACAAACGAAAATAAGCTCACTACAAACCTCTAGTAACACCCACACACGTCTTTTAGCCACTTTCATCGTTTGTAGTAATAGCATTTTCATGTAATACTACTTCAAGGGGGAAATTTTCGATATTTTAGTGAAAATATCGTTTTATAAGTTTTCTGTTTAACTACAAACGAAAATAAGCTCACTACAAACCTCTACTAACATACACGCACGTCTTTTAGCCACTTTCATCGTTTGTAGTAACGACATTTTCATGTAATACGACTTCAAGGGGGAAATTTTCGATATTTTAGTGAAAATATCGTTTTATAAGTTTTCTGTTTAACTACAAACGAAAATAAGCTCACTACAAACCTCTACTAACATACACGCACGTCTTTTAGCCACTTTCATCGTTTGTAGTAACGACATTTTCATGTAATACGACTTCAAGGGGGAAATTTTCGATATTTTAGGGAAAATATCGTTTTATAAGTTTTCTGTTTAACTACAAACGAAAATAAGCTCACTACAAACCTCTACTAACACCCACGCACGTCTTTTAGCCACTTTCATCGTTTGTAGTAATCGCATTTTCATGTAATACGACTTCAAGGGGGAAATTTTCGATATTTTAGTGAAAATATCGTTTTATAAGTTTTCTGTTTAACTACAAACGAAAATAAGCTCACTACAAACCTCTACTAACTCATACGCACGTCTTTTAGCCACTTTCAACGTTTGTAGTAATAGCATTTTCATGTAATACGACTTCAAGGGGGAAATTTTCGATATTTTAGCGAAAATATCGTTTTATATGTTTTCTGTTTAACTACAAACGAAAATAAGCTCACTACAAACCTCTACTAACATACACGCACGTCTTTTATCCACTTTCATCGTTTGTAGTAACCGCATTTTCATGTAATACGACTTCAAGGGGGAAATTTTCGATGTTTTAGGGAAAATATCGTTTTAAAAGTTTTCTGTTTAACTACAAACGAAAATAAGCTCACTACAAACCTCTACTAACACCCACGCACGTCTTTTAGCCACTTTCATCGTTTGTAGTAACGACATTTTCATGTAATACGACTTCAAGGGGGAAATTTTCGATATTTTAGTGAAAATATCGTTTTAAAAGTTTTCTGTTTAACTACAAACGAAAATAAGCTCACTACAAACCTCTACTAACATACACGCACGTCTTTTAGCCACTTTCATCGTTTGTAGTAACGACATTTTCATGTAATACGACTTCAAGGGGGAAATTTTCGATATTTTAGTGAAAATATCGTTTTATAAGTTTTCTGTTTAACTACAAACGAAAATAAGCTCACTACAAACCTCTACTAACATACACGCACGTCTTTTAGCCACTTTCATCGTTTGTAGTAACGACATTTTCATGTAATACGACTTCAAGGGGGAAATTTTCGATATTTTAGGGAAAATATCGTTTTATAAGTTTTCTGTTTAACTACAAACGAAAATAAGCTCACTACAAACCTCTACTAACACCCACGCACGTCTTTTAGCCACTTTCATCGTTTGTAGTAATCGCATTTTCATGTAATACGACTTCAAGGGGGAAATTTTCGATATTTTAGTGAAAATATCGTTTTAAAAGTTTTCTGTTTAACTACAAACGAAAATAAGCTCACTACAAACCTCTACTAACATACACGCACGTCTTTTAGCCACTTTCATCGTTTGTAGTAACGACATTTTCATGTAATACGACTTCAAGGGGGAAGTTTCGATATTTTAGTGAAAATATCGTTTTAAAAGTTTTCTGTTTAACTACAAACGAAAATAAGCTCACTACAAACCTCTACTGACACCCACGTACGTCTTTTAGCCACTTTCATCGTTTGTAGTAATCGCATTTTCATGTAATACGACTTCAAGGGGGAAATTTTCGATATTTTAGGGAAAATATCGTTTTAAAAGTTTTCTGTTTAACTACAAACGAAAATAAGCTCACTACAAACCTCTACTAACACATACGCATGTCTATTAGCCATTTTCATATTCGTTTTGCAATTTCGGGTGCTGCCTTTTTTCACGAATTTTTGATTTTTAATAAAAAAAAATTGGTTTTACTACAAACGAAATTACTTTCACTACTATCCACTACATACCTAAATCTATCAAAAGAACCTAAAAAAAGCGAATTTTTCCAAAGTCGGGTGCCAAGTTCACAAAGCTTGATCTGCATCCTGGCAGCAGAGCAATGTGAGCTGCACATTTACACATCTTGCCGGGTACGAAATCCATAATTCTGTGTTCAACAACAATTATTAATAATAAATTATAAGAATCGAATTGAAGAAACAAACAAATGAAGTCATCAGTTCAATCAAATTCAACCTACGTAAAGCATAAGTACCATTGTGCTGACGTCAGCACAATGATACTTATTAAAAGCTCATTCACAATCATAAATAGTGTGACGTCACACTATTTATGTTGTTGAATGAGCTTTCGTAGCTAACTTTTAGTCAGCTTGTTTTACTACTTACTTAATAAAGTAAGAATGTCACGTGAGTGTACCTACTAACTAAAAATATTTAAGGCCCCTTTCTAAGTCACGTATAAAATATTTCAACGTACTGTGTCACAACACTAGATTGCATTGACTTTCAACATGAACAAGCCATGCATGATTACACAATCCTTTGAAATACTAGGTGGCTGCTTCATTCGTCGTTAACTAAAATCTATATGTTCTTAATTATGCTATGAGTAATTTAAACCATACAAGGGAAGAAACAACAGGACAAAGCAGTTTTCAAAGACAATCATATTCATTAAAAAAGGTTTATGAGTCAGAGCAATAATAATAATTTAAATTACTATATTCATGGTTTTTAATCAAACCCGCCCATATCCGTCCCAAAGCAGAGAAATGTCTGTCGGGATGACACCGAATGTGCTTGTATACAATTTTCAGTTCTAATCTAAACATAGTTGTCATTGTTTCAAAGTCAAGAGTACCTTTTTAGAAAGACACAAGTACACACCTACAACGCATAGAAACTAACCATAATTAGGACTGAGAAAAAAGCATGTCCTCTTATTAAATGAGACATACAGTCCAGCTAAATATTGAAATGATATACTATATAGCCAATAGCTGTGGAATAGTTCACTTCTGCTACAAAATAAATAAATAGATATTTCTGTGATAAAGAGAACATTATGGTATTTTATATACATTTTATTTGGCCCTAAAAATGGATTTTGATGTCTTCCTGTTAATATTGACTAACATTTGATGTTGTGTGCCTAGAGTCATACTTTTTGTGCCCGTTTAGGTTTATTTCAAAGTCCACTGATAGTTATTTTAGCTATGTAGGTACATGTTTTAACCATCTTAATTAATACATGTACAATTTGTCAGAAAAGATAATAAATTGACTGAATTACATATTTTGTATGTGGGAAATAATTAATGATATTGTATCATGTTTATGATAAAATTAATTTTAATTATACACCAGTTGGTATTTTTAATACAATTCATTATATTGAAGATGATCACCAGATCAAATAAGTTCATTGTTAGAAGATAACAGTCACATTTTATTTTAAGAATCAACTTCTTATAATATTTTAAAGCAGTGTAGGTACACAGACAGATTTTATTTAAGTGACACAGTAAGATAACACATAGACATATTATTTATGTAGGTATGTGCTCTTCTCCATACTTTTTTCTCATAACATCATTCCATATAGACGAAGATTAGACTGTATGTATGGCTAATATCAAATCAATCAATCATCCTCGAAACCTACTTGAGTGGCTGAGGTTACCACACTCAGAACCTCGAGTTACACCTATACAGTGTGTTACAAAAACCCTGTCTGATCAAAGAAACAGTGCTGCAAAGAAGTTGTTCAGTATTCATCAATGACTAACTTTTGATATGGAGCCACTCCTGTATTAAGAAAAAAGCAGCTGTTACATTTGAGGAGTTAAGTTTAAATAAATTAATGGAACAGCAGATTTATTTTCTCGATTTCATGGTTGACCTCATATTAGAAGTTGTTCATACAACAATCCGTCCGTTTTGAACGGACACGGTTTTCTTAACACTCTGAATTTAAAGGCATTGTGTATAGAAATATAGAACTACATTTTACCAAATAATGAATTCTTTTTATTTCATTATACACACCCACATGTATTTGGAAACAGAAAATATATTAAAATTATAGAACTGTTCAATAAAAGATCTATTCTATTTCTACTTCTTTTGTATAAAAAACTAATTGAAAGTTGTAGTTTTATAAAGTAACAAACTTTACTGTTGAAACAATGTTTCAATAAAACCTTGTGCATCAGTAAGTTTGTGTCAAACTTGGGACCACTACAACCTAAACTAAAAAGCATATTATTAAAATTTAATTTATTTACAAGTACCTATATTGAAAACTTGCTTCTTTGTATTATCTTTACAAGGGGAATTCCCTTATGATATACATTAATATTGTAACTGGCTTTGATGAGTAATATTTAAAAATACATTTTGACAGTCAAATCCAAAACTTTGAATTGTTTGTTTTGAAAATAGGACATCATAGTAAGGATAAATACTGTAAGACCTCAATGAATACATAGTTCTTTAGCATTATAACACATGGAATAAGTCTGCAAAATAAGTATTAACTTTCTTTATGTGCAAATGCATTATTTTATGGAAAGCAGCTACTCATTTGCTACAAATTGCTGATAACAGAAATGTGATGTTACAAACTGATGACCTGGTCGTATATGTGCGAATAGCATGCATAAGTCAACATTAGGCGCAAACTGCTACTTTTAAATGTCAAATCTATGTTGCAATTATGTTCTCCCGCGCAACTTGGTGAAAGTGGACAGTGGGCACTACGATAATAGAAACTATGTCAAGCATGTGATTTGAAATCACGCTATTGTTAAAACGAATAGGTAACAAACGTAAATACTCGTAAAAGTACAGACAATTTTACTGAACAGTTCTAAAGTGTTAATTGATAGGAATGCAGCGACAACAATATGTTAGGAAAACTATAATTTTAACACGAAAAAATAAAGTTCACTTTACTTACAGCATTTTTTATAACGTGTGAAGGCACACGCAGGTGTGCTAACTTAAGGTACTAGAAACCCATCTTAAACGCAATAATAGCACAGGAATAACAAATACACGTCTACTAGTTGCGAGCCATTAATGAGTAATAGTAGGGGGGGAAAGGAGGGTCGGGCGGGGAAAAGCGCGTAGCAAACGGGAGTAAAGGTAACGAAGTTGCCAGATGAAAATAATAATTTGTACCTACAGCGCCATCTACCTAAGAAACAAAATGACGCAATAGCCAATTATTATTGCGCAAAAAGTCTGTTTCAAAAGTTAATCAAAATTATGCTGAAAACCCTAAACGGTCAAAGATTCTATGTCTAATTATACAATCAAGAAAAGCTATATGTGATGTTATTCGTTCAACTTATCGCATACACTCCGGTGTCTGCGATAAGTGGACACACAGACAACGTTCTATGTAATTATTTACCACAAAAATGGTATTTAGGGCAATTATTCAAATTATGACGAACTAGTACATTTCTATTGTTATGAAACCAGGTTAGCATTTATTAACCACTTAAAACTATCATACCTTACTTTAGTAAAAGAGTTTTTCCTTCCTATGTAATATTATTTTACATTCTATTCAAAGATAAAGGGTTGGACTTCTAAATTACACTCCCTAATGGGAGCTGGTTTGATTCCCGTGCACCGTGTGGAACAATTTTTTTTTAGTATATGTTTGTGAGTAATGAAATAAATAAACTTTAATTTTTAGGTATATTCTATATCTATTACATAAAAAAATATTGTAGTGGTTACAAATACATATTATAATTTATAAATTGAGTTGTAACGAGTAATATGTTTTTGTGTAAACTGAACATTACAAAAAACACGCAAGTTTAAAACGTTTTTATTATTAAATCTGTCAATTTGATGAAAATTTCATGCTATAGCATTCTAAATTTGCCAAGTTGATCAGGGCCACAGTCTGGGTATCACAGAAATCAGGAATGCACACAAGTCGGACGCGTTGCCCATTATCACCTAAAAAAGTAACAAAACTGAGTTAATAAAAATGAGCATTTTATTTACAGTAAATTTATATATTTAAATAAAATAAACCACAATACCTTCATAAATATCTGTAGCAAATTCAGTTGAGCTGCCACTAAAATATATACTTGGACAGTTATAAATTATAAAGGGATCAGTATCTGTGCATGGGGTGCATGGTATTGTGTCAGGACAAGTAGGGGCAATGTTTCTCCATTGAAGTGTTTTCTTCATTACTTCTAGACTGTGATCAATCTTACTGTACCTCATAATATCTTTTAAAGGTTCACCAGATGTCCCCAGACACATGAAACCTGAAACAAATGATAATAATTGAATAATATTCTATACAAAATAGAATAACATAATTGTGAATGGTGATATACATACCCCCAATGTCACATTCATAGGGATTGGACACCCGGTTGAATGACTTGTATTGAATAGCTTTAGGAAATAAACCTGAAACAGAAAATGCTGTTAAATGCTGTTCATAAAAAAGTATTCTAACAATCAAGTACAAACAAATATTCTGACTTACAATGATGAAAAGGTTTCTGAGGCAACATAATTCCACTTGGGTCTTTGCTGCTAGGCATAAGGTCTAGAGGTGCCACAGCACTAACCGAAGTTGCGAAAGAGTCCATCAACTCTATTGAATCAATGAAGTCAGACTCATTAACTCCACTCTCATTTGTGTGACTTGCAAATACTCCACCTAAAAATACAATTTAAAGGAGAATAAAATAAAAAAATCCTTCCAGAAGCGATGAAGGAGTGAGTCATAGAGAGTGCCACATCCAACCAACTGTTACTAAAAACAGTTTTTAAAATGAGATAGTGCTTCAATTAGACATCAAGGATGTGCTACTGTATCACTACAAAAATTTATTATTAGTTTATAATACTAATCTTTGAAATAAATAACTGAATATTTTACCAGCTACAATAACTCTGACAATTTTAGAAACCTCCTCTTGATATTCAGTTGTGCCGGAGAGTCCAGACAGCCATTCCACCAGTAGATGCATTGAAAACAGATGATCTGCTTTTTGTGATGTATTCAACCCAGACATTAGCACAATGTACCTGTAAAAAATTAAGAACATTAATAAAAAATAAAACTTATGTGTGATCATATCACAGTAATAAGATATTTTCATAAGAACTTGGCTACCTATCTGCACTTAGTGTTGGTAATGGTTTTTGTATACCACACCCAGGCCAACACACATCTTTCACTGTAAATATTCCATCTTCATCTTCAGATCCTAAAAGATAACAAATAATGTATTTCACTCAATTCGTCTCATAGCTAGCTAGCTAACATAGCTTTTATACCATTAACTTATCATACTCATTCACAGATATATGTTTAAATCCCAATTAAGTTTAACATACCTAACAATGCACAAACCACACCAGTGACAACTTGATGAACATCAATACATTCGCCAACTAATTTAATTCTCTGGAGCTCATCTTCTAGCACTAAACTATCAGAATCATGCACAAAGTGAGTCCTGAAACAAAAAGTGCTATGAATATTTTAGTTAACTTAGGAAAATTAAATTTCATATCTCATAAACCTTACCTTGTGGGTTGCGGTATAATTTCTAACTGGTCAGACAATTCTTTAAGAATGCTAGGTTTTAATTCTTGAAACTTAAAAAGGGTCCCTATTATAATGCAACTTGTACCTTTGTCACGAAGTTCGCATAATTTCAACACTCTGTGACAGTCTGACCATTTTTTCTTAATTAAAGGAGCTAAAATATTTCGAAACGTGTTAAGTCTAGCTGAATAAATGTGGGCATATTGTTTAGAAAAATCTCTTGCAACTTCGTAAAACCGTTTTGAAGAGTCAGTGTAATCCACATTTGTTCTCTCCAATTCCTGTGCCTTAAACTTATTCGATTTATTTACGGAACTGGATTCTGATTTAAATAGCATTATTGAAAGTAGAACCTAATAACTTTAATTCGCCGAAAAAGTAAAGCAATCCCTAAAATTAAAAATATTTTCGATTTGGCGCGGCGGTATTGCTTTGCACTTCTACTTTGACAGTTGACGTTTGCGACTACAGACATTAAAACTAAGCTGTACAATAGTAGAAATCGATTCACCTCTATGAATAGTTTATACTTAAAAAATACTATTTGAATAAATTCTTCCCTTTCATCCATAACGATAGGTACTAAATAAACCAAAAGGCATACGTTTATACGTGTCGTACGTGCATCGGAGGTTTGTTTTCCTCCGCTACGGATTTTATTCACGACTTAAAGATTTTTTTTTCAATATTGTAACTATGTCATCATAATTATTGATATCATTTAATTATTTTTTTAGTTCGTACTCTGTACTCTTCAGTTCATTTATTAATAGTCTTTGGTGAATAAACTTCGGCAAAATACGAAATCGAAATTTATAAAAATGGCGGGAGTTCAAAATGTAAAATTAAATAAACTAAATATAAACATAAAAAATGCTTTGATTGTAGGTATCATTATAGCAAAAAATAGTCCCCGTACAGTAGGTTCTAAGAAGAAAAACGGTGATTCAAGGGGAGTAACATCTTTCTCTATTCGAGATTCCGATGTAGACACAATTAACATCGATGTTTGGGGTTCCGAATACTATGTTTTAACTTTTTACGAACGATTTTTAGTTGGTGATGTAGGTAGGAGATACCTTCTCTATGTAAATCCAATTAGGCAAATAAAAGGTTTAAATATCTAATCAAATTATTATATTTACAGTTGAAATAACATCTCCAAAAATATGCGTAAAAAGTGGTGACAATGAAATGTATAGACCACATGTGAGTCATTTTAATTTGATGATTTGAAATAATAATAGTTATTGAACACACTATAGCAGATTCAACATTTGGTATTATTTTCCTATTTTCTAGGTCTCATCTCCCTTTTACTTGTCTCTAAATGAAGGTTTATCAGATGTAAGCATCCACAGTGGCGATGCGTTTAGCATGTATTTGCCACTTCTCCACATACCTACCAAGCATTCATCTGGCTATTGCGGACTATCTGAAGTACTAAAAATACCAGGTTCATTGTTTACGCACCTATTAAATTTTGTACCACAATACCTACGTACCTACCTAATGATTTCATTTCGTCCATTGATAGCGTCAATCCTGTTCTAATTTAGTAATTTGAAACACGGTTTTGTCTTTACAGATGAAAGCAATAATGTTTATGTTGATTTGCTGGTGGTTGTGAAGTCAGTAAAACCAGCAAAAAGTATTAAAACTAAAGCAGGTAAGTGTACGGTAGCAAATCCTTATAATATGGAATCTAGGAGGCAATTTCACATTATTATGCTTGTTGTTTCCATTGTAGGGTTAGATATGTCGGTCCGTGGTGTTGAGGTCATGGACAATACAACTCCAGCATCAGTCACACTGGATATTTTCGACATTGACACTATCCAAAGGTTTGTCCAATTCTTATATTTTTAGTAGTAACTTTTTAAATCACATCAAATTTTCATGCAGGCATGACGAAATTATTTTCCGAACATAATAATGAGTGCACCATACATTTTTCCGGGTGATACCTACTTTGAATAACTCAATGTATTATGAGTGTTTTTCCCTACGGGCCTTCTCAATATTCTCGCCTTTAGACAAGCGGAGGGGCGAGCTGAACTCAAACCGAAAAAGACCTTACGGTGTCTTCCTTACCACCTTACGTAAGATGGATTTTAACGGTTATAGGGCAGAAGAATGGCGGCCATTGGAAAGCGTGCTCTTTGTAGCGGATGCTCGGGTAATGTGGCGCGCTCGAGCAGTTAGCGTGCAAGTGTGCGCGCGCACTGTTTTAACACATCAGCCACACACTGCGGACGCGGAGGCTCTCAGACTGCATATACGTAATCAGGCATCTGCGCGTAAGTTACATTTATATACCGTCAATAATATCAATGTTCTCCCTTCTAAATCGGTCACAGTGGCACATTTCCGAAGAGATAGGTATCATGATGCAGCTACTGCGCAAACACAGGGCACTGCACTCAATACTTCCTAGCATTCGTAGTCCAAAGGGATAATAAACTGAAAAATACATTGTACAGACGAACATAGATCATTATATAAGGACGTACCTATACATGAGACAAAAGTAAAAACAATCGAAATAAATAAGATGTGTATTTAAGGTCAGTTAAGACCGAACCGGAGATTGGATGCCTAAAAAACAATCGATCAGCAGATGGTAAATGGTACACTCCGTACATTTAGCTACGTCTAACATAGGAGTAGACACGACAGTGCCTACTTGGATAGGCATCTGCTTCGTCGTGTGCGTCGCGAAAGCCCGCGAAGGCCGCGAATCGCGAGTGTAGATGAGTTCGCGCCTTCGCGCCGTTCCCCGATCGGTGTCGGTTTTCTGTTTTACATGACGTGAAGGCGGCGGCGAGACGGCAGCGTGGGCGGCGTGGAGCGGGGAGCGGCCGGGCGCGGCCAGCGTGGCGCAGGTGCGGGACCGCCTGGCCGGCGCCGCGCCCTTCTGCGCCACGCTGCACGCGCTGCTCACGCATCTCGACTTAGACGACCTCGAAGCCATGTATACCATGCTTACACAGTCATATTCGCTCTCATAAGCCATCATCATCTTCCTTTACACTCATCACAAGCATTGCCTTTTTTGGGCCGACTTCCAGTCGATCCTGATGCAGGTCGATTAAAATATACCTACTACATGGCGCGAATGCCTGCCTGACCTCTGCAACCAAGTTAGTGCGTAATTATGAATCATCAAAGTAAGTACCTAACACTGGTTGTGAGTTTTGTCCAGCTTCAGACTTTGTAGGTACCGGTACAACGGATAAATACTTAAGTCTAAACGTGTTATAAAAGATCAGCCAGGGCAAAAGGCTTAACATGATGGCCAATACATGCTCCTTAGATATATGGTCTATCAGGCCCAAATGTCTAGGATCAAAAAATTACTCCTATAAGTCTTGTATCACACAAGAGATTGTTTCACGCTGGTAACGCTAACGAGCCGCCTGTAAAAAAAGTATTACATAGTCACAACGTGTCGAGAATAAATTTTAATCTTATGCAGGGAAAATAGTACAGAAGATAACGTGCGCGTACGGTTGGCGGACCACACTGGAGAGTTGACGGCACGACTCCCTATTAACGTTTTAGAAGATACGCTTGGATACTCGGTAAACTGAAGCTTCAGTTTTTTTTATGTATAACCTGTGAATACTTCGTACTGAGTTTTAGAATGAAAATCGGTATCTACGGGCCAACTGCGTCAAGTGCAGCTTAACATTCATACATGAATACATTCGGAACTTAGCCAAGTTTCCCCCCGTGTTATGTTTCGAAACCATCAATAATAGGTACTGTGATTTATTTCTAGACCGAGCAGCTGAAGGCCATGTCAGTAGAAAACCGTGCAGCAGTTCGCTGGGCCGTCCTACTGGAACAATGTACTGTTAAACTTGCAGCTTCGCCGCCGCGTCTGATTGTGTTAGCTTTAAGACGGGCTACACAGGCAGACCCGATACCACTCTACTAAATAAACGTTATGAATTTTAATTAGTTTGTGTTTTTTAAAGTAGATAGACATCATAGTCGTGTTTTAGTATTGACGCATGTAACTAAGTCTGATAGGTATCTATAAATAATGCGCATATTCGCTTTGCATTGTTTACTATTTAATAATTAGCTCCACACTACGCATTATCATGAAATGTAATTTCTCGGAAGACCACCCACCCTATCATGTCAACGAAGTAACTCGGCAAGGTTATCGATCAAACTGAAGCTATCTAAAGTGAGTCCGATTGACCTAAACTCACAATCATGGAGAAACCGGAAAAAACTGAACTTGTTTATGAATATAAAAAGCGTAGGAAAGATTTTGGAAGGCAAACTTTATTTGAGGATCAAGGCCCAGAAATGATAATTAGCATACCAAATAATCCCTCAATGTACTCAAACTACATTCTGCGAAATCCAGTGCACGTGGCTATCCAAAATACTGGAACAACGTCTGAGCACTGGGTAAATTCTGTGAGGTAAGTAAGTATGTATGATAATAATTTTCTTTAGGTATTTAGGGTCATAGAAAAACAAAAGTAAATATTTTACCTATCTATCTATTAAAAAGCTTAACAAACTGCATTGTACACGGTAGATGGTTTCATTAAAAATAAAGAAGTTTGACCGGTAGGTACTTACTTACCCAGGCCCAGTACCCAATGGCTGAAGAAAGCCAAAAAACGACAATATCCTTACTTTCTAGAACCTACCTAAACTCTAAGCTAACAAGTATGTAGACAAGTGTTATTCAGTTGAATAATTACCTCGACATGATTGTACGTAGAGCTGAGTACACAAGTTCCGGTGTGCTCCATGTCGAAGGTGGCTGGCCCAAAGACATAAACATGAACGATCCTGAAGCAACTCAGAGGTATCGACGTAAAATAGAGAAAGATGACGCCTACATTCACGCCGTTATGCACTTGGGACATGTAAGTGGCAGCTAACACAAAATCAATGTTTCTATAGGTACAATAGATATTAACATGTCCTAAATAGCACATTTTTACAACTTACAGAGTATGGAACACAATATACTTCAAAATAACGCCGTAGATATGTACGAGACTTATTACACAGAACTGCCTACAATACCTCCAGTTGAAAACAGTAGCTGTCACACAGTCAATGTGTATCGTGAACCAGAAGCCAGGCGACCTATCAGATCGCTATCCTGGCAATCAGACGGAGGCGCAAAGCTAGCGGCCGCCCATGCCGATATCGAACTCATTAAGAATTCCAGGAATCCACAGTATTCTTATATTTGGGACATTGGTAAAAAAAAACCTAAGAGTAGGTAACTATTAATAATAACTCAATTATAAAGTCTTATATTATTGCAGAGAACGCAAATGCGCCAGAGCTTGTAATTAGACCTCCACAGCCATTACTGGACTTGATATACAATCCCCGTGATCAACACGTTTTAATTGGAGGAATGATGAACGGACAGGTAAGTACTTATTACATACGGCCGGTAGACTACGCTAAGTCTAATCACAAGGCGTAGCACATACAAATACATACATAACATAGGTATGCAATATTTGTCCGTACTTGACCAGCAGATATGCAGTAAATCCTACTAATCTGAATGCCAGGCGAAGTCGCGGAAGATGAAAGCAAAGATCGAAAGATAAATTTGACTTCTATCCTACCGAAACGACTGGCTCAAGTCAGAATGAGACAGAAGTGCGTTAAAAACATAACCCTTCCTTTGCAGTTAGGTAAAAAAGGAGAGGGCGCTGCCTTAGGACTCGGTGACAATACAAGATACATAATAGTAGAACTGACAGATCAGAATGCCATCTATGAAACTATTTCTCATATGTAATACACCACGTGAATGTTTGCAGGTTGGTTGGTGGGATACGCGTAAAGGCGGAGATCCCGTAGGTGTCTGCCCACCGCATGTCGCACATCGAGACTTAGCAAGAAACGTGCTTTTTATAAATTCTAAAATTGGAGCAGAATTTTTCTCTTCATCCCCAGATGGTGTTGTCAAATGGTAAGTTTAATAATTCTGGCTATATAATTATTTCTTTTCCATATACCTAGATTCGTATAAAAATGTTCAATGTTCCAGGTGGGACACACGAAATATGAGTGAACCAACCGACTCTATGATTATAGATATAGTGAAAGCTATAACTGATACACAAAGTATTGATAACGCTATTGGAATAACAGCACTTGAATACGAACCAACTATACCAACACGGTAAGAAGGTACCTAGAATATGTGTCTAAGCTTTAAATAGGTATGTACCTACTTACTAGTTACTTCGAGCATAGAAATAGCTTGTCCTGCCTCATAAAGAGGTTGATGTTACCAGCACGTTTACATTTAATCTAAAGATGTTATGTTTTAAAGATATTATTTGTCGTTAGGTTTATGGTGGGAACAGAAACCGGATTGGTCATTGGAGGAAACCGAAAGGGTAAAAATGCTGTTGAAAAACTGCCGACGAAGGTAGGTCTCGGCCTATATTTTTATTAATTTCCTAGTACTGTAAAATAGTATATTAATAGTAAAATTTGACGGAC
The DNA here is from genome assembly GCA_946251915.1 of Abrostola triplasia. Classification (NCBI taxonomy): domain Eukaryota; kingdom Metazoa; phylum Arthropoda; class Insecta; order Lepidoptera; family Noctuidae; genus Abrostola; species Abrostola triplasia. The sequence continues at coordinate 6,241,720 of OX276433.1, forward strand.
TTAATATACATCTATGACAGTGTTGTATTGTAATTTGTAATTCATCGAACTGATACATTAAAAGTGAAATTCATTGTAATCGTATGAATGTCCTTGCGTTATTTCAGTACGAAGCACACTTGGGCCCCGTATACGCCTTGCAAAGAAACCCGACATTCCCCAAAAACTTTTTAACAGTCGGTGATTGGACAGCTCGAGTTTGGAGCGAAGACTGCCGTGAGTCGGCCATACTATGGACCTACTCCCACCGCACGAAACTCACTTACGGTGCATGGAATCCTATTAGGTAGGAACAACATTTTGTTATATATGCGATGCTCATAAATATGGGCCTCGCTTGAGATTTTAACTATTTGGGCAAAAATACATGCAAGTAGATAGATACCTACGACAATACATGTGGTAGGTATACCTAAAAGAAAAATTAAGGCCTTCGTATTTAGGACATATAAACTAAGATGGACATGGAATTTCTAGGTTTTCAATGTTAATGGTGACGCAATGGGATGGATGCCTGTCTTGCTGGGATTTATTACGAAGACGAAGCGCTCCTATTGTCACTGCCCAGATTTGTGATGAACCGTTATTAAGTCTGCGCCCGCATGAAGGAGTATGTAATCGATAAAAACAGTTTATTTAACAATACCTTAACTGGTTGGGTTTGTAAACTGTAATATTTAAATCTTTGAATTTTAGGGTCTATTGGTTGCCTGTGGAAGCAGTAAAGGCACAGTATATTTAGCTGAACTCTCAGAAAACCTTGGTACGGCGGATAAAAATGACAAACAACTATTAACTCACGTAAGAAAATATAATCATGATATAACCTAAACATTAATAAATAGATGCTTCTTCATTGTCATCATTTAAGTCCAAGTTTGAATTGTCAACCTTATTTTTATTGCCCCCAGGTTTTAGATCGCGAAAATAAAAGGGAGCGAATTCTGGAAGCTCGTATGCGAGAATTGAGGTTAAAAATGCGTCAAGGTGGAGACCAAGGCCAGCAAACCGTAGAGAGTGACCCTACGAGCAATGACAGAGACCTCGAGGAGGCTACAGCAGAGTACACCCAGACCATCAATGATCTGCAAGCCCAGCAGAAAACGGATCAATGAGACAGTTGGACATTGACAAGAATTTAAATAGGGCCACCGATTTCTTTATGCTCATTGTTAGGCGCTTGTGAAAATGCGATAATTGATCTAGATTCTAGATTAATTATTATTCAAGTAAAAAAGGTTTTATTATCATATACCTAAACCATTATTAGCAATTGACTACGCAACGCAAGAGTCAAATATACAGGGTGATGTATCTAATCGGTACCTGTAAACATTCCATATTATGAATGTTCGAGTATTTAGGCGTTCCATGTATAGTGGTCAATCAATTGACATTCGCATATGATATTGGCACAGTACACCCCTACTCAAACAAGTCTCGGGGCCAATTACGATAAAAACTACAACAGTATAAATTTTCTGTGCCAAGAAACATACCCACGAACCTGAAAATTCACCTCCATACAATAACAGTAGACAGTTATAATTTACTATACTAATTAACTCTTTAGCATAAATGACGTTCTCAGTGTTTAGAGCATAGAATAATGAATCATTGCAGGTGATTAGCATATTGACGAAGTACGCTGTCAACGAGTTAAAAAGATATTAAAATTAAAATAAAAAACCTTAATTTTAATACAACTTTTATTTAGAAATAAACTTAATCCTAATATCACGCCTGATTTTCCGTCTGATGTGCACAGGCCCTAAACGCATTATGTTTGCCGATGGAATCTAGAGTTGTGAAATACCTAACTGTTCTTAATAAATAGTTACTAAACACTGGTCAGTCTGATACATGGTAATTTGTAAAACATTTTATCTTAGACGTTAACTATGCCTTTGTCTTTTGAAACTAACAAAAACACCTACCTACTGGTGCTGGTACAGCCAAATTGTTAATTCATACAATTATTTTCTTTGCTTTGATTTCTTATTCTTAGCTGAAATACAATTATTTAGTAGGTAATGTCGTATCATAATTATCTTGTATTTCAATTTAAAAATATGTAATAGGTACGACTGCCAAGACACATAATGCCAGTCAACAATATTGCTCTTTCGTTATTTAACTACTTTTACAAATTTATCTTTATTGTACATTTAAATATTATTTGTTCTTGTTTCAATGTGTTATGTGGAGTGCACATTGTTATTAATATGAGATGCAAATCGTGTAAGCCTTTGATATGCTTAAAGGTATGTTTTAGCATGTATACGTTACTTCAGCTTAAATTCGCCTTTAGTGAATGCCACGAAAGACCAACGATGTTCGATATTAGCGCCGACACCGCTGGTGGAACGTTCGAAGACATCAGTGTGTTTCTGCAGCACGTGGTGTATTGTCGCCTGCGACACGTGCGGGAAAATAGCACGGACGTAGGACACCACGTAGTCCAGGCTGGCTCCTTGAGGGTGTACCTGCGTACAGAATGATACAATCAAAGGAAAATTATGAAAACCTCAACAAATCCACGGACGATAGCGAAAACATAAATGCCAACTATTAGGTCCCTAGCAATCGTCTTAAGATTTATAAAATGACTCCATTTGGCTAATTATCCTTCGCAATGTACAGTCAGCATCATAAGTACCTCATTTTACTGTTATTTGTATTTACTTTTTCTGTTTTAGTTGTAAGAACTAAGTATTGTATTTTAACGTATTTTTACCCTGTGTAAGCCTATATATATAGTTTTAATCGGAACTGTGCAACGCCATGATTGGTGTCTGTTATGTTGTGCATTTCTGTTTATATAAAAAATAACCTTATGACAAATAATAATTAAAGAAACACATCGATTCAAATTATTGTTTCAAATTACAGAAACGACCAAAACATGATTTGAGAATATTTAAGTCTTACGATATAAGAAGTTGTCCTATAATTAAATGTATGTTAAAAAAAAAACAATATTCAGCTACATATAATGCTGACTGTACAAAATAAAATACGATATAGATACTTACCTATTATGATCAAAACGTAACACAATCCATTTATGAATTATGAAGCCGTATTATATATTGAACAGCTTGTGTTAAATGTTAGTGTAATAAAAGACGACCTATTTGACGCAGTGGCTAATTGGACTGCTACGCTAAGGGTTGCGGCCTTGCGGGTTCGATTCCCGCACGGGACAAAAACTCGTGTGATCCACAGATGTTTGACCCAAATCTGGGTGTTTGTGTATGTGATGTTTCATGTTTGTGGAACGTAAATTCCTAGTGTGGGCCGACGTTTTATTAATAAAAAATGTTTGAATTGGAAATGTTTGAAATGGTTGAATCTGCTAATATGTTATGACAGACAGAGACTGTTTGATTAATTTTTATGTAGGTACCTATTTCTAATACACGAACGAAGAACTACACGGAGAAGTCCTATCAACATAATTTTATACCAAAATATAAATTATCGAACTAAATTTGCACCTTACAGGGATTTTTATGTTATTTAAATAGCTAACGCCAAAAGGTTATTACAAATATAATGCTAAATACTAAAAATAACAAAGACACTCTTTGACAATCATTTGTGATTTAGATTCTTTGTGACGTAATGGTGTGAGATGCAATGCAAACTTAACTCCATCGAGTTTCATATAAGTACTAATATCTTACTTGTAAGAACGCCGACATGATTCCAATCAGCTTAGCCTCGCCGCAGCCTGCCTCGACAGCGTCCTTCAGATGCACCTCGGAGTCCAGATCTTCAGGCAGCGGCGGCGGAGGAGGCGGCTTCACGATCGGCGACGGCAATGGCGGCTGGTAAAATTATAAATTAAAGTATTCAAAGAGGAAGTATGACTTATACCACACCTGTACCACAAATTCCTGCATACCACAAAATACATTTTTATGAAAGACGATAATGAGAGACAATCGGCGATGCGACTGTCAGTTCAGTTCAGACAGTATGTCTTCTATACTGTTTATAATATAATATTACAAAAAGGCAAATTTTGTTCAATTGTTTGCATGTTGGGCGTAATCTCTGGAATAATTCTAAAAAACCAAGACCGGCTTTTAGGCAAATAAAGTTATAAAACCCACTAGAAGTATTTTAAGCGAGTAAACTTAACATAACATAACATCATGCCTGTATTTCCCGAAGGAGTAGGTAGAGGTGTACATATAGTACACCCACATTTCGCCAGTTATGTTTAAGGTCCCAATGTAATAGGGGGCGAGCCTATTGCCATCAACCGGGCACAAATCCAGACTCCGTGCTCCTACTGGGAATTGCCTAATGGAAAAATCCAGTAACACTTTGGCCGACCCGGGATTCGAACCCAGGACCTCGTGCTCAGCAGTCGCGCTCAGCAACCACTAGACCAACGAGGCAGTGAAGTAAACTTACATTCTTTTTATTTTCTATGGCTCCTTGTAATGCTTGTCGTGCTATGAACTGTGCCTTAAATTTTTCCATTTCCTTCTGTGCATCTGTTTTTATAACATCAACTTCATTTTTATAGGCTTCCAACTGAAATTGGAGGCTCTCATTCTCTCGCTAAAATGATAAAACCATATTATTAGTCCTCGTATCTTTATCTAATAACTAGGATTAGTTATGATTTGTTTATTTAACAAAATTATACTTAAACTTAAAACTGAGATAATTTCACCTTTAATTGTTGGACATCTTCAATGGCGTTATCTGATGTCTTGTTAATGCCATTTAAATCGCCGTCATCACTAAAGAACTTCTCATAGAATTCTTCTTTCAGAGAATTAAACTCCTGAAACATTATTATTGAATGATTAGACCCTAAACAAAATTATATATCTTATAATATGTGGATATTTAAACTTTTGGTAAAGAATATTTGCCCCCTTGAGACACTTTTTTACACCCTCAATTACCTGTTTCTGCTGTCTTCTCGATCACCTAGATAATTCGCCATTCGATACATTATTAACTATTCGCAGTTCAAATATGCTTGAACTTGATACTTACTTATTAATTTATTAACACAGGTGTTCAAATTTTATTTTGATATACATTATAAACGGCAGCTATATCACGAACATTATTTGTAAAATATTCAATAATAACATTTATTGTTTCCTAACAAAACAACAATTGCTGTAGATACCTGTGTCATTTTCTGCCATGTCTCAATGTTCTTTCTCTGTGGCTTAGTGAAGTGATCCCATACACGCTGATGCGTTGATGCGGCAAACACTTTCGCCACCTGTTCGACTGAGGTTCACAAAATTATGTTAAGAGGTCCGTCTTTGGTCATGTGACCAAAACATACCGTCGTACTTTCTCGATCAGTCGTCCCAGGCTCTCAATACTGTGGTTAGTTACGTCGCAGTCACACGCAGAATTATACGTCTACCTATCTCAGGCGGGGGTCGACGGGCCAATGTTGCGCACACGCTGCACCTCGCCTTACACGAGACGACGTAAGACATTTTACTGTGTGACAACACACAGATGACCCAAAATGTTTTGACAATTTATTTTTAACTAATTGTAATATAGGTAAGTAATTTCTAGAAAAATAGCAAACATGAAATCGATAGTTAAAATTAAATTGTCTAAACCTCTTTAACTTACAAAAATACCCAACTTTGGGCATTGATACTGTTGCTATGCTACAAAACTCTGGCCTGAAGACGTCTGGTGACCACGGGCGATCCATTGACTATTATAGACTACTGACCATGAACTAGAGAGCGACCATTTGGCAGAAATTCTTAAAATTTGAGGGCTTTACACTTCAAATAAAGTGTTTAAACAGAAGCAACTTACAATATTGCGGGCTGTTTGAAACTGCATGCAACACTTTGTTTTATGACTCTCCAAACAGTAAAAATAAATGTTTTGATTTATAAGGTTTTTTTTTGCATTAATTATTTTATTTATTTAAGTTTTTATTATGTATTATCTGAAAAAGTTGTGACCATCTTACCTTTGAAATATTTTAAAATCAAAATCAATATTGTAGAATGTGCATGGAACTAGAGATATAATTAAGAGTAACATCAGACCATCACCACTTAAGGTGATTAGGAGAATATCATTCAGTATATTTTTTTTATTTCAGACAACTTACGTTGCTCAATGACATTTCCAATGTGGTTCTTGACTCTCTCCTTGCATTCTTGTAATTCTTCCTCTGACTGCATTTTCTCATTGAAAAGTCTACGAATTTGTGCATTGGTTGCTTGTATCATGGAGTAAAACTGATTTGCATTCTTCTTTGAACATTCCCCTCGTTCTAACCAAGCTAGCAGTGTCTGTAAATTTATTATACAAAATGTCTATTAGAAATATTCTATTACACTTCATGAACATACATATTATTAATAGTGGTGATACTTACTGGCAGAGTAGTAGAAAAGTGTTCTTCACTTTTAAGTTTTTCTGCTAACTGCATCATTGCAGCATTAGAAAAAGGTTGAATTCTGACTGGTGAAGGTGATCTCTTATAATTGGGCTGAGACCGATTAGCCATTTCATGTTGAGCATTCAACTGTTGCAGCTGTGCCTGGTGTGCACGCAAAGCTTGTCTTTGACGACGCTCGTAGTCATTCTGATCATCTCGACTCTGTAAACCAATTTTTTTTTATAATATTAATTAATAGAAGTGTGCCAGATGGCTGTGTGCAGAGGACGGCGCCTGCCACTGCTGGTGCTACCGGCAGCTAGAACAAACCTGCTCGCAAAACACCATTTCACGCAAGCTTTACTTACTATTAAGTTAGTACCTAGCTATTGCATTGGGTAGTACACACCAGTAATGATAGTTTTAAGGTTTTGTTAACATGTTCACTGCGACAAAACACATACGCTGCGTATTGCTAAATTTGCCACCGGTGCGGCGCGGCGGCGGCCACGCACCTGTTGTAGTGTTGTCCCGTGCCGGTGGCCCGCGCGTGAGCAGCTAAAGTGCTAACCGATAGGCGCTTTTTTCTTGAATGCACACTAAATCAGTGAATTTATTACTGTTTTTTTCTATCTTCCAAAAACGGCAATATAAAAGGATTAAATCAAATACGTTAAAGTTTCAATTGTTTTGACATTAGCATTTAATCAATTTTAGTAGGTAATGCATTGTAATAAAATACCTTTCAATTAGGGCTAAATAAAACAAAATCTTAAACAATAGACGCCTTAGCGATAAATATACAAAGAAATAAGCCGTCGTTTTGGGATTTCGAAGTAATAATACTTAAATCAAAATAATAATATGACCACTTAATGTGGTTTGCGCCTTACAAAATTATTTTCCAAATGTTACGCCGTGGGTATAATAAGTCTTGTTTTTATCTAAATAAATAAATAAACTATTGTTTATGTGTAATATTGAAAAAAGGGTCTTATAGTAAACTACTTACTAATGCATAGTCCACATGTAACCAGCCAGAAGTTGAATGTGAATTCTCATCTTCTTCCTCCATCTTGTCATCCTTATCTTTGGTACCACTAAGTTTAATCCGATATCCAGATATCATCATTGCTTGGTCCACACACTCTTCCCGATCAAAACGGATGTGACAAAAATTTTTCTTTGACAATCTCAAGGTATGTATTCTACCATATGTCTCAAATATCTCTCTCACTGTGCTTTCTCTGATCTTGTCAGGTAAGCCTCCAACAAATATAGTTCGGCAACCAGGAGGTTTTGACCTCCGTGGAGGTTGTGGTGTGCCTGCATTTGGTGGAATAAGCTTAGCATGTTTGAAAACTATTTCTTTTTTCTCTTGCATGGATGACATGTCCCCACCTATATTAGAATATAGTCCCATCAGTGCAGGATCCACCATCATGCCACCTATCATGCTCATGTCCATGGCAGAAGCAGTAGCAGGTGTCATAGATTGTCCAGCGATAGCTGTCACATCTATTGTTGCTTGTGGAACCATCTCCATGGGTGTTCCAGACATCATCTCCATTCCTGCAGTAGACATCATGCCTCCACCCATCATTGCACCAGGCATCATCATGTTTGGATACATTCCACTTGCCATCATCATGTTAGCTAAAATGAAACTTATTAGTACTAACTTGTGAGATTAATAGGATAAAATATTACTTAACAAATGGTGTATCAAACCATATATTACCTTGTGGATACATATTTGTCATCACCAAGGGATTTATGACATTGGTCAAGTTATTTTCATTAGATTGTTTAGCTATATCTTGAACTTTGTTGTCACGTCTGCGAACCACATTATCATTCCTCAAAGGTGACCTGGACCGATCTCTTCTTATACCTGTAAACATACAAACTCTACATTATTATGAAATATAAACACCTTTATTTTAGGTAGTTAAGTCCCAGGGTATTAATTAAAAATATATAATAATAAAACTTTTTAATGCAAAGTAAAGCAACTATCAGCAAGTGCCTTTAATATTTACTTATTAGACAGGTCCTTAAAAGTACTGTAATGTTATGGTACCAGAAATGTATCATGTAAATAGTTAATCTCAACAAAAAACACAAATAATAAGTCCCTATTTGGTTAAAACGAACTACCCACAATACATGTAGCAAAGCCATGTTCTTTTTGTTTGGATAATTACCTTGCATGGTTTTATGCTACTACACTGATATTTCTATAGTAAGCAGGCTTTGAGTTACAGATTTAACAATAACTGTTGTTTAGTTAAGATCACACATTCATACACTAGTTTATAATTCCTATGTATACAATTTCAGTAGTAATTAAATAAAGTATTCTCTCTTCTATAAACTTAACTGTCAATCAGACACTTGACGTTGACTTGACAGGACCTCACCATAGACTACAATAGACTACTCAGAGATTTGATATCAGTGAGTGAAAATCAGCTTATAGACTAATGCGGTCGTTTAGAGAATCCGTTCCTGACAGGTCGTGATCGAAAAGACGATATAACGTTGATATTTTATAACTGTTTATTTGCTATAATAATGAATAATATAATGAAAATGTATTAATTATTTAATTCTTTGATGCTTTTTAACTTTTTATTTTTGTATATATTGTTTTTATTTTGTATTAGAATTAAGTTGTATATTATATTTGTAAAATAGTATGTTAATCTATAATTAAATGAATTATCTTATCAAGATAATTCATTTAATTATAGGTTTAAAAAAAAAAAAATTAAAAAAAATGATAAAAAGAAGAATGACGAAACGAATATATGAGGCGAGTGTTAGTGGAGTATCGGAAAGGGGAAGACCTAGGCGAACATACCTAGACCAAATCGGAGATGTTCTGCAAAAACAGCAAGTGAGGAGTACCCTCAACCGAAGAGCGTGAATGAGGAATGTGATGCGTGTGAATGAAGCCAAAGAAGTATGCCAGGATCGTAGCAAATGGAAAACCGTGGTCTCTGCCTACCCCTCAGAGAAACAGGCGTGACTTTATGTATGTATGTAACAATGTTGGCCGTCATAGCAGGCCGTCGTAGCAAGCAATCGCATCAAGCCGTCGTAGCAATGAATGCGTTTTGGTTTTGTATAAAACCTTTAATCTTAAATTAGGGGGCCCCCAACAAAGTTAGATACAGGGCCAGTCTAAGGCACGTTACGCCATTGTTTTAAAGAAGTTGTTTTGTAGTTAATGTTAAAAACAAATTTTTAGCTACTTATGGTGCTGACTGTACATGTCTGGCCTTAAAACAGCCAAAGACCCTGAGTTACTTCGGCATTTCTTCTAAAAAGTAGATAGTCCATTTACAGAAATTGCGACTTTTTTTTATGGTACTCTATTTGGACACTGACATTGACAGTACTAGTAAATAATGGAAATATCTGTGGTTGCCGCGAATATTTATTGTTTTCGAAATGAAGATTTGCTCTCACAAAGAATAATAAAATGTTTGTTTTAGCTGAAATGAAAGATGTTATCAGAATAACTCCAGAACATTTTCATCAAAGTTTAACTGAGTCAATTACAACATTACTCAATAGAAAACTTGCCAACAAAGTATGTTCATAACCTCATGTTATTAGTGTTCTGTTTTTACACCTATTTTAATCAATGCACAATATAAATAATCGCCTATTTGCTTTCTGTTCATCTACAGTTCGTATAAATCGTTACCATGCTAATGGTCTTGTAATATTGTTTCTTCATTTTTAGGTAGTATTGAATGTAGGGTTATGCATAGCTTTGTTTGATATAATAGACATTGGACATTCTTACATCTTTCCTGGCGATGGTTCATCTCATACAGAAGTTAAGTTTAGATATATTGTCTTCCGGCCTGTTGTTGAAGAAATACTTATTGGAAAAATAAAAAACTGTAGCAGAGAAGGTGTACATGGTATGTCATTTTCTGTACCCATATAGTTTGAACTTTCCTTTTGTTCACATTATACACTTTATTACCTCTTTTTACCTCTGTACCACTGTTCAACGCCAGATTGTTAATACGAGCAAACTGCACTTCATATCATGTGGGAGTGTGGTCTATGGCAGAATTAATGTAACCTTGTGAGGCAGCATACATGCTACGTCCGGTGTAATTTATTATGAGGACCTTGTTGCGACCAGATGAAATTTCAGTGTTTTCAGACGTTTTTGCCATCCCTACTATTGGAATCAAAATAACAACCCATTCGTTTTTAACTTTTATACTTATCTCAGTTGTGTATACATTATTTTACTATGCTTTTGGCATATTAATCTTTGTGTCTCCCGCTTGCTATGGAGGAAAGTGGAATCTAAATTTATATTCCTACTCATCCTATATATTCTTTATGATTAATTTGTTGCGGGTTCCAAGACAGTCAAGTCATTTCTTTGGGACACCTCGATGGTTCTCAATGGTTATCATTGCATATCCTGGCTTACAGGAGTCGCAATGATGGGCATGAGCAGTGGGCTTGTCCCAATAAAACAAATAATTGAAAAAGTACCTTTATTATACTGTACATTTTATATTACAGTGACCCTAGGATTTTTCGACGACATTGTAATACCAGTTAATGCACTCCAACACCCTTCTAGATTCGATGAAACTGATCAAGCATGGGTATGGGAATACCCTAAAGAGGATGGAGAAAAGCATGATTTATTTATGGATTCTGGTAATTATTTAATTTTAATACATACTTAATGTTACACCTGTTTCCCTGGGGGTAAATATAATAGTATCACATTATTATGATTTATTCTATAAAAGATGTTTAACAAGACTGCTATTTTAAATGTGGGTCTTGTTTCAGGTGAGTCAATAAGATTTCGCATTACAAGTGAAGCATTTGAAGAAAGTTTACCAACCGGCCCTCCTGGCACAGAATGTACTTTACAAACAGTGGCACCTTACAGAATAGTTGGAGGTATTAATGAGCCCGGACTAGGTCTTTTAACCTGGTGGGAGGCCCCAGACCAAGATGAAGGGGATGAGAACGATGAACAAGAAAATGATGAATAAAAATATTGTAAAATCTGTTTTTCGTTATTCTTGATAAAACTCCTGTAGAGACAAAGACCATGTTGTATGGTAATGACATTAATTAATTGTACTTCAGACATAAAACTATTTACAAATTGCACCATGTAGGAATTAACCAGAATGCACCTGCAGAATTATAGAATAGGCTTGCTACATAAGTCTTTTGTGTGTAGGAATGGGAGAGTATTAACTCCTGTTTAAGAGTCAGAGTATCAATATAATATATTTTATTGAATATGCGAACATGCTCGAGGCCGCGCGAGGTTTATTCCACGGTTTAGTTTACGCTGACCCCTTAGTAGATTAGGTACCTACCTACCCATTTCGTTTAGAGATTACAGGTGCAGTGTTTAACATTAGCTTTATTTGACATAAGTCATCCAATCAAATTTAATCACATACTAATATTGGAACAAGCTTCACACATCCTTATTATGAACAACATTATTATTAAATTGCTAGGTGGTAGAACAGAAACTGAGTTCAGGGGGTCCAAGGACCAAAGGCTTTTTATGCACTAGGTTAGCTTAATTTCATAATAGCTCACCGTTCACTGCAAAAATGGGTATAGATGTCTGTAGAAATGAAAACAAATAAATATATGCAACAAATATATTTTTTTTTTAACATTTTTTCATGCTCATTCAGAAAATACAACAATATTTTATTAAATATAATAATAATAGGATAATACGATCGATTATTCATATAACACTAACATGATCAGACAATATTGATAATGATATTCCTATATTACTACTAAGTGCAAACAATAACAGCCAAACATCACAAAATTTATGCGCACGTTTACAATAATAACGTCTAAAATAAGAAGTTTGCTATAAATATATGTATAGACAAACAAAATATATTATTTAATTATTTGTTCGATGATTCATCTACAAAATAGGTACCTACTAGCAGTCCAACTATATAACTACATATAACTGAGGTTAAATCACAGGTTGTAGTGAGATATTAGCAACACAGGCATTAGATGTAAATTCTGAATGTATAATAAATAAATTACAATAATTTATCATGATCGGACTGATAACTTTATTACACACAGTAGACTATACATTAAATATCAACTATTTTAACTAGCAGGCGGTAAAATCAGTAGTTTCTTGACGACGCTTAAAACTAAACATTGCACTGTATAATACGCATTTGTCATTAATTATGTTGAGATCAAAATGTAGAAACAGTTTGGGAATAAAAAGGTATTTTATTTGATTACGTAATAACATAATATGATCACAAAAACTTAGATTAATTAACTAAAGTTTTCTTTTAATTTTGATGCCAAAACCTATTTAAAAACATAATATTATTTTTGGTCATCATCAGCACCAGAAAAGTTTGTACCAATAACTACTCACAAGTACATAATATGCATTATCATTTAATTATATACTTATTTAGGAGTAATTCTGTCCACTACATTCAATAACCGCCAATAATTGCGTATATAGACATTTTGGTTTTAGAAACTATGACATACAAACTTGATAAAGAGTAAGATAAAATTTATTTTCCCATATAAGATCCCATATAAGGTATCATAAAAGCTAAAGCTATTCGAAGCTGGAAATAAACTGAGTAGTGTTGGCATATTCGTCGTGGTGTCAATCATTGGTTCTAAACATTATTTAAATGTGTAGAGAAGCGGTGAGTTAGTGAAATGATGGGCGTTGTTGATGTGCGCAATAAGTCGTCCATCGAGGAGGTGACGGCCGTACTGGACCGCTTCGTGTTCGTCCTTTGCAAGTCCGCAGTTGATTAACCAGCGAACCAAACATGAGCCACGGAAAACGCTTCGATAAGTACGCATGCGCCATCTAGGAAAACAAAAATAATGAGTAAATTAGATAGTTTATGCATTTTAGTATGTTTGTATGCAGTTTTATCATGGTCTATAGAGCCGCGAGCCTTATGATGCGTATTGACTAAACTAAATGACTCACACGATCTCATTTTACACAATAACAAGTAGATTGGTTACATAAATAAGGAAGGTGATATAAATACCTTGTATCTTTTGCAATAGCTTCCTTGCATCGTTCCAGGTGATGGGTAATAAATTGATCGCAAACATGTTTCGTTTCGAAGCTCAAGTCTTCTACTGGAGGTAGTACCACTGCGTCTCCGCCATACCTGCATAAGTTTTAAGGATTGAGAACTTTTCCACGAAAGACGCAGGCAGAACGTCGACCTAATATTCATAGTACCTATCACTATCCACCAATATAGTCAATTGTGAGATGTTCCTGGAAAGCCTATTTAAAATGTAGTTAAGAGTTCACATGGTTAATATTTTTGTGAAATAAAACTTTATATTACGACAATAAAGGTAATTATTCAAAGCTCACCATTTAGTCTTCAAGAATCTCATTGTAGGAACCAGGACTTCGTCAGGATCTAGTCCGAATAGTATAAACATAACCAACGCTTGTCCATAGTTGGCTACAATGTCCAGAAATTGGATCTCTGCAAACACTCCGCTCTCGTCCTTCAACATCATGCGCCACGATGTGTAAGTTATACCCTGAAATATATTTATATAGAATTACGTTAATTGAACAAAACGTCATAAGAAGTACACTAGGTATTTTACTTGAATCGCCTGTTAGTAGGATCATGCGCACTAACGTTCAGAATCTGTACAAATATTTGCAAGTCACACAAATGTTGGTCTCGTCAAGGGATCGAAAATGCAACCTCAGGGGTCGAGACTCGAGAATTATGAAAAAAATGCTCGAAGACGAACATCAGTTAACAGCATGGAGTGACTCACAATGAACATGCAGAGGCTGTAGACGATAATAAGCACGGTGTGTTTGAGCAGCTGTCCGCCGCTGCCGCGGGCTTGCTCGGGCGGCAGCAGGCCGAGCGAGCCGGCCGCCCGCTCCAGCTCCGACATGTACGAGCACGTGCCCGGCGCCTGGCAGCGAGGCTTCTGAGACGCGGGACACGCGCAATCCCTACGAATTATACGCATTGTTTACGTTTCTTGACCTTGCTGTCTACTCGAAAATAAATAACCATGACTTATAGGGTTGTCCTAAAAAGTTTAAGTCGGATTTATACGCAAAATATTTTCGTGTTTATTCCACTTCCACCTAAGTGATATTTTTAAGAAAAAATAATGTTTACATACTTTTTAGGCAATTTTTTTTATTTTTTCCTCTCAATGTGTGTACGAGACAAAAATAATACACTTTCATTACTATTTTACTGTCTTGAACTTAGATTAATTTGTCTTATGAGCTTATCAAATCGAGCTCAGAAATGTAAGCACTGGGCAGATGGCACATCACTGATCCACTACACCAACTGTTATTTATATGGTTTTTCATTTACAAATATACTAAGAATAATGAAAAGATTACACAGTTAGACGTAGCTTATTATTAGGTCGTCTAGTATTATGATATTTGTCACTTACTTGTCATTCCCGATATCTTCGATATCATGTGAGTTAGATAATCCGTTCTCACAGTTCGGGTCATCTGAACAACATCCTCCATTTTGCTTATTAGGCGACGGAGATGCAGTTATAGTGCCGTAACAACCTACAATTAACAGAATCTTTATTATATCTACTTAAAATGGTTTTATATTATGCTTTATCTCACAGATCGAGCGTAGTAACTATGTAGCTGCAAGCTCCCTTTTAGATATTATTAAGTTAACTTAATTTAAAAGATTTTGGTTTACTATCGAACTATATAGATACACGTAATTTACCCCTCAATATAGACTTGATCAGAACAACTTGACAAAAATAAATATAAATGTATTCTTTGGCTCTGTTTTGTTGCTTATTGGCAGATTGATACATTACCACTGGCTGGTATAGGCGGCGTTTGAGACGGAGGTTCAGCGTTGTCGATCAAGCTAGTGGACTCCTCGCGCGGGCTCGTGTTGCTCGCTACTTCAGCCGACAGCGTGGCGAACTGCGCGCTGCGCCGACGGAATCTTATGTACAGTGTTAGACATCCAATTGTCACTGAAATATATTAATGTTTGTTTATTTTTTATTATCTGTACTTTTATACTCCTCATTAGCCGGAACTCGTCCACTATTGAACAAAGGCCTCCTCCATGGAGTGGGGGACGGGGATTGCCATAATCCCCACGCTTGGCAAGCGGCCTTTCAGATTCTTATTATCAAGCCTTTTGTGATTTTGATCTTAAGTTACGCAAAAATTTGAGTTTAAGTTTATTAAGGACCAAAATGAGAAATGCTGCGAATCTGTTAATAATTTTAAATGTTAAAATATTCTGGGGATGGTCAGTAGTTTCATTTTTGAATGTGAGAAGTATCTACTATAACACACACACACATAACATCACGCCTGTATTCCCCGAAGGGGTAGGCAGAGGTGCACATATAGTACACCCACATTTCGCCAGTTATGTTTTAGGTCCCAATGTAATAGGGGGCGAGCCTATTGCCATCAACCGGGCACAGATCCAGACTCCGTGCTGTTACTGAGAATTACCTAATGGAAAAACCAAGTAACACTTTGCCCGACCCGGGATTCGAACCCAGGACCTCGTGCTCAGCAGTCGCGCTTAGCAACCACTAGACCAACGAGGCAGTCATCTACTATAAACACATACCAATAATGCAAAATACAAGTAGGCAGAGCCGTATAGCGTCAGTAGCCTTGCAGTCCAAGTCTTCGCTGCCCTTGGTCGCCAGTAACACTGCCACCATCACCGCAGGAGCTCCCCACGCCACGAACCCTAGCACTGGCCATAGCGTCACCACGAAACACGGACCACGACTCTGTACAAAACAAATTTTCATATACCAGTCAAAATTACAATAACATACCGCATCATCAGTCAATATTCCACGAATCCAGCCTTGTTATTAGCATTTAGATGACTCACCGGTAACCATAGTGACACGAAATATATTTTATGTCTATAAACACTAGAAATTCGTAGAAGGGATCAATCTACTTCTAGTTACCTACCTCAAATTACTGTGATTACCTGCAACATTAGTAGCCCAACGGAGAGCATAGAGGTCCACAGGAGACAGGAATACATGCTGAATATTCTGAGAGCTTGTTGGACCGTAGCATGCCACGATGGAGTGTAGGCTGTATAGGGTCCTCCCCAAACAACGCTAATGGCCAGAAGCAACTGAAAAATTTAAAAATACCGTCGTAGCTAATCAGCACATTGACGTCCAATACGAAAAGTTGAAAAAACATACTGCACGATTCCTATTGCTAATAGATATCTTACCTGTGATACAGCCAAGCACAGGGTAAGTCTATGTGGCATTCGCTTGTACTTTTTCGTGATCGTGAATACAAAAAGTATCCATGCTGAAGTGATTAAAGCCACAATGGACAGATCGAACCCAAATTTCTTTAATTGTTCAGCAAAATCTTTGTTAATCGCTATCATCTGTGCCGACATGATCATCATTGGCGCTGACAGGAATGTACATATTACCATTGACGATGCCATCTAAAAGAAGAATATAATAACATAAATATCGTAAGCAAAACATAAGAAACGTGTATGCACATTTCATTTTCTTGTGTATTACTCACTCCTACTCACCAAATCCATCTCTAATTGATATAAATTAGAGAATACAAACACTGCAGGCGCTGTCGGTATTGTTCCGTACAAGAAGGCGTAAGTGGAGAGTGATAAAGTTTCACTCTCGTTTGTACCGGCGTGCAGTCCACTCACACTTTCTCTCATCACCACTGGAAGTACAATTCTATAACAAAAAATTTAATAATACCTCTTAAAATCCACTGCGTCTGATACAATGTCTCATGAGTATTGTCGCATTTCAAATTAACTGAACATTCATCAACATTCCAAAACCTAAAGAGTAAATAACTTTGTTACAGTCATGACTTATAAATGAGACATTTGCAATAAGTCATGAATAATACTTGTGTTGGGTAGGTACAGTTTTTATTTATCATTTTCCTATTGGTATTGCGTATTTATTATTCTTGAAATTAACATAACAGCGTCCTAAAATAATAATACTTAACAGAGTCATAACTTACAATTTAACCATAATCAGGACACATGGAAGTATGAGAGCTGGCCCTCTCAGTCTGTGAATCTGTCCAACCATCCGAAGTCCTAATAAAAATAATGCTGTTGCTGCAAAAGATTGGCCAAATACCTGAGGACAATATTTATTATGAGACAACCACGCAATCAAAGACAGTGTACAGTAAAATAAACCATAGGTATTTATTTGACTGACAAGATAAAATGTTGATTAAAATTATGTATTTTTATATTATCCAATAAAATTGTAGTCTTCGTATTTTATTGTACATGAATATTGTATATATATACCATCATTTAATTATTTATTAGTGCAAAATAACCTACAGCAATAGTTTTTTTTTATGTTTGCCCCATGGCAGTTAATGTGCTGGAAGAGGATTTAACTTACCTTCAAAAGCCCATCTATGTAGATAGACAGTTGGTGTTTGAATGCAGCATTACCAAAAATGCCTAAAACAGTCATAACTAAAACTGGATTAAAGGCAATGCCTTTAGCTATTTGTTTTAACAGTTTTGTATTGCATAAATTCCATTTTGATTCTCCCTCTACCACAATAACCTGTGTCTGCTCCCTTTGTTTGTGGATTTCCATTAGCACAAAAGCTATTGGGTTCAGAATTGCAAGTGAGATTGGTGCCATCAAATATAGATAAAGTGCATATTCCGGATGAGTCTTTTGATATAATGCACTAACTGAAAATGAAAACAAATTTTGGTTTGAATATCATAGCTTTACAATAAGGCCTTGAAATGGCACTAAAGATTCTGACAGTGCTAATGAATTTTAAACCAAGAAAATGTGGAATTTAAAGCACAGCTTTCACATTTTCTTGGTTTAATTATAATGAATATTAATTATTTTTGAAATTTTGAAATAGATAAGCTATTACAACAAAATGTTGAAATTATTTATTTACTATAAAAATCTTATAATATGATATTACTAATGTTGATAACATAATAAGTTTGGATATAATTACAATGTCCTTGACTTTATAAACAAACTTTATCAATTAGATAGATATGCAAACTTGGCCGAAATAGATTATGTTAATCAATGTGCCAACATTTAAATTAATTAGTAAAACATACTTACTGATTGGATATCCTAATGCAAAGTCATTACTTTGTGTACAGAATATTGCAAAAATTCCAGCTCTTCCCAGGTTTATGGGTTTGGATACCATTATCGTCACAATCATTACACAAATGAAAACTATTCCTTTAGCAAGCAGTATTGCAACTAGGAATGCCCAGTTAACAGTACTGAAATCTAATTGGGCCATTGATAAGAATATAAGGGATGGTAAAGCAAATGTTCCCACAAAAGTGGCAATGCCTTTAGATTCTGATGATGTAACAACATTGAGACGGCCTGCAATGTAGCTAGAACAAATAAAAACCACACAGTGAATAATTGATGCTAGGTGATGTTTTACTTTTTAGTGCAATGACTTTTGCTTAGTCGCCTGAGGCTTATATTATTATGATAAACGGAGAAAAAATACATAGTAGGTGTAAATTCATAACTGCTAATTAAGATAGTAGTGGTTAGTGTACTATAATGATTACAGAATATGACCTAGTCAGACCTTTGTAGAGATAAAAATATTTTTTGTTTTCTTTTTAATAAACAATAAGATGAATATTGATTTACCTACACTAAGAAATGAATATTCACTAAAGAAATACTGACTAGTCCAGAATGTAAACCTAAAAGGATAGTGTTATAATTATAAAATATTTACCCGCATATAATGATAGTGAAGCACTGGAACAGTGCTGGATATAAGGTATCAGTTGCGTCCTCAAATTCAACAAGTACAGCTTGCTCCATGTTTTTATTAAAATAGCAATTTTTGTAGATTCATAAATAACCACTTATACTTATTGTAGGATAACCGTGTAGATATTTATAATATCCATTTAAACCATAAATATTACAAAATCTATGCAAAGCACTCCTGTTGGAAAACGGTTTTAGAACTATGTTTATACTGTGATATTGTAAACTATTTAAAATAATATAAAGCTTGCTTTCGCTTTGAATTTTATTATTTTCAGATTAAATCGATTCAATTGACATGACACTTTTTTAATGTTTTAGACATGACTGACATGACTGACAGCAGATGAGCAGACACTAGCTAGTCAGACCTCTGATACAATAAACTATAGATGGGCCATACCTACAAAATTTGCGTGTATACCACAAAACTTTTGGAACATAAAATGGCGGTCTTGCCTAGTGATGCACTATCTGATATGTCTTGATTATGTCGATTATTAAAATGTTGACCTCGTTGGGATTCAATTTTTAACAATAAGCTATGTTAAACTGTAATCGATTCGAACTTAATTATGAGCATTACAATATTCATCATTTACCGGGATTATTAAGCACTTTAACTGTGTATCTCATTATCCCAAACTACCCAAGGACTCGAATAAACTAAATCTTGGTTTAACAAATCTACAGTATACGTAGGAAATCTGATGCCCAAATTTATTTAACAATTTTAATGAATTAAATACACAAAATTATACATTGTAACTTACAGAAATCCAACATCGCATGACACATCACTAGTCAACTTGTTTACAAACAATGTGTAAGTTCGATTTACAAAATAAGGAATTTATAGTTATAAACGACTACCTTATTTATTGCTTAGTCTACAATTATCATTTTCTATTAAAATTTAGCACAAAAACCTCACAATATTTAACAATAACAGAGAAATACGGTTACTAATCTATAAAAAGTCAATGTAGGTTGATTTTGGCTTTTCCTTGCTCTACATTGTTTTATACAGCACGAGGGCATGATTGTTAGATATCAGGCAAATCCTTGAGCACAATAAAAACTAATGAGAAAGCGTACTTTTCACAAAAATCATAGAATAATCACAAGTGACTGTAGATCTACCATCAATCTAGAACCAAACATGGTGACAGTAGCCAAACAAAGTAAAACGAGTGACGTCACAGTAGAATGCTGCCAAGATTCGCAGAGTCAAACTATTATTTATCTCTTTCAACGTCGATTTAGTGCATATAAGGTGCATAAGGTATTTTTTCTATAGAAGAATAGGGCCCCTCCATATATACTCGTATTTAGCTCAATGGTCTGACCACACAGCCCTCAGAGTAATTACTAAAGCAGTAATTACTCTGAGACACAGCCCAATGTCAAATAATCAAAAGAATAAAAGTCTATAGTTCTATACTATTAAAAATTACTTAATACAATTATGAAACTTACTCAGCGGGCACATAACAACTACAGATTAATCTTAATGGTCCCAATGTACTTTCTGACAAATCACTGTCTCAATGTAATAGAAGGCTATTGCTATCACCTGGCACAGATCCCAGACTCCGTACTGCTAGTGAGAATTACCTAATGGAAAAACAATTTGCCAGTAAGACTTTGCTTGATCTGGTATTCGAACCCAGAACGTACAATACACTGGATTTTTACGTGCGAACACTAAATGCACCTAGAGTAAGATCCCAGAGCTACCAGGCCTTACTTATTTTCTGACAAACAAAATGTAAACGATAAAGTAGTATTAGTATCTACGAAGTACTACAATACGCATATCTGCTAACTTGGACTGACGGCCAATTTAGACCAACATCTACCAGGCTTTAAAATATTTTATTAAATTGCTTTTGCCCGCGACTTCACCCGATTAAATTACACTGTTAATTAGTATATTTACTTAAATAAATAACTTTTAACACATTACTTAAGTATTTAAATAAGCCTAAAATGTTGTCTTAAATTAATTGTATTTCCCACTGTAAACCTAAATTTTTATTATATATTCATCATCATTAACCGAAAGACGTCCTCATTGTACAAAGGCCTCCCCCTAAGATAAGGTGAGTGGGATGCCATAATCCCCACGCTTGGCAAGCGGCTTGGGGATCGCAGTATTGGTGATGAAGTTATAGAAGACGCTGCTGCCTATCTTCTGAATTTTCCTTTAGTCGCCTCTTATGACACCCACGGGTGGAAAGGGGGGTCAGGTCAGGGTGGTCGGATACCACTCGGCAAAGTGACTATTATATATTATCTCCTCAATAAACCTTCCACCACCTTTTTATAATTTTACGATTTTAACGTCTTATAAAATTTTTCGACTCCTTATTCACACTTTTAAAGGCTGAATTCTCCAATACCAATCATAGGGGTTTCTTATTTTTGTTATAATACGCAAAGTATCAACTTTGGTAACTCTAGCTTCAAAACTGGCCAAGTTTCATACAAACTTTCAACCCCTATTACACACCCTCAGAGGGATGAATCTAAAAAAAAGTAGCCCATGTCCTTTCTCGGGTCTCAAAACTTTATGCATGCCAAATTTAATTCAAATCCGTCCAGCAGTTTTTTCGTGAAAGCGTGATAGACAGACGGAGTTACTATCGCATTTAAAATATAAGTAAAGATAAGGATAATTTATTATTGACTACTTCCAATAAACCTCAGATATTAACTTCAGATACTGTATTAAAAAGCAAGCTAATTACTGCGCATGCAGTCATCTGCGTTTGGGAGCATGCTGGCCCTTACTATTCTGGCTGCTTGCAACAACGTCAAGTGCGCAAGGATTTCAGAACAACATTTTTCACTAATTTGTAAAATTTTAATTTTTTATCCATTTTGCGAATGCGTTGTATGCCCCTTTTGGAGATGATTTAAAAATCGAAAGTGGCAAAATCTCAGGCCAAACACTAACTTACTAAAGTCTCTCGAAGGAACGAAATGACTGTTAAATCGAATGGATATTTGGATACTTTGAACTCCTATTTTATTTTTCCTATTTTATGTGTCCTTTTTTTCTCGAAAAACCGAGATTATCTGCAAGCTATACTCAATTCTGTTTATAAATAGCGCTGTTGTACAGCTTCACTAATAGAGATCGAATAGAATGATAAATGTATTGGAACGACTATAAAATTTTAGGAAACATTTTCAAGTCAAATAAATATGACTATGTTGTCATTTATCAATCTATTCAATTTCTATTCATCAAGCGTTTTACGACTTCTTTAGGGGGGCAGTTTCCAATACGACACTTTTAGAAAAAAATAAACAATACCAGTTCAAATGTAAAGGCTCCCATAGTCGTTGGTGATTACTATTTTTTTCCGATTTCTATTTGTTCTTATTCATACATTCCTTGTATTCGAAAGCTGATTGATTTTTTTTATCATATATTCAATATGTACAATTAGTATGTTCTTCTTATTTCAGTAGTTAAATTGCCATTATACTAAACGAAATATTTGTGCATGGCAATGGACAAAAATTCATAAATTCCGTTTCCGGTCGGCGGCCATTATTGAGTTGTTCGTTCGCCGGGTCTGAGAAAGGTCGCTAGTGAATGAAAAAAATTTAAGATATCCAAATTCTCTCTAATTGAGAGGTCAGTAGTTTGTGTTGATAATTGTAAGGTTTTAAGTATTATTTTTTATAAAATATGTATGTAAAGCGTGATTGCTGTCATCTTGTTCCAGATACCCACTCAAGCGATCAATACCTCATAACATCATTGAAAAGAATCATAACGCTTCAGGATGCAGTACAACGGATTCCACAACCAGCATCCGATGTAAGAATTTCATTATTAATCATTATCTTATCTTTATCTATATGATTGTTCTCACATCACACACTATCGATCGCGTTCGCCCTGGCGGCCATTTTGTGAAGTGCATTCATTCTGCTCAGCTGATAATGAACGCAGCCCAGTTAGAAAATCAATAATAACTTTGAAGTTGAAATATTATGTTTTATCGTAGATTTTGATTAATTGGTCGTTAAATAGGTTGATCCATTCAACAACAATAACGATCCTATGTGTTTGAAAGCTGTATCAGGACTTCTTTTATTAAAAAATCCTTACTTTCCATGACCCATTGTCAACTCAACAGACTCATGGATGCCTCGTTACGAAATTTTCGTGAAACAATTTGATTTATGCCTTGTCCTGCTTAATGAATTGAATGTTTCAAGGTCATACTTTACAGCACCTTAACAGATTTTAATTTCATCTTAGACTCTTGACGTACTTGTAACTTCTTGGTCTTACCTTCACTTCACTAACTATTAAACTGTATGGAAATAGAAAGTGTCAATAATTTGGGACTTATGTGTATTGTCTAGTATAACAGTTAATTCACTCTACCTCCTAGTAACAACCTGTGCAGATTATAGTGAAATGAATTTTATGTTACAAAAGAAGATGATTAATTAACCCATGTTCCTAAACAATAATATAAGTTATGAAAGTTTCAGCTAAAGTATTAACGGGTTTAGTAAATTGTATGGTCTCAGGGGTAAATGGTATTAATAAACATTATGGGCCATGTAGTATTTAAGTGTTTGATGCTAAAGGTCCTCAATTATTAAAATTATATCACATAACATCATGCCTGTATTCCCCGAACGGGGAAGGCAGAGGTGCACATTTCGCCAGTCATGTTTTTAGATCCCCATGTGATAGTGAGCCTATTGCCATTAACCGGGCACAAATCTAGACACCAAGCTGCCACTAAGAATTACCTAATGGAAATACCCAGTAACACTGCCTGATCGGGATTTGAACCCGGGTCCTCATGCTCAGCAGTCGCACTTAGCGACCACTACACCAACGAGGCAGTCTAGAATTATATATTATATTGTTTATTACAACTCTGAGCGGAAGTTTTCCATATTCCTAAATCCCTATCCCACGAATAAGCATTAAGTTAACAGAAATACAGTTGGGCCTCGATAATCCAAATGCCAGAAATTTACACCCTGTTCGGATTAATGAGTTGTTTGGATTATGGAATGTAGATATTTTTAGATACGTTTTTGAAATGATACAGAATACTAATTTTTATTAATTATCTTACTTTTGTTTATGAGACATATTACTCATTATGTTTTTGAATAAAACAATGTCCTCGAATACATATTTTAAAGCCTTATAAAAACTGATATTAACATATTACCTAACTGCCATTGTGTATCATATGTAATACATTGGACAATCAAGGGTTAATATTTTCAGATTGATACTTATACTATATTATTTGTTGAAACAAATCTTTACTAGATACAAATGGTTTCTTTTTTTTTTACTTACAATCTTACCTCTGATTTTTTCTTTGAAGTATTCCATTAAGATTGGGTTTACCTACTTACAATGACAGTAAAAAAATATAATAAATACAATCTAGGGAGGTTTGTAATTTTATACCATTAGTTTCAAGGAAGATTGATTGTGTTAGTCGCCAGTGTCTCAAAATACAGTATGTTAAAGAAAAGTCGCATGGGTTTGTATCTAATATAATGTACATATTGATTGCACCCTATTACATGCGACCTAACTAGTAAAATGTGGGTACACTATATGTGCACCTCTGCCAATCCCTTTGGGGAATACAAGCTTAAAGATACATTAATATTATATCCAGTTTGTCAACCAGTAAGCAACTCTGACAACATTTTTGTTTTTGAATTGTAACAAATTGCCCATTAGTATTGTAAAGTCAGTAATCCGTACCTATTACTCGCCACGTAGAGGTGTACAGCTTTATGCATTAGACTATCATACTGGTTAACAAATACAGTACCTACCTATATCTTAATGATTTAACTGGACGTCTAAACTCATGTTTATCCTGCTGACTGCAAGAAGGTGGTATGGAGCTAACAAGGTAAGAAATCTAGTTTAGTGAAACAAAACAAATTTAGATAGACCAAGTTACAGGCGAACGCGCGGAGGTGAGGCGTAGCGAGGGAGCGGTAATCAATGCTACCACCCGCAGCGCGATAGCGTTAGGTAACACTTGTATTGATGTCCAGTTGAATAATTGAGTTATTATTTTATTGTATAGGTTGCGTAATGCTTTAGGTATCCTTTGGCCACCCTTTTACAATCGATTTTGAATATCGCTGCATAAATCTATTTGGAAGTATAGAAAGGTATTGAATACAGGTACATAGGTACCAATTACCACTTAAATTATTATAAATTTAAATGATTAGGATTGGGTTTCTAGATAGTTTATTGTTATTTTCCTAGGCATGTGAATGCTACAATATAGGCAATACATTCAGTCCAATCATAGATAATAACGCTCACAAAAATTTTCAGTAGCCGCCATTTTGATTCTTAAACTTAACCTAACCGTGAGACGCGTACGATTTGAACCGTGCGGTTATTTTAGTTAATAGTAACCCTTATGCAAAGGATATTAAAGAAAAAGGTATGTTAAGTGAATACAAACACCCACATTTTTGTCGCCCTTAATAAATCCTATAGGGCATTTCACGTGAAGCAGACAGGCAAAAATGTTTAATCTTTCTGATTTTAGTCATTTTTGTATGGTTGATGGTTTAAAATTATATATATTTTCACTGAATAGTGTGGTTACCGAGATGGACTGACTTGAAAAAAAAAATAACTTACCGGGAGGTAGGTATTCAAATTACTTTAAATCAGATTAACTAGTATTACAAAGTTAAAATGAAGTAAACAAAGCAGCCAATTTAAACTTCATCCAATGAGTCGTCATATAAATAATTTTTCGATTTTATAAGTTAAATTTTGAAACCCCTCTATATCTGTAACCTCTTTTTATCCAATAAAAATATTTTGTCTGGCTTGAGAACATGTGTAGGTATGACATAATCTAACATTACCTACTAAAATCGAAATGATAGACCTTTCATCTTAAATGCTAGGGAGCCTATTTATCGACCCTACGTAAAATACCTACTATTTCATCATAAAAAACATAACATCACGCCTGTATTCCCCGAAGGGGTAGGCAGAGGTGCACATATAGTACACCCACATTTCGCCAGTTATGTTTTAGGTCCCAATGTAATAGGGGGCGAGTCTATTGCCATCAACCGGGCACAAATCCAGACTCCGTGCTGTTACTGAAAATTACCTAATAGAAAAACCCAGTAACACTTTGCCCGACCCGGGATTCGAACCCAGGACCTCGTGCTCAGCAGTCGCGCTTAGCAGCCACTAGACCAACGAGACAGTCATCATTATTTCATCATCATACAAAATTTCGAAACACTAATTCCGATGCTTTTTTTAATTGTAACACGTATATTCAATAACTTTCAGTTTCAGACCTCGACCAGACCGGAATGAACAATTCGGTAAAATGCCATTTTTTAATGGAATGGATTTCGGGGGTCCTAAAAATTTTGGACCAAGAAACATGGGCAACAAACCCAATTTTCGGCCCAGGAACGACTTCAATGGAATAAGGAATGACTTTAACAACCACAAAACTGAAAATGGAGGAAACCAAGGTGATTTTGGTGGACCGAAAGATTATAACAAAATTAAACAAAATTACTACAACAACCAGCCTTTAAAGAAAACTGATTGTGATGCAGACAAAGCTGCAGGTGGAAACATGCAGTTTTATGGAAATGGTAAAAATGAGTTTGGTGGACCAAAACAACAAGGATTCCCAAAAAATAACTTTGGTCCTAAAAATTTTAATAATCAAAATGGACACAACAGTCAACAACAAAATTTTGGACCAAAAAAAGTTTTCAATCCTAATAATATGCAACAGGCAGTTGATTTTAATGGTAAGCAAAGGGGCAAAAAAACTAAACACCCTGGAGATAACTTGGTAAAGCCAATGTGGGATTTGACACAACTAGAGCCCATTCAAAAAGACTTTTATAAGCCACATGCTAATGTAGAGGGTCGTTCAGATGAAGATGTGCAAAAGTTTCGCGTGTCAAAGGAAATCACTGTCAGTGGCAACAATGTTCCTCGCCCAAACCAAATATTTGATGAGGGTAATTTCCCTGATCACATAATGAACACTATCAAGGAACAGGGATGGGCTGAACCTACAGGAATACAAGCGCAAGGATGGCCAATTGCTTTATCTGGTCGCGATATGGTGGGCATTGCATCAACTGGATCTGGGAAAACTGTTGCATATATGCTACCTGCTGCTGTTCACATTGTACATCAACAGCGCATTCAGCGCGGAGATGGTCCTATTGCCCTTATTCTTGCTCCTACGCGGGAATTGGCTCAGCAAATTCAATCTGTTGCACAGAGTTATAGTGCACGTGGATGTATTAGAAACACATGTCTGTTTGGAGGTTCGCCCAAAGGACCGCAAGCAAGAGATTTGGAGAGAGGTGTCGAAATTGTGATTGCCACTCCCGGCCGTTTGATTGATTTCTTAGAACGCGGTACAACCAACTTACGACGGTGCACCTACTTGGTCCTTGATGAAGCTGATAGAATGTTAGACATGGGTTTTGAACCTCAAATTCGGAAGATCATTGAACAAATTCGCCCAGATCGTCAAGTTCTGATGTGGTCTGCTACATGGCCAAAGGAAATTCAAGCTCTTGCTGAAGACTTTCTTAATGATTACATTAAAGTAAACATTGGTTCTTTGAATCTGTCTGCTAACAATAACATTAAACAAATTATTGAAATTTGTGAAGAACATGAAAAAGAAATAAAATTGACCAACTTACTTAAGGAGATATCTCAAGAAAGGGATAATAAAGTGATTGTATTTGTGGAGACAAAGAAAAAGGTATTTAAAAATTAATATATACATATAATTTTACCATGTAAACATTCTTGCCATTACAATTGAGGAGCGTCGGAACAAAAACCGATAAATCTCATTTGTGTTTTTTGTGGAAAAATGTAAAAATACGGCCAAGTACATGGTTTTCTAATTTAGAGTTGAACGAAATCCATCAATTTATTGGTGTTAGAATCACTGTTTGGAAACCTAAATTATGCATTCGTGATTGTGGTACCTGTTGAATTATAAAAAAAAAGAAAATGGATATATCGGTTATTGACCAAACCAACTGGATATATCGGTTTTTGATAAAACTCTGTAGGATATATCGGTATTTGATAAAACGCTGGTAGGAATATGAGAGCTTGATAAAATGCGGCTGAACATGCGTCAGTATTTCTAAAGCCAGATTAGGTGGTTTCCAATCAAACAACTTTATTTAAAATCACATCATACTTTAATTAACTAAAAGCTTAATGGCTATTTAGGTTAAATGAAAAACTTAAACTATTATCGCTATTTCTGGTTCCAGGCAATCGCAATCAGAATCATGATCATGTCGTTCATGGTTGTCAGGAACATCTGCTTCTGTATCAACAGGTTCAGTGGAATTTTCACTCAATAACGTTCTGTACCAAGAAAAAGTTTCATCTTTCTCCCAGTCGTCACCAAATTGCTTTACCATGAGAGACTTTACGTCTGCTTTCTTCAGAGCACTAAGACATTTGTTTACGTTAAGTGGTGCCATTGACTGGGGATGTGTCTTTCTTGATTTTAAGATGCTAAACCGTTTTCTTTCTTGATCAGACTCGTTAACCAAATTGCGGAAGGTTCTCACCTCATATATAGTTTTAGTTTGTCTCCTTGTTCCTCGTCCCTGAATAACATTATATTTTTTCAAATGAATACGTTTTAAGTCCCTCATTCCTTCGAGTTTTTTATAATATGTTTCCAAAGATTTGACATCCTTCAAGCTCCAATCTTCTTCTAGCAATAAAACAACCCCATGTCTCTTATAAATCGTTTGATATTCTTCCTTTTGTGTAATTACTGGAACGGTTTTAACCGCCTTTTCTACTCTGCCGAAAACACGATCGGCGGGTAGAAAACTATGACCACGTACGGGAAATGTCAAATATATCTCTTTAATATTTTCTGGGGATTCATTGACGAGCCAAAACATAAGACAGTGGACTATATGCGAATTTTTGTTTTGGCCGCCACAGCCATCACAAAATAAACGCAACATTCTTTTGCCCTCTAAATTCAAAGAATTTAAGTGATGCAAGAGTGCCGATCCAACTTCAGTGGCTCCTCTTCCACCTTGATCTTCAGACCATTGATAGAAACGAGGATTTCTCGAGTCCATACCCACGAAACAAAGATTGTAATAGCTAATCTGTCGAGAATAAAAAGACTCTTGAATGGGTGTCCGAGGCAGTGGTTGGACTTGTTGTAAGTCGAAACAAAAATTTTCCGAGTCAGGATCATCATTTCTGCATAGCTTATAGAACGCTTTGGCCCGTAAATTATGAACCCTTTTTTGCACCATCAGAATGCGTTTATCGTCAGGGTCAGTAGCTATTTTTATTTTATTACTTAATAAGATACAAGTGCTACAGGCGTCAGAAGCAGGACTCTTAAATCCGATGTTGAAATCTTCAGAAAATACCTTCTGGAACATGGTCTTTGTCACACGGAGGTCTTGAGGAACCGAATCATTGTACATTTGCCTTAATTTTCGTTGATTCAAGTCACATGATAAATAAATTCTTCGAGATTTCGATCTATTATAGTGACTTTCGCTTGCAGGTAATTTTCGTATAAACTGACGTAGACTATCCTTTTTAGCAGCAGATTTTGCTGACTTCCGGTCGCCACCGCGATTTTCTTTGGGAATGTTTCCGTCAAACACCGTTCTAGTTATGTGATGCAAGCGGTCTTTTTTTAAAGAAAAGGTTTTCATAAACATAGACTTACAAACGGGTCTATTTTTATTACCTTTGTCATTGAGAAAGTATGTCGCGCTCATGAGGCGAGTCCTGCGTTTTGATGATTCCACTTTGCTGACGACACTTTGTCGACGTCGTTCTGGAGCGTACGGTGCGATCAGACGTGTCAAATAGACATCCTGATCGACTTTATTTCGCTTATTAAAAAAATTTTGCCTATTTTTTAAAATATAGCGGACAGACATCTTTTTGCATTGAAGTTTATTGGAATTGTGCGAACATGGCCACTCAAAATTTATTGCCAATGGATCAGTATCACGGTACCTTAAACAACCAAATACAAAATGTTGAAACCATGAAAATAAAACACTCGACTTGGCGGGGTCACTACCGTGCCCCCAGATAAACATTAATTAGAGTATGTTAAACCTTTAATCCTTTGGTTTACCAATTTCAGACACTTAGATAGACTAGACGAACGTGTAGTTATGTTATGTTATTGACGGGGTTACTAAAAATAATAATACAAAGGTAAGTACCTATTCTCCCGTTCCAAAGCAGTTCTACGCTTGCCCTTCGTTTTTTTTCGAGCTCCTTGATTAATGTCTGCTACAACAGGATTACCTAAATCTTCCATCATCATTAGTTTACTTGCGAAGAACAACTTGATAGTTTAAAAACATTTAAACATTATGTTACGGTTTGAAAGCCGACAACCACAATAACAATACGCGGTTATTTCTGACAAGTAACTGCGACAACGTCAATGTCAAGCTATCAGATACAGGTTTTTTCCTAGTTTAGAAGTCAGGGTCTTTATGTTCTGGCCCACATAGCCATGATCCTAAAAATGTAAAAATTGTGATCCTTTTGGTATAATAAAGATTTTATTATTATTATTATTATTATCACCTGTCAAATTTAAAAATAAGGCCGCTTTACATTACAGTATCCTACAATTGTTTATGGTTTTGTCATGAGAAACTCGAAATTAGATATATCGGTTTTTGACAGAATCAAAAGAGTCAACAATGAAAAATGTTAGGGATTTATCGATATCTGTTCCGATCGCCATCGTTGTTTAGTACGATTGATGTAATTATCGGTTTATGTTCAGATCCGGGTATTTCGTGGTCGGATTTAGAGTGGATTTATCAGTTTGCGATCAGGTTACATTAACCATAAAGCAAGATATGTACGAGAACAACCAATTGGCATCATAAAAAAAAAAAATACAAAATGTGATTTATCGGTTTTTGTTCTGACGCTCCTCAATTATTACCTTCACAGCAGAGTTAAATAATAATATTAAATGGTTTCAGGTTGATGATATTGCTCGTGCTGTACGCCGTAAGGGTCATAATGCTCTTGCTATCCATGGAGACAAGTCGCAGATAGAGCGCGATGCAGTGTTAACAGAATTCAGAAACGGCGCTACGAGCATACTCATTGCTACGGATGTTGCAGCACGTGGTCTTGACGTCGAAGATGTCAAGTTTGTCATCAACTTTGATTACCCAAATTCTTCTGAAGATTATATACACAGAATTGGTTAGTAATAAACTAGGTTAAGCAATATTGTGGTAACCATGACTAAATTCCTCTACTGTCCTGACTAAATGATTACTATACTTTTATTGTATGCCAAATCGTATTAAACATAACATCACACCTGTAATGCCCCATGCCATCAACCAGACAAATCCAGACACTGCTACTGGGAATTATTTAGTAGAAAAAACCAGTAACACTGCCCAACCTGAATTTGGACCGAGGACCTCGTGCTCATCAGTGAGCAGTCACGCTTTGTGACGATTAGACCAATTTGGAAGTCAAATATTAAATTTAGACTATAATATAAGATTTATTGGTATGCCAATCATGGGAATTCAATGTTTCATAATTATAATTCATTAATTTTCATCAAAGTTTGGCGAGCATTGTTTGAACCAACCTAATTAAGTTGAGCATACACTCACGCAATTTTATATTTAATTCAGGTCGCACTGGGCGTTGCCAGCAGTCTGGAACTGCATACACTTACTTTACGACCGGTGACGCACGTCAAGCTCGTGGTTTACTTGCTGTGCTTCGAGAAACTGGTCAGAATCCACCAACTAAACTGAATGATATGGCTCGCAACAACAACAATAACTCTGGTAAGTTTAATACTTATATCAATATGTAGGGGATTTGAAGTGTTAGAATGTGCTATAAATAATATGATTTTGCAGGTCGCAACCGCTGGCAACAACGCAAGGAAAACAACAGTGGTGCAAGTTCACCTAGGCAGCAAAATAACCAGTGGAATAATAAGATGGCCAACACCAATCCTGAAGAAAGCCAGAACACTTACCAAAATCGCGGTGGTAGCCAACAGCCGCCTCGATTCACTAATCAAAACCAAGGAAATCAGGGTTACAGACAAAACAATTATCAGAAGCAAGTGCCCTTCCCCAGTCCTAATGTATTTGAGTCTATGGGCAACTATCAAGGTGGATACAACAATGGATATCAGAATGGATACAATGGCCAAAATGGATATGGTCAACGCCCATACAACAGTAAGTAAAAAACATGATTCACATGAAATATGTGATGTGATAATATATAATTTTTAATATACCTTTTTCATAACTAATAGATATGCGCAACGGTGGACAGCAGTACCGCAATAACAATGCTGGTAACAAAAACAATGGCACGGGATCATCATATGGATCGCCGCCCCCCCACTTTGCTACACCACAGCACTACCCCCCTCAGATGCATCCTCACCATCAAGAGATGCTTGGTTTGTATATTTTATATCTAAAGAACAATTTATTTAGAGGAAAGTTAAACATGTGTGCTTGATTTTTAACCCAGTTAAGAATTAAATATTTTAATAAAATAATATTATAATCAAAAATGAAATAAAATCTTTATTAGCTACTTATTTTGGGAACTGTAGTCTTCCGATTGATACCTAATTCAAATAAATGGTTGAAATTATAATTGTACTCAAATTTCGTGTTTTAATATTTAAACGTTTTTATCCCCAGGTGGTAAGTTCTACGGTGGCGGAGTCGGCGGCGGTGGACCCTGTGGATACCAAGCTGCTGTAGGCGTAAGTGGGCCGTACGCACATCTCCCTCCCGGCCCATTACTGTACGCGGCTCCAGTGCAGCAGTAATTTGTTATTAACGACACACCGCCTCTTAAACTCTTCTTAAAATACAACCGGTTATAAGTCGTATGCCATTTTATAGGCGTTAATAGCATTATCAACATAATAGTTATATTGATGTTCAGCATAGATTTCCCTTTAAGCTCTTGTTTGCTCTCTCTCTCTCTTTCTTTTGGAGATGTCAAATCCGATTACTATTTCGTCTAAGCGCGGGGTGTTGATACTTTCGATGTCAATAATTATTTTATTAATTTTCATCTATTTTGTTAGATCTGAATGAAGGCTTACAAAATTATATATTTACTTATTAAATGTGTGGATAATATTTCCTTATGATACTGACTAATGTAAAAAATTGCATTGTCGATTATAGCTACCTAATATAAAAGTAGCCTGTAACCTTAGACATGAAAGCTGTCTATCTAATGATGAAACTTTTTGTGAATTCTCTTTCAGATCCATTTGAATTAAAGATAATAATGTGTGTTAGGTTTATAAGATTATTTCTCTGTTGGTATGAGCTCTGATTGTAAAAGGAAAAGAAGTTTGTAACTATTTGATTATTGATGTTAGTTATAAATTATGCAAATATGTTAAACTCCCAAATGAGGAGGCTGATAAACTGCAAATCTCTGGTGTATAGATTGATCACACAATACGTATACAGCAATAGAGCTGCCAACAGAGAATATAAATTTTTCCAAAATATGATTGTGCAGTGGAACATATTATAAAAATGTCAGTTCCACTTTAGATTTTAATCATTATATTTGTTAGAGTAGTTGGTGTGGGTACCCACTCGTGTAATCCCGGGTGCCTTTTGTTTTCTTTTAAAGTGTCTGTATGATGTACGAAATGCACGAAACATATAGAAGATGAGTAAAAATTTAGGGGAAAAGTTTTAATATGACAGAAAATTTTTCTGAAATATTTTATATAAATTATTTTTACTAATAACGATTGATTGAAACCAGTGGATAATGGGACAATTTAGTATTAGAAATTTAAATACTTAAAACGCGTTATAAAAATGCTTTTGATATACTTCATAGTAACAATCTGTATTGCCAGATAAAATTGTGAATATTTTTCTTATGTAAAGTGATGTCAATGACATTTCAGTCACTGATTTCAATGTTATTTTTTTATTAAAGATTAGATCTTTATATACTTGAATATTATGCCTAGGGATACTAATTAGTCAGCGTCAATTTGATCTAAGACAAAGTTGGGCTTTGAATATAAACTCATTTTACCATTCACAAAAATGTAGAAGTGTATATAAATGCATTTAACTTAGAAAGATTATTTTGTGTGTGATAAACAATCAACCACAACATTTACTTTCATAGCAAAATAAGTGATTTGTTCTTATTTTTGATTATTTTTATGTCATCATTTCAGATAAGTCGTCTAGTTACTTACTGGATTTCTTTGTACGTACACGGGTTCTCTAAAGGCTTAATATGGAAGTCAATAGGTACAAATTATACTGAAAGTAATAACATTATGTATTATTTAGATGCCCGTTACTGTCCAAAGATTTGGAAAAATCTGTGATATTTCATTACTATATAACCTGTCGTTGCGTTGGTCAATTGTTAATGCATAAAAGCACTTCCTCTAGTCTGGAATGTGTTTACTAGACAAAAATATATTTTTTGACTATTTGAACGAATTTCATAAGAATGTTTGTGACAACAAAGCTTGCAAGTCGTTCACAGATATATAATAATTATAATAGATGTAAGATTTAATAATTTATTGTTATTCAATTTAGTTTTCCGTTTACCGTTAGGTGACGAAAATGAACCAGTCAATGGGACGTAAACGTTATTATCTATAATAAGAACCTCGTTTTATGATACATCCTTGAGATACGATGTAATAGCAACGGGTCTAATAAACGGATATAAGGGGTGAACAACGTGTCGTGGGTTTCGCATTCGTGACGAATTATAATGCGGGGCTTGCTTTGTTATTTGTGTACATTTTAAGAGGATGTGTATATGTGCATAATTTCGTCTTAAAGATGATAACTTATTGCTAGCTGGCCAGGAAAGTCGTCGTTAGTTTTTTTTTTTTTACTATTTATTAATCAGATAATGTCTGAAGGTAGGTCACTGGTGGCGGTAGGACGGCCGGGCTAGTTATGCGTGCGTAATTTAGATTGGCCATCGTGTGTCGTGTCCAGTATGGTCGCGGATCGCAGGTAGCTCCTGTATTATTATGTACAAAGTACTGCACCCACCTCTACTAAACAACTGTGATAATAACACTAAGTAGCGTAGCAGGCGATTTATATACTAGTTACGTCCATGAGAAGGGATGACATCATATCTGACATATTGTATTGTGATAATATTTATATCGAGACGTGCACATCACGTTTTGACAAAATGTTTTCTCTAAACAAGACTGATTATTTCTTATTAATAAATATTTTATACATGTTCCACTTTGACTGAATGAATTAAGATGTCTGTATTTATATTGGTAGTATTTTTCTTCTCTCTTGCTGTGTGTTTTCTCAAAAATTGAGTATTCACTATGTTGGATATGTGTCACGATGCCTTTCTATGCGGTCACCGAATTGATAAAAAATTTAATGTTCATTTGTTTTTGTTCATTGATTTCTAGTTTTCTTTATTGTGATGGAAAATGTTGTTGACAAATTATGTGGCAGCGGCAGTATAAGCACTAACTGTAGAGTATATTATTTGTTGTTAATTTGCAAAATTTTATTGATCCAACAGATATCTCATAGGCAATCGTACTTTTATGCTTTACTATTTAAGGATTTAGTTTGAAAATTGAGAGTTGGTGAAAAATATACATAGATTTTTAAGTATGTGGCAATGCAGATCTTCATAAATATTGATTCTATTATCACGAGCGACATATTTATCCAATTTATAAAATGTATGGAGAGAGACTCCTCAATATAAAACTGTCCCAAAGGGAAGTCTTCTGAATGTTTCTAAGAAGTGCATTTCTTCTATGTAATACAGTATTAAATTCAGAATAATAAATGTATAATTATTAAAAATGGTTTTTATTGCTTTTGATTATATCAGTTGGCGCACTCGCTTTCTAGATGGTATATTCTAAATTAAGGGTTACCATTGTACGTGCGCAGTTCCAGGATCGCACCGCGCTTTCAGATGCATCAGTCTCCTATGTGATTACAGTCTTCGTACTTCATGTTTCAGTGGCAAATTATACTTTAATTACCACCTGAATAATTAAAAACCGTTCATGCTTAGTGTGGGCGCGTTCCCACTTACCGCGAAACGGCGGTTGGACGTGCGTTTTGACGCCTACACCAGCCGGCTCGCTTTGTCTTACTACACGATGGATGACGACGATCACCCAGTGCTATGGTGGTGTTAAGAAGAAGAAGAATACGTAAAAGGACATTGGGTGCATTATATTCTAAGAGAAAGATTGTCAGCAAACGAACATTTGAATGGGTCAATTAATAAATGATTTGAACATTTTTTAAACTACATACTTTCGTATGTATATTTCTTCTTTTGG
Source organism: Abrostola triplasia (assembly GCA_946251915.1). Lineage (NCBI taxonomy): Eukaryota > Metazoa > Arthropoda > Insecta > Lepidoptera > Noctuidae > Abrostola > Abrostola triplasia. Next base: position 6,278,542 of record OX276433.1, read on the forward strand.
TGATTTCTTTGTCGAATCTATGGCAATGGACAGCATTGTACAAAACGAAGGACGAAGGCACATCGGTGCCGTCTCTGCGGAAGATTCATTCACACTATATCCGATCCGGGCGTTTAGATGGCTCTTCGCAGTGGCATATTGCCCGTCTTAAAACCCGATCTGTTAATTTTCTCAGATCCGTCCAAATGTGAACAGTGTTATAAAAAATATATATTGCCACTGACATGTCGCCTGCCAACCCTACGACAGCCGCACGGCTACCGCATCACCAAACGTCTAAATTGAAAAGAATTAATTTATTGAGAGGTCCTAATGTTGTAGCAGCCGGATTATGATAGTTAGTGGTTTATTCATCATCCGCAGCCCGACTGTACCCACTGCTAGGATGCAATAAATCCAGTATTAATGTAGGCAGGTATAACATAACACTCTCTACCACATGCTACCTATGTAAAAGGAGAACGCCTCAACACGAGGTATTAAAGGGGTCGGTTGTTGTGATCACTTTATCTGGCATAGCAGCAAAACACTAGTGCTTACAGATTTTATAATAAAATATTTATACCAAAACAAAATCATATTATATATGCAGAAAAACGCAATGAAATACACCGACCCCCCTTGGCTTATTATTTTTACATTGCTGTGTTGAAAATTTTAATCATCTTCCAATTCATCAAGTCCACACCTACACGTGACTTCTTAGGGTAGGTATTAGCCTTATTAATATTATACTGTCAATATTTTTATTTATATATGCTCTATCTGAACTACTTCCAACTTGTTTAATTTATATAAAAATTTGCTTCAAGTAATTTTTTTCATCTGCCACCTATCGTGTGTTTAACAACAATACAGCATTCACGGGTATGCACATGGATTGTTAAAACTTGCGGGCGGAAAGTCTTCTATTTAATTCTAACAGATGTCACGAGATGGCGTAATATCTAACTTCGTAGTAGTCAGTCATGCTGGATTTTGGGTTGAATGGCTGATAGTAATAATTTTGTAAGTGATTGTTTTTTTTAGGAAATTTGCAATCGAACGTACATGTGTATTATTGTGTTATTTCGTACTTTATAAACGAAGAGAACAAGTGAAATGATTGAAAATTGGTATCTTCAAATAATTTTTGTGTTTGTGTTGAAAGTTGTAACATATTAAAAATCGAGGTCATAAATTTGCAATGGCAGAAATTGTAATGGTAGGTATGTGTTATTATCTTAATTTTGGTGTTTCTGTGTAATTTAACTATTCAAGGAAATTGTGTTTGTATCTTTGGGGTTAAATCCTGTGTTTCTATAATTTTCCATAGCCACATAACCCAACTTTTATTCATACCTACATTAGCTAGACAAGACGACCTTGAATCTAATCTTGTCAAGTCAATGTCATTTGTTTATCAATAATTTCGATGGCAATTTGAGAAGTATAAATTTCGCATTTTTTTTACAATTTTAGGACCTACGTACGATTTTTTTGTAATCGTCATTTTCTAAGCAATTACTAAGTTAGAGTATGTTAATATCAGGATTGAGTAGGAAAATTACAATAAATTCAAACGTTAAAAATAATGTGGACAATTCGAGTTCCCAGAATAACTAATAGTTATAAAATTTCGTGTGTAGCTACTGTTGACCATTGAGGAGTTTCCTCATCTGGATCCAATCCTGGGTGTAGAACCAGTTTATATAATTTTTTGTTATGCCTGCCTTCAGAACTCATCGTAGGATGAGAAGAAGTGATTTTAATTTAGCTGGGAAGATTCGCTCAAATCCAAAGTCAAACTAACAATCAGCTTTTATATTAGTTACATACTTGCTCTATATATTATAGGTATTATCGCCAAATTAACTAATTAAGTGAATTTTATTTGGCGATAGCTTTGACATAAATAACCTACCTGCCATTTTGACCATAGCCAAAACTTATTTGGTAAGTTATTATATGATAAGATAATGAATACATAAGTATATATTATAATAATGATATAGGTATTTTTCTTAAAATGAGATGTACTAACAATTTTTTCAATCAAATTTTCTCTGTTTCACTACACCTAGTTTTAGCAAAAAAAGAGGCAAATGTGTAATACGTATTTTAATACGTTTTATCAGCGTCGTAGGTACATACGTCATTATACCTAGTCCTCATTGTTATTACAACATTCAGAATAACTTGTAATTTTTGTGTTAGTTTGCTTGGTTCAAATCTTAAAATTGAATTTTGAAACAGTTACCAAAATTAAACTTGGGGACATGCTTAGTTTGGATTACTTTGAATGATAAGCTAACTGACGTCATTCTAAATTCTATATAGATGACGGTAATTAATGTCAATTGTGATTATGATTCAGGCTTCATACTCTAGAACGAACTAACAGAAGTTCCTTTTCCATCTCCCAATTATGGCGATGTCCACTGAAAACACTTCTTCCGAGCAAATTCCACGAGTGCTGAATGAGTTTGTAATCATCGGACTAAGCAGGACATGCTTACAACGGAACACTGTGCTCGAGAAACACATTTATCTCCTGTCTTGCGGGGTATGAATATGAAATGTATGCCAGGACGATGTCTGTGAGGAAGGTTCATAAGTTTCAACAATATTGCCAAGGTACTCTTCTACATTTAAATTGCCTCGCGTTAAAACGTTCTGTTATGCTATTCTAAAACATAAACATCACATCGAAAGTCACCTTGCTACTCATCTCGTTATTTGATTCAGAATACCAAATTGTATAGGTAAAACTCAATATTCTCATTTTCATTCTCACTCCGCGTGATTCAATAAGTCAACACTTGGTGGCGCTAGTGTCGAATCTCCCCGTGGGTTTAGAAGTGAGTTCGTTAATAAAGTCTTAACAATAGCACGGCTTTTCCTTAATCCAGATGGATTTCATCAGGAAATCACCTAACACGCATTGTCTTTGAATCGGGATGATATTCTAAGCTGGACTCATAGGAAAACATTAACGAGTCCACAGAGTATCGGCCTAACGTGAATCTGTGTTAGCTTACAATAAACCACTTCCTCAATTTTCACATCTCAGTGCTGGAACTCTAATCAGACTGCGATCATGAAGATTGACTTCATGTAATCTTCTCCTGGTAGCTTTTAGTTAACTGGAGCCTTTCTACCAGCGGGCCAGCTGTAATTTATGACTGACGTCGTGCAGTATTTGGCAATTAACGTTTGATGATTTGGCAGATGACATTTAGCTAGATGTTTTGCAGCCCTGTAACATGCTCATATTCAACAAATGAGGCTTAATTGCAAGTTAAAAACGATTGCAATTTCACGTACTGGGTCCAGCTTCCACACAGCTCTTTATACAGCCCTAAACACCTTTTCCCACGTTAAATGCTAACAACATGGTGCTTAGAGTAACACAAGTTACTAGAAAGCAACATTTATTAATTATATTTAATTAAAAAAAATACCAACGGTATTTTCATAATTACATACGTTACAAAACCCCGAACTCTGCGACTAAGTAAAGTCCTCCTTTATCATTAAAGTTCAGGTTTTATATTTTAAAATTTCGAACCGTTATTTGTACTTTTAAGCTAAATGCAAAAAATTAAGCTGCTATTACTTTTTCTAAGTTTTTTAAACAAGTTGGTAAATTATCACAGTACTGTCCAGAGTCTGCAATAGGTCAAAGACAGACATAGCTCTCTCCGTAGCTCGTTGAGTGACTCTGAGCTTGTCCAAAAGGCCAACTGTTAGCGACTAAGAGTCGGAGCCATACCCTATCACTGGCAACACACTGGTTAAAGACCTTCGTCTTCAGACACTGCGGAATTTTGGATAAGAAGATCCGCGCAGTTTCCCGAACACTGGCCATTCGAGTTGGATTCTTCGGGCAACCTCTTTATCGAAGTGGCACCTGCCTAACTAAACAATTTGCCCTAGGTCTATGATAAAATAACATTTACACATTATCTTTTATGGAAGTAATAGGTGGTCTATATAATTAATGTAGTTTCTGTTTATCCAGGAACACTTACTACATTGGCAGATGGCAGCCAAGGGCGCCCGCAAGTAGGTTAAGGCATATCCACGCATAACCAGGCCGTTATTGCGGAACAAGGTAAGTAAGAAACACAACCTTTTATGGTATCGTTACTCGCATGTATTATGAAGAATGTGTAGTAAACATTGATACATGCAGTTTAGATATGCAAGTTAGACTATACGACGTGATATTTCACTGTGGTATCTATTTACTACTATATTCTTAATACCTTTATTGACAGCTTAGTACCTAATCCACTTTACTTAATTAAGAAAATTCGTGAAATCGGAAAAGTCGGAAATTTCTTGCCATACTCCTTACTCCTTATATTCACTTCTCTTTTTAACGGATTTATCATCCGCTTACTCTAAATATAATCATATAATCTATAAATGGTGGATACGAGCGAACCCGCAACCTTAGCCGATTATTTTACACTTGTCTTATCTAACTCTTATAACATTGTCTAGAATTCCTCAAGTGAACTCGATAAGATTTAATTTTGCCTAAATACGCTTCAGTCAAAACATAAAAAATGACACTACAGTAAAGTGAAACCATCAATATACGTTGTAACCTTCGCCAGTCGGTAGACATGTTTACAAACAAACGCAACGTGACCGCGCCTGCGTGAATGCCACGTCTCGTCCCTGTCGTATGCAATCATTGCGAAAACAGCCTGCCCAACTACTATAAATACTTCTAGATGGATATCATTTTGAATATTTAAATGTAAAACACTTTTTTTATCAAGCTTGATGTCGATAATGTTGATCGTTGAGGAGTTCCTACTCTAGAGAGTAAGCGCTAGGAGAACTAAACCAACGTGTACAATTTTAACTCCGTAGGGTAAAAGGAATTGGTTCTAATTTAGCTCTTATGATTATTAACTGTTAACATTGCAAGTAAAAACAGGAAATTGGATCAATGTTACAAGTATTTTTTAATCTACAGTGTCATTCGATCAGATCAACAGTGCAACGGCAAAGTTAATAAAGAATAGATACTTAAGATACTCAATAGTTATTACCACAGTATTTTCTAAGTTATTTTGTGGATCCGATATAATGTATTGCATGAATACAGCTTATTGCGGCTTACAAACATAATCAAAAGCAAAAGCATAACAAGTAACAACATACAAATATTTATATTAAAAGTCATTCATGTAGGTCACCTTTTCACCATACAACACAACAACTTTTATCGATCTGTTTCGGAGAAAAACATTATTGAACTTATAAAATTGGAATAACCGTGAAATAGGATTAGTAGAACACTAGCATTGACGCTCAGCCTTGGTGGAGTTAATTGTAGGACTTTGGCTTGGCTACATACATACTTATGAGTACTTCAGTCTATGCTGTTTTTGTATTATTTGATTTTAATATAACGTGCAAGTATGGGTTTGTTTATTTTTCTGCACTCTCTTCGTTACGTTATACTGATAATGTACTAAGTCTTCACACCTGGAGTTTCGAAGGGGGAAACAGAGGTGGCTAAGTACCTTTATTTTTGATCGACCTTCTTAAAAGGAGCAATTTGTAGTCATCTGTATACAAAAACAAATAAATTATATTTAAATCAAAACAGAAATTGCCTCATTGGTAGGTCAAGTTTATAATTTTGCTTACAATTACATAATAGTAACATTTCAAGTTTGTTTTAAAACAAACTGTGTCGTAACCATAGCTTATCCTGTTTACCAACAACACGTTCAATCACAAGCCCCCAGCCTCTAACATTTCACGATCATTTGCCGAAACGAAGTCGGGTAAACTCACTTTTATAAAGTTAATTAATTACGACACTTTCCAAACGTGTCGTGGACGCAAGAATAAAATTTGACAAATAGGTAGGTACTTGTTTATTGAAACAATATACAATATTTGTGACTCAAAAGTTAAAAGTAATTACGTTTTCGGATTATTTCATATTGATGATAATGTAAGGAAAAATATAAACACTGAAACCTCGTGTAAAAGTAGTTTCCCTATGGTTATAAAACCTATAATTACCACAAGTACCGCAGGGTACCTTACATAATAGGCAAATGGCTTCTAAGCATCAGAAAAACAAATAAACATTGAACAACCGCAAGAGTCTAGATTGTAAGTGTGACATCCGCAACAGAAACGGAATGCGAGTGTATTGCGCAACTTGTTTTGACGGCGCGCGGCGCGGCAGCGAAACCTTCATTGCTTCATACTTCTTGCTTGCTTTCCAGTTGAGAGACGAGCGACTCGGCTTGTTATAACCAAATGTTATAGCCGATAGCTGCCAACCATTCTTTAAAAAACACCAAATCCTAACACTTTCGTCACTCTACGTCTTAGAAGTAGCCCTATTTGTTAGAAATAACCCTAATTGGTTTCCCCTTTTGTCAGATAATGTAATTAGGAATAGACGTAATAAATATAAAAATAACTTAAAAGTACATTCTTCCAAAACAGCACTTCCACATAAAAGTGTGATATGTATGGCACCATTAATATATAATAAAATTCCAGACAATATCAAACAAATAACCAATACAAATGTCTTTAAAAGAGAACTTAAGAAATTGTTGTCTGAAAAATGTTATTATTGTATAAAAGAATTTTTAAACAAACCTGTCTAATTGTTGTTAAAAATGTACCAAGATTTTAATTTTGTTGATATAATCTAAAAATATTATTATTATTATGTATAAGATATGTTGTTAAAAATGCGTATGTTTCAAGAATTTAATTTTATTTATAAGATTACTACTTTATGTTCTGAATGTCCTAGGGACAATTTACTTTGTACGCCAATTGTGGCAAAATATGTTGGGCCAAATATATTTTTTTTTCCATCCACTGTTACACATGTTTATACAAATAAATTTATCTTTATCTTCTTTTATCTTTATCTTTATCTTATTGTAAACTAGCTCCGCCCCGCGGTGTTACCCGCTACATTTTTCCGGGTAAAAAGTAGCCTATGCGTTAATCCAGGGTGTCAGCTACCTTTATATGAAATTTCATTAAAATCTATTCAGTAGTTTTACGTGAAACAGTAACAAACATCCATCTATACTTACAAACTCTCGCGTTTATAATATTAGTAGAATTAGAACAGTAGTTTATACCTTATAGTTCGATGGACAAAAATGTCATCGTATGAAATATAAGTAAGATCTTTCATACAGTGTCCGGTATTTTTTATTGGGATAACGCATACAATCAGTAGGTATTCTAAATCCCTATTAGAATATAAAATAATCATTTTTAAATATATAGATGTGTAGATGTTCTTTCATTTAAGGGCAATTAGGAATTGAAATTATTTATGAACGTCTCATGAAATCATTGCAATTTTGTTAAAAATATTCTGCCTCATTAATGTTTTATTTGTAGTTATTTTGTACCTATTTACATACATATAAAACAAATCTGTCCGTCATAGTTAAATTATGATTTTCCTGTTGTTTTTGCCGATACAAACGTCTAACCAGTCTTCTAACGCCCGTTAGCAACTAATCTAGTATTCCTTGTGTTATTATTTATTATAACATTTTAGATAACAAACTTGTGATCTTACAAGGTTAGATCAATACAGGAGCTACAAGTTAACTAGATACGAGTAACGTAAGTTATGCGCTTGTTGAACGGTAGGTACATACTCATACCCATCTGGTCGGACCCGGCTGCGCGGAGTCTGCGCCCGCGCAGCACGGTCGTGTCGACTCGACAGCCTTGCTGGAGGCGGTGTTTTTGCAAAACTGTTGCAACAACAACGAGGCTACGATTGACTCTCTCTTTCTTGTCCTGTTGCGAAAGTAACTACTTGCTATTAAAACGCGATTATATACACTTACACAGCTGTGATCACGTTATCATGTAATATTTTCAATTTTAGAGCTGACAAATCTTGTCTACTGAGCTTCGATAGAAAAGAAGAATGGATTAATCGATCGATATTTATAGTTTAAAAATATGTCCTCAGAAGCCTTTGGTATCCGGTTTCACTTTAGTTAATAACTGCGTCTAATACCATTCGACAGTCGAAGGTAAACGTGATTTTGGTTATGCCAGCCTTCTTAGGGGTGATTTTTTTCTGTATTATTAAAAAACCATTGTACTGCTGTAGAAGTATCTCTACTGCTTATTCAGTTCGTATTTCTTGTTATTAGTTAGGCATTTGATTAAAAACGAAAATTGTTGAAATCACAAAAAAAATATATGCGGTTAGAACCCAAGTATATGATATACTTGCCGTCGTCATTCCCTGAAGGTATTGTTAGAGGTGTGCTGTGTTTTGATACAAATTTCGTATGATTTTGTATATTTGTATTATAGTAACTCAGGAAGATCATTGAAAAAGTATAGTGGTCCGTGCCGAAATATAAAATTATCAACCCATTATGTGCAACATCGTGAAAGGTTATATCTGAGAAAACTTTGTACTGGTATTTAATTAAAACGTAAAGTACATTATCCTGGTGAAATAATTATTATGTTATAGTCAGAACTTCGGCTGATGATGATGATGAATCAGAACGTTGTCGTTGGAGTTCGCAAAGCGGTTATTCACATTAGCTTGTTAATGATAATGATACATAATATGCATTACAGATTAAATGACGTGAAATGATTAAACGTGTACAAAGTCATTTGTTATTGCGCGTATTGTTTCATTTCTATTTGATAGTAGGTAACAAGCTGGCCAATTTTTACATGTAACAGTTGAACACCACTGCCTACCAATCCTTTCGATAACTACAGGTGTGATTAAAATCAGTAAAGAAAATAATATTAATATAGAATAGTAAAATAGTTTCAAGTAACTCAGTAAAACCTCTTGACAAACGTAAACCGAGAAGAGTGCCTAACGGGGTCTACACTTGCTACGAGTCCCTTATCGCTACAATCCCATTGTATAGTTAAAACTGCCCCGAACGTATAGTGCTTGTGCGTTATTACCAATGCAAACCGCAAGAGTTTTCTTAAACAATTGTTTGGATTTGTAAGATAATTTTATCAACAACAACAATAGCAGATTTAACTGTTCAGATCCAACCTTGTGATTTTTCGTAGCGTGTGTGTAGCTGCGGGTTAGCCTCTAAAACATAGTAACGTTCACTTTTGAAGATGTCTACAAAAGTGCCATGTCATAATGATTTCTGAAACACGCGAATAATATACAATATCATGTTATCGCGCATCTTTTAAATAATCAACTTTTTTGCTAATGATACTGCATGAAAAAAATGATTTATGCTAAATTTAAAATATTGTTGCCTTTACTGTTGTTTGTTAAATGATAAACATAATGAACGGTAAACGATAAGCATTTTATAAATACGTATGTACATACTCATCTATTCTTGTTAACTATTCGTTATTACAATAATATATCAACCGTGGTATTAATATATCTATCTACTTTAAATATGCAAGTTTGCTAAAATAAAAGCTGGTATCAATCCCTACTAATATTATAAGCGCGAAAGTTTGTATGCATAGATGGATGTTTGTTACTCTTTCACGTAAAAACTACTGACTGGATTTTAATGAAATTTTATATGGAGGTAGCTGACCCCCTGGATTAACAAATAGGCTACTTTTTATCCCGAAAAAATGTAGCGAGTAACACCGCGGGGCGTAGCTAGTTTACAATAAAAACAACAGTGATATTTAAAATTAATTATGCTTCAGATGATATCAGAAAGAGGAAAGTGGGAAAATAAATATTTTGTTGTGTAAACAGAACCCTGTACAATGGCAAAGCTGTTTTTGTTTTATTTTGTGTGAATAGATGTTTTTGTTGAGTTGTTGGTGATGTCTGACTTGAACGACCACAGCAAGGTCGCCTCTGACTGTCACTCACGTTGTTTTGCTTCGTCCGTGCTGTTCTTAGATCATAATTTACGTAACATTGAAATGTGCACAGCTGCTGAAAACAAATTTACATTCACTGTATCAATATCATATTTACTTAGCATTTGTTTTATGCTCTCGTGTAAGATACAGCTATAAAGTTGTGTGTTACTACGAAATGACTTTAAATTCATATTGACTTTATTTAGGTACCTTTCCTTAAAAGTGTTCTTAATTCTTTACTGTACACATAACATCAATATTTACAGAATATCAATAGAAATTGTAAGTATTGAGGCGAGCTTAACTCTCAAGAGTTTTCTTACAAGCTAACCTTTGAGTAATTGAGAGGTTTTGGTGAGAAATTGGGATAGAAAAGGTGTATAACCGAATCAGAACGAAAGTGTTATCTCAGCCTTCACCTCAAAATACCTATGTTCAATTTGTTCAGCCTATTAACCTGTTGGAACAAGATCGATCCATAGTGGGTACATAGCTCAACATCGGTACAAGTTGTGTCAATCAAGGCGTCTTACAGTAGGTTCTTTCGAAATGGTGTCACAGTTGGCTGGTGGGGCTTCACGCAGCCGACGAGTGCTCCACGCCACCGCCGCCGCCGCGTCACTGTCGTCGCCGCGTCGCTCGCAAGTAGGCTAAGGTCGCGACTGTGCGTTTTTCATGTTACCTGTATACGAGTACACTCGGCATTGTTACATTCCAAATCCATTCATACGCCGACAAAACAAGTTATCTACTTCGAAATCCAGTTTAGAGAGTTGTCATGTAATTTATAATTACGTAATAGAGGCAACTTTTGCCCCGTTGATTTCGAAATTTTGTATGTATAAGTTGTAAATTCCTTTCTGCTATATAACGAACATAAGTATTATGTTCTGTAATTGATACCTAAATAACAGCTCGTTAGATGAGTATTATTATAATTAGATTCGTTAGTTTTTAGTTTATTTTCACTTTCTGGAATTTCATGTGTGAAGATCATTAGGTATTACTATTAGTTGCTAATTAGATCCCTGTTGTGTTTACGAGCCATTAGGCACATAGAAAAACGACGTAGAGTTGTACTTATAATATACAAAAAAGACAATACCAAACAGGTATTAGCTAAATCTGAGTTTTATAACTTTGTATTTATTTATGGTTTTTTATTTTAAAAAAGTCGTGGAATGTAAATGAACAAGAACAAAAGCAACAAATAATGAAGCTACGTCTAAAATGCTTTCATGTAGAGCGCGCGATGCGGCTGCGCTGAGCTGCGACTGCGTTGCAAAACTGGGTCAGCGAGTGAAACAAGCTCACGTTTGATACGGGCTTGTATTATGATGCCCATCCTTCTGGCGCATGGCGCCACGAAGTGCAACATAACTATAACCGCTCATTACATAATTAGAACAAGTTTCTAAATACGCATACTTAGCGTACTTGCTTATCTAAATATCATGTAAACATTCTATATATTCATATGAAAATATACAGACGAATTTAGAACCTTTTCCTTTTAGAAATTAGGTTAAAAGTTCTATTGATTTTACTTAATTTTGGTGTACTGAAAAAGGTTCTACAGCTGTATCCATCGGGATTAATTCAGTATAACGAGGCGGGGCGGACGCGCCGCACCTCCCGTTATGTGCCGTATGATGGTATGAATCATGCCGTACCTTGCGCCCAGCCAGCAGACGCAGCCGGAATGTAGGTCACCTGTTCGCGATGGTTTGTTTGGGTCCCCCAAATTAGAATGTGTTAATAATACGACAACCTTTGCTTACAGCGTCTCGCACGTCACGTTTTACATCACTCTATTTTTATCAACAGTTAAACATAATCAGTTATGCAGTCGCATCTCGATGACACTGCTCGTTTTCTCTGTAACATTTCCATGCTCGTAACTGATCCTATAATTATTTAAGTTAACGATGCAGGGAACTATATTATTGTCCATGTATAAAAATGTATTTATGCAATTTCCTGTAAGCATTCATTTATTTATATCTGGCGAAAAAATGCATATCTACACGTTGATTTTCCTGTTCAATCTTGCTACAGGAAAACAAATAAAATTACTGCAACGAACTTGCGCCTCACGATTTCCAGTAAGATAATAAGGAAAGACCATCCGAAGTATGAATAACGAACATAAAATACACAAGTTTTGTTTGTATAAGGTTGTACCTATACTGCTAATTACATATTCAAAAGGTGTCATTTCACAGAACATATGTTTTATGTTATAGCCTTATAGGTTTAGTAGCTGACTTACTAGTCAATCAAACGTCAATATAGTCGTAACAAATCAAAGGCTTGGATTAATTGGAGTCCTATTCCGGAACAATGAACTGTGTTTTGCCGCATTTCTCAATAAGTAGTGGGAGTTATGCAAGCTGCACGTTCCGCGTCGTAATATTGCTGCATCCGCTGGCCTGGTGGGTAAATAGGTCAGTCGCCCACGCTGCCGCAGCGCCCGTTTGTTTGGGTCCCCTTTATTGATCAAGCTCTACCACGGTACCCCTACGTGCTGCGTGCGCACACCACCACTCCACGGTTGTGCATAAACTTGCCCATGCAGTTTCTACTCTCTGACCTCGCTTGCTTTACGTAACCGATTTACCGAACATACAAATACCATTCATGTATTGAAATAACATTGTTGGACAAAATTATTGAATTGAAGCGGTTATTTTATATTTTAATCACATACAAAGCTTTTAATTTAAATAGTATATGTACGCTATGGAACGTATAGAATCTGTATTATTTTATGGTTTAAGACATTTTACGTAATCATATCTTAGAAACACGTGGGGATTTTTCAAATCGATAATTAGAAAGGACACAATAATCTTTTAAGTATGTGTAGTAAGATTGCGAATAGTAGAAGATATTTTATTTACCTTTCCATGTTTTTACTTTTTCCGGTGTAATGGACACGGTTGTAGAATTTCCCACGTGGTAGTGTTTCGAAAACGAATATTATTGTTAGCTGACCTGTCCCCTATACAAGTAGGCCACGGCTGTTGGCTGTTAGGTCGCTACTTGTGATGGCACTCATATTCTGCACGATAGCAAAATATCGACCAATATCGAAACGGCCAATAATTGCAAGGAATCCCCTTCGCTACGATAATTTGAGGTAGAACTTAATGCACACTTGGCACTTTAAAGGTACATATTATGTAGAGTCACTATTATTACTGCAGCCATTTTGAGACAGTGGCCTGTGGCAGCCTGTTGTTTTTTGGCATTAATCTTGTAGCATTGTTTTTTCTTGACTTTGGCTATGATAATTTGCCACCCGGTACATAATAAATATAGGTATGTTTTTTAAACCTATTCGTATACTTATAACAGTCTAATATACATCAATGCTCGTGACAATACATTTACTAGTCCTGTAACAATAATTATCATCACCATCAGCCAAAAGACGTCTCCCTTAGAACGACAACTTGCCATTTGCATCCACCTGTATCGATACTCAAAAGTACATTTTATTTACAGTATTACTTCACACATTTGTTGGGCGCCCACGTGGCTTTAAACCACGTGGTTTGATTGATCAATGCACTCGTAGTGGCCTGGTCGGTACTTACATCCTCTTAATATTTACACAATTATTTATTATGCAATCTGTTTAAGTATAACTACATAATGATTAATGTGTTAAGATAATGATTTACAAAGTGCCGTAAATTAATATAATTGAAGTAATTTGTTTTAGTACATTATAATATCGTGTAACTACAGTCATATCGGTTAATATTTAGCAACAAGTTTCATGGTCAAATCCTTGTTTAATCTACGAGTATGTAACTAAATTGCAGATCATGTCGTCTAGCAAGTTTTTAACCCCGCGCCTGCGCCAGCGTAGTAGTTGTCTTGTCGCGCCACCCCCATTCTAGAGTTCGATCGCGTTACGTAGACTGTACGTGAAACGTAATCGTAAGTAGGTCGCTGGCTGGTAGCAGTGCGCGCGCAGGCAGCCGGGCCCGCGCGCCCCGCACCCTCCCGCCACTACGTCACTATTGATCGTGCACGTGGCGCCGTAAGTGACGTAGCGCCTGGCGCGTCCGATAGTACACCCTTCCTGGCGTACCTTGCCACCCTCTGACGTCCACCCCACTTCCACTACATTCTGCAATTATAATGTTATGCACCTATTTCAGTAACAACTGTGACCAACTTTACCGCAATTTTATACGAACTTGACAGTTAAATGAATGATCATATAGTTTAAGAATATTTCTTTTTTCTCGATCTAAGCCTACATCTACATTATACAATTGAACATAGTAATTGGAAAACATAATTTCGGCACCCAATTATTACAACTGGTTCTTTCTAAAGTCTAAACAGTTTGAAGTATTTTGAAGTATGTACCAACTATAAGAGTGACATATTTCATGTCTTACATACCGACATATTTGTTGAAAATAACAGTACCTAATGACTATCCAATCTATCAGATTATATAGAATTGTTATTGCAATGCTTTAGATACCTGGAACTGATAAAATAGCATGAGATTGAAGTGCGATTTCTAGTTATTTTTAGTTTGCTTACTCGACTGACGTCATTATACTTAATTTTATAGAAATGCCTAAGCTATTGCCTAACGATATATTTTACTCGTTTTCCGCCTTTGTCACTTAGCGTATCAGTTTTATATTTAGAAACATGTTCAAGTTAGATAAGGTAATTAAAGTTGTTTGTTTGCTTTCACGTAGCATTATGACGTTTCCACAATCAGTGGAAAACATTGTACGGTGCATTTATAAATATGTCGGCATTCAATATCCGCAATGTTTATTCACGTGTCGCAAACATTGCTTCTGTTTACTCATGTTTGGTGATGCGATTTAATTTTGAGAAACACGTGTATTTTATCTAATTCAGACAAATCGTACATTGTAAATACATATACTATTATTACCTTACATTAATATTCGGGTGAATTTAAAATAGTCTCAACTAGCGGTATCATTATTTCAATCTGGATACAAACAAACAAACGTATTAAATTAGGAAACAATAAATTACATACATACCTTTTTATAATAGCGATTCATAACGCCTAAGAGACAGGAACAGCTCAGATCGCACAGGTCGCTAGCCTTAGATTTCATCTAAGTAATTGTAGCTCATAGTACAATAGAGCTAGCGTCTGTGTTTACACAATTTGCATGTGCGTAACAGTGGGCTTAGGCGCGCCCTACATAACGCCCTTCACTTTACAACAGAATGCATTTAACATTGTTTACGTAATACTGCACTTATACAGCTGCAAGGAAATCGTTATAATCCTCTTACATGGACACTGTTTAATAATTAGTTTAGATGTATCTGGACTTACACAATGAGCATGTAATCATTGTATAATGTTTTGAATACCCATATAACAATATGAAACAACACAACCTTATACAATATAGATAAGTACCTACGTTATCAATATTTATCCAAGAAAGGAATTTATAATATCCGCTGTAATTTAATAAGCGTAGCATAACATTGTAATAATATAGGAGACCCACTTTACTGAGCTAAACACGGACCTTACGTTGAAGCAAACCACAAGTGACCGAGCGCGTTGGCGCCGTTTGTAACCACATACTTACCTAGTCGCACATAGGTGAGTCCCTACGTGTACCTGCCACCTTGTAGGAAATATTCATCTCGGTCATACAATAGCCACCTTTTAAGAATAACAATCATTATCATCATCAACCGGAAGACGTCCACTGTTCAACAAAGGCCTCCCCCTTAGAACGCCTCAATGAACGGAGTCTTGACAATTGTATCCAGTCCAGTCCAGTTGTATCCTAGTTAGCGGGAGGCATTCCAACGCTACGTCTTCCGGTTTGTGGTCGCCACTCGAGAACCTTTTTTACCCAACGATTATACGTTCTTCGAGTGATGTGGCCTGCCCATTGCCATTTCAACTTGCATATTCTTCGACTCATGTTGGTTACTCTAGTTCTTTGGCAAATTTCCGTATTCCGGATCCTGTCACGCAAAGAAACTGAATGACCGTTAGCGACTGGGTCTCAGAGCCGTACGTCATCACTGGCAACACACACTGGTTAAAGGCCTTCGTCTCCAGACATTGCGGAATTTTGAAACATAATTTTTCGCGTACCTTCCCGATCGCAAGAATCAATTTCAGCCCGTTGCCCTCCACTGCTGGACATAGGCCTCTCCAAAGATATGCATCCAGTCGCTGCCGGCCCTCTGGCTAGATAGTGGAACGACTTGCATAAGAGATACGCGCGAAAAATATAACCCTTCCTTTGCAGTCGATGTTCTACAATTTAACATAAACAAGATTACAATTCATTTGCACCAATAAACAATTTGACAATTCAAGCGTATTTATAAATTATTTCGTAACCTAATTGGTTTCTTAGTTAATGAAGTTGTTATTGTATATTATAACAAACGAGTAAAGTTCTACTGATCGTCACGTAAACTAGAAAATATTACGTTAGAGAAGGGTTGCGCAATATTTTCATTAGAGCCTGAAACTAAATCGGTACATATCCGCCCACTTGACGCTCTCACTGCACAGAGCGAGGCGCGTGACGCGTTGCTGGAAATTGCGCAGTTTTATACGCTTGTATAACCTTTATGATTGCTTCTAAGGCTATTTCAATGATGACGTCAATAAAACGTTAAATTGTCCCGTGGCAAGGGTATAGAATCGCCGTGTGTTAGCTCAAATATACAACATAATTATACAAACAATGAGAATGAAAAACGTTGAGCAATGTTGCTGTAATGATGTTCCTGACTTACGTACTCTGCTGCGTTCTAAGTTGTTTTTATTGTAACGTTATTATACAGTAACATTGCAACGAAACTTTGCGCGAGTTCCTTAATCTGGCCTCATAAGGATTTAGACTTTATATGAGGTTTATTTCTTATATGTGATACATAACTGCACTCTAATGAAGAGTTAATAAACTGTCTGTAATGTATTCCCAACAGCGTAGGAAGATCTGAACTTTAACACCCACTTCCATACGCCTACTGTACAAAATGACGTGGCTTATTCCTACCGTCACAGAAAATAATGTTCAAATTGAATGTCCTTACCAGACCACTTATAAAAATGTAGCTTTTAAATATGTCTATTTTAATAGGATGGAGTATCAAAAATGTAGTTAAATGTAGTTTGTGTCGGTATATTATGCAGTTATGTACATTGCATTTGCATTAGTTTCATATGGGTCAACCTCGCTGCAGCAGAAAGGCCAAAGGTTGTGGTGCAGTGCAGCTGAGGGGAGTGGGTGTGTTCCACGAGGGTTGGGTGGCCGGCGGCAGGTAGGCGCCTAGAAGTAAGCGACCTGGAGGGGGGGACGTACACGCCAACGTTACGTAAGCCCACAGCTGTAGGTTTGGTACTTACCGAGTTCCGTTAATGCCGAAGGTTGCTGTGCATAAGGTCGCCCTTCTGGGTCACGATGCGAACCGTCATGCGGCGCTGTATTTACGATTGTATTTTCTATGTAATAGTACGTCTAGTCGTCGTACTACATTGAAGCTATTTTAACCAACATGTTAACAACATCTTTTAATGCAGATCTGTTAAGTAAAAACCGAAATCAATACTTATGCTTTTGCAATATGATACTATCGGCCTACGAATGTAGTGTCCTGTCAAATAGTAATCATCTTATGTAATTGAGTTGCGTAGTACATTTTTTTAACATCAAGAAACATACTTAAACTGTATCCTTGATTTATAAGGTAGCGCGCAATATTACCAGCAAATGTAGTCCAAGGGCAAATATTGATTTCCTTTATACTTGGATTTCCCAGCGCAAGCGGTATTTTTGTTTATAATTGAAATTAAAATACTACTGTAGATTGGTAGATATCTTAGTTTCAGCTTAAACGCAATATCACACCTAATTTCGCAAAGGGGTAGGCAGAGGCGTACAGTACACCCATACACCTGGTAATTATTACCGTAAATACCAAGTTGACTGTCCTAATTGCCGGAAGTTTCATTTATAAGTAGGATATAAATAAACTTTTGAATACACGTGTACTTATAATCATTTATCATTCTTATCCGCGTATTATAATCATAACTACAGATAAATATAATATTATTAGAAATGGAATACGTATGGAGCTACTATGATCTGCCAGACTTGCACAGCTTTTTTCAGGAATGCTACGTACCTGAATAAGTTATATATCAAATAAAGGCATTCATCTATACATAAAATATATTATTATTTTTAGTAGATACTTTTATAATAAGTATTTTTTTTTCAAGTAGTAGTAATAAATATTTCCTATGAAAAGCTCTCACTCATCATTATAATATTATTATCGGCCAAAATATTAAAAAAAAATTGTTTTTCTTCCAGTTCACTTGTTTGGATAAATTGATTTAAAAATGCTCGTTCAATAGTTTAATTAAATAAAAATGCCACATAAATAGTAGGGAACACCAGTCTTAAAATGTACTTAATATTGTCCGGTTTTATTTCAATAATATTGAATCCGTGCATCAAGTATTTATAAACTTGTGGTTTAAAGATTTCCCCGAGTATGCATCATCTCTACCGATACCGATAATGTTTTATGTGGTCACCGGACTATTTATATAGCTGTGAGTTGTTTCAAGAAATACTTCTGTGATATCATGACGTGCAGCGAGTTGTACTTGGTTACCTGAATTATGTGCCAATCATTAGGTACTGGAAAAATAACAACTATTTACGGAACATAAAAACAAGGTACATTTTTCTTCTGTACACAGCTTCGTCATAATTTTACTTTGCTACGATAAGAAAGTACAGAATAAATATTGTCGAAAACTTTAATTCTTTCCAAACTTATACATGTACCTATATATTTTTTTAAGATCCTAAATACGTACGTTACACTTTGAGTGATGATTTAGTAATGATGATACTCACCAACACAGGACGTAATGTGCACATTAACCGGTTATTATTAACAATTTTCAAATGATGGTAAATGTAATAAATCTTAAAAAGGAGAGACATAATTACTGCTGCACTATGTTGATGTGTTGTTTTCTAATCAAAACATATTTACATATTCGCGGCATTGGGGTGACCCAACCGTATACCTACTTGTATACTTATGTAAAGGTCATAGCATCAAAACAATGTTATTATGTTGATATACCCTTATAATTATTTTTACAAATGTATGACAAATATGTTTTTAATGATCCTAATGAATCATGATCCATAACAACACATTAGTACATCATACAAACATAACCATATACAATTTACATATATGGAAAATGTACTATACGATACCTAACTTACCATAGATCATTTTGAAGTTTTTCTTTTGGATAATCAAGTTAGTCTGGTCAAGTAAATATTAAAATTAATATTTTGCAGGTTGTAAAAATACGACAATAATTGAAGCCTTGAACCATTTCCAACAATCATAACTTTTTAGTATCAGGAGGAGCTAATGGGAGCTAATAATTAAATTATTTATTTATAAATAAGATCTTGAATAGAGAGAATATATACAATTTTATAAGAGACAACAGTATTCACTAAAACACTAGGTACATACATGGATTTCTTAGTCACATATCAATTTTACGAAACTAGAACCTAATGGCTTGGTAAGTGAACGTGACGAAGGTAAGAGACCAAATGGTCGTTGTTATCCTGAAAATTAGGAAGAATGAATGAATGATTTTCTTTATTTTTGCTTTTGTTTTTTTTTACTTTGCGCCTTCTCATGTTTCTGGCTCAGGGATTTGCAATGACACTGCTTCTATTGCGGAGACCCTTAAGCATTGGAAATAGAATAAACTGCTTGGTAATTGTATGTTTTAGCCTTTTGGGTAGAAACTTTGAGGCATGGGGGTCTGAGCGCTCGCGCGCTATTTAAAAATTTAGCAATACGCCTAATCGACTTCATACGTGACCAAAGAGCCGGTGCATTTTTGGCCAAAGAATCAGCATTGCTATTCAACATGGCAATGCTGCCAGTCTTTTGAGTACGTTACCAGTTGACATCGATAAGGGTTCAATATTATGATGCTTTTTAAATGTTTATGATAAGATTTGCCATACAATAAGGACGATAAGGTCAGCGAGACTGCTCGAGCATTACCTCTGACGCATTTCTATTAAGTGTCATCAGGAATGGAAAGCTGGAATGGAAGTTTATTTGAATGTCAAGTTCCATGAATAATTGCACAATTAGGAAAATTATTTTCATTCACGAAGCGTACACGGTTTAGATTCCACAAAAGTGTAGGGCGCGTGAATCGAGCTCAGCAGTGACGCAAGTTGTTTTGCCAACTTCACTTAGTCACTACTTTATAATGTATTTCGCAAGAAAAGGTGCCGTGTCCTCGTTTCAGTTTGTAAACAAACATCCATTGCCTTGGTTCCGCAGGTTGTTCTCCACGCACTAATGTTTTCTGTTCTGTGTTAATTTAATCAGTATTTTATAAGTGTTAGAATTAATTCAAGGGTTTAAATGACCAAACGTAAAATGTCTACGAAGTCGTATATATTAGTGCTTAATATATTCCAGAGTTGTACGGTAAGTAACACTCAAACCTTATCGATATATTGATTTTATATATTTTCATACGCTTTATCACAGTTTAGCGAATGCTTGTGACCTATGGGAATTGAAGTTTCGATCTATAGGAATTACAATATTAAGACTCATTTGAAGAAGGTACCATCAATGTAGGTACAAAATATAAGGAAAGATAGCCGAACATGAATCAGAAGTATTCAGTTTGCTGATTATAATTCCACCAATTTGAGTGAAACTTAAGAAAACACTAACAGTTTTGTTTGATTTTATAGCCAACGAATCCTTTTGTCACCTAATGTTATGTTTTCTATTGTTGAACAGGATGTTTTGCCGTCGCTAATCTCGACGGCCATCATATTAGGCTATCTGCCATGTGTACACAATAACTTTAGCGGTATTGTGTATATATTTTTTGTTCCTATCGATATTATAATATTCAATTCTAGAGAAATTATACTTATTTGTACAGATTTGTAAAACAAATGGCCTTTAAAGTCATGTCCGATATATAATTCATTTACTTAACACTTTTATATTATTATTTGTTGTAATATACACAACATAAATTATAATTAAGAACCATCTCGATCAAGTTAGTTCCCATAGCCTCCAATAGGTTAAAGACGGCCCTGGGTATATATGAAAACATTAGATTGGCATCCCCACTTTCAACCCCTATATCAATAACTGAAGCGATCTAAAAACCACCACTAAAAAACAAACATAGCGAGCGACAAACTTACTCTTTTTGCGTCCAGGGTTAACAAACAAAATGGTAATTAGGCTTCGTAGACGTTCATTAATATTTAAGGGCTGTAGTTAAACTAAATTTACTATACCTTGCCTGTATGTTATTATATTATAGTCTCATGATAATTCTGTTGACATATTGTTCATATGTGTATGGGGTTTTCACAGTCACCATTAACTGTGTTTTTTCCTCCAGTGCCTGTTGTTTTATGGCTGTCAAGCTAAATAAGGAATCGTTACATAAATACAATTTTTAGTGTAGGCACTAAATACAGTATTATTTTGTGCCTATACCAGAGTGTTGAAAACAATGTAAGTACTACTTTAAAAATAAATTTTAACCACGAAAATGTAACTAATTTCACTATTGATAATTTTACTGTCTGTTTTAAATAAATACACGTAGGTACACGAATTACATAGAAATTGAAAATAGTTTATCGCTTAGGCGTTCAGAAGTAATATTTTACAAATATTTACAACTTAATTCTAGTACAAGATAAAAACAATATATACAAAAATAAAAAGTTAAAAAGCATCAAAGAATTCATCCCCATCGATGTCAACCGGTAACGTGCCCAAAAGACTGGCAGCATTGCCACGTTGAATGGCAATGCTAATTCTTTGGCCAAAAAATGAACCAGTTCTCAGAAGTTATGTGTATGTATATTAAACTCACATACCTACAAACATGAACCCTGAAAATACACCTTATTTGGGTAGTCGTGTATAAACTATATAATTAATCATGTCATGTGTTTTTTAGCCATTTAATTTCATTATCGTGTGCTGTAAGAACTGGGTATATCTCTGTATATCTATTGTATTTGTATCTTAAAAGTCCCAACACCTAATACAGAAGTTAGTGTTTTTTTTAGTTTTCTAACAACAAACCTATCGAATCTGCTTTGGATGTGTACCTACCTATATACATATATTATCCAATATTATTGGCATATTGTAGGCATGGCATCGACATGGAAATTCCATGACATACTAAATACGTAACATACGATATATTACTTTACCTTATATTATTTTTCATGAAATAACAAAACAAATGGCATAAATAGAAAATTTATAATACAATATTGTTATGATCTATATTGTTTAATTTTATCGTAGCTATCTTCATGGTATATTGTTTTTTGTAAAAAGTGCATAAAATAGATAGTATTTACAAGGTGTTAACTCATGAAGTTGTTATAATGTTATATTATGCCCCCGTATTTGTAGAATTATTAGTTATAGCAATGTATACATGTATGTTACAATGAATATCGCCCGAAATTTAAAATTATACAGACGTCTAGACTTGTCTATATTATACATGTACAGTTTTGTCTAGACAGGCCATGACCCTTTTAATACCAAAGTACTTGAACGCTAAGGTAAACGGATTTCGTGGACAAAGTATGAATTTATATATACTCGCTACGACTTAAATCAAATGCTAGTGACCCCGAGGACTTGCTACGAGGAATTTAATTAATATAATTTGACTGTAAGCGTCGTTACTCAAAACAAAAATAATATAACTAACTACATACAACGAACACTACCAGAGATTCAATTTATTTTGAAAGTGAACGTTTTATTCAAATATTTTAATTAATAAAAACAATTGTTATTGATTGGCATTCCACTTGTCTTTAGAATATAAATTTCTAGGTTACTTCTAGAAGAAATATCTGTTGGCCTAGCAGGAAACGCGGTTTAGAGAAAGGACGACGCGCGACGATAATATCGTAGACAGACATAAATTCTTTGATTGAGTGAAAAGTATAATTGCTTTGAGTTTAAGAAGTTTATCTGCTGGACTACTAGTCCGGTAGTCATTGCTTCTGCTACTAGTCTAGAAATATTTTTTCGTGTATGGTTCTATGAAGAGAAAAAAGTTGCTTTTAGTTCAAGAATCATCATACAAGGTAAAATGACTCTAACCTCTAAAACTTTATCACCATTTGTATTTTTCAATTCATAACATTATAATATTATAGTTATAACTCATATTAGAATACAAAGTCATACAAACAATTAATTGTTCTATTCACAACAATTGTTAATTTCTTGTTTGTTTGCGTCATTGCTACTCGTATACCTTTTGCTCACGAATTATTAATGATTTTATTTTAATGTGAAGAGCGTCTTTGTCTGATTGTATTTGTCGGATATGTCTAGTTAAAAGAAACATATGAATACTTTTTAAGAAGGACTTTTTTAACATGTTTTTTAAATATTTTTCTGTTTGTTCCAAATAATCTCCCAAACGGCTGGATTTAACAGGACTTTCACCGACAGATAGCTGGTCATATACTTTTAATTACAGAAATAAGTAGTGCTCCGCGGAAAAAACGAAAGTACCTACCATGAAATTGTTCACAAAATCAGACTCATGTAGGTAAGTCTGCCACCTACCTAGGTACTGATTTTTAGGCAAAATCCACGCGGACGAAGTTGCGGGCGTAAGCTAGTAAATAAATTAATTATGGTTCTCTACAAATTACACAATAACATGTTGTTTTGCAATTTCTGTTCGTGAAAACAGCCGCTAAAGTGTAGTGTCATTTCTACATGCATTCACATTGCCATGCTTGTATCACGTGTGTTTTGGTTCTCATGAAGGACATGAACGTGTCTACAATTCTAAATGAAACACGTTGTTTACGTTAATGCAAAAATCACTGCAATATAATAAAGCCGAAAGTTTCTGCGTGTGTTTGTATGTTTGTTACCTCTTCACGCTCAAACGGCTAGACCGATTTTGATGAAATTTCATATGTAGGTAGCTGACACCCTGGATTAACACTTTTTATCCCGAAAGAATGTAGCGGGTAACACCGCGGGGTGCAAATAGTAAATACATATACTACACATGGCAGCCCAATGTTTTTGTAGTTTGAAATAAAATTTGACACAGTAAATTAAAGTTTCCTGGTTTGACATAAGAATCTCTTATCTGGGTACATTAAGTAGTTCCCGATGGCAGCGAGTCAAAATCCAGGTCTATTTATTATACCGACGAATCTAGATTTCTAGCTATAAGGATGTCCTTTGGTTGACCCGCCACGTTTAGATGTGGGCAACTTAGTATTTCCTATTTTAGATTTTTATTGTAGACCTAAAGTATCTTTATCATTACATCTAAGAGTTAAACGGTTAATAACTACATATAATTACGCATATATTCCCAAAAAAATCAGCTGGGTTCGCGAGGGTATATTACAATAACACTAAAAAAATCAACTGTTGCATACATTTAGTGGAGTCAAGTGTAGGTACATATATGGAACAGATTTATTTTACCCGATTTCAGCGATGGCCCCATAGCAAAAGGAGTTCATAGTCGAATACTGAACAACCTCCTTTTAGGGATCCTTTTATCGTAATACACTGGACATAGGTACCCCCGCGAACCCCGTGAGGAATATATGCGTAATTATATTACCTAAGTTAAATTACTATTGACCGCGAAAATATCCAGACTCCACTAGACTAACGACATATTTGGTTATTGAATAATTAATAACTTAATAATTAACCTAAATATTTATCTGATAGCTATTTCCAATTCATGGGTTTTTCATTTAACTATAATAGGTTTTTCAAACCTCATTTTATCTATCTTAAAATAACTAAAATAATTAATTAACAATTTAACCAATTATTAAATTGTCCAAAAATAGAAGTTAACATAGAACTGTGTATTACGATTTAAATTTTTGCCTTTATACATCCTCATTAAATAGCTGTATTAAATAAAATAAAAGTATTCATTTTGGTGATAAATAATAGCACGCGCCGCTTCCGGGCTGCGGCCGGCGGACGCGGGACGCGGGCGAAGCGGAGCGGCTCGGGCGTAGCTGCATCACGCGTGGGAACCGCGTAGGCATCACAAAGTTCCCACGTGCTATTGTTTCTATCGACTCACGGCCCATGTGTGATTTGGCCCAATACAACCTCTGACACATCATATTGAACCTACAATCCTGCTGAAAGTTAAAATATTTGAATTAAACCAATTCATATTATTTTGTGAGTTTACTAAGTCCATAACTCGTTCATATTTTAATGTATTGATTATAGTGTATGCATAAATAAAATATGATTTTACGTTTGATTTTCAATAATCTCTATCACGTTCTGTTGTTTAGATGACGAATAGTATAGATAAGATATTATATTGTTGTACGCAAAAAATATCACGCCTAAGCAGCCTGCGTGCTAAATTTATAATGTTATCGTGTGTTATGTTATGTAATTGTTGTTTAAATATGTATAGCGAAGACAATACGGTTTGCGTCGGCGCCGCCAAGGTCGGGGTCGTTGAACCTATTTACGTCTTTCAGCAGGAGGCGCCGGACGTCGCGCCGTCCGCGGCGCCCGCCGCGCCGTGTCACCCCGCACGTGGAAATGTAGTGTCATTAATAAAACCCTTCGCGATAACTACATTAGTATTACCTGACATTCCGCGGTACTTTAACTCGTAACATGACCTGTTATAAATGTTTCCATGTTATTGCGTGCTCGTCTACGATCGACTTCATATAACTTGTCATTATGAGAATATCAAAAACTGTTTATCATTTTTTTCTTAATTTATACTTCATGTCATTGAATACCGGATGTTGTACTTGGTCAATCTGAATACTTATATAACTGTTTCAGCAGTGAAAGTCTGCTTTTATCAACGAGATAAGCCGTGTTTATGTAAATAAGATAGTGTACTAAAACCATTGAAATATTATTCATACACGTAACAATATACGGGCTTAAAAAATAAGTAAAACATAACATCACGCCTGTATTCCCCGAGAGGGCAGGCAGCGATGACTAGTACACCTACATGCGCCAGTTCTTTTATAAGTTCAAATGTAATAAAGTGCGAGCATATTGCCATCAATTGGGCTAATTTCTAACTCCGTGCTACAACCGAGAATTGCCTAATGAAAAAACCCAGTCTATTTTGCCGGTCCAGGATGCGCACTCAGGATCTCATGCTTAGCAATGGCGCTTAGGACCTTAGACCAACGAGGCAGTTACAATTAGAGCTAACGATTTCCTTTACTTAGTGGGACACTTTTTAAATTAATTGTATAAAGATTAAAGAGTATTGTTATTGATGCACAGCCATATAGCGGTGTAGCCACTCATACATAAATAAAGCGCAGACTATCATTATTTATATTTGTTGTGTCGCTGACGTCTTTTTATTGACGCGGCGTGTTTGTACGCGGCCCTCAATTTTCGGGTTTGTAGCCTCACCGTTCTTTGTACCCACTGACAACGAAACAAACATTAGCGCGACCGACTGTACATGATACGAAACGGTCATTGCCACAGTTTATAGAAAAACAAAGTCTATACCACCGAAAAACAACTGAACAATTGTTAAGGTTTTATTATACTTACCTGTACTTTTGTTTCGGAGGCGAGTAGGTTAAATTTAAATTAACTCTATTGTGTTATTTTACAATTTTTTTAAGTGCAAGTATTTTGCTCAACTTATGATATCAGTAATGTTTCAAGGAAAATATCTTCACAAGTGTTTATTTCGATGGGCCCTATGTATAACGGACAATGTGCAATGACAACTTTTCAAAAAAGGTTCTTCAAGTTCAAATTGATAGATACGTATTTTCACGTAAGTTCGCGTTGTCGACTTGAGTAAAAGGAAGCATTTAACACATAAAATTATAAATGCTCAAATTGTTGCATTGGCCCATGTACGTTGGACACATCGATTTTTTAATTGTACCTAGTATAACTTGTAACATGCATAACGGACAAGCAGGAATACGGTCTGTTTTGGGTTCTTGGCAGTACAGTGGTATAGCGATCCCGCCTCACCGCCATCAAAGGCGCCAGCATGTGTGTGGTTTTTAGTGGGTATATGCCTTTGGACCGGTCTCTTTCGGTTTACGGGGGATTCCGACATAATCCTGTCGTGTCCCAGCGGCAAGGTATGTGTTAAGTATTTTCCTTACCTTAAAAAAAAGATACGGTTTGTTTAAGGTCAGTTTCTGCCTACTGCAATACTAGCTTATACCCGCGACTTCGTCCCTGTGGATTTTGTTTAAAAATCCTGTACAAGCAGCAGTAAGCAGATTTACCCATTTAAATATGGTTTAAACGAGTAAACTTGCTTAATAAAATATGGGACCCAAGACCTATATTTTCTAAGTTAAAATGCCTAAGTTATTCCTGATGACATTTGCTATGCTAGTGAAATTCCCGGTAAAATCCGTCCACTTGTCACGTAGAAGCTGTAACCCGCGGATTTTCTGGTTTTCCCGCCGAATACTAAATATTTTCGAAATTCAAAGTAGCCTATATTAGACCTTAAAACATTAACTATCTGTCACTAAGTCCTTGTAAAATAGTTCCTGTCGATTCAGAGATTAGCTGCCAATGTTTAATTAACTTTTTGTTACATATGTCGTATTTACTTTCATACTATTATGTTATTAAAAAGCTGGTATTATGATAAATATTACAAACCGACACTCCAATATAACTCCAATGATACATCAAATATGTATAGCTTTAATTCAGTTCGCTGTTGTTATGCCAATAAAAGTTGTTTTTGATGCGTTGATGGCTACATGAACAACAACAACAACTCAAATTTGTTTATTTAGAATAAGGTCACATGCTCGCACGGCTTAATCTCCTTGTTAAAAAATATTAGTTTGCGCATATTTCGTATTATGATATATTAGGTTACGGCCTACTTCTTGTACCCTAGTTGAGTAAAATATCTTATTACAGTTAAATATTTAGTTATCCATTCAGTTCAGATAATTACCAAGAATAACCTATGATAAAACCAGAAAATTACATAGAATTACACAAACGAATCGAAACAAAAACAATTCATAATTTTATTAAGGATATTTAAATTACTACTTTAAAAGATTATTGATCTTCTCGTGGAGGAAACAATAAGTTTTATTACGTTCTTAGTGGAACATATACATACAACGCATATTTGCACAGACCTTGGATCAACTCACCATGCCGGTGACTGACCGTGCCCTCTTCGGTTACTGACACCGTAGCAAAAACTCCATGCCAAACTTGGATATTCAGGCTCCTTTAAGAAAAACAAACATCTTACATTGCCTCACGAATGCGAGGCAAAGGTACGATGCGCTAATTTAGATATTGTTATCATTACTGATGCCCAATTACTGAATGCTTTTTATCCAATTATAATTTCATGTTCATTTGGTAAACATGATATAGTATAACTTTTCAAGACATTGTATACCGATTTGCAATATGTCTTATATTGACTAAACGAACATCGTTTTTTTACCAAAATGTAGGAAGTATCAACATGTTCTTAATCTATCTACAGCGAAATTAGCATCAACTATTATTTATAGAGTGATCCAATAACGCTCAGTAACAATTTATCGGTTCTAAAGTATCAATAATCATCTAAACATCAAGTAATCTAACATTAATTTGTGTTTTGTCCAAAATAATTAATCATATCGGCTGCGTTTGTATTTGGAACGTGGTGCAACCGGGTGGGTATTTCCGGTGTAGTGTGTGATGTGTTTGTGTCAGAGCGGAGTCCAGCGGAATATTCTCGGAGCTGTTTGCCGCGAACGATGCCCCGTGTTTACTGTTTACAATCATTGTACCCTGCACACGCACATACCGTATTTAACTATAATATAGCTTTTATTTACTTTGTGTCGACAGCTGTCAATATGAAACTGCCAATTGAATTCTCCTTTTATTATACTTCATTGTTAAAGTGTTTCTCTAAATGTTTTGCCATCATTGTTATAATAACATAATACATACATCAAGTTGTTATTTCATAATAATCATCTCCATATCACGTTGACTGTTTAAAAAATTATGACCTCTAGATATAAAACAGTTTGAGCGTGAGTAAAATCGTGTGATATGTTTACAAACACGACCTTTCGATAAATAGGTTATCAAACGTTCACGTTGAGTTTCTGTTCTATTAACCGGATGAATGAATATATCGGAAAAGGATCATAATACCTTGGGTTCATTTTTGCGAGAATGACGATATTGTTTACTGTGAGCGGAATTCCAAGAATGAAACTCTAGTATACACTGGCGTGTTCTATTAATAGTGGATGATGAGCTACGTGATGGATGGATGACGCGGCCTCGCCGACGACGCCACCGCGACGTTGCAGCGCTTGGCGCAGCGCCGGCGACCGGCGACGTCCCGCCCTGTGTTGCTTCTCGGATCACGAGGGCGCCATATTTTACTACACACAGATTGGACACATCTGTATTTCATATACAACAATTATGTTACTCACTCGTGACTTATCGTTGGGTGACGTATGCTCTGCGTACCAGTGATGTAATTTTGTGCTGATCTCGTGATACGGATTGCTCACTATTCTTATTACAATGCAAATGCAGCAGCTACCTGTTTAGTTATGTAGCATTGTAGCCTTTTAAGATCGTAATATTATGTTTATGCATCACAATATCTTGGTGGTTCCTAAGGCGGAACTCAATATAGTGACGTTAACGTTATACCGCTCAAAATATTTTCATGTATAGGTACTTGCAAATAAATAATTCGTGTCAATGTTTATGTTTTGTGCACGCATATGAAGCCTGACTAAATACTGATCCACTTACAACATTTTTTCCGACAAACAACTCTACGTTTGAATATTTTCTTAAGTATCTCTGGCGTCACACTATTTTGTCAGAACAGATAACAAAGATATTATTTATAATAGGGTCAGGTTAAAAACAGAGCGTGTGAGTGTCACAACACAAGGCGACTGATTTGGTCGCGCGGGTGCCTGCGCCTACGCAATTAGTGATTCACTCGTTTGGCCGCGCAACGGTAAACATTACCCTAATTACACTACACTAGTGCAATGCGACCCAACCTAGCTATAACTGAAGAATGTTAGCACGATCAGCTGCGTAACGGTGACATACCATCGCTACAAATTGGATGAATGGCCGCCAAAATTATGCGTTACATTTTACCAGAAAGGTCGGTCATGCGCCATACGAAACTAGTTAAAACAGGCAGTTCATAGCTAATTCCTCGTTATTCTTTAGGAGATCAGCAATGTTGTGCATAATTGACCCGTTGATTAAGAAGGAAACTCACAAATCAGTTAAATTAGTCAGTACATTCTATAAGTATTTTTTAATGGTATACTAAGTTATGCCTGCTGTAGTGATACAACCATCAATTTACAATACACCTACCCCTTAAGCATCAAAATAGACAATTTAAAATCGCGGAATAAATTGTTTGCAAGTCAAAGAATAGTGATGTCAATTGACTTCTTATGACGGGTTTAATTCTGTAGGTGTGATTTTCTACAGAATTCAATGATGATGTCAAGATTAGCAATTAGTACTAAACATAGTTGATAGTAAAAATTATACCTAGTTACTATGATAACAAAAGAATCCGTAGCCACTTTTCACTGGTATTTCACTATCAGCTGTATTCAAGTTCTTCAGTAATAGAAATAAACAAGTTAGAATACAAGGAAATACATAATAATAGTCTCTTGTATGTACTTGAAAAAATGCCATACCTTTTATGTTCTATTTTGCTTTGCCAATGCGGATGCGTTGCTTGTAGCCTTGTGTATTATTTAGTATTTATAATCGTCAGAAATACTATAAACAAATGATATGTAAGAAGATATTTAATTTTCTAAAGCTATTAGCATTATACTGTACGTACGTAAAACGTACGAATGTACTGGTTATTTAACTGTTGAAATCCAGCTTCCCATAGTACTACATAATACGCGTAACGCTATAGATAGCAAGATATGTACCTACAGTTGGATTTATTTGCTTACTTAGATGTCGGAAATGGGGTGCAAGACAATAAATAGTTAAAATATAATTAATAACTCAGTTTATGTTACGAATCGCTGTGTTTATATTTTATTAAACTGTTTTATAAGCCTATCTTCGGTGTAAACCTAGCCTAGTTCCCAGGATCGGAGCTAAAATGCGTTTTTTCCTATTATATTACAACATACGTATACATCTTATCTAATAGCAATTATTTCTAAATATAACTATAGTAGGTAGGTAGGTACTCGTTAAATTTATTAGGTAATCGCACCATTACGCACGTGTAGATATTTGCATTGTTATGAATTAACTCGCATTAAGACTTACTCATATGTGCGTCAATGTGAACAATTGATGTCGTAATCATAACTCCCCCTTTTAACCGACTTCAAAAAAGGAGGATTTTTATGTTTGGGACCTTATATCTCCGTCATTTATGGACTGATTTGCAAAATTATTTTTCCATGTGATAGGATATACTTCCCGATTGGTCGCAATGAAATGTTGTCATGATCCTGATGACCTTCCGAGATATGGAACGGAATTCTCATGAAATCCTAGTAGAACATCGTCGTCAGAGGTAATATTGTTTTGTATACGTGTAGTCCATGATTGACTACGACACCCCCTCTTCTACCACTTTCCAAATATTAAATATATCGTGAGGTATCGTTTGAAAGGGCTTTTTGTAAGGATAGTCAAATATTAATCTAACAAAAGTCTAAGGGGGGTTGAATCCTATTTATTTATTTCAGCCACGATCGTCCTTCTGCATGGCAAAGTTAAATCCTATGCATCGCTAAAAATCGTGAAAGTACTTATGAGAATGAGACTTAAAATTATACTTGACTTATAATTATACGCTGACTTTAAATTATAATTATAAAATACTTATAATTTAAAATTATACAATAGAAATAATGGAATGTCACTATCAAAATAAAAACCAATCATTACAAAGGTCAAAGGTAACGTAAATAAATAAATGCTAAAGGAATAGGAAAACATAACTGTTAGCTCAGTACACAAATAAAATTATAATAATGATCGAGTCATCGTAAATATAAGAGAAGGTTCAACTTGTTTACTGTTGGGAATCGTTACAGGAAACATCTGACTTGCTGTTTTGCACAAATTACTCTAGCCATTTTGGCAATATTCCTGTAAATATTTCGTCAGTGTTACGCAGTTTTGATTGCGAAGCGGCCTTGTATGTACCAGTACTCTGGATGGGCGTAGCGATAATATTCATTGCATTGTGCAGATAGTTTCTGAAGAGTAGTGTTTGCTACATTCGTATATAATTATGTGCGTGTTGTTAGGTGTTGCTTATTTGCGTTTATTTCTGCGTGCGCTTCGGTGTCGAGTCCGCTTTTAGCCGCAACATGAGCCCCGAGCGTGCAGACGCCGCGCGCCGCCCGCAATGCCGATGCATCGCGCCAACAATACGAAGACATACTGTGTTAACTTTTTACTTTATTTTTTAATTCCATTCCGATTGATACACCAAGAAGATTTATACAATTTACGCACAGATAGATGCATCATTCTATCTGGCACATTGCCAGCTTAATCATTTATTGGAAGTTAGATACATTACCCATAGGTAATAACATTTCATACACTTATATAGGTAAATAATATAAATAGTTACATACCTAACATTTTTGCATAATTCATAAGTTTTTTTTATATGTATGTGTTACGTCACATGAGGCTAAAAGGTCACTGTGCATTTTTTCACCTTTGCAAATAGAATAGAACAATATCAAGTTTCCTAAAATAATATATACGTATTTAAAAATCGTACGTTTTATGTGCGACATAGTAATCATTTATTAAAAAAAGTTAATAATAACCATATAAAGTGTTTATTGATTATGCTACTTGAAAAAGACTTGACCAATTTTAAAATTAATAAGATTAAGAAATCTGTACAATCTAATAGAATACATAATAAGATGTAGTTAACTAAAAAGGATTTACAATCATTATAATAAACGCCCCTAATTTAATCTGATTAGTAAGTATGACACTGTCATGTATTTAAATAGCATCTACGTGCATTATTGATAAACATTTACAAACCAGAGTTATTCAGAATAGATTACTACGTATATCTGATGAAAAATCCGAAAGTTCAACAGCAGAAACTTTCCATAATGGAATTAACAACTAGCATAATAAAGCGTGCAGCAGAGTTGATTGAATGTCTCCCTTCACTTCCACGTGCAATTGTTGTACTTCGTCATCGTGCTTGATTTCATTTTATATTGCGATAATGGAAAATTTCATTCCTTTTCCGTGCTCACCATTATTTTTTCTTGTAACTGATAAGCGGTTAATGTAGTAAGTTCAGTATAGCGTATAGTATAAACCACGTGTAAGCGCGTCGCACGCACCATTTTATATAGCTTTATTTATCTACATGTACAATAGCTTAGGAACACGGTGACGTTATGTAACAAAAGATTAGGTTTATGGCCTTTACAGAGCTGTGAATAATCGATAAAGTATACATGATGGCATGTACGTGCAAATATCTTGCCCTCTTATCGCTATACACGTGCTTCCAGTTTACTATGCTACAATACTACTTGCTCTATTGTGGAAATCTACGTACGTACTAGTAATTTGCTTGACAGGCGATAACTCGTGAACACGTTTATTTGTTTGATTTATGTAGCAGGGGTTAGTTATTGGATATTGTTTGATTATACAATTGTCCTATTTAAACCTGCGACCCGCATCGTCTCTATTGCGTCACCAAGCAAAAGCGTGGGAGAAAGAGTGGGTCGACGAAACACAAATGTTTCATGGGATAATCGAACGATACATTCATGGTTAATACTGCCATCCTACAGAATGTATGTATTGAAGAAGATTGATCATAATTATTTATTCAAAGTATTGATGTTTTATGGTACTTACTCACAAAAGGGACGCCGACATAAAAAAAATATTAATTCATTTAAGAAACGGCCGGATGTGTACTCTGGATCTGGGTTCACCCAAGGTGAGCAGACGGCGAGGCGGCGAGACGCTCGACGACCTCTACGCTCGACTTACTGGTTTCTAAATTAAATCATGTCTTTAATTGTCACTATGGAAATTCTATACCGTCTGGCTAACATAATGGATATAAAGAACGGTATTACTAAAGGTGTATTGTACCATTCGTACCGGAACGCGAATCTTTACGAAACCGGTCAACAACAACTTAGATTCGCAAGGAGAGGTTCCGTACCGTTGTATAAACACACCACTATAATAATTAACATTAATTGACGAGGGTTACTTGGTAAATAGTTACATCGATTAGATAAACAGTATGACTTGATCATAATTTGAACCTGGCATTTTGCACAATTTATCGGACTTGTACGTGAAGAATGTGCTTTTTCAAGCATGATAAAAATATAACGTAGATTTTATTAAATTTGAACTTCGTAGATCAGTCTGCAGAAAGCAATACATTCAATCAATTCTCTATTTAAAATTGGTGTAGTATAAAGTTACGAATGAGCATAACAAACACCACTTGCTAAGTATTTTAATTTATCTTTAGTTTCATTAATACGTAAAACGTATCACGCTCTATAATCAGGTCGCCCTTGTCGTGCACTACGCACCTAATCTATACATAATTACACACCCACAATAAATATTGGAGTGCCTGTTTGTACCAAGTCTAATATAGGTTACTTTGAATTTTAAAAACATTACGAGTTTTGCCGGAAATTTAAAAAAAGCCTGGAAAATTCGTGGGTATTCGCTTTTCCGCGACGGCTGGACGGATTTTGAGGGGACTTTCACTGGCAAATAACTGATTTTATACGGAGTACTTAGGTTACTTTTAATTTTGCAAATAATTTAAATATTGTTAAAAGTAAAACCCATAAAGTTGTAACAAAATCAAATTTAAATAGGTTTTTAATTGAAATCCTTAAAGACGAAGTCGCGGGCATTCATAAACATGCGAATTATTGGTTTGCTCTCTTTTTAAAGTCTATTAAAAAGGGTTAGCTCCTACCAACAAAACAATTTACGATGTATTCAACGTCTGATGCGAGTTGCTTTATTATTTCACCACGGATTACTAAATTATCCTTACATTTATTCATAATTTTTATGGAGTCTACCTCCCTATTTAAATAAACTTATAGATCCAATGTAATGTAAAT
This sequence comes from Abrostola triplasia, assembly GCA_946251915.1. Lineage (NCBI taxonomy): Eukaryota > Metazoa > Arthropoda > Insecta > Lepidoptera > Noctuidae > Abrostola > Abrostola triplasia. The sequence continues at coordinate 6,313,779 of OX276433.1, forward strand.
AAGGTAAATTAGAATAATAAGTACTCGCTGGGATATTATGGGGGGCGCAACCAGTTATTTACTATAGAGGTATAATAGAGTTAATAAATGAGTATAAATCTTTTTATATCGATTCGAAATTGTGTATGTGTGATGTTAATGTAATGATTGTTATATTAATAAATCTCACGTAGACTACTCAAATCGACTCCACATTTCGCGTCTCGTCTTCGAAAACAAATTGTGGTTCAATTTTTAGTTATTTGAAATGCCAATACTTTTTATTAGATGTCAAAAAAAGCAGAAAATAATCGCAATAAAATTAACAATATTAATATTGTCTCTCATATCAGTCCTCTCAGCATCTTCCGTCTTCTACGTCTATAAAAAGTTATAAGAGTGCATTAATTTGATTGTTTTGTGCGTTTGTCATGGTGCCTGTCAATGTCAAAACAATCAGGGCTTAAGTAAGATACAATACCGAATTCGTCAATGAAGTCATAAATTATGTTAATCTGAGTGTTTTATCATTTTGATAACTTCAAATAAATTATTTAATGTTCCAAAGCATAGATTGATAAAATATATCATTAAACCTTAAGGAGTTCTAGAGTTCAAGAATTTCTGTAGGTACTTGAACTACCTTCGTACGCAGTACGCACATTAGTTCGCAGCGTATTTATCGTACGTACAATACCAGCGGTCGTTCTCTCGTCTCGTCTGGGTCGTAGCGGCAAGGGAAGGACGAAATTAAAGTATTTAGCGGGCCGCCCGAGGGTTGGCCGGGTAAGGGCGGCGGTGGCGGCGCGTCGCGTCGCGGCTACGACCGAGACGGGCTGGGTGAATGTACGCTCCGAGGCAAGCGCCACGCTACGCTCACCCTACACTTGCCACTTATAAATGCGCACACATAATGTACATGTTTTTATAGCTGTATACTATTTTATGTGTCTGACGTAAACATTACATAGAATAAATCGATTTAACGTGGTTCAGGTAGATATTATAATGATTAAGTTATCTAAGTGCTTATACCATGTTCACGGCGTTGTGTTACGTATGCGTATGTATGGGTATTTTTTTTTAAGTGAAGCATTGTAAACGCTAGTATTTTTTTTCGCCTGCAAACCAAAAGTTTTGTCCAATACCAAATAGCCAAAGATTAAGCTCTACCTACTATGTTTTTAAATTGTACCGTTGTATTGTTTATTATTACTATTTCGTTGCCCTAGTTATAATATATCGGTACTCGAGTAGGTGCTCAATAGTCTCAATCTGTTAGCTAAAACGCAAACGGTTCCGAGTATGGAGACACGGTCACATAGATACTTATTATTATCTTTCAAATCTGGTTAGGATTGAATGGGGCTTAATTGTTGTTATAAACCGTTTTGTACCCACGTTGCGCCGCGTGGTTGTTGCTCAGTATGTTCGTGTAGTAAGTGTAGTGACTTCACAAAATGTCTGTTAAATTGCTCAACTAGAATAAGAAATATTTGAAAAATACATTAAACTGCCCAACTTAATACTATACTAATAAACCGTGTAATTAGTTCATTGCTACTTGAATACGCGGGCTGACATGCAATCAAACTAATAAGTAACAGTAAAGGACCTTAATTTAAAATTTGAATTTTCATCATGTCTTATTATTTTATATCATAGATATCGAGCGCATTGCAAGTTGCAACACTGCGGGACATGTTGTCGTGAATGGGCGCGAACGGGCGGACAATAAGAGCCGCAAGCTTGCGACAACAGTGCGAGCGCATGAGTCACAGGCAGGCCGCAAAGGCAGCGCTCAGACCACCCACACCTTGCATCACACTCGGTACTTCCCTGCTCATATTTAAACCTTGTAACTAAGATTAAGTAGAAACAATATTTATTCTCTAGACGGGTGGATAATAAATGTCAAACATTTGCAAATAATTAACACACAAGTAATTGACATTTTTCAATACAAAACTGGTTACAAGATTGGTTGGAAAACCTGAGTGGAAAATCGATAATTGAAAAAACCGTATTTTTATTTCGGCTTTCACAAAAAAAAATAATAATAAACAAGCACAATCTAATGTTTTTAATTACCTTGTACGAGATATATTCAGTAGCTTTTTTTAATAACAAACACGCAAATAACAATATAAGTGAAATTGTATGATGATGTGTGAGAATGGTATGTGTGGAATGCAACTTCGTCTCGCAAACGGTGCAACGGCTTGTGGCTTGTAACTTTAGCGAACTAGCGCGGCTGAGGTGAACGGGTGTCGCGCCGGGCGACTTGCGAATTGCGAAGTTGCGACCATCGAACAACATCCAAAAGACCAGACAGGCCTGTTTGCATTCTCTGCAGTTAAATCCTACGTCTTATAGAAATTGTAAAATGATTTAGTTATAAAAAATATTTTCTATACGACGCGACGGATAATTAAGGACATTTTATGCTATGCTGAGAAGTTGTGGTTTCTAGGTTTTTCTTTTTAGTTCTTAAACAACATGAATTAACAGCCTGATTACTTACTTACTAAAATTACGTTAGAACCGTCAACATTTTCATTCATTTTTAAACCTGAGGTGATAGGTTTAGCTATGATATAAAATCACAGCCATTGCAGTAGGTACGTAGATATGCAATGTATTAAAAGAATGAAAAAAAAGTCGTAACTATTATAATAGAATTACAAATTCGAATGCGTAGTAAATTATTTAACATGCTTTGAACTGATTGGGTCATAGACCTCCAAAGAATTATGCGCAGTAAACAGAAGTTTTTCATTGTTTCAAGGCTACAAGTTTGTAACTATAATTACGACTTCCTTTATCTACGTCAGAATTATAGTGATCCTCGAACTAGGATAAGCAAAATATAAAACGGTACAACTATTAAGGGTAACTGTTATTTCATTTTATTATATTAATTAGGCCGGTAGGTTACTATTCATCAGTTATGTCGACAATATTTTCTTCCAAACCCAAATTAGTCTACAACGAATAGATGTCTCTTACATTGTAGGATAGAAACATTCTATACATTGATCAGAAATAAACAAACCTAATCACTATGCCTCTAATGAAACTCAATGAAACTTATGCTTAAAACCATAATTCATTTTCCAGAACAGAAAATGTTAAACACATCCATTTCAAGTGTATCAGCTTTTTGCCATTTGTTTCGAGTTCAACGGCCAGACAGTTTGGATCGTTGATTTTTTCGCCTGAGTGCTTGACTCTGTATCCAGCAATTTTTAGGTTTACTAGAGTTATATTATGTACTGGTCTTGTTAATACGTGATGTTTTATTTTCCCGCGAAATCTTGAACTAAATGTTTCTTTGCGTGCAATTTTAAACGCAACGGTCATGGGCAGGCTAGCCGGTTGAGTAAAGTTGAATGTATCGGCAGGCATCTCATCCTTCGTGGAATTTGCACCCACACATTCTAACGCAAGACTGCACATTACGATGCCGCCCTCGCCGCCGCCTTTATACTTGTTGTTTTTTTAAGTCGCCATACTTTTCCAAGAAGGATCGCAAATAAAAAAATCAGTGAACAAAAGGTCCCTGATTTGTTTTTGCTCGATATTTATTACTATCGGATAGATGAGATTGTTAAATTTAGTATTCATTACGTATTAGGGCTTCAGAAACTCTTATTAAAACATGATTTGTAAAAAACAATGTACTAGATAATAGGTTTACGAAAAAATCTAGTTAAGATTCATTCACATAACTATTAAATCATATTTATTATTATTATCGAAATAATTTAATCGTTTTCGCACCCGCAAGATTCGCAGGACAAAGTTGTCTTAAATCTATACTTAATACCATTAGCACTTGCTTCATACAAAGGTGGTAAAAATGTGTTACCTATTTATTGTTATTTTTATAATAACACGGCCTTACTATTACAGTAAAGATTCTAGTACGCATGCGCTTTGTTTTGTAGTTGGTTAGCACGTGGTCGCCGCCATCTTGGAGTACACGCTTTTGGCGCGAAAGTAATGCTGACTAAGCACGCGCTGGCTCACAATACTTTTCTGGGCCTTTATACTTATTAATATAATGATATAATGTTTACCTATTTGTTAGGGTAACATTTTACACGTGCTGCTTTTTAGAATGGTAAATATTCTGGGCCAGATAATTTATAATTTTCTTAGTAAATACCTTAGTGTGAAACTTATCTAAATTATTATTTAAAGGCAAAGTTGTTGATAGATTTTTGATATAATTGTTTTACCATACTAAATAGGTTCCTAAACGGATGTATTGGCGCCAAAATGCGGCGTGGTACTTCCACATTAATGGCTGCCGTTCATTGCGCTCGCTTGGGTGTATTGGCCGCTGCTCACCACGCGCATCCTGCCTACTACGTTTACTGCGTCCTGCTCGCACTTGTTCCTTTTATTTATACACAAAAGAGACGCCCACTTCACGTGCAGCAATTTTTGTGCCACAGAAGGACGCGCCTTGAGATCAATGCACTTTCCGAGGACAGCGAGCCCGTTTTTATTAATCGTTAACGTTGGGCCTCTTGCGACGTAATAGGGATCTTAGGAGGGAGCCCTAAGAGTTAATTTGGCAGTACCGAGAACTTGGAACTAGAGGTCGATGTCTAGACGCGCGGGAAGTGATTAAAGTATGTGGAATTGTAGTGGAAGGCATTCCGCTCATGTAGGGCTGTTCAGCAGAGAAATAAGTATAAAGATCTTTCAAATATTTTTTTTACATTATATTCATGTAAAGTGTACCATTTTTAAACTTATAAGAGTACTTATAAGATGTTAGCTTATAGTACATATAATAATATAAATGAATAGAAATTGTCAACCCTAATCAGATGTGTGCCTGAACTCTCTGGCTACTTTTAGCTTACTTTGCACTTTTGCCATAGTATTGCCAGTTATAAGGCTAACCTATTTTTAACTCTCAAGGACTAAAATACCAGTGGTATTCTATCTTATTGCTATATTTAGTTTATTTTCAGCTATGAAACATGTACATTAAGCGATCAGTTAGTTCTGTGTAGTAATCCATGAAGTAAATCAATAAAAAAAAACTGAATTATACCTGATAATATTAGGTATAATATATAACAAATATTTTTGTTATACTTTGATAACCTTGTATGCTTAGAAAAAGAAGATATTATTATAACTTAATAATTATTTTGTTTTATTATTTTTGCGTCACAATTCTATCAGTATTCAAATGGTAAACATTTGTACATTAAGTACATACATTAGTTAATAAATCATAACTTTAGCACGTTTTTCTTTATTTACAAGGTTATTTACACTCCTTAAAAATAAATAAATATACAAAAGAAAAAATTAAACTAAAAACTATGCATCAAATTATTCCTCCTCATCGCTGTCGACTGGTAGGGTGCCCAAAAGGCTGGCGGCATTGCCTTTAGCACAAGGTTTCTTACTCAAAATAATTTTTAGCTTACCTACTTTATTACACAATCTAAAACAATGCCTAGCGTAACAAGGAAAATAAACAAGTCAGTAAATACATTCTTGGTAACCTAAAATAAAACGGTTTATCCCCTTCATAAATGTATGTACAAGTATCATAATAAGTATCTCATTAAAAAGTAAGGTCGAGCTATAGACCTAGTTTGTTCAACGTTCATGTGTTTTATAAGTGCATTATATGATAAACATTTTATTGATGTTATCTCGGCATAAATTCTTGTACTTTGACCCGCTCTACTATCTGCGACCGCTACTAAATTGTTTGTTATGCGTTAATTGTTTTCTAAATCGACAACACACGCTCTGTTATCGTGTATTTTATCGATATTGTTCGCGGGTGGGACAGGGGATTCATTGCATACCATTCAAGTTATGACTGTTTATTTATTTATTTATTATTATATATTGACTGTTGTGGCAATAATGCATTATAATGAATCCATTCATTACGCCTATAATAGGTAGGCCTCAATGTTATTTGTCAGGTTACTAATATTTATTATATTATACCTATAACATCACTAGCTGACCCGACAGACGTTGTCCGGTCTTAATTATGAATATTTAATTCTACTGACAGTTATATCAAACGACATACGGATTACATTAGAAAAGTTAACAAAATCTTTAAATTTTCTTAAAATTTCTAATGTACCGCGCAAGTTTCTTAATTCTTATCAACTTTCTTAATATAATAGATACATATGCATTAAATATGTTTAGTACTTTAATAAAACGCAGATCAAATGTCATTAGTTGTTAATTAGGCATGAACAGGAAAGAAGCCTTTTAATAGTAAAGGAAGCTTTACATAGTAAAAGTCGGGCATCAGATTACACAATTTTATCATCGTGCTCTAAAAAAACAAATACTGCGTGATACAATAATAATTTTATTTTTAACAATTCCCTTGTCCCTCTATTGTTAGTACAGAAATAGTCATAAATATATTATTGTAGTATTGTAACATTTCATTACATCCTCCTTGAATAGGTAACAATATGAACTAAAAATGATATTAAATATAAGATATTATAATTTTGTTAAAGTTTAAAAAAAGCACGAAGTAAAAAAACATTTTTATTATACTTAATATACGTATAAAGTTATAAACACACTGACGTCTGTAGCTAGATTAAACAAAGAGTATATTCCTATTGCGAGCTCACCTTATTCGCGGGGCCACAATTTGAAGGTTATCAGGAAAATAAAACTACGGTTCAGGCCCTTGAATAAATTCATCGGTCATCGAACTTATCACGCTGCGTGTCGCGAAAATAATTGATTAAAATTCAGTTAAACATTGTGAACCGGATAGGTTGTTATTTATTTTGTTGTTCGTCTGTTATACCATAACAAGTTTTATATCTTGGTTCCACTTTTGTCCAATATACCTGGAGGCCTGGAACATGATCTTAATGCGCAAGGTAGTTCGACACCTACATTTATGATATATTTTGTATTAAATAACACCACATACAGGCCACGTCTCACGAGTTACAAGTCCTATTGCGATACTTTGCATAGGATTTGATCCATACGTAGCTTCAAATTTTAATAGATGAAGATTCGCCACTATCCAAAGAATTAAAGATGAATGCGTTCTTTTTTAAAATAAATTGGCAAATATTTGGGAGTAAAATAGATCAGACATAAATTGTGGCCATGTTGAGACGATGTCTCATGACGTTACCTAAACATTACTCAAAACGGTAAATGTTATTGAGCAGATGGGCAAATGATACCGTGGCCATAGCGGGTGGGACCTAGATGAGACTGGCACAGAAGCGAGGAGACTGGCATGCAACAAGGGAGGCTTCACCCAGAAGTTGGTGAAGTCAGGGTGCGGATGAGAATGATGATATTGAAATGTTGTAAAAACCAGAAGACACTAATAAGAGAGAATAACTTCGAACTTATCCGTACGTTCAGAAATTTAGATACCTTGTCGGTGAAAGCAAAATCTAAAATGTCAAAAAAAAAGACGGCGCTGCCTTGTTTTGTAATTTCTACCTAAGTCCGGTAATACAAGCGGTAGTCTGTAGACATGCTTTCGGGAAAATGAAATGCTTTTTCCTGTAGTTATAGCAAAATATATCAAAAGATGTATTTTATCTGAAAACTTATATTTTTATACAATGACTAACGCACAATGAAATAGTAAATTGTACTATGTGTTTTCCAATATGGCAATATCTTTGATAGCTGATAGCAGCATGTTAGTTTTTTATCGTTTGGCGCCAGTTATGACTGATGAGTCAGTAAATGTTTTGTCATTATCAAGATAACTCTGTGGCAATAATATTATAAGGCATTTCGTAAATGAAATGTCTACGCGTATAACGTTTTGAACTATAATATTAATTAGTGCACTTTTCACGCAGGCCCAAGAGGGCCAAGAAGGCTTCCCTAAGATTAAGATTTTGTTATTTTCTTATCATATCCAAACGGTTTTGATTTTATTATTTACTGTAGATCATCAATAAATTCAAGTTACAACCAACTTACATAAGTTTTACCTTTCACCTTCTTGTAAATGTATGTTAAGCAAAGGTTACAATTGTTATACAGTAGCGTATTTTTTACACTTTTGATTTAGAATGTTAATTATTTGTTATATGTTACATACATGTAGGTTGTGTTTATGCCATAAGACCGTTGACGATTTAAATATTAGCTATACGAGGGGCACTCGGGCAGGTGGCTCGAGAGCGGCGGATATTACTTCCAATGGAGGGTCAAAGGACCACTCAAGGCCGCGGCCACGACATTTCGTAACGTCGATAACCTTCGCTAGGCGCCTTCTACCGACAATACCTCCATATCATACATACGGCATACAACAATTCACTTCGGGTTTACCCGCACTTAAGTACTATAAATAGTTGCAGCCACATAATATGTGGGTTAACCCAACACGTACACGCGGAAGTTTTAAAGAGTATTGTTTTACATTTAAACACTTGTACACTATTGGTACGTATGTACATCATGCTCGCATGTGTAAGATTCAGTGTTTTATTTAAGTGCAATGACATGTAGTGTACGCGCGCTGCAGTTGCATACAATACACATATAAATTACAAATTATTGGAATAGTTAAATAACACACAACACTGTTGTATGGCCTTGTACTACCCACTTGCACGTGTTTTCAATAATAGAAAATATATTGTCATGGCAATAAATGTTAGCTACGGGTTAAGACATGGGAGAATATAAAGCATAATTATGTGTTTACGTTTGTAAATATTCACGCTTGTATGCCAACAAAGCTAGGCATCGTTCTACTGGTTGAAACCCGTTTTCAGTTATAAATTGGGACGAGCTAATATTTTTTCCATTTTATAAATATGTATTTAATTTAAATATTACAACATCACAGGTTCATAATACCTAAAACCTATTCCGTGCATACTTTCACAATTGATAAAGAATTATTATGATAATAATTACTCGTAAATCATTAGTCTTATAATATAGATGCTTAATGAGAAGATAATTATTTTAATTAATTACAATAATATAAGGTGACTCGAATAGGGTAAATAACAATCTAAAAATAGATATTATTATGTATCTTAGAATTCAAACAATCTTATGATCTAAAGGCATGCATTATATCAAATCTAGATTGGTTTTGTTGAATGACTTTACTTCGACAAGACAATGTCCTTGCGAGGGCTTGCCTTTGTTTGTTATTATTTATATATGTATAATTTGTATTATACATGTTTATCTGAACATGATTTTGCACACGTTATCGATCGTTATCGTTGTATATCGATCCACCTGCGCCGAAAATTCTACATACGTGAAAAGAGCGGATCGTGAAACACAGGCTGTGGTCGCCTCTTATCTCTATCAGTTACGTAGGTTATTATCAGTTTGTTATTTTCTTGAACGCGACAGATATTTACGTATCGTAAACAACACCACGGTCTCCCATTAATAGGGTAAATAAATATTGCTTATAATTATAAATATAATTGTTGCAATAAAACACACTTATTGTTTACAAGCGTGATTGTAAACAGCGGGCCTGTGGGCTGGACGACGTAATAATTAGAAATTTGAAATTAATACTGTTTTAAGTATGTTTACACTACGTTACAGTTTACTACACACGTCTCGCTAGACTGTATTAGACCTATACCATAATAAAAAAGAGTCTACTTCTTCATTCTTATATACCAAACTTACCCAAGGCGTAAAAGCCTCATTTGAAGCATTTTAACCTATACAATATTGATTGTAAGCAGCGACTACCAAAGTTTCTACTTTGGAAGGATATCTAATAGGTTGTACTATGTATATTTTGGGGCCCCATATGGATACCGTATAGCATAAAAACAGTGCCAGGTGGCGGGTTCAATGTTCGACGCAGCTTTTATTTTGTTTTGATACGAAGCTTCGGGCCTCAGTCAGGGGTTGCAACTGCGACAGACTCAATACAAAAAATAAAACTACTTTTATACACCTGGCAATGTTCCATATCCTTTTAGCTTGAATCGTAAGGTGGTTAAGTTTGAAAATAAAGTAAACTTTAAAATATACGATAAGCGCGCCGTCAGTCTAGTTTATTAACACCTGCTATAACATGTCATTTTATAACCATTTACATTGCATGTAGAAATATTCTACACAAATGTTCACTTAATTATGTCTTACCTGCACTTATTTTTCTACACCGCACTCTTTTTGTGGAAAACATGCCATGTTATTACCTATTATAATAATATTCTCTATAAAAATTAGTACCTAGTACACGTACCTATCTTTATGTAAACAACCTTAATTAAACTTAACTGTGTATGCATTGCATTGTTTATGAAAGTTTGTAAGTAGTGTAGGTACTTATGTACTTACTAACTTTTTAGTGGAAATAGGTATGTACAGGTTTAATTATTCAAAAATTATGAATGTGAATAATGTTGATTATTCAGTGAACAAGTTGAAGCATATTGTTGTAACTTGTAAGTGTATATTATTACATGAATGCAGGGATGGTAATCAAAATGCACATGTGTGTCGAGCACGAGCTTAGTGCACGTGCCGGCAACAGCTGCTGCGTCCGACCATACAATACATCGCATCAAGTAAAAATACTTCTTGAGCTTCTTAAGGTTTTCATGGCACTATGTACTTAAGTTATCCAGACAGATGTCTTTTGCAATGTTAGTAGGTAAAATATTATTTATATAAGTGGTAAGGTCATGTTGTTTAATGACGTACAGTAACAATACAATTTTACAGAAGTAAGTAACTACTTAGATAAGTAATACATACAAATATGCAAAAATAAATTGTTTATTGTATTTTGCAATATTGATTTTTATAAAATTATTAAATGTATAGATATTTTCGGCAAGTAAAATCAATTCAATCATGCCATAAATTAATGTATACCTTTTTTAATGTAAGACACCTACATTTTATTAATGTAAAGATTGCGCTGATTGATTGCACAGCAGGTTACAAAATAGAAGTAAACATGAGATAATGAATATTTAATTATATCCTGTTTATCCAGGTTTATATTGAATAATATGTATTAAATAATCATTATGACTATGTATTTGTAACATTCTATGATTTGCTCAGCAATCAGGCCTAATCAGAAATAGGTACCTCATTACAATAATTTGATCTCTATCTACTATCTATGAATTCTTGTTAAATCAATTAGTGAAAAAAAAAAGAATAATGTTTGTACACGTTATAAGGAGATCGTGCACACACGATGCATCTAGCGCTAAGTAGAGCTGCATTTTGCTTGATTTTATTGATTTGTTCCCACTTCCTGCTCTAGGCGAGAGCGCAAAGCACACCTCTGTTACTTTTTGAGCAGTCTCGAACCTTCATGATTCTCACCGAAACATCTCCTGTTTACCCTACTTAGAAGTCACGTGAATATATGATTAAAAACGTCATGCTTAACGTATGAATATCTACGTAATAAATTACGTAAACCTCTACTTAGTATGTTGCCAAATGTTAAAATATACTTTTATATACTTACAATACGTAGGTATGAATAATTAGATATTTTTACATGTATATAGTATCTACAATAAAATTAATTTGTTAGAGAGCGTTAAGTGACGTAAAATACGTTTAATGTATAATTACAAACTAGGTGGTATAGGGGCAAGAGAGGGAGACATGTCACGCTTCGTCCTTATACACACAGATTGAACTCGGAGGTAGGGTAGAGTGGGTTGCGAATAGGGAATGGGGTCTCACGAGTCACAACTACACCAGGCCGCGCGCGCCGCGCCGCGCCGCCCTCGGCCACCGCCGCCGCCGCCGCCGCGCTACCGCACCTCCCCCCATTCGTACATACCGATTACCGACCGATGCGATTATTCTGTCTAGCGAGAGAGAGACGTAGTCAATGCTCTGCTCGCGTCAGGTCGCTTCGTTGCATTCCAGTCCAGTATTAGTTGTCAGTCCGCAACGCGCCGTTTAACAGAACGGACGTACGCGCGCAACCTAGCAGCAATTGAATAATTATCGTTGTTTATTTATTTAACTTGAATTTGCATATCTCTTATATTTCGTTTGTGGTTTACATTTATCTGAACTTTATTTGTGATTCAATACTCACTTACGAACAATAACAACCTTCATGAACTGTGATCGTGTTTTTGACCGTTTCAAACAATAACAAAACGGTATATTACAAAGTGTGAGACAAGTCGAAATGAGCGGATTGACCAACAGAGTTAAAAGAGGATCGAGGGGTAGTGCAACTCTACTCGAAGCAGCAAACAGGATTTTGCGGTTACTTGGCGTTAGTTCCACGAAGCGCGGGAAACAGCCCTCGCCCAAATCCAAGGTAAGGTCAATGACTGTCTGTATCTCGTGTTTATGCGTACCCCCATGTTTGTCTGTTTACTACTGTCGGAGCTCAGTTGCATTAATTACATACATTAGGTACATTCAGTTGAGTATTTGTTTTTGTAATAAAAGAGAAGCTTTTAAAAGAGAAGTTCATATCTTTTAGGTAGTAACATTATTTATCTATAATTTTAACAATTGTGTTTTTTAACGGTAGATAATTATATTTCTTGGGTATTTCAATAATTGTATGATTTATTGATTCTGGAAAACTAGATTGGTACTGTGAATTCACAAGTTATGAGTAGGCAGACGTGGGAGTTGGCAATGTCTCACAACACATCTACGTAGTGTTTATAAACTTTCGCTGTGCAACGCGGTGATTGCACACTTTCGCCCCGTTTTTCTGTATGTCATCGGATGGCTCCGTAACTCCGTTCACATCGGGCCGCGAGTCTCGACTCTCATGCGATACAAACAAACAACGACGGCGCGGCGCGCGGCGGGCGCGGCCGCGGCACCGCACTTGTTTGTTCACGTGTCGTCGGCGTGCCCACCTTGTTTACCACTATGAACAACACGAACTCTTCACGATCACCGCTACGGCTGCAATCTTACAACTATCGTAAACACAACGTATCCTTACACGCAATTTGTTCGCGCGTCGTATTGCAACATTTGCACGAGCGCTATTGCTATAGATGGCTACTTGGCTAGCACCGGGCTTAAAAAAACAAAATATTAAGTCAATGTCGAGGAAGGTGTCGTTTGATTAGTGATATCCCGTATCCGGCAAGAAAATACATACCTATGAAAAATTATCATTCTTATCTTAAAAATTATCGCGGAAAAACAATTACTGCTTCATAATGTTTTCTAACATATTTTTAATATTAACCAAATATTTTCCTATAATATCTTCCTATTAAAATATTTAGTTACCGCTCGCCCTTTACCCACATAATTACTGTTATCTAGATAGAATTGACACGCTACGAGTTTGTTTGCTCGTACCGACGTCATCAGTGATGTTGTGGCGTAATAAGTAGACGTACTTTGTCGAGGAGGTATGTCCACCCACATTCTTTATCTTTTCCGATAATATTTGGTAAATGTGGTTGTAAAAAGGAAAAACACAGATTTTGCTATAAAGATAACAAAGTTATAGGTACTAGATAATTGTGTAACTCAATTGATAGTGGGTCTATGTTTTACCACCATAAATGAATTTATATTTTTTAATTCCTACGTACCAAAAAATAAATAATATATGATAGGTCGTTTAGAGTGCGTACGAAGGATGTCTGTTGTTGAATGTTGTCCAACAAAGGTTGTTTACACTTCGTGATTCACGACCACGCATTCGTCTCATTCATCTTTCACTCTCTCTCGCATTGATAAACCGTTTAATATACGTATTCCCACTTATCGCCAGTCGGGAACAATAATTGGCTTGACCTGATCGAAGCCCCGACCGGATCCCTGTCGACTTATTTGGGTTCTAGGTGAAAATAGTCGAGCCATAATAATATAACAGTAAGGTACCTAGGAACAAAGATTAAGCATAATTCGAGATAAGCTGTATCTCCCATTAAAAGTACCTACACACAAATGTAGGCAAGTATTTAATCAGGCACCATGTTAATTTATTCAGCAACTTTTGATGGATTTGCTGACTATTTTGCCCTCCTTATAAACGGATGTAGATTGTAATACCTAAGTCATTCAGTGTTGATACGAGCAGTTAGCTTATACTAGGTAGGTACCTAGTACCTAGTTAACGACTAGTAACTGCATAGTTTTTTGTTTTTCATTGGTAGGTAGGTAAATGCCAAATGTTAACAAGTAGATTTATGAGAATGTAGATATATGTATAATAATAAATCTGAAGTTAATTTAAATTTTCTGATATCGGGAATTAATTATGATTGATTAGTTTATCAATTCATGATTTTAAAATAGGTATAGGTAGGTACCATAGATGTATAAAAGTTGCATTGAAAAATGTTCGAAAACGTTCAATGCAATGTGTAAAGTTCGGTGGCAGGGATCTGGGTCGGCTATGATTGTCGGTGTTAGTGGACGGTGGAATCCGTTGGTGTGGGAATGCGAGTGTAAGTACCGTTGCGACGGTGGTCTCGGCCGCCTGGCAGGCACGCAGCCGCGCCGTGCCGCCGGTCGCCGCGCACCGCGCCGCTCCAGCCGCGGAATGCAAGACCCATTTGCGGTGCTTACATTACAACCAAGCTTAATTGTTAGTGACTCATTTCAAACTTCAACGAACCATACAACCTTGTTAGAGTTTTTAATTTTACCGTCTAGTCTGGGTATATTTTATAGGATGCAACATGTTTTGGATTTGAATTATCATTTAACAACGTTGTAATGGCATACGTTTACCATAGAAACATTACACTTAAAACAGCATTGGATAACAAAATAATATGACTTTATAATTGCTGTAAAACACTGTTTTCATTGGAGTCTGTTTTCTGCCTATTAATAAATCTGATTATGGTATGGTAACATTTCCGTCGGCAGATGTATCTAGCCTCGGAGACTTATCTTTAACTGACACACGTAATTAGCTGTGACCTAGTGGTAATTATAGTTTGTAACTCATCGCCTCCCGCGGCACCCTAGTATTGGTTTTTTCCACTGGTAGAATAAACACTGATTACCGCTCAGGATCCAGTAAAACTTTCACTGAAACTTGTAGCCTCGAGACGATTTCTCAAATACCAAAAGAATGTCTTACAGTAAAAAACTTGAACGTACAGAGAAAATTGAAGTATGTATATTCCCGCAAAGTAACGGTGATATTATAGTTACTTTCATTTGCTTTTCATTAAGTTTGTTTTTGGCTAGTATACCGTTAAACTCGTGGTATTCTGCAGCGTGGTGAGAATGAGACGGCATTGCGAACTGCAGCTATCTCTATCTTCACTCACGTTGTTGAATGGAAGCGTCATTTTTTGTTCGACGGCGCGGGCGGTTCCGTAAAAAATGAACAAAAACTCGAGCCACGAACTCGAAAAATTGGATCATCGAACTGTAGGTGAGGCCAGTGAACGTGATAGTCGGTACATTTTGACTATTTTGATCCTCAATGGTAAAGCTTACCTACATGCAAACGAAAACTTTTCATATATCCTACAGTTCTAAAAATACTTGTATGATCTGAAAGTGATACTTTAATGCCGACTAAGTATACGAAACCGACTACGTCAATAGAACTATAATTTGTACTTTCATGATAACGCTCGTCCATAGGAGAACTAAAACTAATACATAATATACTTAATATATTAATAAAAATCATAATTATTTTGGTGAAACAAACCTACATGCTAGTAATAAAAAACAATGTTTATTTTGACATTCTATTGACAAACTATTGTAAACACATCATGGACTGCTAAGAACGATCAATTTCAGTCACTTACGATGGAGCCATGCTCATAAATTGGAATTCAAAATTTATTTTCACCTAGTTTTAAGCATTGTTTACGTATTTAGCGGTCACCTACATTTAAAGAAGCCGGCACTGTAGACGGCGCGTTGCCCCCTGGCCCCCACCGCGCATGACGTGTATCCACCATCGCCGCCGCCGCCGCCACTGCTGCCAGCCGATAAACAAGTGCACGCTGTCGAAGCGCGACGACGTCGCATTTCTCTCACGACGATCCACTAGATACAGTCCGTGATCACGTACAGTTCTGTGAATAGGTCTTAATGTTTTTTTACTCAGTGGGTGTTTTCACTATTCCAGATTAACGGTCGAGCGTCTAGTGAGGTACGGGCCCCAATTGCTGCGGCTGAAACGATAGTAGACACACCGATAAAGATGCAAGCTGCGCCTGCGCCCGCACCGGCTACGCCGGCGCCTGCGGCTGCCGCTCCACCTGCACCGACATCCTCGCCGGCGGCCAGTCAGGCACAGAAACCTACCAAACGCACTGCTAAAGACTACATTTTTGGCAAACTCATCGGCGAGGGCTGTTACAGTACCGTATTTCTTGCAAAGGATATACACAGTGGAAAGGAATATGCAAGTACGTATTTTTGAACTTTACGTATTTTTAATCAAATAATTACGTCGTAATATACAGCATTAATAATTATTTTTATTATATACTATGGTATCTATTATTATAATGTAATAATATTATTATAATTCTATTTTTACAGTTAAAGTTTGTGAAAAACTTCACATCATCCGAAAAAAGAAAAGAGAGTACATAAAACGCGAAAAGGATGCCTTAAACATGTTGTTTAATGTACCTCATGGTTTCGTTAAACTTTATTGCACATTTCAAGATGAAGAAAGGCTGTATTTTGTATTGTCCTTTGCAAAAAATGGCGAACTATTGTCTTACATAAATCAAGTAGGCTCCTTTGAGCTAAATGTAGCAAAATTTTATGCGGCTGAATTATTGATGGCTTTAGAGAAAATGCATGCCAAGGGAATAATTCACCGTGATTTAAAACCAGAAAATATTTTATTAGATGAAAATATGCATTTACAAATTGCTGATTTTGGAACGGCTAAAATCCTTGAACCTGAAGAGATCAACGCCACGCCAAATAACGCAGATAATGACACGCAAAATGAACGATCTAGAAAAATTAGTTTCGTTGGAACACCGCAGTACGTAAGTCCAGAATTATTACACGACTGCGTAGACACACGTGCCTCAGACTTGTGGGCGTTGGGATGCATCATATACCAAATGATTTCGGGTTTGCCTCCATTTCGCGCCGCTACAGAATTCCTCACGTTCCAAAAAATACTTAAGATGGACTTTGAATTCCCAGAAGGTTTTCCCGCTGACGCAAAAGATCTTGTTGAAAAGCTCTTAATACTAGATCATACTAAAAGGCTGGGGGCCAATGACAAAGGAGAAACTTATGATAGTATTCGCAATCACCCATTTTTCGCTGGAATGGACTGGGATAATCTATGGGATCAGACGCCGCCGACTATTAGCCCATATTTACCTGGCGGTTCGTTTGAGGAATACAATGTGCCTGACCACCTTGAACCAGGATTGGGAAATAAACAACTAGTTCGACTCTGGGAGTTCGACTTGTCTACTTCTAAAGGTAAAGAAATAACATTTCCTTATACATCTCTAGTCTGCTATGATAGCTTTTATAATCAAATAATTTTAATATCAGTTGTGGTACGGAATATTATTTTGTTTTGGAAATATTAGAAGTCTAAATGGATGTTAGTAGGTTGAGTATGTAGCCGATGTGGACAATTACAAAGTCTCGGGCGAGTGCAGTGAAGCGACGAGTAAGAGGCAACTGGTGCGTCCATGACCTGAATTCTTGGCAAATTTATACGCTTCTCGTTTCATAACTAAACCGAGTCCAATAACGTTTTATTTTGTGATTTTATTCCAAATAAGCCTTGTCTTTTTAAAGATACGTCCATTAGTGTAAATTTTAGTATATTTCCGTTTAATGTAAACATGTGGTGCATCGTAATTTGATACATATACTTGTTGCACGAGTAATCACTACGTCATCGCATTCACTGCTATTCACATTCAGAACGGACGTCCTCAGTCAATGTATGGTTTACGGTTTTATAGTTGGTATGACGTCAACCTTCCGGCACGTCGCCGTCGTCCCGGAGTGCCACATTCTCAACCGCTTATGCCATGACATGAATGACTCGCTCGTTACGCCCTACGTGTTTTATTAATGTTGACCTTATAATCAGCTGTGTGTACACACACTCGTTTTTTCGATTGAATGGGATATTTTAATTTTTTTATCTTATGTCGTATGGTTTATTTAAGTTTATAGTTCATTATCGACTCATCTAGCAGGGCCATGGGATTAAAATTATTTCCGTGGGAACACAATATAGGACCTGTCTTACCTTGTGAAGTCATTATTTATATTGTTTTTTATCTCTTGCAGGAATCCTAAATATCAGTCCTGAAGAAAAACGGCGTCGTCTAGAAGTACAAGCCCGAGAGAGCAAATGGCATCAGTTTGTTGATGGAGAGCTTATTTTGAAACAAGGCCTGGTCGATAAGAGGAAGGGTCTGTTCCCTCGACGGCGCATGTTGCTGTTAACAACAGGACCGCGGCTATTTTATGTTGATCCTACTAATATGGTCCTGAAGGGTGAGATTCCTTGGTCACCAGAGCTGCGGGTCGAAGCGAAGAACTTTAGAATATTTTTAGTGCACACGGTGAGTAAATTAAATAAATCATTATCATAGTACTTATTACGTCTTAATTTAAAATTGAAGTATAATTGTGAATATTTCCTCTTTGCAGCCAAATCGTACATATTACTTGGAAGACCCAGATTCGTATGCTTTGGAGTGGGCAAGCGTAATCGACGAGGTGCGCATCGGAACATACGGGCGGGACACGACTTAAGCGCCGGCGCGGCCGCAGCCCGAGCCGCGCCGCCTCGCCGGGCCCGCGCCCGTCCCCACTTCTAGGTTAGGTACTTCTAGCCTTGATTTAGAGCATGGCCAATTCCAAGCCGAAAGCTTTCGCGTCGATGATCGACCTCGTGCGTGTCGCAAGCCCCGCCTCGCCCGGAGCGGCGCGCCGGTCGCTTCCGAGACGACGACCGATCGACTTCTGCTCGATCACTGTGGATACTGAATGACTGATTCCTATTAATAATAATATCCCGACTATCTTAAATTATTCTAATTTAAGTTCCTTATTTAATTGTGGAATATCGACGATGATGTGTAAATATGTCTTAAATTATTATTGCGATTGCTTAGTATATAATTCATTATGGGGCGATGTAAGTTTTATTGTATACGGGGGCCTCATGTTAGAATGGACTTGTTATTCACCACCTGCGTGTTCACGAAGCCCATTCCGGTTGGTAACTAGGCAATTTATAGCTAAATTTAATATTTATTATTTGCCAACGGAATGTGACTGCTGTACAGTAATAACCGTAGTAAATTATGATGGGTATGTTTCTATTATTCTACTTCAACTATGTTTATCAGTGACAATTGAAAATTATGATAAGAATTAGAACAATTGTATATTAATAACGGAATTAGCAATTGTCACAGCTCTGGTTGCTGTAGAAATGGAAACGGCTAAACTTAAGAAGGGTAGCTTCTTCACTAAATTATAGACAGATTGGGTGACACCGACACGACAGTGTTCGGGGACTTACTCTCGCAACTCTTTCTGAGTATATTATGCACTGCGATCCATGAACACATCGGCCATGAGCCTCAATGCTTTTTATTGTGCAAGTTACTTGTGCTCTATAATTCTAACAAAGCAAAGGTATACGGATAATGCCACCAAAGGTGACAATTACTGCTATTTCATTGCTTGGTAATTATTTGTCCAAAATATATTACTTTTTGTTAATTGCAGTCTAATTAAGACATTGGGATTGCTTAATGGATAGTAACTAGTGCAAATTTGTTTTTTAATGTTTTGTGTTGTTATGAACAGTGATTTTATGGCCATAGGAAATATTCAATGTCATGGCACTTAGTTCTAAAATTGTATTTAAATTTTTTGATGATTATAATTTAATAATAACAGGTATATAAAATGCCTAAAACTTGCCTGTATTTAACATTAGGGCTTAATGGGATTAAATCCATAGTTCAATATAAAACCCTCATTTAGCAAAATGTAGAATAATAAGGTTTCACTAAGTAGTATGAAGGTCTGTTTCGTTAATTTCATAGTGTATTATGGGCAATGAGATTCAATATTATGAATTCGGCATAAATTGGACTTTTCCATGACATTGTTATAAATAATTAAAATTGAAACCTGCATTTAAAATTTAATAACTGTTAACTATTGTAATTATATTTTACAACATTTGTATTGCGTAAATTCCATAAAGTAACAAAATAAGAAATTGAAAATAAATTGAAGTTGATTTTTTATGATTTTTTTATTTTACCTCCCTGTAAGACCTATGAGTTAAGAACTAACTTGCCTGTTATCATGAGAGAAACTGAAAAAAAGATCGATTAAAGGCAAAACTGCAGGAGTATAATGTCATTCTATGACCGTTGGAATGCCAAGTCAAAGGTTGCAAGTTCAAAACCCCGGGACGCATCAATGATTCTTCAAAATCAAAACATTACACAAAATAAACATTGTGAGGAAACCTGAAACCTGAGAGATTTTTCAACTGTGAGTAAAGCCATTTCAGAGGCCTACAGGCGGTATTAAAATTTCACACCAGGTTTTTCAACTACACGATAGATGAGAGGAAAAAGTAGGTATATACTCATTAATTTAATGTGCCGTAAGTGCTTCTAGTATCCATTGTATATTACCTGGTAGTTACATTTTTTTAATGAACTTCCAAAAAAGGCAGTTAATAATAATGTAATATAATCAAAGAAGCCTAAAGAACGGTACTACCGCTACCGGCCGCTTGTCCGAGGGTTAGACCTTACATTTCAATATTACACTCAAATTCCTAAAAAAATAACAACTGAGGAGGAGAGTAAAACATAGCAAACGGTTTATTAGGCCCTTCACCGCCCTTCGACCAAGTTACCAGCTTGTATAAAGCAAGAGCTGATCTAAGGTAAAAACACTAAGGAACACAGGAAGGTTTGGCACATCATTCTATTATATTATTAATAATATGAGAAGTATTCCAGGAGTGCAGTAAATTGAAATCCGTGGTATCTGCTTAACCCTCTGGGAAACAGGCGTGACTTCATGTATGCATTTTATTTAATTTACCCACGTTATGTATTTAGTAGATATGGAAAGAATTATTACTGCATTAAAATTTGTTAGATATCTCAGTTTCTGCATTCTTTTAATTGAACCGATTTTTTTTGTGTATTTATTTCTGTACTTTTACTGCAAGTATACTTAGCTTTTAGGTGCAATCATGTTATTGGTGACAGTTGTATTAATATTTAATTTACTAACAAAAAGAAGTATTTTTATCAACAATATTACAATAGACGTGCTGCGCCATCTATTGAAAGTTTGCAGTTATACAAAAGTATACGCTATTCTAAATTACCGACAGATAGCGCTAGTTCGACAATTAGTTAATTTATTGGTGGCAGAGGTTTTTGAAAAATACAATTATTTTTTGTTAAAATGAGTGACTTTTATAACTTCTTTTTAAACCTATTATCGTTGTTTAGCTCACTTTTCATACAGGAACAAATGTTTAATGAAGAGAACAGAGTATACAATGTTTTGGGTGACATAAAATAATTTTGTATCATCTGTGGGCAAGTCTTCTTTACTTTTTAATAAATTCATAACCAACATAACCTCAAAACATTTCCAGTCTTAGTTCTTTGAACTTCTTTGGTAAAGTAAATGGTAATAATAAATAATTAGTTAGATGTTTATTGCATGATTTACATCTACACATAAATATGGCATCGACTGTTGTAAAATATGTTGGAAGAACAACTGACTTCAAAGGTAAAACTTTGTGGGAAATTGTTGGCAGTCTTAAGAATTTCGGTGTTGGAAGGATTATTGTTCGATCTGTCTTTGAAAGATATCCGGAGCCCAGTTATATGAAAATAATTAAAGTGGAAGCTGTTCCCGATGAGGTTAGTATAAGTTTAAAACTAATAAGCTTTTACTCGATTTGTTACCAAATAAAACCTACACTTGTACTGTGTAACAGTGTAATAGAACAGCGTTATTATTTGCTCTCATGATCAACGTAATTAAGAATATAAGATACGTATCGTTTTCCCAAATTTTTAATTTCAATAAGCTATGTTATTGTTTATTAATCTTATCCTGTGTTATGCAAACACTGCTATGAAACCCTCTATCATCATATTATCTCAATTTCAGGAAAGGCGTAGGGTACGGATATGGGTTGAGAAAACTTTTAGAGGCAGGAAACTGCCTAATCTGACTGAAATATATCGCACATCTTATAAACCTGATTATAAACTTGTACCGAAAAATGAAGAGGCCAAACTGTTAGATGCAGTGAATAAAATTAATATTAATCAAGAAGAGATTTTACCCAATAGAATAGAAATGCCACCACTAATGAAGAAGTTTATAATTAAAGATCATGAAAATAAAGGCCTTGAAGTAAGTAATATATTATTATACAACAACCTGATTAGCGCATTGGTTAAGCCATTGGACTGCTGCGCTAAGAGTTGCGGGTTCGATTCCCGCATGGGGCAAATCTTTGTGCGAACCACAGATGTTTGTTCTGAGTCTGATCTGGTATTTGTGTATGTCATATTTTATGTTTGAGTAACACACCCACGACAGAAGAAATTCCTAGTGTGGGGCGATGTTTAAAAAAAATAAGATATATGTAATAGCCCCCTATAATCTAGTATGGTAAAGACCCCCTGCTGTTACTAGTACAGCCAAAGGCTAAATTAAATACCTTAAGATTTTCTAGATTGTTAAAGAAGATTTGGACAAGTGCGGGACCCAAACCTGACACCTGTGCCTATTCATAAATTTTATTAAAATTTTATAAAAGCAATTTTACCCTTTCTGCCTTACTGTATATTATCATTATATCAGACAATTTCTAACAATAAATACAGACAGTATTTTTCTCTTCTTAATTTTAGTTCATATTGTGTGTTGTAATTTTCAGATTTTGACTGACTTTACTATGCAGATTAACTATAATCATAGCCCAAACAGGGTGAAGAGAATTGCTAAAAATGATGAAAAGCCTACAGTACAATTCACAATGGCCCTTGGAACACCTGCAAGCCCCTCTCTTTACGAAGGAGTCCAACTTAGTTAAAGGAATAAGACAAGAGTTATTATATTATTACACATGTATTTAAATTATAGAAATGTTATAGAAATAAAGTAGGTGATAAAAATGATGATGAATTTAATTACTAGTTACTAGTTTAACTACTTACCTATTCAAAAGTTGATAAAGTGTATCAAATTATTAAAAAAATATTATTTCTAAATTTTTATTAACTCAACTCAAAATTTGTCTAAATTGAGCCAGCAAGAGTGGAGTAACATTCCAATAAGAAAATATTTTTTATAATATGTAAATAATTGTAAACATCTTTAATTTAAATTATGGTGTAAACTTTAGATTTATCATTAATTTATGGTGTTGTCCTTCACTCTTCTACACTACACTAGAAAGTCAAGATGGCTGAATAGTAAATGAAAATACCTCTATAAAACGGTGTTCGATTTGAAATTGGAGTGTTAGAAACATTGCTATAGCCTACAGTCTACACTTCATATTTTTTTTGCGCGACAGGATCCGGAATACGGAAATTCGCCAAAGAACTAGGTCACCGATAGCAATGGGTAGGCCATATCGCTCGAAAAACCGATAACCGCTGGAAAAGAAAGGTTCTCGAGTGGCGACCATAAACCGGAAGACGCAGCATTGGCAGATCTCTCACCAGGTGGACCAAGGATATCGTCAGAGTTGCCGGCAACCGGGAAATGCAAAAGGCAAGTTGGCGTTCCAAGGGGGAGGCCTTTGTTCAACAGTGTTTGTCTTTGATGATGATGACTTCACATTCAACAAGAATCATTGAATTAGATACTTTTTGAGTTATAATTGGATTCCAATTGGGTTACCAACCAAAACATGGATGGTTTCTCAATGTTTTATAAATATTAGATTAAAGTAAACAAAATTGTTTAAATTGAGCATTGCTTGATCATGATGATCTCATTTCAGCGCGCAAGTCATTTTTTGTGAACATGTGATGATGAAGCAAATGCTTTTGCCAAAAACGGATTTATTTCCATATCCGGGATGTTGCGCTCCAGTTCCAGTTTCTGAAATAATTATTATGTGCTTAATTAAGGTAAAATTATTACGTAATTAAGGTAAAATCAATACCCTATCCACCCTTAAGACGTAAATACTAAAAAAGAAACTTGAAGTTCGATGGATGCTAGCGGTGACACGGTGGCTCAGTTGGCAGAGCGGCACCACGGTACGGCGACTGTCGCGGGTGCGAGCCCCGCTCGTGTCCATCATTTTTCAAGTTTCCCTTTATCAATTTAAAATCAATATTTTTATGTTAGATTATTGGTAAAAGAATATGTGTGAAATGATTACCCTCCAGAACTCGCGCATTTCTTGCACTTCCTCATTTCTTTGTACAAAGTATTGGCGAACGGTCTTTTGTATGAGCGTTGCGGCGTACTCTTCAGGCCAAAGCCAGGACTTGGGGTAGTATGGACGCGGACTGTAAATATTATTAAGTTTTCCTATACATCAGTGTAAAGATGGACAAATAAATTATTAATATTATAAAAAAGAACCTTAATACATAGTATTTACCATGCGAATGTTCTGGAAAACAAACAGTCATGTTGGCACTACGTGCTACACTTACTTAAAGTTATAATAATTAATTAAATAGATTATCATAACATTGGTTACGACTCTATTTTCCGAAGTGGCATGTGTAGTTTACCAGATCAGCATTCACGTTATCCTAGGTCCTTTATCTACAATAGCAGGATAAGCCATTAATAGGGCACAGATAAATCTCGACTCCGTGTTGCTACTAAGAACTATGAAAAATCCCAGTAGGTAACATTGCCTGATTTGTAAATCAAACCTAGGACTTCACGCTTAGCAATCGCACTTTTCAAACGCTAGTCATAACATAAAATAATTTATTAAACATAGGTACAATAACTGTAATTTTTCCAATTGTTTTGTGTTGTAATGGTAGTAGGTACCCACCTTTTCTTGAGTGCCGTTCTAACCCACGGCATATTAAACAAATGCAACTCCCTATCTTTGCGTCCCGGAAAACGGGGATTGTTATTCCATAAAACCTAAAAATAACATGAATTTATGTTAAAACCTAATCTATTATTTTATTAATAAAGCGTTAAGCATCGCCATACTTTTAAACCCTTGATTTACATAGTCTGCTGTCTGGAACATTTTTTCTAGCCTTGCCGACTTGCCGAGTGGTATAAAAGACCACTCCCATTCCTTCCTCCCGTGGGTGTCGTAAGAGGCGATTAAGGGAAATTCCCGAATATGGGCAGCAGCGTCTTCCCCGCCAACACTACGATCGTGGGGATTTTTGCAATCTCCCCTGCACCTTACCTAAGGGGGAGGCCTTTGTTCTACAGTGGACGTCTTCCGGCTGATGATGAATGCTGACTTGAAGGTAGCAAACAATATTTTTTGCCAATGCGTCAAATCTTTAACGGCCAGATGCAGAATTACATAACTATTCGCTTTTGGGCTCAGTAAGCTTAGTTATTAAAAGTAATAAAGTTATTATTATTTTTACTAAAGTTATTACTACAACGTAAGTACTTGTCCCGAGTCTGGGTGTTTGTGTATGTAATATTTCATGTTTTTAAAACGCACCCTCGATACAGGAGAAATTCTTAGTATGGTGCGATGTTAAAAAAAAACATACGACGAAAACTTAAGTTTAGATTTTTCCTAATGTTTACAAAAATATCTGTTCAAGTAATGTTCTGAATCTATTTTCAGTCGCATTCATTAGATAGGAACACTCGCTGTCTGTCGTCTTCACAAAGAAAAAATGCACTAAATTAAGTTGATACCTTACTAAAAATACTATTATTAGCCAGGTAAGCTGAAACATGAACAACTTGCCTGTACTAAGTGGTCGATGCCGTTGAAAAAACATCTTTGTCTGTTTAGGGCTTGCCATACCTTAGCCTTGTTAAGAGTATCCACTAAAGCTGGTATTAATTGTACGAATACTTCGTTTTTAATATAATCATTTTCGGTTTCTGTGAAATTAGGTTGACACAAATTGTTATATATAAAATTAAGTATCTATTTTAAAAATTATGTCTATGTCAATGAGATCAGACTGTTGTATCTGATGCTGAAACATATTTGAAACTTACTAAGGAAAGGCGGTTTAGGGACCGGTTCCTTTTTGCTCTCTGCGTATTCTTCAATTTGTTTATGCCATTTATTACTCTCTTCGACAATTTCTTTCCAATTAGCTCTAGGTCTTTTCTTAATAAGCACAGGGAAATCGATTTCAGAACAAGGAAGACTGTCAGGCAAGGTGAAAGCCGCCAAATTATCGTTTAGTTCACCAGTAGCTTTCGGCTCTTTCGATTTACTCTTTCGATCAGTTCCTCTACCAGCCATTTTATGTATATGTTATTTACAAAGTTTGTTAACTGACTTCCACTTTGTTGATGTGTCCAAAGACTACCTTAATATGGTGCAGTTAATGTCAAATGATAAATGCTTTTTTATGTTTATTTTTGATTCTATAATGAGACCACACGACGACTATATGCAGCCAGTGCTATTAGTGAAATAATACAAAATTAATTATTACAATATCATTTTATTTTTAAATACAAAAATCTGCATAATATGCAACTACTCGGTTGCTCTGGATATTACCATCCAAAGCTTAAAAATAATAAATATTAAATACATCTAATACCTAAAAATAAATATAGGTATAAAGCTTATTGTTTTTCCACTAACTACTCATCAGTTCTAATAATTAGAGAATTTTCCAGTGACCTGCGCGATCCAGTCTAAGTATTGAGCTACTTTAACGTAAACCCCGGGGACACCGGGCTCTCCGCAGCCTATTCCCCACGACACGACACCCACTAGCTGCCACGTACCGCTTCGTTCGCACACAAGCGGGCCACCTCCGTCACCCTTGCAGGCGTCCTTACCCTCCTCGCCTCCGGCACAGACGAAGCCTGGCTTCAGTTCATAATTGTAACCTAAACGTGTTTGTCTCAGCTGCTGCTGACATTGGCCATGAGATAGAATTGGCACATCAACCTCCTTCAGGATGTTTTGGTACTTTCCATAATCGCCGAAGGAATCCTTGCCCCAGCCTGTCGTCCAGCATCTTTGCCCGGCGTAGTCGCTGTACTTGTCTGGTAAACACGCGGGGCTGATATGAGGATATTTGGTCCATTCGACGGGGTGGTCCATTTTCAAAATAGCGAGGTCGTTATCCAAAGTTCCGGCGTAGAAAAGTGGGTGAACGTGGATTGACACAATATCTCTTTCAATGTATGGGAAGAACTCGACGTCCCTATTGACATCCCACTCACCAAGTCGTACTCTCAGCTCAAATCCTTTGTAACTGTAACGAAATAAGTAAGTTTCAGATACCCAATGAATAAAATATATATAGGAATATTTGAAAGCATGAAGATAGTCGTCGATACTTACGATTTCACACAATGAGCCGCGGTCATAATGTGCAGACCATCGATAAGTGTTCCTCCACACACATACACCGATTCCTTGGGGTCTTTCTTCAAAATAGCTGTTTGCCATGGGTATTCACCAAATTCACTCTCGCCATCAACGTAAGCAGGAGTTTTAACCCTGCCGTTAATTCCCTGGGAGTGTCTTATTCCGCATTGACCTTTGTTAGCAGCTTGTGGTTGCAGAGGGCGACGACAGCACACTTGGTTTTGTCTACACTGCTGAACAGGGGGACGACCGAAATATCCCTGACGCTATAACAAAACAGACATAGGTACTTAATTTTAGATAATGTTAACTAACAGCTTAAAATGTAAGCGCTAGTATAAGAATAAGTTAAATTGTAATTTGTCATTTAAGATATATAGTGGCTTTACCTCTAGTATAGATAGGGGCATATTTTCTAGATTGATTTCTCTCTTCTTTCTGTTGTCAGGAAATCTAATTGTTTGGTATCCCCGGTTTGCCTCAGGAGATTTTGGAGGATGGTCAAGGGAACGAGAATAGGCGAACCGGTTTGCGTAACTACCTAAATCGGCAGAGTTGGTAACGTTTTCCGATTTTTTATGAGAAAGTAAACTTCTCTGTTGACCGTAAGGATAATCCTCATTGCCATCACGATCACCGATTTCATCATTGTAATCATAATTAACCCTTGAAGGTTCATGAATATCATTATCATATTCATCAGCCTCATAATTCGAGTAGTGAGGTGAGTAAATGGGAGGGCTATGATGGGGCGGGTAGTGTACGGGATTCTGACTGTGATGTGGGAAATGTATGGGTGGTGGATGCGCTTGGTGATGAGAAGGTTCTATATGATGTGGATGCTCATAATGTGGGACATGATAATGGGGAGGCGGGTGTGATGGTACTGGGTACACAGGGTGCGCCGGTAAAGGGTATGCAGGGTGCAATGGGGGGTGTGAAAACATATGGTAATGATGGTGCTTGTTTAGAAGATAATGCTTCTTATCATGGAAAATTTGATTTAAGGCATTGATTTTACTTTGGCTAGGTGTTATATGAAAGTGTAGAAGAGGTGAATACACTTTTTCTCCATCTTCATCTTTTGATATTTGAAGTGAGATAAGTGGATTGACAGTGGCTATGCCTAAATTAATACCGCCTGCAAAGATAGAACGCATGAAAGGAGCATATTGGGGATTATAGGGGTGGAAGCCGGAAGCCATATTAGGAGCAGGGGGCAAGGCAAAAGAGACACCAAACGTGGGCTGCACATGTTTGTAGTCTATACCGTTGTGGCCGCTGAAGATGGGCAATCGATTGTAGCGCTGTAGTGACATTTACTTGAGTCATTAAATGAATATTTAAACCAATGTTAGAAATGTGTCAGTGCCCAATATTTAGTATAACTTTTGTAACCTGTTACTTAATATTTTGATATTCACCATCATTGCAATTGAAATGCATCAGTATACCCTTAGGCCTATTAATTAAAAGTACTAATCCCTCAATGATTTTATAGGTAAGTGCTGGGAACCAGGTGGAAAAGTAAGTGTTATGATTATTGAGGAACAAAGCTGAAATATTTTGGTTAAATGGATAGGAAATTGGGGTATCAGGTAAATTATAATATAAATTTTTGCTTACCGGTTCAATTTCTTTTTCGGATTCCAAAGGAGTCTCTTCCTTTGTTTCACGTTTACTTAGTTTCTTTGCTTCTGATGTGGTAGAGTTTTGGGAGGTTTCAGCGGATGAAATCGTAGAGTCAGTTTTATTCAAGCTGTCTAATTGTGCTTCTGTCAATGCTACGACCTCTTTACCTTTGTTACGTGGGTCGATAGGTAAGTACAAATCATCTCTGCGCCCAATTACTTCTTGGCTTGGACACTGATCATAGTTTACACAGACACAGTCAAATCCTTGAGCCTTAGCTTCGTGGTAGCTGCCCCCAAATGTGTTACTTTGACCAAAAGTCGCAGGCCCTTGATTGTAAATGTTATTTAGGGATCCACCCACGTTTAATTCTTTTTTATAGAATTGGTTATTTTGTGAGGCATAATTACTCAAACTATTTCCAAACTTTTGGTCTTCAAATGCATTGTTAGAAAATTGATTAGGTAAGCTTTGAGTCAAAATGTTAGATCCACCTTTGATAGCATTGTGCCCGAATTGAGAACCATAAATTGTGTCGGCTTCATAGATAGGCTTTTCGCTATCTAGAGAGAAGCCCCCAGTCATGGGTTTAAAACCACCCGAACTTATACTACCATAGTCGCCTCCCGCAGCTGTCAGAATATCAGTCGACTGTTGAACATGACTATGCGAATTTAGGTGCCCCACTGACCCCACAGGAATTGCTACAGGTTTGATAATGACTTTTGGTTCCTTTTCGTCGCCATGCACGTAATGATGATGAACGTGTTGCTGTACAATCGTATCTGTTTGTGACCCAGACTGAGAAGATGGAACTTTGTTATATGTTGGCCTTGTATTTTCATAAGCATAGGGTCCTTGGCTTGCATAACTAGGCGCTTTAGTAACATAATTAGTCTCTTGTGTATTGTATAGACCACTACTTTGTGAGAATTGATAGTTGCTACCAGCTACGCCGTACTTTTCCGAAAAACCAGGTCTTACATTGCCACCGTATCCAATTCTCTTAGGTGGGTATTTCTGTGGCCTAGGAGGACGCGGCATTGGTTGAGGAGGCCCATAAGCTCTGGGAGGTCCGCGAATCGGAATTGATGCAATTGGTTTTCCAATAGGCTTAATATCAACGGGCTGAGCGTAAATCACATCGTCTGGTGATAAATATGTGCGTTTTTCTTGAACGTCTTCATCTTCGCACTAGAAAAAAAAAAATAATTAAATACTATAAAATCGAACTTAAAGCTTGACAACCTTATTATTATAAGAACATGTAAAATACGTACTTGTATGAGACCTAAAGTGCACAATCGTCCTTTGATCAGGTTTCTTGCTTCGACATCGTCTCCTGCATCTAAAGCGTCTTTGATTGTGGGTTCGCTGTATACATCGTCGAAACCACCAAGACTTCTGCCTTGTTTGTTGCTCACAAGTTCATCAACAATGTCATCGAGCACAGTACTGTTTGATTCAATATGTCTATCTTGGGCTTCTAATTGTTCGCCTTGTAACAAAACTGTAGTTTTCTGTTCAGCCTGTTCTGCGGGTTTAGCGCCTGCATCTCCACCCCAAGACCACTCAGCCGATGTGGAGGCGAATATTATAGGTAGCAATAAAAAGGTTACCGTTGACCACCGCATCTGTAAATAAAACAAAGCAACCTCTTAAATTGCTGATGTCATTTGATCCTTGTTTTGTAAAGCATGTCATTGTTTCGAAATTGTAAGCGAAGAATCACTTTTACTTTCGCAGACTTTAGTTATATAAGCCTCCATAACGGCGCAGTACTGTAGCTGCGCGGTCATTGGTACGCGTGGGTCCGCGAAAGCACTCTCACACGATGTTTACATTTCTAAATAAGTACCTACACATTTACGTATCTTTATTACGACGTTTTAAACTTAAATTCGAGATTAAATTAACTTTAACATCAGTATTAATGTGTCTGCGCGTGATTAGTTTAGCACGAAGCCATCCTTATACGTTATTGAGGTCAGCTTTTGTTTTTGTTATGAAAGAAAGTCAAAGATCGGTGTCAGTGTCGTGGTGCTGACCAAAACTGGCACAAGCAGCCCGTTGGCAAGCCACGCACGTCTTGCTATGCGTCACTAATTCGGTAACAGCAGATAATAAATTATGTAACTTCCGATATTATTCTATCTTATTTGTTTTATGCAACATGTTACCGCATTATCAGTTAAATATTCTCAGTTTTATATTTCCGAATTTCTTAAGAATACGAAGTGGTAAATAGAGCGTATATGATACACAAATGAAAATACAGTTTTGAGAGCTAAGTTGAAAGTAAGTTGGCGTACGCTTAGTGAGAGAGTGCAGTCCTGTGCACTTTAGGAAATATGATTAATGAACATACTGTTTTATCGGACAATTAAAAGCTTGATATCAAATAACTATTATAAAATTAAGGTGTACCTATACTTTGTTACAAGAACAGTTTGCTTCCGATTTTCATTGATTGATTTGCTAAAGTTTGCGGAGTCAATTTTGCTATTGGTTTTTACATTTTAACAATAATCCAAATATGTAAACTTTTAAACAGTTTGATAATAACGGTTTATTTTTGAGAATTTTAAAAATCATAGTTATTATGTTCACAGATTAATTAGGTGCTACCGGTAAGTTAATCTCACAGCGAAAGCAAAATTTAACTCA
Source organism: Abrostola triplasia (assembly GCA_946251915.1). Taxonomy (NCBI): domain Eukaryota; kingdom Metazoa; phylum Arthropoda; class Insecta; order Lepidoptera; family Noctuidae; genus Abrostola; species Abrostola triplasia. The sequence goes on from OX276433.1 coordinate 6,345,598, forward strand.
ATTTATAATTAACGGAAAAAAATGTTATTTTTCTCCACGCGTTTTATATAGCATGCACGATATGACATGGTTTTGAAGTTATGTAATGTTTTACATATTCCTGAGATGTGAGACTGGCGCTCGAGCCGCCGGCGGCCGGAAAGTGAAAGTTATAAGCGAGGATCATTTACTCGGGAAACTATCTATTATTATATTATGCCACTTTTATACTAGATGCCAAAACTGTTTCTTTGAAAGTCAAGTCTGGATTGATTAAAACTTAAAACTCAAACTCAAAACATATTTACGTTACCATAAGTAAATAAGTTTAAAATATGTTTATTTACATGATTATATGATTAATAAAATAAAAAATATAATCATTTGATTCCCCATTCTTTACAATGGCCTTTATAGATCAAATGCTTTCCTAGGATATCGTTTAAAGAGAAATTCTTTGCATAACCACAATGCTATGGTACCGACTGTGTCCGTCACCGCAAATCCTGTGTTGTGTTGTTGAACTTGATATGTCAAAACGGAAGCACTTCAACTTACTTTTGAGTTCTTCACTCGTTGTTTGTCACTAAAACTAATTTAATGTTTAAATATCCACAAGTGTACCGGCGCACTGTTTGCGTCCGAATGACTGCCACTTCTACCACCACGACGCTTTATACTTCGACCAACGCAAAGATGCACGCCGAGCGATTTTGTAAGACGATCGCTCCAGCCTCCTACTACTTTACCTCAAATCGAGCAACTAGTCATCGAACTTGGCAATATCTAGACACTAAAGAGCTGTCGTTAGCGTGTCTGGGTACAGGTCATGACGTCCGCGATAACATTGATCAACCCTTAGTTTCATTCATGTTCCGAGTAGACGTTTGGCAATATGGGTTTTTGAGGTCGTCTTAGCGGATCTGAATTTTTAACGTTAGCTGAATGCTGATATTGGCTGATGTCATGTTCAAATGATGTATGCAGTGAAGTCGTCTAGTGATATGCTCATGGTTCTAGGGGAAGCTAAATGTTCAAATAAAGACTACATAAAATATTTTCGTAAGTAATGTCTAATGTAAATTATAGAGATAAGTTGATAGTGCCTGTTCTAAGTACCAACGTTGACTGTCATAGGGTTTTTATTTAATTCAGGGTACCAAAAGGGTACTCACAAAACGTCAAATCAAGTTGCTTGGTTAAAAGTGTTTGGTTGCTTGGTTCTATGGGGAAGAACCAGAAAAGGCCTCCATGGTTCCTCTTTGAGGAGTAGTAGGTATATTTAAAATATGAGTATCATAACCCAAAGTCAATAAATAAACAATGGACATTAATATAGATCGATAATTTTCTCATTTACTGTTTAGGTTACACATCAAGAAAGGTAAATTATCTAGTTTGGGATTATGACGTATAAAAAAATACATGAAGTCAGTCACTGTCAGTTTGTCATATATGACATTAATGAAATAATGGATGTCAAGAGAGTCGGATGTAGATGTTAGTTACTTAACCATATTGTCGTCATGCCGAGACGGATTTGTGGGGTTTGTTCCGGATTACAGATGGTATCATTGGGTGATGTTATATTTAATTCACGATATGAAATTGAGTGACAATTCACAAATAGCATAATGTTTTTCGTTGTGTAAGGCACAAACAAACATATATTGGCTTAACTTGAAGCACGGAAGGTTCTCGACATATTGTAATTTATCAATAGAAAAGAAAAACTTACATATTCGTAAGACACTCAAAAATAACATTGATAAAAAAAATATTTAAACCATAGATTAAAGTAAACCTTTCTCGCGTTTTGTATATCAGAAAATAGAGATGACAATATACTTAACACGGATATACTTAACACGGGTTTAAGTACATACAGGTATAATCCTCGTTTGTAAATAAGAGGGAAGCTAGTCTGCAAGTGATTACCACGTGTAGTAACATCAACATAACATCACGGCTATATTCCCAAATTGTAAGATATGTATGGCGGTATGTATTATTTTATTCTTATCGTATGGTTGATGAACAACTTGGTGTCAGAATTTAAACCGCCTTTAGGCCTCTGATATAGCTTTAGTCACCCTTGAAAAATCCCTCAGGTGTGCCGGTTTCATTACGATGTTTCCTTCACCGTTTTAGAAACTGATAACTTTTTTAGAGTACGCACATGAATTCAAAAAGACTTCAGTGCGTGCCGGGGTTTAAACTTGCGACCTTTGATTTGGCAGTCCAACGGTCATACCACTCGGCTATCAGTGCTGTCGGTATGTATTTGTATAATGTAGACAAAAGAGCATAGCACACCAAAATTTCGCCGGCCATGTTCTAGGTCCCCATGGTACCCGTGATACATTAAACCAGGCAGCTTGCAACACACATACGATTATCTAACAGCCAGCGACTCCCACGTCGTTAGAGCTCACCCTTCCATATCAAGATAATAAGCCACTTTCTCAGGACCATAGTTTTCTATTAAGGCACGATGACGCACTAACTTTTACTCGCAGATTTTTTAAAAATAATATTTTACCAAAAATGATTTTTTATATTGTCGACATGCTTATTTAAATATATGTAAATCATATGACGTTAACATTTTGAGTACTATTATAACCAGTAATATTGTATTTGTTTTATTAAGTAATTTTATAAGTACATAAAACGAAACAAACAAAGAATTCCCCGACAGGGTTAGTTTATAGTACACCCACAGTTCACCAGTTATGTAATAGGTCCCGGTGTAGGCGAGCCTATTGCCATTAATCGAATAAGTACACTGATGAATATGAACCTAAGGCAGTTAAAGTCAGGAGGTCATTATTAAATTAATTAGGGTTTATCTTTCCATAATGAACGCCTTATAACTTAAAGTCTGGAGGCAACCAAAGATAACTTGATATTGTGCTTGTATTTCTCGTAGACAAAGACAGAAGTGTATAACAATCGTCGAAACGAATCCTGAGACCTCATGCTAAGCAATCGCGCTTTGCGACCACTAGACCAATCAGATCATACAAATATTTTGTTGTTTGGGGCTCCGATGTGTATTTATTATTACAGATGTAACAGCCTTCCATCATACGACCGCGGCAAGGGAAGTTTAACCTCTCAGGTTTTAGTTACCTTGCTCACTAACCCATATTAAACGACCTGATTAGCGCAGTGGCTAAGCGATTGGACTGCTGCGCTGAGGGTTGCGGGTTCGATTCCCGCACGGGGCAAAACTTTGTGCGAACCACAGATGTTTGTCCCGAGTCTGGGTGTTAGTGTATGTGATATTTCGTGTTTGTGAAACGCACCCACGACACAGGAGAAATTCCTAGTGTGGGGCGACGTTTTAAAAAAAAAAACCGCTTTTATGTAATACTTCTGTCTATATAGGTAGCTAATGCATGCTAATCCCTTACTGGTAACTATGCCAATACAAAAGAGTTCAACGCGTCGCACATTTATGTTTGTCTCATCACGTCTGATGTAACTTCGACTTTATGCGACATTTGTCACCCATTGTGCTTAATACGTTACATAAGTACTTTGTTGTGTGTGTTGCAATTCATAATATGACTCGCTTTAAGTATCAATTCTTGTCTACTTAATTTAGATCTTGTCATTTTTGTCACGACTGCCAGTAACTTTAAATCGATTTTTTTACTGCTTTATTAAATATTATTTAATTTTATAAAATTACATTTGTATAACATCAAGGTGATTCATATATGTTTTTTTCTATGTATTCCAGTAACGAAAGATAACTTTTACAAGTGCGATTCCACGGCCATTATACAGGCTGATTTATCTTTTGTAAACATTTACAATTTTTTATAATTGTGTTTGTGTTTATTTGAAACAGAGTTAGTTTTTTCATAACTGCGCATTTGTGCACCAATAGCTTGCACAAGAGGGGCTTTCCAGCGCAAGCCGGACCTGCGCTACGCAGCGCGCAGGCGCAATGCACGCTGACGCTACCAACACTTGCGCAAGAGTTCGCTGAACTATTTCTATGACTTCAATGTTCGACTGAATGAACTTGCGTGTGGTTTGTTGCCAAATAATGTCAGGCGGAGGTACTACATCATGTTCTACGTAGGTATCTATATCTCTATCGTGTAATGCCATCTTTACTCGAAAGTAGGTTGGACGATTCCAGTTTAAGATATTTAATATTATTCTAGCTATCTCTAGCTCTGATTCTATTAAATCCAGGTCTCATCAGACTGTGTCCGTTCATCGTAAGCCAAAAGTCACATTGATACCTACTTTCCCCGGTTTGAACCAGCAACCTTCTATGATTCCAGTGTCGGCATGTCATGTCATCCACTAAGCTGCCACGGCGTTCGTAAGTATACACTATACAAATGTATATAAAAAAAACCCTATACATCTTCAAATACTGAATAACAAGTAAATCGATTTGTTTTGCTTCAGTGATGCGTTAGAACTCTTACGTACGTTATGAAAATTACGTGTTCGTTGCATCACTTGGGTTAATACTGTTAAATGAAACAAAGTTTATTAATAGGTAGTTAATTGCTGTCATGCTTGGGCCTGGTTCTGTATATGTAAAAAAATAAAGTGAAAAATACACTGGCCTGCAAAACTAAGTATCACACTTTTAAAATAATAATAACAGCCTATAACTATCCTACTGCAGGGCAAAGGCCTCTTCTGAAGGTATGTATATATATAGATAGATAAAAACGACAAAAATATAAACGAATGTGATGATGAATGCAATTAAGGCTGATAAAATTTTCAATAAAGCGTTTTTGTTTCTTCTATAGTTTATATAAAATTGGAATTTAAAAATGTACTTAGTTTTGCAGGCCAGTGTATTTTTCACTTTATTTTTTATAGACAATCAAAATTATCTATGATTCTAGGGACATAATTTGTTTGTAACAAAAAAAACATTTTATGCTTTACCAACTGGCAAAGTTAAGTAGACAATTTGAAAATATATAGTATATGTAATGTTCTAGTGATACGATGTTGGAAGTTCCTCACTTGACAATGGCATAATAGTCGACAACGGCTCAGTTGCAAAACGAAAATAAACAAAAAAAAGATAGAAGTTTCATTCATAATATGAATGTTTGTCCTTGGCCTGATAGAGTAGAGGAAAAAACAAACCACTTGTCAGAAGTTTGAATTAAGAAATGACATGTGAGTCACAGCGATTGTCTAATATTTTAATACTCGAGATATTGAAATTCACTTTTATTACCAACATTAATAAGGTTCAATTTACAGTTTTAATAATTCCTCTTTATTTATTAATATTCTAAAAAAGTGTGGATCGACTATATCTAAGTATCATATAAGTTGTATGTAAGTGATGAACTTTAACTTAAATAATTACGCAACTAATTGTATTATGCGTTTTATGTAGCAATTAGCCTCAAATATATCGAGTTTATCGATTTTTTTATACAATGTTATGTAAGCGATATTGATTTGTTTCAGGAAATACATTTTAAATGTCGAATTAAATGTAGAGTTAGGCTTCGTCGAAATGGTAGAAGACATAATTGCCTGATTACATTTTTTTAAAGTTAACAGTGTTTGCATTGCATCCATGAAATCCCTCAATGTAACGTTGATTATGATAAACCTTTTTATCCTATTAACCTAGCTCTTATTTAAATATCTCTCGAATGCACCGCAATTCTGCAGATTTACTAACGTCATAGAGTGCCAATGAAACAATGACTTTCTTTACATTAGGTACGTATATTTATACTTTAGAGCACAATTAGAAAGAAGCATGCAGCCATTTCAATTGAAAAAAAAATAACTTTCCTGATGTTATACTCTCGCGTAAGTTGAAAATGATTGCTACAGTGACTCATTTCGCGGTTAACACACACAATGTTAATGAATGGACGAAGAAATGCCGCGAGCGTATCACCGTAATGACGTGTTATACGAGTACGACAGCAAAATAATACGCTTTACGTCTTAAGTAGCTTCACAATCAATCAAACTAGATGAGGTAGTAAGTAAACAGATGTTTATTGTACGGGTGTTGGCTAAGAGTACGATGAACCCATGACGTCACTGCTCTGTACTTGGTCTCTGACTGACATAACCACGGCCCGAGTCCCTCGGTGCTAGCTGTTTACATTTTTTATCGCATCTTCACTTCAAATTGGCTTAATGTTACGCAACAGTAAGATCAATGACTTCATGGTAGTCGCGTCTCCTTCTAGTTTTGACTTCCAATAGTTGTTTGATCGTATCTGACTCCGGTTTAAACTCGTTAGATGAAATATTTTATCTTAATTTTGAATTGAAGTGTTTGTAGGATATAACTAATTGGTGAATGTTGTTCGGTCAAACCAATTATGTTGGAACTAACTTCGACATTTTAGAAGAAATATATGCAACGAATACTTCCTTTTTAAGCCTAAATATTATAATTCCGTAATATATGAGTGAATAACTGAATAATTAAATAATTACCAGCTGCAAACTCTTGTACTAGATGTCTAATAAATTACAGGTTTTTCCGAACAATTAGAAACAAGTTACTCATGAAATATTAAATGTTTTGGTAAACTACTGGGAACTGATATTGCAAGACGCGGGTTTTCCGAATTGCGTTTGGTATTGCAACGAGCCTCGCGCGAGGCCAAGTCGGGCTTTATTATATGGAATAGAGAATCTATGGAGCCGTTTAAAACTATTTTTTTCTATCTTCATTACATAACATAATCACGCCTGTATTCTTTGAAGGGGTAGGGACGGGTGCTCATATAGTGCAAATTTCGCCAGTTATGTTTTAGGTTCCAATGTAATACGGGGCGAGCCTATTGCCATCAACGGGCACAGATCCAGATTCCGCGCTGCTACTGAGAATTACCTTATGAAAAAATCCAGTAACACTTTGCCTGATCCGGGATTCGAACCCAGGCCCTCGTGCTAAGCAGTCGCACGTAGCAACCACTGGACCAACGAGGCTGTCATTCCCATATTCATTTATTAGAAATACAATGGTTTAGTTTCTTAAAAAATATATTAGATGATATCAAACTACCTACCTACTTACACTCACAAGTGTTATGCAAGAAAAAATGTTATATAATACAGAACGCAGTACTATAGTTGATGATGTAAAAACTTGGCAAACTGGGTAATCAAAAACCCAGTTAAGGAGCACCGGTTACTGTTTTTATTTATATTTGTTTAAATTGTTATTTAACATGTATGTACCTATGTATTATGTACACAATTACATGATAAATAATAATTATTACTAAGACTTTACTGGTGCCACTTATACCTACTTATTGATTAAATATTGATTCTCTTGATAAATATAACTGCCTATTAAGAAAAAGTTATGAAAAAATGAAATGAACTTTAAATTTGTAAAAAAAAAATTAGGTTAGCACATAGCAAAATAGATTGTTTGAAAACTTAAATAAGTTTAGTAGTAACACGTCTCTCGGATTTCTTTGTGCAAATTAAATCGATGACCCAGATTGCGTCGAGTGCCACGTAACTCTGGGCTTCCCTAAGGTTCTCCTCAAGGACTCCCATTCAAGCAGCATGCACCCGACCCCGGGGTTTTAGTACATTGAAATAAGGAAAGTTATAAATTAAAACTATTTTTAGCAAACAAACGAGAATCGTTAAACAATAGGCCATAGAAAACTCCCAGTCTTATGAAAGTTTGTTTCCTTTTTGCTGTCAGCGTTTAATTGGTGTAATCTCGAAGTCATATCTTAAATTAGTATGCAAATTCATGTAGGCACGTAAACGCTCATTGTTGAACACGGAGGTACTTCCAGTGTGGCGCCTCGGTGAAGAATGGTCTATATATTATTTTTGGGGAAGATTATGTTAAACACTTATTTTTCATGACAGGACCATTCAAACTTTACAAGAGTAAGACAGGTGTATTTTATAAGAAAAGTATGTTTGTATCATACATTTTTGAAAGCGTATACAGACGCTCCCCTGCTTAGATATCGTATATTATTTTGCGATTGCCAACCCGCCTGCCCAGCTAGGACTAAGGGCAAAACCTCCCTTGAAGAGTAGCCAAAGAAAACGGCCTCCAGTGCCCGGCCCACTATTCCAGGTAACTGGTAGTGATTGGGTGGTAAAATAGGAGTTTTTCAAAACGTTGATGGAAGTAACATAAACTAATGTCTGGGATATTTATAATTGCCTAAGCGCGACTGCTGAGCACGAGATCCTGGGTTCGAATCCCGGGTCGGGCAAAGTGTTACTGGGTTTTTCCATTAGGTAATTCTCGGCAGCAGCACGGAGTCTGGATTTGTGCCCGGTTGTGATGGCAATAGGCTCACCCCCTATTACATTGGGACCTAAAACATAACTGGCTAAATGTGGGTGTACTAAATGTGCACCTATGCCTACCCCTTCGGGAATACAGGCGTGATGTTATGTTTTTATATTTATAAAATTATCACGAACTGTGATCATGACAGTAACCGTCGATCTAAAACATATCGCTTTACAACGTAACAGGGGAAGTAGAGCTGTGGTCAATGCTTACATTACAGGAAAGTAACATCGCGTTTGCGGAGAAAGTTTTACTTAATGATTTCAGTTATTTAACACATTATAGTGATAATGGCCTGATTAAAATAGCATACCGCTGTGTGTTTAATTTTCTCATGACGAGCTTAGTATAATGAAAAGAAAGGTAAATACTGCGTGCATAGTTTCTCACAGAAAGCGCAAAAGACAATAGTGTGATTGTGGATTTCATTGTGTCTGTGTGTGTGTGATTTACATTTTCATTACTTCGGAAAATGCAATATTAGCCTGCCAATGAAAATAAGCATACCAAAGATTTTACCTTATTATTAAGGCTTTACCTTATAACAGCGACATCTGTTGGTGACGTCTGAAGGTGTGAACTACTCATGCAGCCTTATAAAGCGATAGAGCCTTTTGCTGCCTACGTTATCTTTACTATACTCAGGTGCTTTGGAGCGCGTTGGTGTTAGCGTTGCTAGATAGAGGGCGTGCATTTAAAGCGAGTAACTGGAAGTTCTTGCTTGCTTTTATTCCTTAAAAAAAGGCTTTTGGAAGAGTTTGAACCATAATAGGCTTATAGACAGTCTACGCTATGAACTTGGGAAATGTGCATACAAAGTTATCTCGTCGAAAAGATTTTAAAATTTTCAGGTTTTATAGTTCTACTAGCTGACCCGGGGTATGAAAAATAGATGTTGGCCGATTCTCAGACCTACTCAATATGCTCAGAAAATTTCATGAGAATCGGTGAAGCCGTTTCGAGGAGTACGGGAACGAACATTGTGACACGAGAATTTTATTTATAAGATGAAGACGGTGGCGCCTCTATTCGTATTCAAATGTACTAACATCTATATCACACTATGTATTGGCTTCATATTGTGAGCTTTACCTGCAAAAACCCCTCTTACTAAATTGACTTTAAATTGTTTCTTAACATAGCTTCTCTATAGATGAATACATTATACAGTCTGTTCAATAGTAAATTAAATAAATAATGCTACTTTCATATATAGGAAAATATGTACCTACCATGATTATATTTTTTAATATTTTTTTTCTGTTAGGTTCCGCCTCCAGTACACACTTTTTGCATTTATTATCCTGCCAGTACAAAGTACATTTCGTTAATTTTTAATTATTTCAACTGTGACAGGAAAGTACTTCAAAAATAGTGAAGGGAAGTTAATTGTAATGCTGGGAATCACGTCATGCATTCAAAAAAATAAAAGAGTGTATTCTATTTGCACTGCGACGTGATTATATTTATCTATGTGTTGTGTGTATAATGTTTTATCTATATTATGCACTTATCCGTGAATAGTATTTGGAGTAGTGTCGATTGTCTTTTCTATAAGGTATCTTCATTATCTTATCCTTTTTTATAAATATAAGTGGATCTAAAGACCACCGCAAATGTGCTCTGTGTCCCATATAGCAATAAACAACAAATAAAATGTTGTTAAAAAAAATATATGTAAAGCTTGAATATATTTTGACTCGTCTGTATATATAATATAATATACATGTGAAAATGTTAAATTGTGTATAATGTCCAATTAATATTTAAGTCTCTAATCACGTGTTATGCTGTATTACCACCTGCCAATACCTCTTAATTGCGGATATAAGGCGGATACTGTTTGCCCTTGACGTAATCAATATTTCTAGATCACAACAAGTTTTTGATTTTTTGCACTTTGTTTCGCCTATCTTCGTCCCCAATATAATTATCTTCAGTAAATGTCAGACATTACATCTACTGCATCACGTTACAGGCCTACATTAGGCGTAACTGTACCGATAATGCGACCTTTTCAAACAGCAGCTGATTTAGGCGACAACGACAAGGACGGTCGGTTTTGTATTCCTAGACGCCCAAATAACAAATTCGGATACTCATACATAGATTATAATCATTCGTATAAATAGCGAGACGATTCTATGTCGGTCATCAGTCTGCCGAGCTCGGTACGAAGTGATCGTCCTCATTCGAATCCCAACACAGACCTCGTTCACGATGAGATCGTTGGTGGTGTTGTTCGCCCTTGTCGCCGCGGCCGTCGCCGCCCCCAGCGCGGAGAAGAGGTCCATCGGCAGCGTCATCGCGTACTCAGTGCCGTCGGCCGTGTCCCACCAGTCCCGCGTGGACGTGCACTCGTCTCCCGCGGTGGTAGCCGTCGCTCCAGTGGAGGTTCCGGTGGTGGCTGAGCCTGTGGTAGCTACGCGTGCTGTGGTAGCTCCGGCGGTGTACACCGGTGCCTCAGCCGTGTCCCACCAGTCTCGTGTGGACGTGCACCACTCGCCTGCTGTGGTCGCCAGCGCGCCCGTGTATGCTGCCCCCGTGGTCGCTGAGCACGTGGTCGGCCCCGCCGTGGTCGAGGCTCGCTCCGTGTACGCTCCCGTGGCTACCGTCTACTCCGGTGGCTCCGCCGTGTCTCACCAGTCCCGTGTGGACGTACAATCTTCCCCTGTTGTAGTCTCCGAGCAAGTAGTCGGTCATGCGTACGCACCCTCTGTATACGCTTCCTACTGGTAATCGACAAGTGTGATAGGATCCGATGTAATGTATAGTTAAGGTAGCAAGGCTTTATAAAAAACAATATGTATTTATAAAAATAAAAGTTTTATATTTTAATTATTTTGTTTTTACTTATTTTTATTACTACCTGATTTATTTATTTGACTATTGCACCCGGATATATCGTGCGATTCAAATTGAAAGCAATTAAAACCTGCTGGAATGTTAGTTCCTGTATTGTTAAAAATTTATATATTTTATGTAAATTTTAAACTAAATTTATATGTGACTCAAAATTATTGTTTTGCAATCAACTTAATTAATTATTAATTAATGTTACAAACACAATTTTACACAGTGGGCAAAATAACCGGCCCGTATTGGCGCTTGTAATAAGTCACATGAGTTTTACACAAAAAGCTCAGACAGCGACAGTCTTTAGGTTTGAATTGTTCAACTTTGAAGTTCGTTATGTATCAAAAATAATAACAACAACCATTTTTAAAACACAATTTTCGTGTAGAAATATCTTCTGTTTTATAGGCTAGAGAGAGCAATGCACAATTGTACACCAACCATACTTAGCAGCTGCCAGTGCAGTGGTTGGTGGGTGTATTATCCCACACAGTTTCCTATACGAGGACCAAAGTGACGTATGAATGTTAATGGTATCCATGGTAAACTTGTGCCGAGGCCGACATATCGCCTATTGTTATTGGAATGTGTTATAGGAAATAGCATTTGTAGGCGGGCACTTACTTGCTCTATAAGAAAGAATATGAACCGAAATAACTACAGTGGAAAGAGGCATTATTGAAATGCAAAAATAGCCTTATTGAGATTTAGTTGGCAGTGTTCCGATCCAATTATGGATTCCTTCTGATTTAGAAAAATGATTTTATATCGAAGTCATTCTCAAATTGATTCTAAGTATCTCTTCTCAGACAATTTGCATTACTATGCCTTGGCGATTGAGCTTTTTGGCTGAACAAACCAGAATTTGAACAAATCAAAAAGTTATAATGAAATGATTGACTATTCTGCATGAAGCTGAGTATATACTCGTAATAAAACGTCAATGTGTATGTATGTAATGGTCATCATCATATCATAGTAATTCATTATTTATGTACTAAATATCGATAGACGCATTTACATACATAACATAACACCACACCTGTATTCCCCGAAGGGGTAGGCAGAGGTGCCCATATAGTACACCCACATTTCGCCAGTTATGTTTTTAAGTCCCAATGTAATAGGGGGCGAGCCTATTGCTATCAACCGGGCACAAATCCAGACTCCGTACTGCCACTGAAAATTACCTAATGGAAAAACCCAGTAACACTTTGCCCGACCCGGGATTCGAACCCTCAGCAGCAGTCGCGCTTAGCGACCACTAGACCAACGAGGCAGTCTTACGAATTTACATCTTTGAAAATAACGAATGCCGTATCACAAAGCAGCTGTATAAAGATTTGCTTGCTTCTCAACTCATCGCTCTATGAACTAATCAATGTTAGCTTAATTACCCTCTTTATTTATTTTGTTCCGGAACACAAATTTATTATTTAATAGCCAGTGACGCGGCTGCCGTGTCGGAAGCATGATTAACCACTACGCGAACTACCTTAGTGCAAGGCTGATTACTTTCATACTGACACTTGACATTGCTATTCACTACCTAATGTAATTTAAGCTCGAGAAATTATGGACCGTGTATGTACTCAGCCATAATTTGACCGCTCGGAGTATATAAGTGTTCAATATCGAGTGAAAAGTATCAGTCAGCCGTTACACGGTTTGAAGTGATCTTGTGTATCGTCGAATCTCTTAACACAGACCACGTTCAGAATGAAATCGATGGTGGTGTTATTCGCTCTGGCCGCTGTGGCTAGCAGCTCCCTGGTGCCGCTGGCGCAGCCACCGCACCACCCGGCGCTCGTGCTGGACCCGCACGGCCGCCCGCTCGACACCGCCGAGGTGATCAACGCCCGCGCCCTGCACCTGCAGGCTAAGGCCCTGGACGGCCACTACGCTCCCCTCGCGCACGCTGCCGTCGTCGCGCCCTACGCCCACTCCGTGGTTGCTCCCGCTGTGTACGCCGCGCCCGCCGCCGTGTCGCACCAGTCCCGTGTGGACGTGCGCACCAGCCCCGCCATCGTGAGCCACGCCGTCGCCACTCCCGTGCTCGCCCACGCCGCTCCCGTCTTAGCACACTCCGCCTACGCCTCTCCCCTGCTGGCTCACTCCGCTCTCGGCTACGCCGGCCATGGACACTATCTGAAGAAGCGCTCCCTGGGACACCTCGCATACGCCGCACCCGTCGTCGCCTACGCGGCGCCCTCCGCCGTGTCTCACCAGTCCCGCGTGGACGTAATCTCTAGCCCCGCGGTAGTGTCTCACGCCGTCGCTCCCGTAGTGTCCCACGCCTACGCCGCTCCCGTGGTCGCCCCCGCAGTGTACGCCGCGCCCGCCGCCGTGTCCCACCAGTCCCGCGTCGACGTGCGCACCAGCCCCGCCGTCGTGAGCCACGCTGTCGCCGCTCCCGTCTACGCTGCTCATGGATACTCCGCCTACGGTGCCCATGGTTACGCTGCGTACGGTGCTCACGCTGGACTCGCTCTCTCTCATTCTCATCTTCTGAAGAAGCGATCCTTGGCTCAGTACGTGACCCCAGTGGTCCACTCCGTGCCTGCTGCGGTCTCTCACCAATCCCGTGTTGATGTGATTTCTGAGCCCGCCGTGGTGGCTACCTACGCTCACGCCGCTCCCGCCGTTGTTGCCGCTCCCTCCGTATACGCTACCTCTGCTCTATCCCACTACGCCCCAATTGCCCACTCCGCTATCTGGACTGCCCCTCACCACTTGAGCGCTGCGCTATGGTGAAGCGAAATTGAGATTCGACGAACATAATTGTAGTTTTCGTTTTAATAGGTTTTTTATTGAAATGAATAGACAAATAATAAAATAATATTTATACATAATATTAAGTTGGCTGTTTTATTAACGTTAGTAACGTTGGTTTTATATTATAAATCTTGGGCACATTCTGGTACGCATCTGTTTACGGTGAACTAAGCCAAGAAGCCTGGGGATATGATATTATTTAAAAGATACAGATACTATTTGGAAGGGATTAAGTTGGGGTTAATAATACTTTTAAACGTGTAAACATATTAAGTTAAAATTAAAAATATGTTTTTCACACAAGCTTTTAGGTTTAAAAGCTTGTCTAAAAATTTTTTTTTAATTATATATTTTTAACTTTGAGTCAAAATACTAGTAAACATAGATTAAACAAGCCCAACACGGTGGGATTGTCACAGATTTCTTATGACCATCTTCTGACTTCATTATCAGATCAGGTCAAAAGTACCATAATATTGTATTGTTTCCAAACCTATTTAAGTATACAAAATTTAATTTCAATCGTATGTCAAAAAGTGGTTCTTATTTCGATTGCAAGATTTGACCTAACAAACTCACATACATACATACAGTCATTGCAAACCTAAAAACCCATTGTCGAAGTTCTTACACCAATATTTAGAATGAATCTTCAGGATGGACAAATGATAATGTAGACATAGGCTGCTTTAATCATGGAAAAGACATAAAAACAATCCATGTAGACGGACGGCGCGCGCCGGCGGGCTGATTCTTGCGCCATTTTAGCAATTTTTTTTTAAACTTCGCCTCACACTTGAAATTTCTCACGCGGAGCGTTTCACAAACATAAAATATCAAATTATATGTCTTACGACTCCAAATGTAAAGTGTGTAGGTAAATGAAACTCTGCTACCAACGCTATACATTTCCGTTATTATGTCTCAGCTCTTAGTACATCTGGTACAGGCAGGGCGACAGCAACAAGGACATTACACAACTCTAATTGCATCCTGCAAGGTTAATAGTTAAAAGTAGATGTATAATTGTTAAGTACTTGAAACAAATTCATTTTAGATTTGATTTCATTTAGATTCTATAATGAATTGTTTTAAATAATTTAAAAAAATACATTTACTTTTAACTGAACTATTCAAATTAAGTATTTAGAAGAAATATTCAAATATTTTTTAGTACACTTGTAATCAGCACGTTAATTTATGTAGTTTATCTTTTGACTGTTCAAATGTCGGTCTCGATGACGATGAATCGGCAGTTTTTACGATGTTGCAACAACACCATGCAAAATTTGAACTTGGCCGAATTTTGCAAAACCTTCTTTATTTGAAGCAATTAACTTTAATAGCTATGTTTTGTCTATGAATACAAATAAACACGTCCAGTGCGGGCACTGTTGGTATGTAAAAGATCAAGATAAGTATTTATGAGCTGATTTCTTTTATATTGAGCCTGGACTAAAGTAGGTATAACGTTCTTCGCTTTTATTTAATAGGATGTCCTTAAAAATCGCAAACGCGAAAGTTTGTAAGTATGGATGGATGTTTGTCACTCTTTCACGTAAAAACTACTGAGTAGATTTCAATGAAATTTCATATGGAGGTAGCTGTCACCCTGGATTAACACATAGGCTACTTATTATCTCGAAAAAATGTAGCGGATAACTCCGCGGGGCGCAGCTAGTATTAAATATGTATCATGGTGAGTAATAATAGATCTCCTGTCAGAATCAACATATGTAAAGTATGAAACAGGATATTTTTTAAAATCATTTATGTATTAGTATTCCACTTATACAACTTCATGCCTGTTATCCTGCAAAAAGTTGGATGTGGAGATACTTTTTCATGGATTTTTGTAAATATATATATATATCCCTTTGCTCCCATACTATATAATAGGCAAAAAGCCTACTGCTGTTTTCAAACCGAGTTCGTTGCTCATTACCTATTCGCTTTCCCGGTGATGGAAGAGAATTCCGCCCCTACACGGATGTTATCATTTTGGCTAACTAAATGTTAATCAAGGTGAACAGTATTGCTGTGCTGTGACATGCATTTCCTTCACATGTTTTATTAATTGTCTGTGTCAAAACAATTAATAAAACATATGAAGGAAATGTGTATAAGTATAAGCGTATGAGCATAACTAGTTTTCAAAAAAACCTTCATAACTAACTTTACCAACTTATTTCATAATATTATGCGAAATCAGTGACGATTGCAACTATTAGATATTATTCTTGGGTAAAATAAAAATTAAAAATATGTTTTATTTTTTGTTTATTTTATAAATAACTTTTTTTTCGTTTTTCTCATCTTAGGTTCATAGTCTTAGGTGTTCTTCAGTTTCGCTCTTCACCAGGCATGGCCGTAGGCGAGGGGGGCGGAGTGGAGGAGTCCAGCATGGGCACCGTAGGCGGAGTATCCATGGGCAGCGTAGACGGGAGCGGCGATGGCGTGGCTCACGACGGCGGGGCTGGTGCGCACGTCGACGCGGGACTGGTGGGACACGGCGGCGGGCGCGGCGTACACTGCCGGGGCGACCACGGGAGCGGCGTAGGCGTGGGACACTACGGGAGCGACGGCGTGAGACACCACCGCGGGGCTAGAGATGACGTCCACGCGGGACTGGTGAGACACGGCGGAGGGCGCCACGTGGGCGACGACGGGTGCGGCGTATGCGAGGTGTCCCAGGGAGCGCTTCTTCAGGTAGTGTCCGTGGCCGGCGTAGCCGACAGCGGAGTGAGCCAGCAGGGGAGAGGCGTAGGCGGAGTGCGCTACGACGGGAGCGGCGTGGGCGAGCACGGGAGTGGCGACGGCGTGGCTCACGATGGCGGGGCTGGTGCGCACGTCCACACGGGACTGGTGCGACACGGCGGCGGGCGCGGCGTACACAGCGGGAGCGACCACGGAGTGGGCGTAGGGCGCGACGACGGCAGCGTGCGCGAGGGGAGCGTAGTGGCCGTCCAGGGCCTTAGCCTGCAGGTGCAGGGCGCGGGCGTTGATCACCTCGGCGGTGTCGAGCGGGCGGCCGTGCGGGTCCAGCACGAGCGCCGGGTGGTGCGGCGGCTGCGCTAACGGCACCAGGGAGCTGCTAGCCACAGCGGCCAGAGCGAATAACACCACCATCGATTTCATTCTGAACGTGGTCTGTGTTTTTTCTGACGAACTAGATCACTTCAAACCGCAGACGGTCGACTGATAAATTTGACTCGCACTCCGCTATATTTATACTGACCGGATGTATATTAAAGGTAAGGCAATTTCAGACGTAATAATATTCGTTGTTGAAGAATGTTAGTTGTTCATATATTATGACCTCGCTGCGTGTGAGGCGGTCAAAGAACAGTTCGTCGGAAATGTATGCTGTTGGATTAGTATTACTTGAAGTTAGGAATTCGACACACGTAACTGACGAAATCTAAAAAAATTGTAAAAATAAAAAGTAATCGGCTGTCAACCTATTTGATTTTCCCGGCGAAAATCACCCTCTTTAAATTAATAAACTTCTGCTAACTTTTCTAAGCAAATGATTAACTAAAAGCCCGTGCCATAGCCTGTAAACTTTAGTTATTGATTGAGAAGCAGCAGCTTTTCGTTAAACGTTTTTCAGACACGTAATATTTAATTCATCTTGTTTTTATGTAAAATGTGCGTTCTAAACAATTTCACTAGATTATTTTATCTTAGAGCTTGAACTTAATAGTGAAATGGATCGCGCGCGTCGAGTACCGCAGTCGCAAGTCATAGGCGAATAAAACTAAACAGTAATTGTAGTAGTAATTTGTTCAAAGCAGAGAGGTTTATGCCATAGTCTTCATAATAATCTAACCTAACCTAACCTAACTAAGTAAAAAGTAGATCACTATATTATTTGTAACATACATCGTACATAGGTATAGGTACTATTTGAAACTAGACTTTTGAGCTGAATGCGTGTGTCGCGACTGTTGCATTTTTACCCGTAACTGCTAACCCGATTTTGATCTTAGCATCAAGATAGCTACCTGTTTTATTATACATAATGGAATAACAGTTAAATTTTATTTACAAGGTTATTTACACTTATTTACACTCCTTAAAAATTAATATATAAAAAATAAATAAATAAATATATTCAAGATACCTAGCTTGAATTTTGAGAAAAGACAGATGAAATTCAATTTATAAAAAATCTGAGAAAAATTTATTCCACGCGGATGAAATGTTTTACCAAGTTTATTTTGTAGATGAGATGAACTTGTAATAGTTTCAGGTAACTATGAACTAGCTTTTGGAAATAGGGTCTACCGTCTGATCCGCTAAGATACAGTAGCTTAATGGGTTAAGTGACTTTCGAAAGTGAGTCACGACGCGGTATGTCCACAGGTCGCCCGAGCAGCTCGCAGCATTCATACTGAGTGTTGGAACACTAGTCCCAGATCCTAGTTAGAGTCACTCCGTAACCATTTAGGCGATAATAGTCGAAATTTTTCAACATCATATTTGGTCCAGTCTCTTGTAGTAAACATCATATTTTATCATTTTCACACTATGAGTTTCTACTGTATCGAGTCACAAATATGAAATATCACATACACAAACACCCAGACTCGGTCAGAAACATCTGCACATTGCACTAATTTTTGTCCCTCGAGGGAATCGAACCCGCAACTCTTGGCGCAGCACTCCAATCGCTTAGCCACAACGCCAATCAGTTCGCCTTATGTAATTCGGGACTTAATCTTGTTCCTAGAAGTTTAAAAAGTACCGTCACATTCTCATAATTACACTATAATAATAACATCTTATTATTTACTGCCCCACTGCAGGGCAAAGGCTTCTTCTCATCTTAAGATGGAACAAGCTAGGATTACCACACCATACATAATTATGAATTTAATACGTAGATATACGAAATCACATCTGTAATCTCTAAGGAGGTAGGCAGAGGTAAGTTCATTATTCTGTGTGTGCTACTACGTCTGCAGTTTGCAGCTCACCAGGAATTAAATGGAAGAGGTGATGAGCCTATTGCCATTAATGGATGCCTAGGTCGTCGCCTTTAACGACTTGCTTTTGCGGCAACGAAAGGGAATTTATGTTCTGACTCCGTCCCGCCACAAACTCTATGTTATAAAGTGATGACATTATGGCAGATCGATATCTCATTGGTCTTAACAAAGGCCTAAGTAGAGTTGATACCCTTCCATAGGGGCAGTAGTACTGCCAGAGAACAAGTCACCCAGTTCAAGTAGAATAGAATCAATTACACTATTAGTTTTATTCAGCATGTCAATTCCAAGATGTCAATTTTGTAAAATTAGACCTATCGTAGTGACATAATAAGCTCCAGCAAAGCTACGCGGTAAGTTACTACCCCTTTTTTTTCATTTTTCGCCTCACTGCTGTCGATCGCGACGACATAAGTTACGTCTCCAAGCTATCAGTCTTTCGAAGTGTGAGCTGCAACCATGAATTATTATAATAATATAAAACAAGTAATATATGTATGCACGCAACAAAGTCCATAAATAAAAACAATCCTAAACTGAAACACACGATACGAATTATGGTATTTCACGATCGTTTATTGTTTAGTTACGGTCATCGTAGTTACACGGAATAGTCATTTTAAAGATTCCTTCAAATAATAAGATGATCTGTTGAATGAGGGATATCTCTTAAATAAGCTGTATACAACGAATAAACGATGAGGTATCGTGTCAGTCGTGTCATATCAGATGGGAAGGAAGAAATTAGTAATAGATCGCAAAGCTTCACTATCAAGAGCCGCCAAGTTAAAGAGGAATATATTTTATAGTTGATATCCAAATATGTAATACATAAGTACAAATATATAAGTACAAAAACGATATAATTTAACCATATTATTCAAATAGAACTAAATAATAAAAATTAATCAGTTATGCGGGATTACTCAAGCTTGGACTAGGGGTTGTTGAAGTAATGAAAAATATAAATTATGTTTTATTTTTTGTTTATTTTATAAATAACTTTTTTTTGTTTTTCTCATCTTAGGTTCATAGTCTTAGGTGTTCGTCAGTTTCGCTCTTCACCAGGCATGGCCGTAGGCGAGGGGGGCGGAGTGAAGGAGTCCAGCATGGGCACCGTAGGCGGAGTATCCATGGGCAGCGTAGACGGGAGCGGCGACGGCGTGGCTCACGACGGCGGGGCTGGTGCGCACGTCGACGCGGGACTGGTGGGACACGGCGGCGGGCGCGGCGTACACTGCGGGAGCGACCACGGGAGCGGCGTAGGCGTGGGACACTACGGGAGCGACGGCGTGAGACACCACCGCGGGGCTAGAGATGACGTCCACGCGGGACTGGTGAGACACGGCGGAGGGCGCCACGTGGGCGACGACGGGTGCGGCGTATGCGAGGTGTCCCAGGGAGCGCTTCTTCAGGTAGTGTCCGTGGCTGGCGTAGCCGAGAGCGGAGTGAGCCAGCAGGGGAGAGGCGTAGGCGGAGTGCGCTACGACAGGAGCGGCGTGGGCGAGCACGGGAGCGGCGACGGCGTGGCTCACGATGGCGGGGCTGGTGCGCACGTCCACAGAGTGGGCGTAGGGCGCGACGACGGCAGCGTGCGCAAGGGGAGCGTAGTGGCCGTCCAGGGCCTTAGCCTGCAGGTGCAGGGCGCGGGCGTTGATCACCTCGGCGGTGTCGAGCGGGCGGCCGTGCGGGTCCAGCACGAGCGCCGGGTGGTGCGGCGGCTGCGCCAGCGGCACCAGAGAGCTGCTAGCCACAGCGGCCAGAGCGAATAACACCACCATCGATTTCATTCTGAACGTGGTCTGTGTTTTTTCTGACGAACTAGATCACTTCAAACCGCAGACGGTCGACTGATAAATTTGACTCGCACTCCGCTATATTTATACGGTCCGGATATAGTTAAAAGGTAAGGCAATTTCAGACGTAATCATAATCGGTGCTGGTAGAACAATGTCAGTTATCAATAGTATGACCTCGGTGCATGTGTGGCGGTCAAACATTACATAGTAAAATAATTTGGTGGTCGGAGTATGTAGTGCGCGACGATGTCAGCGAAATTTATGACGCTTTACATATTATATGCAAGAGGAGCGCTAACAGTTTTCAGTATTATATTTTAATTAATATTTATACTAATTATGAAAGTAATTCAGCCTTCGAATGACTCTTTTTAGATTGCAGCATTAGGAAAGTGCCTTGACTCTAATTTAGTGCTAACTGATATATTAATACTTAGCCAATTGTAGCTTTTGCTTGACCTAAAAGATTTATAAAGTTATAAGTACTATTATTACAAAAGTTGTGTCTTTGTATGAAAGAAAATTGATATAAGTGATATGTGCTTAACATTCTAAAATCATCTGTGTTGTTATAGTTATTGGGATGAAAATGCGTCGGCAATATCGTGAAGCTCGGTCAGTGCTCACGCGCTTCGGTCCGCGGACAATGAAAGGTTCGCGCCTAGTCAAGCGGAGTGGTGTCCAAGAACACGAGGAATTACTCGATTACTAATACAGTTTAGTTCCGTGTTGTTGCTTTATAGTATGTTCGGCCAATAAGCATGCACTCTATGTCGGTATGATGATGAGAAATTTTCTGACTTGCATTGTGCTTTATTCATTTGTCATTTACTTGTGATGTACCTAATATATGACGACCGTATACGTTATTTACTATAATAACTTTCGTGAGTGTTATCCATATTATCTACTATATATACCGGTTGTACTCACGTTGATATTCGGGAATGCCCGACTAGTTTCGGACTCTAACGGAGCCCTTATTCATGAGCAGGTGACGCGGCGGGGTCGCGAGCCGAACAGTTCGGCTCGCGACCCCTGTTCGGCTCGCGACCCCGCCGCGTCACCTGCTCATGAATAAGGGCTCCGTTAGAGTCCGAAACTAGTCGGGCATTCCCGAATATCAACGTGAGTACAACCGGTATATATAGTAGATAATGACCGTATACGTCCCCAGCGATTTTAGAGTTTGGAAAACATTTTGTTATCACATTAAGATTTGGATGTGTAAAGAGGTTTTTTATGACCATAAAATGTATCATTGAAGAAATTTTGTCATCCGGATAAAATGCAATACTATGTGTATATTATCTACAGCTTGTTCGACATCATGGTATTATAATTTGACCTTGATGATGGTTAAAATGTGACAATCGAACGTACGGTTTTATCATTGATTCCCAGATTTATTTTAATGGTATTGACCACTAAAAAGAAGAAGAAAGAGTGAATATTGTTATGGATGGACAGTACATATTTAGTTTCAACGACTGCGTCAAAAAAATGCTCGAAGCATATTCACCAGCGATCATCTACCTATTTCACCTGTGTACTTCGATTAGTGAACTTCAATATATATATTTTAAAAGGTGCACTCTATTTCGTAGAGCACACATTAACGAAAAAATAGAGCGCAAACGGACATACCTACTCGATACATTCGATAAAGGATACAAAACTATTCTAATTAGTTATTCTAAAAACATTGCGTCATATCTTTTTATTGTCGTAGTGAAACATTTGCGGAAATAATGTACCTTATGGCGATCAACACAATATGGTTAGCTTGGTTAGTAGCTGCGTGTAAATATCCATAAAAATGTAAATAGTCCTAATTAGTTAACTTAGCGAGTGAAGTTCGATACATATTTATGTTATTTTTAAGTGGTCTGTTAATGTACCTACTCTAAGTTTACATTGGATATTTAAAAAGACTTTACAAACTGAGATACGAGTCGCGAGATTCCGTATTCGTTGTGATTTTTATATGAGGGTGTATTCTTTTTTAATTTAAAATTAGTGCAACTCTAAGGATTTTTGTTTATTCACAATATATCCTGACAAACAGCTCAGTAGTTAAGAACGTGACTATGCACTAAGGGTCACGCGGTAAATTAATTGAATCACGTGGTTGGGATGCAAGTGTGTGGAGTCAAGATTCTCTCCCTTTCCAGATACTTTCATCTTTGTCTTTGGGTCTGCGGTCTCACATTAATATAATATTTTTTTCAAATTCATAAGTTTTGATATTTAGTCGTAGGAATAATACTACGTCTAAAGTTGTCTATCTACGTTGATACTACATCTATAGGTACATATAGCATTTTATTGCTAATACTGCTAATAAAATAGATACGACTATGAACTATCATTACCGCCTTAGGTGACATATATGTATATAGATAAAGGTCATGTACTCTCTTCCTACCGCTTAAACGTGTTACATATATACATGTACGTATGTACCTATATGTATGACTACTAGAAACAAGGTTTAAACACTTTCCTTCACCTAAACTATGATTCCCTTAAGTAAACATTCCAAGTTATGACCACGGTGGATTTCTAAAAATAGGCTGGGATCGGCCGCACTGAAATCTATTATTATCACTTCCTACTGTTGCAAACTAATCTTCGTCTTCTCGAGTCGAAGGTACTTTTTTATTTTTAATTCTCTGTAAGTGACCACATTAATACTAATAGTGGATCAAGGACATTAGTTAGGTCGTCCAGCGTGCTGGTGAAGGGACCCTTGGGACACGTGAGCGAGTGGGGCATGTTCTGGTTGGGAGTAGATGACTAATTAACCAAAATTATGCAAAACAAAATAGTTATATGAGTTTTATCAACTTATAAATGAGACAAGTAACATTAATTGTTTTAATGAGCATTAGACAAATGTCATTAGAGAGCCTTGCGAGTTGCGACTTGTACCTCACCTTCGAGCAATCAATACGGACTGATTAAATTAAATTAGCATGTTGATTAGTTTTCTATGATAAGATGTAAAAACATCGACGCATCGCGCAATATAATTCGGGTGTGTTACTTACTGTTTAAATCACAGAATGATAAATATCTTTTTATTTTAGAATTAGAGGCCGAAAGTACAGTGACATGTTCTGTAGATGTCAGAGAGGTTGCGTTAGTAGAGAGCCTCTATTACCTACCAAATGGCATACATTGACAATACAAGGATTATACAGCCCCCTTAATACTCTGAACTCTTAAAACAGGACAGTTTACGTTGAGAAAGAGAAGTGGAAGCGAGACCCCGCTACGTGCAATGAAATGCGGCGACTCGCTTCCATTTCTCACTGCTTTAAGAGTTCATGGTAAGGAGGTAGATGGCTTTAAAAATGCACTAAAATAAAGAAACTTTTGTGGCGTCGGCCGACCGCGATCGACACCCTCCGGACAAACGACGTAATAATACTTTTAATGATATTTCTATCAAGTTAATACTAACTATGCCAACGATGTATTTTTAGTTAAATTCCCTGTAGACATTTGGTAATTAGTTAATTTCCGCTGTATATTTTTGGCATCCACGAAAAAGTTGGCACATTTCTTTAACCCAAATCCAAGTTGCAATCTTATCCAACTGAGTGAGTAAACATAAATAAACAGCTCGTAATTGAGTGCCTACTATTTCCTCATGAGTTATTTTTTCCTGTTTTGTATAAATCTTATTCAGGTTTTTCCTGGGGTCCAGTCGAGGTCATTAACCTATAAGTCCGTAGGGACGCCAACCTAACCGACATCGGCAGTCTGTCATATCCTAATCGTAGATGTCTTCGATTCCCAAACCACTTGCAAAGCGTGGGAATTATGGGAATCCCCCCCTTCCCTCTCTAAGGTGGACGTCTTTCGGCTATTGATGTTGAGATGTCTTAGCGTTTTGGTGCTGTATAACTAATTAAACCTAGCACTTACATTTAGGTTAATATTTTTCGTCGTATTTTTCGTCTGCTTCGTTCGCACCTTTTCTTCAGGTCAATGACATTAAAATCAGGCCATTTCTTCCCATTTGAGCGGGATCCGATAACTGATGTAGAACGTTAGTTATCGCTTCTATTTTAGATGAAGGCATGGCTCGCCTTAACTGAATTTGTTTGTAAGGATTAGTAATTCGAGTCCAATTTAAACGAAGGAGACTTGTTTGAATTTTATATTTGAAAGTTATAGAGGTAGATAGATTTTGAATTTTAGGTACGTATATCAAGGTTTAAATGATGAAATTGTAATCCAAATTCTTTGTATTTGGCCTTTGTTCACACAGGACGTCTTCCGGCTGATGATGACGATGAATTCATATTATAGAAATATCAAGTTTTCATTGCCTACTTCCTTAATTGAAGTAGTCGTTTATGGCCGAGAAATCAATAAAACCCAACAGCGTTTCGTTTAATACAGTATTAATAAAGAATAAATTTGTTTACGAGCTTTAAATTGTATATTAATCTGAAATATGTAGCTCTTTATTTACATGATTAAAACGCAATTATTAACTATTTACATTAAACGCAAAACCATAATCTGTCGAAGCCTTACCTATCGTTGGAATTCTCGTTCAAAATATGACAAGACGGCTACAGAATTATGGGCCGTTAATTATATAGAGCTTTTACCGATGTTTATAGATCCCGGCTTCACTCCTGCACGATCTTTCATTGTTAAAGGGTTAATGGTTTCGTGCTGACGCGACTGCCTGTTTACATTCTGTCTGATTTGATGGTAGGTAATGATAATAAGTTCTCCTGACCGAATGTCGATCACGGCGTCCTGTCTCATCTGAGACTTGTCAACTACGCAGGACATATTATAGTGCACAAGTGTACGCGTAAACACTGGTTCATTCCCTATTCTCTCACTCTCATAGATCGATGGGACGAGACCGACACGACCGTAGAGAGATCCTTTCAAGCATGGAGGGGTCCCGACATGTGAAAACGATGACCCGTCAAAAGACTGACCGCAGCGAGCAACTTAACCTCGCCGATCGTCTGATCTGCGTGGTAGCTACGAGCCGCTGAAGGTTTCTAGAGTAGGTAGGGAATGTAGATGTTACGTGGATTTGAGAGTCTTCTAAAAGTTTGATTATTGATTTTTACTCTATCAGAGTCACTGAATTAGAAAAAACTTGTCCAATTAGATTATATACCTCATGTCAACTTAAGTAGAAGGAATTCTTTAGAATAATTGCCAGCCCCTTCGATCAACGATCGAAGGCCTGCCGACACTACACGCCATAATTTAGCAAGTTACTGTTGCTCAGATTAAATTATTAATTCTTTATCAAACTCACAAACAATGCCTACCTAAATAAATAAATACTTTAATAGCAGTAATTACTTAGAATTTCGAAAACAAAGCGCATAAGACAAGAATTTCAAATCTGGTTTTCCGGGTTAGTGCAAATACCGTTTGTAACCGATAATGCGCTTGCAAATCTGTTAGTATGTCACACGTGGCTAGCATTGTGATGAAGTAGTGCTCAACTGCTAAAAACTGTATGCACTTGACATTCGGGTTGCGTTATAGGAAAACAAATTGCAAAAAATACGTTATTATGGTCTTGATCTCGAGACTAGCATTTCCCGAATTAAAGGTACTCTATCAAGTTGCAATAAATATATATTTTAATGCAGATAGGTGCTTAAAAACATATTTGAAATTAAAGTAATTAAAGATTAAAATTAAAGTAAATTTTCTACTTAATTTCTGTATAACGCTAATGGTATTAATTTTGCAGCTAACTACGTACAAATGGAGAAAATGGACCAGGGCCACTTGGTCTATAGGACACTGATATGATTTAAAAAAATAGACATCTGATTAAAATCGTGATAATAATTATTTGTGAGTACCTAAACACACTCTAGCGTAAGTAGAAGTATGCACACCGGCATTTCATATAATTGTGTCCATTGCCCGAGCAAAATTACATCACACTAATATTATAAAGGCGAAAGTTTATGTTTGTATGTTTGTTAACTCTTCTAGACCGATTTCGATAAAATTTTAATATGGAGGTAGCTGACACCCTGGATTAACACAGGCTATTTAACCCGAAAAAATATAGCAGGTAACACCGCGGGGCGCAGCGAGTTATAGAAATAGATCTAAAAGGAAAACCTAAAAACACTTTCCTTACTTAGGAATGAAGCGGCAAAAAATGTACCCAAGCATAATGTGTGTAGTGTCATGCAGCCAGAATCATTCGATGTGATTTGTTGAGTCATAACATTATTAGCTTTATTTAAGAATCAATGTTACGTTACTAGTTCCTTATTTTAGTCTTCCGCGATAAAATTAGAACATATTGTATCAACGTGTTTTTACACTAAGTTATATTGTTAGTTTTTTTCAGTAAGTAGCATTTAAGTAACTTTAAGATATGAATCAAATGGCCGGCTTATACATACATCATTAAACATTGTATATGACATAGAAAGGGCATTACGGACTAGGGTATGTCAGCCGTGACTGTAGAGAAACGTGATCGACATACATCTACCTTATAAGGTGTCTTAATAAAAGTTCAACAGTTATCTTACTCATAAACAGTGGTAATGGAATGTACGTGATTCTTTTAGTATTACTCTATAGTACGTAATAGCTCTATATAGTCTAACTCTTGTAGCAAATGAGACAAGTTTCGTCACCCCGTCTTGTGCAAGCTTGTAGCTTACTGATTGAATCGATCGCTTATCTGCTCTACCTTTAATTGCTTCTTAGTTCATGATAAGCAAAAAGGTGTTATAATTAAATTTTGATTGCAACATGCTTTGAGTTCTAAAGTTTAAGTTTAGTGGAAACCAATTAGTGCAGTTTTCAATAATGTTACAGATAAAAGTTATCACCAAATTACATTTCCTTATGTCGTCTATCGTGCCCACAAGTTAACAAAAGAATTGGAGTAGGAATGTTTTATAAATTTCAAACCTACAGACAATATCAATAAAAAAACTTAAATCGTTTAACCAAAGAACCGAATGGCACTTTTTGTGCAAAGAGCTAAATACTTATAATGTTTTACATGCGTTTCTAGGATTATGTGTATGAGATAATTATATTGTTCGTTCAAATAGATGTAGAACTCAAGAGAAAATAATAAAGAACCGCGAAGAACGCTCAAACTTTGTAGGTAGTACCAACTGTACTGTGTACCTCTATATAAAACTTATGACGATTATTAAAATATCAGGGTTCAAAGCTCTCATACGTACTTTCCAAGATATTCACATTTAAAAATGTCACCCACACAGTAAGGACCAAAATGCATTTTTCATGAACCGTCGCAAAATACCAAACACGATGGAATGCGCGAGAATCATATTTTTATTTTTAGTTCTTCGTATTAAGTTTCCTTTTCGTAATTCTATACTAAGTACACATAATAGCTCAGTTGGCAGAACTGCAACACAAATCGAATCGGTTCGAATCCCAATCGTGTCCATATTTTTTTTTCTTGCCTTTATCAATTTCATTGTTTACTAACTTTTTAATATAAATTACCTGTAAAAAATTATCAATTTAGGTAATAAGGTGGTTTGTGATACCTGAACCCAGTGATATAAATATTTTGGGTAAATATTTAGATGCTTGCATAATGTTTGTTAATATTAATTGAATTTTACTTATTGAAAGTAATGAAATGTATATGTTTACTAACACTAGTGGTTTAAGAAAATTGTTATCAACATTTATGAGCTGAGGCTTGAAATAAAGTTATTATTACAAATTACAGTATACATATGTAAATCCCTACAATCGAAAGTAGAGTATCCTCTTTCAAGACATGTATTACATTTTATTCCATAAGTAATAATTTTAAAGGTACATTTAAAAGTACTGTACGCTATATGAAATATTATTACATATGATAAGTTCAACCTACGTGTAAAGAAATGAATAAACTGCCACATCATAGAGGTCCGTAAGATAATTGCGGATAACTGATAATAATATCAGGGTAAGCACATTCACTAAATGTCAGCGACTGTCATACAGGCTGCGGCGAAGGCTTAGCATCCTTAATACCTCCTTTTTAATCCACCTTAATCACTGTCGGTATTTTAAAAGTTGCTGACGTATTATTGTGTACTTACTAGCTGCGCCCCGCGGTGTTGCCCGCAACAAACCCGATAAAAAATAGACTGTGTGGTAATTCAGGGTGTCAGCTACCTCCACACGAAATTACCTCCATATGAAATTTTATTAAAATCCATTCAGTAGTTTTTACGTGAAAGAGTAACAAACATCTATCAATACTTACTAAATTTCGCGTTTATAATTTTAAATAAATATATACATATACATAAGTAGGGATTTTAATGCAGTGACGAAAGTGGTCCTATTATCTAATATAACGGTCACAGAACGAGGCTCTATTGTTTTTGTTTGCAAATTACATTCCTGCACTTTGTAGAGTTTGTTTTTATAGTCTAATTATTTTGCAAGTCATTAATTTGAGTTTAGTATAATGGCCAGTTACAAAACCTTTATTATAACAAGTTTAACTTTGAATTTTATCCACTTTAGAACAATGGCCAACTGTTAGCAAACTAATGTAAATGGACAAATAATTTCTTTATTTGAGTCTGTGACGAAATCTACATAATGGCTGACTTCATTCCCAATTCATTCACATTTATATCACGCTTCATGTAAATATTCATGATATTATACCTTGTCAAATGGTTAGATATAAATAGGATAGAATTCTGGATAACTGCGCACAATATAAATTCGCAAACAGATTGTTCAAGGTTAAGTTTTTTGTTCAGAGTTATTAAATTCTAAAATATCTATTTATTTAAGTACCACGTCTATGTAAGACTACAGATATGACTTTATTCTGTCTGTGCGAATGGGTGATAGGAAACATAAACTTCACAAACGCGAACTTTTTCTCCTCTCGAATACGTAAAATATCCTTTTTTCGACAGATCAAATATAATTTATCAATATATATAATTATTTGAACATCGAGCAACAATGGTGTTTACACCTGTATTTGTAACCTGAGACATATCATAGAGTGCCACAACTTAACCATGAGATGATTTACGGAATGGAAGAGTTTAAAGAAAGTTCTCAGGAGTTTTAAAGGCTTACATGCAAGCAAAAGAGTTCGCCATAAGTCACTACACAACAAATAAAAATAAAAAATTTAAAGGAACGGATACCTTTTGCGGTTGCAATAAGACTGCAATGCTTAAGACTACTAGGTGTTGTGTGTATTTTTAAATCAATGTTTTCCTCAAGTAACTTTAGGTTAACTAACTTATGTTGTGGACATAAAATACTCGCAAATCCCCAGACATAAAACTAGTTATGTTCCTCCAAAACGGGAGCCAAACTGCACAAAAGGCCAAATACTGAGCAACCACGCGAATGAAGACATCGTCAAAGTTTGTTTCCAACCCATAAAACACTAACACAGTCATATTTAGCCTTTGTATTTAGCAGTTTAGTTAGTCAACAGCTCCATTATTCTTAAGAAATAAATAATGTGAGCGTTAAACGTGTGACATTAACTTTTATCGTCCTACTTAATAAGTGAATAGAAGCTCTCGAGAAGGCGCGGGGGCGTGCACAATATACCTTTGTGGTAAACTGGAACGATCTGATAAGCTTGTCCGCGGCGCCGTTTCCATTGGAACAATACATTATACTTACTACTCAGCTGTTATACTGCTCACGTTTGCATAAAAGCGTCCCGCTGTTACACCGAAGCGTAACATAAAGCAATCTGCCTTTTAAGGTAAACGTTGCGCTGATATCGAGCGCGATTTATTGTTACGCCTGAAGATAAGGCAGTGGCTAAAGGTTATTGTAGTGTTGAAAAATATATTTGCATTGAATACAATAGCCGTTGCGGCGAACATATTATATGGATAGCTAGGTTTATTTAGTCAAGGTTTAGGTTCATTTTTTGTTAACAACAGTAGTACAATAATATTTTAGGGTTTCATGACACCGCTGTTAAATCGTAATTTGTCAAATACCAACTTCAAATAATATTAGCTATTTTATACATTCTGTGGAGTCAAGTGTGCATAAACGTATGGAGTAGCAGATTTTCTTTCTTTAGTTCAGGGATGGCTCCATTGTAAAAGTTGTTTATAGTCGAATTCTAAACAACCTCCTTTTTGATTAATAGGGTTTTGTATACTCGTACTACTTTTGAAGTTGATAAGTTATGAGCTTGATTTCTACAAAAAGACCTTGAGTTGGAAGGTCTTTGTCCACTGCTACATATAAATTGTATGTAAAGTATAGATTTAAACTAGAGGTTTTATTCGTTTTTTGAATGCCTAATCCAGATTTTTGATCTCTACGTTTGTGAAAGTGAAAAGAGTAAAAAGTCGTCGAGCAGATATTGTAAACGTTTCTCCAGAATTCATACTGCATAAATAATGTTCGTGTCATAAAATAAGTGAAGATTTAAGAGTTTTTATACTTTTTGTCGTAGCTTAAAGTTTAATTTGTTTACATATTTACAATTCAGGTTATGTTATATAAACTTCTTGATGGTTTCGGCTTATTGTTGTGTAGATGCATTCGTAATAACGACCTACGCGATTTTCTTTTATAAAAATTGACGATAAACTACTTTATTTTTTTTCCGGTTATTCTTCATATGACTTTAGCTTAGCCAAGACAAAAATTATACTCAGCTGAGAATTTTTAATTAACAAATAAAATGTATAGTTACTACTATTTACTTTCTAAAAGTGTATTGGCTTCCTTGGTTTGTTACCAGAAAAACGACTGAACTGCCTACAATAAAACAAAACAAAACTAACTGGCTTTTCCTGTTTGTTTCTTTGAACGTGATCGCTAAAAAGTGATTGTTTCCAAGTTTAACTCATGTTACGTGTAAGTGTCATAGTAGGACAGTTATGAAATTTCTTAATAGGAAGCACCTTACACAAAGAGTCTTGTAGTTCTTGTCGTGATTGTTGACGTCATAACATCTCGCTTATATACTCCTAATGGGGAGACAGAGACCGTGGCTTCGTGTACATGTCTTTGTACTTGATACTTAGTTATCTAAGGACTCAAAATTATCTAGAGGTAACATCAAGTAATATAATAAGTACCAGTTTCGTGGAACATAACCCACAAATAAACACTCGTTTAGTAATTGTTAACATTTCCGCGTCTTTTTTATAGCGGACTTCATGGAATTTAAAGTTAATACATTGTTGTACTCTATCGTGATATTATAATAAATAATTAATTCATAAACAATTGCGTTTCCTGACTTAAAATGCGTTAAATTCCGTGTGTACAGTTATATTTCTTGGCATTTTTATGAGCTAGTACTTTAGCCGCGTTGGCAACCAGCTTTACTAGATCAAGGCGATCCACGACAACAGGCAGTAGTTGGCATAAGCTAAACATGCGCTCGCCTGCCCCCACGTAACGACTTAGCTTAAACCTTACATTTCGATTGTTGTCACAACTAAATGATTTGTGATCTAATGATTTACATCCCGAAAGTGTACGACTGGTCTAATTTACAGCAAAGATATTCTTAGAACAAGAGTGATTACAAATGTCTAGTAAAATGACTTAAGTAGATTATGCATCTAAATCAAACTCAACAGATATACGAAGAATATATAGAGAGTATTTACTGTTAGTTATTTGCTTTTGTGTAAGTAATAAGCCAATAACATGGCAAGTTTCTGGCGAGAGTAAGTAGTTTGTTATGTTATGTTTCTATGATAATAGTGCGTATTATCTATTATGGTAAGGTCAAACTCAAACAATAACTTCGTTACCGAACTATATCATATATATTGCGTAGTTCATTTATTATGGGTATCGGTCTAAGTGTGTAATGTCTGATGGAAGTAAAATAGGTAATACAATAGTAATAACTTACGGATAATGTTATCGATGTTTCAGCTAAATTATATAGGGTTTTTATGGATTATGTCTGTGAATATGGTAAAGTAAGTCTGTTATATATAATAAGGAACATTTTAGCCTGGCAAAAAAGTATACTAAAAAAAAAACGTTTTTAAAATGTTCTTATTATTACGCTCTTATTATATTCAAGTGGTGCCTTCCTATCCATTCAAGTGACAGATGGAAGGAGTAATAAGCCACAAAATTATAGTATTTGCCTACCAAAGTGGGTTAACTTTATGATAATTATGTGAGATAGTTGTACAAGAATGGCGTCCAGTCATGGCGACACGGAATGCTATTTGTATTACCAAAGGCCTTGCTATATTTATTCAATGTTGATTTTTTGTTTGACAGGCCACACTGTAATTATATCAGAAATGGACATTTCTTGATTAGTTTGAACGCCATTTGGTAAGTGGTAGGTACTTATGTATTATTTGTAATTAACCATCTAATATAATATATGCTCGACATGTAATGTAGATAATATGAGTTTTAAGACGCATATAAATATAATTCTCGGACTTTCAGTTCATTGTTTATGCTGTAACTTACAATAGAATTCATTCCTTCCTTTTATTGGAAAAAGCCTTTGCTATGTAGTGGAACTAGGTTGGTATTTTATAAATATGGTGACGACATCTAAGACTAGAAAGAATTGCAATTTGATAGATTATTCCCAACTATAATAATAAAACTATTTGGAGCTCATTGATTATAATTTATTTTTGAAACTCTATACCCATGTGTTAAATTAATCTAATATAATTAGTATAGATATCGTCGGGCATATAAGGAAAGGTCTATTATATTATAGGATGTGTTACAGTTACAGTGAGCTTCATTTATTTCGGTTCGTTCACCTTTGTTCCAGTTTGTGAACCCTTTATAATTGACGCAATGAATTGGCAGGACTGCTCTGGAATGTGATTTATTAAATTTTTGTAGAATAATGGCTTTAGAGACCCGGTTCTGACAAAAACGGAAGTGTTTTGGAAAATTAATTTATGAATGAGAAATTTTGCATTTTATGACAGCCGTAACCGTTTTTACAATTATTTGCAGCACTGGTTTATTCATAGTCGTCTATTGAAACCACTCTACATGATATTTTTCAAAGTAGCATGTTCTTTTAGTCAAAGAATAAAAAATAAAAAGCTAGGTAGGCCTAGCTTATATATATATTTACATATATATTATATATATACCTATATATTATATATATTTTATTCTTTGATATGTCTTTATACACATATGTGTGGGGTGCAAGTAGAGAACCTCCACGAGTGATACACCAGTATGGCCGGGCACTCTGGTCGGTCAACTTCTCTACCGTCCTTATTGACTGTCCACTCTTGACACTACAATCTGTTCCCATTAGTTCATGCCGATACGAAGAAGAACAAGAAGTTTGGTACGTGAAGCTTAACGGTGACATATGCCAATAACCATTTGTTGGCAGTTCGTCTATATAATTTTGGACAGACACATCTGGATTGATTTCAACTAGTTCCTATGTGGATATTTCAAGAGCATGTCAATCAATACCAAAGTATTTCTAAACACAGCACACACCAAGGCGGTAACAGATACAATCAACGTAAACAAACTCCATAGATAGCCATGAGCCAATGATGTAATATTACTTTCCATTACATCAGCTAAACCCCCCTCTCCCCCCTAAGTTCCCGCCGCAGTACAAAGTTTAGTTACAAACCTATGTACCTAAACCTTTAAGGCTACGAGGTAATGTTTGTCTACAGATTAGGTCGAAGAGAACTATAGCATCCGCCCGCAACGGCTACCGACACATATGAATGTCGAATCTGCTATATTTGCTAAATAGGAGTCCCATGCTATAACGGACACATTACAACTATTTTGGGGCACCCTACCAGTCGACAGCGATGAGGAGGAATACTTTGATACACAATTTTTAGTTTCATTTTTTCTTTTGTATATATTTATTTTCTGTACAAAATTACTTTTACTGTAACATAACATCACACCTGTATTCCCCGAAGGGGTTGGCAGAGGTGCACATATAGTACACCCACATTTCGCCAGTTATGTTTTAGGTCCCAATGTAATAGGGGGCGAGCCTATTGCCATCAACCGGGCACAAATCCAGACTCCGTGCTGCTACAGAATATTATCGGATGGAAAAACCCAGTAACAATTTGCGCGACCCGCGATTCGAACCCAGGATCCCGTGCTCAGCAGTCGCGCTTAACAACCACTAGACCAACAAGGCAGTTTTCAGGAAACGCTGTAGGTATTTCATTTAATATAATATTATGTACGGTGCGACTATATGAGATATATGAACTTAATAAATTTTAATGTTACTGCAATTATTTTCTTTTATTGAGATCATCTTGTTTCCATTACAAGGGCAAGATCAAAAGCTTAAGTGGATTTCGTTATGGGCATACACCGAACGAAACTTGTTAATGTATGTGTGGTAACGTACGTAAGAGGTGCGCATGCGACCGGTTCGAACGTCACACGGCCACACTCTCGCGCCGGCGCAGATGTCAAGTTCATGTGTTCATTCCTGATACGTATGAATGTTTATGGGCGTATTGTTTGTGGTGTAACCGTTCTTTATTGTTATTGCCATTCGTTTGCTGTCGATATGTCTATATTATCTGCGTATAGTAGAATTTTTGCTAACGTTGTTAGTTTAACTTCCACACGTCGATTTGTCCGCGTTAAAAACTTAAGTCTCCAACTAAGCATTTCTTCAGAGTCGTGGGTGTGTTTCACAAACATGTTATATTACAATACACGAACACTCACGGTCGAGAGTAACATCTGTGGATCACGCAAAAAATTGTCCCGTACCGGAATCTACCGCGCAACCATTAGCGTAGCAGTCTAGTCACTTATCCTCTGCGTCAACGAGATCATCAATATCATGTTGCAACGTTCTTAAAAATATATACAATTTAATAAACTTATATTATAATTAAGTAGGTACCTATATTTAAAGCTGAAAAGCCACTCACTTAAGATTTTTATTTACTCGTCTTTATCAAAAGCTTCATCTAATGGATTGGTTAAAGTATACTTTATTAATTACGCGTTAAAATTCGGTGGAGTGCGTCGAAAGGGTTGTAACTAGGGTGCGGGTTTAATGACCGAGCCACCAGACGTTTGCGTTTTATAACAGACTGTTTGTTATACTTATTGGATGATTGTTCGTTAAATTGTTAGTCTTAGGGCTGTCAAAAATATTTTGAATCAAATTTTACTTATTGTAAGGTCAATATATGGAAAGGATATAGAGTGCCCTCAACCGACGAGCCTGTATTGAGGAATGTGATGAGTCAGAATGAAGAAAAAGAAGTATGCCAGGATCGTAGCAAATGGAAAACCGTGGTCTCTGCCTACCCCTCAGGGAAACAGGCGTGACTTAATGTACATATGTGTGTATATAAAGTACTAATATGTTGTTGTGTTGGTCGATTAGTTAGTTTAATATCACAGTGCATTATAAGGTACGGCCTTGTGGTATTCGGCATAGAATTGGCCATCCCCTTTCCTTCCGCGACCTGCCCATAACAGTTATACAAGTACCTATAGACCACTTCGTTACGTTTTTATTATTTTTCCCAACGACTCAAAAATGATATGTGCGGACTAAGTTTCATAAACTTACCAAGAAGAAAGGTTTGGTTAAGTTCTCACAAAGCTTACCTAAACTTTATTAACCTGAAAATAAAGGAGTGTATTATTTTCCGCCATTTAGCAGTTAAAAATTAAAAACTCGATATTCGATCATACATTCGATCGGCCGACGAGTACACCAGAGAGACCAACTACACTCATCCCGTTCAATTCAGCTTTTGTTCAAAGATAATAGCAATATTGTATGAAGGGGATTCAGCATTCGGAAGCCAAACGGATGCGTACGTAACCTCATAGAAAACTGCGTTTCATTATATACCGAACGGAAGTAGGTACTTGCAATAAATGCTACTATTTAGCACCGTATCATAATTATACTTAATTGTTCCAGGTTTCTCTACAGTACGTTCCAAACTGTTAACGGGTAATAAAATTTTGATAGCCACTTATAATACCCATAAAGGCTTCCAGCTTTCTAAAATATATTACAAAGATTACGCTTAGCAACCCCTGCTACGCCAGATGGCAATTTTTATGATCAGATGAATTCTAATATGAACTGATTAAGTGAATTCGTATCTGTTTTCAAACAAACGTCGGTCATTGACCGTAGTACAACACAATGTGTTTGTATCGTTTATTTTGGTTGTGGCTATCTCCAATGATCTGTTGTGAAGAATTGATCAGGTCAAAGACTACTTAAATATACGCTTTGGGATTCTTTAAGTGTATTATTACAGTTTGTTTGTATAGGTATAGGTGTCTGGTAGGAAGTAAAAAATAATATATAAAAGGTCTACTTACGTATGTCGAAATTTATCACACGGAGAATAACATGGAATATTCGTAGAACTTGTTATAAGATTTAGGTGAGGTTAATTTTTGAGTTCACTGGTGTTAATTCGTTTTCTTTCACAGTGACAGAATTTAAATTTATGACATAAAACATAAGCGACACACGTTAATTAACATCATCTATTACGCGAGGTTATGTATATTACGTCGGTACTAGGAAGGGGTAATTTAGAATTTTGTACATCGGTGCGGATAATCATTTCAAGTGAACGGCCCTTATCAACGTATTCAAGGTGAACAGGGAAATACTGTTGTTTCTGGATTTATTTTCAAATGTATACTGATTTGTTTAGAGTTGCTTTTAGCATTACCTTAAAGCCCGCGCCGGCGGACATTGCTTTTGGCGCCTGCGCCGCCCCATAGTCCTTTTCTTTCCACCGGCGACCTACAGCCAACGCCTAGCCGCATATTTGCCGACGTCACAAAGGTATCTGGAATACGCCTACGAAATTGATTCGTATATAAGCTGAAGTTTAGAGGGTAAGAATAACAGTTGCTCTCTGATTAGAAATCAACACAGACCACAATGTACAAGCTGGTGGTGTTGTCCTCCGTGCTGGCCCTGGTGGCTGCCAAACCCAGTGGACTCGGCCTGGCCGGCCTAGGATACGGCGCGCCGTGGGGTGCTGCAGCGTGGGGCCTCGGTGGTCTCGGCGCTCACCTGGCCGCGCCTGTCGCACCTCTAGCTGCACCGGTGCTGGCCGCACCTGTAGCTCCTGCTGTCGGCGTTGCTGGCCCCGCGGTGGTCGCCGCTCCGCTGCACGGTGCAGCCTACAACTACAGGGGTCCCGTGTCCCTGGCTCCCGGCCAGCCCGCCAGTATCTTGGCTACTGACGGCAGGCCCCTCGACACCCTCAGTGTGAATGCTGACCGTGCCGTGCACTACACCGCGAGGGCCGTCGACCAGGCTAACGCTCACATCGGCCACGCTCACCTCATAGGCAAGCGCTCCGCCCCGCTGCTGGCTCCTGCGGCCTGGTCTCACGCCGCCCGCATCGACTACCCCGCCGCGCCCGTGCTGGCCCCCGCCGCCCTCGCCCTTCCCGCCGCGGCCCACCTCGGCTGGCGCGCACCTGTCGGACCTCTGGGTCTGGGACCTCTGGGGCATGCCGGTATTCTGGGACGCCATTGGTGAATAATTATGTAAGGAAAAAATAGAATATTCGACTATGTATCTGCCTATAGTTTATAAAGAGAGTTACTCGGAAACAATTTGTTTTTCTATTTTACTTACCCCTTTAATTAATGGCTATTAACTTTAAATGTGATATGGCTCTTAATTAAGGCTCCTACGCACATTATTCAGGTAACGAGACCTGAAAATTGTTAATGATTATACATTCCGTATAATGTTTGAAGTTAATGTGGGTGTGTATTTGATTTAGTGGTCGTGTTTTAGAAGCTTACTTTCTTTGATTTTCGGACAACGCTATTTTCTACCTCACTCAATATTAAACAGTCGTTTCGCTGCCTAAACCATAATTCAATTGGTATTGCATTTTGGTCTCAGGTGGCCTACTCTAGAATTTAATGACAATTCTAATACAAGGCCAATGCAAATTTAATATTGATTCATGAACATGATTCAGTTTTAATGAAAAAAAATGCTGTCAATATTTTGATCACAGTTATTTCCTCCCAATGAACACATAACAATATTTAAACTATTTGACGCCAATGTTAAGTTTAAGTGTATGAAACTTTACAATTCCAATACAGTTTGGTTGGAATTAAATTAGGGAGTAAGCCGACAGGTCAGAATCAGACACAAAGAGGTCACAATCCATAAATAAATAACGTACCTGTAAATATATGGCAAAGACGCCTAACATAATTAATCGATAAATTATTGTTGAGATAATTAGGCTTTCCGTATTTCTTTGTTAATTAGGTAAAAAACTTATTTAGGTTTTTCTTTAGTAGTATGTTGGATAATATTGTATCTGGTCTGGACCGGTAATACGTATGTACTTCTTAAATGTAAAAAGCACAAACTTATTTTTCACGAATTGATTACAAGTAATTCGAAATTTCCGTAAAGCTTAGCACTCCGAACAAAATGCGGTCCGAATTCTGATAGTGTAGTTACAAGAGTTTTGTTGTTTTTGCTAATTTGTATTGTTTTGCTTGCGTTATGACTTGTATTGAGTCATAACGCAAGCATCACGAAATAAATCATCAAAATCACAAAAAAATACCTTAAACATCTGCTTAGTACATATTCCCACATCACCTACGATGATCCCGATCAAACTCTTTGTTTGTGTGTCTTATAAAATTTATTTTCTCGGCGAAAAGTAGTATTTTCAGGGCCAACGATGCATTCCGGCGACGCCTATCAAGACAATCTTATCACACTAGTATATAAGGCATCTGTCACGAGCAAATGCATCAGTGCAGCTGAGCTGTGATATCAACACAGACCACTCTCACATCCTACAACATGCTGAAGCTGGTGGTGTTGAGTAGCTTGCTGGCCGCGGCCTCCGCTGGATTTATCGCGCCGTTCGCGCCCCTCGCCTACACGGCGCCGCTGCTGGCGCCCTACAACTACAGGGGACCGCTGTCCCTGGCCCCCGGCCAGCCCGCCAACATCCTGGCGGCCGATGGCAGGCCCCTCGACACCCTGGACGTGAACCTGGACCGCTCCGCGCACTACACTGCCAAGGCTCTCAGCGGAGGCTTGCACTTCCTTAAGAAACGCTCAGTCTCCCTGATCGCGCCGTTCAGCCATGCTGCGCTCGCCGCTCCTTTGATCGCGCACGCCGCGCCCCTCGCCTACGCATCGCCGCTCCTGGCTCCCTCCAACTACAGAGGGCCACTGTCCCTCGCTCCCGGCCAGCCCGCCAACATCCTGGCGGCCGACGGCAGGCCTCTGGACACCCTGGACGTAAACCTGGACCGCTCCGCACACTTCACCGCTAAGGCTCTAGAAGGTGGCGTGCACTATCTGAAGAAGCGTTCGGCTGCCTTCATCGCGCCGGTCAGTCCTGTAGCCGTCGCGTCGCCCCTGATCGCGCACAGAGTTCCACTCGCGTACTCTGCGCCCGTGATCTCTCACCTGGCGCCCGTCTCCTACGCCGCTGGACATTTTGCTCACTACACTCAATGGTAAACCACTACAAATGCTGGACATAAGTAAAAATAAATAATTAATTATCGAAATAATATTTTTTTATTATGTAGTTTCTACACATCCTGACCCTTGTAAAAGTAAAAGTAAATGGTACGTGTACAATACGTACCTATGTGGACATAGGACGTCTTTAATTGGGTCGAGTTTCAGTTTTTTATACAGGTATATGGTGTACTAGCTTGCATTTAGTCAAAACGACTGTGTAAGCAATAAAAAGATTCGATTATAGTCGATAAGCGTCAATTGCCTGAAAATAACAATATTTTCGTGGGTGTATATTTTTAAAGTCGTTAAAGACGGGATTCCACTTCTGTAGAGCAGCCTCCGAAAAAGCTAAGCTAATGTTTTAGAATGTTTTATATACATAAATATATTAAAATATTTATGGGAGAACAAGGTAGGTAGGTATTTACGTGTGAACTAATTCTTAAAGATGCCATTTACGCTACGATTTTCAGGATTTTTGAAAGGTATATGTATATTGAATAGGTTCTTTATTAAGGCTGCGATGTACATTTTAAATAATTCCTCAGTACCATACAAATTCTTTCGGCTATTTTAAATGTTTTTGTTTACATTATTTTCAATCCATATATGAGTTAGTTATATTTCAATTTGCTTAGTAGCTTTTCACAATACTTTCAACTACTAATCTCCTAAAATTTTCTCCTATGTCGCGTGCCATTATTTTAATAAATATTCTTTATACAGAGTATTTAGATATATTTTCTAGCAGCCGAGAGAGATATTATAGATAGCGTGATTTCTCATATTTATGTTGGTTATTTTTCTCATTTATCTTTTATAATAAATGCATATTAGATGGCAAAATGTATTAATATTTTAGGATACGATAAGGGTTTGTTGTTTATATTTTATAATTGTTTTTTACTGTTACTTCGTAAGATTAATTTAGCATCGCTTTGGTTGTACATACTGTAATGGTGTAATGTTGTGATAAAGATAATAAATAAAATAAAATAATCATATACACGACATGATAATCATTACACACATATCACTAAATATGATATCAGTCTCTGAGACTATGAAGATAGGAAAATCTTTTATTTGTTTTCTTTTCATATTACAATCACAATAATACAAATAACAAATATGTAGCGTAGTAAATAAATAACAATTACCTACTGTACTATGGTAAATGACAGCTTACTGGCAGACCTTCGGCTATCGGATGTCATCGACACGTAATAGAACGATACGTTGCGTATTGAAATAAATACTATGTTATCATTTGTAACGGCTCTCTGACATGCGATACGTAATACTGACAGGGATATTGACAACTGGCTGAGACAAAGAACTTATTGGAAATATGAACGAAATAGGTGGCACGAGGA
This sequence comes from Abrostola triplasia, assembly GCA_946251915.1. Classification (NCBI taxonomy): domain Eukaryota; kingdom Metazoa; phylum Arthropoda; class Insecta; order Lepidoptera; family Noctuidae; genus Abrostola; species Abrostola triplasia. Next base: position 6,387,243 of record OX276433.1, read on the forward strand.
AGTAAACGGCGACTTTATGTTTTTAGATTGCATTTCAATGCTTTATTTGGACGATATCGGTGCTTTTAGCTTGGCAATAAAATCATAATTATTTTAAAATAGCTGTGTCCCGAGGTGTTACCTCCTACATTTTTTCGGGATAAAATATTATATATAAGTATATATTTAAAATGAAATATATAAGTAGCCTATGTGTTAGTCCAGGGGGTCAGCTACCTTCATATAAAATTTCATCAAAATCGGTCAAGCCATTTGAGTGTTAAGAGGTAATAAACGTACAAACACACTCACGAACTTTCGCCTTTATAATATTTGTGTGAAATGTGATAGTGTGATTACTTCCTTAAAATTTAACGACTCGAATGGCTTAGTGATTAGACATAATATACGCGCAGCGAAGGATCGCTGGTCGATCCACGCACACGAGCTTATGGGACAAATGTTTACACATGCAGCACATGCAATATGTTATTTTAAAACTATTGGTTGCTGCCACGTTACAAGAAACACATTTTTTCAAAGGAAACTCCAACTTTTGAATGGTGCACTAAGAGGGACTCCAGACAATTACAAGCATTAGCTAATACAATAACTTTATATGGTATTACTTTACATAGGTGAATAATCTATATATATAAAATTTTCGTGTCACAGTTTTCGTTCCCATACTCCTCCGAAACGGCTAGACCGATTCTCATGAAATTTTGTGAGCGTATTGAGTAGGTCCGAGAATCGGCCAGGATCTATTTTTCATACCACGAAATTCACGCGGACGAAGTCGCGGGCAACAGCTAGTAAGTTATAATTATAGTCACAGTGCAATACCAAGCACAGTAAAATTATCAAAAACAAAGGCTATGAAAAAACAGGTAGGGGATGAATAAATACGATGCATTTATTTTAGTAATTAGATTTATTCCTTATTCGTTCGTTAAGAGAGCTTGTTTACCAGGCAGTGTAGTGGGCGATAGGTCCAGCGGCGTAAGAGATGGGCGCTAAGTGAGAGATCACGGGTGCAGAGTAGGCGAGCGGAGCACTGTGCGCGATCAGGGGTGAGGCGACGGCTACACGACTGACAGGCGCGATGAAGGCAGCCGAACGTTTCTTCAGATAGTGCACGCCACCTTCTAGAGCCTTAGCGGTGAAGTGTGCGGAACGGTCCAGGTTCACGTCCAGGGTGTCAAGAGGCCTGCCGTCGGCCGCCAGGATGTTGGCGGGCTGGCCGGGAGCGAGGGACAGCGGCCCTCTGTAGTTGGAGGGAGCCAGTAGAGGAGCCGCGTAGGCGAGGGGCGCGGCGTGCGCGATCAAAGGAGTGGCGAGTGCAGCATGGCTGAACGGCGCGATCAGGGAGACTGAGCGTTTCTTAAGGAAGTGCAAGCCTCCGCTGAGAGCCTTGGCAGTATAGTGCGCGGAGCGGTCCAGGTTCACATCCAGGGTGTCGAGGGGCCTGCCATCGGCCGCCAGGATGTTGGCGGGCTGGCCGGGGGCAAGGGACAGCGGTCCCCTGTAGTTGTAGGGCGCCAGCAGCGGCGCCGAGTAGGCAAGGGGCGCGAACGGCGCGATAAATCCAGCGGAGGCCGCGGCCAGCAAGCTACTCAACACCACCAGCTTCAGCATGTTGTAGGATGTGAGAGTGGTCTGTGTTGATATCACAGCTCAGCTGCACTGATGCATTTGCTCATGACAGATGCCTTATATACTAGTGTGATAAGATTGTCTTGATAGGCGTCGCCGGAATGCATCGTTGGCCCTGAAAATACTACTTTTCTTTGAGAAAATACGGTTCATTCAGACAAAGCATTTGATCAAAACCAGTCTTAATAATATTTTTTATGGCGAGATATGTATTAGTACATGGCATGACAAATGAACGTTTATTTTTAAATAAGCAGTAAAGTAAAAGTTGAGGGAAAGATTGTGTGTGTGAAGAGTCTTTGATCCTTTCATCAAGACATATGGAACTAAATGCAAATTTAGCCTTCCACTTCAACAGTAGGTACTGTAAGGTATATTGTTTTATTATCATAATATTATTGTGAGGTGTTTAGACATAGACATTAGACAGCAGCTAAAAAGATTTCCATTAGCTAATACCTTAGATTAGGTAGCTACTATAATTTAGCTATTATACATACCTTCATTAAGTCACTCCTGTTTCGCAGACTGGTAAATTCTGGCATTTAGCTATCATAATGATTTGGCAATGAACGAGTATATATAGTCTTATTGACTCGTACAGAAGTTGAAACATTGTTTAAATTTGTAAAATAGCCTATAGACACTTGTATATACTTACTCAAAATGTATGGGTAGGTACTCGTATGTGTATTTCCTGAAGGGCTTTGTTATTGTGCAATGCATTTAACTTGCTATGCTTCATCAAATAGAGGGCGAGTTTCATACCATTAATAAGGTTCAAGATTGGATAGCGTGCGATTTTCCTAAAACAGAAACCCAATAGCAATTTGCGGGACATGAGAATCGAACCCAGAACCTCAACAGTTGCGGTTGCGACTAGACTAATAAGGTGTTGTCTAAAACTAGCCTTAGTGTCAAAACTAATCTAATAACTTTTGGACTGTGTTTCTTATTCATATAAAAGACACTCTTCATTTCTGTAAAATAAGATTTAATTCATTAAAGTCCTTGAATCTTTCGAGGTCGTTAGATATTGACGAGTCAGAGTTCCTTTTAAAAACATTATCTAATATCATAATACTAATTAGTATAATTCAATGCATTGTATGTGATATCGGAATTTACGTGCCTTTGTGAAGTCAATCTGTTAACTGCATAATTCGCAATGTCGTCTAGTATGATAATCCATCTATAACGATCGTGACATGACATCCACGCTTATCTGACAATGAATTTACATGAATAAGAAACAGTTTTAACTACCTAACTGCAGAAGTATGAAGAACAAACGAATTACAAGACATGATATCACACCTGTTGACCCCAAAAGGGTAGGCAAAAGTGTGTTATTCAATCACATTTAGCGAGTCATGTTGTAGGTCCCATGTTATAATGTCGGGCCTATTACCATTTATCATCATCAGTCGGAAGACTGTTGAAAAAAAGCCTTCCCCTTAGAACGCCACGATAAACGACAACTTGCCATTTGCATTCACTGGTTGCCCGCAACTGACGATATCGTCGGTCCACCTGCCTCTTCATTACCCGAGCCGAAATTCAGAATCTGTGCTGCTACTGAAAATTACTGATTGGATATCCGGCCTGGGAGTCGAACCTAGGGCATAGTGTTCAGCAATTTTCGACCGCTATAAAAACGAGACAGTAAATATATCGACTTTATCAAAAGTAAAATAATTAATCAAGTAGAGATGACGGTGTTCTAACAATAACTATGAAATATTGATGTTAATACTTTTTAATCGTAGGGTAGATAGGTCTGCTCTTAGCTAGGTTTTCAATCGTTCGAAAATATTTGTTAGTTGAATAAAACAAGCTGTTGTAGAGATATTCCATACAAAAACTAATAAATGAAAAGCTATTCTGATAACATATCATAATATAAAACTTTTGGCGATTAAAAACTGGCTATTGCTATGTTAAGCTGGGAACATTATTGGATGCATTAGCTTTCATGTGATTGAATGTCTACCTACTTTCGACATACTCGTTAAATGAAACCTATTGTCTATGTTTATCAACTTAATCATATTCTCCTGCAGGTGTTACGCCGTTAGCCCATCTACATTGATGAAAAGCTTTGCAGGACTCAAAATTGATTGTACAACCTTCAGACATTGCACCTTGGATACCAGCAGTGCTTTTTCCTTATATTTCGTGCGAAGAGAAGAAAGGTACGAATACAAGTAATATAGGTACCTATTTTTTAAAATGAAAAGGTTACTTACCTACGGTTTTTTATATAATGTAAAATATCTATGTCGTATCAAAGAATTGACTGATTATTACATTGCTTGTTACGGTCTGAAATTCTACTTTATGTAAAGAATAATTAAGTAGAGAACTAGTTTTTAATTATATGTACTTTGTGCGCAATCAGATATTTCTATGGCATATTTTTATGGTTATCCTTCTGGGTATTATTATTTTATTATTACTTACTTTTCTTTAGAATAAAAATAACTGCATACCTTAGTAGTGTACTCGTAAAGATTTTGTTACAGACGACTAATATTGCAGGTATAAACAATTCATATCCAGACACGAAGAGAAAACTTGGATCACATAAAAAAATGTTAATCCATGAAATAGCGGTTGTAGAAGTAAAATAATGAAACAACAGCAAATTGAGAAGAAGAATTATATTTAGCCAGTCCGGTATGCGTGATTGTCTACCATTGAGTGTAGTGAGCGATGGGTGCAGCAGCGTATGAGATAGGCGCCACGTGCGAGATCACGGGTGAGCTGTACGCGAATTGAGCACTGTGTGCGATCAGGGGTGAGGCCACGGCCACACGGCTAACAGGCGCGATAAACGCAGCCGAACGCTTCTTCAGATAGTGCACGCCACCTTCTAGGGCCTTAGCGGTGAAGTGAGCGGAGCGGTCCAGGTTCACGTCCAGGGTGTCCAGAGGCCTGCCGTCGGCCGCCAGGATGTTGGCGGGCTGGCCGGGAGCGAGGGACAGCGGCCCTCTGTAGTTGGAGGGAGCCAGGAGCGGCGCCGCGTAGGCGAGGGGCGCAGCGTGCGCGATCAGAGGAGTGGCGAGCGCAGCATGGCTGAACGGCGCGATCAGGGAGACTGAGCGTTTCTTAAGGAAATGCAAGCCTCCGCTGAGAGCCTTGGCAGTGTAGTGCGCGGAACGGTCCAGGTTCACGTCCAGGGTGTCCAGAGGCCTGCCGTCGGCCGCCAGGATGTTGGCGGGCTGGCCGGGGGCTAAGGACAGCGGCCCCCTGTAGTTGTAGGGCGCCAACAGTGGCGCCGTGTAGGCGAGGGGCGCGAACGGCGCGATGAATCCGGCGGAGGCCGCGGCCAGCAAGCTACTCAATACCACCAGCTTCAGCATGTTGTAGGATGTGAGAGTGGTCTGTATTGATATCTCAGCTCAGCTGCACTGATGCATTTGCTCTGTGGCGATGTCTTTATATATTAGTAAAATGAGACTATTGACTCTATGGGCGTTGCCGGAACTCATCGTTGGCCCTGAAAGGACAACTTTTGATCGAGAAAATAAAGTTCACTCGATCGTTTTTATCAGTCAGTATACGATGAATTAATTAAGTGATCACATAAGGATTTATTATTATTGTAGTTACAGCTAGGCTGCATGTCAACGTCAGATACAATGCTCGTTGAAATTGAAGTATTTAAATTGTAATTAAATGCTCGGATGCGTTTCACCAAATGATAATTGGTTGTCATACTGCTTCTATTATTAGACTGCAACAAATTCGAACACCGTTTTGTTATATTGTTAGGCTGGGAATAGAAAAGAATTTACTTTATAGTTTGAGTATTTAGTTTCTAACTGCGATTCTGAATTTATATGCTAAGTGTGGCGTTTCTAAAAATATGTCATATGATTGTTTTTTCAATGCGCTCTCGCAGGCAGCTTCGAAGAAGCTCTGCCTGCTCTAATGGTTTATGGCTGGAGGCCTTCTATAAGCCTCACCAGCTTATAGAAGGCCTCCAGCCAGGTTTTGATCGTTTGGAGTTGTTAGCACATATGTAGATTGTAGGTATGACCGCAGTCGCAAGATCTTAGGTTTAGTATCTATGAGTACCTACAGAAACGGTTGTTCTATATTCTTATAATGTAACGTGTTAGTTATGGCATTTCTGAATAGTAAGTGATTAGTGAGTAACCTACCCTTACGGGATTAGAAGTGATTTTACAAAACTAAAAATGTAGGGACGAATACGTTTATAGGCATTTCAATATACATCCTCTAGTATTTTAATCTAATAGTATATCAACCTAAGCAACCTATAATTTGTTTGCAGTGCCCTAACAGGGTTCATGTTTACATTGACTATCTTTTACAACATGATTGCAATGAATAAGTGAATATGTATTATATACAATTCAATAAAGTTATATAACACAACACCACGCCTCTAAACTGGAGTTTCTTGCCGGTTCTTCTCTATTGTAATGACATTTTGGAACCGTGCAACTAGCATCCTAACGTTTCATAAGCGCCTGTAATAGGTTTATGTGAAATAAAAACATTTTGAATTTGAAACAACATCAGGACTTAAACCCTGGTTACCATACACCACTACTACTGTCGTGTATATCATATATTATAATAATTATAATGCAAGTCAACCAACGAGTAAATAAATGGCTAAGTATCAAGCTTCTCATACACAGGATAAACAAGTAGATACTGCTCACCACACTTGCTTATTATGGCTTGGTGATTTAAGACAGTTAAATATCTTACTTTATTGATTTTTATTGTCGCGTTTACTGTTTTGTTTCGACCTAAAATAAAGCTTAACATTGCGAAAGTCACCTGCTTGAATCTGAACCAGCCTCCTCGGATATACTAATCCGGCCTGCCAACCAATACACATGGGAGACAAAAACAAATTATATTTTAATAGGTACTTCTAGGAAGATGTATGTATAATATGGACATTGTACACATCTAACTCTTAAAAAAACGTTACTCCACGCTAGGCATTCGTCCTGTGTCGTGGGTGCGTTTTACAGTCATTAAATGTCACATACAAAAGCACCCAGACTCGGGAGAAATATCTGGGGTTCACAAAACGTTTTGCCCCGTGCGAGAATCGAACCCGCAACCCTTATCGCAGCAATCCAATCGCTTACCCACTGCGCAAATCATTCCGTCGAAATTTTGTTTAAATGAAAATCTTCTATGGAACTCTTAGTCTATGAGTATTTAATTGTTTTCTTGTAAATTGTATATGTAGATGACAGTCGGTTTCCTAAATAAATTAAATTGTATTATACGCAGAACTTTATACAAGGGGTTGTATTCATGTGGTATCAAATTCGTTATACTTATTCGTAAAGTAGGACAATGGTTTACGTCACACCTAGACACACGTATGAAGAAGATACCGTAATTAATGCTAATGAGCTTAAATACATTATTCAAATTGTTTACACCCCATGTTCCCGAGAAATATCTTTTAAGAATTGGTGAGGTAGCAACAGCATACTTCGCCGTCCCATAATATAATATCGGTAAAATAACACGAAACAATAGAAATCGTTCAATGAAAAGAAAATATGTTGTGATTATAATTATAGGTAGTAGATATTTAATCAAGTAGCCTTTGTACCACTAAAGGTATGTAATAGAGCTACTGTTTAAAATTATGACGAATGAATTCCGTAGTGGAATATTTCCGTAGCAACACCTAAAGTCCGATTGTGTTATAGTATTGAATTCATTTGATCTTCATTAAATGTTAATTGGTTTCCGTTGTTTAGCAGTATTTATTGAGCACGATAAATCAGGTCCTACTTGTGTTTAACTCACAGCTGGCATTTTGTACCCAGGTCGTTGACTGCACCGTATTTACTCTGTGTGGAATATGTATTACAACAAAAGCATTAAGACGATGATGAACTTACCCGAGGTTTGTGGACGGCCTCGTGGATTTTAAATATCAGCTTCCTGGACGGCCGACTTGCACCGGTTTGCAAAACGAGATCGCCCTTAGCTTTAGTGAATACTTTCTATAAATACGAAGCCACACATTGTCAGGCATCAGTCGTTCATCCGAACAACAATACATACAACAATGTTCAAGCTGGTGGTATTGTGCGCTTTCTTCGCCGCGGCGGCTGCGAAACCCGGATTCCTGATTCCGGCGCCATACACGCAGTACTCCACCTACATCGCTCCAGCGACCACGACCATCTCGAAGCATGACAGCAGCGTGATCCATCCCTCGCCTCTCATCTACTCTTCTCCGGTCACTTACGCCCACTTCATCAAGAAGCGCTCGCCACAGTTCCCCCTGTCGTACGCTGCGCCCGCTACCTACTACCCTAACTATTGGGCTGGTACTACCTACGCATCTGCCTACAACACGCCGCTGATTCAGAGCTCTCCGCTCCTGACTACGCCTGTTGTGTCGCCCGCCGTGCACCTTATTAAGAAGAGGTCAGCAGCTTTTATCCCCACGACCTACTACGCGTCTGGCTCCTACGCAGCTCCCGCTCCACTCCTGACATCTACATACACTGCTCACGCTCCTATTTACTCCCAGACCCCTCTGATCTCCCAGCCCATAGGAGCGTACACCCATTTCATCAAGAAGCGATCTGCTGGTCTGTTGACCCCCTACATTGCTCCCGCTTCCTACTCCCATCAGTCCAGATTTGACCTGCAAACGTCTCATGCTCCCCTCACTTCCATATCCTATGCCTCACCGTTCGCTTACTCCAGCCCCTACGCTTTGTCTCATGTGTACTGAGTAAAAATTCTTCAAGGATACAAGAAAAATCCATAATTTCTTAAATGCAAGAAGACTGTAAATCCAAAATTTTCCATACTGCAAATAGTTTTACGAATTGTCCATAAAGTTCTCGACAAATTAAAATACATTCTGGAAGTTTAAATAACATTTTTATTTATTAACCTTTATTATGTTTACCTTTCACTTAACATGTTCCTTTAGTATATAGTACCTATTTATTTTAGTACAACAACACTTGGTAATAAATGAATAGTTAGGTGCATTATAAATATAAGAATTCAGTTGTTTCCATATATAGGATGTCGCTATGTTATAAATTATCCATTTGATATTTCTTGAAATTCATTAATTAAATAATGAGCAATTTACTAACAACACCTGACAATGAAATATCACAAAGTGTTGATGGAATTATATTTCTATTGTTCTTGATAAATCCTGTTAAATGCTTAGAGAAATTTATATTAAAGGATGCCAGAAAAAGTCACTATCGAGCAGTACATTTAAGCTTTATTTCTTATATATTTTAAAATAATTATTTTATTTTTTATTTATTTTACGAGTACACCGTATTCCACAATTACTGGATCATGCTTTTCTGAAGATATCTAAGCGCTTTTTTCTTTTGATTTAAAAAACGTCACCCCACACTAGTAATTTCTCCTGTGTCGTGGTTGCGTTTCAAAAACATGAAATATCCCATACACAAACACAAACTCGGGACAAACATCTGCGGATCGCACAAATTTTTGTCCCATTCGGGGATCGAACCCGCAACCCAAAGCGCAGCAGTCCAATCGCTTAGCCACTGCGTCAATCAGACGTCATAGCGCTACAGGGTTGTTATATAATAATGTAGTATCCAAGCTCACGTTTACGCAAGTAACTTCAGAAGTAGGAAGCAGCACCAATGCACCCTTAGAAGTCACGTGTAGGTGCTAAACGTATTATGTTTACTTTCATTTCCTTATATAAATTGAACAAAGGAATATATTTGCTCTAAATCCTTAACAATAACCATTTTCAATTGTATTGTGAAAACATCAACCATTGCAAACATTCGTAGTTTAATTGATAATTGATTTGCAGATCAGTGCCGGTAATATGATATAACAATAATGCCTTTTACGCGCCCGGTGCGAGATTTTTACGACGCTCTTTCTTATTATTTGTGACCCTGGTCTGGAAAGAAAAGAAGTAGAAGTGCCAGGATCGTAGCAAATGGAAATCTGTGGTCTCTGCCTACCCCTCAGGAAAACAGGCATGACTTTATGTATGTATGTATGTACAACCATGTATTTGCATATCAATGTAATTTGCATTTCTTTAATAGACTTTGTCAAGCGTGTTTAACAGGAATTAGTTAGGATAATAATGAATCAACAATAATATAATATTAGTTTTTATTTTTAGTAAAATATTGTATCAGTAAAATCTACTTTACTAAGTACGAACTTAAATACTTATTGAAACATATTAATTGTACATAAATCTAATTTCCAGGGAATCTGTTCAGTCTTTAATTATAATGATAGCCTCTTGAGTCTCATCCTCATTTAGTTTTTATGGTCTTTAAACCATATCCATTTTAGGGTCATCCGTAGTAACTTGATTGTTATCATCGTACGCGATAATTACGTATTTTTTGTCTGTGGATGTTTGTTTATCTTCCGTATTCTGGTTTTCTTGGTCGGACGCCTCTGTTACTATAGTGATTTCTTCGTCATTTGGTTTCATGGTATCCATATTTTGCACCAGTGACCCGAAATTCTCTGAAGTTCCTTGCTGTACTTTATCTATTGAAATAGGATGTTCAAGTGCCCTTGCTAAAGGTATGTTATGGAAAAAGCTTAATGCGACGGGTGTAAATATGGTGTCTGCTGTGAACACTGGCGTTATCACTGCCTCCTGAGGTTTATCAATAGGTCTCTGGTCGCCATACAACCTCGCTCCAGGACTGTACATCAATGGGCCTGATATAAAGCTAGGGCTGTGTTTGATATCGATCCTCGACTGATGAGATACAGCACTTGGCGCCGCGTATATCAAAGGAAATATTTGACCATTCACTGTACACATAGCACTCACTAGTAAAAGTAGTTTGATCATTTTGTTTCTTAACGAGAACCTAAAGTGTGTACCAAAGGCAGATGAGATGTTGTTATATAGTTGCATAACGGTAGTTGTTACGTAGTGCGCAGGCGCAACGGGTTCAAGTTCTCGGCCACAGCTATTGAACGGGTCGTTGCGTCACTGCGCTTGAGTAAGGTTGGCCCCAGGGCAGTGGCCGGATTGAGATGCATTATACAAACGTCACTTATCAACATTTATGATCGATGCGCTATTACTAAATCACCATACATGCTTTCCTAACCAAACTCAATTCAGGGTCTTTTGTTAATAAGAATGCGATAGCACGAACTTTGCTGCCAACACGTACTTAATCTATTGTGTTTCTAAAATCTATTCAATTTATTTGTATTGGACTAAAATGACGAATTCCGACTTTTTTGTGACAACAATCACGGTGTTCAATAGCGAGGCAAAAGTATTAATAGTTTGATCCTGTCACTCTGAATCAGCGTTCACAGTATAAGAAGCTGGCCCTTGAGTTAGAATTCAGTCAGTTCTTGCAATTCGTTCAGATTTGTTATCCCGAAGTTTTATCATAAGAAGTCGGTTAAAATGATTCGTGTCATTGTATTGCTTGCATCTGCGGTGTTGTGTCACGGTCACGCTGTGCCAGTAGTGGCACCGGTACATCATGTTCCACTGCTATCTGGGTACGCTGGTCATGGGTACGGAGGGCATGGGCTCGGGGGATATGGCTATGGCGGTTTCGGCCACGGAGGCGTAGGCCACGGTGGACTTGGGTATGGAGGACTGGGCCATGGCGGACTCAGTCATGGAGGTTACAGCCACGGTGGTCTTAGCCATGGCGGACTTGGCTTTGGAGGCCTAGGCCACGGAGGACTTAGCCACGGAGGACTTAACCACGGAGGATTTAGCCACGGAGGTCTTAGCCACGGAGGACTGGGCTATAGTGGATACAGTGGCCATCAGAGTCACGGCCTCCTGGGCCATGGACTACTGACCAAGTCGGTTGAACATCACATCGTAAAGCGGTCCCCGCACTTAGTCGCTCCGTTGGCGCATGTGGCCCACGTGGCTCCTGTAGCTCATGTCGCACCCGTCGCGGTTTCGCATCAGTCTCGTGTGGATGTGCATTCTTCGCCAGCAGTTGTCGCAACGTCTGTGGTCCAACCTGTCGTAGCGCCTGTCTTGCACGCTGCGCCTCTTCTGCATAAGTCCTTCGTTGCAGCACCGTTGGTCTTTGGAGGAGGATACGGAGGGGAATATGGAGGAGGATACGGAGGGGGATATGGAGGAGGATATGGAGGTGGATACGGAGGATATGAAGGACACCATGGATATGGCTATGGTCATTGATAGTCAAATATAATTATAAAAGAAAATGTATCGTATAACTTAGGTATGAAATGCAGCTATGAAATGTCATCGTTAGTCAGCTAAAATAAAATACTATATCAATATTTTTTTGTATTATTTCCCTTGTATGTTGTTGTCCCTAGTATGTATCAACGAACTTGTACCATCGTTGTACTCATATAACACCATTCATCAACTAAACAATTCGACTAGTCGGGATGACCGACTCCTCGAATTGCTTAGCTTGTTTGTTACATATTTTATAGTTACTGATTGTATTAAGAGACCTCAAATACCAAGATGTTTGTCTTAGTTGTCTAATAAACATCATATTTTACTCGAAATAGATAAAGAAGCAGTTTAAAAGACTTTTTAAGGTATCAATACCTATTGATACATAACCTGATAATATGTATTTGATGAAAAAGAACTAAACAAAAAAGTTTTAAATTCTTGTGTCTTAAATTTTCATAGTGTGACACCAATTTGAATTCAGACTCATTATATTAAAATGTTTATACTTACCTCCCCTGAATGATTAAGCAAAAAACACATAATATTGTTTACGTGATCGAGGGAGGAAACTGCGTGTAATGTTACTTCCGCATTATATCTAATAGAATAAGCGAGCGTGACCTTGGTTAAACGTTGGTGAAATAGAGCAAACTTATAAAAAGTTAATAAAGTTTGAAATAATTGAGACTTTGGTCAAATTACCTTAAATCTTAGCTATTTGGTTATTCTTGATTTGAGAAGACTGTTGAGTGAATCAGTTGTAAATATTTTGTTAATTGGTTCATATTATGTAGAGATTGCACTTTTTCATATTAATTCATAATTGTAATTACTTTTTGTTTATACATAATTAAGCATATTTTTAAAAAGAAGTACCAAGATTTCCAAAAAAAAAGTCGTAAATAATAAAATCCTGTTGTGATAGAAAATTCGCAATCATAAACGCTGACACTGCGCTTATTTAGTCTTATAATAAATATGGTAAGGAAAGGAAATAAAATATGGCACATAATAATACAATTGTTTAATTCGGCAGTGGTAAATTCGTTACATATTGGTCGTAAAAGATTTACAGGGTTGAATCACTTGTTTAAACTATTTAGTAGGGGTGGACGCTGAGAGCCTTGGGGTACACAGCAGAGTAGGCGAGGGGAGAGTACGCCGAGACCACGGGAGAGGAGTACGCAGATACAACGGGGGAGGAGTACGCGGATACGACGGGAGAGGAGTAGGCAGAGACGACGGGGGCGTGGTAAGAGAGGGGGCTAGCGTAGGACACGGGGACGGAGCTGTAGGCCAGGGGAGCGACGCCGACGGACCGCTTGCGGAGGTGGTGGAAGCCGGAGAGAGCCTTGGCCTGGTAGTGGGCAGCGCGGGCAGCAACTACTTCAGGGGTGTCAAGAGGCACTCCGTTGACGGCATCCAGCACGACGGCGGGGGAGTTAGGGGCTTGAGCGAAGGCGACGGGAGCCAAGACGTGAGGGTTGTAGACGGCGGGGGCGCTGTACACGGCAGGGGCGCTGTAGACAGCTGGGGCGGCGTACACGGCGGGAGAGCCGTGGACCACGCTGGAGCTGTACTGCGACACCGAGCTGTGGCCGGGAGACACCACGGCGCTGTAGGCCAACGGCGCCACGACTCCGGGCTTGGCGGCAGCCATCGCCGCGACTGAGAGCAACACCACCAGCTTGAACATTGTGGTCTGTGTTGTTGTCGAACTAAACAAGTTGGATCAACTGATGTCTAACACACGGTGACGGATCCTTTTATACGAAGCGTTGAGCATGTACTCATTACCAAAACAAGTGCTGCCCAAACAACCTTCAAAACGACTATCTATGCATTGATATTTAAGCCACCCATTATTATTTTTATTCTAGCGACGAAAGATTTTTTGTCATGTGTGCCATTTGCTTCCGGAATCGTTTTACATGTCTCTAATAAGTGTTACATGAACGCGTGCATATTTCGATTAACAAACGATATCGTTCGAATATAATGAACGTCAAATATTGGATAATCTTATATAATTTTACAAAGATTCAAAATGTTACTTTGCTGCAAAATGTCATTATACCTATATTATATGCAACTTTTTATGGTTTTCAGGTTGTCATCTTAATATATCTTTTATTATGTTCCAGCTTAAAAGAAAATTCATTTTATTGATTACATCGCACGATTTAGAGCAACTTACAGTCTCACCAAGTCACCTCACTCTTTGATTTTTTATTAAATAACATCTTCCTACACTAGGAATATCTCCTGTATCGTGGGTGCGGTTCACAAACATAAAATATTACATACACAAACACCCAAAATCGGGTCTAACATTCGCGGATCGCATAATTTTTTGTCCCGTGCTGGAATCGAACCCTTAGCGTAGCGGTACAATTGTTTGGCCACTGCGCCACTTAAGTCGTAAAATTGAGAAAAAACAAAATGTTATGGAAAGTTTCAAGATTAATTGTCAAAACTCATGTGATTACACATAATTCCATTAGATATAGCCAGATGATATTAATAGAAGCAACTGTTAATAATAGAAACATCACACAGATAAACATACAATTATGAATAAATACATATTATTATTTTAATGTTTTACTATATTTAGAGGCCGTATTGTCCGGAGATAGTTTTCGCTTTTTGTTAATTAAGGTTTATAAATAGGCTTTGTTAAAAATATGTTGTTTTTATTGGAGCAGAACCATCCTTAATTAGACGTATTGTTACTTTGTTGGCAAAAATCTACATATTTCGCAAATACTACAACTAAAGGATGAATTCAAGGCGACCATATTTTATATAATAATGAAGGTACGATGTTACATATAATATTTTTGTTAGACGACCTTTTAGACGATGAAGGTTTACGCGATGGTTATTAGTTTAATTTGTAAAAGTCATTATCATAACTAAGTGCTTGTAAATAATACATATAACTTAACGTCACAGCTGTATTCCCCAAAGGGGTAGGTAGAGGTGCACATATAGTACCATTTACTCACATTTCGCCAGTTATAAATATTATATATTTTTAATTATATCTATTGCTTATTTTTTTCTTCCCCTTTTGTCTATATTCCCTCTTTGGGAAAGAAGTAACGATGGGTAAATTATATATTTAAATGACATATAAATAGAAAAAGTAAGTAATTTATATAATTAAAAAAACTGAAAGAAATAAACAAGTCTAGAATTATTATAAGTCAACGTTAAGTAATAAAATAGTGACATTAACAGTCGGAAGCCATTCTTTAATATATTTCAGCCGGTGAAGATTTTTATGGCATATATATAATACAAGAAGTCCGGCAGCGAGATGGGTTGACGACATAATAAAGATTGCACAGGACCGCGGCGGATGGCATTGTTTAAGGGAAGCTTATAATAATAATAATAATAATAATAATCTTTATTTTCAGGCTTCAATGGCCCATAGATATATACCTTACAGACTAACATATATAAATTAAATACAGATTGTGTTAGTAAATAAAAAACTTAAAACTATGTTAATAGCACTTCACTTTGCACTTGTCTTCGTGCTCTCCTGTGGTACTGGTCCGCGGAAGCGACGGAACACCACGCCCTGCGGCCAAAAGTCTTCTTCCATGACGAGGGGCAGGAAACAGTTCGGTACTCGCACCATGAATGCCTTGAAATTTACATTCCGGCGCGACTCCAGTAACTGCACCCTCGGCCTGTACTTCGTCTTTTGGCGCACGTACTCAGCGATGTCCTCCTCCTTAGTGGTGTAGTGCAGGCGGGAGACGTACACCGGTGTGTTCGGCTGGGCAGCACGCACTGTGGTGTTGGGTTTCACAGGAGCTGTGCCGCAGCGGTTCTTGTTGGGTCTGCGACGGCGCTTCCTCCCTTGCACCTTCACAAAGCCATCTTCGTCTGCCTTTGCCATTTCCTTCTCGGAGACGGGCTTCTTTATGAGAGCATTGGGAGTACTCTCTAAAACACGCGCATAACTTTTTAATTGCGCTGGCGCTGCAGATCTTGACAGCTGTACGACGTGTTTGTCGGCGGGCGCGGGAGGCCCCGCAGGGACAGTAGCGAGCGGGCTGGGCGCGCGGGGTGCGCACTCTGCTAGCTCAGCAATATTCGGCGTTGACAGCGGCGACGACAAAACCGCTGACGCGAAACTGACCGCCGATGTATCAAGGGCAGCTCCGCGACGCGTGTTGACGTTCATTGCACCCGGTGTTGACCTAGTTTCTGTTACTGTGTTGCGCAAATCACTTAGTTCTTTCCGCAAGTCAGTAACAGTTACTTGGGATGCATCCAACCTTTTCTGCACTTCCGCTAGGCTAGCCTTGAGGACGACTATGTCCTTCAAAAGGCTGGTCACGTCGACGTGGTCGAAGGTTACGGGAGGGAGCTTGTTGAGGTCCCTCGCCACAAACGTCGGCACGTCGTCTGGGTCGGTCTCCTTGAGCAGCGTGATGATGTCCTGAATGCACCCAGTAGTTATACCCAGCAGTGGGATATTGAAGGCTGTGGATGATGATGATATCCAAGAAACGCGCGACAAACATAACCAACCTTGGCACTCCTGGTAATCAGGTAATTCTTTTTAGCATGTTTATAACGGAGTAAAGTCGTGTCCTACTATAAAGATAGATGTCGGCCAAAGCTTTTACGAGCTTAGTTACGTGAGCCATCAAGCCAACACGTATTGTTATCTGAATGACACAATTTAAGTATGACTGATACTATCTAGGAATTGGCATTGTGCACATAAATGTCAGTATTTTAGGTCGCATGGTCAATTTTATTAGTTTTAATATACGTTGACATATATGCAGAATGTTAAACTATTTTTATGTATGGCGATGTGTTAGGTTATTGTTGGTGAAACTAAACGCTTCTTATTATTGTCCTCTATGAAAATTGCTTAAGCAGATGCAAATCCCTACTAATATTATAATCGCGAAAGTGTGTAAGAATGGACGGACGTTTGTTACTTTTTCACGTAAAAACTACTGAATGGATTTTAATGAAATTTCATATGCAGGTAGCCGACAGCTACTTTTTATCCCGAAAAAATGAAGCAGGTAACACAGCGGGGCGCAACTAGTCTACCATAAACAATATATCTGCCACCCACACAAACAAGTTGTATAGCATATAGCGTTTATTAAAGGTTAATATTAGGAAGATATCGTTATTCTATATACATTCTGTTTACCTATATATGTGTATGAACTCCACACAGCTAGTAAGTACATCATCTAGGGCCAAATATATTTTAGGTATGTAACTGCTTACTGCTGCTATTTAAGATATCGATAGCATCATAGAAACACCTACCAAACCGTTAAAAAATATACCAATAAGAACGTATGCTATCCAAATGCAAGACATAGGCAAGCAGTGCGTCTAATATTTACCTACATTTTTAAAGCATTATATATATTATATATATACATATATCCCGACCGTATTCGGCCACAGTGACTTGGGATTTTTGCTGGTATGATGTGATAAAGGTATGAGGTGTAAGACCACTGACTAATTTACAGCAAAGACAAAATGTAGTCTAACTCTGTCTAACAATATAAGGGTTTACAATGTCCATTTATACTTACCTCTTCCGATTATATTATAGACATAAAGTCTTTCCACGCTACGTAAAAATCATAGCATAAAGTTACAGTGCCTATTGTGAAATGTAATAATGTCCTCCTAACCGAATTTTAGTCACGATGACGGGTTTCAACTGCTAGTAGGTAACATACGGATGAGGTATATTAGTGCATAATTTGGTATGAAACACAGGTGCAATCTTTATCTATTGAGTTGTATACTCCGTTGGGACGACAAACCAATGCGACCTGTGAGAGATCACGTGCGTCGTGCAGGAGCCAGCATGCTCCACGAGGCACATTTAAAAAATATAATGAAGGCCCTATGATTATTAAGCCCGATAAGTTTTAATTGAAAACAATGTCTGAACTTTTAACAAAAAACAATGTAATTAATAAAATATCGTCACGTTTGCTTTAGTTAGATTTTGTGCTTTATTTTTCAGTCTTGACAGTTTTCCATTTTATTATAGATTTTAGTAGATGTTGTATTGAAGAATGGTACGTAGTAAATGGCTAAATTTTATTCAGGGTTCCTACGGTGATTTTTTGCTTTATTTTTCCAAATTGCTAAAGTGTCATATTACAATATTGCACTTATAAGTATGCTGATGTTTTATATAACTATAGATAACTGTTTACTTATATGGTGTAATAAAAAATAAAAAGAGTTTAATTTATTACAATTATTTATTTACATGCCATTGTCGTTCGTCTAATCTGAACCGGGGAATAATTCCCCGTTATTGTAGTGATGCTCACCAGGCGTGCACGCCGTAGGCCTTGGTGATCAAGGGGCTGGAGTAGGCGATGGGTGCCGAGTATGCGAAGGGAGCGGCGTGCAAGGTGGACACGAGTGGGGCCGACGCGTATGAAGAGATGATCGGGGTAGCCAGGGGAGTAGACAACACAGGAGATCCGACCAGGGAAACGGAACGCTTGTGGATCAGATGCGCGCCAGCTAAAGCCTTAGCTTCGTAGTGGGCAACACGGGCAGCAAACACTTCAGCGGTGTCCTGGGGCACGGCGGGGGCTGCGATGGCGGCGGGAGCAGCGTATGCGGTCGCCAAGGCGGGAGCAGCGTATGCGGTCGCCAAGGCGGGAGCAGCGTATGCGGTCGCCAAGGCGGGAGTAGCGAACGCCGTCTTCAGGTAGGTAGGTGCGATGGCGCCTGCGAGGATGGGTGTGTTGTAGGCCAGGGGAGCGTTGTAGGCGAAAGAGGCGCCATAGGCGACGGGAGCGGACACCACAGTGCTAGTGACGGCGGGCGTGGACTTGATGTCGATGCGAGACTGGCTGGACACAGCCGCGGGGGCGATGGCGGCAGTCGCTATGGCAGGGGCGGCGAGCAGAGCGGGCTCGGCGATGACCGTGCGGCTGATTGGAGCGATCGCTGCGGTGGACACCACTGCTGGCGACGATTTGATGTCCAGCCGGGACTGGTGTGATACGGCTGCTGGGGCCGCGGCGATGATGGGAGACGAGTACGCGATGACTCCACCTTCGTTCAGCAGGCCCGAGGGCTTGCCAGCGACGAGCGCCACTACAGATAAGAACACCACCAGCGAATTCATCGTGGTCTGTGTAGATTCAGATGCGAACGACGGAGGAATGAGATGAAACTGATGCTTTCTTTTGGGCGTAGTACGTATTTATACTGTATGCGAAGTTTTAAATGAAAGTCAAGTTCGACGAGTTCTGTACAAGTACATGCAATAAGTGATTTTATTACATTTTTTTTTTCGTGCGTAGCATTGTCAGTTGACATCATAAATCGATTTTTAAGCACGTTTCAATTGGGTGTTAACTGTTTTAAGTTTAAATTGAATTTTCAAAGAAGGAGATTTAAAAATGGAAATATTCATTTATTTAGAAAGTAAAGGTTCTACCATAGTTAAAATAATGTTTTTACGATGGCTTCGTCTAACCAAATAACGCATGTTCTAAGTGGCTTTGGCGCGGTTATGCGATTAATTTTTATTGAACCTTATGTAAAACAAGCATTACATAACTCACGATCGTATTCCTTAGTCGCTTTTAATCCTGTCCATGTGAATAATTTCAAAGTCTCGTCGGGTACAATGACCAGTCCTTCAATTCTTCTGATCTCATAAAATATTACCTAGTTATACCGCATTTGAATATCGTCATCATAATATAGCGTTTGCGAGATGCCAAATATAATTTTATGGTTAAATACTAGTTTGCTTTCTTATTTTAACAAATTAAGTGGTTTATTTATTATTGATTTAGCCAGTAGGTCACGATGTCAAGATATGTGCTTGGTTATCATCAGTATGGGATGCATGGGGTTTATAACATAATTAAAGAAACATCGGTAGGTTCCCATAAACACTCCGTAGAATTAAAAAAAAAAACATTTATGTATTTATGTGATCTTTCCTTTGACTGATTATAAACATAACATAACATCACGCCTGTATTCTCTGAAGGGGTAGGCAGAGCATATATTGTACACCCACATTTCGCCAGTTATGTTTTTAAGGTCCCAATGTAATAGGAGGCGAGCCTATTGCCATCAACCAGGCACAAATCCAGACTCCGTGCTGCCACTGAGAATTACCTAATGAAAAAAACCCAGTAACACTTTGCCCGACCCGGGATTCGAATCTAGGACCTCGTGCTCAGCAGTAGCACTTAACGACCACGAGACTAACGAGGCTATTTCAATACAAATACGTGTTAAATCATTGTGGAGTACTAAGGAGGAGGTCTTTGTTCAACTGTGGACGTCTTTCGGCTGATGATGATGATACGGGAATCTGTATCATCATCATCTTATTCATAAACGAGGAACCATCCGGCATAAATTGTTTATGCATATTAAAGGATCTTTCTTGTGACTGTCTGGGTTTGTTATCCTATCCGTATATTTGTAGGTATCTGGTTGTATGTGAGTCTTGTTATTTTAATTAAACTTATTTTACATAACATCACGCCTGTATTCTCCGAAGGGGTAGGCAGTTATGTTTTAAGTCCCAATGTAATAGGGGGCGAGCCTATTGCCATTAACCGGGCACAAATCCAGACTCCGTGCTGCTGCTGAGAATGACCTAATGGAAAAACCCAGTACCTAACACTTTGCCCGACCCGGGATTAGAACCCAGGACCTCGTGCTCAGCAGTCGCGCTTAGCAACCACTAGATCAACGAGGCAGTCTTCAGAGTTGCAAGTCAAACTTATTTTATTTTTATTGATTTATTTATTATACCCCGTATTATGTCTATGGACATTAATATTCTTCGACATGCAAGCAACAGTGACATTTCATTATTTATAAATAAGGGGGTTTATGTATTGTGCATAGTATGCATTGTGTATCCATTAAATAGGCAGGTACGGAGATAAAGAAGTATGTAAAACGAGTGCAGTAAATGTTATTCTGGCAAGAATTATTGTAATACATGGTACCGTGAGCGTCATAAACACTTGGGTTTTATTTTTTGCGGCAGTGCTCACTGGTCGGTCTACAAAATGTTAAGGTTTGATCGACCTTGGACGCGCTTTCATGCTCATTCTGTTCAACTGGGCGTAGGCTTTACTCGTATATTTATAGAGTTGTATGAACGCCCGTCATAATGTAATGTAATAATTATTATAATTACATTTTTAAATACATTTCTTATATTCTTGTGAAATTATTGTTTTAACTAAAATTAACTTTATGCTTATTTTTTCTTTTACTACAATATACAGAAAGATACATTATTTTTTTTATTTATATAGTTCTTTTGTTTTACGTAAATATCTTTATGTATATTTAAATAAATAAAGTAAATTTGAAATTGTTCGACACGAGTTTTTATAAATTTGAATTTAAACTTAACATGTCAAAATTACATTAAAAGTCATGTACTTATATATTTTTAAAAGTAATGTAAGTAAATATGATATTAATACGAATCCCGTTTAAGGTGTGTGTTAACTCAAGTTGAGTCATCAAACAATCAACAAAGCATGTCCAAAAATATTTAGGTATGTAATACAACCGTTTTTGATATATGACATACCTACATTTCATATGAAATAAATTTTTCGACATCATGTTTAACAGCTCTAGTAATATATGTATCATGGTTGTCGGTAGCACGGCATTACCAAGTGGCATGCGGAATCTGATGGGCCGTATATGGAGACCATATCTACCACCCGACACCAAGTATACACATACAACTCATTGTAGACAGTGCAATGTATATACATGTGAATGTATACACCTCCGATCGACGTCCAGTTAATCATGCACAAAAACCGAAGCGACATTTTCAATAGGAACTAATTACAGCCATTAAAATAATATACAAACAAAGAACCGGTCCGGCTGGTATCGGCTCTTTTGTGACCGTTGCGTCGCTCGGACTTGATTAGTAGTTGACAGTTACTAGAATCTACAAGTATATGCTTATGGTCCTAGATCCGTTACTGGTAAAAACGTTAATCATAGAACCTGTAATCGGTGTATGTAAACGGGCATAGATACCTATATAAGGTTACTGTAAACCCTTTTTTCGTAACAAAGTGTGTAAGATTGTCATTGTATTGTTATAACATTGTCTTCATGTTTATCGTCCATATTGTATGCAATAATGTATGGTCAGTGTTTTTAAAATGTTTAATAATAGAAACGCTTAATTATATCAAAATGTTACCTAATTTGTAGCACTGGTTATGGTTATTAAAATTTTTAGTAATACGGACTGCCTCGTTGGTCTAGTGGTTGCTAAGCGCGACTGCTGAGCACGAGGTCCTGGGTTCAAATCCTGGGTCGGGCAAAGTGTTACTGGGGTTTTCCATTAGGTAATTCTCAGTAGCAGCACGGTGTCTGGATTTGTGCCCGGTTGATGGAAATAGGCTCGCCCCCTATTACATCGGGACCTAAAACATAACTGGCGAAATGTGGGTGTACTATATGTGCACCTCTGCCTACTCCTTCGGGAAATACAGGCGTGATGTTATGTTAATGTATGTTATGTTTGATAATAGAAACGCATAATTATATCAAATGTTACCTAATTTGTAGCGCTGGTTATGGTTATTAGATTTTTAGTAATACGTTCGTAATGACACAGTCTATCAATCACTAAAATATCGCGCATTGAAAAATTAACTTAATTTATCTGACGTAAATCATAATTTAGCACCTTTTAATAGTGATTTATCGTCCATGCTGTTTATTTAATTTAATAAAGATTATTCATAATAGATTCATGGCTTGGAACTGTCAGTAAAAAAACTGTATGAATTTATAACATTTTATTATGATTCCAAACATGGCACAACTTTCCAACTCGTGTTTGAGCTAGATTTTTGCTCCAATCTAACATTTCGAATTGTCTTATCACTATGTAATAATAAATATATGGAGTTGATGTTGACTGTTGCACTATTCGGGACTAGGCCGGGTGGTGGGGCCTGTTGGTCGCTGGCCTTAGTTGATGGCCTCACCAGGCGTGGGCGTAGGCAGGCGCGGAGTAGATCGGCGCGTGCGCAGCGACGATGGGAGCATGCGCAGCTACTACAGCGGGAGACGCGAGCTGAAAAATAACACGTTAAAAAAAAGATTAGTATTTACCATTGATAAGGTGGTAATAGGTTGTTAGGGAACCTCCTTAGAGAAAAACAGCAATGACGCTTGACAGTCACCCCTCGTGTCAACTAGAGGTGAAAATAAAGTGATTTAATTATAGGTAATAAAATATATTGACATTAATGGACTACCTAATATAATCACCTCACCACTTGACCTTTACTGTAAGTGATTTGTAGGTAATTTGCCTCAAGCAGAATTGTGTTTTACTTACTGAATAATGAAATAAAAAGAGTTTTATGACTGTAGATTAATTTGACCGTTCGCTGTGAATGTTATAGATATACACAGAAGTAATTGAATTTACACCTGTATAGTGTAAATTGATTCGTTTTGTTAGTAAGACTGGAAGCCATCTACAACTTTATAATAGTTAACAAAAAAATCGCTGAGTCTAAAAGACATCAACGCGTATGCGGCGCAGCAGTAAACATACTGCCATAATGGTTTGAATAAACAAGGCACATCGAATGAAGCTAATGGGTGCGAAATCTTGGGTTCTTTCGAGGTAATATTCAAACTGTGCCTAACTGTTAAAACGCTTGACGACTAGAAATATAATAGAATGTTAAATGTATGGGGTTGATATTATAATGTTTCGACTATCGTCACGATGTAATTCTGCATAAGTAGTATTGCAGCAATAATTGCTGTTTGAGGGTACCATTTGGCGCAACGAATTTATAGTTTTAAGGTAGGTACTTTTAATGTGTTTTTTTTGTACGCCTGTTTTTGTTGAGCCAATAAATATTTACTTTGCTTTACTATGTTATCGAGGACATATGTATGTCAATCCCATATATTTTTCAATCTATTCGATTTCTTATCGTCATGCGTTTTGCGACTTGTCGAGGCAGGTAGTGAACCTACACGGATGTAGTTTCAAGCAATCAATAACACGTACCTTAACAGTGTTGGCGTAGGAGGTGGCGACGGGTACGGCGGTCTTAACGATGGGCGCGCTGATGAGGGGAGCGCTGACGACGCCGTGTCCCCAGCCGGCGGCGATGGGAGTCGCGGCGTACGGCGCGTAGCCGCCGATGTAGCCGGGGGCGGCGGCGGCTACGGCCAGAAGGGCGGTGAATACTACCTGCGAAACAAATAATAATCATAAGCTTTTATTCGGCAAGAATATCGTACAAAAGATGTTACATAAATAAAACACCGTCATATCCATCTTTCGTCGTAAGTCTTTTTTTGGTTTACTTAAATCTAAAACACAGGAAACTATATTTATAATAGTCCTGGGTTCTAATCCCGGGCAAGGTGTGATTGGGTCGTTACATTCGGTAATTCTCAATAGCAGGACGGAGTCTGAATATGTGCTCGGTCGATGGTAAGATGCTCGACCGCTATTACAATGAGACCTATAACATAACTGGTGATATGTGGGTGTACTTTAGGTACACCTCTTCCTACCCCTTCGGGGCATACAAGCGTGATGTTATATTATGTGTGAACATGAACGAAACAAAAACAATAGCTTGGTAACTTATGTATAGGGTGGAAGCGAGACCTTTTTTTTGTTTTCAGGGGGAAACCTTCAAAAGACACCCGGCCCCTATGGTGTAGGGACCGGGGAGAGTGGGATTTCTACCTCATTAAAACCACCCCGATGGTCACCATCTGCATGAACAAGGGAAGTTCCGGGACCTCTAAAAAGAATAACTCCGGAAGCGGTGGAAGCGAGACCTACTGCCCGAAGAGCCTTAGTACGTTATTTGAAATCTCATGTACTATAGGCGTATTAGACGAACAAAAAATACATTATATAAAGCAGCATGTTTCATATCCTACGTCATTTTAGTAATAGTACCTAATATATTATACTTAACTTGCGGAAGCAAATCTAAAGCACTATATACAAACAATTCGCAACAATAACATGTAAAATATACACAAAGCCAATACAATACTGCGACAGATAATCGTATTTCCTTTCAGAACTCAAAGCGGTAAGAAGCCCTATTGAAAACAATAGCCAACACGTGGGCTTGTGTTATGAGCGTTCAGTCTTGTGGGCCGACACGCGCCTCACTTATTGTTACCAGCTGCCAAATAAAACATCAATTACTAGGTATTATACATATAAGGCCTTTGTTCAACAGTCTTCCGTCTGATGATGATACAAATTATACTATAGGCTACTCTTAAGCCATGCTTCTTTAAAAGGCTGTATTTGTTAAAAGGACTTTTTAACTCATCATATCCTTACTATACCTCTAATAAGTTATAATAATATTTATAATTTAATTAATAATACTATGTGATAAGCTTCTGCCGCGGTTTGGCACCCGTAGTCTATTTCTCTAACTTGTATATCTCTGGTATTAATAGACATCTTATTTAGCTATATTTTGTGTATCTCATGTAAATGAATACCTATTGTAATTCTAATGAGAAATAAAGATAACCGTATCGTTTTTCTCTTACTATCTTATAGGCCCGTGTTAAAAAGTTTTGCGAGTAAAAGGACTTCATAAGTAAGTAGATTATTGAATAAGCCTCCCTCTAAGCCGCTTTAATACCATAAATATATACAATTTTAGGTATACATAATATAATAAAATATAAATCACATAATACAAATTTCATTAAACTCCCGATTTCTAAAAAAAGAAACTTAATATACCTTGTGATAGGTAAACAATCACAAAGGTGGTTCTACGAAAACATGTTTATTTATTAAAAGGAACATGTTTCCAGCTATTTTTGGTCTAAGTTTATCCGCAAAGGGCGTAAGTGGGAGGACACATTGATAGCTAATCTAGAATCTAGATCAAGTGTAAATCTAGACCGGTAATAATAATTGCGATACCATTGACGGTTAGTTCTTGACATCAATTTTAATCAGGACACCGGTTCCTAAGTTTGATCTTATTAATTACAGGAACCAATTATATTTAATAGTTAATCCGTGTCAGTAATCTTACGTAGTAGTTTTACGGAAAGTATACTAAATTATAATTTATCTTTTCGTGCGTTTGTTTGCTTATACAATTAGTAAAAGTAATATAAGTACCTGCAATGTGTTAGTGTGTCCTGTGCCATATAATCGATGCAAATAAGTACTAATTTTGTTATATTCAATAATTTAAAGTTTATTTGTTCTGGAGCATATATTTTTGTATTTTTGCGTTAGAACATGTAATCAGCGTTGAAAGAGATGCTCGAGGGTACAGTAAAGTAACTATTCTTTTTAAATAATCACCCTTAGCGGGTTTTAAATCCATGGCCCCCGACCATCTGACCCCTCCCTCGGTTACCGAGCACATCAGTGGGCTTACTCTCCAATTTAATTTCAATTCTAATGCAAATCAACTGAAAAAGAAATATTGATTTAAGCAATTTGGTTGGAATAAAATTTGAGAGTTAGCCCACAGGTTGTCTATCCGACCTGTTCTTTAATGGTTACGAATATTATTCGATGCTTATACCTATTCGATGGTCGGGACAAATTGGACACAAAGAAGTAGGTATCA
The DNA here is from genome assembly GCA_946251915.1 of Abrostola triplasia. Classification (NCBI taxonomy): domain Eukaryota; kingdom Metazoa; phylum Arthropoda; class Insecta; order Lepidoptera; family Noctuidae; genus Abrostola; species Abrostola triplasia. The sequence goes on from OX276433.1 coordinate 6,413,799, forward strand.
CAATAAATTGTTCATTGATAGGTATCAATTAATGGTGATATCAAAACTGGAATCAATACTGCGACCCGCCCATAGTTTTGAGCTGGACTGTTAATAAAAACTTTAATGTATGGACATATGGTCATTTAAAACAGGTATCATATTTAACTTTTTTTGGGCCATCTTATAATAATACAGTAAGATGAAGCGATATTAAGGTTGGTAAACCGCCAACTGTCCACATGTTCGAACCATTTCAAGCCTTTTTGTAAACCTTTTTTTGCCATTATGATAATAATTTACGGATGTAAAATATGAACGACTTTTTCGCTCACCTTTAGTCCAATGGTAAATTTCATATAAATATAAAATGTAATGATTTAATAAACATCATTATGATTTTGAAGATTGTACCTACATAATTTTCTCGATTGCTTGTTGATAATATCGTTTCACGACGTTTTCAAAATAAGCAGGTAAATGTAAAGTATCCCAGAATATTTCTTAGTAAGTAGAATTAATAGGTAATTAACTTGACCTTTCCATTCAGTTTTTGTTAGCTAGCTACTGTATAATTATGAAGCTTTTTTATATTGACAAGTTTTCTTTTTGTGTCTTAACGAACTTGACTCTTATTAGCTCAACAATTTTATGGACAATCTCAACTATTAAAATTAACTAGTCTGATATCATTGATATTGAGTTGGATAAAGTCCAGCCAAGTTTATGGAGCAAATAAATATCGTCATGGCCGTGTAATAAAGAACATTGACATGTTGTGTTCGGGCTGTTTGCAATGATTTACAATTTGATTAATAAAAAGCGTAACTTGTCCAGTACCGGGTGGCAACTGGACCGACCTCGGCGGGTCGTTGGCGCTGCGGAGAATGTCAGGTACAGAAAAAATTATGAACTTAAAATAAAGCAAGTGATTCATGACAATTGTATAACAGGTGAAAAAGTATAATAGACCGCACTATTGAGCTACCTATAACTATATGAAATAGAACTATTTGTGCGTCTGGAAACATAACAAAAACTGAAAAACGTTCTTCATTTTGAGGAACCTTTACGATTTTGCATAATTTACTGCCTACTACGCAAATCAGATGTAAATTATAGAATTACTCTATAATTACATATTTTTATAAATAATGTTCTAAAAATAACGACTTCCTCGTTGAATTATTTAATGTAAATAAGGCTCTCAGTCTGTTTAATTAATTATGTGTAGGGATAAACTTCTTACTTTTATCTTTCGAAGTAAGTTCGTATGTAAATTAATGATTTAGGTTATAGGCCCTAGTGGACCGAAAGCTCTTTGTGATACACTAAGTGTATTTCTTAGAAAGGGGCTGGTGTGTGTGAAAAAATGCCAAATCTTACCAGCTTGTACATTTTGAAGGGATGGGGTGTTCCGTAGAAGTGAAGAAGGAGGATGTAGGAGCGAATGTGCCTTAGAACAGTTACGTGTGGCTTTTATACCTCATAGACACATGGCTCGGCCAAATCCGTCTAACCCTACCTATAACTAGGGCCTAGGTCACTCGGTGCTTATAACGAAACAGTACAGACTGCAAAAAAGACTTAAAACTTACATCAAATAAATCAAATTATAAATTACCTTATTCTATTGTAAATTCATTGTTAAAATTTGTATTTAAGTAACCTTTCAGTGGGTTGTAATGTAGGTTAGGACAAGCATTTCGTAACAGCCCTTTCAAGTCAAATTGTAGGCAGCAACATGAAATCTGGTTTTGCTATTCACGGTGCAATATTAGTAACATTGTACAAGTATTACATCATTGTTGTTTCGATATCTAATATAATAATATTTGATACTAATACTTGCAAAAAGAAAATAAAACTCGTAATCGTATATGCTTTGAAATACTATCTATCTTTCAGTGCCAAAATAAAATACGTTGTGTTTGAGAGAGCGCACACAGACAACCACTTCTGAAATTGCTTACGATACCATATTATAAAAAAAAATATATAAATTATAACGTTTGTGGGTGAATCCGTCTATGTGACTTTATAGTCTATTTACTGATAGAACAAAGAACAGTACACAAAATACTGCCAGTAGCATGTGTGCCTCTCTTCTGTGATCGAGCGTAATAATTACTAAATCTGGTTTCGATTTTCAAATTGTGTAAGACTAATAAATTTCAATTAAGTATCAAAACGTTTATTTTCGTTCGATCTAAATTATATTGTCGGCCAAATTCAAATCCGTTATACTTGCATTGATTTACAGTCTCAGTATTAAAGCAGTGTCTGTTTTTTGTTAATAACAGCTCAAATTAATTTTTGATTGGGTCTCTTATTGGGATAATCATTTGTAGAATATAACTGTTATGTTTGTTGTGAACGTCACGCTTGTAAGTTTTTTGGATGGAATAGTTTTAACATGGCTTTATTACAGCATAACAGTCAAGATACAAACATGATTGTCAATAAAACTGGTCATCAAATATACGTTTAAAATAGGTACAAGTTACTACACAGGCAGCAGAATGTATATCAGATATCATACAGAAATACATCATATTATACGTTGATATTACTTTTGTACATCCCTTGCAAATTATATTAGAACCGCTTGAATCGATTTGCTGATAAAGCTTTCAATGTAAAGACTTCTCGGTGTGTCGAGAGCTATTGTTTTTAACTGTGCAGAGTTAGTGGACGGAATCATCGATATGAAGTCTTGTCCCAGGCTAACTCAGTCAGGGAACTATATACAAATACTACTCTGTTTTTTAAGCTAATTAATTCTAGTGAGGGTTCAATAGGTTTGTTTTATTGTAAAGATGGAAAGTAAAACGTTGTAGTCACTTTAAAAAAATATATAATTATTTTAAACCTTTGAAACTGACGGTACTTTGAACACTTGGCAGTTCAGTTAGATGCATTTTTTAATCAAAGCACACGTTATGTTCATACTCTAATAACAAGCCAAACGTTCTTGATACTTACGAACCGATCAATGAAATAAATGTTGTTGTATTAAATTTATCTGCCAAAGGTCCATTTTGTTATCGTGGCTAATTTCGTGAGATTTTGACCTCAAACTCTGTTTACTTTTCCTAGAAATTTAGTTTAAACTGAAAAGAAGACAACAACTAGTTCATATATTTTTTGTAAAGTTCTATTTACGTAAGTATATCATAAAAAGTTTTGCATCGTCCATTTCAATTTTTTTTATACGTGTATAAGGATCTTCACTTTTCAACGTGAACCTAATCACAACTTTAGGATTAGGAGCACGTGACAATAAATAGGATCAAAACATGTCAAGCGTAGTATAGACTTAGTTAATATAGGTTGACTAAAATTTATTTGTCCATACATGAAAATTGCCTGGCTTGTACACAAGTAAAGGAGGGCAGGGCGTTCTCAATGACACTATTCCCTCGCACGGTCAGCTGACTAGTTATCAGCTCATGTCACTATGGAGAACGCTTAATTATATGTGCGGGCTTAGACAGGAGTCATTACTCAGCTACCGCCTAGATTAAATTAATTTTGTTAATACATTATGAGGTAAGTATTAACATATTCGTATATCAGTCACTATCACGTAGAAACAGACACTTTATTAGAAACTATTATCAAGATGATATTATATACATAACATAACATCACGCATGTATTTCCCGAAGGGGTAGGCAGATGTGCACATTTAGTACACCTACATTTCGCCAGTTATGTTTTAGGTCCCAATGTAAAAGGGTGCCTATTGCCATCAACCGGGCACAAATCCAGACTCCGTACTGCTACTGAGAATTACCTAATGGAAAAACCCAGTAACACTTTGCCCGACCCGGGTTTCGAACCCAGGACCTCGTGCTCAGTAGTCGCGCTTAGCAACCACTAGACCAACGAGGCAGTATAATATTATATTATGTAGATTTACTACTAACCTATCTACCTTTTTACTAAGACGTTATACCTAATACTTTATTTTCAACTATTTAACTTACTTAAACGTACATATAAATGGTTGATCATCTGCCTCACGAAAACAATTTGAATATCGCAAAACAAGTAATTAAAAAAGACATCACACTTAACTATAAAAAACAACATTTGATCAAAACTTGTTATATTTATAACATAAATATATTAGGAAGTTGTAAAACCTCACGGTATCGGGCCTACTTAATTAATACCTAATAGTTTTAAACAATTACAAGACTATCTGAAATTATGACGATTTTATTGACTACTTGTACCTTTGTATATGTTAATTGTAAATGAGGAAACGGAATAAATCTTTAATTAATCTAATTATAATATGTATACGGAAAGATCCGACGAAATTACAAAAGGGACCTATTGGTTTTAATAGAAGAGCCTTTAGAGTAGTCTTTGTAGTAGATATATTCGATACCGATTAATTGGTTGCCTAATTGTTCACGGATGGAAAATAAAGATCTAACACGAAGGCAAGAAATGTTGTAGAAGCCATAAGTACCATACACAAGCTATGCTCAATATTTGTTCACAATTTTGTTCAGATTTTGGTTTTATTTCAGTTCGTCAACGGGTAGGTTCACAACACTATTATCATCAACTCACTATCGAGTATCATGTTACGCAAGTTCACACAGGTCACGACATCGATGCCGCGGTCAGTCCAGATATCGAGCAGGTCTCTTTCATGTGAGTTTTCTACATTTGTCTACTATACATGAATCTGTAGTGTTTGTATATGTAATTGTCCGCTTGAAACATGTCTTGGAGTGACAAAGAGTTTGGACTGTAGACGTTTATAGTAAAGTTCTATGGCTAAAGGCTACCCAGGGTATACCAGACGTAGTAAAACGTTGTCGTCATGTGGGGAGGATCTGTACTTGCACATTGATACATACAATAGTGACGAAAATGTTGTTGATAGCTCGTAACAAATAAATGTGAGTTTAGAATATGACAAGATTGTCCACAAAGTTTGTCTAACATGCAACATACGCATTTACTTTTATCATGTATCAAAGTACAACAATTATGTGCCATAAAACGGTGTCTCAACCTTGTACCTGTTATCATTGAATCTTATGACACATTCAACTATTACTGTGAACGATGTATGAATTACCTAGAACACCGTTATTAAATTTATAACATTTATTATTTGTTGAAAATTATATATTTATTGTTTCCATATTTTTCTTATATAAAAGATTACTTCTACTTTCAGCTACTGCCTAAACAAATCGATGGTCAGCTACTTAAAATTGTATTTTTATTTTATTTTAGCCAATGGTTGTGATACAATTTTATTATTTGAAACCCTAGCATAAAAAATCCAAACGTAAAAATTTTTTTTCGGCACGTAATAGCACAGTATATACTTAATATACCTCGGGACATTTAGGCACGGTTAGAGAAGCGGAAAAAGGGAATAACAAATATTTTTAAAAACATTTACATAATTGCCATCCAATGCCTATCGACTGATTTTTAGAAATGCATCGCGTAAGTTATATCGCTATTCATCGAGGCTTTAAATTCTCACTCAGCAAGATCTTCTTACTTCCGTCATCACTTGGTGGCGCTAGCGTCGAATCCCACGATGTATTTAAAAGTGAGTTTGTAAATAAAGTCTTCAGAATAAAATGGCGGCTCTGCTGCAAAAGACAGAAATAGACATACTTAAAATACTTTTTTAGTACAAAAATACTTTGTCGTAATTAGCTGTTAACGTAGCTCGGCGTTCTTAAAATAAGTTTGTAAGCCTTTGTTTCGTAATAACATTTAAGTTCGTAATGTTTTTATTTTACAGTTACACTTACTTGTAAACACTGTTAAACCGTGGCCTAACGTAAAGTCTCTTATCTAACCAATCCTCATCAAAGACAGAATCGATGGACGTGAAAAATATTTTATCCAAAAATTGCCATTTTCTGTCAATTCTTCATTAATCATTGTAAGTCTTCGTAGACGGCTCTGAGTACTGCAACAGTTAAGGCCGCTGTCCTTAACATTCTATTTAAAGTAAATATTTTTTTTGCCAATTTCCCCTTTTTTACAGAAAAGCGACCCTTCGTTACTATTCTATTAAATCCATATAGTTTAATTTTTGTCCGCCGATTTTTTTTTTCGTACCATTTGCCATGCTGGCATTTTTAAAAACAAAATTTCTACTTAAATCAAAGACTTAAAATTGAACGTACATTCTATTGTTTCTTTTCTTTATCGCCATGTTTTATATTTATCTGTCTTGTTCTTCGGTACTGTATTTATAACCAGCCAAGGGTAAGAGAGTGATCTTAAATAGAAACAGAAACTTTTTATACAGTATTGCCAACGTAATAGGAAGTCATACTGCCGAGGAGTGTGGCTAATAATAGAAAAGCTCTGAAGTTAAAAATAATTATATACAGAGGATAAAGTATTATTTTTATTTTGTATAATTTCGCCTGCAGTGCCTTGTTAACCTAGTCTGGCTTTGATCCTGGGTCGAGCAAAGATTGATTAAGTTTTTCCATTTAGAATATTTCAGTGGCAGTTTTTGGCAACAAGCCAGTAAACGTACCCCTCGACATATTATGAGATAACTGGCAACATTTTGCCAGTTATCCATGCACAGGTTTTCATGCACCTCCGAAGGGGTACCTACCCCTGCCCCCCCCCTGTTTACCCGGAAGGGTACCAACCATTCCGGGTACTTTTAAAGGTGTTTTTAATTGTCATCATCCCCCTCACCATAAACTGAACATTTTAAGATGTGGAAGCTGGACGCCGCATTTCACTGCAACAGGGTCTCACTTCCACATCGTAAACTGTGCTGCTTTAAGAGTTCATAGTAAGGGGGCAGGTTCATATAAAATATTGACGGCCATATTGATACTGGTCTAGTAGAACATTATTAAATACTACTATTAATATTAATACTACTAGACCATAAACCATATAACATTTAAAATATTAGTACACTATATTTACTAGCGAGTGGTGCCACAGTAAACTGATAGCGGTAATGAGTGCTGATATGTTAGACTTGTTTCTTGTAACAGGTGTGAATGTATCAATTATTGTACCTACTGTTGACCTTAAAAGTTACATGTCTATAGTTACTGATATCTATCTGAAACAGATGATAATAATATTATACATGCACACCTAGGTCGCATCACATAGGTATATGTGATAATGTTGAGTCTTAACTAAAATCCATAATTTTTTTATGTGTATAGAAACGATTGATCGTTTATCAAAAAGCTGTTTCTTTGAATGGCCCCATGCAGACTTTACATTCCTGTTTCGATCGCTTTTTGTTTAGTTTTATCTTTATATTTATATTTCTTTTTTTGAACTAAATTGTTTTGTTGTTCAAATTAAAAACAGACTTACTTATAAACGATGCAAACATGTGTTTTAAGGTAACTACGAGTACTTGTTAAGTCTATTGACATCTCTATTCATTGACATGCAAACGACAGTGACAGGTATAATTTATTCAATTGTTCAACACTGACAATTTTTATAAGTAAGGGGGAATGTGTCTAACTGACTATGTTAAATTTTGATCTAAGAATATTAATGTTTCGTGTGTGTGGTAGGCTTCTATAAAATATCACATTTACGAATTCCTGTTGGGATGTCAGGTATTTCTAAATGGAAAGCAACCTTGAAATTAGTTTCCCAATGCCATGGATTCAGGAGCGAAAACAAGATTTTAGTTTGGCAAAACAATTTTCATGTAATACCTACCTACACAACTGAAGGAAGAAACCATATGAATCATACCCAGTTTAACATTGGAAAATTAAGTTGGGAAGACATAGTATGTAGAAATGTTATACAAACCTACTTTCCTACATAATTATATCAGTTACACACGTACATATATAACTTTGTTTGTATACACTTTAGAATTTTTTTAAATACCGTAAATATAAGGCCAGTTATATTGTAGTTTTAATAAGAAATTAATTGTTCTTTCTAAGCACGCGTAAATGTGCGTAACACGCTGTGTCACCATCTAACACCTCCGTTCGACTTCCCTTGGCCCTTGGCCAATAATTTATTAACTACAATCTTTAACTAGGTACCTGCTCAATTAATTGAAAAGCAGACGTCAAGTAACAGAGCAAAGTTAAACGCCACAACACGTTTTCTATTCCGTTATTAAATAAGCCTTCATTGATTGTTTGAAAAAATACAGTAAGTATTACGCAAAGCTAGATTTGACGACAGTCTTTAGGTTTTAGGTTAGGTTGTTGTGGTGGACTGGAAAATAGTAGTGAAAACTTGAAAATATTAATTTTCTATTACACTATACGTTATACGAAATAAAATCCATACTATGTATAAATTCGTTTATCAACAAAATACATAATTGTAAAATAACTAGGAAGCATAATATATTATGATACAGTTCTGAGCAAGTCACTAGGCAATGATATCACCAAATTCGTTTATAGGATGTATGGGGAGGACAGGTATCTGGCAAAGTAAGGCGACGCGGGGGCGACGAGGGGAGCGGCGGGGGCGGCGACGTAGGGGGCAGCGGCTACGTAGGGGGCTGAGGCGACCACAGGGGCGGCTACAGCATGGTTCACGGCATGAGCCGAGTACGAGCTGGCGTAGGGAGCTACGTACGCTGCTGGTGCTACTGCTGGGGCGACTAGCGCGGCAGGAGCAACTGCCACGCTTGCGGACACGGCAGCGACGGCGAGGGCGAACACGACCTGTGGAAGATGTTTAGTGAGTTCCGTGCTGTAAACTTATGGACTGTAAAGTCCGATAGCTGTGATGCTACGTGAATAATTTCGAAACATGGTTATTAATTATTCGTAAAACTTATTTTGGAATATTGTTTGCTTCTAAGGCCATCTTTAGAAATGCTACTTAGAATCAGCCATGATAATAAATAGAACTTTGCTCTGTAAAAAAACGGGACCGTTCTTAAATTTAAATTAAATTAAGCTAAATGTAACTGCAAACTATAAATATAAAACAACTTTGAAAAGGGAAAAGAGTGAACTTGACAAGGAACAGGAAATAACAAATGTTACTTTTAAAATTATATCAAAGCTACTTACAACGAATTTGGCGATCATTTTGCTTGGGTTATGTGACTGCTCACAAGTGAATACACTGAAAAATCCGATGGACTGTGGCGTCTCCAGGGCATCGTCACGTTTTATACTACTTGTTGATTTCGTTGAGCAATACCGCGGACGAACAACGCATGCGCGGCTAAATAATGCGCAGGACATCGCAGCTGACTCGCCGTTGATTTTTGCCCCAGACTACGTTGACGGACTGAGCATTCTAATTTGAACTCTGTGTACACCAATTTCACTGCACGTTATATAACTGTCAAAAGGGAAAACCGCTTGATCGTTAAGCACATACAGAAATTCACATAACTGCATGTAAGGCGAAATCTATGTTTTATCTATTATTAAAAATGTAGGTCAGGGTAGTTTAGAGAAATCTGTCTCTAATCCAATTCCTTTGATAATAAGGTTGGTTGACAAAGAACTTTGATTGTCAACGTGATAACTTACTTTGAGAGTTAATTTTATGTAACCTCATGCAAATCATTACAGTAGGCTCTACTGTGGGCTTTAATTCTGACAAAATTGCATATGATTTGTATGTTCGAACTCTTAAACTTATCACTGGTGCCAAATTGTTACAATATTATGTATCCACTGGGAGGAACTAACTGAGATCAAATGACAGCATTTATTTTCAATGAAACTGATTAATTTTTCCGTTAAATCAATATTTATATTGCGTTTTGTATTAGAATTGTAATTAAATTTGGGAGTACGCTACCAGGTGTGGGTTATCCCTTCAGCAACACCAACTAATCTTCTTGATGAATCAAAGCTTGGTACCGTGGAGCAGAGTCAGTCATTAAGCTCGTAGCAGCACTGGTTGCTCTGGCTGCACTTGGAGAATACCCCAACCTACTACTAATACTAAGAAACCGTGATTCTAAACAGGTTAACATTTATTACGTACAGTAACTAATTAAAACTGATAGGTAACGTCTGCTACTATTTCAGCTTAGATACTGCGCTTCATTAATTACTAACAATAAAACACAAATTTCTCAAGTGATAACGACATGTTAAAAGTTATAGATCTCTCCAAAATGGCAATTTTTGAACAATCCGTTTGGCAGTTGTAAATTTGTAGAGTAAAGAATGCATAAACATGAGCGGCAACAAAAGTGCACTCCGGCAAAGGCAAAAATTTCACAACCAAATCGTTCACCAATGTGCTCCATTTCTCCACGCACGCCTCCGCGAATCCCAATTGACCGGCCGCAATACGTCAAATGTTTATTTTGTCGGACGATATCTGAATTACAATAAACAAGGTATAAAAAGGCAATACTTTTTCTCGATAGTCACACTACACATCCTCTTTTCGTTAAGGAAGGTCTACTACCAAATCAAGCAAGATGTACTCTTTCAAATCTGTAAGTACTTTCTAGTTATTTTTACATAATATCAATCAATATAATTGTTTTACGAAGAAAAATACTTAAGTATTAATTTTTTGACAGATCGTGCTTATCGCTGCGGCATTCACCATCGGAGCGGAGTGCAGTGCAGTGGGAGTACCAGCAGTAGCAGCGCCTTTAGTGGCCCCGGCAGCAGTTGGCTACGCTCATGCTGTACCCCAGAACATCCCACCTTATGCGGCTCAGGTTAGCGTGGTCAACAAGGCACTCAACCCTCTCATCGCTGCGCCTGTAGCTGCGCCTTTTGCTGGGCCTTTTGCTGCGCCTTACGCTGCCGCGCCCTACGCTGCTGCTCCTTACGCCGCGGCGCCTTACGCAGCCGCTCCTTACGCTGCTGGCCCATACTTCGCCGGCCCTGCACCTGTGCTGCCTGGACCTTACGCTGGCCCTGCTGCCTTAGCTGCTCCTGCAGCCTATGCCGCGGCTCCTTTCCCATACGCAGCGTCCCCATTAGTCCGTGCCGCACCCTACGGTTACGCCCCAGCGTTCGTACGATAGATTAGAAGAGAACACTCGACTGACCTTCCTTTGGAAAAGACATATCAAAGACTATGGTTATATTTTTTTTATACTTTTATATAAAATAAATGTTATTATAAAATATGTGTGTTTATTGGTAATTGGTTTTGAACTCCTTTGTTCTTGTTTATCTAAAGTATATTTAACCTACTAAGTTAAGTAAGTGTACTCATTCATACACATTGCCCCTGTGACATATACTATATTTTTAGGATTAACATAGAGTAATCTAAAATCAAAGATAGCAGTATATTTAGAAAAGCCTTAAATGTTATACAATACATAAGCTTTAGCTAAGTCCCCAAAGATAGTCAGTGTTTTTCATAAAAATCGATTAATGCAGGCATCATCTGAAGTTGTCATTAATATTAGAAACAAGAGTACAGCCTCGTCAATGTGCCACTATGTCAGCATTTGAAACGACCTGGAACAAAGTACATAAATATGATTTAATTACCTATTATGGTAATTCTAGTTTGATAACAAGTGCTTGTTGCTGTTGTTGTCGCTAAGCGCGGCTGGTGAGCATAAGGTTCTAGGTTCAAATCGGGCAAAGTTTTATTGGGTTTCCATTAAGCATTTCTCAGTAGCAGCAAAGAGCACACCTTCGGGGGTTATAACTTTTTTTTAATTCTTCGCCCCTAACTATCTATTTTTACTGTATCGTAAGTGCGTTTAATAAACATGAATTATCACATATCCACACTCTCCAGACTCGGGTCAAGCATCGCTAATGTCAAACTGTCAATTTACTATATTCCACGGAGAAAATAATAATTGTGTTGACACTGGCAGAATTGTCAAAGGCAGAAAAAAATGTGTATCACTAACATCTTAGGTTGTTTACACCATAGGTACTTTAGGGATTACGAGCATTAACTTTAATGCTGCGACCAGACTCGAATAACTTTACTGCCTACTTATTTCTAGTTTATGAATACAAATTTTGACTAATCTAAAGACATGACTTAGACTAAAGTTAATTTTGATATACCATTCTAGTTTACGTTTACGAATAACATCGAGTATGCATATATGATTGTTATGCTTGCACCATCTCATGTTTCTGGCTCGGCGATTTGCGCTGGTATTGCTGCTGCTGCTGCGGAGAACCTCAAGCGGCGTAAATACAATACCTAATGTAATTGGTACTTGTATTTTTGAGCCGTTTGGTTGTAGTATTGGTAGCTAGCCTTCGATCAATTTAGTCATCTACTCTCATCAAGTCGATTGAGAGACCGTCGTCATTGTGACAAAATAATTTTCTTAAAGTAATCCCCATAATCCTACCAAAGTGAAAGGACCCTTCATTTAAACGTTTATTGAACTTAGTTTAGTCCGTTGAGTCCAAAGCGCTCCTTAAATATTGAAATTAAGTATTATATCAAGTCGTATGTTTTATTTTCGTCAAGACGTTTTTTTTTGGTTTATCATAATTATAATTATCAAATTTTGTAACTTTAGCAAACCAGTATCCAAAAATTTTCTAATCAAGGGTATATCGTACAATTGATCAAAGATAAATAAATAAAATGGTATTAAAATTTAATAATTTATTTACAAAAAGCCGTATAAAAAGCAATCGACTACATTAACTAAACAACAATTATTACACTATTTAACAATAAAGTTTAAGACTAGAATCATTTCCATGCAAATTGTTTGAAGGCAGGCGCAGGGCCATATGGCACGGGAGCGTAGGGGGAAACACTGAAGGGATAAGCTTTAGCTACCGGTACGGGAGCAGGAGCTAAGGCAGGAGCAAACAGTGGGGCTGGTTGTGGTACTCCTACTGGCCTCACAATAGGAGAGAATGGCGCAGCTGGCAGTGCAGGGACGGCACGGGCAAACGCAGGTGCTGCGAATGCAGGAGCGATCCTAGGATATACTGGCGCTGGAGCGGGGAAGATAGGTGCTGGTGCTCCAAAGATGGGCGCCGGCGCAGGAAACACTGGAGCTGGGGCCGGGTAGACTGGTGCTGGTGCTGGGAAAACTGGCGCAGGCGCTGCGAACACTGGAGCAGGAGCTGGGTAGACAGGAGCAGGCGCTGGGAATACTGGTGCAGGCGCAGGGAACACTGGCGCAGGTGCAGGGAACACTGGTGCCGGAGCTGGGAAGACTGGCGCTGGAGCAGCGAAGGCTGGCGGAGGTGGAGGTAATGCTACTGGAGCCGCCACTGCATGTATAGATCTCACTCCGTTCGGGAAGTTATAGAAAGGAGCATACCGAACTACTGATAGCGACCTCACTGCTGGGACGACGTGGCCAATTCCGCTAGCATTACAGCTAGCTATGATGGCGACGGCGGAAATGACCTGTAAGATAAAAAAAGGTAATTGTTATTAAAAATGCATATAAATGACTGATAATTTCAAGCTTTTTTAAGTTGCCGAAATACTTACTAATCTTATGAAAGACATTTTGATTTGATATCACAACTCTATCAGTTGAATGTCAACGATGAAATGTATCGATGAATGTGTTACATGTCGTTATATAGTTCAACTGTTGCAAGCATTACGTCTATGTTAGTAGCTATCGGTTTCACTTTCCTTAGGCAGGACCCATGCATGCTCAATTAGGTGGCGCACGGACACCATCGGTTGCCGAATATGTCAAACTGATGCCCATTCATAGGAATATTATATAACTGTAACAATTAAATATATACTTATGTGCCTCGCACGGCCAACTTGCAGTTTATTTTATTACTATTGACTATGCAATATAAGTAATTATATTTTCAGAAGTTAATTAAGTAAGTGGGTCTAGGCGAAATGTTCTTAATTATTATCTATTTAGCATGTTTTATTTACCATGGACTGTAGGTCAAAACAAGTTTGCTAACGCACACTCTCTTGTTATGATCAAACAAACTGTTTGCTATTATCTCCAAAAATTGGTAAATAGGTCGATAAAAACCCTATCGTCCCCTCTTAACATGTAATCTGCTCCGTAATTTGCTTTATTGCATTGGTTCACTGGGCTGTGGCCTGTGCGTGTCCTACACGTCTTGTGCAGTGCTTTCCACTCTAAGACTTCTAATTTGGGAGAAAAGATAATATTATGACGCGGATTTTTATTTAATGGGGGTTCTTAATTACCCAGTTTGCTACTTAGGCAGATAAGATATTAAGTAGAGGACCACTATTAGTTTTCTTCTATCTATGGCAATCCCCATGTTTTAAAAGGTTATGTATTATATTTCTGCTATGTTCGACTTTTGATAGCGTTAACAGTCAACTCTGATTTAATAAACACGTCATGTATGTAGTGTAATTGAATGTTTTATCCAAATAAGACCACAGTAAGTCGCAGTATATTTATTGACGTATTTATATCTAGCATAATGGCCACATATTTTATAGTTGCGAGATTCTGCATCGAAATAGGTAAAATTATTCAAGTAATGATAGCATTAATATTGTAATATATTCAGCTCTGTTACTTATAACCGTTGTTAAGCTATTAAAATTGTAAGTTCTTAGTATTGTTATAATGAAATATCCATACAAGCATTTAAAGAAAATAATAGGGAAAAGATATTATGGTTGATGTGTAAAAAAATATAATTTTAGCTAGAAGCTCTTAAAACTTGTAACTTCTCACACACTTTTATTTGAAGGGGGACCTTCATGATCCCGTGTTAGTACCTCATCTCGGGTCTTTGCTTTGACCCTTTGGCTTGGACCCTAACCGACTAAACCACCACAGTGTGGTGTTCCAGTCCTTGTGGGAATTTTCTTCGGGTCCTGGGACCGGTAGTGAAACTTGGCATGTCGGCCGGCGCAACCTAACGTCCGCGCCGCTTAGTTAGTTGTTAGGAGCCTCATAAATAATTATCTGAGTTGCGCGCCCCAAACGGTACAAGACTCTGACCAAACATTTACCGCACCCTTACTTTCAGAAAAGTAATGTTTGAGGAGTATATTAAACACTTAACAGATTTATCAAAGTTATAGATATTAATTAATTGAACTGTGCCTATAGAATTGATATAGAATTGGATGTAAACAACGGTCGTGGTCAGACATATGGGAGACAGTTTTTCTAGCGTGGATGTTAAATTATTGGTTCCGTGCCTGAACTTGTCCCGGTTGGTTACCGTCCCATGGGACCAGGAATGGAAAAAGAGTGTACTTGTATTATAATTTGCGCATATACTTGTTGGCTATATCTTGCATAGAAGGCGAGTTTCAATTGAATTTGGCCACGGTGACTGAATGCGGTCAGGAGGACATTATATGTACCTGTATTTATTTCCAGAATCAGTGCAGAAATCTATTGAGTGTCAATCATTTTCGTAACTGTCTGGCTCTCGATATATCACTGTCGCACCAGAAATGCCTGTATCATGACAGATCATAATATCAAATGACTGAATGCGAGTCATTAGAGTTAATACCTGCTACAAAATAGCGGAAAGGCGAAATCGAATCTTGTTTCATATTGAATTCAAGCTGTATTGAATCGAATTGTTTTACTTTATAGAGATTGTTAGTGTTGTGGATTTAAAATCGATTGGTCAGGTATTTACAGAGATTCGATGTAATAAACAAGTGTTTGAACAAGTTTATTACATCGAATTCAGCATCGAGATCTCGGTAGCTTCTTCTTCTAAATTTTGTTTCATTTGGTATGCTCTTATGCCATCTGTCACTCGTTACATTTTAATTCTATCGTTATTTCTAAAGTATTTTCTTTTATTTTTATGGAGTTGCTGTCCTGTTCTAGTTTGCGTTCATAAAATATCTATAACGACATTTATACATTGAAAAACGTTACGAAAATCAGAACCTACTGCATCATGTACCACATTTAAATGTGTTTATTCCCTTTTAACAAAAATATCATACCATAATATTACAACGAAGGTTAAAGCTTTCCTTCCACGAATTCTCAAAATTTTGTATTGCGCCGTATCTTGTAAGATCTGTAAATAGGTACCTATCTGATATCGGAGCACGGTTTGTTTACATGAAAGATTCCCCAAATATCACGTTTTCACTGATAATAGGAATAGTTACATAACACATCTTCTATTTATCAACAACGAAACAGCATGGTGGCTAGTGTTTAAAGACAAGGCTGCAGGAAACGTAACCCAGATATTAGTACCACTTTGACTTGTGCTTCAAATTAACTTAAGAACTGACTGATTTATTAATTTAAGCCGATTAATGGCAATAGATTTACCTCCATTACAGGGGACGACGAAATGTGGATATGCAAAAACATAAGTCACACTTCCCTTTCGACGAGAACCGGCGCAAAACATAACACACATACTTATGTACCTACTCGCTTAAACAGGCCTACAATGTTTAATTTGTTACACAAAAAGCTTTCGACATTTTGACGTTGAGACAATTCGACACATTTTTCTCAGATACCGAGGGTAACCCGAGTTTGGCGTGAACATGTATCACTTGAAACACCCATTATGTAAATACCAATCGCAGAATTAGTTCACGGATGAAGGACGCCCTCAATATTATACGAAGTGAACATAATCACCATGTATGAATCGAATTGTAATTACCAGCCAACGTCATCAGAATTGAGTGATTTGTATTCAAGAGTGCGCGCGGTGATACGGGGAAATGCTCCTACGATCGGATTTGCCTCAAATTGCTTGTTGTAATATCGATGTCATTTAACTAGAGAAACTATCACGTTCGCAAAATTCTCAGAATTCTTACTTAGGTATACACACGTCATAACTGTCGTATCAATAGAATATCAATTAACTATGAACTCAAAAGATAAAAATATCTGCTCTGATTAGTTTAATAGGTTTGTTAGCGTGGGTCAAAGGTTTAATTAATTACTATAGGTACCCACAGCCTCACCTACATTCAACTCCAATGTTCGTTGGAATAATTAAAATTATGAAGAGCGTCATGAGAGTCAATGATGCAAGAGGGGTATGCCAGGGTTGTAGCAATGGAAATCAAACTAAATCTGTCTGTGGACATCTTTATGAAACGCGTGATATAGGTGTTTGTAACATATCATCTTGTAGGTACCAATGGAAATCCTACCAAATATATCCGTGGTAATCTTTAGGAATCGCGTGTGTTGGTTTTTGTTACATATTATCGAAACATTTCATAATAGAATGGTGACCACTAACTATTCTACATAATTTTGTTATTTTTTTCTAACCTGTGACACTGGGCAACGTACATAGTTTGAAAGGCATTTTTTAATTACCACGATTAATGCTTGTAAGTTAAATTATAAGTGACGACGACTTGATTGACGCAGTGTCTAAGCGATTGGTCTGCTGCGCTAAGGGTTGCGGGTTCGATCTCCGCGCGGAGCAAGAATTTGTGTGATCCGCAGATGTTTGTCCCGAGTCTGTGTGTATGTAATATTCCATGTTTGTGAAACATACTCGAGATACAAGCCAAATTCCTAGTGTGAGCCGATGTTTTTATTTAAAATTAGTACCTTTGATTTATAAGAATCTTTCATATCCAGAAAATGGCTTCAACTGACGAACCTTCACCCAGTAGATCGATTGATCTGAGCCTCCACATACGTAGCTACTAGCTACGAGTTACTCAACTTTCAACTATGATCGCAGGCATTAACTACGACGTTAATACAAAGGAAAACCTGAGTAGGTCCCATTTCTAAAGCAACACGTGTTTTGCAGGTGGCAAAGAATGAAAGAAAAGTTTACGAAACACATTTTGAAACACGTGACTTAGAAGTAAGATTGTGTTCAGACTTTCAGTGATTTTATATTACAATGTTCCTTAGAAAGTCGCGTGTTGCGGGTAATATTGCACGTCAGCCCGCAGACCGCCCTCGTTTCCTTCAGTGTGACGTGCGGATCTATGTAATTGAACGAACTCGCACCTGTATTGCAGGCATAGTAAATATTTGATTCGAATGATTAAGTGAAGTGTTTACGGATTGATAGATATTCTATTGTTTTTAGGACCACCAAATAATAGCCGAGAAAATGATGCCGACATGTTTTGTTACAAACGAACCTAAGAACGTCAAACACTACGATTCTTACGCAATAGTGATTTTAATTACATTTAAAATGCTTCATCAATAGCTATGAAGCTACATTTCAGAAAAAGCTAATTTTGATATGCTCTGAATTTTTTTTCACCTATTACGTACTAATATCCTAAGCTTATTTACTTTTGTTTATCTGTAAGATTGTATTCATTGCCTAAATGTGAGATAATAATATTCTATTCAAGGTTTTTTGCGGGAAGCTGTATCCAATATTTAGGGAAGACCCACAAACAAGGTTTTTCGCAGTGATTACGCACTTAGATATGTGTTTATCAATACATTATAGCTGTGTACAGAAATAGGCCAGCCTTATTTCCCCCTTTGTTGTACGGTTTCTTTATGTAACCAACACAATTTACGGCTAAATTACTTTTCCCAAGGACTATGGGGAAACTTCCTTGAAACTAAACACACGTCTTGGATCACGCACAATAACATGCGCAACTTGCTCTTTGTATGGGTTCATACTGATAAGATTAAAAATTATAAGAGCTAATCCTTTGAGAAATTCTGTTTTAGCTTGGTAATTTAGACTATTGTTCAATTGTGGTGAAAGCAGATTGTCGCATTTGTGCTTATCCTGTGTTTTTTTAGGTGTTATTAGATGCTTTTCTACTTAAGTTCGAAGCGTCAAAAATAATCTTGTTTTAATAATTTTCATGTAAATGGTACATAATGAAAAGAAAATCACAGATAGGCTATTAATTGTATATTCTTCAGTATAAAAATGGGCTAAACATCAGTCAAAATTTACTTGTACGCGATAAGAGGGGCAGAAGGGGCGTAGTAAGGAGATGCTGCGTAGTAAGGAGCAGCATACCGGGCGAGTACTGGAGCGGGGGCGGCGGCGACGAGGGGAGCCGCGGCAGGAGCTACGATCCTAGCCGCAGGAGCGACGTATGGGGAAGCAACGTAAGGAGCAGCAGCGGCAACGTAAGGAGCGGGCGCAGCGACCAGTGGAGCAGCGGCAGGGTACAGACCGTTGTAGTTCCTGGCCACGTACTGCGAGCTGGAGGCGGTGACGAAAGGAGCCGGCGCCGCTACCAGCGGGGCTGGTGCCGCCACCAGGGGAGCAGGGGCTACTATTGCGCTAGGCTTGGCGGCAGCCAAGGCTAGGGTAGCAATGAAGAATACCTGGAATTAACAAGGAAACAATTAATAAACTTATAAAATATTTTATAGGTTCTGGACAACACGAGTACAACAAATATAATTAACTAATTAAGTAGATATTTAATTATGGTGTTCCTAGATACTCACAATCTTGAACATTTTGTTAAGGCTTGTTGTTTGTCTGTTGAACAGAAGATGTGAGTGTGATGTCCGAAGTTTGGTGACAATACCTTTTATACGGTAGCGAAGTAAGATTCACCTTGTGTTTGGTTTCGTCACCGATTGCAATGGCTCGTTAGACTCTGGGCACGCAACGGGGACGCGCGACATTACGACAGTAAAGCTGGACAGACTGATAACATATTCAACCACTTGACCAGTTTTGGGCATATTTAGTTTTTTATTTGTACTGTACTAGATTTATGTCGTAGAACTAAACGATTTTGTGATACGAATACGTAGGCGATAAGTGTTATTTTCACATTCACGTAGGAGTAAGCAGAGATTTTCTATTACTCATGTATCGATAGATTTTATGTGCGACATGTTACAGGCGATGAACCTGATGTAATTTTTTTTAAATTAGCTAGCCGTATTTTATGTAGAAAAAAAAATAAAAATAAGTGTCTGAAAGTCACGAATCATGTAAGTAACAATATTTAATACATAGCATCGGCAAATGCCACACACACTACCCATTTTTGACAGTGGAATACCTTTGAAAAAGTTCTTATTAGTTATTAGTAAGTATTCAATAGGCATTCTATTCGACAAAGACGAATGAATGCAAAAGGATATCATGACGCATACAAAAATGTTACATATGCGTCACAGTTTATCAAAGTCAACAAAATAATTACTACTTTTATTTAAATACGTAATAATTGGCTGCCTCGTTGGTTTAGTGGTTGTTAAGCGCAAATGCTAAACATAAGATTCTGGGTTCGAATCCCGGATCGGGCAAAATGTAGGTGGGTTTTCATATTAGGTAATTCTCAGTAGCAGAACGAAGTCTAGATTCGTGCCCGATTGATGGCATTTGGCTTGCCCCTATAACATTGGGATCACATAACAGACGAAATGTGGGTGCGCTTCTGCCCACCCCGTTGGGGAATACAGGCGTGATGTTATGGTGTGTTACCTAATTACGTGCTAAATGATATATTATGTTAACATTAACGTGTGACAATTGATAATAAGTAATATATCACTGTTTTTAAATTATTTTATTCCTTACTTCATTAAAAGTTTTTTTTATACTCAAGTCGGTCACTATGTTTTCATAAAATAAAATCTAGATACACTACTAATTCGTGCAAGTGAATATAACTGTAGTAGATAAGTAGGTACTCGTAGGTATGTATTTTTCAGGAGCCTGGTTATTGTTCTCGAATAATATTGTTGTTGTAGACGTATAGCTTTATTATGCTAAAACTGATTGACTGACAGCAAGGACATGATTTTAAAATATTAATATCACAGTTCATAGCAACTAAATATAATAATCCATTAGGTGTGATAGAGCAATGAGGTTCTCAGATGGGATGTTGGCATAGGTGGCACAGCTTTTTTGGATTTGCCATATCCAAAAATATGCCATATGCAAACACAGCAAACCCCGGTATGCAACTAAAAATGTACATATTAAAAAACCCTCATCTTTTGTATATACGAGTCAGACAAGTCAGTTGACTTATACCTACAGCAAAATGAAGGCATGCCATTTTAAATTAAAACAAAATAAAATCAAGCTAAATCAAATAGAATATGGGCTGAGGTTATTTGAGAAAACTTGAAATAGTACCTACACGTGTAGTTAAATTTACCAAAATATATTGTAGACACCAATATTAGTGTTCCTAATATATTATTCCATGTCACGGTTTTCTTACGTCTAATGAATACGTAACTATCAGTTCAGAATCAGATCGACAGCACTAAAATAGAATTAACACTAAAACATTGAATATGTATTTAGATTCATATTCCATTAATTACTCTTAAAAAGGTGTTGAGTGACTAAAATTATCTGAATAATTTAGAAAACGCTAAATTCAATTGAACTACTCAAAGGCATTTTAAAGGAGAACCTCTAGCCTCTTTTTTAAATCTCCGCATGGTAAATAGAGTTTCAAGCCACTTTCCGTTCCATTTTTAAACAATTAAATATATATACCTATATATTTCTCGGTAGTCGATCGAAAATACCTCTCATTGTGATGATTGTATTTCAGAAACATGTGCTTCTGATCGGAGACTTCTTGGAGACAACGTTCTCATTATGGCTGAAGAATGTTGATCAATCCATCGTTATTTATTTGGCGATGCGCTGTAGTCCTATAGATAAAGGTTACATATTTCTTATATATTAACTAGCTATGAATAATTTAGAACACACGTCATTGTTAGTAAGTAGGAGGCGAGTCTGAATGTTTTCTCTCAACCCGGAATATTATAAATACAGTTAAGGTTTTCACGACATATGAAGTAACGTATATTAAATATGATACCGCATTAATAAGATAGTTGTTTCAGATTTTAGTCTGCTGATATTTTTCTATTTCTCCATATATGTGTTGAAAGTCTTCTTGAGTCGCTGTCGTCGGTATGTCGTCATGAGGTTTAAAAATTAATATTACAAGTCCATCACACAGCTTGATAATAAATTCATGGAAAACCCCTTGCTCGTCATTCAAATGTCACTTTCATTACATTACTTTATAGGCCCAGTGTCATTAACAATGTGGCACACGTCTTCTAACCAACTCAACAGTTGCGCAAGTAATACTACGTCTAGTCGGCCTAGACCGAGACTCTCAACAATGTAATAGTCATAGGATGATTCATAAAGAAAACACTTGTTTACAAAAGTATAAATATTTCTATATTATCTCATTCTTAAACATATTTACAAAGTGCAATTAAATTAACGAGTGCACAGATTGACTAATATTTTCCTGTTATACTTTGGGTGGCTTAGTATTAGGCCTGGGAAATGGGTTGATTGTAGTAACTTCAATGTCTCTAACATTAGCTCTTCTATTTTGAGGATGAACACTCTTCACCTTCACCAGTCGAACGGGCCTTACTTTTACGGGTCTTAAGATGATTCTTGTGCTAGTCGCCGGCACAAATGAATAGACATGTTTCACGATCTTTACATGTGCATGACTTTTGTGTAGCGGTGGTGGAGTTATGTATGCCAACGGTACAGGAACTACTTCTACTGATGTTTTCAGCTTTTGAGGCTTAGCTCTCTGTTGCGGCCATGGCTGCTGTGGAGCCTGGTACACTGGGCGCGTGTTCTGCTGCTGAACCTGAGGGCGAGGTTGCTGCGGTTGTTGTGGCGATTGGTACTGAGGCCGAGGTTGCTGTGGTGGCTGTGGTTGTAGTGGTGGATACTGCGGTTGTGCTTGATGTTGCGGGAATTGAGGCTGAGATTGTTGCAGTGGAAATTGAGGGTGAGGTGGCAGTGGTTGAATTTGCGGCCGAGGTTGCTGTGGTTGGAATTGCGGGCGGGGTTGATTAGGCTGGAATTGAGGACCTGGCTGCGGGCGAGGTTGGTTTGGCTGAAACTGTGGACCAGGTTGGTTTGGCTGAAACTGTGGACGAGGTTGGTTTGGCTGGAACTGAGGATTTGGTGGCGGCGATGGCGCCCCATACAGTTTGAAATTCACATTTTCGTTAGAAGGCAGTGCTTGTACAAAGCTGTTGTCACTGCTCGATGGTATAGGTGTTGTAGGCTCGGGCTCTTGTGTTGTAGTTACTTCGGTTTGTGTTGTTGACTGTGTGGTTGGTTCTTTGGTATTCTCATCAGGTACATTAAAGGCTTGTTCCTGGGGTATAAAGCCAATGTTTGGAGGAAATCCGAACGGATATGGCGGTAACAAAATAGTGGCGACAGGAGCAGCAGCGTGAGCAGTTGCAACGGCGATCGCTATGTTTGGTTGGATTGGAGCTTCTTGAGTTGGTGGAGGGTTAACTGCGACGGGCGTATTTGTTGGCTCAACAAATACTGTTGGAGGAGGACCCACGTGAAATACTGGCTGAAGAGGAGGAGGAGCAACGGGGGCAACAACTGGCGGTACCACCAAACGGTTAAAGGTTCTTTGGAAGTATTGTGAGCTGGCAGCCGTGACCACCGGAGCTTCTGGTCCTATAGCAGCCACAGGTGCCAATTGTGCCAATGCACCCCCATGTACTCCTGAGCTTCTCACCAAACCACATACTGATGCCAATAGTAATACCTGAAAAAGCCAAAAATTATATAAAATATAATTAACAAGACCAGACAGTTAAAAAAATTCAAAAAAATATTGATAGTAAAATATTTTTACCGTTCGAATCATATTGAAGGCCCCCTTTCCTGGCCGCTTTTGATATTATAATGCGGGCGTTAGAATATTGGACCCTCGCTTTTATATAGGTGTAACAAATTTTGCATCGTGGTGAGGCAACGTAGCGGGTGTCGCGGAATACCTAATGGTACTATGGGTAAGGACACGGACCTTGATGGCTACAAAAATCGTATTGAAAACGTCGTGGGAATAATAACGATGGGCCATTTGGAAAGTACCAGTGTACCAGACAACACTCGTAATATTGTATTTGCCTATTTATCGCTCCCACTAACCTACATTAGGTTGCTTAATTGGCATATTCGTTGAGCTGTCGATAGGTGGTCAAAGCAATGTAAACTACAGAATTTTTAATAGCTAATCTATTGCGGGTAAACCGCAGGTTTGCCTGTCAATTGCTTGTGTGCACAGTGTGTTTGTTTATTTTACCATCGTGTTCTAGGACCTAGGAGTAGATATACACAATACTTATACATAATGTACATACACTATAGAGCAAGTATTCGTACGTTTATACAAGCTGAGCTACAGTGATGCGATAATATGTTTTGGACTTTGGACAAAACCATTGCTGAAAATCAGATGTTGATGCAACTTTCTACTGCATAAATTTCAGCCGATATCTCCATATAGTTTTGTGTTTCCTCACAATATTTGTAAGCATATTCTATATCCATATGTTTCATAGTGTGCAATAAAATGTATTCATTCAATGATTTTTTAAATTACACCTGGACAGTGTACTACTGCGTCTTTACCGTACCTATACACTACACAACTAACTAACCATGATGTATCTTCGAAAGTATTCATGACATTTGTCATTTTATATTCGATATTATTAAACAACAGTATCAAAGCTTCTCGAAAATTACCCAAAACAAGGACTCAAAGATGGATGTACAGATGTACACCCCCACGCGATTGTTTTAATGACGAGTTGCTACAAAAAGGTAATACAGCGTAGGCAGGCGGACCGACATGATCTTAAATATTTTACAACAGACAACCGTAAACTTTGGATTACAATAATAGAACAGTATATTTGTAATCTTAACTGTGGAAAACAAAAGCTGTTTAATAATTAATTAGATTTTCGTAAAAGATGCTCGAACAGAGTTTTAAGGCTCTTTACTTCAAGGTTGAATCAAACATTAGTAAAGCGTGATATATTTTATCAATAATTTTGGCTTACAGACCATTTGAGTTATTTGGTTAACATGATTTAATAAATAAAAGTACCTGCTTGATATTATATAGAAGGAGTAAAGGAATAAAATTTAATATTTTAAACATCATTATCATCAGCCTAACGTCCACTGTTGAACAAAGGCCTCCACTTCTTTTACAAACATGTACTTTATCATCATCATCAGCCCGTTGAAGTCCACTGCTAGATAGGCCTTTCACAAAGTACATAATATATAATTATTTTATTTTGTTTTATTTATAGGAGTCAAACAACCAGCTACATTATATAATACCAAGGATTCATTTTATAAAAATGTACACATAATCAACTTATTGATCTAGATTTCAAATAATATAATCATTTATCGCCTAAAGCCTATAATAAATTGGAACATAGATATATTTTATATAGCGCCTGGTTAATTGTTTCGCCACCGTCTGTCTGACATAGCGTACAAACCCTTGCAAGTACCACTTAGGCGCTGTTGCTAAATCAACAAGTGCTAGTAGTATCCTATAAGGCGCTCGTCAGACAGCCTTTGTTTGTGTGGTTGAAATATAGAAATAAAAAGTATATTGATTCAATACGAGTAACTATAACATCGTTATTGGAATCTTTAAAACTGTAAAGTAAGCAGGTAAGCATAAATGTTGGTATTCTTGTAAGATTTCGACTTATTATTATTACGAATATATACTACGGGTAACTACATAATAAAAACTATACAAATGAATTGTAACTGTAGTTTTAGCTTCGTATAAATATATTACAATAGCTAGGTATATGGTAAACATCCAACTGTTTAATTGATCCAAATGTTTTCAGCCTAGACCTATTTTTATGTAACAAAACAGCATGAAGTCCAGAGTCCTTCACTAGTCCTTGTGCTAATAACATTAATTTGTAGAGAGACTCGACGACATAAATAAAAAAGCTTCCTCGTTACAGGAAATTCATTAGCTGACGACGAATTCCGAATGGTGTCAATTATTGGCAATTAACAAGTAAGGACACCTTTTTCTCTTGTATAGATAACAAAAACAACAATGTCAAGAAATGTCAGTTTGTTAATGGGACATACGAAGTTACTTGGCGCTGTTCAAATTCTTCAGATCCCTGGCGAAAATAATATATTATTGTTAAATGATATTAGTGTTAACACCCTTAGCGCAAAGTGTAAAAAAATCAAATCCTGTAGTACATTGAGTGTTTTTGTAAACAGTCGGGTAAAAACCAATAATATATTTTTCTAACTTGATTATGATGTGAATTATATATAAAGTAGCTATTATGTGGTTTTGTTGTGTGTTACTGTTCTGATTTCTTTATGCATCTATTCTTTAGGCAATCGTTTATATTATTAATAAAAGGTGTTCCAAATAAAAATTAGTCCAAGCATTCAAAAAATCCATTGTGGACGGAAATACTTAACATTACAAATAATTTCTATACAAAAAGTAGGTAACCATTCCTTTGAAGTGTTGTTTACACATTTCTTAACATACGCGGGTACTTAACGATTTGATAAAATTATTTTCCAACAAAATATTGGGCTTTGATGAAGCCCGTAGCCCCAAATAAATGTAGGTGCTAATTATTTAGGTGGTAACAAATATCACGGGCTACCTTAATGAATATTGACTATTCCATCGAGGTTATTATAGCTTTTTTTACATAATTTGCATTTTATTTTTATAAAAAAAACGTCGCCCCACACTAGGATTTTCTCCTGTGTCGTGGGTGAGTTTCACAAACACGAAATGTCACATACGAGTACAACATCCAAACTCGGGACAAACCTCTGTGGTTCGCACAAAGTTTTGCCCCGTGCACGAATCCTACCTGCAATGCATGCAATGCCCAATGCATTCGTCGTCAAACCAATATAATAATATACATAATACACATTTAAATTCATGTTATAGTTATATTAATTAGACCTCATGTATGGGTAGGTAGATAGATACTATTTTTGTCCTCATCATGTTGTTGTTTAGTGCTTTTTCCTAAGCGTCACTTGTAATGTAACCTTCATACTATTGCACTCGTTTATAATGTGATCGTACTATCAAATTATGTCACTATATTCATACATACATAAAGTCATGCCTGTTTCCCAGGTCTCTACCTACCCCGGTAGAAACCACGAATTAGGCTCACTCTACTTTAAGATACGACATTTACATTATTTTGATTTGTTTTTTGTATTTTTAATTGGTTAATCCTCTGCATAAGGTATTAAAAGGCAGTTTTACCGGCTACGACTTTCATATTGGTAGACATTCAATTATATTCCTGCGGCCGTTCTTAGTAACGTTCGATAAAGATGTCCATATTAGGCAGTGAACGCTTCAGGCCGACCTTAATAGCTTATCTGTGTAGTGCTTATCCATATTTAAGATGATTAAAGTTTCAAGTGCACTTACGAGTATGTTTTTTTGTTCATGTTAGCAGATAACGTTTTATAGTTAATTGCAATTTATTTTTCAGCTTGTGTTGTCCCTCTGCAGGGAAAAGACCTTGCTTCCATTCTTCCACTTTATTCGATCGTGTGCTTAAGATGACCAGTCTCTCCTGTAGGCAAACAACTCATCATGCCACCGACTTTTGGGTCTGCCGCAATGACGCCGTATATCTTGTGGGACCCAGTCGGTGCAAATTTTAGCCAATAACTCATTGGACAAGCGGCAGACATGTCCGGCCCAGTTCCATTTAAGCTTGGCAGCTTTTTTGTAAATTTATTGCTTCTTATATTTTAATAACATTTCCTAATAAAAGAAGGAAAAACAAAGGAAAAATGTAAGCACAAGATCACTCTTCATAACATCTTTATTTAGCTATAATCAACAACCAGTGTAGAATTAAGTCGTAGTATCACAATGGGTTCACGTAGCGTATTCCGGCTTAGTAGGCAACGATAGGGGCTGAAGCGGCAACGTAGGGGGCAGCGTAAGGAGACCCAATGTAGGGGGCGGAGAAGGGGGCAGCGACTACGGGTGCAGCGGCAGGCGCAACGTAGGCAGCAGGAGCGGCAACGTACGCGGCAAGGCCACTGTTTATGCGGTGGTAGTACTGCGAGCTGGTGGCGGTGACGATTGGGGCGGGGGCTGCGACCAGCGGAGCGCTCACCAGAGCGGGCTTGGCGGCGGAGATAGCGACGAGCGCGGCAAGGACAACGATCTGGAAGAAGGCAACACTATTAGTTTCACTGAAGTGCTATATTATGTTATCCATGAAACAGTGGTCGGTAAAGTTTGGTTTGGAGATAATATTTTATACAATTATTTGAGCGTTTATCCTTATACTGTTTGATAGATTTTGATTTATATATATACTTTTCCTATTGCATAATATAAAACACGAGACAATAATTCCAATGAAAGTTACCAAACTAAAACTTTAAGGATTATATTCACTACATTTTCTTTTACTTTTTCACTAGCATTTCACTTTTATTTCAAAGGATGAATACTCACAAGCTTCATCATTTTGGTGGATGGGTTGGTAATGCTGGTACTGCTAGAACAGGACTCGTACCGATAGCTGGTTCGTCAGTACGTTATATACGTCGCAGGCGCCGAAGATGGCGCAACCGTCCATCCTCGCGAGGCTTCTGGCATTGGCCGACGCGTGATCTGCGCACCAATCTACATCGGGATTCATCAAAATTCACGTGAGCATTTATATTTTATTGCAATTCACTTGTCACCAGTAAATCTTTTACTGTGCTCTCAAAACGATTAAGATAGGAATGAATTAGTGTATCTTTGTAATTGCATCAACTGTCCAGAGTCATGCCGGAATACGCTTTTTAGGTACGTATACGACTTTTAATGTATTTTGTTGCAACATGATTTCTACAAATGTGGCAATTGTTTGGGCATGATTGTTGTGTATGTGTACCTACCTATGCATGTGATTTTTGTACTGAATGAAGTAGTATGTTAATCAGGAAGTCCCGTATATAAAGGGTGCAAGCCTATTTTAATTTATCGGACTTTAATCAAATGCGCTACAGAATAACTACATAAATCGCTCGCGCTGTAAAATAACTGGTAAAGCATAATATGAAAAGGTCACATTGGTACTAATCCGACTGAGACCATAGTTTAAAACGTAAAGCCTTTTATATAGTTACGTTCTTTATTAATGAAGACTTCATTGTCGGGCTAGTTTTACCACACAAGTTTGCAAACACATAGATGACCAAGAAGAAACATGTATGGTGCTATGCGACACAATACAAATATCTATAAGTAAAAACCTAATATCATTCAGTTCTGAAAATAGACACAATATTTTTTCTAAATGGATTAAGGAAATTTGAAAAATGATGGACACGAGCGGGACTTGATCTCGCGATATTCGCTGTACCGTGTCTCAGCCATGATACTATGTCTTTTTTTATTGTTCAATCTTAACTTGTATTCGATACTACAAGGCGTCAGTACGTAAGGTATAACGTTAACACACGTATCTACAACATAGAATAAGCAAAAACACAATTACGAGAAAAGTAATTAATTGCGTAACGACAATTTAAGCAAATTGGATTGGTATCGCGTTTCTTACACGATATTCGAACAACGTGCGCTACAACGTGACGCGATATTGAATGAATCGTGTAGCCCTTTCGGAAAACGTTTTTCTTGACGGTTTTAACTGGGTATTTAAGACTGTGAGTTTATGCGTCACGTGTGCCTACGCATTTGTGCGGCGGTGTCTACGCAGGCAGATTCATGACGGTTTTAAAACAAAAGTATGTTTTTGTTGGCCCCCAAATGTGCTAAATTAAAACTGTCCAAAGGTTGATTTCAAGAGTCATTGATAAGAATCAGAAAAGTCTCCGGTTCAAGTTTTCTTTATCAATTAGAAATTAAAAAATTCTAACGTAATTTTATGGCGTTTACATAACTATCAGTCGAATTTAATATTCATAGTTAAGACAGAACGACGTATGTTGGGTCAACTAGTTTCCTATAAATCATTATAATACAGAACTAGCATGTATTGACTAGATTCATTCAGAAGGAAGACTAACAGCGCTTTGAATGACATGCCTGATACCTGCATGTTACGTTCAGCTTTCATACTAAACAATAGCTTTCATAGAAACTAATTATGGTGGCAAACATTTGTATAGAGACAATGGCCAGCTGAGGACGAAACAAAAGATTCGGTAAGCGATTATACATTCACATACATTAGGTCCGCTCTCTGTGTCGCATTCGTTTATATAAAGGGATGTCTAGCTCGCAGTTGCTAGAAGAGGTACTGTTCTATTGAGTACAATACGTAATATTTACACAAAAGGTAAGTTGTCGTTTGATTCCGAGGTTTCAGTAGAATTAATAAAATTATGTAAGTATAGGCTTTCTTTATATCAATGTTTATGAAGACACTATTTACATTTTGGACTCAATATACAGTATTGACATGTTAGTGCCTATTAAGGGTGTTTAAAAATATACTATAGTATATGGAGGTAACCGACACCTGGATTAACACATAGGCTTTTTATCCCAAAAAAATGTAGCAGGTAACACCGCGGGGTGCAGCTAGCGTATAATATAATAAGTACTGGATAATTTACAATCAGTCGGCATTGTTATCTTACCGACCAAAAGTGTCATTAAATGTTAATATATAATAAAGAGAACCTACCCTGTTCCTAAAACCGATCAGATATGGATTTACGACATGATACTCCACATAAAGTTTCCTAACTAGCATTTTTTTCTTCTCAGCCATTCATACCAACTCGCTCGTAATCCCCGAAGTAGGCAGAGGTGTTATTAATCAGTAGTTTATATAACCATATTCTGCGTTCATCATGAGTCTATAACAATCTATCAGATCTAGACCAAGTTTGTCGCCAGTTTCAACTGCCTTTAGCGGAGACGGAAGGAAGTGAACCTTTTACTCCGTCCCACCACGGAAAATATTCAATATTTAATCGTTTTTACCGTAATATCATATCCAGAAACACGCATACATCCATGAAGAGCTTTCGGGACATTTTGCTATTGCGTAACAATAAGCCGGGAAAGACAGTCGAGCCGGGGACTGTCGCCACCCCAGAGTGCATGTGACACCTACGATTGTCACCTCCGAGGACAACGTCCACTCCATATTCGGTTATGTAACGTAACCTATCTTTTTTCTTAAAACATTTTTACGTTTTTTTTCGTTTGGATGTTATTATAAGGGTAATGTAATACAAAGCGGGTATTGTAATACGTAACGTGACCTTTGGATAAGGGTAACTTACTTTCTTTTAATAATATTTTACTTGTGAATTGTCTTTGAGGCTTTTTCAATTATCACATTAAATAACAAGAAAAGATCCGGAAAAATTGGGTCAGTCTGAAATTCGTTGCGTCAATAAGTGATAAACTTGACTTACATTTGATAGCATTGGCAAACAAAAATATATTTTCTTAATTGATACATACGACCTTATACTGTCAACCTTGTCGACATACATAAACATATCTACTTACATATCGACACAACTACCCTCGCTAGTCATCTTCACGCGGGACAAACCTACTTTTAATTACTGATACGTTTACGTTTCATTCTCAAGCAATTCTAGCACAACTCGAACTCATTACTGTGCCGTTTATATACAAGGCCTTTGTGACTAGCTGTGTTAGTGTAATTGATCATCACGCCTTGTTTGCGATGTATGTTGCATAGAGCAGAACTACTTGTTAACGACTGCACACAATAGAGGCGTAGGTTTTGGCGACTGGCCAGAAAATTGGAATAAAGTATCGAACACAGACAGGTTGGCAAAGAACAAAAAAAAACTAAATATTAATTCACTAAATATTGATAAAGGACTTGACCTAAATTACGTTTGTAGAGCCTAAAATGAAAACTATGTTGAGAGTTAACAAAACTGGCGTTTACGTTTGTAAAATGACAGATGAATAAAATAAAAGATACGCTTAAATAATGGGCTCCTGACTGAATTTGGGTTACGGCAAATTGTATCATCTGAGACTAGCCAACTACACAGGAGATATTATAGTGCACAAGTATGCGCTCAAACACATTATTAAATATTAACTAATATATTATTTTAACTATATCGCCTAGGCGACCTAAAGGAACTAACAAGCATAAAAAGCTAAAAGAATGGAATATGAAGAGGGGCACAATTGAACGTAAAAGTTTTAAGCAGCAAACAAGAAAAATAAAAAATGGTACTGTGAGGAACTGAGGATTAAAAAGTACCAAAATAATACGTTGATCATCATATATACCGATATTTTGTATAGAATTGTCACCTTAAGAGGACCTACCTCATAAACAAACTATAAAGAAAAAGGTAAAAGAACTTACCAATAAAAATCAAGACCTATATTCTTTTTTCCTGAAATATCTTTTGAGGTTTCCTAATTGTACGAGCTCTTAATTATGAAGAGAAAAGGAGTCTGTGTATTTGTTTCCATCGGAAATGGGACATACCTGCGAGGGCTTCAATACAGTAAGTAGTTAGGTAAGTTTTGTATAAGAATGCTCCACGTGGTGTCGACAAAGGCTCACATGCCTGGATTTATACAGTATATGCGGGATTTATACATCAATAAGGTTGTTTGTTGCGGGCAAGCGGTGGATGCAAATGGCAAGTTGTTGTTCATTGTGGTGTTATAAGGGGGGACGTTTACCGGCTGATGATGATGATGATAAAGGTTGTTTTTAACTCATCGTTTATTATTCACTAAATTTTGTGTAATATGAGTTCAATTGAAACTTCAAATTCTTAAAAAAAGTGTGTGCAGAGCTAGGTTTATTATCTTCATCGCGCTTTTGATACAGATTTTCATACACAGCTCACAACAAAATATCACCTTTACTTTTTTCCTTGGTCTTGGTTCACAGCTGTAGTAGAGTTGTGTAGGTTTTAATTATTGAAATAATTGTTAATTAGATACTAGTCATGCCAAAAAGGTCTTAGGATTAAATTGCAATTAGTTGGTTTTG
This sequence comes from Abrostola triplasia, assembly GCA_946251915.1. Classification (NCBI taxonomy): domain Eukaryota; kingdom Metazoa; phylum Arthropoda; class Insecta; order Lepidoptera; family Noctuidae; genus Abrostola; species Abrostola triplasia. Next base: position 6,446,500 of record OX276433.1, read on the forward strand.
CATTGAGTAGGTTCTTGCTCACAAAAATATTGTAACAGTTTCATGTTTGGCATGTGATTATTTCGCATATACTATTCTACAACCTTCAAATGCTTTTCTGTCGATAGAAAGTTCTAAACAACAGTGTTGATTTCTAGTGAACAAAGACGATGTTGACGCAATAGACTCTGGGGACGCGTGTAAGGAAACTTTTAGGAGCGAGTGGATCGCGAAATTTCCATTAGCTAATTATAATATTAGTAAACCTCCAAATGTACTTGACGACAAAGACAGTCCAAACAGCAAGGCCGCTATTGTATGCACCCTATGTAAACAAGCCCTGTAACACATTCGTGGTATTGATACGTATTGATTTTTTATGTGACGCATATTTTCTTCCCACTTTAATTATTATAGTTTCCTCGATATTTTTTATGGCTACTTACTCGGTGCATGTAGGGAGCCTCGTCGAGTCATAGAAGTTCTTCCGACGTAACCTAGGCGGGCAAACTTACTACCATCGTGTATAAGCGAATCCCTACATCACAATATGGCCTTTTCCGAGTGACATTTGGCACTTGACAATAAAAAAATCAACATCTACAAATTAAAGCGCCATACAAGCAACTACCACACTCACAATGCTATTCAAAAGGCTTTTTTAATATGTATTTGAAGTGTGTAGTATCGGTAAACGATATTTCTATAATTATAATTATGACACACACCTGCATATTTAGTTCATAACTGCAGATGAATGCAAAATCAAATGTTAGATGTTTATGACGTCACAACAGTTACTTTTATGTCACAGTATTATAGATGATTAGCGATTTTATGGATGACGATTGGATAATGACGGATAGATCGATGATAGCAGGCTGGTGCTATAATAGGATGTCGAACATACTTATGCCGTTTTAAAGTAGGTAGGTTAAGTAATAGGTAACTATTATTAATAAAGAAGCAGATTTCAAAATACATAAAATAACATCACGACTGTATTACCCGAAGGGGTAGGCAGAGGTGCACATATAATACACCCACATTTCGCCAGTTATGGTTTTAGGTCCCAATGTGATAGGGGGCGAGCCTATTGCCATCAACCGGGCACAAATCTAAACTCCGTGCTGCCACTGGAAATTACCTAATGGAAAAACCCAGTAATACTTTACCCAACCCGGGATTCAAACCCAGGACCTCGTGCTCAGCAGTCGCGCTTAGCGACCTCCAGACCAATAAGGCAGCCTTTAAAACACCTTTAACAGAAATTTTTGGAATTAATAAAAATTAAGAGTGGTTGATAATAAGAAAATACCACGACATTATTTATGTAAATGTATTAACATTTTAGAATGCTATTGTTAGTATGTAGTAATCGTCGCATCTGTAATCATTGCTAATACTCGTTGTTAACCCACACAGCGTGCATAATTGCATCGTATTGTTAATACTTACGTAGACTCCGATTGTGCGGTGTTATCGTCTTTGTACCGACGTATTATAGAGGCCATCGCACGTCATTTACCTTTTTTCAGTAATTGAATTCAGTAGTAACATTGTTCTGTCATAAAAGGGCACACACTTTGACGCATCAAGAGTATTTTTGTACTGGCAGGTGTTATATGACTACGTAGTGCTATGTATGTATATAATTGTTTTATATCGGAAGAATAAACTATTTGTTTTCGTGTAACTTTCAGCTAGATACTTGCTTTGTAGATAATTCAATTAAAGACAAAAATTCAAAATACAATACCTTGTGGACACGGATTACACATACAATGACCGTCCATCGCCACTGCTAAATTATATTAATTATAATGGTGAAATTTACTTATGGTGATTGCCAAAATTGGGCAGACTGCCTCTCTCTCCTCTGCCTACAACTTCGATGATTATAATTACATACCTATCATAAGTTTGTATTTATTTAGGTATACGAGTGCCTCGTCAACCTATAGGTTCAAAGAAGCGCTATTGCGGCTCCCAGACTTCATTGCACTGAATTGATTCTAGCAAAAGGCACGTGTACGGCTATGCGGCAATCTTGAGCCAACGGCACTGTTCATACTAACTCATTAGTAAAGTGCATGACCTGATTTTGCACGAAAAGCGCATAGTGGTCCACCAGGGAGAAGCGGGAACACAACGCTGATGGATGAGACCAGTCGTTGCTAACTGCGCTAGTTCCACATGGCTTCAATGCATAATTAAACACTTCGTGGTTGGTACTTAAGTTAATTAGTTGATAAAATCGCCTAAATGCCTAGCAAATCGAAATCCGTGGTCTCTGCCTACCCCTCTGGGAAACAAGCGAGACTTTATGTATGCTATTATACGTGTATGTAAAATAGCCAAAATCTGAGTGTAGATTATAAGGGACCACTTCTTACTAAAAGGAATTTCTGATGAATGATTGCCCTTCCTTTGTTTTTGCCTCTCTTCTGTCTTTTGTCAGTCGTATCTATCAGTATGTTATCCTTAGCTTTAAATATAATGCAGAAGTTATAGGTACCTACTTAAGCTTGTATGTATCGATGTAAGCTACTACACTAGGCTAGACTAGGACTCTCTCAGTATGTTAATGTCATTGGTGATGAACTTTTTCCAAAAATGTATGTCAAAAATATCATTTAAAGTAATTGACACACCATTTGTGACCTGTAGCGTGGCCCAAAGTTGATTACTTTATGGGATTCACGTGCCAGAGGAAGCAGATTATAGTTTAACTCAATTGGTTACGCAATTAAAATTCTCGTTGCCAAGGGATACAAGGCTTAAGACTGTTAATTTTCCTGCTAGATCATTTATACCTTTGGAGGTTAGTAAGTGAACAATTGGCCTTATTAAACTGAGATTTTTAAAAGTAAACGAAAAGTTGCGTTAACAATAAGAGTATGCGATAAAACTACCGAAAATAATATTTCCAATTCCTCGTATGCTGACCCTGTTTCCAACTTTACTAGGCTACAATTATTAATCACTACATAAACCTACGCAGCTAAACAAACCTGCACGTTGATTGAATAAAACTTGATTTGATAATAAGTTACGTGCGTCTAGGGGCGCAGTCACGTGACACACACCACCTTGATCACGTTTTCATAACTACACGTCTCAGGCGTCACCATCTTTCATTAGTCGGTGCTTTATTACCATATCGAACGAAACATCTCTAATCTCCAGCATTAATCGATACGAACACGGACTAGCAGGCAATAAAACACACACTAAAATTACAAGTGTTTATTTACTACTGACTTATCGTCCTGCTAATTTAGCGAGTTAGTAATAATTTAACACATTTTAATAATACTCCCCCTACCTGCGAAGTCTTGATAGTTTTCTGTGACGTATGTAATTTTAGCTCATAATAATTACGAATGTAGGCTGTGCTTCTATTGAAATATATTGGTCTCTTTTATGTGCACGTTTATTTAATAATGCTGTGCTATAATAGTTTCAATTTGCAAAGATGTCATACAAATTCATGGTAATTTGTAAGTTTAACATTGGAAACGTGTATGTGCCCTCAAAGCTAAGGCACAACAACTTCAACACTAAGTCTGAATATGTTAAATGTGGTAATTGTGAATGAACAATCACGTCACAATAACATGAGAAGTCAGTAAATTCTGACGCCATTATTACATTACAAATGGTACTTGTATTACGACTATTATGCCATTATTTAATCATAAAGCCTTTAACCTTTAAGAATACATAATACACAAATTAAATTTAGTAACAATTAGAACTGGAACCTGACCTACCTAATATGACCAATGTGAAAATACAATGAACCGGTCATTCATAATTTCATGAGCTTCGAGTTGGAAATTAAAAAAGGACATTGTATCGAATAGAATTTATTCAGATAATTGCTGATATAATAAATTACATATTTGTAGGCGAAGTCAGTTTCCCGGTGTTTGTTTTACATATCAACGCACGTAGTAAGAGTATGGGGCTGCGTATGTGTAGGCTGAGTAGGGAAGAGCGTAGTCGTATGTGCTGTAGGAGTAAGCGGCGGGCGCGGTGTAGGCCGCCGATATGTAAGGCGAAGAGTATGCAGCCACCGCTGGGTACTCCACCACCAGAGGCTTAGCCGCGGCGAAAGCCAGGAGAGCAGCGAACAACACCTGGAAGGCACACGTAATGTTACAAACACGAACACAGAATATGGATTTGTTTATTTTCAAATTGTCTTGTCCTTGATTTCAAAAAGAGTTTTCGAAAGGTTTTGGCTAGGATTTTTGTAATTGTTTTAATTTAGGTTATAATCATATAATACCTACTATCATGTTAGAAAAATGAGGTTCACTAGCCAATTATAAAAGACACAAAATATTTTTTTTATTATTATAAAATGTCTTGAAAGACACTTGACTACTATCACAATCTAGGCTACTAAGTAATTTGTTTTTAACTTAAATTGCTAAATTATCATTATACTAAGAATGATTGCAACAAAATAAAATATTATTTGTATTTTATTAAGACTTCAATAATGGCTATAATAAACCACATAAATAAATAATTAAGATAAAGGTACTTACAAATTTGAACATGATGATTAAATTGTTTTGATTTGTTGTGGGATGCAACGAGATAAGACACAAGATCTGGTGTGTAATGATTTATCAGACAATCAGGAGGTCTTATATACAAGTGGTCAAGTGTAAGACAATGAATTGTAAGGTAGTGTAACCGGATAAGTGGCCGAAATATCCTCATTTGAAGCATTAAGAATTATGCTCACGTACAGCCTTGCACCGTGTCAACAGTGGCCGGCCAAATATTAGACCAAGGACATAAAAAGACGACACTATTTTTTAAATATTATATACTTGTTAAAATGTTGGCTAACATACGATTTCACGTTGTCGAAATGATTATTTGTGTGTTGAAATTGTATCGTGTCATTTTTATTAAGACGTCTTTTTTGGGTTTGGCTGCCTCGTTGGTCTAATGGCCACTAAAGGCGACTGCTTGGTGAGGTCCTGGGTTAAAATCTCTGGTCGGAGAAAGTTACACTGGGTTTTTCCATTAGGTTATTCTCAGTAGCAGCACAGCCCGGTAGATTGCAATAGAGTCGACTAATATATTGAGACCTAAACATAACTAGCGAAATGTGGGCGTACTATAATTGTGTGCATACTTCGGGGAATACAGGTGTGATGTTATGTATTTGGTTGAAGTGTTGTGGAGTGTAGAGCCTAGTTATACATTATAGTAATCATAGCCTTCATAACGTGATTATACCTTTAGCAGTCAGCCTCGCTACGATCCTTGTTGACTGGCCAATTTTCACATCACGACCTATCCTGCTTTCAATTAACAATTAGCTCAGGGTGATACGAAGAAGAAGGTGGAAGTATTTTTCACATACCACCATAACTAACTAAAGCTAATATCTAGTTTTAGAATATCACCTAATAATTATAATTGGGTTACGGAAGAAAGATGAAAGGCTTAGTTTAAAGTAATTACTGTTGATAGGTATGATTAGATTGGTATATTTAATATGTTAACGAAAAGGCTAGACTGGTAACATAAGTTGTTTGCTTGAGTTTTCTCTCCAAGGTTAAAAGCCGTACATACGATTCTTATCCGTAATATTATGAACGCGAAAGTAAGTTTGCTTGTTACCTTTTCACGACTACACCACTAAACCGATCATTATGAAGTACCGTACGTTGTCCGTACCGTTGTTGTAGAAGAACTGAAAAGGTCATAGTAAAGAACCTTTAAATATCAATTGCTTTTGGCTGCTAGATAGCGCTTCATGTCTTTCGAAATTCAAATTTAACGCGGGTGACATCGCGAGGAATCCCTAAGGGTATATTATTTTCTCCTATTGATTATTTTACTCTTTCTGATAAATACAGTACGACGTTTGACGGTGGGTGTATATCGAAAGGATCGCCTCTGCCTATCTATTTAGAAATGAGATACATGAAGTGATTAGCAAGTGTGTGTTTAAAAAGTAAACAATTCAAGTTAGACATTTAATTCGTGTCATGACAACATGTACAGTTCTTGTCATTATTACAAGGAGTACAATGTTGGTTAGCTTTGAGATTACAGCATGATTCTAGGTGGCATTTTGACATGCGGCATCTTGTTCACGAGGATGATGGGGCGGCGGCCTGCCCGTCCGTGGAAGTGCCGCCTCGCCTCGCCCACGCCGACGGTGACCAGACACGCCACGAACATAAGGAGCCACTGGAAAAAAAGAGGTTTTAGTTATAGAGTTTGTATCGGTATGAATCAAATGTCTCATGGAAACGAAATATACAGTAGTGTAGAGATTGATAACTCAACATGGATGGTAGCGAGGTTGATCGTTGAGGGTGCGCCGGAGGTATCGTCATTACTGGAGACTCTACTTGCACCCCAGCACTACACGTGTGAGATGTGTTGGTTTTGTTAACAATAAAATGTTTATAACGTACGATACTTTGTCTAGACAATATATTAGAGAAACGACGACTCAAATGATGATAACAAAATGATTTTTATGAGAAAGCAGCTGTGTATGTATGCTCTTTCGCGTTAAAAGCACAGGAAAGGATTGGAACACAAAAGAGTCCTTTCTTATATTACATACTTATACATACGTGAGCGAACGCGTTACATATGTGACGATTGTAAAAATGCTATGTTGTAAAGAGTACAGCGACCCTGCTAATTCTCCAGAAAAAATGGTTTATGGCAAACAAAAATATTTTACAACTTGAATGCTTGTAACGTTACGTTTGTAATAAAAATAAATAATAGTTTAAAAAAACTAAAAAACACGCTTTTTATCGAAAACCGAACTAAAAAATAGAAAATAAGTTTTAATCAATTTAAATTAAGAATAGTGTTAAAAATTTCAATAAATATAAATTAATAATAGTGTGAATAAAAACAAAAAATATTTTATTTAAAAAAGCGTGGGGTGCATGGTGTCAATAGTTATAAATATTTTATTGACAGATACGAGTAGAGTGATTATCACTTTGATAATATCTTAAAAAGCACCCCACGCTTTTTTTAAATAAAATATTTTTTGTTTTTATTCACACTATTATTAATTTATATTTATTGAAATTTTTAACACTATTCTTAATTTAAATTGATTAAAACTTATTTTCTATTTTTTAGTTCGGTTTTCGATAAAAAGCGTGTTTTTTAGTTTTTTTAAACTATTATTTATTTTCTATTTTTTATTAAGATGGTTAGCTACCACGGAGCTTTACCTTAACGCGAGCCGGTCTCGGCGCCCGCGACGGTTAGCTACCACGGAACTTTACCGTAGCGACTAGCGGCTTAGCAGAGGGCGTTGGAGTCGGGACACGCGCGCGACGCTTAGCTACCACGGAACTTTACCGTAGCGACTAGCGGCTTAGCAGAGGGCGTTGGAGTCGGGACACGCGCGCGACGCTTAGCTACCACGGAACTTTACCGTAGCGACTAGCGGCTTAGCAGAGGGCGTTGGAGTCGGGACACGCGCGCGACGCTTAGCTACCACGGAACTTTACCGTAGCGACTAGCGGCTTAGCAGAGGGCGTTGGAGTCGGGACACGCGCGCGACGCTTAGCTACCACGGAACTTTACCGTAGCGACTAGCGGCTTAGCAGAGGGCGTTGGAGTCGGGACACGCGCGCGACGCTTAGCTACCACGGAACTTTACCGTAGCGACTAGCGGCTTAGCAGAGGGCGTTGGAGTCGGGACACGCGCGCGACGCTTAGCTACCACGGAACTTTACCGTAGCGACTAGCGGCTTAGCAGAGGGCGTTGGAGTCGGGACACGCGCGCGACGCTTAGCTACCACGGAACTTTACCGTAGCGACTAGCGGCTTAGCAGAGGGCGTTGGAGTCGGGACACGCGCGCGACGCTTAGCTACCACGGAACTTTACCGTAGCGACTAGCGGCTTAGCAGAGGGCGTTTGTGTTGCGGGCTGTAATTATGCTATTTTTATTAATTAATACTTTTTATTAATTATATTATTAAATAATTTTATCAAATTAGTGTATTGTCATCGGTCCTCGATAAATCTACAAAGTTTGAACGAAATCTAGCCGTTTAAAGTGGGTCAAAATCGCGCCCAAAGAAGTCGGTTACAAACATACAAACAAACATACATACATACAAGTGAAGCTAATATAAAGCGTGTAAAAATACGAGATTTATTTCAGAGAGATATTTCAACTTCCGATTTTACATTATACATTATTTTTATATTGTGCCTGCACATAATTGCAATATTATATTAATATGGGTCTTTAACATTGTACCATAAGTTGCTTTTACAAACATGGCTTATGTTTATCGAGGATTGCACTTCTACGAATGGTTAATGATAAAATGGGATAGGTTATGGGATTTTTTGCAAAGCAAAGCAGATGATTTTCACTCTTTACCACTAACTGTCCCCTTACCATGAACTCTTAAAGCAGGATAGATGTTGTAAAAGCGAGTCGCCACCTTAGACAGCATGCAGCGTCTCGCTTGCACATCGTAAACTGTCCTGTTTTAAAAGTTCATGGTAAGGGGGCTGAACATATATTAACAATACTCACTGCTTTTAATAACATTGTCACAACCATAAACTCAGCTGTAAGAGGCTAAACTAGGTTTATATACCATGTTAATCACAAGTGCTGGTTGATTAGGTCTCTGATGAGTATAACATGTACTGTGACTAATTAATTAAGCCTCTTTCATCACTTTCGATTCAATTATTAAGCGGCAAGCTAGTGATGTACGTATGCATATGCGGCTTACAATCAAAAGTGCAATTTGCACTTACTGGAAATTTTTTTTTTCCTCCTGACCGAATTATGAGAGCTGCGGCTATTCTTTTTTTTATTTATTTATACAATGGTCCACGAAACTGTAAATAATCTATTTATAAAAATAATCTGCTGACACTTTTTACCACGGAGGAAATATAATTGAAATTCAAATGTTTTTTACTTATATTGCAAGTGTCGGTCTTACATTAATATAAATTGTGGAACTTATAACTTTTACATATTTCAGTTAACAAATAAGTGCGCAAACAGGAGTACTGACGCAATACTAAACGTTTATTTGATTACAGAGAAAATATACAATGTGTCATAATTATCAATTTGTTTTGTTATTGAAATGTCTCCATAAGTACAATTTTGTCGTTAAAATCGTGTTAATCTATTTCTTCTTGAGTGCGATTTCGGGAATATAATATACATAATTTATAAGACGTCTCAAAGTATATTAACTAAACAATTTGTTTCTCGCTAGAAAAGTAAATACTTAATTTTTCTTACTACATTAATTGAATAAGCCGTTTGACCACTATTGATTTGCAAATTGACTGCCTCGTTGGTCTGGTGGTTGCTAAGCGCGACTGCTGTGCACGAGGTCCTGGCTTCGAATACCGGGTCGAGCAAAGTGTTACTGGGTTTTTCCATTGGGTATTTCTCAGTAGCAGCACGAAGTCTGGATTTGTGCCCGGTTGATGTCAATAGGCTCGCCCACTATTACATCGGGACCTAAAAACATAACTGGCGAAATGTGGGTGTACCATAATATGTGCACCTCTGCTTACCCCTTCGGGGAATACAAGCGTGATGTTATGTTTCTTATATTTGATTTGCAAATTCAGCTAAACAGTTCCATCAATAAAAATCTGTTATAAAGCCGGTCCTCACGTCTGCCCCACATTGTGTACACGTAATTCAGTTCAACAGTATGTACTGAATATTGGCGTCCGATTACGATGATGATATAATGTTACAAGCACCATGAAGTTTCTGTTTGTGTTTGAATAATATATATCTCAAGCAATCGGTACCCTGCGGCATGATTGTATTATTTCATTATTAATACCTGCAAGGAATAATGCAAGTAGGTTAAAGTTTGTACACCGAATGTAACAGGCAAATGCATTTTTAAGAGTGAAACCGGTGAAAATCTAGTGAAAACCTCTCACAAAATAATATAACGGGCTTCCCATTTGGGTAAGTATATCAACATATTTTACTTAGACAAATATATGACATAAGTATTGGTAATTCCGGCATCGGATACTATTTAGAAATTAACTAGCCGTTTTTTGTCGGAACAAATAGATTTCAACACAACAATGCGAATTTACGTAGTTTGGCACCGAGGAGGAATGTCCAAGTTTGAATGACCGCAATTATTTATTATTCGAGTCATGTACAACAGAAGTATTTCGTAAAACAAGTTTGACAGATGTAAACGTATAAAACTAGTAGGAACTACTTGGTATTATAAATCTAGGGGTAATATTCTATAATATTTCAAACACCATTTATTGCTAGAATTCATACATTTTCTGTTTTATTACAAAATTTACAAGCTAGTGAGAATCTCATATTAAATATTTATAATAAATAGTAGGTATTTCACATATTTAGGCGCCGAGATCGGTAGATAGACTAGCTAGGTAAAAAAATAACAGGCTGCAGAAAAGTTGTGAAGTGCTACAAAGGCGTTCCAATTCTATTAGTCTCATTGGGCGTCACCGAGCGTAATGCGAGACTGTTTGAGCCTCCAGCCAGGGCGTTCAAGTTACAAGTGCTACAATGATCCTTAGGCCGCAAATGGGAAATAGCACAGCTTTCTAGAAATTTGAATAAGCAAAGAATGGGAAAAAATAGCCTGGCATGTATACAGGTGAATTTTTAGTCACCGTCCAAATTTTGATGTATTTATCTTGATTGATGATTTTATATAAAAATTTTACGTATCGTTTTTTTTTCAAAAATGGAATTATTGAATGATACCTAATGCCTAAAAAAAATTTGGACGGTGACTAAAAATTCATTCTGTATATAAAAGTCCTGTGCTTAGCATGGGACTTATTATTTTTAGACTCTCCCCCTTACTTATAAAAATTTTCAGTGTTGAACAATTGATTTAATTATACCTGTCACTGTCGTTTACATGTCAAAGAATAGAGATGTCTATTAGACTTAATAAGTAGTTATCTAAAAACACTTGTTAGCATGGTTTTTATGTAAGGGGGTTTATCGACCAAGCATTTCTAAGCTGTTCATGATGACATCGCATATAAAAAAAAATTAAATTAATAATAAATCGATCCAATTATATTTTTTAATCCAGTACTGAGCATAGAGCGAGATTACAAGGTTTTGAGAGGAAGTTTGAAGAATATGTTGTGGCTATTGGTTTTCAAAAGTCTTCAATGTCTCGAACTCTATAATCTTTTAGATAAATTGCAATTTGCAAGCATATTTGCAATATACATTGGTGATTAATAAAGTAAAAGAATCTCATTCATACTACTTCCACAAATTGCATACAACTAATACTACCACGCAAAAGGTGTATATGTGATATACTGAAGCAAACTATTATATGAAAAATGAATTAAAATATGTCATAATTTTAATTTAGGAATTTTACCATTTTTACGTGAACTCTACCTCAAATCAAATACATGGATTACCTTAGACACATTATACTCACATCATCACAAAAGGTTCGCTTATGAACTGCCATAGTAGATCCTAACAATCGTTAACAGCAAGCATATAACCACAAACATTTATTACGACATGTTTTTTAAATTATTTTTGAAGCTGTTCTATTATGACGCAAGGAACATTTCATGTAAATTGAATTATGTGTTTTTCTATGCAAAACATTTACTAATAGAAAATATGGTCAAATGTCATAATGATAATTTGAATCTGCGCCAAAATTGTAACCAAAATACAAAGAAAATAAATAATGAATTTCGTGCCAATGTAAATCGGATGTCCATTAAATACTTTTATCACCAATATTACTAATACACACACACTATTACTATTTCCTTTTTAATAAGTAAAAAAGTAGGTTACATTAAGTTTTATAATATTTTTTTTTACCCGGTACTTTAACCTCAAGGATCAGACATGGTGCCACCTCGGCGAGTAATGGTGATCTGGACCCTGTCCATGATGGGGATAGCGATGCCCGACCCGAGTTTCAGTCATATCACCAGTTTCTAAAATCTTTGGGTTATTTTTTGTTCCCAAATATTGTGTTGCCTTGTCCGCATATCGAGCCTTCAATTTATTTAGATGTTCTAATGAAGCTCGAATATTAACTACTTCACCCGGATTTCCGTTATATTTTTCAGCTCCTCCATATGGAATAGTTTGTGGCAGTCCGCCAAATAGTGTAGCAAAGTCCTGTCCTACATTATGTTGAGTTCCTGCCTCATGTTGAAGGCCAGATTGAGCTTGAAGCCCCGGTAGAGGTTGCACTGGTGGACTGTACAGTTGCTCGTTATACTCGGGTTCCTCTTTTGCTCGAACCATTGCATTAGGTTGTACTACGCTATATTGATTAACATCATTTGCATTTGCACCACCACCATTCCTGTGTATTTTTATATGATTATCAGCAAAATGCCCTATATGTCGTGGAACTCCACCCTCATATTGAGCTCTATATTCTGTCTGAACCCCCGGAAGAGCTTGCAGTGCCGGATTGTACAGTTGACCGGTATACTTAGGTCCCTCTTTTGCTCGAACCATTGCATTAGGTTTTACTACGCTATATTGATTAATATTATTTCCACCACTATTCTTGTGTATTTTTAGATGATTATCAGCGAAATGGCCTACATTACGTGGAGCTCCTCCCTCATATTGAGCTCTATACTCCGCTTGAACCCCCGGAAAAGCTTGCACTGTCGGACTGTACAGTTGACCGTTATACTTTGGTTCATCTTTTACTCGAGCCATTGCATTAGGTTCAGGTTCACTATATTTATAACCATGATTCGCATTTGCTGAACCATCATTTTTTGTTCCCAAATATTGTGTTGCCTTGTCCACATATGGTTTAGCGCTATATCGAGCTTTCAATTTATTTAGATGTTCTAATGAAGCTCGAATATTAACTACTTCACCTGGATTTCCGGTATATTTTTCAACTCCTCCAAATGGTATAGCTTGTGGCACTCCGCCAAATGGTGTAGCAAAGTTTTGTCCTACATTACGTTGAGTTCCTGCCTCCTGTTGAGGGCCAGAATGAGCTTGAAGCCCAGGTAGAGGTTGCACTGGCGGACTGTACAGTTGCTCGTTATACTCAGGTTCCTCTTTTGCCCGAACCATTGCATTAGGTTTTACCACGTTATATTGATCACCATCATTTGAATTTGGTCTACCACCATTTTTGTGTTTTTTTATGTCATATACAGGGAAGTTTTCTTCATAACGTTGAGTTCCTCCCTCATGTTGAGCTCTAGATTTAGTTTGAAGCTCCGGAAGAAGTTGCGCTGCCGGATTGTACAGCGGTGCGTTATACTTTGGTTCCTCTTGGGCTCGAACCATTGCATTAGCTTGTGCTAAGCTATATTGATCATAAGCATTTCCGTTTACTTCCGCGCTAGTTTGAGCTGATGCGCGAACTCCATTGGTTGTCAACATCTTCTCCCCTGACTGATTTGCTTGAACAGTAGCAGTAGCCTGGGTAGCCGCGTTAACTACAGGTTCTCCACGAAAACCTTCTCCATTTGTATTTGATGAATCAAGTCTAGGTGCTATATTATTAAGATCGTTGTATTTGATCAAATGATATGGCGTTCTTCCATTATCTTGCAGTAATGCATGGTTTACGTTGTTTAAGTTATCCCAATTAGTTTGAGGTACTCCGTTTGATGGTCCCGGTGCATTATTTAAAGGGATTACTCCAGGATTTGGAACAGCACCACCATAATTAGGAGGTCGACTAGCTACTGGATAGCCGTGATTATATCCATAGTGATATCCTGGAGGTAGTGTACTGTAAGGATTAGTGTGTGGAATAGCGCCAGGTAATAGGGTTCCATTATACTGACCTGCTGAGGTGCCCTTCACAAAAGAAGAAGATTTCGGAAGTTTTTGAGGATAATAATTTCCTCCATGCATATTTCCAACATGATGACCAGCAGTGTTACCTTGATTTATTCCATTATTATTTCCTCCACCGTGAGATGTTGGTAAGTTGACAGCAATAGGTTTACTGTATTGCGTATCTTTTATATAATTTCCCGCCAGGTTTCCTGGAATTGCTCCAACATACTGAGTTGTTCCTCCATATGGAGGTGCCGTAAATCCTGGAGTTGTAGGTTTTTGGCCTGCAAAGTTTCCTGCAGTTGTTCCACCATGCTGAACTTCTCTATATACGCCAAACAACTGGCCATAATGACCTACTCCACCATACTGAGGTAACCCGCCAAACTGAGCTGCTCCGCCATACTGATCTGCTCCGCCAAAATGAGGTCTTGAGATATACGGAGCAGCTCCACCATACATACCTGTTCCTCCATACTGAGCTCCGTACTGAGTTGCACCACCATGCTGAGCAGGTCCACCATTTTGAGCTACTTTACCATGCTGAGATGGTGGAGTTATCGGAACTGTTGCACTATTTTCATTTTTTAACTTTTGAAAGTCTATAATGCTTTCTATTCCAGCACCCGGAAAAATCTTTGGGGGTAGAGTAGCAACTTGAGGTTCCTTTTCTGCTTGGATGTTTCCATTTTTTTGCACCTGAAGATCAGCTTGAGATTCTTCGTTAAATTGAGAAGTTTCGGCATTTGCTTCAACAATGGCGTCCGCTTGGGATTCAGCACTATGATTTATTCCTTTACCAAATTGCACTTCTGCACTTGCCTGAGCAATAGCACCAGAATCTCCATGATTTGTTCCACTTATATGGACTTCGGCTGAAGCACTTGCTTGAGCTACTTCTCCATATTGGTTGGCATAGCCAAATTCCTCTGGAGTGTATTCATTAATCGTATTTTCTCCCGAGAACTGATTTCCTTCGCCGTGCTGCGATCCTACACTTGCCTGAGCTACAGATTCTGATTGAACTATTTCACTGATTTCATTCGAACTAAATCCTTCAGAAGCCGGCAAACTATAGTCTTTGTATGTATCTGTACCGCGGACTTCCGAATCTGAATTAAAATGTGCTTCTACTTCGAGACTATCGGATCTACGATTATAAGCTCGTCGTCTTCCTATCGGTTTTATAGCTTCCTGACGTCTCTTTTCTGGCAGGAAATAGGCTCGACAAGTAACAACTATGGTGACAAGGAACAACTGAAAAAGAAAACAAAAAGTTACTTAATTAAACCATTAACGAAACCTTATATTCTGGAATATAAAAAATGTTAAGTATAAGAGTTTCACCTTCGCATTAAAATGACGGGAAACGTAAGATAATAAGAACTTGTAAAGCATAAAATAGTTGTTTTTCTTGTAGGAAAGAGCCAGAGACCAATAAATTAAGAATATTAAACTTATACGTTTACAATTATGTTAGTATAAGTTGGTTAAATAAATATTATTGACGTACCAGAATGTGTATATTCATTATTTAGTTCCACTGTCGAAGCGAGCTTCGATGCTTCTAGATATAAGTATGGAGTGCCTGATCAAGACTGGCCGACTTTATTAAGGCAGCGTTATAGTAGATTTCAACGCTAGAACAAAATCGCCATTAGCTACGGTTTCCCGAGCAAATCATTACTTAATTTACATGTGATAAGAACTGATTAGTGAAATGTTTTTATTCGTACAATTTCAGCTCTACAAAACAAAACATTTACGTTCAATTTGTAAAAGTTACGAGAAAGACTATGATGTAATAATGGATATATGAAGAATTAAGTAGAAAATAATCCAACATTGCTTTAGTAATATACCAGAGACCCTAGTCAATTGGCAAAACGTTATACGAATAATGAGAAATGGCAGACATTTAGCATATTTGTCTAACATTTGGGATTTGGGTCTATGACTATATGATGTTTTGACTAAGTGATCCCATACATTTTTGTACCGTGGTAACTTGGTATACTTTTTTACACATCACACTTTACATTGTTGTGTTTGAAGCTTATAGGTATTTAAATAAGGTGCTAAATCAAATGGAGTTTTAGGTTACTTACGTATCTTACTGGTTTTTTAAAGTAGCAAATTAGCAGTTCATTATTTTTCAAACAATTAAATACACTAATAGATAGACCTATGGTAATTGGCGGTTAAAATAACCTTCCAACCATGTTTATTAGAAGATTGTTTTACATGCAATGAAGCATGTTCGTCTATGATTTGTGCAATGGAGTATGACTAGATTGATACGCTGTTTTATATTATTGCTAGTTTGTATCTTTTCACGAGGCAGAATCTTACATCTTTCGATTTGTAGGGATAACTATCAGTTGTATAAGACCCTTTGATCATAGCACTAGATTCCCTAAGTTCTTATGTTTGCATAGGTACCTACTTAGGGCCAAAACTACATTCGGGTCTATTCAAATTGCCGCAGTTCTTAAGAATTTTACGTTTTTCCGTACTTTGTAACAACGTCTCCAAGTATAACTACATTTACAACATAACACATAACATAACATCACGCCTGCATTCCCCGAAGGGGTAGGCAGAGGTGCACATACAGTACATTTTGCCAGTTATGTTTTTGAAGTACTTTTAACTACTTTTAATCCGATCATAATCCGTTTTTTTTTTAATGAACAAAACAGTTATAGATTATGTACAATTTTACTTACAAGATAGGAACAAAAACGAATATAGTAGCGCTAAATATGTAAAAATAAACCAATCGTAATTCCACGTAGGTACGTAGCGTCGTGCCAGCCTCCTTACATTGCGTGCATTGTCCTTCATGACTACTATAAAGATAGTTACAGACAGTGAGTAGGCATCATTTAGTTCAGTAGTAGCCCTGTGGTAACATCTCCAAAATGTTTAAATTGGTGAGTGGGCTTCATATGTTTTAAAGACGACGACCCCACTATATTTCGTCTGCTTTGTGGTGCGTCTGTGGAACTACAAATACGATCCTGACTTAGATCTTAGATCACACATTATATTTCTACCAGGACAAGATAATTTAGTAACAGGGCACTTTTCGTTGTAAAATCGAGATGCCGTTACGTGCAGTGTAGGGTAGATCCGCGACTCTAACGCAGTCCAACCACCACTGCATCATTTAGGCTGTCAACTTTGATCGAACAAATTCCACATAACATAACACGGTTTCGTTTTCTTCTTACTATGTGGGATTTTGACATCTAATCCAATAATTACTGATATGAATAAATAAAAAAGTGTAACGGGTTATGATAATCGTAATAAATGACAATCCATCTTTATCTCTCCAACTTTAATTAAAATAAAATTTAACCGTTAATCCTTAATCAAAACTAATTTATTTTAATATTACAACTGTCTCTCTTCAGAAAAATCAACACTTTTATAAGTGTAAAAATGTACCATTGACATTTATCACTATTTACAATATTCGACTTCGTGTCGGTGCGAAAACTCATTTAATAAATCTGTATTATTTTTTCCAGTTGGTACTCGCTTGTATGATGGCGGTGGCGATCGCCGACCCCAAGCCCGGCGTGCTGTACAGCGCAGCGTACACAGCGCCGGTGGCGGCGGCGTACACCGCACCGGTGGCGGCCGCCTACACCGCGCCGCTCGCCTACTCCGCATACTCCGCGCCGCTCGCTGCCTACTCTGCCTACCCCTACGCCTCACCCTACGCTGCCTACTACCTGCGCAAATAACTTTGACAACAGCACGATAATACTAAATCATAAATAAACCATATACCTAAATTTAAAAAAAATATTGCATTTTATTATTACTTTTCTAAATGTTCTATCGCTCTTGGATACCTAGAAGATTTACATTTTTACATTACCAAAAATCTAATTGGTACACACACCTGCTTATTAAGGACTTAGCCACAGCGCCAAAGAGACGCTTTAGTTATTAGAAGGCAAACAGTGAATTAGGTAATTTATTTAAAAGCCACTTCTAAATTTCGAGATGAACAAATTTGCCGATTCGTTATGGGCAAAAATCAGTAAGTACCTACGCAAGATCCAGTATCTAAAATGCTCGTTCATATAATCAACATTAAATAACAAATAATAATATACGCCAATTCCTAATAAATATATTATTGATATACTGATTTAAATATTGACTAGACTGCCTCGTTGGTTTAGTGGTCGCTAAGCACGACTGCTGAGCAAGAGGTCCTGGGTTCAAATCCCGGGTCGAGCAAAGTGTTACTGGGTTTTTCCATTAGGTAATCCTCAGTGGCAGCACGTAATCTGGATTTGTACCCGGTTGATGGCAATAGGCTCGCCCCCTATTACATTGGAACCTAAAAACATAACTGGCGAAATGTGGGTGCACTTTATTTATGTGCACCTCTGCCTACGCCTTCGGGGAATACAGGCGTGATGTTATGTTTTTGTTTTTTATATTTAAATATTAAAATTAATATTGATCCCCATCGAAGTAAAATGTTAGTGCTCAAAAGACTGGCATCATTGCCACGTTAAGTGGCAATTCTGTTCCTTTGGCCAATAAATGCACTGACCCTTTGGTCACGTGTTAGACCTTTTTCGCTAAATCTCGGGGTCCGTGGCCCAAATATTTTGACACCGAACGTCTCAAAAATACAATAACCAATCAGCAGCAAGAATGACAGCGCAAATCGCTATTATAGGTTAAGTTGGATGCAGCGGGTAAGCGACCTTTACTTAATAAAAATACACATATAGACAAAATAAAAATATTCAGATATAAACATAGATATTTATTTAAACCGTAGTGGCTCTTAATATCAAATGAAAACATTATATCGGAAATGGGGATTACATTGTAAAACTTAAACTATGTAATGTAAATGATAACTTAGCTATTTCTTTTTCTGGGCATTAATTTTTTTATAATATATTTACTATCAACTCTTTTTAGATTTTTATTTTATTTTAATTTCTTATTATATGAATGAAGGAACATGGTTTAAGTCACGTTTCAAATTTAATATGTCTAATATGCCTATTATATAAGGATAGGAATATTATATCTCAAATTGCTTAGTTCTTTATGATATTCAAATCCTTTTCAAGTAGTAGGTAGTTCTAATTTTAGTTTTAAATAACTTTTACAATACAATATTACATTTTACTGGATACCAAATCTTTTCTTATATCCAATTTTAGCGAATTGAGATCTGTCATCGAAATCGTTCGCATAATATTCTCTGGGTAACTCGTTAAAGTTTTCATAAGGTAAGTAATTATCCTTTACATTTCTGTAAGAAGTTAGATCCTGAAAATCGTTGTTTCTAGTTGAGTGTAGAGCATTGGCATACTGCTGGCTGAGATGTCGATTGGAATAAGGAGGCATGAATGCGGCTGTTTTTGGATACATTGGTCCCGTTACAAATCTATCTGGATATTTGTTATTAATGATTGGTCTCATATGCATCATCTGCTCATTTACATATCTTATATAGTCTGATATATCTTTAAAGTATACACCAGGAGGACCTTGGCCCTTATATCTTATTTCATCAAATTGAGGTCCATTGTATACATTTGGATCGATGCTTGCCTTGTTGGGCTTTGTAAATCTAAACGAAGGGTTTCTGTTCCCAGTCATCACTGGTCTATTATTCAAATTAAGCTTCATGTTCTCACTTTCATATCTTTGTGGGTCTGACATATCTCTATAGTATGATGCCGGGGTCATGGGACCTGGTGCACCAAATGCTCCTGTGTTAGGAACGAGACCATTACCAAGTGCTTCATAATATACTTTTTCGTCAAAATGATCTCCTGCCTGAGGCAATTGAACTGCTTGGCAAGGAATACAGAGAGCAAGCAGGCACACCTAAAAGTAAAAAGTTGTTTCCCTCACATCAATAAATTAAATTCTATTTAAGTAAAATACATAATTATAAAGACATCACCTTATGTGATGTAAGTTACATTACTCAAAGCAGAGAAGAATGGCAGAGAAAAAGGGAAGCCTATACCAAGCAGTGGGTGATACCAGGCTGAAATGATGATGATGATGAAGTTACATTTATCTGCTTAATCCATTTTGCAAGTAATGGAAGGCCACTTGATATGTAATGAACACAAGTAATTTATATTATTTGGATAAAAAATTATAGTTAGTTTGGAATTGTTAATTTAACTGGTTTTGTAAGCCCATTCCGTGGTCTCTGCCTACCCCTCAGGGAAACAGGCGTGACTTTATGTATGTATGTATGTAAGCCCACAAGTTACATACAGCGCCAGGCAGACTTTCAGCAAGGTGAACTAATAAAACTGTAGCCGTACAGGGTAATTCCTGAACAAACCAAAAGATCCAGAACATTAAAAATGGCGTTCTGGTGAAAGGTCTTGCAATGACAAAGCAATAGGCTAATAAAACTGAAAAGCTAGAGATGATTACTTTGCACTAAATATTTTGAGTTGACTTTACGTACCAGAATATACAGTTTTATTTTTAATTGATCCATTACCATGCCTAGTTTGGCAATCGACACTGAATGAAGTCTTTCGCGTTAATTTCAACTATATAAATATAATTCACAATTTGTTACGGTTTACAAAGCAATTTAATAATTAATTTTAGGTGATAAGAACTGATTAGTTGAATACGAAAATTAATAAGAAAAACAATATAATTAGTCTATGTTCATAATATTTATAAATTGATTTAATCATAAAACGAGCTCATGCATTACTGGCAACTGTATACATTCATTTGGGTAGGATAATAAGGATATATTTTAGCTTGTAAGATACGACCTAAAACAGCATGATGGGGCCTGATCCTTACGAGGAGATGCAGCTGCAGCATCAGTATCAATTATCCTAAGAAAATGTGACCAATATTCACGGGCAATATAAAAAAAATACTATATGATTGGCGCTTTGGTCAAGCGACTGCTGCGCTAAGGATGGCTGGTTCGATTCCCGCACGGGACAAAAAATTGTGTGATCCACGATACAGGGGAAATTCCTAGTGTGGGGCGATGTAAATAAAAAATTATAAACTTAAATGTCAGAAAAGGGAAATCTCTTTATATTTAACACGAAGATAAGAGATAACTTGGATACCCACCACCCCGTTTTTTTATAGCATAGAACTGTATAAAGAAAAATATTATGCTGCAGCGAATTACTATTCTGCTTAATTGCAAGAAGCATAGGAACTGCCTAAAGCTATTTGGACAGTTACTCACATTGGTGCAACAATTACCTACAAGTCGAGAAGCATGTCGTTTTACATAAGCTTTATAATTTGAATCAAAGAGCCAGGTTCAAGGTAAGGGCAAAGTTTTAATGTTATTTCATTAAATTTAAGGTTGCTTGCAATAAACACAAGGTGCCTTGGAGCCACACAGTCCCTGTTGATACAAGATATCAATTTCAGTACGTAACAATCAATCAAATCGAGTTCCGCACGTGTTGCAGCCACGGGCCACGGGTCGTATACACCAATGTTTATATAATATTAGAGGGAGCTTATCGTTACAGAACTTGCTACAATTGCCAAAATATTTCAAAAGACACTGCCTTTAGGATAAATGATTATTTATAAGTAAAAATGAAAGGCGAAAGAAGTATGACAGGGTCGTAGCAAGTGGAAATCCGTGGTCACTGCCTACCCCTCTGGGAAATAAGCGTGACTTTATTTATTTTTTATTTTTATTTTTTTATTTTTTTTAAAAAACGTCGCCCCACACTAGGAATTTCTCCTGTGTCGTGGGTGCGTTTCACAAACATGAAATATCACATACACAAACATCCAGACTCGGGACAAACATCTGTGGGTCGCACAAAGTTTTGCCCCGTGCGGGAATCGAACCCACAACCCTTAGCGCAGCAGTCCAATCACTTAGCCACTGCGCTAATCAGGTAATCAAATTATTATGTATGTATGTAAGTAAAAGGGACCTTTTTTCTGGCTATGCTACTAATTACAAATGACTGAAATTAATCTGGCTGTTGTAAACCGCATCCTGGAAGACTTACAACTAAATAAACATTACATAATCCGTATTTTTAGATACGTAGGTATACTATATTGGTATGGCATAGAATTGCAAGTTAGATAGCCAGCTATCTAAAGTTTAGTTCAACGTGTATGTGTAAACAGCCAGCCTTTTACGCTATTACTTATTTTCCAGAGACGATATGTTACAACGTAAATGATAATTAAATGCTTGACTAATTCATAAGTTTCTTAAATTAATCATGGAATAGTATAAAAATAAAACCAAACTTTTTTCATACATGTAGATTACTCTAATTAGACACAAAGTTATTAGTGAATAGTGATGCATGTGTGAAACAGACTAATAACTCATCATACTTATGTGGTATTTTTGGCAGACATCTTAACAACGTGCATTGTCTTTCGAGACTATATAAAGACCGCTTCAAACTGTCAGTAGGCATCATTTAGCTCGACACTAAGTTAGTGACGACATCCCGAATATGTTCAAATTGGTGAGTTAATTGTTGTTCTCCTTGTATAGTGTTTTGTTCGAAAACATTTGCATATCTGCAAAATCGTAGCTGTGTGTGAACTGTTCAGTTTTTGCTTCGTGATCTTCGTTCAGCGTATTGATTAAACAATATTAATTTAGATATTTATGGTGCGATGGTAGAAATCTTTATTAAAAGTCCAGTCCAAAGAAATGCATATTCTACGAGATATGTCGGTGAAACTTGTTTTTTGGTGAATTTCCGAATCCCGGATCCTGTTGTGCAAGGAAACTCTCTGGTCATAGCTCGTAGATTGAACCTCTCTAAGAGTAAATCCGTTAACGTGTAGACGACCTCTCAATTAACACTAAAATAATTTTTTACCCTTTATTTTCATGCAATGATAGCTTAAAACTTGTGGTAAACAAACCGTTATTGCTGCCAGCCCTTAAAAGACAGTACCTACCTTAGGAAACGTTACACATCTGTACCCGAGTGTACTCATTTACTATATTTGTATGCTCGTCGACATAATTGCTCAGTCATGCCTAATAGAGTGGACAAGCATATTATTTCAGATTTAAATAAATTAAGTGGAAGCACGTAGTATTATTCAAAAGTCTCATATTATGAACTATTTTATATGACCATGTCAACTATTTGGTTTTATTCTAAGTAATAATGTCAGTGCTCTGTTAATTTTTCTCTGAAATAATTAGCATGCTAAAGAGAGACATATTTATTTGTTCATTAGTGAAATAGAAGCATATAGTGTTTGTTTGTAAAACACAGTTTACTCGTTATGTGTTTTAATATTTTAGTTATATTGTTGCATGTTAAAGTGGCAAAAATAGTTGTTAAAAAGACTACATATTCGAGACATCGCTGAGATTGTTCGTAATAATTAAAACAGTAGTTTTCCCTCTCTTAAAAAAAATATATTCACCTAAATCCCACTAGTGACAACTTAAGTTTGAATAAACGTAGCCTTTGTAACACTGTCAGCTAATCGTATTGTTGTTTTCAGGTAATATTCGCCTTCTTGCTGGTAACTGTGATGGCGGCGCCAAACCCGGCTCTGTATTACAACGCAGCATATACTGCGCCGGCGTCGGTGGTGTCGTACGCGAGCCCAGTAGCGGCGTACTCAGCGCCGTTAGCAGCGTATACTGCCCCTCTGGCAGCTTACACAGCCCCAGGCACAGGCGCCTACGCGGCACCATTCGCCTACTCAGGATACGCTGTGCCATACGCCGCGTATTCCTCCTACAGTTACAGCCTGACATCACCCTACACCGCAGCATTCTACTTAAAATGAGCTCTTTGTTTTTATATCGAAGTAAGAAGTATAGCGGACAAATAAATTATTTATTGTTATTTAGTTACTATAAACTGTTTTATTTACTTAAAAGATATTTTTGAAAAAAAAATTGAAAATAATTTCACTGCCAACACATCAAACATTATTACTTTTGTTAGATGTAAGTAGGTACAATAATACACTTGCTATCTTAGGTCTCATAATAATTTAACATTAATCGATAATCAATTACCTAACAGACGAGATGTTGTATGACTCTTGGTGTCATTTTTGAATGTTGCCCCTGCTAATCTTAAATCTAAATTAATAAAGGAAAGTTGAAAAATGATGAAAACGAGCAGGACTCGAACCTGCAACTTTCGCTGTAGCGTGGCGCTGCTCTGCCAACTGAGCCATCGTGTCACCGCTCGCATCCATCGAAGGTTCGAGTCCCGCTCGTGTCCATCCTTTTTAAAGTTTCCTTTATCAATTTAGACGAGATGTTTTTTATATATTTTACCTATGTGGTATTCTAAAATACTTTCATAGTCAATGCATTACAGCAAGATTAACCTAATATCCAAATGATCAATATAATAAAACTAATACAGCTTAAGTTATCAGCTTCGATCGTCTAGAGGCTAGATTATACAACTGTGAGTCATGAAATTCGAATCCGGGATCGGACGGAAAACACAGCTGGGTTTTGGCTCGCAAGAAATTCTTAGTAGCAGCCCAAAGATGTAAAGTTTTTAATATTACAACTCTAGACCCCTTGTTTTTGAGAGAGCACGATTACCACAGGGTTACAACCAATATATAAAAATTTCGTAGCTAACTGTCTACGAGGTTAAGACGTGCTCGCCGCAGTCAGTCGTGTGATTGGGAAACGGTTTCATACGTCGAGACCCCTTTCTACTTTTGAAGGTATGTTAAGCCTCCCATGCATGATCCCTCCGGTCGTGTCCGACAATGATAGTAAGGGAATAGGAAGTGTCCTTGTGTTTGCGCGCATACTTTTGGAATATAATCATTATCTCCTGTGTTGTTGACTAGCTCTCTACTCTACTTTCTCAGCTGAGTGTGGTTGCCGTGGTAATAGAAAATCGGTCAGGAGAAAACTATAATTAATTAAATAAACAATTATAAGGCTTAGATATATATTTTATTCGCTTTCAAGTAGGTATCTTGTCATATTATTTAAGTTATTTGCGCAAGTAGTAGGCAGCGTAGGGTGAGGCGTAGGGGTAGGCGGAGTAGGCGGCGAGCGGCGCGGAGTATGCGGAGTAGGCGAGCGGCGCGGTGTAGGCGGCCGCCACCGGCGCGGTGTACGCCGCCGCCACCGGCGCTGTGTACGCTGCGCTGTACAGCACGCCGGGCTTGGGGTCGGCGATCGCCACCGCCATCATACAAGCGAGAACCAACTGGAAAAAAAAATTTGCAATGAGACACTTATTTGATTTTATTTATATACATGTAATGTACAGAGGCGGGCTTAATGGCTTAAGCATCTTCTTTCAGTCAACCTAAGGATGGTGAAGAAACATTTTATTGTTGTTATATTAAAAAATGGAGGTATTTATACTTACAAGTTTGAACATGTTGTTTGATGTTGTCAATTAGCTACTGTTAAGCTGAATGATATCAAAGGACCCTCGCCGACCATCTTTATAGTAAAATAAGAAGGACAATAGACGCAATATGAGGTTAAGCGTAGCTCGCGGCGGCGGTGGCCAACGTGCCGTGCTTGGAATATCTATCAGCTGGCCTCAGCCACGTGTGTTAATGAAGTTGAAGAGTATTAGGCGTACTTTTTCCCGTTTCATTATGACCTGGCTGAAGGCCCTGGTCTTGTCCATCTGCCACATCTAACAGTAGAAGTTCTCCTCAGAATCAACAACAAGAACTTAAAACATAACCCTCCTTCTGTCGCAGTCGGGTAAAATACAATAATAATAAGAAATACGAACACTACAGCCATGTTAAAAACCTAACCTGTTCTTAATTTATGATTAACTTTAAAACACTGAATCAACTTGTAATTTTGTAAAGAAATATATAAGTTTATCTTATTTCGATATTAAGTGCCATGGTCCATGGTACCAATAAATATTACGTAAAAAAATAATCGTGGATGCCGAATGTATTTTAAAAGAATAAGAATGTTTGAAATAGATACACCAACCACGTGGTCCATACTACGTGATTATAGGAAACGATGAATGGTATACTGGTGATTGCCTAATTTATTAGATACATGCCGATTATTATTATTAAAGAATCACAAACAAATTGTTTTTTTAAACTAATGATTATGGTAAAAGCGTTCCTAATTTTTATAACAAACAAACATTTTGTAATAGAATTATTGCACACTTCCACTACCGTACTCTGTGCATTAATTTCCTTAAATTAAAATGAAAGCGAGTGACTATTCATTGACACAATGAACTAAAGTAACTCATCAACGATTCTATGCACGATAGCCGGCTCGATAAAACTCACGTCGCATACAGTTAGCCTTCTCAATTACTATAAAATTGGTAGCAATTGTATCCTACGTATCATTCAGTGCAGTAGCAGCTCAGTGAAAACAATCAAAATGTTCAAATATATGGTAAGCTGTTTTTCCAGATTCCAGTCTACTGAAGTTTACTAGACAATAGTAAACTCGCAAGGATTGATTATTTACAGTGAATATATCTTACTATTTTCTTTTTCCAGTTGGTACTCGCTTGCATGCTGGCGGTGGCGATCGCCGACCCCAAGCCCGGCGTGCTGTACAGCGCAGCGTACACAGCGCCGGTGGCGGGGCCGTACACCGCGCCGGTGGCGGCCGCCTACACCGCGCCGCTCGCCTACTCCGCATACTCCGCGCCGCTCGCCGCCTACTCCGCGTACCCCTACGCTTCGCCGTACGCCGCCTACTACCTGCGCAAATAACTTCGACAAGACAACGAATTAAAATAAATAAATGATACCTATAGTAAATTACTAAATGTTTTTATTTTATAACAATATTGAAGGAAAATTAGAATTATGTATTCCCTTAAGATATAAATCATACCCTTTCTCGATATTTTGCAACCAGTCAATAAGAAAGTTTACCTTTATTCGGTTCTTTTAGCTATATTGTTCATTCTCCATGTTTTATAATTCCAAAGTGTCTAAGCGCCTTTCGCTTCAATAAAGTATTTCATTTTACTGATGCAACTTTTATTAGTGTTTATAAATTCTAAGCTTTTGTTAGAAATTTTGTAGTTTGCCGGCCTTGTTGATCCCGTGGTCACTAAGTACGACTGCTCAACATTAGATCCTGGGTTAGAATCCCGGGTCAGACAAAGCGTTACTGGGTTTCCCCATTAGGTAATTCTTAGTTGCAGCTCGGAGTCTGAATTTGAGCCTGGTTGATTTGACATTTGTTGTCATTTTTGCATGTTGCCCATGCTAATTTATGATAAAGGAAACTTGAAAAATGATGGACAGGAGCGGGACTCGAACCCACGACTTTCACCGTACCGTGGCGCCACTCTGCCAACTGAGCCATCGTGTCACTGCTCGCATCCATCGAAAGTTCGAGTCCCGCTCGTGTCCATCATTTGTCAAGTTTCCTTTACCAATTTAAACGAGATGTTTTTTAATAAAAGATTGTTTCTAATGTTGCATATGTTACCTAAGTAGTATTCTAGAATAATTTCATAGTCAATGCATTACAGCAAGATGAAACTAATATTCAAATGATCCATAATAATAAAATTAACACCGCTTGAGTTATCAGCTTCTTTCGTCTAGTGGCTAGCTTATAGAGCTGTGAATCCTGATGTTCGAATCCGGGATCGAGCGGAAAAACAGCTTATGGTTTTGGCTTGCAAGAAATGCTTAGTAGCAGCCCAACGACATGAAGTTTTTAGTATTACAACTCTAGACCCCTTGTTTCTGAGAGAGCACGATTACCTCTGAGTTACAACAAATATATAGGTACATTTTTCGTAGCTAACTGGCCGCGAGATTAAGACGTGCTCGCCGCGGTCAGCCGTGTGATGAAGCACCGTTTTCAAACGTCGAGACCCCTTCGTGCTTTTGAAGGTACATTAAGCCTCCTGTGCCTGGTCTATGATAGTAATTGAATAAAAAGTGTTCCTGTGTTTGCGCGCATACTTTTGGAATATAATCATTATCTCCTGTGTAGTTGACTAGCTTTCTACTTTACTTTCTCAGCCGAGTGTGGTTGCCGTGATAGTAAAACATCGGTCAGGTTATATAAAAGGATTTTTATTTATTACACTACAATTGATTGACCAAATCTAAATTAAGGACGGTATCCGCGGGCAACAGCTAGTACGTTATAAAACTCATTAGGTACTTATTATTAATTTATGTAGGAATTAAAAACACACATATTAAATTACGACTGTTTCTCAGAGGGAGCGGAGGCGGGAATAGACTGGGACGGTGGGTAACAATTTACGAACGAGCTCTGAAGTATGGCATAGCAATAACTGTTTTGCCACAAATATTTCTCTAAGGCAAAACAAATATGGCAATGAATTAAGATACGATTATTATTACTTAGGCAACACTTTGTGTACATAGGTACATAACGCTTTTAGCATTTAGCTAGCCATTGTAAACTTGTTATGAAAATGTAAATACAATAAATAACAACTTTCCTTCTATTTAGTGAGATATTAATATATAATATCAATCAGTTACTGTATTAAAAGTAGAATTAATAATTATATTGAGTTAATGTCACCAGTTTATATTTCATATAAGAGTTTTTAGTAGGGTAGTTTCTCCGAGAGATAGTTCCAAATCGTCAAAATCGCCCCGTCACCAATCTCAGCATCACGGCATGAATTATATTGTTATAGTACAATTCACATAAGCAAGGGATGTGCCACAATCACGTGCATTAGCGGAATAAACTTCAAGGACTCCTTGATTCTTGATATATAACTAGATCCATCAAAGAAATTGAAAGTACAAGATAGGATTCATTGACATTTCTGGTTGAGACAAAGTCGTTACTATTCTGAGCGCAGTGAGAAGCTTGAATAAAGTCACGTTACGTGCATTCGTCCTTCAGTTACTACTATAAAGATGGGTGCTGCCTGGTCAGTTGTATCATTCAGTGCAATAGCAGCTCAGTGAAAACAATCAAAATGTTCAAATATATGGTAAGTAATTTTTCAGGCATCATACCTGAAATCGATGAAAACCTAAAATATAGGATATTATATTTAGAGTTTTATCGAAAAACTGAGGATTTTATTAAAATCCTTCCTGACAGAATTATTATTTTCGATTAGCGTAATAGTAAAGCTCAGCCATCCTTTATATAGTATTCACATGGCTATTTTAAGGCAATTTTCCCTATCAATTATTAAGTTTTCGATTTTTTTAAATTTAGTTTCATTTAATCTAGTAATATTTTACAACATTATTATTATTGTTTAATATGTTTGCTTAATTGCAAATAAAGTAAAAGTGTAATCATGTATATCTTTTGATTTTCCAGTTGGTACTCGCTTGCATGCTGGTGGTGGCTATCGCCGACCCCAAGCCCGGCGTGCTGTACAGCGCAGCGTACACAGCGCCGGTGGCGGCGGCGTACACCGCACCGGTGGCGGCCGCCTACACCGCGCCGCTCGCCTACTCCGCATACTCCGCGCCGCTCGCCGCCTACTCCGCCTACCCCTATGCCTCACCCTACGCCGCCTACTACCTGCGCAAATAGTTCGACAACACGACGAAAATAATTAAAAATAATATTGTTTATTAATATCTCAAATTCCTAAAAAAATGGCAGGATAATAACATTCTTTATAGCCATGTTAAAACCTGAATCCAGTTAATAATAAATGATGTTGTTTAATTGTATATTGATTTTTATTTATGGTACATAACATAGTATCTTGTCATTGAAATTAATCTAATGGCAGATGAATCCGCCTATTTCACCTTAAATCAGATGGCTATTCTGAGACCTTATTTTTTTAGACTTATTTTGGTTCCTAGTAGTAAAGAAAACATTTTATATAGATCCCACAAAACATGAGAGAATGGCATAATGGTAAAAACACAGAAAAAAATGCTTAGAGAGGACACCGTTTTGCTAAAGGGTAATATGCGAGGAAATAGAAACCTCTGTCTGCCCTCTAGAAGAACTAAAAATAGCAAAACGAACATTATGACAATTTTATTTAAACCTACATCATTCCATTTACCCACAAAGTTGAGCCAACGTGCTCTCACACCCCATGTTGGAGTAAGAATCAATAGACAGTTGAGCACAATTTTATTATTAGTCAGCAGAATAAAACAATTGAAAAGTCACATAGGTATGCGCAATTAGATTGAATGCGATCCGATCCGTAAGCGTAAATGATAAATAGAGTAATACATGACTATAAAGAAGAACAAATTAGATTGAAGCACGTAATGTAGACGACAGATTAGCACAGCAAACAAGTAATTAAACTGCTGCGATGGGGCAGCAGTAGACTACTATAGGCTGATGTGATGGGACTTGTAGACTCGATCCCCGCATAGGACAAAATATATTTATTTGATCACATATTTCTCCGGAGCTTGTACTATTTAACGATCTGATTCGCGCAGTGGCTAAAAGGTTGGAAAGCTGCACTAAGTGTTGCGGCTTCAATTCCCGCACGGGGCAAAACTTTGTGCGGACCGCAGACGTTTGTCCCGAGTCTAGGTGTATGTGTTTTTTCATGTTTGTGAAACGCACCCACGACATAAGAGAAGTTCCTAGTGTGGGGCGATGTTTTTTTAACAAACATTTGACTTTTGAATATAAAACGCTTGCACGATACAAGCATTGTTTTTACAAAGAAATTAAAATTCTGTAAGCAATCCGGTACAATATGTATAAAGGTATAACTTTAATTTATATTATTAATTACATTCCCTTTATGCATGATAGGATTTTTAAATATTTTTTTTATTTACATAATTGACAGATTAAACATTATACATTTATTTATCTTTTTATTTTTATACACATTTAAATTCTACCTACTATAACAAATGTCATAAAAAACAATCTAAAAAAATAAAATGGAATTTAAAAGCATCACAGTATCCTTCCTCGTTGTTGTCAAAAGGTAACGTGCCTAGAAGACTGGCAGAATAATTACATACCTAATCGAAAACAGGAACTCATAAACTGTAGACTCTTGTTGCTTGCTGACAGAAATGTCGACAAGAAAGTTCAAGGTTAAACAAAGCTGTGCTTAATTTACACGGGATCCTTTTTTGATCATTTTTTTATACTTATTATCAGGCCATTATTCTCGGGGGTAGGGTAGTAGTTGGGTACACAGGTAGTAAGTTTTCTTAGATTATCCCAGTTCCATTCTAGCCATACATATTATGCATTGCTCATCAACATTTTGTACTAGATAAAGTCACATGTTTTAATTATTTGTCGGGTGTAAACACTAATAAAATATTTGTTTAATAACACGACCCAATATTCTTTTACCTAGTACAATATGTACTTTACTTAGTGTATAATAAATAGTATTATAAATATTTAAATAGCAATTGAACGACACATCACCATTAATCAATATGGTTCCCATCAATACTGGTGAAAGGGAACAGCACTGCTACAGGATGGCTTCTGAGATAATTCGTGCTACGATCTTTCAGTCACTTACCATCGCACAGCCATAAATACAGTAGACCCAATACAACTTAGGCCTAAACTTAAAATAAAAATATGATAAATTCAACTTGAAATTTTAAATAGGTGTAGTATGCGTTATGCGTATAAGAAAAAAATTAAGTTAAACTTCCTTGCATAGAAATCGAAAGTACCAATTCATTGACATTTCCGAGCAGTCATTATAATTCTACGCACAGCACGGAGCTCGGTTAAGCTCACGTTGGCGATGGCTGCATTTGTCCTTCTCAAATGACTATAAAGTAGGTTGCTGTAGTATCTTTCGCATCATTCAGTGCAGCACTAGCTCAGTGAAAACAATCAAAATGTTCAAATATATGGTAAGCATTTGAACACAATAAAAAGTACACATAAAAAAGAGAGAATGTAGCGAAATGCGTCGTCTGAAAACTTGGTAAAGTAAAAGTGTTAATAATTATCGCATTATTTTTCCAGTTGGTACTCGCTTGCATGCTGGCGGTGGCGATCGCTGACCCCAAGCCCGGCGTGCTGTACAGCGCAGCGTACACAGCGCCGGTGGCCGCGGCCTACACCGCGCCGGTGGCGGCCGCCTACACCGCGCCGCTCGCCTACTCCGCATACTCCGCGCCGCTCGCCGCCTACTCCGCCTACCCCTACGCCTCACCCTACGCTGCCTACTACCTGCGCAAATGATTTCGATGTTATGAAAAAGCAAATACATGAATTATAATATTTATCTTGAAATTATTTTTTATTTCATACATTTATTTTTTACAAAAATCTGCTATATCGCTGCTACTCAATTACTTTATTAGTCAATTGATATGATTAAAAATATTACAATAAGATAAGGTATAAGGAACTCAAAGTCTGGGTAATCACTACTCCTAGGTACCTACTTTGGAAATAATAGTTTTTTATTGAAATCATCTAACAAACTAAATATTTCTCTAAAAATAAAAATCGTATAACTATTCGAATTATACATAGATACCTTACTAAAAAAAAAATTTTGTTTTACATACAAAATATTCCTATTAAAAGTATACTTTTACCTAAAACTACAAAATGATTGTATACTGTACTCCCTCTAACTGACTCCAAGATATGTTGATTAGAAATTGAGTTTCATAAATAAGGCATACTATGCTGACCATCATCTGCTTTTGCGAAGTTTTCTGAACTAAGAAAACAGCAGAGGAAAAATTATCTCTTTTCTTCTTTACATATCAGGCACTCACTTAGTTACTTAGCTTACCCTTCTTCTTATTCTAATAAGGTCAATGTTTTACAAATATTAAGAGAATCCAAATGTTTAAACAACTGGGAAAAGCAAGCGTTGGATATACCATTGGAAATTGATACACTAAGAAGGAGCTCTAAAAGGTTTCTGGGAATATATGCAGAAAGAAAATTAAAGCGATGGTAATGAAGAATCTATCAGACTCTATAATAACGTATTAAAGATGGGTGAATCTGAATTAATCTAAATTACAGGTGGGTAGGTATATATTTTAAGGGAACGATCATTAAAGTACTCTATAACTTTATCTTTAAATCGTCTGTAATAGACACAAAGGCCAAAAATGAAATGAGATCTTAGCTTAAATACCTGAAATGCAAAATCTAATTGCAAAAGTGTCGGTAGTATCATCGTGTACATAATGGTTGTGTAGTGTTTATATTTAAGTTGGATAATGATAGGTCTACGGTTGTCAAAAATGCACCGGTATAAGCAAGTTATGATGATTATAAGATTGATGTATATGTTACGATGATTTAGATACTTAGATATGATATCTAATCATTTACCAGTCAGTATAGTTATCCCATTAAATAAAGAGGAGCCGATTTTAACAACGTTATTTTTTACTGGTAGGTACTACAAACATACAATTTAAAACTGGAGCAGTCATATTAGCGTATATTTATAAAGGCCCAGCACAAAGTTATAATTACCATTTAAGTTATTATACTTCCGCCGCTTGAGACCCGCAGCTGCAGCGCCAGAGCAAACCGCTGGGCTGGAAACTTGAGATGACAGACGTGTGTCAATTCATATTGCATCCCACACCAAAAGGCCTACCGAATTTCCATGGCATCAAAGTCACGTACCAAGTCATTTCGTTCTAATATAACTGGGATAGTATAATATTAAAATTAATATAAATAACTATTCTTTTAGCATCGCCAAATAGACTTAAAACTAAAGTTTATTATGTTATTCTAATTCATAACAAATCTTAATATTATGATTTTGATCATGTTGGTCCAAGACAATGAAGACAGAAAGCACCTCGTAAGAACACCCAAAGGAATTGGTTTAAAATAGCCAACAAGTCCCGTATGCAAATATTGTCAATGCTCGTTTTATCTCATAAAGAACAGGTCGTTGCCCTGCATAGGTTAAACTCTTATATTGACGCTGTTTCGAGACATCATTAACCATCAGTAAGCTCTGCTGTCAGTTCCTGAAACATCGAGTAGGGATACTTTTTAGTTGAACCGAACTCATTGTTATTCTAGCCGCATCGCCCACCCAAACTACTAACCTTAACCATATTACGTGAATTGTCCTCCACGATTCACTATAAAATTGGACGCTGTTGCAGCTTTGATATCATTCAGTGCATCAGCAGCTCAGTGACAACAACATACAACAATGTTCAAATATGTAAGCAATTTTTAAACTTTGAATTTAGTACCAAAAGTATTTTGCACATTTCAGTTTTTTGAATTGTTTTTTATACATATAAAAGTATATATAGTTCTATACCCAATAATCCGTTTAATCCGTAGATAGATATTTTAGTATACTAAAAAGACTTAAAATTAATTATTTTCTTTATTTCGTATACAATCAAGTACATTATATAGTTAGAATTTTATTACGGTTAAAAGTTCAGGAAGAAGTCTCGATATTGTGAAAGTGATAATAAAAATTGCATTATTTTTTCAGTTGGTACTCGCTTGCGTGCTGGCGGTGGCATTCGCCGACCCCAAACCCGGTGTGCTGTACAGCGCAGCGTACACAGCGCCGGTGGCGGCGGCGTACACCGCGCCGGTGGCGGCCGCCTACACCGCGCCGCTCGCCTACTCCGCATACTCCGCGCCGCTCGCCGCCTACTCCGCCTACCCCTACGCCTCGCCCTATGCCGCTTACTACCTGCGCAAATAACTTTTGATTTTCGGTAAAGGATACAAAAGCTAATAAAATATAACACATTCAAATTATAATAACATTTTTTTAATTTATTGTACCTAGTGCACATCTATAGAACAATATTCATTAACTATACAATAAGAAGAAGAATAAAATTTACCGTACAATAAGAAGCGATAGAAATAGGTAGCAAAACAAGTTTAAGTTATAAATCAATTTACTCAAGATGGATTACGGACCTACCTACTTTATGAATATCAAATACATATTGACAACCCCCGTCATTCATTGCTTTTTAGCGTAGCAACTTTTCAAAAATGTGTTTAATACAAAAACATAGTGCATCATACATAACAAAATATATAAAGGAAATATTCCCTTTCTTTTACACACTTTAAATATTTATTTAAGTTAATACTAAAGAAGTTAATTGAGAAAGCAGAATTTAATCAGGTTGTCAATTTGACACAATCGATTGTTAAAGCAGACCGGATTTTGTGGCGTTCATTGGGAGACGCCTATGTCCAGCAGTGGACTACAACGGGCTGATGTTGATGATAGCTAGAGCAGTCAGTTCTTAACACATACTACCAATTTTGTAAGCCCTAACGAATTTTTAGACAAATAAATACCAATGACCATTTCAATACCAGATATCAAAAATAAAGGGAGTTTAGTTCTTTTTAGTAGTCCCTAATTATTATTTACTGCACCGTAAGAACCTGCTGCTACTGTTATTATAGTTTACTTATTCTTTTAATTCAAAAAGCTCTGCCGGACAACTATCAATTTAATTATGAGGTGATCCAGGGTCTCTGTAGGTTTTATCAGTTAATGTCCCGATACTCTTTTTAAACGGAGCCGGTGTCACATAATTACCTGAATAAATAGTAAAGTATCTCGTCCCGGGTCATTCCGATCTCGCTGAAATTCGTAAAATTAAAACCACAACTTTTTTGTACATGAGTATCTAGAAGATAGGCTGCGTGCCTTTACATTAATAAACCACGATAAGTCTGGAAACAAGCAACTGCGCAATAACTTGGCAAATGATTGGTATACATATTTTTTAATTATCTTTTAATATCATGTTCTTCTGACCGAATGTCATTTCTCAGCTGGGGCTACCCAACTA
Source organism: Abrostola triplasia (assembly GCA_946251915.1). Taxonomy (NCBI): domain Eukaryota; kingdom Metazoa; phylum Arthropoda; class Insecta; order Lepidoptera; family Noctuidae; genus Abrostola; species Abrostola triplasia. The sequence continues at coordinate 6,482,112 of OX276433.1, forward strand.
AGCAGGAGATACTATAGTGCACAAGTATGCGCGCTAACACAGGTGCACTCCCAATTCCCTTACTTTCATAATCCGATAGGACCGGACACCGACACGACCGGAGAGAGATTGCGTGACCAACGGGTTAACGTGCCTTCTGAAGCACGGAGGAGTCTTGATATATGATAATGGTCACTCATCACAAAACTGAGCGCGGCGAGCACAGTTTAACCTCGCAGATAGATTGGTCTGCACGGTAGTCACGTAGCTATGAGTATAATAGATACGAACACATAACATCACGACCTAACACACCCAATGGGGTTACCAAATATTAGAAGAGGTGTATTATACCTACAGTCCAGCATGTTCCCAGTTATGTTTTAGGTCTCGTGTAATAGTAAACCTATTGACAATAGCTGCTACTGAGAATTACCTAAAACAAAACCCCAATTACAGCTTGGCTGGCCGGGGAATCGAATACCTACAGGACCTCACTGTCTGCAGGTGCTCATTGCATCCACTAAACCAACAAAGCAATCTACTTTATCAAATAAGTTTTATGTAAGACAGCGTTCACGGAAATGTCAACTGTAAAACCTATCTATATTTTAAAAAACTACTCATAGCTGATGACTTCCTCGTTGGTCTACTGGTTGCTAAGCGCGACTGCTGAGCACGAGGTCCTGGGTTTTTTCATTAGTTAATATCAGTAGCGGCACGGATTCTGGATTTGTGTCCGATTGATGGCAATAGGCTCGCCCCCTATTACATTGGGACCTAAAACATAAGTGACGAAATGTGGGTGTAATATATGTGCACCTCTGCCTACCCCTTCGGGGAATACCGGCGTGATGTTATGTTATGTTTTTTCTACTCATACCTTTTAGCAGTCTGGTTAAAACCATACTGTTGGTGTAAGTATGATAAGCATTGACTACTTCTACCATTGATATATACAGAATATAAACTATTAAAATAATTATTTTAATAATTATAAATAATGATTAAAATACACGTTCCCACAATGCTAAGAATGAGACATAGTAATGGCTAAACTGTCTTCCAGTTTAGATAGGCGCATTGACCTCCACATTTGTCGCAACTAGATTTAGCATTGTCACAGCGGACACGCGCGCGCTGACCTCTGACGCAACGAAAGTCGCGCATCCTGAATACTGATACACCTGCAACAAACACGACGGAACCAACACAAAAAATAAAAAGAAAATTATTTAGTCATTTTATTTTTTTCGTACCGACTATTCCAGATATTTGAGTCATGGTAATGAGACAATTTACAATAATTACTCTGGAATTAAACCATAAATGGAATTTACCTAAAAATTACGTTATGATCCAACATTGTCATGTAAATGCTTGCATAGGGACATGCAACATGCATGTGATCGTTTACCTACTTCTTCAATCGAAACACGCATACTTACATTCTTACATTGCCAAAAAAATTACATCCCATTTTATATATTATATCATTGGTATTTGAACCTTTATAAGTTGCATTTTATAATCCTTTAGAACAAAGTGAGTGTCTGCCATGTCTGGAAATGTGTCTGTCTGAATATATTCGTGAAAAGTGATAGTGGTGTTTAATGCCTAGATAACCTTGTGTTCATGACAAAATAAATTGAAAAGCCTTTATAAAAGAACAACATTACCGCATAGAATGAAAAATAATAACTCATGTTGTTTCACTATTGTATGATATCATTCTCGTTTTTTATCTTGAATTCGGAGCAACGCTGCACATGCTATGTTAGCACACCTTCGTTTCGTCGGCACTAGCTTTAAGTATATAAAGTGGTAGGCTCAGTTCAAAGGTATCATTCACTTGTCTTTTCTACAACAAGCAATACCAACAAACAATTCAAAATGTGCAAACTGGTAAATAAGAACTTTTTTATAAACATGATTTGAACCTCATTTAAAAGGTCATTAGAATTGCTTTCCAATTGTATTAAAAAAAAAACAATGCTTTTCATAAATTAATTAATTCACTACTTACAAAAAATATATTTGGAAGTAATAACTTAATAAATTGGAAACAGCTTAATTACAATTTCGCTTCTGTTATTTAAGGCTATTGTTAAGTAATCTTACTTTTTCCACCAGGTAATTCTCGTTGCCCTCTTCGCTGTCGCGGCTGCTAAGCCCGGTATCCATTCCGTGGCTTACTCTGCTCCGCTTGTGGCGGCGCCAGTAGCCGCAGCATACACCGCACCAGTTGCTGCGGCATACACTGCGGCATACACAGCGCCTGTTGCTGCTGCATACACCGCCCCAGTTGCTGCGGCATACACTGCGGCATACACAGCGCCTGTTGCTGCTGCATACACCGCCCCAGTTGCTGCTGCATACACCGCCCCAGTTGCTGCTGCATACACCGCCCCAGTTGCCGCTGCATACACAGCCCCTGTTGCTGCATATGCACCCTATGCCGCAGCATACACCGCTCCCTATGCTGCCGCATACTCTTCTTCAGTCGCCGCATACAATGCCTACTCAGCCCCACTAGTAGCCGCGGCCTACAAAGCTCCAGTTCTACTTAAGTAATGACCCATCGACTGCTACCAATCATTGTACATAAATATACGATAATTTGAAATACCTATCTTTATTGTTTTTTATTTGTATTTAAGAATTTACCTATGACGTTTGCAAAATGGATAGAGAATGATCAATGTTACCAAACCCGACATGGTAAATATGCTACCATGTCTGGTTTGGTAACATTGATAATTCAAAAAATACCTTTACCCAAGTAGGAGGTTTTCAATAAGTAACCTATATACCTCGTAGATTTACGAATTAATAAATAAACGACTACCATGAAATATGTTAACGCATGTCAAATGGAAACGTTATTATTATATCGTTGTCTAAACTCCTTCGGAGTGTGTTGAGTAATATTTTTGGTATGCGTGCTATTATTTGAACATATAAGGTTTTCAACGGGTAATTAGAATAAAGCAACAATAATGTATTAAATAATTAATATTTCGGACGTGTTGCCAAATTCCGAATAGACTAAAACAATTAGTGTATTGTGTGACATCAGTATTGTGTGTTACATCACATGGGGTTGTTTAGAGGGTGTTTATTATGTACTGGTGTTCACTATGACGTCACAATTGCTCGCACTGAAATAATCAAGCAACTCATTGTGACGTATGGAGTATTTGTAATGGTATTTCTATTCATCAATTAATGTGTATTAAGTAAGAGATGAAGACATAAAAAGCGACATATAACTACACAAAATGCTCGTGCTTGGTTAAATAAGTACATATTCATCTGACAGCTAAAAAAAAACAAAATTCTGACAGTATTCAAACATCTGACAGCTATCATGTCAAAAATGTTAACAAGCTGTATGTTTTTACATTCGATAAAAATATTCGGAGGAAAAGGTAATGTAAAAGAAAATGGGTATCATCTTTTTATGTTTCAAAATAGTTTGTATCTGGTGATAACTATTATTGGGATCAACCTGTATAATTGCTACAAACATTAGTCATCGTCTATTTTTGAGTATTGCATAGATTAGTGTCTAAGTATTGGTCCATCTATTTAGCATACAAATAACGCGCAACTTCGGGAAAACCTACTGATTCATCTAGGCATCGCATACAATTACAAAGAAAATCCTTATTAGAATCCTCGATACAGCGATAAGTTCATGAAAGACGTCACCAAAAATGACGCACATGAGTAATTGAATGTAATACATTAGTTTGAGTATTAGCATACGATAATTATACCACGTTAAACGAATAATGATTTTTAATTTCATCTACAGCCTTCTAATTTACCGTAAAACAAGTTTTGAAATCATAAAATTAATAGGTTTATCGACAGCGCTGAGAGAAAACACACATGATTAGTTTTCAGCGCTTGAACGGTTTCCTAACTGTCATATGTCGATGTGAATATAAAGGCTTAAAATACAAAGCACTGCCAAGTCTAGTGACAGAGAGTTAGTGGACTTAGGATGCCAAAATCTGTTAGACTAATCTCAGATTGTGACTGTTAGGTTTGCTCAAAATGTCAATCATTGCCAAAGCATATTTTTTGCATATACTAAACATTTTTAAAAAGAATATTTGCCATTATGGTCTACAGAAATACGGCAAGGGAAAGAATTAACGGTCGTACACAATTAGGGTAGGGTAAGGGTTTGGTTTTTAAGGAATCCAAAAATCGATACAAAATTGTCAGTGAAAATCATTTACAACGTTATTAAATTTTAATAATAGTCAGCGAACTATTTACTGTAGTTGCTAATTGTCGCTTAACAAGTAGTTAATACAGCAAATTCTTGCCCCTAAATTATATTACGATGTGAAAGTGTAGGTATTAACAATGCTCCTCTATTATTTGTACATACACTTGAGCACAATAGGCTTTATGTTCTACACTAAGGTGCTCCACAATGGAGTACAGAGGATATATAGTTGCGTCAATGGTTCACGCGTGATTTTACAGATGGCGCAACTAATTGTCTCTGTGAGGACTTACTGAAATACTTGTAATGCGAACAATTACACGATCATTTTACTTACTGTTAAGACTTGAACCTGTAGTAATATTCGAATTATAAGCCTCATAAGACTTAATCTACGTAGCTACAAGCCCCATGAATAATAATATAAGTAGTGGTAACTCAACTTTTACACGTATTTACAGACACACAAATGAAAAAAAAGCACAAAAAACTTGCACTTTTTTTTTATATTAATTATAATTAATTCTTTCACCAAAACAATAATTAAAGTAGCTAATGACTGGCAAAGCATTTATTCAACTAATATACGTGATATTTGCTTAGGTATCCCCTTGGATGGGGCATAAAGACATTGGACCAACATCTTACCGGCAACATCCAGAATTTTAATCTGCAAGCTTTTCTAAGCTTAAAACAATTTACAGAATGCGGTCACATATTTTACACATCCAACATCTTCCAGCTCCCGGTCTAAATGGTTAAAATAAAGTTTTCAACAAAATTGTTCAGTTTTTCAAAATCTTTCTGTTTCCTTATCGTTTGGTTCTTGAGTTTTAATTACAGAAACTGAATGGAAATTTAAATTGAAGTGATCTTATTAGCCACTACGCCAATAAGGTCATCAATAATATAATAATAAGATGTTTACATCTCTGAATACTTTAACCTACGCTACCTGCTGCGCTGTCTACTGCTAGAGGAGATTACATGAATTGCAACTTCAACCGTAACAGTCAACGGAAGTAAGCCTTCATAGTATACTACGACCTCATGTCACGAACATTGCGCCACTATAACTAAAACTATAGCAGTACTAATATCAAGTTCAAGGTCGTCCCAAGTTAGGCTGGTATTTATTGCGGCCTTGATCGCCACCACCTGATTTAGTAGGCTCTGACCGCTACGCGTTCTTATGCTGCGTCTCTTGCGCACCTAGAACATTCTGTGCGCATGACGCGAGATCCTTATGCCTTGATATACTGTTTGATGTTACTATTGCCAAGATACAGCGTGTTTTATTTTGGTTATGAAATAGACCTATAAATTAGTCTTTTTCTAATGAATTGTAATGGCAATAAGCACCACCTGTGCAAATAGTGCACCTCATACCTAAAACCTCATTGGAGTACTTTTCAAGGTAGCTAAAAAAACGACTTATAGGACGGTCTACTAACTGCAGCGGTGCCGCGCGCCAAACCGCGCGAAGATTAGCTTTAGAACTAGTCTTTAGAATTTCATTTCAAGCTTTTTCTCGTGTACCAAATTCCTTATTAAACATTAACTCTATTGGTACCCTACTAATAACTGATACCGCTCCAATTATTTAATATAGGTACTAACTAGAATGTCGTGACGCTTTTAGAACATTCTTATAAAGTCTTTATAAAACCTCCTGTATTCACATTCTAATGCGAAGTGCAGCCAGAAATATTCACGTCACGTATGCGTCCTGATCGCACGTCTCTTCAAGGTGCGCAGGCGCCGAACTGATGCCAACACAATAGAGGTCATCATTGGCTCCTTATAAATTAGCCAGGATGTCACACCAACAGTCAGTACTTGTTCGACCAAGCTGAACCAACTATCAAGATGTTCAAATTCGTAAGTACTACCAATTACAATAACTACGATATTATCTTTTGGCATTTAAATTATAATTAATTAAGTATTGTAATCGATATTACGAGTGATTAATTTGAAACATTAGTCTTGTCACAAATAGGCCCATTGAAAGTTTGTAAGATTATGTATGTATTTCAAATAAAGCTATTAATTACATAGTTCTCGATATTCGATCACAATCTGATTGTTAAAACAATTTTTTTATTATCTTTTTATGACGATCTTGCTACTACATTGAGCTATAATATTAGATATTTAATTTCAAGTCCTAGACCAGTATGATTAAAATAGTACATTGTTAAATAGGTAATTTGTAGTCATCGGTCGTAAGAACGTAAAATTAACACAACATTATAACTTTGACTTTTGCAAGCATAAACATGTTAGGAATTCTTCATAAAATTTGTAGAGTACTCGTAGCCCTATATTGCCGTTGTAAGAGCGACTAAGGGAAAATCCAAAAAATGGGCAGCAGCGTCTTCTGTAACTTCACCATTAATACTGTGATCCCCAAGCCGCTTGCTAAACGTGGGAATTATGGCGAACCCCCAACTTTGGTCAACAGTGAATAGAATAGTATAGAAATATTTATTTGCAGTGGACATGTTCCTGCTAATGATGATCATGATGATACCTATCCTCCAAAGATTAATCCAATTTCTGGCCAGTTCAGTGACTGGCACTATTCAATGATGATTAGAAAAATATTTTATTTGTTTTTTCGTGTTCCACAGCTGATCTTCGTAGCTCTCCTGGCGTTCGCCTCGGCGAAGCCCCTGGTGGTGAGCTACTCGGCGCCGGTGGCTGCGGCCTACACCGCGCCCTTCGCCGCAGCATACACCGCTCCCGTGGCCTACTCCGCATACAGCGCCTACTCGCCCGTCGCCTACTCCGCCTACACATACGCATCCCCATACTCTTACTATCTCTAATCGAAACGCTTTAAAAACGGGATTTATTTATTCACTTGGGTTTGCTTAAATTATGGAAGATATCCAAGTTAAATAAGTGTATAAATACAGTCATCACAACGCCAGTTTGTCTTTTATTTTGGGTGAAGCCTATGCTCATAAACTATTGTTTAAAACCCCTACATATTATTTATCCAAATCCTTTATTCATCAGTTAAATGTGTATTTTTACTAAAAAATAATACAGAAATCAAAGTTTAAATCACCTCCGCGCTTTTGCAGTGAGCAATTTTTTTTAACCAAGTTTCTAAGTGCTTGTAAACACAAGCCTGAAGGCTTTTTAATTACAGAAATATGCAAAAAGTTATTAAATAGAACTGTATCTTAAAAAAGTGTTGGGTCCCATATCCATTTTGGCAAGGTTCCGGTGTTAGAATGAAATCAAAGTGAATATAGCCATATATCGGTAAGCACCGAGAAAACTCACAAAAATGTTAAACTAGTTAGCAAATATATTAGGTAGTTTTTTATATTTTTTGCTCATAGTTATGATTATAAGTTAATATTAGTTAAAATCTGGAGTTTTCTTCACATGAACCAAAACGTAAATGGTATATTTTTGGTCTTAATATACAAACGTCTATACTTACAGGAAGATAAATACAAACAAGAAGAAGAGTGCGTGTGATTGTATCTGGGTTAGCAAAGTTAAGTGTAATATCATAAAGTTGTAAGATAAAATTACAATTCATGCGAGACGATTTAATTCCAATAGTTATAGCGGCTGTACTTAACCTGGACCATAAATAAAAAACAAGGTATTTTAGCATCTGCATAAGTTACTGTGATAAAAAGACTAGTTTAGTCCATTTTACTTTCGGAAAATATTACCAACTCATATTATAATGCAAGACTATATACTTCCTTACAAATTAAAAAGCCCTATACATTGATTCCCACGATACCTAACATATTAGGATCTGGATGAAAAAGAAGATCAGTCACTTTAATCTCGTGTTTCAATTTAGGGACTGTTTTAATCTTAAGGTGCAAAAACGTCTCCGAACGACTACACAAATGTAGGGTCAGTGCTCTCTGGATAGTCCTCCAAATGGAAAATCGGTATGAAACTATCGTTACTAAAAATACTCAAGGGGTTAGGTCTTGTAATTTAGTGCCTAAAAACACAATTTAAAACAATCAGATTGAGTATATTTATGTCCGATATTGGTTTCAGTGTCTTATTTGTACGGTGTGAACCATCACGACTGCTACGAGGGTCAAACTGAAAGTTCTTAGAAAATCAAAAACTGATTACATTAGCCAGTTATTAGTTTTATTATATCTTTTCAAAATATTGTCCATTCACGTCAATACACCGCTGCATGCGATGGAACCACTGGGAAAAGCACTTTGCCCACTCGTCTTTAGGGTTCTCTTCAATGGCATCGCGATACGCAGCCACCGCTTCTTCAGCATTCATAAACCGCTTTCCTTTAAGTTTTTCTTTAATTTTTTGGAAATAAATAAAAATCACAAGGGGCGAGGTCGGGGCTATACGGCGGGTGACCCAGTAATTCAACGTTTGATGTCGCCAAATAGTCGATCGTTCGCTTAGCGGTGTGCGACGAGGCGTTGTCGTGGTGAAGGAGGATCCTACTGCGAGGTCGTTTCTCTCGAACTTTTTCCAAGACAAGTGGCAAACAATTGGTAGTGTACCATTCTGCAGAAACTGTTTTTTGATCCTCTAACACAATTGTTGCGAAATGACCTATCCTTCCAAAGAACGAGGCCACCATTTTTTTTCCCGCACTTCGATCTCTCTTCACTTTAGTTGGCAACCTCTCGAAAGGAAACACCCACTGAGCAGATTGTCTTTTGGTTTCAGGATCATAACAGTAAATCCAGCTTTCGTCACCTGTTAGTATGTCGAACACAGCATTTGAGTCACCTCCGTTAAATCTTTCAATCATTTTACGACACCAATCCACACGATGGAGTTTTTGAGCCTCAGTCAAATTATGAGGTATCCACCGGGCGCAAAGCTTCCTGACTGCTAAATGTTCGTGGAGGATTTTGTGCACTTGACTCATACCGATGCCTAAGCTTGTCCGAATCTGCTGATAGGTCACTCTTTTGTCAGTCTCTATCATACGCCGCACAACACAGATGTTATCTTCAGTCGTCGCCGTAGAAGGCCGTCCCTCACGTAAATCATCAGTGAGATTAGTGCGACCACGTTTAAACTCATTAAACCAGTTGTAAACTGTCGCACGAGATGGGGCTTCATCGTGAAAGGCCAATCGTAGTCTATCATAACTTTCTTGTTGACTTAAATGACATCGAAAGTCATAAAAAATCATTGCACGAAAATTTTCTCGTGTTAAATTCATGTTGACGTGACACAGACAATTTTCAATTTGCCGCCAAATCGTAAAACAAATGACAAATTAATGAAATATATACTCAGTAATATTGGCAAAGAGTTCTATTTTCAAATTTTAGAATTATTTTTTTATTATATTGTTTATAAGTGGCCAGTTCTAAGAACTTTCCGTTTAACCCCCGTAAAACCCCTCAAATCTATCTTCAGTTTGAAAAGATCGAATATTTCGATCGAAGATTTATCGTTGACCAACGGGCTCAGATAGGTCAACACACCTTGCATCCGTCTCTACGTCGTATCCTAAATCAAAACGATTCCAAAATTTTAACAAAATGCCGTTGAATCCGAGGTAAACCTGCGAATTGTACACTGTATTTGACACTATTTGTGGACTGTGTAACTTAACACAGTTAAGAAAACAAAGTAAGACAACCAAGATTCATCAATCTCTTTGAAGATTCAACTGTCAGGTTTTTGCCTTTTAGTCTTTTTGGATGCCGCGCGTTCTATTACTATTACCTTAGAACCACTCGTCAAGTTTTAGCACACACTTCTCCTATAGTCACTGGGAATTACCCGCTATTTTGACTGCTTGCAACCGTCAATGACCAATGATAGGTAATGATAATACGAACACTGTACTATAATAGTTACACTAACACCATACTAAAAGCTTCAGAAATAAAAGATAATAAGTGAATTTCATGGTGTATATAAACACTTCCTTATAACTAATACCTATAGAAACTGTAATGAATTCCTCGGCTTTTGTGCCTCGGGCCTAGCTCGCCACGCTTGCTAAAACAATAGATAACATTTTTGGAACGTGTGTTTGCTGCCTTGCTTCTTAGCTACGATTACATATTCTTTTGTTTTCCTAAGACCCATTCAACAAGGCCTTGGCCATACTATTGAACGGGTAATTTCTTCTATACAAATATTCATTTGTTTCCATATTTGTCTCCAAACTTGGCCAAATATATAAGGTAGGACATTTTTCATGTCAGTCAGTGCAAATTGAAGAGTGTCAAACTAAACAAGTAAAATAAATATTCACAACTAAGATTTCAAAATGAAGACGACTTTGGTAAGTAGTTATGTTACGTCAGCTAGTTTGGGATGTATTTATTCTTTTGTATGTTGTATAATTAGACGAATACTTAAAGTTTGTTGTAACAAATATTGCCTATCGTTTAGAATCATTTTATATATATATTGTATAAAATAATTTAAAATATCTTGTTTCAGATAACTGTATTAGCTGTCATCGCATCAGTGACTGCTGAGCCATACATATACGGCAGTTCATTATTGGCTCCGACGGCCCCCTACACCCAAGCTGCTGCGTACCCCGCACCTGCTTTCCCTGCTGCGTATCCAGCGGCGTACTCCGCAGCGTACCCTGGAGCATACCCTGCTGCTTACACAGCCGCGTACCCTGCAGCGTATTCTGCGGCGTACTCCGCCGGTTTTCCAGCGACGTACCCTGCATACCCTGCGTCCTTGCCAGTGTCTCCACTAACTGCTTACGGTTCATCATACAGCGTCGAGGAACTGGCTCCTCTGGTCAGTTCAGCATCTGCTCCCCTAGTCTACGGATCGCCTTACTCCCCCATTGCCAGCTATGTGTACAGACGGTAATATAGAACAACCGAGGTTTATCTACTGTTAATTTTAGAGTATTGATCCTGATACCTGCTATGTTTTTGTTATATTAATATAAGTGAGTCTATTAAATCTGATTATTATTTTAACCTTTGTGATCGGTAATACAAAACATCAATAACGAGTGAAGTTTAAGTACAAAATCAGGTGGTGAAAGGAGGAATAGACGTAAAGCAATACCAATAACTTAGTACTGAATTATATTATTCAGATTAATATTACTATAGAAACGTACAATTATAGTGCAATACATTAACATGTATAAGTAGCTGTAATAAAATATCAATATACGTAAATTCTGAATAATAAGTAAGTAGGTAACTATTGTCCGAACGCCTCACATATTAAATTATACTGGCATTCAATTATTCGCCATATTTGTAAGTGAATGCATGAATAGAAATAATTGATAAATAAATTTAAATACAATCATCACTACCCCTGACAAGTGAACAGATATCACTACAAATGCTCCATAACTTAATTTAAATGTAGTATGATCTGACATGTTTAACAACAATCATACTAAGTAATAACTTAGATACGTATAGAGGTAATAATACCATCAGCGAAATATAGAATATTATGATATATAAATAGTCAAACTTTAAACCTTTCTTATACTAATATCATAGCAGACCCGGTTTATGTAAATATATCTAAGTATTTAGAAATACAGAGGAATAAAGAGAAATACAGAAGATAGGCAGCAGCGTCTTTAACTTGAACACCAATACTGCGATCCCCAAGCCGCTTGCCAAGCGTAGGGTTTGTTTAACAGTGCACGTCTTCCGATTAATGATGATGCTGATTTAAAAATATATATATTTACGTAACCTTGAAGTAGGTAGAGTACTAGTTGTACGTAAAGACGTAAAACTAGAGCTTACAACTAGTCTTAGTAGTCTAGGCTCTGGGGTAGGCTCTCTAGCCTACCCCAGGGTTAGTACTAAAGTAACTTATCTCTAGCGCACCTCGGGCAGTCGGTGCTACTCTACACCACAGCATGAAATATATCTATATTATAATAAAAATACAAGGGTAAAGAGGAACACTAAAAATTCTAATACAAGTAACGAAAACCTTCAAAAACTTAAATACGTGCAAGTACACCCTCACCCCTGGTAACACGGCGATACAACATCACGGTACAAAACAAAGAGTTACAATCAACTCTATAAAGATATCGGTGTAATGGCAACAACAGGTCTAGTGAGTTGGTCGATCAGTTGTGGCGCGGAGATAAGTCCAGCCTCAAGGCCAGGAGCCGGCGTGGTCGGTGCCATGCACTCCGCACAACGCACCCAATTCATTATTCATGGAATAAGAACAACGCATAATATTTAATTAATGTATTGCGATGCAGTATAGAGCAATTACGTGTATCATTTACATTTTTATTGTATATGTTATGTTGGCAATGAAAAGTGGATGGACTTCGAGAATTAATATTGTGATAAATTGTTAGAAATGACTTTGTTATAAATGTCAATAAGTATAATAATATAATGAAATGTTATTCCAGCTTTTATTGAGTGATGTATCTATTTTAGAAATAATTAATTATTCTCATTAAAACTTTAGTTAATGATGCATAAACATTAGATAGAAAGATTTGAATTATGCCAAAAGTGCTCATATTACAATTGCTAAAATGCAGATTATTTCCCTGAAAACTGTAAATAGTGGAAAAATTCTGTGATATCAGGAGAAGACTTAGTTTAACTAGCGTACAAGGAATTCACTCTTAGAGCTAAATAAAGGTTGTAAGGAAGCACAAGTGCTGACTTATTATATTATAAAAGTATTTCCTTGTAGCCTGGTTAATCATTATATTAATAGATATAAAAATACCGTTTTTCGAATAAATAAACATAGGTATAATTCAAGTTTTCTTTAAACTTTTAATCAAAAACAAACAATTTAACTTCTGTTGGTAATTGCATGGTCTATGTTTCCTTGCCTAAGTAACTATTCGACTCGGTGACTACGTCAACGTTTTTGATGCGCTATTAGATGCTTTAGGCCTCCTTACCATGAGCAGGGCTGTTACGTTGTAGAAGCGAGATACCGCATTACACTGCACGTAGCGGTGTCTCCCTTCCACAACGTAAACTGCCCTGCTTAAAAAGTTCATGGGACGGGGGCTGCACATCTACTATGACAAGTGGAGCAGGCGATTATAGCTGGGGTTGTGACGGTAAGCTTTAATAATCTAATGGAGTCTGAGACTTCTACGGGCATAGATTCTGGCTATTGTTACATCGTATCTGTATTTTTTGTTTATTCTTTATTACACGTTGAGTCAACGATCTCCTTGCGTATTTTTAGCTTACTTAGATAAACTACATTCTCACAAATAAGTCAAGAAAAAAAGCTAATAAAAACTTTAAGCAGTACTGAACTAGTTACAATACAATTGACCTTTAAGAAATAATTCGAACGCTACTGTAGTTTTAAAAATAAAAATTTATTTCTATATTCTTTTTAAAATTAACACCCTGGCATAAAGGCGTCCTTCGAATGGGAGGTCAATGATATTGCAATTGCAGGTTGCATAGTGCGTGAGTATAAAACTGGGATCGGTCCATCGTAGGGCATCATTCACCCCTGTGAACGAGCCTCACCCAGCAACATGTACAAACTGGTAAGACGATGTCTTCTCATATATTAATTAATTTAATATGCATGATTTCCTCCCCTAAATTAGTTAAAACGTCCTTAATTTGCGAGTGTAAAAACACTAATGAATTTATGTTAAGCTTAATTGTTAGAAACTTATGTACTAGGTAGTTACATAAATGTTAATTAAAGCTCAATTCATTGATCATCGTTCATTCTAATAAATCTGATAACAAATTAGAAACTATAACATAAACTGTTATCAAACACAACAAACTTCAGTTTCTCCCAATTCATTACCATCTTATTTCCCGTAACTCTGGCGTGATGCCGCCGGCTGATTTCCTTTTACCTTTCACATTCACGGGTATAGGTAGTAGAAATCTTAACGACATTCGGCTTAGCTTTAGTCCAAGGTTTTTATTTAACAAAAAATGGCAAAAAATATCTCTAAACATAAACTCTGGATACATTTGTGTGAAACCAGTTATAGAGCGCATTCATATTTTACTCGACTTTACCGCGTACTGTTTGCGTTCGGACAGCTTTTGCTCAGAGCACGCGTCGCGCTTTGAAGTCGCTTATGTGAATACAGCCTAAATAGTCAAGCCTAAAGCATTCTGTCCGAAGTACCCATTAGCTGGTAAGAACCTCTACAGGCCTACACTCCTTGGTGCAACCGCTGAAAGCGTGACACAAGCCTCCAGCCATAAGCTTAAAAAACGTACCCTTTGTTCTATTGTAACATAACATAACATAACATCACGCCTGTATTCCCCGAAGGGGTAGGCAGAGGTGCACATATAGTACACCCACATTTCGCCAGTTATGTTTTAGGTCCCAATGTAATAGGGGCGAGCCTATTGCCATCAACCGGGCACAGATCCAGACTCCGTGCTGTTACTGAGAATTACCTAATGGAAAAACCCAGTAACACTTTGCCCGACCCGGGATTCGAACCCAGGACCTCATGCTCAGCAGTCGCGCTTAGCAACCACTAGACCAACGAGGCAGTCGTTCTATTGTCTTAAACAATATAAATATCATCTGTCTCAGCATAGATAAGGCTTCTATCAATTGCTTTGATTAGGCTTCTAGTCGTCTAAGTGTAATAACAGTTACGTTACAATGTAGTAAATTTAGAGGTATTTTGTAGATATTTTCTTTTTATTTCCTCGGAATTGGAAATATGGTTATTGTTGAATTAAATCATTCAACAATAATTATATTGTCTCCTTGATAAACCTACTTATTATTGTATAATAATGTAGAGTGTATTTTAGACTTATACCCATAAGTAAATTTTGGTGATGTTGGTGAATTCCCCCTGTTACTCTGCTAGAAACTACTGCTCTAGGAACTATGATATAAATGATCGACCTGTCAATTCTACCTACTTTTGCACAGAACAATTATATAGTTAGAAAGCGGAAGAAGATAAATCTGTATATTCAATTGGCATGGTGTTCAAACTTTACGTAAACTTATTTCCAGCTGTCTTTCCTGGTTATCCTGGCGGTCGCGTTCGCCGCGCCTGCGCCTGAGCCCGGAGCACTCTTAACCCCCGCTGTATACCGGGCCCCGATCTCGTACGGCCCCGCGCTGGGCTACGCTGCCCTGCCAGCGGCACCACTGCAGTACAATGCACCTTACTACGCGTCCTACCCAGCTGCACCTATCTTACCTACCTACAGCAAGATCTACTAAAGGCTGACCGCGCAGTGACCCTCAAATCAGATCCATCAGATTGGTTTGGTGCCTAAAATGTAATGCGCAATAAATTACCGTTCCGCCTACATTTGTATTTTTTTTTCATTTCTGTTATGAATTATGAGTCTTTTATATACAACAAGATAAGACGAACGCTAGATAATCAATGCTAGATAAATACATTTGGTGACAAGAATAGCGCAGTAAGCCTTGGCTTTCCGCGGCATAGGTTGCATGTTCTATATTTGTTACGTGAAAGACTTACAGTAACCCAATCTGGGCTTCACATTAATACATTTCATTCTACCATACATCTTCTACAAGTAAATGGAGGTAGTTTCTTAAAAAGGTATAATATTATGTTCTGAGAACGCATATTAAACGTTCATCATAAATCAAGATTTCGAAGTCTGTGAAGTCTTCTCATAAGAGTATAGTGCAGCTTGTAGATTAACACCTAGAATGTTAATCTACAAGCTTTTCTGAGCTTAAAACAATTTACATAAAGCGGGCCACATATTTTGCACACTCAACTCTGCTCCCGGTAAAGTAGATAAATAGCTTCTTATGTTGGACATAAAAGTTACAACGTCAATAAGTAGCATTCATAGGTTAATCTCATCTATATTGCAAGAATAATTACATATTCATACATTGGAGTTATGCAAACCTAATTAGGTAAACTCATTATGTAAGAACATACAATTATCTTCATAGGGATGCGACCCGTTCGACGTTCAGAATGGTCGAGGGGGATTCTACCACTGACAGTCACAAATATCTGCGGGAGACAATATTGGGCACACGTAACCATTGCATATATTCAAATCTACATGTAAGATGTAAGAATTTAACAGCATATAATTTATTTTATGTCCGTTTCATTTAATCACCCTTGTTTTGGGTGTCGTAAGAGTGTTGAACATAATATTATCAGTAGGTAGATATTAATATAATTATAAGATAAAAACTCTTCGATCTTCCCATAATCGTCTCTTACAATGTCCTTCTCACCGCTCTGATTTTGTTCATTCAACCTTCTTTGTGCAGTCCATTCTTCTGTGGAATGCCCTCCCTATAGAAATCAGGATGGCTAACAGTCGGTACTCTTTTAAAAAGAAAGTCCGAGCACATTTTCTTAAGTGAACGATGGCAGAATCACTTCAAGTTTCATTTATTTTGTAAGTTTATGTAAGTATATTATAACGATGTATGTATTGTATTATTGTATGTATGTATGACATAATAGTAAGTATGTTTATGTATAATATATTTTGTATTAGTATAACTATATATACATTTATATTAGTATAGTATTTTAGTCTATACGTTTATACTTAGTGCATCTACCACTTTTCGACTCTGCATCACCCTAAGGTTGACTGGTAGAAAATGCCTAATGGCATTAAGTCCGCCTTTATACAAATGTGTATACGAAGTATAAATAAAATAAAAATAAAAAATAAAATTGATTAGTAACTAAATGCCTTATTCATGGCGAGGGATTCCCATATTTGAAAGGAAACTTTGTTTATATAGCATATTAGACTATCAATAGAAAGAAATTCCAAAATAAACTCACTGGACAAAAAGGGGCAGAAAGTCTTAGCTCCATGAACCTTGAGCTGCACGAAGAAATATAACATTTTTTAAAGATAGCTATTTTCGAAATACTTATTTACCTACAACACAATCAAGTGCAAAAACATTAAAGGCTTTGTATAAAACAACAACATAAAAACTATTTATGCGTACGGTTTGACAATCTAAAAATAAGCTGTCAAATTCATAGAACTTCCGCACATGTGAGCACTAATACGTGGGAGGCATGTGTGCGACATATAATGAAACAAAAACGATTGCGATAAAAACTTATATTAAAACATGTTCAAACATTTGGTCGGTGTCAGTTGAGCAAAGGTTGGTAGGTTTGGTGTATTAACGGACGTAGTACGCCGAGTAGCCGTAGGGGTAGGCTGCGGCGGCGGCGGCGTAGGGGGCGGAGTACGCCACGGGAGCGTAGCCGGCGTATCCGTACCCGGGTAGAGCAGGGGCGGAGTAGGCCAGCACCTGGGGATCGGGCTTCGGGTTGGCGAAAGCCACAGCCACCACGGCGAGGAAAGCGAACTGGAAATAATAATTTGATATTATAATCTTAAATACCGAATACATCTCTGCTTACTCTTGATGCTAAAGATCATACAAATAAATTATGCTCATCTCAAAATTTCTATATAATATTAAAAGTTACATACTTCTATGTTATAAAATTACAAAATGAAATTAAAAAATCTTAAATTCTTTAGAAAGTACATACGGTAATTTCATACAGTAATGACAGTTATATTCGTCAACCGTTTTACATGCTTTTATATTATTTTCACTTGTTCGTCAGTAATTAAGTCTTGTACAAATTATCACTAACTTCAGTGCAACAAATTGTTTTTACGCTGTGCGGTAATATTTAGTTCCGGCGATAGAACAATAGTCCCATATAAAGTGAAGCAGAAAAGAACTGACTGCACTTAGATACCTAGGTGATCTCATTTCAAAAAAATATTATTAAATAGTTCCGATGTGAAATAACAATAGTGCTTTAGTACATATTTACAAGAGACTTAATTTTTTACACATAAACAAACTACCTGTAGTACCCGGCCCAAAAATATATATGTAAATTATTTTAAATAAATTGTCGTAAAGTAATATTCTTGCATATAATAACACGATGTTGAATATATTGTATTCTACTGTGGAAGCTCCGCGTTTCGCAAGTGTCCCTCTGGTGCTATGACAAAATTGGCATCGGTCAAGTGCCCTGAAAGAAGGCGGTTTATCCGAGCAAAATGACTCTATCCCTTGTTATAGCGGAGGTATTGTATCCCTCGCTAACAAGATGAACGGTACTAAAATATTTACCCGAATGTTACCTCATAATACTACGGTCTCGGCCTTCTTAAACCCATCATAGCTAAATGCGTAGTGCTTATAGCAGTAACAAAATTCTACCCTAAAATATACCATAGTTGACTGTCACATAAAAGGAGCATTTAGACTTAAATTAGGACCATAATTATTAAATTTTATTCTTTTTTAACTCCTGGCTGTTTATATGTTGATATATTATTAGGTATAGATATTTATATAACAAATTAAAATTTTAGCTTTAAATTGATTAAGGGAAACTTGAAAAATGATGGACACGAGCGGGTCTCGAACCCGCGACAGTCGCCGTACCGTGTATATAATAAGCTTTTTAAAATACAATCAAAACTTTTTAAAGTGGCATGTAAATATCACAGTCATCGAATAAGTGCTATTAAAGGGGGTAGAATATTTTCCCAAACTCGCAGCTATTTGCAGTGCCTTCTAATTAAATGAAATTATAAATATTGTTATTTACTTACCAGTCTGAAGAACATGGTTGTAGGTTACTTGGGATTGGCTTCACAAGTGATACTCCTAGCTGCTCGGTCCTAGCTTATATACAACTTGCGACGACCACGCCCTGCCTGTACATTTGTCGTACCAAGATAAAAAGTGTCCTTGATCTTCACAGTAAAGAATAATTGTACCTGCTCCATATACATGATAGGCAATCAACATCCGTGTTAGGCGGTATCCATCTCTATCGGTCCCTATTACTTAGGCATTCGTTACATCATTATTGACTTGCCAGATATTTCCATACATAGTTGTCTAATATTTATAGGTGTATTGAGTTTAATTTTTGTGAACATCAATGTAATATTTTTGTATAGATGTTTTGTGTGTAAACCATTTGAATATAAGATACTCGAGTTTATTTTTTGTAAATGTAGGTATTCGAAAAGCATAGTTATTTACGTCTGTAGGAAAAAGCTTGATTTCCTGATTAATCAGATGCGATTATACAGTATACATCCATATTATACAATCAACAGTATATAATTAACCTTTTTGTAGAACTTTAAAGAACTCAAAATAGCCTACAGTCCTTTTATAAATAGTACGTATTTGTCTTCATATGATTAACGAATAATACTTTGATAACACATTTAATACAGACGTAAAAGTTACAGGGAGTTCTAAAGAAACAGCAATTTGATATAACATAATATATACTGCTTGGAATTAACATATAGGTACATCACATAGGAGGCGTAATCATTAGGGCATTATTATAGTTGATGAGGTTAGTAGTAGCCGTAACCGTAGTTGTACGGCGAGGCTCCGTAGGTGCCATACGAGCCGTAGCCTACGGGGTTAGAATAGCCGGAATAGCCGCCGTAGTAGCCGGGGTAGCTGGAGGCATAGCCGCCGTAGCCATAGCCGGAGTAGAGTTGGGGTCGCGCCAGAGCCAGCGCCAGCACAGCGAACAAGATCATCTGAAAACATTGAATTGGAGGAGTAAAAACAAAAGAATGAACCTTCCTGCATGTTGTATTAAATACATAAAATAACATAACATCACGCCTGTATTCCCCAAGGAGGGGTAGGCAGAGGTGCACATATAGTACACCCACATTTCGCCAGTTATGTTTTTAGGTCTCAATGTAATAGGGGGCGAGCCTATTGCCATCAACTGGGCACAAATCCAGACTCCGTGCTGCCACTGAGAATTACCTAATGGGAAAACCCAGTAACACTTTGCCCGACCCGGGAATCGAACCCAGGACCTCGTGCTCAGCAGTCACACTTAGAAATCACTAAACCAACGAAGTACTAATAAACTAAACAACATTTATTGCAATAAGTATGTAATTTAGCCCACTGTTGTTCAAACTTTATAAGTACCTCAAAGTAATCGACATATCTCTTTAACCTTTGATTGGTAGAAAATGGTTAATAGCAATCATTCCGCCTCTGTACTAAATGGTGCAATAAGTATTCTTTAAATAATGGTAATACTTCACCATATGAAAATGCTTTACAAATATTTTTATAATTACAGCATTGCACTCTACTAGAAGTAACTTTCAAACCAGTTGCTTATTAATGACTATACTTTTGAGTATACAAAGCAAAATAAACAGTTCTGGTTTGCTTCTAATTAGCCGACTACTGAATATCGTAGGTAAACATTCCTCGTTGTTTATCTAACTAACAGATGAACATTAATTCGTAAATCCATTACGAAACTGTGTCCCAATGAATGTAATTATACACATCTCATACACAGAGGAGAGCTACACGCAGATCCATTGTTACTGTCAAATACGAGCTGGTTACATAAGGGTGTTTCAAAACAAACAAACCGATGCGATGGCTTGTTGGAGAGGTAATAACGAATGCTTTGAAAATTACTGGAGCTTAAATGACAAGGCATTTAAGTTGAACTTTAAGGTGATTTTATTTAAAAAATCTATAATATTTTGCACGTTATTGATTTTATAATTATCAATTTATATTAGTCTCTTTTTATAAAGGTTTGTCGTGTGATTTTTGTTACATCGTCAGTATCAGTGCCTTGTGTCACTTTGTTTGTTTGGTATGACAAGCAAGGGAGATACACAAGAAGTAAATGGTGGCGATTTAAAGAACATTCTGTCATAAACATTAATAAAAACCAATGCACTTATTGTCTACAGCTCTACTACTACTTTTAGAAGAATTGGAGGGTCTTAGGGAGTATTTGAAGTATAAAAACTTTAGTAAACTTACGTGTTGATCACCAAAACAAAATAAAACAAATTCTTACATAGACAAATAGTGTACTCATAAATACTGTACTCACCAGCTTGGCGAACATTGTTATATAAGGTTTTGTGTTATTTACTGAACAATTCCCGGTGACTCTCGATAGGTACTGTTTTAATTTTTGCTTCTCCCTCAACATTTATAGGTGGCTCATGTCCTTGGACACTCAAACAATAACGGAAAACCTATACCTACGAATGAATCTCAGTTGGGAATCAATGTAAATTATGAGCACAGACAAACGTACGGGGACGCGCTCTACATCACCAAGTAGGCCGCGTTTGTTTATACAAAAAGCTACCACACGCAAACTTAAAAGAATAAATTATGCATAGTTTGATTTTTATTGCCTTTGTAGCATACTTGGTGGACGCCATTCAAGTCTCCTTAGAAGTATAACAACCAATATAACTCTTCCTTGAGTGTACTCGCGCATAAACGAACAATGTTTCATTGCTTTCAAAGCTGAACTAGTCGTAATGTACGAAATAACAATACAGTTTCCTAACAAGGCAAGTCAGGATGTGGATATTCTATTGAGAGCTCAGATCATCGACCTCACCGAGCGCCCTCGCTTTGACAGATTGTCATCCTAACAAAATAAATCATGTACACTAAAGATCAAGGTTAATATTTTGTTATATAAGCTTAGAACTTCTAAAGCTTAGTACGATTCAGTACACTGCATCAACCTATCAACATGTTCACCAAAATCGTAAGTGATATTTTTATTTCTAGTTCATACACAGCTTTAAACTCTTAAAATATTAGTACAATCTTAAAACGATAATTGCAATCACTAAAATCAATAAGATTCCTTGGTTTTATCATCGCAAACCGTAAATTGCGAAACACTTCGGGAATCGAACCTCGCACTTATTCAAATCTTTTCAATATTTCCACTACCGCTACGATAAACTACCCAGACTAAATATAGTCACAATTCGCTGCGTAGTAGTTTCGTAGGTTATAACCTTATAAATTACGACGCAAAAGTGACATCATAGCATATTAGCGCAGAGGCGCAATTTGCTGAAAATCTTTTTAGTATATATCTTAAACGATGTGGAGATAGAGATTGTTTGAAACATGGATATACAGGGTGTCGATAAAATTACTAATTATGTTTTACTTTTTTGCCTCGTAGTAGTGTTTCATAGTGCCTTATTTTAAATTGATTCTAGGTACATTCATATATCTAGTACCGTAGTATGTATGAGACAAAAATAAAATATTTTCTTTGTTTTATCCTTTTATCTCTTATAGTTCGCCCTCTTCGCTCTGGTGGCGGTGGCGTTTGCGGCGCCAAACCCAAAACCCCAGGTGCTCGCATACTCTACCGGACTTGACTACGTGTACCCATCAGCTGCCGTCGCTCCATCTGTGTACTCCCCATACACCGCCCCACTCGCCTACTCTACCTACCCTGCGTACTCTGCCACCCCCGTCTTCTACCGGTGAAAATAATATTACCCAAACAAGATCCAAAACTACAGAACAGACTTGCAATTTAATGTTACATTTTCAATGTAGTATTTTGTATACAGATAAATTCACCGTCATGTAAGCAAATAAATGTCAACTCAACAAGCTAGTTTGACTTCATAACCCCTTAGCGGATAGTACATGTGAAACTACGTGTCTTGTAAGGAAACCATTCCTTACGCACGAGTAATTTTCAGCGAATAATTACTGTATACCTACCTATAAACTTCTTACTTAGAATGTTGATGTCGACTTATGTATTTACGCGGGCCATCAGCTGCCTGCTTTTTGTACTAATTCTACTAAAAGACTTTGCGTACCACTCTTTTTTAAACGCAACTTTTTACAGAATAGTTTTACTTCGTTAACAACATAGTGCTGTAAAAATTATACCTATCAAATGAATCATATTTTAAAATAACAAAATGGTCATGCATTGACAACTTATAATATGACGTTCAGAACAGCTGACGTTCCTATCACAGAATTCGTTCACTTCGCCAAATGTGATTCTGTTAATTATTTGAACTTTTAAATTAACCATTTTATGTATATTAGAGGTTTTTTTTGTGATCTGCTTGGAATTTGCACATTAATCTTTGGAGGAATTGTCAAATGACAGTTTTAGCCCGGCTGAAGTCGTTTGTTACCCTTATATAATACAGCAAATGATCATGTAAACACGCTACGTTAGTTTTTCGTCAGCGTCGATAAACGACAAGAATAATAGTGTTCTTCAATCACTGTCTCAGTATGGTCTCGGTATACACGAGCGACGTAGCACCCGATCTAGTAAAATGCATAAACATGAGTAAACGACGTGTGTTATGTAACCGGCTTTAATCAAACACCCATTAAGTTATTCATATCTTTACAATGTTGCACCTAACGCACTAGGTAACAAGGTCTGATTAACATGTTAAACCTGTTATATGTACTATAATGACTTAAATACTATAACATTTCCTGTTCCCATACAGGTAACAAAGAAAATAATCGATTTTTCTCGAAGAAATCTTAATATTTAATTACTTGGCGGCGTTGGCTGGCCTCGCACCATGTGGACCGATGATATCGTCAGAATTGCAGGCAACCGGTAGATGCAATTAGCAAGCTGTCGTTTATTGTGGCGGTCTAAGGGGGAGGCCTTTGTTCAACAGTGGACGTCTTTCGGCTGATGATCATGAAGATCATGATGTTAAGCTTACGACGAATATTATGTAAATTGCCGACTGGAAAGTAGTAAGTTTGAACTCCAACCACAGATAAAACTCAGTCACACTTGTATACTCGGTAAGGGTAAGTAAATGAATAGTATTCAATAATTTATTGCGTTCTATATGCTTGGGTACAAAGTTAGGCAATAAATCAACTTATCAATATGATCCTTATCGGAATACATTAAATTAATTAAAACCTACAGAATTATATACTTGTTATGGTATCGTTGACTGCCTCGTTGGTAGTGGTTGCTAAGCGCGACTGCTGAGCACGAGGTCCTGGGTTCGAGCCCCGGGTCGGGCAAAGTGTTACTGGGTTTTTCCATTATGTAATTCTTAGTAGCTGCACGGAGTCTGAATTTGTGCCCGGTTGATGGCAATAGGCTCATCCTATTACATTGGGACCTAAAAAACATAACTAGCGAAATGTGGGTATTCCATATGTGCACCTCTGCTTACCCCTTCGGGGAATACAGGCGTGATGTTATACCTTATCGTAGTGTAAGACACACTCCAGCTAGGTATGTCGACGATATACGCCAAATGGCG
This sequence comes from Abrostola triplasia, assembly GCA_946251915.1. NCBI lineage: Eukaryota > Metazoa > Arthropoda > Insecta > Lepidoptera > Noctuidae > Abrostola > Abrostola triplasia. The sequence goes on from OX276433.1 coordinate 6,506,466, forward strand.
TGCTATAAGAGAAACTTACGTCCAGCAGTGGACTATACTAGACTATACTATGTAGAATATATATGTTATATAGGCTAATAATAAGTATGATAATGATGGTACATGAGTATTAAAGCCGGAACCTTTAAACCAACAAAAACAGTCACGGACACCAATGACGCCCTCCTAACTCCATACACCTAAATGTAAATTCCTGATTTATATAATCATCTCAAAGTTATTTTCGTCTATATCCATTAAGTACACAATTGGAACGGATTAGAACAATCATTAACACATTTGATCAGATCCATCGCGCTAAATGTCATGAGCAATGTAGTGACGCAGGGAAGTATATCGCCTGAAATATATCCTTGAACTTTAAACACAATGGCGGTGTCCAAGCACTTGCCAGATGTCACAATTAGGTGCGTAATACTTCTATACCTACGGTAGTAATGGATGTCATTCATGTGAGTATTGTGAGGTTATACATATAACAATAGACCTTGTTTTTCATACTTTTGTACACCATTTGTTAAAACTGATTGAAATAGGATTAAGCATGACATATGAAATAGCAGCATTAAGTAAGTATACTCTTAAGCACCAGTCAAGCGCCGGTTTATGAATAAAAGCTTGATTTTGAATTACTAAACTTACGTGAATAATATTTTATATTCGAGTTGAATCACTTTGCACAAGGCATAGAGACTACTAGATAAAATTACTAACCGGCGAAGGTATAAAGCATGCGGTATGAAATGGGCTTAACTGTATAAGTTTCAACCTTTTCATTAGGCAGGTTGCGGAAGGCGCTCCTAGGTTCAAAATTCTCACTAGGAATCTGGAGCAAGTGCTAGATATATAAATGGCATTAACCTTCCTCCTTAATGAAAAGGATTAATAACGTCTGTTAAAATTTGGTAAACTCACACACAAGCATCACACCTCCCACTACGCCTTTGAACAAGCGTGATACGTGTAAATATGCGAACAAATTACATACAAGATACTCTTACTCTACAATATCACAATCAAAAACTGCGTTAGGTTAATATACGTAGCTCCAATACAGCAATACATGAGAACGTTTAAAAAAATATCGTTCTATGTTATAGATATCACCATTCGTCATTCAAAACCAATCGTAATTAAATACTCGACGACTTATATCACTTTTTTACCTTCTAAATACATAACATATGTTTTCAACAGCGACAAAAAAGGTAAGTTCCTAAATTAGAACTGGATGGAACCGATATTAAAACGAAAAAAGGTTTGATTCATTTTTTTGCTTTCGCTGTGCGCTTGAAACCGGATTTTGTCAGGGGAGGAAAATTTGTTACGAATTAAATCGTTACCAAACTTACAGCTTATCTATACACTTTATCTAGAAGCTATCTGAATAATAATAGACTTAAAATGCCTTAGTATGTCAGGATGTTGATGGTTCTCGCAAAACTTTGGAGAAGACTTATGCACAGTTTGAGAACACTGGATAGCTGACGATATTCGAGCTGAAATTTTCATAATAATATTCTATTTTCTAGGGATCTGATATACCTTTTTTAAGACTTAAGCCTCAAAATCTAACGAAAAATCTAACTAAAGTTTTACCAACATCGACGTATGGAAAAACTAACCATGTGTCTCCCAGCTACCACCATAACTCTAAATTATATTTGTAATCTATTCTTCTTTGCAAATGTTAAAATGCGTTAATTTAGCAATAACCCATCAATATGTAAGTCACAGCGTAACTTTGCTCGCTCCACGTCGTTCTGTGGGCCAACAGTTGAACAATGCATGTTTACTAAAATAACCCAATCCCTCGACACGGCGGCCATGTTCGGAATAATGATGCACTCACACGGACACACTGCGCTAGACATATCATCATTCTTACAAAATAACTTATGGAATGCGCACTGTCGCGCACGTTACGCATGTTTCGAGATAAATGTTTGAAAAATTTGGTACTAGCTTCTACCAGTTTGAAATAGTATTTTCTAGAAAATTTAACAACCTCCTGCGTAAATGATTTATCATTAGTGTTGATTAAAATGTACATGATCACACTTAATATTATAAAGGCGAAAGTTTATGAGTGTGTTTGTATGTTTGTTATCTCTTCACGCTCAAACGGCTTGAGCGATATCGATGAAATTTCATATGGAGGTAGCTGTGTACTTTATATCCCAAAAAAATGTAGCGGGTAACAACGCGGGGCGCAGCTAGTTGTAACATAATTGTGATAATCATGCTTTGCCAGGCTTAAATTGACAATCATTGCATGCTTTAATTAGAATTACAGTAAAGCTTAGATTTTCCTCTACAACACTTATCATGCAAGAAGGTCAAATAAGTCGCATATCTTAATATTAACCTGCCATATTACATAAGGAAAACAATAAAACGTACATACACAATACATACCTACGTCTTGTGAAGCATTGGTACTATAATGCACTTAACAAACAAAATAAAAGTTCGAGTAACTATTTTGTCTTAAGTCTTAACTGTGTACTATATTATGTGCACATCCGCCTACCCCTTCAGGGAGTACAGGGGTGATGTTATGAGTATGTGTGTGCGTGGGTGTCTTGACCCTTATTCTCCTTCATACATAAAACTCAAAAACCGTGAATAAAGGTTCCCTTAGTGAAGTATTACACAGAATTACGACTACCACCGAAATAGATGATAATACCCGGGACGTTGAAAGCGAACAACATTATGTCATTTGTGTGAACAATAACTAACATATCCAAGCACTTCGACAGGAATACAAAAGGCATGAAGGTGTATAATGCTGCCCAAATCCGTTTGTGCATCTAATTTTAGATAAACAATCGGCTTGTCGGCCTTATCCAGGTTCGATATTATGCAATGAACAATGTACTTAGTTAGAGTATGTTTATACACAATGTTACACCGGCTTATATTCTGATCGGCTTACGTGATACTTGTTAATGAGCAGTGATTCTCATTTGTACAATCCTATTCCCGAACATCCGATATGAATATAGCGGATAATGTGTGCTGAAGCTTATTGACAATGGGTTCCTATGGCAATTGTATTTTTGGAATTTATATGGGATTATTAGTGGACGATTATGGATGGATAGTCAGAATTATTTAAATCCTTCACAATAAGAACGAGGATAAATACGTACTGCATAACTTTAAAAATAAAAGTTATTATATTAATTGCTCGGATACCCTTGGTGAATTGTAGTAGAGTAGAGAAGACTCGTTAGACTGCCTCGTTGATAGTGGTGTAGTGGTCGTTAAAGTCTCCTAAGGTCCTGAGTTTGATTCCCGAGATAGGCAAGATTTTGCAACCGTTCTCCTAAGACCGATTCGTCATTGGACTGTTCGCCGACAGGACGTTTCATTTATTTCCGTTTCGCAGAGTCTTTCACCTACGGCCATTTCGCCGACTAAAACTTTTATCTTCGTTACTTTCGACGACCGGCCTTTCACACGACGATAAACTTATAACTCTTTTAACTACAGACCTTTTCTTCTATGAAGAATTCGCAGTCAATCTTACGACAAGCGATATCACAAAAAATACACACATCTACAGCTTACTGTGTCTTTACTGAGAGAGCCTACTTGCTCTGGAGAATCTAGACACGCGGCCGCATTTGTACGCACGCATTTGGAGTCAGTTTTGACCCCTTCGAATCTCAAAATCTATTTTACATAAATAAATGAAAGGAACATTTATTAAGACATCTTAGCCTAAGTAGAATCCCAAACATCCATTAACTAATACAGCCAAAAAGTACATGAGAGAATGCGCTCATAAATGTTCTATTAATAATACAAAGCGAACGGATAGGATTTGGCACTTACTTCAACTTCGCTTATGTAAAGTGAAGTGGAAAAAATGATATTTTTCACTTTTTGCACCCACCCACATTTCGCCAGTTATGTTATAGGTTCCAATATAATGAGGGCGAGCCTATTGACATCAACCGGGCACAAAGGCAGACTCAGTACAGCTACTGAGAATTACCAAAAATGGAAAAACCCAATAACACATAGCCGGTCCCGGGATTCGAAGCCAGGACCTCGTGTTCAGCAGTCGCGCTCAGCAACCACAAGACCAACGAGGCAGTTTAATGACAAAATTATAAAAGGAATCTGCTTCTGACTCACAACGATAAATTGATATTGTTTATTATTAGAACAAAATATTGATTTCAGCTAAAATTAAGCCGGTGCCGCGTATGAATTTGTATTCAAACATACAATGATTACGCAACATGAACTCTAACTAATCCACTTAAGCCTTTAAGTCGTACAACAATAGTAATATACCTGTATCAATGATTCAGAATACGTAAACAATTCATATAATACTCATGATGACACCACGTAGGTAATATATAACAGTACTCACTCTCATTAAAATATGGAACGAGTATTAATGCTACAGTTGCCTAATGAGTATAAGAGATTACAGACTACAGTATTAAGTTCAAAGAGCTTTACTGTTTTCACGTATTATTGCCTTTAAAGCTCATACGCACTGACCGGTTGACCCGCACTGCGGGCCGCACGCAAGCACAAATTTGTATGTTGTACTTGCGGGCAGTGTCCGGCTGCCCGCAGTGTGGGTAACCGGACAGTGCCTATGAGGTCTTAGGAAGTGGACATGTATATAAGTATTAATCTTTGTTATTGACAAGTTTTGATTTACGCCATTTTGTTGCTGTCTCACTAAACGGATTAAGGCCGACTTATCAAAGGATGAATACAGTTCTATAACCTGCAGAATCTGTATTATACATTGTGTTCCAAGAAAATGGTTTTCATCGTAGCCACGTGACGTACACTTGTATCCAAATCCGATGTTTTACATAAAACCGTATAATATGTGGTAAATAAGAAAAATTTATAAATTGGCTTGTGGCGACACAGTGGTGACGGACAGTAGTATGCACAAGGCTGCGAGTTCATATCTAGACCATTTACAATGTCCTGTTTTTCCTGATTTTATATTTGAACCCGAAGCTATGTTCATTCATCTTGTAATCACCAGCGCGCATGCAAGCGTTATGTAAACGTGTTTCGGAGTTTACAAATCATATTATTTCTTAAACGCACACCCTGATACTTATACTGCACAGTCTAGGCAGACGACTCTGTCCTAAAAATTAAAAAGTGAATAAATATTTTCCAGATCTTACGACACACTAACTCAACGCACGACACAACGTGCGTCAAGAATCTGATCAACTTGTCAAACAAAATCCTAATTACTGCGAACACCTGTTGAAGTTACAGACGGGGTACGAATGGACTGCGCAGCCGGGAATCAAGACAAATAACTTCAATTATTTATTAATTAAATCGATCTCGTGCTAGACGGGGCACCGTCACGTGTCAAGCGGCGTCACTTGACTTTGCTGAGACACCACGTGATCCACCACCATTTGATCAGCGTTATGACCTGATTGCAACACGATATACTATGTACTAGACTGCCTGTACCCTGTAACCTTGGTAGATTAGCTATTCAGTGGCCTATAAACTTTGTATTCAACCCAAATTTTTGCTAGAGAACGAGAATAATTAAGCTCGAAATGGCACTTTAGTAGAAATATGGTCTACAAAGTAGAACGTACTGTGGCTTTTTCAAACTCGTAGTACTTTCAAATGCTGATACACCACACCTATTACATTATATATATTATGCTATCATTATATTATTTATATATTATATAAACTGGCGAGATGTGGAATAGGTAGGTAGCGCCTTTAATAATAATAATAACATTTATTTAATCAGTCAACAAAGATCCAAAAAGTAAGCCAATTAATATAATATAGCTTAAGCATAAGTGGACAGTCGTACATAGCTGCTATGGTGCTCAGGATGCTGTGGCTACTTCCATGCTGCCGACTTACTAGTGATGCAGTCATTTTTACGCCATAGCGCCGCAAAGCCATCTGTATGTGTCATCTTTAAGTAGATTTCCTTATTTTATACAGAGAAATCATATACATAATTATTTGGTCATAAATTTATCACACTTTTGATTTCCAATAAATTATTATGATGTGGTTAGTTTTTACCTGATCTCACGAGATGTATTGAGACCCTGAAACTTGGATAACTAATACTGGCACTTCACTTGGTGTATTTGCCCAAGTTGAATGCAATAAGGTTCATTTATGTACTCGTAAATATCGCAAATATTAGGACAAATACGCGAAGTGTAGCGCTACCAATGTTTATATACCTACTGGAGTAAGTAGGCCAGATTCTAGTCCAATTCAAACATAAAGCCTAAATTTGGAGCATTCATTAATACTTAATATAATTTAATCAACTCAACCTTCATTACCTTATTACGTAATTATTTACATAATCCAAAATTTGAAGTTCTCCGCCGACACATTACGGTAAGGCGAGACTCGATAGTAGCTAGCTACGTTTTAAAGATTCATGTACCTTATTATACACCTACATACTTACTAAAACAGTCGTTTTGTATAACCATTTAGCTTCCGAAAGCTGTACGGACGAACCCCAAAAAAACTAGAGTTTTCAATACGTAAACGCTGAACGGAGCTGAATAAGTCCCTTACTAGTTCGTAGACCAAAATATACTGAAACTTTGACCTTTCAAAGGCTGAATTTTTAAGCTGATGAAGACAAGGCCATTAATCAACACGCTCACTCCTCTATCATATAATTTTAATATGTGAAATTAACTATGTTTTAAGAGTAATCGGCCGGCCACCTTGGGAATTTAAGTTTAAGTATCCGTTGTAAAAGTGATAATAATTCATATCTACGAATAAATTCTGAAATTAAGTAATCATTTAGTTATCATAGTTATTATATCTTTTAGTTATACAGTATTACTCTACATAAGGTTACAAAGAATAAATGAATATTAAAGGATCATCATATACGCGAATATAATTCTAATTACGCTAAATAAAATTACTAAACCCCATAGGTAATAACCATTTACTTTCAGCTACAACTCTCATCTAAATATTTTTTTCTATTAACCTCGAGTTTCTTTTAATTTGACCTACATTTGTACTCATAATGCAATCTTATTTAATTAATCACTGAGAATTACCCACTGACTTTAGATAAGTCTTTACTTATTAGATTTTTGTTGAAGTGATTCAACGCCCTATTACGACGATCGAAAAGGTCACTAATAAACTATTACAGATAAATACATATATTTTGATATGAAAATCACATTAATCATTATACCTTAATAAATGGTATCAATCTCACATTACTCGCTCTACATTGTAACAAACGCCTAGAACAGTCTCATCAAAGAAACGTAAACAGCCATCGATTGCTTTAATAAAAGTACAAGGCGTCCCGTGAGATTGGTTTAGGTAAATTTTTTCGAATAACCTTGATTATCAAGATGACTTTAATTATTATTCAGAAATTTTACTTACATCATTATGTACATATGTACTAATGTCGATATAATTTCAAACAAAATGATGAGGATAAAATAATGGTCATTAATTGAAAATTTACAATGTAACCTTATCCACTACAAAAAAGGTATCCATAGCAACATCCCAACGGAGCCGACGCGCGGTAGGCATGCATTTACTTGTGCATGAACAACTAGGAATATCACTACGCATGCGCGGAAAACTCTATATAAACCTTGCCAGGCCCTCACCAGTCAACAGTTCGCCACTCACCTTTGGGAAGCGACCTTTACGCGTCTAACTGAACAACCAAGCTCGAAAAACGGAAAGTTTCGAATAACAACAATTGTTATAAACCGCTATACAAACCCAATTGGATAAATAATCCTGTGTTTCGATACCTACGGAAGTGATATCGTCGACCCTATGAAAAATAAGCTGGGAATCAACTTTTTGTCGAGTGAGAAGTTCGTCGGCGATCTGCCGGTGAACGTAGCTGGACAGCAGAGGACTTCTAAAAACAACCCGCGCCGCGAGTCTGTAACTCCGAAGATAGTGGTTTGCCCACCGATCGAGGAGATGTCAGAATCCATTTCGGCACCACGCGGCGGACGGCTGCTGAAAGCTCTCAGCAGCCGGCTATCACGGAGAACAAACGACTCCGACTCAGTGGGCAGCTCGAGCAGCAACGACAGTGTGTCTGGTGAAAACGGACGTGCTGATGACCGATCTTCGTGCTCTGTCAGCGAATCTGGAAGTGATGGATCCGAGCGTCAGCGGCGGCACCGCTCCACTGTATCTCTTCGCCGGGTGTTCCAAAGCTTAAACCTGACGTCCCGCTCGCAATCAAGTTCTCCAACCGACCGCTCGCGCCAGCCTAAAAAGCAAACACAACCAAAGAGGATCCTTCGACCCCCCGTGACATACACATACGTACGAGGACTGTCCGGCCTGCCGACACAACGAGTACCTCGACACACTGTTTGCTGCGCATCCATGGGCCTAAACCGATAAACAATGTTAGCATTCGGACCGGACACGGGAAGAGATCAAGACTGGTTAAGTTTTATGAGTAGAATAAAAGCGCTAGAGAGACAAGTTCTTATCATATCAGTAGATAATTGCTACAACCTGGGCGAGCAGCCGATGTAACGATGTCTTCATCGAGGACCAAGATAGGGTGCTGTTGGGAGTGGTGCCTTACTCGAGGCGTCCTCCGCAGCCCTAAATGCACGTTGAGCTGTGACTCGTTTAGTTCTATTTAAGGGACAATACATAAGACTGTGTACTGAATTGCAGCTAGTTGTCGGTCTGAGCATTACTAGTTGACACTTTTTCTAATATCTACACACTGGATTATCATGATTTTTATGAAACTGCACCCTAGAACACAATATCTAATTTGTTAGAATAAAATTCGATCAAATCACATTTTATTATAAACTTATTTAATCGCCGTATATCTGCATGCATTTGAAAATCATTAAAATAATATTGTATCTAGTTTCAGTAAGTAACGTTTGTACTGCAGTGGTCTAATCAAAGTGTTGTAATGTTAAATCTTGTAATTTTGGTTTAATCAAGCATAGTGCCTTTCCACCTTTGGGAAATAAGTAGACCTAGATATAATGTATACTACTACTCTAAGAACTGTGTACCTAATTACTATCAATGTGTGGTGTGCTGTATGGAGTGTCAATTGTTTACAGCATACCACACGATATTTCATAGTGTAAATGTAAATTTACTTATTCATCACTTGACAATGTTTCGAATTTGTACCTATACATATACATAATTATGTAGCTGGACTATTTGTCTATGAATTAATATTGATCAGTAAACTAATCGGTTGATACTGTTGTACACTAAGTAGTTAGTTAAATTATTAAATCAATTAGATGTAAGTAATTTTTATTGTCAAATAACATGAGTTTTCGTATTTAATAAAACCTATGAAAAATAATGCCTGATTTTTAATCCTGTTTTATCCCTATCACACTACACACTTATTACCCAGATAAAGAAAACAGCTGTTGAAATAACACTACCTCCTAGAGTATGAAGTTAAATAATTGCAAGACTTCATGGTGGAAAATATTATGAATTTTTTATCGACATATTTAATCTAACACAAGTTGACAATTCCCACCTAAAATATTTTCAACTAAGTATACTTTTTCTGCACTAACAAAAACGCTATTAGTTCGCTACCTCAAAAACTCAAATAAGAAAAATCAAAACAAGAAATCTCTTTATATTAAAAGTCGCTACCAACTATTGTTGTTCAAAGCTTAAACATAAAGCAGTGCAGTAGCTCCTGCTACACAAAGGCAGAGAGCAGTTCATTATTGGATGTTTATCTTACAGTATTTAGACGGGATTCGAGAGTTCAGATGCTCGAAGTTTAGCATTACCAATAATTATACAGTATTCCAATCCATTCTTTTAAATAATAAGCACTACGAGTGGACAAGAATACCTTTCTGTATCTAGGAAGAAAGACGAGACCGACCGTATATTTTATAAAAGCTTTCAAAGCCTCGAATGTAAGTACTTAAGCGTTAGACATTATATCACATTCAGGTATACATATTTCAATATAAGTAACAAGAATCTAGACTTCTAATTACATGGAAAACCAGACAATCTGAAGCCCACAAACTATACAGCGTCACGTGCATGATATCAAACATGTGCACCGGTCGCGATTTGTTTTTATTTTCTTTGTTAACTAATGTTTCGTATAGTTCTTCGCCTACATATAAAAACATTAGTATTGCAATGGGCTCATGTCGGTCTCCTGCAGCGCAAGCCCCACACGGGCGACGCCTACGGACCATGCGCACGTGACCAAACCAATCAGTAGCAAAACCCTTCGCCAAAAATATTAGTTTATTGTGATTGTAATTAATACTAAACAAACACTGGTTGGTATGATTACACAGTTTTTCTTATTAATTTTTACTTATTAAAAATTTCAGGTAATTTTTACGATTCTAAACAATACACATGCTTTGTATATAGTTAATTTAAGATTAAAACCATTTCCTTGAATGTCAAACTACCAACTAGTACTAAATACTAACCTTGTAAGTGGTTGTTTTTAAACCGTTCTAATTAAATTAAATTAATTAATTCTAGATTGTATTATTATCTATTCTAGAATGTACCTACCATCGATCTTAGATAGTTTATTTAATCAGATAAATTTCAGGTAGGAGCAAGCCTTTATCTGCTGCTATTAATACAAAAAAAAATCCCGGAACACGTAATATACAATATATGGTTTACCAGTAAATATTGCCAAACTTCGGAAAATAATATTCTCATGTTATTTCTATTTAGTCATCCGATCAAAGTGAAAATGGGCCTACCGCTATGGTTTCCGTAACAATATGCCTACTGTTATTCAAATCATATTGTTATTTCGTTTCGATTATTAGATACATTGATATAATGATTATACTATTTTTATTACAATTGAATTGAATGCTTATAAAATGAGCATATTCGGAGGATATTACAATTTATCATTTAAGTAAGGTTTACGCTACGTCTATAATTTGATCTAAAATACGTATTTAAAACAAAGAGTTAAATCTACCTAACGCGCGTTCTACGTAAATTCGATTGCTATTGTTTAATTTCTGAGTTCAATACCAGTTAACTCTCTGTACTACTCTCCAAGCGGCAGGAATATTGGACGAGTCTTTCCCATCGCCCGTCGGAGAATTAAAACTGAGCCTGAATTTCAGGTGGTTCTAAAATATTGTACATGCATGCAAAATAAACTCCATGACATTTTCTTCTGACAATGTAGTCTAAAAACACTTTCACAAAAGTAGTAGAAGAATTTATACCAATTCAGTTTTGTATTACCTAACCTACCCAACTGCATTTTTCATTCATACTCCTAATGGCGTATATATAATCCGTTTTCTTCTTCAACATGTGTATGAAGTACCTAATCTTGACTTACATAGCTTACAGGCTATAAGACAACCAGCCCCCAAATGAAAACAGTCTTAACAGCAAAATAACCAACACATCTTTGTAAGTATGAACGAGCATACAACATAATGTGATGTAGGTATGTCATTAACGATACAGTAACCGCAATGCAGCGAGAGATGCCATTACATATTTATAGGGCAGCGGGCTGGAAGTCGAAAGGTCTATTTAAAGCTACAACAGCTTCAGAGGTCACCGACCTGATGCATCTATCGATCCACAGCCTCCACCTTTCCGTGCATGTCATTTAAAGCTCTTTATTTTCATTTCATACAAAACTGTGTCATTTGCTGGCAATTTGTATACTAGTAATATACATGCATGCTTTTGACTAATATTCTACATTCACAATACAATTATTTTACTTTGTAACGCATATCCCTAATGAAAACAACACTTGAAAATGACGAAGATTTATCTGTTGCTTCGGTTATTCTAATACTTCAAATTAAAACTTTTATTACGACACTAATTAATAAACACATTTACAATAGCTAGTTTCTTTATGCGTCAGCCTAAGGATACCTTATTTCGTTTTTTCTTTATCCGTCTAGGGTCAGTTTCTATGTTCAGTTTTTAAACAATGACGAAAGAGGTGCAGTATGAATAACGAAAACTTAATAAGTAGGTACATAATAAAAATAAGTCTGAGTGGAATATAATAATGATTTAAATAATAATAATAATCTTTATGTTCCAGTAAAAAAATACATAAGTATTGAATTTCCTTAAAGACTAACAATCTGATATCTAAATAACAACAGAAGGAAATGTTTAACCGGTGATCTCCACACTAGGTCGAGCCTGTCTAATATAATTATAATATAATTGTAAAGTAATATAGATGTTTTAATAGCATGATCATATTTAAAGACTTCTTCACTTATTTATTAACATAATTTTGAAACCAATTCACTCCGTATATATTTAAGACGAATACAATACGACAAACAAATTGAAAAGACAATAACCTATCACCAAACAGGTCGATGACATTCAACAGATAAACTCGTACATCTAAATATTATCGAACACATTTAAATATCCTGTATACCTATATAACGACTACAGTTACGCTCCATAGATTATATCGCTCTTGAAATTTAAGCATAAATAAGACTTCAGTGTAATGCAAACACTTTGTTTTATATTAGAGTTATGTGTCAAACATCGACTACGCTGTAAATTACTTTATGTGGAAGAAAGGAGATTATTGGATAAGTTCATCGGCCGAACAAGGATGCTTCTGTGTGTTTTCATTGTACAACGACATTATTTTTTAAACTTTACAGTATCGTTTTCTTTATTCAATTTAAGTAACAATACTAGTCTTGTTTTGGGGCATGTCATTATTTGAAATACAGGATTGATTGATTCTTAATTAAAATAGGTTACACTTCGCCTCTTGTGGGAATCATAGGTAAATAAGAGATTATGCCAATGTAATGGACCTACATAATATCCTCAAGTGTTCTGTGTTTAACAAGTCACCAATTAGTATCTAAAGTTTTAATTTCAGAGATAAAATTGAAAAGCCCATACGCAATGATGATTTCAAAAGCTATAGAAATGAAAGACAATGTTTTTGTAAAAACTACAGTATAGGCAGATGTTTCAAATACAGGTATAAGGAATTTCGACTGTGTTGTAAATGAGTTTCACAAACTTGAAATGTCACATACACCCAGACTCGAGCCAAACAGCTGTGGATCACACAAATATTTGTCCCGTACTGGAATCGAACCCGCAGCCCTTAGTGCAGCAGACCCATCACCAAGCCACTGCGCCAGTGTGGTGGTCAAAGTATACTTTAAAAGCGTCAGCCTACACGTGTCATAATGTAAATTAAGCCGGTTAACAATGGACCCACCCATCGGAGCAGCAACCCTCTTCACCTATTCTGATCCGAGCACGCGGAACTGGCTGGTGACGTGGTCTTGATAAATTATCATAATGTATGCGTGTCACGCCGATAAACAGACACTATAACGACTTGTCATTATTATATCCACGGGTCATGTAATTGCAAACACATTGTTAAACTAACCAATAAATTTTCGATTTTTTTAAAAACCATACGCAAGAAAGCGAACTTTTTACAAGTCAAAAATAATACCTATCATTGAGCCACCAAATTCGATCGAGTAACACCTATTCTAGTATAGTTAAAAAAAAACATAACATCACGCCTGTATTCCCCGAAGGGGTAGGCAGAGGTGCACATATAGAACACGCACATTTCGCCAGTTATGTTTTAGGTCCCAACGTAATAGGGGGCGAGCCTATTACCATCAACCGGGCACAAATCCAGACTCCGTGCTGCTACTGAGAATTACCTAATGGAAAAACCCAGTAACACTTATATATATAGTATATTTTAGTTATGGAAAAAGATGGATGGCACGATAATGTTTCCTCGTTAAATGGTGCAACTAAGTCGCGGCAGAGTACCAGCGATATTAGCCCAATGCAGCAGTTGCAAGTAGGATTTAGATGGTAGGTACTAAACAGCGATAATGTCTTAAACCATGTATGGCTCATAAATGATCAAATGCAATCACTAAGTCCTTAAACCGCACTCTAAACAGTATATTTGACCTGTGACGAATTAAAACATTAATAGTATTATTGACATGGATCGATATTTAATTCATTATTGATAAATGTATTACTGAAGCAATGATATCTTTCATTTCGCTGGTTCCGTGCCTACATGGCGACCCTGCCAGGATTGAGTGAAGCCATAATAACATGTTTCATAAATCCAAACTCAATAAAATTATATAAACACTTTCTTTCAAATCTATGCGTTTTCTTAAACAATTTTTGAAACCACATCTTTGCCGTAACGAAATAGTTATCACTTGAGCCTCAATTGTCAATTTATTACTTGGCCCAATGTTTATTTTATTTCGGTAAACTCAGATAGACATCAATTCGTAGCCTTGATTAAAACTATCAGTCTTCATTCGTTCGGCGCTAGGCAAAGGTGCGCACGGAAATAGTTCTCAAGGAAATCTGATTTCTTCGAGAATGAAGAAGGAGACATCCTTGAAGGCCATCTGTATCCGCACCTTGACACTTAATCAAAATTAATTATAAGTTAGTATTTAACGGCGTCGTTTATCAAGGAATTAGTTTGGCATCGAAACCCAAAAAACATTAGAATGTGTTACTTAGAAAGTCGGGAGTGAGACTTCAGCTGAGAACTCACATTCGAAGTAAAGAAAACAATACACAAATCATAATATCTCCACGTATAATGAATTAAAGCAATCGAACTGCAAATCACATACTCTAATTACCTAATGTAACAATTTAGGTGCTCATGTCATATTTGGGTGCGAATAGTTTCACAGTTTGACCTTCATACGCAGTCACCCTTATCATTAATCACTAACAAACGTTGAACACATCGGTGCTTGACGTTCCAACAAGTCTAAATTTAGCTTTAAACAACGGCCTTCCAATATAGCCGAGCCATATCTGTATATGAAACCTGGCGAGGTTACCAGGAAGGGGCCGTTTTAGCCACGGGCACTAACTCACACATTTGCCCAACATTCACACACACATACTCAGCAGCTCTATCATGTATACTGTTAGCGTAGAAACTTCCATTGAAAGCGCAGTTTTTACTCCTCCAATAGGTTTTGCCATCCATTCGATACAATCCTTGGGTTACAGTCCCTGAATATGTTGCCGCGGGTGTACTGCCTACGTCACTTGGATCCCATTTTGGGTTAGTAGGTCACGTGAAAGGACTGCAGCTGGGCGAAGTGGAGGGGGGGTATAATTTTTAAACCCAACAACGTGACGTCATAGTGTGAGCCTTGGACCCCTCCCGTACCGCCCCGTTTGAATGATGAATGAATAGGTCGATTGGTGCTAAGTAACGCTAACTAGGTCATACCACATTCGGATCAGATGTGGGAGATGCAGCACTTGCATGACGTTATTGTTATGTTTTTATGCTGAACAGCTCCCAGGACACTTTGGCTCCTTCAGAAAACCAGTGGACATATTACTAAGGCTAAAGACAGTCAGCATATAATGATCTCAACGCTTATTGGAAAGAGAGAACAATTCAATAACGTTTTCTTCGAAAAATCTTATTTGAAAATAAAGCTTGATGCTTCAGTAGGTACTTGAGTGTTTATTGAACTTGAACATGGAAATCAAGGCAGAGACGAAACAGATATTTATAGACCGTATCGTAAGCCTAGCCAAGAGGGGCCTAAGAACCTCATCCTCCTTATAATCATCCTCATCAGAACTTTTTAACAGATCATTTATTGTATACTAAACCAAAAGTAAAATGTATTCAAACGATAGTTATATATTAAACATGATTAACAATGACAAACAAAATAAAAATTAACAAGCCTAAAACTACGGCATAGACTTTCACATTAATAGGTAGGATTAGGCTTTCTCATAAAATTCTTAGACTACTCCCAGTATCCTGGCGCCGCAGAACGAGTGTATTTTCCTTCTGACCCTTCAGTCTGTACAATCAGCTTTTCCTTAATCAGCAGTTTAATAGAACAAAATTATGGTACTAGGGTAATTCATTAAGGGAGAAAGATCATCGATATACGCTACACGTCGAATTCGATACCTTAATTGTTACTCTCGTTACTCTTTTTTTGCTTGCGTTTTGACAATTTCTACTAATTATATCTAAAATTCGTTATTACAGTTTTTGAAACACTCAGTAAGTATTGGCTATTGGATCGTGGATTGCGTCAGTAAAATGCGCAAATCTGAGCCCCTGCCGTGACCTGGTTTCCCTCGCATTATTCAAGGCAACCAAGCCGTAACAGGGTTACAGTGCAATGGCTACAAATTATACAATATTACTGCCTTGGTGATATGTGCTTTGTGCACCATATCTCCTGCTAACTATGTATACACGCACAAAAGATAAAGAGTTGCAAAACCGATGAACTCGTTCTAATATAGAAAGAAACCAAATTCGCTTAGTGATAGACCATTGACCTTTGAAACATTTTTATTTTAAAATAATTTAACTGCAACTCTTTTTGTTAATGATTCAACGATTTGTACATTCACATTGTTTTTATTCATTGAGCCACACTGTAATCAAAATCGTTGCTGTTTAAAAGAGTTAATAAGGTTTTAAAAGATTAACTGACTTCTGCTCCCAGTATTTGGTCTTTTGAGTCCTTTACTATATCAAGTGAAATGTTATTCGGTCTATTTACCTGGTTGCCTCGTTGGTCTAGTGGTTGCTAAGCGCGACTGCTGAGCACGAGGTCCTGGGTTCGAATCCCGGGTCGGGCAAAGTGTTATTGGGTTTTTCCATTAGGTAATTCTCAGTAGCAGCACGGAGTCTGGATTTGTGCCCGGTTGATGGCAATAGGCTCGCCCCCTATTACATTGGGACCTAAAAACATAACTGGCGAAATTTGGGTGTACTGTATGTGCACCTCTGCCTACCCCTTCGGGGAATACAGGCGTGATGTTATGTTATGTTGTGTTACCTGGTAAAAATACTAAAAGCATTTTATTTCATTCTCGAGCACAATTGTGTACAAGGTGGAATTAATAAATAAATGCGTTGGACACTTTCTACCAGTCAAACTTTTGAGTAGAGCAGAGATAGAAACAAAGTAGCTGCACAAAAGCTTCACAGTGAAATAAACACAATGCCTCGTAACATTTCTTTTAAGCAGCGGCCTACTACGCATGTGACGTCGTCGGCGATCTCATATGATAATCCCCCTTTGCGTTATAAATAAACGGGTTTTCAAAGTACCTGTTCAGGCATTAAATGGCCCAATCATGTGAACGCGTGAATATCACAGAGAACGACCTTTTTCAACAATATGTCTAGAGATACGATTATAATCCTCAAAAGCCTACGCGATTTAGAAGATCAGTCGAGATTGTATTATGAATATGTTTAATTTGTTTTACATTGCATAATTTAGGTATATAGAAATAGAATGTTAATATCTTCTTTTATGTGATACCAATGCCTTCTATTACGCTCCGAGGAGCTGTAAGCAATGTTCGCCGCGGTCAGTCTTGTAATGGGTGACCGTTTTCACATGTCGAGTCCCCTCCGTGCTTCGGACATTGGTCCTGCGCCTGATCTTTCTCCGGTCGTGCCGGTCTATCGTCCTATCGGACTATGAGTTAGAGGGAATAGGGAGTACACCTGTATCAGCTGAGACAGGCCGCTGTGACCGAAATTCGGTCAGGAGAACATTATTATATTACGCTTATAGAGCCACCCATACTATTTGAAATGCGAGTTGGGCTTTCCATATTTAAAGCGATAACTATTTGTCATTCATTAAATAAATTATATTATTAAAGAAGCTGTCTTTCTTTAGGGTAATGACCATCTTCTGCCCTCCTATTATTATGATTCCTGGTCGTCAAGTAGTTCTTTTCTATCGTCAAGAACACTTTTAGCAACTGCACCGTTATTTTTTTCTTACTATCAGATGCTAACCACGCGATCTAGTAGTACATATTGGAATAATTGGCCTTCCTCATAGTGGCGATATATTGTGTAATAGGTAATAAATACAATGCTTTTCAAGGCGGTACACGCGAGTCGAGGCTCGTGCTCCCCAAGTCACGCAGCCTCGAGATTGCACAAAGGTAAAGTCGGAAGGAGCGGGGCTTCCCTGTGACGCACGCAATCAACGTAACCAATTTATTTTAGAAAGGCCCTTTAAAAGTTTTCCGCCAACCTTAAGATGTTACAAAATTAGCTTAATTGTGCAAATAACGCTGCCTAAAGTGACTAGAATAGTCTGTTAAATGATTGTGTATAACTGTTACAAAAGATTGTGAAATTATTTTGACGTTGTACCCTTTTCTTTTGTTTTCCGAATATTTATATTTTTGAAATAAGATATTTTTACGGATTTTATCGCGGTTTTATTTAGTTTTTTTGGTATTCTGATTTTTGTGGACATATTAAGAAGTTCTAGACATCGTTTAAAGAAACAAAAGCTTGTCCAAGCAGTTTAAACGAGAGGATGGTTGATCGAAATCCAATACTTATACAGCTGCTATTCATCGACGGAAGGTATTAAAGTTGACGGTTTAGAAGATACATTTACATATTAGACGTATTAATCCTTGTAACAACCTCGGCTTAAGACCATGCGCCTCGCACTGGATCCCTCAACGAGGACATACAAGATTAACATTTTAGTAAGTCCGAGTCTTACTAAAGAGGTCAACGTCCTGTATGCCTACTAGCGCGCAATTCTCTAAGGCAAATACGCTCAATGAGTGATTTACATGACATGTGTTTATTTTCTATGTTTATTGTACGTATATCTGACACGTATTTTAGATAAGAATGGACCAACAAGCATAAGAAAGAAAGAACTCATTTATTTGTCAGAATATAGTCAAATTTTGGTGTATATCATTTGTATTGTTTCATATATTGTACCACTTTTTGTGAACAAATATTTTAATATATTATAGTAAATATATGAAATACTTATCCTTAATAATATGTGCGCTATATTTAATTCAAGTTGATACTAAGTAATAATAATAATAAGTGCCTTTTATTGTCCCACTGCAGGGCAAAGGCCTCTTCTCGTATAGAGAAGGATTGAGCATCGATCACCTTGCTGTCTCACTACGAGTTGGCAAATTCAGATGATTATATCCAGGTTTCCTCACGATGTTGTCCGTCACCGTTAGTCAGTGGTGTCTTACAATATCTAAGAAAGTACTTATGACAATGAAAAAGTTACATTGATACTTGCCTGGGTTTGAGCCTGCAACCTTGTGGACACAAATCTGGTATATCAACACACAGTTGATACTACACTAGTAAATATAACACCTTAAAAATGCAATTATAAGTATAGTTTATATAATATATACTTACAATATCTACGCAAAAAGTTGCACACATACACAACTTAGTCTATTAAGTATAGGATACTATTAGATCTAGCTACCAAACATCGAATCGAATAAGTAAATGCTTATTATCGAATCGTACACGATTACTACAGATTTAAAAACGTGGTCCCGGTCACGTAGTTAAACCGTGTTTCAGTAAGCGTGATCTCTTTACATCATGCGACCGTAAAGAAAATACTTTCATCGATTGAAGTGTAAACAACAGGCGATTCGAAGGGAAACAATATTGTAATTTTGTTATGTTGTATTGTGGGTTGTATTTTTCCATGAAAATATTTGTTGTCTAGTAAATATTAATAGCTAATGGATATAATGTTCTTCTTGTATTTGTTTAGTAATGAGGGGTAATGACGTCACGCTGTGTCCATGACTTACTACTCAACTTCGAATTAATTGCTGTAGGACATGTTTAAAAAAAGACACAAAATACAGTAGTACTAGAAATTGAATACATATTGTTTGCTGTTAGGCAATTATTAAAAAAATTGTGTGAGTTCTACAGATATTTTTACTACACGTATATAAAATAAAAAAATTCTGTAGTTTGATGTGCCGTTAGGGATGCCAGTAGAGAGTCTTCACGAGTGATGATACTTAAGTACGTCCGGCGCACCCTGTACGGTTAACTGCGCTACCATCCTTGTTCACTGACCAATCTCTACACCACAGCATAACCTATTCCCATGTAGCAATTGGCTCATGATGATACGAAGGAGAACTGTAGTTTGGTCAAACTCTGATTAAATATTTATGAAATCAGCTACTTAGAGTAAATGAGGTAGGCAGTGACACTACCCTGCCGGTACTATCCTAAGATATGAACAGGGTAGTGCTAGTAACTTTGATAAAATACTTAAAGCCTGTCAAGGGTAGGACGAAAACAAATCAATTGATTACTCAATATGGAGACTTATAGTTAGAGCCTAATAAAAAATATCCAGATCCTATTTATTTCCATAGATTAAATGAATCGACTAGATAACATTATACCAACAACATATACTTGAATAACACTTTATTCCAGTTTTCCCTACTTATTCCATATCCCAGTTACACACTTTCAAAGATAATCATAAAGTAAAAGTAGGCTGATCAATCCCGAACTTCCTCATCAGTAAACAAACTTACATCTTCGGTGACCAGCAGCTTGACGGACATAATTAACACAAGTTATACGAAAATAAAGACGTCATACTTTGTTTATTACTTCCAAGTTATCCGCCATGAATAAACAATCAATTTCGCGGCTACGGCGTAGTAAGCGTCGGCGTGCTACGAGCTACGAAAGCCACGTGCACACTTTTGTTGAAAACATGATTAAGTTACAACTTGTGCAAAGTTCCGCATACGATTATTTTGTAAACATATATATTTTATTATACCCCCTACCCATAATGATGAAATCGATGCTTTAAGGCCCTTACTTATAAATGATGCTAACATGTCTAAATTGATAAAGGAAACTTGACAAATGATGGACACGAGCGGGACTCAAACCCGCGACTTTCGCCTTACCGCTCGTGTGCATCATTTTTCAAGTTTCCTTTATCAATTTATATTGAGGCTTAGCATGGGCAACATGCAAAAATAACAGTGACAGGTATAATTTAACCGATTGATCAGCACTGACAAATTTAATAATATGAAAGGGGGTAAAACTCTGATAAACTCTTCATTGTCTTTGTAATTTGTTCTCATTCTTAATCATGGTGCATAAAAGGCTATATTTTCTTGTTTTTAGTCTTGCTGTCGTTTTAATGAATCGGTGTATTTACAATACAAAACAAATAATTTGTGGGCGCAATGTTAGAAAATAATCAGACCGATACTCTTGTAAACTGAAAGATAACATAATATATAGGTATTAATCGAATTCCTAAAAAGAAGACAATAAAATAATTAATTACCTATCAAATCTAAACCATTATGGTCAAAACTTCGTGTTACAAAGTATTGATATATCACCTATTGATATATTTGGTTTGGTGAACGTGACGCGAAATACGGCGTTTGTACATTTCTTGTACCAAACTGTTAGTCCCTATATATAGTAAGTTTTATAATACTTCTTCTTCTTTCTGTTCGTCTCCAATTACTGGAGGTCGGACATCAGCTCTGAAATTTCTCTTTGTATATTTATAATACTACGTATAATAATTAAAGACGGTTTTCCGGAGTACTGTTTACATAATCAATAATAATAATGCCTCAAAATCTCAACCGTATTTATGCAAGCCCAGATTTATTGTTTTCAATGTAATGTACGTAGTTGATAGGAAACTGATAGATAGAGCTACGCTACGGTACGGCGAAGGTCGCGGGTTTAAGTCTGCTCGTGTTCATCATTTTTCAAATTTCCTTTATCGATTTAAATTCAAGCATGGGCAACGGGCAATAGAAATGACATCAAACGTTATAGGAAACTGATCATTAAAATAAAGACGTTGTTTATAAACAGTTATATACGCCCACAATATTTGTACGCACATTTCGCGTGAGTATAAACAAAACGTTTAAGACTACGCGAGACAAGAAACATGAGTATAAACGCCCACACCCGATCTATTCTAAGCTCGCAATTACATAAACACTGTCCTGCGGTTTCTTCCAAGTCCGAGCAAAAAGTCTCATTGTTTTGTTCCTCGTTTTTATCCACGAGGACTGTGCCGCAAACATTCAACCCGTCACTGCCAGTGGTTCTAAAACTGGTGCAATACCTAGTAAAAATTTTAAAAATATGGATCTTTACTGTAAATAGTATGAATATTTAAACATAAAATTACTTTAGTGTTATTTTTATGAGAGTATCGATTAATTTTTATTGGTATAATAACTTAATAAGCCTAATAAAGATTAATCTTATGACGGAATAGTCTTTGACCAGTCTCCTTCCAATAATTTTTATTTTATTATAGATTTTTAAATACACAATGATATTAATTGCAGTTGCGTTACCTGCACTAAGCCCGCAGGTAAGGTGAAACTTTGACAACCTATGAATGTCTGGCCACGTTTTGTGGAAAAGAGTAAGTAGATCATACCGGTCACGTGTACGTACACATTTCTAGACTTTCTTTCAATTGATGTTCTTTATTTTAAACCTTATCTTATGGGATCTAGGTACCTATGTACTGAAGCTTACTGTAAACATTCATGAAATCTCTCATATCTTTACATGTATTATCATCAAATTTTATACACCTATAATATATGATCCTCCTCCAATATTATGGCACAAAAAAATATGACATAAAGAAAAGTCAAAGATTGGTTTTATTTAAGCAACTATAAATCATATGCAAATAATAACTCTTTGCACAGACCTTATAATATGCTAACTATCTTAATAAGCAACCACATATTAAGGATAAGGTATGTAGGTAGTTAGGTACGATTGGCAGGTAAAGTTTAACTGGGTGACGTAGCTTGGCCTCTGTTCCCCTAGCGATCATAAACGTGACCCAACGCCTGTGCAGTCATGAGGTACCACTTAGATATACTTCATCTACATCTCTGCCTGATGTCTTTCGTTGTAGATTTTTCTACCCTTTATACTTTACTAGCTGTGCCCCGCGGTGATATCCGCTACATTTTTTCGGGATAAAAACCAGCCTCTGTGTTAGTCCAGGATGTCAGCTAACTCGATATGAAATTTTATTAAAATCCATTCATTGTTTTTAGGTGTAAGAGTAACAAACAAACATCCATAATTACAAACTTTCGCGTTTATAATATGAGTAGGGATTATGTGTATTAGCTCAAACATAAGCTTGATATTTAAGTTATCGATATAAAATAACATGAGTCGTATGGAAACTTACCAGTAATATAAAAGATCTCTTTTACGGAACGTGAGATGAAGCAAAATTGAATAGGATGATTGCATTGTCCAGGAAATTGAGTTACATTTTCCCAAGATAGTCTACCGCATAGTAGGAATAAAATGTCTAGGAAAGTATATAAAATTCACAATATTGTTCTATTATAGTGTCAAGAAATAAGATTTTTTTTTACTATTTTTCCTTTTATGTTTTTGTAGAATATGTATTATATTTTCGGAGAATCATTAAGTTAGAAGTTCAAGGTAATACGACAATATGTAACTAATTAACTATAATGATTTTAGCAACAGCAAACAATTATTTTACAGTATTAAGTTATCTAATTTCTTCTCTAAATAAGTAAGCATTATGTATGTTTGTCTTTTTCCCTAAACTATATTTTGTGGGAATGTTATCCATAGTAAAGAACGAATTGTTTGTTCCATGCATTCTATGCACAGCTCTCAATTGAGTAAATTATTAGATAAAACATGCAATCCAGGTGAATAGCAGCACCAGTAGCATCTATACAAAAACCATAAAAGCATTTTCTAGAAGTGTTTTTACACAATTTCAAATCTAATCTAAAGCTCACTGAGGAGAAAATTGAAGTAATTTTTATTGATGTATAAAGGCAGTTCACCGACTGGCGGCCTGCGTGCTTGTAAACGTGACCGCCTTTCCTTTCTGCTGATGTTTCACCATTCAAGCCATCTATATACATATATGTATATATATAAAACTTACCAGGTAGACTCATTGTGGTCTGTAAGAAACTTTATCTAAAAATTATTTAGGTATTTAAATTAAATCTCTAATATAATACGTTGGTTGTTTATAGTACTTTTAGATAAGCACCTCCTGCAATTTATGGAATTGAGGAATTTCTATGTTTTATTTTTCTGTACAGTTTTTTAAATAACTTATATTGTAAATATTATTTGTGTGAAATCTCTATATATTCTATTAGTCCAGTATAACACATCATCACACCTGAATTCCCCAAAAGGGTAGGCAGAAGTATACATATAGTAGGTACACAAAAAAAAAAAAAAAAAAAAAAAAAAAAAAAAAAAAAAAAAAAAAAAAAAAGGTACACCCACTTTTAGCCAAGCTAAGTTAACATAACACACTTGAAACAACAACACAAAATCGAAATAGAATATCAGACTACGGCGAAATCATGATTTCCCCTTTACATAAATTCATATCACTCATGCTATTATGACATCATAGTTAATGACGCAATATGGAAGCCTTCATTGACATTTAATAATTTACACGGATTCCAAAAATATATTGTGTACGATAATGGGTGCTCACCACCGTTACATAATGCTTAAAGCAGGAGTTATTTAATTAATCAGTGCAGGGAGATTTATGATGCCCGCTAATAACCAACTCAACCACTGCGATAAAAGCTTTTAACAGATTTCACTAAAATTTCCATTTCGTACCTGCTTAATACATTTGTAACTGTTACAAAGACCTTTGAACTAAACCATTTAGTTAATATATTACAATGAACTGCACACAATGGTCATTATTAATTTAATTTATTAATTCATAATTATAATTTTCAATGGCTGTTATACAGCCAATTGAAACCTATTATATTTCTGCTAAGAACGAGCAAACGGTTCAATGTAAACGACATTTACAAATGTTCACGAACCCCGGTGCTTTAATACGATGACAAAATAACAATAATAGCCATGTTATAACTATTCAAATAACAATTACAACATAACAATTGTTACGCTTTCACATATTATGTAGAAACTGAATACGAAATGTCACTGACTTTATATTTCATTCATGGCCCCCTTTGTGACTTTTGTTTAATAATAAGTATGTATGACTTTGGTTATTTGAGAAATTGAAACAATTATAGCACATTCTATTCTACAGTAGCTAAGTCAAAGAAGGGACTTTAAATTAATATAATATGCTAAATGAAACTACTGTGTGTGACCCTAATAAAGGACATCACCTTTTATTCAGTTGGAGGACCTATGTTGTCCTTCTAGGGCCCAAGGCGCTTTGCCTACATTTACTTCATATATGTACCCATTTCATTTGACTATTTCGTAAACAACTGAATGTGCCAAGATAAACACTTGGAACTTATAATAAAGGCTAAATTTCTGATGAAATAATAGGCAGTATTACTACAAGATTTAATTTTTAACGTCTAACAAATATAATAAACGATATACATTTTCAGAAGTGATTTTGGCCCTTTCAGTAAATTCGATGATAAATAATATACCTAAATGTGTGGGCCTTATTAATTGGCAATTGGCCACCTATTACGAGGACTTGTAATGTGGGTGTATAGACTCATGCCCTCTGTATACCCCTTGGGAGTCGCATGCGTGATTGTATATAATTATGTAACTAATATAATAATAGAGTGCAAGCAGTCAATTTTCTTAACATTATTGAAGTGTAAGATTGTTTGTCTGAAAACGAATCGTTTAACTAACAAAACAGCAATAAAGTTTCGTAACATAAAAATACATCATAAACACAGCAGGTAACCTCGAAGGCTGTCCTTAAGCGCGAAGGTAACGCAGGCCAGCTCCTTAATACTTTATTGCTTGGAACTCATATCCACGCAGTTCGTAAACGTTAGAACGATACGAACTGTGCGACACTCGTTTTATGACGAAGACATGAAGACGCGTAACTGGAGCTAGGTCGTGTCGTAACCTTAGATGGGAAAAAATTTGATCTTCGCAGTAGCTAGGAGCAATCCGCACAT
Organism: Abrostola triplasia; assembly: GCA_946251915.1. NCBI lineage: Eukaryota > Metazoa > Arthropoda > Insecta > Lepidoptera > Noctuidae > Abrostola > Abrostola triplasia. The sequence continues at coordinate 6,532,428 of OX276433.1, forward strand.
GACCCAGATACGAGGTGCTAGATGAAGGCTCGCTCGCGGCCGCAGATTAACGAACCATAGAACTATTTATCTCATTCTTTTTGCCATTTGGGCAGGAGGAAAATAGAACTGTTAAAGTAGGCTACGTGAGACACTGCTGAAGATTTTACACTTACGTGACCAGGACTAGTTCATGCCACCCTTTAAACACTGGTATGATGACATAAGCTTGTAAAAATCTTGTTTACCTAAAATAAAACTATTAAATTTGAACTGATGAGCATTAGAATATTATTTCTATTACTACCTAGATACCTATATTCTTGTTAAAAAAAGGTTTACGCTAATAATTTCTCTAGTATCATGGGTGCGTTCCAACACTTGGACTCAAGACAAATATCTGCAGATCTGTCAAATAATTGTCCCGTGCACTAATCGAACCCATTATCCTTTACGGAAGTCCAATAATTAAGCCTTGAAATTAAAGATAAATTATAACATCATACTACAAGTTTGATTAAAAGGTTATAACTATATTTAGCTTTAATCTCAGTTGTAGTGATGTAAAGTGCTTTCCTAACCAACATTTTGTATATGATGCACGAAATAACTCATAAACTCACAGGTAATGGACTATTTGGGCAGTAGGACAGATGTCGTCATGAGAAACAACTTAAACTATTATGCCCTGGATACTTCCAACGCCTACGCGAAGGCACTTACGACCACACAGCTATTGTACTTTTGGAAATTATGTAGCAGTGTTATTATGCAATTAGTAATTACAAATTTGTTAAGAGGTTGTTGCAAAACACATTACTCAACACAACTCTACATGTACGTATGTATTAAAATCCTTTACCAAGTTTTAAAATATACAAATACAATTAACTGCTACTTAAACGGCCAGAATTAAGACAGCCCAAGTCTGTAACAAAAGCCAGTTTTATAGTAGACAACCACCTCTTATGTCATCTGATTCTTCGAAATGTAAATGACAGATATAAATAAATTGTGTTGTTACACCAATAATCAATTAGCATACTTTTTATGAGCTGTCAAAACGCTATTGTTCCATAGATTTTGTATGGCAATAGGACATGTGACGTCACCATTTCACAAACTCAATTGACTTACTATTTATTGTTTTTAAAGCAAATATAAATCGAAGTTGTGTCTTGGAATTTTTGTATAATAGTGTCAATTTAATAATGTTTTTATAGGTTGTATAATAGGTGTATAGTGGAATCTGTGTTGGGCATTAAACTATTTTTCGCAGATCATTAATCGAAGTGTACCACAATATTTCATAGCATATTTTCATTGTATGAACCTTGGGTGTTCCGGCTGCGCTCTACCCTCTAAAGGGCACGACCCGCGCTATTCGTGTCAAGGATGCTTCTTTATATAGACATTTTGAGTTTGCTACTTGCATCATAGGCTGAGTTAGCTCTTATCAATTAAGTTATAGCTGTATGGGTCCAACGAACAGTTAGCCAGAGTTGGTTTTATTTTCTGAGTAACAATAATTACAAAATAAAAATTAATTTTAAACTTCAATATTAACTTTTTTTTTTAAATGTATATAATGATATATTTTTTTCTGTAATTGTATCTACAGTTAAAGTCATTTATATCAGAAATATGCCTTATAACACGCGTTTTTCCCATTTTTGATTTAACCATTTATTCATTATTGGTATTTTAATAAAAATTATATGATCACCTGTCATTATCATGCGTTATTGTAAATTATTAAATTGAACAATTTAGAATAAAAATATAATAACAAAACGAGTGACACCATTACACAAGACATTTTACTGCGTTTACAATATTCTTTATGATAATATAATTATGAAACCCTATCATTACCTACCATCTGTTTGTCTATCCCTAACTCAATTTAACTTACGCTATTCTGAAACAGTGACATTATCTAGAAAAATTAGTATGCGTTAGTGTCAAATCTCACCGCGGATTTAGTAGTGAGTTCGTAAAATGAAGATGTCCTTAGAATAGCACGACAGTTCTTTTTTCGAAGACACTTAATGAAACCTGGCAGAATAATTATTGTATTCACATTAAATCTTTTGTTGACCGTTGGTAATGCTAATGTATACATAATACGTCCAGATTCAGTAATAGAAATTACAATACTGTTTTTAAATGTCCTATTTATAACTCAGTATTATTTTTTCTTAAAATAGAATGTTATTAAAATACAACTCACAGCTAAGTTCAGCACTTTAATTTATGTTGGATTCATTACTCTAATATCGTTACTCTAAATAAGAAATATTCGTACGTCTTAAGTCGAATAGCGTTTTTAATAAAAGCTATGACGAAGGCTTTCTCGCTATAATTATACATATTAGTCTGCAATGACCTTAGCATCGGTATAAATAGAAACAGCGCAGGGTGAAATGACCCCCAGCGGAACATCCAGTGCTGCGGCCTCGATGATAATTGTGTATCTGGAGGGAAGGTGAGGAGGAGTGCACGCGGCAGCCTGTGATCTAGTTTTGAATGGGCTCGCGGAGGCTCGCGCGTGACGTCATGGAGGCGTAGCAGTGACGTCAACGCTGGAAACTAGGTCGCGCGTTCAATGACCCCGGCCTCCGCTGCACAACCAGCACCACCGTCCTTGGAGGCTCGACCAAACGGCGACAACTCCCAATTTAAACATTTTTTACCCACTAACATTTTGCCAAAATTAATTCTAATATGGAAAATAACAAAACTTTTTTTTCCTTTTTTAATCTTACACTATGTTTTTAAGGGTTCTCTCATCCAACATACTAAGTTTCCTAATGTTTAATATTAGGTACCAGGTTGATTTTTGATATCCACTGAATTATTTACTAGTGAATTGTGAATTTGAATTCCAGTTCAGAAAGTGTTTTAATCAATGGGGTTTGTTATGTAATTTGAATAGGAAAATAATAATTAAATTATTTGCCAGTTCACATCAGGAAATCAAGTGAATGACTGGACATTAACCTCTAACTTTGAATCGTGTCGAATACTATACAATGCGGATTATTACTTAATGTATTATTAAGTTACTTATTATACATCTACATAACTTGTAAACACAACACAACGAGCTAACTAGTAAAGTTCACCAACCTGTTATTTTAGCTGACAATACTTGAAAGTTACACTACCGCCACGTGTCCAAAAACTACAAACAATTCAACATTTTTAATTAGTGTAGGTATAGACGCTTCAGCAGTTAATAAATTGGTTTTGGATTCATTCAAACTCCAAACCCTTTAAAAAAACAATGCGAACACTTCTCGCCCTGCTTGCAGCAAATCTCACAAAATGCAATGGCATTATTTGTGAATAAAAATATTTATTTTCTTGGGTTATTCTGTTTGGGTTTGAGGTTCCTACCCATCCTCCTGTTTCATTGAGGGTACAAAGTAGGTCATGCTTGGTGCTGCAGGCCCGGGCCCCGCCTCCGATCGATGGCCCGGCGTCAATGAGCACCAGCCCTGCTCCGACCATATAACTATAGTCATCTCCAACCGCCTATAAATAGATCTGAGGTACTGCGGCATATTTGATATTTTACAATGCATGCTATAAATAAACGCGCTGGCCTAAATCATTTGATGCCTTCGCTTGAATATGGCAGGTAAGGCTTTTGTGACGTCATAACAATATTACCATAGAGTGCCATGCCAAGCGACTACAGCTAAATTTCATTAGGTAGCATGGAGGCTGATGGTTAGGTAAAGTAATATTAATTTTAGTATAAATAATGTAATTGTTAACTAAAGTGCAATATTGTTAAATGTCAAGGTATAATTTACAGTATAAACTGTAAATTATACCTTGACATTTGACTGCAGAAATCGGAATATTAGGGTTTTCTATGCTCTCGGCAAAATTTTAAGTCGTTTTACTCAAAAAGACTTGTACCTACTAAAATTTTTCAAAATGTTTACAAATAATTTCTAAAGAAGTTTGTTTTTGGAATGTGTTAAAAATGAGGTGAATTGTTGACGGGATATGATATGCCAGAATCGTCATCGTAGGATGTCCATTGTTGGACATAAGTCTCCTACTTAAATCGCCAGGCACCGCAGTATTCGGCCCAAAACAAATGCAAATCCGTTATCAAATATTTATTGTACTTATAAATGAGATTTACGATACTATACGACCAATATTTCATAATTTAAATTTTATGAAGCAATATTATCTATAGGTAGGTACAATATTTTCTTTTTGCTGATTTTTTCAAACTTTAACCTACGTGCTGTATGTACCTTACCATGAATTGACAGTTTACGATGAGGAAGCGAGACACGACTACGTGCAGTGTAATGCGGCATCTCGCTTCCACAACGTAAACTGTCCTGTTTTAAGAGTTCAATGTAAGGGGGCAGATCTAGAAATATAATAACATCTTCATTTTTAAAATTCATATAGTTGAAAGTTCCTAATAAAGCTATTCGCCACCGTTATTTGAGCAGTAACGTAGGTAGTTCGATCACTAAGAATATCATGTCAGACGAGAAGGTAGTTGTAGAGTTCAAATACCGATGAATAAGTACCTTTCTATCGCCAGTTATCTTTAGAGGCTTTTAGACGTCATGTGATTTTCCTTTCTTTCAAGTGAAGAGCTCAGAATGGACAACAATACACAATCGTGGTCAGTTCATTAACGCTTGACATTTCTGTGACACGGTCCAAGCACCTCTGTATACGTAGCCCCTGTTTACACTGAATGCACTTGTGTCGTAGTGAATGAATCTGCGTCACACGCGCCGAAGATGCGTCAACGTATCGAGTTTAATAAACCCTGTATAAAATACCATTATATAGTCTACTAAGTTTCTATGAGCGTTTTGTCTCTAAGGAAGCCTTTAGTTCTAGCTACGAGAAAATAGCATTGTAACGTTGTCTAATGAGATCGCCATTAGGGATCAGATTGCTTATTGTAAAAACGTAAACCAATGAAGTATAGGAGTATTATGTCGTGAGTTATTTGCTAAGCGGTGTTTCAATGATAAACTATTTCAACAGAATGGACAGAATAGAAATCAGTGTTATTAAAATAAGTAGAGTGGAGTAGAGACAGTAGAAACTGCACTTTTTTACATCAAAGTGGTCCTTTTTTATGGAAATGAATACCGTCGTCTACAAACTGTAGGTGAGCCAAAATACACTTCTTCTTTTCCAGATAAAGCTCAAAGTGAAGACTTGTTTGACGAGCCATTGTGTGTATTAATATCTATAGATGATTATTACACAGAATGGCAATTAAGAAAAAGATCTTTGAGCAGACCGTTCTCAAAATATATCTTTCCTTCAATTTTTACATATGGTAATGCAAATTAACTCAATGTTATGACTGAAAATTACTTTTAGTATAGACTAGTAACACGATTATGTCAGTTTTCATTGTATTATGTCGAAGGCTCTCTCTTAAATTGTGTCAGCCCGGCAGCTCAGTTTGTTGGCACGGCGCCAGTGCACTCGACGGCCCCAACGAGATAGGTAAAGGCTGAAAATGCTCGATTATTTTTAGAAAAACCTGTATCAGCCAATATGTCTTTAAATAAGAGTATGTGACAATGTATGATGTTACTTTGACTGTCTAGCATTGCACACCCATATTTTAGGTGACGGTCAAAGTCACCGTAGTAGTCAAAGGTATTGAAGGGGGATACCTCGAAAATAAAGGAAATAAACATAAAATCAATTTTCTATATTCCCCGAAAGGATAGGCAGATGTGTGCGTAGAGTAGGTACTTACACCCACATTGCGCCAGTTATGTTATAGGTTCCAATATAATAGGGGACCTAAGGGAAAACTCAGTAACACTTGGCCCTACCCGGGATTCGAACCCAGGACCTCATGTTCAACAGTAACGCTTAGCAAGCCCGTTGGTGTAGTGGTCGCTAAGCACTACTGATTTACGCTACCGTTGCTAATTAATATGTTGTTTAGTCTTGTTTTTCTTAACTTTACTTACATCTATACCGACGGATTAAATTGAAAAAAAATCGTCCTTTGAAAAAAAAACATCTTGTTAAAAACTACACAACACAATAATCGGGTGTGGTAATCTTATCTCGTTCCGATAATCATATCTGCAGGAAACACATAATTATCACAACATTTTCAGAATTCATTTTTATTATGAACCTCCATATTACATTTCTTAGGTTTCTAGCTATCGTATTGTGCTCAAATTGGTAAGTCGAAGAACTCTCGACTAAAACGCCTCGCAGAAATAGACATCGATCGATTCTTCGAAATTATTTGCAAAGGGAAATCGAAATCATCGGTAAAGGGTTTTCAGAGAAAAAGTATATGATTGCCTAAAAATAAAACTTATACAGAATACATCTTGGGAGAGGCCTATATCCAGCAGTGGACCGCGACAGGCTGATAATGATACAGAATACCTACTACTACGAGTATATTTCCTGAACTACTTTCTATATGTAACAACACAAATGTTTATTGTTACCGAATAAATAAATAAAATATAATAAATAAAATATAATAATAATAGAAGACTGCCTCGTTGGTTGCCAAGCGCGACTGCTGAGCACGGGGTCCTGGGTTCGAATCCCGGGCCGGGAAAAGTGTTACTGGGTTTTTCAATTAGGTAATTTTTGATGGCAATAGGCTCGCCCCCTATTACATTGGGACCTAAAAACATAACAGGCGAAATGTGGGTGTACTGTATGTGCACCTCTGCCTACCCCTTCGGGGAATATAGGCGTGATGTTATGTTTTTATGTTTTATATAATAATTATCAGCCTACAGTATTGGGTGGTCAAAATATAGTTCTTGAGTTAGTTTAGTTTATACTTCTTTAAATAAACAGATAAACCAACTGCTTTTCTAGACCATTTGAAATGATCTCCTAAATGAAATGCGCTTTCATTAGCCACACCATGTATCGAAAAAAACTCGTCCAGAAAAACCATTTACTATGATCTCAATCTCGAAATAAATAACAATCATTGTTGGAAAGTTGAATTCATTTCATGATGAATTATGGTGATGAACATGTGTTACATATAAGTTTTACAACAAAACAGGTTATGTCTATTTGAATAAAAAAAAACGTTCTCCCCACACAAGGAATTTGCCCCACACGAGGAAAATCACGTAGATTTGGACCGCACAATTTTTTGTCTCGTGCGAGAATCGAATCTGCAACTATTCCCGCAGCAGTCTAATCGCTTGGCCACTACGCCAATTAGGTAGTCAGTCGTTAAGTGTCATACTTACCTATCATATATTAATAAAGCACATGTATCCTTTTGATCTGTATATATTTTCAGCCTCCATTAAGATGTCGAGAAAACACTCTCTGTCGACATCAAATGACAAGGAACGTGCAAAGAATGCATTGTACGTCATAGCATCTTTTGACAATGAACGTGTTAACAAACAGATATTGAGACACGTGTATCTACTACTATCCATTAGCAATGTTATTGAATCTTTATCTAGAAAGGTTTGATTTTGCTAAGTTTAGGATGACACGCGTTAATGCACGAAATGGCGATTTCTGAACAATAGATTGTAAAATAAAGGTCAAAGGTGGTCAAAGGGTTGCAAATTAAAAGGAGGTGTTAATATGCATCCGTCAGTGAACTGGTGTTTTGAATAATAACTGTTGCTAAAATACTACTCGCACGCTAAAAGTGCCTAGTTATAAAGTTTGAGACTTTACAAAGAAATAAGTAGCGGAGCACAAAAAATATGTTAACGTAGAAATGATGGCGGCCTAAAAGCCTTTTCATTTTCACTTCCTTCAAATCTTTGATCACAGTGCAAAGTAAAAACAGCCGCAGCTAAGACCGGGTCACCCCCTTTAACATTAAAGTAAGAACAGGTAAACACATTTTTTTAAATTCTGTTATGTCGTTGACCGGTAAAAGTCATTTACCTATGCTTCGCAATAAATAGGCCAGTGAAGTTTTGATTCCCGGGGCAAAGACCTGAGATGATTATGTACAAAAGGTAAAACATAATTATCTTTAGATATTCAAAAGAAAATACAGACAATAGCTGGAATTTGTCACAATTACCCATCTAAATTTAAATAATTATGTCTGAGAAAGAATCAAAAGATCTGGTTTCGCAGTCTGTTATTTTCTCTATATATTTACTCGAAGTTTTATTTATTTAATGGTGGGAATAAAAAGTATAAAAAGGAAATTAACAAATTTATTATTTATTGACTACGCACAAATATGTACAAAGACTAAATTACATATAAGGGGTAAACAAAAATGCACATAATTATGTGGCACCCTAATTTCACCAGGTATAAGGGCAAGTCCATTTTCAAAACACCCAGTAACACTTTGCCTGACCCGAGATTCGAACCCAGGAACTCATGCTCAGCAGTTGTGTTTCATCAATTAAATATTTATATGACTTTATCTGCGAGTGAGGATGATTAATTATTAATCTGAAAGCAGACCGGGACGGGCTGGCAAAGGATTTTGCGTCAGTCAGGGCACACTAGACACCGCGGTATTCCAGCGCCGTGCCACGGCATGCCGCGGCGCTTCGTGCTACTAGTCTTCTGCATGCCGCGGCCGTGGCAATGAAATCCCATTCTATGCCACAGCGTCATTTTAAAGCACTGCAATTTATGTCGTATTTCTATATCAATACGTTTGAATGTCCATTGGTAAATTTAAACTTCTTGCCATACTGTGCCGGTTTGCGTAGGCCTTAATTAAGATGCTGTATATCTTGTCTTCTACGTAGGCGTTAAAAGAGAACTTACATTAACTTGAAAAATTCGTGGAACCTGATCCCCACTACATCCTATTCGTTCCTAAGTCCATACTTAGCCGGTGCTTGTTCATCAGAAATAAACTTCGATTTCGCATGACCCTACGTCGACCGCACTTCACCAATAGATTAACCACATGTTTATTTGACTCTTTGATATCTTCGTCTAATGGAATTCAGTAAAGGATGCCGGAGGAAATGTAAAATAAACAGTCTCGGGGTATATCTAGCCAGGTTACTTTTTTTTTACTGGAAATTCAGATTTAAACTTGGACATATACCTGAAAATCGTATGATAATGCTCTTAAAGAACCATCAAGCCTTTTCAATCCTTACCACCGCACACAGAGACGTTAATAATTACTTAAACTGACACTAGTTTAATTAATCATTGTCTATGAGTTGGGTTATGTATTGTTCACTGAGGTCTTCATAATATTGACGATCTGATTCCCGCAGTGGCTAAGCGATTGGACTGCTGCGCTAGGAGTTGTGAGTTCGATTCCCTCACGGTACATAACGATCCACAGATGTTAGTCCTGAATCTGGTTGTTTTTACTCATCACTACTACTACTGCGACAGTATACTGCGATACAGGTTCTAACTGACCCAGACAGACAGACATTGAACTATATAATGACAGAAAATAAATAAATAACCAAACTAAATATTGAAGTACTTAAGAAATTGTCTCTTTTATAGGCATGAAGTAATAAATAGAACACGTAGCTAGACGGTTGTTGAACCCTTAAATTGAGGCCTAATTATACCTAATTATTGTTTGGATATCAATTCTATTTGCATAAATATACTTTACTGAGTGGCTCCCTGCTAAGAGTAGGTACCTAAACACGACCGAAAAAAAGTATCTGAAAAACTTAAAAAAGGCGCATAAACATAGTCATCAATACAATTGTTTTTGTTAATATAGTTCTTATCAAAGGTACTTAGTAGTTTTGTCAGCAAGTAAATACATAATCGTTTTTATTACATACATACATAAAGTCACGCCTGAGGGGTAGGCAGAGACTACGGATTTCCATTCGCTACGATCCTGGCATACTCCTTTTCCATAGTTTTTACTATTAGCAGCTTAATTCATAATAGTAGAATGTTTTAATTGGTAGATATTAATAATAAATATTTTACCTTTTAGGCAGGTTTACTTTAATCAACCCACTCAACACAACACATTCCAGAAATAGTTATCATGATAGCGGTAGATGTATATTATGTACCCCGAAGCACCTTATAATAACTTTCATACGCAGATGATAAGAATAAGCTGATAGGATCGCTAACCCCGCCGTAAATTTACCGGATATCCCTCAATATATCGGGACATCTTTCGAAAGGTCGTTGACGTGCAAATCTAGTCAATGAAGCCAAAATAAAACGGTTTTACATACATTATTGATATTAACGAGCTCAGTTCCTGCACACGACGAATGTCGACGATCTGCGCCTGAGAAGTAATTGTTTACTTAACTAGTGAGTTCACGTTTTTGTTTTGTCTATCAGTCATTTAACAAAAAAAAAGACGAGAAACATAAATTAAGTTGCAAAAAGTTCACACTAGATGCTCGGTTCGGTTCCTATACGGAGAAACTTTTCTGTTATATACCCAACTGCCAAGGAGTTAGTTTTTTAAGAGTATAATTATAAACAGTCTTGAAATGTGCGTGCGAACAATAAGCTGGACCTTTATAATATTTTATAAAAGAATAAGAAGTTTGTTTAAATAAGATAATGAAAATAGTATCCAGAGACACATAACCTTACTTAACAGTATAGGAAGATGGGAATACCGTAGATATTTATCACTAAAACATAAAACTAAACTGTACTGTATGAGTTGTTCGAATTAGAAACAAAAATCTAGTGTTATAGAATGTTGAAGGTGTTTGACCTACCTAACGTCAATATTTCCAGAAATTCCGCTTAAGTATGTACGTGCTGTCCCGTGTAGTTTAACATCATAAAACATTGCAAAAACTAAGAAAATTTTGTATTACATCTTGTTATAGTAACTTTTACCCAACTGTTTGATGAAGAATGTACATCAAACTAACTTAACATCATTCAAAAACCTGAAAAACGTTGGAGATCGTATCTATCATCATAACATAGGAGGTTGAAAGGAGTTTGTAGTCACAGCCTCTCAGTAAACTTTGCTCCCTTTAGAAGCGCATCAATCATCCTTTAGAACACTTTTATCGAAGTGTCAGTCGCTTACAAACCGCTTTCAGCTGGGAGTAACTGACAGTAGGGCCACGGTGTCATTGACATCGTTTACAAGTATTTCTTTTTTGGGTAGTACCAGATTTTCCTATTATGTTCAGTTTGCAGAGAATCTACGAAACATGTGAGACTTTAATAGTACCTATAAAAATTAGTTTATACTGTTGAAAAAACTTAGATCGTTTTAACTTAGTTTATTAGTTTTTTTATAACCAAGGCCTTGCGAAACGTTTAGTCGACTCTTAGCGTAATCAGCGAGTTGGTTTATATTTGGGTAAAAGAATTGGCATTCAACGTGGCAATTCCGCCAGTCTTCTGGGCACGTTTTGACTACACTGAGGAAATCCTTAATATTTTTTATTTTATTTTTATACATTGTTTTAATGTATTTTAGATAATTATATAATATAATTTTAGATTAAAGTATATGTATATAGTATAAAGTTATATGTATAGGTGTATTAACCTATGGATGTAAATAAAATGTTCTACCCAAATTATAACGATTATAATTTAATCACGAAGACTAGATACGTTTACTTTACAGAGTTCAATTCGATGGGGGTAGTGTACTCTGTAAGCTAGTTGCCGATAATTGAATATGTCTGCACGAAAGTCAAGGCCAGTAGGGCGATGACTTATCTTAGGAAATTGGAATATATGTAGGTATAACACGTCTGGAACATATTTGATTTGCAGTACCGTGGACGGCGGGCAAAATTATTAGCTACTTAACAATAAAAGACTGTAGAGTGCAATTTGCTGTATTATACTTTAAAAAAAAAAACATCGCCCCACACTAGGAATTTCTCCTGTGTCGTAGGTGCGTTTCACAAACATGAAATATCACATACACTAACACCCAGACTCGGGAAAAACATCTGTGGTTCACACAAAGTTTTGCCCCGTGCAGGAATCGAACTCGCAACCCTTAGCGCAGCAGTATACAGGAACGAACACTCTTTTACAACTAGCGGGTCCGGCAGATGTCACCCTACCTTTTTTCTGTGATTTTGTCTACATTGCAGCCATACCTTTTTATGTTCTTCAGATGTCTGTCTTTCATTTGAATTATATTTAATTCAAATAACATAGTATCTCTTGAACAATATGGTGAATCATCAACATAGTAATTTAGTAACTTAAAACATAATAATATAGTAACTCATTAAGATAGTTTATAATATCTTACAGGGGGCCGAACTCTTCATGGGCCCATACCTACACAGGGGAACGCTGCTGTCCATCCCCCCAGAATATCGCCTAGTCGCCTCTTGCGACACCCACGGGAGGAAAGGGGGTGGTCTATTCTAGGCCGGAAACCACACTTTTGTATAGTAGTGCTTACTAATCTTAATGACTATTTTACATTGTTTTATTAGTAATCATGTTATCAAATAATACAAGCTTTAACAAAGGCATTTTTCAGGAGAACGTTGTCTCTTGTACTTTCAAAATATTATTCCAAAAGCGATTTACCAGACCAATTATCCAGATATTTATGATGTATTCCGCAGGCGCAAGCTAAATCTTGGTGTAAGAAGACCCTAAGTCCACGTAGAACGTAACATAAAATAATCTCTTTAGAACTTGGAAATATTTTCACACATGAATGTGACAAGCCAAGCGTATTTTGGATCCTTATCAAATCGTTTAAAATGGCACATTACAAGTGATTACCGTTCTCCTAGTCTTACTATAATGTCAATAGTAGGATTCTCGAGTGGAGGAAGGTAACTTAGATCAGCTAGTTAGTTACCTATTGACGGGATTGCAGGAGGAGTGATCCATCGAGTTGATTAATTCTTAGAATTACGACAACATTATAGGTACCTATTATTACCATTCGTTAGCCACTTTACATCATACAATAACAGACACAACTAACTCATTACGGTTTATTATATAATGGTGTGGGTGAGTAAGGTACTCTTCGTTTATTGGGTTTATTTTAGCAGATTGGTCTCTCTCAATAACATTGACGCCCCGCTGCTTGCGTCGGTCCAAACGACCCCGTATCATGTTCGCTTACAAACAACCGTCGGCTATTTGCGGCTTACCCTTATCGCCCTAATTAAGGGTGTACTGACCTATAATTCAACAAATTAAATCGTAATACCTATAGGGACCGACTGTTGTCACGACGGTGTCTCGACTTATCGGTGTAATCATAAAACATACATTAGGCCAATATGCGTCTTGTATCCTTAACCTGGGTTTAACATATATATATATATAAGTGCTATGACTTTTTGTATATATTTTTTTTTGCATGTTGCCATGCTAGGCTTAAATTTAAATTGATAAAGGAAACTTGAAAATGATCGACACGAGCGGGACTCGAACCCGCGACTTTCGCCGTACCATGGTGCCGCTCTGCCAACTGAACCACCGACTCGATGGATGAGAGCAGTGACACGGTGCTAGTTCTATTAGGTAGAATTATCTGGAACTTGTTAATCAAATAGATGTCATTTCAATATAGGTAAATCTTGGTGATCAAGCCCACTGGCATGCCATAGGAGAAACCTATGTCCAGCAGTGGACGGAGATAGGCTGGTGAAATCTTAGTGTAAGCAGAAAAACTGTAGGACTATTTGTGTCCTCGTATATTGTTACCACTAGGTAAACGTATCTAAGTCCGGGCAATCAATAGGACGTCCGAAACGGCATTGACTTAAATGAAAGACGTCTCTACGCTCTACAAAACATAAATAAACAACCTTTAAATAGCTAATAAATATAAAAGAAGTTAGTAGTTTCGTATATTCCTTTCATTTATCTGACCACAACACTTGTCAATCTTTAAGTTTTCATATAAAAAACCCTGTAAGCTAGTTAGGCTATATTAACATACTGGTATATAACTGAGAGAAATTACTGTACGAATAATGTTGAAAAGTTTTGTAATTGCATTAAAAGTATTTCATGGGAAAAAGAAACTGATGATGTTAAATTTAACATTCTTTTTGGGAATTTTCATTACCCATTTTGTTTATTGTATAATCTTTGGTTTCCAACATAGTCCAAAGGAAAATACTTACTTTATGATATTTTGTTTATTGTTTTAATACTAAAAAGAGGTTTAAACGTCGCTAGCGTTACTCTTAATTCTGACAACCGAAGGCAGTTTGTTGAAACCAAAACAAAAGCTGACGAATATTACTTTAATCATAAACTCGTCAAAATGATACAATTATTAATCCGAAATAAATAAATCAATACTTCTATTCGTTTAAAATATATACAACAGACAACAATTAGGTGCATCGTGAGTTACATAAAAGCACTGATCATTCTCTTACATTTTCATAACTACGTAGATACGGTGCCTCTGGGTTCGAAGAAGTAACACTGGTGGTACATACTGCCCAGTACTCCGGTAAAGCGAGGTTCGTAGTTGTATATCAGATAACGGTTCTCCTCGGATTGGTTTGCAAACGCATGTAAGTTTTTCCTGCACTCTTTGACAAAGAAATCCATGAAATAACGGTTCGATTTAACAGCGTTTATCGAGTGCGGGTAGTTTTTAGATCTTTTCCATTCGAATGAACTCTTCTCTGGGTGAAACTGAACTCCGTAGAATGGATACCTGTGGATTAAAATGGCATTGTTAGCACATACTTAAAATATGGAATATCAATAGGTACTAGCGATATTAGTTAGATAGATCATCATTTATAGCCCGCTACACAACTGTGTATATTTATTTGTTGCTCCTGTGGTTATAAAGAGCACACGAGCTGCACTACTTTTTTACACATCGAAGTTTTACTTTCAACGTTACTTAGTTTTTTGACAAACAAAACACGATATCGAAAGAACCTACCTTAATAATATAGGTATGCTCATTACCTATGTACTTTAATACTATGTAATTTAGCTTTGCTGGCTTTATAAGAGTCAGAATGGCAGTGCTTCGTGGTCCTGGTTTGGTGGACATTTGAAATGGGCATTTTTATCCCACAAAGAAAAACTTGTTCGAAAATCAAGGAACAAATCGTAGCGTAGATACCTCGTATGTTCAACTGTAGCGATGAACTTCACTCCATACTTGTCATCCGAATGGGAAGTCACACGCCAATCGCCCGTCAAATTGTAAGATATCAGATTCTATAAAGAAAATGTAAACATAAGTAGAGGCTATATAATAGTTCCAGTTGTGATTAATAGACATGTAAGCAATAAGCATGATTACAGTAATGTAATTGTTTAAACAGTATTTTTTTTATTTTAATTCGTGAATTTGAAATGTCTTTACGTCATCTCTGAACTCTGAAGGTAAAAGGCAGAGGTATTCTCGTTTTTCAATAAGCTGTCCACAACCCTGTTACTGGGTAATACTACCCCTTCGTGAGACCGGTTGACAAACTTTCGGGCGTCAGTCTACCTGTAACTATGCTGAAACATCGAGGAATAAATGCTGCGGCTGACTGCTTACCTTGCTGTTTGAAGCTCGAAGGAGTATGACCTACTTTGGTAGACAGGTAACTAGCTAAAATGCAATATTTCCTTAATTATAATCAGTTATTGATTGGGCAGTTACCTCATCTACGATGCAGAACTGATGAGCGTTAACTGTGACGTCCTCATGTGCCAGCAAGTCTACGACTTCTTCCGGGGCCTCTTTGAACATCTTGCTGTCGCGAAAATCTGTAAACATCAAACCAACGGTCACATTATAATTTTTACCATTGAGTCAGCTAATGATTTTAACTAACCACAAAGTAACCACTTTTAGAATTTACTATATCTACGTAGTTATATTTTTTTAATATACTTAGACATTGTGACCTAGCGGTTGATCGCATATTTGTATGCAAAAGGTTGCAGATTGAAATTGAAAAGTATCAATTTCATGTCGGTCTAACTTCTTACTTATTTAAAACCTAATAATTGGTAAACAGTGAAACCTGGATTGAATGACATATTTTCAATCGGATACCCGGTTAATTTGGTCATTTGAGAAAAAGAAAATATCTCACCACTCACCTTCTGTGAAATCAAGAGGTATATTCTCGAAAGAATAACAAGTTATCCTGTTCTCTGGATACCCGCGGCCCGAAGCCAGGATAATGAGGAGCTCAAAGCCTAGACAAGTGCCGAATATCGGGAAGTAGTCGCCAGCATCGTTCATTTCTTGTGCAATCTCGTATATATGCTGACCAGCGTCCGCGTAACCGTTTGTTTGATTAAAGAATGTCGCTCCACCCGGCATCAGCACTCTGAAACATGTGTTATAACGTTGTAGTTACATCATACATGATTCTTTAAATCGTTGAGTCCTCATCTACCCAACTAATTTCCACATTGATTACCATAAAAGTAGTAACACATACAATAACTTACCCATTTAATTTGCCCATAAGTACCTCATAGTAACTACGATCTTTGCCGATTCTGCAAAAAAATACATAATGATTTTTATAAAACATTTCAAATTAAATAAACATTTCGTACCAAAAAAATGAGGTATCTACTTACAGAATCGGCACTACTCTAGCACCAGATGCCTCTATATCTTTCACATAGGAAGCCGCGATATAGCTGGTGTAGTTCTCTTGTGGGAACTTTGTGTGAAGGTAAGCAGATTGTTCTTGAGACAGCACACCGATGATCGGCCTGTCATTCACGACAGGATGCGTGTCGCTTCTCACGACGACGGCTCCTTCGCAGTGCAAGAAATACACTACCGTCAACAACACTGCACCCTTCATCATCAGCATCACGGACCAACTGTCTACAGCACTCATCCACCTAAAATGTTATTTTACACGCGTATCTATAATCAGCGAAAGATCACACACGTTGATAAAAAAGAGCTTTTGTTTATCTTAGTGTTTATACGATAACGACATCAGATACGAATCGTTTAATCTTGATATTCTTTTTTGATATTACCGATTTTTATTTATAGGTATGTACAAGTGATTTTTAGTATACATAACAAAAAGTAACACGTTGTCTAGTGTACGTAAATGTCACTAACCTTAGTAAAATAATATTGAAACCATCGTTAACTAAGCAAACCACGATGTTTTGTAAAACTTGGCGCGCGCTCATTGGTTTCACAAAACACCTACTTAGTAGTGTAGTGTATAAATAAATTTCTCCCACAGCGTGCCAAAGTATTATTTTGTGCATCCAGAGCTCACAATAACGAAATATGTATATCAAGGAACAAAAAAGTTAGGCCAATCTAGGGTAACAAACTATATTGTATTGCTGATGTGTATTTAACATTATCATAATCTGAAAATTATCAAATTACCAACTTTCGATTGTTATCTCAAGTAGGTACCTATTAGAACATACTCTTATCATATCAATGTACGTGTCAATAATAATTAATCAATTATTAATTTAATATTTTAACTGTGTTCATGCAAATTTTAATTTAAGTACCTCATGGCAAAGTAATATTTATAACTAGTCTATTTCAATTTAATTTGAAAATGAAATAAAAGCAGAATAGTACGTAACCTAGAATCTTTAAATTATTTTGAGTTTAGACATAACATCACGCCTTTGTTCCACGAAAGGGTAGGAAAAGATGTATAGTAGCTGTATAAAAGATGTATATGTATAGTAGGAAACTACACCCACATTTCACCATTATGTTATACAAAGGTCCCAATTTAATAGTACCAGGCACAAATCCAGACTTCGCGCTGCCACTGCTAATTAATATGGATAGACTTTGCCTGACCCGGAAGTCGCACCCAGAGCCTCATGCTCAGCAGTAGTACTTAGTAACCACTAGACCAACGAGGCAATCCTATAGACTGGATTGTTAAAATTTTATTTTTCACTCATTTAATTGTTCGCCAATTGTGTCACACATTCCGTGCGTCGGAAGGTCGTATCGGTCTACCGTCCCATCGGACTATGAGAGTGAGGGAATAGGGAGTGCACCTGTATTTGCACGCATACTTGTGTATTATAATATTATCTTCTGCGTAGTTGGCAAGTCTCAGCTGAGAAAGTCCGCCGTGACCGAAATTCACTCAGGAGTAAATTATTACTATATTCACAATATTTTATTGTAAGGGTCAGTCCCTTGACGGTCAACCGTCCTTGTTGATAGACCAATCCCAACATCACGGCGTGACCTATTTCATGTGGCTCATGCCATACGGAGAAGAAGATTGTATCTAATAAAATTTCTTATAACTTGAACTTGACTTTAGTGCAAATCTTATCGAAACAGAGTAGATAATGTAGGTTCCTACGGATATTTTATTTTCGATAATAGAATTGATGATACAGTATTAGCGGTATTATTTTGTATAGGTATATGTATATGTACTAAAAAATTTGCGATTTTTGCGGTAATGTACAACTTTATAGTCTACACCATAGAACATGGTACAGAAGTCGATATTTAATGGTAGGTAATTAAAGGAAAATTATTCTTAGTAGTAACACGGAGTTTGGATTTATGGCTATAGGCCTGGCCCCTAGTACAATAGGACTTATAAAGAGTCGTAACTCAATAACATAGTACCGCTCCCGCACAGCAAAATAATGGGCATTCAAATATAGGCTTAATCTCGTACGCCGTAGATACACTTTTCCGTGACACTGCACAGTTACAGCGCGCCGTTGGCTTTTTCTATGCTGTCGCTGTAAAGTATATCTACAGACTACGAGCTTAAGTCTATATTTGAATGCTCATTTTGGTGCTGTTCGGGAGCTGTGCAGTGTGCGGTACAAATGAGCTACGACCAGTGCTACGACATTTTGTCAATTTATAACAGTTTACAAAGCTTATCACACAGGTCACTAGTAATTTTACAACACAGTATGTGCATTATTATTTTTACAATTGAAATGTATGTATAAACACCTCTGTCTACCCCTTCGGAGAATATGGGCGTGATGTTATGTGAGAATATCATTTGAGACGTTTGACTATTCAATAAATGTAATGTTATTATTTTTCTTTTATTTCGTGGCAAGTTTTTAATTTATTTAAAAAGTGGTTTAACATTTTGTTTTATATTTATGTTAGTATGTTAGTAAGACCACGACAGCCACCACACTGCCACTTAGCCAGAAGTCCCATCTCGCCGACTATTTATGTAATTATAAGTTGAATTAACGACACTATTATATTTTGTAGGTTTAGGATAATTAATTACTAAATTTATTGAATCATTTAGGAATTATCATTGATTTAGATTATTTTTCACCCTGATTTAGATTCACGAATTACATAAGTACCCTACTTAGTAAGGTCACTACAATATAATACATATTATATTAGGTATATCTGTTTTAATATTACACCACAATAAACAAGTCCAATTCACTGTTTATATTTTTACAAATATTATGTTTATTGAATTCCTGTGGTATGGTTAGTTAGGTACTGACACAACAGGGTAGGAAACATAAAAAAACGCATTGAAACTCACCTCTTATAACGAATTTATTGATTCTCCGCTCCTTGAAAAAGTATTGTAATACATTTTTATACAACATTTCAAAAACTGTGGTTGTAATAATGGAAAGCATCATAACAAATAATTTGAACTTTTATTTTTATCAAATAATTATAAAATGTCTTTCTGACTTTCAATGACAGTCACGTATTGAACTTTTACTAACGCATGCGCAGATCCTCTTGCCTTAAACAATAAACGAACAAGCAAAATTGATCCAGAGAATATATTGCAAAGGAATATAGGTATGTTTTGTTAAAACTGCATTTAGAATTAGATAACTACTAGTGCCTAATAGCAATCCATTCAAGTGAAAATATTACATCGAAGAAGGTATCAAGTGTAACATGATAAGTAACATCGGTTTTGGTATGCTCAAAAGTCGAATAATGGACATCGGAAGACCTGTTCTCAACTATCTACGCCTTTAGGAACTACAGGCTGCTGATGATATTAGGGAAACAATTCATTCTTAAGGCAACCTGAAAAGGTGTTCTGCTTAAGGTGCTTACTTACCTACCTATTATGTACGTTGATTGCTTAATAACCAACCCTTTGTGCTTAGGTAGGTTTTTGAACTATCGAATAACTAGCTTTATTATCCTTGGCTAAGTATATTATCACCTAAATAAAACGTTATAAAGGCTAAATTAAAATGGGGTTTACCTTTCAGGACTTCCTCTATAATTTCATGTAAGTTTTATCAACTATAACTTTTTATTCATAATTAATGTATAGTTGAACTACATATACTAACAACTATATAAACAAATAAAATGTGTTCTGTTTGTGTTTGAACTATAGACAAGTAAGTCCCAACATACAATATATTTGAGATTGTGATTGTGATGTGTGATTTTATATATACACTGACCAAACTTCTAAGCCTTATTAGCCATCGTAAGCTTGTTGTTAACTTATAAATTGATGGCAACCAAAGAGTATAAATTATAAAACCAACTATTGATAAAGTGGCAACACTAAAATATTCCTCGTCAAAAGAAAAATGCCGCTGCCAAGAAGAAACGTAATGATAAAGGTATTTTGATAATAATTATTACTGTTACAATCATCATCTTGTATACTAATACTAAGTGAGTGTTAAAGTCAGACTAAGTTCTTTATCGTTTCCAGACATTTTTTTACGGCAAATAGGTAAAGAAACACTTTGTTTTAGGTTGGTTTTCTGCGTTGACAGTGGAATTCGCGTATTTTCTTTTACAAGTCAAGTACACAATAGAAAATGTTCGAAATGGTGAGTATTCTTATAAATATGAACATTTAACTAGTGATTACTTGTCCCGTGTGAATAAATCAATACAAAAACCACCGTCGTTACCTTTATTTTCAGAACACAGCTGAACCTATGCAGGTGGATGTTCCACCAGAAGATAATGAAAACAATGAAACAGAATGTTATGTAGTTGAAAATCCTACTTTGGATCTGGAGACATACGCTGCTTCTTATACTGGTTTTGCTAAGCTATACAGACTTATGTTTGTAGCTGACCACTGCCCTTCTCTAAGATTGGAAGCTCTTAAAATGGCTATATCTTACGTCATGACAACATACAATGTAAGCCTATATCAAACTCTCCACAAAAAGCTTGCTGAAGCGGTAGCATCGGCTGGTTTGCCTGATGTTGCCGTGCAAATGGGCTCACAAGATATACCAGTCCTCGACACTATATGGATAGAATCAAAAACCAAGAAGGCTGCTATAAAGCTGGAGAAGTTAGACACAGACCTCAAGAATTACAAAACTAATTCAATAAAGGAGAGTATTCGGAGAGGTCATGATGACCTTGGTGACCATTATCTGGACTGTGGTGACCTCACAAGTGCATTGAAATGTTATTCAAGAGCCAGAGACTACTGCACAAGTGGCAAACACATTATAATGATGTGCCTGAATGTTGTGAAAGTGTCAGTGTATTTGCAGAACTGGGCTCATGTTCTGAACTATGTGTCCAAAGCAGAGGGTACCCCAGATTTCAATGAAGTCCCTGGTAAGGACTGTAACCAGTCAATATTGACACGCTTAAAATGTGCAGCGGGGCTAGCTGAATTAGCAACAAAGAAGTACAAGTCTGCTGCTAAACACTTTTTAGCTGCAAGTATTGATCATTGCGACTACCCAGAACTTCTTAGCAGCAATAATGTTGCCATTTATGGTGGATTGTGTGCACTTGCTACCTTTGATCGATCTGAATTACAGAAGCAAGTCATAGTTAGCAGTTCTTTTAAATTATTTTTAGAATTAGAGCCGCAGTTACGTGACATAATTTTTAAATTCTATGAGTCTAAGTATGCTTCTTGCTTAAGGTTACTGGATGAAATAAGAGATAATCTAATGTTAGACATGTATTTAGCTCCACATCTCAACTCACTTTACATGCAAATAAGGAACAGGGCGTTAATTCAGTACTTCAGCCCGTACCTATCGGCCGACATGCGCCTAATGGCTGCTGCATTTAATCGTACAGTAAATGCTCTTGAAGATGAGTTGATGCAATTAATACTAGATGGCCAAATCCAGGCTCGTATTGATTCCCACAATAAAATACTGTATGCTAAAGATGTGGACCAGAGAAGCACTACTTTTGAGAGAAGTCTGGCAATGGGGAAGGAATATCAGCGTCGAACTTCAATGCTAATTTTACGTGCTGCAATGCTCAAAAATCAAATTCATGTGAAGGTAATACTAATAATCAAGCTACCAACTTCTTGTCCACAACAATGTCTAATTAATTAAATTTTATTAAGTCAAATTAATCTAACACCTATATTAGATTGTAATATAAATATTATGTTTTCAGAATGTTGGCAGAGATACTGGCCCGCAAAGTGGCGAAGCACCAGGATCCAGCACTAGCCTCACTCCCCGTACCTTTGACACTGTGCCCTTGTGATGCCTATAACTCTGAATAGTTTACTGAACATTTTGGTGTGACAATTTGAATACCATAATCAACCAATTTTGAACAAGCATTTGAATGAAGAACAATGTTTATAAATTATTTTCTAACCATTCCCATATAGGCGGAATTAGGGATAAGTATTTCTATTGTCACTCGAAATCAGATCTTATTTTTAAAAGAACTCTTTTGTGTACTGAGTAATAACTGCTTTTGTTTTTTGTTTAATGAGACTGCAGGAGTAGGCCCGCAAAGTTTCTACGGTTTGGCCATTGCAAACTACTGATAATTATTGTTTTAAGGAAAATGTTTTATCAGCAATCACCGAAACTTCAACAGCTGGTGCAAGCATTATTTCTCAACATTGTTTATACTGAATTATTCTATGTAACCACAAAATATTATGTCTACGTAATTTTTAATTAAAAAGTAAAGGCATAATTTGTACTATTTTATTTGAACTCACAATTTATTTTTAATTATTTCACAGCCCTATTATATTTACTAAAATATCTTGTTTTGTTACATACAATAACTTATATGCTCAACTACCAATAATGTAGATTCAAAATACCATTAAAACCACCTTTCATTTTAAATGGTTTATTTTTGAAACAATTATGAAATAAAAAGTTATTATCAATCTTTTTCACTGCAAGCAATAGACTGAAGACATGTGGGGCATGCACCATTTGCAACCCCAAATGCAGGAGGGCGGTTACCTGCACATGCAACTAACCACTGTAACAATAAATAGATGTAGATTACTAAAGCTGTAGTAGTAAGTAAATAGTATACTTTATCACAATATATATTCTTTTGTACGGGTGTTATCTGAAAATTATAATAAAATCTTGTGGCAAGAAGTGAAATAATATGAACTTACAGATGTACATATTAGATAAGCTATTAAAAGTCAATACACAATTACATTTACTTTTAAAATAATGTTATGAAAATATCCTGGGTCGGGCAAAGTGTTACTGGGTTTTTCCATTAGGTAATTGTTAGTAGCAGCACGTAGTCTGGATTTGTGCCCAGTTGATGGCAATAGGCTTGCCCCCTGTTACATTGGGACCTAAAAACATAACTGACGAAATGTAGGTGTACTGTATGTGCACCTCTGCCTACCCCTTCAAGGAATACAGGCGTGATGTTATATTATGTTATGAAAATAAAATCACCTGATACAAGCAGCTTCTATGATAATAAACTCCACAGGAAGAATTTTGGCATAAAGGTAGAGGCATACCAGGGGAATCTGGCAAATCTGTGCATAAACATATCCCACATACAACTGTATTTTTTATTGAATTATGTACTTCCATGTTAGAATGCCTTGCTATTGTTGATGCAGGCTGTGAAAATTGACTTAAGTCTGTAAATAATAATGTATTATGTAATGGATAAAATTAATTTATTAATTATTTACATACAAGCCACATAAAAAAAGGTTACCAAATGTAGTCATTATGTTATCTACAATATTTTTGTCATGATCCCAACTTAGTAGTCCTGTTTGCAGTTTGTTGTGCCAGTACTCCGACTGTCCAACTAGATGAATGTTTGTTGCCAAGCCTTCAGGAGTCACTTCAACATGCAGCCAAGTTCTATCATCTAGAAGAAAGAATAAAGTTTATTGATTATTTACCTAAAGACACATTTACTCATACTACATACTTACCAAGAAATATTCTTCTGTAATCATCCTTGAATGTAGCATTTAGCGGTTCCATAATTGTACAGCACTGATCTATATTTTCTAATTCATAAAAATACTTTGCAAGTTCCATAGCATGCTGTCTGAATGTTTCTATTATATCTTTTATACATCCATATTCACGACTTAGTATGGGCGATTGGGGAAAATTTGCAACAGATATTAATAACTTTTTGGGGGATTTATACTGCACAATTATTTCGTGTTTTCTTAATTCATCATCTTCAATGACAACTTTCATATCTCTTAAAGTTTTGCCAAAGTACACACTTGTGTTTCCATTGCTTACAGTGTTTTCTATTTCATTTAAAATTTCAATATCAATCAAATCGGCTTTTACAGCATCTACTTGCTTCGTATTCAAGCGCAGCAATAAATTTAAATTATCTAGTAAATAAAAAATATCGTTTGGCTTTTCAGATGAAGTTATTATTTTTATAAGATCTTCCGTTTGCATCGTACCTAATTCAATTTATTTACTAATTACTACAACGTTAGTTGCTAAAGAGGTACATTCAGTAAACAATATTACTTTAAAAGTTTAATCCCTGTTAAGCTAACTTCGACTACTTTGAAAGTATATACATAATATTATTATACAATCTTCGAGACAAGGCATAAAATTATTTATATTGTACGTTGTTTGACAACTGTCAAGTTTACCGAGGACTGACAGTTGACACTGACATAACTATATCATCGTGTCACTGACCTCATTAAATTATCCTATTTGAAAATGGCCATATTGGCGCTGAGATCAGTGTTTGTACTTGGAACTTAAAGTAATGATGTACAACAACTGACTTTTGGTATCGATAAAACTGTTTTCAGACGTCAATGTTAAATATATTATCAACGCCATCTTTTATACAGACTGCCTATTATCTATCCAACGTAAACAAACTTAAAACACACTTAGACGATAAATATGTCACCCAATACTAGGAATTTCTCCTGCACCTTGGTTGCATATCACAAACATGAACATCACATAGGTACACAAACGCAGACTCGGGGCAAATATCAGTGGAGCACACAAATGTTCGTCTTCAGCGGGAATCGAACCTGCAACTTTTAGCAGTCCAATCGCCTAGCTACTGCGGCAATTATTATTAATCTGGTAACACACGATAGAAAAACTGGGAATCCGATCATTTAATCTCTTTATGTTAATGGGAAAATGTTTGTGATATATAAATTTGGAACATAACATGACGCCTGTATTCCCCGAGAGGGTACGCAGTGATATACCTATAGTACACCCACATTTTGCCAGTAACGTTATAGTTCCTAATATAATAGGGGCGAGCTTCTTGTTATCAACCGGGTACAATTCTAGAATTCCTTCGTGCTGCTACTAAGAAAAACCACCCTACTAGAAAAATCTAATAGTACTGCCCAACCTGGGATTCGGACCTCATGCTCAGCAGTCCCGCTTAGCGACCACTAGACTAATAAGGCGGTCAACTTAGTTAATTTGTATCGAAACATAACTATCTTATTCTTTCTGCTCTGTAGCGGGGTTGGCGCTGCTTATGCAAATTAGCATACCTATGCAAAAGCTTCTTATAAAGACACGACCACCCATCCATGGGCGAAAGCTGCAAGGAAACGGATACTTAGGTAGGTTCACCGTGCAGGTTTAGGCATAGGTTTATCATAATTTCATATGAGTATTCAATAATTAAAACTTATCTCTTCTTAATAGTATAGATTATTTAATTAGGTAAAATATAAACAATACATTATGTACAATTTCATTTTTTTATTAATTCCGCGGATGGCGGTGTTCAAATATTGATTGAGCGCTTTGCCCTAAAACTAAGAAAATATTCAATTATTTACTTGTACTAAGAGATCTAAGGTAGACAGGAAAAATCTACACACATTAGGATATTATTGGCTAATGTAAATAAGAACACACATTATTTAAATATAAAAATAGAGTAAAACAACACACAATCACAACAACCCTAATTTTAAAACTATCGAACTGGAAACCACAATGTCTCGCGTCTAAAGATTTCATTTACTATAAACAGTTGGCAGTCGAATTCTTAAAACAATTGTATAATATAAATATTTTTGGAAGGTAATATTTTATAATTCATATTCTATTCACACAAAGATGTACAGACCTAAAAGTTATGTACATTTTATTAAATATGTGTAATGTGATTAGGAAGATGCCGCTTGCTGTGGTCTAACAAGTTTGGTTTCAACTTTTACCATGTCATCACCTCTGTATAGTTCAACTTGTAAAATAGAAAACACTTGAATGACTTGCTTAACTTCAGCTAAACCATCTACTGCATTCCATGTTAATTCCATTTTGGAAAGTCTTGAACATCCCTCGTTTTTAATACACTGGAATTTTCCAGGAAAGTCCTGTAAACAATTATTGTAATTAAATAAGTAATAATGTACATAATATATTATTATTTTATTTGATTTGTTCAAGTGGTTATAAATTCAGGTAGCATGTTGTTTTTTTATGCAGAAATAGGTATTTACTTTATAAAACGATTAAGATGTGCATGGAAATGATGGAGCCTTGTGTCATCTTCTCGCAAAAATGACTGATCATTGTATGTAGGTACTGTATTTTAAACATGGTATTGTTTGCATAAAATAAAAAACGTAAGAAACTTACATTATTGAAAAATATCCTTCTATTTAATCCCATTGCGATTATTATGACGTCAATGTATTTCTCTCTCACTTCTACAACAGCTGCGTCGGTTACTAAAGGAGACTTCATTTCAATGTACTTGAGTGTGTACATTTCTGTAGACAATTCCGATGCTTTTTTTGCATTATATTTTTGTTTATTGCATTGAGCTGCTATCATGCGGACTTTA
Organism: Abrostola triplasia; assembly: GCA_946251915.1. Taxonomy (NCBI): domain Eukaryota; kingdom Metazoa; phylum Arthropoda; class Insecta; order Lepidoptera; family Noctuidae; genus Abrostola; species Abrostola triplasia. Next base: position 6,559,390 of record OX276433.1, read on the forward strand.
TCCGCGTGCCATTTAGGCATCTCTCGATAGTTTAAACTTGCGGCCAACAATCTGAAAATAATTATTTTATAAATATTAGATACATAGTTTCTGAGATTTGATTTCAATGTTGATAGGTATTGTTAAAAATAAAAGAATTTTGTTTCTCATAAGAGTAAAGACAAAAGGGAACTTCAAAGATGGGTGCGTCCTGCGGGTAGCGAGGCGGTTGGCGGAGGCCGTAGGTTCAAATCCCGCTCGTCTATAAGTTTTCGAAAGTTCGAAGGTCTTCATGTATGATACTATCATAGCCAAATTAGGTACTATGTATTTATTTGTAAGGAGGTGGGTATATTCTTAGTAACTGAAATAATATTTACAATATATTAACCAATATTTACAGTAAATTAAACTTTTTGAATCAAATTAATATGTTTACGTTTTAGTTAATAAATATGTTTACTTTGTATGCTAGGGATATTTATCGTAGCGTATCGAGTAATGACGCATGTTTATCAATTATTCACATGCGTCATTTTGATTGAAAAATATTGAGCAATATAACAAAAATACAACATTATGTTACATTAAACACTACAAATTACAATATGTTTAATTATAATAAGCAAATATTGTGACTACTTATAATACATTTTATATGCATTATTTATAATTACTGATACTTTAAATTTCAATGTAGAATATTTTAAGTCACTGTTAATTGTAGACTTATAAATTCATTAGGCAATAGGCATAGTTTTGGAAAACTAGCTAGCCCTAACCTAGCCAGCCTTGCTTCCTATCATTTTCAAATTATTAAATTTATTTTAAATCAATATTAATTTCTTACCTGTGAACCATAATGTCAGCATATCTTCTTATAGGGCTAGTAAAATGTGTATAAAGTGGAACATTTAGAGCATAATGATGGAAATCATCTTCATCACATCCATCAGCACAGAAATATCTTGCTCTTGTCATAGGCTTAGCACATAACATGTTTAAAACCATAACTTTGCCTTTGTCTGTGCAGTCAGGTCCAACATGTTGCAGCAAGGAGCGGTGCAAATCTCCTGCAGAATCTATATTCAAATCAATACCCATTGGCTTCAATGATTTTGCAAGTTGTTTCAACATGTAACCACTAGGTTTTGGATGACAACGTAAAAATGCCAATGTCGGATGATCCTCTCGTATACGTCCAGCTACAGTCATATTGGCTAGTAACATGAACTCCTCAATGAGTTGATGGCTTTCTCTACTATCATATATCCAGTAAGAGTCAGGTAAGCCGTTAACAGCATTTAAATGGAAAGCTACTTTGGGTTGATCAATTCTTAAAGCACCATTATCAAACCTAAATCTTCTGAATTTTGCAGATATGTTGCCAATATTTTTAATTGCTTTGTATATATCATTATATACAAAGCCATTGTATGTTTCTGGAAATGATTGTTCAGAATCTTCTTTATCTTCAAGAACTGCTTGAGCATGTTCATATGCCAATTGGCACGATGAATTAATCACAGTTTTTGAAAATCTGTGACTAAGAACTTTAGCATCTTTGGTAATTTCCCAGAATACAGAAAATGCCAATTTATCAACACCAGGAAATAAAGAACAAAGCATGCAGAGATCATCTGGTAACATATGATAAGCTTTCTCTACTAAATAAATTGTTGTAGCTTTATCTGCTACCTTTTCATCTAATGGAGTATCTTCAGTTAGAAAATGAGCCACATCTGCTATATGAACTCCAATCTCAAAATTGCCATTTTCAAGCTCTCGGCAGGACATTGCATCATCAATATCACGGCAATTAAACGGATCAATACTGAAAACACAGAGCTTGCGACAGTCTTCCCTAATAGACAACTCTGCATCAGGTATTTTATAGTCTAAACGGGGATACAAGTGTCTGACTTCTGGACCAAATGGTTTTACATCCAAATCTGTCTGAGCCAATATTGCTTTTGTTTCCGATACCATATCTCCAGATTGCCCCATGTTGCACACAATTTTGCCCATAGCAAATCTAGTATCATTCCAATCTATTATTTTTACCAAAAATAATGTATTTTCGTAAGTCTTGGAGTCAAGATAAAAATTGTCCGGCCAGCTTGTGAAAGGTATATTAAGCCTTGGGACTCTGAGATCACGTGGTATAAACAGAGCTCTCTGTCTATTTCTGTCTGGCATTAATTTCAAAGTTCCAACACAAGTCCTGTTGTGAACCTTTTCTTTAATGTATACAACTTTTCCCTTCTTTTGTTTATTGTCCTCATTGTCTTCAGTATCACTGTCTATAAGTTGTACCACTACAATATCCCCTTCCAATGCGCGATTACGATTCTTTATTCCATCAATAAGAATATCTTGTTCACTTCTGTCACTGCTAGAAACATATGAATGTTGGAATTGTTTAGGGTTTATTCTCAATACACCTTCAAGAAATTGATTACCTTTTAATCCAGCTTTTACTTGTTCTGCAGGTAAATAAGAATCAAATTTAAGTTCATTGGTTTCTTTTGGCTTTTTCTTGGTTTTCTTTTTATTTTGAGGAGAAGTATTTTTATCACTGTTATCCACATTAGCACTGAAACTTTCCTCTTGTGTGTAAGTCTTTGGTTTGTATGGTTCACCACTTCTTACATTAAATGACTTACTAAGTAATGGATGTTGCAAAAAGTTTTGTATACACTTTGGACTCATAGATTCTCCTAGCACATTTGGTGAACTTGGAATACTGATGGATTGCGGTCTTTGAAAAGTATGCAGTATTGGGGTGTTTGGCAAGCTTGCAGCATGTTGAGAGCTATTCATAAATTCTCTTCCGATAGGAATACCATGAGAAAGCTGAAATTGTGGATGATGGCAAAGGTTTTCCAAGTATCTTGAGTTTGTGGCAGCATACAATGGACTTATTTGGTTTGCAAAAAATTCATGCAGAGAAACCACTTCATTACGTCCCGCACGTCCTCTTGCTGACTGAGATGTTTGAGGTATATTCATGGCTTCTCTTGAAGGTATTTTCAATTGCTTTAATCTTTCTTTTCTCTTTAGATTTTTTCTTTTCGGAAATGCCGCCGGGCTGTCGCCTTGGTCTACTTCGTCACTTTCGCTGTTTATATTTATATTTATATTTTGGCACTGAGTAGATATATCACTGATTGAAGAATTGGTAAAGGTCTGAGAAGGAATTCCAGCCTCACCTTGTGATTGTTTATGCCGAGACAACGATGAATGCTTTTTTGCTGGACAGTGGTTTTGATGATCTTGAACCCTGTTATTTAAAGAACTTTTAGAACGAAAAGGTTGCGACGTGGAAAGTTGTGCACCAGATGGCCTATTTACGTCAAAATTTCTTTCAGATATACAATCACACAAGTGAGACATGTTATGAAATATCGGAAGACGCTAACTGAATAATAAGATACTACAAATTTCCTTATGTAGGTAACGTACAATTAAATTTTATTAAAGTTTTTATTCTCTTTACCAAAATTTTAGGTTGACAAACTAGGCCAAGGTTACCAGCCTAAAATTAAAACTTAGATTCATTTCATAACAGACAAGAGATGAAGCAATGTTGCTAGGCTGTATGCAGTAACATATTATTGTGTTTCTTATTTTGAAATATTAAAAAGTTGCTGAAATTACTACTTTGGTACAAAAAATCAATATATTTTTTATATTAATTCGGTATCGAACATAACAAATAAATTCACAAAATAAAAACATAATATCTTGTTAACAGACATTAGTAATGTTGAACATCACTACTCACTAAGCACAACATTAAGAAGCGAGGAAAGCGCAAATGACAAGAACCACAACATAACCTGTAAGTTTGACTTTGACAGATGAGTAAAAGAGCTGCTAGTGTTTCATTTCGTCGAATAGCTTTCAAAATTGAAACACTGGTATTGTTTAGTATATAAAATAACAACGAGTTAAGTGAAGATTAAATTAAGCGTCGTTGGTACAACTACCTAATTACACTCATCATGAAACTCATAACTCACAACATGTTAACATCAAAGTGTTTAAAAGGTGTAATGACTGGATATCCACTTGCCATTAATGCAACCGATATAAAAGTAACAGAAGTAGATTTTAACCCGGAATTTATCACTCGTGTTATTCCAAAACTGGACTGGGAAGTGCTTTGGGCCGCAGCAAACAGCATTGGACATGGTGAAGGCCTTCCAAAAACTTTAGAACCCAAATATGAAGAAAATGAAGAACTACTAAAGAAACTCCACAGAGTTTTATTAGAAGTTGAAGTTGAAGAGGGAAATCTTACTTGTCCAGAATCAGGTAGACAATTCCCTATCTCAAAAGGAATTCCAAACATGTTATTAACAGAAGCTGAAGTACAATAAACAAAATGTTAGCTTTTAATTGTTACTTTTATTTCATAGAGTATTTATAAGTGTAAAAATTTAAGGCATGAATTACAGAATTGTATTGCATTCAAACCTAATAAAAATAAATATTTTAAGTTAAAGTAAAAAGTGTATTTATTTATTGTATATCTTATACATAACATTTATGTGTACTGGAACATATTTTATATTCTGTATATTTTTTTCAACTGTCTGGAACGCAGCAAGGTTGAGCCCTCAGAGAGAACAAAAGGCTATTTTACCCAGACAAGATTTGTCAAATTATTTACTCGGATGATGTCATCGGCAGATATTGTGAATAATAAAATTAAAGAAGTAGTAATACTAGTACTACTATTAGTAACTATAGAAATTTAAAATAATTTCCTAGAGAACTGAGAACTAAGAAACAAACAATGGTATCAATACTCTTTTAATCGGAGACCTTTTCTGTTCATTTTTATTCAAGATTGGTAATGCAGACTAGACCCTAGGCGCAATCCATAGAATCTTTTATTGAACATGTATATAATCAATTAAATGATCAAACACTATTTTTACAAAGCTAAGAGTAGAGTAAGTGCTCAACAAATTGCAGTATTTTTGTTCTGAAAAATTATACTATTTGGGTTTATTACGAAGGATTTGAAGACTTTCAAAATTCGATGCGAATTTTAAATGCAACTCATGTGTGTAGTCAGTGCCTCTAATCAGGGCCGGATTATCCAATAAGTAGAGTAGGCAGCTGCCTTAGAGCCTCGCGGCGCGTTTCAGGAAATATTTTTGGGAATTAGAGAAGACCTAAACCGATAACAGGGCCCCAACATGGTTAATCCGGTCCTGCCTCTAATATGTATATAATCAAAATATTCTAATAAAAAAATCCTTACAGTTATTGAATCAACAAATAAGAGGTTCCTGGAGAAAAGCATTACACCTAATAGGAAGAGGACGTCAAGCAACTAGAAACCTGGTGTAACAAAAATTTCCTGTCTTAGCATGCTTATACTTACGTTATTTATTATTTTTTCAATTGTATGAACATATGATCATTAATTATGTCCTGTATCTGCAACCATTTTAACATTAAGTACCTGAAAAATTAAATTATGTACATGAATTTAACATGTGAACATCAAACACTTTATTAAATGTCCTCACTCGTGCAGAAGTTTTTGATGCGACGGTAATCATGCAGATGACGTCACCCCAATTCATGGTGTTCCAAATCCCTTTTTTTTTTCTATTAAACTCATATAAGACTGATATGATACATTCAATCATTTGACTGTTATAGCGTATTTTATCAGCACAGTTTAAACATCCTGATATACGAGGCTAAATACCTATTTGCAGGTAATATCCCACCACATTTTTTTTGCCGAAAATGTCTCAGTTAGCTCTGAAGGAGCTCTTACTGCTTTAACCGGTCGTTTGGCGAGACCTAATAAAAGGCCTCCAGCCAGGCCCACCACTATTAGCATGTAATAATAATAATGTCCTCCGACAGAATTGCGGTTAATGTGAGCTATCTCAGTTGCGACGAGCAAACCACACAGGAGGTATTTTAGTGCACAAGTATGCCCACAGACTGGTGCACTCCCTATTCCCTCACTCTGATACTCTTATAGGAAGGCATACGGACCGGAGAGATCAGGCGCAGGAGTAACGGCTTAACGTGCCTTCCGAAGCACGGAGGGTCTCGACATGTGAAAAACGGTCACCCATCGAAAGACTGACCGCGGTGAGCACCGCTTAACCTTGCAGATAAGTCGATCTGCGCGGTAGCTATGAGCCCTGGCATGTAATTAAGCATAGCAAGTGTAATATTCTCGTAAAGTAGGTAGGTACTATTGTGCACACAGACTTTAGAATACCTACTAATTCTGCTTTTAGCTTCTGCTAATCTGTGCAGAATTTTATTCGATAGTGAATTTCATTTTTCCCCTGACGCATTAGGTACTGTCTATAGAATACCTGTATATCTTTGTGTATAGACAATAAAATAGGTTTGCGGCTGCATTTAGTTTAGGTAGGTACCTATGAAAGTAACTATTTTAACAACGGGATAAAAAATATTACATTATTTAACTAGGAATTTATAATCTAGGTAGGCAGACTAAAGTTATACAATGATTTAAGTCTATATTTAGGTACCTTCTTACAAATAAGTACTGCAGTCCAATAGGTTGCTAAACCTACCTTATTCCTCGTAATTACATTGCCTACGTCCTTGAAAGAACGTCGCGTTCATTTATTTTCTACAAGTGCGTTCGAGATTCAATAGGGAGAGCACCACCATAAGCTGGGAAGTATTATAATGCCCAATAAACGTGGAATACCTGGAAGAATGAAGTAAAGGTAGGTACGTTATGTACCTAACCCTAGTTATTTCGTGTAATTATGGAACCTTAGTATTTTTTCGGCACCGTGTAATGGCGGCCGCTACCCAAGTATTAAGTGACATTAAATATTTTTTGAGGTTTTCTACCTTTCGATAGTGCTACAACTGAATGAAAATCGTTTCACCGCGAGATATACTTATTTCTTGTTGTGTAAAGTGGGTTGGGGCCTAGGATGTCGTCCATTAATTAAGTGATATTTTTACCCCCCCCCCCCCCCTCCCCTACCTAAAATCTCTTATAGATTTCTTTTAGACGGAGTGACGGTCTCCATTGTCTACCAGTAGGATAGGATATTGCGCGTTAACAAAGAAATATATATTATGTACCCGTGGTATTACACTCCCCCCTCCTCCTGTGTGATTTTTTCTGAATCGCCTGCCCCGTGTTTAAGCGTCGCGTGGTTAATGGACGATTCCTAGGCTAAATCTTTGTCTGTCTTTATTTTCTACGTGAAGACTTCCGTTTTGTAACGTCTACTTGTATATTGAATGTAGGTAACACTGCATTGCGACAACTTACAACCTTTTTCTGTTATTGATTTTATATTACCTTCACCTACAGGGTGTTTTTATTTCTGTAGGCAGTTAGTACTTACTTAGCATTTACAAAAAATATAACTATTAAGTCCATACATAAAGCGAAATAATATAAAAATAACTTTTACGTTATAACAAAGATTTGGCACTGGCACTTATATTAGTGTAACAATAGGCGTGTCTATCGATTTCTGCGCACTGGCGTGCGTAAAGCCTAGTCCACACGAGAGGAGACACACACACACGAACCTTTCGACTCCATATGATTTAACTCGATGAACACGAACAACCAGACAGGAACTTAGTTGTCCGTTGTTCCTGGCACAAGATCTATTCAATTCGGTTAAATTCTTGTTATTAATGCCATATTATGAAGTCTTCTTACTTTAACTATTTGTGTACGCCATTTTATACGGAGGACTCCATTCTGACAGTTTGAAAGGTGGTCCATTTCACGCATGCATCAGACAGCAGTATTTTATATAGAAATAAATCATGGAATGTTTGTAACAAGATGACTGACCTTAAACTTGTAAAGTAAAGAATCGGAGATATATTTCGTGTACCTATCATTACTTATATTACATGGAAATGAGTGACAATCAACGACTTAATTTTACTCGACTCAAGTACTATTTGTAAACTATTTGTTAAACTAGTATTAAATAATAATTAAACACTTCTTCAAGGCCAAGTAAAAAAGTTATTTACTTCATTACTCAATTTAATCAATAAATAATAATAGTCGATTTAAGATATTTTTCATTATGTTTATGCTCGTGGATTTGCACTGAAGCATGGATCTAACAATAAAATATTTATCGCTTTTATTCCACAACTTTTCCTCCTATTAGCAACACACGATTGTTGCAAAATGCTGGCAATAACAAAAATATATTTTGAAACATAAAAATCATGACTACTATGTTAAAAACAAACTATTAAGTTAAAACCAAGTTTCATCGCAGTCGGGGTACTTCTTAGATAAGGCTGCTCCACAGAACGGCCCCCCGATGCGATGAAACGTGTTTTTTACTGTTTAGTTCGTTTTTTGACATGGCAGTCGTGTTTTTTAAATAAATATATACTTATTTCATAGTCTATGTTACTGGCTATGGTGTAATGATTCAAACGACACTCCATACATCAATATCGGTTCAGGCATTTAGAAATTATAGTGGAATAAATAAACTCACATATATACATGGTCTTATCTTGAAAGGAAATAATTTAGGAATAACTAATAAGCTAATCTTCTTGAAGTCAGTCAGTGGCAAAATTAAATTTTAGCGGCCCAAAAGACTGCTGCGCGACCGGCGTTGTTGGCTAATGAGAATGACTTAGTTTACTATACAATAATATGTATTTATATCGTCACGCAGTCGTGGCTTTCTGTTCCAAAATCTGGGGGGCAGAGGCCCTAATTTTAGTATGAAATTGTTAATATCGTTACAGGTACTATACAGATTACAGACCCACCCATATTTTTTAAGTTTGATTGAAAGGTACTCACCTTGTTTTCTACGTGAGGATAATTCCTTAAGCTTTGGTTTCCAAGGATAGGGGTACCGACATCAATAGCCGTAATACAGCGGTGAATGACATCATCTAACGTTATTGCATAGATAACATTCTATGACGTCATTTATTGCCGCTATATATTGGCACCGCAATCCTAGGAAATCAGAGCTTTACGCATCGTATGTGAGTCTTCCCTATGAACCCAACAAGGCCCACACAGGCTTATTCACTAAAAACCTCACTATGCCTGCTCTGCGCTATTGTAGTGTTCCACTGCCAACCCCAGTCCTCAGTGGGTCAGTCAGCAAGTCATCTTTCGAAGCAATGGCCTATCTAAAACCGCCCTTGTTTATGCGGAATATAGATTTATATTTGTTGGCATACTGTGGTATGGGTATGTAGTGTTATTAATTTAATAGCTTACATTAAAACAAAGTTGTGGCAATTGTGCAGAAGTTTGCCACAGCAAAATTACTCTACACGTGAGTATAACAATATAATATTAAATATAGTGTTAGATATATCACATCATGCAATAAAATCATAAGAAAATATTAAGTAATATTTTGTTTATTTCGGTTGAACAATAAATTATAATCAATATTAGTCACTATACTGGTAATTTCTCACATTATCAATCGCCCTATTAAATAAATGTTTTTTACAACTACCAGGTAATTTATAATTCATCTACATATGGAACAAATGCTAGGTTTCCTGCGGCTCCCATAGATATTTTGTTCTTGGCAGCATTGGAAAGAGCCTGTAAGTACAAATTATTTAAGTTAGTTTTATTTATAACTTTTTTCTAGTTTAAATTATTACAACTAACTGCATTGTTCTATTAGAACACGTACGCGTCGAAAGTATAGAAACAAGCTCACCTGTGTAATGTCACTGTTGGAGAGTACATCAATTTCCTTAGCTATTTCACCAGGTGTCTTAGGTTTACCAGTATAGAAGCATTGGGCTGTAAGCGATTCAGCCAGAGATGTACCCTCATCGGCTTCACTAAGGATCTGAAGTTTCAATTGGCTCTTGCCAGCCTGGATGGCGTTGGCGTCTAAAGCTTTAGGGTCCTTTAGCAATCCGGCGACAGCCTTCACCGCCTAAACAGAATTTAATTTTTAATTAATGTTTAAGTACAATTTCAACAACAGGTAATATATGTTCTTTTTGCTTTTTTAAACGATTTACACAAGAGAAAAGAAATCTTAAGTTATACTAACGGTATTAGCTTCATCTTTGGGTACAGATAGTACAACACCAAAAAGTCCGCTGTCAGAGTAGGTCACGTTGAAGCCGGCGGCTGCGAACGGTCCAACATTGCCGATCGCCTTAGCCACAGGCGAGTTGTCAGTGCCCCACTTCGTCACTGGGCCGTTGCCAAGAGCTGAAATACAAATATTTACATTTTATTCACTAATAAAAATATTTCGATACAAATAATATAAAAATTGGCAGAAAATATAATATATGCATGCAGTACTTTGGTTCTATGCATATAGCAATGGTTTCAATAAACCAAACAGACCTAAATTTGAGTTTTCCATTTAAAAGTATACATTAGGATTAAATATATCCTCCTAGAATATTGATATTATCAGTGTTTTTATAGATGAATAATATCATAGAGTTAATTTTTACAGAGGATTTTCAAAACAATAGCCAGGATTTATTTTTATTTATTAGACGATCATGGCTGAAATAGAAAAAAATATAGACGCAGTTACATACCTTTAGCAGCAATAGCCAAAGCGAGTCCTTGAGGTGTGCCGGCGGCAGCACCTTGAACCGCAATGGCGACGTGGGCCATATCTCCACCCATTTCTTTCCTGTTTATGAAATAACAAAAACTATTTATAAAAATAATTTGAAAATCTTTAAAAAGTAAAAGAGTTTTTAATATCATAATGTTATATGACTTCGGATATAAGGAAGACTAACGATATAACAGTAATACCTGTTTTTATTTTGGATTGAAATAAAATAAAAATGTAAAAATTCTAAAATGTTCATGTATATAATCATCAGCAGGTAAACAGTAATAAATAATTATTGGTACCTTATTTCTCCACCATAATATTTAGCGGGTTCAAACTTTCCAACACCTGTTGTTAAGGGCAAGTTAATACTCTGGGCAACCAAGCAAGCTTTCTCCTGAAATATAAATTATATTGTTATTGAACAATACTGTAACAGAGTCTACTTAAATTTAATTCATTTTGTTATATATGCCTCATCAGGACTCAGTCAGAGATTTATGTAATAATTATATAAATACTTGTCGCAAAATAACAAAGCAAACTATTATAAATAGGTACATCAGTTTAGTAGAGCATAAATTGCAGCAATGATAAATGTTTTAGTTGTATTTAATGCTAAATCCATAGCTTCATAGCTTTTTAACTTGGTCAAGTTTATGTATATGTTCAGTATATATTTACCTGTGATTCCCCAACAACAGCGACGGCACAGGTGCTCGGCGACATGTTGGTGCAGGCAAAGTGTTGCAAAGATTCTGAAGAAATCTTGCCAATTCGTTTGGGAGCGATGAAAAGTGAATTTCCCAAGCCACGGCGGTAAGCGGCCTTGTGTAGTAAGTCTACGGCACGAATCTGTAATTAATTATGATTGTATAGTAAATAGATGTTCTAAAACATACTGTATGCTAACAAACCTTACAAAATCCTTTAATGATATTCTTTGACAATATTTAATTTTACTCAAATTTCTCTCCTATATGTATTGAAACAAAAAAGTATCCTACCTTTTTTTTTGTAAGAACATAAATTGAATACAGTAACCACAAAAATAGCTGTAAAAGTAGCTGGTAAAATATGTATGTGTCTCTAACTATTTTATTCTAAATCTCTTACAGCTTCATATTCACTGCACCCAAGCCAGACAGTCGTTGTTTAGTACAAACTAGATTTTTTTTACAATAAGTAGTCATTTAAAACATCACTATGGTCTACATGGAATATAATAGAAGAATAATAAGTGCTGCAAGATTATATTGTTTTGCTAATTTTTTTTTCATTGTGTGTAATCTATCAAGTCTAACAAATTACAATATCAATAAATATAACAGGAACCAATTTTAGAAAAGGTGTTTAGAATAGCACAATTTTGTAGTCCAGCTATGATCTAGTGGTTGATATCTATTCAATACTATAGCATGAAATCTGTGAGAGTTGTCATAACATAGGAAATCCTATCGAACCCGTAGGTTAATAATTTAATAAACAAGCATACCATATTGATGCCCTGACTGAACAAAATGATAAAGTAATGTCACCATAAAAGTTTTTATTGCATTTTCTTAAACTGTGGACCTGGTTACAACTCTCAGATGATTTTTATTTGTTTTTGTCAATGTTGTTTAAAGTATGGATTGGACACTAGATTTTTACTGTTGCTGTAAAGTTTGACTTTTTCGACATTTTGGGGAATTTTGGGCGTCAACATGCTAGAATCATATTCTGGATGAAAATATTACACAATGAATATGCTAACATACCTGAGGAGGTAAGGCTGCAATGTCAAACCTAAGACGGGACTCATTGTCAGACAGTTCCCAAGGTCTGAACTCCTGCCAGCTGATCATGTTGTTCAGGACTTCAAGAGCAGCAGGTAAGTTGTTGTGAGTTGTCTGGAAATAGTAAATTAACATAGCTTATAGGTAAATGATTAATACATAATTATAGTGCAGGTAGTTAACATGCCTTATTTCCTAACAGGAGTACAATTTTTTACAACTTAGAGTTATTATATAAATACTAATTAAATTGGATTAAAATTTGTAATACATAATATAGATGAGTTAAGCAAACATAGGCACTATGTCACGCTCTTACTCAATGCTAATTTAATAATAGAATATTGTGTTTAATCAGGATATCAAGTGTTTACCTCAAGAGTGTAGTAGATGAACTCACGATCGCCAGAAGCTGTCAAAGAAGCACCGATCTGTGCCAGTTTTCGTGCAATAATGAAGGAGTTTGCATTTCTGGTGCTCAGACCCGCACAGGATCGGATTACGTGAGTAAGACCTAGCTCGGTTTGGAGCTCGTAGCGTGAGCCTGCCCTGTAATGTAAAAAAAATCACTTATCACGTATTCAAATATTATATTTTATTTAATATTCCTTGATTTGTCAACTGCTGAAATGACTAATTTGGTGATAAAACAGCACATAACTATCTGATAAGTACTTACTTGAAAGCTACGGTGACCCTGGTAACAGGAGCCCCGTTGTCAAAGGCAGCCACGATAGTTTTGTTAGCCAAAACCGTTGATGCAAGCCTAGGCTCCCTTTTGATGGCAGGCGCAACCTGGGCGTAGCCCCTGGTCTGTAAGCCGATTTACACATGTTTTCTATTACACTGGGGCACAGGAAAATGACAAGCTGGTTTACATAACAGGGGTTTGACAGTTTCATACATATTTTAATATGATGTTATTAGATAAGCTAGTAAAAAATTATGGTATTGGATAAGTGTGTTTGAGTTATTACCGTAACATGACGAATAAGGGGATTCACGAAAGTTTTCGAAGCCATTTCAAGGAAATTTTTCGATATAATCCAGCGCCTGCAATCAGTAGCACGTCGGTTAAGGGATGTAGCATCAAATTCGATTTGACACTAATCTGACAGTTACTATTATTATCGATTATAATGGTAGCCTCACTAAAACTATGGAAATGTTAGCCGTCCACACCACGGGTCTATTCTATTATGATACTTATTTTACTACAGGACTCACGTCTTCAACAAAGGACGAACTAGAAGCTTTTATTTCAGTTGTGATTTAAGATTGATTATAGAAACTAAAGAATAGTGATACTTTGCATTCCGTTCCTGCATATTTAGTCTGAGCCTAATATAGTCACTTAAAAGGACGCAGAGCAGAGCTATGAGCAACTGTCGGTGAATGTATTTGGATATTATAGCCGCTTACTAAGTTCCTATGGTCATAGGCTATTGTGTTTTATAAATTAAGAGTAATTATTGTTTTATTGTACAATTTTTATAGATAGAAAGAAGAAATAAATAATTTATTTGTTAGAATATAGTAAAATTTAGTTGTATACAATATTTTTAGTTAACTTAACGGTAAGTGGTTTTTTTTACATAACGGGAACTATAATTATTTTTAGAATTTAATTAATTATAGAATTGTGTACCTAGATAAAAGGCAATGTATCCTATCTGTTAGTATGAAACAAAAAAAAACGAAATGTCACAATAAAAGTCTAAAGTGGAAAGTGACGTACGCGTAGTACAATTATGCCGCCAAATTGATTTTCGGTATGTATTCATAACAAAAATTCTAATTTATAGTAACTCACGAAAAGTTATCCTACAGTATTGTCTTTTAGACATAGCTTTGAGTCTTCAGTGTGGTTTAAACGAAGTAACATACGCAAATCTAACCTTACTGCTCCATTTTGAAAGCAAGCTTGATGTTGTTTCTCATTATCTTAACAATGTTCCACTTTTAATGTGATTATTGTTTAATTTTCAGGGAAGGAATGACAAGTTTGGATAAATCGGAGTCCGTCACTGTGGTCGACAAAATAGATTCGGTACTTACAATTGAGCCCGATATAAATAACTTTAAAAATCTTCAGTGCCGACATGCCCTGAAGTCTAAGGAAAATATATACAAACACAAATATAATAAAGTACTTAAACGAAAACTAAAAAAGTACAAACTCAGGCAAGATGGCAGGGAGGATCCAGATGTGTTAGATGTATCTAAAACACTAGTTTCAGCACTTATTATAAAGTCACCAAACAACTCAAAGGAGACTTCTAAACAAGGCGGAGATTTAAGTGATTTAGAAGACTTACAACCTATTAATTATCTTTTCAAAATGGGTAGAAGGAAAGAGTCTATACGAATAAGTAAAAGTTTGAAGGATTCAAACACAGAAAGTAAACAGAATGTATTAATTGATGTCCCACTAGCAATCAGTAATCAAGATAAAAAACAAACAAATGCATTTAAATTGCTAATGGATTCTAGGAACAAAAGCATTGGAAGCAACTCACCAGGTAAAGAGAAAAGCGAAGATGTCTCAGAGATAAAGGAAGTAGTTGAAAAAAAGAATCTAAAGGTCAAAAGACAATTATTACTTCAAAAAATGGCTGAAGCTAAAGGATCTATTAAAAACAAAGAAATCGAAGAGTATAAAGAAAAGATAATTCAAAAGAAAATGGAAATACGAGCAGAAAAGTTAAAAAATATGATCTTGAAAGATAAAAAAGCAGTAAATGAGAACAAAGATACAAATAAAGTGAATAAACAAGCCAACCAACCAAAATGTAATGTTAAACAGCAAGTTGAAGTTACCAACAATAATACATTAAACAAGCAAACCAAATCTTTAAAAATTGTTGATATATTTAATACCATTGAGGAATCCATTAATGTTAGTCCTGTAAAAAAATATATTCCTAAAGAAGATCAAGAATTCTTAAAAAAGTTATCTCCATCATTAAAGAAAAAAGAAAGTATGCTCTCCTATTTTAAAAAACTTGAAAAAGATTTTGATTGTCCTGAAAATGATGATTCTGAAAATGATAATCTAATCAAAGTCAAGTTACAACCTAGAAACAAAAAGAGGAGCAAGAAAAAGTTAAGTCTGAAAAAAGTTTCTTTGGATTTCACATCATCTGAATTAATAGAAATTAAAGAAACTATACTTGACAAGGATGATGATAAAATAAAAGATGGAAATATAAAAGGCAATGTTATAAAACCTAATGCAGATGAATGTATTAACGGTCATGTTCCAGAAACTGTCTTACTACAGAGTTCTTCAATAAATAATTTGGAAGTTAAAAGTGAAAGACAGAAAAGAAAACGAAATTTCCATGTATCTAGTAAGGTGAATGATTCTGAAGTTGATATAACATTACATAATGACAGTCGGCCCAAAAGGTCTGTCAAAAGACCTGTTAAATATGATAATGATGCATGCATTTCAAGCTCTGATGAAGAATTGCATATTTTTACTCCTAGAAAGAAAAAACACATTGAAAGTGTAGTCAATGGTACAGAACCTGTTACCTTAACAAGCAAAGTCATTTATGAACCTGTAAAACCAAAGCCTGAGAAAAAGGTTGTCAAAGAAATAGATTCATCCAAAAAACCTGCAAAATTAGCTCCCATATTTACACCTAAACAAACTGATCTAGCTGCATTAGAAGCAAAACAGAAATTTTTACAATCAGGAGTTCCAGATAAGTTAAAGAAGGTTATTAGTCAGCTAAAGAATAGTTACACTCCAGACAATAGCTTTCCCATTGTTGTTCATGTTCAGCAATCTTGCGTATCTAGCAAAGATTTTACACTTAATGTGCCTTTGAGGGACATTAATGAAGAAATCTGTGCATTGAATTATGAAGAGGATGCGTTAAAAAAATTGCTACACCTTAATGAAGTACTCCATGCAACAAACTTTGATATCTATCAAAGGAAAAGCACACAAACAATGTTACAGAGTATAAAACAATTACATCCTAAGTTTCCAGTTTATAGAACATATCGTTATTTAAAAAGTAAAGGGAAGGGAGAATTTAAAGACTGCAATAATATAGATTTTGATAACAGTATTGAAATTATAAATGATCTAGTTGATCTTATCAGTGATAGTCCAGATAGATTAAATTGGACAGACAAATATAAGGCAATGTCAACAAATCAAATAATTGGTAATTTTGATAGTATAAAAGAATTAAAAAGGTGGTTAATATTATGGACTGAGAATAATTTGAAATCGAAACCCAAAGCTAAGGCTGGGTCAGATTCATCTGACTACTATCAATCTGATACTGATAGTAGAGATAGTATGAAAGGCATGAATAATCTGCTTGTTTTAACCGGCCCCACAGGCTGTGGAAAAACTGCAAGTGTTTATGCAGTTGCTGCAGAGTTATCTATGAAGGTCATTGAGGTTAATGCTAGTAGTAAAAGAACAGGGAAAATAATGTTGCAAGACTTGCAGGAAGCTACACAGTCCCACAAAGTAAATAGAGGCTCAGGAAATATAGATAATAGTCAAAAATCGCAGGAAAAAAAAGTAGCTGATTTAGCAAAGAATATAAAAAAACGAGGAAGACCTAAAAAATCTGCAGATAGTGAAAAAACGAAAAAGCCTTCAGGAAAATCTGAGGTTTTGAGTGGAACAACATCGAGTCAAGAAAGTACAAGGACTGACTCATCTCTTATCCTAATTGATGATGCAGATATAGTATTTGATCAAGATGATGGATTTTCATCTGCTATTGTGCAGTTGGTACATTGTTCAAAAAGACCTGTTATATTGATTACATCATCCGTGGCTTGTCCACATTTGCAAAGATTCTTACAAAGTGGAAAAATATTGAAGATGTATCCACTTTTACCAAGGATGCTTGGTACATGGCTAGACATAATGTGCCTCGCTGATAGTGGAGTATGCTGGCCTGGTGTGGGTGCTAAATTCTTAAGTTACTTTAAAGGAGATATAAGAAAAACTATTAATTATTTACAGTTTTATATACCTATTTATGTACATGGTGTTGCCACAGATGAGGAAACAGCTACACAAAATATTGAATTTTATAAGACTAATATTGATGAAGAAGGTTCATGCATGTCTTGGGCAGGGAATGATGATTCAGAGGGCAAAACAATTGATGCCATCATAAGCAATAACTATAGTGTGGATTGTGAATCAAATGCCATCTGGAAGGAATTCATTGATAAACAATCTAATTTGCTAACTTTTTCGTATTCTAGACAGCTGATTAACATTTGGTGGAGCATACCAAAACTTTTGACTTCGGGGGCCAATATTGGTAACTCTGTACATAAACTGAATGATAAGCCTACCAAAAAGAAAATGTACCTCGAGCTTGAAGCAATGGCCAATGCAGTAGATGCTATATCACTGTCTGATTACATTACTCACAATAATCCAGATTTAAACTCAAATATTACTTCTCAACCATGGTACAACTCAGAGGAGCACAGTGTATCAGAAAAAGAAAACATGGATTATTATAATAAAGGATATGAAGTTACTGATGATCTCTGTCGAACTTTAGTGACTAGTTCAATTGCTGCTGCTCAAAATGTTTTAGGATGTGAGAAAACAATGGATTTAAGTTATCCAGAAATGAGTTTACACAGGTAATATTACTTTTAATAAAAATATTTAATAATGTTTTTAAGACACTAATTATAATTTTCTGAAGAAGTCAAGTTTTGGCAACATTTTGTTATATACGTCATTGATATATAATTATGCGAGTTTAAATATTAGTGGCGAATAAAGACGCCTGATTGATTTATGTAAGAAAGTGCTAAGTAGAGTATTTGCAGCTCGTTTTTTAAATTCGCGTAAAAAGTTTGTAATTTGTATTTGATGGTATTACCATGTTTTTACGTTTGTTTTACCCCTTAGGCTGTATTAAGTAGTTCAAATCACACTGATCCTACCAAACACTTGGATGTTAAAAATAAACAGATTTTGATGAAGTTTGGCATGTAGATGGATCATGGCCTAGCTTAGATTAAAATAAAATTAGCTTAATGATAACATGTTTATGTAATGTTATTATTTATCCAATTGCATATTTTGCCGCGGTTTTTAGTTCTGAGTTTATATGCAAATAACCAACAAAATTAACGTTAGTACTGAGTTCATCGAATCTGTATTCGTGCTGTCGAGGCGCAGACGGTAGCGCGGTGGCAGTGCGTGCGCGCCCCTCAACCATGCATAACTCACATTACCAATTTCATTCGAACTGTCAAAAACAACTATTAAAAAAAATACCTACTGCAAAGAAGTCATCATAAGGTTTAATATTAATGAAAATTATAACTATGCAGTGAG
Source organism: Abrostola triplasia (assembly GCA_946251915.1). Lineage (NCBI taxonomy): Eukaryota > Metazoa > Arthropoda > Insecta > Lepidoptera > Noctuidae > Abrostola > Abrostola triplasia. The sequence goes on from OX276433.1 coordinate 6,578,112, forward strand.
TTAGACATTCCTCAGACATAGGGCACCAACTGTATCTATACGGTCTACAAGTGTCAAGATTTCATCAAGTCCTATTGGAACTTCCCAAGTTAGTATTATCTTAGGATTATGTGGTTAATGTTTGTTGCAGAGAAAGAGACAAGGTTGTGTCGCGACACAAAAGTTTGACAAGCTACTTAAATGCGTCGGCGGTACTGGACAGAAGAGCCCTGGCATTGGATTACTGGCCCTCATGCCGGACTATTTGCAGGTTTGAGAAGTCGAAGAATGACACAAACATGAAGAGAAACAATCGTTTCTGTCACTATCTTAAATCCTTGAGTGTTCTTTGTAAAAGTGATACCTTTGATAACCTCTGCGACAGTCTAAACTGTAATGAAGGAACAACTAGTTTTAATGAATGATAGATAAAATTGACTATTTTGTTTCCTGTACTTTGTAAAATATTATTGTTAGTAAAATTCATTAGGTAGTTCTTTTATTTGGTCAAACTTTCGATTATGTTTATGTATAATGTATGAAATAAGCAAGACTTGCTGACACATTTACCGTATTGAATCTAGTTAGAAATATTGTTTATTTTCACAACTTTAAGCGAAACTTTAAATTATTTTTGATGTAAAATTATTTGTGTTAAATATTATTAATTTAAATGTAACCTACATGCTTTTTTTTTCGTTTTACCCTTACTTTAATTTACTTAAATGTACAGAAAAATACTTAGTAATTACGGTACAGAGTGCACGAACTCTGAGCATGAATCGTTGGTGCAAACAATTACGAGACATTTGATAAAACAGCTATTTTTGCCCGTGTTGCTAAAATTAATTTTGTTTTTCCAAGAATTGTACAAATATAATAATTATCGCTTGGTAACTGGCACCTATTCCTGTTTTGTCTGTCTGTGTACAAAGTTATTGCTTTATCATACAGAGATAACAATATCTGTAAAATAACAAATTTGTCTTAAATCTTATGTTATTACAAGTTTTTTATGCCTTATTAATTACTTGGTAACAAGCAATTTACGTAATCAGTATATAGGATTCTGTATGTTTAGACCTATCTAACAATAATAAAAAAAAACTGAATGAAAACTATAGAAGATACACACTCAACCAGCTTGTGGTTACTAACGGGGACAGGGTTGACATAAGTCCAGTGAGAGGGTTTATGTTTGTTCCAGGAAATAAGGTTAGAGTATTTTTCTGTCAAGGAATTCACCTAGCAGCTAATGCATTTAGGGTCTGGAATTATGATCTAAAAACAACTATAGAAGGGAATACGGATCGTAAGAACTGCTATTTTAATCTAAATATAGATCTATAAGGCGTGATGAAATACAACGTAGCTACACAACATACGTAAGTAAGGAGTAAAAAACGGCAGAAGTTTCTTAGTACCTACCTTCTTTCCTGTGGGTATATTTTTTCTTCTCAGTAATTAATATTTACATCATAAGCTACGACGAGGAGAATAAGGCTGCTTGCGGTCGCCTCAAAATTAAGTAAAAAACCGTGTCTGAAGCGTACTTACACTATTTTGTACAGTCATGCGGTTTTCATACTAATAACATTAAAATATCATGAGTCCGTTCGAATGTTAAAGTAATTGACCGCTTATCATTAAGTCTGTTACTAATAAAAAAATGAGGACTTTTATAACCACAATTATTCCTGTTCCATGTAATAGCTGTAAGTATTTTTTTCTAGATTTTCACAACACCGACAGTCATGACGAATTACGAAGCGGAGTTATGTAACACAAACAAAGCTACGGGTCAAATTAGGATTAGTTACCCACTAAGTAGTAACTTAGCTTTTCAACATAAATATGAAAGACGCCGTTGATTGTAAAGGAAATATAAATTTTTCCCTTATAATAATAATATCTTAGGACAACTCACACAAGGTTATCTGATCCCAAACTAGGCAGAGCCTGTATTATGGCAACCAGACAACTGATAAACGTATATATTCCTAAATACATACATATTATAGATAAATTACTGCCTCGTTGGTCTAGTGGTTGCTAAGCGCGACGGCTGAGCACGAGGTCCTGGGTTCGAATCCCGGGTCGGGCAAAGTGTTACTGGGTTTTTCCATTAGGTAATTCTCAGTAGCAGCACGGAGTCTGGATTTGTGCCCGGTTGATGGCAATAGGCTCGCCCCCTATTACATTGGGACCTAAAACATAACTGGCGAAATGTGGGTGTACTATATGTGCACCTCTGCTTACCCCTTCGGGGAATAGAGGCGTGATATTATGTATGTATGTATGTATAGATAAATTACACCCAGACAGAAAACAAATAATTTCTGCTCATCAGACAAGGATGAAAATAAGATGTGTGGAGAACCTCTGCATATTCCTTCGCGGAATAGAAGGATGATGATGACAGTACCTACGTAAAGAACAGAAGAAAATCACTTATTCATTAAAACATGTAGATAGGTACTAGGTTTTATTGGGTAGGTATCACTTGAAACTAAAGAATTCTGTCCTTATATAGGTCAATAACATGGGGATTATGGCAACCCCCCACTCTTAGGGCGAGGATTTTGTTCAACAGTGGATGTGTTCCGGCTGATAATGATATAGGTCAAAGCCTTTCATTCAAATCCAAATGATATCCTCCTTTCCCTCGGAATCAGTACTTTTTCTAGATGAAAGGATGTCAATTTCATGATGATCGGTTCAGTGGTTAAGGCGAAAAAAGCTAACAAACAAACATACTCTAAATTCAACAGACTGACTACGTAGCTTTAAACGCTGAAAAGAAGTCATAAAAATAATCATTTTTGTTTCTTGGTCTTGGTTAGGTAGTTACTATCAGTTTAAAACATAAACATTACATCACGCCTGTATTCCCCGAAGGGGTAGGCAGAGGTGCGCATATAGTACACCCACATTTCGCCAGTTATGTTTTAGGTCCCAATGTAATAGGGGGCGAGCTTATTGCCACCAACCGGGTACAAATCCAAACTCCGCGCTGCTACTGAGATTACCCAACGGAAAAACCCAGTAACACTTTGCCCGACCCGGGATTCGAACCCAGGACCTCGTGCTCAGCAGTCGCGCTTAGCAACCACTAGACCAACGAGGCAGTCAGACAGTTCTAAAACAGTAAAAATAAAGAAAAACCGGATAATATATTCTGATATACATATAGAGAGTAATTTTAATGTCGTGTACTTACCTCTTTACGAAGTATAGTCCTGATTTTATATAAATACTTAATGCCTACTTAGGAATACACAGCATTATCTAGAGGTAATTTATGTTCTGCCAACCCTTGTATTTGTAATGAGATGACAATAAAATATGTATCGTGACGTTTTATTGCATTAAATAAATTTTAAAAGTAGACGCAAGATGGTTTTGTTCATTCGATCGGTTTGTCCGCAATCTTAAACACAGTTTCATCATCTCCTAGTAAAACAAATGATTATCCAATAATTAGGTAATCTTGCTAAAATATTGTGCCCTTTAGTTTGTTGTTTAATAAACTAGTAATCTAAGGGTTATAATTACATCAGCTACAATGCTGATCTTAAAACATTGTGGGTGGCATCACCGACCTAGAGTATAGCTTTGAAAAGCCCGATATGCCCGGATGGGTCACAAACTGGTCAAGTTATTTGCAGGACTTTATAAATAGGTAGCCGAGTTGTTTACACCATGTTGCTCGGCAGATAAGAGACAGAGCTTTGTCCAGATGATTCCAGAATGCATTTCTTGTGACTGAAAAGAAAAACAACTTATTCTTTGTGGTAATTTTTGACTTGAAAATTGTTGTAGCTTTTATATTAGATTCTACGTTTTATAAGCCCTTACAGGTAGGTAAACGTGATAATAAGTAGTATTAGGTTGTATCTTAGTAGTTTTAAACATTCGATTCAAATCAATGGCACTTAATAGAACTGGTATAGGAGTTAACTGCCTAATTATGTATTTATAACACTATCAATGCACTACGATCACTAACGAGGATGACAATCTGGTAATAACCGGTAAGGATGTGGAGCAACTTGTTGCGTTTATCTAGAATATGCTATAACAATCGTACCTAATTTCTACCTATAAACATGGCTATTGATATGATAATTTTAATACGTAATACGAATTCTGTCTGTTAAGATGTTTTATTACTGAGCAGCTGTATACATAGACAATATTTTTATATACTTAAGTGTATTTTATTACATATAATAAATTAATCGCTTAGTGACTACAACAGATGTTTTTTACACTGTTACTAAGCAATTCATGGTAATAAATATGACTTTAGTTACCAGTAAAGTAGTGGTACGGTAAGCACTACTTACAGTAGTTACAGTAAATAAGAGAGGGGCGTATAGGTACCTAATGAGACAAATCAGTCTTTCGGATCCAAGAGCTAAGTTAAATCTTATTAGATAAGTACCAGGTATGGTTTATATCATAGAAGTAGGTATACAATACTTACATAGATATTAGAAACCTATCTACTCTTTGATTATACTTACCTACATTATACAATGTTCTCAAGTAACTACACAGGATTCGACGACGTTTTCGGCATAAGTTGCATAAAACCCCTGCGGGTTTGAGAAGATGCGTAAGAAAAAAACAGGCATGTAAAGGGATTAGGATAGGAAGTATTTTGCAGGTTTTTTTTTATTTTACTTTAATGTTATACTTTTACTTTGATATTAGGTATAGGTACTTACTTTGCTGGCGGGGTTGGTGGTAGAATGCTGACATTGTGAGGTTTAAGTGGGTAGGCCCCTGTGGAGCTTATTGGGGAGAGTTATATTTACTTCCATCGTCTCCCAGCGGCAGCGGATGCGTAATGCATTATTCTTACTCCAAATAATTACAATCTACTTATTTTATAGGTAGCTGTAATGTAGTAACCTACGTCGTTGGTTACTCTTGATGTGAGTACGTGAGATGGTTGGTGTAATCAGCTCGCGGGCTGCCATAACTTATTATTTGATACCTACTAGGTGCTTACTACTTTATGATTATTTACGTCAAAGTCACGAACACGATACATTTGTCACTGCAATAGGTATTTAATTTAAATGAAGTACTACTAGTAAGGGTAAGATGATAATGGTGACTTTTATTTAATATTTTTATCGAGCTGGGTCTTTGTGAAGGGTGACCTTTATTTTTTTTTATGACGAGTCCCCTGCGATGCTCCTCGTGTCTCAGACAGCAGGGACAGCGGTCTGCCTAGTTACGGTTCATCATCATCTGCAGGCCTACTTAACACAGCTGGGTAGTTCCGGTTTCCCTTTATTTGTGCCAGTTCCTACTACTTTAGCCTTAGCCGGGCCCTGTATCAAAAAGTATTAGGCCCTTTATGCTTACTTTCTGTTATACGTCTGGGGCCCATATAGCCCGGGGGCCCTATGTCATAAATACGGCTGAAACGTCGGTAGCTATGCCCCTGGTTGTGGAGGTAGACATGGACCAATGTAATTAAACTTGAGTTTAGATAGGTAGTGACCCCATGTTCATAGATAGGTATGAATATGTCCAGCCCAGTCCAGCTGCATCCGGCAAGATATAGAAGCCGAACAAAACATACCTACTTAGTTCGGAAAAGACAAGGCCGATAGTGATGTAATATCATTGCAAGTGTAAGAAATGTGAGTCGAAAGAGACTTTGAACTCACATATGTGCCTGATGAAAGCCAATACGTGTCTGTCTATCACCATACCATGGGAATTATGATGGCAAGTAAAAAATGTGAGTGTAAGTAATTCTATAGTATAGACTCCTGATAGACCCCTACGCATGTACAAATATACGTAGGTAAACCACACTGAAATGGAGAACCAACATACTATCACTAGTACTTATTCCAGAAAACGTATGTACCTATAGAAAATAAATGATATTTTATTAAATGGGTACTTAGATACTTTAATAAAGTATATTCTTACATTTATTAGACTATCAGTAGGTAGACATACATAAGCAGTCGGTACAGTTGCTGATTATGTTCAGTAATAAATTATTGGGATTTTTCTGACACTGCCGCAGTAAACGCGGGCGGCAACGCTGGCGCCGGTGCCGGGGTTATCGGCAAGGCGCGTGCGCGGCGCTCGGCCTGCGCATAAATATAAACGCACACTGACAACTGGCTTCAGTCCTAAAAGTGCGTCACCATATTAACACTACATTATACAAAATGGTTCGCAGTTCTCTTCGCCAAGACAGTTGTGGATATTGCACCGCTTGCGTGCGTGCCCGTTTGTGTGCAGCTCGGGGCCGCAGTCCTGAGCCGGTGGACTGTGCGTACAAGCATATACTGGAGTCCTACAGTTCCAATGGAAAGCCGGGGAAAGTACCGGAGACGCCGAAATCAGCGTGCGCGTCGTGTCGGTGGACGTCAGACGCACAGTTTCCAGAGACGCCGCCTTCTTCGAGTGACCTGAGCCTGGAGTGGAGCTCGCGCTCGTCACAGCGGTCCCGCACGCGCCGCCACAAGAGATAAGCAGTGCGGAGTGAATGTGTTGAACACGATACTTGAGTTTTCATCAAAGGGTATAAATCTTCCCAGCGCGCGTCGGTAGAGCCAGCGCGTGACGACAGACCTGCCGTTGTTTCGTCAACAACCCACTACCGCTCTAATTGTGATATTAAGATGTATACTATTGTTTACGTTATTTAATAAATTATTTGCAGAAGTTTACTTTGTATTTACTTTTTTATCCTAAAATTTGAGGATCCATAATGTGAAATTAATCAATATTTTATAGAAATCTAAAATCCTTAAGTACCTAACTTTTTGTAGCATACCATGGCAGCTACGTCTGATTAACGAGTTAAACATGAGTTAATACAAGTTAACTATTTATTGCCTTATCCTTTTAGTGGATGTAGAATTAAACACGAGTTCTTTTATTACAAAATGTGATTTACCTAGCATTATATTACGAACATCTACTACCCCTGTAACTGTTATATAATTATGCCCTATCCAAACACCACTGAAAGATTGAAAAAAGCATCCATAAGTCGGAGAGCTGCAATATCAGAATTTATACGACGTGAATCATAAATCAAAACTGATAGAATATTGCGTGTGCTAATAAATCTTTAGTATAGTATAGGTACCTACTGCCAATGATTTGAAGTTCAGGTACATAGGTCAAAGAAGTTTTAGTCCTATCACCACAGTTAATAATCAAGGTTAAAGTCACATGCACAATGGAACAGCCCCCTTACCATGAACTGTTAAAGGTGGTCCGCATTGCACTGCACGTAGCGGCGCGGCGTGTCGCTTCCACATAGTAGACTGTCCTGCTTTTAGAGTTCATGGTAAGGGGGCTGATAGTTCCTCAATAAATTATATAGGTGACATACTAAAGGATAATATTATTGAATTAAAGTAAACAAAGCTCCTTCGAAATCAGAATTTGCCTTTGTTTTCCTTAATTGGATTGTTTTCTAACAAAACATGTGTCACACACGTGATGCCTACAGTCCGTAGGTGCGTCAAGCGTCACAGTCTACGCCATATTTGGTCTGATTTGGCAAACATAAAATGATTTTGCTACTGAATAATTGTCGTTTATTCATACATAAAGTGATCATAGACATTAGGCGGTGATACTACGATACTGTCGTCGTCTGTTTAGTATACTTTATCGAGTTGATTTGGCACAAAATGCCACTAATATACGTAATAAGAATCCTAATTAAGATATGGTAGCTTAAAGTAAGAAGGCATATCTACATACTTGCTACCGCCCGCGACGTTGTCCTCGTGGATTTTAATTAAAATCCTGTACAATTACATAGCTGCAGTAATCAGATATACCTATTTAAAACTGCTATTTAAAAAAAATGTTTTTATTGTTTTTCCCAGAAAACTTAGGTACATATTATTTTCAAAATTAAGCGTTCGATAGCTTAAGTTACTTATAAGATCAGCTCCTGAGCAGTAGGTAAAAGTCGCGTCCAGCCAGCCGTTTCGAAGACTAGTCCAAACAAACACCGACAGGCAGACAAAAAAAAAATATTTTGTTATATTATGTATCGTACGTTACCTACTATCATATGCATTGAGTAAATAGCCGATATTTTGAAGTTATAAACAGACACTTCAATTTTATGTTGATATAGAGTCGTGTCAAGAAGTTGTTTCGATTGAATGGAGGAATCTAGTAATGGAGCGCCAAAAGTGTACCTAAAGCTAAACGAGCCAGATACAGACGGTCATAGGTCATTGTTTACTTACTTACAGTTCAATCCTGTAATAAATCACGTTTGATCCTACGTCACTAATTTGCGCAACAGTGCCTAATATCTCAGATGGAAAACATAATCCATTTGGGTAAACTTTGGCAAACTCCTGTCTACTAGTTCAATTTAGATATTTATTAGTAAGTATTTAAGTAATGAGTTTTTAACACGCTCAATGTACACGAGACGATTAGTGTAAAAATAACCACATTTACATCGTAACACCGAAAAATAAAGTAGACAGACTAAAATATATCCAGTAAGAAAAACAGCCTCCTCACTATGAACTATTTAAATAATATATTATATCAAATTAATATTTTGTATTATTTTAATGACGTGTTACGAACTTGCGAGTGCAGTGAGTAAAACAAAATTCAGTTTCCTTCCGCGCGTGGTTACAATAATATTCAATTAGTAAGGTAGCTATGCATACATTTTTGAACTCTATAAAGTAAGTGACCAGTCTCAAATATCCCAGGCGGTTTTCCTGCGTACTTTGAACGTAGCTACAGTAGATAAAAAATCATCTAACACAAAATGTATTGTTTCTGAAATCCCTTTCCATAAATCATCTTTAAACCTATCTTTATTAGGTTGGTATTGGTATTTCTTGGGTGGAAATCCACCAATATAACCTTTCATCCGGGGCACACGACATGATTATGTGGCAAACGTACGTCAGATCAAAAACATCCGATATAATTCGTGTTCGAGGGATCACCCGTCTATTTAACGTGATTCGAGATATAAAACTTATGACGTAACAACTATCGAAGCAGCGAAGTATCGAAGTAAGAATGATTTGGAAAATCTTCAAAATGATCAGAGAGCTTCGGGTTCCAACATATAAGTAGGTACATTATTCTGTTAAGCAGGACCGTTAATAATCCCATGGTGGTCGCCATTAGTGAAATAGTTTCGAGATTACAATGGAAACCGGTACAGTTGACGCTATACAGAGATACAGCTATATAGAGGTTATGTTAGCTTTTGCTTTAGATATAGTTTTCCCTTATTTCGCCATTATTTTGTATCATGTAATCATATTATTAGAGTGTGCTTGCTTCGCCCACGTTACCTAATTGGCAGTAAGCAGCTTATCTCCACATAAATTATTATGAGGTCAAATTAAAAAAATCTTAAAAACATTGGAGTTTTGAGTGAAAGTATTCAGTTAACATTATTTCGCGGTAGTTAGTGTTTGTTTTGACTAGTATAGTATCTTATGAGAATAATGTATTATGCATGGCATCGTAAATAAGACGGTTTCATTGGACTGTTCGTTTTATTTATCTAAGTACTTTACTTTCTTTCCGTTCGCTCTGAGTTTTCGTAGATTTTTCTTTGCATAAAAGATTAAGTGTCTTACTTTTGGGGTAACTAGTTAATACTAGTGACGACAGAGGTTACAGCTGTCACTGGCTTGTTGACCCCTGTCGTCAAAACTCAGACATTGTCGCGAAGCAACCGGTATCTCTACTCAATAACGGTGTCAACTCAACTTGAACTCCAAGCAATTTTTAGTGCACGAGTTTAACATTATAAAGAATAATACATGCATCATTATAATTAATTATTATGTAAGTGCTTCATAAATTATATAATGTTGAGACCACGATAGACACGCTTTAATTGATAGTGCATTGAAAGATGTGTAATACTTAGGAGTGTACTCATAAGAGCATAATAGCGTCGCTCTACGCAGGGTACAGTGATTTATTACCGTTACTCTAAATACATATAATGTCTTCACACATGTAACTCTGCAAATAGGCACTTACATTTATGAATGACAAAGGAGATTATTTTAAAATGGCATAAATATCTTATGTAGGGACATTGCCCTCGGATCACACAAACACAACTGATAAATGTTCTGAAATAATATTATATTGTGTAGAAATATTAATATTAATCACTTTTTCAATAATCTTTAATATGTTCTCGTTAATATATCGAATTATTCTAGATAGCACGAGAAACCGCCCCTAACAAGTTGTTTTGTTTGGACCTCTTTAAAAATAGGACGACCTTTGCCGTGATTTATCAATTTGGGTAGAGATTTAACATTGATGTTTAATAATATTTTAACTTCATTGAAAATAATTAAATGGCGCTATGGCATTGTATTTTGTAAATTTAGACAAAAAATCTTATGTATCTCACCTGAGCTGTTAAATCTTGGGTTTAATTGATTCTTGAAATAAAAATATATAATGATTTCTATCACTTACGCGAAGTTAGTTTTATTTCAATAAAAAAATATATTTACTATTACTTATTTCGTATATGATAATATGTAATCTTTTTGTCTAGGCTCAGTCCAAAAATATATTTTCGAAATTCATCATTTTTGAGTAAGTATTCCTTGTTAACCGACGTCGAAAAAGGGGGTTATGTATTCGGCGGGTATTTACTTTTTTAATTTATGTACACTGAATACTCCGTTATTAACTGTATTTTTACTCACATTGCAATCTGAAATGTTACTGGTACTTAATTTAGATTAAATATTTCTTGTCTCAAGCGTAATATTATGCACTAGTTTACAAGGAAATATAATTCGATGATGATTCTTAACCGCATCAATGGGATATAATAAACATTCAAGCTGCCAAGTTTACAGGAAAATTATCATGTTTCATCATACATTGATGTTTCTTTAGACTAGACAGTACAATTGCAAATAATTCACAGTTTTATTATTACTCGTAAAGAGATAAAATAACAATTGACGAAATCAAATTAGGTTAAGTGATTTCTTTGTTTTGCGATAAGAATTGATAAGAACCTATCTGAATTAATTTTATAAATTGTGTTTTTTAATAAAAGATCTAGACTGACTCATGTTCATGTGTTACGGTGCTAAACTCGACTGCTGGACATGATAAATATAATAATTTTTATTTTGTAATACATGAGTAAATGTACAAGTACATGGTGTTATAGCAGGTAAATCTAGCATCTACATGTCTTGATGTAAATGGCGTACAAAAATTTTATAAGTGGTTTGGTGAACAGCACCTCAATTTATATTAAATATAATTAGTGGTGAGGTCTTGGATGCGAATTCCTGGTCGGGCAAAGTGCTACTCGGCTTTTCCTTTAGGTAATTCTCAGTAGCAGCTCCGAGTCTGTTTGTTTATGGCAACAGGTTCACCGCCTATTACATTGGGAACTATAACATAGGCCATAGCTGTTTGTCTACAAACCCGCGTCTACCCCTTTAGGGAATATAGGTTCAATGTTATGCTATGTTTAGTAGAGTTATTCAGCTTTTGGTGTTTAAATTAGGGTAGGATTTATTTACCACGATCACACTAGTTTTTATGAACAATAAACAGTAATCCAGATATGTATCTATTTATTTAACTAATAATATTTACACCTGTGTTATGTACAAGACATCCAATATCTACATCATAAAATAATATATCGTAGAAAAGCAAGAGGTAGGTAGCCATAAGTTGATATTTTACATTAGCAAGTCACTTCATTCTATACAAACATTTTTTTCAGTCTCACATTGATTTTACACATATACCATTCCATTAAATTAGAATAAACATCGCAACGTATCATAAAACTAGGAAGGTAGGTAGGAATTTATGTATATTGGTGTATAAGCGAAAGAGTACCTATTTAGTATTATTTATTATAATTATTTAACTAACGGGTTATTTTTGAGACATTAACAATAATTACTCTTGCAAAGAGTGTTAATTAATTATGAAATTCCTTTTGATTGTACTTAAATGATTAAGAACCTATTTATAGTACTAACTATAGGTAAGAATGCGAAGTGCCTATTGAACTTTAATAGCAATTGCCCGCCGACGGTCGTATTAATATAGTCTGCTGTAATATATTAAATCATATATTATATCTAATTAACGAGTGCTTGTTTAAACTTTACACGTTATTTTTTTTACTTGCGTTGTATAAAGTTTATTTTTTACTATAAAGTAAATTAGTGGCTTGCGGTATTTATTACCTAGTATTGTTGTTGTTTGTTATGTAAATATGTCATTATTCAATATTTCAATAAAGACCATCGTATGCCTGATCTCTTCATTTGAAACTCCATAAAAGGCAGAACAAGTAGAGGTGAAAATACGATGAAACGCTTCGAAAAAGGTACCTAACTAGATGGTGTTTTGCTTCGCAAGTTTTAGCAGGCGCACTATCGTCCCTCCAGATACATGCTAGTATTAAAAACAGTATTTTTTTTGATACAGCAGGCTAAGGCAATGTTGTATGAGGGTTATTGAATATTGCAGAACCGCATTACGAATGAAAGTATGTCCCTATTATTGTTTACCCGCTGAATTTCACTACTCGGCGGAACCCTCCGGTATTCAAGTATACAAGTTATTCTTCAATTTATTTATATCTATAAATGCGGACGGATGGTAAATGAAACTTATTATAGTAAATTTTTACTAAGAAAATTAGTTTTAAAAATGTTTTCGTTATACTGGTACTTAAGTATTTTAAGTCGTTTTATGTTTTACTTTCAACGGTCAAATGGTGGGGATCCCAGGGAAATATAAATGGAATATTGCATCCGGTAACCTATATAGCTCTTGCTTATATAAGTTACTTACAAAGTAGCTGTTATAGCAGCATACTTATATAGGTACCGAACTGTTCATAGTTTACATTACATTGTTTTGATTTTACTGAAAAGTCACTCTATAATCTGAAACTGAAAATAAATATTTATATTTTAAATTGAACTAGGTACTTCATCTTCATGAACAGTAAGGCATTATTTTAATATAATTCGTAACATTCCTTGGATTTGGTGCCTTCCTTTTTAAGTTTTAACCGCATGACGATCGTACTGCCTGGTCGACGGACTTCATTATAATTTATCTCTGTGTGTAGCACTGGAAGAGGAATGGGGACTTTGTAAAATAGTTTAACGCTACAGTCCTGTTACGTTATCCTAGAGAGCCTTGTAAAAATATCCAACGATCATTTAACTTTAAAAATAAATTTACAATAATATTATTTACCTACTGTTACAATTTTACTTATTTTACACTTTTATGATATCTAATATACCTCAAAATTATTCGTGCAGGAGGTACATCTCGTAATTTTCAAAGCCGCTTTTATTCTATTTTTAATGGCGGTCACAATCCGACATTAAGGACTGGACAAGTGACTTGACCAAAACTGTGTTTATTATTTACGAGAATTACCCGCTAGTGTAGTACTTTCATGGCTCAATAAAACAAGGACTAGTCGAATCAGACGCAAGTTCGTTTTGTCGTGAAGAAAAATGTGACGTCACAAGCGTTCACCACAGTACAGCGCCTAACTAGAAAATCTTGTTTTGTTGGGTGACAGCATATCTTCGGAGTGTGTATCTATGTGTGTGTGGTTAGTGTTCAACCCCGAGTGGCGCGGTAAGGTTGGCGGGCGTGGCGGGCGGCAGCGTGGGCAGCGGCGGCGTGGGGTACAGGCGGCACGGCGCGCCCGCCGGCGGGCCCAGCATGCCCAGCAGCAGGTAGGACACTAGTGAGCCTGACAGCAGCCCACCGTTGTATGACAGCGTCATCATATTCCCTGACAAACGACACACAATTCCAATACATAATTTATTTCACTACTATTGTTATTATTACGAGCCCATAATGTCCCACTGCAGGACAGAGACCTCCCTACTCTGTTTTCATTCCATTGTCCCTGTGAAGGGCTGTCACTGTCCAGTCCACGATAAGGGACTCCAGTTCATTTCTCCGTTTAGGTTTTCCTCGCTGACGTCTACCTTGTTGAGGGATTCATTGGGATGTACATTCGGCCCATTGTTCGTCTACCATGTAGTACACAAAATTATTGTTACTGTAATATTAACGACTGAATTGCATTGGGGGCTGTACTTGCTACGAGAAGTCGCTACGATCACTTTGTACTGTTCAATCGTAAACGATAAATCTTAAAGTATAGGTAGATACTTTTGAAAAATCTGTTATGCCAAGTGTAAAACCATAATCAAAGACCTAGTACAAACATCGCACCCTCAGTCAAAGTGTCAAACTCTTAAGGTGCTACACACGCTACGAGAAATCGCAACGATCGCACTGTAAAGAAAACTGCTACGATTAATCGTAACATAGGTGGTAAAAAACGGTAGTTCTCGCAAACATGTAACGATTTCTTGTTGCAGTTTGAACTGTGTAAAACACGTGTACAGAACGTTTACTTGATACTGCGATATCGTTACGTCTGGGTCATCCTCGATCAGCTGGTGACGAGTGCGATTCTTGTAATTTTTCGTAGCCTGTGTAGCCACTGTGCTCTAATAGCAGCGTCTATCATAATATTTAATTATTAATTAATAATATGTACTGTTAATAATATTAGTTAAGCGGTTTCTTACCTGCAATTTCACGATGCTCGCGTCCCACACGAGATGGCGCTAGTATCATAGGTACGGAGCCAAACAGGCCATTTGAGAAGCCTAGCACCACGGAGAACAGGATTGGATATACCTGAAATATTAAATATGCTAGTTAGTAATACAATAATATTTTGTTCTTTCTTGTACTAACTTTGTCTCTGGGTTTCTAGCTGCTACGGTGTGTGCTATGATTTTGATGGAATTTCTTCTAATGATAGCATGAGCCTTGAGGAAGGCCTTGTCGGTTGTCCATTTTATACTTATAAGTATATTCCCTTTTAATAAGGTTTTTTAATCCTATATACATACGATAAGAGTGCACTTGTTTATCCATAATATTCGGATCTCTTTTTAGATAAACTGTGCGCACAGAGGAGTCTGAGACCTGCCACAGTTAAAGTTTTTTAAGTCAACATTTTAACGCACGCAATAATTTTTAGTGCACGGACATTAGAGAAGTATTGTGTGCACTAAAAATTTGTGCGTGCGTTAAAATTTATTTTGCACATTTCTGCTTATTCAGTATTGCAGAATTTACCAGTGTGTGGCCACTAGTCACAATGCAATATGATTCTTTATTAATTAAAGGTTAAGGTCAAGGTACGCACGTCACCAACGATATGCGGCGAATGTCGCGGCGCAGCACAGAGCAGCATGAGAGGCACCAGCAGCAGCCGCAGCCCGCTGGCCATCAGCAGCTGACTGCGACTCCACTCGTACGGCCACGCAGCTGCGATCTGATAGCCATAGTATTAATTCTTTTTTTAGTTCCTATTTACAAAAAATAAATCATCTTGCTCGTATTATAAATTCGAATATTTGTGAATACACAAAATATTTGACGGAGCGTATTTTTTATTAAACAGTAAAATTGTAGTAGCATTATATAGAAAAGAATTCGTTGCTCCTTTTTTGTACCTACACAATAAAACATGCGAATAAAGTGCTTACCAGTACTTTTTTACTAGTAGTTATTTTAAAGGTTGTCGTCTTTAAAGGTCCCCACGTAAAAAAAAACTAAGATAAGTAATATTGCGCATTTAAATAGCGAATCGACGCAAGTATTTTACATACGTCGATAAAAAGGTAATATACAACTATATAATATACTATGTACAGCACATGTATGTATAGTAAGCATATTTATAAATATTTCAGTAGTATACATTACTTTATATCGATTTACGTTCGTTCAAATCATAGGAAGATAAATTAGCATAGCGACTATTTTTTAAATTGTTCCAATTGGAAAGTTTGATGCCATTAACAAATAATTCCAATACCTTTTTAAATAACTGTATAATTCGATTTTTATTTGCTTTGAAATAATTAAATAGTAAGTCAATTGAACTTGCGAAGAAGTGACGTCCTATTGCCATACAAAATCTATGGAGAATAGCGTTTTGACAGTTCATAAAAAGTATGTTAATTGATTGCGGTTTCAACCTCAGAGTAATTACTAAAGCATAGAGAGAGCGAACAAATTAGACACAAATTACGATAAATCCAAGCTCCTCTCTCTTATGACGCAGATTATATATATAAAAGAGACAAACATATTTGGACTCATATATGCTTAAAACTAAATGTACATTCCGAAATTGTCAAACGGTCATACTTGGTCTCTTACTACACTACCAATTAAAAAAGGACATAGTTGCTTACTAGAACGGTTCTACACGGTTAACTGTACAAAGTATTTGATTTAGTCGTATTATACGTAGTGAATGTCAGTCCTTGTACTGACATTGTTTATTTTAAAAATAATATAATTTTTTGGATAATATAAGCAACTTGATTGTGTACAAAAGGTGCAAAGGACAGATAAATAAGCGTTTAATATGGCTAGTAGTGTTTTATCGTGTAAATCACATTCATCACGGAAAGATAACAATGAATTTGTAAGATTTCATGGGTAAGTGTTTTTATGCAATTTTCTTATAAAATCACGCGTAATTTTTGTATATTATCACTTATACATACACATTAGATTGATGATGATCCCTTCAGACTATCTTTTTTACGAATTATATTGTGTTAACGAATTAATTTAACAATAAAGTAATTTGTTTATTTGTGAGGTTATGTCATGCTGGTGAAGTAGATATTTTGCATCGATACTATTCGATACGATAATTAATTTTATGTCATTAAATTATAGCAAATATCGTTTTATTTTACAGTATGCCTCCAAATGAAAGAGAACTGGTGTAAAGTGCTTACAAGAGCTAAAAATAGATGGACTAAGCATAGCCGCTGTTTTTGCCATTTGGCTATAAAACCCTAATAATACAGAATAACTACAAAGACATCGGTAACGACACTTATTGACGCGGGTGAAACCGCGGGGCACAGCTAGATTATAAAAAAATATATATTGTTTCTATTTATTAAAAATTTACTAAATTTATATGTATTTTTACTTTTGCTCCCAGTTTCTAAAGGCCGATCAACATAAAGATTAGCCATTAATTTATCAAATGTTTCATATCAAGTACAGTGATTGGTGGACCTGTGTTGCAATATAAATCTTTTAGTCAACGAATCACGTATTTGTTGTAATTTAAACCCTTACTAGATAATTCTTAAATTTGGGACTAAATTTATATTGATGCCTTGGTGATGTATGTTTTATACAACGTGAAAATAACGTACATTCAATAGAAGTACATTTTCTGTCAAGAACTAAATTTATTTCGATACTTCGACTTACCAAATACGGCACATCACTACCGAGGCAAAAAAAGTGTACAGTATTGCTGGAAGCAACGCTCCCTCTATGCTTTAGTCATTACTCTGAGGTTTCAACATCCCTATTTAAATAAGTATTTACTTTTCCAATGAAGTCAAAGAGGTTGAAGGCGGACATCAGTATAATAGGCATCCAGGTGCCAAGGCGGCACGAGGGCACTTCAGACGCGATGCCCGGGTACAGGCTGAGCGTGGTGAAGTACACCAGCCCGATGGACACCATGTACGGGTAGATGGCGCGCGCCACCGCCCAGCGCGCCAACACGCCACCTGCATATACATACAACAGCTTTGTAAAAAAACCGCTTCCAAAAAACACTAACTAAAAAGTGAAAAATAAAAAAAATAATTCACTTCACTTGACATATGCAAAGTTGATATCAGCGCCATGTCATGTTGGAAGTATAATTAAATTAATATGTCGTGTCTTTCCATCATCATCATTAGCTCGTTGCAGTCCACTGTTGGACGTAGGCCTCTCCTGTGTCGTTCCGTCAAGTGTAAAGTTTTAAGAATTAGATGTCATTACGAGTTACGACCAAACTCATCTAATACATCTGCCTACATTTACAAATTGAGCATTTTTTAAGGAATAATTTAAAAAAGGTTATTACGTTTGAACGCTCTCCACGAAGTTGGTCGTTCAGGGGACTCGAATACAACGTCTTCCACTTTGTAAGAAGGTCTAGGAGTGCGCAACGCTGACGAGGGCTCTGACGTCACACTGTCAGGAAAGGGCTCGATAGTAACTTCTGCTGGTGGGGCCGGAGCCGCTGTAGGCGAGTACACTGGATTGGCGAAGCTGAAGGCGTTTGTTTCGATATCTCCTGAAACAATAAAACTAGTAAGACATACTATTCTACTCTACAGGAAGTTGGCTAAGCCTTTTCACCAGGCTCTTTTGGTGAACTCAGTCTTTAGAAGATTTTGTACTTGTTTACCTTGTCCGGCGGTTGAAAGTACCGGACTTTGCAGTTTGAGTACTCCATAACTGGCTTCTCCTGCTTCGCTCTCCATCTGAAATTATATTTTGCGTCTAGGTTTTAATTACAGTAGGTAGTTGTAAAATTCATTTTAATAATGTATATGTATGTATTACCAAAGTGGCGTCTTCATTGGGATTCAGGTGTAGTTGAATACGTCTCCTATGCCGAGACTCGTTAGTAAGTCGCAGATAGTGCTGCACAAGTGGGTGGCGCATCATCACATGGTGCAGCATCGAGTGCCCCAGCAGGATCAGTATGGAGAACACAAAGAACATGAATGTACTCCGTTGCGGCTGACGAAAGCCATACTTCGTGATGATCCGGTCTAAAGACACCCAGAAGCCGGCGGCACCTATTGAGGAATTTCAAAATCATAGCTACGTATACAATTATTTTGCAAAGAACTTTTTTGGCTTTTAAAATTTGAAAGATAATGCGTAATGTTTTTATATTTCGAAGATAATACTTATGCTAGACGTACTTTGCGATATGTTTATAAATATAATATATGAGCTTAACACTTAATTATGACATTGTAGCTGTAGATACTTCTTTTGACATTTAACCAATGAAGCTTAGAAACTTACTTTCACCAGCCATTACAGCCTGAGTGTATCTCGGTGGCAGGCAGCCGGTGAATCCGTAGTACGAGGCCTGTTGGACGGTACAGCCGAAAGCGACAACACCAATCGCCACCAAGTTGATGGTGTAAGACACCCGCGTAGAGAACCCATCCCAGCCGATATTGCATACGGCCACAAACAGCATCGTCGCTAGTGACACTAGAATTCCTGGAAATTACAGCGATAATAAACAAATTATTATCACCACAAACAAATTATACTGACAGTTTAAATGCAAGCTGTGGAGAAGGAGGCAGAATGTTACTGTTTGGGTTTGACCCAAAACGTCACTGGATCTTATCGACTGGTTATTATACTAGATTATATTAAGTTGAGCACTTAAATATAAATGATTGATTCAAGAATCTTCAGAATAAAATCCGAAAAAATATAGTTTGTGATTTTCCAAGATTTTCCAAATGTGTTCTAAAGTTACCATTCTGAACGTTCTATTTAGCAGTAGAAATTCAAGAATAAAAACTAAACACTTACCGAAAGTAATTCTAGTGTTATAAGTAAACAGATCGAGCAAGAGGTTGTTGAGACAGACGGCCACGCACGCCGATGCTATGTACACAGTGGACATGTCGAACATTATCGTGGTGTTGGGGTAGTGCATCTGGAAGTAGTCCACAGCCATGATGAAACTGCAACATTAATATTAGTAGCTCAGGTAACATCAAAATAAAATAATACTGGTGACTGCACGAATACTCTTTCTCCGTCATAACCTCTTGTAGTTTCTCCACCGCATGGCATCTTTACCTTACAAATAAATGAAGATCGCCAATTAAATTTAAAAAATTATGCGTTCTAGAAATTCGTTTGTGCGGCCCACATTTTATACAATCTTTGCCAAGTCTTCTGTTACGGCTTTACAATTGTTCCCATACTGAAGGTTTACCTGCTTATGCATGTAAATAAATGAATGACTTGAAAATAAATAATTTCTTAGATTAGCGCGAAAGATCGTGATTACCGCTAATCACGTTAATGAAATTAATTAATACGAAACTTTATTATAGGAGGATGAAAGTACTCCAGAAAAAATAATGCCAATCACCGGAAATTAGACCTATCTCTTAAATGATTTATCAGCTTCATATGTGTAGTAATTGTTACCGATAAGATAGGAGTTAATGGCTCATTTCCGCCAGCTGTGGACATATAGAGCATCCTAAATGTTCAAGTGCATTCAGTGAAATATGACACAGCTTCATAGTGGCGATTATGATGCTGATGACGGAGTATATCTTTCATAGCGACCTCACATAAGGCTGAGGCCGCACTACGGTTAAACTACCGCGGGTATTACTAGTCAAGGAAACTAATATCAACTGCGCGTGAAAAAACCAAGTGCGTTCGTTTGTATTGGTTTCCTTGAATCACCAAATCATGGGGTTAAAGATCGCGGTGTTATACGGTAGTACGGTCTCAGCCTAAAATGGATATATATGTAAAGCATACATAAAAAAAATGTAGTTACGTAGACAATTTGCGACTTTTTTGTTTTTCTCTAAATTGGGTAGATTTGTCAGCGTGCAAAACCAGAACCTTCGTAACATACTGGAGTGGCCTCTAATTATTGTATATTTCAGGTGACACGAATGTTTTATGACTTTTGGTGACATTTATGCATGTTGCCCATGCTGAGCTTAAATCCAAACCCCGCTCGTGGCCTTCATTTTTCAAATTTCCTTTATCAATTCAGATGAATATTTTTGTTTGATTCTTTCGTGCTCTTCTTACTTTAAAATGGAGGCGTAGTTCATATGTCTGTGAAACCCGTTAGAAACTCTGCCGTCGCTTTCTTCATCTACGTTTTTACAAAGAGGAGAATGTACATCAATTGTTAGTACTGCATTTGCAGCTCACTGTAGTTTAAGTTCACGGCCAATGCATTGACGAACTTTTTTGAATACCTAAATTATTTTTTTTGGCCATGTCTGTCATATACAACAGAAAATAGGTGAATTCAATGGATGATGAGACGCGTAATACGTAATGAAAGTACATATAGAGCAGTGTTCACTTGTACAATCACCTACAATAAAATGTAAACAACTAAGAGGTATTTTATGTTAAACTTTGAAAGCTTAGTATATTCTTATTCGTCTGTAATATTATTGTAGTTTGTTATGTACATTATTATTGGAATCATTTAAAAGAATTGGCAGTAAAAGGCTTTTGAAGGTTGCTAAATGTTTACATCTTGTTGTAGCGTCTGTAAAGTTAGAGCATCACCTGTTAAAGGGCAGTAAGAAGGCTGCTCCAGCGACGAACAAAGTCAGGTAGACGGAGTTGTACCGGTCTGGGGGCGGCGCCCCGGGGTCCGGCATCGAGGACAGGGGCTCCCCGCGCGCCGCACGGATCGCCTCGATGCGGGCGTACCCGCGACCAAGGGTCTCGTTCATTTTGCTATATTTACGTCACTACTAACGCCTACATCTTTTTGATAATTATGAACATTGCCATAATCAACAGTTTGCTTGAAGGTGTTCAAGAGAGTTACAAAACATCATTGTGTATTGTCTTTTTTTGTCAATTTCTTTGTCGTTTAAAAATATACGTGGTCAAATTCACCACGACTACTCACATAGCTAAATTCTATATATTATTTACATATATGGTATTGTTAAACACTGGATATAGATTAGTTTACACGTTTACTTGTTAAAGTTCATTTGTTTTGAATGAGTTTGTTTTCCAAATGTTAATATTCACTGTGTTATCAACAATTTACTTCGCCGGTGCTCTTGACAGCGGCAAAGAAAATCTGTAACGCATGCGCGGTACACATTGATTTTCAGTGAAGAGACGTCCCTTACTTGCGACACGGTCTCTTAGGGAGTAAGTTCAAAATGTTTATTTATTATCTGTTGCAAGCAAGAGATTCTTACAATATTCATGTATTTTTTTTAAGACAGTGGACGTGTGTCCTATTACATAGCATAATCAAAAAATACTTTGATAAGACTAAAACTAACTGGTAATGTGGTAGTACACGTAAAGCTGTTTTTTTAACAGTCTGATTACGATTTTCGTTATCCTAAAATAAAATAAATCTGACAAATAATTTAATAGAATACAATATATGTAATGGGTAGGTACTTTTTTAGACGCACTAATTACACAATGTTTATAATATATAAAACAGTTATTTATTAGGAATGTTTATTTCATAATATTTTCGGAAATAAAACACGTTGCACCATAACGGTAACGACCTTTAATGAATTTAGTCATTCGATTAGTTTAGTCATATAATGATGTAATTTTCAAACTGCATGAGATCTCTTCCGACCAAAATATTTAGGGACCTCACAAGATTAAAACCCTGTCCAATTATCTATGTTGTAACCATAAAATACTATGTTCTTGGTTCAAAAATGACCCGGAATGGTTTGGCTGACAGTGATAGGCCATCATTAGGCTCGGTGGACGGCACAGTCTCGCCATCTGGTATCTTCAGTCGGAACTTCTGCAGGATATGAGTCAGAAACATGAACAGTTCCGAGCGGGCTAATCCTTCTCCTATACAGCGTCTTCTTCCTGTTCACAGAATGTTTTATAGGTATATTGTGTACCTTCATAAAATGGGGCATTAAAAAACCGACACACCAACTTAAAACATCTGTTAATGGAATCCATAAGTTCTGAATTATTTTCAAATATGTATAAATTATTATAAATACGAGTTTAAATTTGTGTGGTAACCTGATATTATGTTTATTGTATCTAGCGAACTTAATCTATACTTATTTATAAAAAAAATGCTATAAAAACCAATAGGATAGATGCGGTGGTAACCAATAGGCCATTAACATAAATTATGCGATAATGTTACCTGTTCCGAACGGCATAAGCCACTCGTTCTGCATCAGATTTCCATCTTTGGTGATAAACCGCTCCGGACGGAAAGTGTTGGGATCCTTCCAATGCGCACCATTATGCAGGTCGTACATAGCCAGTAAAATGAATGTGCCCTAGTCAGTACAGAGTGATTAGTACATAGTAACACAGATTATTTCAGTTTGTTTATTTAAGACCACATTAAAACACTTCATATTTAAGTCGCCCTAATCTTACGCGATTATCCAAGATCGGCACTGCGCGCATTTCGTCAAAAAATCGCGCGGAAATAAAATTTTGCTCAAATATAATGAGTGAGTAACATAGTACTCGTACTATGAATTCTCGAAACTAAAGTGTGTGTTAATTAATCCAGTAAACGTTATCAATTGCGTCCTCAAAACAAACAAATGATAAATAAAAGTGACCTACGCACATTGGCAATCGTATTGCGTCTTTGTATCAAAATCTTAAGTCGTGGCGCGATGTCTTAATTTTAGTTAGTTCAAAAATATCGTTTCAACCGATGGGCTTGTACTGCTGGACATAGACGTCGCGTATTGATACATTAGGCACCACTATAGTAGTAGCTGGGAGTCAATAAGCCTCAAATGGCGCAAGACTGACTTTAAAAAGTGACACGGTGCAAATATAGTTTTAGCGATACTAGCTGGTCTCATAATTATAGCATAAGGATGTATTAGCATCTATAAAACAAGCTGAGTGTAAAGAAAAGTGGGAACAAGACACAGGCTATCTGTCCGGGGTGCGGTCAACGCACGAATGAGAATCATTACATCACTTTGACGCGCAATAATCGTGTTATAGCGAGCGTACGACTCGTAATTAGTTCCGTATTCTTTTCTATCCTTATAAACCCAGCGAATGCGCCCTTCTTAATAGTACAGTAAGTACACAGGCCATTGCTGTATATAGAAGACACTTCCTACATGTTTCTAGCACATTAATATTCGATTATTAATCGTTGCCGGCAACCGGTGGATGCAAATAGCAGGCTGTCGTTCATTGTGGCGTTCTAAGCGGGAAGTCTTTGTTCAACAGTGGACGTCTTCCAGCTGATGATGTTGATGAATATTCAATTTAAGTACTTAGCAAATTAACGCGCTAGTTGCATTTCAATCGCACACAAGTACCTATGAGTACTGTATAAGATACTTTTCTACTTTAATGTCTACTCAACCGTAACGATCAAGGAGTAGCCAATGCGTTTTCGGTCTATCCAGAATAACAAAAACCTTAGTGTACCATTGCTTATATTGGTACATACATTTTTCTTAACGCTTTTCATCAGCTACAGATCGACGCAGAAAGATACTAAATAAAAGTGCACTCGTGAACGAATATTTTCTCATTATTGTTCACGATCATTATGATTTAATAAGCATCTACACTACCTAGATAGTATAGTATGTAGAAAGAAAAATACTGCTTCCATATTACCTTGGGTATTACGTAATCACCAAGTCGTGCGTCGTCTAGCGCCATGTGCGGGATGCCTACGGCAGCTACGCTGGAAATTCGTAGAGACTCGAGCAATACTGCTTCGGTGTACACCATGCTTGAAGAAATAAGGCACATTCTAAGTAACAGATCTCATTCTAAAACGGCTTCGCTGGTTTTTAAGACGTAGGAGGCAATGGTGAAATGATAAGGCCACTGATTTTGTTCTTTTGAAAGGTTCGACAAATATATGGGATACCTTTGTATGTAATAGGGCTAGTAACAACTTTTACTATGTATTCGTTCTTTTTCAATGTTTACATTAGTTATAACGTTGTCCCGTGGAGTGCCTTCTTCGTCTCGAGAGTGTCGTAGCTGGCGACTAAGAGAAAATCCAGAAGATGGGTAGCAGCGTCTTCAACAAACCACTGGGGATTATGTAAAACACTTTAAGGGGGAGGCCTTTGTTCAACAGTGGACGTCTTCCTGCTGATGATGATGGCAAGTTACAAGAGAGCGAGCGAAACCTGCTTCTGTCGCTCAATTTGGGCGATCGCAAGGGTCCGATGACGTCATCTATCTCATCGTGCAACCGTCTCTGTACGTCATAGTTGCATACTATGTGGAGGAGCATAAACACCGCCGTGTTAGACACTGTCTCCATGCCAGCTTCCAGCAAATCCAGGCACACCACTTGGAGTTCCTCGTCTGTAACTAATGAAGTTGGTACTTTTGTTAAATGTAGAGCTATTCACTGTCTACTCCTGACCATACCATAAAATTATAAAACAATACAACAAAATATTATTTCGTTTAAAATTCGTCCACTATTATATTGGACCTGTGACATAACTGGCGGAATGTGGGTGTGCTAAACACCTCTATCTACCCTGGCTATCGGGGTAAACAAGAATGACGTCATTAAATTTCTTATATAAATCAAATCGTGACTTAACACGATACAGGAAAATATGGATACATTTTGCAATTATTCAATTTAATTAGTGCCGAGTATATAATAATAACATATAAAAGCGAGGTCCACCTCTGCTCATGTTTTGTGTTTAAGTATGGATAAATAAATAAGCGATTCATACAACCAACTTTCTAACAAAAGGGTGGATGAGAGCAAAAAATTCAAATTTCTGCTACGTGTTTATTTATTTCAAATCCTTGTGAAACTTCATACTTAAATGATTCATTAAAATACTTTGTTGAATCATGATTCTGAATTCGTAACCTAAAATATGTTTTAAGAATACAAAAGTAATCTCTATGATTAATACTTACAACATTGATCACTACACTGCATTTTTTCAATTAGAAATGCGTCAATGACGTCCCTTGGTTTGGTGACGTCGATGCTCTGCTGATGTTGATGTATCGTTTCCTGTTGATTACGTATTACTATGAACTGCATTTAATTTATGTAAACAAGCTAAACAAAATTAAAACTAAAATGATATGATCCACAAATGACAACACACATAACACATGTTATGTTCACAAAGAACTTTGCACATTCTTATTTAACTTTGACATATATTTTCAAATAATATATTATATAAACTACTTAGATATATAGTACCTACATTGAAACTAATAATATATGCATCATAAAAATTATGTACAATTAATAAACCTAAAAATAAAGCATGGAAGTATGTCGACTGGTAGGGTGCCCAAAAGGCATTGCTTGGTCGTTTTATTTTTCAGAAAATCACATAGTGCTATAGTGAAGTACCACACAAACCATTCACTGTTTACCAGTGGTACCTACATTCATAGTCAGGCACTACAACTACATCTCAGTACATTTATAATTATAATCTTAAGTTACACTTATAGGTATTTACTTAAATAGTGTTTTTGCAATAGTATTTTGACTGCCTCGTTGGTTTTGTGGTTGCTAAGCGCGACTGCTGAGCACGAGGTTCTGGCTTCGAATCCCGGGTCGGGCAAAGTGATACTGGGTGTTTCTATTAGGTAATTCTCAGTAGCAGCAAGGAGTCTGAATTAGTGCCCGGTTAATGACAATAGGCTCGCCTCCTATTACAATGGGACCATAAAACATATGTGCACCACTGCCTACCCCATAGGGGAATGCAGGCGTAATGTTATGTTAATGTTTATTTTTACAGTTTTTTAATTTTATATTAGTACAAGTTTCACTCGGTTAATCATATAAATAGCAAAGGACTTAATTCTTTTGTTGTTGTTCAGATTGGCTCATACATTGCAATTTTTTATCAGTAGGTATGTAACTCGCTGTATGTATAATACATAAGTAGTAACATTTTGTTCTGCGAAACCTTGATTGATATGAAACTCTGTGTAATGGACGAATTTGGTTCTAAGGCACACTGAATTGTGTATAAGAACGGACTGGTGCACTTATTTGTAAAATATATTATACAGTATATTATTATTAATATACAAATAATTATAATAACATAAGAGATTTACCGCAACAAACTTGATCGATGATGCCTCTATTGTTTGTTCCAAAAAATGTTTAAAGAATAAAAATAATTGGTCAGCATTTTATTACTTACGAAGTTTCTTACGCAAAACTTAAGTCCCTGAACTAAATAACAGCTTATCTTATTTGCTTACATCGAGTAACGTTGTTATTGTGAACTTGACCTCGTCATCTCGTAATTTTTTCACATTTTAAATCAACTTACCCTTAAGAAGGCGTGTAGAGCGTTGTGGATCGATCGCAGCTCATTGTACCCCGAGAGTCCCGGTGCAACGTGTCTTATGAAGGGCATGAAGTTTAAAATGCCACCACTCATGTCCACCGCCCTGAACAACCTCATTATTAAATCACATAACACTGTGAGGTTTTCGTCTTCCAGGTCGTATCTAAAAAACAACTTTTCTTTAGCGAACACATGAATTAGGTACTGTTAGTATGGGCCCGAATAACTTGAAATTATATTTCAGGGCGAAATGTTGTTCTTAGTATACTGATAAAGAAGAACGAATCTGCCTACGTCAGAGGGTTTAGATATAGGTGCTAAGTTACTTCTTATAACAAGGCATTGACTCATCAGTGGATCGGCTATCGTTGTCAACAATCTGTGTAGCAAATGTAACGTGGAGTCGTGACTTTAATCGGAATAAAAGCATTTGTTAATCCACAAACACCGTATCTCTACAAAACATAATCATAATCTATTAATTTATCATTCGTAAAAAACAAATTCTAAGCTACCAAGTTTTCGCGTATCATCATACCCGTAATATCGGATCTTATAAAGCGCTATACTTTAAATTATCCTCTTTTAGATACGCTAATAGTTCGGTCTATTATTATTCACGGGGGTTTAGAAAAAGCTTTTTAAAGTCAGCTTATGCAAAATCAGAAGTTACACGAATTTTGATCTAGGTCACCTTCATTCTAAGGGTGCGACATGACAAACTAATTAAAAAGAGTGCTGGTTGAATGGTTTCACAATACATACTATTAAGTTTATAAAAGCGATCATCGAAATACAGAAAAACTTAGCTATTATAAATGCTTTTAACGCTGCACCAGAAATGAATAATATTGTTTCAATGGCAATCGCCCTCTCCTGCCGGTAACTTATACAAATAACCGATTAATACCTTTTTCCGGCGACCAGCCTCCACAATATATTCACAATGGTTATGTTAAACATACTATTCACTAGTATCGGTTGCCCGGCGTCGCTTAACCTCAGTTTAACTAGCGCTCTACATTCTTCACTTATGTAGTTCTCCATGTAACGTTTGTTGTAACCAAAGTGTTTTAGATATTTTAATACGATTTGCCTCGTATTGGACCAAGAACGACCATCGTTGAAAACGATTCCTGGAACATTGAAAGATATGTACAAAGTTATTTCTTTTTCTGGGCAACGCTATCAAACACTATCAAACAATGTAACTAATATGTATAAAAAAATGGAGCTTAACGAACAATGATTTATATCTGAATTATCATTCAGCGCACATATTGTTACGAGAAGTTCTTGGTAATAGTGTACTGCTTCCCCGAATTTTGCCTTTAATAAAAAGACGATCACTTTTAATTACATAATGTAAACGATTTACGATATTTTAAGTGGTGATACATGAGCTGCACCTAGAATTAAATATAAGATTACGAAAATCAGAACTTTTCTCACCAAGCTTTTTACCGAACGATCTCATCATAAAGAAGAATCCATTGGGTCTTCCGTCAAACACTTCTCTGGTCGACACCTCCTTTATCAAGTCTTTTCCCGTCACGACCACGACTTTAATTAACCCCAGCCTCAAACCAAGCAAATTCCCATACATTCGGGCCCATTTCCTCCATAGAGAATGGTGATGTTTAATAGATCTTAAATTGATAGCCACCGATAATAAATTTCCAATTAACGGCAATGGTTTCGGACCTAAAAACAGTTGATTAATACAATATGCAGTCAATTCAATTTGTTTTAGTTTCATCGACATTAAAAACACCACCTGGAGGGTATAAAAGCGGCCTTTTAAATTCCTGCTCCAAAAAATAGAAAACAATTAATACAGAGAACACAATGAGAAGCCACATCCTCACCGCTTACAGGAATCCAACTGAAGGTGATTTTCTGGCATGTTCTTACCAACTTATTGTTTGCGATGGTTCTTTGGAAAAGATATAATCTTCAATGTATGACTATGAATGAGAGGTTGCTCTTTCATAGTGATTTGAATTTTCTTAGTTACATTCATTGTGTTCGTGTAATACCTATCAGTATGGTTGCAGCGTTTGTCGTTTTGAAACTAAACTAAATTCATAGTTGACTTTTAAAAGAGCTTCCAATATTCTAAATTATCTTCTCAACTATGAAGTAAGGTAAAAACATAATTTTAGCCTTGGGTATTAAGTAAACGATCTTATTAATAATTTATATTAATTATAAATGTTTAGATATACCAATATGCTAAGCATTAACAGGTCAACAAAGTTTTGTTTGCGCTGTTAATATATAGTGATTAACAACTGTTATAAAGTCAATATTTACATGATTTAGATTTAATAGAGCTCGCCTTCGATAAGCTACGGGCAGCACTTTACGATCTTGTTCCGCATACTGTTTTTGTAATGTAGGCAATCTATTCTTGCTAACATATCACTAGAAGTTCGCGTGAACGTAACAGTATGTTTATTGACATACTTTGATACAAAATAATTGTAATAAATTATTTTTAAATGTGTCGTGTTTTTTGTATACGTAGTAAATTCTGAAAAATAATTACTATGCCTATTCGGTTATGATTGCATCCTGTATCTATAAGTCGCGCCTTATCTTCCCGTGGGTCCATTAGTAGTAGTTGAGGTTGTCTTTATTCGATCACAATTAATAATTAGGTCTAATCATCGATAGAGGCCTTTGTTCTGCAGTTTATATTTAGCAACTTAAACGCCAACGTTTGGTTAAACCCAATTGTTGTTATTATATGTTATGGTATGTTTTTGTTATTATGCAGGTATTCCCCTTAGGATTAGGTACATACTTAGTGCCATTACCCTTAGAAGTAGGTATTATCTGCTTAGTGCACATGGACGTATTGGACATAACATGTCACCAAACAATGTTATGTGACGACGATAGTGTAAAAGTATATGCTACGTAAAAGGTGTACTCCCAACTAATGCCATTTATTGGGTATACTTATTGTTAGCCCAGTGGTCTTCGAACACAGAAAATTATATTTAGGCAAAGAATCCTATTGGTATCTCCCAGCCTAGACTCGAAAATGCTATTACTGTCCAGAAACTACCGGGTTACCTCGACAATTCCAATTAAATGAACAACATTTCGTCCAGACAGCTGTCGAAGATATTTTACGCCTATTTGTTTCTTATTATTAAGTCTGATGGTAAATGAAATTCGCGCCGTATGTATTACAAGCATATATTATAGATAATCTAATCAGTATCGAATTACGACTTAATAGTACCGAAAAAAACTGTTTATCAGTAATGTGTCTATCTAGTATCTGTTACTGGACACACCCTCCGGAGAAATGATTGACTTTATTTTAGAAGGCATTTTTTATCCCCCTCATGAATGTAGGCTCTGTTTCCAAAACCCTTTAGAAATACGAATTAGGAGGTATTCAAATAAATAAGAGCCTTAACCTTCTCGGAAGGAAGTCGTGTAACAATTAGCCAAATACTTAGGAGAACTTATCTCAAAAAAATAATTATAGAGATACAGACGAACATAGTCTCCTCCTTTTTGAAGTTAGAAATTATGCTTTTGCTAGGTTCTAGTTGGAACAGTATTACTCTGGCTATTACCCGATAGAATCGGCTACGAAAGACGTAAACAGATTATTTAAATACGAATTGAATCTGTTAACGTCGATCCCGGAAATAAAGATGACCATGGGGCACACTATCTAGATGTTAGCTTATTAAGATTAATTGCGGACTCAGCTGCCTTTGACTCTATATCGCTTTGCTAAAGTAGTGTTCTTTTTGAGCAACTTAAAATATATTATGTACGTTACAGACGTTATAAAATTGTATTCAAAATAATGCGTATGCACAATTTCATTGCAATCGGATGTCAAGAAGTGGTTCTAAGAAGTAGTTTAGATTGCAAGATTAGACCTAAACAAACTTACAGACGTACAAACATTGCAAGTTAAATAAACGTTTGTAAAAATTGAACTGCCTGTGACAGATTCTTATTTAAAAAAGTACTAAAATTCATTGAAGTCGTTTGATGGCTGAAATCAAGCTACTTTTTACAAGGTAGAATGGAAGCTTAATTCGAATGATGAAACTGTGACAATTATTGCAAGGAAAATAACAATAATTTAATGTGAATCAGTATTCTGTATAATAAGAAAGTTGGCGTGCAATCTATAACAAGTCTACTTACGTGGCCATGATACTGGGTAATTCGCTGGCATTGAATTCAGTTTCTAATACCTATTAGGTACCTACTTTTCACTTTTCAGGAATAAAGATTATTGTTATAAGTGGTTTTAAACAAAGTTTTGTTCTGGTAGTAGATGTCTTAAAATACATAGGTCTAAAAAAACTATGATTTGATTCGTAACGATTTTTGGTCGAGTAAAGTGAAGACAGAATAATATATTATGGGTACTGGTCGCCTTGTCGCTTATTACAATAATATACGATATATAGGAAAATACAAGGAATTCGTTTTATTTCGGATAGCTACTTTAAAATTCTAGAGACCGAATAAATGCTACAGACGCTGCTGTAGGTGTAGTGATACTAAGCGCTAGTTTATCGCAATTGAACGTCTAGATAAAGATATGATGATTAATTGCTTTAAGAATAGTTAGTAATTAATGTGTTTGGTAAGTTATATTTATACTTTCGTTATACGTTCAACGATTTAAACTCAACAAGGCATTACTTTCTTAATCAGCATTTGATATCCAGGTATTATCGGCTCAAGTATCTGCAAACATGAATGACGAAACTTTGTACATTAGTCAGAAAATCAGGCGATCATTCAAAAATTAAATTTTAAGAGTTGAAACAGTGATATTATTGTTATTCTTTATTGATAAGCAAAGGCGTACTCTGATTGACTGATGACTGGCTGAAACTAAAGCACCCAATGAACTTGTTTAACGATAACTGTATCACAAGTCGCGGGCGTCCACTGACTCAATGTATAAAACTGATGAAGGCAAGCGTCCACCGCATTATATGTTGCGACATCGATCACTAAACATCTACGCCAACAGATTTTTGTTAATTACTCGAATTAATTAAGTGCAGCGATGGCTCCTATAAACGCTAATGACTTAAACCATGCCAAGGCTTTCGTGCCAGCAAAAAAAGATTTGCCTGAAGTAGAAACGGAAGGTACCAGCAATGGAAGTACATCTAAAGGGTATGTTGATATTTTTTTAATTGGTGTTTAGTAAATAAGTTTAAAAAATATATTTTTTCGTGTGCCATTACAAAATTAAGAAACCACTGTGATATTCTTTTTAATTTACATGTCCATTTTATATTCGAGGTCCAAATTCAGTTGTTTATTGTTCCAGAAATAATAGATGTTACGTAGATCATTTCTAGATTATTCTATTGTCAACTAAAACGTTTTCAACGATCCAATAAACTTTAACAAGGGTTAAACGATAAATGACACAATCGCACACATCGCAATGTTCGGAAAGTTCTCTATCCTTGGAAATTAGTTACATCAATTCAGTTACTTACATCAATTGAAATTGAATATTTTATTGGACCGTATTTTATGCACAATTGATACAAATTGTGTGTTCTCTACGTTAGGAGCGAATATAATTTAGATTATTAAACGTATAGCTAATTTATATTTTATTTCTGTTTACTTCTAAGATCTGTAACATTGTGAGGTGGCCTGTTATTTGTTATAGTACAAATATGTCATGGTTGTCATCTTATTGTATTCAAATGAAATCTATTATAGGTTGAGTAATTAAATGAATACCTTAGTTTTATTACTAATTAGAAGCTAACTAGTTAAAGTAAGTGAAAATGACAATGGAAGATTAGATGTCAATTTTTCAATTATCATAATTCATTTCAATGTTTCTTATTAATCCCTTACAATACTCCAATTACCATTGAGCGAAAAGAATATAATTATTTCTGCTGAACGGAATGGTAGTGCACTGTAATCACTATAATCATGCATCAAGTCGACACGAAGACGGGCAGATGATTGCGAATTAAATTCAATTGGAATCGCGTAAGAAAGATGACAAAAAACATAGGTATACGTAGCATAAAGGGTGCTTGGTGTTTATAAAATGTAATTCTTAACCTAAACAGTTTTTGATCCAGTGAATGAATATTGCATGATGTAATTTTGTTTATCTTTTAAGGTGAGGAATGATTTCCGAATACCCAATTAATATCGGTCATAAACTCACAGTGGGGGCGTGTTAAGTTATCATAATAATTATCTTGACTGATAACAGTCCTGATAAGGCGTCGAGTAAACAATGGTCTCTAGTTGTGACGATCATTCAAATTAGAGAGATGAACTATGAGCGAGATGATTGTTACAGGGACCTCGGGTATTAGGAATTATCGGTTATATAATAATTAGCTGAATGAATAAATAATACCTAGAATAATCTAACAATACAGCAAACACGCGAACAGCGAAGTTTACGTGACGTATTTAACTGTATAATCCTTTTAGTAGGATAATTAATTCCAATGTTCATAATACCTTTGTTAATCTAGCTGTCAATGACAAATCGGTATTTTGGAAAAACATACCTACTGCAAGAGACAATAATGTAGTACTTACCAACTATAGTAGGTAGTATCTCACGTGGTTTCAGATATCACCTAAGTGCATCAATATAACGCGTGTTTCAGTCGGAGACGATTGCTGTCGCATCGAGTTCATACAAATTAGGCCGTGTCACGTTGCAACCGAACGTTTGCACTCGTACAACGACGATACTTTAATGATATTCTTCGTAAATTCGAAGAATTGTTTCGTAAAAACAAAATTGTTTAATTTTTTGCGATGTACAAACCACATACAACAGTAATATATTTTATGTGCATGGGTAGGTATGGGTATTGTTTATTTGCAAAAACGAATGTTGATTTGCTTATTTTGCATCACGTAACTTACGAGGAAATTTGCCTCAACAATATTTAACCTCAATGAACAAAGAGATACAATTCAGAGCTGGATTTATGTCAGATTTTCCTAGTATCTGTTCGGATGTGTCTATCTGAGTTATCGTAATAATAATGCTGACAAGAAATCAATATTTTTATTAGATGTATTATTTTTCAGATACTCCTATGAAACGTTATTGGAGATTGCGAATTTCTTGCGTTCGCGAATCTCCGACAACCCGCGCATCGGCATTATTTGCGGCTCCGGGATGGGTTCGTATTGGAAAGAGGGTATATATTAATTCAAGCTATTTTACCGCGAAGTTATGCAAAGGAAAACTACATAATAATGACATTTAGCACAGACAAATTTTTAAACTTTGTCTGTGCATTTAAAATGATCGTTCATGTAACTTGCCGACCGGAATTACCCAATGGTTTCTGGATTTTACTGGTTAATGACGAAATAATGATTGTTTACACTGAATGCAGTCGTTAGCTATTAATTTAAGAATTCCACCATTATATTTTTCACATAAAAAAATAACAATTGGATTGTCATTCTTCTTATAATAATTATTCATATCAAATTTCCTTTGCGTAGCTACGTCCTGCGATTGTAATTTGTATCTAAGACTGTCGGCAATTACAGATAAAATTTAATACTAAAACCTATTATGTACATTCTTAACTATATTTATGATGGGTAAACAGTTTAATAGTTCAGCTCTACCCAATTCCGCACAGTCTTCTTTTAATTGTCAATTAACATTTAAGGATCTCGACACCACAGTCCTGCTTGCTACACTAGATATAAAAACATATGCTTTGAAGTCACAATATAACTTCTATTATTTTGTCCCACAGGATCCCTGGCTGAAACAATAACAGATGCGGTCAAAATCTCGTATGAAGACATTCCCAACTTCCCAGTGAGTACAGTGGAGGGTCACCACGGGCAGCTGGTGTTCGGCAAGATCTGTGGGGTCCCGGTGGTGGCCATGCAGGGCCGCTTCCACTACTTCGAGGGATATCCCCTGTGGAAGGTAGATAATAAAACCAACATCACTTAAACTAATGAGAACGATGCACACTGCTGAACGACTTTATGATACTAAATTAAAAAAAAACCTAAGTATAAAGCACATAATTACCTTAATCAATAGTAGGTATTTATTTGTTCTCACGTAATGGAGACAGATTATAACATAACCGTTAAGAACCTCCAAAATTATCATCCGACCTCTACGCGCTATACCGAGGGCATATCATCAAAACAGCAAAAAAATGTTGTGGTCGGCTAGTAGAGCTGGATGTGGCTGATGCAAAGCGTTCTCGACCCCCAGCAACGGGGTTATCTCTTGTTGTGAGCACTACAATGGAGAGTTATGAGATAAAATACTTCCATCGAACACTCTCGTACTGATCATTATCATTTAAAATGTCATGTAAAATAAAGTTCTCGACGTTTTTTATTTTTTGTTCAATCGGCATCGCAGATACATTTGCTTAAAAAATGTGTACTTTTGTTTTTCGAAGGGAAGTTTGTGTATTTATATGTGTTTTTAACATTAGGTACTATGTAAATTTTTCACATGAATTTATTAAGTAGTTTGTAGAAGGAGTTCTTAAAATTTGTAGCTTATGGAACATGCGACAAATAAAACTCTCCCCACTCATTTTGCAAATTGTTTAATTTCAGTGTTGTCTACCAGTGCGTGTGATGAAGCTTATTGGCATAAAAACGTTGATTGTAACCAACGCGGCTGGCGGTCTTAACCCGAACTTTAAGATCGGCGACATCATGATCGTAAAGGACCACATTAACATGATGGGATTCTCTGGCAACAACCCTCTGCACGGGCCCAATGACGAGAGATTCGGCCCACGATTCCCACCTATGAGCAAGGCTTACAACTTCGAATACAGAAAGATTGCGAAAGAGGTACGCTTATCTTCTGAAATAATTATGAGTACAGTATACAATTATAGTAAGTATTATCTATCACCAATAGCAGTGTCAGGGGGTCACATTTACAATAGGTACACGTGAGTAGTATAACAAGTCCCCTTTGTGACCTGTCGTGTGCGTCAAAGGCAACTGAGATTTAAGATTACTTATCAGGGTTCTTTGTATCCATTAAAAATATTTTGTGTAGCGCACCCGGGTTTCAATAACACAATTTGAGTCAAGGTTATCAGGGGTCATGAGACGATTCACAAGTTTACTTGACGCACAATAAAAACAAACAAGTGTTTTGTACTCGTGGTGCCTACCATGCCTACCTTCCTGTTTGCCTTGTTACGTCTCTTTGATGCAAGTAGGCACTAAAGTAGAATACAGGTTTTATAGTTCATTGTTTACTACTTCTAGATATGAGACCGTTGACATTTTGGATTATATTTTTATCCGAGACTATTGAAATAAATTACGACGTGGCCTAATTTCACTCAAGTTTATAGTTGAGCCTTTTTATGGATATTGGATATCGTAGACATGTTTTGTCTTAAAATTCTGCCGTGTATATTTTTGGAAGGCTATCGCAAAAAAATCACTAAACAAAATTAAATCCAATAACACGATAGAAGAAGGTGGATTTATTATCGTCTTTGATCCGGATAGAGAGCAACTTAGGCTGTATTTTTTATTTAGATTCTTCGTATCACTAGGTGTGCAGTATACCTACAAGTCTGGCAGTAATCTTTTATTTTTTATTCGTAGCTACATACTTAATTACAATCAATATCAAAAGGTTAAGTATAAAAATTGATAGTGCAACAGCTATGCACGTAGTTACATAGCTGTTCGCATAATTTGAATCCGTCGATAGTATCCACACTTAATTTTGTAGCACTAATAATCTAGTTTTTATCCGTTGCTAGGTTGTTTTGTTTGTTAAAAGGGTTTTCTATTTATGCATGTGTTAATCATGTAAGTACTTAAGTAGGTTTCTATATCTTATCAGTAATCGGTTTCAAACTTAAAGCAGAACCGACACAGAAATGAAACGTGACGCTAGATTTGCAATAAAAATGGATTAACATCACTTAGTCACTAGGTACGCATAACGCAGCCAAACATGATAAAGCGGGTATTATCTACTAAAATCTTCCTTCAGAAAAATTCCAAACTTAAGCCCATGTTATATATTATGCACTTTGATTTCCAGGTTGCTAAAGAATTGAATATCGAGAACATAGTGCGGGAGGGAGTGTACACGTGCCTCGGGGGGCCTAACTTCGAGACTGTAGCTGAATTGAACATGTTGAAGATGGTCGGAGTCGATTCTGTGGGCATGTCGACTGTTCACGAGGTAATTATCACCTACTGCCGAGCTCGTTTTCTTTGAACAATTTAATTAAATAAGTAGGTGCATAACTTCTGAATCTCCAATATTAAATAAAGTCTATCGGAGAATTGCGTAATTTAAATGTCAAAAGGGAATTTGTAACCGTTGCCAATAGCCTTAACACCAGACTTAAGGGGTTGCAAACTTTTATGAACCTAAGTGTTTAATTATTATATTTCTCGTATCATATATAGCATATATCACTTCATACCTGTATTTCCCAAAGGGGAAAAGCAGTAGGTACCTAGTACCTACCCATAATGCCTATACGAGTATACCCACATTTCGCCAGTTGTTTTAGGTCTCGATTTATGCTACGAGGCTACGCTGGCTACCAAGCGCAGTTACGATCATTTTTTTTCTTATTTCCAGGTGATCACCGCTAGGCACTGCGACCTGAACGTGTTCGCCTTGTCTCTCATCACCAACGAGTGTGTGACGAGCTACGACATTATCGGCGAGGCCAACCACGAGGAGGTGTTGGACGTCGGGCGCATGCGGCAGGACGTCCTGCGCAAGTTCGTGTCCCAACTCGTCGACCGGTTCGCACAGATCGAGGTCAACAACCCCTGAACAACACAACTACGCGCATTGAACTACAAAGAACCTCTACATCCATGATTATAACTCTATGGTCTACTCAATGATATTATCAGTAAAAAGAGGTAGGTACTACATAACTAGTACCTACAAGGAAGTAGAAAGGCATGTCGCAATTATAGGGAGTGAAAAAGAGAGAGAAGAGCAAGCAAGCTTGTAAGCTTGGTTTTTATATGCCCCTTTGGAGCGTGTATAATATCATAATATATTATTATCTACCTCTTAATTTATGATATCATTGGGTTCACTACTCAGTTTTTCAAATACGTGAAATACGTACTAGGTAATCAGTAGAGCATATTTTAGTAAATATACCTAATGTTAATGTACCTACTATTATTTTGTTACATATTAAGTTCAGTGATGTCTGTTTCCAAGATCTATAAATACTTAGGTACCTACATAGTTTATATTCCTAGTGACACTTGCATGAGTTTAATTTCTTTGATTGATAAACTCAATATGTTTAGATAGATAGGTAATTTGACATATTATAGAATTATTTTATTTATAAGTATGTTGCAATAGTCTGTAAGTCTTTATGTTGTTTAATAAATAACTCCTACTACTTATAACAATAATAGGTAAAATTAATTTAATCTTACGTGAAGTTGAACAACCTGATATCTGTTTTAAGTTGTGTTTAACATATTTATTGGAGATGTACTAAGTTACCTTACCGATCTAAGTTAAGTACAAATAAATAAATATAGTGAAGTTTAAATCTCTGCGTTTTAATTTAATTAATGCATGTCTTCAATCATTCAATACACCTATGTTTCGTTATAGGTCCTCGAGAAGGATTTTACGATGTAGGTAAGTAACTAATGTTGTTTTTTTTATATTATACCCATGGTTTGTACACTATTCAGTGGCAATAATGAAAACACATTAAAGATTTTTAAAAACTATAATTTAACGACAATCACTTAAATCACTTAAAATCACGAGCATTTAACAGGACAATGTGGAGATATCAAAATGCAACGACAAATAAAACGTTCCACACTGACAAAATATAAATCATTTTTAAATCACTTTCTAGAGGTAATAGTTTTTAATATTATTTAAGGGGATGTTTCTTCGGGCATAGATGTGCGAACTCCTTACACGCGTCGTCTATTTCTGCGTAATTATATTTGAAGCCGTATTCTAAAACTCTTTTCGGTACGACGTGTTGTCCTTTAGTCATTATCATTGCTCGCTCCTTGTCGAGCAACATGTCCAGAAGCCTTTCCGGGACTGGAATCAAGGCCGGGCGCCGCAAGGCTTTGGCAAACGACTGGAAAAAATAAGTTTAATTAGTTTAGAGGCCACCTGGTTCTTGCACTCTTACTAGTTTTTATAATTCATTCGGATTTATTTATATCCTTAATTTTCTTAATTTGTGGACAAAAGACCCTCATAATTAGTTTTAAGTAGAAATTATCTGTTGTCTATTAGTATATTAAATGCGGTGTATACCTGTAACGGGCACTCATATTACAATTATATATGGGTGTACCAATACGTTTGGAAAAAGTATTAAAAGTGCAGAGCTTAAGCGATTGGATCGCTGCATTAAAGATTGTCGGTACGACATACAAATATTTCTCCTATGTGGGAACATAGGAGAAATATTTGTATGATCTGCCAATCATACCAATATTTCGTGCTACAATTGCAATATAAGACGACGACATCCAGGGACGGGGAGTTCATTACACAAATTATGAAATAGTATGTGATATTCATCGTCTACATCAGCCGGGAGACGTCCCATTGTTGAATAAGTGCCTCCCCCTTAGGTAAGGGGGGAGGGTGTCATAATCCCCATGCTTGGCAAGCGGCTTGGAAATCGCAGTATTGGTGGTGAAGTTACAGAAGACACTGCTACCCATCTTCTGGAATTTCCCTTTGTCGCCTCTTACAACACCCACGGATGGAAAGGGCTGGTTAATTCTAGGCCTGATACAACTCGGCTCAACGACTATACATATTACTACCTATATTTACCTACTTTTAAAATATTTTATTCTAGTTTAATTTGTATCCTTACATTTCGTACCTAAATGTAGAAAAGGCTCTTCTCTTCACTAAGTTTCACTGCAAAAAGAAGGAATCATAACTTTTTAACCTTGTGACTTACCCGAGTAAAGTCATCGTTGGTAATAACTTGGGGCGCGACGCCGTTCAGCACACCATGTACGTTTTCATTTTCGATAGAAAACAGTATAAGTCTT
Source organism: Abrostola triplasia (assembly GCA_946251915.1). Lineage (NCBI taxonomy): Eukaryota > Metazoa > Arthropoda > Insecta > Lepidoptera > Noctuidae > Abrostola > Abrostola triplasia. The sequence goes on from OX276433.1 coordinate 6,618,248, forward strand.
GTGAGGTCGTTTATGTGGATCCACGGGAGGAATTGCTTCCCGGTGCCGATGCGACCGCCGAGTCCGAAGTAAAACGGCAAGAACATATTTTTGATCATGCCTCCCCAACGACCGAGGACTGCACCACAGCGAATTATTACCTGTAGACATACATTATATACTTTAGGTCAGATGCATTAGACTTTTAAAGATAAAGTTAAAATTTGTATGCATTCTTTTGTTTGTTTTCAAACTTATTGAGTACCTAGTGTCATAGGTTTTTTAAACCATTCTATTTAATTAAATAAAAAGAAAAAGGGTTTGTCCTCTAGTGCTGTACCTACAAGAGAGAACAGTCTTTTCTTCCTTTACTAGAAAGGTTTAATGTCTAGGACTAGTTTATCAAATATCACATTATTTTGTCAGTCATGATGAAGAGTCAAGCAGACCAACCGTTAATGGTAAGGATGGATTGATTCAACCCAGAGATCTTAGGGCATTTTATGCCATTGGTAAAGCCAGCATCATATGTAAGTCAAAAGGTTAAGAATTAAGAAATCTTGTCAAAAAAATGTCCAAATAATGATCTGAGAATATTTAAGACATTTTACTTTATAAGAAGTTGTTCTTTAAATAATGGTATGTTAAAAAGAATTAAGCTAGTTATGATGCTGACTGTACTACGGCCTACGGGATGATTAGTCGTGAGTTATAGTAAACGAGAAATGTAAGTACTAGGTGGTGGGTATAATAGACTTACAAGTCTGACAGGTGGGTCTACATGTGCTGCCTTTTCCCATTCAACTGTTAGCCTTGAAAAGAAGTCAAGACCAGTGGTTGCACTCGTTTCGTCATATATGTTTTGGGGTGAAGGTTCATATGCCCCAACACCAGTAAGAACCACATACACTTTTGGCTTATCATCACTTTTGTTTATGGCTTCAGCTAGAGCTTGAGTAGTACATACTCGAGAGTTCTGCACATTTTGTTTAAATCTGAAAATGAAGACCCAGTAACTTATAATTATAGAATACAAAAATAAGTTTTAGTTTGGACTTCGAAAGGAACCTGAAATCTAGTAAGTTAGTTCCAGCATTTGTGGTCAATGAAAAATGCTACTTTCAAACATAGGTTTGTAAAACCCTGTTTTATTATACAATTAGTTATCAGTTGTTTCTCTTGATCATTTGGACTGGTGAAGGAAAACCTCGTGATGAAACCGGCACAGTTTAAACTCTCGCACTAGGTTGTTTGTCAACCATAAGATAAGAAAATTATACAAAAAGTGATTAAAGGGTTTTTTTATTCAATATTTTCTCCAGCAATTGAAAAAATACGATTATTGTTCTTCTCATTTAAACAGTCATCATTTATCATCAATTATCATTACTTACTTAGCCACATGAAGAGCCAAATAATTTTAATGATTTGGATTCATTCATTTAGATAAATAGATTGTAATTATGTTAGTTAGTAGTAGTTTACCAATCCCAGTGTAACATGTTTTTACATTTATACACCTAAAACACATGATAATCCACTTACCCAGGGGTCCAGGATTTAGTGAAATCCATAAATTGTTGGCCTGCACAGTTGACTACAGCACATGACCTCTTGGGGAGGCCAGAGTATTTTAAAGTGGTCCATGAAATATTGTTGGTGCCAGGCATACGGACAACATTGATGACATTATAGCCTTTTACAGAAAGAAGTTCTCCTAATTTGCGTCCTATGAAGCCTGTCCCACCACCTGAATAATAAAGTAATGGTTTTAATTTAGTTTAACCAATAAAATATCATCTTTTAGTTTTAGAACAATAGTGTAGCCAATAGCATAGCACAATGTGAGTAGTGCGGCCATACATAATAGCTAAATGATTGAACTATTATATGAATGGTCTTAGCTTTATTTAAATTAGTCAAGTTATCCTATTACCTTAAAATCTTGAAAAAATTACTTGGCCTTTTTTTACATGTAACATTGGCTTCTTTCGATATCGGTTAGTTATCGACCGGCAACTATAGGTTATTAGGTATTAATGTAGGTATCATATTTAATATAAAGACTAAAATTAATAATATTAAAACTCAACTAACTAACATAGTTATAGTAAAAACTTAGGGAAATAAATATTTATTTTACAAACCAATTAATACTTTTCTGGCTGCCATTATTAAAATTGAGATTATGTAATCACTAACACATTTATTTAAAAATGATGATGTTAGACATTGTCAACTGCAGGCCACATTTCATAAAATAATCCTAGTTAAAATTTATAGCTAAAGTAAGAGGTAACTTTCGATGGATTTGTCGTTGTGACTTGTTTTTGCATTAGATTTTTGTCATAATTCATTCAAATAACAAATATCAGCTGATATTGTCATTTGTCACTACATGACAATGACAGTTGACACTACACTACAGTGACAACGGTCATCCTATAAACGCCTATTAAGTACCTTTCTGTAAACAACATAAAATTAATGAAACTTATGCATGGATTCGATTATTTATTCGCATACTTAAGCATTACGAGTAGAGAAGAGAAGCATATTATTTAGTTTGTGCTTACATGGATACTCATGTATAATTATATAGTATACCTATTCACATTTTTATATTTTTTTACACAATTAGTCATTGACTGTAATTATTCATGACCGCTTTAAATCAAGCAATGCAAATACGGGCTCGATTCCTGCACGGGACAAAAAATCACACAAGTTTTGTATGTTTATGTGATATTTTATGTTTGTGAAACACACCCATGATACAGCATCGATACAGAAGAAATTCCTAAAAGTCGGAAAATTAAAAAAAAAGTGTCAATGACAAAGTCAGCTGTGAATGAAGTACGTTCACTACTCAGAATGGTTCAAAATAATGAAAATACATAAATTTATGTGAATTTCCTTAGATTTAGAGGTAAAATAAATATATCGAAGGATGATACCACTGTACGTCGAAAATGGCATTGCCTATGTCTGGAATTCTAAAGGTAATTAGGTTTTTATACACAAATAATACTTACTAGGTACTTAAAATTAAATGTTTATATTTTTTTTTATTGAAATATAGATTGGTACAATTTACGAGCAAATCACCGCATATGTGGGTCGTTTATAGGCTCTATACCTTCATTTCCGAGGCAAAATGATTTCTTAGGTATGTGTTCTTAAGTTTTATTTCATTGCTTATATGCAAGGCTTCCTTATTAATAATTAAACCTTTATTTTTATTATAGGGTTACCAATGGCCTTAAAGTCTGAAGAAGCAGCATTGTTGGTAGAAAAGGGCATCTGCAACTTATTTGAATTACCAAATTTAACACATAGGCCATCTGAAGAAGAGAAGCAAATTATAAATGAACTTGAACAGACGTAATAATTCATTGTCACCGTTGTAAACTTAGAGCAGATTGTTTCAAACAGGCTTTTAACTTTACATAATATGTTTAAAAAATTACAGGAACAAGTACCTATAACATAATTATGTAGAATATGGATTGTGCTTTCGTGGCATCAAAAACCGGTTGTTAACATTATTAGGACTTCTGGTAGAAAATAATATTAATATGCCTTTTTTCAGTTAACATTTACATATGTGCTTTATTCAAGTAAAGCTGAGACAACTTGCTCTTAATAATGTTACTTAATTCCCTTCCAAATATTAAATCATTTATTTTACAGTGTTTTAACTGAGCAAACTGAAGCTTTAAAGAAACGTAAAATTGAACAGTTGTCACAGAAGATAGAAATCATTGTTGCAGGAAAGAGACAGAAACTATTATCGAAAGGGATTACTGGTATGTCTGGTTAAAGAAACAAAATAAAAATGCTATAAATGTGGGTATTATTAAGTTTAATTTTCTCTTTTCAGACATTCAGCTAGATAAGCAAACATTACTGCAGGAAGAAATAAACAAATTACCTAAATTAGCTCCTGCACATATTTTGATGCATTTGCCTACTGAAAATTACATACCCACAGGTAAATTTTCAAACTGATTAGTAAGTAACACAGCCTGCGTAGGTATACAACTTAAATGCATGTGAGCCAATAAGGCTGTTTGACTACCGTGTTGTGTATTATTATTACAGAAAGGATAGAACTAAGTATTGATGTTTTGAGTCCCAGCATAGTAAAAGGTGAAGGCGCCATTAAATTTAAGATTTTTAAGAATTTATGGGAAAAAGGACATCACATTACAGCTGGATCTAAATTTGGTTGTGACTATCTTTTGTACCCAGGTAAGGGGTTTAAGGTATTTTCATTTATTAAATAAGTTTGTTCTATTCTATGTATTAGGATAATTTGTAGCTAAGATACAGATAGTAGACTAGTTTGGGTGTGCCAATCACATGTTTTCTAGATTTTGTAGTAGAATAAAATAAGTAGACAGTAGACGGAAAAGAATTAAATCAGGTTCATATAAAAATGTTACACATAATCACATGCACATTCTGAGATGTGTCACTTCTCCACTAGTCCTAATCGTGTAAGAGTTCTGCCAATAAATGCAGTTTTGGTGATTACCTAATGTAATATAATTACCTGTATTAATATTTCTAGGTGATCCAGTGAGATTTCATGCAACATATATGGTGAGATGTATTTATGATCAATCTGCTGCCTTTAGCCCAGCAGAATTAGTAGCATTCGGAAGACTGTCAGTAGCAGTAAACAAACTGGCTGTTTTAGCATTTTGCAATATTTATGGAAAAGTGGAATTTCAAACACTACAGTGGCATGACAATGTAATGTGAATATAATAAATATGTTTAAATGTAATGTACCTACTTATTTGTTAACGGAATTGTTGAGTGGATATTGTGTAGTTGGAACAAACTAAGTATGTTCATTGTGGCGTTCAGGGGGAGGCCTTTGTCAAATAGTCTTTCGGCTGATGATGTTGTATGTAGGTAAATATACGTTTTATTTACTGGATGACTATATTAATACAGTACCTATGTAATACTGAACAAACATACTTTTCTCAGACTTATCTTTGGATTTAAGTCGAATTCGTTATTTACAATTAGTAAAATCTATCTATCCAGCTTTTGGACAAGACGGACATTGTTAGAAACTACAAAGGAGAACCTTTTGAGTTAGTATTAGTGAGTGTAATATTAAATGTACCTAGTGCACTTCTAGTGCAGTGAGACTAAAGTAAAAATCACATTTAAAAAGTTACTTCTCCTTAGGAGACATTACCTAAGTAGATAAAGTTTTAATGGACTCATTCTAAAACGTTTAATACTCTATTATTAGTCTTAGGCTAGATTTAAATTTTACGAAATTATCATGTTTTACAGAAACATTATACAATAGAAAAGTTAGTGATATTTTTGAGATTGCGTTCCACAAATGAGTAAGTCTACAAAATCGCTAACTTATGGAAATTTTAAGCTAACGAAATAAAAATTAGTCGACTAAATTTTTGGTGCAATGATTGAGACTAAGATAGGTAAATCTGAGTGCGCTTTAAGTAAAGATTTCGGCCTCACCTACTACTAGTATTGAATAACGAAGTTAGCTGGACCAGGTTTCATATTTTAATAACCTTTGGATGTTTTAAATAAAACCATTATTTGAAACAAGGTGGCAGACTATTTTTTTTGGTACCTATTTAGTAGAAATATAACAGATAACTATATGTATCGATTTAAGGCTCCCCCATAAAGGCGCGGCTCCCCCATAAAGACGCGACTCCCCCATAACACATTCGGTATTATCAATCGATAATAACGCTCCTGTATGGGGGAGTTTTTAAGCAGATTCTGATTACCGGGCTGGTTTTACTACTGCCCTGTCTGCAATCTCAGATTCTGAGTTTTACACACAGCTAAAATTGTTTGCAATATAAAAAAGGCCGAGTCCAATTGTAAATAAATGGCAATTTGGAAGTAAATTATAAATTTCTTAGATATTCTTAGGCGTGAGTCCCTATCATAAACAGCATGTTTGTGCGGTAATTTCTCTTAAATGTATAAGGTCTGTGCCAGGAGCGTGGTAAAAGTTATGAAGATTAAGAAAATCAATACGCAGAAAAAAAACGGTGGACAAAGGAGATGGTAAAGCTAAACAACATGTACATTCAGAAACGAAACGCCACACTGCCTTATATGTCAAAACTCGATAGCAATAAACGAAATTATACTACCTCTTTATTATTGTGGTTAATTTGTTAATAAGTAATATGGATGATCCAGAATTAGATAAGATTAGACAGCAGCGACTCGCTCAGCTACAGGCTCAACATGGGGTAAGTGTGAGTCACATTTGAAGAGGTTATGATCAGTGCAATGAAAATGGGATCTTAATATATTCATAGAACTTTCTGTCTTTTTAGAAATACCGAGCATTATGTATTAGTCGTTGAGATTATAATTTTAATTTACAGGGTACAGGAGACCCCAATCATGCTAAACAACAGGAAGAAAGAATGCAGGCTATGGAAGAAGCTAAACATACAATTCTTGCACAAGCACTCAGTCAAGACGCTAGAGCCAGATGTAATCAATTTTCTCTATTAAATTTTATATGAAATGAATATATCGTTGTAATAATTATTTTCTTTTTACAGTGAATACAATTAAGCTTAGTAGACCAGAAAAAGGTGCTATGGTTGAAAATATGATCTGTAGAATGGCTCAGATGGGACAAGTTCGGAATAAAATTACAGAACCTGAGCTAATTCAACTTTTAGAGTCTCTCAACCAGCAGATGCCTAAATCATCAAGCACTGTAAAGTTTGACCGGAGGAGGGCTGCACTAGACTCAGATGATGAGGATTTCTAGCATTGCTTTATTATTTTAACTCAACAATTTACCTTGTTACTGCATTGCCTTAAACAGATATTAAAAGCTTATATTTATCTTAAATGAATGTGTTTTTATTAACATGAAGGCAAAATAATCAATCCTCCAGTCTGAAGGATTTATTGATTTTTCATACCAGTAACACACACCACTAACCATGAATAAGGTAGTCGAAAGTTTATGTACTTAAAGTAGTAACTACAATCAGTAATATACTGATAAGATTGTTTATTCTTTTAACACAACAGCTTTGATTATAATCTAAGCATAAAATATTCATTCATAATATGGTACTAGTATAAAGAAATAGATACATTATTACCTGCCACCTAATAAAATTGAAATGTGCTATTAGTACCAAATTATCTTCTGATGATCAATGAACTATAATATTATTTTTCGGATTATAATTCGAACAAATGACAAGCATTTTCTCTTAGTTCCAAGAAAAGAAAAGCATCGTTTCGTTTACTACAATAAAAACTAGATGGCGTTAGCTGTATCATTCATAGAATTATTAAATAACATAATTATTTATTTTAAGTTATTAGAGAAGCTAGTAGGTCCTAATACCCTAGCCTCCACATCATTGTCGACGCCCATACAGTCGAGCGACAATATCCAGCAGCGCTTTCTGTGTCTGAAGGTTAATTATGCTTATAAGCATAATAAACAAATATGTAGATTAGGCTTTTATCCAAGAACGCGAATGCGGATCTCCATTTGCTGCGATCCTGTCCGAAAAACCATTCATTCTAATTATATTTTTGGGTTCCGTACCTCATAAAGGAAAACGGAACCCTTATAGGATCACTCTGTTGATAGTCTGTCTGTCCACCCTTTTTTTTAAGAACGCGTAAAGATATAAAGTTGTAATAATTAATGTCAAATACTCAGGTGTACTGCCTGCTGTACCTTGAAGTCGTGAAAATATGAAATTTCGGCAGTCAAACAAATCAAACTTGCTACCATTTGTGCAGTAGGTAGTTTAATCACTTCACCTCTACGACAAATTACGAAAGTCATTGTATGAATTTGATTAACTAGGCTTTCTGCACCTTAATAACCACCACAGGAGTTGCTGTTTCTAAATCGATCAAAAGGCAATTTTATATGATGACAATTCTCGAGCCAGCTCACAGAGCTACTGTAATCGCCAACCACAATACTGTTAGTTGTAATAAGCTTTGACAGAAATCGCTTTGCCGCAGATAGCACTCTCCTTTATTACAAAAGATCCTTGCACTACATATTTATGGATCTGCTCCCTCGCATATATCTCTCAGTACCAATAATAGGTATATGAATAGGTATAAACCTAACATAAGGCTGTATAGGTAAACTCTGCCGTCTAATCATGACGGGGCACTAGCCGTTTACGCGTCTATGCGTTCTTTTCAATTAATCAAGACCCCTACCTAATAAAATAAAGAAACATTAATTCATTATATAGGAACCTACCTTCACATCCAAGTTAGATGACCTGTAACTAAAGTAGATATCTAACTACTTATTTTCGACTCAGCCTCACAACTAATTTTAATGTGGTGTTCTTCAATCTGAAACATATAATTATTAGCAGATGGATTACATAATAAAAAGTAAAAGGTTACGGGAAGTTAAATCGTCACAGTAGCAAAACAATACATAGGTACATAATATCGACGGTTTAGGCGCAGAAGGCCTAGGCCTTCTCAAAATGGCAAGAGTCGCAAAAGGACAAGTTTTCAAAATGGTAAATTTTCTAAAAGGCTAATTCTTAAAATGGTCAATTTTTAAAAAGCCAATTCTCAAATGGCACATTTTCTAGATTTGGGAGTATTCTTGAAAGAATGATGGAAATCTTTATTTGTTAAACATAGGCAGTCATTTTAGGACTTCAATATTATTATGTAATTTAATCAGTGAGTTGAAATTGTAAGATTTTAAAATGCATAAGGATAATATAGGACCTAGGTACGGTGTCGGTTGGGATAAGGTCAATTTTAAGGTATAGATTCTAGTCAGTTTTGTTTATTTTCATAATAAAAGCTTTTGAAATCCATTTTGAAAGCTAGCAAATAACGGATCGAAAGAAAGTAATAAATATAACTGACGTTTGGTCCTTTCATTGAAATTTATTGACATTATAGTCAACAATGTGAACTGCATAAAATTAAAATATTCAAAATGTAAGCTATGGAAAATACACAATTACCTCAACATTATTTTAAATTAACATATTAAAGTCGATTTTATTCAATATGAAAATAAATTTCGTCTTATCAAAACTATTTTGAAAGCTTTAGTACTCTAGGTACTTTTAATGGTAGAAAATGTGCCATTTAGAGAATTGACCATTTTGAGAACTAGTTCTACTTATTTTGACCAGTGGCGAATTTGAGAATAAGGCCTTCGAAGCCTAAACCGATAGGTAATATTAGGTACTCACTCATATACCATACCTACTCTAGTTATCTACTAATTAATATTACCTACAGCTTACAATCTTGTGATATTCAATACCTAGGAAATATTTAAGTACCCATAATTCATGCCTATATACACTTGTTTTTCTATGTAATGGATTGGATAATCATCACTCATAATTGATGATTATCTTATTAATCTAATTTATTATATAGTGGTAATGTTGTGAATGTTACCTATACCTACCTACAAAGGTACTACCTACGTAGGTACATGAAAATATTACCATTATCTCCTGTTGGTAAACATAAAAGTCATATCTAAAATGTTTCTGTCATTAAAAAATATGTTTTTGAAGATAAAAAAGCATACGAGGTCGGCTAAATGTTAAATTTCATGATAAATATGAGCGATACGTAGGTAGTTACTGAATCACAACTAATCCGTAGATTAAATAATAGGATTATATACGCATTATACAGTACTGGCTCTGATGTAAAAAAAAATCAAATACAAGTAACTTAGGTATACATTATTTAAAAAAAAAGCTTTGATTTGGTATTTGGTTAGGTATGGTTGGTAATGTAAATCAATTTAGTGACCTGACACGTGATAGACCTTCAGAGATAATATATGCCCTATGGCATAGCGCTACTCGTTCCTTCCATTTTTGGTAGGTCGTTGAAGCTAGTCTAGCGAGGTACTCAGCCTTTAACCGCAGCACGGAGTCTGTATTTGTGCCCGGTTGGTGGCAATAGGCTCGCCCCCTGTTACATGAAGCCCGAGGACAGGCCAAATGAGTTTGTGCCCCTTTGGGAAATACAGTTCTTATGTTGTGTTAAATAATTAGGTACTTAGTTTACTTGTAAAATGTTCATATTCAAATATTTATTTACTTAAAATGTTGTTGTGTGTTCATGTGACTTGATAAAATTATTATTATGATAATGACTTTTTCACTATCACGAACCTTGTTGAGTCACAATTTGAGACAGTGAAATTAATACCATATACCATAATAATTATTATGACATGTGTGTTTCGTTGGGGGCTATCGTTTTTTGTGCTCCCCGTTTGGCGCCACTGTGCACTATCGAGGAAGGCCCTTAAGTACAGCATAGCTGATACTTAAATAATATTATGATAATTCCTTCGTGTTTTATTCTTTCGTGGGCTTGTCCTTTACAAAAAAAAATATGAGTAGATGTCACTAGAGACACTAATTATATTTACTCTTCATCATGATAAGTATTATACCCTTTCTATGAACAGCATACTCAGTCACTTCCACATTGTCTTTGTAAACCACTAAAAATGAACTGATAATATTCACAATAACATGCAAAATAATTTACAATTTTATTACATTTAGAAATAAACCTACGTAGACCACCCACAAAATAATCACATTTGACATTTGGGAGACCTTCCGCTACATAAGCGCCTCTAGCGGTGAATTCATATATGATAGGGCCCCATTGAATTAATTCTCCATAAAATAGAGTCGATATGCTAAATACAAATAAAAAAAATGCTTTCCACTAATGGGAAGAAGACATTTTTGCATTGAATATTATTTTATTTTAAGAAAAAACAGCACCTTAGCAACCGAACAGTGAAAAACTACGACACAAGTGACCGTCGCGTTTAGCACAATGATACCGTGATAAAACATCATAATAAATAGACTATAATTATTGTTTTGTTAAAGACTCTTGTTCACGGCAGTGCCACAACCCAAAGGCTTTCGTGTATTGGATGATCAGAAAGCATCACCCAGGCAACGCAGCGAGCTAGCTCCAGATTGGCTGAAGGCAGGGCCCACGAAGGCTGCGCCATCGGCTTTCGCGTCGCCTGTCATCCGTCATCCGTTTAAAGCAATTTTTTTTTGACATTTGGTTTTTGTACATATTTATTTATATTTTGTTAGTTCTAGCTTTTAATATGGCATTAATCAATGAGTGTAAATGGTAGTGATGCGGAAATATCCAGTCCACCTTCCTTGCCGCTGGTTACATTGTCGAGATGTCCTCATTGTCCTCAAGCACGCATTTTCAAAGGTAAGCGGGGTTTAGCGATACATATTGGGAAGGTCCACAAATCCCAAAATGTACGTCTAAACCCTACTAACACTCCTTCCCCTTCGGCCGATACATGTACCTACCCTTTTTGGCAAACTTTATCAAAATTAAAAAATTCCGTCCCACTTGTGAAGCGAGTGCCTCGTGGTGCCAGGCCAGCAGTTGCTGAACATTTAGCTAGGTATATTCGCCTCGCCACACGGGAGAACTCGCAAAGTGCTTGGGAACAACTACTTACCTTCACTTATAAGATTCTACATGTACAAAAAAATTTGGCAAATACAAAAACATTAACAGCCCAAATTAAAGATAATTGCAATACTTCTAGGTCTATTTTTGATCCGAAATCCCCGACACACCAATATTTCCCACCAAGAAATATAAACCAATATGTAGAGTCTAAACTAAGCGAAGGTGATATTAGGGGTGCCGCTAGATTACTGTTTAGCAGTGATGTGGTGGCACCTTGCTCACCAGAGACTTTGGCTGCTCTGGAGAGCAAACATCCGGCTCCAGCGGATGACCTTACTTTTCCTGACTCCCCTGATTTAGTTTCACACTCCCTTCAAATTTCAGCTCAACAAGTTATCACAGCCATAGGCTCCTTTCGAAGTGGCTCAGCTGGTGGACTCGACGGCCTGACACCTCAACATCTTAAGGATTTGACGTGCCCAGGCGCCGGTAAAGCTGGTGAGACACTTTTGAAGGAGCTTACAGCTCTGATAAATTTGATGCTTTCTGGCAATGTGAATGAGTCCATCGTCGATATTTTGTATGGGGCCAACTTATGTGCCCTACGCAAAAAAGACGGTGGTATTCGTCCCATTGCCGTAGGAAGCACTTATAGACGTATGGCAGCCAAAATCTGTTGCAAATTTTATGGCGAAACCCTTTCGGACAAATTTCAGCCCCTTCAGCTAGGTTTTGGCTCAAGAGGGGGTTGTGAGGCTGCCGTACATTCCCTGTCAACTTTTTTAAATTGTGGGAAAGGTGAGGTCGTAGTGAAGGTCGACATAAAAAATGCGTTTAATTCTGTTAACAGGGACTCCTTGTTGGCAGAAGTCAAAAATGAAATCCCTAAAATTTATAGTTATCTTTGGCAATGTTATAGAAACCCATCAAAATTAGTCTATAAAGACAATCTCTTGGAATCTGCTGTTGGCTGCCAACAAGGGGATCCTCTTGGGCCAGTTATTTTCAGCCTAGCTATTCATCCAATAATTAAACAGTTAAATTCAAAATTCAATGTATGGTACCTGGATGATGGAACTCTAGGAGGTGACGTAGAGACAGTTTTAAAAGATCTAGAGTTTCTAAAGGACAAATTAAATTCTATTGGTTTGGATCTTAATCTTTCAAAATGTGAAATTTTTATCTCGGACACTACCGACAGACAAGACACGTTAACAAAATTTAATGCAATAGCTCCCAATATTAAAATTATAAATAGAAGTTCTCTACGTCTCCTAGGGTCTCCTATTTTGGAAGAATCCTACCCCGAATTTATAGAAGAAAAAATTCAAAATTTCAATATGATTTCGGACAGACTTTATAAAATTACCATGCATTCGGCCATAACTTTGATTCGATATTGCTGTTTTGGACCCAAATTTACTTACAATCTCCGATCAACCGCATTGTGGAAGCATACCCATCTTTTGGACAAAATTGATCAAATTATCCGGACCACTCTAACGTCGATTCTAAACATGTCCTTGGACGACCGAGCGTGGTCCCAAGCTACGCTTCCAGTCCGTTTGGGTGGTTTAGGAGTTCGTACAGTTTCAAGTTTAGGTTTACCGGCATTTCTCTCCTCAGTCCACAGTACCGAAAAATTAACCAGAAGAATTCTAGCTTCTTGTCTGGTTGATTTTGAGGTATCGTGCTTGACTGAGGCAGTAACAGCTTGGAAAATAGCTTGCCCAAATACTGATCTCCCGAACCAGCTTTTCTCCCAGAGGCAGTGGGACGAGCCGCTCTGCAGATTGATACGGAAGGAATTGATTAATACGTCAATCAATACTGCTGAGCGCGCTCGTCTGCTGGCTGTGGGCGAATGGGAGTCGGGCCTTTGGTTACAGGCACTTCCGTCGCCCAACATTGGAACAATGTTGGACGACAACACATTCCGCGTGGCTACTAGTTTACGCTTAGGGGCTCCAAGTGTTGCACCTCATCGATGTCACTGTGGTGAAGCAGTCGACAGCCTCGGACGGCATGGTCTATCCTGCAGTAGGAGTGCTGGTCGCATACCGAGACACGCTAACTTAAATGACATCATCCGTCGTGCTCTTGTCACCGCCGGCGTACCAGCCGTACTAGAACCAAATGGCTTGGTACGTGACGATGGAAAGAGACCAGATGGTATGTCGTTGTTACCCTGGAAATTGGGAAGGCCTTTGGTGTGGGACGCAACGTGCGTCGATACCCTTGCACCTTCTCATGTTTCTGGCTCGGCAATTTGCGCTGGCACTGCTGCTGCTGCTGCGGAGACCCTCAAACGGCGGAAATACAATAACCTGATAGGTAATTGTATTTTTGAGCCGTTTGGGGTTGAAACATTTGGGCCATGGGGTCCGAGCGCTCGTGCTTTGTTTAAAGAGTTAGCAAAGCGCCTAGTCGACTCCACACGTGACCAAAGGGCTGGTTCATTTTTTGGCCAAAGAATTAGCATTGCCATTCAACGTGGCAATGCTGCCAGTCTTTTGGGCACGTTACCGGTTGACATCGATGGGGATGAATTCTTTGATGCTTTTTAACTTTTTATTTTTGTATATATTGTTTTTATTTTGTATTAGAATTAAGTTGTATATATTTGTAAAATAGTATGTTAATTGATTTACCAATAAATAAATATTATAAATGTGAAAACTAAAAAAAAAAAAAAAAATTCTCCAGTGATTTGTTTAAAATTACTCAATTCGGCCTAAACTGTAGTTGTTTCCCGTTATTGTCGTCTTCCAGCTCTACTTGACCTTGTTTGCCTTCCTTATTGGCTACTGAATGTGGTGCATCATTCAAGACTGTAGTTATCTTATTTTCCTTTGTCATATTTTTCAGCTGCATGCCTTTTCTTGTCCGCATACCTCTTTCGTTTTCATCTCAACGTCTCTAAGCACTGATCGATGAGTGGCATGACCGTTGGACTGCCAAGTCACAGGTCGCAAGTTCAAATCCTGGCACGCACCAATATCTCTTTGAATTCGTTGTGCGTATTGTAAATTAGTTATCAGTTGCTAAAAACGGTGAAAGAAATACATCGTGAGGAAACCGGCACACCTGAGAAATTTTCAACGGTGTGTCAGAGGCCTACAGGCGGTGTAAACTCTGACACCAAGTTGTTCACCAAACATACGATAAGAAGATCTCTACGTCCCGATCCGAAAGACAACAGTGGGTTCTCTAAACTGAGAAAGCTAGGTATTAGCTATGTCTATTTCTAGAAACTATAGTAGTAATTGTATCCTCTTTGATCAGGTTTCTTTACACTATAAGAAAGTTAGTGTAAATAAATCTCTTTTGGAATATATGTATGTACGCACCTACTTATGTGATATATTATATTATGGCAGTTGCCAGATTTTATTATCGATGGACTATCGCTATCTTAGCTTAATTCTTTATCTTAATTCTGTAGAAGTTATAAAACAGGGGTGTTAATTATGTTTGCGATGAGTTGTTTGTTGGATGTGAATAATGGTACGAGAGTTACTTGTGGTTGTAGCCACATACGTCGCGCTTACTGCGGCGGTGGAGTCTCCACAAACTGACAATATTAGAGAATTATTGAACAATAACATTGGCTCGCGGTATTCTGATAACATTTTCGAGGATGCCTCCTTAAAAGTGGTGAGTTGTTGTTGTGAACTAAGATATTTTAGACTTACAATTAATCTTAAGGTAGATGTACAAGTTATTTTAATTTGCGGTTTTTTTTAGCCTGAATTAATAAGAAAATACCGTTATCCAGTAGAAGTTCACACCGTAACAACAGAGGATGGCTACATCTTGGAAATGCATCGCATTCCTCATGGCCGAGATGCCAACAACGCGCCCAACCGAAAGAGACCTGTTGTATTTCTGATGCATGGTCTGCTCTCTTCATCTGCTGATTATGTTATTATGGGACCAGGCGCCGCCTTAGGTATTTACTATACCAGCAATCTAAATGTTTATTACATTAATAAAGTAATGAAAAATATACTGCCTCGTTGGTCTAGTGGTTGCTAAGCGTGACTGCTGAGCACGAGGTTCTGGGTTCGAATCCCGGGTTCGGCAAAGTGTTACTGGAATTTTCCATTAGGTAATTTTCAGTAGCAGCACGGAGTCTGGATTTGTGCCCGGTTGATGGCAATAGGCTCGCCCCCTATTACATTGCGACCTAAAAACATAACTGGCGAAATGTGGGTGTACTATATGTATATATATGCACCTCTGCCTACCCCTTCGGGGAATACAGGCGTGATGTTATGTTTTGAATAATACACTACTCAATCTTTTTAGGGTACATCCTCGCTGAAGAAGGATTTGATGTCTGGATGGGCAATGCTCGTGGTAATTTTTACTCTAGAAGACACGTTAGACTGAACCCTAATGCTGTACTCAACACTGCATTCTGGAAATTCTCATGGGATGAAATTGGTAACATTGACCTGCGTACTATGATTGACCGTGCGTTAGAAGTATCGGGACAAGAAAGATTACATTATGTGGGTCACTCGCAGGGCACCACGGCTTTCTTCGTGTTGACTTCCCTTCGCCCAGCTTACAACCAAAAAATAATATCTATGCACGCACTAGCTCCAGTAGCTTACATGGCTCACAATAGAAATCCTCTTTTAAGGTTTTTGGCGCCAAACGCTAACAATATTGAAGTGAGTATACATAAACATTTTTTAATTCTTATGGTGATACCGTTTTCGTGCTTTTACACATTTTAAATGGTTTTAGAGCATTGCATCGTTAGTTGGCATGGGCGAGTTTATGCCTAACAGTGCGATATACACGTGGGCTGGTCAGTCTTTGTGCAGGGATGAAGTTGTATTCCAACCAATATGCAGTAACATCATGTTTTTGATTGGAGGATGGAATGAAGGCCAACATAATTCAGTAAGTTCATCAAGCAAGACCTGTTTGTTCAAATAAGTTTGGTATCAAATGTGAAATTATATTTTATTTTGCGATTGCAGACTATGTTGCCTGCTATATTTGGCCACACACCGGCTGGTTCATCAGTTAGACAACTAGCACACTACGGCCAAGGAATAGACGGCAAGGAGTTCCGCCGTTATGATCAGGGTTCCCGAGTATCAAACTATAGAACATATGGCTCTTTTAGGCCGCCTCGTTATGATCTGTCCAGAGTGACTACACCAGTATTTCTACATTACTCGGACAGCGACCCATTGGCTCACGTTAATGATGTTGACAGATTATTCAGTGAACTCGGCAGACCCATTGGAAAATTCCGAGTGCCTATGGCTAGTTTTAGCCACCTTGACTTCATGTATGGTATCGACGCGAAGGAGCTACTCTTTAATAGAGTAATTAATCTTATTAAAGCTATGGACGCCAACGCATTTGACGATGAATGATTGTCTAAATATAGTACAAATATCATGAATTGTTTTTCTTTTCCATTTCATATCATACTTAGGTACTTATTACATTATACCTATATGTAGGTATAGATTGATACTACGACGTGTAGCAAGCATACCATCGAAATATAGTAGATCCTTCTTTACCTACCTATCTCCAGTTTCTATCTACGTTCTTTTTTGTGCGAAAAGAAATATTTTAAGCTGGAGGGCGTCCTACACTACGTAGGACGCCCTCCAGCTCGGTGGGGCGACGATATACGCAAAATGGCTGCCAGTGGTTGTAAGCGGAGGGCCGAAGATCGAGCTCAGTGGCGTGCCATAGGAAAGGTCTATGTCCAGCAGTGGTCTGAGATAGCCTGATGATGAATTATAATTTTATATCCTCTTATTATTTTGGTCTGTTCAATATGGTGGTGTCCTAGTACTCAATCACACAAAACTCACCACAGACAGCTAAAAAAATATATTCAATTTTAGAAACAATGATCGCACTCCTAATTAACGTTACTTTCGTGCAATGAACCTGAAAGTGGTCAATTTATTATTAACGCTCAACTAATTCGCAGACACAACTACTAGTACAAACAACATTTCTCCGCTCGCCGGAGGTTGAAGTTATAACAAACGGGAACAAGTTGTATGACATCACAAACTTTTTATTACACTCAATTCAATTCAACTTTGTCTTATTTATGGATTCTGAACTCGAGCTTCCTGTTAGCTGTATATATAACAAGGACTAATTCAAAATAATGAAGTAGGTTCAAGTTTTTAAAGTTTTTAAAAAAAGGTCTAAGACTGTTCGTGAAGCGCAATATCTGCAATCGTTCCCATTTGAAGCATTTTTAAGTATGTAGCTGTCTGGCAAACTATCCTTCCAAAACTCTCTGCTTGTTACAGGGTTTGTTAAGATTCCGCTACTGCGAATTCCACATTTTGTTCCTTATAGCGCAGTAAGGGTGTTATCGTTCATATAGATACGAAATCCGCATTAGTTTATCAAGCAGATAGAGGGATTACTTAATTTTGTATAATTGCGATACGTAGATTACAAATACGTTAAGAATTAATATAATCATCATTACAGTAATCCTCACATACTAGTCTTAACAATAAAAATCAAAGAAGGAAGTCAACTCCAAGATAGTTGAGATAATTATAATAGGTATAGTATTATTTATCTTTTGCTGCTAATGGTCAGACTCTATGAATCGTGTTTTATGAGCAAGTTTAGTATAAATACAGTCTCGTTTTTGTGTTTAAGTTCATCTATATTGTAAAGATATTAATTGCTAAATGCTAACTGTATACAATATACATAGACAGTTAAAATAAATTTCACAATGAATAATGATTTAATACTATGTATCTACCTAGAAAATTACTTAAATTTATTCAAGTGAGTAGTTACATATGATTTCTACAACCATTTTAGTAGTGGTTACTAATGTGATACAGCAAATTTAACCGCAATACATGTGAAGAAATATGTATAAGATAATATTATATAATATTTCAGTCACCTATAGGTACACACACAGACCTATCCATATTATGATTGTGCTGCACATCTCGCCATCGGGGTCGCCATTATTTACGTAAGGACAAGCTAAACATGAACATACATATATTATGCTCTGCCGATATCGGTACAGCACGCACACGACATCTTAATAAATAAATAAATCTTGAAAACCCACCGAATGCGTGTCGAGCCCGCATTAACGTAGGCTTGCGTAGCTGCACCCCGATCTTTTCGGAATTATATATAACCTTTTTTCTTTTTACTCAATTATAATCAAAGCCGAGACGCATCTGTCTTCTTGATCTTAGACCGGTACCTTACACTTTCATCCATGATACCTTTTTTGTAAATAGCAAGTATTAATTGAAGCCCGCATATTTCAATCAAAGAGGATGCAATGTACGATTACAGCCTCTTTGCTCGCTGCGATTAGTTACATGCCTAACTTTAAAACCTTACACTGTCATTAGTAATCATCAGTTTGCCTTTGCATGGCGCTGCCATTTCAAATCTCTTCATCAAATCCATGGTATAAAGATCAAATCAATCAAAACAGTAATTATGTAAGAAATTAATGTTACTGTGTGTCCACAATGATAACAACAAATCCAAAAGATTCAGGTGTATTCGTTTCTGGCATTCCACATACGAAGAATGTGATACTATCAGATGCAAATGTTCCGTATAATTTGTCAATAGACAGAAACAAGAATAATTTGTTTTTCTGTATAAACGCAGACGAATTTTCAGACCAAAGCTTTCAATCGGTCGTGTTGAACCTCGACAGTAGGTTGGCCTCTATTGTACCTGGAATTCGTAATGGGTTCGCGAGTGCTGTGGACCAGGCGACCGGTGATGTATACCTCGGTGGGAGCGACGGAATATTCAAATACAATTACAGTACCAACGACATCGAGCAGCGGGCCCTTGTAAGTAGAATAGATATCTTCGATATGTATTTCAATAACGGATTGTATTTCGTCGACACAGCCAAACAGAATCTCTACCTATACAAAGACGACAAAAAATACTTAGTACCAGAAGTGAAGAAAGCACTAATTCAGCACTTCGTTTTTGATGGTAACAGTGATTTATATTTCGTTAATCCTACTGGACTCTTTGTATTGCCAAAGGGGGGAAAAGTCCCAAGCTTAATTAATGGCAATGACATAAGTATTCGTGGAGCAACTACAGATGTGTACGGTAAACCGTACTTTGTTGCGCACAATGGGATTTATTCTATTGACAAAGAAAGCAAACAATTGGCGAAGATAGTATCTGTGAGTTGTGGCTACGGGCTAGCCTTTGATAAAAATAATAATATAGTGTACAGTGACGAACGTTCAGTGAATATATTGATTCCTAAATAAATGGGTAACAAATTCAATTGTATACATTTTCTTTAGACATAATACTATAAATGATAACTTCGAGGAATAAATTAGCACTTGTTATACTGAAAGCAAGGTCTGTACTGAACCGTAACTTAAAAGGCCAGACGGCGCGGAAGTGGCGACTCGATAAAGTGATTGTAAACACTTTGATTTTTGACTCAACTGAGCGGAATATTGGGCCTTAGTTCGCCACGCTTAGAATTGCAAATTGACTTGTACCAGGTACTTTAATAACTCTCTTTTTTTATATATTTTTAACATAAAACTAACAGGCTTTGAAATAATAAGATCAATATCATAAAATAATATTTCAATAGTTGTAATAATAATTATTTGAAAGAGCATTACCATACAGTGGTAAAGTGAAACGTAATTTAAATTCGTTGAGAGTCCAGCTGCGCGCTCGGCGGGACTGAGTCACGTTTTCAAGGGAAAATTTGGAATGACACAAATGGAAATAAATGAATCTTGGTTTCGGTAATTTCGATATTAACAGTCCTTTCCACCCGATCCATATGGCCCTTAATGACAAGAGCTTAAACAGAAATTGAATTCTTTGTGATGTAGAACATATTGTGTAGGTATTGACTATAATAATAATGGGAGACCTTACTCTTGTGTGTGCAAAGGATTTTAAGCTATTACGCTGGTTATGATGTCAGGTTATTAATGGCCGCTTTTATCATAAAACTTTATTGATATTTTTCCAATAAATCAATTACTTAATTGGTCCTAATATGTGAGATAATAAGTTCCGTGTACTACCTTGTTTTAGATAAAGATTTAGAGTAATATTCCAGGTTTTATTGTGTAAGTAAACGCGTATTGCGCATGGCGACTCGTCACGCGAGTCACTCGTTAACGCTTCCATGTGATAGATTGATCCTGTGATTGATGGTAGTTCACTTATTTGAATTAAACCTTTCAAAAGTGACATCTGATAGGATATTTCTTTGGCAGGAACAAATAAAATTTAGATTTTAACTTGACGAAACTGACATTTAATTTCTCAGCACTCGAAGAAAACTTTGATTTATAATAATAATTATTGAATAGCTTTATAACTTAGCCAAAAAATGGGAAACGACCTAGGGGTTTAATATTTAAAAGAAATGATCATCAATTTAGTAAGTAAGTGTGAGGTAAACTTTACTTTAACTTGAAGATAAAATAAGTCTCATTAATTAATACCTAAGTCTTAAAAGGTACAGGTAACTACGAGTAATGAATAAAATACAGTATAAAAAGCAATTGACGTGCTGGTATGGTCTGAAAGGTAGTTGAGCTATAGACATATGTGATAAATGGTTTATATACGGGCTATAATCCCTAAAAAAAAGGCAGGGTGAGTTATGTGTTATCGGTATATAGTGTAGCGATATCGGGTACCACATGTCACAAGGTTTTAGGTCCAGCCGCCCGAGGCATTATGATACGTTGTGATCGGTAACTTTTAGTTTAAATAAAATATATCTCTACTAATATTATAAACCGAAAGTTTGTGAGTATGGGTGGATGTTTGTTACTCTTTCACGCAAAAACTACTGAATGGATTTTAATGAAATTTCATAGAGGTAGCTGACGCCCTGGATTAACACATAGGCTCCTTTTTATCCCGAAAAAATGTGGCGGCTAACACCGCGGGGCGCAGATAGTATTCATTATATACTCAATGAATGATTCACTTTTCCTTCCCGAAGAATTGGTAATATCCTGTTTGCTCTTGTTTTGTAATGTATCAAGCGGCAATTGTTAATTCAATAGTTAATTCTTTTACGACGCTGTTTTTGCTTGCAAGGTTTGCTGTAGCTGGGCATGTCCTTGTCACCTATTTTTATTGATGGAATACTGGTTGGATTTTAGTACTAACCTACGTTTCCACTACCCACGTAGCATGTTTATGACTTTGTTAAGGCTTCGTGTCAGCACGGCAGGTTTTTTAGAACATTAAACGAGAATCTTCAGATATAAATATCCGGTTTCGCATTTCCAGTTAAATCGTCTTTGAACCTTTTTTAAGATCTGGGTTAAATATCAAATAACGCAACTTTATGAAATCATACAATTCAAGATAAGTTCAAGTACTTTATGATAGAACATAATACAGGCTTTCGAGAGAATGTTAAAGGAAAAATATAGCAGAAGCAAAACTTACGCCAATTGTAGTCCTTTGTAAAAATACTGTTAGTTGTTGCTACAAAGAGTAAAACATAATATGTCTATGTAGGTACCTATACGTATAACATTCATCGTCGGAAAGGACGTCATAAACTAAGAACATAAATCCCTACAGAAAAGTAGCGCGACAAAAGCTACAGAATTTCATAAAGCTTTTATTCAATGGAATTGTACGTTGCTTGGAGAATCCCACTCTGGATCTACGCCGGGATTGAATGGACCAATGAGATTAAAAACAACTACCTACGTTTTTAATATTTCTAAAGAGAAGTCCTTCAATGTCGCAATTTTGAATGTTTTTATACATATAAGTATACCTCTAAGATGCTAAAGCTTGATTATACCGTTAAACAGAATTTATTAACTTAAAAATCATTTTGCCTTTATTCAAGAAGCCTTTGGGTGATTATCATCATCAAGGCCTCCCTTAGAACGCCACAATAAACGACAACATGCCAATTGCCTCCATTTCTTGGGTAATTAGGTACATTATATTCCTTGCAGTTGACTATCGACAGAAGTTGTTAAGAAGTAGCTACATTCTATTATGTAGAATACGAATAATGTATAGAACCTGTGGGAATGGCCTATTTACCGAAAAATATTGCAGCGTCTCTTAAGGTGTTTCAGTTTTATTTCACGATACGGAAAAGGCTTTGCTATGTGCCTTTTAGTAAAAAAATTCGTAGAAACAGTCCGAGGTATAGAAAAGTGCTGATAAATGGTAATAGGCTCCTGTTTGTTACCGTCTTTGGCTGAAAGTGGGTGTCACCCTTGATGCAAAACCTACGGCAATTATAATAAAAATAATTTCCATGTATATTTATTTTTTATTAATTAGGCCACTTAATTATCAAAGTAGTTTCAACTATGTACCAATGGATAGATCGATATGTAGATATTATTTTTTAAGTATGCCCATTATATAAAGCCTACAGCTCACGCCCAATAGGACATGAATGTAGGTACTTACGAAAAAATCTGTTCGTGTAGAAACTCATGATCAATATCAAAATAAAATTGGCTTCGACGTTAGTTTTATGATTCTGTAATCCCATTAAATGTATTAGTGGTTAGGTTTAATACGAATATGAAATTGCTGCTCGCTTATTTTATATTTGTTTATCAAATTAGTTATATTGTTTATCAATGTGTAGGTAGATTCAAGCTTAGCATGCCATGGGCAACATGCTATAATGACACCAAAAGTCATATAGTAATATTGATAATTATAATTACTAGAGACGTAAAATATAGAATGTTATTTCCAAAATACGTTATCAAGTTACGTCACAAAAACGATATTAACTGAAAGCCATAACTTAATTGCGACTCATTTTGAATGGCGCAATCTTTTTTGTACTAAGTAGATTTCTGTGAAAAGTTAGTCGATAAGGCTTATTATAATTCAGAGCGAGCGATGCGGTCAACGGCGACTGTGGCGATCGCGTCTTCAGCCGAGCAAAATAGCTGGCACGTGCCGGCTGACGTCATCATGTGCATACTGTGATATATCCTCTGTTCATGACCTCATATGTTTATTTACCGCATCCTTTGAGCCGTAACACGTTTGTGCCGTATTTTGTATGGACGTTCTCTTGGTTTTATTAATTTTTAAAATGCTGAATGTTGGTTTCGCATTTATATAACGTAAGCTTGGATCTCACACTCTAACGCCTAAAATTGTCAGATCTATCGAAGTCGCAAAGTAAGGCTGGTACTTATTGACTGTGCAATCAAGGCTCCTCATTAAAGAACGAACAGACTAAACTACGCTTGCGCGGCGAGCGTCGAAGTGCATTATGCTAGGGTAAAGAAAATTGAAGTGTTTACAGTAAGCTACATCTTTTTGACTGACCTACTTTCTTTTAAACATAAAGCATAATTTTAAGTGTCATGTTTATAGTTTCACTTAATTATCGGAACAAAGACAGTATGATTAATGTCTGCTCATCACACAAATATTTGCGTCGTGCAAAGCTTCAACCGGCATACAGTTAAGTGCTTCTTGCTGCCACTAATCGTGTCAGCCGTGTTTATCGGAACACACTTTGTAAACATTCTTGAAACTTTATTATTTTAACTGATGACAGTTAATTAAATACATTATTACTTTATTGTTAACATGGATGTAACTTTGGGTTTAGAACAATATGTTTGTTTATCAAAAACCAACTGACAAAAATATGTGTGACTACTCCTTATAGTTTTTAGATCTATTAGTCACTCTAAAACGTCCAAATAAATATTACGGAATTATATTATAGAACCCGTAAAAATGTTTTGTTTGATGTGACATTTTCCAGGTCAAAAGTGGTTACCTAGTTGTTTTAAGATGACAGCAGACTTATTAGAATAAAATGGCTTATTTCTTTTTACTTAATAGATTTATTAGACGAAATGTGTGCACTGGCGTATTTCTATATTCCCCTAATGGCGATAAAAGCATGGTGGTGTATACATTGTCCTTTTTTGTTTGCCTTTGAGTCCTACTGGTTTGATCAAGCTGAAACAGGAAAAATAAAAGGTGTCGGACATTATGATTGTTGTACATGATAGAGACACGTGTCTCTCCCTTTCGGTAAATAAGCAACAAGTTTCTAATATACATAAAATCACGCCTGTATTCCCCAAAGGGGTAGGCAGAGGTGCACATATAGTACACCCACATTTCGCCAGTTATGTTTTTAGGTCCCAATGTAATAGGGGGCGAGCCTATTGCCATCAACTGGGCACAAATCCAGACTCCGTGCTGCTATTGAGAATTACCTTATGGAAAAACCCAGTAACACTGCCCGACCCGGGATTCGAACCCAGGACTTCGTGCTCAGCAGTCGCGCTTAGCAACCACTAGACCAACGAGGCAGTTTCTAATATATATGTGGTATTAGGAAGTGTGTAACATAAAACTTTTTGTTAATTGAGATATTATTACAGATTTACTTTGTTTAAATGTAACCTTTTACTAACGTAAGTGTTATCTTACGAACTTTTCCTTGTAAGTGATTGAAAACTTTGATAAAATTCACGGATGTACATATACAGAGAGCAGGATCTTTCCCTGGCGATATTAGCATATTAAAGTGATCTGCATACAAATACCCTGTCTTAGCAGTGGGGCACGGCAGTGTCGCGGTCGACGCGTTCGCGAGACACACTGAAAGGGTATATTAAGAAAAAAGAAAACAAAATGTAAGAAGAAAGCAGCGAAGTATTAAACCTTTTACCTGCGTATTCTCTACCTTAATAACTTAATTATGGTATTGATGTGCCTAAAAAAATATCGCATACAAATGTCGCCTAGGGAAAACGCGGCTTTGTCCATTTGCATAGTCAAAGTACTCACGTTAGATAATGGTAGAGAGCGTAAAAATGTTACCATAATCAACAATTGCATTCACATCAACAAATTACCATCGATCGCGACGTTGCCAGCTCGCTACATACTTCACCCAGTAAACGTTCGTAAATGAATACTGTAAACATCTGTGACTAGCATTTAAACAAGTTGTTTTTCAAAACACTCCATTCAGACGCTCGTACCCTGTTCACTTTCAACATAAACATTTAGATTAGAAATTTAATCTTGAGTAAACATTACCCAGCGCTCACTGTATTTAAAAAGCTGTGTCCTTCCGTCCCATTCATAGTATATTATTTATATAGTACTTTTTTACTTGAATGCTCCTAAGACTCCATGATCTAAACCTATTTTTAAGGACATATATTGACCTATGGTTTAGCTGGGCAATTTCCGCACTTAGCCGCGTAATTGGGGCATTGTGCGTATGTTTAACTATAATAACGAACAGTGTTTAGTGCCAAAAACCAAACAAAGAATTGCGTAGTAATATCGTCTTTGCTACGAAAATTGTAGCAGCTGTAGCAACGAGGCGACGCGGCGGCGCGGCGGGTACGGCGCGCGGCGTAGCAAACTATTGCGCTACGAACTTAAGAATTGAGCGTAAATATTCCAACACCGACAATGGCATAAATGAATGTCATTGTTAGAATATGATTCGTATATTTTTGTTTTCATTAGTATTTGTGTAATAATACAAATATATATTTTATGTATGTACAATACACCTTTCGACAAGTGCATTTTAAATACCTTCGCCATTTTACTTTTAATAAGCAATCATGAATCTCGAACATGGTCTCTGATTCAATTTAAAACGCGGCGTATAATGTAGTCTCGTATGTGCAGAATATCCTGTCAGGCATGATCTAATTATTTAGTTAGTTGGAGACACGAGTTAACACAATAAACCGCTGCAGTTCGCTATGACCGCAAACAAGCCCACTTTGTGACGATCACAGAACCACGGCCTGAGTAATAATTTAATTTATTATTTTGTTACCTCCTCACCTTTCGCTGGCTGACGTCATAATTCTACGAACGGTTGAACCGACTTGTAAACTTCCTGAAAATGTTCACCTGTCTTGTATAAAATTACAAAACAGACACGCGATAAGTTTGAGGTTTTTCGGATGCCAACGTGAAATATAAATTATTCGACGTACCATGGACCATATATCACACCTACCTAGAAATGATGACATCATCAACAGGAGAATGAAATAAAACTAGTAATTGACTTCTGACACTACAGAATACATTCACTGAAATGTATTGGTTAACTAGACGGCCATATTTCTTAGACGACGCGCTTTATTGAGCCGTTTTTATTACGAAGGGTCTACTAGAAACAAAACCGTTTTTACACGCTTTATATTAGCTTCACTTGTATGTATGTATGTTTGTTTGTATGTTTGTAACCGACTTCTTTGGGCGCGATTTTGACCCACTTTAAACGGCTAGATTTCGTTCAAACTTTGTAGATTTATCGAGGACCGATGACAATACACTAATTTGATAAAATTATTTAATAATATAATTAATAAAAAGTATTAATTAATAAAAATAGCATAATTACAGCCCGCAACACAAACGCCCTCTGCTAAGCCGCTAGTCGCTACGGTAAAGTTCCGTGGTAGCTAAGCGTCGCGCGCGTGTCCCGACTCCAACGCCCTCTGCTAAGCCGCTAGTCGCTACGGTAAAGTTCCGTGGTAGCTAAGCGTCGCGCGCGTGTCCCGACTCCAACGCCCTCTGCTAAGCCGCTAGTCGCTACGGTAAAGTTCCGTGGTAGCTAAGCGTCGCGCGCGTGTCCCGACTCCAACGCCCTCTGCTAAGCCGCTAGTCGCTACGGTAAAGTTCCGTGGTAGCTAACCGTCGCGGGCGCCGAGACCGGCTCGCGTTAAGGTAAAGCTTCGTGGTAGCTAACCATCTTAATAAAAAATAGAAAATAAATAATAGTTTAAAAAAACTAAAAAACACGCTTTTTATCGAAAACCGAACTAAAAAATAGAAAATAAGTTTTAATCAATTTAAATTAAGAATAGTGTTAAAAATTTCAATAAATATAAATTAATAATAGTGTGAATAAAAACAAAAAATATTTTATTTAAAAAAGCGTGGGGTGCATGGTGTCAATAGTTATAAATATTTTATTGACAGATACGAGTAGAGTGATTATCACTTTGATAATATCTTAAAAAGCACCCCACGCTTTTTTTAAATAAAATATTTTTTGTTTTTATTCACACTATTATTAATTTATATTTATTGAAATTTTTAACACTATTCTTAATTTAAATTGATTAAAACTTATTTTCTATTTTTTAGTTCGGTTTTCGATAAAAAGCGTGTTTTTTAGTTTTTTTAAACTATTATTTATTATTAAGTTCAACGTACGAAAGTAATGCCAATTACATGATCTTTTAAATGAATTAACATTTTCCTACCAGTTTTATACTGACACAAAGGACGTGCGCCCTTTGTGAAGAAATACCGGTAATGATTAGTTGGTAGTAGAAGTAGAGTGTAGGCATAATTAGTTTGTGCGTACATCCGCCATTGTTTATTAGCTTAAACCATAAAATTATATGTATGCGGTCCCTCTTAATATTCCTCTTCACAATTAACACTTGCTATTAAGTCTGTGTTTGACCCTTTATGACTCCCATAGTTGTAAATGTTGATTCAGTTAGACATGATTTTAGAGAGGAGATTAACACATAGTGAGAACTTTGACTGCCTCGTTTGTCTACTGGTCGTTAAGCGCGACTGCTCTCCCTGCTGGTCCCAGGTACGAATCCCGTGTCGGGCAGTGTTATTGGGTTTTTCCATTAGTTAATTTTCAATAGCAGCACGGCGTCTGGACTTATGTCCGGTTGATGGCGACTGGTTCGACCCCTATTACATTGGGTTCTTTAATATAACTGGCGAAATGTGGGTGTATTTTACAGTCACCTCTGCCTACCCCTTCGGGTAATGCAGGCATGACGTTGCGTTGATATTACAAATTTACATTTTTTTTTTTACATTAAAGCATCACTTAAAGATTGTACTTTCAATTCAAAACAACAAATTAAGTAGTCATGTTCACAATTATAATACACCCAAACTGGAACTATACGAGTTACAAGCATATTAATATAACAACGAATTATTGTATAAATAAAAACAATGTTATTGTATTTCAAAGTTTAATATGACACAAATATCTTCGATCGTCTTGCAGCAATATTTCTTCATTTGAAATACTCATTTAACTGGACTTGAAAAGGATTCTTCAATCGCAGCCCGTGAAGGCAGATAGATTGCTTTGCCCCCGTGCCGTTTTGTGATAGGTTTCATAAAGTTTGCTAACGAGCGAACTAGAGTGGACCACTTTATGAAGTGGGTTTATTGACTGACTCACATAACTATAGGACCATTAGAACATCGTAACTATAATCCCATTAGGCGTTTGAAATTACTACAGTTGTCAATTATCAACACAAATGTAAAAGCAAAGTTATGTAGCCTGCGAGATTTCGTATAATGGTGTAATAGTTTTGTGATCAGAAGCAGTGGTAAATTATAGGGCTGCCAAACATTTCCCTGGGTTAAAATATGAGCTAATTAAAAGCTAGGTTTGTTACTTTAGTCTCAGGTCTTTGCATTTTATTTTCTGCCCCCTTACTATGAACTCTTAAACTAGGACGTTTCCCGTTGAGTAAGCGAGATGCCACTCAACACTGCACGTAGCGGCGCGCGGCGTCTCGCTTCCACATCGGTAAATATCCTTCTTTAAGAGTTCATGGTCAGGGCCTGTATCGAGTCGATTTCAATTAATTTTAATATGTGTACTGGGCATTGTTTTTAAATAAAACAACAATACAATTTTATTTTAGAGTTTATTAAAGCCAGGAACACAAGTGTCAATAGTACAATTTGCTTTGTAAATGAATCAGACCCACATTGCAGTTTTAAAATCCAGCTGATATCTATACACGATTTGCTATGGTTTAACGTTTAGCTGACCACTATACACAATAAGATATGAGTACACCGATATAAACACTAATGTTTTATTATATTAGGATCTGCATAACATATCACACAGTAAACGATAGGACAACGAGGGAACAAGCACACGAAATGAGGTCTGCTGCTAAAATATTTTAAATAGATTTTATACCTTCTGAAAATATGCATGCTGCATCATATTATAGTCTCAAAATATTTTTATACTTTATTCTCCACTGTGAGAAGTGGCAACAGTAAAGTTGATTTTATAAATGTCTTTTTACAATCCAGATAATTATATGTTGAAGTAAAAAGATCATCGACGGGATACAACTCTTCTCATGAGCAATACGTTCCAAAATATATAGTTTTCAAATGTAAAATATATTGTATTTGAATAGCCTATTTAATTGACTTTCCAAAATGGTCTGTTTAGCCAAAGGATCGAAAATTTTGATATATTATTCCTATCAATTGTAAATGTAGGTATTTACCAACGTATCAAAAACAGCATGGTTGCGAAATTTTATCGATTACTTAGATTGGCGGCTCGTCGTGATGTTTCACGTACAGCAGGTATAAAGTTTTAAAATATATGTGTTAACACACGTTAAAAGCTCAGCGATATGGTTAGGAGCACTGGATATGACTAAGGTTTTAGTTTGGTGCAGTGGAGTAGGTATCCATCGATTACAATTTTAACTACAGTGTGTCGGCAAGTACACAGGAGAGCAGAAAGTTTACAACATCATCATATATTATATGGTTTTCTTATTTCTATGTAATATTTAAGGTCACACATAATTTAAAATTAAGATGTTTCTGAATTATATATACTGTGGTTAACCGGATCCGCACGGTGTTAGTATTTTCGTTACCCTTCACTAAAGTGTCATAGTCTGTGGACAACTAAGCTGAGTGGGTGCCTACTCGTTTAAAACTTGGATACCTTCTCGTACATTAATATACAACCCGCCACTCCACACACAAATCATTCTCTTTTTAATACAAATCCATCTCTTATTCTAATTGTTACATGTATAAAGTAGGTATATAATATTAATTCACTAATTTAAAACATCAATACATCATCTATTACAATAATATACTTGTATACATAGTGTACATACGTCACGTATAGTTATAAAATATATCTCGTAGGTACAATTAAATCTAACGATGAAAAATCAGTCGTCGAAGACAATGCATTTCATATATAATATAGTAATTTAAATTGTATGATCATTAATAAATAGATGCGACGGTTGTTAATAAAAAGCTCGTTTATTATGTATGTATCGCCAGCTATATAAAGATATATCAAATTTGTACAGTATAATGTAAAAAGTACGTTTTCTATTTCCCGAGCTGGTAGCACGCATCTACTATGATTGCTAGAATGTTTTAAGGGTCATTAAATAAACGAATAGGAATGTACAAATATATTTGGATAAGCCTTGCTATGATAAAATTTCCACACAGTTTTAACTAATGGGAAAGGTAATACTGATCTCTCCATCATTATTTTTTAAGGTTACCTTAGGGATGGTGACCTGTCTGGAATACAGGTTCCGCCTAGCTTAGGCTCTGTTCTCATTTATAATGCGAAATAATAACCTATTATAATACAATAATATATTGTCCAACAACATTTATAAGGAATTAAATAAATTTATGTAAGTTTATTAACATTTTCTTTATTACCTAAACTTCTACAGGCGCACCTATCTAAATACGTGGTGGATATCAAAAGCTGTATTTTATAAATTATATAAATATACAATTAACAATGACTGGTATAAGCTCATTGTTAGCGGAAAGAAGGTAGCAACACATTTAAACACCTATAGTGAGAATAATTTCTCGAATATAATTATAACAAGTATTATTATGCCCTAAATAGATACATTTAATTAATCTGGGGACAGGTATAAGATATATCTCAAGTGACATGTTTCGGGAATCACAATTAGATTGTTGATATAAATAGCAATTATTACATTGGTATATATTTCCAAGTGGTATGCTCTACGAATCACATTTATATAATAGTGTATATTGAATAACGACTGTATGAACATTTATTATAACACTGTGACAAAGCTACTGTATTATATTTCTAACACCGTATATTTCTTTTAAAAAGTGATCGATAGCAAAGTCCATGTAAAAGATGAGGCAGGTGGGGACAGGAGCACGTATGTGAAAATGTTAACAACGAGCCTTAAAGTACTTGGTCGGGAACTTCTAATAGAGACTAACGACTAGGACATAAGCTCCGAGGGTGCGTACTAACTCTATACACATATAAATGCATTGAAATTACACATACACAATAGTTTATACATACATATTCTCTCATGAGTTCAAGAATTACACAGTCTTTGTATTATTTCATATGTTAATACTGATGACGTGTCTATATCTTAACAATAATAAATAGGTATGTACTCAATAAACTAAATTTTGATTTAGAAAATATCAAGTTCATTTTTTTGTAAAATATTTGTATATATTGTCGACATTTTAATGGACGTTGTGCGTAAATACAAGAACATTATAAAAATAATAACGAAATATAAGTAGTAAGAAATAGATGCTTGAAACTTCTTAGACGCAACTTATTGTTCAGCGAATCTTAACTTTTGTTTCTTGACGAAGTCAATGGCCAGTTTGTCAGTGGTGCGTGACTCCAATATTTGTAAGATGGGATGATCTAAAAATAAAGTTTGTATGAGAAGCTTACTATAAGGACGGTGGAATTATAACAGTCATTCTCAACCTGGCTTTTAAGTACCTACCTATTCACTTTTCAATCAAAATAAACCATTTCATATAATTGGAATGAATAAAGGCTTCTTCTGCAAAATTTTATGTGTAACGAACATCAAAGACCGATTTACGTAAATAAGTTATCTGAAAGGCCGCGGAATTACTTGGAAATTGCTTATTGAAGTTATTAATTAGGACATTGAGTGAAAATTTACCTTAAACAAACGAGTTATTATTTGGAATTAAATAAAGATTAAATTGAGGTCACATCTAAGTTCATCTTTTGAGCTTCAGCCGTTTATTACCGCTGAAGTTATCTACTCGTCGAACACAAAGAATCCAGAGTATTAAATGTTAATAGGTCTTAATAGAGATTAAATACTTCGTGCATAACTGCCTCATCAATTTCAATTTGCACAAATGACCCAATTTTTATTAATTAACATTATACTATTTTCAAAAATGTTTCTATTGTATTTAACTACTAGCATTCCCTAAAGAATATCAGTCATTTCAATAACACTTATATATAAGACGTAGCTTTAAATATTAATTCTGTGACGTAGTGGTGAAAGAAATACTATAGGTACCTACCCCGTTCTACCCAGAGGCATCTACAGGTAGTATTACAAACACAGTGGCATCGACTGCATGATCGTCCATCAATTACCTCAATGACAGGTAGCTCCCCGTTAGTATAAATTTACGTTCCGTGTCACTCTTTTCACCGTAATACCCGGTAATACTGAGTGATGTGATATCGTAACTACGGTTATGGCGGTCTACTAGCACTGATTATTTTGTTAGGTTGAATGAAAATTATTATGCGCACCTAAACCATGTCCCGAATCTGTTGCTGTATTTTGCTTGCCTTCAAAGGCAAAAGTCTAAAAACAATTATGAAAAGAGATACAACAAAAAGCTCTTTATTGTTAGGGGTCTAAAGTATACTTACTGCGGTCGTGCAGCTGCATGAGCGGCAGTTCGATGGGGCGCAGGGGGTCTGGTGGCGCGTGGCTGTTGACGCCGGGCACGCGCGCCAGCGACACGAACGCTTCGCCGGCGAAGTCATCAGCCGTCAGCACGTCGCGGTCCCACACCGACAGCGCCAGCGCCGCGCCACTGCATCGGCACGAGTCCAGGGACACGCCGAACTCGAAGCATTCGTCCCAGATCGGGTTCAGCGTTTTCTAAACCCATCCGCTATGTTATAACACAAGCTAACGAAAGTAAAACAACCTCTTTACCTACACCTTTTCCGTTCCGTCGTGGATAAAAATGGCTAACGATCATTTAATAGATTAATCATTAAATGTTCAAAAACATGTGGTTTTTGGCACTCGGGATAAATTTGCACCTATTGTTATATACGGTACAAATTTATATCACAAGACTTATAAGTTAAACAAAAAACACGAAAAGAAATTGAATAAAACGTGTAGATTTATATTTCGATTTGCGTGGTCTCACCTTTTGCACGTTGGTGCTCTGTTCATGGGCTTTGGGGAAGAGTCGTTTGGGTAACAACTCGATCACTACAAACGGATCGCTTAAGCCGTTGGGGTCGAGCGGGATCACGTCGCGCGCCGATAGAACCTCCACACACAGCGAGTCGTGATTGAAGTACACTCTAATGGACAAATGTATATCTTTAGCTCACGTTTACGCAAATATTTGGACGAACAATGGACTAAAAACCTAGTGCTTATATTGTGCATATGTAGGTAGAAAATTATGGAAGCGCATCATATATAATCTACATTTGTTGGTTTGTTCGTAACTCATTCGTAATCCTACGTGACACTGATATCCTAAAAGGGTAGCAATAGCAATTGGCCCAAAGTAGATTAATACCATAAAAACAATCCACAGCTTACTAGCATCTTTTGATTGTGGTTTTATATGTATTTGTCTTTTTGTATCGTTCCTACACTACGATGAGTTTGGTGTACCCTCAAAGTCACTCGGGAGTAGCCGGGGCTATCAGATATGCCAGATACAGCTCCGCGTTACATAATAATAATGGACAGAAAGAGATGAGATGAAAGAAACCAAACCATATGAATGTAACGAAGAGCATTCTTGTATCATGCCGGGTCACGTTCAATTTGACTTGAAATCAACCCAATCGTTTGCGTATTTCAATTATATAAATGTTGTGCTTTGAAATGGCTGTATAATATTGGAAACTAACAAGGTCTTAAGGGCACTAACTTCCACGAGTACACGACGTAGGTTGTCTGTCATATTCAGATTGTAATATAGCAACGCTCAAGGAGGTTTGAATAATGTAGAGCTACAACACAGGCTGTACACTTCACTATAGCTACAATATCAAAGTCCTTTTAACTATGTCGTCTGTAAAGTTTTCTATAACATTTATAGTCATTGAAAACACCTGTGCACCTCTCAGCTAAAATATATTTCTCTATTAACGAATGTTAGTACCTACTTCCATTTTTATCTTTGAGTTATACGCTGGTTATAAAATACTACGAATGTGGCAAGTTTCAGCTCAGTGCCTCCACCCATTCTATAATAAAACAATGTTATCGCCGGTCGTACAAGTGACTGATTTAATAAGGGTTGGACAAATGAGTGACTTAACGGGGTGCTGTTTACGATGCTGATCAATTGGAATAGACGAATCAATTATGTTCGATATTAACGAGCCTACATGTATGTATACATTTTTGTTCATGTTGTCGTTGGTCTTATATACCGATATCTTAAGCTTTGTATAGCAGGTACTCTTTATTATTTTTTTTGTTATTTTTGGCTTATTATCTATTCAGATACGTCAACACCATAGTAAGTACTTGTATACAAGTTAGATGTAGGTCATATTTTCTTTGAATATTATTTCAATATACTCTTCGTTTAGCTATAAAATATAAACAAACACACAGTAGTAAACAGTGATATAAATCGGAATACGTCCTGACGTCATAAAATACTACATATATTGTTATGTCGGTATCACTAGGTCTTCAAACTAGCGCAACAAAATGTATTCGATCCAAATTACTAACATGACAGAGAGCGATGGAGCGCCGCCTTTTAAACATAAAACGAGGAGAAAAATTCAAACCCAAATGAATGGATGTGGTGTGACATTATGACATAAGAGCTTCACGTTAAATAGAAAAATCCGTTGCAAGGAAAAATACTCGATTAATCAATTAAATATTGATGTCAATATCACCGGAGATATTACTTTTTTGAAGTATGAACTGTATCTAAAGAAGGTGTAAATAATCAATATAAAGCAAGAAAACTTACTTAGAAAACCTTTCTTCAAAACTAAAATAATAACACATTTTTATAAGAGGTTTAGGAGACAATCGAATTGTGTATAGTAGTAGTTAGAAGATGTATTAATACTCACCGAACGAGAATAGAGCCGTAGGGCGACGGTATCGGAGTGCGAATTTGTTCAGCAAGTCTATCAGCCAACCACAGCTCCAGTAGTTTCTCAGTGGGGGCCTGGTGATATTCCATCCTTTGTTCTACACGGAACCACTCGGCATTGTGCACCTCCGACATCGGCAGACCTAAATAGACATCGATTAACCATTGTTTACCAACTAAGCCGCTTACGACGTCCGTTGGCGAGTTCCTAACTCTAGTACCAACTTCATAAACATTTTAACAAGTTACGAACTACGAGAATATTTTATTTTACAAAGTTACTATGTAAAATATCTTGTTAAGTCGTCATTTTTTTTAAATGAACTGATGGCTGTTCTTTGTTAGCTTAATTGTGAACTTTTAACTTTTTAATAGGATGAAATTGTGGTCTTTATTATATTTTCAACAGAACACCGCAATCGTTTAAGGAATTGTACAAAATCATTCTATGACATAAATAAACTACGCATTTGTGTATAATTTTATTTAAATTTAATTAAATATAACGTTTAATATATATTTTGTATTCATAACGTTGGTATTTAAAAGAATACAGATTCTGTGAACAGTGAACGTAGGCTAGTTGATACGTAAACTGCTGAGAAGCAATTTAAATGTATCGTTATTGTAATCATTGCAGGCTTGTTAAAGTTTATGGCGAGGTTGTACCACAAAGGTTGTTCTTGTTTGATTGCACAAACAATCGTGTGTACTGACTGTGATTGAATCTCAATATTTGGGAAATGGATGAATCTATTGTAATCGAACGATACCCAGTCCTATCTGAAAAAACCGACTTTTAAATTACTGAATATAGGAAAGTCCAAGTTACACCGGTTAAAACAAATCTAACTTTTGCAGCTTTACCGAAAAGTGAATATTTCGGAGATTATTACATAACGAGGTGAGCATTCCAACGATTATGATATAATCGATCAACGTCACCGCGCGACACTACGCCGCAAAATAATATAG
Organism: Abrostola triplasia; assembly: GCA_946251915.1. Taxonomy (NCBI): domain Eukaryota; kingdom Metazoa; phylum Arthropoda; class Insecta; order Lepidoptera; family Noctuidae; genus Abrostola; species Abrostola triplasia. Next base: position 6,654,761 of record OX276433.1, read on the forward strand.
AACAAATATATTGTGCGAATAATGAAATTTTGATGGAAAATAATCGAAAAAATTCTACCGGCTCACAAAATTATAAATATGAATAACCTTTTCCTTCAGCGTGGAAAAACTCGGCAAGCAGATCGAGAGCCTCTCGCAACCTGTGGTGGTAGACGCGCGGGCGCTCAGCACCGCCGGCGTCGGCTTGAGACGACACCTCCTTGAGCACGCCGCTCCAGCAGCCAGCCAGGGCGCGAGTGAACGCACGCGGCAACAGCCACGTGTTCAGCGAAGACAGGTGCTGGTCCAGATACTCCAGCAGAGGAGTGATGGCCTAGCGCAACTTGGATATGTCATCTTTTCCTTTGTTATGTATTCAACAGGACTGAATTTAAATAGATCCCTTTAAATTATTATTGGCTTATTATTGCTTTTAAGTATTATTATTATTATATCCTGCTACCTATTTACAAATGGTGTGATAACAACCTGTGTCGTAGGCAGTGTATCCGGTGACCATGCGAGATGGAAGACGGCTTTCCTGAGCGGTGGGCGAGTGCGTGCGGCCAGGGGAGCTGCAGCGCGCGAAGATCGTGCGTCCAGCGTGCCGAGTGCGCCTCGCACCAACTGACGCGCGTTGTCGTCGTTGGCACTATAATAATTATCATCTAAGTCCTAGGTCCTTCAAGAGACTCGGCTTACTATTCTGAATACGGCTATGTGTATTAAGGACCAATGCTATGAGACTAGAATTTTTAGCGCATATATGTACGTAACGTCTACTTATGCAAATATTCAACAATTTATATTGAAGACGATTTGCTATTAACATTCGTGTAACAAATTTGCAAGCTTTGGGCTAGCCCTACTAGTAAGCAAAACAATGAATATTTCGTACATTTTGAATTCAATTCTATCATAAAATTGTCTATTTTAACAGTAGACATATTTCAGATGTAACATGACATGCACCTGAAAATTGTAATTGATATGTCGAGCTCACAAATTGAAATTCACAGAACTGTTAACAGTAACTGGTGTACATTTCACGTAATTAATTGTCAGGTATCAATATTGGTTTATAAAGATCGTAATGTACAAACTTCTGATGGAGTTTCTACTCAAACCGAGATAGTTTTCAAGTTGTTTTAGTTTTAATTAAGATTTATGGGCTACTGCGTGGTAAGTATTTGCGTTAGAACTTGTAAGTACTAGCAGATGTATAGCGTCGAGATGAGAAAAGATTTTGAACAGCCTCTTATTCCAGACAAGTTCTACCATTAACACGAGATAGCTGTACCCCAAGGCGATTTGTTCGTAAGGAACAATAAAAGTTCGCGTGGGAAGCTCAATGTTGTGCGTCTCTACAAAAAAATTAAAAGCTAACGCATTTGGAAAGCTCGATATTCTGTTTCGATAGCAACGTCATGCAGTATATAACATTAAAAAACCTGTCTTTAAGATGCCTGCTCGTACCACTGTAATAAGATAGCTATGAATTAGTTCAGCGTATAACTTCTCAACGGTGAAATAGTTTCTCCGATACGACGGAAATCTACACTGTTATTATTTTCAGCTCGAATGAAGAAGCTGTGCAGCTGAGCGTTTCATGTTCTATAAATCGCTGCACGTCAATTTCTAGCACTTAGACTACGACTTAAGCGTAGTCGATGCTAATATGAACTCTATAATGATATTCGCAAGATATATATTCGTTTGTTGGGAATTTATTAAGTTCATGCTTCGCAGCGTGTCGTGAGACGGGCGTAGAACGCATATTCACGGTCCAGAGATTAGCTCGCACTTACATGTGTTCGTCGTCGTACTCGGCGAGAGAGCGGCGCACATATTCCAAGTTGTTCACGATTGTACATATTTCCTCTGTCGTTTTGTTTTGACCTGCGATAAGTCTTTACGTAAGTCTACGTTCTATACACAAGAAGGCTTTGTGAAAAAAAATCAATAGAAAAGTACAGCTGTGGGCGATGGATGTAGGCGGCTTGTAAATTGGAATATGTACCTAAGTACACATCAATACCAGATCCCGTCTGGCAAATGCTAAATTTAGTTCAGCTATTACGTATTTAAAATTAAATGATATATGTTATTTTACATAATTACGCGCAAAATAATTAAAGGTGAGATGCCGAACAGTGTACAGTTACACCTAAAATTAAATGATCTGCGGTACATGACAGATTTAGGATACAAAGCGCTCTGTGTACTGAGTCATAAGAAGTCTACAATTTTTTTTAAAGATTTGAATTAGTCGGTGAAGTGGATTCTATGAATGTTGAGGTCAGTACTTACCGTGGTTCTCGTAGTAGCCCTGGTCAGCTAGCGCGCCATGGACCAAATCTGCGTAATGTAGCGCGGTGGCGCACGCGGCCTCCAGCAGACGGATGCTGCCGCCTGCTGTGCACTCCTCTGCACCGCCCACCGACCGCCACACCAGGCGCATGTGGTAGAGACTACCAACACACATATTATATTATGCTGGACTGTAAAAAAGGACCTCTAGACTAACGGCCGGTCGCAGCCGCGTGAGATCACACCCATCACAATAGTCTCGTGACGCTTGATGTAATAATTTATGACCGCAATCTTTGAAAATCTGCCTGTATAAAGAATAAATAAAAAACTCTAACCTAAATGCTATAAAACAACCAGTCCATGCCTGATGAGGCTTCGCTAAAGGAAAAGTGACTGAACCTAACAACCCAATCAATAAACTTGGTGGTTGGTGATGGACAGCGACAAATTGATTGTGAAAACTTCAGCGGGGCATGTTTACGCATAAGTAAGTCTCATTGCCGTCTCTAATAAGTGCCAATTAGTTTAAACTCTGTAAAAAACCGGTCTGCTCATTTATTGTATAATATGGGAATTGTAAAGTTCATTTTTAATACAACGCAGTTACATGGGACAACCCACAGAAAGTGACAAAGTGGACCTATATACCGACATCATAATGAAAATAGAACATGAAAGTGAAAAGTTGGAAAGTCTAACACACGGGTGGCGTCATGTACAAAAAGCTTATTTAACCAAGGGCACGCCGCCCAGTACATTTTTACCCAGATAAGAGTGACAAAGTTAAACACGTTCCGCTAAAACTGGACTTTAGTATACCTACTAACCTACTCTTTACACGAGTAGGTACATAAACTTGTTATTTAAATGGGAAAGTCAACTATGTAAGCTCGAGTTTCGCGGGACAGTGTTTCCAGAATCACCTGTCTAAGGAGTAGGGTAACGCAATAAACTTCGAAGCAGAAATTCCTGGATATTATATTTCTAAAGTTATGATCTTTTTATTAATTTCATACTTACGAAAGTTTGGCTTTAGGACGAGAACTGATTTGAACATTGGGTGTAATTTACTTATTACTTCTGTAAAAGCTTTTCTTTTGCTTAGTTGGTTTTGCTTTTATGTCTGTAACATATCATTTTAGGCTGAAGCACTTTCAATATTACCCTTGTCACGTGTACGGAAGGATAGAAAATGCCGACTATTGAAACAAAAATTGGTGTTGAATGACACAAAACAGGTGCTAGGTATTGTGTTACCTTTAAAAAAATACGTGATCTGAAAATGTTAGGAGAGAGCATCTGCAATATGTGTTAGAAAATCTACACAAACAAAATTAAAGGTTGAAAATGTTCTTCGTGTCTTACGACGTCAGCTCATACATTAATATGGCTGAGTTAGCAGCTTGCCTATGTCTACAAATTAAGATCTGATGATATAGCCTAACCTTTTCATAAAGTTAAAGTTTAAGACAACAGAGAAATCGTAAAGTAACAAAGACGGTAGTGTTAGTAATGGTTTAGATTGTAATTATGTAAATTTGGGTACCTACCAAGCTGCCGTATCCACAGATGAGGTGCTGTGCTTCACGAGGTGCTCGCCTTCCACAGGCCGGTCTGAAAATAATTTGTGTCACAAAAGCGAACACTAAACAATATACTGTTCACAGATGAACAAACATAATACAAGTCTACCGCACATGTGTACATTAAAATTAAAATGATTTTCATATTCTTACCGTTCATGCTTCGTTGTGATACAATAATATTGAGAAATGCGTCTGTAAATGTTTGTATTACTCAATGCGGGTAAAGATTTGATTTTAATATAGCACAGACTTGCATAAATAGCTCGGAGCCTTTCCGGAAAGTAATTACGGTTGTTGGGTATCCGATACCAACGTCTGTTGATCAATTAGAGATTGGTAAAACGTCTTTGATGGAATGTTTTTATTTTATTTTGATAGCTTTGGATTTAATTATAGAGATATTTTCAGTACATATATTGTTTCCGAAATCCATACGAATATTATAAATGCCAAAGTAACGCTGTCAATCTGTCTGTTACACATTCCCGAGTAAACCGCTGGACAGATTTCGATGAAATTTGGCATGTAGAAAGTTTAATACCCGAGAAAGGACATAGGCTACTTAACAAAAGCTATTTAAATATAAAAATAAAGATTCCAGAAAATAGAATTTTAATAGATCTTAGATTTTAGAAGGCGGTGTGGTTTGTATGCGTATGTCAAATATACGTATAATAACAATTTACAAGCAGTCCTTTATTTGTCTCAGTCCAATAAAACGTTTCGTGTTACGGCACAGTTAGATTTTGATGTTTATCTAAATGGCCGTCCGCCCTAACGCGGGGTGTGAACCTTCGCCTTTTGCCCCGCAACAGCGGTAGTGCGGCTTTCGAAAACCACATCTTTTTATTCCCGGTTACGTTACAGTTTCTTTTGATATCATACACGAGTTGCCCCTTGGAGGTTTTATATTTAATATCCATTGCCTTCTCCATATGTTTGAAATAGTAAATATTTCACTTTCTTGATCTCTATACGATATTTTAATTGGATATTAATTATATTCGTGTATTCTTAATTCAACTTCGTAAGTTAACACGTTAGCTAATCACTGGTGTTTACAACCAGTTAACACGATAGTAGTAATTAGGTACGTGTGCTTTATAAGTGCTCTCGCGATTATTATATTGTACACGAGAAAATTATCACACACTTGTTGGATAGAGTATGGTAGTAATAAGTTTTACGTTCGTGCCTCTTATCTGGCGCAATTAATTTACACTATGCTATAAACTCCTTTGTGCCTCGTATAGCTTTTATTATGAGAGGAGTATTTTAAATGTTTAAAAGCTATCAAGGAGGTTGGAAATTAGGTAACAACTGAAACATCTGTCGGGAAAAGTTAATAAAGAATTTTTTAATGAAGTGTAATTAAAATGTTTAAATTAAGAGAAACCTTGGTATTTAACCGCACCTGGCGAGACAGTAACTACGACGAATTTTTGTGCTCCTCTCAATCCGGGCAAGCAGTTGTACAAGTATAATATAAAAAAACATACAGACTTGACTCCAAAATAGTTTTAGAAGCGTTAAAACAATACCGGTAAGTAAAAGATATATTTAGCAAGCATGATACACATCCTTTAATAAATGAAGGATCATATAAGAACTTACCAAGTTCGACGGCTGCTCGAACTCTTTGCAAGGCCATCGTTTTGGTGACGGCGAGCCAGCGATCGATCAGCGGCTCGAACCACCTGCGACCACAACAACATTAGCATAGCGAAGTGTAGGAGGCCGCCTATCGCTATCATCGACTACGATTCCGATGCTCCTTAATTACTATTAATTATCAAGTAACCTACAGCTACATACGAGTTATCTACACCTTTACTTCGACCGCCGTTCCAGTAAATAGTAGAGCATCAATGTTTCTTACAAATAACTGTGTAATTTGATACAACTTTGAGACCGAAGCGCGAAGTCAGCTTTGGTTTAAGAGAGTTATGACAGAGGCATCCAAATATTCGTTTCTAAATAAACCGCAATAAAAAACTGTCCACTTGCAAACAATATATTGTTTGGAATTTGGAACTGACAGTACAATTCATTCCAACGCCCTAAAATATAAAAAAAAATATCTATGTAGGACTGAAGGTCCTGTACATTTTATTTTATGCGCTCATGTCGCAGAGATCGAAATAAACCAAGTTGCTTTTCGATGCAATGAATATTTTATAGCGTATGGTTTTTGTGGCTCGCCGCAAAACTCATGAGAATAAAATGACAGTTTGTCGTATTAATAATTGTACCTTTAATTAGTTTTCTAGTTTATTAAACTTAAAACGATATTCCCTTTAGTGTGAAATTCAATGGTAGTTATCTATATATCACTGTGATTTACTAATTTGATAGCTAACTTATTAATTTGGACATTTACAAATAAATATAATACTAAGTTTTGGGTACTTTATTCCATGAAATAGCAAAAGAAGTATTGCATTGAAATTATTAGTTCCAATTCTATTTTGTAATGGATGCCTTTGTCATAGTGTTTGGATTTCAATCAATCATTTGTCACAAGCAACTGCCCACGTGCCGGTAAACTAGCCGGAAAACCGGGATTTACGGTAACGTTCAATTCATACGGTGTGACAGATCTGCGCCGATCGCGTTACTGTGATACTATTAGGTGTTTCAACTGGATATCCGACAATGAAATGAAGTTTGTCAGTTGAATATGAGCGGTATTAATGGTAGCCTTTTGCACTAACAGAGCACGTCCCGGGTTGTTGAGGTGAAAATTTAAATCGCACGTAACGTCTTGAATGTTTTAGAATAATCGCGCTTCGTTAGTTTGCGGAACGAAATGTACGAATTCGGAAATTGACGAAAGTTTATTGACCTGCTACTATGTTTAGATGGAGAATCGTTTTAATAAGTAATACTGTACAGTCAGGGATCCACGGAACATTTTTAAATTGATTAGTTTCAAGCAAATTTTCCGTGAGCAGCTTCATTTTGATAAGACTTCCAAATTTTTCTCTTGCAAAAATTCTCGATTGTGGTAGCTAACAGGGGTAGCACATCAGACTAATGAAAGAAAAATTGTTCGTAAAACACAGTATCTATGCTGCTAAATGTAGTGAAATGAGTAAATAAGTACGACAGCAAAATAGCTTATTTCTGAATTAGCAACAAACAAAAACAACCTTTACTAAAAGTAATAGAGTTTAATAAATAAATACATACTTTTATTTATCTGTCCGAATTATATTATGCAATGAAAGCATTTACTACACACATAAACTATAGAATAAGTACTTACAGGTACGCATCGAGGAGTTGCGGTGGTGGGTCGTGCTGCGCATGTGGGTGCGACTGCGGCTGCGGCGCAAGAGACGCCGCCGCGCATAGTTCGCGCACCGCCGATAGCACTTCGAACGGCAGGGTCTTCGCTATTGTCACCAGGCATTCTAACAGAATAAAGGCAGAACATGATATTTTCTTAGGGAGCTCAGTTTACATTAGGTGTCTGTCCTTCTAATCCTGGTATAGTAATATTAACTCCGAACCCAGGAATACTTCACAAAACAGCACTTACGTTGTCGTTCATCGTCAAAACAACACTTAAATGTGCAGCTCCATTTGAGTCCATATTACCAGGTGTATGTGAGAACTTACAATATCGAGCTTCTCATTCAAACTCATAGATCATATTCTCAGAAAAAGATTGGTAACGCTTTTCATGTAGGTACTTGCGAGTGCGGATCAGAACGGATCATTTTAGTGCTGTCGTGTTCAGCATAAATTACTTAAAACGGACAATGAAGAACCGATTCAAGTGGTTTATTGATGTAGGCTATATATCAATAAGTTTATGGATACCAATAGGTATATAAAATTCAATCGTTTCGAAACTTAGAATTCGCACACCGCACACGTGCATTGATGTGGTAAATGTGCGCTATATAAATACAAGGATTAAACGTAATAATGCTTTTATTCAATAAATATGTTCATTTTCAGAATGTTTCAGATAAAATACGATTGTACCAGAATTCCTCTTGAATCCTGCCTGGCTGAAGTTTATTAATTTGCAATCTATATTTAGAGAAGTTAAAATTAATATGCTGCCGATATTGACCTTTGCGAAGCAGCCGAAGCCTTGCACCTTTAGGTCACGACATTTAAAGCTATTACATCCGCGAGCAAGATTAACACAATTTAAATGAAAAAATACAGCGTAAGCCAACGAAGTTTTAAATAGTCACGGGTTAGTTTTTATTTATGAAAATAAACTATTATTATTTGAATAGGTCAACGCAATATTATTTTTTTATATACTAATAATAGTAGCCATAGGAAAGATCGTGTTCTTTTTGTTAATGTTACAATAATAAAAAAGAAAGGAATCCATTCGTAAGGTATCCGTCGTATAAAACACACTTTCAGTTGTATATCTACAAAAATGTTTCGTTCGGACACTTCGGACATAGCAGACGGTTACTAAGTTACGTATATATTTTCCCCAGACATTTTTTTACCCGATACCGTAGTGTCATAAGTTGGGTAAAGTCTGGGTCCACTCATGTAAGAAATAGAAAACCCTTGAGAGCGATGTGCGTGAGTTGACCGAAATTGTTATGTATACCTTTCCTTTTTATGCATAGTTTTTGTATGGTGGATATAGATACATGTTCGTGGAGTGTTTTTGCTTACCCTCATTTGTTTGCTCGTCGAACATCGGTTCTTCCACAACACCGCACCAGCCCTCTACCACCCAGTGCTCCACACACAGCCTGACGTCTTCCGACAGCTAATTAAATTTTTTATAGAATTTAATCTATGTGCAGGGAGGAACCAGCCTTCTATGACAAGGTAATTTGCAACTTAAGCCGTATCTTAGAAGGATTCAGGAAAGTAATCTGCTACTTTGCGGGATAAGCATTTTGAAGCAAGATTCTTTTTTGTCGTAAATAAGAAATGTTATATTTTGATAAATTTTTATTTTAAACCGCCTTATACCTCTAAAATGTATCGCTTTATGTTGATATTACTTTGTCATGAACATTAAGAAACATATTATTAGAGGTAACACAAATAGAGTTTTGTCGAAGGATATTAAAATATACAGCAGGCAAGGACCCTGGACAAATCGTCAAGCCAAAATTAAAACTTTTTTCTTTCTAATTCCCGTGTAGTGCTTTTTATTTGAATTTAGTTTAAAAGTTAGAACATAACGCAGCTGTAGTGGGAAACAATTGCTGCGTGCACCACCGGTGTTATATAGGTACCTATGTATCATGAGAAACGCCACTTGCAAGTCCTTCGACGTAGAGGCGCGATCGACTAATTGTCCTAGAAAGTTATTGAAACGAGTGCACAGACCCGAACGCGGACGAGAATTAACCAGATTTTCCACTTACCATTTTGTCTAGTTGCGTGAAAACTATGCTGAAGTATGGGACGTTATTGGTCCTGCAAAAAAAAGGTTAGCTGTATTTCTTTGAAAGTTATTGAAAAGGAAAATATAAACAGCATAAATCGCAGGGGACTCGAAGACTTTCCGGCCATAGGTCCTCACACTTGATGATCGCTAAGAATGAGGGCACGGACTACAATGGACGTCCCGGGACCAAACATCAATAAATAGTTTTTCACTACGTTTTTCCTATATTGAGAAAAATAATTTGTGTGAAGACTTAAATCCTCATATTAACACTTGTTAGAAGAGGATAAATTATTCAAAAAATATTCTGTAGCTACCTTAGGAGTTAGGGTCGCTAAAAACAAAAGATTATCATAGTAGAAAGCGAAAAACACTTGTGATACACCTTAAATATATAAGTGCTATTCTATTATTATGAGTTGAAAGCACTCAGCTCATACGTAATGAGTCATTCATCATCATTACCTAGCTTATCGCATTCATCCATCTCTAACACACCTTTGTATAACAGTTTAGTGAACTAAAAGATATGGTAGGGACAATTATAATGAAGCAAACACTTATGAAATAAATCATACGCCGCCTAGAATCAACAGGCTATATATTGATGACTTACGTTTCAAACAGGGGGTGGTAGTAAGTGAGTCCCTGTTGCAGGTCGATCTGCACGAGAGTGATGAGGTTCACCAGGTCCTCGCCCCGTTCCGAATGCGTGTCTTGGCCACACAGAGCTTCGTACCACTCCGACGTTCCTTTGCGGAGGGAGGTAACTATCTCGCTCCTATTGTTATTACAGTTGCAAGTTAATTACTAAATTCTTATTGTTTTTGAACTGGGAATTAAGCAAGCAACTGTTGTTTATAATACCAAAATTATTTTAACAACAGTCTCTAATTAAAAAATATTCAAGAAAAGTCTTTATACTGTACTGAGATCTTCGGATTAATGAAACATGAACGAAACTGAAGTTGGAAGAATAAGATTCGCGGCAATATTAAACATTAATATTTCAATTAATTTTGCTGGTATAATAGCTGAAATTTCAATGTTTAAGGAACAAAAATCTCTTAAGCAGTATAATCTGTGGTGCGCCACACAGATTAATTTTCACAGCTATTTAACGTTCCCATTTGGAGAGGCAATTATTTAGAAAATGCTGTGCTAGATCCTTTCCCCCAACTCATTTGGCGAGGGTAAAAAGCTGACTGTAATCTCAAGAAAAATACTCAAAGAACTATGAAGCTGTGCGGGCTCTTTAGAATACTTTACGTTCGTCTGACGTCTATTATCATGTCCGAAGTTTCTGTGGTATTGTTATATGAATAGTTGAATACGTATTGCGATATGAAAAATTACATGAGAATATAAAACGAAAACTTTAGAATGATACCTAATGTAATATTACTTGTCTTAAGTAATATTAGTAAAGTTTCATAAGAATTTTCCACTTGCCTGATTTCCTTATTAAAGGGGCAGCATCTCCAGAATGCCTTCATTTGAGATAACTGACTCAAGCACCGCAGCAGATATTCCAACCTAGAGACAATAACTCAATTTAAAGTTACCAGATCAATTTACGCGGTATTCTAGCTCAATATGAATTTATGTAGATGAAATATAAATTTATTGGCGATGGATTCAAGTTGTTTTTGTTACATACAAGGTGATAGATTAAACAATTCAGATAAGGTTATAACTAAGTAGAATTAATTAGAGCCAGTCAGACATAACAAAAAATGTTTTTTTTTTATAATTAAATCATTGTGTTAAAACTGGATTGTCGGTAGTTTAACACTTCTCTGTGCCTTGGAATTTACTTCTTTCATAGGATCGTCTCTACAAGGTCTATGCTACTAATAGTAAGTTACCGTTTCCTATTCATATGAAGATGGTCGTTGATAATTGGGTTGCATAGAGAGCATTACATATCATTCGTTGCATGTAATATTCGAGAACATCCTATGAGTCTATTCAGTGGGATTTAATGAATTATATCCTGTACTATGTATAATTTTAGATTAGTACACGTTCAATATAAGTTTTTCACGGTAAAATCTGCCTAATAATTCGGTTCGAATAAACTGCACGAATATAATAAAAAGAAGAAATATTGTTTGTACTTGAGGTAATCTTGAAAAGTGCCCACTCTACCTAATTGGATAATTTTTCACTTCGGAAAGGTTATCCTCTCCTCAGACATAGATCGAGGAATGCTGGGTGAAGTTTTACGAAACACAAAAGATAAGAAAAGTGAGCTGATAAATTACTAAGTGATTATTATAATTAGTCTTATAAATTAAATTCAAAGTTTTTCTAAGCGAGCAATCCGTTTGTATTCAATGTAAATTATATTCTACTATTAAAATGTTAAAGCTTTCTGCAAAGCTGTTGTTTATTTAGGATGAAAGATGTTTTTATGATGCATCGTACACGTTACACGCTAGACGATGTGACTTACAGAGGTAATTAACGGCGAATAAGGGACCTGACAGGAGCAGCTACCCGCACCTACTCTGAAATTAACAACCCGCTAGCTAGACGTGGCTTTAACCTTGTGCCTTCCAAGTACTTCTCAGACCGACGAAGATGACTTTGCGTAGAAAATTTTCGCGTTATATCTAGGTCCTTAATTATCTCATAATAACTGTCTCATTATTGGGCAAAGGCCTCTATTCGTAGAGATGTGGTGTAGAGCTTTGATCACCACGCTTGGTTATTGCAATTCAGGTTATTGCAGCCAAGTATCATTGCGATGGTTTACCTTCAACGATACCCACTAACATTTATTTAAGCATTGACATTAGAGTTACATTGATGCTTGAGTTTGCACGAGTAACCTTGTGTCTACGATCCGGCCTGTCAACCCGTAGGTCACGATTTTGGTATAGTTCTTTGCTCTACATAAAGTAATTTTGTGACAGCATACTGTACTATTATTAACGCGTTTCGTAACATTTCCAATAATAACCAACAAGATCAGTAACATTTAATCAAATTGCCTAATCTAATAATTCTATGTGGTGAAATAGTTCATGCACAAAATCGTAAATAATTTCGATTTAGTGAAATACTGATCTCGTTATTAATACGGTGTAATTTAATTAAACGTTGAAATGCAGTATTTGGTAGTTGAATATAATTTATATTGCTGTAGTCGTGACCGTATAACACATTTTTGTGGTGTTTACCAAGTTCGGTCAATTATTTTAACACTTTTAGATTGTAGGAGTAGATTTCAACGTGCTTGACTGGTATTGTGGTTTTATTTAAGTACCATTACTTTTTAATAAGGCATTACATGCGACTGAAATAAATCTTTTATGAATGGCAAGATAAGATCACTTGTGTCATTATTATTTCTATAATGTACAATCTTTTTGAGGCGTACATTTTTAAGATTTTTTTAGATGCTGTCATTGTATTATAATTTGCTAAAACAAACAAATTGAATACCTGTACTTAACTGAGATGATATAGTACATCGAATGAGGTATTTAATGTTGGTAGAGCTACCTGTGTTAGATCAGCTAGCAAGCTATTTATCTAGGTGGATGGCACAAACAGAAGTAATCGAATCGCGTGCGTGTAAAAGCTCGCTTTGAGAAGCTAAATAGAAACGGAGTGTACCCCGTACTCCATTACAATATAGACGGATAAAAGGATGTTCCGCGCGGATGTTTTGTGAATGAACGAAGTTAAAACACCGAGCGCACCTCATTTTTCATTGTTTTCTTTTGACTCCGGTGTAAAATATTCGACATTTTAACCTACTTTAGAGCCGCTATTGACCGGCATTACCTTTGTTTACAATTCAGGTGAGTGCTTTATTATTTGCTCAGTTATAATGAATGTTCGCAGCAAATATACTTACTAGGTATATTATAGTATAGGGTTAATGGCTAGTAAAATGCTCGCTTTAATTACGACGCTGGAACTATGGACACGATGGTATACATATTTTGTATGTACTCTGCACTTTTACTTACTTGTTAATGCTGTACTGGTGTAGAACCGGGTACAGGTCCCGGTGCAGACGCAGCTGGTGCAGGGCGCGGTCCACAAACTCGGCGAAGCAGTCGGCGAGCCAGCGCTCCTCGTCGCGCGAGGCTCCCGACCCGGAGTCCCCGCTGCCATTGCCTGATATCGCTTCACAGGCGCACCAGGCGCGCTCTAGTTCGATCAGCAGTTTGTGCATGTACCTTAACAATGGAATGTACAGCTGTAGGCATCTAAAATTTTCAATCCAGTTATGTCGGTAATTCGGTATATGTGTTTGTTGTTAAAAAACACATATCACGGGTCTTTCGTCACACTTTTGCTAATCTGGGACTAAACAGTTTAAATTATAAGTTGAGTATAAGGCTCAGTTAAGTAAAAAATAAGTTAAGATTACTTAGGATCAAGTGGAGCATCAGCGTTCAGTCTGCAGGCTGCTGCAAAACGGGCGATGGCGGCCTGTAAAGCGCTGAGGTCGCCTTGTATAGCATGCTGGTGCAGCAGCGTCTGTGCGGCGCCGCACAGGTCACCCTCCCACTGCGACGTGGGCGTGGGGGTGGTGGTGGTAGGCTCCGGCTCACCGGCCGCGGCGGCAGCGGCTGCGGCGGCGGCAGCGGCAGCGGCTGCAGCGCGCATCATCTCCACCTCGTACGCCAGCAGCACGCCGAATAGACGTTCGTGTTGACGCACCTTTATTAATTACATAACTTTTATGCAGCAAAGAATGTTAGAAGAAGAATATAAACACTACATCTATTGAGGACTTCTTAATTCAATCAGTCTGATAAAACTGTTTATATAATATTTTGGCGAACGGTTTTATAGAAATTCTACCCAGCGAAGTATATCAAAAGTAGATGGTATCAGGAGAAAAGGTTTGGATCGGAGCTACGCACTTATTCCTAAACTAGATAAGGTAGTTTTTCAACTCAAGCATCATACGAAAATAATCTAAATCAAAAATATGCTTTAACAATAGGCACCGTATTTTACCAGTATTTCAGCTCCTTTGATAATACGTATAAGACAGGGGGTGGGTAAAGAGTTGAGGCGGCTAAACGCGGGCATCTGAACAACTTCTCTTTGACCCGACCGTAGCTTAAGTACGACCCTTTTAATTTACGAGACATTTCTCAGACACAAATAAATCTTAAAATTAAAATGGGTCTATGTGAGGCTATGTGATAACTTTTGAAGCGTATAAAAGGCAGTCCCACTGAGTCACACAGAAAAAAGCACCTATGAGGAATAAATTGGATTTATCGTGTAATCGCAATTTCGCTTCACTCGCTCGCTCACTTGATTACTCGGGGCTAAAAGAGATATTCAGTCTGAATACTTTGAATACGTTACCGAGATACTGGAGAAATCTTTATCGAAACAGTAAGACATTCTTCAATTTATAATTGTGTTTTACCACAAAACAAAACATTAGAAGTGTTTTTCACAAGAAACTGCAGTTAGTAATTCTATCGATTTTACTTCATTCTTGATTCATAGCTTAATTATAGGTACTGGATGTCATAGAACTGTTAGGAGGGGCACGACATGTTTATGTTTATTCCGTCGTAGTTTGTGACACATGGGTCCAAAATGTATGCTTACTGAACTGGCCTATTAGCTGATGATGATGAAATCATATAACACATCATATAGAAACAGGATCATAGATCTACGCTATTAACAGATACTGAATGCAAATCCTATTGTTATTAATACACATTTAAGCTGATAAATATATTGTTTCTGGCCTGTTAAGCAAATAAAAGAGGCAATATGATCCAAAATAACAACATGGGCGGTGGAGCGTGGCCGACACGCGGCTCGTCCCTGACGATAGCGCTATATTTGTGCTACACAACACAATACATGTTATATACACGTGTATGTGTATAGTTACTGGATAGTCAAAGCTCGCTGCAAAAAGCCAATAATGTATTTCACGTATGGTGCAGTGACTCCGTGGACTAGGACATGCATAGGTACGGTACCTGCTACAGGTAGGTATGTAATTTTATGACCTGCGTTGTAACGCTTTTATATTTTTTTGACGGATACGCCACAGATTTTCGTGTTAGTGAAAATGCGCCTGTTTTGTGCTTTCATTCAGAAAATGTTTACATGGATGTTCTGAAGATTTAAAATTCAGTTTGCCAATCAATACCTACCTAAAAGGCATGCCAGATTTACTACCATTAGCTAAATGTGTGGGTATGCAATATAGGCACATACTACATAGTATTCAATAGCAAATCCTAATCAAGGCTATTAATACTTTTTTCAGTCTTCATTCGTTAGTATTGATCCATATTATTTCTATTTGCAGAAGCAGAGACAGCGCGTCACTGATTAAGATCTTCCTGTCATATTAGGCCGCCATCGCTATTAATATCGAACGAACTGGAGTATAAAATTAGGCTTAACGAAGCAAAAAGGAAATCACGTCGCAGAATTGTACTATTCCACTCGGACGGAAAAGTGCTTTGGTTTTCGATTTCACGTCAATTTGGCTCTACGCATAGAGTATAATAGGCTACTAAATACGCTTTGTTTGTTTCGTGTAATCAAACTTTATGTATACCGCTGTCGTTTTTTCAGTTATATTAATCAAGGTATTTTATTAGACGGAGAATACAACAAGACAGGGACACAGTGCTGTTATTGCACGAATATCTTATTGTGTGGTTGTTATTTGTTGTGAACTGTAGCAGGCATGTCTACGTGGAATAACGAGCAAATAATACGTTGCGGCGGTGTCGATTGTAGTGTATTCCATGTCCCTTTTGTTGTCATCGGTAGCAACATGGCAGAATAATAATGAAGATGTCATAAGCAAATCGTCAATACTTATTAATTTATTGTTTGGTTTCTGGTGGACCTTTTTTACTTTTTGAAAGTGATAAAATTCTACAATTTCGTTACTTCCTTCTTTAAATCAGCATGAGTAAACTGTCATACGGAAACATTCATGTCGTGGTGTAGTTTCCAATCAACATGGATGGTAACGAAGTATAGGTTATCAAGTAACTCCACAAAATGACAATTAGGGTTATTACCTGTTGCCAGTTGTCATCATCGTGGCGGCCAGCCTCCCTGGCGGAGAGCCACAGCCGCAGGCGAATGCGGCCTTGCACGGACGAGCGCTGCGAGCGAGCTTCCAGCCTGAACCAGTTCTCCACACCCGTCGATGGGATCTCACGAAGCGGTATATTCACACATCCTGCAAAACGTCTTAGTTAGGTACTAAACCTATTCTAATAAACGTCAACTGTACCTAGCGTTGCCTTTTATGAATTAAATAGTTTTGATTTAACATGCATTCTTAATTTTTTTTTAATTTGTGAACAAGTTTGAGCTTGTTATGAAATTTAAATATTATAAAAACACTTGTAAGTTATTATTAATAATACATTAGCTGAGTCCAGGTTTATATTTCTTTGGTATGTTAAAGTAATCTAAAACTCAAATTGTGTTAGCAAAAATATCAAATATAAACCGTATCAAACATGGTATATTTTTTAAATCTTACTTGTTTTCGAAGTTAACGAAGTTATGTTTCCATTTCAAAGTTGAGAATTTCAGGGATTTTCGTTCGGTACAATATTTCTGTTTTTATTTCTACAGTAGCGTATGGCAACATTTATATTTATTCTGAAAATCTGATTTTTGCAGCGCTAAAGGCTCCGTAAGCCGATTACGTTCACAAAGTAAATGGAAATTAAATTGATGCATTATTATTATGAAGCTTTGTTCCGACGAAAACATGTTGATGTTTTATAAGGCATGCCATGTTGAAGGTTGAATGGAAATAACGGTTATTCATACATTTATCGTAGTATACATAAGTGATCTATCACTCAGGCCTGTTGACTATATCAGTATAGGTAGGAACTATTTAACCTCGGTGCAATTACATACTTAAGATTGTCTGCAGTCATACCAAAATGTTTGTATCAATTCCATATGATTCTAATCCATAGTGGTACAGAACTAACAGCGTAGCGACCAGCGACACAAACTAGCAGCAGCAGTTTCTACTTAGTCCAGTAATTTTTATCGTACAATAGTGCACGTATCAACTAAGAGCAACTAAGCTATAGCTCAGTAGGATTTTAGCAATAGCTGTGTGATTGTGCAATTGTGATTCGCCGAATTGTAGAGCAATGCCCGTAACTACGCAATTGTACTCGGCACTGCGTGAAAGACTAATTAATAAGTATTTGGAAATTCACGTTATCCATGACAGATACGCAATTCGATCATTTTGATTTAAAAAAATTTCATATATAAAATCAGGTTAGCTCCTACTCACACGATGTTATATGTTAGAAATGAATTTTCATCCCTTTGCATGTTTTGTGAAAATGAATTCTATAATTTTGCCTATCAAAAGTTTTGTGAATTTCTTTTTCATATTATATTATTCTTTTTTAGCACATAAAGTGGAAAGTAAATTAATTTATTTCGTTGAAGGCGCGCTCTCGCTCGTCCATCAAAATTGGTCATATCCAATTTTTCGATGAATTCACGTTTCATCCCGCTCCCTAAAAGAGATTTGAAAATGTCAACGGAGTAAAACAGGATTGACGAATTCTGAACTGAATTGATGCTGCCTTTATACCACCTGTCAATGCTAACTATTCATATAGGTATCCCATATTCATATTTTGTAGTGACAAATATTAAAAGGATAATGTTTCAGAATTTTGATACTTTAACGAGCTAAAACATTATTATTTTTACAATTATGCTACTTTCAGTAACACATGTTTGATTTAAGTTCTCTGGCATATATTTAGGTCACGGATTACACTACCTACATATTAAAGATAATTATAGTGTTCAGGACCAAATTGTATAATAATAGAGACCATCTCATGTTCTATAGGTACTTATAAGCTAGCATCTCTCAGTGGTATACATAGGAGATGTATAAGTAACAGTTATTGATTAATCAACCCTTGATAAATACCCAAGTATTTGACGTCAAAGCTTGTCGAAGTAGTTATAATACCCCAAGAGCAAAGCAATGTTATCGGAATACTCTCACACTACCATAAATAGATTTATGAGAAATGAGTGCGTGAGCGGGTATTACGTTGTTCAAACAGTGACGTATGACGTTGGACGTAGGACGAGGTGCATGCACCCACCCCACCGAGCCCGCGCCGCTCCGTTCGATTCGGCCCCGCGGCCTGGATGCAAGCGTTTTGCACCTCTGATTTGAATATGTACATTGTACGTGTTACATCGAACATTTCATTACTTTTCCATACAAAACTTATAATGGTCCAACTGCGTCTGTTACATATTCTCGTCCTAGCATAACTTTTAAGTCAAGGCTTTACATTGTACTTTTTGTTAGTTTATATAAATGTTCCCAGCGGGCATTTTATATTTTGTCATTCTGATTTGTCTGACATAGTCCCTGGTAATGAGGTGAATATTCAACAGAATTAAAAAGCCCTTGAAACTGATGAAAACCTATGTAGTAAGTTTTACTCATGACTTTGTATTTTATGATGAATTGGTATTATCAATTGCTATAATATCCAAAAAACCTTTCATTTGTTTCGTGAAACCCTGTATCTGTCTGGGACGACGGCGACGTGACGTGACATTGACTGATAATGAAAACAATTAGGTCTTCGCCGTACCTAATACCATATATAATACATCACTATCAACTAGTTGCTCCATCATGCATGTTTGTGAGATTTAATAAACTTTCCGCTGTATTCATCAATCTGGGTTATCTCAGACATTTGTAGGTTTTAATTAATTAGTATCTGCTGTGTATCATTCGATCAGCTGCCTGTGGTTGATATCAATATATTTGCATGAAACTATTTGAATGGCTATTAATAATTTTCTAGTAGCGTTACAAAAACTTGTCCAGGTGTATTCTCTTTTATTATTCTGGGAAGGTTCCTTACTTAATATTGTTAATTGAATGTCTAATAAATTACTGTAAATCAGAATTTAGCTTTACTAGCGTCTTTTAAGAAATAAACGAACAAGTGGATTAGTTTGTTATGTACGATGCTACGAGCTACATAGGTACCTATATGATGCAGACTTCAGCCACCTAAGTGTTCAAGTTACTTACTTTGTTAGAATTATCGTTTGTACGTTCTCTATCCGTTCATTGTACCATCTTAGAAATAAACACGTGCAGAGCTTAAGGTACTCAGTCTTAAGCAGAGATGGGCAACTCAAGAAAACTTTGCGTTAGCTCAGTAACTCAAGCGCAGCCTATTGCGCGGGCTCAGTCAGTTAACTCAAAATTGGTGCAACAAAGTAGAACCCAAATCTGGTACCAATGCCGTTAATTTTGTAACGTTTAGGCTTATGCGCTGTGCGCTATCACATTTCGAGGAAGTAAGTTAACAGTTAACACATTTAGCGCAGTGAAGTGAGTTATAGCAATTGCGTGACGCAAAGCAGTCACATCTCTAGTACTAAGTAAACTCAGATGTGCGACGCGTTCTGATCGCGGGGCACGCGCCGCGCTGCCCGCCGGGAATACTTTGCAAGTTGTTCCTCGTCGTCAACAAAACAAATAAACTTCTTGTTTGTTTTGCTGTTGTCACATATTTGTGTTCAGTACCTTTTTGTACCTGTACTTCGATTTCCAGTCTGTAATTTTGCCCAAATTAACATATTTTCAGCAACCGCATTGCTACGCGCCAAATATCTAACTGACTAGCTATAGAATGCAATTACAAAATGGTTTTTGCTACGAAGAACATAAACGATCAATACAACTACAAACGGATCTAAATTATTTCATTTTAGACCAAAATTTATAAGTTCAATGTAGATGGACAGAAGTCATAGACATGTGTAGAGGTAATTTACATAACAACTCTTTTTCTATTTGTAGTACTTTTACACGCTCCAATTTTTTAAAAGAACTTTCTAGAACTAGAGGAAATTTACATAGTTAATTCCCGTCCAGTAGAAAGTTATACCTACACACATAACAGCTGATTTCATCATCCTATTTATGAATAAAATGCATTTCATTAAAATAAATTGATTCCCTTTATACACCATCATAATTATTGTTACACAGTTTAACAGAATCATTAATTTCCATGTACATTGTACAAAGGTAGTATCGTATAGCCAAGAGCGATATTGCTCCTTTCAGACAGCCTTATAACGTTCATTCTTCTTCTTATCGTATGGTTGATGAACAACCTGGTGTCAGAGTTTAAACTGCCTGTTATAGGCCTCTGACATGGCTTAAGACACCGTTGAAAAATCTCTCAGGTGTGCCAGTTTCCTCACGATGTTTTCCTTCACCGTTCTTAGCGTCTCATAACTAATTTATAATACGCACATGAATTCTAAAAGACATTGGCGCAGACCAATGGCATGCGGCCGTGGCAGTCCAACGTTCATACCACACAGCTAGAACTGCTATAACGTTGAACGTTCATTAAACAGCACAAACTGCGTCTCAGTACCTATGCCTTGTGAACGTACACGCGTCAGTTATCGTCGTGTGCGGTGCAACTGCGGTTAACCACACGCAGTACTAATATAGCTTTGATTAAGAATCTGTTGTACAAAACTAATGACAATTAATAAACATGGGAAGGAAAGTGATAAACCTAGACTGGGTTTGAAATCGCCAAATCGCAGAACTTTAGGCTGAAATTACAGCCCGCATTTGGTCGATTAAATATTAAAGGCATTCTATACCAGATTTTTTCACTGCTTCTGGATAGGTAAATCCTTTTCGTTACATCCTGTATTTTAGGAACTAGGTCGACTGCTGACCGTGAGGACCAAAGTTCGATTCCTTGGTCGGGCAAAGTGTTATTGGACTTTGTCATAAGCTACTTCACATTGGAACCACTTACTATAGTTGACTGGAAAAGATCTTCGTGTGAGATAAGGTCGCCCATTTAACATTATTTAATAGGTTTGTAAGTGACCTATTTCAAGCTTGCGTATATATTTCTGGTGTACAAAAATAACTGCCAAATTGCGGGCGTTGTATATAGCTACCTAACTATATACGAACTCGCGTTAGTGTTCTATATTAACTAGATTTTGCCCGCGTTAAGTAGCCTTTTTGTTTTCTGGGGTTTTAACTTTTTACATGCCAAATTTCATCAAAATCCGTCCAGCGGTTTAGTCGTGAAGACGTAACGGACAGATAGACAGAATTACTTTCATATTTATAATATTAGTATGGATTTATGTCAAAACTCACCAAGGAAGTCATCCTGGCTGCCCTGGCGCGCGCTCTGACAGACTTGTTTGAAGAAGCGGCCAAGGCCGCGCACGCCGCGCACCTCGTTGAGCCGAGACACGGCATCCAACACCGAGCTCTCGTCGTCGTGGTCCCAGATGTCCAGGTGAAGCACGTCCGACGATATATCGTCTATGTCACTGTATAACACACTTAAATTCGAATTGGTTGCATTTTATCTGAAAATCTGGACGCAGGCAAATATGGATGACAGAATACAAAGATCAATCTACCAAAGAATATACTGTAAAATATCTATAAATAAACAATTCTATAATCTGCTTAAATAGTCCTAAATCTCGTCTCAAGTAGGTACTTCCTTATACTATATTCCATGCAACCTTTATTTCTCATCCAGATAGGATCACAGATCTCTTAGCCTTAAATCTACGTCCATATTTTTACCAACCTTGTACAAGTTTATGCCTTGTTTAAAACTGTTAAAAATATAAGAGCAATGCTACTTAACTAAAGTATTTAGATAAAACCTATCCTAAAATACAATTAATACTCACAATTTGAATGTTTCATTCCACTTGGGAGAGAGCGTGTGTGGTCTGACGCTGGTGGCTCTAATGTAGCGCGCCGGGAGCCTGCCCAGACTGTCGCGTTGCTGGCGTCCATCGCGCCGCTTGAAGCTGAGTCTGAAGCCGTGCTTACGGCCCTCGTCCTCGGAGGCCCGCGGGGAGGCGGGCAGCGACGCCGGCTGGATACCCAGCATGCAGTACGGGTCACTGAACCCTACGTTATAAATTTGTCAATATACTTAACTTGCACAATTACATACAATGTGTATTTTAACACGTTCATCAACGTTCCCACACATTGACATTGATAAGCTTGTTTTTTCAAAATTCTTATACTTTTCATCTACGCACAATCAATGACATACAATACTAAAATGTTAAAGGTCAGCCTATCCACGAGTGTCATCAAATGAAAAAATAGCTTAAAATGATATTACTCAGTGGAATCCTTTTCCATTTATTGGAAGCCTACCTTTTTTTTTTATGTCCTGAAAATATAGGTATTGCATAGTTCAGTCCAACCATAGGAAAAAGAAATATCAAATTATTGTAAAGCGAGCCACACAAAAAACTGCAGCAAATAATATTTTTCTGCAAACAATGCCACAAAGGAAATTTCTTGGAAAAATATAATTAATTCAAAATGTTTTTGCCACAACATTCGATATGTATATGGTTGGTAAAACTCAGAGCAAACGTAATTGAATACCTTTCAACTTTACTAGCCGTTTGCAAAGCTGTCGAAACAAAGTTTTGCTTGAATAGAAATTTGATTTTAACTTTCGGCAGCATTTATTCTTCAGGAAATGTGGTTGTTTTTAGTAACATTATTATAACATTAAAATTAAGTTTATACAGGGTTTTTAATAAAGTGGGTACTGGGTTTTTCCATTAGGTTATTCTCAGTAGCAGCATGGGGCCTAGATTTGTGCCCTGTTGTTGGCAATACTCTCAACCCTGATACATCGGACCTATAACATAACTGGCGAAATGTGGGTGTACTCTACTGTCACCTTTGCCTACCCCTTCGTGGAATACAGGCGTGATGTTATGTTTATGAAGTTTGTTCGGATAGTAGCGAACGTTTTATGCATAATGTCATTTGATGTTATTGTAAGAGGTATTCGCGCGGCTTAGTTGACGATCGCGCGGTATCTCGCCGCCCGACCATCGCGTTCGCGTAATTCAATATAACAAGCGTAGCTGTCAGCACGCCAGCCCCACTACATTATTTGTAACACAATTTAATTTTATTTTCCCGACATCGAGGCAAACATTTTTAGTAATTTCCTCATTTCCTCGGAAGTGCTACGGCACTTGCATAACATGATGTCTTGGAAAACATCATTGTATCATATTTACTATAATTTTAATATCCGGCCATAAAAAATGCGCGATTTTAAGTTGATATTATTCGTAGACACTTTGGTTTTTACTGTTTTCGTAATAAAATCTTTCAGGGGAGCCTTCTCTCAAAATAATATAGGACTTTTGTAACGTCCTCGCCGTCAAAGTTTCAATGAGCTTTTTCAACGCCTTTGATGTATAACTAAATGTAGCATATGTATGGTTAAATATTTTTGTTGGAAATTTTATACTTTGATGTCAAGTGAAAAAGCAACGATATCATGATACATTAGAGATGTTTTATTAGGATTAATGTTCGAAATGTCGGCCCAGGTAAGTCAACCGAAGGAAAGTCGTGAAATTTATTCAAGGCGACACTCATCATTTATGAATTTGATTTAAGGGCGCATAAAGAACGAGGTGTGAGCAATAAGCGAGTTATATTAAGCGTAGGTTTACTTTCGTTGCCACACCAAATATCATCACAATGGAAAACTTTCGGCATAATGTTCTTTTATCTATCGAAGTGTCAACATGTCTTGCGTACTAGTTTTATTTTTGTTTGTCTGGTGGTGATATTGATCGAAAAGAACTGTAACATTGTAATACTTATTCCTACAAGTTGTATCGAAGCTAATGTATGTTTGTGCTAACATCTTAGTATTTTTTTCTTATAACTACTATCTAAACTTGCCGCTCTTACCATTAGCATCTTTGGCCTCGAGTCCTTCAGCCTCGATGACCGAGCAGCCCAGCACCACGGTGGGGGGTCGCTCGCTGCCGGCTGAACGCAGCGCACGCGCGTGTACTTCCGAAGACACTCTGAACGCGCGCCTTGCGTGCTCTATTACCTCTTCCTTGTAAGCTGCGAACTGGCCGTCGGGGGCTGGAGCGCCCACCGCGTTCTCGATGCAGTACAGCACCTAGTAGGTACAGGCAGTTCAGAATGGATGCCGAACGTAACTATGGCGCTGTAATTAACGGTGTAGTGTACTTGAGTTAGTGTCAGTCTTTTGCTGTATATCGCAAACATAGTGTGATATATTTTGTGATTTATGATACTTCAGTGTATTTTCTTGAAAATTCCGACTACATTTGTATCGCATTGTCAATTGTTTTGGCTATTGTGATAACGGTAGAAAGACCTATTGCCTAAATATAACTGGAGTGTACCTAACACCTATCCAACATCAAGAAGTGTCGTATTAGTAGCTAGCTGCATTACTTTATATTTACACCGGATGGTAATATGATTCTGTGATGGATCACATTAGGTAAAATTTCCGAGCTAAAAGCAGATATACGGATAAAACGTGCTCACGTGCGACCTACAACATACTAAGTAAGTACCTCACCTTCCCAAGACGGACTCCGTAACGAAAAAGCTGACGTGAAGGAATGTCTGTTCGGCGGAAAGACGACTTTGCATGTTCCAAGATAGTTACGCAAGAGACGAAGTATTCAATTACAGTGGATATGCTACCTCCTTGCGTTCTTACATTGCTCGTACATGCCAGTGTGCCGTGCAGTGTGCACTGCTGGCGAACATTGAAACTTATACACCACGTAGTAGTTTTATTCTTTGAACTCTCGGACGAATTATTTAAAACATTTTATAACATAAGCCTTTGAGCCTTTAAACAGAGCTAGAACAGTGGAGAATAAAACGCTGCATGCATTATACATTTACAACTATTTAATACTGTATTATTAGTGCGGTGCGGAGCGCGGTCAGTAAAGGACGCGCCCACTGCATACGAATATAATAATAAATATAAATTTAATTATATTCGCGATTTGTGCGGCATAGGCCGCGCACGATACAATGGCTTTGAGTTCCGAGCAACTCATAGCTAATGAAGTGTTGGCGTTCTTACAACACGCCATCGACACCATGGACGAGATCACTATCATCCAGATCTGCAAGTCCAATTTTAATGCAGAGGAGATATTAGTTGCGAAAACTCTGCTGTACAAGTCGGTCGGACAGATCGACAGAATGCCATCCCGCCGTAAGGACGACAAGGGTGAGAAGAGTCTTCAGGACACCATCAATCTTCTGAAGACAACGGATCCTGATGACGTGCCGTCGTTTGTGGCGAAAAACTTGAACAAGTTGCCGCCAGTGACATTCGATCACGTAGATGTGACCAGGTTGCTCAAGGACATCACAACCCTGAAAGCCAGCCTGGCGGAGGTAGTGTTGAAGTTGGAGGCTTCGCAAGACACCATTAGTGAGCTACGTGCCGAAGTAACATCATTGCGAAATTCGCTGGCCGTAAGTAGTTCACCGGAGGTCAACAACATCAACACGCGTCGAGGCGCATGCAAAGCCGTGTCAGCAAGTTTCATGAGCTCGACACCTGAGACACAGCCGTCGCCTGCGCCCCGCCCCGCGCCTCCCCCCGCGGAGGTGTCGCCTGTCGTCGTGACCTCAACGCCTCAACGTCACTACGCCGCGGCTGCTGCCCGCCAGCCACCCAAAGCGAGCAATGTATTGAGGACCGAGAAGGCTACCGGGAGCACCCGCAACGCACGCCTTCCTAGTGCGGCGCTACCACGACAGCAGGATGAAGAGGGCTTTACTAAGGTCGAGAGAAAGAAGAAAAGGCCTCTTTGTCACAACCTGTGTGGCACCGCACCGTCAGAACATATGCTGCCCCCCGCTGTGCCTGTGGCGCATGTGTATGTGTCCCGTCTCCACTTCACCACGAAGGCCTCCGACGTGATGGAGTACTTGGAGAAGCAAACGAAGCTCCGGTTTTTAGTCGAGAAGTTGGAATCGCGCAACACAGTTAACTTCAACTCGTTTGTTGTACGCGTCCCGACCGATCGACTATCGGCGATTTTGAAAGAGGAGCTGTGGCCGAAAGGGGTTGTATTTAGGAAATTCCGCGGCCGCCGGCGTCCTCCGATTGTCACAGAACGTGCGTTATACGTCGCGAAAACGTGACTTAGTTATAAGTTTATATTTTTGTATGTATGTTAGTCTGTAAGGTATATATAATATGGGCCTCTGTAAGCTTTGTTTAGCATTGTTTTATATTGCCTGAAATAAACGTTTATTATTATTATTATTTATATTGTACTTAAATTTATAAGTCTCCCATTTCTGGGGTAGTACACCGATATTGCGGGCTTTTGGCCAAACAATTTTGGTGGTGAAATTCTTAATCTATTGACAAAAACTTTCTGACAATTCTGCACGTGTTCAGTATTACCGCCTTTTGAAGCAGTGCGAATGTGAGTGGGTGAATATTTAGGGTTTTGAGGCTTGAGTGCAGTGTTTTGGGGATGACGCCAGTGCTAGATAAGACTATTGGTATTGTCTTCACTGTATGTACTTTCCACTGGGTCTTCACTTCAATTGTCAGATCTGCGTACTTTGCTAGTTTATTTGTGTGTGTGGATGCTAGATTGTGTGTATTGGGAATTGCAATATCTATTAGGTAAACGGTTTTATTATGCTTGTCATGAAGTGTAATGTCAGGTCGATTAAAATGAACAGTCTTGTCAGTAAGAATGGTTCTATCCCAATACATTCTATAATCAGGTGAGTCCAGAATGATTTGGGGTGTGTATTTATAGTACGGTGTTTTTTCTGTTATGAGTTTGTGTTTGTATGCTAGTGTCTGGTGTATTATTGCCGCTACCTGGTCGTGCCTATGTTTGTAATCTGTTTGTGTGATGGATGAACACGCGCCGGTAATGTGCTGGATTGTTTCAGGTTGCTTGTGACAGTGTCGGCAGTGGTCACTGCCGAGGGTGCTGTCGCGGATGATGTACTTCCTATAGTTTTTGGTGTCTATAACCTGATCTTGGATTGCCAGCATAAACCCTTCCGTTTCAGGAAACAGCTCACCTCGCTTAAGCCATGCGTTTGACGCTATCTTGTCAACAATAGGGTTGGTTAAGTCGAGACGATGCCGGCCATGAAGGGATTTCTGTGTCCATGTGTCAATTTTTTGTTGCTTGGTGGTTGTTTTAAACTGTTTGGACTGGTCAGATAGAAGAAGTGGTGTGTAGGTGTCTGCTAGAGATATAGCTTTGTGGAGTGTAGATAGGTGTGCGCGTTTGTGGAAGAATGATCTGAGTAATGTAATTTGTTTAGTGTATAGGTTCGCTATGTCAATAAGTCCTCTACCGCCCTCACTCTTCGGTAAGACCAATCGCTGGACACAAGCACGTGGATGGTGTTTCCTGTGTTTAGTCATCGTCGTATTGATGACCCTTTGTAGATTTTTTAGGTCTGTTTGTGTCCACCTTATGATTCCAAATGAGTAGGTTAATATGGGTATAGCAAAGGTGTTGATGGCTTTTATAGTGTTCCTAGCGTTAAGATGCGTGTGTAGTATTTTGTGTAGCCTGTTTTTAAAGTTTTGTTGCAGAAGCTTTTTTGTATCATTGTGGTGAATTTGTTGTGTCTGATGGTATCCTAAATATTTATATCCTACGACTGGATCTACGGCATCTATAACACTAAGGTTTTCTAATTCGAAGGACGCAGGCTCTACTATTCCTTTAATAACCGATTGTATTTTACATTTATCTATTCCGAATTCCATTCGTATACTATTAGAAAAAGTGTGAGTGATGTCGGCAAGTGTGTGTATCTCGTTTAGTGTGCTTCCAAAAAGTTTGATATCGTCCATGTACATGAGATGAGAGAGAGTTGTAAGTTGTGTATTGTGTTTAATTTTAAATCCTAAATTAGTTTTATTAAGCATATTTGAGAGTGGGTTAAGTGCAAGGCAAAACCACAGGGGGCTCAGAGAATCTCCTTGGAATATGCCTCTTCTTATTCGGATAAAATCGGTTTCTGTTGTATGATGGGTCTGACAAATTTTTAGTTTAGTGGTCCAGTTTAACATCGTTTTTTCTAAAAAATATGTGACTATAGGGTGAATTTTGTAGTGTTTGAGGATATAAATTAACCAAGAGTGTGGTACGGATTCAAATGCTTTTTGATAGTCTATGTACATGGTATGGATATCGCGTTTTTGTTTGTGTGCTTGTGTCGTTACAACAGCGTCAATCGTAAGCTGTTCTTTACATCCCTGACTATTTTTGCGACACCCTTTTTGTTCCTCTGCTAAGATGTTGTACTTGTTAGTGTGTTTGTAAATAGTTTCACTTAAGCAAGATGTTATAATTTTGTAAATGTTTTGCAGGCAAGTGATTGGGCGATATTTGGCAGGGTTTACTGAGTCTGATAGGTCTTTTGGGAGCATGTACGTTGTACCTTGTGTGATGTAGAGTGGCATTGTGTCTGGCGCGTGGATGTATATGTTTATGTGTTTGAGTAGTAATGTGTGGGTGGATGTCAACTTCTTATACCAGAAATTGTGAATGTTATCGGATCCAGCAGCTTTCCAGTTGTGTGTTCTTGCTATGACTTTAGATAGAAGATCTTGATCTATGTGTTCAAATTGCATTGCTTGGATATCCTTTAATCTGTCTTTATCTTCTTCAATCCACTGGTTATGCTCGTGTTCAATTGGGTTAGACCAAATATCCGACCAAAATGTACGTAACGATTCAGGTGTAGGTGAAGGTGTGTGGTTTTTTGATGTACTGTTATGTTGTAGTGTGAGTTTTCTGTAAAATAAATTTTCGTTACTAAGAAATTGTTTGTTTTGTGTTTTCCTTATTGTCGTTTCTTTATATCTCCTTAATCGACTTGAAAGTGTGTTTAGTTTCTGTTTTAATGTGTCTAGGTAGTGTGTGATTTCAGTATTTTCGGATTCATGACGCGAATGATTCTTGTAATTATATTTTATTTTATTTATATGTTTTTCTAAAGCTTGTGATCGGACGCCCCTTGCATATTCAGTTAACCTCCCTATGTTAACTCTGAGTTCGTTAATCCTTCCTTCTAGGCGCTTTTGCCACCAGGGGATTACTTGGGCTTTCTTATTGGTTATCTTTTCCTCTAAAATTCTAGCACCGTTAAATTTAGACGAGGTATAGGCAGCAGAGTAGATAGTCGTTTGCAGTGTGTCAAAGTCAGTATTCAAAGTCAAATACTTAGGGATTATATTACAGTTGACATAACTTATTATCGATGCTAACTTTTTCGAGGGTTTTAATCTAGGGAGGTACGGTCGCGATGTCGGGTGTGTGTCTTTGAATTTATTAAAGGTTTCAAGAAACATTTCGTCCAATTGTTGTTCAAGTTCTGTAGGTAGGTTTAGTCTGACTGACGTGTGTTCAGGTGGTGAGATCTGTTCATTAGTTTCTGTATTTTGTATTTCTAAGTTTTGTAAATCAGTGTTTTCATTTTGTGTTAGTTCTATCGCATCGGGTACTGGGTTAGTAACTAAACCTTGGGTTATGATTTCAGAAGTGTTTGTGTTAACACCACCCAATTCGTTCCGGACTTCGTCACGAATTTTATCTAGTTTATCTTTCGATAAAAGCCGATTATTGATGATAGACCTACGTTGGTCCGCTATTCTTTGTGCAGAGAGATGGGCAATTGTGGGGCATTTAGCAATGATATCTTGATGTAATAGTGTTCTGTAAGTGGTTAAGTCAGTTTCTAAATTGGTTAGTCTGTAGTAACTTCTCATTATCGTCTCGTTTAGATAATCTGACCACCTAATCCTCTTCGTTTGTGTGTTATCTGTGTGTGTGAATGTTTCTGGTGGCTGATTTTGCAGCAGAGTTTTTACTTCATCTTTGATGTTATCAATTTCCTTTTTTGTCAAAAAGTTGCGCTGTACTATAGCACGGCGTTGATCTCCTATTCTTTGTTTGCCTACTTGCATTTCAGGGAACTCTGCTGTAAACCGTGCGTGTAAGGGTGTGAGGTATGTTCTAGTATTAATTTCTAATTCAGTGAGGATGAAATAATGGCGCATGATGAATATATTCATATTCTTTGTCCACTTCATTCGTGTGCGCCGTCCGTTTTTGGCGGGTGCAGTAAAATCGGCTGAGGTAGCCTCCTGCACAACATCCAAAGCGGATTGAAATGATGGTGAGGGTGATGAATCCAGCGAACTTGTCTCATGTACATTATCGCGGTATGAAGGTGGTGATGAAGGGATGGATGAAAATAAAGATGATGTAGGTGAGGAACATGACGGTGGTGGGTCATGTGTGACTGCAACAGTTTGAGACTGGGCAGGCTGATACGATACGGTGCCCTCCCCAGAATACGAAGGGCAGCCCGGGCTAGAAGGCCCGGGGTGGGATTCTCCATCGCGGTTAGCTCCGGTACCCACCTGGGGTAATGTTCTGTTTCTTAGACGCATCGCATTTGTGTAGAGCGAGATTATGGGGAACGGGTTAGCTACCAGTCTCGCGGCTAGTAGTTCAGTTAGGATGGGATCGGGATAGATAATGGCAAGGACAAGAAAGGATAAGGATATTGGGACAAGTGGTTGGGATAGTTAGAATAGGGAATTTGGGAAGGAAGTCTGGGAGGGAGAGATGCTTCTGACCTGGGAGTGGATCAGGAGCAAATTTGTATCCTGTTTAGTCTGACCTCTCACCCTAGACCTGTCCGGCATGAGTACCTCTACCGGCATAGCCCTAGCGCTCATCAAGGCGCAGAAGCCCCACCACGACGTCAACGTAAGGATACATCGGGGGGTTATTATTATTATTATTATATAGAAACAGTAAGCTGTATCGTTACTATTAATAGATAACCATTCAATCGATAATAATCATTGTTAACTCAGTAGAAATAAAGGTTTAAGGATAAAGGTTCTTCAAATGAAAATCATGAAGGCATGTTAATAATGTTAAGATATTATGTAAACAAGCGTGTATAACACTTATGTTCACGCTCAGTCAACTAATAACTGTAACGATATCCCGTTACAAGTTCAATATCTCCCAGTATTTGGAAGCAATTAGGCAAGGCTATTAATTATTCGGTAATTTAATGCTTGATGACTACTAACCCATGTTAGAGTTCTCAGAAAAAGGGTCCGAAGATTCATGGAACGTTTTAGTGGCGTCGTCGACATTTATCAGGTCCGGGTCCACTAAGTCCCGCATCGTATGATTTCTCACAATCAAGATAATTTATTTAACGAATTCCTTTTAACAAAGGATGGTGCTTATCGTTTGGGGAGACTGAAATGATCTCAAATTAAGGATATCTACGCGGAAATTGTATTTTGTTTAATTATAAGTTTTCTAAAGCAATCCTTCTTCGTCGTCCTTAAAGATAGGAACATATACCTAAGTAGAGTCGCGTATACTAAAATTGTTGAAACTTGCTTCGGTACAATTACGTGTAATAATTCCTCAAAGGGCTCTAACTGATAAGTGGAATAACAATATTTTACTGATAACAGCTTCTCTCCCTCTCCCCACTAGTTAATGTATCCGTCGATGACGATATTAGCTCTCAGGTTACAGGGAAACATTTTAAGTCGAGCTGCTCCTACGAGTTATCTTACAGATCAACTCAATGGCCCTTTGCGAAGTTTAAAGATCAAACTACAGCGCTCATGTTCGGAAAAACCTGCATTGACAAGATCAATATTTAGTTAGAAGGTATATATGGGGGATATGTTTTTTTTTAATAAACGTCGCCCCACACTACGAATTTATCCTGACGTGGGTGCGCTTTACAAACATAAAATATCACATACACACACACCCGGATTTGGATAAACATCTGCGGTTAGCACAAATGATTTTCTTGATTCTGCTAAAATATTTGCTGGTATTATCGTAACCAAACACCCATTTCAACTATCAGATCGAGTACATTTCAATTAGCGTTCTCATGCGGGTATATGCAAATGCCAGGCTAATGTGCCAATTATCCCATTTATGAATAGATGACATATGGATCACAGACAGGTTTATTCAATTATTTTAAACATGAATACCTATATAATGAGAGGTATGCTGTTAATGAATAACATTGAAATTAATGTATATAATTCAATCATCTTTATTATTTCATTATCATATATAGGTACAATTGAATAATTCCAAAGTGAAATCTAGAAATATCTACTCGTTTATAACATGAGGCATTAAAATAAATTATTATGTAAATTTTTGAGTTTATTAAACATTTCGTATCCCTAAATACCTTTGACATGGAAATTAATAATAGGGCGCGAACCTAACGCGAAATGGAAACAGATGCTTCAGACACAGCAGTATCTGTACCTTTAATATTTAAGACGAAGGTGAGCCCATAATTTGACCAATATAAAGCCATTGTAATATCTGCGTAGAATGTAAATGTCTACGAACGACAACGACCCCAAGTTCTTACACCTTTGGGTCACCTCTACCTCTACGCATTATATTATTTTGTTTCTGTTTTGGCTTGTTCATCACCTGTCATAAGGGTCTTTAGAACGATACAACTATTAATATGTTTCTGTAATTAGTAACTAAATACAAGCCTTGCAGACAGCTCTCGAGTTTCCGTCATATAGGTGTACAAAGCGGAGAATCAAGTAACTATCCTTTATGTAATTTACCACTTAAATCTCTGTCCATTACCGAAACCTAACAATCAGTTTGGTCTATACTAACGATAGACGACTCCTAGAGGAAGTTTAGTGTAACATAAACTAAAATAAAACTAAGTATACAAGATAATAATTTATTAGGACAACAAGGTTCCTACTGACATGCATGCATCATTTCATACCTACAATAAAGCCTAACGTGCAGCATTATTGATTTGGTAAATGTTTCGTGTTGGTACGGCTTGTTTAATATAAATGAACACTAACCTCTGTGTACAGATGTTCGTGCTCCTTGTGTGACAGCTGAGCGGACACGCTGGGCAGGCCGAGGTCGTGCGGCGCGGGCGGCGGGCGCTCGGACCGCGCCTCTACAAGCCTCAGAGCAGCTAGACGCCTGTTCTCGTGCCGCCAGGACAGCGCGGTGAAGTTCTCGAAGTATGACCCGTCTGTGTCTTGCACACTAAATAAAAGAGACAAGTACTTTTCAATAAACTTACAATTAGAATACAATCGATGTACAGTCATGACGTGCTAGTAGTCCAAGAGAAAACTATAGGGTTTCATGTGCGTCACCGTATCTTTTATGTAGAGCGATTAGTTTTGTGAAGGATGTGCGCGGTTAGGGCAGAAGGAAATGGCTATTATTCCCAGCCTTTTGTCCTCTGTCAAAAGCTTATACAAAATGAAAAGTTTATTTTCTTGCGAATAACTTTCTATTGTCTTGAAACTTAGGAGACTTCACAATTGGATAAACCTTTAGTAACAGTTTTAAAACGGACTAAAGCGATTGGGTACCTACAAAATACGCTTTTACTTGAATTTTACTGAGAGAGTCTATCGCACAAATAACTCTAAAATGTACATGTTGTTTCATTAAGAATTTTGTGGGGAAAGCACAAAAAGTCAGCGACGTTGCTAATACTTCTCTGTGCATACAAATCGGACTCTTACTAATAGTACTATCTCCATACTATAAGAACAGCACTTAAAACTATTTCAGGTTGGTCGAAGTTAAAAGATAGAAATAAAGGTCCTTTTATAATCTAAACTACAAGGTTTTAGCTAGACTTGCTGAAGCGTGGCTTTTTAGATTCGCAATAGCCAATGTTATTTTTCAGCCTGTGGCAATGTTTTATCTAATGTTTTATTTAGTTTCTTGCGTTGCACTGCGGTGTTGTTTGAAAAATATTATCTAGCTTTTGTCTGTTTTATAAACGAAACTGCTTACCGATCAGGCTACATTAGTTGAATTTTAAATTTGAAATTTCACGTTTTTATACTTTTGAATCTACGAGTACACTTTTTATTGGTTTTCTTTACTTATTTTATTCATTTGTAGTATTATGTTAAAAACAAGATCAAGATTCATCAACAAATTAATGTATGTATAATTGTATATGTATGAAAATGCTGTGTACTTTAATTTATCTGTGCTTGACAATAAGGTTGGTCCAGCCATGCGACACTGATCAAGCCTCAAACTGTATTATTTTAATTAATAATTAAGTTTTAGACTTTATTTTCTATTATACATCTATTTATAAAATGAATTGCTGTTCGTAAGCCTCGCTAAAAGTCTAGAACTGCTGTACCGATTTGGGTAATTTTGGTCTTGAAATATTTGTGGAAGTCCAGGGAACTTTCCTTGGACGTCCACGGTTCCATTAAACGGTGAGATAGCGGTACGAAAATCGCCGGGTCAGCTAGTAATCATAATATTGATCGTTGTTTACTATTGTTGTCTCGTGTGATGTATTGTAAACGAATATAATATACTTTATTCTTTCTATTTATAGTTAAGACCCTACTTGTTGTGCACAATGTCAGTTCTATTATTGGGATAGTAGACGATGAAATATATGATTACCGATGTACGTCCCCACATTTTCTGGAGCGCACATTATCCTTGTATAGTAAGTAAATCGGCCTTACGAAACATTTGTCACGTAAACCATTTCCCAATACTTATCGTGCTATATGTTCACTTTCATAAATGTCGTGTTACATGTTGTTACGATGTAAATATATCAGGCGGGAATAATATTATTGATACCCAGTTGATTAAATATTTGCAAAACAAGCTTCGATTGGAGATGAGACTTGGACAAATAAACCTAATGCCGAAAATATAAGGCTGGGCATGAACCGAGAGTAATGGTTTTATACAAATTAGATATGACGATACCAATTTGTCTTTAGGTTTGTTATTGCTAACCTACATTTAAATAATTTCGTAACCTTCCTGATGTAACCTTTTCATTTTAATGTCGTGTCTCGTGTCTGTTATAAAAAAATCTTTGGTTCTTTTTCCAAATTATGAAAATTTTAAACACAATGACTTTCTGCATTAGATACTCCTTGTATGCTACTATAGCCATGTATTTTAACTCTGAGTATTTTAAGAGAAGAAGAGATAAACGTAAACTATTCAGAAAAAGAACTATTTTCTTTTATACTCCTACACAAAAGTCTATATTTTCGGAACAAATACCATTTACAGACAGACATTTACAATTACAGGTGTACGAAAGAGTACAAATGTTAGTATATAAAGGAGGTCGTACCTAACGCTGGCCTTCTGTCGACAAAGGTGTGTGATTTACGGTCAAACTCGAAAATAACAAGTTGCTTCTGATTGATGTTAGTAATCAATACGCGCGCAGAACTATCGCCGACACATTCACTGAACCCTATTAGTTTACACAATAACACTGGAAATTCGATACGTTGACCCATTTATTACATGATGGAATATTCAAATGTGTTTTATAGAACGTTTTTAAGTAGGTATATAGGACTGATAGCTGAGTGGTATGATCGTTGGACTGCGAAGTCAAAGGTCGTAAGTTCAAACCCCGGCACGCACAAATGTATTTTCGAATTCATATGCGTGCTATAAATTAATTATCAGTTGCTAAACACGGTGAAGGAAAACATAGGTGTGTAAAGCCATGTCAGAGGCCGACAGGCGGTTTAAACTCTGACACCAGGTTGTTCATCAACCATACGACTTTAGAAGAAGAGTAAATATAATTTCATCTGAAATGTGGTTAGATAAAAATTAGAAATCAATCTACGTGAGGCTAAAAG
Organism: Abrostola triplasia; assembly: GCA_946251915.1. Lineage (NCBI taxonomy): Eukaryota > Metazoa > Arthropoda > Insecta > Lepidoptera > Noctuidae > Abrostola > Abrostola triplasia. The sequence goes on from OX276433.1 coordinate 6,690,718, forward strand.
AGAGAATAAATCGACGCTACAACTTAATTAATTCAATACCAACTTATACTAGTATACTAATTCTTCGCTGTTCAGAGATTTGTTCTTTTTTATTGGAACCGAACCAACCAACACTCCAGTTTAAAGAACCGATCGCTGGCCTTAACCGCAGCACGCTCGTTTCGTTCGCTTGGCCGTATGGTGCGGTCACTACCAACATAACCCTCCTTGTTCCGTAGAAGTAATGTACTCGGCTACAAGGAACTTTGATTTCTACGTCTACAATTCGACAAGACATCTTGTCATAACGTACGTGACATGATTTATGAAGCTTCTTGTGTACATTCGTACATAAAGTGCATACCTACTAATAAAAATATGATAATCCTCTCTGTTAGCAACCGGTATCATAGGTAATATGTAAGCATAATGTACGATTCCACATGGTAACTTGGTAAGGTAACATTGATATTGCAATAAGTACCTAAGTATCAATATCTAAGTCGATGGTTGATTCGAACGAAAGAAAATCCGAGTTCAATCGGAAACGTTTTATAACTCGTAACCGAGAAGTTTTTATATCTCAGTTGAAGGTGTGCTATTGGCGTTTATAAAACATAAAGCTGTCATAACATAACATGTCTCACGTGGGTTTTGGAAACGTGCGATATATATATGACCTTGGGTTCATAACACCTCCATGCGTGTTATTTTATCCACATTATAACACTGCGCATTAAACAATAGTTTTACCTTATCCCAAATGAAACTGTTAAGGCGTCGTCCTAATAGAACGCGAATCGCCGCGATCATGGCGAGAGTTGGCGATGCGACCATTGGGTCAAGCGTGGTCGCGCGTTTACTAAATCTGGATATAGAAAGCGAATACGCGATCATCGCGCGTATAAACGAAGCGAGCGGCAGCGGAGCCCACTTCGCAGGCTGTATGGTATCAGCGCGAACGTCAATTAGGACACCTTTTCGACATCAATATGTATGACCGCGTATTCGTACAAAGTAAATTTGCGCGATGATCGCACATGATTTGCGTTATATTAAGACCACGCCTAATGAGCAAAAACTGGCAAAAAGCTGTCGACATTACGAGGTAGGTATTAAATTTGTTATATTTTATTTAATTAAATAAATGAATAATTTAAGCCTAAGTGTAATTTAAAAAAATTACACTCTGACTTAAATTATTTTGTAATTTAACTGTGGATAATATTTGAAAAAGTATCGCTACTATTTCAATATAAGTTTAAAGCTACTAGGTCAACCATTTATGTATGTACGTACCTATGTTTGCGAAAATTTAAAATAATATTGAACTTTGTGTAATGTTATCCGAAATCGTAGTAAAGGTACTTTGATAGAGCTCCACATGAAATTAAAGGACGTCGTTATTGACAAATCCACCGCACTCGGCGAATGAATTGGGGATTTATTTGTAGCATCCAAATATTGCCATGTCATATACCTACCCACTGTATCCCGGGCTCACGTGAAAAGGTATTAGTAAATAATATATAATCCTCGGCAGATTACGGCTATGATCATGTACGGCCTTTACCATCCCACTACTGGGTATATCTAGAGCTCTCTCTATAAGTGTCATTCTCATCAATACTGATTATATTATGATGCTAGTTCGACCCAACGTGTTGATATTATGAATCCATCGACTAACGCACTGTCGGACGATTAACGCTTCTTTTGCCCTGTCTTCTCCCTTCTCAAACACATTCTCTTCGCTTTATCGTCTTTCCTTTTCGTCGTGGTATTTTGTCGTTTAGTTCTTTTTTAGACGTTCACATTACAATCTCAAATTGACTCCTGTGCAATTCATAGCTCCTTGCTTCTAAAATTTATTGCGAATACTCAATCGATAACCTGCAGCTCTCTATATCTTACAGGGCATCAAGTATACTTAACGGTTTAGTTGTTGCTTGGATAATCTAGTGTTCCAGGAAGATTATAGCAGGAGAGTGGTACCATTGTAATATTCGTATTAAGAGAACTTTATTCCAATCTTCTAGAGTTCTATGTTGTAAAAAGAACTAATTTTCACCACCTATTCGGCTTCGTGTCATTGCTTCCACGTTTAAATTTTCAGGCTCGCTTTCTTTTCTACTGAGTTATGTGCATGAATCGGTGGAACTGACATTCGGTAGCATATTAAAAACGAAAATTGAGTTTCAAGGAGTGAGACAATGTTTCCCGAAAAATTGCCTCGCGGAACGAACGCGAAATTGAACAAAATCTATGGTATTAATCAGTTTTACGACGCACTCGGTACGGCAAGGTATGAATATATGACAATAAGCCCGCCCCTTTATTACAGCTGACTTATTACGACGGTAGGCCGTCTCTTGGCGAAAGACAGATGTGCAACCGTACACAGGTGCCTACTGCTTCAGGGAAAAGGTCCATAATTGTACCCTGCCTGGTTTGTATAAGAATGCTAGCGTTTATTTAAGAATAAGCATTTTAATAGTAAGTAGTTAACATGAAATTCAAATCTATAGTATGTATCTTAAAATAAAAGTATCACGATTTCCTCTCAGTGATCCATGAATAGAATCTCTCGGGAAATTTATTGCGTAAAGCAGTCCTCGTCCAGTCCAGTGGTTTATACATAACCTAACCTGATTGATATTAAACCTATGTATTCGGTGGTATACTAGAAGAATTTGAATGTGGTTCATGAATATTGGTTACTCATATTTTGTTTTTAACAGCTCTCGAAGTAGCTTTTTCTATAAATTTCTATCATTTCTATATTGGTCAACACAAAACACTTCACATATGCATAAATAGGTATTATCATATTATGCTAGGTATGTTATAAGATGATGCATTACATTCGACTTAAGTATTAGACTTAACTTTAAAATTCAGGACGCTTAACCCTAAAAGTACATCAAATAATTCTGTCTAGCCGAGTCAACCTTCAGCATAAAGTTCATTAGAACGATCATTATTTTAGCAATGTAATTTCTTGAGAACTGTGCTTGAACTATATGACTTTGACAAAGGGTGGGTGGCCATTCAGCCGTCAGCGGACCGTCAACAAACCGTCAACCCCGGCTTGTTGTAACCACGTTTCTACGAACAGGCACGTATTTAATCTGCGTGACGGTTAAACACGAGAGATGTGACTTTATCTACAAGAGTGTGGGGCGCAACCTCTATGATGGACGTTTGCCAATCCTGGAGCGTCGGTTCCGGTCATCCGTGAGACCTTCGTTACCGTCTGTTGCACGAACATTGTATTTACACACGGTATCGTGGCTCTTTGTACATAGCTGTGTATTACGTACAAAGAGTAAGTATTTATAGATATTCATATTGACTGAACCCCGTTCCCTTTTTCTACCTTTTATTTTATGTCAGGTCCATTCACAACGCGTAAGTGAAGTGTAAACTATTTGCGGAATGTTCCACTTCTCCGGTTTGTATGTAGGTTGCCAGAATGTGTTGATCTTCGTTTTTCATTTTCCCACAGCAAACGTTTCGGTATTTATCTTTTATTTACATTATTATATTGATTTTTAGTTAAAGTATAGTTTTCTATTGCTGTTTGCGAACTACATGATTAATAAATTATAGAAACCTAACAACAGTTCTGCCGATTTTCGAGATTAAACCCCGCTTGCTAGAACCCCTTTTCGAATGGCTGACCGTTCGTCACTCATGTGTGTCTCGAATAGCACGTTAAGCTGTTAGTCCTGCGCCTAATCCTTTTACGATCATTTTTGTTTTGTTTTCCTATGAATGTGATGGGAGGAATGGGGGGGGGGGGTATAGGCTGTTTATATTTGACTTATAACAATTAGTTTAAATCTATAGTCATATCTTTCCTTTAAATTATTTTATTTACGACATGTGTCTTAGATGATATGTCAATACAAATCGTGTCGCAAACAATGTGGCCACATCTCCGGTGATTATTAATATGATTGTAAGTAGGTCACCCGGCGACCTGTTGCACGTCCTTGCACGTGTCCCCGTGCCCGTCTGTCCTCCACATCCCACCCTCCATAACCTACGCATTACCCCTCACCCCGCGCTTTTACTTCGCAATCATCGCGCCAATGTTGCCAGCTTTTATCTAATTGAAAACCTTTCGTGTCAACTTATGTCGAGGTCCAACCGTCCAACACTACTGCGCTAATGGGAGGGAGCGAGCCCGCCGGCGGCGACAAACTTTACAATTTTGGAATGGAGCTTTATTAACTATAGTAAGTATTCATAGACACTATGTAAATGATCAACTTGGTATACTGAGGTCTTAATGGGAGAAAAAGTTTCATATTATTATTATTAGAAATGGATGAAACAGAGTGCTCAATGAATTCCAACTTACACGTAATAGGTAGATATGTATACGCTCAAAACACGGTTTTACTTTATACTGCATCAATGTAATAAGGCTGAGATAAAAGCATACCCATCTTAGATCATGTTCACGTTGTTTAAAGATAAAAGGATATGTAACATTTCATTCAAGTGGTAGCATAAATACGACTCCTGCGGCTTTAATCAAGTTTTCTATTCTACAGATGGGACTCCTGCTGTTAAATCGATTTATTTAACGACATCACATTTCGTCCATATCTTTCATAAGAACTAAATTACTTTATTGATGTTGTTATGCCATGAAAGCAGTTTTAAGTCTTTCTATGTCTTGAAAGAAAATATGTTTAGTTATGTGATTTTTAAAGTCATTGACTATCAAAATAATATACAATACGCGCTAGATGATTATCTAGCTCGTATTGTATATTATGTTCCAAATATTAGAAAAAATACACCATTAACAGCTGCAGCTTACTTAAAATACTTACTTATTTGGATTACGTGCCAACTAATTTCTATTCCCGACATGTTTCGTCTCAGGGTCGTAAGGAGTTACCACTAATTTGCAATTCCCCTTTCCGTGGAAACACGTTAATATCCTTCGAGAGTCTGTGATTTCCCCAATATCATTATTTGTCTTAATGGCCTTTGTTGAACGACAGCTTTAGAATCGCGAAATAGAACTCGTAGAGCCAGCAAAAGTTTATTCCAAACATCTTCATAAATATTTTTTTACAAAGTGTTTTTGAGAAGTGCTTTAAAGAGCTTTAGGATTTAAACAAATTGAGCGACATAATTGTAACTTGTGAGTAAGTAAGTATGTTTAATAAGGTTACATGATTCACCCCCTTACTTATAAACGATGTTAACGTGTGTTTTAAAATAACTACTTACATCTCTATTCTTTGACAAATAAACGACAGTGACAGGAATCATTTAATCAATCGTTCAACACTGACAATTTTTATAAGTTGTCTGTATTTTTGTAATTGTCTAATTCAAAAGTAACTTTTATTGTAACTTACCCAGAGTTAACAGAATTATCAACTTCTGGCCACGAAAGTCGGCGCTTGCAGAATGCCATGGTGGGTTTTTCAGGTGGCGGCGGGTGCCGTGGCACGCGAAGTGAGCCGCCCCGGCGCGGCGGGGGCGCTGGGGCCAAGCAGTCCAGAGTTCGACGCCGAGCGCTCAACGCCGATGCACCTTCAGTCGGCACCACTCGAGGAAACCCTGCAATACCGAAAAATATTACACAAACGGAATTTTGAAATAAGCACCATAACTTTAGGTGATTGCCAAGATCATACAAAGTCTATACAACGTTTCATTGAAAGAAAGCCCTAATGATATAAAAAGATTCTCAGTAATACACCACGATAAAAAAAAAATTATAGAATTAGTTATTTATAGAAACTTTCACCTTTACAATTCACAGAAGTTCTCATATTTTACAGACTACAAGGTGTTTATAAACACATGACTATGTATATGTACAGCTCAAAATAAGTTTTGTTTAAAAGATTTTTACTTAAGGTACGTTGTAGGTTCCCTCTTTAAAAGTAACACGCTACCTAAGAGACATTTTATCACGACACACTTCTAAATCTGGCACATCGTAACTTCTGAAGTCTTTAAGAATTCGTTAGCTACTAAAACTTAACGTTTGTTCTAAAAGATTTCTCAGGAATAAAGCAACGCGAAACCCCTTACATTAATTATCCGTTATGTTAGACAATAGACGGTCTAAAACCAACAATAGGTGGATTATAGGTAATACAATTACAGAACAATTATCGGGTAATTAATTAATATATTACAGTAAATCGGTATTTTACGAACAGATTTAGGTACAACGAGGTTTACTTTAAGACATTTGTACCTAAACTAGCGAACAACCAACAATATTTTGTTAACACATCTAACATAAGGAATCTTAAGTATTAATAATCTCGATGACAATAGAAAAATAATAAGTTGGTTTTGGTTTACTTCGCTTAAAAGTGGTTGGGTTTGTTGAAGACCTATACATGTAACTACCCTTCAACACATCAGCCTATTGCAGTGCTTTGATAGACGTAGACCTTTCCCAGGATACGCTAATGGACTGAGAAATGTCACAACTATTGATGGACAAAACAACTGAGGACAAGTGTTGAAAAGCATCAAATATTGCAACGTTAATGCCTACCTCTCATGGTAGCCGTGGAGGGTGGCGGCGGCTGCGCCTGCGACTCCTCCGCGGAACGGTGGCGGGAGGGGGGCGCGCGGCGCGGTGACAGCGCCAGCCCCGCCACGCTGTCCGCCACGCCCGCCACATACTGACCCAGCGACGTCAAGAAACTCATGGCTACACTGACACCACTCACAGTGTAACACTCATCTGATTCGGTTCACTATTCAGTCAATATTCTATACCACTCATAAGTTCACTATTTAGTCAGTATATTGGACAGTTATTACACGTTCACTGATCTGTTCTAGTCTTTCACTCACTCATTGTATTTTGCGTCGCTGGTTGTTATATGCCCATGTCCATGTACGTTACCTGGAACAAAAGTAAATATATAATTAGCGAATGAACTGTTCATCTGAAAAGGCAATACTGGGAAACTGGATAATGGATTTTGCAGAAATATATTTTCAGTGCCATAATTGGACTGATATCCTATACAAAACATCAATATGATACAAAACAAGAAAACGCCAACATCATTCCAACTTCCAAGTTGCTGACGGGACTGTTCGCCAAAGGGTGCCTATTATATTAAGTCCGAACCTTCATTAACGAGTGTATTGCTACACCGTGATGCTAAATTTTTTACAAGATTTTATTAAAATTCATATTATATTAAACCTTTGTAAAATTAACAAAGATTTTAATGAGGTTTTATGATAAAGCTCTATATTATTACTATAGAGTTACCCTGACCTCCTCCTACCTCACTGGTAAAGCAATCTTATTCCTCGGCAGACTGAAGTTATATTTAAATACGTAGCTACTAGAACTACAAAGGAAGCCCTTTGTAGCTACGTAGCTAGTCAGCTCAGCTGAAATCTTTTTGTTTTCCGGAGTCAAATTAAGTAATAACTTGTAATTTTTCTGTCATTCATGAAATACTTCACTGCTTTACCAAACTGAAATTGTATTATTCGAAAATACTTAACCGCAATTACCGAGTTATATGTCATGTGTAGGTACGTATATTCTATCCTGCAGGTACTTGTATATTAGCTGCCGCGTAATGTTTTTCGGCGTTATTTTTTTGGTTTAGTTGGTAAGCCTACGTTACTCATTACTAGGGATGTTACAGAGCTTCGGTTTCGATTCCGAAAATCGAAACGCCGCGCCCGATCGATTTTACACTTTCGGTTTAGGTTCCGATGGTTTTTCATCGGATGTTCTATTGGAGCTTGAAAGCAATACGCAATGACTATGAACGTCGAGCGAAAAGAAACAGCAGCAACAAACATCTGTTATCTCATATTTACTAAATAGTGTAACTTGTTGTGTCTACTTCTAATTGTCTTTTAAAACATACAACTGTATATAACAATCCGACCGATCCGATTTCGGCTCCGGTTTCGGTTCTGATTCCGATATAATAAGTTCAAAACATTCGATTCCGATTCAAGTTCGAATAAAAACACTTCCGTAACATCCCTGCTTAGGTATAACTTATATATGGTAGGCATAAAATATCCTACAGTTGCGAAATTGAGTGTCATTACATTGTGGGCCATTTCTGGCCAACAGTGAAGCATAATGTTTGGGAAATGCCAAAACGGCTCGCTACCAACGGAATACTGAGGAACGAAAACCGTTTGGTCAATTACGTTGTAATTATCAGAAACCTGAGCATTTAATACGCTTGTTGCAGGCTACTCGGTGTTCAGGGAAATAAGAGGGGTCTACCTGGCCGGTTTACAAGTGTAATTACAATTTGCTTACAAGTTTCAGCCAAAATCAAGAAGTGGGTATTAATGTAGGTTTAAAATTAGAATATACTGTGCATAACAATTAAATAAAATATTTTTGGCATTCTTGATTTGAGTCTAGTCGAAATCACGACCTATAGCAAAAAAATAACACACGTCATTTATGTGGCTAAAATATATTGCGTGAGTTAGATCAAGCTATGCCGAATCTCTAACAAAGAAAATAAATTCAACATAAGTTCAAAATAATATTCTTGGGCGAGTAGATAAGAAGACAAAGCAGAAAATTTAAATTCTGAACTTTCTTGACAAATGGAAATATAAATCTAACAGCGAAAACCTGTATATTACCTTCAGTCGTTTCAAGTAAAGTTAGATAATCGTAAGCGTCTGTCTAGATCTAGATGAAATTTGCCTATCAATGATAAGAAGAGACAATACAGATGTTACTCTAAAACAATTGAAACACACTCTAAATTGAACTGGAAAGTGAATTCAAACAATAAACCAATTACAAGAAAAGCTGTCTCATTTCTATTGGTTAGATTTTCTAGCTTACGTTAAAGCCATAACATTACCCATATTCATAAAATAGTACTCTTGTTAAGGAGAATATTAATGCCCATGGTTTCCGTTATGAAGAGGATGTATTTATTTTCAGCGAATCTTTCAAATAACTGGTTTAATATTCGGTCGCTAAACAGAAGTGATAGACTACCCAACCCCACCTTTAAGTAAAATGATGTGACTGTGAATGTATCTTTTTCTTCTTATCGTATAGTTGATTAACAACCTGGTGTCAGAGTTTAAACCGCTTGTAGGCCTCTGACATGGCTTTACACACCGTTGAAACATCTCTATGGTGTGCCGTTTTCCTTCACCGTTCTTTATCGACTGATACATAATTTATAAAACGCACATGAATTTGAAAAGACATTGGTGCGTGCCAATGGGGGATTAAACTTGCGACCTAAGACTTGCCATCCAACGGTCATACCACTCGCCTATCAGTGCTTGTTTTATTGAAAGTTTTATTTAAATACCTGCCCCAATATCGGTACTTTCGCAAAAATAGGGACAATAAGAGTCTATAGGTAAAATAAAACGATCAAGAAAACTTCGAGAAAATTAATATTGATTATTGACTCCTTGAAAACTTTGTTAAGATTTAAGGCCGTAGTTGCCATGCTCGCTTTTGTGTCATATAAATAGTCTAGACTTGACTTCAAATAATAATTCGTAAAATTCCATTTCATTTTGAAATGTCTGCAATTAGGTTAGGTTTGTTAACAGATTGTTTTACATCAACCTTAATGTAGTTATCAAACGTAGCCCAAACTAATCAAATATAACTATGCTAATTTAACTACTATGTACGTAAATTGCCTATTTATTTAAATTATTAATTTTGTAAGCTTTTTATTTATAAATGTTCATTGACACAACGGATCAATAACAAAGACATCGCTTTATTACTTGCACCGCTATTATCACTCACCATACTACGTTTACGTTCGCTTTACGTATAAAGAAACTGTATCTTTTAACCCTTAGTCGCTACGACGTAAAATTCTATACATTTATTTGTTAACAAATATGAACTATTTTGAGCAAAATTAACAGTACATGTAAACTGTAAAAATACTGACAAATTTCATAGTTAATAGCTACTACGTAGTTACAACATGGTCTAAAAATAATAATCTACCAGCAATGATGTAGTAAGATATTAAAATAAAATTAACACTTGCAATATTTTCACGCAATAAATTCAAGCGATAAAGATTTTATGTTTAAGGCATTTTTCTCTCTAAAGGCATCCTTTTGTTACATTTTATTGGCACTATAAGAGGTACATAAGATGAAATTCATTCAATTCCAAGAATCCTCTTCATCTTAAGATACAGGTTTAAGGTAAAATGGCCAACAGATTTTCAATCATAAACATTTTATTTTATATAAAATAGTTTCTGTAAATCTTTTGAACAACTTTGTTTATTTTCCATTATTTGCATGGGCGTAGCTTTGCAGGTTGCCGGAACTAGGGTTATGATTTTATTTTCATTCGTCGGAATGAAATTCTACGTGGGAGTCTGTAGGTAACTGAATACCGTTTTCATGCTACTCATAACAAACAACAATTTGTTCCAGAAAATAACTTGTCATAGACATTCTGAGAAATATCAACAGATAGGTACTTCACATAAAAATAAACTTACTGAGAATGTTTTCCTCATAACACGTAATTTTCCTACCAGATAATAAATAATATCTTACTTTGGGCGTGGTAAACGCCCAATATAAGTAATAAGTGCATGGTTTGGTTCGCTATTAAATTGTGTTATGCCTTAACCATTATAAATGAGCACTTGTGAAAGTAAACAATCTAATCCGGGGTGTACTTGCGGACACAAACTAGCAGTAAATCCATTAAGCTCGGAGACCGATGCTCCGCTATAATCCCGCCTCCTCAGTAGTAACAATATTGGGAATTGACCCTCGGCCAGCAGCCCAGCACACGCCAACAATAAGGCCTACTGGGGTTTGATTAAGCAAGGCTTTGTTTAAACGTACCGCGCTATTGCGTTGCGAACCACGTTACAATATGGTTACACGTCGCTGCTCTGGAATTGTGGGAACTCCATTATTTTCATATTACTGTTGCTAACACCGTTGCAAATACACTCGTATGTACTTGGATACACAATAAATAAACATTTTAAAAAGCCTGAAAAGAAAAGTTGATGACAAGTTAAACTAGTCTGTTATGACAATCTCGACACTTGTGTCGATCGAGTGCCTTCATTAAAAGTTTGACTCGAGTATTTGAATTATAAATGAGACAACTTAAGTAAAAATTTATTGCGTCTTTAACAGCAAATCCATTACTGCTTGAGATAGATAACTTTGAAAGCAATCCGTGGGAGGTATAGAGAAAAATACTGAAGGGTCCAATAAACTGTTTGCCACTTGAATTAATGGATTTTTATCCCCATCACCCCATTGCGAATAGAATAAGAGAAATAGTTTTACTAAATACACTTTTATTTATAATTTAAGAACGTTATCTATCAGTATTCATACACGCATATATATTTACACCCTAATGTACTTGTAAGGGTAAGCATAGATGTTCTCCTTTATCAGGAGTTTACTTAACATTCACAGGTCCCCATCATCATAAGTCAAAAGGTGCCTAGCTTTGCACGCTAAAGAGAACGATGTTTGTCTTCCACTTGAGTCTAAAATTGAATTGATGGTCAAACACTTTATCAGTTATCAGAAAAACGACATTAACACCTTTAACGGGGTTTTATTGTGTATATAATAAGATATTTTTGACTAAAGAAGCTCAACCTTTATGGTTGAAAACAGTAAAGATCAAATCTGACCTTTGACATCATAACTTAGGTATAGTGTGGTATTTGAAGAGTGAGAATTTTGTAAATAGGTCGCCTCCTGTATAAGGGTTAATGTTTAAATTAAGGCGCGTGCCTCAGATGGTTGCGTTGTCCCCTCGGGTCACTCTCAGCTCGCCCGCGCTTAATTTTGTTAAAATTAACTTTAATGAAAAATTCACACCTCGCATTTTATTTCATCTCGTTGCTAAAAAGGTCAAATTAAAAATGATCTTTTTATTATGGTGACTTTAATGTAGACGTATGATTTCGTCTCATGAGTGATATTTTTACTTTCTTGAATAATATTATGATTAACGTCATGAGATATTAGGTAATTTATATTACCTAAGCAACTAGCTTAGGTAATATAAATTACCTAATATTTTACTATACATTATGCATGCTTCTCACTTTTTTAAAAAAATATCGCCCCACACTAGGAATTTCTTCTGTGTCGTGGGTGCGTTTCACAAACATGATGAATCACACGCCAAATTCCCAGACTCGGGACAAACATCTGCGGTTCGCACAAAATCGAACCCGCAACCCTTAGCGCAACAGACCAATCGCTTAGCCACTGTCCCAATCAGGTCGTCAATTATATATACGAGGGTCAAACTGAAAGTTCTTAGAAAATCAAAAACTGATTACATTAGCCAGTTATTAGTTTTATTATATCTTTTCAAAATATTGTCCATTCACGTCAATACACCGCTGCATGCGATGGAACCACTGGGAAAAGCACTTTGCCCACTCGTCTTTAGGGTTCTCTTCAATGGCATCGCGATACGCAGCCACCGCTTCTTCAGCATTCATAAACCGCTTACCTTAAGTTTTTCTTTAATTTTTGGAAATAAATAAAAATCACAAGGGGCGAGGTCGGGGCTATACGGCGGGTGACCCAGTAATTCAACGTTTGATGTCGCCAAATAGTCGATCGTTCGCTTAGCGGTGTGCGACGAGGCGTTGTCGTGGTGAAGGAGGATCCTACTGCGAGGTCGTTTCTCTCGAACTTTTTCCAAGACAAGTGGCAAACAATTGGTAGTGTACCATTCTGCAGAAACTGTTTTTTCATCCTCTAACACAATTGTTGCGAAATGACCTATCCTTCCAAAGAACGAGGCCACCATTTTTTTTCCCGCACTTCGATCTCTCTTCACTTTAGTTGGCAACCTCTTGAAAGGAAACACCCACTGAGCAGATTGTCTTTTGGTTTCAGGATCATAACAGTAAATCCAGCTTTCGTCACCTGTTAGTATGTCGAACACAGCATTTGAGTCACCTCCGTTAAATCTTTCAATCATTTTACGGCACCAATCCACACGATGGAGTTTTTGAGCCTCAGTCAAATTATGAGGTATCCACCGGGCGCAAAGCTTCCTGACTGCTAAATGTTCGTGGAGGATTTTGTGCACTTGACTCATACCGATGCCTAAGCTTGTCCGAATCTGCTGATAGGTCACTCTTTTGTCAGTCTCTATCATACGCCGCACAACACAGATGTTATCTTCAGTCGTCGCCGTAGAAGGCCGTCCCTTACGTAAATCATCAGTGAGATTAGTGCGACCACGTTTAAACTCATTAAACCAGTTGTAAACTGTCGCACGAGATGGGGCTTCATCGTGAAAGGCCAATCGTAGTCTATCATAACTTTCTTGTTGACTTAAATGACATCGAAAGTCATAAAAAATCATTGCACGAAAATTTTCTCGTGTTAAATTCATGTTGACGTGACACAGACAATTTTCAATTTGCCGCCAAATCGTAAAACAAATGACAAATTAATGAAATATATACTCAGTAATATTGGCAAAGATTTCTATTTTCAAATTTTAGAATTATTTTTTTATTATATTGTTTATAAGTGGCCAGTTCTAAGAACTTTCAGTTTGACCCTCGTAATAAAAGTGTGAGATTCAAGTAAAACACCTCCACGGCTAATAAAACCTAAATAGGTACCTATGTTCCGATTGGGCGCACCCTAGGCGAAGCTCGCTACCATCCTTGTGGCTTGTTGACTGGCAAATTCCTGCCCCGACATAACCTGCTTCTGTGTCACAATTAGCTCATGTTGACACGAAGAAGAATAAATGTGTATGTGTGTGCTAACTAAATGTTACATTCATGTTATTATTACCAGTGTATGTTCACTAATGAACTTTCTAATTCTAATACTCTATATTAACAGAAAGGTTTGTTTCCAAATAAAAGCTTGATGAAGTTTCAAGTTATTATTAGTTTTTGGTTTGATTAGATGAAATATTAGGTATTATCCAATTAGAAAGCTAAATTTGGTTAGACCTTCTTTTTCAATTAATTGTAGGTCACATTTTTGCGATGGATATTATTAACGTTGATATAAAATATCGGGGTAAAATAATTATTTTCCTTTCATTACTACGTAGTCCTTTGTTATCTTTTGGGAAAAGTAAAATGATTAAGTTTTTGGACGTCTTGCACATTGTTTCTCAGTCTTTGCTGTAATGACTGACTGAAATAAAATTAGGTGGTATTTTGTTACCAGTTAGATGAACCATAGCTTACAGCAGAAAATTCATCAGGCCGTGTTTGTAGTTAGGTACTATTTACTCATATATTTTCATTAAATAAGCAAAAAAAAAAAGCTAATGTAATAGTCAGGTTAGCCATTAACACATTCACACAGGAGGCTCAGTTCTGTAGAACTCGTATGCGTAGAATCGTTAAAAAGTACACAGAAAAAAACTGTTAGTACCTTATCTGTCCTAAAATCTACTACGTTCGTAAACCTCTGAAACAGCACTTGCAAAATGTTCTAGAAACTTATCTATAATGCATATCTCTAACACTTAACGTTTACAGCGCACCTACTTGTTTTGACACATCTTAAATGTATTCACTTTACACAATTAGTAGTAGGGCTTAGTAGAGATAACTACGCTCCTTTATAAGCAACAAAATATATTATGCCATTGTCGGAACCGCGGTTTAAACAATAGAATGAATTATACGCCCAAACAAAACAGAGGTCTACTTGAGAAACATAATACTGAGCCGGATCTAAACGCATTTAAGATGGCGACTAGCTGAACGATTTTCGAGAACAACAATTTACACTGAAATTTCAATAAGCTAATCTTCTGATTAAGTTTAAAATCAACTCTCTGCTTGCTCGCTCTTTTACTATCATCATAAGGCAAGCAAACATCATCATTTCAAAAAATCTCTAGTAGGTAGAAGAGAAGCCAAAGCGGTGCGGAGGTTTTCTTTCCCAGTGTATTGCGCAGTCTAAAATTATATTCGGTTGGGTGTTCGTCACGGAAACTTTCCCTCGAAACACATCAACACAAAGTCGCTACTTTACGTCGTTTGCGGGAGCGTGGTACTTCCCCCACGTTTATACCAGCTGAAGGTTTTTCTTCAGTAGAATATTGTTTTGTAAACAAAGTACAGGTATAGCAGTGGGTTTACCTTATAGAAATAGAGCCGGTAAACAACATGAAGTTGCTTTTAATGTTAGAAATACATTCTGTTCTCATCTAGCCCGTTTTCTTTCGGAATTAGGTACTTAGTCCAATTAAATGTGTTTACGGTGCGGCGACCCAATATGTGTTTTCCAAAAGTTGTAGCAAGAATTAATTAGTCATTCAAAAGCCAAAAGCCCATTATAATCGTTAAACTCATCTTCCACCCCTTAAAACGATCACCTCCGGCCATGTTCGCTTCACTCATTCTGTGAGACACTATCAAACTCATAATACTGTACCCAATCACAAATTCCAAACTCATTATAGACCACCTGAACATTAATGTAGTGGTATAATAATTAATAATGTTAAAAACCTGTGTCCCGTAAATGGAAACCTCTCATTTTTAAAATAGCTATTCATTCGAACCGAACAATACGTTGCATAATACCTTAAATAAAGGAAATTGAATACGGTCGCTCATACAAAAAAATTACGGATTGTTCATCACAATATTAAGGTCCGTTTTAATCAATACGTTATACATCGTCTCCGGCCGGGTGGAAATAGGAGACATATTAAAGGGATAACTTTGAAATCATTTTGTATACCTGCCATAATTCACAAACGCGAAACATATAACAACTTAAGAGTATTTTTTGTTACATGACATCATTGCTATTGTATTGTAGTTTAATAACCCTAACAGTAGATAAGGGAATTGGTTAGTTCAGTAATGAACGGGCACAATGTGATCTTTATCACCATCTATGGCATGCCTGACTGTGAGGTGCATACAATAGCTCATGCAGCCTACAGTCACGTCACACCACATACGGCAAAAGCACACTCACTTGAATTGACATATTAATTAAAACAGTTTCAATACGAATTAACACAAATATATCATTAAAATAAATTACAAAATAATCTTTTGGGTCGGCGGGTCTTTCTGTGGCTCGTTTAATTAAAACCCACTCCGCGTCAGACGCAGACTTGGCAAATAAACTTTCATGTAAATTGCGACGTCCGTCTCCCTGCATCTTTTTCAATCGGTTTCTGTACTCTAAATGACACCTAATGTACCAGGTTTTCGTTCTATGTTGCAACCCATGTTTTCTTCGGCCAGTAAAAGCGGGTGCCTTTCTTCATTATGCGCTTGAATAAGAGCAACTGTTCCCACTCAATTACGCCATGTCTCACTTGTCACAGGAAAATAGGTGTAGTTGGAAACGTGACAAATATTCTACGTAGGTTTCTAACGTTATACCTTTTTTAACTTTTAGGTCCTTGCGTAACTATGGAAAAAAAATCTGCATTTTATAATATTTTTATTTCTCTTCTGAATATTAGTATGCTGGCGAAGCTACGTATAACATCAACATTGTACAATATATACGCGGAAAAAACATTACACACGCTCTCTGTCAATGCAACTCAAAATGCTTTGATCTTGGTAATTCTACTTCCAAGATTCTTCAATGTTCACATTCATCATCATCATCAGCCTCATTCGTGTATGTGTAGCTTAGGTACTTGTCAGTACCACAAAACATATTAATCCGAATCCCATAAGAATAGAGACAATTTGATTCCGTGAAATGAAAAATATCCGGTTGGGCTATGTCGACGGTTATCGAATGATTCTTCAAGCGCCTACATACACGAGCTACCTACGAATTAGATCGCACTTCAATCTATCGATCGACGTGTTAGTACTCCAACCCTTAGCGTCATCTGGAATATCTACTCGTAGTTTCACTAAGAACTATAAAATTAATAAACACGAAACTAGTGCCTAAGGAACGTCTTGCTTTCATACAAGTTATCTAAGATGGTAACGCGGCCTCCATCTTATTCAGTACGACTACTACATATAATGGAGTTACCAAGACCTCATTATCGTGAAAAAGAACTGAAAACTTCAGACAAAGTACATTAAAAGTCTGTGGTATGTTGTAAACCCTTTCAAAGATGTCTTTTACGTTACGATCGTATTAGAACACCTACTGCCCCTATTCACGTAAAGTTTTGTTATAACCTAAGAGTTTTTATAACAATCACTAATTTTAATTTAGCATATTCATAATTCTGATGGGATAATTATAGTCGTGGACAATACTGATTAATTATATTGTACACAAGCTGGCATCTGCAATCTGCAACCCAATTATGAAACTGATTAATTCAGTACTTAGAAGACAATTGTTTACATTACCAAGAAATTAATTGTAACTATGATACAAGCTTATGCATTACTTGTAGTCGAACTGAAAGCACTGCTACCAATAATATAGTACTAATTAGAAAATTCGATTACATGAAGCACATATCATTCATCACATATCTTTAGATTACTCAGTACTAAGACATTGCCATAATATAATACTTTCTCAACGACTACCGATACCGATACCCCGAAGTGCTACTCATAACTCCCAATAATAAAATCCGGGTCCCAGAAGAAGCCATTGTTATTGTAAGTGTGGAAAAGCGTGTAATCGTTCGTTGTTGGATCGAAAATACAAAAATAATAAAAAAGACCCTTGTTTCGTTGAGTTCAATTTGGTATCCAAGTTCGTGAGGTCCTGTTAAACCCATGTCACTGCGTACTGATTGATGTATCCTGGCAAAAATATAATATAACACTGTCAGGTGAGCCGCTTGATCGTCAACGTTTATTTGAGGAATTCTTTTACACTTAATAAAAAAGGAGAGACGTTTATGTAGCGTTGCCGATCTTTGTCCTTTCTTGTCTGAAGCAGTTCCTAGTGCCATGTGAAGCATTAGCTCCTACTTACTAGGTTTGAACTAGTTCGATTCTCGATCTGATCAATGTGACGAGCATCAAGTATTTTGAGTTTGAAATGTTCTTGGTCCAGCCAGATTTTTTAAGGTATTTTTTTCGATTGGCTCCAGATAGCTTAATAGCTCCTAATAGAAAATATTATCCATTTATATCCTGATATGACTTTTGTTGCCCTTCAAATACTGGTCCGGCTGATCTTTATTAGAAGTACTTATAATCCTAACCTACTTTAAAAAAAGAGTCTGATAAATTAATTACCAGATTAAACCAAAACATTAAAGCTTTTGAGAAAATTAGCCCTAGTTACGATGTGGAATCTAAATAAATTTTCAGACAATTAGAGAGATTTCATCAAAATAATTATAACTAATTAAGATGTTCAGATATGGTAATCATACCCTGAATAATATATTTTCACCCAGTGTAATTTGAATTGGACTGAAATTGCAATTTTTGTCGCGTACCGTACTCAGATTAAGAATCCGGTTCAAAACTGAAATTACGAATTTTCCGACGGTCACCCGTCGTTTCAACGTGTTTCATAAATAAAAATAGGCAACGTTGAAGAGGCGCGGGCGAATAATTAAAAAGAGCACATCTATACTTGTGCTATGTGAGTACTATCGAAGATTATTATTCGCTATGACTTCAAAACGAGCTGTAAACGAGCCACCTGCAATTAATTGCTAAGCATATAGTGTCAGGAACGACGCATTAATTTTTCTCTGATTTTGCTTTAGACAGATTATTATGAATGATAGATTCAGAGGACAATTATCACGCACATACCGTTGTAATACTGATAGACTACTCAACAGTATGCATTTTAAAGAAAGAGACTTGGCAGACGGCAGACTGTTGACGGCTAACTGCAAATTAAATCGTACCTCCGACCGAAACGAATGCGACGCTGCAATCAACTAGGTAGTTCTCGAAGCTTCGAGCATTTCATTTTATCAAACATTATAATGGAGGATTCCCAACACACAAAAGTAAATCCCCAATACCGAGCACGTTCAAATTGCAATGTCTGTTTAATACAGGAATAAACAAGCATTTTATGGAATCAGTAGTTTTAGTCCCATCCCGTGTTAAGAATATTAGATTTATGGAATATAAATATGACTGACATTATAAACGAAATACTGTTTCGATGATAAATATTATTTATTGTGATTGATAAGGTCCTTATTTTCTTATTATTGTTCTGTTATCAGGTCATATCTTAGATTTATCAGACGACGACTGTTCATTTGTTTGAAAATTTCTTAATTAAGAGACCCTTTATTTGCATTGGAAGAGTTTCATTTGTAAATACGATTTTAACGCTCTTAGTAAACATTACAACAGTCACATAATGTACACAAGTAAAGGCATGTAACAATAATCAAGTTTATTTGATTAATGCACGTATAGGTAGCTTGTTTGTTATGATGTTTTAAGGTCCGTCCGTTATCTAAGAAATAAATAAAGCCGTTGAACATTCTTTTCCTTTATAGCAAAAATTACACTGAATACTTAAGAAATATACGAACTTAATTCTACTTAAAAACTTACTTGGCCTCAAGCGCAGTACATTATTAGGACACGGAGAAGCCTTCGCTATCCGTTGGCACTCGGCAAACTTCGAACGATCTCAATTCTCAGTTCTTTCTCCGATATGCGAACTTAATTTGCAACGTTAAAGAGGTTCTGTTCCGAAGAACATGTTTGTTGTTTTCTGAGATGTTTAAACATGCACAAACCGAATTCCGTACGTGATCAGGCGAAAGCGAGACAAGTAATCGGTCGGTATGGCGGTTGCAGGGCGGCAGGTCGCTCGCGAGGGCGGCGACGGTCGCGAAGGGCGGCTGGGCGGCGACTGGCGTCCTCTGCGTGCTCGATGCTCCTGCGAGCCTCGCCCGGGTCCCCTTCCTGTTGATTGTGTACGCGACAGGTGATCTCAAACGTCTTTTAATCACTAACTGCTGTTTACAACTCTATCACATTATTGATTTATTCACTGTTTATTGGTTGGCAAACTGCAGCTAAGTTGTTAGTTTACGCCTGCATGTGGCACTGTTTTAACAAGCTAACATTATGTTCACAGAATTGAACTTTGTAGAACAAAGTCATTTTTGAAATTACACGTATGATTTGAGGTTTAGTTGCTATGATTTCCAGAGCTATAATATATGTTTTTACATATTGTGTAACGATCTTTTTATCGACATCCATATTAAATATTACGATGGCGAAAGAAGTCTGTTTTATTTTTTTTACTTAGAGAATCAGATAGATTTAATTTATTAACACTAAAGGACATAAAGAATCTTACAATTCTCGCATATTTCGATGATTTATTGACGTCTCATGGTAAAGAAAAATAACTTTGAATTATCAATACCACCAAATCAATTTAATCAAACTCTGGTTGAATGCATTATTTGCTTTACAGTAGAAGTGCACTCATTGATTTTCCTATTTATTATTTGATTTACCTACCTTCCTTTTACTTAAAAGGCACTCTGATTTTTGCAGCATCGATAAAAAGTGTGTTTTAGAAAAATACTAGGTATATTCACTTGCTGTAAATGGTAGCTGATGTGAACGTAGTTAAATGACTTTCGAAGTGTCCCGCATGCTTCGCCGCGTAAGTTTAGGTAGTACATTGCTGCAACCACTCAAGTCGCTGTTAGCTCGCAGAGTTAGCCCGATCTCCAGCACGTAGATGTTTGGTAAGTACCTACCAACTTGATTGTGGTAACTTAATTACTTTCCGTAAAAGTTTCTCGTAGTAATTTATTCCTAAGCGAGTGGCCGTTCGAACGGTGATTAGCAAAGTTTTGACCGCCCCGTCGTCTTCCGATAAAACAAGTAAAATTACTTTCATATTTTACGCAATATATCAAAGTGTCTGCATGTTATTAGAAGTATAATGTTTACTTATTTGGCAGTTGTTTGTTTTATGAAGAAGCTGCAAAATCACGACATTTTTTCCTTAACAACAAGAATTACTTAATGTTTGCAAAAGTTGTGTAACCTCAGGGTACAGAACTCAGAGTATTTAATTACACCCTATTAAACTCTTAACCTAACAAGGCTAAAATCCTTAAAATATAATTGTAACCAATATTTATTATATCGGTCTTCATTTTATCTATGAACATTTACCGCAATGTATTATTATGTGACTCATGTGTCATATCTTTGACTTTAATTGTAAGGACAATGTCAAAATGAAAAAAATACCGTAATCTTCTCAAACATAATAACCTGTCATATCCAAATCTAATTTCAGAATTAACTAAACAGCATTGAGTTCGGATTTTAGGAATTGACCAAGTGAAGCTTCAAAAGTTTGACGTTATACATTAAAAAAAGGTAGAGCACCTTCGCACATATAATTCAGATACATAATTCTCCACTGACACCAATATTTGAGTGCCGTAAAAATATTTGTCCGTTTCGAATCGAACCCGCCATGCTTAGCGCGCTCGGAGCGCCTAACGAAACTTCTAAAGATGTTCCGTCAACTTCATATAAACGTGAGACGTGTCACGTCTGTGGTGGCGGCAATTTGTCAAGTTGTTAGATCCGGCGCAAGGGTTCATGCCAATATTATAGCTAGGAACTTTAATGACAATCTCTCGTGTAAACACTCGTCTACATTACATTATGAAACAAGAATTAGTAAGTACTACTTACTTACTTAGCCCTTAGGATCAAAATTATGTTCGGTAATTAGCTCTTAAAAATAAAACATGGATAACTGTGTTTAAGGAAGAATAAAAGTAAAAAAAACATACATGACCTACTGAAAATGTAAAGATAAAGATAAAGATATTTTTATTTGTTAAAACATGAGTATACACAAAAGACATGTAAGATGTTAAATATAATTATGATTGAGACATACATGTTTTAGCCGCTGAGGCGTACAAATATGATGACAATAAAATCAAATAGGAACAAAAATTTTATATGTATTGAAGTTACACAGTTACAGTGGAGATACAATTGCATCAATGGTGATACATATTTCAATAAACAAAAAATACATATATATTTAATTAGCCTTTTAAATTATATTATAATACATTATATTTTTATAGGTCTCTATTACCTCTCAATTTTATCTTTTAGGAACTCTTCCGTATTATAGTAAGCCTTGCTTATTAAATATTCATGTAGTTTTTTTTAAATATATGTATGTATTCAATATATTCTCCAAAGCCAAGGGAAGAATTTTATATTCTTCTCTGCTTTTGACGTTAATGCATGTCTGATCGCTGAGCCAGCTCGCCGCCCTTTGTTGTCTCTGCGCCTAGGCTGTCGGCATCTTATCAAAGTCCTCCAGTAACTGAATCGAATATCCAATTAAGAAATTAATTCGCAGCTCCACTACCTACTACGTTACTTCATCCGTTTAGTTCAAAGTGATATTATTATTGGATCGTCGTTATCTATATAGTCAGCAACGAATTATAGTATATCATTAATAATATTAATGCTTAACGTACTCTCAACTTTCAGTGATGTATCATTTTATATCATCACTAGCTGCGCTCCGCGGTGTTTTCCGCAATTTTTTCGGGATAAAAAGCCTATGTGTTAATCCAGGGTGTCAGCTATCTCCATATGAAATTTCATCAAAATCGGTCTAGCCGTTTCAGCGTGAACAAACACTCACAAACTTTCGCCTTTATAATATTAGTGTCATTTATTTTCCATGTAAAAATCTGTACCGCATATTTGGTACCTACACAACGTTTTAGATACCTATCTGATTGTCTTTCGCAGTCATTATACACGATCTGACGTAGCTGTAACGAGCGCGTAAATTAACACAGCCCATAAAATTCGCATTAATTATACGAATTCTCAGTATTCACGTAAAGTACTGTGATGTCGGGAGCAACGACAGGGAAAATTATTTATTACGGACGATAAACGTTCATAGAAAATGTATAAACAGGACTCGCCTACCTCATACAGCTTTATTACAATTCGGCGATAAAGGACTTATTGAACGTTATCACTCATCAAACATCACGACTGATAACATGACACATGTTGTAAGTTATGATAACACGAAATACACGTAGGTAACACTTTATATGTCACCTCACAGAATGACTTTATAACGAACTCTACGCGACCTCCGTCTATGTACCTTTGTTTGTAAAATATTCAGACGAACATAATGTGAAAACGTAGCTCTATTTGCAAACTTTACAGTTTTAAAAGAAATCTTGATTACACCTTTAATTTTTATCTTTCACACATGCAGATTAGACCCAGACTCTGCAGCCTGATTGTTCTTAAAACATATGGGTTCACATGATATGCCTGTTAATAAATGGGTTGCTACGGGTTACCTATAAGGTACCAAGACCACCACTACTTTTTTATAAGATTTTCACAAACTGATTTCGAATAACATAGCGCTGACTAAGCCTTTTATTTTTATTTCAAATCACAGTTTTATATCGTATGCTTAGATACAATTTGAAGAACGGTCCTAATTGGCTCGGCTGCTAAGTGCTTGGCTGAATGCATAAAGGAGGGCTTTTATCCAATGTGACCTATGGAACTTTTTCAATGATACATTTTTATTTTACTTGATAACCACTGAGTATATGAAGAAAATATTTTATTTTTATGATGAAACCCGAAATCGACACCATACAGCGAATTTCGCAGAATTAATATTTCCCAGTAGGTATAGACGGTGACAGGCTTTTGTAACTTATTAGGTAAGGAAAATTAATGTCGATGTTCAAACTATTTCTTTACATTATAATATCTAGTAATTAACACCCATTAATGTAGTCACGAAAACTTGAACTGTGACTTACCCAAAACAATATTTACTCGTAGGGTTTTATACATAAAATATCGTTTTTAATAACGATGTCACCATGGATAAAGATTATATAAGTGTCAAACTATGCCTGCAGTTCCGACATTAACTGTTAAACTATACCAATCAATTCGAAAACACATTTTTCCCATTTAACCCATTGATACACGATATACAGTCTATCACAGCCTATCATTATTTTAGGCTCCATTATCGCTAATACTCTGAGTATGTGAAGTAATCGCGTTGTTCTGAGAAGTGCGTGTCTGACTAGGGCTTGTATATCCACAGGTCGTAGATCCAATCTAAACGGAGTGCACATCAATGGATCTGATTATCGATTGCCAACCGGAAATGAGCGTGGAGAGTGACGGCCACTCCACTACTTCACCGGAGCACAAAGAACAGAAAACCCACTTCGCTAAACATACATAAACTTACCTATTGCAGATGTACTTTCTAACGAACTAGAACATGATTTTTTAATTATGTCTGCTCCAATTCAATAACATGTTATAGTTCGGCAGCTTGTTATGGTCGCAGAACGTCAGGACTCAATCATCATATAAGTAATTCTGTTTTTATATCACTTTTGTTCCAGCAATACATACCCAGTTTCTCCGAAAATGTAATTGTCATGAGCAAATCACTCCTTATTTCCTCAAAGCATGACGGGTCAACGAATATTGGAATCTTTTCGTGTGAGTGCTGACTGAGTGACAAATGTGGAAAGAAAGTTTTACAATACTAAAGCGTTTCTCTCTTTAAAGATTGGATAGAATGAATAGAATAGACTTTTGACAAGACTACTTGAGTTACCTGAGTATTTTTTAATACCAATTCGAGTTATTGTTGTCACATTATTTACATAGCAAGACATACATATATACATTCACTTGTTAAGCTACTTCTGTTGCTGACTGTACAAAAGTTTGTAATAATATTAACTCAAGGTTGCGAGACTCGGTGAGATGTTTTGTGGCTGGCAAACAAAACTAATTCAGAGGCTACTTCTTTTTACTTACATAGAAATGTAATCAAGAGTATTTAACCACCGCCTCCTTAGAAATCATTGAACTATAGTCTTTGTCAGTGTCAGTCACACACAATAAAACAACTCTAGAATAAGCCGACGCGACGTATTGCAGCTTACTCGAGGAGAGCTTGACTTCAGCCCCCTTACCATGAACTCTTAAAGCAGGGCAGTTTACGATGTGGAAGCGAGACGCCGCTACATTCATTATAATGCGGTGTCTCGCTTTATCAACGTAAACTAAAATGCTACGCGAGCGGCGTAGTAAGAAAGAACACAGTGCCGATTACCAATTAACATCGCGCGGATGTTAAGTTGGTCTATTATGTG
Organism: Abrostola triplasia; assembly: GCA_946251915.1. Classification (NCBI taxonomy): domain Eukaryota; kingdom Metazoa; phylum Arthropoda; class Insecta; order Lepidoptera; family Noctuidae; genus Abrostola; species Abrostola triplasia. The sequence continues at coordinate 6,715,859 of OX276433.1, forward strand.
ATGGTGCGGGTAAGAGTTCGTCAAGGCGCTGCTACTTACTTGGCCTTCTGTAAATACCTGTCGGGCCGACGTGCTGAGAACCCACTTCCTGCCAACTTAGAATGTGCCTTACAGCTATTGTTAATTTACATTAAACAGTGTTCAACGAAACATTACATAACCATTTTATTATGCTGATAAAAATGTATATTATTTATTACAAACCTGTAAAGTTCCCGTTTTCCCATTAAAATCAACTGAGCAACTGTAGCAATTTCGATTTTTCAATCCCTACTACGATAAAATGAACAAGTTTTACATGCTTCAAAAATGTTGTTCGACATAATAATAACATATTGTTTGTTAATAACTTAACCATACGTTGATCCCTAACGGATTACAGGGGATTAGTTGCGCGTATTAGCGGGATGTACCAACTACAATTAGCGTCGGCGCACTAATTGGAATCACGTCCATCATAAATATGTTAAGCAAATAATAATGATTAAAATTATACTGCGTAGTTATAGGTCGTGGCGCGACACTAATCTAACAAATTAACAACAAATTGGTATAAGTTTGGTTACTTAGTATATATGGCCAAGTACATCTTTTAACGTAATAAGAAAATAACACATCACCCATTAATGCGATGAGCAGTCGGTTAATAAATACATTTGTATACTGCATAAAATCTAGCGGCGGTCTATTGGCGGTGTTATATTTTATCGGGAGTCTAAACAACCACATCTCACACTACAATATGTGGCATATTGCCATTCATCGGGATCACACCGGGTTCGCCTACAGGCGACGGAAAGGAATTGTATTTTTCATCCGTTCCCTTATGGATTTAAGATTAAGATTTTAAAAACTATAAGTACGAAAATATTGCCCTTTATTTTCGTAACCAGCTCTATCTAGTCCAATGCTAAGGGTATTTAAACAACAATGAAGACGGGAAAATACAGTAAGTGTACCGAAAGTGCAGTTAGTAATGGCAGGAGTGTGTGCACTTATAGCCACGAGCCAGGTGAGTCGCTAGGACTCGCGGCAAGTGAGCTTGACCCATATTTTAAAGCTATTGATCGCGGAGCTTTCGCAAAGGCCCTCACACACTGAGCAATTTCCCGCGTCCCGCTATGTTTATCTGGCGCATTTAAAGGTATTCTCAAGGAAAAGGGGAAAGTGAAATTCTATAAGTTATTTCTGTTAACAACTTGTACTTTTACATCGTCAAGCGTTGTTATTCGTTTGTCTTTTGATTTCATAATTGAAGGAAAAAACTAAAAAACTCTATTTGTATTGGTAAATTATTATTATATTATTTCAGCCATGATCATCCCACTGCAGGGCAAAGGCCTCCCTTTCCTTCCTCCATTCCTCTCGGTTGTGAGCTGCAAATAGATAAATAGCAAACATAAAATAAATAGTGACCTCTGGGTCTCTGAAGTCGTCCGATTATTTTGTTATGTAACACCGTTGTGTAGGGATACTAAAGTAGTCGTTATGTTTGTCAATATTAGTGGTTTTCCTACTGGAACCATGGTTCTTTAGACATCTAAGTTTTAGCGTATTATAGGAGGAGTATGGAATTCGATGCCGTGACCTTTATGGCAATAAGACAAGTGTTTAACTACTACATACTTAAAGGCCAGAAAAATTGTAGGCCTTTCATTACATAATGTGTAATTGTATACGCCATTTGTGTACGTATTTACATAAAAACATAACTTAACGTCACGCCTGTATTCCCCGAAGGTGGTAGGCTAGGGGCACATATAGGTAGTACACTGACATTTCGTCAGTTATGTTTTAGGTGTCTATGTAATAGGGGGCGAGCCTATTGCCATGAACCGGGCACGAATCCAGACTCCGTGCTGCTACTGAAACCTAATAAAAAAACTCAGTACCACTTTTCCCAACCCGGAATTCGAACCCAGACCCTCATGCTGAGTAGTCGCACTTAGCGACCACACAGTGTAAGTATTTAGGATCGTTATTTTAAGGATTTCTACATTTTGCAAACTGGTTTTCTCTCAAACGTATCGTAGAAAATAATAGAGCAAACCTGGAATATAAAATAATATATTATATTTTGTTATCAAAGCTAACTCGAAGGATATTAAATTCCGCACCGAGGTTACAAACTTAGGTACTTGGAAAATAATACGTTAGTATTTAATTAAAATATATTTACAGTTATGTTATAGGTCCCATGTAGGAGGGGGTGAGCCAATAGCCAAAAAACGGGCATAAATACAGATTATGTGTTGACACTTAGTATTATCTAATGATAATAATAGGTATAATCATTTGATTTAAATACACAGATTTATTTAAACAGCCGTTAATGAAGAGCCGTGCTACCACGTGTAGTAAACACATACAAAATAGAGCTTAATAAAATAATGAAACACCACTCACACTAGGGTGTTTTGCGTCCACCGCTATGACGTCTTTTAACCGCAAATTCCACTAGTTGGTGTTACATGTACTTATGAATAATATGTAAGTTGTTATTTCCCGTTTCTCGTTACAGTATCGGTTTAACACCAGTCTGTCTGCTACCTTCAGGACACACACAACACCTTCGATGTGCCGAACAGTGAAGCGGTGATAAACACTCATGTGGTCAAAATGTCTGTCACGGAAATTGTGACATCGGTTGTAGATCCCGAAAGTGTTACAGAGTTGTTGACGACAATTGCAATGTCATCGTCAGTGTCGCCGGTAGAGAGTATAAGTGAATTGATGCCGCCATCTACAACTCCAGGTGAAGAGTTGGCCTTCAGCGCAAGTGTTCTCAATACAACCGACATAGAAAATGGACTGTACAGAGATGCCGACGCCTCCTTGTTTGAGGTTTTTGTTGGAATTGAAGTGGTTATGACAACTATAGAATTAATTATATCAGTTTTAGCAGCTATCAAGATGCCTCGGTGGAGACGTAACTACAGAAATCAAATGTTAATGCAATTAACTTTTGCGAGATTCATTAAAAGAATAATATTTACATTAAAGTTTTTACACGATCATGAACAGATTACACAAACTAGTTTAGTCACTAACCTCATACGCTGTTCTCGGATTTATATTGATTTTGTTATAGTAATACTAGTATTCTTTTTTATCAAACATATGTACAACAGTTTAATAATAGTCTTAGTCAAAATTAGTCAAAACAGTTTTTATAGAGTTTTGAGTTGCTCGTGGTTGATACCTTTACCTATAAGTGTGGCGTGGACGGCTGTAATAGTTACCAACGTTGTAGACAAATGGTACGTGAACCTGATAATCTGCAGCGTGTTCAGATGGCCGCTAATATTCCTGGGCACCGGCCTCTACATCACTATAGTATACAGAGTGTTGTCGGATAAGATACGGCAGTTTGCCAGAAGTTTAACAGTCGTTACATTTTTACTTTGTCTAACAATTAATGTGTATTTATTCACTAAGGACGTCATTGACCTTTGGTGTATACAATCCTTGTCAACTTTATTAATAAGTTATATTTCAGGGTTTCTTATGAATCTGCTTATCCTTGTTCTGTACATAGTTTTAATAATTTTAAGCTACAATAACAACACGCAGTCGTCAAGGTCATTACCTGAATACAGTCTTGCAGATGTCAACGTTATATGCTAAAATATGTATGAGAAGATGTGTTTTAATTAGTGTAGCTGCCTCAGTAATTAAGAAATTATAATTTATTTTACATATCATGTGGTTTTATTGTGTAAGTTCCTTATAAAAACCACGCGCCTGTATACGGCAAAACCCGGAATACGAACGTCAGGACGCAGTTAAATAATGAATCATGTACCAGAATGGTGCAATTCTAGTTTTCCTGTAGCAACATGTAAAAATATAATTTTTCGTAAATAATATTTTACTAATTTTTCATCTTCAGTTATTTATTTTATATTATTTAAGTTATGTACCTTTAAGGTAAATAATAAGGTTTACAATATACAAATGATAAAAACCGCCTACGCAAAATTTTTCACCAAAGTTCACTTTTGAGATCGAGTTTGTGAAGGCGGTTTTTTTATTCAAAAAAATTTGACTATTTTAAGTGGTGCCTAAGATTTATCCCCCCCAGACTTCTGTAAGGTTAAGATTTGAACTTCTTACAAAAATCCCTTTCTAACAATACCTCACACTCTATATTTAATTAGTCTTGGAAAGTGATGGGGTGGCAGCATCCCTCCCGCTCCCCCTTGTTAGTGGTCAGTTATTGACTATACGACGTATAAACAAACAATATTACTTGTGAAGACAGTTCTGCTATAATCGTATGATGATCTTTCCGTTCCATATCTCCAAAGTTCATGATCAGATCACGACAATATTCACTGTGGACCAATTCGTGAGTATATTCATTAAAACAAAAAAAAGATTTTCAAAATCGGTCCACAAATAACGGAGAAATCGTTGAGCATACATAAAAAAAATACATACAGACGAACATCTTTGAAGTCAATTAAAAACTAAATAAATCTCGTGGTTACTTTTGTTATTATAATTTTTATACATATAATATCACGCCTGTATTACCTAAAGGGGTAGGCAGAGTTGCACATATAGTACACCCACATGTCGTTAGTTATGTTATAGGTCCCAATGTCATAGGGGACGAGCCTATAGCCATCAACCAGGCTGAAATCCATGCTTCGTGCTGCTAATGAGGATTACCTAATGGTAAAACCTAGCAACACTTTACTGGGATTTGAACCCAGGACATGCTCAGCAGTCACGCTTAGCGACCTAGACCGCGAAGCAGTGCTATGTTTATGATAAGCTACATTTTGCACCTAATACCATACAGGGTTAGCGCTCTGTACCAACCTCCTTTCAGTTATACTTATTTATTTAGTTCTAAACTAAAATACATACCTTTTGTAATGGAAACTGCACGGACCCGTAATTCTTAGAACAACGTCGTTGGACAAAGAACTTAAACAAGCGTGGGACTTGTAACAGCTTCCCTGGAGAGAAGGGCAGTAGGTAATCTTTTTAGAAAATAAGGTCTTGAAAGAAACTGTATTGTTGCTGTCAGATAATACTCACTCGTACTAAGCCCAAACCTTAAGAGAAAAAATCTATACGTCTTACTAACTACAGCTGTTTTGGCACTTGTTTAATTTTATGTGGATATCTACATACATAAAATTGTATAAGAGCTCACCCGAAAGACATAAAGAGCATTTAAAAAAAGAGAATTTACCTACCTTAATTAATTCCGTTCTTACTTTACCGAAATTACGTTATACTTTTTAAAATATTGGTATACTACCAATCTTGATCACCAGAACAATATTTATTAAATCTTAGTGGTCATTATTTAGGTATCTCAAAAACTTTCCAAGTCCACTCTAATCTTACTTTATTAGATTGGCATCCTTGTTCCTAAGATCCCAGTTACTTTGTCAAGATTTGTTTGAATTCCTCAACATTTCGGAATTGTTCAGACCACTTGATCATTAGTGGTAACTGGCCGCAACCGCAGGCCCATACAATTAAAAGTGAATTGGCAAATTTTGTGAACCTGTAAAATGTTCATAGACACTTTATTTTAATTGGTTTATACTTTTATGCCGTTTTTAATCTACACATACCTATGTACGTACACGAGAAAGAAAGTTATTCATGTTTCTAAGTCACCAATATTGGTAACTACATATAGGATTTTATTATGTGAATATTAATTGATTATGATTCAATACATAAGTAACTATTCAAATAAATTGAACTGAATATTGTGGTTGGAACCCAATTAAGTATCAACAAATACCTATGACAAATGTATGCCTCCCAAAACACTACCGACCTCCGTTGAATTAGGTGCTAATTAATACCCTACCTTTAACAATAAGTAAGCTAACTATGAGTTACTTTATCCCACTCGTTTAACTATTATGTATCTGTTTCGCGGACAATCAGAATGTTTAACTGTCGAGGGAGATGTGGAAGAGCATTCGATTTCCTACATAGCTTTATGTAATAAAGGCGTGATGATATGCTCAAGCCTAATATTAATAACAAAAGACTAGCAGTACCTACGATTTTGCTCAATCAGTTGGAGGACGAATAATTGAGTGACTCCAGTAAAATCCCATCGATGTACATTGTACTAGTTTGCGTTATTGCGTTCTCTGGGAGTAGGTCATGGGCATGCATAAGTGAATCAATCGTTACTATCTGTGACGCACATCGTCAGATAAACTGTTTGATGTTTTAAGCTCTTGTGCACTGTAATTAAAACTGACTATCTTACTTGTGAATCATGTTAAATGATAAACATGGTGATCGCAAATACCACAAAAATAGTCAACATAATAAATGCTGTGTATTTTTGTGTAGTGTTGATGCGTCTGGAGATATTATACTGTCAAACAGTTGTGTCTGTCATCTATGTTCAGGTGTCACAAATAAATAAAACCATCAGCAAAGTAAATCTAGTAAAAATTTAATTTAGGATCACAATAATAGAATACAAGTTGATTTTAATTTTACAATATCACCACTAGTTAATTAGGGAGCAAGGTATGCAAATGAGGTTTAAGAGTTCCTTTCAGAAATAAATGCATTTTAATTTTAACCCAAACAAATGCAAATTTTCTTAACGTAGTAATTCAGGAGATATTTCTCGAAAACCAATATTCCACAAACACAAGTGGAATGTGTTCGATGTTGTGAATTTAATCTTGCAGATGGATATTGCATCGCCGACCTCCTCCTACCCTCACAATTACAACATGTACATATGAACCTATACATACGTACCTAATGTTAAAACTATTATTATACCTTACATATTGCATTCTCAAGACGTAAACAGTCGATAAATAGAAATCCATAGGTACATCGAAACAGAAAAACGAACTATAAAATTTATAATTATTTAACAAACAGTAAAATTTCCCATAAATACAACCTCTATGCAGCGACAGGTAATTAAAAACCACTATCGGAAGCTCATGGATTAACAACTTTATTTACAGAAATGTTAGAGACAAGCCGTTATTATGTTAACTAACAAGTTTCATACTGTTACAAAATATTTGAGATTGAAAATGGACGGAGAGCGGCGGGGCGCGGTGCGCACGCGCCGGCGAGGGGCGCGTCTAGGGGCCACAGCTGCACGCACATCGCTTGACACGTTTTTCGCTGTTTACCAACGCGTCTACGCTGCGAACTGAGCGAGGCTGCAGATCTGTAAAAACAAAGAAGGCGACCAAAAAGTCAATGTCCATCAATTCTATCACATAAAATAGTCGTAAACTACGTGCTCTATTATTCATACTCTGCTTTCAATCCTTATAAGGTAAATAATACGAGTCAATAAACATTAGTTTTAATAAGGTCAGCCAACTATTGACCTGCATTCATGACTAATTCTGAAGACTGGATGAATGTCAGAATTTCCAAAGATTCAGCATTACATGCATCTACGTCAGTAAATAGGGGGGTACCTAGACGCAGGTATTTCCTACTAGTGTCGTCACAGCGCTATGATTATGTTGACTATTTCTGAACGGAAAGCAGGTTCTAGAAGACATAAACGTGCCTATTTTAACTATTCTTATAAAATGTACAGATACCAATATTTGTAGCTTTAAGAAAAGATGTAGCCAACTACAGCTGTGCTATGTAGTCTTCCATAATATATGAAACAATTGATAGTTCACAGGAATTTGCTTTTGATCCCAATTACCGCTTTGTAATTACTGAAACAATGTTCGTTATCGAAGTTCACTGCCGCAGTCTCTCTATAAAGGGTTACATTATTTTACTAAATAATTATTGTTCATAATGAACTTGCCGTATTCAAATTATGAAGCAACAGATAATGGTGGATATGAGCATAATTATACGCGCTACAGTAATTAATACTGAACCAATGTAAACGCTGTTGACGTGATACACACAACACAGCTCATACCTTGAAAAGTACAAAGGACAACGGATTTTCACGGAATTCATTGATAGCCATAGGTACTTTATAATATATTCTTCCTTTTTCATACGATATTATGATACTATTGGGTACTTTAATGAAAAGTACACTAATATATTAAGAAAGGCGTAACTGTTACCTACGATATGGAAAACTTACTCGTAAGTACAAATATACGTATTGAGAAACGTATGGCTATTAAACCTGTATCTAAAACTATAAATAAATAATACAGTCTAGGGTAATATTGTCTTGCTAGGAGTTTGCAGCGTCCGTCTTACGCACTTTGATTCCACGAACGAATGTTTAGCGCCTTACAGGCTGTGGTACTTCACCCAAACTAATTAGTAATTGACTACTAGTTAAGTACTTCTTGCGCTATTAACTAATTCACATGAACTTTTGTGTGCTACGTAGACATACGACGCAATTATTGGAAGACATGACAATGACACATGTTTTTGCGGTAGACATCGAGTCTATTCAACACGGATTAAGGAAATATGATTGAATATTTACTCAACAGGTGGAATCATGGTATTAATCACACTATGATTAGTACGTACGATCTTACAAAATGGTTATCGGTGAATATGTATTATCTAATAATTTCGCCCCAACGTGTACGTTTAATCCCATCAGAAATCTTTATCGACGGCTACTGAGCATTTACCGACGAAGTAAAATAAATCCATGTATCCTTAATTTTGTAATACAAACTTTGTCGTGCGCCTTACTTCACGCTAAGTACATAAGTAGTTCGTAACTGAGGTACCTATAACGTAATCTGACGTATCTAGGTTCAGAACTGTGAGTAGATTTCACATTGAAAACTGACTGAACAACTTAGCTCCTTCTCCAAGCGTTTGCTCTGCATTGGTACAGCTGCAGCCTAATATTATTTAGTATTACAACTTTACAAGCTCAACACGTGTCGACGAACGGTGGCCACATCCAGTCTACTATAATATTGGCGTTCGAGACCGTTTGGGGGCATTGAACTTCATTTAAAGTCTTGTTTCCATACTTACATCTAAATTAATAATGCTATCATCGTCGTTGAATTTGATGAACTTTTAAAAATGTACAAGTTGGAGCTTAGTGTACAAAAGAAGATGCAATTTACGAGGTGTTGTTAATTAATGAGCGTCGCAGTTCAACCTCTTGTCTGAACAAGTTATTTGTCTTTGCTTTATTCAAAGTTTGCTGTTATAAGTAGCTCCTAAAACTTTTGATATTGTCTGAAATATATTATTAATTACTACTGGGTTGAGTTAACTTGAGTTACTTACTTATGACAACCGTTAATAACTCGTACCTACTTTGTTATATTAATATTTTATTTTTGGATATTTATTTAAAGAAAACGTATAGGTACAGATTTTCTTTACTTATAAAAATGTAAGTATTTTACGTTACTATAGGTCGGACTCGGACCGCAGTACCTACAGGTAGTACAGCGCAGTATGCTACGAGGCTACGACTGTTTTCTAGGAAAATTTAAGAGCTTGTTTCTACTTTATAAGGACCCATTTCTAGTGTTACATCTTTTAACGTCAAATATATCCCAAGCTTAATATCTCTTATGAACTTATTTGTCGAAGAATAGAGTTCTTACCTATGTATATGGGACAAAATAATAATATCCCTTGCAAAAAATACACGTGAACATTGTTTAAACGAAAATGTTTGACATATTGAAATCCAGGTACTAACAGTGCGGCCTCTCGTCAGTAGGCATGTCCTGCGGCAGCAGGAGTGTGCGCGGGGGGCGCGGCGCATGCGTGAGGTCGGGCCGCGCGTCTCCCTGCTGCTCCTCAGCCTGCGCGCGCGCCTCTGCCTCCGCCTCAGCCTCCGCCGCCGCAGCCAGCGTCTTAACGATTGTCTTCACCTGCAACACAATAGGTAACAACAGGTCAATATGTTAAATGTCTGCGCGCATATTATTAAGATTTATCCTCATATTCGACTCCGTACATATACATTTCATTTTAATTGTACATATAATAGTAGTAAATAGTAACAGAATCTCTACTTGCGGTTTCAACCGTATTCATTAATAATTTAGCTGCCCCAGTTAAAACAATCGATACAATATTTCCTATCAGGGAAAATTGACCCAGAGTACTTAACGGCATGCGACTTATCGATTTATAACAGTATTATGACATTTTTTAATAGACGTAACTGAATATTATGCTGATTTTACGTTATATTATTCATCAACTTAACATAATTTCCACTCGTGGGATAGCTCTCTAAATACTTTTAGTTGAATTTATCGATAAGGCGTAGATAGTAAAGAACCAATAACTTTAAGCCTATGTCCCCAGGTGCCACCAAAATTTACCTTCACTTAACGTTACGATTTCCCAAGTTAGAACTAAAATACTATTGGATAAAAACTTCTTTTGCGTAAAAATACGGTCTTGACTTTCAAAATAACAGGCGAATGGAACATTAGGGATTAAATAGAAACGTTGATATACAAAGTATACCTATCTAAGCGTTTTAAGTTTGTTGAGCGTTATTATCTCGATCTTTTGCTATTAGTCAAACACATTACTTATACTTTTACTACATATGTACTGGATGGTTCATGAAAAATACACCTACTTTCTGTCATTAAGTACGTTGACATTGTATTTTAAACTGATTTAATATTTTATACGTACTAATTAAATACATATATAATATATTCAAGAGCACTTATGTAGGGTACCCAGTAGGTGTAGGTACGTCAATTAATTAAGTGCACAGTTTCAAAACTATAATTAATATTTCAGCTAACTCTAATATAGTTGATATGAGAGAAATATTGCAAATTGCACAGATTGTTAATTTAATAGTTTAAAACTTAATTAAACAAAATATGAACCTAGGTATCTATATTGATAGAAGATAAAGGTGGAGAGTTCCTTTCAGTATAGGGATTTAGGAACCAAATATTAATATTAAGGGTGTCCGGTAACAATTCACAAATGACTGTCAAACTAAACTATAGGTACAATGGTCAAGAATTAGCATGCAGGTAACATAAAAAGTTAGGGCTAATCTTTTTTCATGATTCCTGGGTAGACTGTTTATCAAACAGGGTTAATAATTAAATATACACAAATACGAACTGCATGGGTAATTATGTTACGGGAATCAACTTCCTAATACAGACTAGAGTTATAGAGTTGTCGCCTCAACTTAATTATAAACATTCTAATTTGCGAGTGAGAGAACGTGAAACCACATCCTTCAAACGTATTGAATATTTAATAATCCATTATCCTTTTACCCTGCTAAGGAATCTGGGTTTTTACTTGCAAAACATCGTAATGAAAAACGGATGCTTAATTATTCATTGAACGAATAAGTTGGCCACATAGTGTTAATCGGTGGGCACTGTGTAAACATAATATTTTACAAATCTAACTTGCCATGTAGGTAAATTGTGCTTAATAATTTACAATAAATATAATTAGGGGGTAATTGACAATCTAAACCACAACCCATAGGTACAACAAGTTTGACGCAATATGACAATTAATTTGAGTTTATCCTGTTAGATAATTTTTATTGTTTAGGAAAGTGTCGCGTGCACAACACCGCTGAAATAAAACACTTCAGGCTCATGACAACGTCCGTGAACACAATAATAAATCTGTAGGGCTTTTTAACTGTCCGATCACGCTTGTAGTTAACGAATGTCATTGTCGGTTGTACGCTATGCAGTGTTTGTGAGCGCCCTCTGTTGGCAAGGGTGAAACATAATAATTATGTTGTGAATGACTTGGCGATTTTTACATTGTTTACTGACAAAGTGGAGCTAACGAGACTCGTTAATGAAACTTTCACTCAAGGTAACTTGGACGCCAACCAGGTTTTTAATTCTTAAACTGAGTTTCGGAGTTGGTCCTTAAATAGGTCCGTGGAACTCCCTGGAATACTTCTGGTTTGAGTGAGGTAAAGATCCCTAAATTCCTCTATCTATATCAATATTATGGAGGTTAATTTAAATTAGTGGTTCCGAAATATTTAAATTTAAAACGACGGGACGGTACGTTGACCCTTTGACTCTCAGATCTATGAATGCAACTGTTGGGTTTCTGAAGGCGCTAAAATCTCACACCTAAAAATCTTACCGAAGATTTATGTAATAAGCAGAAATTCTTTGGTAGCCTCAAAGAGAGAAGGTTAAAGACACTTTTGAATTTCTGTGATGTGTACCTCCTGCATGTCATTGTCGATCTGCTGGTCGCGGCGCTGGTTGGCGGCGGCGTCCTCGGCCGTGCGGTGGATCATGTGCAGCTCCTCGGGGCTCAGGTTCCAGGGCAGGTTCAGCTGTACCGCCGTGCCATCCATGGGGATCTTCTGAATCTGCGCATATCCCTATATATTTGTATAAAATTTATTCTTCTCCCAGAACATGAGAATAGGCAAAAGGTATCAAGCTATTTAATCATAATTGATGTCTATCCTTTACGTTAATTTTAAAAAGGTTGACTGTAATATTAAATAATTAGGACCTGTAATATATCTAGCGAAATGTGGGTGTTCTACATTATGTGCAATTGTGCACCTCTGCCTACCCCTTCAGGGAATATAGGCTTGATGTTATGTAAGTATATGTTTTGAATAAATATTATTGTTAGTCAAAGTTAGGCTATGATTATCCGTTTTAGATCATATCATAAAATCGTAAATATTAGTCAACCAGTCGCATGAATGTATTTTATCTATAAATAATAATTATACATAGTCACCATAAATCCCCAATATATAGATAAATCACCGGATTTATTATTATGACATACGTAATACAGGAAACAATAACAAAATTTAATTAACTAAATGACAATATAACGAGTAACCATTAAATATTCTAACAAACGCAGTATTATTAAAATATCCTAATTAATCTTGAAGAACGACAAATTGTAAATACTGCATCAAGGTAAATAACATTTAAATGACCGATAAGTACCTCAGACTGGTCAAGCTCTTGCGTAGGCGCCGACTGGGGAACGAATTGATGGAGTCCGGTGGGTTGCTGCAATTAAATAAAGCAAGAATTTCAATCATGTTGTCAAATTATTTGATACAATATGCAGGCATCCTTACTGATACTGGTACCTTGTATAAAAATCGTAAGGTACGGTACGCAATGACCGCGCACGCGCATACCAGCAAGTTGTCGAGTTCTTTAACCTCTATATAGAAAACGCTTCAGTGAACCCAATGTAAGGTTTTTGTTGTAACATGTACACAATTATTTATTCAATCGTCCAATCATTACCTTAACTAGATTATGTAATGACTTCTGTTTATAAGATACGATGTTATTAATGTTACATTAACACCGGGAACTTTCTCTGTGCGATTCAAATAAATATCAAATCATTTACAATAAGTCATTGTTGAGATGATGTACCTGGGTAGAGTAGATTTATGTTGGTTGTTGAGTGCGTCTGATACTGAAGATACAAATGGAACCCGACAGCTTTATTATTACATAATTACGATTCTTGACGTGATACTTGGGTATTTATTTAAATTATTCAACATTATTGGCAAGTGTTATTATCGAGGCACGTACATACATACATAATGTTACACATCAAGCTTCCGTATATGACTTTTGCGATACTCGTTATTGAACTTGCAAATTGCTTGCTAACGGAATATTTTTTGTACACTCTCCATGTTTTTGACATCTTACACTTTTTGTTTGTCTTATTAAATTAACAAGGCGAATCCTTCGTCGTCTCTTAAGCCAGTAAATAAAAAAGTTTGCTAATGCCAGACACATTAATTTAGATTATCTTGATATAAATGAATTAAAAGTAAAACTATTTACGTAATATGTAATTGTTGATAATAAATTGTAATTGCTACCAACAGGGTATAATTATAGGCTTTCCTAGTGTGGAGCTTATTCAAATAAATAAAACAAGTGGCTCACGAACGTCGCGACCAAATACATAATATAGTGCACTTAATTAACTCAGGGCACTAGCTGCAACTAAACTGAACTTTAACTTAACTTTTCATATAAGTTAGTACGTGCTGTGACAGTTAACGGTCTCGTTTGTTCAGTGGAAGGTAAATACTAAAACAGCCAATGTACGCTCTTATTGCTTGAGACTATTAATTTAACTTGTGTTGTATTAATTTGTACATTTTTTAATAATTCCCTGAGCAAGTTAGTAGTTAGTACAAGAAACTTTATGTTTCGTTCACAAAATAAGAGATGGTGATAGTTCGCATCTCATTCATTCCGTCTTTGACTATACGTAAGTGTACAGAAGTACTCAATGTTGATACCTATATTATGTAAAACTATGTAGTTCCTTATACATGCAACCCCTGTATAATGTTTTAGGGGCATAATAAATACATATACGAACAACAACAACAGTAACTGAACATTAACATTTTTACTTTACAGTGCCAGTAGGTACTGAGAGTGAACTGACCTCGTTCTGGTCCTGGTTCTGTGGTGGCGGTGGGGGCGCGAAGGGGCCCATGGTCTCCGGTGGCGGCGGCATGTTGTGGGGCGCGGGGATGGCGATCACGCGCTGTACGTGGATGCGCATCTCACGGGGACCGCCCATCTGCTCCTCCGAAGAGTCCCATGGCATCTGCACAACAAAGATTTCATTCCAAACGATTTCCAACTAAGAGAATATTTGCCTATATAATTAGGTATATAAATGGCAGACGCACATGCAAAATCGGAACTTATCATCATCATCAGCCTATCTCAGTCCACTGCTGGACATAGGCCTCTCCTATGGCACGCCACTAACGTATACCTATACTAAATCATTTATTGTAATGTAGTTATAGTCCCGTGATACGCGGTGTAGGAAGCAAAGTGCTTGGCCACAGCACTAATCGAGTACCTACTTATAAACCTGGTCATTTTATGTATATGGAGGCACTGTTTGTTATATAATAAATTACATCAATAAACATCAATCCATAAGTATAGTCATCTAATTAACGACGAAGTGAATCCGTGCTAAATGCATTAGCATTGTAATATGAAATGTCGGGGAACAAAGGATAATTGAGGCTCGCGCGCGTTGGCTTTGAATAATGCATTCAGAAGGTTGCGCAAACGCACCGGGAGCGTCACATCACATCTCAGTGAGATAAACACGGGCGATCAGGAAGCAATGACCGCTGACACCCGAGGACGCGCGCCTCGCCCGCGCTCCGCCGTGCCCGGTGCCGGGCCGCGCTACACAAAGCCGACGAACTCTTCGCGTCACGCCCCGCAGATATCGATGTGTCAAAACTAACAAACACCCACCGCGCAAAAATCACTACTCAACGCACTGTCGAGATAAAATATTCTCGACAGACCTTGGCCTATGTAGGGTCAATACAGGCATCTAATATTATTTGCAAAATGCTGTGATCCGGCTATCCAAACCAACAAATGTTAGATCAACAAAAAGATCTAGTACAACAAAAACCTATGTAGAATTAACAAAGAAACCCATGAAACAAAAACGTATCCAGTATAGACAAAGAATTAGGATAACGAATATTAATATTCTAATGATGATGCCACAGCTGATGCGGAACGAAACAAAAACACGGAAGCAGCGGCGACCACAGTATTGTCCATTCATCCTTGGACGTTTGCTCCTCACTATGCTTTGTACTGCTCATGGAGACGGCTACATGTCCGATGTGAGCCATTGTCAGATATAATTGATCGACAACCGGTAACGACCACTCGGTCTATTAGGAATAATTATTGAAATAATTAATATGGTAAGTTTTCCTGGCAGATAAGATGTTGTAGCTTAAGCCTCCACGTATATCCTCGCAGTGCAAATGCAGTCAAGTGTGCCTATCTATACAATTTATAGAATGAGTTTTTATATTATGAAGTCAGGGTAGAAGTACCCTTAACTGACAGCAATGTGTGAAGAATATATTGACAGTGAATGATGCAAAATATGTATGTCAGTATCGTAGGTCATGTCCATATGTCTGGAGATCCTGCACTGAAATATTGCATTCCCGAAATCTATACGAGAAACTACCTCTACAATTTATCCATACAAATCCATTGATATAAAGCTAGCAAACAGTTATATCCGTATTAATGTATGTCATATATTTTTTTTAATGTTACCTAAAAAGTATAAGCTCTACATTATGTATTCTTATATTTTTTGTTAAGAGCATCGTCCGTATTTAAGTACTTGACTGTACTGTCGTACAATCGGGAGGTCCTGTTTAATATTCTCAGATCGGGCCAAGTACACTTAGAACTTAGTGAGTCGTCTGTTGGTATCACTAACAGGCATGACTTATAATATTAATTTTGCTGCTACATCATTCTAAATAAGAAAGAATCTATTAATTATTTAAAGAATTATATTGACTGTTAATAATTATGTTTCTACGAAGATCTAAGGATGCTAAAACGTATGTTTAAAAAGTTATTAGTCCATTCGGTCGGAGGTGGCTCCGTCCATACCTCCTTGCCTTGGCTGCTTCCACTCCTTTCGATCCACATTCGGTTGCACCTATTGGCGCGGTAACTGTACTTCCGTTTACTATTTCCGTGCTAACTATACCCGAAACCAGTTCATACGCTCATGACCATATTATAACATAAATAGAATTTATTTATAAAGTAATATAATATGCTAATCACGTGTCCTTCATTTGCGCTGTAATTAATTAATTTTTGGATACCTACCTCTGTTTTTTTTGTAAATTAAAATTAACGAATATAACAACGGTATGTTCACCTTAACAGTGATATTGATTCATATTAATATCACTCGGTTTTACTATATTTCATGGGGTCAATTAATTAATAAGCTATTAAACATAATTTTATTTAAATGTCTTTTTATCACAAAACATTTATAAAAAAAAGTTTTATTTTTATTTATCATGGATTTTGAAAACTCGGTGTGGTTTAGACTATTTTGTAACAGAAAGCCATGGGCACAAAATGTTACGAAGACAGAATGTTTTATAGAACACAACGTAAGATCAGCTTATCGCTAAAAGGATAAACGTTAATTTGAAACACTTCTAGGTACTACACTATATTAACCCATCATAAAGGATCAATCTTCTACAATGTAAATCTAATATAATTAAACAGTTAGCATTGATATAGAATCTATTGAATATTACTAAACACGCCCAATTAACATAATCATTTGCGGAGTACATTTGAATAATGTTGTCATAAAGACTGGGCAGACCGACCACTTTCGTCCGAACCAACATTATAAGTAACAGGTGAATATCTAAGTTTTCCCACAAGCCGTGGAAAATGTATTCTGTTTACCGTAAGTGTGTTTACATTACCACCTGTTTTATCGTTATTCATTTAGTTTAATGAGTGTTATGTAATCACCAGGGCAAGTCTGATCTCGGAAGGTCGGCAGCAGCTGCGCCGTATTTCCTGTGTATAACATATCATGCATATCCCAACTAATATTATAAACACGAAAGTTTGTAAGTATGGATTGATTTTTGTAACTCTTTCACGTAAAAGCTACGGAATGGATTTTAATGAAATTTCATATGGAGGTAGCTGACACCCTGGATTAACACATAGGCTACTTTTATCCCGAAAAATGTAGCGGGTAACACCGCGGGGCCCAGTTAGTCTAACATAAAGCTTCTACACTCACTACACGTATTTCGGAGACGACCTCGGCTGTGGTTCCGGAAGCTTTCTATTTTGAAAGATTGATATATTTTATTGATCGTTAGTTCTTGTGCCGAACAAAGATGAAGAAACAAGAAGTTCATTAATATTCGTAAGTAGGAAGGACGTTCGATAAGTTTCGTAATCCAATAAATGCTTATCAAAAGGCGCTGCTTTATTTAGTGGTGGCTGTGTGACCAAAAATGGATTGTTTTATATCGTTTACGTAATATTATAATGGGCTACACCTCATACTAGCAAACAATAGTTGTGTATACCGCGACTACGTTTTTTAGGTGTTCTACGACAATGCAATCAATGCTTATTAACTGTTTAGTGCGTGTTGTGTAACCTGCATTCCGCCTGTATAAGACAGTAAGCTGTTAGGTTCTTTCGAATTCTATTTGTTATTAATAAATAAAAAACAAAATTATATTCTGTAAATGCTGTCTTATGGAGAAAATAGTATTCTGTTACATCCTCCATCCATAAATATACCGGCCTAGTCACAAGTTGAAAATTTAAAAGAAATAACCCTGTACCTATATTAGAGTATCTCCATCATCATCATCAGCCGGAAGACGTCCACTGTTGAACAAAGGCCTTAGAACGCCACAATGAACGACAGCTTGCCAATTGCATCCATAATTCCTACAAATTCAAAACCTCTTGTTTGGTAGCCCTGCAATAACCGCCATTTCGACAAAGAATCGAGGAATTATAGCCATTCCATCAACCGAAAATAGTCTATCATAAATAAAGTCTCTATTTCTATACCTGAGTATATTTAGAATACTTGCATTCATATTTACAGTTATCGCTGCTAACTATTATGCTAAAAGATAACCTAGCCATATAAGACTTACATCGTGAAAACATCGGTATTTTATTTATAAATTCCCTTTTTCCAGAATTTATTAAAGTCCTACGACCGTATAAAAACCTCGTATCACCAGTAATAAGCACAAGTAAGATAATACGCCTAAGACAAAGTATGCGGCTGCGTCAAATGTTGATCCACTGTTGTTCGTATACTATCCTTGAACAAATCGTGCTCTACGTCTGTAAATGTGCAATTTGAGGTGGTTATGCTTTGAGCACAAATTAAGCTTATAAATATGTAAACACTCCATTCGTCGTCATCGTAGTCGAAAGATAAATAAGTTAATTTCTTTGAAATATGTCAATTAGTTATATTAATCTAGCTTAACTATGTTTATTTCAGTTAGCAACTAATCCAGACCGTTACTCAGTATGATAATGTAAAACAGTCACAAAAACAAATTACAAAACATCAAATAACAATTGATATCATATTGAATGATAACAATCTACATAGGTCCACCTTAACTATGTAACGGTCGCCTTGTACCGGTGAGAACAACATCACTTAATGTTGGTTAATGTAAGTGGAACAAGGTTCATGAGCGTTCGTAGCCACCGGTGCATCAAATTATACGAGTAATTGCACCGCGGCAGGCAGCCGGCCTGAGCCGCGAGCCGGCTGCGGGACCGAGGGCTCCAGCTCCACCCGCCACCCGCGAGAGTCCCGCCATCTCCGCGGACACACTACCAAGTTCAAGAGCGTCTCAAGCATAATTATCACAAAAAAATAAATAAGAACCAACACAAATTGGGCACGAATGGTATCGATCGGTGGTAGGTATATATAAAAATGTGTTGGTCGTGCGCGGCTCATACACTCGACACACACCGCATCATGCACGCGTTCCTCGCGCTTGTCATCGCACTCGCGGCGCCTGCGCTCGCCGCGCCCGCGCCGGCCGCGGCCCGCCTCGGCTACGAGAGAGAAATAGACTCTACCAGTTACAACCTAGTGCCCAAACATCTGAATTCCTTCATCCTCGACGAGAATTACCTATCCGCACAGAAGAATCGAGCGAAACTTATCACCAAACCAAGGCCCGATGATAGCGTGGTGTCCGAGAACAATCTATTACTGTCAAATGTGTTAAGTATTGTGAGACCAGCTAAGAGAAACGTGGACAGCGAAGTGAGTGACGCGTTGGTGCGGCAGCGGCGAGGATATAACCTGGAGAACGTGAGGGTACCGGCGCGATACCCGTATCTTCCCGTGCCCAACTATAACCGTTTCCGGCGCTGGGGCTAGTGGCCGCGCGTTGCCAGTGCACGCCTCCACCAAATGTCAAGGCTGCGCTGATGCTACACTAGGACTACGCCGCGCGCCGCACCCGCGCCCGCGCAGGACGCAGGCGCAGGCGAGCGCATCCCCGGACGAGCGCGGACCGAGCTTACACTGTACTTAAGTAGTATGTTATTTATATGAAGTGGCTGTGATCGAACGCTCAAGTTACACCGTTACCTGAACGGTTTACAGGCAACGATTGACAGAGTATTAGACTTAATGTTAAATGCATGACGAAAGTGTTTTAAGAAACTATTTTAGATCTATGATACCAAGTATTAATTTACACGATAACATTAAAATATAATTTAAAATAAACTTTTTTTGATTTCAAACTGTGCGGCAGGCAAGGCTCCCTTATATTTCAGTTGCATAGGAGACCTAAAAGAAAACGATAGTGAAGCTAGACTTTGTTTTTATCAATACAAACTGTTTTCTTATCACATTTTTCCAAACCAAACTAAATCCAGTACATATTTAGTCAATAGTGATACGTATTGTAAAACTCGAATAAGTTTAGTTATTTTTTCGCAACAACTGAATAATCAGATAATATTTGAATATAAATATTTTTAATTAAGTGACTGCGAAATAGTCTATTTCAAATTCAAATTATAATCAACATTCACCCGATACAATTCTAATGTACCCACGTAGTATACATGGATTCACGTTTGCATATAAATCTTGGAAGGTCATGCATTCAAATAAATTTTATACGTATATTTAAAATATTCATAAAAGTATTTGAACTTGTGTGCGCGTATACCCGAAGGTTCTGTAATATTAAGTGCCGATAATATGATCAAGACGTCGCGTGTAAACACGAACAGTCTCGCACACAGTATTACAGTAATTAGACCCTATCATTTAGTTCAGTAATAGGAACAATGAAATATAATCTATGCGAGGTTAAAATGCAGTTGCTACAATCGGTGTCAGCTAAGCCTGTTTTTAGTCGTTATAGTTGAAGACTGCCTAGTTTCTGAAGCCATGGTTCAATTGTTATAGTCATTATTCAAACGATTGTTGCTCAAGCGTCGATTGGATATAATTAGCTTTATGCGGTAAGCTTCGTAGGTATGTTATTATCAATCTAGCGCAAACATTGTTACTACACACTTTCTAGTCCAACTTGTCCCATTTCCAAACCTTGCAGTTTATCACGGGTGTTAACTTAGCTGATTGTTCCTATTGACATTGAATTAGGGCCACAAAAGGTTTTATCAAAATAATAAGGTAAAATAAACGAATGTAAAATAACGTAAATACATAGTTACATACATGTTAAGTATGTTTATAAAACTATTTTGAAACGAAAGTCTAGAATCTATATAACCGATACATTTGTGTGTCTTGTTTTTCTAACATTCAAATACGAATACAAATATAAGACGTGTACCAACTTGTGTCCATTCGACAACCAACAAAAAAGTCATCTGTTTTAAATAAATAATCTTTTGTGTATTTACGACTTCAACAATGGACCGAATCATCACGATACATAATTAGAGGTAACAAAAAAGGGGGAATTCACACTAAGTGTAGGTAGTAGCCCGAAATATATAGATTGAATATTACCAACTATTATGCAATGATAGACGATAAATGGGTAGGTGAATTGACCCGAAATAATAACAAAATAATTATAACCTATCTGCATATCTTTTATTTAAATGTAACTGATTTTCCACGTAATATAATTTGAAGGCACCAGTTTTAACTCAGTCTATTAACATTGAATACACGTCAGAATTTAATGTGGTGCACTTATTTTTTCATAATAAAAATACACCAACTCAAATGAAGTTCCTCATTAAATAACTGAGAACTCCAAGGTAATGATTGTTATTTTATATAAAATTCAAATCAGAGCTTGCTGGTTACTTCCGAATTTAAGTGCAGACCACCTTGACGGTAACCTCATACGTAACGTAACTGGACTCTGCTAGACTTTTTATAAAAAATAATTTTTCGCATGAAACAGGTTAAAAAACTCGCAAGATAAAATATTTATAATAATAATAGTGAAGTGTAGGCGAGAGAGTACACCGGAGTGCTTGGTTTGGCTTACAGTAATCGGGCATCATAACAAAGTGAGACATGCAGTCTATGGCTTGTCCTAGCTCGTATTCAACTATCTTTAGCCTATAATCAGACCACCTGGAGTTAAAAGCGACGGGGCCCTTTAACTCCCACACAATTATTCTCAGATGTGCTTGCTGTAACAGGTTTCATTGCAACCAGCAATTAAAAGGATTTAAAGAATTTAATAAAGTCAATATCTAGAATAAGTTACAATAATATTTGTATATCTAGCTAAGCTTATACTTAATAATAATTATCTTAGTTCATATAAAAAATAAATTGTGTTATTTATAGTTGGACATGAATTAATAATACAGTAACGTTATAAGAATTAGTGTTGACTTTTATTAAGATTATTTTATTGTGAAGAATACATAATAATAATATAAATCACCTTAAATATAAACAATAGCCTTCATTTATGATCTTTATGTGATTTCATAAGAAAGCGTAAAATATGCTGAGTTACACCTGTTGAATACAAATATGTGGGTCTGGGAAAATTAACATTTTATTTTAAAACATTGGCGAAAAGAAAGTTGATATGAAGGAGAGAGTATAAATATACATGTCGCTACACCACCTGCATTTATTATATAATATAAAGAAATCGTTATTCTTCGATTTTAATGTTGAAATAAAAGCGTGAATATTAAGTAATGTTATTTGTTCCGGCTATTTCCCTTTAGGCACTTGTACTATTATAACTTTCTCTATCTTCGTGATTAATCGCTATCTGCACAATTTCTTTTGTCATTACTTTTCAAAATTGAGCCACCCTGTGATTACCACAAGTAAATCTGATAGACGAATAATATACAAACCGGTACATTATCAGAAAAGAATGTCGTAAATAAGTAGGTCTAATTAATTTGATTTGGGTTTAAATAAAAAACAATCTACACACCAGCAACAACACGGTTCTCGCATTAAGCAGTGTACTTGTAAGTAGGTTCTCGAAAGTATTATTTAAACCTTTCGTACAATATAAGTAGGTATAGGAAAACGTACTTTTCTTTAGAAAGGTTTCTCTTGACGTCTCAAAGCTTTCAAAGATACAAAGGTGAACGCTTATTTCACTTCAACAATTGCTGAGCTGTCAAACGTGTAAAAACGTCGTGAACAGTTAACTTTCTGTTTGAGACGAGCGATCGGTTTGACGGTTGGCCGACTGACACCTAATAATTGTCTGGTAGGTACTTGCACGATCTAGTACCGCTATTCACGAGCTAAACAAGCACTCAGCGGTTCTTGCACTCCTATGACATACACGGTATTATATTTGTTCAACGACAATTCAGGACACGCTTCGTCTACTCAAACAACTGTTCATATATATTTATATACCCTACTTCCTCATCAGACAACCTACAATATTCGGTAAATACTTTATTACGTTTATTGCGAATTAACCTTTTTTCATTCGGTAATGATCCATCTGTGCTCATTTGAAATTAGAGTAGCCAACAGGTCCCTTGCGCAAAACAAATTTGTTTTCACTACCTAAGGGATGAAAACAAGGACCGTCTTAGGAAAATCAGCAGAAATCGTTTTGTATTTAGTAAGGATTTACCTTAAGTCACAATTGGTTAGTTGTTGTTTTCTATCAGACACTTGAGACACCAAGCGTTTAATCTATCATTTTCGCGCGTCATATCATACCTAGTGGTAATTAGGGACATTTCTAAACGAGTTTCAGTTCTTAATTATATTGAATGTTACACATACTACGAACATGCTTGATAGCTTCCACGTTCATGCACCAGAAGCAAATCGGTTTTCATAATTGGATTACATTATCGTAATTAGTTCAGAGCATAGATTTAGTATATTACTGACCTATATTGATCTGGGCATCTTGGCTAAGAGCATATAGAATACTTAAGTACATTTATTGGTTTAAGAGACAAATTGTTATATTATTGACAATAATAGATTGGAGCATAAAATCCATTCTACTTTGGATACAATGTCGAGAACATAGACGATCAGTTATCAAAGAGTCAAGCTTTCTTCTCATCGCAATACGCCACAACGTGTCCAGACAAAGGGATCTTGAGAATAACGGGAACTTATACATTGCCAATGTCACCATGTTAACTACCGTAACACATGGTATTTAAAGAGTAGGTAAAGAAAAGTATACTCTGTTCATATTTCAGTGGAATCATGATCATTTGTATACTGCGTAGTGTTATACTAAACGAACAAAACATGAAGATTCGAAAACGCGTCAATTATTATACTTCGCAGTGCATAACACGCCCGAGGTATATACACAGGTAGGTGTGTTGTTTACTATGTGAGGAGACAGTGAACAAGCAGCTTTACAGCCTTGCATACTTACTTAAACGCTGTAACTCTTATAAATCCGGTGTCTCATCGTTTATACACTAAGCCCGACTCAAGCCCATTACTTCAAGTAATTTGTTCACACATAAGACGGGCACACTTTGTTCTAAAGTTTCTCGCAACATAAATACGTATCAAAACTTGAAACGCGTTGAGTTGTGCTAACGGCGACACAACAAGCAATAAAAACATTCATTATCTAGTCGAAATATCGAAGAAGCGAGACCTCGGCACGTGATCTTGTTATAGGTGGTTCTTTAGTACAACGATCTGGTATTTATATCTTCTACAGCCACAAACATTAAGTAGAAGACATGCAAGCCGAGTCATTACATTTTAAATCCAATCTGGCCGTTGAGAAACCGAACACTACATTCGACCATAAAGCTGTACGTTATAATCGATCTATAGATACACCATCATTGCGTTAAATGTACAGGTAGTCAAACTGACCTATTCAAGGTCTAACCTATTAATTTGAAATACTGGAGATAATAAAATAATGTTATTCAACGCATAAATCAAACTGGACGTAATCATCTATCAGTTATATTTACGTAGGATGGAAACTATAATTTTCACGGAAATTACTTGGAGCAGGAAGTATGAAATAATAAACTAAACATAAAATAAACAAGCTATTAAATAACAGCTAGTGTTATGCACCGTGCCTCCTGAAACGAACGACACTTTTATATAGAATCTCTTACTATATTAGGCCTTATTACCTATTAAATATACAAAATAATAATTGTACCTATTCTTCCCTTTTGTATTGTTGATCAAGGCGTCTATCGCGACAGCCCCTTCGATGTCGTACCGTAAATGTCATATCAATAAATGTGTTGTCGAGTGACGCGACATCGCTATTACTTTGCCCTTCAAAGCAATTTTATGTAGAACCTTATAGACCTGTTGATGCGTTGACGCACGTGCAGGCTACAAATATAACATATAATGAGAAATCATACCTAAGTACATCTGGTTTCCTACTTGTATTGCTTCTGATTGTTATTAGTAAGAAAATAATTTACGATAAATTAAAGCACTAACTTATTATGGTACTACATACCATGCTCAAAATCTCTTTCACAAACTTCTAAATAGGTGATGTTAAATTATATTTCTCTAAGCTATTTCTTATATTACCTGGAAGTAATAAAAAGCTTTGCATCCAAATCGATTTATGAAACACATCGTTAGCATAATAACACAACAGTCGTACAAGTAAGATTATCTTATTAAAATACAACTCTTAATTATATGTATGGTAAGTAATTGCTGATTCATCTTTCTTATCTAAATTAATCTACATGACGACGGAAAACATTTACTATGGACGACTTGATTAATTAATAATCGTGCAAAAATTATGTCAGTATAAAAAACCGAAGGATTATCTACCGACCAAGCCTTGATGTTCAACCAATAATATAATCAGAATCTAATTATAACATCTGCCGCGTTATCCTGTAAAATGCCGGGTAGAGCGGCCGCGTCTCGGGCACCCGTTTGTTTGTTGTGATCGGGAACGTTTATATTTGTTTACGTATGCTTGTGCCTTCTCTTCGTGTCCAAACTCTAAATGTGTCAGGCCCACCCCACCCCGCGGCACGCGCCCTCCACCCCCTCGCGCCCGCGCCGCGCCCCAGCCTCGAAGCCTCTGGCACCGCGAGATGTACGGAGCTCAGAGGACCGAGGGATGGGGCACATCGAACATTTGAACTCGCGTGACTTGAATCATTTCATTCATATCTTCACCCTTGTCCCTTGCAAAGTAAGATATAATGTCACATCACTCTAAGTCTACGTTGTATGTTATTCGACAGCTACGTATTATTGTTTAGCCTACTTCATTCGGTAACTACCTAGTAGAGAGTTTCAGAAGAAATTGTTTAAAGCTCAAATTCTCTCTGTAAAAGCGTAAATCAAAAGCAAACTATTTGCAGTAAAATACGAGTTCTAAGGTTATCATTTTGTAATTAGTAAAACTTTTAGAACTCTCTAAAGATCCATTACCCCGAAGTAATCTGCCAATAACCCCCCACCTGATTCATTGTAAATATTTAGATTTTTATTTTGAAGCATTTTTGTTTTTATTATATTAAAGAGTTCAGAATATTGTGAGAGACACGCGCACTTTATAATATTATTTTTCCAGTAAAAACTGTTTTTCCTTCGAGCTCAGGTGGTTCAGAAAATTTCTTTAAAAAGGTCTGTTAGTCTGTGTATGTATTATCTGTAATAAAGAAATGCAAGTTGTATCTGGAAACAAGAATGCAATCAGCGTCATTATTATTATTATATAAAGTTTCAACACCTAGGTTTCCAGAGAGAGAAAACATCGCTAGAGAGTTAACAGGAAAAACCATTATATGAAAAGAGCAATGGGAATACAGAAAATCGTTTGAGTGCCAAGGCGCACATTTTTCTAGTTCCTATATACTCGGGGTCCAATTTTATTTTACGATTGCTTTTTATTGATAGTAAAATGTACTCGACTCTAACTCTTTGTATTTCTGTTAATCACTACATCGAAAGTCTCCTACATGTTTAGCTAGATGCCCAAATTTCATGCTGTAATCATTTTAATGGTACAAATGTTCCCTTGATAATAAAGGTAATTTCCGCAGTTTCGTAAATGGTCACACGCGATATGAGGCAATATACATACCTGTGCTTTATGGATACGTTTGATTTTTAGTTGCTGCGCTCGATAATGATAAATGAAAGGGTTACAAGAAAACACGCACCGAAAACCGGAACGTTCATGATTGCATAAGTCCAAGTGCACGGTGCAACCGCGTCGGGGGCGATGACCGATCGACCCTGATTTTTGCGAAAATTTTGGTACAAGCACTGCATCTCGGAACTTTATAAGTACCGACTTGAGTATTAGCGCAAGCATAACTTTACTTGAATAAGCGAGTACATAAACACAGTGTTGTCTGAATTTGAAACTTTGTGAAACAAACAGATATGAGACGGAATTACGAACCGAACAATTTCAAAATGTGTAGCGTGTTTGTGCACGAAGTTTTATTTTTCAAAAGCTCAATTATATACATAAGTACAAATATAACATACATAAATAGAAATCGTTAATTTATAGCAACAAGAATTACAAATTATATCTCTCTTTAATAACAAACCATAATTATTTCAACTTTCAACAAACGCAAGAAGGCAATGTGCATGGAGAATTGGAGATCAATAGGTATAAGAGAGAATTCACTTTCTATTCATAATTGTACATCGTAAGTTTTACTAAATCTAAGCTTACGGAATAACTTTCGCTATTGTCTTAAATGTTGATGTCAGTAGTCATACAAATTGGTCTGACACAGTTACTTCAAGAATCTTTTAAGACACAGTGCACCGGCCAAGCTGGTTTTAGAAAGATGCAGAAATAACTAAAAACCTTTTTCACGGAACATAGATGCTATTGATTCCTATAATAAACAATGTTTAGATAATTAAAGTAATAATATAATTCACTAGAAGACTACTGGAAAGATGCAAGCTGACTCTACACTCTCAATCAAACAAACTTTCTTTCTTTTAAGCGCTACTATTATTTAATAATTGTACATAACATTTATAGTACAGACAAAATGACGATAAAATATTCCCATCCGATTTATAAATTATAAAGTAACAATTTATTTGAGAATTACGAGAACAAATTGTCTGAGTGCGTGTCTAACTGACGTTAGTGTAACATTTCGTAACTTACTGTGTTATAAAGTAGAGTAGGTATTGCATTTTTCCGCTTGTTCAAATACCTACTTTTTGAGTTCTTCTGTAATTTTAAACATGCGGACGATTAAAGTTTATTGGTATATATTTTGGTACAATGGCTACGCTTTTTTAGCTAACGTTGCCGGTTCAAACGCTGCACAAGACAATTTTAATATAACCTCTACTAATATTCATTTAGGATCTAAGCGTCTGTACACATGTATACTAAATGAGTCAAAACTTAACAATGTTATAACTTAAATTAAGATATTAACGGTCTAGCATCTAATTATCTTCACAGCCACTAATTAAATTGCTAATTTGGTGTTGTAATTTAAACTCTTGCTAACTTAAACTTGTTCGTAACGTAGAACAGACTAAGATAATTAGTTATTTTAGTATACAACAGTAGCTTAAGCTAAAAGGATATTTTTGAATATAAAAATGTACGGTAGTACACAGATGCAATAACACCAAATTGAATGAATAGTTTATATACCTTGCTGCTGATGGAACATCTCATCTCTCCTTCGTTTTATTTCGTCTTCCTGGTGTGAAATGTCATCCGATTCATCAAATTTGTAGGCAAATGTACCTTTTTGACGTAGGTAGACATAGTTATGTATATGTATACAGAGTCATCCCACTAACCATATTATACCTTCCTACATCTGTGGAAAATGTAATAGGATAGAATATCAAAGTAACTATAGGTAATGATTGTAGTCACTACACTGTTGATGATTCCGCCGCCGAGGCTAGTTAGTGTCAGACGAGGTACACGGCAGCCCTTTTTTAATAAAGACGTCCGCTTTCCACTGCCCTACATGGTTTTACACTTAGAAGTTACTACTTTTATTTAGTCGCAACACAACGCGACTAATACTAGGGTGATAAAAGTAGCCGGCGATAGTTGGACTTGAAATAATGACAATTCTGCAAGAGTTAAATTGGATTCCATACTATCTCTGCCATGTCTCTTGGGGTTGATCTAATTTGAGTTCCATAATCCTTAAACCTGTATCACTATTTACTTTATTAAACTTCATCCTTAGAGTATTTATACAAAGTATTCCTTATTCTTTATCTTGACGACCTGATTAGCGCAGTGGCTAAGCGATTGGACTGCTGCGCTAAGGGTTGCGGGTTCGATTCCCGCACGGGGCAAAACTTTGTGCGAACCACAGATGTTTGTCTCGAGTCTGGGTGTTTGTGTTTGTGAAACGCACCCACGATACAAGAGCAATTCCTAGTGTGGGGCGCCGTTTTATTAAAAAAACAAAATAAAAAAAATAATAATAAAAGTCATAACAATTCGTTAGGTATGACTTGTTGAATAAAATGTATCTATTGTGAAGCTCCTTTTACTAGCTAAGAGGCCGTTAAAAGACGATTAGTCGCAAGCTTCTTACACGCATGAGAACTTTGATGGAAATAAATTCATTTGGTTCGAACCGAATATTTGAAAATGATCATTTTTAGACTTCTTAGCGAGTCAATGGCAAAAAGCAATATAATTTGTAGCTGAAATATAAGTCGGTAATAGATAGATAGAAATATTTAAATAGTTCAAATTAATTTGGCCCATAATTCAACGACCAGGACTTCGTTTACTGAGGCCGTCATTAGATCCTCAGATGTGTAGGTGACAGGCTCGTGGCACAAAATGGAAGGTGAACCATTGTCTGAGGAGAGACGCCACACAAGCGCCGGACATCTGAGCTGTCTAAAACACCCCAATTGCCATAGGGATCGTCCTTGTTGCGATCGACCTGGGTACGAAGCCTATTTAGCTATGTCGGCCACGGTAACGTACGCCAAGGTGGAAGTAAGTGTGTTTGTTACTTCTTCACGCTCAAACAGCTGGACCAATTTTGATAAAATTTCGTATGGAGATAGCTGACACCCTAGATAGACATAGGCTACTTTATTCCAAAAACTATGTAGCGGGTAACACCGCGGGGCGCAGCTAGTCATCTTATAAAATGCTGTTACAGGTACCTACAAGAACGTTTTTGTTTCGCATCATTATGAGGGGGAAGAGAACGCGAGGCTGGGTCTTAAGGAAACTCCGTCTTTGCATAGCCTTACCATATTTACACTTTTTATGCCAAACGTATTTTTACCAACAAAAAAACTCAGTTCTACAAACGTACATATCCATCCGTAGTCACTCACTGTACATCTACAACATATATTACTACATATAGTTATATAGCTCTATGGTAAGTGACAAGTATTTAATAAGTGATCGTAATGTATGTGTCCTCGACCACAATACATAGATTTTTGTTACGACAACTATTCATGCGTAGCGTAGTTTAATAGGTCCAGATACGCATGTCATCCATGAATATTTAGGTAGCGATAAGTATTTTACTCAAGAGAAATCATAAACAAGTACATATATAAGTAATTATATGTTACATTTATTTGTATTTTAAATAAAGTTTCAAATGTGGAGATCTTTTTTCTTTCTTCCCTGAGTATAAATATCTAAATGTATGCTAGCATAAGCGAAACACAATTTCAGCAAATAATTTAATAGTTTTACATAGGTACTAAACTATATAATAAGCTGTGAAGGATTTTGGTTGCTGTATACGCCTTTCGTTTATACAATTTATCACAAAAGAGGCAAACGCTCCCGTACTCTGTATCAGTGATCTGTTAATTAATTTACTGTTATACGGCATATTAAAAGGAGACAGGCATTGTGTGGAACTACGGATACTCCAGTAAAGCGCTCTGATGTTCTCTTTGATGAAATTTAATCGGTTTATCGAAGTTCTACGAATTTATTTGTTTTAAGAGATGATATACCTATATACTATGTTAGTACCTACGTCGCATATTTTCACAAAGACACCCACCCGCATGTTGGTAGAGGTTACTACATGTAAACTGTGCAGTCTCCGTAATAGACTTTCTTCAGAATAATAAAGAAAGAAAGAAAACGCATATCATAATCGACCGTCTTTTCTGCGTACTCACTATATTAAAATCAACACATATTTACCATAAATTATTACCAACAAACCATGGCTATTTCCGATCGATTTAACTAAAATTGTGCTTAGATATAAACCAATAAGGTCTACCAAATTTTCATCAATTTCATCAAAAGCATCGCTCGATTTTGGCCCCTTAATTCTTTACTCATAAAGCTGATTTAAAATAGATTTCAAAGCAGATTTAGTCTGAAATCTTTCTGTATAATCGCTCATTACTGAGAAACAGTGAAGACAGGCTTGTGAAGAATTTATAAGTAGGTACCTATATAGCAACCATTCATCCATTAAACTTTGACGCTAATCTGAAAATAAAGCGAAACATGGAGCGATTCAACAGTTGATATTATTGTGGAATCTTGGAGAATTAGATGTCTACCTCATTAATTCTGAAGTAACTCACAAAATAGTATGCTTTTTCAGAATATCTTTAGAGGTTTGGCATAACCAAGGAGTATCTAAAATATATAAAGCTTATAAGTACATAAAACAAATTATGTATGACTGTACGTGCACAATGCCTGCACACATAAGTAGCTTTAGGTGTATAAGCTTGTGTGCCACGCGAGTAGGATGTTATTTAGGAAGGAAGAGCGAAAAGTGATTCATCTTGTCGGAATTATGTTTTCTGTGAATACGTGCTTAATCGAAATACCTACGTAGCTTTCACACAATGTTCAATGTTTGTTGTAAATAGAAAGCGTGGGCCGTACGGACATTTCTAGAATATAGGAAAGATTTATTTCTTTGTATATAATAAAAATAACATATCCTGTAAGACTGTTCTTTGCAAACAATGAATAAACTGTATGTTCGTTTTAGCTGTAGTCATATTTTGGTTTCTGTGTTTTGGCTGTGTTTCTTCTTTCATGACTTAGAAGGTAGCTAGGTACATATTTGTTTGATTAAGTCATCCTTTTAAAATATGAATAGTAACAACGTATTACATTATTTCTATGCTATACATTCCCCATTCATATGGATAGGTCATAAATTTTAGTTCTCTGCGGGACAAGACTAATGCTAAAGACTTGAATCAGTGGCGACTAAACGCATACCAACTAAACCCACATTACCAAAAGTAGGTGAGTAGCCTACGCAAGAATTCAGTTATATCGTTTCAAATAAAACATGTGATGTTTGTAATGTTAGACTAAAGATAGGTACTTTGCAAAAATTATTAAGTACGAACGCTGAAAAAGATACTATCATACATATACACCTATAGAAGATGTATCTAAGTGTCTGACTTGCATTATTATTTCAATACATTCATCTGCTCTCAAGGCATTCAATAATCACTTGTTATAAGTACTTTGGTACCTATATATAAAATAATTCAATTTAGTGTGACACACCGGGTTCACAGCCGGTCGTTATTATTACATTCCTTCATTAAATATTTAAAATATTTAAAACATAACATAATATACGCCTGTATTCCCCGAATAGGTAGGCAGACGTGTAAAGTACACCCACGTATCACTAATTTAAGCAAAGCAGCGTTATTTAATTAATCTAGCTACCCAAATAGTACAGAGAAACTTTCAGAACTCATGTATTATACCGATTCCATTGTTATTTTAATCAACATAAAACATATAAAGCTGCTACGTACTACCTACGCAAAAAGCTGATGGGTACCTTCTATTTTACTTTCCACAAAAGAACTAAAAAGTATAATAGAGCTAGTCATATCAGAATTGGAAAGGTAATCTTATTTAGGTAACCACGTGATTATACTTATATGTGCACGCAGATGTTGATAAACGCCTATGTAATAGAGACGTAGGTTGTTGTACAGATTGGAAAATTGCGCGTCGACTTCATTGGATTACATCACCGCAGCAAGAAGAGACCTCTTCGTCTCGTTATCAATTTAATCGCAAATTAAATTCTATCTCTCCAACCTAGTTTATAGTAATATGATAAATGCAAAAGTTAACAGCAATGCAAGATTAACAGGTTTACATGAAACGTAAAGGTAAGATGTTTCTAACTAAGGGTATACGTCAACTAAGATATTATGCAATTTTCAAGACTGACATAGTGAGACCAAAACATATAGGTATATCGAACTTAGGAAAAATCCTAGAATTTTGTTCCATTTCCATTCAGTAAAGAAATTCCATTACCAGTGTCCTAATTATGATTAGTTTTTATCATATCACTGCAAAGCTAAGGTCTCTTTTAATACAAAGAAAAATATCAGGTGTCTGGCGTCTCTGTCCACATTTCATAGCGGTGTTCTTTTTTAGATTTAGGTATTCAGATACGTAGGTACTAAACCCCGAGCGTCGAGCGAAGCAACTGGGATAGACAACATCCTTTGTGACATCTAACAAATAACACACTCAACGTACAAACAAACGTACGTCGAGTTTATGTGAGATAAACGACCAATTTTAATCAGTTTAATTCCCATGCCGATCTAGTAATTAAAGAGAAACATGGAGTACTTATCTCCTCTCACAAGTTATAGCAGCCAGCTGAGAGATACGGCCGAAGTTACAGTTATAGTCGAGTAATCACTTGTAGTTATGCGTCATTGCTATCTCATACTTAGTACACAATGGAATGAGCTTAGCATTTAACATGCCGATAATATTTTAACGAGTAAACTTAATTCAAGATTAAATTAATTAAAAAATATCAGCATGTTTTTGCTCCTTCTTTTCTGTTTAAGTGTAAACTATCACATACGTTTTGTTATAGAAAATATTATGTATAATATATTAAATTGCATGGTCATTGGCCTTCGTAGAAACATTTAACTTGCAGTAGCAGGTCACAAATAAAATGCTCTAAAAAAACAATTAAAATTAAAAAAGTGTGGGCATACTTTATAGTGACCTCTGCCTACCTCTGTTACAAATTTCATGTAAGAGTTATATAGTACTAGCTTTCGCCCGCGGCTTCGCTCGCGTTAAGAAGCCTATATCCTGTATGGGATCTTAAGCTTTCTATATGAAAATTTCATCAAAATCCGTCCAGCGGTTTAGTCCTGAAGGCGTAACAGACAGACAGAGTTATTTTCACATTTATAATATTAGTATGGATTTCACTTAGAAAAAAATTTGGGATTCGTACTTGTTAATGTCACCGGGTAGATTTTTAAACTATACCGTTAAAAAAAAACCATATCTTCAGTTGCACCATATGCGTATCTCTGACTAAATTCAAACAAACCAAGATAAAAGTGTATAATACATTTATCTATAATGTTTCCTTTTCCCTTAATCTTCGCGTATTTAGCAATATTGGGCGCCAGTTCAGTCCACATTAACCCTATGCGTCAATCATGTTATGACATGACGTAATGAAATTATTATAGCGGCCATAACACATGACAGACGTAATAAATGGTTTCTCGTCGGAGCACTCATTGTGTGGAAACACATCACTTTTATTGTTTAGCACTTGAAATGCTTTGTGACCCGAATATATTACTTTAAGTGCCCGTTGGTGCTTGAAAATCTTCTTCATCCTCGTAATTTGCCGGCTGTTGCCGAGTTCTGACTACACGAACACGATAAATGTCAGTAAGTTGTCGAGAAAACATGTTGCAGCTTTTCCTTTGGCAGAATAAACAAAGATGTAAAATTCCTGCACTGTCTTGAATTGCTGTCTTGGTTCGATCCCTAGTTTGTTCAAGGTTTTATAGGTTTTTTCCATACATTACATCACGCCTGCATTCCTCGATGCCCCGAAGGCAGAGATGCCACATTTAGTACACCCACATTTCAGTAATGTTTTTGGGTCCCAATGTAAATAAAACCTATGTTGAGCCTAGGTTTTTTCCCATGAAAAATGTTCAGCAGCTAGATATTTAGAATTGTTCTCGATAACTAGGCCCTTACTACTTAATAAATGGGGATGTGGTCCCTTTATGCTCTTCATAAAGTCCAGCCAAGCAGTAAAGATTTATTCATGTTCGTCACTCTATTCAGTAGATAGCGTAGCTGATTTCAGCAGTAATCTGTCATGGGCACGTCCCGTGGTATGATACTGATAAGTTAATGTAAAAGTCACAGATAGCAGTGTTATTGAAGGTTAATTCAAAACATCCTGCCGTAATAGAATCTCTATTATCTAAGCTTATTCCAGCATATTAGCCTCAACGTATAATTAAAACTACGTACAACAGGCTATTATATTAACAACGCAAGATGGCTCTAGGTAGCAACTAAACTAGTTATCTTATACTTACATAAGTATACAAGTCAACAATAACAATAGAAGTCATTAGCGGGACGGTTCTCGAAGAACTACGAACAAACTCTTATGAGAACACAATAGGCTTCATGTTATCTCTGTTATAACAGCAGTCAACATAACACCACATTTTAGTAGCAAACCTTTATAGTGATGAATATTATGTACCCACATCACATCATTACTGACAAGTTTGTGGTTAGTTAATTTGAGATATCCTAATCAGTGTTGATATCAATACTTTAATACATAATAAACTTTCAATTTTCTTTATTTCCGATGGAGATATAGTCATCATCTTTTTTCAGTAAGATATTATAAAGCCTTGCTTTTTACAAGTAGCTCCCTAAATATCTAATACTACACGAAATTACTGTTTAATTAGAAGTATCCTTGGTCGTCATTAGTCCTAAAAGTATTTATTTATTTCTCGTTCATACAAATGAAATAACTCTTACAGATCGGGCGTTGAAACTGTTAGACCACTTGGTCAATAAACGACACGATCGGAGGATAATCCCCAGCAATCACGGTCCCACTTGACCCAAATACCAATTCATATTACGTACCCCGCCTACATCGAACGTCAAGCCAAGGGTCGAAAGTCATTCCGCGCTCGCCTTACTAACAACCTGCGACATAGTTACCTAGAGTTATTTTTAACACTCATTACCCACATGTTATGCATTCCGTAGCTGTGACATAATAACATGTTGTTGTGGTTTGGTTCTTCCCGACACCGGAAGGCAGGTGGACTATTAAGATTTATTTATAGTATAGCGGTCTTCTCATTAAGTTTCCTTACTCGTTATTACAAGGTGACTTGATTTCCGCGCCTATATTAAGCAGCACTCAGCCTTAATGAGATAAATATAATACCTTATACAGTGATATGTGGTTTATGCCGATTGATTAACTTTACAGACGTGATAAGAAGAACGGTTTTCAAGACTGTTCTCACATTTGTGATAAACTTCTCTTCGATTAAGTAACGATAAATATAAATCCTTTG
The DNA here is from genome assembly GCA_946251915.1 of Abrostola triplasia. NCBI lineage: Eukaryota > Metazoa > Arthropoda > Insecta > Lepidoptera > Noctuidae > Abrostola > Abrostola triplasia. Next base: position 6,752,078 of record OX276433.1, read on the forward strand.
TACCGAAGAACCTTATTTATATAAAATACATGTAAACGTAATACTTAATGAATTAAAAAGATATTAGACTAGTCAAAGACTACTAAAGTTAAAGACTTTATGAATAGTGTACTTACAGGTAGGGGGAACGGTGCTGGCCTGTGCGCGAGGGGTGCGAAGGGCGGCAGACGGGGCGCAGGGGGTGCAGGCGCAGCCGCGGGCGGTGCTGGCATACGCTCTGGCTGCGGCCTCAACGGGAGGCGCACTGGGCCAGTCAGCGGGAAGGCGAACACCTGCGACTGCGGCTCCGGGAAGCTCATTGGCCTGAAACCATCACCTTTGTTAACACCTTCTAACGGAGTCACGATGCTAGATCGAGAGAAGTTTCACTGGTCAGAGTAAAGCCAGTTCCTGGCTGTTTACCTTGGCCAATTAATCTTTGTTCACTGAACGTATTAGGTGTACGATGAATTCAGTATTGACTTACTGAGCAACATAATACATTGGTAACAACCAGTAATCGACTACAGGGAGAAACAAAAATAGCATACGGTTTTTGTCCGAAAATAATTGGCCATATTTTCATCCACAGGCTATAATTACCAATTACTGTTTCTTATATTGAAACATATCGTTATAATTAGCATTAAGAACCCAATGAAATACCGATCAGCCTTAACAGCCAAACGACATCACATACGCCCTCTCATTACTTAGCTAATTGGTTAGCGTAGGCGACGACTTGTTTTGTCTTCAGGAGCTCTGATATCGACTCTTACGTCGAACTTAACTAAAATTATTATTCAAAACGTGTCTTCAGCTAAAATTATTATCACTTTCAAACACAAATCGTTAGGTGTACATTTCTGTATGTAAAGTTATGATTTAAGTCGTCGATTCGACGGATAGGATACGACTTGGTGAAGTTATGAAATCTCAGAAGGATTAAAATTTGTACATGTCCAGCGAATTGTATAGTATCTCACGTGTCATAAGTTTTTACCTGATTAATAGTTTGCAAGTAGTTAGTAAGTAATTGTTTGTTTATGTAAAGTGACAGAAATGAAAATTAAAATGTTACCCAATGTTTATAATTGTAAAGCCTTTGGCAACTTCTGAGCATTATTTAAGTATGAAAATGTTTTATCTTTAGTATTTAATGAAGAATATCTCGACACGAGACACTCCATTGTATAAATCTAAAACTTTAAGAAGGCTATACAATAAATTATATAGAGCCATGATGATCCGTCTACATATGGCACGAAGAATGGAACTCCAAGCTTATTGAGGTTCTAAGAAACAGGAATAATCTGTCCACTCCGCCGCCTTTCAATGTGAACCCAGCAAAAACACCCAACAAAAGAATTTGATCCGGATTGTTATGTCTCGTACGTATAGCAGACACATTAAACATCATACAATGATGTTACTTTCCTCAGTTTATTGAAACATTATATACAAATACTGAACCATTTATAACTTATAAATGTATAAAACATACAAAGACGTTGGTCGCCGTTGACAACATTTGAATCACGATAAGGAATTACATAATAAATAATATCTTTGATCTACCTGACGAAAGGTCGGCTACAAATGACAAACCCGTATTTACGTAATCGAAAACAAAAAGTTTCGAAGTGAACTTAAACGTCGTTAATATAGTATTATAACCGTAGTATTGTGTTGCCAAGCTGACTGACATTGGGCATAACCTTTTTATAATTGGTGGACCGGTACTGGGTACTGTCGAATGTAGTTTGGGTAAGTTACCTGGGCTCATCCCCCCCATGACAGATGATGGCGATGCGCTCGGCGTGGGCGCTGCGCGGTGCGAAGGCTCCGAGAATGTTGAAGGGGAATCGTCTCTCCATGGGGTCATCGCGACGCTTCTCCACGACACAGTTCATGCGACCCCTGGAAAAATGGCTTACCGTTTAGTACGACATACATCCAAATCTTGAATTTCGGAAATATTTAGGGTTCCGCGGGAAAATAAGAAAACCGCGCTTCTCAAAAATAACTTTCACTGACCTTTAATGGCAGATAGCCGACATAGCTAATAAGGATAAGGAGTAACTTAGGTCTTTTAGTTACGGCCTAAGTTACTCCTTATCCCAAGAAACTATTAACAAAATCAAACTGCTTACTGCTCTAAACCAGTACCTACAGGTTTTTTAATCGTAATCCACGGGCACGAAGCCGCGGGCATAAGCTAGTATTTGGTGTAATAAAATTTGAACATACTTTATAAGCTTGTCGGAAGAAAAGAAATCTACCAACCTTTCCCCGAGATTCATAAACAAACAAAAATAATCACAACGGCTGATTGGCTGGTACTTTTTATGTACGGACTATAAAACCTTTTCTGTTTTTATGTAATTGAGAAATTTTACTGAGAATAATGATTTTATTTACATACTTTATGAATCATTTTACAAATTGTGTGCCCTTTTGTGATATGATGCCTGTATAAAATCAAATACTCAATAAAATATCCGAAAACGACACTTAAACAGCAGCAAATTATATCTAAAACCATATTTATGACACCATTGTTGCATCTATGTTACAAGTTCCAACTGTCAACAAACAGTAATAGATATCACACAGCTCGTTAGGTCACACGTATTCCTACAGATTACAAATGAGCTTGTGCTAATGTAATTACACAAGTTTCTCCCGTGCCCTTCCGCATAGCTACGGCGTAAGCTACACAAATAGCAAAACATTACAAAATGAGAAACCCATCCAGGAAGAACTAAGGAAACCGCTCTAGGGAAAACCATGCACGTATACCTAGCCGCACGACGAGCACACTAAGTATAGCAGTAGTTACCTAATAGTGCCTCAGTTAAAATAGGAGCAGTATACACGAAGTAGTTATTGATCGATTGTTATATATGTACATACATACATAAAGTCACGCCTGTTTCCCTGAGGGGTAGGCAAAGACCACGGATATATGTATAGATAATAATTTAATTTTTGAAATATATAAGTACGTTTATCAGTGGTCTGGTTGCCATAATACAGGGTCTGTCGGGTTTGGGATCAGATGACCTCGTGTCCCAACATGTTATTATTGCCCTTTTATTTCACCTACCTACTGCCATTTTAAACAGAAGAGCCGCGGGCATGAGTTGTAGAGTGTCCGTTATTACGGTTCTTTTGCCGATAGATATTCTTATTGAAATGAGCTCTAGTCCCATTCATATTCAAATTTTGATAATTAGAAAACTAACTGTGGTGTTCCAAAAGTATTTTTGTTTGTTTATATTTTGCTAGCGTCTTTTTGGTTTAATAATGTTTATAAACAAGTTACCAAGACGGAATTTTGTAGTTTTCCTATACATGTTGCTTACTTAAATGTTATTGCTGTCGATAGGATTAATTTCGTAACAAACACTAATTTCTACGAGAAATTGTCTACGGGACTTAATACTATCAATGTTAATAATCATATTATTTAATCATTTCGTAAGCTTCTTAGCATAACAGACATTACAAGGTTAGATTCTACACTCAATCAGAAAATAATATATGAATGGATTCAAACATGTAAAATTATGGAAAGTATTTGACCTAGCTCCTAAATACATAATTGACGATAGAATAGGCGAACATTATGAAATGTATCACTAGTAGGTGTATCGTATGATACAGTTTTGTCTGGTAGACTTATATCCAATCTGTGCTCCCTACAGCCGTTCAATCTACCGCTAACAATGTAGCCTGTTACTTAGTAGAGGTTGTATAGGAAACTATAAATAATAAGTAGCGAATACTGTAAACTGGAACACTGACCTACTATCTTTACAACATACACCTGATGGCGAGGCTTAGAGGTACAACTATACAACGGCGCTAGAAACTCGTGTGTTCCGAACTGGACTTACAACTTAGGTAGTACTTAGTGCAAAATATACGAACTATAATATATATCAGCAGAATGTTAATGTGCCTTTACGTAAACCAAATAAGCTTTTTTTCTGTTAAGCCTGTATTAACTTACTTTTGGTTGTTTGCCAGGAACGCGCCCGCTAGTTCGTCAAGGTCGAACTGTATGGGCAGTTTGAACATGGGCCTCACAGCGTCCAGTTCATCTTCTTCCTCTGCCGAACTATCAGACTCGGAGCTGTCCTCGCTTGCCGAGTTCGGCGAGTCATTCCTTTCATCGTCGATTTTCTGGAAATATGGTTAAACGACATTAATACTATAATTCCAATAGTCGTATCCATTATGCAAACGATAGTGTTAGATTAACATCATTTTAATTACTAAGCATAGTTTTACTTGTTGTTTTTTTGCTAGACATTATGTTAGGAAACGGGCACAGTGTGTGTTCATTAGTCTTTACATACTTTTTATCTGAAAGACTCTTTAGATAAGATCTACGAACTAAAATATAGAATAGCTTTTTATACCTATACATAGGTACCTACTTGTCGTGAGGTACATGTAAAAACAATACGCATGGCGTACATAGGTGTACCTAGCATGTAGATGTGCCTACAGTGCATTCGTTAATAAGTTAAACATAGGAAGTCAAGGAACTGGCTTGACCTCTACACATCTGACCTGACCAGACCTAGAAAGGTAGCTTTCCCTTTCGTAACATTTAAACTGGGGGAAACGAAAGCAAATGCATTCATACAGTTTCTTGAAGAGCCGTTTGGCCTTCGTTAGCAGAAAATATTTACTTGTCATAAAAATGATTCGTTAAGTTGCATTTAACACTTAATGGAAAAGCAACGTGTGAAACAAGAACATAATATATCTCGTTCTGTGCTGTTTACGCGGTACAATGGGTTCGGACATCCTGCGCGAGACAATGCGCCCGCGCACCATTGTTCCATCGCCCTCCGTTTGTAAATATTAGTAACATTCGGATAGATAGCTCATCGTTGAATCAGCCTATGTCTATGCAAATCTTATTATTGAATTGAATGAATATCAGGCCCTGTGTATTGTTTTCGGCGTCGACCCCAGCCCGCCATCACACGGCGGCCACCTTTAAGATTACGTCTACCGCCTCGTTACTAACTGCTTGTATAACCGTAAACCTCTTGTATAAGAGCGAAACCTCTAGAGATCGGAGCACGCTACCAACTCAATATGATCGGGCACCGTACATTATATTATTACAGGTTGGGATGCAAAACATGTAATTCAACTTACGTAGCAACGATCCATACACTTTACATAATATAATTGTATTAGTTGCACGTCAACGTAAACACTAACAACTATTTCCGGTGTTTTTGTTCTAAATCGGGTATATGTACTAATGCTAGATTATTTTAAACTTTGCTAAATACATATTCGTAACTTAAATGGGAAAGGAAAAGAGTTAAAGTTTATTTTATGGAAGTAGTTTTTCCTCGTGGATTTACTTGAATCATGCTTAATTATTTTAGTAACAGACCAAAATACATGTTTTTAAACATTACAAAGATGAATTTGTGCACGCATTACATATTATGCACCAACACAAACAACCAGAGTCAAAACAAATGTGTGTAGGTCAGTCAAATATTGGTTCCGTGAGATATCGCAAACTGAGTAACCGGAGATGGTCCAACACCTTGTGGCTATGTTTTTCGAAAACAGAAATATGTCGCAGTAATGTTATGTATTTAAATAAAGGGAAGTGAGTAAGTTCACTTCAATAACACTTACGAGCAAAAATATGTACGGGTTGTATACAAATATTATATTGATTAATCTCATTATTATTAATTTATATTAAAATAGTAGGTACCGTACACTTTTATCTGTTAATATGTCACGATTAAGTGATTCTGTTGCTTACATTGGAAACGCAAATGTTTAATTCTTCATATAGACAGTTGCATTTAAAACCTTCATGTCACTGCGACGTTATCTGGGCAATACAAATAATACAAAGTGGCCGCTTTCACGTGGTGCAACAGTCGAGCGGCGAGTCTCGCCACCTCGCCAGTCAGCCGCGAGTGAAAGCAGTGACGTCAACAATATAACACAACTGACAAATGCACATTCAATTCAAAACTTACGTATTTAGGTACACGAAACGATTTTTTTTTCTTATGTCATCACGTAATAATACCATAACAGAGCGATGTTTTGTTCGAACCGATTCATTATTCGACTAATGCGATTATTTCCATTCATAATTTCTAAGTTCCTCGTAATGTTGATAAACTTTACCTAAGACGATTTAAATGTTCTTGAACCTTTCACGCTCAAATCTATTAAGTGAAACTATTCGCTGGCCTTAACCAATCGCTTATTTGGCGTCAACACTTTTACTATTACTAATTTGAAAAGATAAAACAAAACTGAATAGCGTGTGTTCTAGAAATCTTTTGAACAACAGACGTAATTGGTGACAAAGGTCAATAACCACAGTTTCTAGAAATAGAGAGCTATTTGAAATAGAGAGCCATAGTTTACAATAACTTTAGAGGCTATTGACGAGGCGTGCCGACTCGTAACACTACATTTATTGGCACCATGATCGTTGAGTACTTATAACACAACATGTGTATCGATCAAAGCTTGAATTGATCGGTTTCTAAACAAGACGTCTATTTGTATAACTTGCTAATATTTGTTACGAGTTTGGGTTTGATACATTTGATTTTAGTCTGCTAACAGGACCCACAATACAGGATACCTTTATTTATTTATTTATGTATTATAACACCATTACAGATAAGTACTCCAATTTATATTCACAATGCTTTAAGAAATCATTGCTTCCGTGCAACGACTGTTTTTTAGAGATTTTCAATGCCCTTTTTGTTTCTAAAGCTTTTAATACAAATGCTTACATAAATATTAGTTAACATAACGTGGGAAAACTCACTTGTAATTTTTCTTCGTCAACTTTAGACTCGGCATGGTTGAGTGCGTCGTCTTTGAGCTGGTTCGCGGCGACAGGCGCGGTTTGGCTGGGCTGCGCAGGCGCCGACAGCTCCGGCGTCCCAGACGGCGGCGGCACGCCGTGCAGTGCGTGTGCGTTGTTTATAGGCAAGGGCTCGTCCTAAAATACAAAATAAAGCCACATAAATATCAACTGTAATTATAAGTAACACGTAATCCTATGAGAATATTATCTATGAGTCTATCTGTTAGAACCTTTGACCTGAGTGTGGCAGGCTACTATCTCTGATGTAGAGGTTAAAAAATATCAACCACCTGACACCAACTAAGAGTAAATGTAGACTAAGTGCTTACTGTACATCATTCTTATGTTGAACTTAGGTTTTTCATGAGAATTTACTGTTTTTGTTTAAAGATTCTATTTACATCTTTTTTTCTGTGTCTTTTACATAATTTAGTTATCTTATGCAAGTAGTTATATTATAGTTAACTAGTATTTTACATAAAAATGCAACAGGATCATACCTTTAAAACCAAAAATGTATGCTACATAACCGCATTGCCAAGCTCATTATTATATTGAATGATTGGATAAGATATTGTTGCAGGTCTGTAAATAAGGATGTTGTGCGCACAATGGACTCCGCGCAGTAAGCTTGGAGGTCTGAATCAGTCGAATCAAATAACAAGGTCACGCTTAACTCCTACCGAGGCATTAAGTACTAGAAACATCAACCCAATGTCTGCGCCAATGCTACGTTCAACGTAACCACTTTTTGTACCCTGCTCTTTTATCATTATTTAGGAAACCTTTGCAAAATCGTAATTTCTACAACAAATTAAAGTTGAAGCGTTGCCAACCTCGCCGCTCACTTTTAGCGCAAAAACCATCAAAGTGCTCATCGCAAAATGGCGGATGCCTTTTCATGCAGCCAACCTCTTACGTAACCTGCGTACGTAGGCTATATTGACGTACCTACGTATTTACCCACACGCGGTATCGCGTCTCATCATTGTTCATGTCAATTGCTGTATTATCATTGGATAATGACTAGAATTGGCCGGCGTCAGTCATGCAAAGAGCTGAAAAAACAGCTAATGTATGTCTGGGTTGTCACACGTGTCCCATTGGCTGTAAGTCTAGTCAGCATAAGTACCTACCTATTTAAAAACCGCTTATCCTAAAATAACACATAAACTACTTATATATTTCAGTCAACTATAAGTTAGGTACATACATACATAATAATTGTAGGCTAGTTCATCAGAAATATAATTCCCTACATAATATTATTTATCCAGAGCGAAAAGCCTACTTTGATTATTAATCTTACGAGTTAATTAATTTGAAACTTGACAATGTAATTCTAACTTCAGACTTAGATAGTTGAAATGAACGTGAATTTGAAACTTCTCGTAGCAAGTCCCTAAGATCAAAAATGTGATGCGCGAACTCTAACATCAGATTTATAAAGAGCGAAATTAAAAGCCTTACGCAATCCTCCTTAATAGAGGTGTATTTAAAGAGCCTTATTTCAAAAGCATTATTACATGAAAATTATGCACGCCACGAGAACTGCGCCTACGCAACGCAGCGCTTTAAAAAAAACGCAAAATACGATGATCAATAACTTTTCGCACATAGCGTCGTGTAATTACGTCTTAGGATTGTAGTATTTTATAACGTAGGGTAGGTAGATACATTCGTGCGTTTTAAGACGGTGTGAGATTAAACTATATTGCGATCAGCGAGGAACACGTTGTGGAAATGCTGTAAGAGATCAGATAGTTTCGTGTCTTTCTGTGCAAATGGTGTTCTGTGTGTCGTCGAGTACCAGGAGGCAGCGGAGCGCGAAGTGTTTGCGACCGCAGCTGATAGAAAACGTCGATTACGTCGCCAACTATTGTCGCATTGTGCACTACGCCCACAACACTTTTACTGGATTTACGAAACGTTTTAAACATTTAATAGTTATTGTTGCTTGCCGAGTCGAACGTTGCGTGATAACGAGGAAATTGCGCCTCTCACAATGACAGAAAGTAAGCAATCGACTACGACTGTTCTCAACGCAGTCAATAGAGAAAACACTTAGATCTGTGATCACAATTATTAATATTGAATATGTTATGCGATTTGCATGCGCGTTTAAAATAGCTCAGATATATTTGAATTCTACACGCAGCTTAACGTATAAATACATAAGTAGCAGCTAGCAACGATTGCACTGTGAATACCAATTGTGATTGTACCATGTGAATGACACAACAAAAATAAAACGATTAATGTGTAGCAAAAAACAATTACATTTCTCGATACTTTAGTGCTGTTGAAATGTCTGTATGAACACTCAATAACATTAATTACATGGATAATAGGCATACCTGCACTTATATTTGTTAATTAACCGGCGAATATATAAGATAAATGTTACATCGGGTTAGAGAGGTACTTTCTGAAATCTTCGGTGCTTTAGAGTTTCGTTCGACAACAATGATCTTATGTAAATCTATATAAACTAAAAATCTATGTAACGCTATTTTGAAAATTACGGGGTTTTTCCTAAGAAGAGTCCTGACTGCATAACTTTTGGCTAGACCTAATAAAAGGCCATAAAAATAAATTGCCTATATCATCATTAGTAGCCGTAAAATAGTTGCAACCATACGTGTAGGATAAGTTGCAAGTGCGCAACGCAATAAAACGGTTTAATAGCATTGTGGTGTGTAAAAGATGCATACATATTCTAAATATACCTATAACATTTTTACATGCATTAAAAACAAACTCACGGCTCACCTACAGTGGAGAAATTGTAGTGAGCAAATGACTGTCTGAACATTAATCTTCATTATGTAGCTGTTAGTAATATAAAGTTATACTTTATTACGTACATGAACAGATTATTGATGAAAATAGATAGGTGAATAGTCTAGTAAATAACAGAATACCGTAATAATCAAACAGATTTATCATTTAATGATTGACGACTACATTATTATTTATTATAATGACGAAATCAAATGCAACGGTTTCAAGCTAACAAAGTAATACGGTATGGCAGGTTTGGATGGTAATTTGAGTTACCAAATTGAGATAATTCAGACTGTAACTAAATTTAAATATACAGGACCCATATACATATTTTCACACTAAAAATGATTTTTCCACTAACTTTGTAAAACCTTTATGAAGAGGGCATTGCCCTAACTACCGAACTGAACGGTTGTTTCATTAACACGTATCCCTTAACAAACCATTTCATCTGAGATACCAACGTTATGGACCGTTTTGTGACGTCACCATGTTTCATTATATAGGTACAAAACAATTATGTACAATAGTAACAATTGCGTCCACCAAATAACGGCCAAAAATATTTAACCTCGTGCTGCTTTTAAATAAAATCTCACGTCACCATTGCTTTTATTTTTAATTGTTGTACATTATTTATACAGTTACCTTACTATTCAGTATATTTATGTTCCTATATTAATATATGGTTACGCCCTACTAGGCAATTCGGATTACTAGTTAATTTCTTAAGAAAGTTCTCGGCCGAGTTGTATGTTTTTGTTTAGCTGTGTTTCGGGTACACTGAACTGTTATAACTTTGTTGTTTTATTTAGTTGGAAACAATCTGAGAGAACAATGTCGGTATAATCCTCGCAGTGTTATAATGAAACAGCCCCTTACCATGAACTCTGAAAGCAGGAGAGTTTCCGTTGTGGAAGCGAGACGCCACACTACACTGCACGAAACGACGTCTCGCTTTAACTATGAAAAATATCCTGTTTTAAGGTTGTACAACATTAACGCGGGCTTCTGTTGGACAAATACCCGGGCCCTGTGTTCTGAGTGTATTTACTTTGAAAATATACATTTCTGAACACATTTACATAAAATAGGGGTTGTAACAATTGTTGAACTAAAATTATGTTAGTAGTTAGGTAAGGTTGCTCGAAAAGAAAAAAAATCTGCAGAATAGCTATGCAGAAATAATAATGTAAACTATCTCAAACTCAGGTGAAACTTGGTGAAAGAATGTACCCGATCCCGTGGACACTGAACACCGAAGATCTAAGCTAGCATTACATGTAATAACATATGAGGCAGTCTCATGTTAAGCACTTGTTGGAAGCAACCGAGCATAAACAATGTTAATTAAAGTACGATGGCGAGTCAATAATTAGACGATGACAGCGCAGTGGGAGGGACGCGCGGGTGGACGGATGCGAGGAAGATCATTGTGATGCGCGTGCGCGGAAAATCGCCCGCTTCCGTTCAACACGCACACACACGAATATCAATTGTGCTCACGAATTAAACATAATTATACCTATTTTTGTTTGAAAGGTCCGAAACATTGCAGTTAAGACGTAATACATACTGTCATTTAGACGTAACATCCTACGGCGCTGCTTACTTCAGTACCTACATACAAACAGTCGTGGTAATGTTATTCGGAATTAAAGCCGTTTATTACTTCCAATATATTTAGTTGAGTTGTGGTCAGCTCTTGCACCATAAATTGTAGTATGATATCTGTGCCTAATATCACTTTTATATATGAATTTAGAGCATTGATACGTCGATTTGATTTCAGTCGTCTATAATTTTATGACGTAGTCAGTTTTAAGGCTTACAATGGTTATTTATGTTACAGTCATGAACGTTATTTTACCGCTGCAAACTCACCGGCTGTTATGAGAATCAGATTTTTATTTTTTAAAAGAAACAATTGAGATCTCCTACCAATAGGATTCGTTGAAAAGTTCTCATTGTAATGAACAGGCCAAGTACGTGTTAATTTTGGGTTAGTCCCGCTATGGTATGGTCCCGGTATGGCACCCTCTTAAAATACCTATCAAAAAGTCCCGCTATGGTACCCTTCAGTTTTTGGTACTGTTGTAAAGAAAAGTTATACAATGCGTTAAGAAAAAAATAGTATAAATAAAAAATATCTTTTCTTAACTATTATAGTTAAGCAAGATAATATTTATTAATACTATTTTTTAAACAAATCACGCTCGGTAATTGTCGTTTCACTTCAGGTAGTTACCTGACCAACCGGTTTTTTCGTAAAACAATAGAGACGAGCCCTTCCTCGAATTCGTATCTAGCTCTTCCCTTTTGTTTTTATGAAAATAGAGAGAGACAGTATTATTCCGGGTTTAGTTTGCTATTTGCAGCTGTACTTTTGCGATATGAGTAATTAGGATAGCTTGTTAGTTTATCTATTGCAATGTCTGGGTCAAGTAGTTCACGTGGTGTAAATTTAATAATTATTGACAGTCGACGCGGTGGAAAAACTTTATTACGTGCCGGACATAAATATATTAAACGCAGAGAAAATAAAAATTCAAGTACTTGGCATTGTGTAAATAGGAGAAATAGTATTAAATGTAGTGGATATATAACTATTGAGAATACCAATAATACAATAATTAAAGATTATAAACACAGTGATCAGTGCGTGCCACATTTTGAAGACAATGAAGTTCAAATGGCTATAAGTGAGTGCAAAAAAGAAGTAAATTCAAATTACGGATCAGTACAGAAAATTTTCGAAAAACACATGGGTAACTTAAAAGACAAAGGGTTACACCTTACAGGAAATGTTCCTGACTATAAAAAATTAAAAACAGTATTATACAGACACCGAAATAAGTCGTTGAACGTACCAAAAACACAATTTAAGAATGTGGAAGAAATAATAATACCAGAAGAATTTAATAAGTATGTATTGGCTGATTATTGTAATGAAGACTGTAATCGAATAATTATATTTTCCTCGACAGAAGTAAAGGAATATATAAAATGTGTAACGCATTACTTTGGTGATGGCACTTTCGACGGCTGCCCAAACCCATTCGAACAAGTTTATGTCATTCATGGAGACATGGGAAGCACTGAGTTATCCACGAATGTAGCACCATTATTTTATATTCTGTTAAAAAACAAAGAAGGGAAAACTTATGAAAAAGTTTTCGAATTGATTAAACAAACTTTGCCTGAATGGCGTCCATCGAAATTTACCTTCGATTATGAAATAGGAGTAATAAATGCAGCAGCGAAGATTTTTCCTGATATCAAAATAAATGGATGTAACGTACATTTTCAAAAGAACGTTATCAAAAAAGCGAAATCTTTAAATCTCATGGAACACGGAGAGTCCTCGAACCATGTTAAGCAATGCATAGGCTTGGCGTTTTTGCCAAAACAAGATATTGAAGACGGCTGGCTGCATATAATGGGAAATAGGTATAATATCTTGGTTACTTTCCAAAATGATGTTTGAGTACTTAACTCTAATTATATGGCAAAAAAGTAAAGAACAACAATATCAGTAAGGACCTGTTAATTTCATTGCTTTACAAGTACGAACGTTTAATAAGTATTTTTTTCAGTTTCGACGATGAAGCTATGACCAAATTCAATGACTATTTTGTCACTCAGTGGCTTGAATATCCAGACCTCATTTGGTGTTGCCATAATGAACGCCATAGAACAACTAACTTGGCGGAATCATGGAATGGCAGATTCAACAAAATTATTGGAAAAAATCCCAGTTTATTATTGTTTCTGCAAACAATTGGCAACGACACATGTCACTTTGATATAAAACAAGCCAAGTAAGTTGTATTTTTTAGACAATATTTTTAAGCAGATATAATATTTTTAAAAGCAGATATATATTTTTTTACATAATACGAGTACATAGAAGAATTTGAAAATGGATTTGATTTTATTTATTTTGGTAGATATTATTGGTTGTCGCCTTCTATTACAGACGGTTACTGAAAAAAATATAGCTTAACTTAAATAACTGATGATTTTTGTTATAGCTTTCGACTAAAAAGATCACCTATAAATTCAAGAAAAAGAACAAGTATAGAAATCGACCGCCAGATTCAAAAGCTAACAAAAAGTTACGAAAATAAAGCTATCTCCATTGGTGATTTTCTGATTAACATATCAAAGTCAACATTTCGATCAGAACATTTAAAAAAATAGTTTATTTTAATTTTGTTTTTAGCCTATTAAAATGTTTAATACTTTTTCTCGATGTTGATTATTTTTTGTAGTTTATGTTTACAATTTGCGCCTTTTTCTCCATGTTGATTATTTGTAATTAATATATTTGTCTAGTTGGTTGTTGATTATTTTTGTAGTTTATATAAATTTACAATTACTGCCTTTTCTCAATGTTGATTATTTGTAACTAATATTTATGTCTGGATGTTGTTTTTATTTGTAGTTTATAATATTTACAGTAATACTTTTCTGAGATGTGGATTTTTTATATTTTTTTTATTGTTGATTATTGGTAATTAATATATTTGTCTAGTTGGTTGTTGATTATTTTTGTAGTTTATATAAATTTACAATTACTGCCTTTTCTCAATGTTGATTATTTGTAACTAATATTTATGTCTGGATGTTGTTTTTATTTGTAGTTTATAATATTTACAGTAATACTTTTCTGAGATGTGGATTTTTTATATTTTTTTTATTGTTGATTATTGGTAATTAATATTGTTGATTATTTTAAAAATTACATTGCAATTAATATTTCGTTTTACTGTTTGATATTTTTTTATAAATATTTTGAATTAATAAAAGACTGATTTAATATCGCAAACAGACGTTTTATTGATACACTCCTAAAAGTATTTATTTATAGATACACTTTTCTTTTCAGTTGTACCTTCTATTGTCTAACGTAGATCTAAAAGATGGGTACCATAGCGGGACTTTTTGATAGGTATTTTAAGAGGGTGCCATACCGGGACCATACCATAGCGGGACTAACCGTTAATTTTCAATACAATCGGTCACGGCGGCTGACTCAAGGACTTTACGCCTTTTAAATGTTTACATACCAACTCGCCGGTATTGCCAAAAACATTGTGACTCAAAGTTTATTAAACGATGAATATTGTTAACAGCGCGCGCATGAGAGCAGGATATTATATAAAAACAACAATCACATTCAATACCATCTTCCTCAGCTAAGTTTCAGTTGGTTTACGGATGTAAAACCGAATAACATCTTTTGATAATAATAATAATTAATTCTTTATTTCCTCCCACAAGATTGCATGAAGCATAAAATAAGAGGTTTAGTTTGTTACAGTTTAAAAATAGGAGTGCTACGGGTCTCCTGGTCTCCCTAACTCGAATTCATTATATAATTAAGAATAAATATCAATTTTACAATAGCAGGGAGCTCTTCAATCTATAACCACATAATAACCACATAATAACCATTATTTGACGACCTAATTGGCGCAGTAGCTAAGCGATTGGACTGTTGCGCTAAGGGTTGCGTGTTCGATTCCCGCACGGGACAAAAATTTGTGCGGACCACAAATGTTTGTCCAGAGTTTGGGTGTTTGAGTATGTGATGTTTCATGTTTGTGAAACGCACCCACGACACAGGAGAAATTCGTAGTGTGGGGCGACGTTTCTTAAAAAAAAAGAGAATTATTCGACTTTATCTGAATATTTTAAATCCTACAATCTGCACACCAATGAATACCGATATCCTAAAGTATGTAGGTTATCGTGTCTAACATGCTCTACAAGACTCAGAATAACGGTATCCCATCTAAATTACCCGATACAGCTTGACTTCGCCAATCAAACTTTCACGTAAGAGTCAACAAAACGAGTGCTCCAAACATAAATATCTACCATAACTAGACTTTATGAAACACTTAGTAAACATCAGTGGCTGTTATCTGACGTGCTTGTACATAATAATAGTATGTATTTGTTTTAACTCCTGCACAGGTAATGAGTGACAGTAACAATATTAAAGCATCAATCCTATTTAAAGTGCTCATAAATATTTGCTCCGGTAATAACAATGAAAGTAAAATTACACTTGGAGAACATACATGTTGATGTAAAAGTAACTTAGACGCAAAATAACAGTAGTTTCGTTATTGCCACTCATCATTAGCTAAAACTGAAGCAGTCTGAGTAAGCCTTAACATGATGTACTGCAGTGAAACTACTTTTAAATCTCAGATACTAATTGCCCCACAGCTTTTCACTTTCCTCTGTATTCAATACATACAAATATGTCTTAATTTACAGGTACTTACTACTTAACTGTAAACTATACACGTGACGAAAATGCTTGAATTTGTACTAACACGTACATAAATAACCTTGTGAAAATCACATAGGTAAGCAATATTTATTGAGGCAAACAAAAAAGGGGTAAGTAAGAAATTATATTATACATTCACGTATAATACACAATGTTGGAAATTAATTATAACAATCGCAGGACTGAAACCTTCAACATTACATTCAACTCAAACAGTATGTAGACCCAGGTATATGAAAATTTCCAACGGCCTTCTGTGGCTTATACAACTAAATGTATTCGTTTTTTACCAACAAATGTTGACCTAGCTCAGATTAAGTTGGAACTATATAAATGCCATACACAGTCGCAATTATTAGTGTCTTGTATTTCCCAGCTGCGGGAAACTGGACTAAAGGATTATGCTAAGCTGATACCGCAGCATCTATCAGGACGATAGGATACCCGGATTATCCTTTCACATGTTGAACGCGGTAACTATAGTAAAAGAGAAAGGCTTGTGCTTGCCTGTGACCGTTGTCTCAGTAATGCTACCACACCATATTCTGAGGTCCTACCTAATAACTATAAGATGAACTTTTAGTTCAAATAATATTGGCAAAAGTACTAGTAAAGAACATTATCAACAAACATTGGAAACTTTTGAAGATATACTACTCATTGTAGTTAACCGACAAAGTTTTAAAGTTGTGTAACGATAACCGTGTATATCTTTAATTATCACAGTGATAAATAGTTAGGTAATTTGGCTTTACTTCCAACGTTGACCAGATATAAACGTACCCGTTAAAACTACCTACGTCACCAACCAAGAGGCGTTATCTTCCCAACTATCAGAGCAATGACCCAAGTCGATAAAATAATCAAATATCTGAGATACTGCTCATACTGTTATTGTGGCCAGTAAACAATTAAAATGTTACCTACTATATAATGTATGTACAATTGTACATGCACATAATTGTATGCTCTGGCGCAAGTTCCAAATGACGGAGTGGCGGTAACGCTTCAAGGTCAAACACGCTCCATCATTATATCAATGCTAATAAGCTTATCAATGCGTGTTATTGTTGTTGTAAATACACTCTAACTTCAAGTATAATGCAAGAGAAACATCTCAGCAAGGTTTTTGATGAGAATTATTTTGATTTTTGGTTACTGCACGACGATAAGCTATATCTCTATAAAAATTACAGAAACGATTTGTAGCTTAGTGACTAGTTAGTGTACGTTAATACCTAAATCAAGCAATTTGTTTTAAATCTAGCTATTTTAAACAAATTGCTTGATTTAGGTATATAGAAATACAGAATTCCCAAAATTGGATAATTAAAAACCGAGCTATGAGTTACGATGAAGTTGAAATCGTCCCAGAACCTTTAATCCAGTTCTATGTATTTCCAACCCGTGCTTTAAAATAAAGGACTAAATAAATCCAGGTATCAGACAAACAACGATAAACTATGGTCAGTAAGCTTATACATATGTTGGAACTTCAACTTACAATACCGACATAATTATACGCATTTCGCATAACAATGAACTACAGGCCAAAAATAACAAACAAGTGTAAAGAAATGTGGCCGAGTGGCGCGAGCACAGGTTCTAGTGTTATTGTGTCTACTAGAAATGTGTTACAGGCTAAAAAGAAACAAAGGGGAAAGAAAGTATAACGATTGTTCGTAATGAAGCTGACTGCTAAACTGTGCCTAAATAACTGTAACAACCACACGGTACAACACTTATATGAGACAAAATCGCTTAACAATACTAATTAAAGATTGAAACATGTCAGCAAACACTAGTTATTGCGTGTTAATGGTATTTTTTTTACCTTTAGATGCTTGTAACTCTTACTACAGGGGATCAAGAAATACTGCATATTATACGTGGGGAGTAACAATAAGAAAAACCATTAAAAATAAACAACAAAGAAACCCTGATAAATGTTAATAAGTTTTTATAATATGGTGAAACACAAAATGATTACTTAAAATTTGGTACAGAGCCAAAATGTGTTTCGGATTAGCTTAGAGCTTACTTTATCTACGAAAACCGAAAAGTTTAAGCTTGCTCCAGCGTAAATTAAATGGTGTTTTTGTTTTCAATGTATGTCTACAATACAATTTACAAACATGTTCTTTATTATTTCTAGTGCCACTCACTTGATTCAGAAAAACATTGATTTAATTCGATCGCTTTAATGTGGCTCTCGCTCTTGTTACATGTAACGTTAATCATTTATTATCAAAGTTTAGTATAGCACTATCATAAAGGTAACGAACGAGTGCCATATTTGAAACGCACATGACATTACATTGCCATGTGTCACGAGGTGATGCATCCGCGTCCAGGGGTCAACGACCGCCAGCCGCCAGCGACTTTCGCTACAGATACATAATCATCAACTCCGACCAGGTATTTGTGCATTACACACAAGTCTCTATGAAGCGTCGCTGACCTTTGACTCAGCTCTACTGCAATCCTCCTTGATCGTTTGAATTTTGCCCTCCAGCTAAAATACATTATCTCGTACCTGAGTGTTATGACTATCTCAAAGGTACTTTCAAGAAAATAAAATCGAAATAGATAAAATCGTCTGATTTATTGCAATACTCAACTTTAAAAGTTAAACTCACTACATGAAAAGGCATTTGTATACCGTATGTGTGAAGTGTATAGTTCTGTATACTTTTCCCAGAGAATTTCTAAATTGCACGCAACAGACATGCACGTTTATATGAAACAAAGTTCACGAGAAACTACGAAACCTAGCCTCGGGCTTAATAACAAAGTTAAGTAAGTTTAAGTTACAACCGACGGAGTCTTGATAAATATGGCAGGTAGGTAGATACGGTGGTACATCAACTTTCGTAATCGCACGTTACAAAAACGTTAGTTTAAATCCTCGAGTCAACTTCTATGTTCTGTGTAGAAATTCAAGGTGATCCGGTCGCGACGCAACTCGCCACGTCCTCAATACTACACGAACTCTAAGGAAACTTGCAAACAGACATTCGTGCACTAAGCATGTATGTATGTAAATATATGAGTCATATTGCGGCAACGAGTGTCCACACCTCGTGTACACCTGTGACATCAAGCTTTTGTAGCGAACCTCCGAGTCTGTTACATCACGCCAGACTTACTACGTCGTTGTCCCTTCAACACGAACCTCCGTGCAGTTAATTGTATATAATTGAAGAGCTTAGCGGAATATTTGCTTCCTATTTTATACTAGTATAAAAACAGTTATATTAGAAGATCTTGTTAACCATATAAATTAAGATGGGTTAACGATGTACACGGTATCCGTGAATCAGTAAATGAGACTTTTTGTTGTAATTATTCTAGAAATAAAACATTCCAATAAACGTAAATTATAAAAACCGTAGATACATGCTACATAGCTATTTTTTTTCTCTGTGTAAATGTTCAGGTGAAGTCTGAATAAAAAAAAAACAATGACATTCACAACAATCATGAAAACAAATGAAACAACAAAAAGTTTCCACTTCCCTTCTTTGAAGATCAAAAATAACATTAAGAATATAAAAACAAAAAAATAAAACTTAAACCATAACTATCTTCACGATATAAGACAAATCATGAAGGTTTTCTCATTTAAAAAACGAATCCTACACGTTAAACGGTTGTTTATTTTCATTGTCATGATTACATTGTTATATTTCCACGCACGACAATTACAACTCCTAAGTACCGGTCTGTACACGGAACCAAGCCATCTCAACAGAGATTACATAATAAGTCGTGTAAATATTAAATATAAACTAACTACAAGACACGGATGGCGGACATCACAAGTTTCTCATAATTTTATTCTTTACCAGTTTTTACTGTGGTTTTGTAACAGGAAAACAATAAAAATTGTCAAATGATGACAAACTCAGTCAAAACAATATATAACGATGTTCACAAGGTTTACTTAGCTTAACAACACACTGAAGCGTATTTACTTTAAATAACCAAAACCTCTTTATCACATGTAGCTTAAATAATTACAAAATTTAAGATAATATTCGGAGGATCACCTAACAGTGATGCTCCAAATCATGGCCTAGCAAATATATCTATGAAATCTAATGGTAATTTGGCACTAAGATGTGTACCCATATCTATGGGTGCATTATACGCGAAAGGAGAGACAGGCTTAAGTAGTCTCCATTATTTTTTAACTTCAACGCACACTTAGAATTTGCGGTGTATGGTGGGTGGGTTCCACAAACAACAAATTTCACATACACAAACACCCACACTTGGGACAAGCATCTGTGGATCACAAGATGTTTTGTCTCGTGCGGGAATCGAACACGCAACCCTTGGCGCAACAGGCCAATCGCTTATCCACTGCCTTAATCAGGCCGTCAAATCAATTGAAATTGCACAAGTACATTTAACTTTGCTGTACTGGCCAACAAACAATCAATTTTAACGAGTTTGTACGAACACCAAGTGTGCTTTTGACACAATTTTTACAACCCACACTAAGTATAATCGACCACTTTCACACTATCAGCAATCATTTTTACTCAACGTTTTAAAAACAAGCCTTTTCTTGTTATCATTTTCATGCATAATCGAGAAGTGTTATGTAATGTTCAAAGCAGTTTTATGTAAAGATTATGCGGGGCAGATCATATTATACACAAAAAAGGCACATTAAGAATTGTTGATTATGTACAAGTACGAGATTAAGTAATAACGAGAGAAGCGATCGGTTTAACTCAGCATTATACGATCATGGAAAGGCATCTCGTACAAGAAAGTCTTGTAAGAATTACACGACCTAAGAAACGTGACTTAACCAGTTTTTGTAAACTGCACACACAATCAATTCCTGTATTGTCACCACAATAAGGCATATACGACAACACACAACATTTCTGATTGAAGGTCTTGTAAAATTCGTATTGATTTCATATCAAAAAGATATGTCGACTTATATATTGAAACGAATAAAGTAACAGTTACATAGATAAGTGTAACATTATCTGAAAATGTATTTCAGAAGAAACTCTTTCATAACCACCTGTAACTTCCGTAACGTAAAGCTTCGCATGAATGGTTGTATTGTAAATGTTTAGTTTTACATTTATGAGTA
The DNA here is from genome assembly GCA_946251915.1 of Abrostola triplasia. Taxonomy (NCBI): domain Eukaryota; kingdom Metazoa; phylum Arthropoda; class Insecta; order Lepidoptera; family Noctuidae; genus Abrostola; species Abrostola triplasia. Next base: position 6,773,174 of record OX276433.1, read on the forward strand.
CAATAGTAAAATTATACACACCTTGATCTAAAAGATAAAAATGGAATGTAACTATTAGATATTTACAGTTAGTTAACTTAGTAAGATTGTATGGTGTAGCGCTAGTCACAGGCTCGCCGAGGGAGAGCGCAACTGATGTGTAAGTAGATAGGCGAGGGTTGGCACCATGCCACAGAATAATGCAGTTTTCCGATTTAACCTCAACACAATTTATACTTGTGAGGTTAATTTGCAATATGACATGACGTACTTACGAGTACCTAATAATAAAAGTTGTTTTTAGTAGTGCTTCGAGACTAATTTCATTACGATTGTGGCTTATCGGTTACATTATGTTTATGTTGAAGTACTTACCGCCAGCAAGGCGTCGTTCCCGTAGGCTCGTCCTTCGAGCGCGAGCTCTTTGTCGAGCATGGCATCAAGCTGCTCAAGCTGGTGGCACGAGGAGCGCGCCGCCACCCAGCTGGAGGCCAGGATGAACGCGCCCAGGATGAACGAGGCGGCCACCACTGTCAGCGCCGCGATCCTCGCTATTTGTACTGATGATGACACCCTTTGCCGGTACGCCTGCGTCAAAAAAAACACATTTAAACACGCGGATTTAAATATTTCTACTGTTCTAATATACCATCAATATTTTAAGGACCACATAAGTCGCAGACAATGACATGTAATAGAGCAAACATAATGTATTACAGATTATTTTTAAATAAAGTTAAACTGAGTAATTCAAATACCTCTTTTTGCACTTATACGTAAAAGTATTTTACAAAAAACTAATAGAAAGGAAATATATGCCTGCGACTAATCTGAAATTCTAACCATACACTGATACATGCCCGTAGCCGGCACATAATCACTGCTGTAACTTTTACTTCAGTATACAATTATTGGTAGAGTGATGACGCTGAGTTCTAGACACCGATATCTATCACCAAGATTAAATGGGATTTATACCATTTAACAAAGTAAATGTATTAATTTAAATAGTAGTAGTAAGTGGTATTCAATCATTCTCATTTAAATCTTATGTAAACAATCTGTAGGTACAATTTATTCTTTGTCAACACCATTTTTATTGTATTTTCTTTTGAGAAGATGGCAGGGAAAGAAACAATCATTCTGTAACTATTTAGCGTAATACGGGACACATACTGCAGTGCCAACTATATGAAGTAGATTGCCATATGCCATAGGTACCAAGAACTATCTGAACGATATATTAGTGCTTTTCGTAGAATAGCTTATAATGTACCTATATAGTGTTAAATATTGGTGCCCTTCAGACCTTCGTGTAATATGACGCCACGGTGTCGAGCATCGCAGATACTCAGATAGTTATATTGGAGTTTTATTTTCTACCGCACACATTGACAACTTCGTCGTACCTACCTATTGTTTTCTTGTTATTTTCCGCGAACCATCGATTCTCGGACAATTAAGCAGTACATGTAAATACCCAACATGCCAGCTAAATAATGACTTTTGATGTAAATGTGCATTTACAATTGTTTTCGAACTACAGACGAACATAATTTTTTCGCTTTTCCACAATTATAGCCAGCAGAACAATACATGGATATTAAATTTAATTTATGTCGATCAATTTATTTGATTGATCGACAATAATAAACTAGACACAAATAAAAAATCTACTAATAAAGTGTCAGACGAACAACAAAGAAAATATAGATATTATTTATCTAATCAAATTAACTGCATTACTACCCATTAGAATAATAGTTTTTAGATTTCGATGTCATTCCCGATGTAATAACTTATCCATTATTCAGTTAGTTAAACCGAGATTCAGTTGTTGAAAAGAGATCTTAATTTAGGATCACATAACTTTCACACAGTGAAAATCCAAATTATAAGATGTTTGTTATATGTCTGTCTTATTTGCCTTGAGAACCAGAGCTATTTACTTATCTCATGATACTCTAATGGCATAATTAGTTAAATATAGGTAAATCTTTAATCCCTGCAGATACCACAAAGAGACATTGAAGTTTGGCAAGTTATGTGAAAGTATCCACACATCATACCTAGACAAAGTTAATGTCGTAATTATATTTAAACAAAGAACATTTTTAAGCTAGAAATATTATAGTTCATATCTCTCACACAATACACACACATGAGAATTCATTATGGCAAAACGCAGCTGCAATAGCCTGAGAGTGCTTTGTCCTTAGCGAGGTGTAGTTAATGAAGCTGTGATTTACTAACAAACTGAAGTAGGTATATACAAAAATTACATAACCATCGCTGGGTAGGGGCGGTCGCCGGCGCCGGCGCACGCTGCAACGGCGATGGGGGGAGTAGGGGGAGGGAGGGAGAGCTCCGGTGAAAGTGCTTCTACTGTTGCATTTGAGAAATCCATCATCTTTAGCGAGGCACAAAATGATGCTGATTTCAATCTTACAATTTGTATAGCACATCTGCATTTAACCGTGTCGTAGATTAAATAAAATTTCCTACATCTGCCTGCACGCTTTCGGTATGTACGTAAATAGTATATCGAATCCTTACTTTTCTTAAACATTCACTGTTTTAACATTTATCTTATAAAAAACGAATTATACAGACCCTCGGACCCTAGCTACCTTTAGGTGTCCTCTTAATCTAATTGTTTTTTAGATATCTAGATTGTAGACTGCCATATTTGCGTATTTGTTTTTATGAGTCTCGTAGTCGCGTACACGGCCCTTCAGTTAGCTGTGATCAAAACTTACGCTTGTCTGAGTTGTACTTGTTTACAAAAACTAACATGATTATTATTCCGATATGTTTAATGGATATTGACAATATTACATGCCATGTAAACTTTCTACCCACCGGTGCGGCGGTACCATAAACTGTACAACACTCAGACAGTTACAGACACCACATTAATATGTAGGTACGGTCTTTGCCGCGAACTGAGCGGTTGACTCATATGTGAAATAAACTCCTTAGCTATATTTTGTGATACTCAAAGCATAAGTCACCTTAAGTACATATTAAATTTGTAAAAGCTTTAAATAGATAGGTACTCAAACAATGCATGAATTATCTTAATATTCATAGAATTTTTGCAGAAGCTTTTATTTTTTACACAAAACATAGACTTAATATCATACCTGGATTTTCCGAAGGGGTAGGCAGAGATGCACATACATATAGCACAGTACCCACATTTCGCCAGGTACGTTATAGGTCCTAATCTAATAGGGGAGAACTGATCAACCAACACACAAATCCGAGTAATATACCCGACCATGGGATTCGAACCCACGACCTCGTGCTTAGTGACAAAGCAGTTTGTTTTACACATTTGTTTAATAATAGATACTTTTCCAGATAATAGCTTATATGTGTATCGGTGTTTCATTATTACTATTCGAGTCGAGATCCTCTTTTATCTTTTGTATGTAAGCCCAAAGCCATGTGTCAAGATATGCTAAGCCTGTGTGCCCAATAATAATTTATTACCTTAGAGTTGTATTTCTAGCTTTATGAATAAAATAACAAAAAAGTTACTTCAACTAAAAACTTTCATGTAGCCGCACATTGCGTACCTAGGTTTCGAAGCATTCTCCATAATTAAGTATAATATGCATGTAAACGTATGCACTCGGTTCCAATCACGCGTCGGCACGGACCAATCATGACATTGAGTAATAATTCACTTAGGTATTACTCGAACTTTGTATTTAACGAGTATGATATTGGTGGAGTCGGTTTCGTTCCTGTCGCAGTGCTATCTAGAAAACTATATGAATATCTACTATGTACATAATATATCATTGGATGTTGATTATGATAGATACTTCTAGCTAATTCAAATACCTAGTTGGCTAGCTGTCTGACTTGGATGTGTCGCAAGAGACATTGTGTCCAATCCAGAACGATTTCTCTCGGATTGTAAGATACTTATTGTTTATTTTTATTCACTTTGCATTTGTTCTATTTATTTAGTTTGACAGATTAAGGTGATGTTACTGTAAAGAGAATGATTTTGATAATACATTCAAGTTACTTTAGATTATTATACTTGATAAACAATCGGTAGAAAGCCTATTTGTACTGGTATTACCAAGTTTATCTAAAGTCTACTGGAAACGAACTTTCATACTTAGTTGAAAATATTTGTTGTTTTAGAACTAGAAAACATGAAGTCAATAACTTTACTCTTTAGTAATATACATTAACTTACGATCAAAAATACATAGAGTGGGCTTATGTCATAATAACTGAAGCTAAAGACGTTTCTCGACAGGTAGTTATCAACTATTCTATGTAAATGCAACTGGTTATTAATACATAAGTACCTGCTAAGATAACATAGGTTTTGTTTTAATTACCGCAGACCGACATAAATCTCAACTTGTTTTCTGATTCTAAGTGGAAATAACTGATTCTCAAATGGCGAAGTCAGTAATATGATCCTAGAGCTAACTGTAAGTTATATGTCACATATATATCTAGGTACATTTTTTAACGCAAAATACATGGTTATTCCGGTTACAAGATTGTGGGTGCTAAGTTATTAAACAAACAAATATATTTGAGCAGATAAATAAAAATACCGTCACGATTGTGGATTTACCCAAGGAGATATATTATCAACAGTATAATGCATAACCTCCCCGGCTTCAAGGTCAACAATATTACTTTTAAAATCTTGTAAAGTAAAATAAATAAGTAAAGATGAAGAGGAATCAATTATTCTTAAGAACAGCGTTATTAAAATCCACTTTATCTTTAAGATAAATGCTATATATATTATATTCATGAATAGAATAGATCCTGATCAGGGATGTAAAAATAAAAAAGGACGCTCATGTACACAGAAGCAATTAAATATCTACATCAAATTAATGACTTAGCAAGATTTATTCAGTTTCAATTAGAGTTTAACTTCGAACCCTCAAGTATAGGTTACGTAAACAGCTTGGTACTGAGTGGTGCAGTTTCTGACATCACCGTTTACCTAGTTAGATACGTTCTTAAACATGCACCTATTTACTAGGCTGATGAAGTTGCGTGATAACTATGATAAGTGGAGAAGGCTATGTTAATAGTTGGCCAGAGACAATAGAACAATGAAATTTCCCACATGAACTTATACAAATCACAGTTCTTGGAAAAGGGATGTCTGTTTAAATACGTTTATATAAACACATCTGATTTTGAATACTGATGATCAACGGTGCGTCTGTCGTGATACTTTCAATAGTCTTAATAATAGATGATCGGCCCGACTTAGGCAAAATTAACATTATTTTTATGGGTGTAAGACTGTTGATTTAAACGAAGTGCAAATGAATGGCAATTACGCTTGGCCCCTTGGTCTTCTGTGCCTGTCACCTATGACTTCCTCATTGGGGAATACAGGCATGATGAAAAAAAATATGTTGATAAATAGATAATTACGTCGTACGTATGCGGATTCAAAGGGAAATCAGTGGCCTCTGAATTATGAAAAAAAACTATCTACTTGTTAATATGACATGTATGTCCTGCTTTATTATTTATTCAATCTGAAGTTTAGTAAAAGTATTTACATTAAATTATATTTATATCCGGCGGAGGACCCAAGATCAAGCTCAGTGGCGCGGGCGTGCCATAGGAGAGGCCTATGTCCAGCAGTGGACTAAGATATGATGACGATGATTTATATTAAAATCATGCGTGACTACGTGACTAGGGGTAACTTGGGATATATCTTTATTGTAACATCTAAATACGTCGTATTCAGTGTTATAGAACCAAGCAGTCATATCACGATAGAAACGAGCCGACATCTCTACACGAGTTTCATTTGTTATGTCTACAAGTACGTGCTTAACAAAAAAGTAAATCTGGTATTAAGTATATATAAATATAGTAGTACAGAATAGACCAGAAAATATTATTTATATAATTTAGTTCCTATAATATTATGAATATATGTTAATCACGTCGGAAACGCTGTATAGGTTTGACAAAATATGTCTCAACCAATCCAAGACGTATTTCTTCCAGGTGAGGATAAAACTGTTTCTAGTTGCTTAACTCTTATTATGTCAACATGAAGGATTTATACGGAGGCCGGCGAGGTCAAAACCTTATTATTACACCTGACTATTTTCGGCATACCTTAAACTTCGTAAATTTATTCAAACACGTATGTATCTAAAACCTTAAAACATTGGACACGGCTAAAGATCCGGTTTTCAAGCAGTTTTGTTTGTGTTTGACTGCTGCGCTGAGGATAAATAGACGAAATATCTGAACAGTGATGTCGAGTGCCGATGTTTTAATGATGACAATAAGTAACTTAACCACGCATTTATAGTTTGTTTATTAGTTATCTATGAGTTAAGATCTAGCGCAAATATTGTCATAACTTTAGGGTGAAGTCAAACATTAGGTTCAGTATATCGACCGTCGATGTTAACTAAAGTATGTTTACAAACAAACCGATACGCGCCAGAGGCAGTGCCAGCCGTCTCACGGCAGCTAAGCATAGCCTAAGAGAAAGGCGCTTTCCCGCACTTATGCCCCGCACTTACTGAACTATTATTTACCATACCCAAAATCTGACAACATCTCAAAAACTTAATCATCACTTTAAAGTTTATAACCAAACTAAAGTAAATGACTAACTAAGTAAGTATACGACTCTGTCTATACATAACCAAATGTGTAAACACTAGCTTTCCAAGCATTAAAGCTCAATTTATAAAATAACAAAGCTTGGAGTTCCAGTCACGATGCTGACGGGTCGCCAGCAGGCCTACACGTTATGTGTTTAACATTTATTCAAAGTGAATAACGGATATTGTCATACCGGTGGGGGTTCCGACGTGCTGTACACCTCAGACGGCGGGTATTCCGGCTTCATGGTGATTGTAGCCATGGAGTCTGGTTGATGCTCCTTCTCCATCACTCGATTTTATCTTCACAAAAAAAAAGTTGAGCTCAAGTATTGTTGCGCGCGTAATGTTTGACGTTCGAAGTAGAAGTGCGCGCGAGTGAACGGCGCCGCACGGCGTAGGCGCAGTTGCCGCTTCAATCGTGGTGGGGCCGCGCGACACTGCCGTAAACGCATTCACTTATGACAGTGGACCTATGGAGGTGATTGTTAGGATTACAATAAAGACTCTTCTCTCTGATCTCTCATTATAATAAAAACTGATAAGTTCACAACAACCTTTGAAATACAAATATACCTAAACATTGAGTGATAAGTGAGTCTAGACTTAGTCTACTTTCAAACGTATGCTAAGGAGCAGCTTTTATTTATTCGAAGGTCTTGTTTTTCAACGTTTACAGTCAAAAACAGTCACAGAAGTGATAGATGTTAAATAAATAATGTAGTGAGGTAAAATGTTTAAACTTTAACGACGATCCAATCACACCATCGGCATGTTATGACAACTATTGAAAAAGCTCACCATTACAAACTTAATGCAAAAAAACGTGAGACAATGAATCTACTTATAATATCATACTTAATAAATTAAATCCTAGTTGATAAAGAACTTACTTTGTAAATCAATGGAAACCCAGATTTGACATATCTCGTTACTTACAAGCATAGGTATGCATCTACGATCTACGTGTCTATGTAAGGCTCATTGGCAAGCTGGTGGCATCCTTTCACTACTTGTAAACTATTATATTACTTTATACACAGCTATAGATATAGTGTAATTGACGCAATTAACAGTAAATATAGCCAGGTATTTTAACTGCATACTGCGTAAAGGTTAATAAATGCTCAAAATCGTTCTCAAAGTTTGTTTAAGATAAGTATTAGTTAGGTACTGTTATTTGTGTGTTTCTATATAATTTAACATGGAAATAACTCGTGCCGTAGTGTAGAGATTCATCAGTCAGCGCTCTTGTAGTGAGGCTTCAGAGTCAGGATGCGCCAGACATAACACTAGGGTCACTAGGGAGGCTCTCTAATTACACCCTCCTATACACAATGACTCCAAGTGTGTATACCGTGGGCCAAATGTAATACGGGGCGAGCCTATTGCCATTAACCGGGCACGAATCAAAATTTCGTGCTGCAAACTACTGAGAACACTTAAAGTAAAGTTTTAACTTCACGTTTATAATAGATTTTATTAATTGTTGTTCATTGCACACGTCAAAAATGTAGAAGGACCCAACAATTATAGCAAAGATAACATATTAAATACGCTCTTTGCTGTAAGTAATTAACTAGTTAGTTACCTAAATATTTTTAAAGAGAGTATTTTTTTTTTTAATGAATGATAGACGTAGTCGAAGTCCCAAGTTGTGTTACTTACTATAAAGCCACAGCTATACTTATCAAATGTTACATTGTCGTTAGTAACTAATTTATATAGCAGCTAATGAGTGAAATATGTGAACGTCAACTCAAGAACCGTATGCTTTCACTGTGTAAAGACACAGAGAAAGCTTCAGCGCCAATCGTGTAAGCATTGTGTATGACTGTTTTGTAATAAACTTTTACTGGTACTTATAGCTAACCAACTGAAAGGAAGCTAAATCGTTATTAGTTACTTACTTGCACTTAAAACGATCACTAAAGTGAGTCCAAAGCATTTGTTAAGTCGATGTAGATACTGTCTTTAGTTATCTCTTGGATGGGGCAAAAAATAGGACCAACAATCTTGACTACAAAATCGAGTATCTTAATGTGCAAGCTTTTCTGCCATTAAAACAATTGCAGAATGTGGTCCTCATACATTGCAAACTCAACAGACAACTATGCCGAAAAAAGTAGGCGAAATATGTTAGACTACTGTTACATCTGTAAACATAATTATTGCTAGCAAATAAACCATTCTTATACTTATTCTCCCTCCAGCACCCGGTCTATTAACTGTCACTCAGACCGCGCATATCCAGAATTCAGTTCCAGTAACTAACAACAGGCGAATTAACTAACGAAGAGTGTTCAGTTAAAACAAGCGTACAGTTAATGAGTAACCTATGTATTAAAATAGAAAAATACAATTATCGGTTGGTTATCCCAGTTTATGGTTTTGCACTCAGCCGAGCGGTCGGTGGTGCAAAGCTACCACCCGCGGGACTATGCCTGAAGCCTCTAAGGCCGAAGCCAGCCAGAGGAATCCGGCAAAAATATGCTCACTATAGAGCCCCGAGAATCGGTAGGCTCTAAAAAAAATTTTTTCTCTAATTTGTTATTAGTTTGATAAGTAATACTTATTATAATTTTAACATCAGGCACATAACGTAATGTAAAAATAGAAATATTTTTATTTTTGAGTTGTTTTCTACAGTGTTTCAGTATTCTGTCGGGATTGAAGAATACAACGAACTGACGCATGTATATTTGCATGCATAAGCGTTTGTACTTCCGCGTGCTCATGTGCTGCGTCAGCATCGAATTCGATGTAACGCTTATAAGCAGGATTTGCTGCATCCCAGCTTGGCACATACGCTAGTTACCTACTCAACTATTTGTATATTTAACATAAACGCGCATTTAACCCGTATTACATAGTTAGCCATAATCTCAGCCTAAGTATACTAAGTAACTGCGTTCATTAGTTGGAATGAGTGCGTAACTTCAAGAACCTATTTTCATCCTTTAAGTGAAGCACAAATAGCCGACTCTAAACAATGCATTTGCTTCGCGCCATATCTTCACAAGGCTGCTTGTTCGGTCATAACATAAAATAATATTAAGCTTGTATTCCTCGAAAGGGTAGACAGAGGTGTATAGTAAACCCAATAACAGCCGTAATACCCGCCCCGGGATTCGAACCCAGGACCTTTTAATACATAGTCCTATGTAACTATTATAAAACATAGGGTCTACCATAGCCTCGACGATGGTAAAAAGTTAAAAACCATGTAGCCAAGTTGAGCCTATATTATGACGATGCTGCATCGTCATAAAGCTCAACTTGGCTACTTCTTAAGTTTTTTTTTACTTGACAGTGTAATAGTAAATATTTTTATTTGGAAAATTAAGAAGACAAACTACACAATGAACCCACATTAAAGTAAATAAAATGCAACGCATAGTTGCATTTAATATAATTAATTTAAGACAAAAATATGAGTAGCAGTTTTGCAGAGAGATGAATATTATTTTTACTCTTTAGCTCGTATCTGTCAAAATGTCAACTGTCACTTTACAGGTGCTCACTGATCACTGAATAACACTGATCACTCACTGATTCTTTGTATTTATTAAGTTTCGTCTTAAAATAATTACAATTAATATAAATACACAACATGGCCAACTCCGGCAAAGGCACTTTTCAACCCGTAAGTTGTTTCTATTCATTATTATGTGATAAGGTTATGTATAGTCATTTAATTTTCCTTTTTATTTTAGGACTCAGATGTTCACATTTCATTTGAAGACCAGCAAAAGATAAATAAATTCGCTCGTCTTAATGCAAAAGTGGATGACTACAAAGAAGAACTTAAAGTTAAACAAAACGATATGAAGAATTTGGAAGAAGCAGTGGAAGAACTAAGTCTAACTGATGATTCTGAAAAGATTCCCTACCTTGTCGGCGAAGTCTTCATTTGTCAAGGCCTAGAAGATACCTTGGTAAGTCAAGAAGGTTGTAAGCTGCTTCTGATTTTTTCATCTTAACAAATTTAAATAATAGCGAGCAGGTTAATAATGTACATTTTGTTGGTCCGAAGACTCACATTTATATTTATTTATACTTTGATTAAATTAACAATTATTAGATTACTTATTAACTATTCTGCTTGCATCATGGTCAGTAAACTTATTCATCATGAATGCACTGCCATTTCCAATAAGAAAAAATATATGAAATGGATTGCCTATGCAAATCTATTTCTAGTCACATTGAATTTTGTTAGGGTTTAGCAACAGAAAATGTAGAATGCAGTTCTAGATAACTACAGGGAATTTAAAACATAAATAATGTGTGATAGTATTTATATTAGGTAATTTTCTTTCTTTTTCAGAAATCATTAGAAGTTGCTAAATCAAGAAAGGTGAATGAAATAAGTGAACTTGAAGCCAGATGTGAAGAACTAAAATCGCAAATGGGTGAATTAAAAGCTCACTTATATGGCAAATTTGGCAGTCATATCAATTTGGAGAATGAGGAGGAATAAATAATATTAAATATTAATTTAAAGTAATCTTTGCTTCTTAAAATACATGAAAATAAATATGGATGGATGAATTAAAATCTTTGCTTTGCATAATACAAATATTTAATACATGTTTATAGGACAATTTTGAGTTCTAAATATAAACTTTACAGCTGCTAGAGTATCACAAATTATATATCCTGAAACATGGCATTATCTTAATAAGAACATAAATAATACATAATAGCTACAGCTTATTTATGTACCGGCTCCTTACTATATATTATAATTGTATAATAAATAAAATTAAAGGAAGAAAATATTCTTATTCATTTTTATTATGTTATTACATAGTTGTATAATTAAAATAAGGAACAATATGATTACTTTTTAAAAAGTAAATAATATTAGGCATCATACTATGACACTTTGTATAACTATAAATTGCACTAATTAAAATAAGGAAACAATAGTAGATTTATGCTTTAAAATTCTAGCTAATAAAGAACAAATACTTTGCGTTAAGAAATTGATTTTAAAATTAAAGCTAATTAACAACACTTAAGTACATATTATTTTAAAGTACCTATTAATATTAAATCATCAACATCTATAAATACTAAATCACATCAAATGTGTTTGTTTACATCACACAACCAAATACTACAGTAGCCTGATAGATTATGACAATGTTGATAAATTATAATTTAATAAACTGTTACATATCCCGCAATCTTTGGCGTACGTACTATTATGTAATAATACTCTAGTCGTTCACAATACTTGAATACTATCACAATTCTTGACTAAAATGTCTCAATAGGAATCATAAATTAAACATAGACACAGCACAAACTATGTATAAGAGACAGTTGATCAAGTTCATTATTAATATTACTTATAGGAAATATGAACTAATAAAACATTCACAGAAGATTTAACTACTTGTGCCATTGTCTTGTTTGACATAAAACCTATAAAATCGTTGTACATTATGTATAACACTGCGTGCATTTAGACGATGACGAGAAAAGCACTATCAAACAAAACATGTTGTCTAAGACAGTAACATACATATACCTATAATAACTATGTGCCGGCTTATAAAGGTCTGATAAAGAAATGACGTGTCAAGAATATACAAACATTATTTTCAGGCTATAAAATATCTTCAGGACACCATTTATTATTTTTCCCTAAGACTCCACATTTTTATGATAGTTACAAAATATTATAATATTCAAGTTATACAAATGGCCCACAAGCACATCACACATATGATGTAATGTATTAGCTAATAAATATTTATACGCCTCTCTGTAGACTGCCGTGTGAATTTGAAAGAGAACTTTGTTGTAAACTCTCCTCTTCATCAGTTTCTCGATCGTTGGATATTTTTATAGCCTGATACCACTGGTTGGTCAGGTCCGTCATTTGACTTTTACAATCTTTCAGCTCCTATAACATAAAGTTATGATAGACGATTTACAATAAAAATATAAAGACATTATTACACACAGTAATGCTAGAAATCAGCGAAGGGATGGGCAGGAGTGACTCTATATATCCACATTTCGCCGCTCGTTATGAGTTCCATGTACCCACGAGATCTATGCTTCTTCGATCGCTTTTCAGACCGGGACTTTACATTCTATACAATCCACAAAAATACGACCCAGCAGCCAATGCCTACATCGTATTCCTCCACAGTTAAATACAAGCTTTCCCCATACAAGTACTTCTTTGTCTTATCGTATGGTTGATAAACAACCTGGTGACCAAGTTTAAGCCTATAGGCCTCCGACATGACATTAAACACCGTTGAAAAATCTCTCAGATATACTGATTTCCTTACGATGTTTTCCTTTACTGTTTTTAGCAACTGATAATTAATTTATACAAGTACTAATACTAGATATTGCTACTAGGGTAGCCAGCAAGCCAATTAAATGTGTGTGCGTCTAGCACCTGGTAGCTTGTGGAAGGCAGAGTAGTAGGTGTATTATCCTGAAATTAAGGTCGTTGTGTACGATCATTAGCAAGTATTATATAAATACGTACCTGATGCGTGAATCTCCTTGTGAAAAACGGTGTAAGATATTTCATATCCAATCTTACAAAACCCTTTAATCGTGTTGCGTGGGAATAATTAACCTATAAAATAATTATTAAGTTTTAGGAGTTTACTAACTCATAATAGTCATTAACTATATATTTCATATAATATTATCTCTTTTACTTTTAGTATATTACTTCATGCGCTAGGATTTTGGATTCTCAACATCTACCGTTGATTGACAGTAAGATGTAATTTTAATATATGAATACGGTATACCTGTATTGCAATCACATTCGTTACAAATCACTTCCTCCACTCACCTCTAATTCCTCTTCAGTGATCTCGGACAGGTGTTCAGAATCTATAGCCTGACCCCACTCTCTTGTTTTTGATAAACTCACTTCCTTTTGCTTACGTAGTGACCTGGAACGCTTGGTTTTTTTGTTTGCCTGTAAATCGAGATAAGTACTTATTTATAGCTTTCATAAACGTTTTTGTAAACAATTTGCATTGACTGTTATTAATATAATATGTATGTGTAAAAGCCCGAATAAGAGTAAAGCATTTAACGCCTGTAATGAATAAGGTTAGGCAAAATTTTCAACATTTGTCATATCGCTACGGATTAAACCCAAGTTAGACCAGTAAATTCTGGTAAAAATTCGAAATTAATGGTAATTCCGTAGAACATTTCCGACTTTTACCAAAACAAGCTAGCAACAACATAACATCACCCCTTTATTGCCTGAAGGGGTAAGTAGATGTGCACATAATTATAGTACACCCAGATTCCGCCAGTTTTGTATTTGTAATACATAGGTCGCAATGTAAGGGGGCGAACCTATTGCTATCAACGTGCGCCAATTCACACTCCGTGCATTGCTAGAGTGCCCTACCCAGAATTCGAACCCAGGACTTAATGGTCAGGAGTCACGTTTAGCGACCACTAGACAAACGAGGCAGACCAGATGGTAAATCTTAGCATTTACCACAGTTTGCCATTAAGTATTTGAGTAAGACATCGAATTAACAAATATAAAATCCTTTCCAATCTTGCAAGTCGAATTAAAACCACTTTCTTTCATCCTAAGAGTTGTAATTTTACATGTTGTTTCTTTACGAAGTGAATGCACTTTTACTACACATTCATAAAAATGTTTTAAATTGACTTTAAAGACAATTATTTGACTCTACATTCTACTTCGCTCTTGAATATGCGTATCACCAACCGTAGTACTGAACTTCTTTCTGCCATAAAAAGGGTACTTAGAAAAAAAAAATGTATGTATGGTGTACCTAGTTAATACCTACATTAAAAGCTAGCAGTTAATTGAAGTAGTAGTGCAATCCGAACTAAAGTAATAAATACTTACCCGTAAAAACTTTAATAAAGGCATAGTAGACCCGCCAAAGAATAGAGTCGTAAACAAGACAATAATAAGTGTAGTTGTTATAATAACATGTCGAGTTTCATCAGAAAATCCAAGATGAAGTGATAAAGCGTAGGATATCGCTCCTCTTAATCCTGAAAAATAAAGTAAAAATGTATTATTATAAAATAATATAATTTAGTAAACACTACCTGCGCCCCGCGGTGTTACCCGCTACATTTTTTCGGGATAAAAAGTAGTCTGTGTTATTCTGATGTATAAGCTACATTATTGTAAATTTTCATTAAATTCCATTCAGTAGTTTTTACGTGAAAGAGTAACAAACATCATCACCATCCATACTCACAAACTTTCGCGTTTATAGTATTAGTAGGGATTGAGTCTAAGATTGAGAATCAAAATGGTATAATATCCAATAGAAGAATTTTTATCATGTACCTAACAATGTATCCCCGGTATGGTAGTTTCATTGGTAGAGGCCTAACTAATTACATTAGTGCAAGACTTAAACTTGGTGAAATAGAAATAGCTGCATAGATAATTAATGTAGGTATAGTATATACATAGTAATCAAGGCCGCATGACGTTCATAGCTTGCAATATCAATAAAATGTTACACAAAAAACATTTTACTAAACTTACCTACCTAGTAAGATAAATATTTTGATACGATCGAAACACATTACTTACCACTAAACCACATGATAAACATCATTTTTTTAGTAATTTTATGTTCGCGGAATTTGTTGCAGAGCAAAGCTAGCGGAAATATATTTGCGGCTCTGCCAACTAGACACAGAACAATACTCCACACTACAAGTGCTGGTTCCACACGATGTCTGAAGCTGCAACAGTACAAATATAATCTACCATAAGAGTCCATAACCCATAACATGTGTGTATCATGTCTAACTTAAAGACTTTCTAGTACAGTTAGTAGTAGAGGGTATTTATAGATAATTAATAGGGCACATGATTGATACATAATATGTATCAATACTAGTAATACTTTTATAATACCATACTGTGACACATTGCCCTTTTTCTTTTGTGTCAACAAGTGCAGAATAATATTACTAGTTAATTATCAAAATCCATTATCCAGACAGCTGGCTGATGGTGAGCAGGGTTTGCTAGTATAGTTGTCATTCATAGAGGCCATTTTGTGCACTTTTTATACATATGATATTACTTTTCGATGAATTATTTACATGCAGTTTTTTGCCAGTAGGTATGTACTCAAATCAATTTAGTAAGGGAAAAACATAAAAATGATACAATACCTAAATATAGCCAACCCCAGATAAGCAAACACACATGTTTCTGCAATGAAAGCTAGAGTTCTCATAGTCTGCTGCATTGTGACCTGGGTCACTGTTGATAAGTTAAAATGTGTGTAATGAGACATCACAACTCCACAGAACAGTATTGCCATGATTCCTGAAATAAAATTAAAACCAAGTGCAAATTACATAACAATTTTATACTCTAAACATCTGCAGTTATATCACAACGAATTGCAGTTTTTGTAAGTAGTAATTTGAGTATCTAACAATAATATACAACTTACCCGATAAATGGATGCCTTCAGCAAGTACATATGGAGCATAAGTAAATACTAACATCATGCCAAATTCAAGGGAAGGGTTTTTTCGAAGATCAACATGTTTCAATAACAGTGCACTGACCAGAGCAAACAACACTCCTATACCAGCAGAAGCAAAGAACATTAACCAAAACCTATTGATGGCAGACAATATAGCTTCTCCCGTAGACATGAGTGGGTCATTAGAGTCCAAAACGGCTGTTGTCAATACTATAGCAACAGCATCATTAAGTATACTTTCTCCAAACACCAACATGTTGAGTACAGGATCTACATCTAAGGCATGGAAAATAGCCACAGTAGCCACAGGATCAACCGCAGATATCAGAGAACCAAATGCAAATGATTCTACAAAACTAAGTTTATATACCACCTGAGCCAAACCTAATAAATAAATACCTGCTCCAATGACAAAGGCTGATATCGCAGTTCCAACAATTGCAAACAATAATATTGACCCAATGTTCTGGAAAAAGTTACCCTTATGAAGATTATAACCCGATTCAAAAATAATGGGAGGTAAAAGAACAAGAAAGAAAGCTGTAGGAGAAAAGGCTTCCTCTTTCCTCCAGTTAGCAATGTTTTTAATGGACATTAAGTTTATAATCATCCCAATTAAAGCACCAAGGAACACTATTACCACACTTTCAGGTAGATAAGAGAAACCAGTCTGTAGCATCAGGTGAATTAACAAAATTCCCAGTGCTAGAACACACAGCACAAAAAATATAGCCATAGAACTGTTATGTTCATCTTCAGCTGAACTTTTTTCTGGCAATGGAGCCGCATCTGATGGACTTACAATCGAAGCGTTAGGAGTTGCCGATGAAGAAATATTTACTAACACTACTGACAGTATTGAAGATTCTTTTTCGTTTTTTTCTGTTACAGTATCCGATTTTTCGGTAGAAGAACTTGGTGTGGAATTCACAAATGGACTATTAATGTTTGATTCACTCGTACTGGACACATTCAGAATACTGGCGCGTTTTGACCTTGATTGTCCAAATTTGTGATAGTTGTAATTGCTAAACACTGTTTCCTGCAATGTATTACTCCGATCAGTATGAATGGACTTGTGATCTCCCTGTGCATTAGAAGATGATGACTTCAGATGTTGTCCGTAACAAAAACTAATTAAGCATATAATGCCAATCCAAAACACGTCTTTACTAATGCACGGCATTTTGTTTTAGTTAAACTTTACAACACATTCGCAAAACCTTTCGTTTCATCAGTTTGAGTTTGACATTTGACAATTTGACAGTCATAACATTGGCCTTGCTTGAGATGTGCACATTGACACTATCGACGTATTAAAATATAACGTAGCCATTTAGTCGATTATAATAACTACTACTGTTAAAAAATATTTACGAAGATTATCTTACACTAAACATTTCCTAGGAGTTGTTACTTTCTGTTAGGAACTGTTTTGAGTGATCCTACACAGGAATAATTTTTTTACATTTGAAATCATGATATAGTTTCACGGTTTAGATTTACGTCTCGAAGCGTCTACATGAAAATGGAAGATAATATGGATTAAATTTTATTTTTTGTTTAAGAAAAAGAACCTTGGGCTTATTACAATGAGACAATGTCAGTTTGGAAAATTGCTTGCCCAAACACTGAGCTTTTCATTCCGAGACAATGGGACGAGCCGCTTTTCGCAATAATACGAAATAATAAAATGTTTTATTATAAAATAGGAACACCATGGATAATTTTTAAATTAAAAATTAAACCATGATTGTAATAAAATATACCAGGTAAAGACACATAAGATTACAGGTAATTACGATGAAATTAAATAAACTTTGAAAATAAACATGACATACTATTCGGCGAAATTAAGAATACAATTGACTTACTGCCATATTCTGACAACATCGTTGTAAAATGTGATGAAACATTGTTATATATAGGAAAAGCGCGGGAAACTTCGAGCGGACCGGTGCATTTTTTTCTTGTTAAAATTTACAATTTTCATTTTTCTCATTTTAAGGATCAGTTTTGTATTTTATTGTAAATAATATTCATATTTAGTATACATATATTAGCTTTAGTGTATAATTTGCCAGATTCGGTAAGTTTTTTAACATTTCTTAATGAACGAGCCGCCTGACTTGACGGACCCGGGGGTCTTAGTACCCCCGGCCGCAAATTTTATAACTGTTGCTTCAACAGTTATATCCTATGAATCGGGAATGGAGACGGATGGTTCCAGTGCTCAACGTGGGCACAAAAGAACAAGGCTACACAAAATATGCAAAGTGTGCAACAAAAAAAAAAGGAAGCACAGTCAGGCTATTGATGGTAGCATAGGTTGTTGTTGTGCAGATAGTGAAAATAGCGACTCTAAACCTACTTTAAATAATATTGAAAACAATACTAATTCGATTAAAACAGTTACGGCGAATAGTGGTTCGGGCCCCCAGGGTTCAGTGTCTGGAGTTGCTAGGACCAAGTATGGGGTCACTGATATCAGCCCGTTTATAGTACACGTCCAAAAAGAGTTTAAGTCGCCCAATGACAGTACCACCTTGCACCCGGTTACATTTGGCAGGTTTCTCAAAACCAATGCCATTCAAAACATCGTGGATGGATCCGTTAAGAGGATAGGCAGAAATCGAATTTCATTAGTGTTCTCAGACTTTCGCGATGCTAATTCATTCATATCCAATAATGAGTTATTAAAAAGTAGTTTAAAAGCATTTATACCAACTTTCCAAATAACACGAATGGGTATTGTTCGTGGTGTTCCATCTGAATGGTCGCCTGAAGAAATAATTGAAAATGCGACAGTGCCTGACAATTGTGGTAAAATTCTCAAAGTAAGGAGGATAAATTATAAAACTATGTTAGAAGGGTCACCTGTTTGGAAAGCAACGCAGAGTATTGTCATTACGCTGGATGGTCAGATTCTTCCTTCACGTATATTCATGTGTTACAATTCATTACCTGTAGAGCTGTATGTGTATCCCACTATCCAATGCTACAATTGCTGTCGCTTCGGACATACAAAAATTCAGTGTAGGTCCAAACCTAAATGTTACAAGTGTGGCCAGGAACATCCTGGTGATACTTGTGATGTTGAGGAAGAAAATATATCTTGCTGTCATTGCTCTGGTAACCATTTTGCTACTTCTAAATTATGTCCTGAATTTTTACGTCAAAAAGAAATTAAGACTGTTATGGCGGAAAAATGTATTTCATATGGTGAAGTTGATAAATTAATTGCACCTGTTTCCAAGTCCTATGCCAATGTAGCTAGCACTCCGTTTACAACTTACGCTCACCCAAATCCTCAGTCTTCATATACACAAAATGCTCCTTCACATAGTTCACATAAAAAAACAGTGTATATAAATCGTCGTCCACCCCCCAAACCAGGTAAAGGTTACGACCGACAAAAACACCAACAGATACTTAATGAATACAGCTTACCGACGCCGACGCCACAAAATGGCTGTGCCATTCAAACAAAAAAAACAGATCCTGCAATGATGTCAACTTCAGATATTATTCAAATTCTCATCCAAACGCTATCTCAATCTAATATAGAAATACCGTCCAACGTAGCTCCTATACTCGATATGTACAAAAACCCTAAATATGTTAATAATGTTAGTACAAACTCAGAACATATTACAATGGAACTGTAGAAGTGCAGTTTCTAAAAAATGTGAAATTATTTACCTATTAAATAATTATAACGCTTCTTTGTTTGCAATTTCAGAAACCTGGTTAAAGCCAGGCTTCATCTTTAAAATCAATGGTTTTTCTTGTTTAAGAGATGATAGGTCTGATGGGTATGGCGGGACTGCTTTACTCATTAGAAACACAGTCTCTTACTGTCCCCTATCTCTTCCTGTATTTAATGATTTTTCTGTGGTAGCTGCACAAATAAATAATACTTGTATTGTTTCAATATACATTCCTTCTCCCACTTCATCAATTCTTAAACAATTTAACAATCTGGTATCTCTTCTTCCTCGTCCTTTCATAATTTTAGGTGACTTCAACTGTCACCATATTTCATGGGGTTGTACTCTTTCATCATATTGTGGGGACATATTATTAGACATATTTGATCAACATAATCTTTGTCTATTAAATTCTGGGTCCCCAACTCGACGTACAGGGCCAAATGAAAAGGTTAGTGCAATAGACCTTTCTATTTGTACCCCTAATTTAGCTTCATCTCTTGTATGGTGTACTTTACCATCTTCTTATGGAAGCGACCACTTTCCAATTTTTATAACGCCCACACATCCTTGCAGTTGCCCTAGTCCTGCGAAGCAGCCACGTTTAAAGTACAAGCTTAATAAGGATGTGTTATGGGATAAGTTTAAATCTCTCGTAGAATTTAAACTTTCTAATTTACAGAATAATTTATCTGACGATCTTACTGATTATAACAGTATTTTTACAAACCTGCTAATACGAGCTGCAGATGAAACCTTTCCTGTAAAAACTTCAGCCAATGGTCGTGTGCCTTCGCCTCCATGGTGGGACAGTGAATGCTCGCGAATGGTGAAAATGAGAAAGGAAGCTGAAAAAAGATACAAAAATAATATGTCGGTAGATAATTTCAAAATTGTATGTGATACTATAGCGAAAGCTCGTAATTTATTCAAAGAAAAGAAATTTGAAGGATGGAAAAAATTTTGCCTCTCCATTGCCCCTAATGTGAACGCTTCTATTGTCTGGCAAAATATAAGAAGGTTTAGAAATGGTGTTACTAACACCACTATTTCTGGCATTCCCCCAAATCTGAAGAACTCCTTTCTTAATCGTCTAGCTCCACCATCTGTGCCAGAGCAAGACCTTATTTATAATAACATTCCTCCCCCTATCTCTCACAACCAAAGTTTATTAAATTCTCCTTTCACAATGGAAGAGTTGCAGGGGGTTTTATCTTCAGTTAAAGACTCTGCTCCAGGTGAAGACGGTATTCCGTATTCATTCCTGGCTAATTTAAATAAATCGTCACTTGAATACTATTTGGACTTAACAAACAAAATTATGTTGTCGGGTAATATTCCTCCACCATGGAAGTCTCAAACTGTTGTTCCCATTCTTAAACAGGGGAAAACACCATCAGAACCTTCATCTTACCGACCAATAGCTTTATCTCCAGTAATTGCAAAAGTTGCTGAAAACTTAGTTAAAAATCGCCTTGAATGGATAGTCGAAAACCGCGGAATTTTACCTGAATCTCAGTTTGGATTTAGAAAAGGCAGGAGTACGCTGGATAGTGTGGCTACGTTGGTAACAGATATAAGAGTTGCTTTTTCACAAAACGAATCTGTACTTGCAGTTTTTTTAGATCTAGAATCAGCATATGACAATGTTCTTCTGAATGTCCTTAAAGAAAAATTAGAGATGCTTCACATTCCTGAAATGTTGTCTTGTTTTATCATTAACCTTCTTTCAGGCAGAACAATTAAATTAGATCAAACACAGGATGACAGTAGGCTAGTATGGAAAGGTCTCCCACAGGGTTCAGTTCTCAGCCCTATATTATTTAATTTGTATACATTTGATTTAGATTCTTCACTTCAAAATTCATCAAGCATCCTGCAATATGCAGATGACTTAGTTTTGTACGCTGCAGGCAATTCAACAAGTCATCTTTGTTCTAAGCTATCTAACTCTCTAGATTATTTAAAAGTCTGGATGGACAAAAATGGCCTGAGTATATCCACCAGTAAGAGTTCTTTAGTCTTATTTACTCGTCAACGTATTCCCCCTCCAATAGCTATAGAATTTGATAATAATGAAATACCAGTTAAAAAACAGGTCAAGTTTTTAGGTATTGTTTTGGACTCTAAACTTACAGGTGTTTCTCACTGTGATTATGTTGTAAATAAATGTCAAAAACTTCTCAATTTGATGAGGTGTCTCTCGGGTGTTTGGTGGGGTGCGCATCCGTTTTCCTTAAAACTTCTTTACAATGCTCTGGTTCGAAGTGTTCTTGATTATGGAATCTTCTTACTGGAGCCTTGTAACGTGGCTGTCATTGGGAAACTGGATTCCATCCAATCAAGGGCTTTGAGAATAATCACAGGTGCTATGAAATCTAGTCCTATTAATGCATTACAAACTGAGTGTAATGAACCTCCTCTTAGGCTGAGACGTCAATTTTTAGCTGACCGATTATTCTTTCGTGTTTTACAGTTTTCTAATAGCCCTTTAATTCAAAAACTTCAGATCCTTGCTGATCTCATTGACTCATCAAATTATTGGAATCACAAATCTCTTCCCTGTTTAGTTAAAAGTTATATTCGATTTAAATCATTTCATGCTCCGACACATCGATCTTCGAAACTTGAGTTGTTTAACAGTAAATTCGAAACCTTAATCCATGAGCCATCTGTTAAATACATTTTAGATATTGATAAAAACAACGCCAACCACCATTTTAATTATATTGTTGAAAAAAATTGGCCTGAGTGGCATCATATTTTCACTGATGCATCCAAGCATGAATCCGATGATTTTGTGGGAGTGGGAATATATCATGCACAGTATAATATTGTCCAGAAAGTAAAATGTCCACCTGAGGCAACAGTTTTTGCTGGTGAATGTCTTGGCATCCTTAAGGCTCTAGAATACATTTTACTTTTAAAACTTGGAAATAGTTTAATTTTAACTGACTCCATGAGTGCCCTTCAGGCGCTCTTGAGATATCCTTTTAAATCCAAACCACCATTTCCTCTTATAGCACATATTAGGAGTAAACTTTTTGAGTGTGTTCTCAAGGGCTATTCTGTAGTTTTTGTCTGGATTCCGAGTCATTGTGGAATAAGTGGTAATGAAAAAGCTGACAGACTTGCCAATGAGGCTGTGATGTGTGGGGATACTGTACCATTTAAAAATTATACCCAGGACTTGGCTACTCTGCCTATACGTTATCTTGGGCATTCCTGGGATGGAGTTTGGGCGGAAAGTGCTTGTTCAAAGGGGAAGCACTACTTTAGTATACAGTCGAAAATTCCTCGTAAACCTTGGTTCTCTGTCCTCAAACTTGGCAAGATAGCGACAACCATTCTAATAAGAATGAGGTTAGGTCACACTACATCACCGGCACATCTTGCACGTTTACATATTATAGATAGTCCTCGATGTGAATGCGGACATGACTTTGCGGATCTGAACCATATATTCTTTACCTGTCCGATTCATGATCGTACTTCCTTTTTGAATAGCTTGATATCCCTCCGTGTTCATTTCCCTACTTCTATAAAGACTCTTCTTTTTTCTTTTAACCCCGCCATATACATTGCCCTTTCGGATTATATTTATGATAATAATATTCGTCTTTAAAATATATAAATATTTGAATATAATATTAGTAGTATAATATTAATATTATGCTACTATATGCTGTACCTGTTATTTACCTAAAATATTTAATATGTACTATGTAAATATTATAATTTTTTACACATTCCTGATCCTGTTTCCTTTTATCCAAATTCCGTTATATTGCCTTTTCGCGCTAAATATTTCCTTACCTTTCACTTTATAACATTGAAACAATTAAAACTTGACGCTGGCGGATGCACAGAAGTGCAAGCCAAAATCTCCTGGTCCTGACTGGGAGAAAAAAAAAAAAAAAAAAAAAAAACATTGTTATATAATTCAAACGTCAAAAAATATTAGAATAATGAGATTTTAGATAGTATTCTAGTAAATAACGTATACAATATAATTTACCTAGAAAATAGTACTTTTTAAGTAACAGTTGACCATTGAGATAAGTTGACAGCCAAGTTCTATGACATTTATAATTTTAGTTTGATTGCATAATATAATATATTACCTGTTTTAGTGTTTTATCTGTGACTTTTTTAACATAGAATTATTAAACTTTTTGGTGAATGAACATGACGTAAACAAAATAAAATACCATAAGATCTGTGTTTAGAGTAAAAGCAAAGCCTAGATTAATTACATTAAAGTTTGCTCCTCTCAGAAGTATTGCTTGGATTTATATCTATTGCGTCGTTATATATTAGTACGAGAGCTCAATGGTACGTAATCTAAACAAAGCATTTCACAGCCCTTATATTCATACGCATAATGAGTACATTACAATTATTATTGTTTACTTGTAATCATCAAAATGTAATATTGATTGTTCTTTGATTTATCATTATATTTTTATATTATGGTGTTGTGAGGGCTTATAAATATGTTATATTATACCGATTAAACGATAAGACAACAGTATATGAACAGATGTCACTTTACATCATCTTATTGCTACTGTAATAATATAGCATTATAGCCTCCCTATACTTAAACTAATCTAAACATTACACACACACAACCTATTTTGTTTTAAATAAGTACAAAGTAATAAATAAGGAGTTATTTTAGGAAACAGACACTCATAATGTTAGTTTAAATTGAAAGCAATTATTATATCAAGCACCCTCAACTGAAGAGTGTGTATGAGGAATGTGATGCGTGGGAATGAAGCATAAGAAGTATGCCAGGATTGTAGCAAATGGAAATCCGTGGTCTCTGCCTACCCCTCAGGGAACAGGCATGACTTTATGTTTGTATGTAATATATCAAGCAAGGTTACCAATTGCCTGTCAGCCACTTCTTAAGAGCCTTAGGCCTTCCCTTGGGGACCAAACACAAGTTGATAATACAATATAAATCTGATCTTGCTTTGCTTTACAATTAATAGTTTTTTAAATAATTGGATAATATGAAAATGTTATTTAAGAATAATGTTTAGGAAAAAAAATCGAGAAGTAAATAATCCTTAGCCATAAACAAGTGCTTATCACTAAAATGGTAGATCTCAGAAACGGTATCATGATTACGGACTCGCTGCAGGTTGGTCTTGAATCTTAAGTTATAGTTTTGTTGCAGAATTTACAATCATGGAAAAAGATGACATTTTATTGGGAATGGAAATGGGACGACTTGAAATAGAGCCAGTAAAACATAAAACTAGAAGTATTGAAAATCCATTTTTAAGTCTTCTGCAAAAAAGAAATATTTTAAAGAGTACTGTCCTTCCTAAAGAATCCAAATGCACATGTTCCTTACAAAAAAAATCTAAACATTCTGGAGTGTACAAGAAGAAACATAATAAAATACTAAAAGAACCAGTATTGAAGATATTAAAGAATTGTGGTAGTAATATAATATTGGAAACAGACAACCAGGAAACTACAAGTCAGAACAAGCCAAACATGTCAGATATTGATAGATGTGATCCATTGAGTTTGTGCACCCTTGTTGATAATTGTAACCAGTTAACCATATCATCTAGTGCAAATGTACAAAATATAGTGAGCACAGGTGACAGCTATGAAAGTAGATGGTGGAAAAATGATATTTTAAGTTTTCAGGAAAATAAGGAACCTAAACCACAGAGTAGTAGAGCTGGGAGCTGTTCTCAACAAGCCCTCAATCCTCCCTGTGATGTCACTATTGATGAATTAGCCAGCTATTTCGAAACATTGGTTCATATACCAAAAAAAATGTCATCTATGGCTGAAATGATGTACATTTAAAGTATATAAATTTCAAATGCAACTTTATAAACTTCATGCCAAGTGTTAACAAAAAATATTGTTTATGATTTTAAGATTAGATTACATTTGATTAAAGCCCATTCATTTTTCTAAAGGGTATTTAGCTTCTTCTGTAACACAATGTTTTTACATATCTGGTGAACTTATCTATAAAATATATTTTAGACTTTAGTTTATTTTTAATTGGTTTCATTTGATTTTATTAAGAAATAAAAACAACAAATATTTTTAAGATTAAAAGTTTAAAACATATTATGTATGAATATAATAAATGATTTAAATATAAGTAAGCTGTTTTATTGATACACTTAATATATTGTAAATTGGCATGTAGGCTAATATTTGGAAAAAACTTACGCCTAATGTGGCCTAATGGTTAACCCAGACCGAAGGATTTTATCGCGTCATGCCACCGCGGCGCGGCGCGGCGTGCCGCAGCACTTCTCTGCCCGATACACATTAGGGGTGGCGATTATTTTCAAAGAAGAACAATTTACATTATACAGTAGCGTACATGCTAACAAATATGAAAATATATAATTATCAGTTAATTTATAATTATTATGAAAAAAAAATACATTTTGACTTCATCTGTTTATAAAATTTACGAAATTTAATTTTGGACATTACGGTAAATTAATTGTGTGTTTTTATTCATATTATGATTAATTTTAGGTTAATAAATAACTCTATTAATTAATTAAAACTCAGTAATGTCTAAAAAGTAAAAAATTAAATGTCGCCATCCTTAGAACTAAGCTTAGAGCATACCCCCTGTTCACCCCACGGTATGCCAGCGAGCTCCGCCCTCGTCGGGATCATAGAGTAACTTATACTTATATTATATAGGTCGGGATGACACGGCACCGTTTTAAAGCATACAATTTCTGTAAGTGTATACGCGCACTACGAAAATAAATCGTTGTGACTTTTAAAGTCGCAAACAACAAGCTTTATAGGGTACACAATATATGTACGTAAATAATAAATCGCGATTGATTTATTTTTGCAGTGCGCGTGTACATTTCAGTTGTTCACAGATTGAACAATTTTCTTCGCAACGATTTATTTTCGTAGTACGCGCATACCCTAACAATACGTTTGAATGACCATTGGTAAAAATAAAATCGTTATACAAATGTACCCTGTGATAAAATCCCTTGCCATGCCGCATGCCGTCCCAGTCTGCGTTGGACATAAGTTAGTTAGTATTTCAATTAAGTAAAATGAAAGTATCAGTTTGTAATATCAAAATAACAGTTTTTTACTGCATGCATAATTATTGTCTTTTGCTTTATGCTAATCTCCGGAACGGCTAGACATGACTGTTTCGACGGGATTTATACTGACAGATAGCTGATGAGTAATTTAGAAAATATTTATAGTACCACGAGAAAAAGAATAGCACGGGCTACAACTAGTATAATCTCGAGAAACTACATCGTCTTGTTTGATAAACGCTCGCACGTGGAATGAACTTGCTTGCGCGCTACGCGGCCAATTTCCTGACGGTGACCCGAACACCCCTAATATTATTAAGCTGCGCATAGACATGGAGCATAGCGTGTAAGTCAGCGTAAAGGTAGGGCCTATGAATAGTTTTTTAATAATCTATAAAATATTGAAAGGTAAAGTTTATTTGTTTATTTATAATGGGTAATCTTCGAAATTATTCATCTAATTACTTACCAAAATTCTATCCTAAATTTAACTCTATAATGCACGAGCCCAAATTTATATACAATAATTGGATTGTTATGTTGCAAAATTAAAGATACCTATGTGATACTATCTGTGTTAGGCCTCCTAGTTGTCGCGTATTCAGTCTTTACACTGCACAAATTCAGACTCTGTGTTGCTACTAAGAATTACTTACATCCCAGGAAAAACCCAGTAACTTTGCCAGGCCCAAGACTTCATACATCAATCTCGCTGTGCGGCCACTAGGCCATCCAGGCGATCTTTATTTTCTACTAATATTTTAGTCGAAGTGTGGATATTTGGGGCCACAGGCCCACAGACTAAGGAGATTTTCATCTGTAGGTACTTGATAATTGTGTAAAACTGTAGACAGACAATATTAACGTAGTGTTTCTCAGAGTAATTACTCTGAGTAGTGTTTATATACTCTTTGGACAGACAGTATGACATTGACAGGTGCTATCAATATTGATACCCTAGTTTTAATTTAACTTTCATGGCCATTTAAATATCAGAACAAATTAATGATTAAGCAGTTTATATTCTAAACCTGACAAGAGTCCGATTATATATACGTTCAATAGAAAATTCTTACAGTTGCTGAAAATTTAATCATATCTTGGTGACCAACTTAAAATGAGTATAGGTGCTGGTTGTTGGTACGGTATTTTTCTGGAAGCCTATACATATTCGACGAACTATTTGCTTTTTACAATAACCGTCATTATAACGTCTATATTATTATTATGGATTTATGAAAAACCTCAGTTTTACAAGGTACCTACGTGTCTTATATACTTAAATTACTTTTAAATATGCGGTCGCATGTATTACAATAAGTTCGGTCTAGCGAGCCATATTAGGGCTCATGGAAGGTGATTTCGGGGGCCGCCGTTGTCGAAATTGACATGGAGTATTATATATTATAGTATTATAAATTACTTTTAACTTACACATCAAAGACTTGAGTCCTGAGAGATTGACCGATGTTAATTAATCTTATAATGTTATACCCATGCCCTGTAATTTTGTTGTCGCTTACTTTATTGCTACGCCGTTATATCGACCTCCCTATCATAGGCCTAATTTTAATAACAATTCACTAGACCAGGTTTGAACACTATCTTGTTCCTTTACTGTTACTGAAACTTATCTTTATAGGTACTTGCCTGAGTTTGAACCAGTATGAACCTTGAGCATTCAGAACATAATCTGAAAACCACTTACCCACCAGAATACAATGTCTAAATATTTTTGTTTCAGTTAATATTTAAAAGGAGTAAACATTCAAATATTGTAAGTCCCATACAAAGCGAGGGAGCACTTGAAATAAATTATAATGCAACTAATATGTTGGATCAAGAAATATTAAATAACCAAACAGAAAAAAAAAATCCAGAACTTGTACCTGAATCAGAATCTTGTCATTAAATGATTTTGATAATTAAATATTTGTGTATTAATGTTCCTTGTAATAGGAATAATTCAGGTATTCTGTACAATACCCAGTCAATGTATAAAATACCTGGGACATTATGGCAAAGTATAAAACGTTATGAATATTATTATATTATATATTGTACATTACCTAGGTAATGTATACAATTCCTAGTATTTGTATAAATGCCTGCTGGTCCACTGGCAATGAGTAAAGTAAATAGATTTTGGTCTGTATATCTATATAAAATACGACGAAACAGCTGATTGTTTCATTTAAGGATGGAACCCGTTAACGCTGCAATGTCACGGGATACCGTACAACACGGCTGCATATAACTTTAAAAAACTTCATCCTACACTAGGACTTTCTCCTGTGTGCGTTTCACAAACATGAAATATCATAATATATATACCTACCAACACCCAGACTCAGGACAAACATCTGCAGATCGCATAATTTTTTGTCCCGTGCGGGAATCGAACCTGCAACTCCTAGCGCTCCCTACTGGAAAACGACTAATTACAAAATACATAATCAAGTAGACTAACATTTGACCAATTAATTCTGAACACAGGAAATAATTATGTATGTGGCAATAGGGCATTTTTTTCAGATTTATTAGAAACTCGTTTCATAATACAATCATTTTTATTCGTGACAGCCGAAAAAAGCAATTAGTGTCTTATAAAAGTAAGACAATATGAAATAACACTATAAAATAAAAAATATGTAATATCAACATTGAGAAAACATACAGGTGCAAAATATGCTATGGCTACTAAAGATCTCTTTTAATTATTTTGTATGTAGTACATTTTTACTATTACAACATTGGTTTTCCATAACAAATTCATTATTTTAACAAATATGTAATTGCCCTTATATTACAAAATACAAGTGAATTAATTGGTAAAGAACTTAGTACATTTCACAGGATCCTTAAAATGACAATTAGTGTAACTTTTTATAAAGAATTATATGCCAGACTAGTTTACTTACATTTGTAGATGACAAGCATACAACTTAAAAATATCAATGTAATTTTAGGTGGTAACAAGAATCGGTAAAATATTTTCAATTAATTCTAGCTATTCTCAATTTCAAATTAATAAAAGAAATGTAAAAATTGGTGGACACGAGCGGAATCGTACTTGCGACCTTCGCCGATCCGTGGCTCAGCTCTTACTAAGTGAGCTACCGTCTCGCTTGCGGCCATGAAATTTTTGCATGGGCAATATACTAAAAAATATTAAAATCTTGCATATCTTCAATGTTTATAGAACTAAATGACTTACATTGATATTGTCTTGCACTAGAATAAAACAATTTGGTAAGCGCGATCAACTTGTCATCAAAATAATTATTATCTAAGTTTTGAGTTAACTGACTTGTATAACATACTTATACCCGGACAACACGAGGCTATTTTTTTAAGCTATGATTGTAAGATCGCGCTGGTAAACTGGTACCTCTGGATTTGTGAATACAAAACTAACTTCATTTCTAAGCTAGTATATGAGCTACGATAGTTCTATTAGGATGGGGTTCTATTTTTGGGCTAGTAGTACCCCCCATTACTGATTTTACTGCCCTGGCTTGTATACTGGCTTCATGTCGCCGGCAAAGCTAGTATTTACTTGGTTACTGAGCAGCATCCGTGCTTGTTTTTCTGACAAAAACTATTTTTTAGATTTATAAGATGCCCAAACTAAGTTCGAACATTAATTTAAAATTTGTAAAATTGTACCGTGAACAGGATTATTTATGGAACGCCACAAATCCATCTTATAAAGACAAGTCTATGCGTGATTCAGCACTACATCAAAAATATATGACGAAGTTTCGAACTCTGTGTAATGTGAACTGCATTAACCTTGTGAACGCCACGGTCGGATATAGCCGACAAATGAAAAGGCGCCAAACACGCCACCGTCGGCTAATGCCCACAAAAGACGACCATTTTCTAGTGTCTTGGCGTAGAAGGGGCGCCGATACGTTTACGCTCTGGCGTTCAATTATCATTCAGCTTAAAAAACTAGCCTTGTGTAATCTGGGCATTAAAGAACTGCCATGATTTAAAGTTTAGTATTAGTGATACTGCTACTAGTAAAATCGTGAATGTCCATTCTCAGTATCCTACATCATAAGGTAAGTGAATCATACTTGCCTGTAACAATACACTTAAACCTGTAGCAAAGTACATTATTGGTGTCAAGATATATCTTAAATTACACTATCCTTAGGGTAGCATTTGACAGTATTCATTATTTTGTATTTCACATTATCATTATTATTATTAAATCATCGACTTATAACGATAACTTTAGAAGCTAAAGCAAAATTCTCACTCTGTATGTTATAGTCATGATTATTTACGATTCCATTACATTTTCTGTTACAATATTTTTACAATCACATTATAAATTTCGGGTACCAAAAACTAACACAATTAATAGGATTTATTGTGCACTTTCTGAAACCACTGTATACATATAAATATGTAGATACGATATTTAGTAATAAATTTAACATGATTGACTACAGTACAGCACCCCAAATATTGTCCAGCAAACCAACGCTGCTATAGGGTGTTTACTAAAGTAATATACATTTCATACACAATTCCACAGCTCACATTGCGCACCATTAGAAAAATAAATTATAGATGCTCCTAAACTAATACCTTCAAATTTATCTTGGCATATTTTCGCTGCACATCTGAAAAAATAAATGCATTATAATACTGGCATAAAAGTTAAACAAAACAGTTACACCAACACCAAACTAATATAAAATATACTGTTGGACAACAATTAATTACCACTATAAGATTGTATTCAGCTATCACATATTTATGTTTAAAAATGATTGTTTGACATTATAATAATTATTTTTGATGACCTCAAAATAAATAAAAGGCAATTTTTTATTAGTTTAGAAATTGTTTACAAAAGCTGTGTTATGGCAATACGAGGGACTTTATTTCGGACGTGACATGTCTCAAAGACACACTGGAAAGTTAATTTTAGATTATTAAAAAATAATTAATCACGCCTGTATTCCCCGAAGGGGTAGGCAGAGGTGCACATATAGTACACACACATTTCGCCAGTTATGTTTTAGGTCCCAATGTAATAGGGGGCGAGCCTATTGCCATCAACCGGGCACAAATCCAGACTCCGTGCTGCTACTGAGAAACTCAGTAACACTTTGCCCGACCCGGGATTCAAACCCAGGACCTCGTGCTCAGCAGTCGCGCTTAGCAACCACTAGACCAACGAGGCAGTCAAGTTCAACACTGGCAAATAGCTGATGTTATAATATTCACGATAAGGAGTAATTTAGGCTACATTTAATTTTGAAAATATTTAGGGTTCCACCACGGTAGAAACCCATTTATAATTGTTAAAAAAATCAGATTCAAATAGGTAAATCTGCTTACTGCTACTACGTACAGGGTTTTTTTAATCGAAATCCGCGGTGACGATGTCCCGGGCATAAGCTAGTTATTAATAAATCTAGTACAGACAATAATAGAAAAATATACTAACGGCAGTTGAGCAGGAGATTGACGAATAATTAGTTTGAGAATTTGGAGAGCCAGGGAACATGTTCATTTGGACATGTGGCGGTGGCGGTGGCGGAGGAGGGTGCGTAGCAAGGGGTGACACCGGCGGCGCTGCTGCACTCGCACATCCCCCACCCGCATTGTTTGGGCTGCCCGTCGTTGACAACCGGGAAAACGCCGCTAACGCATCGGGGAAGTTGGGAGGAGTAGCTGGAGTATTGCACGGCGTCATTAGTTGCTGAAAAAATTAATTAAAATGTTAGTATTACATTTTTGTTGTGTTGTTAGTACCCAGTTGATGGCAATAGACTTGCTCCTTATTATATTGGGACCTATAAAATAACTGGTGACCTATGCCTACCCTATCGAGGAATACTTTGGTGATGTTATGTCATATATATAATAATTATAAGATCAGGAATAAAAACAGTTAAGATTTTCTGTCGGTTGAATGTCTGAATTTACCTATAAGCTATTGAATATATAAAGGCACATGGTCGTGCTCCCTGCTTAGTATTCGCCTCGGTAATGTAAGTTATCGCAAAAGTATTTATGAAAGTTATTTATTACTGAAACCTTAAT
Source organism: Abrostola triplasia (assembly GCA_946251915.1). Classification (NCBI taxonomy): domain Eukaryota; kingdom Metazoa; phylum Arthropoda; class Insecta; order Lepidoptera; family Noctuidae; genus Abrostola; species Abrostola triplasia. The sequence goes on from OX276433.1 coordinate 6,806,182, forward strand.
TCAACCAAGGAATTAATATACCGTTATTAACAATCGCGTAAACAAGTACAAAATAATCTCATTGAATAGCCAATAATGTGTATAATAATTAAAATAATGAGTGGAGTTTGTGCTGTCCATACTTTCATTAGTACTTTTTACCATTTCTATATCTATTCTTTATTGGCACAGTTTACAAATATATTATTACAATGGTCTAGTGGTCACACAACGCAACTGATGTGTGATGACCTGGGGTTAGAGTTGGGTCTGTTTTATAGGATTTTTCATAAGAATTAGATAATTCACAGTATCGAGTTTGGAATAGCGCCCTGTTAATGGCAACAGGCTTGCCCTCCATTACAATAGGAAATATAAAAAAATGTTAAAAATGTGGTTGTAGGTACTATACATGAACATACCCCTGCCAAACCCCTTCAGGAAATACATGTGTGATATTATGTCTATAAAGGTATGTTTTATGATAATAAGCTTATAAGGTACCTGACGGTAGTGTGGGGCGGCAATGCCATTGGCACCTGCAGGTATTGCAACTTCTTGGAAAAAAATTGATAATGCTGTCTGAAATTTAAAACATTTCATAAGTAGGTATACAATTATTATAATAAGAATGCTTTAAGGGGCAATACTGTATAATCATATTTTGCTTTCGAAAATAGGTGTACAATAGGGCTGAGGTATCTTGGTGGTCCTGAAGTTACCCGATTAGCTGCGCAGTGAAAATTTCATTCCTAAAAGATCCATTGTGCAGCTAAACTTCAGGACCGCCAAGATACGTCGGCCGTACTGTATGTATGACATAAGACACAATACCATCTATATTTTTCTTTAAAAGTGTTTAGAGTTGGTATAACATAAAATCTACAAAAACAATTAAAAAACATTACAAATGTATATAAAAATGTAAAGCAAATATTTGTTTCTTATTTAATAATATGTATAATGTAAAATCAAACACTGATACTTCAACTTGTGTGAGATAATGAATTTAATGGTTAAAGTTTTACTGGCAATCTATTTAATCTGGTATTTTATATATTACCTAGGCAATGTACATTTAGGCAATGTATGAAATATTATTTTTGTCATTTTTTACCTAGGTATTCTATATGTATACAATACCAAAAATGCAGCCGGTAATGTATGTAATAACACACCACCTGCATGTATTAGACAAGAAAAGTGGATTGCTACCAAACAATATTATTTTGTATTCATTGCTGCCATGGCACCTAGGATTAGAAATTGTATACATAACCTAGGTAAAATATGAAATGGACATTAATATTTGTAATATTTCATATTATGTTGCCTGGGCGTCCCGGGTATTCTAAACATTACCTGGGTATTGTATAGAATACCTGAATTATACAGATTGCTGGAAACAAACATTAATCTTTATGGATGAACAAGATAATTAAACCCATGGGTCTGACTTTCTTTTTATCAATATTGTGCATACCTATGCAGCCAGCCATATAAATCTTAATATGGCTATCTCAACTGATTTTCTAGAATGATGTAGTATGAAATAGAAATTGCTATGAAACAAAATGTATAAATATAAAATGTCTTTAATAATATTGTATGCTACTCTAAATTAAATACTTCATGTAAAATAAGTAATAACAAACCAAAGAAATGTTAAGTGGCTTCACAGATTTTAAGTGGCTTTCAGACATTTAAATAACTTATTAAAAAGTTATTATTAAAATATATAACATAATAGGTAATTAATTAGATATTATTTAATACATTTGTTTGTTATTTTTTATACAGTAAAATCTAAATGATTGATAACTTTTCAACTTTTTTTTTTAAATCAGTTATATCTTTGTAAATAATTGTAAGATCACTAACTAGCCAACACCTGTTTCTTATAGATACTATATTATACATTATACACATACATACTGACATACATATTGACTGATTAAAACTTATTTAAAATAATCATTCAAATGAATACAATGAGATTGAAAGAATTGAAATCATTTAACCTTTAAATTTATTAAAAATAAACATTTGAGTATACTAAACCTAACCTATCTTGAAAGTTTAAAACTGAATTATACTATGTTAGAGATAAGATTTTTTCAAGATACTTACAAAATTATTGATTATGTGTATAATATTTTCATTATAGTCGCAATATTTAATGCCTCTTACAAAAAATGACTAGATTTATCGCACTTGTATTAGCTATACTGACATTATCATGAATGTCAAAGAAGGCTTTCTGATTAGTTGCAACAATTACGCGTATTTAATTATTTTACTCACATCAAGGTTATACTACTAGCTCCGTTCGCTATTGCGTATTATTTCGTCAATATCATTATGTATGTTTACAAGTAGCATTTATCTATAAACACCTACAATATCATACATAAATAAAATAAAACAATGTTTAACAGCCTTGTAGATTGTTAACATCAACAAATACAATCAAAATCATTAGGTTCTTTTGTAAAAGTATTGTTGTCACTGTATGACAACTGTAAAAAGCTTTTGTAAATCAAAATAAGAAGCAGCCATTTCATGATTACATACTGTTTGTTTACTTATATTACAAAATTTACCTCGAATTGCCAGTGAGCAGCCTGCAATAACTGTTTAGCTTGTTCTTGAGCACATCCTGCTGCTAACACAAATTGATTTATCATGACCTGTTCACGTAAAGTTGAATCCATTGTAACTAAATTCAACAAAATATAAAATAAGTCCACCGACTATCCAAGAAATAACAAGCAATGAAAATAAAAGTCAAGAATGCGTATCTAATAAAGTGAGCGCTAGTGGACCTGACTATATGACGAGTGCAAAAGAGAGGTCCGATAACTTTACGTAACAGTCACCCAGTATGAACGAAACGAATATTAAAGCCAAAAACACTATTTTCTTCATCATAATGTTATCCTTGCATTCTCATCGCGCGAACAATTTGAACTAATTGTCAATGGTAGGTTCATCAGAACCTCAGAAATAAAACGCCTTCGACCAAAATTTCCCCAGAAATAAGATCATCTTTTAAAAAGGCGAAAGCAATATATTTTTATTTAATATAATGATATACTTTTTCAACTAATCTTTCAACGTTTATATTGCTCGTATAAATTGATCCAGAGAAAAAGTAAAGGTGTGATTGAACTTGGTTTTGAGCATTGATCACTATGCATTATTGCTTATTTGTTTAATAAGAATTACATTTAATCTTATATTAATATTAAAATATTTAATCCTATACTAAGGGCCGGTTGTTTCAAAAAGTATGTTAACGTCATATACGTCTGTCAAAATATACAACGAACGTAAAACATGAAGCGTTGTATCATGGCATAATAATCCGGTTGTCAACGTAATTATGGCTATAGAAAATAAAACTTTATCGCTGTTAGAGCTGTCAATAGAAAACAAAATGGTTAACGCCATGTTTAACATTACCGTGTGCGTTAAGTGAAGCTGAAGCCACCCGCCCTAATACAATGCCCCGATAACTGTTTACACAGTTTGTCTGTGGGTATGATATACACAATAAAAAATCACTAACCTTAGATACTACTTTTTTTTTTCTTCATTTACTAACGAGGGTTTGATTTATTCAATACTTGTTTGATGTAATTTGAGCGTTATTGATGTTGATTGTAAAAGAAAGTATTTGTAAGAACCGGATTAAAGCTCAAGAAGGTTTAACTTACTCATGTAATCATTATACATTGACACACAGCAATAAAATTCCGCCCGTTATTTCTATATTTCGTCACCTTATAGTGCACTAATCATTTTGATTTGTGAAAATTTCGTGTAGTCTGATCTCGTTTTAGAAGCATCAACATAACTTAATGCATTGCGTACGTAGGACATAAAGTTTTAAAAAGTTTGCAAAGTTTTAAAAACAATAGCTTTTCGTCATTGTCCACCATAACTAGCGTTCCAGCTTTTTTTTTTACAAGAAATATAGTCAATTTTATTATTAAGGTAGGTATATATTAAAGGTTAGTGAGTTGGAGAACATTAATAAACAATATTTCAGAATAGTAATCAGTAGATAGAATTTTATTATTTTGAAGGTTTTATACATAATTGCGTCATACGCAGTGTTAGTAGGCAACTGAAACTGAGTTTGTCACGTTACCCTTTGACTCACGGCCAAAAAACCACCACCGATGCGTTTGCCTCTGGCAAGCGAGCATACCTCAGGAGCATACATACACAATCGTGCTCGTGATGTCTCGCGTTAGCTCGCGCGAGTGTGTAAACCTGCATGAGATATCAGACTTACTACGTAAGTATGGCAACCCTCATTTCACCTTGATGGATAAGGTAGGGCGAGCAGAAAAGGGCAGAGCGATATTATACCGATATACATCTTGGTACCTATACACTATACAACAACGTAACTATGATAAACGTACCTATTTGTTGGCTAATAATTTAATGTGATAATTAACTAGAAACATATTCTTTGTCTAGATAAGATTTTTTATAGTAAGTATACAATTTATTATATTATATATTTATAAAAGGCTTACTTTATTCATTTAATGTTTTCATGTTTATTCATTGCTAACCTTTTGCTAACGTGCTGCATATTATTTCTATTATACTGGTAACACAAGCTTTATCTTCATTCAAGGTGCGCTCAGATCAGAACAGAGTCTAAAATCTGCATAGGAAATAGTATTTTGTTGAGCGGCTGCTACTGTTTTTCAGACAGAGAGTATTGATTTTTTCGTAATTGTTTAGATAATGGAACCGAATCCAGTAATTATCGCTGCTACAGCCAAACAAACGGCATCTGTAAGTTAATGTTTTTTTTATAAGTACGTGTTTTATGTCCATTATTTGATTAAATCGTTATCGGTATTTTATTTTCAGCTTATATTTCTCCATGGTCTGGGTGACACAGGGTTAGTTTTTCTGTAAATGCATTTGATGTTATCTAGTGTAATAATTTATATACGACATCATATATTTTAATATTTCAGCCACGGTTGGGCGAGCACTATCGCCGCAATACGTGGTCCTCACGTTAAGGTGATATGCCCAACGGCGTCCACGATGCCAGTAACACTCAATGCTGGCTTTCGTATGCCGTCATGGTTTGATCTTAAGACGCTGGATGCCACTGCTCCTGAAGATGAGGAGGGTATTGTAAGGGCTACTGAACTTGTTCATAGACTGATCGCAGATGAAATCAAAGTAAGTAATTCATCCAATAAATACAAGCAAAGTAGAATACAAGTAGTAATAATAATATAACAATTTTACTGTAAAATTGATATTCAAATACTTAATTTCTATTTCAAATAATAATATTTCACTATATTTTAAAATTGACATGGTTGTGCATTTTCACAACCATAATATGAAAAAAGTGACAATGAAGTGGATGTTTGTGTGCTTGCATTTTTTTCAAATTGGCATCTCTACAATATTATTTGCATAATTGTATGAAGTGTTTACTCTAAGATAATTTTCCTTATTGTTAGTAAAATCTGGTAAATTGTGTCACACTTAGCGACTACTAGACGAAGGAGGCATTCTACATAATTAATTTTATGCATTTTTCAGGCTGGTATACCCTCCAATAGGATATTACTGGGTGGATTCTCTCAAGGTGGAGCTCTAGCACTTCATGCTGGTTTGACTTATCCAGAGCCTTTGGCTGGAACAATGTCTCTATCTTGTTGGTTACCAAGACATGCTCACTTTCCAGATGCTGTAAAGGCACCTTTGGAAATACCGGTAATTATACTAACTTACATAACTACTTTTCATTATATTCCATTATAACAAAAAATATTGAAACTGCCACCTTCACCTATCCATAGTGCTGCAACCCTGTATGGGTTGCTGCTTGCACTTATCAAATTTGAAGTTCCCTATTGTTTTTATGTATTTAGGGAGAGCTCTCCATAATAAACTTGGGAAGAGCAATGTGCTAAAAAAATTAATTAACCTTGATTAATTATGTAAAAACAAATTTTAAATACCAAGTTGAGAATTGCCTTAACTCAGAGATTAATGTCACTCCATCTGGTTAGGTACCTAATAAGTGGTGAGTAGTTAGGAAATCATGTTTTATATATTATATAATAAATATATTATGCATGCGTTAATATTCCTTGCATTTTTGACTCCAATGAGTCTAAGCTCATGAATGAACTCCATTTGGGTCTAAAACTAGTCCGACATTCTCGATTATTCACGTAAGTAAAATCGGCATATATATTAAACTAGCTTCCGCTCGCGACTTCGTCTGCGTGGATATTTCATTTTTTTGCATGGTATCCTTTTATGTTTATAATTAGCTGACCTGACGAACTTCGTATGGCCAAGAATATTGACCTAAGACTGCTTGACTTTTATATATGACTTCCTCACAAAAATCTCTTTCAAACGATACCTTACACGATATGAATGTTTAATTAATCTGTGAAAGTGGTGGGACGGCGAGCAACGCACCCCTTCCCCTTGTTAGTGGTCAGTCATCGACTACACGTATAAACAAAGTAATATTACTTTTCACGGCGACGTTCTGCTATGTTGTTATGAGGAGCCTGTTCCATATCTCCGAAATTCATAATCAGATCACGACAATCTTTATATATAAAAATCTTATTTCGGTAGGACACTATGGAGAATCTGTAACCCGCGGAACCCTAAATATTTTCGAAATTCAAAGTAGCCTATTTTAGAATTTAGACCTTTTATCTTATATCTAACTATCTGCCAGTTAAAGTGCTATCAAAATCGGTCCAGCTGTTTCGGAGCTTATACTCGGAACGAATGTGTACCTACTTTGCAGGTAAAGACGCCATATATACATACAGATATCGACTGTATAAATAGTAATATGTCGGTAATGTAGGTTACATCGGTCAGTACTATCGTCACAAAATCCATAAAACCTTATAATCTACCATGACTAAAAATAAATAAATGACTTTATTTGATAGTTTGCCTTTGTCTACTCTGTAAATACTAGATTTTTTTGTATTAAAATGTCGCCAATTTTTATTTGCTACATTATTTAATATGACTGATCTATTACCGACTAGTAATCGACAAAAACCAAATTTTATAGGTTTTTAAAAATATTTTTACTGACAATTGCGCTGTTTAATTGATTTTGTTTATAGTATAAACTTTGTTTATAGTAAACGACTAAATTGATGGGTACTGTGTTGGGTACAATAACAAGTAGGATCGCTTACGCTGCAATTCTTAGATAATTACGCAACTTACGATATATTGATAATGTCGGTTACTTTAAAATATAGCAAACCATAACGGTTTGCTATATTTTAAACTAAACCATAATTGCTATAACTTTGTAATTGATTGAATTTTGGCGGGAAATGTCGATGAGCCGAGTCCGTTACAGTTTAAAATGTCATTTGCGCAAAAACCGCTGTTTAGGTAAAAATGCCGCTAACGATAAGTCTGCGGTAATCGCTAGATGTATGTACTGCTTAAAAGAAGCCTTAGGCCAAGTTCAAATGTATATAATTTAAATATGTAAACACACATTTTACAAACTTTGTATTAAATTGGATAACAGAATGTTTATATAATATAAATACGCATTGCTTTGTATTCTAATTTTATGCTAATAGTCGGTTTATATTGATTGAAGATTAAGAACCACGCCACATACGGGGCGATGGATTGCGACGGTCCGTCGAAACAGACCTCGATCGCGACGACGCGCGAAGGCGAAGCACGGTGGGCTGAAAATCGACTTTCATAGGCATAGGGTATTACATTTTTAAGTTTAGATATTTTTGCCGCGTATTGTTTCTATTAGATATTACTACTTAAACATAGAAATGTCATTCGCAAGAGGTGGATGCAAATGGCAAGTTGTCGTTCATTGTGGCGTTTTAATGTGGAGGCTTTTGAACAGTGGACGTCTTCCGGCTGATGATGATAAAACTTCACCAGCTATGTATGATTGAACCAGATATTTTTCAAGAAAATTGTTCAACACTAAAATAATTATGTCTCAAATCAAGTCATTTGATGCTATTACCAAACTTTGCTCATAGTTAAACTACTAAATAATAATTTTGTCTTCTAATCTATCTAAATAAGTGAAATCCGACACTTAAAAATGTAATACTCTGCGTTTATGAAAGTCGATGTTCAACCCACCGTGCGACGGATGGATCGCAAATGATTTACTACATCGCTAGTGATATCACAGATCACAATAAAATCCTATACAATCTTGTATACACGTTTTGTTACCTTCCAAACAAGACGAATGATAGCCGACGTGTGTGACCGGTAATTTTGAAGCGCTTGATCGGTCGATAGTTGCGATACATCACCCCGTATATGGTGCTTACCGTTGCAATCCTTCTGCCTTTACGTACAGGAAGGACATAATATTCAAATAGGTATATGTGATTATAATTTATATGAATATACATTTACATACTCAATGCGTGTTAGTGCTATCGGCTAATGAACTTACGGCCAAGTCATTTATAGTTGAGATTTTAATCCATCTATATGTATAAGTATTAAAAATATATTTTTAAACACAAACTTTTAAATCAGCTAATGTCCTCGTGAAGACGAATTTAAAAAGCCCAAACATAATTCTTAAGCAAAAGAGATAAAAAAATATATGGCTCATATTTTAATCACATGCTTATGCCCTATTAATTTGACGCAATATTGTTCTGGCAGCGACCAAGGTACAATCCAGAAGATGGGCAGCAGCGTCTTCTGTAACTTTGCCACAAATACTGCGGTCCCCAAGCTGCTTGCCAAGCGTGGGAATTAAGGCAGCCTCCCTTCCCCTTACCGAAGGGGGAAGGTTCAACAGTGGACGTCTTCCGGCTGATGATGAACATTGTTAATACCGGACCACGAGGGGTGAACGCGCCTCCATGCGCGAGGGGCATCAGTTCTCAGTGACCTATTTCTTAGTGTAGTCATCGTTTCCAATACATGGCAAAGCAAATATTAAATGAGAACTCAACTACGTACAGCAAGCAACTTTTGGCTACTTTCGACCACTTCCATCGAATCTATTCATCTAGCTCCCTTAGCTTGAACTTTTAAAGCAAGACAGTTTAAGACGTTAAAAAGAGAGAGTGCAGTGTAATGCGGCGTCTCGCTTCCACAACGTAAACTGTCCTAATTTATTAAGAGATCATGGCAGGATACAAAAGAGCGAGTTTGTTGAGCGCGATCACTAGTCTAAATGTGTGTTCGTGTTCGCTTCGCTAATCTACGTCCACACGTACGAACCAAATTTTCCTTGCTTGATGTTCGTTTTTATAATGTTTTGATCGATCGTGTGTTCACGCCTTCAGGTGCTTAATTTGACAATAAAATGCGTTTTTGTATGTTAATTATTTTATGTAATTAAGTAATTGCTTACATTCGTATATGTAGGTACAAGAATCGATTATCAAATATCTTTGTTAAGTACCTACGCCAACTAGAAGATGTGTAACTGCTTAAAAACATAACATGTATTGTCTATCAATATAGCGTAGGATAAGAGTAATATGACTAGAGGATTAGATACCGGCCCTTTTTTCTGATCATGGGTTTTCGGGTTTATCTGTACTTAATCCCGGGATCCCGAGATTGTACCAGGATTGTATAGGTAACAAAAAGTCAGTAAACCATGTCAGTCTTCTTATCGCACGGTTGATGAACAACCTGGTGTCAGAATTTTAACCGCCTATAGACCTCTGACATGGCTTTAGGTACACACCGTTGAATAATCTCTCAGGTGTGCCGGTTTTCTCACAGTGTCGCCTTTCACAGTTTTAAGCAACTGATAACTAATTTGTAGTACGCACATGAATTCGAAAAAACATTGGTGCGTGCCGGGATTTGAACTTGCAACATTTGACTTGGCAGTCCAATGGTCATACTACTTAACTATTAGTACTTTTTATCAAATTTAATTTAAAATTCAGTATTTTATTATAATTTTTTTGCAATGTATTAGAGCTTGGAAAGCCGGTTAAACTAAATTGTATTTCAAACTTCTTATACAACAAAAACTAGGCATTTCTAACTTGAGAGAGGCCTATCCGCCAATGTCCAGCAGTGGACCGCGATAGAAAATGACTAATGGCATTAAGTCCTTTGTACGAAAATATGCATTAAATTGGTATACTAAAGACGGGCGATAAATGTTAGTTTTAAAAATACATCTATGAGTATTATTCTGGCACTTGCTAGGTTTTATAAGGCCTAGATATACAGGCTACTTTTAATTTCGAAAATCTTTAGGTTCCGCAAATAAATTCAGATTCAAATACATAGTTAATCTGCTTACTACTGCGACGTACACTGTTTTATAATCCTCGACAAAGTCGCGCGCGTAAGTTAAGTATATAGTTAACTTGCTGTCGTCTGCAACTTCGTCCGCTTAGCCTTAGGACTTATCTCATAAAAACTTAAAGATATACATATTATATGCACTTGTACAGATTGCTGTCGAATTTTTACTTTCACGACTAAATAATAAACATAAACATTGAATTACGTGTAATAGGAAATATTAGAAACATTATAATTACTAATCATAAACACTTATAATATAATAATAATAAAACCTTCATTTTCAGGCAACTATGCCCCATAGATAAATACCTTGCAAACTAACAGATATAAATATAGTAACATGTTTTGTTAGTATAAGGACTTAGTGAAACACTTCCCAGCACTGCGTATTTGCAATATGAACTGGCATTAACTATTAAAATTTCTCGTCAGTTTATATCTTGATCACACTGATAAATATTGAATAGTTTGTTATTTATATAATATTTTTTCAGATATTCCAAGCTCATGGGGACTGTGATCCGGTTGTGCCGTTCAAATGGGGACAAATGACTGCTTCATTTCTGAAAACATTCATGAAAAACGTAGAGTTTCTAACTTACCAAGGATTGACACATAGTTCTTCAGAGGCAGAACTTAAAGATATGAGAGGATTTATAGAAAAGACTTTGCCTGCTAAAAAATAAAAATATTACGAAGCAGACAAATACTTTGAAAAAGTACAGATCGTATAATATATTTTATGTTCAGAATTATTATAGTTATACTTCAGGTAGATTATTTAATGATGGCACTAAAACGGAAAGTTGTAAATTCGATGTCTTAGCGGTTGGATGTTTATAGCGTTATAGTTTTTATTTTTCAAATGCAAGGCAGTCATTACAATTTCAACTTTACGCCATTGCCATAAAAATCGTAACACCGCCCTTCGTGGGATAAAATAGTTCTACACGTACGTTATACCAACAATGCTGCTTTCAGGTGCCATCGATAAATATTTCGTCTGTATATACATCTAGTTATTTTCCTGCTGGCTATCAACCCGTGACGCTACTACAGTTGTGTCATAAATTTGCTATAAGAATAATATTTATATTGTTATATTTCCAGTCCAGTTTTAATGGTGTACTTAGGTTTAATTATGTAATTAATTTTTAATAGAATATTCACCAAATAGGTCAATAATTGTTAATGGATTTCGGTTACTATAGAAAATGTTTACTATTATTACCTAATAATCTATCTTGAAATATTGTTAGCCAATATTATGTATTATATAGATTTGAAGAAATTATCTACTTATAAGGCCTAACAATTCTAATGTCTTACAGTATACTAAATAATAATGAAATGAATTCACAAAAGTTTGAACTATTACAATCCGCATAACTTATTTTGTTAGCAACAAACATGACGCGATGCAGTGTCATTTTAGTGTGACGAATTAACTATTGATACCGTTGTTTAGGCTTGGTAGTGAAGGTTTAGATTTTCCTATAATTACTCTCATAACTATTGTCATTGATTACAACTCAGTTGCCGAAAAATAATGAGATATGTATTTTTAAAACTACTTAATTCACACTGAATGTATGGCGTTGGTAGCATTAGAGTAGGTCATAGTTGGTCATTGTAAGGTTAAAATAAAACATCTAAAATATGAGCTAAATAAAAAACTTTCGTCCTTGTCATTTACTTACAATTTTGATGACGGATATAATTATTAGGAATGCTATTAAGGATCTTATTTAAAATGTTCACAATGAGTTTACAAAATAGTTATATGTATTAAAATGGTAATACAATGCAGTCTATTAAATTTGTCTACATTTGTAGGTCAGTTAAAGTCACGTAGAAATTATTTCTAGTTTCTTATGCTTGATGTTTCTCTCAAATTACCTGTTTTTTTTTACATTTTATGACTGTCAACATTAGTATTTGTTGACAGTCATACAACTCCATAGAATTAATTGGCTTATCAAACATTATATTTAATTTTAGAGTAGAGCAAGTAAACTTTTTATGAAATAATCATTGTCCTAAAAAAAATACAATACTTTAATGGACTTTTAATTCAAGTATTTTGTCAAAAAACATGATCATCTATTGTATTTTGTCAAGACCTTGTTGTTTTATTACAGAGATAAGTACGTCATATACACTGGCTAAGCAACTGTTTGTTTTATTTTATTAACTGTAGCGATTTTTACCCACGTCCCTAAACGCCTGTCAATGCAGTCATGTAATGCCGGGTAATGTAATCCCTCGCTTTCATAACGGTCGATGTCCTGCAATGCAAGCTACTTAGAACCCCGCTAAACGCCGTGCGTTTTGCTATTTTATTCCAACTGCGAGGCCGTAAAGATTCTTATCTTATGAGTGTCACTAACGACATGACCGTAATCATAATATACTATTTATTTTAATCAGTCCACCTTCTTAACCGAAGAAGAATTCGAAGTTTTAATAGGAAAAAGAGCATGATATATTGAAAATATGATTTGGGCCTTAACCTTTTAACCGCCAGACAATCCTGCAAAAAAATGTGCCCCTAGCGCCAATCACGTATTTTCAAGGTCAACTATAGTGATGTGGACCAATCCCTGTAGCAAACAAGATTTGAAAGGTTAAAATTACACGTTTTTACAAAAATCTAATGTTTTTTTAATTCATTACCCTCACAACAACAATAAGATTAAAATTACCCACATCAAAAAACTATTACCATGTACACAGACACTACCAAAGCCAAGATAGAGATTAGTTCATAATTATATAAAATTCGGCTTTTGGAATCCCTATTGTTGCATTTATACAACCCCGGCGCTAACATTTAGAGATAAACATGAGCGTAGATAGTGCGGGGACAAGTGAAATTATTTCCGGTTATCGACTTTATTACTCAAACTATGAATATATTAAATTTGTGTATGACAAAGGGTAGGTATGATAAAGGTGAATGTATTAAAAGTTTTCCTATTTAAAAAAAATCTTAATTTATGGTCAATGACAGGGCATTTAATTGTCATGGCTTTAACGGACATTGCTTTGCGAGTCTCCGAATATAAATCTACGAAGAATAAATCGCTACAATTGTAATATAAATCTACGAAGTTTTAGATGTTATAGTTAGAAATAGAATCAAACAGCAACAAGCATTGAATTACTTTCTGATTTTGAATGCCTAACGTATTTGTATGTTATTTGAATAAACTAAAGCTGGCGTTAATGACCAATAAATAAATTTATGTGTTACATCACTACTGTTGTATTTATACAACTCTGGCGGTACAGGTTAAAGTCACACCTGCATTTTGCGATGACTTTTATTCGTGTCTTTCACCATTAATTTGGCGCTCAGCATCAGTTATTTTAGGGAAAATGAAAGAAATTCCTTAAATGGCAAAGGTGGTCTTTATAATTATTATGAAAATGCTGCTACGTAAATAAAAATACGCTTGAAAATCACTTCGTAGACTTTAGTTGCGAATTTACAACTGTGGCGCCAGGGGCTCAAAAATAATAAGTTGCTTATATACAACTGCGGCGGTTAAAAGGTTAATAGCTCATGAAATGGCAACAAGCATGCTTCAAGTCGAGTTCTAAAAAAGATAAAACTGTTGCTTACTTTTTAATCCATTGTATAAATGAGAACAAAAGACAAGTACTAAAAATACCCTTAAAACCATGTAATATAAATGTCATGAAGCAGGTTGATGATTAATTTTTGATAGATCATATTGACCTAATTTATCAGCCATCGAGATTTTGGGCTGCAACTATAAACATTGTAAATGTTTAAGAACAACGTTTAAAGACCTTTGAGACAAAATAAGGATTTGCACTCAAAGAAGCCGAAGTTGAAGTACGTATAAATGAATCAATAATGTAAAAGGAAAGTGCTGCACCTATGGCACCTTGTGAATCCCTCGGTAAAAGGACAGGTCACATTTTGCTAGTAATACAGCTTTTAAGCCAAAGTGTTTTAAAAGCTTTGACATTCTGCCGATCAGAAGCGAGTAATGTTTTACCTGGTTTTACCCATAGAGAAAGAAATGTTTATTTAACTCCGAGGTTTAAAATATGTTTTTCCCTGCACTGGTTGGCTGGCATTCTAGGCTGTCAAAAGTGACAATGCTGTCAGTATGAAGTTAATGTATGAAAAACACGCTTTGATAACCAACTTAGTGCGATACTCATTATATTACTGAGTTAAAAAATGAGTAAAATTAATTTAAATACTACTTCTACATCAAGGAAGCGACAAGCTTACAATAATATCAACAAAAGTAAGTTAGAAACCTCTAATGGATTTAGCTTAGGGTTTAAAGGTGTTTGGCATAAAATTAAGAACCGCAGTAAATAATAAGGCTATTATTTTGGTTATCTTTTAATTCACATACGTTTGATTTTTAATTATTTCTAATATAGAAATACAATTATTGTAACAGTACAAGTAAAACGTGAAAAACATTTATCTTTTTGTTTTTGATATGGCTTATTATACTCCTATATTATATATAATATCTATAGTTCATAATAATTGTAGTATAGCCTACATGCAATAAAGTAAATAATTATAATAACGATCTTTTTTTATTATTTATGAAGTTACTAAATTTGCGGGTCCTTGAAGGCTGCATTCGGCAGTTGATTTAAATCATATTATTATGAACATAACCTTTTCTTGATTTGCAGATGTTGAAACAATAAAAATTGAATTGAATGCCCATAAAGTCGTGAAAAAACGGAAAAAAGCATTACCATATTTTCGATTAAAGGCCAATGGAGTAAATGCTTCGTTGTCTATTGAACCAAGTGAAAGAATTCCAGTAACACTCACAGACATACAATATTTATTACTGCACTCACTGCTAGGAAATCTAAACTTGACAGAATCTCCAAGGTGGTATGTGTTAGACAAATGTGATGGAATTAAGCAAACAACTTGCTTGGTTTTAGAAGGTATCTCTATACATCACTGGGAGAGCTACATTGATGAATTTGAGAACACTAGAGGTATATTTGGTAATATTGTTGAAATGTTAACACCTTCAATTTATGAGGGTTCTTTGGTCCAAGAACTTGCATTAGTTCCATTATCAGAAGCAGAGAAAGAAACTATTATACATAAATATGGGAGTATGAACTTGGCACTAGAAGCACGAAAAGATTTAATGGTCATGATGAAAGCTGTTTTTCCTATCGGAAATGAAATCAATGAAGTTAGTTATATTAATGAAGACAAATTCCCTAGAACCCAATTAGTACTGTCAGCTTGGCAATTGATCGAAGAAAACTATCCAGTGCCTCTAAAGGGAAAACTCAGTGATGCATATGCTGACTATGTCCTTACAAAACATGAGTACGCACCTGTTACTCCTTCATCACCACTGTTTGGAATAGATTGTGAAATGTGTTTAACAAATGCTGGTTCAGAATTAACACGAATATCAATAGTTAATGAAAAACATGAAGTTATATATGAATCATTAGTTAAGCCTTATAATGACATAACAGACTATTTAACTCGGTTTTCAGGCATTACAAAATCTTTATTAAAAAATGTAACTAAACGACTTCAAGATGTCCAAAAAGAGTTACAGGCATTATTGCCTCCTGATGCCATATTAGTAGGACAGTCACTTAATACAGATTTGCATGCTTTAAAGATGATGCATCCTTATATTATAGATACAAGTCTGTTATATAATTTGGCTGGAGAAAGAACTCGCAAACCAAAACTGAAAATATTGGCTCAGGAATTTTTGAAGGAAACAATTCAAATGGGTACAGATGGTCACTGTTCCACAGAAGATTCTTTAGCAGCGTTAAAGCTAGTACAACTGAAATTAAGCAAAAGTATAGAATTTGGAGATGCTGTGCACACAAATAGAGAAAAATTTAAAGAAAATGTTACAAAAATGATGAAAGCACCCCAGTATGCATTATCAATATTTAATCGAATGTTAGAACAAAAAAAGTCATCCTTAATCATAGGCTGTGATGACATAACTGGTGATTATCATACATATTTAACCCAAGCAAAGGAAAGTATGTCTATGCAGTTAAAAAAGGCAAATCCAAAGAGGATTAAATTAGTCACTGTTGACAGTGTAGAAGAAGTAATTACTTCATTTACAGACTCAGTTGCAGATTATAATTTAGCTATGGCCCATTTAAAACTTGACATGTGTGATGAACAACGATCTGAACTGATTAAAAATATTGATAAGTGGATTCAAACAATTTGGAATAGTCTTGTGCCATCTTCCCTTTTTGTTGTAGTGTTTGGAGGGACTACTAAAGGTAATGGTTTGGCATTAGTAAAAGTTAAGGACTCTTAAGCCTTATAAGCATGTAATGAATTATGTAAATATTTATAAATAAATAATATAAATTAAATATAGGTATATGTTATAATGTGTACTTATAATTAAGAATGAACATAATCATTACTTATTATTTACTATATATTCCGGTTATACTCACGGGTGTATTCGGGAATGCCCGACTAGTTTAGTTTTTTTTAGTTTTTAGTTTAGTAACCAGCTCATGAATAAGGGCTCCGATCGAGTCCGAAACTAGTCGGGCATTCCCGAATACACCCGTGAGTATAACCGGAATATATAGTAAATAATATGGATAACACTCACGAAAGTTATTATAGTAAAATAATCATTACTTCCTTGTTATATTATGTTAGACACATAGGTGCATGTTAACTAATACTGCTGTTAATTTAAGTTTCCTGTAAACTATTAAATATAAGCCAATGAGAAACAGAAGCAGATTATTAATTTATATTGTAATAACCCAATACCCTAATTCCACAAGCTGCAAAAACTGTATACATAAGGATTTATTCTAAACTAGCTTATCCCCGGTACTTCGGCCCCGTGGATTCCATATAAAATTACCTGTATGTAGCAGCAGTAAGCAGATTTCCCTATTTATACCTGATTATGTTAGTAATTTAATAGGTTTTTATATTTACTCCTTATAATATCAGTTATAATGCTAGTGAAAGTCCCGTCAAGTCGTCGCGGAGTAGCTGTAACCCGCGAATTTCTGATTTTCCCGCAGAACAAAAATTTGCATTTTTGTTACATGTGTCAAGTATACTTTATATAATATATTGTAATTTATATATTACTATCATATGCATTGAGTAAATAGTTGTTATTTTGATGTTAAAAAAAAGACACTTCAATTTGCTATATCTATATTTTAAGATCTTTATTATTTATACTAATATTATTGTGAATGGTTAGATACCTTTTCATGCTTAAACCATTGAACCGATCATCATGAAATTTTGTAGATAATGTTGTCAGGAGTACAAAGAAGGACATAGAACACCTTTCTGTAAACCTATAAAGGTAACTCCTGATTTAATGTAAAGAAATATATCATTCGGCGATCACAATTTGTTTAGCCGCTAAATTTCTAATTAAACGGGGGTAAAATCGTAGGGCATTCCTAGTTTCATATAAATAAGACAATATTTAGTGTTCTGCACTGATTTCGAGGCTCGATTGTCTCCACAAGAACCTATCATAGACAGAGAGTAGGACAGTCGTGTCATCACTGTGCTTATTATCACGTTGTGTTCGCTGGTAACTACAGAGAAGAGTGCACGAGTGCTTTTCTGAGTCTGGACCTTTAGCCGCTGCCCGGTGAGTTTACTCAACCGCCTACCGCCAAAGGCCTGCAACAGTATCGCGTGGTATTTTACCCCTGGTCTCTTAGCGATCTCCCTTCAGGTAACTGATAACCAACTACTGTCCACTGCTGGATTGCGGAATGGCCCTGGCGCCTGCCCCAGGGCGGAGTAACTTCTTAACAAGCCCATAAAAGTTATGCCTCATAAAGGTGAACACTTTTATATTATACCTACTATTAGTTCCAAAGGGTATGGGTAGTCAACATACACGCTTTCTCCCAAGATTGTAGGTAAGTCTAATAACACTTAAACCGGGAGAGGCTATTGCTATTTTAATTAATGTACACATTAGGTAGTAAAGGAACCCAAAGTCAAAGGTACTTACTGAAAATTAATGCATTCCTCCATAATTTCTAAAAAGTAGTGAAAGGATTTCTATGAAATAAACCGTACATACTTAATTTTGATCGTAATAAAAATGATTTTATTTAGAAAGGGCATAAATTTGTCCCGTTAAAGGATCAACTGTAAGTGACGGCGGTAGTTCTGCAGCTATGTCCGCAAGTGCCTCCCATCGCGTCGCGCGACTGCTCTCGGATTGACTTGGACTTGTAGCTTCCTCTGAAATGTCTCTGGTAAATAAATGAATAATAATTCAATTAATATTTTGTTTAAGATTCTACGTAGGTATGAATGTATTGTGTAAATACTACATTAAGTACCTAACTATGTAGGGTCTATACTTCTGTAGCTGTAGATACCTTCTCAGGTCGATACCTAATACCTTTTTAAATTAATTAATTACGGTACCTAAATAGTTAGATACGTACCTACTTATTAGATATACCTACCAACTTAATACTTAGGTACATTATTATGCAATCATTTTCAAATGAGTAAGTATATAATAAATAATAATGTTAATAGTTATCGTAAATAAGTACTTACTTTTCTTTGTCCTGTTCGATTTCACTTTGTTCTATATTATCAACATTGTTATTTCCTTCTCCACTATCTTTATCTTTATGTTCTTCATTCCTTTTCAATTCCTCGATTCTTTTCATAACCGGGGGCCTGTCGTCCACTTTCTCTGAACTATTCAACTCTATAACTTTTCCAACCACTTCTTCTAATTTTTGAACGTTTTCCTCTCCTTGCTTATTGCTTAAATCAGCTTCATTTAGATTTTTATTGCTTATTTCTTTGTCCTCTGTATCTGAAATTTCAGAAGATACGTTTCAATAACGGAATATTTAAGTACCTACTACGTTTTCCCAACACATTATTATAGTTAACTTATTATATCAGCTCCACTGACAACTCGACACATTTCATATTTTCAGCCAAGTTTAATTATGAAATGTATTCATAAATACTGGTATTATACATACCTATACACATGCACCCTATCACAATATAATATAGAAGATATATACATAGTTAGGTACAGTCAGCATTACAGCTTAACGTATTAAGAAACCTTATGTCAAATAATGGAATGAACATTAATTTAAGTTATTGTTTAAGTGTTTACTGTATTAAGAATACGACACAAGCGGTCAAAAGGTTAATTAATGAAAAAAATGGTCAGTTGCTTATGATACTGACTGTACCTACATATACTAATTTATAATATTAAGTATATATTAGTAAACGATGTGTTTAAGCGTTCCGCCACTAAACTCTATCGAAATAATTAATACAGGCATTAATAAGTAGGTAGGTAGGTATAACTGCATTGCTATATTTACCATGAAAGTACCATAATTATATTGGCGTCTTGGCATTATTATATCAAATCAAGCATCTATGAGTTCACTATTTGCCATTAATTAATTACGTGCTCCTTACAGAAAATAATTTACCTTAATCCTATAATTTGTGTTAAAAGGAGTCCTAACCTACGCAATGCCAGATTGCCGGTCAAGAGCAACAATAGATACCTTTTTCTGTTTTTAAACTAGGTGTGGATCTATTTCTAATTATATGTGTAGGTTCAGCTAAAGTATCACGCGAAGGAACCTCTGTCGTTTCGTTAGTATTGTTTTCTGCTCTATATATTATTTCATCTGTATCTTTTGACTGGTCGTCGCTCATTTCCTCTTCAAACTGTAGACTTTTCTCTGAAACATACATTATAAAAACAACTGTTTTTATCTTGTAATTGCTTATACGTAGATTATATCTACTTAAAGTAGCATTATATCTATTCCTTGAATTCGTTGGTATTTTTTTACATTGTATTCACTTAAGTCATCTTAGGGTCATTTTTATGCGGCACGAATGGTACGAAATATTGCTTAGTTTTCTAACAAATATTTGTTAATCACACAAATAGTTAAGTATCCATTACTCTCTATAGTTTTTGCGAGAATCAAGTCCACGCCCTCGATACAGAAGTCGGATATAACAACCGCTGTGCCTAATAAATCTTCGACAAAATTGTTCTGGTCATATCATAATTCAGTACGCAGTTGGGCACCAAATTTGATTTAAACATACCTCCAAAGGTACCCAGTCAAGTAACCATGAAAAGGGTTATTACTTAAATGTCACATTACCATACCTGCCGTACTTGAGTTGACCATGTTTGGAGCACTGCTGGTACAACCCATGATCGAGTGAATTTCAAGTTAGGGCGGCCATAGGCACGAAGACTAAAGGAGTAGAGTAAGTATCTCAGTATATCTCGGGCGCGATGTTCGTGCCGTCCGCGTCGTGGCAGCCGCGGCGGTGACGGACGCTTGACCAGCCGTCTGCAGCACCTTGGCTCGACTGGCCGTTACACGATACACGACTCCCCTGAGATCGTATCGTAGCTACCTATTATGGAAGGAGGCAGCCCGCTAAACTGACCTCGCACCCCCATCGCGTTTTTCCTATTAAACGAACATAGTACATTCTTTGACTCGCAAATGGTTTCAGTGAAAGACCTTTCATCCGTTTAATTTCTTTATGGTGTACTTACTAAGAGGTAAGTACTTATTGTTTATTTTGAAATGATTCAAATGAAAAAGCAATCACTGGTATAAGCGTTCACTGAGGTGCAAATCAAGATCGTGAGAGCAATTGAATCTCGTGCCTTACTCTAGCTTGCATTGCAGGATATTCCCCGATGTGCCGCAACGAAAAATGTCATACAACGCAAGCGCATAGGTAGTAAGCCAGCACTGACCTCTTACCAGTAATTAAAAAAAAGGACATTTTACGATATGGAAAAGGACGCCGCTATGTGCAATTGTACAGGGTAATGCGGCGCGGCGGCGTCTCGCTTCCACAACCTAAACTGCCCTGCTTTAAGACTTCATGGTAAGGGGCTGTACCTTCTTCAGTCATGCATTGTTTATATACAATACCTAGGTGATGTATAGAATATTTGGGACGTCCAGGAAATTTATGAAATATTACGAATATTATTGTCCATTACATACTTTATCTAGCTTATTTATACAATTCTTAGGGATTGTATAGAATACGTGCTGGTCCACCGGTAACGTGTAAAGTACTTAGATTTCTGTCTGTATTTTTATAGAAAAATCCCATCCATGATACAACTGGTTGTTTCATACAACAACTCCGCCTTCTAAAGGAGCGGAACTACGTTTATTTGGATTGTCATTTACTGAACTACAGGAATTTAAAAATAGTTTTGGTAAGAACTGTGACCACCACAAAGCACGAGTCGAGCGGGCGAGCTTCGGAATCGGTTAGTAAGTACCAGAAATTAATAAAATTGGTTCATTTGCCCCCCTTCCCTGCTCTTGTCTTTTACTTACACAAATTCCCGGCTGGGTATTAGGCAGTGTATAGAATACCTAGGCACTAGGCAACGTATAAAAAAAATATTATTTCACACATTTATAGGTACCTGAACGTTTTAGGTAGGTCTATATATTGCCTGGGCATTGAATAGAATACCGGATTATACACATTGCTCTTACACTCAAAAATCATAACCCTTCTTCTGGCGCAGTCTGGTAAATAGTGCCAATATACTTTTTTGATCTGAATTTAGTCTTACTAGAATAGAATAAATAAGAAAGTACAATTTGTGGAAACCACTTTATCTTCGATAGGTAGGTATTGTTACTGCCCTGATGTGGACACTGGTCAGTAAACTAAGATGGTACCTAGCAAAGTAGACCGTCCTGGTTTTGCCAGATGTATGTACATACCTAAGTAGGAAGTTACTTACCTGAACTGTTCTTCAAGATACAGTATCTTACTTGTTTGGATATCAGGGTCTCACCAGAAAGATACAATTGTAAGATGTTCATAATAAAGATTCTTATTCTATTCTCATTCTTACCTACTTAATCTGAACAATTTTTTTTCAAGTAGCCTGATCGCTGTCCCCGACTGCGGTGCAAAAGCCTCCGCTTTATTTCTTCACAAATTTCTATTTGAATGTCAATTCCGGTTAAGCCTTTCCTGCAAAAGTGTTATATGCAAATTGTCTTGCCATCGCATAATATCAACCCTTTTCAGTAATTCCTAAAAAATTAACTACTCGTATCTAAGTATATCTACAAATATCTAGTAGGTATTCCGTATTCTGATAAAGAATAATCGTCATAGCGTTATAAAAAGGCGAGGGTTTTATTACAAAACATCGGACTTTTACGACAATGAAACTTTTATCGATTTTTACACTTGCGCTTCTTTGTTCAATTATAATTAGCCAGCTATAAATATAAAAGTGGCGTTAACTCACAAATAAAGCTTAGTGGCTGGTTAACGGTAAAGGTCTTTGTTCCTAAATACACGCAATACCTGGCTTATGGCCGCGAACCAACATACACGTATAAATTATGCCGTCTCCGCCTTACTCGCGGCTCGCATACTACCATTCGTGGACCTACTAACGAAGTGGCACTAATAAAATCGACATTTTAAGGAGGTTGTGTGATTATTTTGAAATTTATTACATACAATTTTTTATAAGGTTTGAATAAGAGTCAAAGTACCTATTCATTAAAATAGTATTAATAGTTAGGTTACGTACAGTGTAATACAACAGACATAAAGCCACGCCTATTTCCCAGAGGGGTAAACAGAGACCACGGATTTCCGTTTGCTACGATTCTGACATATTTCTTTAGCCTCCATTCACTTGCATCACATTATCGTGCTCTTTTGCGAAACACTACTGATCTGGTCCACTTATGTTCGCCGAGGTATTCCCATTCCCGATATTATACTTATAACTCTACCCCAAGGTGAAATGGACTATGGAAATTAGATATTTGGCCAAAACGTGACTCGATTGATATATTTACACTTTGCGGCGCTCCTATTTACGAAAAAACGTCTGTTTTTACAAAAAAGATTAAAACAAATTGTAAAGTTAATTACTTGTGAAACGAGATACATCAATAATCGCCTATGGCGTCATTTTTCCAATATGTCGCATATCGGCGCGAGCAGTAAATATACGAGGTGGCAAAGGCGAGATTCGGAAAGAGCACGTCCATATTATGTATAAAATTGCCCTTTTTCCATAACTTCCGGAAAACTTTCCAGTAACTCTCTTTTTCGAGAAACAAATGACATGACTATGACTGTCGGTGCAAAAGGTGTTGCTATATAAGTATAGATATTTGAAAGATAACTGGGTATTACAAAAAGTTCAGTGTGGAAGTACGTAATGTGTGCTTTAAGCTATAAAAGCAACAGGACATGCTATCTGCTAGACAAATCGTTTCGTGCATGGCAAGCTTTATAGGGTAGGTTGTCCGACTAGCGCCACGACGCCGTAAACTACCGTTTTCATGACCACCCACTCTAGGTCACAGTTTTAAAAATAGTGTCTTATTATTTGAATAAGTGTAATAGGCATTTACTGAAATTTAATTAGTTTTTAAAATTTTATTATTGCTTCTAGAATAACTTGGATAACTAAATGGCAAATTAACTTCAAACTATACGGGATCTATAACTATTGTGTAGAATTGTGCCGAATAATGTCTTCCTTCATATATTAGGTAGCGACATAATTAATAAGCTGAATGAAAATAAGTACCTAGTATCAATATGAGAACCCAAAAATGTTATTGTACTTTACCTACACCGAGTTTTATACATTATGTTGGTATCTACAAAGTTAAAAAATATTTTTAGGTAATCGACGTTTCTGCGAGCTGTAAAAAATTAACAACTCAACATTATACCAACCAAAAACAAAGAAATTAGAATAATACTCCTAGCTACATACAATTATTGAGCAGTCTCGACAATAACCGACATACAAAAACCAGTTACTTCTACTAAAACCTATCGTCGTTCTCCATCCCATTACCTAACGTCATCAGTAATGATAAAGTGTTTCTGTCTAAATAAGGGTTTTAACAAAATAGTAAACTAATGGTCGCCGCGACCTTTAAAAATAAAGCACGCATTATTTTGTGGTAGGTACCTACGTGTATAAATTTTAACATAATACCGGGCAAGGTCTACAACCTTTCTTACTAACTACTAGCTTCCGCCTGCGACTTCGTGCGCGTGGTATTCGAATTATATGAGTTTTATTTTTTTATGTATACAATAACATATATTATATTATACTATATTAGACCTTATAAAATCAATCTGCCAGTGAAGTCCCGTCAAAATCTGTCAAACCGCCGTGGAGAAACTGTAAGCCGTGATGTTTGTCGCATTTTTCCAATTTCCCGCGGAACCCTAAATTATTTTGAAATTCAAAGTAGCCTATATACTTATTAAACCCTGTATCATTAGCTATCAGCCAGTGAAAGTCCTGTCAAAATCGGCCACCTTGTTTCGGAGAATAGCCGGAAAATACAGACACAAAAAATGCATGTTTTATAATGTGTACCGTGTATAACTGTATTATACATCTTATGCATTGTGTATATAGCTGTTATTTTGATGTTACTATAGAGTAATAGCAACTTTTGCCTATGATGTTACAAACAAACACTACAAATTTATTTACTTAAGTGTATTGATGATAGTGATTTTATTAAAATGAGCACCATGTCGTAATAAAATACTTTAAATTTGAAATTATAATTATATAACTGTAAAAACAAAACTACGAAAACAATTTGTTGATGGCTATTACAAACAGGACTTATAATTTTTAACGGCGTAAAATAATTTAAATATATAAATACCAACGTCACTTGTTAAAAGTAATAAAAACAAATACAAGAAAGATAGAAGGTCCTATTCTTTTGCGCATGGGCAGGGTCCTGCTTCAGCGATGACCAGGTCTCCACTCAGTGCAATCGCATCTATTTCCACGGCTGCATCCTTAGGCAGTTTTCCCACCTGAAAGGTAGCTCGGGCTGGACAATCTTTTGCAAAAACTGAAAAAATAACGAAATATCATGAAACTAAAGATGAACAACGAAAATATAAGTGCTTGACATTTTTATAGTTTGGTTAGACTTAGACTATGCCTAACGTAGGTACGTAACCATTTTAATACGTAACTATACGTAAACTAAACTAAATTTTGCATAAAAAAGCCTTGTCCTTGCAGTGGGATGTTTACAGGTATACTATCATATATACTCGTAGGTATCTATATAAAGTTAGGTATACTATATAAACTTTATTTTAATAGGTCATAAAATAATACCGCAAGCGCGAAGTGTATAAAACTCAAGTTGAAAGTTACAATGTTAGGCCTCAGGTAAATGCGCGCACCTACTGAACCGATAGACATCTACCTCGGCTCTACTGGCTCCACCAATAATGGAGGGCGTCACGATGAGATTAAGACTTCGGAAAATTAGTTTAATGAATTCCTTGGACGGTGCTCTACACTAAACTAACATTCTAACTTTCATCGACTATTCAACTACAGATTCTGATGCTCTGTGGCTATATCTTTTAAATCCAGAACTATGAAGAGATTGGTTGAGTTGAATTCGTTGCCAGTCTCCATTCGCTGGACTGACAATATAATAGTCGCAAACCAACTAACCGTTAAAATAATCGTCACTCGATTTTGTAATACATGATCGACACAGCCACGACTACTATGTCATAAATGTCTAACCAAGAAGAAGATTTTATGACATCTTTCTAATCCTCACTTTGATAATAATCTCATGATGTGATACAGTTTATACATAAAATCACTTCATGTGCGCCTGTAGGTAACTGGTGTAACTAACCTACCATTAATTTATAGGAAAAAATACATAGTTACTTACATTCTCCATAAATCTCGTTTACGACTTGGAAGTCCTCAATTCGAGCAAGTAAAATCGTGGTTTTTACGACAGATTCTAAAGAAGCGCCACCAGCCTCAAGCACATGCTTCAAGTTTTCAAGTGCCTGTCGGGTTTGGGCTTCAGCGCCGCCATTTACCAACTGAGCCTGGGGATCCATACCGAGGACTCCAGACACATAAAGTGTCTTGTCAGCTAATATGGCTTGGCTAAAAAAAAAACAAGTTAAAACAATAGGAAATATGGCATAGGTATACTGTAGAGTTCCGCGCTGTGAGCGTAACCGTCCTTGTAGTACACCATACCTAATTGTATCATAATTTTAACCTAGATACATAGTTACCTACGGGGCTACCGATTTAACTTTCCATGCCTTCACTTTGTCAACTAGAAAAGTGGTTATTGTTTGGAGTGTTGGGGTTAGGTAGGTCGTGGATAGGTACCTACGTCTTATATTAATTTTCATACTCGGTGTTTAGAATCAAGGTTGCAGAATATGAAATTTTACAGCCGGTACATTGGTCGAAGTTTTTATACTTATTAAAACAAAATCACTTACCTGTAAGGTCCAACTGGTTTATAAATGTGTGGAGATGTAACAATTGTCTTAGTAACTTTATGAATGTTTGTCTTTGAGTTATTTTCAGGCTTTGTGGGATTCATCTTGGACAATACGTCTATCTTGTTCTTTGTATCAATATTCTCTGTACTCATCGTAAATAAATTCTGTTAGTGCGCTAGTGGGGTCACTAGTTCATTCTAAATATATTCATCAACTGATAAAAATACGTTTAAACGTTAATACTACACAGTTACTTTGGAAAAAATATTAGTCACGCCATGACTAGAGGAAGGCAAAATGACAAAGTTTTTCTATCCATCAAACATCATAGATTATTTTATAGTTTTTTGTTACTTTAAAATAAGATTTTATTGTAATTTTATCTATAACTGCAACTGTCGAAATTGTGGTCGAAATACATAAAGGAAATATAAAGGTGTGTAAAAGGACAGTTTAGGTTGTGGAAGCGAGACCGAGAATCCGCATGGCACTGCACGTAGCGGCGTCTCGCTTCCACAACGTAAACTGTCCTGCTTTAAGAGTTTATGGTAAGAGAGCTGCTCCGGCGAATGCCAATGAATGATCACGCGCTCATGAGTAGCTGACTACAAAGTAACTAAGTACTTAATAGTAAGTTAAGAGATAAAGTGAGAAGAGGTACTAAATCAGGGTCATATAGTCGAGAATTGTATAACTAAAACGTTCTATGAATCCCTGCAAACATTAATTATAATCGATGAGCATATTCCTAAAAATAAATATATAAACAGAAACTTTCCTCCTTGGTATTCCAAAACATTAATAAATAAGAAAACGTTTTAAAAGGTCCAATCCGCGGGACGAGTATAGTATGGTAGCTCTATAGGTACACTCCGAAATAACACTAAACCAAACAATAGCAGCAACAAGCGATGCAATGTATAAAGTTTTCGCTTCTCAGTTTTTGTCGACGTTTCCTATTGCTTCTTCGACTAGCCCACATGTTTTTCCACAACATCTAATTAGCAACATTGTTTTCACAAAGGAATTATTCTTAAGACAGTAAACAATATTGATGTAGGTACCTAAGGGTGCTGGGGAAGCAAAAATGCCCGCAATTTAGTTCTTCCTCTAATGAATAATGACTGCCTCGTTGGTCTAGTGGTCGCTCTGCGCGACTGCTGAGCACGAGGTCCTGGGTTCAAATCCCGGGTCGGGCAAAGTGTTATTGGGTTTTTCCATTAGGTAATTCTCAGTAGCAGCACGGAGTCTACATTTGTACCCGGTTGATAGCAATTACATTGGGACCCAAAACATAACTGGCGAAATGTGGGTGTACCTACTATATATACACCTCTGCCTACCCCTTCGGGGAATACGGTTTATGTGTTGTGTTTTGTCTAACCTTAATTTTCAATGAATCCCTGGCAACAGGTACATTTCCAACGGAATCGAAAAGAGCTAACTTAGTACCTGTATTCTAAAACCTACCCCTTTATCCATCTTGTCTGTCTTTTCTAAGACGTTTGAATCGATGGTTTGCTCAGGGTTATCATCTTATGTTAAGTGGCACCTATCATGTCGGCAGCATGGTTACCTTAGTAACAGATCTACTGTCACACATACATTAACTAGGAATATGTTTCTTCTTTTTTTTCTTTACTTTTATTATTACCTTAATTATATTATCCTTACTGTTAATAATGAAATTGCAACCTTTTTTTTTTTTTTAATATTTTAATTTCTCAAGATTAGTTTATACAAGCTAAATACATGAAAATGTATGTACTTACATTACATATTTACCCCTAAGATCACAGTACACTGTATTGACTCAAGTTAGTACAGTGTACGACAATGATGTGAAAGAGCGGAGCCTTCTAATACAGGCATTGTTTGCTTAAAAGGAGGCTCCAAACACGTTTAAATGTATGTAATTTTCTATTTGGCACAATAAACTATTTTGTATTGTATTTTTGTATTGTATTGTCACCAATTTAGTATCATAATTATGTGGACATAGTGCATTGCATCAAACATACCCAATGTTCCCTGATTGCACATGACCTCAAAATTTACCGCGAAGTAAAACCTCAGGAGGACATCTATCTACTCCAATCGGGTCTGGACTGTTTAAAAAACTGAAGTGTGACCAAAGGGATGTCCCTAACCGCCAGTGAATGTTTTCACATTACTTCTGCGCGAAAAAAACACGATTTTTTTTCACTGCTTCAAGGGACAGCATACCCTAGTATTTAATATTAATTTGTACTTTATATAAGTATTTACGCGTTCTTGAGAAAAATGGGTTGAACGAGAGATTGACGGACAACAAAGTGATCCTATAAGGGTTTCGTTCTCCCTTTTGAAGTACAGAACCCTAAAAAAATAACTAACCGATATACAAGTATGGAATAAAGGTATATATCTATATTCTATCTATATTACAACATTATACTAAAATCAAACATGGATTCCTAAAGAAAAAAGTTACTTTAATATTAGGTATATAAAGTTATACAAAATTAGAAAATGTTATTAATATTATAGTAGTCACTGGGGTTGAGTGCACTCTGTTGCATAAGGCGATCTTCTTAATGCAATAGTTTTTATTATCCAAGATCTTAATGTATCGGCAATGACTGAATTTAATCATCTCAAACACGTGCGCATGGACAGGGCCCGGCTTCGGCAACAACAAGGTCTCCGCTCAGTGCAATTGCTTCTATTTCCACGGCAGCGTCTAACGGCAGTTTCGCCACTTGAAATGTAGCGCGGGCCGGACAGTCTTTAGAAAAATCTGAAATAAGGTGATATTTACTAATTACTTATAACAGGTATATTGATTAAATCGTTAAAAGACCTAGACTCACTCTCTTTACAAACTAATTGGTTTAATAACACAATTTTAGTCTACGCTACCATTATTACTAATCACGCTGCTCTAACTAAGATTCTCTAAGCACAGGGTATACAGTTTTCTCAGGGGTATTTCGATTTTGTAACTGTTCTTAAAGGTATGTTAATGCTATTGTGGTTTTATTTATTTTGTATGAAAGTCAATACCATACAAACCTAAAGATTAATTTCCAAAATCCTTGCAAATTATATAAATACATTCACTCTATAAGATGAATAATAAGAGATTGTTAGTCTAGGCAAAGCTTTACCTACAAGTGAAGAATATACATACTTTAAAAAATAGACTAACAAGGCTATGTCTGCATGTGACTATTGATAAAACCAATGTTTCTAATGAATTTATTTTTGTTATATCAATGTACAGAATTGTTTTACATGTACATTGGCTTTACAAAATAAATGAGTATGAGTATAAGGTCCCACTACTATTAAAGTGTTCTCCAGTCCTCACATTCTGCGTAAACCTGGTTAACAACTTGGAAGTCGTCCATTCGAGCTAGCAGAATAGTTGTTTTTACAACAGATTCCAGAGAAGCGCCACCAGCTTCGAGCACATGCTTCAAGTTTTCAAGTGCCTGTCGTGTTTGTGCTTCAGCACCGCCACATACTAGTTGGGCCTGAGGATCCATACCGAGAACTCCAGACACATATAGTGTTTTATCAGCTAAAATAGCTTGGCTGAAACCCAAAAGGTTATAATTATAATTGTAACTTATCTAGGGGTTGAAACAAATAATTTATAATTATATTAAGTAGACCCCTCTGCAACAGATAGTACTAAAATGCATTTAAACTGAGACATGTATTGTGGCGAGCAACTTCTTAGATTGAAATTTTGTTAGTGTCTCTTTTGTAGCCTTCTATGATATAAAAACCAAAGGACTAATAAACATATTATGTGGTGATAATCACACAGTGTGCGTATATCATAAACAGGGAACTGGTTACAGTGGTCACATATTATAACTACGTGGGTATGATAATTATAATGAAAAATAAATTGATTATAAAAACAAATAATATATTTTGTCATAATTTACAATTATTTACCTACAGCTTAAATCTAACACAAATTAAAAACAACATACCTAACTATAAAAAAATAGATAAACATTTCAAAACATATTCATTATAACCATTAACCACCTTAGTTATAGATGAGCACAGTAATTACAATGTCAATAATGATTGTTTATACTCCTTTTATATACGAACACTGCTACCAGCCCTTCGGGGTTAGTAAATAGTGATTGTATATTTGTAATTAAAACCTGTACGGTCCAACTGGTTTATAAATATCTGGCGACGTAACAATTGTCTTGGTTACTTTATGAATGTTAATTTTTGATGTATTTTCTGGTTTTATGGTATTCATCTTGGACAGTATATTTATCTTGTTCTTTGGATCTGCTTTTTCTGATGTCATCTTAAGAAAGTTTTGTTAAAGCACAAGCAGGATCACCAAATAAGTTTATTTTTCATAAACACGACAATAAAATAAGCCTTTTACAAAAAAATACGTTTTCGCACTATAACATAACATATAACATGCAAATTGACAAAGGCTTTCATCAGTCAGACACATTTCATAGTTTTCTTTATACTTTGCAATGAGGTCTATAGGTATTTAATTACTGAATAAGAACTAGTGAAAAAGTAGGTACACCATTTTAACTGTAATTATGCATCTATGCAGGCTAAAGGTTAGTCGAGAGATCGAGACCAAACCTAAGGTAGTTAAGAGGACATTTTCCTAGACTTCCCTGGGGGTATAGCTGGTAAGAGTCCGGCTCTCTATTAGTTTATTCCTCCGTCCGCTTCAGTACGGAAAAAGTCCACGAGGATCTCCCCAGCGAAAAAAGCCATTCAGAATAATTATACTTATCTTTAACGTTTATGACGTTGATAAGTTAATACCTAATTCTACTTAAATTAACTTTAACTGAATGACTTAGTTATAAAACGAAAAAATAGTAACTAAACTTATTAAACAAAACATAACGTCACGCCTGTATTCCCCGAAGGGGTAGGCAGAAGTGTAAGTGTACCTATTATAGATTATAAAACCTATGTAAACCTTAGTTGCAAATAAACGATTTAAAAAGATAAAAAACTGGATTGGATTGTGTCTGGTAGATAAGTTTATTCATCCATTTGTAAAGGAAGCACGGGATTTGATTTGATCTTTAGCAAAATCCAGCATTTACCAATCACAAATGGTAAAAGCCCTAAAAACCGTTACGAACTATAAATGTTACAATTAGTAACATTTACCGACTGACGTCGAGTCTGGCAAACGAAAGTAGAGACTGAAAAATGGTGGCAAATTTAAAAAATCTCAGCCTAGTAACCCTAAAATTTGTAGGACGTATAATTAATAACCTGTCTTGATACTTTAGAGTTATTTGTTTTTTTTTTTGTAAAAAATATTTGTACACTACTTGTGTGGACAGGTCCAAAGGGTCCAAATGTGGGAGTCTATGGTACCAGTTGTACGTAAAGTCGTATCTTTAACCATTGAGTGTGTTCGCGCCGACCTTCGATTTGCGTCGACTCGTCGAGTGCTTTGGAGTGCGACAAAAAATGACGCGCCGCCGCGAGTCGTACGGCCGGGCTCTCATAAATTATTTTTTGTTGGCGTGTTATAAACAACAGACACTTCAATTAATGTTTTTGTTTAAGCTTATTAGTAGGATAACTTTTGTGTTTTTTGTTTGAATAGTGTTAAAAATTTGTTTTAATTAGTGATTTGTGTCATTACCTACAGATTATTTGGTTTTTAATTGATGTTGAATAATTTGTCCCCTACCCAGCTCGTAACAATATTAGTAGGTATATCAAACATACTTTATAATATTAGTAGGATAACTTTTAAAATATGAGTAGGATAGGATAGTAGGATATCTGAATAAATAAACAACAATACCTATAATAATTTTAATTTATTCACTTGCATATTCAAAATCTGAATCAAGCATTTCCATTTCAAAAGATTCATCTGACTCACTGGAATCACTATCTCCAACATTAATTATAAAACTTTCTAAATTTTCTTCAGTTATTCGATCCCTTTCTTTATATTTATTTTCAATGTGAATTACATGGTCAGTCATTTTCTTCCATTCCTGTGGAGTTATATTTTCAAAAGATTCTTGAATCAGTTTCTCGAACTGTAAGTATCAAAATCAAAGCATCAAACTACCTAAGAAATCCAACACCACACGTAAACAATCTTGTTTTTGATTGAATTGGGCGTCTTTCTCCTGTTGTCTTTCTTCGAACTTTGATATCATGCGAAATAGCATCTCCCGCACTCCACTTTTAATCGTTTCATTCATGTTTAAGTTAGAAAAATGATAAACAAAGGTCACATTAAATCAACAACAACACGCCATCGTGTTTTGACAATCCGAGATTGACATAAAAAAAAAGTTGCCATATGAAAAGTTTGCAAATAATCCGAGTGTCTACTTTCATTTGCCAGACTCTAATTCTGCAAATTTACTAGTAGGTAACACCTAACATTTACCAATATACCGGTGTTTACAGTAACATAAGTAAGCAGTGTGGTAATTTGATTGAGTGCCAATACGATTAAAATTATCACTGAAAAGTATTTATTTATATATCAAACATTAGATTATAAAGGCTTTGTACAAAGGTATCATTTACCTTTTATCATCAGCCGGAAGACGTCCACTGTTGAACAAAGGCCTCCCCATTTACCTTTACCATGACATTATTTATTTATTTATTATGCTAAAACGGTTCTCAAACCAATTACATTAACATATTATAATAAGGACATAAACTATCTGCGTCTCTGACTATGACAGCTGTAACCTGTAAGGAATGTCACTCACTGACACTTTGCAGTTAGCTTTGCTTTCCTCCTGACACTAATTGTCATAAAATAAAATGGCAATAACCTGCTGGTGCTGATGCATTTCCAAGTGAGTGAAGTGGTTTTAGACTGAAAAGTAAAAAATCTATATCAGTGCTGTGATTGTTTTATGACTTGCTGCCTACTGCGACTACCAACAATAATAAATAGTGATTGTGTCGAATATGCATCTCAGTTTTCTTTCAGTGATTTAGAAACGACAAATATCTCTAGGGAGATTATAGTCGCAGCAAAGAGTTGTTTATCAAGCCAAGATGAATGAACTCGGGGATAGCTGTAAATCTGGTATGTTCTATTCAATATTTATAATAACTATTTCGTTTAAATCAGTTATGTTTATATCTATTACCATTCGAATCAACTTTCTAAATTGACCTGTAGGTAAATAAATTTTAATGATGTCAACTTTATCATAACAAGTGTTGTGAAATAAAATTTGTATATTTTCATGTAATTATTTACATTAATTTTACACATTATTTTCAGAATTGGATTGTGCTGTTTGTTTACAAAAATGTAACCATCCGACACAGTTACCATGTGGACATGTATTCTGCTTTCTTTGTGTGAAGGTAAATATTTTTCCTATTAAAAAAGCTTTTT
Source organism: Abrostola triplasia (assembly GCA_946251915.1). Lineage (NCBI taxonomy): Eukaryota > Metazoa > Arthropoda > Insecta > Lepidoptera > Noctuidae > Abrostola > Abrostola triplasia. Next base: position 6,840,348 of record OX276433.1, read on the forward strand.
ATAACATGTTTAGCTATTGCATGCCATATATATGTATTATCAGCTGGTTAGTAATGGGGCTGTCTATGGTGTTCCATATCATTTTCAAGGAAACAAAATTTTTGTAGGCTCTTTGTATGATCTAATTGTATTAAAATATTTATGGTATAAATCAATCAATTTGACTATATGTAACCTTCACTTATTGTCTTTCAGGGTATAGCTTTTCAGAGTAAAAAGTGTGCTATGTGTCGAGCAGAAATACCACCAAATTACCTGGATAATCCAATTTTACTGGGGCCATTGTCTGATGAACTTGTAAACCCAAATCCTACTCAAGAAGTATATCAGTGGTTCTATGAAGGAAGAAATGGTATTGATGTGACATTCTTGTTTTATATTATTTACTATATATTACGGTTATACTCACGGGTGTATTCGGGAATGAATGCTGGTCATTCCCGAATACACCCGTGAGTATAACCGGAATATATAGTAAATAATATGGATAACACGGACGAAAGTTATTATAGTAAAATTCTTGTTTTAAAATATTTTTTATATAATTTGTTTATTATAATTTGGGTTCAAGAAGCCACTTCACTTCTTGATTAGTTAAAAATAATAATTTGTACAGATTTTTTCTGTGTATTTTTCGTAGTTTCCAGATACATGTGATTATATTATGACTTGAAGATCAGAATATTGTTTGAGTATGCACTAGTTTCAATCAATGCTCACAAACAAAAATTTATCAGACTAACATAAAAATTTCTAGCACTGCCTCTTAAATGGTTGTCACCATCATGTCATTCCCATGTTAATAGTAATATATAATAGTTTTAGCTTATCATACACAACAGTTTTTGAGTATGGATGGTAAATAAAAAAGATTTCATAAAAAAAGTGAAACAAGTATCTAACAAGTACACATTTAAAAAGTGGTAGAGTGTGGTTTGGTGCCCAACAAAAAAAGCAAAGTAACATTATTTATTATTTACACATGAAAATTACTTGGATTTTAAATTTCATCCTTTGAGACCAGTCTGGCACTATTATGCCCTGCACTAGTATGTGCAATTACTGCTCATTTAAAAGTCATTAATTTTATAGGTTGGTGGAAATATGATGAGCGTAGTAACTGTGAATTAGAAGCTGCCTACACTGCTGGTGATCCTGACTGTACTTTGCTCCTTGCTGGAACTCTTTACAATATAGATTTCCAAAGCATGACACAGGTTAGACGAAGCGACCAAACTAGGCGACGTCGAGTGCGACGTGATACGCCTATGTTTCCCTCAAAAGGTAAGTATACTTAAAGGTAAAAAATAAAAACACGAAAAATATTTTATTCAGTAATTATTTAATATTTACCAATTTTTTTATAGGAATAGCTGGAATAAAGACTGATGATACAAATATAAGACAAACAAAAAGTGATGATGAGGATGATGTAATACATATACCAACTGAAAATGAAGTTATTGAGATTAGTGATGAAGAACATGACATGCTTGTTGAACCTGTTTCCGCACAGAACGATCGTGTCAATAATTTAATCGACAGTATTAGGTTAGAAGCCACACATTTTAGTTAGATTAAGTACATAATTGCAAACACTACTTACATACCTGTCAAGTATTTATTATAATTATGCATGTTTTAAAAATACTAAGTATAATTATACCTAATTTGCTGCTCAAATAACAACGACAGGGTTCCAACCATTCTTCTAACTAAATGTAAATAATGAAATACTAATACTAACAATTATTTTCAGCACTATAAGTCTTCAAGAACCCAACATTTCCGGAGATTTTGACCATGAAGAGACCTGATTGTAACATAAAAAGTATTGTGAAACCTTAGGGGAGGACGCGTAAATTAATTTTCTTGCGTTTTTTGCACTTTGCAGTTCTGTTTAAGATTGTAGGTATGTTCATTATAATTTTATTTACGCTACAATTCAATTCAATACAATAGCCTTAGCTCGCACCACGATATTTTTTTTTCTCGACGCGTTTATAATTTCGCGCTGTAAATATTGCAGATCATTTACTGCGCGCTCTGCGATAAAAACTAAACAGAACAGAGTACATTTACTGTGATGAACACTTTGTAAAAGTTGCTTCTCTTGTTTGATTAGGATGATGATGAATCCAGTAGTACCTTTTGTATGTCTGACAGTGAAAGACATACAACATTTATTAGATTAAGGTAAGTACCTACCTATTACCTAGGTTACTTGATAAAAAATCGCAGTGCGCGCTAAGGCTTAGTTTGATAGTAACGTTTATAATAACGACCATTTTTAATGTCACATGACAACAAAATATTATTCATGTATACCTACTACTTGTAACCGCGATTCGCGATTTATCAAAGTATTTTGCTAAAAACGTAAAAAAATACATTTCGCGTCCTGCATTTGAGTTACGTACCCTATTTGAGTAATTTTTGGAAATTATGTTTTTTATTGTATGTTACTACAATACATGGAATATAATATATTTATTGTTATTAATGAGGTTTTCATTTTAAATATAACAATGAAATTCAACTTAATTATTGGAAGTTACGTAATTGACAACCCTTTTAATTAGTGGCGCTAAATGCTCTTAAGGACGCCATTAATATACACACACATTTTCTTGTTTGAAATGACGTTCTATTCTATCCCACACTAAGATACGATTTTTGGGATCTGCCATGAAATAAATCTATTACGAGTTGACGACACGTACGATTCGTCGTTGCATTCGGTCTGTTGCGACGCGACGGATCTTTATGAGTGTTACGACGGATTGTACCGCATATGAGCCCCATGTAGGTAGGTACCTACGCTAAGTCATAAAAGTGAGTGTATAATCCTTACTAGAAAAAAAACAAAAAGGTGTTATTATACAACTACCTAGGTGTTCTCTGCGGCTTTACCCACGTCATATTTGCACGTGAATTGAATCATAATTCGAAAGACACTTAGTGCCTTCTAGACGAGGATGGAGCCTAAAGCGGCAGATTTTAGGTGCGTCCCGCTCGCGACTTCCTTCGCAGTGATATTGATTAAATACTAAGCGGAATTACCTACTCCATAAGATTAACTATTTCTAAATAGTATGTATAAAGCAATGTATAATAACGTTAATAAAAGTCCTAGGACACAACTTATGGCGAAATGGACACGCGTGGCAATAGTAGACTCATGTTATAGGGGGCGAGCCTATTGCCATTGACCGGAATCATATCCAGACTTCGTAATGCTACCCAATCAGCATGACACTGCCTAAACCGGGAATCAAAGTCAAGTAGTCACGCACAAGAAAAAATTGTTCTACCTCCTTCTCAACATATTTTGTAAAAAAAAAAAGAGTTAACAAATTGTGAGGTAAAATTAAAATCAAATAGTGAAACCCTTACATATTTTATTTGCCGAAGGAACTAAAAGACGTCGAATTTGAATTGATTGTTAATTTTATATTTCGAGATACACATTGTTAACTACAAAAACTTATTTAAATATTTATGTCATTAAATTATCACAATAATTGCTTCATACTCAATTGCATAGAAATTCATGCAAACTTATTTTTTTCTACCTATGTAATACCCTTACATCCATGACATGTATTATTATGTTGCTATTTTGGACCGATTAGTAAGTTATTATTCTGTGACATCATTATCATTGTTTTATATTTAATTTAGTGTACGAGGCTAAACGGTATACTAAATATTGTTAATGTTAATAAATAAATACCACATCACTATACTTTTTTCTTTCTTGCGGCAATACTTCGTTTGATTTTCTTGCATGTAAACTGTCAAAAAACTACAAGTGTCACTGTCAAGCATGAAGCAAAGCAAGTTAACTAGACTGTAGAGGTTAAATTGAATAATAACTGAGGTTTCAGTTAGAAGTAGGTACTGAAAACAAATTACTTCTACTTCATTACAATAGATTTTAATAATATCTAATGTAATTCGTGTGTTTAAATTATTTCAGACAAGACAAAATGCAAAGACTAATCTCTGTTATGAAGACATTTTCTTCTATACGAAATTTACCATCTAACAGTGTGCAGTTACCGATGATGTGCAGCTTTCAACAATTAGCAAAAGAACGACTATTGCAACCTTGCCTTCCTATGATTAACTCTATCTGCAGTTTTAAAGTAAGAGGTCGTGTTCGGCGGCGATGTAAATCATGTTACTTTGTTGTTAGAGATGAAAGATTATATGTTATTTGTCCGAAATCCCCTCGTCATAAGCAGATGGCAATGAAACCTAAACCATTAAATACGTGGATTCTTACCCATGCCAGCCAAAGCCCTGTAAGACCATGGTGATAGTTATAACAAATAAGTACCTATGTTATTAAAAGTAGTATCGTAATAAACTAATTGAAAATTATTTTGTCGTATTATTTTTAATGCTATGTACCCGCGACGGAATGGAGAAGGCGTATGCGTTTAAGGTGAGGTTGTTTGTTTGATTTACAGATATCAGCAGTTAAGTCGGTACAATCACTATTCTTATGGACTATTATTTTAATAAAAAAACGAATGTAATGTGGTATACATTACATTAGTTTTTGTTTTAATTTAACTACCTAGGAAAGTTGTAACAAAAAAGAAAATATTCGTTTTCATAATCTCCCTGTAAGTTTTGCCTGTCTGACACCTCTACACCACCATTCATTAAATCTGTTCAGATATTCAAGTTCTGGTGGAATAAATAAACATATACATAAATAAACCCTGAAAACATTACTTCTTTTTGTTGGTTCATTTGACATATTAACTATAATTATTATTGGTATACTCATTTATAGCAACCATACATGATACAGCTTTATCTACAATACCATGAGAAAATAAAAATTATGCTACTTAGAAAATAATAACTTTAAAAAAAATTAATTCTGAATGACTGACTCGTCCTGGTCCTGGATTTAAGCCCCAGCCCCTACACAAGTGGCAAAACGCTTTACAAATATAATGATCAATCTAAGCGCACATAATGTTTCAACAATGTTACTGATGTCAATTATGTCACTCATATATTTTTCATTCATTCGTCAAGCGTTTTGCCACTTGTCTAAGGGGGCTGGTCAGGCTGCGCGATATTGAGTTTTCCATTAGGTAATTCTCAGCAGCAGCACGGAGTATGGATTCGTACCCGGTTGATGGTAATAGGCTCGCCACATACACACTCGTTCACCTTGCTTCTCTTCGTATCTTTCAAATTGGAACCTATAACATAACTGGCGAAATGTGGGTGTACTATAGGTACACCCCTGACTATCCCTTCGGGGAATACAGGCGTTATATTATTATTTCTATTCAATTCTGTAAATTGTTGTTGTGATGTAAAAAGTTCTGTTCTTACTCTTTTTAATTCCTAGCAAATTGGTTTGGAATCCTAAAGTTTCGTACGAAATACAACTCTGGCGCCGAATTATTTCAATATTATGTGTCCATGGGAAGGAACTAACTGAGATTAACACGTTCACTGCGGCAAGTTTAGCATTACACAGCGTATGTACGCTGTGTAATGCTAAACTTGCCACCAGTGCGGCGGCGACGCACCTGTTGTTTTGAAATTTTCGAGCCAGGCGGTGCGGCAATACACACGCTGTGTTAGGCCGCCGCCGTGCCACCAGTGCGGATAACACGCTAGGCGTGATTTTGTCTAATTTAAGGTTTTTGCGCTCGTTGAATAATTAAGTAATACAATTACATTCATGGATCTGGGTACAAATAATAGAGGTTAAAATATTCGCAAAAAAAATTGTTTTGGGGACTAAAAGAGTAATATACAAAAAAGCGCCTATCAGTTAGATAAAAGCAAGACTTTTATTCCCACGGTGTAACATATTAAAAATAATTTTGTAAGGCGCACACCATGTTAAGAAGCGCTAAAATATCTGAAAATTTCTTTCAGAGATTTTGGCACTGTCGGTATACAAATAAGTCAGTCGTCACACTGAAAAACGTCGTGGATGAGGCCTACATACGACGAGTAATGGCAAAGTGCCTTTGAGTGGGTAACAATCATAACCTTCTAATATAATAAAAGCAAACATTTTGGATGTTCGTTATTCTTCATGCAATAACTACTGGACGTATATATACTAGCTATGCTTCACGGTTGCGCCTGCATTAATAAAAACTTAACGCGGATGATACCGGAGAGCAGATCTCGTTTTATTATGTCCCCACAGGCTTTATGTAAAACGACTTCTTTAATTATGCTTATCCAAGCCTCAATTTGTACTTGGAAACGGTGACTATATCTTAACGGCGCAAGCATTACCTCCCGTGGCAATACATGGTCTGCAGTCCACATCAAAATACTATATACCTACAGGTGGTGCTGATTAAATCAAGGTTGTTTTGTCACAACTATACTTATATTAAAAATGAAATAAACAAAATTGTAATATTTGGCAGCATAATAAAATAAAAACAATGTGAATTTATTAGTATTTTTAACTTATTTTTCCTCAAAAACACATATCTAGTCATATCCATATTATAGTATAATTATGTTACCGGCTGACTGTGTAAATGTGGTATTGTAAACTAACTGGTATTGTATACAATACCTTAGCAAATTTTTAGAATACCTGAGACAACTAGGCAATGTATGAAATATTATTGTCTATTACATTTTGTTGGTGTGCCTAAGTTCCTGACTCCTCATAGGTATGTAGGGAGAAGGATATTTATAAGTACCAGTTGGGCGAGTCAAGAGCTGTGACTATGGTAAGCTATCCACATATTAATTACTTTTACCCAAGTATGTATGCAATGTCTACTAAATGTATAAAATACCTGCTTGTCCACTGGCAATGTTTAAGTATACTTAAATAAGTATAAAAGAGTTGGGTCTGTATTTATCAATGTAATAAGTACTAGATGTTTTAGAAAGAAGTCAACGAATCCGTACATTGTTTCATAGAAGAACTGTCTGGTAAAACAATTCACCTGACCTTCATTCAGATGAATTGTCATCTACCATGCTCCAGGAATACAAATTAGAATAGTGACCACCGCTTACCACTAACTCTTACACTATATTACATTACTGGCTGTGTATTCTGTATTGTATTGAATAACTAGCCTAAGTGTTAAATTAATAATATTTCATACATTTAATATTATAGGTATTCTATAGGATACAGGATTTTACAGACCAACATGTATATTTCAATGGCAGAAATATTTAACCACTTTCAAGGTTATTAATAAAACAATGCATAAAATTTGATTGTCAATTTTTTAAGCTACAAAGTGAATCTTGAAGGTACTTATTAATATTTCTATGTATTTCCCAAAGAAAAGGCAAATATATTTTTATATTAGATCATTTTTTCAAGCTTGAGATTTAACTTATTATCATATTAAAATGTAATTATACAAATAAAACTAACATTAAAACTATTGTAGAATTGAACATTTAATCCCCAGCTTATAAAATATTACACAAAGTAATCTGGAATGAAGTTAAATTACTCAAAGTAATCAGGAATTAAGGAAATATTAATAAATTTACTTTCACTTATCTAATTGAATTAAGTAAAAAACACCACGGATTTACTTGTCCCTTACTTTGATAAGATCATTTAGATCTAACGCTACACATATTTCCTTGGAATCTGTGCGAGGATTCCGATCCAATATTTCAGTAATAGGATAATAATTATCTCTGTTATCAACATTCCATCCAGAGTACTGAAAAATAAATATATTTTTTTTATTGCACAAAATAGTTAAAATGTCTCTCAAGTTACAATAAACAAACATCAATACCAAAATCTTGTTAGAGAATTACTTCAAATAAAATATTTACTTACCACACATGTACACTTATGCAAGATTTTTCCATTTGATTCCATTGGAATAAACTTTTGCAACAATGCTTTTCCATCTATTTTCCACAAATTTAGTTCATCCAATTTAGAAGTGATTGTGTCTCCATTCCATTTGACATCCGATTTTAACAATACAAAGTTTCCTGACTGAAATGTATTTCTGATTAAAAATTGTCACCACATTTATATGTAAGCTAAATAGATGAAGATGTACTACTTACATGGAAATGCTTTGGTACATCTTTAGATTGACTTGAATCAGACTTGTTTCCATCAGACCCATTTTTCTCATCGTCAGAGCCTTCTTCTTCATCTAATTCCCCTTCTTCATCTTCCGCTTCTTCATCTTCCTCCCCCTCACCCTCACTTTCCTCAGATGATGAGTTTTTGCGTTTCTTTTTGGTGTTGTTTAGAGACACCTTTGAAGTTCTTTTACGAGTTCCACGTCCAGGTTGTTCAGTCTGTAAAGATTAAATTCAAATATTTATTTCATCATCATCATCATCAGCTTTTAAATGGCCCACTGCTGGGCATAAGCCTCCTCCCCTAAACGCCACTGATTCCTATTTATTTACTTAATATTAAAATAATTGACTATTATGTCAAAATAATTAAGATAACTGGTTTCGAATAGGTCAATAATATGATTCGAGCAGAACCAATCTGCTGGATGTTGTTGTTAACACATGTTGTATGTTATAACATGAATTAAATAAAAGCTATATTTTTAGAAGAACGTATAGATCTACTTAACCTAACACTGCGTTACATGTACAAATGTTACATATTGAAAACCATTTATATGGTAAACATATTTTGAAACGAAATTACATAAAAAAAAGCCATTGATACGTTTCTAAATAAAATTGTTTGTCAAGAACTGAATTGTATACTCAACACTTACAGGATCGGCATCCGGCGTCCAATCTTCCCCGGAGTCTTGAAATTCTTCTGGTTCACCTCCTGGTTCAGAGCCATCAGAATCTTCATCAGTCTTCTTTACTGATTTTCGCTTACGCATATTAGTTGAAAATATCACAAAGCGACGATAAACAGAAATCCACAACCCACGCCAAAGCCTCAAAAAGGCAAGCAACAAGCAAACGAAAATGAAACTTTTAGTTGAAGGGCGCTAGTATCGGCAAACCAAAAGAATAAATGGACGGTGGCATAGACAAAATTTTCATGATAAATTAATTATGCGACATTGATTCGACAATAAAGATAAGATTTTTTTAGTAATAATCATCATTATCAGCCGGAAAACGTCTACTGTTGAACAAATGCCTCCCCCCATAATAGTTTCTACCAATACGGAGTCTTATTAAAATGCAAAAGAAAAATATAAAACAATTTTTTACTCTTAAACCAAAATCACAACTGTGCAATACCTTTTAATGAATTTATTAGACCTTTTCTTATACATATTTAATTAGTTTCCTGGATTTAAATAATTATTTTTGTAGGATAAATATGTGTTATGGCCCAGATACATTAGGCCCACGTACGCAAGTTTTGTGGACCAATGTATTAATATAAGTCTAATATTTTTCTGTACTTAATAATTATAAATAAATAAATAAATAATGTATGCAATGGTGCATGAAACAAGACAAGTGTGACGGCATAGATTTCCTTAAAAAGACATTCACCCAGAATTATTATGCGTTGCGTATGTTGCATACGTGGTCCCCAATAAGAATTTACCATAATACTCTAAGATAATACTAGACTACAATTTGTAACCACCATAGTGCTTAAACTAATGTGGTTAAGTTAACCATCAGAAATATTTTTAATGCAAATATCAGATCAGCAGATAGGCTATATAAGATTTTTATGAAAATATTTGCATTTGATTATTAAATCATAGGAAATCAGTTTCTTATCTTATATTTACAAATAAGATATACATTTTAAGTGGACTGCACAAATACTATTATTTTAATGAATACACTAAATCTTGAATATTGTTGTTTGTGTTATGTTTTTCAGGTCGTCAACATAGTAGGCGGACATGTAAATTAAAAAAATGGAGTAAATATGTATTTTTGGGTATGGTAAAAAATGGGTTGCTTCTTAAAATAAAAGTACGTAGGTACGTTAAAAAAATACGTATACAGTAACAAATGCTTTATATGACTGCTGATGTAATATTAGCATGTAATCTAAATTGATAAAGGAAATTTGAACTTGCGACCTTCAACGTACCGTGTCGCAGTTCTACTGACTGAGTTATAGTGTCGCTGCTAGCAACCATCGAATTTCAAGTTCTCTAATAGTTTATTTATTTCCGCATTTTGGGGGTAGGCGCTAACAGGTGCGAAGTTTTTCTATCCAATGTAACTGTTAATGTTCTAATAAATTATTTTGTTTTTATATTTATTAAATTATTATAATTTTGTTAATTTTCTTAGTTTGTTGTCATGGCAACGACCATACTAAAAGGCAAAAGTTTAGTTTTCTACTGGCAGCCTTGATAACGTTGACAACCGATTTTTTATGCAATGAAACAACACTTCATGTTTTACTTCTATTTTTACTTACGATAAACATCTGCTGTAATTGTTATTTTTTGGCATACGTAAATAACGTTTACAGACTGTTAACTGGTGACACCAGTTATGATTTTAGGTCCCAATTTAATAGGAGGCGAGTCTATTGCCATTAACCGGGCACAAATCCGTACTCCGTGCTGCTACTGAGAATTACCCAATGGAAAAACCCAGTAACATTTTGCTCAACCCGGGATTTTAACTCAGGATCAGGACCTCGTGCTCAGCAGTCGCGCTTAGCAACCACTAGACTAACAAGGCCGTCTGAAACAACCGAATCTTATTATTTGTCTACAAAATATCAATCCGATTTGACCGTTTCAATGATATTTTAAGTAACCGTTATTTTGTGTTTAATGCGATCATACGCCATCTGCTGTCATAAAAGTTAGTGTTGTTCTTTTCCATTGTAAATCGTCTCAATTATTGAGTGTTTTAAGTCTGTTCACAGATTTTCTTTTGGTGGTTGCCAATACAAAAAAGGGATAAATGCTTTGTATTGCTTGTCATATCAGCTGATTGCGTCATTGCTTCATAGTCATATAACGCAAAAACAAAAAACAAGTCGCAGTAGATATCAGATCAGACTTTATTGGTGATAGTTTTGAAAATTGTGGAGTGCGCAACACCTCAATATGAAATTCCAATATAAAGAAGAACATTCTTTTGAAAAGAGAAAGACCGAAGGCGAGAAAATTCGCAGGAAGTATCCTGATCGCGTTCCGGTAATTGTTGAGAAAGCCCCGAAGGCTAGACTGGGAGACCTCGACAAAAAGAAGTATTTGGTACCATCCGATTTAACTGTTGGACAATTCTACTTTTTGATCAGAAAACGCATTCACCTACGGCCAGAAGATGCGTTGTTCTTTTTTGTTAACAATGTGATTCCTCCAACATCTGCTACAATGGGGTCTCTATATCAAGAGCATCATGACGAAGACTTCTTTCTCTATATAGCATTCTCTGATGAAAATGTTTATGGATATTAATTTGCTAATACCTATTAAATATTTTCATTATTTTAATTATACTGTGTTGATTTATCTGACCATATGGTAAAACTTAATTTTAAGGTTTAGCTTAATGATGATTGTATTATGTTATTATGGTGATTATTATTAATAATTGGCACTTTCACATTGTGTTATGGTACTACATACCACTTTATGGAGAAAATATCGCAATATTTCTAATTCTTTTTTTGGTTTAGGCATGTAATTATTCCTGTATCAAAACAATAAACATAAATAAAAAGATAACGAATTTTATTTCTGATAAATACCTACTAGTAATACAAACACCTACAAATGTTGTTTCTTTTTGACAAATTAAAGCTACTGAGATGGACTTACTTATCATAATTTAACACAGATTATTTTTTTCTTTGTGTTTTTACTGATGTCATTGGGTAGGTACATATATACAAAGCTCAAATTTCCTATATTCATGCTTTAAATTTGCTAAAGTGTGGACTAAGTTATTGCATAAAGATGAGTAGGTACCCCTTCTATGTAAGTTAAAATAATTAAGGACCAAAAAATAAATAAGTACTTCTTGACATCTGCATTTATTCTTTGTACAAGTGGTTCAAGTCAAGTTAAGACTGGGCAGAACAATTTTTAATAATAAATCAATAAATTAGGCAGTCACACCCTCAATCAATTTCAAACCGCAGCTCCAAGCTATGGATTTTTTATAGACTGCATTTCTTTGTCAAATATTTAACAAATCTCATCATACTAGGTAGTAACAACCATTGTAGACATAATTGTCTACTTATAACCTTGCTTGTCTTTAAATTGCTATTGGTGAGTTCCGTAGTAGGTAGGTACTTATATTTCGTATTAACTGTGTTATTCTGTTATTTACCTACCTACGTCGTTTCAATTATGTATGTATTTAGCATGCCCTTGACGTAACAACTAGAATCTTGACTGCTATATTTTGCACAATAGAAATTGACGACATAATAACATATATGTACGACTGCTCTTGTTACTTAAATGTTGTATGCTGTAGTTGTATGAGCATTAAATGACTTGCATAAATCGCGTTTTCACAATACGTATTAATAATTTTATAAAAAGCACTTGGAATAATTTCACAGATCATAAGTAATTTATTGTTTGTCAGCAGTATAATACTAACAGTATATAATAATTATTATATACCAATAGTAACTACTTTCTGTATTATACAAAGTAGGTACTTACTCTATGCTAAAAACAAACTGGTTTTCTCTATATTTCAATTCTGAGATAGGAATTTGGAGTTTTTACTGTTGCAGTTAATAAAAATATATTTGTTACTTTACCCATTGGCCCCTTTACCATAACGGACACAAGTATAGAATGTAGGTAATATATGTTTCATACTTAGATATTATCATCACATTTCGCCTATTGCAGTCCAGTGCTGGACGTAGGCCTCCCCCAGGGTACGCCACAAGGCTTATTGGGTCTGATATGGTGCTTCTAATAATATTCGCACCTAGATAGTTAAGTAAATAGATGAGTACCTAAGGAATAGGTTTATAAAGAGTTTGTGAGAATAGTGCACCGTCAATATACGGCTTACTGCCGAGTATCTATATATAGTAGAGCAATAGGAATGCTCCTGTTACATAGGTAATATTATTGTTGATTATTACATTGTTCCTAACGTAACGCAGCCGCATTTATTAAAAGCTATTTGAGGGCCGAAGTATATATAGGTCTGGCTTGTGATACACAGAAAAAAAATCGTGTTCTTTTATATCTAATTTATCACAAAAAAGCGCCTTACAAAGGGTGAAATGAAACATAAACCTATAATATCGTCAAAATTGGGTTCCGATGATTCTGCCTTTTTAATGCTGGTCTAGAGTAACATAGGGTTAAGTGTTTCTTGGAAGTCATTCTAATTACTACTGCACTAATAGTAGGGGTGTCCAAGAAGGGATTTTGAGATTTACTGAAGCACGGCAGAATAACATAGAGGGAAATCTTGTGTCCTATTCAGTCACACCACCACATATAAATCTCATATCAGTCAATAAAGTGTGGTACGTGCAGCTGCTGAGAATTATGTATTTTCCACTCCGCGCTTCTTTTCCCTTCTCACTCTTTTGCACCGTCCGCACACACTCCAGTTTCAGCCACCATGAAGTCATGACGGGTGATCACGACGCGATCGTATTTGTATCTACAACGCTTTGGTTAGCTATTCAGCGTCAGAGTTTAGTGTAATCTCGAATTGAATCACCTTTTGTATGTCACCAACAGACTTCGGTTCAACAAAATAAATGAGGATGGAAAATATGTATTTTTTGAAATCTTCCTAATTAGGAAAACTCTCTCATGTGTGAGAGAGTTTTCCTAATCAGTACCTGCTGTTTTTTCAGATTATAAGTCATCACGACAAAGACATCAACCCGAACCATCTGTATATTAATCTGACACGCTCGAGTATTTCAATGTCACGATTTGTTTGTGTATTTTCGATAAATAGCTCATAAGTTTTGATCACGTACAAATCGTTAGTATTTTGAATAAGAGCTAATGAAGGGTTCACGGACACAACATCCCTTCTAATTTTAAGTTAAATAGTCCCGACGAAGCTCGAGTAACTACACTTTCAGCCTCTTGGGCTCTCATACTATAAAGTCATCAGGTGTTAAATGAATATAAAGTATAGTGTAAAACCGTTACTTCATTTTATATTTGTAAGTTCACAATGTGTTTTACAAAAAGATCTCAAAAAATAAACACATATTTATGTGAATGATGAAGTCTTGCTTTATAGTGCTATGACTTCTTCCACACAGCGATTTGGTACTTCCTGCCATAAAATGTATAATTAAAATATATAAAAAATCCTTTCCAAAGATATATCGCATGTTGTTATTGGTTCATAGACCAAACACCTGTCCTCCTTTATAGTAAAAATGATAAGACTATTTCAATATTTAACTTATATTTATTTTCAGTTTTATAAATTTTACAAATGGAAATAATTGTTATAAGTACTACTATCCACTCCAAAGTTTAATTTACTTCGTACAGCATACAAGATCTTAGTCATCCTAAAGTAGATTAGCACGATGAGAAAGCAAGACATTTTATTTAACAAGTACAAAAAAAAACTCGAAACTGATAAAATACCATAGTAACTTATTTCAATATAAATTGTTACAATGACAATGCAAAATTTGTGTTTCAAAATGGTAATTTTAATTAATCAGCTGTTCAAATAATTTAATGTTTGTCACTCATTCCACATAAGGGGAAAAATATTATTTTGACGTATAAAAATGACGATTACAGTGTGCTAAAAAAAAAATTAAGGTCTATTAAACATTTTTTCAATTACAAATAATAGTCGTATAAATCATCTCAGATGTTTGACGAATTAGAATGTCTTATGTATTACAAGCAAATCTACTTTATTTTTAAAAATTCTTGCCAATTTACAACATTTCCTAAATATAGAATAGAAAGTCCGTACTACGGAGATATTTTTCACTTCTACCTTAATAAGTGGTTATTCCAGCATGGTTTGTTTCATATAAAAAGCTTCTACGTAATAAATTGACTGTAACACACCTTTCGTTTGTGTGCCAAAACCAGTATTTAAAAAATCCGAAGATTTATTATTTTTAAGCCGCCCGAAATTTCAAACATGGAATTGCAGATAAATAAAAAAGTAAATCTCGTAGGTTTTCATTTGCAATCTCTTTACCAGAAACAGTATTGAAACAGCATTGAAATGAAGGACGCTTAGGTTTACCACGTCGATTTTCTCACTTGTTTATGTGTAATGGGTACATTATTTAACTGATGATTAATATTATTTTATTATAATTTACATGTTAGTGCAGTTAGTTGACACATGCCATGCTGAAATAGCTAGGTACAAATTAGATTATTTTATATAATTATAAGATTAAGAAATTTAATTGAATGTCGCATTTATCTTACACAACTAAACTTAACACCTCAGAACCTCATATAATTATGGGATCTTCTGGAAGGTCGTCCCCGAGATCGCATGCCACGTCCACGTGTGCCACTCTCGCTGTCTGAAAATTGTATTAATGTTTAAACAGCTGGTACATAATTGAAACAACTAATAAAGTAAAATAATTCAGTATCATCGTTTTTCAGCAAGTTTCGAATGATACAATACATATATATGATCATTTGTACTTGAATTTAAAATCAAGAACAGTTAATTTCTAATATGAAAATGGTTTTATGGTCCCGATAGCCAGTGGTAGTCAATTTGGGCTTGAAATTTCCGGCAGGATTATTTCTAATAAAATCTTTATATTTCTAATAAAGATGAAAGTATAAATATATTATACCGGCAGCTCGCATCCATCGTTGGTTTTGCGAATGTGGCGAATTTGACGAATGTGCCTGCGCTTGTGCATGTGCTCGGCGCGCAACCCCTGTCGGCGCACTCGCTTCTGCTTCACGGCCTTCTTCTGCAACCTGCTTGGGGTTAAATGATAAAAATTACTAGGTAAATATTGTAAAAATAAACTCAAATTCTAATTCAATAATAAAACACAAAGTCAAGGCTCCTTTACAATCGACAAAATTATTAGTCTCATAAAACTGAACGATTTTACTTTAAACATTTTCGGATAAATAAAATGGATTTATTCCCATCTGTCCTGCTGGCCCGGCTGGCACTAACTGTGTGTCGTTTATCACCGAGGTTTTTACAAACAGCTAGGCACATTTTACCACATCTTTTCAGCAAAAAACTATACTATTTAGTATTTACGTCCTTCCCTAGGGTCCCAGCTATGTCCATATTAAAATAGACTATAAAGTAATAAAATAGCGTTATCTTCCTACATACATGATTACCATGTAAATAGTTTCATTTATTTTAATAATAGTAATTAATACAATTCTGAAAATCAGAATTGGTTAGTTTATACACGCAAATGGCGGATTATATCCAGCTTAAGTATTGCGTTATAGTATGGTACATTTTAATAAAAGACGGACTAGAAATTGTTGGCAGTATCGTATCACAATGCGATAGAATTTTCACAGGGAAACTTTTATATTTTAATACTAATAGCAACAAATAAAATAAATTAATGTAATTATACGAACTCGAAAATGTTCGCATTTACATATTAACGATGTAAACCGGTTAGATATCTACAAGTTTACAAAACTGTAGCGAATGTTTTTTGTATGGCAATTGTTAAATACATAGTACATAATAAATAGTTAGGAATTCAATATTTTATTTTATTTATTTGAGGAATTAAACAGAGAAAGAGAGAGAGGAAGAGAGAATAAATAAATACTAAACTAACAATTGTAATCTAAAATTCTTTTGTGGACTAGACTACTGTGAGCAGGGACGAAAAGAAGTCGGTCTTTAAAAATCTTGTTATATTGGTTGGTAAGGCGGCGTAGGGGTCTCTATTTTTTTTGTGGATTTTATTTATTAGGTATATAAGTTTTCGTATGTATCTGTTTAAAACCCTTGTCTAGATTTTATTTCATTTCTGCGTAATTTTTACTGTAGTCATTATCCCCATTACGGTCAACTCCGATTTAGCATATTATTATTAACTAATCGCCGTTCTTTAAACATATTACATACATCTCCCAAGACGACGTATCTTGCAATATTATATATAGTCCGCTCAAAATAGCATTTCAATGTACAAAAATTCGTATAGAGCTGGAAATTAGTAAAGGGCTTAGATACACCATGAATATTGAATAAATCGTATTCTGCATTTCTTCACGAACTGTGGTAGTAGTAGAGTATTTGACACATTTAAAACAATTATTATGTATATTATACCTACTACAATCAACATAGATTTCCGGAGTAAGTAGGTTTAAACGTAACATAACGTCACGCTTGTATTCTCCGAAGGAAAGGGCAGAGCTGTATAGTACACCCACATTTCCTAAGTTATGCTATAGGTCCCAATGTAAAAGGGGGCGAGCTTATTACTATCAACCAGGCACAAAAATCAATAAGTTAAATTTGATCTAAATTAGTATTAACTAATTTTCAACGCCAGTTTTGTTTGCTTAGCCATTTCTAACCCTCTAAATTCAGTACAAATCAAGTATTTATTTACCTAGCTATGACAGCCGCTGTAAAAAATTTCACATTCTTCAACTGTCGGAGCGCAGAAAACAGCTGATTTAGGCTTTCTATTTTGTTTAGCAATTAGCTTGATAGAAGGACCTGAGCTAATAAACAAACTGGGCTTCGTGTGCCATCAGAATTTTACGGAAACCTCCGTTTTTATAGAAAGTTGGAAAAAATATTATTATAATATGTTTTTAATTAATGTAATTTGTATTCCTTGTTAGCCCGTTGATAGGTGTCCAGCTCCACACAGGGATCTCCTGGGTTGATACACTTGATTTTTTATAATTTTTGTCTATCAGTTTGCCTATCTGACAGAAACATCATATTATAATTAATATTGATTAACTTCATATTTGTAAAAACTTGTAAAGTGTCAATTCTCAGTCAATAATTATGTTTTCTGCACTAAACTAATGTTTATGATTGAATGTTATCATTGTAATGTAAAGACAAGGTATATTAAGAGTTTTATAAAAAACAAACACCATGATAGTCGTTAACATAAATAATGACGTCACGTCATGGCCGATAGTGTATTTAGCGTCTCAAAATAAAAGTGACATAGTTAAATGTAAAATCGACATGATAAAGTCTCTATTTTTACTCATTTAAATCGATATATTTTAGTTTCCTAAGTACTGTAGGAAATTATATATATTATTATTATTGGCATTTACTGTATAAATAAAATTTCTTAGACTCAAGTAGCCTATTGGTTAGTTTCAACGGAGACAGACCCCCGGGACCGAAATTTGGCCAGGAGAACATTCTTAATTCTTTATTGTACAGAAAAACATACAGATATATTTTAAACAATAAATTTGATGTACAGAGGCGAGCTTAACTCAAAATTGAGTTTTCTGACAGCAAATCTTTATGTTGTAGAGGGATTTGTTCAAGAGGATAATAAAAGTGTACAACAAAAAAAAAATAGTAGTAATACTTATACTAATTTACAGTGATTATAATAGTACCTACATAAACATACATGACATCATACACAAAGTAAAATACAAATATACATACTTATTATTCAGACTGAGAGGAAATGCTCTTTAATTCTTCTCCTGACGACATCTAACGAGGGACTATCACGCAAGGAGTGTGGAAGCGAGTTCCAGAGGCGTACGGCACGAATTGTGAAAGATTCATCATAGCGACTAAAGGAATCACAAGGACTACGAAAGAGTAGAGAGGAAGCCGTGCAACAGGGTTTACCCCTAGGGACCAAGAATTCTATTGTTCGCGAAGATAGGCCGGAGAATCGGGATTGTGAAGAAAGGAGTATAGAAGAGAGAGGATGTGTGAGGCTCGACGTTGCCGAATAGGCAACCACCTCAACCTAGCTGCATCATCATTATTATTATTGAATAGGTAAAACTGCATTTGTACAAATAGAAGTTCTCGACTTTTTAGTCAAACGTACAGGACCAACGGTTTTAGTTAATACTCTCAAATGTTATTGCTGTAAAACACACTTTTCACCAGTTATAAGCTTTGCCTATAACATGCACGTGTAAAAGTACTGTACGTAGCAGGTCGACATGGCAATCGGTGTATGAGGTTACCGCATATCCGCTCAACGCCCGCGCCATCTTAGTCTTAGAGCTGTAAGAGTCCAGATCGACCGCGTTTATGGATATCGCTGACATTTATCTTTGTTGTTGTGGATTAAAATTACTTCGGCCGCTTCCTCGTTACGTGTATAACAAAATAACCCCTTTTCTAGCGCAGTCAGGTAAAAACCAATAATTCATTGTCCAGCATGATAACTAGCCAGAATAGTATTAGAAACTGTGACATTGAACGTAAACAATTATTAGGACATTGGATACGGCTGCGTTTTACATGAAATAACGAAAATGATTTTGATTGTGATGAAAAAAAATAGGCATTATTATAGAATATATTCTAATTTTACTTATAATAAACCTTATTTAATGAATTGTACTCTTTTTTTGTCGCAAGGTCAAAAAAAAATTCGATATAAACTACCTGGTATGTGTCACTAGAAAATTGCCATGTCGCGTACATTATAGGTAGGTGCATTAAATAACCATAAGGAAGAAAACCATTTTTTACAAATACGTACCTGATGAGGTGAGGATGGTTCACTGCCTTGTGAACTAACAGCAGTAGCTTCTTCCTCCACGCGCGATTCTTCCCACTCACGCGTCTCTCCTCCTTCCGCACCTAAAGGGTTTTAATATAAATTTAGAATACTAATATACTTCAGTGTTAAACTAACAACTTCTTAAATAAAATATATAGTTTACAGATTTATTAGTCCATGATTTGTCCGTGTAGAAAACATCAACGTGTTTTTTCTGGGATTGTTAGCCTATGTGTCAATCCAGGTCACAAACTGCATGCCAAATTTATTCTGATTTCATAAAGTCAGTTTCACGTGATTGAGTCATCAAGCAGTCACATTGAAATTTGTCACTATTACCAGATATTATTTCAAATAAAAAAAAGGTGTCCAACAACAAAATAACAGTTTAATATTAGAAGGAGTTTAATATAATTGCCGTTCCGTACTGAAAAATTAAAATATTTTTTTGGATGATAAAATATATTTATTTCGCGGATTACAGCTTCTCTGCGACGGCTCGGTTATTGGTACACACACATTTCGCCAGTTATGTTTTTAGGTCCCAGACCCTAACATCAGATTCAAGTAGGTAAACCTGCTTACTGGTGCTAAGTACAAGTAATTTAAATCAAAATCTAGGGCGACGAAATCGCAGGCAAACTTTAAAATTTGAGTAATAACTATTTTTTATTAATTAATAAAGAATACATCAACTAATACCGAACTAAGTCAAATGATCGGCGTTCAAGTAGGTCTAGTAATAGAAAAGAAATGGTTGTAGATTGAGACATGATTACAATAAAAATAATAATGTCAAAGTAGAAGATTTGTGGGCGTCAAGTTAACTAAAATTATGATATAGGTATTTACTGTAGAAAGAATTAACGCGATCTTTATAACATAATTCCAATGTAATATGTGATTTGCGTAGGTGCAAATTAAGCGATTGCCACAGGTCGGACGCCGGCCGTATGATTAGCGCGCTGAGTAGTGTGGGAGCGGCAGAGAGTGAGGTACTGACGCGAGTCGGAGAGCTGCAGCGGCGGCGCGGGCGGCAGCGCGGCGGCCAGGTCGGCGTGCGTGTCGTGGTGCGCCAGCGCGGCGCTGGCCTCCGCGAACGTGAAGCGCGCGCCGCCCGCCTGCGCCGCGCCGCCCGGCGGGGACGCCACCGCCTCGCCGAACCTGCGCCCGGTTATTTATTAGTCCAGTCCCGTTACTATTCATAAACCAATTACTTTGAATGTATTAAAAACCTTTTATATCGTGTTTTGGCCGCTTTATTTAATTTGTTCGATGTTCCATTATATTAAAAAAAATCGATCATCGAACTACTTTTATTGCAACAAACATTGCAAGTTAAATAAAAGCTTCTAAAAATAATTGACGTATACTGCAATTAAGCGATAAGGTATAAAATAAAATAAAATAGCTAAATACTGACCCGTCGTTACGTCTTGGTACATAAAGTGTAGGTGTAGACGGAACTATACTATCGTCCCCATCATCTCCGCCGTTGCCTCCTAATGATAAGGTTCCACTCGCTGAAAATATACAGGCATGCTATGAACTATAGTTATTATATGATATATGAAATATAGTTATTATAATAAATGAAGAAGTACGGTAAACTATTCGTCGCCTGCAGGTCATTTCTGCTCCGGTGCCCGATTTGCCTGACGTGAAAAGGGAGGGAGCTTGTTGCTTCCCTCTCTTTTTCAGCCACCTCCTTCGCACATATCAACTCCTAGTAAAAGGAGATGGTGTGCAAAACGCCTAATCTGTACTTGCTTGTAAATCTCCTAAACTAAATTGACTAGTCATCCTCTTGTCTCACCTTGCCAAACTCTTAAATAAACTAAAAAGACAAGGCACATGTGCATATATGTATTTAGAGGGTTAAATGGAAAAAGTATACCTATTTATTAATATACAACATATTAGTTATGCATTCAAAAAGCGCTAGTAAGGGTTGGAGCTGAAGGTTAAGTATAAAAAGGGATTCAGCATCAGTAGGGTCCTGAAGCGGGAGTGGTTAGAGGCTAGTGCACGTACGCTCGGTGCCGCTGCTGATGGCCTCGATCTGCGGGCCGGCGGGCGCGGGCTCGGCGGCGGCGCGCGGCGACGCGGCCGGGGACTCCTGCACACACACCTTACGTCACTACGGGACCTCGTCTGGACTGATACTTTTAAATATTTATCTATTTATATATTTTGGGAATTCTTTGCAATTTCAGTTCTCTTTTGAATTTAATCGCTCTGTGTTTTGTCATCACGTACCTGACGAGCAGTATTATCTCCGTCGTCTCCTTCTACTTCTTCTTCTTCCTCACCTCCTTCGACCTCTTGTTCCTCTTCCATATCATCCTCGTCCTCTTCCCCTTCCTAAGGAAGAGATAAATTTAAATTATACTACCAATTTACATTGTACCTTTCAATGAATAGGGATGTTGGCTACATTCACAATTAAGTTGGATATAAATAACTGTTAATCCTTTCTTATTTATATACTTGTAACAACCGTCATGACGCTCACTGAGTCACTTCACTTGCTTTACTAAAATTGTTCAGTTTACATCGAATAAAATAGTTATTCTTGCTCTGTGCATTCCTGCAGTTATTAATCACCGAATCTCGGATATTCCGTAACACTAAGGATGCACGGGTTTCTGAAGACATACCCTATACATAGTGCCGGTGCATCGCTCATCATCCTCCTCTGAGTCAACTACGATGACGCCTTCGTCGTCTTGATCACAGCGGGACGAAGTCGGTACTTGATATTCTACTTCCACTGATCGTTCAAATCCCTGAATAAAACAATATCTCGTTAAATTAGAATCAACATAATATTAATACAATCCTATAACTAAACCAACCCATTGCTAGTATCATACAAGGAAAGAAATGATAGATTACCATGCTTACTTACTTTTACAACAAAGTTTCTAGCATGATTTACAACCTAGTGATACAGGTTTGACTCAGTACAGGTACCTAATATTTCATTACCTATGTTATTTTAAGATTTATAATGTATTTTACCTATTGTATTCAAATAAATTTTCTATTATATTCTAACAACACTCTTTCCTAAATTCAAATGTATGCATGCACTAACAGAAGGCATGAATGTAGATTAAGCATACGACCATGTGACCTCAAAATTTGGACAGGATATCCAAAATCAACTAGTCTAGTTAGTACCAGCTGAAAGTTTTTGCCGCATACAGTATAACGTACTTGTACCCTTGTTCTCTTAGCAGCGAGAGGACGCTGTTGTAAGCGGCGCTTGGGCGGGCGCGCGTCGGGCGGCGCGTGGGACGTGCTGACCCCGGGCGGCGCGTGGGACGTGCTGACCCCGGGCGGCGGGTGCGAAGTACTGACGCCGGGCGGCGCGTGCGACGTGCTCACTCCGGGCGGAGCGTGCGACGTGCTCACGCCCGCAGGAGCGTGGGAAGTGCTCACGCCGGCAGGCGCGTGCGAAGTGCTCACGCCAGCAGGAGCGTGGGAGGTGCTGACACCGGCGGGCGCGTGGGAGGTGCTGACGCCGGGCGGCGCGTGCGACGTGCTGACACCGGGCGGGGCGTGCGACGTGCTGACGCCGGCCACCGGCTGCGAGGTGCTGACCCCGGGCGGCGCGTGCGAGGTGCTCACGCTGCCTGACGCTTGTGCGGCGCCACCTGACGTTGCACTTCCCGAAGTAGTTCCTTTGTAATGGTAATGAAAAACTAGTGGTAAGTATAACTAATATATAATTACATTAGCTTATACCCGGGACTTCGCCCCGCGGAGTTCGATTAAAAAACCTGTAGGTAGCAGCAGTAAGCAGATTTACTTGATTGAATCTGATTTCGTTAACCATTTTATGGGTTGTTATGCTTTTCTCGCGGATCCCTAAATATTTTCTAAATTAAAAGTAGCTTTAGATACTCCTTATAACATCAGCTATTTTCCAGTGAAAGTCTCGTCAAAATCCGTCCAACCGTCGCAGAGAAACTGTATCCGGCGAATTTGCAGCGTTTTTAAATTTTTCCGCGCAACCCTTAAAAAAACCCTAAATATTCTTGAAATTAGAAGTCTTATATCAGCTATCTGCCGGCGAAAGTCCAATCAAAATCTTTCAAGCCGTGACAGAATCTCAGACCAAGTATATGATAGACCGGTTACATACATACCTACACACAAAAACTCACTTACACACGCTACAGCAACACTATACATAAATACAACAGTCTGAGAAGAGTTGTATAGTCCTACGTGCTTATTATTATTATATAGCCACCAGGCTATATGATAGTAATATACTTTTAGAGGTTTTTTCATTCATGTTTTTCATGAAAACCTACCAGCTCTCTAAATGAAATCAAATTAAAATTTAGATTTAGTTTTTAATTATGTACGGTAGGTTCCATTGTGACAGAAATAAAGAATCATAGTAACATATTTTTTAATACTTTCCGAATCCAATAGTTACTTTCAGTAACCGTAAAACGATAATAATACAATGTACAAGGCCTATAAAGTTTTCCGCGTTTTAGCGACCAAAGGCGATGATAAGATTGAGGAACTGCAAGAGGATTTCCTTAGTAAAATACAATACCGGTAAGGGATACTGATGCGGCTGGTGTTGGCACACTGGGCGCAGCTGCCGAACTTGCCGCGGCTACACCTGTCACACTTCCAGACGCAATTCCACTGGGTTGCTCAATGCGCGGCATCACCATAGCGACCGCCTGTAAAAAAAAAGGATTGTTGTATTAAGAGGTGTAAGCAGAGTACACCACACATTTTCAAGAAATAACCAATTTCGGATCAGGCACGACCTTAGACTTGCTTGATCATAAGTTTAAGTGTGGATGATGAATTAGATGGTACTACATCTCTGGATGTAGTCAGTTGTCATACCAGTGACATAACTAAAAAAACATAAGCCTGATTTTAATCGATAAATATAATATTGGTATTTCAGTAACTTAATGATGACTGTCATTAAATGCGCTATATTGCATATCTAAATATAATATATCATTCTACTGTACATGTGATTGTCTAACTTCTCCTAGACCGATTTGGATTCAATTTTGTGTGAATGTTTCAATGGGTTCCTGGATGGTTGGGCTGGAGTGGCGCTACTTTTCCACGCAAGACGTCGTCTGCCGGGTCCGCTAGTAAGTATATATGATTACTTTATACTATTTAAGTTAATTATCTAGTGAAAAGGTTTTATTGTTTCAGTTGTATAATCGATTACTTAAAATCGTTACGTTTTTATTTCTGTCCTGATCTTTTCCATCCTTCTCCAACCACACTTTTCAAAAGCTGCTAATCTTTCCCCCATCTCTTTAGGTTAATGTCCATTCTTCACAACCATATAGCGCAATAATCCACATGTACGTTTTAATTAATCGTTTATGGATACTCTTCTAGACATTACCTTTAAATAATTGTTTCTTTCGGTTAAAGGCTTGCGTAGCCTTAGCAATTCTACCTATAATATCAGGTAAACATGTCGAGTCATGCGCTAGCTTACCAAAATATTTGAAGTTGTTTACCTGTCCTATTTGAGTGTTGTTAAGATGGACACGTCTGTATGTCGTTGGGGATTTGGAAGTTAAAGTTTTTGTTTTGTAACATTAATTTTAAGTTTAAAATCTTTAAATGTTGTGTCCATAACTTGCAAAGGCGTCTTTGAGTTAGCTGTAATTTTCCTTTACTAAATCTTGTTTTATATCTATGATATTATACATTTCCTCAAATTCCCTACCTGCATACCCCATGATTTGTTTAAAACTACTGCAGTTCGATTGGTGCCTTGTTTTTCTCCAGTATAAATATTGCAAATTAAATAACATAATTAGGCCCTAAACCGCCATGTTTAATAAAGCGTAACTCGGATAGGACTAACATTTGGAACCTAGCGCCATTCAAAATCTGGTTCAGCCAAAAAATGCTAATCCAACAATGTATCACACATAGCTTTTGGTGGGTGATAACAAAATCCTTTTTTGTTAACAATTCAGATTCAACTAAAGAATCTGTTTACTGCTGTCACGTACAGGTAATTTTAATCGAAATCGACGGAAACAAAGTCCGAATAAGCAAGATAATAAAGATTCCAACATGTATCAACTAACGTTTGTAAACCTGGGGATTTACTAGTAAAACATTCTAACCTGTTGAGGTGCTTGTGAATGTGATGAGGGTTGTGCTGTACTGTCACTAGAACCTGAACTGGCCATGCCAGCGTCACTGGTATCCATATCCTGAAATTTTCAAGCCCATACTTATTAATATGTATTTAATGAACAATTTTATAATTACATTAATTTAATCATAATGGAGTCAAATCAATCCATATGAAAAAAAAAAGTGAAAGTATTTTAATTATCAATCATTCATAGCTGTACCTAAACGAATATTAAACAAAGTATCTTAGAATAAGGTATTTTTCTTATTATATCGATATTTAAGTTGCAACACTTGTTTACATATTTAAGTAACCTGTGTTTTGTTACTATGGATCATTAGTTTCCGAAGTGGACAAGGTGGAACTTCAGGGGTCCACGGGAGACTCGACGAATGTAGACCACATTGGCGTGACAAAAAATGAGGGTTCACAAGTCGAGGTCCACGAAAATTTATCTGCTTTCGATAGTGAAGAATTAAAATGTTGGCTTACAACTCAATCTAATCTTTTCTTTTGTCGAGTTTTGAGGATATGGTAGAAATTTTGCTGCAGGAGGTTCACCGGAATCAGCAAAATTTGAAAGTCGTTTATGAGGAAAAACCTGTGCTATAGAAGATACTTATTTACTAATTGTAAAGCTGTGTAGTAAACTCTGCCACTACCAACACCTATTTCAACATAAAATGCAACCAGGGTACTAAAAAGAGATGTGGAGAGAAAGATCGTAATATTATTAATTATTGGTTATTGTCACGGTAAGATTCATTCACAGGTAACATTCCGAAAGTAAGTACAGGTAACATTCCGAAAGTATGTACAGATAACATTTACGTGGTTCCTGTTGCTTACACATTAACCAATTTGCTGACTATTTTTTGACAGTAGACTAACCTGAGTAGATTCTGGTGGTGCTGTAGATGCTGCAAGAGCGGCACGAGGAAGAGGACGCGATGACGAGGCTGGCATATACTCTGTTGTATGAGCATCGTGAGGAGCAGTAGGGCCCACTTGAGCCATGGGCCGGATCGAAGCTAAAGGTGTCTCACCTCCGCGCCGGCTCGCCGTTACGCTTTGTTGCGCCACCCCTGCCGATGTTATTTATATGTTACTATGACTGTATATCAATATTTAGACTGAGATATTTAGTATAGTAGTAGAATATATTTGCATTTTTTATCGAAAGTAATGTACAGACCGCAATTATCTGTAAGTATTATATTGAATAAATGTTAAAAATTATTTTATTTGTAGTTTATTATAATAAATGGTAATGGATTAATGGAAATGAACTCACCAGCCATTGGTTTTATGTTTGCTGTGGGTGGATCCGTAATGGTTTTCTCAGTTGTCGTTTGTTGTTTAGATGCTGAAGCTTGGCTAGCTAGTTGCCGCTGAAGCATAGTAACTTTTTGATGTAGCGCTTCGACCTCTCTACTTTTTTCTGCTTGAGTTTCACTGCGTTCTTTCTCTAATCGTGAAAGACGACCTTCATATTGCGATTTAATCAGTGCTAATCTCACATCTTGTTCATCGCGTGTACTTTGCTCGATTACACCTATTTTATTACGAGACTCATCCAATTCTCGACTTAAAGAATTTTTGAGTTCAGTCAACTGAACTATTTTACTTTTAGCTTGCTTTAATACTTGTTTAGACTTTTCTTCTTTCTCCATATTTGCAGACCTTAGTGTTTCTAATTCTTGTTTTAATTTTTCTGTGTTAGCCTTTTCAGTTTCCAGCTTAGCTTGAAGTTCATTTATTTGTTCTTCGAATTTTTTATTACTTTCTGTTATTGCCGCGTCAGCAGCGGCAGCATCGCCCTCATTTTTTTTCTTCTCTTCTTCTGCAATCTTTACCAACTCCTCATACTGTGCTTTGTATTTTTTGGCAATTTTTCTTATCTGGTTTTCTTTATTTCTAATATCAATTAACGAAGCATCCTTATTAGAAAGTTCCTCCGTTAATTTCGTATTCGAAGCAACAATTGAAGAATGCTCTGCTTTGAGTTTAGTTACCTCTTCAGTAACGCGCGTCATATCATCCTTAAGAGTCTGTAACTCTTCACTAAGTTTCTTGTTTTCTTCTGCCAAACTGTTTTGTTGTCGTGACAATAAGGAGTATTGTTCCTCTAGCTTAGACTTTTCCACCTTAATAGCGCTTAGATCCTCATTTAATTTCCTTACATTTTCTTTTTCGTTAGTCAACATTTTTGCTAAAGTTTCCCTTTCATTCTGAAGACGTTTCCAATCTTCTGGACTTGTTTTGTTGGCACGTTCAACTAATGCATTTACTCTGGTTCTCCAACGCGCACAATCGGCTTTCAACGAAGTGTTTTCTGATAACAATGTTTCATTTTTCGATGAAAGATCAGATATTTTATCTTGCAAAGGTGCTAATTGAGCTTCCATTGCCTTAGCTGTAACAACAAGCTCCTCGACGCGAGCTGACAATACATCACGCTCTTCTCTTAATATTCTATTACTATCTGTTAGTGCATTTAATGTTTCAACTTTCCGTAATATATCAGATTGTTTGTTTACGGTAACCATACTTACTTCCGACTTTTCTCTTTCCGCTGCTAAAGTTAATTTTGTATCATCAAGTTGTTTTTCAGCTATCTCTAACTGTGATTTTAGTCTCATAGTTTCAGCTTGTAGAATATCAAATTTAGCCATAGCAATATCTTTCTCCTTTCTTAAAAACTTAACAATTTGGAATAGTTGTTCTGATGATTTACCATCTTCTTCACTTACAGAGATATTAATATTAGAATCATTAGCAGACTCATTCATACTCTCTGATCGTGATCTTGATGCATGGGTAACTGAAAGTTGAGTACCTAAAGCTTGTATTTGATCATGTAAAAGAGCATTTTGATCATTCAAATCTTTCAAACGCTCAGTTAGTTGCTCGTTTTCGCTCATTAATATCTTTTGTCTATCAAGCCATGATTTCTTTTCAGTTTCCAAATCTTCTACAGCTCTATTTTTTAATGCTGTCAGTTCATTAATTTGATTTTGTGCCTTTAATACTTCTTCCTTAACTTGAGATAAAACTTGTATGTCACTGGAATGTAAAATCATTTCATGAGTATATTTATCTTCAGCATGTTGGACTGCTTCTGACAACTTGGTAATTTCCGCCCGTGCGGTTTCTAGTTCTGCTCGGTATCCATCAGCATTTAATATAGCATTATTTAGTTCCTCTCTAATATTATTCAATTCATTTTTCAATGCACTGTTACTGTTAGAATGTTCACCATTGGCGTGTAGAGATAGTTCAGCTTCTAGCTCCGAACATTTATCCTCTAAACTCTGCAATTTACTTGTGTAGTCAGACAATTTAGCTTCTGTCTCTTTTTTATAAGATTCATATTCACTGCTTAGAGATTTTAATTCTTTTTCAGCACTTTCTGAAATGTCACAATATTGTTTTATATGTTCTTTTGCTATGTTTAGTTGCTCCTGAACAGATTTTAATTCTTCTTGTTTATCAGACAATTTATTTTCTAAATCTCTTATTTTCTTAACTGTATCACATGAACCATCAGTATTTGGAGAAAGTGCCACTTTTAGTTTTTTTGTAAGTTCTTCATTAGACTTGCTTTTTTCGGTTAAATCTTGTCTCATTTCAGATATCTCTTTTCTTAAGATGTTTGCTGCTTGCTTTTCTTCTTGCATTCTTTCTTTAGCGGTATTGGTTTGTCGTTCAAGATGAGCCGCCAACTCTCTAAAACGATCTTGTTCTTCTTGTAACCTTCTTCTTAATGCAGAACATTCTCTTGTAGCCTCATCTAATCTTGTTTCAATTTTGGCTCTATTTTCAGCCTCTACACGTTCCAAACTAGCTTTAATTAATTCCAAATTTTTTAACAACAGGGACTGCCCTTGTCTTTCTCTATTGAACATTTCTTTTTCGGTCTGAAGACGTAGTTCAGCATCTTTAACCAATTTAACTTCAAGTTTTAAGTTCTCCAGGTGTATTTCGGCAGCAGCAAGTTTACTTTGAGCATTTAAAGTTTCATCTCTTAAATGTTGAAGAGAAACTTCATGCTTTGCAATGGTGGCGTTATATGCTTTATTTTTTTCTTCTAATGAAGTTATTTGTTTCTTATAAGTTGTGATGTTAGTTTGCAAAATTTTAAGTCTTTCATTATTGTACTCCGAAGTTGAGGCGCACTTGCTGTTTGCAGCAGTAAGTTTTCCGATTTCTTGTCTCATATTATCTATTTGATCAAACAACATTCTTTCGTTAGTGACTTTTTCTTCTTTATATGTCTTATATTCCTCTTTCAACATTTCTAACTGTTTTTCTGTTTCTTTATACTTTATTTCATATTGTGTTAATTCTGGTATAGGAGCCTTAACTACATTTTCTGGTGTCGAATCCATTGAATATATTCCACTCTTCTCTAACTCCACAACCTCAGATGCAGATAATTCATGGCGTTTACCTTTCATGTGATCATGGTATAACTTCTTAAACATGTCTCTTTGTCTTATTAGGCCATTGACCATTTTTGTTTGACGTTCTTGCGCTTCTGTTAACTCAATTACTCTATTCTTCAAAGATTCAATTTTGTTTTGCATTTCACCACTCTCAAACTGTTCCTTATGACGTTCAAATTCTTCTTGCTTTTCAGTCATTTCACGTATCATCCGCAAAAGTTTTTGATTATTTGACTGTAATTCTTGAATATCACTAAATGTTACTAAAGTTTTAGAGATTATTCGTGATGAGCTTAAATCTGATGAATTTATAGTGTTAGAAGCTGTATGCGCAGAATCGTGATCACCATTTGGTAAAAGACCTCCTCGACTATGTTCAATTTCTTTCAACAAGAAACAAACTTGTCGGCCCAAGTCAGCTAATTCACCTTTAAGTTTGGAATTTTCTCGACTATAGTGATTGGCTATTTTAGATGATTCGCTGTAATCGTCTCGTAGTCTATTGCATTCTATTACTAGAGAATCTATTTGCTGAGACAAAGCAGTATTGCTTTCTAATGCTTCTTCAAATTCGGATTTTTGTTTTTGTAAGAGAGGCGCTTTTTCCTCTAATTCTTGAACAATTGTGTTGATAGTGATATTAAGTCTCCTATTTTCTTCTTTTTCTTGGGCTAGTTCCTCAGTTACTTTTACGAGCTGAGAATATATTTGTGTTAAAGACATACCAGATTTCAAAAGTTTACTAGCTGTTGCTGCAGATGGTGCTAAATCACTTAAAGCCATATCAAGATTTTGAGCATTAGCAGCTTTCAGCAAATCGTTTGCATGTTCTAATTCATTTTTTAAAGATGTAATGATTTCATTTTTCTTTTCCATTAATTCTTCATGATCTAAATCAGCTTGTTTATATTTCGTTTCTAATTCACCATATTTTTCAGTAGCTTCATTTAATAACTTTTGTAACTCTGAAATACCTTCTGTCAATTCTAAAGTTTTTGCTTCAGCATCATCATGCATGGTTTTAAATAAGTCTGCCAGTTTAGTTTTGGCATCTAATTCTTTTTTGTAATTTTCTGTCATCTTATTTTCTATTTCCCTTTGTTCCATTAATCTTTGTGTAAGATTTTCAGCACGATTATTAAGACTTTTCTTTACATCATTTAACTGCGTTATAGTTTCATTAGCAGCATTCAACTCCTCAATTTTTTCAGCCAACTGTGTCTCCAAATTTACTGATCGACTGGTATTGTTTAATCTTACAGTTTGTAATTCTGAAGTAAGCCTATTCACTTCTTCTGTCAACCCGGCAATTTGAGAATTTAGTAAAGTTCGTTCTTGCTCAATACGTTTCTCACGATATTGGAGTGAAAGTTCTTTGCTTTGTATTTCATCATTTAATGCTAGTGCTTCACACTTAGCATCAATTGCAGCACGTAGTTGTTGAGACAGTGTTGATTCACTGGCAGTAAGTCTTTCAACTTCGGCATCACGCCTTTGTAATATCCTTGTCAAGTCATTTCTTTCATCAACAGCCGCATCCCTAGAACTTTTGAGTGATATGATTTCATTTTCCAGGCGTAGTATTTTATCTCGTGCCTTTTCTAATTCGGTGTTCAAGGATTCAACTTGTTGTGTCAATTCAGTTATTGTTTCATCAGATGTTGACAATTTCTTCACAGCATCATCATATTTAGCTGAAACTTCCAATATTTGGGCTTCCAATGTAGATACTTTATCGCCTGAAAACATGAAAGTTAATGGTATGTTTAAATTTAGAAATCTTGGCTTCCTTTAAAGCCTTGTTCAAAATAAAGATTGAAAAAGAAAACATTTTTTTGTAACAGGTTTCTATTTTATCTAATGTTCAATCCTTCCTTTCCATCACTTTAGAACTAAGTTATTATTTGTAAATTTTATTTTATTAGGAAAAAGTACAGCTAAGACACAGATAGTACAGACTTTATTTATTTATTGGCAAAACTCATATATGTTTATAGCTAAACATAATTATATGAGTTCTTCCAATAAGTCCACCTTACAGATGGGATATGCAGAAGTTTGTGTCTTCTTGAAGGTACACGAAGACCGAATTTTCTCGTTAATTCTGCAGTCTGTTGTACCCTTTGCTAAGTTGAATTAAAAGATCATAATATCTACTATTTTTCTTCACTTAGATAGAGGGAGGATATGAAATTTCATGACATGCTAGAATAGTTTGGTAGAAGGGTTTTAGATCTATGTTGAATATACCTTAACAATTTTAATGTGTTCAATGTAAATGGTGTAATTGAGGGTTCAGGCGGGTGTGAATTTGTAGCATTTTTAATAGTTCTTACTTGGCCTATTTTCATGTTGTCCGCAAATAATAGAATTTTAGAGTAAGAGGTATATAAAGAAATGTCGATTATGAATATGTTAAATAAAAGGGGCCCCTGCAAGAATCCCTGGGGAATTCCTGATGGGATAAATGTAGATTGTGTTGTATAACAACTTAGGACAACAGTTTGACATCTGTTTTTTACTTGGATGTGAACTAAGTGAAAAGATTGCCACTAATACCTACAGCCGTTAACTTCCGTAAGAGTATAGAATGGTCTAAATAATAAAAAGCTTTGCTGTAATCTGAATATATAATGTCTTGTGCATGCTGTAACATACAATCTGTTAGGTAGTTGCTAGGACCTTGTCCAAAATTTTCTGTGCAGAAAATAACACCAAGTTCATTATGGTATTAACACCAACACACCTCTATTTAAGAAGATGTAACTACTCTTCTACTTCTTATTGTATGGTAGATGAACAACCTTGTATCAGTGTTTAAGCCGGCTTTAGGCTTCTGACATGGCCTACACGCCATTTAATAATCTCTTAGGTGTGCCGGTTTCCTCACGATGTTTTCTTATACCGTTTTTAGCAACTGATAACAAATGTATAATATGCACATGAATTCGAAAAGACATTGGGGGCGTGCCGGGGTTTTAAACTTTCGACCATTGACTTTAAAAGTAAAAGTCTTATCAAATTTTTACACGCTTTATATTAGCTTCACTTGTATGTATGTTTGTAACCGACTTCTTTGGGCGCGATTTTGACCCACTTTAAACGGCTAGATTTCGTTCAAACTTTGTAGATTTATCGAGGACCGATGACAATACACTAATTTGAAGAAAAAAATAGAAAATAAATAATAGTTTAAAAAAACTAAAAAACACGCTTTTTATCGAAAACCGAACTAATAAATAGGAAATAAGTTTTAATCAATTTAAATTAAGAATATTGTTAAAAATTTCAATAAATATAAATTAATAATAGTGTGAATAAAAAAAAAATATTTTATTAAAAAAAAGTGTGGGGTGCATGGTGTCAATAGTTATAAATATTTTATTGACAGATATGAGTAGAGTGATTATCATTTTGATAATATCTTAAAAAGCACCCCACGCTTTTTTTATTACATTGGGACCTAAAAACATAACTGGCGAAATGTGGGTGTACTATATGTGCACCTCTGTCTACACCTACGGGGAATACAGGCGTGATGTTACATTTTTTTTAATATTTTCGACATGTCCTGCCACAAAGACTTCCCTTAACAACCAACATACATTAAAATCCCCACTGCTCAATAGAAGTTTACTGTTTCTCTGATTATTTCTATTTTAGCCTATTCCATAAAAATACTATATTTTTTTACCTACTTGCTATTCTTACCCTATTTAGACACTATAGATAGCCAAAACTCTGTATTCATTCAGCCAAAGCTGGACTTTGTCAGTTACAAGAAAATTCTTGAAAGCTGAAGTTTGATCGATTTTAGTACATTTTTAGTGTCTAGTTTAGTTACAGTATTCTGACAAAGTCAAATTAATATTGTGCCCTTTTTCATCAACTTTAAACTTATCTTCTGACATTTCTCCACCCTGAGTTAGTATGGTGCCTAATATCTCATTCATCTATAAATTTACAACAATTGCATATCAATAAAATGTATAATTATTGTTAATAAATAAAAACTAGTCAAGGTGCAAGTTAAACTGAGGTACCAAGGGTTCTGTACATAACATAGCTCTAACAAAAAGATAAACTGAATTGATTATCAAATCTCTCTTCTCAGATCTTTTGATTATGTTAACTTAGAAGTTCCATTTTTTCACAGCTCCAAGACAGCAGACCCAAATATTTGATGTTAATCTCTACTTTACACCTTTATGCATTCTTGAGAAAAAGAGGTAGACAGACCAACGGACAGACAATCAAATGATTCTGTTCCATTTAAGGTAAGAAACCCTAAAAATATGTAGGTTACATACATCCTATTTTCCAGGACAAATGAGATGAAGTTAGTTGAACTTCTGCTACTTGTTTGTTCTTGCTTTCACTGAAGTGAATAATTATTTTATTTTGCACTGTATAGTTAGTGTTTTTTTCATATGATGTAACAAGTATAGCATGTAATTTTTAATAAAAGAGCAAAAACAGCATTAATGTGAAATAATATTTTTATGACAACCATAATTAGTCATTACCTACTGACCCAAATTGCTCTAACTTTATTTTTAATCTTTCCTAGAGCTCCACCGCCTTCCTTCACAATATCTTTGTATATTTATGGATCTAACTTCAGTGATTGTAAATTTTCTACCAGTCACTAATGATTCTGTTTAACATTCAGATTAATTGTGATAAAAGAAATTAAGTGTTACTAGTGGATGCAAATGGCAAGTTGTCGTTCATTATGGCTGTTAGTTCCTTAGATCAACATTGCATGTCTTCCGGCTGATTATGATGATGATGATTTTTACAAACATTTCAAAAACGAATATACTTAGACATTTTAAAAATAGTAAGTAATAATAGTAGTAATAAAAGTAAGTAATAATAAAGTAAACATTTGGTAAAAATCATCCTTATACATTCCATTTGATGTTTTTTTATAGATTGTAATGATATAATACCTAGTTTCAGAATTGAACAGAAGAATAAGATTAATTCAATGAATAATTAATTTAACTATTTGGATATTTTCCAATTGATTTATTTTCTTATACCTTCCTACTAATAATATTAATAAAGTTGAATGGTTAAACTTTATTGGTTGACTAAATAATATCATCATCATGACACTATTAGTTTTTGGAGGTTTCCAATGTGATGGAGCACATTTAACTTTGGATACCTTTGTTTGACTAACAAATATCTAAGTAGCCAAACTGTTATGCTATAGTTTAAGAAACGGGTACATAGTGCATTTTTAGTACGGCTTGCGGTAAACGTAGGAAATATATTATTTTCAAATAGTTGTTACTGACACCAACGTAAAATTATTTATCAATAGTCATAATTATATGCTCGTTTTTGTAAATGTAATAATAATGTAGTTGTGTGGAGTAAATACAACATGCACTACTTTGTAAACTCTGTGGGAATAATAAAGGTTTAAGCAATCAACAACTTTTATTAGGTTATCTATTCAGTATATATCTACAAACAATGCAATGTATAATGACTAAGAAAAGTGCTAGAAAACCTCACGACAAATAGAACGAATTAATTCAAGTTACTTTCCTCCAGTACGGAAAAGACGAAATCCTAGCAAATAAAATCCTGAATAACGTGAATTGAAAATGAAGCATTGAGTGAAAGCGTCAGAAAACACCGGTTCACTTACCTATCTGGGACTTGTTAGTTTCATGCAGCGCTTTGGCTGTTAAATATTCTCCAAATTTTTGATCAATGTATGCGTTGATCTTTTCTGCAATGGGGTTGGACAAATTAGCAATTTCCTCGTGTGATAATACATTCTCCAAATGATTTTTTGCACCGGCTTCAGATTCAGCGGCCTCCATTTTCGACCGATATCCACTGGTACTGCTACTGGTGCCAAAGACAATAAAATTAAAAAACTACTACTCCGACTTCTAAGCATAGATTATACAATTAAACCTTCTAAAACACTCTTCTGAGTAATACTTCCACAGACTAATTATTAAAGATTGTAGGCGGGAAGTACCAGAGTATACAACGTATCCCATAGATAAAGGAAAAAACTATGCTTGCAGGTGTATTATCCTTATTCACTTAATTTGCTTTTCAACTCTGCTGTGCAACTTGTCGGGCACTAATGATCTGACCATAAATTTACCACTTAAAATCTTGAATACCTTCCTACATACGGAATGCAGTTAAAGTATTAAGTATGGCCCTATGGCCACAGTTGTTAACAAAGAATATAATTCTCTGTCTAGATCAGCATTCAAAAAATAAGTATCTTTAGCACCTGGTAACCTGTAAATTGGCCGTACGCGTCGTCGGTCTAAGCTAGCAGATGTGCGTGCGGCAATAATAATCTATTGTTCACATTTTGTCAGAAAATAAGTAAGATCTGGTAGCTGTGGGATCTTAGTCTATAATAATATGTCCAATCATGGGTAGACTATATAGTTATATACTTCGGGATTTCAGGAAACATTATACTATACTCTTTCATTGTCGATCCTGGAGATCCATTCTAAATATTGGTCAAATAATTTTAGAAATGGATGGATACTCCGGATATGACCCGAACATGCAAAACAAATAATTATTTATTATTTTATTAAAAAAAAAAAATAAGTATATAAATCACGTATAAGTATATAAATGATATATATTCATTTAAACTTAATTTACAGTCTGTTCGAAGCCCTTGGTGCGCGAGTTCAACTCGCACCTTGACCGGTTTTTAATATGTAAAAACTTATAATACACAAATCAATGGGCTTCACGTATATGGTAAAAAAATGGATAAATTTCTATGATAAATAAGATTTTCAATTTAACAGTTCAGTTTAGAGTTCGCAAAACGCTCGTCGTGGTGATCTATTGGTAGACATACCGTATTTGTATGCACAAGGATGCAGGTTGAAACCTAGGCAAGTATTTATGTGACCTTTTAAAGCATTAGATTCTTAAGAAATAAATATGAAACAGGGAGGGACGGGGTCGGTTTATAATACTTTTTTTTCTTATACGGTGGGGTCAAAACTTAGCAATAATTAAAATATCGATCTATAGTAGTAGGTTATTTAGATTAAAGTTTATCATATAAATTCTGTCCTTTTATGCAAGTCGTCCCGCCATCTGGCCAGAGGTCCCGCGTTAAGGTTAACAAGACACTGTCTCCACTCCAGAACATGCTTACTCCAGCGGCTATCAGTAATATATAAAAACTCGGGCACTCTTATATATTAGTTTTAACCTGGTCAAACCACTCAGTGGGTGAAATGAAATGGGTATGGGATAACTGGGTTGTAACTCACTTAGGGCTTAAATTTCACCCGGGTGATTACATCTCTAGGCATAGCACAGTGTTACGCTGATTACGCATCTCTAGTTTGATGACAGTTTTGCACTGACAGCTTGAATTTGATGTAATACTATTATCATTTTGTGCGTTTTCAAAACTAAAAATAATTCATTTTATTTTACTCACTTACGTTTATACCTGCAATATAAAATGAACAGTGTTTACGTCGTGTAAGTTTAACGTAAATTTACTTGACTATAATCTTTACATACTATTGTCAATTAAATATCATTTTGATATAAAACGATATCCAATATGTATTTATAACCCATCAATCCAATAAACTTTTGTAGCCAGCAAATTATTATTTTCTGCATGACAGTCATTTGACTGAGTAAGTTTAGTTTGAAATTTATAAAAATGGAAGAAGAACAATGTTTGCATGAGTGTGAAAACTACATTCAGAGTCACAATATTTCATTACTATTTAAAGATTGTATAGTGCAGTTATGTGTAAACAAACCTGAAAACCCTGTGTCTTTTTTGAGACAATATTTCCAGAGATTGGAACGGGTAAGTTGCTACTACTTGTAGTCAATGTTATTGTGATAATGTTCTATTGTACTTATGCAAATTAATATTGTTCAATAATAAAATATGTTACTATATTCAAACTTGTCATGTATAAATTAACAACTAGCTTTACTTAAGTAAGGTAAAATCCAGTTTTTTTTTGTGCTCAAGCATGCTTGGCCTGCTAAATATGTAGTGGGGGGAAAAGCCCTGATTGAATTTAAATTACATGAAGTATTGGTGATTTTTAAGGAAATATTTGAATTTATATGCAATTTTTCCTGTATTGTGTTAATCATAGATACCTACTTGTTTTGTTGAGTTTAATATATTAGGAGCTCAAGTGTTTGAACAACAATAATAATGATGTCCTAATAATATTATAAATGTGGATGTAAGTATATTTGAATATTATCACCTGTCAAGTGCCACATACCCTTACAAGATACAGCTCAATTGTGATTGTGGTCTCTTTTACATAGGCTAATCAAAAAGGAAAACTGCATTACCAAATGGCACAGTGAGTTCATTTTGTGTGTATCAGATTGTTAATCTATACATATAATAAAATTGGAGTTTCTGTTCATAACAAAAATAACAGCTTGAAACTGAATGCATATGACTATACATTTATAACAAATATGTATTTTTTTTGTCTGTTCCTGCTAATCTTGGTAACGGCTCAGGTTTTAAATTTCGAAAATGTTTTCCAATAGGTAAATCTGCCTACTGCTAGTACAGGTAGAGCTAATATTAATTGAAATCCATGAGGACAAAGTCCTGGACATAAGATAGTCATTTATAAATACAAAAAGAGCAGCCTTATGACAGTGTCAACACTGCCTATGAGTTTATGTATTATAGTATTAATAGTATGTATATATTGTAGTTTGCAATAAATAAAACTAAATAAATGTATCATATTTCATATTACCTATTTTTGTCCAGTGAGGCAAGAATAGAATATATTGTATAAAACACATGACACATCCATAATGTTTGTTATATTTGCTAAAGGAACAAGCTAAGGCGGCTCAGGCTGCAGCTGCTGCTTCAGAAGGTGAGGCAGATGGAGAACTCTCACCTCTGCCTGTTCCTGTAGGACAACCACAACGCAGACGTGGTGGTATTAGTGCTGAACCAGTAACTGAAGAAGATGCAACCAGCTATGTTAAGAAAGTAAGTGAATTAGTTATTTTTCATAAATTTTTATTTATATTTTTTTTGTTGGAAGTAGTACATAATATGTAATATGGTGAGATCTTATTAATATATTTGGAATTATTGGTTCTGCCTTTAAATTGTAGACTAAGAAGGTCCAATCTAAAGACCAACCTGAAGGCCTATTAAAATATTTGTGAAATATTTTTAGAAACTGCACAGATAGTTCTAAAGATATAAAATAAATAAATAGTATTGAAGAACTACCTCATTGGTCTAGTGATTGCTAAACAGGACTGTGGAGGATAAAGTCCTGGGTACAGCACATGCTAGTAACCAGTACCAACCACTTTGCCCAACCTGGTTGGTTTTATCTACTAGGTTATACTCAGAGCACGAAGCCTGGATTTATACCTGGTTGACAGCAATAGACTCGCCCCATACTACATTGAAACTTATAACATATGTGATGTTGTTTTTATAGTCAGTATCAAAAATGATTTTTTTTGTTACTATTTTAGGTGGTGCCAAAAGATTACAAAACAACAGGTGCTTTATCGCGTGCTATAGCGTCAAATGTTCTATTCACTCATTTGGATGAGTCTGAACGAGCGGATATGTTCGATGCTATGTTTCCTGTGCAGTGTCTACCTGATGAAACTGTTATTAGACAAGGAGACGAGGGAGATAACTTTTATATAATTGATTCTGGAGAAGTCGAAGTTAGTTTTTTTCTAATATGTACTTCAATACCTTCAATAATAGGGAATATGCATGTGATTCTTACGAATTACGAATAGAGAAAAAAAAATAGTTTTGCTTAAACATTACGCCTATATCTATTTTTTTTATATAATTTACTATTTATGAAATAATTATAACAATGTGCCATAAATGAGCGGTAATTTTAAAGTAGTTGAAACGCAACGCTAAGTTTCAGATGGAAGGTGACGTCAAAGTTCAGATATCGGAAGAGTATTTTACATTTTTATACGATAATACAGTAATTTAAAGTAGGTTCTATGTTGTTTTCCATGTTATACATATTGTACAATACAAAATTGATTAATTACAGAGCATAATAATTCTAGCAATTTGCTAAGTGTTATATGTGAACTGTTACGTCACGCCAAGCGCGCGGCGCAATGGCGGGCGTTTAAATGCTAGTTTTTTCACAAAATGTTCGTTATTCAGGGCTGTTTTTACAGTTAGGTATATAACGATGTAAGATATCGTATGAAAACAAATGCATATTCCCTATTGTTAAAACAGCGCTAATATATATTTTTTTAATGTCAAGGTCTTAGTGAATGGAGAACCTGTTACTACTATAGGAGAGGGTGGTAGTTTTGGTGAACTGGCTCTAATATATGGTACCCCCCGAGCAGCTACTGTGCGCGCACGTACTCCTCTGAAGCTATGGGGCTTAGATCGCGACTCTTACCGCCGCATATTAATGGGCTCTACTATCAGAAAGAGACGCATGTATGACGAATTCTTGTCGCGTGTATCGATATTAGGTAAGTAATCAATCATTGTAAAAGGTTTAATCAATATTTATATTTAGGTAGGCTGGGACTTGTTGGAGTGAAAGACTTGCGCAGAACACGCTGTCATAGCGAAGGTAAAGCCTGCCAGGAGTGGCTTGAACGATGCTATGGCGCGCTCACCTTCCGGCTGACGCAGATCCTTACCGGACATGAATGTTTCGGGAAATATCTGTGGCGCATAGACCGGGAGCACTTGCCCAGTTGTCACCATTGTCTGAGCTGTGCTAAAGACATGGCGCAGCACATGCTAGTAAAATACGTAGCGTTGAACGGGCAGTGCCGTGACCTAATCTCGACGATCGGTGACCTCTTGTTTTCGGCTGTTATGGATGGGCAGTAGCTTTTTTAATTGTTTACTCAAAATCCCATATTTCTCCGCTTCTAGATTGAGAACAGAGGTGCTTTATCATATTCTATGATAAAAATTATACTTATCTCATCTTATTACATTTAAGCCCATCGATTACCATCTCCTTTAAACATAAATGACATATTAATGTTTTTATAATCTCCTTTTAATTTCCTTCAATTTCATACCTTACTCGATAGCTTTGGTTATTTTTTTTTATTGACGACAATTAATTTATCCCTATGTTGATTGTTTTTAAAACACCTATTTAAGAACAATCGGATATTTTAGACCAATCTAACGATGCCTTGACTGTCAAAAATCAAAATCTATCCAGCCATTTGGACAATAAAGAAAATTACATACAAGATACGCGCAAATAACATAATCCTTCCTTGACAGTCGGAT
This sequence comes from Abrostola triplasia, assembly GCA_946251915.1. Lineage (NCBI taxonomy): Eukaryota > Metazoa > Arthropoda > Insecta > Lepidoptera > Noctuidae > Abrostola > Abrostola triplasia. The sequence continues at coordinate 6,881,939 of OX276433.1, forward strand.
AACAATAACAAACATGTCGCGTCGGGAGCCCTGAGTTGGAGCACGCGCCGAGACAGTGTAGATCGGTTCTGCTCCGTACGTGACAGGCCGCACGTGTTCACGCATACACGCTTGCATACGTAGCTCAGTAGTATGAAGCTTTGTCTCTGTTCCTTCTTTATTATGCGGACCCGGCAGACGTCGTCCTGCCCGGAAAACCAGTGTGATATGAGCTGTCCATTGCGAAAGATTACCAAAGCTAATTTAATTATAATATATTTAATTATTTTTCATAAATTTCATTAGTTATTCTCCTATTCGGGGCGGAGACTAATCCAACAAATCAAAAACCATGACAATTGTTCGAGCCGATTTCGAGTTATAAGTGTTCTAAGAAAACAGACTTTGTTTTTTTAAATATAAATTACCAAAAAAAAATACTACCCAAAAAAAAATATAGTGGTCGTTTAAAGTAGTCAATATGTTGGTTTATCACGGTTCCTAACAATCATAAATATTATCATCGGGACATACGTATTAGGTACACATAATAATTATATGTCTTCCGGCAGAAATGCAAGATAACTCTGGCATCAATGAAGTTAGGATATACACAGACGGCGCCAAAACCATACAGGGAACTGGAGCGGGGGTCTTCTCGAACGACCTAAATATAAAAATCTCAACTACCCTAGGCAAACTTAACACCATATTTCAAGCCGAATGCATAGGCATAACCAGAGCAGCACAGGCGGTTGCAGCCAGAGGCGTCAAGGGACACAAGATTAAAATTGTGTCAGACAGCGCATCCGTCCTCCAAGCTCTACAAAACAACGCCATAACCTCTGTCCTAATACTGGAATGTCATAACACACTCCAGTCTATTGCAGAAACAAACAACGTTACTCTGCAATGGATCAAAGGACACAGCAACTCACTAGGTAATGACGCAGCCGATGAGCTGGCCAAAAGAGGGTCAGGGACAACAGTATATGGACCAGAACCAATGCTGCCAATCCCCTTGGCACAAGTGAAAACATGGCTGCGTTGCAAAACCGAGCAAAACCACCAAGAAGAATGAAGAAACTGTGCAGGTTGCAGGCAGACAAAAAATGCGATTCCGGCGGCTTCGAAAAAGTTTGCCTGCAACCTCACCAGATTAAACAGGGACAGAGTCCGTAAAGTACTGGGTACAATTACAGGACACTGCCCCCTAAACAAACACCTGTCACAATAGGAGTGACGGACAGCCCTCTATGCAGAGGCTGCATGGAGGCAGAAGAAACCGGAGGCTTGTAGCAACCTGAAAAGGCTGCTCGCTTTCTGGGATGATCTGGGATGGTTGGAATAAAAGAAAAAAAACCCTTGTCACGCACAATGGCCCACTAAAAAGGCTAAGTGCGGAAAATGCCCAGCAATACCATACCATACCATACCATGTCTTCCGGCTGATGATTATGATATATACAAAATTATATTATGTAAACTATATGACAATGGATTATTTTTATAATTATTAAATAAATGTTATTTATTTTTCAGAGAGTTTAGAAAAATGGGAAAGATTGACTGTTGCTGATGCCTTAGAACCTGTATCCTTTACTGATGGAGAAACCATAGTCCGCCAAGGCGAACCTGGGAACGATTTTTACATAATTGTTGAAGGTACTTAAATAAACATTTTACTGCACACAAAATCATCAAAATATGTGAAAAACAATGCACATGGTTGTATTATTCAGAGTTTAGATTAAACTCAAATATCCTTTAATATATCAATTTTTTTAATGTTAACATTTTATGTACTTACTTTGTTATTGTTTATTCAGCAAATACACTGTACTGTGTTGTAAACTTGACCTATGAATTCAACTATAATTATTATTTAAACTATAAATATTAATTTAATTATAAATTTTTAACACTATATTAAGGTAGGTACACTCTATATGTGTTTCTAATGCTGTTAGAATGCCATAAATAAATATCACTGCACAATTAAGGATATTTACAAAAATAGGCACTTTTGCAGGAAATAAGAATTCAGCACTATCAAATTAAAAACACTAGGTACAAAATAAAGTGTCAATGTTGGTGTCTTACAATAAAACGAATCTATTATAACCTTTACATTAGTCACTACTTGATACAGCTTGAGGACAGCAACCATACTAATTCGCCTATTCTCCTTTAGAACTTAAAATTTCAAATGACCGATTTCAATTAAAAATTAAAAGCCAAGTTAAAATGTGCTCAAACATGAAGAGTCACCATCTTGAAGGAAGGGTAAACATTTAGTGACCTACCTTCATAAGATACAATTACAATTATTATTGAAACCTAAAGTTTTTTTTATCGCGAGTATATGCGACATCAGCACTCTGGCAAGATTCCGTGGCGCTGAGTGCATATACAAAAAGTCACGCTTGTTACTGTTCATAGCATACCATAGGAAAAATCCTTGTTCCCTCAATAAACTCTGGTGCATGTATTGTCTTTTGTGCTTCTTCTCGTGTATAGAAACAGATGCAGCAGTGACTTTTGTTGACATTAATGTATCTTGCAGGAACTGCAGTTGTGCTGCAACAGAGAAGTGGTCAAGGGGAAGGTTCTGCTGTAGAAGTAGGACGATTAGGGCCTTCGGATTATTTTGGGGAAATCGCACTGTTATTAGACAGGCCACGAGCAGCAACTGTACGCGCTGCTGGTTCTCTTAAATGTGTCAAGCTAGATCGTGCCAGGTTAGTAAAATACAATATATTGTACTAGTTCAACCACATCCGTATGGTGTCACAACAAATGTAGAAATACAATAAAAGTAACTTAAAACTATGGATTTATTGCGCCTCAATCAACATTCATGCTGCAATATTACATACTCAGAGTACAGCACAAACAATACATATTACATAAGCAGTATAAGCAGTGTTTTTTTAGCCGAAGTCGAATTGATGGCGTCTTTAGACTTTTCAATTATTCAAAATAGTGCACATAGCATTCTATCAATTTCAGTTCTAAGCCAATTATTGTAAATTTATATGCTATTTTTACCGGACTTACGTGTACTGTAACCTAATTTGCAGGTGAAATGAATTGTTGTGCAATATTGAACTCTATTTGTTTAATGATCGAAATCATAAACAATCTAAGCTCAAATTAACCCTGCGAGAGGGAAACATAAATAAAATGACTGAACGAACTTTGATGAGTCATTCACTGGCAAATAGCTGATGTTATAATGTCTAAAAGCTACTCAAAATTTATAAAATATTTAGGGTTCCGCGGGAAAAAAAAACGCGGGATATTCGCGGGTTACAGCTTCTCTGTGACGTGGATGGCCGGGACTCGGGACATGCCGGAAGTTATAAAGTAAAATAAGCTACTTTGAATTTTGAAAATATGTTGAGTTCCGCGCAAAAAAAGAGTGTGCTTAAGTTGCGGGTTACAGCTTCTCCACAACATCTCATGTCGGATGTTTTAAGGAGTAACTTAGGCTACTTTTAGTTTATTAAACTAATACTTTTGTGTACTCTATAAGCTTTGTTTATAAACTATACTTGTAAGAAAATGTACATATTTTTTTGTAAATAAATTATTATTATTATTATTATTAATAATATTTATAGTAGGAACTGCGGGATAAATGAGAAACCTACAAAATATGTATGTAACAAAATAAGATTCAAATTGGTAAATCTGCTTACTGCTGCTACGTACAGGTTTTATAATCGAAATCCACGGGGATGAAGTCGCGGGTATAAGCTAGTTCGAAATAAAATGGTTAAATCGGATCTTACCTATAATTTTAACTTGCTCGTCATTTTATTTTTCAGGTTTGAGCGAGTGCTGGGTTTGTGTGCTGATATCCTGAAACGTAATATTGCACAGTACAACAGTTTCGTTTCACTGTCTGTCTAAAACTGTGTTCATCGTCGGTGACGAGTTAGCATAAATAAGCAGAATAGGATACGCAACGTGAGAAATGATGGTGTCGGTACTTAAGTACTAATTTAATACAATATTCAAGAATTAAATCTTGGTTACCATCTTTGTAAGTTAAATTAATATAAAATATTATTAATTACTTGCCAATAAGAATGTTCTTACATGGTTTTAATTAAAATACCCATAGATAATTATAATTATTGTTTTAATTTCCAGTGATGGCGCAAAACTTCTTATATTTATTTCACTTTTATTACACTCCAACAGCATCAGGCCAGCAGGATATCTGCATGTATTTCCGATACACCCAGTTTGATTTCGTTAGTTTGAAACTTATGAATAAGGAACCAGAAATTATTAGGATTCTATCGATAATAAAACTCGTCAATTCAAAAAATACCTGCTAGTAATATAAATTGATACTACTAGAGATGTTATTCTTTTAGAAGTAATTGTTATTTATAAAAAAAAAATCTTTTGATGGGGTGTGGAAGAGTGTATAGAACCTTCTGCCCCGTGTGTTTTACAATAGTACTATGTTGGTAAATAAGTGTAGCGCAAGTAGTAAGTAAAAGATTGCGCTGGACCGGAGAGAGATCAGGCGTAGCACCAACGGCTTAATGTACCTTCCTAAGCATGGACGGCTCTCAACATGTGAAAACGGTCACCCATACAAACATCACAAGACTGCAGCAAACATGGCTATACCTTGCAGATCGGTCAATCTGCACGGCAGTTACGTAGCTACAAGCCCATTACTCAACGTGTACACTAATATGCTTTCAATCAGTTTGAAGACTCGTGTAACACGACGCTGCCGCACACAGTAGTAGTAGTCCAAATTGAGTTGAATCTTCGCTTTACGTATGATAAAGGTAAAAACGATAAGTGCTGACTATGTTCATTTTTAAACAAAATTAGGTACATCTGTGGAACTAACTCAGATTTATTGGACTCCATTTTTAACAAATAGTCTCGTACAGACATCCTTAGGATGGAAGTAGTATGACATGAGATGAGTATCTAAGGATATTTTTTTTTTATAAAAGAATCGTCGCCCTCACTAGAAATTTCTCCTGTGTCGTGGGCGCGTTTTAAAAACATGAAATATCACATATACAAACACCCAGACTCGGGACCAAAAAACAAGTTTTTGCCCCGAGCGGGAATCGAACCCTTACAATCGTTAGCGCATCAGTCCAATCGTTTAGCAACTGCGCTAATCAAGTCGTAGTATCAAGTAAATTGAGGTAAGAGTATCTTTGCCCCCTCATCAAAATACTTTACAATACCATGCGTAATCATTGACTCGCTGGTATTACTATTATAAAAAGCATGAAATAATCTAAAAAGTCAGATCATCAGTGACAGCTGTTCAAAACTTTTTCACCACACGTCCTATGCTGTCTTAAAACATTACTGATCATTTAGTAATGTTCCAGGTACTAAATAATGTTACCCGAACAAAACGAACGAAATGTTGAGTAATGTTTCAAGTTCCTGTGCTGCATAGGCAGACCGGTATCTAATGATACAAGATGAGTCTGTTTAACCTTTTGACCGCCACGTCAAAAAAACTACGACGTGCCCTCAGCGCCAAGCTAAAAATTCAACCTTAGATACCTACAAAAAAGTAGTGAGTTCCGAATGATATCGATAAAAACTGAATATTCATTTTTTAACAACTTTTTTTTTTAATAAACTTAACAATACCTCAAATATAATCATACAGGAGTTTTAGTTTATTTTGTCCCCCTGTGTCTTTTTATAATGATATGTGTCAAAATTTCGGCACACTTTGTCATTTAAATCCACAATAAAAAACATCAATCGATAAAATCAAGTCAATACCATCACAGCACTATGTTCAATTATGAAGTACCTATCTGTTGTCCTATGGCGACTGTGGCGTGACCGGCACGGATTTTTTAAATTTGCTCGCCTCTGCACTAGAGTTGTGCAAGCGTTATTTAGTAATAATATCGAAATAAAATTAGAGCTTTTATTTATATGGTTTCGTATTTATACCCACGACGCAACGGAGTAGTACCGACCTGGTTTAAGTTTATTGTAATAGTTTAAAAAAGGGGGAAAGAATAAGTAATACAGGGATAGTAATAATTATAAAACATTTACGAAAACTTTCATGATTTCTCTAGTATAAAACTTTAATATCAACGTTTGTATTTAAATTTTGTAGAATAACTTAAATAAATTAACTGTAACGTAGGTTACCGTTCAGGTCGATATTCTTGTTATGTTGTCTGTTAGCTACATCACTACTTGTCGTCATATGGAGACTGTGGCGTGGAGGGACCTATGTTTTTTGATCTTTAGAATTGGTTTAAGTTTTTGTCATTTTATGTAAATATAGATGAAATATAAAGACTCCTCCAATGACCTCCTTGGTCAATTAATATAAATAAGAATGTGTCAAGGAACATAATTAGCAAAAGAAATAAAAAAATAAATGTTGTTTAATAGGCTTTATTTACGTTTAAAAGTCTGTCGTGTAGTCGCGACTGTGGCGTGCTGGGCACTTTTTGGCTTGTCGTCTATACAAGACTGTGGCGGTCAAAAGGTTAAATTGACTTCGTTTGTCGCACCGGCTCGCGACCCCGCCGTGTCACCTGCTCATGAATAAGGGCTCCGTTAGAGCCCGAAACTAGTCGGGCATTCCCGAATATCAACGTGAGTATAACCGGTATATATAGTAGATAATACGTACTTATTATTTTTCTAAAATCTAAACCTGTCTAAAAATATATGTAGTCACAAACTCACAACACCATTACCATGTCATCATTGTCTATATTCTAATCTATTGACTCATTATCCCAAACTACCCAAGGACTCGAATAAACTAAATCTAGTTTCAACAAATCTACAGTATACGTAGGAAATCTGTTGCCCAAATTTATACAATTTTAAAGAATTAAATACACAAAATTATACCTCGTCGTAACTTACAGAAATACCAACATCGATTCTATCATCGCATGAAACATCACTAGCAAACTTGTTTACAAACAAAGTGTAAGTTCGATATAGAAAATAAGGTATTTACAGTTATAAACGACTAACAGATTTATTGTTTAGTCTACAATTATCATTTTGTATTAAAATTTATCACAAAAACCTCACAATATTTAACAATAACAGAGAAATACGGTTACTAACCTATATAAAGTCAATGTAGGTTGATTTTGGCTTTTCCTTGCTCTACATTGTTTTATACAGCACGAGGGCATGATTGTTAGGTATCTGGCAAAACCTTGAATACAATAAAAACTAAAACAAACGCGTACTTTTCACAAATACAATATAAACATCACAAGCTAAACACCAACTGACAGCAGATCTACCACAGATCTGGTACTAAACATGGGGTAATACCTATTCAGTAGCCACGCAAACTGAAATGATTGACGTCACAGAAGAATGTTGCCAAGATTCGAAGAGTCAAACTATTATTTATCTCTTTCAACTTATGCAGTAATGGCCTAGTTAAACAGAGACAACATGCTATTTAATGTTTATATGTCGATTTGGTGCATATAAGTATAAGGTATTTTTTCTATAGAAGAATAGGGCCCCTCCATGTGTATATCTCAATGGTTCACTATTATAATTATACTGCTGCAAGTTACAAACCCTCAGAGTAATTACTAAAGCATAGAGAGAGCGAACAAATTAGACACAAATTACGATAAATCCAAGCTCCTCTCTCTTATGACGCAGATTATATATATAAAAGAGACAAACATATATGGACTCATATATGCTTAAAACTAAATGTACATTCCGAAATTGTCAAACGGTCATACTTGGTCTCTTACTACACGACCAATTAAAAAAGGACATAGTTGCTTACTAGAACGGTTCTACACGGTTAACTGTACAAAGTATTTGATTTAGTCGTATTATACGTAGTGAATGTCAGTCCTTGTCCTGACATTGTTTATTTTAAAAATAATATAATTTTTTGGATAATATAAGCAACTTGATTGTGTACAAAAGGTGCAAAGGACAGATAAATAAGCGTTTAATATGGCTAGCTTTGTTTTATCGTGTAAATCACATTCATCACGGAAAGATAACAATGAATTTGTAAGATTTCATGGGTAAGTGTTTTTATGCAATTTTCTTATAAAATCACGCGTAATTTTTGTATATTATCACTTATACATACACATTAGATTGATGATGATCCCTTCAGACTATCTTTTTTACGAATTATATTGTGTTAACGAATTAATTTAACAATAAAGTAATTTGTTTATTTGTGAGGTTATGTCATGCTAGTGAAGTAGATATTTTTCATCGATACTATTCGATACGATAATTAATTTGATGTCATTAAATTATAGCAAATATCGTTTTATTTTACAGTATGCCTCCAAATGAAAGAGAACTGGTGTAAAGTGCTTACAAGAGCTAGAAATAGATGGACTAAGCATAGCCGCTGTTTTTGCCATTTGGCTATAAAACCCTAATAATACAAAATAACTACAAAGACATCGGTAACGACACTTATTGACGCGGGTGAAACCGCGGGGCACAGCTAGATTATAAAAAAATATATATTGTTTCTATTTATTAAAAAATTACTAAATTTATATGTGTTTTTACTTTTACTCCCAGTTTCTAAAGGCCGATCAACATAAAGATTAGCCATTAATTTATCAAATCTTTCATATCAAGTACAGTGATTGGTGGACCTGTGTTGCAATATAAATCTTTTAGTCAACGAATCACGTATTTGTTGTAATTTAAACCCTTACTAAATAATTCTTAAATTTGGGACTAAATTTATATTGATGCCTTGGTGATGTATGTTTTATACAACGTGAAAATAACGTACATTCAATAGAAGTACATTTTCTGTCAAGAACTAAATTTATTTCGATACTTCGACTTACCAAATACGGCACATCACTACCGAGGCAAAAAAAGTGTACAGTATTGCTGGAAGCAACGCTCCCTCTATGCTTTAGTCATTACTCTGAGTACAAACCTGCAACTGACAAATGTCAATAAAAGCGGGAATATTGTGTTTTGTGGCTACTAAGGTACAGAAGAGGCTAAGGTGCACGAAATAACATTATCATTGGTAATATTCTCTAACTAAGTGTACGAATAAACCGAATACCTGTGCAGCGTTATTAAATTAATAAATATGGATATTATTGAAACAATAAAGAAAGACAAGGCCTATTTAAAATGTAAACTAATAGTCAAAGGTTGGGAAAAGGAATTCAAGCTAAAATATAATCGCACCCCCACGAAGTTTGACATTAAAGAAGCACCGGCGAAAATTAAATATGCTTATAAGAAATACTTTCAACTTAAGAGTAACGCTCTTGAGAATTCACTCTCAATTTGTGATTTTAACGATGACCCAATGGTTTCGCCAGAACCGGTATATGAATTGGAACACACTACTACCGAGTGTTTTAGCCCTCAGCCAGAGCTTCCAGCCCTGCCTAGTGGTCAAGAATTACAAGAGTTATTATCCAAAACAGATGTTCAAGAGAAGGTTAAGACTTTAACACCATTTTCTGAAAATTTGTCTAAGAAATTGTTTCAAAATAGAAAGTTTTGTTTAAGAAATCCCAGAAAGCTTTCTTTACCTAAATCACAACTATCTTTTACTAACAAATCACATTTGTCAGAAACTGATATCAGCATCAATCAAATCAAACCTAAAAATGATGATATAATCATAAATAGTAATTTCAATAGTTCATTTACCATGGCAGAAGAAGTTCCTACTAGTAAAAATATTTCATTGCCTAGTTATGTAGCTTGCACATCTAACAATTCAGCTAAACCACTAGTACGGCAGTTAAATGATGCTTGGCTAGACAGAGCTACTGGTCAGGTAGCAGATAAGAATAAGCATTCAAATGAACATGAAAAGTTTGGACTAACAAACATCAAAATTGTGGACTTAAAAGACAAGCAATGTGATTATGTTGAAAATAGTGAATCAGAGGAAGAAGACATTGTGATTGATAAGTTAAAACCTGCCCTCAAAAAAAGAAAAACAAATAATTGTAATGTTTTGCCTAGCAGTAGACATGGATTAAGCCATTGTGGAAATAATAATGAACCTTCCCAAGTGATTAATCAACCAACTATTACACAAGATCAACATATTAAAAATGACAGAGTTCTCCAGGTATGTACTAAAAAAAGCAAAACCAGTGTCAACAATGATGAACAACAACCACCTGATATTCGAGAATTTATACCTTTTGGTCTTGAAAAGAATATACAACCTCGTCACCACCAAATTACCAATGTTCTCAAAAATGTTAACACTGCAAGTCGTAATAACAAAGATGACGAATCAAGAGAGAGTAAAAGTTTAGAAAATAAAATCAGTAGTGGGACATTAAATGAAAATTTTGTAAAAATAAATATTGAAAAGAAAGTGTTTGCAAGAGGAAAGAAGAATATCAATTATTCCAAATATAAAAAGCAACTATGGAAGAGTAAAAAGAGCCTACATGGTGGAATGGAATTTCCGGAATCTGGCAAAATTTCATGTTTCAAATGTGGAGATACAGGACATATGGCTAGATATTGTAGATCACATAAAGGAGAAACACTTTTGCCACTTGAGAGCTATAATGAAAATAATATACCCACCTTAGAGGATATGGAAAAATATGCAGCTGAACCAGCATGCAGTACTTTATCTATAACTGAGCAATTACAGGAAAGTATCTACGAACCTAGTCAAATACCAGATTCATTTGTTCAAATGTTAGCCAAATCATCGAATGAAGATGATAGTTACATCAAACCTTTGTATGATAACTATGAAGAAGAAAAGTCCACCGATTTAAATGAAGCGCTTCATAAATTTGGATATGAATCCTTTCGTCCTGGCCAGAAAAATGCAGTCAAACGCATTCTGTGTGGAATGTCAACTTTACTCATTTTATCTACTGGAGGTGGCAAGTCTCTCTGTTATCAACTTCCTGCTTACTTATATAGTCAAAAGTATAGATGTATAACATTAGTCATTTCACCATTAGTTTCACTGATGGAAGATCAAGTCTTGAATGTTCCAGAATTCTTAAAGGCAGGATGTTACCATACCAATCAATCTCAGACTCAGCGTAGTAAAATCTTGCAGTGTCTAAAGGATGGTCTACTAAATATTCTCCTCATATCTCCTGAAGCTTTGATAGCTGGTGATACATCTAATGGATTATCAGGTCTTTTCAAATCTCTTCCTCCAATTGCTTTTGCCTGTATTGATGAAGCACATTGTGTATCACAATGGAGTCACAATTTCAGACCTAGTTACCTTATGATATGCAGGGTTTTAAGAGAAAAATTAAATGTTAAATGTATTCTTGGATTAACTGCTACTGCCAGTCAATCGACTATTAAAAGTATAATTAGTCATATCAATATACCTGATGGTGTCAGTGGAGTTATTCGAAACCCAGCACTTCCTGACAACCTTTATTTGTCAGTTTCCTTGGAAAAAGATAAAGATAGAGCTCTAGTATCATACTTATTATCAGAACCAATAGTTTCTTTTAATGCTATAATTGTATATTGTATCAGAAGAGATGAATGTGAAAGAATTGCAGCTGTGTTACGATCTTGTCTACAAGAAACTGGTAAAATCAACATGGAAAGTAAAACGAGTAAGAGGAAAAGGATGTCTTATATAGCAGAAGCATACCACGCTGGAATGTCTGCAGCTCAAAGAAAGAAAATACAAAAACATTTCATGGATGGAACACTCAGGATAATTGTTGCAACTGTTGCTTTTGGAATGGGTATAAACAAATCGGATATAAGATGTATAATACATTATAATATGCCTAGTAGTTTTGAATCCTATGTTCAAGAAGTTGGAAGGGCTGGACGCGATAGTCAACACGCATATTGCCATATACTATTAAATACCAATAATAACGATAAAAATGAACTTTTGAAGCACATACATGCAAACTCTATTGATAGACCTACAATAAGGAAATTGCTATCTAAGGTGTTTGTTTCCTGTGAATGTGTCAAATCTAAGGGAGCTATATCTAATATATGTTGCAATGGACATGAAGTTGGAATTCCTATAGATGCGACGGTGGAAGAATTAGATTTACCATCAGAAAACATTGCTACTCTGTTATGTTATGTTGAACTTCATCCAAAACAATACATAAAATTTTTAAATAATGCTTACATTAATTGCAAAATATCTTCATATGGAGGCCCCAGTAAAATTCACGACGCAGCAAAATCTTGCCGGCCGTTGGCTATGGCACTACTCTTAGAAAATAAAAAGGACCCTGACATCATGAAAAACAGTGTTCTAGAATTCAATGTTATTGAAATAGCTGCAGCTATTGGGTGGGAAAGTGGTGTGACTAAATACCAACTGAAAAATTTAGAATGGAACACCGAAACAGGAACTTCTCGAAGATCTCATTTAAAAGTAGAGTTTAACACTCTAGGTTTCAGAATAAGAGCTAGAGGAGATTTAAGTCCGGTAGAACTTGATAGCATTTTGGATGAATTACATAATTCAGTGCTTGCCCAAGAAAAAGCGCGATTGTATCAGTTAGAAGAATGTAATATTGTTTTCCGCAAATTAGCTAATTACTCCTTAGAAAAATCTGAAATTTCAAATGAGGCAATCTTAAGAACTTCAAATGATTTGAAAAATACGATAAGAAATTATTTCGAGAGAGAAAATTTACCGGCCCATTTATCATTGGAGGAAAGACCATTGGATGTAGAGAGAGTAATACCTGATATCCGCTCATTAATATGCACTTATAAGGATTGTAACTTTACAGGAAGAAGTATTGCGAGAATATTTCAAGGGATTTCATCTCCAAATTATCCAGCTATTGTGTGGGGTAGATGCAAATTTTGGAGAACCCATTTACATGAGGACTTTAATGGAATAATTCGATTAGCAACCCAACAAATTATCCAAATGAAAATGTAAGTTGAGTAGATATACTATTACTACACTACTTATGAAGTAAATTATCAATGAATACAGGAAAATCTATATTCTATTGTTTGGTATCTACTATAATGTAATTAAGTGCGACATGTTGATCTGACTCTATGTAATAACATTATCTTTATTATTTATTTGTATTTGAGTGAATAATCATATTGTTTAAGTATTTTACTCTTATTTACTTCTAGCTAGAAGGTCCCTTTAGGACCTCTTCATCTTGCTGTTTCAGTACTTTCATACTGTGTTTGTGTAACAGGCTTATAATTTTTATAAAGAAGCTTTATCTACTACTCCTAATTCAGTTTGTAGTTGCTTCAGTCGCTTAGACTAGATGGGTATACTACTGTCATATTATTCTTATTATGTATTTCCTTCGTGGCTCTGTAATATTTTTTGTGTAACTGTCCTACTTGTCAAGACTAAACTCTTGTAAAAATGTGTAAACTTCCTCCATACCCTGGACTTGGTACCAAATACCAGTTATCTAGGTTCAATTTTACTGTGAATTAAAATGAACTGAGAATAAATAATATTATTTCAATATTCTTTTTTTTACTATGTACGTTAGCATTTCTGTAGTTGAATTAGCGGTTCACTTGTAGGTATAGACAGCAAATATATGAATCAATTTAAATTTTAAATAATATATTTTTCAGTCCAACTAGTTAATTATGCATTCAAAAGAAGGGGGGGGGGGGTGCAAAAAGAGTGCGCCGACGATACGGAGGTAGATTTCTAAAACCACATTCCCTTCTCTTCAAATCATAATCAAATCTCTCCTCTTGATCAAATCTGCCTCAACGGCCGCATTAAAAAATAAAAAATAAAATAAGCCTTTATTGCTGTTAGATTTTAACTTACAGATATTACTTAAAAAATTCAAAAATAGAAGTAAGAAAACTTAAAAAAATACATAAAACTTAAACTAAAACATATTCTCGGCAGTCGTCTTATCTCCCCTCTTAACAGCTTGCCTTTCGACAAAGGCCTCCTCTAAGGATTTCCATTTGGTTCTGTCCTTTGCTACACGTAACCATTCTGGCCCAGCTACTTGCTTCAAATCGTCTTCCCATCGCTTAGGCTGTCTTCCTTTACTTCTTTTGCTTTCTCTTGGGTACCATTCCGTTATTATTCTGTTCCACTTCTCTTTCCTTTCTCTTAGCATATGTCCTGTCCAACGCCATTTCAATTTTCTACATACTGATTGAACTTTTTTAAACTTAGTCTTTCCTTTGATCTTTTTTAATTGTATTTTATCCCTTATTCTTACTCCAAGTACGCTTCTCTCTATCCCATTCTGACATATATTTAGTTTATTTTGTTGTTGTTCAGTTAAAGCCCAAGTTTGACATCCGTAAGTAAGACATGGCAGTATGCAAGCATTGAAGACTTTCCGTTTCTCCGCCATAGGCATTTCTTTATTTTTCATTATTTCGCTTAGCGACCAAAATCTCTTCCAGGTGTTTGCTATTCTTCTTTCAATTTCTTTCTGCATGCTCTCTGTCGGTGAAACTAATTGTCCTAAATAAATATATTCACTCACATATTCTAACTGCTGATTATTAATTGTAATAGCATTTTTTTGTGAGGAATTGCTCATGACTTTTGTCTTTGTTAAATTCATTGTTAGCCCGGCATTTGCACTTTCGTTTGATAATTGCTGTAACATTTTCTCCAAGGTCTTCGGGCATTCAGAAAAAATTATTAGATCATCAGCGAATCTCAAATGACTTAATTTGTCTCCGTTCACGTTAAGTCCGAAATTATCCCAATCTAGTCTCCTAAAGATTAACTCCAACACAGCTGAGAATATTTTCGGCGAAATAGGGTCACCTTGCCGGACGCCTCTTTCTATCGGGAACTCTTCTCCTGCCCTTTCCAGTTTTATTTGTGCTTTACTTTTCCCATAAATGATTTTTAGTAAACGTATGTACTTTTTTTGGACCCCTTGTTGTTCTAGTGATTCCCGGCCGCATTACTAATGGTCAAATTTACGCAGGAGGTAATAATATTAGTGGAAACACACTATACCGACAGTAATTCGGCGCAGAACTTACGGCATTACATGACGTGCTTTACAGATTAATTAATTACGCTACATTATGTTGCTATCATACAAACAAACACGCCGTGTCGCAATCCAAGCGACCTAAGGCAAATGCGAAAAATAGAGCCGCAGTGAGTCCATTCAAGTGGATGACCATTTGCCAAAAAGTACGGTGGGCTTTTTAAAAAAGGAGGAGGAAGGTAAAAATTACTTGTCGGAACCAATGATTACGAATCTTGTATCATACCGACCGGACCTAACCTACAGCTTTGTCCAACAGCACCGTTTACTTAGTGAAGTACCTGGGTTCAGTTTTTCAGAATTTGTAAATCTCTGAAGGTGGATGACATCGTGAAGTATTTTGAGAGTGGAGATCCGCCGCGTCATTGTACGAATTTAAAATCGTTGAAAATAATAATATTTTGAACAGCTCACACAAGTTCATCTGAACCAGACAACTGATAAACTTAGGTATACATGTCTAAATCATACATAATATCTAAGTAAATAAATTACACCCAGACGCAGAACAAATGATAATGCTTATCACACAAAGATTTGTCTATGAAAGACTGCCTCGTTGGTCTAGTGGTCGCTAAGCGCGACTGATGCGCACGAGGTCCTGGGTTCGAATCTCGGGTCGGGCAGTGTTGCTAGGTTTTTTCATTAGGTAATTCTCAGTGACAGCACGGAGTCTGGATTTGTGCCCGGTTGATGGCAATAGGCTCGCCCCCCATTACATTGGGACCTAAAAACATAACTGGCGAAATGTGGGTGCACGATAGGTGCACCTCTGTCTACCCCTTCGGGGAATACAGGTGATTAAGTACCTAAGTAATTATACCATTAACAATCTTGTGTAAACATCTTTATTTACTTATAATAAAAAAATAACCATACAAATTTATTAATAGATAACTAGGTAGGTAGATGAAAGTTGTTCGAATAACAATACCTATTTACTTATTTATTATATTTACAGTAGCGAACTTTACAAAATAAACAACTTTTATATACATTATTATTTCGGTTAGTAAAAAACATAAAAATATGTAACATGAGATACCCACTGATTAAAGCTTCAGCTGATTATTGTTCACATAATAAATAAAAGAAAAAAACTAAGTAGGTACGGTATATAAATATGACCTCAATGTGGTAAGATCAAAAAGCATCAGATGAGAATAAATCTCATGTAGTAGACTCAGAATACGGAACAAACTAGGTAGGTACTTAAACCTATATCCAGATAATTATTTTTATATTTTAATGTCATGTTGGTTTAAAAACAAACAAAATTGCATCACAAAATGGTGTGTCATTCAACTAAACAGAGATGTACCTATAGGTATAATAACAGGGCGAATGGGTTGAGAGACCCACCTCTCATTGCACTGTCCTTCGTCAAAGGCCAAAGACCAGTAGCCCTTTGAGAGTATACAATTTTGAAGTACGCCTTTTTCAGGTCAGACAACGGCGGCGGGATTCGTGTTAGCGCTGAGGCGATCCCGTCTCCTCGCCATAATAGGCACAAGCAGGATTGGTGTCGTTTCTAGTGGTTCACGGGGGAGTCCTAAATAACCCCGTCGTATACCAGCGGCGAGGTATTCGTAACGTATTTTCCACACTAAGGTATGGGGGCGAATATTTGTAAAATCTAAATCAGAAAATTTAAAAATATGTAGTTACTAGAGAATGCCCAAAAATGGACTATGTGTATTTACTACATACATTTTTGGGCATTCTTTACATAAGTGATATCCATGATATTACTTAGGTAGCTTTGGGTGTATATAAACAGAAGTGGTAATACTTTAACCATTTATATCTTCAGGACAATTCTAAGTATTTCGCGATATCTCTGGTATTTTAATTACTATGCGACATGCATAATGATATTTTGCGACACCACCACCTAAAACGATTCCTATCACATGGGACTAGTCTTACCAATAGTATTAGTAAAAAGTGGTAGGTAATATACATGATACATATTTTTAAGTTCTTGTAAACCACTCATACAAAACGATTCGGAAAGTCTATTCTGATATTTTACTCAGAAAGATACTGCTATGAACATGACTCCAATATGACCACAGACACCGCGGCTCACTGCGCAACCTGCCGCTATTTGAATTTTAGCTCTAAGTATGATTTCCTAAATGCACACCATAATATCATTTAAATAAGACACGAACGGTTCATAGCTGTGAACGGCTAGATGAAGTATTTAAAAACAAAGATGTCATTATTGCTAATTTATTCGTGCGTTGACTGAATATTATAATTTTAAGACATTTTTATTAGCACTTAGTCGATTTATTATAACGTAGGCCAGTTGATGGTTGATTTTATTAACGTGACATGTAGGTACCTATTTTATACAAACAATACCAACCTGCTATAAATGTATATGGATAAATATAGTATATGTCATACTCTTTCTAATCGCCCAGTTAACTTATTTAGTTTACCAATAGAACCTTTAGGATCAGGTGATAAGGAACTCCACTGGGTTGAAACACAATTTTCAAATTTATGTTGACCGCATGCAAATTTTTCATAATTTTCATTGTCGGTCATTATACATGAACCTAAAACATTATAAAACTCTGAACTTAGTCCATCTATCCACTCTCTTAAATCTTGGTGTATTCTTTGTATATTTGAATGGGATTTTTTTTGTAATAATGTACTTTCTTCGTGATTGGGAAGAAAGTTCTGTGGATTGAGGTGAGAAAAATTTTTGTATGAGTTTTGTGATCCACTATGAATTATACTAGTTTCTTGATGTGATAAATCTTTACCCGAAAAGTATTCTAGTGGAGATATAAGAAATTTTGTTGATACTATCATCTTATTTTGTTCAAATAAACCCACCCTCCAAATACCAGGCAAAAGTGGTGCTTTTAAGCTAGGTTTTATAAAATTAGTTAAATTATTTTCATCTACGTGTATAGTATTCACATCACTGATTGCTCCGGTAGGATCTAGCCATATTATAGTTAAATTTTCATGTTTTTTATCTATTTGGGTTGAGAATTGATAAAGCAAAACGGGTTCAGACAAAGGACCTAAAACATTTGCTAAATTTCTAAACGTCATTTCTTTTTGATCATAATCAGAACTTACTTTAAACATTTTAATATTATCTACATACGGGTTTTCGAAATTTAATTCCATGTGTTTTTTTGGTTTGTACCAAGTCTCGATTAATATTTCTAAGCGATCGTGTATAATCGCTTTGTGTAAAATTAAATTTCCCTTATAAACATCCGCATAATTATAAGAATTAATTTCAATTATTACATCGGGTTCTATTCGACATCCTTCTTCTAGTAAAATTCTTGCGTTATGTCGCACTATGCTTCCGGCGTGAGTTAGTATTATATCATCAGAACTGGCTGTTAAGTCTTCAATGTTATATATGCTTTGCCAATATGCCTCTAAATTAGGCATTAAATAATGATCCTTAAATCCTATATATTGCTCCACTCGGTTTATTATTTCTTGATTTATAATAGGTTCAAATTTTCTGGCAAAAAATAATTGCCGGTCTTGAGTATTTTGTATCCTAGGCCAGTCTTCAGTTCTGAAATCGTTTGGAGAACAACCACACCAATCAACAACATGTTTATATTGACATTTGCACCCCAACTTTCTTTTCCAGTTGGTAACATGCAAATTGTTGTCAACATATGAATTACAAAAATGTGAATTTCTTAAAGCAGTGTGGAAAAATGATTCTGCAGGTAGCAGAGTATGTCGAAATATAACATCTAATCCTGTTAAGAGCTCATCTTGTTTTCCAGTTACGTATGAAACGAATTCCGGCGATAGCGCAATCCAATCACTACCACCATCGATTACTATACCTCTGGGTAACTTTCTTTCGCCGACGCGCCACATATGAGTGTCGCATTCAATGAACGTTTTATCCAAGCCTTGTTTCTTTATAAACCTTTGTACCTCGCGTCCATGCGATTTAACAAAGTTGAGACCTTTATTTACAGATAGAAAGTTTTCCAATTCTTCTAATGACTTAATGGGGAAATCACTTTCACTTAAATTAATTACAAAATCCCATTGCCAGTTAAGTGCCATAAAGTCTTTCATAGCTGCAAGTAACATTTTTAACAATGATGCACCGCCCCATATTGTGGAATATCTACTCGTTGCTAATTTTATATTCGGAAACTGTTTTACTAAGTCAGATAGTTTCCGATGCAAATAGTCTTGACGCTGAAACAAACACAATAAGGTGATTTAAAGGACAGGAAAAACATACCTAATAGCTTATTATTAAATCCCTATGATAGTATTTACGATACAAAAATGATATTTTTGTCTGTTTGTTCAGGTTGTTAATCTGATACACCTTTACACCTTGGCTGCGGCCACTAAGGACGCACGAGCCACGGGTGAGGGAAAAAGCACATGGTATATATGCTGCCGCAGTGGTGGCACGTGCGGTCCGAACTGAGCAACACTGCGGCTGCACACACCTGTTATGTATTTATTTTCATGACTGCAATGTAGATTTACGCATCTTGAGTTTCAAGGAATTACATTTATTAGTTTATTTGCAATATTGTATCGGTACCTAATTAGCAAAGAAGTCATCGTTTAATGCACACTAAGCCAATTACTTTATTACTGTTTCTTTCTATCTACTACATCTTTAAAAGCGGCATTATAAAAGGATTAGAATTCGTCAAGGTTTCAAATTTCAATTGATAAGATATGGGTATTTACTATATTTTGGTAATGCATTGTAATAAAATACCTTTCAATTATGAATAAGTAAAACAAAATCTTAAGCAACAAACGCCTTAGCGATAAATGTAGGTACAATGAAACAAGCTAAAACAAAGGCGGCGATATTTAATTTTGCACGTGCAGTAGTATAATTATTATTGTTTTCATATTTTGAAGTAATAATACCTACATAATAGTACCTAATAATACACAGAAATATAATCATAAACCTATAAAACTTACTGTTATACTTATCTACTAAGTAGCGCTGTTATTTTTTATATCAATGAAACGCACGGCGACGCTCAAAAGCGGTTGTTTCGCTATCTAGCTTATCTTCTGTCTTTAGGTACTCGATGGCGATGGCAACAGGTATTTTGTTTAGTCTAATACATTTGATTGTTATTATTCTCGGACGGTGTACCAAAAATTGTCCGATTAACAGTTCGCAATCGGTAAAGATTGCCTCTATCCGGGCGCAAAGTCTGACTCCATGCCTAATGGAAAAATCCACATAGCACTTAGTCTAGACTCTAGGGCCTTTTTAGCTTCGTGCTTCGCGATCAGTAAGCAAGGCATAGGCCACCACCACTGTGTTGTCTCTACTCGTATTGAAAAGTTGCGAGTAACTCACCTTATCAACATGTATATAAAAGTAATGGTTGCTTCTGTACAATGCATTTACTAACCGATGAACTTGTCTAAGTGCACGACCATTCAATGTCAATAGGAACACAATTTGTACAGATTCTTTTTTATTGCTGGTTGTTTGTGGTACTTGAGGTTTAAATTCTGTAATTAAAATAAAGTATTATTATTATTTAATAATTATACTAGGAAAGTATAACTTAAGTCGACTAGGCTCAGGAAGAATAAAACATAAAAATTTCCCGGGGCACGGAGAATCAGTATAAGGAAGGAAAATCACCAGGCTTAGTGGAGTTTGTATAGCTTATTAATTATGTCATGCATACTGAAGGTATGAAGCAACAGCTTGCATAATGTTGTGGTATTATTTTCTGCCTTAAAACACTACTGAGTCATATTTACAAGCCGATTCTAGAACAATCAAAAAACGTCTCGTCTACCAGAGTTTGTATACCAGAGACTGGATTTCGCAATCAATTATAGCGCCATTCTCGAAGAATTTCATGAAGATGCACTCTTGACACAAGAATAAGAGGAAACAGCGAAATTAAAACATATATAACATCACGACTGTATATCATGAAGGGAGAGACAGAGGTGTATAGTACAACAAGTTCGTGCTTAGTAGACCAATGAGGCAGGCACCGGCGAAATATTTATCTATACAATTTAGGACACCGATACGCGCGTAGAATTAGCGTGTTGATATAGAGGTGCAGGAGGAGTTGGCATTTTATGGGGGAAAACTGCCAGAACGCATTTACAGTAGTTTGTAAGATTGATTTATCTGTATATGGCAAAATAAATATACTATAACTAGCTATTCCCTTCAGACTTCATCCGCGTGTTTTAGTTTCAAGGGGATTTCATGTTGTGTGTATTAAAAAATATATTTTCCAATTATCAATACCCATAAATCAAATTGGAATGTAATAAAAATGCAGTTTTTTTCTGTCTGTCTAGCTGTCGAATGTTTGTTTCTTATACTTGCCATTTCTGCCATGCAAATATCAAACCCAAAACTCCTAATATAGGGCTACAAAATGTGTTGTTAAATTTATATGTAATATTAATTACCATTAACTTACTTGCTAATCCAGTTTCATATATATTCATTGTAAAGTACCCACCACAATGCTGTGATGGATCACCAGGGCATTTCATGTCACACATACCTTCTGCAACAGCTGCAGACTGGTGTGGTACACTTTCTCCACAAAAACACTCTGATCTAAAATATTGCACAGATTTTAATAAGAAAGACGTAGGAATAACAATTTGTGAGCAAAGGGATTTTATTTTTTCAATAAACATTTCAATTATTTTTAATACTTTATCTATACTAATTTTATGAAGACATACAATTTTTAAATAGTAAAAAATATCTACAATATTTGTAAATTTTATCACTACACAGACAAAGTGGGTCACAGGCGGAAACTCATGTTTTATTAAATACAAAAGTTTCTACTCCAATTCCCCTTATTTTTCCAGCGAAGCAACACTATGTAATATAGGTAATAAGTTTTTTTTTATATTACAAGACCTTCACGGTATGTTGCACTAAAAAGAAGGTGTAACCCCCATTCAAATCAATAAATATTGGATAGAAATGTCACAATTAATAATATATTAACTGTCAATTCTAACTAAAGGAGTGCCTCATAGCAGCATGGTGTCTGGATTTCTAAAATCCTAACTAGTTAATGGCTTACCCTGTATTAATCTGCAACATAACTGAAAATATGGATGTACTACTATATCTCTGCAGGAAAGAGAATACAGCCGTGATGTTTAGTTTATGCTTAATAAATTTGATTTTCCTGTGTCAAACGCTACCTACTAAAAATGAATAGGAGTACAACTAATGTAATAAGAATTAACTGCAATATATAACTTTGCAAACAAATAATCTTAGAATAAATTGTCTGTTTTAGATATAATGATAACATAGGATGGTCAACTCACGCATATTGAACTCCAGCATAAATGAAACCAGCTTGTATACATATATCCAAACATGATAATGGTGAATTTGTGTTTGCATAATTTCCATAAAAACCTGTTAACAATCTCATTTTCTTTTCATCAGCATAACATCCTAAATGTCTGCCATATGTTGTTTGACCACGATTACAGTTATTTGGTAGTTCTTCTGAATAAAAATTCCCATTTTGAATTAGACAACTTTTGTTAACAATTTGTTGTTTGCAACTTTGAGTCTTAGCACGATGAATGGCAGATATAGCTTCTCTGCTTCTAATTTCACAAGGAGGTTTGAAATCAAGTTCTTCTAATCTAAGATATGTTACTGGTTTATTTTGATTTTTATTATTGTTCGATAAATCTTCATCATCATTGAATCCAAAACTGTTTTTTCTGGCTGAAACTTCACCCACAACTTGTCGAGCAAGCGATACATAACCATTTCTTTTTAATAAATTATCGTTAGCAGATGGAAAGAAACTTATTGCGATAAAAATATGTATAAAAAATGCAAGAAAAACTGTTATCACAAGACACTTTGTATATTTATAATATAATCTTCTAAAAGTTATCGCCATTTCAACAACAATGCTTGTGGATTTTACGTATTATAATTTATTTTTAAACATTACATAATTAAAATTGATCATATTTATTTACTTAAAAATAATTAATTAATGCCTACATTGTCTTATTTTGAGGTTATTATAATCATTGTTGTTACTTCTCTTTGGTTACCTATCTACTTCCAATCTTTCAGAATTCATTCGCTTGACAGTTGACACATGATAACATTGACAGTGACAGCTTTTCTTCTTTTTGTGTCAAAGTTTTAGACACCTTCCGAGTCCGACCAAAAGATCGGATCAAACGCCTCCATCATGTTCTGGAGGGTGCAGGTGGAAGTGCAGGACGGCTTTTATGACCAAAGTTACATACACCCTCTTTAAGTTGGGGTTAAAAATGGATATTATGGTATACGACCTCAGACTATAGACCGACTTAAATAATTCGGCCCTATAAAACCACAGTGTGTTCATCCACGCTGGTCTAAATAAAAATGTATTTATTACCATCAGCCGGAACACGTCCACTGTTGAACAAAGGCCTCCCCCTTAGAACGCCACAATAAACGACAAAATTTATGTTTAGTTAAAAATAAACGCCGCTTGTTGGCGCCACTGTGGCGTGAGGTCATCTTGAGTGAGTGAAGTATTATAACGAATAATGTCTTTCTATTTAAAATGGATGGTAAAAAGCTTTACTGGAAGGAATACCAAACGAACGATGAATCACTGTAAAGAAAACAGCTCAAACTAATCGGCTCTTGTTGAGCTTCTTATAAGCGAGTTCGGAAATAAGTTTTGACGTATTATTTTTTATTGTTGGCGCATCTTATTAGTATTCTATGTGTTTCTACGCCCCAGGCTCATTACCAGGATTTTAATAGGTCTTAAGGATTCATTTAGTTTTATAATTTTTTCTTCACTTTAATCAGAGATGTAATAATTTTATGTCTGTGCGTGTTATCAACATATACAAGATTTATTCTATAATCTGTACCTCTATAATAATTAGACGAAATAATATTTCTAACATCTATCTAATCAATTGTTACAATTAATTATAATATCAGTACCTACAGTATCTACTTACACCTAAGTACAACACGAACTTGTAAAGTAGTAATAACTTATACATTACCATTTTAGTCGCAAAGTATTCAGTTACCTATATAATACAACAACAAAAAATTAAATAAACACGAAATTCATAGTCCACAAAATGTTTAATACAATAAAGATATTAACTAAGGCAAATAATAATATGGTAAAGTTAAACGCGGTTAATGTAAGTGCCCGAGAGGTTCATAATAATGGAAGGTTTAAAGGGAAGGTTGCAATAGTAACGGCATCCACAGAAGGGTGAGTAGTTAGTGGTTATAACATGATCTAATAAATATGAAATCTCCTGATCACTGCGATATGGAATTTGACCTATGGACTTAACTTTTTGTCCTTGCGCTGCATTGTTAACAAATACTTACGAAAGTAAGACTTATCATACTGCTTCAATAAGTTTTGCCCTAAAAGTAATAACATATTTCATTTGATGTTATCAACATATTTATATAGTTATGTAAGGATTTCAATGACATTATGTTAATATTAAAGTATAAACAGCACAATTTGTAAATAATTTTTCTTTATTAAATCAAAAATGTACGTAAGGTATTTAATAAGCTTCTCGTAAATAAGTAAGTACTCAAAACACAAATTAAATTTAAATGTTCAACCCTTAGTCAAACTTCAGAGCATATTTATTATCATGCATGTAGGCATATACTTACTACTTACCTACCTATTGGTATAGTTCTCGGCACGTACGAAAAAGAGCGCTGGCCATTTATTTCATTTTTTGAATTTTAGTTCATTCCAAAGTGTTACGTATAATATATAATAAGTCTAAAATAAAACAAGTTCACCATTATTATAAACAAAAAGCTAACTACGTGCATGTAATGAAAAGTTATTTATAATGTAGGTATAGTTCCCGTCACATAAGAAGAACGCTGAGTGACAGCGGTACTCTTACCGGCTAAAACCCCAGGGTGTCCTCCTAACAACTTTAGGTCAAGGGGCGCGGGATCTACGTACGTTGCACCGCATCCCTCGACAAGTCTAGTCCTGCCTGCCTCATGGCGGGTCCAGCTCAGCACGTAGGGCCCATGTCCAGCAGCCCGCACATCCATTCTCAATCTGCGCGCCACCTACTCGGGCCTATGTGGTCGACGGACGAACTACCCTAAGTTTGTCGCCCGCGTGCCAGCCAGCAACTTATTTGCCATCTGGCGCTCGGTTTACCTGGCGCAGAAGAGGAGGGAGGTTGATCGCTCCCTCTTCCTTTCTGCCGCTTTCTTAGCGCACATCACCTTCTCGTAGTAGGCGACATCATTCGAGGCGCTCTCTCTCCCAACCATGGAATTAATAAAGTCCGGAAGCGAGAGGTCGCCGCGATCAGATCACGGCGCTTTTAGTCCCATGCAACGCATTCTGCTGCGGTGGTGACAAAGCGGAAGGTGAGCATGCTATGGCACAACTCAAACCACTCCTCCAAGACGGGACTTACCGCCGCTATAACAGTGTGCCTTGCACTGGGTTGCGCAAGTATGTCATTCCATTTACCCACAGGACCCGTCAGACCTCCGACCTGTGTGCCTCGACAAACCGAAGTACCTGTCGCTCGCCCCAACTCAGCGCTTCCCCACGCTAGGAAAAGTGAGGCGGCTCTCGCTTCTAGGTTGCCCGATATTCATGAGCTGGATACGCGGCAGAGTCGGGAGCCGAACTGCCGCCACAACCAGCTCATGAATAATGGCTCCGTTCGAGTTCGAAACTAGTCGGGCATCCCCAAACACACATAATTATGAGTATTTACCGGAATATGTAGTGAATAATAGGAGCAAAAGCCTTTCAACCCAGCTTTACAATGGTGAAGTTTAATTGAATTAGACGACCTGATTAGCGCAGTGGCTAAGCGATTGGACTGCTGCGTTAAGGGTTGCGGGTTCGATTCCCGCACGGGGCAAAACTCTGTGTGAACTATATAGAGGTTTGTCCCGAGTCTGGGTGTTTGTGTATGTGATATTTCATGTTTGACAAACGCACCCACGATACAGGAGAAATTCCTAGTGTGGGGCGACGTTTTAGAAAAAAAAAAAAACGTGTCTTTGATTTTAGGATTGGGTACGCGATAGCTAAAAGATTGGGAAGCGAAGGAGCTGCGGTGGTAATAAGTAGCCGAAAAGAAAGCAATGTTGAAAATGCAGTAAAAACCTTGCGTAGTGAAGGCATTATTGTAGAGGGAGTCGTGTGCCACGTGGGCAATGCAGACCAAAGAAAAAAATTATTCGATGTCGTAAGTATTGATTTCAAAGTACCTACTTTAAATGAAATCTATACAACCTAGTATGAGTTTATTATAAGGTTAGTACAAACATCTACAAAAAGAACAAAACGAAAATGTTTTCCGAAAAGGGCTTTCAAACTTACTACCAGTACCAGTGTTTATATTATAGTGAATATGGCATCATGATTGACCTACCTGCAAAGATGGCAATGTTTAATAATTTGTTTAACTGATATTTCAGGCAAAAAGCAAATTTGGTGGCCTTGACATACTTGTGTCTAATGCTGCTGTCAATCCTGGTGTATCACCGATTCTAGAGGTAAGTTAACTTTTGTTTTGGTGTTAGTGTTTCCAAAGTATGGAGTATAATAATATTCAAAGGACAAGGGCTTATACCTCGTCATCATAATATTATTAGGCTTGTGTTAATATTTCGCAGAAAATCTCCATCAGCATTACGTTCTCAACATTACGAGCATTACAATATTATTGTTTAGATAATTTTACTACATTTTTACTGTTAGGTACGGAAACATGACCCGGCGGGAGGTGGACATAAATTACCGACTACGGGTCTTTTTTTGGCAATGTGTATGCTGGTGGTGCTGGGTAATAAATATTATGTCTGACATAAGAATAAAAGGCCGCGATAATAAAAACCAAATAGTCGAAAACCATCAATTACTATTTTTACTACTCTTTGAAATTACTACTTACGGATTTACAATTTAATAATTAACCATCGTATGCAGCAGATAAGCATTATCTCGACAAAAAGGGAGTGTTATGAGAGGGCGTGGGTGAGTGTGTGTTTAGTAATTGTGTATGAAAACGTATATAGTTTTATTTAATATTATCCTTAAGCTCATCACATATAGTAGTTAGTAAAAAAATCTGAATATACCTTTATTACAGTTAAATATATACGAGAGATTTTTTTAGTAAATACATGTATTATAGCCAAAATATAAGTGATGATAATATAATGGTCTTCAACGAAGACCATAATCTCTCGCGGCGCCCCGCGCTGACGGTGCCCCGTGTTTTCTATATGTTTTAAGAAGTCGCGTCGGGGCCCCGTCTGCGCCCTGTCCGCAACGCGTCCTTGTTTTCTGGCTGGCTATCGTTTAACATGAGTTTATGATTAATTGTACATTTGTACTTACTTTACAGACTGATGATTCCGTTTGGGATAAGATTTTTGACATTAACGTAAAGTGCTCCTGGCTTTTAGCTAAGGAAGCGTACCCCGAACTTATTAAAAGGGGAGGGGGCAATATTGTATTTATTTCGTCTATCGCTGGCTATCAACCAATGGAGGTAAGTTATCACCGGATAAAAATGACGCCCGAGTAACCCTTATCTGGACTTTCTGACGAAAAATGTATTTGTTTTTAGCCTTTAGGTGCCTACAGTGTTAGTAAAACCACTCTTTTGGGATTAACTAAAGCAATAGCAAATGAAGTTGTACATGATAATATCAGAGTAAATTGTGTTGCTCCTGGAATAGTAGCTACGAAATTTGCGTCTGCAGTAAGTCCAT
Organism: Abrostola triplasia; assembly: GCA_946251915.1. NCBI lineage: Eukaryota > Metazoa > Arthropoda > Insecta > Lepidoptera > Noctuidae > Abrostola > Abrostola triplasia. The sequence goes on from OX276433.1 coordinate 6,909,761, forward strand.
TTGCCTTTTTACATAGGCCGCATTGAACTAAAATGGTTATTTAACCGAGATTTTTTTTTTCAGATTACATCTTCAGAAGCAGGAAAAGAAAAAAGTTTATCTATAGTGCCAATGAAAAGGTTTGGGAAACCTTCAGAGATTGCTAGCAGTGTTGCCTTTCTAGCCTCCGATGATGCTAGTTATATAACTGGAGAAACCATTGTGACGGCGGGAGGAGCATATGCTCATCTATAAAGTTTATAAGAGCTTATGAATATTTGGGTTCAGGTTCGTCTAGGTGTTATGGTTATTTCTACATTGTTATGTTTTACTTAAATCAGAAAAAATAAATATGCTATATTTTATGATAAAATCTTTTTTATTTGTAGACATGAGTAATGAATATGTTTACAAATTATCGTGATATATTAATGAGAGGAAGATATTTCATAAAGGTAACCCCCTAATAGAAATTTTTAATCAATCATCATCAGAATCCAAAAATTCAGTTTTGCTTACCCCAACAGATCTCATTAGATTGCTGGATGGTCCTGTTGATGCCTTTTCTTCTTTCATACTCTGAATTATATTTGCTAGTATAGTTGTCTCATCCTTTAAATTTTCCATTGGATTGTGTTGAAGTTTTTCTTTCAATTCTTTTTCACAATCACTATCATTGTTTTCAAAATCATCATCCTCTTCATCATAAAACATATCTGCAAAATCTTCTTCACTATCTATACTTCCAGTTTCTTCCTTACTATTTGTGCTTAACACCTTTAACATTTTTTCTATACATGAAACAAATTTATCTGATTCAAAGTCAATATCATTGCCATCAGACTCATCGATTTGATCTCTTTCTATACCTTCAAAATCCGAAGATTTTTTTAGAAAAGATGTAAGTTCTTCTGTTATGGTTTGAGATGAAATGTCATTAATATTTTTCAATTTCGTTTTTGTGCCATAACGTGAGAACAGTAAGTCATTCAACTGTTCTGGATTTATATTTAACCAATCTTCACTGTCTTCTGTGTAATCAAGCGGTTCAACTGGTGCGCATTTTAATGAATCTTTAACTCTAGTGTATTCACTTGACTTCATGAGCTCTGATATTTGATGAAATACATTAGATCTAACAGGACATTCCACTGTAGAAAAATAATGTTTAGCTCTTCCTAGTAGGTTATTGTACTCTCTTGAATCTTCAATATTATCTTTAAAATATCCATTCTGTTTTAAGCTATTAATAAAAGTTTGATATTCTCTCGATTTAAAAGAATTATTTACTAGATCGTTATTCATTATCATTTGAAATCCGCACATCAATTTTATACCCACTAGGTTTTTTTTGTCTCTTTCTCCTTGAATACAATGTTTGACATGAGTAATAAGTTTCGAGTGTATAAGTGTTGCATACAAAAATTTGGTAAATTTTACTTCAACTGTTACAAAGTCGTCAAAATCAATGTTTTTACAAGACTTTGCATCAAAATCATCATAGTTACAATATGCATTAACAATTGGTGCAATGAGAGTGGGTTTTATGGTCAATATTGTTGCAAGTGTGGCTGGCAATTTTACCATGGTTCTATGAAGATTTTCCAATATTTTGACAGGATAATTTCCAATACGATTTAAGATAGCTTGCTCAATATCATGACCTGCTATTGTTAAATCTGGTGATTGAATAATCTTTTTTAAAGCTTGTGTTAAATCTAAATTAGGTTGTAAAGCAATTACTTCTGGTGGGATTATATGTATATGATGATCATGTATGAAAACCTGTAATATAAAAAAAAATTACCCATTAGTAGACATATAGTAACAAGTTACTCTGTCTGTATGACTGTTACGCCTTCACAACTAAACCGCTGGACGGATTTTGATGAAATTTGGCATGTAGAATGTTTAAGATCTGGCAGCAGACATAGGCTACTTTTATAGTTCGAATCCCACTTGTGTCCATAATTTTTTTAAGTTTTCTTTATCAATTTAGATAGGCTACTTTTTTCAGATTCATCTTCAGGTTGAAATTTAGTATGAAATTTACTACTACCTACCAAACTTGGTATTTATAGTATTAATTTTAAAAATTTGAAACATTATAGTTAGAATTGAAGAATTTAACCTTTAAGGGGGTAGAAGAGTTTATAAGAAATTAAATTAGAATGAACTTGAAATTAGATATATCTTTCTATAGGTTTATAGTCAGTTATCATAATTTCAAGAGACTTTAATGAATTAACCACTAAGGCAGTGAAAAAGGGGATGATTCATCAACTTTCAGAAAGAGATACTAAACTTTGTATATAGCATTTCACAAATAAATAAACATCATTCCAGGACTTTAATAAATAAATCCCTAAAGGGGTAAAAGAGGGGATGGAAGATAATAATATCTAGAAATTCAAATTTAGGTTTACAGTGGGAAATAAGAAACTAGATATTAAGCATCTTTAAAACTTTAGTATTGTAATGATTTCTATCACTTACGCGAATATTAGACATTGAAATAAAACTATTAACACAATACTAAAGTATAATATCTAATAATATCTTAGGTATATATCTATGGGCCATTGAAGCCTGAAAATAAATGATATTATTATTATTATATAAAACTAGGTTTACGGATTTTATCGCGGTTTTTTAATGGATCCGAATCCGTAAACCTAGTTTTACTTTAGTATTGTGTTAATAATTATTTACCTACTTGAATAAACTAACAGTCTAAATTAACATGTGCGAAGCTGCGGGTAAAATCTAGTATTATATAGATGTTTTATTGAGTACACAGCTTAACTAAACTTTAACATAAAGGTTTAATTAAGTATCAATGTAAATATTTTCTATTTAATCCACAGTTATTCTAAGGAAATTGGCAGAGTGGAAATAGAAAGAAACCAAGATTGGTTATTCAAATGATCAGGCAATTGTATAGATGTATACCTATTACATAAGTTACAGTCAGTCATTATTAACAGCTACAATATATCATTAGGTCTTTATTGTCCATAACATACTTGTATTATTGGTAGTTCAGTGTGTGCCGAAATTGTAACCTGTGGTGTAGTTAGTAAAATGACTTACCCTATTTTCAGTATTCTCAGGATTAGCCCAAGATTGCAAGTAATTTGCCGCTTCAATCAGAAGGAAATTGCCATCATTGTCTTTTACTTGAATTATCAAATCATTGTATTGCTTCGAAATTTCCAAGACAACATGAACAATGAACCATTCATCTTCTAGGTTATCACCAAAACAAGTATTACTACAGAGATGAGTAGGAATTCCTGGAAATATAAACAGTTGTCTCATAATATCTTAGGTATTTAATGACATACGAAATTAAATACTAATTTTGTTTTGGGAATGTTCATAAGCCAACAACACACCTCTTTTCATGTTATCTGTAATAGGAACAAACACTCTGAACTCGTCCCGATGCCATATATAATCCTGAGATAAATTCTTAATAGAATTATTGAGCTGTACACACAAGTCTTCCCATAATAATATATCAGTCCCCAGTTTAGGAGAGAAAAACAAACATTGAATAGTATCATCATTCACAGGTTCCATGATTAATGGATTTTTTGTTATTTTCCAACAAAAACAGAAAATTCCTTATGTGGTTTCATACAATATTGTAATACAGATCAAATAAAACAATGTATTTTATTCAAAATTATGCGAATTCACAAAACCCTAAGTCTAAAACAAAGTCAAACATAAGTGTAAATAACCATAATCCCAATTTTATTTTTTTGCCGGGTTACCATCTACATATTCCTAACCACTAGGTCCTTGCCACCATGGATGAAAATGTTGCCACTAGTTTATTAGTCTATGATTTATATTCTGTGGTCTGTGCTGAGGTAATATCCTCAGAGTAATGACTCAGAGTAATGACTAAAGCATAGAGGGAGCGTTGCTTCCAGCAATACTGTACACTTTTTTTGCCTCGGTAGTGATGTGCCGTATTTGGTAAGTCGAAGTATCGAAATAAATTTAGTTCTTGACAGAAAATGTACTTCTATCGAATGTACGTTATTTTCACGTTGTATAAAACATACATCACCAAAGCATCAATATAAATTTAGTCCCAAATTTACGAATTATCTAGTAAGGGTTAAAATTACAACAAATACGTGATAACGTGATTCGTTGACTAAAAGATCTATTGCAACACAGGTCCACCAATCACTGTACTTGATATTATGAAACATTTGATAAATGAATGGCTAATCTTTATGTTGATCGGCCTTTAGAAACTGGGAGTAAAAGTAAAAACACATATAAATTTAGTAAATTTTTAATAAATAGAAACAACATTTTTTTTTATAGTCTAGCTGTGCCCCGCGGTTTCACCCGCGTCAATAAGTGTCGTTACCGATGTTTTTGTAGTTATTCTGTATTATTAGGGTTTTATAGCCAAATGGCAAAAACAGCAGCTATGCTTAGGCCATCTATTTCTAGCTCTTGTAAGCACTTTACACCAGTTCTCTTTCATTTGGAGGCATACTGTAAAATAAAACGATATTTGCTATAATTTAATGACATCAAATTAATTATCGTATCGAATAGTATCGATGAAAAATATCTACTTCACTAGCATGACATAACCTCACAAATAAACAAATTACTTTATGTTAAATAAATTCGTTAACACAATATAATTCGTAAAAAAGATAGTCTGAAGGGATCATCATCAATCTAATGTGTATGTATAAGTGTTCATTATATAAAAATTACGCGTGATTTTATAAGAAAATTGCATAAAAACACTTACCCATGAAATCTTACAAATTCATTGTTATCTTTCCGTGATGAATGTGATTTACACGATAAAACAAAACTGGCCATATTAAACGCTTATTTATCTGTCCTTTGCACCTTTTGTACACAATCAAGTTGCTTATATTATGCAAAAAATATATATTATTTTGAAAATAAACAATGACTGACAAGGACTGACATTCACAACGTATGATACGACTAAATCAAATACTTTGTACAGTTAACCGTGTAGAACCGGTCTACTAAGCAACTATGTGCTTTTTTAATTGGTCGTGTAGTAAGAGACCAAGTATGACCGTTTGACAATTTCGGAATGTACATTTAGTTTGAAGCATATATGAGTCCATATATGTTTGTCTCTTTTATATATATAATCTGCGTCATAAGAGAGAGGAGCTCGGATTTATCGTAATTTGTGTCTAATTTGTTCGCTCTCTCTATGCTTTAGTAATTACTCTGAGAGTAATGACTAAAGCATAGAGGGAGCGTTGCTTCCAGCAATACTGTACACTTTTTTTTGCCTCGGTAGTGATGTGCCGTATTTGGTAAGTCGAAGTATCGAAATAAATTTAGTTCTTGACAGAAAATGTACTTCTATTTAATGTACGTTATTTTCACGTTGTATAAAACATACATCACCAAGGCATCAATATAAATTTAGTCCCAAATTTAAGAATTATCTAGTAAGGGTTTAAATTACAACAAATACGTGATTCGTTGACTAAAAGATTTATATTGCAACACAGGTCCACCAATCACTGTACTTGATATGAAACATTTGATAAATTAATGGCTAATCTTTATGTTGATCGGCCTTTAGAAACTGGGAGCAAAAGTAAAAACACATATAAATTTTGTAAATTTTTAATAAATAGAAACAATATATATTTTTTTATAATCTGCGTCATAAGAGAGAGGAGCTTGGATTTATCGTAATTTGTGTCTAATTTGTTCGCTCTCTCTATGCTTTAGTAATTACTCTGAGGTAATATCATATTATATGCTAAAATGAATGACAGACGTGAGAACGAGAAAATAAAAAATGACATTGACAGAATTAGTGAACTAAAGATAGCGAATAGCGATTTCATTTTCATTACGGATTTACGGAGAACTCGGTACATTTCATTATATTGGATTTGATTTCAGACAATTGACAAAATAAATCGTCGTCAATTCCTAATTTTAAGCCCTTTGGTCTAGTGAGCGATGTATTGACTTGTCAGTGTATAGTGATAGTGTTATATTCAATTTACTTCGTTTATATGCATGCTTTGCTTCTCCGGTAAATAAGCTAAATTCTACAACAATATTTTATTCGAATGTTTGGTTAAAGGTTTTTAATCAGAGTCCGTTCTCGACTCCAGACTAAAGTTAAATTGGACTGTACTGCAAAGTAGTTCCACGTTTAGTTTTGAATACTAGTGAGTTGATCTGTGCAAGAATATATATCTAATGTCAGCTTTGGCCTATTTATGTGACTACGAATCAAACTCCGAAGATAGTGATTGTGATTCAAGCAATAAAATACTTGATAGGTACATCTAGCCTTTATTATTGCATCATTAATTAATTATTATATTAGGTCCTGAAAATAGTGTTAAATCAGTTATAATTTTTATTCTCTCAACTTGAGTATATTAATATTATCAGTTTACTTTAATGTGTTTTGAATAAACTCATTACTTTTTGGATGTAGCCAATGATGAGTAGAAAAATGTAAAAGTTTTGAGTCCTAAAGTTTTAGCCCTCTGTGACTACAGGTATTACCACAGATATAGATCTACATAGATAACGCAAGTATCACGATTTGTATTGAAACCAAGCGTGCCGACTTTTTAATACCTATTGTGACGTTACAGCCAAAATTTAGTGACGTCACAGCCAAAATTTAGTGACGGGAAATCCAAACCGATTCATTGACACCGATGCCGCCGATCCCCATCCGCCCAGCACGATTCAAACGATTCAACTGGAGCCGTCCGCTATGATTTTCTCGCTCATACTCATACATTTAGCAGCGACCAACCTAGACGCTTGGTCGGGGTTCGGACACGCGAAGTACATGCATTTGCGTTATCTATGTAGATCTATATCTGTGGGTATTACCTACAATAAGACAAACATAAGGCTTCAAAACAAGATTTCTTTTTGCAGTGAAAAATATTGACTCTTTTTATGATTTAAGATTCAACTTTTATCTTATTTACTTAAAATATTTTCCAGGCCAAAGTTACCCGTACCTAATCTGAGTAAAGTACCAGTGGTACCGTCAAAAGATGTACATGAAGACAATGCTCTGCTTCATGGGGGCCGGATTCGTTCATTCCCTCATGTGAGGGGAAACTGGGCTACATTTGTTTATGTACATTGTGCGTTTGTATAATTTATATTATAAATCTTTATTTGATGTAACCGAGAATATATAAAATTTACTAATGTTTTTTGTTTTAGATAATGTTGATGGAATATGTGCGTTGATTAATAAGTTGGAGAAAATAGTTATTGCCAAAGTTGGATCTTGCAATCACTGTGAGGATTTCCATATAAGCTTATCTAAAACATTTGTTTTAAAGTATCATTTGATATCACCATTTAGTACATCACTTCAGAAGACTCTCAGTAATATTGACAGGTATGTTACATAAATCCCGTCTACTATTATAAACATGAACATTTTTAAGTATGGATGGATGTTTATTACTCTTTCATGTAAAAACTACTGAATGGATTATAATGAAATTTCATATGGAGGTAGCTGACGCTCTGGATTAACATATAGGCTACTTTTTATCCCACAAAATATTCTTATTGCATATTTCTATAAAAAATAAGGTATATACTGTAAAATATATGTACATAGTTAACCAGATAACATCTAATATAATTTGGGACTCACCCACAGTCAAAACACTATGTGGTCTGGTTGTGGGGAATATCATTAAAATAATGTACATATTATCTGTAATAATTGTAATAAATCAAATAATGTTCATAATAATTGTTTTCAGTTTTGATCTTGGTTTTGCTGCTGTAAAAATATATTGCAACGAAGAAAACTCAAGAACATTTATTTCCCTTGAAGTTGACCCATTTACACAGAAATACTTATTGGGCATTTCAAAAAAAGTTGATGGTGTGTTGAATGAATTCCAGTTGCCCACATTCTATGAGGTGAGAATGCCAGATCGTAGTAGTTTTAAATTATACTTGGATAGATCTCCTATTGTGCTGACTCCCTCCTTTTTGACATTAACGATGTAATTATAATGAATTAAGACGGATTTTGCAGTGTGCAAACTGCTAACATTCACACAGTACATCCTATAGCTACCTAGGATTATTGTCTCCTGAATATGAATTGGATGTATTAGTCAATCAAAATGTCTCTCAACCTCTGCCCATAGAGTGCTGGGCCAGAATAGCGCCTCCCCATCTTGTCCATTGGAGGCAACTAAGAGAAAATCCAGAAGATGGGCAGCAGCATCTACTGTAACTTCATCACCAATAGTAATATGCTGCTTGCCAAGCATGGAGATTATGGCAAACCCTCCCCTCCCCTCAGGGGGAGGCCTTTATTCAACAGTGGACGTCTTCCAGCTGATGATGTATCTTTCAACTACCTTAGTTCTCCTTTACTTTCGAATAGAATAATATCATGTCATTCATCATCACCAGGTTTTATATGACCCACTGCTGGGCATAAACCTACTCCCTTAAATGCTACGGTTTCCTGTTTTGGGCCTTTTGCATTTTTCCCTGTACAATAACAACACCCTTACTCCTGGCTGGAGTCTTATACTAATACCTGTAATTTTTTTTTGTATTTCAGAATGCTTCGTTTCATATGAGTGTCTTGTGGGTTAATGGAAATCGAAAATCAGAACTTAAAAGTGTTCTTGAGGATTTGAATAACTTGTTCATTGACAGTATTGTAAAATCACCAAAGACATTTCTAGTAGATACAATCAATTGTAGAAGTGGCAACAAGTATTTTCAGTACTCATTGTGTTAAAATGGATTGTCATAATAGATCGAAGCCAATGTTAAATATTAATTGCCAAGACAGTAGAAACAAAGTTTATATAAACCCAAATTTTAATAGAAATCAGATAAATAATGGTCCTGGAAATTCTATTATGCATGTTAATCCAAAATTTTCTTATCTTGTTTCAAACCCTCAATGCAAAACTGAAACTAAAAACAAGATTTTTGTAAATCCCAATTTTAGGAAACCTGCAAGTGTTGCAGACAGCAATATTCTTTTACCAACTATAGAAAATACAGCAGTCGTTAATAATAACAAGGCTAATAGTTCCATTTCAATGACATATTGTCAGCAACATCAATCTACAGAAAATAAAATATCACCTATTCAAGTACCGATTTCGAAGTCTCGTTACTGTTTAGTAAGACAAAATGTTACTAATCAATTATTGGAAGTGCCTATAACACATAGAAATAAAAACACTTTTAAAATAAACAAGTACAAATCTGTGCCATGGAATGATATAAAAGTTAATCTAAATAAACAAAAAAATGCTCCTAACATTAATTTACCTTTTACATCTTATAATGCCGAGAATTTAAATGTATCAGTATCAAAAAAATACTCACCTTCATTTTTACCATGTACAAGTAATAAAGAAGTTAATCTTATTATTAACAAAGATATTTTATCGCATGAAAATCATGGAAATACTGAATCAACCATTTATAAGGAAGCCATTAAAAATAAGTCGACTGTAGTAAGTCAATCACGAGTAAAAAAAAAGGGAAATTTAAAGAAAAATAATATACCTTGCCCTTCATATCGTAAGTTTGGAATATGTTTAAGAAATGTACATAGAAAATGCGAGTTTCTGCATGATAGAAAACACGTGTCTATTTGTCGGAAATTCATCAAAGGACTGTGTCACGATAAAGACTGTTTACTATCTCATGACCTAACTACTAAGAAAATGCCTACTTGTTACTTTTTCCTACAAGGAACATGCAACAAAACAGAATGTCCTTATTTGCATGTAAAATTAAATGAAAAGGCAAAAGTATGTCTAGATTTTGTTAAGGGATACTGTGAGAAAGGTAGCAAATGTTTACAACGTCATATTAATGTCTCTTCCGAAAAGATAAACAAAACAAGCACTATTGTGACCAAATCTATGTCTAAAAATAAATATAATTACCATACTAAAAGATGCAAAGTTAATCATGAGAGTTTTGACTGTCAAGATCCAAAAGAGAATAAACAAATAACAAATAAAATTTGTGATGTATCAGCAGTTGTAAAAGGCGAAAGTAACTCTGAATGTAGGTACTACCAAGAATATAAAGATGACGAGAGTGTAAATGAATGCGAAATCATAAAACCAATGAGGTGTAAATTGGGAACATTGCCCTCTTTTATTGAACTTTGAATATGTAATCACTTAAAACCTATAATAATACATAGCTGCAAGTTATTTTTGTACGATCGTTATTATAGATCCTTATTGTATTACTAGTAACGAAATAAAAGTATATTAATAAAACTTGTATTGGACTTTTATTATTATTTGAAATCGTATGTACATAATTATTAGTAACCAAACAGTTTTTATTACAATTGTATCAAACTCCTAATTTGTGGTATTTCCAGCACGATTTAGGAATAATCATGGCCAGTAAGTAGTGAAAAATACAATTTTACATTTGATAAATAAGTAAACATATAAAGTATGCAGTACTGTATAGTTGACATCTAGCATATCAATTTTTAAACCACTTAGGTAATTTACTACTCTTAGATGTGGATGCTGAAGGTGTACTCGGCTTATTCGAACTCTGTGCTGAATCTTCTAGTTTTCTTCTAGTAGGCGCCCTATGAAACATATTATTTTATTATTAATTACATGTCTAGTTATATTTGTACTATTACACAAGCTATAATATTATATATAGTTAATACAACGTGGCATTCTATAAAAAAGAGGTGTGTAACAGGTAGCAGGTGTGAGTTATGTCTTATGTATGTGATTGAAGTACCAAATGTAGGTATGTACAATTTAAAAGCTGCCACAAAATCTTGAGTGTAGAAAACGGCAGAATACACACAAGGCTTTTGCTACAGATTCAATACACTATTCACCCAAGATGCTCCCGTGTAAACTTGTGATCTGATAAAAACTGAGATGGATAACAGGAATATTTACGAAAAATATGTGGTGGCGGAAAGGTGATAAACTATATTTATCGATCTTTTTATTACACATTTATTAGAAAAGTTGTGGTGCACAAGGTTGCAGGTTCAAACCCGGGCAAGTATCAATGTGACTTTTTCAATGTTATAAATGCTTTCTTAGTTATTCTAAGACACAACTGACTAATGGTGACGGAAAACATCGTGAGGAAACCTGGATTTAATTATCTGAAATCGCCAACCCGCAGTGAGCTAGCGCGGTGGGCAATGCTCAATCCTGTTATTATTATTACACAATAGAACATACATGCTGTACCTGTATTTAGAGGCCAATATACTTGCTGCATCTGAAGCTGTTTTCTTCTTATATATGTCATCTTTCAAATATGGTTGTCGTGATAAGTCTTCCTCGATCCATTTAAAATGCATGTGAACACAAGGCACAAACTTGGCTTCCAACAAAGTCATTTTAGGCTCAAGAGTTTCTTTGAGTGGTGTTGTGACTGTAAGACGAACCAAATTATAAAGAACATAAAGCTTGGCGTCACGGTATCAGTGAGCTATGTCAATCCACTACTAAGCAGGCTAGCGGTAGGAAATTAAGATAGCATAGAAATAAAAAAATGGTAAGAATATTGTAACTAAGTCCTTGTTAGATATATAAATTATCTTTGGAGGAAGTTTGTAGCGCCGGAGACCGCAAACTTAGCGGGGTGGTATGGACATACCATGAGGAGGGACGAGTCTTGTTAATAAACGAACTTTAAATAATAATTAATATGTTCAATAAATAGGCATACGCGCAGGCCAAACAACATATGTATGGCGACCAGTATTTGACGACCTGATTGACGCAGAAGCTATTGAGCTACTAAGGGTTGCGGGTTCGATTCCCACACGGGACATAAGTTTGTGCGATCCGCAGATGTTTGTCCCCAGTCTGGTTGTTTGTGTGAAATTACTTGTGTGGGGCGACGTTTAAAAAAATGGATTTACTGCTGAGATGACAAATAGAAGGGATTCATTACAAAGGGTATTTAAGGCTTACTTATTGCGCTGATCTTGAGTAATTGGCAACAGGGCAGAGAATGGCGATAAAATAAACAATTTATCTATCATTTCATTATGCAATAACAAGTCGAAGTTATTTACTTACAAATATGAAACTTTTTATGAGGATTCTTCAAATGTTCTTTAATAAAATTAGTAACATCTTCAATGGTGTTGACAGGTGAAAATATTCCTTGTAGTATTATATGATCAGGAAATTGTATGCGGACGACCACATTTTTGTATAAATTCAGTTTTTGTTGAGATGCCTGAAATTATATTAATTAAGATAAGTACCTAATTATATAATAAAACTCACCATTCGTACTTAATGTGCGGTGATTATACTTAGAAATATCTAGAAATTTAAACTGTCAGATTCGTTCTTTATCTCAGTAATCTGATCGAGACAAACCGGCATGTGCGTATCACATAATTATATATTAGTTTTTTTTATACACTAGCTAACTATGAATATACAATTCGACTGACAGTTATGTCTAATGCCATAGGGTTACATTAGAAAAGCTTACATTATTTACTATATATTCCCGTTTTACCCACTTGTGTATTCGGGGATGCCTAACTTTCGATTTTCGAACTCGAATATAACACTCACGATTATTGTAAAAAAGTTTAGATATTGTAAAAAGCATTAGAAAAAGTCAATATAATATAGTCGATAAGTTTTCTTAAAATTTCTAATATAAAAATTTCGTATTTTTTAAATTCATTAGAACCTTCACCCGACAAGAAAAAAACAACAAAAAAAGATTAGCGAAATTGGTCCAGCTGGGATCTATTTTTATATTTATGTACGTTTGGGTCATCAGCAGAACATTTTGCGAGCCTAGATGTCTGCCTAGGTGTCTTTCTAGTCTTGTGGCACCCGCTTAATAAAGTTATAGCCCTCCTGTTAAAATACGTGGCACTGTTATATATGTATAATAATATAAGAAGGTATGTACTATTTTTTTACCTGTTGCTCAATTTCTTCTCGTTTAGTTGAAGACAGGAGCGGTGTAGATTCTAGGCTTATGCGATGTTGTTGTAAGTCATGATATAATCTCCTTACTTCTTCAATTGTCAATTCATAAAAATCATCTGGAAGATCGTGAATTTCTTCTTCCTTTAAATCTGGTTGCATAAACGCTATAGCTTTTCGAGCTCCAAGCTGTAATTACAATTCAGTTATTCACATTGTTTATTACTTTCATACATATATCCTACATGTTTGCATTATCTAACTCAGACAAATTTTATAAATAAGGCGGGTGAGAGTCGAAGAAAAATTATATTAGTTATTGTATGTGAGGAAACCTGGATTTAATTATCTAAAATCGCCAACGCGCAGTGAGCTAGCGTGGTAATCAATGCTCAATCCTTCTCTATACGAGAAGAGGCCTTTGCCCCAACCTAAACTGAAATTAATTCAGTTCAGTGTCATTTATTCAGTTTACTATCCTACATAAATGGTTTCATGAGATGTTATAATTAGCAATGAAAGGACTTACGAAAGTGACCTCTTCTTCAATTTTAAGTCTTCTTTCCAAATGTTCTCTTGATTGCGATGAAAAAGATTCACGGCTCTTTTCTGGTTCGGTTTCCATTGGTTCATCTTCATGGACATTGTGCAGCTGTTCATTTTTATCGGTTAAGTCATCATCACTTGTTTTAATTAATTTGCTTTGTTCATCTTTTACTTGTTGGCGAGTGGTTTCTTTAAATTTCGTAAGTGGATCAGGATCGTAATATTTATTATAATTTTGTTTATTTGATTCTGAAGGACCCGGGTGGTCCTTAGTTTTGACATCTTGTGTTTCCATGCGGTTTTTTTTATCAACTAAATTTGTTTCTGCAACTGGGCGTCGATAAACAGCAGACACATTAGCTTGTCTGAAAAGGAAAAAAAATTAAGAACTCAAATACATTTCTGATAGGAAAATGCTTTGAAGGAAATATAATAAAATAATAACTGCAAAAATATTAAAAAAGAAACGATTTCCTTATTTTAATGTAAACCTTATTTTTTTGTATTAATACATATAGCCAACGGCAGATTGACTGTCCCAAACTGGTTACACTTTTCCACCACTAAATGCCGTCTTCGCAAGACGTACAATTAGTTTTAAATTAAAATAAATTGAAAATCTAAACTCCATCTAAGAGTATTACAAAACAAGTGGTAAAGTCGGTAAACGTAGTCGTCGGACGTCTTCCAGCTAGGTGGGGCGACGATATATGAAAAGTGGCTGGCAGCGGTTGGAAGCGGAAGGCCTACGATCGAACTCAGTGGCGTGCCATAGGAGTGAGATATGCTGATAATAATGATGATGAAGTGGTTATGACTATTGAAGCATAATATAAAAAAAATGTTACTTAAATGAGATACGTTTATTTAAGTAGTTAATGAAACCTTTAGTAAGAAACAGTTATAAGAGACACTACATTAAAATTAAGAAAATGTATGAAATGAATATAATTCCTTGCAGGTACAACTTTTTCACGATGGGTTTGTTTATTGTTTCCGCTACTTCAATTTAACCACTTTTATACTTTGCAAAACTTATTTAGCAGAAAGGATTAGGAAATTATATGACTATGAATTACAAGATGCATGACATTATTTTAGTTGCAAAGTCCTCTCATGAGCTTCAAAAAATGCTGACAGACCTCGATACACACAGCATAGGGGTGGGAATACACATGATCGCATCAAATACTAAGGAGATGATTAACAGATAGAAGGAAACAACATTACTATTGATTATGTGGATGACAATACATATTTGGGTCAAATAATCAAGATAAACTGTACTTATGTCATGCATGGAAAAGTATTGGTAATTAATTGGTATATAGGGAAGTAATGAAAGATCTATTTAACAGTTCCCTTTCATCCTTCCCATCTTCACTTATGGATGCCAAACTTGGGTGCGCACAAAATCTCAGTAAGAAGCACAAACTTGTCATCAAAGCATGGAACGAAGGATGATGGGAAAAAGAAAAATAGATAAAACCAACCACAGCATAATTAAGAAAGCTACAAAGACCAAAGATGTTGTGTTAAAGTGAAGAACACTAAAGTGGAAATGGACTGGCCATGTAGTAAGAGGAGAAGAAAAATTGAACAAATCAGTAACTTTGTGGTACCCAAGAGTGGGAAGAAGAGGGAAGGGAAAACCATTCAGGAGATAGGAAGACGATATGGTTAGCTGACAGGACAGCTGGTGAAACCTGGACGAGACTGGCGCAAAAGAGAGAAGAATGGAAAGAGTTGGGAGAGGCCTTTGCCTAAAGGAACACTGAATTGTGAAATCAAAATATAATATATACAAAGTAATCTATTCTGAAACGAGGCTATAAAATAAATATCGATTATTTTCATTGTTTGTTAAGCCTTTGCTAAGAAAAGGCCAAGTAGTATCTTAGTCAAGAAAATGGCACACTAAGGCTAAAATCTACAAAGCACTTACACTTACCTCTAGCTTATCTTTTGTCTGTTGAGTCATTTTCGGTAAATAATTATTTATAAATAAATTATTGTATTCGTCAAAGATTGCACTTGTCAAATGCGAAACTAGAAAAAATTACAATTTTAGCTGATAAGCCAACCAAATAAACTATTCATGCATTTCCGCGCAAAGTTTGACACGAAGATAATCTAAATGCGTTTTATAGATCTCAGCCTTCAAGGGACACCATGTACTTGGCTATGATAATAAAGTTATGACAGTACCTTGCTTCCTCTTGTTTGTTTAGCAACCTGAGTATTGCTCTGCCCTTAATTAATCCCAACTGCCTCAATGTTTTCTCTCGAAGTGCAGCAGTCCCAACCACTTCTTGACGCATGTACAAAATTGTTGGAAGTTGTAATGAATTTAGTTCTCTCGGAGCCAGTGATATCACTAAGTCATATAATGATGTGTTGGGAGGAAAATCTGCTGTTCTTCTTTCACCTTAAATTTATAGAGTAATAATTTTTTTTTTTTTAATTTAGATAAATATATTGTAACATTAAGAAATTCATAATTGAGTTTATTTTTACTGCAGTTAGTTTTCTACCACTACATCTAAGTATTTAGCCATGTTTGTTTCTTCAATAAAAAGCCTTAGTAAGTATCATTTGTCCTTGGCTTTTCGAGGCATTGATGGAAATGCATAATTTAGGTTTTTCTTAGATTTATTACTAAATTATTATTTTTGAGCTGTTCTATTCTATATTTCAGACAATTAATTTGATATAATCGTCTTTTTTATATACAGGTTTGACAATTACTTTTTACGTTTTTTTGGGAAAACGCCATGTGTTAATGGTGGGACTAACAGTTCTTTGGTGTATTTAATAACTTTATGTATTCCATCATATCCAACAGTATTGGTCTCTTTTAAGCTGCAGATTGTTTTGATAATGTCATTGTTTAACACTGGTAGCATTAATGAATTTAATGATAAATTAATTATTATTATTTTCAATTACATCAATAAAGTAGTTATGATTTCATTAGCAATGTCCGTAGGGTTTGTATGGACCAAATGGTTGCAAAGCATGACAATTGACTAATCTGAGCTTAAAGACCCGGGTTAGATATGTGTCGTGTGACTCAGTAGCACCATAGTATAGATTTGTAAATGTTTATAGGCTCACACTCGATTACATAGGGACCTTCATTATAGAGGTATATACATATTACACCTTATTGGCGAAAAGTAGGTGTACTATACAGTATACATGTATAGTATACATTACTTTTCAATACCAGCTCTGGAATAAATTTATATTATTGTGCAATGATTTTGTGAAAAATATAGACATAAATAAACTTTACCATCTTCTAATTGTAATCCAATGGTGACATTTGACTCTTCTCTTTTTTTGTCAGCTTCTACCATTTCAAGCATAGCTTTGTTCGGAAGATTAGAAAACCTGACAGTAGTTGTTAAGTCCAGAATATGGTTGTGATGCTTTAGGTCATAGTTGGATGGTTGAAAACCTTGTTTATGGCATACATCTTCCAAAACCTAAAATTTTAATATAATTAAACTACTTACTACCATAATACTACTCAACTACTAAATTTTATCTGTAAACTGCTATGGCTCTAACAATGTAAAATTTCAATCAAAAAATATGAAAAGAAACCTAGTAGGTAATTTATTGGCAAACATTAATAAAACTGGATATACTCTGCGTAATGCAAACATTCAAGTATAGGTACCAAAGCTATAAAGTAACTACCTTAGGTACAGAATAAAAACAGTGCCTACCTGTAAAATACTGGTATCAGGTGTACAGTGTACTTTTTGCCTTCTTCCATTAGGTGTAAGAACAATTATATCCTTAGACATGTTATAACATAAAGTAGAACTGTTAGCTCAAATTTTAATAGTCATCCAATAACTAACCGGCGGGGTTACAGGAGGTTATCATTCATTAGTTGTCAACTTGTCAAATGAAATGTCAACTTGTCAAATGAAATGTCAATGTCAATTTGACACAAAACTCTGCTAAAATGTTGATATTCTACCTACTTTTGTTCTATGGTAAAAACTAGGCGCAGCTAAACTACTATAAGTTGGCAATATAATAAAATCTGTTATGTACTAATATTATGAGCCTATAAGTTTATGAGTTTTTACTTTCCATTAATGAGTTCCACAATTAATGAGTTGTGGTCACTGGTCATAACTACCAGTATCAGTATCAACTTTCTTAAATTACTATTGGTTTCCATTAAAACAATAAGGAGTTATTAATTTGTTCATTTCCAGAATCTTTACGGTACGGAACGGATTACGGTAAGTGAATGCTTAATTTTGTATGAAATTCTATGTAATCGAGACACACTTCATAATGCGCTGCGTACGTGGGACCGATGTTTCTCTACCATTAGGATTTTCAGGATAGCTTGAGTTTAATGAAATGTAGATCCACTTATTATTTGACTCAAACTGCAAACCACCGGCGAGCCACTCAGAGTTATGTTTTGTCAGTTTTTGCCGACGGCCTATTTGTCGAGGTTTTGAGATGGTCGTGTGCATACAAGAACAGAGCACAAGTGCTACAGCGAGACGAAAGTAATCTGTCCAAAACTGTTGCTAATCGCATCCGAAGACATTTTATTTACTGTAGTGGCCTGCCAGGCATGATGCTGACCTAAGTTAGGCCTAGGTTACCTACCTCGTTTAATAAAATAAATGCAATATAGAAAATAAATTCTTACACCTTGCTTAGCATATCAATCAAATATCGTTCGGAAACACGAACGCTTTACATGGCGTTTCTAAATACTATTCAACAAAGTTTGACGACCTGATTAGCGCAGTGGCTAAGTGATTGGACTGCTGCGCTAAGGGTTGCGGGTTCGATTCCCGCACGGGGCAAAACTTTGTGCGAACCACAGATGTTTGTCCCGAGTCTGGGTGTTTGTGTTTGTGATATTTCATGTTTGTGAAACGCACCCACGATACAGGAGAAATTCCTAGTGTGGGGCACGTTTTTTAAAAAAGAAGAAAGAAGAAGAAAAGTCTAGGAAACAAGCTTAATGTTTTAAACTTTTTTTTTATGTAAAGAAAAATTACTGGTAGCCAATTTTTTTTTAGCCATGGTCGTCCTATTGCTGGGCAAAGGCCTCCCTTTCCTTCCTCCATTCCTCTTGGTTGTGAGCTGCGATAGACCATTTGTTTTTAAAGGCGTCTAGCTCATCCCGCCATCTTCTGGGCCTACCGTGAAAATTTGTAAATGTAAATTAAAAATGGGTTCTAAATAAGATATTTTAAATTACAAGGGATGCGTTACGGGGTATGTACCTATGTATGTTTTCTAATGTATAAATAAGAAAATGTTGTTGCTGTTTGTTTTTTTTTTGTAGTGAAAAACCACGAATGTTTCTTTCTAGTAACTTGTGGACTCTAAACGCCATGTTTAGTTAGCATTTGACATAATAAAAGGTGTTTATGTTTATGGAAAGTGTTCTTCGATCGAAACCTAATTGCTCCTGCACTGCTCTTAAGCCGCAAGAATCGACACAGATTCATTTTTGCAGATGCTTCTTTGGAAACTCCTTTGTTCGTTAATAAATAGGGAACTCATCACTACTTATATAAATGTATTCATTACAATAGCGAAACACTTCATATTGTCCAAAAAATATATTTTATTGTAGTAGACAACACGAGGGCACGCGCCCGGCGCCCAGCCCGCTCCGTGCGCGTGTCCCACAACAACGCTTCGCTATCTACGCCCAGCTCTCTGTTTTAATAATTGTAATAGTTTATTTAATAATTACAACGTTTTTTTATCTGTCCGTATTTTAACATTAGGTATAACTAATTTCGTTTTGTATAACTTGGTGTAAGAACAGCCTTCAGGAATTGAAAAAGGGTGGCGCTATACACGCCTCACAGCACTGTTTCCATTTCTACTCGCGTCCGTTCTCTGAAAAGGTGAAAGTACAGTAAGAATACATAATTATTCTGAAATAAGTTGGCAAAAAGAGTAGGGTAAGAATAGGTAAGTGCAAATCATTGACGCCTGAAATCTGCCAATGGGAAGGTGAGGTTTCTCCTTAATTATCAGGATTCTGTACTACGTGTCCAGTATCTATCTATCGTGGTTGTGTTGAGACTTGAGGTCGCATGTTTCGCATTACTTTTTTTTACATTACGTATACATATATAAAAATATGGGGCCCATTCTTGGAACAGAAAATATGCTAGATAAATTAATTAGGAGCTTGCCTTGCGCGTAAATCCCCGCAAGAGAGCGGTCGGTCGAGATCGGGCAGCAAGTCGGCAGGCGGGCGCAGAGTGCGCACGTGCGTGGCATCGTGGCGGCCGCCCGCCAGCAGCGCGCCCGCGGACGCCAGGCGGCGCGGCGGCGCGGCCAGCCCGTGAGCCGCCAGCGCTGCCGCCAACTGCCGCGTTCGCGCCATTGCCATGTCACGCTCGTGCCGCGCTCGCCACACCTATGTTAGAAAAACGAAAATAAAGTAAATCAATATATTTTTCTTTGGTTTGATAGGTTTTGATTAATTACCATCCAATTCCATACTTAGTAGGATTAAAATCGCTACTTAAATCTATTTCCATAGGAAATAATTAGCCTATTCATATCCTAAATAAGACGCACACTGGCTATAGCGTGTAATTTAAAAGGGCTGTCAGCCCCTAACGTAAACTATTACCATGAACTGTTAAAGCAGAACAGTTAACGTTGTGGAAGCGAGACGTCGGCGTCGCCGCATTATGATCATCCCACACTTAACAAATCGGAAAGGAATTTTAAACGTATATCGCCTTTCACCTTGCCGTCAATCTTAAGTAAGCTAAGTACGTTACATAAGCAAGTAACCAAAGCGGATTAGCTGATACGGGTAGAGGCGAATTACGAGGCGATTACGTTACGATTCCGATTGGTGTGCTTTGAAGTAGGGAGTTTCATACAAAGAATACTGCATGGCTCGAGTTATATCGATACGGTGACGCACGCACGATACGACACTGTACGTAGCGGCGCGCGGCGCGGCGGCGGGGTCTCGCTTCAACATCGGAAAATGTCCTGTTTAAGAGTTTGTGGTACGTGGGCATGACTTAGAAAACATGTGAAAAGTTTTGAAACACACGCTGTATAATATTACAAGGCAGTATATTAAGTCCATTGTTTCTTTATTCGGGATGAGCAATACTGGGGAAATAACAGATATGATTACTCTTTTGCTAATTCTAATATTATAATTATATGGATGTCAGACTACATCAGACTATTAGGTAGAATGGATAACGTTATTTGGAACAAACTTATAATAGTTAGTATGTACCTACCTATAAGGTAAGTTATTTACGGCCTACCTGTGCAGCACAAACTGCAGAGCGGCAATGACTCCGTTCCCCAAATCCACGTGCTGCCGCCTCCACAACGGCACCGTGAAATGTTAGGGATTGCCCTGTTAATACAAAATAGTAGGAATACATTAATGTAGCAATGTGCCTTTATAGATTAAGAAGATAACTCCTGATGAGTTGCCTCATCAAGTGGAATGTACTTTGAAGGACCTCTCCTGTAGGTACGTATATCATTAACTGACTTCAAGAAGGAGGATTACTTAACTATTCGGTATTCGTATAATGATAGTAATAAGACATTTTCTTGCAAGTCCCAATGATACTTAAAAAAGTACAGATATGTTACTAGCGCGCTCATTATGAAGACTCGAAAAGGGGACAGTTGTGTTCTTAAGTCAAATCGGACAAACTGTACAATTGTTGTCCAGTTCAGAACACTTTTCTCGTTCATTGTGTCGGCTTAAGAAGAATATATACTTTTTGAGATTTCAATGCAGGTTTTGTGTGCGTTATTAGAGTCTGTGCTTAACTGTTTGTTTGGAAATTAATAAATGCAATGAATGTATCATACCCATAGATAAAGATACCAGTGCGCAACAGGACCCCGCACTAGAAGCAGCGAGGTGTGTGCGCAGGTATCGAAAGTAAACGTGCTCGAGCAGCAGTAATAGTGCCGCGAGCAGTATGCCAGCCATTAGCAGCAGAAATGCTGACAAGAATTGTTCCAACGCCAAGGGGTCCGAAGACTTGTGTTCTTGTTTATTAGGCTTACACGTCCCCGTCATCCAATATCTAAGTGTTAGAAGCATGTGGTTAGGTACATAATTATACAATTATTTAGAGCGTGGTACGCACGTAGGTAAGTGGTAAATGTCTAAAACCACTTGTCCTCCACCAAATCAAAGCAATATCAGCTCAAAGCAATAGCCTTTTACAAATTGTATCCGATGTAACATTCATATATTAGATAAGTAGGTATAAGTTGTAAGTTTTTATAGGAGTGTACTGACTACATTTATGTGTAGGTACTCCTTAATCTAAATAATAAACTAATTAAAAATGGCAACTAAGTAATATAATTATTTATCATAAATTACCCGAAATAATGAACACTATGAATTTTCTATCACTTACGCGAACTATGAATAATTCAAGCTACGAATATAATTCTTTATCACAATGAAGTATTTATGTTCGCATGCAAATCAGAATAGGATGAGTATCTTACGAAAAAAAATTATAGGGAGAAAACCAGACTGGAGAGACGAAAGACGAGGACGAGACGCAGATATTGCTGAAATGCCTACGGCATTTTAAAATAGGTAGGTAACTAAGTACCTATACAGAAGATACTTGACATGACCATTGGACCGAATGAGCGATCGGTACACCGTGTGCCCCTCGTAGCCTGTGACACTGGTATTATGGATCTCGTGTCCTATAGACTGCCCGGTTAAGAATACGAGCTGTTTATTTTGCAATAGGACACAGAGAAGTTTGAGAAACCACGCCTGTCTGTTCCTCTCCATGTAGAATTTAGGCATAATAACTTATGTCTTGCTTTGCAAAACGTACATTTTACATAAAAGTCCATTTAAAATACAACACGTCCACGCCTTACGTCTTCTGTGTCCAGCGTTCAATATTTTAATTGTATATGAAAATTTACCTTCGTAATCTTTCAAGGTCTCCATTAGCTCTTAAATCCAGTAATCGTTTATTAAACATACTGACGTATTTAGAATTACGCGTAAATGCCAGTCCGTAGCCTGACATTGCATACCATGAACCTACAGTTAAAAGTCTGCAGTCTTCGTCCTGTAACAAGATAGGTGCAAAGAAACCATCATAGATTGATATAACAACATACTTGTGCAACAATCAGGATGATGGTATTATCATTATACTCACTTGTGAAACTAAATAGTCTAATACAGTGCCGTCATAAATGAAGGCATCGAGTTCACCAGTCAGTACGCTGGTGACTCCTGCGCTTACTGTACTACGGTTGTATCTGAAAACATTTTAAACAGTTTATATAACTTATGTTTTATCAGGACGAAAAACTTTGAAGAAATTCGTATAGCAAGTATTATAGTAATTAAATAATAAAACATCGCACCACACTAGGATTTTCTTCCGTATCGTGTGTGCGTTTTACAAACAAACTCGGGCCAAACATCTGCGGATCACACAAATCTTTGTCCCGTGCAGGAATTGAACCCACAACCTTTTGCGGCTTTAGCGCCGTAGTGTAATTTAGCCATTGCACCAATCAGACCTTCAGATATACTATATATAATTATAACTATAATCTATAGTAATAGGTATACATGAAATGCTTATAAACTTACTGAGCCATGTAGGCATGTGGTTCCATAAAGTATTTGGCAAGAGTGGCATCTGTATGAGACCATGGCACTGTTCCGAACTTTAATGGTGGTCTCAGACTTAGAGGCCTCGCTATCCTCGGATCATCTAATCCGCTTAATTCATGATACTCTTCTCGCGTGATCATGAAAGCAGCTAGGTTGGCAGTGTATATCGCAAGAAATACTACCGCAAACATAGCCCACATGTTCGTCATAAAGCGGGCGGTGAATCCTCGGGGTGAGTCTACATGTACTGAGGCCTGCAAGTTCAAGGAACATTACATGGGCAGAAGTTAAAAATAATGACTTACATTTTCACTGACCGGTCTAAAGATAGCTTTCCGGAACGTTATCGCATGTGCAATGGTTAATTTGTTTGTTTTTTTATAGCCTAATTTGTTTGGGAGGCTTTTGCCCACTACTGGGCAAAAGCCTCCCAAATCTCTCTATCCTTCGAAGTTTCTGACCACGTGCGTCCAGTGAGTCTTAAGCCGGGGTGTATTCGCAGCTTGGCTATTTTTTCTCCAACATCCGCTACTTGAATTATATGTAGAGCGCAGCGTGATGTTTCTTTCTCGGTCTGTTAGTTTAACACCTACTTAATATGCCCAATTACCTCGACCTTACGTTTCGTGCTATTGGTCGTGATAGACTGCAACTATGATCTTTTTATAGAAAGTCCAACCTCAAAACTTGCTTGTGACAAGACCTAGTTCGTGGATCATTCTTGCAAGTTCTGAAGGAGATGTGGAGAATATTATTATGAGAAATGTTAATTTAAAAAAATAATATTATGTATCCATCTTGGTTACTGAAAATGGTGAACTTATAGTGATAATACCTACGACTACAACACTATTCGTAACTATAACTTCAGCCCGGCCCAGTGAAAACGCGCAAGAGTATTATAAGCAAGAGTTATAAGTCCACTAAGTATTTTAATTAGACTGGACAACGATAGAAGACTTAAAGTTCTAACATATTTATATACCTTACCTGAAACAGCACTGCCCAGACTATCCAATAGGTTCGACAAAGGGAGAATCGATTTTGCGGTACACGTTTTGAATTGTTTCCAGTAGAACAGTCAAACCCGCTGGGAGATAGCCACTCGAAGAAAAATATAGAAAAAGTAGCTGCTTGAATCGCTACTGCTCCCACTAGCATCCACGAGGCTGTGTCGAATGGTTCTAGAAAAGCTGTTGGAGATATTATGCCCGTACGTTTAGCTACGACGATGGCAACGCCTGTTTCCATAAAAGGTACACTAAAATCTACCACAGCCTCTCTGTCCGAATTTATAATTAACGATGTAAGTACCTGAAATAATTATTTAAAACCATTAAAAAATAATATTTTTTATGCATGTACGTAAAAGTTTTCAACTTTCATACCATATCCGTTTTTTTGTTGACTAAATCTGCAATCAGACCATTCCATTTCCCGTGATGCAAAGTTCCCCATCGTCCATCTTCAACCCGTACAAGTTCGTATGTGAACCCAAGCTGCTCCGCTAGTTGTTGTAATAGATCTATACAGAAGCCACTACAGCACTGGTACAGTGAACTATTGCCATGAGCTGTTCCAGCCTCCAACCTGATCACATTGTAGAAAAAATATTCCAATTTGACAGGTTCTGATATTCAGATTTTGTAAACTGATTTAACAGTTCAAGTACCTAATGTTTTGTTTAAATATTTATTGAAATATGATAATATCTACATATTTTAGTAAATATCTAACTATACGATGGTAATGATTCGGAAACTCACCCAGCAACTTCGACTTCAGGAGCTACGCGACAAATCACGCCTCGGTCTAACGAGCATCTTCCACTTACTGGGTCTGGTGGTGCCAAGTTAATGTAGGGTGGTTCCTCCAAAAATGTTATACGCATATGAAACTTTTCTGGCACTCCCTGCGGGGGCGTATGCAGGCCACCCGGCCAAACTATATCTTTAATTATTAGTCTTTCTCTTGGATATGAATTCCAGGTACCGATTTCTTCCCACACCAACTGCAATATTAATTATCTAAAATAGAATACTTTTAAATTATGAGAGAGGATAATATTGATTAGAAAATACCTCAACCCGAATTGGTCCCCTAAAAAGATTGTTGTGATCCGATAATGATCATTAGAAATATGGAATGGAACTCCTCCTAAGACCAAAGCAGAGCTGCCGTAACAAATAATGTTGCTTTTTTGTACGTGTAGTCGATGACTGACCACTACCAAGGAAGAGGGGGCTTCTTTTAAGGATTTCTAATACCAGTTTTACAAAAGTCTAGGGCTGATGAATTCTAGGCCCAGGACCACTATGTATCTTGAAACAATTAACAAATATATAAATATAACATAACATCACGCCTGTATTCCCCGAAGGGGTAGGCAGAGGTGCACAGTACACCCACATTTCGCCAGTTATGTTTTTTAGGTCCCAATGTAATAGGGGGCGAGCCTATTGCCATCAACCGGGCACAAATCTAGCCTCCGTGCTATTACTGAGAATTACCTAATGGAAAAACCCAGTAACACTTTGCCCGGCCCGGGATTCGAACCCAGGACCTCGTGCTCAGCAGTCGCGCTTAGCAGCCACTAGACCAACGAGGCAGTCTACAAACAAATATTTTTATTAAAATATAAAAAACGCCTTCAGAAACATTAACGCTAAAGTGAAAGATAATATTAAATTTACTTCACTTTATATAAGCGAAGTGGAAGTCGATGCTAAATCACAACATTTATGAACTAATTTTGACAAAAAAGTACCAACTTATGAGAATGCTCTCATAAGCGCTTTGTTAATAGTTTTAATGCTAATTAATAAACCGAACGCATAGGATTTGGCGCCAACTTCGCTTATAAAAGTGAAGTGAATAAAATATATTTTTTTAATTTTTAGTTCGTATTTTTTAATGCGGTTATTTATTTAAAAAGAAAAATGTGTACGAAAATAAGCACTTGCCCTGGAATAGAATTGCATCCACATATCCAGTATTTATCTACAATTTGAAAATAACATATTAAGTTTACTATACCTGTTCACCAAGGGCAGGCCGGAGATTCATTATTTTTAATTCGGCAGCTTTTAATTCCCCATCAGGTGTGAATTCTATACTTGGTCGTCCGGCTTCACCTTCAACGCTCACGTTGCGCAGGTGCCGGTAGAACCGCTCACCAGTTGACCAACGCGCTTCCCCCGCCCCCGCCCCGCTGCATGACAGCCGGGTTCCTAACGGGTACCGTATATTCTCTGGCTCTGACACATACGATTCGACTCCGTACGCGAATACTTTAACTGCGGTGGCTATCTCAGCAATCAACGATGAACTCGAAGTATCAAAATGTACGCCTAATAAACAAAAAAGTAGTATTAGTAAATAGGATCAGCTTCGTAATATGATAGGTACTAATTGGTGTACATATTACATTATTATGTGGTTTTATCTAAGTATTTTACAATCTAAATATTATTATTTTTCACAAAAAGTCTTTCACCCCCTTATGATTAAGAGTAAGACTATAGAAGGATTATAATTATTTTTTCTGCCTCCTTGGGGATCAATTAGTTACCTACATTCCAAACTTGGGTCAATTTATAGTCCCGCGCCCTCAGATGGTGTTCCCTGTAATTCTCGCTTTCTGGTAATGATAGCCAGAGCAAACACCCGTAATGGGCGTATAACACGATATTTACAATTTCTATATTATGATATCAAACAATATATTTGACTAAGATATTATAGTTTCTAAGAAAAAGATAAACTTACATATGTATATAAAATGATTTAATTATCTTAAATTCACATACCAAGCATTCCAACAGGAAATTTATTCGGTTGTTGCATCGAACCAAGAACACTTTGAGTAACAATCCATACAAAATTTTCGCCAGTCAAGTGCAAGTCACCAGCTGCGGATAGGATCTCGGCGGCTTCCTCACGCGTTGCGTACAGCAACATCACGCGAGCTTCGCTTGTCACTAACTCATTTAAATCCGAAGAACGTTTTACCACTATCGCATTTAATATTGTGAACTTAAATCGATCCTGTGAATATTAACTGTGTTTAATGATTTTCACATTTAAAAATGTAACTTACAGAAATTTGACATAAAAGATAAACTATGAGTACAAGTAAAGGATAATGCTTCTAATTAGAAGGATGGTAAGTAGTAAGGGTCGCTAGGTACCTACTTGGAGGGCAATAACTCTTTCTCGCACAGCCTGTATAAAATCATCATGTCCTGCTATCGCTGACGTAACAACACTAAACTGGTGCCACTTATATCGTTCTAAAATCGACAGCATTGCAGCCGTTTGATGTTCGATTGATGGAGCGAGCTGCAGACGTAGAGATGCATGTGATGCTCGCTTTTCAAGGCCACTGTTGTCGGCGTTCCACGCTATTACCTATAGAGGAAGAGGAATCAACTCAGTGTTAATAAAACAAATAAGATTATTAAATATTTTGTTAAAAGCGTGATTTCATTTCAAAGTATGCTAAGATAAAATATTTTACCGGTATGCCAAGATAGCCGGCGAGTTGTAGAAAATACTGTGCAGAGGCAGTAGAGCGCCCATATTGTTCATGATTCATAAGATAGAGGATAGCAGACACATTGACGGCTAGAAATTCTTTACAGAGCGAATCCAGGATGGCTGAAAGCGTTTAGATATTAGTAAACTAGATATGACAGTGTTGGTATTATGACTATTATGTTAGAAAGATGTGTAGGAGTAGTAAGAGTACTGGAATATAATTAATATCACTTACACATTGGACTTGGTGTCAAGCCTTGCGTTGAAAGCGTAATATTTAGGCGCACGTGCGAGAAGAGTTTTAGTTTACGCGGCAATTTCGATAGCGCTGCTTTTTCGGCTTTAGTGTAATCACGCGTGCCGAAGGCTTTGTGTGGCACGACAAGCGCTGCTGTTATCGAGGAAGGCGCACGTGGCGGTGGCGGTGCGGGTGAGGTACGCGGCCGCCGCAGGCCGTCGCCACCGATACGAACACCGCCGCCGCGGCCAGCGTCGCGTGCACCGCCAGCCGCCCCGCTGCCGCCCACCTTGATGCCGCTGCCTCTCTCCGGTGCCGCCGCCGTTGCCGCCGCCGCCGCCAACGCTCCCAGCGCCGCCAGCGCCATTAGCGCTGCGCGCGTCTGCATCTCCACTCTTGATGCTAGAGTAACCAACAAAATTTGTATAGGTAACATTTTACTACTTATCGTATTGTTACGTGGGAATAATAAAATAAAAAAACTAATTTATGAAACAACAAACCCGAGGGCTAAATGTTGCGCACACCTATTGAATTTCAAGTTTCCTTTTAGTATTTGAAGATGATTTTACCAATGTGTTGCCAGTTATGTTTATGACGTACAGTTCCGACACGTAATCGCTAACGGTTGGTTTTTTGGAGAGGTTGAGAGTCACTCAACGAGCTGTGGAGAGAGCTATGCTTGGAGTTATTTAGTTAAAGGATCCGCAAGACGGAAATCTGCCAAAAGATTCACCAGCCCTACAACCAGGTGGACCAACGATATCGTCGAGTTACGGGCAACCAGTGGATGCAAATTGTCGTTCATGTGGCTTTTGCTCAACAGTGGACGTGTTGCGGCTGAGCTGGGCAAAGTTGAAGTCGGTGCCAAATCCAAATATTAATTCACAAATTGAGACAAAAAAGTACTGACAATGCTTTTGTAGGTATTTTCTCAATACTTTTAACGCTAAAACTACAACTTCGATTATGTAAAGTAAAGTGAAAAATGTATTATTTTTCACTATTGAGTTCGTGTTTTTGAAGGCATTTTTAGTTTTTGTAAAACTATTTTTTTAATTAGGTGTTTTATGATGGTTGAACGTTTATTCATTTTATACATAGTCACATACGTTTGTGTCTATTAAAGGTAACATCCACTAAAATTAACATCTTCTTATCGTATGGCTGATGAGCAACCTGGTGTCAGACTTTAAACCGCCTAATCTCCTCTGACATGGCTTTACACACCGTCTAAAAATCTCTCAGTGTGCAGGTTTCCTCACGATGTTTTCCTTCACCTTTTTTTAGCAACTAATTTTTAGTACGCACATGAATTCGAAAAGACATTGGTGCGTGCCGGGGTTTGAACTAGAGACCTCTGACTTGGCAGTCCAACGGTCTCACCACTCGGCTGTCACTGCTCCATAAAAATCAAGCGTTTGCTGCCATTTCACACCCGCTTAATGTTGCTAGGTTAGGAGCGGCTCACTACTTCTGGGGTAATAGGGGGCGAACCTATTGCCATTCATCATCATCATCAGCCCATCTCAGCCCACTGCTGGAGATGCACCAGGTATTGACAAAATATAAATCTAGACTCCGTATACTACCCAGAGACACTGCCCAAAAAAAAAACTCAACACCCAGCACAAGAAAACATAGTTCTTCCTTTTGAACCAAGGACTTGACGTAATATAGTACCGGTCCAGGTAATAAGTAACGTTATCTGAACAATAATATCGAAATTTTTAATGACGTTTCAAGTCCCTGTTTTGGACATTGCATCATACATCATGCAAAACAGACAAATCTTACGCTACAATTTAAACTAAATACTTGCAACACTAATATAATGGACACTTGGTTTTATTATATATATACATAAAAGTATTCAGTACATATTATATTAAAATTGGAGTGCCTGTGTGTAACACCAACACCTTTTCATTCATTGATACCACCTATAGTATACACAATACATAAATATTCGTCTGTCTGTTTGTTCCCGCTATTCTCCGAAACTGATAGCCGTTTTTGACGGGACTTTCACTGGCAGATAGCTGGGTCTAATTTTAAATTTCAAAAATATTTAGGGTTCCGTAGGAAAAAAAAAATAAAATTGATATATTGTCATCTATAAATTAAAAATGTAAACAGGTGATTTCAATGGTGTTTATTAAGTAATGCGCCAGACGCTCAGCTTTCATAAATCATAAAAAAGTAGTAGGTTACTCTATAATTTTATTTACAAAGTTATTTACAATTCTTAAAAATAAATATATACAAAATAAAAAAATTAAACTAGTAGGTTACTTATTTAATGGGGGCTACTTTGGCTAAAATCGACTTGAAAACAGGGAGATGGAAAATTCCTATTTGTCAGGTGTTTTTTTGGACTTTTTTTTATCATGCATATGTACCTACATTAAACTTAGACTACTTCAGATTAAGTGTATATAGCAATGTAAAGCTACAATTTCGATACAAGCTAAGAGTTTGGCGCATACTCGAGACCTACTTAGGCACCATGAAGTCACTTCCTTAGATATTAATTAAAATTTTAAAAATCTGAGATATCATTCAGTGAACCTAATTATTACTAGTAAGAATCAATATTTTCATAAATTCTATCACAGTTACGAAACTGTCTATAGTATGCATAAACGTATTTACGAAGATTTAGTGACAAACAGAAAATCTCTACTTTAATAATAAAATTAAATAGGCCTGGTCAAAAATTCTAAAAAAAATGTAACTCGGCAACTATGAAATATTGCGGAACATTTAATAAGTAGTTTACATGGGGGTGATTCGGCTCCCTCACGACACGAGAGCGCGTCAATGTTTTGGCCACTCTGTATACCATTACATTTCTACAGCCACGTGGCAGGCTACTGCTTCGTTGATCTAAGCGCGACTGCTGAGTATGAGGTCCTGAGGTCGATTCCCTGGTGGACCTAAGTGTTTCTGGCTTTTCCGATTAGGTAAATCTCGAGCTTCTTAGCAACACAGAGTCTAGATTTGAGCCAGGTTGATGGCAATAGGTTCGCCCCCTTACCCCCTATTACATTCAAACCAATAACATAACTAATGAAATGTGGGTGTACTGTATACACCTCTGCCTACCCCTGAATACAGGCGTGATGTTATGTGTTTGTTTGTGTTCTGTGCTGAAAATGTAGTATCTTCTAATTCGTCAAAGAAGTTCATACACATATATTTTTCGACATGATGTAATTTCTATTAATTGGGTATCTACTTTTACTATAATTATTAATAGTTTTAACAATGTAATTTACTAACCTACCTAACGCCAGAAGGAGGATTATAGTCTTATAAAAAACTCCGTTCGTACGCAAAAAATTCTGGCGAGATGAATATTTCCGAATTGCCGATGAGAACCAGTATATAACCGAAACTAATGATCAGTATTGCCTAGTAGAAAATCGTAATTTTTACGACCGACTGACTAGTCGACATAACTCATAGTCGGCCCATCACAAATCTAGTGATGTAAATAATATATTAAAAATATAACATCATAAAAAGAAAAGCATGAAACTGAAGCAAGGTATCGAAGATGAGAACAACAATTGACGGTAGTAAACCTAACGAAGAATGGGTTCAATGTATAATGTAAGATGCATAAAAAATAGCCTCTGACGAAAACAGTGAGGTTTTATATTGACCTGTGACAACAAAGAGCGTCACTTGAGAAAAGCTACCCCGCGATGAGGAGGAGATACCCACACTCCACTCGTATATTATATCAAGATCATTTATTAATTATATTATTCTTACAAATTGGTATATTTTTTAATTAAGAAAAAGGGCAATTTAATTAAGAATGATTGCTTATGAAAGGAAAATTTATAGTTTTTTTTTACAACAAGGACCCTTCACCTGCTGTTTACTTAATATTGACACCTACAGTGCCTAACTTTTATAATACAAAGTAAATAAATACACATTTGAATTTTATTAAAAAGCTATAGATGGTATCTTACTATTACCTATTACTGCATTTCGACATCTTGATTTCTTCTTGTAATTTAATAGTAGTACCTCGCTAGGTACCCAAGTAGATACTTATGTGTTATTTTTATATTATTATAGTTGAGTCACTCACGGCTCACCAACAAAACACGCACGGCTTATAAACAGACTAGGTACTACTACACCGAGTTCAATGTTCTCAGTGTACTTAGGTAGGTATATATACATGTAGATATAGTATTATGTAGGTACCTATAATACAGCCTACTAGTACGTCTACAGGTCTACTTATGTAGCTAATTTGCTATACCTACCTTACAAAGCTATATCCGCCTACCCGATTAAAGTACCTTAAAAATATTCCTACCGTTATTACGAGTACTCTAAATATGCTTAAAAGAAGCTGTAAATCGGTAGCACTATTAACTTAACAATTCCAGTAAAAGGTAAACAGACCAACACTGATAAACGAAGGTTAAGTATCTCAGTTATCTGTGATATCCCAATAATGCATGTGACTAAGCAGGTGCCTATTTTACTTCGTAAGAATAGGTTCCTATAGGAAAATACACCAGGATCAATACATTTAAATAATCCTTTTATATACGAGACGCCTTTGCCCTGCAGTGGGACAGTCATAGGTTGTTCATTATTATTAAATATCAATACATTTTTATACTTGTCAGTTACATGAGCAGCAGAGTATCTACATAACTAATTAATCAACTTACAAATATATAAACTACAGATTTAATATGGATATTCTGGGTTTCTAATTGATAAATTAACATTTCTGGTCAATAACTGAAACGTTGTGTTAAATGACTGGAGATTCGATGCACATATTGCTTAGTAATCTATCTGGTAACGAACGCAATGGTTGACGCTAAGTATCTAATCCCTTTTAGTTTAAGATTGACAGATAAGGCGTCTATGTTGAAGACTGTTTATTTATAAACTTTTCCGTAATATTTACAAAATAGTGGTGTTTAAAATTTGCTAGTGGCAATGAAAAAAAACTTTAATTTATGTTATAAAATTGGTACCTATAAGCGCGTTAATCGGCGGTGGTGACAGTGGCAGCGGCAGCCGCGCGGCAGGGTGCGCGCAACTATCCACATAAACTTAGGAGGCGGCGCGGGCCAACATGGGGTCGTTCTAGGACGGACAGTGGCGCGGCACCGCGCCGCCTGCAACACGAGCTGTGTGCCACGCGTGTTTACGTAAGCGCCACGCCCCGAGCCACGCTCCGGCTGTTTGGGGCGCGGCGCGAAGCGCGAAGCACCTCCAGACGCCGAGGGCCGACTGCCGTGGCCTCACCCCCGCGCGCCATCCGGACTCGCGCCTGCGCTATCTACTTACAATATTCACGAGCCTCCATGTCCTGTTACATAATAGGACTAAACATTCACTGATCACTGCTGCCTTCAGAAGTATTAAATAACATGTAGAATAAATCTAAATCTTTAAAGAAATTATGACCAACCTACAACACCTAGGTGTGACTTAGATAAGTATTTATTATAAAAAGAGATGAATTACGCTGGGTGTATGACTAATAAAATATTTCAGTTAGTTTTTACAAATCTTTTCGCCTAATCTTATCTTATATGTACGTAAAAAAGACTTGGTATTATGGACCTACGCTAGAATTGGAGATTGACAGTCTACAATTCTACATAGTAGTTAAGAGATTTAGTAAAATTTTACCAGTAACTGAGAGAGAATCCTCCTCACTCATTTATACACTAGGTATAATTAAAAACCTTTGCTTAAATTTCTAATTTGCAATGGATTGGGAAACTGTGAACTGCATGCGGATCAACTATAAAGCAAATCTGATTTTAAATTAACTATTAATATTTGGCAAATAATAATAGATAGGTACTCATCTATATTCTAGTTATTTTTATGCAATTTAAATTTATTTTCTCCAAGAGAGATAAAATAATGCTTGCGAGTTATAACCATCGTAGCTACTATGCTGCGCTTCGACTACGATACTATACACTATAGTATACAGAGACACCGGCTCTCGAATCTCTATTCTCTAACATGCAAAGTACTATGAGAACGACAGTGACAGATATATTATACTTAATTTAATCCTTGGTTTAAAATTGTAAGTGTACCTTGCAGTCTAAACTTACCATTAGAGTAAAACGTGGAGTAGAGAGTAGCAACTTATAATAAAACCGGGCAAGAGATAAATAATTTTAATGCTTTTTTTTGCTGGGGCAATCATCATGGACATCCTCCGTCCTTGAGCGGACGTAAGGGTACATATTTTATGCCAGACTCTTGCCGGCTAATCCCCGCCTCTTGACGACGCTCTAGCTCGTCACGTAGGTATCTGCGGCCTACGTGTCGAACGTCCTCTCTCGAGAAGCGCACCAGAAGTTCAGCACACGCCGCCGCCTTCTCGAGCCTTTCTAGTCAGGCGACGCACTGCCTCCCGCAAACTGGATGAACTTACCTATCTTTATTTTTGGTCATCTTGGTTGGTTTATCTATTACCTACTCGTTAACTTGTAAAGTACTTTAGTATGTACATAAGTACTTTATTAGCTATTGATAGTTTTTCTTTTAACTTCGTTATATCGATATATATGTATAATTATGTACATGTATACTACTGCTGTAAAAATAATTATAGTGGCAGTGATAGCAGAGTGGTATAACAGTTCGACTGCCAAGTTAAAGGTCGCAAGTAATTATTAATTAATATTGTTTTGGTATAGATTTTATATATCAATAGAAGCGTAATTTACTGCTATTTTTATTTGATAAATTTCAAAAAAAGGTAATAAAAGTAAAATTATTCAAAAAAAGAAAGGAGTTACTTTGGATCTTTTTTTCGAATCGAAAAATAGATGAACAATTAAACTTATTACAACAACTTAGTTAGGTAACTATAGATTTCTTAGTAATTTATTCAATTTTTTTTTATTTATTATTTATGTGACCATGAACTATCATGTCCTAAAAGACCTATATCCGCCCGCGCCATTTAAAAGATTACACTACTATATACTTACGTATACTATTACTTTACTTCATACACAGACATAATCCTCCATGCTACATATTACAACACCCCTGTTGGAAGCTTTTAGGTTTCGGCAAAAAGTCTGGTAAAGCAGATAACGCCGCCCTGGGGCTGCCAGCGGCAATCCATAATATCTAAAAAATGAAATTACACTATCGCACTCAAAACCTACTTTGCTGAAGAGTGACAATAAATGGCATGATGATGCTAGGGAATGCGAATTAAGTCGATTCGACGCGAGGTTTTATTGTACAACAGTTCTAAAGTACACTATCGATAGATAGGCTACCGTCTTTGTGCTCACCAGTTGGCGCCACTGTCGAGTAAGTTCCTAAAGTATAGCCGTTATATACCTTACATATAATTATAATATTATGATACTGCTTTCAAGTTTTATTCTTTCGCGGATTTGTCCTTTATAAAAAGCAAAAAATATTTTGCGTACTAGAGCCACTAAATATTCATTCATCATAATTTATAGTCCTTTCTATGAAATGCAGCATAATCAGTCATTCCCACATTGTATTTGTAAACCTCTAAAAAAATTAGATGTAATATTAATTAAATCATAAAAAATAATTTACAAAATTTATTCTATTTAGAAATAAACCCGCGTAGCCCACTCACAAACAGTGACAATTGACTATCCAGAGACCTCACGCTACACAAGCGCCTCTAGCGGCGAATTCACATGCGATATAACTTCCTAGATCCCTTATTAGGGCGCTTTCAAATTTGCCTGCGAAAATCGTGCGGCTGTCGTCCGGTTCATACAAATTACTAAACGGACGTCTAATATTTGTACCTATGAACCGGACGATAGCCGCACGATTTTCGCAGGCAAATTTGAAAGCGCCCTTACATAGCCTTTGACGTCACAATATATAATGTGTGATGTTCAACCATAGGTTTTGAATACCAAGTACCTATCAATAGAGATATAATTCTAAATCAAAAAGACATACAAAATATTTTACCCTTATTTGAATCACATGTATATTACTCGTTGACGAAAAGGTCTGGTGCTAAATTCAGTTAATGCCTACGCCCTCAGCGAACTCAGTAGCAATGGGACAATGGCGTATTAAAAATCTTACTGCCTAACCTACACCACCTAAATGTGATAAACTACATGTCCGTCTCCAACTGTAACATTTCGGCGAACATTGTTACGCTTAGTGTGGACGTGTTTCTGGGAAACACATTCCCGAACAAAGGCTAAGAGTCTCGAACCATATCAGTATGAAATCCTCAGAATATTAACTAGCATAATAAAATTATAAACCTGCCTAAAATTGCAACACCATACATATCGGCTATATTTAACCAACTTAAAAAGGGGATTATTTGCATTCGGCTTATATCTTTTTTTTACAAATAAACCTAGTAGTGTTAATTAGTTAAAACTGTACAATGATATTCTTTTTACGTATCGATTTTTTTTCAAAAATGGAATTATTGAATGATCCCTAATGCCTACAAAAAATTTGGACGGTGACTAAAAATTCATCCTATACAAGTACAATCTCGTTCGCAATAAGAAGTACCTATGTATAATAATAGAGTTGATTTTCTGAAAAAATAAACATGCCTTTTCAGCTTTTTTTTCTTATAAATATCTACGGTTTTTATTGTAAACATAAAAAATACATAAGCCAGGCGACCTGTACTGTTGTCCTGTAATGTTAAGTGGCGCTTTGGACCGGGTTGCGGGCTCGCGACATTTGGGAAAATGTAAGTGTGAACGGTATGTTGGTCGGAATGTTACAGCGAAAATGGCAGACATCCTTTGAAAATATTCTGCAGAACATTACAATTTGGCAGTCCGAACTTGTAATATTTTCCCGAACATTTTGCAGTAACATTCCGCACTTCTACTGCACCATCACAAAATAAACGCCAGCCGGACACCAAGGTGATTCCTGAGATACCTATTACCTACCAGTTCGGTTATTTAATTATTATCGATCACTATACATATTATAGACAGCATTTTGGCAGTTTCTGTTTGTTTAGAGTTAAGACTTTAACCCCCTTATTTATAAAAATATGACAATTTAAACCATGGACTCCAAATAATACTCGTCACTGTCATTTGCATGTCAAAAAGTAGAGATCTTAATTAACCTAATACGGGGTTTAGGTAGGACGGCATAATCCCCTTTTATGAACAAGAGAGTGTGAGCTTTGTCTTTCATCATTTATTAT
Source organism: Abrostola triplasia (assembly GCA_946251915.1). NCBI lineage: Eukaryota > Metazoa > Arthropoda > Insecta > Lepidoptera > Noctuidae > Abrostola > Abrostola triplasia. The sequence continues at coordinate 6,947,005 of OX276433.1, forward strand.
TATCATCAAAAGCCCATTGTAATTCACTGCTACTCAGAGCCCGGTTTGGTGTTTTATGCATCCAGCTACTGCCGGCCCTCTTACGCAAGTCATACCACACTACATTTTCCAAGACGCGGTGTCCACTTCAGAACACGCTAACTCCAGCGGTTACCGGTTCTGCGATATACGTGGCTAACCCATTGCCACTTCAACCTACTAACTTTCAGAGCTATGTCGGTCACCTTTGAACTCTGACGAATCATTTCGTTCCGAATTTTGTATTTCAGAGAGACTACGACCATAGTTCTTTCTATAGTACGTTGAGCGACTTTATGCGTATGGATTAGCCGCACAGTCAGTGTCCAAGTCTCGGGTCCGTATGTCATTACAAGGAGGAAGTACTAATCACTTTCGTCTTCAGGCTCCGTGGAACATCCGACGAAAGTATGTGGTACAAATTCCCGAAAGCTGCCCAGCCTTATTTTAAAAACATTTGATAGGGTGCAAACAAACTGCATCAAATCAAACACATCTAGTCACTAGTCTAGTTAATTTGTGAAGCTGGTTGCCTCATGGCACTCACAGTCTCTTAAGTGTCTATTTTGCTTGTAACTAATGCCACAGGCAAGAAGCGCAGCGTTTATTTGTGGTGCTGTGCAGACATTTTATTGCTAGATGTTTCTTTAAGACATAATACAAACTTATTGTCAAGTTAGGTGTAATATTATTGAAAGTTATACCACTGCAAATAAGGTTAATATACATATATGTGATAAAAACATATTCATGAATAACAAAAACAAACAGAATAATGTCAGTCAAAGATTAGGCCTAAAATGAGAGAAAATACCACCATAATATTAAAAATGCACTTTTGGGGTCTATTTCTTTGGTATAAATGTATTTGCCACAACTGGCACATTATAGTACTTATATGTAACAGATAAAATAGGTGGAAATATTAAATATATCACAGTAATTTACACAACCATTATAAGTTGTACATTTGTTATTATAATATGACACTGCAACATCAACCAATAATTTTAGCAATGTTTACCATATTATTTAGTTAATGTTACATTTTCACTATATCAAAATATATATATATAAAAAGTCAACTTAAGGCACACTTGCATACATTTTTTTCATCATTATACCCTGAAATAGAGATTATTTAAAATGTAAACTGCACTGATAGCACCTAACTTCATTGTCCCATTTCATTTGCCTATAATTTCTTTTGAATGTTCAAATTCAAACCATTGTTCATGTATCATTATTATCATAGTTCATCACAACACTTAAATTACTCAATAAAGTTCAAAGTTCAAACACAATTTTTTTATTAGCAATTATCAGATAAATCAATACATTGGGAGTTTATACAGTTTCATCGCCGATCACGGTAAGATCTGTGTGATTCACGTTCACGACTACGGCCACGATTGCGATCTGATGTACGCCACAGAAACTCATCCACTGAACGTTCATAAGACCTCTTATCATAAACTAACACAGAGCGTGGATAGTCAGCTAAATCATAGTAACGTGGGGGAGGAGGCGGCGGTGGAGGAGGTATTCCATCATAAGATGAAAGTGCACCACTAAATCCAGGTGGGGGTACATAAGGCAGAGGTGGCAACTGGTGGTGCATGGAACGCATATATTCTGCTACATAAGCTTCGGCTGCAGAGCTACTGCTGTTATACCCATCTCTATTGCGTCCAAACCAAACTGGTAAACGATCTCTCATATATGGTGAAGCAGAGCGACGCTTATAAGAACCAGATGAAATTCGACTCCTAGGAGACATGAACATCTTTCTCCTACTTCTAGAAGATGTATTTAAGCGGTTTCTATAATTTGATCCTCTTGATGAAAGGGGTGCTCTGTATGTCCTATAGCTACCTCCACTTTTTAAGTATCCTTTTTTAGATGCTTCCTTGGATTTTCTAAGAATCGGTGTCATTTCAATGCCATCGTCTTCTGGGAAAAGCCTACATAGTTCTTCAGCTACTTTAGGCTCAATTTCTTGACCATCTCTACCGATTTTAACTGGCTTTCCTTCATTCCATGGATTATATAAATGAAGGGTGCTACTGAAGGGCAACTCTTTCCTGCAAATCCAATCCACTTTAAATACTCCATCTAAAACCTTAGCAGATAGACCAGGAGGAAGCACCCATGATATAGGGGCGACATCTCGTCGCGACTCACTTGCTAATCGAGCAAACCCAGCAAATTTGCCACTTTCTTTGACTGAAAATATTAATAACACATTTCTTGATTCTCTATAGGCTTGATTTAAATTTGCCTCATTTTGTGGTAGTGTAGACCATACACCTTTAGCTTTAGATAATGTAATATTTTCGGCATTATTAGATTTAATCAAAAAGAATCGTGTATCTCTGAATAGATAATTCAACTTAGTCATATAGTCATATGTCTTAACTTTGTTATTACTACTGTTAGTAACGCATCGTCGTTTATGTTGTACAGGTGAATGGCTTGCAGACTTGCTTCGTTTACGATTTGCACGTCGTTCTTTGGACTTAGTGCTAACTGAACTAATACTAGGAGTGCTCGACTCGCTAGAAGACGAACTAGTCACTTCACTTCGTGTATCAAAATCTTTTCCTTCTTCTAATTGTTTTAATTCCTCGCCAATTTCTGCTTCTACTTCACCAACGCCAAGGTTGACGGCGTCAGTGTTGTTAGAGACCTCCATTTTCAGCTCAATGTATTCAAAGAGATTCGTAGTAACCAAATCATTTACTGACGCAGACACTTAATTGCAAAGCTTATTTATTGTTTCAAATGATCATCATAACTGAAATAAGTCATTTTATAAAAATTACACAAAACAATCTAATTTGTTCATTCACTAGTTTCAATCCAACATATCAAGCAAGCAAGCAAGACCATAGACTAATTTAATGGCAAGACAAGCCATTGAGATATACACAGACAAGCACGGAGCAAGCATTACGCATCTTTTTTGCCCCCTGTAATAGATTCAGGTCTTTTAGGTTTAAACACTGAGTTGCTTAAGTGTGCTTAAGATATTTTTTCTGAGCGTTCAATTCTATATTTCAACTGCAACAGTGCGTACGATCCTAGCTGCGGTGTCGAGTTCGACTCTTTTAGTCTGATTTTTGGATAAGTCTTGTATTTGACAAATAGAAAAACATTCAATTATTCTATGTTAGCAATAAACATAACATAACATAACATCACGCTTGTATTCCAGGGGTAGGTTAGGTTATGATTTAGGTCCCAATGTAATAAGAGGTGAGCCAATTGCCATCAACCGGGCACAAATCTAGACTCCGTGCTGCTACTGAGAATTACCTAATGCAAAACCCCAGTAACACTTTGCCCGACCCGGGATTCGAACCCAGGACTTCATGCTCAGCAGTCGCGGTTAGCAACCACTAGACCAACAAGGCAGAGGTAGCAATAAATAAACTAAAAACTATATTTCAGTCATTCTGACGGAAGAACATTTAAATTTTACATAAGAAATTATTAACTGCCCCCTTAATAGTAACAGTGCCCAGTTAATAATTTCTCACGTAAAATTTGCTGCCACACAGAGTACAATTATTTCATCTATGATATAATAAAAGATAGTTATTGTCTGTAGTCTCAATCTGACTATCTGAGTGTTAGCTGTACGTTTTAAGCTTTATGATCACCAGGATTATGTTAGTCAGCTGATTTTTATATGCTAATGTTGGTAGTTTTATAGATCTCAAAAAACCGCGTAGAAGTTTGAAGATTTATGTTGATATTAATGGATTAAAAATAAGTTCATATTTATCGAACTTAGTTTAAAATTCTTGTGTCGGCATTAACAACCACTAAAAATGTATTACGTACAGAAATATTTGGAAAAAATACCTACAATTAAAGTGAAAACTAATACAACGGCTTGTAAAAAAACAAACATATATCTATATTGCAATTATTACAGTTTTTACTCTCAAAAAGTAAGTATGGATAAAACTTAGGCTCTTTTAATTTTATGTATGTTTACCTTTTGTACTAATTTCCTACTCAACATAATGCTATGAAATTAATATTACAGGTCCTAATGGCACTTTACGAGAAGAATATAGAATTTGAGCCGTTATTTATAGACATAACAAAAGGAGAACAATATTCTTCCTGGTTTTTAAGTATCAACCCCCGAGGTGAAATTCCAGTACTGAAAGTTAAAAATGAAGTAATTCCTGACTCAACAAGAATTTTAGACTATTTGGAATTTTTCTTGGATTCAGGTATTTTATAGTTAAGCTAAATAATATTTGAAGGCTAAGGCATTTTATATTCAACCTGATTATTTTTACTTCCAGAGCTACCACCATTAATTAATGTTTCAACAGAGAGCAAGGTGCTTGATAACATTAATAAATTCCGAGAAATGATTGAAGCACTCCCAGCTGGTTTGATAACAATTGGATCCTTTTTCCATCCACATTTGAGTGGTACTCCTAAGTTACCCTTTATTCTTCCAGTTCGAGAAATTCTGAAAAGTAAGTAGGTGTGTACTTACATTTAAAAAAGCTTTAATTATTTTATTATGTACTGAGTGGCTTACCTTGTATACGCTATCCATGGTGCAGCATAGCTATAGCTGTAAAGGTACAACACTGAGTCAGTAATGGTAAGACATAATTATTAAAAAGAAACTTAAAATTCAATGGCTGCGAAACAGTTGGAAAAACCTGTGCTATGTACCGGGTTTCAATCCTGTACACTCATAATTTATCAAATTTCCTCCATCAATTTGAATTCATCTGTGTCACAATTTACTTAAATTATAGGTGGCGACCTCAGTAGTTCAACAAACTTAAGGAAAGTAGCTCAAGAAAATCCTGAAGCTAGAAGCATTTTACTCTACAAAGCTGAAATACAGGACCGTAAACATGAGATAATAACAAATGAAGAAGAGTATATTAAAGTTCTTAATGTAATTGATCAAGTCTTAGATCAAGTTGAAGAACAGTTAAATAACCAATCAGAAGGTAAGAAATAATATATCTTAAAAACAACTACTTCTTAATTTGTGTTTTAAGTAGTTCCTATCCTCCATTAAATAAGATCAAATTCTTCAAAAAATCTGTGCCCAGTGCACATCTCAGAGAAATAGCTTATTTATCAGTCAAAACCTTGATTACAATCAGTAATATTTTAGATAAAACCTAATAAGTATAAATTTACAGGTAACTGGCTATGCTGTGAAAACTTTAGCATTGCTGATATTAATTTAGCAATCCTTCTTCAAAGACTATGGGAACTTGGCTATGAAGGTAGATATTGGACGGAAGGGAAACGCCCTCTATTAGAAAACTATTACAATCGTGTAAAGCAAAGAGAATCTTTCAAGAAAACAATGCCCAATTTACCAGTTCATCTAAAAATGATAGTTATGTCCCAACCACCAGCTTATTTGGGAGCTGCAGCTGCAGCATCAATTGGCGTAGTTGTTGCCACTGTATACATATTCAAATCAATTTTACACTAACAAACCAAGCGCAAATAAAAAAAATCTAATACTATGGCCTAGTTATTTGCAAAATCAATTATTTCTAAATATTACTGTACATATACACTATACATCCTACAAGTTTTAGTTTTAAATGGGTAGTAAGTGCATACTTATTATAAGGATATATATTATGTGAGTATTACAATACAATTCACAGATAAATATTAAGAAATTTAAAACTGGTTACGAATTTAGGACGATACAAATTAGTCTAGTGTTGACATGCTTATCAAATGGATTAAACTTTTATGATATTAACTCTAATTAAATCGGTCTTAGCATGCAATATTTCAAATGCCATTTACCATAGGCGGCATAGACCAAAGATTAATATCGAGTAGGTATGTATTTACATTTTCTAATTAACCCTGGAGACTACTTATAGTTTACGTTAAAACTATATTCCATTAGGTATAGCTACTTACTAAATTTGTAACTATAAACAATTACATAACATGTTTACTGTTATATTGTATTCACTTTATATTGAAACATTTATTTTAGTTAAATCGGTCGCATTTTATATCTATATTTCTCATCGACAAATCTAATCACTGTAAATGTCCACTCGTAATCTAGAGGTATGTGCAATAAAAATCGATTTTGTGTATTATTATTAACGTTACTTGACTACCTCCGTGGTCTAGTAGTTGAAAAGTGCGATTGTTGAGCGTGAGGGGTCCTGGGTTCTATTCCCGGCTTTATATTATTATCCATGGAATACTCAGTAGCAGAGTCTGAATTTGTGCTCGGATTGGAAATAGGCGCGTCCCCATCGTAATAAACATTACGTTCATATTATGTTTTCTTATTCAGACATAGTTTTATAGGTACATATTTATTGATTGAGGAATATAATTCTGCAGGGTTGCTATTCAAAATCAGCCGTTTTTTTTAATAAAGTAGCTTCTATTCGATGTGATGATGAAAATTATACAAAAAAAAAAAAAAAAAAATGGTTTATTGATGTAAATCTTACAATTTTGTTACCGGGGCTTCCCAGAAGGTAATCCAAAGATACCTGTGTTGGGAATGCCTCGCTCTTCCAGATGTTACGTTCATATATATTCACGTATAATTTTACCAATTTAAGCTGTGCTTGTTTATACCGAATTGCCCACAGGTTGCGGCCAAATTTGAAATGGCTACTTTTTTATTTTACTTATATAGGTACCTATCTGTTTAAATATTTAATTTGAATCATATTTAATTAAAAAGACATGAACATAATGTCATGCCAAAAATTGTCATATTATTAAAGTTTAAACAAATACTTGCGTAATGATTTCTCTCTTAATACTTGCGGTCAAATTTTTTATGGCCACCCTGCAAAATCTTAATCTTCAATGGATGATTAAGATTAAAAACCATGTTTGAATAAAAAAAAAAGATGAACGAAGCAACCTTACGGTAGGATCTTGGGCTATTTATGGACTTAAGTAGGTATAACACTACTGGTGAAATTTTGGTGTCCTCTAACATACATCTATATCTAAACCCTTTGGGGTATCATTACAGGCGTGATGTTATGTTATCTGGCATATTTTTTTAACTAAATTGTTTTTCCTTAAATTTATATTATCGCTCTCGCCTTTGCGACTTATTCGTTAGCCTATTTCCCTAGGACATGGCATCACGATCACGCGTTAACGGCTAGACCTATTTCGATTATTCTTGTTTTGTTGACTTTTCGAATAATAAAACTAACTCTAATCTTTTCGTGAGTGGTTTGATAACAATTTCGTGAAATTGATAAAGTATACATATGTATTGCATAGCTATACCATAAATGTTAAGGGACATACAATATTATAAAATGTCAAGTATTAAATTAGATCTGAAAAAATATGTATCACGGGTTCTATTCAACGTAGGCAACACCCACATCATGTTCATGTTTTTATCCACTTACTACATTTGGATATGCAATATAATTTGAAACCTGCGAGAGCGATGGGCAAGAAAGGTTCTCGAGTGGCGACCACGAACTGGAAGACACAGCGTTGGCATGCCTCCCACCAGGTGGACCGATGACATCGTCACGAGTTGCGGGTAACCGGTGATTGCAAATGGCGAGTTATCGTGGCGTTCTAAGGAGGAGGTCCTTGTTCAACAGTGGACGTCTTCCAGTTGATGATGATGAGAGCGATAACGAGATATTCTTCGATTTCTACTACTAGTTATTGTTTTGTTAATTAATTAGAGCATGTACTTACTAATATTTTCATTTATAGAAATCATATGTAATTTTATTGAAGATAAATGAACATATTATTATTGCTAACTGCACATATCATTGTAATGACCTCCAAGTGATAGATAATAATCTAGTATTCATAATAAAAACAGTATTATTTACTTCTGTTATATATTTATTAAACTGATATCAATAAATTGTTGTTTTTAACTTACAATTATTTTTATTATTTCTAAAATCCAGGGCCAGTCTCTTTAACTTATAGCAAAAATTATACTTACATGTTCATGATTAATATAAGTGGGTAAAAAATTATAATGAACCAATACTATAGGGATACAAATTGGCAACTAATAACAAGTAAGAAAAACAGTAAGTATTTACTATTTATTTTATTACTCCTATACTTGAGTATGTAAGCAACACTGTTTATGATTATGAAATTCGTGTCCTTATAATATGAATATTATACATGAAGTGCCTCCTTAAACTTAGAAATAGATTTTCACAAATACTTAGAACCTATACTTAGACTCATTTAACAAAACAGTGTAAAAACAAAATCCAAAACAAACAGATTTTAATAAATATAAAAAGTTTTTTACCAAACCATAATAACACCCATACCCATACAATCCCATGTAATAAACCCATTCCCATAAGTAGTTTCTTTAAGTGAAGGTGATTATCTTGTGTCTTCTTTAGTGTTTTCAGAATCCTGGTTTGTACTAATAGGCATACCCATGAAATGTTTCCCATTTGTAGAGCTTCTTTTTCGATAGACTGGTGTTGCAGGCATAGCCTTATTTTTGTTATTGTACTTAAATAGGCCTTCGCCGGGCATATTAGGTATAATATTTGGTATGGTGAACCAAACTCTATAAGTAACAAACCATGTGAGTATTGCTATAACTCCACTGATAAATTTTTCTACCATAATGTGGTAGTATATTATTGTGGACACAAGCATTACATCCCAAAGTAATTGTAGTAAAGCAATAGCTATCAGAAATGCTCTAACATAGGGTGTATAATTTTCATATGACACTTTTAAAATATTGAGTTCATCCGTTGAGATATTCTTCAGAGGATTCACACTAGCAGATTTGTCATCAATACTTCGAGAATATTTCTCATCCCTTATGTAGTCTTTTATCCTTTCCCATCCATTTATAGCTTTGGCCTCTTCTATCATGACCAAACTTGAATAAATAAGAATAAAGCAATGGCCTGATAAATCAAAACCATTCCAGAAATGACCATTTTTTAAACATAATATTTTGCTATCATATATTTTAGAATTACAGCGGCCATAATTGGTTTCAATTATATTAAAAACTGATGTCCATGTATACCAAAACACTGTAGCAACAATCAATCTTGATAAGTGGGCTGTAGCTATAAGGCTTTTCTTTCCACAGCAGGTAACATAGGATGTAATTAAAACATAAGGTACAGTCATAAACAGTGTCCAGAACCATCCAATTTTCACAAAGTATTGGTTAAAAATATTATCACTTCTCGCAAAGTAAGATTTCGGAAATGTCAAAACATCTGCTACTATGGAAAGTAGAAAGAGAGCTCCTAAGTATATGGCTATTTTTAAATTAGTGTCAAAGAACAAAATCTTTTTACAAATATGCACAATCATTAAAATAAAAATTTCTAATATTGTCGATTCTTCACGTGTGGGTTTGGTACCTTTTGTTTCAAGAGGTTCATTTGGTACTTTAAAGTTCATTCGGGGGCTTTTAAAACTTCCTCGGCTTGTCATGATTCAAAAATGTTCATTTGCACTTTGATGCTTACTATCATTACACATTAAAATTGAACTATTTTACTAATTATATCTGCATCTAATCTGGAGCTGGTGTTGTAAGTTTATATTTTTAGAAGTTAAGCTGACAAATATAAATCCGAATCATAGTCTTAGACATTTAGAGCAACTGTCAGAGATATGTCAAACTTGTCAAAGCCAACGATGCTACGTCATTAGTGACCACAGAGTGAACAAATACAAAGAATTAAGTAATTGATTTTGCACAGAAAACAAATACAATGAAAAATAATATGGTATTTAAATTATATATTATTAATTTGATTATACTCATTATTATATTGAACTAATAAATTTAAAAAACCACTAGAAAGCTCCGTCATATCGCCGGCCTGGGCACGGACGTGTATGAACGAGTTCTATAAAATGTGCATACTGAAATTCTTTTTGAGCCCTTGACGCGACACGGTCCTTTAACGTCCCGGGCACGGCCCTGATATGTGTGGATAAAGCTTAATTCCACTTGGTGTTGAACACAAAGTCACATTTAAAGTTTAAACTACAAATACTACAGTATTCGGCGCAGATATTTTGCTCCAAGTCTAGCTATTTGTGTATGTGATATTTTATGTTGTGGAACACACCCACGATACAAGCTGTTAAAAAAAGCTTTATTTGTTTATTTACCTTTTGTATACTAATGTAGTTCAATGGTGTATATTTTAAGGTATTGAAAAAACCTCTAAAGTCAGAGGGAAAAAACTAGTAAGCGTACCCATAGAGGCAATAGAGAGGCATAGCATAGATACATGCTTGATGCTACAGAAAATACATAGCGTACCTACCTAGCTGTAAGTACGTGCCGTACTAGGATTTTCCCTCCTTTTACGTTATTCGTATAATATTACCTTACATTATTGTATAAATCCCAAAATTTATCATGCGTAAGATATCCAAAAGCCGTACCGATGATGATGTGATATCGTCTACAAATGGTTCAGTCGCAAATGATGAACATGTCGACTCGGAGCGCCAAGCTGACCCAGATGAGAAAGAATCAGAATCAACGGAGAATGTCGAATTGAATGAGGATGATTCTACGAGCTCTACAAAAGAAACTCCTAAGAAGGGCAAAACAAAGAACAAAGCTAAGAAAAGGAAATCTGAGAAAAATATTAATGACGAAGAATATGAGGTTGGTATTATTTTCATGTCTATTTGTAAACAGTTTGAAATTATTTATCAGTTTAGGATAAAAGTGAAAATGTGTCTTTTTGACACAGAAGTTTTAACTTCATGTTATACTAATTTACTAATAATGGTCCAGGTTGAAAAAATTGTTGACTCCAAGAGGATTAAAGGAAAACTTCACTATCTTATACGTTGGAAGGGATATTCTGCTGATAATGACACTTGGGAACCAGAAAATACATTGTCATGTCCAGAATTAATTAACAAATATAATGAAGAGGTAAGTAAGCATTGAAATTGTAATAAAAAAAAAAAGATGTATAAAGTATATTTGTAAACAACACTGTCCCACTTTTCATATTCCACATTGTTGTGTTAATAAGTTTGCAATGTGTGTAAACCATTTCTGTCCCTTCATTGGTTGCTATGTTCATACTGTCTCTTCAACTGACTTGAAGCGAATGTGGTCGCACATTAATAGCAAAGATCACATTATTGAAGCTCTCATGAGTAAAAATCCCAAGTCGCTGTGGCCGAACACAGTCTGGATATATATATATACTGTCTCTTCATTGTTATCTAATCCTCATACCCCAGAGTCTGGAATATTGCTCAGAAGTCTTGCACATTCTTATGTATGATTTTTAAGTTTGAACATGTAATTCTAAGCTTGTTTTCTTTTGCGAGTTCATGTGCTACTTGAAAATTCATCAAGAAATTTTCAATCAATATGCATTGCGAAAACTTATTGCATTCTAGTACAACTTAACTTTATGTATTATTTTTAATTGTGTTTGTGATTTGTTCTTCACATTTAAATTCATCAAAGAAATTCATTAATAGCTGACTGTGTGGCACAACAAAGAGTAATGTGATTATCAGCCTATGTATGTTTGTTTGCCCTTTGTGGCACTCTTTAGACTAAATGCATAACCAGAATTTTATGATTGTTTTATCAATTGATTACTCATAATTGGATTTAAAAAATTATCAACTCAAATCAAGCAACCTTTTTGTTTCCCAATACATATACATATATCCTTACTAAAACGTGTAAAATAAACAATACCCAACTCATACCTAATAACTAAACATTAAAAATCTATGCATGATTAAATATTTTAATAATTGGCTCCAGACTCTTTAAGTCAGTACAATTCTTAAATACTGGACTTGTATTTTTTATTCAATGTTCTAATTATCTGCAGTTTTTTTTTTATAAATTACTAAAATCGATTTTCTATTTTTTAGTTTGAATGTCTTGAACAATTATTTTCTCATTAACATCCTCCTGTGCCAATATAATGATTTGAAAAAAAAAGTAGGCTTAATACAAAGCAATCCAACAAATTTACCAGGTTAGGATTCACCAAATTTTAAGCACAGTTAACTAATTGATTATGTTTCCTAGGAATAATTATTATGTAACATTTTTGTTCTGACTTCAGAGTTAAAGATTTTAGATATAAAAAGACAGATTTTAATTCATGAATCAATAATTTTAGAAAGAGAACTCTAAAAATAAAGAAGTTAAAACAGATAAGAAGAATAATAAAAGGAAAGCCAAGAAGGAAACTAAGGTACCTGCTAAGAGAGCCAAAAATGATTCGGATGATAGCAAGGAAGATGAAAATGCAGAATATGAAGTAAGCAAACCTATATGAAATACTATTACTACTTAAGACTTATGTGCATGCAAAAGACTGGATGAAAGGACTGCCTCGTTGGTCTAGTGGTTGCTAAGCGCGACTGCTGAGCACGAGGTCCTGGGTTCGAATCCCGGGTCGGGCAAAGTGTTACTGGGTTTTTCCATTAGGTAATTCTCAGTAGCAGCACGGAGTCTGGATTTGTGCCCGGTTGATGGCAATAGGCTCGCCCCCTATTACATTGGGACCTAAAAACATAACTGGCGAAATGTGGGTGTACTAAATGTGCACCTCTGCCTACCCCTTCGGGGAATACAGGCGTGATGTTATGTTATGTTTTATGCATGCAAAAGAGGAAATACCATTGTTAAATCATGTAATATATTAATAATAACCTATTTACATATTTATGTAATTTTTACATAATATCGGTCATTTTTTTTTCGGTCAATGCCTTATGCTAGCTTTAGTATTTTATAGTCAACTTACTAACTTTATTTATTTTTGAATCTTTATATCCAGCTATAAAAAATAAGTTAATCTCTTGCCTTTAATTTATTTGTATCTATTAAGACAAAGAATACCCATTTATACTATACCCTTTTATTCAATAACGAGAAGAATACGTATTGTAACATACACACACATCTTAAGTCTATTTACATCTACATAATTATATTCTCTGACTTGCAAACATCGGTGACAGGGGTATCATTTAATTCATGGTTTAAAATTGTAATTTTTTATGAATTACTAGGGGGTAAGAGCTTGTGTCGGCTGTCGTATCCGTATTTAAATCGGATCCTCGGCCTCTGTTCACAATAGTCGAATGTCGGACATGATCAAACCTAGAGCCATAGTTACACCTTTCGCGAGGCTAATCCTAAGGGAAAGATTTAAATTTTAGAAACATAAAACCTTTATAATAGGAATGTTAAAGGATATTTTTTAATAACTTTGAAAAAGGGTTTAAAATTAATGTAAATACAAACAGCAACAAATTTATTATGAGGCAAAGATACCACTATAGAATGATGCCGTAATGGTCTGTATTTGCAGTTATTTTCGCATCCGTACATCCCGTACATTAAACGTTACGCACGACGGGAGCAAAGAATTTTCCCTCCATAATCTTAGAAACGTAAATGCTCTGTTTCTTCTTGGAATTGATTTATTTTTCCATTTTTTGTATTCACTTAAAACCATTTTAAAATTTGAATCAGTTCTAACGTTATTGTTAATGTAGTCAACATCCCTATTCAAAGGTGACGAAACCTAGCGGGTAGGTGAGGAGGGTTTACGAACCCGACATCGGGTAAATATCAGCGAAGTACAAGCAAGTAAGATCCAAAACAATTGGCAAAACACCCGATAGCACTTCAGAGCAGGCAATAAACGGCGTCGGGTGGATGTTTACCTGTTTACAGCTTTATATTAAATGTTTTTTAATTAACCCCGATACCTGATAAGTAGGAACGAGCTGTAACTAATTACCTGTATTTTATATTCTGTGGTAGTTGTACACCATTGTTTCGTTCCACTGTGGTCGATTTAGTTTCATTATAACTCACGTAATCATCAAGTATAACACATCCTTATTTGTATTCCAGGTTGATCGTATCTTAGAAGTACGTCATAAAAAAAATGGCAAAAGAGAGTTTTTTATTCATTGGAAAGGATGGTCTAGTAAATTTGATTCATGGGAACCTGAAAGCAACTTAAATTGCCCAGAACTAATAAAGAAATTTATGGATAAGGTTAGTATTATTACAAATAAATGAAATTGAAGTTTTTGTTTGTATTATCAAAATAATAGCTTTTTAATAAATATGTACATTCATATAGTAAAAGGCAATAATTTTTGTCTGTCCGTCTTATTTGTTCCGTCTAAAATCTGACTCCACCAATTTTGACGGGACTTACTGGCGATACTACTACGATAGTTGACGTTATAAGGTCTAATCACAGGCCCCGCGTTCAACCATTTTTCCTTTGCGTACACTGTGTCCATCAACATGGCGTACGCTCCTCCCTCCCGCCACTTCACACCCGCTTAATGTTGCTAGGCTAGAAGTGGAATACCGCTTCTGGGGTAAATGGCGATGTTTTGGTTATGATTATTAAAGATTTGTATAAAAAGATTTTAAATTAACAAATGTTATATTATAATGTAATAGTTTTTAATTCGAATACTATTGCCATTGACCGAATAAGTACAAATAATTATAGACTCCGTGTTACTACCTAATTATACTGCCCAGACTGGTAATCAAACTCAACACCTTACGCATATAAAACATAGTTCTTCCTCCTTTTAGCATTTATACAAATAAAAATATTAACAAATCATGGGGTAATATTTCACCTAAATACTTGCAACACTGACAAAATGGACGCTTAGTTTCATTGTCAAATAATTACGATAAAAAATATTCGACATTTAAATAAAGAGACGTATTTATGTGAAACGTACACATGAATTGTAATCCTATTATATTTTTATATATTTCCGACTGCAGTTTTCGTCATTAGCATTACGCAGGTCGGCATAATTGAATTAAACGCGCAGCGTATAAAACGTTCCAGCGATGCGCGCGCTTTTTAAAAATGAAATGTCAAATGTCAAATTTTCCAACTACTCCATTTTGGAATAGTTGGCATACTTAGATTATTTTGCGCGGTCACGCCTTCTGGTTTGTTTTATATTCTAAGGGTCTAATATAGACTTCGAATTTTGAAAATATGTAGGTTCAGCTGTTTCGGAAATTCCCGAGTTACAGCTTCTTCACGACGGCTAGATGGATTCTGACGGGACTTTTATAGGCAGCTGATGTTATTAGGACTAACTTGCTACTTTTCATTTCGAAAGTATGATATATACAGTGGCGGTCATATCAATAAAAACAATACATAAACAGATAAATTTTGGAATAAATTAAGTCTTATCCTTCGTAGTCCTAATCTACTCATCTAAGAAGGAAAACGAGGGATACGATTTGCTCGATTTGTTTTAACCTAACGTTCAATTAACATATTTTATTAATATTTTTAAATAACGACAAGGATAAAGACATCACAATTATTAATGTATATTTTTATATTATGTTTATTTTGAGTTATAACTAATGTACCATCGACAATGGACATGGTCAAAATTCCATACACTAAAAATAGGTCGTTCGGTAATTTTCAGTAACAGCACGGAGTCAGGACATGTGCCCGTTTGATGGTAATAGGCTCGCCGTCTATTAACTACATTGGGACCTATAACATAACTGGCGTCTGTCAAAGTTTGCGTCAAAATTCGTCAAGCCATTGCGTACTATCTATAACCCGCGAATTTCCTGTATTGATATACATGATTTAAAGTCCGTAAAGAACCCTTAATGCACGTGTTAAAATCGCGCGTTGACCGGTTTTATTTTAATACTAAAATGATGAATGATGGAGCTGAGCCACGGTTTGGTCGTGGGGGCAAATCCCGCTTAGGTCCAAATTGTTTTTGAAAATGATATTAAAAGTCGTGATATTAAAATTTGTAATGTTAATAAGAATTTTAAATAAGGAAAATAAGAATTAAATTATCATTCTGAGACTAACCTTTACTTTCCGAGTCATACCTACATACATAGAAAAAGATTAACGATATCAGCCTCAATCAGTTTTTTAGAGATTACATTTTTATGAACAGGTTAGCAAGGCTCGGACTGTAGACTCTCGGAACTTAAGAGTGGCACCAGAGACTACAAATCGCTTCACATTACAGGACCCTTCTTCAGGACGTCGGTTGAGCAAAAGACGTGGCCAGCGTCAGCGGTAAGATAAAATATAATTCTACTCCGCACTGCTTAAAATGCATTTGTTTTCCAAAACCTACCTGTGTTTATTATTGAAAGATTTAGCCCGCCTTTTCTTTTGCATGGTAATTTTTGGGTCTTAGTCGCGATTAAATTATTCTATTTCCATCTTGAAGGTCCATTCAAAATATAGGTGGAACAATTTTGGAAATCTGATGTATACTTAGTTTAAAAGATTTACATACAAGCATACATATTTTACCTCATTTTAATATAATATAGATATAGATTTCGCATGGTCAACGTAGGGTAAGAAGTAGTGAAGCTTTAAACAGTAGCATAGTAAAAACATGTAGATTATTATTTATTTCCCATGTGTAGTTATTTAAAATTTTATGTTTATGGCAGTAGTTAAAAGCACTCTTAATTTTCTTAAACTGTTGATTTCACGAACTATCTGTTTGTTTGATTAGCTTGCAAGTTACGAAATGAAATTAAAGTCGCGTCGCTGGCTTCTCACGTGGTTTAATTATATTTGAGATTGCTATGAATTGACCGAAAACCAGTTAATAGTATTATGTTTTTGTTTGCAGAGTTCGCTACGACAATGCTGAATAAGGTCCTATTTTCGGTTTGGTATATACACGTACCAAAATTAATTTCTAAGGTTTTGCAGTGTTAATATTCATAAATATTGCAGACATTTTATATTATACTTGATTGTTATTTCGCGTTGAACGAACATTCACGGGCGTTTAGATATGATCTGTAGACAAATGACCGCCTCAAAATTCAAGTTAAATGTGCAATAAATTTTACACTTAAACAGAGATGATTAGTCATAAAAGTTTTTTTTTTCAATGCGTCAAAGCAAATTTCAATCCTGCAGTTATCTGTTGTAACTTATTTTATAACATAAATAACGTGTTGCATTTTGAAACCTTACTAATGTAAGGTTCGCATCGAAAGACATGTTCGCGGCGTTGTAAGTACAATTCCTACCCAGTTAAAAGCGCCAAATACGATCTTTGCTGATTAATCTAATTATATAAAAACGATTATGAACAAATTAGTTCACTTGTCTTTATTCATTGTAAATGTGGTCGTCATTGATGTCCAAAATAATATTGTATCTATTTTTACAAAAAGGAATCTATTGACGTTTAATATATTTGCTAAATATTGGGGCTAAATACGATTTGTTATTTTTTAAAATTATTTAAATATATGTCCTTATAGTGTGATTAAAAATAGTTTCTTAGTTAAATATGCATATAATAGAATCGGCGCCACTGAGTAACACTACCAATAGCGTCCTTAAAGAGGTTTCTAATGATATTATTTTTGGTCAGGCCTCAAAACGTATTTCAAACGCTTGAACGTAGTGTATTTTTTCAAACTTTTAGGTATTAAAAGTAAAAGTTAAACAAGTAGTAGGTACCTATTTAAATAATAATTCATGTTTAATACAATAACATTAAGTAATACACCGCACAAGGTGATACCTGCCGGTAACATACCTATACATATGAATAATATTATGTCGGAATTATTTTGATACGAAAGATATAATATGAATAAAAGTAAATGTTAGTTAGTAATTATGTCTTTATTAGGGAAAGCTAGTTAATGCAATATGTACCTTTTTTGGTAAGTACAAAAATATTTTACTAAAAATGTATTAATGACTGACACACAATATTTACTTGACGTTTACATAAAATAGGTATGTAAATATCTACTTAACAAGTAACAGTATAATAAAAGACATATCACGAGTCGAGCCTAAGAGTGCCACAAAGGTACGCGCACACTGTAGGTACGCGACAGGTGGACAAAGCTGAGGCGTGGAGGAGGGAGCACCGCTCATCATAGTTTTAGCTCTGCACGAGTCCGCATCGACCGCGTTTATCGATTTCGATACCGCTCACATTTTTCTTTGTAAAATAGATAAATATATTGTTTTCACGACTTTAACCAAACTATTCCCATTATAACAAAATGTCTCTTTATTTAATAATAAGCCGCTAAGATTATCCTAAAATATGGGTTCAGCGATAATTTTTTTGGATAGCCTTAAATAAATAGGTCAGTATGAATTAAAAAAAAATGGAATTTTGCCCATTTCACCCATTCAAATAGTTTAAAGTTATATTGTAAAAATATCTACTTATCTTACTATTGCCGCTGGGTATGTGAAAAAAACTACAATGTCTATACATATTTTTTTCTGTTTGATGTGTCACCCCGCTCATGAATAAGGGCTAGGTTCAAGTCTGAAACTAATCGGACAGTTCCGAATATACATGTGAGTAAATCATATGGATAACACTCACGAAAGATATTATAGCAGAAATTCATTCAGGCTAAATTGGTCCATAATTATATATACCACATAATCTTAAAATTATGGACTAATTTTTAATCACCGGATATTCAAAAGATAAGGCTGTCATTATGTCAGTTTTTGTAGCCAAAGTCCGTCAAAATCTTATGATTACATAATTAACTGATGAAAGAGGCTTTGCTTTTAAAATGTTCAACAAATTAGTCAACATTGGGAACACGATGTCACAGCTAGATACAATAGCTTTTGATCAACTACCTGGAATCTGGAGAAGAAATCCTTGTGAATTTACTGGCAAAACTACGGGTACTGCCTACACATATTAACGAGAATATAAGCTTGCTACAACGTTAACTATTTACATTTTTAACATAGTGCCTACATAGTGTGAGGATAAATATAATCCGTGATTTAAAAGTGTAATAAAGGTTAACTTTGTAAGATATAGGTAAGTGGTTATGTAAATTACCTACAGCTTACCATATTATTATAACCAGTGGACCTGAATAAATAAATATCGTAAGGCTATATTCTGAAACCGTGAGTAGTCTAGAGGTGCACTAAAGACGAATTTTATAGGTACCGTACCCAGTTTTTCTAAATAGCAGATTATCTACACTGTAGATATATTCAACCCTAGATAAATATAAGTTAAAATACAATTATACGCCAGGTGTAAACTGATCCTAAAAACAATTAAACTATCTCGCGTTAACTCACGATCAGGTACTGCACCGACTCCGGGAGATAACTCTGAATTTAACCGTAGCTCAGCAAACTGTAACCCGAATCTGCTAACAATTTCCATTATTTTTTAATCGATCGCACATACATCAACTCTGAAAACATTAACTCACAAAACGCTCTCATTTTCGGGCAGTTGTGTAAAGAGTCAACATATCCGGCGCGGGCGCCGTGAACTGAGTGAGAGCAAGTGCATGGTTAGTTTAAACTAGCGATTATCGCAACGGAAAGCCTACAAAAATCAGTAATATTCATAGACGTATTTGCTAAACCTATATTACTTACTGACCGTTCTTGGTAAATCCTAGCATTTACCTATACCAGAGATAATAAAATAATAAAATTTACAAGAAAAATTTAGGATTTACTAATAATTGTTTTTATTCTACAGTACCGAAATTCATAGAATATTATTATAGGCTATCCGATATTAAACCCTAACCTTTTAGTAACCTAGAAGTCATTTGTCTACACTTACGTTGAAAACAATCAGTACCTAATAATGACATAATTTTAATGTGACTTGTAATTTAAACCTCGGAGATCTGTTATGGATATGACGAATATATTAGATGAATATGTCTGGCGTTGCAACCATCTGATTTAAATATATTTTGTTTTTAAGCTGTTACAATAATATCATGCGTCAGTGGTCGATAGTCTTATTTACTTGTTTGTAAGAGAAATTCTAGAATTTATTATGATTTATTACGTCTTAGTTTATGAACATTGAACAGGTTTCAAAATGGCTTATTTACCTTAAAGTCGCACATACGACTCGAAATTATTATTTCAAATTATCTTACACTTTCATGCAAGCACTTTTCTGGGCAAAACCAAGTTCCCTGTAATATGATATATTATATTATAATACAATCAAGCAACGTTTGATCCGTTGGTACCTTCCTATAAAACCTGAAGTGAGGTTTTTGACGAATGTATTTGATAATAATTATATTGAGTCAAGAATATCCAATCTGTAATTACTCCAAAATGCTGGAAAACTTAGTTATAATAATCGTCTGCGTAGTGGATTCAGCTCAACGATATTATTAGTAAACACGAGGTAGATAGGTCATTCTCACGCTCGAAGCGTCTCGTTAAAACTGGAGCTATCTTAGATTCGTCTCATCTCTTTTTTACACGCGATAGCTTGGCATTGCAATACTGTTTGCCGTTTGTAACTATTCGAATGTTGCTGTAACATATCTACCTCTTATTTACATATAAAATCAGTGGGTTAGCTATTCATATTTTTAGATACAGATATGGAGTACCCAATGGGAATATGCATGTGAACCAAATATGGATCAAATATTTTTTTAATATTACGAATGTTATAATCAAAAAGTACAAGATGAGCGAGAATTTCATTCGTTAAAATGCGACGCTAATGTAATAGTGAATGTGACGTAATAGTCTATGACAACAAACAAGTGTCGAATTGTTTGACTATGAGTGATTGCGAAAAATTTTGATTTTATTGCACTTAGAGTGAATATTTTGTAAAAGTAACACACAACTCTTTATAAAAAACGTATAAAACAACATAACCTAAAACTTTATACCTTGTTCACATAGACTTTGACGTCATACCATGCGCGCCAAAATGGCCGTCGTTTAAGATGCCGGAATGGATACGGGGTTATTTTAAAAAATACTATAAATTCTTATCTATCGAATTAAAATATTTAATCAAAAACATGCTTATTCCCTATTATCAATATAGGTATTAACAAGATATTCTTAAGTATAGGGACATGTGAGACTTACATTATCAATTCATATTTATAACGTCTACAATATATTATGCTTGCGTGATAGTGTTAGTCAATACTATCCTTTATATTTTTATAGTGTTCTGTGGATTTTTAAATAATTGTTTTTATTAGTTTGATATGGTCAACAATTTGTTGCGAGACTGTAGATAATAATATCTATAAAAAAGCTAAGATATTTTATAAGGTTGGATCATTCTTGTCCGCATGGATTAGTACCATGATTTACATATTAGGTACATAATATTATAGTTTGTTTCATGTGGCCCTGTTTTTGAACAGAATGTATGTTATTGAACTTTTTCGGACTTTCACTAAAAAATTCGAACTCATTTGCTTGCATTTTTGATTTGATGGTTAGTAAAGTTACGCTAACGCAAATATTTTTTAAAAGTTGTTAAATACCCACTAGTTTAACGTTACCTAATTTTCAAGCGTCGTTTTACAATAAATTAGTAAACAATATGCTAACAATCTTAAGATTGTATTAAGCATAACGCTTTCTAGTGGATGTGGAGCAACGCCTCCAGATGTTATCGTCATCACGGTCTGATAATAACTTCATGCTGACAAGTCAGGTACGACCATTATGTGTGCATTATAGTTTTAACTATTGTAATAAAGTAGATAAATATAAAGAAAGATTAAAACACAATATGCAATATCTATGTTTGTGGTTTTATTGGTTTAAATAGAATAACCTCAATAACACTTTTGCCCGGCCCAGAATTTGAACCTAGGAACTCATGCTCAGCAGCCGCGCTCTTTGCGACCATCAGACCAACGAGACAGTCAGTGAAAGGTTGTTATATCTGGAATTTTATTATATTCCTTTCAAATAACACAAATTATAGGGGTCTTCTAGTTTATTTCTAAACGTATATTGGTCGAGTTTAAATTAAACGACCAGTTAGAATTATTGTAATTTATTCAAGTACATAAATGTATACGCATAGATGTTTTATAGTTTTTTTTAAATAATTATTATAAAGTAATATTACCTATGGTCATATTGTAAATACATAAGTTCTGCAGACATCATACTAATCCTTCGAGGTCTGGGCGTGGCGGGGCCACCAACAGCAACTCGAAGTCGAGCGGCGGCTCGTCCCGGCGGCGGGGCGCGCGCGGCGCCGCCAGCACCGGCGACGGCGGCGCCCGGCGGCCGCACGCGCCGCAGCCCGCCTCCGCCTCGCAGGCCGCGTGCCACGCGCGCGCGCAGTGCCCCGTGCGCACCGGCGGCCGCTCGCTCAGGCGGCGCGCGCAGCGCACGCAGCGCCCGCGCACCGCCAGCCCGCGCCGCGCCTCCGCCAGGGCGCGCGCTAGCCGCTCGTGCGCCTCGCGCGCCGCCGCCCGCGCCGTGCTCTGCCACGCGGCACGTCGGCTCGAAGCGCACGATAGCATAGCGAGGGCCACGCGTGGCGATTCGCATGCTCCCTTTAGCGTCTCTGCGATTGGTAGATAAGCTGCGGCCTCCAATAGAAGCGAGGGGGGCGGCACGCGGGCTTTTCTCAGCAGCCGCGTCCACATGTCGGTCGCGGCTGCCGGCGGCAGTGCAGGTGCGGCACGAGCGCACAGTTCGCCACCCTCGGCAATCAGACTCGACAAAACCAGCTCATCGTCGGTCAGGGCGGCTAGGCGAAGAATCACTTCGAGGGCAGCGCTCGGGTCGCCCACTGCCTCGAGACATAACGCTTCCGCTTCGGGAGGGCCTTCCGAGCGGACGATAGCAAGAGCTTCCTCCGGGCGAACAAGACCTATATTGTCGGCTAGAAACGAGCGCACGTTATGGGGACGTAGCCGACACAGATTTCGCAGATGTGCGGCGGCCGACTCTCCCCGTAGGTGACCGGCCTCCAAGAGACTCTGGCCGAATTCGATCGCTTGCTCATTGCACATAGACTGCAGGACAGTCGCGCACGAATCAGAGATGTGTTCGCTCGCAAGATTAGCCGCAGCTCGGGGACGGAGTTTAATCAGTGCCGGAAGGTACGGCTCAAGTAATTTTCTGACCGCATCTTTAGTGTCAACCAGAGGCCGAAGGTACTCAAAGAGCTCGTCAACGTCAGCACTGGAGGGTGAACTTATGTTAAAAAATTCTTTAAGTGCGCTTTCATGTTGGCCTAAAGACGCATCGATGCGCCATAAAACACGAGGACGCTGATTTGCGGCGATGTATTGTTCATCAAGAAGTTCACGTTGCAAGCGTCCTTTCATTAAGAGTGCCAGCCACGACCGATCAGCGCGCTCGCAATTAGTTATGCAAGCGAGTTCCCTCAAACCGTTTATTACTTCTTGATCAGTAGGAAGAGCACCAGAATTTACCTGGCCTGTTAAAAACTCCAGAATTTCAACGCGGTCTTCCATGTCCTAAAAAAAGTATTAAAATATGAATAAAAAAGGGTGTAAGTAATTTAAAAATCAAAAAACACTAACTAGAAAAAAAATTAAAATAAAAAACAAGCAGGTTTTGGATTTTTTAAATTACTTTATTTTAATTATATGTTTTGGTTAGATTAGATTAAGATTTTTAAATAAGTATTGAACATTTCTAACTTTAAATCATTAGATCCTAAACGGGTACGCCAAAGGGTCAAGTAGTGAACCTCTAACAGACGAGCGTGTATGGTGTATGAGGCGAAAAAAGTATGCCAGGATTGTAGCAAACGGAAATCCTTGATCTCGGCCTACCAATTTGGTAAACTTTACGTAACTATATGTAACTGTTTGTGAGTGTGCTACACGAGTTTATTTGTAAATAGAATAAAGGGGTCGTCCATTAATCATGTCATTGTCCATTACCTTCCCTCCCCCCTGGTGATGTTTTCGACGACATCACGCTTTCTTCGAAATAATAAATGCACGGGATATGTCTTTACAACCATCTTCCCTTCCCTTTTTTTTATCTAATCCCCCCTCGTCCCACTTCGGACCTCAAGTGATTACATACATGTTTATTATCATATTATATAGTGAAATTATAACCACTTACTTTTTAGAGGTTAACAAAGACAATGTGAAAATGTTTGAGTATTCCATAGTTCATAGAATATTAATTAGTGGTTCTAGTGATGACGTATGGCTCCGAGACGCGGTTTCTAACGGTTGGCCTTTTGCAGAGGCTCAGAGTCACTCAAAGAGCTATGGCGAGATTACGGCTCTGTTCGGGGATCCAGTTATACCAATACCGAATCCAATACCAACATTCGCCAAAAGTTAGTTTAAAAGTTTGTAACAACTGTATAAGTATAGTATAATACTAGTTAGTGTAAAATCAAATCATCAGCAGCCAGAAGACGTGTACAGTTGAACAAACGCCTTCCTCTTAGAACAAAAGAAGTATGGGAGTAAGATCTCTTTCTAGTCAGTAAATTGGAAAGAACAAAAGAACCAATTTTATACCAAATACTGCTAGACATACCGTCACCTTTCATAGATAACCATTAGTTATTAAATAGCGAATATTATGCATGTTTACTTTTTAATAGTTTTATTCGATAGTTTACATCGTTAATGGTCATTGAATGTCAGCTGATTTCAGTGCTATCTCTAAAATAATCTTCAAGACAAATAAGCAGGACTCTTTAGGAGAAAATAACTAGTACATAATGCTCGAATACACACGGAAAAATTCGCAAATGTTTAACATTGTGTATGTCGGAAACTTTAATTTGGAATGAACTACAAGAGACTTACATTAATCTTATATACCTTTTCTTAACTCTCCATGACTTAAAAACTGATTTAGGAGTTTAGCAAGCTAAAACACCCATAAGTTCAAAGCAGACATATTGTGCTGGGCTGTATTATTAGATTGTCTTTACTTTGCTATCAAGTGATAAAATAATTCGTTTTGTTGCTATTGGATGTCATTGGCTAGCCTGAGCGCCGCGTACCCAAAACAGCGTGGTTTTTTAAATAGGTACCTATGTACTGCATACAAATTTTATTGTTAAATAGCGTCGTAACTACAAAACCGCTACATCTATCGTCCTTTACTGAGGGTAAAACTACAATGCATAAATACAATTATGTTACCTAGAGATAGGGGACGTTAGGAAGCGGACAATCGCAGTCCTAACAATAAGGGGTTTCTTAAAAGCTTCGGTGACTGTTAGATGTTGGGGAGAACAGTTTTTATATACGAATGATAATATACGAGACTTAATTAGGTAGGTCAAAGTTCGACAATTTGATGATCGACTAAATAGTACATAATATTACATCTCAAAGTTTTAAAATTGGATTTTGTAATGAGCAATAGTTACAGGTAAATCTCGTGCGAACGCCAGCAAGGCGCGAGCGACTCGCAGTCTGTTCTGCTTCCCGAGCGGGCCCACGAAGGGAGGGTCGCGCGCGCTCTGCTCCAGCAGCCGCACGGCCGCCGCCGCGTCGTGCTCCACCATCACTCGCAGCGGGGAACGCCCGCCGATGTCGTTCTGGAAAGCGAATACCTCGTTAACAGACACGGGGCGTGTCGCTTTAAATCAAGTTAAATTGATAAGAATTATTATTACGAAATGTTAAATTACTGCAAAAATACAATTATTTGCCAAAATTACACTAGAAAAAAAGGTAAAGACGCGCACGAAAGCCTATATACCTACCTCCCCAGCGCCGGCGCCAAGCATGGCGTGCAGCGCGTCGTGGCGTGCGGAGGGCCGCGCATGCGCAGGCAGCGGGCGGCCGGCCGCGCCGCGCCCCGCCAGCGCGTCGGCCGCGGCCACGACGAGCGCGCAGCCCGCGCATGCGCCCGCCGCGCCGCTCCAGCCGCAGCGCCCTGACACGTGCGCCATCAACTCGCGCATCGCGCCGCTTCCACCGCCTGAGAAATACATCGATGTCAAACAACTACGGGAATGAAACAGAAACGAAACGAACGCTAAATAAATGTTGACCTTATAGGATAATTTAATTAACTATGAATTTTATTTACAAGGTTATTAACAATTCTTAAAAATAAATATATACAAAATAAAAAAATTAAACTAAAAATTATGTATCAAAGTATTCGTCCTCATCGCTGTCAACTGGTAGGGTGCCCAATAGGCTGGCGGCATTGCCACGTTGAATGGCAATGCTAATTCTTTGGCCTTTCTTTGTCGACACATGTTGCATCCCACACCAAAGGCCTACCCAATTTCCATGGCATCAAAGACATACCGTCTGGTCTCTTTCCATCGTCCCGTACCAAGCCATTGGGTTCTAATATAGCTGGGACGCCGGCGGTGACGAGAGCACGACGAATAATGTTAAACTATGTTAAACTAAATAAAAAAATATAAAAAAATAAATAAATAAATAAATAATGTTAAACTGGACTTAGGAACGTCAAAGTCTTCAAGTTAAATAGTTCAAATCCATCAGAAAGAATTGACCGATCAATCTCAGAAACGGCAATACCGATTTGGACGGGACTTTCGCTGGAAGATAGTTATTTTTATAAAGCGATCCGCAGAAAAAAAGAAAAACTTGGACTAAGTCTCGGGTTACAACTATTAACTAACTTACTAAATTAGATAACTCAGGCTGGCATAAGTGGGCATAATAGACGCTAAGTGAAACCGAATTTGATACAAGTATGATCATTTTTATAAGTAATATCATCATCATCAGCTTTTAAATGGCCCACTGCTGGACATAAGCCTCCTCCCCTAAACGCCACTGATTCCTATTTTGGGCCTTTTGCATCCAGGTCTTTCCCTGTAAAGCAACAACATCATCAGTCCACCTTGCTCGAGGTCTGCCAGGGGCTCTACAAGATCCTCTGGGCCACCACTCTGTTAGGGACTTACTCCACCTGCCATCACCAAATCTTGCCAATAAGTAATATATAAAAGAATTACCTAATGCGGCAGCAATTGCGCCGACCGCTCGCCACAATCCTTTATCTCTTGTGAGAACGCTTGCTCGGTGCGGGTCGAGGGACGTCAGGGGTAAGGAGGCTACTACCCTTTCCACGAGGCCAGGTTCGAACTCAGCCAGTTTTTCGATAAGTGCCTGAAAATATGAAATCAAAATGATGTAACATAAAACACGGAGACAGCGTGTCAGAGACGGTCTCTATATATAATTACCTATACCTACATACTAAAATGTAAGTGTCTTTTGTTAACATTAAAATAAAAGCTTTTTCATCATCATCATCATCAGCCGGAAGACGTCCACTGCTTAAAAGCTTTTTACTCAATGCATAATATGATGGTAAACACGATATATAAAACAAAAAACGCAATTAAAAAAAGTATTGTCGGTCTGTCCGTTTGTTCTGGCTAATGTCCATGTCTGTTTGGACCGATTTTGACAGGACTCTGGCAGATAGGTGATGGTCCAAGGTATACCTAATAAAGGCTACTTTTAATTTTAAAAATATTTTAGATACCGCGGGAAAACATAAAAAACTCATAAAATTTGTAACAACATCAAATTAAATTAAGTAAATCTGCTTACTGCTGTTACGTACAGGTCTTTGAAACTAAGTCCGCGGCGCGGACGACGATGTCCCGGGCATAAGCTAGTTTACAATATATAAGTAAATCGAAATGCGTGCCCAAAATGTACCCGGCCCCCGAGGGTAGAGACCGAGAAGTGTGGTATTGCTACCTTATTAGAACCATCCCGAGACCGTCACGGAGCATGATCAGCGTCCTGACGATCCCGCTCAGCCCTTCTAAGCCATAAGGGTCTCACAGGAGGAGGGCGGCACCTCCAGTTCGCTGTGTCTGCCAGCATCGCTATCTGCTGACAGAGACAGATATTTTGGTACCTGAGTAGAGTCCGGCGAGGGAGCTAACTCCACCGTAGATAACTCGCCGCGAGCCACTGCGTCGCCTATTGCTTCTATGAACGTCTTTTCGTTATAACACTGCTCCCATAAGCGACTCCATAGTTCATCCCTTCAAGTAAAAATATCAAGTAAATTTTATAAGTATGCCTGCGTAATTAGCCACATCCGAAACTATAAGAAACAGCGACATTTACTCAAAGGAGTCACAGGGCTGATTTTGATAAAAACTGAAATGACCTTATTGGTGCGTCAGAAAATAATCATTTCTTTAGCCAAGAATTGAATCCGTAATCAATATTATGGAAATAAAACAGTAGATGACAACAAATTCAAAACACAAGTAATATATAATTATCGTCATTTTGGTCAATCCTCCATTTATCTGATTTAATTGATTCAGTATTGATTTACATATTATGTATCGCACATTTATTCTAAGAAATCCACTTATTCCAATGTATAACTAACCTTAAATTATATTTTATGCATAACTTCACAGTCTGGTCAGCGACTTGTTTGTCAATCAGGATATGTGGCCTTTCTGAAATGGTTTCTATAAATTGATAAGCTAGGGACTTCGCTTCTTCTCCCTGGGTAGAACAAAGTAAGCGTAAAGCATTCAGATGCCTCCCCGACGATATCAATGCTTGTGCTCTCGCAAGTAGATGTCGCGGTCTTACTCTGACTATACCACGACGACCTAGCAGTGATAATGTGCCTTCTGAGACGCATGCGCCGCCCAAGGCACTGACACCAGCCGAGCACATTGCTCGTGATACTCGGCCGTCTGTCCAATGACCCTGAAATAAAAAGAATATGGCTCGTTAATAAGTTACTTAACGGTTAATACAGCAGTTATTTTATGGTTAACTATAGCGAAAAGTTCAAAAATACCTTAAAGAAAGCTGATGCATAAACTGGTTCCATATGTGAAAGGTCTAGAGGCTTATCATAGTCGTCTCCCCATAAACGTAGATTTTCATTAGCATCTAATATAGCTAGATTGCCTCCGAGCCATCCAAGCCATAACGGAGTTGAAAATAATTCGACCTTTTGAAGTGGTTTAATAGATATTGTGGATCCCGTGATAGTAAGAGATAACCATTGCAACATTTTGGCACGACCACACACTAATACACGCTCATCTGTTTCGCTCCACTCCAGGACTGGAAGCGTGTCAGGAGGACCTATAAGGCGTAGTCCGGCAGCTCGCCCTCCAGCCACGATGATAACGCGCGAAAGTGTCGCTAATGCTAAAATGCGGGCGTCGCGGGCTGCCATAGCCACTACTTCCCCTCGAGCGCCCGAGAACAAACATGATGAGCGAGCAGATCGCACTCCTAAGGGTCGAGAAAATTTGATTAACCAAACTGATCCACCAGTGTCAAGGGCTAATCCCGATGTACCCGCCCAGGTAACACGCAATGTGCCCCATATTTCACCTCCTAACGTTACGCGCCTTAATATTGCTCCTCGGATACTTTCATACTGGCATATTAAACCCCTCGCATATCCAGCAAGAAGTCGTGTGCAGTCTTGATTATATGACAAACATGACACTGCTCCTCTATCAGTATTGGAGTCACAAACCCATCGCAATGTTTGTTCATGGAAAGACAAGAGGTGACCATGTGCTGTTCCTACAGTTAGTTTTGCTTCTGATCCTACACTTAATGCTGTTGCAGATCCAGCTGATGATCTTTCCTAAAAATAACAATTTATAGTAAATTAAATAGGAGTGTATTATATACTAAACATCAATAAAATATTTTCAAATCAAATCAATTTTATTTGTTATCACAGGTTAAATATTTACAATGGTGGTGTATTATCAATACATAATAGGTTCTCTATAATATACCCTTTTGGGTGTACAAATTAGAAATAACGTAAATAACAAACTATTATATAAAATATTTTTAAGGACACAACATAACGAGCCTAGCTATTCGAAATATTTATAAAGTTTTATCATTCAGATAGTCTGTGACGCTCTAATATGCCTTGTTTATGAGGAGTTTACTTATTACCTTTTAAATAACTTGTATTCGTTTTGTAGCGTAATGCTTGTGGTAACCTATACATTAATACATTTTGGGGGCCATACAAAAAATACGTTTAAAAAGCAGGGCAGCAGGTTTTTGATTGTACCACACACAACTTGCTTCGACGATGTGGTCGATGCTTGTGTTCGAAAAAGTGTACATCATATTTTGCAATACATGTTAGCAATTTACAGGATATAAAATAGGATTTACTGCTGTCTGTTTGTTTTAAGTGATAAGGGGCACTGATGCACTGTTTCTGTGCTTGAAATGCTAGATCTGTCTGTGAAGTTTACCAAAAATATTAGCTTGCTGAATATTGGCGAAGCATGCCCATGATATACTGTAAGAATGGTATTGTGTAACATTTCTAAGACTGGTACAATAATAAACTATAAGTATATGCAATTTCTATGTGACTTTATCTTCTATGAATATGCCTAAGAATTTTATTGTTTCCTTTCCTGGTATTGGTTGTGCTTTATAATTTATATCAATAAAGTTTGATTTATTTGCTCTTTGCTAGAAATTTATGTTTTTTCTTTTACTGAGATTATTTTTTAGCATCCATTCTATTATTGATTTTAGGGTACAGTTTATTACCTGCTACTATTATCAACAAAGATTTGTCATGGAGGATATGTAACTTGCATATCATATCATATCATTGGTAAGTCATTTATATGTATTCAGAATAATAATGGTCCAAGAACACTCCATACATTTGAAGTTGGACAAATATTAGTCTTTACTATTCAGATTTTACATTCAAATGTTGATCTGGGTTGTTTGCTGTCTTTCAGTTTAATAATATGAAATTAAACCATTTACATTTTCCTAAATGCCTAATAGGAATACATCTTATTAAGTAAAATGTTGTAGTCAAAACATACAAACTAAATAATAATATAAATGTGTAAATTTACTTTGTTTGTAAACTTTTTACACCTACGCAACTGAACCAATCATAATGAAATTTCACACATATTTTGTCAAAAAGGAAATATGGTAGGTACTTTTCATTCATAAAAAGTACTGTTTCTGAGAGAAAGAACAATATTATTATTCTATGGACTTTTGGCTGCTAAATGGTACTACATGTCTTGAATAATGATTTAAATTTACTATAGAGAGGAAATTTTGTTTATATGTCTAAAAATAATATATTTATGGATTATGATATATGACATACTTGTGCTTGTAAAAGCTGTTGAGATACACCTTGTAAAAAATCCACTTGGAGAGCAGAGCAAATGGCAGGATCTTCACCACATTTCGGCTCTTTATTTTTGCATTCTTCCTCTTCAGTAGACAAAACTTCAGCTAAGGTTGGTGCTTCACTGGCTGGTAATGCATATTCCACTTCATCTAACTGAAAAGTTAAACAATGTATAGATTGATATTTTCTAATGAAATAAGAACTATTTCCAAAATAATAGTTTGTGTAGCTTAAACAAAAGAGTAAGGTTTCCAAACAAAGGAAATCCTAGTGTGAGTTGGTTAACAATTGCAATTTCTTTGAGGGTTAGATAAAATTATGTTCTTCAGTAAGTTCTGATTGCAAACTGTGTGTTAGTGTACTGCTAACTTTCCCCTACTTACAAATCAAAATATTTCATAAATTTCTATTAAATGTATAGTATAGTACAAAAAAGTTCTAGGTTCATTTTATGACAATCTTCATATTATATCCATAAACACATTTGTCATGATACACTAAAGATACAAAGACCATTGCTTTTATATGCAACCAGTTATTTCCATTGCAATGGACTGTATATAAAATAAAAAAATTGTCTATCAGTTATCATTTAGGTATAGCAAGAGGTGGGCGTATCAATTATTAATATTATAATCTTATAGAAAGTGCAGATTGATGTAGGTTATTATAGTTGATTGCCGCAAGCACTAATGCTAAATACTTTACTAACTTTATTTTAACTATGACTTGGTGAGTGCTTGAAATCCTACTCAAAATAAAAAAATAATATCACCTCTTCAATATCCAAATACTGAAGACTTTCCACTGATTCTAAGTCAGAATCAAGCAAAGACTGAATAGAAGGTGTTTTTAACAAATCCATAATGACTTAGAGCGTTGTTTTAATTAGGGTAACGGTATCTGGAATGAAATAAAAAATATTCTTTATTAATACATTCTGTTAGGTACTACAAGTACTATTTGTACTTTTATTACTCTATTTTTCAAAGTAATAAAAGTTAGTTACATTTCAAAAAGCAAATTTTTTTCAAAAGTTCAATTAAGCTTGCCAATATTGTAAGCTTATTAGTTATTAATTAATATAGTCGAATGATTACAGAACTTACCATTTTATTTTTATCATCAATAACTCCTATCGTACGTAATTCGTGTCCAGGTGACATTGACATTTCTAATTAGACTTTGACACATTTATCAATTTTTTTTAAATATTTGTTCAGGTTAAGGAAAAAATTGACGTGTAGTTTTTGGTACACTAAAGTTTTTATACAACTATAAAAACTAAGAGTATTTAAGCTCATGCAGTCTCGCCTTTGTCCAGTTACGCCCAATAAGACTCCGCTCAGAGTCGTCGGCATAAAACCAATTCGAAAAAAAACCAACGTTGTTTAAATGCTCTAAGTTTTTATAGTTTTATTTGATCAAAAAATGTTTTTGTGAAATATCATATTATTGTTATATGACTATTTATTAATATTATATTATTATTATTTTAACCATGATCGTCCTCTTCCTTCCTCCATTCCTCTCGGTTGTGAGCTGCAATAGACCATTTTTCTTTAAGGAGTCAAGCTCGTCCCGCCATCTTCTTCTGGCCTACCGCGACGCTTTTTGATGTTGTGACTTGTGTGGCAATATTATATTGTAGGTAGATATTTAAAGTGGGTCGTAATAACGTCTTTGAATTCACACACATGACTTTTTTCTTTTTTTGTTACCTTACTTTCCAGTACGACTTTATTATAGGTACAGTCAGCAACAAAAATCGTAGAACATAATTATTATTAATCTGTTTCCAATATGTCCTATATAATAATTATTTTTTACCTTAACTAATTGATAAAACTAAACTACTTGTCATAATTTAACTATAAAAGCTGAACTCAGTTACAACTCATTGCTTAACATTATTAGCGACAACATTATACATATTATGTTCTGTAATACATAGTAGTCGCGTAACATAGTTAATATCCTATATTTCTTGTTCTATAAGCCTGGAACCGTTTGCTTCAAGTCTCACACAATTGTTTGAACACAAACAAATAAGTGTGGGGGGGGGGGGGGGCTGGTGCGTCGAAAGCCTCCTAACACTTTCCTAGTCTTTTATAAACATCACTTTTTCCCAGATTAAATATAATCATGTGCGTGCGGTGTCGTTTGAAAGGGCTTTTGTAAGAATTTCAATTACTAGTCTTACAAAAGACTTGGGTTGATAAATCCTAGACACTACTAAAAATAAAATTTGGGTGTCTGTGGGTAACATCAAAATAGCAGGATTTTATTCTACTCAAATTCAAAAATTTATTTGCAAAAATATGGTGTACAATGGTGTTCAAGGGTGTTACAGTTAGTTTCACATATTTTATCATTATTAAATGACATGCAAATATTCACGATAACCTAATTAATACTTAAATTATAATTTACCTTAACTTTACAGTTTATATATTAACTCCAGATTCATAAAGTACATGAGTATGACAATAATGAATTAAATAATGAATCTACTTAATTAAATATGTTAATTAAGTAGATTCATAATAATAAGTTTATAATTTTAAAGCTAGATCTTAAGTTTAAACTACTGTTTTCTAAATTTCGGGTTTGTTCTAAATTTGTTATAGAATTGCATGAATTTCATTTTATTTATATTATGTTTTAGATTATTATTTTCCATCCTATTTTTTATATTATGTCATGGTGGCCTAGTGGTTAACATACCGGATTTGTATCAAGGTTGCAGGTTCAAACCTAGGCAAGTATCAATGTGACTTTTTCAATGTTATAAAATACTTTCTTAGTTATTCTAAGACACCACTGGCTAACAGTGACGGAAAACATCGTGAGGAAACCTTAATTTTATTATTGGAAATCGCTAACCCGCAGTGAGTTAGAGTGGTGATTAAATGCTCAATCCTTCCCTATACGGGAGAGGCCTTTGCCCTGCAATGGGACGGTGATAGGCTGTTATTATTATATAATATTATTATTATTTATTATATTAGTTATCTTATTATTGATTTCGGTATTATAGTTTTGATTATACTTAGGTAATATAACAGATACATCATCTGCAAAGAGAGAGTACAAGTGCATTTGTTGACTATTGGCAATACATTTATTTAAATGAGAAAAAGCAAGGAGCCTAAAATGCTGCCTTGTGGGAAACCTGAATTATTTATAATTGATTTTGCCTCAATGGTGTACTTAATAGTTAAGACCATATTTTTGTATTAAAAATATTGCACATTAATTAGACCACAAACTACTACTATAATATCATCTAATATAGGTAATAAGTTGTGTTCAACACAAACGCGAGGTAATAACATATTAAATTCTCTTAGTCTATTTATAACACAATCTACATGGATTCTTAATGCCTCTTTTTTCTTTGGCTCCTCTACATCTTCGTTTGAACTAGGAGAAGAATTTAAAACAGAAGGGGGTCTTATAAGAGTACAATCTTTTTTATCTAGCAAATAAGATAGGCCTTCAAAACCTCTGTCTGCTATAACTGCTGTTTTAGAAGGTAAACACTCAAGAAATCCACAATCTTCAACTATCGTAACATCTGTTTCCCTACCACTGTAGCCATCAGATATAAAATTGACTAAGCCATCAGGTGTACAAGAAATTAAATATTTTATTGTATTGTATTTTTTAAATGGTGACCAAATAGGTGACTGATGAACAGCATTTGATGGTTTTCCAACCTGAATTTCTAGACAACTAATAATAGACCTGACATTAGAATATGTGGGACTGAATGAATTAGGTAACTTATTGAAAATCTCTTCAGGTGTTGGCCATACTATTAAATCTTTCATTTTATCTGCCAATAAAACTACAGTCTTCGAAAAAATTGTACTGATTGTACTTTGTGTATAACCAAATTGTAAGGCTAATACACTAAAAGACTCATTTAGTTTTATTTTCTTTAGTGTTATTAAAATATCTATTGTAGGGAGTGGAATGTTTTCACTTAGTAATTTAACTAAATAGTATAATCTTTTTGGTAATCCTAACAACAGTTTAGGCTCTTTTTCAATAGCTGTTAACATGCAACTACGCATTTGATTTTGAAAATGTTTCTTTTTCTCAAAGTCACCAAGCAAGCTTTTTCCATGTGAACGTGTATCTGGTTGAAAAGATACATCAGCATTATCTTCAAATAATTCTCTTTTAATACCCATATGAGCTATTTTCAAAGAGAATGTTGATGTTGTTTTAAAAGGTAAAGGCAACTGAGATACTGCTGTACTCTTAGTGTTTTCACTCCAATTAACACCAACACTTTTATCCTTATAATATATTTTACTATTCACCTGAACGGCTTTGTCAACATGCATTTTGTTATCACTATATACATCAGATAAGGAAGTACTGCAATCAGCTTCACAAATATTTTTGTTTTCAGTATCTTCTGTGTACATATGACATGAAGACGAACTAGCATCTGCATCTGAAGAATTTTCCGATGAAGAGTCACTAATGTATTGTTTAGCAAGAGGTGCAGATAAAACACCTTCTATTTTTTCTAAATGCTTTCTCTTCAACAAACCTTGGTTTTCTTGTGGTAGCTGTGATTCAGTATCTTCTTGACATTGAAATTTATGAGGAAGGATACCTTTTTTTAATCTTAATATAGTATTTTGATTTTCTTGTAAATTCATAATTTTATACTCTATATAATTATAGGTATCTTCCTCCACCTGAAAACAAAAACAATTAATTAAATAGTGAAATAACTAAAATACAGAATGTGTTCACATACCAGTGTTAGGATATCAGGTTCATAAACAAAAAATGGTTAGGAAACGTATAAATAAATAACTACCAACTATAAAATACTCACGTCAAAGTGATCTTCGCAACAATATAAACAAGATGATGGAGATACCATGTCCCTTTTCATAATTTTACACCACTCCCTCCTTATGTCCGCATCTCTCGGGACAAGAAAAAACACTTTATCGGGTGCACTTCTTACAGTATTTCTGCATTTAGGCACAATACAGTATCTGTTTATCGATTTTTTGGGTAGTTCCATGTTGATGTATTGTTTGAAAATAGAAAACTCTAAAATTGAAGACGAGCACAATATTTCTTTAATTCAATTTCATGCTATAATAATAAACATTAATAAACCATGCTATTGCTTTTCATAAGTGTTTGAATTCTGTCCTGTTTAAAAAGTACTCTGTGGTCCTGCTGTAAAATGTAATGTTTAATTATTGATCTTGACCTGACAGATATATCGATTACAAGCCATAAACTACAAAATATTTTTTACCATAGTAGAGTGCTGTTGGTTGCGTTAGTTGAAACACGAGATATGCTTTTTTAATATATATGTGTATATTTATACTATCTTTCAATATAGGCGTCCTTATTAGAGCTTATCCAAACAAAGGGTGCCTTTGACTTTATAGTAGAGACACACTAGTCCCACGTAACTCAATGTATATCTTCAGATTTGTATTAGTGATGCGACTCGATTCCACTTTTACTCGAGTGACTCGAGTGATACCTAAAATAATCGTATTCGAGTGAAGAAATAGGCGACTCGAGTTGACTCGGACTCGAGTAAACTCGAGTCACTCGCTCATCACTCGCCTAGACAAACAGGTTTGTACACGCTCGCGTGCATAGCGCTGACGAGTTGCCGTTATTTTATTGTTTTTGATTTTTGATGTTAAACGTAGTTGTGTTTTCTTTCTGTTTAAAATGAGTGACGATCAAAATACTGTGTCGAAGAAATCGTTGGTGTGGAACTATTTTGACAGAAATAAAGCTGACAAAAAAGTGATTTGTAAATTGTGCAAAAAGCAGTACAAGGACTTTGGGAATACAACTAATTTAATAACACATATACGAGGTAAACATCCAATACAGCATAAAGAAATGATTGGGACTACAGAAGTTTTTTTCAGTCCGATAAATCACTGTAGTGAATCGCCCTTGGATGATCAGCTGCTGAAGACTAGCAATGTTGATGTTGCCACTTTAGAAAATAATTCAAAGAAAAAAAGGTCTTTTAGACAATTACAGCTATCGTCATCAACATCATTTTGTAAAAAAAAACAAAAAGAAATGGACTCTGCATTAGTTCAGATGATTTGCACTGATCTGCAACCTTTGCAAATTGTCGAAAATAAAGGTTTTATAAACTTCGTTCAGACATTGAATAGTGACTACAGTCTTCCTAATAGAAAGACATTATCAGAAAAATATTTACCGGAATTTTATCAGACTCATCGTACTTCCTTGTTTAATATTTTAAATGGTGTAAAAGACATGGCAATTACCACAGATATGTGGAGTTCAGATAGCTGCAAATCCTACATAACGGTAACTGCTCATTTTATTTTTGAATCAAAACTTTACGCTCGCTCCCTAACAACCACAGAGATTAAAGACGCCCATTCATCTGTCGTAATTTCAAACACCTTAGAGAGAGTTTTTGAAGAATGGAAAATTAATAATAAAATTGTAACCATAGTGACTGATAATGCCAATAACATGAAGAATGCTATATCTAATTATTTAAATAAAAGAAACCATTATTGTGTGGCGCATACGTTGAATCTGACTGTTATGGACTGTAAAAAAACGAATCTACAATTAACTACATTACTTTCAAAATGTCATACTCTAGTCACATTTTTTAAACAAAGCTCGAAGGCGGCGTACAAATTAATTGAAATTCAGGGACAGATGAATGCACCCATTATTAAATTAAAACAAGAAGTAGTTACTCGATGGAATTCGAGCTTTTTGATGATGGAGAGATTATTAAAAACTAAAATGTGCATATCCGCCGTTCTTTCTACTATAACTTCTGCCCCCGAAAATTTATCTGCCAATGAATGGGTGCAAATTGAAGATTGCGTAAATATATTAAAGCCTATTGAGCAACTGACAAATATACTTTCTGGCGAAAAATACCCTACTTTGTCATCTGCTATTCCTTTGATAAGAAATGTTCAAAATTCTATTATGAAAAAGGCTCCCGTAACAGACATGGGCAATGAATTAAAAAACACCCTGCTTAATCAAGTAAGTAAGCGTCTGGGAGTCTTAGAAATTAATAAAACTGCTGCCAAAGCAACTCTTTTGGACCCAAGATACAAAAAAGCTGGTTTTGGTCTTGATACGAATGCAGACAAAGCTGTTCAATGGGTTTTAGACGAATTGGGGACTATGATAAGGCAAAATAACGACACAGACCAATCAACCTCTACGGAGTTAGGAGAAGGTTCTAACATGTCTGCTCATGGTGAATCTGTGAGGAGTGTAACGACGGATTCCGAAGATTTGTGGGAACATTTTGATAAGAAACTCATTGAGCGTCAATTATGTCAGACGCCCGTATCATCTGCTACGCTCATCATGAAGCAATACCTCGATTTGCCAAACTTAGATCGAAAACTCAATCCAATATTATATTGGGAACAAACGAAAAAAATAATGCCCGAACTGTATACTCTGGGAATGAAGTATTTATGTATTCCCGCCACATCAGTCCCCGCAGAACGTGTTTTTTCTAAAGCTGCGCTGGTTTGTAATCAACGAAGAAATAGGCTAAATCCAAAGAAATTAGATGAAATAATTTTCCTAAGTAGCTGTGATTTTTGATTAATTATTAATTATTTAGTGTCGTAAGAGTACAAGTTTAAAATATTTTAAAGATAAATGTATATTATATGTTTAACCAAAATTATCAAAAAGAAGATCTGATTTTGAAATAATTATTATTGAAATATTAATATCTTTAAATTGTTTAGCTCTTTTTATAAAAGTTTTATGTTATGTTGAATTATTAGGGACAACATAAAAAATGGTTGGTAGATTCATAATATTTCATATAGTGTGATAAAAGAAGATTATTGTTTGTTTGATGGAAAAGACTGATTATACCTATGCAAACTATTTTTTATGATTGATTTTAAATACTTTATATTTAATTATTTTAAGTTGTTTATAAGGGAGATAAAAAGTTTTATGTTATGTGTCGCATATAATATATTTTTTTATTTTCAAATTGTCTGATTAAATACTTACTCTGATTTATTGATTCAGTTTGTGATTTTATTTTCTTTGCCTTAAATAGCTTAAAACACTTAACTTCAGATTAATTGTCACAGGTGACTCGATGAACGTTAGTGGTCGAGTCACTCGGGCACCACTCGAGTGACTCGATGACTCGAGTGGTGTCCGAGTGACATTATAAAATGACTCGAATGAATCGAATGGCAAAATTTCACTCGAGTCGCATCACTAATTTGTATAAAAATCTTGACAATTGAGTCACATTAGTCGGATGCAACGCAACGCCACGCG
Organism: Abrostola triplasia; assembly: GCA_946251915.1. Taxonomy (NCBI): domain Eukaryota; kingdom Metazoa; phylum Arthropoda; class Insecta; order Lepidoptera; family Noctuidae; genus Abrostola; species Abrostola triplasia. The sequence goes on from OX276433.1 coordinate 6,986,424, forward strand.
TATGATGCAACGCAATGATAAGCGTATGATGGGACGCAAACTGGTAATAATATGTCTAATTCGGCTTGGGAATTTGAAGGGGGTGGTCCGACGCTAAAAGGGTAAAACGGGACCCTATATATATACCCTAGTTTTAATTGTTATTTTTCCTCATTCAGTTTCGTTTCCGATTTGGCACAATTTATTAGTTTTTTGTGTGGAAACTGTCTTGGATCAAGTTTCGTTTACTTTGTAGGTATGTATTATATTTTTAGATTGTGTCATAGATTGAATCGGTTTTTTTTCCGTTTGTCTAAATAAAATAAAATGCCAATGTTAATTGACATTGACTGTAACGGTTAGAGGGCAGTACATTGACACTCGTATTGACATTTTTTTTTATTTTGTAAATTTTAAAGTTCAATCTATAAAATACATATTTTAAACTATCGACAAGCAAGCTGGGAGCTGAGGAACGATTCGAGAATCAGAGTAAGGCAGATCGCTCGCTCGTTCATATTGATACTGCTCCTGACCTGACAAGATTATGAATTCTTGTAATCTTACTTACAAAGTGGATGCTTTTTAAATATACATATATAATAACATCTAGGCTTATTGGCGAAACAAATAAATTCATTCCTTAGTGTATAAAATACTAAATAGTCACAGTTTTTTGTTTTTTTGTATGTTTATTAAGTTTTGAATCAACATTTACTTAAATATACATAACTATTTTGTTCTTTTAGTTCGTTAGCTCTTTCTTCAAACCTGAGAAAGGCAAATCGTTTTCTCGTGATGATTTCTTACATTTTTACCTTTACTTTGACGCATAGATCTGAGAACTAGTTCGCGTAATTCGTGTGCTGGAGCGCTCTTACGTCTCAGTTCGTTCGCGAACTACAATAGTATTAACTAACCCACTTACACCGTCAAACAAAAAACAAAGACTTGAGGTTCTTGACTGCTTAATTACATAATACATTGGGACCTAATAACATAACTGGCGGAATGTGGGTGTACTATACTAAACTATATGTGCACCTCTGCCTACCCCTTCGGGGTATGTTTTTGTATTTTCATACTAAGTACAGATATATGCGTTGCGTTGCGCAACGTAGGACCATTGTGTTTGATGTTTCTTTTCGTACAGTGTCGAGTTAGACGAGTATCATCATCCGACCTTTTAGTTTTGCTTTTAGTGCTTACTATACGCTGTACGCGTAGGCGTACTACACAACACTACCACGGCACAGTTCTAATATTGATTGATTGAATAATTTCAGTTGTGGAATGTGGAGTTAATGAGTGAGCGATTTAAAATATTACATCGTGTTCTTAATTCCAGATATTCAACGTTCAATTTGCAAAGATAGTGTAAAGTGATTATTCAATCGTTGTTTAATTTATTTGAAGATATAGAAAGAGAACTGCCCTACTGTAGAAATTGTTCTAAACATAACATGCCGCCATTTTGTTGATTCGTCGTGAGTTATTTGGTGAGATAAGTTTTAAATTCGTACACAGTTGAAGAAACTTCTAAACTTTATTGAAATCACGATGGCTGATAATAGTTCTAAAGAACCACCGTTACAAACTGTAAACGGTCTTCCACCTAATCATAATCCGTGGATGTATGGTATTTATCACCAATACAATGGATATCCTGGTGGTATGTATTCACCATATTACAATCAATATTTCAACCAAATGGGAAATAACGGAGGATTCTCCAACAATTCTCACCAATTCCACCAAAACAAGGATCAGAAGGTCGACCTCGCCCATCCTCAATTCTCTAAACCACCACCATCTACTCCTTTACTTGGAATGTCCCCTCTAGATACCAATCGCCCATTTTTTAACCAGCCTCCTATCAGGTTCAATCTGAACAATATTAGAAAACCTGCACCAATACCTCTTAATGAAAATCCACTTCTTGGGAACAACAGTGGTCCTAAAAAGAAACGCAAGAAGCCTAACAGCAAATTCAATGACGATCAAACCGAGTCGTTTTGTGATATGCTGCCTCCGCTTCCAGATCATCCTCCTCCATTGCCTCCACTTCCTCCTCCGGACATTCCCAAACCTCCACCCCCACCTCTTGATGTTCCATTACCTCCTCCTTTGGCCCCAGAAGATATACCTCAGCCACCAGAACCAGAAAAGGTTATATTCAAGATTGAAAAAGTAGATGATGATGACATGATGAATCAAAACAACAATTCATCAAATTTGTTTAAGTCAACATCTATACCAAGTACAGGCACTTGGCCTGAAAGCTTGGAGAGATATATAAAAAGATGTTATGAAAAGTGTAAATCAGGTTTTGATAGAGATCAAATTGATATATGTCTTAAAGGAAGAATTACAGCTGCTGCCAATAAAGATGAAATATGGACAAGAAATTGGGATGAGGAACCAATTCCAAGTGTCCATAGTGAACGTAATCATTTGGCAGTGAAACCTGTTCGTGGTACATTAGGCTTGTACCAAAAGTTAGAAAATATAGTGGAACCTCCCAAAAGTAGAGGACTTTTAAGTGGTAGAGGTTTCATAGGTCATAAGAATTCTCCACAGAGACGAAGACACTTCAACTCTCGGAGCAGGTCTAAAAGTCGGTCTAGAAGTCCCCCGAGAAAGAGGCAGAGGTATGTCTTGAAATGTGTAATTACAATTAATCTTTCAATCCAATCATGTATCCCTAAGAAACTTAATGTACTTTTCTTTTTCAGTGCTTCTTCTGCATCTGGTGATGAGGTTGAGGATAAAAAACATACTAAGTCCAAATCACGACAAAAAGTTAAAGATAGGTTATCATTAGATCAAAAGAAAAATGACAAATATCAAAAAAATACTAATAAAAAGAAACCTTTTGATCAATTTGTAGTTGAAGATTTACAGGGTAATGCGGAGAAACTGCTCAAAAGAGCTGAAAGATTTGGAAACCTGGGTAATGTTCCTTCAATAGCAAGCTCTTTACAAGGTGGAATAAGAAAACAGGAACCAAGTGTAAGAAAACCAATAGTTCAAGATACTGAAGGTGACTATGAAGTAAACAACATGCACATTGTAGGCACATGCTCAGATATAGAAAAGTCATTCTTAAGATTAACCAAAGCACCAGAGGCATGTGAAGTTCGGCCTGTGCTTGTATTAAGGAATTCACTTAAGAATGTAAAAGAGAGATGGATTAACAAACAAGATTACAGATATGCTTGTGATCAATTGAAGTCTATAAGACAAGATTTAACAGTGAGTATTTTATACATGAAATAAATTTTAAAATATAGTTAAATTTACATTTTGTTAAAATGAGCATTTTCTACTTGTAATGTAAGATATAAATGGTATATTTTTGTTTCCTCCAGGTGCAAGGAGTACGTGACAATTTTACAGTAGAAGTATATGAGACTCATGCTCGGATTGCTTTAGAGAAAGGGGATCATGAAGAATTCAATCAGTGTCAGACACAGCTAAAAATGCTTTATGGGGAACTGCCTGATTGTCGAACAAATGCTGCAGAATTTACAGCCTACAGGATCTTGTACTATATTTTCACCAAAAATACTCTAGGTATATTACTCACAGAAATATTATTTATTAGTAAAGGAATAGGGGGAATTATGACAATTTATAGTATAAACCATAGGGGGAGGCCTTTGTTCAACAGTGCACGTCTTCCGGCTGATGATGATAGTGTAAACCTAATCTTTGAAAAGTCTCGCGATTTGATCATGGATCTAAATAATTATTATCTTATTAAAAGCACTCTAAGTTACTCCATAATATATAGCAGCTATCTGCCAGTAAAAGTGACGTCACAATCGGTCCAGCTGTCTGTGATCTGTTGCACAGACAGCAGAATGACACATGCAGAATTTCACATTCTCAAAAAAATTGGACACTCGCACAATGATACATTTACTAAAAGTAATTTTCGTATAAACGAGAGAGTTGAAACAAGATATATATATATTTATTTTTTCATTTTATGAATTACTTGCTTTATTTAACACTTTTTAGTTAGAATTTATAACATAATAAGTATTGAAAATTTAATCTTTAAATTGCCAATTTATTATTCCTTATTAAATTTAAACATATGACATATTTATAAATATTTGTAATCTTTTAATTTTCTACTTTTTGATACCCTTCTCCTGTCTTGTAGGGTTAAAATGTTTGGTTAAAAAATATAATACTGGTTATCTCTAATACATATACATTTTTTTTCAGATCTTACTACTATATTTCAGTTTCTTTCAAAGGAAGACAGAGAAAATGAATGCATAAAACATGCACTTCAAACGAGATGTGCCTGGGCGACAGGCAATCTGCATAAATTCTTTATACTTTATAAATCAGCTCCATTAATGGCAGGATATCTAATGGACTGGTTTGTTGAACGAGAAAGAAAACAATACCTGAAATACATCATAAAGTCGTACGTCCTTTGTTTAGTTATTAATTCATTTACTTCAGTTTATAGTACATTTTTAATCGAAGTCCTAGCTAGGCAGCTCAATGTGACGTTTGTAAGTTACAATGATTATAACATGATACTTCAATTCGATATAAAAAAAACAAAGTTATTATTATGATAGACAAAGAAAAAAGAAGGGACAGCTTTTCTCTTCCATTTTTAATAATGTTGGTAAATCACCACATTATTATCAATCAAACAATGTTTAGTAATTAACATCATTATAATCACTTGAATGTCATTACTACCAATGCTACTTTTTTCAAATTTAATTGCCATAGTTATAGATGTTACTTTTTTAATGCTCCCTACAGACCAATTCTTCTTCTCAAAGCTTCAAATGTTTCTTATTTTTTACTCCTAATATAACGTTATGGAACGCTGCCCAGCTAGGACAAACGGGTTACTGACAAATGGGGGTACAGGATGTCAACATTGGTTCCAAAACGTAAAAAATATTTACTAAGAAACCTTAATTAATTACATTATTATTGGACTTGAAATTTGATACTATTGGCAATAAATACTCCCTGAAAATAATAAATAAATCATAGATCATCTTTTTTTAATTAGTTAGAGTAACAGAAGTGGCATTCTCATTATTTGTAGGGATCATTTAAATATACCTTAGCCAGCTATGCTGGTCGTGTTTTACTAACATTGTTTTTATATGTGCAGCTACAGACAGACTGTTCCTGTGGACTACATCATTCGAGAGCTGGCGTTTGACTCCAATTCTAAGGCATTCGAATTTTTCAATCAATTCCCACTGTCGTATACTGGCTGCGATCAATCTCAATTAGATTGCAAGGCTAGTCTTCCTGCTGTTGGGAGTATATAACATTTTCTCTTTGATAGCCGTCCTGTTATAGTAGCGTGTTGTTGCGTGGTAATGTAATGTAATGACATCGGAGCTGCAGGGTAAACTGCGTGCAGCCTTGCTGCGTGCAATAGTCGGCCGACTCGTTATCATCGCTCAATATTTCACATCTTAATTTTAAATGCTTTGCTAGGATGAGGCAAATGACAAATTGCATATTCAGTTGTACAGCAGAAGAGGATTATTACATTGAAGATTCCACAAGATGCTACAAGAATCGGGAATTGCTGGTTAAATAAATACAAACAGTTCTAAGTGATATAAGTGAATAAAGACTCCCAAAAAGACTATATAATATATGTTACTCAAAAATGAACTAAGTGATTAAACTTTTTTATCTTATACAGTTTTTTGTAAATACTTACCGTAAATGTGATTTTATGATTGTTTATTACAAGTTTCATTCGTAATAATTATGAAATAATAGAAAGCACGCATGATTTTAGATTTTAGAATTAGTCAATAAATGAATCTCGTTTTACAATCTTGTGTTTGAATTATGCCATAACACTGCTATCCATGGGCGCCGCCAGGATTTCTTTCAAGGGAGGGCATTAAGTGCATTTGCATTAGTAACTACATGCACACTGCTAAACAACTAATACAAAATGTAGAATAAATTGTCTAGACGCATTAGGTTCTTCAAACACATTTGAAAAGATCATGGATACAAGGGGACTAAAGGTGCATTTCAAACAAAATTAATAAAGAATAAAAAAATAAGTATTTTCCTGCATGTCAGGGCGGTGCAAGTGCCCCCCCTGCCGGTGCCCTTGCTGCTATCGAAATATGAACTATTCCGGTCATCCGGTTGAAATGAGTATTATACGTCGAGCCGTGAGACCAGTCACCACGCTTTTATATCCTCTATGTCAAGCACGGACTCCGGTTCTCATAGTGTTTTGCACACAAGAACCTTCAGCACCAGGCCTAGTGGGGTGACGTCTTTTAAAATGAAATAATAAATATCCCACTTTTTGGCTATCAACCATTTACATTATAGCATAGCCTTGCATAAGTAATTTCGTTACGGGTTCCAAGACGAGTCATTTCTCTGGGACGCCTCGAGCTTTATTGCTTCGATAGTTCTTAAGACACTACCTAACTTCTTGTTGTATATTGACCGCTCTATAACGATAACCATAACAAATGTTAGCATCGTTATAAGTAAGGGAGGGCGATGTGTATTAACGTGGTCGTTGTCACCGGGAATCGAACCCAGTCATATCATTGGTCGATTCCTGGATCGGCTAGTGTTATTGTTCTTACATACGTAAAGTGCTTACCTCTATGGCGGAGAGAGACTCACAATTTGCTACAATCCTGGCATACTCCTTCCAGTGTAATTGGGTTCATTTATAATGACGTAATTATCATTAGCAGCATTGACTGTAGTTCTTTTGACTTTTGTATTTATGTTTTCTCTGTTAGGATCCGTAGTTTTTTTTATGATACTGTGTTATGGGGAAGTTTGACCCATAAGATTGGTCTGAAGAGACGGGTCTGCCAGAATTCATTATCAATACACATAGATAAAAAAATGGAGTACCTGTTTGTAACATCAAAATAACAGGTTTTACTCAATGCAAATAATAGTATGTATCACGATACATGGAAAAATAAACATTTTGGCAACGTATGTTTCAATAAAAATAGAAAATCAGGCTGAAATTGACATTGCGATGATTTTTCAGAAAATGTGTTGCGAGAGATAGATCACCACATAGCAATCAAGTTAATTTGTGTTAATCTGATAGTCTTATGTGTCAATGCGAAAAATTCCTTCCCGAACTACGGGACCTTGGCACTTCAATTCCGATATCTCGTAGGTCCAGAGACAGTTGCAAAGATCCTAAGCAGGGAGTATCGTTGCGCATACGAAATAAGCATCCAACCGTTTACTTATTACCGTTCTCAGTCAACTGTGTTAGAAATTTCTATGTAGCTACTACCTAAGAAGCTAAATTAGGCGACCGAAATCTTAGGAAATTGCGTAAAAATGACTCATAAAGGAAAAAACAATATTACTAACGCATAGATAATATATTATTTTATACAACTAATTATACAGGTACTTACATTATAATATTATAAACCTTAACCACCTATATTAAAAATGAGGCAAACACACTTTTCCAGCAAATAACTCTGATATCACAGTAATCCAAAGAGAAAGGACAAACAAGATGTATGAAATGCCAACTTGGTGGCTGTTTGGAAGTTGATATGGCTGTCCTCCAATTTCATCAACATGGAATCCCATTGGAAAAATCACTGCAGCTAAGCAGAAAACAACCACTGAAATAAAAATGTATAAATTACTAAGTAAATCATCTAAACTTCACTATGAATATCAATTTAGGTTAATATCTATTAAGTTTACTCAGACTTTATATATTATAAACCAATATAAATATTAAAATTTTCAAGCCTTTTTGAATTAATATAACATAATATACAAACATTATTATAACAAAGGTACTGCTTAAGATGAAATAGCAACTGTTATAGTGTGCCTTAGCTTATTCTTAACTTGATCTAAATTTTAAAAGTCTTTTATTAACAGATCTCTCTAAGTCCGAGTGTTCTTTATAGATCTCAAGTCTCAACCATAAGTTTCCATACTTGCTGCAAATCCCACCCATCGTGCATATGGTATAACATTTCTGTCAAAATGACTGGATGCTAAGAGTATCACAGTAGTTGTAATGCATATACATCCAATGAATATACATATCAGAGCTAGCAGCCATTCAGGTTGTAAATCAGGGGTGTAACAAACTTGTGGCCGGTTGTACAGTGTGATGCAGGACCACATTAAGCCAAGACGTGTGTCACCTAAACAAAAAGAAAACTATTTGAACCATTTACTTAACACAATGATCCTAATTAAAACAACAACAATCTCGCCTGTAATTCCTAAATAAATAGGCAGAGTTGCTCTGCTATACAAAGAATACACTCACATTTCACTGCTCATTATAATACTATGCAAATATTGGAAAAGTGATATCTTAGTAGTATAGTAAATTGTTGGATTAGTGTTTGTACAAAAATATGTACCTAATTGTGCAAAAAAAAAAATGTTTATTTTTATTTATTTATATATAAAACACAGCTAAGTATATATGTAAGCGATATTATAAAATACTCAGATATTGTTGGTGTTAATAACAATGGGACTAGCATAAAACTGTTCCATAGTAAAGCAAGCGATTCTTCTCATACAGAAACAGATCAAGCATAATCTAAGAAAGTATATAATGACATTGAAAATAACAATAATATTTGCCAGGGTTTAAGCTTAGTAACCTTGTACATAATTATAAATCTAGTTTTTCAATAATAGTAAAGGATAAGGACGTCAAGGTAGCGCATAGGCAATTAAGAAGAGAAATTACCTCCGACTTCAGTAATGATCCAGTCAGGCATTGCAAGACTTACTATAGCAAAAACATCAGCTGCCATGAATAGGGTTCCGGATATTACTGTTAGTTTATCCATGATTCTAAGATAATTTATTGAAGTAGGTAATATCACTACTATTCTCGTTTATCACTAGTTCTCATAATGTAAAAATTAATGAGATGGTAAAGGGGTAAAATCTCTTGCGGGTTCATAAATTGTTTTCATTAGGCTGAAGACTTCACAAATGACACTGAAACAGATCGAGTAGTGTTTGAAAATATATGTTTCATACGCGTAGTAAACTAGTTATTTAAATGTTTAATGTTGTGAAAAGTATTTACAATTTGATGCGACGTATTGGTAATTAAGCTCAAGCAATTTGCTATTTTACTGTATTGACAGTTGACACTTGACACAAATTATCTGATGACAGTTGTTCGCAGTGTTGTGTACAATTGTAGAAGACTATACTCTAGATACTATTATCTAATCTGTGACTATGAAAAGAAACGTTGCCGAACTTTTGCCGAACAATGACATTTCTTGACGTATTACTTAGAGCATTTAGACAACACATATTATCACTGTTACAAGACTGTTACCGAACGCAAACTGCTATTCGGACAATTTGACTATTCGAACACCGTACCAGAATTAACAAACGTAAGACAAATTCCTGCCTCGTTAATGCAGAAGACTGCCTCGTTGGTCTAGTGGTTGCTAAGCGCGACTGCTGAGCACGAGGTCCTGGGTTCGAATCCCGGGCTGAGCAAAGTTTTACTGGGTTTTTCCATTAGGTAATTCTCAGTAGCAGCACGGAGTCTGGATTTGTGCCCGGTTGATGGCAATAGGTTCGCCCCCTATTACATTGGGACCTAAAAACATAACTGGCGAAATGTGGGTGTACTGTATGTGCACCTCTGCCTACCCCTTCGGGGAATACAGGCGTGATGTTATGTGTATAAGATAAATTCACTTCTATTTTCTTAGATGTGTTCTGCCGCAGGCAGCCACAGGAAGGTTGTATTGGATAAAACTAATCACTTATTGTAAATGTAGTTATACTCCTAGGAAGTAAGCTAGCCATACAATTAAAATCAAATATACACTTTTCTTACCTGTGAGGTGCCGGGTCAGAATAGCACAGTCCTATGTCGACAGCAAAGAAAAGTTCAAGATGTTGGAAAGCGCATTACATAGCTCAAATGGAGTTGGACAGGACACTTAGCTAGGCGAGGTAAGAAAAGGTTGGGATAGGCGTTTACAGAATGGTGATCAAGAACGAGCAAGCGAAGCGTAGGTGGTCCGGCAGCAAGATGATTCGATGATATAACAACGATTGCGGGGCGCACCTGCATAAGATTGGCCCAAGACCACTGCGGATGGCATTTTACAAAGAAGGCTTATACCCAGCAGTGAAATATAGAAGGCTGTTAATGATGATGAAGATGTCATGCTGTTGAGTGTAATACGAGACGACTGAGACCAAATCCAGTTGATGGACTTATAGTCGTTACTTCACCACCGATAGTTTCGATACTGCGATCCCCTAGCCGCTTGCCAAGGGTGAGGATTATGGTGAAATAACCGACACAATTCAAATACCCAGCAGCTCTTCTACCTCTGGCTGTGGTAGCGGGTTAGATAACGGAGGAACAGGGATCACCGAGTTTCGATTCTTCGGTATCATCTTCACCGGACTTTAGCCCTGGCGATGCACAAAATCCGCATTCTACGGACCGACAAGTATAATTATTATCGAGCTGAAGGAAGAATTGAGCAAATTGCGTTGGGACATCATGACTATCGGAAATCCTGTCACAGGATACGATAATAAGAATGGGTTTCGTGTCCGCAAGCCCCTCATTAACAAAGTGGTAAATGTCGATAGAGTTTCGAGGTGGGTAGCTTATACTCAGTATTCGTTGAAGGTCATTCAGGTATATGCCCCGACCTCGACACATTCTGACGATGAAGTGGAGGCTATGTATATACATAAAGTCACCCCTATTTCCCAGACGGGTAGGCAGAGACCACGGATTTCCAATTGCTACGATCCTTACATACTTCTTTCGCCTCATTTACTCGCATCACGTTCCTCATACACGCTCGTCGGTTAAGGGTAGGTACTTCTCACTTGACCCATTTGTAAAACTTCTCAGATCTAGTCCAAGTATGTTCGCCTTCCCCTTCCCAATATGCCATTTTTGTAAAAGTTTTTATTTCTATCGCAAAGGTTGAGAAAGCTATTATACTTCTACTATATTTCGGTGTTACGTTATTTCCTAGATGAGGTGACAAATCTGACAAATGTGCCCAGAGACATTTTATTGTTATTATTATTGAGGTTTTATTCACAGAGTTTTATAACCAAGAGTCATTCGTGACCTGTCTGACATTCTGTGTTGCCGAATTTTAGGCACCCCCTAAACCCGAAAAAGAAGGAGTTTCCTTTTTGACTTTCGTAATTTTTGACGTAATCATTTTTTTGTACACTTTTTCGTGATATGATTTTCTTGAAAAACTGAGAAAAAAAACAACGTCTTTGACTTCATTGTCTGTAATTTGATAATTAAAAACAGATGAGTTACATATTTATAAGTACACATATATTGAATGTGGGTAGTATTAAGCATATTCCAGTCCATTATTCAAGCCATAGTCGTAGTTAAGAAGAAGATGTAACACCTAACTTATAAAGTTACATATTATAATCATAAAGTAATATTTTGCTAGGTTCAAATAATACAGGTATTAATTAAGCGGGTGCAGCGGGTGGCGCATTAGACACAGTATTACTGGTTGCGGTAGAGACGGTGTCATCTGGCTCTTGGATCTGCAACCACGGCATGCGTCGTTGAAGTTCTTGTCTGCAACATTGTAAATAATATGTAGGTTTTTGTTTGATAATAATACATCACATGATGTGAAAATAAAATAATCAAACACATATAATCTGGTATGTAAAACTACTGGGTTGGATCACGAATGTCATCATAATAAAGAACTAGTAAAAATAATTTAAATTCACAGATTTTGTAGACCTACCTGTACTTAGGGTGGCTGATTGCATAAACCCAGGGATCTATACATGCAACAGCTTTGCATGCCACGGCTGGAATCATTGTTACCTGCGAATAATAAGATGTGATGGAGGTTAAACGTTGAAGACGGGTGTCCGGAGGTAACAGGCACGCTTGCAAATATGTAAGTGTTAAAGCTGTACGTAATATGTAACTGTAGGTACTATTCGTGATTGCAGTTTTGGTATACCTTTTGTTGTCCCAGTGCTGGTGAAGGTCTTTCAGTAGGTACACCAGCATTTTTCTTGTTTGGTATTTAAACTTAACTTTATTTTATTTTAAAGATCGACGCAATATAATGGGTCTATTAAATGGTCCTAACAATTAATGCAGTAACGGAGTAGCAGCACCATCGGCGCGGTACGAGAGCTGCCTGCAGTCACCAACCAGCTACAGTTTACATCTGAGAAGTAGTGGTAACAGTTACCCCAGGCGTAAGCAATTGCTGGTTTCCAAAAGCTCCTATAAGCGCCATGACACCGTAGGGTGTCCATGACGCTACAAACAAGAAGCAAACAGTGAGAGCAGCTTTTGCTATCCGGATTTCTGCCGATTCAGCGCCTGCATTCTGATTAGCTCGAAGTGACTCCACATTCATTTTCTTGGCCTGTTCTCTGTGAAATATGAATGACGTTATTAAAAAGAAATCAAATAAAAACATGTAAGTAGCTTCCGTTTTATGAAAAGGTTTAATTTACCTTAAAGCTGCTTCATGTGCAAACACTTGCTTTACAATTCCACTGTAAAAATATATGATCATCGCCATAGGGAAGACATAGCTGCACACGAATATACACGCCACAAACAGTTTGGTATCAAACGTATTTGTCAAGTAATCAAAACTACAAGATGTTAAATAACCCTCTGTAATATTAAAACACATAATTAGACATAACTGAACATTATACAGTTTATGAGGTGAGCAAAAATACAATATAATTATATACTAGGGACATACCAGGGACGTATCTGCCCCAAATTTTGAAAAGTGGTAGCAGTGCCCAAGGTGTGCTGTATATCCATACGAAAGCTATCATTAGAAGAACTTTGCCGCGTGACAACCGCCCGTCCAGAGGGCGGGTAATTGTAGAATGCCTAAAACGATATAATGATATTTAATCGAATTCAATGTGAAAGTAAATTAAACGTAATCATATTATTAGATAACAGACATCATCGACATCTTAAAAACATTCTACCTGTCATAGGCGATGCAAGCATTGGTCATGCCTGCTCCGATACCACTATAAGCACCCATCAAAGCAAATATTTGACAACCGATAGTCCCACTAGCAAAGCCGCGCATTGCACTGTTATATATAAATATCGGCGCTTTTGCCATCATTATGAAGTCTAAAATAGCTAGTTGCAGAATTAGGAGGTTGCTTGAGGTTCTTAAAGATTTTGTTCTGAAAAACCAAACACATAATTTAACTGCCCCTCTTCTCTGATCGAAACTATCCATCCATAAATAATAAAGAGGTCTCTGTTTGTTTTTTACGTTTGTATGTAGGTAATCATCCAAACTGTACCAGCCGATTATTAATATTCTCACCATTTGGAATGAACCTTCAAAGAGGACATAGCTACTTTAAACCCTAAAAAGACACGAATAAATTTTCCACGCAGACAAAGTCGCAACTGTTTCTAGTTACCAAATAAGAAAGCTTCGATAAGAACTCAAATGACATTTTGCAACCAGTTCCAGCTGGTTCTTAGTAAAAATATCTTGGATGGTATCAAGTGCTCGGTGTGTGCTTACGTAGAGAATATGAAAATAACTAGTCCATTTCCAACAAGAGCAGCCGCAGTAAAGAATATATATAGCAACGCTAGTGCAGTGTGCGCGCTGGCCGGGGGCGCCGGGAACGTCAGCCAATGCTCCGGTACCATTGCAAGGTCATCTCCAGTGAGGCCCGCGGCGAGCATCTCCACTTCACCTGGCCCACCCGACCTGAAACCAACAACAGGAAGCGTACGTGACGTAAGCGTAGGATAATTGCTTTTCATTTAAAATAGCATCGAGGTATTACTTACTTGAAAGGTGCAAAATGTGCATCGTAGAAGGAATTTTCCGTTTGGTTATACATGTTGGGAAAACAGTGTGAGCAGTCCTCGGTAGTGTGCTGACTGCTCACTCCACTGACTGACTGCTGGCTGTTACAGCGCGCGCCTACGTTTTATATCATTCATTCCTAACCAGATTTTACGGATTATCCTTCGTGACACCTTTGATAGGATTAGTAGCAGTTTAGCTCACATACTGGCACAGATTGCTGTTTATTCAGTCCCTAATGTATTTAAAACTTTAATGCGGATGTATTATGTTGAAGGCATGTTGGAAACCCTCCAGTAATGCCCAGTAGGTATATTTCACAAGTAAATTACTAGTTTATTAGTTTTCCTGTGGCTTGTGCACGTAAATTGATTCCAGACAAATATTAGACTTTTTGATGAACGTAGTAATAGTAATTTTAATTGTAATGTGAATGATGTTGTTGTCGCGTGTTTTCCTACCTATTATTTTCGGCAAGCTACTGAGTATATCAGATTAGAAAAGTCCAATTAAAAAGTGCCACAAGGAATCAACTTGCACGGTGTATAGCTCTATAGGCATGTTTGCGACTACAGTTCCTACTGTCGCAGTAGCTTGCGAATATAATGCCTGTATTTGGTATTGCTAGTTCTCTGTATGTTTTAGATCTTAATAATTTGGCCTCTACTGTCCAGCCCAAGCGAAAATATGACGAAAAATTTCGAGAAAAGGTAAGTAGAGCCCTGTTTTTATCAGGGTTGGGAGAAACATTTCTCTGCATCTACATTAATAAGTGTTTACGCGCTAATTAGAGATTTTAATTAGAGATTAATAACGGAGAAAAATATAGGAAGGTCAGGGCCGTAGCCTCATCATCAGCCTTATCTGATACGGGGCCCTCGGGCTACAGGGGGCCCCAACGAATAAAACCAAAAATAGTAAAACTTCCCGAGAAAAAATCATAATTATATCCTACTAGTAGTCTTGTTGTTCGGAAATAAACGTTCTTATTATTATAAATATTTATCATACAAAAGTACCCAACGTGTCTAAAGAGATATCAGACACATAGAAAGTTACTAAAGTCAAAAATGGAATGTATTTGATTGATATTCAGTGTGCTCTGACTTAACGATGATCGCTACCAGTTTTCACGTTGCCGATCACACTTTACAAAGACGTCACTGAATATACACTTCTTGGTCGTCGTGAAGAAGTCGATCTTATTTTTGTTGAACAATCGGGGCCTCACATCAGTCTTCTTAGATTTGCGGTTGACCTCATCTTGTTTGCCGAATCCCTGAAAGACCTGAAACGTATCACGCATGCTTAAAAATCTTTTTGATGCTTGCTTAGAAGTGGGGCTAAAAATGAACCTTTCTAAGATGAAGCCGATGTCAGGTATCTGCGCCACTCAATTCCAGCTGTTCTACTTAGTAGGTAACGACAAATTTAGATACAGGGCTCGTCTAAGGCACGCTACGCCACTGAAGAAGGTACACTCAGTAAAAGAAAATTAATAATCAACAGTTTTAATAGACATCACAACAACCATTTGGATTGAGTACACATTGCTAATTTTACAAAATAATTCCTAATATACCTATAATATAATATACGAGAATTGATTACCATTACAGACCGTATAAAACACTTTTAAGTAGTTCATATAATATTACAAAAGTACAATTATTAATATTTTTGTGGATCAGTCAGACAACGACTACTTTTACGTCGTTTCATAATAGATACCCATCAAATTGAAATTTAACATACGCTTTCCCAGCAACTAAGGATATTTTTACATTGCGTTGTTTAACGCGGCTATCAGAAACAGAAAATTATTATGCAAATAGCAAGCTCAATGCTGTTTTCCACAGTTTACAATATACCATTTCGATACAAAGTGATGTATATGTATTTTACGACATTTCTATGAAAGTATGAATATAAGAAGCGCAGATTGCGGTGAAATCTATACAAAAATTAGAAATATTACCGAAAATTTTAATTAAATATTTGGTCTTATTTTTTGTCTGTCTGTTGTAAATATTGTGTGATAGTGGCTAGATTTACAGATATATTGGGGTAAATGATTGATAGTTAATAGGTACTCATAACCTAATGAGGCCTTTTCTTACCCAAAAGACCGATCAAAGACTCAGAGTTCGGAAAAAACTGATTGGTAAGCATAATAGAGTTACCGAACATTGTGTCGTGTTCTATACCAAATCAGTCAATACGTTCAACAACAAGGTGCAATATTGACATTCATGCTTACTGTTAAAATAAATATTGAAAAGAAATTACAAAAACTGTGTATTTTAAATATTAAGCGAAACGAAGAGAGTGAAGTGACTGGTATTATTTACATATTTTGTAGATCTGTAAGATATAGTTTTAGTATGTAACATAGCTTATTCGTAAAACTCAGCTATGTTTTGATTTTTAAAATATTTTTACTTCAAAACAGTGCAGGATAATTCATCAGGTTAGGCCTTGAGCGAGTTATCGTAATTATTAATAATATTTTTATATTCGACATGAGTTACATTACTTTTTTAACATTAATTTTGAGACACAAAAAACATTAAGTTACCATAAATACCTGTATGACACATTTAGGTATATATTGGACGTACACGCGTTTATTTTTTTATTAAATTTAATGCAATTCTTTTCATATCTGTATACCTATTTTGGATTATACGTGTGACTCGTGAGAACGATACCGATCAGTAGCAAAACCATTATATGTATTTACATAATTATATCAAAAAAACTAAAGCGATACCTATAGACTGATAAAATATATATTGAAAAGAAATGTCAAGAAAACTTAAAACTAGCAGTTATGTGCGATACGTTCATAAGTTGCATTATTTATAATTCGATCATAGGTACTATCTACCCTACACGGTTGTGTATGTAAACTAGTTCTAAAACGGTAAGATACATCTACAAGCTAACAGGTAAAGGATGTGTATGTGTATCTACGTATAAACTGTAAATGTAATCACGTATAACCGAGAATTCTGTAAAGATTTCTAATCAATGTTATTGAGTCACTTAAAGCTTGAGTAATTAATTATTTACCCACAGAATATTCATTAAAAGTCACAAAAACTCTGAATTTATAGGCAGTGTAAACAAAATCAAGGCTAAGAGCGCTCCAATTCCAACATACCTCTAGAACTAAATATTGAAGGTATATTTAAATCACGTTCTGAGAGGGCACAGAATTAAAAAATCGTAATGATGTAAAATAACAAAGGATACGTTTCTATTACAGGTTTTAACATAGCATAACATTACACCTGTATTCCCCGAAGGGATAAGCAGAGGTTTACAGTACATCCACTTGATGTAATTACTGCACTAGGATTTAACGATTTTTTATCTTAAACGCAAAATATGTTGACCTTCAAAGTTATACGCAAAGAATTTGACTATCCAAACGCAGTTGCAGAGACAGCGTTTGTCGGTACCTACAGATATTTTGTCCAAAAGACTTCTCTCATTTAATAATGTATGAGAGATGTTCAAATTATGAATGTGTTCAATATTGTTGGGTATAGAACACGTTTTGTGTCATGATACATTTTATTGTAATTAAATTATGTGAATACGTTTTATGAAATTCGCTTTTATCAGTCTTTTAATTTAACAACGGATGGTTAAATTATAACAGAGTTTATGTTAATGGAATCTTATGTTATAAACACGTGGTTATGATTTAATTTATAAAATACTTTAATTTTATAGCTGTGTAGGTTAAATAGTAAAGGATCAGTTATTATTTATTTCGTTTAGATGAAATAGTGAGGTTTTATATTATTTTGTATTTTTATACAAGGTCGATATTATTTTATTTAATCGATCTAAAGTTTTGTTTAGACAAAATTATTTGTAATACACGCGTTTCAAAGTTGTCGGACAGAAGTTACGTACGAGCGATGAGTTCTATTGAATGTGTTTAGGTTTCGTTACTATTGCCCTATATCACATAAAAAAATGACCAATAATTAAAAAAATAAAACATTTTTGACATAAGAATATTTATCATTTTTAAATCTATGTTGACCAGTGCACGAGCGAAAACGTCTTGGAATCTTAACTTCAGCTCGATAACTTATAATGCACGTATTGTCTATGATCACCATAACAAAAGTGTCCAACTTCTTTTTAATTATAGAATGTGTAAAATTAAATAATATTTCAATAAATACAGCTACGCATGGTTTCCACTTCATTCCTAACAATTACATTATTTCAATAAACAACTACGACAATCAATATTATGGTGTAATGTAAGTGCTGTTATGCAGTGCTACGAACAGCTACGGGCTACGGACCGGTCTACGAGCTACTACGGAAGACGGGCCGTTTTTCACTGTTTATTTCCTTACTATTTGGCCTTTTTATTTTCAGTAAAGTTTTCTGCTTTAGACATTTAATTATTATCTCTACCTTAAATTGTATAAAGTTCGATATAAAACGACGCTGTTCTATAGTGATGATATCAGTGAAAACTTCGGTAGCTTTGTCCTGTATCCATGTTTCATATCATGACATTATTGAAGCTACTTGTTAAAATGCTAATGACATGGTGACATGCCATTAAACTCTTTAGGTGTGATAGATATGACATGGAAACGAACATTCATAAAGTGGGTCTAAAAAATAGATATCATTGTCGTGTATTTTATGAAGACACATCGAAAACTCGGTAGGTGAATGTATGTAACATAATATGTACAATACATAATTACATGGTTAATTAGTAACCGAATAAATTGTATAATTCATACAAAATATCAACAAGAGTCTTCCGCCGAAGCGGGTAAGAGTGTCTCGACGGAGCGAGACGGGGGCAGGTCTCATTTGTCTGTTGACGGCGGATCTTCGAGCGATTCTTTTGACGGTTCCATAGTGATGCAAGTGTCGGGAGACTTCAGTGTGTCGGAGAGGCATGACGTGACCACGAGCTGTGGTGACAGCGGCGGCGATACCTGCGCACGCGTCGCAGGCGGGGCGCTGCTAGCTCGTGCTTCTCGCTCGACACTAAGATGCTTCATTTCTATGTTGTTTTTACTTACATCTTCATCTTCCGCTCTGTAATGTTAAGTTAGTAGCATGATTATGATTTAAATTCCAATGTATACCTATATCACTAGCTGACACGACGGACGTGGTCCTGTTTTAGCTATGAGTATATTATCATACCATGCTATGAATATTGAATTCGACGGACAAATATGACGAACCCATAAAGTTACTTTAGAAAAGTTAATATTATTCGTTAAGTCTTCTAATATTTTCATAAGTTCCGCGCAAGTTTCTTTGATAAGAACCTTTTCCTGACAATGACCAAACACAACCAAAAAGAATTAGCAAATTGGTCCAGCCCTTTACGCATGCCTTTATGCCATGACAAAGGGAAATTGGGATTCATTTTTATATACATGTTTTGTACGTATTACTAGCTGACCAACCTTCCCTGGACTTCCGCCAATATTTCTGGACTAAAATTACCCAAATTGGTAAAAAGAAAGAAGAAGATATATATACATGTATATAGATAACGGGAGTGTTTCCCATAGAAGTAGGTAGATTTGGAATGGTGCCAACCCACATTTACACCAAAACTTAGCTGTTGCTATTTATTGGACAAAATACTTATCAGTAATTGATTGCTGATGTTTACAAGTTGTAAAGACAATGAGAACTATGATCATGTATAAAATATTGTTGTATTTAATGTGAAGTAAGCTTGGATCCTGCAATGATAGTGTGTGATCAATGCTCGTATCGTATCGGCCTTTGCCATGCAGTTCGCTTGGATTGTCGTAGGCTGGTATAATATAATTAATAACATACTTTATGCAATTTTATAATACTAATGTATTTCTTACCTGAAGGTAGGTTCTTCAATGTTATTTATATTATTCATACTTTCCACTGGAGTGGCTGAAAATAAAATTAATTAATGATTTTAATACAGGTTTATATGATATTCTGAAACAATTCTCTTTATTTTTTAGTTACTGATAAACTGTTGATATGGATAACGATGATATTGGTTTATTTCACGGTGGTTCTTCTACTTGTACAGTTAGATGTATTCAAGGTTTTCTTTAGTGTTCAAGTCAGCTGGTAATCCCATTTTTAAAGGAAACCAATAATATAGGATATAATTTATCATAGCTTTGCGAGCAGTACAATATTTTACGGCTACTTCCCTGTCCTGTATGTTAAGTGCTTTATAAAAAGTGAAAAAAAAAATACACTGACGATGCACGGTGTCGTCTCGGAGTCGTTGTTGCCTGGCAAGCGGCCGCCGTCGAGTGTTGTCGCGCACGCGTAGTGTGATGCCGGCGCAGGCGCCACTGCCGTGCAAGTCTAGTGCTAGCGACGACTGCGACCCACACTCCGATTCGGCTGCACTAGCGCTGTGGAAATCATATTGATAATAAACAAGAGATTTGATTCAACGTTTGTATTTTTTACTATTGGAATATATAAACTGCTAACAATAAAAATACTATAAGCTACACTCTACAAATAATAAATTACCAGGAGGTATTATCTAAGCCGGAATGATTAAACAATATGTATGTTATGACTAAAAGCGTTGTTGATGTATGACGTTACCTAACAGCTGACTGCGGGGGTTCGTCTACGGAGAGTGCGTAGCGTCGTAGCGGCCGGCGTAGCGCACTCACGGGCAGAGCGGCGCGGGCTGTGGCGCTATGCAAGTCGGGCGCCGAACCGAACCGAGCGCGTGCCTTCCCTCTTTCTCCAGCAATTCTGCGTCACATACACTGACTGCCCTCATCATCATCCTTACCTTCTTCCAATTATGTTAGGCTCGGCTTTCGTTTGAACCAGATGTGTAATATGTATCACAACAGGACTGTTGTGAACAAGAGACAGGCACTTCTAAGCTTTGGATAGATAACTGGCTTGATACGCTGTCTAAATCAAACGTATCGTGCCTTTCTATGTATTTAGCGTGTAACACGTCTCGTCTCGTTCATCAGTAAGCTTTACTTCCACTGAGTAAGCAATGATAATATGAGCCGTTAAGTGGAGGTGTATGAGGCATTAAGCGAGAAAACTCCTAGCTACGGGGCTGGATGTTAGTTTTTATATAATATATCAACAATGAGTCAGGTGCTATAGTTATTGGTAGTCTTGCAGAAAGCGCATGTTTACTGTATTTTCCTAGCAGATTTCAGTAAACGTACGCTGAATGTAAGAGTAGCGTTCGTACCTACATTATAAAATATTGGACGCTGATATAATTAAGAGCGAAAATTAAAAATGTGACGTTAATTTAGTAGGTGTGCCAACCTGCTGCGGCTCGGGCGGTGCCTGTGCGGCAAAGGCGCGAGCGGCAGCGCGTGCGGCAGCGGCAGCACGTGCGGCAGGCGGTACACGCCGAGCTGGTCGAGGCGCGCAGGCGCGGCGCACGCGGGCCCGCGCCGGGGCAGCGGCCGGGGCATCGCTGTGGGCCGCGCAGGCGTCACTTTAGCCGCACTGTCCCGCGCTTCGAATGTCATCACACACGCTGCCACCACGATGAAACCTAATTTTTCGCAAAAAAAAAAAAATTGACATGGTAAATTTTCTTAATTACCTAAATCTTTCTTCTGGGTTTAATAGATAAAAAGTCTTGAATAAAGTTTAGTTTTAGTAGAATCTTTTGAAGAACTTCCGGAAGCTGTGAAGACGTGATCTAAATTTGATACGCCAGAAACAAATTTTATTTTTCATAGGATTGATTGTACATGAATCATCAGATTTAAGGAAGTATAATGACGTCCGCACGAGAAATATCTACAACTACTTAGTACGTACGTACGTACGTATCAAGAGTGAATAAAATATGAAAGTAAAACTAATATGTTAGTTACGTTGTCACGACTAAATCATAAAACGGGTGGATGGAAATAAGATAACACAATTTCTAATATTTATCTATACAAAAGAAACCAGCCAAATATGATTGCGAACAAAGTGCAGGTACGAGTAGAGTAGTAGCTAATACTAGTAGTTAACTATAACTACACACAGCATAAACATTATGTTTATGTGTACCTAAATAAAAGTAAATTAGGAACATCTACCGAACATCCTCACGTTATAAGTCGTAAGAATAATGAACTTTATTTGCTTGAAATATGGTTTACAAATGTTCTTATAAATAAATTAATGGTTTCACATTCTACATTTTTCGGCATGCAAAAATAGTATGATCGAATTTTAATTTTACATTTTAATAATATTTAAAAAAAATACAATGATTGGTTTCGGGTAGTTATTATTCTTTATTACTAAATGAATAATAAAGAACGTGTTAATTACCTCCGAAACCCATGACGATCGGACCAGCGTAGGACAGGTTGTTGAGATGAAAGCCCCGTGCCTCATCCTTTACCGACACTGTAGAGTTGCCGCGCACCTCCTGCGCCACCGACAACGTGTCAGCGTAGTATCCTGAAAAGTTATGATAGCATTTGTTTTATTTTGTTCCACGCTCAAATATGGTAATGCGTAACTCGATAAGACAGGGGAGGACATGATAATAATGAAATAACGCTATGATTATATTCATTTTTTGCACAACATTAATTCTATTTTATTTACAAGGTTATTTACACCTATTTACACTCCTTAAAAATAAATATATACAAAAGAAAAACGCTTATTTTAGAATGTTCTTTCTGCAAAGAGAACTCATAAGTTTCGTTATAACGAATAACAATAGGTAGACATTGTGATGGAGGTCCGATAATGATATGCACAATAATTTCTCGGCATATGACTATGATACTACCGAACATAAAGTACTTCATTTGAAAAGTTAAATTAAGAGAACCTAACACGGTACGGCGAAGGTCGCGGGTTCGAATCCCGCTCGTGTCAATCGTTTTTCAAATTTCCTTTTTCAATGAAGAAAACCTAAGTTCACATGACATTTTATGAAGCACTTTTATTGCTATTACTCTAAGATAATTGTCATGTTTTAGCAGGGACATGTTAAAATAAATGTAATATAGGTAGTCGATGAGTCACACTAACAAAAACAAGTAACATCTGGTAATCGTAAATAACCGTAACTAGACCATGTCACTTTTAAAATGCAACTCCCTTATGGAGCACAGTGACAATCATAACATTGAATGTAGCGGTAACAATAGCGTGTGCCGGTGTGTGATGAGGTTTCATCAATAACTAGGGGACGACACGAGCGAGACCGGAGGCTCCAGCCGGAAGCGTCAGCCTCGTAACGTGCGCCAGACGACAGGAAGCCCTGCCTACCCGCAGCTCACACTGTATTGCATCAAGTATACACTAACACATACATTTGCAACTCCTGATCGGATGTTGTTATGGATGCCTACGAAGCTTAGCCTCGATGTGACACGTGTTTATATGTACAGGTGTAGAAAACATGTGCATAAGTATAAAAGTATATTTATGATTTTCCAAATAATGAAGGGCGTGGACATTGGACAAAGTCGCGGAATAACATTGTAGTTGTGGTGAAGTAGATCATAACTAACGTCTGAATTTTTTAACAGCAACAAACAAATAAAAATGATTATGAGTATTTAAGTAATATATATGTATTATGTGTAAGTAACCCGCGACTTGTTCCGCTTTCTTCTTTTATTTCCACTGAACCCCCATTAAAGTAGCCATAGTTACTCCTTATAATTATAACATTATCTATCTACTTGAGAAAGTCTCGTCAAAATTGGTCCAGCCGTATTCAAATTCAAAGAAACTTTATATGTTTGTTATTTTATGTATCGTATATCTATATTTTTATATGCATTTATAAATATAAATAGCTGTAATTTTGATATTACTAACAGACACTCCAATATCATCTATGTGTATAGCTGCCTCGTTGATGGCCTATTAGTCGCTAAGCGCGACTGCTGAGCATGAGGTCCTGGGTTCGAACCCTAGTGGACAAAGTTCTATTGGGTTTTTCCATTAGGTAATTCTCAGTAGCAGCACGAAGTCTGGATTTGTTGATGGCAATAGGCTCGCCCCCTTTAACCTTTTACATTGAGACCTACAACTGGCGAGCTTTGTGTGTTCTATTTATATGTGCACCTCTGCCTAATCCTTAGGGAATACAGACGTGTTGTTATTTTTTATGTACAGATGACATTAAAAATACGTGACCGACCTGTTGAAATCGAGATACTTCAGTGTTTACGAGAGTTTTCGGTACATGCTTCCATCAACGATCACTTATTATAAGGAGAAGTACCTTCGACATCAGAAGGGGCCGTCAGAAACGTGTCATTTGAAAACGGTAGGGTGGAAATGATTATGGATAAACGTAATCAGTTACTGACCTATGACAGCCATCGCCGCTCCCAGCAGCATCAGCAACAAGCCGGCTGACAGCGCGCGACACGCGTGCCATAAACACTGGGAGCTCATTTTGCCCTTCACCACCTGCGTACAAAAACATGACTTGTAAGTAAATATTACTTTATCACATCATATGTTTAAGCAGTGTTAAATAACAGCGTCTATTAAATATTGTTGTTCCGTTATAAAAAACTGCTATAGTTAAAACTATGCTAAAAATGATAAGTGAGAACAAATTGTTTTTGCGCGCGCCTCTCACTTACTCGACACAAATTTGACTTCGAAGATATCAAAATACTATCTATTTATTATTAAGTATTTTAGCCAGATGCAAAATTGGCCATTACATTGTTGTGATCAGTGGACATCGACATAAAAGAGCAAATCAACCAACTTTATGATCCAAACATACACAGTATACGCATGAGTGAGTAATAATGTTCCTCTCTGTGGACAAACATAATTATTATTTGCATAACTTGTGATGTTGGACCTAAACATGACAGATCATAGTAATTGATGAATGAAAATATTATGAGCTAACTAAGTTACTAATATTTTTTCGTTTTTGTATATGTGAGAAATGTTTATTTTATTGTAAACGAGGAATAAGTAAGTATATGGTAATCATTTTAATGTATTCAAAGATCAGAGTTCATCGTGCAACAAGTCCTCAGCCAACTGTTGAGTTCCAGCTCCCTGCGTTCATATTCTCGAGCTGATTACAGTGCACTAAATTGGGGTCGAGTGGTCCATGAGAGTAGCAGGCTCTGTGATGGAACATAGAGGTCGCGAGACATCGTGTGGAGGTAGATGGGAGGTAGGCTAGTGGCGGAGGTACCTGGACGTTCCAGGTGGCGCCCGAGGCGGGGTGCGCGCGGCGCAGCGGCCCCGTGACGCTCCGAGCGCGCCTCATGCCGACTGCCGCGCGCCGCCGCCGCCGCCGGGCGCTCCGAGCCGCGGCCGCTGCGCACGCATGCAGCCTCTCAGCTCCCGTCCACCTGCGTCCTAATTCCGTTAATAAAAATTACGATGGTTGACAATTGTACAGATGATACTTAAGTTGTGTGCCATCCGCAAAAGCAAATGATTTACGATCGAAATAAATCTTTAAGTCAATAATTTGATTAGACAATTACCTTAATTAAGACTGCTATTTTACGTTTATGATTGCTACTTAAGATCTGCGAGTTGATATTGATTTGATACTTAGCTATTAATTACATATAAAATTCCTCTCGCATTCCGTTATAAAGTTTCCATGACATTTGCGAACTAGGTGCCTACCTCCTCCGTCACCAGTGCTTTGGTGCCAGATTGCTTGCCGCGTGGCAATTTGTGTGACAATACATCACCCACAGTGACCACAGGCTTGCCGTCCGTTGTTACGTCAATTAGAGGCTGGGGTTTTGTGAATGGCCTGTAAACTGAAAGTTATTTCTGAAATATTATCTATAATTTCGTTTTTCATAGATACTAAACATTTTCATATACCTATTTATTACCCATAGATACTAGAATATTATGAAAGATATTTTTATACATATTATATTTTCTCAATCTTAGTTGTAAGTGATCTAATAACAAATTCTGTTTGTCTTTAATCTCGTTTTTTAACTTATGTTATGATTTCGCAGTTTTACAAACATTGTCAATGATGCCTTGCATTATGCAATACCTTGACTTATTTATGATGTATCTCTAAATATTTAAATTCGAGACATTAATATAACTATCGTACAGTATGCTAAAATGTTACTTAACCGGAATCAATATGTATAAATGAAATATGATAATTAAAGAGTTAACGTCTAGATAAAGTAGCAGTGTAATATAAATCATTATCAACGTTTAATAATTCTCTACCGTAGAGTTAATTCTAATTTCTGTAATAATATCAAATGTGTGGATATGTTGAGTTAATGCGTCAAATACTCACGACTAACAAAGCCGCAACACGAAAGTCACATTTAACTTTAGAGCCGCAATGATAGGAAGATAACAACGTTAACCACTCTGCTACATTGATATTAATGTGAAAGAAATCACGTCGGTCCAGAAATTCAAGGAAATTACATTAAGTAGTCCTGTGGTATTACATTTTAGAATAAAAGTATTAGGTAACAAATACAATGCGGCTGTAACAATTTACGTGCACTTGCAGAGAAAGCGCCTTAAGGGTTACGAAATCACTTAAAGCCCATTTTCGCTTTTCAGAAGGTTCAAGTGTTAGTTTCCTTGAATATGTAGATACTGGATTAAAGTAGACATAATATAAAGACGTCTACCTACTACCTGTTTTATAGATACAATCTTGAGCTTAAGGTTTAATTTATATATGATTTAATTTGTGAACTTTTAAATAGGTGTCTCTATATGATATTAGCAATATGACAAGAATTTCGACTACTATTTTCAGACATGTTAGTTGGTGTGTTGTTATACCTAATTGCATTATAGAACCAATCCTTCTTAAGTCCTGTAAAGGAAGCATCATTTCGGTTTTCATGACTGAATCAGTTTTCCTCGTAATCTGCTATTCAATTTCCGTCTAATGTACGTTGTAGAGTTAATTGATGGTTGACGATTGTGCATTTGAGAGACGTGTCCGGCGGTGAGAATCGCAACGGGCAAAGCGCGGATCGGGCGGCGGGGGTCGAGACGAGGGCGGGCTGTCACGTGGAGCTTGGGGCGCCGGCGCGGCCGGGCCGCCCGGGTCTCGCGCCCGGCCGAGCTCGCGGCGCGGCATTCCCCAGCCGGCAGGCGGCCGCCACGCAATGCGCGCCGACACGCGACAAGACGCGCGAGCCGCGGCTCGCCGCTCACCGGGGGTAGCGCCCCGAGCTCAGTGTGAGGGCCGCGTCGCCGGCGCCTCCGCGCGCTAGCCGCCGGTGTATGGTGGAGCGCGCTAGGCGGGGGGCGGGGAGGCAGGTGGCGTCGCGCAGGTGCGGCCCGCGCCCGGCCCGGGGCCGCATTCGCAGCGCGCGGAGGCGCGGGCACGCCGCGGCGCGCGCCCGCCCGCCTCACCGCGCTCATGGAGCCGCCTTGGGAGCTCGAGCTGGAGTTGCGGCGGCACATCGAGAACTGCGCCTGCACCTGCGACCACATGGGCTACGGGAACTACATGGACTACCAGGTGGCGCCGGCGGCGCACGCCTGCCTGTGCCGCGCGATCACCTCTCCGCACGCCCACGTACGTGTCGCGCTAGCCCCGCGCTCGCTTGCAACCACCGGCCCTCTCCCGCATGACCTAGCCGCGGTCCACTAGGGACTATCTCTTCATTGACTTATTTGGTGTTAGTATTATATCATTTCAACTGCATAACGTAGTTTATGGTTGTTTCAAACTTGTGTTTTTTGGAACATGTTGTGTCTTGAAGTGAAGTTTATACAGTTGTGACATCTATCACTCACCCATATTGTTTTATTTTGATTTACGTTTTGACTTCTTTTACTTACAACTTACTTAGTTTTGTTATAAAACATGTGGACGTGTTATGATTACTAGTTTGGTGACCATATAGAAGAAATCAGACGGAACGGACATGTTGTTTACCACTTAAGAGGCTTTATCCGGTTGCGGGCTGGCAACGTCGCATTTTAAAAGTACCCAACTTGTAGATATTCGATGAAATTGTTTAAAAACTAATTTATCGTGATCTTTTTTAAGAAGCTAGAATTTGATTACATAAATTTAAATGTGAATCACCTCATATAAATTCATATTATTTACTTACTTATTTAAGTTTTACAAATCGAATAAATACAAACCAAAATAATACCACATTCAGTTAATGCTAACAAAAACTAAACACAGGTGGTTGGTAGCTCAATTAGGTAGTTAATCGTAATATAAATAATCACACTATTCCATTTAGATTCACCTAGTAGAAGGTTTCCCTCAATTGTTTTCTTACCCAACATGCCTCGCTAATGATGTTCTATGATACATTATAATTTTACATTAATTATTCAGATATATTTTGACGCGGCTTCATTCACATTGAGCGGCTCGTTAATTTCCCCTGAAAGTTGAAACTGGTGTTTTCTTCCGGCGTACAGTTACTCTAACCGGATCTGAAACTTCCTGCCTGTGGAAATTCCATTAGTCTCTACAAAAGATATCGCAATGTAGCTATACAAATATCTTATCAAACAATTCTACATGATTCTAAACAATGTAAGTAGTTATGAGGTCATATAATTCTGCACAAAAATATAAGATCCAAGTGAACATAGAAGCGATAAGTTGGAAGTGTAAAATCAACAAAGGAAAATCAGTTATTGCCATCAGTTAGATCTTAACATAGAATATTACTTTCTGCGTGAGGCTTAGAGCGGTGCACTTGACTTATATGTATATTAAAACTAGCTGCGCCCCGCGGTGTTACCCGCGACATTTTTTCGGGATAAAAAGTAGCCTATATGTTAATCCAGGGTATAACCTATCTACATACCAAATTTCAACCAAATCGGTCCGGCCGTTTATGCGTGAAAGAGTAACAAACATCCACACATCCATACTCACAAACTTTCACATTTATAATATTAGTAGGATTTATAATATTAGTAGGATTCATACAGTTTGCAGCCGTGCTTACTCCTGTTGCAATCAACGTTTAGCTAGAGTATCTGAATAGGAAGGGAGGTCTACATAAATGTTTTTTTTACCTTATTGCTCTGATTATTTTACGTTTTAGCAAGCTGGAACCCTTGTTCAATATTTTTTATTCATTCTACATAATTATATTGATATAATCTTATCAATCTTGTGCCGAGTTGTTATCAGTGCTGTTCACGGCATGACCAGTTTGTTGTCATCTATTTAATATCTCGTGTTGTTCAAAACAAGCTCTATGGTTATAGCTATAAGTCTGTTGGTATAGGTAAACATACTTAATCCTTCATATCAACTATTTATAAATTAGTTTATGTCATTTTCAAAAAATATACAGTATTTCTTGTGAAAGAAACTAAATTCGTTGAATTAAACCGCGACTGCTGAGCATCAGGTCCCGAGTTCGAATCCCCGGTCGGGTAAAGCATTACTGTGTTTTTCTATTAGGCAATTCTCAGTAGCAGTATGCGGTCTGAATTTGTGTCCGTTGATGGCAATAGGCTTGCCCCTACAAACTGATCAGGTATCTGGCAAAATGTGGATGTACTCTACTACCTACCCCTTCGGGAAATACAGGCGTGAACTTATGTTATGTAAAATCGGTCCAGCCGTTTAGGACGAATTCAGTAACATAGGTACACACTTACAGACAAATTATATGCATAAAAAGATTGTATATTAACCATAAACAAGTCCGTGGGACGTAAAATGGTGGATATAATACGTTAATATTATAGTAAAACAATACATAAGCTCATGTCGGTCTCTTCTCGACATTTCTTATTTACATCTCAATTCCGTCGTCATTCAATTTTGTTGCACTAAAAAGATTCACAGCTACGATTCCACCCAAGTTTCTCCTTATTTGATTTCTATGAAATACACGCGAGACGGGATATAAGCATAAAATTGAATAGATTCGAACGTAATACGAGTGGCTAAAACAACCAGGAATCGGTATTTGCTGTTTATTTCTACATATTTGTATATGATATATACATTTGATGTAAAAACTAGCCCTAAGCAGATTTACTTAATTGAATCTGATTTCGTTAACAATTTTATGGACTTTTATTTTTTTCCCGCGGAACCCTAATTCAAAATTAAAAGTAACCTTAGATACTCCTTATAACATCAGCTATTTGCCAGTGTAAGTCCCGTCAAAATCCTTCCAGCCACTGTGGCAGAGAAGCTGTATTTCGGGAATTTCCCGCGTTTTTCTACTTTTCCCGCGCAACCCTAAATATTTTTGAAATTCAATAAAGCTTGTTCTGACCTTATAACCGCTAACGTGTCACGGAGTAGGCGGAACCCGCGAATTATTCGCGTTTTTCTAATTTTTCCGCGGAACCCTAAACATTTTCGAAATTTAAAGTATCTTATTAGACCCTGGACCACCATCTCTTCTACATTTGAATGTGGAAGTTCACTGTCAGAATATAGAAGTTCATTCCACAGCCACATCGCTCCTTAATTATCACAATAAGTGTGTTACTTTTAGCACTGTAAGATTGCAGTTGATTGAAAAAACTTATTTCGTATTAGAATTAGAATAAGAATTCAAAGCTTAATAATAGACAAAAAATAATATATAAGTAGGCACTGCAGTGAGAAGGCCATTCCTAAATACTAATACAAAAAAACTGTTTTGGCTCTACAATCTTGTGATACTAAGTTTGGTCTGGTCCGGAAATTTAAGACCCTATACAGTCAAGCGGCATAAAAAATAAGAGCTTGAAGTAATTCTCTGTATTGATGTTAATTAAAACTGTGTCTGCAAGGCCTTGACCACATGTGCAACGTTCGGCAATGACGCGGCCGGCGCACCGCCCGCGCTAGGCCGCCGTGGCCACTGCGGTTTCAACGCGCCGTCCAACCGTCGCTGCACATACATGCACAGATTAAAGCTAACCTCATGAATAGCTGGAATCGCGGGACATCTTGTTTGGGAAATAAACTGCTGCAATATGTTTAAACTAAATTGTATAATGATTTTTGTTTAAATTCTTCTTCTTATCGCTTGTAGGCATCTGACATAGCTTTACGCAACGTTGAAAAATCTCTGGTGTGCCGGTTTTCTCACGATATTTTCCTTCAGCGTTTTAAACAATTGATACCTAATTTATAATACGCACATTAATTCAAAAACACATTTATGCGTACTGGGATTTGAACTTGCGACCTTTGACTTGGTAGTCCGACGTTCATACCACTCGGCTGTAGCTGTAAGTTAAACTGAAAAAGTAAATTTTACCCTGTCTTTAACTGAGTGTAAAGTGAACGACGCAGTGATGTAGTCTCAAGGGGTTTGGCGGCCCTCAGGCCCAGCTACTGCCCGGAACGAGGCTGCTGTGTCCTTTGCTCGTAACAATGCCGTGCGGTACTTATTTTGTCTGATGACCTTTCGAGGCGGTATGCGGCGCCAAATTCACATCGTGCTATTGCATCGCTTAAAATTGTATACCTACATCCTACAGTGATTTAAAGTGCATTACCATCTCGTATAACTATTGTACCAATATCATAGCTTACCCTTAGACAAGTAGCACATGCATCATTATATTCTATTCGGTTAACATTCGCGCCACCTGTAATGAAGGGGTCTAGAAATAAAAGTAAAATTGCACGCACACAATTCGCTAGACTGTATTTGTTATAGAGCGACTCTACTGCCATATATCGGGTACCATAATTAAATAGTCACTGGTGTTCTAGAAGTAATAAAATATAATTGAGATTTAAACCCCTTTGCTGCTAAGACGAGAATTTAGTATGTAAGTACTATTAATTAAGAAATCCTATTGAAGTACCTATGTTATATCTATAGATATGTTAGTAGGGAAACGTTTGTGTAGTGGTACAGGTAAGAGGTACATCTAAAAAGGAAGGAAAACATCAGATATCTCTTCCTTAATCATGGCGGGTAAACGGCGTACCTTGCTCGCCGTTTTTAACAAATATTTTCCTGGAACCTTTTTATGAGTTCCTTTTGGTATACTTAGGTATTAGGGGAAACTTGACGTTGAAAATATCGTCTTATTCACGCATCGTTGTTTATGTATAGTCAACATCAAGGCGGTCTCTTGGTTTACTGAGAAGTTTTATCTTTCCAGTTGTCAACTCGCTATTTGCAGTGTTTGAAACAGACGATCCATATTAAGATATCGATCTGTGCTATCTTTGTAGAACATTAGAGCAGTCGTGTGATCATGAGGGTCCGCGTGGACCATCTAATTTTAAGGGATGACCTAGTTGAAAAATTCGGTCATCCAAAAGAGAATTTACTTGAAACAATGAGATTAGCGATGTAATTTTATATTTAGAAATAATGAGAAGTATTTAATTTTAGCTAAGTTATAAGTACTTTGGGTCCTAAGTTAAAATATATCTTTTAACTTAGGACCCAAAGTAATAAGTATTTTTAAAATGCTATATGTACTTATCTAGAGGGTAGGATGGTTTAGATAAACGCATTTAAGATACATCGCATATAACGAAGATTTTCTAAAATAAAAAGTTCTAAATAAAAAATTCATATTTAATCACTTCATTCTACATTATATCATCTCAGCAGCATAGTATTTAAGTGACGTAAGTCGAATAACGTTAATCGAAGTCGTGTTACTTAATTCTCAGAATTCTACTGTACCTAATTATGTCCCACTGTAAGTCAAAGGTGATCAATGTTGTGTAGTTCATGCGGTTGAACGTCGTAAAAGACAATGTTATTCTTCACCTTTAGATAAATAAATACTTAGTAAGTACTTAGTTTCTTATTTGGTCAGCCTTTTAACTCTCAAGGAGCATGTCTGTTGAGGATTTCTCGGTTGTTTGCTCATATTATCCTTCTATGGCATTTACCTATATATATCTTACGATTTATATAACGAGCCCTTTCACCCTACAGTTTACTTAGTTATATAAACTTATCAAGAATTCATCGAGGTTGATTATGTAGGTTTTGCAACTACTAACCAAACATGAAGCTGGTTAGGTTGCTAATCGTTGGTTAAATAATTTAATTCGGGAAACTAAACTTGGTAACTATAGGTAACTAGATAATATTTTAATACAATGAACAAGATCATAATTACTGTACTCTATTAATACAGTACAAAACAGATATAATATTTACTACTGATATGATTAACTTGACAAGAAACAAAATAAAACAAGTTGTTGTAAGGCCCGTCATGTGTGTGATTCCCACTCGGTCCACATACCATCCAGGTCCGTGCTCCATAAAGGCGTTCCGGGTGGCCGGCTAGTTGTAGGTAAGGTTACAATGGGGGCGCAAATTTCACGCAACATTATGTCGTTGTGGGGTTCAGTGGGGGCCACAGCCGCCGCGGCCTGGCGCGGGCCGTGGCCTGCGAGCCGAGGCCCGCGAGCCCGCTGTCTGCCATGCAGCGAATCGATGCAGCTCCGCCCCCGCTCCGGCTTCACCCCGCTGACTATGTTTTGACGATTTTCCGCGCCTTTGCCTGATAAACATTACACAGTCGCTGTTTGTATAGTTAATTTAGTAATCACTATATTTAGCCGTAAAAATATTTTAATGGAACTTTTTTATTGAGATTTTCGGCGCCTTTGCCTGATAATTAACCATTACTCAGTCGCCGCTTGTATATTAGTTAATTTAGTAATCACTATATTTAGCCGTAAATATATCTGAATTTAACTTTTTTGATAGTGTACTGCTCGTTGTAAATATATGTTTCATGGTCACGGTACCTTTTACTATGGTGTATTTTCAACATTAATAATTTACTTACTATATAATCATGACACGGTGGCTCAGTTGGCAGAGCGGCGCTACGGTAAGGCGCAAGTCGCAGGATCGAGTCCCACTCGTGTCCATCATTTTTTAAATTTCTTATTTATTTTAGATAATATAATCAATTAAAACACTTATAATTAATTCATCCCCTGATACATAACATTTAATGATTTATACATCACGTTCTTATTATTCTGTTAACCGCTGGGAATAATCTTTTTTCAAGAGACATTAGGCCTGCCATTCCAAGTAAGGTTTACCCTTATTCATTAACTGCAAGTAAACATTCAATCCCTTGGAGGAGGCCAAACTAAAAGTTAAGCCTCTCTCCGAGACGCGACGATAGCTACGACCGGGGAGCTATAATATTTCACTTGAAATTGACTCGCACAACTTTGTGTTTACAACAAATAAAGGGTAATGAATTATGATCGACTTGTAGGTTTTATCCGTGTAAGTCTACGCTCAAATAAAACCAATTTAAACTCCTGACTTCGGGTGTAATCTGTGAGTGTTTTTAAAGTATAATAGTTTTGGTTCAGGTTGATATATTATTGCTATAAACCATTGGCTAAGCATTTTCTTAAATAGGTATATTTCTTGCGTAAATATTTTTTTTTAAACATCGCCCCGCATTAAGAATTTCTTCATTATCGTGGGTGCGTTTCACAAACACCCAGATTTAGGACACATTTTTGCCCCATGTGGAAATCAGAGCCAAGCAACCCTTAACGCTGCACTCCGATTGCTTAGCCACTGCGCCAATCAGGTCGTCAATATCGTCGTATATTATAAATCTACCAATAGATAAATATTTACAGAAACAATATTAAACATACACATAACATCACGCATGTATTCCCCGAAGGGGTAGGCAGAGGTGTACCTGTAGAAGGTACACCCAAATTTCGCCAGTTATGCTGTAGGTCCCGATATTATAGGGGCATTAAAGGAGCAAAAATCCAGGCTCCGTGCTGCTACTGACAATTACCTAATGTCAAAAACTCAATAACGCTTTGCCCGACCCGAAATTCGAACCCAAGAACTCGTGCTCAGTAGTCGCGGATAGCGAGTACTAGACTAACAAGGCAGTCGATTATACTTGGAACACATTTATGAAAATATTTCGTAAAGGAAACCCTTTATTTGTCAATATAAATTCTTAGGTTAACAGTATTATACATAATGAATTAAATGAAATAAAAGAGTAAAATACTTTTCGTATTACGAAATAACGTAACAATTTCCAAGCAAAGTTAACCACAACCTACTGCATCCAAGTTGACATATTGTAGTGAATAATACCGTTGTAAAATTGGACGTGGAGGAGTGGCTTACACAGCTCCCTTTGTACTACAGCGTACGTGATGTTCCGATCTTTATGTGCTACGCCGTGTTATTGTCGTTTCCTGCCAAACACAATAGATTAGGTGAGGCAGATTCACACTGTAACATATAGGTACGTTAAAGAAGTTTCAATGTTTAAAATTATTATACAACCAGACATGAAACTTCCTTGAAAACAACGCGTAACGTCTTTCTGCAGCATTTAATTTACTCTTATTACCTTACCTTCATGTTTGAAAATTCAGGAAGAATGAATTACCTAAACCATTAGTTAGTGGTACAAAATTCGAGCATCGTAATTTGTAGGGAGTTTTTCAGTTAAGACTGAAATCCAGGCAACTGGAGGCCTTCGCGCTAGTTCCCACTGTAAATGGGTCAGAGGCTATTCAGGCTTACCCTGTGCGCCCCTTCCCCCAGTCTCATCCCCTAACTGTGTGTGCCCCTTGCATAATTGAACACGCGGCAAATTATTGTCACGCCTGAATCGACTGATATGAACGCTCATAGTATTCTCCGTTCAAATCTCAGTGAAAATTCTGCGAAATTTGTGACTCGGTATTCCATTTAGATATCATACACCGCAACTCATACACTTACCTAATTACTTCACATTGTGCACACACAACTTTAGATAAAATTACCTATGTTTACGTGCAAGTAATGCCATTACAACAAAAAAATTACCTCCTTACGGCTATAATAAGGTATGTAGTGGCCTGGATAAGTTGCGTGCCGCGGCAACGAGAATGTGTCAGTCACTTAAATCCATTGTTATTTAACCGTCTCGCGTCTGCAAGATTATATTTAATCAGGAAACATGATGCGGGATAAAGCAGACGGGCGGCGTCGTACTAAGTCACTAATGTTATACCTACATCGGTATTTTCCTTCATACCATACCAGATTTACCTACTTGTTGAATTATTGTGTAACATAATACCTAGCCTACTTGGCTTTGTCTTATTACCGACTGCGACTGTAGCATATTTCTGTAGCCCATTTTTATATCAATTATAATTGAACGCATTTAAGAATTGTATATACTTTATTTTTTTTTTAACTTCATGTAACTTAACTGCTTACATAGGTGGACTTTATAATACCTGATGCATTCTCTATCTTAGGGTGGTGCAGAGATAGCATAGTAGGTGCATCAATAGAGCTAAGTAAAATGTAGTGTCGGTATTCGCGTGCTAGGCGTGAGTTTTTCCCTAGATGGATAACTGAATTAAAGTTATATAACTGTGTAACTTTATGACTATAGTCTATAATTAGCTATTAGCTTAGAGAGCGTTAATTAAAAACATACATAAATAATAGTATTTGTAGGACAATGAATACTTTTAGGGGTGATGAACGCACGTTTTAGTGTCTTCGATTTTTAAATATATTTTGAATAAGGTTATACTTTTGCTCTTTACAGGCTGCAGTGCCAGAAGGTATGACATTTTCGGGACCGCTGCCAGATGTAGCCGAGCGATGTGGGCGCTGGGCGCCTGATTCACTCTCGGCCTCGGCATCTGGCAGTTCGGACGAAAAGCCAACCCCACGACGACCCCGGTGGCGAATCGCTTTAGCTGCACTGGTCGTGCTGGCCGCGCTCGGTGCCGCTCTTGCGTTGCCACTAGCGCTGGGTGGCGGTGGACGTGCCACTCCAGAACAGCGACTCACTACTGTCCGCCGTATGCTTCGAGACTCACCTTTAGTTGACGGTCACAATGACCTAGCGTGGAACGTTCGGAAGTTTTTACACAATAAAATAGGCGACTTTAATTTGAGTGCCGGTCTTGACGGAATCGAACCTTGGGCGCGGTCGCGCTGGTCGCACACGGATATCCCGCGTTTGAGACTCGGTCAGGTCGGTGCTCAATTTTGGTCTGCTTACGTGCCGTGTGGTGCGAGAGATAGAGACGCTGTTCAGCTCGCTCTCGAACAAATGGACGTTATCAAGCGCATTGTGGAATTGAATGCTGCGCACTTGGCGTTAGTGACTGATGCAGCGGAACTTCTCGATGCGCATCGTGATGGCCGCATCGCTTCCCTTATTGGTGTTGAGGGTGGGCATGCTCTTGGAGATTCGCTCGCAGTGCTTCGGGCGTTCTACCAGCTCGGTGCTCGTTATCTTACCGTTACACATACGTGTGATACACGATGGGCACGCGCTGCTGGCACATCTGGAGGACTTAGCGAATTTGGTCGCGCTGTCGTTCGGGAAATGAATCGTCTTGGAATGATTGTAGATCTGTCGCATGCCGGTGAAGAAACAGCTCGCGATGCTTTAGAAATGTCACAGGCGCCTGTAGTATTTTCGCATTCGGGAGCCGCTGCATTATGCAACTCAAGTAGAAACGTTCCTGACGAGTTACTACGTATGATTGCAGCAAATGGTGGAGTGGTAATGATAAATTTCTACGCAAAACTAGTGACGTGCGGGGAGCGAGCGACTTTAGAGGACGTGGTGGCGCATATAAACCATGTACGAAGGGTTGCTGGTGTGGAGCACGTTGGCTTGGGCGCTGGTTACGATGGCATCGACGCGCCGCCCGAGGGGCTAGAGGATGTGTCCCGGTACCCACACTTGCTGGCGGAACTGCTCCGCGACCCTGAATGGAGCGAGGAGGACGTGCGCAAGCTGGCCGGCATGAATGTGGTGCGCGTGTTACAGCACGTGGAGCGAGTACGCGACCAATGGCGGCGCGCCGCTGTGCTACCGGGAGAGGAATCGGCGGGCGCGCGCCGCGGTGACTGCGTGTACGGGCCTGCGTGACGCAGGCTACGAGCCGCGCGCTCCCGCGGCCCCCCTCGTACTGCTCAATATTGACACTTGTTGAACGTAGTTATACATGTATATTAGTGTCCAAATGTGATTTAGCGATTAAAGTAATCTTTACCTGACCTGAATGCACAAATTGTTTAGCTAAGGAGCCGCGCGCGCTGGGCGCTTCGTCTCGGCGTCGGCCGCGGCCTGGCCGCTGAACTCTTCTCCATCCATGCACACGACTTCGTTGACGAAAGCCCAATGCGATCCGCGATTTATAATGATGTGAGCCATCGATGATATAAAGAGGAATAATGTGTTTATAGAAAAATAAATATTCTTTATTTATAATACTTGAGGATTTTTATTTAATAAGTAGATGGACTAGTCCAGATATTCTCTCTTAGATTGTGAACATGCAACCATTTACTAGCATTCCAAATGATTAATTAACTAGTCATTTGCTAGTGTATCTAATAAAATATTAGAAACTAAGTATCTATAATTATAGATTCCACTCTGATATGGATTTTTTTCTTTGGGCCATCTTGCCACCCCCTTTTTTTGTGATACATCTATTTAGTATATTATTGTAAAAAAATCGGATCCCTATCATAAAAGCCCGTGCATGAACTTCGGTATTTTATGAAAAATCCTAATCAAGAAGAAGGAAGACAAAGAATGATATTATTACAGTTTTTGTAATCAGCGTAAAAGTAAGTTTGTTAACGATTTTTGGTCGTCATTTTAGTTAAATAGCTTGACCACTCGATTCTACCATCTGGTACCTACTACCTACTTACCTACATTTCTTATGGAACTATTCCCTTCAAGATGATCAATATAGAAAGGAGTCTCGGATGGTAACAGCAACAATGAGTACTAAATAATTAAAATTAAGAGCTGATGAAATTAAGATTTGATGAAAATATTCTAGTGGATGGTATATACCCTTACCTCGTATATAAATCAAAGACTCATTTGGCGCTTTACTTTTTATAGCCGGTTAATAAGTAAAAGATTTTTAATACAATTGTACAACAACTGAAGACGTCTCGAAATCTATCCTTACTTTTTTCTTTTTGTTAAATTGTACTCCGCAAAATCGCGAGTGAAACAGGATTCCAACCAAGTGCAGCAGACAATTGAATAGATAATCATTCACAAAGCATCCTGAACGGTGATTCTGTTACACTCAGAGCGCTGGAGAAGCATTTTTCGTGAATATACTTCTTTTAAGGGTACCTACATTCATTATAATAACACTGCTAGCAGTCTTAGAATATAGAACAAGCTAGCAGTCTGTCTTTTTTGAAAATGACACCACGACATCCGCTTATCCTTGTTCATAATAGTGCTAACGCACAGGAAAAAAATCTTTAAGCTAGAATCGATTAAATGTTGTTGACTTGTGACTGCTGTATTAGAAATATTCTTTTTAGAAGTGTTTTGTCTTAATTGTTCCGCTTGTTGTTTTCGAGAACGTTATTTGGTCTTTTTTTAGCTTCTTGACAATTGATGACACAATCAGGTTTTCCCGCGCTTTTCGTTTTGGTCACAATAAAATTCTGCTTTCAGCGATTTTAATAGAATTCAAAGTTTTGACGTGCAGTCAGCCATAAGAGCAGCCACTATGCCAATTCTTGGCGTAGTGGCTAAGCGATTGGACTGCTGCGGTTGTGCGTTCGATTCCGCACGGGACAAAAAATTGTGTGATCCGCAGATGTTTGTTACTGGGCGTTTGAGTAAGTGAATATTCAAGTTTTTGAAACCCATTCACGATACAGGAGAAATTCTAGTGTGTCGCGAGGTTTAAAAGAAATAAGTTCTAGAATGTAATATATCAAGTCAGTTTATCTAGTCTAGTGTAAAAATAAAATGCTTTCTCTTTTACTCTTAGAATAAGTTTACTTACTTATGTTGTTCGGGTAAAACGTAGCCCGCACATGATCTTTCTTGGGGCTCATTCAAGCTTACTCTCTACCAAATTATAAAATGAGTTCTTAAGCCGTGAAACCGTAACAGTCAGACGATGTTAATTTCGCATTAAAAATGTTAGCATGGATAACCGAAACCTTCTTGAAAACTGGTAACTCATCACTATTTAAAATAATATCGGTATGTTTACCAAATACTATCGAAGAAAACCACACAGAGGGTTGCGTACAAAATTTCAATATATTATGATAATAACATTAGCTTTAACAAAACTGCTTCTTGCCAATTTTTATGATGGTACGTCATCGGGAAGTACGCCAGTAAAAAAATGTAAAATTATTCGGCTAAAACGCTCTTTTGCATTAACTTAGAAGTTTTATTTTTTTACAACCCCAAGGAATAACATATTGCACCCTTGAATATTTGATATTCATTTGAACTGAACATTCACGGGTTCCCGAGAAAGAGGTTGACAGAGAGAGTGACAACGAACTGATCGTAAAAGGATTCCGTTTTTCCTTTTGTTTTTTGTTTTGTCAAATTCTGCTTGGCTCAAAACAAACTTAGTTACACTAAAATTATGGTAGGCTACTACTACTAAACTTTAAACTCGAGATCCGTTGTTTAAAAAAATGGTTAATAATATATAATTAATTACCTAGTCACACACTGCTCTGTACACTCTGTGATATGAGACATATTCTTTTTTAGTCTGTGATAGAGATTTTTTTACGTCAATTTCACTGCAGCAGTCATCTGTAAAATCTGTCAGTTGTCATTGCAATCAAAAGACAAGTCAGATCTGCCAGCCACTGACCACTATTGTACGTGATTTTTATTAGTTCTAATCAAATTTATATAGAACAGTGTGGTTTATTAGGAGAACGGCATTTACAGATTATAGTGTCTAAAATAAAAGTAAATAACCAACGTATAACGATTTAAAAGTAAATAGAGAGCTCCGAGGTAAGTAGTTTTAATAATTATTAGTGTTTAGTATTTCGTTTCTGGGAAACTGTAGGTAATAAACGAGTGTTTGTGATCATCGAACGCATCTTGCACGTTAATTTCATGTACTTCCTCGTATTGCATGCAGCGTACCTTGAGTGAAGATGGATCCCAAGCAAGGTTGGTTTCACCTGCGAAATTTTTGTAGTGTTTGGTGTTGAAGGTAGGTGTCATAAACAAACATAGGTTCAAGTGCACGATCATAATGTACAGTAACTAGTATTGTGTTTCTCCAAGTTCAAGATATGTGTTTCACAGCCAATGCAATTTATAGTGGTTGGTGATTATTGTACATACAGAAATTAAATAAGAAGTAGTCTATAGTTTAGACTGCACAAGTTTTTGTTATAGTTTCGTCAGATTATGCTTTTTATTGTATTAATCTCAATTTGTCTTTACTTATACCACTTGCTAATTATAGTAGTTTCTAGATCCATTACTGTTGATTACCAATTCTCAGTTAGCTCCAAAATAAGCAATTATCTTTTAAAAATGTCATATGATGACATTCACAGATTCGAAAAGAAAGAGTACCCTGTTACCTTCCGTTTAAGAATTGAATAGAAATATGGTTTACATTTATATTATAATATTATTCCTATAAGTTACCATTTGGTACTTAAGATTCCAGCCCCTCACTTGTTTATAATAGACTGTACCATAATGAATAATGACATTATGGTATGTAACTACCACTTGTGTGACATGTACCACAAGTCAATATTGTAAACAATATTATTATTGTGTGAGAATATTTATTTAGTTATAATTTGCAATTTCATTTTTACTTTAAAATCACAGTGAATACAGTTTTATTTGTGTGACAATGACAACTCCAATAGATTTTTTTTGTTATTTCTAGATACATTTAATGAATCTGTGTCAACAATAATAGAGAGAAAAGTTAGAGGTTGGCTCAGTGGCGTGATCGACGACATGCGGCGCAGTAGTCCAGTACAACAGTGGCTGGATTCATTACCTGCTGATGCGCCAGCAGAACCTGAAAACTCTAGTGATGAAGTGAGGGTAACAGAGCCCAAGTCGGATGATAGTAAAGCTGAAGAATCAGTGACAGAAAATACTGTTATTGAACCAGTCAAAGATACAGTTCTGGAAGACCAAAACTTAGATGTTCCTCATGTCAAAGAAGCATGGAAAAGAAAATCACTTGATAGTGGTTTACTAACAAGCACTCCACAGAGGACAAATGTTAAGAGACTGCAAAGGGACCACTCATTACAGTCAGAGGGATATTCTCCTAAGTTTAAAAACCCCTTATTAAGAGATCA
This sequence comes from Abrostola triplasia, assembly GCA_946251915.1. Classification (NCBI taxonomy): domain Eukaryota; kingdom Metazoa; phylum Arthropoda; class Insecta; order Lepidoptera; family Noctuidae; genus Abrostola; species Abrostola triplasia. Next base: position 7,028,434 of record OX276433.1, read on the forward strand.
TTCTCTGCAGGTAATTGTAGCTTAATAGTGGACAATTCTATTTCATGGTTTGAAATTTGTGTGTGTACCACTGGTATTTCTATTTTACAGTCAGATAACAGTGGATCCAGTGGCAGTTCAGTGTTAAATGTTTTGGGGGCTCGAAAAGTTGATGCTGAGTCAGTATTACTTGCCCTGGGCTTTGGCCCAAGTGAAAAACAACAAAAATTGCAAAGAATACCGGATAGATTTTTGGCTCCATCAAAAGTTAGTTTTATTAACTCTTTTACAATTATTTATTTGGTTTTATTAATATTATGAATGATTAATATTTAAACTAGTAAAATTAAGGAAAAGCTTTTTAAAATCTATAAATTTTGTTTTATTTCAGCTGAAAGGCATAAGTACTGAGGATTTTATAAAAAATGAACAACATTCGATGCGCATGCATGACTGCGGTATCTTCGGATATAGAGGGCTAACAGGTAAGAAACTTTAATAATGTGTTACAGTGGGGTACTTGGTTATTACTAATAACAAACTGGCAGGGAATTGTTTTCCATGGAATATTTTTATTTAACTTCACTCATTTCGAATAAATTATGTTACACCTTTTCATTGAAATACCATAATATAAGTACCTATTTGTAAAACTTGTATAGCGAAAATATCACATGACCAGTTTGAATGAATACCTACCTAAATAAATGCTGATATACATATAATTTTATCAGCAGTCTATACACCCACTTCTTGCTGGTTAACCATTATTATCATTTGGTCCCGTGTGGCGAACTCATTGCAATTTATTAGGCTCAATTTGTTTAATAATTTGTCGTGATATGAAGCACAAAAATAAGTTATCATTGTTAGTTCTAGACATCAAACCTGAATAAATTCATTGTTATTAAAATTTTAACTGAGGCTCCTAGCCTCAGTCCTTGGTAATTCAATGTATTTAATCAATAAACTATTTAAGTAAATATAATGCATAATACACACTTCAATAACTACCACATTCATACCAACTCTCTGGCTTACCATATTGGACCTAATTTTGTAAAAAATCTCTTTTGCTCTTTAAAACAACTAAAATAGTACCTACTGAGTAATTTGTGTAAAATATCCATAGAATGACTTGAACTAACAAGATCGCAACTATTTAAAATGATCAGCTTTATCAAAATAACGATTTTATTACATGCATCACATTAACATTATGGGGATAAACATTTAACCTTACTGACCGTGGGACTCTGGGCTTTATTGACTCATTATATTATTATGTTCAATTCTCGTGTACGTAAATAAATATTACCTATGTAAGTATATTATTAAAGATGATAATATTAGGTAAGCTATTTATGAAGCCAGTATTCCTCAAAAGTAATAAAATACTATTTACATATATGTAAATGTTGCACGGTTGCAAGGACAACAATAGTTATTTCTGCTATTATTGTTGAATATATTCTTTCTTAACATTCGTTTTAGTGTAAGCCGACCCATAATAGCTTACCTAAATTATATCATTGGTTGTTTATTAACCTAATTATCTTGGTGCAATTTTAGTTAACATATAGGTACTAAGTACTAACAAATGTAACAATTTTAATAAAATTACTAACAGAACACTGCACACCTGTATGCCGTTTTATGAAACCAGTTTCTTCGAGTTGTCATAGGTCATATCAAGTTCCTGAGATTGCAGTACAGTGAGTACCTAACAATAATGTGGTGTTTGTGTTATTATATTGTAAGTACTGTAACTGTAGTATTTAACTCTTAGATGGCTGCCTTAACAACTGCATGGGTCTAGCGACAAAACATTGATCTTCGATATTTGCTATATAGGGTGTAAAAGACCTAGTAACACGAAATCTATGAACTCATAATTGACATTATTAAGCGGATATTATAACTTTCGTAAGTAAGTACCTAAAAACTCCGGGAGTATTCACGTGTTTTGGGAAATGCCGACTTGTTTGAACTCCGAGGAGCCTTTCTTAAAGGAGGTAAGGCGCGCGTTCGAAGCTGATTAGTAGGTACCTGCTTGGCTTTCATAAAGGGTCCTTTTACACTCTATATAATTTTCTTACCAGAAATTATGTACCTATAATCTATATATCAAAATATCAACGTCAATACAATCTATTAGAATTTTTTCATCTATGTGAATTCGGTAGTTGTAATTATAGATAGAATTGGCTTCTACCATTGATTGTTATATTTTTGTACCTACTTCGTTTCTCACGTACACGATATCCTGTGGCCATAGACATACAGCTCAGTTTCTAATTTCAGGGAATCCTCATGTTCCACCGTCGACAATTGTAGCTAAAATAATTGGATGCATACTTCAAGATGAAGTTTGTCGTGAGGAGGCGTTAATAAAAGCCAGACATTCTATAGCAGACATGCGAACTCAGCCAAACATTAATGCAATTCTCGCCGCGCGCATGCGTAATAACTAATAAATGTGACCTCATCTCTCCCACTCACACTATAATGATGTAGGTATAATAATTCTGATATTCAATAGCTATACCTATTAAATATATATCTTCAACAAATTCTATTAAATAAATATCTAATGTTACAATTCATTAAATGTTTAGGGAGCTGTATTATAAATTTAATAAATTCCAACTTAGCTCAAAATTCTACGCTCAAAGTTTTAGTGATGTCTCAAGTCTGGCACTGAAAACGTTCGAAAAAATATTTTAATTATAACTGATTGACACTTTTTTCTTTTGCATTGTCTAGTTAAACCTTATTCATAAATATTTATGCAGGCTACATTTAATATCAAAGTGGTTAACCGTTTAAACTGACGAACGGGTTCCTATACTTAAGATACAAATATGAAAAGACTTATTAAATATCTATTGTTAATCACAAAGTCAAATCACTGTAATAGTACAGTCAGCGTTATAAAGGTTTAAGCATAGTTATAAAGAACAAAAATTCAATTTAATCTTGGCCTTTAAAGGATTAAATTATAGTTAGTATAAAGAGTGGTCAAAACATATGGGTATAATCGTTAATTTTTCTCGATTGCCAAGATACTTTTTATTATAATTTGATTAGAATGCTTAGATACCATGTGAACGAACTGTTTGCTAACATGTTAAATTGTAAGGACACTGACAGCTTAGATGTTATTGAAAATTGTTTGCTAAGATGTTTGAATACTAACTCTCCACTCCGAATGCTAACAACAATTTGATACCTACTATGAGTGCCAAGATTCAATTGAATTTTTGTTTTTTGACTACTCTACATGCTTAGACCCTTATGACGCTGACTGTACTTTTATTAAGACAATGAGTTATTAAATCAATAATCTTCTGAGATATTTAATTTATTCAATAAATAAATCTACTATTGTGCAAGGAGTCGATATAAGAACAATCTTTTTTGACATTTTTTAAAGAATTTTAATATCGGTAGAGCTTATATGTATAGGTATGCACATAATATGTATAAGAATTTATAAATTTTAAATATTTATTAGAATGTAGTCCAAACTCAACAATTGAAAGACAGTATAAATGACCTTATTTATTACAGATTGTTAGTATGTATTTAAAACCATCATAAACATAATATTTTGATGTTTGATAATGTTTACCTATTTGTTGTTGTTATAGTAATGCTTTTGACGTAAGTATAACAATTATTTGTGATTGTGGCCTGTGTGTGTACTTATCGTTTGAAATACCTAATTATTTGTTTACAGCTTACTACGAATATACGAGTAGGTAATATCTATGTTACATATCGGTCATATCAAACTTGCCTGACTAATGTCTTTAGATGTTATTAATTCGAATTTTTAACTTGCTTGTCATAAGTGTTATATCTAATTGAATAGATGGTATATTTTCATATTATAATGACATTTATTGATGATCGTATAGATACTAATTATTTCTGTATTCTTATTAATTAGTTAGGTCGATATAGAAATTTATAATATAGGTACCTAATTCTTCTTTTGTCTTAGAGACTATGTAGATACGGGATTAACTATTGTGGGGGACTATATTACCTATTTACCTATGGGGAAGTTTAATTAATGTAAAACATGTTAGTAGACTCGATAACCGCGCGGATGTAGCATTCAACAATCAATGACAACAGCTTTCTTGATAGCTACAAGACGACTACCAACTATTAGTAAATTAAATGGTACACTTAATTGTTATATAATCTCATTTTTTTAAATCTAGCGAAACAAATTAGTGCAATAATTTAAGTTAGCTGAATGTTTACGTTATATGTTGTTTGCGTTGATGCGGACATTTCGCTGGATGCAAATTTGTAGAGTTAATGTGTTATGTGATAGTTTTTGTTAAATGTATTTTTGTTAAGGGGCTTAAACAGATGTTATTTAGGTAAGTGCTTGTGCCTTCACTAAAAAGGTACATGTTTAATATAAGAACAGTCAAATCATTCCTGTTTACTGGGTTGTGTTGATGCTAAGTTATACCTGGTAGTTAAACTATAAACAACCTTCGCATCTTTAATTACTGTTTCCTACTCCATGACTGTATGTGTCATTATATTATACAGTGTTTGATGTCTCTAAAAGTGATTGGGTTGAATAGTGTCATCGGTAGTAAAATAAAATTACTAAGTAATAAGGTCTTAGTTAACTATGTATCAATCTATGGCCAATCGATTACCTAAGAGGCAGTAAGAACAACATTCCTAGTCAGTAAGTGATAACGTGACACTAGTATCTTCATAAGCGCAATATTATATTATAAAACAATCGCCAAATGAACAAACTGCTGGTGTCAGTGGTCACTTTCTGAAACCAAAAATCTATAAATTATTGTGATTTTGTAAAGTGACCTGATTCTGAATGTTATTATGATATTTTGCTCATTAAAGTAGGTACTTAATAATTGTTTAACTTGTATTATTTAAAAATCCGTGTGTGTGGAAAGTGTTAAAAAGAGTGTAAATCTATTAAACATCATTTCCTGGATAAAACTTTGTTTTATTGCTAAATAAGGATAGGTAGGTACGTATCTTGGAATATTATATAATACTAATACCTATCATATTATTATTTTATATGGTACAAATATTTCATGTACAGTCAGCATCATAAGTAGCTTAACATGTTAAGAAACCTAAGTAAAATAATTGAGAGAAACAAACGTCAATTCAAGTACTTAATTGTTTCGTAAGAAACGTCCAAATGATGAGAATATTTAATACTTTTAAGAATTTGTTCTTTAATTAATAGTATGTTAGAAAAAAATATTCAGCTACTTATGATGCTGACTGTACACACAGATACATTACCATACATTTAAACAATCTACTGTTGAGTTAGTAATACGTTAAATCGTTATACCATCCTCCGAATAGTCTTTTTCTAATGCAATATTTTCTAAATTCGTCGAATATAAACATAAGAGCACAAAACGGCAGAGCCAAGAACCACCTGCAGCAAAAACAGTCTTATGAGTATCCAGTAACATATATTAGGTACCTAGATAATACGTCACAGATTTTTATATTACATAAACATAACATTGAGCTTTTACCATCGTAGTCGTAGAGGATAAGTCCGAAAGAATGTATTGACTCCGGGAGCGTAGCAGATAACACAAGCGAGTAATAGTTCAAATACTAATCCTACGTTCAGAACTTTATTCTTCATTCCTGAAAATTTCCAACAAAAAATAGTTTTGATTACGGTGTCTAAAAATTATTGGAGCTCAAATATATTTGGCAGATACCCAAAATTTAATTATAGACGTTTCATAACTCTTACCGACATGAAACAAAGAGTTATATCTGGTCTTACAAATGACGCCATTCATCATTTGCGTGAGTACCACTGCTACAAAGTAAGCCGCCTGGGCTGCTCGTTCTATTTCTTTGCGTTCATCGTACGTCCATTCCTGACCCACGGAATCAGGTAAATCAGTGACAGCTTCGTTGTCCCATCTTTGTCTTATACCTAGAAGGCCAATCAGATTTGATAAGGTTTCTTAATTTGATGAGTCGTCTAACTAAACATACATAGGTACTACTACATAATTCAATAAAAAAAAAGATAAGTAATTTAATAATTCGCTTAAACAATATATCCTAACCAGACCGAACATGTGTCAAAAGGCCTGGTTATGACTCAGGTCACTTAGGAATAGTTGTGCTAATCGCGTAGCGAGCATGTTAATTGTGATGTAAGGAATGTACCTTTCTACCTAATGAAAGAACGAAACGAGATTAGCTACCTAAGCCATGAGAGTAGCGAAGTATGTACCTAATAAATTGGAAATCATGGCCTCAATCTTATAATTGTAATCTGCATTTAGGTACTGTTTACCTATTAGTGTTATAATTAGGTAGACACTTAGCTAACCGATGTGATATGAGACAATTAATATGCCTTACCAAATAAGTCAAGAGGATAAAAGCCATGTTCAGCCATAACAATGAAGTAGGCGTACATGCCAGCAGCGAACTCAATGAGACCTATGTGTAGGTACACTAATCTTAGCATGCGTGATGAGACGAGAGAGTCTCGGACGCGGAGCGAGCGCACCATGACGTCGGACTCTGCATGTTCATACGCTAGCGCTACAGCCGGCCACATGTCGGTGCCTAGGTCTACACACAATATTGTCATCACACCTTAAACAAACCAACCAACTTTGTTTATAAAGCACTTAGATATAGATAATAACTAGTGATTTTTTTTTCTAAAAATTCTGGAAATTCAATGCCTCATGTTATTAGAGCTTATTAGATTAGATTGACTGTGCAAGAAGTAAAATGAAATTCTAAAGAACTTAGCACGTGGCGCTCAAACATGAATTCACTCAGTAAAGCGGTGTGTTATAATTATGGGAACGTACGAAAGCCAGATGGAGAAGGTACCTTCTACTTTGGAAGTATGTACACCTACTTACTTACCCAGCGGCAATGGTATTGCAAACAAAATGAACATCAAAACAGGAGCAATTTCAGGCACATTTGAAATAAGTATATAGCATACAGATTTTTTGAGGTTGTCAAATATTTTCCTTCCTTCTTCAATACCTGTTACAATGGTAGCAAAATTGTCGTCCATTAAAATAATGTCTGCTGTTTGTTTTGAGACCTACAAATAATGAACGATATGGTTTGAAAATCAGGCTTAGGGGTATATACACTTACATAATTATATTTTAATGTTACATACTTGTGACCCGGTAATTCCCATAGAGATACCTATATCCGCGCGTCGCAGTGCTGGAGCATCATTCACTCCATCCCCGGTCACTGCCACCACACCGCCTTGACGCTGACACGCTTCCACTATTTGAAGCTTCTGAGTCGGAGAAGTCCTAGCAAACACTTAAACGAAAACAAAATTTGTGCAAGTGTAGGTACTAAACGAAACACCGAAGAGAAAGTAGGCAATTGCTGTTGTTTACCGATTTCGTAATGTTTCTCAAGAGTCCATTGTAACAAATCTGGAGTCATATTCCTTAGTTCATTGCCGGTGACGACGTGACATTTTGGACTGGTAGCAATTCCAACTTCTACAGCCACTGCACGTGATGTGGCTGGATGGTCACCAGTCACCATCATCACACGTACCCCGGCTTCGCGCACACGTTCTATAGCTGAGCGCACCTGGTGGAAACTTCCATATTTAAACAGAAGATATTTATGAAGTAATTAAAAACATACTTATTTGATTAAAGTCCAAAATCTACTAAGTTAAGTTAAATGAATAAATTAACCAACCTCCTCTCGTGGTGGATCCATGAGTCCCATTACACCAAGGAGTCGTAATTTGTCCAATGGAAAGTTGATATTGTCCGTATCAAATTGATAGTTCAAAGGAAACTCATTTGAATCCAATAAAAGATCAGCAAATGCCATAATTCGTTCACCTAAACATAACATAAATAACAGCATTATTTAATGTCTTTCAATTCGTATGTAAGTTGTTACCTACTTTAGTATTACAGGTAGCAAGCATGTTATAAATAGGACCGACATTATGCACCGACCCGTATTTGCTAAATCTTCGCTGGCTCTTTCAACGGGCAGTTTCATTTCATTTGTCAGCTTTATATTATTGGCATCCGTGGCTATAGTAGAACAACGAGCGAATATACACTCTGGCGCTCCTTTCATTACTACTATATATCGCGACAAAGACGTATTGAGATGAACGCTGACCTATGGAGTTAAAAAAGTCAATATGTAGGTATTTACTACTGCCTTACCACATAAGATGCATACACAGAAAAAAATTATGTCAGTATGGACAAGAGGAGAAGACAGCAGGCGCAGATCTAGCCCAAAAAAATTGGTTGTGGCACTACGATCCGAAAATCGGCCAAGTGCAAGTCGGAGTATAACTCGCTTTATATGATTCGCTCAAGTCGTTAATATGTTTGTTTGCACATTTAAACTCTAATTTAGACTCCAAATTACTAAATCTTATTAATAAGGCTTTGGATATAATATATCAGCCGATCGACCTCAATAGACTATGGAAGTGTAACTTCCTAAGTCTATTAGGGTTTCGGGCATGCCCATCATGCCCACAACGGTGGATCCGCGTTTGCAAGACAGGGCTTTATCTTCTTTATTCACCAATCTAGAACTTTAGCACACACTAACACCACGGACATCGAAAAGGTCTTTCCTGACCTGCCGAACAAAATAAACACCCGTTGACTCTAATATTTGTTCCTGCCTACTTTTATCTTTAAAAACAAGTTCATACCTGATATTTATTAACTGAATTAAAAGGAATTTCAGCAACTTTCGGATAATTTCTTCTGACGGTGACTGGGTCAGCATAGAGAAATAGGAAATTCAAAATAGCTGTCTCAGAAGCATCACCACGAATTCCCCCGCCTACTTTCACATCTGCATTACTGCATAGTGCACCACATATATTCAAACCTTCGTAGGCTGAAAAAAATTTAATGCTGTAATACTTTTAGGTCCTGTGTAAATATAATGCGGCTGTCTTATTATGATGGATGCTCTTAATCTTGCTAAATCAGAATGTTATCTGCTTAGGTAGGTATTGATCTAATCTAAAAATAGTGTTGTCTTACCATAATTATTTTGTACGGCACCTGTAACAAATGAAAATAGTGAGATACATCCCCCATAACATGAGCTCTTAAAGCAGGACAGTTTACGTTATGAGCGAGATGTCGCATTACACTGCAGGTAGCGGCGTCTCACTTCCACATTTTAAACTGTCCAGTTTCAAAAGTTTGTGCTAAGGGGGCTGGTCAGGCCATCATGTAGTAAGTATCTTGATTGGTATTACATTTTCGATAACGTTAACTTACTGTTAAAGTCAGAGTCGTGTACAGTAAGTACTTTGTTCCAAATCCATATATGTTGGACCATCATTTTATTTTCGGTAAGAGTGCCTGTCTTGTCAGAACATATAATAGTACAAGCACCCAATGCCTCCACTGCCTCTAAGTTCTTGACAAGACAATTTTTCTTCACCATCTTCTGGGCCGTTATCGTTAGCGAAGCGGTAACAGTAGGTTGTAAGCCTTAAAATATGTTTAATAAGCATAGATATTGATATATAATTTGTAAGTTATGTAAAACTAAGTTTGTAAGTTATTAGGTAGGTATGTATTTATAAAAGTTAGTAAGCACCTAGGTAGTAATTCTAAACTCTAAAACGTTGATAGAATTTTTAGTCCTCTTAATATCTGGTGGCAGGCTCTTTTCATTTGCATTCAATGAGGTAAGTACCTAAGTAGATACTTAATCCAAATCTAAGTAGCTATTAAATAGAGAAATAGGGATTTTAATTCACACCTACCTTCAGGTATATTAGCAACCATTATACCGATGACAAATATAATAGTCTGCATGAAAGGATAGCCAATAATCAATGATGAGCCAGCTATGAATAAGCCAAGACCAATCGCCCAGAAGGACATGAAGCGCATAAAGCGGCGGATTTCCCGGGAGAGCGGGGAGGGGGCCGGCGTCAACCTGGCCGCTAGCCCCGCCACGCGGCCCAGCGCCGTCAGGTCTCCACAGCATAATACGACGCCTGCAACATCGACTACCTAAACACTTTCAGAAATCTCACCTACATCTCTAGTACCTAGGAATTCTTCTTCTTTTTTGTTTGGTTATGGCAATCGGCGTCTTCTGACAAGAGCCATTGTTGCCAGTGTCGAGTGTTTACCTAGGAGTTACTTGGTATTCATATAATCTATGGCTCAAGCAAACAATTATTGTTTCCGAAGTCTGTGCATGATTCAAATGCATTCACAAGAGGAGATTTTAGTAGGTGTTTATGAGACAGAATAAAATTTTCCGTACATCAAATTGTACATATTATTTTTTGGCTTAACAATAATGCCATTAGTGAGTGTTATAGTCCAGTTAATTGCATTAGAAATTAATTCCCCTATAATGTGATCTCAGCCCACTCAGGTGACCCGACCTTACGACATAGAGATTAGAAATGGATAGATTGGTTATAGCCAATATAGGTATGACGCTAACGCTTGCATTATCACTTATAAGTATGTATTAAAATGCGTAATTAATGATAATGTATTGGAATTTGTTACTTGTTTATTTCGTCCTAAGTTAATTGCTAAATACTTACAAAAGTACCTAGGTACCTACTTAGTTACCCTATAAGTAATTATCAAATTCTGATAAAAATAAAACCGTTGCAGAGTAAGAAGTTTTAACTGCAGTTTTACGCGTAGTGAAGTAGAAATCCCACACTCCCCGGTCCGTACCCCCACCCTGCCGGGTGCCTTTTGAAGGTTTCTCCCAGAAAACCAAAAAAACGGTATTAGGTCGCTACACACTCATTATACCTATAAGACACGTAGAAAATGTGCCCTTCTCTATGCCGTAACTAACCTTTCATATAGCCTATATACAACCAACAATATCTATTCTCTATTCGAAAATAAGATCCACGCCAGATAGACAACCAAATTAATATCTATCTATGAGTGGTCCAGGTGCATTACCTATTGCCCAGCCTTCCACACATTGAGTAGAAAAGAAAGCAACATTCGGTGATTCAAGAATATTTGGACAACCATCAGTGTTACATCGACTTACTGCTACAGATTCACCAGTTAACGAAGAGTTGTCAACCTGTGAAGATACATGACCATTAGACTAATGAAAGGAGCAAGACATAATTATGACCATTGGATCTAGGCCGGGCTGAATCTTGTACGGCTAGCTGTAGCATTTTCATGTAAAAATAAGGCGGTATATCAAAGGGCCACACTGTACATCTTAGAGCATTTAACCAAATTTGTTTAATTTTGGTTAAATGCTCTAAGCTGAAGGTACATGCGCAGAATTTCATCTATGACTAACTTTAAACCAAGAACCATCGGCTGTACTGTAGGTATGTATGTATATATATATATATTCATACAACGGTATGTATGAATCCAACAAATATATTTTAGAATGGTTTGTACTTTAAATCCCTTGCTGTCGATAATACGTATGTCTGCCGGCACGATGTCCCCAGCTAATACGTGAACAATATCACCCTTCACGATGTCACTAACTGGTGTCTCAGAATAAAGTACCCCTTCTCGGATACAACTCGTGTAGGTTGGTATCATGCTTTTGAACGTCTTCATAATCTGAAATATTATAACCGTATTTGAGTAATTTGATTATTCCAAAATTTAATATGAAATTTTGATAATGGATAAACACAAGCGGAGATGTATCCCCAAACCCCAAGGCCCAAGCGCAGCAGTCTGATTTATTTTGGATTCGCTGCTAACGATTGGGTAAATAAAATAAGTTATATCTAACCTTAGAACTTTTATAATTATGATAGAAACTGAAGAGTCCGCAAATAACGTCGACTGCTATCAACACACAGCCGAGATAAAGGTTATCAGTATTGGGCATTGGTTTGGTTGATGATTCCATCACGTAAGCCACCAAACACAATAACGCTCCCAGCCATATTAAAATAGAAAACCCTACAATAGAAAAATTATAAGGATGTAGTCTGCATAAATTCTGTATTCTAAAGTTAATAGGCACGCAGTCAACAGCTATAGCCACTAATAAAATGCTGTTCCTAATCCTACTAACTTAAGACTGATATAAAACGTGTGTATCTTCAGTTATAGCATTTTAATTATTTATTATCTATTATAATATAATAGATAATAAATATATTATATTCCGGTTAGGTATACTCACGTCAATATTTGGGAATGTCCGACTAAGTTGACTTTGGCTCGCTCCCCGCCTCGTCACCTGCTCATGAATAAGGGCTCCGTTAGAGTCCGAAACTAGTCGGGCATTCCCGAATATTGACGTGAGTATAACCGGAATATACCTATAGTAAATAATATGGATAACACTCACGAAAGTTATTGCAGGTAATGTTATTGGGTATCTAAGCACCTACAATCGACACTGCTACGTAATGTTAGATTTGTGTAAGATATTGTATTAAAGTGAGTTTTTAGAAGGTACACACTTTTAACAGAACTTACCAGTACACAACGACCGAAACAACACTATTATCCAGCCATCCTCGGTCGGTGGCGTTAGCGTATTAGGGCCGTTGTACTGCAGCAAATCTTGGGCCCTAGCTTTGCTCAGTCCATTTACAGGATCAGTTTCCAGTTGATCGCATAGTTCTTCTACGAAACAATGTTTATTAACAAACTACCTGCTAAATTTACCAAAATAGTCCTTATTTACTGTCATAATGACGTTGCAAACTCTAGACCTGCTGTGGACAAAACGAGAAGTGCAGCGTGATCGATACGACGCGCGGCGCGTGCGCACCGGTGACATAGTTACGTGACCATAAAACCCAAAAGAATTATATATTTTCTCGTCGCTAATGATGATCCCCATTTTGTCTTAAAATTTATGTCGTAAACTTTAAGTCATGTTTCGGCTTAGAGCCAGAAGTTTCAGGAACTTAGATTGTAGCTCAGGCCCGCCGTAACACATGGTGAAAATGTTGCCTCTCTGCAGTGCCGTGTCCCAAATGACTTAAACCCCATGTTCTTGATGAGCTTAGGTATGTAGATACCTACTTATACGTTCGGTATGCTATTAATAAAGGTGCAGAACGCACCTCCACCAGTTGGCCTCGAACGTCCTAATCAATACAATATTTCGCAGTTATTAAGAGGTCAACCATAAGTCTTCCTTGATGGCCATGTCCGATCAAGTAGGCGGTGAAGAATATTACATAGGTAGTAGGTAGGTACTTACTTAAAGGTAACAAATGCATTTCGGTTTGTATTTCTTTTTTCAAGAGATTTAGCCGTGTGCTACTCAAATCCCTAGATCTTAAACCTTTCGGTCGGATAGGACGGAAGAACTCCGATAGGGAAACGGTGCTAGAGCTTACCGATGACATTTTTAGGGCCTATGCTATTTATTTACGAATTGTTAAATACGTAGTAAGTACCTAAGTACATAACGTGATTACTGAGGTACGTTTTGACAGACATATTTTTATAGGAAATCCAGTTGGTTGCTAAATAGACGTAGATAATTTAGGCAAGTCAAGAGGAGGATGGTACAGTCCCACACGGTGATTGTATGGTATATATAGTGTATAATAAAACCTAAGCGTGTTCCTTCTCTGTAGATGAAGAGTCCTTTGCCCTGCAGTGTTACCATTAAGCATTTTACTGTCTACCCCCCTTACAATAAACTCATAAAGCAAGTTTACGTTGTGGACGCGAGACGACGCATTACACGGCCCTGCTTTAAGAGCTCATACACACAACCGGACAGCTGCCCACAAGCACAATTATGTACGTAATATTTATTTCTATGCACACTGTGCGGCTGCGGATAACCGAACTCAGAGTTCATGGTAGGGGGTCAGTGTACCACGTATGGTGCACAGCAATTGTTTAACTGTTAGGTCGAGTTAGCAGACAGTCAACGTGTTTTAGGCAAAAAAAATTGTTGAGTACCTAGTTACATAGTCAATGTCAAAGAATTTTATTGTGAGACGGTTGTTACAGAGTTGTTGTTTGGTTATTTTCGTTTTTCACTGCTCCACCATGTTAGGCATACAATACTTAGATCAATTTGTTATCTTAGACCTAAGTTTAAGTTTGTGTGATAGGTATATATTCATTAAAAGCGTAGACTACATAGGCATGATAGGCGATTAGTATTGTTGTTTGATTTACAATCTCAGATAGTCTGTATAAAGCGTAGAATAGAAAAGAATATAGAAAAGGAATAGTAAAAACAATTTAATTAAGTAGGTATTCTTATATTAAATGCACTTTGTACAAACTTAAATATATTATAATGATTGTCGCAGAGACTAGTCAAGTCACGAGAAAGGCCAAAAGGGGCCATTCAATAATTACGTAAGACTATTTTTGATAGTTTTTAACCAATATACGATAAACTGCCACTGCCACGTTTAATAATGCATAACTGTGAACGGACTAATATTTGGAACTAGTGACATAGTAACTTTTGTTACACAAACCAGGCCATGTTACCCAAATGTCACCCTTTCTAAAATTATAACTTTAATACACTAATAATTATTATATTTTACTTTTGCGTATCCAAATACTATTAAGTTCTTTCAATTCTTCTTCATTAGCTTTAAGCAGTTCCCCCCGCACAGTGTCTCTTATGAGTCTCTTAGTTGTTGTTACACATGTTGATGGCAGTTTTGACACTTCAGTTATTTTGTCCCAAACTTTACTTTGGAGTTCTTCTGGCTTATAAATGTAATTAATAAAGCCACATTCTAATGCTTCTTCAGCAGACATCCGGTGGTTAAATATTAACATTTCGGTTGCCTGAAAAAAAAACATAAATGTTAAGGATTGTTGGTGGTAGTGGGAGGTACTTCAAAATTGCACAACTACATTCTTTATTTTGTGAGTTTCAAGACTGTGAGTGTATTTTAGGAGTTTCAAGTATTGATTACACTCTATAATTAATGTTATTCGCTTAACTGCATTTAGTTTTGCAATTTCGTTCTTTACTGCTATTATTTTAAAGTTGATTATCATTTTATTGTTAAGTATTAAACAACTATTTTTATTTCAAGTGTTCATTTTCTGAAATCTATCTAGTAAAACAATTACAGATCAGTTACCTTTCTATCTCCAATCAATCTTGGAAATGTAAATGTTGAACAGCCTTCAGCTATAATGCCCAACTTTGTAAATGGAGTGTAGAAATAGGACTGTAAATTAATTATTAACCATTAACATACATTACAAATATTATCCTTTCACCTATCATGCTTGCAGGCACAATAGTAAAATAATAGCCACACCTTTAGAAGGTGTCTTGACAGGTGAAGGATTATATTAATTAATTCAATGGCTGGGAGCAGTGACACAGTAGGTAAGTTGGTAAGAACTGCATCACGGTTAGGCAAAGGTTGCAGTTACAAAACCAGCTTGTATCCATCATTTTTAAATTTTTTTAACTATTTTTAATATAAGCTTAGCATGGGCAACATACAAAATTCACACATACCTATTTCTATATCTAAAACATCATGAAGTAAACAAATTTATTGCACATATGCCCAAGCAAGACTTTTTCATAATGGACTAATTAGAGCAAAATAAAAGATAGACTCCCCCACTTTCCTAGCCCACATCTACAAGGGCCTCAGAAAACACAGTCTTGATTTATTTATTTTAAATGGAATGGCCGAAACCTATTACCATATTTAAACATACTTAAGTATAATCTAATTAGACCAGTTATGCATACTTCTCACAAAACAATCTAACATTCTGCCATTGATAGTAATACAGAGATAGGTACTACTAGAAATAAAAACGAAACTTACATTCTCTGATGCAAATACCAGGTCACAGAGTGGCAATGTTGTCGCAGCGATACCTATAGCCGGTCCATTTACAATGGCAATCAATATCTTTGGAAAATTTATAAAAGCTTTAATGTAGTCACTGAGGATATTAAAGCCTTGGCCAATGTCTACAGGACTGGAAAAATCATTTCCACTGCTGTAAAAGTCCCCTGTACCCGTAAGAACCATTACAGATATATTGTCATCAACTGCCGCTTCATTGAAGATATTTATTACACGTTGGTACATTAGAGGATCTATGGCATTTTTCTTGTTAGGCTTGTTGTATTTAACAATTTTTATCCCTCCTTGATCACTTTCTATAATAGTCTCCACAATATCCATCTTCTACAGTGGAATGATTCGCTAAGGTTTGAAAGTGTGTCGGTATTTCAATATCCTTTGTTTTACAAAAATATTAAATTGAGTTATCTATCAAGTAACCACAATCTAAGACTGCGAAAAATTTGCTGGTTAGAGAGATTAGATTACAAGATAAGAAAACAATTAATAAATTCCATTCTATTCTAAGCAATCAATAGCTTCAAACTAATAGGATTTTTCATTAGACTAGTATTTAAGTAAATATTTTATGGATTCTACTCTACTTCATATTATTAACTTTGTTTATTTAATAACATTTCATAATTCCATTATCTATAGGTCACAGTATAAATAGAAGAGCTGAGGCATATAATATTATTGTATGAGATTAGGTATTTTACAATACTAGTTTGCACCTGATCCAGTGAAGCCAAATATTATATTTATTTATTTATACAACTAATACATACAGGTTTTCGGTCAGTGTACTCATTCATTTACAGGAGATCACATCGCGCAAACTATTTAAACAAATGACTGAAAACAAAAACAATCTTTGAACTAGAAATTCTATGGATACGAGCAGCGGCACGGTACTGCGAAGATCGCAGGTTCACGTCCCGCACGTGTCAATCATTTTTCAAATTACCTTTATTAATGTAGACTGTTAAAGCTTTATAAAATATTCAGATTCGGTATTAATAATTACTAGTATTAGTTTAAGTCGGTATAACCTAATCCAACCCATCTCTAATTAATTTTTTTGTCTATGTCACTAGTCAATGACAATGACATTAGACTGACAGTAGTTTGCTTAGTGTTGCCCTTGGTATAAGTGTTCTGTGGTGTTGCCAATGTAGGTTAGTTGAACGAATAATGATTCTCTTATTGTTAATCTCAAAGTTTAGTTGAGTTAAGTTAAACCTTTGGTCGAAACTTTGAAATATCTTCTCTACAAAATATCTTAAATATAGAAAGATAATATTGTTATAATAGCAATAACTATTGGCGACAGAGATCGCAGAGGCTGACCAGTTTTTCGAATCAGCTGGTAGGTACTATCAATTAAACGTCAAATGATAAGAGTTGACATAAATGACCTAGCATAGCCCTCTATGAATTTATGCAGACGGAATGTTTAAATTGTTAAATCAGCTCATAAATATTAACAGATTGTCCTGTGTTAATAAACCTAACCTATATTGTAACGCTGTAAAGCCGCATAAACTACGGTATCTAAGTACTAGTGGCACCATGTTCAAGTCAGCTGTGTTTAATCTCGCAGAAGCATCGAAAGATCAAGTTCAACAGTTCTTGAACTCCTTTGATACAGTATTAACTGATTGTGATGGTAAGATCATGTTTTAATAGAGTAATTTTGTTTTTTATAAATTAATGATAATTTGAAAACTACACTGACTGACTGCCTCGTTAGTCTAGTACTAACTAACTGCCTCGTTGCTAAGTGCGACTGCTGAGCACGGGGTCCTGGGTTCGAATCCCGGGTCGGGCAAAGTGTTACTGGGTTTTTTCCATTAGGTAATTCTCAGTAGCAGCACAGTCTGGATTTGTGCCCGGTTGATGGCAATAGGCTCGCCCCCTATTATATTGAGACCTAAAAACATAACTGGCGAAATGAGGGTGTACTATACTTGCACCTCAACCTACCCTATGTTATGTTATGAAAACTACACTAATTTAATTCATATTATTGGCATCAAGGGCCACCTCTTTTTACCAAAGGTCTTAAATATATTGTGCCAAGCGCAAAGTTTAGTGTTTGATTCCCAGGTCATACACAGTGAGAATGGATGATTGAAAATAATTCCCAGTATCTATCTGAATAATTAAATCTGTGCCCAGGTTTACTATGGCTGTACTGTATTATTTTAACCTTCCTTACTGTTACCATTATTATAATAAATTCTAAAATTTACTGTACTTTAATCAGGAGTTGTTTGTCAGTAGTAAAATATGCAAATAAACAATAGTAAAATTCTATTAATTTATACATTTTTCTACTTTGACCATGTTATCTCATGTTTTATTGCCTATCTATTTCCAGGTGTGTTATGGATTGATAACAGTGCTATTCCTGGAGCAGCAGATGCAATGAATATGTTTAGGAAGTTAGGGAAAAAAATATTTTATGTAACTAACAACTCAACTAAAAATCGTAATGATTTTGCTTGCAAAGCTCAGCAACTGGGATTCGTAGCAAATCAAGTAAGATTCATTTTAATAAGCTATAAGGAAATTTATGACAAAGAAATTGTAAAATGTAATTAAAATAAAGTTTGATCTTTTTGGATTTATAATGAACCTTTGGTGGTTGGTTTATGAAGGGAATCCATGTAATGTGTGTAACTCATCTATATACCCCAGCATCACATGTTGCCACATAGTAGTTATCTCATGCTGATATACCAATAGATGAATTCAAGCCAACATATAATTTGACACATTCTCTTTAACAAACTATGAAAAGTCTCCTTTAAATTAAATATTTAAAAAATATATATTATTATTAGACAAAACCAAGTGTGCATTAAGTACATTCATATAAAATATTTATGTAGATATTGTGTTACCAGCAATGTGTAAAACATAGGAAAAGAAGAATAGATGTCCTGCCACTGGTGTACGTGCTAAAGAAAAGAATAATTGTAATTCAGTATTAAGTTAAGTTTTTTAAATAAAATAAAGAAAATTTGGAAAATTACGGACATGACTGGGAATCGAATCTGTGACCTTCGCCGATCCGTGGCACAGCCCTTATAAACTGCCACCACCAGCTAGCATTACCAGCTATGGTGTTAAAAACAATGCATTCTATAGTTTTTTAAAACTGGCTTGGCTGTATATGGCTGAAACTAAGTATTTTTTATTAATACTTACTTTGAAAAAGGTCCAAACATGCATAAGATTATAAAACTTCATTGTTGCAGGAAGAAATTCTGTCAACTGCGTATTTAGTGGCGCATTACTTAAAGGGTATTGGATTTACAAAGAAGGTCTACTTATTGGGGTCCAACGGCATAGGAGAAGAATTAAAGGCTGTTGGCATTAGACATATTGGAGTGGGGGTGAGTGCAAATGATTAATACAAAACCAATATCTGAATTTATAGCAAAATTAAAAATTCTGTTATGGGTACCAAGAAGGAAAAAAATAATGCCTTCAAATGGGTTTCCGAGGCTGGCGGCCATTCGCAGCCGCACGCAATGGATGTTGTGGCTGATGCGCGCAGGCGCGGCCGACGAGTGTCCACCAATGTGTATCTGCCCGTACCATAGATTGTCACATCGAGTGTCTATTGTAGCATGCGATCGATCGCGTGAGGCTTCGATCAACCACGGACCTTTTGTCTGTCGGCAGAAGTTCTGCTTTACTTACCCACCTAGCTTTTGTAAACTGCGGAACTCTGGCTTTAAGAACTTGGCCCTTCTGCTTCAGCAATTAATGAGACTTTTTCATTGTAGCCGGATCCCGTAAAACCAGATTTCAAATCAATGCAGCCATCAGAATTAGATCCTGAAGTAGGTGCTGTGGTTGTTGGGTTCGATGAACATGTTAGTTACCCGAAGTTCATGAAGGCTGCCTCTTACCTCGCGTCTGAAGAATGTTTGTTCATTGCAACAAATACTGATGAAAGGTTCCCTAAGGCTGCGTCCATTGTTATACCTGGCACTGGTACTCTGGTCAGAGCAGTCGAAACTTGTTCGGAAAGAAAAGCTTTAGTTCTTGGGAAACCTCACAGCTACGTGAGGAAGTATCTGGAGTCGTGCGGACTGAACCCAGGGAGGACTTTGATGATTGGGGACAGGTACGTGTTGTTGCGATACTACAGAATGAACTACAACATTGGGTAGAAATACTAGGTAACATATACATCCAATTAAAAATAAAATGATCGAAAAGTCGTCTATAGTTGTTATGTATAAAAAATATAATAGGTTACAGCAGTAATATTCCTGTTTCAGATGTAACACAGACATTGAGCTCGGAGTGCGCTGTGGGTTCCAAACCCTTCTGGTGATGTCTGGTGTCACTTCTGACAAAGAGTTGGAAAAACTTCGCAGTGACAAGACGCCACCGCTACCAGATGTCGTGTTGACAAAACTAGGAGATCTGCTTTCCCTCATACCATCATAGTGTTATCTGTGGTGTTATGTAGCCAATTTAGTAGCCAATTACAGTAGAATGTTCAAAGCATAGGTCAATTCTAAAATAAGAGTTATTCATAAGCACTGTATGATACTGTAAAAATCATCATCTACCTGACTTTTTAACCAAATGTGTTGAAGTTAACTTCCAGTTTTGCCACATACAGGTGGAAACAGTATTCTGCATGGAGTAGGCACTGGGTAGGTATACGATAGCACGTTAATACAATCATTCTCACTTATAGAATCGCTTAGTAAGTACTATCTTGATTTTTACTAAAAACCATAACTGGCGAACTGTGGGTGTACTATATGTGCACCTCTGCCTACCCCTTCGGGGAATACAGGCGTGATGTTATGTATGTATCTTGATTTTTACAGTAACATGAAATGTATCTATTCCCAGGACATGTATTATTAAGGTACAAAATATTATCCAATCTATAGATGATGGATTGTAGAAATAACCGGCACGATTCAATATACTATAGTATTGTATCATAATGACCACTAATTTAGCAACTCGCGTCGTCATCGTTACAAATGCATTGAACGTGAATTTTATCTGTGATTTATAATGTTTATGTAATTATTAAAATGTGAATTTAAATAAACAGTACAATAAAATACTGGGGCCTACAAATATAAAGCTAAGGTAATAGTAACCGTAGTTTATTGGATGAAATGCTATTACCATCAATAGGTAACGTTATTTATATTCTTACAAAATTATACGTTGTAGAAGTAGATATTATAGATTCGTTCGTTATTCGTTGTTTCGTTTGGCGTTTATTTTATTATGTATAAGGCTTGTTTGTGGTTAAACATACGTCCTGTCAGCTATTCCCCTCGTGCTATATCTTAGTCACAAAGTGGTACTATAACTCCACCGGGCACCCCCATCTTAGCCTGTCATTTAGTTGAACTAAAGTTAAGTTTTAGGTACCATAAACACGCTCGCAGGCACTTCTTAGTAGAGTCACCCAAATATTTGACCCGCTGGAATCAAACCCTCTAAACAAATCCTTTTAAATAGCTACATAATGAAAAAATACTAAACTAATACTTACATTATTATCAGGTAAATTTAAAACAACAACGGCTGGACCGATTTGTATAATTTTGGACTTGAATGCACCTACCATACAATCTCTGCACCACCCTAAGGTTGACTGGTAGAGAATGCCTCAAGCATTAAGTCCGCCTATGTAAACTGATTTTTACATGAAGTTAAAATAAATAAATAAATAGTTGTGGCAGTCCAGGGAAGGTTTAAATGGTGAGAAGGCGGTGCGAAGTTCGCCGGGTCAGCTATTTGTATAATTATATTCCGATTTCCTTTGTTATATATTTTTGTTCGCAGCCCCAGTGACAATATTTTTCTCAGCTACTTGTGTAAATGTATTCCCTCAAGTCTCACACTAACGTGAATGAAACATAAAATGTACTATTGTGAACAAAACTATAGATACATGCCTATCTAATATTCTATACTAACTTACCAAACCCTTCCTGTAAAACCCTTTTGTAAGGAATTGCAATTGATTAGGTAGGTTTCGGACACGACTATTTGCTTACATAACTTAATTTATTTTATTAATATTTATTTGTATTATTTGACTTAAAACTGCTTTATTAACTCGTCACTGATGTGTTCATGTGTACAGAAGTAAACTAATATATTAGTATTACAGTTGTGAAACATATAATGTACACTGTTGCTTTTAATAAAATATTTACAACGTTCTTATTGGTTTCGTTTCATTGCTTGTATAAAGTCTACAGTAAGTACCTAAATAAGTATCTACATTGAACAAAGCTACATCATAGATACTGAATCATATCATAATCATAGAGATAGTAATATACAAAACGATTCGATGTCTAAAATTAGAGAGAAATTGTATCCAAAAGTAAATTAGGACAAGATCAGTTTATGTGGTATCTATCAGCCATTAAATATTGGGTTCGTTTGCTTCATGGGGCGTACGTCAACGTCGTACCGTACGACAGCATACAGACATAGAACATTCTGCTGCGCATGCGTAGTACAGTATCGCAGTTCTCCGCGCATCTCCGGGCTTGTCAACATTTAGGTCCCGCCGTATTTCGCGCCAGTATCGGTACAACCGCGATAGACGCGCGCCGCTGTGAAAAGCGCTCGATCAACAAACGCTTGGCGCTAGTTCATGTGATCTCATTTATTTCTCTCATATCCTGAAACATTGATGTGAGTTTATGTTTATTTTTATTGTAGATGTATGTTTAATAAAAATAATTTAGTACTGAGAAAGCTGTTCCTATTAGGGTTTAACTTATGATCTCTAAGTTAACTAAAAAAATGAATTTGGTAATTAGTATTTCACTACTTATTGTATATGAAGAGCATTTCTCACTTTTGGACATAAAACATCGGTACCTAAAATATGATTTTAAAGAGAATACAGTTTTGTAATTGCCCTCACGACATCATTCCTGTTTGTTTTCTGAAAACAAAGAGAGTGGATTCGCAAATCGCGAGGTCGTGAAAACATTTCTGTTTATTAATTTATCTCCTACTCCAGGAGATACAGTGAGAGACACTGCACTCTAAATATTTTAAATTTAATTTGATAAGGTGGCTATAACCCGCAGCTTATAATCTAGGTATTTTTAGTTTTTATTTCCTCTGATATCCATCTACCTAGGTATCTGATATATAAAACTAAATAGTAGAAGCACTTGCAGCGGATTTATCGTCGTTTTCGGAAACATTAATTAATAAAAAAAACAACTGCGATAGGAATTAATGTGTGATTAAATGCTGAAAAGTTTCCTGGCGATAATATCACGTTATCTAGAGTATTGGCGCACTCAAAACTCATCGAGCAATTATGGTGATAACAGTCAACAGTCACGGTAGTTGCTACAACCTTCGTCAACACCAAACAACGCAAACAATTTGATAATCACCAAATAAGCTTGTGGTTTAGTAACACGCTTAGCTGTATTAGGTACCTACATGGTGATCAAATTGTGTTTGTGGTAAATAAGTAACCGCCCATACTGAGAATGTAGAATTCCCTATTTAGTATCAAAAAAATTCATTACCGTTTTGCAGTGTTGGAGACTGTTTCAGCATTCACATTAACTTTACATTTAATAAATTTATAGCCGTGATAAAAAATTCAGATAATAATAATCCATCGTTACCTTCGATGACATCAACAATTCTACATATAAATACACTCCCATTTTTGTATATTTCCAAATACCTATATTATGTAAGTAAAATAAACTGTTGTGTAAATCGCTAGACGTAGACCACGGCCAAGCCGTTATTGAAAGCCAGTTTGAAGTATTTATGTTCTGCTCGTAAGTTAAGTGATGATATCATCTAACTTTAACGACGTAATGTTGCAGAAAATACACGTTTTTTGCCAAAGAATTAGATATCATTAAGACATATGCTTGTGAGTATAAAGTCAGGTCTCTAAGTACCATAGGCGCATATACTTCGCATTCTACTAATCCAGCAAGCTCCGATTAGAAACTTATTGGTTGAGTTGAATATTTGGGATGGGTTTCGTAAGCTTATCTCAATAATTTTCATATTTATGATGTCAAATTAAACTATTTGATCATAATATTGACACTTAGCTCAAGTCTACAAACTAAAGCTCAAGGTATCTATAAAGGAGTCCTTTGGGGTTCCAGACGCGCTTCTCGTTATTGTTGGTACAACTTTCGACAGTAGTGATAATTAAAATTGTTCGGTAAAGGTATTTTTACAAGCAGGTAAACCTTGGTCGGAGCTTGGTGTAAGATACAGAAATTGTCGACGTTACTTTGCATTCTCCTTCAAAGTGTGCTAACTGCTAAGTATGATCTCGTCTTAAATGTCGTGTACAGCTTGTTTTCAGGGTAACTGAGCACACAATGAGCGCTAATGTTCGGTAGGTAATGTAGGTGATATTCTAGATTTTAACGTGTTACGTATCTTTGGAAACAATAGATACTTAATCCAAAGAGTTTACTGTCTATTGTTTTGCCTATGATCGATGATCCTCTTCAGACCAGAAAACTTGCGTCTGCCATACCGATTGCACTTCTGAAAAGTCGGGCCGTTTTGACATACAGAATTATGATTTTAGCCACTTCTCACAAATGTCCGTTGGATATTGACGTCGCTTTATTGAACATAATATCTAAGTACCTAGATACAGTAAAACGGGGTGAATCGAAACTTAAGGGTGAATAGAAACAACATTTTGTAACTGATTTTAATTAAATTATTACTTAGTAGGTCAGAAAGGATTCTAGATTTGTCTATAATACAATTTAAAGTATAGGGTCCTTCATGGTAACAATCAATTATCTATACACTTTGCTATAAAATCAGTTTCTAAGTTTTGTTTCTATTCACCCTTAAGTTTCCATTCACCCCGCTTTACGGCCTAGTTAAAGTATGATCACATCACATAGCACTTTCGTATTTGTCGCATACAAAACTTTGTGCATCGGGTTATAGTAGGCTTTGTATATCTGGTTATAGTAATTTATTTAAAACAAATAACAACACCGCCATATGAAGTTTATTCATGGTATCCAATAGGTTTCAGACCAACAATTCTGATGCAATCTACTGCACTGTCTTGTAGTAGGTCACTCACACGGGTAGATATTAATATTATCTGCATGTGTAAACAGCTGGACAAGGTAAATTATTATATTATCATGACCGTAGTCATACATGAGTGTTAGTCTAAACAACCCCCTTGCCATGAACTGTTAAAGCAGAACAGTTTACGTTGTAGAAGCGAGACGTCGCATTACACTGAACGTAGCGGCGTCTCGCTTCCACTTCATAAGCTGTCCTTCTTCAAGAGTTCATGGTAAGGAGCTGTGTAGTTTAACTTAGTACCTACCTTCGGCGTTATGTAAATCTCGATGCGTTTGGAAGCCGCTTTGTAAAAGTTTATACATAGTTATATGTTAAGTTTAGTGTACATCATAGCACACTTATTTTACTAAACATAGTAAGAACAATATAAAAACGTCCAGGCCTAGATAAGCCGAACAATTCTAAACCTTATTCTGCGACTGAGTCTACTCACTACATATTTATCTTACCTTTAAACCTAGGAATCAAACTCGAAACCGCACGTTTAGATGTCGCGTTTATAAATCACTGACGTGACTAAAAAAGGATAAACTTCAGTCGATTTTTACCTAATTCAGAATCTGAACTCACTGCATCTTATACAAATTCAGTACAGTATTCTAGATTGTATACATACATGTTAATAGGCAAACAGTTAGAATTATATGTGCTGTATAAGCTTTCTTCTAATACTTAGCGCCTAAAAATATCTTCAAGTATATGTAGGTACCTATTCAAATATAGAAGTAGGTACACATAGTAACTCTCCACGTAGTTAAGTGGAGGCACCTTCACTACATACCTAGCAAGCTCAGTATTGTAGCTGGCAGGGAAAGTTTATGCAGAACATTTAGCTATCAACTCTAATATAGAAACTTGCAAGGCCGTTCACATTCTGTCTAGTTTTTCGCACGCTACCACACTTTCGCGATTTCCCTCCATTTGTAGATAATATATAAAGGTACGCCATAGAGATATCGAAACTGTACGAGTTCTTATCATATGAATATGTATGCAATTAATTAATACATAGAGAACCTTTATTTGCCAAAGAAATATCTTTAATTCTCAATTATTGTCTATTTTCTTACACTAAAATAAAAACATCATCGTTGAAACATTAAAATAAAATATGTTTTATTGTCTAATTGCTGGGAAAGCTAGTAAACGGAAGCAACGAACCCGCTAGATATAGGCCTGATGATGGCAATAGGCTCCCTGCATTGGATGGAACTTACGATGCGCAGCAAAATGTGTGCAAATCTGTCTATAGACCGCTAATAAGATTATTCAAAATTGGACCACAATTGATGGAGAAATTTTTGAACGTACATACAGTCAAAGATAGAACCACCTCCTTTTTGAAATCGGTTACAAATAGAATACACACTTTAGTAAGTAATTGTATGTTATGCAAACATTGTGCACACATTGTCTGTAAACACGAACCTGTTATAAAACTCTACATACAGTATTGCAGCTCTTGGCGTCTTATCGCCCAAAAAAATGTCGTGTTTTGCATTTACGAGCAATCCAAAGGATATCAAATCTACGTAATTTTTAAATTTTTTCGTAAATAATCGTGTCAAACTGTACTTAAATCGTTTTATAGTAGCTTTGTTCGTTCCTTACTGATGCGGGGCGAAAGACAAGGGCTACCCTAATACAAGGGGGCGATATCTGATGTGCTGCCCTCTGGTGATGTAATGGTGCCTATTGGGTAGAGTAGCGGCACGCGGCACGCTAATACACAAAATCACTATGTGCGTTTATATTTGGAGGTTCTTGCTAGGCAAATAGTATCGACCATGTTGACCAATATGAGCTGTAAATTTGCTTTTGACTCTTCAGAGAGACTTGCAGCAAAGTAAAAATAAACAATGAACTATAAAGTCTACAAACACAGTATTTGCAGATACTGACTCGTCTCTTAACCTACCATTTTGCCTTTTCTTTCTTTTAATGGATGTAGGTAGATACCAAAAACAATTAGTAAGTCAAACATCCAAACATAATAGATTCTTCAAGGCTCCCTTGCGGTCCCCTCCCCGTCCTGTCACGCGCCCCTTTTACTCCTCCATGTAATTTTTATTGCGTTCCTACAAAAAATAGGTTGGAAGTTTTCTACAAAATGTGTAGTTTTGACTCACGGGCTCACGGCTACATTTACTTACACTTATAAATTAAATTTTAAATTTATTTTTAATTGCTTTCTTATAGTTAGTTCTTACGACGAATAAATCACTACCTTTTATGTAGTTCTTGTCCTAGATGTAATAAGATTATTAGTAATAAGTACATAACATAAGTACCCTACGACACAGCTATTGACTCAATCCTGCAAATCTTCTGAACGCATTTGTATTTGTCACTGAGAATAACGATTAACGAGTTCAGACAAAATTCTAATAGACCCCATAAAAGTAGCTTGGGCCCGGGGCGGGGTTATATCCGCGAACATTAGATTCGGATTCATGCTAGCTACGTTCAGACATTGTAATGCTGACATAGCATTGGTCATCTTTACATGACATCATTTGTTACATATGATATATAGTTTTATCAGTATCTAAAGACTTAACACATTATACACACAAATCACGTTTCAAGATGAGCGTGGCAATGAGGTGCCTACTATTGTGCCGTTTTCGACCAGCATAATAACAATAATGTTATGCATAACATACAATACATGACTTGCTATCGAATGTTATCAAGTGATACCCATAGCCTTCTAGCAGAAAAGCAGTATATTTTTTTGATAAACTAATTGTTATAAAACGGTGGATAGGTAGTTATTAGGTATCTACTACGATTTTCGAGTTTTATTTCAATTCATTCCAGTCACGCAATGAAAGCTAGTGAGGACGTTGCTGTCTATTGAGGGGAAGTAAATAATATGAGCTAATATTAGCGGTGTATAGTTATATTTTTATAAGAATGACTCATTGTTGGAGGACATTTTATGCGAATGGTAATAGGAGTGACGTCAGCTCGGTCACTAGGACACGTTATATTTTGTATGGAACACACCTTCAGCCAGGTTCCCCATTGCGGTTAAAAGTTATCTAATAGGAGAGTACACTGTTAGTATTACGTATGTGGCGTATATAAGACTGTGAATCTGAATTTACAGTTAAAACTCTGTAATTGACAAATACATAATACTTCATTGATGTCCTTTCTTTTTGCCTTGATAAGATAAGATATCTACTCTACATGTGTTGTTATTTTTATCAAAGATACGACGACGACTGCTCAGATATGAGAAACGAGGTGCAGTTGCAGTTTTAAAAGGAAGCAATTTCTGAAGTATTCGCCTGAATAGGTCTATGCGTAGTGTAAACAGAGCTTGAGCATGCAGTCGGGAGCTTTGACCGGAATTGTAATATGGGTTAAAGCATTAAGTAGGTCGGAGAGGTGCCACGCCGGCGGCCCCCGGTGTACAACTGGCACAAATGTGCAAGTATAAGTGTGCGTATTTTGTACATACTAAAACTATAAAGTTCGTTGTAAAAAGACTATGAAACCAGTTTTGTTATTCAAATAGGTTGCTTAGTATTGCTTCTAGTGAATAGCCAACATATGACTATGTAAATAGCTGTGATAAAGTAATATTTCTATGAATAGACAAAGTGTCCTTGTAGTTCTTTAAAAGAATACGCACTGCGTCTTTTTAACATTCTTACAGTTAACAAAGCAACTTATTCCAATACGTTGTGGTGGGTACGGACAATTCTATCAAGGGCACCCCTTTGTCTACTACATGCCAATTTAAAGCCTAAAACCCCTAAACTAATCGCCCACGTTTATGTAGTTTAGTTTTAGAGGTCTTCTTGCTAGTCCTGTGCTTGTTAACGAGGTTGCCAAACAGTGAAGGCAATACTTATTTGATTATAAGATATAACCCTTATTATAAGATAAATTAAGTTTAAAATATTTCTTTGCAAAATTACCGTAAGTAAGTAGGTGCCGCCTATTTAATTACAGCGGTACAGCATCAGTACATTCTGTTCAACCTTTTGGAGAATACGTGCCTAGTGTCTTGATATTGTACAGTGACCATAATTACGATTGATTATATTGTCATAGGTCGAACAGTCTACGAAATTATGCAAGAGTTGGTTCATGGTGTCTTAGAACAAATAAACTTGGTGTACGATCAGCCTTGATCTGTAGGTCAGATCATTTAGTCTAGATCTAATATGTCAGGGCACCCACAGCGACAAATCAGCGGAGGTGTAATAGCATATTGTTACTTCTGAGCCCCCACATGCTTGTCAAGTCAATTGACAAATGAATTTGCGCATTTACATCCACATTGTCTTCAGGAATAGAGCGGCAGCCAAGGTCAGACAGGACTGCCAAATCAGGAATTATCTCATATCCTTATTATAATACAGCTACATAATATTCTCTGATCTGTGTTACCCACACAACCATGAGACGTAGGAGGCAACAACTTTAGCACATCTATCTAGTTACCTACAAAATGTAAGTTTGGAATATCAGCTGATGTTTACAGCAAGTTGCCGTCAAATCGTTTCGTTGGCAAGGTCAGTGATGTAATTGCCGCTTTTAGCACTCGAACGTGAGCCACTACGAACCGCGTTATCCTACGAATATAGGTACATACTAACATTTACAGATATGTATGTTTGTTTTTGTATGACATCATCCCTGTCGGTCCTTCATTAAAACTGATATCTAATTAGCTATAGCCACTTGATCATATTAGTGAATAAAATAAGTGGCTCCCTATTTGTTACCTATGTTTGGTAATGTCTAACGACTAGTTAGTTTCGAACTTTCGCTGTTCTTTAAGTTGTATTCTAACATGATATCCAGGACTGACTACGTGGCGTCATGCCATGAAAATGGCTTTAAGAGCAAAGAAGTCACGAGTAATGTGAAAGTCGTACCGTAATCGATAGCGCTCGGTCAGTTTCTTCTCTAGGCGGGCTGACATTATGCTAAACAATGCTCCTAAGAGTCATAAGTACACTATTTTATTCGATTCCGGGCGTGTAGTATTTATTGTATTAAGGCAGATTTACGTTTGTTCATATAATGTACTTAATATTACGAAAAGGATCGTGAAAAAAGACACGAGTAAAATAAACGCGGTCATAGAAGCTGCTAAAAAGCATCGGGCCGTTAGTAAGTTTTTTGAGCTGACTTTACTATCGCGTTTTGATTTGGTTCACGTCATTTAAAAAGATCTAGCTAGCTCAATTAGACAACCAAAGCAAACAATTATAAGTAGTTTTAGGAAATAGCTTTATAAATAGTAATTAGGTAGTCTTTTTAGTAACGAAAAAGAATACGACGATCTGATTGGCATTGGATAAGCGATTGGGCTGCAGCGCCAAGGGTTGCGGGTTCGGTTCTCGCACGGGGCGAAAAATTTTGCGAACCGCAGATGTTTGTTCCGAATCTGGGTATTTATGTATGAAATATTTCATATTTGTAAAACGCACCTACAGGAGAAAATCCTAATGTGAAGCGACGTTTTTTTTTTTAAAAAGTTAACTTGTTCTCTATATTTTAGTTTCAACACCTTGTTTATTTGATTCCGTTTAAAATTGCTTCAGTGGTTCTAGTTGGTTACTATTTCAAGTTTATTTATCTATAAGTCAAATTTCACGTGTGTTATTAATATCGCTCTAATTTCCAGTTTACCAAGACATCATGTCTGAGGGTGCTCAAGCAGTAGACGTTGCCGTGGAGCAGGTGACGCAGGAGGTGAAGGACGTCAAGCTGGAGAATGGGACTGCTCCCGGCGCACTCAACGGAACGTCCAACAAAGGCGAAGGAACCATATCACTTAAGGTAATTCAATTAAGTGGTGGCACCGTGATCGAAATTCGACCATAATTTCTTAGAGGTAGGTATAATTTAGCTTGCTGCACATCGTGGCCAATCTCAAAAACCTCCGAGGTCCATAAAAAGGTTATTTTAATACCTAGATAGGTATACCTACCTATACATGAGTAAATTTGTACTTACTTATTAAATTAATGTACTTTTGCTGTGTGAATAATTTACATATCCAAAGACAATAAAAGGGATCGTCTTTTCGCTTAGAGTGCCTACTGATAACTTTGGGTTTATAATGATGCATCAATTATAAAACCTTTGCCAGTTTGCCAACTATCCAGAGTCCTTTTGAGATACCTTATTTTGCCTAACAGAGAATAGTTCAACCCCATAAAACAATAAGTAACTAGTAACATGGTACTTTGTGCCTGAGTTACACGGATTAAAAAAGTTCTAACCGTGTAACTTGCATAATAAGGTACCGAGACATAATACTGCTGCACGTCAAGCGACATAAAAACGAAACTTCCGTGCACATGATTTATGGAACAACACGTAGGTGCCTATAAATGCAAGCTAAGATTTTGTAACGATTAAAACTTAATAAGTGGAAAAAGTTTAATCACTAGGTATAAACGTAGGTACCAACAGGCATAGATAAAAGCTATTTACTTCATGCTACAGGTTACCAACTCAAAGCCCTACGAATGCAACAATGAAGGATTTCTAACAAATACGTCTGCTAATCTTCAATTTATCAATGTTCCTCACAAGCTAATGACCTGCATTTTTTTCCAGGACGCATTCAAAGCTTTCTCTAAATTCGGTGATCCAAAATCAGATGGCAAAACGATAACTCTGTCACAAAGCGACAAATGGATGAAACAAGCGAAAGTGATCGATGGCAAGAAGATCACTACCACAGACACGGCTATTCACTTCAAAAAGCTTAAGTCCCTGAAGCTGGGCATCGATGACTATCAGAAATTCCTCGACGACTTGGCTAAGAGTAAAAAGGTGGAGTTGGATGATATTAAAAAGAAGCTTACTAGCTGTGGACAGCCAGGCGTCTCATCACACGTAAGTCAACAACATACACCTGGTTCAACCCATTCTACTACCTATACGGTACCTATCTATCGTATACCTACTATACAACATTAGGTATACCTACCTAGTCACCTAATAGTAACATGGCGTTTAAGATTTCCATTAGGAACAATACAATAATTTTCCTCGACGTAACACATACTCAATAAGTACCTACCTACATGAGAAGTATTGCTGGATGATTAATTACAAACATAAGGTAACTACTGAATTCTAATGTTTTGGTAATGAATAATAGATAATAATATATCGGCTCTGTCTATCATGTCTACCATCATGACAGACTCATTGACCAAGTAGTGTGCAGCGTAACTGCGTAAATTACGTACAATTAATTATCTACGTAAGTCATGTTAGGTACCTAGTATAATGTTCTTGGAACAATATTCAATATTAGAAGTAGCTGGAATACACCACTAAATTCGCGTGCTGTCAAAGCTCTAAACATCACACCGTCTCGACATTAAAGTCATTCATTATTTAAGGATAAAGGAGATTCTTTAAGGGTCGAGAGTAGAGAGTAAGAAAGGTTAGTGGCTAAAAGTTAGCGACTCCTACATCCAGAAATTAGTTATTTACGACTGACGATGATAATGAATATACATCTTTTAAATTTATAAATTCCAGGTGACTAAATCGCCAGCGGCCGCGGCAGCCGTGGATCGTCTGACGGACACTAGCAAGTACACAGGATCCCACAGGCAGCGTTTCGACGAGACCGGCAAGGGGAAGGGCATCGCTGGCAGGAAGGACGTCGTCGATGCCTCCGGCTACGTCTCCGGGTATCAACACAAAGACTCATACAACAAATCCCATTAATAAGGGAAATCGTCACTGGGGCTTACCTCAAATCTGACTGCTACTTATGAGCGGATTATACCAATGAGAGCCAGTATAACAATTTATGAAAGGAAAATTATTTTAATAAAATCGTCAACGTCGTGCTTTTCTATACGTTAATAAAGCTTTTTGGAATCCTTAAGAAAATTATTAAACTTTTTTCTTAAGTACGTGGTACTAGATTTAATGCATTTAACAATTTAAAAGCTTTGTATGTTGTGCAGAAAACCATTCCTTCCTAGAAACTAAATGTAATTAGAAGAGTAAGGTCGAAGATTCCCGTTAAGAATTATCACTGACTATTTTTGTGTAATCTGTTTATCTAGTCGTGTGTAGAATTATCTTTACTAAGGTTTTAAAATTTCAATATATTTTTAAAATTCATGTAATGATGATTATATTTCATTGCATTTTAACTATTGTAATTTCCTAAAACTAATACTAAATAAGTATTGTTATAAATAGTACAAAACATCTTCTATTTGAATGAACAAGTACCTAACGTATATGTAATAAAGGCAACTTTAAAATTACATAAGTTTTACCCTCGTTTAGGACTACCTATTTAAATAAAACTTTTACAGTGTCATATTTAGATATCATAAGTGCACGGTTGTTTATAAGTCGATAGGTTTTATTGGTTATCAATGATAATATTGGTAAAACGTTGCCTTGGTGGCCAATAGCTCAGGAACGAATTTATTAAATTTGACAAAGATTTACCAATCAGAATGCCCTGGATTTTTAACAAGACCAATATTTACAAAATTTTATACCTGTGCCTAGCTTCAGCAAGATGAAATGAAATTGTATTGCAGCCAATAGTTTTAGATCATAATTATTGTCTATTACATTTTGTACTTCGTTTTCTTTAAGAATGTTTTAACGGCGCTAATTCATTAACAATTATAGTATCTCTTGTATTTACCGGGCACAAGGCGACGCAATACCTACTTACACCTAAGGCAATTGTATCATTAAATTTATTTTGTTATTAATAAAGTACATATATTATTTTCTTGAAAGTTTTCTTTAATCACCCATTTAAGCGTAAATATAAAAAAACAAAAAGGAATAAAGATTAAATGAGATGTCGATTGGTACAATTTATTTGACTTATAACTACAAATACATGTGTAAAGCACTAACATTTCATGAAATAATTAATAATCAATTATACATGGTATTATTATATGGTGATACTATAATTTTATTCACTGCAAGCAAATAACCTAAGACTTACTTCACGTCATGTTCGATTATTATAGTTAAACTATACAATATAATTATAATAACACAAACATTGACTTCTAGCACTTACTACCATCCGATATAATAATATATTTTTAAATAACATAACAAAGAAGAGAATGCAAGAGATTTGAGAATAGGTACAGATACTTGTGCACGTCATAATAGTCTACGATAACACGACTTTCCTGATATGTGCCAATGATTATTGCAGTAGGTACAATCAACTATTTTCTAACGACGAAGTATTATACTATAACTAATGTTGATTATTGTCGATTAAACAATTTATTTGAATAATGAATAACTCGCATGTGGCGCATTATTTTATGTGGAGTGCATTTTGGGAGGACAATCAACTTATCCTTGCTATGGATGTAAGTCTCTCCTATAAACTGAAATAGATCGAAACAGTCATACCAATTATATCAGCTTTTTAAAAATTAAACCAAAGAAAACAAACCTATCCTATGACTATTAATGATTATAGGACTTGCTATTGTTTTATTGATGGCTAACTTAACTACCGCGTTAAAGTAATTATTATTGTATTTCTTCATCATTAAAAAATACTGCGAACTACGTAATAACATTATTTATTATTACGACTACTTTTAGTCAAACGTCTAAAAAATGTACTGTGATTAATGTATTTATAAAAACTTTCCACTCGTAGCCTATCCGTAGTCTGAACTATTCAACTATGTCAACACAAATCAGCAAAGTCGTGGTATTCGTTAACACTATACTTTTTATTATTTATAAGTATTTAGAACACACGCCATGTACTATCAACATGGAATGTTGCAGTAAACGTAAGGCCCCTCCACCACCGTCACTCATTTACTTCATGAAATGTATTTATTTATAGTTTGTATAAGTCAAATCGTCTTAGTAATAAAATAGTTTTGATCGCACGTCGTATAAATTACGCATCTATACATATTTGACTTATCCTTGAATTGAACTTGACTGACCTTAATCTTTGTTATAGAATATAAATGATTTTACATTAAATGAGTGACGACGATTTAACAGATAGCTATTTAGAATCAATTTAATAAAATAATTAAGTCAGTCTAGAATTCTGAAGTGAGGCAATTTCTCCGCTTTTATTCTAATAATAATAATATACTCTTTTATGCAATACATTAATAGGGCGCGGGATATAATTTACAAACATTCAGCATACCTAACTCATAAATAAAAATATGTTAATATCATGAATGACAATGTAAATTTACCAGGCTTTATAATGTATCCATATATTTAGGTTATGGTCAACAACTTGTATCACATGCTAATTAATTAAGTTTAAACGAAAAGTTTCAATTAGATTACATTTGGGTTAATTATATTTTACGCATGAATATCTCATTACGTTTAAAATATTTTACACCTTTTTAAGAAATCAAATTTTAATATAATCATCGAGTTATCATATTTGCCAAGTCATTACGTCAAATATTTTTAGAAAATATAAATATTTACAATTTGCTAGCTGAAGTTGTATATTTTAAAAATCATAACAAGCGGAAAAATCATGATAATTTAATATTCCAATCGTTAAAATTTCTGTACGAAATATACAAACCTAGAAGATAGGCAAAATAATATATGTAGACCTTTTTAAATAATACTCTTTCTAAATTTTGAACATCTAACATACTAAATGTTATTATAAAGAAGATAAGAATAATCTCATGGCATTTTATATTATTATATATTTAGAGTTACTGTAAATTAAAGAAGAATGTTAGAGATGATTTGTTTATAAACAACCACTATTATTATTGCTCAAGTGAAATAACTTGATGAATGAACTGTTTTTGGGGTTAGAGATTCCTCCTGGATAATATGTGTAATAATTGTAGCATACATTTATGACCAAAGTAAACAATCTGATTATATGGTATTCCAAGAGTTGCAACTCAGATACAACAACATATTTATATATGTTTACATAATATATTACAATGTGGCAAAATTCATTATTCACTTACAGTTGCATCGTCCATTGCCTTTGTTATGGCGAAACTTAATTATCTACACATTATTCGATTTATAGTTCCCCTCCGAATATACTTTAGGTACAAATAACACAATATCAATGCCAACTAATCACAAAATTAGATAAACTCGGCTCTATATTGAGATGGTTAAAATATACTTGGCAGAACCAAGTTCTTATAACAATGGTATATATGGAATTGAGAATTTTCTATACATATTTTCTAGTCATACAAATTTTATCACAAGTCAAGTGACACGACGACTATTACATTGGGCCCTCGATCGTACTCACTTTCATAGCAAAGTAATAAACTGCGCGACCACCCAAGATGAAGGCCAGAAGGAAACCTCCAACATAAGCCACATAAATCCCACCTCCATGACTCTTAGCAGCAGAGAGAGTCCCAAGCGTGATTCCCAAGGCGATGGCGAAGAACACGAGAGCTACCACAGCGAACGCGGTCCCGCGGACACGAGCCATGCGCGCTCCCACCGATGAAACTTTGCGGCAGTGGGGACATCGCACTGGTGCATTTTTCAACAGTTGATACTGGAAATTATTACAAAAGAAATTAAGATAACATTAAATATGCAAATGTAGGTGTACTATACAGTTCTGCCTACCTCTTCGGTGGTTACAGGTGGGATAATATTACACTATGTATTTCTAACTTTAATGCTAACAGCTTAGGGCCTTATCACACTAGCGGTTTGCGAGCGACTGCGGGGCGGGGCGGGCGCACAGCGAATGCGTCGCGAACACGCCGCGGCTGCACAGCGAAGACGTCGCGGACGCGTGGCAAATTCGTTTTCGTCGCGTGTTTGTAACAAGTTAACGACATTCAAGACACTCAGTAACAAAATGCATTCCGACGAGAAGACACTGCTGTTGGCTTTGTTACTTTGAAGACGCTGGAGACGAAAATGAAAGCATCGTCGAAATTGGGAAATCCGCTGCGCATGCGCGGCGTGTTAGTTGCGCGCCCGTAACGTATTCGTTGCGCGCCCGCTCCGCTTTGAGGACGCTCGCAATCCGCTAGTATGATAAGGCCCTTAGGGTACAAACAAACACATTTATCAGTATTAAAAAAGGGTCCTAAGTTATTTTTTTTAAATACATTGTAGTGTAGGACTAACAACAAATCACACAAGTTAAAAACATGACTTTTAATCCATGATTACTAGTTTTATCTGAGCACAAATTTATAAATGTGTATTTATAACAAGATAATGTATAGTCACAGCAGGACAAAATATACAAAGGAATATAATATAAACAATGACAACAAATCTACATTTGTGTCAATAGATAAGAACAATATTTGACTAATGATTATTATCTTTATTAGTGAAGTATTGTTGCTGTAAACAAAATAGCATTTATGTGTCATTTATCTGTCATCATAAGAAGTTTATAATGAAAACATTAGCAATTTTTGCCAATAATATGTTTGCCCTGCAGTGGGACGATCATGGCTGAAATAAATAAATAAATATGTTTGCAAAGAAACTAAGTATTTCTTGTCAACCAGCTAGTTGACTGCAAGGTCTGTTAGAGGTTACCATTCATTATTTGAATTGTACATTATTATTAAAAGCATAACAAGTTGCAGTATTGAATAGATTTCACAGATAATGGGTTTGTTTTTTACCTACCTACATATAGTGAATAAAGTTAAAAACAAAATATTCTTCAAATACATAACATTAATTACCAGAAATGTGTCTTGACAATGAGCACAGATGACCCTGCACATGCCAGGGAGGGTAGGCACAGGAGGAGTCACAGGTGATGGTGCCAGATTAATAATCCTTTTGCAGTCTGCACGGGGGCATGCGATTCGCTGCGATGACGACTTGCAAATTAACAAGCAATTGCAAGGGCAGCGTACATATTTCTTGCCAGGTGGAGCATTCCTGATAGGCTGCAAAAATATAATTCATATAAAATGTATCCATCTTATAGATCAACATAAAATACATTTCTAAGTCCATGAGTCATTATGCTAATTAATAACTAGAAGTCATGAAAAACAAACTACTTGATAAGAAAAAGTAGGATATGACCAATGAGATTGGTCTTGATAAAATAGGACTTTGTTACTGATAATATATATTTCATTAAACCGACATACCGTAGCTTCGCTGCATTCTGAACATTTGACAACATGTTGTTCTCTCTTCCCTGATATGTCGATCATAGCCTGGCAAACGCGACATGTTACCATAGGCGTTCCTGCTTGCTGGTACGGCGGAGGAAGCTCGTCAGGACCAATTGGAGATATTGTGCTGACATTTACCTCCTCTGTCATAGAAAAACATTACATTCGCGTGTTATAAAGTTAGAAATACGTAACCAGTCATGTAATAACTGGAAAAAGTGTTGCACAACTGGAGCGTTTCGATCGGCTACGTAGTGGCTGCTTCGAGGCATATTTAAGTATTGTTTAATGTTTAGCAACAAAAATCACAATATCAGTTGAATCATCAGCTGTCAAAACAATAAAACCAATTAAAATACCTACTCACCATCCCTTAACAAAGGTTTATTTTCACTTTGACCGTCTCCCATTATGCAGAAAGAAACATATAATACTTATTGATGTTTTATGCAAATGCCCAAATAATTAAATCACGATTTTTGACGCAAATAATTAAATAATTATGTACTCGTAGTGCAATCCTCGAAACTTGATTTTAATTTTTTTTTAAAGACTTGGATACATACTACACAGACAGAACACAGTCAATAGATAAAAGATAATCCATTTCATACCTACTAACATGAAATGACTTTGATAAATTAATTTAATTATTATGTGATACCATGGCAATCTATAAAAATTTGATACATTCATTAATTACAGATTTTTAATTTATATCATTATATTTTCAGTATCTTGGCTCAAACTACGGATAGCGAAAATTTTAATTGTTTGACACTCGAATAGTTTTTAACATACTATTTTATTTTAGTGAGTTCAGTTTTGAAGAGCCAACGCTTTGTATGAAATGGTTTAAATACTTCACTTCAAAACTCAAAACTATCTCTTAATAAAATTTACTTCTTAGCGATAAAATTAAGTATTTATAATCTGTTGATCGATATGTGTTTTGTCTTTCATTTATGGGCTGGCTGGGATATAATCGCAAAGCGACAAAGCCTTTTAATTGAATAAAAAGAACTAACTCCGTATCCAACTAAATTTGGTTATAAAATAAATTTCAATCTTTTAGTTTGTATTGGTGATCGACTAGATTAGAAGAAATTTAGAACGGTTTCGGTCGACAACTAAAGTCAGTTCGTAACTGCTAATGTCATACTTCACAATTACAGATGACACTGACAGTCATATTAGTGGATATTTTTGAAGTGTCGATAAATTAGGTTATGTCTATACATGTGATATATGTGCAAATGAAATAAAACCGTTTACAATAATATTGTTATTGAAATGGCAAGTAAAGTACATAAAGTGCGTTACTATAATGCTAAGCCACAGCCTATAAATTGTGTCTCATTTAACAAAACGAGTAAACACCTCGCCGTAGCAAGGTTAATTTTTGTCAACATTAATATGATTCTTTATACTTCTATTTTTTAAGTAAGCTAATTCTTGTATACATTTTTAGAGGAGATGCATCTATCGAGATATATGACATAAAATACTCGCCGTATCTCATAAAATTCATTCCGGGTGTAGAAAATGGTTCTATAGAAGCACTAGGTTGGGTGAAGGATAGATTGCTTTCGACTGGTCTCGGAGGTGCCTTGATTGAATGGGACCTCGAAAAGCTGTGCTTGAAAACTACAGTGTTGCTCACGGGCTATGCAGCTTGGTGTCTGGATGTAAATACAGATAATACTCTAGCAGCAGTAGGAACTGAACAAGGATACATGAACCTATACAGTGTAGAAAATGATGAGATTACCTACAAGAAGCTATTTGATAAACAAGAGGGAAGGATATTATGTTGCAAGTTCAACAGTACTGGAAATGTACTTGTTACAGGTATTACTCCTTATAAAAAAATGTTTAGTTACTTGATTAGAATCTTGGTGTGTTACATATTCAGAAAATTTGGTTAGAAATATTCCTTTTAAACATGATTATTATATTTCAGGTTCAATAAACACAATTCGGGTTTGGAATATTGAAACGGGTCATGCTATAACCCGCATGTCGACTAGTCGCCGAGGCAGAGAGGTTATTGTGTGGTGCCTAGGTGTTCTCTCTGATAACACCATTGTGTCTGGTGACAGTCTGGGTAGACTCATATTTTGGGACAGTACTCTCGGTGATCAGGTAGGATCATTTGTTTAATTCTCAATTCAATTTTATAATAATAAATATAGCTAAGTGGCATGAACATTGGCTGGAATTCATGTGCATACTATTTAATATGAATTAGTTGTCAATTGCTAAAACGGGAAAGGAAAACATTGTGAGGAAACTGGAAATCCATGTCGGAGCTGAGTTATAGGTTTTTGACTCATTGGCTTACATTGAAGCTATGTATTAAACCAGTATGTGGTAACTTTAATTTTAATGTGTATAAAACAGGTTTACCTACAACCAAAAATAAGAAATCCCTTAGAAAAGAAGGTATTGATCTATCTATATTATATTGTTATTTGTTAAAGTAACTTTTCAAATTCCAGATTGAGTCCTACTCAACTCATAAAGCAGATATATTATCAATAGCAGTATCTGATGATGAGAAGAGTCTGTTCTGTAGTGGAGTGGATCCAGTCATCATGAACTTTATCAAAGTGAACAAGTATACAGAGAAGCAGACTGAAGCCCAGTGGGTGAAGAATGTGCAGAGAAACATTCATGAGCATGATGTCAGGTAAACCTTTAGTTAACTTTTTATAAATGGGTTAAATTCTGAAGTATTTACCATGTTTTTAGGTTTGGTTAGTCTGTAAAGAAAGTTAGAAGCATGATGCTACTCTCCATAGAGCACAGCCACATTACTGATGAGTGTTGAGTTATACTCTCTTGGGAAGTTTGGCAGAAAGGAGTTTAATGCTTTTTATGAACTGCAAAGATATTTTTTTGCAAGTGACCGAAATCCAAGATATTTGGTCTAAGCGTCAATTCACACGTACCACAACCACACCACAGCCACAACCACACCACAACGACGCCATGTGGTCGGGCGTATATTTTGAATTGAAAATGAATATTACAATTTACACGTACCACATTTTGACTTTGTTATCGACCACCCGTGTAATAGGAGTGGGCGTTAATTCAACGAACGGCTTTTTTTAACTGTTAATCTAATGTTAACGAATTAACAGCTTTTTGTTTACTGCAAAACCCGCTAAATCTATCAACTGTGTCATTCAACGATTTTGGCAATGCGCTTTTTTTATTATCTCAACGAAAAGGTATTCAAAAGTCGCTAACGTAATCTGAAGCTGCTAACGCAAAACCAGCTAAAATTATCTATTTCTTCTGCGTTGAAACAACGAATAGAACTCTTTCATTCTGCGTTGTACTGAGTTGCCGCGTGGTTGTGCGAAAAATTAAAATGTCCGACTCCGAAACTTTTGACACGGATATGTTTATTGAGGAGATTCGCAATTCGCCATGCCTTTGGGATCAAAGGACAGAGGAGTATTCCAATCGCATTTTAAAAAACAAAGCATGGGAAAACCTTTGCATGAAGTTTTATGAAGATTTTGATAGTAAGGAGACAAAAGAAAAAACAAGTGTGGTAAGTTTT
Organism: Abrostola triplasia; assembly: GCA_946251915.1. Lineage (NCBI taxonomy): Eukaryota > Metazoa > Arthropoda > Insecta > Lepidoptera > Noctuidae > Abrostola > Abrostola triplasia. Next base: position 7,070,192 of record OX276433.1, read on the forward strand.
TTAATTAAGTACTATTTATTTATGAAACCGAGTATAATACCTAACAACACCATTCACACTTTATTGTACTGCCACGATAATTCACCTGCAGGGCTCACAAACTAGTCGGCAAATTCATTTCTAACAGAATCTGCTCGAATGCCGTCATGATTTTGATCAAAGGAATGCATTCGTAACAAATTTGAAGTTATCGATAAAGTGTCATCGAATTTATAGACATCTCGCTTGCGTACTATATTATGTAATACGACACATGCTTTCACTATGTCTGTTGTAAATTCAACTGACACGTGAATTGGCCTATGCAATATTCGCCATTTGTTTGTCAAAATTCCAAAGGAACATTCTACATATCTTCGTGCTCGTGATAATCTATAGTTAAAAATACGTTTTTTCATTGTTAATTGCTTGCCGCTGTATCATCATCAGCCGGAAGACGTCCACTGCTGAACAAAGGCCTCCCCCTTAGAACGCCACAAAGAACGACAGCTTGTCAATTCCATCCACCGGTTGCCCGCAATTCTGACGATATCGTCGGTCCATCTGGTGGGAGGCCTGCCAACGCTGCGTCTTCCGGTTCGTGGTCGCCACTCGAGAACCTTTCTTCCCCAGCGGTTATCGGTTCTTCGAGAGATATGGCCTTATATATGCCGCTGTATGGTCGCAGCAAATGTTTGTGTAACCCAAAGGCTTCATCGCCAATGAATACCATAGGCAAGGGCCTACCTACAGGGGTAATTGCTTGCGGTCCAGGTAGATCTAAATCATTTCTTTCCATTGCATCATATAAACTGCAGTCCCTCCAAATAGTTGAATCAGAAGTTTTACCGTAGGCTCCTATATCAACATACACGAATAAATAATCGGCGTCACATACGGCCATTAAAACAATAGAAAAGAAATGTTTATAATTAAAGAATAATTAACCACTGCGTGGTGGATGAATAATTCTAATATGTTTCCCATCTACAGCCCCTAAGCAGTTTGGAAAATTTGCTTTCTTTTTAAATTTGTTCGCAATATCAAGCCACATTGTTTTATTACATGGTGGTAAATGAATAGGCTGTAATTTATCCCAAATCAGACGGCACACGTCGTGGACAATTTTGCTAGCAGTTGAAGTACCACATTAAAAAAAAACGGCGAGATCTTCAAACGGACATCCCGTTGCCAAATATCTGTAACAAAAAAAAATTTAAAATCAAATAATAATGAAATGGTGTTACAGGGTGTTAGTTACAAAAGGTTGAAATAAATAACACTGGATGGAAAAATCTGCTGTTTCATACATTTAGGTCATGTAGGTATCTTTTCTACAAATTTTAATTTAACTATTATTTTTTCAGCTGTCAACTTACAAAGAAAATGGAAAAGCTTAAAAGACTCTTTCAACGGAGACCTTAAAAAACCGAATTCACAAAGAAGCGGTTCAGCAGGTAGTACGAAGAGATACTACTACTTTAGTCAATTATTATTTTTAAAGCCATTGTCTGAAAATCGAAATACAACATCGTCTCTACCAGTACAAAACAAAAACGATGTCATTGAACAAATCGATAATGAAGACGATAATACTACTGAAACGAGTGACTCTGAAGTTTGGAAGACACCAAAATATATCCAAAGAAATAAAGATGATGCAGAATATGGGTTAATAAAAAAAATAACAAGTCATTTGAGCGATCAAGTAACTGCACATACTCGTACACGGGAACCTGACAAGTCCTGTGACAGTGATATGCATTTTTTGCTATCTTTATACGATAGATTTAAAACCAATCGCGATGATTGGAAACTGAATGCTCAGATAGAAATATTAAATGTAATTCAAAAATATCACACACCTACACGTAATGATAATTCCAGTGAATATGGACAGGGGTATACGACACCAGCTTACCAACCGTACGAGCGACCATCAACGTCTGGGTATCGGCCGGATATGGAAACAGGCGGTCCACAGCTTCGCAATTTGCGTACTACATCCACACCAAGAGATGTTTCAGTGCCAGCATCTCCACTCAGCGTTTCTACTCAGGCTTCAAACTATAATGATCCGATTATAACGGATATTTTCGGAGATTAATTACCTACCTCTGTTGATTTTTGAATGACAAAATAAATAAAAATATATTAAGTATGCTCTTTGTTTTCGCATTCTATCCCCCCTACCACAGTTACGTAATAATAAAGGCCTGAGCAGACCGGATACGTGGCGTGTGCGTAACGTACAGTCAGCGACATATTGACCTACGAAAGTGAAAAAACCACAGCTGATGTCTCTATACGTTTAAAATTAGGTTGAAATTCAGTTGCAGAAATTTTACAGATAAGGGTAGGTCGATATGACGCTAACTGTACATGCATACTGTTGTAATAATAGGAAACTATATGAAACGTGCCCACAATCATAATCTTACTTTTTATTGTTAATGAATTAAGAGGCTAATATTTTTATTTATGTCTTAATTAAAAAGATACATTGTTTTTAATGAAAGTGGCGCTAGTGCCGCAAGCAAAACCAGGTAGGTACGACCTCTTAATTTGCATCTGTATTTTATATTTTATAAATTAATTTCATCAGCCCGGTTAGTCTGTCCCGGTAGATAGAACTAATTATATTTTCAAAGCACTTAAAAATATTTAACTATAAAAACAATTACTCACCTCAATGTCATTGCCAGACGTTCAACAGATGGTATGCTTTTTCTCATGGCCGTCTTTTTTTTGCAACTCACTATTCAGTTCGTTAAACAAGTAGTCAAATGTATTCTTGCTCATTCTAAATTTTTTATAAAATTTCATCTTGAACCTTCGAAGTTTAGGATAATCAGTACGGAATTGGCTTTGACTTTTGTTTTCCAATAAAGGATGTACCCAATAAATTCTATTTCGATGAATACGCTGATTTTCGTCGTCTTCTTCTTATTAATAAAAGCCATAACAAGGATAGCAACAACAATCTTTCCTCCATGACTACGTTCAGTCAAGCCGTGTTACCTCTACTAAAGCTGGAGTATAACTGCACATGACCACGTGTGGTTACCACGTCGCAACAACAGCGACAACGCAACCACATCGACATTTTGTCGGTACCACAACGCAACTGCAAAAAGCCGCTGCGGCACTATTCACACGTAACCACAGCTTGACCACATTATGTCGCTGCGACGTGGTGTGGTTGTGGTACGTGTAAATTGACCCTAAGAGTTGTCAGATTTATTACACCTTGTGTTATAATATTAATATATGATTGGTTCCAGGGGTCTTGTGTTAGATGGTGAAAAATTAATCTCGGTTGGAGTTGATGGCTACCTCACATTCTCAAGCTATCCTCCTAAATGGGTAATGAGATTGCCTCCCATGATACCTTCACCACGGTCATCAGTCTGTAGACGTAAGAAGTTACTATTGTTAAGGTAATGTTATACAGGCACATCTTATATAGCTAATAGATTTGTAATAATAATAAATAGATATATAATTATTATGATTGTATAGATTGGTAAAGTGATGAACTTTGTGGTTTTGTAGGTACAGCAATCATTTAGAAGTATGGAAGCTTGGGTCATATGCAACAAATAACGACGGAAATGTGATGGTAACTAACGTAAATACCAAACAAGATAAAACGAACACAGAAAATAATGATTTTGAACAAGATTCAATTGATATCATCAGTAGAGCTAATAAAGAAAATACACACAAACAAAGTTTAAAACTGACAGAAAAACCTGTTAAGCTGGTGTCCATTCAAACTAAAGGGAAGAAACAGCTACGGTGCTGTGCACTATCACCAAATGGAGAACTTGTTGTATATTCCACAGCCAGTGATGTTAGAATGCTCAAATTGGAAATGGTAAGTTTCTAAATGCAGATTTATTATTCACATGCTAGTTAATGTAATCCAGCTTGCCAAAATCATATCTATTAAGATAAACGATATCTTCTAATTGCAGGATGATGATCAGTCTAACATATCTCTATCCAAAGTGTTAATCAATGGTATTCCGGAAGGGGGGTGCGATCGCATAGAGTTTACAGAAGATTCGCGCACTATGGTAGTTCACTGCGCCGGCGTTCTGCTGGTGATGCAAGTAGACCCGGAGGCCGGGGCCACTCCTGTGCAGACTATCACTTTAGGAAAATGTAAGTGTTTCAACTAAAGTCTATTTAGACTAAACTTTATGTTTTCCAGCGTCGTTCTTTTTTACCTACGATGGAACGGAGAAGGTGTTTATGCGTTTAGGATGAGAGGTTGTTTGTTTGTATGTGTGTGCACAAATGGTTGTTGCCAATTTTCTCAAAAGTGGGTTGATGGGTTTTCGGTAATGTTATATTATGCCAGATATTGTTATATAATGTTTCTTTATTTACTCATTTCTGTCCAGACCTCCCAAAAGCCTATGAATCGTAGTAACATAAATCTGTACAAAGCTAAGTCTTTTTTTCGATGTTTTTATTTCAGATTTAAAGGCCAAGTCTATACTACATCTTTTCATTTCGTCAAGAAGTCCGTCGGGTGTGACATACTTAGTAGTAGCCGACACGGAGGGCTGCATAGCCGTTTGGACGCAGAATACTAAGAAGTTTGAGTTCTATGTCAGCTTACCCCAGTACCAATGTGTGCCGTCCGCGTTGACAGTTGATAGTCAACGAGAAAATCTCATCGTGACTTATGTCGATCAAAAGGTAATTTTAATTACTCTTTATTTATTTTAAGAGATCAAATGCTCAATCCTTCTCCATACGAGAAGAGGCCTTTGCCCTGCAGTGGGAAAGTTATAGGCTGTTATTATTATTTATTTATTTTAATTTAATATCCATTCACATTTACTATATGATTGAGTGTCAAAAAAAACTACACTTAATTGGGCGATAATTTTGTGTAATTTAAATATGTGTAAAATAGTGAATTGAGGACTTCCTCTTTTGGAATTTGTTACAAACGTGACTGTCGATCTTGAGGTTCTTTCCGTGTTCCATGTACGAGTACTAAACTATAGCAATTTATGTTGTGTCCTCCTATTTATTCTATATGACAATAAGTATCAGTAGCTGCCGTCCTATTAAAAGTTGAGTAGGCCACGTTGGTTGAGTAGTCCATTTTGATCATGACGTGTTTGTAACGTGCGACGGTGCGTTTCGTAGATAGTGGAGTACGAGCTGCTCCAGAAGCGCTTCAGCGGCTGGCCGGGCGCGGCGCTGCCGCCCGCCTGGCTAGCGCGGCGCGAGCCGGCCGCGCGCCTGCTGCCGCACCCCGCGCGCGACGCGCTCGTGCTGCAGGCCGGCGCCGGCCTGTGGGTCATGGAGCGGACGCCGCAGGTAGCCAGCGGCATTCATATCATTGCCCATTGTTTGAATAACTTAGTTGCACAGTTCCTTAAATATCGCAGCGTCGTGTCGCACGGTTGGATGAAATTATTATTGAAAATATCTTCCGCATAAAGTCGTTCCTTAAATGCAACCTACAAAAAGCAATAAGTTTACGAGTCTTAAGTCTTAGTGTACGGATTAAAGTTGAGCTGCGGCTTTGAGCTTTCAAACAGCATTTTAAACAGTTAAAAAAAATACGTCCCCTACTTCATCCTTTTTTAAGTCGGTTAAATAGTAGCAATATGTCCCCATGTATCAGTATGTTGTCATCTGTATGTTTACATGCATTTGCATTTGTTGATTCCAGGAGGCATTTGAACCAGTCGCGAAAAAGAAATCGAAACCTGGTGATAATAACGTAGCCTTCAGAACCATCCCTATCAAAGTAAGTATTTTAAATAATTGTATTATATCTATCTATATTTTTATATATTGTATAACTTAAATAATAAATACTGAAACATCGGCTATGGGCGTTCTGCGCTCAGAATAGAAACATTTTGACGATCCGATTTACCTACCTAAGTAGGTACTTACTGTGCTAAGGGTTATGACTTCGAACTCTGCGCGGGACTGTTTTGTTCTGTTTTTGATATTTGGCGGGTGAAGTGCAAGTGAAGTTAAACAATGTCCGTAAAGCTCAATGACTTTGGCTTTTTTTTTATTATTTGAGGTTGTTTAAGTTTAGTCGATTGTAAGGTGTGTAAAGTGTATCTATTAACTGTCATAATTATGTGTTTTATAGTATTTGGCTGACTTCCATTGGCTGGACAACGACGAAGCTGTCACAATAGAAGTTCTGCCTGAAAACATAGTCTCCCAGTTGCCGCCCATTGCTGCTACAAAAAGACATGGATGAAATAAATAAATATTTTTAAGTGTATCTTTTTGATTTATTTACGTATCAGATACAAAAGTGGTTAGCATAACTCCTGTCATATCTTGAAAATGTCAACAATCAACACATAACATCACGACTGTATTCCCTGAAGGGGTAGGCAGAAGTGACTGTAGAGTACACTCACATATCGCCATCAGGGGCAAGCATTTTGCCATCAACCGACACAGACAATAATTATGATCCTTAGGGAGTCGTTTGATTTATAGAGTGAGAAATATTGAAGGTTAAAATCGCGTAACGGAACGGTTAGAGTGATACAAGCAGGTGCGTAGCGAGGAACGGCAACCGACGTGAATGTGATTTAAAGGAGTTGAAATTTTTTATATAAGACGTATACAATTTCTAACACGTTGAAAGATATGAAAATGTAGAAAAAGTTGTTTACAAAGAACAAGATTAGGAAGGATTTTCATCGTCAGTCTCGAGCAATATTCTCTCCAAGTTGTCCCAGCCGAGTGGCGACACGGTGAGTTGTTGTGGTCGCGCCCACATCTCGTCTGTCATCTCGCACCTCGATGGGGGCAGCTTGTAGGATATCGGATCGCCATCGACGCTTCTGGAAGGACACAAGTAGGTACCTAATGCTTATAAGTTTAAAATGACTTAAATATTCTTTTACTACAAAAATATTCAGATATATTGAAAAAACTAGGTTTACGGAATTTATCGCGGTTTTTTAATTGATTTTTGGTCCCGACGTTTCGAATCCTTTACAGCACTCATGGTCACGGACAGATTTCAGGATATTCAGATATAATTAAGCACACATACCGATACCGCAGCACTCAGAAACATTGATTACTTGTAGGTACTAACATTAAGTAGAGGCTTTCATCTTGATAACTTTACTTAGTCTTACTTTACGTAAACATTAATGTCTCTGAGTGCGGTGGTTATTAGGATAATAGCTCTTTATTATAAAAATACTAGCTGTTGCCCGCGACTTCGTCCGCGTGAATTTCAGGTAAAATAGATGTTGGCCGATTCTCAGACCTACTCAATACGCTCACAAAATTTCATGAGAATCGGTCTAGCCGTTTCGGAGGAGTATGGGAACGAAAACTGTGACACGAAAATGTTATATATATAGATTAGGTTTAAGGCACTAAAGACTTCCGAGGAGCAGTTACAGCCGAGTGGTGTGACCCTTGGAATGGCAAGTTCTAACCCCGGCACAATTTCTTTCCTAATTCATGTGCATATATATTGATATAAATTCGTTAGTAATAGTTGCTAAAAACGGTGATGGAAAACATCGTGAGGAAACCGGCGCACCTGAGAGATTTTTCAACGGTGTGTAAAGCCATGTCAAAGGCCTACAGGCGGTTTACACTCTGTCACCAGGTTGTTTGACAACCAAGTAACTAGTTCTAGTTTCATTACACATGTAACATTTTTTGAACCTATGTGTATTTACCAACACTAATCTATCAACATTCAACATTAAAGTTCCACATTGATGATACAGGCGTACTTATTACTTACTCTATCTTTATCCTCTGTCTCGATTATTGTAGGTAATTTTAATCTAACGCGAAAGTACTGAAGGTAGTCTTTGGTTTGAATTTAGTGCTGACGTTAAAATACGCACCCTAAGAAAACCACTGTCTGCTTGTAAGGGTCGTAAATTTGTCCGGGTCTTAATGGAGGGCGTGGAGGATAATCTCGGTTAGTCTTCACCAGGCGCCCGAACCGCTCCAGAGGGCAGAGCGCACGCCGCCCAATCATAGCTGGAAATATAAATATTTTTATAAAGAAGATATAAATGTAAAAAACGGTTATTTTATTTATTTAGACGCAAGAGCCTTGCTATCTTTAATAAAAAGTAAGTATACGTTGGTAGGTACCTACTAAAAAATTACATGAACTCCTGTATTCTGCAGTGTTCAAACTAACATGAAGACATAGCAAATATACCTACGTCAGAAAAGTGTAACCTTACTGATTTTTTGCACAATATCAGACCAAATAAGAGGGTTAAGCATACTACGTTATTTAATAAAGGCACGAGCATGGCCGTCTATGTAGTTCCTAGAAGATCGAAGGTCTTGAATTATGTAGATGCTTATGTAGGTATACCTAATCCCGATTGAACTAAAATAGATGCAATTATCTTAAAAAATAATATCGTTGCGCTTATTTCGTTGTTTGTTAATTTAAATTTTGATTTTCCGTTATGCTTTGATATCGGGGCTCAAAGAGAGACATGGTTTTCTTAACCAAGGCTTGAGTGAAGCTATACCTGCCAGCATAGCATACCACATTCTTAGTTACTAAGCTATATAAGAAGTAACTAACTTCTTTGTTTCCACAGCACAGTAACTGCACTGCACCTGCATGTCAATGTCACATAACTTTAAGCTCCCATAATACGAACAGGCATTCAATCTACAACATGAAGTCCATGTAGATTGAATGCATGCTTCTAAGGAACTTACTCCAATTCTTTTACAGCACAAAAGTCATAAAAAAACATCACGTCCTATTCCCCGAGGAGGGTCGGCGGAGGTAATTAATTATTTAGAGTATGGACAGGACCTACTGCTGATAACCTGGTACAAATTAAGACACCGAGCTGCTACTGAGAATGACCTAATAGAAAACCCAATAACACTATGCTAAGCCCGGAGATCGCACCCTGGAACTCACGGTCAACGTCGAGACAGTCTGTTACAACAATGTACATGTACAATATAAGTAGTACTTACCTGACGAAGTGGGCGGCAATGGGAACGGCGATGGATCCACGATCACAGGGTAATGCTTGGGTTCAGGCTGGCTGCTGTGTGATTGCAACGCCGCACGATATTCTTCCACTGTCATGCCTAGCACATCAATAGTTTTAATGTCAATAATATATTATGAGTATTTAGTAAGTAATGTCTAAGTAAACTCATCAAATTGCTGCAATTCGATTTCTGCGCATTATAGGTGCATAGGTTTTGTATGTTATTTTCATCCGACTGTGACAGAAGAAGAATTATTTACTTAGATAATATAAACTGTTTTACTCTAAGCCAACTCTGTTGGGAATATTCGGGCACATTCTGATTCAAATTTCGTTGCTTACCTCTAAGAACTCGCTGCTTTGATAGATATTTTTGCTGGTTTTAATCTATCCACCCTACTAACCTGCCTTTAGAGCTTCATCTTCCTGTATTTCTTTAATTTTACTAAAAAAATACCACCTTTGTGGCCAGAGCCTTGCCGCAGACTTCGATTTCCGCATTACCGAATTCCTGTAACATTGTTTTTAGATATCTGGAGTGACGTTATGCCGAAATACCTGTCTAAAGGACGATTCGTTGTGTTACAATTATTTGTATCAACTATCAAGACTTTTAGAAGATCCTTGCCCCTTTTAGGCACGAGTATCCTTAGGATCATTTCCTGTCTTGAGCTACCAAAATACCTCGCGGGTTTTTGCAATGATTAGAAATAGGCAGTGGAAAACAGCCGACAAGTCTTCATTATGTCTTTTCTAAAACTTTTACTTCTAAACTATTTTTTTATTAATAAATATCAGTTAATACTGCTAAAGTTCTTGCTCCCCTTTCTTTAACTAAAACATCCCTCCTTTTGTTTTCTGGTACTCGGTCGTACCTACCACATATCGTTGCATACGGCGCGGCGGGTAAATAATATGTTAGTTGGTTGTTAGTAAAATATTATTGTAGGAAGTAATCTCTCAAATAGATTGAGGTGTTCTGTCAATACAATCACATTGTTCCATGTTTACAAAAATACTGACTGTTGCTCTATTTTTTAGATTTTAATATTCGTATTTTCTCTGGGAATAGCTGAATGCATGTGTGATACAAACAAAAGTACAAGCAACAAATGTAACGGAGCACTTACAGTATTCCTTGAGCCTTAACAGGATCAGTAGAAGGCTCGCGGCGGCCGCCTATATTAGCCGGTGCAGGTGCTGGCGCCTCCATTATTAATGTGTTCCTATTCTATTATTACATTTACAAAACCTTTTCAGGGCTAAACTGTATCCTTCCAAGAATTTGTGACTACTAAATAGAAACTTCCGCTCCCTTCATTCTGAATGCAGAATGTTGCTTGGGTGATGAATGGAATCGATCAAGCAATAAAAGGGAATTAATATTTTATATTCAAAAGTCACGGTGAAGGCAACAATTTGATCCTTCGATGTCATGCAATGAACAACATGGGTTAGTTATCTGATTTATGAATTAAGTTTTGACGTTTGTAGGTATTGCAGCTTAGAACTGTTTGAACTAGGTTTATTTTGTGTACTGTACTTCGGCACATGCAACGTTTGTTGCACAGTACCTATTAATGTTTAGTTTCGTTTTATCTTTGCCAAACCTTCGATACTTACATTGCTAGGTCCTTTTTGCAATGAATTACTTAATTGTTCCATAATAAATTACGCCTCTTTACTGGGTACAAATAACAATTAGTTTGCAAGGTTAAGCAGCGCCTGCTAAGGTTTGAACTTTGATAGGTGAAAGTTTTTCATGTAATAAAACCTGATTTCGCTACTGTTGTGTAGGTTAGCTGTTGCAAAACGGTAAGGGTAGGTATAAAGGGTGTAGTTTTGTTTACCTATCAGTGTTTTCGCAAACAGTACCCATGTACACACACTACACACACACATTCTGCCGACCCCACGCGTGGTCGGATCTACACGGCTATAAAACGTTTGTGTGAGGCCTAATTGTGCGCTATATTTTCTACAGTGTAGTTGGTTGGTCTCAGTTAAGAATACCTGCTATGACTTGAGATAAGCAGGAGGACATTAATAACGTATTTAATTAAGTGCAATGACAGTTTAGTTATCACACTAATATTATAAAGGCGAAAGTTTGTGAGTGTGTTTGTATGTTTGTTACCTTTTCACGTTTGTTACTTCTTTAAACAGCAAGACCAATTTTGATAAAATTTCATATGGAGGTAGCTGACACCCTGGATTAAAGCATAGGCTACTTTTTATCCCGAATAAATGTTGCGGGTAACATGGCGGGGCGCAGCTAGTAAATCATAAACATGAAAGCTTTCCAAAGGTAGGGTGTAACTAAGGAAATTTCCATGTGCCTTCAATAACAAGAGCACTCAAACACCATAAGTGGAATTGTCTTGGCCTAGCTAGCTATGAAGTAGTATGAAGCTATAACTGTTGTGAATGGTGAAGTTAGTAAAAGCAGGACGTCCTGCGACCCGGCTGCGAGACGGGTCGATGATGTTGAGGATAAAATAGATCACCGTGTATAGATGCTATCTCCGCGAGACTGGACCAAAAGCTCTCATTAGTAAGTATTGTGGGACCGATGTCTAGATGAACATGATAGTATAGAGTAGATCTTTAATAACCTCTAATGAAGTCTGAGTAGTCATGTACTTTATAGATCAGTTGGCAAAGCATAAAGGAAGAATGAATGCGTTGCCATTACAATAGCACAAGTAAGATCTGCAAGTAGAGCAGTCTTAAGCCAAAATCAAAGAGACCGAACCGAACTCTAAGTGCGTGGATGAGTTAAAACAAGTATCCTTATAAAATGTACGTCAATGTAAAGTAGAGTGATGTGTAAGTACGACTTCTTCGCTTCGCTTTATTTTCTGTCTAGGACGTCAATTACAAATTCAAAGTTTTGTTACCGAAGTGTTGCGTCGGGCGGGATGATGTCGGGCGGGACGTCTAGACCAGACAGCCTATAAAGTTGCTCGAGCATATTACTTTTATTTACGTACATTTACGTGAACAGAAAATCTTGCTTTGTTAAAAGAGGTCAAATGGCTTGACCTACGTGCCTAAGTAACCTAATACCTTTCTTGGATTTTACTTCATGATATTGTATTGTTTTCATGATTTGTAAAATTATATGACATCTTATTTTGTAGCTACTTAAATATATGTAGATACTTAGTTACCTTATTTTTTTAAGAATAATAAATTACTGACTGCCTCGTTGGTCTAGTGGTTGCTAAGCGCGACTGCTGAGCACGAGGTCCTGGGTACGAATCCCGGGTCGGGCAAAGTGTTACTGGGTTTTACCATTTGGTAATTCTCAGTAGCAGCACGGAGTCTGGATTTGTGCCCGGTTGATGGCAATAGGCTCGCCCCCTATTACATTGGGACCTAAAACATAACTGACGAAATGTGGGTGTACTATATGTGCACCTCTGCCTACCCCTTCGGGGAATACAGGCGTGATGTTATGTTTTGTTTATGTTAATAATAAATTAGGTAGGTTTCAATATTTTTCACCTTAACATAAGTCGGATTCGCAAGTGTGTTTAAAACATTTCGTTCATTGTGTTTGTGGGCTTGAAGGTCCGTGTAACAGTTGTTCAAGTGTGCGTAAGTCTAGAATATCGTGATAGCCTAGACATACAGACTAAGGGCGACGGAAGGGCAGACAGTTTGCACTGCGAACGACTTTCTTTATTCGCACTGTTTTATAATATAAAATGTAAACAATATTTTAGGCCTACTTACTTACGCATCGAATTTATAAGTAAGCTGCGAGACGTCCTTTGGAGTTGTTTACTAAAATACTTTTAACTTTTATTAGAGTTTGTATAATGAGACGTTGTTGTTTCTTTGTTAGGTTTTCAGGCGTCGATTCAGGACTAAAAAGTCCTTCCTGTAGTAATGGCATAATTTATAAAACCACCGGATTTTACCAAAATATTATACCTAGTTGTCTACTTAAATAGTTTAATGATTGTTAAAAACGGACAGTTCCTATGAGTATCAAAGTATGAAAATAGATCGGGACGCGGCTAAGATGACGAAGACCTAATTATATATGTGTATACATATGCCTACATGTGGAACAATGCCGCGGACTTGTTGCGTGTCGTTGTATTGTTGTATCTCTTTCATTAAGTCTAGACACTGTGACGTGCACACTGATAACGTAATCGTCCGCTCTGGATGACTTGTACACTAACATACTGAAATGTTTCATCGGGCCATTAATATAAGGAGTAATAATTAAATGCAGGAGCAATTGATTCTCAGACTTCTTTAAAAGTGACTAAGCTACTTTCACTTCGTTCTGCGAAGCCTTTTTATGGAATCTTGGGTGCATCTTGTATTCATGTGCATTCAGCCATATCTGGATAAATAGAGTGGAAGATACAGCGAGTTATGAGAATACTTCTTGACTCCGGGTTTTAACCGAAAGCCCTTAAAGTAAGCAGCTACGCACATCGCTCTACGCCAATATAGTCCTCTAAATATAAAATAAATACATACATAAAGTCACGCCTGTTTCCCTGAGGGGTAGGCATAGACCACGGCTTTCCATTTGCTACGATCCTGGCATACTTCTTTTGATTCATTCACACGCATCACATTTTTCATACACGCTTTTCGGTTAAAATATAAAATGTCTGAATATTAAAAAGATTTCTGTCTAAAATCGTTAAAAACGATTAAATAATAAGTGTCCAATTAAGTAATTGTCATTTATAATTTAACGTTTAAAAACTATGATGTTTAATAAAATGTTCTTAGACAAAATATACTATTTTTCATTACAACAAAGAATAACAAAAGTTTGAAAACAGATTTCGCGAGTTTTCACCGGCCTGACCTGTCCGACCTTCTGCCAAAGTTAACACTATGTATACTTACACTGTGTTAATACAGTTTCAAGCCTGTGTTAAACGAAGTCTAGACGCTATTAGTAACACATATTAGATCTACACACACTTTACAAACATCATACACGTCTGCACACATTTTTCAGCGAGTGTCTACGTAATTTGTTTATTGATTAGAGCTTAAGATATTGAAAATAATAAGGCTACATCAATACAAGCGGAGGTTCGTGTCGATAAGGACGAGTTAACATTTGTGTCTCTTGTATGTGTGTTGTTGTTGTCGTGTACCAATTTTTTTATTTCTTTCACACTTTTATCTAGTATTGGTGGATATTTACAATACTCAAAGAGCTTTTAAACATTTTTAAACTTATCACAGATAAAAAGTAGTTTAGTTTGTCAGAGTTATCAATGATCGCTATTCGAGTATTATTGACAATGCGCTGAAAGCATAAATATAATTATATTTATACTCATTACTCATCTAACTAGATTCGTTGATAAGAGTTAGTACAGAAATAAAAAACAAGCCAGTGAGAGTGACCTATAAACAATTGTTTTATTTTATAACACAATAAAATCGTAAGCGGAAACAACTGTCTGTCGTTGTCGGGTCAGCCTCCGTACAAGCCAGACACTGTTCATTGTACTACTTATCTTTCCCTGCTGAGTTTACTGACGTCTACCAGCGAAGATACCCTTATAAATAAGGTTTTTGGTTTCGATAAAACTAAAAATGTGTCAGGAGACTGCTGACTGGCCGCTGGCAAACTTTTATACTTCGGTAATAAAAAAGTATAATCTAAGAAACAAAAAGAAAAACGTATTCGACAAAAATATTATAAGACTCCTTTTAAAAATGAAGTCTTAACTTTAGTGGGTTCGCTTGTTTCTGTGGTTGAAACTCTATGTTTGTGTGTGTGTGACCCAATTCCGCATACAGCCGCACTGAAGGGTCGTGAAAGTAAGGGCCCGTGGCGTACCTATCTAACCTTTGCGCACGTCCGCCCCCGCGTCTAGACGCTAGTTCATATAAACATAGATTGTATAGTTCGGTTGCACGCAATTCACTGATCATTCACTATACTTGTATGTAGCGGCAATAATACCAATCTTTTTAATTACTTAACTGATATGCTGGGATTAAAACACCGAAATGAAGAAAGGCCTTTTACGGTCTCTTGTTCTTAAAAAACAAACTTTATATGGCAATGGCATGTATATCTGTTAACGACATATTTTACAGTTGTATAAGTGGAAAGGTTTTTTGGTGTTATATCACTTACAAGTATGAGTCAAACATTAAACGTTAACATGTTGCTCACAAGTGTTTGCATTCAGTTTTTGTGATAATGTGTCTAGGCTAAGATGTTGTTGCTATATGCAGTGACTTTTTATCAATATAAGGCCAGTGATACAGTTATCTTGTCTGGCAAATATATAAATATACATTTCATAAAGGATGGTATTGACTCGACTGAATACTCGTATCGTATTTATTATTATTTTGTAAGTTAACACAGAAATTGGTCGCCTTGTTCACTTGGGATCCAGTGGGAATACTGGATCAGCTAATTTATACAATTAAGTATAGTGATTAAATGTTTAGCTAACGTATAGAATAAGTAAACATAAAATCACACTCACGAATGTAGATTATAGAAGGTTTAGGCTATATTTTTTTTTTGTACTCACTATCTTTGCAGTCGATGGGTCAAAGCAGTCTGCTTAAACTGTGTCTAATGAACGCCAAATCATCGCAATAATTTTTGTATTTAAAATCACCGTGTTGTTTATTATACTTTACTAATTGTGTAACAAAGTTTGAGTTGGTTGTAAGTATAAAGTACGAGGTAACGGTAACGGTGGAGTCTGAACAAAGGGGTGCGTTTGCGGTGTTGGCAGGCGCGAGAGGCGCGGCGGCGCGGGGTGGGGGGGCGTAGGCTGTCTAGACGCTGGCCGCGCCACCCGCGCCCTCTGTACACGACACTAATTAATATTACCGTCCGTCTGTTCCACAAGTGTGTACTGTGCTCGCTAATTGCCCTTAAGCCTTCGATTAACTTAAGCGACGCGACGCGACGTCTATTAATGATCAGGAATGGAAGAATCTAATTAGTAATTCTGAGAAGGTTTTATTTGTAGCGAGTTTGCTTGAAATACTCCTTTAGTAATAACCTAAAAGTATACATACCTATGTAGTAACGGAGACCTAAATGCACTGTTTTAATGAGTCTTAAAATTTCTTATTATGTAATTAATTATTATATTGCTAATAAGCGAATTAGCGATAGAACAGTTCAGTAAGATAATAAGTCTCGGTAAACTGTCCACTTTGTAACGTAGTTACAAATGCGATTACCGAGTTTAAGGCCATAAGTTCGGTTACCGGCGGTATACAAGTCTTCATTTCCGTTAGACATATCTTGGAAGCAGTTTGAATTTGGGCCGATTAATGGAAAGAGACGAGTCCTACCCCTAATGGACCTAACCCGCTTACTTATAAACGATGCCAAAATGTGTTTTAAGATAACTACTTCTTAAGTCTATTGATATCTCTATTGTTTCACATGAAATCGATAGTGACAGGTATAATTTAATCAATTGTTCAACATTGTAAATTTTTATAAGTAAGGGGGATATGTCTGCGGTGAAATTAGGGCGTGCAATAACACACCTGTCTACCACCTACATTTACTTTTAGAAATACAATAACATACTGCATACATTATCTGTAATATTATTTATTTAATTAAAATAAATAAAAGTAGGTAGTCTAATTCGTACATTTTGACGCAACTAATGGACAACCCTTACTTCTTCAGACGAGCACAGAATAATATTGCTGTTACATTGTATTACCACCGTTCTACAGATGTCAATAAGTCGAATATCGAATAAAACAGTTTGTAGAATCCACAGTCTGTAACACAGTCGGCTAGACGGTCCAGAATGCATTTAGTCGTAAAAGGCAACGGTGAGGCCTTAGCTTCACCTCCAGACGCTCGGCACGCTTCGTCTGTTGTCCTCCGTCACTCCGCTGCTCACTCACCGTCTAGACTAGACAAACAGCTATCGCCGTAGACTTGACGTCATATCATCTGAAGCTAAAAATACAAAGAGATAGAATGACGGATGTTACTGTACAGTGTACAGGTAGCGCACAACTATTATATACAAGTAGAGCTTTTGGTCTGTGATGCACGACAATTCTTCGCATAGTGTTATTTATGATTGTTTTATACTCTGATTTGAGTTGGAAATGTTAATAAGTAACAAGCAATACAACTATGCACATAATTGGTCGAACTCACCAAATATCGGATTCATAAGCTAACAATTTCACTAGCAACAGTCGAACGAAAACAAATCTATTGAAATAAGAGGGAATCTAAATGATG
Organism: Abrostola triplasia; assembly: GCA_946251915.1. NCBI lineage: Eukaryota > Metazoa > Arthropoda > Insecta > Lepidoptera > Noctuidae > Abrostola > Abrostola triplasia. The sequence continues at coordinate 7,087,454 of OX276433.1, forward strand.
TTGTTGGCAATATGTTGGCAATTAGCATTTAGACTAGCAGTATTAATAGGTATGAACACAAACATGCATCAGCTAGAATACATACATTATCACTCGAGGCTGAATGCAAATAATAAATACGTAAACCAAACATGACGGACAGAAATAACGATGCAGTGCAAAAGTCAACAAAATAAACTTACACAAATATTATTTACGGTATTGTATAAGTAGTTTTTAGATCTCTTCCATAATAATAGCGTCATTATGTACGTATTAAGGAGGTATGTATTATGCAATCTACGTAATTATGATTATCGCAATTAAATAGCTACAATATAAGCAAATACATAAAAACATAACATCACGCCTGTATTCCCCGAAGGGATAGGCAGAGGTGCACATATAGTACACCCACATTTTGTAAGTTACCTTTTAGGTCCCAATGTAATAGGGGGCGAGCCTATTGCCATCAACCGGGCACTATTCCAGACTCCGTGTTGCTACTGAGAATTACTTAATGGAAAAACCCAGTAACACTTTGTCCGACTCGGGATTCGAACCCAGGACCCCGTGCTAAGCAGTCGCGCTTTTAAACCATTAGACCAACGGGGCAGTCACGAAAAATTTATTACCATACAATATTTTACTGCCTTGTTTATTTACAATTTGACACTTTTAGTTAAAAGTATAAAACCAATTCCTTTCAAAAACCAGTAGGACCTTTTTTCTAGTATCAGGGCACAATTGTATGACTTAAAACGAAACTTGATTTGAGCTAAGTACCCAACATACTAAAAGCTATTGAAAGGGTTTCTATTTGAAGATATTAAAACACTCTGTAATGATATTCTGCGTAACTTCGGCAAGTGCACTGTGCATTACGTCTCCATTCACCTCCAGACAGTCCTTTCGGCACGCGCGGTGGCGAGCGCACTTTGTCTAGTCTAGACGAATTGCATTATGTAAATTTATATTCCAAGACGCCTATTTTCAAGACTTGAAGATTATGCTTTTACTACACAATTGCTTTGATAGATATTTGATCTTATGAATTATTTTACATTTTATTCGAGTTATTGAAGCAACTATTTTTTTAGAACTGCTGTTATTGTGACGGGGACATTGAAGCTAACTTTCACGAGATGATGGTCGTCTTTGAAGGTATGACCTGATTACTCCTTGATTATATTATACAAGTTTGAAACTTATAGCTTTTTTTTATTAATTTGCTTGCGCTTTTATGGGCGGGGCTATAATTGGCTGTCCTACCGCGTTCTAGTTAAATGCATCTAATAATTTTAATAGGTTTAATTTGTGTATTTAATCGATAAACTGGTGGGTGGACAATGTGGACGTGAAAGTGAAGTTCAAGGTTAAGAGCATTTTACTTAATGAAGTCAGCAGTTTTAACAGTATTCAGTGTACTTACGGTAATGAAGGTGTACTCCCATTAAACAAATGCCGCACGAGTGACTAGAATGGTTATGTTTAGAATGTTACACCAGTATTTTTATTTTAGGAATAACTGTTTTACGACTGTGTTGGTATTTTAGAAGCCTACTTACAATGTACATGTAACTACACTACTACACGTGGAATTAGAATGACGTAGAATAAGTATGAACATTTTACATTTTATTTGTATGTTATTGATTATTTCTATACATACAGTTTGGTTCATCCTTATTTTTATATATGGCATTTAAAAATGTACCGACTGCACGCTGGCCGTGCTGTGTGCGGTGCTTGCGGCGGTAGTTTTCCCGCTCTTATGCTGGATTTTCTTCCTTTTCTCAAAAGGTAAACGAGTTCAATATAGACCTGAAGCCTGGCCGAGTGGCAGGCGAGGGAGCGCGACCCCACGCGTCGTGCCCGGCGCGCGTCCTATTTTCTACCGCGTGGCAGATTGTCGCAATCGCGCACAGACGTCGCCGCGCCAACCGTTAGTTACGACCGCTCCACTTTAAACCTCATCCATTTTAATTTAACAAAAGTGCCGGCCGATAGCGCGGAGGAAGGACTCATATCCGTCGACCGCCGCTGCCGCCGGTTCACAACACACTACTGACTAACGTCTCTTAAAAATCATGGGACTATTTCCTATTTACCCAAAACCGCTTCAGAGTGGTAGTTAAGTGTCCTTTAGGTGAAATCTTTATTTTCTTTGTTACTATTATTAGATTACTTCTCATCTGTCTTTGGCAGTCAGATGGGAAAGTAATCGGTTTGGGTTCTGTGGCTGGTCCAGTTCTATCGGATACTGAGTGTAAGGGAAGAGGGAGTTGAAAATTTGCGTTGGTGCACACACTTGTGCATCACATTATCTTCCTCCTAACTAGTCTCAGTGCAGATTTGTGCCTTACCTAAAGGAATTTAAAACCGATTTTACAGTTATGTTATTGGATTGTAGGAAAATAGACAGTTGGTTTAGTGTCGAAGAAGAAAAAACTAGAAGGGTTAAACTTAAAAAGGTTTAATTCAAATACATTCCTAAAAATATGCATTTACTATATTATAGAAAACGTATTTGTGCTGCAAATACAGTTACGAACACGTTTTTATTGCTGTGTTCTGAAGAGTGTAGACGTGATTGAATACCGACATAATGGAGACATTAGCGATAAATTAATCTGTTATTGGATGCGCGGTAACGTGGTTATATAACGAGCGACGTCGCACGACCGGCGACGGCGGCGGGCGGCGACGGCATAAGCGATTATGCCCCTTACACAAGGTAGCCTGTGACGTCACTTAATAGCATTTCGTCTGCGACGTCGGACAGTCTGCCAGAGCCAAGTTGTGCACGCTCGGGCCGCCATAGTTTCCGATATCCTGAAACGATATCGAACATCATGTCTTCTCACACTTATAGACTATTGCTCAGGTAAGAGTGAGAGAATGACGGTTGTTGTCGACATCGTTCAATGTTTCAATAAAGATGAGTGAGAATATGCCAGCCTCGCCGCCGCGTCGCGACGCCCGCCGCCGACGTGAATCGCGCCCGCCCTTTACGTTGTATTCACGGTTCGTTTACGCATTCAATGTGACGTTTACTTCGTTACTGCACAACTAGTAAAATGAGATTACGATTTACGATACATGTTTCACGTCTTTACGCATGCGCAAAACTTAATTTCTATTTAATTTTAAGTATTTAAAAGGGATAGCGCGACATTATTGAGATACATATTTGTCGTTGACATTTAAATAACACACAATAAAGTGCCAACATTGGCCAAATTATAATGTGTTAAACTAGTTACTCTGATGTACATTTTTAGCTATCAATCGAAAACGCTTAAATGCATTATCTATTGTGATTCCTTACATGTAACAATTGTTGCTCGTCATACGAAAAGTATAATTATGAGCACTGTTGCTAAGTGGCAAGGGAATGACATTACGTAGGTAATAATTATCATATTGGTCTGTGACCTGAAAATGTTTTTGGAACATAAGATCATTAGACACGTACATATATGCATTAGTTTGAGTAGCTATAATACTTAGATGGGTTTGTAAGCTTAGTGACTGAAGGCTGAATTATAAGCTGGCCTGGTTTTACCAGTTGTGTCAGTAAACACGATTTAAATCTCATGATATTTCAGCTCACCGTCCCTCGCTTTCTACGACCAACCCTATGTTTACGTTTTGGCGGGAGCGAGTTGAAGTCTTGTAGCCTGTTCTCATTTATTATTTCCTTGTTATAAGAAAGCACAAGCTACACTATTTAGATTCTCGCCAGTAGATTGGAGAAATCTTGCTGTCGTTAAAGTTAATAATAACTACATTTAAATGTTTTAAATAGGATTATTGTTACTTCAACGTCTATTTCCGTCATGAGAATTGTTTTTTTAGAAAATGACTTGAATTAACTGAACTTCAATTTTCACATAATTAACGTCCATGTTAATAAAGAAATTATGTTCTTATTAGCTTTTTATAATTGATGTAAACTGTTATTAAGTAAATGAAATATGACCTTATGGTAACATGCCACGCACCAAGAATCAAGATAAGTTTAAGGAATGTTTGAAAATGTTATTTATTGTAAGCTCTAAAAACCTTATTAACGGGTATTGTTACACAAACTGTCGAGCCCTTAAAATATTTGATACCAAAAAACCTTGATTATTTATAATTCAAATTATTCTCTAAATCTTCTACCAAACACATATTGCGAAACTTTATGTATTAAATACGTAAAACGTAGTTATACATTGTTGTCAATTTATTCCGTAATTATATGGGAAGTTAAGCTATCGTTGAGGAGTGGAGTAGGTGTGCAGGGTGCAGGTGCGTCAGAGGGCTGTGAAGGTATCATTAGGGTGTGCGTGCGGCAGGGGCGCCGGGGGAGGGGCGGCCTTAACCTTGAACGCCACCGTCTGACCCTAGGCGGCGTCATCGCGACCCCCTCGCCACCCTCGCGACCCCTTCCTTTCTCGTCTCGACACTCGATAAATGAAGCTGAAAGTCGTGTTAAGTACACGCAATAACGTCTAGTCACACTGTATTGATTAGAAAAGCTAAATTATATTATGTGTATTACAATCTTTATATTAAAAGTGACCTACCTCATTCTTTTATTTGCCGAAGAATTTCATTTACCTGTGCTGAGTTGAGAGTTAGAAATACTTTGTTTTCAATTTGACTTGAATCCCTAACTTCTATAATTTGATTTTTCCGAGCCGTTTAAATTCGTTCTACGTGTCATACTTTTGCCGTTTCTTCAATTTATGACCGATTCCCTTGAACATTTACTTGAAATGATTCGAATCTTTTATTGGATCTCGTAGAATGCAATTTAGCTAAAGATGGAATATTTATTTGATTCTAAGCTTTGATATTTTTTTAGGTTACCAGTTTGTATCACTAAAACACACATACCTTGTAAAGAACTTGCAAGTTATGTTATGTTTACTGTCTGCGTGTCGATGTCTTGAGACGGTCCAGACGAGGAAATATTTACGTACTTGCATGTTTATTTAGTCTACAAGTCGCCGCTTCTAACAGACGTTCATTGAAACAGAATCACTGAATGTGAAGTCAATTATGCCTGTATCCAATGAGTATGCGCTCTTTTCATATATTGGATTGTCGAAATTTATAAAGGTAACCATATCCGAACAATTAGGTAGAGTTACGTATTATATGTAGGATGTATGCATGACAACAAAGTATTGTATCATTTGGTTAATTTACGACCGTTCACGCTGAAGGTTGAACAGAAGTTACTTAATAGCATATGTATTTGATTTAGCCCTAACGCTATGCTGCAGATCGACTTGTACACATTTGCGTGAAAGAAGCCCGAATTTTAAAACACACTTTAATATCTTGAAATAAATTGCTGTTCGTTAGTCTCGCTAAAACTCGAGAATGGCTGGACCGATTTAGCTAATGTTGGTCTTGAACTATTTGAGGAAGTTCAGGAAAGGTTTAAATGGTGCGAAGGTCGCCGGGTCAAGTACTTTATAACATTAATAGGATTCAAGCCAGTTGCCATGCCAACAGACTACTATCTGTGTATGTATCGTATCAATGTCAGTACAGGCTTTGAACAAAGCAAAGTGCCGACCCCATAGGTACCTACGTTTAAAACATAAATCTAACTTAAACTTACAAATATGCATAGTTGTTTTATTATGAGTTCCATAAATATTTCTGTTGGTCATAACTCTTTTGAGTTTATTAAAATGGTGTTTTAGGTTCAGTTTTTTAAACCAAAATTAGTTTGACATAGAATTAATTAAAACTTTTTATATTAACTTTTTATAACAGTCGCATGAAATAAACGTTGATTAATTGTTCATAAATAGCTTCCACGTCCTAGTGGACGTAGTAATAATACACTTGTGCCTGTGTTATACTGACTAATATTAGGGATTACATGTATTAATTATTTACTAGGCTTACATTACTAAACTGCACCTCTATCAGAATAAAAAAGAATACGATACAATAAAACTACAAGCTTCTATTTTAGAAATCTATTTAAGATTACACAAAAAAGGTTTGAATACATCAAGTCCCACTAAATAATCCCCTATAATTTACACTATAAGCTAGTGCTTATAGATATTAGCATTTTCGTTCTATTCATAGAGGTTCTTTTTATATTCGTAGTTTTCAGTGTTGAATTCAGTGACGTGTAATGTAAATTGATGGTCGGCCTGACCGCGTGTCCTCTAGACACCAGACGGCATGGCGACCATGCGAGGTCGGCTGCACCTGACACCGTACCAATCCGCAAAATGACGTGTATTGCATTCACATTTGACTTACAAACCTATATATTTAAAGGTTGTTTGGATAAACACTTTAAAATAGACCCGATTGACTAAACACTGCAGTGCTACGATTGCTACGAACGACAGAACGAACATTGACTATGTTAACTCACTGCAGATTGGTCATTTCACGTTACATCCAGGTTTTATCACGATGGTATATTTCTACATCATCTCGAGCAGAATGCATATTTCTGTTCGTCTGTGCGTTTTTAAAAAAAAAAAATCAAATCCCGACACGCACCAATGTCTTTTCGAATTGATATGCGTATTATAAATTAATTATCAGTAGCTAAAAACGGTGAAGGAAAACATCATGAGGAAATCGGCACCCCTGAGAGATTTTATCAACGGTGTGTAAAGCCATGTCAGAGGCCTACAGCAGGCGATTACAACTCTGACACCAGTAATTGTACCCCACGAGGTAAGTATTATGCCCATTTGTTCTATAGAGGTTACATACATACATTATATGTGATACATTATTATTCTATACATATTTTACGCCGCCCGTTTCATTGTTGGGTAATTTGTCGATAACAAATCATTAAAACGTAAGTATGCGCTATTTACCGAAAAGAATGCAAGCATTGTTAGAATTCTTTAGATTTTACACCTACAGAATAATATAAAACATTGACATTCAGACATCTAGGTCATGTTTTGTAGTCGAACTTCGCTTCTAAACATGTTCACTGTAAAACTTTTTATTACCCTTTTAATTTCACAAAAAGCAGCGTCTTCGCCTCATATGTATTGGTCATCCGAATCAAATCAAATATGGAGCTCCTCAGAATCTGAGTATGATGAGGAATCAATTTCTGGTAATACTTCTTTTTGCATGTAAGTACCAATTACGTCCAATATTTTCATATCTTTAAACATTTCGATTTCAGGCGAATCATATCCAGAATTATGTCCGAACAAAGATCAAAGTTTATTAAGCTACCATGACGTAAAGTATACAATTGACAATATCGCAACCAACTTATAAATCGTGAAAAATTTAGAAGATAAGCATTATCCTGATGCGGAGGAAGTTCTTCACAAATATTTACATAAACTGGATGATTTTCGAGAACTCATTGTTGATCGTCCAACTCATATGTTACATATAGTAGAAACTATGGCTAACTTAAGGGTGATACTGACCCCAAAAATTGATGAAATTGCGGCCCAACTGCAAGGAATCGATATACACGTAGAGAAGTATAACGAAGTCGCCGAACAATCTGAAACATTGTTAAAGCAATTCGAAAAACATAAAAGTATATGTAATATTAACTGTGAAAGTTTTATATTTGAGCCAAGTAATTATCTTCTATTAATCATGTCATAGATATAAGGAAATCCTTGTGTATCGTAAGTAATAAATCAAACTTTTTCAGGAATGGGAGATGAAATATTATATCTCCCTCTAATCACTTCAAACGGTAATAAGTCTTGTATTAAACTTAAAGATCTCAATGATTTCGTCACTGCACAGTTAGGTCACTTTGAAGAAGAATACGGTCATGAAATAACTTGCATGATCGAAGAAAGAGATAATGAGTATGCAGCAATATTAAGAGATTTAAAGATCGATCTGAAAGAAGCCGCCGTCAAACAGTTCGGCATGACGATGTACGATATTTTAAGTTTACAAGATGATTATTATCATTTTGGGCAAAATTTAAAATCCCTCGACATTTCTTCAGAATTGGAAAAATTAGAGGAGAATTATGCATCAATAAAGTTTAAATTAATTGGACTAAAACGTGATGTAGAGAGATACGGGCAATATTGTATGAACTGTAACAACAATCAACGTAACAAAAACCGTGTTAAACGAAGTAAGTACCAAAGTTTAACTTATTTTATAATACTTATCTATAGGAGTTTAACTAGTTACTAATTTAACAATATACCTAAGCTAATTGAGCTACCAATATTTTAATCCATCCGTTAAGTAAAATCTGTATTATTTTACTTAAAAATTATATTTATCATGTCAGTAAGGAGACTAATCAGTCATTTATTTCTATCACCGGTAAAGATAACAATTTATTTATTTATATATTGGGCCTCCAACAAGCCAGGTAATTATGATTCGAAATGGCGACAACTTGTTAGTCCATGGGACTGTAGTTGAGAAAATTTCTGATAAAATAAAATACTGACGTATTGTTAAAAAATTCACTATCGGTTGTCTAATTTATAAAATTTGGGTAACAACCCGTGTTTTCTTGAAACAGTTAACCACGTGTCGCTTTACGTATGTTATCACTAATAGGTTGGTTGGTTTAAATTAGGCCTCTAGACCAAAGTGTTACTCGGTGATGATATGAATGTCTAATCTTCTTCTTTGTTATCATTCTTGACAGAGTGGTCGTGGTCGTCTCTTCAGGAGTGGCACAATCTATGACATGTTACCATTCCTCTCGTACATTCGTGCAAGGGACCATCTTTTACAGCGTTAACCTAAACAGTCCTTTCTGTTTCAGTTTCTAATATGGAATCTACCTCATATAAGAATTGATTATGATGTTAATGTTATTTTTTATTTCAGATATAGTTTTTCTAGAAAAATATTCGATCTATGAAGACACCAATGAAAGCAATTTCGCCGACAGACCTCATCTTGTAGATGTGTTAATGAATGCTAAGATACGTGCCATCAAAGCTTATATTGAAAGCAGTGTGGAAACAATGTTTGAAGAACTGGATACAGAGTTACATGATCCCGATATTATAAACAAATATATAACACAACTGCAACCAATTCAAGATGAAATTGAGAACGATGTAAGGACAGAAGAGGAAGCTATGAACCAATTACTAGACAGTATTCATATATCAGATATAGAAACATTATATGATCTGTCAGAGGAATCTGAAAACTTATTGCAAATTCTAGACTCTACTAAACAATACATTGATAACGTCTAATGAATTATTCAAAACTAAAGAAATATAATACTTTTAACTAAATATGATGATAGTATTATTATACTTTATAAATCTGGTATTGTTGTCGTAATTATGTATGATTTTAAGTTTACTTATGTTCTTCATATAGAATAGAGTATCATATACAATATACATATATGTGTATACACAGTTTTGTATTTATTTCTTTCAAATTATGCATTTTCTGCAGTGCATTCATAATAATGGGTTACTGACCGCAGCAGATAGCCGATTACTGATTCAGCTTCTCAATAAATCTGAATAGGTATTGTGCGCAGTCGCATACAAAAGTGTTGTGCTTGTTGAAAATTAAATTTGTAAAGCGAGAGTTCAAGGAGGCGTTGACATCAATTTGCAGAACGTTTTATGATTGCTACACCATGACGTGTGCCACGCATAGCACGTGCGCCTGCGCAATTACCCCATATACATAATATTACACTGCAGGACTGCAGCAATGAATCCTTAACGTAGTTAAATTTACTTATTTTTAAACAGCGCTTAAATCCACTTTAAGTATTTGTTTTTATGAAAATCCTTTAAAATTCTATTCAATGGGATGTATACGTCAGTAAACTTTTTTAGTTTCCTTGCATTTAAGGGCATCGATACAATATCGTTAAATTGGTAAAAAAATCAAACAAAGCTTTGGGTTAAAAATTCTACAATAGACAATAACACTCATAGGTTGACGTGAACAATAAACTAAACTTGATTGCGTGTGATAGTTTTATAGTCGTAACTTGTACCAAATGTACTTGCTTTCTAAGGGTTATATCGTGTATATTGGATACTAAATAAAATATAGGTACTAGACGCTTGAACTACACGTGCAATAATGACACAATTATATTGAAGACTAATTTATAAACAGAACATCACGCCTGTATTCCCCGAAGGGGTAGGCAGAGGTGCACATATAGTACACCCACTTTTCGCCAGTTATGTTTTAGGTCCCAATGTAATAGGGAGCGAGCCTATTGCCATCAACCGGGCACAAATCCGGACTCCGTGCTGCTACTGAGAATTACCTAATGGAAAAAACCAGTAACACTTTGCCCGACCCGGGATTCGGACCCAGGACCTCGTGCTCAGCAGTCGCGCCTAGCAACCACTAGAGTAGACCAACGAGGCAGTCAAATTTATATTTGGCAAAATATCGGTTTAAATAAGCAAGATAATCTCACGAAATATTCTGTTATACATTCATAAGAAATAATAATTCAAGTCAAAGTCAGAGTAAAGGTACATCTGGCAGTAATAATGAAGTCTGTCTGACTGCCTAGCTAGACCCCTTTGTTATAGGGGCGTTATGCAAGTTGTTTGTGATACACGCACCTGTGAATTGCTTGCCTTACGTTTAATTGTTTGTTTTTAAGTTGAGCAAGTCCCCTTTAGTCTATGTAAGATTAGCGTGTAACCGAAGAAAAATTAATGAGTTTGTTGAGAGTATTAGAAAACCCGTAATCCTAAATATGTAATTATATATAATTCATAAATAAAAATTGAGTAGACTCGTATTACATGTGATTATCTTGTGTTGGATGTACCATCAAACCCGTATGCAGTGTTCAATAATAATATCAGTGTATGAAGAATGACATGAAACGAGAAAAACAACGGTTTTCCCGTCCCGGCTGGACGTGTAAGTCAAAAACTTTATTAAAATGCAGCATCACGACGCGACCGTACCGGAGCTGGGAGGGGGCGAGGGAGGGGCGGCGGCGGCGGCGTGGAGGGGTTGAGGGCCGATGCATGGCCACAGACGAGGAAAACTAGTAGGCCAGCTACGGGATACCATCGTTAACTATTCTTATCTGTGCACGCGAAGGAATGAAGGTAAAATAGTTCTACTAATACAAGGAAAGCGATGTAAGAATTACAAGTAGTAGCTCTGCCGATTGTAATAACTAGAAACATCTGTATACAAAACTTGAAGCATGTGCAATTTTAAATTGTAAGCTCGACTTTGCAAATACCATGAATTTTAACATTATCATAAATATTACGTGTTCACATTCGCCATGTCAAGAATTGCTTCAACTTACCCAGCTGAGCTGTTTCATCAGACCCGACAGGCAAAGTCCTTAGCTGTTGTTGCTTAAAATAATTATATTAATTAGCTTTGGCTATTATGGTCTCTCTAAAGGGGAAACAGTTGCTTTACTCAAGTGGGCAATCTTTATAAATGTATTGCAGATATAGCAAAACAATAATACACAGTTGTCTCGCTGCTGTTAGCTGTGCTATGTACCGCAGGGTGCATGCACCGTGCGTCCGCAAGGGCACCGGGGGCGCTGCAAGTGATGCGCCCTCCGCCGCGGCCGCGACCTCCGCGCCCCTCGGCTGCAACACGATGCTCCTACGCTGGGTTTAACCAACAATATCCACGCGTAGATAAAATTAAAAGCTAGTATTACAAGCTGATAATTACGAGTATCACAGAGGCAAATACCAGTTTAGCCATTCGATTCGTGTTAAGTTACAGTATAATGTTGGCTCAGAACGCAGCTGATAATTACTTGACTTATAACCTAAACATATAACATCATACCTGTGTTCCCTGAAGGGGTGGGCAGAAGTGTTGTGTGCTTCCAAATTTCACCAGTTATGTTATAAAAAAATCCAGTAATATTTCATTTCGACTGGGATTCGAACCCAGGACCTTATACTCAGCGGGCGCGCTTAGCGACTACTCGACTAACGAGGCAGTACTTATGGCCGTGCTTAATTATTATTTTATTTGGATATGTACGTTCATTATGTTGCTTTAATACTTGTCATGTTCTTATGGGGTTAGTTTTTTCAAACTATAAGTTGCCAAAGAGTTAAATATAATTTTATACATTAAGCAGGGTGCCGCACAAAGATGCTATGGACAAAATTATCTCCTTTTCTGCACTAGATGCACTCTTATGATAATTTGAGTTATGATAACTCTTATAAAACTTTTGTGAACTTTCAAAGCATAGATCTCTAAAAGACTTTCTCAGTATCGTTAGTTAGTTGTGGTTCAATGCAGACAAGTTAGAGTTAATCAGACGTAGTGATTAGACGTGAATGACGCCGATGTCACTGCAAGGGCAACGGTCGTCGTCTCGGTGTCGATGTCGTGGCGACACGTCATGATGCGACTGCGACCGCTTTGCACTCAATAACATTGACTACTTTTTGCTACCAAATTGCGGCTGACATTAAATTTTAATTATGTATATCGACCCTCGCGCTGCCTTAATTGTGCAGCGGTGATTTGTTTCGAACGTTGGTCAACCCGTCATAAATGCAATCATTTACAACTTTTTGCTTGTCGTCGCATTCATCTTGTGTTTTATTGCAATTATGTGCACCTTGCAGCAACAAAACATAAAAAGATGTCGACTAGGTATAATAAAATCTGATTGCATCAATTAAATAAGCTTTTGTGATATCTAAGGCTTAAACAAAGATTGGATTATCAATGTAGAGCAGGTAGTATTGAGACTAAAAGTTTTAGAAACGTCATTTATGTTTCTGTTAAAATGGGCATCACCGTGTCATATTCATATCGGAATTAGGATCTTCATTTTTCTAATTGGTTTGATTATGATGACATTTTTTAATGAACGTGTCCATATACAGATATCCCGTTTCTATCAAAAACCACTTTCTATCATAATGATACGTCTGTATTCAACTTTTTGTGTGGTATTGAGTTATTTTCGATATCAGTGAGTTGCCAGTCAATCAAGCCACATACAACGAGTATTGTTGGATTCATTCGGGTTTAAGTTTCAATGACACACTGTAGGACACTACAATGTCGAACATTATACTTTTATCATTAACTTATTTTAAGTAATGCTGTTTTGAACTGAGTCATTCATTTAGTGAATGTATATTATATTACCAAAAGTATTGTGTACCTCCAGGTATATTTTGCTGGAATATGTTCATACAAGATTAAATTATCTAATACCAAATCGATCTGATAATAATCTTGATTGACATTTATTTGCTTATCGAACCAGATGTCATTGTCTTAATAACGACTCTACATAACAAAGCGCCCACATATTATAATTTTAAAAACACTCTATAGGCGACCATATGGTTTCTGAATATGATATTAAGATCTCAAATCAATTAAAGTAATATCTAAATAACTAATCGTTTTATTTAGGTTACAACACCATTATTAATGATACCTACATATACGAATTCTGTAAGCGTAATTTTATTCAGTGGCACTCTAATGGCAGGCCAGGTTGCAGCCATAAATACATAAAGGTGTGTGTAACACGTCAATTAGGGTCGTCCATGTTCGACCTACAAAGGCAGAGTAGGTAGTCACGAATAACAATAAAAACAAGAAATGGTTGATATCAAAATCAAAAAAAATATTTAACTATAAAAAGACTGATTGGCGCAGTGGCTAAGCGATTCGACTTCTGGGTTAAGGGTTGCCGGTTCGAAACGCACTACACAGGCTAGTGTGGGCGACGTTTAAAAAAACGGGGTGATAAAATAACCGTAAACCTAAAAATCTACGTAAAAGTATGTCTACCAAGCATTTAAGCTTGCTAAATAAGTTACAACGTACACCATATTGTGTTGGTGGACTGTATTCAAAACGTGGTTCAGAGGTATGGTTTAGGGAAACTGTTTATTCAAAATGTTGGTATTTGTAATACAATACTTGATTCACCATTATCATCGGAAGCTTAGTTGTTAATTAATATATTATGTTCCAAAATGTTGTAAATTATTGTTAACATATATCTATTTTAAGTACATATAGGGGTTACATGGCCATGTTTGACAAAACTCCATCCATATATATGAGTAATTAAATAAGGAAAAAGACTTGCATAAGAATACGATGGTTATTTCAATAGCAACGAGCACAAGGGCTTTGTGCTCGTTGCTATAGAAATAACCATACCTGAGAATACGCGATGTACTAATATGCCGAAAACGCCAAGTTCTTTGACAGGCTTCATAGACTATCAGGTACCTTACCATAAACTCTTACGTGCAGTGACAAGTGTAAAGGTCAGTCTTTACAGTGCGTTTAAAAAAATCACGTTACTTTGAAACTCATGGTACACAGCGTGTTTCTGTATTTCCAATTAACCCGTAATAATAAATCCTTTAATGTATATAGGTATATGCATCGAGGGAAGGTACAGGCCCAGGTGAGTGCGGGGCGGGGCGGGGCCGCAGTCTGCGGAGCCGTGCACCGGTGCAACTACAAGGTTTGTGTTTTAGCTCGCATCCGGCACCGCGCGTAGATTTTCACGCGGCACTGCCCAAACAGGACTTCCATCTTACCGCTCCATCGACACACTTCCTTCACAAGCATTGCTCATTTAAAAGAAGCTAACTACTTTTTTATAAAGTGAATTAACTGCTGTGTATATTTTTCGTCGATTTCAAGAACTGCAGCCTGATCGCGAAGGTTTTTGTAGGACCTTTCCTTACATGAATAGTAACTTATGTTGTATGTACTATGTAGTCAGAGTCGCTGGCTAGAATTACATGTTTTTTCACAGATTCCCCAATGTTCACAGGAGACAGACTTTGTGAATAAATAACGTTAAGCCGGCGTGGTGCCCGCCGAGCGCGACCGTGATCGACACTCAATTAATTCCCATGCCCATGGCGCCAGTAGCTGTTGGCTCACGTCAGTTAATGCTACCTGTCACCGGGCGTTATTTGAGCTTGACACATTTCCAAATTGAATGTTCATGTAGTACATTCTGATCTGCTGCTGACTATCTGCTGTATATGCATAGTCACTTACACATTGCTTTTTCCACTCTTTCTACACTTTGCTTTGCTTAGATTTCGAGTCTTGCAAGATAATTGTAGGTGAGTTAACCTTTGGCTAAACCTAATATAAGCCAAGCGTGTAGAACTAATTCTAATATTGCAATTCTTAAAAAATACTCAAGTACTTTAGGGTACCGGCTACGTATACTTGAACTCACAAACACTAATAAGAACACAAAGAATAGGATACCACCCTGACCTCCAGACTCTTTGATTGTGATTATTGGGTGCTGTTGAATTTGAATCTGCAGGCAGCATACAAAGCTTTTGTCCAATCATTGACAAAATGACTACAACTTTTTTTGTTGTGTACGAATTGCATTCAACCATAATGATACCCACACTTTGTTGTATGTTAAAAATATATGAACCAATAAAGTGGATTGTACAGTCCCAAACATTGTGAGATTGCTTAATTCATTTGGCCATAAATTCAGTATAAAATGTAATGTGGGCCTGAGACACAAACGCGTAATTTATTTACCGTCAAATATTTTATACGTCGGCCATAACGACAGGCAACGATAAATTGAGCCTTTTTATTACCGAACATATTCCTGCATGAATTGCATCGCAAGCTTTGTCAAATATGCACAAAAATGTTTTAAAACCGTCTTCAACAATGTCCTGAGTACCTGGCATGCGCTGGGGCCGCTGACCTCGCGTTTCACAATTTGTCCACACCATTCACTGACATGAAAGGAAGATATTATAATAAGCTTGTTATATTACTTTATACATACATGATACTCCGTATTATTAACGCAAATCCAGCAAACCAGTCTATGTAAGTAATAATTTAAGTGTTCGAAAAGAGCCAAATTTTTTTATTTTCACGAAGTAGCGGCGAAATTAGGGTTTTTATCTAATTTTTCGCCAACTTCGTCAAACTACTTTTCGCAAACATATTTATTTTACTTTTATATCCAATACTTTTCTGAAACCAGTCGTTACTTTCCTAACAATATGTCGAGTAACTCTACCTGTTCAGACCTATTTCTTCATCTACTGCAATTAAGCCGCTCCCTGCCGGAGTGCCGAGTGCAGCATTAGATGCCGTCCTTAGAAACGGTCTCTATAAATCAGACGGACAAGAACGATTACAGGTACTTGTAGGAGAGCTCGTTTTATATGGTTTATCTTTTGGTTTAGTAAATAGTACCCCAGTAGTGTACTTTTCAGGAAAGATATATTATGGCAATTTATTACTATGTAGCATCCGAACCACTAGTGCTGTTCTTCTTAAACCATTTCTACGTTACGTAAGTAGGCGGGTATGTGTCGGTAATTTAGCGATACAGACCTTCTACTTTTAACGGTTTTACAGCTGAAATTTAAAAATTAGATTCCCACTTTATAGCAATTGATTATATTATCCATGTAAAAAACACCCACATAATTCATGATTAAATTAATAATACTGAATGTTATTATTTTACAGTTCATAGTTACGTGGTAAATAGATGCCTGCGTGAAAATATAGGGATACATAGAGTTAGTGCTTATTTTGTTCAAAGACGTTGTATATTACATATGTAGGGAATAACTAACTGAAATTGCAGTATTCTATTCCTTTTCAGTAATTTTTAACTGCTTGTTAGTCCTTAAGGTGGCAAATCATAGATGAGGCACTTTTACCCATAACAAAGAAAATGTGATTAGGACTTAAATATTTACCTAAATACCTAAGCAGTTTTGTGTCACCTATAGGGCACGATCCTTAACACTGACTGCCATCAATACAAATGCATCAAAAAATAAATTTTATTGGTGCAGCCCCTCTAGCTACCGACAAACTAGAAACATTGATGTCAGGAGTTGAAAACCAACACCTTCCGCGCAGGTTCCTTGGTATTTGGTGTAATGACACCGTATAAAGCTGCAATATTTCGTAGATTTCTCTTTACATGTCCATCGGATAACATAATGTGAAACTTTCGTAAGTGCTGGTGAAATCGGTGGCAATGGCCAGCGGGGGCGACGGGCGACGCCCCGGGTGCATTGTACACTGGTGCATCGAATGCAGCGAGCAGTCCCCTGCACCCCGCACCCCGCACCGCGCGCACCTCACCCCCTCTCACCCCACACTTAGGTACATCAATTCACTCTTCTCGAATAATCCGTGCATTGACATCGCACTCAAAATCTCAAAGTTTATACATCGACATACAATGTGCACGAGTGAACCGACGTTGACCATCTCATTTGAAGATTTTACAACCACGACATTGAAGCGACGGCATATAATTAAATGAATTCCTTAATAATAATAAATTTGGACCGTTTTAAGATGACATTGTAGATACAAGTGACCGTTTAACGCCTTTTTAAACTGAAAAAGTCCTGTATTATGAAAAGGCATTCTTTAGCAAGAGTGTATATGATATTCCTATACCTATTATTCAAATATTATATCTAGTTATTCAACCAGTTGATAGCACTTTATCTAATACTTTATCTAAAGGACTCTACAACTATTACAGACACGTAACTGAACAGCGATGGAAGATAAGGACGATGACTCAATTCGTACAATGACATCATGAAAACGAGATGACGTACAGATGCAATTGTTTTGTAGAAACTCGGAACACGAACCGAACCTGAATTACATAGGGAAAGGTAATGGTAGGCGCACTGGAATCGTTTGAAGACGGAACCGTGCGGCTACGTACACAGAATATCATGTTATCATGAGTATGTAGTATAAATGCATAATGAGCGACTTTCTCTCACCTCAGTTCAATATTAACTTAGCCACCCCTCGTTGTAAGTGATAGTATCTTTAGGTATAGTTAACAACTTGTTAATATCATGTATACAACATAAATTAATATTATAAGGATTTTAACTCTATTACGGTTGCAGTGGCTAAGTGACTTGCGCTAGGGGTTTCACAAATATTTGTGTGATCCGCAGAAAATGTCCGAATCTGAATGTCGTATGTGATCACCCACGATACGACGATATCTAAAATAATGACTTGTCTGTTGTTAACCTAGCATTAGGCGTAGTAATAGGCGTAGAAGGTATTTAGAGGCGGGTAGCGGTGGATTTCCTGTAGGCCGAAGCAGGAGCGCTTGAGGCAGAGTCGCGGTGTCGGCTCTACAGTGTTGATTTGTCGACGAATGCCGCAAGGATCGTAACACCGTTGCAGCAACCACAGTCGAGACACGTCTCACATGTCCCCAGACTGGTTTAAAAGCAACTTTTATTTTCCTTATACATTTTTAAAATGTCGAAATGATATTTAACTTTTGCCACTTTTACATTCACATAAATGGCGACTTGGTTTAAATGTCTGTGCATTTAAAGTATGTTGAGGGTAAATTAAACGTACTTTAACTTCGTACAAGGTCCTTTAGTAAATGACAAAGGTATTGTTTTCACCTTTTATAGCAAGTTTTGTATGCGCATATTACTTATAGTAATATGACATAAAGGTTAATAAGATACAAATAATCATAACAACGTATTGTTAATAATATATGCAGATGCATAATAATTCATTTGCGCTATTAACTGACTAATAATATCCTATAAAAAACCTGGCTACGTGCGTGTCGGACTCGCATCACCCTATGGTTCTGCAGGAACTACTGTGTTATGTATACCTACCGTACTACCGTTGACTTTAAGTCATAGCTTATTTTATTGAAGAGCTAAATTACTTTTTATTTTAGTAATAAAAAGGAGCACATTTTTGCAAACGTTTAAAAAGTAGTATACTAATATAATACCTGTTCAAACCACAATTAGTAACCCATTGATCTCTATTTTTATTTACAATCGACTAGGGCTACGCAAATAGTAATAGTAACAAGATAAATTTTGACTGCTCTGTCTCTATCTCAACAAATGATACCATTTTGTGTCCTATTTACGCCTATTAGATACGGAACCCTGAATACCTTTCTATGATTTTATTTTATGAATATGATAGTGATGTAATGGCACACTAATATGATAAAAGTCAGAAAGACATAAAGGTGAGTCTCCACCTGTAACATTTCGGTAAACTTTCAAATGTGGACGGCGATCAAATGTGGTTTCCATACTGAGTACTGAACAACTTAGTTTCGGGAACATGGTCGCTGGAATCTTCGGGAAATGGAATGCAAAATGTTCGGGAAAATGTGGACGGTCAATCTGTAATCTTCGGCAGAATGTTACGCGCTCAAGTGATATTTTCAAGGAATGTCTTCCATTTTGCCGTATATTCCGGTCAACATACCGTCCGCATTTGTAACATTTTCCCGAACATGTCACGTGTCCGTAACTCGTGTTCGACGTGGAAAAGCCCGCTTATCCTGTCCGCCACCCCGTCCACTGCACACGCGCGTATATTTTTTATGATTGCAAAAAATACAGTATGTAGAAAAAAAATATTTATTTTCAGAAAAGGCCAGTTATTATACTACTATAAACTTTACTATTATACATACTTCGAATTTAGAACGAGGTTGAACTCATAGATTGTACATATTTATCCCATTCCTATACACTAGGTTCATTTGTAAAAAAAGATATAAGCCGAATGCATAACCTCCATTTTTTGAAGTTAGTTACACACAGCTAATATGTATCGTGCTGCGATTTTAGGCAGGTTTAAATGCTAGTTAATATTCTGAGTATTTCATAGTAACAGGGTTCGAGACTCTTGGCCTTTGTCCGTGACTGTATTTCCTAGAAACACGTCCACACTGAGCGTAACAAAGTTACGCCGGAATGTTACAGGTGGCACATTTGTATGTTTGGTCTTACTTAATTATTAAATCAGTCATAATTGTCATCAGACATCAGCATATTGAATTGGATCATTACAAATCGGAAGATTTTTATACTATAACCGTACCAAGTTACCAAACTTATATGCGTTTAAGTACTTACATTGTAAAACTTTATTTGTCAAATCTTTATAAGAATCTGTATTATTACAATATAATTGTAAGTATGACAACATTCTGTACTGGGTCACGTCAATTTAAACAAGACAATCGCTGTCATTATATGAATTATCTCACGAATTGCGCCGTCCATTGTCAACGTCGTAATAATACCTTCTGTAACAAGCATAACGCAATTCAAATAATCGCGAACGTTTAAATAGTGTAGGTAATCCTATGTGAAACAAATTGGTAGACCGTTACTTGAATCGGTTCCGCTGTGCAAACTCGCACGTAACTCGGCTCGTAAGTCGCGGCATGCGTCGCGTCTCGTGGTGACGCATCAATAAATCCGTGTCGAGGCAAGGTCGGGGCGAGGGCGTGCGCCTAGTTCGCGCCGCGGCCGCCGCCGGCAGTGCCAAACAACGGGCAGACAGCGGGCGCGTGAGTCAACCCGCCGCGTCGCGCCCCGCACGGCGCACTGCCACTGTCTGCCACCGTCTGCCGTCGCCGCCGCCGCCGCCGCTTGGCTGACCACCGACGTGTTTACGTGGCCTGTGACACCTCGTAATCACCTGACTGCAACTAAACCCTGCGATCAACATATTATACACATACATAATTAAACAACGCAATGTGCATGAAGCGAGAAATTAATGTCAGTTACACTTTAACTTACATCTAGCAGCTGTATGCCGACTCATTCATGTGGAAGTCTCGGTTTGCTGTAAACATATTTTAACAGAAATAAATAGTAGTTATAAATGTTAATGTACGACAACTACCTATATTGTTTAGGGTTTAAATAAATAGATAGAGCTCTTAATGTACAAAAGTAACGCAAGAACATCGAGTCTAAAACTCGTGCAGCTGCGTGCTGCACACGTTATAATAAAGTAAAGAAACAGGAAGAATTCGGGCTATTTGATTATAGTGATTCGAAGTTCGAAATAAGAAATCATAATTAATACCTAATCTTTGTGAATTAATTAACAGGTTTGATTGTTTTAAAGCAGACTATTAATTTTGTCAGCTTTATCATTAGAATATCAAAGATAGAGATAATATATACATTTATTTGCTAATTTACTAAAATAATCTGCATATTTTAAGTTACTATATTACATCAAGGCTTATTTAATAATTGATTTAATTAAGTAAGTAAAATATTTGTATTTCCTTTGGTTTATTGAACTAAATTGAACGACAATTGGCGTAGTTGTTAAACGATTGTACTGTTGCGCTAAGGGTTTTGGGTTCGATCCCTGCACAGGACACATATTTGTGTGATTCGCAGATTGTTGACGTCTGTCAGAATACAAAAAACATCCTCACACAGACGTTTTCTAAGTACGATTTAATCGGTTGTGCTACCCATAAGTTATACCCTACTCCCTCCCAAGTCCTGTATTAAATGAGAACAGTAACTCGATGCTGAATTGGGTGCTCCCAAATATCATGACGAAGATAACCAGACCAGCACTGGTCCACCAGAACTGTTTTCTGAGCCAACTGTCACTTGCAGCAGGATTTGGCCGGTTTTCCCGGGTTCAACCACTGTGAAGAGCATTTCAGATTATCGTACAGGATTTATTTGTCATCACAAATAACAATACAATTCAAAATCCTCTTATTAATGTGCTGGTTGACTAATGTAACGCAGCATTCGACGCGAGTTTGTTGGCGAGCTTCACTCAATTCATCAGTGGCATACCCATTTTTTAAGCTTCTTCTGTTTCCCAAGGTGAATTAAAACTGTTACTCACACCGAAGCCTGCAGCTATCTATGACGTAGTTTGCGATGGATCCGCTTCCACGGTCACTTTTAATTCTTTGTTATTAAATGGATCTCCGGCCAACAACGGGGCACGTTCGGTAGGTCAACATTTCCAGAACGTACTCTTTGGAACCAAAAGCGTACCGTGTTTCCTTTTGCAGTAGCTGCCCCGTACATATCATTATATTTCGAGTTGTTTTTGCAGCGCTGGTGCCATGGTAGAAATAATATCTATTCGTAAATAACGCGATATTTTAAGTTTTCCTTATTTTGCACAGACCGATGCCAAAGAAAACTTAAAGGACCCGATAACTAATAAACAACTTTTGAAACTTAAATACCTATACGACCTACAAATTTTAATAAATTAGAGTTTGAATTTCCTAACTAAACGCCAGATATTGGAGACCAAAGTTTCCAATTCGTAATTACTCCAATTTCATATGTAAGGATCTAATATAAGACATTGTCTACATTTCAACCATGATCGACATGATCGTCCCTGCAGGCCTAATACCTCCCCGTCCTTTTTACATTCCTCACTATTCTGTATAATAAATGGAATGGAATATTATTAAATATTTTTACCACAGCCTGACAATTCTCCTCCCGATGTTTATCAAACTCGTGACAGTAATACCGCTGTCACTGATATGAGAACGCCGAGATTTTGAATAGGAAACAAGGTGACCTAAGTAGGGCGAGATGCGGAGATAGCGTGTTAAGGTTGTCTGAGGCGTGACACACGGCCTGCATACACTGGTGCAAGCAAGTTTGCTGAGATTTCATTTGACTATGAACCAAACTGTAGGAAAGTATACAATGCTCAGATTTTTATCTAAAAGAAAAAATATATCAGTAAACGATACGTTATATTGTACTAAAATTGTGTAAAATGCATGATCTACGATATAGGACAAATTATAGTGTATGTAAGGCGAGGCTTTATTAGAATAAAATAAAGTAAAAGTCCGTAGATGAAAGAGAAGATACGACGCTTAAAGAGATTTATTTAAGTTGCAGTAATGTAAGTAAACCCGTGAGAATAAGAATAGTGTTAACTTAAATACCTTGTCATATTTGTAAGGCGAATGGTTTGATTAAAATTTAGACTATTATAATTTTTTATTCATATTAAATTTCATAAGAGACAGCCTTTACGTAACAAATCATCAGGTTTATGAATAAACATACTTTATCTCTTGCAAGACGTAGTTTCCATCAACACCTATCTTGATATTTATGACAAATCTTTTTGTTTGCCTTTTACGTCGTAACTTTATTAGACACTTACTGCAAATCCGTCTTAAGAACATAATAAAATGTAAAAACATCATAACAGTATTAACTTGGAGGCGTCATGCTAAAAATAAACGTGTCGAGTCAAAATTAGCGAAACAAACAATAAGACTGGATTTGCAAACTAAAAATAGATAGGTACAATGTGTATAAAATAAAATATTACTTATAGCCGAATGCATGTTTTCTGTCATGGCTTTACGTGTCTTTATTTATTACTACCTCCACTTGCTTTTTCAGTCTATCATATAATGCGATCAGCCTATCTCAGTACACTGCTGGACATACAATAGGCCTCTCCTATGGCACGCCACAGAGCTCGATCTTCAGCCCTCCGCTTCCAACCGCCGCCAGCCATTTTGCGTATATTGTTGTATACTTTAAATGATTGATTTGATACCTCAAAATGTAAATATTTTTGTATATAGTCAGCTACTACTTATTACCTTCCAAATTATTTGGTGATGAAATTCCTGTATTAACAGTTACATAGGGGATAGACAGCAGGCGCGTCTAGACTTCGTGCACAGCCTTTGAAAGTTGCTACAACGCTCAAATTATCCATTAAGATTATGCCATACTTACAGCTCACTTTCAACGTATTTTTAGGTTGCCCCAGTAAAACATAGTTTAGGAAAATGGGGAAGAAAAGGAATTAATATATTTTTGAAGTAAATTAATCTAAAGCCTATTGTTATCAGCAATTTTTCTTACTTCCGTGTTCAATGTCTACTGAACTCAAAACGCAGCCGTGCATGGTTCCTCAACAAGAGCTAACATAGCATCGTTAATTTCGCTTTACGTATGAAGCTTAGTTTGTTGTGAAACCTATACTCTCTATTGTATAACTTACTACTTAAAAATTTAAATGTTTTTATCCTACCTCTTTGAGTATCTGCAGTTCGCAGACGTAAAAATATTATGATCTTCTAGTATTATTACACTTAGATATGACCGAAATATGTAATACCTATGTATTTTTATATTTAGCCAGATTTCATTTAGATCGTAAAGAACAGTACCTACACATTTTTTATAATAATCCTCGAGGCAGATCATTTTGATGGCGACACGTCACAGTATCTGTATCACGTAACACTTGTCGGGTATCATGATTATCGTCGATGCCAATAACGTTATCGACGAGCCCCGATAGCACTTGATACGCTACGCTAGTTATGTTCCAGTCCAGCTTGTCTGGGCAAATGTTTGTTTAGTTATGTTTATGTGTCGTCTACCGCCTAATGAGGTCAACTTCACCTTGCGCAATCGTTGGAAAAGTTACGACGAAATATTTATCTAGGCTACCTATAAAACTTGTTCTAGGTAACCCAAAGTTTGGATAATCAATTTATTAACAGTTAGCTCACACTGGGCCTGGCTTGAATAATTATGACGCATACCTAACTTTGAACTTATTTAACTTGCGTGAAATCCCTGATCATGATTCATATTATCTTAACAATTAATCCGGTGTAAAATCTTTAGCACAATTGCCATACTTACTTTTAAAGATAAATCTAATCTTTTTAGAGAAACATCATATTCTGTACCACAGTAATTATATAATATTAATAAGTTAATTGTTCAAACTGGATACACAATTGTCGTACCTATTACATACATAGGTATAACATGTGTAAAACACACAATTAATTATTAGGATACCTGTATAGCGATTGCGGAAGGTCTACAATGTATGTACATAAAGACAGTCGTTAAAATCTCGAACGCCGTGTGTTTAATGTTTTCATATCGTACCTAGCATTAGAGTGCGAACCGTAGCGTATATAGGTAACCAGCGGCCGACGGCGCGGCGGCGCTGGGGAGAGGAATTTTGGCGGCCTTCCTGAAGAGCCTTCAGGTGACGCGACGGGCCGTCTAGACGTCTGGCGCCTACCATGTGTCGCAAGAGCATTCACGTGACTTAATTGTCACGTCACTATCGAACTATTTGAATTGAATTATGGTATCCGTCCGTAGTAGATAATTATATTGTGAATGTCGATTGATGATTATTGTAACTAATTTCATATAAAATGTTCAGTCAAATTTATATTATGTATACAGTAATTTTTATGTGAGTGAGTACCTATTGAACTCTTCATAAATTAAATAATCCTGCGCGTGCAAATAAAATGTGTTTTAGCGCACGTAATAGAATACTACACGAAAAGCATAGTGATATACGAACAGGTAGGTAGCTAAGTAAGTTATTCAAACCTTCGTTATATTTCAGGTGAAAAATGGAAGGATAGAAATGAAATATGGGATCATTATTAAAAGGGAAGGGTCTGAACGAGTTCGCGTTTATGAACATATCAGTGATCGTAATTGCGTTTTATAGACAAGATTGAATTAAAGATCTATAAGAATAATATAATATTCGTATTAAGACAAAATAATGGTGTTTTTAAAGTGAGATTTAAACAATGCTCAGAATTAATTAAAATCTTAGCCTAGTGGGCTTATGAAACCAACTAGTTTAGAGTCTTTATTTCTTTTCCAATATGTGTGCACTGCTACAATCGTACACCTAGGTTTCGCCCGTACCTTACTTGTACAATAGTAATGACAAATGTAGACATCAATTTAAAAGTAATTATTTATCAAATTTAGTTCGTCATAGAGCTGTTAGCTGAATGTGATTTCTACAGCTATTTCTATTGAAACTATTATGTCGGTAGACACATTTTTCTCAGGCAGCGAAGCGTGGCGTCTGGCTAGACTCCATACACTGCGCGAGGGCGAAAGCGGACGCGTTGGATGGTGGTCACAGGAAGTACATTATTTAGACAAAAGTGGGAATATAACAGTTTTATGTTTGTCTGTATTATAAAATCCAGACGCACACCGACTCTTATTTACTTTACAATACCTGTAGTTACGTACTTACCATAAAATATATGTTATGTGGATACTGCTGAAGTTATTAAGTATGAAACTGACGGGTGAATGCATAGATGTAGCTAATTATAAGTAGGAAAATATATTGTATTAGTAAGTCTTTAGTCTTCCTTATGCGTATTTTTTTTTGGAACCTTCACGCGACTGTAACGTCGCTATAGCTACATTGATTGTGTTATTCTTTGGTGGTGAATGTGAATGAATGAGCGCGTGTGTAACGCGGCCAGGGTCGACTCCCGGTTCCTTAACTATTCACCAACTGGTCACAGCGTGGCCGTGACACTCTAAACTTAAAAAATTAAACAACAGAGACTTGAGAGAATCTTTGTACTAGTTATTCAGGCGTACGATATTCATTTCGCTTATTATTAACAAACTTGATTATTTTGTAACAATATTTTGGGACGCATTCTTTTAAGTTAAAATTGTTTTAATAAAATTAGATTGTTTGACCGGAAGAGACTTTGTAACACATCTTATCCGGCTGTTAAGGTGTAAAGTACGTAACCAAGATAAAATTATTCTATGACATCAAAGTTATCATAGGATAGGTTATCTTTATGATCTCTTATGCATACTGATGTCCCTACTAATAAGACAAAATTAAACGTAACGTAACACTTATTATCAGTCGACACTGAGGTACTTATGTTAAAAGATTTTATAAGCACTCGTTGACAAGCATTATTATTTATTATAATTATCTTTGCTCACAAAAATATAGAATCACTGTATTTTAAACAGTTGATGGTCAGGCTTGCCAACCGTTTACAGTTCGAAATGTAGTATACGCTATCTGTAATCGATTGAGCATGTTACAAGAAATGATAGCGACTAATTTTAGAGGACATCAATACATTGGTGTCCTCTACCAACTGCAAATCCAGATAGTGATCACTTTCAATACAAGACACCAACGTTTTATCTAGTTTATGTGCTATGAATATTTAAAAGTCTGATGCTTTTGGATGTCTCTAATATTCAGGATACAGAAAAAGGTCATATATCTCTTATAAAAAAATAAAATTAATTGTTAATCTGTGCAGACATTGAAAGCGTAGCAGCTAAATACAGCCGTAGCCATACCAAACTACATCCAAAAGTACAAGGCTTGTTTACATTGAACGTTGTTTACGTGTTGTGCGGTTTGTAGAATGCATTGTAATGCTCAGCCTTGTGTCATTAACTATTTCGTGTCGAAGTCTGAGCGTCTAGACAGGTGTGCCCGTTTCTTCGGACACTCGTATCGCAAGGCAACGTGAATGTTAAATTGACCACAAAGCATTATTAATGTGAAGAGCACCTTGTTTGCCTCTAATTGTGCAACCATTTATTCTAACTGCCTACAAATGTGGTAAATACATTAAAGTGAGTTAGCGTAACGATGGTAATGTACATGATACGTATATAATAGTGTGTTTTTTTCTATTTTGATGCATTAGGAAGGTACATTTGAAATTTGATGATCGTTTTTATAATAGTATTTCTCATGACCTTTTCAAACTGAAATAAATGAAATGAGAAATGTTTTGTGCACAATATGTGTTTTGTTACCTTTAACAGTGTACAATGTACATTCTCTGGTAGGATTAGTTTGATCCTCTATAAAGCCAATAAATAGGTAACATAATCAAGAGTACCGAGTAGATAGTGGATATATATTCTTTATCGCACACCAAACACAGAATACAGAAAACCTTAAAACTAAAACAGTGCAAGTGCGAGTACTTTGTTACATAATTCAAAAGACGTCTGTGACAACTTATCTCGGACCAAGAATATTGTCAGAAATCTTTCTTATCTATCTCGTGTCATCCTTTATAAAGAAGAGACATCGGTATCGCACGTGAAAAGCCCCCTTACCATGAACTCTTAAAGCAGGACAGTTTACGTTGTGGACGCAAGACGCATTAAGGTCTTAGCACTCATATCAACCCGGAAAGGGATCGTAGCCCTATCAACTTGAGCCGTGCAGTATTCTTTGTATGTAACTCCCTACTGCAAAGCACTCTAATCGAATTCGTAATGTAGGTACTCCCTTCGCATCGGGACCAGCGAGCCGTAAGCGCTGATTTGCTTTGGTTACATGCCAATAATATTTCAAAAAAGTAGAGACAGATATGTTACTTGCGCGCTCATTTTTAACATTCGAAAAGGGGACAATTGTAGTCTTGGGTAGTACAATTGCCGCCCGATTTGACATAAGACTAGTGCAGTTCGGACTCAGAGTTCCGAACACTTTTCTCGTTCATTTTGTTAGCTTATGACGTATCTACACTGTTTGACATATCCTTGTTACTTGCTTACGAGCGCAAGGTGAAAGGCGATACGGTTATAATCCCTTTCCGATTTGATATGAGTGCTATGACCCTCATATTGTACGAAGCGGTGTCTCGCTTCCACATCGTAAACTGTCCTGTTTTAAGAGTTCATGGTAAGGGGGAAGATAACGTTTATTTTAGTCTGTGACAACGTTGCGGTTATCACAGCGTGATTTGGTCATTGTTTCTTCACGTGTAGTTTTTTACTGATAGGTAATTCGCTATCGTTAAGGTAATCTAAACGTAACCTCACATAATCATTATCTGTTTGATTTCCGACCTTGCTAGGTAACCAGGACCCTTCTATAGTGTACCTTACGAGCTACAGATATACCTCATTGTTGAATGTACCCATAATTCTGTCGTTTAGATTGGTAAGAAATCATTATGAATACTGTCCAAAACTATTGGTAATTTTGTGATACTATATTAATCCCCTGTATACGTATACTAGTTCAGTTAGTATTTTATACATTACGTATGAAGTTATTTAAGCTAATTAACCGAAATTGTTTGATAAGACTCACAAGTTTTTGCGTCGAATGTTACGTTATGAAATAAAAAATGTAATTAACCGCATATTATACTTAACGTAAACAAATTCTTCGTAGCCTTAAAGGTTTAGCCTGGCTATAAATTTATATACTTAAAGTCGCGCGTATTTCCCAGAGGGGTAGGCAGAGACCACGAATTTCCATTTGTTACGATCCTGGCATACTAGGCTAAGCAAGGCTTACTAAATAACTTCTAGTAACTTCGAGCATTCATCGTTCATCATCATCATCATTATGCCCTGTCTTCCTCTCTAACTGATTGTTATGACCCAGAAAACTGTCGTAACCTGCCCCCTTACCATGAACTCTTAAAGCAGGACACTTTACGTGGTGGAAGCGAGACACTGCATTACACTACATGTAGCAGTGTCTCGCTGATGTTTACCACTTTGAAAAGTACCTTTGCGTTGGTCTTCCACTTGCAGTTTTCACAACAACACAGGTTATGGTTGCAATCGCAACTATTAGTTTAAACCCGCCTTTTGCAGCCTTAACTGCAGTCTAGTCTAAGAGGCTTCAAAATGTTACATGAAATTTAGATGCCTATATTGCTGGTCGACTTCTCAATCAGCTTTTAAAAGTTTGTCGCATACAACTAAGTACTTAAGTTGTTCCAACACCGCGAAAGTAAGGTCTCGTCTTGTTTCTCTCGTAATGGTAAATGTCAATGTATAAATAGTAAAGTGTTTCAAGGACTTTTGTTATGCGTAACTTTGCATGCTTATTTAAACACGCGTTTGCGACTGTGTCACTCTTCCAGAAGCAACAAATACCTCAATTATCGTCGTATCCTTTTATTCGAATCTCGTCTGCACAACCGGTTGTTTGTGTTGTAAAAGGGAGACACCCTTCTTAATTAACATTGTCCCAATTTATGAGCGCGTGCCCTATTTTTACTCATGATATTTGCATAAAGCTTAAAGGATTTTTGATACTTCTTTTCATTTCAGAATCTCAATGTAGAGTTGGAGAAATCGTTAGGTCCTTAATTCCTTAAATTTTTGTTTATATTTCAATAAACAAGCCAAGTAAGTAATTGATTAATTCATACTAAATTATTCAGTAATAAAAGATGAAATCATCAACCTTATACAATCAAAATGATTTCATTTCATAAGATAATTAAAACTTCAGACTTTCTGCATTCAGTTTTCACTCACGTCTGAAATACGTGAATAGATTAACCGTTTTGTTATTATGTTTACTTATTAGCAATGCAAAAAGTCTTAGCAATTCACGTCTTTGTATCTTGCCATAAACACATTAAAAACCGACATGGGAAGGTATACAGGAACATATTAAAAGCCGGATCATAATTTCGCACTATCATGCTGAATATAAGTATATACTTCCTGCTAACGGCCAGACATGAAACAGACAGTCTCGAGTGATAGGTAGCTAGACAATGTGAAAGTAAAAAGAAATCCGTAAGGATCGGCATACGACTGTCAAACTAATACCTGATTGGTTATGAAACTGAACCTAATTTAATAAAACCAATCAATGAATCAATATATTATTGTTATCGAAGATGGTATATTTAAATCGTGTCTGACAGGTGCCATAATTTACGACTTCATTTTAAAACGGATATATTTTAGTTTCGAAATGGATGTTGTTAGAAGCACATAATTTATATATTTTCCAACGGTACAGTTATATAGATAACCTTTGCTATGGATCTAATTTGACTATAAGTACGTTTAGTACCGGCTTATATCATTGGGTTTCATGTACATGATACGAGTAGCATAACTCATTTTAGGTGGAAATTACTCATATTAAGACATTTACAGATTTTAACACGGACTTCCTTCCTTTAATTTTTTATATCGCGTTTAATAAAAAGCTCCTTTTAAATATATTTTTATATGATATGCATATATGAAATTGGTAAAATTTATTTTTATATTCACATTTCGGGCAGTGAAAACAAAATCTTCCATAAGTAATTTTATGTTGTCTGCGGAACACTACATACCTAATTACATAATGGCCACGGCTGTCTGCGATCGTTTACAGTAGCCGTCTAACGTGTCTACAAATACAAATATTTCAAACCTTGAACTAACACCTATTACTAATTTAACGTAATTCCTTTGACTGGGGTCTATTCTAACAGTCGAATACATAAAGGGGACTATTCTAAACCAGATCTGGTACACGTCTCGCGTCGCACCGCGCATTTGTGAAGTAATTTACGAGCGGTAGTTAAGTATAGAGAGCAAAATGACTCCATTGTCACGCGTAAGTAATATATCTGTGCGACCTACATTCCGGTATACCTACTTACTTTGTAAAATAATTATACATTGTTACATAAAACAGACGGCTATGAGTGGACATTTTGCGCAGAGACCGTAAATCTCACTTGGACACAGATCTCTTAACATGAATCTGAAGAATGGCTATTCCCATCCTCATATTCACATATTCTTCGTAATATTAATATGTGCTTGTACACGTATCAATCAGAGTAAGGCAAAAGGCAATGATATACCCATATAAAAGAGTAATATAGCTTCGATACCACGTACAGCAGGCGCACAGTGCATGTATCCGCAGTCCACAATAGCACATAAATGGCCGCTGTCTGTCGCCTGCAGACGCTATGATTATGCGTTTCTCTTAGTAACGACGATCACAGCAAACGAAGTCGTTTATAAACTCTGCATGAACCTCCTGTTCCCGCAGTCTAAGGAAAATGTATTGATTGTTTATCCTCAATGCTCGTACCCGACTAACCTCAATTGATCCAAAAATAGTAATTGACATGCATTGTTTTATTCTTCGTTTTATGTGTGTCTATGTACTCGACGTGCTCTAGGTATGTCAACGATAAGGTTTAAACAAGATAAGCAGCAGACGTCTTCTGAGCGTTATCATTATTTTGTACAAACAGTTGTAGACGTCTGTACCCAAAACAATATACGTATGTTTACCTGGACTGAAAGTGATATTACACTGCAAGCCAACTAAAACTGCCAAGCCTCATGTTTGCTAAACGTTCAAAGTGAACAGTCCACTGGATTTACCTCACGTTACCTGTTCAATGTAAATTCAAATTCATTGAGCATTCTGTGAGAGGAATTGCGTACTAATATGATGCATCCGTGTTACGTGTTTTATGCTCAATAAACTGTAACATGCGCGGTCTTTCAGACAGCAGATTAGCATATTTTCTACTCGCTTTGATGCCAATACTATTTAGGGATGCAGATGGATATTATGGGAAATATGTCTGTAATTATTATGAATAAATTATTAGTAATAAAGAGTTATTATACGAATTTATTGTTGATAATTATTTACTAGTATAATTTTAAATATTAAATCAGGCCTCTTAAATTACCCATTATGAATTTTAAGTATAATAATTCTAAAAAAACACCGTCAGTCATAGGAACACATGTAAATCTTGGAGAGTTCTCAAAATTATTTAATTCTAGTAACATTGGACTCCTACCAGGTAATATGTCATAATAGGTGATATGTTCTAATGTCTATCAAGTTGTTCACGACTTAACTCATCAGAAATTCATATGTTAACACGTCCATAACTTCCAGTACGCTTACGAGTTCATTGATTAGTTCTAAGCTGATGTTTGTTTTGGTTATAGAGAGACAAAACAGTAAACTAACACGCGACTAACAGCTTTATGTTGGTATGTTTATAAGAACGTTAAAATAATTATGTTATGCACATACGTAGTTTGATTATGCACCCGATTGTTCGACCGCACTTGTTTTGTACTGGTGAACATGTGGTGTTTGGTCTTGCGATGCGACGTACATGGTGCATAATTATGTGTACTGCGCTGTAGCAGGTGTTCGATACACGACGAGTGCATTCTGATGCAATTATTGTGCATTGCAGCACACGGGATGTGGTGTGCATCGTCGTCGGTGTGGGCCGGCGCAGGGTGACCGGTGACCGCTTCGGCGGGCCGGGTGCCATATTCGGTCAGTGCACATTGTTGTTTACCGGCGCGGTATCGCGAGGCCGCGTGACGTAGCGTCTAGACGGGCGCCTGCCCCGCGCCCTCCGCCCCACGCCCCGCACCGCGCTCCCCCACGCCCCACGTCTGCCACCCGACAGCTATGCACTGACTGTTTCGATCACCAGCTTATCTTTTCAAACGGTATTGCTGCACTGTACCGATGCACTCGACGATAACGATGGACGGTGACCATAGCCGACGCATGACGCCCCTGTACGGCTGTACCACAACTCATCGCGGTGTAGCTACTGTCTCCGGTGTACCTTACCAGTATGCATGGCAAATTAGAAATTATACTTGACCATGAATGCTTGATTTTACCTAAAATGCTTGATGATAAAACCAGTGTCGTTTTAATACACAGAGGTACCAAAAATGTATATAATAGGAGTAGGTATTATGTAAATTTGTACAATGTCATTATCAGTTGACAAAATAGCAGTGTTACAACATAGATCCAGAAGTATCACAGAAAAATAGAAGTGTAATAACAACCGGTTGTCATGGTAACTTCTATGTATATGTAATGTAGCATAATTAAAGTGATATAAGCTATACGTAGGTATAATTTAATTATAGCTTCAAAACATTAAGAAGAATTTGACCTTTGGAATTCATTTTTATATTAGAGTTGAATACTACATAAAACAATCAAGGATAATTGATTTGTTTGATACAGTTGCATAAAAAATTGTTTTGTGAAAGTTAAAATGTAAAAAAAAAGATTTCTCACTATAATAACCAATTCCACTCTTGT
Organism: Abrostola triplasia; assembly: GCA_946251915.1. Classification (NCBI taxonomy): domain Eukaryota; kingdom Metazoa; phylum Arthropoda; class Insecta; order Lepidoptera; family Noctuidae; genus Abrostola; species Abrostola triplasia. The sequence goes on from OX276433.1 coordinate 7,120,988, forward strand.
AAAGTACAAATAAAGAACAAACTATTAAGTAAAACCCATTAGGTAACTTACGAGTACTCTGTTATTGACGCAGAAGCTCATAATTATGAAGTTCGTCTGATGAGTTAATTTCCACACGTCGCAGTTTCTCGCGACTTTGCACGTGTCAGGAGGGAGTGGCTATGGTTGCAGTTGCAACTCGACGCTATGCGCTACACCGGCTAGACCGCGCGAGTCGCCAGTTGCTGTGGGCATCGTTACGCGGTCTGTCTACAACACCTAACTAGACAAGACCGAGACGGGACACTAACAAGAATAGTAACTTAAGCAATTATATATGACATTTTGCATCTTTTTTGCATGTTGCCATGCTAGGCTTAAATTTTTTTAAATTGATAAAGGAAACTTTGCTTTGAGTCCCGCTCGTGTCCATCATTTTTCAAGTTTCCTTTATCAATTCAAAAAAATACAACTTAAGCAATACTTACAACTTAAACAATCTCTGAGGCTGTCATATAAACCTGTGCATCCGGGATCGTTCCCTTCATATGAGTACCCCTCCTTGTATTATATAGCTCGTTAATCAGTTAATTCGGCGCCTCATCTTTCTCCGGGAACGTCAGTTGACCGAGGACTTGCATAGAACCATGGTCCTACGGGACGGTAAACCGACAGTGTATTATAATACAGTGTGAGAGAATAGACAGTGTACCTATGTTTGCGCACACTTGTACGTTATAATACCTCGTGCATATTTAGTAGTTGTAGTTGATTTTTGGTCTGGAGTACCTTGATGATATGACCTTACATTTAAATATACCAATCTTCATTTTATCAAGAAATATTTCGAGTCTAATTAACTCGCGACTTATAGAGATAATGCAATCATTAATATTAAATTACCTCATTGAGATTATGTACCATAAATAAATGGTCACGTATATATAGCTCTCCTTGTACCACTGCTTTTCCTATATCTTTATACAAATACCTACTACTATTTAAAAAAAAATATCTACCTAATGACGACACGCAACAATTATATTTTTCTATAAGACATTAAACTTTACAATTTTCAATAGTTATAAAGAAAGGGTCTTAAATAACGAACGTAAGTTCTGAAATGTATAAAACCCCAAACCCAAAAAGAACATAATTCTATGCACGTTGCTTCGCTCCATCTATGGTAATCAAAGGGAAATAAAAAAATATATGCCGTAATAATAAACATGAATGTTTTACATTGTGAATTCCTGCCTAAGGTTAGCGCAACGATACAACTCCTTCAACTTCAACATCATCAGCCGGAAGACTTCGACTGTTGAACAAAGACCTCCCTTAGAATGCCACAAATAACTAGCAACAACCTTATTATATAGTTTATATCAAGTAAAGAAGGTTAATAACCGTAACAATTTATTCAGTTCTTATCTGCCTTACTGAAAGAATGAGGTATTCAGTGTACAAATATTACTTGATTGCCCTAATAATTGCAGAAGTCGGGCTACAAGCCATTCCGCGTAGCCCTGGTCCGAAGTCACGTATATTTTGATTATATCCGTATGGGTTTGACTCCAGCGATCGATTAGTACTTTTATTATAATTATATAGGTATCTAAATAGAAAGTAGCAACATTAGGTAAATATGTACGTATTGTTTAAATACACACGTAAACTGTAAAACGATCTCACGTAGATATTGTACGCGCAAATTATTTTAGCTCTCATTGTACGAACTAACAAATGACCTAGACAGAGTTATCACGTCTGTCTGGCGCATAATTGTCTGCTATGTAATTAAACTCGGTCTATGAAACTGTACCTACCCAATTTCTAGCTGTCTACTGTCTACGGGAGTTTCCGCTTGGTGTCGCTACTTGATGCGGGAAATTCCGATTTATTCACTTATTATTAAAGTCGTTTTATTTGAAAGATTATATTCTAAAGGAATTTTAATTAATGGAAATAATTGTTGGTTCGTCATTCGTAACCTATAATTTGGACGCACCGAACAATTGTTTAACGCAAACATTGTAAAAATTCGCGCAAAATTTGAGGCAAAATTTTAATTGTATGTTAATAATTAAATTATAATAAGTACCTAAATTTATTAAGATAACGTAGCAATTGTATCCTTTATCAAAACAATATAAATAGATGATTTTGTTTGCATTGGTTCCATGATGGATGCAGATCACCTAAGTTATCGAAACTTAAATTATAACAGGTACGTTAATGAATTGTGAAACCCTATTAGGTGCTCATCTAATCTAGTTCTATAAACCAAATACGATTCTCTGAATAATGTTGCTAAATAATTCATTAAGTCATCGAGTATACCTATAGATACAAAAAGTCAAATCTTAGGCAAGGTGTTGTAAAGTAAAGTAAGTAAATTAAATAGTGAGTAATATTGTTATTACGATTGCTGAATTATCATAAATGGATGTCAAGAGTTCTTATTTGTGAAGTGCAGCTCTAGGGCCCGGCGGGCGTCGTCAATTGAATAAATCGTTTGGTTGAATCAATAGATGATTGTCACTTGTTAGCAATGCAATAGGTTTTATTAGAAGTGTTCCATAGGACTAGGAGTCATCGAATAAACTATTGTCCTTGAATATAACAATAATTAAGAGTGCCCATTGGATACGTTTATTCATTTTGAGAATATATTTTACTCTCATATAATTTCAAATATCACGTATCAGATGGTACAGTAATACATACCTATTTACATATTGAGGATCCAATGTATTGGGGGGCAGGCCTATTGTCGTTAACTGGGCATAAATCCAGACTCCGTGTGAATTACTCTATGGGAAAAGCCCAATAACACTGCCAAAGCCGTGATTCGTATCCAGGACCTTATGCTTAACGGTCGCAGTTAGCGACCGCTAGAGCAACGAAGCAGTCTAATCGAACATTTTTATTAATATCAACCTTTTATCTGTGATAAACCGGTAACATCGATAAAAATTAGATCGAATTAATCAATCCATCCAAAATTTTATCGATACTTAATCAAGTATCTCTAGAATTTTAATCAGCATTCCTCCACATTCTCCCACGCAATCTACAACACAGCTCTGTTAAATTAAAAAGGAATTTTAGACCGGATTAGCACATCATAAACCTCTAATTACCTAAAATGTTATAGTTGATGTCTAAACAACGTAATTGTACCTATATAGTGTAAAATATTATATGAATAAAAATATTGTATAATGTATAGGGGTGTGTTGTTAAAAGTAAATCTAAACTTTTGACGACCTTATTGGCGCAGTGGCTAAGCGATTGGACTGCTGCACTAAGGGTTGCAGGTTCGATTTCCGCACGGGAAAAAAATTTGTGCGAACCACATGTTTCTCCGGTTTGGGTGTTTGTGTATGTGATATTTCATGTATGAAACGCAGTCACGATACAGGCAAAGTTTCTAAAAAAGGAAACTTGAAGTTCGATGGATGCGAGCAGTGATACGGTGACTCAGCTGGCAGAGCGGCGCCACGGTACGGCGACTTTCGCGGGTTCGAGTCCCGCTCGTGCCCATCATTTTTCAAAGTTTCTCTTTATCAATTAAAAAAAGTTTCTAGTGTTAGGCGACTTTTTTTTAAAGAGAAGAAATATCATCGCTTGCTGATGGTAAAGCATGGGTGCAGTATAGGTGTAGCATGTTCGTGGCTTAAGTTCTTGTTGTACGTCATCTGAAAGAGTTTTGTTGCACAACTTTGCATATTTATTTGTGATGTATATAGGTGTCACAATTGGCAAGGGAATGGTTACGTATCAAATGTGCCTTTAAAAATTTAGCATGACAGACCTTAACAATGTTTCTCATTCGGCTATGGAGTTATTTAGTAGAGCACTTTTTTTGTATTGTAGAACTCAATGTTCCATTTGACAAACTTTGGATTGAATCTACGAGATCCAGACGATCCGGTATTTATAAAATACCACAAAGAATTGCCACTCTTGAAGATTAAATGGCGATAACAAGTCAGCTGCCTCGATGTGATTACGTTATCTCATGCGCTTTGTTCTGATAAATGAGTACGTCTGTATCGATATATCAGGTAAGTTACACATCAGACCGATGTCCATGCAGTCTCACGAGCATTTCAAAATGATAATTTATCAGCTAAGCCTTTAGCTAAGCCTTTATTTTGATCCAGCCATATATTTTTCTATTTAGGTTATTGCCGGTAATCCAAATAAACTCTTCATAGCTTCGTTAGTTTATAAGCCTGCCTGGTTATTTATTTTGTCTAAAAACTATTTTAATACTTGTCTTAACTTAAACTCGTGTTAAGTCTATTGACATCTCTATTTTCTAACGTGAATACGACAGCGACATATATAATAATAATCATAAAAAAACGGCTGAAAATTTCATTTTTTTATAAATATCGTTCGCTACGAAGGATCGCTGTAGGACATCGACATCGTGTGTACTTCTTTTTTATTGCTAAAGAAGAACAAAATCTAGTCCCTAACATTTATTACTGAACGTCTCATGTATGCGCCACTATTCCGGTTTTCGGTATCTATCAACTTTGAGGCTATAGCACCGTAGCTTGTACACAACTCGTTTCAGTAATGAATAGAGTGAAATAAACCTATTATCTTATATACTAAACTATAATTTACATTGCACTACAATATCGACATTGGATTGGGCATACAGATTTTGAAGACAACTTGATGTATCTATATTATGCACCAAATTAGCCCGCGACTTCTTCTGCGTGGGAATTTTTGTGTGCCATGTGTGAATGCCGACCATGACAGTCCACTCTACATTTCGATGCAAGATTTTTTTTAAATCGAATGCATAGTTTTGAAGATTATCCCTTCATCATTATCAGCTTTTACCCACTGCTAGGCATAAGCCCTTAAACGACAGTTTCCTGTTTTGTGCCTTTTGCATCCAGGTCTTTCCCTGTACAGCAACAACGTCAGCCTGGAGGCCACCTGGCCAGAGCTCTGTCTGATTATCCCTTACTTACAAATAAATCAACATAAAAATTTTAACTCCATTATATAAGCATAGATTTAGATAAATATAGATTATTTTAGATGATGTCAATTTGTACACTTCACATCTTATCTAAACTAATCCATAAAGACGGAAGTACTTATCTGTTTGTTTGATGGTCAAGGTAACCTCGAACCAAATTAACCCCTTTTTGTTTGTATATTTTAATTAACTTTAACTAATTAACTTAATCTTAATATATTATAATACAAAATAATTAATTTTAATATAAAATATTAGGGTATAGAATAAATTCTCTAAGTTACAAAGAGCTGATATCATATTATTGGACTTATGGAGTAACGAAGTAATGTAGGAGGAGCCACGCCGGACCGCAATCATATATTATGTAAGTAGGTATGTGATAACTGTACAGACCTATGTACCTACGAATGCCCGCAATGTGTTATCGGACATATTATCGACCACATCGGAACTATCTATTCTTCACACAATGTACGCACGTACTTAAATGTTTTGTTATCAATATTTATTTATAAAAGAATTGTGTTGGTATAACAATCAGTTCCGTATGATGTATAATTTTTTTTATAATCCCATGGTGGACGCCATTAGCCCATTTTGAATGATTCTAAATGCAACGCAATGGCCGTCTTAGCGTAAGTGACGGAGCAACCGAGTCAACGGCGATCATGATTTGATTGTCATATTGTTTGTTTCGGTTCCAGTCCACAAACGTCGAAATACACAAAATGGCCGCAACGGCTGGAAGCGGAGGGCCCAAGATCGTCCTCATTTGTGTGCCATAGGAGAAGCCTATGTCCAGCAGTGGATGTTATTGATAATGATGACGTATTAATGTTTCAGATTGCAGCAATAAGGTTTACAATGCCATGGTACAATGGGTAATTCTACCCCCACTCACAATGCCAGACACCAAAGTAATAGTAACTATTTAATACAACACACTCATTTCACATTCTAATCCTTAAATAGCTATAAGAAAGTTTCGGCACCCTGTGGTGCGAGGTGTTTATGGTCTATTAGATACTTTAAATGTGGCGATGTTTATACTACTTTCTTGTAAACCAGCAGGAATTGGGGTTACGGACAGACGTAAATTATACATAACATTACGTTTGTATTCCCCGAAAAGCTGGGAAAAGGTGTACCTATTGCACACCTACATTTTGCCAGTTATATTGTAGGTCGCAATGTTATCGAGGGCGAGCCTATTGCCATCAACTGGGCACAAATCCTGACTTCGTGCTGCTACGGAGAATTACCTAATGGGAAAACCCAATAACATATTTCCCGACCCAGGAGTCGAACCCTGCAGTGGCACTTAGCGACTACTGGACTAACGAGGCAGTATTAAAATCATTTAGCTTTTTACGCTGAAATAAGTGAGCTTATCAAAAATCTATCATTAAACAAAACATTATCCATGATAAAATATGATGTAGGTACTACAAAATTACTGATACGAGGGGAAATTAAGTCGTTAAATTCTTTACAACAAAAATCAAATATCCGAATAAATATTCCAACACAACCCAGCTCTATAGAGCCTTCATTACAATATCGACTTCATCAATCATAAACGTCTAGATAGGTACCTACTTGAAGATAAATGATAACGCTTCTCTTCCTCGATAGTAATGAGACTGAATAGAACAAATCAATCATCTTTCAGGTGAGTTATAAGTGATGCATTAGCATTGGGAATGCCATGAAAAAGTAAGTATCACGCATTATGAGTTTGCCAAATATTACCCGCTTCTAATACCCGTGTCAAGGATAATGCTATCATCAATTAAGTATAACGTATCAACTGATTATGGGTACATGAATTGAGGATTTTGGTGTCTAATCATATTTACATATTACCTATATCATTATCATGACGTCCACTGTTGAACAAAGGCCTCCCCCTTTGAACGCCACAACATAATTAACAGTTTAAAAAGCATATCATATCCTTAAGTAAGGTTTAGGCCCTTTGACACGTGTAGGCATTGTAATTTTTAACCTAACCATGATTCTTTACATGCCTAATTAAGCCGATAAGGGTAGATTATTATCAATGGAACTAACCATGAATGTGTTTGGTTCTTGAAACAGTTAAGTGCGTACGAAAGCTAGTGCATGTAATGGTACTGGTAAACTAGACCAAAAATTCAAACGTGGCTATCGGAATACTACCAACACATAAGAGTAGCAAGATACTACTATTATAATAAAATAATATTACTGCCGCTTGCTAATGATGTATCCAAATCGAGTGCTACATTTAAATAATAAAACCCAATTTCCGATATTTTATCAATGTTTTTACCTTCTACGTTTTTGATAAACTGTAATTATATATACTTACCAAAAATGAAAAACGTGACCAACTCATTTGTGTTTCAACACTGATGCATCATTACCGACTGATCATATTATCAGCCATCGATGATCTCTAAAGATATACATTTTTTATACAAACTCAGTTTGTTAGTATGTAATAATGAGCTCTTGCTCATTATAACTCTTCTCTCAAAAGTTTTGAGTAAAAAGTTTATAAAGCTTTTTAGAAGCTTACATTCGTAGGTCACATACCGCTATCTGCAAACCAAAACGTAAATTTGTATGTAAATGTTTTGTATCAAGGTCATTCTAATTCGCTTAGTAAAAATTGAAATAAAATAAGCTATTGGTAATGAAAAAATACACAAAGTTTTTATAAATAAATGTAAGTATTATTTATTCTTCTCTTCTTCTTGAGAACCTTTAAAAATCATGTTTTTTAACTATTTCTATTTTTTAGGGAAGTTGGTGTAATCATTTAATACTCTTATGGTGTGTTGATAATTTAATTCAATATAAGAGGTACCTAGTGCGCCCCGCAAGCCACCCGCGCAACGCTGGTCTGAGTACAACATTACATCATCCGTAGCATATTTTCTGTAGCGGTGCATCGTCCTGGCGTCCTATAGTTTTTCTAAGTGTTAGTAGTACAAATGTTTTATTAGAGCAAACTGCTTTGTTGTATGATTTATGGTTTCGGTGCTCTTCAAATATTAATCCATACTTGACACTTGTCCCTTCGTCGTTGTGAATTCGAGCCTTTCCCAGCATCAGTAACACTGTTACAGAAATACTATTTTCGTGGAAAATATTATTAATTAACAAATACATTTGTTGATGATGTAAACAATTTGAATAATACAAGGGCCATTTTAGTTTTGAGCTCTAGCTCGACTCTCCTTATTCAAATCAAAACAATTGTTGATAAAGAAAAGTATGGCACCGGCGTGACTAACCGCTCGATTAAAGCCACTGCAATGCGGTGCGCACGCGTGCTGATTACATACAGCCAAATTGCTGCGCCCGCGACCCGCCCGACGACGCGGCCGGCGATGTCGGGAGAGATCGTGCATTCGTGCCAGACGGCTACCGAAATTTGGGTTAGGCGCTTTTTTGCGCGACGCGGGCGCCGCCGTAGAAGCGCTCGCGCTGAGGTCGATGAGCCCCAAGCTGCGGCCCCGCGCCGCGCCCCACCCCCACCGACCAGTTCCACCACAAGGTGCAGCGGCCGCCACGACCAAACGACCAACCCTACATACCTACCACCTGCCAGACACTACGTGAGTACCTATAACATAATGAACCAGCCTGAACACTACGTACGGCCACTTACATGATCGACTGGAAAACTGGAAGCGGCTAAGAGCCGCATAGGATGTGGAAGAAGTTAAGGAATACGTGAGCATTCCTAGGACATTAATTAAATTCGTGGTACCTAGTATTAAAAAGATATTCTTAAAAGAATAAAAAATAGACTCGTACGACTAACTAACTAACATAGCTACATAATTTTTGAAATAAATATATAAATAATCGTTTATTGTAAACAAAATTAAATGGGTAGATTTAACTTAATACGTATGAATAACATGATTAATTCACTTGCGGTCGTCTGATCAAAATTGCGTACTCTGTGGTTAGGGAAGTCAGACAAATAATAACAAATTATACTTGTTCGCTTGCAAGGTAGGAAGACATAAATACTAAAATTTGGTTCACCAAGTATTTTATGTTCATTTATAACCACCAAAAGCTGATCAATATTTAATGTGTGGTACACTTAAGTAATTTTGACATAAAACAGAATTATATTTCGTATTTAAAAACTTATTCTTAGGAAATACGTGGTCAAGATCAGCAGACAACCAGATGGCTAAAAGGCCAAAATTTCCGTCTAAGCGAGTAAGCGCGACCTGACCAACAATTTACCGCTTTAATTGACGTCAATGTTGTCATAAGGTCTTCGAGACTGTAGTTTTTTTATGGCCGCCGATCAAGATCAGTCTGGGGATAGACAAATATGAATTGTATGTCTAGACGTGCCATCCGCCTTGTCTAAGCCGCGCATAATTATGCTCTTGTTATATTTGTCTACGGTACAAAAAGCGAACAGCCAAATGTGCATTGAATATTATAATTTTAATGATTGACACACCATATATTTTGCACCAAATGCCATTTGCTTTTTACAATCGTCGTCTCTGCACGACGCTATGAATAAAAATGAATGTAATCATGTCTGGAGATCCATATCAGACAAACCATAACGATTTACAATTAGATTTTAATAGGCGATCCACTGCACCCATGTCGACAAACATACGTCATAATATAAACAAGAATTATTAGCAGAAGTCTTGTACATATTCATGTATTGAAAGTTTCGACGGTAATGGAATTTCAAATAAAGATATTCGGACGGACGCATCTCAAATTCCGTGCCCGGATACAGTCTTGTTATCATTTAACAAAATTATGTGTTTCAGATGCTTCTAATTTAGGTATAGCATCAACTGAATACAGTAAGAAATTCTAGGAGGTATATACGACGCTAAAATATTTTTGGGTTGAAAACTATTCGCTTAAATTCTTTTTTAAACGATCTTATAAGAGACTTTTGAAGTACGGATTCGTAGAAGATATACAAACAATTGTAGTAATATGAAACTTACCTGGTCTACGTTACCGCTCATATTCGGTTTCCAGTTCATAAAATACTTGGAATCAGAATTAACATGTACAAGTATGTTGATCCACTGAACTGGTCGTTAGCCTGATTATATGTTGACAAAACACAGAAAAGGATGGCCAGGTACTAAATTAACAACAGTCTGATTAGAATATAGGTGCAACGCAAATCCAAACCAGCATCGACGCTGCGCGGCGGGCGGCGGGGCGCACGGCGGCCAGCGAAGAGAGAGCGTCGACTTGTACTCGGGAGGTGCCTATAGACTGTAAAGAGTTAAATTACCATTGACTTAACACGACCAATAAACTAGACATTGCTACGTATATTTTATACGAGGACTATACACATCACGCGAGCAAAGTTTTCTTTTGTTTATATAGTTATGTTATTCATATTTTGTACAATTTGATTTTATTAACGTATAAGTTTTAGACAAAATTTCATCGAACTCAATGTTTGGCATTATTGAACATGCAGCAGGTCAAAATTGCTATAGTACACAAAACATAAGTCTAGACACCAGCCACTACGAATTCATTTAGCAGATTTTATAATAGACCGTTTATTCTCGAGTCGTCTTATATTTATAAATTATGTAAACAAACGTAAACCATAGATTACATTATGGTGATGAAACTTGGCACAGGGTTGTGCAACCGAAGTAAAATGAATGAAAACAACCTTAAGAAATGATTTAGCCATTTTTTACTTGATCTATTTTATTATGATGCCAAGGTTTTGTTTTCTAACGCTTCCGGCGACCTCAATAATTTTAATTTACGATTTCTCGGTACTTTATAGTGGTAGAATATAAAATACAAAGAATCGGAAAACTGACGGAAACATCACTTTGGGGTATTGCGGCTTATATATAACTATTTCAGTAATATTTGATTGCCACATAAACATGATACATTGAAATTCAAACGTACGCGACTAACGACTCTACCTACCCTATTTGGGACAAAAATAATATTTACAATTAAAATAATATTATACGCGTGCTGGGTAAAAGTGTATATGTGCTATATTCTGACGCCAATATCAATCCCTAATTCTATACGAACTAGATGCATAAGTTAAGCAGATATCTGTGGTGGCACGTCATGACGTCACTATGTAAACGGAGCGCGTCTAGACGGGCCGCAGACGAATTTTTAATACAGGCACGAGCGGGCCTCGGGCGCGCATACCTACTGCAGCGTAATACCTACATAACGACAGACACGTGATCCGCGGACGCACCATACGAGCGAGCACCGAGCACACTTGTCCAATGTCACTCTACCATGATCAGGTGCATGTATCCTCGTAAAACAAAATCCTGGAACTCCTCGTACTCTACGTCAATAGTTAATTGTACGGCTTCTGAATATTTTTTGTTAGTCTATGGTTGAGTCAGAATCAGAGTATATTTTAGGACTGTATAACCAGATGTGGATGAATAATGTATACATGGAACGACTGTATCTGACCGCCAGAAACCAAATTAGACTGCTCAGATCACAATGACTTCGTTTCGAAAAGCACACTTCCAGTAGCAATCTAAGCTGAACTCCATCCACGTAACCTCGAACGCTACGCTACTCATGCAATTAGCATAATCTTTACACAATTGTAATAGCCTGCATTTGTTTTATGGTACACTAACCTCTGTTTACTCGAAAAAGGAATAAGATTATAAAGACATGTACCTATACGACTTAAACGTGTTGTATTTTAAATTCAAAATAATATACAAAACGAAAAAACAAAGCATGACATTGACCGTGCCCTCTCACATATCAGAGTTTAAAAGCTTGCAGAATAAGGACAAAAGTAAATGTAGGTACGCACATCTGTTAATAGTGGATGGACGAGTGCGCGTCGCGGCGGGCGCCAAGGTCGAGATTACGTTACCACACGTCTGGAGGACAATCATTAACTCGCCACTTAGCTCTAATCCAAAACAATAGGCTCGGTTGCGAAAAATATCGTACCGCCAGCAGCTTGTAAAATAGACATTTTAGAAATTGCACACTTTTAGTACATTCTTCTAAACCACATTTAGTCACGACGGTTTTCCGAAGTAGGTACATTATAAAACCATAAGATTGATTTAATTAAAAATCCTCGCCCCACACTAGGAATTTCTCGTGGGTGCATTCCACAAACATGTAATATCACTAACACCCAGACTCGGGACAAAAATCTGCGGATTACACAATTTTTTGTCTCGTGCAGGAATCGAACCTACTGTGCAGGAACCGAATCCAATAGCGCAGCAGTCCAATCTCTTAGCATCGCTAATCAAGTATGGCAGTTCTGCCATGTACCTACTGTTAGTCTGTAACATAGTTTTAACACGATACCTTAATATGTCGCTCATATTATGTCTTAGCACTCAGACATTCTGAGGTAGAGGTTAGCAGGTTTAAGACTTGACCCGGACGTCAAAGTAATAAATAATATAGTTATGAACCTGTTAAATGCTGTAAATTATATTATTTATTTAGGCAAATAGAACAACATATTGTTGTGATAATAGTCAAGGTTAGTATCAAGATCAACTTAGTCAAGCATTTTAATAAGTCAATAGTTTTTTCAAACTTGTTGCCTCTCTAGGTAATTCAAATATGCATAGGGTTTTATTGATCATTAAACACTTTGTTAATAGACAAAAACACTTGTTTAATTTAGTAGTAATGTTCAGGGTATCGTTTTGTTTTTTTCAGTTGTGTTGCGATCCGTCTAGACGGAATTCTGTTGTAGCCACGGACACCATTACGCAATCTCTCAATTAGATTTGGTTACAACTAGGTTGTTTTATTACTTGTTGCAATGCAATGACGCACGGTGCCGATCATCATCGTTTTTGTGTCGGGGGGAAAGCCCGCGGCTCGCCTGTTTAGCAGCCACGTAAGTATGAGTATCTGTCTAGACGTCTGTTCCAGGAGGTCGTGAGCAAACCGACCGCTTTCACATATTTATTCAGACACACCGAAACGGGGCTCCCGACACAATCGACGATTACGTGACGTAATTTAGAATTGATAGTCGTCTGAGACTATTTTCATTGAATCACTCACTCCGCAGGTATTTCACGTTTAGTCTAGGTCCACAGAGATGTGTATTTTATTTTAAACTTCCCGGCAACTATTGTCAGACTGCTCGTCTTGTACATTACAGAGTTATAAATAATGTCTGGCTTTATGCTTTTCGTTCGATGCAGGCCAAAATTTAACGTAACTACGGTATTTCTTTCCAAATTAGATTCAACTGCTAACTAAAAGTATAGTTACCTCATTTCAGCTGTTTATAGTACGACTGTGATTTAGTATCAGCGGTAAACCGGTAGAGAACTGGCAAGTATGGATGGTGAGATATTCTTGCGGCAACGTGTTAACGATTCGGAACATGGGCTGGAAAAAGGGTAACAGATTTTGAAGTTTTATGACGTATTTCTGTTACTATATCAAATTATCTGTCAACCTCTTGTGGAGTCATGATTACATGTACAAGTACTACATTTGCAGCGCCCTTACTGAAATTTAACACAGATTGAAACCTCAACAAGTAACGAATGCGTTTTATATCATACCATAGATTTTCGAGACCTGGCCTGGTTTGTCTCCATAAAGAGACAATACTTTAATGTCACTAGCTAAGTTTGATAAGGTTACGTGATTGAACGCATAGTTTGTCTATGGCAAGTTTTAACTGGCCGGAGAACGAACTGCTCCTATAATGAAACAGGGTGCGGGGGGTAAATCCGGCCTGTCTGCAGCCTCGCAGGCCTAGGCAGGTGGTCACACGAACCTTCGCTTCTATTTATAGCTATCTCAGTACATACGGTGCACCGCAACATTGTATCGACGCCTCTTATTTATTATGTTGCTCGGAGCGCGCGGCGGCGGCGGCAGTGCGCGGTGCTGGAGCGGCCGGCTCTGCATGTAACTCGCAAAGCCGGCCCGAGACTAATCTCATTCTGCGCTCACTTCAACCTTTTTTGCCAGTCTGCACCCTGCTGAGCTTGGAAATAAAGGATTAAACACACAAAGGTGGCTGAGTATCTGAAATTGAGTACAAACATCACGTAGACTGCATATAAATCGATATTTCATTATTTTCCAGAAAGAAACAATAGATCTCAACGCAGTAATAGAAGGTTATTGTTTTATAAAGATGCCTCGTAGATTATCTAAAGGTATGCATTCCGCAAATGTCCTGCAAAATGAGAAATCAAAACAAAATTTTCTTGGTAGGCACAATTTGAATACTTAAATAAGGAGAGGTGTGTGCAGTCATATATAAACATATTTGCAGTTGCTGAACGTTGAAGAAGTTACGAGAATTCAGTTCATCTGGTCATACGAGTACACTGTCCACCCCTTTCAAACACAAATGTAAAAGAGGCTATTCTAGCTTAACATTAGTTCTAATATCAAAATTGTCTATTAAATAGTATATAAAGAAAATAACATACTAGAAAGGTACTAGACTAATGATCTTTCACTCATTAAAATAAGAGCTTTTAAGCAAGCCTCGTGGTTCTGCCAAAGGAAAGATATAAACATTTCTAATTACTAGTAAAATAATAAAAGAAAAGTATTGAACGACTTTATTTATTGATATCATAAGGCAATAAACATTAAACGGAAAGCACAGCCGACAGTAGCCGAGCTGCCGCGTAGCATTTAAGTGAAGGTCCAAAAGAGCTTTCATACAAAACCTGCCGATATGCAGTCTTACACTTTTTTATCTTAATAAATCTATAAGTAGATACTTATTCTAAAAACTAGAAACGTCTACATACAGCTTTTTATGGTAAAAATTATTTATTAAATCCGATTTTTCCTATCTGTGATTAAGTTTTTAATAATAAGTCCTGACAGAAATAAAATTGGTTCCAAGCAGTGTTAACTGCAGCGGGGCGGGCGAGGACGCGCGGGCGCGGGGCCTGGCCGGTGCGAGGGGGGGAGGGGGGGTGTCTAGACAGGCCGCAGACGCATGGAGGCTGCGCCGCGCGACTGCCACTCACGCACACCAACAACCGGTGCATCGGCCGATTTCACTTATACACTCACACATAGACAGCGGTGCAGTCTGACGCTGACCTCTACCACTCAGACGGACGTCGCATTACCTACGCGTTTCTAAAGCACCCTTTTGAAAATGGCCCCTAAACGAATCCCAAAAAGATACTGTAATAAAAAACATACTGTTTTGTTAAAAAAGCTTCTTTACGAGCCCATACCTATTTATAGATAGTATAATTATAACAACTAATTTAACCGTAAAATACAAGGCATGGCAGCAGGTTATCTCAGAAAACCTAGTATCGACGGCCAGCTACATCCGCTGACGCAACTGCTGGGCTTAATTTAAAAAGTATAAACTGAATATAAAACAAGACACCTAACTATAGGTATCTTAACTTTTGAAAATACCAACCGCTGATACACACAGGCAAAAGACTGTAATCTTTTAAAATAAGTAAAAAAACATATGTGCAGATGTATATAGGCATACCAGTTAAGTACGAGTACATTGTATCATGTTGCGAAGTCGGTTGATCGAGACAGAGCAGGAAGTTCGGTGGTTTTTTTCTTGTCGGTCGCGGTCGCCGGGAGGCGTCGGGTTGCGAATGCAATGCGACCCGCAAGGTGCACACCACTGTAAACATTATATGCACATCCTCGGGACTTCCAAATGTTGGTACATTATTTTAACACTACACTGTCTGTTTAAATTATGTAGTTACTACTGGTCGCAGTTTCGTAGTTCCTCCACTTTAATTTCATTTGCTCTTCCACCTTAATACTCGACATAACATTGCTTTTAGTCTAGTCTAAACAAATCGCAAAATGAACGGCGCGCGGCGCTTAGCAGACGGTAGTAAAAGGTCATCATTAATTAGCATTTAAGTAGTTCATTTATTTTTATTATTCCTAATATACCACCTTGTGTGATCTGCATTATATTTAAAGCAAAAGGTTGCTAAACTCCTTGTTTATCTAAACTAGACAATCAACACTAATGAATTACACTGTAATAAAACCTCAATAAAATAAGCGTAGTAAATTCACGATGTTGGTCTACAAGCGTCCATAAATCATAACTAATGTAATACATGGGCAAGATAGTTCATCAAACCAGGAACTCCCAAAGTAGAAGTAATTCTCCGTAGCATCTTTACCAGCAAGCAAATAATTATTTACACAACATATTAATACATAAAAACTTATCTGGGTTCGTATCCTACTAAACTTTAATTGTTAGATAGTTATTATAATACACTAAGCTTATAATACCATTGATGTTAATAATATTTAATTTTATGGTTTTTATCACCCTAATGCGACGAAACTCAGATATCAAGTTTTATATATTATTAGCACATAATTAATTGCGTATATGTGTGTATAAAGCTAGCGTGGAATCGAGAACAAAGCGGAACACCGGGTGCAAAGTGAGCGATAAGCGCGGACCGCGGCTCGGCCCGCGGTGGCGCCCGGGCTGGCGGTGCGCGGGGCGGGGTGCGCGGGCTGCGGGGAGCGGGGCAGCGGGGCGCGGGGGCGCGAGGTCGACGCTCTATACGTAAACAGATAACTCCGATTGATTACACGACACTGCCCACTCTTTAATGCAACTCGCTCGATACAGCTCAAACAAAAGGCTAGACTTCCTTTTCTGTCTGCGCGGTTCTCACACACCTAAAATAATTACCTACGTTGAACATCGACTATATCGTTTTGGAAATGTTAGCAGCATCCATACGCATTTGATTAATAGCTGCATGTTCAATAACACGCGATTATTCGCAAACACATGCGGACCCCATGCAATCTCAGTTTATACACATTACAAAAGCCAGTCTGCAGTATCAATAAACACCTACCGATTACAATGAAAGATAGCAACAAGTTTGCGGAACGTTTAGATACTGTCTATTCTTTGTATCCTCGTTACATCATCATTGGCCCTTGTTTCTATTATAGACAACTTAATCAGCGTCAGGGGGGTTAAGACACTGTTTAAATCTTCTGGCATATTGACATGTTAACATTAGGTACAATTTACTTCTTCTTATCCTATAGTTGATGTACAGGCCTCTAACTTTACACACCGTTGAAAAATCTCTCATGTTTCCTCACAATGTTTTTCTTCACCGTTTTTAGCACACTAAGTTATAGTACTTACATGGCACAGATTCAACAGTGGACATCTTCCGGCTGATGATGATGACATGGTACAGGTACTATTTAAATATACCTATAAAACATTTTGCATTAAAGAATTGAGACCACAAACGTGAAACAGAGACAAACGTAATCACAGCCAAACACGTGAAAAAATTATCATTCATTGTTGCTAAAAATACCTATAATATAACGGATCAAATATCTGTTCAGTTCAACATTACAGAATAATCAGACTACATTGTAGGGAAACATAATACGTGCACCACTAGAGCGAGAATGTAATAAAACAGTTGTTGGAACGAGTGAGGCTGTCGACGATTTCAGTGCGGGAGGCAAATCCGGGATGGTGCAGCTCTATGACACCACAAACTCCATGGCTCCCGGCGTGTGTGAGATACAGCTTGATATATGACAGAATACAGGTAGCCAGTTGTATAAACCGTATAGAACTATATATTACCGACGTACATAACTATGGATGTATAATTGTGTATGTGTATCATTTATTATAACCAAAGGCACGAATAGAACATTATGTAGATTCAAAGATGACAATTCGTCTGATAAACGAACACGGAATCTTTATTGTTATATCATTAATAATATCATTATTATTTATACTTTAAATACAAATATATATTAATCTTTTGTTAACATAAATAATGCTGGCAGGAAAGTCTTTGTTTTCCGTTTATATAATTTTATATAATTTTTTCCATACGTTTACTCTAGATGCGACATTTTTCTTTACACACAATGAAATAATTGGGTTAAGTTAATTTTACTTGTTTTACGATCTTTAGTTGTCGGTAAGTACTTTTTTCCTGTTTGTAGCTATGATGAAATTTGTACTAACCGACACTATTTCCTAAGATATAGGGAAAATTAATAATCTTTCATTTCCAGTTCATATAACCTATAAATAGTATTCATTAGAATCTTTTTTTTCCGTAAAACAACCCTTAAAACGGTCTAGTCTATGTCGCTTGGTAAATATTGCCTTTCAAGCGTCGATATGGATAACAAACGTTAGGCACGAATCCGTTGCGTTAATCTCGCTGCATTAGGAATAGTAGGATGCTTAACACTTCACAGAATGAGGCTTTGGCTGCTGAACAAAGGTGGCTGGCGGTAAGACGTAGTTGAGGCGCCGGAGATGGCGCGCCCGACCGCCGCCGTCGCGTCGTGCCGCTTTGTGCTAGCGCCGGGAACACACATGAAACTTGCTTGACATACGTCCGCCATGAATCCTACAACATATAACTGCTATGTGCAACGAACGGTAATGTGACATAAAACAATGATAAACGTAAAACGTGAATTCAAAACCAATGATTATAAATTTATATACATAAAAATGAACGAAACCGCTGCTCAGATAGTAATTAAACTTTTGCAGGGTCTTCTGATTACTCCTAGAGGGGTTCTGGACCAACAAATCCATGCGGACGAAGTCGCTGGCAACAGCTAGTATGTAATACAATTAAACCTGACATCAAACCAATGTTACGATAGATCAATATCCACAAAGCTTAGGAGAGTAATTTTATGAGCTGTCCATTGATCTGCCATCATTTAGATAGATACACATAGATAGATACAGATTTGACGGTAACTGTTTACATAAAATACTTATATCTTATTGGAGATAAAAGGAGTATGCTTGAACCTCAAGAAAATTCATAGGCTACTATTTATACTGGAAAAGACGCGAACGCAGTTGCAGACAAAAACTTGGTAATTTAAATATTATGACGTTAGTGATTTTTCTGGATCATACATTTTTACTGCCTCGTTGGTTAAGTGTTTGCTAAGCGCGACTGCTGAATACGAAGTTCTGGACTCGAAACCCGGGTTGGGCAATGTGTTATTGGGTCTTTCCATTAGGTAATTCTCAGTAGCAGCACTGAGTCTGGTTTTGTGCCCGGTAGACAATAGGGTCGCCCCCTATTACATTGGGACCTAAAACATAACTGGCGAAATGTGGGTGTACTATAGGTTCACCTCTGCCTATCCCTTCGGGTAATACGGGCATGATGTATTTTATGTTATACATTTTTACAAGGCTCGTCACATCGCCACATTACTCTCCTCTTTATAGTTACGTAGATGTCGACATATACTAGTCTATATATATAAAGTACCTACATATAACATACATGGTGGTAATTACATAAGGGCTCTATGCCTTTATAATCAAGAGCAATAACGTAGGTGAGTGTCAGTGGTTTGCAACCAGCTCGTACATTAGTTTACCATACGGTGCGGTCGACTTGCTTATTACAGCTGATCATAGTGTGGGGACTCTGGCAGTCCCTTATGACTGGCTGCGCGCCTTACCTGGCGGCTCTATAAACTGACTTCTACTACCATCCTACTCATACATATTAGATTCCACTTTAGTCCACTTAACTATTTCAATCGAATGCAGTACAAATGTTCTTTTAATATTTGGTTACCTGTAACTTGAAAATATTATTAAAGTTTATTTAAGCTTGAAATAAAGAAACCTAATGTAAACATACAATATGCTTGAAATAAACATACATTAAACCTTAATTTATTATAAAAAAATAAATTCCTAAATAAAGCTAGTTAAATAGTCAATAGAACAAAAGACATCAACGCGTAGACATAAAAATTATTGCATGCAATATGTAATCAAGTTTCTTTATAAAACAAAGACATTGTTTGAGTATTGTCTAATGCTCTTACAAAAACATAACAATTACTTATTATAAAATTAGATTAAGTAGTATTTTACATTGAACAAGAAAATTGATTTAAGCGAATCACCTAAACAGTACACACTCGTAGTTAAAAATATATTTTTTTTGTGAAATGTATAAAAAAATAATTAATTAACTTATTTTTTTACAAAACAAAGATGCAATTAAAGTACCTTAAGGATAAAGCAAGTGAAAAAGCATACATCGTAAATAAAAAGACAATTTGTAAATTGCGAAATGTAATTGCAGACGTCGTCGGCGCCCGGGCGCCGAGAGGCGGGCGGCAGTCCACCGTGCTAATGAAAATTTAAAGTAACCGGCGCGAGCGGGCGACCGGTCCGCGGCATACACACACAGCGGATTACTTTGTGTTTCATTTTCAGAAGTATCTACTACCTATATAAATAGAAACAAAGATCTGAATTCATAAGTAGTGTTATTTTGCCGTTACCTCAAGCAATTTGAAGTTCTGACATTCGAAGTAATTTAAATTCTAAATTATTATTTTTAGTTATTTTTTTATACAGGTTAATTTAATTTATATAAAAACAAACACACATTTCTTAATAAATACCCCTGAAAACAAAACATACCTGTAAAATAACTGTGTTAGCACTTACCAACTCTCAACACAATTCATCTTAAATCGCGTTCCCTCATGGATTGTTCGGAAGGCTCTCGCGGCGGGGTGCAAGGCGGGGTGCGGGGCGGGGGCGCGGCGCGA
Organism: Abrostola triplasia; assembly: GCA_946251915.1. Classification (NCBI taxonomy): domain Eukaryota; kingdom Metazoa; phylum Arthropoda; class Insecta; order Lepidoptera; family Noctuidae; genus Abrostola; species Abrostola triplasia. The sequence goes on from OX276433.1 coordinate 7,141,638, forward strand.
AGTGGTCACATGCTCCGGTGCATCGCGACCTCGGTGCACTGACCGCGGCCGCCGCCTAGCGCAGCCTGCGATGTCACATGAGCACATTGCTCCTGCACTAACGTCCACACATTTCTTCTGATGCTTTCTCACCTTATATAAACCTAGGTGCCTCTTATCTCTGCCGTAACTGTTAAGATCAATAGACCCTACAGAAAACTTTTATCCGGAAATGTGGGTGTGTATTGTGTGCTTATAAGCTCTTCTCTGTGAAAGTTAACTTCTAAAAAGAAAAACCATGTCTTCCAAAGTTTCTTCTTTACGTTTCTAAGCAAATGCTTGAGAGCCACAACACAACCTGTTTGATCTTTAAGTTTCGCTACATCATTGATTGTTATTGAAATTTGGTTTGGTGTAATTTTACCTGATAAGATTCTCCACTTCATGAAACCACCATACTATACGTCTGGTATGTTTGAACAGCAAAGAAGTGGTACAATTCACTTGCTGAGAGGACGAAACGTTGGTGGATCGATCCATGATTGCGGAGATTGATTTAGCGACTTTCTCCTTAACACTCTACGATCTTCTTCACTTAACGATCGTGCAATTATTTTCTTAAAGAATCTCAGTTCACAGATTATGAATTGGAAATGCTTGAATAGATGGGGAGAAATATACACATGCGTCTTCTTCTCTTTCGTTATAACAAAAACAGGCATTACCTTTAGAGCACGGTAAAATAAAACACACCACGTCGAATCCACTTAGTACCAAAGCACACACTAATATTTTAACTATAGCCAGACAACAAAGAGCTAGAGTAGGTAGCCTAATCAAACATATATTTTGCATCGTAAGAGTGGTTAACAGAAGACAAATGAATATAACATCGCGTATTATAATTATATCAGCATTATTCCGTGGGTTGAAGACTAAGTGTGCGAGTCTCTGAGAGATCAATTATATACTTAATTACTTCTTCCATCTACAAATATCGTAGAAATTATTATGTACAAACAGACACACCATTTTTTTGTGTATATTAATGGTAATGTTAATATCTCTTTAAAAATCTTACGTATCCCAATTTTAAAACTTAAAGAATATGAAGTTTACTCGCTTTACATTCATCAAGCTTACATTTAACAATTTCCCTAAAATATTACAATAAAAAAATTCAGCGTTAAATATATTATTTTATAAAGGGTGCTACGGAACACTAGTTTTACAAGTTCCACTATTGGTTTTTTTATGTGACGTTAATTACAAACTGCAGCAAAAACAAAGATTTTTAGAAAAAATAATATAACGATCGTGTAGAGAAATTGTTCACACTGTGAAAACGTGTGCGTTCGGGTGTTAAATATGAAAATTAAAACACATTTTTATTCTGCTTGAATTAAAATTAATTTTAAATCATAATATTTTTTACAATTTCAATACAAAAGATTACAATTAAGAATGTGAATGCAACTTCTAAAGTTATCATCATCAACAGTCGGAACACGTCCACTGTTAAACAAGCGCCTGGCAAGCGGCTTGGGTATCGCAGTATTAGTGGTGAAGTTACAGAAGACACTGCTGCCCATCTTCTGGATTTTCCCTTTGTCGCCTCTAACGACACCCACGGGAGGACAGCGGGTAGTGAATACTATACCGGATACCACTCGGCAATCTTTAATGTTATAGTAATTTAAATCCCTGGAAACTCCACAACACTAAGTATATAGGATATTCTAGTTTTTCTAGTTTGACGGCGAGCATATATTAAGCGTAATGTAACGACATTACGCTTAATATAAATGTAAGAGTTTTATTTACAGACTAGCTTACGCCGAATAAACGAATTTCGATTAAAATTACCTGTACGTAGCAGCAGTAAGCAGATTTACCTATTTGTAATTGATTTTGTAAACAATTCTATGGGTTTTTATTTTTTTCCGAAACCCCAAACTTTTTTATTTTAAGTAACCTATTTTAAACCTCGGACCATCAGCTATCTGCCAGTTAAAACCCCGTCAAGATCGGGCCAGACGTTTCGGAGATTAGGCGGAACAAACAGACAGACAGACAAAGAAAATACATTTTTGTTATAGGTATGTATTGTGTATATGTGCATGTGCATTGAGAAAAAAACAGTTATTTGGATTTTTGAAATATACACTCCAATGTTATTATTACGTTTCTATAGAAGATTTATTTATTATTATATATTTATTACCATAACACCATTACAGTATGTACAACCAAAGCGATGCTATATTAATCTTACGAACTTAACAGTAAAAAACAATTATAAAATATAAAAAACATAAAAAAACAAACTATTATCGTATCCTAAATTATTAATATATTATTAGACTCCTATAAATACGAGAAAAAATAACCAACATAAAATACTGCATATAAAAATTCAACATTACAAGTTTAGGTATTGAAATATTTACATAATTATTTCTAAGCACTTGGGTCGATATAAGAAATCTCTGCTAGAAAACATGTCTAAATCTTCTGTATAGAGTTTATTTGGCACGCGACATAGGAGCAAATTTTAGGAGATTTGTCCTCGGCTCCGGTTTGTTGAGTGGAGCCGGGCGGCGGCGGCGGCGCGCGCCGACGTACCTATCCGGCACGTGCAGCCGCATGGCCTCCAGTACGTCCGGGTGCTGAACTGACGAAGTGAAGATTGATAAGGCAGTGCTACAACGAGATAAAAAAAGTCATATTTAAAATCTAAAATTATTTGTATTATAAATATACAATGCCGCCTCCAGTCTTTATGAACCATTTAAATTATTTCAAGAGGTCCGATCCAAAAGGTCAGAAACGGTGGTGTGTCGTGTTCCGCGTAAAGATACATAGTGTAGAGCTATTACTGCATGATGCTGGGGCCTTTCAAAGAGCGACGACCTAGCACCAGAAAGCTATAGGACTTGAGGAACATGCTGCATTAACTCAAATTTTGAATATGACGCAGGGCTATTCCAGCTATAAGACACTCCCAGCCACTTCTTCAATTGCATTGACGTGAGCCGTAGTTCCTGATGTCATGTTAACTGTGAACATGTTATGGTGGTATTCATTTATTTATTCTGTCTGTTGTGTTAGTATAAACTTTAGAATAATCAATTAGATGTCGTTGGAAAAAGTAAGCCAGTAATGAGGTATAAAGGGAGGCATTTTAAAAGGGTATATCTACTTCTTTCTACAATAGAAAACAGTAAATGCCAAACTAGAGAATTGAATGTTGGAAAATATATTATGTACCTTAAGTACGCTGGAGGCTACAAGTGCAGTTAGAACGGATAAAAGGTCAAAAAGAGAGGGATGAATGGTCGAGTGAAGTTACTACTAATGTGCACCCCATAAAGAGTTTGCTTACGAAATTTTATTTTGGAGACCAGCCGTTACCAGAAAGGCTACCTTGAGCTGACTGGATTATTATTTTTCCTCGATCCATATATTTAAAAAATTGATAGAATTCTAATAAAAATCTGTTAATTCTAGAATCGTGTTTCTTTTAAGTTTGGTATACAAGGTCAGGATTTTATAGATCGCACAAGCGTTGCATCTTTGTCAAAAGAGAAATAAATAATCTGCCAAAACAGCATAGCCTACTCAAAGTGAACAGCATCTCTCATCGTACAAGTTCAGCTGCAGTTTGCAGCTGTAAAAGTCATGAGTAAGTTTTCCTACGTTTTTTAATCAGTTTTCAGAAATCATAACTCAGTGCCCAACTGCCCATTGCTATCGGATTTTAATTCACAATCACAATTTTTTAGGGATTATGCGATGAATTCTAAACAACAACACAATCCCCCGCAGCCAACATTTTCGGGTTTTATACTGTGTACACCTATTCATGTTCCTGTGGCATTTAATTATTTAAATTGTGAATTGATAGTCATATAAATATCTGATTTAATAATTAAAGAATAAACTCATATATTTATGCATAATCTACTGATCATTTGTAGCACCTTCTTACTTCTACTTTAATACACGCCAAATGAAATGATATAGTAAATTATATTACAAATAGATGACAGTAAATAATTTAGTACCTTAATTAGCTTAAATTATTATTATATTCTCAATATACATAATTATGTTACGCCAAGCTTCAGCGTGTTTTAACTTTATTTTACCTAAAACCACATATTTAGTTGTAATATTGACTAAATAACATTTCATACATTACGCTCCTGTGGCACAGAATATTTATACAGGTGGAGCTTCCCGACGTATGAGAGTTCAACGTAATGTCAAACACCTATCTATATCAGAAATAATTTTACGTCTAAATATAAACCGTGCATAAGAATTCACAACACAGAGAGCGCGAGACAGTGAGATAGTGCGAGTCTCTGTTTCCTTGCCAATAGCTGCGACATTGTATCTATTGACACGGGCCAGCAGCACGTTCGCCGCCGACTATTTTGAGTAGAGACGGGTGGCGCACGTGTCGAGCAGTGGCGGCAGCGTGCGGGTCCGCGCCCTCACCACCTCCTCGCAAAAAAACCCTCTCAATGAAAAAGGAAAATCACTGCAGAATGTTATTGAGCAGCGCACCGGTGCCGCAGATGCAGGTGGCCGCGGCGTGGTACATATCGCATCACCGCCCGCCCGCAATTTCGCGTAAAATTGGCAGCGTGCGGCGCGCGGGCGGCGGCGGCGGCGGCGGCGCGGAGCGTCGCTCCCGAAATAGTGTTCGGGCGCGGTCGTAGGCTCTCGGGAGCGGCGCCGCAGTCGCCGAGTGGCCGCGCGCGCACCCGCGTCGCCTCGCCAGTCCCGACGCCGCACGAATACCCGGGTGAGAGAGCGAGCTCGCCGGTGCACGAGTCAACGGTGCGCGTATTTCGGTCGCGAGAGGGCCCCGGGCCGCGTCGGGCGCGCTGCCCGCGCGCTGGCCGCCGTGCTCTGGTGGTGGTGCGTGGCGCTGCTGCGGCTGGTCGCGCTCTGCGCGCCTCCCCCCGGCCTGTCGCCGCCGCCCTCCGCCCGCGCCGCGGAAGATGCGCCGTCGGCGGCCGCCTGCGCGAGCGCGCCTTCCAACACCACCGAGTCGTCGCCGCCGCCCGAGCCGCCCGAGCCGCCCGCGCACACCGGTCAGTACACCTGCGCGCCGGTCGTCCCGTGCACTCCCACATCTGCCGCCTCACTCCCGACCCGCCGGCGCGGTGCCGCTCTCCCGATGTTTTGCTCCGTTGACTCTTCGACGTATTATCAATATGGACGAAGCACGTGGCACGATGCCTAATTAAATGAACCAAAACAAATACAATTAATTGACTCTGCTTTTTATTCAAACAAACTTTACGAGGCATCGCTATCTGCTGCGATTTAAATATTATTATAATTATGATCATGGATAAAAAATAATTCAGAGTAACAATCTTATTTTAAAATTAGTACAGTTCGAAACTTACATGGTAATACTCCATGCCTTGCAAATATAAAGTTTAAGTCAGTATATAGGTGTGTTGAACTGATAACAGTGATAACATTATTATCAGTTGGTACAAAACAAACAATACTATGGATGTGGTTAACATAAATATTTACCAAACTACAAACGATATTTTTAATTGGGTAAGTGCTTGTTGGTAACGATTTTGATTTGATGCTATCCCAAATACAATTTAATTTACATCATTACGGTTGACATATAAGCTAAGAAAACAATTTACTAGTGTACCAACACATTGCAGTAGCTGACTTAAAACAATTTCTGGATGCATTTTAGTCAATCATTCTCGTAAGACTTGGTGTCATTCCCTACAAACAAGCCGCTCCATAAGATCAATACTTACTCTATTATCTTGCACGCCGAGTGTTGTCGACTACAGCCAGGATCTTCTCAGTTTAGATGAATACTAACAACCAAGAATATTGATTGAGTGGTAAAAACGTAAATAAACAAAGCTTTTGTCACTTGCCACTTAATAAACTTTGAAATGAAACTGGAAAAATCGGAAAGTACCTATGAGCGGTTTCATTGAGGCAAAGTGTAGTGGGCGCGGCGGCGGCGGCGGGGCGCGGATGTGGGTCATCAGGGCGAAGGTTCCGTCGCTGACATCCCTCGCCCTCGATCACCCTGCCGGCTGCCTCCCCGTCTCCGACGCCTCGCCAAATACGCAACACGCACTGCGCAACCACGGGCCCCTCTCAACACAATATTTCACACCAAACACTCTTTTATTTCTGTAGGTACTAAATAACGCACGATATCAACGAAGACAAAATAAATGAATCTCGTTTCTCGGAACCGTAACCATAAAATGAAGATATATCGAGCAGACAGGTCAGAGAGGCAATTAAGTAACGATAAGAGTATACAAGTTAACACACATGCAAATAATACCGATAGGCATATTGAAGCGTGATTCAATTTGCTAATTAGGCCGCTCACTAATAAGACCATGTCTAAGGTCTTGTCAGACTGATAATTTTATCAATTTAACTGACAATATTTCACATAATAAGGTACAATGAACATCAGCAAAAGAATAAGTAGTCCGTTAAAAGTGATTGTAAACATCGCAAATGCATGTTGATAATAATAATAAATTGAATTATTTATGTTATGTACTCTACCCAACTCATGCGATAATGTAAGAACGTTTTATACTCTACTATTTATTATAGAAATACGCACTCTGACCACAAATAACCACTGTTGTATTCATAAACAGGTATCAAAGTTCAATTTTATTTGGATTCAATTTGAAATATAAATCTTTTTAATGTCAAACGTTCCTTTGTAGTAAATACAATGTTTAATATCGCTATAAATAGTCTTCCTCACATAACAAAACCGTGACATTAACCTCCTTATTCATATACAAAAGTAAATTATACAATTTCCGACGTGTGCCTTCAAATACACAGGAAGGGAGTAATTTCTAAAGAGTTTATAAATGTGTTTGTTGAATGGTGTTAAAGGTTATAATTATATTAACGTATTATTACAGCCGTAATAATACCTTACACGTTACACCCGTTGTCGTGGTGGCCTAGTGGTTAACATACCGGATTTGTATGCACAAGGTTGCAAGTTCAAACCCGGGCCAAGTATCAATGTGACTTTTTCAATGTTATAAATACTTTCTTAGACACCACTGACTAACGTTGGCGGAAAACATCGTGAGGAAACCTGGATTTCATTATCTGAAATCGCAAACCCGCAGTAAGCTAGCGTGGTGATCAATGCTTCTTTATACGAGAAGAGGCCCTGCAGTGGGCTATTATTAATAATAATAGCCTATAACTGTGTATACAATAATTTATTATATATTATTACACCCGTATCCTGAAAGTGGTATGTAAGTAAAACATCATAATATCTGTACTCTATATTAGAAACGTTTCTTATATTGCGGGTACGTTGACACTCGAGACAAATAACTTCAGATCGCATAAATAAAATTATCCCATAAGAGGATTGAACCTGCAACACTAGGTCATTGCATCATTTGGGCAGTCAGAGTCATTGAGACTTAGATGTCACTGAGCAAACGTTACTTAGGAAAGCCTTCCTTGATTTCATAACCCCGCTGAAAGCATTTCTGGTTTCCTTACATGTTACCCTAAGTATTAGAATCTAAATAATATACGTGTTTCTAACTCGTCAACAAAATGTAGATCATATCGACGATTTTACATAGAATAGTAGCACTTCAAACCTTTGCTAGTAAGCCTCTGCAAGTTTTGTTAGCGGAACTATCGCGTGCGTAAACAAAACTCTCTTGTCTGAGTTAAAGCTCTTCCTTATTACGTATTTTGGTCATTATTTTTACTGAACACAACTTTGATATCATTATTAATATTCAGAAATCAAATAAATACTCTAATAGAGCTCTTATGCAGCTTCATTCTACAGTATAAAGCTCAGCTCAGTGTTCGTACGTTCACACCTTCTCTTTGTTACGCAGATACCTACATAATACGTCGATAGGAATAACATTTTCATAGTGGAGTTGGTGAATTTCATCCATTTTGTTAATGTCACTTTATTTAGTAAAAAACCAAAATAAAATAGTTAGGTAAGTTGTGCTACACTGCTAAAATATTAATATAGTTATCGACAAGAAATATAAATATGATTTTAATATAATATTAATATTATTTCGGAATAAATAAACTACCAATTCGTAAATAATATTCACTGCCAAGCCTTGTAGTATATCTAAAACTGCTCTGCCTGGAAGTACCAGCAGGATCCGCGTTAGGTAAACATCATAGGATACCATTATGGTTTTACTAAGTATACAGATATTTTTTTTATTTATTATAGCCACTGTCATGTGATGAATACATGTTTCTTAGAAATTCATCGTCATGTCCCTATTCTGCAATGTAAAAACTCTACCGTAATTCAAAACAAACTCAAGACACCTCATATAAAAACGTATTTTTTTATTGTAATTGGATAATGTAACAACTATATTAGATACTGTTCAACAACTTACTATATTACGTAATATCTACACACGTTACATGAATTAAAGTACCTACCATACTGTTAATCGGTTGTTTTATCTGTACAGAGGACGTGTTTCTCAGCTTCACTTCAACGCATCAAATGTATGTACAAAGTTTCAAACGATCCCAAATTTAGCTGGTATATACTTGTAGCCTCTCTTTGAAGTATGTTCTTCGAATGTATTCACTCACGTTATGCGCATGCGCTTGATTGATGTGACTACTACCTACTTACGACCAACAAAGCAATTCGTGTAATATAAGCATTCGATACACACAGTTTTGATATGAGTAAACTGTCCATTTAGTTTATTTAACTGCTTTTAGTTCTGTTGACTTACTGTAAAATCCTTCTATAATAAAAAATGTGATAATTTCTCTCAAGATTCGTCATAGAATTTATATTTTGAGGCCTTTCATATAGAAAATGAGTGGGTCGTCATTAAATGACTCTACTTTTAATCCAAGGAGGCATTTTAGAAAAAATGTGTTGTTAGACTTTCTCTCTCTCTCTCTCTCATGATTAATGCAGGTCTAATCTTGAAGCACCTGGCATATAACCTCTAAAATTAGTGTGTAAACGATTTGTAGACCTTCGGATTCATCGGAGCCCTTACTTATGAGCTGGTGACGCGGTGACTAAAATCGGTATATGTGGGAAATAATGTTATACATACATACAGTCATCATGACTGCCTCGTTGGTCTAGCGGTAGCTAAGCGCGACTGCTGAGCACACGGGTACGAATCCCGCGACGGGCAAAGTGTTATTTGGTTTCTTTATGAGGTAATTCTCAGTAGCAGCACGAAGTCTGAATATGTGCCCGGTTGATGGCAATAGGCTCGCCCCCTATTACATAAGGACCTAAAAACATAACTGACGACAATGTCGTCCGTAATATGTGGGACTGTGGGTGTACTATATGTGCATCTCTGCCCACCCCTTCGGGGAATACAGGCGTGATGTTACGTCATGTCACTTAAAGTCATGCCTGCTTACCATAGTGGTAGGCAAAGTTCACGAATTTCCATTTGCGATGATCCTGGCATACCCTTTTGAATCATTCACTCTCATCACCTTTTCATACATGCGCGTCGGTTTGTGGTACCTGCTGCAAATGGCCGTTTGGCCTAGCCATTCTCCAAAACATTTCTGATCTTCTTCCATTTACCTACCAACCCATCACTTGCTTCATATATTTGCCTTGTCACTTGTCTCTCATCCATTCTCTACATTTAATATTTCTCTGCTCAGAGAAACATTAAACTCCAATTATTTTCTTCAAACAAATAAATATTTATTACACAAATAACACCTAATTGTAAAGCCTCTTGCAGTTGTGAGTGTTCTGACATAAGCTATACAATAAAATAGCTCTTACCATGAAAAAAACACCCACGTTATATGTTAAGTAGGTTACTTGGTACCAGGGATGACTACCAAGGGTGCGCCGCATGATCAATTAAGTAACTGTCATTATTCGTGAAGGCTCTCATGCTAACATAGCGTTATAGAGCAAACTAGACAGGTTCTAACTTTAAACGCTATATTTGGGGTTCTCTGCAGTTTGCTCTTAACCCTACATTATGTCCACCCTTATAGCCTTTAACGAATGAGTGCCTCTATAAAGAAATCGTTTACGTACCGTAACAATTGGCAACGAGGTTTCTCATTCTCACTACATGCTATCTGTTGAAGTGTGACTAATGTTACATTTGTTTATTTTTATGATCATTCCTATATGCAGACCATTGTGATGTATTGATGATACGATGTTACGTATTAGAATGAGTCAGTTTTCGGAGAATGTTTCTTGGGAAAAAATAAAATAGCGCATTGACGTGGTTTTATGTTGCATGTGGTAATCTCCTTCTTCGTATCAGCATGAGTTAATTGTCTCACGGTAACAGGTCCTGCAGTGGTGTATTGATTAGCAACTCAGCAAGGATGATCGGACGTTACATGAGTATCATCACTCGTAAAGGTTGTACAATTGCACCCCACAAGTCCACCTGCAATTTGTGATAAATTGATAATGAAACTTTATTTTTCTGGTGATGCGCCAGATAAACGTATAATATTGACTACATTACATGATATACAATGTATGCAGTAGTAAAAATTTAAGCCAGACGTTTATTTAAATATCGACATTCATAGATGCTGTCATAAAAAATCATAAATTGTTAGAGTTACAATGTCGCTCATGGGGCTCTCTAGTCTCTACATGCTCTATTAGCTTAGTTTTGTAAAACTCTTATGTGCCCTTTACAATAAATAAGGTATTAATAAAAGTGACTTCTTCGAGGTATATAATATAATGCTATATCCGTGACATAATCATATTAACTTCATATACAATTTAACCGTCCTCACCAAAATTTTAAATATTGAGTAAGGTAGATAAAATAAAAACATCTAAACAGTTTAGTACACCATAGTAAGTTTACAATAGAATTAGTAATCATTGTAAAACATCTCCACTGTAAATATTGAATTTAACAACGTTTAATCCAAAATTGACCAATTCTCATTTTTCTTTAAATTGCATGTTTTAAATTCAAAGTTTAAAAAATAGCCTGCTGTTCACCTTGCTACAAAGGGCTTCTCCTCATTTCTCCACAAATCCCTGTTCAGCGCTATCTCTGGCCACGTCTTTTACATAAAAATCAAGGAATCTTTATAGGCATATATTAAATCTTTTGGATAATTGCTTTAGGGCCTTTTCTGAGAACCAGGGATTTGGTAAAATGCGTGCGCGGTAGTAGGAGCCCATTTGGTCCCAACCCAGCACGTAGAATGGGATGAGCAAGAGGGTGTGGGGCGGGGAGAGATTTGTTATGGCGGCGGCAGGAAGCGCCCGGTGGCACGACTGGCACGTGTAAGAGCGGCCTTGAGACGGTAGGTCGTCGAACGCGACGCGCCGCCGCCGGCAGACACAGCCGCCTGTCGCCCTCTGGCCGACCGCGACACCATAGCCTTTGTCGCATCGCCATCGCCTGTCCACACCTTACCCAATATTTACACCAACAATACCTACACGAGCCATAGGCCGCCGTTGGCACCTACCGGTAAAGTTGTCTTCAACAATATTGTAGTAAATATTACGCTTGTAAAGTCGCGACGCGATTTCAGATTCACGTAAAGGTCAGCCATGTTGCACTATTACATCGTTCATATGGTGAATTATGCATTTCGAATATCGTTTGAATACGATTAACCAAGACAGGTTTTTAAAGTAGCCAAGAACAATCTTAGTTCTTTTTTAACACGACTACACGAAATGTATTAACCCCGCTTTAGAGTTGGGTCATCGCAACAATACACGAGATACCTATTAAAACTAACATCATTGCATAGTCAATATGATTCATTTTGGAACTCTCTTAGTTTCTATTCAGGTTTTTTGTCTGTAAGCACTTGTTTTTGTATGTAAGTATTAAATACAAAACATAATGTAAACAAGTGTTTCTTAAAATATCGTAACAAATAACAGTTGATAACGCTTGGTGCTCGTGCACCGAGTTTGTGTGGACAACTGGTGCAGGAGCCCGATGTCTTGTATCTCTGTGATAAAGGAGTGTGGGACAAGGGAGGGTGTTCCCGGCGGGGCTCGGGGGTGAGGGAGGAAGTGGGTCGCGGGGCCGTCGCCCGAGCCCGGCCTCAGCCGACGACCTACGACCGTCGCTACCCCTGAGCTCAACGTTCCGCACTCAGACTTAAGAGATGTTCATATAATAAATTCAGGTCTAAAATGAGCAGAATCCGTTTAACGCTTACATAATATGTAGGTTACCCTCCTCTCCACCGACGAAGCGTTTTTCATTAATAAAGGAATGTAAAACTAAAACCTGTTTTATGATTATTGTGTCTGCCAAAATAAATAAAACATAGTGCATAATGTGTCATTACTGATAAAGTACCTAATAGCCTAACCTCGTTATAGTGTTTTAGCAACTAGCATCCGCACGCGCCTTCAACCGCGTGAACTTGAATTTCATGAGTACGGAATCTTTAAACTTCTGTAAACAATAAAATAATCTTCGATAAAAGTTACAGGTTGTTCAAACTGTGACATTATACTTCTGAGAATTTAGATGCCCGTTATAACTTCAAAACGAAAAGTCCGATCCGAGTAATTTAAAGTGGAGTACACATACATAATCAACCTTAATTATCTAACCATTTAAATGGATAAGAATTAATGATGAATTAATATCTGATAACAATATCACCACCATTCAATTCCACCCGTAATTGAACTTGATACTGCTACTACGTACATAGTGCATGCAGACCCGAAATACAGTACAATACTACCCTATTCTGAAAGCCCTTAGCTGTTGACCAAGCTTTCTATGCCGCAACTCTCGCAATACTTAGATCTCTCTAAACACACGCTTATTAGATATCAAAAGCATATTGGTAAAAGTACTAAAACCTTTTGAACCTAGTATGTAAATAAGAAAGTGTATAAGTGTAATAAAAAAGAAACTATTTGTCAATTCGATTTAGAGCCGATTTTTATTAATTTATTGCCTTTTCTTTTTTTTGGGTTAAGTATTTTTTGCAATGGCAACTTATGGTCCCTTATTTTCAAAAGCTGTCTTAATAAATATCAGGCTTAATAAGGCTTAATTAATGGTAGGGAAAAAAACGAACAAATCAACATGCTAAGAACGTCTTAACTTATTTTCAACACGGACACCTAACTTTGCTGATTTACGATTCCTATTAAAATATACTACATCGGCGATCGAATATCAAGTGTTGTAGTGGCAGCGTTTGTGGACAGTCTGACGTGCGCGAGTGGCTTGCACTGTCGCGGCGCACGCGCCCGAAATAACCCGCGAAACACGACGAAAACAATCGAGACCGCGTTTGCGGTCTCATGCGCGGGCAAAAATGACGGGGAAATATGCTCGCAACTGTCCAGCTTACCGTACCTTCTGGACGGAGAAATTGCCCCAGTGCATCGCGACCACATGAGACTCGGCCCTTTCGCACTGCGCCTTAAAGAAGGACCATATCTGTGCCATAACTATCGATGTCAAGATCTCTAGTTATGGCACAAGTCAATTCTAAAACATTTCTAAGGATAGGCGGGCTTAACATAACCTTTACAATATATGGACACCTGGCACGCATATTCGTCATTATTTTATTTTAATCACATAGGGCTAGATTCCAGTCATTATAATATTAAGTACAAGTTCAGCAATTAGTAGTGCCTAAGTAGCCTAACTAAGCAACTATGAAGTTTCTAGTTATACCATTAAGTGAGGCGGGCATCGTCCCAGAACAGCGCGTACCGGCCATGTCGCATTCTTGCTGCATCCCTACATCAGGCGGCTACGCGCCACCCGCGCTACGCCGACACCGCCCATAGCCCGCACCTCGCGGTACAAAATCGATATTGCATACTCGGCCTCAAATTGGTTGTGTAAAAGGATGTGCTTGTGTACGTTAAACAGACGTAACACTACAGGTTGAAACGATTATAGGCTAGCTATTTGCCGATTGATTCACACACTAGGCAACGTTACATATCAAGTAGAATATTTCCATTACAGACATCAGCATCTTTTAGAAACCACAAATCATTAAAGGCATTTTTGTTGTGTTAAAATCACGACAAAATTAACAAAGGAACTTTCGAACACAGATTTGTTAATCTTGCTAGTGTCCATGTATAAATTTATCACCTAAGCGGGTACGTAGTAAGCAGTCACTGCTCACAACAATGTTGTCGTACTCTAAGGATATTTAGCTGGAGGGCCGCGGGATCGATAGAAATAACCGGCTATTTATCGCCAGCAGTCGCGACTCACGACTTATACCCGAGTATAGACTTACTTTCCCGTTAATTTACTGTCTTCCAGGTGGTCATCTATGGTCTTGTGAACGAACTCAACTACTTAACTTCTGATTATTTTAGAATACGTGTAACGACATGGCGTGATGACACTAGTACTCATAGCTAAGGTATCTACCGATATTAACATATAAGTACCATTGAAATACTTTTATATAAATTAGAGTCACATTGTAATAGCCCAACAATAGTTAATAAACTATTTAATCATTTAAAGTTATGAGCACTTTGAACGGTGAGCTGATGATTGAAACGTGTCAACGTTGTAGCAGACTTTACGCCACACGCCATTCATTCGAAATGCATTTACGTCCCTGAATAAGATCGGCGTGGCGTCGCATTCACATAGACAATAGCAATTGTTTGCGCGACCGTATTTCGCACGAAGTGACGGCGATGACGCGGCGCGGGCGCGCTGCTTATGTTATTTATTTATAGCTAGCGGACGGGACGGCACGGCCGGCGGGGCGCGGCGGCACCAGTCCATGCCGACGTTGACAAACAACTCGTATTAGCAGCAAGACGCACCGCGCGGTGTCGCACGCACGCCGCAGAGGAACACAACTATTACCCGGTACATCCTCTGTAGTAATGACCTTCAACATGGAGTCATTCGCGGCGTCCCGAATGACAATGACACGCGCGTGTTTCATATATGTAGCCAGTAGCCACTAGCCAGTGTAACAACAACATCTTGCCCTACATAACTATTATGTACCTATGTGGATCATCATATCTAGTCTATGTTGTAGTTGGTATATGCCTCGGTTATACTGATTAGTAATAATTAGTACACAACAGAACAAATAGTGAAACTTCTTTAGGTTAGCATATCTTCCGTTTATAAAAAAATAAACAATATCCTTGCCTTAACCTAAATGAATGCAGCGCAGATAATTATCAGTTGAACTACTTACATATAATTTAATATTTACTTTAATCATAAAGGATATTCTATATATAGTATGATAGATACATCCCTATATGTAATCCTTAACATTCCTAATTAGGGTTTACCCGTGACCTAGATGAGTCGTAGCTGCTAACCATAAAGTAGGTTAGCTATTAAGCTTACTTTAAAACTTACACGAAACATAATAATCTAATGCAGTGTAGTCTTCAACATCACTATTTGCGTGGTGATTTATGCTCGTTCCCCCTATTCCATAAAACCTGTGGTCTGCCTGTCAGTTGCTGACTTATACGCTTATTTTATGGATCTTGAATTAAATGAACACCATACCTAATGCATTCAACCTAGATCAATCATTCATGCAAATTTCTGAAAGGGCTTCCGTCTGACAAAAAGGTTTTTGAAAATAACCTGAAAAACAACAATAGCTAAAATATAAAAGGTACTTGATCGAAGATGATAATGATATCGTTTAAGAAGAACATGATATTAGTTAAGCTAAAACTACATAAATATATTAGTTAACGTAAAAATAATATACCTAGTGCCACAGATGTAGAACAGTCACTGAAATACGGAAATAACAAAAATAGAGATAATCGTGTTGTAGTCAGGTTAAATATAAAAAATAGGGTGAACGAACGTTTTGCTTAAATTTATCGACATCTATATTATATTATACACATCTCAGACGCATACATGAGACTATCTACATATAGTATAGTATTATCACCTGGTTTACGATATCAGACGTAATACCTTACATACAACTTCACATTATCGTTTCATAAAGTGTATTTACAAGCTTGAATAGGTGTAGTTTGCCAGAGAAAGAATGAGATAAACAAGATGAAATTCGCGAGACACGTCATTGAACCATTTCGGGGACAGAGACCGATATAACAACAAGTACAGACAAATAAAATTTCCTTAATGCTGCTACGGTGCTCTAGAATTTAGTCGATAGCGATGCTCATATGAGCTACTACATACTATGTTCATCTTTCCACATTTTCTACCCATTGCTATGCAACTGCAGCGTAACTAACATAACATTTCAGTATCAAAGTGTAAATTGAACGGTTTGCCTCGGATTTTTTGTCATAGTGCAAAATAGCAATATTGTCAGCTTTTTAACGAATAGAATACTTGCATATTATAAGGATCTAGGCTAGTATAGTTTGCTTAGCATGGTTCGCTCCCAGTCCATGATTTATTTGTTATATTAATTAAACGTAACGCGTAGTTCGCAGGGCTGTCTGGGCTACCAGTGCGCATCGTCTCTTGCTGCCTACGTTCACCTTCCTAATTACGCTACGTCTAGACGTCCCGCCAGAGCCTCCTTCCACACCCCGGGCCACCCCCTTATCAAATACGGTTTAGAATTTTGCACATATTTGTACTTATTCGGACCGCACTGAGTTATCTTATTTTTGGTCGCTACGAGTCATCCGTAAAACACACTTAATTTTAGTCTGAAGCTAAAAATAATTTTGATTACAGTTATTTCAATGAATGGAATAACTGGAATAATATGAATACTATGTTTAATTTCAAACAGTATACAGTATAAGTATAACATAGTATCTACAATTCTACATATGATCGCATATTTATACAGATTGTACCTATCATAGTACTATGCTTTCTTAGGTAAGCTAATTTAGGTATTGGGATAATCCACAAGACCTAAAAGATGAACAGATAATATAAATGTGGTGAATAGTTATTCTCCCCCTTCAAAACTCGTAAGTTATCTTCAAATCTCAGACGGTGCAGCTTTAAATAGATCATGTAAGAGAAAAGCCAAAAAAATATTAATTACTATATCAAAGGCGACAAGAGTTTAAAACTGACAATAAAATAATAAATGTTTAGTAAAGTTATAAATAGTCATTTGAAACGGTTATTTTTTAGAAATTATAATCATAGTAAAAGATGTCACTGTCAAAATATCAGAAACTAAACTGATACACCATAGTATCTGATATACTCTTGAATACAATGTCATCACTGGCCGCAAAATGTATGTTATCTAACAAAGCTGAACAAAGTATGTTGTTAAAAACTCACGCATAAACACCACATCTTCGTTGTTTGGTATTCCCACTCCATTCCATTTGCATTCAAAGCAATGGCGTCACAATGCAGAAAAGAAAACATCAGATGTTTTGTTTACTTTGCAATGTGTTGACATAAGTGACACGCGATTATGACTGCAGCACTGATCTCCTACAGCCTTCTAAATATCTTTTTTTATTTCGTTATGACATAGTACTTTAACATTAAGCATAATTATACATACTTACATAAAGTCACGCCTTTTTCCCGAGGGGTAGGCAGTGACCACGGATTTTTATTTGCTACGATCCTGGCATTGTGGCGTCTTCCTCACTGTCTGCCTCATTCACACGCATCACATTCCTTATACACGCTCGTCGGTTAAGGGTTCTCCCCACTTGACCCTTTTGCAGAACATCTCCGATTTAGTCTAGGTATGTTCCCCGATCATAATTATACCTACTATACTCAATTCCTCTACTTTATCTTTTTAATCATACAGTCAATAACAATCTTGTTGTCCCAAACGTTCCAGACTACTTGCTATTAATTCAGAAAGTACACCTGTGGTTAGCGATTCATTTATTGTTGCTACCCATATATCGTTTCGCCTAAAGCACTCAAAAATTATACTGGCTTCATATGAGCATGGTTTCGGTAGATAATGCTATTTAATTACACAAACATGAGATTTGCTTAATGGCGCACGAGATGCAACCATGATTTAATACATTTCGGGCTACTCATACATTAAGTCACGCCTATTTCCACTACATAACATCTTTACGTTATGTTGTATATATGTACCTATGTAATTGACTGCTCACTACTAACAGACTTTACTTTTTTTTTTCGCCAAGATTTTAAGCCCACGATAAGCAACTCGTTTTTAACCATTTGCCACTGAAAGAGATCTTGCACGATAAGCTGCTGTTCACAACAGGCACCGACTCCTTAAAACAAGACTTTTAACCTTTACTTTTTGCGTTGTAATTAGACACGATTATGTTATCTTATCACTAGACGCCAAAACATTACCAAGATTGACTGCATGTGCGATACTATATTGCAGATTTTCGTTATCGAAATTTACTTATGTTGATAAAATATATGATAATCTAGTGACTCTTTTTGTTATCGCTGATTTAAAAACCTCTATATATTCGCGTCGCCTGGTACTGCTGTAATGGTAGGTTTTGAAGAAGTTACATTATTATTTATATAATCTATCTTCCTACCTACTTAAAATTCAAATTATTTATTTGCACAGAATGTAAGAAATACACAAAAGTTGATGATATAAAATATTCAGATTCTTATACTTAGTACCATAGGTTAGTATAGATATCAACAATCTATACATACCTACACAAAACAATAATATATCTTGTCTTTTATACCTATGAGTGAGTTGTAGGTATTTATGATTACATATATTATTTAAGTTTGGAGTAGAGTTATCGAAACTGTATAATTGTTAATTAATATCACTATTTGGATGGTCTTTAATTTAGGCGAGGGTCGCGTGTCATTGGCGTGATCGGTACGCCTTGTTCGGTCATTTATCTATCAGCTACTACAATATCATTAATAATATTCATGACTTTATATATCAGGTAAACAATGTATCTTTAATTTATATTATAACTTTTTACTGGCCCATAAATAAATATTTTAAGTGATTACTAGGTGGATATTATTGCTATGAATTTTGATGCAAGGTTTATGTCCCAACTTCCAGCACGAAACATAGAAATTCTTCGTTTGCACAATTGTTATTAATTACAAATTCCGCAGGACTGGTTTCAGTCACGGCTGCCAATCTGAACTCAGATTAGCTATCTACGAAGGAGATAGTATCGTTGTGTAAATAGATACGCTTTACCTTTCTTTACACTCACAGTCCGAAGGGAGGAGGCAGATCAGACGAAGGACTATCTAACTTTCCAAAATATGGATCTCTCTGGAGTCTCGAACTTTCGATGAAAAAACGGCCTCAAATGACATTACTGACCACGGAAATAACTCCTCATAGATCGGCCGATGTGCCCGACAACTACGAATTGCAGATATACTGTTGTTACTTATAGGTATGGGAAATGCAATTTCTGCCCGTCATACAGAAAAGGTAGTAGTAGTAACATATTACCACTGTTATCCAGCATTATTTTATCCTTTTTACGAAAGTGTTTCAATCGTTGATTAGATTCTAGTGCAGCCAGTATTTGATAATCCACTACCTATCTGATACTGAACTAGTCAGATTTATAATCAAACAAAATACGACTGTCTTAAGACTTAATCGTATCATTTTGTCAACCCCATACATCAACCATTCACCACTATATTTAATTATATTCGTCTAAAGTTTATGATACCCGTCTGGAAAGACTCACATATTTGTCATTGTACCTTATACATACCTTGTAGATACATATAAAAAGTTGTGTACTGCCGAGCGACTCAGTCATACCCATCATGATAATTGGCACTCGCTGTTCCCACATGAGGCATCAGGGTACTAAACGCGTCAAACTTTAAAAAATGTGTTCTCGTCGCCGTCTGGTACTGATAAGAAGTATATTTGTGTTCGTACATAATATACCTAAATATATAATATTGAAATTTATACGACTGTAATGTATATATTTAATTATACCGGCTTCATGGATAATGTAGCGAGTCATCGCAATTATGGGGATAACCACATCGTTACCAATTGCGACGACGCTTTAAACACTATGTTAGCAATCTCTACAACATCACCAGCTGAAAATTTACTATCCTTATCATTATTACCCGTTGTATATTCCAAAAAGCATATACGCATAATATAAAGGTGGCTTACTAAAGGAATGAAAAACGTCCAATTTCTGGCTGAGCAAGATCAATACGACCACGCACGCGATCGATTCCTTATCCTATAGTGTTGCTACAAATTTCATTTGCGCAATTGGCACTCACAACAAAACGCTCAAGTCAATCGTCGGCGTAGGCTCTTCTTGTTTATGTGATTTAGTTCAATCTCGTGTATTATACGGGTGTCTTGTGTAAAGCCGGTGGAGCAGTGCATTAGTGTGGCAGAGACGAGCGCAGACGTTCAGGCCGCCGACGTGGTCGCTGACAGGGCTCGGAGCAGGTAAGCCAGCACTCAACGGTCGAGTTCGCGCCACGTGGCCAGGTACCGCCAGCTGGAGAAGCTATTTCGGTGAACGGCGGCAGGCCCCGGCAGACCGACACCAGACGTCGCCGCCGCCCCCGCGCTCCTCGCAACCTCTATAAATAACCGCACTGTGCATTCTTGGGCGAACGATGTCGAATTTTTGTCGAGTACGCGCGACCACATGCCGTTTGTTTTGGCCTCAACCGCCGACAGTAACCCGCGACCGCGCTAACTTTTAGTCTACGAGATCCGGCTCGCGGATACTAATCGCTAGACGTGACGCGACGTGACGCATCCGTCGTGTCATTAATACGAATGCACTATAATATACTCTACCTCTGCACTACTTCTGCTAACACAAATACGAGGAAATTGTGTGCTACGTACTACTCAAGCAGGTAACAGACACAATAAGATTCCATATATACTTTAAACCATTTGATAAAATAATTCATCGCTATTTCGCTTTTGGAAACATAACTACAAGAATACAAATTATCTTCCAAATTATACATCATACAATATCTGTATAGGTATGTACATAAGCTGCCGGCTCCTTAACGGTCCCAAATATTATACTTGAGCAGTTTGTGCACCTATAAAAACTTATACTATATACTTTATGGCAATGAGCTTCAGAACCTGGTATCTGATCAGTTTAAATTCGATTCGAGTACCCTTGATGTTCTATGAGTTTCGTTGGTGCATCCAATTATAATGATCCGTTCTAGTCCAATGTTAAATGTTATCCACGCAAACATATTTCACAATTTGAATACACACATATTTTGGCTGTCACCATGAATTATTTTCATTTTACCCGAGCAACAGACCATGTCTTTACTAATAGGCACAAATAAAACGTTACAATAGCAGGCAGGTACAATAAACTAAAGTTAACTTGGGTACCACGGAGTATCATAACATTTAGTTATGAAAACGTGCGCTCAGTTTTACCTCGGTCTTACCTCGGTCGGCCGACAAGAGAGATTCTGATTAAGCTTGCTAAATTTAGCCCCACCACGCAAACAAACTCTCCAGTAAAAATAGAATGGCAAATAATGCACAATTTCATTTAACTAAGAATGTATAAATTATGTTTTGACATTGGTTGTTGACTTATTTTCGGAAATTATATAAAATATATTTGACTTCGAAATTTACGCATAATATACATTCAAACAGCGTATAATTTGACGATAAAAAGATACTACGTTGCTACGATGACAAGTCTACGCACATGCTACGTAGCATGTTAGGGCTACGTAAAAATTAAGCAACGACGCAAAGAAGCTGTCCAAAGTACTTATTTAATTTATCTTAAAGAATTTTGAGTACGTATAACTATGTATATAATTATTAGTACTTAGTCTTATCTTTCTACTAACATTCACCCGCGACTTCGTCCGCGTGAATTTTGAATTTCATGAGTTATTTTTTTTTGCACGGTACCCTTAAACTTTTGTAATAATAATTAAAATAACCCCCGATACAATAAAACCTTCGATTTCTTTTTTTAAATCGGTCAAGTAGTTTTTGTGTTAAATCGTAAGGAACACACAAAAAACCAAATCTTTCCTTAATCCTGTATGGTAATTGTCGTACTAATAAAGTTCCGGTCGCGATGATTGAATATAGAAATAAATTACATGTATGTAAACAATGTCAAAACGTGGTATAACAAGGTTCTCCTATGATAACGAAGTATATACTCTAAAATAATAAAATCAATTTTAAAAATGATGGACTCGAGCGGGACTCGAACCCGCGACCTTTTGCCGCGATGCCCAATTTCCTTTATCAATTTAGATTCAAGCTTAGCGTGGGCAACATGCTAAAAAGACACCAAAAGTCATATAAATATATACTCGCTAAAATATTATTGTTTAAATCCATTGACAACCCATTAACCCTTCATGTCGTTAGTAATAATAAGAATGCTCTTACTTCTTGGTCCAGCTATGCTATTCTCTAAGGATTTTGCCTTGCGTACAGCGCTGCTGCAGCGGTGATACTCAGTTTACTCAGCGCTGTACGCAAGGCGAAATCCTTAGAGAATAGCATAGCAGGTTTGTCGTATTCGAGGACTGAAGAAAACAAGATTTTTTTCGTCTCTGGTCGCTATTTTATAGCTCTCAGGAGTGAAGCTATCCCTTCAATGTATGTGTACGAAAATTCTGTTGTAAAGACAGTTAATTCAATTCTTAGCTATACCTGTTGGTTAATGTACAATAACAAGTCAATGTATTATTTTTTAAATGAACAGAACTTTTACATACATATTAAATGAACACAAAATAATGGTACATTAATACAGACCATGAATTAAACATGACAGACGTCATTGTTTACCTTGAGCTCAAGTTGACGGGTCACTGCCGTGCCCCCGGATACCAACATGTATGGAACGAAGCTAGCCAGGAATCTCAACAAAATACCCAACTACGCTTCAAGATTGGTTTACTCAATGATTTAGACGAAGCAAGTTGAATATTCAATGTCAAGATCTGAGTTTGCCAATATTTTAATTTTGATATTCTCCAATTTGCATTACTGCTACGGGAGAGCTAAACAGCACAAAGCCAGAACTTGTGTGGGATGAATATTTTTATTACCCAAATGCCAAGGGAGGGTTATGTTTTTCGCGCGTACCTTGAATATACGGTAAATTGTAAGTCATTAATTGAAATACAAACAAAACTGTCGAGTAGTGTAAGGAGTTCACAAAAGTATACATAAGTTAAAAATTATAGATATTAAATTGGCAATCAATGCATTGAGATTTTGACAATCGGGAGACATTATTTAGAAGATACTAGCCAGACAAGATTATAACGATACCTTCTGTTATTACTTAACCTTAACATAACATAATTCTAGACTTGTTATTTTCTTTTCAGTTTATTAGCAGTCGGGTTTTTAAAAAAAATTATAATTACTCTTCTTATTATTTATCGCAACAATATTTTAATGAATTGCAAGAATTGTAACTATCTCTGGGGAGCTTAATTTATTTTTACATACTTACATAAATCCGTTGTATTTATTAGATAACGAAAAATTTCAAAGTCCTAATACAAGTGACATAAAAAGTCCATTAAATATATTATATAAAACAATGATAAAGGATTTCTAGCAGAAGACTTATAAGCAAGCTAAATACATTGTATTACCTAGTTAATTATTTAAGTTAGTTATTTAAAATAATAAGTATATAACTAAGTGAATTTAGATCCAACTCCGCTATAGTCAAATTACAAAATATTGTTTTTAAGAACCTACGAACAAATATAATTTCCTTATCAATTACTTATATACTTCTTTATCTCAAAAATACACGACGATTATACCCATTATTCACGCTTTTCAGACTGTAGCCTACCATGAGTCAAGCACGTGTAGCTTATTGTTCGAGTGTTTCTTTCTATTTAGTGAAATATACTATAATGTGCTGAATGTGAACAGCACGCATGTCATCTAAATAAAAATACAATAGAGTATTGAAGGCCAAACATCGCACTCGGCTAAGCTTTGATACTATTAATATAGTAGAGCACCTACTGACTCAGCTATACGTTATAACAAGTTATCCTACCCTATGAGACGGACTATACCTAATAACCTACGCATTGTACTAATTTTTCGGATTTACTTACGTGTTTATTTGGGAAAACCCAACTACTTTCAAACTCATACGAAGCCCTTATTCATAATAGGTTAATGTGTCTATTATACTAGGTTGAGGTTTCTTAGGGTATGTGCGACCCGAAATAAAGTTATTAGTATTATTCATGGCTCACTCTCTACGTCTTGATCACGACGTTTGGGACTCCGTTAGGAGAACTTGATTACTTTTTGATTGACGGCTTTATAATTTTGGGTAGACGAGTCACAGACATCGTGAAAGGCATAGTTATCCATTGGTGCGTGTTATTGTGCATTTGTGTATGGCTAAATCGGACACTATAATAGCTAGTTTTCAGTTTCCATAGTCAGCAATAAAACATAGTCTAGATTTTTAATACAAATATATACTATTGCACCACCCAATAGAGTATGTACCTTCAAATGATCAAATTCCAGCAAGAATAGGTACAGCAAACATATTTTTATGTGTTAAGCTAAATAACTGTAAGTTATTTATTTATAAGGAGC
The DNA here is from genome assembly GCA_946251915.1 of Abrostola triplasia. Lineage (NCBI taxonomy): Eukaryota > Metazoa > Arthropoda > Insecta > Lepidoptera > Noctuidae > Abrostola > Abrostola triplasia. Next base: position 7,166,268 of record OX276433.1, read on the forward strand.
CTGCATTAAGTGCTTTTGAACCTCCAGATTGACTCCTCCAGATCTGAACAAAATTCTTGAAGGCTGTGTAAGAAATAACTAAAAAGACAGTACATATGCGTTGTGGTAAAAATCCCGCAATCCCCTTTGGATTTGCGCAGTGGCTAAGCTACTTGGACTGCTGCGCTAGGGGTCGCGGTGTCGAATCCCGTACAGTACAAATATATGTGTGATCTGTACATGTGTATCCCGTATCTGGGTATTAGTGTTCCGAAATTTTGTGTTTTGTGAAAGATTCCTAGTAGGACAAAGTTACATAAAGAAAAACAACGCACAAGTCAAATTGCGTGAAAGTACTTAATTTACAGCACACGAGTAATCGAGCATATGAATGCCAATTTAATTGAAATGACAACCCTAAACCTATTGGTTAAATGCTACTAGCTAAATGTCACCAAAATTCAAATTGAATCTAACTTACATAGATGGTAGGCTTTATTAATTTAACAGCCCGTTTTAACTTCAGGCAAAATAGAGTCATAAAACATTCGTAAGCTGTGTCGGTTTATATTTTGACAGTCCAGTATCAAGATCACTTGGTTTTTTCAACTCCGTCATGTTTGCATAACATGTGACGCGTATTTTTCCAGAGTGGTGGTGGGCGGGCGCATGCGTTGGCGCCGCTGTATTGGTATGTGCGGCCGCGGGCGCGCTGGCCCGCCCGCACCTGCGCCGCCGACACGCTGCCGCCGCAGCCGCCGCCGCCAACCCCGTGAGTCGTTGTCATCACTATCTTACACAGGGGTATGCCCAAGCCATGGTCCACACTCTGTTACACCCAAACATTCGCACCACTACAGCTCCCTTAATTAATACGCTGACTGTCCGCGAAGTAGATAAACAATCTGTGTACCATGATAAAATAATAATATGTACCACATGTAGTGCACTACACAGTGAGAGGTTTCAGTATAAATAAACTAAAAGTTCATTGTTACCATCAAAACAATATGCTCCGTATATATGGTATGCAGGGATTACCATAGGTGCCTAGCTTAAATCTAATCTAAGGAAATTAAGATATCTACTATTAATAATTATGGAACCTACGTAACTAAGTACATATCATTAAGTGAGATGAATCTAAGCAGGTTTTTTTACAATACGTACCTACATAATAAATATTTATAATATACTTTATTGTCGGCACACTATGTAGGTACTACAGTGTACACATTGCCTATAAAAACAAAAGTAAGTGGAGAAAAATACTTATTAGCAAGGAAAATCCCCATCTAGGATGAGACGGTGGTTAGCTTTTCATGTGAGTAGCCCCCTTACCATGAACTCTTAAAGCAGGACAGTTTACGTTGTGGAAGCGAAAAGCTGCATTACACTGCGTGTAGCGGCGTCCCGTTTCCACATCTTAAACTTAAAAGGGGGCAGGTCTTTTCAGAGAGAATTTTGTCCCTGTGTAACAGAATACCTAATTGAACAAGCAAGCAAACATAATACATAGGTATATAAAACTTGTGACTCTGTCTTGACGACTATGATGCACAAAGTTGTTACTGTAGCAAAATATACTAACTCTTTTATTACCTAAGGTTAATATACCTACATTTATAATTCCATAAATATAAGTCTAATTTGCAATCAACTAATGTTGAAGTATTTATTATGCGTTGCTTTTCTAAATTATTGGTAACTAACTGTCTAGGTGAAATTTACTGGACTGTGTAAATATAATTTTAGTTACCTATATAAATAAGGATTGTCCTGTTCCAAAATAAAAAAAAACAAGGTCAATTCTATAGTGTTGACCTGTAATATAGATTGTTTGTAGGTAAGGCAAGACCTCTTACATCTAAAAATGTATTACCTTATTAACTAAATTTATTATATTCACCTAGTCAAGCCTATAAGTAATTACGTAATTGGTAACCCCACCACACTATACAATATTTTTATAATACGTAAAAACTATATTAAACAATTTGACTTTATTGCAATGCCGAGTTTATAAAATAAAAATTATACTTTGTCAACTCATGATTATTATTGGTTACGTACATTCTATGACTACAACTCGATCATTGAGCAATGCCAACCGTCTCGTCTCGCGAGCCGACAAACGCGTCATCGCTCACTATTACAGTTATAGGTGCGCATATATAACAACTACGGCGGTATCAGCAATCGAGCTTCCCTTACATGTGTGCCAGCTCATAGGCACACACACGCTACGCTCACGATAATCTACAAACACACTCACTAGTACTAGCTACATCGTATCATCGCACCTACCGAAGTACCGATTGAGCACACAAAGTGAACTAGACAGATTATTTGTATGTGTGAGAAAGTAATGTTACACACAACAGAACGATCGCCTCAGTGTGCGGCGACATCGGGGCAGCCGGTGCACCGCCCGCCCGCCCGTCCTCCCCGCTACGCGACTGCGAACACCGCGCCGCGTCCGTCCGCGTCATTGAACAACAAGACTCGCTCGATGGCAGGCGTCTCACTGCCAATATGAAAAAAGGAGTTAAGAAACTCCATCACAAAACACGCGATAGTGGAATTTATACGTTATCCTTAATTATTAAATAATTTTATTTTTATAGTGTTAATGCCTTAAATAACATATTTTTATTTATTAGTGAATGATAGTTAATTATTGTAAATGCGCTAATTTGTCTATAGTGCCCTGTGATTGTTTTGTTTTAAATATTTACTGCTTCAACAAAACAAATGCAAATCAGTGATTGTGTAGTGTAATTATCAAAATAACTATTAATGTTCGTGATCGATTCACTTATTTGTGTCTCGATTAGTGTGCTATCGAATTTGGATTTAAGCACATCACTAACTGTCATCCATAGGTGGAAAACCTACGAGAATTGTGGACGACACTGTTTCAAATAGTAAGTAGTGTTGATAGTCAATTTAATTTAATATTCCATCGCTTCCCTACGACCACAGAAATGTAGTTCAACGTTAGTCACTGTTGAGGTTTATACGCATAAATCATTTTCACCTGTATATTAACGAAATCTTCTCAAAAAATAGTATAAATTATTGTGGAATATGGGCAGAATAGAAGAATGTTTGTACTGGAGTCGAGTGAGGCCCGAGGCGACTCGGATGGCCGCGAGACGGCGGGAGCGTGCCAAGTGATAAGAGGCGCGCCGATAGCGACGTCACACCCAGACGTTGTTTGTGTGAATTTAAATAAATTTTCATGACAGACAGTTCCGTAATCACCTCTTGCTGTATCATAGTCGTGACATGCCAACTCAATATGTGCACATCTTGAGAATATGATCATCAAAAACAGTAGGTATATTCATAAGGTTATATTTTGATAATATTTATGCCTGTATTTCACAAACTATAATGTTTTAGCAAGCATAATTACTGATTTAGACAAAAGTGTCTAATTTTAGTGTTGACATTCACCAATAACTTGTCATAATAAGAGGTTACTATTAAATTACAATCATACAATTAATTTGACAGTAGGTTTTCTAGATAACAATCAAACAATAATAATTGAAGTGCCATAATATATTATGTTTGTCAGATTAATCAGACAATAGTTATGAAGTTGCTTTTAGATAAATTTTTACTCAAAGCTTTATAAACAATTACATTTATAGTCATATTTTTATGTTTTTTCTTCTCTACTGTGAGAGGGCTTCTTAGTTTAGTAGTAATTATTAATTAAAAAATGCATAGTTGCTAATAATTTACTTTGATATTAATTTGCATACTTTTTATATACAAAAACATGATATTATTTAAGTAGGTAGTAATTCTACAAGCCATTACTTCGTTTCTATGATCTTTAAGATAATTGTTTTCTTGATGGGTTTAACCAATTTAGAAGTATTAGGTACTTGATGTGAAACTAAGTCCTGAAATATAGTTTAAAGGATATTTACTAATAATATGAATACAGCAGTATTGGACACAGGTATTTAGGATCTGATTGTACAGAATACATACTTGTATGCTATGCCAAGGTAAAACAAAGTTCAAATAAAGGTAATTTTCTATGATAAATATGTGCAGACTAAATATCTATCTGATTCAGATGTTTTGATTATGTCACATTCCTTACAAATATACCTTTTAAAACATGTCCAATTATTATACTTAGTATTATAAAGCTGAAGAGTCTGTTTTTTTGTTTGGTTGAACACGCTAATGTCAGGAACTACTGATTTGTATTGAAAAATTGTTTTATTGTTAAATAGTCCACTTATCCAAGAAAGCTTTAATACATTTGAAATCTTCACAGACTAATCTGCAGGTGGAAGCTAGTCCTTAAATAAACTAATTTCCATAATTCAGATTTATGTATAAGTATATATCTAAATGTTAGTCATATGAATAGAAACAACTGGGAGTGACTTTTCATAATTATCTTTTTATAATGTCTCACCCTATAATTATATAGTATAATCTCTTAGATGGGACATGAAATAACTACTACACCATTAAGTATAGGGCATCTTTTGAATAATGACCAGCATAATATGTGAAGTACAAGCTTCATCTTGCATTATCCATAAATAAAATGTCATGAATATTATATAACAATAAAATACAACATGATAATGATAGCAAGTTCTTTTTAAACCTATATGTATAGGAATAATACAATAGTATTTACAGTGTTGGAATTAACTTTTTATGACCATATTACATTCATAATAAAATTATTATAAACAATCAAGACTAACTTAAAACTTTATAGAGAATTACATTCTAAAGATTATAACATATATTTGAAATATATTTTTTCATACAAAATAAAAAAGTGTAATTTAATTGATACTTACAATGTCTATGATGATGTAAAATATAATTTGTTACTTGGTACCATAATCATCACAACAAATAAAATATTCTAAAAAAACTAGGAAGTATATTTTAGTACTGTATAATAATTAATCACTCAGTTACATATATAAATATAATAATATACCTACTTAAAAAATAACAATGTCATCATCAAAGTCACTGCCTATGAGAATCTTAACTAAATTAATTTTCTTTCGAATAATACCTAAAATGAAATGAATTCTGATAAAGCCAAACTACTGTACCCTACCACGGCATTTAAATATTGTAGTTCACCAAAAATCTAAGATTTGGTACTAAAACAAAACAAATCAATTTAATGTAAGTTTTTTAAGGACAAGTTGCTCAACACAAACAAAAGACTTAATTTTTAGGTACCTATTTCAAACATAATAAGCTTACTAATAATGATTATTACCTTTATATTTATAACTAAAATTATTGTAGGTATGTATGTACTTGTAAAGTTCCTTTAGCCAGAGACAAGTGTCAAATATTGTACCTATTTAATTCTTCTTTTTTTATTATTACTACCTAATCTCAGAAGTTTTAAGTCTTATAAACCAATTATGTATTTCATAAACGCTAATACTCCTCTACGCACCTAACAGATTGATGCAAATCAAAAAATATATATTGCTGCAGTAACTGAGGACAATAATACTTGCTATCATTATAGTACAAATTCTCATCAAAACCAAATAAGTATTGCTCCTCCCAAAATAAGAAAATCAATTCTAACGTCGGGTATATCAAAGGCATCAGGGCTAGACTAGGTATATTTTTGAAGAATTTGGTTATTGTATGGAATGGGTGATGATTGGTTATTGCGACACAGGTTCTATTTATATATGGAGACCAACCCAGCAACTGATTTAAGCATTCTTGATTGTTTCAATAATTAATCAGAATAAGGTAATTTAAATTCAATGAAGAATAAATAAAAAATATTACACCTGTTGTGTACTGTTAAAGTAATAATAATTATAGCCCCCTAAGTTTAGTGTGAATCAGTATAATTAAACTGAGTTTAAAATTAGCTTTATTTAATTACGCATTAAATCAGTATAACAGTCTATCATTTCAAAAACTTAAATACAATCATCAGATGCATTGTGATGTTTACAGCTAGATATAGGTAGCTTCGTTTATATGTTAGTATTATGTTGTCTTAGTAACACCCTATTATTAATTATTATAACTAGTAATTATTACTACATCTGTTTCATTAAATAAATTAAACTTATTTACAAAACTAAAAGGCACATACTTACTATTGATGTTATTATTAAAGATTATGTACTAAATATTTGTTTAAAACTATACATTCACAAGATTGCTTGAGTAAGGTAAAAGTTTGACAGTGTAATTAGCAATTTTAGATCCTAAGACAAACAGAGAATTATCTATCAGAGCATATGTGACTCTTCGACCTTCTAATAAAGCACTTGCTGCTACCAATCTAATGAGGCGGCTGCATTCAAATAAATGTAGTATAGTGATATAATATTAACCCCGAGGATAACCACATAAGTGAGAGTAGTGTGTTGTGATTTGCAGATGCTCTCGGTACAAGTGCCGGGGTGCGCGGGCATGGAGCGGCTGGGCGCGCCGGGGGGACCGCGCCTACGGCACGATCACAGACATCACCATTCCACATTGTGAGTAACTCAACGCTCAGTTATAACCTGTACCATTCCTTTATTCATCATCTTTAATAGGTACCAAAAGACCGAAGACAAAACATCTAGTTCACATATAGTGTAGCCCAAGTTCTGTGGAAGTTAGTAATGTATTACAGAATCAAACTTTGTTTACTGTCAGTTTATGTAATAACATTCGAAATCTTATGATATCATGTGATAGAGTTTTTTTCTTATATCTGGGTTCTTTTGTCAGTCATAATATTTAACATATAATTAAGAAAACAATAATTTCATAACCTGAGGGACCTTTACAAGTAGTACATATCTGGTACCCCGCATACTTAATGTAGTAAATTGGTATATATATAGTTGCTAAACCTTGATATCATTTCAAAATTGATTTGGACCCAACACTATATCTATAACCATATTCGATGATAGTATATACATATTATGCACATATGTATATAATATATTATGCACATTTTAATTATAGCACTAGATTGTAGTAGTCAATACCAGTATATTATAATAAAACTACTATATCAAAGTATATTATATTTCCTATCTGATTATCCTTGCCTTGGAAAATTGCGGGCGTCTGACACGTCGCATCAGCAATATTTGTTCTACATGGAAGTATTCAACGCTATAGGAATCACACATTCAACCTTAGCACAGTTGACTATGTCGTCATCGATATCTCTCCGTATTTGCCATGGAGTTGCGGGCAATGATATGGTGACGAATCCGATTTCACCAACTAATTAGTATTGCTCGCCATAGCATATTCAAGCTGACCTACCTTACATATTTGAGGATCGGAAAGTAAAAAGGAAAGAAAAAAATATCTGTTTTTTTCCTCAATTATAACATTAATTTTCAACAAAGACTTACGACTTAATTTAACATATATGGGGATATGCATCATTCAAATGTTTACTCACAGAATGTCTACTCTTATATACAATATTCATATTTTTTTATAACGATTATTTTATGATATTTTCAGGGAATGGGAGAAGCAGCAAAGGCTGCAAGCGATGGTGGGGCGGTTACAAGAGATGGTGGAGCAAGAGACGCGCGCGCGATCTGCCGCGGCTGCTGAGCGCCTTGGCCTGCCGCCCAGCATACAGCTGCCCGACGGCGAGTACGGACAGGACGTGCATCTACAGTTACGAGTCCCTTATCAGGTAATCGACACATTTCACCTTTCACATAGAATAACTTAATTATGTTGTCTTACTAGCTCGATGTCATGCATAATATTCCTAATGGTGCTGCAGACAGCCATCGGACTCGAGCCGTACTTAATCTGAAACATGTACATTACAGCAAGCCGAGCTGACGAGAAGCAGCTTTCAGCCTCCACCGAACAAGTGCGTGAGCGACGTGCCCGAGTGGGCGGGCGGCGCGGAGGCAGGCGGCGCGCGGCGCGGCGGCGGCAAGAAGGACGGCCTGCTGCAGAAGGCCACGCGCTGGTGGGTGCGCATGGGCGCGCGGCCGGCCGCGCCCTTCCTGCCGGCCGCGGGCCCGCCGCCCTGCGTCATGGTGCCGCGCCGCGCCGCGCCAGAGCCGCCGCCCGACGCGTGACGTCGCCGCGCAAGCCCCGTCTCTACCATATCACGCTTACATTCCATTATCGGGACGGTCGGACTCGCCGCAGTGCACGCGCGTCCCGGAGTATTATAGACTTGGTATTTATTTATTCGGGAGCGGAGGCGGGCGGGCCGCGCCCCCGCCCCGCGCCGCGCCCGGCGGCGGCGTGCACGACGCGCGGCCGGCGCGTGCCCGGCGCGGCCGGCGCGTGCCCGGCGCGGCCGGCGCGTGCCCGTCGCGTCCCGTGCCGGTGCGGACGGCTCGTACGGCGCGCCCGTGTTCCTCGCGCCGTCTAAGTTTCGCGAAAACTAAGACTGAGATAAAGTAAAAAGATATAACGTTATAAAGTCTACGTTGAAGTATGTTGTCTTAGGTGAAATTGATTCAGATAGAAACGATTAAAGGTATATTATAATATTTAAAGAATCTTTCGATAGCGACCCTCGATGATATCGTATATTAGGCGAGGGTCGGTCGACAGTGAGCTGATGTCTTGCAGTGTACAGTTTCATGTTTAAGTGACCTATTTTAAAGTTTAATTTCTATCCAGCAGCTATAATCTGTGTTTAAACAACTTTTATATTTATTTATAATTGTATGTAAAGGATGCATATCAGTACAGTAAAGGCAAGGAATATTAATTTACGTTGCATAGTTACTATTTTATTGTAAATATTGTCTCTAATTTAATATTATTAGATTAATTATGGCCGAACGCCAGAACCCGGGGGTCTTTTCAATTGAGTGTTTGCTACATTCCATATTTATGTTGAAATATTCTCGATAATACTTACTGTACTAGTTGCTTCCCACTGTCTACCTGTGTCTGTACCACACCGCGAGCGCTCCCGCCGCTCGGCCGCGCTCGGAGCTCGTTTGTTTTGAGCTGACAATAATTGACAATTGATTAGTGACTGATATTTAAAATGCAGATGAATAGAAATCTCATTAGTAAATAGACATAAAAAGAAAAAATGTTATATGAATTAGTTTTAAATTAGCTGTTTATTATTTATATTATTAGGTCAGTGATACATATCCTGCATAATTTTTCGATTGCTTATTAGCTCAGTGGAGTTTAAATGACAAGTTAGTACTATCTACATGCAGGATATGGTTCGTCGGCCTTTACTAGTTGAAAGTGTCACGATAGTCATTAACTATGTTTACTAGCTATGATATCATCAACAGATTGAGTGAAATGAATTGGAAGTGTGTTTTGTCTACCTTTGTTGTAAAAAACACCGTTTGTGTTCGTCCATTGAACAGTGATAGGCGCTTGCCTACTCGACCATACCTTAATCGATAGTTTGCAGTGAACACTTGTATTTTTCCTGTACATATAATATGTCAAAAAGTTTGTTGACTTTTAATACAATTACGGGTCTTAAGCCTAACACTTGCCGTTAGCAAAATACAATGCTGGACGCTAAAGTATTCTACAATAAAATGGCGCAATAAAAAATGATTTTTAACTGTATTAGTATATAAACCAATTGTTTAAGCTCCTTTAAATAGAATGAGAAATAAATAAATATTGTATAAATTGTTTATAAATCGATTAAGATAATAAATTCTAGTCGCTACTAAAAATGTAGATCGATTTTAACCCCAAATGTTTTACTTATTACTTATTTATAAAAGCTTGAGGACGTTTTATGTATTTACAACATTGTCTGGAATTTTATAGAGCACAAGACAAACAAAGGAAAGTAATTCAAATGTGCCCTATTTCCCAAATGCCTATAACATAAGTACCTTCTTGTTACATAAGAGATAGTGTAGTGCAATTATCGCGAGTGTGCGTGTGAACATGTGCGTTGTCTCGGTCACATATTGTATATGTATAACGAAACAATCCTTTGTCTATACCGCTAGTTAAGAGGCACAAAATGTTGCGCATTTTATTGAATCTAGTACACTGACAGCATTGAAGTGCTATACGCGGCCATTTTTACGGACTGAAACATAATGTAATGTTCAAAATATTAAAATAAATAAGTAATTATTATTACTTAAACTGATTTGTTTTGTATATTTATTGTTTGTCTTCGATGTTTAAATATGGCGATTGATAAATAGTTCGTTGAAAGACAATTTTAGTATTTATTTTAAAATATTTGTACATACTTAAATATATAAGAAACAACTGTTGTGGCCTACACCTTAAAGTAGAGGGTCTGTTCATCACTCACAATAATGATGACATTTAATTTACAATTAACTTGCATGAAGCGAATCTCTCCATTGAACTAGGTATCTTGAAGGATACGAGAGAAATATAACTTAACATCACTAAATGATCGAGTTGTACAGTATTCTGCATAACTGGACAAAAATAAAGAAATTTACTAGGTAGCTAATTTCTGTATTTTTGTTTTTTTAATTTTACGGTCACAAGTATTCTGTTACTTAATCAGCTTATCATTTTATTGTGTACCCGCCATGTCTTTTCGTTGCCTTACAATTTAATTAGTATCGAAAATGCTTTTATAGCTATTGTTGTACAAAATGCTGATGGAAATATAAAAGTTGTTTAAAATAGTTTCACAGAATAGATATTTAATCTAGATATCAAACAATATTCCATTTGTCATATTAATAAGTAAAAGCAGAAGCAAATGTTTAATAATAAAAAAAAACTGCATTAAATTATGACCTACCAATAATGAACAACGATTTTCATTTACAAAATCCTATTGTTTTCAATTTCTTGTTGCATTCAATCTACAAGATTCACGTAATTAGCAGGTAACTACATAATTATATAATATTATATTAGCGTACCCGACAGACGTCTTCCCCGAAAACGACGTTCCCTACCTGGTCTAATTGTGTTTCCAAACCATCCAAGAACCCATTAAAATATTCACACAAGATTTCATCTAAATCGGTCCAGCCGTTTAGCACAAATATGTTTTTAACTGACTTCAAAAAAGGAGGTTTTCAATTCGTAGAAATTCTTTTTTATTTATGTAACCTCAGAACTCCGTTATTTATGAACTGATTTGTAAAAATATTTTTCAGGTGATTCCCGATTAGTCTCATATCAATATTGTCATGTCTTGACGAAATACTTCGGAGATATAGAACAAAAGAGCATAGCAGAACTGTCGTAACAAGTATTATTTCTTTAGTAGTAGTCGTTGACTGACCACTTATAAAAAGGGGAGGGTGTGCGTTATCGTGTGACCTGGCTGGAGGCCTTTTATTAGGTCTCGCCAAACGACCGGTTAAGCAGTAAGAGCTCCCTCAGAGCTAACTGCGAGAGACAAGTTCGAAAAAAAAAAAGTTATCGTGTGAGATATCGTTAGTAAAGATTTAAATTCTAGTCTTACAAAATTCTGGGTCGGATGAATACTAGGTACAACTAAAATCGTGAAATTAAAACCGACTTCAAAAAGGACGAACTCAAAAGTTAAAAATGGTTTCAATGCTAAACCTATTAACAAAGCGAATGCAAAGGAAAATATACCGACTTGAACTTCGCTGTAAAGTAAAGAGAATATAATATTATTTTGCACTTTTGGGCTTTTTATTTTTTTCTATTACATAAAAAATATGTGATATAGATTTAGCTGTAATTTTACATAAGAGTGTGAACAGTCTTAAATAAGGACTTGCTAGAAAACGAAAGAGTAAAAATAACTTTGTTTTTTTAAAAAGACATACCTAAAATAAATAAGTAGATAAACCACAGGAGGGGGTAATACTGTTATTTATTAATTACATGGGTCTTATGGTGATTGGCGAAAAGTGGATGTACTGTACTGATAAAGATGAACATAATATCTGCCTACCCCTTCTTGATTGACATAAGTATGGACAGCATCAGAAAAATAAAAAATATAATTTCAAATTAATATAATTATTATGTCCAATAAAAATACATTTCATAGTCGGGTAAGTATAAAGAATATCACTTTTATAAATACCTACACATAATCTCTAACATAAATTTTTCGCACCGATCGGTGAAACGGAGAGGCGAATTCTGTGCAAATAAGATAGCACGACATTGACGACATGTATTGTGCGACCATTAATAAGTCCACTTTTAGAGTTGTAAAAAGTAAAACGGAACCCTATTACGGAGTCCGTTTGTCACCAGGCTGTATCTCATGAATAATAGACAATTGAATTTTCACAGATGATGATTGTATTTCTGTTGCCACTATAACAACAACTACTAAAAAAAGAATGAAATGAATATTTTAGGGGGCTCCTGTGACTTTTTTGCCGTTTTTATAGATAATGGTACGAAACCCTTCAAGTGCAAGACCGACTCGCACTTGGTGGGTTTTATTAATTATTGACTCCTGGATAAAGAAAAAAACATTGGCGCGGCTACATGGCATATTATATAATTAGATTATATGTCCATATATCTAGCGTCGCTTTTCGAAGTAATGAAATTTTTGATTTCGGGATAACGCTGGGTACTGTCACAGTTGGCGTCTACTAAATTATATAATTTGTAATCCCTGTAGCTAAGCCTTGCTGCCTTGTATGTAGCTAACTGTCAAACTAGTCAAGCAGTTGTTTTTATTAACTATATTTTATTGTGAGGTTATAAAAGTTTTTGAATACCAAAAGTCCAAAACACGAAGCAATTATCAACAGAAATAAACTTGTTCCTATCAGCAACATGCAAATATACGTCGACTGGTACGTATAATTATGGTTTTCTTATTCTAACCTAATAGGTACCTATTTAACAACTAACAATGTAAACAAACACAATTTTTCATTCGCAACTCTATTTACGACAAACCTTGTGTATTATACATATTTTGTCGGTTGCTCCTGTAATATAATGTGGGACCTATAATATAATGTTTTGATTATATATAATGTGTATATAATCTAAGACATAATAATATATTTTAAAATATTATTGTCTTTCATTATTAAGCCATATTAAGCTTTAGTGGGAGTAGTAAGAGTCGTTAAGCCGCTTTAGGGTTGTTGTTTGGAGACTATTATTATTCTGCGGTTGTTTTTTTCTTAGGTTAAAACTTTTATGATTTTTCAAATTCGCGAACGATCTGAATTTTTATTGAAAAGGGCTCGTCAATAGTCTTATATAAATTATTTCTAAAAGACTACCTACATAAAGTAGACAGTAGCACCTACTATGTACTGTAAAAGTGGAATGAGCCGAAATAGTATTTTTTTCCAAAATATGAAGAGAATAGTATTTTAGCATTCCGACAAACTGATACGCTAATATTTCTTAAATTCACATCTGTAAGGAGACCATTCAACTTGACTTGATTTGACAGTATGAATAGTATCAATCAATTTAGGAATAAATAACATACCTAATTATTTAATGCTGATTTATTTTTTTGCAGTGTGGCACTAGGTAAATCTTTGTACCAATTTCGGCTAATAAAAGCTCAGAATATAGAATAAAAGGTAGGGAAATATTAATGCAGATATTAAATAAAAAAATATATCTTACTTTTTTAATTTCAACATTTTTGTTAATTTAATCTTGCATATTTTGAACTATCGCTTACTTTAAGACAACTTTCGTAAATATTTCAATATGTTCTTTCTTTATTGCATAAAGTAATCTGCTCCCGAATAAATATCGGCATAATCGGTAATCGGCATGTCGGTAAAAACAAATATTTAGGTTCACCGTTTAAGTCTTGAGGAAATAATACCAAATTAGCCGATTAATCTACTAAAATTAGCCAGCGTTATAAAAAGTACGACAATGATAAAATAAGTGGACAGTTTGCATACAAACAATTTCAATGTACAAGTTTACGTAGATAAAGTAGTGTATAGTGTATTTTGCAGCCTGTTACAGTAACAGGCTGCAAAATAATTGGCATACGTAAATATTAAATAGAGATTATGATAGAGATTTAACTTAATTCTGCCATAGGTAATCAAACTAGAATTAATGAACCTAACTTGAAACTTTAAAGGTTTTATCAACTTTGCCCCGAGGATAGATACGGAAAATTGGACGTGTCGGTGTCCTTTCGTAATGGAAGAACGAGAAATACTGAATAACACTTCGCCCGACCTTATCCTTAACATGAATTATATCTTGAATGAAATCGATTGACATTTGAATTTCAGTGTTGCGTTAACATTTATAGTATATTTGCAGTATGAAATATATTTGAGCTGTATAAATAACTGTGTTTGTGATTCACAATTTCACATTTGTGTAATCTGTGGATTTTATACATGACTACGAAGCATTGAGATAAATACATGTGTATATCTCAATGCTCAGAGTCTCAATGCTACGAAGTGCTGCATCTCTAGCTTTTAAGACGGTGACACTCAGTGACAGCCGTAATAAACTGACAGTAAGTCCTAAATAGCATTGACATAAAGAGTGTAAACTGTGAGACCGTGAGACGTATAAGTGATAGTGAGGAATTAATATTATGTGTTTAATTTTATATTAATCTTAAGAATATTTCGATATATGCTCTTCTGTGTAACTCAATATACACGAAATACTACAGCTCAACGTACAAGCGTTTTCAAAAACAGTAAGTGGTTATACTATTATTTTTATATTTACTTTACATATTCATAATAGAAATAGCTTTTACACTAAAGTCTTAAATATTTTTTTAAATGTTGTATAGGTACTAAAAACCTGTGAGATAAACCATGTAAAAGGATTATGTACTATTATTCGGTGCAGTTACTGCGATCATAGATATCATTCTATGTTTCATCTCATTTTATTGCAGAAAAGTTTAGCAGTGTAATAAATGTATGAACAAATACTTAACATTTGCATTGGTAAATTCTTATATGAAAGATTTTCTTTCTAGGTGTTGTTCCCAAGGCTGGCTATCTTAGAATAAAGGATTATTCAAGTTAAGGACACTACAATAAAAAATGGGACCACCAAAGAAGTTCAAAAAATATGATTCTAGAACAGGAAGTGACCGATCAGGTAAGTTTGATTTATTTAATATTGTACACTTTTATAATATTATTCTGCACATTGTTCTGTCACTGTGTATTTTATACATTTGGATAAAAAAATATTTGCTTCATGTTGTCCAAAATATTAAATAATTTTAACGCTTTATCATCATCAGCTGGAAGATGTCCACTGCTGAACAAAGGCCTCCCCTTATGTCCCACAATGACAACTTATTATGTTAACAATTACCGTGTTAACATAGTAAGTTGTCATTCATTGTAATTATATTATACATTTGTATTTATAGATATTACAATTAGACACTGATTTCTTCATTCATTTTGTGACAGGCAAGAAAAAGAAAGTAGAAGAAGAGATGACAATAGATCTAGTTGATGATGAAAATACAGAAAATGTTGGTGTTCCTGGTGCTGCTATGCAAGATGCTGAAAAAAATGACCAAGTGCCTGAAGATGAATTTGGTGCCAAAGATTACAGGTTAATATCATATTTTTAGATCTTATTTATTTTTGGAGAAATCATTTTCCATAGTTTAAAAATTCCAATATTATTTATAATATGTATTCATACAAATTTGTTTTATAATTTTAGGAGCCAAATGGCATTGAAGTCTGATAACTCCAGTCGCCCTTTATGGGTTGCTCCCAATGGTCACATATTCTTGGAGGCATTCTCACCAGTGTACAAACACGCTCATGACTTTTTGATTGCTATAGCAGAACCTGTGTGTCGGTAAGATTAAGTTTTGACAAATTAATTAATTTAACATTATAAAGGAATCTAAAGCTCTAACTGAGACCAGGTTGTTCATCAACCATACGTCAAGAAGAAGAACTGGCAATCAACTGAAATAACTAATTTCGTGGTCCTGGTGCTCCATCAATCAATTCAATATGTATATACGGGTCACAAAATTAGTTATTTTAGTTATGTTTGTCAGTTTCTAAAAATTACAGATATTCAAAAGCACCTATGAAAATGGTTCAGCAGTGGACTGAGATAGGCTGGTGATGATGATGAAATAGGTTATATTACTTAAAATCTTGATTCTGTAATTTAATACACATAATTTTAATTTTTTTTTAACTTAAAACCAAACCAACCGTGGTCAATGCTGTCTAATTGATTTCAACTAATTACTTTTCGACTACTGTGTGATCAGAAATGATAGCTTTTCAGTTTTCTTTCTAACTAGTTCCTTTCTTCCAGACCACAACACATCCACGAGTACAAACTGACCGCATACAGTTTATACGCCGCGGTATCTGTGGGCTTGCAGACGGTGGACATTATCGAGTACCTGCAGCGACTCAGCAAGTGCGCGGTACCCGCCGGCATTGTAGAGTTCATACAGCTCTGTACCCTGTCCTATGGCAAAGTGAAGCTTGTACTCAAACATAATAGGTATTTGTTTTAATAACACTAGCTACCATGGTAGATTTGACCATGTCTTTTCAGGATAAAAAGTATCTAATTAAATTTTTTAGAGTTTAACCTACCTCCAAGTCGTTTTACACTCGATTTAATTGATTAAATTCACTATTGTCTTCTTCGCCTTTCTCTGACGTAATGTAATTTTCAATAAGTACATATAGTCTTTTGGTTTATGATCAGAGTCTATAGTGAAACTTAGAAAACTATAATATTATCTTACTAGCGGACCCGGCAGACCTCGTCTCGCTCGGTAAAGCAGCGCCACCTACCGGGTCCATTTGTGATTTCTAATCATCCTGGAAAGCATTTGTATAGTTAAGTAAAGATTTGTATCATAATAACAGTGGAATTTTGGCCGCAGGGCGACCTCTAGTAATAATAATTATGTTTACTGTACATTAAAACCCTGCATATTCATTCGTGATTCAAAGTGACATACAGCTTGTTGATTGCAGGTACCTAGTGGAGAGCAAGCACGTGGAGGTGCTACAGAAGCTGCTGCGCGACCCGGTGATCCAACAGTGTCGCCTGCGACGGGACGGAGACGACGACCTGCTGGCCTCCGCGCTGCCCGACAAGCCCGCCGCCGCCAAGCCTGGTAGCCTGCTAGTTACTAATACCACTGTCATTACATTTATTAGATGTGTATGTTGGGATGATGTGTAATATTCTCCTCGCCAAATTCTGGTCATGGCGGCCTACCTCAGCTGAGACTAGCCAACTACGCAAGAGATAATATAGTGCACAAGTATACGCGCAAATACAGGTGCACTCCCTATTTCCTCACTCGTATAAACTGATAGAACGGTAGACCGACACAACCAGAGAAAGAACAGGCGCAGAACCAACTGTGATAATATGTACTATGTCGGTTAATAGGTGAAAGCAGCGAGAAACCGCCTGTGGCCAATGGCACAGTCCCGGACGACATCAGCCAGTTCTACCAACAGCTGGACAAAGAGGACGACGACGACGAGGCCACTGACATCACCGCCAACAACGCCGTCGCCTTCGAAGTAGACCCCGATAAGATTGAGGTATGCACCTAATAATAATAATGTCATTAGACGAGCAACGTACGAGCGATATATAGGTAAGTTGCGTAGTTGGACCGATGATGTGTACTGCTCGCTCATCCTATTTAACCTGGATTACCATTGGTTTACGTTTCCTAGGAAAGACGTCGATCTTGCACGCAAGCGTAGTCAAGCGAGTACCTGTTAATTATACTATAATATAATGAAGTATACCAAGGAAATATATTTGAAAGGTGATACAAAAACGTTGCATCGAGTTGGAGCACCCGTTGCTCGCCGAGTACGACTTCCGCAACGACTCCATCAACCCCGACATCAACATCGACCTCAAGCCCACGGCCGTGCTGCGCCCCTACCAGGAGAAGAGCCTGAGGAAGATGTTCGGTAACGGAAGGGCGCGGTGAGTACTGTAGCCAGTTACAATTGTAGTGTACAATAAAACTTGCACGATTTTCCAAGTATTATATTCATTCCCTGGTATTATTTCCCACATATTTTTTTAGATTTGATTTTATATTTACTATGATTGTTATCGAATTCAACTAAAACAGTAGTTGACTTGTTACCTCAGTAAATGACGGCAATGTGATGCGCGTGCGCAGGTCAGGTGTGATCGTGCTGCCGTGCGGCGCGGGTAAGTCTCTGGTGGGCGTGACAGCTGTGTGTACGGTGCGCAAGCGCGCGCTCGTTCTCTGCAACTCCGGCGTCTCCGTTGAGCAGTGGAAGCAACAGTTCAAGTGCTGGTCCACTGCCGACGACAGCATGATTTGCAGGTACTTATCATAAATAAAACTGTTTTTATTGCTATCATGTAACTGCGATTATAAACGTATTGGGTGAGAGACAACTTACAACGCCTGTTTAGTATTAATATGAAGTTGCCGATGAACTGGCAAAATATACACCAGCCTAATACATTATTGAGAATTTTAACAATATCTAGATTACATCAATATGCAACTGAAAATAAATCATCATCATCAGCCGGAAGACGTTTACTGTTGAACAAAGGCATCCCGCTTAGAACGCCACAATGAACGACAACTTGCCAATTGCATCCACCGGTTACCCGCACCTCTGACGATATCGTCGGTCCACCTGGTGGGAAAAGAAGATTACATTGATCAAAATAGTATTAAAAAAAATGTATTAACAGATTCACTTCGGAAGCCAAAGACAAGCCGATGGGCGCGGGCATCCTGATCACGACATACTCTATGATCACGCACGGCCAGCGGCGCTCGTGGGAGGCCGAGCAGACCATGAAGTGGCTGCAGGCGCAGGAGTGGGGGCTGGTCGTGCTGGACGAGGTGCACACCATCCCCGCCAAGATGTTCCGTCGCGTGCTCACCATCGTGCACTCGCACGCCAAGCTCGGTAACAATACATGTCACTACTGCATGGTTTTAGTAGTTTTATAGCATATTGCCTATGTAAAGCTCATCACGCTCGTTTCAATTATTTTTCAAATTTCCTTTATCAGTTAGTGAATACCACTAGTGTGGCATACTCATAATCCTCCTTATATTGACATAATACACACGACTGTATTTCCCAATGGTGTGGGCATAGGTAGTAAATAAAGGGTCCAGAATTCCCCAAAGGGCTAGGCAGGGGTCCACATTATAGAACACCCACATGTCACCGGTTATAATTAGTGCCGATGTAATAGGGGGTGAGCCTATTGCCATTTACCGGGCACAAATCCAAACTCCGTACTGCTACTGAGAATTACCCTGTAACACTTTGCCTGAGCTGGGAATCGAATCCTGGTCCCTAGTACCTTTCACTTAGCAGTCGAGCTTTGGGACCGCTACACCAATGAAGGGGTCACTTACTTGACTGAGAGATGCAGAATATTCGTTGACAATGTTGCTACTTTGTCACTCCACTTATATGAATTTAGGTGGATATTGCAAATGTAGAATTTTATTTTATGTATTTTAGGTCTCACTGCCACACTGCTCCGTGAAGACGACAAAATTGCAGATCTGAACTTTTTAATTGGACCGAAGTTGTACGAGGCGAACTGGCTGGAGCTGCAGGCCAACGGGTACATCGCGCGCGTACAGTGCGCGGAGGTGTGGTGTCCCATGACGCCCGAGTTCTACAGGGAATACCTTATTCAAAAGTATGATTGATTGGTTTATTCGTTTTTTGAGGAGATAGAGAAATTGTTATTTATTAAAAATCTATATTTAATTTAGTTTCCTAATGTATAAAGCAGTAAGTACAAAGAAAATACATTGTAACAAATGACAACTTTACCTTGCAGAATTAACAAGAAGATGTTGCTGTACGTAATGAATCCATCCAAATTCCGCGCTTGTCAGTTCTTGGTGCGCTACCACGAGCGACGCGGCGACAAGACCATCGTGTTCTCTGACAACGTGTTTGCCCTCCGGCATTACGCTGTCAAAATGAACAAGCCGTACATTTACGGGCCGACGTCCCAGAGTGAGAGGATCCAGATTCTACAGAATTTTAAATTCAATCCCAAAGTGAACACTATATTTGTCAGTAAAGTGGCTGATACCAGTTTTGATTTACCTGAAGCGAACGTCTTAATTCAAATTTCGTCTCACGGAGGTTCTCGAAGACAGGAAGCTCAACGTTTAGGTAATATTATTTGGAATGTTGTCAGCTTTTACTTACCTTATTCTGTCCAGATAAAAATAAGTGATTTCTTAGATTTTGTCAATACTACAGGAAGCAGCATCAAAGAGAGCTCCTCTTACTTACGAGAGGTACTCTTATAGATAATGAGGCTTGATCAAACTATACTAAAGAAATGATTTTAAAGTGTTTAAACATAAAAAATAAGCATAGCCTTAGTTATTCTAGTGGCATTTCAGGTCGTATATTAAGAGCTAAAAAGGGAGCCTTAGCAGAGGAGTACAACGCTTTCTTCTACACCTTGGTGTCTCAGGACACGCTCGAAATGGCATACAGTCGGAAGAGACAACGGTTCCTGGTCAACCAAGGTTACAGTTACAAGGTAAGCTTATGACAAAGAAAATCCGCACCACCACAGACCATGGCAAGAAGTGACCACATTAAAACTCGTGATCATCTAATATTATGTCTTGATTGCGGTTTCAACTTTTTCATTTGACACTTGTAGAGTATTTAGGCAAGGACGTATGTAATACTATCTCAAAGGTACAACAGATAATATAAAAATCATTTATTCAAAATTGATTTAATTAAGTATTTTTTAAAGGTCAAATTACATCCAGACAGCTCCCAACCCAACACATTATGTAAGAAATTAGAGAAATCTATTTTGTTAATTTTATATTTATGCATACTTACATGGTATTGTAGGTCATCACGGAACTCAAAGGAATGGATCAAGAACCTGATCTATTTTATGGCACCCGAGAGGAGCAAGGCATGTTACTGCAACAGGTACAGACTTAATGTTATCCCGTCTAATTATAATTAAAAACAGTTATATCAGAACTTCGTTCCAAACGAGTACTATTCAAGCCAGTATAGTATCAAGGAGCTAGATGATGGTGACGATGTGTACGTGTGACGAGAGTGCGGTCCGTGGTTGCAGGTGCTGGCGGCCTCGGAGACGGAGTGCGAGGAGGAGCGCGAGGGCGGCGTGGGCGGCGCGGGCGCGGTGCGGCGCGGCGGCGCGCTGTCGTCGCTGGCCGGCGCCGACGACGCGCTGTACCTGGAGC
Source organism: Abrostola triplasia (assembly GCA_946251915.1). Lineage (NCBI taxonomy): Eukaryota > Metazoa > Arthropoda > Insecta > Lepidoptera > Noctuidae > Abrostola > Abrostola triplasia. The sequence continues at coordinate 7,187,464 of OX276433.1, forward strand.
ACCGCCGCTCCAACAACCTGCAGAAGCACCCGCTCTTCAAGAAGTTCCGATACTAGCCGGCTAGCTGTACGTGCGCGCCGGTGTCGGCCACCACTTTCTAGTGTCACTAATGTATTGTGACGCATTTTACTCGCCGTGTTAGATCACCTTTCACTCCAGTTATAATAAATTCCTCTTCAATAATGTGTGTTATTTTTGTTTTCGTCCCTATGTAATATTTCTGTCTGGGACGACAATTTACGAAACATTGTTTGTTTCAGTAAAACCGAAAACGAGGGCGGAATTCCTGAATGGGCGATAGTAGAGCTCCAAGGCCTTATCCAGACTAAGAAGGAAGAGAGCAGTAATGCTACGGTAGTCGGAGACTTGCATTATTACAATAGAAACCGACATCCAGTCTTAGTTCTCGGCCACCACATCCTAAATGGCAAGGAAGTCAAACTGGAACAACCGATGGCGGTGTTAGAAAAAGTCGCTTTCGAAGAAAAAACTACTTATAAAGTAAAGGCCGTTGTGAAAAAGAAAATATTATTTAAATCCAGACCAAAACCTATTATTTCTAATGTCTCGGACAAAGTGTGATATCATTATTAAACTAATGTTTTGAATAGTCCTGTTTTTATTTCCACTGAACCTTTACATCAGCTGCTTTAGATAATTTAGTAGCATCGGTTTTGGTATCAGTAGTGTTTAATTATAGTCAGAGTAGGGTCAAAATAGACTTGTTTAGTTCATAATACGAAATCATTACTACTTACACAAATGTCTTATTTACATCTAGTTTAATGAAAATCGTAGTTTTCAAACGGACGCGCAGAAACTAGGTAGTAATTTAGGGTCTTTACTCGATCCTGGTCTTACGATCATGTTTATTCTTGTTAATAAAATACGCAGCATCTCAGAGATGAAAGCAAAAACCACGGATTTTTATTTGCTAGAACTTGTACCATTCTGGCTCAACTTTCATCAAGTTCTTTAAACACGTTCATTGCTTCAGAGTACTCCTAACCAGGCCTTTCTCCAAAACATCTTTTATCTGGTATATTGGCTGAGGTCTTCTCTATCCCTTAACACTTGCCACTCGCTTTATACTTGACTAAATCATCTAAGCATACTTTTCTCAGTTCTCATCACTACATTAACTCCACACGTCTTATAACCTCGCCATGCTTGAAAGACAGCCTTGTCGGTCTAGTGGTCGCTAAGCACAACTGCTGGGTTCGAATCCCGGGTCGGGTAGTGTTACTAGGTTTTTCCAATAGGTAATTCTCAGTAGCAGCTCGAAGTCTGGAGTTGTGCCCGGTTTTTATTTTTATTTTATTTTATTTTCCTTTATTGGCCAACCAACAATTGTTTACACTGATAACATTTAAAGTAAGTATATAATATCCAAGGTTAGTGTAACAATTAATTATAGGTTAGCACCGCATGCCCCATAAACAAATAAGATGTGCCGGCAATTGCCGGTTGACGGCAATAGGCTCGCCCCCTATTACATTGAGACCTAAAATACTGGCGAAATGTGGGCGTACTATATGTGCACCTCTGCCTACTCCTTCGACGAATACAAGCGTGATGTTGTTTTTATGCGTTAAAGTCGCAGAATACTTATATACTTGTGTATATCTAATAAAAATATTCGCATAATTTTATTAGAAAGTAAGAACATGAGCTCTTACTTTCTAATAAAATTAACTTTAGCTATAGTGTTGAAAATAAAAGACATTTTTAGTACTTAGTTACTTATAATAATTACACTATTCACATATTTAGATGTGACCTAATTTTGTGTCTTAAATCTATGTAACCCAGAATTTAAATGAACTCAAGATGTAATAATTTAATATTACCAAATAATAAATTTTCTTCATGGATAAATTAAATAATTTGCTTTTAAAAATATGTCTGTAATTTACTAATACTAGTAGTCCACATTTGATTTATTAATAGATATCTATACTTTAACAGATTCAAACCAAGGCCAAATAGTTTAACATGTCACACTTGTAAGAATAACATTATTTGCATTTTTTAATATACACATTTACACAGAGAACTTGAAAATAGTAAGCAGCATACATCAAATATAGCAATACAAGGAACCAATAAGACCAAGTATTTTAATTACAAAATATTTATGACATCACCCATATGAAAGTTTAATAGAAAATATTAAACTTTTTAAAAAATATGAAATTTTAAGATGATTTATTGTACATTTGTACCAGCAAGAAAGAGTTAACACAAAATGCGTGTCGCGTGCGAAAATAGAAATAAGAATGGTGAAGTCGTTAATAAGTCACTCGATATCAAAGGCATCATAAGCAATAAATCCGTCAACTTTAAATTCATTATCATTATATACAACTTTTACTTAATTAGAACAGCATTGTTCTGTGAACCTAGAACCAGACTAACATTTTTAATATTATGTCAAACACTATTTTCACCACAAAATATATACATGTATTTTTTTTGTTCCATATGTAATCTTTTTACCACAAGAAATTAATCGACCTCAAATAACAATTTTTATACTATCCTCATTTTCCTACCACACAAACATTTGTACCATGTGGTGAACTTGAAAAATTTCTAGTGCATCTCATGCTTTGTTTACGGCTATAATATTTTCTCTTTTTTTAAATACTATACATCTGCGTACGTGTTAACTGATGATTTGTCCCTAGCATATAATTACTGTGATGTCATCTGCACCAATTATTATGATATTCAATGATTGTAAAATAATTTATAGGATGTACTCTAGTATCTTTTAGTAATTATAGTACAATTGAAGTATTTTTATATAATTAAATTATATAGGGTTCGATATTATAAAAGGCACTTTATTTTAAACACAAATGAAATAAATTACCACTAGGTACACTTATAAATAAGAACAAAACATATATAGAAGAAATTTAACAAATTAATTTCTAATCATTCATAAAATGTTACTACTTATATTCAGTTTCGATTTAGAAATGGAATGAAGGACGCTTTATGTGATCCGTAATGAACATTACCGAAAACAGGCGCATTTATTATGAAATAATGTCATTCACAGCTTTACATATTATTATATAATTTCCTGTATGACCGGTAACGCAAAATAATTATTTATTGTCACAGTGATACACAATTTAACATAATGTTTGTCAATAAAACCGTTAATGCAAACTTTGGCTGAAAAAAGAAAATTATGCTAAAAACCTTAAGTTGATAAACTCATAAAAATCTAAAACAAGGACATAAACAATTTCATCTATAACATAACATAATTATCTATGACTAAAATCTAATTAACACCAAGAAACTGTTCTAAACATAAATGAAACCGGTCGACATCAACTTCCATTGAAGTCACAATTCTGTTCCTTCCCCTCTCGGTGATAGCAGTCTTTACAAAATACATTAACATTTGTAGGGAACATACATGCCTACATAAGCGTACAGTAGTTTTGATGTCAGTCTGACAAATTGTCAATGTATGGTATTGTTTAATTATTCTTTTTAAACATTTATTGACAAAATAATATTGGTGTAGAATGATGATATACTTAAGTATTTTTAATCAAATTTGAATGTTACAAATTACAAACATAATAATTTTCAATATACAGATTATTTCTGTTGAAATTATTGATTCTTCTGTTAAAACATTATCTATAGCTCGAGCATTCTATTCTTTGCCATTATAACATAATGTAAAATATACAGCTAACCCGGCTTTTGATACAATTACTGTTAAATAAAGACTCGAATACTAACCATCGGCTATATAAACGTATAATTTACTGTTTTAAATCAGAAAAACGATATTTTAGGCGGCGTTGTATGATGCACGCAAGATTTCATGACCTTCTACCGACGTCCAATATTCAACAAGTAGATCGCGTTCCTTTTCTAAATACGACAGGAAAGTAGATTCCGATCCACATTTCTTCAAATTTAGAAGCTGCTTTTTCAACCAAATATTCTGTAAATAAAAAATTGACTCACGTAAAGAAATCGAATTAATGCATTATTAAGCAATATTCTAAAAAAAATATTTGTTTCATTTATTTGTTAATACACAACCCTCCTTGTATTTAACATCAACAGACCTATATTGTTTAAGACATATTTTTATTCTACTCGAGTTAATACCTCGTTATAAGGTTATCTTATCTATGTAGGTTATGACCTATTATTATATTATAGTTTTGTTAAGAGAACTAAACTACGTATGCAGTATACAGTGGTAATTAGTAATGTGGTCCACCATACCATTGCTAGTCGTTATAGTATGTACCTGTGTCAACGCAAGCGACGACCACGACGAACCTGTACTTTACTACTATGGTCTTGTAAGTAACTATGCTACCTATTCATTTTTTCCACATTAATATTGAATTAAACTAATACTTTATACAGTATTCACAATTACATTTAGATTATTATAAATAATAAGACACACCTGAGGTTTGAAGTTAACGATCAGGTGATGCAGACTGCCACATATGATGTGTTTTGGATAATTATACAAATTGGTTACATGGAGGATACAATTGGTTTAATAGAAAGAGAGCGAGCGCAGCCTACCGCCCTGCAGCCACCGTCAAGCGTGTTCCGCGTTAGTATTACGGTACTGGCGAGCGCCCGCGCTGGTGCGCCTGTGTCGCTGCGCGCGCCGCCAACGCTGCGACAGCGCGGCGCAGAACGACAGCATCATTGAAATGAACAATCGAGCTCACTTACAGGTAAGCTTTTTATATTACTTTTTTTGCTATCGTGAAGAAAATACATACATGTTCGTCTAAGTGCTTAATGAAAGCGGAAATCCGAATATAAATGAAAGAATATAAATTATACTAATCATTTTGTAAGATATTTAAATTATATTTTTGTTTTGTTTATTTAAGTGAACATTATGGTGCCATTTCAGTTCTGCCAACCTGTCACCGACTGGCCAGAATGTACCATTGACGAAAATGCCCTCACCGTAGCCAGTACTTACGAGCGAATGAATCCGGATGAGTTAGAACAAATGCATCACTCAAACATACAGCTCTCGCCACCAAATATAACGTTTAAATGTCGTTGCCGTAACCCTAACTATTGGAAGCTAACTTCTACAGACGAAAGCAACGTTCGTGAATATCAATGCACCTCACTACCTCTATGTAAGACCGGCGAGTTTTGTGGAAACGTCAACTATTTAAATGCCCTCTATCAGTCTTGTCTGTGTCCTAAACACCATATTTGCGTGCATAACGGCGGAATACCGCATACTCACATTTCCGAATTGCTCTACAAAGGAAGGGGATGGAAGGCTTACTGTCAGCGAATCTCTAAGGACTACAGTTACGAAGAGTATTAACTTACTTGCGCCGGTTGAGCGGCTATATCCTTGGCTATTGTCTGGACTTGCTTATTGAAATTTTCCGGCCACAGCGTGCGGCTTAATAAACCGCCCTGCAACGCTTCCGACGCAGACAAGCGACGACCAAAAACCACCAAATCGTTCAACTGCAACAAGTAGTTATAGTTAGAGCTCTTCTACCTGCCTGTATTGTATGTTTTAGGCAAAAAATTATGTTATTAAAAATAATAATTATTTAATACCATGTAATTAAAATTATATTGATAAATGAAACCTGAAAATATAGTTGACAATATAATAACAAATGCTATGAATAAACAAGACATTCAGTATCTACATCGTAATTCCTATATTAAATTATAAATAATGACAATTTATATTAGTTTACATAATAAATTCTGAACTATTTATTGAGCAATAAACAAACTCAAAACTTACTAAAGGTTGAGGTAAGAGCCTGTACGCAGTTAACACTGCGACGCCGGGCTCCAGGGCGGGGGAAGGCGCATGCGACTTGCCGCTGACGGCAAAGCTGGCCCGTTCCGAGGCCAGCGCTATGTCACTCAGGCCAACCATTGCCAGCCCTATGCCTGCACACCTGCCGCTTATTCCCGAGCATATCAATTTACTATGTTGTTCCACTGTGTGTAATAAAGACCTGAAAATTAAATCTCTTATTATTTAAAATTTCGACCCTATTGGCGTAGTAACTGACGGACGAAAGTAAAATTCGTGACCTATCGTAATATAATAATGTATATCAGACAAAAGGTACTAGCAACAGTTAAGATACTAAATATATTATTCGTATCTTTAGAGCTGTATAAACTCCAACTAAATATACACAAAACATATACGTAAAATATAGAGGTATTTATAACTTCAAAACTTATAAGCTCCAGCTGAGATTGAGATAAGTTTTGAAGTCCTTAATGTTTATAAAATAATTAGTCTTAAATAGAGATTTTACTGAGCCTATATTATATGAAGAAATAAAATTTAAATGTAATACTTGCTGAATGCTCCTAATAAACATTTTCATTATTATATTATGAGGATAGTATGATAAATAATAATAGCATTTAATAATAATCTAAAAACTTGTAATTGTAATTTAATTTTCGATATACAACTCACCTTATAGATTCAGCTATTTCATATGCAAAATTGGTTGTTTTCTCCATGTCATCATCCAGTAATGGTCTTAAATCTAAGTCTGAACACATACTTCCACATTCAGACGACAACAAGGTCACTGATATGTCTTGCTTTGATTCAATAATTTTTAATACCTTTTCTAGTTCTTTTATTACCTGGAAAAAAAGTTTTGTTAGAAATCTGTCTTAAAATTAAGAAATACGCACAATGGCCCACTAAAAGAGGCTAAGTGCGGAAAATGCCCAGCAAAACCAAACCAAACCAAAAATTAAGAAATGGCAGGCAGACTTATATAGTGCTCTCAGCACTGTATACCTCTACCTGCCTCTACAGGCAATACAGGTGTGATGTTGTTACATTAAAATTCACAAGTCCTCATGGCAAATTTATAACATCACCTATCAAGTTCAAATTTTAAACGTAATGCTATGTTAAATTTAATGGGAACTTCTGAACCTTAATAATAATAACACCACAAACTAATAAGTATCAATACTTACTTCAATGTTACATTTAAACCCTGCTTTCTGAACACATACTTCAGCTAATCTATGATCAAAGTTAACTGACAAATATTTCAAATCATCACCAGTGTAAGCATTTTCATCAGATTTTGGAACTTTTTTAAGCTTTGATGGTTTGTCACCTTTGGAGTTATCACGTTTTCTCTTATTTAAGGCAAGATTTAATTTAGAATTTAGTTTTTCTTTTATTGACAAGCAATCATCCTTATTTATTGTGTCAGTTCTTACAACATCTGTGCTTTCTGACATAAACACATCTGAAATTGAACGATTGCTTTTCCCTTCAATGTTGGGTTGGGTTTGAACATCAACAGCTTGCTGGGAGTTACGAGCTATGTTTTGGCTGCTAATCTCCACGTCACTCAGACGCCGTGGACTCATGCAAGAGCTAGAGTATGAACTGGATGAGTGGCGCCTATAAATAATTGAATCATCTGCGCTGTGAGCCTCAAAATCTTCACAAACAGATGGTGACTTAACCGAACTGCTTAATGAGGACCTCTGCTTGCCACCCAGAATTTTTCTTGCTTCACCATCTTCATATTTAGATTCTTTTTTTCTCTCTCTAAATTTCATTTCTTTGGAATCGGGTGTGGAGCTCTGTATTTTTTTAATAAATTCTGCTTTGGTTTTCATATTCTTTTTACCTTTGGGTGCTTCAGGAGTGAGCTGATAAATCATGTTAACTGCACCTTCATCCATTAATAATTTATCAACTTCAGTCAGTCGCTTATTTTGTTTACAATTCTTTGGAGAAGGTTTCTTCCATTGCAGTTTTGACAGTGGTGATTTAGATTTGGACCTCTGAAAATTTGGATCAGTCTTAATTTTCTTACATGGAGTTTGATCTTTTTCCTGACCAGGCTCTTTGTTTTTAATTACAGATTTACTTTTTGTAAAAGTATCAGGATTATCAGGATCAAAAATAACTTTTTTTTTTATCACTCTACCAAGCCTTCTTTGTGGTTGGCCTTCATCACCACTCTTATTTAAAAGTGGAGGTTTTCCTTCATTAGCAGAATCGACAGATGTTCGAGTTGAAACTTCTTCCTCTTTAGTAACAGATTCTTGAGGGTTCACAACTTCATCAGTACTCTTGGACAAGTTTTCACTCTCATTTAATATTTTGGTATTCTTTTCAACTTCAGAGGCTTCTTCATCATCCCACTCTTTTACAAGAACATTTACAATACTATCCTCAGTTTTGACTTCCACAATGTCACTTTGATCAAGTGGTTGATCTTTAATTTTATCTTTAATGACCTTTTTGTCACTTTTTCTGGTTCTAGAAAGTCGTTCAAGACGAGCCTTCCTGGGTTTTGTTTTTAGTCTTGAAAGTTGCTGCAATGCCAATTGTGCTTCTAAAATTTTATCAGAACACATATTTTGGAAATTGGCTGGTAGTAGGTTTTCAGGTTGTTCTTCATCGTTTCCCTCTAGGATGTCTAATAGTTCTTCTTTATTGAACACTTCCTGTCTGGCAGAACAGTTATTATTTTCTACATTGTCAGTAACATCTGATGAGCGTAAAGCTTCACTTAATTCAATACTATGACCAAGCTCACTGAGTAAATTGTTGGTGTCTTGTCTGTCTATAGTTTCTTCAGTAACAGTCTCAAAAACCTCATTATCATTTGTCTCAACTAAGATTTCAGTCTGAAAAGTTACTCTTTCGACGGATGATTCGACAATGTTATCCACTTCTACATTAGCAGCCAGCTCTTCCACTTCCACTTCTTGAGGACAAGTACTTTTTAAAGTTTCCTCAACTGGATCACTTTCCTTCTCTGTGGCAATAGAAGGAGTATCATTGCCGGGAACCACGTCTTGTTCATCCGTGTTATCCACAGGTATTTCTGTTGTGGCGTCAGTTTCAGTTTCGGACGCAGAAGGCACCGCCGGTTCTACATTGTCGACTTGTGTTTCATTGTTTTCTTCAGTTATAGCTGCAATTTCTGATTTTTTATCTTCTGTGAGTGCAGTGTTTGTTTCTTCTGGGGCAACTACTGAAGACTCTGAGGACTCCGCCACACCGTTTGATTTGACAGTTTGACATACATCCGTTGCTACAGAAGCCTCGACGTTTTTATCGCTATCATCGAATATTACTGATATTTTCATGCCATCCACTGGGGTATTTAGAAGTGGAGGCTCTTCTATAGCTTCCATTTTACGAATACTGTCACTAAAATAATGAAAAGGCTTATTATTGCTTTTATTATGGATAACCTAAATTATGTTGACGAATGCAAAAGAAAATAAAAGTGCCATTACAATTTAAAGAAGAATAATTATTAACTTTTATGTTTCGTACTATGATGCTATGTAACATCAACAATTACCTAGTTTAAAATAAAGTCAAATACAATCAAGACAAAGTTTGCTTTGCGTTGCGTCTATACGTCCATTACATTACGTTACGCGCAATAGTGTTGCCATATAAAAAATACAATTATTTTTAGTCGATTTTAATTGGAATCTCGTTGCAATATAAATAATGTCACATTATTTTCGTTAGCATAATAGTAATGACGCATAAAAACTTAACAAAAATGTTTGAACTTTTTTTTTAAACAAATTTATAATAGAAAACATTTTTATGCGTCATTAATACTAAATACTATTCGATATTCTCTTAGAGATAATTGCTTTGTAGACAATTTGTAGATTGTAAGTTCAGTATGGATATATTGGATATGGTTCAGGGCAAACATGGTTATGAAGTAATCCTTATTCACAAAATTAAGACCAAATCCGAGCGTGTGTTATAGTCTTTATAAGAATCATTGAGATATACACATGGAGGGGCCCTACCTACAAAATTTGCGTGTATACCTACAAAACTTAGGTTGCACAAAATGGCGGCTTTTCCTAGTGATGTACTGTCTGGTATTTTTTGATTATATCGATTGTTGATATGTTGACCTCGTTGGAATCCAATTATTAACAATAAGCTATGTTAAACTGTAATCGATTGGAACTTAATTACAAGCATTACTATATTCATCATTTACCGAGATTATTAAGCACTTTAACTGTGTATGGTGAATGTTAAAATTTTTATGTATTTGCAGAATTATTTTCTAATTATCTATTTATTAAAAGTGATTTTGTGAAGAAATAAGTCTGTTATATTAGCTATTTTAAAGTAAATTGCAAAATATTTCAAAATACTGAATCTACGTACTTATTTACTATAATAACTTTCGTGAGTGTTATCCATATTATCTACTATATATACTGGTTATACTCAAGTTGATATTCGGGAATGCCCGACTAGTTTCGGACTCTAACGGAGCCCTTATTCATGAGCCGCCTCGCGACCCCGCCGCGTCACCTGCCCATGAATAAGGGCTCCGTTAGAGTCCGAAACTAGTCGGGCATTCCCGAATATCAACGTGAGTATAACCGGTATATATAGTAGATAATACGTACTTATTATTTTTCTAAAATCTAAACCTGTCTAAAAATATATGTAGTCACAAACTCACAACACCATTACCATGTCATCATTGTCTATATTCTAATCTATTGACTCATTATCCCAAACTACCCAAGGACTCGAATAAACTAAATCTAGTTTCAACAAATCTACAGTATACGTAGGAAATCTGTTGCCCAAATTTATACAATTTTAAAGAATTAAATACACAAAATTATACCTCGTCGTAACTTACAGAAATACCAACATCGATTCTATCATCGCATGACACATCACTAGCAAACTTGTTTACAAACAAAGTGTAAGTTCGATATAGAAAATAAGGTATTTACAGTTATAAACGACTAACAGATTTATTGTTTAGTCTACAATTATCATTTTGTATTAAAATTTATCACAAAAACCTCACAATATTTAACAATAACAGAGAAATACGGTTACTAACCTATAAAAAGTCAATGTAGGTTGATTTTGGCTTATCCTTGCTCTACATTGTTTTATACAGCACGAGGGCATGATTGTTAGGTATCTGGCAAAACCTTGAATACAATAAAAACTAAAACAAACGCGTACTTTTCACAAATACAATATAAACATCACAAGCTAAACACCAACTGACAGCAGATCTACCACAGATCTGGTACTAAACATGGGGCAATACCTATTCAGTAGCCACGCAAACTGAAATGATTGACGACTGACGTCACAGAAGAATGTTGCCAAGATTCGAAGAGTCAAACTATTATTTATCTCTTTCAACTTATGCAGTAATGGCCTAGTTAAACAGAGACAACATGCTATTTAATGTTTATATGTCGATTTGGTGCATATAAGTATAAGGTATTTTTTCTATAGAAGAATAGGGCCCCTCCATGTGTATATCTCAATGGAATGGACAATGCTGACAAATTGACAATTTTGACAAATTTTCTAATGTCACTTGGTTGGGATTGTGTTCTTGCTCGAGAAATAATTTTGCTGTGCTCCTTCATCATTTATTCGTGATTGATTCACTAGATTCTTAAGAATTCGTAATGAATATTCTTCCAAAGAAAAGGTACTATTTTGTTTAAAATTGAAATACATAGAATGCATTTAAATCCTTAATTTTAAAACATACATTTATGGGCATGTTTACAGTATAAAAGTACTGAAAAACACGGGTAGAGGGTATATTATTTGAGTCTTTAGGATCTTGCTGTACCGTTTAGTATACATGGGAAAATGCATAGTTTAGTATGCTCCTCTGACTGCTCAATTAACAACGTAAGCTAATATTTATTTATATTTTTAGATGGCATGTAAGAACAAAAGAGAATATTGCAAGAGTCAGAAAAGATGAAGCAGAAGCTGCCGAAAAAGAAAAACAGGAAAAGTCACGAATAGAACAAGCTGATAGAGAAGCACGTCTCAGTGTGCTTAAATATAAGAGCAAACTAAAGTTACAGGATTATGGCATTAAAGAGGAAGAACCACAAGCAAATCAAAATGCTCCAGCCCATATTAACTTGTTTGCAAATTTTGAAGAAGCTGTGCACACTACAAATAAAGACCATGACAATGAACTAAAAGAAAAAAAGGAAGAATATGAGAAGAAAATTGGTTATTTGACTTACCTAGGACAGGATACAAATGAAGCTCTTGGTAAAAAAAATTGGTATGAAGTATTACCAGATAAATCTAGCTCCTCAAGACCAAGTAACATAAAGGATACCTATGAAAAGTTGGTCCTGAAAGATAAAGATGGGAAGCCTAAAGTAAAAGAACTTGACGAGAAAAATGGAGAAGTTTGTTGGAAAAAGAAACAGATGATTGATCCTATAAATGCATTTAAACACCTACATCATCATCATTCATATAATTTTAAGGAAAAGAAAAATCTTTCCAGCCCTAGTGTAGCAACAAATAAAACAGTTGAACAGAAACTAAAGAAAAAGAAACATAAAAAAGATCAATATGATGATAAAGAGAAAAAATTACAAAAGCTTAGAGAAGCTAGACTTAAGCGGGAGCAGCAAGAAAAGTACAGAACTGAATTATTTTTGACTGGGCTCGATAAATCATCAAATACTGATACAGAAAAAGATACCACAGTAAAAGCTAAATACAATTCACAATTTAATCCTGAACTTGCAAGACAAAATTACAGGTAACTTGAGAGAGGCCTATGTCCAGCAGTGGACTGCGATAGGCTAAGAGAGAGAGAGAGATTAGGGAAAACTTAATATTACTTTGATTGAAGCTATGTTTAAGGAAGTTTAGTTATAATGAAACTAATTGGTTTTAAAATATAATATTTATTTTATTATAAGATAATCATTATATAAGTATATAATAATGTTAAATACAGTTTCTTTTATTACTTCTGAAGAGTATGTGTAAGTAATATTAGAGGAAGTTTATCTTCCAGTTTATTAAATGAATAATTAAATGTTTCACAAAATAACTGCAGTATCCTTACAATACAAGCAACATCATTCAATGATTCAGTATATTTTGTTCTGTAAAGAAAAGAGATAAATTATATAATACAGACATTTGTTTAAATCTCAAAATTCAATCACTTGAAAGTATCTAATAAAACCAATAGCAAAGTGTTTCTATAAACAATGCTAATTTTATATTAATAGAGTTAAAACGGCTTAACAAGGAATCCAGTATAGTTAACCATAATGTAAATCTCTTACCTGACATAATTGCATAAGAAATCAACAAAGATATCAACATTTTCACTTTTACTTTGACGTAACACTGTGTAGATGCCCACTAGCAAGGGATAACCATCAATATTTTCTCCTGGCCTTTTCGTTATAAGATCACCTGGAAAAGCCGATTATGTTTACATTAATTGTTCTTTTCTGCATTAAAACCCAGGTAGAAGATCCACCAGCCTCCTGAGAAAGGTGAACTTGCCAGGTCCCAAGCATCAAGTCAGAGATTAGCTATTAGCCACTATTTATATATTGGCTGGGGTTGAACTTAATAACAGTTGACGGTTTTTTTCAACGGTCCTCAGACTAAGGTCACCTTGGACCAACCCCGCCAGATAATGCATTGCCAGTGCCACATAGCATTTTTTTTGCTTATAAATCTTAGAATCAACACCATAAAGTAGTGATTCTAAGTTACAAATGTTAGAATAAACCATGATTAAAAATATACCTGTAGTATAACAAATTTGCAATTTGGGTAATTGCGAAATTAATAGTGCAGCTAGGATCTGACCCATATCAGCATTCAATAACTCTTGCGCGTGCTTTACATATATTTTGTCATATGGTTCATAAATTCCACACCTCACCAAATATTCCTCTAGATTTTGCATAAGTAATGATGACACTTTTGGTTTGGTCTCGGAATAAGTTGACGACTTTAATTCGTTAATTATTGACCTGGAATGTAGTTATAATCAAATGGTGTAAACACAAATATTTTCTCGAGATTTATAGATATTCTGTTTTGACTTACTCATTCATAGTACGTAATGATGCCTCCAATTGTGCGGAGTCAAATTTGCAACTAGTCTTCAACTGATAAGCTATATGTCTTCTGATAATCTGTAAAGTTCCTATTAAAACCAGCACTTCCGACAGTTGTTGAAAAGTTTTTTGTCCCTTAGTAATTACGTGCTCCAAGTCTTTCATATCGGAACCAATTTTTCCCACGTACATTTTGTCCTGACTGGTTCGGAAAATATCTTGAACATGTTGCATTTGGTTTTTGATCATAAAACCATATAAAGTATCTAATCCATGTAGACCAACTACTCCAATAGCATCATTTAATTTACCGAACGTTTTATTATTTATTATTTCGTTTTGTGTTTTTACGTCATACCACGCTGCGCATACGTTTATGTAAGTGCAAATTCTGAAACTCAATGATTGCATTTAGAATTAAGAAAGCTATAATATATAATTCTATTATTTTCACTTGTATTAGTTGTAGTGTTTACCTTGCATCCAACAACTGTGGTATTTGCCGAGCTAGACTTCCCATAAAACCAGCTGATGGACTGTATAACGTTACGCCTTTTCGGAAACTAATCTCTCTGGCTACACTGTCATTTATAATAGCTGATATCTAATAAAAGAAAACAATATTTATGAACTATATTATTCAAGAATTACATTTTGATCAAACTACATGAAAGGTATTGAAATGCAGGCTTTTGGTACCTGTTTTTGCCATATTCTTAAACCATGAATATTGATATAATCTTGAATATATTCTAGAGATCTTTTGTAACCGTCCATACTTTCTGCCAACTTTTGGAGTCGCGACAGCAAGTTGCTTGGTGTTGGTGAGTACCTTTTCCCTTGAGGTTCTAAAAATTCTACAAACTTTTTACTTATGTGTCTATCTAGTTCTTTTAACAACCCCTCTTCTAATAATTCCGCGGGATCAACCCTTATTACTCCCACTAATGTAGACCTCATATCTAAAATACCTATAATAAAAAAAAAGATTAGTACCAAGTTAAAAGCGTAAGTGTTAACACACAAACTTAGCACACTGGATGCATATTCACAATAAAAGCATTTATTAAACCATCAATTTGCAATTACTTTATGAAGCAGGGAGATGTGAAGTTCCTCCATAGAAGATAGACGATCATCGGACTAGATGATAGTCACTACAATTTTTACAAGACGTATTTACATACCCGTTGTGAATGTAGACGCAGAATGGGTAAGTTTCGCAACCTCCATTCTATCTTCTAACTGTGCATAGTCCCTTAATCTCTCCTTTTCCAATCTAGTTGGTACTTCTTTGATTGACCAAGTTTGCAGATCAATAATTTTTTCTACAATGTTAAAAACCATTTCTGGTATAATTTGCAGAACTCTTTGAATGTATTTAATTAGTTCATTACTGAAGTACTGTGAGACTGACACCAAGTCATCACTGTGAGCTTGATTGATCCTAAGCAATGGAATCTCCATTGCACTAGCAAGCTTTAGAAAAAGTGCTCTAAGCCTGCTTGTAACAGCTGGATTTTCCTTTATACTATCTTGCATATACTTTGTGTATAGATCAATTGTGCACCAAGCATAGCTTACATCTGCAACTGTTTCCAAAGTAACTAATGAATCCTCCTTTAAGGAAGCTGCTCGTAATAGGTTTTTTAATGCTTCTTTGCTATCCGAAAGGTACTGAACTATTGTTGAAGTGCTTTTTATTCCATGGAACTCCTCAACTTCATCTAGCGCCAGTATGAATTGAGTTACTTTTTTTATAGATTTTGATGAACTTGTTTCACCTAGAGAAGCTATTTGTTTAGCAATATTATCAAACCATAGCTTCAATGTTTCGTTTTCCTGTATTTTAGCAACCGGATTAGCTCCAGAAAAGAGCTCAGATAAACTGTTTACTGCTTCAATAGCCAGAGATTTATTCATATTCCATGTTCTATCTCTATCGTCTAGCAACTTGTTTAATATTTCTCTGACTTTTAACTCTAACTCTGCAGTACTTATTAAGAGTTCTAAAATTTTTAATGGATCGTAATTAGATTCTTTTAGTACCAAATCTTTCAGTTGTTTACTTTTTTTATTGTTATCAAAAAACGTTACATCTGTGTTGTGTAAAAGCAACCATCTTAACACAAGATTAGAGTTTAAAAGTAGATTTAGGATTTTACTTATGTTATCCAAAACAAAATCATCAGTTAGTGTTCCTTCTTTTAGCAGTTGATGCGTTTTACTAGTCAGTATTGATACTGAACCACCTCTTTTAGCAAATATTTCTTTGATCATCTTGCCATTACAAGTGTTATTTAAAGCTGACTTGGCAGCTTTAAAATTTTCCCAGTAATCAATTATATTCATAGTGACACCCATATAAATCGGTATAACCCAATTACTTGGAAAAAATTTATCGACAATTTCTCTCATTTTTGACATATCCGTGTTAAGATAATGTGGTGTGAAGAATAAACAGATTGCTAGCATACTAGCCTGTGTTCCTAAAGCCGATGCTTGGTGCTCTGGAATTGTGTAAACAGCAAGTTGATTATATATATCTTCAGATCGCAGTTTTCCTACAACTTTCTCAACAAATTCAGGACGAATGTAGACTCGACTAAAAATAAAGATAAAATATACGTATTATAAGAACAATAGATAATTACATAACATACAATGCAATGAAAGTTTACCTAAAGTATTCTATTGGGTAATCAGCAGGTCTTTTTCCATTAAGTTGATCATAGCCAGTATCACGTAAAAGTTTGCAAACATCATCAATGTTAGACTGTGATTGGCTTGTACTGTAGCGATAGAACGCTACGAGCAGTCTTTCTCTCAGTGGTCCAGGAATGTATAGGTCGCACAACAAAAGCATAGCCCCATATAGGTATAAACTCTCACACTGAAAATAAATAAAAACATACATATAAAAAGCTAATTAAAAAATTGTTGATTGAAACTTACAACCAGTTTCCAACATTTATTAATAAATGTCGGCAGTAACCTCTATAACTATTATAATACTTTAAAGTACTTACTAAAAGTTGTTTACCCTCAACATCTTTCAGAACTGTTTCAATGTTTTGCTGAATAAATGTATTATCATTCAATTGTTCCACAAATGAATTAAGATCAACTATATATTGATATATATTCTCAAATAGCAAATAAAATCTGTTTATTAGTTCTAAATATTTTTCTTTTAGCTCGTCATCCAAATCCTGTAGTTTCTGAAAATAATAATTACATTGTTAGGCGATGGCCAAACAGAAAAGACGAAGACGGGTCGCCCCTTTGATTAACTTTCAAACAAAATGTATAGAAACGTTAAAAAAATACGGGGGCGCAGACACTAGGCTTACTCGTCTGCTTCCGTCCTCGACCCGTCCGCACCTCCATTCTCGCCCATGCCATGTGCGGATGCGCCCGTGCTCCGTCTTTTCTGTATAATTTGCGATAGGGAGCAGACACGACGCTTACTCGTCTGCTCTCTTGTTTCCGTGCCATGTCTGGACGAGCTTGTGCCATGTCTGGACGAACTCGTGCCATGTCTGGACGAACTAGTGCCATGTCTGGATGAACTCGTGCCATGTCTGGACGAGTCTGTGCTACGTCTATTTATATGTTTTGTGTCGCGACGTTTGTGTATATTCTGTATGAAAGTAAATCAAAGAGGCGAAGCGTCCGCGACGCGTCTTTGACTTTTCTGCCTGGCCTTACAGTTAAAAGTATTAACAAAATTTTAGTTGGAACCTAAATGTTTTTAATTTTATCTTATGAAAAGATAGGTCATCTTACCAATAATCTGATGACCTGATTGGCGCAGTGGATAAGTCAGTAAGTAAGTTTGACTGAAGGGTTGCAGGATCGATTCCCGCAAAGGACAAATGTTATCTTCATACTGGATGTTGATATATGTGATGCGCCATGTTTATGAAACCCACCCATGATACAGGAGAAAATTCTAGTGAGTGGTGATGTTTAATTTTAAAAATTAAGTATATGTAATTATTATTATTAGGTCCCAATGTAATAGATAGTGAGCCTATTGCCATCAACCATGATTAAACCTATAAGGCTACTGAGAAGGACCTAATGGAAAAACCCAATAAAACTTTACCCAACCAGGATTCAAACCCAGGACCTATTGCTCCACAGTTGCACATAGCCACCTAAATAACCACTAGACCAACAGGGCAGTCAGTTGTGACGTTATAAATAATAAATTAATTGTATACTTACAGGATTGGAATTAATTTTCTTTTCTTGAGCATCAGAGACCTTAAAATAACTAAAATCCATAATGACATCTTGATACCTTTGAAGAGTTTCTTTATTGTTTAATCTGTAATATTTGAAAATAATATATAGGTTCAAGGATTTTAGATTTTCTATTATACCAAATAGATTGTAGTTAGTAAACGTAATTTACTTTACTATTCACCATGCTAATTATAAAGATAATGCTATAAATATTCCATCCATCCTGTCAAATTTAAAAACTACTTAAGATAAAGAAAGAATACAAAAGATGTAAATAAATGATATAAAATGTAATCTATTTCAGTTACAGCTTTATACAGTTCATTAGAGATAAAAGTATTCATTTATAATAAATAATAAGCGCTTACTGATAAGCTGCAGGTTTGTGATCCTTTAGCCTTAGAATTTCAGCAACTATGGCATTGCCATGAGATACAATTTTTAATAAATTTTGAGCGCATAAGTTATCTTCTGACATAAACAACTTCATCTCTATTTTAAAATGAAGTGGATCGAGATAGTAGTTAATAACTTTTATTTAAATGCAATAAAATGTCAACAATTACTTCGAATTGCATTAGCAGTGTTGTGATTTAACATTGACGTTTTGTCATGACATGACATGTAAAAACTTTGACAGTTGACAGACTGTTGATATCAGGCATAAAAGATAAATAAATACAAAAAAAAATTAAACTAAAAATCTTCCGGCTGATGATAATGATGATTGCCACGTAGAATGGCAAAAATGATTTTAATCAACAACAGCGGTGTCATCGTCAACTGTCATTGTCACTGTCAGTGTCACAGTAGTGTCAATTCAATATTATAGAGCAGCTATTAGCTAAGCGCTGCAAGCGCAAATCATTTTACTTATTAGTGTACGATTATTCAAATATAGTGGTCGTGTAATTAAGTTCCATAAATTAATATATTTCAAGGAAACTTAGCGAGGGCAAAGTGCAATGAATCTCGAATGATACGTATTTACAATAAGTGAAAATGGCACCTACATTATTCAGCTACGAAACTCTTGTGCACGCTATTGCAGGAGCCACGGTATGTATTTAATTGTTAGAGTATCTTAAATTATGTGTTATCAAAACTAAGTTCATTACAATGTTTTTTACATATAGAACAGTTTGCAGTTATAAAAGTATCCTTATCGATTTTTCAGGGCAGTGTAATAGGAATGACTGTTTTTTATCCATTGGATACAATAAGATCAAGATTACAAGGTAAATTCTTAATATAGTTATTGTATTCTTTTATAAAATATGTGTATTGCCTGGTGAGTGTAGAACTAATACTTAACTGTGTTAAATTGATTGTAAATGATTTGTTTAATAATATTATACATTATTAATTGTGGTTTCTATACTTACATTATTTATATGAAAATTATTGTCTATAATGTGTTGTAGTTTAGGTGTTTGTGTTTGACTAAAGTACTTAATTCATGTCTGCATAATTGAGCTATTGAAATAAACAGAAATGGATACTAAAGACTAGGCTACTGTGGTTTTAAATTAATGAACAATTGCTTGTTTTTTATGTGTATAGTGTATACCTATTAATACATAAGTATTACAATTTTTCATTAATGGAAAATCAGATGATTAATGCAGGATTATAATATCTTAATAAAAATAATGTCTTATCTTCTTAAAATTCTTTATCAGAAACATGCTTAGCTTTTATTTTTTTATAATGCAAGCTTAACATTCCTAACCAATAACAATAATATATTAATTGAGAAGGTTCATCTCCCTCTGGAGCCCTAATCACCGGTAGCTTGGACCCTGTTCCTGCTGCTGGTTGGGCCCTATATTTTATATTTTTATATATTGTATTTTTTATATAGATATGTATTTTTTATATAGATACTAGCTGCGCCCCGCGGTGTTACCCGCTACATTTTTTCGGGTTAAAAAGTAGCCTATATGTTAATCCAGGGTATAACCTATCTACATACCAAATTTCAACCAAATCGGTCCAGCCGTTTATGCGTGAAAGAGTAACAAACATCCACACATCCATTCTCACAAACTTTCACGTTTATAATATTAGTAGGAAGTAGGATAGTAGGATATTAGTAGGAAGTAGGATATTATTTAAAAATATAATTTATAAGAAATATGTATATACATATTATGCCAGGATCATCATATGCATCAGCAAATGGAAATCCGTGGTCTCTGCCTACCCCTCAGGGAAACAGGCGTGACTTTATGTATGTATGTATAAATAAAGGAAATACATTCATTAAAAATATTAATTAGTCAGCTATAATAATATATTCACTATATAAAATTGTTAAATCCAAACCCTAGTAAAAAACATAATTAGACTAAAATTGTGACTATCTTAAACTAGATTATAGCTTAAAAATCAATTAGCATATATTTTGTAATTGGTTGAGCCTGGAAATGATATATTTGCATTTTCTGGACATCTCCGAACAGCGATCTCTCGCTGTAATTGTAACATTTACTGATAAGCGCGCTTACTTGTGTGTGTTGCTGCGTCGCAACCGTGACTGAGCGCACTTCAAATAACACACACACAAAAATGTGCATTGTGCATGCGCACGCCTGACAACATTCGTACGCAAACAAACTTCGTGCGATAGAACAAGGTAATTACTGTCAGACGGCAGACACGCGCGTTTTGTCGTAATAAATGTTTTGGCATATATCTGACCAAAAACCTATACAGAACCTAAACTATACATATTATAGAAACCTAAAAACCTATATCATTACTTTTTATTTAAAAAGCTATAGATTTAAAGAAAACTACTAACTGGAATATCGGACCGTTATTTATAATGAATAAGACAGTATAAAAATTATCGCACCATCTACAAATTACACTAATAATGACAGAATTCCGGGAACTATTGATGTAACGGAAATCGTTGGTAATTTGATTTATATTGTATGTGTACTTTAAAACGTTAATCCACCGTGATCTTTATTAGCGATGATTAAATTATTTTCTTATTATGTATCACATATTTTAGTATTTTTTTACCAAATCATTAGGTTTATAATGATTTAACGATGAGCGCAAACATAAATGTTTACAAATAAAACAAAATTATACCTATCTATTTGAAATATTAACCAAACATTATATTTTCAGTTGAGGACTCCAACAAACTACAAGGATCATCTGTGGAGCTACTATTTAAATTAGCAACTGAAGAAGGCTTGGAATCATTGTATCGTGGCTTGGCACCTGTTTTGCAATCACTGTCTGTATCAAATTTTGTGTATTTTTATACATTTCATGGATTACGTAGATTATCATCTAGTAATTCGTCTGCAGCAAAAGACTTGATGTTTGGCGTTATTGCTGGCAGTATAAATGTACTTTTAACATCGCCTTTATGGGTAGTCAACACCAGGATGAAGTTGGATAAGAAGACAACTTACAAAAGCCTTTCTGAAGGACTCATTGATCTTTTTAAAAAAGAAGGAGCTAAGGGTCTGTGGTCTGGTACAGTACCTTCTTTGTTGTTAGTTTCCAATCCTGCAATTCAATTCATGGTTTATGAATCTTTAAAAAGACATTTGATATCCAAAGGAATATTTGATACCTTCTCAGCATTTCTTGTTGGCGCTGTTGCTAAAGCCGTAGCCACAACTTTGACTTATCCAATTCAGTTGATACAATCCAGACTTCGTGCTGGCACTAGTTTAAAACCTTTGTTTCGAGATATGAAATCGAAGCCCCTGGTAGCATTCCGCGGATTGGAAGCAAAATTAATGCAAACTGTTATGACTGCTGCTCTCATGTTTATTATTTACGAAAAGCTTGTCCGTTTAGTATTAACTATCATGAGAGTAAGAATGGCGAAACGTTGAGCAGTTAACAAAGATCTTGAAACATGGGAGTGTTTACCTAGCGATCCAAAAACCAGTTTTGTATTAATTGCATTTCAACAAAAAACCGAGGTCGTATCTAATCTTATTTGTCATTGTACGAGTTTATAGTATACGTGTCAAGGTAAATATGGAATATTGACGACTGATGACGATTCAAGTCAAAAATGTATCTATGCATAAAAAATAGTATTTTAATTACTCAATCAAATGAATAAATTTCATACAAGCCAATGGTTCAATATAGGTATAAAAACTGCTTGCTTATATATAAAAACACCTTTGATTTATTATTTTTGGCTCAACATTGTTTACCATAGCGCTATACATACATAATTACCATGTAGGTACATATTAGAGATACAAAGTAGCGACCTTGGCTATATTAACACATGCACGTTAATTCAAGGGTACCTCCTAGGAAATCGATTCGTGTGTATAAATTTAAAGTTAGCAAATGATCACTTTACGTGCTTTTATAGATGTAATCTAATATGCATAAAATGTTTGTCCGTATTTTATACGCTACCGTTAAAACGTTTGCGATGAATCGTGGTATGGAGTAAGTTTACGCTCCCAAAACGGACATGGCTACATTTTACCCGAAAAAGACGCGTTAAATTTTTGAAAGTGGAAGCTAGTAAATATTTAATAAGTGCTCTCTCGTATTTAATTACCTTTAATATAATGGTAAACAAATAGGTATAAGTCAATAATTGTAATCCTATGTTTCAGCATTTTCTATTTATTCTAGTTTTTAAAAGGTACATGGTATCTTAAATAATAATTGCCAAATAAAACTTACCTACGTGTAGTATGACTTGTTGCAAGAGAATAACGTAAGTATTCAAATTATTATTTTTTTGTAAAATAAGCACATAAGTAGGTAATACTAATTATTTATTATTTAAAGATTTTACTTACATATCTGCTTACGAAAATAATACCTACCTATCTGCGACGAAGAGTGTGATGTTGTTTACTTTACGTCACCCTATTGTATGTCTCTCTAATTAATGTTTGTGTGATAAAATACATGAAAACATTCCATTGGTATGGCTGTTTTCTAACGTGAATTGTACGTAAGGCTTTTATCAGTATGAATTTATTATTTTCCAGTATACATCAGAAAATGTTCTGGTCTGTAAATAATAGTATTCCTGCAGTGCAATCCCGTTTATTTCTTTCGAATTAAGGGTATATTTTGTTTGCGTAAAATGTACAAACTTTCTAGCTGTTGTGGTGTTATTTTCAAGGGTTCTTGATTAGTAATTTTTATCGTTGTATAGAGGAATGAAACGATATGTGTGCCCTATGAAGAATTCTAAAATTCGTTTTTGTCTCGAAATTTAGAAGATATACGAACTGAACAAATCGTTAAAATATGGTGTATAATAATTATGTACAACGTTTCTAATTTTAGGACATTTAAACAGGCTGTGTCAATTAGTATGCAACTACAAAGTAGTGACTTCACCTATTCGTGGTTGCCAGCTCGGTGTACAATTATAACAATAACCCAGAATTTATTAAATTCTTAAGTTTTTCTCAATATAGCCGTCATCCCTGTTTTTGTATATCTTAAGAGTTTGATTCTTATTGCTTACCATACAAATTTAGGTAATATCCGATTAGTATAATATTGAACACTAGCTAGAGGAGGGGACTTCATGTTAAACATATTTCGGAATAGAAAAAAATAGTGTAGTACAGATTGGTTGCGTAAGATACTATAGTAATATTATGTTGTTGGTTTCAAAGGTGGTGAAGGACGATTTGTATTTTTTGTTAATAAAACGATTTTTTTTTGTAAAACCTTATTTTTTATTTTAAAAATAATATTCATTCACACTAATTTACTGCATTTCCTAGTCGAACCATCTTCATATCTTCAGAAATCCTTATCACAACTTTTGTATACTCCTTAACAAGATCATCTAAATCATTGTAAACCTGAAAATTTCAATAAAATATATAGAAGTTTCTGTAGCCATTTAGACCCCTTCGTCTTCGATCTAGTTGCTACGAGAACATTATATTAATGAACTAGAAACATAAGTAAAACCGTGCCAAACGGCTAGCTAATGTATAATAACAACATGGTAACACGGCTGAAACGCCATTTTGGTCAATATTAAGTTATCGACAGTTGCTAATATTGCGAGACAGATCATGAACTAACGGTGTGCATAATTATAAAGGATTTTAATAGAATTTCGACAATCATAAGATTTCTCTTTTGAGTTTGCGTTTTGCGATATTTTATAGAAAAGTAATAAAATACTTGGGACTCTGCACAAAGTGATGCAGTCAGACGAAGTCATAGTAAACACGCGAGAGTACCTGCTGCACGTAGGGGTCGGCGGTGTGGTGCGCGAGCTCGGCCAGCAGCAGGTCGGCGAGCGCGAGCGGGGCGGCGCGCGGCGCGGCGGGCGAGTGCGGCAGCAGCACGAGCAGCGCGCGCCGCAGCGCCGCGCAGCACAGCGCGCCCGCCTCGGCCGCGCGCCCGCCGCTCAGCAGCGCGCGCACCACGCCCGCGCCGTCCACATCCTGCCACACAAGTTGATCCACGCTCAGTAAAAGGTGATCATTATCATTATGACATTCGGGACAAGGCGACTCACCTGATTTACTGACTAAGAATCAAAATAAATCACTCATAAAATATTTCATTTTTTTACAATGTTTTATCTTTTACAAGATGTGTAATACGTTACTTACCATGTATCTTTGAAGAAACCAATGTGGTAAGAACTGGCCAGTACTGATTGCCCTCTTAGTCACCGCCAATAGTGTTTCTGGATCAGCATCTTTCAATGTCGGGTAAAGAGCGCTAAAATCCAAATTGTCACCCTCTAAAATTAAAAAAGGGGGTATAATAAGACATTTTGACTAAAACGATATTCTTAAATTATTTGTTACGTAATCACACCACAATCAGTCCATATACTTTGATATACTTATAAAATAAATAATACCTATATGGCCAGAATTTGTAATAATATGGAATTTAAATAATAAAAAAGGAATGTTATCACTTTGTTAGTGCGGATTTATATTGTACGTCATATGCTAACAAAAAAAAAGAGAAATGTGTTCAAATGTGCATACAAAGACGTAAAAGAGATAACGAAATTTTTTTTTTACCTGCCTGTTTTGTCCCACTTCAGGGCAAAGGCCTCCCTTTCCTTCTTCCACTTACGCAATTATAAGAATAAAAGAATACAAGTGTTTGACACTTGCGCGCGCATGTCAAACGATAATCAGGCAAGCCACTCACAGCTTTAATTGATTTTTTTGGTCCCAACGTTTCGAATCCTAAAAGCGTTCAGACTGTTACCAGACAGAACCCATCAATTCAAATAGCTAAATCTGCTTACTGCTTACGTACAGGTATTTCAATCAAATTTTATGGGGACGAAGTCACTGGCTTAGGCTAATTTTACATATTACGTATAATAAATCATTGCATAGTGCCTTAGCAAGAGCTGTCTTGGATTTATATTTTTTTGTAAAAGCATGTTTGATGCTTACTAAGAAGAGCCTGTTGAACTGGATTCAGAGAATCAGGATCCTCTTCTCGCAGCTCTGCAGCCAACTCTTCTGGTCCAATAACCTGAATAAGTACACAAACAAAAATATTTAATAAGTTTCTAACTTACCATTTTTGACCCTTTGACATAGTTCTTTTTAATTTGCCTACGAAAGTCGTGTTGCAGTCATACTGTAAGTACATACAAATATAAGACGTCCGTTTAGTTGGAGGAAGTCCGTAATATGAAGGTACAATTCAAGCTACTTTTAATTTTAAAAACGTTTAGGGTTCCGCGGGTTTTTTTTTTATAAAATTGTTAACAAAATTAGATTCAAATGGGTAAGTATATTATATGCTTACCTACTGCTGCTAAATACAGGTTTTTTAATCATACTCCACGGGAAAGAATTCACAAGCATCAACTAGTCTCTATACACAAATAAAATTGGAGTGTCTGTCGAGGCTACCGCGCGGGACACGGGTGAATACCTGCAGGTCCTTGCCGGCCGCGGCGGGGCGCGCCAGGAAGGCGTGCTCGGGGCGCGCCAGGCGCAGGCACGTGAGCGCCGCGGCCAGGCAGCGCCGCCGCAGCTGGGCCGCGCCGCTCGCGCGCTCCGCGCCGCACCGCGCCGCGCGCTCGTACATCACCGCTGCCGCTACGAGCGGAAACAACACGCTTAAGATAATGATTCCGAACTGCGCAGCACTGCTGCCTGCCGCGCTAATTCCGAGCAAGGCGGTTTTTACTAGTGGGCGCGGTAGATCTGCTACTGCGGGATTGCTGCTGAGCTCGGAATGTAATCTATACCTATATTGCTGAAGAGTTTGTTTGCTGAGTTCACGCGGATGAAGTCGCGGGCAAAAGCTGGTCTCATATAAACCTATATAGAGAATTATGAGGGCCACATTTAACCTTTTCGACGCCCATCGATATAATACGCGATGTGTCCTCCAGCGCCACGCTACAAATGTATAACGTATCTATAGTAAAACGTAGGGATGGGATTAACGTCTTATCGACAAATAATATTATAAGTTGAAATTAATGTTTATTCACCAATTTACGAAGCTAAATAAAAACTGATATTGAATGATATTAATTATTTTCATATTTTGTTATATTTCATAAAAAAATCAATAAAAACCTGTATATATTTCCCATAATTAAAAGAAAATAATTGTAAAGTTATTAGACGTTCCGATTCACTGTCCTCTGGAGTTTTATCAAATTCTGTTTCAGACTCCACACCTTGTAAAAGTCGCAATAATTCGTCATCACTGTCAGTCATTTTTTACATTCGCAAACGCGAGGTGTCAACATTGCACTACACTAAAATGCACCAAGTCACTGTGACCTTGAAACTCGTCCGCTTATGACGTCACAGATTTACTTCTATACAAGTTCGTGGCGTTGTGCGCACTGACAAGTAGCCACTTTGTAAGGATGGGTTTTTCAAACAGTGTTTCACTATCGACAATGATTACAAAACCTATTTATTCTCGATTAAGGTGAATAAAACGAAGTTTAGTTTAGTTTATAGTTTACAATATTTATAAAATATTATTTATTCACGTCGTATTCTTGCAATAATAGTATTTATGATCGTTTCGACGAGATGAAATATAGCGAGGTCTTCATCGTGTCCCATCACTGGCTTACTTTATATCAAGTAATTGGCGTTGGGGGCATTAAAATATTTTCTGGCGTTTTTGTTTCTATTGAATATAAAACAAACAAGAACTTATATGTGTGATAAAACTTAAAAATATGTCTTATAACGGAGTATTTTTTCATAAAAATATAACAAAAGGTCTTGTAGAAGTCGTACATTTATTTTATACTCTTATTACTTCTAATCAAGTAGTGGCGCTGAGGGCACGAAAATCTCGAACTTGTATAGAAGTGATTGGCGTTCAAAAGGTTAACGAATAAGAAACAATTTACAGAAATATCCGCAATAAATAAAATACCTAAACGTGAAGTAATTTATAATTCAACCGAACATATAGTTAAGTATTGCGTACCTCTAGTAGTGTCTTAGGCTCACTTCTTTTCATACTGTATATTAATGACTAATTTAAATCCATTGACCATCAAATTACATTATTTGCTGATGATAGTACTATAACAATAGCTTGTAAAAATAAAGAAACTTATGAAGTTGCATATAAATAATGCAATATTATCAATGGTAAAATGGTTAGAGAGCAACAATCTTAGGATCAATCGTGGTAAAACCAACATTATGCATTTTAGTCAGAGAGCAACCATCCCAAATGTTAAAGTACACTATCGTAATGACTCGATATGTAAAGTGGACAGCCAATTTTCTCGGAATAACAATTGATAGTAAATTGAATTGGAAGTACAGAAGCCTTAAGTAAAAAAGTGTCAGTCGACATACGACCTGTATAATTTAGCTCCAGAATTAAATGTTGATGCGTCGTGTACCACGTGTCATAGTGTCATCTAATCTCAGATACGGAATAATTTTTTGGGGCATTTCAACAAATAAGGAAACAATTGTTTAGGCCCAAAAGAGATGCCTCAGAACTATGTTTGGGCTTCATGTCATGGACAGCTTTAAGCCATATAAAAAACACAAAATTTGAAGCGTGCGTTCCATGTACAATGTACATATTAGACTAGTACATATTAGACTATTATGTTTGTAAAATCTAATTCTGATCTATTTCCCCGATTATCGGATAACGTAATTCGGAATAGACGCGACAATAATAAACTTTTCATTAATAATTCTAGAACTAAAATATTCTAATAATACTGAGAAATAAGCATTAGTAAATTAGCATTTGACGAATGTCCGACTGATAAATTTCAACATTTATTATATGTCTCACGATTTTAAAGATAGCACATTATTTTATTACCTAATAATAATTTGTAGTGTGATTTTTTATTATTGAAGTTTTTATTGTTGTTGACAAACTAGCTACAAAACTATTATACTAGGTACTACCAAAATCTACTAATAATTGTAATTTTGTACGCTATAATGGCAATTAATGACAGATTTTTTGTTTATTTACCATGTTGCATGCTGTAAATGTACTCATGTTTTAACAAATACATTATCTCTTATCTTAAAAGTAGTGCCGCGGCAAGACTTCTGAGTACATACCAGTAATATATATATATACATCGTAACTGTGTGTGTCTTCAAAATGAACGCACTAGTTGTATCTGTACTCTTCAAACATATTATTGCCAACATACCTTTCCTGTAGTGATGTCGTGACACATGCAGCGCGTAAAGGAAGTCGTAGTAAGGGTTGTGCGCATGCGCGTCGTGCAGCTTGGCTCGCGAGACCGCCGCGCGCTCCGCCTCGCCCGCCAGCGCGCCGCACGCCACCAGCGCGCCCAGCTCGCGCCGCGACGCTGTGCGGAACACGCCGCAGTTCAAACATAACTTACGACGTCATGGCGATAGCGACTTTTATGAGCTATTTCACAAAATATTGACGTTTGAATTTCGATAAACGTCGTACAATTGTAATGTACTTGTTCGTATAGCCTGAATATTAAAACGGACTAAACCTTGATCAATGATCGATATCACAATGTGCCTTTATTCAAGATTTATTACGCATTAGTAATTTATTAAGACGAATTAAAACTTCTACAAAAATGAAATGTAAAATCTTATTTGTATTACAATTATAAAATTGGGAACGCTTATATTTGTGGATGAGTAATACGTAAAAACGTCTAAACGAAAATAAATAAAATTTGGCACATAATATATAGTTCATAACCTGGATTGACATAATATAGACTACAGGCTACTTTTTATCCCGGAATAGATGCGTAAAAATCCACGTGGACGAAGTCGCGCTCTTAAAAGATGATCTCTGAGATGATAAGTAAGATAGGCGACCGATATGTTAGTAAATGCGTGCGTGCTCACCGAGCGTGGCCAGCAGCGCGGCGGCGGCGGCGCGGCGCGCGTGCGGCGCGGGGCTGGCGGCCGCCGCGCTCAGCGCGCGCGCCGTGCGCCCGCCGGCCAGGTGCCACTTGAACACCACCCACTGGAACATCGCCTGCACCACACAACTTATTACTACTTTTATCACTCTTTACCCTCTGATTGCACTCACATGTTTATTTGACAATACAAGATTCCCAAATAGTACACAGAGATTTATGAACTGTGACGCGCCGTAATGGCAAGTAGAAGTCAAAGTTTTCAGCTCTACTGCGTAGAACCGAAGCGTAAAAATAAAACTGACTATCATTTAGCGTCAGTACAAAAAAATCGGCTGATGTACTCACCAGGTTCGGATCGTCTTTATCAGCAATACTGATGGCGGTCTCCGCGAGACGAACTACGCATGCACCAGCGTCGTGAATCTCGAACAGTTTTATCACCTGCGAATTACAAACACCTTTACAAATAATACTTATTTATTTTAACGATATTTTATTTAATTCAACCTTATCTTTTCGTAAGGTATTACAAAAATGTAACATTAAAGTAATTTAACACAATGATGTTAAAAATCTCTAGCCCGTAATAAAAGGGACTATTCCCCCGCGCATGCGCCGTATACTTTAGAAATAAACCAACTAACCTTCATATAATATAACACGAGTGCCTGGTGTTGTGTGAGGCGAGCGTCCGGTGCGGCCACGATCTGCCTCAAGAACGGTTCTGTGCTTACTCCCTTGGCAGCTTTGCAAAATGCCGTGTAAGCATTTTCAGCGTCATCTAAGTCAAGTAGTGCTAGACCGAGGATGAACTGACCTGGAAATATGAATTCCATTTAAATATAAATAGTAGTCGTTCAGTGCAGTGGTCCTAACTCTACATTCATTATACGATAAATTTTAGATTTTTGCACTCCGCCATACAAACCTTTATCTATGTTAAATCTTATACTTCTCCATATGCGCAATAAGCTAAAAGAAGGTAAATTTTTCTTTCCACATAACAATTCACTATCAAACCTCATTTGTTTTGTCTCCCATCTTACCTCTCGTAATCTAGACAAAGTTAAGGAAGTAAAAGAGTATTATATCATGATGAATACTGACGTGAGCAAGCGTTCCACTCGCACCAGGGCTCCAACATCGTCACGTAGTTCTGCACGAGCCGAGGCTGGTCGATGGTCGCCAGCCACCAGCTGAATTCGAAACCTCCACTAACCGCCCATCTGTATTCTCGTTCAGGAAGTTATATTCTTGGAATGGCACTTAGTTTACATGCTTAAGTAATCGAGACATTTAATATTGTAAAAGAGTATTCTCAGTATAAAAATCTAAGATTGATAAACAAAAAATAATACAGAAATTAAGTTGATCTTCAAAATAGATTAAGAAAGGATACAGTTGATGCGCTAGATGATATGACAACAACGGTAGAGCTTGATGCCAAGTAGTAGGAGCTCGGGCGTGGTACAGGTGCATGCGCGCGCGCCGCCCGCCCGCGCTCTCCACGTAGGCCGACACCGCGCCGCCGCGGTAGCTGCCGCCCGCCTCCGCGCCCAGCGCGCTCAGCTTCAGCCGGAACGCCTCGGACGAGCCGGCCGCTCTGCACACGACATTAGCTACACTTAACTGAACGCAGTAATAATAAGTTACATCGGTAAAATAGTATATACCTACTCACAAAACAAGTTATCAAGAATGAGAAGATGTAAATATCAAAAGATTACGGATTAAAATGAGTTTTAAAATTGGAAATAGAATGAGGTCGATGCAGACTATACATATTAATGAGCATATGCAACGTGCGCGGTTATTGAGTGAACGGGGATTAGTTCGGGCGCTACTGACTCGGGCTGCAGCGAGGCGGCGCGCAGCCACAGCAGCGCGCGGTAGGCCTGCCAGTGCACGGCGCAGTGGCCCGCGCCCGGCACGCCGCCCGCGCCGCGCCACGCGCCCAGCGCGCACACCGCGCCGCGGACCACGCGGCACCTGCACCGCCGTACACCGCCTTACAGTTAGTACTTACTAAATATATATTACCACACTACATAATACACGCCTCGTAGGACAATGCAAAGAGTGACTTCTTTATCTTTATTTTATACACCCATATTTTTTCGCTTATTAATTATAATAGGTCCCATGTAATAATAGTCCATTCTCGTTAGGCTCTTCTGTCATACTAGTACTGAGTTCCATACCGTTCACTTCGGGGTGGCATTTCCTATGTTAAAAGACGTATCTACTGCCAGCATTTTAATGTACGGCTATGCAATGATTTATCTCAGCCCATCATTATAAAATCGAATGAAGTAAAAAAATTATAATTAAAAGCAGCCCTAAAAAAAATGGGTATAACATAAATTATATATTATTTGACCTATAAAACATGATAGAAAAATTTTATGTTAATACATACATAGTAATTGGGATCCAAGGTCAAAAACTAAACCAGGCCAGGTCTGTCGGATGGCATGCTATTCATCAATTTTTTAAATTACCTACTTCATGGTATACACTTTTTTATCATCGTTAATAGTCCCCGATAGTCGGTTTTACCGACGAGTCGGCCATTAGCTGGTACAACTTTAACAAATTACCCTGTTGTTTGTTTTTTAACACCGTTTTACAGTTCGCATCAATAAAATTTAAAACAAATAACCGACCTCATTTCAGCCATCTGACGTATCGCCTCGGTAACTATCGCTACTCCAAGGTCGCTGGCTAACAGACTATCGTATTCGCCGGAGTCTTCTTCATCACCTGCAAAATATTAGGAGTTACCTGAGATCTTTTTGGGTAACATGGTCCAATATATTAAGCTACAAATCCTATTATTATTATTGTATGTATTTAAGAGCTGTCTTTTGAGACTGTGAAAAAGTGGAACTTAGAAGTCAACGAATTCACACAGCAAGAGAACAACGGATATATGTGATTTTGCAGTTCTTAAAAGACTAAATTAATAAATTAGAGATCCATTACTTACTCTTGGTGGTGTCGATTTCAGGTACATCTAATCTTAATGCATCATTTAATTCGAGCACAGCACTTTGCAGATCTTTAATCGGCTCGAGTATTGATGTAAGTTCATCTATCTGCTGAGGGGTCAAAGTCTGAAATACGTAAAAATA
Organism: Abrostola triplasia; assembly: GCA_946251915.1. Classification (NCBI taxonomy): domain Eukaryota; kingdom Metazoa; phylum Arthropoda; class Insecta; order Lepidoptera; family Noctuidae; genus Abrostola; species Abrostola triplasia. Next base: position 7,220,197 of record OX276433.1, read on the forward strand.
TATGGTTATTGGCTTTCTATAGTTTATAGTATTTGTTTATACCATCAGCAATTTACATTCGTAATACAGAAGCAAGGTTTTAGACCACGGTCTCGGACAGCGACGCGTTTGAAAACAAATCCATATAAACAATGATGCTTAATAACGCGTCGCTGTCCTCTGCGCCTTCTGTGGGGCGTGACTCACGGGCGCGGGGTTGGCGTGGTCCTGCGGCGCCAGCAGCAGGTGCAGCAGGCGCGGCAGCAGGCGGTGCTGCGGCGCCGCGGCCGCGAACAGGCGCCGCTCCAGCTCGGCCGCCGCGCCCGCCGCCGCGCGCTCCCAGCCCGCGCCCGCCGCCACCACGCGCACGGCGTCCGCCGACAGCGAGCCGCGCGCGCCCGCCGCTCCTGCGCCCACGCACACCTTAGGACCGGCTGGCCGACTTCAACTTATTACAAGACAATTCTGCCTAAAATTGATCTTCAAAGTAGTAGGCACATGAATTCGAAAAGATATTTATGCCAAGGTTTTAAACTTACGACCTTTGACTTGACAGTCGAACGGTCATAACGCTCGGCTGTCACTGATCACCACCCTATAAAAATTAATTTGTTCATTTAATTAATCTTAATATACAAACCATTCCCATCGAGCAAGGATGCATCCGGTGATAACATCATTCTTTCGAGCGGTTCCAGTTCACAAATAAGCGATATTCCTGCCCGACGGACCACAGCACACCACCAGCCACTCTCGACATCAGATTCCTAAAGCAAATGCAATTTTTTTGCAATTAGTCCATGTTATTATAACTTTTATCGATCTACAAATATTTGATAAGACTTACTTGTTTTGAGACCATGAGACCCAGAGGTTTCTGCAAACTTTCCATATACTGCATACACCAACTATATAAGTCACTCCAGCACCTATAACAAGTTAGCGAAATATTATCTTTTTGCAATAAGTTATGAGTGAAGAAGTTGAAAAAAGTTAACAAACATCAGGGTATTATTATTGTGCGATGGACATACAGTAACGTGGGATGACGTCATCATATGGTAATGCCAACGTCGTCGTTACAAGATAACATACTTGTGCATAAGATGCGCGTGGTCGGGGGCGGCGGTCCGCGCGGTCAGGTGGCGCAGGCGCGCCTGCACCGCGCACACCGCGGCGTCGCCCAGCTCGCCCTCGCCGCTTGTGTCGTTACTGCCCCATGTGCGGTTGTAGATCTGCCACACACATGTTGTTATCGCCTTTGCTTTTTATTCATGGAGGTATACTCTAGTACTTTCATGTATTGGATCACAGTAAAGAAAAACTAAATTATTTGAAATCGCCTTCAACCAGTGATCAAGTGTGCCGAGTGCTGATCAATTGCTCAGTCATTCGCAATTTCATTAGAGATACTAAACACTGCTAATTCGACAATTAGTCGTACGAATTATACCAGCTCTCATATTTTCATTGTACCACAATACTACCATAGCGTCAAGCTTGTGAAGTATATAAGAGTATAAGCACCATGAGAGCTTTTCGGACGACGGCAGGCGGGAAGAGGCCGGGTGCTAGCAGGCGGTCACGGTACTGCGCGTGCGAGCTCAGCACCGGCAGCGCAGCCGCCGCCTCGCGCGCCGCCGTCGCGCGCCAGCTGGCCTCCGCGCCCGTTGACACGCCTGCACACACCACACGCTCAGCGCCCGGCCAGCAGCCACGGCGAACGAGATCATTCACGATCAAATTAAAACATATTATACTCCACCAATGTAATCTTACTTTATTTGGTAATGCATGTATACATATACATACATACATAAATAAACTCTGATTAATTTTATTTTCGTTAAGGTTGGAAATTTTAAACAACACAATTATTATTTATTCGAGGTGAAGTCTTTCTTTGTGCTTACTATAGTGTTTATACTCACTGGTTATAATTGTATCACCATCTGGTTGACTCCACAGGGCCCAAATCACATTGTTTCCGTCGCCATAGCCAATGGCATAATCAAGCAGATCCAACTGAAAGTTTTCCCGGTCGGTCGTAAATGGTCACAGAAGGAAAAATAAATAACCAATTTTATAAAATTAACTCGTCTCTATACCTGGGGTCCAAATATGCAGCTAATATGGGAAAACCGCACGCCACCTGAACCTCCATCGTGCATTTTCATAACAACAAATTCGCACTCATTAGGAAAAGATAAATATGCAACCAAGATAACACTTCCATCTGATCCAGTAGTTCTCTGCAACATGTGTCCATGTGCTGTAAGTAGGGACAATATTGAGTAACATAATTATAATAAAAATTATATTGTCATACAAACACCAAATATCATAATGTACTACTAGGGATGTATTCTTCGTCAAATGTAACACCTTCTGTACAATATTCTAACAAATAAATAAATTATTATTATTTTGTATCTCATATTCTTTTCTCGGGCAATCAACCATGCGGAAGATACCCGGACTTTTAAAAGGCTTACGTGGGGACACAGGTCCAACATGCAGAGGCCCGTTGAGAACTTTAATCTAAAAGGGAATGGGACACCAGCTAGGGACACCACACAACTGCTCTATAAAAGAACAGCCATAAAAAGTCCCCAGAAGGTGTGGGACTATTGAGAAAAATGGGTACTAAAATGATTTGGTCTATTGTGTTGGGATGTTTCGTGGAATGGTTAATTTTAGTTTTATTTTATTATTATTATATACTATACTTCATGAAAAAAATAATTACTAACGGGGTGGTTTTGGTCTCACTAAAGTCTGCGAAAGTGGATTTGAAACTGCGATCGGCGCGCCTCCCTCGTCTAACGGCCATGCGCGGAGGCAGGTATCCCCACATATTGCCACTGCTAAGCCACTGGTGAGCACCACTCCATATGTTTCAACACCATCAGTGCTACTCTTTCCTCTGTAAAAGTACACACCTCATAGCATACTTTATTCTCTTAATCATCTTTGTTGATAGTCTTTAGTTCTATGGTTAGCTATGAAAGACTGTTGTATAACATGTCTTAGATTAAATATAACACATCTTGAGTAAATACTAGAAGAATAGTTATTATTTTACCTTAATGCTCCAGTTATTCCAGATAAAAATCTAGGTACAGTTGATTCTCGTTTTAGCAGGCTGGTAACAGCTGATCCAGTTACCGGTAATTTGACTAGCAATACACCACCCTCCCCACTATGGCCAAATGCGAGAGCAAACACTGCTTCGCCATTATCGCGTAATAGTGATGCACAAGTGTGAGCAACACCACTAGCTGAAATATAAAATAGTGCATGTAATGATCTGTTTACACTTTTTATCAAGTAGTGCACTATAATGCTTGGTTCTCGTCCCTCATAATGTTCGACTTTATGACATTACATCACACATAACGCAAATGTTGTAGGGGAAGAAGCATCTAAAGAGAAACACCACTTCTAATCCTTATAGAATTGATCAAGGCCATATCAAAATGCTCTTAACTTAAACATGCTCTGCCAGACATAAACTTACCAAGAAATTGGTCACACATGTCAATATAATATATTCCATATTTGTTTGTGTATACAGTCTGGGCTATTAGAATTTACTTTATAAAATTTGTAACATGTCTTAGGTGTACTTACTTGCATTGGAATATTGATTAAGAATGCAGTAATTATTTGGATTATTAATGGAACTTATATCATGGAATATTGATGGTGATGAACTGCTTAGTGACCCGAATGTTGACTGAAATAAGTAAAGTATCATTTAATTAATGGGTTATACCAATAAGAGGAGAAAACTCTAATTAAATAATGTTTCCAATAGTATCAGTTTAAAATAGTAGTTCTATATGAATATTATATTTGTATTATATTATATTTCAGCCATGATCGTCCCACTGCAGGGCAAAGGCCTCCCTATATGAATAAATTGTTCATAATGTCATGTCTTTTTTATTTACCATTGGACATTATTCTTATGCATACTTTTCTTACCTTTTTATCAAGTGTTGCAGGATGTGGAAATATCAATCTGTGAACAGATGACACCGTGGCAGCTAATATGACTACATCGCGGGATGCACATCTCTCATACACAGAAATACTGCTTAATGGTGGAGTACCTGGGGCTACTTTACACCTCAAGTTGGACGATGATAGATTTATATCTAAGGATGCTTCTGATAGCTCTATTGCATCCGATGTAGTTTGCCTACAAGAATTATTAAAAGATTTAAATGTTTAAATTAATAATAAAACAGAAAGTAATTTAATGTTAAATAAAATTAAGGAGCTAAATAATTACTTAAAATTATTTTTAATGTTAACCCTTTTTCAGAATTAATAAAAAGGGATTTGGAGTGAATATCCCCAATTTGTTATAGTGGCGTAGTGGCTGACATACTGGATTTTTATGCATGCAGTTGCAGGTTTAAACTCAGATAACAATCAATGTCACAAATACTTTTAAATATTCAAGACACAACTGACTAATAGTGACGGAAAACATCGTGAGTAAACCTGGATTTAATTATCTTATATGCAATAGACTATAAGAATAGTTGGTAAGAACTTACCAATAGATAAAACGATTTCGAGTGTACACTTTCTTCGAATCTTTATACCAATATCCACCAGCTTTCTGAGGTAGTTTAATATCTTGTAATGTGCTGTGTGTACCTCCTAAACAAAGAACACATTTCAAATCAGAAGTATTAGTAAAAATTTTGATTTTACTGTCAAAATTGCGTTATTTTATAAAAATTATATGGCAACCTGCCTCATACCTGTATTTAATATAATTTCTTTCCATTTCTCTGGTAAATTATAATTAGGTGTAATTTCTTTGAAAGTAACGGGCATAGCCTCTAAGAACTCCATTATTAAGGATTTTTAAGCTACTTAAATTAAATTCTTAGATGAAGTTTAAAGAAATTCTAATTATAAGTGAAACAATACAATTTGATAATACTTTTCTATTGTGAGTTATTATTGTTCGCGGTCTTTATAGGTTATAATCATAAACGTAAAGCAGTCTCTAACGATTAACGAATCAAATCAAGTTGTCAACTTTAACACTGTCAAAATCAAACACAAACAAGTCAACTATCATTACAGATAATTTAGATGACAACTGCCAGAAGTTATTACTGGCCTCATAGCCTGAAGGCCCTGAAGCATGGATGAAAGATAATCATGATTGTGGAGTAAAAAGCGTTTAACTTTGCCATGATCAAGAGATTCAAGTGGTAGCCAGAAGTATCATAATTATGTTTTAACTCATAAGTCCCTGAGGTCTCAAGTAACTGGTGGTTAGCCCGGTACCATGTATCGGGTGGCTGACAATACGAAGTATAATAAGAATAAGAAGTGAGTTTGATATTGATACTTTACCAAATACAATATAAATTTGACAAAAGTGGCCAGAAAACGGCTTAAAACCTTCATACCTTACCATTAATTGTCTATCCTGTTGACACACAGACAACTTGGGCGACATCCCTAGTAGTACGTAGTGACGAACGACGGTTATGACTGAATGAGTTAGAGTATATGTAACTGAGTTGAGAAGTCTGTGGTCACAGAGTGCTTTTATGTCTGTGGTTGAGACTTGAGAGTTCATTGAGCGTTTTTTCTATACCAATATTTTTCGTAACGATTCCTTCATAATTAAAGATCATAGTAAAATTTTCGTATTGAATGAATAATATTAAAGTTTCAGTGAAACACACAAGTGCTAGCAGTCGACGATGGTTATTCTTTGTTTAGAAAAAAAACTAAAGGTAAAACTCGCATCGATTTTTTATAATATTTGTGTTAGTAATTATAAGATTATGAAAATAATATTTATGCTCATCACCTGGACGAAAATGTATGCTAATAACATTCCTTATAATCTAATATACTTGTGTTTCTTATTGTCTTCTAAAATTACTGGCACATAGTCCTAGATATCATGATAATATATTTGTAAAGTCATTTACCATTTAATCTTAAAATATAAATTAATAATAGTTGTTGCATTTTCTTTATATCTAAATAAATTATGCCCTTTAATGTATGTGGTCCAATTTACATGGCAATATTTGATTTCTTTTTTAAGGAGAAATTTTAGAAACAACTTAATGCTTGATATTGTCCATACAGATGCCTATCCTTCCTTTAAAAACTGTTTTAGTCTATGTGTTAATACAGCAATTGTAGTAATAAATGTAAGCCAAGTAACTAGACTTCAGACAGCCCCCCTACCATAAACTCTTAAAGTAGGACAGTTCACACAACATGAACTGTCCTGTTTTAAGATTTCATGGTAACAGGGCTGTACATTATAATATTTCAAGTGATTAGAGGATTGGATGGCGAATAACAGAATTCATGAACAATAAAAATGTTGTATTTTAGATATTTTCAGAGATCTTAGCTTTTTTAAAATATTTGGTTTATCATAATCATCATCAGCCTATCTCAGTCCACTGCTGGACATTGGTCGATATTTAGTTATTCTTATTTTATTTAAAAGTATTTTTCTGAAGTGGTCCCATGTTAGCTTAGTCAAGATCTGGAGATAGACAATAAAATCCATTGTCAAAAATTTGTTTAAAAATATATATTATATTAAATTACATCAGCTAGTTCTTCATAATATGATTTCAGTTTATTTTAATTCCTTCAATACTATTAAGTTCTAGTAGAGTATTTGCTCATATTTGATAAACATGAATGGCTGGTAGATATCAAAGGTTCCAACTACATACTCACAGTTTAAATACCTATTATTTAAAGTGTGAGTCACAATTTGTTACATGGACTAATCCATGTTAATGGCCCTTGGTCATCTAACCTGGGACAATGTTTACACACAATGTATTTTAAAAATAATGTTATGTATAGTAGCGCGGTGGCGGGTTGTGAGCACGGCGCGGGCGGCGCAGGGTCGGGTGGCGGCCGACCGGCGGCTGACACTATTCGCCGCGTCAAGGTGAAGATGTCATCAGTGTCTGCACAAGGCGTGGTGGAGCGTGCCTCTGCTGAACTGTCGCGTCGAATCACGGGGTTGGGCCTGCGTGGCCGAAAGCGCTCTCCCGGTGTTGTGGAGCGCGTAGCAAATGCATTGTGCGGGCCTGCCAACGCTGCCGCTGCTGCGCCGCGAGTGCCGCGTCGCCGCCGACCATCACCCAGACCATTAACGTGGAATCAATTTGTACTAGAAGAAAGATTTTTAGAAAAGTTTTTTCTTTACTTTAATGCAAATGATAGAAGATCACTCGCGCAAGTTTGTACACGATGGCGAGATATACTTTACTCATCTCCTCGATGGTGGACTGGCCTCGTTGCCGTTCTTGATTGTCGAGAGCTGCGCTCAGCTACAGGTTGCTGTATACAAAGGTTCTACAATTCTCTAATCAGAAGGGGTATTCGAGGGGTTATATTAGTGTCAGCTTCTGATGATGATATTAATGAATTTATAAGACAGTTTCCTTTGTCGGCACATCATATTCACGCTATTGGTTTGAAAGGATGTACAATAACTGATAGAGGGCTGGAAGCCATTTTGGATCACTTACAGGTACATACTATTTTTAACCATTTAATATGTCGTGATTCGGTTTTGCATATTAACTTACTATTTTCAAAAGTTCTAACAGTATACATTATGTAAAAAATCATTACCATCGTTCCAAAAACAGTATTATATATTATATATATTTCAAAATTCCTATGAATATCTTTGAGAAAACAATTACAATTAAGTTTAATTCAAAGTGTTGCTGTGGCTAATAATCCAACAAATCATTATTCATAGGCTAAAGTGGAGTTTATACATTTAACAATATGACTTAAAATTGTAACTGTAAATAGCATCATAACGTTGTATTCACTGATTTAAATTTATTTTGGGATTAGGAAGTCTTTTGTCATAAATAACCGTTTATAATCCTAATATTATCTATATTCTCTTCTTTTTTAGGTTTTATTTGAGCTAGAACTAACTGGATGCAATGAAATAACAGAGGCTGGTTTGTGGGCATGCCTAACTCCACGAATTGTCTCTCTCACGCTTACCGATTGTATTAACATTGCTGATGAAGCTGTAAGTACATTAAGGGTTCATATGCACTATGCGGGTAGCTGAATGCAGCTAGCCGTGCGGCTGACCGCAGGATGCGGTTGCGAACGCGGCCAGCCGAATCACGGGTAGCCGTATTCGTAACCGCTCCATGCGGTTAAAGAACCATTGCGAATTGCCATTATATGGAGCTATTTCAAAGATGGCCACAGAAAAAGCTGCAGGTATTTACTACAATTTACGTTCAAATGAACCTCAACCGTGGGGTGGTAGACCATAATTTCGGGGACACATAATTACTCAATGACGGGCAGCTGCAGACTGAACCGCACAATGCGTATAGCAACCGTCCGGCTGGCCGTCACACGGGCCGCAGTCCTCAGAGCTACCGGAGTGATCTGTAGGTAGCCGCATCGCAGTGCGCTAAGAAAGGACTCAGCCGTGCAGCTGACCGCATTGCGGTTACCCGCACAGTGCGTATGGGCTCTAACGCACCTACTAAATACACTATTGCTACTAATACTACATAAAGGATTAATTTAAAGACTTAAACTAAAATCACACACTTAACTGGTTTAGTAATAAAGTAGCAGTTTCACCGGCACAGATCGGCGACGAAATTCCATATTGCACATAAGTTATAGTAAAAAAACTGCAACAACATTTATAAATATCCTTTTTGAAGCTAATAATAAGTATGCCTCCTATCTTATACCAATGAGAGCATATGAATTCGCCGCTAGAGTGTAGCGCGAAGTCTCCGAAATGTCAATTATCACTGTTTCTGAGTGGGCTTCGCGGGTTTATTTCTAAATACAAATAACAAAGTTGTGAATTATTTTGCATGATATAGTGAATATCAATACTTAGTTTTTAGAGGTTTACAAAGCAATCTAGGAATGACTGAATATGTTGCAGTTCATAGAAAGGTCTAGGTATAATAATTATGATGATAGAGCCACTAATTATAAATAAATATTTAGTGGCTCTAGTGACATGTACCTAAAACAATTTGCTTTATTATAAAAGACAAGTCTACTCTGAAAACACGAAAGCATTATCATATCTAATCTATCTGATATACATCAGTTATATTTAAAGCTTTTTTACAGGTTGGAGCAGTAGCACAGCTGTTGCCTTCTTTGTATGAGTTTTCTCTGCAAGCGTACCATGTGACGGACGCAGCTCTGGGTTACTTCTCGCCCAAGCAGAGCGCTTCACTCAGTGTGTTGCGTCTTCACAGTTGTTGGGAGCTGACCAATCATGGCGTCGTCAATATAGGTGAGACCTTCGTTTCGGGTATGATAAAACTACAGTCGTGTTTCTGGCTACAATTAAATAGAGTGTGGACATGCAACATATTGGTTGATTTTATTATTAGCCTAAAGTGTTCCACTGCTGGGCAAAGGGCTACTACCTATTTTTCTACATCTGATTCACTCACATTCATTGTCTAATGGAAACAAAAAAAAAGGTACGATATCAGTATCTTCTATTTTTAAAAAGACAGATAGCCAATTATTCGGGAGCGATGTCACCCGTCTCGCGTGTGTACATTCGGGTCAAGGGTCATCACTATGAAACTGTCTAGAAAGACCTTTCGGTTGGCGCGCGCGATGTAGCTATATTTCTGAATTATAACGTTTTGACTACACACTACTACTAAATGAGAATGCAACTACCTACTTCTCCTGACTTAATATATCTAAGGCAAGTCGTGATTACCGGTCAATAAGAAATTGTAAACATAATATGATTCGAATAAGGGCCATTTTTTTGGTAATTTATGCTTATGAATTATGCCTACGTCAATTTTTTTTTTATAATTAAGAAAATAACTATGAAAAAGTAACATAAATGAGCAGGATATCCAAATTAGCTGAAATGCGACGCTAAATGACAGATCAAATGTGTCGTCACAACCTACGATTATGGGTAGTATATTTTACATTCACGTACAACTAGTAGGTACAATAATACAGCATTTTTAAGTAAATTGTGTGTACCATGTTATAGTAATTGTAAAATACAATTCGTTATTGAGTACATTTTCTATACAGTTGTTATGTGAAGTAGATTCCTGTATCGCATAGTTATTTTGTGAGTAGAAATTAGTAGTATTGGGTATTTAAAATCGATGTCCAAAACAGTATGCAATATTGTAATGTATCACTACATTATATGATGACAGTGAAGGTAGGTCGTCATGTCGCATTTATCCCCAGTGAAAAATATATGAGCTGAGTTCATGAGCCAACTTCTAACGTGTCACTTTCGGAGCGCGTATAACTTATCTAGGTCTTTATAATCAATGTACGTTGTACACTACAATATAAAATTGTTTGTAATTGTTCAGTGCATTCTCTACCGAACCTGACGGTGCTGTCTCTAAGCGGGTGCAGCAAGGTGACGGACGAGGGCGTAGAGCTCCTAGCCGAGAATCTACCGCGCCTGCGCAGTCTCGACCTCAGCTGGTGCCCGCGCGTTACAGACAATGCGCTCGAGTACATCGCGTGCGATCTCAACCACCTTGAAGAACTTACTCTTGACCGGTATGAAATGTATATTTTATATTAAGCTATCTTCCGCTTGCGATTTCTTCCGCGTAAAGGGTTCAACATCAACGTGTCTTTTCCGGGTAAAAAAAACCCGACGTCTTTTCGGGGCGCTCAATCTTACTCCGTACCGAGTTTCTTGAAAACCAGTCTCGCCGAAATTTTAAAATTTTGCCGAATACGTAACAGATGAAGTTTTTTTATTTTTATTTAGAATATAAGAATGGATCATCAAGGATACATCTGGTGTACAAAAAATGTATATGGTTTTTGATGGTTTTTGTATAAATGACATTTTGAAAAAATAAAGGTTAATTGCATGTTGAAAGCTTATTGTATGAAACTCCTGTGAAAGATCACCGATAATATGTCATTATGTAATATTGTAAATTGGACGACCCCATTTCAATTATCGGTCTCAGGTTCGCATTGCTCAATCTTAACTTTTGTTGGCAGGTGCGTGCACATAACTGATATCGGGGTCGGATACATCAGCACGATGCAGTCACTCGTTGCTTTGTTTCTGCGCTGGTGTTCGCAAGTCCGCGATTTCGGAGTACAACATCTATGCGGCATGCGCTCCCTGCAACTCTTGTCCTTGGCTGGTAAGTACCAAAAAGATCGAAAAATTTACATACATTTTAGGGTTCGTGGCATGACCTTAAATGTAATAAATAGGAGTCCACTCCTCAATTCAATTTTTGTATTGTAGTTTGGCAATACCATTTCTAACCGATTGGCGCGTGGCATTAAGAGTTGCGGATACGGATTCAACACATAGTACATATATTTGTATGGTCCTAAATCATGTGTTAAACCTACCCACGCATATTACAGAAGAAATTTCTAATGTAGTGTGTGTAAAAATTCGCTTATCTATCTATAAATCTTCGTTTTTTAATCATGTTTTAGGGTGTCCGCTGTTAACGTCTGGTGGTCTGTCAAGTCTCATTCAACTGCGACAGTTGCGTGAACTAGAACTCACAAACTGTCCCGGCGCGTCGCCGGAACTGTTCGACTATCTCCATGAACACTTACCAAGATGCCTGATCATAGAGTAAGGTACAATAGTGTTATTATAAATACACCGCATTTATACAGCTGGGATACAAACACATTACATTTATATCGCGTTTGGTTTTAATATTATACTTACTTATCTCGGTTGTTTTCTAAGATTGCTACATGTGTAGACATTTTTTGTCCAGTGTGGAAAATTTGACATACAGTGTTTTATTCGTGTATAAGCATGATTACTAGAAGTAATAATGCTGAAGTATTTCAATATTTTTTAAACTGATTTATTCATCAAATCTGATCAAATAATCGCATTGTATAACTTCAGAAAACGATATGTAGTGTGTTCTGTGTCCTGCTTCTCTTCAATGTAAACCTTGAACTGTAACCTGTTGTAAGTGAACGGAAAGGTAAGTTATTTTTTTTCACAAAAACACGTCACGCTTCTAGCTCTAGGATCAGACAAATCAATGAAGCTATAGTCATAAGTAATATCCCCACCAATCATACACATTCTATGAGATATACCTTGAAACTCTGCTTAACTAAGTAGTTATATATTGTTCCTAGCATAAATGTAAAGCTCCTAATATGTCCTAAGATTATACCCACAACCTCCTTTGTATTATTTGAAGGCTTAATTTCTCTTAATGTTAGCAAATAATATTTATTTCTAAACGATGTCCATATTTCATAATACAATTTTACAAACCAATGAATCGTAAAAGATTTTATTGTATCCAGTGTAGACTTAAAAAATGGAGGTACCATTACAATCTCATTCATAAGCCTTCGAACAATACAAACCGTTTAACGAAAGCGTAACTCATGTGTTATTCTACAAATATTAATTAATTTATCTACCAACGTAAGTTCATGATAAAGAAGTTATTAAAGTGTATATGTACCGACATTGTTAAGGAAACTACAAATATTTGAATTTTAATTGAGATTTTACCACAGACATATTGCAACTATATTTTATATTAACACTATTTTATGTACGTACACTTATTTTCGTTTGTAGTTGCAGATTTGAAGGTTTCATACTTAATAAGATGTGGAATATTATTTAAGGACGTAAGAGTTAAGCGTTTATTAGGTAATCGTGTGATTTTACGTATAGTTAATACATTTGAAATCAAATCACCTGATTTGATTATGTCCATTAGTTAAATGTAATTGATAAATTAGTAATATTAATGACATTTTGAAATTCCTCCTTTATTAAATGTGTTAACAGATGTTTGATATGAACTATGTAAATAAGTACTGTATATTTTAATCTTATAAAAGTGCACAGGTATAGTAATTGTATTTATCAGCTCATAGCATTTGTTTCAAATAAGATAAACGTCAACAATTTATAGGCCACTGCACCTATTCAATGTAAACATTAACCTGTGACTGGTCGCAACCAAAAATGTTTCTGGCGTGGTATTTACAAAGTCTAAGTTGTTGGGATGATATTTATGTATACATATTTAAAAATCTATTGTGATAGTTATTTTATGGTTTAATATTTAAACATGTGAGTGCAGGTCACACCAACGACTGGTAAAATGTGAGAGAATACGAATAAACGAATGTACACGCTATTTAAACAGTATTAAATTAAAGGTGGGTAGTCATTTAGGTGTATATGTTACTGTAAAAGCACGTACAGTGGTAAATTTCCTAATATCCACCGGTAAAACCTAAGATTTACCAACTCTTTTTAGTAAAAGTCCGAAATGTTCTGCGATCACCATACATTTTGGACTATTACCAGAATTCACTCGGTATATGTTAGGTTTTGCCTCAGACACTGAAAGACATTGTAAATTTTGTGTAGCCTTGTTCATTACGGGCATAAATTACACTAAACGTTTATAAAAAATACAGTGATAGCTGATCAGTTAAGCTATCAAATGAATTACTGAACAACGGGAACATTCAAAGCTCTTAATAAACTTATTTATATTTTTTGCCCAATCTACTGACATAAATCGGCATGGTTATAACAGCAACCATCGTAACGCCAATCTGAGCCAGCGCAGCGACAGTGCCGGGATCGGCTGACGGGTGCCAAAAAAGAAATAATATATTCGTAGATGTATTTCCAAAACTTACATTTACTTACTCGTAAGTCTTTGATAAAACTTAGGTTTTACCAATTTTTGATACACAAGATAACTCATAAGAATGAAGCTGGCAAATCTGCCGATTTACCAGTAAAACCTAGGATTTACCATCATTCGAGCTATTACAATACCACCTAAAGGCCTGTCATGGCCCTAAAGCCTGAAAATAAAGAATGAAAAATATTTGGGATTGACAAATAGTATGTCATAGAAAGTCGGAACGTTATTATAATTCTTTATTTCAGATAATTAAGATCCAATGTGTTAGTAATTACAATAATGACTTACAACTATTGTTAGTAAACTGACATTGTCATCACATTTAATGGTGATAATGTCATCCCCATACTTTTATCATTCTAATTTAAGTCAATTGTCTGGGGCCCTGTATTAGGTAAATGTTGTATCTGAGTATGATTGAAGATGTGAAATGTGTAAATTCTAAATTCAGGTGGACCAAGTCACAGTCTGCTTTAGAATTGTTGAACAGCGTTAGTTAATTATATCCAATTGTAGTGCACTCATCTCATGTTTTTTACTTGACTAATGTTCTGTTTGTTTTTTTTTTCGGGTTATTTTATAAAAGTATATTAAAATATGCTCTAGTCATTTTTTTCTACTTAAGACTAGTGGTAGGCAGTAGTGTTACAATTCATAATTCAACTGTCTGGTCATTTATTCTTTTATGCAAAGTATGTACTATATTCACAGTTTACACTGACAAATTGTTGTAATTATGTAGGTATACTATATATATATTTATGCTTTTAATCGTAATATTTAATAGTGTACAATAGTGTATCAAAATAGTCTCGAATGTAACACTAGTGTTAGTCATGTTAAGGTTGCTCAGATAAACGATTTTAGAAATGTTACTTGTTTACCTATTTACTTAAACTGTAATGCTCTAATATCACATTCTTTTTTATTTTGACGTGAGATCATCACAAATCGTTGTATTTCAATGTTACTAGACTGACTTTTTAGTTGACTAACATTTCAAATTCAATTTGTTTATATTTCATGTTAAGATGCTAGTTGCAATTATTGACCCCAATTATACTAACTGGGCCCTGGGATCTTACTCAATTATGTTAAAACATGAAACTTGAGTTAAAATCAATATCATCGGTAAATAATAATAAGTTAAAGAATTCTTTCCTATTTGTAAGCAAACTAAAAAGTCAGCATTTACAGTCTACTTCTTTTAGTTTAATCGTAACTGTTGATTGGTTAAGAGTATTGTGATTTTTTTATAACTAGTCGGCAAAATGTGCCGATCCCCCACGTCTGCTACATACCATACAACAGTTTTGAAATTAATATATGGCAAGATTAAAACAGCGTCTGTTTTATATTATGATCTGAAATACATACATGCAACTATTTCATCATTGATGTTGATCATACTTATGATTTATTACATACTTGTGATTTTGTAATATGCAATGCAGCGGGACACGCCTTTTTTAGTCTATTCTATTCCGGCAGTCTTAATGAAATCTGCACAATCTACGGTCTTTGCAAGTTACTCTTCTAATTCTTTGTAACGAATGAATACAGTTATTGGAATACCGTCCGAATAATATTAACGTATTTTGTCTGTTCTACAAGCAAGCGCAAAGTATTATTTTAATGTATGTTACTTAAAACTAGTTCAGTCAGCATTAAACTGATCTTACTATACAATTAAATCAATTGGCTAACTCCCTTACTACGCCACCGTTGAAAAACGAGAAAATATATTATATTTTTCTGTAAGCTAGAATATAATAATAATGATTAAATAAATAAAAGAGAGTTTAATATTTTTGCATGTATTTATGCTGATGGTACTCAACTAAACATGTGGTACAAGGAGTAAATGATAACAGTATAATATATATACTTAATTAGACAAGGTCACCCTATTATCGTTATCTGAACTATCGCTTATTTCTTTCAACGTTGACTTATTAATAATTGCTTAAAATATTGCATTTACTTTACAATACATTATGTATTCTAAATATAAAAGAGTAGGTTAGTAAAGTTATAGGTATATTCAGTCACAATAATAGAGTTCTAGTTTTACACTAGATCTATTATTAATTATTCCTATAATAATCATCTCTTTGGCGCAAAGAGATTAAAATTGATCTCCAAAATTTATGTATGTAGGCTTGGTTTTTTTTTCTTTTCCTAGCTGTGGCAAGTGTGTTGAGCTCAAAAAATAATTGTAAATATATTAGTGTGCATGTAGGTTTATATATTTGTAATTCTTAAACTATGTACACACATTTCTGCTTTAAATCTGTATTATTGTAGTACCTAGTATTGATGATAATTATTATAATATTCTGTTAAAAAGTTTAGACACTGTTTTGAAGCAATTAATTAACAAGACAACGTCCATTGTAAAAATGGTTAATGTAAACTTAAGAATACCTATTATAGTATTTGAAATTGCCTTTATAACTAGAAATACGTCTTGTGTGGTGATGTTGTTGAATTGTCAATTTACGCTAAGTTATGCAATTACAGTAATATTGTTATATAGCAATAAACACCTATAGCTCGTCGAATTAGGATTTATACATACCTGAGGTGTTTGGTAAATGACTGCATTACTTCAACTTCCCTTAATCTGTATAAAACAGCTTTGTCCAAACTTAATTATTGGTTGTTTGGTTCTTTACAAAGTCGACACTAAATTGCGATACCTTGTTAGGAGTTTGAGCCCGATTTATTTACTAATTTATTGTATTTTATGATAAAATTATTGCAATTGATGTATTGTTAACAGCCAACCGTCTTGTTTAAACTAGTACAAGGTTATAGTTGTAGTATATGGATAATGGATATGGACAACATTGTTCAATATGAATGTAACGGATTTATAACGTTTACTACGACATACACACCCCTATAAAATCTAAATTCGACTTATGTTTGTGAATCATAATAGAGTACCTAAATTAGTTTACTATTGTATATAATATCTATAATTATTATCTAATAAATCTATTTAAAGTAATAATTAATTGTTAGTAATAAACAATTTAATGTTGTTGAAAAGATCTGACTTCTGCATTATAAAAAGGTTGTAATTAAAATATAATAATATGTATGTTACGTACAAGCAATAGTAAAATGCCTATTAACTCGATAAAGCTGTTTAAGCCGCGGCTTGACCAAAAATTTACTTTGAAGAACAAAAAGTAATCATTGGTTTAACAAGCCATGTGACTTATGGAGACGAATTATTACAGATTAGATAACATTGGTTTAAAATATGCAACACCTTTATATGTATATATAGGCTATGTTACAATACTGAATATGAATAAAGCGCACGCATTGCTTTATGTTAGCAAATTTTGATAGATCAAATAATTATGTCGTCGCAGTCAGTTCAGTTTGTTATGGATGTCTCGGTTGATTAAATATTTATTTCGTATAAATTAGATATACTATAATGTTGGTGTGCAATAGCATTGCAATAGGATGGCTCATGTCCTATGTTCATTCTATGTATTCGTTTGTGTTGTGACAAATGCACCCGCTAGATATTTTATTGGCATCACTGTGTTATATTTGTATTTTAGTACCTAATCCATTTTCGTAATAATGATACACGATTTGTACAATACTCAGTGAGATGTTATAGTGCAATATAGATGTACTGTTTTACTAAGTTGTTTTATTTTGATTTTCCCTCCTATAATTTTTATATCGGTATTTCTTTACCTACGGGTAAACCAAAATATTGTAAAGGTTTTTACCTAGATGTAATAGAGAAGCAGACCAAACTAATTTATCGACATTTTATATAGGTCGCGAGAGAGATTTTAAACTAATGGCGTTCTCAATATTAGGTCTTTACCTATGAAATTGGAGATTTGTATGATAATTTTAAAATATAAAAATTTTGGTAATTTTTTTATTTCAGCTAATCAAAGTACTAGCCCAAATTATCTATACAATTTTGCCATTTTGATGGCAGTTTGTTTATCCCTTTACTGTAGAAGTCTGCCGGACGGGAGGCGATGAAGTCAGCGAAAGCGTTTTGTACTGCATCACGAGTGTTGAATATTTCCCCACTTTTAAACATTGTCTAAATTTTGAAAAAAGTAGAATTCTGTTGGGGCAAGGTCCGGTGAGTACGGTGGGTGACGGAGAGCTTCCAGCTGTAACTCTTGTAGCTTTGCGATGGTCTGTCGTGAAGTGTGAGCTCGCGCGTTGTCGTGGAGAAGCAATGGGGAAGAGCGATTGACTAGTCTTGGTTGTTGAATTGCGAGCTTCTCCATCATTGTTTGCAATTCTTGGCAATAGACATCTGCCGTCACTGTTGTGCCATTCGGTAAGAAGCTGTGATGTACAAGTTCGGCACTGGTCCACCAGACAGTCACCATCATCTTCCTATGAGTAATCTTTTTTTAGCGCACTGATTAGGTGCTGTACCCGGGTCCACCCACTGAGACGAACGCTTACGGTTGTCGTACAGGATCCACTTTTCATCGCAGGTAACAATTCGATTAAGAATTCCCTCGTTTCTATGCCGATTCAGTAGTGCTATGCCTTTGCTATGCATGCTTCGACACGTAAATCGCGCTGTCGGTCGCTTAATTTTGTGTCACCCACTTATGTAGCTTTTTTATCTTTCCGATTTGACGCAAGTGCTTCAATGTTGTTTTGACACTAACTCCAAGGCCCGCAGCAAGCTCAGCCGTAGATTGAGATGGATCCACTATCGCCTTCAATTCGTCGTTGTCGACAATAGTTAACGGCCGACCGCGAGGCTCATTCTTCAAATCAAAATTTCCAGATTTAAAACGATTGAACCAATAATGGACTGTGTTTATGCTAACAGTGTTATGCCCGTACACGTCGTTAATGTTTCGTGTTGTTTGCGCAGCGGTATTTCCACGTAGGAACTCATATCGAATTTTCAGTTTATCCATAGCGCCAAAAACTACCACAATGTGACAAAAACAAAAAACTATCTAAAAACAAATGACTGAAATTGAAATTATATTAACACGCTTAGTGCATTTAACCAACCGGAGACGCCAGTGTCAGGCGTTCTGTATTGTATTAGGGACAAAAATTACTAGTAGCTATTGAGCTGCTATAACTGAACGGTCTAACATATTACATGTAGCTATTATACAGCTACATAACGTTGGATAGGTATTTTTCAGCTGGACAAAAGTTACTACGGCGCTAGTTCCAACTGCTGAGGTTGGGACCAGAGATCTTAAAACCTGTCACTGTCCTAATATCTGACACCTTGTGGAAGATGGTTTCATTGTACGGTATGACGTACGAATAGTTAGTTTCGAACGAACATCGACTTCAAGGCAATCCTTTTAATTACACTCTTAGCAACATTTACTTAATTATTACCAACCAATAATATATATTTAACAGGTCAAATAAAGTTTCTAAAATACTTAGTCCAATAATCTGAATGAAACTTTATCACCTCTGAGACTGGGATCAATTAAAAACTCATATTTATTATGTGACCAAGGATATAAATTTAGGAACATAATAGTATAACTCGGCAATGAAAACAATATTATTTTGTACGATTTATTGCGATAACACAGTCTTACAAAACAAATCAGTGATGACAACATAATGCGACACTAATGGTAACTTTGAATTGTTATAGCCCCAAAATCACAATTTTGACTAAGCTTGCATGTCAACAAAATAAATAAAGAGGTACAACTTTCACGCGCATTATATTTACATACCAATGCAAAATTACTTTGTGTTACCTCAGCAATTAAAAAACATTAATTAATAAATTTTACTAGGTATATAAAACAAATTGCTAATTAACCTTCGTATTTCAAATAATGCGCGCGTAAATGCATTCCCTAGTAAATCACATTTTATAAAATGCAATTTGTATACTAAATTGCACAAGGTTGTAATCAAGTAGCTAGAATTGTCTGTAAGAATCTATACCAATACTCAATCCTACAGAACTGAACAAAAAAATAAAAATGCATTCAGCACCAGTAGTAAAACACTCAACATGTTTAACATAAATTAAAATAACATTTATACACATTTACAAAATATATATGTAGGAAAAAGCCTGTAGGTATGACGTTTGGAACCTGTTACCAGGTACATGTGTTCATAAGCAAAACTCATAAAGTACAGTGATTGACACGCTAGCGTTAGTAGCTCATCTTTCAAGATACAGCTCAATATACTATTTTAGAAAGTAATACATGCATTACAAAAGGCCATCAAATAAGAAATTCACAACTACAGCTATGTAAACATATTTATGCTAGATCTATGTATATTATAATAGCACTTCTTGCAACAATATTGAGTGTAAACATCTCTATGCACTATGTAACCCTTAGCAATAAAAATGCAAATCAGAAATGAGTTTGACTTGTTAACAATTTTATGAACTTGGGAAGTTTAAAAACCATGAATGTAACACTTTGATTTAATTGAAAAAAACTGAATGACCAGTTACAATGAACTCTGAAAAAACCACTATATATATATATATATATTTACGGTTTGTAATTATTCTCCAATTAGATATATATATATATATAAAATCTAGACAACAGTTAAATTAATAAGGTACCACAAGATTTATCAAATTATTAGTGTCTATTTTCCGATAGTATAAACTATCAATTTGTATTAATCTTGAAATCTGCAAAAGCTAATAATAGCCAATTAAAAACGAAACGAAATATTTAGTAAAAATTTGATAATTCAACTATGTTCCCGTTCTACCTCAAGTAGAATACACTATTGGAAAAGAGATGGATAATAAAACTTTACTGTAGATTTCGTTGTAGTTTTCAGTCTTGTATCATTTGGTCCTGCAAATAATTTACTATTTATTGGTAATAACAAAACAGTAACGAATTCTGCGGCGGATTATTATTAAAATCTATAAAGTAGGCTTAGTATCGTAATGTTACAATTGATGTACCGGTTAGGAGTCAATGGTAGGATTGCAGGTACGTGGTGGTAGAGGCGAGGTCGCGACGTAACCACGCTGCGTTGAGCCTCACAGTCTCCAGAGCTTGCTGCACTGATCGCTCGGTGCCGGGAGACTGGTGCGTGCGGAAGAACTGCTCGATTTCTTGTGCAGCAGTTTCTGAGGCAAAGTTTTCCGTTGTCGATTTCACTAGCCGGGCTAATAAAAAGCCACCCTGTCATAAGAAAAGTTTTAATAACATTAATTTCGGTAAATGCTGTAAAAAAATATGTTTGAGCACTTAACTAAACTGTGAAGTACACCAACTAATATATTAATCTTTAAAAATGGCAATTTCAAATACGTTAATTACCTGGTACCGATCCATGAACTGTTGCCAGTGATCTTTAAAGAACTGCCATGCCAGATCGCGACCATTTTTACTCACTGCTACCGATACGATAACAAACACGGTATCTTGAGACCTGACTTCATCCTGAAAAGATGAAAATTTGTATTTGGTTAATTTTAGACAATGTACCTAGCAATGGTATATCAAAGTATGTATATCATTTGCTAACAAAATAAACGAGACCACGGAACAACTGCACAGTGCACACATACATAATATAATATACAACTTGACAAAGACGTGCAAGAGATAGCTTAATTATAAAAATAAACAGTATTTGACACTAGAGCGCGTATGTTGTGTCACTTAGGCTAGCCTACCCACTGCTAGACACAATTTCACCATTATTGACATATTCGAGTATTTAAAATGAGTGCGCTAGTAACATAATTATCGATGCACGTTCTTACCGAACGTTTACTATTAACTACCTCCCTGCCAAATTTTAAGTTTGTAGCACAAATAATGAATTACTTTCATACAAACGTCGTCTACTAATATATATTGTAGATAGATTGGTACATTGGCGTAATTCAAGATGATAAGTTAAATTTAAGCCACTTAAAGAAAATAACTGATTATAACACCTACAATTCTACATACATATATTATATTCTATAGTCCTAGACTGTAGACTACCACGCGCCTGTAAATGATTGCTTTAATTAAATTTAGCCTTTACGCCGTAGAGGTGTGGTTTTATAAAGCTAGGTAGTCACCGATATAGCGAAGTCCAGCACTCGCTTGAGCAGCGCGGGGTCGTTGACCGCGCCGAGCGCGCGGCTGATGCGGTCCTTCTCCTCGTGCAGGTCGGCGGCGCGGTACAGCTGCAGGAAGCGCTGGAACGTGGGCTCGTCCGCGTCCGCCAGCACCGCGCGGTAGCAGGCCGAGCGCAGGTCGGCCGGCAGGCTGCACGCGCCCGATATGTGCTTCTCGAACCTGCAACCGACCGACACGTCATTACAGCTCGACCGATGGCCTTGATTCAGGTCTCTTATTATTCATATAAAATTGAATAAACACCTACAAAACCAATACGTTTAAATATAATCATAATTACCGGCTCTTTGCTTCCTTTATAGTATCAGGATCTTCAAAACTGATCATTTTGTTAAGCACCAAGCTTCGCAGCAATGTGTCGAGATGGCTTTCTTTCTCTTCCGCATCCCAACCTAACCGACGAGTAATATTCGAGAATAGTTTGCGACCATAGTTTTTCAACGGCTTGTCGAGAGGTGTATGTGAAAACAGTGCACTCAATTTCGATAGACAGTTGGAAACTGAAGACCACACTGTAAAGTTTATTTCATTGCTAAAGGCTTCAATAAGTTTCAAAGACTGCAAAAAATAAAATGTTGTAATATAGTAACAATTAAAAAACAAAATATTGTTATTGAAATTGACTTTATAACTGCTTACCTCGGCAGTTTGAGTATGTCCAGCTTGGACAAGGGCAAAGCAGTCGTCGAGGAGACCGAGCCGGTCGAGCGGCGGTAACGAGCCGTCCCGAATCGCAGTCACTAACTGCGCCAACATCGATGCGGGGTAGCGGGTACGATAGTATCCAACCTGTGGGTAACCCAACCAAATGCTTTATATAAATACTGTTTAGCCGGTCACTAAAATGAAATAAAAGCCTTAATATAAATATTATTAATTATACCGAAAATAATTCCATTATCTGTATAAATATAGTAAATTAACACTAGCTATAAATACTACACTTACAACTTTCAAGTCAACTTTATTTAGACAATAACATCTATATATATAAAATTTTCGTTCCCATACTCCTCCGAAACGGCTAGACCGATTCTCATAAAATTTTGTGAGCGTATTGAGTAGGTCTGAGATTCGGCCAACATCTATTTTTCATACCACGAAATTCACGCGGACGAAGTCGCGGGCAACAGCTTGTATTATATATGAATGTTAATCACTTACAGTGCCGGGGTTAAGTTTGACCCATGAACTTTCGGCGACATCTTTCAACACAACTTCTTGCATTCGCTTTTCCAGCACAGCAGACAATGCTACCTGAAATACAAATAGTTTCATGTTAATTAATTTATCTTTATTTTACCAATTACTGGTAACAAAATGGACCAACACAGTTGAGCATGCTAGCTTACCTGTAATCACCAACAAAATGTAATATTACTTAAAATTCTTGAAGACTCGGATTGAAAAGAAGTGTTTTTTTATTAGTTTTTACACTAATAAAAAAACACTTCTATTTATTATATTATAGAAGTACAAAATTATTATGTATATTCAGCTTAATTTAAATGTTTTTGTTAGAGACATTGCGCTTCTCTTCATAAGATATTTACTGAGCTTTATTGTTGCGCGTATCTTTGCACCACCCTAATGTTTACTGGTAGATAATGCCTCAGTCCGCCTAAGTACAGATTTTTGTTACATGAAGTTTAAATAAATAAAAACTTGCTGCTCGTAAGTACTGATATTTTCTGGTGAATACTACAATTATTAACATTAATTTTTATAGCCTTACACAGCCAGTAAAACCATTTAAAGAAATTAGAGTATTATTCTCTATTTCTACGACAGGTCTTAAACAGCTTATAGAAAACTCCAATGGTGAGCTAAAGATAAGCTTCTAGTAACAAAGCACTTCAAGTGTGTCTCCACAGGGCCCATCGTATACATAGGCAATGAAAAATAGCACTCTGGTATACTCATATGTGATCCACATTTACACATCACCACATTCAATGTTGAACATCATAAAAACACTAAAGTACGTAATTATATAAAAATTCACACAGTAAGTAGTCCTAATAATGTGTTATCTTAATAATGACAGATGTACAAAATTTAATTTTGTAAAAATCAACTACAGTTTTTACAAAATTATATTCCTTTTTCTTGATTAATGCAGTCTTGTATTGCAAAAAATAATGTTCATCTAATTTATCATGGAGTAACTGTTAAAATATTAATCTGTCTTAATTTCAGTAATTATAACTAATTACAGACAAGGAAATATAATAACATGTTTTTTTTTAAATTACTTATGTGGATTAGGTCAGAGATTATCTTATCTAATTTCTTTCAACGAATTGCGATAAAAACGGATTTCAATATTACAAGTGTTCAATATTACATTGAAGTCTTTTAAAATGTTATTATGTTTAATTATCACACCAGAAAATATACTTGCGTGCTTATAATTATAAATAAATACATCTGATAATTTAAAGAAATGTAAATATGTATATGCAAATACCTTAGCAGGTTGTTCCTGAGTGGAGATTGTAATAGGCACCATCCAAAGTGTGTCACCGCCTTGGCTACCATCCGCACAGAACTTTTGCTGTGTCAGTTTGAGAACTCTATCTGACCCTCTTTGTTCTGAACTCACCTGGAAATACATCAATTATTACTTAACAAGCCAATCAAGTATGCATTAAGCATACACAACAGAAATAATACTCAATAAAAAAACCATATGGACACTTATAACATCACAAGTCTCACTAACCTCCACAACAGGAAATCCCATCTGTTTAGTCCAAGTGGACATAACAGCTCCAACTGGCTTTTTTGAAGCCTCTTCCAAGGCAGCCCATAAATCCTCTGTAAATGTATTCTTGTACTAAAAATACAATAAATATGATTGTAATACAATTTTAAACAATAATTATTGTTATAGTTCAAAACATTAAACATTTATTTTTACTATTTTTACTTATTTATCTTAACAAAGACTATAATTATACATGACTTCCACATAAATGATGAATGATTTGTGTATGAGTTTTGATTATCACATGGCATATTAATTATGTATAGATCCTAACATAACACAGAAAATGTTACATTCAGATGTAAAAGGTACTATCTACACTAAACTATCAGTTAGAAAATAATAATAAAAAATCACCTATATTTTAGATAGACCTTTTGGCTACTTTAATCATGAAAAAGACCTAACAAAAATGTTATATAATATTTAAACCATCTTTAAAATCTAAACAAATATGCTTGACCAGATGTTTACAAACATGATTCAAATCCACTAGATTCACATACAAGACAGCAACTGCGACTGATTTAATGTAATAATATGCTCTTACTATGTAAATCTACTAATCTACTCTGAGTAATTTTTGTAACATAAAATAATGTTTAGTAATATAGGAATGAGAAATATGTATGGGTTTAATATGCCATAACTTTAGCATCCATAAGTCTTTTGAGTAAAAGTAATATTATTTATTTATTTTAGTTATAGTAAAACATAGAATTATGCTCTATACTATTATACTACAGTATTATAAATGCTATTTTAGCATTAGGGCTAGAAGATGTAACATTAATTTATCCTGTGATACACATGATTATTCACCTGATAACTTTGGTAAATATTATGGAAAGTTCATATGTAGATGCCATGCTAGTGAGATAACTTTATATGACAAGGGTTTAACTATGTCTAACCTAACCTCTTTCATAATTGTAATATGGCACTATAAAACTGTGAGGTAATCATATAGAGTAAATATATTTAAGACAATAATATAATATAGTTACCTGATGTCTTGTGAGATAAATGTTCATTCCCTTACGGAAATCATCATCACCAATGTACCTGTGTAACATGCGTATCACAGATGCCCCCTTGTTGTATGATATATCATCAAATATTTCATCAATTTCTGACGGACTACCCACAGGAACTTCTATAGGATGTGAATTCTTTAAACAATCCAACTCTAATGCCCTGAAATTTAATTATGCATAATAATTTAAAAGTCTGGATAAGCAGTCCCAATGCTCCTAGAATAACAAGAGACATTGCCAAAAAATACATAAGCATTAAAGACCTGTACATGATTATACAAATTCTATTGTTCTGCTGAACAGGGTGAATGACTTTACAATTTTCCAACTGGCAAACCTCCAATGTATAAATTAAAAATTCTTGAAAGCAAAGAAATGATCCTTGCTAAGAAATGAGAGGATAAAATTATTTTTAGTCATTGGTAACCAAGGCATAAGTATAACACTATCTTGCATTTACAGCAGTCATTGTCAACTTTTATTCCATTTTACTTAAATTTATATTCATAATGTACTATAATTATCAATCAAGTAAAATAGACATACATTTCTGCCTAATTAGAAATTGTTATTCTTTTTTATCATGTTAATAAAGCCTGTAAACTACCTAAGGGTTATCAATTTTGCAACTTAAGAAAACCTGGTCAACTGGTATAAAGATGTCCCTAATAGTTTACAATAGTCAGATAATATAGAGCTAAAATAACAATAATTTGTATACCTGATATAATTTTCAGTAACAAATTGAGTCCAAATATCATATTCTGGAAACAGATGGTTTACACAAAGGAACTCAACGAAAGATGCATAGCCTTCATTCAACCAAAGGTGAGTCCACCACTCCATGGTGACAAGATTTCCAAACCACTGGTGCGCCAGTTCATGACCCACCACTAAAGCTATCCACTGCCTCCTTACAGCTGATGTATGTTCTTCATCAACTAGCAAACAAGTCTCTCTATATGTGACTAATCCCCAGTTTTCCATGGCACCAGCAGAGAAATCAGCAATAGCTATCAAGTCAATTTTTGGCAGAGGGTAAGCTATGTCAAAATACTCTTTATAATATGGAAGAACTCTAGCTGCAACTTCTAGAGCAAACATTCCTTGCTTACTTTTTCCCACAGGTGTGTAAACTCTTACTAGAACACCATCACGAGACTTTTTTTCCACAAAGTCATATTCACCAACAACAAATGCTACAAGGTAAGTTGACATTATAGGAGTTGTGTCATAATGAATGATTTTATTTCCACCATTTGTAGTTTCCTCTTTTACAGGCATGTTAGATAAAGCAACACGATCAGCTGGTACCTCCAAAGTTATATCAAATGTAGCTTTGATGGCAGGCTCATCCCAGCATGGGAAACATCGGCGAGCGTCTGTCGCTTCAAACTGCGTAACCGCAGCATAGCGCTCCTCGCCTCCAGGTGTAAGGTACTTGCTGCGATAGAGACCCTTCATCTTGTCATTGATCTCACCATTAAACTCGCAGTACAACGTCGCTTCGCCTTCAGCGAGCGGCTTGTCGAACAAAACAGTCGCGGTTTCGTCCGCAGCGTTAAGCCGCACTTCAGACGGGTTAATGCTAATATCAGAACCACCATCGTGGTATTGCAGCTTTACGCTGGTTAGCTCTAAATCCAAACAATTTAGCACTATTTCACTCGTTGAATTCAATATCTAAAAGGTAACAGATATTATCAGTTAATGCTGGCGAAACACATGGAAAACATTTTTTGCATCGTCGATGATGAAATTTCCACTTACCGATACTTTCACTGCAGTTTTTCCCATGAATGTAAATTTCTCAAGATTCGGCACCAATTGCAAATCATAATGTTTAGGCACCACATGTTTTGGGAGACGCTGAAACTGTTTGTTTTCGGGCATTGTCACTCTTTCTTTCAAGATCTCAAATGTAGGACGCGCTGTATAGAAATACCGTAATGACCGAGTGACAGAGTGAACTCGCGCTCCAACGGCGCTGCTGATACGTGCCCCCCTCGCGCGTCTCAGCCCCCACTCCGTATAACGGTATTCGCTACGTAAGAACTTACAATGGCGACCGAAATAATGTGAACAATTTTCAGTTGGAATTACAAATGAATTACGTATGACGCGTAGTAGTTGCAGCGTCATGGAAAACGAATAACAAAAGTTTTAAATAAGTGAAAGTTATACAAAGGTCTATTTGTTCATACAACAAACAAAATTGAATAAAATTTTGAGGTTATAGTACTGACAGTTTTAGATATGTGTTACTATAGATCAAAATCAATAAAAGGATAATATTAATCTATGATCCTTATATTTAAATTATTTCATTAATTACAGATGTTTTTTTTTATCGTTTCTGTTCGATCAATGTCAATGTTTAATTAATATCATTAGATTTATACGTCTATATCTGTTGACATTTTATTTCAAATATAATATATGAAATTAATATTAATTAATATATGGATTTATTGGACTGGAAACATACTATTTTACAAATATATACAACTTAATTCTAATACAAAATAAAAACAATATATACAAAAATAAAAAGTTAAAAAGCATCAAAGAATTCATCCCCATCGATGTCAACCGGTAACGTGCCCAAAAGACTGGCAGCATTGCCACGTTGAATGGCAATGCTAATTCTTTGGCCAAAAAATGAACCAGCCCTTTGGTCACGTGTGGAGTCGACTAGGCGCTTTGCTAACTCTTTAAACAAAGCACGAGCGCTCGGACCCCATGGCCCAAATGTTTCAACCCCAAACGGCTCAAAAATACAATTACCTATCAGGTTATTGTATTTCCGCCGTTTGAGGGTCTCCGCAGCAGCAGCAGCAGTGCCAGCGCAAATTGCCGAGCCAGAAACATGAGAAGGTGCAAGGGTATCGACGCACGTTGCGTCCCACACCAAAGGCCTTCCCAATTTCCAGGGTAACAACGACATACCATCTGGTCTCTTTCCATCGTCACGTACCAAGCCATTTGGTTCTAGTACGGCTGGTACGCCGGCGGTGACAAGAGCACGACGGATGATGTCATTTAAGTTAGCGTGTCTCGGTATGCGACCAGCACTCCTACTGCAGGATAGACCATGCCGTCCGAGGCTGTCGACTGCTTCACCACAGTGACATCGATGAGGTGCAACACTTGGAGCCCCTAAGCGTAAACTAGTAGCCACGCGGAATGTGTTGTCGTCCAACATTGTTCCAATGTTGGGCGACGGAAGTGCCTGTAACCAAAGGCCCGACTCCCATTCGCCCACAGCCAGCAGACGAGCGCGCTCAGCAGTATTGATTGACGTATTAATCAATTCCTTCCGTATCAATCTGCAGAGCGGCTCGTCCCACTGCCTCTGGGAGAAAAGCTGGTTCGGGAGATCAGTATTTGGGCAAGCTATTTTCCAAGCTGTTACTGCCTCAGTCAAGCACGATACCTCAAAATCAACCAGACAAGAAGCTAGAATTCTTCTGGTTAATTTTTCGGTACTGTGGACTGAGGAGAGAAATGCCGGTAAACCTAAACTTGAAACTGTACGAACTCCTAAACCACCCAAACGGACTGGAAGCGTAGCTTGGGACCACGCTCGGTCGTCCAAGGACATGTTAAGAATCGACGTTAGAGTGGTCCGGATAATTTGATCAATTTAATTATTAATTATTAAATATATAAAAGAAAGTCGTGTTAGTTGCACTATTTTATAACTCCAGAACGGCGGAACCGATTTGGCTGAAAATTGGTGAGAAGGTAGCTTTGAACCGGGGAAAGGATATAGGATTTTTTATCCTGTTCCCGTGGACAAAAAAACAAATTATCAGAAAATTATTTTTTGATCAAATTCGCTTGGAGCTCCGCCATCGGTACCAGGATAGCAGAAGTATAATGTTGGGTACTTAGGTTGGGTACCAGGCTATCAGAAGTGAAATGGAGTTTACCCAAATGCAAATGTAATGCAGGTCAAAATAAAACGCGGGGTGCAGCTATAAAAATGAATCTAAGTTTTCCTTGGTCACATCATCTTCAGTAAGCTGGCTTGCGTTGAAGACTTTGATGAAAAACGTAATTTTGAAAGGAAAGTACAAAAGCGAAGAGTTTTGTTTGATTCCACGAATTTTTATGAATCTGAATGACATGCCATTCGAGGTTACAAGGGTACCATTTCCAGCATTTGCAATGCCGATAAATGAATCGCAAGGGCAGAGCATCTTGGAAAACCATATTTTTCACATGGCTAATTATATTTAGCTTATTGCAATATCGGAAAATCATTAACATTATTTATTTACACACCAGAAAAAAACTAACAATATTGTTTATCAAAAAGCATTACAATAATCAATATGTTTCTGATATATTTATTAATGAGTTATTCCAGTTTAAATAAATAATGATTCTTATGTAACATAGAACAGTGTCTGTCGGGTCAGCTAGTTATATATAAATTCTTAATGATATAATAATTCTTAACTTAAAACATTGATAAGTGAGATATTTGGTTGTATAAAATTTAATATTTTAAACACATCTCAACAAAACTTCTTGGGAAAACAATGTGACTGAATCTGCGGCAATTAAGACGCCCTGCATACGTGTTTTAAGTAAAAGTATGTCATAATTATCTTAAACTTAGCTACATTACTATACCAAACCCAAAAACTACATTGAAATAATTGGCGATAGCTATATTCTGAAATTAATTAAACGATGTGTGTTAGGCGTTTTAGCATGTTTTAGTTACCGTTACCGCCTTAAAGCATTTAACCGTTAAATGCTCTAGGGTTATCGCAGATTCAGCCATTGCTTTCCGAAGAAGTGTTGTTAAGCTGTGATAAGTAAAACACAAAAAATCATAATTTTGCACCTATCAATGGCGCATCCCCTACAATCCTACAATAGCCTACAATAAGCCCCCTCTACGCCATTCTTCATAAATGAAATCGATTTCATAATACCAAGACAAACAGAACTTACTAAGACCCATACAAATACTAGAAACATAGATAAGTAAGTTAATTGTTAGTTGGGGATATTATTCATATTAATGACAACCAAAAATTATTAAATAGGTATTTATTTATCAACTTTATTTAGTTAATAAATCTGTATGGGATATGATATACATACATAGAGTCATAGAGAAGAGAGCAATGACATTTGTCAAAGTCAACAAAAAATTGCTAACCTTCCTTTTTTCTCTTTGAGTGAAAAAATTAAGGAATAAATGGGAATATACTTCACCAGAAAAATATTAGTTATTGTATGCTCGTTAGCAGAAAGCGAGTAAATAATTTGTATGGTAAATGCCTGCGTATTAAAACTTGCACTATACACTTTTTTCGCTAGGTAGTGCGCGCCGGTGAAATTGTGATCATGGCGAATCCGTCATCAGGCGTTGGTAAGATTTTGTTTTTTACTTTAGAGATTTCATTTTGAAGCGTGCTTGTATTGATGAATTAGCAATTTTTATAGAATTCTAGTTGCACTTCACTAATCAGAAACGTTTTTAACAGTGGTTCCTCGTAACTTTCGTCTTCTGGAAGAACTTGAACAAGGACAAAAGGGAGTGGGCGATGGTACCATATCCTGGGGCCTCGAGAGTGATGATGACATGACCCTCACTCATTGGACTGGCATGATAATTGGCCCCCCTAGGGTAAAAATTGGTTTTATTTCTAATTATATACCTGATGTTGTGATATAGAAAATGTTCTGTTTGTAATCTAACTGGTAATTAAATTTCAGACTCCTTATGAAAATAGGATGTATTCACTTAAAATTGAGTGTGGCACTAGATACCCTGATGAACCTCCAACTGCTCGCTTCATTTCTAGAATCAACATGAACTGTGTAAACAGTCAGACTGGACTTGTGAGTATAACATTACATCTTAAATTTATTGTTAGAATTAGTATTTATAACCTTAATTATACTTGGTGCAGGTGGATAACAGACAAGTTCCAATTCTTGCTAGATGGCAACGTGATTACACTATCAAGACAGTTTTGCAGGAGTTGAGACGTCTCATGACATTGAAGGAAAACATGAAACTGTCACAGCCACCAGAAGGAAGCACTTTCTAGTTTATCTTCTGAATTTTTTTCTCAATAGACCCAATCTACCTATTTCACACTTAAATTCCACATCATATTTATATGTAATTCACTTACTTTGTTTCAAAATATTAGGAAATGATATTCACCAAAATTATTTTTGATTTCATTTAAGTAATGCTATGCTAGTGTGTATCTTAGATTTGTATAATTGCATTTATTGTGCTCTGAGTCAGTCTTTTGTGCTAAGTGCAGGATTACTTGATTAAACAATTGTAGATTGGGTGAATAAGTAAGCATTCTTTTTACATAGCTCTTTAATTACCCATTTAGAGGGTAACACCCATTTATTTATCATATTACCTAAATTATTGTGGCCTTTAAAAAAGTTAAACTTGCTTTTGGTATTATTAAGGCTAGTTTTACTGATATCTTGGTTTTAGGTAAGTGGTATTATGCCCATTCTATAATACAACTGATCTTTTAATTCTGACCACTTGAATTGAAAATCTTGTCTGCATTTTAGTTGTTTATAATTTTGGGTGTAATGTATTTTTTAACATGTATGTCATGTCTGAAATGTAAAGGTTACAGTTTTTATTTGTATGTAATTAGTCATTACTGATTTCATGTGACAGAAAATTGCTTAATTTTTTAATAGTTAAACATGATCAAGTGTAAAATATTGTAGGAAATTTTTATTTCTTAGGAACATAAGATAAAGTACTACTGGTTCATTTCGAAGCTTTGCATCAGGTTATATGTTTCTTTCAAACATAACTAATGCATGTAATGCAGTGTCTAAGTGGCTACATTATATCATGTAGCTTGTCAATTTGGGAACTACATAATTCACTAGTTCCCAATTATATCTGTTATGCATGAATTTATTGTTACAAACCAAATGCTAAGTCAAATTGTTTCATAGCATTAAATATTTTTACCAATGTATAACTAGCAAAAATAAATAAATCAAATAACACTGTCATAATTAGTTCTTCTTTTTATAGCCTAGCTTAACATTTATAATAACTATTCTTCATAATTGGTAGGCAGTTTTAATTGCATTCTCTGTGTTGTATTGGATGTAACGGGAAAAAGGTTGCACATTAAACCAAGAAAATCACAATGTTATCTTGAATCTTAATCTTCCAATTGGATAATAACCAACTTTAAAGGCAAATATCATGATGCGGCAGTTATTGGCTATGAATCAATCATCAGCAGGGAGTGAGAGGCCCTTGCTCTTAATGGCTTAAAATATAACTTACATGGAATTTACACAAGCCTGTAACAAATTCAATGGAATCATGAATCCAACATATAGCCTCACATGAATCTTAATCCCGAAATCATGATTTTGTGCATTGGTAAATGATAGTTATATAGTAGTGTATTTTTAGATGGCCACAGCTGCTTTCAGGGTCGACATAGACGAAGAAAGTGGTGGCCCGGGCATTTAGGATCGTATCTCAATAGGACACCATGGCGGCGCCACCAGTCGCGCCACTGTTGTTTGTCGAGCTACCAATGAAGAAACACCACTATTGTCTAAAGGATGTTAAAACGGACGTCGAAGAGTTAACCACCCTCAGAGTAATTACTAAAGCACAGAGAGAGCGAACAAATTAAATTAAAATTGCTTTAGTAATTACTCTGAGTACCCACCTCTTTTGCTATACGTTCAACGCAAAATAAAATAAATAAATTTAAAAAAAGTAACCCCCGACACAATATAAATTATAACTAAGAACAATCTCGATCACGTTAGCTTAAAAGCAATATAATCGGACTATTCGTTTAGGAGCTACGAATTACGATGCTACAGACCAATGCGTCAAACTTATAACACTCGACTGTAAGCGATCAAGAAGAACAATCAATCACCATAGCACGTTGGGTGCGAATGACATTGTGGACGCACAGTGTTGAGTGGGTGGAAGGCATCCTTGGTAGCGGCATTCAGTTACCGGCAACAAATTGGTGGCGGATACAAGCTCATACCAGGCGAGGTACCTTCAAATTATGTTGAATTATTCACTCTACTTATGTCGAGCAGTGAGACGAGTCCTTATCGCTTTTAATCCCTCTACGTCGAGAAAAGAATTCTTTCTCACGTTCGTTCCCTTTACCTTTGTCTTTCACCGCTCGATGTATAGGGAATAATTTATTGTGTTGGTGGCTTGACTGATAGCGCCGCCATGGTGTCCTAATGAGATAAGGCCCTTAGTATATAAACTTGCTTTTAAATTCGATTGGGATCTAGAGTAGGTGAATGAGATGATTCGGTCTAACAAATACAGAATAATAAACCGCCCAGAAAGAAGTAGGTATTATGGTATAATTTTAATTTTTCTAATACATAGTGCATAAGATTAACGCGCACGCGCAAACAGACGCACACACACGCAGTCCGATGGGACAGTAAACCGACACGACCAGAGAAAATATCAGGCAGAGAACCAACGGCTAAATGTGCCTTTCGAAGCACGGAGGGGTCTCCTGATACAAAAAGGACTCTATTTGCTGCTACCTGTGTAAAAGTAATAAAATATCTAACTTTTTTTCAATGTCACGTTTTAGCTAATATCTGTGTCTCAGTAGGATACTTTTTTGGTTTGATAGAATAAAATGTTGCCCTTAAAACCCTCTTTTAAATGAGCTATGTGGTAAACTTGGGTTGGAACTTAATTTTTGGACCATTTTGGTCATTTTCCTTTATTAATCCGGCTCAAACTCGGTGAGGTTATTTTATTTTATCAAGGAGCAGCTATGGCCACCTTCCAGCTAATCATCAGACCCTGGACATTATCTAAAACTGCTCATCAAGACGAATCACAGAGTTACGATGA
The DNA here is from genome assembly GCA_946251915.1 of Abrostola triplasia. Classification (NCBI taxonomy): domain Eukaryota; kingdom Metazoa; phylum Arthropoda; class Insecta; order Lepidoptera; family Noctuidae; genus Abrostola; species Abrostola triplasia. The sequence goes on from OX276433.1 coordinate 7,254,789, forward strand.
CCACCTTCTGTCTCCATCTCAAAAGCACCGTAATATCGTATTGTGACTGAAGTATAAGTAGCTATGCTAAATTTCATTTATCGGTTGTCAAGTGGTTCTAATTTAGATTGCGAGATTTCACCTAAACAAACTAACAGACATACATTGCAAATAAAAGCTTGCTTGTAATTAAATACATCCGTTCATCCCCACTTCATCCACTTAAGGGTGGAATTTCTAAATATCTTACCTTAGTAGATACCTACGATATAAGACGTATCTACTGTCAAAAATACAACGTTCTAGCTCCTGCGTTTTAGGCTGTACGATGATCCATCTCTCCCTTTAAGATAATAGACCCATCACCCACAGTAGAACACTGAACAAAGTAAAAAAATATAAGTGTATAAATGGCCAAAAAAATAGGTAATCTTTTTATTACTTGATAATTGGGTTCAGAGGCAGTAAAAGGACTGTACTGTATGTATGCTTAATTGTAAAACTTATAAACATTTATTATGAAACAGGAAAAAACTATTATTTTTAACGTGGCAATTTTTTTTTTAAGTTAGGTACTATCGGGACATTTTGCGATCGAGGAATTGTGAGAGTGACCTTTCGAGAAAGAGTCATTCTGCATAAACCCTACGCTTGGCAAGCGGCTTGGAGATCGCTGAATTGGTGGTGACGTTACAGAAGACGCTGCTGCCCATACTCTGGATTTTCCCTTAGTCAGTCTTACGACACCCACGGGAGGGAAGCGGTGTTCAGTTATAAGCCGGATACCACTGGACAATTTTTCATCTAGTCGCCGATACTTAACGAATTATGTTTTATAATTCGTTAAACGCATGCATGTCCATTTCGTGTTTGCTGCCGCAACCAATATAAATCACTGAAAATTCTGGGTATCTAATTCCTCTTGTCTCCCATCGCGGGTGAACGAGCTAGAATCCTCGACGGACATAAGGCTTCGTAATGAATTCAGCGGACAGCGGGGTGGTGGCGACAATGGCGCGTTCAAATGTATTGATTTTATATTGGAGTGTTTTCGATAACAGCGGCACGGTGAGCCGTACCTCTCATATTACAATACGCTCAATTCGCATGCAGTAGCATAAAAAAATATTTTGTTCCATTTTTCTTTTTACTTTTAATAATATTTCCAAATAGTAATCTCGACCATTATTTAAATAACAAGCACCGACACAAAATATTCTAGGGAAACAGAGGTACACACACATCCGAATTTACTATTACAATTTATACTTAAGTTGGCACCAAACAGCACAAAAATAGGAAATGCATCAACACACAATTTCTTTTAATCTTTGGTCTGGGTATAATTTATTGCATACTCAGCACCGATAGAGTGCAAATAGATAATTATGTATTCACTTTAGTGTAATACATCGGTTATTTGACAACGTCAACGTAGTGTTGAAGGCATTGTTTTATAATATGTATAATTATATAATGTATATTATATGTAATAACTAAAAGTTACTTATTTATGTAATATTTGAGATAGACTATTTATTTACAACAATTTAAATATGTACATAGATTTTTAAATACACAACATTAACTTACTTAAACAAAATGTAACCATTCTAAAGATGCATACAATCTACTGATAATAATATTTTCACATTCTAATGTTACTAACATTTATGAAATGCTTCAAATATTTAAACGTCAAATTACAAACACAGCATATTATAAGCACAAAATAATACGAATCTTACACTGGTCACGCTAAAAACTGTATCAATTTAGTAAAATGATCCTATTCCATTAGGAGACGGATAGAGTATTTTCTGTCTTATAGATTTGAAGAGTTATACTATCTTGCTATGTTTAAATAATTAAAAACATGGTATAAACCTATGTATTTATAAGTATATTTCACAGACATGAAAAATCTATTTTAAATTGAAATAATTAGCAATAATAATGATAATTAGCAGTCATAATAGAGGTCATAGAGGTAGAAAATACTACAAAATATATGTACCTAAAACCAGTCTGATATCTGCAATCCGAAGCCAGGTGCCACGAAAAGATGTACCCCGTATATTCACAGCGCAAAATGAAGTCGACGACACAGTAGTTTACCGAAAATCCCAGACCTTTTTACAAATTGGGATCTTCAGTTTGCCTGTCGTGTAAATACATAAATGATTGCTTCCTTCAACATCAATAGGTATGGTTACGTATGGTCATGATATTATAAACCAAAGAAGAGCTTTGAGAAGTGTGATTGCTTTACAGAATATACATTTAATAATTTATCATGGACGGGCCATTATAAGGCGCTACAAAAGAACTAAGTACCTGAAAAGGAACCCACGTCTTATATTATTTTATGTAGGTACCAAGTCATTATTTCCTGTCGTTTTTAGATGAACATGACAGGCCAAACTCATTATTTTCTACTGGTTACTAATATAAATAATACAATCAAACGCTGATATCATATTTGTTTTTCTATGGGGTCTTATTGGGCGTCACCGTACATGATTTTTTAGTCTTTATCTCCCCATATGTAGGTACTTACATATTCAACACTCTTTTTATCACATAGGTAATAACTTCAAAAAAATGTCCTTTCCAAAACAAATGATCTCTAATATTTTCAGTTCCTAAATCAATTCAAATCAATTCTAAATCAGTCAAACCGCACTTCGTTGAAGACCTGATTGGCGCAGTGGCTAAGCGATTGGACTGCTGCGCAAAAGGTTGCGTGTTCGATTCCCGCACAGGACAAAAGTTTGTGCGATCCGCAGACGTTTGTCCCGAGTCTGGGAGTTTGTGTATGTGATATTTAATGTTTATAAACCGCACCCACGATACAGGAGATATTCCTAGTGTGGAGGGATGTTTATCTATGCAATCCTCTATTTGTCCACCATAAGGTGGACGCGCACCTAGACGTACCGCAGTTTTCACATTTAAAGATCCTTGTATGAAATAGAATGCAACACCGCGCACTTATTCGCGCCGAAAGTGCTGTAAGTACACGGATTCGACCAGCGCGCGCGCGGATGATGTTATAAAATTCAGCGCCGCCCCAGCGCTGAGTACGGTTCGGTCGGCGCGGATGAGGTCATCCGCATTCAATCGTTGCAATTCGGCGCGTTTCTTATGGATAGGTGCGCAAGACTTTTTAGGTGTTATTTTATATAATTTTTAAAATCAATCTTAAATGAATACTTTTGCGACCCAAGGAAATACCTACTTAGGTACTGACAAAGACGTTTAAATAAAAGACCCATTCGATTTAGACAACAGCGACAGAGGTAATTGCAGCCGTCGACGCGCGTCGACGGCTGCAATTACCTCTGCCGTTGGGAACATGCCGCTCATGTGTAAGAGCTCTAACAATCGGATAAGTCATGGAAACTGACTTGGTCACGTGACGTCATGGACATGAAAACGTGGTTTAGTACGACCACAACGTAACTTACATTGTTTTAGTCCTACTGAACAAACGAAAAATTGATGTATGTTTACACCTAACGCCTCCCTCGCCATAATCAGTCCAATATTGGAACCTAAGGGACCTAGGGGCTTTTCATGTATTTCTCCAGCTAGCTTTAATAGGCGAATAATGATAATAAATTTCTCCAACTTTAGAACTATACACATTTATATAAATATGTAGTTCTACAGTTGGAGAATCTGAGGCCTTTCATCAAACATTTACTCATTTAGCATAGTTACTAAATTACGGTTCGGTTTGAACAGAACGGAATAATATTGTAAAATCTATCATATATTGTCTACTTTTACCAAAAAACTAATTTTAATAATGATTTTTAACTATAAAAAACTTAGTAGTAGTTTAAATTATTAAGTTAGTCGCGTCACATTAATTGTGAATAAGTAGTATTTTGTTCTTCTGACTGTCCGCTGCGCTTCTTGATTTAATTTATTACGAAAGGGCAGGGCCCTTTCTAAGGCTGAGATTTATAATAGGAAAAACTTTAAAATACCAATCAAAATATTGTTACAAATAATATTCTGTCAGAGACTGAAGAGTCTATACACGGTGTTATGATGAATTCTAACCGCTGAACAGATCTAAGAGAAGCAATGTAAAACGCTTGTTGAGAAACTGATATAATAAAAAGAGATAGAAAAGGTGCAAGAAAAAAGCGAATTCTAAGAGTTTGATTTACAATATTTTAAGCTTGTTAGTTTAGTAGGGTTAGTCCACAAATCCCCATTTACTTTGATGGGAATCAATTAGCATTTGTGGATTTTTTATGCCCAATTCCTCATTACTTACTTATTGAGTTAGAATAGGGATTTTATGGACATTCTATCCACATATTAGTTGATGACAGGCATTTGAGGAAAATTCGTGCTCATGGTAGGGATTTGTGAACTTTCTTCCACAAATGCTCATTATAAATCAAGGAGTAAGTTGTGGATTTTTTATCCACAAATCCCTATTGGTGGGGAAAGTTAATGAGGATTCGTGGACTAACCCAAAATACCTTGATGTTATATTGCATCTGTTGTAGCTATCAATTTTTTTATTTGTATTTTATACAAATATAATAAGTTGCAATCATGAGCCTAAAACAATGACATACAAACAAAACAGGTGTTGAAATATACTACTATAGTTGGGAAGTATTTTAGTAAATCATCAGCAATTGAAATTATATAAATGTATGGTCGAACTCTGTAAATTCTAACGAGATGGCAAAATGTTGTGACAAATGTGTGTCAGTTATTATTAATGTACAACCACAAGTAAAACAATTGGTTACCCTCTGTCCTTGTATTACCACTCATGAATTTGAGAAACGCTTAAACTGAATCATTAGAAACCCTGTTTACCTGTTAGGATTTTCTTTATAAAAATACAATGAGTAGAAACATTTTAAATACCAGGTATAGCATAAAATCGACGACGCCACTTGCTTAGATAACGTTACTTTGCTTTCAGGATTACATTTTTATTTGTCGATATAAACTCGGACCGTAATACTCTGCCTAAGGCTGGTATATTTTATAAGATCAACGGTCATTTTATAATAAAAACTCCGGTAATTAAACATCTTTGATCAGGATTATAATCAAACAGCTTTGATTAGGCGGCAGGTGCTTTCGCGGAAACCGTCGCCATAATAATTATCAATCTCCGTAAACTATCCATAATATTGCACCTGGTGTGCTTTAAGACGACGATCGGAAGCAGCAGCACAGGCATTGGGGCACCGCAGCTCTCTCAGTCGCCGGCTACTGCGCCCGCGCATTGGTCGCGGTACAGCTAGCACCGCCCGTGCAGGCGCCGCGCGGCCGCGGGCGGGCGCGGCTAGCAAAGCCCGTTCAGGCTTGCAGGCCTCGCGGGCGCGGCTAGCACAGCCCGTGCAGGCGCCGCGCGGCAGGAGGTGGGCGCGCCGCGGCCAGCAGCCGCAGCAGCGGGCGCCCGCACAGCGCCACCAGCCCGCCGCCCGCCCAGCGCGCGCCGGCGCTGGCTTCCTCCACCTCGGCGATGCGGTTGAGCGAGCGCGACTCGCGCAGCCGGCTCTCCTTGCGGGCCGCGCGCCGCCGCCGGCCGCCCGCCGCGCCCGCAGGCCCCCCCGCGCGGCCGTCGCCCGCCGCGCCGCCCGCGCCGCGCTCGGCCGGGGCGGCGGCGGGCGCGGCGGTGCGGGCGGCCGCCCCCCTGCCGCCCAGCGCGCCCGCGCCGCCGCCGCGCTCCTGACTGTCGCTGGAGTCGTCGTGCGAGTCGCGCCGCGCGCGCTCCGGCGGTCCGTCTGCGTGCTCGGCGGCGCGCTTCTTTTTTTCGGAATCATCGTCGGACAGATCCGAGGACGAACACGAGCCGGCGCGAGCGCGTCGTCGCCGACATTCTAGGCGTTGGCGTCGCGCGGGCGGCGGCGCGGGCGGTGGAGCGCCGCGCGCCTTCGGTTCCGCACTCCCTTCGTCATCCAAGTTCACCTGCGACAAGGTAGAATTCGGTCGGTGGCACGTCCCGGGCGGCGGGCGCCGAAGCCGGGGCTCGCGCGCGGGGGCTGACCTTGGTGGTGAAGGTGTCGGCCAGCAGCGCGGGGCGGGGCGCGGGCGGCGCGGGCGCAGCGTGCGCGGCGCGCGCGGCCAGGTGCAGGCGGCCCTCGGAGCGCGAGCCGCGGCGGGCGTCGGCCGCGCGCCCCCCGCAGCCGCCGGCGACGGCGCCCTCCTCATCATCCTCCTCTTCGCGGACTATACTACACTTTCGGGACCGCTGAAATAACATAGACCAATGAAACACTTATTTAAATGTTATTGCTTTTAAAATTTTTATTTAGATTATCTATGATCTTATTCACTAATTAAATTAATAGAACTTGGTTTCGAATTATTGTTATTTTTATTCAGTGAACCTTCGCAATCCAATTGCCAGCAAATAAACGCTGGCGCAGTGTTAGGTTAATCTTTTATCGGCAGGGGTGGGCGTGGCCGGCTGTCCTCTACAGTTATATAATATAAATTTTAGTTGTCGGATGTCGGTATAGTGAAGTTGTAAACAGGTGCTACGTAAGGGTCTCACCGGAGGCACGTCTTGTGGAGTGCGCGGCGCGGCGGCCAGCGACGGAGGTGCCAGCAGCGAGCGCGGCGCGGACGCAGTCGCGGAGGGCAGGCCGGGCGCGCTGGGCGGGCCTTGCGGGCCGGGCGGGCCGGCCAGGCCGGGGGCGCCGGGCGGGCCGGGCGCGATGCCTCGTGCCACGCTGAGCGCCTCGGGCCGACGCGCGCTGCGAGTGACTTCCTGTCTGACATGCAAAGGAGTGGTCAAATATTTATCAGCTTTACGCTACCTGAAAGGATATCATATTTTTGTAGCAAAAAAGACACTCTTAATTTTTTTTTTAACCAAACTATGTAAAGATACCTCTTAGATCTGAGTTTCCTTTCGGCTAAAAGGTAGTAGGTGGCTGTGATGTGATTGTATTCGTTTTTTTCTAGAGCTTCTAAGATTTGCTCTTTTGAAGCTATGGATCCGTTCACCATCCTTTGAATTATGGCTGTGCGGTCATCCTCTGACAGCTGCTCTTTAGCTACTAAAGGAGTGTCGAAATCTTCTACTGTGACACCCTCGCCGGCCGTTACCCACGGGTCAGTAGCAATTTCAGAGAGTGTTGCACGCTTTTCTGGTTCACGTACAAGCATCCTTCCTATAAGCCTGCAAATAAAATAACCTTAATATTTTTTTCACTAATTAGTTAAATTGAAATCTTTGTGAAAAAACAGCTGAAATTAAAAATCTAAGTGTGTTTTGAAATTGTTTGACTTTACAATTTTATTTAGTTAATATTTCAGGTAGATAATATTTTATAATATCCTGCACAAACATACCTTTTACAGGAATTTGATATATGTTGTGGTATGGTATATTTACAATCCATAATCATAGTCAATGTTTCACTATCATTAGCTTCTTGAAAGGGAGCTTGACCACAAACAAGCATGTAAAGTATTACTCCTAAAGACCATACATCAACTGCAGGTGCATCATATGAATCACCGAGAAGTATTTCAGGTGCTGAATATGCCAGGGAACCACATGATGTTTCCAACTTCTGACCCGGACAAAATTTATTACTAAATCCGAAGTCTGTCAATTTCACTACTCCTAATTTTTGGAAAAATACTACATTTTCAGGTTTTAAATCTCGATGTACAACATGTAACCTGTATAAAAATAAATACATTAATTAGAAATTTATATTTAATAAATTACAAACTAAACTAAATTAATCAAATAAATAAATTACCTGTGGCAATATGAGATAGCCCGAACTATTTGACGAAAATAATCGCGAGCAAGAGATTCCGATAAACCGGATTCATGTCGCATAATATAATCATACAAATCACCACCATCCCCTAATTCTAATATTAAATATAATTTAGTTTGGGTGTCTATTACTTCATACAGACGCACTACATTAGGATGCTGTACTAGCTTCATACAGCGAACCTGAAAATAACATTTTTGCTTGAATTATTTTTGATAGCTAAAAATGATTAAAATTTAATCAACAAACAAAAAATTGAGATCTTCACCTCCAATTTACCTATGGTTATGAACGATAAAATGTTATAGCATGACAACTTACCTCTTGAAATAAATGTGACTTAGAAACATCATCCAATTTACTTTTATCTATAACTTTAACAGCTACTTTCTCTCCTGTAAAGACATGGCGAGCTAGTTTGACAACAGCAAAATGTCCAGAGCCCAGAGTATCCAGTAAATCATATAACCCTGCTATTTTAGCATCATATGCTCCACCACCACCACCTACAGCACCCGCACCAACTCCAGCACAATTATTATTCATAGTAACACCCTAAAAATAAAAAGTACTATTTTATGTGAAGTCAATATTATCACTAACAATAATTTAGGGATAGTTCATCTATAACCTATTAGGAAAATATATTTATATATACATTGCAGTATAGTTTATCTATATTTAAATAATGTGTCAACAAAAATTTATTAAATTCGAGTACCTATCAATTATAACCCATTGTAACTTGAAAAATAAAAGGATAGTAAGGTACTCTAATTGCAATGTTGACACATACAATTTTAAATAATTTTACTATCACAATAATTTACTGCTGCTGAAGCATTTAAATTATTTATCCGATTTCTGTGGCTATTGGGATATTTGTATCTGTATGCCAACCATAACAATATTACCATTAGAATAATTCTAAAGGATTCATGATACCTATATACTGTATTTGTGTATTATTTTCCTGACCTACATTATGAAATGGAATAAGCATAACTGTCCGTTATACAGATAAATGTAAGGCAAGAATAATAACAAATAAACATGGTCTCATTATCAGCATAATACATTAAACAACATTAGGAAAAGTTGCTTACCTATGTAGATTTTGTTTCGCGAGGAAACCTAACACTTGATAAAAATGCAATCAACTGGTTTCGTATAACATAATAAGAACGATGTCAATAAGAAATAACCATTCTTTGCAATTCAATGCACAGTGTTAAATATCTTACAATCCTGCATATTTTTGATATAAAACTTTATTCAAATAAAATAAATTGATCCACAAGAATCACAAATTCGCCATTTCACAAAAATCCGTTCAGAAACAGCACCAAACAGTATACTAGTATTAAGTATAGACAAAAAATAAAGCGTGTAATGACATAGATTATAGTAAAATAAAAATAGACATCCATTCACAGACAGACATTCTGATATTATGATACTGAACTGAAATTTTATTCTGTGGTAGTAAAAAGATACTTAGTACACATTAGACTAAGTTTTGGGCATGATATAGAAATAATAATAAAGTATTATACAAAAATAAAATGAATTTAACTTTAACATTATGTTATTAATGAACACGGCAGAATTTAAATTATTTGTAACATTTATTAGCTCAACGATTAGGCTTAACCATGTCAACTGGTATAAAGATTGAAATGGACTTGGAATGCCTTTAATATACTAAACACGATACATTAAAAATGTTTTATTGTCTGCCTGTCTGTTTGCTTTGTCTAATCTCCGAAATAGCGGAAGGGACCGATTTTGACGGGACGTTCACTTGTAGATTGCTGATATTATAAGGAGCAACCCAGGCTACTTTTAATTATAAAAATATTTAAGGTCCCGCGAAGGAAAAAAAATAAAACCCATAAAATTGTTAACAAAATCAAGTTGACAGTGACACTGACAGTAAAGTTTTGTTGTATGCGAATGTGAATCGTCAAACACCGGTCACCGACTAAAAGTTTAATAGCGTGCAAATTCTTTTAAATTTAACCATTTATTCTGTCCTATCTTAATATTCTGTGTGGACAACCAGTTTATTTATATTAAAATGGTTCTTGCCCATGACATAAATGAAGGTATTAGAACTCAAGATGTTCAAATATCAGAAAATGTTACTTTCGACACAATGCTTCTTTCACCGTATACTTTGGAGGGACTTACTAATTCTGGGTTTAACAAACCTTCTCCAATTCAGTTGCATGGCATACCTTTGGGAAAATGTGGATTTGGTAAGATATATATATTATAGTTTTTAATAACCTATACTTTACTAGAAACCAGTCAAACCTACATTAGATAGCAAATGCATACTCATTCTAATTTGACAAATGTGGTATCATATAAAGCCTCTGAATATAATCACTAGCCTTTATGATGTTACTTACATCAAATTATATTATATGGAACTCTAGAGAGCATTAAGCTATAAACTAAAAAAACTGTTGAACTGCAAAGGGATATGGCTTAAATTCCACATACTAAAAACCCAGAGTCAACAGCAATAAAATGTGTAACATATGGGTTAACTATGAGACATTTTATGGTACCAGAAGGACAACTAGCTTTTGCTGGCGGAGAAATTACACTTATTTTTTCCACAAACCTGACCAAAATATAGGTAATTAATAAGAATTTTAAAAACTAAAAAGAATAAGAGTTAAATGGGGTTTGAAAGTATTTATGAAACTTCAAAACTTGATACATGTTTTGCATATTAATTTAAAAAATAAGAAACTTGTATTTCTGTATTGGAGAACTCAACTCTTTAAAGGCGTGAAAAGGGAGTGAACGTTTTTATGAGAAGTTAAAACCTTGAAGTTGGATATAATTATGGGGCTTGTCGTTTTAATCATGATTGAATGATAATTAGAAATTTTAGTGGTGCCTTAATAGATTTTTATTAAAATACTAGCTGTTGCCCGCGACTTAGTCCGCGTGAATTTCAAGTAAAAACACTGAATGAAATAGATGTTGGCCGATTCTCACACCTACTCAATATGCTCAGAAAATTTCATGAGAATCGGTCAAGCCGTTTCGGAGGAGTACGGGAACGAAAACTGTGAAAAGAAAATTTTATATATATAGATACTAACAATCTAAATGACCGAGAGCGAAGCCGCGGGCAAAAGCTAGTTCAAAATATATAAAGCATAACTATACATATACTACTATATTAATATTATTTTATTTGTATGTATACAAAATTAATACAGCGCAGCGTTTAAAACACCCGTTCGGCGCGTGCTCGTGAGCGACAATTAACACGAGCTAACTTGTAAATACGTCGCTACTGCTTACCGCAAGCTTCCTTTGATCTGTGTTCAAAAACCGATACTAGCCTGGATCGGCGACAATCTCAAGCAAGCCAAGCCAAACACGGGCTAATACCCCGTTTACACGCTTGTCGAGGCTTGCCAAGCGTGTAAACGTACCGTACCATTATGTGTTAAACTGTACGGATTGTCATCGTACCCGCCTGACGAGTTTACCTTATCTCGTAAGCAGTGCCGTCTACCCGCCTAGCGAGTACATAAAAAATGTAGGCGGCACCCTTGTGTTACGGTCAAAATTGTGGCGGTGGTAAATGTGTTAGTTAACATGAAACATTACACTATAATTAATAAAATTTATTTTATATTTCAGATCTTTTACTTGAAGCTAAATCTGGTACTGGCAAAACTGCAGTGTTCACCATCATAGCACTAGAAAAATTGGATTTAGAAAAAGGTTTACAAACAATTATCTTGGCACCTACCAGAGAAGTTGCTGTTCAAATAAGTGATGTTATGAAGTTAATTGGTTTAAGCTACAAAAGTAAGTACATAAAATATTATTTATTCATTTTATGCAATTTTTTTTATTATATACAGCCTCTTTTAGCTGCTTATAATAAAATGCAGACCTATATAATAAACTGCATGTATGTTTTGTATGCATTCTTAGGTCCCAAATTGGTTTGTATACATATTTAAAATCCTGTGCACCAAACAAGTGCACAAAGTAGGACTCCATTCCAAAAGTATTTTCTAAAAGTTGACTTTCGGCATTTTTGTTATGTGTATCGTATAATCAAGTGTAATAAAGTATTGCATAAAAAGCTGTTACAAACAGACACTCCAATTTTATATACGTGTATATAACCATCAGCCATTCAGCGCCGTCCAAATAACAGACTAGTAATATCGATGGCCCCATCGAATAAACACGCTTTGACTCATACTGAAATGTTTTTTTTTGCATATTTCGTTTCAACCCCCCATCCAGTACCTACCTATCTATTTTGTTTTACAAGTTTTCTAATCATACCGCAGTAATAAGCAATGAAACCTTAGAATATAGAACAAACAATGAAACCTTGTATGAAAAAATAAACATGTCTCACAGGAATAAAAATATAAAATGGATTTTCATGATTTGTCTGAAAACTTATCTTAGTATTACAATACAAGTTGGAAGTAATTTCTTTTCCCTAAAAATTATAATTAATAATCTTTTCTCAACCATATTCTTATAAATTGAATTTAATTGTATTTGTTTTACACTTACACATTTATGTAGTTAAAAAAGTTTCAATAGAAAAACTATTTTTCAATCTAGATGTATCTTAGTTTGTCAATATACTTAGAATTAATTTGTTGTTGCAGACTTAAATGTTGAAGTTGTAATCGGCGGCTTATCTTTACAAGATGATATAGCGAAATTTAAGAAAAAAGTACAGATATGTGTTGGTACCCCTGGACGAATGCGACATTTAATCCAAGCTCATCATATTGATGTATCAGCTGTAAGATTATTAGTTCTTGATGAAGCAGATAAATTAATGGATAAAAGTTTTCAAGCAGATATAAACTACATTTTTACAGGTTTACCCAAAGAAAAACAAGTTATTATGAGTAGTGCCACATATCCTGATATGTTAAAGTCTATCATGAAAAAATATGTTAAAAATGCACAACACATATGCCCCAACAGCACAAATATACTCATAGGTATCAAACAACTAATTACTAATGTAAAAAGTAACTCTAATATTGTTAAGCAAACTCAATACCGATTTGAAGAATTACTAAAAATATTATCAAAAAAGCAGTTTAAGCAATGTTTGATTTTTTGTAATTATCAAGTTAGAGTAAGAGACTTGTGTAGGATGCTTATGCGTGAAAAATGGCCGGCTGAACAGTTACATGGTCAACAAGAACAAACAGATCGTTTGGATGCATTAAAAACATTGCAGGAGTATAAATGCCGAATATTAGTATCAACCGATTTGGCAGCAAGAGGTATTGATGCCTCAAATGTTGATTTAGTTATTAATTTTGAGCCACCGCATGAATGGCAAACATATTTACACAGAATTGGACGTGCTGGAAGATTCGGGTCCTATGGTATTGCTATTACTATTCTAAGTGAGGGCCAGGAAGAGCAAAAATTTAGAAAAATTATTAACTCTATTAATAGCTCACTAGAATTAAAAAACTTTTGGGATGAAGAGAAAGGTTATCTTAATGAATATCATTCTTTACCGGAATTATACCATGAAATTGAAGCTACAAATGACAACACTGAACTATTAGATAAATTGACAAATGGAAATGTGAAGTTAGTAAGACAAACAGAATGTTTTGAAACATTATGTAATTCATTTGAGAAGTCAGAAGAAAACAAAATTGATTCATTTGATGAGTTATTAAATAATTTTGAATCTCATAAATTTGCTAAAGAAAGTGATAACGAGTGTTCCAGTTCAACATTAAATTTACAAACTGATGTTCCGCTTAAATTAAACAAGGAACTTGAAGAAAATTTATTAAAAATTAGATACACAATCAGTCATGGCTATGAATGTGAAATATCAAAAAATACTGACCAAGGAAATAGTAAAACTAATTTAGTAACCACATTTAATGGGTGCAATAACAGTAAAACCATGAAACAATATATTAATGATGAAGAAGTCGATTTAGAATCTGATGAAAATCATATACAAATAGCATTATTGGCAGCAGGTCTTCCAACATCTTTTAGTTCTTCAAAAGCACAAAGAAGGAAACCAAAACAGATTCAATCCAGTATGTCGCACTGTAATCATACCAAAAACAATGGTAAAACAAAAGAATTTAAGGTTTCAAAAAGCAATGATACTCTGAATGAGCAGGCAGGGCTTTCGAGAACAAATGGGATTAAAAGAGATGAAAAAAGGCATACAACACGAGATAATAAATCAGATTCCTCTATCACATTCATCTATAGTAAACAGTTAATAGGGAATGACTGCAGTGAGCGAGGAAAGAAATGGAGTCAAAATACCAAACAATATATTGATGGCACATTTAAATGTAAAAAAGATGACCATGCTATAGAAATTAATAGAGATATTAATGAAAAATATAAAATTTGGTATAACCACCTAAAAACGCATGTAGAATATGTTCAAATGTCTCTTTATATATCAGAACTATCTAAGATGTAGAAAAAGGTATTGATATGATCGTATTGTGATTTAAGGTTTTGAAATCTTGTAGAGAATTGAATAGATGTAATAAAAGAAATATAAATATTTTTTATTTAAATTTACCATTTAATTTTATTCAGGTTACATTCTTAATAAAATAAAAACGTAAAATGAAATTGTTTTAGCCTCTTACCTAGGTAATTGATTTGTCTATTATGAAAATGGTGAGCACCATACATTTGGTCAATATAGATAATATATTTTCCAATATGTTGATCACCAATCAACGCACTAGTAGGTTTATAAATATAACCGCTAATGTGTATAATTCAGTTATTCTATAAAATTAATAGGTAATGATATTACATATTAAATCCTGGAATTGTATACAATGTATACAATTCCAGGATTGTATAGAATGCGTGCTGGTCCACTGGCAATGTAAAGTTAAATAGATTTTGGTCTGTATTTCCATGGAATAACAACGAAACAGCCGATTGTTTCAACACATCAACTCCATCTTCTAAAGCAGCGAAACCACGGTTAACTGGATTGTCAATTACTGAAATATATGAATATGAAATAAATAATAGTTTAAAAAAACTAAAAAACACGCTTTTTATCGAAAACCGAACTAAAAAATAGAAAATAAGTTTTAATAAAATTACTTAAATTTAAAAATTTCAATAAATTTAAATTAATAGTAGTGTGAATAAAAAAATATATTTTATTTTAAAAAAATCGTGGGGTGTATGGTGTCAATAGTTATAAATATTTTATTGACAGGTATGAGTAGAGTGATTATCATTTTGATAATATCATAAAAAGCACCCCACGCTTTTTTTTTAAATAAAATATTTTCTTTTATTCACACTATTAATAATTTATATTTATTGAAATTTTTAAATTTATTAAAACTTATTTTCTATTTTTTAGTTCGGTTTTCGATAAAAAGCGTGTTTTTTAGTTTTTGTAAACTATTATTTATTTTCTAATTTTTTTATCAAATTAGTGTATTGTCATCGGTCCTCGATAAATCTACAAAGTTTGAACGAAATCTAGCCGTTTAAAGTGGGTCAAAATCGCGCCACTCTCGATATTGATGATTAATTATTGTCTATTTTGGAATTAGATGACGTGGCGTAACCTGTCCTAATATATTATTATTATTTTATAGAATACTGAATTATACAAATTACCGGTAACATAAACACTTAAAGGTGTTGTTTACGGATGGGATGGTTTAGAGTTGTTTTTATTGGGGTTTCGAAGTCAACAAGGAAGTATAATAGTAATAACACCATAACTTATATAATAATATTATATATCTGCGACTGTGCCAATCCGGTCGTCAAAATGATCTCTCTTTTCATTCGGAAATTAATATTAAATTTTCTCGAAGTGGCACGAACGCTGGGTGAACAAAATAAAAAAGTGACTGAAAATGATACACGAGATTCTTACAGTAACCTATTGTTTTATTGACCCTCTCTCGACTTACTTTCTAACCAATCAAATTATTATAAACTAGCAATTCCAAGAATGTGTATTGAAGAATGCCTACTTGATATAGCAAAAAAAAAACAGTAAAAATGTGTCTGAAAAGACACAGATGTTCATGATTATATAATAACTTTATGAATATATATTTAAAAAATCTTTGATTTGTTGTTAATGTTGCCTTAACGCGACTTACAGAGTACCTTTAACAATGCCTGATTCCAAGATTCAAATAGAAGAAGAAGACATAGACACAGTGCTCAAAGCGAATTAAATAAGATTATTATAGGACCAATTATTACGATTTTAACGCGTTAGGTATGTTACCAAATATTAAATATTACGCTGTATTAAAATAGAAAAATACGAACAACAGGCACAAACCGATTGAGGACCAGCTTCATGCCCAGGGCAGGTACAATAAAATTGTACATTGAACATTTTTAGATGTGTCATTAAACTATTGGATATTTATCCATTGACTAGGTGTTGACTTATGTAATGTATCTTTGGGGATCGGGCACAAAGCTTTGATTTTTCTTCCATCAAAAGCAAAACTCCGTTAACTATACTTCCAATTCTGGATCAGAAATTACAATTGAGGTAGCAACTCTACTACGAGATAGATCTGCACCACCTCAGACTTCTGATATTCTATAAAATTTGGTACCTATTATAATGCATGACATATGAGATCATTAACCACTAATAAAAAATTCATTTCAAAATCCACAGCACTATTTAGAAAATCGCGAATGAAGATGATTTTGCTGATTTCGCGTTTTCTTTTCAATTCTGTAAAAAATCCTTAAAAATGGCGTTAAAGCTTGGCGATTTTTATAACTAGTCCTTCTTTTCATGTGTTTCTGAAAAAAAAATTAAACATGAATGTAAATAAAATAAATAGGTCCATAGTATAGATATCTATAGGTTTATGAAATCACCTTGGGTTTCCTCTTCTTCCGCATCGAGTATATCAGCACAGCAAACTGAGTAGCATATAAGAGATAAGAATCCAAGGGGCAATCCAAACACCAGTGCTGTTAATACTGGGTTGCCACGCCACATATTTGTCAATGTGGTCCTTGCTTCATAAAAGCCCCTGTATAAACGTACTGGCCAACTGTTCCCTCCATATGTCTGCAAATATGCATTTAATATGATGAAATTCTATGTAAGGATAAAAAAAAAAGATAGATTTATTAAAAAGTATACCGGTGCAATTTGATTGTGTATTTGGTCAAGGAAAATTGAAACTGCTTCTGGTGTCATAAGAACTGGATCATCATCAGGCATGTGGTGGTGACCAGTAGTAGAATTTAGCACCAATAAATGTGGAACAGTTAATTCAGACATAGCTATTGAATTCGCCAATTCTGGAGTACCCATCCAACCAAATTGAAACTTGTCATGAAGGTCCCGTTTTCTCTTTCTGAAAAATATATTGAAAAAATAATTCTCACATATTATGCTTGTGAATAAAATTCTATCAGTCCAATGGTTAAAAGAGTTTTTGGTGAACTAATATGCTTATCACTAAATATTAAAATGAATGTTTTTAATATCAAAATAGGCTTTATTACAGCAATAATTGATCAATTTGTAAAATCTTTCTCTTTATGGCTAGACACGATTATAAGTAACTTAAAAAATATATGCTTGCAAATATGCATGAAAATTGGCAAAATAATTTATAAGAAAGTCGCGTTATGGATGGGATAGACAACAAAAAAGGCGCGTTTGCACTAGAGGATATGTCGCGGAGATATTATATCGCCCAATATTCAGGCTTTGCGATTTTGTGGGATAACGTCGCTCGACATTTGCCTTGTTCACGCTACCCAAGTACCCAGTGGTGAATAGTGTGTCAGGAGATTAGTGTTGTTCAGTGCGACTTACATAAAGCGACTCCCGTCCTCACTATTCAACTGGTCGGGCGCCTGTCGAGTGACACGGAGGTCGCGCAAATCAACACTTGCTGAACGACAACTTGCGACCCCTAGATGTCGCAATCGACGTCGGGTGACATTGCGAGTCAAGTAAATCTAGTGTCAAACAATAGTTAGCCGTTCGCCTAGTGAAAACGCGGCATTAGCAACCTACAGGCTAACCACCACATACTTAATTTTTAGTATTTTTTTTTTTAGTTCTAGGAGTGGATAAATAGTCATCTACCTAATGATGTAGGAAACAGGATAAAAAACATGAATTTTGCCGTATATTGTAAGCCATATTCGAAATCCTATATTAGCTCTTAACACATTCAGTGCCCAGCACCCGGCTCCCGGGTCGAGCGAAAATTCGTTCGTGTGCCCACAACCCGCCTACCGAGTCGTATCTATACGTAGCTATAGATGAATTGTCGCCATGCCCAGCACCCGCCTACCGGGTGCAAATCAAGACACGAGGGCTGCCAAAAATACGTAGTTTGTAGTTAGGTTGAATGTACTGTGACAAATTATTAATACAAATTATATTTACGTATTAATATATTGAACTACAAATACAAATCTGGCAATTAATAATAACCCGAAATACATAATAATAACCCGAAATCCTTATCTATATTACCTGAGAAAACTCAGGTAATATAGATAAGGATTTCGGGTAGGTATTCCGAAACAAAATCACAGATAATGTTTTCTTTGTCGCCTTTATTGTGGTTAAAAATATTATTTGAATGTAATTTAGTAAATTAATTTAGGCAGCCCTGCGCTCTACTGACAACTTTTTTAGTGAACCCGGCTAGCGGGTGCTTGGGCGTAAGGGTCCCGTTACATCGCTATCGCGCCGATGGACTCGGCTGTCGGGTTGTTATGTATTTTTATCTAACATTTTCGGGCCTGCGGAGTTTATGATGTAAAATGAGCTTGGCAGTGAAAGTGTTAAAGTTAACTGGTTCTGCAACAATTCCAAATTCAAATTATATTATAAACTAGCTGTGCCCGCGACTCCGTCCGCGTGGATATTCGGAAACAGCAATAGTATTCTATGATTGTTTTCTCACCCGGACTAAGTGACACAATATATGTATGTCTTAACTATAATATGACATTGACTATAATAATATAGTATTTTGTAACACTAACGCAAAAATTGGACGGTGATAATGCAAATTAGAACAATTCTGTCGTACATGATTTTGGCGAATCCTAAACCGTTTACGCAGCGCACGCAGGGGAAGCTGTCGAATGGAAAAAAATCAACCCGATTTTGAAACATTCTTCATTGGTGCTCCGCTCCCATTGACCGTAACGTGATGATATATAGCCTATAGCCTTCCTCGATAAACGGGCTATCTAACACCGAAAGAAATTTTCAAATCGGACCAGTAGTTCCTGAGATTAGCGCGTTCAAGTAAACAAACAAACAAACTCTTCAGCTTTATAATATTATTATATATTATATAAAATATAAAAATATAAAATATTATATATAAATATTTAAATATATAATTATATAATTATAATATAATAATAAGTATTAAGTATTATAAATATACGAGTACTTACTTGATTATACTCTCAATCATATCTTTAAAGTCCCTTTCAGTTTGAGTAATTTCATTCAACTTATTTTCTGAGACAATAGCAATTACAATGTATTTTTCTATATCCATTAGCTCATTAATATTTGTTCGTGTAACTTTCGGGAAGAACCCAAACCTTTCGGTATTTATCCATTTGTCTAATGTTACATTTAAGGCCTCTCTATCTTCAAGTATTGCTGGAGTAGCTGTGAGGAAAAAGTGATTAGTCGAAAAAGTTATAAATATGAATAGAATTTACTGGTATTGTGCAACAACTTTTTTACTCTTTGTACATGGATATGTAATGTAAAATAACCTTGACCCACCAAATTTTAAAGCTTACTTTATAAAAACAAAATATGTACCATCAAAAAAGTAGGCGTCATCCTCTTTATATACAAATACAGCAGTTTCATTAGGAATCTTAACATCATTCTTTAGTAATTCATTTGACATAGCATAAAACCATGTATATGGTTGATACTTTTCAGCATGGAGTGTAAACATCTCCTGGAAAAATGTTGTAAATATTAATAAAGATAGTAAAAAAGTGTTTAGCATGCATAACCCATAACACACATAAACATAACATAACATCACGCCTGTATTCCTCGAAGGGGTAGGCAGAGGTGCATATATAGTACACCCACATTTCGCCAGTTATGTTTTTAGGTCCCAATGTAATAGGGGGCGAGCCTATTGCCATCAACCAGGCACAAATCCAGACTCCGTGCTGCTACTGAGAATTACCTAATGGAAAAACTCAGTAACACTTTGCCCGACCCGGGATTCGAACCCAGGACCTCGTGCTCAGCAGTCGCGCTTAGCAACCACTAGACCAACGAGGCACCCATAACACAAAGTGGTGCATATACAGGCTTGTTTTATTTTATAATAACTATGGTAATTAGAGGGGGGCAAATATAACAAACTTACCTTCGCATTTATATTTTTAGTTAAGATTAAGTGTTTTGTTTTACCTGTAAGTTTATTTGATTAAACTGAGTAAATTAATATTTATTAACTGCTTACATCTAATGTAACTAGATACTGGATTTTTTTTTAAAAAGTCAATTTTTATATATTTCTGACTTACCCATAATGGCCCTTGTTGTTTTCCAACATATCCAAAGAAAACTGGGTGCGTTTCTTTTAAATAACCAAGACTGTCGGCTTGTGATACTCTTTGAATTGCTGGCTGAGACATACGTAAAGCATAATTCACCATTTCTTCTTTCACTCTCTCTCCAACATACTCACGGTGATAGGGACCTTTTATGCTATTAAAAAACATAAGTATTGCAATTAAGATTATTAGGTACTAAAGTACTGATAATATAATGTGTGAAATACCTCAAATACTTACAACATTATGGTAGGATATGCTCTAACTTTGAAATGGGTTGCAACAGCAGTAAATCGAGTACAATCAACCTTTGCCACCTTAATTGGGCTGTTATAGAGTGATTGAGCGACATGGGCCCAGATCGGCTCTATTCTACGACAGTGTGCGCACCATGGCGCATAAAACTTCACAAACCACATGCCTTCATTGCTTATATCGACGAATTTGTCACTTAACTCTAGAACCCTAGATGATGAAACTACAATAAGAACTGAAATATAATAAATACATTAGTAAAAACAGGTCTATACTTTCGTGTATGTGATTTAAATATGCGAATTTAAACAAAATCAGTACGCTTTATAAATCCATGAGTAGTCAAATTTTAAAATGCATGTAACTCGATACAAGTTGTATGTAAACATCTGACCTGTTAAAAACATAAAACACTGTCCAGTGAAAAAATTCATGATTACAAATTTGATAGATAGGATAAAATAATATCATGTCATAATAAATAAACGCCGAATTTCTTTTTCAAAATCCAAATCGATATTGTTAGAAATTTTGACAGCATGAACTGTATGGTGTTTATTTTTTTTTATATTCTGAAATCGGATCATTGGATATTAGCTTTGTGTCAAAACAAAATGTGGTCTTTTTCAAGTTCATAATTAAGTTGAAATTATAAAACAAAGCGTAATGTTGTTGTTTATTCATACAAAATTAAAATAAGGTAAATATATCATTTATTCTTCAACCCATGGTGGGTATGTGCATGGGTTAAAGTATCAATGATATAAGTCACGAGAAAAGAAACCGTGCAGTGAGTTTTCACAGTTAGTGCTTAGCATTATTCTCTTAATTTGCTTAAACCCTTCAACGGGCGAGTATGATTAGGCTAAGCATGCGTAGCGAATTTTATTCTTTTTGATTCTCATTACATCTGAACGAATATTATAATGGATGAAATACATAATATACTTTATTGACGTGAATATATTCAGGAATGCTCGAAAGACTAAAAAGAACTTTCATTTCATCAAGACTGAGCATTCGCATTGACCATAAAGTATTTTTCTAGTACCGGGTGCCGGGTTGCCGGGTGAGTAAGTAGGGGAAAGGATGGCATTGGCAACATTGTTGGGTTGTCGTCGTGCGTGGATTCTCGGTTTGATTCGTTTCGTTTTCCTTTTACAGCTTTATTATTTTCAAATACACATTTTATGGTAGTAAAATCAGAAGTACTATAAGATTACTGTCTGTAGAACGTATGAACATTATAATTGAATAATGAAGTGCTCTGTGCTTTGATATCGTGATAGTGCAATTTTGGAGGTAAAATGCCCGCTTCCATTTGCGACCCAGTAACAAGCGCATTGCGTTTATCTCTAACGCCAGACGAATCACAAAGTTCTTCATTATTGGATAGCAGACTTTATTCGTCAGCCAAAAGCGTGCTTCTGTCTAAAATTGAGTTTGAAGAATCTGGTGACTACCAGAGCAATGTTCTTGATGGGCTGAAATCTAAGTACGTGGTGATCCGACCAAAAAAACCATTACATGATAATAAACTGCTTAAAAAAGAGTGCAGCGTAGCAGGCCAAGCATCAGGTAAGGAATAATGTTACAATTATATTATGAGTGTACTGTTGTTTGTTATCTACATGCGCGATAAGATCAGTTTGTAGGTTATATCTTATGGTTACATGTCAATAAACGTCATGGTAACATTTAAATAACTCTGTATTATCTAAACATTTGTCGTTAAAAATAAGCATAAGGTTATTCTCAAATTGAAAAGATTCATACAACTTATCATAAAATGTCATCAGGAGAACACTCCTCTATGAATACATAAGAATGTTGTCCCAAGAATATGATTGTTACCTTGTTAACTTGCAAGTAGTATAGCTAAAACACCTTATAAACATACAGAGTAAGGTATACCATGTGTAAAGACCGTTATTTATATTGTAGTTGGTATTGTTTATATTGAAATAGGTACCTATTCAAAATTTGTAATATATAATTATTAAATATAATAATTTTTGTGGCCTACAATAACTGGCAAAATGTGGGTGTATGTTATGTGCACTTACATTTTGTTATGTTATATTTTTATTATGACATGAGGTACAACATTTTAATGTATTCTCTCTCCTAATGAAGTGCCAATGTTGTATTATATTGTGTATTTCTTTTAATATAAATAATACATTTAGATTCTGCTTTCTTAACAGACTCTTTTGACTTCTCAATATTAACTTACTAAATTGTGATATAAATAAAAAACAATATAAACCTTAAATCAATGGGTATACCTAAAGGACTGGCGGAATTGCCATGTTGAATGGCAATGCTGATTCTTCGGCCAAAATATAAACCAGCCTTGCTATATTAATTTAGTTACATGTTTTTATAGATGTGACATAATCATGTTGTTTATTTTTATATATATTGAATGCATTGTATTGAAAGAGATATATAATTATGCTATCACATTATGTGTTATATAGAAAATATTGTTTATTACTAAAATACAAGCTTTTGCCCATGGTTCTTTTATTGTAATATAATTGAATTTTGTCTTGCTTCAGAAAATACCAAAAATGGAGAAGAAGGATTGCCTAAACCTAAAAGGATTCTATTCCCTGTTGAAAAGGTTAATTTAGGATGGCAAAATGCATGGGCGGCTGGTGCCGGCATGCAAAATGTGGGTAACACATGCTATTTGAATTCTACCCTGCAGGCCCTGTTTCATGTGCCTGCACTTGCCAATTGGCTAGTCATGGAAGTGACACATGCTGAGAAATGTAATCAACAAGGTGAGCTTTTAAGTGATGTTTTCCTTATTATACATAACAAATGATTTTCATAAACACTACTTAGTGTATATGATCAGAACAAAACAGATCCCAGGCAATATTATTTTCAACATTCATATCTTTAATAAGTGTTACCCAAATCTAGATATTGTGTTGCACAAAACATATATTGTATCTATAACTTCTTTTAGACAAGTAAAGTAGAAATTGACAAGGACTGCTATGTTCATTGTATTTTTACAAACATGATAATAATTAGCAATAATGCATTGAAAGTATTTTAATTTAATGTTTTACAGAAGCCTGTGTCATATGTGGAATGCGTGCAACATTAATGGCTACTCAGAAAAGTGGTGGGGCACCAATCAAGCCTTGGCAGGTATACTCCAAGCTTCGCCTTATATGCAGACATTTGACTCCAGGTAGGCAAGAAGATGCACATGAGTTTTTAAGGTAAATATTATTTCATTTTTATTTGTAGAATAAGTATTAAAATATTATGTTGCATGTGTATATTATATTGTTGTATATGTTATAGGTATTTAGTGGAGGCGATGGAGAAATGTTACTTAAACAGATTTGTAAATGCTGACAAATTAGACCAATACAGTAAAGAGACTACTCCTTTGAATCAGATTCTTGGCGGGTATTTGCGCTCTACAGTTCGATGTCTTGCTTGCCATCATCTGTCAACCACCTATCAACATTTTCAGGTAAGTCAGCAATGATAACAATTTATTTATGACTCAATTGGAGCAGTGAATAATTGCTGTATAGAATTTTTGAAATTGAATTGGACTATTGTATGTATGGAACTTTTTTGTCACCCTTGGCATAAAGGAAAACATTTCATAAATAAAAGAATATGTAATTATGAAATGGGCAACTATTGCAACACGAATTTTGTATAAATATATATGACTTTTCTTTCAGGACTTGCTTTTAGACATAAGAAAACACTCTACACTAGATGAAGCTTTAGACTCATTTTTCTCACGTGAACGTTTAGAAGATTTAGGTTATAAATGCGAGGCATGTAATAAAAAGGTAAATATTGTAAATATTTTGTATTTATAAATTACATTTAAAACATCCCTTCTTTCTTCTTCTTCGAGAGAGAGTCATAATAGGTGATGTCCTTGTATGCCTGATGAAAGATAATAGGTTGCATGGTGGTGTACAAACTTCTGATAATTAAGTAAATGGTTGGGAGTAAGTGTGAATTTATCATAGTAACGAGACAAATGGATGTACATAGTTATCTATTATGTTTGTTGCATATCCTTTTGTTTTTAAATCAAATCAAAATCCTAATTAGATTGGGTATTGGTAGTTGTGCATTAAATTAATTATATATATATAAAATGTATGATTTCTGTTAATCTTAAAGGTATCTGCAACAAAACAGTTTTTCGTGGAACGAGCTCCAATGGTTCTCTGCATAGCCCTGAAGCGGTTTTCATTAGCTGGAGGAAAACTTTCAAAACATGTTCAATTTAGAAAAAAGATCACCCTTAACAAATATATGTACAACAAAAGTCATCAACAGCTGGTGAGTTTTAATTTGATCACGATCACTCTTTCTCACAATTTCATTGACATTTTATAATTGGCCTGTAAATTCATCATTATATATAAAATTATTACAATCTTGGTTGCAAGAACTGACTGAGCCCACACTTCTAATGTTGTAAGAAAACACAGAATCTACAGATACTACTCGCTACATACCAATATTATTAATCTTACAATTTACTGATGCAGCATGTTTTTAGCTTAGGATTGAAAGTATAAATAATATTTTTGTTTCAGTCATATAAATTAGTTAGTTTAGTCACCCACCTTGGACCATCGCAGAATTGCGGTCATTATACTGCAATAGGACAGGCACCAAATGGTAATTACTACCAGTTTGATGACAGCTGCGTCCGACCCCTACCCCTGTCGGCGGTGCTAGGCACTAATGCGTATATTATGTTCTTCGAAAAAGACAATGCTATGGAAGAAATATCCACTGCCTCTGCATCTACCTCAAGTGTTGTGTATGGACCACAGCTGCCAGACAACATACTTAATAGGGAAAAGAGTCCTTTAAAACTGACTTTCTACAGAAGTGATGAAAGAAAGCCAATTCTCCTCAATAGCACTTCAGTAGAAGTTCCTAAGCCAGATGTTAAGCCTATTATATTAAATAGCACACTTGGGAAGTCGACTGAGTCAAACAGTTCTAATTCTGAGCCATGGGTGGTAAAGCAAAATGGTGAAGTAGAGAAAATAGTCCAACCACCTAAAATTTTAAATGGAATAGAAAAAGTAGTTAATAAAGTAGAAGATGAAAAGAAAATAAGTTTCGTAATTAAAAGACAAAACGGTGATGAAAGCCAAGTAAAACCTAAATTATCAAAGAGTGAATCTGATCTTAGGTCTACGATTAGTAACTCAAAAGGCATCGAAAAAACTGCTTCTCTAAGCAAGTTGGTCAAGATGCCTAAGTCACCCTTAGAGAAGTTAGAGGAACAAATGAACAGAAGCGACTCGTCTGGTTTATCACCACGGAACGGTTGCATGGGGTCAAGACTGGTCCCGTACGACTCTGAGTCAAGCGGCGACGAGCGAAACGACAGGTTGAGCGAGGACGGGCTCAAAAGTCGGCCCAAACCCAGTCGCTGCGAGTCACCGCGCGCGCTCGTCGTCACCACCAAGAGCATGCACCACGCCTGGACCGTCTCCAGCGAGAAGAGCGGGCCGCTGCTCAGCCCGAGCCTCAACGGTGTCACCAACAAAAAGTTAGTACCCTGAATTATATGTCACGAATTTGTCGGCCGTCCATAGTCGCCCGAAGTGTGCGAGTAGTCTGCATCTGTGAGAAGGGTAATCCGTATAGATAGATATTAAATAACATGTTGACTTTTATATTTTCAGAGTAAAAGAAAAGGAGGAGCGTCGTGCGGAGAATGAACAAAGTCCAAACACAAGCGTGAGTAGCATGTCGCCGCTGAGTGACCGGAGCGGGGCGGGCGTGGGCCCCGGCGCAGGCGCGGGCGGGGACGCGGCCGCCGCCCCGCCGGCGCCGGCCGGCTGCGCGGCGCCGGGGGCTGCGGCGGCCGGCGCGGCGGGCTGCGCGGCCAGTAGCGCGGCCGGGACTGTGGCCAGCAATGCGGCCGGTAGTGCGGTCTGCATTGCGGCCGCCCCGCTAGAAACCCTGCGCCATCTGCAGACCGCGTCGCACCGCGGCTACGGTGCTCCCGTCTCCTCCTGGAACGGAAATCACAGCGCCCTTTCACGACAGGTATGATACTTCCTTATCTGAAGCTGATGTAGTAGTTGTGACTGTTTGCTCTCAGGCATGTATATTCTTAGTCAACAAAATTAAAACACTTTTACACTGATAAAAAAAATCTTAACATATATTTATAGTCGACTTCGACATGGTAACTTACTTGCAGTAGATAATTTGGCCATTATGATAAAAATAATTTGATAAAAGGTGTTCGACGAAAGGCGAGAGGAGCGTAAGCGGGCTTTGGACGCAGCGGACGAGATGGACCGTGGCCGCAACAAGAAAGTAAAAAAGTTTCACCACTACAATCGTTTCAACAATAGCAGAAATGCATACAATCCTTTCCAAGTAAGAAAAATATAATTTAAAAAAATATTTAGCATAATACTAATAAATGTCGTAAAATTACCAATATAAATTAAACATTGGTCCCCTATTCATAAACATGTCAATTTTTAACCAAGGATTAAATTATAGCTTTCACTGTCGTTTGAATGTCCAAGAAAAGCGATATTATGTCAATAGTTTTGATACGGGCTTAAGATAATGCCGATATGTTCCTCGTAATGATAAGAGGAATAAGGTACTTACTATAACTATAGCAGTATTTTTTTCAGACTTTTTTTATTGAAACGGTATATGGTGTACTAGGTACAAGTAGTAGTCCGGGCCTCTAAACTCCTTATATACTAAATTATAAATGACCTGAATTTGGTATGCAAAGAATTTTACGCATTTATTCATTTTTTGCATTTATTCATTTTTTTTAAACACATACTGTATTTATTTAGGTTCCTTGTAATACATCATGTAGTATTGGCTTAAAGTAAATCCACATTCATGATATCATCACATAAATTGGTTTCAGGAAAAGCAGAACAAACCGCATTGGGGCGGGAACTTCAAATATCGCAGTGAGCGACGCCCTTCTCACCACTTTAATAAACATCACAGCAATAAGTACAAAAGATTTAACAGGTAAATGTTATTATAACAGTAATTAAGTTAAATTACCTACCTTAGACCTTGATTAAGTTCAGAGCATTCGTCATAACTAATTCTTTTAACTTAATTAAGGTCTTTGTAATTGAGCTAAAATGGTTAAAGCTAAAGAAAAATTTGTACAATGATCACTAAAGGGATATAATTATTATTATTTTCAGGTACAGTAATGGTCACCACTACCCAAGGCATCATTGACCCGCGGCTGGATTGTGTCCACTTTACTGTGTAAATAGATAGCATATGGACTTAAAACTCATAGTTGAAATAAGCCTTCATAGATACGAAAATAGTTACAGATACGACATTTATGGAGACATTGTTTTGCTGCCGACCATACAGTCCAAACTGAGCAATAATAAGAAAGTTAGTATTATTATTTTTGTAGTAGAAGAGTATTTAAGAAATATTGAGTAATATTGATTACTGCCAGCCTATACCCATAAACGCTAATAGTGACCTCTTGAGATGTTTATTGTCTATAGTAATTGTAGCCAAATTATAAACGTTGTGATTTAAGAAATATGTACTAACTAAATGCATGTATTTCTACAGAATCAAAAGGATTATTTGTGCAAATAGTTAATGAAATATTAAGTTCCATTGTATTAAGGATAATATTAATAAATTGGCGCAAACAATAGTAATATAGTAAGGACTAAGCTTATTTATATCTTCAAGCCTTATAAAGTATAGCGTTTGTTTGTGTAACCCACACATTGATCTAAGAGCAGAAGACAAGCTGACATTGGTTTCGCGCGAAACAGTGTTGTTGTTATACTAGGATTAAAGCAATGGGTTGGCATACTGTTACTCTGTGCATTTTTATTTATTAACCTCTATAGACTACATCAATGACCAAATGGTTTTGTGTAGTGGTTTAACAACAATTGTAATGCTCAGCCCATTAGCTATCATATACGTGATTTTATATATGTATGATATTTGTTTTTAAATTTTTAATTCTACTGAATATAATATTTAGGGGAGGGGGCAGCTGTTAAAGAATGAGTTTATTTTACACTGCTCAAATTGTTATTTAAGTTTTCTTTTGTTGACCCCACATTAGTATCTGTAATATGACTGAAAGTAATTATGTTTTTGTTTAATTACTGTTACCTTATAAATATGTAATTATTTTTCCCTGGTAAACAAAAGTACTCATTACTATTATTTATAATAACTTCCATTGATGTCCTTTAATTAAGAATTCTATCCTCTATGTACCATAATTGCAGTCATTACAAAGATACTGATTTTACTTATTGTTCAGTACATGTTTTTGTTAATGAATGTTACTACCCATACTGTTAATAGAGGGCATTGCTTTATTGGAAGGATAATAATTGTAATTATTTAGTTTTATTTACAAAATAATGCTTAATTGTTTAATTAAATCGACTACAGTTATTTAAAAATCTATCTTGTACTGTTGACTGCCATAACTTAATTGACTATCTGTTACTCGGAAATTGTTTTAAAGATAATATCAATATATTTGTAGTACAAGGAGGGGAGGCGGGAGATTTATTTCGACGAGTTATTAAACTATTTTATGTATTTATAGAACACTAAAATGGTGTCAGTTTAAAAAAGCAATAAATTGTATTATAATGGCGCATACTATTTATAGTTAAAATCTAAAATCTGTGTTAATTAAACGAGACTTCATCACGAAATTGTTTTCGGCTACCTAAATTGGTATAATAAATATTATATGAAACAGTGTTTGTTGCGGAAAAAATAAGAATAAATTATGTTAACAGTATAAAAAATTCTTAGAATGATGTGGTTGTGATGTTATCTGGTTTAAATCGCAAGATTTGGAATTCAGGTTAAAAAATTATATGAAACCATTTTGGTAAGCCCTTATGATTTCAGTTTAAAAATTTACTTAGTGAAGCATCGTTCGGCGCAATATAAAAGTGAGAAACAAAAATATCACAGGAGTATCAAGCATGTTTTATTTAATAACCTCAAACTTTCTTTATTAAACGCAACCGAGCGTTGCATTGCAGCACGGTCGCGGCACCCGGATAGTGATCGGAATGGTACCTACCTTAACAACGTGGTAAAAGTCGATAGTTTGTCCAGCAGGGTTGCATACCGGAAACTCATCACGATATTCGTAGGTCATCCAGGTATATCGCAGTCCTCGACACACCCTGACGATGAAGTAGAGGCTATCTCTGAAGCCATACATACTTCACCGTTGTTATGAGAAACCTCAACGCTAAGGTAGGCACTCGGAATGGTGAGGAGTTGAGAGTAAGGTCGTATGGATGGATATGGTCGGCGGAACCAGAAGGGAAGCGGCTGGTAGACTTCATGAAAAATCAGAACTTTATTTGCTATGAATGTAGGTACAGGTATAAGGTGATGTACATAAAGTAATGAGATACAAACTATTTGATGAACTCCTTCCATAAGCGATTACATGCTGTTATGTTGGTGGGTTACTATACTTTTATGTTGGTGGGTTACTATACTGTTCTGTTGGTAGGTTACTCTGTTATGTTGTTGTTAAGTTCTACACTCTTATGTTAGTGGGTTTTTTTACTCTTGTTGGTGAGTTAGTTCCTAATAAGTTTTTTAGAAAATTAAAGTATACCTATGTGTGGATGAATTAAAAGAAGTATGCCAGGATCGTAGCAAATGGAAATCCGTGGTCTCTGCCTACCCCTCAGGGAAACAGGCGTGACTTTATGTATGTAAGTATACCCAAGTCCATAAATTACATAGCTAAGACAATAAAAAAAAACATAACATCACGCCTGTATTTCCCGAAGGGATAGGCAGAGGTGCACATATAGTACACCCACATTTCGCCGTTTATGTTTTAGGTCCCAATGTAATAGGGGGCGAGCCTATTGCCATCAACCGGGCACAAACCCAGACTCCGTGCTGCTACTGAGAATTACCTAAGGGAAAACCCAGTAACACTTTGCCCGACCCGGGATTCGAACCCAGGACCTCGTGCTCAGCAGTCGCGCTTAGCAACCACTAGATCAACGAGGCAGTCAATAAACACAGTCAGACAATAAATAAAAATACCTACATAATAGAAATTAAATTATGTCAAAGTAGAAATCACGTGAATGGATTTGCATCCATTCACGTGATTTCTACTTTGACATAATTAGAGATCGACGAATTGGAAGATGATTTCACACAAAATACTCTTATTTTTTTAGAGTATTTGACTCATCGTTGATTACAAATACGACCGGATTGTCGGATTTATAAACTAGTCTGCAGCTAGACAGTACAACTCTACCTCTAGCGCTTTAATATTCCTATTGCTTAAAGTCAATTTCTTATTATATTATTTTCACGCTTTGTAAATGCTTCATCAGATAATTCAAAAACAACTATTGCCCATTCAAAATCGGTTTATTCTTTAAATTGTTTTTAAAAATATTTGAATTTTGCAAAATCCGTTGACGACGTCTGCAAAGCCATACATGAATTTAGGGAATAAATAGTGTGCTTTTTACAAATAAGTAATTAGGTATTTAAAGCAAAAATCGTTTTGAGCCTCATAAAAATCCTTAGTATCTTTTTATCCGACTGCACCAGAAGAAGGAGTATGATGTTCGAGAGAATGTATATAATTCTGATGAATTTGGATTTGTGCCCGGTTGAGGCTCGCCCCCTATATCATTGGGAACTATGAAATACTGGCGGTGTAACCTACTATAGGTACACCTCTTCCTACCCCTTCGGGGATACAACCATACAGGCGTGATGTTTATCATCGTCATTATCAGCCTATCTCAGTCCACCGCTGGACATAGTCGTACCCTATGGCACGCCAAGTAAGAGTAAAAGAAAAAAAATCCCGACTTAAAAACCTGAGGAGAAATAAACAAGTTGAAATTATTAACATAGTGACTTCAACAGTCGGAAGCTATATAAAATTTCGACCGCCTCAAATGTCAAGAATGGCTTCCAAAAGTTTTTAGATATTTCATTCGTCCATTCCATCACATGCGCAGGCTGCGTATTTATTTATTTAAACAAAAATATAAACCAACACCTGTACAGTAATTCGCTTACATGCTTTATGTGACAACATTTACTGAATAAAAACACATACTTAAATCTAAACAATAGAATATCTAAAATTAAACTACATCATCCTGTGTGACCGTTAACTTAAGCTATTAAATACGTAAGTGTGACACTGCAAAAGAATAGGTATTTATCGAAATAAAGAAATAACAATAAAAAAACATTTTATTGACTTTTAATGTAATATGTGGTAACATCTAAGTCTTAAGTATGTACATAAAATACAACAGCAGCAATAATGTTTTATACATTTTTCGTTTTCGCTAATGATGCGATTAAAATACGAAAATTAACGAGTTTTATACTATCTACTGATTTTATTGCCAGGATAGCTACGCAACTGAAATTATATGAACTGTAATAAGGGTGTTGATACTAGGGATTCGTGACCGTGAATCGGATGAGCAATTTACGCAGATGCAGCGAGTGCATAGCGATACGTATCTTAGTGAGGACTATGATGTCCACCGTGCACTTGCCGCATGTGCAGTGTGATTAGTGTGAGTGAAGGGGGTGCACCGATTACGTGTGTACACCCTTGGTATCCGCGTTGCAATATCGAGGTGCACTCGCTGGGGTTAGCTACGCACAAGCGGCAAGCTCGCCGCAAACATTATCAATAATCGGAATGCTGAAATCTCGCGAATCGCCATATTTACACCACCCTAAGGTTTAAAAAAAAAACTTAATATTATAGAGTAATGTTAATAGACATTCATCTTAACGAATACAATGACAAGAATATTGTATTTACGAGTGCTAAACATATAATTATACTAAAAGCAAAATCGCAGAACAATGACAGAAGTCCAGTATTTTCTTATATTAGTAGGTCTAGTATGAATGTGCTACTTACAACAATGAAATTTATATGAAAAAAATGTTTACGCGTCTAAAATGGTACTGTGAATAAAACTACGCGAAATAAATGTAATAATGTGCTCTGTAAAAATTGTTAGATTGACTTAATCCATAAATTCAGTACATATCTTTGATAACCTATGATATTAATTGGTCGAATACAGATCATATTTTTACAATATTTGTATTGAGCAAGAGATGCAATATTGGTATGGGCACAAAATTCTGGATTTCTAAACATTGTATCACAGATCAACATTCAATTTTAATCACATAACTACATTAGATCATTAATAATAATCATAATCAACAACTCGGCTTTTTTACAACTTTGAGTTAACGATGTGGCTGATCATTGGATTTTTGATTTAATATATATTTCAAAATTTCATCGCCGACTACTTGCGTCGGTGTAACTGGTTGACACATTTTATTTGGAAGTACTCTGTATAAGTTTCTTCTTTGTGCATCTTCAATCAACGTTTTCCACAGATGATTTTTCTGAAATAACAATTATAATTAATTTTGTAACAGTTTGGTTTTCTGTAGAAATGATTATGCTGTTCAAAGTGTATATTAATCTCCTCCATAAATATAGACAGTCACTTTTTACCCGACTGCACCAGAAGGAGGGTTTCGTATTTTTTATTAATAATGTAGTCGGATTATGTGCAATTTATTTGAACTGGACCGTAAAACGTTCCATCTTATTGAACAAAGGTGTGTTAATTGCATGTGGACATAGTTTATGTAATAGAATCGTGGCCCGGGCCAGTACCAGCAGCGCATGCGGGTTGAGGCAGATGAGCAGCGCGTGCTTGGCGCGGGTGAGCAGCACGTTCATGCGGCCGGCGTCCGTCAGGAAGCCCACGCCCTGGCTGCGCGCTAGGGACACCACCACCACGTCGCGCTCTTGTCCTTGGAAACTGTCTATGGTGTTCACTTCCACCTGCGTCTCCGCCCTGCGAGGGTGGGTACATGTGTGTTAGGTACTTAATAATGTATTCATAATAACTAATTCTATTTTGCTTTGTTCAGGAAAGTGATGTATACTTTTGCTGTTTTAAAACTTACTGCAGTAATGTTTTTAGGTGTTCCTTAATGAGGTCCTTGTGTGCGTTATAAGGTGTGATGACCGCTAGACTCAGGTTGAGCGGCCGCAGTATGCTGTCGAGGGCTACCACGATCCGGGTAACGCCCCACGCTTCCATTTCATTGGCCCCAGACGTACCTGTGCGTTTACTTTGATTATAAACAGTTTACCTCCTCTTATGAGATAAAAAGATTACAATAATCGCAAATTGTGAAGGTCTAAATTTTAACACGTGAAAATACATGTTAACAATATCTACTTGAGTAAATATTCAAGTTGTCCAGAAATATGTAACTGTTACCTTGTCCTTTATCTCCACTTGATATGCTGATAATGTTGTATGCAGGAATACGTAGGTCTGGCCTCACTGGTGGAATTGTTTGTATTCTGCCTCCGTAGAAGGCTCGACTAGGGTAGTCGGCTATGGCGGGGTGCATGCGGTATTGTTGGTTGAGCATCACTACAGGACCACCGCTGGGCCAGTGCTCAGTGCAAGAAGTGAGACGAGAAAACAGACTCTCACTAAGTCCATGCTTTTTCGCTCGCTGTAAGAAATTATAATTAGTTTAAAAGTAGGTATATATTCCCCTGGAATATCGGGAAGTAGAAGACCTTGGCGAACATTCTTGAATTAGATCGGAGATGTTTTTCAAAAGTGTCAAGTGAAGAGTACCTTTAAACGACGAACGAGTATAAGGAATGTGACGCTAGTGAATAAGGCGAAAGAAGTATGTCAGGATCGTATCAAATAGAAATCCGTGGTCTCGCTTATGTATGTATGTAAAAGTAGGTACTTAATAAACGGTATTCCGATTTCAGAATTATACGGACTGCACCCGCCCGGGGAGAGGATTTGTATGTACCGGGCGTACGTCACTACACACAGCTTGAGTTGTGGCGTACTATACAAGTTTATCGAATCGGCCCATGATGGAGGCTTTTTCTTGGTTGGAACAAAATCTTCACGGGCTAGCCTTCCCTGACCGGGAGACTAGTTACGCCACTGAGCTAAAGGCTACTGCGTTAGGGGTCTTCTTTTTATCGTATGGTTCATGAATAACCTGGTGCCAAAGTTTAAACCGCGTGTAGGCCACTGACATGGCTTAACACACCGTTAAAAAATCTCTCAGGTATGCTGGTTTCCTCACAATGTTTTCCTTCACCGTTTTAGCCACTGTTAACTAATTTATAGTACGCACATGAATTCGAAAAGATATTGGTGCATTTGCCTTGGCTTGGCTGTCCAACGGACATACCACTCGGCTGTGCCTTAAGGGGTAAAGGTGTAAGGTGTTGAAAGTTATGTTACCTGGGAACAGATGAAGCCCGGCAGCTGTTGCGGGTCGCCGATAAGTGTAAGTCGCGTCACGTCCAGTGTGAGCGGTATTAGGGTCTCTGGTTCTATAACTTGCCCTGCCTCGTCTATGATACACAACGCTATGCGACGTTTCAACCTAAATCAAATATATCTTTATCAATACATATTGAATAGTGGGTAACGTACTTATAGCAAGTTATGTGATAGGACACATGATTAAATCAACATTCTACTCTTCATCATCAATCAATACACATAAATCAAATTGGAGTGTCTGTTTGTAACATTAAAATAACTGCTTTTTACTACACGCATAATTATGATAGTATATACGATATATATAACAGAAATACATTATTTCTAAGTTGGCTGTATTTCTGATTGTTTTGATTAATCTCCATGACGGCTGAATGGTTTTTAACATGACCTTCACTGGAAGATAGCTGATATTTTGAAAAGTAACTTAGGCTAGTCTTAATATTAAAAATATTCAGGGTTCCACGGGGAAAAAGCAAAACCCATGAAATTGTTAACAAAATCAGATTTAAATAGGTAAATCTGCTTACTGTTGCTATGTAGAGGTATTTTTAATCGACCTCCACTGTGACGAAGTAGCGGGCATATGCTAGTTTTATATAAAAAGCTAAAGCTAGCAAACTACTCTGATATAGCTGTAATACATTCAGTTACAACTTAAATGGCAACCCAGTCGACTGACCCTCGCATTTTGAAGTTTTGTGCACTGGCGAGCGTGGTGACGACAATATCAGCGCCCTCTATTATGCGTCGCTCGACTTGAACTAGTTGTTCCGGGCGAATCTCTTCGCTCCCACCGCCTCTTCGACCGGACCCTGATCGTAACTGTGCATACGTAGAAAACAATGAAACAGAATCTCAAATATCATTGGAATTACAACTAATAAACATTGGGCGCATACATTAATATACCTTTGGTATATATCACTTTCAATTGAAAATCAATCATTTAAAATATCTGACGACCTTATTAGCGCTGAGGCTAAGCGATTGGACTGGTGCGCTAAGGGTTGCTATTGCGATTTCCGCAAAGAACAAACATTTAGAATTTTAAACCCTAGAGTAGAATTTTATTTAAAGAAAAGTCAAGTAGACTAAAAGCCTATTGGCATTTATAAACGTGATTTGAAAATTTTCGAACAAAGAGTAACCCGAACGATACTCATTTTTACAGGAGGTTCAGGGGTAGCTCAATAGCGAACATGATTGTAGTGTTTACCAGTGTCATCCTCTTCGCAAGCTCGGTGACTCTGTTCTGACAGTAGGCCACACGGACGGGGTCCTTGGCGTCTTGGGCTGCAGTCTTCCACATGTTTATTTTTGCCTCTACATGAAGGATCTGTAAGTAATTTTAGTTGATCAAAGATGTGCGCACGAAACTCACAATATCGATGAGTATTTTACATCAAGTCGGTTTTAAGTGGGACTAACTTACTCTTGCTGAGTGGTATCCGGCCTAGAATTGACAATCCCCTTTATTCCCATGGGTGTCGTAAGAGGCGAATAAGGAAAAATCCAGAAGATGGGCAGCAGCGCCTTTTGTAACTTCACCACCAATACTGCGATCCCCAAGACGCTTGCCAAGCGTAGGATTTATGGCACCCCCCCCCCCTTACTTAAGGGGGAGGTATTTGTTTTACAGTGGACATCTTCCGGCTGATGATGTTGATGAACAGAAACCATCATTAGTTAGGGGAGAAGAAAATGTTACCTCTTCGGTGAGGCCGGCGGTCGCGCTGGGCTGCTCGCAGTGCATGCGGGCCAGGTCCCGCTGGGCCAGCTGCTGCGAGCTGATGTCGCAGGCCGTCGGGTGCATGGCCTCTGCGCGACCCACGCGGACCATGCGGAACCGCTCAGCTGCAAACAGCACATTGAACAACACTTATATTATGTTACTAAAAAAATATTGTTATATTATAATGTACATCTAATACTAATGGGCAAAAAACCCACAGTGCTAATAATTAGTACTGAC
The DNA here is from genome assembly GCA_946251915.1 of Abrostola triplasia. NCBI lineage: Eukaryota > Metazoa > Arthropoda > Insecta > Lepidoptera > Noctuidae > Abrostola > Abrostola triplasia. The sequence goes on from OX276433.1 coordinate 7,291,886, forward strand.
TATCACTAATAATTACATTGTGGTGGACAGAAAACTCACATTATTCTATGTTCTAAAACATTTCAAATTTGGTATAAGTACTTACGTTTGGGTAAGCTCTGCCTCATTTTCAACAATCGGATGACAAGTCCATCTACTGCGGCGTTGCTTGTAGCACAAATTAGTATTTTCCCTCTGTTTTGTTGTTTTTTGCCGTGCGTGTTGTAGAAGTACGTCATGACAATTGCACATATAACACTTGACTTTCCTGTGGACAATAATTATTTAATAATTTATATTCATATATAAGTGTTGCCATTTAATAATTTAAGTGTTTATTTTTAGCAGATTTGAGAAACAGTTAAAATTTAAAAAGTGATATTTACCTGTACCTGGCGGTCCCTGGACCATTTGTATTGAAGGTTTGTCGCTGAGTGCAGCTGATACCGACATACTTACGGCTAATAGCTGACTTGGGTTAAGAGTCATTGTCCACTGGAAATGCGATTTATGCAATTAACTTAAATAAACGGTAGAAGCTGATGAAGCGTCTCGGCGAAAAATATTCCCACCTTTTATCTCAAAATAGTATTTTGGACAGAGAACAAAAAGCTTCAGCAATCACTTATTAAATTAATCATGACCATTAAATTTGAAGACGCGACTACTACTTAATACCGAGTCGAAAATCCGTCCTGGTTCTGTGTCGAACACACGTGTTTTATAAGGACTAGACTACGATCTACATATATAATAATTAACTACTAAGTTACGTTGCCTCGTTGGTCTACTGGTTGCCAAGCGCGACTGCTGAGCATAAGATCCTAGGTTCAAATCAGGTCGGGCAAAGTGTTCTGGGTTTTACCATCAGGTAATTCTAGTAGTATCACGGAGGCTGGATTTATCCGGTTTATGGCAATTGGCTCGCCCCCTATTACATTGGGACCTATAACTGGTGAAATGTGCGTGTACTATGAGTACACCTCTGTCTACCTCTTCGGAGAATACAGGTGTGAATATAATTATTAGGATATAATATGTGTGTTATACAGTGTTATAATGATTAGTAACTGAAAATTACAAACCTGTGATTTTAAATTCATAAATTGATTTGGGTGACTGGTTATAAAATGTTGTGGTTCGGGTCTAAGTATGGCGTCACTAAGAGGAGACCCCGCCAGATATTCCATGGCTTCGAACAACATTAGTTCTTTATTGATATAAGCTAGATTCTGACCTATCATATTTTCTCCTAGCTTTAATGGCATCATCTTTTCCGTGAAGGTAGCATGTAGAGACACACTGTAGACTGCATGCTTGTTATCTGCGACAATGTCATAGTATACTTGTAACATATGATAACAGTTTGGTCAGTTAAATTGCAGATTATATTTATGTAATTTATTATGTATGTATTGGTACTTTATTTAAATTTGGGGCTGGCTGGGAGTACATTTATTAATGTATACTGTAACTAAGAAACATGTTGTTATTGTTACGCCAAAATAGGTGTTAGCATCAGGTGTTAATGCCTAAATAGTGAACATATACATAATTTGAATTAACAAACAATAACAGGCTTTTTTTTTAAATTGAATTGCAAATCTGGCCCGCAACACTTAACGTAGCAGTCCAATCGCTTAGCCACCGCGCCAATCAGGTCGTCAATATCGATTATTTAACATCGTTATTTTTGTCTAGTATTTTTTGGAGACCTTTAGGACTACGGACTATTCAGACAAACTATAAAATATACCTAAATAAAACTTAGCTGTATTGCACATGATCTAAGCTTGACCAACTAATTAAATTCGTATTACAACCGATGCTAAGTACATTTTGGTCACTAAACATTTCTATATAACAAGAGACTCACTTGTGGACGACGGAAGACATCTGACATTGTGCACAAAGAAGAACCTTTGACAACTCGCATTTTCTGGTCCAAATGTAACAAGAAGAATTTCTCCTACTCTTGGCACATTTTTTGTAACTGAAATTAATAAAGAGTAATATTTAGGTGGGTCTAGTACTACAAGGGTATATACAGGCTTTTATCACAGAAATAACGGCAAATCTTTCCACACAACCAAAGTCGCCAATAAAACCTAGTTGGTAATGATATAACTTACTATTAACACTTAGACTAAATAATTCCAGGTATCGTTCTTGCGATGGAATGGGTGGAAGAGATTCTATCGTCATCTGTATGAAATGTCTTGGATTACGTTTCATATATGCTATGGTTAAGCATTCCCAAATTTCCATAAGAAGCAAATCACCAATCAACCTGAAAGAAGGTGACACATTAATATCCTGTCTAATTCACCTAGCTGCATTGCTGCAGATACTATGCTATAAGTGGGTTTCAGTTATTACATACACTATTGCGAGGCGTGGTTTAATTGGCGTTATCTATAGTCCTTGACGACTTTGACCACTTTAGAAAAGTTTCATCCATTTATCAATAACTGACGTGGTTCCAAGCCGCAATCAAATAAACTTTTCAAAAATGTCTCGTGTGCCTAATAAATTATGGTAATAGCAACCAAAAACTATATATCGGTAAAAAATTATTAGCAGGATCCTAATATAGAACAAATTGGATTCAAATATTTTTTCCATAAATGTCAAAAAAGTTTAATAACTTACTGTACATATTGATTGTGGTTGACAAACGAGTGAAAGACAGTCATAGGAGTATTATTATGGCCCAAAATGGGAGGTGGATCATTGTTATGTAGTTGCTCTTCTAGCCACTGAGGATTCCATCGAAGAATCTTCATAAGTGTTATCTTTTCTAATGAAAATACAGGTGCTTGTCGTACATCGACTAGTGTAGTTTTTACCAAACTGGTTTTCTTCAGTTTGTTGCCTGATTCAATTTCGAATACTCTAACCTGTGGTGCTGCTTCTGAGAAGCGTACTTTCTTTTTTTGTTTTTCAGATTGCACTGGACCAACTTTAGAAACTGGTTTTCCAGAGCATGATTCTTTACAGTCTTTTAGTGGTTTTAAACTTTTAACAGGAACTCTAATTTCTTTTTCTTTGGTTGGTTCAGACGATCTATCCGTCTTATTTTCTGCCCTGCTATGATCTTTATGTTTAGATCCTTTACTTTTCTCCTTACTTGGTTTATCAGATTCTTTTTTATTGTTTTCAAGATACTCTTTGACATCTCGTTTTTTTGTATCCCTTGATGATGATGAGCTTTCTTCAGGTTTGTCTTTACTAGAATCTATTCTTTTTACCGGCTTGACTACAGCTTGCGCCACATCCGATAAAAATGCACCACGGTTTGATGTTGTAACTTTGACATTGATAACTGATTTACTACCTCCTAAAGAATCTCTATCAGTCTTTAGTTCTGATTCTTTATCTTTATTAGCTATTTCTTTTAGTTTTTTTTTGCGCTCTTCTTTTAGGGCGCTAGCGATGTGTCTTTTTGATAAAGGTTTGTTTATTTTACTTTGTTTAGATAGAGAGCTTTTAGCTTTTGCTGAAACAAAACAATTGTAATTACATTTTGAAAAACAATCCCAGAAAAATAAAATTAACTACATGATTAGTTAACTTTGCCGTCTGAAACAACTGCCAATGCATCTGTTTGATGTAATAAATTAAGGTTGCATTATATTACTCTACAACATTGTTTACTAAAAGAGAATGAGAAAGATAATGCAAATCAAAATAAAATAATCTGAAGGCCAGACATAACCAACAGCTGAGCCATGTTGTTCTCATTAGAAGCTTTGGGCACAATAAGATAATGGCATCCTATGAGTTTTGCTTCTGCCTAAGACATTGGTAAATAATAGTTGCTGATTTGGGAACAAAAGGGCCTCAATTGCAGAGAATTGTTTAATCATTAATTTATGTAATTAAATATCAGCTAAATAATGTAACTGTAGGAAGTAACTAAAAGATTACTCCCTTAAATTCCACCATGACAGCATAATGATTAACATTGTATTATTATTCGTTTATAAGCAAGTTTATATTTTATGGCCTAGTATACCACAGCACACTTTTAAGCACACTGAAGAAGAACTATTCATTATTATTTTATGCATTTGCAAATTTCATGATACTAAATTATAATATTGTCAACTACATAATATATGCAAAGGTATATTTGGATATGATCTAGGTTAGTCTTTACTTAGTTTATTACAAGTGTGTTAAACTCTTGAGCTTAATATAGCTATATAATATGCCCATCAGTTTTAGATCAAACACATAACAATATGAGATAATAAAAATATTCAAACACTTACTTGCTATTACTGTATGATTTGATCTGCTTTTAGGTAAATGTGCAATAGGTTGTATCATTTGTGCCTTCTTAAGGAAATCATTTACAGGTGACTTAAGTATTCTCTCTGGTGCTTCTGATATATGGTCAGTTCCAAATCCATCAACTTCATCCTTGTTTTGATGATTTCCAATAGTTAGGATTTGCGCATTGGAAATAATATCTTTAGAGAATTCAACAATATTGTCTTCATTTTTACCAACATGGGAATTCTTGTCATCCAGTGTTTTGAAGTTACCTTTGTCATTGTCCAGTTTATCATGAGCTTTATCTTCTTGATGTATTGGTAAGGAAATAATATCTTCTTCAAACTCTTCTTCATCATCCTCAAAGTGCAGATTATTCATACAAACAAAATCATCTAATTGACTGTATGAGCTATCTTCATGTGTAAGTTCTGGTTTTGGACTTTTCATCATTTTCGTAAAAGGTTTACCTGGTGAACTTTGGGATAGGCGTAAAAGCCATTGCTCCGATTCACTGTCACTTTCACTATCAAGTAGTATTGGTTCATCATATCCTAAATATTCTTGTTTTACATTAAATGCTTCAAGTTCTAACAATTCATTTTCATTCTTGATTTCATTATCTTTAAGTAATTTTTTCTTAAGTTCTTCACACATGACCTCAAGTTTAACTTTTTTTGCACCATGAGATTCACCATCACTATCAGATAATACATTAATAACTCCATCAATATTTTTAATATTAGCTGGTTTGCCTGGTTCTTGCTTGATGCTTGCTTTGCTTATGTTTTGAATGGTGTTATGTTCCACTTTTCGCTTAAGTGAATTTTTTGTACTGAGTACAGGAGATTTTTCAATTTGCTGGAACTCTCCAATTTGTGGATCTATCACATCACCATCCAATTTTGCAATTTGTGATTCAATGTCATCTAAGTCACTTTCATTTTGAAACCTTATTTTACTTGTTATAGACCACTTACTATTTTCCTTAATGAATTTAAAAACATATTTTTCACTGTCTTTAATATTTACCAAAGAAGCTCCAATAGTCCATCCAAAGCCAATAACATCTGAGTCTTCTATAACATATGGGGTATTGGGAGGTATTTTCGTGTTTCCAACATACACTCCATTGGAACTCTACAAATTTATTTATGAAGAATTAGACTACATAAGTATTTTTCAAATATGGTAGAGCACACCACCACAAGTAATTTATTTATGTATTCGTTTTAGAACATTATGATAACATTTTATTTTTATATATTAATAATATCTTTATTACAGTACTTAAGCACAAAATTACATTAACTTAGGCTATAGTAAGTTTTAAGTAGCCGAACTAGGCAAAACCTGTACTTTTTAATGTGTGGAAAATGCCTTGTGCACCTTCGGGAGACAACGGGGTTATGTGAGATCCCCTCTGGGGACCGATAAGGCCGGTTCACAGGGGTATACCCACTAAAAATCACACATGCCTGCTGGCGCCTTTGATATTGGGGAGGTGGGATCAAACTGTTACTCTATCGCCAACCCCGCCGGTGCTTTCCGTCCTAGGAAGGGCGAATCTTTATCGTATGTGCGGTGCCCCTCATAGGGTGTTCTGCAGTTATTCGGCGGAGGACAATGTTACCAGTGTCCGCTGGCCTTAAACCTTGTACGACGATCGACTATCAGTCCCCAAACCCAAACCAAACCCAATCAGTACAATTGGCAAGTAAAATTTTAGAATGAATTGTATTATTCTTAAACAATATTTAAGAGTGTGTGTGTGTGTGTGTGTGTTTGTGTGGGTGAAAAAAAATTAAGGCATTGCATAGAAGTATTCTGTTTGGTCATAGGTGTTTTTGTAAATATTTTTAGGGTACATATCCAAAGTATTTCATCATAATTATTGACATGAAATAGTAAAGGGCAGTTACACTTACAGTATACCTCAAATAAACGGACATGTGATATTAGAGGTATTGTTAATTTCTATGATGCCTCTTAAACTGAAGCAAATATATTTTGGTTTTTCAACATTTAATTTAAGGATATTATTTAGAAGCAATCTTCTAACAGCACTAAAGTCCTACTAGGCAGCATTGAAGACCACATCCCAAGAACTATTGGCAAAAACTAATATAATATCATCAGCAAAGGAAATGATGATGAGTTGGATGAGTTTCAGTTGTGTGAGTTTGTTTATGTATACGAGGAAAACTGGAGGACCTAAACTGCAGCCCTGCAGTATACTGCGAGTGACTGGGAGGTGCAAACTTTTATATGGGCTCATTCAGACACACTGAGATCACCCAGAGAGGTAGCTTTTGAAAAGATCAATTCATGTTTGTGTATAGTCTACTTATTTTAACAAAGTACCAAAAATTTTGACTGCCTGTCTGGTACATGTATCAACATAGAGTCCGTTCCACACGAATGCACGTTATATGTATATTCAGTTGAGTCATTAACTGCCTGTGCATCGCACATGTTTTAGTGATTGAACCAGACGATATTGATTATGCTGGAATTATGGTGGATGTGTCTTACAGAAAATTACAAAAGTTATAAAGTTGATTTTTCTTACGAGGAGTAGCTAAAATGGATAAACAAAAATGGTCATCATGTGATAACCAAGAATGAAACAAAATTGTATGGAGTCGACAATCATCTAGAAAATATTTTAGGGCATTTTATTATTAAGGTTTTGCAGAAAGTTTCTATCTCCACTCTTCCAAATAGGACATACTTCTGATCTCTATAGAATCAGGGAAATCTCCTTGTTTAAAAGTCACAAAGATTTTTGTTAAAGGTAGGTAATATAAGTAAGCAACTTTTCGTGTTCTTCCTGAGGCACAATCTGTCTTTAAACCAGTAATAATAAATATTATTAAATACCTCATTTTCATCTGTTTCCATCATAACATAACCATTCAATTTAAGTTCCTATTACGACTTGTGTCTAATTTTGGCGTTTGTGTGTGAATGTTTATGTTTTTTTGGTATATTTTATCAGCTAATGAACTTCTGACATTTATAAAGTAATTATATGCCTCATACTGACTGTTCTGGTGAAATTGAGGATATTAAGATTTCTTTTAGGTGTTGAATTAATTTTGAAGTACCTATATGTAATGTTTCTAACTTCTTCCATAACTATTAGGTATTTTTCTACTGATATATTAATTACTGTAGTAAATTTATGTGTAGTAATTGTTAGTGATACCTATTATCTAAATTTAAGACATTATTACGGCTTTTATTATTTCCTCCAAATCAAACTAAAAACTTAAACAATTTGCTATATAGTAGTAAAACCTATAAGTACCTGTAAGTCGGTGATGAACGCTTGATCATTTTGAATGTTTATAACACAATGATTTCTGGATATGACTGCACTTGGAAGAGATACAATATTGTTATTTCCTCTGCCGACAGTTACTTTTTCTCCGTCCGAGAGCGTGAACTCTTCTGTCCCAAATATTTGACGAATAAGTCTCCATTTAGCCATTTTCATTGCGTTATTATAAAAATTAAAGACTTTGTCCTGATAACTTGTTCACCCACAGCTTTAACATTACTTCAAATAACAACAAAACTTTAAACAAAGTGAAAACTTAACGGGGGAACATTGCATCTCGCTTTTGACACTTGACATGGGTCAAAGACAAACGTTAACTTAAATCGGCCGGCTGCGCCGCGCGCCGGCTGGTGCATGCATAGAGTAATAACTAGCATAGAAGTAGGGCTAAAATAAAAAAAGCACGTACGAATGAAATAAGTATATTTTATCACACTTGAATTTTAGTTACATTCTATTGTAGGCTGAGGCCGGACTAGGGCTAAGCCACCGGTCCGCCGCGCTTTTTAAACACGTGACAAGAAATCTAATACAAATGGCCGCGTTGGAAAAAACCGCAAGGGCGACCGCTTGTATTAGTTTCCTTGAGTCACAAAATTATGCGGTTAAAAACCGCGGTGGTTTAAGCATAGTGCGGACTTGGCCTTAAATTTATTTGAATAACCCAGCCAAATGCAGTAGTCACTTGGAGTAACACTTAGCTTCAATAGATGACAGTCGACAGTTCCATGATTCAATCAATTGCTACCGGTATTTCCTGAGGGTATTTCATTTATTTGCGTATTTATTGTTTATGATTTTGATAAACTCTCCTATTTGCAGTATTTACTATTTCTATAGATTTTAAAAATACGTGTGCGGACACCTTGCACTTATCTCACAATGCAGTGGTTTTATACTCTTTTTGTGTCAATTTGTTCTGTTAGGAATCGGGTGTTAAAGGTCTCATCCAATCCAGATTTCCTTTTAATTACCTTAATTTAATACCTTGCTCAATAAGTTTGGTTAATTTATTTTTATTAACATCCGGTATTCTGTTTTTTGAGTTGAAACGAATCTAACGACAACTCTCAAGCTAATATCTATAAATCCGTTTAGGCTACAAAGCGTGCCAAAGATACATACATACCTACACTCGAAAAACATGATCCTCCTTCTGGTGCAGGGGGGTAAAAACTGTAAACTAAAATGTGTAGCGTTGCTATTTTTAAATGTTTTCTAATATTTTCTATGGTTTCGTTATTATTGTGAGGCTAAGAGCTGGCAATTGAAAACATAATGCCTCTGTCCCCATAAGTTAATCGAAAATCAAAAAAATCACGAATGGGTACTCTGGAGTAGATACTTGCAAAAGACACTAAGTATACCTTCATTTATAATAATACCAGCTTTCGCCCGCGTTTTGGAACCGTCCTTGATAAAGAGACTATCCGACACATATTGTTAACACGTCTGTCAAAAAAAAGGAGTAGGTATAACGTTTTCAGGGTCCATGTATGTAAAATTGTGCGTTTCTTTATTCCACCATAGCTTCTGAATGCCTGAACTGATTATCATGTATGGACTGTCGTTAGAAGTCTTATACCATTGCGAGTGTCATAGGCTATTATAAAATTAAATAAATAAAAAAATATTGTTAGAAAAATAAAAAACGACTTCCATGTCAAAAAATGGTTAAAAGCCGGGGTACCTCTTAGATATAGAGTTAGTTCCACAGAACGGTCCTCCGACTGCGATGAAACTTGTGTTTTCCTGTTAGGGTCGTTTGTTCGTCGCAAGGCAGTCGTATTTTTAAATTATCAAAATATGTTTTTCAATTATAACTAATAGTTACCATTACCGCGTTCGATTAAACAAACAAAAAACTCTTTAGCTTTATAATATACACATCAACAAAGTCTAGAAACATTGTTCACCTATAGATTTATAATATATCAATAGAAGCATAATCAAAAAAGGGCTGCTAGTAAAAAAACTGATGTTACTAAAAAAATTATTGCCTTGGTAATAATAATTTAACAAAACATCTTCGCCCTCTTGTGACTCCCGAGGTCTTATTAAAGGCTCAACATTGGCGTGGCATGCTCATCATGAGGTAACAAATGTCAATTGAGGACTCCGGATTCATACTCTTGAATGAACTAAAAAAAATATTTTTCCATTTTACAATTTTGGTGGAGGGCACTGAAAACTTCTTCCGAGCAAATTCCACGAGTGCTGAATGAGCTCGAGATCAGCGAACTGAGCAGGCCACTCTTACAACAGAATGTTGTGCTCGCAAAACACATTTATCTCTTGTCTTGCGGTGTATGCACGTGCATTAATACAAAATCTATGCCAGGATAATGTTGGAGAGGAATGTTAATGAGGTTAAACAATATTGCTAAGGTACTCTTCTACATTTTAATTACCCCTCTGTAAAACAGGCGTGACTTTATGTATAAAAACGAGATCTGCTTTTTCATCTAGATGAATTTTAGCCCACACTATGATCTTTTCACCTTGGTATGGTTAAATTTCCAGACTACTCTAAATGGAACTGTAGCCATCGGGAAACCATTAAACAAACATTCTCTTTGAATCGGGATGAAATTCTAAGCGGGACTCAACATAATAGGACCCTACCGAGTATCGGCCTAACGTGAATCTGCGTAAGTTTATAATAAATGACTTTCTCGATTTCCACATCGCAGAGCTGGAGCTCTAAGCAGATTTTGATCTCAAATTGACTTCATGTAATCTTTTCCTGTCAGTTTCGTCAGTAAGAAACACTTGGTACTGGAACTGGAGCCTTCCTACCAGCGCGCAGCGGGCTAGCTGTAGTTTTAGACTGACTTTGTGCAGTGTTTGGCAGAAAACGATATTTTTCCGGGTATTAAACCTGTAACCTCCTTAATGATATTTAGCCACATATCCTACAGCTATGTAGCATGCTCATAATCAACAAATAAGGCTTCGTTGCAAAATAACACCGACCACAATTTCGCGTTAACAGGGTCCAGCTTCCAGCATGTACACAGCCATAAACACCTTTTCCACATTAAATGCTAACATGAAATATTTGAATTTAATCCTATGAACTTGGTCCCTAATATAATGGTTATATTTATTAGGAGTAAAGCCAAACATTGAACTTAATGTGAAATCTATTGAAGAGCCTACACGTTCTAGGGACTGGGGAGTTAATGCCTAAAACTGTTTAGTGGGTAAATAACTACATAGGTTCCTGCTGGTATTTGTGGGGAACATTAAAATGCATTCTAAAAAAAGTTGTGTACAGGCGATTAAAAGCTTATACAAGAAAATGTTGGGTAGATACTTAGATACAAGTTCTATTGTTTTTAGATTCAGCCATACACAGATATATCGAACTATACGCTATAGCAATTAAATAAAATCTTTTCTATTACTAAAGTTGGCATAGTACATGTCAATAAAGATATAGCGTGAACCTTACTTTTTATGTTAAATCAGTTACAGGTGGAATAAAGAAATGTTTGTTGTTGCGCTGCGCAGAGAAAGCTCTGGGCGGGCGGGGCGGGCGGCGAGCGGGCGCAGTGGGCGCAAATAGCGGCAGCGCGCGTCGGCCGAACACACGGCTCGTCGCTCGGCCAGTCCGCGCCCGAGCGCTCCTCCGCCGCACGCCCAGGCCGCTCGCTCAGCGCCACGAGAGCCACTCCGCCGACCCGCTACCTGACGCACCGACATCATCAATCGCGCGCGAACCTCTGCACACTACTGTGGACATCCCTATAACTGTATACAAATCTCGTGCGCCTATACCACATCATATATTTTCTAGTGTGTTCAATCCTTGTTGTGCAATTGTGAAATCCATACGCCATCCTGGCCTCATCAGCGCTGGTGATTCAACTCTTGGCAAGCACGTGGCTCCGAGATCGATAGCGGATACTACCCTTTTCATTGTATCTTACACCTCAAGGTCACAACGGCAGGTAAACACTTCAGTTTCATTCATAATTATAATATCTACTGGCCATAATGAATGGCAACTGAAGTTAACGGATGTGTAAGGTTCAAATTATAACACCACAAAGTCCATGGTTCGCGATTTGGCATAAAATAAAGTACAAAGACAAGAATGTGACTCTGAATAATGCTAAAACAAAAATAAAACAGAAATTCTTCACTTCTGCACGTTGCCGGTCTCTGGGGACGTATTTAAAGTAGGTGGTTAAAGGTGAAATTGCATCGATTGTTGTACGCATTGTACGACATCTATTCCATCCAGTGACCCATTTTCGCAACTTTGACATTCTGTAAATCAACAACGGTTAGCATCAGATGGAGATAGAATAGGTGACACATTATTTATCTATCCTTATAAATATCTCTCACATTCTATAGAGTAACATTTTCTCAATAATTATTTATTATTGGTACCCAGCCTATAAGTATTTATTAGTTATACTAACGTGTTTAGTAAGTAGTGAGTACTTACATAATTATAGATGGTTGTAAGTAATTGTTATTATTTTTTGGCTAGTAACCAATGAAGTATTAATACTAGTTACCTAGTAGTTAGTGAAGTTTTATATCAGTTTCTGCATACCTAGGTCTTTTTGTAAACGTAAGCTTTTAAACAGTAATACGTTTGCCAAATTTTGTAAAGCTTTGCAATTTAAATGAGCTGGGCGCAGCGCTGGCATTTTTAACAATTATATCTTGTGGGGAACCAAGCAAAACAACAAACATAATCAAACAAAAATCTTCGGCTAAATATAATCATAGACATGAACAACATTGCTTTAGTGCATAAGTAAGTAACTGGTTACCTCATTTTGTTTATGCATCACTCTAACGGCTATGGCACTAAGTTCGCTTTCTTCATACATGAACCCTGATAACATTACAGTCTGTTTTTTCGGCAGTCGTCGTTGTTACGTAGGTTATTCATTACTTATTCTGAAAATATAAAATGTAGCTTTGGCACATTGGAATACCACCTATTTTATTTCATTTCAAAGCAATGCAATAAGAGAGGAAGCAGAACTTGTGATATTGTAGATTAGTGTAAACATCTTCGGAGATAACAACAATATTGGCTACAGGGATCACTTCTGCTTTTAGCGTTCATTAAAATGTCGTAACTGCGAGTAGGTATATTAATGTTTATTGTTCAAACGTCGACGAAGTTTCTTTATTTGAGTGTTCGAGACTATAAATTAGAGATAATTTGAGTAGCATCACAACACTACTTACCTATTAGTCGGTAAGTATTCGCTCGATCTACCAATTGTCTTGAATAAATACAGTCGGTTCACCAGTTTCCCATTGTTTGTTAGGGTGTTTGTGTGAAAGGGTTATATAAGCCGTATACATCGGTAGATATAATACCTACCTATGTATCTATTAAATGTAAACAATGAAGATTGACCATTCACCACACCGAATTTTAAGTAATTATTTAACTATCTACCTAACTGCCAAAGATAGATGCCTACTATTAAATAATACAGACAGCATGGGTATTCTCTTTAACGTGCATCAATAAAAAATCATTGGTTAGATTGTGATGAAATATTGGTATGAATTTTTGAAGACACCCATGAGTGTTTCTGGCCAAAAAATAATTTAACCGATATCCACGGTGGTGACAAAATCGTTGGCATCAGATCTGAAAATGGAACCCAGAACCTCAAACTCTGCAGTTCCGATGAAGCTGGCCGAAGACACCGACGAAGTAGACACTGCTCTACTTTTATAAAGTTGCACATCGTTCGGGTATATATAGGTATTATACAAATATATTATAAGGGCTTGTTTATTTCCATTATTTAGGGTACGTAGATTTGTTGACATATTGAGAGGTCTATTAAATGATTAGCTGTTTAGGACGCGGCCGATAGCCGACTTTTATGAATAATACCAAATTAAAAAATTTAAGTTGGTAGCCCCCATACAACAATTATAGCCAAGAACTATGTCGAACACGTTAGTACCCAAAGCCTCTAATAGGTTAAAGACTGTCCCGAGTAGATATAAATGGAAATATACGATTGTAATCTCCACTTTCACTCCCATCTTATAAATGTCTGAACCGATTTAGATAAAACAAATCTAAGAAACACCGCAAAAAAGCCGGCTTTTAAATAAAAAAAACGGATTCAAATCGACTCACCCGTTTAAAGCTACGGTTTTACGTCGGGGGTTTTAAATAACCATAATGGGATTTCTAATTACCAAAGGTATTGGTCAGCCATTCAAATAAATTTATTTAACAGTACGTACGTGGCCATAAAAAAGTAAGTTACCTACATAATATTTTCAGACATTGCTATGCTGTTAGTTAGTTCAGTTAAATGTTTTTTTTTATAACGGAAAGCATAACCGCATCTGAAAATATTATATTTTTTTGTATTTAGTAGTTAGTAACGTAAGGTAAGCTGCTCCACTCGCGATAAACGAGAAGTTTGGTGTGTGGTTTGGTTTGAAGAAAGCACTTTAGAAAGAGAAAGCGCCTATCGTTGGTTCGGTTTGCAATCCTATTTACAAGGGATCTCATTTAAGAAAAAGTATGTTATTTAGCGCTATGATTAGTAATGTAAATTCGTTAATGTAATTGGAATATACCTTCGCTATCAAATGTGTTCTGGTTACTGCAGATAAAACCAAAGTAAGTAATTCAATGGGTAAATCAATATGATAGGAACTGTCGGAAGTGAATAAACATATTACGTTAGGTAATAGGTGTTTTGAGCTATACAGCGGGAATACGGACGGACTTTGATCAATAAGCAGAATTATGGTTACTACTGGCCATGTATAATGTGTTTGCATGCATAATAATCAGCCGTAAAAAAAAATTACAAATAGGACATCTTTATATAAACTTTAACTCTAAAAAGAGGGACCAAAGGTTAGAAAATTATGTAGCAGCTGCAGGTATGAAGCAATATTTTTTTTAAATTTATTTAATCATTACCGATGTCTCAACAACCCAACTCACTAATTTATACACTCATTAATTACCTTAATCCTTTTTAACCGGATCATTAATGTTCTATACCGACGATGTGGTTCATCAAGAATGGTATTCCATGAATAATCGAAGGTAATTTAAGTTCCAGACTACTTACAAACAAAGTCGGCTAGAGTGTCTGGTATCTTATCAGAGCGCAACAATCTTGAAACCTATTAAAGTTGTACCTAGTTCTACGTAACTAAGTGCATTCAAAAACTAGAACGTTAAAGCGTTAAACCTACCTACTTATACAAAAATGATGTGACAAACACTGTGCTGCCTACATGAATACCAACGTAAACCAATATTGATCTAACGTCTTACGAGGCTACGTCGCTTGCTATCTATTATTGATTAAGTAGTTTTACTAAGTTCACTTAGCTTCGTATACTCTAAAGTGAATGTCTACAGAAACAAAATGAGCTTTATGAGAGGGCTACAATAGCTTTTTGTCAATTAATAAAGTTTAAACCATCTATCCATCTATGAAAACTTCAATGTACGAGCAGATATTTTGACAATTTCTGGGGTATGTTAGGTCTACGTAACATTGTCCATAAAGAAACAGTCAAGTTTTGAAAATATCCAACTTTGTTCTTTAAGTTTCGGTTTTTAGTAAACGTGACAAGCTACATGTAAGCTTATCAAACACGGTTTCATGTTCCGGGTTCTATGATAATACTGGCATACCTAGGTATGAAACGCGTCTTTATGAAAGGAAGAACTATAAGTAATACAACGAAATGATTAGCTAACAGAACCCATCCTCTGTCATTTATAACAAACTAATAATTAGCAATAGTGAATCCTTACGAACTGCTTAGAGCAGAGTAACAACAAAACCTTGTATATGACAAACCTGAATGGCCTTAAAGGCTTTAACTTTTAACGAACACAGTCACGCGCAGTTCGAAGCGGGGTGCGTATTCTTTTGTTATTTAATTGAAGTCGCATAACTCGTAGCTTATGGACCTTAGGTTATACCTAATAATCTGCTGAGTATTCGTTTGCATATCAATTACTTTCTGGCACTACCATATTACTAAGAAGGGTACAATAAAGAATATCTGTGTTTGATCTCCTGTAAGACGTCCTCATTTACGCAAATTAGGTAAGAAAATCGGATTACATTCAAGCTAAAACAAGTAAAAAAATCTTTTGCAAGGACCATTCCCTGTAAGTAAGATTTAAAATGCCGTTCACATTTACGCCGGATTAAATTGGGTTCCATACGTAGACTTAAAGCTGTAATAGCTATAATCAACAAATAAATAGGTAGGACTCTATACATTACGTGACCAATACTTATCTTAAATGTATAAATATGGGATGTACCACTTGGACCTGCCTACACGATCAGCCCAACCAACATTATCCTATCTTCCAAGAATATTTTCGCCTTTTTAACGTTTTTATATGGCTTTAAAAATACATATACCTAACAATGAACAGTGTTTTATAACGCTAGATTTAAATAAGTAGTGTTAGTCCAGTGTAGCGTGGATAAAAACTTGCTGATTGTATTTTCTCATTTTCCTAAGCCAAAAAGCAATTTTGGTTGGTATATAGTAGCTTTCTAGGCAAACGAAATTTGGCTCGAGCCTGAATAACAATATTTTACACGAAGCTACTGCCATCTGGCTTCCGCAACTTGTTTACTGAAAGATATCAATATCCTGAAGTTGATTTACATTCGTGCTTCTTAATACCCGTTACGTAAGCCAGTCGGATGATATCGTATACGATCGATGACCCAACGTGACAAGTTTAACTTAATAATAATACTTTTGATCTGTATCCCTCAATCGGTAACTGAATATCTTGGAAATTATCATAGTGATCGACGGGCCAATGCCTGAACCATACATAATATAATCTTATTTGACGAAGGTTCTGAGAACCGACTGGTGACATCATATTCTATGTATATCAAGGGCTGTTTAATATACTTACGTAGATAAGTATGCGCCAGCTTCCCAGAGGGATGGACAGAGACTACGAACTTCCATTGGGTACGAACCTGGCATATCCCTTTTGCCTCATCCGCTCTGTGATAAGTAAAACACTTAAATATTCGGTAATATTGATATATTCACCAGAAATAGTTTTGCCAAAGAAAGAAATAGTAGGTGCTTCAAAGCTATGTGTAAATTCAATTTAGTGTCTTTATGTTTATCATGTATCATTTTCTGTAAGTCGAGTATATATAAGTTTTTGGACGGGGAGGCTTCGGCTGGCAAATATC
Source organism: Abrostola triplasia (assembly GCA_946251915.1). NCBI lineage: Eukaryota > Metazoa > Arthropoda > Insecta > Lepidoptera > Noctuidae > Abrostola > Abrostola triplasia. The sequence goes on from OX276433.1 coordinate 7,308,722, forward strand.
CAGCAAGTCAGCCGTGACATAATATGTTGTTTGCCAAAAGGCTTTATTTTCGGAAAGTCTTTATGAAATAAGTTCTTGTTTATTTGTGTCAGTAGGTCCCCTTCATGGCAGGGGGAAGGCGCTACTGTTAACAAATCCTCAGACAGGTCGGAGTCTTGATTGATTCTTAATTATAGTTTCTTCTCTATTTCCCTAATTGTTATTTTATGGCTGTAGCTTTTGGTTACCAATTCACATTGAAAATACCTACAATATAAATATCTTATTAATAAGTATGGAATATAATTATTATAACAAATTTAACTACCTACTCAAGGGTTTATTTAAGAAATCCGTGGTCTCTGCCTAACCCTCTGGAAACAGTCGTGACTTTATGTATGTATGTACTTGTACCTTAGTTATTTAAGTTTTTGGCAGTTGTAGAACTTAATATCGGTTTGCATCCGAAAAATTTGCTAAAATGAATCTGCTGTATGCTTATTATTTACCTTTGTATACGACGTCATTAATTATTGTACAAAGTTTAGATACAAATGAAACGCATAAATAATTTCAGTGAAAATAAATACGCGGGGTTTATTATTAGGGGGTCGAACAGACGTGTTCCATCACAGACTCAAGTGGACGTATGAAGTTGCGTGGTAGAATATGCTGAATGATTCACGTTACATTCATCATATTTGCTGAAATAGTCTATGAAAATGTTGCGAAATACAGTTTTCGCAATAGTAGGCAGTAAGTAATATAACATCAGTTCACACATCATTGTAATAACCACCCGCGGCGGTGTTTATAGTTGTATGTCACGTACTAACATCAACTACGAAATTTTACGATGCCGTAATATATACTATCGCTTAATCGTTACACCATAGACATGTTTAGTCAACTAATTGACTGGTGTTTTGGGAACATAATATATGGATTAGTGTAGATTTACAATTACTTTTTTAGTTGCTTTAACAATCTACACGCGTCATATGGTAGAGGTCATTAGAGCCGTCAACTTCTATCGACCAGCTCAATAATAAGCTTAATCTTTAGACAGACAGATTGGGGTAGTTTGTTGCGCCGTTTCTTCCACCCAGCTATAGAACTAGAAAGCGGTGACGGGCGGGCGTTTTTGGGTGTCGTAAAAAAAGTTCTTAAGATTAAGTCTATTTTGAATAAATAAATATTTTGTAGTTATTGATTAAAATAGAGAAACTACTATTTAACTGTATGATTTATTACTGATTTCATAATAGATTTTAGTACATAAGTAAATAACTGTATTGTTAAAAATATCAATATAGTTATACATACATTGTAAGTTCGAAAGACCGTTGTAATTACATAATTAAATTATTATTGGAAGATGCTCAGCAGACTGTAGAAAACACCAATTAATCATTTAAATACAAAGTGACGCATACTTCCTTCATAATGTTTACTTTCACAGAATGATTTGTAGTTTATAGGTAAATACGTTGCGTCTTCTTACTCCGATTATAATTACAAGCGCTGAATTGAATATTATCTTCTGGATATTAGAATGTTGAGTATTGTTTGTTATTGTTTCTTAATCCTATCACTAGCTGAATGTGTTTGCTATATCTACAGTTGAATGAAGCTCAATTCTTATTTGACGTGTACGTAAATAGATAGTAATAATTGCATAGAAAACTACAAACTTAACGTTGGTAACTCAGTTAACTTAGTTTTGTCAGTCAGCAAGATTGTAGCTAGGCTAACCGCAAATATAGGATCATCTTTAACGTAATCTAGATCTATCATCATCATCTAAATAACATAAATGTCATACTGATAAACTTAAATTAAGTGTACCTACTGATAAAATTATCGTATTAGACTATGGTAGTCTGTATGACATTTTCAAGCCGACGACGCGAATGCTCGTTCATACACGTACGCCTTAGATTGAAAATGCCGTTCACAGGGACGCCCAACTAAATTGGGTTCCATACGTAGACTTAAGGCTGTAATAGCTATAACCGACGGACCCATCGTCTGCGACCCATGGACCAGTAATCGGGTTTGGTAAAAGCGGGGTAATGGATTGACATAGGTTATTGCCGTCTTTATTTTATATTGCCTACGTTTATATCTAGGTTGAATTTAATAAAAAGATGGGAATTAGAACTTTGAATTAATTGTTTAATAAACAATTAATTCGTGCGTAATGAGAGTGAGAATGAGAGTAAAGTGAGCTAACATATATGAGATGAAAAACTGATCACTTAAGAAATAAAAAGGTTATTGCAAGGTTTGTTTGTGTGACACTATTTAGGCTTGATCAGGACATAGAAATTAGATGCAATTTTCCGATGAATCAATCACTTAAAGTTGTTTTATAGAACCTTGGTTTTAATTTATTGATATTCAACATAAACAAACAAAACACAAATAACTTTAATGAAAACAATATTTATATAAGCCTCATTTTAGAACGGACCTGCATATATTAAATTTATCTATATTATACAAGATTAGATTGACATAATAATGCATGTATGTCAGAAGTTCATTACTGAAATACGTTTGCCTAGATTGGCCTAAATGTCAAGGTAGTATGTATCTAGTCCGTGGCCAGTACATAACGTGGCCTGCGCCACATTTGGCTATATTCCAGCCAACTATCAACTATGTAACAGTGACGTGACCAAGTTCCGCGCCGTTCCGGGATTTAATGACAAACTAACAGCAGGAAGCATCAATGGCTTTATTAATTTTTAACTCTACACTGGCCCGCAAAATAGCGGTTAACCTTACTCTATATCGATGTAGGTATAGGTATAATTCAACTTACAGTGGGCACTAAAAGATCTCTCACTTTAAGAGCGATTAATTTTTAATCTGTTTTGATTTTTAATATTACAATACGACCGTTTAATTTAAATTAAAACAAATCGTTTGTTGGTAACAGCGATTTGTTAATTTTCTACCATACCATACCAACATGCATCCGGAGCTCTTAATCATGGAGAAGCTTTCTTCTCCATGCACAACGAGCGAGTGAGCAGGTGCAGGATGTTTAAGGCAAATTGTTACAGCTCACGAACGGACACACGGGGACAAGTTTTATTTCAGATGCATATTTTCGTGTTCATATTTCCAGTTTATACACATATTTCTTTATTGCTTTAACAATCCCCAGAAAGTCCACTGATTAGTTTTCTACACCACAGTTCATAGTTCATTCGTGTCGGGTACCTATAATGTCACCTTTAAAGTGTTTAATGACGCCCAAGTTGAATGACTTTTTCGTGAGTAAAGTGTTATTACGAAGGACAACACGATTGTAATATTGAATGTGTTGCGTGTAAAGCAGAGTCATTTTCTCTTTTAATAATGTTCAATATTAGGTATATAAGTGAACTTTACTAAAAGAGAAACGTTTCGATTCTTTATTATTTAAATAATGTAGTAGTTTCATGTTCGTTTATATTTACTGAGAATGTCCGTCAGTATAGGTATACATTCCCATCCCTAGCTATTGATCAGTACGAGTGGAGCCGTGGGCGAATTCTGCAAGTAATGGTTCCAAATAGAAAGAAAATAGCTTCGTATTCGTAGACGCCCGTTAACTATCTTCAATTCAATCTTATCGATATGACGAATATTGCTTGGCAATGCTACAATATCAACTGTAACGTTTAAATATTTTATTACTTTTGTGAAAAAGTATAAATATCTATCAGTCTGATATATTTATTAGGCGATAATGATAAAAGCCTACTCAACTGTCGGACTACAGACCAAGGCAGAAGACCTAGGCCAAATTATTTATAACATATACATTCATACATAAAAACTTACTTAGTTTCCATCTCTACAGACTCCCATATTATTGTCTCTACTTCCGAAGCAGCTGTTATTCCGTTATTTATTATGTACCGACGTCAAAAGATTATTTAAATTTAACATCAGCTGTGGCTAACGATACTATCGCCAAAAATAGATTTTATTTTTAGTATTAAGAAATTATTAATAACTAGATCACTTTGCCAGGCTTCATTACCATGGTTTATCCCAAAGGAACGAGCACCAACCTCTACTTGCATTGGAAACAAGTCTTTGTCACTGTCCAGATCATTTACTGTCTCATTGCAAAATGCTCCCATTAACCTATGTTGCATTAAAGAAGGGCTAATTCATTAATATTTTTAATAACTACTGATGATACAAAAGCAAACTTAATAACTTTGTTATCTATAGGCACACGAACACCCAGACTAAAATTACATTCTAGTTTTGCTATTGTAACCTTGAAAATGAGAAACCTTTTACTTCTGTACGTACCTATTTCCTATATATAGGTGATGTATTTTTGCAATGGAAAAGTATATTTATACTAGGTACTTAATATTTTGACAGATTTGATAAGAATAGAATTTAGGTAATCAATCTGTATTCACGTACTAACTACAGATGGATAAACTAATCATTAATCAGGAGCAGACTCATTTAAAATGGAAAATAACGCTGTTTTAAAACGATTTTTCCTGGATTTATTACGTAAACAGACTTATCTGGCTTTTTTAGATATTCCACTTGTACTGCCTCTAGCGTGTAGAGGTCGGTAAACGCGACTGCTGAGGTCATAGTTTCGGATCCCAGGTTGGGCAAAAAGTTTCCTTTAGGTAATTCTCAACAGCAGCACAGAGTCTGGATTTCTGCACGGTTGAAGGCAATAGGCTCGCCTCCTATTACATAGGGGTCGATATCATAACTGGTGAAATGTGGGTGTTGGTACTATAGGTACACCTCTGCCTACCCCTTCTGGGAATACAGGCGTGATGTTATGTTTTTTTTTATAACAATAATTTACAAGTTTACCTAACATGAATGCAATATGTCTCATTTGGATCGCTTATAAAAATGATCACTTAAGTACCAATCATTATTTTAGTTTAAGATGAATTGATTGATGCTTAATTCCCCATGAAAGAAACTATCAATAAATAAGTTTATCTAATTCCTTTGACTGATGTTGTAGTATACGCGGAGCGCCAAAGTTAAAGTTAAGTCAAGAAAGTAATCTAGCTAATTGACCTCTTAAATGAGATTTCCAAACTCGGGAATAAGCTAAATTGCTTTCTTGCATTCTTGAACATTACATCTGTGATTATTACTTTTAGAAGTGACATGATGTTTCTTTTAAAACTGAAAGGGTGAGTTCTGGTTAATTGGACGGCTACTCAGTGGGACAGTCGGGCAGGTGAATTAGTGAGCGTATAACAGCTAAAAAGTATCTTGGACTTAGAGTGAATATTGATCGCGTGCCGGTTGCGAGCGGCGGGCGGCGAGAACAAAGGGCGGTTTTGTGAGGCCCACACTCGTCAACCGGTGACTACGGACGCCTAGCCTTAGCCACTACACGCCTGTGCTTGTCGTTTACGAGTTGGATATTAAAATGTAAGCGCCGGTTTACTATCTGTCTCTCTATTATCGATACTATGAAAAACTAACACGTTAAATACATGATAAGCTTCAAGCTGCTTCAAGCTTTCAAGCTTTGTGCTCCTCGAATTTCTCGACTTCATAAATAAATAAATGTAATTAAAGTTTTTATTTTAAAGAACTTATTTAACTCCTTTGTTGCCATAGTAAACAATTATTTATATACAGATAACATTTATGATTGCAACGCAGGTAACTTGTTCGGTTTGGAGTGTTCTTAGACAATGTAAGGCTATTAAATCGATTGCCAATAATTTACGGCTAGATCCGTGCAGATATAAAACAGATGCAGACCTGGTGCAGTCTGACAGTATTGTATATACTACTTGTAGCTCGTGTACCTACACTACCCATAAAAAGGTACTACTACACTACCACTTAGTATGGGTTTGACTACGGGAGAGTGAAATCCTTTATAATTTCTTCCGAACAAAAAAGCAATGAGTAATTTAAATGTGAAATGATAGAGGCGTAAGAAAGCCACTGTCTTGTCGTGAATTTGAATAAACTAGACAAAAATCGGATGTCAAAAGTGACATACAGACCATTTTAACCTGATGGTCATAAGTATATTATATCTAAAGTGAGAAGTGGGACTGTTATCAAATGATAAAACATTCCAGTTTTATTACCAATTAAGGTCAGTCAGTATCCAATAAGTGGCCAATTCAGGGACAGAGAAGAGAGACGACTTTTCCTGTATTCATTGAATATTAATATATTGATGTAGTACGATGCACCTACGTGTTACTGTGGTGTACAATAAGGCATAATATTCTATCTATCTACGTCGGGGCCCGGGCACCAATCATGCTTAAAACTGAAGTGGCCAGTTAAAACCAAAGATAGTCTAGCAGTGATAGGTTCTTATTACTTATTCGTTGGTTCTAGTAGTATGTTGTATAATATGTGTAATAAATGTTGATGTTCTATAAATTACAACTTAAATAATTCTTGCGCATCTAATTTACTGCGCGGAACAGTAACACGCGACGCTATGGGTACCCATATTATAATATAACAGAATATCAATGGATACGATCTACAAAGGTATGAGTTATAACACGTTACAGGAACGTTACCAGCCCATCAGGCTTCCACACACACGTCTGTGGGCACATCAACCTTTCGACGCCGCGCTCGCATGCGTACCTACTTTGTTTATTATAAGGGACCGGCAATGTTTGTTTTTCATCGTTTAGCTAGGGACCGCCGTTTAAGTCGTAAAGATTCGTTGTGTTACGATTAATCGTTCCCACAAACAATATTTTGGTAACTGTACTTGGTTAAGTAATTTGCACGAACGTAGAAGCGAAGCGACTCAACGTAGTATACACTGCATGTATAGCGTTACGTCGAGTCGCTTCGCCTAACTTAAAAAAAACCTACGCAATTTATAATTTATTATGATACTGAAGTTGGTTACAAAGAAATGATAAAGAAGTAGGTAAGTATAATTATTGAAAATAATATAATATACATATATAACATTTTGTATAGATGGCTGCAAAACTGAAAGGGAATGAAACGCACGTCTTATAATATTTAATTTAAAGGCCATTTTTAGGGTGACTGTGGTGCGAGCAACCTACCTATATTATTTTATACAGGTGATATATTTTAACATTTGTGTGACAAGAAACAGGAGTACCTATTCGCCCCTCCGAGCGCGACACGATCCGCACATAAAGCGGTGCGGTCCTACATACACAAGCATCTTAACAGCTCTACCTTGACTTTTTCCTCGTAAAACAATAACAAGACGAGGAAAAGCAGGAACATTCTAATAAAACATTTGTCTATAAGCGTAACAAGTGAGAGAACCGTGCATTCTAATTAAATTGATATCTGAAGCTAGGCTAAGAAATATTTATACAATGATATAATCTTGACCGAGGCTATTAATGACTTCATCAAACCAGCTCTAATACCTAGTTAATTGTCGATGAAAGCGCTGAGTGAGGGTGCCGTCATTTATATTCCTCACAGAGACGAGTGCCAAATAGCTGTTTACACATTATCATTAAGGATTTTTAAGAGATTTTATTGAGGAACAAAATGTTAATTCTGTACTACCTTCTAAAAGTCAGTTTTTACATTTTTTATTAGGTACCTACCTATGGCTAGTGACAGAATCTTGCAGTATTTAGGCCTGTTGGAGACTCGTCATTTCAATCATACCATTATAAAAAAACAAGAATGTCGGAATGTAAGAATGCTTATGACGCAACGTGAGTTTTACATTACTCGAAAAATACTACGAGTGTATGAGATCATTGTTGGCAAAGCGAGTACCTAATGGTGGCTTAAAAAAGAAGATGAATTATGAGAAACGAATTTCGCATTAAATTTTATTAATGACTAAATGAGCTCTATATATATACTAAATTTGGGCATATATTTTCTGATATCATTTTACTTAAAACATTATTGTACAATGATCTGAAGCTGTCGAGTAAGAAAAGCAGGAGAAATGATGATAAACGTTATCCCTTATATAACTTAGGTGCGACGTACTAATACAGATACACATATATATATACTTATACTAGTAGCTATATCAATACTTGCGAACACTGTTCTTTTAGTTCGTGGCAAAGTCTTCCCCTCAACTTCCCCGTAGGCGTACAAATATTTGCTGTAACTAAGTAATTATATACTCGATGACACAATTAACGTTTCAAGCACATTATCTACTTACATATGTTATATATAGTCCTACTAATATTATAAATGTGAAAGTTTGTGAGTATGGATGTGTGGATGTTTGTTACTCTTTCACGCATAAACGGCTGGACCGATTTGGTTGAAATTTGGTATGTAGATAGGTTATACCCTGGATTAACATATAGGCTACTTTTTATCCCGAAAAAATGCGGGGCGCAGCTAGTGTTATATATAGGTACCTATATGTACGTTGGTTCCGTGATAACCTTGTTCGCAGAGCACTGCTCCACACAAACGCAAACTGGAGCGCTTTTAACGTTCCCGTTTCAGTTTATTTCGATATGCATATCAGAAAATAATTTCCACCTTACATTTCGAAAATGCCGCATTCTCTGTAGCTCGATAGCATGTTATGTTGATATACTTCATCTACGTTTATTTCAGGATGCATTGAATTTAAGTTCTTTTAGATGTTAGGGGTAACGTATGTATATTACGCCTCTTAGTTATCAGTATACATAACGAGATATTCTAAAAAGGTAATTCGCACAACCCACTTTGTAATGATATGTAATCTAACATAACAATAATATAGTTCAGATTCAGGTATAGCGGTTGATAACACAGGATTGCCAGGCTGTGGACAGCCAAGCGTTTCGTTATCGAGCTATTAACGAGTGATAACAGAGTAATCTAAGTACATATCTAATTAATCGATAGGATTATTCCACACAAGTGTTATTTATGTGCCAATGATTGATTAATGGGAATGGATTGGATAGTAAATCAACAGCCAGCAGGAACAATGTTCGCAATGCTGGACACAAGTGGATATTATATTTTCAAATTCATTAAAAACATAATGTGGCTGTTGACAGTTATCTCCTAAAAATCTGTGAAATAATTCTCTTCGTTGACATACCGCATTTGTAACTTGTTCGGTCCGTCAGAACGTCCACTGTGGTCAATGCGGAAGTTCTTCCGCGTGAATTAGTAAAGCCTTTTACCACAATATGGTACGTTGAAGTTGAAGCCAATTTAGGTACTGGTCTACCATAAAATCCATACATCTATGAGATGAACTAGTATTATCTAAAAAACCCAGTGTTCTTTTTCAAAAATTTTACGTTCCTACTAAGGTTTAAACAATAATTTAAGATCGTTTTCTATATATGCTTGCAGATAGATAGTTCAATAGCAAGCTGCAAGTGTAACCTTTGGTGTACCGAAACTAGGCCTCGCTCTAAAAGCCGAGGTGGTTTTTCTCCGTACCTATAGATTGTAAGTTAAGATATTTGATATTTCATTGGCCCAAGCCCCCGAGTCCCTGACCTATTTCAGTAAGCCTTCGGTGATGTTTCACTTCAGATACGAGTCGAGGCAAACAATTTATTACCCTTTTCCGCTGCCGCTCGAAGTTTGCTAGTCGTCCAAATATGATCCACTTCACTATATCGTGCAAATTTTTAATTAACGCTTTTACTTAACAAAGGACTCTTTTATATTTATATTTAAACTCTATTTTGTTGTACTGAATTGAACCTGATATTGGTAGATTCTATTGCGGAGTTACTATGAGCTTGCATTGCCAGTTTGAAATATGTTAATGTATTGAGTTCGGTATACTTCAATCGTTTCCTCTGCTCGTGTGGTTGACATTTGGCGATAGCTGTGGGATGGATAGAGGTGGCCGGCATCTAGTCATTTCAGTGGTAGTATTTGAATTAGATGTTGCTATACAAAGTATGTATAAATAACTACAGAACTCACAAAGTAAGCTTAAAAAGTTTTACGAGCATAAACATTGCGCAGTTATTTAATTATAATTTTAAGCGTCAGGAGGTTTAAAGAAGATTTATGTGTTTTGTATTCATGAAATGGTGGTACAACTGTTAGGAGGACGTGTTGGAATTTATTGTAGGTCTGTATATTATTTTTGCAATCAGTTTGCTATGAGCGAGAGCACAGTCGGCTGGTGCCCGATCGCCCAGTTGGCAGGAGGGGCTGGCAGGTCACCAGCTCGGCTCCGGGGCCCGGGGTGGCTTCTCTTTGCTATCGGTGTATTTCTGTTGGTACACGTCACCGCTAAACTGTAATGCGGTTACGCTACGGCATGCGTTGCACTACGGGCTCACACTTGGCCGCTGATGCTGCCGTTGCGTCATACACGGCTGTCGGACCACTAATTAGAGCCGTGACTCGCATCGTAAGTAGGTGACGTCGTTGTATAAGATATCGATCTCGTTAGAAAAATGTTTGGCGTCCTTTGTTATGTGAGATGAAATATCTGATAATGTTTAAAATAATTATAATAAATAGATAGTCATTTTGCACATTATGCATACTGGTACATTACAATCAGTATAACATTATGCTACTGTTTGTCGACTGTAAATACAACGGTAATTAATACTGAAAGGTTCCGTGGCTAATGTTAAATAAAACTGATCACTGCAGAAAATTGATGACGGTTTACAAGCGTTTAATATCAAATTAGTCGATGTTGAGTTGCTAGGTTCATAACACGTAGGTTTATGAGTCACTGAACTCGAATATATACAGTACTTGAGCTGTGTGGAGCCATAGAATACATGTTGTGTCATTATTCGTACTGTGCGCTTGCGCTGCACAGTACGAATATTATATTCGCGAACTGCGCGGCTATAGCCGCTGCCCGTTTTCCGCTATGAGTTCCCAACCTCTCATAGCCAATGAAGTATTGGCATTCATTAAACATGCCATCGACTACATGGACGAAGTAAGCATCATGCAGATCTGCAAGTCCTCGTACAAGGAGGACGAGATTAGCAGTGCCAAGTTGCTGCTGTTCACAACGCTCGGCAAAGTCAGCCAGATGCCGTCTCGTCGAAGGGACGGTACAGAGAAGAGTCTCCAAGACATCATAACACTGATGAAGGAGACCGACCCTGACGATGTGCCTGAATTCGTGGCGAAGGACCTGCATAAGCTGCCTCCCGTCACTTTCGATCACGTCGACGTCACTAGGCTGCTGAAGGACATTACATTCCTGAAGCAAAGCCAGGCCGAGATGCAGCTAAAGTTGGAGGTGTCGAATAACACCATAAGTGATCTGCGCGCTGAAGTAGTGTTGTTGCGCAATGCAATTTCTGCAAGTAGGTCACCGACCGGCGCCGCTAACGTGAACACGCGTCGCGGCGCACAAAACGCCTCCATATGCAGTTTTGAGTCAGCGAGCTCAACTGCGTCACCGACTGCTGAAAAGGCAAGCGTTGCACTTGCAACGCATGCCGCCGCCGTCCCTGCCTCGACAGCGGTAGAGACAACGCCGTGTGTAGGTGCATCGACCCCCAAGCGAGCCTACGCAGCGATATTAGCCGCTAACAAGCCTGCTGAGTTACAATACTCGCAGGCAAAGCAAGCGCTGACTACAAAAGGGGGTCAACAGAGCCGGTCGAAACCTAACAAGGTTTTGAAAAGGCGGGGTCCAGAGAAGGACACGTGCGACAAGGATGGCTTCATAAAGGTAGAGAAGAAGAAGAAGAAGAAGCCTCCTTGTCGGAACCAGTGCGGTACCGCGCTGGTAGGACCCAACATGCTGCTTCGTCCAGCAATCCCTACGACGCAGCTGTACGTGTCCAGACTACACCACTCCACGAAGGTTGAAGAGGTCGTGGAGTACCTGCGTGTGAAGACCAACTCGATTTTGAGGGTCGAGAAGTTGGAGCCGCGTCACAACACTAACTTCAATTCGTTCGTGGTGCGTGTTCCGACTCAACATCTTGAAAAGTTCCTCAAAGAAGAGTTATGGCCGAAGGGTGTTGTTTATCGCCGGTTTCGTGGCCGACTAAATGACACCAGTCAGCGAAACACGACGCCGCCACTTCGTGTGTAGTATAGTTATATAATTGTATGTGTTTATAGTATTTTTAAGTTATATTAATATAGTATTGTATTTATAGTTATGGGCCTTTGATGCCTGAAATAAATGGATATTATATTATATTATATTATTATTCAGTGGTTGAGCCAACTGAGGCGGGTCGGATATAATAAACCTACGTCAGTAATTATATCTGAAATTATGTCACATACGTATCGCCACACATTACCTACTGTCAACTACGGTTTGAAAAGTACGCATTTTGTAATTAGTCATCGGCAGATGACATTAACAGATACACATTGTATCACGTCTACATATTAAAATACATCGTATAAATACACAATGTTAAAATTGATACAATTCGATAGTTCCACAAGTAACTTTCGATTTTAGTACACAAATACCAAATTCGTAAACAAAGTTTAATCGTGACACTAAAAAGCGTCATTTAACTTTCAAATACCCCTTTGAGCTGGCTTTATGAAAAGGAATTCCTTTTTCCGGCACGGTCCGTCACAAATGGAAAGCCACGTTAACTGGAGCTGAAAGCATCCTACGCTTATTTCTCGCTTGCGACTCTAAACACAAAGACCTTCTACTTATGCATCATTCCAAGGATGTTCCAATAATTAATTCTTAAACTACGTAAGGTAAATATTTTTTATGATAATTAGGGCCTGTATGTACGCAATTGAAGAATAATTAAATAAATTCATATGTTAAAAGTCCAGTGGTAATAAAATCAAAATGTATTAGTCTTCTGTCACTTAAACGTACAAATAATACGTAAGGTAGGTTTATTGACAGCAATCGTATTTCAGCTATCGTTATTACAGCTTTACAAGTATTATCACAAAGCTGTCCAAATTCTACATATAAGTACACCACACGCTTTCTTACTTTATCCCTCATGGTACGATTTTCCTCGGGAAACTTGCCCGTACTTTGCAAGTGGTAAAACATTTAGAAACGATCTCATTTTTCTGAGCGAATCTCGTATAATTTAGTTAAAGTTTTCCCAAGTATCCGCGTAGAGTTGTATGTGGTGTAGAGCTATGCAAAAGTTCTTAGTCGTGTTCGAAGTGTGAGACAGGAACAGTGGAGGAACTGGCTAAGAGCCAGGCGATGCTTGCTCACTTCCGACGATACTTCCCTAATATTTCTTTCAAAACTCAGTCAACTAGCGCCCCAGCGATTTGTGAAAATAAACTGAAGCTTGAACTCCGGCTCGAATAAGAATTACATACTTCTGTAATGGCACATTGAAAACGTGAATTTATTAACGACGATTTCTTTTTGTATGTTGTCGCGTAATTTGTAGAAACTTTTTGCTGGTTCAGTATTTTGTTTGGCAAGTGTTTATAGCACTGTTTGAGTCTGCTTTTATTATAACTTGTTCTTATTGGATGCGATATAAAATTAGGTATAGGATGATGTTATTCTTTGTGAAACATACCTACTTTATGATAAGTACTTTAAATTAGGTCATAATATGCACTTAATATTAAATAATAGGGATAGCTCTGACGACACTTTATAGTATAAGTTGTACAAATAGATATTAGTTTATTTATGAAGCTATCAAATATCAATAACCATTTTAATACCACGCTAAATATAGGTAGGTATATTTTCTGGTCATTGTGTTATTCAAATGATGAAGTTACTACAATCAATATTATGACTTTTCCTTAATAATTTAAGTCTTTCAAGTAAAGAAAAATACACAATATATGCAACGTGTTTGAATTCAGACATTTAGTAATGTTTGTTTATTTTGTTATTTTATTTTCATCTTTTCATTTTACACCCTGTGAATATAAATAGTGATTCATTCGCGATAAAATTATATTTAGATTGCAGAAACTGATGTTATACGTATTGATATATATTTTATGCACATATTTATTTAAGGAATATCCGGAGAACAGAAATCGAAAACATCCAACATCATGTTGAAATGTTGGGAAAACATTATGAGCCTATAATAATTTATTTGCTTATCTGTCTAAAATAATTAAATATCCGTGAACGTGATGTCACTTGAAGCAGTGAGTTAGTATACTCGTAGTCATCACCTACAGCATGCTCTATTAGCGTCTCTCTTTTTAACAATAATTTTGGCTTATGTGGTGGATAGCGAAATTCCATTTCGGCCATACCTTGTAACGTTAAACAGTTATCTATTGTTAGAACTGGACTTTAACATGCGTTGATATATGTAAGACACACTAACATTGTAAAATGTTCTTTAGGATAATTAACATAAAATAAAAGTACGACCTTTTGTAACAGGAAAACGTGAGGTAACGTGATTAATTGAACGTAACCTTTAAATATAATTTCCTTATGGAAGCCGTATGGTCTTTGATAAGGTCTGTAGGAATAAACCAAAAAGGTTTTATGATTATGTAATGTTTAAAGGAGGTTAGATGATGGAAATTTTGGTAGTAGTAAGCTGTAGACTTGGGTAAACCAAGTAATAAAAAAGGCTAGAGAAGATAAGACTTTTTTTTCCTGTGTTAACGGGACTAAAAGACAAACAGACTGCTTGGCTTAAAATTATAATTTTTACTTTTTAACTTATTTAACTATGTAAACCTAAATATTACTGAATTCATTAATAACTACGATATTTTCTTTACTGTACAGTCTCACTAACAAACTCTCAAAACTCGCAAGTAAATTCTTTAAACCTTTGACGAGTGCGCACGGTTGAAGTGCCTACTTGCCAAGCTTGCCTTTGCGTCAAACATATAGTTTTAACATACACTAAAATATTCCAATTACTTCCGAGAAGTGTTCCGAGAAGTAAATCTAGTATAGATATTAGATATAAGATTATACCATACTTAAATATTTATTTGAAAACTAGGTTGAAACTGCTAAATAAGAATAAGAAAGTAGTCATCTCGGCGTACAGTGCTAGTATCTCTAACACATCTCCCCCCCCTGTTGTAACCGTCAGCTACAAGCGAGGTAAACCCCACCGGAGACGCTGTTCCTGTTGCTTAACTTATTTAATATATCCCGATAGCTGGAGGCTACTATAGTCCCAGAATAAAGCTTTGAAGCAAAATAAGTACCCTCAGTGGTATCCGGCTTAGAATTGACCACCCCCTATCCTCCCGTGGGTGTCGTAAGAGGCGACTAAGGGGAAATCCAGAAGATGGGCAGCAGCGTCTCCTGTAACTGCACAAGCCGCTTGCCAAGCGTAGGGATTATCGCAACCCCCTTCTAAGGGGGAGGTGGATCTTTGTTCGACAGTAGACGTCTTCCGGCTGATGATGAAGTACCTTTAAACTATCACAGAAGAATATATACATACCTATACCTATATATGTATATTTCTGTGTACCTTAATGTATCAAGAATAAAAAAAGTGGAGAAACCCCACCAGCTAAGTACTAACGAACACTAAAGCATTCCAACGTAAACAATCTGACTTGTATGCGCTGTAACTCATTTACGTGGAATACGGGATAGTCGTTATGTTTATAACAGTAAATGTTTCTAATTTGAGTTGTAATCGTCTTGTTGTGGATTCAACTATAAATGTTCATTCACAACATGCATAGTAGTGATAGGTTTTTTTGTTTACTAAATAGAAAAGTGGTTCAAGTATAACAACACAACATTACTCTTCTATTCCCTGAAGCAGGCAGAACAGTAGAATACTTTCACATTTCGTCAGTAATGTTATAATAATATGTCCTAGTGTAGTAGTGGGCACGCCTATTGACTTTTGAGACAATCTGTGCTGCTATTGATGATGGAAAAATACAATATCTGCCCGACCCGGGATTCAAACCTAGAACTCCATGCTCAGCAGTCACACTTACCGACCACTAGACCATTGGTTCAATTGATCGTAAATCACTTGGCCTTTTTGTCCTACGTACATACACAACATTTAGGTATTTATATGATACTTGCAAGTATGTATGACACAGGTGTAATCCTCAATCTACCTCTTATATTAAAGAATGTATTAACACATGCATGTATTAAGCGTATAGTATAATGCACATGTTTCAACACAAAAATGTTTCGTTTGTTATGAAATGCCAAGAATTTCTTTCACTTAACATTTTCGGTAGCGGCGTGTGATTGTTAAAATCCGGGGGTACGCGTGAAATACAAACACTTGGAACGAACATGCATGTCGGACGCCAGTTTTAATATAAATTAGATTTATATTTGGCCTCGTTCAAATATGCTTTTTTATTATGAGATTTTTTGTTATTTTACTTCTTAGCGATTTTCTTGCTTATATAAGACATGATATATATAACCATACATCCAACCAGTTTTTAACTAAATAGGTCACATAGGTGAACAATTATAATATCAAAATTGTACCTAATACCAACACACATTCATTTAATCCCCACACTTTCGATCAATGCAAAACCTCTAAATAGATAGCAAACCTCACCCACACATGAGACTTGACTAACAACCCATTTTCGAAGCTCATCAAACACAGTGACGTTTAATTACCGATTGATTGGCTGAAGCTTGAGCCCTATTTAGGTTAAACTCCGTACCATGTACTGGATGGTAATTTTTCACAATCAAATCACCCTGAAAATATTAATTGAACATCGGCGACCCATATGTCTATACCTAATCGACTGCGAGAATATTGATGTAGTCGGCGGGCTGCGCCGGTAAGGTTTGAATAAATAAACAGTGAGACAGTGTCCTCTTACTCAATGATAATTTAATGCCTTAGTAGCCCCTTAAAGTCACCAACCGGAAGTAACGAGACCGTTTCGGTAAGTTTATGATTTACGATTGCGTTCCTTTATGTCTTTTTGTTAGAATTCAAATTACTTATTCATCATTTGTTACAGTTTTACACTAGCAAGCTACCATTGCATTCTATAAATAATAATTTCTGGTGTGCTACGTTTTTCTTGTATGAATTGTGATCACGGGAAAAGAGCATTTAGTTATAATTTTGGGGTAACGCGGATGCAGAGCTCAATCCGACATTTGACATAATATTCTGACACGCGTCACAGTAGCTTACGCGAGCGTGACACGCCTGTAAAGATGTATGTGACATGCCGACCATACGTATATGCTACGGAACACGCATCTGTCCCCACTATTTACATATCAACCAGTCTCATCTCATCTTAAATTTAGAAGACATTCACACTGACCATCGTAAACCCTGATATAAATATTTACGACTGTCAAGGTCGGCTCTATTAGCGTCGGATTAACAGAGAGACGGTTATTTTGTAATAGAACGGAACAGGGAACTAAGTCGGTTAATATTCTAAGAAAATGTGCTTTGCGTCGTTTACAGTGTCGGACTGATCGAGTTTCTTTGATGTTAAGGAGCGAGTACAGCGCACTTTATAATACAGGATGCATTATAATTATCGACATCTTGAATGCTTGTATCTTAGGTTAACGATCTTACATAACTCATGTATAACTCAGTTACTTGCTTATTTTATTCAACTTTATGTGGCGGTTTTCAGTTATACTGACGTTAGCTAGTGCAAGGCCAAGTGCAATGACCTTTCGTTTATTGACGTCGAAAACCATTTGTTAATAAAACCAAACCCCAATTCTAAAGATTTTTCGAGCTGGCGTTCAAGTCATATTTTATTTAATAAATGACGGTTATGAATGTTCATAAATCAAATTATATCATTCGCACAAATATCAATACGAAGTAACGTAATGGAATAAATAGACGACGTTGCCAAACTTCAGTTATAAAAAACATACAGGAGTATTTTTCTTTTAATAAAAACTAACTAAGCTTAAGCATAATATGTATGGAACTTTAGACTAGGTATACACAAAGATCGCTTTATCGTTATAAGTAACCTCATACATTGGTTCCCGTTCCTCATTCCTATCAGTACGAGTAGAGTATATGCTTATAGATTTATAAACGGGATGCAGATATATAAACCCGCCTCGTGATGATCGTTAAAATTTGTGCAAAATGTGCAAAGCTGCATTTTATTGAGTTGAGAGCTTCGGTACATTAGATGCAGATCACTCGACGTGAACGTAAGCAAACAGACTGAAGTGTGCGCGTGATACGTTTGGTTCGATACGTACTGACGTACACTGTCGTCGACTAGTAGTTTAATACGTACCCTAACTAGTAATATTCGTTCTTCACTAAATACATTGCAGTTTTTTATACATCATAAGATGCAATGTTTTATATATACACCGTAATGGACATTCAAATAACAATACTGAAAGTAAACCTTACATTTTGTATTACACAGTCGTTCGTCCAGCCCGGTCATTCATCAATAATGCGCTCGAAGTGCTCGAAGCTTCGAACATCCGTCAATAAAAGATACGAGTCCCGCCGTATTATTTAACTGCATATAATTTATGGCTTACTTTAATCTAGCACAATGCTCTACTCAATTTGCGCTGGCACTGCTGCTGCTGCTGCGGAGACCCTCAAACGGCGGAAATACAATAACCTGATAGGTAATTGTATTTTTGAGCCGTTTGGGGTTGAAACATTTGGGCCATGGGGTCCGAGCGCTCGTGCTTTGTTTAAAGAGTTAGCAAAGCGCCTAGTCGACTCCACACGTGACCAAAGGGCTGGTTCATTTTTTGGCCAAAGAATTAGCATTGCCATTCAACGTGGCAATGCTGCCAGTCTTTTGGGCACGTTACCGGTTGACATCGATGGGGATGAATTCTTTGATGCTTTTTAACTTTTTATTTTTGTATATATTGTTTTTATTTTGTATTAGAATTAAGTTGTATATATTTGTAAAATAGTATGTTTTGATTATCATGAAATAAAGAAAGTAATTTAAAAAAAAAAAAAAAAAAATTTATACATTTCTTCTGCATAATTTACAAGGTTTACACTGTTAATACACAATTCTGACAAATGAATGGCCATAAACACTTTGTTTAGAGAGAAGAGACGTGGGAAGTAGGTGTGATCATAAATTACGTGTCCAGTACAACGTATGACGACTGATTTTATCTTTAGTTAGCAAAGTTTCCTTTAGTTTGAAAATTGAAACTGTCCGTCTACGAACGCGTGTCCTCTATGCTACGGCTACGAACGCATGCCCTCTACGCAACGGCTACGAACGACTTCTACGTGATTTATAACTGTCTATTTTCGTTACCAATCACTGTTAATTAATTACTGTCATTATTTAAATTAGTTTTGTTAAGGAGATTAACCAAAAGGTTTAAACTTCATAAAAGAGTAAAAGGCATATTATTAAAATTATACTTGTTTTACATTTTAATTTGGACGTTGAAGATCTGGTATATTGGCTTCAAGTATACTACTCGTAATTCGTATTAGCTATGGTAGTTGGATGCGCAGCACGCTACTTGTGAGGGTAATGCCGCGTAACCAGTGTCTAATTTACTAGCCGTGAAAACCTATACTTTGATTACTTGTGTTACTCTATCGTAATCTTAAATTAATGATCCGATCAAACTTTATTATACTCTTCTGAGACGTTTGTTTACTGGATCCTGAGTGTGAAAATGATCTTGGACCATTATTAGCCCTGCTCGCTTCCATAACATCATTAAAGATAGGTGTTTAGCTATTTAATTTTCATCACTTACTGAATGGAATCGGCAATAACGGTTGGAGTCTACAACACTTCATCAAGAATAAAGCTATAGACTTGGTTTATTATTTGTTGCTACTTACAATTAATATTTATCCATCGTTTGTCGTAAGACAATGAACACGCACTATATCGGCTGCTTGCCAATATGCCGTAAATTGGTAGGATGGCTCGTAAACTTGGCCATTATTGACAGCCATTAAATTGGAGTCTTTATGAGACGCGCGGTGACGGCAGCCCATGGGCCGTGTCGCATCGGCCCTCGCATTACAAATTAAGCGTATTTAAATGTTGCCTTACAGACGCTCTTCACACGATATCTTTATTAATAATAATGATGTAAAGATTAGTATCTTTGAGTCTATGTTAATATTTATTTATGTACATAGATATTACAGAGTTACGTCAGCGGCCAAGAATACTTAACTCAATGTTAATTTCCGGAAGCTTTCCCACAAAAAATATTTTTACTGCCTGACTTGAATTAGTAATTTTTTGTGGGCTCAAGATATGAATCTGTTCGAAGCCTACTTTATTAATTTACATTTTTATGTTGACCTACTGTCAAAAAGCTGATTCATTTATTTGGTAGAAATGGATGTGAAAAGAAAAATTCATGATTGTAATAAGTTAGTAATTCAAGTAACCAATGATGTTGATTAATGACCGACACGAGTCATAACGTCTGGATACCATTAGGTCGGCGTTATTGGGTGAGTATCCAAACGACTACTCGTGAGTGTGGGTACGTCACTATTGAAAATGTTTGTTGCTGTTTTCAAACCGCTGCACGTAGGGGAAACAAATGTATCCAATACATACTGTACATCTGTTGTATAGGTTGCGTTACGTCGAATCGATTTGCTTATTTAAACATGTCTCAGTTTTTGTACCCAAAATATAACAGGGATTTCTTGCTTTCAGTATTCGGTTGAAATATAGATCCATCTTGTGTCTACGTAGATTTAATTTCAGTATGTTCTACAACAAATAACTTCAATTACGGTTATACAATTATTTACGACCGGATGGCGTAAAATCTATTTTATAGTGTTATAAATACAGTTGTAATTTATACGAAAATTATATTCGACAACCACGAAATGTTTATAACTGAATTATTAACATTGTGTTCATAATGTTATGGGTTTAAAAATAGAATAATATCCATCTGGACTATAAAGGTAAATAGTAGAGATGTTAAACGCCAACTCGATTATACGATTGAGTTGCTCCGTACACATACATTAGCATTGACGCTTTCCTCGGAGATAAATGTCTAAACGAGAAATTACGGGCGTGTTCATTATTTCTTTGAAACACCACGAAGCGGTCGGGACCCTCGTTCGTCATAACTTTCGCGTTTCGTTTTACGCGACACACTCTAACCCTCGTCGCTTATTATGCTCACAGATACGCCATGTGCACTAGATATACCGTTTGTGTGTGTATTACTTTATAATTATTTATGTTAGATGGGTTGCTCGCCAATCACTTAGGGTGTCCAATGATGGATTAGTTGGAATGATGGATTACTTTAATGATGGATATTGGTGCTGCTATTGAATATTTTAGTATAGGAAAAACTATGATACGTGTAGGGATCATTCTCACAAACCTTCCCCTGAACAAAGCAAAGATGGTAATAAAAAATGATACAAATTACAATTGTACATAATACAATGATACCTGGGTACATTTCATTTGATGAATTTCCACATACCTACATATTAACTCTTTTATAAGGTGTGTATATAGCTTCCCAATATTTACATTTGCTTCGTTCATTTGCACTTACATTTGCCTCATTAAAGCTAAACATTTAGGTAATCCGAATTAAAGTGGTATACAGCTGTAATTTCACAGAATGTTAGAGTAATATCTATTAAAAGCTTTACAAGTGTTTCATTTCAACCATTCTGTACAATTTAATTAGAAAATATGTATAAAAGTGTGACATTATTATTCAGATGTGTATTGTTTACGTGGAAATTTCGCGAGCTCTACAGATGTACAAAGCGCGCGGTCGCTTGTCGATCGATGTGCCAGATGAGTCGCGGTCGCATCCTACAGCTGCTTCGGCAAAAATATCTCCACTCGGCATATATTTGTAATAGCACCATACGTACCTATAGTGATGTACGCGTGTCTAATGCCGATGCTGGTCGGACAAATAGATAGGTCAATGTCTCGAGTCAGATCGAGCGCTCTCCGCCCACCCTACACATCTATGACTGTCATTTAATTATATTATATAATTTAAGTAACGAGGTATTTCAAAATGTTTTCTAGGAAAAACTTACACCCAATTCGAACATTAATAATTATCGGATTATAGAGGATTCAACATAAAACATCGGCGCAGTAAATAACGTGACGCGTTGTTTTTTATAAGTGGGCATTATTTGTCTGGAAATTGTCAGTTGGATCGGAGTTTGAATAGGAATCGGAATATCGGCATGCTCGGCGAGTGACGGTATAGTTAATATTAAACTGCCGCGTATGATATGCGGTAGCCCTGTATCAAGGCGAGGACGAAAATACTCGTCTTGACCTACGTCGCCGGCGCCACACGTATCCATGTTATTTCGGAGACCAATATGTCGTAACAAACGGTGTCGATGGACTTTTACATAGCTTGTCTAATATGTACCTAATTAGTGTTGTACTTGTTTACTGCTAGCTAACACGCTACTCCTCTGTGTCTATATAATTGTTTTAAGGTTTCTATATGCTTGTATACTGTAAGTAAAAGACACATTTTGATAGGCACTTTCACCTGTTGAAACCAATGGTTAGCTGGTACTGGATGACCTACCCTTCTGTTAATTTGACTATTGCCTGATTCACTTTTGTAATGTCATTGTAACGTTAGAGTGTAAAAGTTCCCCCTCAAAAAGTTCAGGCACGCAACGGCATCATGCTATCGTAAATTTCACCCTCGGGACGGTCACGATCTTCGCCAGGATCCTACATTTTGTAAAACTCCTTACTTTTACAAAATTACTGTTGGTAACCTGAATATTTTATGAACATACGCAGAAATACACTACACACAAAGGTTATAAAAGTAAACATTTATACATTTAAGTGGCAGTCGCAGAACAAAGGAAAAACGGAATAAGTGAGACAATGTTTACGATGGAATCGCGCTAAGGCTTGGACTGGACAAGCCTGAGTCACAGTTGAAGACCCTCTAACGATGTTATGATTGTTTTCGTTGTCATTTTACGTAGTAAACGTTGTTTTGGAGCGTGGTACGTTGTTGAGTAGCGGGAGACAAACGGGAAGAACATCGCAAGCCGTGCCAAAAACACTGGTCGTGCTAAATGCGGAGGGCCACGTCACGCCCGAGTTGCGCGCAAACTGTCACGCGTCGCCATCGCAAGCTTTTTTCACTTTCATAATTACTTTTGTGTTTATCCTTGTCTTATGTATGTGACAATGTGTTTATTTAAAACCAAAATAAAACCATCAAACATGACCACTAAAGTAATGTCATTGGTTAATTAGCGGACACTTCCTTTTGCAAATATTAGCTACACAAATAAAAAATCTTATGTAGTTATTAATTTGGCTCTATGGAAGGTTCAACTAAAATTCAGAATGTTTTAGGTCATTGTAATTTTCGAAAATTCTTGGGAATAATGTCGCATTAAAATAAGCCTTGTGTCAATTATTTAGAAAATTAATGATATCACATTCACCACTATTTTACTCATACTACTAGTAGGCCGAGTTATTAAGAGCTAATTGCTTGGCATTTTACCCCATGTACAAAATAACTTTAAAAATATTATTATTGAATGTGTTAACTACCTACATTTAACCCTTCGTGTCAAACTTAAGTAATAACTCCTGGGAGTGGTTCTGTTTTGCTTGGCAAGCGTGACTTATTCTTTTTTGTTTATCGCTACGTTAAGTGCTCGCTTTTTTAATACATTAACTGTTATTTAAATGACAACTTGCCTCTCCTTGAAACATAAATTATTGAATTGTTACAATTAGTAGTAGTAGAAGTAGTTTTACCAGGGATACATTTTATTTTACTAAGTACTGTCATTAAAATATAATTTTCCAAAGTCAATGACTGATAAATCATAAGTAATGTATAAATCATCATAAGTAACATATAAATAAACGGCAACGTGAAGTTAATACTTAATTTGGAATAAAAGAAACTGGTATTGTTGTTGTCATGTTATAATGTTTCCGGGACGACTTGTGCATGTTGTTCCTATATAAACTTACGATTGTAAACAAGCATGCAAATCGAATTAACTCCTATTTGTCTGAATCCGTACAAACAACCGGGCTAAATGCTACTCTTTAGATATCAAATCCGGTCTGTATGATGCCTCTATAATAATTTTAAAACCGACAACAAAAAATAATTCGAAATATGCGATAGGTACATGATAATAAAAATACTTAATGAGGGGGTATACTTACAATTTCTTTTGTGTTGTCCAGGCATCCTGTAGGTGTTTAATTTTTTTGTTAATTTGTGTGCAACGAATGTATGAGGATTTATAAGGAAGCAATTTCTTATGTAAGAATCAAATATATAATTCGGCAAGTCATTGACAGTGTTTGATCGTCAATCGCGGTTTTTCCTGTCAAAGTAATACTCGTACATAATATACATTATACATACAATGATTTGTATTGATTATATCTTCCTTTGAAAATCGTGACAGGTGCTCAAGAGCACTTCTATATAACGGGGACAAGTTGAACACTTGTCACGTTCGCAGTCCACTATATTGATTTTCTGAAATATTCAGAATTATTTGCAGTTACAATTCTAATACAAATAATACTTAGACTGAATAGGGACTAACTGCTTACGTACCTAGGTGACCAACCAAAGGTAATTCAAAGATATTGTCTAAAATGTGTTTAAAGAAATATTCGATCCTAAATTATGCTTTTTATTGTTTTTCTATCAATTCTATCTCACCTTGAATTTTAAGTTATACAGTTAAACAACATATGAAATTGTTTCTATCATGAACTCTTAAAAAAAGTACAGTTTACGTTGTGGAAGCGGGACGCTGCATAACACTGCACGTAGCGGCGTCTCGCTTCCACATCCTACGCTGTCCTGTTGTAAGAGTTCATGGTAAGGAGGTTGAACTCCATCTTATTCTGTGGGGATACCTAACATAGCATTTTCTAAGCAGTACATAACAACTGAATTTAAGATTTAATCAAAAACAATTGAATCTCATCTTAAATTCATATCTATTCTTTTTGCCAACCTTAAATGAATATAGTGAATAATTCATGGTATCACTGAATAACTATGAATGTAATTGATTGTTCTATTTGTGTGATAATCCAGTATTTAGTGTATTATAACATTTTCTATGTTATATTCATCGTAATAAGTAAATTACTGTTTATACTGTACATAGTTAAAGGAAAATAAATATTAGATCATGATTTTCCATATTGGGAACGACTTCCTTTAAAAAAGTGGATCAACATAATTTAAGAAGGTGGTAAGCGAAACTTTTAGCCGCTAGCAGTGAGCTAGCGTGGCGATTAATGCTCAATCCTTCTCTATACGAGAAGAGGCCTTTGCCCTACAGTAGGACAGTTATAGGCTGTTATTATTAAGCGAAACCTCATATAATTACTTTCTGGTAAACTGGCTTCGGTTCAACAAGAAGCTGCCTTAATAGTTTCTATTGGTTTAAGGTCCGTAGAGCCTACTACAAGATCAACAGCTATTTGTTGATAAGAGTAGAGCTGACCCAGAAGGTATAACCAGAAAACTAAACTATTTAAGAATAATTGATTATGTAAAGAGTAAAAGGTTATCAATAGGTGCATATAATTCGATAACAAATGAGAACCAAATGTTTATTGATGTAAAACTAATTTCTCTGGATTGTTTCATCATTTGTGTTTCGCTGTTTGTATCTATTCTCATTAAATACTCTAACTTTCATCATCTACATAATTCTCTCGGCCCATTACAATGTATTTAAATCTCCTATATTGTTGTTTACGAATATTATTGCTAAAAAGTACCTAACCATAAAGTTTCTCGCCCTCCTTATCATTTTATTACAATTTCTAAGACTCCGGGTTAAGTTTTTGACTGGAGTAGAATAAAACCTTTGTAACCTCTCGAGGTCTTTGACCTCCAGTGTGGGTCGATCATGGCTGAAATAATGATAATATAGATGGCGCCTTGGTGGGACAGCTATTGTTGTAATTGACGTACTTAATTCAATGGGCCAGAATTTTTTTCGGTGAGGGGATTATTGATTGGAGTAAATTAGATAGGTATATTAATCAAATATACGGTAAAATAAGAATTAGTAGATTACATTGTATAAAATATTAGTTCCTTGAAATATAAAAACAGGTTTACAAGTATCAATCTTACATGTACACGAATATAGGTAAGAAACTTGGCGGGGGTGCAGTTCCCACGAGTTTGTTGAACTTGCCGTTGTACGTACCGACGTAATTATAGTTTCAGTGCATAGGATACGGCCATAATGACTCCACATTAAAAACATGATACATTGGTCTCATAATTGGCTCTCGATCGCTATTCATTACAGCTCCATTACCCGTAATATTCAATAGCCTGTTACGTTGGCAGGATCGTTTTAATAGCACTGTGCGAATGGCTAATCGTCGGTGAAGTAACATTTATTGAGGGATCTTTTGCTGTTACGGTAAATGATGTAAAAGGTTATTAGTCGTTGTAGACAGGTATTATGTGGGGGTCGTTCAAAGCTGGTATTAAAATGGTTTATTCATGCACACGTGCTCTGGATTCAATTACTGGAAGCTCAGCGTAGAGGGGTTGTGGGGGCTATATTAACCGGAACGGGCCGGTGGGCGGCGCGGGCGCGTCGATAAAGGTCAGAGGTTACGAGAACTCGTAGCACACTGCTACAAATCGGTTGCGCTCTACGCCTCGTAGCACCCCGTGTAACGGCCAAGCTACAGGCCACTCATTGCGCTTCTAGAAAGCTTGAATAATACATAACGCAGGAACTACGATTGGTATCAATTTGTTTGCGTCTCATATAATTTTAAAAAGGTTGTTTCATTGTTTTCAATAGTATTGTATTATTTAACTTTTTATCAAAGCGGATTAGTAAAAGTTTAAAGGCATTTTATAAAACAATGTGCAATATACATTATATCATTTAAAACTCTTTTTTTTATTAAATATAATTCATATTCAAATCTACATATTATGAATCTCGCTTGTGATCGCAATAAATCGCAAAAGATACGTAGGAAGAGGTAATTATGTTTTTAATTGCTTGGCCTTTAGTGTACTATATTAACACAAAAATTAGGCTACTTTTATTTCAAATAAAACCTGACGTGCTCTAAAGGATTTGAAACCAGGGACCAAAAAGCTAATTAAAAACGCGATAAAATACGTAAAAATAGTTTTATTTCACTGTCTAGTTTTCGCGTAAGTGATAAAAATTTTGATTATATCTACAATTATTTCCGTCGTAAAAGTAATAACAAGTATTAAAATCAAATAAAACAACACCATAGCATCGTGCTCTAGTGGGAGTTGAACCTAATTATTTTGCCAATTTTTGCATAAATGTAAATAAGTAACAGCTCGAGCCCGCCAGGCCGCTGCCTCGTAAACTTGGCAGCGGGGCTCGTGCATTCGTCTTCAATATCTTGCAACGTTATCGTGCGGAATAGTCGCAGCTCACATAAAGAGAGCGATTTAGAGACGCGTACTATATGATACGTATCGTGCGATATGTATGTAGCGCTGTTGACTCGTAAATAAAACTAGTAGACGATGATAAAAGTTTGCGAAGCAGCTTTAGCTTATTTACTAGTGGCGGCGGCTGTCCCGTTCACGACTTGAGATCAATACGGAGCCTGTCTCCACCCTCGTCCCAAGCAAGCCTATTAAGCAGTTACGTTGTTCCGTCCTGCTCTTGCCGGCATAAAATATAGAAAGTAACAGAATTACCGAACTCAAAATAATATATTCCAAAGAGTTTATTATTGTGTTAGGTGTAGAGGCGTTCGTAGGTATAATTTTAAGTAGGGCTGCGCGGCGCTATAGGCCTCGCAGACAGAGTGGCGTCGAGATAATGGCTGGCTCCGGATATAACAACGTCACGTGACCTATATTCTTGCAGTAAGTATATAGGCCAATAAGAACTTTCGCCCGCCACCAGACCCATTACCAGTACAAGATACTAGTTTGTTCTTATTGGATGGAACTCTTTGTGGTCGGCAGCGCTGAGAGAGGACATTTTATCTGCTTTATTATATTTATTTATGTTACAAATGTACCTAAATTAAGGGAACAAGGAAAACTTGCCCGTCATCTAAATGTAGAGACGGCTTGTAATATTCCGGTGGCCGTTATCTTATTTATAGTTCTCCGTGGGAAAGGTATCTGCTACAATATAATTACTAGAGATGGGCTGACTGTGAGTTTTGCGGTAGACTGTCGTAAAATCGACGACTAGTCGGCCGAATAGTCTGCAATGCTGATTATTGCTCCCGGTTATTTGGAAATGTTCGTTTCGACCGCCGTATTGTTTGGGTACTGGCGAAGTTTTTCATAAAAATAAACATAATTCAATAAGTTATAGTACATAATAGTAAATTACATAGCTAATATCTTAATTAGTTAAACTGACACTTATTTATCATTTGTCTCCGAGTGGTAAAACAATTTATAATTATAGTGAAAGTAGCTACTTAATTTAAATTAATCATATCGAAGAAGAAATCAAGTGTATGAACTTATTTGACTAATTGGATGATTATTTTATTTCGATTGCCTCGTTGGTCTAGTGGTTGCTAAGCGCGACTGCTGAGCACGAGGTCCTGGGTTCGAATCCCGGGTCGGGCAAAGTGTTTCTGGGTTTTTCCATTAGGTAATTCTCAGTAGCAGCACGGAGTCTGGATTTGTGCCCGGTTGATGGCAATAGGCTCGCCCCCTATTACATCGGGACCTAAAACATAACTGGCGAAATGTGGGTGTACTATAAGTGCACCTCTGCCTACCCCTTCGGGGAATACAGGCGTGATGTTATGTTATGTTTTTTTTATGTTTATGTTTTATTTTATTTCAATCACTCGATTGTCAGCATAGAAATGTACTGTAAATATAAATAAAGCAATAGGCCGTCTACTCGGCGACCGATCGTCGACTGCAAATAGTGCCGAATAGTCGGCACATCTCTAACAATCACCATCTGGTATAATTCGCATGTGGGACGGTCTTTGATATCTAAACAGTCATCAAACAGTTACTCTCAATTAAAATTTATAAATAGGTATCTAGCCGACATATATATTCAACGACTTAAGATTGCCACCGTCGCCGCGTCGTCACAAGTCAGTCGGCTAATTACACAATTACAGTCTGTGTCGTATTGTCAAATAATAAACAGGTGTAACATGCCTTATGCTTGCTTCATATAATATGGGACCCCTTCTGGGATTACAGGCGTGATCATGTACGTATGCGAATAACTATACATTTCTGGTTCCATTCTGGAGTGGCACAAAAGGGTCCATCCTCCTTTTATATCTTTGTTTTCAGCTGTACTTACATAACAGGAGAACTACACGTACGGCGAATAACATGACATAAAATGTTTACGATCCCGCATCCGGTTCAAAAATATTGTTATGTAATGCTGGCCTATGTGGAAATGGAAATGAAATAAACGCGGTTCATTGTTCATAAAGAAAGAACATATAAGCGGGTGGTATATTATACAAAAGAAAAGAACATATTTTTACCAACATACTTGTGTGTATTATACTCTAAACCTACTGTAAGAAGTTATAATCTTCACAAACTTTGCGAAAGTGACCCTGTGTGTTTGTATGTCGATGTCGTCACGACTTAAGTAAATAACATTATATATATATAGGTAGTTTTAGATATTTTAACACTAGGGTAAAAATCGCTATAAAAAGTACCAAACGGACAATGTCACCGGCGAATGCTAATAGCTCAGCATCAGCCTCAGTGTAGTTACAGAAGAAGCTGACTATAATAGTAGCTAGATAGTTATATTTCTGTAGTTACTTTTCATATTTTACTTTAAGAGTTAGTTAAGATTAAGATACCTAATACAAATGTTACTGTGTGTAAAGCTACTAGTGTAAGACCTATATCAATTACTTAGTTGTATAATGCAAATATTTCTACTCATAGGTATAATATAACAGTAGGCAGCTTCAGCTTATTATATGGACAGAAGTCATCTTTAGACTTTCACGTAATTTTTATCCGAAAAGCTCTATGATAATTACAATATCCTTACACTATATTACAATAAATGGATGGAATCAATGCTACTGGCCTACTGCATAATGTAAAGTTAACCACCAAGCACGTTATTCCCCAGGGTTTTATGTTTTAATTCTACAGCTTATAAACAAAAGTAGCAACATCAATATAGATTAAAGCGATAGCTACGTAACAACCCTATTTGTGTAAAAATGCAATAACGCACAGCAGCCGCCAGCGCTAGTGTTATTACGCGAACCTTAAACTAGGTAACCTATTTACTTTTACAAGTTGAACAGTAGGTAATGGCGGAAACAGCAACTTTCCTGAAATACCATTTTATTCGTTCGTATTTTCTGCTCTTCAACCGTTGCCTACCGAGCTGGCAATACTGTTACGCTATTTGATCATTCAAAAAAGGAACTTACGTACTTATTTTTGTACGTAACGGTAAGCTTATGTCAATGATAATCACAAACGTACGTTTTATTCAAAATATTTTGCTTTACAGGTGTACGATAACAATTAAAGTCTTGATACCTATTGATTAGTAAACTGAAATGCAAACAAAGGGTACACAAATGTATGTTGTCGAGGACGTTACCATGATGTCTATTATTAGATTAGGGTCGGTCAGAAGGCTTGATAAGCTCGGGTCGCGGGGCGCGCCACGCGATCCGGTAATCGATTGCTGGCCGCCCACTGACTCTCAATGCTCTCAGACTCTTGTACAAACACCCACGTTTTATTTATTTTACTTCGGTAGTTTTATGAAGGCTTCGATTGAATAGTAAATTAGGATATGGACTTGTTTATGCTACGTCCTCCCCTGTTATTTAACGGTAGTGATTTTTACGTTTGACGTAGTTTTAGTCCCTACAATGTTGTTTTGTTTTTGATTCATTACGTCTTGGTTTTACAGGTTTGGTAAAGAAAATATTCACTTATCAAACCCGTTATGGACATATTTATGGTAAACACACTCGTTTTTATTAAATAGTAAAGTGGGGAATGTATTCTACATAACAATATATTGATATACATTATGATACCTCTGGATACGGGAGCTTAGATTTACGCATTAAGTTGTTAGTAATTAAACATGAATTACGATCGTGTATTTTCTAAGAATCGCTTTCGGAACACCTATAGACTTCGTAAACAACATAACTACTACTATTAGTATCGATTAGTGTACATATAGACTTCGTGTTAATAGTTAATAAGTAACTGACAGCTGTTATAAGAAACTTGTTGAGCTTTTTAATACCGTCGAGTATATTATTCATGTGAATGTATAATATAAATTATCGGGTGTTTCTTTGCTCTACAAGGTACGGGAATTTACTTTATTACAAAACGACGTATTAATAATGTCTTTTTCTATAGTTACCGTTGGTGCCAACATTTTTACACCTGGGTAATCGATCACAATTTTAACGATAGATAACTACTAATTTCGTTTTTTAATGTTGGTTTGTTGTAAATCCGTGTTTGGTAGGGCATATTGCTCGAGTTCATTGGACATATTCTATACTCCATACCTAGCTACGGTGAAGTTACAGGCGATCGATTCGGTTGGTCTGCTTCGAATTTATTATTTAATAGCACTGCCATTGTTCGATTGTAGAGCTTAGGGTTCGTGCTACGTTAAGTTGACAGTATTATAATATCGTTATTCATCCGCCCCGTGTTTCTGTTACTTGTATATTTTCCTTTTATACCATTTCTAAGTTATTTTGTTGGAACTTTGACCTTTTGTTTTCATTACTAAGTTAATTAATTAGCTAGGAAACTTCTAACAAAGTTTACTGATCTTGCGAGGAGAAAATGTTGGTACGGTATTCTTAAGAATAAGTTTTATAATATAATGAAGTAATAAAATTGAACTTAATATCATCTAAACATATACGGGTAGGTCAAAGGTTAGAGATGTTAATAACGTTTCGAACGAAATTACACTTTCTTTTATCTTCTTTGTTCGGGATATATATGTAAGTTAAATTAGCTTTGTCGAGGACTTTGTTACTCGGAGCGGTAGGCAAAGGGGTATTCGCATAATTAACTCTACATTCCAGTTACTCTCTGAGGTATGTAGATATATACCTAAGTATAAATAGAATTTTCTTATCTATTTAGTATCGGTTTATAAATAAATAATTACAATTTGTAATGACTGTCACGACGACGACAGTAAAAGGTAAAAATAATATCAAATGCCCAACAAATGGAGTGTAATGTTTTTTACATCTGAAGCCCTAGAGTCTGGTTTAAAACGATATAACAACGTTTTGGTTTTAATTTTGTTCATACGTTATTAAGTTAACCGAGCTAAATATAAATGCAAACTCTCTGGAGGCTCTGTTATCGAAATTTCACAGTCAATTTGTTGTTTCAGTTTAACATATTTTGAAACCTTCAAAACAACTAGGTATATCAAGTAACTGTAGCGTGATACTGGCCACTACTCGGTCATGTGATTATACAGTGTAAATAAAAATGCTGTTAAATAAAATCGTTTCAATTTTAAGCACTGTTACAGCCAGATGCTTTTGACCGCATAACGGGGCCGTTTAGGGTAGGACGTGCTCAAATGAATTAGGGGGAGGTCAAGGGTAGCGTAATCTCAAAGGGGAGTTGTTCACCGGTCGACACTGATTACTGCGTACTGTGTGCTTTATGGGAGTCTGTGACAGTTCGAATGTATGTTTTATATCTTCTTTCTTATTTAGGGGAGTGCGGTCCTGTAATATAGATTACATGTTTCAGAGGAGTGCCTATTGCTACCTATCACGCAATATTATAATTGATTAGTTAAATAATGAAATCCAATGAAATTGTCAACAAAATCAGATTCAAATATATGCTACGTAGAGGTTTTTTTATCAAAATCCACGGGTTGAAGTCAATGTAATAACAAAGGTATGAGGTACCTAGTAAGAACTCGAGTCTCTTTTATGGTATGTAGTAGAGAAAGCGTGACTCGTATCTCCTTGTATGGTTTTAACGTGACCTGTACTAACTTGTATAAGGATTTTATAATTCAATCTGGAACGTGGTTAAGAGGTTTTAGTTCAAAGTTATATCTAGGTAATGTCCTACCAAATTTGTGTATCCAAATCATATTTTCAGATTTCAGGGACAAGTGTACGAACTGTGTCAAGCCGATGAGGCGGCGGCGCTTGGCGCCATGAGCTAGCCAGAATGGGGGGCGAGGGGGCGGGCCGCGGCGCCGCGCGCTGGCACGTGGGCGACTCGCCCCCGCGCGCGCCCATGGGCTTCGCGGCGCCCGCGCAGGATGCGCCGCTCGACCGCGGGCTGGCGCCGGCGCCCGCGCCCGCGCCCGCCGGCAACGCCGTGCTGCAGCGCACGCACTCCAGGTAGATATACTAATGTTTCCATTGTAAGCTGTTACCATAGCCTCTCAACTCTCTGAAGTGGGTAGGTAATTATACAATACAAAAATTGTTGGATGTCAGTCAAGTTCAGATTCCGCCTAAATCCATGTTGATGGGATGATGTCGAATATTAGAATACAGGAAGTTTAAATGAGTTCGAGTTGTATCGGTGTCCTTAGTATTCCGGTCTGTGCAATTTCCTCGTATTCTGATTAATAAAGGGTTGAGTACTTTCCGGGCACGTTCCGGAAATTCTCATAAATGGCAACCCTTGTTAAAATTGCATTCATTTACCTTAAGTAGGCACCTAATTCTATTTTACGGTAAGCACATTGTTATTATGAAAAACATACAATAAATATACATATTATAGTAAAATTGTAGAGTGTTTGAAAGTGTTGATTGCTTATTCGTATTATGCTGATTTAAAAATCTATTGTGGCTCTAGGTTATGAACCAATGTCAGCAGTTTATATAATACTTCTAATGATATGCAGCATAAAGCAGTCACAACGTTACCATCTTCAGGTCGATGTCGTCGCTACCGCCGGAGCCGTTCATGATGCTCCGCGCCAAGGCGCTGAGCAAGCGAGTCATCATCAACGTAGGAGGCGTGCGGCACGAGGTGCTGTGGCGCACGCTGGAGCGACTCCCACACACAAGGCTCGGTCGACTGAGGGACTGCAATACTCACGAGGCCATCACAGAACTCTGTGATGATTACTCGCTACAAGACAACGAGTATTTTTTCGATAGGTACAGTTTATTAGCCTGATTTTTAAATGTTTCGTCTCAGTTTCTTAAAAGATTTATGATACCTAAGTATATATAATTTCATAATTGTTGGGAAAATATTACCCTAAATGTCAAGTTGATAAAAGCGTAACTTTGGCGCAGACATAAATTTACCTTGTTGTGTTGACACTCCACTACAGTCACAACTAGCCTGATACGGATGTGACCGTAAACGGAATCACCCGAGACATCCCATCGTTTACGTAGGACTTGTTTCTTATAACCCTCCAAGTGGCATGCACTGAATTGGCTTTATGTCAGGAACTATTGCGGGTGCGTCTCACAGCAAGTCCGCGTTTTATTTTAATCGGATGAATGGTATAAGCTCACTTAGAAGACAAAAAATCATGAAAGATGTATGCTGAACATTTTGATCTAAAGTACACGAAATATTTTGTGAGTAACTGTGTTTGTTACATAAGTTTTATGTACATTTTTCAGACACCCGAAAAGCTTTAGTTCAATACTCAACTTCTATCGGACCGGAAAGTTACATTTAGTGGACGAAATGTGTGTGTTGGCGTTCAGCGACGATCTCGAGTACTGGGGCGTGGACGAATTGTACTTGGAGTCGTGCTGTCAGCACAAGTACCACCAGCGGAAGGAGCACGTGCACGAGGAGATGAGGAAGGAAGCGGAGAGCTTGCGGCAGCGGGAGGAGGAGGAGTTCGGGCAGGGCACCTGCGCCCAGTATCAGAAGTGGCTGTGGGACCTGCTCGAGAAGCCCACCACCAGTATCGCAGCCAGGGTAACGTATCGCGTCGTATGCTCCACGTTATAACCAGTTACCAATCTTATTAACCCTGCCACTCTAGCAACGCTGCCGAGGATAGTTTAGTGTAAAGGAGAGTACATAAGGAGTTAAGGTTTTTCTACATTATTTAGTTAATATTAGATAGTTGCTTTTGTGAATTGTGAGCAAGTTTTAAGTAAGGCTCTTGGGATGTCCATGTGCGCGAGATTTGTACTTCTTATGTTACCAGTAGATACTTGGCAAATGTAGTTACTTTACTGACTTTAAACAAGTATTTAAGGGCACATTTTATGGTATTGTTCATCACCTTAATTTAGGTACACTAAGCACTGTAATCACACCTTCCTAGCATTGATAACTGTACCTCCATACGTGAAACATGACTGTAATGAATGTTCACTGCCATCACTACTGTAAACATCCTACATTTACCCAGACAGAACTATGAAGAAGATATTACTGAACGAGCATTCACTTTCTTTAAATGTACACAAAACTTGTTTCGTATTAGAACACATTTCACTTTGTTACATGTTTTTAGAATTACTGACACTTAAATACTATACTAAGCTTTAAGAATACATCAGCATTAGGCAACAAGCTTGGTATAATTATTGATATTGATATGTGTTGTGTTGTGGTGCATGAATAACATCTATCGCTGGCTCCCCCTTCAGTGTTGCAAGTCAGTTTGTCTCCTTGTCGTATTTATGGAATGTGGTGTTGTGTTCCATTTGATTGTTGTATTGTGATCTGTGGGCGTAACATTTGATCGCTTTTGTCGAATCTATATTGTGTTGTGTATATTGTTTTGTTTGAGCACCTTTCAGCTTACTTCGTAGCGTTACTTTACTACAATTTCTATTTAAATTTTCGACAACAGCGGTGCAACCTTATGTGTACGTAAGTACCAACTTAATCTACAATTTATACCTTTAATTTGTTTTTTATGTAATAATCATTACCTACCTAAGTAAATAATTATTACCTACATGACTATCACTTTTTATTCTATTAAAATATCCACATAATTTGTCTATCACATGTAAGTTCAGCAAAACACAGCTTAAATGGCTTACTTTATTATAGTTATATTATATTTATTATTATCTTTCTTATTATCGAAGTATTGTTAAAGTTTCCACGATTCTTTGCTTTTTCATGATTGTTAAACTTTTAAAGCAAGCTGTGAAAGCCGGTTTGCACTTCAGACCCATTCTCACTACTTAGGTGATTTGTATTCATGAATTGTATCTATCTATAATTCTATATAATTATTAATAACATTATAACTCGAACATTTAGAATACTATCTATTTTGGTCAACTGTATAGAAAAATGCTGACGGCATTGATCGTTGTATCAAACATTATTTGAAAATAAGTTAAAATAAAGACAAATATATATCATGGGTATCTTGGGTGGAATGTGTAGTATTATATTAACTATCTAGGTTTTTTAAAAGTCTGTACTATTTTTATACTTATTGATTTTTAAAGCAATTTTTAGTATTGTATGCTTCTTATCTATTTTAGTGTTCACAACAAATCACCGCCGTTTCAGGATTGTATATAACTTTTATTACAATAAATTTTTATAAATGTTCACAGCCGCGTCGATCGTTCTCGATAAGGAGAACTTAATAAAAACAAAGCTTAATTGTTGTCGCAAAGTTGCAAACATGGGATGGGCTTACGCGATGTGACCAGCCGCCGCCGGGGCGGCGCTCGCAGGCCGGCGTGCGGGGTGGCACGGGACGGCGGGCGCCCGCCGGACCAGCGTCCGCCGGGCGCCGCGCTGCGCCCGCGCCGCCTCCCACCACGGCGAGGCGCCGCCCGCCGGCGTCCCCACCCTCCCCCGCCAGCCCGCTCCCGCTTCCTCTTGTCTCCCGCTCCGACCCTCAATCCACCAGCGCTTCCGCTTCGTGATACTGATCCGACTAACCGAGCGATGCGGGCGATGGACGGACGAGCGTCTGCTTCGTTCCGCCTTCTCGTCCAGGCGCATGCCACCACGGACGCGCGTCCGTTCACCCACACCGTTTAATATAGATTACCTACTTTACTTACACCGAGACCACACAACACTACTAACATAGTCACACGTATAGATGTTATTTCTACACCAAAATTTAAGAATTACTCTTAAGACATTTGTTACATACGATATTGGCTTTAACCTTTTAACTGTAAATACATAATGACATACTTATCTTATCTATCTATACTTACAAATGTTTAAGTAGCTATACTACCAATGTACAAACATGTAGGAGGTGTAGTTCTGTATAAACACTGGCATTTAACTGACCGATCTGACACATATGTGGCATAATCACTAGGTACCGAGGCTTAGTTGCACAGTGTGGCAGCGCGGTGGCGGCGAGCGCCGGGCCCGCACCCCGCAGCCCGCCGCTCGCCGCTCACTGGTGCGTGCTTGCAGGTGATCGCGGTCATCTCGATCCTCTTCATCGTGCTGTCCACGATAGGGCTCACTCTCAACACCATACCCCAGATGCAAGTGTACGACGAAAAGGGTGCGCCCATGGATAACCCGCAGCTGGCCATGGTCGAAGCGGTGTGCATCACGTGGTTCACGCTCGAGTACGTGCTGCGGTTCAGTGCCTCGCCGGACAAATGGAAGTTCTTCAAGGGCGGACTCAACGTGATAGACTTACTGGCTATATTGCCTTATTTTGTATCTCTCTTCTTGCTCGAAACTAATAAGAACGCGACTGACCAGTTTCAAGACGTGCGTCGAGTTGTACAAATCTTCCGTATAATGCGAATATTGCGCATTCTTAAACTCGCACGACATTCAACCGGGCTGCAATCGCTCGGGTTCACACTCAGAAACTCTTATAAGGAGCTTGGATTGCTCATGTTGTTCCTTGCTATGGGAGTACTCATATTCTCCTCATTGGCATATTTCGCTGAGAAAGAAGAGCCGGGAACTAAATTTATTTCCATTCCGGAAACGTTTTGGTGGGCCGGCATCACCATGACCACAGTCGGATACGGTGACATTTACCCCACGACCCCGTTGGGCAAGGTCATCGGCTCAGTTTGCTGTATTTGCGGCGTGTTGGTAATTGCGTTACCCATCCCCATTATCGTCAACAATTTCGCCGAGTTTTACAAGAACCAGATGCGGCGCGAAAAGGCGCTTAAGCGACGAGAGGCGCTCGAACGCGCCAAGCGCGAGGGCTCCATCGTTTCGTTCCACCATATTAACTTACGCGACGCGTTCGCCAAGAGCATGGACCTCATCGACGTCATCGTGGACACAGGTCAGTATCGCGTAGGCCATTTGCTTCGCTGCTTGTCCATGCCATATGTCTCTCGCTCGTGAATGCACTTAACTTTACCTATCTCACTGTGCACGCATGCCTTCCGTGCTCAAACAGTGTCTGTGTTATTGGATGCAATGAATGTTGATTGTGTGCACGCCGCATCGTTGGCTCTCCGGACTTGCAGACATCTTCAAATCAAATCAAACAGTTCACGTTACATCGCAGCTACAGCTATGTTCACTCGTTGATTTGCGACGAGGTGCACTCAGAGTGTTTTATTCCTTGTCTTCAGGTGACAAGTGCGTCCTCATTGAGGCGAGAGACGACGCCAGATGAGCATCTTGCCACTCTCACAGTCGACCCCTTTATATTAAGTTCGTTACTCGGGGTCGAGTCGCGTCGCGTGTAGCTTGCGATGTGCGACGAAGACACTATAATCTAAGGTCGATTACATTGTCAGCGTAAGCCTAACGCTTCTTAGAACTAACATTCCTCTTGTGTGGACTGTCTGATGTGTAATATCCGGAGGACGCTGGATTTTGTGTACTGTTCGTGTGGAATGTGTGTTGTGTAGTTCACGCCGTTACTTTATTGTCATGTTAAAATTAAATGTTCTTTCATACTATAAGTAAATAAAATGATATAAATAAACTCGGGGATAAAAGTGAGAAATATGGAATACGTCGCTACTCACAGCTGTGGTATGTGTCTTCAGGACACAACTTGTCGCAGGCGGACGCTACTAGTCTGGAGGGCGAGGCCCCGGCCACCACCGGCTGCTACAAACAGTATGAGCACTCCATCACCAGTAAGCTGCCGCCGAATACTGACCCCGACCAGGTAATAACACTCGCTCACTTGATATGGGTACGTCCAACAATCATCTTGGCTAACGTAGGGTGAGTTTGAAAAAGCCTATAATAAGTAGATAGTTATTTTACCTGCAAATAAGTACTAAAGAATAGTAATAGTAAAGTATTTGATAAAAAGTAACTTATATGCATTTCACATGTCTATCTGTTTTGCTTCAGCAGTGGGTTAAGAGCGTTGATAAGAAATACTTCGGCTTGGGCTTTGGACGGACCCTATAAAGCTAGAGATACAATGCAGCAGTATGCTTTTCGCTAACACTGTAGGTAACAGTTTCAGAGCAGCCCTCAGAAAGAACGGCGATACTCGAACGACGGCCTCGGTTCACCGGAGAAGCGCTTGCTCATAAATCCTGAACCTACACCAGTAAGATATCCTCTATGATTACGTCCTCACCCCTAACACTCGCTGCCGATCCGACAAATAATCATCGTAGAGTGGTCATAGTTGCTTGTTTGTCATAGAACACAGATGCACACAGATTTAAGCCTTCATGACCGTCGGCGACCAGAGGTTGTGTTAACGAATATTTTCTTCGAAGCGATTCGACGCCTCGTCGACGGTTTGGTCTGATTCACTACTTATTCTCTAACCTGGTAGGCTAGAAAACGAGAATAACTAGTTACTAATGATTTCTCTTTTTCTAGGAAAAGAAGATGGCTGACAAACAGCTAGACTTGGATCAGCTGCCTTCTGAGTTTGAATGTTGTTTTTGCACGTTCAAGGTACTAAGATACTAACGCATTATGAATTCGTAGAAACCTCATTATTAATTACCTAATTATGCAATTATTTTATTATTATTTGATAATATGAAGTACGTTACTAATAATAATGTTTTCATTTAGCATTAACCTGTGAGTATTTTACTTACTTATTTTTTAGATGAGTGAAATGTTTTTCCATCCGTAGGTTTGTTTGATTTTTTTCGTTGAAATATTAGCAGCTACCCATTTTAATTGCATATGCCACTTACAGGTAATTTCGTCGTACATTATTTACTTTGATTGCGTTACACACGTAGGTATTACTTGGAGCTAGGAAAATTATATCAATGGTTTGTAAGTGAGTAATGAAACTCTGTCAATACTGTATTGTAAATATTTTGTACAATAAAAAAAATATCCTATTAGATCTTATTATTTTTGATATAGGGTTATAAGGAGTTCATTGACGCGGAGCAGCTGATGCCGATGTCGACGTCGGACCTGCGGCAGCCGGTGTGCGTGGAGTTGGCGTGCCTGCAGCGGCACCCCGCGCCCAGGGCGCTGCCCGAGGCCACGCCCAACAGCCTCGACAGCCCAGGTAGGTGCCGGCACTCTGCAGCTGTCAGAACAACTGTAAACAACACTTGAGGAGTATATAAATATTACTGCATCTTGATTAGGATCTAAAAGCATACAGAAACGCTCACTTATGTTGTTTACACGTGTTCATATATCCATATATATAACTTGGTTTTATTATGTCATTTTCTTGATATTATTAATGTATCTATCATTTGTGTTATCACCCCGTAGAATCAGTTCAATGGTCACTGTCTAGTCCTTACTTGTTCACTACTGTATTGTCGACGTCCTTTCGGCACATATGTGTACCCACACCGTACTCTAACCATGTCTATTGTATTATATGTGTTCAATGACGAGCATACACCGTATGTGAGGTCGTGTGCTCCATATGCGTATTATGTCTTACATTGCAGATACATTTGCATCATGCCTTACGCACCCTTTTCCTTCAGAGGGCGACATCGCATGCGAGAACGACTCATCAAACTTGTATGTGAATCCTCTGGATGGTAGCGGCGGGGGCGGCGCGGGTGGGGGTGGGGGTGGGAGCGGTGTGACCGCCGAGTATAACGGAGTGCGCAGGAGTGCATCAGGGGATGGAAGCGTATTGTGTGCCAAAGGTTCACAGGGCGAAGGGTCCCCGCGAGGGTCGCGGGCCAGCCTGGCGGGCGCGGGCGAGAGCGCGCCGCCGAGCGCAGGAGCAGGTGCGCGCGCTCTCGACGCCTCGCGCACCAGTCTGCCGCAGCCGCTGGACGACGCGCCCCCCGCCGCCGACGACGCCAAGCCCAAACACAGAAAGGCCCGGTTCCAACAGGTGAGCGATAGCCGCCCGCAGCGCTGCTCACCGACACATACATTCATGGTTTGACTTCGACATTATTCCAAATACTTGAATAATGACATCTGTGTACTCCCTTCCCTGTCCTGTGACGTTTGCATGATGTAGCTGCGATTGACTAACACTACTTCAACATATATTGAAGCTGCATGACTGGTATTACCGCTTCTTATAATGATGCTTATTTGAAGGTTCATGTGGGTAACACGAACATGATCGTTTGTCCCACAGGACTGGACGGAGGAAGAGAGGAGGCCGCCGAGAGGGATAGCTACGAGAATCATTAATCATCACATCCTATTTGGTTCGTTAATTTTGAATACGTTATTACGTACCTCAGACGAAGTATATGATAGACCGGTTCTCATGTAAATAAGGCGAGACCAAAAATGAAATGAGTGCGTGTTTGACATATAGTGCTGTGACACGCACTCTCATATTATCGTATGTCGATAAAAATCACAATCATGAAAACAACGAAGTTAAACGAAATTATCTAAAATCAATATAGTAAAACAAAAGAATCCATAAATCATCGTCGTTTATTAAATCTTAACAAAAAAATAAACCTTTTAAAGTTAACAAATAGTCAAAAACATGAAATAAAATAAAAGTCGGCGTTGGTTTCTAACGTCATTAATGCAGTAAGCCCAGTGATCAGTAATCACACTGTTAATAAAGATTTCAACTTCATATCGACCCTACCGTGGATTCCCGAAGGCAATTAACATATTACAGAATCAATACATAAATGACTTATTCTGTTGAATAAGTAAGTGTATAATAGTCAATTATTGCAGATTTTCCGTTTTTACTAAACTAACTAATTTACTATTTACTAATGGTAATTTTTATTACCATAAAAAAGTACATATTAAATACTTATAGTCGTATTGTCTAATTTATTAAGTAGTTCTGTGGTAAAAGGTAAATTCATAAAATAACATACCACATTCATAAAATAAATAAAGTAATGAAAATCGTAATCTGATGTATTTAGGGCATTTTCTAAAACAAATTTGTTCAAAGTGCTTACTGCAAACTGATGAATATTTTTTGGGAATCCAGTTACCTCTATTTAACAGTTTTAGCCATTTTTGGCGAAACTCTTCTTTTACAGGAAATCTTCAAAATATTTTTTTACATTATTCTAAAGAATTATAATGTTTCTAAATAATTATTTTGGACATTGATTGATTATAATATAATATGTGTATTAATTTATTTTTACAATAATAATATTATGTACCTATACTAATTAATCATCTTCTCAAAATAAAACGTCAAGTAGAATATCGAACAATATCGATAAAATCTCTGTCAAGGTGGTCAATCTCTATTCTATGATATTTGGGTAAAAAATACACAAAATTTACGTACGTGTTATTTCTTTTTATAAAGATCTACAATATGAAGGGTCACTATGTGATTAAACGCGATACATTGGCGTACCGATTGATATACGCAACGTTATTAAAGGCATTTGTAAAAGTATTGTAAATAGCAAAATAACCAATTGTACTTACAAGTGAAA
Source organism: Abrostola triplasia (assembly GCA_946251915.1). NCBI lineage: Eukaryota > Metazoa > Arthropoda > Insecta > Lepidoptera > Noctuidae > Abrostola > Abrostola triplasia. Next base: position 7,351,379 of record OX276433.1, read on the forward strand.
ACTGTAATTATTTATATTATTTCTATGATTAGTATCACATCCGGGTACTACACACGAAGGCATGACGAAGACAAATAAATAAATATAATTTACACACCAAGCATATATTTTTTCAAATTAAATAACACAATTTATTTTTGACTAATTTGAAATGTGTCATTTGGTGTAAAGTTCAGTCAGTAACACGTCCAACTACCTTTCTCACTCTAACCTACATTGTACTCAGGTCTTTCTGTTTCAATCACCCCATCTATAGTAGGAACTACTTGGATCCTATATCTATGTTACGTACCCATGTGATATGACACAACACTTTTTTTAAACACTTGACAGCTATTACCTTGTCTGGTAGATAGTGTCAATATGATGAGCTTCTCGGCCTAGTGCTCTAAACACGATGCATTAGAAGAATGTTAGCTACAAACTTGCAATTTGGTTACTGCAATCGAAGTGCATCTAAATACAGTCTGTTTTTTTTAGATATCATCGTACACTACCAGACTATAATAAGTCCTTTGTTGTAAGGAGCCTTTATCCATTCCTAATTTTATATCACTATCTGACTGCCGGATACAGGGTGTTTTATTGGAGTTCCTAATTTCGTACCCACTTAATAGAAAAACTACGGTAACCATACATGTTTTATCATCGTTTTTGTTAACATTTGTAGTGTGGTGTGGTTACAATTGCATTCTGTACTCAATAACAAACCGTTCAAAGCATGTGCCTATACTGCTACCTTTCGATTAAATAAGTACCTAGGTTTCGTGAGCTCATTGTTACTAGGCACATAATTTTATTTTTGGTGATACAATGAAAAATCATAATGTTATTAGTGTCGTAACACACGCCTTGGATATACATAGGCATGTGCATAAAAGTAGTACATGGGCACAAAAATCAAAGAGAATATATCCATAGGCACTTTCTTACTAGTTTTTGAAATAAGAATCCTCATTTATTAAGAGGTGCTTTGCGGCTGCTCGCAAATGTGGTCCAAAAATGACCAGCATTGTGGCGTCTACGACAAATACTTGTAGCCGCCGTAGCAAAGTGCACTCGATTTATATCTACAAAAGTATCTCACGTAGCAGACACGTATCGACAGCTACATACGTACTTACAATCGCTACGCCAACGTTTGTTATAATATGTTATATGTAGTTTACTTATTGATAAGTATGGAATATGTTTTTATGTCTAGGATACTTACGGTGTCAGCTGATGTGTGGCTTAATCTTAAAGAAGAAAAAGGCAGTGCTTTTTTATTTCAGTAAAACTTGAAATATGTTTACCTACCTAATTGGTTCTGTAGGCATAAGGTACCTACTCCTCATTTATCGTCGCAACTTGCAACTACAGTTAAATTTCGCTTGTAGGTATTGGATAACGCCATGATGACCATTACCTACCAATACAGTGGGTGACAACTTACATATTAAGTAAAGCGCTACCAACCAACATTATGTATCATGTCAGGACACACAAGATAGATATAGGTAGAGTTGGTATAAATGGTGTATCTACTACAAATTAAACCCACTTCTTTCCACATTTTTATATTCCTCTAAAAATGTGGAAAGAAATTAAATAGAAAAATACAATACATACATTTTTTTCTTATGTTCAGGTAAGAACGGCAACAAACGCGGCGGCGGCTGGCCACTAGAGGGCGACTCTCGCTCGCGATCTATACTTAAAAACAAGGAATCCCGAGGCACCGACAGCGAGTTGCTACTACAGGAGACCACCTCGCTCGGTGCCAACGTAAGTTAGAATCTTTCACTAACTTGTTACATTAGTTTAAGATTTACCTATCTGAATAAATAATGGTCTATTTATATAGATTTAAAAACACTACCAGCTGTGGTTTATTATATAAAAAAACATTGTAAAAATAAGGGTATGTTTTCATTTCATAAGTCATACGAAAGCCTTTAGTTACCAATACCTAGTTATTAACGGTGAATAATACCAACCTACGATTATATTACAAACAATGTTCCAGGGTGATTCTGGCAGCGAATCGTCGCCGATAAGATTGAAAGACTTCAAGGGGCAAAACCACAAGGGCGGCGCCGCGGAGAGGGACAACCTCGTCTCGTAGTGTGTAGAGGGCGCTTATTGCTTCGGCGAGACGTCACGTGGCCTCTGTAGCGAATCACACGCCTCGCCCCGCACACGACTAAACTTTAATATTTAGAATGCAATAACATTAAAATGATATAAAATAATTTTAACATATCATTGGGCGATTGTGACTGCTTGTTGAATAGATTTTCATTTTGTAGAGTTATAAATAATGTAAAAAATATTACTTATTGTAATAATCGTTCATTCCAATCGAAAAGTTGAAGAAACCTATTTGTTAAGTTTTTTTACGTGCAATTATTAATTGCTAATTCTAATGTAAGCGATATAGTTTGTACAGCATAGTTGATGAAAAATGAAGCAATTATTAAAATTAAACATTTTCTGAAATTGTTACAGAATCTTTTTGTACGTATATACCTTACGACGCCCACCAAGACAAAGGTAGTGAATGAAAATACAGTTAGTCAACAATGATATTTATTTGGAAGCTAAAATCTTTTCCTATCGTAGAGTATTAAACATAGAATTATAACGTAAAATTTCCGTTTAACATTAGGAACGTGCTATATTATAGAAAGGACAATTTAACACACAAATGTCGACCTTAACATTAGAATTTTGCATTTTTAAGGAAAATAATTCGAAACAATTATCTAATTGATGATAATATCACAAATTACAAAACGTAACCAACTAACATGACTGCTTGGAATACAAATAATTTAATAATGGTCCAAATAATAATACTTACTCAATTTCACATTAATTATTAACATTAATTTTATTAATACTTAATTAAAACGAATTAAACATCGATTTATGTGAGTGTAACAAAATGAAGATATTAAAATACTTTGGTTCATGTGAGTACATAAATTAAACTACATACGTAAACTGGTTAGAATGCAGAAATAAATTATTTCAATGTGCCCAAAATACACATGTTCAACTGAAAGTAATTTTAGTAAACCCGTTCATCGGCTACACGGTGTATAATTAATTAAAAGATCTGTGAGAGAATAGGCTCCCTAAGGCTCCGTCGTACTGTAACCAGCGTGTGGCGGCGCCGTCCACGTCTGCCCGAGATAGTCCGTTTAGCTTAATCGTTTCACATATATGTATATTGTACTTAATCGAAACTGCAAAAAACTAAACAAACTTTTAAATAATTTACTTTAATACTTCACAAGACATAAGATCTGCCTACGTAGGCACCTGAAAAGAGAACAGCCTTTTTGATACATTAATAGTACGTAATTCATTCTTAATAGTAATCTGTACATGCCTATTTAAAATACATCGATAAAAAACTATTTACATAAACTAGCATTTTTAATTTACCGTAAACTCTAAAGAAAATTCGGTGAGGTTGCGCAGTATTAAAGTAAATATTGTGAACAAGAGACTCGTCGGCCGACGGCCTCTGCGGACACTCGCATTGTGTTGTATAGAAACACGTGGGGTCACGTGACGCGAGTGCGGTGACACGCTGACGAGCGTGTGTCGTGCTCGTGCCCGTTACATCTCTCACGTCACAGACACGTGTGGCGTCGCTCACACTGTAGCCGACACAGGACAGTCCACAAGTAGTTATTGTTACAATATTATTGTTTATCCGTACATTACGTCTTACATTGAACACACAGGCACCTTACTTTAGTAATCTTGGCAGTATATCATGGCACGTGACATTTTGTTGTATTTCTGCAGCACTCGATGCCGATATTAATACTCAAACAAACACAATTATTTTAACCAAATTATATTCTCGTATGTAAAAACTGTGTCAATTATTTATACGTACAATATGAAAATACAATGAAATATTAAATTTAAAGCTTTGAGTAATAAAAATATCACAAATAACTTTGTCAGTTTAATAAATGAAGCCAAACTGATGTCCTCGCGGGATATAAATGTTTGTTCATGTTTGATGTGTTCCCTTTCTGTTTACGTATATATATAAATATTATCTTACTAGCATAACATTTACGTTATTGCTGTGCATAAATACTTGTATCAAATTTGGCTTCACGTCAATGTATAAAAACAATAAACCGTGTCATTCTAGTAAGTCATTCAATTACTTAGTGACATAAACTCTCTCTTCCAATCACTGCATACATACTGCACTTTTACGTTTTGTGGAATTTTATAAAAACGCAGCGATAATAACCAAATCAATAATGTTTTCCGATCACATTTAAATAAGATTAATCTCACGGAATGCGTAGAGTTAGAAACACATTACAAAGCAATTATTTTAACTTAACAACTAACATAGTAAAAATGTAATATATTTTAACAATTCCTTTCACAAAGTGCCAGTTATTTTCCTCTAAAATGTTAGGAAAAATATTAGATGAATTGTTATATTTGTTCGACGGATAAGACTCGACCGCAACATCCATGCTTCGGAGGAGACGACCAGGTAAATATAGTTACACACTACTGAAGGTGTAGAGTCGAGAGCAGCGAGTTGGTGTCCGACTGGTCTACATCCACCCGGCGGGAGCGGAGCCGCCGCGAGTCACGCGAGCTGGTCACTCAGAGACACATGCCAAACGCAGGCACACAAACAATCGCAATAAAAAATACAAATTTTCGATTGGACTAGGTATTTACACAGGAGTCGATCCGAACCCAACAACATTTACACTGGCGTAACCAACTAAAGCACGAACTCATCAAAAATTGACTCGTTTCACACACAGGTATGTATATAATGTACAGTCCGGCACTACCGGTGCCACGCGATGGTGAGCACGGTGCGCAGCTTGCCCCACAGCCACGGGTACAGCCCGCCCCCGCGCCACGCCGCGCGCGCCACGTACTTCACGTAGTCGTACAGCCCCCACGGCGCGTGCCCGCCGTTCACGTAGTACACGTACGTGAACCCGTCTTTACATCGACCCTTTATCGAGTAGTAGTACGGCAGAAATGAGTGGAGACGGAATCTACGGAACAAATCACAACAGCTATATTATAACACAGGTTTTATGAGAGGGGCATGTGTGTGGAGCGACAGTGGAGGTGAACTATTATAACTTACATCACATTTCACTAATTATTTTGACCAGAGCCTTAACAGCCCCTCTAGACAAGTGGCAAAACGCTTGACGAATGGAAATCGAATAGAATGATAATTAATGTATAGAGATGACATAATATTTCGACTATGTTATCGATGACATAATTATTGTTATATTATAATAATTCTAAACTATTCTATTCGTAAGGCGTTTTGCCACTTATATAGGGCCCCAGGTCGTTCAGGTTTATAGTACTGAGCGTGATTATATGTGGTGTAACGGGATAGAGGACGACGAGAGCATCAAATCCTACTAAAGTAATAACGTTTTACAGAACTACTAGACTACCTCGTTGGTCTAGTGGTTGCTAAGCAAGCCTGCTGAGCACGAGCTCCTAGGTTCGAATCCCGGGTCGGGAAAAGTGTTACTGGGTTTTTCTTAGTAGCAGCACGGAGTCTCGACTTGACTCGGTTGATGGCAATGGGCTCGCCCCCTATTACATTGGGACCTAAAAAAACATAACGAAATGTAGGTGTACTGTATGTGCACCTCTACCTACTCCTTCGGGGAACACAGGCGCGATGTTATGTTATGTTTTTTTTCTATTAGGCTTCATCAATACCTCATAATGCTTGCTCCTTTTTCCACATCCTCCTCATAGTTCGTTCTTTACCTCAATGTTCATTCAACAAATAACATTATTGGATTTCCATTTTCCATTCGTCAAGCGTTTTGTCACTTCTCGAGGGGGCCAGCTAAGGCTCTGGTCACAATTATTAGTGAAATGTGATGTAAGTTACAATAGTTATAATAGCTTAGCTCCACTTCTTCAGTTAGTTGATATTTAATAAAATAAAAGTCGAAGCACATGGTCACTTGGCCAGCTCGTATTCATAATAAATATGTATTCAGGTCACATTGTTTAAAAGAGAGTCATCACTAATTAATTCATTAATTTATAGCATAGTTTCCTAGATAAAATAAAATCACGCCTGTATACCCTGACGTCGTAGGTAGAGGTGTAGGAAACACAAACATATCGCTAGTTATGTTAAAGTGCGTTTCTTCCTGTAACATTTGGGCGAAAATTTGCCCGTAGCTCAATTTCTTTGATAGTATGGTATGGGAACCACATTTGTTACCCACTACTGCTACTTTGTTACGGTTACGGACGAATGTTCGCCGAAATGTTACAGGTGGACGCGCACCTTTATAGGTCCGATGTTATCTAACCAGCCTCCGTGCTGCTATAGAGAAATATTATATAAGGAAAACTAACACTTTGCCCGATCGGCTTTTTCTACGAAATACAATTATTTATTGAGCCGATGATTAACGGTGACGTTAGGCTTAAAAACGGCGCTAAGATATGGATATTGCTATATGATATAAATATAATAGGTAGCTACAGAAGATGGCGCCGAAGATATGAAGTCGATACACCTAATATAGGAACCTGGGAAAAGGAGAAAGAGTTTCTAATATTTAAAGAAATAGGCAATAGTGTAACCATAGCAATACAGGTCAAGGAAAATACTCGTACTATAGGTATCTTGAGATCGCTGATAAGATATACGATTGTAACGTAAAGACGATTTATTTTTTATGATGACTATAATGCGAGATAATAACACGTACCTACATAGGTACTTGTGACACTGAGATACCAAATTACCAATGTAATACATGAACACGAAATATTTGTCAGTGTTCGTTAATGCTTGTTCACTTAACCAACGCATGAATGAATAGGTACATTGCAGCTCCTATTCATTGTAAATTCAATTGGATAATTTAACAATAAAACATAATTCGTTTTGGATTCTAAGTATGCACATACGCACGTAATACTCCACTTAAAAAATAAACGTTTGAATAAATTTCATGGACATGAACCTAAAAGGGAAAAATAAAATTATTTGCCAGCAGTTTGAAGGTATTTCCTTCCTAGTCGATACAATCGTCATCGGATGAGAAATCGTAATTACCTGATATTACATAACTTCATCAAGTTTGTACATAACACAATTGTTTTATGATGAGGCAGTTTAATAATATCTGTGTCTGTACCCGGTTCTACTATTACAAATGCGATAGTAACTGTCTCTTTGTTGACGTTATCATAGTAGACAGTAGAAAATACCTCTAAGTACCTAGATTAGATTTTATTCAAATTTCTCTTGACAGCTTAAACCTGAGGGAATTATATAGACCACTTATCTCTCGGAAAATTTGTGGGCTAGAGCTAGTTGTTTAAAACCATTTTAGAGAACAGCCCCCTTTAATGGTAAGGGGGCAGGCAATAAATAAGGTAGGATGATGAATGGGCGTCGATGAATTGTGAAGCTACCATGTGTAACATGTGAATGTAGACAAATTAATGAGATAAACCTTCCCGGGTTGGGTCAAATAACAGGTATTGCGGTTCTTTGAAAGTGTTGATATGAAGGTGGTATTTATATAAACCCCGTGCCTCGGAGAGAACGTAAAGGTTTTACATCGCTTTCCGGTTATGTCTGAACGCCGTCTTATTCGACTATGACTGTGGCGAAACATTGTATAAGTAGGACTCTTTTGAAAATGACTACCGTGACCTGAAAAATATTATAATGTACCTAGTCTACGACAGATTAATTACTGGGTTGAAACAAGCCAATACTGAAAAACAAAATAGTTGTAAGCTCACCTTCTGTGTTCATAAAAAAGTATGGCTTCTGTGTTAGTGGTGAGCACGTGCAAGAATATGGCCTTGACACGGTGCTCGTGGGGCGGCTGCGGCACCGGCCCCGACAGGTGGTTGATGAGCACGTCCAGCAGCATGGTGGCCACGCCCGACCGTCGGTACGAGCGGGCCACACCTGCGGGCGACGCACGTTATGATAGCGTAACTTGATGCGCGCGGCGATCATACCACACTCACAAGATATGTTGTGACTGGCTGTGCCCGCGGATAACACACAGTAACAGACACCTCCAAGGTGAAGAGAACTATGCAATTTGAGTTAAATAAGTTTCTTATGTTAATAAACTGGCATATGAACTTGATTGTTAAGTGTAAGTACAAGAAAAACACAATTGCTTTACCTAGTGACAGTATGTATGCAACAAGTGTGTCCTTTGAAGCAAACCATCTTGAGAGTATCCCTCTGTCTTCTGCATTCAATTTTAAATAAGGCTTGATTTCGGCCACTATAAGACCTATGATCTGGCACTTATGTACTGCGGCTAGGGCAAAAAACCTCTCCGATGAAGTAATGTCTTCATACCATGACTGAGGGTATTCTATTGGAAACCAATCTCTGCATAGAGATCTTACCTGTAAATGGTAATAATAAATTGTTGACTTTACCTATTAATATGAAGGAACTATGAATTATACATGCAATTCTCTCCATTATTGACGATGGATGTATGATGAATACAAAATTGTAAATAAGGAATGACTAATAACAAGTAATCAAAACATTCTAAGACAACAGAACAGACAGGCGGACAGAGTAAATGAATGATGCCTTGTCTGTCATCATAATATAATAATATATGTCATGTCATATTCGTCCTTGAATTAAAATTAATATAGAAAAGTTTATGTACATTTCTAAGAACACATATCAATGACTCATTATGTTGAGGTTTATATACTTTATACACCAGTAAATTCTGTATGCATTTTTGTTATATGGAATTCCCGGTCAGGTTTTACCTAACAGTAATATTGTATGCATATAAAACTAGTTAACAAAATAATGGTATACCTAAGGTTATATACCAAAAACAAACCACTAACATATTATTTAAATTAAGAAGAATTCTAGGAATCTTATCTTTGTTAACTGGCTATAAAATTATTATAATTTTGAGTTTAACCTTGCAGTTTAACCTTGCTAAAAGGTGATAATGGGAGCATGCAAACCTAACTATTATGAAAAGTTACTTTAGCTACATTTGGTAAAGTTAATGGTTAGTGTTAATTAATACTAACCTCCTCTAGGTCATCAGGGCACAAAAAACGCAACTGAACATCTTTTAGAGAGCATTTTGCTTCCTTCGACTTCTCAATAATAACTTGGAAGCCTTCAGAAAGGTACCTGGAATGATAAAATGTGATACACATCTTTGCACTTTAATAATTGTAGCAAACTTTCAAAGTCATATTTACAAATAATTTGAATAGTGAACCACAATTAAAAGTCTTTAAAACATGTATTTAGAGCTTAATAGTGCTTTTTACAAGTCTAAATAAATCTCTATACTTACATAAAACAACAGTACACAACAAATATATTTATAAAACAAATATAGAGTACCTTGCCCGTTCGATTGAACAATTTATCCAATTATAGAGTTCAAGGAAGACAATACAGGCACACAAACAAGTGCGAAACACGATGAATTGGATCCCGATAAATTAATAGGAAGGGTCAAATAAACTTACCAGCTGAACCCAGCCATTCGATAAATCGGCCATTAATACTGTCACTCAATAATCTTCATGAGTAAACACGTTATCACTTCCAAAAACTTTCATACTATTGCAATAGTTAGAACTATAATCACAAACCCGATAACATTTTCCTTTTGACTAAATAAATTTGATTTGTCAATTGTCAAATCCTAATTTTGACAAGAATGACATTCTGCAATATTATGTTGCAAGGAAAATAGGAAATTTGAACAATAATTATGTTGACTTTTATGTGAAATATTTTTACTTGTTATTTATAATTTTTAATTGCACCCATACGTATTTTTAATGTAAATAATAAACATGTTTGATGCAACCAAACCATTATTACACTATGTTTAATATACTATTGTACGTTAGACCTGAAACGCTCCGTAGAAGTACCAACATAATAACAAAATAATATTTTTACATGGGAATACCATTATCATTGGCGCGAATTTCCAAAAAGGTTTTATCATAAGTTTGGTAAAATATTACATTTAAATGTCAGTGGTATATAACTAGAGATTACCTTTAGATTATGAAATCATAAACTACAGGTAAAATATGAAAGAAGAATTACAAAACGAATATATGAGGCGAGTGTTAGTGGAATATCCGAAAGGGGAAGACCTAGGCGAGCATACCTAGACCAAATCGGAGATGTTCTGCACAAAGGGCAAGTGAGGAGTACCCCTAATCGAAGAGCATGAGGAATGTGATGCGTGTGAATGAAGACAAAAGAAGTATGCCAGGATCATAGCAAATGGAAATCCGTGGTCTCTGCCTACCCCTCAGCGAAACAGGCGTGAGTTTATGTATGTATGAAATCATATTGAGGTATGTAGTACGCTAAGATATTCTTACATGGTTATCACACAATTAGTACAAATTTTTTTGTTTAGTAATTTTATCAGTGACAAGGGGATAAAGAGAGCTTCGAGTGTAAATGTTGTTATACCTACTAAAATATCGTGTTAAAGTTTTTTTTATTTATTATCTTCTTAGAAGATGAAGGGATATTGCAAACGTAGTGAACGTAAATTCTAAAGTTGCTACTGTAGGCAACTATTAGTTAGCAGAAATGAGTAGGTACCAACTAAATTAATTTCTGATAAATAATAAATTATTAATTTAATAATGTAAATTTTTAGGTCCTACTATACGAATAATAGACTTTGCCTATAGTGGCTAAAGCAAATAGGTACATTAAACTAATGCCTCATTTGGACCGCAGTCTATCCCAAATGATACCAATATATCTACTTATCTACATATAGGTAGGTACTCCATTTCGATACAAAGAAAGCTTTCGAACTTATGGCCTGCAGTCGTGCCAGGGTGCATGGAAGCGCTAGTCCAATGCGACTTATATTTATCTATAATTATGCCTTCTCATTATTAGCCTAGTGCCAACTTAATCTTAGTGCTGGTCTAGTTAGTCTCCATAAAACTGATGAAGGTTAGTCATATAGGTTATAGGTACTGTATGACTGTATTTTGAAGAAAATAATTTGCAGTCGATTGTTTCTTAGTTAACTGCCTCGTTGGTCTAGTGATTGCTAAGCGCGACTGCTGAGCACGAGGTCCTGGGTTCGAATCCCGGGTCGGGCAAAGTGTTACTTGGTTTTTCCATTGGGTAATTCTCTGTAGCAGCACGGAGTCTAGATTTGTGCCCGGTTGATGGCAATAGGCTCGCCCCCTATTACATTGGGACCTAAAAAACATAACTGGCGAAATGTGGGTGTACTATATGTGCACCTCTGCCTACCCCTTCGGGGAATGCAGGCGTGATGATGTTATATTTCTTAGTTTCACCTAAATATTAAGTCGGATAGGTAGAGTATCTTGTTCATAATTAAATCCATACGCAGGGATCGGCTAGTGTAAATAATTGAGCGCATTTATTCCACATGTGTTGGTAAACCGCGGTACTTACATTGTAGTGTAGGATTTGATTCCTCGATGTTCACCAGACGCCGTGGTATCGCCTTACACTGAACATGCCACATGAGCCACGAGGTTCACACGAAATGTCGCTGCGACCAGCCCACTTGAGTTGGACTGCTTAGTTTGTTATGTGGTGAAAGTTCTGACGGATTTAACTTGCTCACATTAGTACTTGTTATGGTATTTTTAAAGTTATTTGGATACTTACATAGGTACCTATACGATAACGTTCAGTAGGAAGCGTAGCGTGCTGCCTGAAATCTTAATTCTACTCTTAAGTCTGTAAGATAAGATGTCTATCAGGAAAATCATATTATCTATGTACTAGTTTTAAATTTGTCCGATGCATAGTAATGCTTTCATGCAACGAAACATATTTAATAAATGCATTCCTAATGGCCCGCTAGCTATCAGTTATGGTATTTTCAGAAGTTCACAGATTACTGTTTAATATTAATGTAGTGGTAATCCGCACGTCGGATACCTAAGTAAGAACAAAAAACCTCTAAGATTAAAGCGTAAAATTGAGCATGGTGCTCCCGCCTCTGTAATTAATATCTTATGTGTTGGCGCACAAAAAGTGTGTTAGTCAATCCGTCCGTCAGTCGGTCCATGTGTATCGTATGTGTAACGCGAGCCGCCGCCCTGCGCACGCGCCTCGCGCTTCATTTGCACTCAATCTTAATATTGCAGCCACGATGCACCATTACAAATTTATAACAGCCTTTTTGTACGATGTTTTTGTTTCTGTGGAAGTTTAAAATCTCGGAATTGTAACATTAGTCACGCGATGATAAACTAACAATGTTAATCGTTATGAAAGTCTATGGCCTATGTCCGGCTGGCGTCGGTGTCGTGTCGTGGTCGTCAGGGCTATCACGATAACTAAAAGCCAAATTACATTAGATATAGGTTATAACACTAAGCAGAAAACAGCCAACGAATGCAGCTTTATCGATGCCTAGCTTATCGATAGTCGGTAACATCATAAACTGCGCCTGCGATAAATCAGCCACGTATCTCATAAATTCTCTTAAAGTAGCATAATTACATAATTTGCCGATATGTTTATTGGCCTCATTAGTGTCGGTCGCGAAAAATGCGAGAGTGATAAGATAGGGGTGAGAACAAGAGCCGCATTGTACGCTGGGGCGGGCGCGACCCGGCCGCTGCGCGCGCGCACGCCGGAAGCGGCGGACGGGTAGGGGTCGCCGCCTATCTCGCGCATCATCCGACCAGGACCCGTAGGTACATGGCCAGCAATTCTGAGAAATGATCACCACAAATGTTGATATGAAATATTTAGGAATGCTTGCGGATCATCGCAACAAAATTATAATATAACAATAACACTTAAGACAGGCCGAGTAATGAATGCTAAGACATTAGTGTTACTTATCTGCTTCTATTAGTCATACCACACAGCCATATAAAAAAAAATATGAATTTCTGCTATGTTTGCCTGAGGCTAACACATTAAAGCATGAAAATGTAACTTATCTAAAAATAGTAAGTTGACTTGTTGTTTTGTATATTGTTTGTATTATTATGTAATACTTTATGTACAGGACCTAGGACCTATCGAATCAAAAGAGCTGTTCAATTGCGGGCAAAACAAGAGGTTCAATACATAAACGTAGGACCGTAAGAGTTGTCAACCTGGCTAGAGGCCTTTTATTAGGTCTCGCCAAACGACCGGTTAAGCAGTAAGAGCTCCTTCAGAGCTAACTGCGAGAGACGAGTTCGAAAAAAAAAAGAGTTGTCAACTCTACTAGGCCTGCTGGGCCAACTGACACGTTTCGGTCTTAGTTCAACGCCGGTCGACGGTAGATAAAGGTAGACCAGCGGGCCAATCATGAGCTTGCATTGCAGGCCATTTTCCGTTGTGGAAGCCCATAGTACTAAGTTACTTGGTCCCTTAGGGTCAGGACACATTGACGTCGGCGTTCGATGGTTTGTTTATACAAAAAGAGAGCAAAGTAAGGATCGACGTAGGTACGCATCCTTTTGCATCCGTATGGACAAACCGTCGAACGCCGTCGATCAATGTGTCCTGACCCTTACTATAAGCTCTGTAACTCTGCAGGTATCAAAAGACCTATGAGGTTTTGGCTAAAGTAGAATGCCATTAGATCAGGTGAGATAGAGTAGGTAAATAAACCCAAAATTAGTATGGAACATAAAAAAAATATATTTATTAAACAATACCCTAAAACTAATTAATCACAACAATAACTTATCAAATTAATATTAAAGTCACTATTTCAATTAGGTATAACTTATCTATCGAACTAATCTATATTTTAAATCTACAAGCTTTGGAAATTTGAGGAATTTCATGTTGTATCGAACTAACAATTTCAGGAAAGGTATATTTATTTCAGACCTGTCGATACAATTGTAACTAAAAGATATAAATATGGTATGGTATAGAATCAAACTATATTAGTTACTTATTGTAAAACATTCCCACATAAATATTAGATAAGTGCTTTTAGGAAGACTTTTAGAAGTGATTTAAAGAATAAAACATTATAATGAATTGCAATTGGCTCTTAGTTAAAGTTTTACAGTGACTTTAAATTTATTATTGGGATGTAATTTTTTGAATAAGTATCGTACTTTTTCTAAAAAATCGTTTTCAAAAGCACTTATATACTTGGTACTTACAAATAAAAGATAATAAAACTAGGCTTGGGCTAAGTTGATAACGTCACGTCAAAAAATTATTTTCTTTCAAGTCCGTTCAAATATTTTACTTATTCCAACCATGGTATAAAAAAAATATGGCGGTGCATATTATTGTACCATGATTTCTACCAACAACAATAAAAAAATAATTGACTTTACCTACCCTTGACGTTACTTTATTGGCTTATCTAATCCGCCGTACAAGAAATCGGTACGTCAGAAATATCGATAAAAAGTTAACAAGAAATAATAATTTACAAAAACTTTAAACCTAATAAATATTTGTTCAGCTTACACAAATTAAACGCACGTGCGCGTCGTTTCGCGTAGCACTAAACATGTCTACCCAATTATATTTACAACTGCTGTGTGACCTATTTTCATTTTTTATAAGTTACAAAAAAAAACGCACGATGATAAAATATTTCGATCTTTTGATAAAGCTTAACTACTAAAACGTCATTGAGACACTTACGTGCTATCATGGCTCTACAAAAGCAATTATGTCTAAGGGTGACCCGTGTAGTGCTGCCAGACTGGACACGAGGTGTGGGGAGGGTGGTGAGTGGGGACCTGCGCGTTGAGGGGTGGAGGAGCGTAGTACGCAGGGATGAGCGCTGCCTGCCGCGGCTGCAGCTCGTGGTAGTCGGGGCCGGGCAGGTACTGCTCCAGCTCTGAGTTGTCGGGCGGGCCGTCCGCCAGCAGTGCCGGGGAGATGTCTGGCATGCCGGCGAAGTCGATCTGACCTCTGTCCGGGGAAGGTTCTCGTTTGGGTCTCACTGCTGACGTCGGCTGAGGCTTGCGACGTCGGGGTTGATACTTGTAGTTAGGATACTCTTTCTTATGCTGCGATCGGAGCTTGTCAGCTTCTTTGATGAAAGGCTGCTTTTCGCCTTCGGTCAACCTTCTGTAAATGAAAGTTAAATTTATTATTTGAAATCGATTATTAATAATATTATCACGAGTGTTTGAAAATGATGAATCACTGTGCCATTTTTAGGGTTTCGTAGCAAATTAAGGTTCTTTACCCGGTCCTGGGGTTTGAACATGACTCTTTACGCTTTTATGAAATGTGTAGGAATTTGAAACAAACACTGTGAACAGAACTATATATGTATTAGCTGTAGTTCGCCGACTGTTAACAATTAACAGAGTCGCATGTTATTTAACTGTGTACGGCTCTACGGAACCTACTTTAAGCGCGGTCCGATATGCACTTGGCAGGTTTTTTGTGTCAGGCGCGGTGAAGTGAGGGTCGAGTGCGGCTGCGATACCATCGCCGCGACTATTTCCAGACGCCGCCGGTCACTGCTAGCGAGCCGGGACTCCGACAGCCCTGTTTTGTTCAACACAACCCACTTCACTTGCTCTACTTGTTACTAGGTATCTACTTACATTCCCAATAATGTGACTTATTATTGAATTCAAATGAGTTTGGCATATTCATTATGCATAGTTTAAATGGATCTTGATTTAGAATTATGTATTGTTAACACATAAAAACGTGACAATAGTACATGGAAAGGAACCTTTTGAATGTCATTTTAACTTAGTTTTAACCGTAACTCGATAGACAAAAAACTTCAAAACTTGACAAATGAGAATGCAGATTTTTTTGTCTTAGTATTTATTAAACCGACAATGAATAAAGGAATATATGAGGGTAATCCAGCACATTTCAAAGACCTTTGACCTTGCTAATCTACTTGATCGAGATCTGGATCTTGAGCGGTGAGCGTGATGACAGTGTAAGAGAGCCCACCAATCACAACAGAGCAATCAGGCTCACTTCACCGACTGTTTTCTTTGATGATTCGAGAGTTTGGCTGTAGTCTAGCGTATGAATAAGACGAGCTATCGCTATAGACCGCGCTCTATTATCGCATTCGTATACGTTAATAGCAGGACACAATCAATTAATCATATTTATTTGTGAAACACAGGTAAAGTACGGAAATTTATATAGGTACAGTATTGCTATGCTCTGCCAAATAAAAATATCCTTACTAATATAAACGCGAAAGATTTTTGTATTGATGAATTTTTGTTACTCTTTCATGTAAAAACTACTGAATGGATTTTAATGAAATTGCGTATGGAGGTAGCTGACACCCTGGATTAACATAGGTCACTTTTTATTCCGAAAAAATGTAGCGGGCACACCACGGGGCGCAGCTATCAGATTAACATAACAAATTACAATGCCACTTGTTATAGTATATAATAAGTATGCAAAATTCGTAGACATTGTAGCACAAAAATCTTAAGTATATAAATATAATTGAGTAAACTACGAACCCCGCAAAACAAATTACAAAAATATTATACGTTTTGGTACTTTCTAGTGTCTTAACCCTACGAAATGTTAACAATCTACTTATAAGAGTCTACCGCGAAATTAAATTTAGTATAACGTTTATAATTGAGATCTATAGCTTAATATAATTCATACTCAAGGGTCATGTCATTGTCATCATCTCGCGTCAAAGCTCTAAGAGCGGGCGCCTAGTGCGCGGGTGGCCTACGACAAGTTGCTTTTACGATCGTTGAGCAGTACTTAGTGCTTATTTGATCCCAATGTTAAAAATAGTATGTACTTCAAAGCATTCTTATAGCTATACATATAGGTATTGTACGTCGTAGGGTATGTAAAAATGATGTGCTTGTAGGCAAGTCGGTCGCAAATAATAATTTAATGCTAAATTAAATTTAAACATGAAAAGTATATTGTTTCTTGAATTTACATCCTTACCATATGGATAGGAATATGCTTTATATAGTTATTATGCGTATCTAATGCTATGTATATACTAGTAAGGAAATGAATAACTATCTTATATTTTACTCTACTACAGAACTATGGCGACTCCACAAGAGTTGCTAGAGCATACGAGTAGTTTGTGGCTCAAGACGGAGGCAGATTTGTTGACCTGACAACCAAACTTCATGTAGAAGAATTTAAAAAAAAATGTGCTATTACAATGCAAATGTATTGCCCATGTAGCGAGCTCTACAAGTACAAGCAACTTTGAACCAGAACTAACACAGATCTGTCTCGGTGCGAATTTGTTTCTCAATTTTCTATCTGAGCGAGCCGTAAGCCCGGAACAGTTAGAGATGTTATCGTGTCAGTTAGCGGCGATAGCATTTTAATGAGTAAACAATCGATGCACGCCGCGCGGTTGGACGCCGCACGCGCACCGACCGCGGCCAGACAACGGGTAAAATACCTCCGTAGTGTCCGAACCATAATTCGGCTTATCAGCTTTACTTGGCTAAAGTAAGTAGTTTGGCTGTGGTATATGGAATGTAGCAAACAAATCGCGTCATGGGTAGTTCTTTAACATGCCTTTTGCGAAAACCATTGCGATAATTTTACCAAATAACTTAATTGTTAGGTAATTGTATTAACGTATGAGCTAAAATATATTCTTACAATGGTTTAAGAGCAACTTACTTCCACATTGTTCCAAGTGATTTGCTAAGCTCTGCGTTGTGTAGCGCTGGTTGTTGTTCGGAGAGGCGCCTGCGCATGGCTTGTGCGAACACCATGAACGCATTCATGGGTCGTTTCACGTGTGTCCGTCGCATACAACCACCGCCCCTGCACAAATAATACCGCTTGTATACTTCAAAGAAAATAAAAACCGTTCTTAACTCTACATCAATATTTCATCAAAAAAAAGTTTTAGCCACGAATAACACGGATAGGTTAAGTTAACAACATGTATAGCGAGACTTCGAAATTAAAATTGCCTGTTGATTGCTTCTCATGGCATTGTAAAAATAAAAGACAAACGATTTTTAAAGCAATTCGACTCTGTTAGTAAATAACACTGGTAAACACTGTTTTTGTCACATGAACTTTGTTATGATTTTTATTTATGTTGGTGTACCCTCATTAAAAATATATAACAGTTTTGTTTCTATCACATCCAGTTTTCTTGTAACAGCTACATATTCATTTCTGACCTCATCTACGTTTCTTTGTTTACATAACTGCATTTAGTCGACTGTGTAACTATTGTGTTTGCTAAATTACATTTTATTTACATTAGTTAAATCGTAAATATGCCACGAAAGTGTTTGAACAACCCGGACAATTTTTGTTATGTGTGTGGAGAATTAACTTTTACATCTCAGCGTCGAAATTTCACATCACTAATTGAACAGTGCTATTTAGACTATTTTGGTTTTCCTGTGAGGAATCAAGACAAATCCTGGGTTCCACATAAATGTTGTGTAACGTGTGTGAGGCTCCTTTTAGGTTGGGCTAAACAAGAACCTAGACATTTGTCATTTTCTATACCAATGATTTTCTAGGTAACCATAAAGCGGAAAATTACAAAGATTTAATAAATGAACTTATGATATCATTTGAAGCTTTGGGGTGTAATATGTCCTTGAAAATACATATGCTGGACTCTCATCTGGATTTCTTTCCGGCAAATTTGGGTGCTGTGAGTGACGAACAAGGTGAGAGGTTCCATCAAGACATTTCCTTAATGGAGAAGCGTTATCAAGGGAAATGGAGTTCAGGAATGCTAGCAGACTATTGTTGGAGACTTAAAAGGGACCTACCGGAAGCCAAATATTCAAGAAAATCATAAGTAGATATTAGGAAATAATTCTGTAAGTGTGGCTGAATTTCGTACTTTTTACGAAAATATATGTTTTGATGTCACAAGAAAACATGATGTGTACATTTTTTTTCATTGATATATCATTGTTTTGTGGCTCTAGTATATTCAAAATTTGATATAAATTTTCATGTGACAAAAAAAATTTACAAATTTGTTGACCAGTGTAATTATTGTTACACAAACTGGGCAACAAAATAAGAGAATATCTAAATGTCACAAAAAACGATATCAAAAAAATCACAATATGCTGTTTTGTTTAATAGTTAAGTTACTTCAGCCACCTCCAACAAAAGCTCGTGTTGACATAAACAATCTGAAATGCGCACTTGAGCGGGCGCGGCCCAACACCACCAACACTACTCAAATTGGTTTAGCTTTCGGCGCGCGCCCGATAATTACTAGGTAACCAAACCCATCAAGCGTCGACGACGAACGACTATAAAGAAAATAAATTACGATTTACCCTTTACGTACCGCGCAGTAAACAGTGGTGCGTCTGCGCAAGGAACATTTGTAAACAGCCAAAGTGGCGCGGCCTCACGACTCACGTCATTTTACGCTCGTAAACATCTCTTATTTTATTACTTTTTTATTTTCTAATGCTCCGTTCGGGTTTCCTTGCGATCTGAATGCTGACAATAAATTATGTTTTTTTCTTCAAACACTGACACGCCACTAAAAGTCGATCGATTTCTAACGGATTACTCTCGGGAAGTAATATGAGGAGAAATAATCACCTACCGCTTCGGCGAACTTCAGCGGTTTCCTTGTTTATTACTCAGAACGGGTTCTAATAATGATTTACATTTTTATTACACTCATTCTAAACCA
This sequence comes from Abrostola triplasia, assembly GCA_946251915.1. NCBI lineage: Eukaryota > Metazoa > Arthropoda > Insecta > Lepidoptera > Noctuidae > Abrostola > Abrostola triplasia. Next base: position 7,371,067 of record OX276433.1, read on the forward strand.
AAGAAAATAATGTTTTTTTTGAAATGCTTATTGTTTGACATTTCTATAGATTTCTGGTGCGGCTCAAATATTTAATTACATGTATGTCAAGCTTAGTTGACTGTAACAACTTTTTAGCCAGATATTATTATTTATTAGTCCCGTTTACTGTACTTCAGCCTAATGTTAAATAAGTCACTTGCCCTATGAAAGTTTACATTTTGTGTTTGCTCTTATTCATAAACTAAACAAATCTGCTAAAAGCTCTTACTAAATGACAAAGAGCAGTCGTAGTAATAGGTACACATGGGCGCTTCCTTTTGTGTAACTGATTGAGTACTAGTTTTTGCTGCGACAAGACCCACCGCACGACAGCATCTGGTTAGTAACATCGCAGCTCCTGACAATTACAGATAGTAACTGCTCCTGGTTTAATTGCTACAAGTAACATCATGTACTTAAAGTGGTGCTTGTGATTTATATGGAACCCTCGTAATCATACAAATGTTAGTTTAGCATTAATCTATAGTTGATGTACGATACAGCATTCAATACTTATACATAAAACATATACGCATGGTCCAGTAGGCCCGACATGTGGTGACGACATAAAACATATATTTACCGCGTCTCCGAAAGTTCGAGTTAACTTTGATTTTATTGTCATGGTTACAATGAATCATACAAAATATTAACATGTTAATACTTTGTCTGGGTCTGAATATAAGTGTGGTATTAGGTACGAGTAATTAAATTAAGCGATTAAGTAATATATAAAATAAAAATATAGTTTGCAGGTACAGTAGTAGTAGTAGGTAAAGTAAGAACGAATTTACCTAATACAAATTTAACTATTGTACATATTTAGATATATATATGCCTTGTCTTTGACATGCAAACGACAGACACAGGTTAATGGCTAAAACAATAGCTAAAAGTATTGTCAATTATAATAATTATGTAAGCAGTAAGGGGGACAATTTATAAATGAGTGTAGGTAACCTTTTACCTGCATTGATTGTTCAGTTTTAGACCTACGTAGCCCATTGGTAATTCTCAAACATGTTCTTACATAATAATTAGACATAAACTATTACGCAGTTAAAGTTTTATTTTTAAAACCTAATAGAACGTCGTGTCGTAGCGACAAAAAGTTTTATACTCGTGCGCACAATGATTTACAACCAGATTTCACAGTCATCTCCGACGGCCATACATCTGCATATGTTTAGGATTTCGTATAAGTGCCATAAGTATTAGTTAACTATACGAACCTATATCATCTACAAGTGCTTTGGGTATTACGAGGGCACGTGGTTAGTATATCCGCGTTACTCAACCTTAGTTAAGTATGTTTTTGTTTGGACCGAGACGACTTCGTTTGTGTTAATGAAAGTACCTAATGCTTTATGAGGAAAAAAAAGAGCAAAGTGCATGTGATTATATTTAATAATACTTAGAGATTATTGATATTTTACGAAGCACTGCTGTGAAGAGGATTGATAAAGTTGGCCTACGTTTGCGCCTTGTATGAATCCTTATTACAATACTACGCAGTGTGCTGTATAATAGAGCTTTAGACGACTCGATATGCATACATTAGTTCCCAAACTTCAGTTATGTAGGTAACTAAACTATAGCAGTCATATGACATAAATACTTTTTTAACAATAGAACAAAATAATGTTTACTAAATGTAATCAAATACTTGCTCAAGGTACGCGACTTCTGTTCCACGTGTAGAGTTTGGGCAATAGCTACCTACATCGTTATTTTTGTGCTTAGGCAGGCTTAGGTGTTATTAGCTATTGTTTAGAAAAGCCCAGCGCGTGGACCCAGTAGAGGTGGTAGGCAGTTAAGGTGATTGATGTGCCTAAACAAAGATAAAGTTACATTACTGGAGGTAGTAGTGCCCAGTAGGTACTGCTCTATTGTTAAATATGTACTTACATTGATTACTTTCAAGCATGTGTACGTGTCAATGTTATAAATATAAATTTTTGTATTAAGTATATACAAATGCGACCAGTATAGAACAGCCTCGGTAATATTCTTAGTCGGTAGTACCTATAAAATGAAAAACCTTCCTTAGCCTCGATTGAGGCCGGATCGAACGAACTGGGTTCAACCTAGGTACGTATCTCTTCGAAAATCAGACGTGGAAGGTTCGACTTTAAAAAAAACTACTTAGTAGGCAAAAGAAAAGTCATTGTAATCATAGTTTTTCCTTCATAATATAAAGAACTTGTCTTCGTCTAGGCTAGGTAGGCCAGTGACGTGCGCTGTAAGGCCATTGGCTGAGGAAGTCATAAACAGAGCAGATAGCTGTCATCTGTGACGAGCCCGCCCACGCTATTTCTGCTTTTCAGTGTTGCGCCGACGCAAACGCCCATCGTACTTAGGTATTAGTTTATTATTACACATAAATTTGCGAAGGGAACATACATTGGACAGTTTGTTGCCACGAAAGTGCATTTGTTGCAGCATTCCAGTAACGTATATCTACGTACCGATACGCTGCGCTTGTTGGATAGCTACAACCGGTACAATGGCAGGAAAATGGCGTAAAGCTCTGAAAGCTATAATTAAAATTCATCATAAGAATACCTAGCAGGTGTCTTAGAGAGTTAATAAAGAGGATTATGGAGAAAATAAATTAATAACATGCGTTTTGAAGAACGAGGATTCGTTGAGGAGAGATACGTTGGATTGAGTTTTATTTATTTGACAAATCCATATAAATCGTTTCTCTGTTACTAAGAAAATTGCTATTCGTACTCATATGTCGATCACAACATAACTTCCATATGATTCTGATACTGAGTTTGGCAGTCAGTAGGTATTGTTACTATTTAACACTTTAACAACCATAACTGATGAAACTGTAACGTATCTACCCAAATAAGGAAAACATTCGTTGAGAACTGAGTTTAGAACTATTGTTTTAGAACAAAGGAAGGCAGTTATTTTAACTTTTTAGTGAAATTACTGGCATGACGATAATTAGGTATCAATTCATTGACAAAAATTTCAATTGTCAAAAACTACCGACATCTAATTTATTATTCTTAGTTAAATGTAATTCCAGTCCAGGTTCCGATTTGTGAAGAACACACACAGCTGTCAAACTTACTCACTACACCCATAACTTCGTAAATTTATAATTCGTCTGTTAAGTTTAGTTTACGGTAAGTTTTTCATCTGTTTTTTGTCTTTCATAGCCTGGACTTGGCGCCAGCTTTGCGATGAAACCTCTGAACGCTGAAAAGCCTGGTTAACAATGATCTGCCTGCCCAACAATAACTAAACTGGAACATGTCGTATAGAGATACTTAAACTCTTGTACTATCTATCATCGTCAAGCCATGTCAAAATGTTTAGGTACATTAAAACAGACACTAAAATTCTCCCTTTCAAACATCGATCTTGAAACTTTATAAACATCCCCACGACCACAGTTATCTTTACAGTCGATGTAACAACTGCCATAAAACAATTAATGGCGCTGTAAAACACGACGGTAGCCGAAACATGATTTTCAGTATTATTATTCTGCCACTCGACTGCGTTTTATCATAGCCTAAACGAATAATTACCGACTGATTAGATTACGAGAGCACCTGCTGCTATCCCTGGGAAAATTGGTATCAATAGATGTAGGGGTGCTGTCAGGGCACGGTATATACCGTGTGATGGAATCCAAACCGTTCGATTGAAAAGGGGAAAATTTTCTCACAGAAATGTCGGCTTGGCAAACATTGTGGTTTAGTAGAATTATCGTGTCCTGAATTGAATTCCGATAAAGGGTGTCAGTTCCTTTAAAAAGGGGGAAAAGCAAAATGTTGAAGTCTAAATGGGGTGATTTTTATCGCTGTTGTGTAAACTATATTAACACGTGCAAGAAGAGAGCTTCTCCGAGTGATTTCTAACTGTACGTCCTATGGATTAAGCAACGCTACGGTCTTACTCGCTGGCTAATCTACTCATACCACGTGGCCATTAATAATATTATTATGCTTTACCTTTAAAATATTTATGATCGGTTTCTATTTAATAATAATTAGCCTTTATCGTTACGGAAAAGAAGAGGAAGTCAACAATTTATCTATTTGAGGTAGGTTCTGTTCTGATGTGTGTTTACCAATACGTCATACATACGCTTTTGTCGCTACATCTCCACCCATCATTACATTGGATAATAACATAGGGTATGACATGAGATATTAGTGATAAATATCAATATCAACTATCACCTTAGGTAGAAGGATGAGTCTATTCAACGAATTTAAAGTCCTGTTAGCATGGTAGAGACAAAGTAAAGCTATCAGCTAACATTCAATAATTAATAACCATTGAAAATTAACAACAATACAGAAATACGAGTATGTTTTAGAGCAATTATAACGAACGATAATCAACGACTACGGATGGACTTTAAGTATTTCGGTTCCTGAAAAAATACAAACAAAACTGTAAGTACTAATTGTTAGTTCACGTGTCAACATAAGCTTTGAAGAAGGATTTCAAAAACTATATCGGGTAAAATATAGGAGCCTAAATATTCAAATAAAATACGTTCACATAGTTATTGTAAACAAAATAGAGACAGGGCGTGACTACTTACAGATGCGCCCTATTTATAAATGATAAGCCGCTCCGGTTCCGCGAATACAATCCGATTCGTCCTCACATCCCGGAAGTGGAACGATTCTATAATTTGCTTAATAAACATGTTCAATCTTTTATATCACAAATAAATAAAAATGAAATTTTAATTAGGTTTTATGACGAATGAATGTAGCAAATTCGTTAGGAATGACATAAAAGCTTCAAGGATTACAATTTTACAGATTGCAGAATAACTTCTATACCTAAACTTAGTGAATTCAGCATTGACATAAATAGGTATATTATATACCTACCACTAAACAATCAAATATTCTCAAACAACAATATCAAAACATTTCCCAATAAGTCCTTGACTTACATTAGAGCCATCAATTACCGACCAGCAATCGGAGGGTGGCAAGATGCATGGGAACTCGCAGGACACATCTGTGTCCACAAAACACTGATAACGTCCACTCGGCCTGATAGCTTTGTCAACAAGGAGGCATGGGTGGAGTGGGGAGGTAGGTGGGCTACTGCGCTCACCTACCTACGTCGCATGAACCCGGGAGGTAGGTACTCGTTACTGCTGCTTCACTAATTCATCAAAGCTTAGTCTAAACTATTCATAACTTTAGCTGCAAACCACTCAAATTATTGCCTATATAATGGATATACTTGTATGGAAAGCAGAACTCTTAACGTCTAAATTAGAAACTTGGAAGGGATTTACAAAATACACAATCAAATAGGAATAATAGTCTTAGATTCAATGCAGACTTTATAGTATTCGTTAACATTAGTCGCTGAGCAGAGGAACAGTATGGCAAAATTACCACTTAAGTATTTATTTCTCTCCATGATCATTATTGTGTAACAGTCGTATAACGTACGTACGTATTAGTAGGTGTACTTATGTAGTCTGTGTATTTACATATGGTATCATTTATGCCACTTTACGATTATAATCTAAGTATCACTGTAAGTTAGCATGCCATGGTAAGATTCCGACATTCCTTTAGCTTTTAAACTCTCAAACTAGGTGCGTCATGTGCGCTAGTTGCAAGTAGGTTCTTTTCACGTAACTTCGTTAAATTAAGTGGGCAAACGTTGCGTAGAAGGCATCGCGAATAACGTTTAGCGAGTAGTGTTGTACTTGTACGGTGTACCACATCGTATGCACGCGGTAATGAAGAGGCGCGCGGCGCGGAGCGCTGTGGAGCGCGGCAGACGGCAGTGCGGTGCTAACCGCGCACATTACCAGAGCCACGCTAACCACACACTCGGTGCCGGCCAGATTACACTCTGTCAATATTTGAAACTATCCCGGACGGCCACTCCCGGAACACTTGATGCGATGAAGTCATTCCTAACGGCTGCATTGGCCAAGTAGTGGTGCGCTCAACTGTCAATCGCAAGCTCTTAGGTATATCCCTGGATGAAAGCTAGTGTAAATTTTTATCTGTAATTATTCGAGATTGGGTTAGTTTAAGCTAATAGGTTTCACTTAAAAGCTGATGATGACGATGAATAGGTTTCTGATTGACCTGTTAGATCAAAGATGTAGTTAGTTACGTATGATATGATATAAATATAGATACATACTAAGTATATATCTACTTCAGGAAAAATTAAATAAGAATTAATCATGTAGATGTCTGATTTAAGAAGATTTGACTAATGACACAACTCTCCTAGAGTTATTCATATATTGGTACTCACCACTCGCTTATCAATCCGACATTCTCACTGTGCCCCTCGGGATAGGGAGCAATAAACACTCGTCTTATCCTCGCCGAAGCCGCGGCCACAGGTTTGATTATAAGTTCAAATGTCAAGATGTAACAAGTGAACGAAGGGCGCGAAGTGGCCTGCGCCCGCACGGCCTGTACAAACAGGGGTAGCGCTGCGGAGCGGTTCCGGCGGCACCTGTGTGCATGTTTGCGCCCCCACTTACACGGCAGGCTACAATCACTGCGCAAACCCACGGGATGTTTGCTCGCACCGGTGAGATCAACACAGGCGAGGAAATCTTAATCTGACGGAGCACTGAGCTTTGAACTCTCTAATTCGTAAATAGGACCAATGTATTGATCCAAACATACGATTAAGATTGGTTGTTTACAGAAGATTGATAGTTTTCCTAGTCATTTACTAAGTTGCGATATTCCGTAAATGCTAGTTTAACACATTAATGCAATGCCAATAAACTATAGTACAACTTATTTATCTAGTATAAATTAAACTTGCAGTATTTTGTTTTGCCTACAGAGCCTAGAAAAATACAGCAGGGTATCTAGACTAAAAAGTTACTAGAGACAAGTATAGGTAATTACAATTAGTTAAATAAAAAATCTTAGACAACTATAGGTACTAAAATCTACTCTAGAAAATATAAAAGTTGTGAACCTAGTAATAGCTGTAAGTACCTCTTTCAACGAAATTGTCGTTTCGCGTGTGTGGTCTAATTAGTAGTTCATACAGAGGTATCCGATTCAAATGATACGAAGTGCGCATTAAGACGTTGTTTGGCCGAATAATGTTGGTGTGGGGAGTTCGGGGACTCCCTGTGCCGACGGGCGGCGGCGCGGCGCGGCGTAGATAAGCGCCCCACACAGTGAGAATGTTTGCGCAGGCTTATTTATCGCCACGACATGCGGAAATAAATTGGTACTAGGCAGGAAGGGAACACGACGAATATTGTTACCTACAGGCTACGCAGTAAATGAGGGTTATGTTGTAATATAATAATGAACTAAAACCACTATGTACACTTGCATGTATTACTTATTGGATTGATGGATCATTCAAAACTAGCTCTTTTATTTCGCCTTTGTTACCTATATATTATTATATTACAGTCTTTGGGTAAAGAAGAAGATCGAGAGATCCATCAAGCATTACAGGCGGGATTATTTTGTACTTGGAGTAAGAATAGAAACTAATATACGTAATGAACGACGGACTCTACATTACATAAATAAGTTAAAATAAAGGACCGATGTAACTATGACACCAATAGATTGTTTGACACAGACTCAGCGTCGCCTGAAATTGATAGTCCAATCCGAAAATGCGGCCGACCCTTGTGAATACTAACTAATTTATTCAAGTCACGTCCATTATTGATGAACCAAATTGAAATCCGGCATAAATTTTGAAGTAGGATTTTAGATGTTTTAAGTATTGGTTTAATGCTATAAAAATTACAACTTATTTTCGTAAGTGTACCTAGACTAGAAGGTAAAAATCGACGGTCAACTACTTATGAGCCTATTCAAAGTAAGAAAAGCACGTAAACGGTAAAAGTGCTATGGAAGAATAGTGCGAGTAATGCCCGACATTGTACCTATTGGTGCATAGTGAACCTACACTGCATAGTATACCTACGAACTGCCTCCAATATTCCCATCTTAGTACTTATACTTACCTAGTTCAATAAGTATTTAATAATCAAAAGGACGTTAAATATATTTGGATAATTAGTACCGACCACTGGGTAGAAATAATGCTAACTTTGAATTAGGTACGACCAACTGTAAGTTACGAGTAGAAGTGGGTAGCATTGAAGTCCCGAAAAGGAGCCGATCCAAAGAGCCGACGCAGTCATGCGGCTGATAGGAAATTAATAAACAAGGAGGAGATAACATAGTGCCTATTCAATTAGAGGCGGTAATCGAGTGCCGTTTTCATGTACACCGCCCCGCTGACCCGGGGTCGGCATTAGCTAGATAGTTACTCTATCTTATTTAGGTATTTAAGTATAACTAATTACGGAATAATTCATGTTATACGGGGTCACTTCAGCAATAAATAATATCGTGATAAACAAATGGGCGTTTACAGCGAATTATTGTGCCTATATTATTAATTGTTATATCTACTTGATAGTTGGGCAAATGGTAGCCTTTGTTTTGATGGAATAATTTAGTAAACTTATCACGTTATAACAAATTGAGATAGGTACTATATAATTATTAGCATTAGCATTTAGCAAGCTGCGATGCTTGCCATTGAAAGGTACTTAAGTGCCTACCTGATGACGTAGTTTGTAGGGTGGTACCTTCTTACTACCTTACATATACACCCTATTAAAATATACAGCCTAGCAAATAATTTTTAACTAAATGTCTGGGAGATTTGGTAATTAGTCGCACACGGTAAACGGTTAGAGCTTGTTATTCGGTTACAAGGCGACCACCTTATTAGTTCTACATATAAGCTCCATCTCAACAGATCTAAGCCAGAAAAAGACTTCTTATGGGTCTCAGCGAGCACTTTGTTTTAAGAGCTTTGCAATAGCAGATTCGCCCAATTAGACGAATTTACTGATATTTACTGCCTATCGGGCAACCTCTAGGCCAGTCTATATTAAATTGAAAAAAAATGGTTTTAATAAATATTTTTTTTATCAAAAAGTTAAAATCCAGCGTACATACATTCAAGGCGTAGAGTCTACCTAACTAAATTACAATTTTCACTACCTATGCACATATCGATGTTACCCCATAGGAAACAATGTAGACGCAGTATTGTTAAAAGATCAGACATTATTGTATAACGTTGCTAGCGTAGAAATATTCTAGCGTAGGCAACGAATAAATGTAGAGACACCTAGAGTTAGAAAATAATGAGAAGATTGCCTAGATAGCTGGTCTCTGTAGGAACGTAACTAGTTATTTTTAAGTATTATTTGAATATAGATTTGAACAGTAAATTAAAATAATCTCAACGTATCTATCATAGTATCCTTAATGTCCGAGCGCTGCTACGGCGGACTAGACAGATAGGTATCTACATAGATTAGAATCCGATGTTAGTACAGTCTGTATTAGGTACATACCTACATGTAGCTGCGTTGTCGCAAAATCCCATAAAACCTACATAATAGGTACTCTATCAAAATCTATAATATTTAACGAAACTTTTGAGGGGTAGGCACTCACATGGGCTACTAAGTTAGGCTAAATATTTGAGTTCACTAATAAAATTATCTAGTTAAACTAGTTAAGTAATAGTATTAAAATTCTGCACAGTTTAATTTTTATTTATGTTATTCTGTGTAAAATTTAAAATTATAAATCATGTTTTATAATTGATGACCAAAGCTCTACCTACCCATAGGCACTGATGATGATGCTGATAAATAATGTTTCATAGGGTTCCCTGTATCACCTAGCAATAGTGAAAGTCCTTAGCAGTTATTTATATCAAAATGTTGGTAGGTATCCCTATTAATATTATAAACGCGAAAGTTTGTAAGCATGGTTGGATGTTTGTTACTCTTTCACGTAAAAGCTACTGAATGGATTTTAATGAAATTTCAAATGGAGGTCGCTGACACCCTGGATTAACACGTAGGCTTTAAGACTACATTTTTTTATGTAGCCTGTTCGGTGTCCCACTACTGGGCAAAGTTATAAATTGGCAACAAATGGCGAAACTTAAATACAAATTTAGGCATTTATGACGATAAATGAGAGGGGCCCCAATTAAACTTTAAACAAGAAATGGTTTTAATTTTTGCACTATGTATTTTAAAGCTCGGGAGAGCTTGATTTGAAATGGGAACTGTGCTTTTTGCAGAGCATTGCAATTAAGAGTAAATAAAAAATGTAAACAATTACTCACCGCGGCGGTTGCGGCACAATGCTGTCGTAATTAAAGCTCTCCAGTAGCTTTCCCACTGCTTCATTAATTTCCAGCTTGTCGCAGGGCCGGTCACGATCATGTTCCCAACTCATTGTTACACAAACTCGAATAATTCAAATATTGAATACCCGCGAAGATTTTTTTCAACTTCGTAAGATGAACGCGCGTGCGGCCGACTCGCGCGCATAGACTATAAAGAGTTCCTTATGCTCTGCGCATAACTATAAAAATGTTTGACAGAAGGGGCGCGCGCGCCGGTCGCTGATACGTCGGGCTCATATTTGTTTACTTATCGATTACTCATTATGTTATTGCTTTTAAATGTAAATAAACTTATAAAAAGCATAGATACTTGCATTTAAAATGCAAATAAGTAAGAAGTTTATTTCAGTTAGACTATGACTTCAAGTAGTAGTGCCTTGGGTGAACCTTGAACCTGAATGAACCTTCAGCTACACCAAACGATATTAGATAATTGACCGTTTAAAATTAGGCATAAGTAATTTGACTAATAGTTGCAAGTACGAATTTGGACCTAATGTAAACCTGTCTATTTATGTAGGTATTGCAAGGTATCCAAATATCAAAGAATCGAACCTAGACACAAACACCACAGCTACAAAGCGTTGGATAGGTACCAAACCCAGCCCCCAACCTTACCACAGGATTTTAAATGACTGGTCTTTCGGAAATTATAATTGCGATAAAAAAAATATTTGTAGAGTCATTCTGTTCTGAATCAGAGCTATGTTAACAGATACCTAAAACTATGAAATTAATCACGTGTCATCATGACGGTTCCATATTCCACCCTCCTTTCAAATATTTTCCTTTTTATGACTACGTTTCAATTGGAGAGCGTCACAAGTTTTCCGAGTTTTCCCTTCGGCGGTTCAAGTGGGCGGTGCGCGCGCGCATTGTAGCGCCGCCTCGCCCCGCCATTGGCGCGTTGTGCCGGCCACTCTGACGTCATAGCACTCGGGTCTTTATCTTTGTGCCTACTGGAGAAACTCGCTCGACCCGTGATATGAGATATCTTCACGTTCAGTGTGCATAGAACATACTGTCCCATCCAAACACGTGTCTAACGGTTACTCTTAAAATAAATTGGAATGTTAACTTATTTAATACTAGAATAGAAGCTTTTAATAGACTTTTGTACCAAAGTAATAAGATTTTTGAATATGCATACTTGTTCGATTCCAACAAACACCTAGAGTATAATCATAAAATGTTTTGTAAATATACAGGCAAAGTCAACAATAGAGCTATTGTAAATGTTTTTCAGAACCTGCATCGTTACATACAGCTATTATTTAACTCTGAATATGAAAATAACTGTATAAGTATGGCTGATAAGCACGAAACCATTAAAATACAACAGTTAAAACCTGGTACCATTCCTTACTACTTTAAAAAAAAGATAATGTCGGAGAGAGATACATTTTTTCGTGAATAAACATGTAAAAACTATAATAAATCTGAACGAACCGGCAAATAGTTCGCTGTGTAATTGTTTAAACATCTTTCATCAAAATATGTGTGGCCTAAATAATAAGAAAGATGAGTTAGAAATCTATTTAGATAGTTTGAGTAACCTTTCGAATTACTTGTGTATTAGCGAGCATTTTCTTAACGAAGAACTAGTTCACTTGCTAAATCTTTCAAAGTACAATGTTGCGTCATATAATACCAGACTAAATAAACTGAGAGGTGGTACTATTATCCTAGCAGAGTCAGATAGGGAATACGAAGAGCTACAAATTGGCAAAAAATTGTATAAAATGGATAGTTTTGAAATATGCTGTGTCAAAGATATTTCAACAGGCTTGTCCGTATGTTGCTGTTATCGTACGCCTTATGATAAAAACTTAGACAATTTTATGGTCAGGTTTGAGAAACTATTAGAACATTTCTTTAGCAAGAACTGTGTTATCTGCGGTGATTTTAATATTGACTTGTCAACTGAAAATAAAAAGAAAAATGACTTATTAAATCTATTGACATGTTACAACTTCAGACCTCTAATTGATTCGACTACGTTTATTCGAAATAACTCACGATCTTGTATTGACAATGTCTTTACCAATTTATCAGATGAATGTGTGATAAGTTGTGATGTCGACCATAACGGCTTGGCAGATGGACATGCAGCACTGCTTTGCAATACAGCTTTCAGAAGTAAGGAACTATATAGGAATAAAAAAACCAGTAGTGTTCAGATTACCAAACGGATTTTCAATGCAAATACAAGAAGAAACTTTAGAAATTTACTATTAAATCACGAATGGAGTGATTTCGGAATAAACTCATTCTTAAAACAATTCGAAGAAATGTTCACATGCTGTTTTAAGAAAAAAAAAAATGCTAGTGCACTTAACGTGTAATGCACAGTTGCGCTGGGTCACTAAGGGTATCAGGGTTTCTAGCAAAATGAAACGATTTCTATATGCTGGCAAAGGAAATAGACAAAATGATACTATGATGGGCTATAGCCAAAAATACATAGCTCTGTACAGAAAAGTAATAAATATGGCCAAGAAGTTATCAGTTCAATCTAAATTAGCAAAGTCAACAAACATTTCAAAAGATGTTTGGAAAATAATAAATAAACATAGGAATAAGAGTGTAAAGAACAATAAAAAACTAATTTTAAAATCAAACAATAAGATTGTGTCAGAACCATCAGATATTGTAAATATCTTGTCCCAGCAGTTCCAACTTAATTCGTCAACTACCGCAAGCATAGGGCCTGCCATGGATATTCTGCGTAAAAGTCCAAAAAGAGTAACTGTTGACCTGGTCTTAGACCCTGTCACTCCCCTTGAAATACTCAAAATAGTGAAAAACATGGACGACAAAAAGTCTTGTGGCTATGATGACATAAACATATCAGTAATAAAGGATAATATAGATATACTAGCGGAACCTTTAAGCATTTTTTTCAACAAATGTTTTGATGAAGGAATTTTTCCAGATCAACTGAAGATAGCCAAAATAATACCTGTACACAAAAAAGGTTCTAAAACAGACCCAAAGATGTACAGACCAATCTCATTACTACCTATTAACTCAAAAATTCTTGAAAAGCTAATTAAAACTAGATTACTCAGACATTTCAACCAAAATGAGGTGTTAAGTAGTAAACAATTTGGTTATCAGAAAAACGTCGGGACGCAAGACGCAATATCGACTTTGATTAAGGACGTAGTAAGCAGATTGGATGACAAACAGAAAGTAGCTGGGCTTTTCTTAGATTTAAGTTCAGCATTTGATACGGTGGATCATAAACTACTACTTAAAAAACTTGAGCACTATGGGGTCAGGGGCAAAGTATTGGCACTTCTCTCATCATATTTAAAGAACAGGAAGATGTTCGTGGAGATAAAAACAGTAATGACACGGACATATTCCTCAGGCAAAAACTGTCCAACTGAAGAAACATACAGGTCCAAATTGCTTCCCGTGCACTCTGGTGTACCACAAGGCTCCATTCTAGGTCCGATATTCTTTATCGCGTTTGTAAATGACCTTATACAACATATTATGGAAAAAGCTGCGGGATCTATCCAGCTTGTGGTGTTTGCCGATGATACAAACGCCGTTGTTTCAGCTGACAATATACACGCTCTTAATTCCATTGTTAATCAAGCCTTAGATATCTTCCACAGTTGGTTTGCTGTTAACGGTCTTAAAGTTAATGCCAGTAAAACTAACGTTATGCTTTTTCGATCCACTTCCAGAAATAAGGATAATATTAACTGTGCCATAAATGGAGAAAAAGTAAACGTGGTCCAGGTGGTTAAGTTTCTGGGAGTTTATATCGATAGCCAGTTGAAGTGGAAAGAGGAGCTAACGTACCTAGAGAAAGCTATTAGCTCTGCCTGTTACGTACTTAGAAGTCTTAGAAACGAAGTTACCATAAAACATTTGAAAATGGTCTATTACGCATTAGTTGAGTCAAAACTGAGGTACAGCATACTTTTCTGGGGAGGAAGTTATGACTACAATACCCAGAAAGCTTTTGTGATTCAGAAAAGAGCAGTCAGGACCATAGTTAGAATACAACAGCAAGAATCATGTAAGCCTCATTTTATTGACTTAAACATATTGACAGTCCCAAGTCTGTACATTTTGGTCCTACTTACTCATTTATCTAAGTACATCTCGGAATATGAGACTGAAGATGAAAGACGAAAAAGGGAGAGTACAAGAAGGAAAGATCTCCAGGTGAAACAAATGACTCATCTGAACATTGCAAAGCATAGTTCCTACCACAAGTCATTGAAACTGTTCAATAAACTTCCGACAGAAATTAAAGGTCTTGTATATAAAAGTGAGTTTCAGAGTAAGCTCAAACGGTTCTTGTTAAATAAGTGTCTATATTCCATTGATGAATTATAATTTAATAGCAATGGTTTTTTTTTTTTGATGGTTTAAATATGGATTGACATTTTAATTGGATAATTATGATGACTTAAATATGGATTGACACTTAATTTAGATAATATTGTGATGATTTAAAAATAGATCGCATGTATGATTTTTAGGATATATTTAGTTATAGAAATTCAGACACAATGTAAAAATTGTTATTGAATAAATGAATTGAATTGAATTGAATTGAATAATAAGTAGGTAGTTAAGTTACGATTTTAGAAATTTATCAAGTTTTATGTCTAGGTTATATTATATAGTATAGTATAATTATAACTAAATTATTAGCTATATCTACACTGTGGACACTGTGGTTAAACGGAGTCTACCAAGAAAGCCTAAAAGGGATGTAACCTTTCTATAGTACCTTTACCACCTTGGTGTTTGTAGTACCTTCAAATCAGAAAGCATACTTATCCTCATAAGGAAAAGTAGGAAGTGTAGGAACCTATGAAGGTAATGTTATAGCTACGTTTCATAATGGATGGTCGATGGTCTACACACAATTAGTTGCTTATTATTATTCCTACCTGCCACTTCGTAGCAATTAGCACGATCTAATTGTGTACCCACTTCACGCAATGAAACCGCTAAATGAGTTGTCAAGGAACCTTCGCGGGAGATACTTTTACACTGTTTGTCAAGTTAACACTCTACTATGTGATAGGTGCTTATATACAAACTATGTAGGTACATATAGGTCTCTACCCAAACTACTTACTTATCTACCTAGAAGGTAAGCACCTTAACCTTCAATGCAAGTCCCTAAGGAGATATAAGTCGTTAGTTATAGTCAACATCGATGGTTAATATTTCTACCCTAAGTTCCTAATGTAAGTAAATATGAAGATAGCCCTATCTACCTATAGGTAGATATAGACTATAGTAGGGAGATACTGCAGGTAGGTAGATACGAACTTGAATCATTTGGTTAATGTTAGAATTATGAAATGATAAATACCTCTCTAGTTAATATGAATACATAATTATGTAATACTTTTACACATATAGATATATAATATATGAATACGGCAAAGTGCGTGATTCACAGGCACTATGCCGTAAAATAACAAAAGCATAAACGTCCACGTCTTGGCGATAATAGGTAGTCTGCTGATTATACTAACAGCGTTTAAGTTGGTATTTAAAGTAGGTATAGGTGCAAGGTTATATACCTATAGCTTTCTACTAAGGTAGGTATATCAATATATAGGAATTTCGTCTCCACCTCTGTGCTCTCCATATCAGAGTACAGAATCCGGAATTTCCGCGAGAAATCGTAGCTCCGTCTCCGCATCCGGCTTCGTTAACTTTTAACAGAGTTGTACCTAACTAAGAAATCGATTGGTAGGTGACAAAGTCGACAAACTGTCGTTCGTGAAATATAATTAGCTACATTTTTTTTTACCAGTAAAGTTTGCTTAAGAAAATGTATGTACAGCACAGCGGATGGTTCTCGACCGGCATGAAGTTAGGCTTGCGTAGTTCTCATAGGTACAGTTACCTATTTTGTATTTAAAAATGCTAAAGCTTCAGGCCGGCCAAGATGCAACCGTCGTAGCTACCTAATGCAAGTACCATATTTTAAGTATGTATTTTAAATAACGACTTTTGGTTTGTTTCTGCATCTGCGGAGGTAAAGCCCTTTACCTCTGCATCCGCCTTTGCCATCCCTAACATGACCTCCATTGCAATCCTAATTTAAACTTTAAATAACTTATGCCGTTTGCTATATTTAACACAAAACTAAAACACTTATGCTGGGTTGCACGATATTGGTGGTTAAAGTTATGGTTTATGTCCAATTTGACGATAACAGTAATTTTGACTTTAATATTGACTGCGGATTGGGTAGCACGCTGCAATTCATTTTTTGCCTAACCAGTATTTTAACATGTTTGTTCATTTTAAAGTAAGTTGGTGCAACCCAGCCTTAGTTATTTTTTTACACGACTGCCCGAAAGAGGACTGTAATGTTCTCAGGGTTCACGTATGTATGCACGTGAGTTTCTTTATTCCAACATAACTTCTGAATGCTCAAACCGATTTTGCTGTATGTAGTGTCGTTAGAATCCTTGCACCATCTCAAGTAAAATATTAAATTTCAAAAAATACAAAGAAGTAAAATAATTGGGTACACCGACTGTGATGGCATTTATTTTTCTACTTTTTGATTAGTTTTTTGACATGGCGGTCGTGTTTTGTAATTTGTTGAAAATATTTGTTTTTTAATCAAATAATCGGAATTCCTCGTCGGTCTTAAAGAGTGACTGCTGAGTGTCAGGACCTGGGTACGACACCCACGTTGGGTAGTGTAACCTACCTAATATGTTATTTGGTTTTTTACCCGACTGCCAAGGAAGTTTTATGTTTTTCCATTAAGTAATTCTCTGTATTAGTAGGTACCAATGGAGTCAGGTTTTGTAAGCAATAAATAAGGCAATAGACTCACCCCTACAACATTACCTAACATTACATAACATAACTGGCGAGTGTTGGTACTACAGTACACCTCGGCCTGCCTCTTCGAGGAATACGGGCGTGATGTTATTTAAGGGAGATATGCAATCTATTGGCGCAAAATGGTTTATTTTTGTTTTTTGCTTATCACAGCTCAACAACACTTCTTAGAAAAGCAATGACTGAAAACTCAACATCTATGACATCTCTTATTAATCTTAAATCATTGACAAGATAATACTATTTTCCTCTGTGCTTAAATTTAGCTATATTGATGCTCAAACCTAAAAACTATGCACATATATAAAAATAAGTAATTGGAGATAACTATGTCGCGAAATTGAAGACATCTATGTGGGACTGTCAATTAAAACATGTGTGGGCCCTATAGGTTCTCGCTGAGGTTCGCACATAATTCAGTCATTGCTTTCCCAAGAAGAAAAAGTATTGTTGACCTGCGATGAACAAAAAACACAAAATAATTTGAATATCGCGCCTCTTGACGGTGCATTCACTTTAGATTGAAAGTTCTTTAGGTTGGTAGAAACCTGTAGAAACTTGATTACAATATCGATACTCCTTGATTTTATGGTCAGTGTGTGTCAGTCAAAAACTCAAAACGTGACATTAATCTACCACATCATTAGCTCTGAGATTAGGCTGGAATTTTCTTTTAGTATTTTAGTATTATATATTATATATGCCATAGCCAAAAAAAAAATTCAATTTTAAAAATTTCAAGATTTAAGCAGCAAGGACTTGTAAGGTTATTCAAAGTTTCGTGATTGTTGTTCAAAAATAACGAAACTTTGAGTCACATTTAAGTCCCTAATCCATAGATATATAATATTATATGCATATATGAAAAAAAATGCAATAAACATGCATGGATGAAAGAGTATTTTTCTATTTACCCATATTATTAAACTATAACCATAGATAAATAATATATAATTACTTTATGGCCAATATTACAGACCTGAGCACCAGTGGTACAAATTGGTAATTTGTGCAATGAATGACGTCATAATTTGTAGATAAAGCAGCTTTCAAACTTAGATAATTAATACATCTTTTGCCATCACCCATTAAGTACCTATGCCAGTATATTATGATCCCAGTATAGTGTAGTGCCGTGCGGTGCCTATAGAAGTGTAAAACTTTAACAAACTTTTTAACGCCTCTATCAGCTTTGTTCAATCAATCTTTTCAAATTCTGCTGTCAACTGTCAATAAATTGTCAATTGTTGTCTGTGGTAAAGTGAGTTTGATTCGATGTTTGGGATCTTGTGGTACGAAGTTACGATAATATTTGAATTGGTCTAATTGTATAGACTTATTTGTGTATGATGTATAAATTGTTATAGTTACTAGTTAGTGGTGGCAACAAATCTTTTAAATTAACATCGGATTAAGTTCTCAAAGTGCTATTTTCTAGTCAATAATAAAATGAAAATTGCAGTAGAAGGTTGCGCTCATGGTGAGCTTGAAAAAATATATGACTGTATAGAAACTATACAGGCAAGAGAAGACATCAAAATTGATTTGTTGATATGTTGTGGGGACTTTCAATCTGTTCGAAACCACGAAGACCTACGGGCTATGGCTGTGCCAGAAAAATACCAACACATGTGTTCGTTCTACAAGTATGTTTCACTATTATTATTGGTTGTGTTATGTGATGTGCATTTCAAAAGTATAAATATAACGAATTAAACTGCGTTCCTATTACTCAATGTATGCATGAAAGTTGCAAGTTTTATTCAAGTATAAATTATTGTTATGGTATGCTTATTTTAAATTATTATTATTTACAGATATTACAGCGGTGAGAAGAAAGCCCCTATATTAACTATTTTCATTGGTGGGAACCATGAAGCATCTAACTATTTGCAAGAACTCCCTTATGGTGGTTGGGTTGCACCCAATATTTATTATCTTGGTCGAGCTGGTGTTGTTCAGTTTGGGGATCTAAGAATTGGAGGTTTGACTTTCCAGCTTTATTAAAACATTTAGATAAAATATTTGTTATTATTGACTCAATGAACAAAACCATTGTTATTATCCTTCCCCTTAAATTTAAAAAAAACAGTGTTTGGTTCTTGTGTCATTCATTAATAGCCAGGAAATAGCCATAGTGTATTATTAATTAAACATGCCCAGATATCTTTAAGTAATTGGAGAATCCTGCATGAAGCAACATTATTATAAATTTCTCTGTCTTGTATATGTGACCACTGTATAGGTCCTATCATAATCTATATTTTATTACATTGCAGGAATGTCAGGAATTTATAAAGGCCAAGATTATTTGCAAGGCCACTGGGAGTGTTTACCATACTCACAAAATTCATTGAGGACAGTGTATCACATCAGAGCATTAGAGGTGTTTCGATTAAGCCAAGTCAAAGAAAAAATCCATGTTATGTTATCACACGACTGGCCTCGAGGTATCACAGATTATGGTGACACTAAAAATTTATTGAAGTGGAAACCATTTTTGAGGTAAGTTTAATAAATTTAATTTTAACAAGAAATTATCAATTTGGATTTATTTGGCTTATAAATTATGTGAGAATCGCTTAATAACAAAGTGTAATAATATCGGCATCAGATTCACTGTTTAGTAGGTTATATGTTTGTTTATTTAATATAGATCTGTGAAAACTACAAATATTTTATCAATGCTAATCATTAATGTTTCAAATTTTGTTTAATAATAAGTAAGTTATTGATAAAGTATGCCTATTAAATAAAAAATACTTTTAGGGAAGATGTAGAATCTAACCAGTTAGGCAGTGTACCAGCAATGAAACTACTTCAAACTCTGAAGCCAGACTATTGGTTTGCAGCACATCTGCATTGCCAATATGCAGCACTTGTACAACATGAAGAAGGTTCAGAAACCAAATTTTTGGCACTTGACAAATGTCTGCCCAAACGCAGACATTTACAAATCTTGGATATCCCTTCTGAGTATGATGGGGATATGTGTCTTAAGTATGATGTGGAATGGCTGACTATCTTAAAACTTACCAACAATTTACTAACTGTAAAAAACGTTAATTCTCATCTGCCTGGACCTGGAGGAAATGAAAGGCAAGTACCTTCCTAACATGTCCCTGTTCTATAATTTTAAATTTATTATTATATTAATATTTGAAAATGTTTCCATTTGTAGATATGATTTTACTCCAACTGAAAGTGAAAAGGAAAGTGTAATTGACAAACTTAAAAGTTTTGTTATAAAAGAAGATAGATTTGTAAGGACAGCTGCTATTCATGATCCTAATACTCGTAAAGCTGCCCCAATGGTACCAATATTAAATCCACAAACAGTTCATCTGTGCGAAATGCTAGGGATTGATGACCCTGTACAAGTTGTTATGGCACGGTCTGGCCGGACAATGAAAGAACCTCATGTTAGCAGTGGCTTTCATTGTGGAATGGTGCCGAGCCAAGTTGTTCAAACTCCCCAAAAACCTAAGCTTTCTCTGTCGCTGCCTGCTCCAGTTACACCCAGTGAAAGTGAGGAACCTCCAAAAATGACATCACCAGAGACTACTACAGTATCAGACAGTTTTGATAGTATATATGAATGTAGAACACCAATGTCTGCAGGTCCAAAGAAATCATTCAAAAGACGTAACATGTCAATTTATAATACTCCGGAAGGCGATGAGAGTAATAGCACTGAATCTAGTTCCTTCCTGGATTCAGACAGTCCTAAATCTAGTAAGTTATCTTGTAGACAAAATAAGTTGCATGATTAGGTTTGTAATATATTCAAATTTATAATAAAAACAACTTTAAATATGTAGGCACATTCTTTGTAATATAAATGAAAAATAATTATTAACTTTGTAATGTAATGTGACCTATATAATAATGAATTGTGTAGAAAAGTATATTGATTATAATAATAACTCATGATATTTTATGTATGACAATTTGTCAGTTTTTTTTGCAGAATTTTATTCCAAGTAGATATTTTAGCAATGATTCCTTTATAGTATCATTCAATAAAAAAATATTTGTATTTAAAATTGTATATAAGCTTTTTTAGAAGTAACCTCAATTGCTAGGAAAATATTGGCGACAAAGGAAGTGCAATGTTTTGAAATTAATAATATTTTAATTAGAAAAGATCACCAGGTTATTTCATAAACTTAAACTTATGGCATTTATTCTACTTAAATTACATGTACTAATATTTATTGAACCCAGTGAACTTATAGGAATTTTACAATACTTGCCTTTAATTAGTTCAAGATACATGGGACTATATGCCTAATTGATATACACTTCAAGGTCTTCAAGCATAATAATATAAAGATCTTTATAAGATTTAAAATTCTAATGAACTTGTATATACTTACTTATATATTTAGCAATACACTGAAAAATACCCTAAATCCCCAGATAATGAATGAACTTTCTAGTAAATTAACATATTATTTTTTAATAAGTAATTCCATAATTAATTTCAATGCTGGGACACCAAATAAAATACTTACATCTGGCTGATATGTTAAATAAATAGATTTGAGACAGATTATAACTATCCATTATTCGAATTAATATATAAATTATACAGGTACATACTTAAATTACGCTTACAATACAATATCAATTAACACAAATAACTACAAAATTGGTGTCAGCTACTTTTAGAAACCATTGCATTATGTTCACATAAGTTCTAGTCTAGAATGAAGGTACCAAAATTTGAGTCTTACCAGAGTCCTAAATTCTTGGCCGAACAATTAAGGTTAGTGTGTAATGTTACATCAACACAGTGATATAAAAAATTAATGTGGTCAGTCAGACCAAGACCTGATATTCGTCGTTGCACTTACAGTATAGTGTTAAGAAAACAATGAATTATCCGCAATTTCAAGTGGCAAGTTATAGCTGTATTCTTATTGCAGTTATATTAATATGGACAAAATATAAGCAACTGTAAATAGTAATTTTTATCACACAAAACATGTAAATCTTTACAAATCATTAGTACTTACATCGTAAGTACAAAAAAAAATTATGTGATATGTGTTAATAAATGCTGTTTAAGTTGAGGCATGTTTTTAGACTTGTATGTGCATTGATTACATTGTAGTTCTGTAGCCATTAAACTTTTGTGCAATTCAGGCAACATCTTTTTAATACAACCATTTTCTTCTAATTCTCTTATTACATCTGTAACAAACCATGATATTACATTTAAAGTGAATGAATAAATAATGTATTCTTAAGAAATACCTTTCATTGTTATTTTATATGTATAATATGTACTGTGTACAAGTGTTATCAAACAACAATTGGCCTATCAAGTTCCACTCTTACACACTATATCTATCCAAAGAGTATCATAGGCTGACTAAAGCAGTGCAATCCTGTCAGTAATTGAATTCTATTTAGATATTTATCAATTGTAGAAAAAAAGTTATTTTTCTGCAAGAACTTACCTGCATATGGTTTAAAAAACTGTGTAGTATAACTGTTATAGTGCACTCTTGTTTTTAAACAAGGTGAAACCATATCATTGCTGATAATATGCATGTGAAGCCTTTGCATACTAGGAACAGCGTGGAAGCCGGCTCTGAGTGTTAACTGCTCCTCATTTTGTATTTCATTAAACAGCTTATCAAATTCTTTTAAGAGGTTAATATGAGACTTGTCTAACTCATAAATGCTGTTTATATCAGCTTGTGGCAATACTAAATAATGAATTTTTGCTTTTGGGTATTTATCTTTAATAACAACGGCTTGTTGAGTTTCTTTAACTACACATTCTGGGTCTTTCATAGATTCTAGTAAACCTAAAGACCAATGTTTGGGTTTCTTCGCATTTAAACTTGTCGCCACAATTGATTGGCCTCTTTTACTCATTTTTAGAGTTTAGTTCGTAATATGCCTAAGTATTAACACAAAGTAAAGTATGTATCTTTATATTTCAAAAATGAATTTGAATTTCATGGTATATACATGACTTAATTAAATTGACCCAAACCGTCATCCGTCAGGCCGTCACGTACATTTGACATCTCACCGACGTCTGGTTCGTTTGACAGTTCATAGTGTTGATAAAAGTTTGATTTCATAGCCAATTGTTACAGTCTGTCCTGCTTGTTTTGTCTTACATTTTCTAGTCTGTGCCACGATTGACGTTATATGTGGAGCAGTAACAGTAATTACAATACTACTATTAAAAGTAATGTTGACCCAGCGCATTCCATCGATATGATTCTATAATCGACCCCATCAGAAAATGATAGTATATCATGATACTTTATTCTGTATCATTTACTGTGTGGGTACACGCTGAATATGTCAAGTTTTGATTTATAAGAAACTGGAACACACGTTTTGATGTTTAATCATACGTTTAGAAACTGAAAATAAAAGTTTGACGTTTATTTAAACGTTTAAAAACAAGCTTGGGTAGAAAAAAACGGCTTCTTTTTATTATTTTTTTATTCTAATTAAAATGTAATAAATTAATCTTATATTATAAGTAATCAATGCTTTAATACTATTTATGTGACAGTCATGACTGAAAAAATTACCAAGTAATCAGCATACAGTGTAACTTGCGATTTTTCAGTCATAAGTTTATTAAAATTAAGGACACAGTTCTAAATAACTTAAATAAATATTGTGTAAATTTAATATTAGAAATCCAAGCGATTTCGTAACCGCCAAATTTTTTCATACGATTTTGTAAAATTCAGCAAAATAAAAGCAACATTCTATAGGTGATTGAAAGGAAGTTCCATGATGAGAAGATTTTCATTGCAGTCCTATTTATAGTAAACCTGACACGGAATTTTAGAATAGTGTCTCTCGTCACAAGTCAATACACCATAATAGGACCAAATTGGAATTCATCTCGATTTACTATTAGAAAACAACGGATTCAAATAGTGCTTTGATGGCCTAGATTTTTACTAGCACTAAATATCACTGCACTGTTGGCCGGCCAGTATATCCCGAATCAGGGAGTGAGTGGTGCGCGAGTTC
Source organism: Abrostola triplasia (assembly GCA_946251915.1). Taxonomy (NCBI): domain Eukaryota; kingdom Metazoa; phylum Arthropoda; class Insecta; order Lepidoptera; family Noctuidae; genus Abrostola; species Abrostola triplasia. The sequence continues at coordinate 7,395,226 of OX276433.1, forward strand.
TCTCAAAATCTGCTCAAAACCCTTCCCTGAAGGAGATTGAAGGCTACTGTTTTTAAGCATTGTAGAGTTGAGCTTCGTAGCTAAGTAGCACATCTGAAAAATAAAAGTTTAATTATACTTTTTATAATCCCTTCTTTTTGCGATTGTTTAAAAAGTCGTTGGAGTCGTATTGACAATAGGTTCATCTATAGAACCTAGGTAATTGGGTATTCGTTTTTAGTTACGTGCAAGGAATGAAAGAATAATGATCAGTTATGACTCGAGAATGCGCGATCGAACTCTTGTGTAACTAACGTTTACAGACGCAAAATGAATACGAATAGTTGTTATTTATTTGTTCTTTTACTTACAAGTAAAGCTGACATAAACAGTAGCGCGCCTAAAGCCACTGCCACCATCATGGATGTGGCGCATGTCGCTTCGATAGGAGTTCTATGGAACAGTTCACCGGGCATCACAACTGAGTACTCCAAGTTTTCTTTGAACCTTGTGAAAGGGGTTGAGGAATTGTCAGCCACTAAAGCCGAACTAGTTATGTTGTTGTTATGAGAAACTTCCGGCAGCGATCTTCGGCGACGTCCATGTCCTATAAAAACAAATCACGATTGCCATGTCAAACAAAATGAACTTGAAAAACAGATAAATTATTTTTTATTCTAGTCGGGGGACCGTTCTGTGGAACACGTATGAATTAATGTAAGCGCTGTCACATAAATACATGGACCATGATAACATTACACTCCTTTTTGTGAGCAGTCGTGAATGTACATTATGATGACAAGTTTGAAAGCGGTAATCGGAACTTTTGTATCAAATATGCAATACCTGAAGGTTCAAATAAGTCCAAGCAGTAATCAGGTTGACAGTCAGCCGCATCCATACACGCTTTAATTTGTGAATGGATCCATAGCGTGGAGCGTTCCTTCATTGAAGCCAGCAAGAACGCCTCGAAGTCTAGGAACACTTCGTTATGTCTCTCTCGATAGCGTGCCGGCTGATGTGGTATGATTGAGGCAAAATCACGATTTCTGCACCTGTTTGAGAATATTTAGTAAGTATTTATTGTCTGAAATGCGTGATTAAATTATTTTATTTTTTCAAGAGCACTAGATTCGTTATGACGCCTTGTAAGTTTTGAGATAAGATAAATATTATTTTTATCGTTTTTTTATTAGTAAATCGTGTCAGATTGCTCTAGTGGAAAGGTGCCTGAATGTTGGTTAGCAACAATTCCAGTTCCTTAAAAAGTGAGAAAGAGACAAACAAAAATATATTTGGCATCACTTGCCCGTCTTTGACGAGTAGGACAGCGCCCGGCGCGTGTGGTCGATCAGGGTCAGGAGAGACAGCCACCTCCAGCAGCTTGATGTGCCGCCACGCCGAGTCCGGATTGATGCGCGCGCGCAGTTGTAACTTCGTGCCGATTGGCACAGCCTAAACGATTAACGGTTCAATTATCGATTTATAAATACAACAACGGAATATTTTTTATATGATACTACTTGGTGCACGGACGTGCTTTTTGTATGTTTGCCCGTTATTTTGAGCACAAATCTTGAACCTCTAGCAATTATTTTTAATAGATATTAATTTGTCTTGTAACGCCTGTACTTGGATATACTTAATTGGCGGTTATTAGCTTGTATTCCTAATAAGTATTAATATACATGAAAATTGACATACTTACCTATAATTATGTCTATAGATTTCTGCAGCGCTACTTAATGATAAATTGAAAATATATTTATTAAACTCAAGGCTTTTGGCATCAAAGTTAAGAAGGAGAGATATATCTACGTAACGATAACTTTGTCAATAAAATGCACTACGATATTTAGCAAAAAATTGTGACTTGTATTGGACTATTGGACCAACAGCAATAAGCCTAGTAGAGAGCAACAGAACGTACACCCGTTACCTGGTCTACAGGCAAGTCGACGGAGTGGTTGGAGTGCCGGGACACGGGCGGCGCCTCCTTGTACAACGCTACCTCGTACTCTAGCCGACCGGGCGTCTCCTCCACCACCCCCGAGACGCGCGCGCCGTGAGGACTGCAAACATGGAATTTATTTCATTGTTATACAATTACAATTTACATACATTTTACAATTTATGTTACTTGAATACAACAAACTGGTGATTGGCACTTGAAACAGAGTAGGTTTCCCTGTCTTGGCGGCTAGGTCGATTAATTATTTAGATTTTAGTCAACTCACAAGCTTCCAGCAAACCCCGCCGCTTTGTTCTCGATGATGGTTGGTTCCGGCGGCTTGCACATGATGATCAGCTCTTGATCGGACTGCATCACTACGCCCGGGAACTGCGGGAACCATACCCGGACATGCACGAAACCCTGGAAGGATGGATGAAATCACATTGATACGATGCGATATTTATTAGGTATTCATATTTATAAAGGTACGTTATCATTCGGGCTAGCGTAGAATAACCTAGATACTATCATGGATCTTTGGTTTACTTGGTCTATGGTACTATAAAATTTTACGCTTACTTAGAAAATCTAGCCAGCACTATTTTATTACACGTACATCGGTTTAAAAAAATTTAAAGTAGCTGTAATGAAGGCATTATGTTTTACGAATCAGTTTATTATCGTTGAAATTATTCTTCATTAACCAAGGGCACTTGACGAATGACTTATGGAGGTATTTATAGACAAACAGGTTAATCAGGTGGTCGGTTTAAATTGTGTACTTCCCCGGCCCCGTATAATATTGTTGAATGTTAAACAGTAGGAATGTGCTGGTACGGGGTACCCAGGTAGAGCACATCGCGAAGGCATTATTTAATGTTACATTCATACATAAACTCACGCTGGGCCTGAGTCTGCGACCATGGATATTCATGTGATATGATTCTATCGGTACTCTTTCTCGTAAGGCTCAATCATAATCTTCATACAAGCTCGTCGGTTTAAGGTAGGTCCCATTCCGCCTTTTCTAAGAACAGTTGAGCGGGTATGAAAGAGGAGCTCTTTGTCATACATAGCCTCATATCCAAATGTAAAGCTGCTGTATGATGATTCTGATTTACTTGTAGTAGAAGATTCGGGTTTCCTGGTTTTGTGATCTCAGTCCTATTAGTGAGTTATTGTAAGACGTATGTAAAGCTCAAGTCGCTTTTGTAAACTTGAAAGCGACAATAGAGGATTCTCTATCTACATGTAATAACGTATTAAATTATGAATACTTAGGTACATCTTAATGCAGGAGATAAACAGTAAGTAGTAGTAAATATACAGTAACGCTAAATGCACAGAAAATATCATTTGGATCTACTATTATTACTACTAACTGTTAAAACTGCATAATATAAATCATTGCCTTTGCAATATTGTGAAATGAAGATTAAGAAACGGTGTGCCAGCACAGGTCGTGCCTATTTAAATGGAATGAATATAAGTAAATGCTATGAATGTTATATCTTAAACAGCTATGTACATTATGTTACCGCTTTTCACATTGAGCAGTGTCATTACACTCGATATATTTATTGCAGATGTTTGACACACTCCGTAAGAGCAAAAACTGGGAAAAGATAATTATGATATTGTTACTTAGATAGTGAACAGCTTTCCGATCTCTACAATCTAGAACTCGATTGATTGACATAATTATTAGAACGTAACTAGTTTACGTGAAGTGCATTGTATTCGATCGACGCATTCTTGTATTGACACGTGTTTTACAATTCTTAATAGTGTACCGGTCTCAGTTGCCGTTTACTAGTATATCAGCTGTCGGCTCGTTGTGTGTAGGCCACTAGTATACTTCTTACTGTTAGTAACGGAATACGTTATTATCTTCTGATGACAACAACCAGTATGCTATGATTATGATGCGTCTGCATGAGTCTCGACGCTTACTCGACAAACAATAGCACTATTTCGTACGGTACCCAAATAAAATGTTCCAAAATATAACGTTTCATGTTTATGTTAACGACACTATAATTTTTTAAGTATGTCTAGGTAACGATACTGACATATTTAACATTTTTAATTTTACTAGAATGTTTCTAAAATGTCTTTTACCAAAAATTTTACGTCTTTACCAAAGAAACATGTAGCTTTTTAATTATACCCTATGCGGTCTATGTGCGTCCAAGGTAAGGGTCAAATCATCATTCCGAACCATTGCATCACTGACACTGACCTTCCGTTCACAATATACTCACGTTTCGTTTGAGCACGCCGCATCTTGTAAAGTCTGTAATCCGAAGTCTGTACAGCAGTCCTGTGGAATCTTCAGGCTCTGGCCTGACTTGGCAGACAGGATCAGTCACGGGGTCTGTGGCGCGATCGTCAGCGAATAATGGCGCGCCGCGGAATCCCTCGGGCTTCCTGAGTAACGCTGTGACGGAGTCCCGCAGACCACTGCCGCCACTCGCAAATGTACACTGGATGTCCGTGACTGAAAAAGTGATAATTCAAATTTATCTGATTTTGTCTCTATGATTAGATATATATTATATATATATTATTCTTCTGTACGTGTGTATGTCATTGAACGTCTTCTAAACAGCTTGACCGATTTTGATATTTTTTTAGTAACTTTCAGGGCATCAGATCGTTTCCTAAGTCCACTGCAAATTACTGGACCAGTAAGTTCAAAAGATGTCTTGATGTCTTTAACGCTATGTCGTTTCGTGTATAATCAAAATATCAAGGTAAACTATTAATGGAATGTGACATAAAATAAATCAATACTCATATTATTTCTTGGATCGTCCTAGGATAAGTTAAAGCCCGTTATATGCGTCTATTCGTTAGACGTCAAACTTTGACCTTGGATGTATCAAACTGAAGCCTCGACACACTTATCAAGATTCAAAGACGAGGTAGTTAACCAATATTAAGAGAATAAACAACGGTAAACACTTACCATCGTAGTCTTGTGCGAATGCAGCCCGGAACTGTAACAATGAGCATTCAATTTGTAGGAAGGAAGACTAACACGCCATCAAACAATTAGGAGGTTAATTGAATGCGAGTATTGTTAGATATATACATAGGTTTCCTTTCACATTGTGTTCACAAACACTCCGGGGCTAATCATGACCAGATCTATTTGGAACTTACAGTAGAAGATGTAGGTACGCTTGTTTATCAGACGTTTATCAGATTAAGTGATCCTTTGCCATTGTTATAGCGCAGGTACGTACTCTTATCTGATTAGTATTTAAGAGAGGAAAAAACATAATTATTGTACATATTCTGATGATTTTTAAAGGATCTTTAAGGTTATAATTAACTGGACCCATAAGATTTCCCCTTACGTAGAATTTGTTCCGAGCTTAAAGTTTCCTCTACTTCGCTCGGTTTGGTCTGTCCATTACATAGCTTCCAATTGGGCCATATGCCACGGATTTTAAAAAGCAATCAAAATATTTATTTCTGTAAATTGGTATTTTTATTCACGTTTAAGAGATAGGAACATTTTGTATTAGAATTGCTGACGCTTCGGTTTTGTTATTGACCCGCTTTTAATAGGTTAGATGAAGAAAGTTCAATGTTGTGAATGGAGACGTTACGCGGTCACAAGTTTTTGCAAATCAATGTTGAAGTTCTTAGAAACATATTATATCGATAGTGGATAGTAACTTAAGCGCAGATAATTCCAGCAACCAGTTTAATGATAGCTCGGGAGCGATCAAAGCTGACCACAAATAAAATGTTTGCTATTATCTTACGGAAAAGTTGATCTGATGACGATTTCATTATTTTATTTTTAATGTTTTACGTGATTGTGATCGAACGTTAGACTGTATCGCAATGGTCGTACGTATTTAAGAAAGTCTGAAACAGTAAGTGCATTGGAAAGTCTGGCAAAAGCACAAATAGATGCTACGCGTCTAATAAAAGAAAATGGACAAATCGACTTCTAATAAAATATATTGTCGTATTATTTTGTATAATGTATTCATTACCATAAGTGTCAGCTGAATTAATGGCAATAGGCTTAAAAGAGTGCCTCATACAGTACGAAAGTTCAGGTATTGCATTCTATACTGATAGGATAAAAATGTTTCGTAGCTTGGTTTGTTTATGTTATATCTACCAACTATCTACAGCGTTCCATTATTTTGATTTGTCTAAAAGCTATGGTAGGTATCGAATAAAACCGAATAGAGCAGTTGAAGGGGATTATTAGTGCGGTTGCGGTTTTGGAAATGAAGCGAACCATACCACATCATTTGGTCCGTGAACGTGAGGTCGGTTAATACGGCGTCGTTAAAAGTAAGTCGATTTTATAGAGTTTATCACGGTCCATGCTTCAACTACTTCGTGCTATCTCGAATCGCTCAATGTACATTGCCGAGTCAATAGGGAAAATGTGTATGCTTGAACGTTATTGGTACGCAGATGATAGCAGTTTGTTTAAGTGTGTCGGTCAAGCATCGTTTTCGGCAAGGAACTGGGGTCATTCGGATGACCGTTGGCCCAGTACTTCGTGCGGAAACGACGTCCGGACCAAGATAATCTCTCTTACTTACTTGTATGTAAATTTCTGTACAGACTGTTAAACGGTTTTTTTTCTAAAACGGTTTTACTCTGATTATTGGGCGTGAAGAGTTGTTTCGGGGAACTAATTGATTCTGTGTTTCAAACGGTTTCGTTACAGCGCTGTCTGCTTGAATGTTGATCAGAAATGTATAACTTTACCTATTCCAGTAGGTGGTATTTAGTAGATTTTATTTAACCCTAACTTAAACCTCGCCTCACACTAAGAATTTCTTCTGCATCGTGGGTGCGTTTCACAAACATGAAATTTCACATACACAAACACCCAGACTCGGGACAAACATCTGCGATTCGCACAAATTTCCCGTGCGGGAATGAAACCCTAAGCACAGCAGTCCAATCGCTTAGCCACTGCGCTAAACATGTCGTCCTACTCAGTTAAAGCAACTGTTAGATGTTCCTAAGCAACCAGTTCCTATTCTGCACGATTCATTTATAAGTAATTAAAGTTATAATAGAAACAAATGTTCATGTTTTGTAAACAGATCGTAAAACACCTTTTTTACGACCTCTACCTGCATGAATCACGCTGGCTTTACACAATAAAAACATTAGTCAAATTGAAACACGAAATGCGAGTGCAGAAAAGTTATGATGCTTAGGCCTTAGGTGTGGATGTGTAATTACTTTTCAATGATAGTCAACAGTAGGTAACCTTTATTTGAAGATATATTGACAAAAATATTGGCGAAATGATAAATAGATTTACTACCAAAATCTACCTACATCATGTATAAATAATTGAGTTCACTTGTATTTCTAACAAAATTACTCAAACGAAGCCCATGAACTCTGTAATTACAGCTTCCGTGTGCCTATTCTATTAAATCTATCTTCATCACCATTACTTTTCAATATACTACTGTCACGACGTAATTACAGTGGAGTGCGGAACTTTCTTCTCATAATATGCCTAATCAAGTCGTTTGCAGTATCTTACAAATTAACACTTCCTTAATTTAGAGATTAGACGCGGTCGTTCAGTCCCACGGTACCTTATCGTATTCCCAGGCCAATGCTATTATTGTAACTCTAATTGCCGTGATAAACTGCTCACATGTAATCACTACTCACTTAAGAAAGTTATCATCTTTTCGTTTTAATTTACGATCCGACATTTATTTAAACGGATTGTATTTAATATACATATGATTTATAATTGTATTTCTCTTACATTATAATATAGTTTTCAGAAATATAAATATCTCTAATCAAAACATTCTTCATGATGACCTAAGTCATATAGTGACAGGTTAAACTATAAGAGATTGGCTAATCAACAATGATGGTAGCAAGAAGATACCTTATAGCAGGCAGGAGACTTACGAAGTTCCGACTTCTTCCGATTAACTTGTGGTATACTTAAATGTAAGATACAAATCTTCTTATGAACAGTGAGCTAGTTCAATTACAGCTAGATCTAATACCCGATTTCAGAAAAGACATCTAAAAGACGATTATGCCAATTTAGGATATATAGATATTTTTGTTTTATTATAGATAAGGTACACTCTCATGCCACTTTAAAACAGCTTCTAGTAATTGAGGTGCAGAAGCGCTACTTATACTTGAACTGTAGCCATTTTTAATAAATAATAAACTTTTTCAGTAGGGCCGCTACAAGAAAACCGTTTTCCATTATATTCCATAAATTAATGGTTTAAGTCATTCGTATATTAAATAAGAGTGCTTGTCAATGCTTATGTACCTGAGTATTAGGTAGCAGCTCATAAATTCACCGTTTATCATTCAAATCAATTTATTTGCTTTCAATCTGTCAAGTTTAATGAATCATAAATTATATTACTACTTGAGACATTTTAATGCGAATGTTAGTGCACTATTAAATTTGATGCAGTTACGTCTGGTTGGAGCGGACATTGAAAGCGTGCGCGCAGACTCTAATTCTAGTAAAGCACGCATGTGCATGCGCAGATCAGACGCCGATCATCGATCTATCGATCGATCGTGAGGTGAGTAACCGCTACGAACAAGTTATTACAATTGTATACTAATTTGATTTGATATGTAGTTCTTTGTGAGCTTCATTGAGTTATTAAAGTAAGTAATAAAGGTGTAGAGTTATTATTTTTATAGCGAGTACCAATTGATAGACAGCCTCTTTTGTTGTTATGATTTTCTGTTCTCTATGGTTATTATAATAATGTTCTGTTATCTGTTTGCACTCTAATTTCATAATGTTATGCTATGTCGGCTGTCAGTTGTACAAAAAGTAGCCCAGCTTTATTAATATTTCATACGGAACTAATAGATTTGTAATACTTAAATAACTTTCTATGTTAATAGAAAATAACTTTTATACATTTCGCAGTATTTATAATACACAAAACATGTTAAAAATGATTTCTACTCTCAAGCTCTCAATACTGAAGCTTTTAATTTTTAGCATGAAAACACTTGGTTTCAATATTCACTGAGGTTATTATGAGAAATTCACGAACCTAATCTGCGTGAAATATAGTTTTTGAGTGTATTTTATGAAAAGGTTAAACGGTTTTAACTCAAAATATTATTACTATACATGATATCACTTGGTATATCAGACATTTTTTTTGTGATCGAGGTGGCCTTTAAGCCACTAGGCCAATGGAAGGTATTCTTTCTTATATTTCAAATTCGGTTTAAGCTAAAGCAAAAAAAGTACACTTGGTCTTCTTTTTGTTAATTCGCTCTAATTTTGTGTTTTTCTCGTTGTTACTTTTACTTTCGCAATATAATTTCACGACTTATCGAGTTTTGTCAAGATGTCGAACTTGTTTGTTAAATACCGCATATACCTATTCGATTATTACGCTAGCTTTGGTTATTATTATCTAAATTATAGAACTTTAGGATTTTTGTATGTAGGTAGGTACGAAATACATGTAATTGTGGCTTTATTGAAGAATACAAAATGTTGATACGGAATTTATTTATTTATTCTGAAATCTGGGTATATTATCTATTAGATAATTTTAGATAACTTTTATAAACCTTATACATATAATTATTTTGAGGATATCGTATGTTTCAAATAATAAAAAAAACATCACTTAAAATCGTCCTTTTCTTAAATTGACATTAAAAAAATACTTTTTAGCCACTGTTGACAATTCAAAGAAATAAAGAAGCAGCTTGTAAAATGTTTTAGTGGAAGGTGAAAGTTTCGAGGACGTACCCCTTATAATATTGTGCTCTAGTTTTTTATTAGGTTTATAATCAATGTTGCCTAACCGAGGAACGCGTCGTGAAAAGAAAAAACTATCACGATCATCCCAGTTTTTGTGACATACGAAGCGCAAAATGTGAGCGTTATTCATGCTTATAAAAAGCTCAAACAGTTTATACAGGGTAAAAAACTGGATAACTGTTTCACGCTACACAAAATTATGTTCATCGTTCTATTAAAAAGGAAATTTATAGTTCTCAATAAATTCATAAGAAAATAGCCTTGCTCGAAAAAAGTAGAGCGTGTGCAATTCTTTGAGAACAGGAAGGAGCTCAATTTCAGAATCATTCGTGTGAAAGTCATTAACCGTGAAAACTAAATTTACGAGCGATTTCTAAAAGTCTGTATTTTTTATGACTAAACTTCCTTGGCAATCAAATCTTCAAGCACGTAAGTAGATACCTACTTATACATAGGCAATAATTAAAACGAGCTTTTTAATTAATTATGAAGCCAAAACACCACTAGGAAATCACGAATTATATTACATGTTTTGCCATCTGAGTAGTATGCACTTTCAGCAGGCATGCTCAGAGTGTTGGAACCAGGCGTTAAGATACGTAGCAATACTGAGTAGTTATACTGCTGTTTAATTCGCTATGTCATTCCTTTATAGTAACATCTGTAAGGTTTGTGGTCTGTATAACCATAAAAGATTGGCACTGAAAAATTAGTTTGACGGGTTGATGCTAACTCGTCAAGTGTATATTCTTAATTAATCATTTCAAGCACAGGTTGTTTTAAAAATTCCAATGTTCCTTGAGTTTTTATGTGAATTTCTTGAATCTAATCTGCGTGAAATTTATTTTTTCAGCGTATTTTTTAAAAAGGTTTCAACTCAAAATATTATTATTTTATGATATCACTATATCAGCCATTTTTTTAATGATCGAGGTGACATTAAGCCACTAGGCCAATGAGTGGTATTATTTCTTATATTTCAAATTCGGTTTAAGTTAACGTAATAATATATATTTCATGCATAGGGTGTTTCAAAAATGCGCGTTTGTAGTTACTACTAGAGCGCTAGAGTCGCAGACCTCTACAACACAGCCTTCACCTTAACTTTACTCAAGCCTTAACATAGAAATAGCTCGTTATCAAAACTATGCCACAGACTACTTTGTGTCAGTTAAGTACTGGGTTCGATCTCAGAGAAAGTTTTAGTGTACAGTAGGCGACCCAATAAGCATAGTAGGATCCCATATAATCAAGATAAAGAACATGTTATAAATGTTCCTATACTTTTATGGATAACATAGACCTACGAATCTTCCTTTAACTATAAAGGTTCCAAACCAAAGTCGAAGACGAGACGAGGCTGAGGTGTTATTCCTTTGTAAGGAGTCATACAACCTCTTTTAGCCGCTCGTTGTTCCCATATACCTCTATATAAACATATAAGTAATATATCACTTATTTATCAGTCCTATTTATTATTTATATTACTTATCCATTGTTTAAGTTCATTTCTTTATACGATGCAGTACTTTAAAGCTTCCTTTTACCTTCTATAGTGATATAGACCATATCAAAAATATATAAACAGGTAATAAAATAAAATTATTGTTATTGTAGAGTTTGTATATACAGCAATGTAAACTACAATGTGGGTCAGTCGGCTGTTCAGTTGTGCAGCTTAGAGCTTATTACAAACACAGTATTTATGATTATATTCTCGGAGATGCAAACCGGATTCAAATATAACTTGTCTTCAATAATCTAGAATGGGGACGATGCATTTACATTTTAGTACAACAGCTAAAACGATTTATACCTGAATTAAAGTGATTGTAATTTTGTTTTTATTACTTTCAATCTAATACGATCATGTAGTTAAGCAGATTAGAAATGCATTTTATAATTGATCAGTTTAATTGTAATGGAGAGAGTGTATACTAATAAAATAATGGAATAGTGCGTAATGAGTAACGAGTTAAGACTTATAAACATACCAATATGAGGAGCACGAGAGCGCAGTCGCCGGCGCTCGTCATGCTTGTGGTCGGGCACACTCGAGCGCGGAGCCAACCGTTAATGCTATCTGCCCCGATTACCTTACTGGATGCGATATAAAAAATACGCTCAACAATTCGGACTTAGTATCCGATAAAACAAATCACTGTTGTTATAAAGCGCCAAATAATAAAGTGTCGTCACTGCCACTGCGTAAGTTCCGTAAGCGCTACACGAGTGTTGCCGGTAGCTTTTCCCGCGTAAGTTGCGAACAATTCAGTAGCGGTCGTCGTGGTGAGAGCGGCCCGCGTGCTGTGGCGGTGTCTCGGGACGGGACTGCGCGGTGGCGCGCTCGGCTCGCTCCGTTGATGATGGTGGAACAGTTAGCCATGCTCGGGGAGGGAACCACCTGCTCGCCTGTGTCTTATCGTTCTCACGACACGATCACCGAACCGCCTCAAACAATCTCGTGATCTATATAGCTGATTGGCGCCGGATTATTGGGAGAATTGGGCTCTCTCGACCGCCGCGACGTGCTCATTACCGTGACATTCGCGTGGAGAAATTGCGGCTTACCTTCCTAATGATTGAGTGACATTTCGGTGTTGCGGCCGATATCGGGTCATCGATGTTATGTTTGGGTCGCTATCTCTGCAGAAGACTACGGCTGGTAGAGATGATCGGTAGATAAGATAACTAAATAGCTTTATTTCTGACCGAGCTCACCGGGGCCACCGAAGCGATATCAAATTAAACCGCTTTAGAAAGTCAATCAAAGTCGAAGATGAGCACAGATAATTCTTTAATTCACTATTCTTAGCATTACAGATACAATATCTATTCACAAAGAACACAAGGTCATGTGTAAAATATTGCTCCTTCCTGTCAACTTATGTATGCGCGAGTCCGGTCTTTGGCGGTGCGTTTCTAAACTGAGGAACAGTCGTCCTTCCCTGAGTTTAATTTCGCTATGTAGTTAATCAGTTTGATTAATAACATACCGAAATGAAATTTTGGTTTGTGTCCATAGAATACCAGGAAATGAGATTCTGAAAGTGGTTCGTTTGACACCCTGAAAAAACAACCGCACGGCTGATTTCTAATCATTATAGGTATATCGGATGCAGCGTAACACAAGGAACGAATTTTGATAGGTTTTACGATAGCATTATTCGGTGAGTGACCAACTGAACCACAACTGCTGACGCTCCATTTCACAGTTAAATGATCAAAAAGCTAATTCTGATATTCAATTTAGAGGTTCATAATGTTTATTTTCAAATGGATAATACTTTGATTTTAAGATAATGGGTTAACGGCATGCAATTAAAATCGATACCTAAGTGTACCTACCTACTTCTTAAGCTAGCATTCTATGACTGACTTCTGACGTAATTCGTTTGCACAGTTGTACCGGTCACCTATTTAAACCTGACCTCAGTACCTCTATGGATTTTAACTGATTTTGATATCTACATTTTGGTCTTTGCAGAGTAAATGCCTGTCCGCATAGGATCTTAAACTGTCTGTAATACCTTATATATAAGTAGGTAATACACCGTTCACTAAAAAGAGCCAATAGAGGAATAATAATGAGTGTCTCCTTGGTAGAAAAAGTTATTCCATTAGTTAATTCCCGGTAACATGAAGTGTAAAGTAGCATTACTTAAATTCTACTACTACATGGCATACACACTACGGTACTACTCACATAAAAGGTCTATTGATTTTGATTACAATGTAAACGTTGTAAGAAATTTCATATAGCGAACGCTGCAAGCTCATAGGTGGTACAAAGTGTTATTGGATTTTCTAGGTAGAGAACTCTCAGTAGCAGTCCGCTTAGGGAATGAACCCGATCATTGACTTAGGGGGCATTCAACTCGCACCCAGTAAATGGGCCATTTAAATTATGTAACGAAGAATAAAGGTTTAACTTCATAGATATTGGAACTACTTAGATGACACTAAATAATTACTGCACTGAAGGTAACAGGTTCTGTATACAACGTCAACAATGATGAGAAATACTCATGGGGAAAATGTCTCCTAATACCTAGTTTATCTAATAATCCCTTCGCGACGGACAATGTTTGTTTGCTGTTATACCAAGAAGTGCACCAGCCGTGGTTACAGTAACGCGGTCTAACACACCGCTGTATAAAAACCAGTGTATTCAACCAAGAACTTAGTGAACTAATAAACTAACTTTATCTAACTAACTAGCATTATTACTGCGGAAGTTTTAGTGTTTATTTTAATCAATCACACCGTAACGGCTGACTTAATTAATTACATACTTGTGCACGTATTAACGATTAGCACAGAATTGTAATGGTGGAAAAAACTTCTTAACGCGCTCGAAGTTGCAAGCACGAGAAAGAGATAATTGTATGTTTTGACCACACATGTACTTTATTAAATGACTACCTACATAAGAAGAATGAGAGGTTGATTACAATTTGCAATATAATATATAACTTTAGGAATTGATACATTTGTTCCAGACATGTTTTAAGGTGTAATATGTAAAAAATCCCACAAGCCAAACCACCAAGACCTGTAGTTGCAACATTTGTCTCGTCTAGGAATCAAATCTGCAAGCCCTTGTGCAGAAATCCTATTATGTGCCACTGCGTCTGGTCATACACGGAAGTTTGTGTAAGACTAAAACCTGTTCTTTATCTTATTTAAATTACCTATGCACGCCATTGCACGGTTCTAATTCGGAAACAGGTGCATTTAGTACGTAAATTACTCCACTAATCCATTTACGTCTCCAATAGCATTATTAGATCCTAAACCTTAGGGGTACTTTTTCAATATATAGCGGTCGGACCCGCATGATTATCGATAATTTTTTTATACTGGCTGAGTCTTATCTTAGTCTTTGTCCTTTAGTCTGCCCAAAAGTCGGGTATGAAGTCGACGTAGAGTTGACTGCGACAGAGAATGTCGAATCTTATTTTTGACAGGTGAGTTACAAGCGAGTCCAATGAGTGCCTAGTCCAGAGGTGAGTCTAGTTATATGCGTGTATATACAGGGTGTTAAAGAGTGTGAGATTTGTGTCTGTAACTGTATACAACACGACACAGGAGAAATTAGAACGTGGGCATCGTTTAAAAACCGCTGTACGCAACTACACAAGATAAGGTCCCCTATGGAAAGTTAAATTAACTGCGCGTCGTAATTAAATGTTCATATGATGTGATAATCAATGAGATTGTGGAGCCTTCAATAGGTACCTACTACAATACTTAATTATTTAATTATTGTAATCGCAAAGTTTCACTTGGTGGGTCGTAATGCAGACCAGTAAACGTTTGTCGCTGAATATGGATCTTAAAATTTATTCAATTATTTATTGGAATAAGTGAACTTTCTAAATGCATCGTTAAATTAAATAAATGACATCTGAAATCTAGTAATGGCCGCTAATGTCAATGTTACAATCTAGCACAATCGCTCTGTACCGCAGTTGTTGGTATTTCCAGATTATTAAAAAAGTAGAGTAGTAAATCGTTGATCTTCTTGGTAATCATTTTAAAAGACAAATCAAATGATATTTTGCTAAAACTAAGTACTTGAGATCACGATAATGAATAGGGCCTCTTTAATCTGTTACTGAAACAGACATCACTTAGGTATTAGCATTTGCTTGATTTGATGCTTGTGCGGGTGGTAGAGTTATGCCATAACCCTATACTATCATGTATTTGGTACAGTTTAATATAATCTGCTAACCTTTATTCCAATATGTAGGAAAACTTAGCGCTGACAAGAATAATGAAGAAAATCTCAATACGAAATCAGGAAGAAGATGAACGACTGAAGTCTTTCCACCGCAACACAGGCTGTCACTGGGCATGTTTGTGGCCTTTATGCTAACATCGCGGAAACGTTACGTTGACGGGGTGACGTCGGGACAGAGGGTCAATTTAGTAGTCAGTTGCGCACACGCAGCCGACGTCCGTCAACCTAGCCCGATTGTGTTTACATACGCCGCTTGCGCATGACTGACGCGCTTTCTTACACTTGAATTATGTTTTGATATAAGATTTATATTTGCAGAGATACTGTAAAGCAAATTGAGGATAAGGCTTTAAGGTTGCGGAAGAACTAACTGTGTGTATGACTCTAGCTTACACCTGCGGCTTTGTTCGCCTGAACTATTGTAGGTACTGCATCTTTTCCGGAATAAAAGTAGCCTTTGTCCTTCTTTAAACTTTAACCAGTCTAAAACTAAAACCAACAAAACTATACTTTCGCATAACTTTTGATATTATAGATAGTACCTGATTGTATTCATCAGTTATTTATATTATATATTCATCATATATGTTGGTTGGTTAAGGCTAAGTTTGGTCAAGATGAAACAGATAAATTCATTATCATTTATAACTAAGGTTCCATATTGTACCTACCTACTATTGAGTATTTGTCTCTTCGTCTATAGCGTGTTACGTACAAACAGGAACTTTAGCAGCAGCTTCTACGACGCCGTTACTGATTCAGCACTTACGTTACGCGTATTATGACTTGATGATGTACTTACATGATTCCATTTTAGTACTACATTCCTTGGAATCACCAACAATAAGAGACTGTTTTTATAGCCTGAACAGTGCCTGAACTCTGAAATCTGTTTTGTTCTTACCGCTAACGTCGTGTTTAGATACAACGTTTTTCGTTTTTTTTTAGGTACTCGTGCATTTTTGACGTAATTAATTACTTTGTAAATGTGTTTTCAGATATCTGTCAAGTGTGAAATATAATGATGTAATCTTCCTACTTTATTATTTACAGAACAATAATAAAATATTCGCGGTATTCTACCTACTAGATATTTAGAGAAATCTCTTCTATTCAACTGCCAACGATTGTTCAACGCCGAATGTTAAAGATCAATAACCCGATCTTAATCGATATGGTTTACCAACCATCGAAACAAGAAAAAGCCTTAGTAAAGTTGCCAGCAGTGCTGCCACGCTGATTTCCTTCACTAAAGCCTTATTTAAAGTCTTATAGCTTCGCTGCTATCAGATTATACATGGTACCCGTGTTCTAATATAAAAAAAAATTGACTTCTGTATTACATTATAGGAAGGTCATGCTCGTTCTCTGCAAAATGTGTATGTGTTTTTTGTTCAGAATTCCGTCATTATATTCATGAAATTAGAACCAATTTAACTGGAGGGATAAAACTAATCCTTATGATAATTATTTTCAGGCAAATAAAAAAACAAATACTTTTCAGTTTAACTGGCGGAAACAACGTTGTTAATAACATTGTAAACTAGTTACTAGCTATAAATTACAAGCGCTAATTACATAGAATGCTGTCGACCGGAAAATGATAACTGAGAAAATGACAAAATAAACGTAAGTAGAATTTGTTTCGAAGGAAATAGGTACCTAGGTAGTTTATACGAATTCTAATGTACAGAAAAACTTTAAAAGATCTAGTTGTTCTGCTATATTAATTTAAAGGGATGTAGAATAATGCTTTATAACGCCTGGGCCTTAACTACCTCTGTGACGAATCAAAGTGGAAATCAGAAATATGAGCGATACAGGCAATCCAAATAAGGAGTATCGAACCTTGCTGTAACCCTAAGTAAACATTAATTTTACACCATTGGGCCTAATCTTGAGCGGGTGATACATCAAGAAAACAAAATCATTAAAACAAACAATGCAGCGCTAAATGCATTGCAATAACAGCATTGAAACAGTAAATTGTTGGAATATTATGTGACAATAAGGCTGCCGCAGCACGCCGCCGGGAAATGCATGGCACGCGCGTGTACTGCTGTCGGCGTTTTTGCTTCCATTACCTGCCGACGTGCGCTGCGAATCCAATTCTATGATTTATGATTCACAATCTTCCGCATGCTGTTGTGACACTACCATTGTATAAAGATCATCCGCTGACGCTTACCGAAATTGATCTCAACAGTATGTAGGCCCGTTACGTAACAGTGTGTGGTAGTTACATGGAAATCAGTAAAACCGCATACTTTATACTAAACTACATCATGTTATAGTGAAGGGACCGTATTGAACGTTTATCGATACAAGTACTTCGTAGAAACGAAGACACCAGTATTAACATTGCTTCACAAAATAAATTTCTATATTTTTAAACATCACCATAGGCACACAAATAGCTACTAATACACTGTGATACACATAATATAAAAAAAATATGATGCCTTGCAGAAATCAAACCGTTTGTAATGAATATACCTACGGCACTAACAGGATCGTAAATATATGTAAGTAAATCATTATAATTATCCTCCTAAATATCTGAAACGTACGTACAGAATATCCACTGAAGTCATCGATGCGAATAAAAATGACAATAATATTTTACAAAAGGACATCTCTTATGAATTTTGCCGTTCACCGTGGCTACCACCTACTACTTAGTACCTACTGCCTATGTAGTTAATCTAATCGTCAAAACGGTAAAATAAAGGGCAAGCACGCTTGATCTTTCATAATTATTTTGGTTAAAAAGGGAACAACCTATTGCATATTGTGCTAAAATAAGATTACTAATTTGTTTACACATTTAACTTCCTTTTTTGTTAAACGCTATAAGATCCCGGCAATGCGGTGAAAGTATTATAATAGTGTCATTTTTAAATTTTCACGGTAAAGGCATTTAGTTACGTACGTATATATTTTTTTCATCAAGCCTCGTCTTAGAAGTAATTTGGCACTAATAACTTGGTTGGCAGACTTTTATGTTATAAAACTGTAGATATAGGGAGCTCTCTACCTTCAACTGATTCATATTCGAACGGTCCAGTTTTGATTTAAACCCTTCATTTCACACTTTGTTGCTTTTAAGGTTGATAAAACAAACTGTCAAAATGCTTACTTCCGTTTCTTCAAAATCTTCGAAAGAATAGTTAAGCATTTGTCCGTAAACCGCTTAAGCAGTTTAGATAACGGGCTGTTCACACGGCCATCCACCACGGATGAGCGCATCTTATTTTGACCGGACTAATCGTAATTTCAGACTAGTACGAAATAGGACAAAAAGCAGAGGCCGGAACAAGCGGGCAACTAGTACAGCGAAAATTTGAATAATGACGATCTAGCGGAATGTTTTGTTCGTTTAACGATACGGTGGCTGCGTCTACGCAGACCACGTCACTCGTTCATGAGAATTTGTAACAGTTGCGTAGGCTTTAACATCAAATTATGGTTATTTTCTTGTGTGCTTTAGAACGCCACGCGCCGGGATAAGATTTATAATGAGAGTCTTGTTTATTTCATTTAGCAAACCTTGGAACCATTTCTTATACAAACGAATGTAAGTAGGTACCTATATAAAAAGGTCTTATAACTTCATTGTTGTAGCTCGTCATCAAAAGCCGTTTGTAGTAAAGGAGGTAATATGGTTTGCAGGCTGTATGAGGTATCGAGGCACCTCCCCGCTAATTGCGGCGAATGTAGAGCATGCGGGACATAATGCTACACCGCGACAGAACCGCCCAACGATTGCTGCGCCGGCGCACGACCACGGTGGTTAATCTAATGCCTGTGGCCGACGGCTCTGCGTGCACATTTTGCCATTCAAGCCTTAAGTAGTCGGCACGCACTATATGTTCTTATTCATCATTAGGTTCACTGTAGGTGACATAAAAAACTGGTCAAGTGCACGTTGAAAAACTGGGTCAAGTGCATTAGCATACCTACCTAGATAATATAATATTCAGATTATTTTATATATTATACAGCTACAAATACATTTTATGTAAGTAGTTACATTAAATTATAAATGGTATTTTTATTCGTGTAGTTATAGTTATATGCCAGTAATTTGTAACATTCACCGTGCCTATCAGTATTGCATTATTTAATCAGTGAGTACAGGCTTAATATAATATTATGTTACATTAACTTAGCTAAGAGCTTCGCTATTGCTGCGAAATATGTTATGGTCTAATGACACGTTTACGGTGTTCTAAAGAATGCAAAAAGAGTAAGACGAGGCCACAATGATACGCTGACAAATTCTGTTAAATTACAAAGTAATTACAATATCGGTAAAAGTAATTAGATGCAAACGTTGTTGCGTAGTTCTATTGTTTCCTTCGGAGAGCATTCTGCATATACCATATATTACAATCACAAGTGAACTATACCTCATGCCGTTAATAACAAGGAACGTATTAGAAATTACATCGACGTATTCTATAATTTCTAACTGTCGCTTGTCGATTTTACATGTATTGTTGTGTTTGTCATGTTCGTGGGTACATAAGACACCTGCTGCGTGGTTATTTTCAGTAACGGAGTTATAATGGGTATCATGTGAATAAGGTTCGAATAGTATTAGCTTCAAAAGCGTTTTTAATTAAGACAGTCG
This sequence comes from Abrostola triplasia, assembly GCA_946251915.1. Lineage (NCBI taxonomy): Eukaryota > Metazoa > Arthropoda > Insecta > Lepidoptera > Noctuidae > Abrostola > Abrostola triplasia. Next base: position 7,415,345 of record OX276433.1, read on the forward strand.
CTTTACACTAAAACTCTATTGGGTTTTACATATTAGTATTTTTTTATGGAGTCCCTGGGTATAATCTAATGGTAACATTAACAAACTCTACCTAAAAATATTTACTGGTGATGTTTTAATATTTTTCCCTGTTATCAATAAACCTTAGTACCTACCTAGTTACAAATTGTACTGTGTAGTGTGTACTCAACAGTAGCAATGTAAGCAACTTTAGAATATTTAACTATTTCTTAACAAAATGTAGAGGGGTAATAAAAGCGGCTATTTGTATACCCGAGTTTTAGGCGGTGGCATGTCGACGTGACTGATATCTCATACGATAAAATAAATACTTAGCTTAAGGACTTAAACAAATGATACCCACCATGTTTTTAATTAATGCTACCTCATTATAACGGTGGTCGTTGCAACTGACTCATAACTTAACTGTTAAGACGGTTAAGTAGACATGTATGAAATTTACGTGTACTTATAATATTTTAGAGTAAAATACACACTTCTGTAGATATGTGCTATCTGTGTACGTGTGTTAACTTTAAGTATTTAATTTGAAGACATTTAATTTACCATAATTAACATACTTATTATACCATTTTTAGCAGCGTCACGTAGGTTCCTACATTATACATTGCTTTATACAATTACAACCTTACTTTTTAAATTTGTAAGTGTGACACGAGCAGGTCGGATTTAATATGATTCCGAATACCAAAATAAGTTTCCGCATGGATATTATTACTAATAAATAAAGTAAATATTCATAACCTAACTATATAGGTAGGTAACTTTAAGTAGGTACCTAACTACCTACTTCCCCTCGCCGTTTAGATTTTAATTCGATTAAGTAAATAGGTACGTACCTAGATATCTATATTGGAAACTGTTTGACATGTTAATGTTTGCATGTTGTTAGAGATTATGTAATATCTATGTGGACGTTTCGGTAGAATCGTAGGTTTTGGTGTGGCGGCGCATCGGGCGAAGATTGACGGGCGATTTGCAATATCATTTACCATCTGTACATAGACCGTAGGTATAATAAATAAATATTATCATGTGATTATGAAAATAAGAATTTATAAAAATTAAGCAAATAGTGTTTGATATTTTTTTACTAGGTATACATATACAAAATTTGCCTTCAAAAACACGAGATCGAAACAGAAAAATAATACTTTACTTACTTCACTTTACATAGGTAAGCGAAGTTGAAGTCGGCGCCAAATCGTAAATAGTTTTAGCATTAAACTAATGAGAAAGCACTTCAACTTCTTAATCTAAATTAGGAAATAAAATTTTGGATTAGGCACTGACTATAACTTTGCTTGTGTAACTTAGGTAATATTTCGCTTTTGAGTTCTTATTTTTGAAGGCGGCTTTTATAATTAAGTACTATAAAAAAAACATAAATTTGAATGGTGCCTGAGATTTATCCCTGCCTGATATTTATCTAATCCCTCATAAAAATCCCTTTTAAAGGATACCTCACATGATATATTCAATTAATCTTGGAAAATGGGAGTAGAAGGGGTGGCCGACGCACTCAAACCCCTCCGGGTTGAGTGCGTCGACCACCCCTTGTTAGTCACCGGTTACACGTTTAAACAAAGCAATATTACTTGTTACGACAGTCCCGCTATGATCTTATGAGGAGTTCCGTTCCACGTCCTAGAAGCTCATTACCAGATCACGACAATATTTATATAGGACAAATTCATACCTCCTTCTTTTGAGGAAGGGTAAAATACTAATCTGCCGGATATGTCACATGACCTTTATCACCCGAGGTTATAGCCCATAGGTATACAGCAGATCCTAACTAGGTGACAATGGGACCAACTCGGGAGTATACTCTGTCGATTACAAAAATAATTCTGAAACTCCGGTCATAATTGACGGAGATATCGTGTTACAAACATAAAAAAATAACAGACGAATTGAGAACCACCTTTTTGAAGTCGGTTAAAAAGTGGCAAACATACTTTAGGCGCATGTAGGTAATGTCTTTATTAATATTAGGTAATCATCCAAAACTGTTTTAAGACAGTATTGACGAAAATGATTAACTATATCAGGATTAGGATTACTTAATACAAAAACTGACTGGTAGAAATAGTGTAGGTATCTTTTCTCTATTAAATGACATCGAATTACTCTGAAACTGTGGGTCAGAATTCGATGCGCATTTGCAGACATAGTTAGTCGAGCATTATAAACCCACTAATAATAATGTCCACTCTGGGGGCGGACGTGAGAGATTTTTCAACGGTGTGTAAAGCCATGTCAGAGGCCTACAGGCGGTTAAAACTCTTACACCAGGTTATTCATAAACCATACGATAAGAAGAAGAAGCCCATAGGTTCGTACTTTTGTTCTTGAACTTATTTTATCACTTATTATGTTCTTAGATAAGGTGAAGGAAATCAGTTTTCACAGAGTTGTAGAAATTAAGTAATTTCTTTGCAAATATCTAAATACTTAACTAGGTATAGTACCCCCCATTCTAAATTAGGTATTTTTTTACATCAAAATGAAGTTAAGTGATGTAAACCTTTTTCTCAGTTAGCTGTAAGAAATTGTATTTCAAGAAAGCCAACTGCATCATGCGATAGCGAGCACCGTCAACTTCAAGATACCTATGGTAATTTCTATTTTACAGAACCATTATCTTCCGGCTGTCTGACCTTCGTATATAAAGCCTGTTTTTCACATTGTAAATTGGAATAGTGTTGGTATCTAATAAGTAGATATAAAAGCGTGTCGCTACTAATTGATTATTCTGTATTGTTGTTAATAAGATTACTGATCAATGCTACTTACGGTAACATAATATCAACAAGTAGCCAGCTAGGCTACTGATCTGATGTTTTTGTTGTAACTAGTAATGCAACCAAGTTACTGTAAATTTTTTATAGACTTTAAAAATAGCGGGTAGTGATTAAATTATTTTTTAAGTTTAAGATTAGTGTTATTATTAATAGCAAGATGAATAGTTATTATTTTGAGTTAACAATCATAATATTATTCAAACCTGGTAACACCAAACCTGCTTCCCTATATTTTATCTGTGTAGTTACTGACATAAGACAAGGTCACAACTACGTACGATAAAAACATGTGGAATGTATAAAAAGATTCAAGTAAGTCGTGACTCTTGTCGATAATATGATGGTGAAGTTGGAATAACTTTAAAAACATTGTCAAAATATAATGTTTATGTGATAAGAAGTACTTAACTCGAAATTGTTTACTTAGAAATATTTATACAAAATGATAGAAGGATACGGTGCTGTTACCCAAGCCCTTTTAGGGACTCTTTTTACGTGGGGGTTAACTGCTATTGGAGCCGGCTGTGTGTTTTTTATCAGAGGAAAACATGTATGTACCTAAATTAATTTCAGTTAATTGATACTTAAGTAATATAGGTATTCAATCAAAGATTTTTTATTGGTTTGTTTTTATTTTTTTTTGTAGAGGAAATTGCTTGACGTGTCACTGGGTTTTGCTGCGGGAGTGATGACCGCAGCTTCATACTGGTCTCTATTAGAACCGGCTATAAACATGTGTAAAAGTTCAAGTATATATGGATCAGAGGGGCAGTATGCATTTTTACCAGTTGCATTTGGATTCTTGTTTGGAGCTGTGTTTGTTTTTGGAACTGACAAGTTTCTGGATTACTTAGGAATAAATTCAACCAACATGATGATCAGTAAGTACAAACATAGTTACTGTTTAGTTATTTTTGTTATTATTGTCTTGACTATTATCTTCAATTTTACCTGGAACCTGTAGTAATAAGGCTTCCTGCAATAGTTAACTAAGATGTGATTAGTGGGCTTTCATCTCTGGTAATAGTAATTGCACTAGTAACCACATCATCAACTCTTATTTGTGCACATATTTAATTTTATACACACACAAACACATAAAAATTATAATTACACTTAATCTGATGATAAAAGGAAACATAAAATGTTATCAATATCAACTATTGCATAGTAAATTAAATTGAATGTTGTCAAAACCTTACTAATTATTATACTCATTTAAAAAGCAGCCTTATCACCCAGCTAGATAAGCTACTTCACTGTTTGTCTATATTTCTTAAACAGTTGAATTTCATGATTAAAAATACAGTGTACACTGCATAATGTGATAAGAACTAATTGATTTTTAAGATTTTTTATTTACAGCTAGTATTAAAACATAAATCAAAACTTTTTCAATTAGGAAATAAATGAGTAATGTTTTGTTTAATTTACTTTTTTAATATATTTTAACCAAAAAGAAACACTATTCGTTGAATTGTGGATCAAAAATAATTTATAAATGTTTGATAAGGGAATAAATTTAAATTGAATGAGTAACACAGTGTAATAAATTCTTATTGCCATAGGCAGACATATAATTTATGTTCAATTGCGTAATGAATGAACTATTGAGATGAGAGAAATGTATGGCTACAATTAATTACTTTTATTAGCATTGATGTTTAAACAATATTAACTGCTGAGCATCTTTTGATATACATAAATAATAATTGTATTTCTATACCGTCCCACTATCATTATTTACTTTGATATATTTATTCATTTACAATAGTTTATTTTCTTTGTAACTGATATTTTACTATACACTAGTCTTCTGACTGATAAATAAATTAATTCTTTCTAGAATTAACTTATTTATAATTTGATGTACAAAGTTAGTGTACAAAGGTGGACTTAATGCCAAGGGCATTCTCTACCAGTCGGCCTTAGGGTGATGCAGACAAGCAAGGTAGTTGCACTGTGTGTTTTATTTGTTACCAAGAATGTAACATTTTTACATTTCCTACTACTATGTTGATAAGTTTAAGAAATTCCAATTAACTTTTAGGTAATGTTAAATGAGAATCCTTCATGTTAGTCAATTGATGTGATCCACACCCTTTAGTCTATTGAGTAATTGAATAGAACTGTAAAATGTGCATGAAAAAATAGTATTACCCACTAGATAATACTATTGTGATATCTAATTAGGAGAAGCAGATTAAATATACAGGTCAAAATCTCCATTATAAACATACTTTAGGCAAATTTCATTATATAGTGTCTGCTCGATGTGAAAATCATTAAACCTTTATCAAGATAGTACAGGTACATCAATACAAGGCCAGATCACCGGAGTTTATATTTGCACCTAACACATTTACCTATTCATTCAGATGTTATCAACTTAAGTAACAATATAAGTAGTTGTGTACATTATAATTTTGGACTTGCTTTGAATGCTGAAATAGATGTTAGTTATTTATCATTTCAATATCAGTCTGAAAGTCAAGGTTTAATAGCATTTCTAACACAAGGTTATTTTCTCACTCATGAAGATAATTACTAATTACTGTCCTTCACAAAAAAAAACACTTATACAGGTTTATCTGGTGTTGATTATTTTCCTCATTTTTATGTAAATTTAAAAAATATCACTTAATTTATATTCATTATTTTTACAGAACTTTGTATCAAGGAAGTATTCAAGTAAATAAAACCTTGTTTATAATGTCGTATTTCTTATCTTATATATTACTTCAACATGACTGTCTTTTCGTAATACTCAGAATCTTTACTTATAAGATTTCAATGTTATCTGTTACACCTAGCTAGTAACTGTATATATTTTAACTTAAGATATAAATATCATGTAAATCTAAACTCAATGGTGTTTTGTTATCAGTTTCTTCAAACAAACTATATTTACTTTATTAACATAAAGGTTATATAACAGGAGTAGGTAATTATTAGCAGTTATAATTTACTTAATTACTTAGATGCACATGAACAAATATAATGCCTTAAGTCTTAGTTATTTTATGATTATTAATATGAGAAGCATGTATAAAACTGTGTTTGTATTAAGTAAAACAAAGGAAAACGATAAGGAACTAAATGAGTACCTGCGTGAAATTAATATCGCTAAATTGCTGTGATCCATAGGTTTCGTGAATTGTACTGTTAAATGGCAATTGTCGTTTTACAAATTTTAGTCGCCCTTGAAGTTATTACTTCAACAAACTTTTGTGAACTTCTAAGTCGCCAATAGTTTATAACCATGTCCATCACTTTTATCACACTGTCACACTTCGCATTAAAACCACCACTTAAATTAAATACTGTAGGATAAATCATATACCGTGTTAGCATCTATATTTTATATAACTAATGATGTCATATTATTGCAGCAATAACAAAGAGTAAAGACTCCAAGGAGAAGTTGGAGGATCTAGAGATGATGACGGCGTTGAACCGCCGGCCGTCGAACCCGACTAGCGTGGTGACCATGGAGCAGCCGGCCGACTTTGCCGACTGCATCAGCAACCAGCACACTGCGCAGCGCCGCCGGGGACATCACCATTCACACCACTCGTTGGTCCGTTACTATTACATACTATTTATAAATATTAATATTGTAAAGCTTGATTTTTTTATATTTCGATTAAATATTCCGTTCACTCTCGGCATCACACTTGGAGGGGTGGACGGACATATTATTTAAATATATTAAAGCTCCTGTACTAGTCATATTTTTTTTTAATCGTTTTGTTTTAAAACTTTTTTCAATTCAAAGTGATTTATCTATTTCAATGTATTCTTGTTCTGTCCTTCTCGAAGTAATGATCATAACTGTATGCTTGGAATTGGAACTTCGATTATTAACTAAAAATTATTCACAACATTTTTTGGCGAAATGTGGGTGTACTATATGTGCACCTCTGCCTACCCCTTCGGGGAATACAGGCGTGATGTTATGTTTTTTTATTCACAACAGAACCATAATATAATGTGAAACTAAATGGTTTCTAAACAAGATATCTATGATTTTTATATACATTTTCTTTAGTAATCTGCTATTAATAAGCAGTCATTGACACTTTAATCTTAGTCATTCATAAGGCCTTACTTCATTAAGAATTCACACAAATTCACACATATTGATTTACTTGTATAATGATTTAGTAGTCCCAAGTGTTGAATCAAAACTGTGGTAACGTCTACATCCTGATGCTCGTTTTATTAATTTAATTTAAAAGAAAAATAATACGATTTAGGTTTATACGAAGCAAAAAAATTTAAAATTATTTATTAATTAAACAAGTTATCTATACATATAATTAATACGTGAAGTGAAAAGTTTGGGTACCTACCTTTTTACAAAAAATACACGGGCGTAGAAAGCGAAAATTCGTTCCATAATTACGATCAAATTTTGGCCGCCGAGCGACCTCTACTTATTATAAATAAATATTCATTTCTAGTTTCTATACTCGTTGTATTCAATAGTAAATCAAGTTTTTTATAGTCTTCATAAAATCATTACAAATTTCAGAAAGTTGGTGAGAATGGTGAAGGTGACCGGCGTGATAGCGTCACGAGGTCGTTAGAAGCCCGGCAATCGCAATGGAAGCGAATTATGCTACTCGTAGTGGCGATCACCGTACACAATATCCCTGAGGGGTTAGCTGTTGGTGTGTCGTTCGGCGCCGCAGGTTCATCGGACGAGGCGTCCTTTCACACGGCTAGGTGAGTTAGAAGTTATTCAGATAACATCGTCAAGTTCTGACACAAAAATATTTGCACAAGCTTTAACTATTTTTCATACGTATTAACAGCGCCATCTAGCCATATGGTATAAAATTACCAACTTAGTTAGATGCGTTATATACGCGAGTAAGAATTCAATTTGCTTCCATCTAGCGGGATCTATGGTTACTTCTAAAACTCTTGTTGCGCTTGTGGGGTAGTGAACAGTTTTTAGTTGTAGTAGATCAGTATAGGTGGCGCTACTAACATCAAATAACGTATATTACATGTGGTATATTTACTTCGTCAAAAAGTCTATAAAAGCAAGTCTATATTATAGATATCAAGATAAATAAAAGGAACTACACTGCCGACTGCAGATTTATATTTATCAGTTACTTTAAAATTAATTCCTTTGTTTTCTACTCAGTATTTATAAACCAAACCAATGTTACTACATCATCGATTCTTAAAAGTCTATTGTGTTGTGTCCCAAGAAGTGTTGAATACCAAGTGTCATGACTATGAAATGGCTTTTGAAAGAACAGTTTTCTTTCAAAAGCCATTTCATAGTCATGACACTTGGTATTCAACACTTCTTGGGAATTATGTTTATTTAACGGCGTATATTGTGAGCAATGTTAATTCTGCTAGCAAATTTTCTATAAATACTTAAATAGGATAAATACCTACGTAAATGTGTTGTCCGCCATTTTGTTACGTCAGAAGAAGGAACGCGAGGCACCGTTGCGGCGACGGCGGCTGCGCAAGCATTTCATTGATAAGTTGCGGGCGCGAGCGGGATGCAGCTAGTCGTCTACGGCTGCACTATGGCTTGTGCATCAGACCCGCTAGCCGAGGTTAACAATAGCAGCTTGCGCCAACTTGACTAATTTATCATATAAAATAGTTGTACATATTTTACCGGTATCTTACAATAGTCGTGTTTGTCACTGATCTCCGTTTAGTTTTATTTTTCAAACTATAAATAAACACTATTTCGTATTAGATAAACACCACCGAGAATTGTCTCGTTTCGTCTCAACGAATGTTTGGCATGAGTCGTCACACGCCTACTTGCCTTTTGGCATAGGGATTGCGATTTAGTTGAAAGTTAATTTAGCCAATTCATTATGAAACTCCTTGTGTTTCGTTTCTCTTAATGTCATGATTGCATTTCGTGTTAAGTATCCGTTCGTTCACGGACTACGGTTAGTTCTTGACGTGGCCGTTTTGGTTGGCAATTCTCTCCGGGGCTGCTTACCTAAGCATGCGTTATTAGGGTGTAGTTGATCTCTGCGGATAAAGGTGGTCTAAGCGAGGCAAAGAGACTCAAAGCGAGTGTATTGGCAACATCGTTTCATTTGTAGTTGCGTCGAGTGGAGCCAAATCGCGTGGCCGCGGGGGCATCGACCGGCGCGCCGGCGCAGACGTTGCCGTCACCGCCGCCGAAACTGCCCGATGAAACTATTTCACTGAAAAATCCGGCGCGCGCCGTATCATTGAAGTCAACCTTGGCGATTTGTCGCGTCGTCTATACTGACGCGTGGGTGCCTCCCGAGCATATTCATAACTGTTAAATATTGGCACCTCTCACTAATGTCTGCGACGTTACCGATCTTTTCGAAAGATTCCAACTATTCTCATGTGTTACAGTTCCCCAGAAAGTTTGCGAAATTCACCGTTGTGGTTTCTATTATGGTGACTGTTGTTAGATGAAAAGTATAAAATACTTACCATTAGGCTCAGACAAAAACAATTTCTCTAAAGTAGACACGCAATTCTGTTCCTGGAAATAGTGATCAGACTGTAACTATGATTCAATGTATTCCTATACAATACAAATATATAATATTGTTTAACAGATTCTATTACCTCACAATTTAAAGATTAAATAAATCATTCGCAAATGCAAAAGAATTAACACAAATACCGTATTAGATTTCAAGATTGCGATTTGTGAGTCTTCGCGCGAGGATGTTCTGTTGATCCGACCGCTCCGCGTAATGGCAGGTAACGAGGCTACGAGATAGCACTCAACGATTCCTTTGTTCCCGCTTGTTATGCAGATTGCCCTCCTGCTTATTACACTCATAATTGCACTTTCTTTAACGATCTAATGTTTGTTTCATTATTATTTTTCTATAGATTTTCTTACGCGTTATTTATACATACTGTATAAACTGTTATCTGTAGACATTGGTTGGTTTGGTCAGTAGGTATCTATGATATTTTCAGTCAGTATCTTAAAGTAAGTATGATAGATCGTCCTACTTTTTATCCTTATTTTTCTCACCTTACAGCTAATCGAATCAGATAAGAGTAGCTACTTGCCCGTAAAAAAAGTTGTATCCATCATTACCACAATTAGGTTCGTGTAAATTAAAACGCTACTCTTGCTCCGATTTAAAAAATTATACGTTATCCATCACTTCATATTTTTCATAAATAATCCGTATGAAAAGTCAGAGCGGTCGTTCATTACGATGGCAAGCGATAAGGCGGTGGATTTAACACCGTAGTTGGTGTGGGTAATCACGTATAGGTATTCGGGCGCAGTGTGCCTGGAGGTGAGTGCGGTGCGGGAGGAGGTGGCGCCCGCGCATAATGGGAGTCGGCAACCGCTTTGTATCCGCCGCTGTTATTATGCAGATTAACACCGCCGGGAATTTGTTCAAATATCGTAACAAGCGCTCCTCCCGGCGCCGGCGCCGCTCGCGCTGCCGTAATTTACGATTCAAGCCTCGGGAATGTGTCGGCGTTCGCTCCTTCCACGGATACAGAGCTGTTTTGTCGATTTTATATTACCTCCTCGTTGCAAGAAAACGCCTTACACGCATCATATCTGATTATACTTATTTTAATTGTCATCTTTTGGCGGTTAGTTTTTTAATAATATTGTTTTTTGAATAATTTTAGATATAAAAACGGACCATTTTAGAATATACAAAATACTACTTAATAGATTATGGTTTTTTACTAAGGATTCTGAATCCGACTTGATTTTATAAATTGAGATGTAGTGCAGCAACCATTCAGTTGTATAAGCTAAAATTTTACTTATTAGGTATTATTTGTTACAATAGATATCAAATGGACTCGGCAGTCTATGACTACAAAAACCTTCAAGTTGTGATTAAAGTTTACAAAGTCCATAAATAATGTTTGGCGCGGCGGTCGGTCGAGGGTGATGCGTGGGGGGAGGGGAGCCGGCCACATTCCTGCGAAGCCTCCGACCCACCGCCCTGTGCCGCACGTCCCAGCTTCTGCCGCTTTCCCTATTACACCCATGCTATCTAAATACTTACACATACTACATACTTCAATTCTGTGAGTACCAAAGCTTAATCTAGTTAGCTTCGTATCAGCGTTAAATGAAATGCTCTTGAAAATACCGCGTTTAAATTCATGAAAATTTGAATTCGCGCTTCGTGCAGCTGTTAGCTGTATTAGTTAGGAATGGGGCATACGTAATATTTACTATAACAATCCTTAACTTTATTTAATTGTCTTTGAGATAATACCATTTGCAAAATTACAAAATTAATTGGCGTTATCATTGGGTGATCTCGAATTTAGTCTTGTTGCGAAACTCTCTAAAATCATTCAAGCTACGACCTCTTTGAAATCTCATTAAGTATGTCTTTCAACTAGTCAGCGTAACAAATAGCGTATTAATAGAATGAAAGCGAAATATGCACGTATTACTTCCAGTCCTATGCGAACTTAGCGAGTTAACTTGATCGGAGCGGCTGAAATTGTTTGTAGGCAACTCAGACACAACTTGTAATCGAAACCGTTTCGATATGCCGTCAACTAAGACCTACCTGGGTTATTTGCAAAATAAATTTAAAGTTTCCTCATTGTAGAAATCTAAGTTTGTGATTTCGTGTCTAGTATTTTATGCAAATCTGAAGAGCAAAATTTTATTGTATTATAAGTAACTAGTTTATGCTCGCGACTTTGTTCGGTAGTATACTTTTTTCTTATCCGGATTCGTTTAATAGTACCTTATAGATATTGAAGATGTCTTTGCATATCCAACATCGTTAAGCTAAACACATAATTAACCAAGTAGTTGACATGTATCTAACATTCCGTATGTCTAGTATTAATGGGTTATTGTGATACGGTTAGATATGGAGTCGTCGTGTTGGCATCACAGTGCGGCTTGTTTCGGTGAAATGTGCGAAGGCAGTAGGGCCGGACGTTGCACTTGTTTTACGCACGCGCGCACCGTGTGGTGCATGACCCCATTGGAATGTACCACGTGCACTAGCCAATGGAATGCGCAACTGTTTGCTTTTTCATTTTTTCTTTGTCGCCACAAACAATACCTTTTCATACTATTTCATAACGAATTCTTTACTAACGCGATACTTTCTAAAACAGTGTTCGTCTATACGTATTGACATTTTTTGCTTTGTTTGCAACGTATCTAAATTTTTCTCAAGAAAGTGACTACCTACAAGTAGATAATTTCATGTAAATAAAATTTTGAATATTTTTAAAGTACCTACTAATTTAAAACTTAAATCCAGAATACAGATACATTCATATTTTTTAAATTGTTGATTGCATCATTAGTCCTGTGGTCTCCAAGTGCGAGTTTTGAGCGTGAGCTCTTGTGTGCAATTCCCGGGACGGTCATATGTTATCGAATTTTTCCAACATGCAGCACTGAGTCTGGACTTGTACCCGGTTAATGGCAATAATAGCCCCCTATCCCTGCATCAAGACCTTTAACATAACTAGCGAAAAGTAGAGACAGGTGTAAAGGCATGTCATGTTTAATTTTTGTATTTACCTCGTTTAAATATTTTTTAAAGTTATTGTATCTATCTTAATCTACAAGGGATTGATATTTTATTTGATATTTTAACCCACAGTTAAAGCTTGAGGTATCAGCTATTAGATTATATTGATCGGCCACGGTTAGTTTTATCATGCAGTTAAAATATTTCGTCTTGTAAAATTGACGCTCTTTACGACTGCGCCAGGAATTCACCGTAAAATTGTAATCTGTAACACTATTCTAAAACAACGGGGCTTGAATCGCAAAGCGCGTCTAGCGTAATATAAAATGTTGAAACAATTACTCGTTACTCAATAAAGGTTTAAAACATTGTATAGAGCTATATAGGTCTTGATTTGTGATTTTCTCAAAATAGTGAAGTTAACGCTGCTCTCAATCGTAAAGTGAACGATTTGAGGCGGAAGTGTGCGCGCGAGACGTCGGAAAGCGCGTTACCGGAAGATGCGCTCGCGCCAATGATGCTCTATATGAGCTTTTACGATTTCCTGCCCGCCGCCCGCCGGACATTCGGCTCCTGAACTATAACTGCGCTCTTAAGCATCGTTTGTTTTGTTTTCGTTCGAAGTTAGTATGTTCTGTTTTTGTTTATAATTTGCAATATCCCTGTGTATGCATTCATTCTAGTATTCATTTTTACAAAAAGTTTAATTCAACACACAATTTGTCTACGTAGGTCACTGTTAATTTTGCAGATGAGTGAGACAATAAGATTAGATATGAAGATTACCAAATAATATAGGCACCTTCATATAAGTAGGTAATAGAAGTTTCAGTAGGCACACAAGAGACAACCATGAATACTAAAAATACAATTTATTTAATTAATATTAATAAGCTTAACCATTGATAACAACAAATTTTCGTTAAATTGTAGTAAACGTTAACATAGTGCTAACCTGAATAGTTTTCTGAAAGTCACGACTCCTGCTCCTGAAATGTTCGTATGTCCAATTAAATCTTTTCAAACCATTATGCTGCTAATCTTCAATTTTATAGGAAAATACTAGTACTTATTACACGTACCTATTATGTGGCGTTCTAAGGGGGAGGCCTTTGTCCAGCAGTGGACGTCTTCCGGCTGATGATGATGATTACACGTACCTATATGATGTTGAAGATCATCCTCCCCTGAGGGAATAAGACAGGCGCTTAAACACTGAATGACTCCGAGTGACCGGTGAATTGCAGTATTACCAGGAGTAGAAGAAATTCTCACAAAAATATTATTATCTAAGATCATTTCTAGTAACTAGGTACGTCTTGTAAGGGGAACAGATAAGCCTATGTTTAAGAAAGTAAATATGTGATTTCATAAGTTAAAGTGTTTCAAAAGAGACTAAGAACAAAATAAATTATTTGTTTAGGGACAAAAATGAGTAAAAGTAAGACTTTTCTAAACAGTAGTGTACATACTTAAATCTTAGTCAGTCATATTTAGGTACACTATGATGGCGAATCATTATGTTGTTGATCGTAAGTAGCCAGCATTTGTTCTTGATCATGAATTACATACATTTATTGCAGTATCTTACGCGGCATTGTTAAAATGAATCAATTAGTTGGAGGTTGGAACGCGGGCGCCGGACGTCAGGCACGCACGCGCATGCGTTATGCTGCCCGCGCCCGCGTCACACGCCAATCTAATTGCCTATTAAACACACCGGTAACAAACAATTTATACTGTGGCACTACGTAGATGACGTTACTGTACAATTCATTGTTTTTTATATAGATACACTTTGCTATTTAATCGAACGAAAAAAAGTTTCAACACACACAAACAAAATCATTACGTCACGACGCATCTAAATGCAGTCGCAATCTTTTCGTGTAGCAGCCGAGTACAGCGACTGGAACAGGAAAATCCGTAACTATTATATGAATAAGTAATTATTTACTGCAGATATGCATGACTCATGATTGTTTACCATCTCAGACCGGTTCTCTTCATATGCACAATTTTTCCAAGTATAGCATGAATAAGTTGTACGATTATTCAGACTTATTGGTGAATAAATAAACCTTTAGATTCCGAAATGATATTACAGCTTGCCATCTTTGGTGATATGAATGGATGACTCAGTTCGAAATATTATAAAACACATTGCTATCTGTATATTTACATGCATTACTGCATTTCTCGCATTTAAAAGTAAATCAACGTTGTTTTTTCTTGTCGGTGCGCTTCTCAAGAGCTTTACTTTGCCGTTCTGAGCTATTTGTTACCAGTCTTGAATTAATACCTACGTGTGGCTTACAAATAGTCATATATTTGACTAGGAACTAGGATTAATGTTAAGTCCAATGACTTAGCACCTGAACCAATCAGGTCATGCGTAGTAGTTTTTTTAGCTAAGATCACTATAATTATTAATTATGGCTCGATTCGAATATTTGTCGTGAAGGTGTAGGCGTACAAGCAGCCGGTGGCGCCTCTGTCACTGGGCTCGCAGTTCTACGGACACGCACGTGGGCGTAATGACGTGTCCCATTCATAATTCACCTGTTCAACATGCGACCGATTACCTTCGCGCGATTATCGGTAAAACGCGGTGCTGACTAACGACATAGGCTCGCGAGGAATCCTGCACCGCCGAAGGAAATCCGCACTGGCGCCTTCACTCCCTCCTACCTATATACACTCTATAGCTAGTTTCGTACTCGGTAGATACCAATGCATATTGCTCAGTCATGACATCATATTCGTATGCATAGGTAATGTGATCGACAAAAGGTCCTACCTTAAACATTATGAAATCAGTTTTACGAATTGTTTTAGCCTCACGCTGCGCTGTTAGCCTGAAAAGAGTGGTTATATGTTAGGAACGTTGAAGACTAGGGAATTGGTGCATATCTGATTGTCAGTGTTAATATGTTTATTACTTGTGGTGTATGTGCCTAGGTATATTATATGCATACGTACTAAGCAAGTTTAGTGTGTAAACAAGTACTTGTGTATGTTTACGCTTTACGTTTAATATAAAATGTGTGCGAAATCATTATAGAATACATACCTACACATGTTACACAAACGTTACGATATTTTTAAACTTACGAAATAAAGCTTTTTATAAATGAGTGAGTACTGTGTCGCGGCATGCACTAGACTCAATATATTGTAGAGCATTAGTCTTGTCGTCTGAGAGCATTCAAGTTATAAATTGGTCTGCACAGAAATAATCCCTGCACTCATAGGTAACACGAGTTTTGTTTTGGCGAGACATCCTCATCTCGTTCACGGACAGGGAGACGAGACGACCTTATTTTTGAATTAGAATGCGGCTGTGTTTACATTTTTCTCCTTATTGTGACATTTTTGGCAACAATCCAGGCTGAGATATAGAATAAACTGCTCATCATACATACTTGGAAGGCAATCGACAGACAGTTTGATAAGTAACACCTTATAATTTATAACCTAGCTATTGTTGGAGATCATCCTGAACAACTGAAGCTTTCATTGTATTTTTTATGGTTCTCTTATTCTTTTTGATCGGTTTTATATGTTGTAAAAAGAGTTTATAAAACTAGGTAAACCAGAATTACGTTTTCTACTACAGCGAAGAATCTTTAATTGGAGCATTCGCTATAAACGCTTCTACAAAATCACTTTAAAATGAAAAGTTTTGGTAAACGTTTCGCCTTCCTTTCCGTTGCTGGATTTATAGTCAGATGCTTCTTTCGCTAGTTCAAAACATTCAAAGAATTGTATAAAGGTGGTAATTATAAGTTCATTTTCTTTTCAGATTTTATAAAATGGATATCGACAATCCAAGACTTTTGCTCTTCGTTGCATTGCTTTCGTCGTGAGTTCTTTAAGGACCCTTAGAGCATTCTGCTCTTAAAGCACTCACAATCTTTATTAGTTTATTTGTTTAAAATTAATACTAGATTTCAAAATTTAACCTGACAATATAATTTTGAGAGGCGCAAAACGGAAACAGTTTCTTAGAAGAAAGTCTCATTGTTCATTTTGCTCCTATTTTTAGAATTCTCGCTATTGTATTGTGTACCTATGTTTATAGGCGGATGTGACTAAGCGTAACTGTATCGGGGCGACAATACTCTATTCTTGTATTGCTCGTGAAACGTTTCATGTTTCTAGATAGGTACGTAGAGTTGCTACAAATTTCACGTCAGGTCCTTTTCGGAACAGTCACACACCATTGTAGACACATGGATTCAGAACCCAAGATTGTTTTCTTTATTAGGTACGCAAGTTCATGAAACTCAGTTTTGATCGCTGGGCTTGTTTTTAAGTAGGTTTAAGTATTTATTTATTTTATTTAGTTATATGCAAAGTATTAAAATCATCTATTTTTTTATGATTTAAAATTTTTGTCGAATCGATTCTTTCCTAGGATGATACGCGAAGCTATTGAAATTATAAAGCACCCTATTTTAAATAGAGAAGATGGCTGGGACATACCACCTGTTTAGAATCCTATCATTTAATCTATTAAAGTTAATTACAAGCGTAAAACTGTAAGACTGAATGACACAGTGAGCTCATTTTGCGTAAATCGGATTGTTAATAATAAATAAAATGTAAGGTAGTTGATAGTAATATTTTAAATTAAACTTTGAAAAAACCCAAATTGATTGGATAGGCACTTGACTCGGTCGCGTTCTACGGGACAATTCAGATTTCACCAAAACTTGTAACAGTTTCCTTAACAGTTCGCCGAACTTTTGCCCAACAACACAGTTTCTTAAAGTATGGGTCCCACACCAGACACACTTTTATTACGGTTAGAAAGGAATGTATGTTAATTTATTATGTAATAGGTTTAGTATTAGTTACTGTTATTGGTTGTGCACAACCGTTGTAATTAATTAATTAAATAAATAAATAAATATTACAAGTGGTGACATGTTATGGCAACTTTGTAGGTACTCCTAGGCAATTAGGTAAAAACAACATTAAGACTATTGTTTTGTTGCCGACCATTGTTTATTTCAAAGTTCATTGTAAATAAAACATATAAATAAAACATATAAATAACCAAATCCTAATAGGGCAGTGCGTGCCGCAGTACCTACACATATTAAATCGGAAAGGGATTGTCACCGTATCGCCTTTCGCCTCGCCGTCAACCTTACGTTGCGCTTACGGCTCGCTGAGGCGAGGCGATTACGTTACGATTCCGACTATTGTGTTTTGCAGTAAGGAGTTTTAAACAAAGAATATTGCACGGCTCGGCTTGAAACGGTGACGATCCCTTCCTGGGTTAATATGTGTGCTACGACGTTTAACGGTAACGAACCGCTCCACACTTGATTTGACAAACAACCTGTTTTTTGATAGGAAACCAGCGATCGATCAAATCACACCGCTAGTATGCAAACAGATGCACTGGTAGATACGCTGCGCCGAAAGGATATTATCCTAGTGAGCAAGGGGGACACTGCTATCCGCATTGAACTGGCGCGAGATGGAACGCAGCAAGTCCGGCAACAAATACGTGCGCGTGCGTCTACGAATTGCGTTCCCATACAGGGTAATGGCGCTCATCGCCTTTCTCGTTCCGACCTAAGATCTCGTTGGGACCTCTCGCTCACGGACAGGGCTTGCAATCTTTTTCTCAGTCTAATCCCGCACTGGATTATGAACGGGATTTAAAATTATAAAAATGCGTAGGTTTTGATTCAAAGTGAGCTATTGAGGTAGCCTACCTGAAATTCTAAATAAAAAGCCTAATGTGTCTGCCGTAATGATCTTCTTCAATGAAATTATTTATACCTCCTATGAGATTAGGCGCGACGTCTAATTTACATCTCGCAATTCTAAAAAAAAACGTAGCATATCATAACATCACACCTGTATTCCCCGAAGGGGTAGGCAGAGGTGCACATATAGTGCACCCACATTTCGCTAGTTATGTTTTTAGATCTCAATGTAATAGGGGGCGAGCCTATTACCATCAACCGTGTATGAATCCAGACTCCGTGCTGCTACTGTAAATGACCTAATGGAAAATCCCAGTAACACTTTGCCCGACCTGGGATTCTAACCCAGGACCTCGTGCTCAGCAGTCGCGCTTTGCAAATACTAGACCAACAAGGCAATCAAATTGTACTAAATTAGTATTATTACGCAGTATAGCTACGTAATGAACGTAGCGTAAATGAAAGAGCTTAATAAAGCAAAATAGAGCTTTTGATCACCGAAACATACATTACCTAAGCTTCGAGGCTTTGGTGTCTGGATCCCGGGATTCATTGCCAAAATGGCAGCCCTACTCTCACGACATGAATGAAGGCGCCCGCACCATGGAATGCGGTCGCGTGACGCGAGCGGCGCCGACACCGATCTCGATGCACTTCACCAAAGGGTTAGTTTTAACACAAACTGCTTTACTGCGTATAACGAACAGATACCTTGACTTACTTTGATGTAAGAGGTTTTAGATGGTTCCCTTGTACTAACTGCTACCCTATATCTAGTACCCTATATCTACACCTATATCTAGTTTTGTGCTAAGTTATATAATACAATAAAATATATACCGATAATATACCGACAAATTTCTTACTTTCATTAGAAATCAAATAGAATATTTGGCGATAAATATTTTGCAACAATCGGTTATTATAACATGTGGTAAACTTGACAATTTACAGAACATAATTTATTGGACTCTTGTCATTAAGTGTGTTAATATCCAGATAGCGCATGACCCGTTATCACGTAGATAATGCGTAATACGGCGAACTGTGGGTGTTGCGATAGTCGACTTCTGTTGCAAGGTTCCCTGGAGACATATTTTTCAGATAATACAGGTGTGACAGTTATGAAATAGTTTCAATGTACGTTACTACTAAATATAATTCAACCAATCACGGCTAATTTACTTACGATTAAAAGTGTATAAAGTTACGGGTTCCAACGTGCGAATATGACATTAATTAACGACTTATTTTCTATTATAGTCCTCCTCCCTATTACGCTTTTTGTCCATAAGTATTAGAATAATACTTCTGCAGGCTTGTAGATTAGGTAACAGCCGATCGGGCTGATCTATTGAAAGTTCAGCTGTACTAGTCGCGATGTCGATGAAGTCATCTAACTTTGGATGGCTCGTTAAGACTGCCTTTCGTTAATCTTTGATACAATCGATGCCCGAAATTCCGAATAATAGAGTCTATGAGTCAAGTAATACATTCAGTCAGTGTGGAATCCGTCACCAATTATGTTATGGAATTAGTCGAGGCAGATGAATTATGACAAACATTACATTTTTGTACGTTATACATTTCACTTTAATACATCTGTCTAGGGTATTGCGATTAGCGAGGTACAGAGCGTTTTTTTAAGCGTAGGAGATATGTATATTTATTCAGTGCCTTTAGGGTGAAGGTTAGCTTCCTGCAACTATGTACACTTTAGAAGGGCTGAAGGAGGGCCTTGCCAGTCTTGCCCTGACATCCAGTGCGTCTTTAATGGTGGCAGAGCGCTCGTGCAGTCCATTTCTCTCTCTCCGCTATTAAATAAACTAAGACCGTCAGCTGCAAGGGCCTACTATAAGTTACTAGAGGCATTTCTGGGCTTTATTTACACTGTTCACTCTTCTAGTGCGATGCGATCTGAATCGAATTTACCTTACATTATCGGGTTTGATACGAGATATGGTTAAAATAAAGTGGATTTTATACATTTAAACAGATCAATTAAGTAAAATAGAGATATTGCAACTTGCACCTTTCGAAGTCAAAGATTTATGATTTTCCTTCTGTGTGTAGGTAGTCCACTAACAAGTTTTTAACAATAGTTAGTTAGACTTCAACTGCCCTTTCCAAAATGTCATTGCCATAGATAAAATTTCTCTTTACCAATACTATTTATTGGCATACAGTAGTTAACGTTCATTTTCCCTTGTGTCTTTTTGGGTCTGATGCATTTTATAATTTAGCTTAGAACACAGTCTTTGAAATGTCACCAATACCTAAACGAAATGGAATGTGTTAAAAATTAAAAGTGTTTCGGTACTTCGAAGGAAGGAAAATTGCATTTCCATTTTCTGTTTAACATAATTAATTAACCATTCTGATGGTGTTCTGTAAAAAGCGTCTCCGGATGTTATGTAGCGTTTTGGTCGACACTTTTGTACGTGTATTAATATAATACCTAATAACTTTACGACGAGTTCCTTAACCATGTTACTTTTTTACTCCCTTCAGAGTGGCGATTACTTAGGCTTACTCGGGCAGGGCCTGAATGGCTTTAGAAAAATCCGAGTATTCTATTATATTTTAAATACATCTGTCAATTAGTCCTAACTTTTATGTAGGTACCAAATAGACATAATAAATATAGGTCTGAGCGTTGGTTAGGGGTGCATGATTTGTAGATTGTAGGGCGCCAGTCGGACATCATTGTGCGGAGCTGGTGAGTGGAGTAAGCGCCTGCCGAACACCACAGAGGTTGATGGACCACTTACCTCAACCGGTCCGTGGGAGCCGTCTACTTCTCCAAAAACGACCAAAACCTCTCTGTTACTAAATATCACAACAAGAATTAATTTTATTTCGAATAATTTCAATAAATTCCGACATATAATTAACATTTACTAGATTCTTGAGCGTCGATCGTTTGATTAGTCATTTTAATGATGCTTTTTTTACAGTTAGTGATCTGAATGCGGTGTAAATTTTGTTTGGCAATCGGTTTGTCGTTATTGATGCTTCTCATCTGTCCCGCGGTGAAGTTGGTTAATGTCCTGCTATTGATGATCGCCGCAACCGAACGCTTGATGTAAAGGAATTCGTCGGCTCTCGTGTAATCTTTTACGCTTTCGAATGTTGATTATTAATTGCTCTCTCATTCAATAGATATTACATTCCTATCATTCCTTACATATCATCATATGGAAATAGTATGTTTAAGTAGTCAAGTATGGTATAATTCGGAATGCGCATGAATGTTTGTTACGACATATGTAGTATGCGTACCTCTGTAACCACATGTAGGTACCGTTAGTATTTAATTATATATTTTACTGTCTTCCGCCCGTGTCTTTATACGCGTGGAAAAATGTATCACCTCTTTCAGAGATAAGTAGCTTTACCCTCAGCCTTTATTGGTTTTCGCTAAATTATTATAACTTTTGATGAGAACAGGATAATATATAGGATTATATGTTTGTATCTAAATACTAAAAAGATTAACATTCTAGTTAGGTGGTATTGAGTCCAGTTCTATATGTACCGTTCTGCCTGCAGTAACCAATAGCGCTCCGTCACGCATTATTTTCTTGTCCTCCGCGTAATGTAGTTATGAATAAATATGTAACACCATCACGCTTGTACTCCCTAATGAATTAGAAGGAGGTGTATATTGCACCCATAATTTGCCAGTTGTGCTAATAGGGCCAAGGGCGCAAGCTTATTTCCATATAGAAATCAAAACTACGTGCTGATACTGAGAATTACCTAATGGAAAAACCCAATAATTACCGCGCAACTTTGCTCAACCCGGGAATCGGACTCTGGAGCTCTTACTCAGCAGTCGCCCTTTGCTACCACTAGACCAACTATTCTATTATATAAATATTTATTATTTGATGTAATTATTATTGTGTTAGGTACTACGACCGATACGATTATTATCATTGGGAGAAATAGGCAAGGAGTTACGTGCTCTTTTGTAATTGGGTTGTACGTGTTAAAAAAATGGTTTTACAAGATACCTGACAAAAATATTATTCACAGAACATGCAGAATTTTTTTCTTAATTACAGTAATAGTGCAATAATCACTAAGCAGGTATGCTAACGCTTTAGTTGTGAAATGATTTCCAATGGCGCTGGTTTTACTTAGCTCAGCAGCCTGGCGCCAAGTTACACTTAGAGTTAAACTATAAAATATCTTAGTTAAATCAAGCAACGTAGGTACTCATTATGACCTCAGCCTCGTCAGGTAGAGGTTTTCATGTGAATAATTATGCGATTTCAATATTTATTTTCTTTGTTTGATATTCTAAGCATGTCGTACAGTAACAAAGACGTACAAAGATGGATTGCTTAGAATGCTAGTTTAACGTTGAATTTACTGCTTTTTTGAATCTGCATAAATACTTTCGTCAATAAATGTTCATGTTAGATAAATGTCATTGCTTTCATTTTCACAAAACTGTCTGCGGAGCAATGTGACCTTTGTTTATTTACTCTTATTGTATTTAAAATCTATGTGTTGTCTTGACCCTATACCTCTATAGTGTGCAAGACATATATGTAGTGTTCGATCTCTTAGATCAACATAATGTTTTCACAAGATACTTAGTCAACACGTTCATCGTAAACTATCGTGCAAACGTGGCTTAATATGCAATTTTAATCAAAGTGGAGCAGCCTTCGTGTAAAGCTGTCGCGACGGTGAGCAGCAAGCGATGCAAGAGGCTGGTGTTAGCCTCCCATGCGGAGCCCCGCTGTCTGGCAGCCACGCGCCCCCCCTCGCGCGCCTCCGTCCGATCCGCCGCGATACCTAGCGCAACCACCTCGTATTGCTAATTCGTCTACCACCTTATATTCGCTAGGTACAGTAAAGACTCGTCGACAATTCTCACATTGCCACTTCCCAAGGTTGACTGGAAACATCATATTATTATATCATAATATTTTGACTTACTACCAAACCTCTTTCGGTAAATTATCTATACGCCAACCTTAGAGAGCTTTCAAGCGATTCAGATAGTTAATACTGTCAGTCGCGCCATTCAACATATTAAATGTTTCTTCTAAGGAACTTCATATTTAATATTGCGTGATTGGAATAGAAGAACTTGAGACTCCTGATGACGACAAAGTTGGCAATACAAACATTGTAGTTTTTAGTTAGCTTCTAGCCGCATAAGGTAGGTCAATGTAATATAATTAAGAGTCATGTAATATAAAACGTGCGAATTTCATACATAAATAAAGTAGGTATAATTAAGACGTGAGAGTCTCAATATTGACTTCTCACGTCAATCCTTTGCGTAGGTATGGGTTGCTGTAGCATTACATTCTCGTCGATTAATTAATTATTACTCACAGAAAGATGATTAAAAGTTTTTGAATGGCAATAGGTCTATCCATGTTTTGATCTAGTTTATTTACAAATACCTCTAGCTCTGTAACTTTTATTATGTTTTTGATATATTTTTTTTTGGTTGATTGAACACATCATCAGTGCCTCTAATTGAACAAGTGTGGAGATGGTGGAATGACCTCGACTGGTGCGCAGGTTCGATTGCGACAACGACTGACACAAGTTGTGTAAGTAGTCGATGGAAATTCCGGTGTCGCCGTAATAGCGGCAAGTGTGCGGGCTAGAGTCCTGTGCGTGCGCACCGCTTGGCGAGGCCACGGTATGAATGGAGCTGCGGTATGTAGGTCACGGTGTCGTCAATGGGCCGTCGGCAGGGCCCCGCGCAGCCGCCTCATGCGCCCCCATCGTGCCGTGAAAGTTGCCACTACTTTCGCGACTGTCGCTCTCACATACACGATAATTTGCACTCTAGTGCAACACAACTGAGTTACTTTTGGAGCGTCGCTTACAAATGATCACATCCGCTTCGTCGTTTCGTGCGTGCCTCGAAGACTTTCTGAGGTGGAAGGTTGTGAGAACTCTACTACTACTGTAAATAAAGTCTATTTTCGCTCGTATCACCGAAAATTCGGCCGCGCCGTATGCTCGTGCTTAGGAATTCACTTCCGGGTTGGTCGGAAAGTGAAATGGACCCGTCTGTGATGTAATTGGAATTCGGATGTATCCGGAGTCAGCATTACTCCATTCACTTATAAAATTCTATAGGTATTGGTTGACATAATAAGCCGCGAACCGCAGCCGTTTCCGTGACACACTAAACAGTTGAAGCGATGAAGCGTAAGATGACTTTTTTTACGCTGCTGCATAAGTTACAACTTTTATTTTACATACCACACTGAATAACTTATAGCCGAGCGCAAGCTAAAAGCTACGGTACATAGCTCATTTAAAATTTACAACTATCTGTACGCTGATCGTTTATGAAAACTAGTGGCGTTAGTGTAAAGTGCAGTTTTTCTGGATAGCGAAGTATGTACTCGGCATGGCTACCTAGCTATATATACGTACAGTAACAAACTTCACAATCGTTAAAATATAAACAGCTTTACATTCCCTAAAGTTTTACATTCGAAGAGTTTATTTAATCGTGACTGCCTCGTTGGTCGGGGTCCTGGGTTCGAATCCCGGGTCCGTCGGTGTAACTGGGTAACTCCATTAGCAGCACGGTGTTTGGAGTTGTGCCCGCCCGGCTCGTCCCCTATTACGTACGGACCTATAACATAACTGACGAAATGTGGTCGCGCTGTAAACATCTACCTACAGGGAATAAACGCCTGATGTTACGTAATGTTTATCTAATCAAACAAGTAGAAATTGGAGATAGGCCGACTATAAGTTGTTCCGAATAGCCGACTAGTCGGTTGCAAAAATGCCGACTATTTTACAATGCCAATCACTTCTTTCGGTTATGTCCGGGTCTCATCGATAATTCGGAAATTTAATCGCGCAAATATTATTTTTGTACCAGTAAGTTATTTTCTTTTAAAACATGAGTTAGCAAAGAACATAGTTATGACAATTTATAATTATAGAAAAAGTACATTTTTAACTGAAATTTAATCATTTCGAAAACGACAACGTATATGGACTTTTTTGACGAATTAGAACATACTTTTATTTGAATCACATTATTTTTAATATCGAACTGTAATGTAAAGTAATGAGTTGACTAATCGGCGGCTAATTGCCGACTGCACATAGTGTCGAATAGACTGCCTACCAGCTGCCTGCTACCTCTTACCTGCTCGGCACATTTCTAGGAAGAATCCATAAAAACAAATTCAATTTTGATGTCAATTATTTCTAAGCTAAATGAAGTTAACTATAAATGAGTTCCTCCATTGGGTTTATGGTGTTTGGGTTTTTATGATAAATGTTGGCGTTGAAAATATGCCTGATAAACAGTATTTAGCATGCCTTGCCTAAGCAAAATAGTAAACTTACCACACTTCTGTAGTAGGTTTAGGTACGTCTACATGTGCGCATACTTCTATATCGGAAAAATTGGCCCTAATAGTATCTACATATACATTATACATGCAAATGTGAAATTTAATTCTGTCGAACTCTGTACATACATATGTACGTCAGTATAAAAGAACCCTTTAAATATTGTTTCTGTTCTATTATTAGAAATGGAAAACCTTCGGCGAACACACTCCGACGCAGATCGGAGATGTTCTGGAGAAGGTTAGATTAGACAAGTTTGGAAGACATAGACAATTAGACATATTAAAAAAATATTTCGATTAAGTTCAATACACCGTTCCTTGTTGGTATTATGAAGGTTTAAACTCAATTGATGAGTGGTGTTCCGTGTGCGGCTTGTCTGCGCACACGCAGCGCTGTTCATAGCGGGCAGCTTTCACCGAGCTCAAAGGCTCGCGCCGCCGTGCATGTTTATTAAGTTAACCATTTTAACAGGAATTCCCGAGGCTTCCGTTTACGTCGCTATTAGTACTTTTAGCTGTCATGGTACCTCAATGTATCCCGTTAAAGTCACATTGAATAAAAACTTTATGGCGTTCTCTTTCTTGCTCATATATTTCTATGTAACTAATATTCACGTTACCTAAAAAGATATTATACTTACGTAGTTTAAATAGCGAAATTCAAGATACCCTAGTACATTACCCAAAAAGGTCTCAAACTTATTATAATTAACTACTAATTAAAAAAAAAATACGAGTAAGTACTTACAGCAAAAAACTGTAAATTAAGTTTAAAAGTGCATCTAATAACAGTGGAAAATTAAAAATTAAAATCCAATGTTTTTTTTTAATTAGGAAGGAATACTCTACTTGGTCTCAGAGTACGGGGTTTTGTAACGTATGAAATTAACAGAATAATATTGTTCGTTTTTGCTTTTTATTGTTGAAAGCCAAAGCCTCATTTGTTAATTGTGAGCATACTACAGGGACAAAACATGTACCTAAACTTCAATGAGGAGGTTCAATACACAGAAATTATCGTTTTCTGCATAATACTGCACGGACTCGACAAATTACAGCTTGCTAGCTGCTACGGAGGCTCCAATCTCAGTATCAAGAGTTTATTAG
The DNA here is from genome assembly GCA_946251915.1 of Abrostola triplasia. Classification (NCBI taxonomy): domain Eukaryota; kingdom Metazoa; phylum Arthropoda; class Insecta; order Lepidoptera; family Noctuidae; genus Abrostola; species Abrostola triplasia. The sequence goes on from OX276433.1 coordinate 7,441,867, forward strand.
TGACCAAACTGCCTAGAAAAGACTAAATACATACACATGTTCATTGTTCATGCTCAAAATCTGATTAGAGTACCAGCTCTGCGGTGTGGAAATCGAGGAAGTTGTTTATTGTGAGGTAACGCAAATTCACGTTATGACGATACTCTGTGGGCTCGTGTTATGTTTTCCTATGAGCCCCGCTTAGGATTTCATCCCGATTCAAGGAAAAGTTACGTTTGCTATAGATCTCTTTTGAGTTCTCTGAAAATGTATCCATACCAAGGTTAAAAATCTTAGTGTAGGCTGACATTCATTGGGATAAAACGGTTCTCGATTTAACACAAAGCAATTTAAATGTAGAAAAGTATCTTGGCAAGATTGTTTAACTTATAGACCTTCCTCACCGACATCATCCTGGGATAGATTTCGTGTCCATGCATGGTAAAACATGTGCATACACCGTAAGACAGACGAAAAATGTGTGTCGCGAGCACAATGTTCCGTTGTTAGAGCAGCATGCTTAGTCTACTGATTTCATACTCATTCAGCGCTCGTGGAATTTGCTCTAGAAAAGAGCTTTTACAGTCGTTCACCAAAGTGAAAGATGGAAGAACTTTTTTCACTTCATTCCAGACTATGAAGCCTGAATCCTCAATTAGCATTGGTAACCTCATTTACCTCTTGAAGGACTATGCTACGCCAATGTTCAATGCTTTTACTAATGCCTTGAAATTATTACAAAGAGAGATTTTTTATTTATTATCTAGGTATCCAAATATTTCGAAGCTTGAACACTTAATTTTTCTTTTTTGGCACCATTCTAATTAATGTTTACTTTTTTTTACTTACAACCCTCTTATTAAATTTCACTACTTAACTACAACAATTTCCCTAAAGTTTTCATCGATATTAATAATAATCTGCCAACCTTATCACATAATTCAAATTACCTATGTATAGGTATATTTCTTTGTATACCTAAATACAAAGAAATCTTGATCAAAACAACAAAGTAAGCGATTGCTATAAGTAAGTCGATCAACTTCTGCGAATCGTATATTATTACGTAATACACGAGTAGAGTTAAGTTTTAGCTGCATCGCGGGAACAGTTGAGCTTAACGGTGACCGAGGCTGTAGAGTACAGTTAGTCGCATTCCTAGAGCGGCTCACGGCCAGGGTGGCAGCTGCAAGGGGGACGCGGCTCCGAGGAATGTGTCAGTGTCAGCACATATCCGCTATTGCTTGTATTTGTTACAATATGCATGTGCAGCTATATATTAATTTTATATTATACATTATTTTGAATTAGTTATTGTCTATTAACTGTTTGGTTATTTCGGTGGTATTTCTATTTTAGCTTCTATTGTTTTAATTTGTTAATTTATCGCGCAGCTAACTAAAATTAGAAATCTTAGGTAATGCTTTGAGTCTGGAGTGAGTATTGAAAAGGAAAATGAGTGATGATGTTCTAATTGTAGGAATTATGTAAGTACGTCATGATATTGGCATATTATCAGGAGGGATTTGTCTATCAGATATAGTCAGACTTGGGTCAAACATTGCGGATCACACGCTATATCTGCTTATTAGTAAGTAGTCAGGTATTGTTCAAATGTAATCAATAGGTGCCTGAAATTTAAAACTAAGAAAGGTTATGTTCAGATAAAAAAAAATCCCGTGCCTTACTAAAAAACAGCGCGTAGGTAAGTGTTTTTTACAAATCGACTAAGACTGTCAGCAGACAAAAGTGAGCGTAATGTTTGAATTATGTTATGTATTTTCCTCTACAAAGTATCTTACGAAAGAGACAATAGTATAATATTGCTCAAGATTGTTTTAAAGTTAATTTTTTTGTCTACAGAAATCTAGCGTTGGGCATTGGCATCCAGAACTTCCCAGAAGGATTGGCTGTCAGCTTACCGCTGCAAGCTGCCGGGTTCTCCGTGTGGAGAGCATTTTGGTAAGGATACATACTAAAAACAGCTTCAAAGATGACACTTGATTCCTATTGACCTCCCACCTTTATAGCATTTTAAAGAAAGAAAGAAAGGAATTTATTCACGTTATACATACTAGACTTTATTTACGAAATCAGGTTATGCAATATCTTTACCTATCCTTGTGAGGAATACTGACTTTTTTCAGCTTGATTATGTAAATGAAATGTAAGTACCTATAATTTAAAATTAAAATATAGTTGTCAGTAATCTATAATATGATATCTTCCACAGTGCTGTATTTTTTTAAACAACTTTGTATTTCGGGGGCCACTTAGTGTATCGTCAAAGTTGTAATTGATCAGTTTGACAACATTCCACGGTTGATTCGTAGAATAGAGTTCACATGGTGGCAGCAAGTTTGCCAGTCGGCAGTTAGAGCGTGGCGCGCGGTTTGAGAATGCGCCCGCTCGTCGTTAGGCCGGATGCCAACGCAACCAGACTGGCCGACCCCATTCCTGTTCAGGCTAATTCATTTAGCGACTGTTGCTGGCCCGAGCAACTCGACCACTCGCAGAGATTTGTGATGTCCTTTCGACAGTAAGAAACGCACTACGCACAGTTTTGTCATGTGTTATCGCAGAGTTTTTGAGAAAATGCGACTAGGCTCGAAAATTTTCCTTTTACGTAACTTTTCTGTAATAAAGTTAGTCTTCATATCTTTTATGACTTACAGATTCAGCTGTCATCTAAATCTTTCTGCTTTTAAGCAAAGACGCTTAATAAGTTTAAATTGTCAGAGCTAAAGGTTACTTAGGCATTGTGGTACGTGCACGCATTGTAAACGTTACCAAATAGGTAAAAGTTGTAAATAGTCGCATTCCTTCGTGTTCTCGGAACCGCTGCCCTGGCGCCGCCTCGCCGGTGCACAGCCCGCTACTAACGAGCTACGAAAATGGACAGACTCAGAAATGGATATGCTTTACGGAATCTAAGATATTGTGTATGGATAAGTCGTCGTCCTTATACTCTTTATAAGAATATCGATTTATGAAAGTCATTGGCTGTACCATCCGATCTTATGCTTTAGCACATCATAAACTTTTTAAGATTATAGGTACATGTTAAATTAATACATATAAGTACCAAAAATATATTATCTAGTTAAAACAACTTGATTTAATAACTATGATGTTATAGTTTTATTAAACTGATACGAAATGTTAGCCGACTGTCACAGCGTAGGACTCGATTTTTAAAATGCTGACCGTAATATTAAATTAATGTTGGAACCGACCTATTCATATAGGTACCTACTGAAAAGTAATTTAGCTCTAGTGGCCACTTCGTAGCTCCTTAGCTGCCAGTGCCGGTAAGAATGTGTTCGAGTGGGAATCCTGGGCCGCAGAGTAGGCCGGGAATGTGCGCCGAGCGACGACCCCGCCTTGCCCGCTCGTGCCGTGTACCCCAACCTTAGTCACATACTACATACATTACACACGTTGCACGCGACTACGGGAAACTAAACCTATCATATTTTTTTACAAATATGCACTTATTTTTGAAACGCAATTACACTACAATTCATTACATTCTTTCTGCTTATTACGCCCGAGAAAACTTAAATACTTCAAGAGTATTATAGAATTTATTATGGATTGTGTGATTTGATAAAATGATTGAACATGGAGCATGAAAGTATAATCATTTTTTAATCCGAACAATCATAATATAGGTATAAATGATTCTGACCTGGCCCATACGTAAGACTACCTAACCTGTGTCAAATTACATAATCATATACCTAAGTTCTATAAACGCATATAAAGCCATTGTATTTATAAAGAATTTCCTAAGTAACTCTCATCATAAAAATGATGTGTGTACAGTATACGTAAAGACGTGTACGATAGGGTCTGCGGTGCGGAATTTAAGGGGCGAGGAATGCGGCCTGAGCAAGAAGTGCTCTGGCCAACTCGCATGCCCGATACGGGATCGCATTTGCCACCGTTTCGTATATGTTAAGCACCTTTCGAAATCGGCTGTGGCAACTGGTTCATCACAGAGGTACATAAATCATTTGTTTATCCGAAATAAGATTCTTATACATTTTTATTTTGAATTTGTTTCTATGACGTGACGGGATCGCTAATATCATAGACATCTAGTTTATAATATTACCCTGTCTTATATTTGGTTATAATTAGAATAAAAGTATTGTCGCTGAACTTTCATCAGTTTTTGATGAAGTCAGTGCATCGCTTTTGACTAAAATTGTTGTTGATGCAGATGTTGTTCTGCATTGAGATTACCACTGGTGGTATTCCTGAAAGATAGTTTGCATCACATTGCTTCAAAATATGAGCAAAACTGAAGAACGCACATTTATATGCTAATTAAATAACTCTATTATACAATGGAATGTTTGACTGCTTCGCTAATCTAATGTTTGCAAAACGCGACTGCTGAATTTGAGCTCTCGGGTTTGATTCCCAGGTCGGACAAAGTGTTTATTGAGACTTATTCTTAGGTCATTATCAGCATCTGCAGTCTAGATTTGTGTATATAACAGGCGAAATGTACGTATACTACACACGTCTGCATTGCCCTTTGGGGAATGTTTTCTCCAAAGGGCATCTTCGTCGGGTTGTAATATCCGACTTCAAAACTTTGTCAAGACCAAAGGTAATAGAATAATTATGCTAACTTGTAGTAATTGAGTACCTACCTATGTCCTTTCGTACGGATTTCAAACATACTAACATAACATCACGCCTGTATTTCCCGAAGTGGTAGACAGAGGTGTAAAGTACCGGTTCCTACTGTCCCGTACATTTCGCCAGTTATGGTATAGGTCCCAATGTAATAGGGGGCGAGCATATTTCAATAAACCGGGCTCAAATCCAAACTCCGTGCTGTTAATGAGCATTAGCTAATGGAAAAACCCAATAACACTTTGATGGACCCAGGATTTGAACCCAGGACCTTATATTCAACCGTCGCGCTTGGTAACCACTAGACCAATAAGGTAGTCATTCAAACATAGGCTTTCCGAAAAGAACGAAACTAAATTTGAATTATGTTTACATACACATGTTTTAAAAGCACTGATAAGATGTACATTACAGTTTAAAAATATCTAGGTATATGTAATAGCATCGTAAGCTGTCTGTATACGTACCTCATACATAGTTATTAGCAATAGTTGCTTAATACTTTCTCATACATACCAAATAAAGAGGTTAATCATAAATACAGCTGAAAAATAGACTACAATAAAATGATTGATTTTACCTCATAGCTCCCGATTTAATATTCTGTCAAACATCCAATTATGTTAATTCAACAGTAGGTAGTTACGTTTCTCCAAATATTCAGGCACGCAGTCACTGGATATAGGTTGGTTTATTTGCCTATTATTAAACAAATTATTGTAATTTTGTAGAACTAAGGTTGACGTTACTTTTTGTGGCATGATATAATAAGTCTAAACAGTAAGCAGAGTAGTGATCCATTGTTGTAGACAATGGGTCTAGTCAACGTTTCTCACCGTATGCTCATATGACTCACAATGACGTAGCAAAGATCATGTTTACGCATCATGCAGGTGCCTCGGCCGTTAGACAACCTAATCAATTAAACCATAATTGATTAGGTATTTTTTTACCAATTCGAACAAATTTAATGATATGTGGGACTTATTTATACCATTATTAACAACGATGTCTGCAATCGGCACGAAATCGATTACAAATTTGCAAAATTGTTACACCGATTACATTTATCGAAACTTTTCGTAAGTGTGGTGGCGACGACAGCGCAATCGGCGCAGTGGACGGCGACCGCCGTCGGCATGGGCCCGAGTCCGCGTGTCTGGAGGCCGCTCTCGACATAAGCGACGCTATTTGGTCAGATGGTCATTGCTAACTGGACCCGAGAAAGTCGTCTATTTCGAAATTTGAGTGTTGCGTGAGCTCGGTGTGCGATGTGTCGCTGCGGTGCCGCGGAGTCTGGTGTGTTGCGCGGCAAGCGGACGGCGGCGCGCTGTCTGCGCGTTCTTCCGGACCGCACCCGTCGGACCAGTCGCAGCGCACCGCCCGCTGCCCGCCTCGGGCGATCGGCCTTCAGAGTTAAATAATTAAATCGAGAGAGCGACGCCGACCGCAGCCACCGCCGCGCCGCCGCCGTCGCCGCCGCGCGGGCCCCGAAGAAGTCGTCGCGGAAGGCGCTGCCAGCCTTGGTGGCGCTGTTCTGCGCAATCGAGGCCGGTTTGACGGCCACATATTGCGTTGTTGCCGCACCTAATCTTCTGAAAACACCTTCCTGGATATACCTATTAAACATAGAACAGCTATAATGCTGAGGCAAACAACAATCGATTATCTTATTATACCTACATACTAAGTACTTAGGTACCTCTGGCCAATCATACGCTTTTCAATTTTCAAAACAACAAGAGAAAGCAATGATGACACCAAAGAAAATCAAGGCCAATTAAGAAAACAATAGGGCGGTCCCTTAAACACACCTGGTAATATACACCTATATAAGGGGTGGTAAGGTCATAAGTACCTAATAATATACATAAGTACAGGCCTGCACTCTATATTAATAAAATTAGATACTTACTTAAGAAACAGAAAGTTACCAACTGAAACATCAACTTAAACCAAACAATGGTAAATTTCCAAAAAGTACCATATATTCGGACATACATTTGTGAGCTTTTATTTAAATTCAACGTAGTTATTGAGTGACGGGTATCCTGTTTTATGGCTCGTCGGCGGCTCAACAGTCGGCGATTCTGCGAATCAGTGGATATTGTCGCAAATTGCCGCTTTCGCCACCCGCTGAATAATGCATGCGATAACATAACATCACGTCGCGCACCCGGCGCGCCGCAGCAGCGCATTCGCCGCCCGGCACCCGCCCCGCACACCTCACAATTTCATCAAACTCGTTTCCCCCTCGCATTCTGCCTAGCTAGTGCCGCTACACTTCTTGTTATCTAATGCTAATTCAACCTCCCTACGTACGTGTTATCATAATATCCTTACACAACAAGCCGAACTTTCAAATACACAAGCATTTCTTTGTGAACGACTTTCTATTCAGTATCTACCGTTTTTCTACTAAAGTTCCAAATTTTCGATTAACCTGTGCCAAATAACTTACAATCAAAATGGGTGGTGTTTGAAAGCGCCGTAGTGTGGTTAAACTGAAAACGAATGGTGTATCCGTGTAACAGACTGGGCTGGTTTCACGTAGAAGTGGTGGGCAACATTGGCAGTCAGATACAGGCTGGTCGTCGTGTGGGGTGGCCCTGGCGGCGTTTCCCACAGCAGCGGCTCCTCGACCAGTTCATCGGAATGTGGTCGCGGCACTGGCCCGCACTTTCACCAAAACAATTCGTTAGCGGCCTCTTTCGGCATCGCACCGCGCGCTTGCCTGTACCTCTCCACCCCGCCACCCGCACACGTGAAAATTAACAACATACTGATACATGACGTCGTGATCAGTATTTTGTATACACGGCCCTTTTGAAGTTCCGTGTCCCAAGTTGTGATGTCCATTACATTTAGATGGAGTAGATTGTAATAAGTTAGGAAGTACATAACGCATTATATGTATCGGGTTACAAACGAATGTTGCTGGAAGCTTTCAGATTAAACTTTACATTGATATTATAGTAACTGTATAAACATTACATTTCTCTTAATTTAAGCCACCTATCATGTAACGTATTAAAAGTTGAGATTCTGTTATTTATCATTGGCATTGTGATAAATGTGTTCTATGTATTTCGTACTCTAGACTTGTAATTTAATGACTCTATCTAGATTAGACAAAAGTGAACTTTCGTCGTAAGCTTACAATTCAATTGATTAACTTCCCCCATTAAGGCGCGAGCAAAATCCTTTTCCCCGCAATCAAATGCAGAATATTTTTTAAACATTACGAAAAAGGTTTTAGTCGTAGTCATTATCTTTGCATTTTAAGAAATGAATTTTACATCATGTTAGCAGATTACTAATTGTCTTGATGAAAGTTTATTCAACATCTTATAAAGTCATGTATTTATATGACGTTTAGTCTTTTTTTTCTCGATGCAAAGAAGAAACGACTGTCGTGATTTTTCCATAGGTAGAGAGATATAGACCCACGTTTAACCGGTCTTAATAAGTTTTCTGAAAACAGAAAAAAATATCCCACATGAGGCTTATATGTGGCGAGTCCATTGCTACGATTCTTACATACTCCTTTTGCCTCATAATATTATGTGTGATAAAACAATATGTTTACACCTTATCTTTGTTACCAGGTACGGTCAGCTGTCGGGCATGGTAGAGCCAGTGTTCGGTGTGCTCGGCGCAGTGGCTGTAGCTGCTGCCCAGCCCGCGCTGCCCTATGCTCTTGCCTTCGCTGCCGGCGCCATGATATACGTGGTTGCTGACGACATCATACCAGAGGCTAATGCGTCGTAAGTTTTAGTTTATGTTCTAGATTTTTAGTAAAACTAATATTAATTAGTTATAAGATGCTAATAAAGGTGAAGGAAAATATCGTAAGAAACCCGGCACACCCGAGTGATGTTTCAACGGTGTGTAAAGCCATGTCAGAGGCCTACGGGCATTTTAAACTCTGATATTAGGTTGTTCATAAACCATACTATAAGAAGAAGTAAAACTAATAAGGCCTGTTCTTCTGCACCGGCCTACACTGACATCATACCTGCATTTGCAATACTCTTGATGTAGAATAGAAATATTATATATCGAAAACTCAGATCAACACCACCACAGACGAGAGTGTCATCAATTCAATTTAATTTTCTAGGTTTATCTGATTACTGCAAATCCAAAAAGTGGAAATGTAAACGATTTGGACGACACTTCATTATTGTATGAAATCACTTTAATTTATAATAATATTTATATTACGTCTACTGCTACCATCACTAGAAGCAGAAACTTATTACATGCGTCAAAACGCAAGCATTCAATACAAGATTCCGTTAGGCTATGATTCTGAAAAGCTCTAATAGTAAGAGCTTCGTCTTGAAAGAAAATTTAGGCTCCTGATATGTTATTCCGTACCTATATGTACTATCAATAGTTTATTTCAAGCAAATAAACTATTCTATCATAGTTGTTAGCATCAATGTTTTATAGTCATAAACCTTTAACAAATTCAGTGATTTTCTAAAAGTTTCATAAAAGTGCACCGTAAAACGTAAAATCTAGTTGCTTCAATCTTAAGAGTTTTCCTATCGCGAAGAATCGGCAAAAAACTCTACGAACTATCTATATACGGATTTAAGAAGCTATTCGTCTTTGCCGAAGCAAATTGTTTTCGAAGTTAACTGTGTTTAACAGTTCAAAATAGTTATTTTTGTATTTGTAACATGAAATTTCGCCTATATTATGTTGATGAGATGGTATGGTTAGTCACTATATTATAGATACCTAATGATACTTAAACACTTTTATGTAAGTATCTAAATATTATGTACTGATCAGTATACGTCTATTTTGTAATAAGTATAAAGTAGAGATGCCGTAGCGGCTAAAATTTATTTCGCCCCACGCTATAAACTTCTCCTGTATCGTGAGTACGTTTCACAAACATAAAATATCACATCCACACCCAGACTCGGAACAGACATCTGCGGATTGCACACATTTTTGTTCCGTGCGGGAATCGAACCCGCAACCCCGAGTGCAGCAATCCAATCACTTAGTCACTGCGACAATGAGGTCGTCAAATAATTTGACGGTAATTATAATACAAATTTTGGCTTCCTGCACTTCATCTATAAGTACTTATTACTTACATTGTATATTATATTATATTCTATTATTACCATATTTATAATATTATAAAGCTGTAAAGTTTGTTTGCTTGAACGTAATAATCTCAGGAACTACTGGTCCGATTTGTAAAATTATTCTAGTGTTAGATACCCCATTTATCGAGGGAGGCTATAAAATATTCGAAATTCACGCAGACGGAGTCGCGGGCGGAAGCTAGTCTCTATATAAAATTTAACTATCCAAATCTCTTTTTCAAACTTAATATTTGATATTCAGTAAGAAAGATATGATATTATTTATCAAATCTGTATATGTAAAACGCATGGTAGTGTGTGTGATGTCTACTTTAGTTTTGTCTATACTCAAATATTAGCCTTCTGCAGTTCTCCTCCATATAACCCTTAAACTGCGCCCAATTTCATACTCCTCCGTACGCATTATTTTCGTAAAAATGTACCCAAACTTTTAACTTTACAGTCTTATATAATTTGCAAAAGTACCATCTCTCCATCTTCGAAATCTAAATAAAAGATAAAATCTTAAACAATACCCCCATAATGAGTAGCACAGATAAAGGGTTGTTATGTACGCCGGTCTCGGATTTTCCCCTCCAAGCCGAAATTAAAAGAGTTAGCCTTGAAAGTGACCCAAAAAGATCCTGAGTACGACCCGTGCTTTGTTGTGAACCCTTATGCTAAGCTTATACTACGATTGGCGGTATAAGATACCGTCTCCCTTCATTACGCATCTTATTATTCACATGTTCCAATTATCTGATTGGAACCATTGATATTCCTACTTATTCTAAGCTACTTAAGAAAATACATGCTAGTACCTACCCTATGTATTAAATACGTACTTACATTACTTACACACTATTTGTTTTCGTAGAGTTGCAGTTGTATCTAGATATCCTATATGCTATCTAGAGAGAGACGGAGAGAGAGCGGCGTATTGACTTGGTATAAAATTTAACATATCGTCACGCCTGTACTCCTTGAATGTTAATGTAATACAAACCTCTGCCTATTCAAGCCAGAGGTGTGAATTATACTAACATTTCTCCAGTTGTAGCTCCCAATGTAATAGGGGGCGTATTGCCACCAACCGGCCACAAATCCAGACTTCTTGCTGCTACTGATAATTACCAAATGGAAAAACCCAGTATTAATTTGCTCGACGTAAGATTCGTTCCCAGGGCATTTGCTGAAGTCTATTCCGGCAGATGGCTTGTCTGGATCGGTCATCGTGGAGACAATTATTATCCCACCGATTTAATTTTAATGAGATCCAGTCAATACCTTGAAGATTTAAAATCACCTCAACGTACGCAGTAAAGTGGAATCTGCGCAACATATATCTATTTGAAGAACATTTGGTAACTATACATAATATGAATAAGTAACTATTCAATCAACGGACTCTTGACATAATTTTATTGACGAGGGTCGTGTGTGTTTGATTGTTCTGATTCATGTCAGTATTTCGGTCGATATAGATTGTTAACCGTCAATATGTAGAGACTTGTTATGGTGAGAGCGAAGGACACTCACTTCCCCCTAGCGACAGAAGGACTATTGTCCATCTAAAGCTTTGTCCAGGACCGGTTGTGGCTCCCTTCCGGATTCAAGCCTGTCTGTCAAGTAACGTTATTGACTAATTGTTCACAATCTCCTGGGATCGAATGAGAATAACAACTTTAAAACGTAGTAACCGCTTTTAGTGGTATATTGTTTGAGAACTGTGTAAGCAACGTGTTGAGGCTAGACTGTAGACCCAAACAATTGTTGTTTTGTGTTCGTAGTATATGCATAGGTACATAAATCTCTTTGAGTCGTTGGATTTTAGTTCTTCCATTGAATTACTTGTTTAACAGAAGTAACTACTGTACGACAGAACATCAATAGTCTGCTCGTGATTTTATTAAAAGGTTATTAAGATCTATTTTAATCTTTAACGGTCATTATTGTCGTGTTCCTACTTGCGTCTGACGATGTCTTGTCTAGACTAACCAGCTATCAATAGAATGGCAATAATAACATTTACATTTCTTGTTGAAAGGAGATTTAAATCAATTTACTGGACTTTTTGGTTTCTTTTAAAATGGGTGGGAAAATAGTCGCAGTGCTACGGTAAATATTCCTGGTTAGGGTAGTATTTGCGAGAGTTGTTATTAAACGTGAGACCTTGATTCTGATTCCTGAGTGGAATATATTATGTTTTAGGAAAATGTTAGTAATACAAAGTTCAAAGCAATATCGTATACCTATAGATACTGTTATAAACCTCCTATTTCGTACACACAAATATAGTAAAAGCTCACAGCATGAAACGTAATGAAAACATATAGTTAACGAAGTATACCTACATAGAGTGCGCATGCTCGGCACCTGACACTACCCCGCGAAGCACGCGTGCGCATCTCTAAGCCTGATTAGCATTATCATAGAACTTGACATCTGTTTGCTCTTAACGAGTGCTCTTTTATGCCTCTTATCGTATTTGAGAATAGTTTGACGAAATCAGTTTTAGGTGTAGGTACCATGCACCTGTAGGGGCAGCGTAGACATCATTTTGAACTCTTTATATGCATCTTTTTTACTATCCCTGAATGATACCGATGAATTTACGCTAGAACATGACTTGTCCTTTGCATTTTCCATATAGAAAAGTCATCTTTCGAATGCATCTGTTACACACTCTTAAGTTACGCTTTAATAAACACAGAAAGCTTTAGCATTTATAAATGCGAAGTCTTGTTACCTAATCACTGTGGAACTGTTCTGATACGAATTTGCTTAAAAAAATATTAGAAATTTCACGCAATAATATTAACATTGTACCTACTAACATTGCCACTGTTGCTTAGCCTGTAAGTATTAAGTAACGCAATTGCGGGATAAGCTCGCAGATCTTACTAACACTAAAATGCGATGAACAGTAATAACGTGACTTTTTATAAACTTTGCCACATATAAGAATGCAATAATAGCAAATGAGACAATAGCATTTTGCATTGCAAGCGGCACGTGTAGTGTAGGCGCGCGGCGTCGGGCGTCGGGACGCAAATACCCCGCCCGAAATAGCGGCGCGCCGTCTAACACCCCGGACGCGATGCCGCCGTGCCGCCGCGCGACGCGACAACACAGCCCGACATTTATTACCTACCAACCATGTCCAGCTATTTGTTACTCCACATAATAAAATTCATTTATAGCCACCTACTATCTCCAGACGACCGAATTTTTCACGATTCGAATTAATTCGCAATGTGCGTTTGAATGAAGATTGTGTTTTATTAGAATGGAGCTTAGCAATCAATAGTTTAGTACTTTAAATTAGACTAGTTTAAGACGGATCTATCAGTTATCACCTTACTTTTCTAAGTCATCAGCGAAGTTGTAGGTTTAGGAAGGTTAGGAAGATGTAGGTTTTAATGTGAAACCCCACCAAATGTTCAAATGAAACTTTTATTTACAGTACATAATTTAAAATGGGCATCTGAAGCTTTAAGTACCTATTAGTAAGCTACTGTAAAAGATCTAAAGAAATAATCTATTTGATTACGAATGCGTGTCATTGTAACAGATAACTACAAAAAAACTCTTTTGTTCGTCATGTATACTACTGTCTTCCTGAAAACTTGAGTGTACTGTGAAAATTACTAAGTGATATTAGTTTTTTGTTAAATAAATCTAACTTTAAACTTTATGTACTTAATGTGAAGATTGATATCAAAAAGGACATATGTATATTATATACCTACACATGAAAATGGATGCGGGTGTGAAGTCGTGGCCGTTGCGCCGTGGCGCCGCGTCTATTTGAAGCGGGCGGGCGGCGCGTGCGCAGGGCGGCGCGGCGCAGCCTCGCGCTTTATGAAGTAAATTTGGTGTGCCGCCGCCGAGCGTGGGCTTGTCACCGTCTCGCCACTGTCAATAACAATAAATATAAGAAATAACGCGTTTGTTGCTGGGATAAAGACGGTGACGACGCTCTAGTTTGTCTATGCGCTGACGTCATCGTCTGGGAATCCAGTGCGCGGCCGATCGACACTCCCTGACCTACCTCCAGATGTCACGCTACATATGTACCCTGTTTATATCCAGCTCTCCTCCATCACCTATCTTCCAGAAATTATGAGACTCACCCCAATAGTAGTAGTCGGCTGTAGCTATCGCAAATATATTTCTAAGTATATCTTTATCAGAAAGTTCAACCGTGTGACAGATTTTCTAATATAATTCTACTCGGTTTAGTAAATCGTACAACTGCATCGTATGCACCGCATACAACCTACTTGGTTAAACAATACATTTTACAATTAACTAAGTTGGTAACGTATACCGCATCAGTAAAGCTGCAGGCACACGACCTAGGCAGGATCTAAGTGACTTATGTCTTAAGCATCAGACAATCAAATCAAAAGGTAATGGCCCATCCATGTAAGGAATCTCTACCCACAATGCATAGAAATTGCGTATGTCAGGATTTGTAGACAGATGCTTTACAATGAAGTACATTGCATTACTGGAAGACAGGAATTATGAGATTTAAAGAAATGAATTTATAATTTTATGCTTCTTACATCTGGATTTTGTTATTAGGTATGTTTTATCTCTCAGATAACGATTTAGACTGGCAGGGGAATCTATAAAGAAAAGCTATGCAATAGGTAGATATTTAGAAACACACATAATAACATCTGTATTCTTTGAAAAGGTAAATTGACGTGTAGTAGGTATAGTAACAAGTTCAAAACCATTCAATATAACTAACTTTTCGCGGTGAGCATATAAAACAAATTACTCTAACACTTAAATTTCCACTATAATAATGACTACATTCCACACATATTCTGTTCAATTAGTTTTCACATCAGCTTCGCGTTCGTCTTCAAAATTCCTGAGATTTTGGGCGTGATGTCAGCAGCGGTATTTAGGTGCATGTCGTGTCCAGCCGGGGTTGCCCGCCGCACGTGAACAGAATGTACGCCGTGCTGTCATACTCGTTAACATGGCATACTCCTCGTCACGAGCCGGATGTCAAAACTATGCTCTGCCAAATACATTTGTTGTACTCATAGATTTAGTATACCAAGTAGGTTGTACTCATGGTAAAACTGTGCACAACTGAACCGTATATTCCCGATTGAGTATGCAATCGAACTATATGTATTTCAACGTAGAATTACCCGCCTAACTTTAAGTGATGTTTATATTCTCTCTCGGCATTAGGTCACCTACAAACTTTGAAAACATTCTGCAAGAATATGGTGAATGTGTCGATTGAACAAACAAACATAATAAACAAAACAACGTTTAGTTGAAGAGATAAACTATGATTTGTTAATACAAGTTTGAATTACGTAGGTCAAAGTTACATCATGCACACTTCTTACGTTGTGCATAAACTACCTCTGTTTCTTAGTAAATCAATCTGTTCTGGTTTGGAAACTTGTATTCCGTGATACTTAAGAAACTTGTGAATAATAAATATAGTCATGAATTTACCAAAAGGTTATTCATAGCGCTGTAGAGTTCGAAAAGTCCGTTCAGTTATACAAATTAATTTTGTATGTACACAACGTATCCTTGGTAGGCAGTGTACCTAAGTACTAAGAATCGTTTTAATGTAATGGCCCGTAATTCTAGTAAGTGTATTCCGGACGGCCGTTTTCTGTAAATCCGAGTGCGTGAGACGCAAGCGCCATCGGCGGCCTTTCCGATATCGTAATTTTGCTACCTATTTGATATTCAAATAACGTTTACTCGTTATTTCTCAATGGTTAGCATCGTATGACGACAGCATTTTATAACGGACCCCTATATGTTATTATGTACATACAATTATGTATATCACAGTCAAAGTGCGTCAGTAAACGTATTACCGCCTCCTTAACACGAGACATACATTTTAATGTGTTTATGATGTGTCCGTTTACATTGTTAAATACATTTCCGGCCGTCAAAATCAGTTTCGGTCCTTACGGTTTGGTCATTTGAAATATATTCTAAAGGAAAATGTGTAAAACTTAAATACATTTGAATAGAAATCAATTAAATAGGTCATTTTATGTTTAATGTCATTATCAATGATTTCAATTTGTCTTTGTTAACCTAGTCACTAGTTGCCATGTGGCTCCTCTCAGCTCAAAGAAGGTAACTTTTTTTGCCATAATTGTAAACCATACGTTTGTTCGCAGCGGTAACGGTAAGCTGGCCACATGGGGCTGCATCATTGGCTTCGTGGTGATGATGTGCCTGGACGTCGGGCTCGGGTAACCGCGCCCCGCCGCCTCTCACACCGTGCCTTCTCACCGCCGACTTACACGCTGATTAGAATTACCGCTCTAAGATAAACCCGAGTAGTACCTATTACCCTATTGTAAGTTAGATGTAGATATTTTTGTATAAACTCATATGTGATCATCATCGTTTTGGATACATAAATAGGAATATAGGTACGTCAGACACATTATTACCGTCTCATATATAATCAAATCATTCCCGACGATTGATGTTATTTTTTTCCATTTAATCTAAAATCGCTTAGAACACAGATTTTTTCAATAATTCAATTGCATAATGAAGTGATCTCAAGTCTTATTAGCCGATCATTAAAAGGTTAAGAATCCATTGGTCGAAATAGTTGCACGGTACAGCGAGTGTGTACGTGTCTCAAATTTTGTACGTTTTCTATAATTGGTTGTATTCAGTACTCTAATTGGCTCGCAACAGGTAGCGGCAGCGGACAGAAGTCGATGATACTTAACAAACAACTGTAGTTTATATATCACGGGGAAAGTTCCGTGTAAGTGCTCATGAATTTCAATTGTATCCAAAATCATTTGAGAACATCATACAGATTGGTAGTTATGTTTCTTGTTTAACTTACTCGCGACTACAGTCTTTAGAATGACGTTAGTAAGTTATAATGTTGGGTAAAAATCATTATCGTGTTCATTAAATAAAGTTCCAAGTTTCGTGAAGCGATCTCGATTCCTATGGATCGAGTTGCGAAACGCGCTGCTAAATGGTTTTAATATACCTTTTGTTCACTTCCTTCCTAATGATAATCCGTAAAACTATAAACGAGCTCTTATAAAACCTTTGAACTTATTCTCCATGTGGAAAAATAAGTGTATAATAAAGTGGCAATGTTATATAGCCATCGCCAAATTATTTATATACTTGTAGGTGGAATTCGTTGTAAATATGTAAAGTGTAATATATTGTGATGCGTAGTTTCGTTTCGACGCAGCAGCTGATCAGAATGAACTGACATTTGCATTTATTCACGTGTCATTGGTTTGACTGTAGATTTATTTTCACGAGGGCTAGTTCTGCATAAATAAAGTTATTATATGTTATTAAACTATTTATGCTGTCCAAGCTAACCTCCTTTTAGACAGTCAGATGTTTGTATACGTTATTAAAACGTATTTATATACAGGTAGCAATTTTAGTGTGTACTTTGATGAAAAACAAGCTAAAGCTAAATAATAAATTCAGATTAGTAAGAATTTAATATACCTTACTGTTGAGTAGGTACGCTATTTTGCGAAAACTACACAGACTTAGACTTTTGTATAATAATGATTTTATGTTAAATACATTTTTGTAGTCTTTAAAAGTCTGCCCGTATTTATTTATTTACGTTTGTAAATCAAATTTTGACACAAGAGGTGGTCAAATATATTCCAAAAATGATATTAATGTTATATGTGAAAGTATTGTATAATTAGTACTTGTAAGATATTGATATGGTATTCCGGTTATTAACCATAACGTTAGTGTAGGTAAATTTATTGCGTAGTTACGGATTCCACCTGTTCCTGCGTTCCGGTTGTTGTTGTCGCAGTCACACATTGTTTTAGTTTAGTCAGATCACAACTACGATAACAACACTCAGGAGCTATTTAATTGATTTTAAGCCAATACTTTAAGGCCCTTGTTCGTCAGTTAGCCGACCGCACAGATACACGGTGGCATACAATATAATGCATGTTCCTAATTAAGCTAATTACAACATAATTTTTGTTAATATCAGTACCTAACAGATTCTCCTTCACTTTCAAAGTAATTACCTACAACATCACTGCACACAATATATCAGATGTGTGCAGTTTTGTTGAAAGAATAGTTCACTGTAGGATATACATACGTACATGCAAAAATTATTCTTGGGCTATAAGCGATTACGTGCTCCCACGATGACCAACAAGGGCCTTAGATTTTAATTTTATATCGTACTAGGATAAAAAATAAAGACAATATCAATGTTTTATAAGAAATAAAAATGCCTAATAAATTAAATTTGAAATTGTACATTTCAGTACATACCTACTGCATGCAATGTAGACTTAAGTACGGCACGTAAGAAAGTAATGTGGACTCTTGTGGACGAGCTCTAAATGAGAAGTTAATGTGTAATGTTACTTACTATGATTTGTCGAAAATATAAGCTGTTCAATAATATATATAGGTACTGTTCAATAATATAGTTGATATTTATCTGAGTGAAAGGAGTACCTACTAGTATTCTGAAATTATTTATACACCTAATCTTTATTTGACTGCATTTCCCTTTCCATGTTCAAAGTGAGATAATCAACCAATACAATAGTAATTCAAGTATTTTTTGGTTTCCTTGGTAAAAAAACTTTATAAACTGATATTTTCTACTCATTCATTGGAATATAAATTTGTAGTGTATGAATTTAAAAATCTAAGAAGAAAGCTTAATAATATTATAGACAAATTTATAAATCACTAAAGTCTGAATAATGCAACATGTCCATAGGAGTCCACGCTTCTTTATTTATGATGTATTCGGCCATAGATTTCCCAAAAAAATATAGTTATGATTAGTTCAAATTAATATACATTATGTTTCCCAAAGTTAAGTTATTCAAATTATTTATTTTATATTTTTGCATTTATTCAACGTCGTTTGAATAATGTCTTGTCACAATAGCACAATATATTTTAACTTGATTTCATTGTTACTTAAAAATACTTTTATTGTTTTATATTATACAAAATGCAGTGTCCGTATGTTGTATTATTTTCTAACCCTCTCTTATTTACCTACAAAGTATAGAAAATACAGCACATAAGTAAGGAGATACTACTTTTTATAGTTGTCCTAACAGTTTAGCTTTTATTCTATTTACATTGTTGTCAACGTTATTAAAACTCCGTTACTATCCGAATGTGGCGTGTATGCCGTGAACGGAATGTGATTTTACCTCGTAACAAAAGTTTTCCTTATCGAGTGTATTTAAATGGAACGGGAGCGCGATAAACGGGGCCCGGCCGGGTCGTTAATAAACCTGAGCGCAGATATGTACCAACGACAACACTTCCTCTAGCGCTAGTTGTCACATGTCACCAACTAATATAGACGTACCAACCCCAAAAATCTACGCGATTCACCAACCCATTCTTAAAATGTTGGAGCTGGAAAGCGATTTTCTTAAAAAATATGCTGATTATAATATTAATAAGTTGTAAGTAAAATTTGGTGTATATAAAGCATTGTTTTATAGTAAAGAGTTTCGTTAATTAGGACATAGAATTCCTTTTTCGTGAACCTTTTACCCATCTATGGACTTCTTACAGCCCATAAATGATTAACTCATTAAACATTCCCAAAATTGGAAATTAAAATTAAACTATGAAATACTTGTATCATTACCTATATGTTATCGATCAATAGCTGTGTTCAAATAACCATTGATTTATTTAAATAAGTAGGTAATTTGGCTAAAAGTTATTCAAATAGAAACGTCTTATTAAATTTAAAGATTGACAATCTGTACCTAGATAAATATTTTATAACTCTTGTTGGTTTTTATAAATCCATTTAAAAAGAACTAAGGATCTAAGATTTAGGAATTAATAACAAGTGTCACGTGCCAGTGTTGAAAAATAAACATGGATCTATCTAAGAACATAATGTTTGTGCATCGATCTGAACTTAACTTAAACTGGCGGTAAGAAGCGCACTTACATTATACTAATATTGTTGAAACAGCAACATTACGTATGAATACATAATCTACACTCACAAGTTATGCCATAGGCCCTTCATTATCACCCATACAATAACAGACTTATAGGCAGTGCCAAAGCTCTAATTAAGTAGTAGTGACAGATTACCAGCGTATCAGCTGTAACAATTGCCACAATACTTAATGTCATGATGTCACTCGACTTTAAATCTAGTTGCGTAATATACATATCTACATTGTATATTTACCTGTTGCTCCTAGCACAGCGGATAGACTAATGAATATGCATTACGATGAAGTATTTGCACATTTTGCTCAGAGTTCAAAAAGTTATGGGATGTTGGCGAAAATTTAGCTTGTGAATCTTTACTTCTAAGATGAACTGTAAAGCTGTTATTTTTAGTAGGATAGAGTTGATCTCGCATACATTTAGACTCTAAGCTATAAAGGCATGTAGGTGACGTGTGTAACATTGGGTGTATTGGAGAACTGAATGAGAGACTGAGAAGTCGATGATCTCTATTAGTAAGTCGTATAATATTTATCAGTAAAGAAATACCAAAGCCATCATTCAGTTTGCAATAAGTATATTTATATTAAATCAATAAATATGTTGGTACATGTAATGATCGATGATCATAGAATGCTTTGCCAGATAAAGCCTGCAGAATGGAATATAATTCTTCTCTTCTAAACATAAACATTTACAAGGACTATATGTAACCTGTAATACATCTTTAAAACTAGAGGCAAATTTCGCCAGCCTAATGCGCTAACCTACTGGGTAGCACCACACAACGGAGGTAAAACTTATCCAGTAAAATATTACTATTTTATGGCAAGACGATTGGCGCAGTGCTTCAGAGATTGGACATTGCTACCATTTGATCGCCACTAGAGACGTGTATTTGTGTATTCTGAATGAATTTTCTGATATTCGCAACGAATGTTTGTTAGCGCATTTGGCATGTCAAGTCTTACATGCACTCACTTCCCAGAAGACAGTATAGAGGTAGGTAACTAGGAGCACAGCAAGTATGATAACATGTAGATTTTACGGTTACATCTGGAATTACGTAGCGCGTAGATAATTTCATGATGCCAGTCAATGAGTAGGTAGGCAGCCGCTACCCGAATAAACTTAAAAACCCTTGCTAAATCTTTAAGCATCGGGAGGGGCGTAGGTAAATTAGTTGATGATCTGTTTCTTTTTAACTACAATATGTGATAAGGCAAGCCCGAAAGAGGTCCCTAGGTAGGTGTAACTGTATGCGACCTCCAACAAAACATCTACGGCTAAACTATCTACCCGTGGATATGTCCGAGGGCTTATGATAAAACCTCTACGGTTCGTTCCGTCGCTACGGCGATCAGCACGTGCGTGTGTTCCCCGTCGAACAATTTTTATCACAATTAAATTTTGTGATTTTCTTTTGACACACTTGTATTTCCTTAACTTAACGTTTTCCTCAAAGTGGTAGGTTATCTATAGTATGCTCCCACAATTCACCACTTATGTTATGGATCTGAATGTAATAGGGGGTGAACCTATTGCCATCAACCGGGTATAAATCCAGTCTTCGGTCTGTTACTGAGAATGATCTAATTGAAAAACCCAATGACACTGCCCAACCGGGGACCGACAGGAGCTCACGCTCAGTAGTCACGCTTGGCGACCACTAGAGCAGCGAGGTAGCCTTTATTTACAGCTAATAAAGCTAAATAGTACCTAATTTTTGTTACTTATCAGTTGTTGACTAAATGAATCCCTAATTAAGTAGATATTTCCAATTGTAACATTAGTCTTCCAAGCCCCTTATTCCAATATCTAGATTCTACTTATTTCTTGCGTTTTCTTGTGATACGACCTGAAAAAGCTTCCACAGTCAGTTTTACGCGTATACTATACGCTTCGGATTACAGTTTATAATTTTCAGTTTTTTCATTTGTATATACATTTTTTTTAACGTATAGTGTTTATTATAAGTAGATTATATAGTATGCGGTAAATGTATATAAAAATAAATAATAAAACTGTTAGTACAAAATGTTTATAATTATTTTCTTTTTTAAAAAACGTCGCCCCACACAAGAAATTTCTCCTGCATCGTGGGAGAGTTTCACAAACATGAAATATCACATACACAAACACCCAGACACGGGACAAACATCTGCGGTTCGCACAAATTATTCCCCGTGCGGGAAACGAACCCGCAACCCTAGCGCAGCAATAACTTAGCCACTGCGCCAATTTGGTCGAAATTTACAACTATTACGAATAATGTAGTTGCAAAAAGAAAGATATCGTTGTAGATATACCAAAATAGTAAGATAGGGGTAGGTAGGTAGGTTACGTGACGTCTTACTGTTTGTGCCATCAACAGGTTGCCGTTTTTCCTTATCTACTTGGAAATGTCTACGTACCTACTACGCCATGGACAATGCCATTTTTGTTTTATACAGATGACATAGTTAAGGTGTCGTTCTAGTAAAACAGGTAACTTGTCAAAAGTAAAACTTATTTTTTTTTGCAAACAACCTTGCACGTAGAACAGAAAGCAGTTAAACTTAGGCAGGCGATTTCGATTTGTTTCGTCGATTTTATTCAAGAGTTTTGATTGACCCGTCTCACTAGGCACTGCACTATTAATTTAATTTCCGCACGTGATCCACTACCCTGCAGTTAATTTGTAATGCAACCCTGTTCAAGATATGTAGCTGTAGGCCCTATAAAACAAAAGATAATATGCGGTTACAATTAAGCCACACCCTTATGTGGCTTTCGGTAAGGTGGTTGAATGGCTAGTAGTAGGTACCTATTATTAGTTTTGATTGAAATAAGGGATAAGTTGCAAAATAATTTTTAGTGTATGTATCGAAGTTGTACATTATTTTATTGTATAAATCTGACTATATAAAGATTACGATAATTTATATGTCGCGTGTTAGAGCTCATTCACTGTCATCCGCTCACGTCGTCGCCGTCGGTGGCGGCGCGCGGTGCGGTAACGCGTTGCACTTCTTGTGACGTAGTCGTCTACGCATTAGAAAAATCGCTCAAAGGGCGCGCGGCGCTATACGGTCGTCGACCCCTCGCCGCGCACCCAAACACCCGAATACTTGCGCGTACGCAGCTCCTCTCTCCGCCGCCACCGATAAAACCCTCTCAATGGAATCCGAGGCATGCCTACATGTGGCGGCGGAGCACGCGCGCACACTTATTTGTTTTAGAGGATCACACTTACGCCCGCATCATGTAACTCACAATCATAACTGAAATGAAATACACGCATACATCTTCCTCGTTCAATTAGATACAATGCGACACTTTTATTGATATTAATAATACGAACAATCTTTTACTTTTTCGTAAATTGACCCCTGCCTACGACTATTGTAATCTCGTAGACGGTCTACGAGCAAAAAAATTACAAAAATGTACTATAAGTTTACAATTATGATGCACTGTATAAATAATTGGACGAAAGTTTTAATTATATGACAAAATAGAAATATTTTGCCTAAAATCTAAAACGATCACCTGTATCTTAAAAATGATTGAGTCCTCAACCAGATTAAGTATATTGAATTATGTAACAAACACTGTCTGCATTTCGAGATGGGTCGGAAACATTTATGGCCGATGTAACGTGAAGAAGCCCATTCGAGTGATTTCCATTCATTTGTTGACAATGTATGGTGGTGGCGCGGCGGGCGCGGGGTGCCCCGCGTGCAGTCAGCCTCGCGCGCCCGCGCCCCGCGCACGCTGTACGCTGCACCGCGGGCCTATGCACCGCGCACGCGTTCTACACCCGTTTAAATTCCGACAAACTTTACTAGACAACCCAACAAACAAAAGTCGCCCCTATTCCAACGTGATACAGACTACGACGCCCGCACCATCAAGCCCCACGAACTGCATCGACAGAGCGCCACCATCGATCACTAGGTTCCCTGCACTCACCGATCGATGGACTATTACAGCTTTGTTTACGTACCGTCGCCTGCGCATAAACACGTAAGTTATGCATGTGTTACATGTCCCGTGTGTGCATTTCACAATGCGCTCGATTCGATGCGTGACTTGTTTGTTTGTTTACATACTGCGTCGCGTCGCTCCACGTCCTATTAGTTAATGTCTTGAGTAATATTGTGTTCCAACGTTAAGTGTTATCAAGATTCTTCTGATTTCAACGTCTGTTTTGGGACTGATTAAACGTTAGTTGCTTCAACAAAATTATATCTGAAGCCGTTAACGTAATGAATACACGCGGTATGGCGCAAGGATGGATTGTGAACTTTATGTGGTAGGGTGAAGGTAGTTTTTTGCGTCGACTAGTTATTGTGTCTTTACACTGAGCCACAATTCGCGTTGCAGTTGGCGTCGGAAGTGATCGACGAACCAGGCAGGGTAGCAGAGGGGCTGCGCCGGCGCACACACCTGCCTGTCCCACCATATTTGCGTTACAACGTGGATTATTTCGTTAATATTGTGCATTAAGCGCTATCTTTTGCAACAGATGCAATGCACCATTTGCGTCACTGCATATTTAGTGACGATTGCACATTCCTGTATACGTGTAAGGTTATCTACTTGATTAGTTTGCAATGTATGCATGGAAATACACATATTTATATAGACACTCATTGTCTGAATGCTCCTCAGATAATAATACAGGAGGAACACATCTCGCTTGACTACGTCACTTGATGTACATAATATATCTAATATTACTTTATTTTTAAAAATAGTTCAGCATACTCAATTAAATTGAGCACCAGATTACATTCATTAAATTGTTATAGAGCTCATCAATTTTAATTACAGCAACTTAATCTTAATATTTTAAATCACCTAACTATTCGTGTAGTAGGTCGGGTTTTTTATTTATTACAGTATATAACTAGCTTGAGCCCGTAACTTCGCCTTGCACCAAAAAATCTCTAAATTTCCCGGATTGAAAGTAACCTATGTCCTTTGTTAGGGCTTGGGCTATCCCTAACCTTGATTTATTTCGAAAAGTAGCTCTAAATATACCTACTGTCCAGTAC
This sequence comes from Abrostola triplasia, assembly GCA_946251915.1. Classification (NCBI taxonomy): domain Eukaryota; kingdom Metazoa; phylum Arthropoda; class Insecta; order Lepidoptera; family Noctuidae; genus Abrostola; species Abrostola triplasia. The sequence continues at coordinate 7,466,669 of OX276433.1, forward strand.
CCTACCATCTCAACACGTTTGTTCTATACCACAATACCTGCAAATTGATAAAGAGCGTGAACGTATTAAATCGTTTATTTAGATTTTTTTTCTCTAAACTTGGCAGTTTATTCTTTAGTATCTTGATTAACAATCGCGACCATCCGAAGTTACAGCCGCACTACTTAATCGCACGAAAGGAGTATTTTTCTCTTAAAAGCACTTTAAAGTTTACCTATAAATTGGTACGAAACAGTTAAGCGGAGCTTAAGAACAGTTCGCTTTAAGCTAACCCGTTAAGACATGCAGACTATGGCTACCTGGCTTATCTAAATACTGTTCAAGTTCTATTCTTGCGCACAGCACACAGATACCAAGAATGAACAAATTCAAACACAATATATGTTAAATATATAGTAAACAATGGGATATAAATCAGAGGCCAGTCACTGTACCTACGCAACAATGCCTAAATCTTTATATCCTTCATAATGTGCAGGTATTTATAGACATCAAAGGCGTGTCCTGCACTGAAGATGAGTTCTAATACAAAACTAATTTATTACACAAGGACAAAAGCCTTTAGTCATTATTGCACAAACTGTATCCACGCCACTCACTCGTTTAGAATAAGATAAACATGCTTAGTTTTAAGCTGAATTTAGTTATTAATGTGCTCTGTATGTGGGAAAATAGCAAGCTGAATTCCCGAAATGCATAAATTCAAGACATTATTTTCCTTGACATTGTAACTTGTGTCCAAGATTATCATCAAAACTCGCTATTAATCCTTGTGATGTTATCTCACTCTACCTAGATTTCAAGCTAACAACACAATTATGTCATTACCTTTTCTTCTCAGAATGATTTCGGAGTGAAGGATCATTTTCTCCGTACGTCAATAATGTTGGTCTATTTTTACATCAGATTGTACACTTGTACAGGATTCGTAGCACTCGCTGTGTCTCAACATTGCTGAACACATAGCTGCCGGTCAAATCTTTGGTTAACGACAAGTATCTTGTCCCGAAATGCAGTTAGATAAACTAACTAAATATGAATTACGTGTACTAAATCGATGAAGATTATTTTAAACTGATTTTTTGTTTTTTTTTAACAAGTATTTGAGTATCAAGAAGAAGAAGTGGCGGTCTAATGCGTTCCAAAGTGAATGTTGTTGACAAAGATGTGTAAGATTTTTGGATATCAATGCTATTTCTAAGATATAAACAACTCGTAGGCATAAAGGTTGGGCACCTATATAGTCAAGAGCTACGAGAAAAGAGATATTTAATGTAAAAGTCATGCGCGTAGACACCATTATCATAAAACTCAATTTTGTTGTTTCCTTTTAAATAAATATATTAACAGTGATATGATGGTTTTCAAAATTATCCATGGCATTTATGGCACACAACACGACATAAAACATGTTCTAAAAATGAAATTATGCATCAAAAACCACTTTTCAAGTCCAAAAAAGTTAGAAAACAAAAGACATCAACGCATTATTTTTGGGCATTTAATATGTGAAATGCATTTTTTATATTTGTGGAATTCGCATAATTGGTTGTAAAATAAAAAAAAACTTGCATAACAATTACATGAGTTATAAACGACTCCATCGCTACGGCTCATTTACCAAAGGAGATATGTACAGTCAACAACAAACTGAACATTTAAATTTTTAAACATAATACTAAAGAACAATTTTAGTTAAAAGGTCTTACATTCATATGTTCTGAGACTACAACTTGAATAACGTATATATTTCTTTCAATTACTTGACAACTTTTCTTGCTGACCGTACCTATTTGGTACACTCAATTTATTCCCACGTGACTAAGCGCCTATAAACCTATTATCATACCTAATTATATCGATAGCGTTTAAAACTATGTTTCAATTTACTACTACGACCGTTTCTACTCTTCTCAAAAAAATTTTGATGTCCAAAAACCGAGTTTACGTCCAGACGTTCAGAGGACTAATACTATGTATTATGTTACCTTACGCTAATCACTTGCGAAGAGGGAAGGCATGTTGGTGTCATAAGTTTGATGAACAAGCTCTTTCCTTAAAGCTCACCCAGTTCGCGCATTTGCAAGGTTTCATGGTGCTTAGCTACTTTTCAATTTACATCGATATAAAGTTTTCAGGGATCGAAACTACGAACGCCAGTCTGATATTAGGTTGATACGCATATTTCTACAAAAAGAAACTGATTTATCCCTGATATGTAGCCGTAGAAACATATCTCTGTACATACTTATTGTTACTCGATTGTCCAGTACTACAGAAAATTTAGTCATTATTTTCGTAAAGGTAGTAATTTTATTTCTTATTTTAAAACCTACTTTTCTAAGTTAAAAGCTAGCATCGTATTGGGGCGTCATGCTGATAAATTCCACAGACAATATGTATTTGAACGTTGGTATTTAGGTTGTTTTGACGTCAAAATCGACTAAATGCTCGGTCGGGGCCTCCGCGCTAAAAACTATCAGAGGTGATAATGAGATACGCAACAGATCGCATGTAGGTACCGCCGCCCCAGACGAACAACTCTCTATCAATTTGCAACTATATACTTGAAAAGACAGCGTACATGTAATCGTGATGGAATAATGTTTGGAATACCTATAAATAAACGCATTGTTATCATGTCTCCTCTGCTTCAATGAAAGAACTGGAAACGATCTCAATATTTGCTAAAATCACAAGCCGGTTTCAGATTGTAAAGTCCACATTTCCGCAAGATTTTCTTCTTAAATATATCTAAGTCAATCCCTTCTCATTTAGATATAGCAATAGATTAACTAAGGAGTTCATAATATAATATTTAAAAGTAGTTTTGGTGTTCTTATTTCAATGTTGACATGACAATTTTAGACCGATCAATGCAAAGTCTCATATTAAAGCGGCCCGAAAACGAATGACGCAAGAAAAGGGCATCGCGTTTAAACATTTCAAAAACATGTGATGTAAGGTTAGTTATGTGGTAAATATAAAATAAGCAATGTTCTAACGTTATTGCGCAGACATACGCAGCGAGTGCGTCACACACACGTACCTCCACCGTTTACACAGAGGTGTACATACACTTTACACCATACAGTATGAATAAAACAATAGAGCGCACAAGAGTATGAAGTGACACCTCGAGTTTTGTTTTTTGGAGTTTAACTTTATCCTTGCGTTGGCTTATTCGTTGACTAGACATAAACCCTCTTCATTTCATCTACGAGGATCATACCAGCATTAACTAAACCCAGTGCTAAGTCTATTGACATCTCTATTCTTTATGCAAACGACGGTGACAGGTATAATTTAATCTTTGGTATAAAATTGTAATTTTTTATGAATTAGCGAGAATGCGTCTACTATTAGGTATACACAGACGAGCCAGACAGAGACCTATGTCTATCCACCACTTAACTTGTTTCTTCGTTTCGTTCTCTGTCGTCTCATTGTTAGCATGCTGATTGATATCACCCGGGCATTCTACAAAAACTCTTTAAATGGTTAAAAAAAAATCTCAATCTCTTGCAGCTAACTCCTGATTAACCAAACACTTAGCCAACTACGTATTTGATTTATCATTTGTCTTATAATCTTGCTTTGTTCGTTTCCTCCATTCATCATAGATAGGTACAGTCAGCAACATAAGTAGCTGAATATTTAAATTTTTTAGCATACAATGAATTGAAGAATTTTTTACGTAGTCTAAAAAAAATCTGAAATATTCTTATGTCCTCATTTGGACGCTCTTATAATTTAAAATATCTCGAATTTACGATTATTTCTTTCCATTATTCTTTGACTTATGGTTACTTAACATGCTCAGATACTTATGATGCTGATTGATGACATTTCAAACTGTTTATTATGTATCTAAGTAATAATGAAAAATATTATAATATTTAGGTACTGGCTTACTACACAAATAAATACACCTGCGATACAGCTTTGTCTCATTCATACGCTAAGGTACACACCGTCTAGATACGTATTAGATGTAGATCAACGGCCTAGCCGAGGTTATGAACGACGAGCCATACATCTAGTGACGTCATCGATTATAGTCGATCTTTCATATAGTACCTCCAGAGTACCATCAGACACCTAAGGTTTTTGTTACGGACCTAAGAAACTGCAACGTTTGCAACAACCTTAAGTCACAGACTGCATGCGAATAAAATCTACGAATTAATTAATTTCATTCCATATTAATTTGTCGTTTATTTATAAGTTATATTTTTTACAACTGAAATCTAAAACAATAGCAACTGTAGATAAATGACGAATAATTCCTTATTAATTATTTTTTTAATTTTTGATACTCCAAAACCCACTAATATGGTTATCAAAATAAAATGCAATACGCGGAACAAATTTCTCAAACTTTATTGCATAATATGTAGAACGCAACATCACATTCATTTTTTAAAATCTTAGTGCCTACAATGTAAAAGACTATTAAAATAGTGTGCTTACGCTTTGTGATTCGCATAATTTAAAGATGTTCAAAATATAGTTCCGATGTACTCTCATGTCTTAAATGTCACATTTTGACATTAACGACACTCAAATAAATGTCACGTTTGACGCTTCCAAACTGAAACAGAACTGATTTTTTAAAATAAGGGGCTATTTACTTTTCAAGAATCATTAATTAAGAACCGCATCTGTTATAGTTTTACGCTTTGACTCTTGATAAAAAAGAATAATGTAATCGATCGATAATCTCCTATAGTTATAATAATTAATAAGGAGTTCTTTTCATTTTTGTAGTGCAAAATCTCAACTCTACATAAGTGTTGATGTGTGTTTTCACAGCTTGCATTGTAAAAGTCCTCTTGTTTACCTTCCCTAGCTCTTCTGTTGTATACCATTCCCACCATGTCTTATTTAAAAGTAATGTTTATAAATACACATAACTATTCACGAAATAATTTAGAGTGGTCATGGTTTCCATTAATTATTTAATTATAATACATAATTAAATCGATTCATTTGCATCTATTTAGAGCGTGATGACATCATGTCTTTAGATATTGTATATGTATTCATGTCAAATACATTTCTTAAGTTAATTTGAATCATGTACAAAACAGTTCAGTTAAATCAAACTAGTCCACTAAAAGGAGTTCAGATTTCATATTATTTGTCTTAGATAGATGATTTACTAAAGATTTTTCAACAGAAAGATTCTACGACTGCCATGGGAGTGAGAACCATACCTTAGACTTCACCCTCAAAAATCCCGTTGGCGATAACTAGTGCAATAGGCGTTGGTAGTACACAAAGCTATTATGATCTAAAGTATTGTTACAGTAATTAAATCATTACAAGTAAGGCATCGCGCTCGGCATACTAATGTGTACCCCAGTGTTCTCCACGACCGCGGCAAGGAATACATTACATGCCGCATTGCGTCATCATTGTGTCTGTGACGATACCACGTAAATCCCACCGTCGGCAAACACGCCGCTTTTCTTATTATCTCTATGTACACGCTTATAAATTAACCTGTAAGGTTTTTCAGACAATATTATGTTATCGTCTCGTAAACTGCGACCGTTTTTGATGACGACCCCAAATAAACAGTGACGTAACGGAATCATGAAGGAGTAAGAATGTCGAACAGTGGTCGCTCTGTCCGACACTGTAATATCCATACGGCAGTCAGCCAATACAAGCCAGTCGGACCAATATCATTCATTGCGTCCCCGCCGCTCAAGATCTGACCTTCAGACGGCCTGCCCATTTTGCCTAACTAAATAATTCACATTATTTATAGTCGAAATCAGATCACCCAATTTAGTTATAACCGTTCGGTAGTCTTCCTTGTCTAAGTACTTACTTTCAGAGCAGTCAAACTGAGACTATTAGCACAGACTATTAGTTAATGATTTTTTTTTCAGAAAAAAGTACTGACTGATTTATGAATTTATTTATTGTTCTTCCGCTAGTAAGTATAAAACATGATTTACAAAATCTATATTAAAACTCATCAAAGAAAAGACAAAGAATCTTAATAATCAGATATCACTGCGAGGCGTACCGTTAACTAAATAAAAAAAGAAACTCGACTTAATTCAGCGGAAAACTAACAATAATGGTACGATGAGTTGTATATTACGTACATAATACCTAGTCCATTATGTGAGGGTAGGGTCTATCAATCTAAATCATTAAATATATGAGTGAGTAGTTACAGCTATGTTTTTATCAGGTGCAATCTCCGTGAGTTTAGAGTGCGCGGGCGCATAGAGCCGTCGCTCTCATCGATATGGACATCGCGAATTCGCAGACAAATCTGACAAAAAACCAGTCTGAATATTTCGGTCGGATCTATTAGTGAGTGTGTCTTCGAGTCGAGAGGCGATAATGAGGAGTGCAATGGTGACGTCACGCTGGAGTGCGGTGAGGGGAGCACGCGGGGGTGGCGTGCGGGGGCGCGGGGCACGGCGCGGGACACCGAGGACGCGGAGCCGCGCGCCCGTTCATTGTAGTTTTTCGATTATTGTTTAATTAGGGCGAAGCGGCGGCGGAGCGGCGGCCAGGGGACACCCACGCGCGGCCCGTTCGCTTCAAGTAAATATTCGTGTACACCCATGATATTTTCGTTTAATTGTAGGAAATTGAAGTCATTTGTTATTCTTACATCTTATTTAATATTGTTTATTAGATTTTATAAAAAAAGTACTCATTACAAATTAAATTGTGCCATTCATATCACCTACCTTTATGAGGGTTAAATAAAAAGTTGGTACTTGAATTGAACAAGACAATTATATTCATTTAATCAACGGTAACCTAAATAGTAATACTTTTCAGGTATCTAGTGCACGTTATGACTGAAAGTTTTGAGTACCTATTAGTCTTACTTAAAGTAAGTATAAATAATTATGTAGCAAAAAGCGTTTTAATTTGCAGAATATAAAAACTTGTTCTCTATTTAAAGTCCAATGAAAGAAGCTATTCTTCATTGTAGAATACCTACGTAAAAAATGCAGATGAACAGTTATGATATAAAATATAAGGATGTAAAATAACTAAATATATCGTAGCGGTGCAGACAGTGAATCGGTTGGCAGCGGCTGGCTCGCTATCTGCGGGCGGCGACCGCGCCGGGGGCCCGCGGGGTTGGCGGCGGCGGCGGCGCGCGGCGCGGGAAAGAGCGCGTAAAAAGGCGAGCGGCCGGCGCGCGCGCGGATCCGCCGCGCGCCTTTCACGAGGTCGACGCCCGCCGGGGGCCCGCCGAAACCGACCCCCGGCCCCCGCCGCGCCGGCGCGCCGCACCCCTGACCCCCTGCCAAATTTTTCCAATTCGCCATCAACGGCTTCAGCGACGTGCTTTAGCGCCGTCGACTCCTCCATGCCTAATCTAGGATGCGGCGCCACATCGTTAGGTGAGTCGCTACGTTCTGCAGCGCGCCAGACCATTATACACCGGCCGGTCTCGTGACTCTCCCAGATATTGTCTTTCCAGGAATGTTGGCCATTCAGTTCACCACAAAAATAAGATTAGCTCGGTTGTTGGGGCCGAAAGAAAATGTTTTATGACACGCCTACTGTGCACGATCGCATAAAAGACACCGTTCCATCATTAAAACAATGTTATTGTATTGTCGACTGCGAGACTTTGACGCAGTCCTTGCCCACGTGATTTGTGGTAGATCAGGCATCTAAAGGATTTATTTAGAGACGTTGTGACTCTCGGGGCCTCTATGACTAATAACTTGCGAAGTATTTTAAAGTAGACTAGGTTAACAGAATAAGACAAGTTATTGTATATCCGCAACGGCGGCATGTCTGTGAGACATTCCAATGTGGTATTAGAGTCCTTCTAGCGGCTGTAAGTAGCGAGTGGACGTGCGCACTCATCGGTAGTATCCAGGCCAATGCCAGCCGACACCGCCGTACCTAAACTAGAAAAGTATTGTCCTCGATGTTCCGAGCGATAACCACAATCCGACGGAGCACGAGTTGCTGCCTTACGTGGTGGCGGGTAGAGTCCGTATTAGCGCGGCTGGCGGCCGTGGAGGTTGCGCGTGAGATATGTGAAGTCGCGGCATGCGGGTCACGCGGCGTTCTCACGCTTTGAATATTCCTGCTCCCGGCTGCCCCCTCCGCGCCGCGCTCCCCCCGCGCGCCCGCACCACCATCGGCCCTTCAATGACGTCCTCTGACTCCCACTCCGAGTGTCCTGGCTCTAATTGAATGAACCTCACTAAGTCTGTTTACATCCGCGCCGGGTCTCCTTCGTCTACATTCAATGCTGCCCGCCATTATGGACGCCGGGCGACCGACGACGTAGGTACTTATTGCGCACAAGTAAAACGTACAGATTACTTCGAGCAATTTTAACAAAAAACTGAATCTCAATGCTATAGATACGTGTTAATTTTCTTATCTATACTGCTTCGAAACTGCGAATAAAACAGAGTGCGCTACTTGCTATACATGATATCTGCTACTTGCTTTTAGTGCCCCGTTCCAAACTCGTAACTGGATGCCAAAACTTGTTCACAAAACGTATCTATCTAATATAATAGAATGTGCTTTTTTCTACCGCTAAATGGAAAAAAAGACATCAAAATGCAGAGAGCCGCACATAAACAAAGACAGATAAAATGTCGTTATTGTAGAGACAAGATGAATGAAATACGTATACATTATATTAGTGGGAGCGGGCGGGGCGGGGCGTAGGTACTCGCTTTCCCATGCTAACTGTTCATTATTTTTCTTATTCACAAAGGTCACAATTATTATGGACAAGGATTTTTCTAGCGGCTGAGTAGTGAGCAGGCATTAGTCACGTACGGCAGTGTGCGGGATGAGTAACTCTCCCACGGTTCTTAGACACATCGTAACACTAATCATCCTTGACTTACATTTTGAAAATCGTACCTTTTGTGTGGGACTCAGTTTCCGTGAGAACGGTATCGTTTAAATTTCACGCAGCAGCCTGGAAAGATTAATGTCGAGCTTAGAACAAAAGGATACGTTCCATACTAGTAGAAAAATCTGTCTCTCTCTGAAGCACATACACATCAATACTAATGAATAGTACCTGATTTATATCGAAAATATTTAAATGTATTGTAAATGTTATAAAGTTGGTTTAGCTTGAGAAATAAGAATAATTAAGTATTCTATATAAATTTAGTTTTTATTACATTTCTGTTTATATCTTTTGAATAAATGTAAATATACGTTTATGTATAGAACCGCCTACTTTAGCGATCTATCTGTGTTTTAACGTTTATTAAATAGACTAGGTAAGTATAGAGATGAACGAAAGCACGCGGTGTGTGTAATGTTATATACATGACATTCGTTTACCCTCTTACGTATAAAAATTGTCAGAGTTGAACAATTGATTAAATTATACCTCTCACTGTCGTTTGCATGTCAAAGAATAGAGATGTCAATAGACTTAGCAAATAGTTATCTTAAAACATATGTTAGCATTTATAAATAAGGTGGTTTATGTTTACTACTGGCTAATGTCCTAAAAGTTAGCTACTAAACAGACGGAAACATTACTATTAACAAAAATGTTATATCTCGTCGTAGAGTAGTATTTACAATGACTTCTGTTTATAATAGTTTATTAAAGGATGAAAAAAGTAAAGACAAGTAAAAATAAGGTTAGAATCCCCCTCGAGGTGACTGTGACCGCGGAGTGGGCAACCCCTTTTCCTTCTTGTGGTTAACACATCTTTGCATTTAAATAAACAATAAATCCATGGACATGTATCAGGATAGTCTGAACGACTTCCTCATTAATGTCGTATAATTTATTGAAATTAAACTGTTAAGAAATTCTATGGTAGAATTTGTTTCAACAACTATTTTGGTCTACACACTTACTGGATATATCCCACATAATTCTCTTTAATTTACTACTGAACATGAAAACCAACATATTTATTAACCAACGAGTTACATAATTCAAAAAAGAGACAACAATTGTTGTTACGCCAAAATTCATAATAGTGTGGCTGTCCCACACCTACATAAAAATATGGGAAAAACAAAGCTCCCACGAGACCGTACGAGGCGCGGCCATAATCGCACGGTCAACAATTAGTAAACAATATGTATACAAACCTAGGAAACTGTGTCCTGTGTATAGAGGAATTAGGCACTGAGCGGATGTTCATTAATCTGTAAAGTTCTTGCGGAATGCAAATAAAGACATCAAAATTGCATGGATGTTCTGTCAATACTCACTGCTCTATACTACTCTACCATAATGGTTCAATATATTTGTACTTAAAATGTGATCCCGGAATCGTTTTCACTGGACATTCTTGATCATTAAACGACTTTTTGTTTATTCATGGGATTATTGCGAACAATGACAATCTATAAAGTAGTAAGTTAACAATTGATATTTGAGGATTCTCGCTTAATATTAACGAATCACAATAAGATTTGTTTAGACATTAGTCCAATCTGTCAATTTGTGCTCGTAAATCTTATATGTTTTGAACGCATTAGTCAATGAACACATAAACATTCTAGTATTGAATATACATACACAATGTTAAAATACTAATGCCTCTATACCGCAAACCTGAAAGTTTGTCTGTACACAAAACAATGCTATTTCTCTTAGGCAGCTCTTGTCTGCACCTCTAACCTACGCCGCAGTTACCCATAGAACCATTAACAGGCAACACAATGGTCATAGATTGATACAATCACCCCTAAAGACAACATAAAGCGCCAGAGCGTGGCGACGAATTGATTAAACACAAGGGGAAAGGGTGGGAAACTATCGAAGCCACTTAAAGTGCCTATCACCAATCTACTTGACACTTGTATTGCTACGGATTTCGTTGTAGTTTTATACAGACCACATACGCTGCACTTGAAAGTTTCATTACGAGTTTAATTTACTTAGTATCATTTAATTGTTTCTTGTAAGAAGAGTAGTAAACAATATGATTTAAGTTAAATTGACTGCAAATAAACATGTTGGTCAGCCTGCTAATAAATATTTTAATGATGATAAAGGTCTTTTTTTCTCTGTAAGAACCATTTCGACTTTGTACTTAATTGTTCTCCCAATTTTGTTGTAATGTAGCATCAAATATTTAAAGTAACGAACATAAAACTCCGCATTTAATTTGCAATGCAGCTGGATCGTGACCTATGCTCTCGTATGTCAAATGCGCGTACTTATCGAGCACTTGAAGGCGACACCTCGGTTTCCCTGAAATGCGGCAAGCATCTCACTAGCACGGCTTACTAGGGACTTATAAATACGTATTTAGTATATCTATGTTGAATATACATAGACATTGACACAGGATGTAATGCAGTTTAATTCATTTCGTAGCAAGTCGTCTCACCTGAAATCTTTATAAGTAATCCTAAGGCCATACTTTTATATACCAGTCTGCTAACCAAGAGTAGAGTTCATGGTAAGGAGGCAGAACTTCGTTAGTCATTGTCAGCTTCAAAATAACTACGAATGAAATTAGGATTTCTCTCAGATTCTTACCCACGTACTAAACTAATGCACTTCTTGTTCTTAGTAAGTTAGTTCCTATTTCAACCGTATTCGGCAAGTATTTACAGACATGGACCCAGATAGGTTGACAGAGCAGTCACTTGTAGAGCGTGTTGGGTAAGGATTCAGGAAGCTAGATCACATAGAACTGTAGATACATCATTCCACATAATATGCTATTTCAAACTCGAAGAACTCTATATTTTTGTTTATTAGTAATACAAACGTATAAAAGTAAAATTAGATCTGGTTTCCATGTTTTTAGGTCGAATATGAAAACTCAAATAGAAATGTGTCTATTTTGTGTCAAAGTCAAGGATTTTATAACGAAACTCTGGACGGTGATAATCTTAGACATCATAACTATCTACACCGTCTGGCACCTCGTAAAATGTTCTAAAAGTAGTTAGTTTAAACTAGAACAATGATACTGTTTCTTTGAATTTTCTTGATTGTTTCTTTCACAAACTGTTTTCGGCCGATCTGGGAACTAGGCGGGTTTGTGTACCAATTTTACATCTATTCTGTATCAAAATAACATTTCTCAATCATGTAAAAACGTAATAAACATAATAAACATATCAAGATGCGTGTTATTATCCATTTATAAATATAAAACTAAACTCGACCTATAAAAATATCTGAGTGCGTTCGATACGTACGCGCCGTTGTCCTAATTTCATATAAAATGAGTTCGCGTAGATATGGTACCCACGAACAGTACTCGCACCATCACATGATTGCCTCATTTCTTAATGACAACAATGCTTCAGTGCGTTAACGTTCCAACACGTGTTACCTTTACTTTATGTCTTCCTTTGTAATTGTAATTTAATTAGGTCAGAACATTTTTGTTACTTAATTTTTTCAAGTTGATAATTATGTAATGTTTTATGCTACTTAATTGCCATTGTAGAAACAATCCCAATTTCGTATGTATAGATAGATCTACACACCAACATACACAGTGACTATTTCAAATGCACCACTTAAATATTTATAAAACTGCACCTTGCAGTGCAATTACTAGTTTTCACAGTCCCTTTAATCTAGCTCTACAGAGACCAATTATATGGGATTCTTTCACATTCCTCATCAATAATAGAGAAGTTTCCTTGCATGGTAATTATGCATAGCAATGGCATTTAATTGGTTATATATGAGAAAGTTATCAATCCCACCAACCCGTTAATGTAAGATACAACTATTACAGGCTGCTGTATGCCGCTATCATCTTTAAATATTATCAAAATCAAATCATTTATACTTCTAAGATTAAACAGATCTAGATTAGATACGGTTGAAACACGCTCTACCTATATATCCTCATGAATATTGCAGTAATCAATTTAGTATTTAGTAGAGCTGTCAACTTGAATGGCAGGAATGATAATTGTTGAATTAAATTCCATTTACCTAATTACTGTCACAAATGTGTTATTTTATGAAATGCGTCGGCGATTATTAACACGAAACGGTCGCAGTATCGGGAAATGCTGTATTTCTAAATAATTTATTGAGTAAGTAATATGATTAAAGGAATTCATTCATACATAGAGATGAAGTATATATTTTTGAATACATTAGATAGTGGCAGTGCTTGTGGCGGTGGTGCGTGGCGGTAGGGCGCGCGTAGGCCGGTCGGCGACGCCACATGCACGTATTTTTAACCCGTGGGGCCGGCGCGCTCAAGCTCACCTTTCGATCTATTCCTGGCTGTCTTATTTTTAAACTTTTGTCTATATTACTTTCCTTCCGTCTGCTTATTAGTGGATGATTGAGATGCGTCGCAGGGGGCGCTCTGCTCGAAATATATCGCGATGATATTTCCGGTGTGACGGTCCCCGCGACCACGTGGCAGCCGTTTCGTTGCCCGCTTTTGTCATTATAATATTTATAAATCAGGGGTGGATCCTCCCTGCTATCGAAATAGAATATTCCTTTAAATTTAACTCCGAATCTCGCCATGTGTGGTGGGACTTATCGGAGGGAAGTATTTATGTAAGATTAAAGTTGGTTGTCTTTAACCGAAAATGGATCCCACAGCTAGCAAAATAGATCGTTTGACGTAAATTAAGTTTAGTGAAACAATATTCTTTAATAAGGATCGTTTCGAGGAAAGTGGATGAACACAGAAACCAGTAAAAAGCTACATATCACTGATTATTAATTTATTTGAATGTAAATGTTTATAAGTAGTAAGGTACTACATTACTTTGTAGTAAGCAGTAAGCTCGCTACTTTAAACTCTAATTAAAATTTCTAATCGTCGTAAATTAATTGATGTTCAGCCGAGACAAATTAGCACATGCCTATGATGCGTTTTCTAAAGTTGACCAAATACGGTTGTATGATTGTTTGTTCATTAACACATGGCCATATACGTTTGTCAAGCCGATCTTAAATGGTCACAAATTAGTCGATATGACGTCTCTTGTTTACATTCCCTGCGACGCTTTCTCTCATAATAACTTGTGTCGGAGAAAAACAATCCGTTGTAAACAAAATTGAGTTGGTTTACTCGTATTCACAACGTTTTAAAAGGATATATAGAAATATTGACTCGGCACTCCAATGTGCAATCCATAGAGTTCCATTAAGTGACACTTATTGCTGAGGCTAAAGAGAAAGAACTCAAGTGGCTAAAAAATCTATTGTACGTAGTATAATACTACATTAAAGTTACATTAGATTCAACTAAGCTAGCCTACATGTAAGCTAAGACTTATTGATATATTGCCACCGTTGTATCCTGAGGTAATTCATACACATGCTGGTAGTGGCAACTCGGCTGCAGTATTACCATTTTAATTCCAAAAAGTGTGTTTGGTGACAGGAAACTAGTATGATTCAACAACATAGGAGTATCTCCACGATACAAAATATTCTCGCAAATATATAAACCTCCTTCTTTTTTTGAACTCAGTTAAAAACCAAAGTTGTGAAAGAGTCGATAACTTTCGAAGTAGTTAACAACAATCCTGTTGGTTTGCAGAATATTTTTGAAATAAGTGCCCGTAAAGTTTACTTATTTCATAGATTGATTGTACTCTCCTATGTAGAGTTTCTGCATTACTTCTACATAATAATAAACTTTAACAATGCCAAAATCTCACTCTTTTACGTACGCGTATACGGGGACATAAACTATCATCACCATCATCATCAACCTATTTTGGTCCACTTCTAAATAAACTATACTCTTCACCTATACGAATATAGATTGTAAGTAATATATGGCCATAGACCTTCCAGGACCACTTACAAATAGGTAACATACATTAAAGTTAGCGCTTGTCTTGCAGCCTGCTGCCTACCTGGAGCCATTATGTGTTTTTATATGTAAGACTTGTATCTTCGTTTAGTATTGTATTGCACTCATCTTCGCTTTTTAATTTTTAATAAATCCTCTGAATCCTAAATTAACTCTAAGTACTTCTTAATTCATTTTCAAAAATTAAAATGGTTTTCCTCTAAACTCTTTCTGCGGAGCAATGTTTCAGGCCCTTAAAGTAAATGTATTTGAAGTGTCTCACTCAATCGTGACTCTCCATTTCCTCTCCCATAATTACAATGTGATAATGTAATCAGGAAACAAATAGACGTTTCCTTCGCTGGGCGCCACATGTGAGCCGCCAGTGGCCGCCCAATCAAGTGACGTACACACACACATCTGGTGAACTCGGAACTGAGTCTACATCTGTCACTAACTACCTCCAGCTCCCAGTAACTACACCAACATCTCGCTCCCTACACTATTAAGGAACACATTTGGCCCACAAACTTCATTACGTTTTTTGTTTCATCAAAATAGAAAACGTAGGTTGTTTATGAATGAACGGCCCTTGGACGTGTCCTTGTGAGTTATGAATGATTATTATGTGAATGAATTTGTTCGGGTACGCTCCGATCTTCTTTGAATGTCGCATCGGCTTTCAGATGCCAACTTAAAATTATACTTTACTTAAACTAAGGCTTTTGGAGATTTTAATGGCAGATTTTTATAAAAACAATAATGCAGCAGTTCTGAGTTTCGCATAACATTTTCATTGAAATGTAAAAGTCTTGCAAGCTTTCTAGTTGGTACAATGTATATTTGTTTATAAATAGTAGTACGAAGTAAGCATCGTAAAGATGTTTCCTTAATGGGCGCTTAAAGTGCTTTACGCAGGTATCGAGACCGTGGCAAATGCGTGCGCGACGTGTTTCCTAAAACGAGCTACGAAAACGACTAAGTACCCTGCTTAATGGGTATCAATG
Source organism: Abrostola triplasia (assembly GCA_946251915.1). Lineage (NCBI taxonomy): Eukaryota > Metazoa > Arthropoda > Insecta > Lepidoptera > Noctuidae > Abrostola > Abrostola triplasia. The sequence goes on from OX276433.1 coordinate 7,482,441, forward strand.
TCATCATCGCAGGCCTACCATTCCCTTAATGGATTCACAAAAGTTTATTATCAGTAATTAAAAAAACAATAACATAATAGACATCCGCTTCCGTCCGGGGCTAACAAGTTGAACTAATTTTGATATCGATTGCCGACAATCTATTACGTCCCTGTAGGTCTTAGAATGTGAGTCATAGCTAGTGCGTCGAGCCTCGAGCCAGGTTCACAGTCGGCCAGTGTCGTGGGCGAAGTACAGATAGCAAAGCGATATTAGGTAAAGGAGGTCCGGGTGCGTGCAGCAGGTACTGCAGATAGAATGCGCTGAGTCCGTTCGACTGGTTTCTAACTCACTGTCGTGTGGAATGCAGCTGGCGGGCGGGGGCGCGCGGGTCGGGCGGGGTGGCGCGGGCGCATCGGACGGTGTTGTCGCAAGTGGCCGCCGCACTTGTCGGCGCGTTTGACTGCCGGAGATATTCGGCGCGGTAACGGGCCGCGGCCTTCCTGGAATTGGTTACCTGTCGCATTCCTCCGGCGGTCGTCGCAGTCGCACCGCTCGCCGCTCGCCGCTCGCCGCGCGCTGCCCGTGCCCGCTGCCCGTGCCCGCTGCCCGCTGCTTGCATAGCGATGCAACTTCTAATCGAGCTAGCGTTTCTGCAACACGTTCGACTTTGTCACACGTCCTTAGCGATAACATGGAGCTCTGTGGAATTCGTATCACGTTCTATTTATAGAGTATTTTATATTTTCCTCCAAGTATGAAACTAGCAAGCAAGTTATTCATTTTGACTAATTGTTAAAAAAAGGATATCGTTTATTTGATGGATAGAAATATATAAAATAAAATAATAATTAAATTGAAGGTATCACACGTGAATTATCTATGCGAAAAATAATAAATTAATCGATTGTTCCGAACTCTACCATCAATAATGTATTAGGAAAATCCAAGTTTCTTAAACAACTATATTTCTACATATACGTCTTCTATGTAAACATTACTGTTGTTTTATATTTACTATTTTGTAAGCCATAAAAGCATAATTTAATGAATACGAATTTATAACAAATGCAAAGTCAAAGATTATAAAAATTCCGATTTAACTTAGCCAAAAAGTATACATCAACAAAGTAGAAAAAAGGCTTTAAAAGTTTATTTAACATCTTTGTATTTATATAACTTATAAAAAACTCCTCTAAGTGTCTATTTTATCTAAAGTTCTAAACAGAGTCGCGTCCTTTATACCAGAACCGACGTTGATATCGGTTGAGTTCAAACACGGACACTTACGTCACGGGTTGTAAATAATACTTAGATGATCGTGATCAGAGAGAATTCATGATCGCAGTACGCATTTATGCGCATTTTTTTACTTTACGATTCATAAATTGATAACCTCGTCGGTGGCAGTTGGTGGGCCTCACGCACACACGCGCGCGCGAACTACGCTCTAATAGATTTTACTCACACTACCTCCCAGACATTGGTCACTCATCATCCACATTTCCTACAATTATGATTCATACACGACCAGTTTTGAACGGCCGTTGTCGTTCCGACCAGAACATTCCACGCAATGTAACATATATTGTTGAGGCCTTTGCGCGATCCTCGTAATAGCAGAAACATACCTACGGGGCGCAACTGCACATGTGTGTGTAATGTTAATGTGTATGTGTGTATTTTATATATGTACGACCATTGGTTCACGCAGCGGCGTGTGCGTAAGGAGGCCGAACTATCCGAGAAAAGTTTTCAGTGCCTGCCGATGTGGCTCGCTGAAACTGTGCCAGCTAGGTTTCTGCTATTGAACGAGATAGATAGGGGATAGTACATTCAGAATTAGAACTGGAACAAATGAGAATTGTTGTAATGATTAATTAATGGACGATTGATAAATATGTGGTGTGCGTTAGGAGGCGTGTCTGCGTGTGTAACGGCACCCTCGCGGCCCCAAGTAGGTAGCCGGCGCACGCGCACACTGCCAACCGATTAGGGAAATTGACTACGCACCTACTCGCAATCTATTGTTTTAATTGGAACCACCACGCAAATGTAAAGAGTTTTATTTTAATGAGTTACCAATCTCATTTTCCGCACACATCGAGTGTGCCTAAACTAGGTACCTACGGTTAAACTGAACCAGGAAACTTAAATATTTTATAAGGCCTCTGCATGCACATTTGTTAGAGACTTTAATCATATTGTTTCCTCCTGATAATCATACAAGTCAATTAGAAAGTCATTATTATAGCGTGACTCTTGTTAAAGTGTGTAGGAGGCCATGTAGATTGCAGGTATCATAATGTTAGACATAGTGGTCTGATTTAATATCTACGACTTAAATGTAATTAAACACAACCTAAAGATAATTTGACATCACCACTGTCTTCCAGAGGTGCACATATTGTACCGACCCACCTACTATACCAACTTGTCACCAGTAGTTATGGGTCTCAATCTCCCAATGTTATAGCTGGCGAACCTATTGCCATCAAGCAGGCGCAAATTCAGACTGCGTGCTGCAACTGAAACTTACCAAATGGAAAAACCCAATAATATTTTGCCCGACCCGTGATTAAAACCAACCACTAGACTAACGAGGCTGTACATATTATACATTGCACGTAAATGCAATTTAAAAACCATACAAAAATTATTTAAAAACGTATAGCCAATATTACTCAAACATAATAACTAAGAAATGTTTGCTGTTAGTTCTTACATCACATTTGTTTCATTACACTTTTTGGACAAACATAAAAAAATCCCAATTAAAAAATAATCAATTCTCCAAATTATAATCGGCATTATCGTTAGATAGTATTATACAATGTTATCGTGATATATTTGTATTCGTTCTAGCATCAAATTACACTAATCGTGCGACAAAAGTTATGGCTGAAATATACATCGTAAATAATTTAGTTTTTTTAATATTGTTTGGGCAAGCTGTCGTTCATTGTGGCGTTCTAAGGGGGAGGCCTTTGCTTAACAGAGGACGTCTGCCAACTGATGATGATGATGAATGTTATCTGAGTGAAATACCAGCCTACTATGTAATAAGTACCTATAAAATCCTATATTAATAAAACTATAAAACTTTTGGTTTAATTAAAATAGTTAAACGTATTACTTCTTAACCGATTTCTGTGTAACAGCACATTACATTCAGTAAAAATTAAAAAAAAAATAATTAAATAAAATGATATTCTAATTTTAATTGCACTAGGCGCTGAACTTAAGATCGTACCGAAACAATGAACAACTGTTTTTAAGCACATCAGGAAGAACTTACTTAATTTTAAATGTGGAATATGAAACAAAATGGTTTGATTACAAGTCTAGCCATAGTTACCTGCATGCGGATATCTATCAAGTTTCAATACTTTGCTTTTAACTGAAAATTATCCATATAAATACATACCTATGTAAATTATAATATCACATCAATATGTGTTTTTCGCTATTCATAACAGCTATGTACTTAGGTATAGATATGATTATGAATAAGTGTTCATCTTAGATGACTCACGCCATCCTCCACCAATAACTTCCCTACACGATTGATAAAAATATTATCATTATCTCACTATGTACAAGTAAATAATTTGTACATAAAAGATATAAAGGTAGGCGGGAAGGCGACTACCGATTATGCAGACGTATTGTTGTAAACGATAGCATATTTACTTACTATCATTGTATCGAATACCTAGAGATAGCGCGAAAATTTGCAAATGTGATCTATACCTACATGTTTGCGCAGATAATATCAGATACTGTGCGCAGACCGACCAATAATGCAGGTCTTTGTATTCTAACACGAACCTAGAACTTATCTCGAGATAGGCAAGACATAATAGATATTACAGTAGGTACTGAACGGCAAGAATTTCTAGTAAAATTATTTGCTTTATTGGCAGTATTAGGTTTGCTAGTTAGGTACTGTTTTTATGACAAGGTGTCACTATCACTTAATTATGATGTAAGACGGCAGGGAATAGGGATGTTATGATAGCACCAACACATTTTAAAAGACCCTTTCGTCATCATGATCATCAACATCAGCTGGAAGACAAAGGCCTTTCAAACCGGATAAAATCTACAAAAATATGTAGAGAAGATGTATCCATATCCCTAAAACATTGTTATTTTTGGTCTACACTGATGTTTATATGTAACTGGTTTATTTGCTATACATAGAAGTTCGATCCTAAGGGCGTATACCTTGTGCCTTGTCAATCTTATACCATTGCCCCTGTTAATATAAAATGAAATTTAAAGGAAACTAATGACTCTATCTGACTGTTCTATGCAGGGTCGTTATAAGCTGAAAGTTTTGCATATTATATAAAAATGGAGTAGTAGAAATATGAAGAAAGTCTCGTACTGGTATTGTCTGTGCGGATGACACCAAATACATCTGCACAAACATTGCGTAAATTAGCGCGATAGCCGCCAATCACAATCACGCTGCATGACGCGACGCTACTTATCGTCCAATGATAGACGTCTATGTCGACCTGTTTATTTCACTCCTTTGCAAGCTACATTATTTTTTAACTAAAATGACTGAAACCTTCTTTTATTATTGATAAGCACTGCGCCTTTCATCTAATTGAAATTGTTATTATTTCGGCTGTTATCTGTACCACAACTACAGACAGGGAGCAATGTAGCGACGTTAGGGTGCTGAGCGGCGTGGCTCCAGTGTCTCCGGTACACTGCTTAGCCGTTATATGAAGAACCTTCTTCTCGGTGTTAGTTTTATTGTCCAAGTGTACCAAGAAACATAATATGTAATAACTAATTTCGTAGGTAGAGTCTCTCCCGATATTAAGTTCACTACTCAACAGCTCGTTATAAATTGTTATGGTATAAAAATGAAGTTGGTACAAGCTTAGACTGCATTCTATTTTGTGACTAAATCACTATCTTCTTTGTATCCTTCAATTATAATAAGACTGGTGCATACGAAATTGTAAGATGTTTCTACTTAAATACAATTGAATTGCCCCCTTTAGACAAGTGGCAAAATGCTTATTGTTAATGTCTCGACTATGATTCTACGACATTCATCCTATTCGATTTGTATTTGTCACGTGTTTGCCACTTTACTAGAGCCAAGTTCTTCAAATGTCTTAAAAATATGAAATGGAGATGTTATTGAATGAGCTAATAATATCGAGAATAACAAACAAAAATGTAATGAATATTATACAACAAGGAAAACATGATAGTTCGGTATTGTTAGCAACGTAGTTATTTAATAGTTCGCACGGCCATCGTCCGCGTCAGCACTTGCTCATGCTATAGGTATTTAGCTCCCGTACCTGTGTTACTTGGAAGTGGCTTCCACGTGCAACCTCTACCTACCTACCACCGCTACCTACTCGATGGTATCATTTTCCTCTACTCACCCGCTTACAATGACAATATATTTTTCCTTTGTCACCAAACTATGCATTTTGTTATCGGGTGTACCCGAATCTACTTTCAACGGATTCTAAACCTTACTTAACACCGATAAAGTACCTTTTTGTAATGTTTATCAAATATTTGGCAGCAATGGTATAAAACATCGTTATCGTCGCATGTGGAACACGTGTGTCTAAACTCTATTTCCGCCCTTCGCTTCCCTTGGGTAAGCCAAGGACAGTAATAAACGTCTTACTTAATTACTGACGTTATAATTAACGAAGAGTTCCTATTAAGTTATTCGGTAATCGAATTTAAACCTTATTTGTAATCGCAAAAAATATATTATGCTAAGTTAGCGGTCGGTCGAGAAATATTAAAAAGATTTGGCAATGTTTTATAATTTTGGGAACTACAACAATCGTTAAAAATGTTAATAAAAAAATTAATCAGATTAAAATTAATTTAATACACCTTTGAGGACTACAGTCACACACCAAAGCACCTTCGTTACACCTAACTTAGATAGTCCATCTTCTACATATATATTAATGATGTAGGTCTGGTTAAAACGTACAGGTGGTAGGAGGTTAACAGGTGGCTTCGCTAACACTAGGTTTATGTTAATAAAAATAACATAAATAATTTTAAAAAATATTGTCCAACAGTTATTGCAGCTACACAAATGCAAAACTTCTCGTCGTTGCGTTATTAATAGTCAAATAAAATTCCATCTGTTATACGAAACCGACGTGATCGTGACCTGGCCGCGATAAAAACAGCTAAAATATTAATTTAATAAATGCATAAACACGCATGGCTCACGTTATATTGACGGAAGAGCGAGCATTCCTTACGACACCTTGTAGACACGTGTAAAGGTGCAACGAATAAGTACTCTATTAAAAGTATGCGGCGCGTGCGCACAATCCGACAGTACCTACTCATCGAAAACTAATTTCTTCATCAAATAAGAAAAAACAACCACCTGGCCTGTTTATTGGTCTTTATTTAATTTATTATTCAGTTAGAATAAAACGCCGTCAAAATTCCACTCGGCACCTGCACGTAATAAATTAAAAAATAACAATTGCCAAGGCAGTGGCTCCCGTTCCGGGGTCAAGGAACCTCCACCCCTTCCTTCTACCCACTGTATGATAATTAATTTTATCCACATCGTATAAATAGGCACTTGAACTACACACGTACCTAATCTGCATCCAGTCCGTTCGTTTCTTTTGTAAGCGCTGGCTAATCTATTGTGCCAAGTTGCGATGTTTTGCCAAGCATGTTAATTTCTGTAATTATGTTGTAAGAATGCGCGCGGGAGTACTTAATTTTCTTATAATTGCAATCCGAAGTTGAGAGATCAAGGAACAAAGGCTTCCTCGCATGTCTTCTGATTTTTTGTGATAGCTTGTTAGTGGTGATGTTGAGAGATCCCTATCCTGTGTTCTTTAGGTAAAGACGATTGCAATGCGCCTCAACTATTATTTTAGTTGAAATCCGATATAATTTATTGGATATAAGTGTCAATAACTAAATGTTTTTTAAACCTAAAATATATTAGAATTGTCCAAAAATCTTGTCAAGTAGCCATTTTGGGTTAGTCCCTGAGTACCCCAATCCCCGAGTACCCCGTCCCGGAGAAACCCGATTTATTTATTCGTATTCGGGGTTCTCCGGGACGGGGTACTCGGGGATTGGGGTACTCAGGGACTAACCCGCCATTTTAGTATTTAGAAGAACGGTATAGAGCCTTTAATAAATACTAGTTTCCGAATAGACTTTAATATTTAAATAACTGCACGTTCTAGTCTGAACATTCTAGTCTAGTTTTTCAGGTACTAATGCAAAATTATCAACCTATCTTATCAGCACCTTTGCACCACCCTAGAGGCGTGCAAGACCTAAAGTTCCGCTCGCTCAGCTTTCGCTCTACAGTGCTCTTAAAACTTACTTATCAACTACCTACATAAAAATATCATCATATCATTGTAAAGGATAACAAAGGCGAACCCTTTTTTCATAGACATTAACAATGTTTTACTGGGCGATGTTTGTGGTAACTGGGAACTAACTAAAATGTATAGCACTTAACGATTCCATACGTATTTCATATGAAATGCAATGAAACATAGAATACACCTTGTGGAGGGTTATCATAATACGCCATTCAAGCTGTTCTGATAAATTCCTTGGTTATCTATGTTTGCCTAGCTAGTTTCCTGCAACTAAACTTTTCACTAGAATTTCCATTTCACACGAACTGTCACTAGCAATGTTTGCAAATACCTACTTCTGCAAAAATATTTTGCACTTTTGTAAGCTGTAAGTAATGATTCCCCGAAAGTCTAATAATAATGAGCTAATAAGCGAAATGCCCTGTGGAATGTTTTAATAAAGCTGTTTGGTGTTGTGTGGCGCGCAAGCGCAGTTGGTGGCGCAGGCGTCGTGGAGGCGGTGTGTGCGCTCGCGCCTCTAGGATTAGTTCTTGGAATTCCGGGAATCTCACCCACGGCCCGCCGACGCCACTGATAACATTCTTTGGCCCACCGCACCATATACGTACACATCCGAAAACATTCCCTATTGTATTTATTTTTCGATATAGAACTGTTTCTCGTTTATTTATTCGGATTTGGATTTGGATATTTTAATTTGAATTTATTTAAACTGTTTCTAGAATTCTGGTACCGGTCGGCTATGATGGCGTACCATAACGGCAAACCTTGTATTGAATATATGAATAAAAATTACCTATGAAATCGGATCATTCTTACTAAATTATCGTCTAACTAGCCGTCGATCGCTCCTATCGAGTGCATGATCTGGGAAGCCGAGCACCTTCTACCGCTAGCGGCTGACCCCAGACCGGTGTAAAAAGAGGTCTTACAAAAGAGGATTAATTAATAAAAACATAATTTTATTGTAGACTGTAAAATATTATTTATTTACAACCTTAATCGTCATGGCAGCTATAAAGTTAGGGAACAGTTCTTAAAAGTAAATTAATTAATATTATTTAATTTAAGGGTAGATACGGCTACGAAATGGTGCGATTATTTACTTTTAAATGTTTAGCTATAATTTACTAGATAGGTAAACTAATAATAATTAATGTTTATATTATGAAAGCTCATTATTTAAGGATAAAATTGAAAAGACTATAGATAGGTAGGTATACTCTATATTAAGGATGGAAACGTGTAATAGATATAGGTACGTATGGTATATGTATGTCACTTGGGTAGACACTTGGTAAATGTTAAATTGTTGCAACTTTCTAAGCAACGTCCTACAGGTGATAGGTACCGCCTAACACCTACGCAATACTCCTATGGTCACCTATAGTTGTTATCAAAAATTTTCGGACTTATTATTCGTTGTTAAGAACCGCTACTTAGCCCTAAGACTAATATTTTGCTAATTGCTAGGAACAAAACGATTGAAATTTGTACTTGATACTTTCAATTTTTCAATTGATTGACTTACACGGGGTAATTCAGATTATACTAATGACATTATATTACTTTTGATTGTGAACCATACCTATACCTACACCCTCTTATTCATAAACAAGGATTATACCGGCATTAGCTAAACCCTGTATTAAGTCTTTTGACATCTCTACTCTTTGATATGCAAACGACAGTGACGGGCATAATTTAGTCCATGGTTTCAGTTGACAGTTTTTTCTATGAGTAAGGGGGCATAATATATGTAGGTACCTAAACTAAACAGGAAGCAATAATTAGAAAAAGCTCTACAACAAACTATTATCGAAGCGACGAATAATTTTTGCGACAAACAAACTCTACATAAATATTTTCAAGGGAATACAACTTCCCAAAGAAAATTGATGCAAAGGAAGCACTAAGCTTCTTAAAAAATCCTAATATACAAGCTATACCCATCGTTTATTATTTAAACATTTAATTTCAATACTTTTAATTATTTAAATTCAATAATTACTTAGTAAAAATAAATATATTCGGAAATATCAGCATCTTGGATCTCTACATTAAATTAAAGTTCGGGGCGCAAACCTGCTGCGTTTGGGATTGGCTTCCAATTAAATACACATTTATATCCTGCACGGTTAATACAAAACTGGTAGTAGGATCGGGTGTATATTTTGCAATTAACATGCATAAATATTTTTAAATAAACCACTGACTTGATGCTGTTTTGGCGTCGCGCCGCCGCAGACATTCCCGATTTCTATAATTTATTATTTTTCGCGTTCTTGGTATGAAACCCAACTTTTTACACACTAAACGCAATAACTGAATTTTCATCTTCAATTTTAATTGGTTTCTGTACATCTTATAACGACAGAAGTTGCGGGTTCGACGTTAAATTTACTGTGAGGTCGGAAAATTTTCAACAATTTTCCTCGTGATACGCGCGAATATTTCCTAGCTTTTATTTCACAAACGTGATGTATAGACTTGCGCCTACGCATCGACAGTAAAAGGTTCAGGGTGAGAAAGTTTTTTTTTAACACTTATGTGTGAGTGCGAGGGCGCAGTGAAGCCGCCGCCCCGCGCCCGCGTCGCCGCCGCCTGGGCGGGCCCCCGCGCGCATGCCTTTACGCTAATACAAACGTAGTTACAGCAAATTTTACTGTGCAAATGGGTGACACAGGATATGTTTTAGCAAAATAATTTATAAAAAATCGATTTCTTTTTCTTTGGTTGAAAATAGAATGCTCTGAACAAATGTAGAGTTCGAACGCAAATATTTTATTCCACAATGTTGTGTTCTCGATCTATTTCGACTCATGTAAAAGCGCGCTTTGACAGCTTTCTAAAGACGTAATGCAACCCTGGAACAAAGTCCAGGAAAATTGGTGAAAATTTATCAAAGTCCGAATAGCGTCCGATAGAGTGCGAATATTTGAGATTTTTTTTCCATGTATTCCAAAGGTGCATTTGTATTAAGGGTGGTCGGTCTGAGGGCGGGTGGTATGCGCGGGGGCGCCCACACCCTAAACGTACACAAAATGAATACGTTTTTCGTAAGAAAACTAGGTTTATGGCATAGCGGGTGTACAGTGGTGTGCGTGTAAGAGGCGCGGCGATTGGCCGCCGCGCGGCTGTGTGTGTGCGCGCCCCCGCTCGGCCTCTCACCATACCTACCGCGCGCCGGCGCGCGCGCGCCGCCGCACCACATCCATGCTACTCACACGTACACACACATACACAGTCGCGCGCGCATACAACCTGCGCCAGTTATTTATATCATTTAATTTATTTAAATTTAATAAAATTATTTTTTCCCACAAAGATAAAATTAAGTTAACTTACTATTTTTTTATTTTATGTGCATTATAAAGCATACAAAATTTTTGACATAAAATTAAATTTATTGTAAGAGTTTATTAAACATAATATATCTAAGTAGTTGTAATTAAGATTATTTTTTATGATCAACGCCCCATGGAGACATAATTATATTCCAATACCTCCAAGAAATATGAGATATTTTGCTATAAAATCAATATTTTATCAAAGTCAATGTGTTGCTTAAATAGTTGTTTCAATTAGTAGTACTTAAATGGTTAATTGTTTCTTGTAAACATTATATATTCAGGACAAGTTCTACTGAATTTTTCTAACTTTGTTAATAGCCTCAATGGTTAAAAATAATGCTAAAGTAGGCTAATAAGAGAATATATTATTAATTTTAATATAAAATTACTCAAATCTTTTGTCAGTTAAATTGGTAAAAGAATAATTTGCTTAATTTGTTTATGTAAATTTAAATTAGGCTTTCTTCACTAATTTTGTTACTAATAAACTGTGATCTAAACTAGTTTATATCTAGTAATTCAACCTTATACATACCTATATCACAAACAGACTTGGGTAAAATAATTTTATAATAGAAAGAACAATCAACTATCACACACAAGCTAGTTTAGAGGACAACATTCTTCAATGAGAGTTCTTTCTATCCTTTCTGACGTTTTTGGATATAAGAATTATCTAGATACTACATTACAGTAGGTAATATTATTTCATTGCATTGGGAGAGTCATAAGAAATTCACCGGACAAGATAAAATTACTAAGGTAAAAACTTGCAGCCATGTTAATTAATAGGCACACATCAATCAATTATATAATTAGCTACTAGTTGACCGTACATATGGGACCACAGCCCGATCATTACCCTTAAACACCCCTCAATTAAAATAAACAGTTTGCTAAAAGCCTCTTGCGGGATGTTACCTTAACCGTTTCTTTTTTTATCCAATTATTCAGTAGGGTCGTTTAAATTGGAATGTCCTTTAGCAGTATAATTGTAGGAGGTAGCACTATAATAGGATACACTGGGCATCTATTGTCCTAAACTGTAATTTGTACTGTAGGCCGCAGCTACTCTTACAAGTGTTGTGGAGTGAGCCTGCTCGCTGCTGCCTCCGCCATCTTCCATTTATTCCTTGACAACTTAGTAACCATGGTATCGGTGTTTTCCATACACCGAAATTCTAGTTCAGTTCTTTCATAGTTGTCGTATGCTGTTCTACAGAGTTCTCGACTATAGTCTATCTCTAAAGTCTTACAGATACAATCAAAAGAGTAACATTCGTCTGTTGTATATGGTAGAGTCATTATTGAAGCCAACATTGTCCAAATAAGTTCATTGGTAGAGCTTCACTGCAGCCCGTAATAAGCCGACTGGACTAGAGAAACACTACGTTGTCATGGAAGTCAAAAACAAAAACTTTAATGGCAGTTTAAATTACACACACATACAGAAAACCGCAGTTATATTCGCTGAAACAATACTCGGAGGTCTTCCCCTTCATAAAGAGTGCCTATACACCCACATTTTGTTGTTCATATAAGTCGCATGTACTAGGGGGCGAGCCCATTCCCGTTCATCGGACCTAATGTTTTGGTTTCAATTATGACGGTGCATTAAAGCTTGTGGTCGACTGTGTAGTCTGTAACTAATAGGTGTCAACTACCAGCTCTACCGCTAAAATTGCTAGGTTTTTATAGAGGTTATAAGCAACGTGATTTTACAGTATATTGTAAATTGGACAGTTATGAAAGGCGATATACAAATAGACATGTCTTGCATTTTCCTTGCTTCTCACTTGCATTTTCATTGGCATTTACACATGCAACCCGCACTGTCCCTTTAATAGTTTGTTATACAAACGAACAATAGCCCTTACCCAATTGTGTTTAGGGTCGGAACTGTATGACTTTGTTGTTCTCTATCAGCTGTTTCCCTGGAGCACGAAGTAGCTGTGTAATCATGACGCCGAAGATTTATACGATCCTAATTAGCTAACAATGCAATGTTAAGACGAGTTTAAAGTAATTTTCTCTTCTTTATATCAGAATGAGTTAATTGCCATTTGGAAACGGATCATCGGTGTAGAGTCTGTAGAGATTGGCCAGCCATCAAGAATAGTAGTAAGGTTGACTGTACCCCGACTAGTGGTGATTCAACTTGCACTCAGGGATCCACAGTAGAATCAATAAAGTTCCTTTATATTTATAAAACTATATTTACTTAGATTTTACAGTTGTTTTTATCTAAACTCTGTTTGGAAAAGTGTTCACAGGACGCGATGCATTAATGAACAGAAGATGCAACTGTGTGTTTTAAGCTTTGGTTTACCTTAAACAAGTAATCTTAGACGCATCGATGCATAACGTTATATTAGGTATTATAATTTTGTTAAGTATTTAATCCTTCCCTTTTTTGCTTTTAGTCAGTGTTGCAGTCTAACTTAAAACTTTTGAGAGAAACTAATCGTCTTTAACGTCTTGTTGTTTTCAGAATAGCCTTCCTTATTAACTTAGTGATTACAGATCCTCGGTCCTAGGGATCAGTATTTGAATTGGCTCATAGATATGCAGTTAATAATATTATAAAGTAAATATAGAATATTATTGACTACTCATAGCACAAATAGCAATATTTGTACTGAAAATACTTAATTCTTCTACCTTACGAATTCTTCCTTCATATTGCCACAAAATCTTATTTCGTTATGACTCAGCGAATATTGTATGAGTCATCTAAGGATAAGTTTTTACGATGTTCATGACCCTAAGCAAACAGCCACTTCTTATGCATTAATGCAATGAGTAAGCCGCATTGATTATAATAAATAATCGTAGCCAACGTACTTCATAAACCTTAGGTATGGAGGTATTACTGTTTTCTGTCCGTTACTGTTTCTGGTTATTCTTTTACAGGATCTAGGAACTTTATCAAATGAAGTCTGGAATACTCTTTTTTCCGCGTATCTTTATCTTTTATAGATAGAGGTTTGAAAGCAGACGCTCTCCCTCAGTCTAGGATATCTACTGTTGCGGAAGCGTACAATAAAGTTAGGTATGAGATACCTTACATAATGTGAAAGATGTGTTGTTTCAGAGTTTGTCTAATTATATGACAGTGTAGACAATTATAGTTATGGTTTATTATATTGGAAAATATTTCTTTAAAGTAATTTCAGCTTATAACATAGGCATCCCATTTAAATTTCCTTTACTAATTTCCTATACAGCGCGCATACAATGTAAGTCTTTTTGTTGAAAAAAAAAGTAACAAAGTCTACGCCCCGAGTACAGAATACATTAGTATAACCGGATTACAGTGGTAACACCAATATTTTGCAAATGAAAACGTGTCGATTGTAGCGCGAGACGAGCGCGTGGGTTTTCCTTTGATTTTCTCAAAGAGCGCGACACACGCGACACCTGCGCACACAGCGGCGGCGCTTGCGCAGCTGTCACTACGTCATCAAGTAATTCAATTATTGTAATCGATTAATTGCAAACTGTCAGCCCGGCGGCCCGCTTCCACTGTTTCTGGAGCACGGAACGGGGGCCCAGCCTCGATATACTCGGGCTGAGCCAACGCCGTCTAGAGCGACGCATCCTTGCGACAATCCGCAAATATTAGCACCAAATATGTATTCATGTCTATTTATACTCATATATGATTCGCAAGGCTATAAGCTATCAATTGCTTGTCTAGAGTCTGGGGTTTACTTTACTGAAATGTATTATGTTTTTGTTTCAGTTGTTTTTGCAAGACTGTCAACGCGTGGTAAGTACTTATACAATATGATATCCTTTAATTTTTCCTTTTAAAATACGATATAGTAAGATATTATCTAACATTTTGCACAGGTAGGTATGACTTTTTAAACGATAAATCATTTAAACAAATTCCAAATTCATTGTTTCTTAATCGAAAAGGAAACGCACTTTAGTAGCGTCTAATCGATTCTTTTAATACGCTTTGTATCCTATACATCGTCGTATGTGATTAGTAGATCAGTTTAAATCGTACGAGTGTCTACTAATTATGCGCAATCGAAATAGGTCGGTGATAATTGTGATGCGTGCGCGCTCACGGCGCAAACGTCGTGGTCATCATTGTTTGCTGCCACCTCGACGAATTAAAGCGGCCGACAACGAGACCGCACGATTATAAGTGCAACTACATCGCTGCGAAGACCCTTAAATAGTTAAGTACCCGGCAATTGAAATGACTGGCACTCACTTTACCTACGTTTACACACCACTACCTGATTTCATGTTGCTCAAAACGATCGTCAGAAGAACTTGAAGTATGATCCTAACTTACTTTTCTTTTACGCAACTCGCATGATTACCATCAAGCGAGTCGCGAGCAATTCATGAAAATATCCAACATCCGGGTCATCATTTTCGTGTCACTCCTGACATCGTATCCGGGTGAAATTATTCATTCGTGACTCATATGAAAACGGCTTTACAACCGACACTTAAGAGTTAAGTAATAGGTATTATCTATTGAAGTAGATCAATCCATTTTAGTATTTATTATAAAGGTATAAGATTGATATTTGATTGGTTGCGTACACTGATATCTTCTTCTCCCTACATTAAATAATTTTCATTAGGACCACCGCCTTACATCCGGTTGAAACAATTTTCGTGAGTCAAGATGCTAGTCGCCGTACCTTATCATATTTGTTTGAATTGTAACAACTCGGATAGATAACGCTAAAAATATTGGATTGAACAGAGATTTCGGTATCTATAGGTAGCGACTTCGATAGTGTTTATATACGCCACTTAACGGAGTTACCGGTTAGAAGTAGGTTTAACGATATAGATAATAATAGAAATGTACAAGTCGAATGTTAAACGGTATTTTCACTAGAAGCACTTGACAGTTATCAATGTAATAGAATAAATGTTAGGAATTCAGGTGGTGAAGGTATCGTAGCTGTCAATGTGCGACCAGCTAGTAGACCTCGAGGAGGATGCACTGTTTACTAAAATAGCATTATAGAGCAAAAACACAACGGCCTTTGATAAAAGAGGTTAACCAGACTGACACAAATTGATTTTTTTATCATAAAAATGTGACGCAATTTCACAAGTCCGTTACTCAATTTACTTGTTATCTGTTACATTAACGTCAATTATATCGAGATGTAGCGCTCTAACCGCTCTCTTGCTACCGGGGTGACGCACAGAATGCCCTTTAACAAAAAACCGATGTGCCACATTGGAATTTCTCCTATATTATTAGTTAACAAACCCAGTTCGCACGTAGAAACAAAGATAACTTCGTGACCCAAAGAGATATTCATGATCGTCCCCATCCTAGCACATTTAAAACCACGTTAGATAATGTTCTCCTGACCGAATATCGGTCTTGGTAGCCTATCTCAGCTGAGACTAGACTAAACTAAGCGGGAGATATTATATTTTACAAGTATGCGCGCAAACACAGGTGCACCCTCCATTCCCTTACCCCATAGACCGATTGGTCTCTAGATCAACAAGACTGGCGAGAGATCAGGCGCAGGACCAACATCTTAGAGTGCCTAATCAAAACTACGGTAGTTACTACTCGCATAGATGAAATGCTACTGTAGTTTCACAAGTGATTTAAACAGAGGTAACTACCAGCTTACCTCAGAAAGCTAGTCACGTGTTATAAGGTTGAACCTCTCGCTATCAGACTTGTGATATGTTCTGGTATTACAATAGCAACTCTGGGCATGTGGCAATTAGACTCAGGAATCATTCACACTGTATAAGGAGATTAGCTTATTAGTAATTAAGCATACAGGGCCTTTACCACGAACTCTTAATGCAGAACATTTTCCGTGGTGGAAGCGAGACAGCGCTACGTGTGGTGTAGTGTGGCGTCTCGTTTCCTCTAGGTAGAATATCCTGCTTTAAGAGTATATTGTAAGGGGGCCGGTGGCCGCCCTATTGGCTCTTCCCTTACCACATAAAAATCTTAATACAGTTATTAGTAGAATGTGGATAAACAGAACCACATCCTTTACAATTCGTTCAAATAATATTTCCTGTATTACTTAACACAAACAATTACAGCATTAAAATGCATTTTTTCTTTACCCTGTAAATCAACCTGCCTAATGGTCTAACGACAAACGCGGAAGACAACAAACTACAATGATTATATACATATAATACATATTCATAATAAGTGCAATCTAACATTAACATACCTAACTGAAGGAATATTCTATCAATTATTAATTAGCGATATCACAGAGCTATTGACGTACATACTTGAAGAATATCACGGAAAAAATTCCAGGAAATATACCGGGATGTGGCTGGTTTTCCCCTCAGCACTCGCGATACCATTAAAGCAAGAGCTGAAACCTTACGATTTTCCTTTTACGTATGATAAGCGCCCGATTAGTAGCTAAATATATACCTATGACGATAGTTACAACTGAAATTTGTGGCAATTTCTATTTCTATCTACTACTGTTGGAGCTCAACATTCACTAACTTTTCCATTTCTTCCACCTCCTGCTTTTACCATTTCATTCTAACGTTCTGAATCTAAACTTATTTAATATGGGAAGTAACGCGAACACAAGTTTTTTATTTCGGCTTGACGTGTGTGTATATGCGACCACGGCCGGTGCAACCCAGTCGAAACGTCAAGCAAAAATTTATAAGCTGTGTTCGCGTTTATCCCGTGTTGTAATTATTTATTATAATCATGCAACGCGATAGTTTAAAAGTTACATATTTAAGCTGATTATGCTTCATAACATAATAAACATGAATAAAGCATGCTGCATATGTTGCTTCTTGTCCGAAACTTCGTATCTAGTGAGCAGGATAACTCGCCAATGATTTGGCTTGTATGGCGTTAATGCCTAACTGACTTTATCGAGTCTACAGCCCATAACGTTATCGAAGCTGAACAAAATACGTAATAAAATTATTCACTTTGTAAATAAGGAAGTGCGGTTCCCGTGTTCATCCCAACCATTGCTGCTTGGGCAACACTGAAATCGTTCTTATTTAATACATGCACTCGCATTTAATACACCACATAAGAATAACATAAAGCAAAATAGTTCTATTGAATTGTATTAGAATTGACCCCTATTTTGTTTTCGTTCAAAATTCAACTCATCTTCCATTAATTCGATACATTCACGTTTGATCGGTGAACGCCGTCTTGCGACACGCACAGGAAGCGATTCTCCATCCGCAGCCCGCGCCATACCGACTTGCATGCACATAATTATCACAATAGAGGAATACATTATGTCCGACACTCACCCCGCTTTGTGTTGACATCAACTATGACCAAGCTCTGGGCGGACCAAGTGGATCCTGCATGACGCATGCATCAACATCATACAACACACATCCGATGGCTCACGCACAGTGACAAGCTCTCAACTCATCTCTCATCTGCACTAAAGTATTCCCTTCCTTTGAGATATGTTCAACTTCCGTAAAGGATGATCAATCGATTTTCATGTTTCCTCTCCGATCTTACATCGGCTTTGAATCAGTCTAGTTTCAGTCATAAATCAATTTCAAGTGCTTCCGCAATAAATAGCCTGCAATGTTGTACTAAAGCGTCCAACACGGAGGCATGGGCGACTCAGTCAACTAGGTGGCCGGTTATTAGTGAAGTACATTACATAGGGGAGCGGACGCCATCGCAACACATCAAAGCACTATCGACTTCCGGCGTAGACGCGGGTTATCGGGCGACCTCCGAAATTCCCGGCAATTAGCTTGCGCGTGCGTCCCTTTCCTCCCGCCCCTACTCGCCACTTCCGCTCGCCCAACCGACACCTTCGAAAGCAAACATGTTTATAAAAATAGATATCGATGTCGGATTTTGTTTGACATGCTTCTGTCTCTTAATGCCAAATGGTATCAACCTGCTCGCAATACCATTATCCCTTTGTAACATTAAAACTTTAATATTTATATTTTTCTTTTACTAATTATGTTGTTATATTTTATCATAAGTGATAGCTAACCTAGATTCTTATGTTTTTAATTACCTACTCTGGCTGTTTATAATTCGTATCACCGTGTATGTTTCCAACAAAGGACTTTGAACTTTCTTTGTCATCAAACGTACAGCACATTCCGACGCTTTGTAGAATTTGTCACTCCTTCATTCAAGTACCATCGTGTAGATAAGGCAATAAACATAAAAATAAACTAGGTGCCTTAACTGTCTGAAGGCATTATCTGAAGAGTGCGGTAGGTACGGTTGGCCACTAAATAAATACGTAGAACATGAATGAACGTTTGCTCGTCGGATCGAGTCGAGCGCGCACTTCCGGCGACATGTAATAAGGACACCACACGATACCGACGATACAATTTCGAAACGGGAGAGTCTAAGGAGGTCACCGGATAAGATTACGGTTAACTGTGTAAACAAACCGTTTACATTGATAACTCGTTAGAATTTCTGCGATGGCGCCTGTGACGTGCCACAGTCAATGGATTTCGTTGGTCGATAAGCACCCTCGTCGAAACATCGGCGATAAATGATGTCATGAATGGAACCCTTTATTTGCAGGTCAAGTTAGATACCATTGACAAAAGACGTCCGGCCAGGATCCCTTCCGTGAACGTGGGCTTTTCACCTGGCCGTACTCATGCTAACCATGTTGAATTTGATTTGCATTTTTCGAACCCTCAAATATTTGGTCTCATCCAAAGAGAAGAATGGACGTATTGTCATCTCGACCAGAAGCGATGCTGTGACTCTATTTGAATCCTTTAGGGTTAATAATGGCCAGTCTTAGACTCAATTTGTAAATGAACGGTTAAAATACATGATACGTGTGTTCAAACCGCGATGTAGGGAGTTTAGACCCTTTATAACCGTCTACAATAAATTTTACTTGTTCATCTGCGATATCAACTTTATCAGCAGAACTCATATGGAGGTAACTTGGCCAGTAATGTTGGTCCAGGTATCGCTAATTTAGAATTTTCGCGACATTGCAAGAGCAACGAACAATGAGGTATTCTGGCCCAGGCTCTGGCTGGGTCAGGCTACTGAAAAACAATTTCAGCAGTTGGGACCTAGGGATCAACGCTTGGTAACTAAGCGCCCGTATTGTCTTACTGCAGGGCAAAGGCCTCCCTTCCGTCCTTCCCCTTGTCCCTGTCTGCCGCTCTCGAAGCCGGTCTTTTAGATAGGAGTTTCGGCTTGCCTCAATTTAATTATCATTTTTTTATGCAGTGACCAAAAAATGGAAATCATCAAATGTATAAGAAACTTAATAGACAAAGTTACTGTGCTAGTTGTTACATTTTTATATGAGGGCGATTATTCGTTCCAATAGTTTGTGATGACATAGAGGAAGCATCTTAAATCATTTTAGACTAGTTGCACGTATGCATGTGCGTATGTTATTACGCAGTGGCATCGGCAGTTCAAAACAATCATTTATTACAAAGCTATACGCACTGATTAGGTGATGTTCGTGCAATCCAAACAAAACCTTATATCACACAATATAAGGTGTATTTTAAGATGATGATGGATAGCTAACACAACGAAGAATGCTACAGATTGAGCGCGAACCGGGGACATCCAAGTCCGTAATCCATTTTATCAATTGCGTAGGTAAATGTCGTATATTTTGCACCACACAATGAACCGTTTAAAATATATCGCGCTGTGTGTCACACACCTATGCATGAATGATACTCTCGAATAACGGACATTGTAGTTTGAATGATACATTATTTGTTAGATGATTCAGCTCGCAGCGATGTCAAAAGTCAACCGGGTCGTGTCCTGCAAGTTTTAGCGGAAATCGTTACCATATTGTACATATGTGTCATTATTTTGCATGATCAATGAATCAAAGCCACATATGAAATAAATGGAGTAAATGACTAATACAATTATCCACCTATTCATAAGTGGTTTGCAGGACCTAAGTTTGGACCATACCGCCATTATTCATGTATGACGTACCTATATTTGATATTACCTTATATTGTGAAATATTTGGAATTTGGAATTAATTTTGGGTAAATAAAAAAAAGATTTCACAAAATAAGTACTGTGACGCATCACGACGCTTTATCTTGGTCAAATATAAAACACTACACATATTAATAAAAAGGGAAACTTTAATAAACATTTCATAAGCATTAATAACATAACACTGACAATGCCGGTCGTTATGAATGTTAACTGAACATAAATAATGCGATTGTTTATTGCACCTGTTAGTTCACTGCATGCGGCACTGTGTGAAGAACATTACTACTTATATTTTAATCTGATAATAAAAATTAAAAGCACCTTCGTTTCATCAAGTTCTTGAAAATTATAGAAATAACAAATAACTGTAGTTGTTTTCGACACTCTACATTAAAACCTTATCAAGTTAACTATCACGCACGCAACAAATGAATGGGACAGTTGAACTTTTTTTTGTGACATATTTTCTTTATCGACAGCACAAGAGTAAGAATTCATGTTGGAAATATTTAATGGGGTGATAATACAATTCTATGTGCGTTACATTTTTTAGAGCGTGTCCATGTGTGCGTCGCTGGTTGTTAGTGGCTCGTTGGACGCCATCGACGTTTATCGGGCGCCTGCAATCCGCGCTGACCCCGCGATATCCTCGATCTACATTACCCCTCGCCCCACCGCCCCGTCACATACCACACTCAATTTTAAACCCTTTAATTAACGTCTTAAGGACTACATTGGTCCGTATTCCACAGTGGGAGCAGGCGCATGAATGGACAGGCTTGTGAATGAGCGGACTATGTCCCGCGGGCGATAAGCACTATCGTCGGGGCCAGCTGACGGTCCATGTTGACAAACCCTGTTCCACTTTCGTTGCCCGACTCGACTTAGGTTTGTCAATCGAATTAATGCTGTTGTCGCATTAAGGCGCTCGATTTTGTCTTCTATGCACGAACGCTACTACGTCATGCATTTATGAAAATCATAATAATAGGCAGTGGCTTATAAACATTGATGCTGCAGATTGACATGTAATTTCGGGTTAAAATATGGTTCGTGTAATGTCATGGGAATTAATTTCGTAATATCAAAGTACCTACTTGATTGAAACAAAAAGCGGTTAAGCTAACTTCCTGCACATTGTTCACACTACCTGCGGATACGGAGATCCTTGTTTATTTATGATTATGCAAATATCTTTCTACTATTACTGAAGTGATTTTATGGGAATATTATAGTGTTAATTAGTTACGCAGAAATTGTCAGTACTTCAACGTCATAGTTTCTTTATCAACACGTTACAAAGGGGAGTAAAAGGTCGTATGTCGCAATCTGTATCGCGTAACATTTGTCTCTATGACATACTAGATGCGCAAATGTATCATTATCAGCAACTTTTAAACTATCATACAAATTCACATTTCGATTGTAGAAATTTCCTTCCAATCGATGTAATGTAACAATGTGTGTGTAACACAAAGATGTGAGCTATTTAAAAGTCAAATAAATTTGCATTTCGGGTCATTAGGTTCGGAGATTAGGAACAGTGGACGATAGCCAAATGTTACTGTTCTTATAATTTGTATTAATAATAGTACAATAGCTAAAATAAACTAAGTGTTTTTAAATATCTTCACAGCTTGTTACTCGCGGAAGGCGACAGGCCACTAGCCCACTTCATTTGCTTCTAGGTATGTTCTATTAACTTCTGCTACTTAATTATTTCCTCGAATTATTGATAACACCGGCCGTTTCAAAAGAAAATAGTTTATAACGATAGTTGTCCCGCTCTAAAAGCTTGTTATTTGCTTTTTATACAATATTTCCATTTATCTTCAAAGTCACTGCCTCGTTGGTCTAGTGGTCGCTAAGCCCGACTGCTGAGCACGAGGTCCTGGATTCGAATCCCGGGTCGGGCAAAGTGTTATTGGGTATTTCTGTTAGGAATTCTCAGGAGCAGCACGGAGTCAGGATTTGTGCCCGGTTGATAGCAATATGCTCGCTCCCTATTATAATGGGACCTTTAACATAACTTGCGAAATGTGTGTAGGTACTATACACCTCTACCTACCCCCTCGAGGAATACAGGCGTGAAATTTTCAAAATTATTGTCATAATTTGTTTGCGTTAACTATATTAACGCAATTCAATTATTTTAATCGATTTTATATTAACGCAATGAAACAACAGTAATGTTAGTATCATACGTAGATATATTTTTCGTGTAATTAGCATATTAATGATGACATCCTGGTGCCCAGTTGCGTAGCTGAGTAAACCTTGCTTACATCCAAAACCTACGTCACAACCAAATACTGATTGATAAAAAGAACATTAAAATTTATTAAGAACGAGGAAAACAAAATACAGAAAAAAAATTATCGCGAACTTACGGATCGAATACAGGACTAACTTTTTTCGAAGTCGGTTAAAAAGATTAAGGTGACTAGTTTACATGTCAATTGTTGTTATGAATCATTATTTGATCTGATGCAGATTTTGTTGCAAACAATATTTATATGTTTCCCTTATCTCCTTTACTCAAGAGTAAATGAGTCACTTTGTTTTTTAACATTTTTTTTTAAATTCCGCGAATACTAAAATTAAATCCAATTGACTCATGTATAGTTCGCAACCTATCGATGACTGCCTACTTCCTATATTTTTACATCTTCGATGTGTCATTACAAGTCCAGGGGTCAAACATGAATCACTGTTATTTACCTGTTTATTCAATTAAAATAGCTTTTGCTATTCATCACAATACACAGTGCATCATCAGCCGGAAGACAGTGTTGAGCGAAGACAGAAGACGCTCCTACCCATCTTCTGGATTTCCCCTTTGTCGTCTCTTATGACACCCACGGGAGAAAGGATGGTCAAACATACACAGTGCATACATATGTGCAATATACAATTAACAAGAAAATAAATATCGTATACCTTCATGATTTTAGAAGCTTTGTCACTCACAATTTGTTTACGGTCGCTCTAGATGGATACTACGGAGAACTGAATTGTACGGGAATTATTCTCAAAGATAAGTCTTAATGCAGAAGTACCTACGGAGTCAGAAATGAAGCACTAAGGGTTGTTTCAAACAGTACGTTAACATTAATTACATACATAGATCAAAATAACGATTAGGTTCTGAAAATGTATACCGTATGTGAAACATGAAGCGTTGTTCCGTGGCATAAAAACACGGCTAGCAGGGCTGCTAATAGAAAACAAACCTTTTTCTTTATAGGGCTGCCAGAAGAAAACAAAATTAGTACCTATTGCCATTTTTTACATTTGCGCGTCAAGTGATGCTGAAGCAACCCGCCCTAAGTCCAGCAGACGTGCACCTGTGGGCACCATGTAATCTTAGTCCAACGTTAACCCGAAGACAAAGCAATTACACACTCCACTGTTAACCATAATCTATATTAGGGAGGTTGTATCTCTGACCCACTTATAATAAGTGATTTCACCTCTCCTTTTAAGGACTATATTATTACTGGAGGAGGTACTATAGCATATTATACCATCTGCAGATATTTGCCTTAAGTCTAAACATTTCCAGGAACCAACGATAAAGGAAAATCTACTATGATGAGAAAGATAAATCGATAAGAGTAAGAAGCTGCACACTGCACAGTGGACAAAAGTAATATTTCAAGTTATATAAATTGGTGTCGCTATAACTATGTGACTAGCATAATGCATGGTGCAAATAGAGCGCCTCCCTCCTCCTACTAAATCCCCCTTATTCATAAACGAGGATCATACCGGCATTAACTAAACGTCGTATTAAGTCTATTGACATCTCTGTTCTTTGATATGCAAACGACAGTGACAGGTATAATTTAATCCTTGGTTTAAAATTTTATTTTTTTATGAACAGGGGCGTTATTGGTGTACCTAAGGTACCGCCTATAGGAAGCGAGCATATATCCTGCAACCAAGCACAATACCGGCCTCCTTGATGCTACTAATAACTACCTAATGGAGAAACCTAAACAAAAACTTAAACTTAGCCCGACCTGGGATTCGAACCTTAACCACTTGATCAGCATTCGCGCTTATAAAGCATGCGTTATACGGTAGGTAAGCCACCATGATGAACCGTGCCGCGATCATTGCTACTCGTAAATACTCCACCTGCAGTTTATAACAAAGTCTGCGAATGGCACTCTTCTACATATCATAGCTCATCCGCGTGCTGTGGATACATTACATCCCTCCATAACTCAATTCAAAATTATTGCAGGTACTGTCCTTTTCATACAGTTTAACATCCTTAATGATCTGTAATGTTTATTCTTATACATTGTTAAAGATTTTGTAAACTTAAGCAATGTTACCCTTTATTTTACATCTTACTTTATGGACCAATAACATGCATTGACAACAATTTTGAAACGTTATCGTTATTGACAAAACCCACAAAACCTTTAGCAGACAGAAACCGTTTTACCACTAAACGAAATGGCGATTATTTACCACATTTTTATTACGAACATACATTAGACTGGTTATTTAATTCATTTTAAAACGATTACAACCGCTATAAGCGGTAATACTTTCGTAGGGAGCCGATTGACCATAAAAAATGGAAAATGATCATTCCTGGGAACTTGTAATGGGATAACGACGTGTCCATTAAGAGTGCTATCTAAAATGCAAATACCGATAATAGTACCGTTCTCTTTATCTATCGAAGGACCACTTTACACGACGACATCTCCGATATTTACATTGTAGTGTTGTAGTGAAGAGAGGTCCTTGTTGGGGATCCTTATTCGAAAGAAAAAGAAACAAAACCTCAACTATTATAACATCAAGAGATGCGCGCAACTCTAAATGTATTATTTCTTTGAAGGTGACACTGAAACTTTTCAAAGAAGTGATTTTGCATGGCGTTGTTGTTGTAGGCCTGTCGACCACCACTGGTGCGTACTTGTCGTATATCAATTATTATAAGAACTTTGATAGCTTTGAGCTTATCACCAACCATGCTATTCTAAACACATCACTTACGAACTCACTTCTAAATCCGCGGTGAGATTTGACACTAGCACATAGCATGGTGACGCGCGAGATGATCTTAGTGTTTCAGAAGTATACCATTTTCAAACTTCTCTTTTAACACGTCAACTCAAATTCAGATTCTAGCAAAAGGGGATACGGTGACGATCACTTTCCGAGTTGATGTGTGTTGTGACCTTTACTCTTACTGCCTGCCGGATGCCTATCTATTGGCTTTATATGCTCCTGAATCTTTGAATAGCAAAGATTTTAAATAGCCCTGTTCTAATCAAGCCGTTTTATCATTGATCTTATTAGAATTTGAGATCTTCTGTTTATTTCATAAGGTTTCTGGGATGATGGCGACACCCCCCATGTATAGGAGGAGATCTTTGTTCAAGGGTGGATGTCTTTCGGCTGATGATGATGATCTTCTGTTATGTTTTATACCGTCTACTATTCTAGACAGTCTTTGCACACTAGTGGTGTTTAATTATCTTAGAAACATGTTTTTAGATAATGAAATGGAGTTATTATAGTGGTGTGGCAGGTATCGCTGTTCAATTAAAGCTGGTTTTCATATATTTTCAGCAATCTTTACGCACGGTGGAAATGCGGTCTAAATCCTAAATTGTTTGCTGCAATTGATAATTAATCTCATATGGTTCTCATATCTATACTAATATTATAAAGAGGTAAAAATTGTTTGTTTGTTTGTATGCATTTTAAAATTGATTTGTCATCCATATTTAAAATGGACTTTTACAGTGGATACAAGTGACTGTAATCCCAGAAAACACAGGAAAAAAAATTCTACGCAGAGAAGTCGGGGGCGGAATTTCGTATTGTATCAAAAGTCTACCTTTAGTCATTTATCTTGACTTCGAGTGTTAATAGCATTGCACCTTTTTGAACAGAAACTTTTTAACTTATCGGGACACATTGAAAGAAAACGAAATGCTTTTATATAAATATAAATACGAGTTTAAGATACTATGGTGAACAAATAAGACTTTGGTGTGAAGTTATTTATCAATAAAATTGAAATTCCATTAGCGATTAAACCGCTAATTAGATAAATAACACGAATTCATCAAAATACTGGTATCTACGTCAGTTTCAGTATTTGTTTTAATATTTCGCAATACATATGCAATAATCTGTGTTTAATAAAGTAGAATTAGTAAAAATACTAACGAGATTTTTGCTTTGGCAGCAGCAAACTAGGTAGACTAGGATAACTAATAATGTTAAATATTATTATATTATGTATTTAGGTACTAAGTGTCGAAAACATAAATAGGATTATTGGTAAAGATATCACTAATATGCAAATATCTTAATTACAGATTAACTATCATAATTATAGACCATTTATAAATCTTACACTGACTGCCGACTTATTTGTGTTAGAACGAAATCAATTCTAATAGCACAAGATTAGAATGGTGCGGGCAGACAAACAGAACCCTAAAGGGTCAGTAATTACAACGGTGGGGAATTCTCACGCGGCGCTGTAACAAAGCAGCCGGGTGCGCTGGCGCACCTGCCGCGCGCACGCGCCGTGCGCTGCGCCCAGCCACCCGCGCAGCCGCGCCGCGAGCCCGCAAGCTGCACTAACCTCCGACATTGTTGCACCGCTAACTCGGGATACGGACTATTTTGAGCTTGTTGTTTTAATAACACATAATTACTAATTGCCGAAGACGCTAACAAGGATTCAAGAATAATTATTGTTTAAGGTTAGATACTAAATAAGTTTTGTGTTACGAAAAACGTAATTACATGATAATAGGTTCAGTGTATAGCTTAAACTCAAACGTCAGTAAGGCCTGTAAGGAAGCAAGTAGGTACTTGTCAGCCAGTGTCACTGATGTCATGAGCGTCATGCCTGCGTTGATCGCTGTTAACTATGACAACATAAACTGATGACAAAATTTGGTAACATTTAAGGGTTTTTCAGACTTTTATCCATGATATGTAGATCGTCTTATAGATCTCGGTCTATAAAACTTATACTAACATCATGGAAGTCATCAAGCTTGAGAATCATAACAAAAGCAGTGCGCATCTCGTAATCTTCAAGCGATACTGTTAATGGAAGTATAGGAAACTTGAAACTTTTGAGATGAAAAAGACCTTAGACTTTCAGTGGAACAGCTATAGATATTATTGGCAGGGTCTAAAAAAGGAAGAATTTTCTGTAAGGTCTAATGTTCTAATCGACAATGTCCCCACAAACACCTGAGCAAACTGAGAGGGGCCAGCTGGTACCTTAACACTTTAAGCCACGTCAGCTCTTGAAGGATCTAACACCTCAAAGCTGTGACAGATGGCAGTTGCAGATTCCAGGAAGCATCCGCATACCATAGAACATGTTCTTAATATGTAGCACTTTAATAAAGACCCGCTATGAGTCATTTGCGACACTGCACCACATTCATTAACATTCCAGCTAACGCTAGTACCTCTTCAATCGACTTACCGCTTGCTGACCACTGATTGCCTCTATTCGGGTTATTCAATCAACTATTTAATGAGCAAATCAGATTGCTATATTTTCTGATTCATCAAATTGATATAATTAATGATTCCGACATCTGTACGGAAATACTTAAGATTGTAACGCGGTTCTGAGAAAATATTGTAACTTCCATTTCCGTATGCATCCGGGAGGTGAGTCAAGATCCAAGTTTGGTCATGTTTGATCAAAAATTTGCTCCCCACTATTTAGAACAGAGGTTTTTTTAGCTTTATATTGAGTTTGCTGTTTGTTAGTTTTTTCAGGATACTTAGTTGTTCGTTCCTTCAGCAGGCATGCTGATCAGTTCTTGTTCTTGTTTTAAGTTCTTGACATTAGAAGGGCTTTTGCCCTACGTGTCATTGTAAATTAAGCCCAAAATTAGCCTGAAGTGGACACCTGTTAGAATTTGTTGTAGCGGCTATTTGTCGCAGGCAGGCGCACGCGCAGGCATGCGTACGTGCTACCCCCCCCCCCCCCCCCCAAGTCCCCCTCCTCGCCCGCTAGCCCCTCGGCCCCGGCCGTGTCGCGGCGCCCGCTCACCATTCATCGGAATGCAGGGACTGTACTTTGGTACATCTCATTATGAATAGTCGCTATTTAGCCTATTTGGGTTATAGTTTAGTATAGGTACTTGTTACATTCAGTATCAAATCTCTATTCTAAATAGATTTTACTGTGCGTTATGACATTCACCTTAAAATATGGAATACATAATGAGTAACTGCAAGCTTAGAGATTAGCTGAAATTAGCTATATTGGCATAAGCAGGATTTATTGAGAGAGGAGATAGTCTTTAACAAGTTCCAGGAAATGTCAACCATTTTAAATAGCGGTTATTAAGAAACTGTATCTGACATTAGATTCAAATAGAATAATAAACCTACTTAAACAATCACCTAAAGATTTTAGAACCATTAAACCCTTTTGTTCGAAACCATTTACAACTCCAAATACGGTTGAAGAATTTGACGAAATCTTCTCAACAATATTCAGCGTTTGACAGTTACAGTAGCATTGACTTTAATACAGCATTAGAGTTCAGAGTCGAGTGAACGCATTAGGTAAACGATAGTATGGCCATGGACGTTATACACTGCTGCCAATGTAGGGACTGTATGAATGTAGTAGTTGATGTTAGCGGTAATATAGGCTATCGGCCGGTAGTGAGTAGTGGTAGTTCCGTAGCGGAGAACGTTCGGGTGGCGGCGCGCAGGGCACGAGGCATGCTAGGAATGTGCGGCCCTCGGCGCCGGTTTACAAATAGAAGGGCCGCTAGCGCGGACTGCACGTGTGATACATTGCCACGATTAATCTGTTAGCGCTGATGGCTGCGCCCGCGCCGAAGAAACGATGATATCGCACAACAATTATCTATTAACGAGACACAGACCCCCGACTTAATTATATCACTTCATAAGGGTCCCGCGTGTGTTTGTGACCGAATTCGTAAGAGTGCAACAAACGTGAATACCGACGATTGGAACACTTCCTCTTCGGACAGTTATTTGGAAGCAATCGGAAGCATCAAAGGGCGTGCGAGTTCAGTGGCGTCGATGGGACAAATAGTCGTTGGGAAGTGTCAGTCCGGGAAGGGGCGACGGAAAACATGTGAGTGACATCTCGGAGGGTCGTTTGTCGGGCACAAGAAAGCTATCGGCGGCCCTGCGTTCGCTGACCCCGGCCGGACGTCACGCCTGAGAGAAGACGAGTGCAGCTCACCGCCGCCCGCGCCGGCTGCCCTCGTGCGCTGCGATACTACTCCCGCCTCCTCGCAGCTGACTAGCCCGGATCACATTCAAATAAATTCTTATAAATCATGCAATCAGACGAACCCTAATCGAGCTTCATACGCCATTGTCCTACTCTAAGACTATAATCATAATGCAGGAGGGGTCCATGCTGGCTGCCAGTTATTGAACTTGTGTGGAGTGATCGTGTACTTGTGACATCCAAATGGTTACCAACACTGGAACACTTGATGTTTCTCAAACATTTCGAACATAGTTGTTACTACAGCTAGCAACCCATGCGATGACAGGTGACATTTGAACACTAATTTAAGAAAACAGTGAATGTGTACGTTTTGGGAATAGTCTACGAAGCATCTTCAATAATGTCAGTCGAATATG
Source organism: Abrostola triplasia (assembly GCA_946251915.1). Lineage (NCBI taxonomy): Eukaryota > Metazoa > Arthropoda > Insecta > Lepidoptera > Noctuidae > Abrostola > Abrostola triplasia. Next base: position 7,512,809 of record OX276433.1, read on the forward strand.
ACTTTAGTGTTTGTGTAATCGGTAAGTACAGTAACCTATCTTTAAATATAGTGGACAATAATTGTACAAATTACATTTTTTTATCAAGTAAAGACAGAAAAGTATCTTTTGTAAATAACCTTTGCTTAACTTTTTAGTTAGTTACATCAATTTAGCACTCTCTCTAAATAACCAAGTTCTGGTAACATAAAATTTGAATTAATAACAAAGTCCTGTAACTACCACTACTATTCTTTAATTATTAGATATATTAAATATGAATATACTATTTTAATATATTTAATAATATAGTATTTGCTTACCATTGACTGTTACTTTGTGAAAGTCTATCCCTTTATATTTAGTACTTATCCAATCATAGCCATAGTAGATACTTTAGCCAGGGAATTTCCCCGCCTAATGTTGCCAGTTTGGGCAAATTCTACTAAATATTTAGTGAAAATTGGAGTGATTGTAATAGGATTTATGATTACCTTAATTAAATATTTTAGTATTTATTTATTTATTTAAACAAAATGTATGTAGTTTTACTATATACTATTACTATATTATTATTACTTATTAAAAAGGAAGTAAATTTATTTATCTGTTTATTACGTTTTCTTGTGAAGATAACAGATATTTCTTTTTTTTTTGCTTAATGGAACTTGTACTATTATTTCGGTTCTAAATTTATTTTACTGCGGGCGAAGCTTAAATGACTACCTTTAAATGTATATATAGAATTTAAATTGTCAGAATAACACATTTAATAAATGATTATCGGTGCAATTAATAAATTGAATTTACTGTTAATATTTATGGAGTAAAAACTATATTTCTGTACGTTACATTAAGCAATAAATTTATATTTTTTATATCGGTTTACATGCGGTTATAAAGTACTTCCAATTAAAAACTATTAACTTTTTATACCAGAACTTAATTGACTTTACACCATTTGTCAACCCCTTCGTTTGTCCAGGTCTACTTAATTCTATATAAGTACTTAGGTTGTTTTAATGTTATTGGATACAGTTTTTGTAGATATTTTAATATCTCTGTACATTTCTATGAACAATTAGAGAACATATCGTACACACATTTCTAACTGCATTTAAAATTAACTGAATCTATGTATTTACTAGTAAATACAGAGTTTTTCTGCTTGGTAATAAATGAACTATTGGCGCCAACATGTGAAGTAAATTGTTGAAATATTTTTAAAAAGAAGTGAATTTTATCTTAGAGCTAAAGTGGGAGCAAGATTAGATAGGCTCAGCCCTACGTGCTGATAACGACACCGGATTCCAACACGATCTACACACATACATACGTGACACACACACACACACACATAAACATCATTCAACATGTCATGGATGATTAGGTATAGGTATATATTATTATTAAACTGAAACCCTCAGTATTTCACACCTACATTTTAGAAAGAAATTGCATTAAATCAAAATATAATACTGACATAATTTAAAATACCTTTTTATTAGTTATGTAAACTATACACATACCTGATGTATATTTAATGATAAAACATTATCTATAGGTATTCAGATTAACTTAAATTACACACAACATTTTTCATTGGACATTTTAAATTCTATTGTAACATGCGAGAGTAAGTATTTTGTGTTACATCAATATTAAAACAAATTAAACAAAGTTTAATTGATTTATAATAATTTATTATTTACATTATAAGCCTAAAATTGTTATATATTTTTTATTTATAAAAATCTAAATGTCAGAGGAACGAATGAAACCCTTTAAAATGTGGGGGTTGGTGAATTTTATAATCTCTAATTAATAAGCAATAAAATATAATAATATATTGTATGTAGAGCCGGAGTGTGTAGCGTTATTGCGAGAAAGAGCGCGCTTTGCACACGGGCGCACGCGCACGGTTACGGCTGCGTATGGCAACACTGGCACGCACTTCCTGCGTACTTTTAACCCATCTACCCGCACTACAACTCAGCGCCTATTAGAAATTGTCAAAAAACTTGACACTTTGACATATTTTTTATGTAATAAAGCCATTTGATTTTGCCCTTGTGAGGTTGGCATTTTTTCAGTAGAAGCACTCGGATAATTGCATTTCTATGCGCATTTTAATAATTTTAAATACTTCAAATATTTTGAAATGGGTAACTTAATAACTAAACAATTAAATTGTATTAAAATACTTGTTTAATAAACGCTCTATAAATATTTACGGGCTATTATCCCCTTGACTTTTGTTTCAAGATTTTCTTTACTCATTTATTAACCGATTAATCTGAAATATTATGGCACTTATAAATAACTCCGTATTAATGTCATTATTATATTAATAATAATTAAAAAAAATATCACAACATATTAATAAGAATATATTTTGTCACAATGTTCTGTCTGTCTTTTCAGTATTTGGCGCTCTTGTGAAATTACTAATTTATGTTTAATATTTTTTTATTGTAGCTAAATTATATAATTTGTAGATATTTATTATAATTGTTAGTACATATATTCTGTTATATATTTTTTGTTTAGATATTATAATCATAACATGCCCAATTGTCCAGTCAATCACATACTGAAGAAGTAAGCCACATTTCTCTATTGTATTCACTGAATAAAGCTATCAATGAATGTCTGAGGGTTGGTAATTAAAAAATATGTACTTTATGAGCTTAATATTGAAAATATATGTACCTACTCATTACGGTTGCTTTCCCCGATGGGATAAACAGAGGTGTCGGTGGTATACTCATTTTGCTTGTTAATTGTATTGTCTCATTCATTACAGGACAAGCTAATTGCCAATTTACTGATTAATTTACAACTTAAATGGCGCAATGCCTGAGCGTATACTGTGTAGCATTTTGAGCATGGTCGCGGGTTCACATCCAGCTCAGAACAATTTTTTAGAGCAGGATTTTTGTTCTAAGGCTTGGCGCTGTTTCCTACATGATATTTATTATACCTTTTATTGATAGAACCCCAACCGAACTCTGAACCTTGGTCTGATCAGTCTGTCTTGCGACTTCTACCACTGCTAACAGTTAGACCATAAGTTGTACATTTACAGCGGTGTTCAAAATATCACTTAAATACTTAATATCTTGACTTGACGTTAACAATGAACCTTGTAGATATTTTTTTATATTTTATATTGTTATTGAAATATTTGCAGTTTGATGGCTGTAATGTTTGCTACTTAGACCTAGAGTTAGGTACCTATAAGATTCTGCCTTTATGCAAGAGACTCCCTTAACACATATTAGCTCTGTAACAAACAAATGTAGAACAAAACTTAATTTCTTGCATATGAAGTTGTTAACCACAGATGATGATGAAGTCTACTGTAAAATATATTTGGGTGGCTAAATCTTCTTAAATACGTTTTAATCGATTTGTCCAAATTGTAGGTATATATTACATGCATTTATTTATTTATTATCACTTAGATCTTATTATTATAACATTGTTTTTAAATCTTTATTCATCTTTGTCAAATTATAATTTTTTGAACTACGCTTACAATTTACTATGAGTATATGCCTTGTATTTTATTAATTTATTATTATATCAAACATTAGATAACTGTAAATTAATATTTGCTGAAGATATTGGTAATTTAAATAGTTATAAGGTAAAACTTCCTAGCGGCCTCTCTAGACACTAGACATCTCTCAATTGCTAGCAAATAGAAATGTCAAAACATTTGACATTTCTAAATCTGAAACCGTTTGATGATTTGATCGATATAGGTACCTACTTACATTTGATTGATGTCTCTATTCGTTAGAAATTTATTGTTGATATTTAAGACCCATCAGCTCTTAAACGGTGCGATTATTGTGCCCTGATACTTAATACAACTTCTACATACACTAAATAACTAGTACCTGGTCTAATAGATTATATTATTTGCTTTTTGTATATGGTCAATGTAAAATCACTCACTATTTTAGTAACGTGGAGTCAAAAATCATTAAAATAGAAGGTGACTAGACTCAACATATACCAGAAATCCTTAATAATATTGATACTGTAAAGATCTCATTAATACAACCATATTTTCGTACAGGTACCTAATCAAGCTGATTTATTTTGACTACCTTTATCAAGTAAGAATGTTTTCAGTTCTATTACAAGGCAGGTACATAAGTGAATTTCCATATGACTTGGTAATCATTAATAGTGTTAAGTTTAGTTGCTAAGTATTGTGATCGGTGTGTGATCTGGTGAATGCGGTGTGTGGAGTGCGCTGCAGCGGCGCGGCGGCGGCTGTCGAGTGGTGCTGGTGGCGCGGCCACGTGGCACGCGGGCGCGCCTCGTCCACGGTGACGGTGCATGTCAGTTTTCTGGAAAAATTGTCAAATGTAGCACACCGGCGGCGCGACGGCGGCGTGGCGGCGGCGGCGAGCAATTTGCGAGGAGCGCGCGTGTGTGAGGAACTGTCGCGACGCGGTCAGCGCACGCGCTCGTGTGCGTTGTGAAGTGAAGGTCGAATATTTTGTCCCTACTCTTCGGTCTATTGGTGTTCACGAGTCGCCGCTGTGATAATGAGTTGTCGTGGTCCCGCTCGCTCCGCAGCCGCGGCGCACCCGCGGAAAGGGACGGGTGGCGGTGTGCGCGTGCGTCGGAGCCTCCGCCGGCGCCGGCGCGGCCTGCCCTCATCAGTCTCCCCGCAGCGGGGAATCGGTTCGCGTGTGCAACTCCGTGTCGGCTCGGGCTGCGGGCTGCGAGCGCTCTGCGTCGCACACGAATATTTTTAGATAACAGCACGAATAATTTATTCGCAAGGTAGTGATCGCGCGCACTTTTGCGGATATCGGTATCGGCTCATGCGGGCTCGCAGGCCCTGTGCGATGCGGTGGCCGGCGGCGGGTGTCGGGCTGCGCCCGTCGCCGACGGAGACGTCCCGATAGGTAAGCTGCGCATTTCCTGCGCGCGCGCCGCCATGTTCGGTCGGAGCGTCACTTCCGCCGGGGCCGGAACCGGCGCCGGTGCGGGCCCGAGCTGTGGGCCCTGCGGCGGCGGTGCTGCGCGCGCGCACCGTCGGCGCTCGCACGCTCACCGCGCTCAGCTCAATGGGCGACGGCTCTCGATTCATAAAATGTCGGTCGATCCATTCACGCCGCAGCGCGATGCTACGCCGACCGTTCACTCGTGACCCTCGCGTCTTCGAATATTCATGTCTCCCTCGATAACATCGTAACCTCTGACTTCTTTTTGTATTATCACGTTGTTTAGTGAACGCCGCTAGTTGAGGCCGGACTTCGTGCGTTGTGTTTGAAACAAGTGTCCGTTCTATCGTTACACCGAAATCAACTGTGAAATTTAGTGCTTAGTGAATTTAAATAGTGATTTTCCGTCTGTATCAATGGAATGTTACACCCAGTAGCGTAAGATTAGAAATATATTTTTGGTTTTCCTATTTCTTATATTTAAACCACTGCCTACTTTAATATCGCTCATCCTCAAGAACTTGCTAAAATGATTGAATCACCAAAATAATTTAGATCTTCTTGTTACTTTTAGTTGTCCAATAATTTCATAAATGAGGGTAGGCAAATTTTGTAAATTGTTTAAATGTAGTGTATAATAATGATAACGTTTTGTTCAATGAAATCTTAACTGTGATAACATACTATATACTTGACAGTTACTGCTACAGCGAGCGGGGGTTGTGTGACAGTTGTCGGGTGTAGGAGTAGTAGTGTGTTCATAGTGTAACAGTGAGATGTGCTCGGCTGGTGAGTGCGCCTGCGCGGGCGACGGCGCGGCGGCAGCACGTTGCCGACAGGACGTACGTCACCAGAGCATGACGTCTACTTGCGCATCCCGCTCGCACACTAGCCCCGTGCTCCTCTAGTTCTGCTTAACCCCCGGCTGTTCATTGCCCTCCGGCACTTGCCTTACCCTACCCTCGTTGTGCTTATTTAGATGAATTAGGTACTTCACTCCGCATTCCGTTTCTATCTCATTGCATACTTGAAGTAACTTACAACTTTCACGAATATTGAAATGATTGTTTAGTTGCAACGACTTCAAATTATATCTAGTTAAATGGAAAAATGTCTACATTTCGAATAACTACCTGCCTTTATAAATTATTAAAGAAATTGAAAGTAACAATAACTGTCATACCTAACCCCTTTAATATAATTTGCACAGCTTAAAAGTCTTCTAAATAATTATAAACATAGAAGTAGATTATTTGATTAGTAAATTATTTGACTAGTAAAAGTTTACTATTCAGTGTATATTATACGCTCTCAATGGAATAAGTACTTAGGTATTTCAACATTTTCAAATTGATATTTCTTATTCAATATATTAAGTAAAATATTATGAGCCATCATTTACTTATTTTTGGGCAAATATAATTTGTTAGTCAACGTAAAAACACAGTAGGTGTAACAAATATAGAATGTATATTTTGTCAGTTTACGCGTCACCGGCGCGCGGCGCGCGGCTCGGCGGGTCGCACATCGGGCGCGCGTATATTATAACACTGTCTTTCCCAGATCATGTGTACGTGATGAGTCAGGTGTATGTGACGTCAGCGACACGTGTGCCCTCGTCCACGGCTGAGTCACAGCATCTCTCGTTGACGTAGCCGGTACACATGACGCCCTTCGGTCCTCTCACCTTTGCTCTCATTTTATCGCGCATTGATTACATTGTTCCGGTGCGCACGCTGCAGCCGGCCCGCGCGGCGCGGCGCGGCTCGGCGCACGCCTGTGAGCGACATATATCTCGCCGCCTACAGCTCACCGCACACTGCGCGCCGCTGAGTGTGCGGTGCGCCTCCGCTTCCGGCGCAGCACAGCGGCGTGGGCGACAATTTCATAAGCGTTTCCTTTGTCACGCTTCCTCCCACCGAGGACGTAGGTACCGTGCCGTACACCTCGCTACAAATGGATATCTACGGTCCATAAAACGCTTCATTAAACATTGACACGAATTTCAACACACGTCGCGACAGCGTGTAGGACGAGTCCAAGTGCGATATGCAAATGTCACGTTACTAAATTGGTCAGTCATTGTTGTATCCGCAGTTATAACAGCTAGCGTTCCGTCATTCATGCTCGCAGCTATTGAACACGCTCGACGCTTCCGTCACACACAATCTCCACAGTTAAATCTCTAACCGATTGTCGATTTCCGCTCGGGCACATCGTCGGCGAGGCCCGACGCGAGTAATATGTGTGCCAACATTCTCAGCCCCACGATAAGCCATTAAGGGTCGCTCAACAAAAAAGATCATTATAAAGGATGTAAAGACTACACCGGCGCCGGGCCTTCCCAGAACTGGGCCCATTCTTATTTCACGCTCCCGCCTTATTCACGGGCTTTTTTTGTTTGGTTTTGGTCATTTTTTTCACGGGAGCGGTTCCCCTGAGAGAGTTTCAAGGAAATGGCTTATTGGGTTTCGTATAGAATAGGGCTTATCTCGCAGCGTCGATCGAGTGCTCGCGGAGCCTGGGAACGCACCGCAGACACCGAGCGCACCGTTATGCGGCTAGCGCGTCGCATACCGCATACCAGCGCCGGCCGCCCGCCACCCTCGCACATGACATCATCAATATCACCGCTTGTGACGTCCACGCCGATTCGTTACGAATAATTTTCTTTTTAAACTGCCTATAATAAACAAATGAATTAAATAGCCAATAAAACCGAAACAGTCACTTTAAAAATGTATTTTAACGGCCGAAGTATTACAGAACACAAGAGAATGTAAAGACAAAACTGTAAATAATGTCAGCGGGTTTATTTACATGTCAAGTTTGGTAATAACGTTAATAATGATATACAAAATATATTTACAATATTATCAAGATTGACAGAGTGCAGTATAACGGGTGGAGCGAGCGCAGCTTCACGCTCGAGTTGGTAAAACGGGGCAGGCGCTATCATGTGATGTAGCGGTCCCTTCTGAGACGTATAGAGTTCCCTTTTATGACATTTGGAAAAACAAATGATTAGAATTTACTTCATGCACGAACGTGGTGATTAGTGTTAATACATTCCAGTGTCTGTAAAGTCAATTAAATAGCAAGGGAAGACAATTAACTTATTATTTTTTCACACAAAAATCATAATGATTGTCGGAATGGCGCCAAATAGAATTTCTCACAGATTGTCTAAATGGTTGCTGGGAACACAATACTAATTTTCAATTAGAAATAAATAACGTTGATTGTTTTTAATATTAGTGTCACTGTGTACAAGGCGCTTGTGTTTATATTATTTGAAAGAGCTTTTTGTTGTCTTTTCAGCTGCATGTGGCGAAAGAAGTGATTGCGACAGGCGCCTGCGCAGAGTGCATGGTCTAGCTAGCCAATCGAGACTCACTCATGTTTAGAAGCGCAGCCAGCTTAATGTCAGGTATGTTCATTACCTATTTGTATAGTTTTAAAGTGATTATATATTTGTAACCCGATTCTTATTATTGATGCTTCTAACATGATAGCACTTGTGAATAAATCGATTTAATTAACGTATTTTTAAATAAAATATTATTAGGTAGTACAGTTTATTTGTCATGTGAATCTTTCTCCAGTGTGTAGTGTAAATTCAAAGTTCTAAAACAAACTAGCTAAGTAGTGCGGATATTAACTTATTTCAGTTGTTTTTTGTTTCAAAGAGTTTTCATATATAATAATATTTGCTATTTTACAAGTGAATACAATTAACTAGGTCCTAGTATTATTATTTTTAACTCATTATTGCTCCATCTAACCTGTCATATATTATTACAAAAATCTTAAGAAATATGTGCCTTGTTCAAAATAACTAGTCCACACTGGGTACAGCCCAGAAAAAAAATCGATTTGATTACAGATTGGCTATATTTCAATAGTAAAGTCCTAAGGTCAATTATTTTGTCACCTATAGCCGGCTAGTTAGTAGAAAATAAGATAGTATTATTGACAGACATTTTCGTTGAACAAAAATGAATGCGTCTGACAGCTCAAATATCGTTATCATGAGCTTGCGACTTCGTATATTAAAAGGCCGAATTAGTCCCTTTAATACGTTAACCAATATCTTTTATAACAACGTTATTTTAACAACTACACATTCGAAGCTCCGTTCGACTGATCGTTTCACGTATTTGTGTTATTTAGGAGTATAAGGTGTGCACAGGTCACGGGCCCTTATTGGGGGCAAAGGGAAGTTATAAATCTGTCGGCGCTAACAATGGCGCGATAACGTGCACCTTGCGCCTGCGCCGATACTGGTGCAGCTCCGTACCCCTCGCACCCCCCTGTCTCGTCCACCAAAACACACTATCAACACTGTAGACAGGTATGGGAAATACCCTCATTTACGACACTATTATTCCTTTCGAGAACGCGCTTGTTACTTCGGTTCGTGCCCTCATGACGGCTTTGTTCAATTGTATCTAGGCTGACTGCTCCATTGCCTGCAGCATTGTCCCGGTAAGACAATTTAAACGACAAACTTTTGTACCCACATTTTGCTAGAATGTCAGTACATAGATTCCTTACAAACCGAGGCACGCCAGGTCCCCGGCTTGCCTGGCGGGTACCGGCCAACATTCCGGTGATAGGCTTAGTACCAACGAACAATTCTGGCCGAAATGAGGAGAAAAAGAGAGGTTGACGTAACGCCAACCTTATCGGTCATTGACCTTCACACCTAAACGGAGCCTCACATCTCACTCGGTGCGCGCATTTACACGTGCTTACACAAATTTCAGGGACCATCGCGCTTTCGTGCCAACATTTTATATTGTAATATTAACGTTTACATACTTCCGTCGGTCAACTAAATATACACTACACACGCCGATAGACAATAATCTCATGAAATCAGAACAAAACACGCCATCTTACTCTCGGCGGTAGAGTACATTTTAATTTAAAAACAGTATTTATAGAATGCGTAATTTCGTCAGTTTTAGTGACAGCTGAGTGCTATTTAAATTGATTAGTTGTATTGACATATTTAAAGTAGGTAGGCAGTAGTGTGTCGCGAGGTGGGCGCCAGCGAGGCCTTGACCTGTTTCTCTGCGGCGGCGGCGGCGCGGCGCACAATGCGCTATTCCGCGACATCGGAGCCGACACCCGACCAGCCGCCCCCCATTCCGCGAGGCCCCTCGCCGACACGTCTACACATACTCATCAACTCTCCAACTGTACTTTGATATTCAAATTTAAAATTATTGCTAAAAACGGCATTCAATGAAAAAAAATACGTTATACTTCAATCTGCCTATTCATAAATCCATTTTAAACTAACAGATTGCTCGAATCACGAACTAAATCGAACAAAACATATCTTTCAAAATGAATGTTTTCAAAGTATAACAATGTTTTACAAACAAGCAGCTACACTAGTTTGTACAACGTTTTCTGTCGACACAACAAGTTGTTGACTTTAACGATAATCGAAATAATCGTGACACGGTAAAGTCGGTCATGATAGTATGTAATTAGAGACGTCTGTGGACGCGAGGCTAACAAAATTCGGGGGGCGGCGCGGGTCGTGGCCGCCGTTGAATAAAACATGGAGCGGCGCGCCTTGGCGCCACCGCCGGCGCGCGCGCCGCCAAACAATACACGGAATCTAGGTGCTAGACGAGACGCCCGCGCAGTGGCCTCCGCCGACACCTGAAACACTACTGATAGCCTGAAAACATACATCGTCACGCCGCAGCCGCTCGCGCCGAACTCCAGCCGTCGCGCCCAATATAACGCGCGCGCGCGCCGCTCGGCCGCGGGCGACGCGCGCTCGCGAGCGACTCGGACGCCGCCGCCGCTTATACCTCCACATTCTTACGTGAAAGTATGAAACCGTCAAACAAACAATCGCCGGAAAATATTACTATAAAGGCGATAAATATTTTTTGTAAACGACACCCCACCGGTTATATGATCTGCCGCAAGAATGTCTATTCTGTGAAAATAAATTCAGCAAATGAGTACGCAATCACCGAGAATGTGAAGTGTCTGCAATGTGTAATGTTGTGACAGCATATTGTATTGTTTGCTAGTTTAACGAAAAAAAATGTCTAGGCAGCCACTCTGGGCAACTAACTGGACACTTGTTTTTGTTATAATCATAGAATATCGTTAGATTTGATTTACCGTTACCATTACTAATACATTGTTATCCACGTTTCTTTTGGTTGATTGATCTAATTCTTTAGCGCTATTTTCAATATAAGTTTTAATATCCCAAAGACTAAATGATTTCTAAGGAATATCGCATCTGCAATATATTTCTTAAGCAACGTACAGTAAGATAATTAATATATTCAAAAGTAAAAAGGAACAGACATAAGTCGGTTAGCTTATCATTATAGCGGGACAAAGCACAATAATATTAATGGTACAGTTATCCTTATAGTTAAACAGTCAATAAAAAACAAACAGTTAAGTTACTTAAATGTCTGTCAAACTGATTATTTTTCGTAGCACTTTCGTAGCATTCTCGTAGCACAGCACGGGTGGTAGCGAGAGCCAGCCAGCTAACGGTACTCCGTAACCGTTTCCCACGAGGAGGCTCGCGGGTAATTATTTAACAGCTTCAAAAATCATGTCATATTTACATCGAATGCGTGGTCGTGATTAACAGTTTAAAAATGTTAAATGCTCAGACTTAATTACCGTATGTTAATATGCGGGACTCGTTCACACACGGACGAGTGTCGAGCTAGGAGTTGGTACAATAGTGACGTAGTGCAAGTGCGACACGAAAGTCGTGGGAGACCGTCGTGAAGGTGGCACGCGAGACAGACGTTGAATCGTACATTAATACTAATGCCGGCTAATTTTGACTATGTCCGACGTACTATAGTTAGAATACTGAACAGTGACGCTTCAGTTTAGCAGAACATTAGAGATCCTAGCCTTGGTTCATTTAATGTCTTCATTTCAATATCTATGTAACTTCATTGGCTGAACCTTTCGTATTCAATTGGGAAAGTTATTGTGGTAGACGAAAACAATTGACGAATCGATTAACAGATTTTGATTATAACTAAAGCGTGTCGCGTCGCGCGAAGAGAGTTAACAAAGTACTCATCTATTTTTTTATCTACTTATTATTAACTTTACAACACTAGTTCTAACATATATGTACATCCACAGTCTTTTCGGTGTATTACAAACAACTAGATATTGCATTGAATGTGTGTAATCGACATTAAAATTTGTTCAGCAACTAATAATTCGTCCTAAACAGCACCCATGTATGTATTCGTCCCACCTCTAGCCGCCTCAGCCCCGGCTAGTGGTTTATGTGCGCCAGACGAGCGCACAAACTTATTAAAGCATAGAGTAGTAATTGAATGTACGGTGTAATGAGTTTCTGATGCTACGTGCACGCCGGTGTATTTCCTTGTATTTCGGTAATTGCCCCAAGATGTTATCGCGCCCTGCTTATTAATTATGAGCTACAGAGCCGCGCATTTATTGACCTTATCTCCGGTGGACGGCGGGCCCTTGCGCTTTCTTTACCTGCTTATTCGTTAATGAGCGAGAAGCGAACACCGGAACGAACGCCGCTGGGAACCAACCAGCCCTACGGATTGAGTTATTACATCCATGTTTTGAAACACTGTCACAATAACACTGCGCTCTCCTTTTATAACTGTAATCGTTCTTGTGGTTTTAAAGAAGTTATGTGACAGACAGACAGTCGAGTGAAACCAACCGATGACGAAATAATGAAACTGCCGCACCGCTCGTTATCACGGGAAACGCAACGAGTTGGGAACAGCCCGCGGTGTTCCGGTGTCCTGCTGTCCCGCGCGAGTTCAACTTATTTGTTTAATTTTAGCTTAACAGTATAAACTTTCACCCGGCGGGCGTCCATGCGGGTGAAGGGATCGGTTCCGAAATAATCTTATTACATCACGCTCCCCACACGGCGTGCGCCCTGCGCGGTTATAAATAGCGAGCCGACGGTCCCTTAAGGCGCGGGCGCACATTTCCGGGCTGGAAGTGTGTCGCTTCCGTTGCGAGCGGTCGTTGACGCCGTGCATTGTCGCCGCACATTCCCCGCCGCGCGGCGTCCGACGACGTTTTTAAATAGAGGAGCGATTACGAGCGTCTGGCTGCGGCGCCGGGCACATGACCGCGCGAAAGTGCAGCGCCCGCCGCGTCACGGGCTATTTGCGACACCGGCCGCGCCGCCGCCAGCCCGGTCGGCCCCGCTCGCGCTCCACCTACACGCTCCTCTCTAACACTCAACTGCTACTCCTTCGTCTTCCTCTCACCGTGCCCCGGCCGCTCGCTGCTCCACTTTCCGACCAAACCTTAGGAAACCCCCCGTTCATTCATCATCAGCATCCGTCAGCAGTAAGAATTCAGACTCTGGCTACAGCCACTGTTGTAACTTGCTCTAGATATATAAATTTGATGATTGAAACGCGTTAGTTAAGTAAATAAAGTGAGACCAAATTAATTAATAACTAGTTGGTGTTGTCTCTGTTGTTATGTAGTACTGTCATATATACATCTTACCTGTATCCAAGTCTTAATGTGCGTTGAAGTCTTTTGTTAGAACCTATATATCTACTTCCTCAGCACCAATCAAAATTATATGTTATTATCAGATAAAATATAATTACCTATACTTGTTTCAAAATGATTCCACATTGATGAATCACAAAACCACTCATGTCGTCTAGTTAGCGGCGCGGGCGTGCCAGCACGATTACGTATGTGTACGTTTCGTGTTAAAAAATTAAAACTGTCAAGAGTACAAATATATGGGCGGGAAGGGTGTTGCTCGGACGAGCGGCGAAGGGTGGCTCCTACAGTCCAGGTGTAGCATGCATTGGCACTGGTGTGAGGTCGCGGCTCAATAAATTCGGAGGGAGGCGCGCGCGCTGGAATGCGGGAGGCGGTGCGGCGCGGCGCGGGGGGCGGGAGGGCGCGGGGCGCGGGGGTGGGGGGCGTGCGACTGGCGCGCGCGCCGCTGTCCCACGGTCGCGCGGCCCCGCGCCCCGCGCCCCACACACTTTCTTTCGCGCCATAAAGGTCGTTTCAAATATTTCGGAATGCTGTTTGGTGACATTTCACCTGCGGGCGGCGGGGAGAGGAATGCAGCCTCCGGCATTCGGCCGCACGCCTCGCTCGGCGGAACACTGCTGCACGCTCGCGCATCCCCCGGCCCACATACATTACCACGCCAGCCGCGCGCGTACACAAGTACTCACACTCGCCGACTCTGACAACTACTGTCACCTTAAAGGGAAATCCTTCCGTTAAGTCCAAGCTGTTTACTGCATTACCCCTTCGTTTAATCTAAGAAGGCATATGCATGGCGAACTTTCCAAAAGCATGTAACATTTGACGGTCGGAGTATACCTATGTCGAATGAGTACTATTCTCTATGGCTTATTGGCCGTGTCTAACTGAATGATCTTTGAATGGTCATTATCCAAAAAGGGCACTTGCGTGTCGTTTAGCCTCTCTGTGACTCGGATAGCTAAAGCTCAGCGGTCTACTTTCCACGCTCATGTGTGAACTGAGTTTCTCCAATTAATAGATTCGTTCCAATAGCAAACACCAAGTCGGAGAAAGCAGTGGCGGTATGGGTCAACGTCCGGCGGAATTCACACCGGCCGACCGCCGTGACGTTCACGAAGAAATGTGGCGTAACGCTCTAAAATTTCAAAAACCGCGCTCGTTTTCTCATTCTGGGAAGGCGAGGGCCTGCTCGGCCGGCCGGCGACCGCAGCACAGCCGCAACGGAACGCGAGCGAGCCGCAGCGGTCACAAGTTGTGTTTATCGAGTCGCGCGTCGCTATGAATGGAATGCGGCGACGGAGGTTGCGCAAGCGACTAGCTTTGCGGCGCTCGACGCTCGGCGGAATGCGCACGCGGCGGCGAGGGGCACAGTGTGCGGGCCGCGGGGCGCGGGGGGCGCGGCGCAGCCTGCGGCGCTGCAGCGGAGGCTGCATCTCGCGGCCATTCACGCCGCGCACTACACCCGCCACCCGCCAAATAACTCACCGTTACAGCCGCGGAATGTTCGCTCTATCTCAGTGCCCAACATTGTAGCCAATCATAACTCATCATAGTCCTACACTTTTCTCAAGTTCACAGTGGATATTATCTGCCCTACATGATGCAGGTTGATATCATTATTTGTTGCCAATAATGCGCATTTCTCGTATGCTTTACTGACAACATATTTACAGTTTCACAGACGAAACTCAATTGTGTAGTATAACGGTGGTCGTAGCCCCGTAGTTTAGTTATTCCTAATTCATAACACATCACACTAACATTATCATTAATTCATGTTATGAAGTTATACATAGTAAAATGGATACATGAGAGAAAATAAATCTTATGCGCAGAAAAAATGTAACCTTCAAGAGGCAAATAAATCAAAACATTTTTCAATAACATTCAGAAGAAAATCCAAATAACATAGACGAAGTCTACGAATCGTCTACGATTAAGTTAGTTGTAGCTAGATGACTAATTCCCTAGCTTCACACGTTTTGTGTATCATATAAAAATACTAGTATTCATTGGCCGTTGTAGCCAGGCTATCTATAATAATAAATATAATGTACTGATTTCAATCACCTACGCAAATACTAGACATAGTAATAAAACTATTTTAACCGAATTTATCGCGGTTTTGTTTTATTTAAAAGGATGAGGAAAGGGAAAAGGATTCGGAATGTGGGGAGCAAAAAACATAATAAAACCGCGATAAAATCCGTTAAAATAGATAAAATGTATTTAAATATGATATATTTTTTATATATGCCTAATAAGCATGGTAAATGGCAAGACTTATAAGGCACGTCGCCGTTCGTACAATCCGGTTGTAAATAGAACGGCTATAGATTCGCTTGCAGGCTCAC
Source organism: Abrostola triplasia (assembly GCA_946251915.1). Taxonomy (NCBI): domain Eukaryota; kingdom Metazoa; phylum Arthropoda; class Insecta; order Lepidoptera; family Noctuidae; genus Abrostola; species Abrostola triplasia. The sequence continues at coordinate 7,528,668 of OX276433.1, forward strand.
CGCGCTGCATTCTAGAGCACAGAATTGTAAAGAGAATAATGGTAGTTGTTGCGGCGTCGGCGTCGCCGGCGCACTATCAATAGTCGGCGCGTCACCCGCCCTACATACTTGTCGCGACGTCCGCGCCGCAGCCGGGACCACGTTTCGTCACCTCATGCGCTAAATTCCATTTTTAAGTCCATTGTTCCTCGTCTGCGACGTCGGACGACCCCCGCGCTCCGCTCCCCGCTCCCCGCTCTCTGCTCTCTGACGTAACTACGATTCTCATCGTCCCACACCGAACCATTCGATACGACAATGTTATGCCGCGGACCTGATGTTTATTATTCACACGATCCAATTCTGTCAAAAACGTTATACACTTCCGCTCGCCTCACATTCTTATTGGGGCGCCGCGCTCGTAACACTTGCCGCGTTCTGAACGTTCCAATCTTACTAGCCGCACTGATTTCTATTACTGAGTCGGTACCTATCTCCTTGGGTAGTAATCTGCCGAGCAGGATTCACGATGGCAGTGATATAAATGGGTATCTGAAAATGTACATTCGTCATTATCACGAATGTAAACATGCTTCGCGATAAAAAGAAATACATTTGCGCTATTTCCCATAGCTGTCAGCAATTAGAGCAACGTTTGTGGGTGCGTGTGTGTGTAGGAGCAGAGGGGGGGGGGACGTTTGTCGGGAAGGGGGAGGAGGGGTGACACGTGTGGCCCACATAGTGCGCGCCCATTGAGCTCCCGCGCCACCGCCACCGCACCGGACGTGACGCCAGCGTCACTCGCACCTGCGCCCCCACACCGCGACACTACCCACCAGCTAGCACTACCGCCCAACACTAAGTAGTGTAATTAACTACCATCACTATTAACAAATAAAGAATCGTCTTCCATCAGGTTCTACAGACGTTCATAGATATAGTTGTGTAAGATCTACGTTATTAGTCATCGAACTTTGACTTTAATTATGTTAGTATCCATTAAATTTCATCTAAACATAGTAGTCATCTATCAATCGTAGTACTCGGTGACTACATAATACAAACCATGATACAACAACAAAAACTGCCTTACAATATTCTAATAAGAGTAACGTAGATATCTAAGATTCCGGGCCCGACCAACAAGAGCATGCAGATTTATCAGTTACGTGGGTAGGAACGTGTGCGGTACAACTGTCGATGACTATAAATTGGCGAAATAATTGTAGTGGCGCCGACTCCCGCGCATGGCCGAACAAGGCCGAAGAAGGCCGAAGCCGCTATCCGCACCATTTGTGGCAGCAGCAGCGCACTCACACCGCTTTGCCTAATTAGCCGACCCCGGTGTGGGTGAGCCCGCATTGCTTGTCACGGACCCCGCCGCCTTCGTTTATTACTATTTTAGTCAATTCACTTTTATTATATGCATAAATACAATAATGAGCTCTAATATGTTTGTAAGTAGGAGTCGTTACGTACCTTTGCCCATCGGCAGTACCGTTACTCAGCTGCTTGTATCCACTCGTAGCTCATCCTTTTGTTTTCGTCCGCATTAAATAAGGGTTTATCTGTTGCAGATGGATGACAATTATCGAGGAGGAAGCATTGTAATGTGCTCTGAGCGACTGAGTCAGCATGATGTCATGTCGCACATCGTGACGCGGCTAATGGGAGCGTCCCGCCAACCACGTCACGTCCCATCCCGCTGCATACTTCACCCAATCGAGCGATGACAAATCCATTCATATTCTTCCATTGCTGCTAGCTGTTGTGTTAAACATTAAATTCTTGCAATTCCAACGTAATTAAAATCTATAAAAGCCAAACGACTCATACGACGCCCGTTGCTAACCTACTGCGGTTTTCCTCTCCTGATCGAATTTACTGTTTAGGTAAGTAACAATTCAATTTATTGAGCTATTTTTCCTATAATGTATAGGTATTATATTCCTGGTTTGTACAACATGCAATGAAGAGCGAAACAAAGAAAAACGAAGAAAGAACAAAGGGAATTACGAAACTGGTTTTCATAATGATTTGACAGATTGTTCCAAATTCTGAGATCATTGTGAAAGCTGATTTTGTTCCTAAGTCGACGAGCTACTCACCATCCAGATAGAAGATACTGTTCCCGACATTTCTATTCAAGAACGTTCTGAGCTGAATTTGTACTGAAATTATGTATTATTGTGACTGTAATAACTGTATGTGTTTTATGTGTGCACTTATCAAATTTGTTTGTCAACACAAATCAATTTGCGTGTCTAGAAAAGATTTTTATATGAAACTAACTTTTTAATGTCGTTCGTATCGTTTTCACTAATAGCATTAAAAGCTCATACTTATTTAATTGTAATCTTCTATCTCACAATTATTACTAGTGTACAATTTAATGCTTTTGGTACCTATATATTGAAATTATCTTGGTTACCAGGTAAAACTTCATGATATTACCGTGTTATATCGAACGCCTCCTATATAGAAAGAGGATAATATAATCAATACATGGAATAATATGCACAATAGAAGTATGTACATAAATAGTGTATTATAAAATTGTTCCTGTATACATATTGCATGTAAATTGTAAATAGTTATGTAATAATGCGAAAAATATGTCAGCACCATCAATTTAACTAACATGTTAGAGCATATATTAATTGATACAGATTTAACGACCATTGCTATGATTCCCATTTTACCTTATCTACGGATCACATTCATTCAAAACAATAAAAACATTGCCTCTAAGATATATAAAACGTATTTTAAATTGCATAGCCTACAATATGTAACTATTCCACGACAGAGTCTCGCTCGGTCAATGATTCAGAGGTCTGCACCTATAGCAATGAAGAATGCAAGAAATAAAGAGAAGGGTGCCCTACATAACTCTATGACCGAGTCGACGTTAGATAAGAGTTGGTTCTAACTGTAGTTAGCTGATATAACCATTGGTGCCAAAGGATGTATAATCTCATGGATAAGACAATTTAATAATTCCATCGTTATTATAAAACCTTTACACGGTACTATACATAATGAGCTTCGGATATTTGTTATCCGTTAAAGTTTTTTATTATACAGTACAGTACATACGTAGTGTGAAAACTAAACTTAAATAACCATTTAGTTGCCATTTCCAGCTTCCAAAAATTTGTTGGGAATTCAAGTATGTCCATTTCCATAGCCTATTTAGTTTCCCACTGCTGGGCAAAGGCCTCCCCTTTCTTCTTCCAAACCACTCTATCCTTTGCAATATCTAACCACGTGCGTCCCGCATATGTGACCAGATCATCACACCACCTTCGCCGTGTCCATTATTCAAAGAATTTCTTTAGATATTGAATTTATTACTATTTATCTGTACTACTGTATATAACTTGTATGAACAAATACAGGTTACAGATCTAAAGCATCCTAACATCATTTCCTTTGAAAGCAGATGAAGAGAATAGCCATTAAAGTGCTACGAAAAAATCACCCCTTCATAGCACGTGTATAAACTACTGCAATGAAGGCGATGGCTAATTGTGGGCTTTTATAACTGTAGATTGTGTGAGTATAAGAAGACGATGATTTTACATCTATGGTGGCCAAAATAGCCACATTTATCAACGGAGTGCATTAGGTAGAAGAAAGAATATGTAAAATATTATTAGTATTTCGTAGCAAGTAATTATCAGCTGTGTACCTAAATTATTGGAAAAAGGGCCTGCAGGCGGCTTAAACTCGGACACCAGGTTGTTCATCAACCATACTATATGAAGAAGAATTGGCGAAAAGAAGTCTTTACTCTCCAATTTCTTATTAAAAATGTCCTTTAGGTCCTTAGGTCCTTTAGGCCTTTTTGACTTACATGTAGATAACCGTGTTTGATGTTCATATAGAAGTAGAAACTAATTTACTGCTGTTCACTAAGAATGTTGGTTTGTGTTAGCGACAATAAGTATTTTTAACTTATCAGTTAGCATAAAAATGGCGGCTTAATGTACTGTTTGGGCAGTAGGTATATATCAAGCTAGTCTTCCATCTTATAAGATTGCAACATGTAGATAATTACAATGTGTTCTTTATTTTTCTGTGAATATTTGTTTTATAAATATTATGGAACTTTTCTTTGCAGAAACAGTGGATTTATAACTACAGGATATCCTGAGATGTGATGTGTACCATACAATTTATTAAGACTATATTTTTTATATTTTATTTGGCTTATTGTATCTGAAACCATGTTTTCACATTTGTAATCCTGTGTTAAGAATACGCCTGCGGCGGGAAAGTAATAACGACTGATCAGAACAACTATTCAGCTCGAAAATTCCATAACTTGACATGCTGACATAATGAAGAAGAAACATCAAATTTCTATTGATATCAGATTGATAGTTTATTCATATGTTTCTCTGTTTAGCACTGAAACAAATCTGCGGCAAGTAGCATTCCAAAGTCAACATACCGGATCTATCAACTACCTACAGAATTCCTTCAATTAACGGTGACGGTAAAAAGGTGACGAGATCACCATCTGACCTGCCAGAGCTTTTTAGCAGGAGATCAGACGTTCTTTTCCAGTCTAAGAAGCACAGAGACAGCAGCAACTTATGAAGAGTAACAACAAAATACATGATTCTATTACAGCGAGATATGAGCGATTTACTAACTATTATATGTTGTGCCCTCATTTAGTTCCTTATATAATATTCAACCTTTTGGATCGTTATTACCTTGCGTAACTCGGTTGGGTCCTATGCAACTTGTGTCCACAGTTTCCCAGATCCCTCACATCTTATCTTATCTGCAGCAGACACGAGTATCTATATTCACACGCCTGAATAAATTGTTTAGATATTTGTGGAGTTTTCCAGACTGTGACAAATCAAAATTCTAAGATAAGTTGGTAAACCCTAATTATAAAATCTTGAGGTTTATCGGTTTGCTAACTACCAAATCACAATAAGAAATATGGTTTTTAATTAGGAATAGTATATCTAATTATATTATCCTTTCGCTTGTCACATTTTGCAGACACAATAGTAAAAAAATGGCCACACGCTTTAGGTGTCTTGACAGATAAAGCATTAGATAGGTACTCATTAAACTAATGTATACGCAACACAATATTTGGATTTGTTTTCGTGATTTGTTTGCGTACTTAAATATATTTTGAAATAATTAAGTTGTGCTTTTCAAAACAACAACATAATTATTTAAGTAATCTGTTTTGTATTTTACAAGAATAATCTCATTAAAGAATTTGGTTGGTCACCTAACATTCTCAAGCGCATAAGTACTAATTGTGTCTAGGTTTGGCTGTATACACCAATCACATTATTAGTATTGACAATAATTTATTGGTTCTACCTATTATATAGGTAGGATACATACAACTTCACCAACGACGTAATTTTTTTTTAATAAATAGTATTTTTATAATTCACATTTTTATTTATTTTTTATCCAGCTCCCTACCGAAGCAATCTTTGCCTACCTCCCTCATCTATCGCTTACCATAGGTACCTCTTTAAACGCAAAGTAGGTAGGTAGTACCTACTTCATTTTTAAGCCGAAACTTTATCCTATCTTAAGAAATCCGTTTAGAGAATAGTTAATTCAATTGATAAAAGGTAAGAGACAATCATAAAATTGCCTAATTTTAAGTTACCTACTTACTACTAAGGTAACTCTCATGACAAAATAGCATTTGGGATTATGCAATTAAGACTAAAGTTAGAGTAGGTAATTTATCAAGTATTTTGTTAGCCGCTGCTGATGATTATAGACCAAAAACATCACCTGATAACCTCTGTAATGAAAGTAGAGCCTTATATGAATTAGAGATATACAGGGAATAAGACATACCTACCTACATACTTAAGCACCATAGTTAATATGTAGGACCAATTGTAGGGTAAGAAAAATGAGCTAGTACTCTTTCTTACAAAAGCGGTATTTGTTAAAAATTCAAGTAAGTACAATTTCTCTGTGGTAGGCAAGTTCGTAGCGCGTAGAACACAAGGTACAACTAAAACTGTAAGATTCACAACTTTATATAGAAACCATACCTTTTCTTACCTAAAAGAGAAAATAGATCTCAAGCAAATACTACCCGATATTGCATAATTATACAATTTAACGTTCTTCTAATTAAAGTTATTGGAAGCAGACTAGAAGTTATACCTATTGGTATCCAAATCTACATTTTATAAAACTTTAAGTAGATATTATCTTTAAAATATTATGTAGGTAACTATAACCGATGATAGCATCGATTACATACACTTCTTATAAGTAATTATGGAAAGGAGACCTAAGTCTTCTGTTACGGACAAATTAAAAACTACCGTATTTATCTAGCCTTTCTGTAGGCACCGGACGAATTAAGGCACCTAATATAATATAATACATAGAATGACTTTACCGTGAAGTACATTCATCAAAAACCAACTTAGGTACAGGCAAACTAGTAAATCTAGGTAGACTGAAATCTTCTCAATTTTCTAAATGCTTTATAGTCAATATTTTAAACAAAAACAAATTGCTACTCGGCTCTTCATATCAGCGCCTATCATTTTGTGTTAAATTCCCATACAAACGTTAGTATAACAATATTTAATACTAACACATATCGGACTTTAGCCGAAAAAATAGATAACCTAGACCAAAGTTGGAACCTAACCTAAGCTAAACCTAATACAGCGGCAATGCATTAGTAAGATAGAGATTTATAGAACTAGTAGATACCTACCTACCTAGGTATTAAAGGAGAACTCATTTGAAAGAAAAACCTACACGAATTTTTATTTATAGGTAGGTACTTTATGTCCTGTTCTGTTAAACTAGCTAGTTAAATTCTGGCAACGACCTACCTACTTCTTATAATAGTTCTGAAGTCTGTCTGAATATTGTCAAATAAACATTTCTTTTGATCGATGTAATTTATATTCCCTCAAAACCTAAATTAAATCAAAAGATTGGTGTTTTGTATCTACATAGATACCTCAGTAGGTACCTACCTACTGTCTTCTTTCGCATTAGATAATAAAAATATATTCCACAAAATCACATAGGTATTGGTGTAGGTGACAACTTAAATAAGTAGATACCTAACAAACTATGTACCTATCGCATATTTTTAGTTAAAGTGGGTAAATGAATAAATGATTTATTTTTGTAAATAGGGTTTCACAAACACTTTTACACAAATAAAAAATAAAAATAAAAACTAGACGGTGTCGGCATTTCCTAACTGATTATCTCCGGGTATAAATGCCGAATGAAACTCAGGGGTCAAGATAGGGGTAGAAGGTAGTTTAAGATCTCAATCGACACTAACCCATCATTCAGACTTCGATCAATGATTTGAAATAATATAGGTACCGACATAGCCTCAAACAGGTACCTATAGTCGTATATAGGCTCGTTGGTCTAGTGGTCGCTAAGCGCGACTGCTGAGGACGAGGTCCTAGGGTCAAAACCCGGGTAGGTTATTATTGTGTTATTCTATTAGGTACATAATTCTCAGTACGGAGTCTGAATTTGTGCCTGGTCATTAGAAGTAGGCTCGCCCCCGTGTACATTGGAACCTATAACGTAACTGGCGAAATGTGGGTGTATGTGAAGTTCTGTCTATCCCTTGGGGAACACAGTGATGTTGTTATGTTACCTACTTAGTAATAAAACTTGGTCTATGGAGTTTAAATGTATATACGCTTACATGCCATATTTTTTCCGAATATTATTCTCAGGCAAAATAAGTTTTAATGTGGTTCTAAGTTTTGGTCTGTGAGTGGGTCAATATGAGTAAGGGGCTCATAGCTACGTAGCTACCGTGCATTAGTCGATCGATGAGGTTAAGTAGCACTTGCTTTCTTTATTCATTAAAAACCTCTCCGTGCCTCGTCAAATACGGTAAGCTAATGTCCTGCGCCTGATCTCCCACTAGTCGCGTCAGTAATAATGATTACCTACCTAAATACGACTGTAAAGGAATATAATGGAATGCTCTAGTGTTAACGCACTTGTCATTAATAACTTCTGTTGTTAGTCTTAGCTGAGCTGAGATCGTACGCCATAACCGAAATATATTATATCATGAATGGAAGAATAATATCTATGTAAGTACTGGTGGGTATAATATTTATAGCTAGGTACATAGATTTCAGTCATATACCAACCTTATTAAATATCCAAGTTGGCTTAATAATAGTTAATCATCAGAAGCAACGAAGACTCTGCTTGTTAGAATTACATCCCCATTAGGACTTCTAAGCGACCAAAATTTTGTAGGGACACGAAGCCCGAGAAATATATAAAAAAAGTCTAGGTTCTTTAAATTCAAGGGATCTTCTCTGTTACAAATATTGTTTCTTCTAGCTAATGTTTATTAATGATACCGATACCCAGTAATGCGTGAAAAATATAATTTCAAAAGCTTAATATGATACAAATAAGTAAATATTGAATTGGCTAAACTAAAAAGACTAGTGCTCAACAGCCACAAAAAAAATTATCAACATTGTTGACAGCTGATTGCTGTTGATATTTTATCTATCATTTCCGGTGACGTTTCTGTTTAGCGGTTATAAAGTAACCTTAAAAAATGTATTAATTAAAACAAAGTTTAATTATTGTTTTATAACAGAAACTTAATTCAATGTTTAGTTAATAAGTTATCATATTAATAATGTCAACTATGGAGACACCCGAATTTGATGCCGCTTTAGGTGGCACTGAACATCTTCCCTATGCTGCTAATAGCTTAAAATTTGCAGCTTCTAGAAGTGTAGAAATTGCTGCAATATCTGAATGCATTTTAAGGCCAAGTAAAAATAAACTAATATTCCAATCATTGCCCGTGCATATGAGGCGCCGGGTAATGAGTCACAACAGTAAAAGGCTTCCTCGTAAGTTACGAAAAGCTCACTTGGACCAACTAAAGAAGAGTGGTCTACTTACAACGAATAAGAGACCATCCAGAAAGTACAGACGCCGCCCAGCTAATCTACTGGATGAATACAATCGGCGACAAAAGCAAAATGTTTGGTTAGAGACCCACATTTGGCATGCGAAAAGGTTCCATATGACAGAGCGTTGGGGATATCGTCTACCGCACGCACCTTGTGATAAAGCATTTAGAGCATGCTATAGGGGAAGTTCGGCACATTGTCTAATTCAAGATATATCTTACCATATACCGATTCAAATTATTGGAACAATAGCAACAATCAAAGAAATGTTTGCAAAGATTACTAATAGTGTATGTGGCCTAAGTATATGTGCTCAAGCTTACATTAACGGTAACAGACAAGGATATGTTCATCTATATGGTATAAACTCCTTTCCATTTGATTACATAGGGAAAGTACAGTTTTTATGGGTAGTAAGTGAAAACACAGATAAAACTCTATGGCTGTTTGTACACCCCGCACACATAAAACAGGTAGAATCTATTTTGTTAGATGTTACTCCTGCAAATCATAATGAACAAGAGACGGAAACAGCAAAAAAGAAAAGGAAAGTTACAAATATTCAAATAAAAGTTATGCCAGGTAGCTTCAACAGATTTCGCTTAACCGGACCAAATAGCCATGCTGTCTTGTGTCAAAGCCTAAAGTGTACAAATAATGATAGAACTAAACAAGATAAATGGATGTCATTGCACAGTCCGTTACATTTAAAAGATAAAGATGAATACTGGAACAAGATAAGCACAGCTGGTTCTCCTTCTCAGTTACCAGCTAATATGGTAGTTGGTCTAGTAGTAAAAGATCCTCGTCTAAGCCGGCCATCACTCCGCACTAAGGCTAAACTAGAAAGTGATGAAGGGGTAAACACAGAAATCTTAAGCAGCATACCATCTTTCACTTCAAACTCTCCTCTATGGGATATTAGGATACATGATGCTATTAAAAAAAACATGATGAACAATGGACAGTTTATAAACCATGTAACTAAAACTCAGTTGGTTCCTGGTGAAGTCAATGAAGATGACCCAGCTTTGCAAAGTGTTCCTGTTGTTCTAATACAGAGGCCTGGATCACAGCATTCAGAGTTTAAAAGGATTGGTTAGTTGTTGTATTAATTTTTTTATTATTAAATATTGATATACATATCCTACACAAAAAACTATTTGTAATAAATGGTTGGAAATATGTCTTGACATTTAGATTGGGCCACCTTGAATCTTACAATTCTTAAGTATTTCAAACTACCCTTTTGTTATTAAAACTTTTTAAAATTCCAGGCTATGGCAGTGGATGGGATATTATTATGCCTTCAGGTTATGCTCTTCCATTCTGGCTAACATTTATCATGTTTGGAGCAAGATCAGGTGGACTACGAGAAAGTGAAAGTATGGCATTTGAGATGGGAGAATGCTACCTACCACCCGACTCGAATGCTGGAAAAGACCATGAGAAGAGAATTGAACATGAATTACGAGACAAATACTTTAGACTACCACCAAGCAAAAGAGTTAATTATGTAAAACTCTGCATCAATAGTCCCTTTACATGTCCCTGGAACATCTTACTCTGTGATTGGAGTGATCATCCCATTAATGATTACTTTGTGTTACGTGATAGAATCCTACTAGACAATATACAGGTAGGAAATAATTTAAAGTTGTTACTAAATAAAAAAGACTTATTTTATGTTCAAACAGATCCATAATAATATAGTAAGTTTTGGTACCTTAGTTTAAGATACTTCTCTAACATAATAATTATTAATGCTAGTTAATTCAGAAGTGCAAGGGAATATGTAAATAAATTTGTTTATATTTTCAGGAATGTGTAACAAAAAAAATAAGTTTACCAAATATGGACAAAGATTTTTCATGTCTAGTTCCAGTATACGTCAAATTAGTAGCCAAAGGTAGTTTAAGAAAACATGCACACATTTGTTTGCCAGAGTTAAAAGATCTTAGTAATATAAAAACTTTATTTGAGCCACATCTTGAGGACCCCAATGAAAGAATCAGAAAGGTAAAACGAATGGAGCATAAAAAAATGCTAAAGAAATTAAGAAAAAGGAACATGAAATTAAAAAAGAAGGGGACACTGGTAAGATAATATTTAAGAAAAATGTGGACACAATTATTATACATATATTGTTACTTAATTTTATATTGCATCTTTCAGCCGAAGTTAGTAAAATCTGAAAAATGTATTCGACGAGAACCGACAGAATATGTAAAAAGTATGAGAGAATTATGGTTACCTTCAAGAATAGAAACTGTGCGGAACATACCTATACGGCAAGTCATGGGATACATTTCACAAGGAGCTTTCAGTTTCACAGAAGCATGCAGTTGCGGAGTAGGCTACATTGCCTACAATGCTCTAAACTTACTGCTAAATAATAAAATTAATCAAGTTCTTGTGAGGAACACTTCTTCACGAAAGTACAGACTCGCAAATATAGTGGTCATAAAAAAAGTGTAAATAATAAACATTTCTTACAAAATTATGCATTTATTCTTTTACTAATGTTATTACATATTATTCTAATTCACCATAAAAACCTACATTCCTAGGTTACGCCTTCAGTTTGTGATAAAATAGCAAGAATAAGTTTACTATCTTTCAGCACTTGTCAAGTAAAATTGATACACCCGCTTTTTCCGTCAGTATAACAATGATTAAGAAAGACAATTCTGGTGTTCTCATAATAATCACTTCCCAATATCATGTCTTATTTGAGATTTTAATATATTAACACAATTACTATTACATTAAAATGTAATTGCTTAAATTTGTACGAACTCGATTCTGCCTGGATATACGTTTACTAAAACTATACACAGTAACATGCATACTTTATACATTGAAATTTTAAATGATAATTTCAGTTACACAGTGTACAATTTATTCTACTACAGATAAACACCAGACAAAACTGTTTATACGGCGTCGTTACAAAGTATACCTTTGTACACACGCTCGAAGTAACGCCGTCACTAGATTTTTGACCGTTTCCTAGCTATTGCATCTTCGACGGCTTTCAATTGCTTGAGGAGCTCCTCTCGTCTGGAAACCGATTTCTTCGCCGGTGCCGTGTCTACTGGTGAAGTTGCAGGACGTTTCTTCGCGCCGGACTCTGTAAAATTATATTAAATATTGTTGTTAATATGCATACCCGATACGAATAATATTCAGTTTTATTGAGAAGTTTATTTAGTTCTTCTCTATTGAGAATATACTAACTTGGATTCGCAGCATCTACATGTAAAAAATACTATAGCATAATCATAAAATATATATATCTTTATTTATATTTTATATTACCTTTATCACTAGGGACTTCTTTCTTGCTGGTAATAGTAGTCACTGCCGCCGCTAGACCAACACCCGGTTTTGCATTCATCCTGGAAATAAATATTATAGACATCTTTATCAAATTTCAATAAATGTAGCTTGACTGCAACTTTGATCTAGTGTTATCAATTTATAATAATAATAAATGTTTTATTGACAATTTTTAAAACTATTTAACCTATGAATTCTCGGACTTCTGAGCTAGGTAAAAACCTGTGTTACAGAAGTCAGTGCCCTATTCCAATTTTTTCACAAAGGATGTGAATAAAAGAATTCAGTACCAATGAGATTAGATGTGTGATTGGGCAGTGTCGTGAGTGTGATGTGTATTATGCATTTTACGTGTTTGTTATGTCTGAACGTATTAGGTGTATGGACGGGGAAAATTAATAATTCTCGTGAAGATTAAGTTAAGTGTATGCGGCGATTTACCTGGGTCTGGCGGCGGCGTTAAGCAGGCGAGCGTGTCGCGCGCGTCGCGCACCCGAGCTGCCCGACGACGACGACGAATGCGTCTCGCTCTCGGACTCGCTCGACGTTGATGACGATTCTAACATCAAAATATACATTGTATCTAATAATGCTTATTTTACTTTTCTCACGTTAGGAGTTTGAGGTAAAAAAAAAGTAAATAAATAAATAAAAACAATAGCACATAACTGGCGAAATGTGGGTGAATTATTTGTGCACCTCTGCCTACCCCTTCGGGGAATACAGGCGTGATGTTATGTTATGTTAAAAAAAATTGTTGTACAGTCAAATCGAACAACAAGCTTTATTCATAAGCATGATAGGTAATTTTTAATTAATTAGCTGAAAACGTCAAATCTTTCTCGATTGTACAAACCTGACCCAGATGATGACGACCTAGAATATTTCTTCCTATCTCTGTTGCGGTTCGGTGCCTTGTTACGTCCGTAAGGGTCCAGTTCATCCTGGCAAAAAAGTTTTAAGTTACGAAACGTCATAAACAGTTTCTATTTCGTTTTGAAGCAAAAAGTCTCGAAGTCAAAATATCTGTGTTGAGATATTCTATCATTAATGAAGGCAACCAACGGCCTAGCGTAATAGTCAATCATTATTTTCTACGAAATCATGACCTTATATGAATGTTTCGGGTTCGGCCCAAACTCAGGCTGATGTCGAAATTCAGTTTCGACCGTAAAAAACTAGTTTCGGTCGTACGCTAAAAATGGGCAATAGCAATGATGTACAGAGGAGCGCGTACCTTGTGCCTGTGCATAGCGGGCTGCGCGGCGTGCGCGGCGTGCGCGGCGTGCGAGGCGGGCGGCGGCGGGTTGGCGGCCAGCTGGCGCGCGGCGGCGGGCGAGGGCGCGCGGCGGCGCGGCGCGGGGGGGTTCATGGCCGTGGCGCGCGCCGTGGCCAGGCGCCGCTCGCGCACGATGACAGACGGCGACAACCTGCGGCAGCACACGTTACAGGCTCGCGGCCGCTGCACTGCGGCCCGTGCTCCGCCCTCCGCTCTCGCACAGAAGGTCCACTGCTCACAATGCGCGATAACAAACCCGCGCACCCGGACGATGCTAACGAAATACGCCGACACCCGTTCGATTCGCCCGTGTTACCTACTACATTTTATCGCGCATTATAAAGAATGGTCCCTCCGTATCTGCCTACACCGATTCGAGCGTATAAGACTCGCGAATGAACATTCGACGTCACAATAAGAAAATATTATTGAAGACCGGTAGTTGTGGCGTTTCTCGAAAGAAGCCCGCGGCAACGGACTGCAATAGACTAAGCAATTCATCAAAGAAAGTATAGCAAGAACCTTAAGAAAAAAAGTTATCGTCGTTGAAATGCTTGAAAATTAATAATGACTCCAAAGAAGAAAGAAAAAACTAGCAAGAAAAAATATTTTGGTAGCGAAGATTTCCATAAAAACGCGGATGGAGCGCTTTCAATTTACGCGAAGAAGCGTTAGCGATTGCGGAAGACGAATTTAAGAAGACGCTCGACTATGGACTTTATTAGACGGATAATACTGAAATCGAGAAACTTCCATCTCACCTTTGTCTAGAAGAAGAGGATGCCCTTCTCTTGCGCCGCGCGCTCGGCGATCGCGAACTTCGGGAACTGGAATTTGAAGAGCTGCGGGGTCAGCGGGACGCGGGCGGGGCGGGCGAGGATGATCGAACACGCACACGCGCACGCATGCACACGCACACGCACGCAGATACATGTTATACGGTACATGGTACATGCGCACACGGTCGTGACCGATTGTGAGTCCCACAGATGACAAATGGTATCAAGAACGAGCATGCAATTATATTTGTTAATATCGAGAATTAATGAGAGTCATGAGGAATCGAACACCGTAAACACCACAACATTAGACGAGTTATGAAAGCGAAACCCATCGCCCAGGGGAGAGGGACGAAGCGGGAAGAAATGTTCTAATTAATTTGGTTGCAAATATATCCAATGTAAATAAATGTACACACATTATTAATAGTAATCCTTATCTATATTAACACTATTTAAAAGCATCATCAATAACTTATTTTACCCTGAATTAATCCTATCAATAACTTTTCACAGTCATGGTAAAGCCCAAAGATTCCTTCAGTTTACTGTGGCAGTTACACCTTTTCTTTAGCTCAAGGTATAAATACATGGTTTTCTTTCAACACCAGTCTGTACAGAGAACAGCACATCACTCACGTATGGCGACATATACACTACAGGCACAACTGCTATCACTTGCAGAATAGGTCAACTCAAATCTAGGGTTTTCTCGTAAGGCCAGTGTACAACAGTACGAAGTATGTATTACATTAAATGTCTGCTACTAATGCATAGTCGAAGTTAAAAAAAATAATAAATTAAAAGTCAAAGATGGCGGAGAATTGATAAAAATAAAATTACACATAAAGATTTGAAATTTTTCCAGCGTAATACTGTAATGTTTTAATCATCATGGTATGGCCTCGAAATAAAAAATCTAGAAAAAATTGTGCACTTAAAAGTTAATCACAGTTACAGGCCGCCATCACGGTTGTGCCCAAACAAAATAAACATTAAAAATGTGCCAGAAAGATAATGTAAAGAGGTGAGGAGGGGGCGGCGCGTACCTGGAGGAGGAGTAGGAGTCGTCGGAGGAGGGCGGCTTGCGGCGCCGCGCGGCCGGCTCGGCGCGCATCCAGGGGTCGGCCCAGTCGTCCCCGCGCGCCTCGCGCCCCCGCTCGGGCCGCGCCTCCCCGCGCGCCTCCCCGCGTGCCTCCCCGCGCGCCTCCCCGCGCACCTCCCCGCGCGGCGAGCGCCTCTCCACCTCGGCTCGCTGCACGATCACCTCCCGCGACGACCGCACGCGGCGCTGCGCACGACCGATTCGATTCATTCATTTTTATTCCCTTATTATCAATTTTGTAACCTTATGTCAGCACGTATCAAATTCACAATGATAAAAATTATAAGAAAGTATAAATATTATGGACAGTTAACTGGAGTTTTTACTTACTGGATGAACCAGAACACTTCTGTAGGCACTCATTTCATGGTGTTTGTCATTCATAATAAGAAAGAAAAAGCCCACATTTCTTTAAAATTAAATGAACATAAAAGAAATAAGATTTAGGATAAATTTTATAGGGGTCGCTGAAATTTAAAAACATTTACAATCAACGATAATTGTAATTTTTTATACGAACACACATATGGCTCCTTACCATCTGATACCTGCCGTAGTTCAAGCCTACCTTGTGATAAGGCCCCTCCTCAGGCACGGGCACGCGCTCGTCGTAGTGCGGCACCCTCTCATAGCCGCGCTCCCGCTCGTACATGTGCTCGCGCTCGTAGTACCGCTCGCGCTCATCCACTTGCGGCCGCGGGAACCGGCCGCGGTACATCGGACCGTAGGGCCTGCTAAATAAACATACCGTTTGAAATCACTAACCAGAACACATCACATATGCATATATACATATTGAATCAGAGATTGAATTTTAGTACCTAGACTTATTTAGTATTTAATGAAAAATCCACCGACACGGTACCTCCCCAGACAGTATGTTTGTTCTACAAACATACGTTAAGTTGCACATGTTTCGCGGTAGGTGATGACCGCGGATTTCCATTAACTACGATCATGGCAACCCTTTTCTTTTTTAAATTCGATTAATAAAAATGTCTCTATTTTTTAACTGATAAAAAATGAAGAATATTATGAATGCAGGCCATATCTTTTTAAGAATGTAGTAACGCAGGGTACCTGAAGGCATCGGGGTCCCGGTAGTGCGCGGCGGGGTCGTGGTGGCGGGGCGGCGAGGCGCCGACGGCGGCGGCGGCGTAGGCCAGCTCCGCGTCGGGGTCGTGCACCACGCCGCCCACCGACAGGTGCAGCTTCTTCTCCTCGAAGTCCATGTCTTGCTCCTTGCGCTTGTTCGCTATTCGCAGCATCTGTTCGAAATGTTTTAATCAAACACTGCGGAGACGAATCATCAAGAAAAAAAATCCCTTCTACCCTACTGACAAATATTTCACAATTTTATATTATGTATTAATTAACTTTTGCGAAAGTTTAACCTCTTTAGCGGTGCGTAATCCTCTTTCCCAGGCCGACTCAGGTGGCGCGACATCTCTCGCGGGAGCGGCCGGGTACGTCCCCCCGGGCGGCACGCCCCGGACCACATCGAACATATTATAGTTGCCTTTGTCTGTCACACCCGGGTGTAGGAATCTAAGGGAAATAAATAATTATTATTTGGTGGAGGAATCTAAGGGAAATAAATAATTATTATTTTCTTATATTTGATGTTGACTGTAGATAATACTGTTATAACAATGAATAAAAACAATTTACCTATATGATACACTGGCATTAAAAGTTAGCTAGCATGAATTAAAAAGGATGAAGCCTGACTCCAGGTCATACAAAAACATTTACTAAATTTATAAAAAATAATTCCTGCATTATATACCATTCCAATTCTTTTACACAGGAACACTTTGTATTGAATGAATTAGTAAACCGCATGTTTCACAGAGCTGTGTAGAAAAATTTACATAGATAATGTTATGTAATACAAACCGGCAACTGACGCCCCACGTACAGGCGCCGCGTGAGAAGAACCTGCATACCGGCCGCGGTTCACTCTCCTCCGGCCTGCGCTCGGCTTCATCCGACACTTCGCCCTCCTCTAGCGACGAGCCCCGGGAACGCCGCGCCGCCCTCACATCCTCTTTAAGAGAAAAAGAGATGATTAAACTTTAAATTTGTGCATGAGTAAGGTTAAATATAGCATTTAATGAGGTTTCAGTTATAATAATGAGTTATGTCGTGCCTAACAATAACATTTAAGCAAAGCTAGTTACAATAATATTGGGAAAGAACAAATAAATATTTCATGAACAATGATAAGTATTTAGATAAGAGACTAGCATACCTTTCTCTGTACCCTTTTCTTCAGCTTCGCCATTTGATTGATCAATAGTTTTTGGCTCTATACATTCACCTTCTTCTGCTTCAAAATCTAATTGTTCTTCCCCATCTTCTGTGTTACTTGTCTTTTCTTGGGGCATCTACAAAATGGTAATTATCTAATTATCATACTTGATTTACAACCTGTGATGGAATGGGTAAGTGATAAAAACTCTGGTCAGACATAATAATTACTTTAAACACTTAAAAGTTAATAGTAAGATTACAAATTTATAAATTTTTGAGTCTCCTAACACAGGCTTTATTATCTTAAAAGGAGACTCCATACACTAGCAGTTAAGCCAAATTGTTTTGTTTGAAAAACTATTTTATTTTTTTCATAAAATAACTAATTTAGAATGCCATTACTTTTTCAAATTTAGGTGTGTCGCCTTTTCCATTATCTGAATGTGGTGAAGACTGTCTGCTAGTGCCATTAACACCTTCTGCTTTACGTGCTGGTGATTCAAGCGGAGATTTGGGCTAAAAAAACAAAAAAATACTCAAAACTTTTGCAAGCATATTTACTTTCAACTAGACTATGATAGAAACAGAAACTTGGTTTTAATTATTATTACATTATTATGCACTTTGTTGATATACAAAATAAAGATTGTAACAAGAATAGGGAATCATACAAACCTTTGATCCCTTTTCTGTTTCTTCTGGACCCATAGAGTCCAAGTCTGACACATCAGAAAGATCCTCATGACTTATATTGAGATCTTTTCCATCTGGTTTATCACTTGCTACTGATTTACTCCTTGATTTCCTATCTTCTTGATCTGATTCCATTTCACCTAGACAGAAAAATAACTTATTAGAAAAACACTTTCGTAATTTAAAGTACTTTAAGTAAAAATATTAGCTTTAAGTATGTGAGTGATAATATTGGTTGGTACACAATATAACAATTTCTTCCTTCAATATACATTTTGATTACCTTCAGAGATTTCCTCAGTAGCTGGATCCTTTGTACTTCTTTTATTATATGATGAACTCCTGCTTGATTGACTGGAATCTGATCTACTGCGGGCCCGAGGAACAGGAACCATCTTTTGTTCTGCTTTAGTATGCCTTCTCCATTTTTCATTTCTTTCTTTTGGACTCCAGTCATTTCTTTTAGCAGTAGGTGATATTTGAGGGGATGATCTGTAAGACTTTCGGTCTGGGGATGGACTTGAAGCAGGTGATTGTGGCTCTGGATTTCGTACAGAGTCTGGGGAAGCAGGTCTGGATTGAGTTTCTGGTGATCCAGGAGCAGATTTGGCAGAACTGCTAGGACTTTGAGGTGTCTTCGGACCCTCTCCTGCTGAAGGAGCTGAGGAATATTGATCACCATGCCCTGGTGAACCTACATTTGATCCAACTTCACTTGGTGAGTGAGGACCATCTGGTGATTTGGGACCTACTGGTGAACCAGGTAAAGAATTCTCTGGTGAATTAATATCAGAATGTGCTCCGCTCAAGTTATCAGGTGAGCGAGGTGGCTTTGCCCCAATAGCAGACTGTAAAGAGGGAGACTGTGATCTGCTGTCTGGTGATGGGGACCGTGGCCCCTGAGACCTAGGAGAGTGTGGTGGAGATTTTGCATTTTTTTTAGAAGTTTCACTTCTGTCTGATGATGAACTTCTTCGGCTTCTTGAGCTTGAGCTGCTGCTACTTGATGATGATCGATCTCGTGAATCTTCCGAATCCATCTCTGTAAAAATGGGAATAACATATGAAGCTAGTTATTATCAGACTAATGGTCCCAACCCAAACAAGCACTCTGATTGTTATATCATTTGTATAAATAGCTTCAACCAGACAAAATAACTGTTTTAAATGTTAGTAGTACACACATTCTTCAGAAGTAAACCATAAAACCTAACTCAATGATGTAAAAGAACTCTTTACAACACAAAAAGTCATTGTTAAACAGTAGGTTTTCATTGAGCATACAAAAGTAAACCAATGTTTTATTATCCAGGAAATCAATAAACTACATACATCGGATTTTAATCAATTATTATTATTTCAATGAATAATATCTTCAAGTTGATAATATTTTATTTAATTATTACATACATGACAGCACAGGTAAATAAATTATACATATTTAACCTAAAATAAAAAATATATTAATTAATGTATTAGTAGGAATGTTCTTGTCATATATATTGTATTAATATATAAAAAACATGCATACCTCCTAAAATGTCACTCACCCTATATTGATTTTCGAAGAGACTTAAGACTTACTAAGAAGAACTAAAATTGAATACTTTACTTTGATTTGTCATTCTTGTATTACTTTGTAATCTTATCCTTGTCATACAGTTTTGAAATAATTTACAAAGTTTGTACATAATATTTTCTCTACATGGACATTTTTTTTATTACTTTTCCAAAATTCTATTGATACTAGGTATTAACTAATTCATCGATGTATACTTATTAACTTTTTGGTAACTGGTAAATGCTACGTTGTGATGTATATTGGAAGACACATCCAGCCTTACCTTCACGTCGACGCCTCGAAGCCAGAATTGGTTGCACTTTGTAACACTTTTCATATTGCAAAGACTTTCAACTTTATAATCACAACACAAACAAAACTTAGGTCTGTCACATATACTTGTGAGCAACTTTTAACTTTTTAAACGATAAACTGACGAAAACTTAGTAAAATCAACACTACTTCAACATGGCTGTGATACTGAAGGAAATATATGAACATAATAAATAATCACTTTCCAGTACTTCCGTAGGGTTAACTTACGCCCTTACCTTTACTGAGATGGATTAGACGGTAAATTTCTTGAAGTAATTGTAATTTATATTAATAATAATCCTTTATTTGCGCCGCTAACGATTCTCTCTCAACGAAGCGAAGTCATCAAAACCATAGACTAAAAATACAATGAAGGAAAAAAAGTCCTAAATCAAAGTGACGCTATAGAGGGTAACATAGCTGGCATTTGTAAAATAGGACACATATTACTATTTAAGTATTTGCTCATTTGTTGCTCTTTGGCATCGGAACATGTAATTAAAAACATTTTTTTAATTAATTCAAATGTATTTGTTTGGTATGGTATATTTTTCATATAATTAAACTTTTTTAAATACAACTTTAATGTTGAAAACTCGAAGGATATAATATTTTTGCTTAAAAATTTATAATACAGCATTGGAGTGAAATCATTGGATCAAATGTTATATCCAACAACATAACTCGCTAGCGTATGTTTCTGATAAGATAAAATATTTATTACCGACTAATTACTAACTGTTTACCACTCTAGTAGCCATAAAGTAAATGTTGACACTTTTTATAAAAAAAATAATTACAAGACCTTTTGTATCTGTGGCATAAGTTATAAAAATAAATAAAAAAACGCGCGGCAAATTTGTATTTCGTTAATTTGTATTGTACGTGTTTTAATTTCGTGTCTCTTATTTTATTTATCATCTCTTTACTAAATTCATTATGATTGAACAAGCACTTGACGATAATATATCTGAAAATGATGAAGAAGAAAGCTTTTTTCAAGACGTGGATGTACTACAAAAGCATGGTATAAATGTAGCTGATATAAAAAAATTAAAGGGTGCTGGAATATGTACAATAAAAGGTATTCAGATGTCTACAAAGAAAAAGTTATGTAATATTAAAGGGTTTTCTGATACGAAGGTGGAGAAAATAAAAGAAGCATGTCAAAAAGTTGTTACTCTCGGGTTTATGACAGCTTTAGAAGTTAGTGATCGACGAAAACAAGTTTTTAAAATTAGTACAGGAAGTATAGAATTAGAGTAAGTATCAATTAGTTATACTTTTATCTAAAAACTTAGTAGTAGTAGAGGTTACCCATTGTATGTATTGATGTGTTAAACACAAAACACACAAAACAATAGCTTCATGTCCAGCGTGCTCCCCTTGCTCCTTGCCAAAAAGACGGATATGGAATGGCCTTGCAATGTTAATAAAATTGTGTCATATAAATAATAAGTATAACAAAAGTGGCGGACAAATTTTTGTTTATTACGAGAATTATAAATATTTGGTTCTCGTTTTTAATTAATTATTGATAGATCTCAAGAAGCCTCTAGAATTCATTGTAACTGTACTGTAAGCAGTTAAATACTAATGTATAAATAAAAGTACTACGTATACTTACTAAGTACTTTTATTTAGGTACTTATATCAATTATATCAAAGTACATTAGTATCAATCCTCAATTTTAACATCAAATTACAAAAACATCTATGTAGTTTCTATGATAAAAAGTTGTAAGGCGTATATAACCGTATTGTTTACTAAAATATGTAATTCACATCGCTGAAACTGTTGTGTCACACTCGTTATCAATATATCGATAAATTGGGCATGCCATATTTCTTACGTAAGTAATGCGTAGAATAAGTTTTACGTATGAAGATAAGTGTGATTTGAATTATTTATATTCTAAATTGATAAAGGAAATTTGAATAATGGTGGACATAAGCGGGACATGAACTATAATTATTTAATTTTCCTTTATTAATTTAGATTCAAGCTTAGCAAGCTTAGCTTGGGCAATATGCTAAGATGACACCAAAAGTCATAATTTATAATTCTGTCAATAAATAACCCAATGAGGAATAAATAAATAATCTATCTTTTGGAGCTTTAGGCAGTCGAGGTGCTACATCCAACAGAGCAAATTAAAACAATGTGTTCGAATTATTTTAGTAGGAAACGTGTATAACCTTCTAAGTAATATGACAGTGCAATAATCACCCCAAATACCTACCTACTAGCTTCTTTTCATTCCCTAAATGACATTAAAATCTAAATCTCGGACAGAACTAGTTGCAATGCAATTTCATATCGCGTCACTTTATTAAATTTGATTGAATTATGTACGACAAGGAAGCACATTATTACAAATGTATCTATTTATTTTATATTATATATTTTACTTCCTAATATACAACCAGAACCAGTTTGAAACAAGTTTTACAACCCTAGTAGTATTTATTATCTGACAGTACATATTATTAAAATCGTGCAATGCGTTGTAGCTGGGTACGTGGGTCAAGAACAAATGGATTTATTGTTAGTGTTACCTAATATAATTAGCATAAATGGTACATTTCAGCAAGCTACTGGCTGGCGGAATTGAATCAATGGCTATAACCGAAGTATTTGGTGAATTCCGCACCGGCAAAACTCAGTTGTCCCACACTCTATGCGTTACCACACAAATACCCAACTCGACGGGCTACCACGGTGGAAAAGTCATGTTCCTCGATACTGAACACACTTTGTATCCTTTTAAACTTGTAGCAAAATTTTTTACTTAGCAGCAATTCGGTATTGAGATAGAAATAAAAATATTACGAACATATGCAGAAAATGCTATTGTCTGTCTACGATTACCAAGAATTCTAGAGTAACAAATAAGTATAAATACAATTTAGTATTCATCACATTAGTGTCATTAATTAATATTTCCTCATACGTTATTACGTCATGCTCATTTACGTGCTACCTATCTACCAAATAACATCCAATGCTAATATTATGGTAACGGAAATTCTTTGTCTGATTGTTTTAACAATATATAAGCTAATGAATATGTATTTAATACAAAAAATACTAGTTTTGTACCTCCTTCGGTAATACAAAAGGCAAGAGAACTTCGCAACACATTCATGATACGACAATGACTAGGTTAATTTGCGTATTCATAGTGTTATCCAATAAAGGCGGTAGTTATCTGATTTCTTAACAATATAACAGCCGGCCCGACAGGCTGAGGCCAATTGCAGACCGATTCAATTTAGACCAAAGCGCAGTCCTTGATAACGTTTTGTACGCCAGAGCATATACTTCCGAGCACCAGGTAAGTGCCTATGTGATGAAGTTGGATCTTTGAAGTGTATCATGCTACACTTAGAACAACATAGTATTGCCTCAAGCAATCTCAACTGCAAATTCTCAAAAGAATTAGTACTTACTATTGACGTTTAAAGTTCATTTATGAATGTCTATTATACCTACATTATGCAAGTAATATAAACGGTCATATAATCATCTCGAAGGTAAACGATCGGAATCTATTATAAATATTATAATTAAAGACGCTAGCTAGAAGATAAATATAACTAGTTACCCAGACTAGGTGTGTTTAGTTGCAGGAAATAATAACAAATTATGTGACTGACTGTTTTTCGTTCTTAATCAGGCGGAACTGCTAGACTTTGTGGCAGCTAAGTTCCATGAGGAGGGTGGTGTGTTCAAGCTGCTCATTATAGACTCCATAATGGCCTTATTTAGAGTTGACTTCTCTGGACGCGGCGAATTAGCTGACAGGCAGCAGAAACTGGCGCAAGTACTATCGCGCTTACAAAAGGTCAGTTTATAAACAAAAACAGTCTGTTTTTTTTTCTACTGGATTCTGCCTATTTGGATGTGATATTAGAGCCAACTATTAATAACTATTCCCGTTGAATGATAACCATGTTCAGCCACTTGATAACCTTGTCGTTGTCTACAATTTACCTCTATGCGTTGAACCTAAACGCTGATATTATCTATTGTTTGTCTCAAACCGAAGACGAAAGTATTTTTCTCCAAGGTGCGGGAATCGAACCCGCAGCTCTTAGCACTCTAAATAAAATGATAGGACTTGGAAGAATATTATTGGAATTTAGGACCTTGACATTATCTGCCTGTTCCTGAGCTGTAACCGTAATTAAAGTATATTACTTAAATTGGACACAATTAAGTTCATTGACATTATACTACTGATGTAGTGAATAGTGGAATCTTATGTTTTTATATTCAATTAAAACTTATACTTTCTCGTGGTTTGTGTATACCTGAAATAAAACATAGGCTGTATTACTTCAGATTTTATTAAAAAATACGTGGCAAATACCAGCTGTAAAACAAATTGTTTCCTTCGTGGACACAAAACACGTAGGTACGGAACCTTAACATAATCAGACAATTTATTTGAAATCTGAGTTGTGACCGTTTTATTAATGAAGGATTCTACGCCGTAATTTTATATTCTTCATAATTTTTTTATACATAAATATTTAAAGAAGTAGGTAGTACAGGCGAGTTCAAGATCACGGCGCAAGACTGACACGACTGGTCTCAATAGATAAACACGCATCCGGCTCTGACCGAAACCCAATCGTTTTCGTTTATTATAGTTAAGAGTTGAATGTTACAAGATGATACAAATTAAGATGACATATTTACATTTGGTTTAATAAAATTCTAAAATATGCATGAAAATACATAGTTAAATAAAATATAGCTACTAAAAGCAAAAATTGCAATGTTTTAAACAAAAGAAAGTTATAATGTTTTACGCTAATAATTATAAGATCAGCCTGCATATACCTAGTATACCCAGTAAGGTATCCTTATATTAGACATACTTACATACAATTATATATAATCAGTTGTAAGAATAAATTCATAATTATTGTTCTACTATATTTTCCGTCTTTTTATGTTTGCATAAAATAACGTAAAAAAACTAGGAAGTATTCGATTCGACTTAATCCTTATTACAATGAAATTAGGGATGTTATGGAGCCGTAACCGAAACTATACCGATAATATACTTAATAATTTCGGCTATACATATAAGTCTAAATTTAGGTACCTATGCCTGATTGTGTACCTAATGATAACCTAGAAATAATTCCCCTAATTCAAAACCTTGCGGAAAACAGAAACTAACATGCATTTTGAGTGTTGTGAAAGACCCGTTTGGAAATAACGGCCTCATTGCCTATTTGTGATGTTTTATTTAATTTATAGATATATAGGTAATACAATAGACATTGAATTAGGAAGAGATAAATATTATTTGGATTTTGATAAATAGACGTTGTCATCGGCTGGCTTCAGATACGATCATCATCTATAAAGTACTCATTATACATTAACTTGATAATTATGACGGTAACTCACGTGTATCGCAATCGTACATTACAATAGCTACGTAGTTATAAAATAAGTAATATGAGTTAATTATTTTATTTTTTCCTTGATGTGTCTCTAAATACAGTGTATATACCTATATTGTATTGCCTTGATTTACCTCTCACTGTATGTGCGATATAAACCGTAAAAAAACCATTAAACGCTTTAATCAATAACCATAACAATTTATGAATATGTGTGTTGCCTATAGATTTCCGAAGAATACAACGTGGCAGTGTTTATAACAAATCAAATGACGTCTGATCCTGGAGCAACATTATCTTTTCAAGCTGACCCTAAAAAACCAATAGGAGGAAATATCCTAGCACACGCATCCACTACGAGAATTTCACTTAGGAAGGGCCGCGGAGAAAACAGAATTGCTAAAATATACGACTCTCCGGACTTGCCGGAAAGTGAAGCTACTTTCGCTATTACCAGCGGAGGTGTGGCTGATGCCAAAGATTAAATATACCTATGTATTGATCCAATTTAATTTGTTTTATACTCATACATCCACGCCTGTAGACTGTCGAGGAGTCCTCCTACTTTATCATGCGTACCTTGCGCAATGGTATGTACATAGAACTTAATTTATTAAGGCAATGACGGCGGTGATGAGCTTATACTCGTAGCCTATATTGGCCCTTACGTTGTTCATTTAGATTGTAGTCGTTAGGTTGATATACGCACACATTTAGTGTTTACTTAACTATCTTACTATAAAAGGTACAATCACCTTCAACATTCCCCGCCATTGGGAGACTACGGGGGTGTGTGGGACTCCCCCATAAATCTAATAGGGTCCACAGAGGCCTATCCAGTAAAAACCATGCCTGTTCTGCGCTTATAATGGCGGGGAGGCGGAATCGCGATAGCATTCTACCACCCCGCGCCGACATCACCTATAACAGACCTTACATGACATTTGTATAGGTCTATAGTTTTATACTGAAAGATATAAAACTATTAGTATTTATCGCCAATATTATGAGGATGAGCTAACGGGATCAGTCCCTAAGTAGTTGCGAGAATAAAATTATTAATTTTTCAGGATTTCAGGAAAAATGAGGGATTGATTCCGGAAACTAGATATTACGCTTACAACCATCCATCTTCATTGTCCATACATTTTGTTAGAGAGTAGAGTTATTTTGGTTAAAGAATTCCTTCCAAACAAATCCTTAATATTCCTGTGATCAAAAGACACTTCATATGAAAAAATTGGTAACTAAGTATCTTCTATTCTTATAACTAAATCTAATCCACGACTCACTTTACTTTCCCGAAATCAAAAGGAATTATTATTGTATTCTTAATTTCACCGACGACGTATCTATACTTGCTTGTTGTGTACCTACTTAGATACTTACCAGAAAGTACAGTGAGCCTTTTCTTTTCCTTTCTCATTGGTACGCCTACGTACGTTATGTCTACTAGATAGATGGACTCGAGGTGCACATAAATGTATAGTACACTCACATTTCACCAATTATGTTATAAGCCGCAGTGTGCCAT
Source organism: Abrostola triplasia (assembly GCA_946251915.1). Lineage (NCBI taxonomy): Eukaryota > Metazoa > Arthropoda > Insecta > Lepidoptera > Noctuidae > Abrostola > Abrostola triplasia. The sequence continues at coordinate 7,555,907 of OX276433.1, forward strand.
AGGAGGTGTACCTATTGTCATCAACCGGGTACAAATCTAGATTCTGTGCTGTTGCTGAGAATTACCTAGTGGGAAAACCCATGAATACTGCTTTGTCCCGGGTTTCGAACCCAGGATCTCATGCATAGCAGTCACGCTAAGCGGGCACTAGACCAACGAGGCAGTCTTGCCGTTGTCAATGACTTTAAATTATTATAGTATTTGAACTTGTAAGTAATCATTATAATCTGGTCAAGTCGGGTTAATCATCATTTTTACTGACTAATTCGATGACTAATTAAATAAACGTCCCAGCTCATTGATACGAACATTGTATAATATGGATTATCTCGCTTTTACGACGTACTCGGTGTTTACTTGATTGATTTCTCATTATCAGATATATCATGGTAAAAGGTTGATATACGCACACATTTAGTGTTTACTTAACTATCTTACTATAAAAGGTACAATCACCTTCAACATACCTTTTTTTAACGTTAGGAAATGCTTTACGCATCCCCCACCATTTGGAGACAACGGGGGTGTGTGGGACTCCCCCATGAATCTAATAGGGTTCACAGAAGCCTACCCCGTAAAAACCTTAAAATGCCTGTTCTGCGCTTATGATGGCGGGGAGGCGGGATCGCGATAGCATTCTACCACCCCGCGCCGGCTACACCTTCAACATAGGTACCGTACATGTAAGTATAGGTCTATAGTTTTATACTGAAAGATATTAAACGATTAGTATTTATCGCCATTATTATGGGGATGAGCTAACGGGATGAGTCCCTAGGTAGTTCGAGAAACAAAATATAATTTTCCAGGATTTCAGGAATAATTAGGGATTGATTCTGGAAACTAGATTTACGCTTTCAACCATCCATCTTCATTGTCCATACATTTTGTTAGAAAGTAGAGTTATTTTGGTTAGAGAACTCCTTTCAAACAAAATCCTAATATTCCTGTGATTAAAAGACACTTCATAATAAAAAAATGGTACCTAAGTAACTTCTATTCTTATTGCTTATTAAATCTGAATCACATACCACATTACAATACCTACAAATGTCATCGACCTGTAAATCGGAAGATTGAGATAACTTCTGTAACCCGTGCTCGTCTCAGCACTCCCACTAATTATGCAGACAAGTGAACCAAAGTCCAAGCGCTAACGAAATCGTTCTGTATTCGTCATTCATAGTGGCGTGATTCAAACGAACCAATTAAGTTTCTTGCTACGATTAGATAAACAGTTCCATACTTTCATGATTTACGCTACTAGAATTTTATACAGATAGATACAAATAGGTAGGTAGATATTTACTTACTAAATATTATACCTCCTTGAATTCAACTAATATAAACCAGATAAGTAGCTACTAGACTGATGTTAGCTGTGAGTATTATGTTAACTTTCTTTGATAGAATGTCTACCTACTTAACGTAAATTGGTACCTACTTTAATCTAATTATCAATTAATGGTTAATGCTCTTAAGGTATGTAGCATTATATAGTTTTATACTTAGGTCAAATCTGATATAGCTAAGTGGGGTATACCGTATACCGCATAAATACTTACCGTAAAACGAGGTGAATAGAAACAAAACTTTGAAACAGATTTTATAGTAAAAAAAAGTACTTTTAGTTAATTGATTGTTACCATTAAGAACCCTATACTTTAAATTATATTATAGACATCTCTATCTAGTCCTTTTTCACTACAAAGTAAAAGTTTAATGCTAAAATCAGTCTCAAAATTTTGTCTCTATTCACCCTTAAGTTTCGATTCACCCCGTTTTATTATACCTACCTATGCATAAATAAAAATAATTACACCCGTATTCTAGGTAAGAAAAGTTCTAAAAGAACACCTCTGTTCTTTTTAACTAGGATTTAAATATATAGATGGCGATCCTAATCTTTATTGATCACAAAAAACAAGGTTTATCTGTTATAAGTCTCGGTTTCCCGACTTTGTGGACAAATTTTAATCCGTTTCGTTTCCCCACGGGTATTTTGGGTACAATGCTATTACATCCGTAAAAAACAATGAGACGCAATACCTAGGTACCTATTTAAATTTCAGTACCCAATAGCAAAAAGTGTTGACATTGAATTTTCGTATACTATTACGATGACCTTGATCACTAAACAATAATCAAGTATCAACAATATTATATTTTTTACTCGCGTAAGTAGTGCAGGGTTTTAAATGTCCATGATTACGACTTCGTAATACTTCTAGAGAAGAGTTGAGATAACATTGCTTAAATAATAATTTAGTGATTTAAAATAAGCATTTTATTTGTACAGCACCTTTATTTCGTTCTTAAATACTTTATACAATACTGAAACAATTGTAAATATTTGACGCAATAGTAATCATATTGGAAATCTACATAAATAACGAGAATACCAGTCGCCTGGCATTTTAGCAAGTGACGTATAAGGCTGAATGAAAACGTGACAGTTAATTTAATCAGTTGATTCGTGAGTCTTTTGAGGGGCGGAGGTTCATTGTGTTTAGTTTATTGGTGGCGTTTTAATTTGATTATTAAAAAAAAATTAAAGAGTAGCAATTGTCCTTTTATTTTTCAATCAAATCTGACAGTTTAAAAATGAGTGAAAAAAATGAAAATAAGAAACAAATTCGCGTGTGGTGCGATGGGTGGTGAGTAATATCGAGTTTTTATTTTTACTTCACGTTTTCATGCTTGCTATAAATTGAAATCATTACATACAGTTTTATCCACTGTAAATATGGAATTGTATTAGATTGTTACGCTACAAATTCCTCATGTACTTTAGTTTATTGGCGTATTAAATGCATGTACGTTATAGTAGAATAATTAAAAAACATCCGGCGCGGCGGCGCGAATGAGTTCTGTTTGCAACAGCAGCGCACTTATGCTTTCCCTTAAAAAATCTCATTAGGCTTGCAATGATTATTTGTATCTCGTTTACAGTTACGATATGGTGCATTTCGGACACGCAAATTCGCTGAGACAGGCAAAGGCATTAGGTGGTGTGTTGATTGTTGGTGTTCATACAGATGAAGAAATCTCAAAGCATAAAGGTCCTCCTGTGTTCACACAAGAAGAACGATACAAAATGGTGCGTGCCATCAAGTGGGTAGACCAGGTGGTGGAAGGAGCTCCCTATGTCACCACTCTTGAGACGCTCGACAAATATCAGTGTGATTTCTGTGTGCATGGAGGTAATTGATTTTTATGATTAATTAAACCAAATATTAGGTACAGAAAGACAAAAATATTTTTTGGCCTTAAAAACTAAATATTAGTTCACTACATCATTATCTTCTTATTCTAAAACCTTGAAACCAGTTCGTATTATTTTTTTGTTTCATATTTTATTCAAATTTCTTTTGTATCTTCTTTTTTTTATAAAACCTAAAACTAGTTAATGTTGTTCCCATATTATTAATTATATTTGGTGATATTACTAACTGTTGCAGTATCAATAATTAATGAATACTGTACACAATACTGTTCTGTTCTGTAATGAATCTAGATTTTTTTTTAAAGTGATTCATATTTATGTAATGTGTTGATTCATATTCTAAAGTATATGTATAGTTATAGATAATAATATGATATACAAGGTTTTCTCAATTTTATTTCAGATGACATCACAGTAACCGCTGATGGAATTGATACATATCATTTAGTAAAGAAAGCTGGTCGATACAGGTAATTTTATAACTATACAATATGCCATAAAAGTTTTATTGCCCAGTTATAATCGGGAAATAAATAAGCAATTCACACTTTATGAAGGGTAACAAGTAAAATACTTATTTTGTATGGTTTAGATAATATGAACAAGATGCATTATAGAAATAATACACTACAAATAATTGGTATTACTATGATCTTTAACCTATCGAGCATGTGTCAATATTGTTCCATTAATAACTAGTAAATACTTATTCAACAAAAACAGGCTGACTCTTTGCAACAAGTCTGCTTAACTTCTCTAATTAACTAATATTATAAATTGTTAGGAAGTTTTTCTACTACATTTATTTATGTATATTTAATGGTTATTTCCTAGTTAGTATTGTATAGTTTTAGTTGTTATTAGACACACCATTTTCCTTGCTGTGTTTTGCTTTATGAAGCAATATGTAATAATATGTATATATACATATTGCTATAGACATGGCTATCTCAGACTAGATGAGTAATAACTGACAATTCCTAAATTAAGTTATGTATCTACAATGTAACATTTCATATATAAAACATAATGTGAGTCAGAAATAGTTCAATTTACTCTTTAAATGTGAACTGAATAAATCATATTATAATCTATCTAATTATTTTTCAGGGAAGTACAGAGGACAGCCGGCGTTTCCACTACAGACTTAGTAGGACGCATGTTGCTGCTCACCAGAGAACATTTCAAGTAAATTGTTTATTTGTTACATATCTTTATTGATTTAACTAACTATATTTCTACTGCAGCAGTTGCAGATTCAATCCCTGCTAAAGGCCAATATTTGTGTCATCTGTGTGTTGTCTCTCTGGGTTATAAACTTGGTACTAATTTGACTATATTATAATTATATAGACAAGTTATCAAAGTGCGCCTTTGATTGTTCTCTACAGCTAAAATCATTACGATAGAAGCAGAAACTGTATTATGGGAAAATATTTCGTTTAAGTTACAGTTTCGTATGTAGGGCGCATCTATCCCACAGACTATTAGGTGTCAATAGAATAATATTTTTATTGGAGCATCAATAACAATGGATTATGCGACAACATAGTGCCTAAATGTAGTCATTATTTTGTTGTTTGATGAAATAGCAGACAGGTGCTCGCAAATTATATTTGTATGGTGTACATTTGATTTAAGAAACAATACGTACTTATTTGGGTAAGATTTTGACGTTGCTCTCTTCTCTGTCGTTGCTTTCTCGCTGTAATCAAGGGCATTTAGCTACATTGACTGTCTCCCATGGGCGCAACAGCAAAATGATCGGACTGTTGTGCTTATCGTTGTGAGGCCTATCCATCGACAAACAATTGTTTAATCAAATGTCCCGAGCTTAGGTGAATTTACTTGAGTATAGGTATTATAAGTATCAATGGCAATATTAATCTAGGTAGGTAGTGTAGTTTTGACAATACACAAAAGTTTTTAAGTAACTCACGATTAAAATCACCATCGTAACAAAATAAATAATAAAGAAGCCAACATTGTGAGATATTTAAAAGCGGCCCTGTGTAATAAAATATTTGTAGGTTGATGATGCGCTAAGTAGTGCAACGCGTTTTCACGCGAGTGTTTTCACGCGAGTTTGGTTCAACCGGTAAGAGTCCGGCACTATCCGTTCACTCTTTCAGTTTAGCGGGTGTTCATGAGGATTCAACCGACTTAAACAAAAACAAAAATTCTTAATTGTTATACATACCTATATTATGGTGTACAACACCATCCATTCCACACTTCCATATATACGTATGATATAATTGCTAACTAATTACACTTAAGACATATCGATTTCCAGGAGAGGTGACAAAGAGTACTCCGTGGCGCTGGAGCACTCGTCGAACCTGGGCACGGACTCCACGGCGCGCTCGCCCTACACCGGCTGTTCGCAGTTCCTGCCCACCACGCAGAAGATCATACAGTTCAGCAGTGGCCTCTCACCCAAACCCACCGATAAGGTAGTTTACCTACTCGTATTTTATACAACGATATTCTATATTCATATTTTATTTATACATAACATCACGCCTGTATTCCCCGAAGGGTTTAGGCAGAGGTGCATATATAGTACACCCACCATCTCTCGCCAGTTATGTATTTCGGTCCCAATGTTATAAGGGCGAGCCTATTGCCATCAACCGGGCTCAAATTCAGACTCCGTGGTGCTACTGACAATTACCTAATGCAAATTCCCAGTAACACTTGCCCGACTCTGGATTCGAACCCAGGACCTCGTGCTCAGCAGTCGCGCTTAGCAACCACTAGACCAACGAGGCAGTCGTATTTTATTTATACAACAGAATAGTCCGACCGTTTTTGTTCTAGGTTTATATAACTTCCGTAATATAATCTGAATTTTGACAGACAGATTGTGTTGCTGGGTAGTTTGTTTCATTTATCCACTCATAGCACTAGGAAGCGGTGACGGGCCGGCGTTTTGGGGGCTATCTTCAGTGATTTAACATTCTAAGAGTATTCATTTGAATAAATGTTTTTTTATCTTATCTTCTACCGTGATTTCACCGGCCCGTTGGTCTAGTGGCCACAAACCGCGACTGCTAAGCGTGAGGCTTCGATTCCCGGTACGGACAGCTTGTTATTGTTTTAAGTAATTCTCAGTAGCATGGATTTATGCCCGGATGGGTAATGTCAAAAGGCTCGCCACCATTAGACACCGTACATTGCAAGTTTAGAACTTATAACATAATAATTGGCGAAATTTGAGGATACTATATGCCAGTGCCTACCTCGAGGAAGACTTGATGTTTTGTTATATGTATGTTAGATTCCACCTGCGATTTTCTCCCACGTGCATAAATTTATCACACGTGTTTTCCAGGATATAAGTTAGCCTATGACCTACCCTAGGGTAGTCATAGTTCAAGATAAATATCCATATCGAATCTAGTTTCTTATCGTGGTCAATAGAGCAAAAAAAAAAACGATTCGATGTTCCATCCGTTTAAGTAGCAATCAAATAAAAAATGATTGATGTTTGATAAATATGCGTTGTATTTCCGAATCCGATTGTTGCGTGTATTTATCATTATCAGTAAGGACATACGAGCGTGAAGGTTAAAGTATGTTAGTAGATTTTTACGCTCGATACTAATAATAATTACCAGAAATGTATTTCTTATCAACTAGGGTATCTTGTATTCGTAATTTGCCGATGACAATGCTAGATCTTATTAATACCAAGTGCCTGATATAGCCACCATTCGTATTAGAAATATTTGCAACTAGTTAGATGTACAGGTTCCCAGCAGTCTAGTCTGTCTAGTGTGTCTGTTGCAAACAAACATGCGCATGTTTTTTAGTTCCTATAACTGGTGAACTCCCATTGGCGGTATGTAGTCGCGGTAATTTAGTACTAAACCTAGCTATCCAAAATACGCCCCTAGGAAACAATAATTGTCACCTACACTAAACAATATTTTTATAACAACTATTTTATTGCAATTAACTAACTTTTTTAGTTACTTATTATAGTTAGTTATTTTCTTTTATCTTAGGTGGTCTACGTTGCTGGAGCCTTCGATCTGTTTCACGTAGGACACCTGGACTTCCTAGAAGCAGCGCACACGCAAGGCGACTTTCTCATCGTGGGCTTGCACACTGACCTAGAAGTCAACAGATACAAAGGGTCCAACTATCCCATCATGAATTTACACGAACGAGTGCTGTCTGTTCTCGCTTGCAAGGTAATAAAAACAAAACTATTGCGTTTTATGTCTAAATGGTCTGCTGGCATTTGGCACTACTTAAGTAGGTGCCACGGGTGGCGTCATTTTTCGAGTAACAGTGGGAAGATTTGGGGAGAAGCCCTAAAGTACCGGATGTCGTGACGTCATTCAGCATGCCTTGGTTTTTCAGGTCACGCTATGATAATTATTAGTTATTGTAAAGCTTAGCCAGATTACAATTTTTAAGCAATAAACACAATCGGGAAGTGGTATGTTGCGTTATACAAAATGTAAAAAGAAATCCGCTGATTCGGTATAAAATAAGACTATCTAACATAACAATAAAAATTTTAACATTTATGACGGCTATAAAACCATAATGTGTTTATATTTTTATATACCACTTAAGATAAATGAATAAATGGCCACAGTTGAAGTTACACCCATTTCTACCAATCCCGCTAGTAATGTCGTGTTCATGCCTAGATAACGTCGCTTACATCCTTTTCGCTTGAAGTTTATATCAGTAAAATGTTATAGCCGAAGTTGGTCCAAAATAATACAGATAGAGGCTATAGACAATAATATTAATTATTTTATCTTATCCTTACTTCCGCCTGGGATTTGTTGAACTATAAATATAATGCTTATCAACTTTCCTAGCAGTCCAACAAAATTTAATAGAGAGTTCCTTTCGGATATAATCATAAGAATATTTTGTAATACTTATTTCTGTTTTATATGTTTTCTTATACATATAGATATTTTATCTTATATGTTTTCTTTTTTTAGTACGTGCACGAAGTGGTTATCGGAGCACCGTACAGCGTGACGGCGGAGCTCATGGACCACTTCCGTGTAAAGGTGGTGTGTCACGGCCTCACTACAATAGCGACCGACGCCGACGGCATTGATCCATACAAAGTGCCCAAACAACGTGGCTGCTTTAAGGTATGACCTTAGATTTGATCGATCACCAATTAACTAATTTAAAATAACTCATTGACACTATTATTATCATTTGAAGTAGTTGAGGGTCGAGAAGATACTGATAGGTAGATCACTTCTTATTAAAGTTGATTGATTCAATGCTGTTATCGTAGATAATACCATTAACAGGAGCCAATGTTGAAAACAATAAAGTCTTTGTTATTGTAAACTGGATCACACAATGCATCCACCCGTTTTGAACAACTCACTTAAAATCACCTTTATATAAATACATACCTACTGTTTAAATGCAAATAAATCTGAAACTTTTAGGTTTACAACTAATAAAAACATTATTATTTTACAGATATTAAATTCGGGTAACACCATGACAACAGAAGACATCGTACAGCGAATAATTCGCCATCGTCTCGAATTCGAAGTTCGGAACACGCGCAAAGAGCAAAAAGAACTAGCTATTACAAAGGCTTTGAAAAAAGACCAGCACGTTAAACAGAACGGCAACTGTGAAGTTGCAAATAATAGCTAAAACTATAATTAACTGTTAAATTTAATGTTTACCAAATATATGTGTTAGATTGTGCTATTTAGTTCTAGAATTAGCGAATAAACCGGTCAACTATTGATAAAACTAACCTGCTAATGATCTCTGAACACTATTCATGATAAATGTTTTAATTTGCATGTTAGTTATCTGTTCGGTAACCTTTGGATAACAATCATATATACTTACGGGACATCAAATAATATAAGGACATTCCTTATAGCTATGAATTTTTTATCTCTGTATCAGTAATAATGTTACGCGCCGGGGTTCTTCGTAATACGAAACGTTTGCGGCAGGGTAAATCCGCCACTATTCTACAGTTATTTAAACTGTTTAAACTAAATGAGTTTTTACATACTCTAGGTGCGTGACTAGGCTACCATTTTACCGCTTATAATCAAGAAGCAATAAATTGGCAGTGAACAGAAAAGTACGAGCAGAATATACCAGTCTACGTAATGGATACCTATATTATCAAGGCTGGCTAAGATATCTGCTCGTAATTTATCTGATTAAGCTTGTGAAACATCATTCGTATGAGTCGATCTTACCATGCATTTTTCACGCATTTTTGCGTCTACGAGAATAATGCAAAAATATATAATAAAAGAACCTGTATGTTGCTGGTGTTCTATATTGTTAATTTAACTATTTATTTAATATTAAGGCATTATATTCTCTAAATACATAATAAGTAGGAACTGTTACTAGTTATAAATAAATTCCAGATTTTGCCCGCCTATTAAATTACAATAAAATATACATTATTATTTGTATAAAAATAGCTTGTACATTTGATATTAATAATTAATCATACTCTAACTCAGGTTAATAATACATAAATACTATTTATTTATAACTTATCATCACGCATGTATTCCCCGAAGGGGTAGGCAGAAGTGACTAGTGTAGCCCCTTATTTTGTCAGTTATGTTATAGGCCCCCCCAATGCAGGGAGAGAACTTATTGTCATCAACCGGGCACAAATCCAGACTATTATATAATATTTTTTTTTCTAATATATTCCAAAAACTGTCAGTCTGTAAATAAAATATGCATTTTCACGTAAAACATTAATTGTAAATTTAATTATGTATGTTTTTAAGTAGCTAATAATGATACGTTGTTGGTTATTAAGCTGTCGTGTCAGTTAAACAGATGAGAACCCTCACAATAATCTATTATCCAGAAGCAGTAAACTTGTCATCTAGGCGCACCCTCTAGCAGCGAATAGTAAACGGTAACTAATATTTTTATTAAAGAATAACCCCAGCTCGTAACATCTATTATTGGATAAATATTGTAACCAATTTTAAGATGCGGCATTGTTTAATGTTGTGTATTATACAATTTTTGTTAATAAGTTAGGATAAAATATTATGTACATTAATTTTAATTTGATGTTGTGTACAAATTGTTTTTGTTGATATGTTTTATTTCTGTTACTAAATGTAATTTACACTATTAGACGGCGACATTTTATTCAGCTCTCTTAGATTTTATTGAGAAAAGATTAGTTGAAATTTTCCCATTAATTTTGTAGACAATGTATCTACAAATTTCATGGGTGTTAATGTCTTTATGAAAATTAATGCACTCTATTTAAATAAAAGTTGTATGAGGATAATTTTGTACTTTATCAATTATATCCCTACATAAGCAAGCTGGCTCACCAGGGGTAAAAACCTTTGCCCCACGCTAGATAATATGTCCTCATGAATCGTAGGAATGTTAAACCGTTTAACAAACATAAACATCTAAAACAGTTCTCTTATTGATTTGGACATCAGGGCTAAAATTCACGGAAATCATTCCGAAAAGCGAACTCGCGCCTTAGCTAGTTTCTCCTTTCGGCGTTCTCCATTATTTTTCTCTAACTCGTGTAATTCTGACTGATACTAGCTAGCACCTTGTGAAACACGCATATAAACAAGTTTACATACTCCTAATTAGGAAACTCGTGTCTGTCTGCCTACTCTGCATTGATTACTGGCGTGACTATATGAGCATTTGGATCGAGAGCTTAGTTTTAAATGCTTCTGAAACGAAATAAGTAAAAAAAGTATTGCTCTTATTTATTCTGTACGTCACTCGTAGTGAAAATGAATAGATGTATTATCTGGGATCGTAAATATATAGTCTAATGGCCCCAGCGCTGCAGAACGGCAGACTAGATACAAAAACAGCACAAGTATGCAGTTTATGGAACCTTTTTCCATATAATTATTCTGAAACAAACTTAATTATTATCAACATAAATGCGTTAATAAGTTTAATACCGTTTCACACCTAAACCATTGGACTGATAACCATTTAATATTCTCATACTTTGTCAGTGGTACAGAAAAAGACCTTAGAGAATGAACAATAACTTTCGAGGGCCTCGGTAGATAGAGCTACGTGTATTTTAAATAATTTAAATTGAATTACTTAAATTATTATTGAAACATCAGCATTAATTGTAGTATTCGTATTTAATAATGTCTAAGGCATTAATGCAAATTTCAGTCATGCTTAAGAATTACTAATTAGGACGTTGAAAAAAAAAATCATAAAAAAAACATTACACCTGCTGTAAAGTCGCTAGGAGTGTACGTGTGTGTTCTATGGCATAGTCCACCCACATTTCGTCAGTTATTTTATGGGCCGTGCGGCAATTTCAGACTTCATCCTGAGAATTACCTGGAATAACCTAATAACACTAGGCACCTTTGCCCCACCTGGGATGTGAATCCAGTTCCTCAGGCTTAGTAGTCACGCTTAGCGACCACTAGATCAACGAAGCAGTCGAATTTCTTCATGTCAGCTGTTCGATTGAATAAAAAACAGAAGAGATTAAAAGACTTATGTTCTAATTGAAATTGTTTTTTAAAGACAAACATGGCAACATTGTTTGTTCAAATATCCAAAATGGCAGAAATGAACAGCGTATTTATTTCTATGTTTGTGAAATAATTAATCATAGTGACGTGGTGTAACGGAATATTAGTGAATTGGACTGATTCAGATAGTAATACGTGGAAATATTGGATTTAATTGAAGAAAGTAATATTCTCAACACAAAGGTAAGTTTTCTGCGTAGCCGCCCACAGTTGTATTCAATCTGTTTCGTTTTGATCTATTTCTAGTTATTATTGCGATGTCACATTGTATAAAAGGTTTTTATTATCTATATTAATTAAAAACACCACTTTTTGATAATAGAAAATGTGACATTTGTCCAAGAATAGTCACGTTAACGCATTGCAAACCATTCAATTGTTATAGATTTTGTTCGGTAACCAGACACTACGCATTAGTAAGTTAATAATAACTTGTGGTTCCATAGCTGGTTAGCAAAAATAGTGAATTGCATTAGAAGATAAACAAATATTTTTAATGCAACCTGTTGAATTTAATATTTAAGCCAATTCTTCTATGTTACTTGTCGCCGGCAAATTAACAAGTTTCGTCAAGACTTTACTATACTATTAGATTGTTCAGAAGTAGATACAGTGTCCAAACATCCAACTCCAAAGCAAGGTCAATCCACTTTGTAAAAGTAAAGTTACAATTGATTTTTAATGAATACCTGTATCTGTTCATAAATTAGTACTTGACTCCATTACAGGTGACTGTAGGAAAGGTTTTTATTACAGTATCACAACCTGTTTTGTGGGTAGAAAGTATATTGTAGTTTACATGTGCGAAATGAAGTTTTGTATAACAACTGACAGATAAATGGATTAATTTAATCAATCGGGATGCCCATGAAGATTACATATTTTGATAAAAGGACAAGTAGTGTTCACAAAAGCTTGAGTAATGTTTTGTGGTCATGTATCTTGCCAGGTTATACATTTATGAATAAAAGTTATAAATATATGTATTTTACTCTTTTTTGAGGTCATTTGTTTAAGAAAGTCTTCCAAAAAAAAAGTATTGGTTATTTTTCAAGATTCTTATTTCATATTGCATTGAAATAGTCACTAGAATCTTACAAGCACATGTCTAGCAAGTTACATACTGGAAACAAGCTGTCTTATCTTTTAATTTGGTTGCACTATATAACTTCATACCTACAGTTAGGAATGTCTAATTAATTATTTACCTTGATCAATTTTAATGATGTCAATGTAAGGGAAACTTATTATAATCATCTATCACTAATATTATGTAGTTCATATTAATCATAAATAATATAAATAATAGTTCGTATAAATAATATATAATTGAGCATGTTTTGCAATATAATTAGGTTAAATATCAAATTTTAATTAAGTAATACCTTCTGCTACTATACAGATATTAAATTTTAATTATTTGGTAATGTGTACATGATAACTATGTTGTCATATTATTTTAGTGTGACAGCTTTAAATAACCAAACTAAAGCTAATTTGTTATAGCTTGGTTTTAGGAAACTTATTGAATAATAAGTTGAGTTTGTTGGCAAATTATTTCAGTAAGAACACAAAATATTTTTTGAATCTCAACTAAGAAACATACAATCTATAGTTCTGATTGTACCCACAATATTCACAGTGATACAATGTTGGGTGTATCTCTACATCACTACCTGACTTTACCCATTGATGGGTATGGATCTCTCTTTTTTTGTGCCGCTCTGCATGTGTAGTGTTGTAGTACACTCATATTTAAAATTTAACAATCGTCATTATCAGTATAAGCATTTCTTTAAAAGTAGTATGTTACTAGTATTTTATTACTGATACATATAAAAGTTTAGCCAGTCATGTACCTAATTAAATAAATCAATGCAGTTTGATCCTTTGAATTTGTATTTTTCTTTGGAGCCTCCCATGTAACAGAGTTATATATTACATCTAAAAGAATCAATTAGGTATAGTTATCATTGCTTGACGGCAATCACAGGGAAGTTAGTTTTGACTCCATGTAGGTTTTCACTAATGTTCCCATGTAATGTGGTTTCTGCATAACCTGGATAAGACAGTACCTACACAAAACCCAATTATTATTTAGTATATTTTAAATTAATTCATGAATAACAAGCATACCCGATAATTCATTTTTATATTTTAAATCATCACTTATGTTTAATTGATTCTGGCTGGAGACTCTTGCAGTCTCGCCTTTGTCCGGTTACGTCCAATAAGACCCCCCTCGGGGTCGTCGACACAAATCCATCCCGAAAAAAAAACAAGTTTATTTGATTGTCTTTTAGCCACTGTCATTGTAGACAAGATTAATAATTTTGTACGACTCTAGGCATTAAACACATAGATAAATTTTAGATATTTAAAAAAATCGTCATGGCTTCAATACATAATATACTTTAATGATGTATAAATGTAATATTACTATGATATTATAATGATCATTTTACGCGAGGGGTGATTGAGGGGCGTATGAGACTGCAAGTTAACGTAGGCTTAGGTGGTGTTGGACGTACAGCCTGTGATGCGCAGGCGCCGCTCGCCTCGGGCAGTTCGAGCCATGAGTCACAGCCGCCCAAAATAACTTGAGAATGGGCGCCGCCTACCGCCCGGGGCGGGCGGCACGTTGGTCGGGCTCAGTGGCAGCTGCGACGCCGCCGCATCTAGAGGAGCGGTCGAGGTGGAGCGCGCGAGCCTCGTATTGACACACGGGTGGTGGCGGCGCCGGCGCGGGATGCGCCGCCATGCCGGTACGACACCGCGAACTCGGCGACGAGCTCGCACCCCCGGAGCCCAAGCGCTGCAGGCACTGCGACGGTACGATCACATACATAGCTTTGCAGCGCCGGACTTGCACCAAAACATTACTCCAACTTATCTAACACTCGGTGTCTTAACCTACTTGTAAACTAATAATGTTATCAGCTTGGAAACTTCTTCAATTATATTGTACTTTGATTACTATTGACGATATTTAATATTCTTATTAATACTTTCATGCGCTTTGACGATAGCAAGAAAGTTCTTTTACACAAGTTTCAAAAACATATTTTTTTTAAGTATAGTATATAATCTCATGGCTAGACAGCACAATAATAAAATGGTAGGCCGTTGTTTATGGTGTGTTGTACTGACTTTCGTGATAACATAAATCAATATAAACGTAAAGCATAATTTACTATCGTATAATGTACTTAATTCAAAGAAATATGCATACTTAACATGCAGATAATTTATTCTTAGCATGTAGTTGGATACTTAAATTAATCAGAGTTACTTGAATCAGGTCTACAAACAACAAATCAGAACTAAAATATGTTATTACACTTAAACAAGACTATTTGATTCTTTTTCTGACTTAAAATCTGTGAAATATGCAGATCAAAATAAAAATGAATTTATGAACTAAGTGCATATGGATAACACAACTTACCGTCGGCATTGTTTTTAGTAAGTCTACATTAATGTATAACAAACAGTTTGGATGTGGACTAGTTTATTCCTTTTCAATTAATATTCTTGTGGGTTATACGCATTAAATATAATTAAACAAATTACTGTTTCCTATAATAAGATAGATATTTCGAAATCTTTCTGATTGTTAACATTATGACACATTGAAACAAGTACTCAAAGTACGGACATGCAAATTCGGTTAATGATTGAGCTGCAGGAAAATTATCTTTAGCCCGCCCTTAGTCACTGGACTAAGTAATATGTGTCACGCAGTCGAGAATGGAAAGAGCGTATAAATAGGTGTTCAGACTCTACTACGAGTGGGCCACATTCCTCACCTTATGTAACAGAAAGCTCGTAAACAAATGCGTATTCAGTCTTACCTTCGCATGTTGCGCTTTGCTCATACGTTGCGTATTTGTTATAGGGTTCGCAACCATGACATAAACGTATGTTTCGCGCTTATTTGCTCGTTAAATTTTGCTGACTTTATATTGTAGTGACGATGACCCTTTTCAAATAAGAATAATCTTGGTTTTCCTTGCTTGGTAGGTTTAAAATGTACCTACCTATTACAGTTATGTTTTCTGACACAGTATTTAGCGAAATACGTTACAGAAGCAGCAGCTAAGAACGATATGTTTCTCAAAATATTTGCCGGATAAATTATAGTAGATCACGATTTTATTAAGGGATAGTGTGACAAAACAAAGGTAAAAGTGATTGATAGGTAGCAATTGAGTGTCCAATATTGGTTTATGTCATAAATTGCGAGGGTGTGTTGTGACTGTGCCGGTGTTGTGACAGGTGCTGCGTCACGCGCGACGACGGCGCTGGCCAGACCGTTCGCACGTCGATTAATTAGTATTGCCTGTCGAGACCACAACTGCAGACCGAGACGCATCGTATGAAATCATCGGTCATCATTATAAACCTCGCCAACATAACATATTTTGTCTAGAATACCTTCATAAACATTAATTGGGAGCAGTTATGTGGTTTACGCTGAATGGTATCTCCTATAATGATGAATGATTAGTTCTTTCTATATTATGGACTACTTCACCGTTTTCAAGATTTAATCTACTTTTAGTGTTTTCGCTTCCGTTAGTTATTGTTCAGGTGGGCCACGGTATAAAATTATTAGAGCTTTGATAAATCTGCTAACACTAATGCAGCGTCAGTAACTTTAGTAAATAAAACATTATTAGTGTTCGTTTTCCACGATTAGTAGAAGTGTAAAATCATTCATAAGTCATAACCGACGTTGTTCACGTAGTACTATGTGGTTAGGCACCATTGCCAAGCTGTCACTTCTCTCTCGCAGCTTTACGATCAAACTGGCTCGAAATATTGTCGTCTTTCCTTTTATTAATTTGTATGGAATATTACTTTTTATTATAAAACATAAAAAAATAATTAACAGTTACAAAAACAGTTTTCAATGTAATCACACCAAATAATAATATGGTAATAAATTATTACCATATTAATATGTATAATGTGTATACGTATAATGTGTTTTAATATAGTCCCTAATATGCTAAATACATAGTTCTTATATTATGGTAAACTAAACTTGTAATACGGCTGACCACAAAACCATAATTTCCAACATAGTTCGCATACAATAATATTATAAAGACGATTCTAAAGATAGAACATTAACACAAACTTAGCCTTAGTACAGATATTGTATTCTAAGAAGTTTCTTAAAATCATTGCGTGATGCATGTATTCTGATTTTTGTTTATGTCTGTGGCTAACCTATATACGTTAACGTTTAGAAGCTTACGAAAATAGTTATATTCCGTCAACATATCCATTTAGGAATTCCAGTTTGTGAAATCCATATAGAAACTAAGGACAATTAAGCATTTAGCACACACCCATACACACATATAAATTATACATATTATTTAATTAATATTGTCATATCACTAACGTCATCCAACTCATTATAATATTGCTCTTTCGTTTATGATTAAAGCTATGGTCAAACCTAGAAAAGATTAAAGTTATATTTTGTCTATATTCTCTAGTCTTACTGTATGTCAAACATAATCATCATCTTCTTTAATATTATGTGAAGCGAAAAATTCGGTTCCCCTTTTCATTTGGCATAGTTAAAGTTTATGTGGAGAAGAAGTGCAAAAAGTTAAGATTTGTATCATAATAACGGTCAGATTATGGCCGAAGGTGACCTCTAGTACCTATTTATAAAGCCATATTGGACTTGAGATGGTGATGAAATCGCTAACCTGCAAGAGGCAACTTTGGAAATAAATAGTCCTTTCTTCACTGTAAGTCAATATGCGTCAGTTATAAGACCTAATTATATATTACGTTGCACCGAATTGCCTGTGTAAAAAAAAAACACTAACAGTATTTTTTGAGCCTGTTTTTTTTTAATAAAAAATAATCAAGATTTTTAGTCAATACGTCAGGTCTGTGCTAGAACTTACTACCGTTTATTATAGCAGCTGTCAATGTTACCTATGTGCAACATCGGATATTAACAGTGTGTTACGATGCGAACAGTTAACTCGCGTTCTTATTTTTACATTCACAAAATATATTCACACTAAACAATTTTATATTAGTAGGCAATTCATATGTTCTTGCTTTTATGGTCCATAGAGTCGAAGTCGCAATCAGTATGTCAATCTTGTAGTCAATTTTCTTTGCTCCGTACACTTCTTTAGAAGTCGCTCCGGTTCGGTTCTATCATCCTGTTTTCGTCACCAGTCGTCTGTTTGCGCGAGTTAATTCCACCGTAAAGCGGGTATCCGCTGCAAAATATCCGTTGGTTTTACACTGTCCATGTTACCGTGTAGTCGTAACGTAATTGTTTTCGCATAGTAGGGCGGTTACGCGCCCATCACCCACGTGCGGCGGCGCCCGCCCAACACATGCCGACGCAAATATGTGCACAAGTATTCGTGTTAAATCATCATGACTTTTTATTTACCTATATCTAAAGTTAAGTCGAGAACAGAAATAAAAGTAGTATTTTTAAGTAACGTAATTGAAAATGTTATGGTATTTATTAAATTTAGGACTGTTGTGAATCCCTAATACGCTTTTTTAAATACGTCACCTAAATTAAATGTTTTTTATTGTATATATTGTTTCTAAACGTTCTGATTGTCCCCTATAATTATAGTAGGTACCTATATATTATGATAACATTTTATTTTACTATTATACAATATGCGCCTTAGCCAAAAGTGTCTCAGTTAAAAAATATAACTACAATTACAGTAATTTATAGTAAAAGAAATATGCACAGACAAATATATAGAATATTATAATTTACAGTTAAAAAGTACAGTAGGGTAGGACACCGTCATTACCTGATGCCATGCAAATTCAAATGTGTTATAAAAATATAGGTCACCTGTTTAAAATGTAGGTAAGTACCTATTATTGAAAAAAAAAACACATTTGTCACTAATGACGAAGAACTTTTGTTTCCTTTTAGAATTAAAAGATTTTTGAAAACGGGCCAGGTAAATAATATTATATGCAAGTTTACCACATATCTAGTGAGATAACTTTAGGTAGAGTGAGTGGGTAGAAAATCCAATTAATATAGATTATTTTTATAGAATTTTAACATTTCTACATATAAAACAAACACAATTCAAGCTCCTTATAATTAAAAGGATCCAAGTTTGCAAAGAAATGTAATATTTCATTGATAACCTAAATCAATTTAAATACAGGACCTATTATTATGAACCTACGCACGATACATATTTTACCGCCATCGTACAAACACGATAACCATGAAGTCGATTCCATTTACGAGATGAATAATGCATATATAGACATTGGACTAACTTTTGATTTAACCAACTGACCGAATCATTCGGTGACACGGGTTTAATCAATCCCGTCAATTAAGTTTTTAAATAGTTCGTTGTTTACTTTCCATAATTTCCTGTTTAAAGTCTGTCACCAGGCCCCTTACCATAACTCTTAAAGCAGGACGTGCGTTGTAGAAGCGAGACGCCGTATTGCACTACACGTAGCGGCATCTCGCATCCACAACGTAAACTGCCCTGCTTTAAGACTTCAGGGAACGGGGGTAGGTAGTTCATCAACCAAACGATAACAAGAACTTTCCCTGAGTTGATTCATGAAACGCGTTTGGAAACACCCAAAGCTTATCTATTTATATTTCTACCTTTTCAGTAACACAGAGACATTTCCAAATTCTTAATATGTCTCATTTTATTGGCAGCGTTTATATGTTCTTGGCTTATTCATGTTTTGGCTGTTGAAAATAACTGTGTTATATCGTCACGGGCGGACGACTAATCGTATTTTTTTATAGTTTTCTTTCATGGCGTCATGCTTCGTTGTTTTTCATGAAAAATAGTACAGTAACTATGACTACGTTCTCAGTGACGGCTTTAGAATAAAAGTGAATTTCCATCCAAGAATTGAGTCTATTTATGCAACAAGCGCGGCGTCTCGGCTGTAGTGTAACAGGTCGGGCGTGCCGCACATAGGAACGGAATGTTTGTTTTGAGGAGTCGCAAACAAACTCATAATTATTCCGAGAACAGTGGCTCGTACACAATGTGAGGTTCAAACGGCATTATCTCTGACTCAACCTGCTTAAATTGCAGTTTGAGGCAGTTGCAGTAAAGTACATTACTGTGATTGTATTTACTGTGGAATGGACTACTTAATCGTTTTGAAATGGAGTGCACAGTATCAGTTCCTTTTACAGTACCTACGCTTAAAGTACAGGATTAAGACTTTCAAGAGGAGAACATATCTATGTATTACAACCGAGTTTTAAGACATTCAGAAGGATTGCGTAGGATATATCGAAGCAGGTCGGATATATTGGTTTTATTTTTTCACGGTTTAGATTTTTTCCATTTAAGGACTTAGGTATAGTAATTGTTTAATACCATGTGCGTTACGAATACGTTCGTTACGTGCAAACATGTGACATTTATTAAGCCACACCGTTTCCCAAAGGTTCCTCAACCACGGATTTCCACTGCGTGTTGTTTAAAAACTAATACAAGTACTTAGGTATTACATTCGAATGGGTTACGAAAACAAAATGATAGACGCCTTATTCAATGTGCATCCCATCCTGTTTGATTATATTGTGTGTTGTCAAAGGCAGTACTTATTCGACAGTTTATGGGTGGCAGTTAAATATACCCGTCTCGGTTTGTCGTCACAAATAGAATTTTGGCACTGACGGTCTGTAGTTGTGTAATTCATGTATAAACCACTTGTTCAATCCAAACTATCTATTCACATTAAAACGTAACAAGTATGACGTGTAAACATTTATTAACTATTGGAACATTTTTAATTAATTTGGACGATACATACAAACAATGTCATTGTGTATTCGGTATTAGGAAAGTGTTACGATAATTTGTACAGCAGAATAATATGTACCTAGTAAATACCTTTTTTAGTTTTTTTATTTATTTCATGAAAAACTTGCTTAGTCTGTTTTGTCCATCATCACTTATTTTCCATGGCATATGTATTATTGACGGTGACTGAGTAATTAGCCGGCTCGTCCTCGTTCTAAATCCCCACCTTGACCTCGTTGCGTTACTTTACGATGTACTATTCTGTTTTATACATTTCTTTAAAAAAAACTCATAAAACCAGGGATGCTTCACAGGCAACATCAATTTAAGAGGACTTTTTTGTAATTTTTCGATTTATTCCATCGGCATTGTAATGGTACATTGTTCTCGAAGGTTATCGACGTGGCATGTTACGTTATGTACACGAATTGTGTGCGGCCGTGGTTTACTGCCAAATGCATTACCAATAACGACATGGGCTTAAAAGCTCTTTACGTACATGTAGCATAGCGGTCGTCTCGCGGCGTGTACTGTGATTAGCGGAGGTGTCGTCGAATACGATTATCGCTGGGTACACCGACCACATGGGCCATTACCGTTATCTACTGACAGCATCTTGGACCCGTGTCAACTGGACTCGGACAAAACACTTTCAATTTCTGACTTTATGCCTTACATTGTTAGGTGTCCAAACTAGACAGTAAAACAAATAGGTACATTTAGCAAACCTTAAACATTTAAATCGGCAATCTATGCCTGAAAATAACATTACTAGGTAACAATAAATCATAATTATTACAGCTGGCCTGTTCCTTTATTTTATGTTAGTTTAAGAGATAAGGGTATTTTTATAATTATGTGCTTAAAATATTTAGGTACTGCAGTCATAATCACGTAAACATTATTTAATTTAACATTTGTGAATACAACTAGTTTATCGGGACGATTCATTAATGATTGCCAAGTCACTTAGTTCAGTACAACATGTAAATGTCACACGTCTGTACACACCTTTAGGAAATCAAATTTAATGATGCAGCTAAGCGCTGAGTCACAAAAGATCAGAAATGCGCTTAAGTTGCCGGCCCGTAGCGTAAGAACATAGCTGTAACCTAGTTGCTTCAGTTTACTTTTGCACAAGCGTGAAATGACAAATAGCTCATATTATGCAGATACAGCGTTGTAATTTTTCACAATTACTGGATATTTACGAGAAGATAGAAATAGGTATAACTGCGCACCTGTATAATGTTAGATGTCTATATAAAATCGAGTTTACTGTAATATAATTACACATATACGCCCAATAAATAAATACACGAGGCGCGCTAGCTTGCGACCGGGGGCGTCTCGCGGGATTTCATAAGACAAATCTGTTAAATTAATGTGCTGCTCGGCATCCAACGCTAAGCATTCCCAAATATATTCTAAAATAAAGAGTGTCTCAGACGGTACGACATTGGAACCGATTCTATTTGGATTAGTCTATCCGGTCCGTGTCACGTACACTACTACGAGTTATATTATACGTACATTTTCTTTTTATGAATTTCATATAACTAAGAGTTTTATGACTCGTGACTGAGCAACCGTTATTTGCTTGTGAATACGCTTTTCGTGTGCTGAGTTAATGATCATATTTAAATAAGAACTCTATACTTTAGCAGTTACACAGCAAATTACTATAAATTGACGCAACTCTTCATTTAATTCCGATACTCTGACGTAAGAAGTTCCTGTTGATACTATCTGCATGTAAACTATAGAATCCTATATATCCCTCTCAGGTGTTGGATAGCCGATGTGTTTGGACATCATTTATTCCCTGACGTAATATAAGCGATGGAAGTAGCTCGCACCAATTTACTGATTTTGACGTCAATGTTTTAAAATGCAAGAGAAAAGACGCTTGTTTACCGACTGCGTGAATCAGTGCATATAAATTTATTTCATATCTATCGTCTGCATTAGTATATTTGCTTAAACTATATTTGAAGGAATTTGTTACGTTGTAATTAAGTTTTGTAATGTTCTATACTGTACCAACCATGGTCGGCGATAAAAATAACAAATTTATACAATGTTTATGTTTTATTTTGTTGCCGATCCATTATACAGGCGGAACATAAAACCATTTAAAAATTGAGAGTAATATATTACCTGATTATTTATTTAGCCTCTGTTGTCGGAAAAGAAGCATTGAATCTGAGTATGTTTTGTATCTTTTACCAAAAAAACTATTTCCACATCCCAGGCATGCCAGCGGGAGCGCCGGTCAATAATAATCCTCATTTTGGCAAACATTTAGATCGGTCGTCACGCCGTTGTGGCTATAATTCATGCATAGCTGTAATTTATGTGGAAATAGATGAATTGTTGCCAATCTGTTCACCAATGACAGCTAACAGATAACATAAATGGGTTTAATATTCCAAATTTTAATTACTATTTGAAAATAAACTGTAAGATCCTTAGTTTTCCCTAAAAACGGTACTTAAATATTCGCATGTATGATTTATGTACTGCAGCTGCGGGGGCTCCAGTCAACTGCACAAATGTTAATTCTGTATAAGTGACTCAGGAGCGAAGACCAAGCCAAGTTACGTAATAATGCGCCCATTCATGGAGCATCGTCGCCAAAAGTGAAATTTCGTCAGGTTGGCCGCTGGGGCAGTACGTGTTGTATGCTTGTAACCGGTATGCAATTTAGGAAAATAAATTTAATTGTGTCAGTGCACACGTGTTCGCCGGAAATGCCAGGTTTGTTTAGCTTGCAGATTTATTTCGGTCTATACGGTGTCATCTGGGGGCGTCATCCTCTGAGGCAGTCCCGCCTGGGTGCGCTTGGCGCTTGTTGACGTGAATTTCGCAACGTCTCTTTCGATGCGCTCCCGCCGATGGAAATACGGGCCATATGAGTTTGCGAAATAATTATTTACTAGGAATGGTTCTATCGAGTTTTATTAGACTCGTTGATTAGTTAAGATCTCTGGTTTGAATCTTTTTTTAGTATGAGATTTTTATTTATTCATCCATCAGCCCAACACAAATATGATTTTTGTTGTGTGGCTAGAGCCCAAATGAGAGAGAATTCAATAGTGGTTACAATGCGTGTAGGTAGGTACGTTTCCCACCCGTAAAATCATTATGATTTCAGTAAGCGTATGGTAAAAACCTCCACAATATGTGATAGGTAGAGATAAAAACAATAACATCCATTAGTAGGTACATTATTATATAAGCGTTTATGGATATTTTGATCTGTAATAGTATGGCAGGAATTTTATCGATAACCGGACAAAATGCCAACTTGGGTCTCGAAATGTACATTAGTTAGGCCGATGTTCGCGTTCCTTGGTACACCGCCAGAATGACCGATCCTTTTGGCTTGTCGATACGCTGGTCGTAGCCCGCCGTCGGCTAAAATAATGTCAGTTCAGAGATTAACGAACTTCAGCCGCCTGACCTATAAAACCAGTGCAGGTAAATTCATACCTGTAACTACTTGTTCACTGTAATTGTAATAACAGAACTGTGCAAAATGTGCAATTATTTTTTAATTGAATACTCAGTATTATTTAATGTTAGCCATTTATTAGAACATCCAGGTTTTTATCTGATTAAAAGAAAACGCCAACATCTACCTCCCCCTACTTCAGACTCCAGCTCCTCACATCATTAGAAATAGTTAGCAATGTAATTTATGTATGTAGGTTAAGTATCTATTATTTTGATGTGATAATTATTACTTTTGGGTCCAATGTGTTACAGACATAATAAATACCTAGCGGGAAACCCGAGAGCTATAAATAACTAAATAAACAATAGAAAAGTATAGAAAATTATTAAAATATTTTTTTGAATTTTCAGTTGAGTTAATGCATTATACCGTGAAATATTTGTCAGTGCCAAACAAAAAATTCTTCGTGGTAATGTAATAAAATGTATAAGAAGTTATTTAATTCTGCCATTGTTAATCAAACTGAAACTAAGGCAGCTTAAAACTGATATTAATATCTATCAAAGAAACCTAGTTTAAAATTTGTAAAGTTTTATAATATTTTCGGCCCCAGAATGTATGGAAAATGGGCAGTGTCCTTTGGATTATTTTAATATGTAACATACATACATAATGTTATCCCTACTTTTCAGGATAAAGCAAGGAATACTTGTCTTGCCATATTTACAGAGCTTCTAATCGAGGTTTTGTTGATGACTAACTAATTTTACAGTAGCTAGAGAAGCTTGAATCTAACAAAATAGTATTTTTTGACTGAGCCCATCTTAAAGCGGCCAAAGTCAAAAAACCTCGAATGAAAACACATTACATTATCTTCCGTTAACATTTACAGCGTTTAGTAGTATGGTTTGGTACATATTATTGTTTTCTTTAGGGTTTCGCTCGTGTAGACTGCTGGAGCGTAGGTGGGTCGTATCAGGCGATGCTGTCAAACTTGTTTACGAAGTTTTGTCTATTTGCGTGCTCCCCAATTACTGTACTGTTTTCTGACAATCGTATTCAAGCGCCAGCAAAACGTTTAAACTTTTGCCAACGCATCATGATGTATTATTCCGATATTTTTTAATTAACATACCTAATTTGTCTGTGAATTTATATTTGCTTAAATTACATTACTATCGAATCGGATTTGTTATTGTATCATTTATTATGCTACCACGAATTCAACCACAGTTTGTTCCGTAATTATCCTCTATTCTTGTAGGTTTTTCGTGATCCAATATTATTTATGTAACAAGCTCTGTTTTAGTGAAATCTTTAAGTGCATTAGGCTTACATAATGTTTTTAATCTAGCATGTATGACAGGGCTAGTGGATCGGTACCCACCAATTAGTAATTTATTGACAGTTACCAATACATGTATTTCGAGCAAAGATGGTATTAGAAATTTATGTTATACCTTACTATGTCTATACATGTTATAAACATTATTTAGGCCGTAAAAAGGCGTCAGTGCTAATTGTTAATTTTATATTTTCAGGTAATTAACCTTCACGTTCCTTCTTTCTGAACGTCTAAATGCTTGGCACAATATTTCGGTAAGTCTGGGGACAGCGTTACGTAATTAGTTGTTGCACTCTCTGAAACGCTATCTACATATCATTTGTTTTCATTTTATATGATAGCATTTGATGTATTATTAAAATCAATCTGTTACATTATGGCTATTTCATGCCACTATTGAGACTAGAAATAAAAAACACCTGCCTATTTGTGACAAATAAAAATTCCGAAAACTGAAGGAACGTAGTATTTCTAATTTATGTTAAATTTGTACTCAAATATCTAATATGTCTTCAGCTGAACAATAAATATACAGGCAACCAGAATTCTTCAGTGCCTTAAATTGCTGGGAACTAATTTACGTGACAGGTGTACAAATGACAATCTTCACCCGAGCATCTCTTTGTGAATACCACTACACGTTCTAATTCACGTTTGTTATCTGTTGACAAATTTATAAAACAATGCGTCAATAATTATATATAAACTGAGGCACGATTGTCATTAATTATTATTTACAAGTGAGTATTCCAAGTCATTTCTTGATTAGGTTATCATTCTTCAGCCTGTATGTAAAGTAGTTTCACAGCAGGTCGGAACGCTTTTCAATTTTAGTTCTAGATGGAGGTGTCGCATATAGGCCATGGCTGTAATAAATGATGCATTAATGTCTCATGACACAAAATACGGTTTGGTCTCAGTCAAGCATCCAAAAGAAGTTTTGTGAACTTTTGTAAACAACTTTCTTTAACGTTAATTATTACAATCTTCGATTTCACCTTGACACTACCTTTGACCGTAATTTATTCGATTCGTAGGTATGGAACAAAGTGCAGAAACGACCTCAATTTATATAACTTAACGCAAAAGTCTATTTATCTATTGAAACAAATACTGTTGAAAATGATATTACAAATATAAACATGGATTGTATTTGTACCTGAATATAGTATAGTATATTGGGGCTATTGTACTTCAATGTCTGTCTATTTCTTAGACTACTGAAACAGCTATTTTTAATTCTTTTATCTTGGATTGAATTAATCCGCCAAGCTGTGCAAAATGTAGAGCGTTTTATTTATCTGGTCGCTAAGCGCATTCGGCCCACCCACACATGCACACCGGCCAAAATCAGCACTTTTACTTCGTTAATCATTATTATGTAGTACAGTTTTATTGACTTCCTTGACGTCCGTGATAAGTATTTTTTGTAGGTATTCATGTAGAGTTGCAAACATAATTATGTTGATATTTGTATATAGGCCACGGTCTTTCAGTGCGATGACTTGATGCTGTTCATAACAATTAATACATGTCATTATCTACAGTTTTAGTCAACATGTTGTGCAAGGAGTTTTTCGTTTAAATTGTTTTACGTTTTAATATATTTCAGTTAAATATACATTATAAGATTAGCATAGTCGTTATAAGTCTGCATCAAAGGCAGTGTTGCATGTAGCTGTGGTTCCGTTAACCGTCTTATGCAGAGGCTGTTGCTCCGTTTCTCGTGCTCGTTTCGTCTTATTAAATTAACTTAAACCCAAGGTTTATTGTATTATAGAAGGGCTGTGATAAAATGTTTACTCCTATAAATAAAACAAAAACTTCAACAATCTGTAGAAACCAATTTAACATATCTTCAAGCATTATTTTTATGAGTCCCTTGAGGAAATAAAAACCAAGTAATGACCAACATTAAAATGTAATTGTTTCTTCATAGTTTATCTATCGCGGTGAATAAACTGACGACAATACGCGACTACACAATTTCAATAGTCGTTTATTTTTTTTATTCGGCGGCATATTTTGCGGGCGGCTTGTTTTTCGCTTCACAAAAATAGACTAGTCCACTACTTCGCTAAATAATAAGAAAAATCTCGGGATTGGCCGTGTACGAAATGACCATCCTCATCAATCAGCTGCTTGGAGTGAGTCCAAGATTTTTTCCACGTTTAGGTTTCGTAGATTAGTTCGATAATTCAATGTACTCCTTGTCGCCTTCCCTCGCTGCTACACAACTTAACACAAATATCTTTATTGTTTAATATATTTAAGCTTTCTCTATTGATCTAGCTAAAGCTATTATTTTAGTAGACACAAACATATTATTTGCAAGCTTTGTATATCTAAGTTTTCATTTATTTAAAATGTATTCTTGCACACTGCGTCAATACCATTTAGCTTAGTTACCAGCAATATATTTGAGTTCAAAATATTTACTGACGTTTATAGGGGAAGTGATGATAATTAATTTTGTAAGCTTTATTTTATTACTCTTTAGTGACTAAATTACTAAAAATATTTATCAAAATAATATTATTTTTGTTGTATTTGAAATTTGTAGGTATATTTTTAAGATAATATTTGATATGGTTTGAGTAATTAGTTATCAGTGGGAGGATTTAGTAAATACCGATCTATTTTGGTAGTTGTTAACGGTCGCCAATGGTATTTCTGTACTTTCGTTGTAGTGAAAAGTTCGCTGAGACAGTTCGAATGAAGTGTTCACGACACCTTTACGCAATTCCTGTCTCACGCATTAGCGCTTGCCAAGGCACTACGTCATAACCGTCGCTATCTTCACACGTAAGGAATACTGGTGTCCACACATTATACTTTTAACTCGATTTGTTTGTGCAAATATTTAACTGTATAAGAGACGCGACTCAAAGTTACCTCTTCGAGTATCTATATTATTTTGATTATGTAAGATTGCCATTTTTGCCATAAAATTTAATTGGCTCATTTCACAACCCTGAATATTTGGCCTTATAATATATATAATAATATCATTTATTTTCAGGCTTCAATGGCCCATAGATATATACCTTACAGACTAACATATATAAATTAAATACAAATTATAGTATTGATCGTTGATATAAATTATTAACAGAGTTTTAACATTGCCTAGACTAGAATCATAAGACTGATAAAGCTATAAAGAAATGTAGGTATAGAACGAAACCGTGATTTATAATGCCATGGAGACTTTTGTCAGTTTCTTCTTAGCGTGCCGAGATGGGACGTTGAACTTTTGCTCCTTATTTAGATTATAGAAGTGGAGACGACGACCACGCAATCGGCCGCCTAGGCCGCTCCGCGAAATAGATACGAATGATCGCTTCCGCAATCTGTACAGAATCTACCCCTTATTACTAACAAGTACAACATACAATTAATAATGCATATGTACCTAGTGCTTAAATGAGTGTTGTTAATCAAACGTCTCTTTTTTTTAATTTGTAAAACCTAAGAAATTAATGCGGACCGAACACAAATTAAAATGTTGTAAATTTATATGGATTGTGTATGTACTGACTAAAATCAATAGTATACTTTGAGTAGGTAGGTACAATAACGGTGCACGGAGTATGAAGACCCAATGTGACTACATACGTCGCGAAAGTCACGACAGAAACGCCAGCACAGTCCTCATCGTTTAGATGCAGTTCAGAAATAGACCACGGAAGCGTCCGACCGACCCGTTTGGTATTTGTTCAACGTTGACCTAAAACAGTGCTCGCTTTGCTCGTTTGTTATTCGCGTGGCCGACTAGCCCGTCGTGCATATTGTCAGAACTATGTATATTAACATCCGCCTATTGCACGCTTAGACATTTGCGATTACTTTTCAATTATTCAAAATATATATTAATTTATCCTTGTTTGTCACTGCATGTGGTCAAGTCATTGACTTTTCGAGTCGTTTCGCACCTGTGTGGTGGTCACACCTCATATTTTTAATTAGTGTGTAGTTAAAGTAAACAGGCACAGTTTTTGTAAGAATAGCATAATTTCTATCAATTGTGGTGTGATCTCGTCACGCGGCAAACTGCCAGAGCGAGCAGAGCCGTATCGCACGTGGAACATGACGGATGAATGGGGGTCGTCAGAGTCGTCACGTGCGATCGCGAACACCACACACCACGATCCGGATGCCACCTGTACAATTTATTGGAATTTATTAGCTGTACAAAGTGTTCGTTTTACCGTTATTGGACTTGATAAAAATAATACATAAATAAATTTAATTGCTATGTAATTAACTGCAATGCTTAGAAAACTTTTGGCATAAGTGTCAAGTGTGCACTATGCATATTAGTAAAGATTAAAGTAAAATATTTCTAGCTAAATCAATACCACAACAGTGTTAAATTCTTCTGTGAGATTGGTGGAGCGATCATAAATCATGAACTTCGCCATGCTTTGGGTTGTTAAATACTGTGAATGCTGAACGGATTGTTTGGCAAAAGGATTTTGTTTATGGACAACACAAAACAGTACCTTCTGGTTTCGAAAATTTGGTTCAGTTTTGTTACTGGGTCATAAACCGCACATTAATTATATTTTTAACCACCTGGAATAATATTTATTGTCTGATCTTATGTAATGCAGTCGAACGTGAGATCTCGGGCGAAATAATTCACTTAAATAATATGCATGTTGTTAACGTGTTTTATTTGGCACTTTATTCCGCAGCAGCAGCAGCCATATTGTGGCTGAAGATACAACGTTGCCAACGAAAGTTATTTCCTACTGTCTCCGTGAGACAATTTAACAAGTGTTACAGTTAATTGTCTCGTGCGAGTTCCGTTCACTTGCCAATATCTATAAATTCTAATTAATCAGTAGGCACGATAGTTTCGGTGTATACCAGGGTCGCGCGTCGTCAAGGTTACGATTTACGATGCCGACTTAAAAGCTCTGTTATGATTTTATCTTTGCTGTGAGGTTGTAAAAAATATTTTATTGAGATTTGTTTTGGAATCATGTAAGAAAATTAATGGCTACGTTAAACATAAAAAGTAATGTTGAGGGGAACGTAATGATCAGGTGGCAGCCCTGATGCTGAACATAAACAGCTGTTACGTTTCAGTTACAAATAAAATTGTTAACATCTTTACGTAGTTGTTGCGGGTTCTCTGAATCTAGAGATTCTTACTATACCACGGTTTTAAATCGTAAAGTAAGTAGATTTATGCCCTTTCAATAATAAACGTAAATAAGTCACAATTGTAAATACCATTCGTTAAAACGTCTGTTTACCGGGACTCGAGAACTTTTATCGGCCTTTGTAATAGTTCATTCACGTATTTATCTCAACCTACAAGTATGCAAACAGCGCAGTATATACCGATATTGATACTTGCTAACTTATTTATAAATAAAAAGAATGTAGAGCCACTTGTGGACGAACCAAAATATTTTCTCATAATTTATATGTAGAGATTTGCGTCAGTGACTCTTAACATTTTTAGAAAATACCTATACGAGTTTTCTTACTATATTTTATCTCTCCTAATGCTGTTTTTATCTCGCGGCAGTAAAAATATCCACACCGCGTTTTCGAGAGACGATGATGTTAAATTGCTGTTAACACGTGCAATGATCACGTGTTTGTCTTCTAAAAAGAAGACAATTTTCCAACATCATCAGTTCAAAATCATTATTGAGACGCTTTTAATCTTTGATTGACCAGTGTTAAAATGAATACCAATAATACTAGGATGCCCAATAGGACATTTTTGTACTAACCAGAGATAAAAAGGTGCACATTTTTACCCGACTGCGCCAGGAGGGTTATGTTTTTTTTATCACTGTCTTTTACCGGTATTATTCCTTATTGGGTATTTTACGAAAGAGCAAATAGTTCTGGTAGGTTCATGGTTTATAGTAGGTAGGTATATATTAGAAGCAAATAAATAATGTCGATATCCTTAGTGCTGAGTTGCTGACTGCCGAGTTCCTGTATCTTAAATTATATCCTGTATATAAATTGCTAGTATGAAAATAAAATTGCGTGGACGCACTTAAGTGACATATTAATATGAATGTAATATATTTTGGCGAAAATTCTAATTGTACGTGAGGAAATGTTTATACCGGCTGAACAACTAAAATGTCTCCAATCATGCTTATTGCGTAAGAGTCGTTTTATATTTTCATATTATTTTGACTTTTATTTAGATTTATTTTTATGAGATAGCATAGTTGGAATTTTGTAGACTACAACATGCGTTTTATAACTATTTTCGATAAAATAAAATATCTTGACGGAAAGTTGTATTAATATAGTTCAATTCGGTGCCAATTTGGATGTTAGTTACATTTGTCCCCAGGCTGTGCAGTTTTTATTTAAAATTGGTGCATTATGTATGCACCAAAGATATAAAGTAAAATGCGCAATCAAACAAAAACATATTTATGTAAAATTTCAGCTTTCTAGGTTTTCAGGAAGTACGTACCTAAGAAATTTTGAAGATCATCAGTGAGTCAGTGACGAAATCGGGTATTTTTTAAATATCAATATAAAATCTAAATAAAGTATAAACACTCCTGTGACCCTAGATACTATTTATATGCAGATGACGACAGATTAGGAAGATGGCAATACCCAAAGTAGGCCTAAATGTGTTAGTGCTGAGTGAGTAATAGTAGGATGTTAATGATGATGAGGTTAATAAACTTTTTGATGGCAAAAATATATTTTTATTTTCTTTTGTTAGCGGGTTCCATTTGCGTATCTATACCTTATGCGTAGCTCTAACTTGGGTCTATTGATATTGAATTAAAAGAATCGTCATTAAGCGTAGATACATTGTTATTTCGCTATTGGATGCCTTGTATTGCGTAACGGGCAATCCATGTACATTTATTGCGAACGGTAGAAGTGGTGTAATTCGTGTGTTTTTACAGCTGCAGTTCGGCATAGGCCCAGACTGGGTGTAGCTCTAACTGTGCTCCGACGATAAACAGACGGCCGCTGTTGCCGACTCGCTGAAAACATCCTTTTACGTCATCGCTTTGCTATGGTTTTTGCCTTCATCTGAACTATAAGTTTTTATATGAGTACGTAGTATAAAAATGTCTTACCTATTCTTAATATTGAGTGAATTCTTCTTGTCCTGTATTCCTTATTGGGAAATCTTCATAATTATTATTTTCAGAACATCAATATTCTTTTTTAAGTATTGGTATTTTATTTCTGTGTTCTGCCATACAGGCTCTTACTTAAAATCATTGCTAAAAGGACTCTTAACTTAAATGTAGATAGATTTCTCTTTATTGCACACCAAAAAACAAATGCATATAAGTATAGTGTACAATGTACCTGTTACGTTTAAGACTTCTCTATTTTTCGACGTGTGAACGACGCTGACAAGTATAATTTAATCAATTGTTAACCATTGTAATCATTTATAAGTACTTGCTGTGTTTATCTGTAATAATAAATTAATTAATGAAAATAAATTCTCAAAATTATATGATTCCAAACGAATAATTTTGCCTTTATGCCTAATTAAATGTTAAGTCTTTTCGGGACTAAAATTTAGGTCGCTCTCAGTTCATGTATCATATGCCCGCTTTCATTAACGCGGCTATTCCAAGACAAACAGCAATAGTCACAATTTTCCATAGTACTAGGCTAAATATGATTTGTGGGACGCATCTCGAACGGGCGGCGACAGAGAAGTGTGGCGAATGACCCCGTTTCGTCGTCCGCCATGAAACGAGATTGTTTTTGTTTTTCTGGGATTTTAACTAAAATATTTTTAATGTGAAAATAATATGTTACAAACTTGTCAACGACATATTTATTTTATTTATAAGGGAAAACACAGGTCAAACCTTTTCTTATGCCTCTCTAAATATAAATTTCATTTCGCAAGCATTGCATTCCTTGTTACATATATTTCATCACTATACATGGTGTGTTGTTGGAAAATGCTGAATATTAGAATTAAGTATTACAAATAGATATATATTACAAAATATATGAATAATCTCCCATATGAGGTCTAAATCCTATATACTGATCTGGCTTAACTAAAAGTAAGTAAAAAATTAACAACAAGAGAACGATTGGGTTTTAACTTTTATTGATAACCAAACGTCAAGGTCTGGTGTGTTGAGAATCACAATTGGACAACACAATATTTTTCGCCTGGAAAGTAACTCAACGTTTAAAAATAAAGAAGCAATAATTAAAGTTCCAATCGTCAAAACCTTTACCTACCACGTTTTTTTGAGACTTATAAGGCTTATTAAGTTTATTCGGCATAATATGTAAGTATTTTGCCCATTGTAATAATATCGTATTGGATGCACGTTCCTCTCCTTAATACCAATAATTTAAGAAACTGTGCCATGGCCAGGTTTTGGAAAACGTAGTTATATTGAACCTATAGTTTATTTCAGTATCTATATTGTATTATGGCCTTATCTGTGATACTTGGCTTTTTGTACCTAAATGAGACGCATTATGATCAGATACATGCAGCTCGCCGCTGCAGTTCCAATTGACTTTTGCAAGTCGATAATCGAATTCCCTTCGTGAGTCGTTGACTGACACGTTAGTGAAGCGACGATGCACGCACGGTATTGATCCAAAACTTACTATATAAACATTCAAAACTGATGATCGTTCACAATTCACACTTTAATGTTTATTGACATTATATTTCCTGATTTATAAACAACACTTATTAATTGTCGTTGTAAACAACATAATGAAGTTTGTTGCATTTATAATACTATCATTAGACTAAAAGAAATGAATGACGTCAATCTTGAAGTAGCATATTTAATTTAGTTTATTTCATTAGGAAAGAATGTAACTTACAACTGATACATCATTTATTTATAAAAATAAGGGTGCTAATAGACAGCCTTCACGAGTGATTAGTTATTTATTTCCACCTGAGTATACCTGCCCGGCGCGGCATACCCTGCGGCCAACCTCGCTACCATCTGTGTCAACGGGCCAATCTCTATATTTCGGCATCGATATGACATGTTTCTATGTAATTACTCGTCATACCGATACGAGGAGACAAAAACTTAATTATTTTATATATCTACCAAGTTACTAACTTACCTTATATTTAATAATTGCTTACATCGTCATTTCGATATGACGATAGTAGTCATTCAAGTTCTTAATCGAGTGTAGTGGGTGGAGGCAGGTTGGTTGCGCCCACGCATCGCCGCTGGTTCCAGGGCCGTGTGCACCCTGACGTCACCGCAACAACCTTCCGATGACGTGGACGATACGGAACCTACCTTAATTTACATTAACTAACTTTCAATTTTACTAGAATACGTGTGGGTTTAAGTGGTGTCCGTTTATATACCACATGTAGTGTAGGTTTGTTAAAAACCTTTCTACAATTTAAACAACATATTATTAATAATTGCCATTTCCAGATAGAAACGCTCTGAATAATAAGGAAGTTTATTAAGCACATTATAGATAGGTAGACCAATATTTTCTATTACAACTAGGTATCTATTTTTATTTTAGTGCATCGTTTGTAAGACATATCCTGGGTTCCTCAACTATGTATCGGTATTCTTTTTGACCATATTCAGTTAGTCAGTCTTAAGTTATCTATTGTTACTACTATTACCTTGAAGTTCTGACATTTCTACGTACGCACCCGATGTTTATTACAACTGATAATTTTGATACACGCTTTAAAGATAGTATTGGAAACGTACAGATAACAAGTGTAACAATTCATTCGTGTCCATAATTTAATCTACACTTGTACGGAGTGCGGAACAGGGTGATATATCAGGCACAAACAGAATAGAGACTAGAAACGACGACTACGCTACTGCGTGCTCTAGCGGACATCTGCGGGCGCCTGCGCATCCGTGCTGACATTTTGATTGACATGTTACGTTATGCTACGCACATCACGCATGCGACCAACCCACTGGTTCATTTTATTTTATCCTAATTTTCAGCTACTTATAATGCGCACTCACATCAAAGGAAAAAGCCTTGACCTATATAAAAAGAAACAGTTTTTGGACCAGTGGTGTATTTTTCTCAACATGTTTTGTTGGGGGTGGACTGTATATTGTGTACCTACTTTAAATTAAATCAAACTACAGCAAACTCTAGAAAAACTTATATTGAACATTACAAATTACATTAAAAACAACGAAAAATACAAGAATGACAGAGTAACGGCACAGAGTTAAGAGTGTCTACAACTACTACCCACGAACTGCCCGCATCGCCTATTTATTATCTTTACACTGGGGCGCAAGTAGTGGGCAGGCTAACAATAGCGCTTTCCTTTGTTATCGTCGCGACATGTCGAGACTTGACCGCCGTTCGTGGTACGATCGCCCCGACATGTCACGACGACTTGCTTATTACTTATTCTATCTTATTATACATATTCTTAATAATCCTTATTTATAAATCGTACTTAAAACTATCGAATCGTACTTAAAACTATCGTCGTCCGTATCATTCTCCCCCCGGCGTAGCTCGCGTAGCCTCTTCCGCCTTCAGGACGACAACGAGCTTCCTGGTAGGGCGCCGGAACGTGCCTGATCGAGTCCGCACTTCTGCGACCCTGACACCTCCGTCTGGTCCCTGGAATGTCTTCTCCACGATGCCCATCGGCCATATATTCCTGGGCAGGGTTCCGTCGACCACGAGGACCACGTCGCCAATCTGGAGCGGTCGGGCGTTGTTAGTGGGCTCTCCTCGTGGCACCAGTAGGGGCAGGTACTCCTTCGTCCAGCGTCGCCAGAATTGGTCGGCGAGCGCTTGACTGGCCCTCCATACCCTGCGGTCAGCTTCGTCGCAGGGCCCTGTGCTTGGCAGCCCGGTCGAGGAGCCCAGCAGAAAATGATTCGGGGTGAGGGCCTCCGGGTCATGAGGGCTCACACTGACGTGCGTTAAGGGGCGCGCGTTTGCTGAGAACTCCGCCTCTACGAGCAAAGTTCTTAACACCTCTTCTGACGGTGCCTTCTCCCGCAATGTGACGCTGAGGGCGGTCTTTATTGTTCTGACCATTCTTTCCCAAGCACCACCCTGGTTAGGAGCTCCAGGCGGTATGAAACGCCACTCCGTCCTATTTAATAGGCCCACGTCCTTCAGGGCCGGCAACCATTCTCTGTATGCCGCTTGCAGCTCCTGGTCGGCTCCTCTGAAGTTTGTTCCGTTGTCGGAATAAATGAGCCGCGGCCATCCTCTTCGCGCCGCCATTCTTCTCAGCGCCATGATCGCCGAGTCCGTGGACAAGGAAGCCACAAGTTCCAGGTGCACCGCTCGGCAGGTTAGGCACGTAAAGAGTGCGCCCCACCTCTTTTCGCGGCGGCGCCCTATTTTGACCGTCATGGGTCCGAAGTAGTCCACGCCACAATTTGTGAAAGGGCGGTGGAACGGGTCTAGGCGGGCGTGCGGCAGGTCTCCGGTGGCTGGCGTGTTTGGTGTGGCCTTTCGTTTCCGACAAAAGGCGCAGCTCTTCTCTACGGCGCGTACAGTGGGTCGGAGATGAACCACCCAGTACCGCTGCCGTAGGTCGTTGGTTACACGCTCACGGTTGGCGTGTCCGGCCGCGCAATGCTCGCGCAGCACGATGAGTTTCGTTACTGGGTGGCGGCCGTCCAATATAATCGGCCTTTTTGCTTCTTGCGGTGCCGCCGACGCTTCGATGCGGCCTCGTACCCGCAAGAGCCCTTCTTCGTCCACCGGGTCTAGACGGTAAAGTTTGCTCGCTTTGGCAATGGGGCGAGCCGACTTCACTCTCAATATGTCGTCTTTGAAGCTTTCTCGCTGGGCTTGTTTCAAGATTTCCTTTTCGGCGCGCTGAATGTGCCGAAGCTCCAGTCCCGTAGCGGCGTGTCGACACATGTCGATAAAGGCGAGTGCTCTTGCCACGGTTCTCACCAGGGTCTCATATTTAGAGAAGCGGCTAGGGTTAGGCAGCCAGCTCTCTTCCGTCGGACCCTCGGCGATATGCAGGATCTCTTGTTCTTCGTCTTCGTTGTCCATCAATTCGCTCGGCCATTGCTCCTCAGGGGAGTATAGGAAGCGAGGCCCTCGGAACCATCGATCGTTCGCGCTGATCGGCGCGTTAGTCAGGCGGGTGGCGTCGTCGGCTACGTTCAGCGCTGTCGGTAGCCAACGCCAGTCTTCTTTTGAGGTTAGTTCGCTTATCTCTCCCAGTCTATGTGCGACGAAAGGCGTATAGCGTCGCGTGTCGCGCTGGATCCATTGCACGACTGTCGACGAGTCAGACCAGTACGTAATTTTACTGACCTCTAAGCGATGTTCCTTGCGTATGGTGTCAGCAAGTCTCGCTCCTAGGACCGCTGCCTGTAGCTCGAGCCGGGGAATAGTTAGCGCCCGGCGCGGCGCCACCTTGGCTTTAGCGGCGACGAGCACGACGCTTCTGGTGCCGTCAGCGTGCTCTATCCTCAAATAGGCGACGGTTGCATACGCTTGCTCGCTCGCGTCACATAAAATGTGAAGTTCTATGGATTCTTGTTGGCTCACCATATAGCTTCTGGGCAATCGGAGTCGGGCGATATCGGCGAGCTGCGCGAGCCAGTTTGAGAACAGCTCATTTTCTTCTCCCGGGATAACCTCGTCCCAGGACATTGGTAGGCGCCACAAACTTTGGAGTATGATCTTCGCTCGTATGGTGAAGTGGCTCAGCAGTCCTAACGGGTCATATATCGACATGACTGCGCTGAGCGCCTCTCTCTTCGTCGGTGCTCTTAGCTGGCGCCTTACTTCTGTTGGAACCCGGCTCATCGTGGTATTGAAGCCGAGTTCATCTTGTTCGGGGTTCCAGTACAGCCCGAGTATCTTGTTGTCCGGTTTGTCCCCGCCTAGTTGCGTTGGAGTGGTAGCGTGCAGCTCTTGGGGAACGTCACGCAGCACCGTCTTCTTACTGGCACTCCATCCTCTCAGAGTGAACCCGGCGACTGCATGTACTCTTATGGTTTCTTCTATGGCCTTCTGAGCCTCTTCCACATCGTGGTAGCTTGTTGCCAGGTCGTCCATGTAATGGCTTTGTTTTATTGCTTCCAATGCTCGGGGATATTCATTACCATGTATGTCCGCGTTTAGGTTGCGGACATAGTGGGCCATATATGGCGAGCTAGCAGCACCAAATATCATGCTCGTCATTTTGTACGTTCGCGGAGGACTCGTTCGGTCGTCGCCTCTCCATAGAAATTGTTGCGCCGGTTGATCTTCGGGTCTGATCTTGACTCTCAGAAACATTTCTTGGATGTCTGCCGTGACCGCTATCGCCTTTTCCCGGAATCGAAAGATAATGCCCGGGAGCGATAGCAAAAGGTCCGGCCCTTCTAACAGTTCATCATTCAGACACACGCCATGACTTCTCGCCGCTGCGTCAAACACTAACCTTTGCTTGCCGGGCTTGTTTGGGTTCTGCACGGCGAAGTGAGGCAGGTACCATGCTACGGCGCTCGTTCGTTCTGAGCCGTCGCATGGCACAGCGTATCCTTTCTCTAGCAGGTTGTCGACTTCCGCGCTGTACTGTTTAGCGAAGTCAGGTGACGCGTCCATCTTCTGTTCGACCTTGTGTAGTCGACGAAGGGCAGAGTTATAGCTGGGTGGCATGGTAACGTCATCCCGTCGCCATGGTAGTCCGACTTCGTAGCCACCCTCTATCTTCTTGGTTGTGTCTTTTACGATGGCGATTGCTCGTTGGTCGGCGTCGCTCACGCGTGGTTTGCGCGCGACGCCAAGTGCTTCTACTTTGAAGTGGGCCTCTACTAACTCATGAAGCCGCTGATGATCGTGCTGTCGCTTCTCACTCTCGAACAAATGTAGCACGTTGTCTTCACTCATTAAAGCTCTTCGTGGTGCGGTCCCGTGTATCACCCAGCCCAGCTGCGTTAGAGATGCAGCCGGCTGGTTGGGACCGCCGACTCGCAGTTCACGTGATACTATACACTCCCAGTGGTCTGTCCCCACCAGAAGCCCCGGGCGTGTGGCTTGATAACACACCTGGTCTCTCGGTAGGTCGCGTAGATGCTCGTACTCCAGCAGCGTGTCAGGGATTGACTGCTGGTGTAGCTTCAGGCCGTTCATGGTTCTGGCCCGAATCTTGTGCGGTGCGCTGTCTTTAGTCAGCCCTCTCACCTGTACCGTGACTGCCTTGCTGTCGTGTTCTCGGGTGTTCATGTTCACCCCGTGGATGTGCAGTGGTTGCGACACCCCTTCTGCACCGATGCTTGTAGCCAGCTCTTCGTCGATGAGGGTGATGGTGGCTCCTTCATCAAGGAGCGCATGCGTCTTCACCTCCCCCCGTGGTCCCGCCACGATCACAGGGCACATCTTGAGGAGTACGGCCTTCGGGCCGGCGGCCGTTAGGGTGGCCACCGACATGACCGATTCCTCCTTTTCACGTTCGTCGGTTGCTGGCTTTACTTCGGGCGATTCTTGCTCTTTATGTAGCGAGGCGTGGTGAGGCCGGCGGCACTGATTTACGCCGCACAGCTTCGCCTTGCACGTCATGCGCCGATGCCTTTTGCGGGCGCACTTGAAGCACACCTTCAGCTCCTTCACCAACTCCCAGCGCTTGTCTACCGCGAGTGCCTTGTATTGTGGGCACTGCGTCAGCTCATGCTGTTGTTTACAGCTGGGACACTGGTTGTCTTCTGTTTCGTCGACCGTAGTGTAGACCGTGTTCGTCTTCTTTTTTGCAATGACAGTCGGCCGAGTCTCTTTCTTATTTGACGCAGGCGCAGTGCTTACTGACGGGGCGTAGGTATAGCGTAACGCCCTGTCTGCTTCTCGCATCAGAAATTGCGTTAACAACACTAGCTCTGGCTCTGTCGTTCCTTCATTGTCACTTGCAAAATCACACCATCTCGTTCTTATGTGTGGACTTAGCTTCTCGAGCACTTCCCGTGTCAACAGTGGGTTCATAAGGTAACCTTTGCGATCTATCGTCTTGATTATATAGATAGTATTTTGTACCTTGATCGCAAAATTATTTAAATCACTAGCCGACGTACCTGGTTTTGGCATCCTTTTTAACTCCTCTAGCGCCTTATCTATTATTACTTCCGGTCGCCCAAAGCATTGTTCCAGCGTCTTCATTATTATTGCTGGTTCCGTGGCGGCGTGTAATAGGGCCGCCACTGCCTCTCGTGCTTCGCCTTTCAGGCAACTTCTTAAGCGCTGTAGGTTTTCAGCCGGTGACACACTGTACATATTTGTGGTGTCTTGGAAGGCCGCTTTAAATGGTAGCCATTCGCTTACAGCACCCGAAAAGGTTGGGAGATCCGTGTGCCGCAGGCGAGGCCTAGCCATCCTTTCTAAGGTCTCAGCCAACTGATCTATGCTGTTTCTGTTCCTAGTAGGCGTCGGTGACCTTCCTCTAGGTACGTTAAAACGTAAGTTTTTGTCCTGATCTGCCGGTCCGACACCCTCCCCCCGTGAGCTGAGAGGGTTGGTGCGCAGCCACTGGTCAACCTTCTGAGTATGATGTTCTTCTGGTTGGTCACCGTGAACGCTCTCCTCTTCTTGTATCATGGAGACATTCATAGCTAGCCTTGCCTTTACTAGGTCCGCTTCCAGGGCCAGCTCCTTTCGCTGAATGACAGCCAGCTTCTCGGCAGCCTCGAGTTCAGCCAATCTTATTCTGGTAGTCACACTCGTATTGGACCTCATCGACCGGGTCGGCGATCGTACTTGTTGCCGCTCCGTCGAAGGTCCCGCTGTTGCTAAGTCCGCTACTCTAGTACATTCGGTCATTTCTACCTGAGGTGACGCCGGCGCGTCGAGCGATAGTCTTCTACGTCTCTCAGCTCTAATTCGCTCGGCTTCTTGCCGACGCTCAGCTTCTTCATGGGCCCGTTTCTGCTCCTCAATTTCGACCTGGTCGCTCTGGCTTCGTGTCACAACCATACTTAGGTCTTAGGTTTGACACTAGACCCTAACACAGATTTTAATCAAAGTGTTACAGGCGTCGATTGTCTCGCACACGAACAGTTTTTATTTGGGCACTAATTGTCTCACTAATCGTTTTAAACACTGAGTCACGTCTAGATTTCAGGCACTGAGTCTATGTTACGTTTAAGCACTGATTCTATGTTACGTTTAAGCACTGATTCTACGTTACTTTTATTTAAACACTGATTTTAAACTAAATCCGGCTCGAAGGACCAAATGTTGGGGGTGGACTGTATATTGTGTACCTACTTTAAATTAAATCAAACTACAGCAAACTCTAGAAAAACTTATATTGAACATTACAAATTACATTAAAAACAACGAAAAATACAAGAATGACAGAG
The DNA here is from genome assembly GCA_946251915.1 of Abrostola triplasia. Lineage (NCBI taxonomy): Eukaryota > Metazoa > Arthropoda > Insecta > Lepidoptera > Noctuidae > Abrostola > Abrostola triplasia. The sequence goes on from OX276433.1 coordinate 7,597,646, forward strand.
TAACGGCACAGAGTTAAGAGTGTCTACAACTACTACCCACGAACTGCCCGCATCGCCTATTTATTATCTTTACACTGGGGCGCAAGTAGTGGGCAGGCTAACAATAGCGCTTTCCTTTGTTATCGTCGCGACATGTCGAGACTTGACCGCCGTTCGTGGTACGATCGCCCCGACATGTCACGACGACTTGCTTATTACTTATTCTATCTTATTATACATATTCTTAATAATCCTTATTTATAAATCGTACTTAAAACTATCGAATCGTACTTAAAACTATCGTCGTCCGTATCATGTTTATTAGCTTGACATTAAAACAAATGTATAAAAGAAAATGGGCAAATTAGTATGGGCGCTACCCGCATGCTGTATCAAATTTTGACTAAAATATCGAGAATATTCTTTTTTGCACATATGCCTGCACTAAATAGTACGTACTTAATACCGATAGAAATTTCAGAAATCTAGAAGTTCAGATGCATGCAGATGCATAATAAAATGCCCAAAAAAGAAATAATTTTTTTTGACAAAGAAGAATGGACAAGTTAGTATGGGCGCTGGCCCCAGGCTGTATCAAGTTGTGACATATTATGTTATTTTTAAGCGACTTCAAAAAAGGACGTTGTTCTAATTCGTCGGAATCTTTTATTTTTTTTATGTATTTTCCCCGATTTCTCGACGACGCCCGGACCAATTTAAAAAATTATTTGTTGTATGAAAGGTTGCACCCCCTAGGTGGTCCCATGATCTCCAAGTCAGGTTCTTATAAATGGATCCTGGAGAAATTGAGGGAAATAACAATATTAGACGTATTTTTTGGATGTTTGTAACACTATATCTCCGGCAATTATGAGCCGAATTTCATTTTTTTGTGTAGATAATCGATAGAGTATTCTCCGGAGGTGGACCCATTGTCACTAAGTTAGGATCTGATGTGAGAACTTCAGAGATATAGAACGAAACTCCTCATAGGATCACAGTAGAATTGTCGTAACAAGTATAATAACTGACCGGGGGGATCGGGTGCGTCGACCAACTCCCCACCTCCCTACCTCCCTACCACTTTCTAAGATTAAATTTATCGAGTGAGGTATTGTTTGAAAGCGCATTTTGTAAGGATTTCAAAAATAAGTCTTACAAAAGTTTGGGGAATGAATCGTAAGCCGCACTAAAAATGGTAAAATAAAACCGCATTCTTAAAATACGAACTTAAAAGTGTTAAATAATATTTTGCTCACTTCACTTTACATAAACCAAGTTGAAGTGTGTGCCAAATCCAACAACTGTAAAATATGTTTCTGTAAAATAATGTTTACTACCATATTTTTACGAAATTATAAAAGTACAGCAAATAAATAACTAAGTATTTGCTTTTTTCTGGGTCTAGCGGCTAGGTTATATTTTACGGAAAGTACTAATGCTCAACATTATAATCACTTCAAATTTAAAACTCCAGTTGTAATCAATTTTTTAATCATTAGTTTATTAGTAATTTGTTTACAAGCACAATTTAAAGGTAGAGTGGTTTCAATGGAGTATACTAAGTTGAGTTATAATTAGGTTGTTTATAAGTCGCATAAATTAATTATATAAATTATACTTATTGTATATCAGTAGCAGCAGTAAGAAGTAAAAACCATTCTAGAAACTACATAATATGACTGTTACTAACTCGCGATTGACTAAGCAAAACCCAGTAGTGTCGTGTGATATTGAATTATGATACAACAGAGCGTGGGTAGTGCCGACAAGACAAATCAGCTGCGATGACTTCAGCGTCGCTGTGTCAGATTATTATGCATAATATAATACATTTTTTCCATGGAGTATTAAAGGAATATTTTGTAAAGAGTTTTAGGGAGCCCCAATCTCTCATATTATTAAATGGCTTAAATATAAAAAATAATTATGTTAGACGAAAGGATGCACATGGTCTACACAATTTTTGTCCCAGATTCGTTTCAAGGGATTATTATTAAATATAATTTTGCTGCAATCACGACATTTCAAACAATTTTTTATTTGCCTTTTGTACATCTTCCCTCATAATTTCCCAAACTTGTAATGAATCATCGCAGCGCACGTGCGCCAGTTTGTTTACAAAATTGTGTTTTGTAATACCGACGTAAAATGCGTAACAGGCATTTATAATCTTATTAATTTACCGTTGTTTAGACTGCCTCGTTGGTCTAGTGGCTGCTAAGCGCGACTGCTGAGCACGAGGTCCTGGGTTCGAATCCCGGGTCGGGCAAAGTGTTACTGGGTTTTTCCATTAGGTATTTCTCAGTAACAGCACGGAGTCTGGATTTGTGCCCGGTTGATGGCAATAGGCTCGCCTCCTATTACATTGGGACCTAAAACATAACTGGCGAAATGTGGGTGTACTATATGTGCACCTCTGCCTACCCCTTCGGGGAATACAGGCGTGATGTTATGTTATGTTATGTTTATGTTATGTTTAGCTATCGAAATGATAACATTTATTACTCATTTCTGTCATTAACAGTTATGCAATTTGTTACTAAACTATTATCCATTTGCTTGGTATGCGATAACATTCCCTTCCCTACCTACCTAATCATTACTTTTTTATATTCCTTCCTAATGCATAAATGATGTCTTATTCAATAGCTAGTTTACTGCTATTTTTTATAACAAAATTGAATACCGATTATACGTTTTTTGAAGTCTGCATTTGTTTACCTTACTTTTAGTTTTATATTGTGCGTGACTCACAGACAGATGTTTTATTTTCAGCTCGTATTTTCTTTCCCTCGTATATCCAGCTTTATGAGAGTTTTAAACATTACATAATACATCCATCTTTCCTCGCCTATGGTAACAGTTAAAACGTTCCCTATACATTTACAGATCGCCTTGTTTACTGAATTTAAAGCCTATTTTACACAACTTTTTAAAACGAAACTTAATTAATTTATAATGATGTATATTTCATACCTCATACATTATTATAAAATAAGTTCTTATTATTAATCATCATTAGAAGTATTAAATCAATACCTACGTACTAAATGCAGATATTTTAAAGTATAAAGCAAATAATACAATATAAATTAAATGTGTAAACACTTATTTCAAATGCAGTAAAGCTGTAGATGTTGTTCTCACCCTATTCACCAAATCATAAAACTGAAACAGCATAACCGTTCCCCAGCTGTAATGCAGTAAAGTAAGTTACGCACCTTCCCGCGCATAAACGTTCAAGGACCCGAAATAATGAGGGCACCGTGATCACAGTGCGCTCCATTGGCTCGCCTCGCCCAATTCACCTCACCCAGCGTGCTGAGATCACAATTACATACTTTAGTCTGTTATTCTGTTTACGTGTGTCCATCTTGATTGACATGGTCTGAATAACGTTAAATATTTAAATGTTTGTTTGTGTTACTAGAGAGCCGATCATCGTGTGGTGGAGGCGGCGGCTCGGAGGGCTCAGAGGGGCGTGCGTCGTGGCGCGTGACGCTGGACCACGACCTCGTGGAGACCCTGAGCGCCATATACCCCGAGTGGTTCAAACCACAGCACCGCCGGGAGCGTAGCCGCGCGGCCTCGCCGGTCTCACCCGCATCACCGCCGCGCAGTCCCGCCACACCGCCTTCAGACGATACCTTTAGGTAAGTAGGCCATGTGCTCTACACAGTATAGTGCTCTCCTTAATATTAAGCTACAACGGATTAGTAAACATAATTCTTGATTAAGTAACCATTCCTTGATTTATTTCTTACATGGGAAATCAATATTTAAATAAAACAGAATACATATTTTTGGCAGTAGTTCTGGTGCGGAGGAGATGGCCGGTCAGCAGGCGAGCAGCAGCGGCGCTAGCGAGCCGCCGAGCTCGCCGCGCGTCTCACCGCCCAAGGTAGTCGTTGACGACAGCCCTCTGCAACCAGCCATGGGAAAACACAAAGAATGTAAGTGTCACCACCTCACCGAGTCCTAAACTTTACTACTTAAACTCATAATATTATACTACAAAAAAGAAACTTCTTTCTTTTCCACTTAATATCTGTCATGAATGGTAGAAAGGGATCTTAGCAGACATGCCAAACTGCAAGTATGTAGACCTATCCGATTTTAAGTTATGGAGCTGGGAGAACGTCGCCTAAAATGGTTCATGATGTATCGCCTTTTTGCGTTTGGCGGAGCTTTGTCTGGGTATTTTATTTTATAAACAGTTAGTTAATTACCTTCATAATTAATCGGTCAAGATTTTTTTTTAAGTCATTGCACTTTGTTTTATTATAACTATGACAAGGTCTATTACAGAGGTACTGGCCCTGTGTTAGTAAGTGACCCGACACTTGTTATTTGCATTAGTATGCCTGTTCAGTCGATATTTCCGGTTGTTTGCATAGTCTGTGCCTGTCTGCGCGCATCTCGAATAAACAAGTTCTAAACCCTTGTCATTAAACATTTTAAAACAAAATTATTGTTCCAAAGTGTTTACGTTAGCGGACGGGACAATATCTGTGTTTATCCATAGTTCAAATAATGTATATTTTAAACCTACTGCTGTTTTAATCATAAACATTCCTGATAGTTTCGTTACTTTTGTTTTTAGACCAGTGTTTTTAAAACTAGTTTTTTTTTAAGAATGAATTGTGTATTTCATGATATTTCTCAATTGCATGAATCAGTAAAGCGAAATTGAGTGGGTATAGAGTTAAAGACGCCCAGTAACCCACAATATTCGGCCCAGTGGTAGTGAATGTTTCGTCTGTAATACGGTCGCGGCATAACACTAGTTTCCTTGTGCAGTGTTTATTTATATTGGCTTCGCGCCAGCGTTGTCCGCCCATCGTTCGCTGCTCGCCGCTTGTCTACACGCAAACAAGAATATAGCTTTACTCACCTACGCTTCGTTGCTAACTTTATCGATATAATCTTTGTGTATCGATCGACGTATCGATCACGTCGGTCGGCTTCACGCGCGACAGGCTACGTCAAAGTTCGTCACCTAGCGTCATAACACTGTATTCTCGACGACGATATGCCATCTATTCAATCAGTACCCATTGTTGTATGCAAAAGGTAACCGGCAAACATCAGCATTCAGTCGCATTATGTCCCTATCAAATTGTATACTCGGTGTTGGTCAACTTTTAATGGAAGTATTGTTCATGCTAGGGAAAAATATTAAGGAAAACGTGTCTAGGTAAATCAAATCATTAGTTAATTTACTGTTGTAAACATGTCTGATACAATATTTTTGTATTACAGCTTTAAAAGTCAAGCTGATGATGCGGCGGCCATTTAACCAGCTGGTAGCGCAAGGAATCATGCCGCGTAAGTACTGTTTTGTTCTAATAGCAGTTTAGCTTAATAATATTTGCGAGCTTTAATAATTACATTCTGTTTAAACTAATATAACTAGTTAGGCACGTGCCTGGCATGCTATAGGGAAGTGCCCACTGCCACACTGAGCTCATTTGCGTGGGATGAAAGAATTTTATTTACTATTTAAACGACGCGGTTAATGATAATTATTTGGTGACCGATTAGAAGATATACCTACCTACTGTACCAGATTTTAGTAAAAGAAAACTGTTGTTATGCTGTGTAATGCACACTAAGTAAAATATCTGTTTTTACACACATAATAACATTTTTATGTTGAACTTGAGCTAGTATAAATATACTCCTACTATCTAAGCCTCTGTTTCTAATATGTATCTACATTATACTACTATATTTAACTTGTCTATAATGTATTTTTACAGCTCTTAAAACACCACCGGCATATTTCGAGCAATGCAAGCAGCTCGAAAGGGCAAAAACAGGTGACTTACTAAAAGCAAAAATACAGCGAAGACCGGACCGGCAGGAACTGGAACGACGACATATATTAGAACAAGTATGTTTTAAATCACTTCAAATATATTTAAACATCGAACTTTTACTTTTTTTAAAGCCCTGTTACACGAAAAATATTATTATTCGATTGAGGAATTCCTAAATCACACCGCGATTTGAGCTAAATCGAAATAAATTGAAATTATAATTAAATATAAAAAAATATCTTTTAAGAATTAACATTTGCATGCCTAGTGTAGATGCACTTTTTATGTACCTAAAGTAGGTAGTAAACTAAGCAGATAAATGATTACTGTTAGAAAACCGTCTTAAAATTTTCTGTCTGTTTATGGCAACGTAATATTATCTTTGAGTCATAGTCTATTCTCATAAAAACAGGGTTTCCAGTCATTAAATATTGCGATTTTATTAGTCGAAAATAATCGTAATCATAACTTTAAGGTTAATTCAAGACCACTTTGGTAAAACCACGAGACCTAAACCAAGATTCCAACGTCACTGACACTAAAAAAAAATGTGACATACATTTTCTATCGCTTATGTTAAAGATAGATTTTGTTCACATTGGTTATATTGAAGCGAGTCGTTATTATAATAGGCCTTCCAATGTTGGACTTACTACTGGTTTCTGCACTCGCTGCTGTCTTCGTCCATCACCTATGATGACAAAAACCTAGATCTCAGAGGTTTCTTTCGAGTTTTGGTTTGAGGGTAAATACGTTTATATTTCTTTTTCAGGAAAGCCATGTAGACCCTAGTCTAGCCGAAAAGCAGCGAATGTTGAAGAAAGCTCGTTTAGCAGATCAGCTGAACGACCAGCTGTCACATCGTCCGGGACCACTCGAACTTATAAAGAAGAACATACTACACACCGAGGAAACCATAGAAACTGCAGTCAAGAGTGGAACACTTGCGTTTAAAGCGACGAGCGAGGGAGCGTCGGGGCGACCCCAGCATCCGTCTTCGTATTGCGGACCGCCAGACGAAGTATCGCCGTCACCATCTCCTCCGTCCACGCTCTCGCCGGTCAGCGTCGCCTCGCCGCCGCAACATCCGGCGCCCGGCAAAGATAAAAATAGGAAGAAAAGCAAGCAAAAACAACAGCCTAAAGCAAGATATAAATTTCATGAATACAAGGGGCCTACAAATGCGGTGAAAGCGTCGTCGCCTCCGGGCTCGGTGGAGACGCCGTACGAGCTACTCCTGCAGCAGCAGCAGCTGCTCCTGCAGCTCATGCTGCCCGCGTCCCCGGCGCCGTCGTCCGCCGCGTCCGACTCGTCCGACGCCTACCCCGCGCCGCCGCCGCCGCCACCGCCCTCGGCCGTCGCGCTCCTCGCCCCAGCGCGTTTCGAGGACATGAAGGTTTCTGATTTGCGTGCCGAATGCAAAAGACGGAACCTTCGCGTCTCCGGACCTAAACCGCAGCTGATCGATAGGCTGCGGCCGTTTCTTATAGAGAAGCAAGAGGAAGCGCCGAAATCCCCTGCGTCGGTAGCGTCGTTCGCGTCGATCGCGTCGCCCGAAGTAAAACTCGAACCGGAGCCACCCGAGGACATCGTGCAATCTCAACGGAGACAGATCGAGGAACTGGAGAGAAAGCTAGAGGCGTCTCGCCAACAGCTGGAGGCGGTGCGGCGAGAGGCGGCCGGCGCCGCGGCCAGCGACCAGAGCCGGCGGCTGCTGCAGGCGCACCTGTGCGTGTCGCAGCTGCGCGCGCAGCTGGACGCGCTGCAGCAGCCCGCCGCGCCCGCGCCGCCGCCGCCGCGCTACGTGCTGGCCGCGGCCGACGCGGCGCCCGAGCGCCTCGTGCGCCTGTTCACCGTCAGCCCGCCCGCGCCCGCCGCCGACGGCGACGCCGCCCCGCAGAAGGCCGCCAACCCCGCCTACATCTTGAACGGCGTGAAGGTGGTGCCCATCGCCATCCTGCCGTCGGCGCACTACGAGGCAGAGCGCGCGCCACCGCCGCCGCCCCCGCCGCCGCCGCCACCCATGCCACAGCTGCCGTCGCTGCCCGCCGCGGTCCACGATGCCGAGAATAGTCAGATAATGGACGACGTCCTCGAGATCCTCGTAGAGAACGGCGAACTGCCGCCGTCGGCCGTCGGAGAAGCTACGGTCGCTCCCGCCTTAGATCCGGGCTACGTGGCCAACGGACCGAGCGCGTTCTCACCGACGGACGTTTTGACCGACGACGTGCTTAATGACAATCATGTTCGGGATTCGCTAGCCGCGGACGAGCTCCAGAGAGAGCTCGACGACATTCAAAATGAAATTATGAGTCATGCAGACTTGCAAGCCGGTAATGCTAACCACCGATGTCATGTTGATTCGTCCGCGACAGACATCGATACAGATATTACCGTGGACTTACTTTCTAACGGAGAATTTCATACGGATTTCGGCTCCGATCCAAATTCTGTTGATAACGACGACTTCTTCGGCAGTCTACTCTCCGGAGGCGGTGAAGACCGGATGGAAGACAAATCTCATACGGCGATGGATATCGGCGAGGACATCCCAGAAAGGATGAGTATGACCCCGCTGACTAACGGCGACATACTCGATCACACGCGAACCGGCTTCGAATATATGGACGACCTGTCGCTACCGTCGTTCCAGAACGAGGAGTCCCGCCACGACACTTTCGAGGAGCGTCCTTGCGAGTTCGATTTGAAGGAGTTCGGCATCGACATGGGCGCGCACATGAACGTGGACAGCGACGGCTACGACTACATGGACACGGAGCTGATCCCCAACCTGTTCGGGCGCGGCCACGTGCCGCAGTGCGACCCGCTGCTGGGCGGGCGCCTGTCGCGGCCCGCGCCGCGCCCGGCCCGCAAGCACTACTCGTGGGAGCGCTACGAGGCCGACGCCACCTGACCGCCCGCCTGACCGCTACTTCACATACACTATACTGACCTCCGTCGAACTGTGGACGATGTGTGTGTGTTATTGAACATTTTTTTATCTCCGATCGCTTGCTACCGAGTGGTGACGATCGATGCGCTAGTCTCATCTTAACTCGTTCTTCCATAATGATGACTTTTGTTCAATGAAGACTAGACTTAAGAGATGTTGTGAAACACAAAGTGTTAACGTTTATATAGGACCCTATGATTTACATTATTAGTATATGGTACTTAATGTTGGTACGGAACGTTTGTGTCGCTAGTTGTTATTTATAGATGAATGGTTAATTTACTTCACTAGTGAGTGTTCGCGCGCCGCCACTGGTCGCTGCGGCATACTTGGCTCACATATAATAAGTCCGTTTTATTTACTATTTATAGGCATAATTATTATCTACTTATGTATATATTGAGAATAATAATACTCAACATAGTTGTGGATTTCTGCATTCCGCCCGATGACTAAAACTTAGGGGAAAAATTATCATAAGAAAAGTTGTTTTTGTTGAGGCACAGTCAATCTATGAGTCACCTGGTCACGTACACATTGTGTTAATTATAATTATATAAAATACTTAAGATTGATGTTGTGTCAATTATTAAAGTCCGCTTGACGCTGTCGCTAGCGCATGGATAGCTATTTCCCGAATCAATAAGTGACATTCCAGTCTTGTGGAAGTGCAAAATGTGGCACAAGAGCACTTGTCTCTCGCATTATTATTATTTAACCATTATGACTAAATTAAAACCTTTAATTTTCGGGTTAAAATTGAAAAATTTAGGAAAATACTAGAGAACAACGTGCACATTCACAAGCCATCGTCATGGGTGGGACCAGCTTGGGAACAATGTTAGATATGAAATCATTTAGATAACTTAGGGAGCCGGCTCCTCGCGGCCTGAACAATTATGCAAGCACTCTAGTAATCACTTGTTAATTGTACACTTTCTTTTGTTTATATTAATACCAGCAAATATATCTTTAATATTCTTTTTATTGTAGTGCAATGTCTTGCAAAATTATTGTAATTGTTTGAGTTTACCTAGAAGAATTATTTTAATTAACATGTAACAACATAACATTCTTATAAAATGTATCATTCCATTATAATGTCTAAAATGTAGGATAGGTGCGCCGTTATCAATAAGTTGTCGTTTGTGATCGATTACGCAATGGTTACTGGCCTGTGATGGTAATTAGTATATAACTTGGAGACCCTCAAACGACTGGACCAATTTTGTTAGATGAGGCTTAAAACTGCCCCTTGCAAGCGAGATAGCTAAAGAAATTTAAAATTACAAATGTTAAGCCATTTCATATAGTGGCACCTTTTGCGTAGTCAGGATTTAGTTATTTAAAACCATTAGACTTTGTTATTTATTGTCCCTAGTGCAGTACAAGTTAAAAAATTAATAGGTATTTCGCAACTCTGTTTCAGATTGCTTGCATAATTGTTTGAGTGCATAATTATAATTTATTTATATTTATATTAAAGTCCTTCAAGTGTACTTACAAGTTTTAGTTTCTGTTGTACTTCATTACTATGTGTGAGTGTTTTTTTACTAATGTATTTTGAATTAGTGTCACGTGTTGTTTAGCGTTTACCTTTGCTTCATAAGAAAAGGATTAGAAAGCTGAATTTGAGAATCGAAAAAATATTGCCATTTTTTGCATTTACGATTTATTTAGTTTTTGAATACTTGTTGCTACAACGAATAATTAGTTTTGGAATACTGCCCTGCATGTGCCAATATGTTCAGAGTAAGGTAATTATTTTTCAAGCAAAGAGGCGTGGAAATCTTTTCCTAAATTGTCGAATGCATTTTCACGCATTATTATCTTGAGTATTGGTTGCAAATATCGGTGGATGGATATGTGAGTGTACTTTATAGCATAACTTGAAGAAGACCTTAAAGTACACTCGCGTATGGAATGGTGCTATTTAAAGTTAATATTGTCTTTATTATAAAAATAATTTAACTTTGCGTAATTTGTATATTGGATTTGTAAACGTGTGGCTCTAAATATATAAAAAATCATTAACATTTTGTATATCAATTAATGTTTCGAACTTGTGAAGTTTTCGAAGATACTAATGCCAGTACGTTGGCTAAGATCAAAATTACTAAAACAGGGCTCGCAAATTGCAATTTGCTTTATTATTTAAGTAATATTCCATTATCTAAGTGAATTATACGGAATCTTTACACTAGATATTAATATATAAAATCTATTTGCTCATTATCGAAATTGTACCCATATTAGTCAAATATATTTGAATCATACCGGGAGAAGATTATCTTGTCATCTCCTCCCATTTATAACTGGCCTAGTGTGTTAATTAGCTTTGTATTAACTCTTTTGCAAGAGTTTAGTTTAAATGTATTTAACGAGATACTAAGTGAGATTAATGTTTGATAAATAGCATATTATCTGCATATTTGTTATTATTGTTGTAATTATTTTAGGAGAGTTTTAATATTTGTTTGTAAACTAAGTTAATATATCCAAATCCGACGTTTTGAGTATTGTGCACTGAATATATTTATTCACAAACCTAATTTGCTCTCTGCAATAAATATTTATATTTTGATATGTAATTAATCGGCTTTGTTAAACTTTACTAAATGTTTTTTTACATACCTTTATATGCTGACCTACTAGATATATTTATCTGGATAGTTAGAAGATAAGGAGAAATATCCGGCTTAAAGCCATTGGTCTGTAGCAGAGCCAAGTATTCAATAAATCTAATATAATGTGATAACCACAGGAGTCGGATCTGTAGTGTAACTGGATAGTTTTTTTACCTTGCCCTGTAATGAAGCCTTGTAAATATTTACCAAGCCTTTATTAGCATAAGGAGAGAATGTTAAATAAAAAGTTTTTGACATAAACATTATTTTATTTGTGTGCCCATCATGTTTTTGTTTTACTTAAGTTATTTTACGGGTTTACATAATTTTCTAAGATTTCCTTCGCCTATTTTGGCATCTTGAGTACATAGTACGTAGACATTTCTAAATACTTACATGTAAAATGTAGGCCAATCATATTGATATAGATTATTAAATTTTCATATTATGCTAACTTGATTATAATAGTAATAACATTAAAAGTACAGTCCTGGGACGGGTTTTACAAAGGGAAATCTTAAATATTTGTAATATTAGTAAAAATCCTTTTAGACCAGATCTGTACTTGGATAAATCCAGAGATTTCGGAAATGATGTAGATGGTAGCTCTGGCTATGGCGTAAGTCCTCGCTCTAAGGTCTGTATATTATTTTCCGCTTTTCTTCGCGATTTGGTTTATGGAAATTTGGTTTCATACCAAACTATCATAGTCAACAAACTGTTCTCGTGTGTACGCAACGTTACGCTACGCATTATGACGTATCTGTCCCATGCAACGTTGTAACGGACAAGTGCAATTGAGACATAAATAAGTAGTATATGGTAATATATGAATGAAGCTAGAAATAAATTGATCCCGCGTACTCAACTTTACGCGACGCAACGGTTATATGGACTTAGATTATAATTTTATTTTATCCTATTAGGAAAACTTACGGATAAGACAGATCAACCAGACAGGTTTTTGAATGAAAATCTATGCAATCAAGACACTCTTGTCCGACGCAACATAGCATTGCGTAACATCGTATAAATAGAATCGTATGGATTATCACTCGATTCGTATATTAGTTACCTGTTATCTGTGGTTTTGTTTAGGTTTTGCCTTTGGTTTTTGTTGTCGTCTCAGAGTAATTACTAAAGCATAGAGGGAGCGTTGCTTCCAGCAATACTGTACACTTTTTTTGCCTCGGTAGTGATGTGCCGTATTTGGTAAGTCAAAGTATCGAAATAAATTTAGTTCTTGACAGAAAATGTACTTCTATTGAATGTACGTTATTTTCACGTTGTATAAAACATACATCACCAAGGCATCAATATAAATTTAGTCCCAAATTTAAGAATTATCTAGTAAGGGTTTAAATTACAACAAATACGTGATTCGTTGACTAAAAGATTTATATTGCAACACAGGTCCACCAATCACTGTACTTAATATGAAACATTTGATAAATTAATGGCTAATCTTTATGTTGATCGGCCTTTAGAAACTGGGAGCAAAAGTAAAAACACATATAAATTTAGTAAATTTTTAATAAATAGAAAATATATATATTTTTTTATAATCTAGCTGTGCCCCGCGGTTTCACCCGCGTCAATAAGTGTCGTTACCGATGTCTTTGTAGTTATTCTGTATTATTAGGGTTTTATAGCCAAATGGCAAAAACAGCGGCTATGCTTAGTCCATCTATTTCTAGCTCTTGTAAGCACTTTACACCAGTTCTCTTTCATTTGGAGGCATACTGTAAAATAAAACGATATTTGCTATAATTTAATGACATAAAATTAATTATCGTATCGAATAGTATCGATGAAAAATATCTACTTCACTAACATGACATAACCTCACAAATAAACAAATTACTTTATTGTTAAATTAATTCGTTAACACAATATAATTCGTAAAAAAGATAGTCTGAAGGGATCATCATCAATCTAATGTGTATGTATAAGTGATAGTATACAAAAATTACGCGTGATTTTATAAGAAAATTGCATAAAAACACTTACCCATGAAATCTTACAAATTCATTGTTATCTTTCCGTGATGAATGTGATTTACACGATAAAACAAAACTAACCATATTAAACGCTTATTTATCTGTCCTTTGCACCTTTTGTACACAATCAAGTTGCTTATATTATGCAAATAATTATATTATTTTTAAAATAAACAATGACCACCAAGGACTGACATTCACTACGTATAATACGACTAAATCAAATACTTTGTACTGTTAACCGTGTAGAACCATTCTACTAAGCAACTATGTGCTTTTTTAATTGGTCGTGTAGTAAGAGACCAATTATGACCGTTTGACAATTTCGGAATGTACATTTAGTTTTAAGCATATATGAGTGAATATATGTTTGTCTCTTTTATATATATAATCTGCGTCATAAGAGAGAGGAGATTGGATTTATCGTAATTGGTGTCTAATTTGTTCGCTCTCTCTATGCTTTAGTAATTACTCTGAGGTTGTCGTCAAACAGACGAGACGAGTTGTTTCCACTCTCGTTGTCAATGATAAAATCAATCATTTGGTCAGTCATTCTGATCCGGTTGACTGTTTTGTCTGGCTGTGTCTAAAATAAACTACAACATACTGCGAACTGTGAATTTAGGACGAGTTGCACTCGTTTAAAGCACTTTCCAAGTTTTCTGCGTGTTGAAGTAACGTGGTAAAGTTTTTAGTTATGATATTAGGTGACATAATTCTGTTTTCTTTTACGTTAATCGATTGCGGTCTTATATTATTTATTTTAGTTTACTACATCATAACACTATCAGACCTGGAGTGCGACTATCTGAATGCTCATGAATGTTGCGAAAAGCTCAATTTCTGGATGCTACCAAAGTACGCCGCCCATTCTTTCATTACGTTCTTGCTGTTAACACACGGTCAGTTAACTTTGTTCCTTTTGAATCTGCCTATGTATGTATGGCTAACGTTCGAATATTACACAATTCCTCAAGGGAATTTGGGTGCGTTTGATCCCGCGGAGATCCACAACCGAGGCCAGCTCAGAAAACACTTAAGGGATGTAATGCTCTATATTGGTTATTATCTAGTATTCTTTTTCATTTATCTTTATTGCTTTATACTAGCGTTGCTTAAAGGAGATCCCCTACAGAGGGGTTTTGATGACCAAATTGTAACTGAAATCTAAGATCAAAAGTACCTATATATAATGGCAGAGGATCCAGTGATTCCAAGGGATTTGTTAATTATTGATGAAATTCAAACATTTGAAGATGAGGATAAGTGTACAAAAATCAATGTGTCACCCAATATTGCTGCCTTCTTAAAAAAACAGGATTTACAAAGAAATGTTGAACAAATTCAATGTGACCAAAGTTTGTTGGAAAATGTAACTAGCAACTATGTAATTGTCAAGAAAATCATCAGTAATCTTTCATGGCAGAATAAGTTGATGTGTAAGAATGTTTGCTCTATGTGGAGGTCAGCTGTAAATACATTGCAGAAAGAGCAACTCAGCCCTTCCGACTTCACTATCAATTTGCGACTATGTTACATTAGAAATGGTGTGAAAGTAAATAAATCTGAAAACTTCTATACCGAACCTTTAGCAGTATTTGTATTTGCAAACACACCAGGCTTTACAGTTACACGTAAATGTGAAATGTTAGTACCATGTCCTTGTGAACCACCATGCTCGAGAAAACATCAGCGTGAGTATATTTTTTTCTTTATTTACCATAAGCATAAATATAACATCATGCCTGTATACCCCAAAGTGGTAGGCAGAAGTGCACATACAGTACACCCACATTTCGCCAGTTATGTTTTTAGGTCCCAATGTAATAGGGGGTGAGCCTGTTGCCATCAACCGGGCATAAATCCAGACTCCGTGCTGCTACTAAGAATTACCTGGAAAAACCCAGTAACACTTTGCCACGCCTGGGCTTTGAACCCAGGACCTCGTGTTCAGCACCACTAGACCAACAAGGCAGTCCACAAGCAGTTACCATAAGCAATACCAGCTTTTTATTTATATGATTGAATAAAACTATTTAAAATATATAATTAGATAGTTATGTTAAATTCAATGTTAAAAGAAATGATGTTTTTGTTATTTCAGTTGTAGATCTGGTGCTCCATCAGGTGGTTTCTCCAAAGCAATGTATCATTACTGTGAAAGCTTGCTATCTATCATACATGCCTTTGGCTAAGTCAATAACTTATCGTCATACTGTGAACCGTCAAAAGATTGGAAGATCAGCTGTAATCATTGGTGGTATATATATACCAGTGATACCAGATGTTGAATTTAAAGTTATTAACTTAAAATCAATAGAGGACTTAAAAACTAGTTACTATGATGTATTGGACAAGATGGCAGACACAAGAATCATTAAAGGTGCATTGGTATTTGTCAATGAGAGTTTCCTCCTTCATTCGGTTGAAGATATAGTTTTCTTAAATTATTTCAAGGAAGTGTAAGTATAAAACAATTACAATACTTTTGTATCCTATCCTTATCATGTTTAGAATCTATAATGTTATATTAATTTGCTTTTTATATTTTAGCCAGCCAAATGTACCCTATGCGCTAGGAGGATGCATAGTTGAGGACACATTGTGTGATAAAAGGGATGTGGAACTGAATATTGAGGGAGTGAATGAAGGAGTAGAGTATGTTACCGAAAATCTTGTATCAATTGGAGTGTTTACAGTTCCTAAAAACCTAAACAATACACAAGCAGATAATGGCTGTAATTTTGATATGTACTCACTTATATTAGAATCATCAGATTGGGCTAAAGCTAATATACAAGTTGTGATTAATCAGGTAATTTGTGGTGTCATTACATACATTAATTTTGTAATTATGCTGCTAATTTACTATAAAATTTATTTTTCAGTTCTCAAGGAAAGTACCTCATTTCGAACACAGTGTAGTCATAAAACTGTCGTGCATTGGTCGCGATCAAAAGCATGAGTTTGAGCAGGATTGCTTCCGCATTGCATTTCCTAACACGCGTCTCGTGGGTTGCTATGGCAATGGAGAGTTAGGATTGAACTGCCCGCCGCGCCCATTGCCCGAGGTATACCCAAACAACAAACGTCACCGACGTGACCCTGGACCACAATTTGGAATAATGTATTCCTACTCTACAGTTTTCGTATACATCGGCTGGGGCAAAATATTAACGACTCCTGATCTAAACTAAAGGGCTGACAGATTGCATTTATTTACACTAACATTCTGAATATGGTAATTAGTAAGTACAGTCTTTGAATCTTTTATGGGAGTATGTAATAAATGGATCAAATCAAGTGTCACAGAGAGAAGAGTTCAGATACTTTTGAATTACAGTTCATGGACCTTCTGTCATTCTATGAGCTTATATTACTAGGTACTTTTGTAATCTCTGCCAAAGGATAATAAGGGGAAAAATGTATTAATAAGGACTCTTTTAAATAGCCGTAAGGGTCATGCAAATACATAAATATCATTCGTTTATTAAATTGTATGACCTGTACGACAGTAGAACTACTGTCACCGGCCGATTTGTTAGTGTCCTTATTCTACTATTCTATAGTAATAGAAAACATTTTGTAACGTTCATGTAAGTAGTGATCAATACTATTCTGGCAAACAGTCGATTGTACTAAATAGGATAGTGAAGGCCTAAGTTAGAGTAACGGTTTAAGTTTAGTTTAGCTAAGCATTTTTCACACTTAGTTACTTGAAGAATTATATTTACACTTAACAGACAAAAGTTGAATTAATTTACGCAATATTGTTACGGTACACGTCGACTGTTGTTTGTCATTAGTGCTGAAAACCTTTTCAAATATTTCTTCCCAACGTTGGCCTGACGGCACATTCTAAATTGGAAACATTGTTAAATTATTATCATGGTGATAGTTATATGTTATCAACTCTAGTCAAAGCCGTTAATGTGTTTACCTGTCGCATGTCGTAGCGAATTCGAGTGAATTAGTGAAACAAATACTTTTTATAGATTGTAAACTTTTCATTTTTATGAACAGTTAAAGTTATGTAGCAAAAACAGATTGATACCTTTTTATTGTTCAATGTTGCCTACTAACGTTTTAGGGTTGTTAATCTTAGTAGCTATTTGGTTATAGTATTTTATTATACCTACAATGTTTGTTCTCAAATAGATAATTAATGTTGGTGTTGACATAATTAATCATTATAATATCAAATGTTGGTAATACTGGTATTGTAAGCGTACATTAATATTAAGTACATTTTATCCGTAATTCACTTTTCAGCTGCTTTTAGACGGAGAATAAAATAAGTTTTAGTGGTCACTGTGCGATATTATGTATCTACCTACTCAATAAAATCTCAAATCACATGTATCGTTTTATTTCGTAGACGAAATCATGTATAATTTAGGTAAAAGTTTAATTAAGTTTAAATAAGTTAACTTATTATAATGAAAATAGTAATTTATAAAAGTACAAATTATGAAATAAGTAGGTAGTTACTTGCCGTCTAATTAGATAAAGTAATTAGATTACTTACTTATTTTCTCCATATATATTGTTGCCTCACATTAATATTCTACAATTTTTTTTTTTTTTTTTTTTTTTAAAAACGTCGCCCCACACTAGGAATTTCTCCTGTATCGTAGGTGCGTTTCACAAACATGAAATATTCACATACACTAACACCCAGACTCGGGACAAACATCTGTGGTTCGCACAAAGTTTTGCCCCGTGCGGGAATCGAACCCGCAACCCTTAGCGCAGCAGTCCAATCGCTTAGCCACTGCGCTAATCAGGTCGTCCTATTTGCAGAACGTATAGGTATGTACTATATTAATTGTCATAAGCGAGAATCGAACGTGCCCCATTATGGAGGAGGCCTATTTAGCCATTGCACCACGCTGGTCAAACAAAAGCAGAAAACAGATTTGAAAGTGATCCTAATAAGCTGAAAATTATTGACTACATAAGTTTTCAAGCCAATGTGCCTTAGTTAAGTATAATTATGAAAGTATTAGTAAGAATTGCGGGCAACCGGTGGATGCAATTGGCAAGCTGTCGTTCATTGTGGCGTTCTAAGGGGGAGGCCTTTGTTCAACAGTGGACGTCTTTCGGCTGATGATGATAATGAAAGTATATGGTATTGGTAAGTTATAAGGAAGTAAAATAGTTACATTAAACTCCGAAATTGAAGGCGTCTATACACAGTACACACTATGACTTTACCGTGATGAGACACTGATAGAGAGTTAGCAAAGAGCTTAAACACGTCTGTATTCATTGTCTTACGAGTGTCTCGCAACGTAATGAGGTTTAACTAGTTGTTTAGAAGAAATTACACGGGTGTCGTGTGTGGGAAGTGGGATGCGACGCGGATTGCGAAGTGCCACTCGCGTACGGCGGACCCTTATTTGTAATAAAAATTGTCCACAAGGAAAACTTAATGAGATCCACAGTAAATAATTATCTATCTAACAGTTAAGTTACATACATACTGACAAAGCTCAATAAAGATGTTTGTTAATATGGTTATTATATTCCTTTAATAATATTGGCGTTTTTCTCCACGTCTTCCCTCCATTTTTTTAAAATACTCGATTTACTATGACAGTTATCTTACATAGAAATGCCTAAGTATCGAATATCCTTATTAAGCGGTCAAATAACGTTAAGTCCATGTTAATCAAATCATTTGCAACTTTCTTTACTCTTAAAATGTGATGAGGATTACCGTTGAATCTGCATAGTCCGCTGTTTCCGTATCGGTGTACTACTATTTATTGACATAAGTGATTCCTGTAGGTACATAAGTACGGTTTGTAGTTTACACTCCTTTTTTGTATACAGGCACATACCTAAGTAATGGGAAGTGATTCTTTGAATCATTAAACATCCCGTTAGCGATTCGAGTAATTAAAAATACTTTTAAGACGCACCTACTTTAACTTTACTTTGTGTGTTAGCGATTGATCGTCAATTTTGCATTTTATGACAATACCTATTTACTACTATAGAGTAATCAGTTGCATATTCAATGAAATATAAGTACTGGTCATCGGCGGTTGGAGAGAACGTACCCAGCCACGCCACGGTTAAGGAGAAAATTCCTGATCAGCCACGACCAACAAGTACGACCCATCGTTGTTCTTTTTTACCCGACTGCGCCAGAAAGAGGGTTACGTTTTTTGATTGTATGTAGGTAAGTATATTTAGAATGAGGAATATTGTATTGATTGGAAAGACGCACAATATCTAGGTAAATAAGTATCTTTACAGTTACCAACTTGTTACCGAAAACTGACAAAAACAACTTAATCGAATTAGTACATTAACCGAGTACAATAATACAAGTATAGGTCCTATTTCAGTAGAATAATCCTAATAAACGCCACATTAATACAATTCTTCAAATATCACTTTTCTCTATTTATAGTAACAGCGTGCGAAGCGGGCTAGTAGATATATGTAATGGAGGTATCTACAGCAGACGTAGAAAATGTTGATATCTCTATCAATGATTCCCTGCCGGAAATCGTCAGCACTGCTAAATGCCTGCTATTTGCAATGATCTCAAGCTTTATTATCGATTTAATGAGCTTACTGATTATAAAAAACCCAACATTATGTAGACACGGTAGTGGAGTGGAAAAGGCTTAATCGATTGTACTTCGATGTAGCGAATTGCAAAGTAATCACTTTCTCACGCGCTCTCATAAAGATATCTTTAACTAAGATCTATCTGGACCCTTTGTATAGCGTCAAACTAATAATTCATTTAATGAACTTAATTTACGAGGTGGTGGAGATTATAACATTTGTCCATAAGTATGGTGAAAGATATATCGTTATTCGTGAGGTAAAAAGATGTAACCTAATTTTCTTATAGAATACAAATAAAACTAGCAAGTAGGTAGGTCCTATGTAGTAGAAAAGTCTTTTGCTGTACTTGATATTTTCCCTAATAAATCTGTAAGCCTCACGCTCGGTCACAAATAGAAGCTTCTTTCGCTCCAAAGTCTTCACGATCGTTAGACTAACTCTCCTAACAGGGCGGTTCATGCATTACTTACGGTAGATAATGCTTTAAATTTTTATTTGTCGCTTGGAGCTGAAAAATGCAAAGTAATGATCGTACTTTCATTTTTATCAGTACGTATTGTGTAAACGGCATACTTAGTAGACTAGTATGAACGCAAACATAAGTTTGTATTGCTATAATCTAATATTTGATGACGTAGAACCATGACCTAGATTAAGGATGTTACAAAAGTGGGTTTATCGGAACAGGAATCGAATGTTCAATATATAATAATTTTGCCGAAATCGGAACCAAATTAGCCATCGTGAATTTCAAGAATTATTATGGTAACAATATCAGTGATAAGAATAAGATATTTTTTAAATTGCTACAGAAAAACGCCGTAAAAATAAATATCTGTTTTTTTAAGACTAGTGCTCTAGGCAATAAATAACGAGTAAATAATAACTAAACTAGCTAGACACATCCATATGTAGGTGCGCACCTATTATTTTATGACCATTGGCAACTAGTTATGAAATACGGAATGTACTATCGTTATGCGAATAATCGCATTGACCGTTAACTAGTAAATACATGCTTATGCGCAGACGCAATTAGACCGAAAAATATTAATTCGAATTATGCGAATTAGAAGACTCATAAACAAACTAGTACAGACTACGGTTATTCGAAGTAGGCGGGGCTAACACGAAGGGTGTTCGATTGTTCATAGATTTTTTAATTTACTCCTCATCGCGTGTGCCTAAGACACGCAAAGCGAAATGTGATAATTTTACCTTAGTTGAAAATGACTGGCATATCGAGACTGGAGATAATTCAAATTAAACACTTTTAAAGCTGCTATTAATATAACTGGAAATTATACTAAACACACTTTTCATTGAGGAGCTAACGGGCTAGGATTATACTATTAAGAAATGGATACTGGCGTACAAAAGTCTACGACTTCACGACATCCACCACTCAGACAATTATATAGGTAGGTACTTAGGTAGGTATCTTAGAATATAGAACAAACCAGAAGGCGTGACAGCGCAAAATAATGTAAGTATGCCAACTACTCCAAAATGGAGTAGTTGGAAATTTTGACATTTGACATTTCATTTTTAAAAAGCGCGCGCATCGCTAGAACGTTTTATACGCTGCGCATTTAATTCAATTATGCCGACCTGCGTAATGCTAATGACGAAAACTGCAGTCGGAAATATATAAAAATATAATAGGATTACATTTCATGTGTACGTTTCACATAAATACGTCTCTTTATTTAAATGTCGAATATTTTTTATCGTAATTATTTGACAATGAAACTAAGCGTCCATTTTGTCAGTGTTGCAAGTATTTAGGTGAAATATTACCCCGTGATTTGTTAATATTTTTATTTGTAAAAATGCTAAAAGGAGGAAGAATTATGTTTTATATGCGTAAGGTGTGGAGTTTGATTACCGGTCTGGGCAGTATAATTAGGTAGTAACACGGAGTCTATAATTATTTGTACTTATTAGGTCAGTGGCAATAGTATTAGAATTAACAACTATTACATTATAATATAACATTTGTTAATTAAAAATCTTTTCATACAAATCTTTAATAATCATAACCAAAACATCGCCATTTACCCCAGAAGCGGTATTCCACTTCTAGCCTAGCAACATTAAGCGGGTGTGAAGTGGCGGGAGGGAGGAGCGTACGCCATGTTGATGGACACAGTGTACGCAAAGGAAAAATGGTTGAACGCGGGGCCTGTGGTAGGTATATACGTAGTTTTCACCAAGTCCAATAGAGAATAGAGACTAAAGTCTGGTATGGAATTCAGCAAAAGGCTGTGGTAACCTGAAACAGTAAGTCCAGAAAAAGATCATTTTAGGAGTTGAAAATAATAATAAAATAAAAGAATATGACTTTGATTGATATTATTTTACTTACAGGATTAACTAGGAGCTATGATTAAATCCGCAGCGAATGCACGTCCGAAACACGAGAGAAATGTTCGTAGAAAAGCATATCTGTATGTTTTCCGTAATGTTAGCACAGACCTAGATTGTATTAACATCTAGCCACCTGTGTACATGCGAGGGCTGCCGGTAGGGGATGAGTCGGTGGTGGCATCGCGGCGCTCGGGTGCTTCAGCTGCCGGCGCACTATGGGACCAAACAGTATTTTCCATCTCGAAAATGGTTGTGACGAAAGGCGTAAATCCATTGATTTCTTTATGGTTTTATACTCTCAAAGAATGGAACTTACGAATTAATTACAAAAAATATTGAATAACTTAGTTTTACGCTTATAAAATGAACCTCAAACATTGGTCATAAATATTTTCATGGCAATTAAATTACCGTTAAGGAAATTCATTACAAAATTATTCGGAAGTTTACCAAGGAAGCATATTAGTGTTATACATTCTTAGATAGCTTAGAATGTACACTTTACAACCAAATAGGTTTTTGTAAAAAAAAAATTATGTTTATTTTTTTAATAATTTTTTTAGTGAAGTAAAGAAAATTCCGTTTTTGTTTAATTCAATTGGAGTTTTCCTTGTTGCCGAAAGCTGCCGGTGTCAAGTAAATTACTCTATTAGAGACCTTACCTATTCAGTAATATATGGATAAAAAAAAAACTTGCGCCTTTTTTGCGCTAGTGGTGATTTAGAAGCAATAATGTCAATCGGGAGAAAATACAAAAATCCCCGAAAATTACGGTTCATTTGTTTTTTAAAATAATATATTATATTTTGATGTCTATCTTGTTTTTTTTTTTCATTTCTATGATAGAGAAGCATACAATAACAAATTAATATACTACTATTATATTCAAGGAATCTTCCCATGGTAATTTTGTTTGCGGTAATCACCTTAACCACAAGTATGATAAACTATATTGCTGCGGAAGTTCTAGTTATCTGTCGTGGTAATTAATTACAATCAGTACTGATTACACTATTTCGGTGAGAACTTCCATAATCAATTGTCCCATGGTTTTTGCACAAGGCACTAAAATATTGGTCCTATATATACTCGTGTTTTCAGCATACTATTCATCAAAGTGTTCACATACGTTTTTCAATAACAATTAACAGACAAAAAACATATAATTATCTAACAATGAGTGAATTTGTTTGTGTTCGACGTGATCTTTGTGATCAAATAATAAGAGGAAAAAGTACTTCAGACCTCAAAAAATATTTGGTGGACAACTTTCAACTATCGGAAACTGACGTTAATACTGTAATACAGAGTATCCAAAAAAATCTAACATCAAGTTGCAACCAGAAATGGACCAAAGCTCAAAGAAAGTCAGACAGGTTCGAGAGTCTATACTCAAATTGGTTAAATGGTGAGTTTAAAGTACCATTGAATTCTTGCAGTACTTCAACATCTCAAAATTCTGGCTTGGATACTTCTGGTGATCGTGGTAGACCAACAAAACCATATGACGAGTGTTCGGAAAGCACAAAGAAACGAAAAAATATGGAACTGGTCCAGGAGTATGGAATGGGACATGTCCGTAACGCTTATGTGCAAGGTTTACGATCCATGGGTGAAAATGACGAAGCGTCGATTGTGAGTATTATAAGAAGTAAGGAAAAAGAAGAGAAAAAAGTAATTTTACAAAACATACTCAATCCAGATAATGCACTTTCCTTTACAAAAGAGGAGGCCTTGAGTATGTGTATTGAAACAGATTTAACCAAAGCCCAATATGCGTACCTAAGAAAAAGGCTCGTTGATAAGAATTTAAGTTCTGTATTGCCTTCTTATCAAATACTAAATGAAGCAAAAAAGGCTTGCTATCCGCCTGCATCCAGCATAACGGTGACAAATATAAGCGCAAAAATAAATCTTCAAGATCTCTTAGACACTACAGTCTGCCGTATTATAAAGATAAAGTCTGAACCGACAAATTATAATCGTCTCAAGTTGTTTACTAAATGGGGATGTGATGGATCCTCCGGGCAAAGTGAGTATAAACAAACTCTACCGGAAGAAAACGAACAAATATCGGATGCTAATTTGTTTATAGTTTCCCTTGTACCACTGCGACTAGTAGACGAAGAAACTTCTGCAGTTATATGGCAGAACCCTGCTTGTTCATCTGTTAGATATTGTAGACCAATTTCATTAGAGTTTGCAAAAGAAACACCTGAAAAAACTACAGCGGTTGTCAGTGAAATTGAAGCCAAAATTAATCAATTAATACCAACTCTTGTGTCAATAGACGACAAAGTCATTGAAGTTAAACATGAACTGTTTATGACAATGATTGATGGGAAAGTTGCTCAAGTGTTAACGAACACATCATCCAGTGCTACCTGCACTGTTTGTGGAGCAACTCCCAGACAAATGAATGATCTTTTAAAAGTTACAACGAGAGTGGAAAATGAAGATGCGTTTAAATACGGTTTGTCGACACTACACGCATGGATAAGATTTATGGAAATGATCCTCCATATTTCTTACAATTTAGGTTTTGAGAAGTGGTCTGCAACAACTCCAGAAAACAAGCAACTAAAAGAAGACAAGAAAAAATATGTCCAAAAACGTTTTCGAGAAGTGCTTGGTTTGCACATTGATAAACCACGTCAAGGTTCCGGTAATAGCAACGACGGAAATACGGCAAGGAGATTTTTTCAAAATTACCAATGTTCTGCAGAGATAACCGGCATTGATGAAGAATTAATCAAGAGATTATATATAATTCTTCAAACTATGTCATCGGGATTCCCTATAAACGCAGAAAAATTCGGCCAGTATACATTGATTACTGCGCAATTGTATGTAAGCAAATATAACTGGTACTATATGCCATCTTCGGTCCATAAAGTACTTATACATGGTGCTAAAATAATAGAGCATTATGCAGTTTTGCCCTTAGGACAATTATCCGAAGATGCGCAGGAAGCCCGAAATAAAGATTACAAGAAATATAGGTTACATCACGCTAGGAAGTGTTCCAGATCAGCAACAAACGAAGACGTTCTGCATATTTTGTTATATACATCTGATCCTTATATATCTAGCTTAAATAAACCAAGTTTTCTAATATCCAAAGAATTGTTTGACGAAGCTAAAGAATTGTTGAAAATGGAAAGTGATGAATAGGATAAGCGCTAAAAATATATTTGTTATCATGTAAATGTTTGTTTAAAGTTAACAATTAGTTAGTTGTAGTTTAGTTTTAAACTTATTTCCATAAAAAGTGTAACTTTTATTAATGTAACTGTATAATTATATTTTTAATATAACTGCATAATTTTTTGTATAAAATTTCGTATAACTTTATCATTTTCATTTTTTTACGATAAATATATAATTTGTAAAATGATAGTGTTGGATTTCTTTTATTGCCTAGATATTCACAAATACGTAAAAAAAAAATCAAGGAGAAAAATCACAAAACTACAGAGTTATCGATTATTGAGATGGAAACTACCGTTTGGTCCCATAGTGCGGCGCTTCAGTGCTCCGCCACATGGCCCCGCGGCCGCACGTACCACGAGCTCGCCTCGCCACTGCACGCACGCGGTAGAAAGTCGCGCGAAACTGACGTTCACTAGTAAAGTAATTTTATTTTTGTGTTTATCAGGTTTTTAATTCGTGATTTTGCTACATTGAAAATAAATAATTGAAAGTTATTTTACGAATAGGAATTTTTTTATTTAATTAGGTATATTGACAATTTAAAAAATGAATTATGAAACAAGTTAATTCAGGATCAAACATATTGTATAATTAAGGTAAAATTAATAAAAAGTGCAACAGTTAATAAATTAATAATATAAAAAATCAACAAATTATTTTTACACTACACATCACGCAAGTAATGGTGGAAAGTAATTAACGAACTGCTTTAATCAATTTTGCATGTTGATGTTTCATTAAAGAATTTACATGGCATCATTATGAACACGATACTATAAATGGTCCCGTTTCACACAAGGAATTAGAAACTGGAGCACATAGAGGTACATAAATGAAGGTATCTATAGATAAATATATAGTTCAAAAAATAAAATACATTCAAAGAATGCTACATAATAAATAAAAACAATAAATGCTTTTAAGACTTTATTAGACGTAATTATTCTCATTATTATCGTATCATTCACGCGTAAGTAAATTAGTTTGCGAATTACAAACATCGATTAAAATGGCACTGATTAAAGCTTGTACTCTTGTAGTGATTAGCATTAATGTAGCGAGAGAAGCGAGCGGCTGCGCGGGCGCATCATACGTCTTCACTTTCTCCCGATGAATGTAATAGCTGCCGAAATGATATTAGATACTATCAATTAATACCATTTTTGTCTTCGCTCGATGTAAGATGTTTGGTGCTCGCGAGTTTCTGTGAACAATCGGATTATGAACAAAATTATAAGCGGAATATCATTTTATCCATAAAATAATAAATGTACCTAGGTATATATTAATAATGCCATTTAATTTCTAGAACGATCAACAACTTAAGGATTTTAATTCAGTTAGTAATTATTAATGTTGCTAGGCATAAAATAAATAAAAAATAGTTTTCGGTCAGTTACGTGTATTTGATTTAACCCGTTTTAAGCCTTGCTTATTTTCTTACAGAATTTATCTGTGAAGAATCATTTCGTATTAGTGGTCTACCAGAAGTCCCGGCCCACTAGACCGTGTAAAGTTATTGGAACACCCAAGGGTTTCAGTGGCCCAGTGTGGACACAGTGGATCAGTTACAGTTCAAATATAAAACAAGTACTGTGGACATTCCGGAACACAAACAGAAGATTAAGTGAAAGTTCGTAATTTCCTATATTTGTGTGGGAGAGGCCGAGTTAAAGTGTAAAGACAAAGAAGAGCTCAGGAACAATGGACCACCTGTTCCGGCAACGCCGGATTAGTGTGCCCAAGAGGTAAGCACTTTCATAAGCTACTTCATTATGATTATAGTATTCAACTCCCAGCAATGCCTTTGTTTAGAAAAAGCAGTCTTTTCTCTGTTATTTGTTCAGTATTGTATGCACGGACATAATGTTACGTTTACCTACTGCATGTAACAAACACTAAAAGTATCTACTTATCTCGGGACTCAGCGGTTGATTTCTATCCGGATACGCACGACTACCAATGTTAATTGCAATTAATACGGAAGAAATGAATGATGGGGATAAAATCTCGATTTATTCGAAATTTGATTCGATTGTCGAATCGATTAAAACGGAGATGTAAACATCGATTTCCACCATCGGGTGAATGACATGAGCAGACAGTGGCGGTGTACGCTTTTTGTCAACTATATCGCGAGCATTGTTGCTGGGAGCTGACAATGGTGCGTTGACTCCGCCGCTAACGTACTTGTCTGATACTATCTGCAGTATCTACTGTTCTTGTATGGTATGGGACTTTTGTGTTATCGGGGGCTTGTTAACATGCATGTCACAAACGAATGACGATGTTATACAATAGTAAGTATGCAATTATCAGGCATCAATTAGACATTAGTTGGTGACCTTAAAAATGTTCGTTGATCAAACAAAGATTTTCAGGGCTTGGATTTAGTTTAGTGGATGTTTGCCGATTTTTGTTATGGTTAAGAACTTTAATTAGCTAATTTTGATAAAAAATTTCGCCTTATTGTACGGATTAAATTGGTAGGTACTATCTTTTACTGACTAAACAAATGACTATCTTTCTATTTGTATAATCCTAATTGCAGTTGCCATGGTCAATGGTCATGGACTATGTCAAGTTTCAGAATAAGGGTGTGACAATATATAAATATGAATGCTCGACGAATATTCAATACGAGGTAAAGTAGGTGTCACTCCTGGCTGGAGGCCTTGTATTAGGTCTCGACAATGGTCCGGTTAAGCGGTCAGAGCTAACTGCGAGAGATTAGTCAGAAAAGTAGGTGTAACTTTCATTCCCTTTATTTAATTTTAACTCCTGATCTTGCTCCCTTCAGAAAGTCTTTTGTTCTCAGTTACTAAAGAATAAATAAACCAAGAGAATTATACTGTGTTAACTATGTGCCAATGTTTAGCTGAAAGACTAAGTTACCTAGATTTATTGTTATCGAAACCCGCGGCTGTTCTAAGGAAATTCTCAGTACTTCCCGCGCATTAATGCGGTCTTTATACTCAATATGCATGTGGCTATGAGCCAACATGTTCCTGGACGCGAGTCTTCACCCGCTAGAGATCTGTTGTGCACCCACTTGAATGTTGACTTGAATATAATATAGGGTTATGGTGTGTCAAATACAACATTCGATACGAGGTAAACAGATACAAGGCGAAAAATGATTTTATCTCAGTTTTTGCGACTTTTTGACGAAATACAAGGTGTTTTTGAAGATTTTTCACATTTCATATTTTGTCATAAAGTATGTACGTAGTGTAGTAACTTATAATTAAATTAGCATGATGGCTATAAGTTTTACCTTAGATTAAGTATAAGTAACTGAAAGTTTTCCGGACCAGATCATATTATTAAACACAATGTTGCGGAGTGCGTCGGCACGTGCCTTGGTACGAATCTACTAGATATTATATACCCAGGAGATATTTCATCACTAACCGATTATAAAAAATGCACGTGGACTGCCTGGCAAAATGATCGACAACTGAAAACTTATACAGCCGTGAGAGTATGTATACATATTCTTAGAAGTATACATTTTTTTACAGCGAGAGTACATACACTTAGACGTTATTACCATAAACTTTATAGGGGTATAATTTTCCCAAGAAATAAATATTTTTATGACATGGGCTCGTATCCAGGGTGTCTCAATGCGTTCCCGCCGTGCCGCAGATATTTCCATATGATATATGTTTTTATTCAAGCAAACTGTGTTATTATGCAAACCGGAGTACGTCCTATTGAATTATTTATTCATTGTGTCTTCTTGTAAAGGGCATAGATAATAGTTTTTCTTTTTGTGTTATTGTGCTGTCATGGTTTTATGTATTCCCTGTTCATAGTTTACGATACGTAATGCTGTATTAAATCCATACATAAAGGGTTGGCTTTAATTTCGGATTAAGAATTTTCTCTTTATGTATCTTTTAGATATTTCAATATTTTTTACATTTGAGTTTTCACATTCTTGGGTATATATTTGGCAAAGTTGAGTAACTTCTTTAGGCGCATCTGATTTGTGTCGCTATGGCCAATTGAGTTAGCATGATTATTATTTGTTTTGAAGTACTTTCGTCAGAAGTCACTTTATTATGAAGTTTTCTCATCGACAGATGTGGCAGTGCCTACACCAGCTAAGCATGCATATTCTGGTGCGCAGGTATCTCTTCGCTGTAACTCCAAAAAGCTTTAAATGTTTCGTTTGTTGTTGTATTGCGTAAGTAAAGAAAAGAGTTAGATTATAACACTTGTAGGTTATAGGTAATAACTCCTCATAATATATGCACGTCTTCAATCGATACCGGAGCTATTAATAGATATACATATTCATAAGCGTGCATAACTCGTAAGGCTATATGGCTACCGTAGAGATCGATTTGTCTTCATTTCTTTTTCTTCATAGAAAAAAATACTTTCTTCAAACGACTTCGTTCGAGGGTGCATTTATAAATAGATCTTATTATAATAAAAAAGTAGTAAGCAGCAGCTTGTAACTGTATAAATACGGAGCAAAATCCTTATCATATACAAAAATGTGTCTGTCCGTGACAGCTCAATACACGCTGGTGATTTTCTCCGTGTTAGTCAGCGATCTTCGCATAACTTAGAAAGTTAAAGGACGTTAGTGACACCATATTGGTAGCTATGGTTTTTACTTGTGTTTTGAGTCCGGTATATTAAGACTTCTACGAGAACTTCAGACTGGACTATTACGATTCTTCCTACACGGATATTTTGTTTTTATAATCTTTATTTATTTTTTTTAATTTCGGGGTTTTTGTCCTTTTCGTATAAAGCTTGGTCTATTTGAAAATGTAAAATAGTGACTTTTAAGTTGCAGGCTTGATTTAGCGTAAGACTAAGAAGTCTAAGTCAGACACCTGCTTTCTTAGATTTGTAGCAAGGTTTTTTGGATATGTTATATTTTTACTAGCTGTTGCACACGGCTTCGCTCGTGTTAAGTAGCCTATGTCCTTTCTCGGGTCTTAAACTTTCTGCATGCCAAATTTCATCAAAATCCGTCCAGCTGTTTAGTTGTGAAGGCGTAACAGACAGATTGACAGAGTTACTTTCACATTTATGATATAAAGTGTGGATATGGATAAATAAGTCTATGTATAAATAAGGATCTACCCAGTTGGTATGTATGTATTCCGATATTCTTTTTCCTGCTTATAACTTCTCTAACATAGATAGATAACAATCGCTAACTGTTTGTTCCTATAACATCGATTACTATAATCATTGACATCCGTCTGCTGAGTGATTTCTTTGACATTTTCCAATGTTCCTCATTTCTTTTCTCAGCCGATTCCAGTTAGTACCTAATGATTGTGTGTAAAACTGTTGTCAACGAACAGTTCTATTTTCTCCGAACTAGACGGAAGTTAATTACCGTTGTCGAGTAGTTGTCATCTACTTTTATATAAGTTTAAACTGTTGCGTCGTGTGCTGGTGTAGCGGCATTGTCGGAAGAGTACACCAAAGAGGGTCCAAGGCGATGCCTGAGATAAAACATTGATAGTGACATGTGCATAAAAATCTGTATAATTATTTTATGATCACACTGGATTTCCGTGCAGGAATTATCAGAGGTGCGCTTAAACAATACGTCTTACGCTTTTAGTCATAGACACAATCACACCTGAAAAATCAGGCTAGTACCACCCTGAGCAATAAGATGGGGCATGGAGGAGGATAAGGTGGTCCCTGCTCGGTTTGTAAACCACTCCTTAACTAAATATTATAAAAGAAACATCCCTCTTTCACCACTTTCAGTAGTTATCCACTATTATTACCCACCGAGATATAAAGGACTTTCCAATCAGGATGCGGCACATAAACCATTTAATAGTCGGGTGTTGTGGTTAACTATGTAATAGAAGACGAGTCTTTAGCAGAACACTCGTAAATGAGCTGGAAGTAAAAGCTACCGTTTGATTAACTGAGGCAATAATGTGTTAGATATCAAATATGCTATAAAACTATACGTGTTAGGAGCTTAGCAAAGTTTATTGAAGTATTTTCTATTACTGTAGCATGGCTGCTAATTACGATAACCCACAAGTGGAATTATTTACAGCTGGATTAACAGCCCAGCTTTTATGTAAGGTTAAGGTCAGTGGGTTTGGTGCAAATTAACGCAGTTTCAATGTTAAATAACTGGAACCTGTATAGACATTTTGTAGGCTACGGTATCTTGTAGACATTCTGAATGTCATAAAGCTGACGACCGATGGAACTCACCGACTCAAAAATGTTGTGATAGTCGAGCCCAGACTAAGAAGTAAGAACTTATGTTAGCTCGATTGTCGCTTATTTTTCGAGAAGCGACCACTAAGCCGACGAGGCATTGTTGTTATTGTTTTGAAAAATAAAGACGATATTGTTTTATTTTAACCACAGTAGGCACAACACACAGCACATACGGCCCAGCATGAATGAGAAGCCGTCGCACGGTGTATGTTTACTCAACAAAAAAATAAACCTTCCGTAATACGGATGTACTAGCCGCCGCTGTAGATCTCACTTTTACGATCAGTTAAGAATTAAATTATTAAAGGAAACGAGTTTTAATCAAAAACCGGCCACTAAAGGAAATGAACTACATATCATATATTATAACTTTCAAGTAAACTGCACAAATAAGTATATTTAGTTTTATTGTCATTGCAAAAAATATATATTTAGTTTTATTGTCCAATTTAGTTTGCAATACTCTATAACTTATAATTATTTCGTAGAGCGGTAGTGGCTAATGTTTTATGTTTGTTTCGATTGATATAGAGCGATGCGTTTCTTCCTTAGTTATCTACAACGATGAAAATAAAACCCTAAATTACGGATCTCCGAACTTCAATAGTAATAGCAATTCAGAACATAAGTGAAAATTATATTATCTACTTATACAGATTTCTGCATTGAACAAGTTTGCAGTCGTAGCTGGTTATATGGGAGATGTCAGTGGACGCACCTCAACACAGGAGAAATTCTATAATTGCGAAAGCGATGCGACATTCTATAATGTCATATCATCTCAACTTTCGAATTTAAATCATAATATAGTCTCGAATAATAATGCTTGTAACAATACGCGTCAATCACATAAATATTTCTCATCGAGAAACCGCGTTCATGCTCCAGTTGCATCTCGCTGCATCGTCACGAAACGGTCGTTGTGGCGACGCAAGTCTCTGCTGCTTGGCTTTACGAGTCAAGAAGAATTCGCTTAATTACAATGACCTTAATTACCTGCTATTAATACCCAATGTGTTTAAACGAGAACGTGGCAAGTAGCGATTGCTTTGTTTCTTTCACACTTTCTTAGAATGCTGCAAGAATTCTCTTTTTTAAGGATTAATTTAAGCTTTAGTGACTGTACAACGATGTTTTGCTTAATTACGCTTTCAGTTCGTTTAAGTTTCAGTTATACGTGTTGATTTCTTTGTATAACAATTCAGTTGTTTATAAGTGCGTAGTCACAATATCAAATTTCCTATCTGTGAATTAATATTGTTTAAATTTCAGTGCTAAGAACTACTATTTCAGTTGTACAGACGAGTGACTCTAGTAATCTTAAGTATCTTAAGTATATATTAAAAATAGAAGTATATTTTTAATAAGGAATGATATTATGATGATGTTTATTTACGTCGTTAAAGAAATAACATTACAATTCATTATTCCAAATCTCACCTACTTGTGTAATGTTTGGGGTAGTAACACAGACACGTGGGGAATGTTTTCATTAGTTATTCTGCGCAAGTAAGTAGTTAGAATTAATTGAGGGAAGCAGGTGACTACTGCGCATACTACGACATGAATAAGTTATGACATTACGTAGCTTCTAGCAGTACATCGTGTCGTGTCGCTGATATAAAGCTTGGACAAGCTAATACATATGTTACATTCTTGGTATTAACATAAACTGTTATGATATGTTTATTACTGTTTCTTCAATAAACATTGCAAAGTTAGCGCGGACAATTTACTAGCAAAAGTAAATAGTTCAGTATTCAGGACTTATACTGAAAGCATTTTTCTGGGTCTAGCTTGAAGGACACGGATTTCAAATTAAGTCAGAGGAATATTTATGAATGCATACGTCAATAAAATTATCACTAAAACGATTTCGGAGCACTAGCATTGTCTGAGTTCAGAGTTGCGAATCGTGACTAGACTTTTGGATGAGTTTGAGAAACATATCTACCTATAAATATAAATAAAAAAAAACATAACATAACATCACGCCTGTATTCCCCGAAGGGGTAGGCAGAGGTGCACATATAGTACACCAACATTTCGCCAGTTATGTTTTTAGGTCCCAATATAATAGGGGGCGTGCCTATTGCCATCAACCGGGCACAAATCCAGACACCGTGCTGCTACTGAGAATTACCTAATAAAAAAACCCAATAACACTTTGCACGACCCGGGATTCGAACCCAGGACCTCGTGCTCAGCAGTCGCGCTTAGCGACCACTAGACCAACGAGGCAATCAATACAAATAACTATTATTTAAAATATAGCTATTTTAGTGTCAGAAAGTCAGAGCTGTTGCAAAAGTCAATCAATGACTACTCGTACTTACTGTAGTCAACTTATATGCAAATGCAGTAATAAAACGCGAGGTGATTTGTCTACTGCGAGAGAAATCGGGCACTAGGTCCGCGAGGATGCAATCAACGCTGGTGAGTGTCGCCGGCGCCGTTCCGCTCTCTGTTCAGACGGGAACAGTTGAGTGCGGTGCCTCTTCACACACCACTGTCCACGAAAACAGACTTACATCAGCACTTTCTCTAAACAACCGTGATATAATAATACGAAGGTTCTGCGGAAAAGACAAGTGTTTACAAGTTGTTTTCTAATAACTTCACCATAGCGAATACACACATAAGGCCAGCGAAGATGAACCTAGTGTAATTACATATTCATCAGCGATTTTTCCTGCTATTGGTTTTGAAAAAGATAATTATAGGTATTGAGTTTGCATCTCCGTGTTTCGCAATTCTGCGTCTGCGTCCTCATTATAGTTCAAGAGCACGGAAAAAATCAGCATTCAGTGCAATTTTAGTGCGCTCATTAGAATTCTTGTCCATTGTTGCGGTGGTCGGCAGTGCTCCGTAGTGGTTCGACAAGGTCTAGGTCGATGTTCGCTGAACAGTTATTGAGTCAACGCTTCACTTCCTACCCTCGCCGCATCCCGCATCGGAAAGCAATTCTTCAATAATTAATAGGCAGCTGCCACGCCGACGTGACCACGTGTAACAGTTTCATGTACAAGTAGCAAGCAAATACATATTAAATGCATATTAACCGGTGTACTGAGCTGTCTCGGCAGGTAACCAGCTCTGCAAGCAGTTTCAACGTAATTGCTGCTATAACACTATTCTCTTCACACGGGACAGCGCAAACATCACAAGTGATTTTGACAAATTGATTTTTTTTGTAACAATTTGAAGGAGACTATGATTACTCCTCGTATAACGCATCTTGGTAAATCGTAAGAACTGGCATTGTATTGTGTTGTGTATTCTTTGTATTACACATCACGCGTTATAACAAGGATCGTTCCTTTGTATTGAGTTCAGCAATGCGAAACTTTAAAATCTATTCATGTCTGCATAATGTCGTTACAAGTGGAGGCAACTCAACTACACAACACAACAAAAGAACTCGTCGTTTGTTTTATTTGTAATTTGAAATTTAAATTCTAACGCACATAATGGACGTTTTGTAAAGAAACATACGTGAGCTGCCTTCGAAATTAAGTGTCGAACAGTTAGATAATTTGTTCGGGGTCAGTACATGAATGGAGTTTTTGTTACCTTATAGAGTTACCGTTCCATATTCGGTCGGTATCCATCGTTTACGCTGCCTGTTCACGGGTAATCGTCTTATGTTTGTGTGAAACTCGGCTAATAGGTCGGCTACAATGTGCTTCCGTACGGATGGACGTGGAAGAGTAAATAACCGAATGCTCAATGATCCAGACTACGATTCAATAGAATTTGATTTTTGTGCTACAATAAAAACTTGTGGATGACTTTCAACATCGACATCTATTTAGTTGGACGTCATGCGCGTTAATGACGCACGGTAATGAAGTGTATCTGAATGTGGTGAATATTCGGTGCGCGTGCGCCAAAGGGGCCGGGTTCCGCAAGTGTGGCACCAGGACACACACGCGGCCGCTCTCGCGACGATGAAAGTTTTGACATTTATTTGTATTTACGCGAAAAAAATAAAACGGTTTATGCTTACGGCTTTGCGATGACTAAAAAAAGGAAAAGCAACATTTTGGTTGTGTCATAAGCTATATCGTACTACAATAATACCGTAATATAATGCACACATTAGGGAGAAAATGCAGGCCAGTAGGAAATAACGAACAATCGTGAAGAAATATCATGTATCACACGTATACTGTCAGTCGGTGCTTAGCAGATCATTTGGACTTTCTTCTTATATCACTGGCAAGTCTAATTTACACGTTTCCATTATTATGTAGATTGTGTTTCAAGTGTAAACACTTAGAGCTTTATATAATATCTTATAACAGTCCGACCTACATACCTGTATCGCTTAACACTGTGACTTATGAACTGCATCAACCAATTTAAAAATTATGATCCTCGGTAGACCTAAGGGTTTGAGTCAAGAGGAGGAACGATTGGCCATTAGGACTAAATATATAAAACTTAAAATGTAAGTCTTTAACCATCAAAACCTGCCAAGGGTGTACCTGCTTATATACAATCTGATAGATGTTAGTCATGTTTCGATGTAACTAGCCAACCACGTATCAGGACACTAAAGTAATTTATATCATCATCATCTCTCAGCCTATCACGGTCCACTGCTGGAGATAGGCCTCTTCCAAGATGCACAACAATCAATCTTATATAGTACCTTATAAACACAATAAGAAACTTAGTTGCTAAGGTGTACATTGCCAAGATCAGTAAAGATGGTGTCAGTTCTCTTCAATCAGGTTAATATGACAGCTCACACGCACTTGTATTCATTCTACGCAGTTCTAACACTTTCCGTATAACGAGCCTCGTCTGACATGGGAAACAATAACATCCTGCGATACGAAGCTTCAGAAAGTGGCCCGCTTTACATTTTATATAAGAGTAACTGCGGTGTTACCCGCTACATTTTTAGGGATAAAAAGTAGCCTATGTCTAAATTGATAAAGGGAACATAAAAAAATGATGGACACGACCGGGACTCGAACCCGCGACTTTCGCCGTACCGCGCCGCTCTGCCAATTGAGCCACTGTGTCACTGCTCGCATCCATCGAATTTCAAGTTCCCTTTTTAGTATTTACGTCTTAAGGGTGAGTCCCGCTCGTGTCCATCATTTTTCAAGTTTCCTTTATCAACTTAGATTTAAGCCTAGCATGGCAACATGCAAATAAGATACAAAAAGTCATATAAGTAGCCTATGTGTTAATCCAGGGTGTCAGCTACCTCCATATGAAATTTCACTAAAATCCATTCAGTAGTTTTTACGTGAAAGAGTAATAAAGATCCATCCATACTTACAAACTTTCGCGTTTATAATATCAGTAAGGATTTATTTTAAACTAAAGGCCATTTAAAACATTAAAAAATAATCTAAGTTTGCATCTAAAATAGAAATACACGAAAGAAATAGAAGCGCAATCCGAACTGGGTTAGGAAACATCCACTTTCCGTGAAAGTATGCATCTCTGGTATTACGGACACGAATAAAATAAATATTCTTGATACTAATCTGTTATTTTTATTTATTTTACTTCTATAGAATTGTAAAGTGCAGTGTTAGTGTTGGACTACATATTTATTTATAGTCGGGCGGTATTATCGAAATAGTTTGATAGTTGATTAAAAGAAATTCATGATTCGATAGAAATTTGATACGATTAAAGAAATATCCATATTCTTTAAAATTATTTGATTACTCGCTCTCATTCTTCCCTTAATAACCAGAATTGAAGAAGTGGTGGCGATATCGCTTCACGAAGGAAACCCCGTGCTTAGCATTACATATTCAAACCCATAAGTTAGTTAAGTTCCACACTGGGAACGAAGCTAAGTTTGATCGGCTTCGCTCATGTAGTTCCCGCGTCTTTTCATACTTCGGTTCACACCGCAAACTGCTCATATAAAGCTCGGTAGCCACATAACCGATGTCAAAAAAAGTTGGATTCCTTACAAGTGTGACCTGCGCTTTATAGATGTGTTGTTACAAACATAAACATACAAAACGAATTGGCCAATTGGCTGCCGTCGTTTTTATCACTACTGTATAAGTGTACAGTGAATTGATGTAAAGGGCCGTGGGAAATGTTAATTTATGGTCTGTGACCTTGAACTCCACGCGGTGTGACGGCGTGACAGCCAGTAATGACGCGGGTCAGATGAGGTGACAACTGTTCTTTAAGTTTAATGACTCACTCGCAAGTGACGTCACAACGAATCCAAATTTAAAAGTTTTGAGTGTCTTTTGTTTTTCTATTAAGCTGCTGCCCTTTGCATCTCAATATTGTCAGACTAATTCTATTACTTATCTATGATAAAAAAGATTAAGCTAAGAGAAACACGCAAAATGCCTCTACATTTTTATGGCTGTTGTATCCTGCCGAATTCTTACGGAACCGATTAAGATAGGGAAGTCAATAAGCTAAGCGGGTTAGCTTATTTTCTTGGGCTAAGGAGAGAATCTTAACGAGAAACAAATATTTGTACTGCCTGCAGGTATTTTGCCTGTCGGCCCCGTAAGTAAAGGATAAGTGTCCGTAACTTAATCTGGCGTCCGAAAAAAATAAGTCGAAAAGAAACAACGTAAAAGATACGGAAATCGGATTTCCTTATACTTACCTCGAACACGGGTTCTGTAGATCCGTAGGTTAACCCTTTCATTGTCCAGTGCGTTACATATGGTACTCATCGATTGTTTAACTATTCTGTTTACTTAACTGTCAGTCAATGTAGAGTAGAGAGATGGAGAAGCATAATTATAACAATATATTCTCGTTATTTTTACTCCTTATAATGTATTATGTACAGCTCACAACCGAGAGGAATAGAG
The DNA here is from genome assembly GCA_946251915.1 of Abrostola triplasia. NCBI lineage: Eukaryota > Metazoa > Arthropoda > Insecta > Lepidoptera > Noctuidae > Abrostola > Abrostola triplasia. Next base: position 7,636,265 of record OX276433.1, read on the forward strand.
GAAGGAAAGAGAGGCCTTTACCCTGCAGTGGGACGATCATGGCTGAAATAATAATAAATGAATGGGGGAGGCATTTCTTCAACAGTGAACGTCTTCCAGCTGCTGATGATGATGAATGTATGGGACGATACGGGCTACTAATAATAATAATGGTATATATTATTCCGCTAAATAAAGGCGAAGTCAGAGCTGTACTTTAATAATTAAGTTCCGCATAGGGAGGTGTAAATCTCTTGTTATACAGACACACTTCTGCATCTGTAAATCAATTGAAAAAAAGAAAATCTTCAACTCTTTGTAATTGTAACCAACGCAGCGGTTTGTTACGTAATGATGTTAGAGCACACAGTAGTAATGAAACAATAAAGGTAATTATCAACTTAATCGGTCGAAGAGTTTCCGCGGTCATAACAATGTGTAAACATCGCAAGGAACAAATGATTGCCTTACAATACCACCTCTCTTAACCGTCTGTGTTAATGGAACCGTTTTTTGTTCAGTTGCGGGTTCAGCTATGCTATTCTAAAACACTAACACCATCTCGAAAGTCTCACGTCACTTGGTCGTCATTTGGTTATGTGTTAGTGTCAAATCTCACCGCGGATTTAAAATTGAGTTCATAAGTGATATCGTTAGGCACGGTTGGGTGGTGTTGCATGGGATATTTTATGTCATACGCTCTCTCGATACAAGAGATTTTTTTAGTATGGGTATGTTTTTATGTACCTAGGGTCCTAGGTAGATTTTCGTTGTGATGTGTACTTACATACTGTTTATTTAATAATTATTGTTTATCGATAGTTCGTACGAAGAGAACTTTTTTCAAATGGTTTTTTCTTATGGGGGACTATAGAGATATACACGAGTGTGTCTCTTCTTTGGGCTTTTTGATCGTGCCGCGGCTGTATGTTTTCGATCGAGCCGCGCATCAGACGCATCACGCAGGCTGTACTCCGCATCCCGTACGGCACCAGCTTAAAGTAGCGTGTCTGTAGACAAACGTATCTCCGTATCTCCGCGGCGGACGTGTCACGCTACCGTCGATCTTATAACAGTGACATATATCTAGGATGACAGTGCAACACAATGGCATTCTGCGGAAACCGCAGTCAAGCGTTGCGATAATACACCGACACGACTTCCCCCCCTACACATCAAGGAATAAGGTTCATTTTCGCAAACCAGGACGAAAATAGATGTCTCTGTATGAACCGCAAGCGTTGGTAAGGCCCGATTTCGCGTGAGTTCCTCGAGCCCTAGTTTTTAAACATTGCTCTTAGCATTGTTTAGTATGTAATTATAGTTTGTTTCACATGATACTTTGATTTAGCAGAAATGGCGATTTAATGCAATAGCCATAAAGTCTCTATTTGAACGCACGAGTGTTAATCAGAGCGTACCGTGCGTGTTCGAGGTGCAACGGAAGGTTGCATTGTAGGATAATCCAATTAAGAAACAAGTTGACAAAAACGCGCCGTTAATGTATTAACGGGATACCGTACACGTATTTGTGTATGCATTTCTTAACGGCCGCTATTTCACTGAAAGGTTCCCAGAGACCAGAATAAACATTCTCTTGATTCGTAACAGTAACACTTTATAATGGCGTTTAGAATTATAATAAAAAGACAATTGTAATATTAACGCTATACAAATTTGTGGTTTTGTCATTTCTATTATTGTTACCTCTTCGTAATTTTCTTCATTTTTTCATTTCATTGCGTGATACCTCTAATTAAAGAATCTTTTAAAAGCAAAATTCGTCCATATCGGACAATCAAAGCGGTGTTTTTTCATATTTCCTCGCATCACTTCCTGAGAAAACGCGTTGAAGTCTTTTGAATGCGACGGCATCGTTCTCAATGCTGCGTTGCAACCAACATTATTAGCGAGAATTTTCACAATAGTACATTGTAAATTGTATTGGATTCAAATGCTTGTTACATTAATTAAAGCTTAGTTTAGATAGCTTTACCTGGACGGGGCCTTGAGCCTCGAGTTGTTCATGGATATTCTCGGCGTTAACTTCCATTGTTTCCGTCTACAGTTATGGTTCCAGAGCTGATTAATGTTGCCATAAGTGAATTTATGACTGTGAATTTGCGTTTGGATTAGCAAGAACTAGTCGGGGCCCATTAGGGATTGTTAGTTTATGAGAACTTAGACCTGAAGAAAGATCAAAATAATGGTTCCTATCTGACTTTTATATTTGGTTCATAAAAGCATCGATTTCGTGGGATTTGTTAATTCAAACATTAAGTTTGTATGCCAAAATGTACGTTCATTTATAATCTCCTGTGAGTAATCTTTTTTTTTTCGCTTTAGTGTTTTGTTACCAAGTGTTGTAAGATTTCATAAACCGAGACACATTAGATCTAAAAAGCCAACACTAAAACTAAATTTTATTTGTTTTTTTATTCGCCTATTGTACTAACTGGTGAGTATCTTGCGTATTCTCTTTTTAAACGACTTCTTTTAACTGAAACTTTCGCATACTGAGCGCCAAGTGTTTGGCAACAGGTATTTATACATTTAACAGAAACCTGATCCTCTCACGTTGATAAATGTGTTAAAAAAACATGTATTTTTTTCTATCAATTCACTAGTGTGACATGTCTCATTAGACAGTTAACATTGCGCAGGCGCATCGGCGGTGTATCTCAACATCAAAGAATGGTGGTATAATGTCATTTAATTACAAAGATATTAAATTTTATCGAAGTGTACAGATTTTATGATCATCTTTTAATAAAGAGTCTTGTGAGCCAGCTGCGGAACGTATATTACGATCTTTATTTACTTATTTTGCCATTGATTAGTTTATACTACTTAAGACTGCTTTAGTGAGGGATATTTCATTGGAACAGTTCCTCACGTTATTTTTATCGGCACAGAGAACCGTTCCTGCTTATAAAAGTAACTTAGATATATAAATATTTGTACACCAGAACTGGTAGAATATATGAAACTAAAAATATTGTATACAACTAAATTTTACTCTATTCTAACAAATGCTGCCTCGTTGGTCTAGTGGCTGCTAAGCGCGACTGCTGAGCACGAGGTCCTGGGTTCGAATCCCGGGTCGGGCAAAGTGTTACTGGGTTTTTCCATTAGGTAATTCTCAGTAACAGCACGGAGTCTGGATTTGTGCCCGGTGGATGGCAATAGGCTCGCCCCCTATTACATTGGGACCTAAAACATAACTGGCGAAATGTGGGTGTACTATATGTGCACCTCTGCCTACCCCTTCGGGGAATACAGGCGTGATGTTATGTTATGTTGTCTAACAAATAAATTATTTCTTTCTTTCTTCTTCTTAATATTGTATGACATTAATTTAATCATCATCTACATGTAATTAAGTGTCATTACCTATACTACCTATGATATACGATATCGCCAGAGATGCGGGTAACTGGTGGATGCAATTGACGAGTTGTTGTTCATCGTGGCGTTCTAAGGGGAGGTCTTCCGTCTGGTGATGATACTGCCTATGTTTCAGTGTTCCACTCCATACCTCTATCACGTACTTAGCTGCAGCATTGAACGTGACCAATAAGGAGTATCTCTGCTTAGTTGACTGTTACAAGCGCGTGGGACTAGCATAAACCATTTACCTTCACATGAAACTCACCAGTAACAATCTTCTTCAGTATTACATAACTTAGATTGTACGCCTAATTAGGCAATAATAACCCACACATGTGCATGCGCAGCGGAAATCAAACAGCTTTTATTAATAATTGAATAACGTCTTATACATGATTAATGTCGAAAGTTGTGTATTTATATAACACTCCGATTAATTGAATTGGATATTAAACACAATCAATTATAAAAAACAAGTAAATATAAATAGGCGGATACCTCACAAGACGATACTTACATACTTATGTGATACTGTTATATTAATTTTAACTTAGATATGCCAAATGCTCGAAAAGAATTAAAAATAAAACGACCATAAAATCAGTATCAGTTAAAATTCAATATCCTTCGTCGCATTAAGTACAGTACCCGTAGTGACGGATTCCACAATTAATATTCAGGTTCTTTAGGATCTAATAAATTAGCAATCCAACAAGTATTGAGGATATTAGCGAGAAAGTCGATACAACACCGCTTAAGTCTAGTGAACCATCCGTCCCCCATAGTTACAAAATTTAAATGGCGAAAAAAAACAGCCCAACTGTAAAAACAATGTTATTTTATCTGTCAAGGGTAACGTTAAGTATAGGCTTAAAAAAAGTACAGTAATTACTTATAACCTTGTAATCCTACGAATGGTTTGACTAATTGTGACAAATGAGGTGTCATGTTATGTTTTGTTTTGACTCGAACAAAAAACGTGTGACGCCCGACAGCCGGTACTTAACTGTATTTATTCATACATACAGAACCACACCGGCGATGAGCATGCATAGGCAAAAATTATATCGAGTTTTTATACCGTAAAGATCACCATTCTAGCTATTCATATAGATTAGTTGCGAGATGCCTGGAGGCTTGCTGGCTAAGCAGAAAGCTGTATGGAGAGTTTTACAGATAGTAAGTGTAGCAATAACTAGCAAAAAGCAATTAAAATATAGGCACTTCTCAAATTGCAATTCTAGTCCTGTCACTTGTTAGCATTAGATCTGGTGCGTAAGCGTTCATCTGTAGGATCAGCAAATCCCTTCGGGCCATCAGTAAATACAAACGCGATGATATATTAAAACATATAAAAATAAATCGCTGATTTAAACTGATTCGACCATATCGTGATACACAACCATAAAATGAACGAGCCAAACGCGACTCAGACGATTTAAATTACTTAAAAATCATACAAATGGACCGCAATGCATATAATAATAAATATTCATTAAGGCGCGTCTTAAACTACAATTTGTAATGGACACTATAATAACATATTTAGTTTTGTCTAACATATGACTAACAGCGTTAACGGTTGATTACAAAAAGGTGTTGTTGATCATGATGTCCGTCGATTTCACAGTAATATTTTGACGGTTAATAATCGCGGAGGTGTTTGGTTTCGCGCCTCGATGTAACATGGACGCTTCATGTCACTGTCAGCCGATTGAGCGGAAAAAATGGCAAAAAACTTAAGTAGTTACAACTGAAGTCAGTGCACCCTATTGATAGCGAGTGAATTTGAACTGTCAGAGTTGTGGCGACTTACCTATGTATAGGCTGACGTCATTAGGACTCTAATATATGTATGTTCATATTGTTCATGGTACACACTACGTTCAAGTTCATGGAAATGTTCGGTTATGAGGCTAATAAGTCCGGTCACCTGATTATGATGATCGCAACATTATGGGATGTGCTTATGAGTTGCAGATTACGCTCAGGCTATCTTGATAGAAGTAGTTTGGGCGTTCAGTCGGCGATAGCATAGTAATACCGACGAAGTAACAGCGCACAGCAAAATACCTAAACTAAGTAGAAAAGGCTATTGAAAGCAACAAGACAATTGTACTAAAAAAGCAGTAGCTCTATGATAGCAATACCGTCCAAGATATCTAAGTATTGCCAACCAGCTTGTTACAATGCAAATGTACAATGTAGTATGTGCACTATACGTATAAAATGCCGCAGAAGATTTTTTAGTAAAATATCTCTCATTTAACGAGAATAAGCGCTTAAGTATCACAATTAAACTGGTACATCTCCTTAACTACGTTGTATTGCGAAAGTCTTATTAAAATAAAAAGAAGATGGTTCACTGAATAGCACTTGTTCTTTAAGAAATTCCTCGTCTATATTGTCATGCTAGTGAGGATTACAGTTGTCAACGATTTGCGCATATAATGAATAACTACTGTGTGTACTGCTCTACTGTACTGAAACTAAATGTAAAAGAATGTCTTACACTTAGAATACGACACGCGACGAGTGAGCAATATATAGCTTTTGAAAGTACAAGTGACAAGAACCAGCATTTTAAATAAAAAAAATGGAGGCAAGGATTATGATAAATATCTGCCGAGACGCTGTAAATTGACAGGTTTTAATATACGTATGAGTATTATCCTGTAAATAATTACATGTACCGCTCTTTTTAATGTTAATAAAGCAAATAGAGAACAACTCTCCGTGTTTTGTAGATTAAAATACGCCAAACAAAAAGACAGTGAAGGGATAATAAATAGCATCTACTTATAGCACCCCAGGCTTGCTCCAACCAATAAAACTAACAAAGCCTCGTTCGTTTACCAGCAGGAAAAAACACCAAACACCTAACATGAATAGCGTTGATTAATTTTAAGCAGTTGCCGGTGTAATTGAGTGTGGCGAGCTATGAAGATATCAGAGATGCGATCTACTTTTGATTGGATCCCGATTGACTATTAATTTGTTTATGTCGGCCGCAGCGCGGGGTGAAAACGGCAAAAAATTTAAAGCGTCAAATTTTAATGTCGATTCATCATGTTAATAAACCGATAAACAATGCACCGTTGAGGAACTGAAATTGACTTGAAACCGTGTATAATCTCCAATAATACATATAATTGGGTGCTTAGACGATAGTCAACGAAACAACGTAAATTAGTTAAAGATAGAGAGGTTGGCTTTTTGTAAGACTGCACTACTGCACGCATGGGACTCATTCTATTCATTATAGCTTGGTAATATTAATTGTTCTGAGTCATTCACCCATATATTACATTATTATCAGTGCTGTAATTCTCCCGTAACACAGGAGAAATCCTAACGTGATGCAACGTTTAAAACATAAAATCTAGTTCTGAGCAAGTCAAACTAGTTTATTTGCCGAGATTTTTTGCGAACGTAGAAAGTGTGATATTATTATTAAACAGCAGCTTAGATCGTTTAGTTACGCTCATTGTTATTCATTAACATTTCGTGTTAAAAGAATTTTAGGCGTCGTTTACACGGTTACAACATTATATAATTATATTCTTAGGTGTATAATTCTGCATTAAATTATCATTGAGACATTTTATCACCAGCATGGTCTAGATCAACTTTTAGTATTAGCATACTCTTCAAACTTTCTCAAGTCGATGTTCTATAGTTACGTTTGTTTTCATTATTTCCTTCAGCACTAATACGCGATTTATGACGCATTCATTGCCTCTTCGCATGACTATAAATTTGTTCATGGTTGCCAGCAGAATTAAAGTTATGCCCTAAAGCCAGGATATTATTCTTCCGTGCGGCGTCTGCATATAACCTACAAACTATCCCATTACAAACAGATTCCTGTCAAGATATTCACGCTCACGTATGTATCTCAGAGCATACCCGACAAACTCTTCTTAGAAGGGAATTCTTGAGATATCTCGTGAGATTATGTTACGTATGACTTATCCCGTAATTTTATTTTAAATGCCTAGAAATAATTTACAATGATGGCAACACTGCTATGACGTTTAAATTTGAATTAGGAGATAATTTTTAAATTGAATCAGTTTATTGTTTTAAGTGGATTACGGCTTTTGTTTTTGTAACAAAATGCAATGCAATGAATGTGCCGGTAGTACCAGCACGTCATTCGGTCTTTAGCTGCGTTTTCCCTAACGTGACAAAAGAGAAATCCAATGGAAAGGACATGGACTTATCTTACATCTAGATTTGTATCTAGGTGACGTGTTGTGACTAAAACACCCTTAATGTGAATGGAAGCAAATAAGTATTTTTATTCCAGATATTCCAGAAGAATGTTACGTTTCTTTAAATAAATATTTTTTGCCATTTATTCCCTTTAGTAATGTAGAGTTCGTATCATTAGAATTAAGTAGCGGTTAACCATTACTGAACCGCGGATCGTAGCTAGGTACTTACCACAGCTTTTTGGTGTTCAATTTTTTACTATACATTCGGTTTCTCAATACATTCTACTGTTAACATAGGTATACGACGTAATATATGATGTGTGCCTAATGCTTTGTTCGGCTACAGTAAAGAAATAAGTAGAGTGTCACCGCACAACAATAATATTACGTCTTAGCTAAACCAGCGCACATATTGGCAGACCATGAACTTAGACAATGCAATTTTTTACAGGTTAAAGTATAATAGCACGATTGTTCGTTAGAAATCATGTCAAAACGCATCGCAACACGAATTGTTTTCTTTGTAGCCGACATCAACGGGTTAGACAACTAGAACTGATACAATAATGAACAACAAAGCCGGTATTGTGTTGTGATCATATCGTCACTCCTGCGCCGACATTGGTTCGTGTCACGTCACACGCATCGACGCGAATTATCTATGAGATATCATCATTACATCTGTCGTGTATGTCACGCTAATATTATTGATAATGAAAGTGTAATTATAGCTCAACTATCGTACCAATTATGTCTTGGTACAATACACATTTTAAATTAAATTACGTATTATTACAGATAATAATATCATGCTGGTGTCAGGAACTCTTTGCCAACGCTGTTTACGCGACCTTTCAAAAACTACGTATATTTATGAAACACTAGCTGTGCCCGCGACTCCGTCCGCGTGGATATTCGGAAACAGCAATAGTATTCTGTGATTGTTTTCTCACCCGGACTAAGCGACACAATATATGTATGTCTTAACTATAATATGACATTGACTATAATAATATAATATTTTGTAACACTAACGCAAAAATTGGACGGTGATAATGCAAATTAGAACAATTCTGTCTTACATGATTTTGGCGAATCTTAAACCGTTTACGCAGCGCACGCAGGGGAAGCTGCAGAATGGAAAAAGATCAACCCGATTTTGAAACATCCTTCATTGGTGCTCCGCTCCTATTGACCGTAGCGTGATGATATATAGCCTATAGCCTTCCTCGATAAACGGGCTATCTAACACCGAAAGAAATTTTCAAATCGGACCAGTAGTTCCTGAGATTAGCGCGTTCAAGTAAACAAACAAACTCTTCAGCTTTATAATATTTAATTAATAATATAATAATAATATATATATATATATATATAGTATAGTAGTATAGATAAAATATTTTAGTACATAAAAACTCATGTGCTAGCCATTCTCTTCTCATAATTGAGGTACGCATAAATTACTTCTCTAGTATGTTTAACCCCATTAAGTAATTCTTATGCGAAGTGCTGCAGTTTGCTGATGTAAGTTGATGAAGAGCTTATTACATAAAAAGTACTGCACTGTACTATCTACATAATACTATCTATTATAACTGATATTATACAATTTACACAGACCAATTATATAATTCAAATAAAAAAGTGTTTTTTCAAGAGGAAATTAAATTTCAAGCTTTGGTATTTTAAAGCAACATTTTCAGTTAAAAGTTTAAATAAACAAGTTAGCCAAACGAAGTTAACATTCACTTGACTTTTATAACTTTATTAGCGAATCAACTTACAAAATAACCTGTCTAATCATCCACATAAGGGGATTTTGTGGTATTGAAAGTACAGTTTTTGATTTAGCGCATCAGTTATATAACTGTGTACTTTCTAAATTATTTAAAGTAATCTTAGAGAGTTCAACGCATCAATGGGCGTTGTAGTGGGTAATAATGATCTGCTCACCAGTTCATGTAATAAGGTGATGTCATGTGCGGGTATTTTACATGTTAACCTGAGATGAGCCGAAAAGTAAAAGTGGTTGGATTGGGCAGCTGCGGGCTCCTCAATAGAATAGATCATAAAAGCTTGTTACGTGTTATCCCACGCGCCGCACGAAAGTGAGAGGACGACGGCTGATAAAATTCATGTGATCCGAGTCACATGATCGAAGCTGCAGATGCTTTTATGCGATTTTAATGCCGCCTTCAGTCTGCTTAGAAAGTCGCATCTTTTATAGTGATTAGGGATTCTTTAGATTCTCTTCCTTGCGTATTTTATTAGTATCTACGTACATAACTTTGTTGTTATGGTATTTTCAAATGCTGTCAGAGAAAAAACTTTAATGACATGATGTTTAACAGATTTTTTTTGTTCCGTACTGGGCTTCCATCAGACAAGGTATGCAGACTTAACGAGCCGAGTAGCATTTTTTTCTTCATATTCAATCACTTGGGAACCGTTTTCTTTCTTTTGTGTCTCGTGGTCTTACGGCGTACCAGTGCTGTAGAAAAATTAATCTTGGATACAATATGGAAATAGAATACGAGTTTTTAGATTCAGGAAAATATTAAAGTAGTACCTAGTGTCAGCAATCCATACAACAAATACATTTCAGACTAACTTCCGAATAGGAAGTTTTACTAGAACATTAGTATGATGGGCCAAGTCTTTATTTATTTGTCGTGACTTAAGACGAGTTTCGCTGCTAGCTTCATGCCTTGTAATTGTATGGTTTATAGAGAGGAACAGATAAACCAGACATGTCTACCTAGTTCTCCAATAATATTGGAAAGCGGTTCAAATCCGTCGACTTACTTCGTCCGTAGTTTCATTATCGATTTTGTATCGGTTGCGAGCTGTGCATGCAAAACCTGACATCAGCCATTTCAACTGTGTAATTGATCATAGATTAAGAATTAAACAATTTGTTATTAATGTTATAATAAGCAGAAACATTTATTAACAGTAACTGTTTCAATATTAACGTTTGCCAACCAACTTTATCTTGGCGCGAGTGTACTTAGACTAAGTTAGATTGTTTGAGAGTGAATCTCTGTTAGACCGAGATAGGAGCTAGATTTTAATTTCTTGTTCTGGAAACTAGGACTATGTTTAATGCTGGCTAGACAGCTGACAATTTCAACCATGTCCCCATATTGATAAAATTTCAAAGTCAGAGCTGCAGCTAGTGTCTAGTAGTAGGTATACTTTGCGTTTTCTTTATTACTATTTCTTTAGTTCACCGGAAAAGCAAATCATAAGAGAAGATCAACCAGGTGTGGGCCTGATGAATGGCGATAGGCTCGCCACCTATTACATGGGCCTTATGAAGGGCGAAAAAACGTGGGCATATAGACTGGTAATGGAGAAACATACCTCTTCAGTGAATAGAGGCGTGATTGGTATCTACCTATACGTACGTTCGTACTATCTGTTAATCTGTATTTAGCTCACTCCTTTTGCTGTGAAGAGCGGTTAAAGTCCTCGGTTGCGTTTGTACGAATGGGCAGCCGAGCTTTATGGGCGAATGTCAGTCGAACAAACGTGAACCGATTGCCACGATCCATCATACCGTGTTGATGGATTTAAATTGCCTATAACTTACACCGTTACCGACTGACTGTTACTTCTTCAAGTTATTTAAATTGTTTAACGCTTTGTTTATGACCTGTTTCCACGGCAAATTAATTGTGAATTCTTTAACGTATGGAGTAAGATATATACTCATTTAATGAGACAGTCATACAAAAAGTATTTCTGTTAAAACTTTTTTAATGGCCAGTAGTTTAATGACCTTTTAAGTAGACGAAGATACAATCTACTCATGTGAAATTAATTTTAACGCGACACTATGCTTAATCATTAGTTTACCGTAATACGGTACTTTACGAATTAATTAACATGCAAAAATTAAACGATTATAATTAAGTTAAATGTCATATTGTACCTCTAAATATGTTAAAATGGCGTAAAAGCATTTTGAGAAATACTGACGTTTAGGAAACTCGTCAGTCGTCGCATATTATCGATTGTGCATAATTTAGTTTACACAAAATTATATTGTAAACAACTAAATATTGCTAGTGCAGTGTTTGAACATATGGAAATACTTAAATGTATCGTTGTTCGTTCGTGATTCCGAAGATTAGCTAAATAATAATATTAGTCCTTCAATCACGACTTAAAAGACCATAAAGCCTTCTTACGAGACAGGTTCCGCCTAGTGTGAGAAGTTTTTGGCAATTTGTTCTTAACAATATATAAAACTAGGATTTGTTCCAAAAAATGTAAGTTTGTGTAAATTATTGTTAATTGGACCTTTAAAACAAACATAAAATAAAGATTATTATTATAATCAAGCTATAAACTGAAAAAAATTGGTTTTCAATCATGATCAGCATCCTTGTGCCATAAAATAAGCGCAGTGTCATTAACGTGTAATTGAATCATAAAACAAATATTTTCCCTCTATAATAATAATCATCAATTTAATTCAATTTTAATGTAAAACACCATTTACTTTGTTTGCTTCCGACACGACGGCGGATGTGTGATTAATGAATGGCGGCTAATTACTTTGGCCGCGGTGCGCAGGCGCAGCGCCGACAAAGGCTTGCGCGCACCACGGGGGCACACTTCTGTTGTCATCCCGGCTAACTTGTGATCGTATCCTGCATTACACCATTCCTCTTGCGTACCTATAATGGTTTATTCTTCACTATTCTTAGATGAAGTACACCCCATTTTAATAAATAATTCACTGTACTGTAGGATAATTTATTATTAAACTTCTGTTTAATTATATATTTCAGAGGATAGTTAATAAAATACAATTAATTGTGTTAGGATGAAATTGTTCTATAGGGTTTATATTGAAGTTCATTATTACGACGTCACGCGTCGGTTGCTAGGTGCTAGGGATGACGTAATTACCATCTAAAACAATAAAATGTTGATTTATTTTTACATAACATTTAGTATGGTTTGTTTGAGGTGGACATTTTTTGCCAACATTAGCAAGTCCATCAAATTAATATGTATTAACGGTAGTATGCTAACTACCATATTAATCCTAATTCACATGTTCTTAATTCACTGAATAATTAATTCATCGCTTCCGTTTACTTTTACCAACAACATATATATCTATGTATAATTTATTATATTTCTGCCGAGCTTATAATTTACGATAAAGTCGAAATTCATATTGGGTGCACGGCTACATTAATCTCCTAGGCTGTTACCGTTACTCCGAGCTTAACGATAAGATATGAGGTGGACGATCGAGCTATTATAATGATCCTCATCCTGTAATAATAAAGGCTATTGTACTACTAAGGATTATTATGGAATCGTGTGAGTGATTACTTTTATTTTTATGTTTTATACAGCTGGAGATAATATTATAAAATAAGAACCAAGTTGAGTTTTGTCTGGGTTTAAAGTACTAACTTTTAAACTATAGGGTTGCATGATTATAATAGAAAGTAACAACACGGGAATTAACGCGAGCACAACTTTATTAATTTTTGTTTGACGTTTCGACCGCGTTACACCGGCCGTGGTCACAAGCAGACCTCCCTAAGTCTGCTGAAATGTCAAGCCAAAAATCTGTTGTGTTTGGGTTAAAAGTATGTGCTACAAAGTCTTCATTAGTACCTATATAGTCATCCCACCAATACAGTACAGCCCCCTTTGACAGGTAGAAAAATGCATATCGAATAGAAATAGAATAGAATGATCCATGTTTGGAGATGACATAATGTTTGGACTATGTTATCGATGACATTTGTCAACACCATATATTTTTAATTCTATTCGATTTCTATACGTCAACCGTTTGCCACTTTTCAAGGGTTTCTTGTCATACAAGTTCTGGTGGAGAATAAATCATCTTATGCTTGTCGAGCTATGAACACTTGAACAGGTCATGCTACTGTCTAGCTGCACTCGGTGATTTTTCTCGGTTTTCCTGAGTATTCGACTCATAGAAACGTAGAGATCGTAACTATACTAAAACAAGCAACTCTACTTCAGGCGCACACACCCTTTTTTATCATCTATAGTGTCTCACAATAACGGTATCTCATATAATATTTTAGTGCAGAATCCGCAATAATATTTTAACGAGCCTTTCGCTACCGTAAAGCATATTTTCAGATAAGGCTCGGACAGAGACTCTAATTGCAATTTTAATTGCCGCAGTCAATAGAGCTTAAAGTGTGAAGCGTTTTAATGGCTTCAATTAAAATCTCGGTTTGCTTAAGACTTGTGAGGAAAGAGTTTGTTTATACTGAAGGTGTTTGGTTTTGAAAGGATAATGTGAGGAAGGAATGTTATTCCATTATAATGTATGCGTTTTGGTGCGACGATAGGTACTGTTGCCGCGTCCGCTCTATTATGCTTGTGTCGTTTGCAGTGCAAACTATCGAAGTTGGGAACTATTGATATTAGGATTGTAACGAAAGCAGCGGCTTTCAAACTGAGCTCAATAATTCCTAGATAACAGTTATCTGGATTAGTTGGTAACCCAGATACTAAACGCGCGGTAAATAGTCACCCCAATATCGTCACCAACTAGAGTTTCACCTACAGCGACAGTCAGTCTTTGTAATCATCAATCGATTTTACTAAAAAAACCTAATAACTTAATTAGTTACTTGCCAGTTTTAAGACATAGTTGCAAGTAGCTTTCACATTGAGTAGGTATTAGACTCTGTTCAACTAGGTCTATTGATTGTAGGTGTAATTTTTTCGCTTTGTCCTGAACCAAATTTCTTAAGCGACATTGTCGTTTGGCAGATAGGCAGGTATATCATTATTCACAATGTTCTATGAATGTATGAGATCGCGTTGATAATTTATGTTTTTGCTGCGTTTATTAGATAATAATTGTTAGTACTTAATCGGCCATAGTAATTGCGTTTAGAGAGCAAATGATTAACGATAATTATTGTATGACGTCACTCATTAATACGCAGAATGACTTCTGTGGCTTGTCATTTGATTGCAAGTCGTTTGTCACTAGTGTTTCTTACAATTACGTATTTTTTATCGTTAGTTCGATAGTTCCCATTGCTTGTGAAATGTCATTTAATAGTCTCTAAAATGTTTTCACGATTAAATTCCATATACGTCTGGTATTTGTACAATTTCTATTTTTACTGTTTTAGTACTGTAAGTTATGTACTATTGGTGTGTTAATACCTACTGTCTTGTGATAAATAGCTATCACGGCTTGTTAGGTTAAACGTCAATAATGTAGGCAGACATCTTTTAAGTCACCGTTTACTTAAGGTGAAGGGTGACATCGTAAAACAACTTAAAACATGTTACAATTCCACGTGTCTCGTAGCACAGGGCGCGCCGTACTTCTCGGAGCTCATCATACGCCCGTTACTGATAAGTTAACGTTACTTACGACTAACTGCTCGTGTATTAGCTAACTACAGTCATTACCGAATTAACTGCTGCCTTAACGACTAAGAAGCTAACGAACTACCATACACGCCGACTATCTCTAACAGTTTATGTCCTTAATAAAATCATACTCCTCTAACTATGTGGATACATTGCAATCTCGGAGTCTTGTTCCTATTTAACATTTTCAGTCCTTAGCAAGTCCAGGGAGAAATTATTTATTATTTGTCAAAACAAAATTTTGAAATCTATACGCACTGTGATTGTATATTTTTGCACATGTTTTATAATAGTTTGACCGAAGCTATTTAGGTCATGCTTTTTTTTCGAACTTGTCTCTTTCAGTTAGCTCTGAGGGAGCTCTTACTGCTTAACCGGGTGTTTGGCGAGACCTAATAAAAGGCCTCCAGCCAGGCTAGTTCATATGCTGTGGAAACTGAAATAAATATTAGTTCTGTCTGTGGGCTACATAGCGTATACTTAGTAAACATATTAAGTTTATTTGTTGGTGTCAGGCTGACGAAGGTATTTAATACATTATAGTATTTTACTAACGGTCTTACAATGGTCACATACATGGTTTTAATAAGTAGAAAGCCCAACATTTGAAGTCTTTACGTAGCTCTGACTTTAGAGGACACAGTTAAGAATACGTTTAATTAATATATCAGACAGGACAAAACCTACTCGTCTATTTTCGCGAGAAAGGAGGTTTCAATTACAAACTTTTTAATAAACGTAAATCGTATCCACAGATAGCATCTACTACAAGATGACATCGTTACGACGTCGTTTATAATAAAGTTTGTAAGGTAACTCCCAAGCCGCGCATATAAAACGTGCACATACTTTATCAAAGTATTTAGTTGCGCACATTCTAATAAAGTAGACGTGCCGACTGGTAAACGCTACTGTCCGACATAACACATAGACAGAACATGACGTAGATAGAAAATTACCATAATCAAACTCGTTGGTTGGAATAGTAGTTACCATAGACTAGTAGAAGTTCCTGATGGTACTATATCTTTTGTTATTTATAGACATCATACAAAAGTTATAATTAAAAACCTAGCCTGGAAGCCAGCCTACGTATACTGGATGCTTTTAGGCAGTTGGCCTAGTTACGAAAGTGTTGACTGACCTATATTTTCAGTATGGCATGAATAAACCTCGCGAGACAGGCTCTCAGAATAGTAAAATAGTCTATTATAGAATTAAAATGACACGGCCATTTGTGATTTTGGTTTAACATGAAATAAAGAAAGTTTATCTTATTTATTTATTTATTTTTATTTATTTACAACTTTGGAAGACTAACAGCTAGAGCAAACAGGAAAATTAACTAAATAGTAAACAGACAGCCAATTACAAGTCTTCACGTATAAAAAACAGTACAGATATATATCCGTGAAACGACGAAGTGTTGACAATTATATATGAGTGACTTTAAAAAGAAATAATAATAATAACAATAAAGTAGTTAATTAATAGTTAAAAAAAAAAAAAAACGTCATGTGATAAATAAGTATCCCAGTTGACTACCTATTTAAGTGAAAAATATAGAACTTAAATATCTTCTGACGGAGGATACACTTGTATTAAAGGGATCAATATCGCGCCGCTTGCACACTTTGTTAAAATGTCTGACCGCTCGCACAATGTACGTATTTTGCCTATAATTAGTCGAGGCTCGTGGTACACATAACGGTGGATAAAACCTGGCTGACGGTCGTGGAACGTTAATACGAATTTTTGATAACAACTCCGGGCTATCGATGTCATTGTTGAGAATCTTTAATAACAGAACACAGTCACTGATATCGCGACGGTTACCAAGGGGTAGTAAATGAAACCTTTTACATAGGCTATAATAGTTTGTGGATTTGTATGGAATTTTTTGATGAAGACATAAATATCTTATGAACCTCTTTTGAACATTCTCGATACGGTCAATGTATTTGTGGTAGCGGGGGTTCCAAATTTATTATGCCTGTATCTAACATGTGGAACCCAGTAGGCTTTCTCCTTTCTGATATATAAAAAAGAGTAAGACAATCTGGCTTCCTTTACTTACTCGAGTTACTAAAGTTTTAAAAACATTGTAATCATTGAAGATTCTGCGCAACTGCATTCAATATAAAAAAAACAGAAAGCTATACTAATAAAGACACTAAATGCCCCTCAAGTCTTAAATCACAGTTGCAGTGCGATTGAATATCTTTTCCAATAAATCAAGTGAACCAACAAATAAAAACGCTCTTCGTCGTTCGTACACATCTTCGTACAGTCAAGTACAATTAAGTGAGTGAAATGAAGAGTCGCCGAGCCATCCCCGTGTGACTTCTACTGGTTACAGGTACAGTCGCCGCCGCGCCGCCTTAGTCGCTAGTCGCCACTCTCCGCCACGATTTCTCGTGATGTCCACGTTACTGCCGCTACTTACTCTCGCATGCACCTCGTTAGGCACCATTTACGTACAATAAAACGATTATTACGGCCGTTAGGAGTATCTTTAACCTTGTACTCCGCTTTTACCATTTATAGACTTGGAAACGATGAAAAGCACTTTTGTGCAGTTCTACGGCGAGGAAAGGGAGCATGGCTTAGGCTATCTTGATTACACTTGTGTGCGAGTAGTTAAAGTTGCCATTAATTAGAGAGGCTAGCTTAATAAGCACTTAATTTTTGAGCTTTAGGTTGCAGACTTGATCTCCTAAAATTAGCAGTTTCAGGGTCTGCAAATAAAAGCCAGTGCGTAATTATTTTTCAGAACTTACATCATTACCTAATTTCAAGATTTGGTAAACACAGTTTGTGTATAAATACCAGTATTATAAAAAGTGAAACAGCAAAATACGACATAAAAAAAATATTATGACGAAAAATTCTCTAGAACTAAACATAACTGATACATCGCGAGACAGATTACAGTAGCGGACATTCATGGAATCAAACGACCTTAAAAGCCTGCAATCCTCGCTCGTTTCACTTCATTTGCACCTTTAAGCGCAATCAGGGACAATGCACATTCACCAGTATAATGGTATTTGATATCAGAAAGCGCATCTCAGCATGGAAAGCGCTTCAACCCGTTACTAGCTGCACCCAGCTTTCCAATCGCGCCTCCAGCTAGACCCAGCTTACACCTGCCACGCATTTATCTAAGCTTTCTATATCCACGCCTACTTTATGGACCCTAATCTCTTTAGATTGGTGCTAAATTATTTTACTTTATTAACAAACAGTAACATATTGGGCCTTTGCACGGAAACATGGTTTAACTTTAAATTAGTTTCATGTGATCAAAGCGTTTGTAATGGTATTCAAATTAAAGGTACCTTACGAGTATAGATACTACTACTTATATATCATAATGGTTATTGTTTATAACGATTGTTTGCACAAATCGTTTATTTCTTTCCCACACAATCTTCGCACTCGATATTGTGATTAGTAAAACGCTAACTAGATACTAAATGTTTCCTTTGCTACGTATTTTTAGTATCGGCATATGTTTGCAATTTAAATTACTTCCTACTTCTATATAACAACAAAATCCGGTAACGACCTCATGCAAACAAAGTTTTTCTTATCTTAAATTTAAATTATACAGCTGTGTGATCTGAAATGTGATTTCTTTTTTATTTTTCTTGCAAATGTTAAGACGTTATGTTTGGTATAATGTCGTCAAATGACCTGTGCTATAAAAAAACTGTGCAGAATTCTTTACATAAAATTGATCGGGATAATGATCAGGCGTCATTACGTGGTACGGTAAAAAAATAACAAGATTTTGGCATGAAAGCGAGAAAAAATGTCGTCAATTTCGAAATACAAAAAATATTGTAAATGCAAAAGTAGGGAAAGAGGCTGTTTGTTGAGCCGGTTTTAAAAAAAAAATAATTTCAGTATTGATAAAGGTAGAACAAGTAGGTATCATTGGAGTTGGCTGGTAAGTTTGCTACTTAAGAGTTTTGTGTTAAATGTTTTCGTATCAACATTACTTAGCATTCGCAGCAAAATAATTCCTTTAATGATTATTGATATTCGCGTTCGCATTTCTGTTGAATGCCAAAGTAAAGTCCGGATCTAAGGCGTAATTAACGATACGTAATCTAAGGTATTGATGATGATAACTATTACCAGCTAGACGCATTCATGCGCGACGACGCTATTTTATTTATAGAATGTTTTAATTAGGGTTCATTAGACCGGGAAAATTACTTATAGGTACTCGGTTTTTTGCTCTTTGTAGAGCTACTTAGCACTTAGTGATAAAAAATTGCATTACTTATATAGCTTCTAATAACAAAATCCATTTATCCATACAAAATATTAAGTACATTAATCCCCAAACATGCGTGAAAATAGTGTAGTGTTCATCAATATTGCATTAGTGAATTATTATCAGCTAGCGTGTAATAGTAATTCGATATTGAGTAATAAATAACCAGTATTTAAATAAAATAAGTAAAACAAGAAGACGGTACTGACTTTTATGTTCTTACCGATAAATAATATTACGTAATAAACTAGATCGATCGTTAGATATTTGAAGTTGATGTAGATTTATATGATTAGCGATCCTCGCGCGCGGCGAGATCGATGAGGCGGCAGAGAAAGTTATTTATAGGTTCAACAACTGCGTTTTAGTGTACGTAAATGATGCAGCGTTACTCATCGTATTGACATCTGATTTGGAACACCTGGTACAAATCCAACTGGTACAGTAAACATTCAATAGTTACATGAACTCTCTAAATTCTAGAATGATAGTTCAAATCGTGAGTTATTTACATTTAAATACCTACTTCATTATAAAATATCAATGCCCATATTAGCAGATTGTGCGATACTAAAATCTGATCAAAAAACATTCTCCACGTTTTTGCCGTGGTCCAATTATTTGTATTCGATATTGTTTTATAGAAAAGAAGCAGTTACTATTACAGAAATGGTCACGATTGGCGATTTCGGATACACCAATTTTGGCAACGAAGACAGTTTCGATTTTGTCGATTCCAAAAGTCTACCTACATATTTATTAGGTCTTGTTCACTTAACTTTCTTTACCGACGGAGGTAACACGTACTTGACCACAAAAATTGCAATCCTCCATGGATGCTGCATGTGGTTTGGCGAAGCATCGATCAGATCTCGTTTGCTCAGCTTTCTTGGTATAACATTATCGAGTATCCGCGGTGAAAACCATTCTTGTATCTGTAACCTAGTGATATTTAAAATGAGAGGTTTCGCTGTGGTTTTGTTTCATTTGTGAATTGATGTTAAAATGAAATAAAAATGTATGTAGAACTAAGCCAAAAAGAAATTAAGTACAGCTCTTAAGCGCCGTATGTTTGTGGGTTTATATAGATTTATTTAGTTTTATTTCATTGGCCGCGTAACCGGAATATCGAAGTGTAATTCTCATGTCGATGTTCAATGCAAACTGCGATTTTGTGAAGATAATTAAACCTACGTTGATTTTGTTTTGTAAAAAGCCACGAAAATCGTGCGTATCAGGAATGTTACGGATAACAGGCGCGAATAAACTTTCTTATATTAAGACTGGAACAGTTAGTCTGAGATTAAGATTAAAGTGTTTACGTTGTGTTCAGTGAACAATCACACGACGGTAAACTACACCTAAATTGTTGCGCACCTCTTTATATTGTTAACTCCGTTAGGTGTGATGATGTTGTTATATTTTTAATCATAAATACCGTTTTGATGTAACTATTGCGGAGGATATTACTTTTGTGCTATAAAAACTTAAAACTATAATTTCATATATTAGCGATATTGAAAGCAAATGTCTTAAAAGGAGGTCATTCTCACAGTCTCATTTTGCGGATACAGTCCGGTGACCCACTACAAAAAATCTTGTTAAAAAACTAAATATTTACGTGTGGTGGCCAAACATGGATGTAATTTTAAAAAACCAGCAAGCGAAAAATGTGAAGCAGAGCAAGTGAAGTTTTAACTTTTGTACAACTATGTGGGGTTAATTTTAATATAAATTAATTAGGAGTTATCCTGGTCAGATATTAAACAAAACAAGTCCTATAGGTATAGAACTCGGAAGGAGCCAAGAGAATTTTTTGCCGAGATGGCACCACGTAAATCTGACGAAAATCTTCGAGGTAGACATGTAATACTATTGAAGTCAGTAGATCATCATAATTATAAATGATTTATATCTGTAAATAGGTTCGCACAAACACTTTTACAAGTCAAAATTCAATAAAAATATCAAATAAAAACTAGATGGCGTCGGCATTTCCTAACTGACTACCTCTGAGAAGAAATGCCGACACAAACTCAGGGGTCAAATATATGACAGATTAACAAAAGAAAATGTGTATGCTGTAGTAGGTTCACCATCGACGAACGCTAAAGGCTCAGGCGACTGAGGTCACTAAACAAGGTTAGTAAATCATAATAAATAGCGTGACAGAAAGTAGACTGTATGTAGTGGAGTGATGTGTGCTAAGATCCCTCCTCATGTAATAACATGTGGCATGACAGTAAGGAGGCTTTTAGCTAGTGTCGATCATGTGCATGTAAACACATCGTAGCACCGGTTCTGTTGTGAACTAAACTGATTTTATATCGACGTCTCTTATTAATAACGTTGGAAAGGGATAAATAAATGCAGTTCTGTAAAAATAGTCTGAACTATTGAATTTATTTTTGTGTAGCAAAAGGATTTGGTTTATTTGACAATTCTTAAATTTTCTCTCCCTGTTGTTAACTTCTTTGTGTGTAGTGTACTTATATGTGCTTGAAGTGTATATAGTATTCTACCTTTTAATTAAACGCTTTAAAAATCAACTGTAATTAATTACAGTGTAACTAAAAAAGTCAGAGATTTTGTTTTTCTTCACGGCATCATTTTATTGAGGTGGATAACAGCGCCATTCGTCTCGTGTCCTACGCCTGCGCGAGCGCACGTGTCGCGCTTAGTTTAGTGCGCACGCGATCACATCTAGTGTTTACACACCATGCTACCTCAGCAAGGATGGTATTTATAACTTGCGTGTTCTATTTATATACTTGAGTTTTTTTGTAATACTTAAGTATTATTTAATTGTTGCATTTGAGTATGGCAAAATACCAGAACCTCGTGCTACCACCGTTGGTTAAAAAAACTCAATGCAGAAAATTAAAAAAACAACAAATGTGGTATCTATATAATAATTTATAAAACTCATAGGTATGACTGTACACCCCAATCAATTCATTTTACACATTGAAAATAAACTTTATCTGTTTGCAATAAAACTATAGGCTGTAGTAAACTTGTACATATTTAATGAAGAATAATACAAACTATTCATTATCGTAATATAATCTTATTTTCTCCAGCCAGTCATTTCATACGGCCCACATAAAACCGCGTATGACGAATTGACGATGACAAAGCCTTTCATAAACGACATAAGTACATTGTCTATAATGTCTATGACACACGTAGACCGTAGATGGTTAAAATAATACTCGTAATAAAACAATAGTATCTTTAGCAGCCGAGTCATGCATCCATCTGTGGTCATTTATCGTGAGTGTCACGTGTAACCCGCATACTACATGCGACCACTTTCTATTTTATTTTATTTCATGTCCATCTACCAGTGTCTGGACATTTATATCTTTGTCGGGGAGAGTCATGCCCGTTTAAGGCTTCTTTGAAGATTTACCAACTCGGTTGCGGGTTACCAACGATGCTTATTTTGGAGTAATTTATTGTCATTTGAAATGAAATCATTTCATTTATTTCAACAGCAAAAATGTACAGGTTTCTTTTTAAAATAATATTGCACGCAAAAAAATGTATACCGATATAGTATAGGAACATTAAGTTATCAAATAATTGACATCAAATATTAACAAAACAAATTACTCTAAAAAAAGCAACATTGACAGCTCGCAACCAAGTATAACATCTTAATAAACGAGGGTAATGAAACCGTATTCTCACTTTTTTATATTCTTCTTATTGGGAAGTCGTAAATTTAGAGATTACATTATGGTGATATGGTGCGGTCTGAGTGCTAATACAAGCGACACGTTAATTGTCAACACGCAATCAGTGTAAAGTGTAGTTATCAAGGTTGCTTTCTTTGTGTGCTCTAGTAAGAACAATGTAGGACTACATCTTTGTGGGTTGATGGCGGTATGATTATATGGTAGCTAGATTAAGCTGTTATTGTGCTAGGCCTACCAAAGTGTCATAAGAAATACTAGCACAGGCTTACAAGTAACTATAAAGTACTACAGATATATTTAGATTTATAAAGTCAGAAGTTACAATAAGCACTTTATCTTCTATATATATAAAATTTTCGTGACACAGTTTTCGTTCCCATACTCCTCCGAAACGGCTAGACCGATTCTCATGAAATTTTGTGAGCGTATTGAGTAGGTCTGAGAATCGGCCAACATCTATTTTTCATATCCCTTAGTGATAAGAGTTTTTTACCTGAAATTCACGCGGACGAAGTCGCGGGCAACAGCTAGTATTATTCTATTATGCTTACATAGGACACCGAACTAATTAGCATCGATGACTTTGAAATTCCTAAGTCTGATTAGACACCTTCTTACCTAACTTATTGTTAGTATTTAGCAAATTAAGCAGTAACTTTACTAATTGGGTGACTGAATGGTATATGTAATGAAAAACACATTTGATAACCAACGTAAGAAAAAAGATCAATAACAAAGTCACAGTACTTATTTCAGTTATAAATCACTGTAACAACACCCTTCAAATTAAATTTAAAACATTAAACAGGATTTACTAAATCCCCTTTTTATTGTAAGTTACGGCGTCAGTAACACTTAAAATCTTTTGACGCCGACTATTTATTTAATTAATGTTATGGTGGCTGTCAAACTTGTCTACCAAGAGTACCAGGGAACCATGTTATATTTAGAGCCCATTCAATTATACACTGCAGAAATAATTGGTCTCTAACGTAGGCTAGATGGACGGTAATGGTGAAGTGATGCCTCCGACAACATGCTTGTTCCTCGCTTTATAACTGGAAGATGTTTATTGTGCAAAGGAATGTAGCTGTCGAAGTCTTCTCCTATAAAATTATTCGTAATATGACGTAGTCACGTAGAGGAAACTCACGGTTGGTTCGTTCAGCGACAGACTGCATAGTATGCAGTGCATACCTACTGCAGTTTGCTTGCATAAGAACTGAAACGACAGTTTCTTTAAAATGTTTACCGTGTTTAGCATATTAACAAAAAACTCATGCCTATAAGCCATGCAGTACACGGATGACAGCTATAAAAAAGGTACGGTTTTTAAACCCTTCGCTTTCAAGTTTCTAAAGCGTAACATAAAAGTGTATACGCGACAGTAAAAATGTAAAAAGTCTATTGAGTTAGTGCTCCTACTGTGTAATCATTTCATAAGGTTCTCACTATAATGGAATAAGTAATCTCCAACATTTTTGACCCAGTATAACCAGTGAGCACATAGCCAATGACACGTCGCTTTTTCTTGTATTATTATTATATTAACTCCACCGCATCTAAATAACTGATAAACTTAGTCAGGGGCCGATTTTTTTGGGTTTTACAGTAATATTTATGTTAATGGAATTAAAAGTAATTGAGTCATGGCATATATAAATATGATATTCATTATGCAAAACAAGTCAAGGCGTCAGTCGTCGCGTCTTGAATTATAGTCGTTTATTTATTGTAATTGATATTTTAATACCCTGCCAATAAGATAAAGAGCTTTCAGAGAAAATAAAAAGGTAATAAACACCTAAATGTTTGTGGCGTTTAGCTTTTATTTTAAGTTTGTAGTCTGCTTTAAAAGTAAAGTATGGATTCTGGTTTTATTGATTTATTAAAGTGCTCATATACATTACTATTTATTGTAAATGCTAACCGCTGTTTCCCATCTCATTCTACGGAAACTGTTTCTTGTACCCGGATGAAACGTATGCTATGCCCTAATCTACAACTGATTTACCTGTATGCCAAATGTCCCCCGCTTAGTACATACTTTACGCGAACACGTGTTACCTGCAATTCTATATTTTTTGGGTAGTTTTGAGATAATCGTCAATAAACGAAATTCTTCATTTGACTCTACTAAAATTGTAGAGCAGTGACGCACCGATGTATGTAGCTTCGATTAAGATTAGCGACTTATGTATATTTATTGGGTTGCAACTAAAGGATTTAGATGTGTATAATTTAATCACGGTATCAGCATTCAGGGTCATCAGAGGTTGGTCATAATTTGGTAAATATTTAATAGAAACCAAAAACTGGGCACACTTCTATGTTATGGATAAGAGTATTTTATACGCTATCTATCAACTGCATAATGCCTTTTTTATTAGACTACGAGTATCAGTGTGGGAGCTTCTGTATATAAGTGCACCCGCAATGACGGACGAATTCGCGGTACAAATAAAATAATCCAATAAGTGAACTATATTACATATTTCTGAAAGGTCTCCAAAATAGTAAAAATAAACTTGTATATCAGGTCTTCTGAGAACTGAAGTAGTTTTTATCCACGTCTATTAATACCGCACAGTGACGAGTCCGCAGGATATCTTCACGCATGACTTGGTGAGAGGTATGAGATTGCAAAAAATACGACATGGTCATCGTTCGCGGAGTCCTCGTGCTTTTATTACGGGCCGTCTACTCTCGCGTTTTAATCGTAAATAGAAACACGACGAGGTTTCAAAGTGCTATGTGCCAGCTATATAAGCGTTATATTATGCATACGCTATTAGCATTTGGATTAATTGTTAACGTTTTGGTTATTAAGAAAATGGTTACGACTTATTTTCTATTTTTGCTGCATCTTTATGGTAATGCTACTCTAAAGGTGCGTCCACACTTGTAACATTTCAACGAACATTCCTCCGTAACATTGTTACGCTTAGTGTGGACGTGATTCTGAATATTTGAAATGTTACAGGTAAAAACGCACCTTAATAAATAGTTTGTATTAAACATAATTGAATTGTATTAGATATACAATCTTAAACAGCTTACACTTTATAACATGAGAACCACAGATACGTTAGGTCGTTTGCCCACATTCAATAAAACATAATTCATCATTTCACCGTATTGTTCACCGTTTTACCATGGTATAGATTATGGCAGTGGATTGAATGATACTCTGCGATACATACATTCATATTGTTAATCGTTTACATTGATTTTTTTGCGAGTTTCATAGCGAAAAACATCATTATTATATACATTTCGTGTACATATGCAATTCGTTTGTAATTTTCTTAGGTACGCTTGGCCTTATTGCCTCTGCACTTTAATACTTTTTTATTGATAGTTTGCAGTTTGCACCGCCACAGGCCACTGAGGCTTCAATATGCATTTTTTGCACACCGTCAAGCCGCGCAAAAAATAATAGTTATTTCACTCGTACAGCTTTTAAAAAATAGTACCATAGCTTCTCACGAACTTAATTTCCCAAGTCTTCTGCAGTGATTATGTTAGTAGTGTCAGGTAACACATGGATTGCATTCATTAAATATTTGAAGAAAGAACGAGAACACATTTATTTTTAAATGTAAGACAAAAGCGAAAGTGGCTTGGGTGAAAGGATTATGTGAGGTGCCCGGTAGCTTTTACTTGACGTTTGGATGCCACCTATCTTAGGGAAAGGGAATTAGCACCGTCACTAGCAGTAAGTGTGAATGGAGAAAATTACACATGATGACGTAATCCTATTAAGAACCTTTAAGCAGGGACTTGAAATGTTACTCAGAACTTCGTTATTACTAACTTTTAAACTATCGTGTTGCATGATTATAATAGAAAATAACAACATGGGAATTAACGCGAACACAACTTTATTAATTTTTGGCTTGGCCTTTCTCCAGTGGTGTTCTCCAGTAAACACCGGCCGTGGTCATAAGCAGACTTAGACTTAGAGTCTGCCTGTGACCACTGCCGGTGTAACTCGGTCGAAACGTCAAGCCAAAAATTTATTAAGTTGTGTTCGCGTTAACTTCCTTATTTTTGTTCGGATAACGTTATAAAGTAAAGTTACAGGTCCTAAATAACGTTATCGAACAAAAATATTTTTTTTTTTACGTTTCAACTCCCTGCCTATAAGTAGAGGTTTACGAAGTTACTTACTTATTTTAATTAACCGTTTAACTACGCATTCGTCTTGTCCACTTGAAATATTGATTATTCAGGTTCGAACGAATATAATTATTCATTGATAGCTTAGAGTAGTAAGGCTATAATTATCTGCTAACATCTTAATACAGGGTTATAAGATTGATTTACATGACATATAGTATCTGTGGATTGATTGCCTGCAAATTGATTGGTTCATTTTGCAGGGTATTTTATTCTTAGTTTTTAATCCTTTTTAAGATTTTATACTCTATATTTGAAGGGCAGAACTTTCATCGTTATCTTAGAAGGCATTACGATAATATGGATGTCGTGCCGTACCAGATCAAGTCTTAGATGAAAGTTGTAGATCATTGCGGCAAAGATCAAGTACAGTAAGGTAGGAAGGTACTTTATAAAATATGTTTGAAACACATGTACCTATTGACAAAATGTATTAAAATTGCAAAGCGCCTTTCTATATCTTGGACTTATGATCTAACGTTGTAAAATATATGAATGATGATTTATTTGCTATCGATGTTGTTGACATCCTACATAATACCTATAAATATAATGTATATAAACAATGGATTTACGTGTTTTCCTTTAAGAAATCGCTCACTGTTGAGTAATCTAGTGTACAGATCCTTCAATAGTAATAACATCCGTGTGAATCAATCACTGAGGCACACAATGGTTACCTACATATTACCAACAGACAGGCTCTACCGTCTATTTTATTTACGTAAATATTAAGGAAAATCTTGTTAAAGCTCATGTCTGAGATATTTTGTTTATCATCTATAATACCTACCCACTTTATGTTTTAGCAGAGTGACTACAGGTTGACGCATGCGTCATGCTCGTCATGTCGTTAAATAAAACTGAGGCCTGCCATTACTTTGTATTACGAACAATTTTAGGACCTCAAACGAATTGAGTGGCAAGGCTGCAACTTCATACCGTGAAATACTAAAAGCAAAATTATACAGTTGCAATTGTTTTGTCGCGATTTATTGTGGAAATATAAACAGAATCACATCGAAAAACGACTTCTAGCAAAAATATGATGGCAGATCTGGTAGAACAGTTCATTTCTGCTTCTATATCATTTAAGTTGGGTTGTAATTTTGAGGTCCCATCTGGCCCTTCGCCAATCAGTTCACCTCCTCACTGCTTCGATGATCAAAAAATCAATTAAGAAAGGTGTAAATTAATTTATTTGTGTTGTTTCAGGACAAGTGAGCTAGTAGCTCTGGTCGCAGTATCATGCACTCTGTTCCTCTTCCTCCACACGCGGGACCTGAGCACCAAACTGCGGCGCATTGAGGGCAAGCTCAACGATGACGTCACCGCCTTCAACCACCTCACAGACAGTTAGTATTCCTTCTATAATGTACGGTGAATGTATGTGGGAATTGAGAAAGGTAGATTAGGCATGTAAAACGATGAATTAAGTATTGTATTATTAATTGAGTAAAGTATTATTATTATTAATTGACAAACGTACCTGAGAAAAGTACACAAGATGGGGTATAGTTTACTAGGGGTTAAGTTTACTGGGGAACACCATTGTCGACCAAATCGGGGATGTCTCGGAGAAAGGCCAGCGAATATTTACAAAACCGAAGAGCATGTATGAGAAATGTGATGAACGTGAAGTCGAAAACCAGGTATGTCATTTGAAGATATTTGGAGAATGTAGCGACATTGTTAGGTAAGGTATATTCATATCTACCATAAACAAAAACATACGGAAAGCTGCGGTACTCGTGTTTTTATTAAGGTCATCAATAAAACTTATTTGTTTAGATTTTAGGAGATTATGAAACTAAATTATAACATATAAAACGTTTAAACATAAATAAATTAAGTTATAAAAGCGCTAATTTAATAAACAGTTAAGTTACACACACATGCCATACTCTATACTTAATACATAGGTACTTAATTACAGCGATTTATAATAACATTTCCCAATAGACACGAGTTTAATTACTCTTTCCATAAAATTTATTGGTTAGTTCAAAACATTGGGTAAACAGAATTCATGTAATAATGCCCTAACAATCGCCTATAATTAACTTTGGAAAGTAGTTTTACAACATAAATAAGCTCAATAATTATCGTGGAACGTCTTATTTCCTTCATTTAGTTCAATACATCGAGCTTTTAGTGCATACACGTCAAGCCTATTAATCTAGTCAGTAGATGTATTGAAGATATTGCCTAGGAAATGACTCAATCATTTCGCGATTCTGTCTAGATAAAAGCTAATTGGACCTGGAATTTGCAGCGGTGCGTTTGAGATATCCATGATCAATCACTGAGGAGGCGTTAGTGGAAATATATTGATCATGCTCCAATGAGTAATGATAAAGTAGACGATACATATATTATAAATGTATGTATGAATTATAACTGATCCATTTCTTCAGGTGGAGTTAGAAATAAATTAGTTTAGGAATGTTGTATACCTAATGATTGCGTTTCATTTCACATTACCTGAAAATACCTGTGGATAGTAAATGACATAGATCGACTATCGATCGTAGGTAATGATAATACACACAATTTACCAAATAACATAGTACTAAGTACTTATTTCTTCCTGAAATGCATGCAAGTATTATTTGAGAAGATTTATTTTAGCTTTTTATTTACAAATATCGTGATAGCAAAAAATCTTACTAAGCTAAGCAATACTATATCGTAGACGCTCGTAGGTGTATGTTTATCCTCTTAAAATGCCCACTTCCTATTCATTTAAATTCACACAATTAATAATCCAAATAGCTCTATTGTTTGTAGTAATAACTACAAAAAGTTATTCGAACCTATACATTATTTTATTTCTGCAGCGCGTTGTAATCGTGTTCGTCTAAGATGTGTTAGATAATGATACATGAAATTCAATTTATTCTAAGTGTTTAACATACGAGGACGTAAGAACTAAAACTTGCTGACAGTTCGTGAAATGATAAACAACAGCTCAATATAATAATAGGTACATATATGAATATAAATTTAACACCTTCTAGTGTGTAATTGTAGGAAGATAAAGTCTACTTCACACGGCACTTGAGTTGCTGTTAAATGTTGCTTATTATTTGATACGACATGAAAACTTTACCAGCGTTAGTATTACGAAAGTTGAATGTTTCTAATCGTGTAGGATCTAGTTAGGATATTCAATTGTCTAGCTTACTAAAAACTGTTGGCTGATATGTAATTATGGGTAAATTTCACTGTTTACCACTGTTAATGAGTGTTTTTTCGATCTATTATACAGATATTAATCGTGAGTAAATATTTCCCCTCTAACTAACACATATGATGAAAAAGCTTATTAATTTTTATAGGTAAAGCATCATCAAAATGTATTAATTCTTTGCAGCAAAGGCCTAAAATGTTATATACCTACAATAAGAATTCAACTTGTAACTTAACGAACGCAATTTCTCAAACAACTCAATTAAGATATTTAAATTATAACCCTATTACACGAACCACGATTACACATAAATTGGTTAAATTATTTGTTTATGAAATTATAGGTATTTGAAGTCTCGTTTCGGGCGAAAATTGCACGAATTACTATTACATGTTAACGCACAGCCACACACACTTTGACACGCACACGACAGACTACGTGTGAGTAATATCTACAATTCTAACCCCACATCCATTCAGTCATTTCTCATTTTAATTAACCTGACCATCCAACGGAAAGGTGGGTGTACTATATGTGCACCTCTGCCTACCCCTTCGGGGAATACAGGCGTGATGTTATGCCAACGAAAAGGTGTAACAATTAGTTTTACTTCAACCTGCAAATAATTGCGTTATTGGTCCAGCTGTCGATTCTGAACCAATTATTATCAGCAACTGCGTTTGTTATAGTACAGGCTGTTTGTAATTTAACTGCTCCCAGCTCCAGTTGTAAATCAAAGGGAACACAAATCTCTTCTTATTTTATTGTTTGCTTCTCGGGCGTTTAATGAGCGCTCATTCGTTTGTAATAGTATTCCGGCCGATAACGATCCAGTGACAAGTGAAATATATCTGTGCAGTTAATAATGACATCAACATGTATATGAGCGTTTTCAGATTTAAACGAAGCAATTAGCAAATGTCCATAATGTTTTGATTTGTTCAAGTTTATCGATATTTTTAAATCAGAATTTTTATTCTGGTAAATAAGAATTTTATGGGAAGTCATAACAATGACAGTGAAATAATATATGTTGTATGTAAATATAATAGTTGAGATTCCCTTTTTCACTTTACTATGCGTGTAGGCTATAGGTACACAGTACACACAAAACTAAATAGAACAGTACGATATTTGACAATTCTTTAGGAGCGGAGTAATATGACTGAGAGTAATATGTCTGTCCAACGTTTTCACAACAAAGGGTAAATTCATTGAGTACAACTTCAAGAAACTAAAGAGCTATTTGTTTAGGTGGCAACAGGTACCAAAGCTATGAAGATATTACGAAGAAATCAAACGAAATTGGGTTAAATTGGAAAATTGTGGTCAGTCAAAAAGTGCGTGACGTTATTTCATTATGCATAATGCGGGCCTATTGTCTGTCGCGTGCATCAGCCGGGCCCATGGCATGGCGGGAACTCGTCCAAACTTTCACTGCTAAGAAATAAAAGAAGAAAGAACGTTATGCCGTCTCCGCTCGAGATCCGCAGCGATACCGTTCACTAGTTTCGTACCTTATTTTTACTGGGCCCTCAGTTGTTGCGGTTTTTAAGTAATTCACTGACCATTATCATACAGACCGTTCCGTGCCAATGATTTATTCGATCAGTTACACAATTATGTAAATTACGTTTATTTGCATCTCTGTACACTGCGCCGGCGCGTGCTTTATAAGCCTTTCATAAATTTCTCGCCTATTCCTTTTTTTTTCATTTCAATGAGGGTTAAGGTATCCGTTATAGCCGCAGAAGCGTGTGGATGTTCCCACGTGGTGATGGTAACCGCAGAATGCATTGGATGGACATGCTCATGCGCAGCGCACGTACCACCGTCGCACCACTTCCTCATTGACTGTTCTCGATTCCAACGATTAGGCTGAGGCAAGCGTACAAGTGTAGCGTAAGCCCCCGAGCTATTTATTTACAGTAAGAATTATATAACCATGTATTAACAGCATAGTTTCTGATATAAAACAGATTCCACGTGTTACTACCTCGTAAGCCGTAGCTTACACTCTACGCAAATCCAAAGCTCCGACAAACCTATCAAATAATACCAGCCTATTCTTCGTTCAACAATAGTTCCAAATATATACTCCGAGCAACATAGGTACCTTATTATTTGTAGATACAGTTACACAAGTACTAAATCTACATAATTACAGTAAATTAAATTTTAACATTAGCGAATGCCTAATAGTTATTAAATTATTGTATACACGATACTTAGCGCTTGTACGTGGCAATTATCTGATGATTGCCGGGCAGCGTCGGGGCTCTGTGTCTGTATCGGTCGGTGTAAATTGCCCCTTTT
Organism: Abrostola triplasia; assembly: GCA_946251915.1. Lineage (NCBI taxonomy): Eukaryota > Metazoa > Arthropoda > Insecta > Lepidoptera > Noctuidae > Abrostola > Abrostola triplasia. The sequence goes on from OX276433.1 coordinate 7,668,947, forward strand.
GGTTGGTTTTACCCTATGATTCTGTTGTATAACGCGGGTCATTATGATAATGAACGCGGTCGTAGAGCTGACCAAACCGTGAACGGTTCTTGTACTATTTGTGAATTTGTAAACACAGTTGGAGCTTGAGCAAATAAGGGAATGAGTTGTGGTTGACGAGAGCTTTACATGCCTTAGGCTTTGTGAATAAGTTATTGATATTACGGTCGATTTAGGACCACACTGCGCGATATTAAAGCAAATTATTGCGTTCCACAGATTTAACTGCATGTCGGTCAAGACAAAATAGTAGGGACGCCTACTGTATCTAAAATTCTAAAGTAAGGATGTTAACGGTGTCTTGTATTCTCGGCTGCAAATAGGACCACCTACTTGAGAATATAGAAAGGCATTAAGCCTGGGAATTATTGAATTTATTTGTACAACCTACTATTTATTTGTTCAGATAATAACTATGCGAGCGTTTGTGTCTGTAATTAGCCGTAGGCATTAAGTTAGTATGAGTAGTTACAGCTATTTACGATCTTTACTCTGTCTGATGTTTCATTCTAAATATTCAATAGTTGTCGAAGTAAAGTTTCTTTAGGATTTCCTGAGTCCTTGAATGTCTCATTTTCAGAAAAATATAATCAACAATTGGTTGTTGATCATATAATGTTGTTTTAATATTTTTATAGTTTTGTGCTGTAAAGAGTACCTTTGAGTCGTAGGTCTCGGTATGCATACCTTTAATGGCCAGTAAAGTGATAAGGTGAAGGGTCAAGTGACAGTCGCTGCGTGTAAAATACTGATTCAGCCGCATATGGTAAAATAGGGTCCCATTAGGAGAGGCATAAATAGTGAGCTTCAACATATTAAAAACATAACATCACGCCTGCATTCCCCGAAGGGGTAGGCGAGAGGTGCACATATAGTACACCCACATTTCGCCAGTTATGTTTTTAAGTCCCAATGTAATAGGGGGCGAGCCTATTGCCATCAACTGGGCATAAATCTAGACTCCGAGCTGCCACTGAGAATTACCTAATGAAAAAACCCAGTAACACTTTGCCCGAGCCGGGATTCGAACCCAGGACCTCGTGCTCAGCAGTCGCGCTTAGCAACCACTAGACAGCTTCAACATATGATGGAACCAAAATACGTCACTCTAGGCAGTCACACTCCTTACAGTTTTAGTTGACCGGCTTATTTCTACACCTCGACATGAAAAACAAATAAAAAACAAAATTAAGGCAAACTTAAAATATTTTGTGGAACTTAAGCACAAAAACTCCACTCTAAATGACATTAGACCTACTTAACTCGAAATTATCGTAGTCATCATATCGATAACAAGATAACATCTTAATCTGAGACAATAATAGCTACGTACCTACAGGCCCCAAAATTATATAGATTATAAATACATTGTAGATTGTACTTACATGGTTCTGAGTGAGTACCTCGTTAGCCGTTACAGGAGAAAGGACGGAAATGGACATATCATCCATTTGTAACGGGTCATAATCACCATGTATCACTGACGCAGGCAGCTTCCTGATAAAGATGAGCTTCGAACTCACTTGATGGAGGGGACTGTCGCGCAGACCTTGGAGAGAACGATTGTCTTCAGTCTGCGATATCTCCGTTGTTCATTTATTTGGTTTGTTGTAGTGTATTTTCCTTACTCAATGTAATTATGTTTCACTAGCTGCGCCCTGCAGTGTTACCCGCTACATTTTTTCGGGATAAAAAGTAGCCTATGTGTTAATTCAGCTACGTACATATGAAATTTCACCAAAATCGGTCTAGCCGTTTGAACGTGAAGAGGTAACAAACGTACAAACACACTCACAAACTTTCGCCTTTATAAGATCAGTGTGATGTCTCAGAAGCAACCTTCAGAAGTAGGTTCTGGCTATCATTCTAAATACCGTACGACGTTGGGTTAGTTTGGTTAACTCATGACCTAACAACTTTGCGAAGCACAAGGCACATTAACAACAGCTCAACCATTATCAACTTTGCGTCAAACCAGATAATTTTTCTAACAGAAAAATCCAATTAAGTTTTTGCCCGAACGCCGACAGCCGAATAAAGAAATCCACGTTAATGCCGTACATAGAATTAAAATGAAGTATAATGCCCGTATTCCACAGACGCAGGAGGGCAGACGGTTATATTTTATGATAAAACGCGCGTGCGTGAACATTGCGCGGTCCCGTTACCTGATGTTGCGCTCTACATTACGATTTATTAAGTTCTGTGCATTACAATGCGCGGTAAATAGGGCTCGCCCTCCGTACGTGCCTTATTAGCTCCAAATGTATAGTCAGAGCCCCGCAATCAACGCCAACGTACTTGTAACTACCAATCAATGGACGTTTGACGAATTTGGGATTGGATGTCGAAACCTTCAGCAACAATTCAGATAATCTTACTTTACCAGGGTCTGAGCTATCTGATAATATTCAAGATTTATTGAATAGTTCCAAGTTTAATGACTTCGTTCACATTGTTTCAAAGTCTATTGTTGTTTCAAGGAGCCAGTGTTGAGAATAATTTAATTTAACTTCGCCGTAGTATTATAAACCCCGGTTATACACGTGATATAGAGATTACACTCAAGATTGTCGGAGAAACAAACAAAGGACTTGATTAGTGATTATAAAATGACGTTTGGTTGTCGCAAAAAGGGTTACCGCACGATGACATTGAAATAAGGTAATTATGTATAATACGGAATAGAGGACATCAAATGCGATACTGTGAGTAAATCACATAATAGTCGATGTTATTACTTTAATTGTACTTACAAGTCCTTGACGCTGTATTGTCAACATGTTTAATGTATCACTCAGGAACTCGTGCTAAGAAATACTGAAAGGATTGAACTAGAACACTTAAGTGAGTTTAAGGCAAAGTTTATCATCTGAAAAATACATTGACAAAATACTAACAAAATTTAAAATACAAAACCAACTAGAAATCAATATTTTTGCTCAAATTTGCTAGACATTGAATTCCCTACTTAAGTACGACCACACAAAACCAATAAACGATATTGAATTCTGTGTCGCTAAAGACGTAATCAATCATCTCTCAGCTGGATAAAACTGTAACAAAGCTGTAAAAAAAGCTAATACAGTACAATTGCATATTCTATAATGGTGTGATAACGGGGCGTGGAGTGTCATGGTAACAGTAAATATGAACAAAAACACAACATCAAAAACCTTGTGATTGTATATTTCATTGTGAGCAGGCTGAAAAACGTGACAATATTTGATATGATGCCAGTGTGTTATGGAAAAAATGACAATGAACCGCTCGGCATAAATAGACATATTGAATATACCGTCTTTGTTGTACTGACGAGTAGAAATAAACGGGACGTGTTGACTTTTTGCTGGCTCTACTTGTTGTGTAAAGGTCAGTAAGCATGGAGGATTGCTTCAACTGAAAATATTCCACTAGTTTTTTAAGGAGCTACTTTTGATTTTTGTAGAATAACAGTATTTCATTCGAAATTGTATTCTTGTAGTTTAACACTAATTTAACTTAAAAAATAACAATCAATTAGCATATTCAACTCTAATTCGAAATAATTAATTACAAAGAAATTAAAAACCAAACATGGATACAATGATAAAAAATATGAAATGTCAAACACTGTAGAGAACATCGCTACAGTGTTGCTCGGTGACGGCTGGCGGTGGAAAACGCAGCGATGCCTAGTACACGCCTCCTAATATGACTGCTCTTCAGTGGCTCCAATAGTATCGAATAAGACAAGTAGAACCAACTTAGATACCCAATACTTAATTGATCTAAAAATATTATTTAATTAAAGGAGACCGTTTAAATGGTAGATTTCTGCACAATAGTATGCTTCTTAATCTTATGGGTTCGGTAAGAACTTGGTCCTCTGTTAAAGTCCATAAAGGTATCTAATATTCATGATAAGGCAGTCACCTACACTGTGTAATGCTGAAAAGTCGATTATTTACAAGTAAATATTTTCAAATCCTATATCTGCAATTCTAATGAAGTGATAGTTTCGTCTTCAACAAAATTACCACTTTCCCGCAAATGACCGTTTATAAACCCACACCTTAACTAAGTGCGGCATATACTCGAGTACTATCGCTGTAACCTCTTCTTATATGGGCATATAATAACAGCTGTGGCGTGGCATGATGTTTGCGCCTGTGTACTGTAATTGCCAGCGTCTGATCTGGTCCGGAAACAAATAAAAGACGAACACGCTAATTCCATAGAAAGCTTAGAATCGTACAGCTTTCATACAAGATTACATGTTATAGATACCGTGTTGCTATTCTGTGGATCGTTTGTGGTTACATATTGTGTAATGATTTAATTTGTGGGCTTATATCGAGATTCCTCCGTGGGAAGAAACTATCGGATTATGTGCGAGTCTATTCTACTTTCGTATTTTAAGTGATTGGGCAGTTTTCCTTTACTTTTATTTTTTTGTGTAGTGTTTTGAGTACCTACTCTATCACTATTTTCTCCCTCGACTGTGTCTTTTGTAGTTCTTAGGGTTGTTCAAGAGTATTCTTACTGATTTGAACTTGAAGAAATTAATTATTTATAATAAACCCATGGAAAAGGAAAATTTTATAATTTCCAAAATAAGCATTTCCTTTCAACATAAACTGGTTTTCTAAAATCTGTCACATCCATTAATTTGTTAAGTAAAAACAAAAACCGCTTCCAAAAGGTCAGCAAAGAAAACATTTGTTCTAACCTTAGTGCGGACACAGGAGTCATTACCGCACATAAATAAAAAAGTAAACAGGAAGAATTCACGCGAAATGAACGGTCTTAGAAAAGAGAAAATGCGTCTTTTTACAACCGGTGTCGCAACTTAAGGAATCTAGACAACTTCATACCACACTTCCTAAATTGGAATTGCATATGTACATTCAAAAACCAGATTGTTACGTACTTCAAGCGACATATCAAGCATATAAATGGTAAATTTTATTGATAGAAAGTCCCATAAGGACGATACAATCGACCAGTAAATCATTTCTGATGTGATCCAATTTGCATTTCATATTCAGACAAAAAATGTGAAAGTGTAATAACAATGCATAGATACATTACCATATGTGTGAAATAATACCCATTTAATAACAGTGGGAATATTATTCACAATCTCTGTGTGATTATGCTTTGCCTACTTTCGTTGACCTTTGTGACAATACACCACTACACAACGTCGCACAATTACTGAACGCTTATTAAACTTAGATACTCTTACATTTATAAGTCGTAAATAATGCCAGTAGATGTATGTGCGCCAGAGATTTACATACATTCGCTCGCACAATGAAGAGTATATTACTGCAATAATAATGTCGATATACAGTTTATCATTAGCACCATTTATCGATTTGATTAGCGGTAGTTTGTAACTATTAGACACACACAAACACAAGCATTGCAAATGAAATTGTGTCTTTTATGTAGTTTAACGTCAACGTGTAGCCCTGTGAATGGTTATAGGCTCGTAACCTGTTCACATCGGATTTATGGTGATTATCGAGATCTGAATCTCTTAATGATCCCTTCAGAATTTTAAGGCTTCAACAAGCAAACAGTAAAGAAAAACTTCACTTTTTCTTGCTAGATTCCTTGACATAAGCCTTTCCCATGAGGACAGTAAAAAGCTATCAACAGAACTTGAATAAATAAATGGACTTAGTGCTACTAAATAGTATTTGAGCAAGTTCATTGACACGCAACAGCCGCCTCTAAACTCTCGCCCCGGGGTCCCGGAAGGTTTGTCGTGACTCCTTTATCGTCCCGACGCCGGTACCATTGTGTCAGGCCAACCTGAGGCCAACCCGTACATGGTCAGTGTACAAGCGCCCAGTGTATTACGCCATTAACGTTATGCACAAACTAGCCCTGGAGTCCGGATACGCTCGCAGAATATGAATTATGTTTAGGGTCAGTTAGGTTATTGTTTGTTGTCCGGCTTGAAATAGTTTACGATAGGCAAGATTAGAACCTGGAAGTTAGAGTGTGTGTAGAGGTAATGACCGTGAGGCGTAGTCTAAATTTTGCGATAGCTATTCCTTTTGCCTATAGTCCAACACCAGGCTTTTCTTCTGAATTGTCCTGTTTACCGCAACGAGTAACCAGTCTAAAGGAATTTTTGCTCAGGGTATAATCAGGGATTCTTTATTATATTTGGGATACCAATTTAGTGAGAATGAGAACGTCTCGACAAGGTGAAACGATGACCATATCAGATGCCTTTGAGGTTCGTAATTGTAGACTATAAGCACTCAGAACTACTCGGATGCTTATTAACTGTGACAGGTCAATGCTACGCTATGCGTACTTAGTCATTAATAAAAATAAACTATTTTAGAAAACATAAAAAAATATTTAGAGTTAGATCTCTTACCTAATTAGACGTAACATACCAAATAGCTCATCAAAACTGAAATCCTACTATCCTACTAATATTATAAATGTGAAAGTTTGTGAGTATGGATGTATGGATGCGTGGATGTTTGTTACTCTTTCACGCATAAACGGCTGGACCGATTTGGTTGAAATTTGGTATGTAGATAGGTTATACCCTGGATTAACATATAGGCTACTTTTTATCCCGAAAAAATGTCGCGGGTAACACCGCGGGGCGCAGCTAGTATTATATAATGACAAAACGACGACGGATCATAACAATGTATCGTATTCATTCGGTCACACCCTAATAGATGCGTTAAATCGCATACTTTCGACCAATCGTAACAAAACAGATCACTTACATAATCCACTTTCCTTAAATCACTAATTTATTTGAATGCGTAACAATTCGGTTTACGTAACTATGACATTTTGTTAAATCTATTATGGGAGCTGGCGAACCAAACTAGAATCCAGTTACGTAAGTTTATGTGTTATTATTTATGTAACATTATAACGGGTATTGATCATCATCCCGCTCGAATCGTATTTCAGCACCTTTTTGGCGTCGATGAACTGGAAATATGAAATTCGGCGAAGATGCATGCAGTATACTATGGCCGTAATGACAGCACGTTAGCATTTTTAATTTCCGATAGGCTTTTCACATCAGATTTTTTGCAAATGTTATTGTTAAAGGGGGATAGTAGTTTATTGTGCATTGTAAATGATGACATAGGCTCAGATAAGGAAATGAACATAAACTCGCAATAATATCAAAATGTATAGGTATAATATAGTAAGTAAAACAGCTGTGTAGTGTGTGGGGAGAGCATGTGGAGATAGTGCTCTTTCACCAGTTTAATTTATTTTGCGAACTCACACATTGATTACTTTCTCAAATGAGTTAGCAAATATGTCTTCGCGATAATAAACTTCTAGAAAGCTTTTGTTCATATACAGAAATAAATGTTTACAGAAAATATTTGTGAACAAACGTTCTAAATTTGTTTATGTTAGTTTACTCAGCTCGGTTTTCATCAAGTCGTGGCATTTCAGCACACTCAACAATAAACAAACATCCCAATTCATTAGTGTGTAACTACATTAGCGGGATGCGAGCATTTTCAGTTGCAGGCACTAAGTCCCGTTCGTTTGATCTTAGTTCAGATTGGAAGCGATTGGAAAAGACTTTAAAGCTTTCACGATTTAGTAAAATTAGCGCACGAAACTGTTACAACCGTTTGCCTACTGTGCAATATATTAATATAGGTACTTGTTGTTCCCATGTACTGTTGACTAGAACTTCGCGGCCCTGGAATCTGTGGTCGGTGTACGGTACAGGCCGCGGCGAGTCACGCCTTTAAATGTCATTACCATGGAACAGTCCCGTGAAATCTCATCGTAAAACACTTCACTTTGCATAAGCACGTGTCGCCGCCGCTCGCCGCCGATTCCCAGAATGTTTGTTTCTTTTATCTCCGCCTGACGCCGTGTTTGCAAATTGTGTAATAACATGCCTGTTACTTCAGTGGACGGTGGTCGGTGGACACATTATGCCTTCACATTATCTATGCGAAGTTTAAGATGTGACCAGATTGTACTTGTTAAGCACAAACGCAGCATTATTTGTTTAAAAATACAGCTTATTTGTCTCGTGTTTGTTATTTTGTTTTAGTGGCTTGTTGAGAAAGCAGTCGATTTTAAGCTTTCACACGAATACCTGCGCTGTCTCGTTGACTATATAAAGATCTTATGAGAATCTTTTACTTAGAACTAAGGATATGAAACCTTTGTCAATACCTAAATTATTATATGAAATTTTAGTTTGGTAATAAATCAGACTGAAGAATGAAGATGGCATATAATATTTTAGTTTTCAAAGTAATTACAAACCTTACCGATAGTTACTGCCTTTCCCTCAATATTATCTCGATGTACCAGCAATCACGCCTTTCATACCCATCATCTATTCACTTCATCAAAGCTGTCTATATCTTTTCGATCCTCTATTGGTACAAACACGAACTTGCAAACATTTCTTGGTACTATCACATTTAATAGGTATTGGCATTCGCAAGTTAATTCTATTCGACAAATTCCGTACGTTCCGCCGCGACTTTGTTCTGCTGCCTGAGTACTATGATTCAAATCAGAATTCACGATTGACTTAAGTAAAGTTGACCTCTAAGAAAATAAGAGCGGCCAGGCGTGCCGGGGGATAAAATCTATTATTAAAGCTTTCTGAGAATAAAATGTAGCAATTTACTTTATACGGAAATCTGTACCTGCGAGAATGTATTGAATAGAAGGTCGATGGTCAGATGTGGGGGTTGATTACCATCTCTTTCGCACGTCAAACAGACATTTCCTTACTCGCCGTTAATTGTGAAGTATCGACTCTATAAAGACCAACATACAATCAGAATGGATATATATAGCCAAATCGATGATGATATAGTTAAAAATATCAACCTTGCCAGTTATCTAACACTTTTATTCCATCTACTTTTGGTGATAGTTCCCCACGAACCATTTTTATGTAGTTTCCAACAAAAGTATGCGTCTCTAGTTATGTACTGTTCTGCCAATTAAAATATGTACGAGCACTAGATAAGTAAACATTGGCAGCATGACGTGGAGGCGGAAACATTGGTATTCCACACACTGCACACTGGTGAGTTACCCCATCAGTGGGCTAGATCGGCCAGTGGGCTCCGTCCCTCGTTAGCGGTGACCGGGTATCGCTTCACCAATCTAACCTCGGCTTTATACCTGTGTAGCGTGTCTTTACCTCTTTAGGTTTGAGAAAACATATATACATTTAATCATAAAGATTGTTATTCATGATATTTTCGGAATTTCAGAGAGACGTAAGTGTGAATGTTTTTTACTCGAATTTTATTTGTGCAGGAGAAAATCTTATCATATATCAACATGGATTTCGACATCTCGATACTTCAAAGTACACAAAATTCTACCATGACGTCGAATGATGTAATTCTCCTAGTTAGCCGCCCATCCCATATGTCATCGTCGAAATATCGCTGTCCATTAAAATGTCATTACTTTAATGTAGACAGAGCATGCTTTTTACACGCTTGTCGCAAAAAACACAATTTTAATGCTCTGTGAATCACAATTATTTTTTGTTGAACTATTGTATTTGCGACGGACATGAAATAATGTGCAATTTAGTCATTATGAAGAGTTTTAAGGAATTAAGTCGGCTTTACTCGCGAGGTTAGAGGTTCCTGAGTTATGTAGTCGTTTACTGGCGTCTCGATATTTTACGATTTATTGTTTGATACGCTTATTTGTTGTTCTTACATAAACATGACGTGGTATAGTAAGTATCGATAGTAGAATCGATTGTTTGCACATTTTTGTTATCAAATCCTGTCATATTTAGTAGTTTCAGTTATCAAATAACATGTCGTTTAAAATTGTTAACTAACATGTTTCAATAAGGCGCAAACAGTGTTATATAAATACACACACGTCGTATTCAATTGACATCAGTTACCAGTCCAGTAACCAAACAAAAACAAACAAACAGCTGGTTTTGATTGTAGTTCTTTGTATGTTATAACAATCAAGTTAACAATGATGCAGTCTCAATACTTCGTTACTTTGACCAATGTCGCTTCGCCCTACATAATGTTTATAAATACGTACTGTTAAGACTGGACAGTTCTTAGGGACTATTCTGGTAGTTTTAAAGTTAGTCTCTCAACTGTATTCTTGTAGTATATCACATATTGATGTTACTATTAAATTATAAGTGTGGGGCGACGTTTTTTTTTTTTAAAAAAGTTATGAGACTGCCTTGTTGGTCTAGTAGTTGCTAAGCGCGACTGCTGAGCACGAGGTTCTGGTTTCGAATCCCGGGTCGGGCAAAGTGTTACTGGGTTTTTCCATTAGGTAATTTTTAGTAGCAGAATGGAGTCTAGATTTGTGCCCGGTTGATGGCAATAGGCTCGCCCCCTATTACATTGGGACCTTAAAACATAACTGGTGAAATTTGGATATGTGCACCTCTGCCTACCCCTACGGGGAATACAGGTGGGATTTCATTTTGTTATTTTATTCCTACTACAAAATTTGCTGTTTTATATACATGTATACAAAAATTGGAATTCAGATGACAGATGAATAAACATGCAAACGAGGCAGTTAAGTACCTAAGCGAGCTATAAACATAACTTACCTATATGCCAGACTTAGATTAGCACCTTTAAATAAATTATATTAATGTAACAACCAACTTAATATTTAATAGTGATCAACGAAAGTGATTCACCACTCACATTAATCTAAACATCTAGTACACATGAATCCTTTAAAAATGCAACTATGTTTCATAAATAAAGCCATAAAGATGCAATAGACTCACATTTTCACATTTACGCGTACGACGCCCTAGGCATTAGACTGACTGAATATGCATTGATTACACGATACGCTTGATAATAGGCTCCCACGAGGATTTCTTGTTAAGGCCTTTTTTAATAGCCCTGAAGATCTTCCATTTAGATATCACCTGAAGGTTGTTCAGTGACAGCCGCTTGAGTATGCGCATAATTGCAGATCCGCAACTTCTTAGCAAGCACCGGAGACGGAGAGAAGTAAAAAGATAATTATTCTATCGCCATATTTTTCCATTGTTAAAAGAGATTTATATTCTGATTCCGAGAGTAATGATCGTTATTGTGTATATCGCCCGCAATTTAACGGATACTGTTTGCGTATGTTAGTGTAAAAAACGAGTTTAATATGACTTCATAAAAACTTAATTGCTAACTTGGAATAGATTTAAAAAGGGAGTTGGTGCGTAGTAACCGGTCGCCGGGCATCCTGTCAGTTTGCCCTTATAAGTCCTTAACAAACACTCAACCGCCTTCGAGATGGGTATTGACTTGATCAAATACCTTTTCAGATTCAGAGACTTTTCAGAGTTAGACATAAACTAGGCACATTTCGATGGTCCTAGAGATTTTTTAAGTAGTCAAAGTAACTGTTTAGTACTAGTATTATTTTGTTTGCCTTCAAGTCATAGTGAGTCCTTGAATTAATGTACAATTCATTGGAGAACATATAGGTACAATTACAATAAATAACGCACTTGATACAACATTACGTCAACACGATATTAACGTCTATTGTTACATATAGGTTGGATTAAGATTCTTTAGAAAGCTACATTATTTTTGGTTGTCTGTAAATAATTCCAACGTTTACTATGTTGTAATAAATAAGACATTGACAATAATACAATGTCCAATCAACGTAATATTTGTAAATGGAGAATAAAACAAAGAATTCATTGTACATTTGTGTGGTATTGGCAAACCTATGGGCTTGTGCCGCGGTGGGAATATGCAAACAATAATCTTGAACTTGGATGCATAAATAATGGCTGCCACAGATAATTCGATGCTGGATACGATCTCGAATGGCCCGCAGCATCCATTGCACTTGCGTCTACACAATGTAAGGGATTGAGGCCGGGGACTGTTCCTGTCTAGATGTCTGTAATGCGCTTGATTGTGTAGTATCCTCGAGGATAGGTCTGTTGGTACGAGTTAAATGTAAACGGCTAACAAAGACGGACCATACTTGTGTATACCGTGGCCCATTGTGTACAGAACATTAGAACGATATCATCCTAACGCTTTTGTACACAATGGTCCACGATAGAACTCTTGAATTGTTATCGCACGATTTATATAAACACAAAGATTTGTTTTTTTTGGCCTTCAACTTTAAATGGGCACTTTAGTCTGGTGGTCTAGTCTCATGGTAGGAAACTTGTGCGTGTGTGACAACTTTGTGCTTATGAAGTCATTATTTGTGTACATGTAGGTACTGCTATGCACGATACAACTTTTTACATAAGGCAGCTAACGTTACAGTTTGAATTAGGCTCGGAACTCGTTTACCGTCGCTACCGGGGACACAGCTAATAGTTGCTTCTATGTTAGTAAGAGAAATTTTAATGTTTCAAGAATTTTTATTGACTTTGGATAATCTAGTACCAGGCCTTGCTAATAACTATTCGGATTACGATGGATCTCGCCGCCAGGTGATAAATAGTCCAAGATTCATGACCGGCCTTTTCTATATTTAGCTTTGTTGAAATAATCCTGTAACATAGACATTAGACATAAATGAGTACGTCAGTTGAATTTACTATTAGAAATGTAATGTATGTGTTATTCGTGAATGGCCTAGAATTGACTACCCCCTTCCCTCCCGGAAAATCCAGAAGATTGGCAGCAGCGTCTTCTGTAACTTTACCACCAATACTGCGACCCCAAGCCGCTTGCCAAGCATACGGACTATGGCACCCCCCCCCCCCCCCTTACCTAAGGGGGAGGCCTTTGTTCAACAGTGGACGTCTTTCGGCTGATGATGATAATAATTAATTAGTAACTTGAAGAAGTTATTAGATAACAAAATCTTTAGTCTTGCAACACTGGTATTTAACCCTTTAGGACTACAGATAGGTTAGTAGGTACTCTCATTGATTACTTAATAATTAATGTCTCTTCAACTCAATTTTCTTTATTCAGCGTTTGTTTATAGAACTAAATTCATATTGTGTTGTATGTGACTACGGACATAGTGTTAAACACATTTTCCACTACAATAGGAAGGTCAACCAAACTGCTTGAAACAAAAGGTTTTTAAATAGTATTTAGATGTCTTTTGTTTTGATTTGACTTAGTTGCTTCATACGTTCAATGAAGTATGAATACGGTACAATTATGACAAATCAATATCATAATTAAAAGTAGTCGCTGCGCCCCGCGGTGTTACCCGCAACATTTTTTCGGGATAAAATGTAGCCTATGTGTTAATTCAGGTTGTCAGCTACTTCCGGAATTTTCACCAAAATCGGTCTAGCCGTTTGAGCGTGAAGAGGTAACAAACACACTAACAAACTTTCTCCTTTATAATACTAGTGTGATATTGATTTGTTAAGGTGATTTATTGACATTTACTTGATCTTGCTTACGTTAGGGATTATATATGTGTAAACACATAATTCTGGTGCCTTAATATTGGCTTTCTGCACTTCTTCATACGAGTTGAACCTACATCAAATTCCATACACCTCAGTGGTTAAAACGGGTCCAAAGTTTTCTTCGTGTTTAAAAACAAACCTATTGAATACCTCGTAGATTTAAGAAACAATTTTTTTAGAGATGTCCTCTAAAAAAATGGTTTCGTAAAGTATACATAGGTATTTACCAAAATAATTGCTTGGAATCTTCTGGGCTTCATTAATTTGTGATTAATTTTTTATGAAGGTACGAATAGTAAGAGCTGACGATACTTTCCAACGGATACAGTGTACAAAGAGTCCAGTGGGCAAACAGTCCGGTTCCAATTAGAAAAGTTAAAAAACTAGTCGGTACGGGGTTCACAGCGCGCGGGAGGTTACTCCTAACGACCGGATAACGACGCCTTCTAGGAAACTTTATGTAACATAATATGTTTGAAAATATTCAGTTTAATGGTGCTTATATAAAGCTACCTATGTAACGCGGCATCCTTTATAATTGAGTAATACTAACGTTTATTACTTGCAACATCTGTCCGTAGCATTCTAAGATCTTGGAGCCTGTAATTCAAGTTTTGTTGATAGCTAAATAAACTATCCTGGTTTTCTTGCCTTATTACTTATCGTGATTATTTTTTATAAGATAGATGAAAGCCTTTCATACAATTATTGTTGATAGATACGCAGCAATGTTTTATATTATTATTAAAATGAAGTCGATGCTGATCGTAACTTGTTTTGACGTTGAGAGATACAGTAGATTTTTTCCTGTATCGTATACAAGACAAAGGAAAATCATAAAAAAAATGTTTTTAAACGTCAAATTATATGAAGTTAGTCTTCAAAACGCCCGCCCGTTACAGCTTCCCAGGGGTAGAAGAAAATTGCAACAAGCTACCCAGGAGCACAATCTGATTTTGATTATGCATAGACACGGATTTAGGTTACTATTAAAAGGGTGCTAGCAGATACTTCGTCTTCAACCACAATCAGAGAAATGATAAAATTGGTATTGAATATTAAAAAAGTAATGGTAGGATACTTTTAATCCAACCACAGCCAGCATTTACTAAAATGTTACTAATACATTTAATGTATGTTAATGTAGACGACTGTTAAATTGAAAGACACACATTGTTTTATCACGTAATGGTTAATAGTAGTGTTAGATAGAAAATCTCAATTTTCTCTTGGTCTTGGGTCGGACGCCTGAAGGTATAAATTAAAACTGTCTGTGGTCTAATGTCTGTAATATCAGCTTTAAAAGGTCACGCAAACGTATTTAATCTACACACATCACACTAATTTTATAAAGACGAAAGTTTGTTTGTGTGTTTGTATGTTTGTTACCTCTTCACGCTCAAACGGCTAGACCGATTTTAAAGAAATTTGCTGCTAGCTGTCACCCTGGATTAACACATAGGCTACATTTTATCTCGAAACAATGTAGCGGGTAACACCGCGGGGCGCAGCTATATATTTCGGAATTAAGTTGATAACTGCTTAATTTACTTTTGTTATGATTCATTGTAGGACTAACTGAACTGTGGCGCAATTGCAAATGTTTTGTTGCGCTCCAATACAGAAATCTAAACTGAATTGTACAGGAATTGGGTCATTGTGTAGTTAGGTTTAGTAGACAACTAGACAGTATAGCACCGCTTGTAGCATGTCCAGGTTGCGCCACAGGAAGGCTCCTAACTTGCATCCCACTCGAGTCATGGTGCTATTTGTTTCCACATCGTTTCTTTGTCAAGTCTGAATTTTATTAGATTTGATTATCTTAGTTGCCATTTTTGCTTTTCACCTAGGGAACGCTATGCCAGGTAGATTATAAGAATCATTTGACTTGTTGTAGGTACTGTTTCGAAAGATCAATTTATAAAATGGATGAGTCAATACCAGAAAAGCTACTCGCGTCAATTTTTTTTCGGTAATTAAATATATTATACCAAATTAGATGAGAGACAGTGACTGTTATACATTAGTTGAGACTTACATAGAGTTTCCCAGAATTGCTTTTACAACATTAGTAAGTAGCGGAATGCTGTTGTGGTGATGATTTGCAGAACGTATAGTTTTTTCAATCCATAACCCATTTTAATTGGTTATTATTGGCGTAGAGTTATGCTGTGATTGGCGGTATCGTGATTTGGCTCGCGATCATTTCGTTTAAGTATTAATTTTCGTGTCAATTGCGAGTCGCGCATGCTCATTGGGGTCACAATACAAATGTGACGTCACCGCAACCAGCTCCCGCCGCCGGATGTGCCCCGCTACACTTGATTCGTTGTTCTTGTACTTTTTTCTTTAATATCATTATTACACATATTATCAAAGAGGCCGTCTTATTTATTTTCTTAGTTGCCGTTATCATTTGGAATGAAGATGTGGTTTTTATGAATCCATCGAGCACAGCCTATTAGTACAGTTCACGGTATAATGGTAACCAAATGGTTTTTGCTATATTTCTTTTCGTGGGTTTTTCGTAATATAATAAAGTGATTGTGGAGCAGTAGTGTTGAAAGCAAATATGATTTTTGATGACACAAAAAAATGTTAAAAGAAAACTGTTAGTATGGTACAAATTATGTTCTGAATACCTTTTTAAATGTTATCAGATTAATTGATTTACCTTTTTACTATCCAATGCAGCGCATACAAACTTTGTTCAGCCATTGTTACCTGCACAATACTTGTGAACAATCATCTAACTGTTAGTTTGTTATCATTTCGAATCTAAGTACATATTCTGTAGAATTTTTCGCTGAAGTCTCAGTTACCTCGAATGGGCTCAACAGCATACAAAAGGCTATTAGGAGGATTATTCGCTTTGTTACGGAGAAAGTTGTCAGATCGTGAGAGCTGTTAAGTGCTCATAATACATTAATTACAAGTGATTAATACTGCTACTGCTCTATATTTCGAGTGGTAATATATTTGTATGTGTTTAAATGGTGTACCATTAGCAGTCTTTGTTTAAAATGAGGGTATTCAAATAAGCTAGTTGTATGCCCGTACTTAGTATACGAGTAAGTAAGTAAGTTTCATTCATAGATCTACTTCTTTAAATACATATATCATACGCTTTTTATCTCCTGCTCCATTATCTTCTCTTACATTTAATTAAGCTATTTTTCTTTTATAGATTCAACCGCTGTGTTTAGTGGTGGTGTTTATTTAAATTAATGTCGTTGCGTATTCGGTACGGTTTTGTTCGTTTTTATTGTAGCTCCTTGCAGGTGGTCCACAGACCACAGTGATTGCGACGAGAGGTTCACAAAATTGTAACCGAAGAAAATTGCTTAGAGCTTGAAGCTTAAGATATTATTGTCGGTCAAAAAAATAACAAAAATAGTAATGGAATGGCAGATCAGTTCGTCTTATTTATTACCGGTTGGATCGACTCTACGCTCTCTAAAATAAATTAAGTTAATATCTATAGTACCTACCTATAGCTCTCACAAAAATGTATCGAAAGTCAGTGAATTACTTTGTGATTCGGTTACCTACCTATAATTTTCTTTCACTATAATAGAACGATAGCAATGATCAAATAATATATAGAATGCTAGGATTGTTTGCTGATTGTCAAATTATTAGATCGATGTATACCATCAGTGTGCAACATTTTCAACCGACTCTACGGAGATATCTATAATCTCAATTGTAGTTCTTGCTATGAAACTGCTTTCCGCAAATACAACTCTAATGTGTTTACAATGTCTTACGGAAAAAGATAAAATAAATAATAATGCATATGGATACAATAAATCACAATATATCATGGCTATGCATTAACCCCGAAACAGTGCTTTGACAACAGCCCCATACAGTTACGTACATCGTACAATGGCAGTACATTACCGATTTGTGAAAGACAATTTCCATCGGTTGGTCGTGCAAAGGAAATGCAATCTTGCCGATATTACTGTCGTGATATCAGACAGGAACGAGTTATTGTACCGTCCATGTTATTTACTAGTTCAGCTTTGGGTCGTATAGAGGAAATTTGGTTAACTATACATATTTATGTTTGTTGTGAGAACCATCTCTATTTTGGTTGACCGTTGAATTATCTGTCTAATAAGTTCTCAAAATTTTAGTGTGTTTGATGAGTGTTTTTTTGTGTCCTAAATATTGACGATAGAACTTTTAAATAAACTTAATGAAATCCCCCACAGAGACTGCACACACAAATTTATGTAATAAAGTACTGGCCAGTAAATTCACCAAAGGAAATCGATAACAAGATGCAGGATAAAATTATTCCGCTTCGAACATTTCTATTCGAGAATTCCTTTCGAATATTATAGACTAAAATGAGGCATTGAAGTTTGTCCGTGGCCTTCGATTTCGTAAGATCGTACCCAACGACGAATTAAACACCAATGTTACAAGCTTTTTAGAACATTTGTTACTGTAACTCGGAACTTGATGTATACATTTTTTGCCAACATTATTGTGAATCGGTAGGTTTTTTACCTCAGATGTAAACGCTTCTTAAGTTCCATAGAATTACTTAGTTGGTACGTAACCGGTAATTTTATTTCGTCCGATTAGTTCTAGAGTCAAAGCCCAGTCATCTAAACCACTAATATTATTGTACGTACCGGAAAATGTACTTATAATGTAAAACTGCGGTGGTGGGCCTTCAATTTGGAGATTTCAGATCTGAACTTATATCTATTTTAATGTACAAAAAATGTATTAGTGGCTCGTAGTAGAGTCTGGCTAGACCTATCATCATTAGCATTATTATTAACATATAGTGATTTAAACATTATTTATTACTACATGCCTGACTATGGTTTTCATCTATTGTTTACAGAATATGGTTGTCGTTATGCTATGTTTACTAAAACCTAGATTAAAATAGTTATTTACTTAATGTTGACTTTAATTTTCCGGTGCTTTAAGATACAATTTAGAAAATTATAATTATTTATTTAATTATTTGTTAGATACTGTGTGAAATGCGTCCCAAACAGCTAGCTAGCATGCGATAAATCAATGATACTTGAGAGCAACCCAATTAAATTCAATCTATAACACTTTTACTAACAATGTGTTAATTTGTTTTTTCATCAGGAATACCAACCGAGCGGACGGAGCCAGAGTATGCGTCTGCGCAGGCGTACAAAAGGGCTCTCGAAGCGATACGGAGGCACACTGGCGCCGTAAGTTACATTACAACTCACATTAAACTAACCTAGGGCTGCTACTGAACTTTCTTTAAAATTCAATTAAATGATAACAACGTTTTATTAAATACATCATCAACAATATTAGTTTTAGAATAACATATATTAGAGAAAAAATAATTATTATGCATTTTCGTAACCTATGACTTTCTTTTTAAGCAATAAGACCGCCTCTTACACTGTTTTTACTTTTTCTGTATTCTGTGTTTTTGGTGTGCAATAAAGAATATTATCTATCTATCGACTCTGAAAAGCTTATTAAAGCGTAATGTGCAACCTCTTTCCTAACAATAGGCTACCATTAAGCGTTCTTGTAAGTTCTAATGTTGAAGGCAATTTATATAAGAACGGTCAAAAAATATCATGCGTGACTGTGATTTAAATATGAATAATAATAATAACAGCCTATAACTGTCCCACTGCAAGGCAGAGGTCTCTTCTTGTACCGAGAAGGATTAAGCATTGACGCTAGCTCACTGCGGGTTGGCGGTTTCAGATAATTAAATCTAGGTTTCCTCAAATTCTTGTAACAAATTTTATTAAAACGATTTTAATTATTTGAGGCAGCCCTACGTAGTACAATTATACTTAGTTACGTTGAGTACGAATTTTTAAAGTAATTGTCTATTAACGTGTTATTGTTCGGCGGGACCCTCCCGCTTTGGATGTAATTGAGTTTGGATCCCTGTTATTGTGATCCCATCCGTCCACTGTACGTCCAAACGTTTGTGAATCAAATCAACGAAGAAAAAAAACGGTGTGCCCAATATAGTTGCGAGCCATTGGTTCGCCATCCGGGATGACCCATCCCTGGCCTAGATATTTATCGAGAAGCCGTAACATTTTAGTCGGTATCGGTATAGTCAAAAGTATGCAATCCTATAGAAGTGATCTAATTCTAATCATGACATTTCAATGCATAGCTCTATCAGAAAAACGAATGCTCACTGCTCAGTCATATGTATAATACGTAAGTTTATGAGCTGTCACGTAATCTAAAGCATTTCGAGATAAACTTTAAAAGACAAAAAGGACTTAAGTGAGACGGTATAAGGTTTTAATTCAAATATGTACTTGATGATAGAGTTTTTCCACATATTAATTAAAGCTCACGACTAAGTATGGTATATCGATAAGCTCTTATCCATGTCTAAATATAGCCAAGTGACATTAACAATCGTGTTTAAATCACTATGTATCTATAAATTATGTGTTTTCTCGGGTGATTTTTACACCTTCGTCGTCTTTGCTAGATATAGGTACCTATTTTCATCTTACCGGTTTATTACCTGCCTACATTACCAAGGAAGTTGTATTAAAAGTGTAGGCTGTCGTAATTACTTTATTGATCCGCCTATGCACTTTTCTACCATTTAACTATCTATTAATAGTCTGTAGGTATGTTACTGAGAAAGTTTTAGTGTTAACCTTTACATATCGTAAAGTTATTAAAATGATTATTCATAAATTTTCAAAGGATTTTTACGGCAAATTCAATACAGACTTTTCATTAAAATTATAGATTAATATTCTGGAACGACAATAATCTGATACCTATTGTAAATTGACTAATGCTGTTGCAAACTTTCTATTAAAAAAGTCGAATTATAAAGAAATGATTGAGCCAGTTCACGGGATGATAACATTTTAATACGTTTAATCAATCAATCAAATAAAAAAGGTTGTATGTATGTAAGCCCTACGAGGAATCAAGTCTTTAAAGGTGTTGTGTAGGATTTGACAATTTATTATGCTGTACTTGAACAATGACGGTACACACCTAGATAGTAACTGTATCTTTAATAAGGAAAAGCAATGAAATTAATGTTTACTTAAATCAGGATTAATAAATAAAGCTTTTGTCATTAATGCCTTATAAACTTTTTTATCTACCAGGAACGCAGCAAGCCGCAGCGCACGTTAGAGGCCGAGCCCGAAGACCTCCCCCCGCAGCCCCCGCAGGTGACGGAGCAGGAGTACGAGGACGACCTGCCGCTGCCCGAGCCCTGGGAGCTGAACAACACGGCCCGGGCAGGCATGGAGACCCTGTTCTTCAATAGGGTGCCCAAGGTCGGCAGCCAGACCTTCATGGAACTACTTCGTCGACTTGCTTTGAGAAATCAGTTTGGTAAGTATTTTTTATATTTATTATAATACATAAAATTTCGCTATTCCTATTGCAAAAGCTAAATTTGCTTTGCAGTGTATAAAGCTGCCTTTAATACAATATCAAATCTTCGCGACTTCTTATTTATCTCGTGGTTTTATTGAAGTAAGACACGGTTGCGTTACGTCTTGCGATTATAAGTTATAAAGGACATTTTATTGCTATATCAACTTATCATTAATTAGATATATAAATATCCAAAACATTTATAAAAGATACATTTTTATGTAATTTTGATAAGAATGCGGAATCATTGATGTAATTAAAATACTTATACATATCTACTTACGTCGCTGCATGCTTACTGATTTTTTAATTAGGTACATTGATCTTGGTATCGTAAGTAAACGGCCAAGTTCACTTAAAGCAAAACATTCAGCACAAATAAAATGCACCGGCAATTAAATACTGGAAGCCCCTTAATTTCCAAACTCATTAAGCCGAATTAATTATCAACGATATCATGTTTAGTAATTACCGGTCTTCGGTGCTAAGTTTTTTATGTCTGTATGGAAATTAAGTGAGAGTTAGGTTCTTAACACGAACTTAATGTTAACTTAAGTCTCGGGGTAGAATACAAATTAATGTTTATCCAAGTTGGACTGTGTGAAGTATTATTATTTAGCACCGTTTGGTAAGACTGGTCTGCATTACAGCTGGAATACAAGTAAGCTAGTACTGGACTATAACCTATATCATAGGTCCCATATTACATAATAAGACTACAAAAACTACAAATATTCAGCAAAAATCTGCCAATGGGGTTGTAAACATTCTTTGATTTTTTAATACACGAATATTACTCAACCTACATTTTCCGTATGAAGAGGTACCTGTATCTTGGAGTAGTACATGGCCTGTTGCGCAGGTTTCCACCGGGACGGCGTGCAGCGCGTGGAGACCATTCGCCTGGCGCCCGCCGACCAGCAAGCCCTCGCCAGCATTGTGTCGGCGTATGAGCCGCCAGCATCGTACATCAAACACGTCTGCTACACTAACTTTACCAGGTAAATGTTAGTTTATTAAGCAATGGTACAATGTAAGCAATTAGAAATATTAGGAAAGGGAAATTTTATTTCAATTAAGCACATAATTATGGTTCCCTAAAAATGGAAGTTATTGGAGTGCATCAAACACAAATTCAGGATGTTTGGGTCTTAACTCTTTAGAAGTCAGACATATGAGGAGAAGATTTTTATTTGTACATTTTTAAACATGCCCGTTTGATGCACTGGGTCTTCTCAATGAGACTTGCAGGCTTCTTTTGCCCAATATCATTGTCGTGGCAGGAGAAACAGATTACTGGCGGTGCTATCATGCCGTTCTGTCTCACGCTCCTTTGCCACGAACTTTGAAGGACCGGAACAGTGAACACGCTCTCCTGGACTTAAATCCGGATTTGGATTTATTTGCGGATGAATGGAAATTATTATTGTCAGAATGGTTGAACTTTTACGAGAATAATTTACGAAATTTATGTTGTGTTAAAAATGTCTACTTCTTGTTTCCTATTTTATTATGTTTTTTTCTTTGTCTTATTGTGTTTTATTTTTTGTGTAGTGTAATTGGATAGGCCGTATAATTAAAGTAAATAAATAACAAATAATAAACCTTCGATCAATGATCGAAGTACGACACCAACAAATGCTGTTTGCATCTAATAAACTTTTTGGAATGGAATCCCTGTCGGAACTCGTTTTCTATTAAAATTTGCATTGTTGCGGCTATTGTACGGGATACAAATAACTGCGCTTCAAAGGCATACAGACGGCCGCGCCGCGCCGGGGGCGACAGAGCCGTGAAATGAGCGAGGCATAGCGAACCAAATAAATATGAAACTCGCCTCGCTGTAGTCGTTGTAGTCATATTTGCATCTTGTTAAAACGGAGCCTTAATGGAAGAAGTTTGGTAACAGATACATTTTCAATAGTCTCGCGTATCTGAGATCCTGGCGAATGTTCGTAGAATAAAGTGAAATTCGTTTGGTTGGTAAGGGGATAAGCTTAGGTTCATCGGTTTTAAACATACAGTTTGGGGACAGAGAATGAGCTGGTTATTCACATCATCCAAAAAACATACTCAGAGGTATCCAATGTTGAGGTTGCCTTTACTGTTACCATTTCACAAAATTCTTCGTTTAGAATGAAATCAAACCTACTATTTTATGAATTACCGTAGTACTTGATTACTTACCATAGCAAGAAAAACTACAATAAGTACTGCTTAACACAATTTTAGAGTTGATTGCCGTCTTTTGTATGAAACCAAGACGAAATACTCCCTGCTTATCAAACAATAGTGAATGTAACCATCAAATTTGAATCCAATCATTAGTTTCAAAGCCATTCAAAGCGTCAAATCAAGCGCAAACTAGCGGTATCTGGCGCTAAATCTTTATTGGTGTGAAACAAAAACAAATCGACTACCAGACACTGATACTCATATTTACTACGTATTGAGTCACTGTTCCATTTATCACGAAAAAAGGCCGATCGCTTTAAGCTTTAAGGCATCAATCAAACATCACCAAACTCTATCGGCTGTATGGAAGTAAATACGTAACATGATTAATGGATCGGGTAGACATTAATTGCTGAGCCGTCTATTATACGATAGGCGACTCTCTTGTTAGTGATAATTACACAACGGCACGTGCAAAAACTGTTGAATCGCTATTGTTTAGCCGCTGTTGGCCGATACGGCAATGGGAGCGGAATTATGCGTTTCGGTTCTACGGTTTTCCATTTTCGTAATAAAATACGGGATTAATATCATCTTCAGTTGTTATTAGTCGATGCCTACTATCCATGCCTGTTGCGGGAATAAATTATTTGTTTTTGCTAAGAATAGGAAACATATTATAATAAATAATAGTTTAAAAAAACTAAAAAACACGCTTTTTATCGAAAACCGAACTAAAAAATAGAAAATAAGTTTTAATCAATTTAAATTAAGAATAGTGTTAAAAATTTCAATAAATATAAATTAATAATAGTGTGAATAAAAACAAAAAATATTTTATTTAAAAAAGCGTGGGGTGCATGGTGTCAATAGTTATAAATATTTTATTGACAGATACGAGTAGAGTGATTATCACTTTGATAATATCTTAAAAAGCACCCCACGCTTTTTTTAAATAAAATATTTTTTGTTTTTATTCACACTATTATTAATTTATATTTATTGAAATTTTTAACACTATTCTTAATTTAAATTGATTAAAACTTATTTTCTATTTTTTAGTTCGGTTTTCGATAAAAAGCGTGTTTTTTAGTTTTTTTAAACTATTATTTATTTTCTATTTTTTATTAAGATGGTTAGCTACCACGGAGCTTTACCTTAACGCGAGCCGGTCTCGGCGCCCGCGACGCTTAGCTACCACGGAACTTTACCGTAGCGACTAGCGGCTTAGCAGAGGGCGTTGGAGTCGGGACACGCGCGCGACGCTTAGCTACCACGGAACTTTACCGTAGCGACTAGCGGCTTAGCAGAGGGCGTTGGAGTCGGGACACGCGCGCGACGCTTAGCTACCACGGAACTTTACCGTAGCGACTAGCGGCTTAGCAGAGGGCGTTTGTGTTGCGGGCTGTAATTATGCTATTTTTATTAATTAATACTTTTTATTAATTATATTATTAAATAATTTTATCAAATTAGTGTATTGTCATCGGTCCTCGATAAATCTACAAAGTTTGAACGAAATCTAGCCGTTTAAAGTGGGTCAAAATCGCGCCCAAAGAAGTCGGTTACAAACATACAAACAAACATACATACATACAAGTGAAGCTAATATAAAGCGTGTAAAAAAAAGGTTTACTGCAGAAACTTGTACAACTTTTACAGTAAATCTTACATCTATTTTACACATTATATGAAAAATTTTTAGGTATGAACACTATAGCAATACACAACTATTGTTAATATTGACCGGAACAAACAATTATTTTTCACATTTCTTTTCCATATAAAATATCATAAAAAAAAATACCAGTCGTCCACTTTCGGGAGTGATAATTGCTTATAACTAATTATAATCAGTAAATTCTTTCAAATGCAGGGTTTTTATTATCTAAAAATAATTACTTTTTAGGATGGGCTTTCCGTCTCCGATATACGTGAACGTGGTGCGAGACCCGGTGGAGCGCGTCATCTCCTGGTACTACTACGTCAGAGCGCCCTGGTACTATGTGGAGAGGAAGCGGGCCTTCCCCGACCTGCCACTGCCCGACCCCGACTGGCTGAAGAAGGTTTGTACATCTTCCACGTGTAACCCGTTTTGCTATTGCTATTAATTTTGTTAATTGATTTGAGACCACAAAATTACGCGGTTGGCCTGTAAATAACGAAAAACAGTTAGCTTGCTCGTCAGTTGTGTCAGTCAATTTGATAATCTTTGTAAGACTCCTGAAAAGCAAGAAAAATAAAAATCTATTTGTAAGGGAAACTAAGTAACTAACTACATACCTACTTACCTTTTATCTTTATTCAATATTACAATACACACACGATTTTTCTTATTTATTTTATCGCTCTTGCCGACGGAGTAGGAATTGTCTTCTGTGTCCTACCCACCAATTGACCTCCTAATACAAAATATTTTTTACGTTACAATGGACAAATACTACTATATGGTTTATGATATACAGTATTATAATACAGGTATAACATTTGTATTGCTAATGATGACGGATTCAAATGTTCACTGATAAATAGCCGGTTAATTTGATGGACATCTATCAAAATACTGTAATGGACTTCGATGTTTTAGTGGAGGCTATTGACGTATTATATTATATACCTCTAGTGGCTTTTATAGAGTACTTAAGTATATATAATAACATTTATAACTATACAAAGTTATAGACTTATAATTGTAGGTTTATTAATTGTATGAGTGTGATAACTCAGGCAATTAATCATCACGTTTTTGCGATACATAATGCTTGTCAATCGTATTATGACAGGATAAATAATGGATAAATGTGAATTGGTTGGTATTGTTAAACTAGGTAGACTAGCCTATCTATATTTTCATGATTTTCTTACTGATCGTGAGAACGTGTCAGCTATTACATTTTTTATTGTTATTCTTCTTGTAATCGTGACATGATCTCTATTCACTAGATGGGTTTTTATTTGCTAACGGTGAAAATAAGCTTGATCTTGTTTTAGATGAACAGCCTCATGTATCGCTGATTACTATAGGTACCTATTGCCTGGACGATAACGTGCATGTAGGTAATACACTAATACGTAGTTCGTCTTGAACTGCTCAGAGCTGTTTATAGTGAAGCTACAATGTAATGTGTATTATTACTGCACGATTCTCGTAACTAGGTAAAGTTATAACATAATCGAGGAATCATGCTCACCTCTCTAACTAATATGAGGTTGTTGTAAATTCCTAGCACAGGGCAGGTCTATGAAGACCATTAATAGGAATTAAAATTACTCGACTGCCTCATTGGTCTAGTGGTCGCTAAGCGCGACTGCTGAGCATGGGGTACTGGGTTCGAATCTACGGTAAAGTGTTACTGTGTTTTTCCATAGGTAATTCTCAGTAAACTCGCCCCCTATTACTTTGGGACCTATAACGTTACAAGCGAAATGTGGGTGTACACTACAGTCACCTCTGCCTACCCTTTCGGGCGTGGTGTTATGTTTTAACTTACATAATTAAACTGGTCTCTAGCAAGACGCATTAAAAAAAATCAACGCATTTAAAGTAGAAAAAAAGATTCTCCAAAAAGTATAACCTAATAATATAAATGATTTAAGTTTACATGTTTATTAGGTAATTATATAGACACCTGATATCAATCATATAACTTTGTAATCTGTCGAAGATATTTATCGACTATAAAGAACATTGTAAGCTCTCTATGTTTTACACCGGCCACTTGTAATAATAATGCAATAAATTCATGTCTTTATGAGTAATTAAAGTAACCAGGACACTTTACAACCTTTGACGTTTGTAATTATAGCAAGGTATGTCGTAACCAATGAAAATAGGTTGAACTACATCACAATCAAGGTACTATTGTTAGATGTCTCAGAGGTCACTCGGTCCTACCTTCATAAGACTATACCTACATGTAGCTAAATATCTGTATTTCACCGATACCGGTATTTGTTATATAGTATAGATACCGGTACCGGTATTTGTTATATTTGCCACCTATCAGGTAAGGTGAACAACATAAGACAACAAACAGCAGTATATTAAAACAGTACAAGGAAACAATAAAAAGCAGGAAGAGACAATAAAAAGCAGTATGTTAATATTAATTGTAAGAAAAATACTTTAAATACGTATAGTCTCAAGTTATATGAGTCCAAATGATGATATGTGCATTTAGCACGAATATTATGCACTTTCGTCACGTATTCGTATCGAGTAAACTATTCTATAACGTTAACTATTCGGTAGTCAAAAATATTTGTGCTAAGGGCTCTGAGAACATAATAGCGGGAACGAATCCCGCACGGGACTGTTGTGTGATCCGCAGATTATAACTAATACATATTCTAGTTGGATTAGCTAAAATACTTTTTAACTGTCACCTTTATAATAATAATTTAATTTTACTGAATGACCGTCTCAAGCCGGGCATCCTATCGAATAACTATGACATTACTCGATTTGAACTATCGAATTACTTATTTATTGGCAATTATGATACTGGATATTCTAATATTATTGAGACACTTTTGCTACTTTTTGTCATCCATTACAATAAAAGATTTTTTGAGTAACTTAAAGCGACGCTTACGCATCGATCGCAGCGAGTTGATCGGCCGCCAATTTGCGGATGAATCGGCAAAAATTGGTCACGTGCCGGTAACTGCGCAGGAGTTTATCCACTATAGGGTTACCATGATGAGGGAATAATGCAGTGTTATAAAACTTAATGTTATAATTTAATAAGTGAATGCATAAGGCTTGAAGAGCGCTACAATTTGGTGAACGACTTTAATATGCAAAGCTCAAAGCTTTCCTTTCGCGACCAATATTTGTGTGATCCATAGATAATTTTTTGGGTCTTTAATTGAGAAAGGTAATTGTTGTAACCATTTGTATGTCAATTATTAAGTATTATAAGGTTGGACTGAAAAAATCGATGCGTAAGTTTATAGATTAAAATTAAGCTAATAAAAAAATGACACATTGTATAGAATCATACTTACAGATTTGTTTAATTATGACGTATGTTTATGTATTACGTACGTTCGATTACCTAATGTTTGGTAACTTGTTATTTTCTCACGTAAGAAAATAAAATACCTAGTAAGATCTCCGTAACGTCTACGAGGTGTATAAAGAGCCGATGTTTAATCAGTGTATCCGACCTTTGCTAGTTAAAACGATTCGTTATCGTGCTTAATTGATCGGTTAGAGATGGTAAACAAGAAAGTTTGATAAACTGCTGTCTTCAGTGCCTCTATGTTCTTCTATAAAGGTACCTAGCAACAGTTCCTTTTATAATATATGCATAATATATTATCGTAAATAAATAAATAAATAACAACTCGTTATAAGGGTAGGGCTACGGCTATTAAAATTATATAACATATTATATTCTTTGGCAATCTTGAACAACCTTGGAGAGGTAACAAACTAGTACAAAAACTACGGTCCATGTTTTCAGTGCTATCGCGTCACAAACACAATGGGAATACAATTAAATAGCCTTCCACCTCTCTACTGTATAAATCAATTTTAAATGCGACCGTTAGCGCCGCGGTCGTACCCATAACCATTACACACTGACCAGTAACAAGTGATTCCCAAGCTTTTGCGATTTCCTTGCTCTGTAAACCTACTTCATGGTCAGGCTACAAATTGACATTATACGCGTTTATTAGGAATTGTTTTTTCCAATTTTACACTACTGACTGTGACGAATCCACCATTTTTGAAGTGTGACGTGTTCCGTTAGATCTGTCAAAACGTTTATTCAGTAGAAGCCCATGGTCAAGAGTTCAGATCAGTCGGTCACGACGGCATCGTTCGCTTAACACGACACGAATCAATGCTCACGATCGACTTGTTCCAACCAAATGTAAATTGAAGCAATGCGTCTAACGACTCGTGAATTAATTGGGTTAATGTATTGATGGGAATGATACATTAGTTTTATAAGTTAACGAGCTGGTTCAATACATAGATTAGCGTTGCGCTTTATTATTACAGTTTTATTACAATTATTCAATTGCTTTTTATTTCGTTTTATATTCCTATGATTATCAAACATCGGCAAAGGCTAGAGCTGTACTCTGCGGTAATTGGTATTGTGTGTGGTAGATACATTTAAAGTTCACCAAAATTGATCGTAACCAATCATGAAGTGGCACTTGCTACTGCGCGTTACCAATTAAGTACATCGCCTGAAGTGCACTCATAATAATAAATCTTTATTTCTATTATTATACCTATCGAAAACATGTATCGTGTGTTCGCGTTATAGTTTTATGAACATGATAGAAAAACGTTCTTATTTATGAAAATATCGCAGCTTTCTCTTAAAAACGAAAAGTAATAAAACAATGTAAAGAAAAGGCTTAAATTATTACCTACTTGTAATCATTTTAAAAGTTCGTGTGCAATCAATATGTGTTTAAGATCACATAAATACTTAATCATAAATCCATAAGATCTGTTAAATAGATCCACGCCTCCCAGTCATCTCGGAAGTGTTGATATATTAAAGTTAAGATAACCTAGTGGTTATCTCGATCAGGACTCGCTGCATTGTATTTTATGAGTATTGCTGGCACTAGAACCACTATGGATATTTATTGTTTGTGTGAAATAAATTAAATAGATATAGGAGTGCTGAACTGCAGTCATGTTTTCGTAGACTATTGTGGCTTTGTTTTCTGAGAAACGATTTCAGTAGAGGCCCTTACTTAGTTGCCGCTGAGCCGCTGTTCAAGTTCAATCATTTGTTGGGTTGATATTATGATAATTATTATATGTCTCCTATTGTAAATTGAAAAGAAATTTACTAAAAATAGTAGTTATAAACAGCACATAACATGTCTGGGCCATACCCTGGCTTAGCTGGCTGTGTGACTAAGCCATTGCCTCGTATGTAGAGAACGACCGACCATAGATTACCGCGCATGCTCACTGCGTGTGTTCTACTTACGTATTTATGATTTATGTCTTTGATTGATTGTGATTTAATTATTAACGCGCACCAACTATTGTAAGTAAAAACTACGAGCCTATTAATATGAAACGGTAACTTTAATTGCCTGAAACCTAGATCTATATTCATTATCGTGTATATTGGCTTCGAGCTATTCTGACAAAACAATTAGCGTCGATCTATTAGAAAATTAATGATAGCAAGAGCAAGTGGGTTGGAGAACAGTGCGCAGGCGCACGTCCCGTTGTATATTATAGCTATATTTTACGCATCAATACAATGAAAGATTGAAGTGTTAAGTTTGAGTAATGACTGGCGTATTGTTAACTAAACCAGTTCATACTTAATAATAGGTGAATAGATCCTTATTGTTATCGTACCAAAAAGAAAAATATATTCGCTGGCAACTCAGTAAGTAATGGTTTCAGGATGACGCAAACTTGCACAAAATATACCTATACATAGATTGGTACCTATTTCCTTTACAACTGTATAAAATAGTAGCAATAGATCTAATTTAGATTATAAACTCCAGTCGACAGAACATATGTAGGTAGGTAGGTAGGTACCGTCTAAATGAAAATACAACACCTGTATTCTAGTTACTTCGTTTTTCAGCTCACGCCTACCCATTGGTGTGTCTAATACAGTCGGTTAGCGAAGTGCAAAAAATAAATTAGTTTTGCGTCAACAAAAACTTGACAAAACTTACTCTATCGTGTATTCTGCTTAGTGACCTGCGCGCTAATAAGCTAAATTAAAAATACTGTTGAACAAAATTGATGTGGTGACGATAGGAATTGCATAAACAGATGCGTCATTTAAGATAACTATATCGAAATCAATTCGTTGCTCAGTTTAGGCACAGATTTTAAGTACCCACCAATAATAAAGTTCCCCTGACCGAATTTCGGCCACGGCGCCGTCATCTGAGACTAGCCAACTACAAAGGAGACTACGCGCGCAAAGCGATGCACTGCCCTTTCCTCCCGTGGGTGTCGTAAGCTGCAAGGGAAAATCCAGAAGATAGGCAACACTTTTGTTACTACACCACCAATACTGCGATCCCCAAGCCGCTTGCCAAGGCCTTTGTTGAACAATGTACGTCTTCCAATTGGTGATGATGATGCCTTCTACTTAATGTAACGTTATTGATGTGTGGTTCCAGGATTTCGAGACGTGCGTCCTGCGTGGTGACCGGGAGTGCCGCTACGTGGAGGGAGAGACTCATGAGGGTATCGGAGACCATCGCCGGCAGACGCTGTTCTTCTGCGGACATGAGTCACAGTGCACGTTAGTATGCCATACATATTTTAATTATAAATATACCCACTTACATACTTAGGTAGGTAGTACCTTAAATATTCTTAGATTAATGATCTGAAAATCATTCGACCGATTGGTGAAATTTTTACCAAATAAAATTGATGTGTAGATATCAACTATTTTTGTAATCATAATTGTCTAAACCAACCAACGTTTCTTATGTAATGTATGGCGTTTATTAAAATAATGCGCCTACACATGAGAAGCTGCGTATTGCTAAGGTCATTTGTAGAGGTGCTTGATGTTTCATCGTAGTACAATGTGTTACTGTACAATTGTACATACAGGAAATATTAAAGGTCTCCTTTCTTGGTTTATTTATATTTTTTACT
Organism: Abrostola triplasia; assembly: GCA_946251915.1. Lineage (NCBI taxonomy): Eukaryota > Metazoa > Arthropoda > Insecta > Lepidoptera > Noctuidae > Abrostola > Abrostola triplasia. Next base: position 7,700,632 of record OX276433.1, read on the forward strand.
GTATTAACTCTGAGGAAACCACGTAGCTATTGTAAAAATTATGTTCTTTCCTGTGTGCCTGATAATAGTGCAGAAAATGGCTATAGATTTAAATCTGGTCACGAATGTCGTACTGAAATAAATTGTAAATCAATTAACTTGCATTGTATTGCGTATTTCAGTCCATTCAACAGCGTAGAAGCTCTGCAGCGCGCTAAGCGTGTGGTAGAGGAGCAGTACGCGGTGGTGGGCGTGCTAGAGGACATGAACTCAACCCTGCTGGCGTTCGAGCGATACGTGCCGAGGTTCTTCCGGGGGGCACTGCGCCTGTACTGGGGTTGGTAGACCCGTAAGGGTTATTATTGAAATTCAACCTGTAATTGTCCACTGCCTAAATTGTGGGGTCTTATATCCAATATTCATATTGATTGATATTTTAATCTATACCTAAATGTCTTTGCAGTTATTTGATCTTTTTCGCTCGCTCTTTTTTAACAAAAAGAAAATTAGATCTGTTGAACTTTAGAGCCAAATTCTTGGTTAAATTGCCAGGTTATGAAATAGAAAACTAATTGTCTGAGACTTGAGACTCATACCATGAACAGAAGCTTCTTCATTGACTGTATTTGATTTTTAAAAGGAGAATGTTCATAGTGCAAACAAATCAATCAATTAGTCCGTATGGCTGTATGGTTTCACACAATTCGTGTATTTCCTTTAATTTTAAAATTACCTTGTATGACGATGTGTTTAATTTTCACCCCGCAGAGGAGCTGAATACATTCAACCGGATCAACCGCAATTCCTTCAAGCCGCCGGTCTCCGAAGCCGTGAAGCAGATAGTGCGAGCGAACTTCACAAGAGAGATCGAGTTCTACGAGTTCTGCAAACAGAGGCTACATATGCAACTGAGGGCCCTACGAGACCCCAGCATCACTGTCCCCACCCCCCGCAGCGGGAGGACACGGAGGGCACACAAGACCAGAGTGTAACCATAGCGACCTGATGGGTACCCCATCGCTTCTAGACTGTTTTTGGTTAGAAGTTAAGCCTCGGATAAGATGTGACATGGACTTAGAACGTGGCATATTATCGAAACTCAGTGAGTTCTACTAAAACTAAGTTGTTAATTTGATCTCGACTGTCTGTTTGTGGGATGTGGTGGATGGCTATAGGTCCACGTTCGTAAAGGTGGCCGACACACTCTGGAACCTTCTCATAAATCCTCGTCGTTGATATTATGTAAATCAAAGATGCAATTATTTAGTCATATATTTTGCTAAGTTAGCTGCCTAATCAAACAGGTGTTTTTTCTTTCTTGCATGTTTTAGCCACACCCACATTAAACAGATCCGTCAAGATTTCCTAATAATAGATATTTCTATAATGTATATACTTTTTTAATATGTAAAGAGATCATAATCAATCACACTGTAGACATTGCCTTATTTTATCATTAACATAAGGCCCATGACGAAGTAGATAGGTGTAAAGAATTGGTTATAAATAGTTTAGATTGTTGTATATTATCTAATAAATTTTGTGAGAATTGAGAATACTGTTGGTTCTTACATAACTTGGTGGACCCTGTAGGTCTACCATCACCTTTAAGCCAGCGATTCTTTTTGATTTCAATGTAATAATAGGTTCCTAAATACTGGATTGCAATATATCAATATAGGACCTATAGAACCACTCTTTAAAGGGGTATTACGAAAGGGAGACTCATTTGAGTTGTAGTCTTAAAATGGATCTCAATAAAAGGTGATGGTAGACCTTTGCCTTGTCCGTGTTTTGTCGTTATGCAACGATCACCGCCATCTTCGGTACTGTCAGGAAGTTGTGACTATTTATTAAATTAATTAAGTGATGTCCATATTTTTAATTTTAAGCAACAAACCTTTTAAGTACAGCTTCCAATTTTCATGAAATGTATATTTTAGGAACTAAATCATTTATCTTTACCTATAGCAAAACTGACTGAAGTTTCGCATCTTCCTTTCTTTTACTCTTAATGTTTTTAGATAACATGTGTGGAAGGTACCAACGTTTGGTACACATCAATCTCATGTTCTAATTCTGCCTGATGAACTAGCTGTACCATATGTTGCAATAAATTATTATTTATTATGAGATCAAAGTTGAAATGTGTGTTGTAAATGTGATATATTTCGCTTATTGTTAAGATTGTGTAATTAAAGTACTTACATAGTTTTGCATTTGTTTGGTTTTATATTAAAAGCCTAAGGTGTCCCACGGTTGGGTATATACCTCTCCACTCTCTTTCCATCGCTCATTCTCTCTCTTACGGGCTGCCAATAACCTGTACTTCTTCATGATGAAGAATTCTAGAATTCTATTATGAAGAAGGACAGTTCGATCAGTATCAACTTAGATGCTAAGTCACCAACATTACTTAATCACAAGCTTCATCATGATTGTCCCTCAGTCAAATCTTGTATAGTGGTAGCTTGAACAAGTCTTGATAAAATATGTTCAACAAACATGAAGAGCATAGTTACATTTATGCGTGGTGTTATGAATAAAACATTAGGCGCTAGTACTAGATATACGACCTCCTCACCAGTCTGTGTAATCCATACCTAATGCTATCGAGAGCCTCCTAGAATTAGATTCAGCCTCTGCAACACTTGGAAAACGTCTCTGAATCAGCCTGATCTCTCAATTTACAGTCCTTTAGAACATAGGACTATTAATAAAGGAGTGTTATAGTTTATGCCTACTTTCAGTTGACATAGCTGACCATCATTCTGTCACAAGAACAATATAGTTACATGCGATAGGTTTATTGAAACTAAGCAAAAGCACCCGTGTGTTTGATGAAAAGTGATAAAGTGGGTAACATAAACAAGTTTTTGATAATTATGCACATTAATTTATTAGGTATGTATTTCATATAAAACAGGAGTCAATTAATAAGAATAACAATAAAAGTTCATAAGGGTAGCATTCAAGTTGTGTAAAATTAATATGGCCACATTTTAAGAATTCAGGTACATATACAAATAGACAAAATATCGGCCTAATAAATAAATTATAATATCGCTTAAAAGTAACAATAATTTAATTTCGTAATTTCTAATAGTCTCATTGATTAAAATCTCATAACTGAATCAACAATTGGCTATTACTTATCAGTTCTCACATAGGAAGTATGTCATGACACCGTAATTATAAAAATATAAAATATAAATATATCCAGATTACAACACCGATATAAAATATTTTAGTAACATTATTTATTATTCGCATAGTGCGCATAGTTCGTTTAGGCGTCATCAGAAACATTTTAAATATAATAATATGTATTTGTATCTACTATAACAATTCCTGGAACTTGGCAACTATCTAACAAGGGATGGTGTTGCCACCACAGATACTATATTTAAAAATATTTGTATATTATCAACAGTTCATAAGGATGCTGTGTGAATAAAATCTTTCTACCTAGGTGATACTTCTATTTTGACATTAACAATTACAAAGGTCTAATAATGTCATAAAAATTGTAGTAAAATATTAATTAATATCATTCAGAATTCGTCTCTCTTATATTTACAAGGAGAGGAGGCACGGACGCGCTCACTGCACAATCATCACATTTTTGTCCTATGGGACGCTATTCTACATAAACATAGTACAAAACGAAAAATTCGATAAAATATATATAACTCGAAACGTCGTTACTGCAAAATGGCACTCTGAGAACGAGTCGCTCACTCGTCGGATTACAATATCTACGCCTAGTCTAATTTATATCACAAGTACGCTTTACAACGTGAAGCCTCATCAACTCAGGACGCCGCGCTACGCTGCGCACGCCGCGCCGCCCGCCTGGCCGCGGGCTGCCGGCGCAGGGGTGGCAAGCCCGCCCGGCGCGCGAGGCGCTCCGACACTGTCACCGCTCGGCTCGCTCGGCCGCGTCAGTAGAACGACGGGTGCCAGTCCATGCTGGGGTGCAGCGGGCCCTGCGCGCCCGCCGCGCTCGCCGGCTGCACCGCGCCTAGCGCCAGGCAGTCGAAGCAGTAGTTGGCGCCGCTGTTGCTGTCCCAGAACTGTTGGCCCTTGCATAGGAACCGCACCGCTAATTCGAGTCGCTGCCCGGACGATATCGCCGGCGCATACAGCACGAATTGGAAGCGATCAGAGAAACCGTCACACGAACCCTGCACATATGTTGCTTGCAGGTCAGTGTACGTTTTCCACCTATTCATTGTGTAGCGTATGTGTACAGTCTTGTGAAAGTCTAGGTTTCGAACGCGTACGGAGCCGCACACTGTGACATGCACGCCGTCGCAAACCCGTGCGCTTTCGAGGCAAACGTTTTGCGTTTCAAGTTTGTCCGTAATCTCTCCTGGTAGCTGAAACAGAGGGACTAGTGTAAGGGCGCCGAGTCGGGGCTGACTCTTGACCGGTGGGGTACTCTGTACGTCACAGCCGGTTAGATCATCGTAGGCGGATTTAGGAATTACTGGTATTTCATCCATAAATGTTTTCACATCTGCTAAATCAAGGCCCAGGACGTCTGCAAAACGGACTATTTTTTTGCGGCCTGGCGTGCCGGGTGGTGTTTTACCAGTTTTAAGAGACGAACAGCGTCGAACGCGTTGTGGTCTGTCGTCTTCCACTTCTGTTTCGTTCTGATTGTCACACTTATCTTCTGAACTTACAAGGGACGGCTCAACTTCGAGCGCCGGTGATACGGTGTCAGCTTCAATAGGAACTTCACTGGTGGTTATTTCTAAAGGATGTTTACTTATTTCGTTGCATATGACTGCTTCTAGCTCAGAGATTACCTCTGGGGAAATTTTCTCCGTCGTTTCCTCATCAAGCGGAATTTCAACTTCCGCAAGTGATAATTTTTCCACGTATTCTGGTATATAATCATCGAAACTTCTTTCATTTTTAAAGTCTTCTTCAACTTCAATAACATCAGAAGGGTCGCTTTTAGCAGATTCAAATTCCGAGTCACTGTCTACTGTTGCACTTTGAAGGTTTAGCACACTAACACAGTCCGTATCCAAAACAGCAATGGGTTTTGCAGCACAGTCCACTTCATCAAAGCTATTTTGTCGCGCACAACCCTCAAATGTGATTGCAGAGTATAAACGTTTATCTGAATGTCCATTTTCACGCGGAATTGGTTGGAGTTTTACTGGCGGACAGTCTGTATAAAAGGCTGTAGAAAATCGAAATCCATTTTTGGTTTTGTCCGCTTGCTGTAATAAAATCTTGGTTTGCTCTTTAGATAGTTCTGGTTCGGAATCTACATCATAAAATGGTTGTTCCTTGTCTTCAGTGGGAGATCTTTCCGGAAAAGCAGGTTCGTATTCGTCGACGGGGCTGGAAGGGCTCTCGCATTCTAGCTCGAAATCGTAGAATGTGTCGAGTTCCCGCTGGTTGGCAGATGTGGTGGGTCTGTGTGGGGCGGTTGTCTCTCGCGTGAGCCAGCTACTCTCGCAGTGGTCGTCGTGCGCGCCGCCGAGGTTGCTGAGGCGCGAGTGCAGGTCGCGCGCGAACGCTGCGGCGCGTCTGCCGCACGACATCGGCAGCAGTGAGGTCAAACCACACTGCGAGCCTGCGCGATCTCCGCTCATCTGCGTCTGGAACATTAATAACAACAATTTAACATTGGAATGTATGTACGTATGTACATTGTACATATATATGAATGCATTATCTTCTGTATAAATTATACATATCTACTCAATAAATGGTTATTTGTAATTCGAAGGTGACCTACAGGGAAATTTTATTCATTTGGCACTAACATGCATCGTGAGTGCAGTAAACAGCTACATATACGAATAGGTACCTATAATGCAAGAATTCGAAACTTTCCGCTTGTTTAAAAACCCAAACAATTTATGTGCGCTTCATGTACAGAAGTGGTACCTACACAAGATGGGTTTAATGTCTGAGTATGCCTATGTTTACTTAAATCTGGCCGTATGAATTTCTTTTATTAGGTACATATAGCATCAGCTATTTATTCAGTAGGTATTATCGCGACATGAAAGTTGAATGTCAAGTGTGAATAACCTCGATAAGATAATAAAACTTCATTCGTTCTCTATGATCAGCAGGCCTCACGGAGCAATGAATGTAGTTGGCCGCACAATAACATAAAACCGACAATGTATTAGTGAATTGCAACAGTCATAGTCATAATAGTCATAGTCATAATGTTTTGTTTCATAAAGACTACAAAAGAGCATTTAAAAACGTCAAAATAGTTGCTCGATTCCAAAATGTTGATCCTATGAGAGAATTATAAGTTGAAAAATATGAATAAAAATGAGAATACGAGTAACATCTACGTCAAATAATCAACTACACAATATATTACCTAAATTAAATAATAAAAATTTGTCACACAGTTGTGTCGACAGAAGTCAAGATAATCGATACGATACGTCACACATTCTAGGAAAATGCCACTTTCCTGCAGGTGTCGTAAACATGTGAAGGTCAGTGCCGCCGACCTATTTCAGAGTCAACCCCGAAGTGGGCCGCCCAGCCTTGACCTCAATGTCGGCAAGACAGTTCTTACGAGGAACAGATACGAAATCTTAACGATCTTATTGTCTGATATGTTCTTATTCCGCTGCAATACGTGTGGCCTTTAGCTACAACAAGGTAAATATATGTCAGAACCGTGTTTTCAAAATACTGTCGTCTTAAATTATTAAATAGTCTGCAGTAAACCTATACCTGTTGAATAATTAATCATTACAATCAACTACAATAACCTACCAAATCACGAAACCATGATATTATTATTAGTCCAGAACTACAAAAGGTCAATTAAATCCAACACAACAACGTTGCATTTTGATTTGTCGCGGTGAACCATCAACTGTTCTGTTTACTGACTTCAAAATTGAACTAAATTAAAGTGAGTCGTATTGCGAAATTGAATTGAATGCGCGTGACAGTGACGAGAACTGAACACTCATGTTTTAACAGCTCATTTATCCTCTTATATTTGATTGCATACAACGCACGCCTCGCAAATTTCGGAAGTATAAAATGTATGGAAGATGTTTCGTAATTAGATCTCGGTGCCAAAAGCAGTACGTCACGGTGGCGGAGGCGGTATGTCGAGCATCTGGCGGCGGGTTCGCGCATCGGCCTGATGACGGTCGGGATACGATGAGTTTTCCGAAGACACTATTTTCGGTTTGTTTAGACAAGGCTGAATGATGCAGAATTTAAATTAAAGGCTTACTTCATTTATTAATATTTGAAATATAAAACGTGTATCCAGTTACGATGTGTAATGTTCCTCCTTTCCCGTATTTTAGTGATTAACCTTTTGAACGCCAATCACTTCTATACAAGTTCGAGATTTTCGTGCCCTCAGCGCCACTACTTGATTAGAAGTAATAAGAGTATAAAATAAATGTACGACTTCTACAAGACCTTTTGTTATATTTTTATGAAAAAATACTCCGTTATAAGACATATTTTTAAGTTTTATCACACATATAAGTTCTTGTTTGTTTTATATTCAATAGAAACAAAAACGCCAGAAAATATTTTAATGCCCCCAACGCCAATTACTTGATATAAAGTAAGCCAGTGATGGGACACGATGAAGACCTCGCTATATTTCATCTCGTCGAAACGATCATAAATACTATTATTGCAAGAATACGACGTGAATAAATAATATTTTATAAATATTGTAAACTATAAACTAAACTAAACTACGTTTTATTCACCTTAATCGAGAATAAATAGGTTTTGTAATCATTGTCGATAGTGAAACACTGTTTGAAAAACCCATCCTTACAAAGTGGCTACTTGTCAGTGCGCACAACGCCACGAACTTGTATAGAAGTAAATCTGTGACGTCATAAGCGGACGAGTTTCAAGGTCACAGTGACTTGGTGCATTTTAGTGTAGTGCAATGTTGACACCTCGCGTTTGCGAATGTAAAAAATGACTGACAGTGATGACGAATTATTGCGACTTTTACAAGGTGTGGAGTCTGAAACAGAATTTGATAAAACTCCAGAGGACAGTGAATCGGAACGTCTAATAACTTTACAATTATTTTCTTTTAATTATGGGAAATATATACAGGTTTTCATATTGATTTTTTTATGAAATATAACAAAATATGAAAATAATTAATATCATTCAATATCAGTTTTTATTTAGCTTCGTAAATTGGTGAATAAACATTAATTTCAACTTATAATATTATTTGTCGATAAGACGTTAATCCCATCCCTACGTTTTACTATAGATACGTTATACATTTGTAGCGTGGCGCTGGAGGACACATCGCGTATTATATCGATGGGCGTCGAAAAGGTTAAGCCTAAAATCAACGAAGACATTGTCATTACGTACTATTACTAACAATAACAATTCATCACATGATACTACGATTGAATGAGTTCTAAACTTAGCCAAATGTCTAATTTCATTCTTCATCGTGACTGTATTTAGGAGACTGGCCTACGTGGCCAGTGATACGTGATTGCGTGGCTCAACAAACTGAACCGACACGTTTTCAAATCGTAGGAGGTACATACATTTTCAGTTAAATATAGTTCAGTAATGCATCGCAGCATCGGTGGCCAGTACGCCATTATCCAATCAGGGCGAGTCGGTCACCGCTCCGAGGCCTGTACTGGCAACCACGCCACTCGTTATTGTTCATAAATAATACACGAGTCAATCCTCAAATGTATTATTACTACACGATTTGCGAGAAACAATACTCTGCCTGTGAAGGTGGTCCACGACGCCTCTACAACTAGAACTAGTGCCTACAACAACGCGAAAACCACAAAATAATAAAGGAACCGCAATATTATTTTATCAATTTTTAATTATGTATTTATAAAAGTGTATTCGTTGTTATGAGATAAAAAACTTATATAATACAATAAACCTTAGTAAATCCTCAATAATATTATTATTTGGAGTGAGTGTCCACAATAAAAGATTAAATAGTCAAATAACAAATAACATTTCAATGTTATAACAAAGAGTTATCAAAGTTATGCATACCTATATTATCTTTCAATACGTTATGTTTAGAATAAAGTCATGTGGCTCTCTCTGTTTGTAAACACTGACGATGTCTTTCACAGGTGATTGGCGTCCAAGGTGACTCAATGTAAACAGAGAAAGCGCTCATTCATCAATGCGATAATTAATTATGATGGCTTTGAGAAAATAGACCGTAAACGTCCACAGTTAAACGCAGACTTCATATCATAGAAGACTACAACGACTTCGTTTAGAACATCGATTGATCGTTATAACTTCATAATTAATGGCCGTTGGTGCCGCGTAACCTCAAAGAAATGTGCAACATGAACAAAATACAAATAACAATATTTCTAATCGATACTTTTTATATTTTAACATATTAAAGGTTACGCGAATGATTTCGAGACTTATTTCAATTTTGTTATTACGTGATTCGTCATTGTAGAGAGTCATCGTATCTATAATTCAAGTGAACGATTATATATTAATCTATGATGCATTTTCTTGTAATTCGTACAATAACATTGTATCAGAATTATGACATAAGGAAAATGCAAGTTAATTGAACGCGTAGATCTAAATAGATATAAATGATAACACTACGCTAACAAACTTGTTCTTCTAGTTTTCAAGCAACAAAAATTAACAAAAAAAAACAGTTTTATATATTAGTGTTACTATGCAGTAATAGGTCATCGAGCTATGTTTATCAGTAGTTCAAAAATAGTATTAAATAAATAAAAAGATTGAATTCTGACCGCACTACAGACACTGGAATTTAGGTACACATTTTTTTCTGTAAGTATAGGTAAGGGGTTAAAACCACATGATAAAATGGCCTCTTAATTATCGTTAACGTAGAAGATATGCATGGACGCAAAAATATATTATCTGTGAGGAAAACATGTGGATGGTTATTTGACAATGGATGTATCCTGATATATCTCGTCTAGTGGGTATCGCAAACAATCGCGCCGATTATTCTCGGCAGATCCTTTATACTATAATGGCCCATCCATTTATTCATAGAACAGCAGTTAGCAATTGCGTGACTTGCGCACACCCACTAAGTATCTAGGGTTCTGTGCAGAATAAGATAAATACGTCGATCGCAAGGTATTACATGAAAATTATCAGTCAAAATGCAAAATTGTATAGTATTATGTCTATTAATTTATTCATTATATTTTTTTTATGCCAAAAAATAAGTACATAACTTGTATATATAGTGTATAATAAGTAAAAATATGATATAGATTATACAGTAAGGTCAAAATAACTGTTAAATTTATCCGAAGACTTAAAGTAAAATAAGTTTTTCCGTAAATTGATTAAAAAATACATTAAGCTCTTTCAACGAGCGCGGTAATGGCATTCATTAGGAGAGCCGGTTGTCAACTTTACCATGAATATACGTTAACTAAAGGGTGAAAAAGTGAGTAATGCTAACGATCGCTGAGAACCTACTGAATAAAGAGGCTATTGGTAAACTACTACATACATTTTATATTTTATAACCATCAACAAAAAAAGAAGTCATAAATAATGAAAAACTCAAGATAATGAATGATACAAACATTTTTATCAATATTTCTAGATAAAATATTACAAAAAGATTTAAATGTACCTAGGTAGTGTCTCAAAAAAGAAAATTGTTATCCATTAACATTACTCCAAAGAGATAATCCAGATAAAATACCAATTACATGTAATATCTACTAGAATTAGAAGCTACATCATAACTTGTGAGGCGCTCAATGAAGAAGTTCGATAAGGGCGGTCATTGAACTGGCAGATAAGGTACAATTGCCGCACGCGCCATCGTCCGATATTAGTAAGTATTGCCAATGAGCCTATTGTGCATTAGACTCTGTTTAGCCTGCACTTTACAGTTGCAGTTTATTACAAGTGATTTCGTAACCACTCACGCAATCAAAGACGCGTAACAACTAACGTACTGTCTTCCAATAATATAGAAAGACGTCGTGTTTCTAGATTACACTGCCAATGATCTGATGATTTACATATGACTACCTATGTGTTTATCACACGCCCATAAACCTTCTCAAAGTCAACCCTATCACGGCCATGCATGATATCGGTGACAGTTCTATTTTACATGCAAAGTCAAGAATATCGAAGATTGCAGAGGTCAGATAATAATCAGCTGTAACTTGTTTTATTCAGACAGTTTCAACTAGGAAAATACAAAGATTATGTAATGTATGTGTGTGTCATGTCAAAGAATAATGTATGCAGTTACAAGAGAAATTTCATTGCAATTTGACTATTCCAAACCATTTAATATTCGACGTGATCTTTTAATACGTTACGATAGATGTCTTCATAAGTGTGTCACTCACAAGACCAACGAAGCTTTTACATGTCAATGAATTTCTTAAAAAAGCCAGTCGATAATAATAATTAAACGTAAACCTCTGCCAGAATGGATACTCCTTTCATGAATATTATCTAAGATATTCATAACTATGTGTATTTGTGTTTATTTTAGTAATAGTATTTATACCCTCGGACGTACAGAGATTAAGTAACTAACATGTAAATACAGATTTCTTGCTAATTAGTAATCATGAATATTAAATAAAAATTATCTATATATTATGTGCTAATATAATTTGAAATTAGTTAATTAATATTTACTTAACAAATATTAGCTATTTATAGTTTTTACATTTAAGTTAATTAATAATTAGGTACTTCTCAGTAGCACCACGGAGTCGGGATTTCCGCCCGGTTGATGGCAATAGGCTCGCCCCCTATTACCTAAAACATAACCGGCGAAATGTGGGTGTACTGTATGTGCAGTGTGCACCTCTGCCTTCCAATTCGGGGAGTACAGACGTGCATCTTATTTTATTTCTTTTCTTAATGAATTAATTGATTTTAGTTATTAAGTATAAATACCAAAACAACATATAATAAAATTAATGACAGTGAATAGTTGGTTATTTATAGTCATCCATTGATAAATTTTTCAGTATATAAAAGTCTGGAAGGCTCTACAACCTACATTGTTAAGTCCAAGTAAATGGCAAATGTAGAGATTTTCAGTTATTTCTGAGAGGAACTAACCCTCAAATGAAAGTGAAATACCTAGGTAGATATCTTAGGTATAATTATTTCTAACTCATCTTACAAGTAACGGGTAGCAACTGTTTATCAGTCATGTAGTTAAAATATTCGCACTTAGCTTATCATGTCCAATTCTATAGTAATCGAGCGATAACGAAAATAAAGAAATAACAACATCGTAATCTCAACTCATAATATGTGAAAGTAAGGCAAAAGATAAAGTGTAAGTAAACCTACAGGTTTTATCTTTTGCCTTTAAATATTATCTTTGTTGTTGAAGGATTTTTATTCTGGAAATAAACAGGGACAATTAATAAATGGTATTTATATTGCTTTACGATCTATTAACTTAAACTAACTAGGTACTTCACTACATATTCAACCAACTAAGGTTATTCACCTTTTGGATTACGAAAATATGCAAACAAAATTTAAATGTATGGATCAATTGTAAATACACAACTATACTATGTGCGTGTATAGGCAATGACCTCTAAGAATACGAACGTTCCAATATTCCAAAAATGTTAAATTAATGCGTTCCATTTTTAAGTGTAGATACTACATTTATCTGTGAGAAATGTAGAAGGAATGCAAAATATAAAGTATGTACCCATCGGTAAGTTTAATTTATTTCGTAAATTAAATAATAATACTTCCATGACTCACCATAATCGGAAATGCTATACTTTCAGGCACTGAGTATTATTGAAACTTATTTCACTAACATGGTAGGCCTATTTCACTAATATTCAAACTAGATTACTCAATACTAAGCCGTAATAACATTATTATATATTTTTCCGCTATTTAAATAATTATCTCACTACTTACTGTGACGCTTTGCTCACAACAGCGTTACCAGGTGTGTCAGACCGAGTTGATACCACTTGTATAAAGATTAGATTTTACATACGATATCAAACAAAATAGTATTATTTTTTTATAAAAGATTGGTTAGGTTATTTAGGATTTCAAAGTTATGTAAGAGCAGCTATTAGCGTAAATATGCCAGCCAACAATTAAACAGGTTGACCAAAAGTGAGAAACACACCAGAGGACGAATAGCGGTCATCTTGCTCGTGTGCGTTGCCATCATGACGGACACACAATGCCACAGCACCGCTCAGCGCTCAGTACGAATGCGTTCCATGAAACAATATCCATACACAGTGAACCCGAGTGAGACTCTCTCGACCTTATCACCAGACGAACAATACTTGATTAGGCGTAGGTCCCAACTTCGACAATGTGCGCCTATCTAGAAATATTTTTATCGTGTAATGATTAAACATATCGACGGCAGACCGCAGATATGATGCTTTCATTACGTGCAAATTCTATCGATACTGGCGATAAGCCAATAAAAATAAATGTATTAGAATATTTATTGATGATGGATTAATCAATTCCCGAACGAGTTTTGAATGGATACCAAAAATCACAACATGTTCGACATTGTAAGACTGTACGGTCTATTTTGTTAAGATAACAAACCGGTGATTGCTATAATATTGTCGATGACGATTTTCTCTGTATAGTCTCAACTGGCTATTCAGAGAAAATCGACCCACAAATTAAATCAATACCAAAAATGAAAGTCTTGGATCAGCTTGTTCTTACTTGGGAAATATTATATATGGTCAACTTTTCATTAAATCTCTTTAATTTCATTCTGTTTAACTGTAAGTTGGTACAAAGGCTTTTGAATCAGTGCTGAGAAAAAAAAAGTCACACGGTAGAGCCAAATGTGTATTTTAAGAGTTGCTCATTTTCGGTTCGCATGGCAACCATTTGTAAAACAACCGATGTCGTGAATGAGTGTAAAAATGTTAAATAATACAATTATAGAGGCGGGACCATCCTTGGCCACGTTATTTGAGTCGTGACTTTCACTTTGTGTACTAAAATAGTGCGCAGACACATCCAGACGTCAGTTAAACGTAAATATAAATAGATATGGTGATCACGCGCTTGGCACTATACTATATACATTATATATTACCTTCGTTGTGCCTCACTCATCAGACACTTGCAGATTATTTCAACTATTTGTAAACAGAGAGGGCACGGTCCCTCTCTAGTTAGGCACTTCCTATACCTACGTACAATTTGGCAAGGGACCACAAGTGCTGGTCACACTGTCACACGCCGCGGTAGTCGCATGTCTGTCACCGACCTTGCCACGTTCTTGCTCTGACAGTGGAACAAAACTTGTTTGGCTTTCATCGCTTCTTCTTTTTTTACCTCATTGCGTGTCTCATTGATCTAGTACCTAATTTCTTTTTCAATTTAAATGAAGCTTAAATAATAATTCAACACCTTAAATTCAAATCAATAACATTATCAAATATGATGTTTTATGTTTTCATTAATCTATTGCGTTGTAATGAATTCAACGATGTGTTGTTTTGATAACAGAAGCCTTTTGAAAACACGCGAAACAGTTTCGAATGCTTATAAAATATGCATACTTTTTTATTACTTATACATCATTACAAGAACTCATGAAAATTAACAATATTGCATGATGCTGTTGCCTCCCTAGGCAAACTCGTATCAACCCACGACAAAACGGTACTCGGTACCCGACTTCATTATTATTCAAACCACCGGGAGCGCGTTTAAATGAACGTTTGTAAGCTTGACAAGTTATAACAGTGATCGTTAATGCACACCGCAATGATTCTATCAACACGATAGTAATAGCAGGGTAGGGATCCAGCGAGGAGAATTGCTTGTCAGATTGAAGGGTTATAAATAAGGAATGGCATAGTTTAATAACATGTCATTCTTGCAGACAAGTTTAACCGCAAATTAAATGTACCTATAATCCTCCCTACTAGATCTAGTGGTCACTAATCGCAAATGCTGAGCGTGAGGTCCTAGGTTGAAATCCTGGGTTCGGTAAAGTGATACTGGGTATTTATTACGTACAATAAAACCCTATTAGGTACATTGGGACTTATTTTTCAAATTATAACATAATTGGCGAAATGTGGGTGTACTATATGTGCACCTCTGCCTACCCCTTCGGCAAATATCGTGATGTTATGTTATGTTAATGCTTCGATAAATAATCTACACTGAGATAAATATAGGAGGAGAGCATATTTGCGAGTGTATTAAATTAAACAGGGCGGTCTTAATTACAATACATAATTAAAACACGAATAGGGTGTAACTATTGTAACTCGTTATAACAACGGTCTTGTGAGTTAAGTTTTACATCCCAGACAAACATAGTGTACATCGGTCTGAACAGTGTCGCCGCGCGATGCAGTAACTGCGCCCGATTGTCAGTCCCCGACCGGTTCTGAAGAAAATTCAATGCGCTTTCACAAACGCGACATTTTATTATATATAGGTTTCCCATCAAGAATTTCATATGATATAAACCGACTTCCATGTTCGTGATAAGAAACTAGATGCAGTTAGTATTATTTGTTATGTTTCTTAGAAATGCGATAACTTTAACTCTCAAAGCAGAAATTCTTTGCGTGGACTAATATGACTGATTATGCATGTGAATTGCGAGCGTATACGTTAATTATTGGAAACGGTCTGTGTATACTGTCAGTTGAATATGCGACTGAAATATTGCCATAATTTTAGCATTGTTAATTACGACAAAGTGTAAAAATAAAATTGCAGTATGTTATGATCAGGGTAAGAGGATACTGATGAATCTTGTCATAATTGCTTCACAGCGTTTGTTTTCTCAGAGGTGGTTCGTCTAAGGCTTCTTTTGGTATATATTCTTTGCCATGACCCCTCACACCACCAGATACCACACACACAAGAGAACCGTCAAGTTACATGCCTGTGCCGTTGCGACGATTGTCTAAATATTTGAGTATGTCGAGTAGCCACCGTACGATAATTATGATTACATTGAGCACGGCCCATTGCGTCGCCTTTCTATTGTGTTTGTAAACACCAATTGTACATCGAAGACGAAGACTTCCAAAGAGAAAGAACTGCAGAAAATCATCATATTCGTATATTCAAAAATGAATTGAGTCTTAAGAACAATTCTATTATTTTTCAATTCGTCAATAGTTTTTCGTATAACTATAATATCAATATACATTCCCGATATAGAACAACGAATTGTTGGAAAATTACGTATGCCACATTATTCGAGGTAAATAAGATATGTGAGAAGTACTCGGAGGATAATTAAACGACACGAAAGTAATAAATCTTTAAGTATATTTCAATGTCCTCCTAGATACACTTCAATGCTTTTCAGAATTAGATCTAACATGCGCTCATCTGTATAGAATTCATAGCTGCATCTTGATGTAAATTTAATTTACAAGCGATTCCTAAAATTGGATTACTACTTTATTTTATTTCTTATAAATATGCATGTACATATGTTTGATAAATGTTTAGAAGACTTTTCTCAGTATTCGATCATCGCCCGTAAAAATTGTTTTGCGTAATAAAATCGCGTAAATTTAACTTTAATCTCTTGTTTTATGGTTGATTTCCGAGACGAATTGCGTCAAGGAGCTGTCATGGCTTGTTATATCCTAGCTGATGTGAGGCGCAAACTTGTCTTGTAGTGTCGAGGAGCTGGCGCCCTTGACGACTCTCTGCGCACTTCCAAAGCTTATGCAATAAAAGAAAGTACTAAATTGTAAGTACTTCACTAAGAGCCAATGTTATCTTTCATTGTACTATTCTTTTGCATTTTACCAGGCATGAATTAGTAGGTTGCCTGATTTCTAAGTGAATTTGTATTTGTAGACTACATAATTATGCATTTTTATTTAGAAATAAAACTAATATACTATAAATTAGAAAGAAAACTTAGGTATACCGTCTGGTAAAGAAAGAATTTCTGCCAACACCTTGGTATTAATAAATTTCGTTTAAAGAAAATTGAACTTCTTCGGATAATCTTATACGGGTGCTTGCCCTTACAATAACATAATTACAAAATAAAATAGGTAAAACATGTGTTGATTTATATTATATATTATGACTGAAAACAATCAAATATTTATAAAATCTGCCAACATTATGGTTGGGATAATGTTATCCTGTACCTAATCGTATAAGGAAAGAGACGATAATTTGTAAAATAAATAAAAACCTGTTTCTGTTTTTATACATACACATGCAACTTTTATGTCATTAACTGAGAAATGAGAATGTATGTGTAACGCCGACCTTCAGATGAGATATCAATTAGAAAAAATGTAAGAAGTTATGAATGCAAAATTATAAATTTATTTTTAATCAATTGTTTTCGTCGCACGTACGTATTTAAATTAACTTTGTTTATTTTGTTAACCTTCAACTTACGCTCATATTGTTTTTCAACTACACTTTCCTTAAGTTAAAGCAAGTTGGACAGAAAAATGCAAGTAATTATACATTTATTACAATCAACGAACACAATACACTCATAAGTTCAGAGAGCTTGCTGATAAACTTTCACAGAGAGATATTAATACAGTTGTGTAACAGAATGTAATGTAAATACAAATAAATTACATAATTACTTTACGATTGACAATAAGAAAGTCGCCAATGATGACAATAACATTACAACATTTAATTGTCTCATCTAAATAGATGTTTGTTAGACATACGTAATACGCAATTGGAGGAAAGTATTCGAACGCAACGGTACACAATGTTCGCCGGCGTCGGCGCCAACAAATTAATCGAATTTTCCTATTTTTGATACAAAAATGTTCCGAGTCTAACTGTAGAAACAATATATAGATTCCTCTACTATTTCGAGCGGGGTGAATGACACATGACTTCGCTACTTCGAAGTTATTTATGTGACATTAAAATGCAAACGTTACTCGTAATACTAATAAAGTTAACATTGAACTAATTCAGGGGCATTGGGGAAGAAGAACAAATAAATGTCGGCTGCCGGTATTACTAGATTTTCTGATGATGACATGACATAATATTATATTATGTAAGAGACACTGACAGTTTTGTGAGCTTGCAGATTTATTGACTAGTTCAAAATATAAGTTACCATAAGTACATTTTGAGGAAAGTTATATTTTAACTATTAGCACGTTGGTCTTATAATAAAATTGTGAAAAACACCTGGATGAGAGACGCTCAAAGCAGAGAAGAATGGCAGAGAAAAAGAAAGGCCTATACTCAGCAGTGGGTAATACCAGGCTGAAATTATGATGAATACATTTTGCCCTGTACAAGCTGGTGTTATCTTATAATATCAATTAAACTTGTTGACTAGAAATTCAGTAGAAGACGTTCTACGATATAATATATTATATTCTGTCATTGAAGAGTACCAAAATCTTGATCGATGAAGTCTTTAGGAAAATATAACATTTTTTATGCTGTCTAGATTACAAAAAGACAAAGTAAAAAAAGGTAACTCACTCTCTCTTGGTATTTTAATAAATCAATAAATTTTGCTAAAATTCACTAATTGATATTCCGGTTCTAATTAATTAAATCATGCCGCTTTAGATAGCTTAATTAGAGATTTGGATTTAGTCCCAAATATTTGTTTAATTTGTATAAAGTGATGTCAGAAGCCAATGATGTTGGCAGAACACATATAACCTAGCCTTAATTATAATTGTATACAAGGTACAACTGCATCAATACATTTCTCAAGAATCCTAGCATTTTCCGTTATAAGCCTATCTCAAGTACGAGATGTCCCTAATAGACCGAATCGGGCCTACAGATTGGGTTCAAAATTGTGACGTCATGTTTGTCTAATCTTTAAATATGTAAGCTTTCGTTAACAATAATAACATAAACATTAAAAGAATGTCAATAGATAAAAGCACGACCTCAATGTTGAACTTAGCGCGTCAGATTGTATTTATAAAATTCGTACTAGTCACGTGTAAACCCGTGTGCTTTTACGGATATACAGATACATAGATCGTAATATCACAAGTTGTGTTTCAAGGAAGGAGGATAAACATCAGGTAATATCTGCCAATATCCATATGCAAGCGGGGAAAAAGCGACCAGCCTTTGAAACGTAATACTAGGAAAATAGCATAATTTTACACTTACGCACACAAATTCCCAAGACAACCTACGTAAACAAAAATAGCATGGTATTCCTAAAATAGTTGTCTTAAGATAAAAATTCGTCCTCAACGTTTTCGTCGAACGTTCGTTTGCTTTAAATTCATGCAAATCATGTGTGTACCCGCGTGCTTTTACGATAATAGTGATACTGGATGCATTGATCATAACAGTTGACCTGTCGCCTCGTACTGTGCTCTATAAGTCTGAGATACCAAACACAACAGACGCTGCCTCGTGACACAAGGACTGAAAGTGACATCACTTTATTATAGTGAAAGAAAACCACATGAACTATAGTAAATAGTACGAATAAAAATGTTAGAATTATCAATTGACGTGATCTAATAATAAAATGTCAATAATTACCCGTAACGAATTGTATTTGGGGATTTCCTATATTTTGTACGTTCTCAGCTAAATAAACTTGAGCTGGACCTCAGACAGCAAAATATATCGGTTTTCTATTGTCTGGTCAGATGACTTACACGTTATGACTACCAAAAAGGAGAAGATAAGGAAACATTCACGTACAGACCGTCTGATAATCACGTAATAAGTACTATGTAACATCTGTATTATTTGTATACAATGTATTTTATTAGACTATTACGCGAACACGTTTCAATTACAATCTTCTCAGAACAAAATCTGTGTTAAGATCAATGAACCGAACGACGCCAGATTGAGTATTCTGGATATTTTTTAATAATTATATTTCTTGTAACCGTTTTTCTGTGGTATGACGATTATATGAAATCTTCCGTAATACATTGATAACATAATGAGGACGTTGCCTATTTAGGTTTTCACTTGTAAATAAGTACCAGCGGGTTGCTACAACTATGTATTGTTAATCATAACCCTGTGGTGGAACAGGTACCGCGATTTTTAGTACTTAGTACTAAAGTATCGGTTTGCCAGCATCCTGCTCTATTACGAGCTGCCTGAGCCCTAGGAGTCATTCATCAAGATGATTACATGCTTAGCCGCAATAACTCGCTGAGGCCCGCCCCGTCATCGGCCGTCTTCTATATAATAACAGCACATAATTCAGCTTGTGGAGAACCTAATAATTTACAGCGAGATCCTGAAACTGGATATATCGGACTGGCTTGCATACTAAATGCAATGGTCCCACCGGTAAATGCTGCCAGCCAGCGTATGAGATTTATATGCATGGATGTTATACGAATGGCGCTACGTGCGCTCCTTCTCCTTGTTACATTGTAATGCGTTAGCGCAGACGACAATGTCACAAAACTGCTTTTACTTTATACTGCTACTTTAATTTGTTACATACATTTTGTCGCTCACAATTAAAGAATACTGTATATCACACAAAAAGTAAACACAGTTTAGTTAACAACAAAGATAATAGGGCCCTTATCTCTGTAACGCTTGTTACAATTACAAAATTCTCAGTTGACTTATTCATTTCCAATTAAATCACCGTAAACTATAAATTATAACAAACAATTTCTTTACATAAGTAGTTAACAAATTAATGAAACTATATTAAGACATCATTATAATAGGTGACCCAGAGCGCCGAGGGTCAAAGGCTAAACGATAATGTAACACAGTTGACAAATTTGATAAAATTAATTTAGTTACCTTTTTAATCAACACAGGAATCTGGTGTTCCAGGGACATTTCCAGCTTTGGAGAACTCATTGAGTTTCTTCTCTTAGGTAAACACGGGCTCATTAATAACACATTAAAGTCTCGTCCTGTTCCACTTAGTTACTGTTATTTATTTATTTACATTTATAATTAATGAAGACACTAAAGATAACTGTCACTCGATGCTAGCGTGTTGTTTACGTAATCCGTTTAAATATTTAAAATAATATTATTATTTTTATTAAAGATTTTTATTTCCGTTTGTTATAGATTGAGGGTGGATTTAAAAAATATATCTAGTACGTGTCGTGCGCAGCCACCCGGCGCTTGCGCTTGGTGCGAATGAGCGGCGCGAGGTGCGCGCCCGGGCCGATGTGCGCCGCCCGCGCACCACTTAACAAAACCTATTTGAGATATTTAACCCTATGCATCAATGTTCTGCCTCGTTAGTTTTGTTTATGCACATTAAAGTTAATAATCCATCGGATCTTACTGATAAACTATCGGTTACAGGGATTTTGAACGACATGTAAATATATTTATAATGTCACGTCGGCGGCGCGTGAGCATCACGCAGTGTCAGTGTGATGTCGTGTTGGCGCCCTCGGCACCTCGGCGTCTCGCCGGCGATCGTAAGAATGCCCATAACACCGACGACGTGTGGCTGTTCTGACATTAAAACAACATTATTAAATTTAAGCAATTGCAACACATCGCGCCGCTTACTGGTTCATCATGTAACTCCTATCATTTTAAAATAATTGCAAAACTATAAACTTAATATTAATTACATACTATTTCAACTCTATACATGCACCTGCATCATGTAAAGGCACAATCAATATTAGAAAGAAATAAAATTAGTAAGTATGGTATGTAAAGTTACTTTTCTCTTTTTCTACTAAAACAAACATTTAAAAACAATCGTGTGTATGTGAGTTTGTTTTGAGTAGCATGTTATGCTGCACGATATCCTATCAATATTTCAGAAAGACTTTCCACTTATGTGTTGTTTACACAAGACGAACGAGAAAGTCAATTAAAATGCTAGATAAATAGTAAACAGCGTTCATCTTACTACCGTATGGAAGATAAGAAATTAATTACTATAAACTATAATAATTAATAACTAATTACGATTCAGTTACCTATTTACAGTTCCGATGACACTGGGAGCAAAGCTAATTCATCAGTTTTACTGGACGCAGTGTGTTACACGTGGAGAACAGGAACTGTTTGTGAAATCATGTCTGTGGCCAATTAGTGACTCTTACAATATAGGTAGGTATCAAGGGTGTTTATTATACACGATTATTACTTATAATCTGGTTATTATAGTATGTTTAGAAAGCTGACCATCACGTTATCGGAAATCTTTTTTAAATCAATGCTCACGGTATTTTGGTCTCTAATCATTAATATCGATCCTTAAAGCTCGTCAAACATCAATAGTATTAAGTTTCTAATAAAAAAAGTATAAGGTCATTAACTCCCGTTGTTGAACGTTTGAATGCACTTTGGAGTCACTATAAGTTTATAGGGATTGTCTGTGGAACATTGACGTTGATATTAATAGTTATTAGCTCCGGAAGTAAATATAAAAATAAATATAACACCACTTTATATATTCTATAAAACTATATTAAATATGTAGTCTGCCTTGACTTACACATATGTAAGCAGCGATGATAGCTAATAACTAATCATATATTATAGAGGATATAGACCTGATATCAAGGAGCAATAAGTTGAGAAAAACAAACACTGGGTTTAAAAGAAATAGCTACATTAAAGAGAAGGTTTTTGCTACTGAATGCCCTCTTATTTATAGACGATGATGATACCTGTTCCCATTTGCACTGCCGCCCCTTAATTATTGAAAAATACAATATTAAACATCTTTTCCATACTGATTATATAGAAATCAATTCATTGGTAGCTTGTATCCGACACAAGACATAAAAGAGTCTACGTTTGCGCAGCCCCTTAACTTAAATTCTAGTTCTTTGACATATCTATTCTTTGATACGCAAGCCATACTGCTAGGTATAATTTAAAGATTAATCCAAGGTTGAAAATTTTATTTTTTTAGCAATAGGGGGCGGGAGTAATATTTAAAAAACTTTCATCCTTACTAAAATACTTGCGAAAGTTATCCTGTCCGTTTGCTTGTTGCTGTTACGACTAAACGACTGTACCGGTTTCAATTAAACTCAGTAGGCACATAGTTAGTTTGGAACCTGAAACAGACGAAGACTACTAGAAATCCTTTGAAGTAGGTACGCAATAAACCACATATAAGCGGGCTAAGCTTCGGGCGACTTCTAGTTTTATATTAAGGCATTCAAATTATTTATATGCCAACATACAAACATAACATTGATAGAGATATGTTCGAGTTCTGTCAGCTGTCACAAGTCTTAAATATCTATGGCGACAGCCTTCTAAACCTGTCAGAATGGAACTCACTTTCCTAACGCACCCGTATTTAGGCTTTCAACTTGGTATTTTTAGCTTTGGGAGCAACGCACTGAGGCTGGCCTTTCCTGATAGCTTGCAGACGTACAATGTATTCGTTATTTAATACGACGTAATCAAATCAGACACAAACAGTTACAATGTTATCTAATCTATAATCGTAACACTTTGTATTTGGGTAATTCGTTCAATGCATCCAAAAAGTTATCAATGAATGTATTTTTGATTTGTTGTCAACACGGTATCACTTGAAATAATATTTCAATCTAATGTATAAATAGTGTTTAGATAAAATAAATAACTTATTTCTTTTAAATAGAGGTTTTTTAAGAATCTCCGATTTTCTAATTTTACTCATAAATGCAGAGTTGCAGATGCTATTCATTGACAATAAAAACACTGCAGCACAAGTAGCTCCTATTTATAAAGGATGCGTTTACCAAGGTTTTTGTTGTTGTTTATTTAGCCGAGAGACATTCGTTAGCTCGGTCCAGTAGTGATGGATGACACCCCTGCTGCGCGGGCGCAGCAGAATATGTACACAACTCTGCTCGGATGAATGCCGCTCAGTAAATATATTCATAGAATTTTAAGCCTACAGAATACATGTTCTTATTTGACTATAATGGGAACCGAATGAATATATTTAAAAATATTGATTAAAGATGGTACGGATATCTCTATAAAATCTTAAACGAATGTCATTTCATTACAAAAATTGGTAAAAAGTATACCAGTTTAAAATTGTCATTTAACTTTTAGTTATAACTACACAAGAAATATTTTAAAGTTTTAAAACTTGTTGTAAATAGATAATAATATATTCTTGTGGTAATAAATAATAAAGAGTGAAGCAAGATTATACTCGTAAGCAATAAAAAGGCCCATGAATAAATTAAACCTTTAACTATTATTATAGTTTAAACCAACGATTCTATAATTACACTGTCTGCAGCCAGTCAATAAAAATGAAACTTTAATGCTTCAAAATTACTTTTCTACCATAAAAATGCCAAGGCGGCACCATCACAATGTGCAGTGTGCACATTACACATACACGATAATCCACATTTTAACAATCTGTCACGTCTAAGAGACATTTATAATAGGCGTAAGCTGTATCGTATATTGTTACCGTATGATCCACCCTATTTATATTGCCTACCTGAATCTAAAAAAATATATAGAAAAAGAAACAAACGATTCGGTACCCGAACCAGACTTCTCTGTTTTTTGTGGTATGATTAAATGTTGGTAACTTTCTAAGATGATTTATTATACCAAATAAATCATTACTATTAATATTAACTCAGTAACCTACGAGTACTTATTCGTCTACTGACTACTAATTATATTATATTTTGATATACCTATTATATTTATTTTTTATTATTTTGTATCCCATAAAACAAATTAATTTGTAAAGAAGCCGATTCCCCAATATGCAATTAAATAAACTGCAGTATTTTTATAAGTTTTTGGTAATAAGAAGCTTTTGCCTACGATCATACAGAATAACGTCCATTACCTTTATTTTCAACGCAAGTTGTAAAGTGCATCACAACACACAACATTTTGTACGTATCTTAAATCTTTATTCTAGGAAGTTACTACTTTTCTATTTTAGTTTTCAGATCATCGGACATTATAAAGTTTGGAAAGAGGTGTATAGCACCTATATATTACGTTTTTATGTCAGAATACGGTAGGTGACATGCTTGCCAGACTACTGGACCTAGAGCAGCTTCTACACATCAAGAAAGTGTACAAACCATTATCAGATTTACAAATAAATGTTTAAACAATTCGTTTTTAGTGTTAATCTTTCTTTCTGCCTAAATTGGCTCCCAAAACTATTAAAAACAACATTTTACAAATTGGATTGAAAGAATAAAAAGTCTGAAATATGGATCGTAATACCTATAGATCCAAAATAATTTGGAGTGGATACAGCAATTTTGTTTCTCGTAAACAATGCGATTATATCAATTATTTTAATAACGTGCGAAATATTTTATTTCGTTTTTCTTTATCACAGATCAAAGTTGCGTATTCATTTGTGTCTTGGTTATATAAATGCATCTGTACGATAAAAATGTTAACGAAATTTCTTTACTCAGAATTGCAATCAAGCAAGTTCTAAAATACATTGGGAACTGTAATAAAATTATTGGTATATAGCACTTCAAGTATAACTATAAAGTGAGTTTCTTGAAGTTACGAGACTGAAATACGTATAATTGAATGCAATGCTGCCAAAATATAAGCCCATTTAGTTTTAAATTTCATTGTTCTCACTATAAATTAATTCTACTAGACACTAACTATTAAATAGGGCACTATGTTGTCACTATCGAGACAGGAGACATTGGAATTCATCGTAATCGCAACATCGATATAAATTCCAAGTAGGCCGTTCGCCCTGGGCTTGCAGTCTATGCCAAAAGCCAATACAAGTTTCCCATAGGGAGCCCAATGAATTTAGTTGTCATGGCGCCGACAAAGAGCTGCCTACGCTTGCGGTAACTGTGGCTAGACCTGACTTGTATCGGCGAGCTGTGATAAACGTGAAATGAAGCCAGGTGCCGCTAGCCCGCGATATCTGCGCGAGTCTAATGCTGGCGGGTTCTGATACCTCTGGAACGTGTATTTATTATCTGCAGAGCCAAGTACAAGACAAGTTACAAGTATGCGATACGCTACAAGAAAAATAGATTTGACTTGGAATAAGATACCTACATTCAATAAAAACAAGTTCAAAGACTCTCCCTCTGACTTAAAAACAATGCTAAAATGCGTTTTAAGTTGCCACCAACACTTCTAAGTCTATTGACATCTCTTCTTTTGGAAACGACAGTGACATTTATAATTTAATAAATTGTTGAGCATTGTCAATTTTTTGTAGTAAGGGATTCTACGTCTTATTCTTAACCGTTGATGGTACCTAGGTATTTATTATATTAAGAGGCACAGCTAGAAAACATGTAAAAACATAGGTAGGTACTACATACAAGTATTTACAACGTACAATACGTGTAATTAGTACAGGAACGTGGAACTATAAATTAATGAGCTTTTCACATTCCAGCAAAACAAGATAGCCAATGATTCGATAACACCATACAAATAGATTACTTAATTAGGTACAATCATTATATTCAATGTTACTAGCTGAAACCATTTCAACAGAAATACTTTCAAGTGAAAGCAATTGTAACTTTAAACCAGTTTCAACAAGCAATTAGGAAACCAAAGGATTAATATTAAGTAACACCTACACTTTACCTAGACGTGCTAATTCCAAAATACGTATACAAGCAATCAAGATAACAAATTACTACATAATGCTACTAAAATGTAAATTCCTTAAATATGTACGGGATTTGTTTCTGATCTACCTAGTATAAGGGTAGTTAACAACTAATACTAAACGGACGTAACAAATAACCTCGGAGAGAGTATGATTATGTACTTCGTGGTATAATGCAGAGGCTCTGTGAAATCTGCTGTATAACAAAATAACAGACGGCACCATTCAGGATCTTTATCTGAGGAATTTAGGTGCATAAGCTGTCAAACCAAAATAAAAAGGAAATATTTATTTTCTATCCTACTTAGTCCACATATTTTTCATTTTATTTTAATTAGCTTTTTACTGACTGACCAGACGCCTGTGTCACCATGGTGATCGCTTATCCTCACCCCTTAACAAATAGACAGTTCAGCGGTTGCCGTTGCGCGGAATGCGTGCGGGAACCGGTCGCAGGCGCACGCAATGCACCCAACACTCTTTCATACAGACAGACTAGTTCCAGGAATGTCTTACCAATATAATACAACATGGCTTAGGCACCTAACTATTTATGCAACTACTTGCTTTGTATAAATTAGAAGTCATTGTGACTATGTGTTTGCAAGCGGGACTATATTATAGAAATACAAAAACGTCCCACGTTCAATTTCTCATAATTGACATCACTTAATTTACTTTTATATCAACTTGTCGTGTGTAGCGTGTTTTACAAGAAGCAAATCGATATCAAAACGATTTTTATGATCAGAAAATCCAGATCTTTTCCTGAAGCGGACTAGAAATAGGATATCCTAATAAACAACGCTTCGTTTATATTGATATTTCTGGGGAAGCATACCCGTCATGCAGTGACGCAAGTTGATGTCATACCATGTTCATTTAAAATAAACAGCTACTTGATTCGGATCCAAAGCGGAATGTTCAGTAACTTCAATGTGATAAAACAAGAAAAAGTGGTACACTCGCGTTTGTTTATATCGTATCGACAAAAACATATAAATTACATTGATACGAATGACATTGTGACCTTCTGATCACTTTAATATAATTATTTATTTCTGTCGATGGATTTCTTCGTTGCATACCTATGTAAGACATCACGGCAACAACATATAACAATACAACTGGAATGGAAATTAATTCAGGTTCTAGATAAGAGTTACATACTTATAGATTATATGTATTAGAGAACTAGCATTGACCGTGACTTCGTGGATTTCAGGAGTAATTTTTTTTTAACAATTCATATACTTAATTTCCGACAAAATAAAACCTTCGATATAAATAAAATTGTTGGTTGGCCCTTAACTTAAATATACCTAGTATTATTCTGATCATTCGTTTTTCTTATTTTGCGCGGATCCCTAAGATCAGCCAGTGAAAGTAGAGTCAAAATCGGCCCAGCAGTTTTTGAGATTAACCGGAACAAACGGACGGACAATTTTTCTCATTACATTGTTGTAAGTGCTTATAAGTATATAATTACTATAAACAATATGTAACGAAAATTAATTAGCTACTTAAATTACGTCCGTAGTAAGACTTTATGCTCCTAGAATGATCCTACATAGTTATGTGAAACTGTCAACATACAATGGACACTACTGTTGGCATTGTTTCAGAATAGTCTCTCGTTTACTGAAGGCTTACCTAATTCTCAATAATCAAATAACTTTAAAATGACACATGAACGAAATACATCTACAGATAGACAGACAAAACTGACATAAGTACCACACTGTTATATTTATATACGGTACCTACCTTAAATAACAAAGAACAACATTCAGCATTTATTTTGGGTTACATGCCGCCGCGGCCAAGCCTACGCTTTTGGCGTACTGTGCAGTGTAATTGAACGTCATTGCTTTACAACATTTGTCACACTCGAGGGAGTGTTTATGTCCATTCACATATACCGTCAATTATATCTACTTGTATGATACTAATTTAATTTTATTAATTCGACTTTCGTCTCGGACAAACTTCGTAAGTCTTGGCTAGATGACGAAATTTTATCACGTATACAGTGTATCATCCAAATCTTGGCTAGATGACCTAATTGTAACACGGTTTAAGACACGAATGGTTATGCAGAGGTGTGAGATGTCACACCCACATTGCCCTGTATAAATCTAGATATACATATAATTATATTTAGTAGACAAATTAAAATTGATACCACCATTTCAATCCTAAACACAATTGTAAATGATTGTCACAAAACAGAATACCTAATGCTCGCTAAATTCATATTAGTGTCAACTACTACTCAAACAAGGTACAGTAATTCAGTACATACCCAACCAGTTGCAACAAAATTCTCTTTACATAAATTGGTTCCGTGTCAAATATGGACTAAAAGGCGAGTAGATAGCTGACTAGCCGTGTCCGGTTGTTCGTGGCGCACGTAGGCTAGATCTTGCCTGGGTGACTTATAGACCACGACCCGGTAATGTATGAGCCGGCACCGATAAATGATGTCGTCCACAATTTATGCTCTACAGAGCCCCATGAACCCTCTCACGATCCCGAAAACTGTGGAGAATGTGCACCGCCGCCGTTAGTACGGAAACAATATGTCTTACGGTCACGTCCATCCACCAATCATGGATACACATAAATAAAATTGGAGTCTCTTTGTAATATCAACAGTTTGTTACTCAATGCATATGATACTACGATACATTTCTATAATATAATGCAATTTTAAATGTTTGTTTGTCTGTCGGTTTGATCTAGTTAATCTCCGAAACTGCTGGACAGATTTTGACACACTTTTTTAATTGCATTTGTGTTGCATGTATCTATATTATACTATCATATTCATTAAAAAGTTGTTATTTTGATGTTACAAACAGACACTCCAATTTCTTTATGTGTATGTATTGATGATAAGTATAGTATGAATCATATTACTGTATACTAAAAAAGTAAACACAATATTTTCATTAAGGTAATATAATCTTATTTAATGTTTTTATTATGATTGGTTCAATAACTATTGTTTTGATAAATGTTGTAGTTGTTGAACAGATTGTTTTATCGATTTTTAATTGTTGTTTTTAATGTGTGTAGGTATAATTTTAATACAATCTCTTTCTGCCTGACTGCCTCGTTGGTCTAGTGGTTGCTAAGCGCGACTGCCGTGCACGAGGTTCTAGGTTACTAGAATCCCGCGTCGGGCAAAGTGATACTGGGTTTTAACAACAGGTCATTCTCAGTAGCAGCACGGAGTCTGGATTTGTGCCTGGTTGACGGCAATAGGCTCGCCCCCTATGGATAAAAATATACGCTCTCTTATGTAGGAAACTGTTTTAAACTACCAAATAGGTAACCGAACTAATTAACTGTTTAAGTTAAATACTATTAGGACAATCCCTAAATACTGAAGTTATATGAATAACGCCGGCAATTTGTTCAATATAGGGTTTAAAATCGGTGCGTGGTTATACTGGTCAATGACCTCTACTTGTTTGTCAGTGGGCGGGCGGCGCGTGCGCATTTCACGCGTGACCTTCGACGACATTCGGCAAAAAATAGAATTAGATCCTAAATATTCCAGTCGACTCATAAAAATAAAATTTTATTTTATGTCTTTTCTTAAATGCATCATTAACTGATAAAATAATTTTATTTGACATTTCTTCAGAAAAACTAGACTTAGCAATTGGATGAGGTAAAATTACTGTGTTGTCGAAGTAGTGTACCAAAGACAATTAATCTATGAATGTTTCGTATGCAGTAAGATAACTATTTCTTAAACAACCAACTAAAAAAATCAAGAAATTATTTTGACCTTTACAATGACTCTCTATAAGATTTATTCACTTCTGATGCGATAATGCCGTATAAAATTGTGGGTAGGGAGTAAAATAATATGTGACCGAAATACTGCAACTTCTAGCATCGTCACGGAGCGTCTGCGTATTGTGACGCGGCACAGCGCAGCGTGACGGAGCCAGCACCGTGACAGACACAACAACATCGCTCGACAGCCCGACACACTTACCTTATGCGATTACACACACATACGAATAAAAAAAAATAACTGCTGAATAAACAACGTAAATACTCATCACTATTCATTTTTAGCGAAACCAATTATTTTACCAGCTTTTAAAAAGGAGGAGGTTGTGTTCGGCGCGTATTTAGTTTTTTTATTATGCATGCACCACCCCTCACTGAGATGAAAATACAAAAATGTTGGCTTCCTTACATAATGGGAATCAGGTTTTTGCTGTTATTATGATATTAATCTGAGAGGGCGCCTATTCTTAGTTATTCTACTCTGCCACACGTTGACCTTAAGTTTTGTCGTGCGGTTTACAACTATCAATAGTACGAATATAGTAGGCGTGTGTACTCAATGATATTACAAATAACACAAATTATATGCACACTACATATAGCAAATATATAACTTCCACAAAATAAAACCGGTACTGTATTTATTAAACAATATGTTCTACATAATTGACTACAGAAAACGTTGCTTTATAATGCAATATTTTATTAATACTCAAAATCTATTTAACTCGTGTAAGGTAATAAATCTTTATTGTTTTATAACTCTTTATTAGACGCTTGGTATACATACAATTAATTATGGTTGGCTTTAAACAATGATTCATCTTAAGTGTTTGTCACACTATCATATTAGATCGGTCTTATGTGGTATCAGTATGCACGATCAATTTCCGAGCTAGCGAGCACTGCAAGCCACGAAGTAAATGTCACAAGAGATAATTTGGACTTTTATGGCAATAGCGACTGCTCCCAATTCAGGACATAGCCTCCCAGTTGCCTTTAATGTGCCCTTATATAGCGTGTGCTCAGTTTAAACCCGTAGTGAAACAAGTGAATGCGACAAGTGCATGTATAATAAAAACAATTATATTTGCATACAAAATAAATAAATATTGTACATCCTTGAGACAAAAATAAATGTGTATAGTGATGTTTTCAACTTTGAAATTTAAAAAGACGTGCATGTGGTTTTATTTTAATGTCTTACTAAGTCAGGGTTTGGGCCAGAGAAAATAGACCATGCACAAGAACAACACACAGATTCTGACACTAATTCTATATTTTGTCATTACAAAATTACTCTATCTTATTTGGTATACCTACACATTATCGCATTTATTATGCAATGTTCCCACGTAGTATGGTCAGACTATTTCTGCAAAACGTACCAACGGAATGCGGTTAAGTAAAATGCATCCTAATACATGTTCTATTTCGCAGTGTTTTACATATCTCGGCATGTCTAGGCTGATGTGGCCGGTCTAGTCTATCGGGAAGCGTTGGTTGTGTGGGCTTTCTCTCAGAATAACAAGGCATTATCGCGCGCGAAATAATGAGCTAAAATTTGATCACGTGCAGACTGGGTCGACTCGGGACGGGTGTGCACCTCACTAATGGCTGTGACAACTATATAATATAAATACGATCATATTTACTACTGCATGTTATTTTGCACATCGTGAAGATTAAGTATCTATCAGTAAAAGATAATTACTAATTACTTTGTCTTGTACATGTCATGTACGTTTTTCCTCAAGCCATCGAAATAGGAGCGCAGAACTATTAGTAGATTTGAATTAAATCACTTACAACGTCAAGTGTATTTATAGGTATTATATTTTATGGTCATAGCTGTTTAACTAATAAATCATATGCGATGTCCATCAAAATAGATTAACTATTTATTCTGGTTTCTGTACCCGAAGGAAGCTTAACGTCACTCCGCTTCCTGTACGTCACAGCCTCACAGCCCACAGCCATTATATACAGATTGCCTAAAATAACAATCCTATTAATAAATAATAATAATTAGATAAATGTGTAATTATGGATTTTTGTCAACCTCCATCAATAATGTTATCTTCGTCAGTATCCTTAACACAATAATCATTGAAACTCATTAGTGTACGTGCACCCTAATTATACATATTTTCCCTATCAGAAGGCGCTTACTATTTTTTCGCAAACAAAGCGTACTGTTATTGGAAGCGCACAGACGAATCATAAATTAATAAGATTCAATATGTAATTAGGATTAAATTAGTACAACTCAATAGATGCTTCTCATATAAGTCATCATCTTATTCGATAAGCAACTTGACAGGGTATGGTCAGGCTATGGTACAGAGCAATCAACAAGGATGTTAACAACGCAAGGTGCGCCGAATATTCGTACGTCATCATTGGAGGAGGCTTTTCACTGGTACATTCATATTCGACTATTTTCCTATTTTCCAACCTTTAGTTAGGTACTTACCACTACTTACCAATATAAATTAACCTTTTTCTTAATAAATGTCTATTTTTATCATTAAACATTATGATACTTACGAAGGGTATTGCCCTCTAAAACTAATTACTCCTCTCACGAATGTAGCCCAGTCCATTTCTGGTTAATGGGAATATTTTCTAGATTCCTTTACATAATACCTAAGTACTGATTGAGCCTAAACTGGACGGTAATTCGACCTTATTTAAGTTTATAATTCGATGATGATTTGATTCGATATGTTAGACTTTGGCCTTTGCCTAAGTAAATTTAGCGTAGTTTGATCTCATATTTGATTTTAAAATTTAATACAAATACGAGAAATTATGACACACATTGTATTTTACCACAGATTAAACCCAAAACTAAACAACCCAAGTAAGACTTTTCTCGTAAATTGCTACCAATATTTTGGGAAAATGACTAAAAAGTCCCAAACGGCCACAGATAGCCCAACTAAAAGGTAATAGGTACGCGTTTTATATTCTAAAATATGTAAAAAATGGTAAAATGTAGGTTTTTATAGCATTGTAAAAAGTGAATGTAAGTATGAAAAAATAAAAATACAATCTTGAAAATTAATAATTAAATGTACTGCAAGGGTAATAACACAATTACGTTATGAAACTATATACATTACCTATACAATATTTTATTTTAATATATCTTGGCATGTCCAATTATTTTTTTAATTGATTGCACTATTATTTATTTCATTTGTGGAGCTACAGGACGTTTAGGGTTGGCCGCTGCATTTTTTTGAAGATCGAATGCCTTTTCCTTTTCATTAAGTCTATTTACTGGCAATAGCACACAACCACTGATAATAACAAATATTCCTGCTACATAAAAAGAAACTGCGTAACCGAAAGTATTCTTGAGTACACTAGATATTGGTGTACTTACAAGACTCCCTAAGCCTTGAAACAATAACATCATCCCAGTTGCATTAGTCAACAAATCTAATCCGTATAAATTTACTATAACCATACTTCGTATGCTACTTAAGCTAGCAATGTGGAATCCGAAAATAGCACATATAACGTACTGGTAATACAGATTGAAAGACATATTAAATAATATTATACCCAATCCTGCTACCATACATGCAATCCAATATAGCCTTAATGGGCTGAACTTGCAAGCTAATGCACCTACAACTAAACGACCCACAGCATTTGAAAAACCCATCACACTTACAAACAAACTACAATGTTCAGCGCTGATGCCTTCGCCCATATTACGATCAGGCAAAAATACATAGGGAATTAAATAACCTAAGTATGTAAAAAAACCACTCGTACATAATAATAAGAATGAAATCTTTTTTAACAATTTTGGATCCATCATCGTGGCTAGAGTCCTTCTGGCAGCAGTTGTAAAAACACCTTTTTTCTCACTTAAGTCTACAGCAGTCACGGCACGCGATACAGCCATTTGATATTCAAGACCAGTTCTAGCCTCTGCTGATGTATCCATTACACTTTTTTGATATGCTGGTAAATTTTCTAGCTTTCCTTCATAGAAAGCATCATCACGGTACATCGGTCGAGATTGAGGTACATGTTCCTCCCAGTGACACAATCTTTGACAGAATGAGCGTTTAGGAGCTGGTTCTACAGTTAAATTTACTTCGACATTCAATTTAGGCTCCGTTTTATTAATTTTATCTTGTATACTTGTTCGGGATATAATAGATTTGACTTGCTTTAATTGTCTCCGACTAATTCCACCTTGAGGGCCTTGAGCTGTGAACGTGAGCCTTGATACTGTTGAAGGCCCTGCCGTGGGTATGCCTGGTGCCGATGGACCTGGTACGGGCTGGCCTGGTGCGGCCTGACCTGGTTGCAACGGTGTCGTTAATACACCTTCTTCAACGACTGTCGTCGCTGTAGGAAAGTGAGCGTTAGATACTGCACCAAATAGTCGTTCTGCGGCAGTAGGCATTAGTCCTTCTTTTCGTGTACGTGATGATGATGTTTTTATCACCGCCAAACTCGGCAAATAAGTTACAGTACGAGTAGGATCCTCGGTAGTTTTTGTTACAGTTAATGAGAGCAATGGTCTATAAGTCATCCCTAAAAAATAAACTATGCCAAATAACCCAGAATGAAATAATGTAGTAGGACGCCATCCCACTAGATTGACCAAATGTGTGTTTACAATAAACATGATCATGATGCCAACACTGGATCCTGTACTTGCTATTGCAATTGCCAACGACCGAAGCCGTTCAAAATAAAATCCTACCACTAATCCAGAGGACATACTGACAAGGCATGCGCCTAATCCTCCAAAGATTCCATAACATATGACAACCGTTGCATAACTAAGACAAAAATATGTTAACAGAAAAGCAACGGCACATATCACTCCACCACTCATAGTACAAGCTCGGAACCCAAATCTGTTTATAAGTGCAGATACTAATGGGCCTCCAACAAAGTACAGTGCAATTGCTATTGAATTAATAAGTGCTATCAATGATTCTCCCACAGCAAGATCATCAGCCATATCATGGAATATACTACCAAACGTAAAGTAAACTCCGTCTAAAATAAATATGCACGTAAAGCTGGCCGCTACTACTACCCATCCCCATTTTCCTTCTTCTGGAACGGATATTTGGGCAGTAATTTCAGTTTCTTCGACACCTTCAAGCTCTTCAGCTTTACTAGCAACTCTGCTTGGTACGACAAGGATGCTCTTTTTGGTATCATTTTGTTTGTTTGTAATAACTTTTACTGGCAATTTGCTCATGATCAAACCACGTACATGAGTATTTAAAAAGACAGGAACTATGTCATTTAATAATCCATAAATATAACCCACAGATAGGTTCTGATTATAATGTAAATATGATACGTCATAAAATATCCATAAGAATAAAATTGTCACAGAGTACATCATAATGTTGTCTATTACATTTTTTATGTTTTTTAAAACTCTCCTCTTCTTCTTAACCTCCTTACAATCACGTAGATATTAAGAAGGTACCGTTTAATCTCGACAATTAAACAATTAACATTAAACTATTATTCTTCTTAAATATTATACAGTTGATCCATACGAAACATTCCAAATACAGTCCTATTGGACGTGATCTGATGATCAAGAAGCATTAGGTACAATATTGTATACTTTTTGATCGTAGATAACTCTCACAAGAATTTTATTATACCTTGGATGAAAGAGACCATACTAATTGAGATCGGTGTCAACTTAAGCAGGTTAAATTTAGTAAAGCGAGCTACGACACGCAAGCTGCACTCTCTCCAGTTATCGCGCTGGGGTTAACTATTTTCGCATGGAAAAGTACTTGTATGATTACGCCAGCCTGTAGCAAATAAAACAATGTCACATTTATCTATAAATAGTAGGTCGCAAGATGCAGGGCGGTTGCGCGGGCGCGGGTATGGGCGTACTTCACTGCGCATGCGCACAAATTTGGCACACGCTTTTTACATGCATCTAAAATTGACTGACACCAATTTATTGATGGTCAATAAAATTCACGAAATGCAGCCTGGATACGTTTTGCACATTTTTGACGCCGCTGGTTGCATTCGGACTGAATACGTTACCATGGAGCACAAAAGCCCTTGTTTGCATCAGATAACGACTAGAAGACTAGGTATTGATGTGCGACTACACTTATTCTTTGTTTTGCAAGTGATATTCACTCTACTTTCATAATTATGTACTAGCTACGTATCACTCTGTGGCAAAAATGTAAAATCCAGACATGCACAGAAAACTATTATCCTACGACACAGGTCTGTAACAATCAGTCTTACATACGTGACGGTGGATAATGGTCAGTGCAATACAAAAAATGTCGTGGGAAACAATAATATTTATTTTTTATATTTGTCTCTTTTTGTATTGCTTCTCCAAAACCTTATGAAATAAGTACTACGTTTTTTCAAAGCTAAGTATTACCTACAGGTACACTATAATACATAATATATTATTTAGCCGTCAACGATTTCTGAAAAGCTGTTGAGAGTTTTGCTAATCTTGAGAACAATCTTTACACTATATGCACAGCTGGGAAAATAATGTGTTTGTACAAATATTAACTAGTGACTTGCTTACTAAGGTGCATATGGACAGCTTACTTATCTCAGAAGTGGGAAGTGAAATATAACCTTTAATCCCGGGCTCGTGAATAAAGAAAGATACGGGTTATAGCACCAAGAAAATTTTAAAGCTCATAATCTACGCACGTATTCTTTTAAAACTAACTTATTATGGTAAAGAAAGACTTAATTACTATAATTTTTACTCAAACATATAAACCAATTAAATTTATTTTCTGATCATAGAATGGTTCGAGGTGGAGATAGAGTGGTTTCGAAAAAGATAGGAACACATGTAAAGAGGAACAGAAGGTTTCAAATACTGAAATAGCTACATATGTTTAAGAGAATTCTGAATGAAAAAATAATTTACTAATAAACATTAGTAAATTATTACTATTGTGGAATAGTTATATTTTCAATATTCAACAATAAGCAGCTAATGTGCGAAAGAAATATGTCTGTTGTTAAGATGGTAGCAAATGGAAACCCGTGGTCTCCGCCTACCCCTCTGGGCAATAGGCTTGACTTTATGTATACGTACATATGCAGCCGCAATAAAATATGAGTGATTGTAATGAAGTTGCATCGGCCGAGATTCAAACCTGAGAAGTGCGGTTGACCACATGCCTCCCGCTCACGCACCCCCACGACACTTGATACCGGTTCGCGTTGTCTGTTCTGTTGTAATACTAAATACCGTGTAGTTCACACTATAAAATTACTTTGTTTGAAGGGCTCGTAGCTACATAATTACCGCGCAGATCATTCGATCTGTCAGGTTAAGCAGAGCTCACCGAGGTCAGTGTTGTGATGGGTGACAGTTTCAGTGTTTCGATACCCCTTCTTGTTTCGAAAAGCATACTAAGCCGGTAGTCCTGCACCTAAGATCCCTCCGGTCGTGTTGTTCTACCGGCCCATCGGTCTATGAGAATGAGGGGGGAATAAAGTAGGCACCTGTATTTGCGCGCATACTTGTGCACTATGTGTTCTCTACTGAGATAGACCGAAGGCCAGGATAACCAAGTGTAATAAAATTACGAGATGATTATAAATTATACCAACGTTGTTGTTTGCGATAAGTTCAAAAAGGTGGTGTAGTAGATTTATAGCCCTTAGTTATCTCTCATTAAAATAATTCAATTAGGTAACTTCATTGTATTGCAATAAAGCTTAATATTGGATGATAAGGGTTGTCATTGGATGATGCCTTGACCAGTTGACCTATTTGTACAAGAGGCCAGGCTTTACACGGATCTAGACAACGGCGGTATGGTACTAACAGGCTCATTATAGGCAATTAATTTGGCTAAATCAGTTGGTTGGTTGATGTTACTATCAACTAAGTACTTAGTTCCTTGCCTCTTGCCTACTGATTTCCAGTTTTGCCTGAAACTCAGTTCATGTCACCCATAAAAACAATAATAAAATTAATGCTCGTCGCACGTCGTCTTTAAACAATGCTTTCTTGATTGTAGCCGGTCGCAAGTAAATAATGTCGAGTGACCACTTTGTTCCAATAATCTAGCTCACAGTACGTTGCGTTATGATTACACACAATGGTTAAGATTTGAGCAAACAGTTTTATTTGCCACTGTCTGATGACTGATGTCGAGTGTTGTATTATCTAGCTGAGTTAATCTTTATCGCAGAGGTTTGCCTAGTTTAGAAATTGATTGAGTGCTATACCTAACTAACTGTTACTACTAGCTCATGTTATATGTATATACATATATATGCTGAATGATAGATGTATGCTGGTAACCAACTAAGGACACTTGCTTCAAGAATTTTAATTTTAATCTGTTTCCGAATTCTATATTTTTAAAGTGCCAGCTTTGGTGCAGGTTGTGCTAATTACATAACAAGGTTAAAATAATATTGTATCTCACTAAAGCGTCATAATATTTCCTAAATTACCACTAGTCACATTAGAACGTAGTAAAAAATACAATAGAGATAATGTTATCAAGTGAAACAAACTCGTATAATACACTCAGGCGCTATAAATCTTGATTTACACATCTCCAATTCTCCATGGTATAGTACTTAGTCTGTAACAGTTAGAGACGCAGGCCGTCTACACAAGGCATAATTAGCAATTAGCATTTCTGTGACAAATTAGTTTTAGTACATATACAAAAAATAGTCTTATTTGTGGGCTGTGATATATAGTACCTATACACCTATAACCTGGATTTCAGTTGTGTTCTACAGTGGACCTGCACTTGGCTTAAAAAGTTACAGTTTAAACGATAATAAAACTTTAAATAAATTATAATAGGTAGGTACCTGTAACTGTTACGTTTCTGAAATGTGTACGTCTGAACGAATAACTAAATTAGTAATTAATTTAACAATACAAGTGTAAATCAGACTTAAAGGTACGATAAACGTATATGGTGTGTGTATGCAGTCACAGTATCCAGTAATATTCCACGCAAGATTGATAATACTATTGAACTAACTATCCTGAGTAAATAACATGCGCATGCTACTTATGCGATTATTTACCTAACCATCTCGTTATTTTATTTGTACTGACCTAATGACATATTTCTTTGAAAATATCACCTAATTAATTTTGTACAGTAAATTAAATAGTGATGATGTCATTTTGCTTTGCTGCACGTTTTTCATATTTATTTGATTAGTTCTTGTTACTAAATAATGACAAAATCCAAGGTTAAGCCTCATACATATATTAGTAAGTAGGTTTCTTGGTAGCTCAACTATTTATAATTAAAATCGTGTTAGAAATTCTTAGTAAAAGCAAGCTCACACAATCTTACAATTTGTCTCATATGATGTCAGACGTAACTCTAAACTAGGATTTTACTTTTCATGCTATTTATTTCTTAATTATGTTGTAAATTACTATGTAATCTTAGGTGATTCACTGCAAGCTTAGATAATTGCTACTTTACTAGAGGAATCGTAGCATGCTAATAAAATATGTATGAATGTGACTACCATTTTACTCAAACAGAAAAGAATATACCTAATCGTAATGTTTTTCAATTCCATTTAAATAAGCGTTTTATCGTAAACCACAGCTGTTAGCGGCTCCGGAAACTATTCACTAAGATTGCATGATTGAACTACGGTCTACAGTCGTTATTGTTATCAGATGCGTCTAAAGATCAATGTTTTGTACACTATGTGCATGGCTATTTAGAAACGAATGCGTGACTTAGGTACACAAGCTGTGAAAAACATGTTTATATTGATTATATAGGTATATTATATAATAAAATATTTACGATTAAGTCTCGCCTGTTTCTAAGAGGCACAGATTTTCATTGGCTGTTTCTATGATACATATATTTAGGTTGGTTTAGTAACCAGATAGCTCAGATACATTATACTTATATTTATAACCACCCTTAACCATTTACTTAGGCTAAACTAATTTAAGAATGAATTTATTCTTAAAAATAGAATGCTACTGTAAAGATAGAATAATTTTTAATTAGATACCAACATTAGCTTTGAGCAAATTTTTGTTTGTTACTAACAATCTTGCCATGCCCTGAGTTTGTTTCGGTATTTCTTCTCAGAGAGTCAGTGAGGAAATGCCGAAGCCATCTAGTTTTAAAAAAAATGACGTGTTAAAGTGTTTTTTTGAAACCTATTTGCAGAAATAAAATCATTTATCATTTGCCTATGCCCTTCAAGTGTTATCTAAAATAACTGATTCTTCTTTTTATTAAAATGCTTCTAGACAGCGCGTAGCATAATTTATTTATTAAGTTAGAACGGCCACAGGCCAATAACACTTAACAATATATCTACTAAAAATACAAAACATAAAATATAGATAAAACAAAATAGGAAAAAAAACAATGATAAATCGCTCTCACTAAAACTTTAGACATGCCAACAAAATCATCATCCACACACAGATAAAACTTTGAGATGATACCCACTTCCTCCTACAAAATTAGCGTGTTAGTTTTATAATCATCAGGCCTTTATATAATGATCATCTGTGATCCTTTGTACACTTGCACTAGTTACAGATACATCCCACAGCAGGTCAGGCGACATAGTTGGCACGGCGCGTTCACTCCTACTGCCAAGGGACGCACTTCCTAATTTTCTAGCCGTAAACATTAGGCGGACGTGAGCCCGTGCTCCAGTTCGATTAAAAGTAAGTAAGGTTATATAAGGATTTTTCAGTTAAGTTAGACTTACTCATAAAAATCTGCATCTGCATCATTGAATTGGCCCAAAAGGGAGTTAGAAGGTTGCCAACTTTGCTACAGCGTTTCAGTTATTCTTAACATAACATCACGCCCGTATTCCCCGAAAGGGTAGGCAGAGGAGCACATAAAGTACACCCACATTTCGCCAGTTATGTTATGGGTCCCAGTTCAGTTATTCTTAAAATTGATCAATCGCAGTAGAGGCACTGTTTGCACATTCGTTGGTTAAAGTTCATAATATTCCTGTTTCCACTTTTTAATAGAATTAATAACGAAGTTGAATAACATGGTTGATTGATTTAAATGTATTGTTGTCTTTATAGCTAACTTCACTATACATTTTAATGTTGTATTGAGATTTGATTTGAACAATCAATGTATAGGTAAAGTACATATTATGTATCTACCTAATTATTGTATTTTACCATTTTCCTCGTAAGTACATTTAAACATAAACCTCGGACTAAAACTACATTTCAATAGTATTCTCCTAATGCATGTATTTAAATATTTTAGAGATTCTTGTCTGGATTTGCGCCGGCGACGGCGCTAAAATGAAACGAAAAAAACAAACACGCATTAATGTAAAAAGCTTGTCATTTTTGGAAACGGTCCAATAATGAAAACATATCATTTCGTCTGGAGCATTTTTTAATGTCACTCATTTAAAACAAATGTATCTTTTGAACTCAGAGTCTGTTATTGAAATAACTTTTAGGGACTTTTAAGATCAGTTTACCTGAATTTTTCAAAATAAAATGGGCTCCATTCACATTATCCGTAGTGATTAAACCTGCTGGAATTAGAAGTCCTAAATCAGCCAGGCATGGGGCGAGTACAGTGATCCACTCTTGTTCCTTAAGTTAATTTGCCTTGCCTTTGTGCAATTCTGATTTTAATGTAGGTGTATTCATTAATATATCACCACTTGCTGACATGAGATTAACTAACAATAATTTACGTAATTAATACTTGTAATGATTTTTTAACAATATTTCATACTTATAAAATAAAAGCGGTCCTGGCAGACTGCGTCCTACCCGGAAGACTAGCGCCACCTGCTGGGTCCAATTGTCTTCTCAAACAATGCAGGAACCCATTCTAATTTAGCCACAAAATTTCAGCCAAATCGGTCCAGCTGTTTAGGAGGGGTTAGGTGACAAACACACGTACAGAAGAATATAGACTAGCTTAAGCCCGGGACTTCGACCCCCCCGATTTCGATATAAAAACCTGTATGTAGCGGCAGTAAAACTAAGTTTATCGTGTATACTAGTATTGAGTAACAAGCTGTTAATTTGATGTTACTATCAGACGATCCAATTTTTAACCGACTTCAAAAAAAGGAGGAGGTTCTCAATTCGTCTGTATTTTTTTTTTCTGTTTGTTACCTCATAACTTTCGATTGGGTGAACCGATTTTGATGATGTTTTATTTATTTGAAAGCTGGTGCCTCCCGTTTGGTCCCATTGCAATTTGATTAAGATCCGATCAGTACTTTTTCAGTAATTCTTAATAATGCTGTTTTTTTTACGTTCTCTACTACATTTTTATATGATTGTTCTCCGATTTCTAAGGTTTTTTTACTTTTTAGTGCTTTTTAATTTGTTGTGAAATAGTTTTGTTTTGAAGTCGGTTTTTTTTTAAATAATAATATTTTAATATGTGTATTGATAGAGATAAACTTGAAGCGTTTAAAATATGGGGCCGAAGAAGTACGAAAGAAATAAGCTGAACTGGAAAAATTTAAATTTTTGAAGTAGATTCTGAATAAAATCAAGTAATATAGGAAGTTAATGGGTATTGGGTATCCTAGAAAATAGAAAAGCAAAAATGATAGGACATTTGACACAAGGAGACAACTTGTTTCAAATCATATTACTTACTTAGAAATAAAAAATTAAAATCCTTAAATAGTATAAAGGAGAAAATTGGAGTGAAACCGTAAACAAAAAAAAAGACTTTGTCATTGATTAGAACAGATTTACTATTTACCGAGGAGAGCCCGGCTCTCATAACAAGAGAGACTTATCATATTAATAAACAACTACAATTGTTTATTGTAAATAACTGTCTAAGTATTTGCAACCGCAATTAATTATGCAAAACATTGGACTCGATTTAGTGCAGTTTAAAAAGTAAAATATAGTTAATTAACAAATACTTCTTTAGTATCGATTCCAGTGAAATCAGAATGTCGCCCCTAACTGGTCCCACAAACAAGTCTATTATACAATAAACTTGTCTTACTCTAGGGAACTGACGTCTTAACCAAGAGTAATTGACAATGATCATACGATACCACTAGTATCTTATTTGTGTGTGTGTGTGTGTGTGTGTGTGTAGAGTAAATTCCTAACTCTTAACATTTTGACTCTAAGAATGATTTATGACTATTTATTTCGTTTAAAAAACCAGCATACTACAACGGCGCGAAAAGGACTTGCTATTTTATGTATTTGGATCATTCTTACTGTGACAAATAAAAAAAAAATATACTTTTTTATTATATTCATCGCAGTTGTAATAATATGTATATGTATAATACTGATATAATAGGATTTTTAATAATAATTACAAAAGATAGCTATATTTAATGGATCGAGTAATAAATTAGGGTCGGTAAGAACAACATTGTGTCACTTCCGCGGAAGCGAGAACATTGTCCATCGGACACTATCACAACATAATTTTAAATATTTTGAAGCTCTCCGTATTACGTCTGGCGGATGAAA
Organism: Abrostola triplasia; assembly: GCA_946251915.1. NCBI lineage: Eukaryota > Metazoa > Arthropoda > Insecta > Lepidoptera > Noctuidae > Abrostola > Abrostola triplasia. The sequence goes on from OX276433.1 coordinate 7,744,542, forward strand.
TGATACAATTCTCATAAACTAGTTTCATGATACTCAGTTATTATGGGAAGGTGATACGCGTGAAATGGAACGAACCTTTAGTTCTACGCCGCCGGCATCGGGCCCCACACTCGAGCTGCAAGTATAATACAACTTGTTAAACTTGAGGACCAGCACATAAAAATAGATCATACCCTTACTTTCTGTAGAAGCTGTAAAATATAAGGTATGAATTTTTACGGGGAGTATTATAGTAATTCTTAAGGTAATTTATTTGATTTCCATACACACGAAAATCAATTATAATAAGTATTTTACCACTCTACCGTTGTCATTGTATACTTTTCCTTTATGGAAAATCTCTACCATCATAAAATATTAACCATAAACCATCAGAACGCAAGTTGGCAGGCCTCCTACCAGGTGGACCGATGATATTATCGTCAGAGTTGGATGCAAATGGCAAGATATCGTTAATTATGGCGTTCTAAGGGGACCTTTGTTCATCAGTGGACTTCTTCCGACCGATGATGATGATGATGATGAAACTATCGGGAAATTCGTAATATTGAGCAGGCAAATAACTACCCCAACAGGGATTAGGGAGTTTTTTTAATACCATTTTCAATCCAGGCCACTGACATTGCTAATACGCATTGTACATGAATACTGTTATGGTCTTGCTACATATATGTATATCCCTTATTACTATAAATAAACTTATACTTTTATGAGTCGACCTGTACCGAATCGCAGCCACACCGCATGGATAAGATTAGTATTGGAAACCAGCTTCGGGCACTCTTGAATAGCATATAAACCAAATGGCCATGCACTTGAGCGGACTCAACTATAATTGAATCTGTCGATAACCGTTGTAAATAACAATTAGGCACTCCGCATACCACCAAGTAACAAATTGAACTAACAATTAAAATGGAAACCTTAGATGTTAGAATTGCAATACATAGGCTTGTTGTTTTGCATACTGATTGGAAAATGACAGACGAAAGGGTTGTTATTAGAAAACACTCGCATGGAAAATGCAGTTGGAATATTCAAGTTAGCCTACCGTGCTTATGACTGTCTTGATAGGCCACCTCGGAATGTGAACGATTGAATCTTATCAGCAATACACATTGTTACCGCCCAGCGTGACTTCAATTGTTTACAAATACAACTCGTCTACAGTATTTCTGATTTACTTAAATATAATTACTCCAATCGCTTACTACTGATGAGATGGAAAAGTTTTATGTAAGACTTTGACTGTCTACTTGCTCTTACCATTAAGTAAACATAATGCAAGTATTTTATTCTTCAGGTGAGCTATTTTAGCGAGTTTTCAAACTGTGATTGACTATCGTTACTTTTATCTTAGGCACGGCTCGAGAACATTATGACGTTTACCTAATGTAGACAATCCCGTCAGAATACAATTTATTACTAACGGAGCCTGTAGGGTAGTCTTTGGGCCTACCCCGTTTACTGTTTACGTGGCTCTAACTAACACAAATTATAAGGTCGAAGGTAGACTGGATGGGCGCTCGGTGATAATTATGAAGTCCGCTTGGCTTGTTGCTATGTAATGACTGAACAAAAACAACTAGGTAGTAAAGAACTAGGTAGTTATTCTGTGTTAGATTTTTTAATTTTTTGTTTCTATTAGGTTACTGATTTAAACACAATTTTCACCATAGTAACCGTTGTCTTTCCATATAGTATAGTTTTTAAGGGTCTTCTGCCCGTCATTGATATGGGCGATTCTAAACTGATATTAGGAACTCTGACCCTTATTGATTGTGGACCCGCATAACATAATAAACATAGATAATGTTAAAAATAGAATGTAAGTACACAATATTCGTATAAAGTTACTGCGCATTTCAACTTTCGCCTCAAGGTTATTAAAGCGATAAAATGCATTACGGGAGATAGAGCGTTTGTTTCCAGACATGAGTGATCCTGCAGATTTAATATCATTTAACCAAACTACATAGACAGGTCAACACTCCCATATTCTCGTACATGCAATTCTACTTTCTCGAAAGAAGTATATAAGCATTACTTTTATATTGTTTATGACATGTCGTAAAGTACTGCTACATTGAGACCAGTAAATGATGGAATATTTTGATACATTCAGATTTATTTAAGTTGACAACTGTAACAAAAATTATATAGTCTCATTCCATTCAAAAGATATTCAATACAATTTCAATTTATTGCCATTAAATTGGCGGCCGACCAGCGCAGTCTATTGGCCACACTTGCACATTCTCGGTTGAATCGCAATCCTGTCCCTTTAATTGTTATTTATGATGGAACCCTACTTGACCTCAGTTAGTTCCTGTCTCGTAAATCGAAGAGGGTCACAATATCACTGGCTTTCATTGTCAGATACATTGTCCTGTACACTTGTGACTTGTAAGTACAGTCGTTGATAATGGTTATTCCACTACAGCAGACACGGCAGCCGACACTCCGTAAAATTTTTATGCTTCACCATGGACCATGCTGTCGTTACTTTAGATTAAAAACGTTATCCTTTAACAACCACCTCTAACATTTTTGCTTTTTTTTCATTTTATCCGAAATCTGGTATTATGTAAATAATATCCGCAGACATTAATCATTATTATAATTATATTATACTTAATCTGTATTTCTGTCTACCTATGTTTTACAAATAATAAATGATTATTGTTCTTGATGTTCTTAGACTATGTTATTCGTATGAGCGATTGTGCATATAATTTTGATATTGTTAATATCACACGCATTCATTATAGGCACCTGCTATGGGACACAATAAGACCCTATCACTGATAATATCTAATAATAGTGATGATTAATGCAGGTTCAGTCAAAATTTAATAATACTATGTAAATACTAGCTACTATGACGTCCATTGCAGGACATGGACACCTAAGAGGTAGGTGCTTCATAAAGATAGCAGCCTGATGCCGCCCGAGAATGCATCTTCTCAGCAAATTGTCATGCGACGATACCTTTGGATCGGAATTGTTTGTTATTACTGCACGATGTTGCCACTCGACTTCCTTTACAAACTGATGACTGAAATTGACTTCCTGGGACGTTTTTTATATCATACAAGTTTGTATTATGTGAATTTGTTACTGTAACAACTGTTGGTAAACCATATAAATAAATAAATCACCGTAAGACGGCACTTCCGCAGTCTGACTCGATAATAATAATTTTATCTCTCTCTTTGCATACAAAAAGTAAATCCATGGGAAGAATACCTACATACTTTATTTTATTTATTTATTTATTTATTTATATACACACTTACAGCTACCTTTACAGAAATTTAATTCCAATACGATAGTGTAGACACTTATTATTATAACCTTAATTATCTAATTTACACAGTTAATACTACTAGGAACTTATTTATGTACCTATATCTAATAATTTACTATACTTAAACTAATAACATAATATATTCAAAGTTACTTTAATAAATTCACTTCGTGAACAAATAAAAATATCTATTTTTTCTGCAACAAGATTTAGTGTGTGTAATGTTCTTATGAAAGGCGTTGTGTCTAATAGCTTAGTCCTGCCGCGCTGTACCGCAAACAGGCGCGGCCTCCGCCTCCGACTTACGCATAAATCCGGCACACATAAGTTTATGCATTGCAATACCCCAGGGTTACAAATGTTACCACGGAATACCCTAAGCACATATTCTGCCAATGATAGATCCCTCCTGGTTTCCAACTTGTTGTATCCAACCATGCCCAGAACAAACAGGGTTGGATACATCAGTGGATAGAACGGATATACCCCATACTTGTACAGTTGCGTAGGTTTTCTAATACTATGCAAATAATTAAATCAGATACTACTACATCTACTTCAACTTTCTGAGTCTCTAACTTTGAAGGCAAAAGTTTTGTTTACTTGACCTATGTTAAAGGTTCAAGGTCATGACCTTAAATAAGCTTTGCTCCTTATTTCAACGATCTCCCTAGGGCTAAATCTAAAAGAATAGACATCCACAACCAAGTAGCTTCACTAATGAAATAAAAGCGATGAGTGGATTCCTAAAGTAACTCCGTGCATTTTACACGATTCAGAGTTGTATAGTTTTACTGGTACTAACCTGAATATTACGCCGGTACCTTTATGCTGCCAATTTTTAGGAACACCGAGTTCACATCACCATAACACTTCACCTTCAGTCTATGTTTTATGACGAACGAGGATCGCTATTTCTAGGACTAAAGCGAAAGTGAATCTGTTTATTATTGTCACCCGGTGTTTACATGTGTGGCCGCGCGGCGTGAGCCGTCGACTGGCGGTAAGGACGCGGGAAGGTCGCCCGCCATTGCTGCGCATGCGTCGTGATGCCCATTCCGCCGTCAAATGGTCTTATTTTGTGGTTTTACTGCTAAAACTTTCTACAATGTGTTCGTCAAAAAACAGACTTAGCTTCACAAAACCACATACATAAAATTATGAAAGTACAGCGATGCCCCATCTGCTAAAAATGTACTAAGTATCTACATCTGTAGATAGGTTCCTCAGTTCCCTCGGTTCTCAGAATAAAGAGCAAATCCTGTCTCGGGTTTAGTTAAACTGAAACTTGTAGCGACGACATCTATGGATCTCCAACTAGCTACTTCACAAGATAGCCTAAAGTAAGAAATAATTAACAATTATTTATTATGTAGGTACCGATGCAACAAGAAGGTATCTAAGTAGGTAATAAACCATTACCTATTGAAAAATATATTGTGCTTGATTAGTCACCTTTTTGTTTTTTAATACCCTATTTTGTTCCCCACTACTGGGCAAAGGCCTCCCCTTTATTCTTCTAAAGCACTATAGGCTATCCTTCGCAGTCTCTAAACACGAGCGTCCCGACTTCCGGCTATTTGGCCAGATCGTCATTGTTACATATTAGAACATAATGTTGCCGAAATACTAGTAGATAAGAGTCTTATTTTTTAAACACTAACACAGTTCGCACTTTTATGAAATACTTGACTGATCATTATGTTTAAACCTTTTTGTCGAACACATTTTCTAGTGAACGCCTGCCACTTTAACATGCGCAATCTTCTTTTCTTGCAATATTTTGCTATTAGAAATTAATCGTAGCTATTTGGTTTGGTTATTATTTGAACATAGAAGTGACACTCCTGTGCCATGCTTCTGGCGTAGTACCCCCGAGTATGACGGATTTCAATAGCTTCTGGAGGTCTGAAAGTACTGGGGTTCCACCCGTACTCAAAAGGCGTGCGTCATAATTCCCTCACCATCCGGGGCCTTGCTGTTCTTAAGCTGTTTCAGAACCACTTTAATCTCGTACAGGCTGATGTCTGCGAAGTGCCTTAAAATTACATATTGCTGGTTATGGTTAAAAATATAAATTAAGCTTTTGAACATTTGGAATCATTAAGGCTTCCCCTACACAGTTATTGTGATATAGTTTGTTGACAGGAACCTAAATACTTAACTGGAGATGGTCGGTTATAATACTCAATTTATATCAGTAGGTATATTAATTAGGTCCTTAGATTATTTAAATAAAACTTTATAATTTTTATTTATCTTGTATAAATACCTACTTCCAATGAAATTATTATATTTATTATAGGTAGGCACACCGAACGTGGATCGTTAGAACTGGGTGAATTGGCCCGCTTTCCCTCTTACCATGAACTTTTAAAACTTCCACATTATACAGCCCGTAGCGGCATTTTGCTTCCACATTGTCAACAGTTCTGCTTTAAGAATTTATGTTTAGGGGGCTGAATTGGTCATCATTGATCTCTTTTCCACTGTCTATAGTTACGACATGCCGTCCTACTTCCACGTGTCATCTATGTATGTAATGTGACAATTCAATATTCTGTACCGTCATTGAATGGATTGAATCGTATGTAAATGGGTAACGTATAATTATCTCATTTTTCTTATGATATTGCATAGCGTATCATGATTTGATAGCATTGAATACTAGATTAGGTGCATAATAGGTATGTAGTTTTTAATTTATTATTAGGTATAACTTTAATTAACCTAAGCGTTCATGATGTACCTATCTCTTCATCTATGAACAATTCTCGATAAAACCATCCACAACACAAAACATTTTCGGTTTAGGATATGTTAGTAAGAACCGACAATATGCGTAGTAGTTTGCGTATAGGCATGAGTCACAAACCCAGTAACTAGGTAGGTACTACTAGCGCTGGAAGTCGTAATCGTTAAGTACCTCCTATACTTCTATACATAGATTTCAATCGCCAACAGATTTGCCTGGTAAATCTACATAGCTAATCCCTAATGTGTAGATGTATTTAAACGTACGTTTATAGTCATCAGGAGGAACCATAATATAAAAGTAATGAAATTTGACACGCAACTGACGTGTAATATACGAATGTGTGCGTGCCATCACACGATCACACATACACCAAGACGTATCTAGTTCTAGCATGTCGCGAATAATGGAACATGGTTAACATTGTCTATTCAACGCAATATACCTATGCATGATGCGTGCGCAACACCGTAACCGTAACGTTGTATTTCATATAGGTTACTCTCGCATCACAATAATGAACCCTAGACACAATGAGCACGGCGGGAGCTGCCCGCAATCTTAACAATAATATTTCCGGTCCCACCTTATTTGCAGTATATAATGTAAATATTTAATTTAAATAGAAGCTTATAAAAGGACACCATAATATCTCTCTAATGTGAAATATTATGACTCTTATTATATATGATAAAAGTAGGTTTAGTAACAAAGAAATGTAAAATAAAAACAAAAAATAAACATAGTAACAAGCTCGTTTGGACATTTTATTCATGTAAATTTGCAGATATAATTAATACAAATTATGGTCATGTAAATTGGGATCTATGATAAATAATATTATACTATTAGCTGGTTTAAAGGACACTGTCTTATACCGTCTCCGAATTAGATAAGTTCCAGCCATTGTTAAATTTTGATGACTCATCGAAATATAAAAAGGCAGTCTCGGAGGTGTGGCATTACAAATACTGTCTTATTCCTAAGTTTACATAATGAGATTTTTATTGTGATAGTGATAAAACACAAACTTAAACTATGTGAACATGTCTACTTTCTGAATGGCTACTTTATGCATGCATGACTTTATTATACTAGGTTCCTCACCTTCTAGGATGTTGTAATTAGTGCAGAGCTATGTCATTATGTCAACTAAATTCCTAAAAGATTAATGTGACAAAACCTATATTGTCTACATGTCATACATCACAATTTTTCCTAAAGTTATCTGTACAGTTTGGGTAATTTAAGATGTCTAATTAATGCCAATTACTATACATTACATCCAAATAATAACTTTATGCTGAGCAGCTACTGTATCATATACTTTGCTACTGTTCCTTTACAGGACTTGTGTATTAAAAGTTCAGCAACATGTCTCCAATATGTAGTAGTACACAATTTCTATTTTCAAACAATTCAGGATTGCTAACAAAACAATCTAGATACAAAGTAAATTATTCACAAAGAAATCCATAAATAAACTTTTTATTAAAATTGTATAAGACTGAAATACTTTGTATGTTGACACTACTGATTTCATGAATGTATGATCATTCATTTCAGAGAGCAATATAATATTATTTGTCAGACTCGTTTTGTTCAGGTTCTACCAGTTTCAACCATGGGTGCTGAAGGCACTCATAAGCCGTGGCGCGCCGATTTGGATCAAAGTCGAGCATTGGTTTAAGGAAATCAGCAAATTCTTCTGCATCTATCTGACTCCACTCATACTTCTCTGTAAGCACAGATACTAAGCCCCACGGTTTTAAACCTGTTATGTTCCTTAATTCGCCTTTTTTATTAAAGAATACTTTTGAATATTTTCCTGAGGCTGCAATTCGCTTCGGAATATCCCCTAGAAGTTCAATAATGTGAGCCAGGTGATCTTCATCTCGGCTGTATCCATCACCAGAATGTGGCTCAAATAAATAATCTCCAGTGGCTAATTCAAAAGCCATGCATGCAGTACTCCATATGTCAGCAGAAGTTCCATAGCCAGCACTCAGCAATACTTCTAATGACCTGTACTGCCTAGTTTGAATATCCTCAGTGAAATGCCTGTGTACCCAACAAGCATTACCTAGATCTGCAATCTTCACTTCTAGGTCACAGATATCAAAAGCAGGATCAAACTTTTTATCAAGTGATTTACCTTTTGTGGATTGTGAATTAAAAGAAGGTGGAGTATCAGTCATTTCTCCTTCAGACATTGGGGTACCTATATCATCTCCACAGCCATACTGTTTAGTTCTTACCTGCACAGCATCAGCATCAGTATCAAATGCTTCTTCATCAGCCCCTTCTAAATCATTACAACCATTGATATTAGTTTCATTCTCTGAGCGTGTTGTCTCAATCACACTTGCTTCTTCAGGTGTTGGAGGTGAATCATCATTGTCTTGCAACATAGGTGCTGACTCACTATTATTAGTATTTTTTTTCTGTTCTTCTATTTCCTCTATTTGTTCCATTTGCTTCTTAAGTAACATTGACTGACGCTTAGCTTTTTTCTTTAATTTCTTCTTTTTATTTCTACTCATTTTAGCAGTCACTACCTGTTCTTGAAATTCCTTTGGTGCAGTACTAATCAAGGAGTGAGGCAGTCTCAAGCCAAGGGAATGTAATTCAGTGGCCTCAGCTGCCAATTTGCGGATATAAGGTTCATCAACACAAACCAATACATTCTCAGGCTTAATATCGGTATGAATTATCTTACATTTAGTGTGGAGGTAATCCAAACCTTCTAGAACTTGCCGTATGATTGTTTTAACATTTTCTCGAGGTATACCTCTATAATTAGACTTGAGTATCAACTTCAGCAGGTGGTGACCCAAAACTTCAAACACCATGCACACATGGGTTCCATTTACACCAGTTATTTTAAAGTCATTAAGCAATTGCACGGTCTTATTTCTCTTAGGGTCGGCTGGGTCGCTGTCTCGAACTGCCTTCAATATTTTAATTTCATCTAAAGCTGTCTCCGTGAAATGAGGTGCGGATTTCACGACTTTTAACGCAACGAAACGTTTGTCGACGAGATCCCAACACAACCACACAGTAGAAAAATGCCCCCATCCTAATTTTCTAGTGACGTGGTACCGATTCAGGAATAAGTCTCCAATTTTGACAGGATGGTAACCACCCTTACAATAGTCGGCGCTGTCTTCCTGTTCCTCGTCGTCGCTTGCATATTGTTCATCTTCATCCTCCTCGATTGTTTCATTGGAAGAGCTATGAGTAGGTTCTAAACGATTCTGATTCTGGTTGCGCAGACCGTTTCCTTGTCCACCAGCCCCGTGGTCCTCCTCGCGATTTTTCTTTTTACCGAGTTTATGCCGTTTCTTTTTCGCCTGAATGGCGAGCACTCTCCTATTTACATCTGATTTAGAACTCATTTAGTAAATTAAACACTTTCAACAACGCCAATATATATATAAATTTATCTTTTCATCTCAAATCTTTTTGTTTGAGTATGGCGGCCGGTCGCAGAACAAAATGCGCTCGAACATGAACTCAAAATGTTGCTCGTAAAAATATTTAATTTGAAAAACTAATAACCAAAGACAAAGATATTATGTTTTTATTGTTTAATTTTAATGATTTACACGATGAAAGTAATTTTAATTTATTACCATACGTTACAATAATACTTATTTAATGTTTCTTGGTGACTATAAATATGAAATAAATATAAAGCTGCCAGTTTAAAATTGTCATGTTTAAAAAATTGTTTTTTTTTTCGGTTGAAACCGTGTTGGTACAGCAAAATACTCTACTACTCTCTCTGTAACTTTTTTAATAAACAAATTTTTTATCGATACGTACTATATCGTTAAATATCAAAACATTAATAAATACAATATAGATCGTTTATTTATATTGTATTATTTTTATGTACTAATCAAAATAACATTGTAAGGTAAAACTGAAATTTTAAATTGATTAGAAACATTAAAACTGTTTTTGTTTGTAAGCAACGAGGTTAAAATAGATAGATATATATGTACCATTTGTACCAAACTAGTACAGTAGTACAACTACGAATGTACGGTAAGATAATGTCTATGGTGAGACACTTTTTTAGGGACTAACTACATTTATATAACTCAATTCAGCATTTGTCTAAAGCATAGATAAAAGAAGTAGTCGATCGACTATCACCACGATTTCCCCCAAACTGTAAAAGAAGATCTAGATGGCGTTACCGTGCGCGTACTTAATAGTAATAACAACAATTTCTTTACTAATTGACTTGTAAGATTGGATAATAGATGATAAGTAGGTTCCGGTAAAGTAGAAGATAAGTAAGTTCAGCATTCGAAAGCAAAAACATTTTCATACTAAACGGCTGTTTTCTATTGAGATACGCTGAGTAAGAGTATATTTATAAATAAATAAATGTTTAAAAAAAACAGTTTAATCCTTTCAAAATTATTATTTAATAGCTTATATGCATTTGATATATACAGGGTATTTTATATATACAAGGCATATGATATATTAGTTAACTGTAATGAGTAAATCAAAAAAAGATCACTTTATTATTCATTTCTAACGGTTTTTAAAATTTTAATTAACACTAATGTAAATAATATAATTATGTACCAGTTATTTTAGGAAGAGCTATACATAAAAACGTTATTTTTATTACTTTGTACTGTTTTTAGCTAATTCTTTTTCACGTTTATTTTCCCTTTCATTCAATTTTTTTACAGGCAATAATACACACCCACTAAGGATAACAAATACTCCTGCGACGTAAAATGAAATTGCGTAACCGAAAGTGTTCTTGAGTATGCTAGATACTGGGGTACTTACGAGACTTCCTATACCTTGAAACAGTACCATTATACCGGTTGCATTAGTTAACAGATCTAATCCAAACAATTCTACTATAACCATACTTCGTATGCTACTTAAACTAGCAATGTGGAATCCGAAAATAGCACATACAACGTACTGATAATACAGATTGAAAGAAAAATTAAATAATATTATACCAATTCCAGCTATAATACATGCCGATAAGTATAGCATTATAGGGCTGTACTTGCATGCTAATGCACCTACAACTAATCGACCCACGGCATTTGAAAAACCAATGACACTTACAAACAAACTACAATGTTCAGCGCTGATGCCTTCGCTCATATTACGATCAGGTAAAAATACATAGGGAACTAAAAAACCCACATAAGTAAAAAAACCACTAGAACATAATAATAAAAATGAACATTTTTTTAACAATTTTGGATCCATCATCGATGCAAGAATCCTTCTAAAAGCAGTTGTAAAAACACCTCTTTTTTCTTCCAAGTCCTCAGTAGCCACGGCACGCGTCACAGCCATTTGGTATTCAAGACCAGTTCTAGCCTCTTCTGTTGTATCTAATACACTTTTTTTAAAGGCTGGTAAATCTTCTATCCTTCCCTCGTAAAAAGCATCATCACGGTACATCGGTCGAGATTGAGGTACATGTTCCTCCCAGTGACACAATTTTCTCCACCATGATTTTTTCTTTGGCTGCTCTGCTTTTGCATTAATTTCCATATTCAATTTAGGACTCGTTTGTTTAATTTTATCGTGTACGCTCGATCGAGATATTAAAGATTGAACTTGCTTTATTTGTCTGTGACTAAGCCCTGATTGAGGGCCAAGCGCTGTTACTGTAAGTTTTGATCCAGTCGGTCCTGTGGATGGTCCTGGAGTGGCTGCACCTGGTGTAGATGGGCCAGGTTGAGATGGTGTCGATAAAACACCTTCTTCTACCACTGTTGCCGCTGTAGGAAAGTGAGCGTTAGATACTGCACTAAAGAGGCGTTCTGTAGCAGTAGGCATTAGTCCATCTTTTCGTGAAGGTGATGATGATGTTTTTATAGTAGCCAAACTTGGCAAATAAGTTACAGTGCGAGTAGGATCCTCTGTTGTCTTCGTTACAGTCAATGCGAGCAATGGTCTGTAAGTCATTCCAAAAAAATATATCATACCAAATAGTCCAGAATGAAATAATGTAGTCACTCGCCATCCTACTAGACTGACCATGTGTGTGTTAACAATAAATATAACCATGATGCCAACACTGGAACCTGTACCAGCAATTGCCATTGCCAACGACCGAAGCCGTTCAAAATAAAATCCTACTACTAATCCAGAAGACATACTGACAAGGCATGCGCCTAATCCTCCAAAGACTCCATAACATAAGATAAGAGTTGCATAGCTGACACAAAAATATGAACTAAAAAATGCAGCTGACAATATCACTCCACCACTCATAGTACACGCTCGAAACCCAAATCTATTAATAAGCGCAGATACTATTGGGCCTCCAACAAAGTACAGTGCGATTGCTATAGAGTTAATTAGTGCTATCAAAGATTCTTCTACAGTAAAATCTTTTGACATATCGTGGAATATACTACCAAACGTAAAGAAAATTCCGTCAAGTATAAATATGGTTGTGAAACTGGCTGCCACTACTACCCACCCCCATTTTCCTTCTTCTGGAACAGATATTTGGGCAGTAATCTCTGTTTCTTCGGCACCTTCAAGATCTTTAGCTTTACTACCAGCTTTACTTGGTACAACAAGTATGCTCTTTTTGCTTTCATTTTTTTTGGTTGCAATAACTTGTGGTGGCGGCTTGCTCATGATCAAATTATTTACATTATTTTATGTATCAAAGGTTAAGACCAACGGCATTATTTAAATGTATCCTTGATGAAATAATTATTAAGAAACGTCTTAAAATATCCATGTAGTAAAGAAAAATAGTAGCAGACACTCTCCGAATAATGGCCATTGACATGGGTTGTTGCAATATCTCTATGTCTATACATTTTACCTCAGAGTAATGACTAAAGCATAGAGGGAGCGTTGCTTCCAGCAATACTGTACACTTTTTTTGCCTCGGTAGTGATGTGCCGTATTTGGTAAGTCGAAGTATCGAAATAAATTTAGTTCTTGACAGAAAATGTACTTCTATTGAATGTACGTTATTTTCACGTTGTATAAAACATACATCACCAAGGCATCAATATAAATTTAGTCCCAAATTTAAGAATTATCCAGTAAGGGTTTAAATTACAACAAATACGTGATTCGTTGACTAAAAGATTTATATTGCAACACAGGTCCACCAATCACTGTACTTGATATGAAACATTTGATAAATTAATGGCTAATCTTTATGTTGATCGGCCTTTAGAAACTGGGAGCAAAAGTAAAAACACATATAAATTTAGTAAATTTTTAATAAATAGAAACAATATATATTTTTTTATAATCCAGCTGTGCCCCGCGATTTCACCCGCGTCAATAAGTGTCGTTACCGATGTCTTTGTAGTTATTCTGTATTATTAGGGTTTTATAGCCAAATGGCAAAAACAGCGGCTATGCTTAGTCCATCTATTTCTAGCTCTTGTAAGCACTTTACACCAGTTCTCTTTCATTTGGAGGCATACTGTAAAATAAAACGATATTTGCTATAATTTAATGACATAAAATTAATTATCGTATCGAATAGTATCGATGAAAAATATCTACTTCACTAGCATGACATAACCTCACAAATAAACAAATTACTTTATTGTTAAATTAATTCGTTAACACAATATTATTCGTAAAAAAGATAGTCTGAAGGGATCATCATCAATCTAATGTGTATGTATAAGTGATAATATACAAAAATTACGCGTGATTTTATAAGAAAATTGCATAAAAACACTTACCCATGAAATCTTACAAATTCATTGTTATCTTTCCGTGATGAATGTGATTTACACGATAAAACAAAACTAGCCATATTAAACGCTTATTTATCTGTCCTTTGCACCTTTTGTACACAATCAAGTTGCTTATATTATCCAAAAAATTATATTATTTTTAAAATAAACAATGTCAGGACAAGGACTGACATTCACTACGTATAATACGACTAAATCAAATACTTTGTACAGTTAACCGTGTAGAACCGTTCTAGTAAGCAACTATGTCCTTTTTTAATTGGTCGTGTAGTAAGAGACCAAATATGACCGTTTGACAATTTCGGAATGTACATTTAGTTTAAAGCATATATGAGTCCATATATGTTTGTCTCTTTTATATATATAATCTGCGTCATAAGAGAGAGGAGCTTGGATTTATCGTAATTTGTGTCTAATTTGTTCGCTCTCTCTATGCTTTAGTAATTACTCTGAGCATTTTACCTCACGATGCCACAGAACAATTACGAATTCTGTCTATTGATTACAGTTGAATAAATACTCTAAGATTGCGGCAGCGATCGGCCTTACTGTATATTGCATGTTATTACAAAGTACCCTGTGTATTCATTAATGTTTTTCTTCATTTACTTTTTAACCGATAACTTAATTTACTGGTGGAATATATAATATGTCGGGCTATTGCAGCTCACAACCGAGAGGAATGGAGGAAGGAAAGGGAGGCTTTTACCCTGCAGTGGGACGATCATGGCTGAAATAATAATAAGAATAATATGTCGGGCGTCAATCAAAAATTATGGTTTAAATCACGTAATTCAACTCAAAAGTTTTTAATATCGAAGTGAGTGAGATGAGCCAAACCTCTTTATTTTATGGTACTAGATTTGCTGGAGAAGCACAGGGATGAAGTAGAAGTAAGTGTCATATATAAATTGGATATGTTTATGATAAGTTAATATATAAACATATTTTCTTGCACTTGTTACAAGTGCAGGTTACAAGTGTCTGCATTTCTTTAAGTAGCCTGTTCCGTGCCCACTGCTGGGCAACGGCCTCCCCATTATTCTTCCACAGAACCCTGTCCAGAGCCATTTTGGGACATGTCCTTACCGCAAAAATTATCTCGCCATCTCCTTCCCGATCTGCGTGGTCGTCGGCGGCCGGCAGTGCGTCGCCCCATACGCACGACATGGCCAGCCTACTTCCATTTTAGCTTGGCAGTTCTTCTGCCCACGTCCGTCATAGAACGCAGGGTAGGGTTACAGATCTGATCAATACGATTAACACCCAACATACTGCGTTTCCGACTACGGCTCTCTGGTAAACCTTGAGTCTGAGTTCTAGGGATAAAGGAAGGTTCACTTTCATATGTCCCTTCATAGAGCAGTAGCTCTTTTAGGCGATATCAATCCGTCTTTCGACTTCTTTATCTTGCTGGTTTAGAAACCAGACTATCTGGCCCAAGTACACATACTCATGGGCATATTGTATTTCCTGGCCGTCTACCTCGACCTTACGTTTAATAGTATTTATCAGTTGTGTTTTGAATCTATTCATGGATAGTCGAACTTGCCGTGCTCAGATCTAGGAGCATTTCTTGGAGTTCGAAGGCCATGAAAAAAAGTGGTCCATTTACTTGTAATTACAAATTGGCGGTGCTGTTTTTACTAGAATGTCGAAAAAGAGGAGTGTCATGTTTTCAGTGTTCATGTATGTATGTAGGTATGTATGTGCGTTTTTTTATTCCACCATAACTTCTGTATGCCTGAACAAATTGTGATGTATGAAGTGTCTCTAGAATCCATAGACCATCATGAGTAACATAAGCTTCAAAAAATGAAAATAAATTAAATAAGTTGAATCTAAAATTTACATACAAACAGAGAAACCGACAAAAAATCTAAAAATTATAATTTTTTGACATCAGAATAGTTCGGACACCTCTTATAACTTTTTTTAAAATATCTTTAATGTACAGCTTCGACTTCGTCACTGTTTTGTTATTATGCATGCATAGATTAACGTAACTTTTTTGAGTGTAAACCAATTTTAAGGAAATAACGACTAAATGTTATATCCACATCAGTGAAAACCACATTCAAATTGGTTAAGTCATTCTTGAGATTAGCGCGTTCAAATGCACAGCCAAACTATATTTTTGGCTTCAGTGACATAAATACAAAGTATATATTTGTTTTTGTTCTTTTATTATGGAATGTACAGACACGGGTCGCTTACGATTTTATTATTTATGTACTAGCTTATGCCCGGGACTTTGTCCCCGCTGAGTGTCCTCTGTATGTATCAGCAATAAGCAGATTTTACTTAATTGAATGTATCTGATTTTGATAACAATTCTATGGGTTTTTTAAGTTATTAGTTAACGCACAATTAGTTTCCCCCAAATGCAGTGGAGATCGCCCAAACTGTGATAATGTACAGTTCTGTTGCCCAAATTGTTCCGGGAGACCTAAAGCGTTGTTGAAGGATTGCCCAGCTTTTAAAAAAGAAAAGAATATTCGTTTAGTTATGGCAAAGTATAATTGTACATATCGTAAAGCTCTAACAATTTGATTTCAGTCTCAACACGTAACCCATCACCTCCTGCTTTCCATACATTTACACAACTCCTGCAGATCTAAGGACGGGGGCCATTGATCTGCAGGCACACAACAAACTTTGAACGAATAACAAAAAATAATTATGTAAGTACGCTGAAGAAAAAGGCAAAACAAAACGGTCAAGAAGATTAATTTCGATTTAGAATTAGCTATACAGAAAACTCACCACCTCTACCATAAAAAGTTTTTTTTAAATAACCGGATTTTTGGTCATTTGCACTGTTTTTAGGTTTTTTGAGGATTTTCAGGGTTTTTAGCCAATGCTTTTTCTTGCTCTAATCTATTTTCCCTTTTATTAAGTCTTTTAACTGGCAATAATAAACAGCCGCTAATGATAACAAATATTCCTGCGACGTAAAATGACACTGCGTAATTGAAAGTGGTCTTGAGTATACTAGATACTGGGGTACTTACGAGACTTCCTATACCTTGAAATAATACCATAACTCCGGTTGCATTAGTTAACCGATCCAATCCATACAATTCCACAATAACCATACTACGTATGCTACTTAAACAAGAAATGTGAAATCCAAAAATTACACATACAATGTACTGATAATACACATTGAAAGAAAAATTAAACATTATTATGCCAATTCCAGATATAATACATGCCGATAAATATAGCCGCAAAGGACTGTACTTGCATGCTAATGCACCTACAACTAATCGACCCACGGCATTTGAAAAACCTACGACACTTATAAACAAATTACAATGTTCAGCGCTGATACCTTCGCTCCTACAACGATCGGGTAAAAATACATATGGGACTATAAAACCTGAGAATGTAAAAAAACCACTAGCACATAATAATAAAAATGAACATTTTTTTAACATTTTTGGATCCATCATCGTTGCAAGAATCCTTCTAAAAGCAGTTGTAAAAACACCTCTTTTTTCTTCCAAGTCCTCAGTAGCCACGGCACGCGACACAGCCATTTGGTATTCAAGACCAGTTTTCCCCTCTACTGTTGTATCTAATACACTTTTTTTAAAGGCTGGTAAATCTTCTATCTTTCCTTCGTAAAAAGCATCATCACGGTACATCGGTCGAGATTGAGGTACATGTTCCTCCCAGTGAAACATTCTTCGCCAGAATGATTTTTTCTTTGGTGGCTTTATATTTGCATTAATTTCTATATTTAATTTAGGATCCGTTTGTTTACTGCTATCTTGTACACTCGATTTAGATATTATAGATTGAATTTGCTTAAATTGTCTGTGACTAAGTCCAGATTGAGGGCCATGCGCTGTTACTGTTAGCCTTGATCCGGTCGTTCCTGTGGATGGGCCTGCTTTCGATGGACCTGCTGTGGATGGACCTGCTGTGGATGGGCCTGCTGTGGATGGGCCTGCAGTGGGTGAGCTTGGTTGGGATGGTGTCGATAATACACCTTCTTCAACCACTGTTGCCGCCGTAGGGAAGTGAGCGTTAGATACTGCACTAAAGAGGCGTTCTGTGGTAGTAGGCACTAGTCCATCTTTTTTTCCAGGTGATGATGATGTTTTTATAGCAGCCAAACTTGGCAAATAAGTAACAGTGCGAGTAGGATCTTCTGTTGTCTTCGTAACGGTCATTGCGATTAATGGTCTATAAGTCATTCCGAAAAAATATATCATACCAAATAATCCAGAATGAAATAATGTAGTCACTCGCCATCCTACTAGACTGACCATGTGTGTGTTAACAATAAACATGACCATGACGCCAACACTGGAACCTGAACCTGCTATTGCCAATGCCAACGACCGAAGTCGTTCGAAATAGAAACCTACTACTAATCCAGAAGACATATTTACTAGGCATGCGCCGAATCCTCCAATGACTCCGTAAAATAAAATGAGAATTGCATAGCTGACACAAAAATATGAAGTAAAGAATGCAGCAGCCAATATCGCTCCACCACTCATAGTACACGCTCGGAACCCAAATCTATTAATAAGTGCAGATACTACTGGGCCTGCAAGATAGTATACTGCAAGTGCTATAGAGTTAATTAGTGCTATCAAAGATTCTTCTACTGTAAAATCTTTTGATATATCGTGGAATATACTACCAAACGTAAAGAAAATTCCGTCTAATATAAATATGTTTGTGAAACTGGCTGTCACTACTACCCATTTCCATTTTCCTTGTTCTGGTACAGTTATTTGGGCAGCAATCTCAGTTTCTTCGGCACCTTCAAGACCTTTAGCTTTACTACCAGCTTTACTTGGTACGACAAGTATGCTCTTTCTGGTTTCATTTTGTTTGGTTGCAATAACTTGTGGTGGCGGATTGCTCATGATCAAATTATTTACATTATTTTATGTATCAAAGGATAAGACCAACGGCATTATTTAAATGTATCCTTGATATAGTATTAATTAGAAAACGTCTTAAAATATCCATGTAGATATCTAAGAGTCCGCCACTACTCTCCGAAATAGTTACTGAAATATCCTGCGAGGAAACCATATGAAGGCATATCTCTATGTGTCTATATGATCTGTATATTCGTCACAGAATAGTTACGAATGTCTATTCATTACATATTGTTGAATAAATACTCTAAGGTTGCGACTGCAATCAGGCTTACTCTATATTGCATGTTACTACAGAGTACGGTAGCGTCTGCAGGCCTTGTTAGTCCATCTTGTTGAGCCATTCTACTGTACTACTTTTAACTTAATTTACTGACGGAATTTACCTTCTCGAGTTATTGTCTGTTTACCATTGGTATTTACTTATTTATTTTGTAGTATAGTTCCGTTATGTAAAAAGAACGCTGACCGTTGACTTTATTTTTTTAATTCTAGTAAAGGTAAGTAAGTAGTAATAGCAGTACGTTTAAAGTGTTATGTAACTAGTAATGGTAGTAAACCTATAATAATTATTCAATTCTACAGGAAAGGGAGACCTTTGCCCTGCAGTGGGACAACACAGGCTGTTAAAAAAAATATGCTTATATATAAACCTATATAAACCACTATAGCCAAGGACCATAGAAAGTGAGTAACACCTAAAGAGGCTCACGTTAGGCGATTGGGTCAAGGGCTTTATGTAGAAAGTGTGAGAAAGCGATACTCTTTGATACACTGACACGGTGGCCCAGTTGGTTAGAGCAGCGTCACTGTACGGGGAAGGTCGCTGGTTCAAATCCTGCTCGAGTCCATCATTTTTAAAATTTCCTTCTTCAATTTAGATTCAAGCATAGCATGGGCATCATGCAAAAATTACACCAAAAGTCATATTTATGATTATAATTTTGAGTACAATAATATATAATACTTATTGCATTAGTCGACTAAAATGAGTTACGAATTGAACCAGTTGAAGGTGTCACATCTCTATTGTCTTCTTTCTTGGTGATGACAGTGACATTTAGTCACTGACAATTTTTGGCTTGTTATTTGATATCTGTTCTGTTCACTAATTCACTTTACTAAATCCTTCTTGAGCTTGACATTTGACAAGCCACTTTTACTTCATAAGTTCATAACGGCCAAATTGGAGGGAAAAATTATTTGCTGAAAATTAAGTAGACAAGCTTCTCTAGATATATTAAATAGATACTAAGTCAAATTATTAAAGTAATAATGTCTCAAACATCAATAACTACGTTTTTTAATAGTAGAAAAAGACCGGCATCGGAAGATATTTTAACTTCTAAAAGTAAAGTGCCACACATCGATAGAACTCTAGAAACAAAAATTCTGGCTACGGGTAAAGCTCCGTCGGTGAGAAAGTGTGAAAAGTCCTCAAAAGAAGTCAAGCAGCCAATAAAAACAATTGAATCAAAGCAGGATGACCTACACCAGCTTGCCCATAAACATGTCATTGTTTCTACCAAAGAAACCAGTCAAATTCCGCCAAAAACCACTGCAGCATTTTCCAAAAAAGTCAATGTCGCTAACACTCCTAAACGCGCTGATACGTCTAAATCAGATGCTATAACATCATCGCGGCAAGAATTAAGCCTTGGTGACATAAGGAAGAAATTAGCTGGAAGTTCGAGGTTAGCTGAATTGCGAGCTACCGCTGATCGACTTAGTAAAGGTATACAGGAGCTGAAACAAGCAAGCGAAAAACGTAATCTCAGAGAATTTAGGTCTATTGATGTGGAAGTACCTTCAAGGTATGTAATATTTGTCCATTGGTATTATTTAGGCCCACAATTACTATTGCTTTGTACATTAAACTAACAATTGGCTCTAGTTAACAAGATCCTCAATTATTACAGATTTGATCTATAAAGTTTCTTATTCTTAAAGCTCATTTTTTATTTATTTTTTTCATATTTGCTGTAAAAATACTTAACATTCAAGCCTTTGAATAAGCAATATACACCTGTGATAAAAAAATATTTTCTTATTTTCCAGTCCAAGCAAGAAAGCACAGGCTCAAAATACTTTGCAGTCACCTAAGAAATGCTTGTCAACCCCGGCACCACAGTCCAGACTTCTTATATCACCCAGAAAAGTGGTTGTTAGCCCTATCAAAAGTCCAAGCAAGGTAAATATCATTTCATTGTAACACACTAACTCCTGAAAGCCTGATTAAATATCTGCCAAATCTTTGTTAAAGTTGCTGAAAGCATAGTTAACCTCTTTGTCCGAGTCTTACGACTTTTTTTTACTGTACATATCATAGCACAAAAGTGAAACAAAAGCAAGCAAATTGTGGCACTACAGTAACTAGAGGTATTACTGTAGTTTTACTTCTTTGCTATTTTTTCCAATATCATGAGTGTTATGACATTGAGAAAGTCACATTTGTAATATATGCACCTGAGTTTGAACCTGTAACCTTGTACCTACTATTCTCGTCCATGAAGTGCTGTTAGGTCATCATGACTTTGTAAGATCTTATATTGTAACTCAACAAAGTTGTGTTTTATTATCTCAGACTAACTGTTCAAGTGTGTGTGGTTTGGTGTATTATTTTGTCATTTCATTTCTTTTTTCCAGGTTCCAGCTTATATTCGGCATGCAGCTCTCGCTACCTCAGCGACTAGCCTTCCCCTACCTCATCACTACAGATTCCTTGCTGAACTTTTCCGTGGCATGGAGACTGTTGTTGCTTTACTCTACAATCGAAATGAAAAGATCACATTTTCCAAGCTTAAACCATCCGTACAAGAAATGCTCAAACGATCATTCACCCATAAACATTTAGCACAGATAAAGCATTTGGTGCCTGATTTTTATAACTTTGAAGTGCAAAAGATTAAGAACTTCAGCACATCATCACATAAAGAGGAATATGAATTAATTATCACACCAAATTTCCCTAATGATATCAAAGTGATGAACCCTAGTGTGCTGTTAGAGAGGCGCAGATACTTTTTCGATATTCTCCTTCAGTTAGTGAAGAAACATCATTCACAATATTTGCAAACTCTTGATCCTCCAATCGAGATTGCTGATGATAAATTAACTCGCTGGCATCCTGAGTTTGATATTGAAAAGGTACCGGAAGTGGATAGTGCCAAGCTGCCAGAAATGCCCAATATTCAGAAATTTTCAACTGCCCAAGATGTGTTGTCCAAGGCGCGTGAATTGTTTAAGTGTAATACAAAAATGGAAAGAGCTCTAGAGAAGCTTGCTCAAGCCAAGGCACGTGGTCTTACAGAACAAGAGAAGGCTGCAACTGGAATTACAGATAATAAACCAAACACCTTAGGAAATGGAGTAAAGACCAATGGAACACAAACCAGTCAGCCATCAACTAGTTCAGTAACAATACTTAATCCAGCCCTCCGTAACCTGCCTAGTTCTCTCCTAGAAAAAGTTAAGGCCAAACAGGCAGCTAAGGCCCTTGAGGCAATGACTAGATCTACTGAAAATGACCAAAAGTACATGATTTATTGTCGCTTGCCTGATCTTGCTCGCACACTTAGAAACATATTTGTTACTGAACGGAAAAATGTTCTCGCTTTGAACATAATTCTTTCAAAGTTAGATAGTAGCTTCAAAGCTAATGTTTCAGCAAATGACTTGTTGCGAGACATCAAAGTTCTCGCCGAGGAACTACCAGATTGGGTTAAATTACATGATATTAGGAATAATACTTACCTCAAACTAGATAAAAATGCTGACTTACAAAAGAATATTTCTAAGTTAGAGGCTTTAGCTGATAAGTATAAAAATGACTAAATATTTAAGCATAGGTTAAATTGACATTACAAATTAAGACTGAGTAAGAATAAAACGATATGTTTTAAAATTATGCAAGTTAAACTCTTAATTACTACTTTTTAACAACTATGTTGTGTTATTTATAAATCTATTTGTACAAAAGTATACAAATCAACGAGTTTGTAGGTAGTACATGTTGTTAAAGTCTGTTAAATAGTATTAATATAACATGTTCAGAAAAATAGTTATTGACCTGACATAAACCATTATACCAAAAATAAGTATTGACATGGTTGAAAGATTCAATATTTATAGATATAAGTCGACATTTTATTTATATTGTATTAATTATTAAAACCACCATTACTTTGCATAATTTAATAATTTCTCAGGATATGAACTACGTTAAACTTTTAATTTGTATTGATTTAGTATTAGTGTAATTTTATTTTAATTCGGTTTTTTTTTCTTTACTGTGTGGTATTCTTTTATTAATAAATAAAATTATCATGAACGTTGACTGTTAATTATATCGAAGGATAGGTACCCATAGAAGAAATCTAGTTTATCAGCATCTGCCATGGATAGGATACAAATATTGCATGTGTGTATATAGGCAGCACACCCCCTTGTGTAAGTTTGATGCTAGGTAACTGTAACTATTTTTGCGTTTTTCTTTGTTAAATTCCGTATTTTTTTTTATTCGTGTGTCATTTATTCATATACTAATTTACAACGTAATTCTAACACAAAAGAAAAACTATATACTAACATAAAAAGTTAAAAAGCATCATAAAATGTATCCCCATCGATGTTAACCGGTAACGTGCCCAAAAGATTGGTAGCATTGCCACGTTGAATGGCAATGCTGATTCTTTGGCCAAAAAATGTGCCAGCTCTGGTCACGTGTGGAATCGACTAAACGCTTTTCTAGATCATTAAACAAAGCGCGAGCGCTCAGACCCCCATGGCCCAAATATTTCGACCCCAAACAGCGCAAAAATACAATTACCTATTAGGTTATTACTTTACTTCCTAATTTGCAGGATAAGAACGACATACCATTTGGTCTCTTTCCATCGTCACGTACCAAGCCATTTGTACGTACTGTTGCTGGCAGTACTAATAGTCCGGTCAGCACACGATATAATGAGATTTAAAACATCCTTGATCTAGTGGTCTTAAAGCGCGACTACTGGCATGAGGTTCTAGGTTGTAACCCAGGTCGGGTAAAGTGTTAGTTTCTCCATTAGGTCATTCTGAATAGCAACAAGTAGTCTGGAAGTATTACCAATTGATGGCTATAGGTTTGGCTAAAAAAAAATTAGTAAGTAACCTAGCACTGCTAAAATTGAAGTCAGCTATTAGGTAAAATTATGTCTTTGAATGATATTTAAAGAGCTTCGTTATTGCAAACTCAACAAAGATGCAATTCTGATAAGAATCACTGTACTGGTGTAGGACTGTATGTACCTACTTATATCAGTGTTTGATTCAGGTAAGTTTAAATGTGATATTATACAATCAGTGTCGTTTGCCAGTGCGACATTAGCGCTTCGCAAACATAAACGTTCCTATACCTACATACGTAGTTGCTACAATAATTTATTACACCTTCGCATCTCCGTGATAATTATTGTAATCATTTAGATAATACCTACCTAATTCATTTCTTAAAGCGTTTTAATTGTTTTAAGTATTTAGTTTGTGTCATAACTTGTGATTTTTTCATACGGTGTCGTGTGTTAGGTATTTTATAAATTTGAATACCTAGCAATTAGTTTCATACCTCTTCAGGAGTAGTAACGACGTATTGACAGATCCATGCACCTGAGTTACATCCTACCTAAGTGGGTATATAGCCTACTGCCAAATTATGGTTAGATATTGTATTAAACAATAGGTAAGTGTTAACAATAAGTATATAATATGTATAATTAGTTTCTGCATTATTATTATACTCTATTAGTATTTATAAATTAGGCATCGATGCCTAATTTAAAAATACCTATTTCCTTACTAACTATCTGCATAATTAAACAAAGAAATAATTATAATGCTTTACTTCTTACTATAGCTGTTCTACTTTGTCTAAGAACATTTACAAGCGTTAAAGCGAGATAGCTATCGTTATAATTCGCATATCGCGATATAAATCAACAAAACACACAACTATAAATATATAGTTTGTTTGTTCACCTACTCTTCACTATATCGCGGTTAAATTCATGATAAGAAGGCAGATATTATGATGGGATCAAAGCTTCCGATACAACTTTATATCCTGAAATTTTAACATCGTTTAAGGTTTAAACTTGTTAATTATATTCGGTAAGCCTTCTTCGATAAATGGACTATCCAACACAAAAATAATTTTTCAATTCAATTCGCACTAGTATTTTCTGAGATTACCGCGTTCAAACAAACCAACAAAAACATTCTTCAACGTTATTATATTTTTTTTTTTTTAATTAAAATATTTTATTATTATTATTATACTTATAGTATAGATACGTACTGTATACATATAAACAAATATCAATAGCGCATTGCACTTCTAAAATCAGTATTTCGACAGAATAAGTAGGTACATTAAAAGCAACTATCTTATTCCTGGGACTGATCATATGAAATTCGATTTTTAATAACGTATACAGCCAACCACCCGGATGGCTGTATACATTATTGTCAGTGTTCTGGCGTGTAAGTACCTACAGAAAGTACCTACCAAATAATTATAATATTGGTTGTAAAAATCAATCTTATGTATCTGTCAGGTATAATGTGCAGGCTATGTCGGTGAATTTAATAGTCCGGAAACTGTTATCTGTACTACATTTTTGTTACTATACTACTCTTTGAATCCCCGATCAAAGATAGTACTTCTTTATCTATTAGGTATTTACCTACTTACAATTTTTTTTTCTAACAGAAAGTGATTTCGCTGACCTGAATTAACATTGCCGCCATGGAGTCGAAAGTGATATTAAATGATAAAAACCCACACGACAAGGCGAACGTGTTGTCAAAGTTATTTTTAACGTAAGTACCTAACACTAGGTAATTACTGATGACTCGACTGACTGCCTCGTTGGTCTAGTGGTTGCTAAACGCGACTGCTGTGCACTAGGTCCCGGGTTCGAATCCCGGGTCAGGCAAAGTGTTACTGGGTTTTTCCATTGGATAATTCTTAGTAGCAGCACGGAGTCTTGATTTGTGCCCGGTTGACGGCAATAGGCTCACCCCCAGCACCTATTACATTGGGATCTGCCCCCTAACTCTTAAAGCAGGACAGTTTAAGTTGTGAAAGCGAGACGCCGCTATGTGCTGTGTAATATTTTTAACATACATACCATTAATTTATAGAACAAATTCTTATATAGCAGGTATAAAGTCTAAAATATTCTCAGATCATCATATATTATGGATGTATTCATAATTTGAAACAATGACTTGAATGTTTGTTTCCTTTAATTATTTGACGGGTTTTTTAACATGTTATGCTACATAATTATGATCTGTCTGCATCTAGTTAAGAATAGCCACAGACATAGAAGACGATGTCGGGAGTGGTGTTACTGGTGAAAGCTCTTAAACCATTTCTTTCAATTATAAAATTTGCAGATGGAGCTTCAGCCTATTCCGTCGAGGATACAAACGGGGCCTCACAGTCAACGACCTATGGCAAGCCCGCTGCTGTGACTCGTCTGGACGCCTCGGAGACCGCCTTGAACAAGCCTGGCAGGAGGAATTGGACAGTGCTAGGAATCACGGCTCTAAACCATCCTTCTCAAAGGCGATAGTCAGATCTTTCTGGTTCGAGTACATGATGTGTGGTCTAGTGCTCGGACTGTTGTTTATTGCCATATAGTAAGCATTTGTTATCAGTAACACTGCATTAATTGTTTTACCGACACGTCCTGTAAGGGTGTCCCAGTGAAGTATTATTTTTGTCATTTTTGGAATATGCTGTTATTAAGAAGTCACATTGGACGCTAAATCTTCAAAATTTTCAACGGTCATTTTTTTTCATTTCAGTCCCCTAATCCCATACACTCTAGCCGTCTTCATAGAATACTTTTCAAAAGAGAAAACTCCAGAAAGCTACCGCGAGGCTCACTTAAACAACTTTCTGATAAACTTCTTCAGTATAGTTTCAGCCGTTACGTTAAACTATTCGCAGTTAACCCAGGGCCGGGTCGGCATGAGGATTAGGATAGCCTGCTGCTCTTTAATGTATAGAAAGGTGAGAAAACACTGAACCTAACTTTGTTTTGTTATTTATTATCATGTGCGGTTTTTTTCGTCGAAAGTGCGGAGGATGTTTTGCTTGAAGCTTGAAACTAAATGAGGTCCATGCCGTAACTATAGTCTACAACCAACTTATAAGCTGGTAACTCTTAGGTCTTATATAAATGTTAGTCTTTAATTATTTATATTTAGTCGTTTTGATTTTACAGATATTGAAGCTCAATCGCGCCGGTTTGGACAAGACAGAGTCCGGCCAAGTGGTCAACTTGCTGTCTAATGATGTGAACCGGTTTGATCTGGTCACCTTGTACCTAAACTATGTGTGGATATCGCCGATCTTGGTCCCCCTGGTGAGCTACCTGGTGTGGCAGCATATAGGAGTAGCCACTCTTGCTGCTCTTCTTGTCATTTTCTTGCAAACTGCTCTTTTGCAAGGTATATTTTTTGGATTTTGTGCATAGGCACAAGAATCGCATATTATCTCAAATTATTATCACTTATATAGGTATTAAATCAAAATTATATCAAATATTTTGCTTCTAGTTTCACTGAGTAATGTACAAGGCAAACTTCGTGGGAAAATAGCAAAACATACAGATCAACGGGTGAAGGTGATGAGCGAACTGGTAAACGGTGTGCAAGTGATTAAAATGTACGCTTGGGAAAAACCTTTTCAACAACTAGTTGATAAGCTTCGAAAGTAAGTGCATAATACTGACGTTTGGTTTAGGAATATTAGAAGTAGGGTACCTAACTCTAAACATCTAAATAGTATTTTAATACACACGCATGTCTTTGTATTCTACAGGTTGGAAGTAAACTTGATATTCAAGACGTCCCTTATCAAAGCGTTCTATATAGCCCTTGGAGTGTTCACGGAGCGATTTGTTCTGTTTACCGCTATAGTGACATTCGTGGTAATCGGCGGTGACATCAGAGCCCAGACAGCCTTCTCATTAGTCCAGTACTTTAATATGTTACAACTGACCTGCAGTATCTTCTTGCCTATGGGACTCGCATTCTTAGCTGAAGCCACAGTCTCCATCAAACGGGTTGAGGTTAGTACTAAGTAAATTATTCTTCGAATTAGTCGACGAATATTATAGGGATGTGTGTAATTTGAATTTGTACTGTGGTATAACGTACTATAAATTCTTTATTTTCTAAGTGCAATTCTATGGTTTAATATAATGTCATCTGTTCAATTAAGTTTACGACTGATTCGTAGTCAATTAGAGATTTTTTTTTATTTCAGGAATTCCTGTTACTCGATGAAAAAGAACCAGAAAAACTGACAGTCACGGATAATATAATCTTACTGGATTCCAAGTCTTTAATGGCTGATTATAAGGAGAAAGAAGCAGAAGCTCAAGAGTTGTCGCAGCCGATGGGACTGTTGATTACTAACGTGACGGCCAGCTGGCAAGAAAATTCTGTGGTAAACACTCTGAGGAATGTCACGTTGACGGCCAACCCTGGAGACTTTATAGGCATCGCTGGACCGGTTGGATCTGGCAAAGTAAGTTTTTAAACAATAAATCAAGCTTCAATTTGTGCATACTTAACACTTCCAATTAAAAAAATCTACGTATTTAACAGTCATCCCTGCTGCAACTGATCCTAGGCGAGTTGAAGGAGATCAAAGGCACAGTAACCCTGGGCAAGGCACGAATATCGTATGCCAGTCAAGAGCCCTGGCTATTTGTTGCCACTGTTCGGGATAACATCCTGTTTGGACAACCCTATGACAGTGAGAGATATAAGAAGGTAAGTAAGTGTAATTGGTTTATTTTTTGACAAACGAGGAAGATAGACTATTACGTTAGTTACTTACGGCTTCTGAAAATTCTGGCATTATTTCAGGAACACACAATAATTTAGAAAATATTCATTTTATCACAATATTTTAGGATATGTTGATTGTTTATCACTGTAATTTTATTTGCACCAGGTAGTTGCAGCATGTGCCTTAGTAAAAGATTTCGAACTGCTGCCCCATGGTGACTCCACTCTAGTCGGTGAGCGCGGTGCCAGTCTCAGCGGTGGACAACGGGCAAGGATTGGACTCGCAAGAGCCTGTTACAGGGAAGTAAGTCGATGATACATACAATATATGACGAAAACTCAATTGGCGCGAAGTCGAAATGAAAGTGTTGGCTTCGATCCTCTATCGAGGCATAAAAAATGACTAATTTATTCTATGTTTTACGTATTTAGGCGGACATTTACCTCCTAGACGATCCACTGTCAGCCGTGGACACGCACGTGGGTAAACACATAGTTTCCGAATGCTTGAATGGATTCCTGGAGATATCCACCAGGATACTCGTGACACACCAACTGCATCACCTTAAGACTGCTAACAAAGTCGTCATACTGCGACATGTGAGTATAATTGTGGTTAAAAATATAAGGTCAGAAGTTTTTGGGTTACTTACCTTCAACTTAAAATCCTTCTTTATTTTTCAAACCAGTATACCCCTTCTCACACAATCGGTTTTTTGCAATAACAACTTGATTAAACTGAAATAAATGTACTTTAGGGTGAAATCGAAATTCAAGGCTCGTTCGCCGAAGTATCTCGATCGCCCTTTTTCGCCGAACTGCTGGAAGATAAAGACGAGGAAGAAGGGGCGACAGGTGATCACACAAAAATGGAGCTAAATGATACCGATCGGGTAGGTATCTACAATATCCTCATCTATAGAGTGAGTAAAGATAAAATTATTCTAAAACATTTTAACGTTACAGTCAGAAATTTCCGCCGTGGCCCCAGAACTGCTTCAAGAATCGGAAAAAATTAAACAGGAAGAAATTGCAGAGACTTCTGGATCAGGTACCTAATGACATTTGCAACACGATAACGTAGCATAAACAAATGATAATAATCTCTACGAACGCTGACCTTCAACTAGATACTTTCTGAGTGCTTTCAGTTTGCATCTAGTTGCATGCACCTATGTGAGGATAATCTCCGGAACTACCATTCGATTTCCAAAATTCTTTAACCAATATTAATCCCGGAAAGACACGTAAACTTCCACCCAGCCGAGGTCGCGGGCGGAAGCTCATATACATACAATATGGACCTTACGACGCCGCATTAAGGCTGGCGTCCACTAGGCGGATCGGGTCGGGCCGCATCGCAACGCAAAAATACGCCTGGCTATGTTTTGTATGAAATATCGTTCATTAGCGGCGGGCGGCAACGCATTGGCGGATCGCTTCGCAAGCGTATTTCTGTCGGCGGTGCGCTGCGACCCGCCCCGATCCGTCTAGTCGACGCAGGCAGGCGGATTTGAGCGCGAGTGCCGTGAATAAACGAAAATGAACGAAGATCTGCTTATTTCTTTAGTGCAAAAGTATAGAGAATATATATAAGTATAGAGAATCCGGCAAATATCATGCACCCACACCTTGTGTACTCGTCGTCGTTTTTTATTTTTTTGTTTTTCCTCAAGAAGGATTTGAAACCATAACATCTCTTCGTCTGAGCTGTCCATGGTAGCGCGATGTCAGTCCAAGCACGAAAACACGTCTGTAAGATCAAATCCGCTTAGGCGGTCCGCCGCGCCCCGTACAGATGGACGCAAGAGCATCACAGAACCGCGGCCCGTTCCAATGCGACCCGCCCCGATCCGTCCCTAAAGGACGCCAGCCTTTACACTGCACGTAGCGACGTGTCGCTCCGGCAACGTAAACTGTCTTGTTTTAAGAGTTGATGGTAAGGAGGCCGTTGGGCACTACACAATAAAGTAGCATCTGCCCAGATTATTATAGAGGCATACTCGTCAGCTAAGCAAGTGTTCTCCTTTTTTATATCGATATTATCTTTCCATTTGCGCTAAGAGAAGTCCTCAACAAGGATTGAAATTATGTTCTGAATATTTTTTGGCATCGGTTGACCGTCTGGTGGGTATGGTTGTATTTGTATAGTTATTCCATTTCATAAATTCACTTGTTATAACATGTTGTTATATACTATCTTTATAGGGCGTGTATCAGGCGCAGTGTACCTTAAATACTTCCGTGCCGGCGGCGGCTGGTGTCTACTCATCACTACTATCATTTCCACATTTATAGCCCAGGTTATCACCTCCTTCAGCGATCTGTGGCTTACCTACTGGTAATTTAATGAAAGTTTTAGTAATAATGATGTAGTTAAGTATATATTTAAAAAAAATCGGCGGGTCCATACATTTCGTCTAACATGAGACAAGGAGGCAAAATTAAGTTCCTAGCAAAACGTCAATACTGCTTTCATACTTTTTTGGTCTTACACTCCTTGTAATTATACAATGTGTCTTCACAGGATGAACAGCGTGGAGACGCAGTATACAGCAAATACATCGCATCTCTTGCCGTCGAGCTTCACCAATTACTCGACAGTCACAATGGAGAACGTCACGGAACACAGGATCACCAAAGATCTGGGGAGCAGTACCCCAGCAGCAATTCTTCCAACATTTGTAAATAACGTTACCGTCAACGACATATTGAGTAATGTAACACATACTGATGTCACTATCGGACAATTCGAGTTAGATAATACGTTCTACATCTACATCTGGGCAGCAGCGATCTTTGGATGCATTGTCGTTACATCAGTTAGGTTTGTAAACCTAAAATTTCAAGTTATGACGTTTTGTAGACTGATGAAGCTACCTAAAGTAATACCACTCTGTATTATAAATAAAATCGAATAAATAATAATAACAGAAAATATTGAAAATGGTAACGGATTCCACAAACGATGCGTCAATAAATAAGCAATATATATATTTTTTATTAGGTCGTTTTTGTTCCTGTGGGTGTGCATGAAGAGCTCAGTAAACTTGCACAATCAGATGTTCAGCAACATCGTGGGAGCCACCATGCGGTTCTTCGACACCAACCCCTCTGGCCGCATTCTCAACAGATTCTCCAAAGATATGGGTATCGTCGACGAAATCTTACCTGGAATTTACTTGGATAGTTTACAGGTATTTAGGAGTTTTGACAAATACTTTTCTTGTTCACATAATTCTGTGTAGTCGTTAATTTTGTCCGAGCTTTGGAGAAATTATGAAGCAGTCGTCCTGTAATATTGTCTCATCGGATTATGAGTGTGCACCTCGCACCTGATTTGAGATTGGCCGCTATTTCCAAAATTTTGTAACGACGATTTAAATGTTATTATTTTTATGCATTAATTTTTGACATTGAAATAAAATACACTTACATAATGAAATTGACTGGAAACATTGTAATAATGATAATTAAATTACTAATTGCATGCATAATTTTAAGTTGTCTAATATTTCTGCACCAGCAATAATAGTGTGTGTAAAACTGTATTTAATGTAAGATACCTTGTTTAAATATGTATTTATTTTTTATACAGGTGTTCATGGTGATGTTTGGTATAATAGTAATGGTGGCGATCGTGAGCCCCTTTATGTTACTCACCACAGCCTTGTGCACAATCCTAATGTATTTCTGGACAGCCATCTATTTGAGCACAGCCCAAGCTGTCAAAAGGTATGACTTTTAAATCCAGCAAGATCCTTTGGCTTTAAAGAAGTAAGACCTAACTAACTCTTATAACATCTCAATGATTGTGACAAGTGTGATTTTCTGTTAATGTCATTTTTTAATCGTTTCTTTTTAAACTTCAGACAAAAAACAACTAGTTCCAGACGATGTATATTGAATTTGTTGACGCAACTAAAAATGTTATAATTTTATTCAGAATAGAGGGAGTAGCCCGCAGCCCAGTTTTCTCGCACGTGACGGCAACCATGTCTGGACTTAGCACCGTGCGCGCCTTCCAGGCCGAGGAGATGCTACGGATCCAGTTCGATGACAAGCAAGACGTGCACACGGCCGCCTGGTGGGTACACTTCTAATGCTGGACAAGATCATACTGTTCATACAGCACTCTGGCAATGTACTTATAAAAAAGTATTGTACTACAAATTCTATCGTTTGTAATGTTTGTATTTACCAGGTACCTTACTCTAGTCACTAACACAGCTTTTTGCGTCTGGCTGAGCATGATCTGCGCACTATACGTCTTAGTGGTGTCGTACACGTTCCTGTTCTTAGATGACGGTATGTCAAAATCTAAAATGTTTTGTGTAAAGTGTTTGAATAATTATTTAATGGGTTTTTTATGTACGTACCTTTTTTATGCAGGTACCACGAAGTCTGGTAACGTTGGTCTAGCTATTAGTCAGGGTCTAATCCTAGTGAACATGGTGCAGTATGGAATAAAGGAAGGAACGGAGGTGATGGCCCAAATGACAAGTGTGGAGCGACTAATTCAATATACGTCATTGCCCCAAGAGAAGTCTGATGGCCCGAGTCCCCCTACAAATTGGCCACATCAAGCCCGAATTACATTCAAAGACCTCACTCTTAGATATGATCATAATTCTGCACCTGTACTCAAAAAGCTTAACATTGAAATTGAAAGTGGATGGAAAGTAAGTAACTAGGGGCAGATCATATTTTATATAGGTACCTGTTCTGTTCCAATTACGAACGAAACCAACTGGCAGGAAAAATTTAAAGGTTGTAAACTAGACTGTAAATGTATTTTCCAGGTTGGAGTTGTTGGCCGTACTGGAGCCGGTAAATCTTCTTTGATCTCTGCTCTCTTTCGTTTGGCGCCAATCGACGGTTATATCTACATCGACGACATCGAAACTGGAAAGATAGCTCTTAAAGTTTGTATCAATTTGGAATAACTAGAAATTTTTATATGTAAGAGGGCCTATTGAATAGAGATCTTACTTCTAATTCTATTATTTCCAGGAATTAAGGTCTAAGATATCAATTATTCCACAAGAACCTGTGCTGTTCTCAGCTACCTTGCGAGACAATATGGACCCCTTTGAAAAGTACTCGGATATAGAAATCTGGAAAGCTTTAGAACAGGTAAGTGACTCAAAATCGGAGGGGGCACTTACATATTGAACCTTTTCGATGATATGATTAATCTTCGCTATTTCTAGCATAGAATAAAATAACTTTAGAATGGCTGTGCTGTGAAACACAATGCAGGCTAATAAAAATACTATTTCAGGTGGAGTTAAAGAACAGTGTGACGTCACTATCAGCAGGCGTAGCATCAGGTGGTTCTAACTTCAGCGCGGGCCAGAGACAGCTGCTGTGCCTGGCTCGCGCCGCACTCGCGCGCAACAAACTGCTTGTGCTTGACGAGGCCACTGCTAACGTAGATCCCACGTACGTAGCGTTCGATTTCCTACCAATGAGCTTAGTTATTGATAGTTTTTTTAACTTTTATGGAGAATTTTCACATTTAAAGCAGAATATCTCAAAAGCGACAGTATCATTTCCTATGTCGAGAAATCTACTAATTTATCTCATCGTTTCAGGACGGATGCCCTGATACAGAGATCTGTACGCAAACACTTTGCTGACTGCACAGTGATAACAGTTGCACATCGACTGCACACCGTCGCAGACTCGGATAGAGTTATTGTAAGTTGGCATACTCGTATTAACTAATAGGCAGTCTTTTCTCTGCATGTTATATTTGCCGAAACGGAATATCTTAGTTCGAATTCTCTAATTTCCTTCTTCATTGATAGGTAATGGAAGCTGGTGAGATAGTAGAATGCGGGCACCCTCACGAGTTACTCAAAAATGAAGAGGGCTACTTTACAAAAATGGTCCAACAACTGGGCCCAGCCTCTGAACAGAGCCTTCACGAACTAGCCAGCAATGCGTACTCCGAGTATAACAATAAATTAAAAAGCAAAGAAAGTATGGAAACTTAATCCGGACTCTATGAATATGTTACAGATCGATCTGTATAGAGATAGAGACGCATCATCAATCGGCTTATTGCAATGAGAACTTGGAGGTCAACATCACGGCATACGCTTATTAGATTAATTAGTAATTGCAATCGTACTAATTTAATTACCTATTATTGAGTCGTTACTCAGTTGTAGGTTGTTTAGATAAAAATTATCCACATACAAGATGATGCAGTTCGCAAAAAACTCGCTCGCTCGCAGTAACACGGAACACAGTTTTTTGCGAACTGCCAAGCCAACAATGTGTTAAGATTATGTTTGATATTCATATAAAAATACATTTTATTACGCTATGTGCCTTGAATGCTGTAATAACTAAGTATAACCAATTAAGTTTAAGAAAAACACTACCCAAACTCAATTAAGTAAACAATTATAATATCAGTGCCAAAAAAATTAAGATAATTAAAGGAAAAGATTGAGTTTTCAATTTATTATGTAATTTTAAGTAACACATTATACTTACCTAATATTATATTTAGATATGCTTTTAAAACGTTGGAATATAAGTAGTTTACTTATGAAAATAAACGTATTAACTTTGATAAAAATCCTGTTTCTATTCTTTGTTAAGGCTCCCTTAGGTACGAGGTACCCCATGTAGATATTGGCCACCATGTGAACGAGCTACCCCCCGTAATTTCGTAACCAACTTACAATACGGTCCATCGATCAAGTTACGCTTACCGTGGTCGGTGGAGAAATGGATGACCAGGAGTACCATCTCTTTTTTTACCGATACACTTTCGGGCTTTTGAAAGGATATTTAGCCGACGTGACGCGCGATTTGGGGAAACCTGCCGAACGCAGCAGGCTTGATAAATGATGTCGTTTGGTTTACAAGAGATGGGGAACACTGCTGAAGTTTATTTATTTATACATTTTCGCTTTTAGGTTGCTGAATATGGTCGATCGCTAGTAGTAATATCTAAAATGATGTCGTATTTCTAAAACAATACATTTGAATGTCCATTGGAAAAAAAATTCTTTGCCATGCCGTCCCGGTGTGCGTTCTTTTATAAATTCGTATGGTAAGTTGTATATAGCTATGTCGCGAATATGGACGTAAATTGATTTAGAGAATACGTGAGGTTTATTGTCATGGGAAGAACCAGTGATATTTTAGACAAACAAAATGTGTAGTATTAGTATTTGCGTCTATGTGGTTAAATCCATTACTATTGGTATTTAGTGATTAAACGAACTTACCAAGTGAAGTTCTATCATAATTATACGAAGCACCTCGTCCGAAGAGATAAGTATCCTGGAATAAATATATTATTATACACAACATGTAGTAACGCATATTAGTTACCGTTCTTGCACTATAGTTTAGAGAAAATAATAAAATAAAATAAAAGTTCGTGTTATGATCACCCCTACTTAACCGGTCAGCCATCTTGAATCGTCATTTAGTTTAGAGTTTATGTAGGTTGAAGTGATATTCCTGACCTTCGATAGGGGTGGGATTTGGGAGGGTGATACTCATCTCTTCGGACGAGGTGCTTCGTATAATTATGATAGAACTTCACTTGGTAAGTTCGTTTAATCACTAATTATACTCGCACCTCGTCCTCGAGATAAGTATCCTGGAATAAATATATTATTATACACAACATGTAGAGGTTGAGAGTATGTTTCAGGAATTTCACTGAAACTGTCTATTGTAATAAAAAATATATGCATTTTTTTTTTTTATAATCAAATGAATTTTTATTTGGGGAATTAGCATTAACACCACAATGGACTTCTCTCTTAATTATAATTTGATATATAATCAGTAGAAAATCACATTATACGTACTCGATTGAGTACGTAACAAAGCAATGTTACTTATTAATGAATTAGTTTAACATAGTTAGATATTAATTAATTTAAATTAAATACTGCTCTGGCGAATGTATGTGTTTGATCGTCAGCGTTTCTTATTATTCTATGATAGAATTTGCCAAAAGTCGTGGAGGTACCAGTCCATCCCGCGGTCTTTCGAATGGTGTCAATATTGACCCCCTTTTGGTAAGCCCTAGATGTGGAGGCATGCCGGGTGCTGTGTGCTGAGAACATGGAAACATCTATTCCACAATCTTTTAGGGTGTTTTTGATCCAGCGACTGATAGTTTGAGTGGTAACTGTTTTATAAGGCTTTTTAAAGGCTATAAATAGGTTTTCTTCTTGGCGAAGTGAGGTGGTTTGCCTAATATAGCATAACAAGGTGGTAGCAGGGCATATGTTTGGTTTATCACTAAAGAATGGTATGGAAAGTATAGGTTGACTATTGCCGGCTTTGGAAGTCTTAATTAAATCTGGAATTTTAATGTAAATTTGTGATGTTTGAACTTGTATGTTGCTAATAAGAATTTTCTGGAGGGTTTGGACTCTCTGCGATGTTGCCAGAGCTAGCAATGTAACACACTTTTTGGTAAGATTCTGTAAAGCCAGTTCATCGTTAGGATACCATTCACTTAGGACATCTAATACTTTGGACGTGTCCCACGTAACATCGTATTTTGGTGTGGGTGGTCTAAGCCTAAAAACTCCCTTGAAGAATCTTTTGATTCTGTCATCTGTGGAGATATGTAAACCCATTATGAGAGACAGAGCACCCCTGTAAGTGTTTAAGGTGCCGAATTGATCACCAGAGTTAAAAAGTTGTGTTAGGAAATATATGATTGTTGGAATGGAGGTCTCAAAAATGTCACACTTGTTTTGAAGACAAAAGTTGTGCCAACGTTTTAGACAAACGTCGTATTGCTTGATGGAGTTGTTACTGAGTGATGCCAACATAATTTCTATTGACGATGGCGGCACACTTCGCCTCAGCAATGCCTTCCGCACAAAACTCCGGCAGCCAGAGTAAGGTTCTTGTGAATCGCCCCTTTGCTGGAATGAGAGATTATCACATTTTCGTTAGGTTGGAATATGACTAATTCTGATATTAAGAGGCGTCTGAAGACTGGGTACCAGGGCTGTGTTGGCCACATGGGGACTACAATAATACCTTTAGCTCTGTCCGTTATTATTTTACGGAGTGTTTTTAAGATAATAGAAAATGGAGGGAATGCGTAGAAGAAAAAAGTTGTCCAATGCATGGTAAAAGCGTCAATAGTTAATGCGTCCGGGTCCTTTTTCCATGATACATATATGTCGCATTTTTTGTTTATGCGACTTGAAAATAAATCAATTTGGGGTAAACCAAATTTTTCTGTTAATATTATAAAAGCTGAGTCTTTTAGTTCCCACTCGATATCTGGGTGGCACCGACGGGACTCCCCATCTGCCACGTCATTATCGCTGGATTTAATATAGGACGCAACTATGAAAATCCTTCGTTTCTCACACCACTGCCAGATACATCTCGTTATTTCCGTTAATTGAGGGAATTGAATGCCTCCCATGCGATTAATGTAGCTAATCGCTGTGGAATTGTCTATGCGCATCAATATTTTGCAGTCTGTATATTCTTTAGCAAATATCTTGAGTGCTAAAAACGCGGCTAAAAGTTCTAACTGATTAATGTGACATTTACGTTCCTCATTAGACCATGGACCACTAGCAGTGTCTGCACCGCAGGCAGCCCCCCACCCCGTTGTTGAGGCGTCAGAAAAAATTTCTAGCACATGACTGTCGTCTCTTATATGTTTTACGGAGTAAGGGATGGCGTGTAACCACCATTTTAAATCCTCGTGTAATGAGGAGGGGATTGTCATGACTTTGTCGTAGTCGTAATCACCCTGTAGATTTAAGTATTTACATCGCTCTAATTGTTTCGTGTATAGCCAGCCGTATTCTACAGCGGGACAAGCAGACACCAGAAGGCCAACAAATTGTGCAAAATACCTAGTTTTACATTTGTGAAGTTTCATGATCTTTTTGGTTTACTAATTATTCGGTTTCTTTTATCCGAGGGAAGTTGAATATTAAATTCTTTAGTGTCAATAACATAGCCAAGATATTTACATCTTGTTGAAGGAGACAAGACGCTTTTGTCCAGATTTATTATAAAACCTAAACTGCTAAGGAGGTTTTTAGTTGTTTCTACATTATCCCGGCAGCCTTCATAGGTGTTAGATACTAAACATAAATTATCCAAATATATTGATGATAGGTAACCCGCTGAACGCAGTAATTTTACTATGGGTTTCATTATTTTAGTAAAAATGTACGGTGCCGTATTAAGGCCAAATGGTAAGGCGTTAAATTCGTACAGGGTATTATTAAAGGTAAATCGCAAGAATTTTCTGGAATTTTCATCTATTTTTATCAAAAAGTAAGCATCCTTTAGATCTAAAGTTGCTATTAATGAATTCTTCGAAATTATTTTAAGGACTGTGCGTATGTCTTCTAATTTAAAATGGCAGGTTTCAATATGTTTGTTTAGGGTTTTTAAGTTTAATATTAAACGCGCCTTGCCATTTGGCTTTGGTCTTAAAAATATACTGGACACGAATTGACCTTGACAAGGTTCACATGTAGAAATGGCTCCGTTATTACGAAGTACTGAAATAGCTTCGTCAAATTGAGTAAATTCTTTGGATGAAAGAGCAGGAGGCTTAGGGATAGAACGCTGTTGTACAGTACTACTAAATGTAATTCTGTACCCACGAATCCAGGACAAGATGGTCTTATCATTCGTGATACGTGACCATTGGTTATAAAATTTGGATAAGCGTCCTGCGTAATTTACCTCTTCTAACGTCGATGGTTGATCGTCTTCTGTGGTTGCGATGATGTCTTGGATGATCCGGCGTGCCGATTCTGGTTGGAGGCAGGATGATGGGTCCTCCTCGTTGTCGCAGGTGGCCTCCGGGTTGGAGCCACCTGCCCTTTCACGTTTAAATGGCCCGCTTTAAATGTTGATGGTTGAAGTCGTTTGTCCTTTCTGATAGGAGCACTTTTTATTTCGGCGCTAGATTTAGACACCGCTTTAGCTGCTTTAAGGATATCTGCTA
This sequence comes from Abrostola triplasia, assembly GCA_946251915.1. Taxonomy (NCBI): domain Eukaryota; kingdom Metazoa; phylum Arthropoda; class Insecta; order Lepidoptera; family Noctuidae; genus Abrostola; species Abrostola triplasia. The sequence goes on from OX276433.1 coordinate 7,784,110, forward strand.
GATTCTCGCCAAAAAGATATTTGTCGATTTTAGAATTATGGATTTGGGATTTCACATCTTTTTTAAGTACTGACGTGCTGAACATTCTTCTAGTTACCGAGTCAGAGTGTTGAATGTCACATAGAAGTTTGTTCGCGTCCATTAGTTGCTTTAGCAACTCTTTGTTTTGATTTTGTGGCTCTAATAAGTGTGACGTAGCTGATGCTATGCAAGAGATAGCAGCAGTTAGAAGTTTCTGTTTGGATTCTATATGTCTTTTGTAAGCCCGTTCGTTGTAATGTGTTGCAACCGGGTCGCCAATTCTTTGTGAATTTCTTCGTCATATTGAACAGAACTAGAAGGGTCATCCCCAAGAAGCTCCAGGATGTCTTTATCTAGTTGTATGTTCTCGCACTCTTTAATTATATTCTCACTTGAGATTTGTTCTGGACTAGTCAGGTCACCTTCAGGGTTTGTTTCTGAATTTGGCACGATTGGAATCGTATTAGCTATTTCCGGTAAACTTTGTTCAGATTCTAGGCCATAATCGTTAATTTCGACATCAGAGATAGGTGCTTCAAGAAGCCCAGTATCTGAAAATGTTCATTACACATAGGTGTAAATTGTAATTGTAACTTAAAGGCCAGACCATGTTGTAAAAATGAATTTTTAATTGTACCAAGTTTTCTTGGTGGGAATTATATTTATTTGTTTGTCGAATGTAGTGGAACAGTCCAAAGAGCAGTCCGGTAACATTCTTTTGTTATATTTAAAGCTTAAATGCGATGAGACAGTCCATAGATCAGCTCGAGTTGCATTACGCTTATTATAAAAAAGAAATAATGATTTCTTTGTTGTGGGTAGTTACGACATGTTACAATGCGGTGAGACAGTCCGATGATCAGCTCGAATGCATTTAAACTTAGTCGTGTTTACTTTGTATATGTGGGTATTCTATTGTATATATTGTGGGTAGGTAGAAAACTATTTTTGTGCAGTGAGGCGGTCCGGTGATCCGCTCGATTGCATTTTTTCCTTGTAGATTAGCATGACAATGTAATCAGTGTTTTAAACTTATAATAGACGTATAGTAATTGGTGGGTACTTACCATCTGAGCTATCACTGTCTGTCGAGAATTGTTTACGTGCACGTTTTAATTTCTTTTTTAACTTTTTGATTTGATCACTTATGTAATCCAGGTCTTTACTATGTTTACGTTTCGGCATTTTAATGAGATTCGTAAAAAAAATAAAATTAAAATATGGAGAACGTGTAGAACGGTCGAGCACTAAAATGCGAATGACGATTCAAGATGGCTGACCGGTTAAGTAGGGGTGATCATAACACGAACTTTTATTTTATTTTATTATTTTCTCTAAACTATAGTGCAAGAACGGTAACTAATATGCGTTACTACATGTTGTGTATAATAATATATTTATTCCAGGATACTTATCTCGAGGACGAGGTGCGAGTATAATAGGATTTCAGGGTAGCAATATTGGTAGTCATACTAGTCCTCGTAGTAACATTGGCTCTCGTAGTAATATTAGCCATCATAGCAATATTGGCCGTCGTAGTAATACTGATCATCGTAGCAATGTTGGCCGTCGTAGCAATATTTCTCCTCGAAGTAATATTGGCCCCTAGTTTAGCTCCTAGTCCCTGATTGACAACTTATATTACTTTAATTTAATGCGAGCGTTCATTTTGCTTTTGTAAAACATCTTTACTCTTGAATTAGGGGGCATCCCAAAAGATTTTAATACAGGGGCCCGTCTAAGGCACGCTACGCCACTGTTCGCTACCCCAGCATACACAGGCGCCATACCATAAACTTAGGATAAAAGGACACGTATAGAAGAATTATACATATTTATTTATATAATTATATTTATAATTCTGTACGTGTGTTTGTCACCAAACTCCTCCTAAACGGTTGGACCGATTTGGATGACATGTTTCAATGGATGGAATGGATGATTTGAAAACACAGTTGGACACGGTAGATGGCGTTGCCTTTCGGGATAGGCCTGTCGGGTCCGCTATTAATATTATATCATCAGCCGGAAGACGTCCACTGTTGAACAAAGGCCTCCCCCTTAGAACGCCACAATGAACGACAATAAATATAATATAAATTCAAAAGCCATAAGGTAGAGCACTCTCATTACTATGTGACCAGTTGAGTTAAAATTTAATTAATTCGAATCTTCAATATATCAACAGATAACAACACGCAATTATAACAGCTGGTCGATGACTTTCATTTGTACATAACAAATATTTATCAACCTATATCTTACAAGTTTATTGCCCTCCTCTGAATAAGGTTAATTCATGTCGATAACAATGTTAAACGTGGTATTATTGTTTGTAATTCGCAGTACACACACAAAACGCACACGGTCAAGGTTGTTTTAGATATTAACCTAGTCATCACGAATTTTAACTAGTCACCAATACAACTGTTTATACTTTTACCAAATCTTATCTGTGTTTACGCAGTGCCCTGTTTGATCAATCGAATAATTTACGTTAAAATGCTATCATTAACAGCCAGTTTCGCTACGCATGTGTACACTACTGTGCAAGGAATCCAAGCCGTCAGACGACTTTTAGGATACGTTCATCCATATAGCAACATGGCTGCTGTCAAGAAAAACTTTAATACAAAGCACCTGTCAAAAGGTAAGATTTTTACAGTAATTCACTTTGATAATGATACTTATGCATGTCTTGGGTTTTCTGAATTGTACAAGTAACTACTTACCCACAAAATTAATTAAAATTTTAATAGGTAACTAAGTTACATAGTCCACAAAATAATTGATAAAAGATATGATAGAATACAAAGTTCAAGGCTACAATATAAAAGTTGCTTTGATTACCATCTAATCCACTAGCTACGCTACGCGCCTACGGGTACGGCTTTACAACCGGGCTTAAGCTACAGGCTACAGATACAAAATAATATCAGTGGCTTGTTACATAGACAATAAATAATTTATATAGATTGTACATAACTGCGAAACTAACGAAACCATTCTCAAGGCAGGAATTTGAAATACACGACACTCACATGTATAATATAAATATATGTTTTGATAAACCTAGACATGATAAAATGTTATCTTATCATCAAATAAATATAATCGTATTTACACGTCGCGCGCGTATGGATTTTGTCATATATGGTTATTGATATGAACAGCCTCTTACCACGAACTCTTAAAGCAGGACATTTTCTGTTGTAGAAGCGAGACCTAGCTAGTTGCAATGAGTGGAGTAGTAGAGTGGCATCTCGCTTCCACAACGGCAAATCTCGTGCTTTCAGAGTTTATGGTAACGGCCTTGTACGGTCATTACTTCTTTTTATGGGATATTCACCCCGAAGGAGGAAATTTAATGATGCTTACTCTTAACCAGTAAAGACGGCAATTACTTAGTAGAAGAATTGTTCCCGTCACGTAAAAAGAACGCTGACCGTTAACAATTTTTTTTAATTCCATTATATTCCGTCACGAAACTAATAAAATACTAATATTGATTCTATTCTTAATTGTAAACCACAATAGCCTGGGCTAGGACCATAGAAAGCGACTATATCCGAGGGCAAGCACAGTCGCTGAAACTTGCTCAACGTCCTTCTTACGTAACGGGAACTACCTATATAATATGTAGTTTATTAGGGTTATTCATTTATCACATTTCTGTATAAATCGATGTTTTTAAGAATCCAAAACTTATACCTACTTATACATGGTCGCCAAATCAACCTATAACTACGCAATAACGTGGACCATTTTGCGTAGTTCACATATTCTTTTTTACCTTTTATAATAAATACGATTATAATTGTGTACCGAACTATGTATGTTGTTCTCGTTTTTGATATTACTGTACTTTTGATGGCAGGTGATCCCTTGCCAGCTTTCAATGGCAAGCTGAGGGTGTACAACATGCGGTTTTGTCCGTTTGCGCAGCGCACCATCCTCGCTCTGAATGCTAAGGACATCGACTATGAGGTCGTCAATATCGATCTCCACGACAAACCCGAATGGCTCGCATCTAAGAGTGCCTTTAGTAAGTATAAAATAAATAAAGAATACAGGTCTGTATTCCGGTTCTACCGGCGCAAGGGTAAACAAGTTATTTAAAAAAATCCAACAAGTTATTTAATTAAATGTTATTTCCAGTTTTGATAATGGACGACCTCGTCTCTATATTTTCATTCACGACTAGATACTTAATCTAGTCGTTGTATGTATGCTTAGATTGGTTTAAAAGGGATGAATGAACTAGACTACGCACGTAGAGGCGACCGACAACTGTGACTTTTAATGCACAGATTGGAGATGTGCAAATGGAAGGCAAAACCGACTAGCCTGTATCAGGAATGAGATGAGAGGAATAAATGAGACGGCCTGCTGGGAAATAGCCTTGATTGTACTTGCTGACACATTCAACAGTAATAATACTAAAATAATAAAGTTACATTTTATAACTTTCTGTTCAGCGAAAGTGCCAGCGTTGGAGATATCAGACGGTGTGTCTATATACGAGAGTTTAGTGACAGTTGAATACTTGGACGACGTTTATCCGCAGCGACCACTTCTACCGAAAGACCCCGTGTTGAAGGCGAAGGACAAGATCATTGTAGAAGCTACTGCACCTGTAAGTATTACTTTATTAACTTGACTTAGTTATCCTGTCGCGGAGAGTCTCAGCCTCAAACAAGTATTTTTGGTCTCTTCTCTCTACTGTACTTAGATCTGGTCTTGAGTGACGTGGTTTATGTTTTCAATTAAACATTTTATCATTTCATTCATCTAGTCCGGAAACCGAATACCTAAAGGCGAACATTAACTAATTTTGTGATTTAAGAATAAGTTATTGAAAATAGCGCTTATATTTAAAGCTCCCGTTCACATTTTTAGATGCTCTCCATCTTTATAAAATTGGTGAAGACTCCTGACGCTGTGACCGAACAGGTAGTTGAGTCTTACTTCAAGGCGTTAGATTTCATTCAGAATGAGTTGAAACAGCGAGACACCAAATTCCTCGATGGTGGGGAACCCGGTTATGCTGACTACATGATCTGGCCGTGGTTTGAGAGACTCATTACCTTGGACGACGACAGAATAAAAATGGATGGCCAAAAATATAAAGTGATGGTGAGTGAATTTATCAGATTTTTTAAGTACTTTGTAGTCTTAAACGTCTTTGATGTCTACTTGCAATTATATTTTAGAAAATTAAATAGAAATACAGCTTTTGTTGAAGAAACCATAATTATTGATAACGTTTCTTCCTTACGGCCTCTTGTTTATCGAGACAATAAAAAAGACAGTCATGACTACTTACATAATAATAAAATGCTTAAACATGATTGTCAATGACAAGATTATTTTTGTCTTATCTTGAATGAACACATTATTTGCCAAGTGAATGATATCTATTAACTTTTATATTATTTACGATGATACACTCGTGATATTTGCTGTACCAGACATAGGTAACAACTTATAATTACTTATACCTTACATGTTGTACTATTGCAGTTGGAGTACATAAACAATATGTTGCACGATCCCATCGTAAGCGAGTACCTGATACCCAAAGAAGTTTTACAAGAATTCCACTCAGCGTTTGTTCTTGGAACGAAGCCGAAATACGACTTACTCCTTGAGAACTAGTCAAAGTTCAATTTTTTTTTGCAGTTCGTGCTTAGGTACATACTTTCTTGTATGAGTAGGTATATAAACAATAAATGTATGATAACATAAATTCTATCTGAAATGATGTATACTTTTATGTGATATAAATAATGTGTGACGTAAGAACAAATATTGTGTTAATACGGTTTTATGAATTACAGTTTATTATATCAAAGATTGCATTTTATGAAATATGTGCTAAAAATATTGGAACACAAATAGATAATTATGATATAAATACAACTTATTATTTTTAAAAGTTTTACAGACTTCATGTGCATTTCTCCTGTAAGAGTTAAAACTACTACGCGGTGTCCGAACGACAACGTAATAAAATCATTTTATTAGTTCCTTCGATTTTTCTAAATCGTCCCCTTATCCCATTTGATTTAAAACCAGAGAAAACATCATACTTATTATTAAAAAAAATAGGCATTGCTTCTGTGTTGTGGGTGCGTTTCACAAATATCACATACAAACACAAACACCTAGACTTGTGACAATCATCTGCGATTCGCACAAATATTGTCCTTGCAGAAATCGCATCCACAACCCTTAGCGCAGCAGTCAATTAAGTCGTCAAAAATTAAAACTGGACTTTACCGCAATAAACACCATTGTACACTATGCGAATACATTTTTGAATTTGAATTTGAAAATGTATTTGGCAACACTGTTCTTTGCTTTTTTCGTTTGTCATTGTCAGTTGACAGTTGTTTTATCGTTCACATAATTTTGTAAAACTGTCACTTGTCTGTCAGACGAACTGGCTAGCTGGTGCGTTAGAGTTATATTACCTTTACGAAGTGTAATTAGCTGCTCGGTTGATTTACATAAACAAAAAAAAACCAACACAATGTCGGAAAAACATTTACAAACCGGTAAGCTATAATAAGTTGAATTACCATTAGATTCTTGTTAGAATACTTGTCTTTAACCTCATTTGTTTTTCTCAGGAGATGCCCTGCCTGCATATAGCGGCAAACTTCGTGTGTTCGCAATGAGATTCTGCCCGTATGCCGAGAGAACTGTTCTGGTAATGAATGCCAAGAATTTGCAGTATGACTTAGTTTTTGTCAACTTAGATCACAAACCTGAATGGCTTTTCAACTATAGCCCCAAAGGTAAGCACTAAAGGTATCATGGCATTATACATTTTAGAAAGTCAACTTTAAGTTAGCATGACTAATGTCTTAACATTGACAATGTCACAGTTGATTACATTTGCACTTGTTACTTGATCAATATTCTGAATAATTAAATTTTACCAAATATATTATTCAGAACCTACCATTAGAAAGATGCAGCTATGAGGAAAGTTTTAGTTTATTAAGTAATTGCTTTATAAAATTGATCAAAACCTAATTATTTTATTTAGGCACAGTACCAGCTCTGGAATATGAAGAGGGAAAGGGAATATTTGATAGCAACATAATAAATGTTTATCTTGATGAAAAATACCCAGAAGAGCCCCTGCAATCCACTGATCCATTGCGCAGGGCCCAAGACAAGATTATTGTGGAGATGTTTGCTGCAGTAAGTGTTTGTTGTTTATCAATCTACTTTTACTAACATGAATCTGTAATAAGGTAACAAAAGTAATTATCTGCAGTTTTGTACAAGCTTTACTTTTACAGGCCCAATCAGCATTCTACACTGCAGCATACAATGCCCAAGGCCTGCAACCAAACATGGTAGAGAACTTCCACAAGGGCCTGGAGACCCTGCAAAATGAGCTTGTATCCCGTGGCTCCAAGTACTTACATGGTGACAGCCCTGGACTAGTGGATTATACACTATTCCCATTCCTGGAACGTTTTGAGGCCCTACCTTTAGTAGGCAAACCTGAATTTGCAATGGATAAAGCAAAATATGAGGCATTGGTAAGTTGTCACATTAATACCCATTCTTAACAGGATATGAAATGGGAAGCTGCCTTGACTTGCCTAGTGGTCTATTTATAGAAATAAAAAACATTTGACTAGTTACAACAATTATTGATATCAATATTGTTGCCTCATAAACTTTTAGGAAGACTAACAGACATTATCCTTGTTATTCATTTATAGAAATGAATAATAATGTTGACAATTGCTGTAAATTACATTTATACTACACATGGTCAGGCTGATGCTAATAACTTGAGAAATAAAAGCACATTATTATTCTGCTGAATCTAATACTAATAAACTATTCATTTTAATGTTTTTTATTAGGTGAACTACATAGATGCCATGAAGGTAGTTCCAGCCGTCAAGTCGTACTACCTGACGGCGGAAACTCATGCTAAGTTCATTGAGTCTCGCAATAAGGGTGACGCTAACTACAACATGCTGGACACCAGTGACGTGTGCTGCATGCGCCCTAGGAAGAAGAAGGAATAAACAAACAGTAGACTGATTGAAAGAACCAGTGATATTGATATTATAAACAAAGCATTTGGCTTGAAATTCCAATAGTACATTTATATGTTGAATTAATTAAAGTACAATTTTTGCTGATAATGCAGTTTTATTTTTGTTATTATATAGACTACGAAGGTTATCCTTATCATTCGTTTTTTTGTACGTAGTGATTGTTCAGTTTACTTATCGAAGAGGTGTCATTTTACTGAATTCAACCACACACTGATAATGGTTGTTTTTAGCAATTGTATATGTATGATAAACTAACTGATATGTTACACTACTTGTATAAATACATACATAGAAATTAAGTACTTCTTGAAATATCAACATTCTACCACAAACATGCCTGGTATGGTCAGTGACGCCTAAAATATGACAGTTCATCTACAGTAGTATAAATAAAAGACAAATTTATAAAATAAAATTTTATATATTTCATAGTTTTAAGTTAACACAACCTCCAATTATGTCTGTGTGCCATTCACTGATGTGTTCATACAAAGCACTGTTACCATCCCGTCAACTTAGGACTTGTTTATACGTAACATACATAATATATCTACCTACAGGGGCGAACAAACATTGGGAGTTTGTGGTTAGAACATTCAGTGTGCATGCAATGACGAGCATCATATTATAATGTTTGCCTCAAATGCTCGAGCTAGTCATCTGTCTGGACCGTGTTATGCCTGCAATAAAAGTCCTGGGCCATACCTTCCCGATGCATGTTCATATAGTGTTACTTACTATGTCGCAACATAGTAAGTAACACTTATGTTTGAGATTCAACTATTTAACCAGTATGCAACATACGCGAGGACTAACTATAAAGTGACTATAATAAATATGTTTAAAGTATTATTTTTGATTTTATGTACAAGACATTCATAGCGTTTAAAGATAATTCGAGTATTATATTATTTCACATGGTCTTATTCACTGTAAAATAATTTATTTCACGAGTTGATGGTTACATTATATTTACTCTACTCTAGCTTTTAAAGCATATTCCATCACCTTGTTACATTTTTATGTGTGTGAAAGGATCAGGATACAAATAAAGCTCACAACTATGTCAATTACACTGATTAAGGAAGCTCTTCCAAACATTAGCAATTAATAATATTTTACGATCGGCTTCGTGCATTTTGCCTATAGGTATCTACGGTGGCTCGCCGCGAATATTCTACTGCCAGTAGTGCCTACACATGTTTGTTATATCAAGCATCCATAATAATAATGTGATTCAGGAAGCACTTTACTGTATAGGTTCTCTGATACAATGCGTTTCACACGCTAACAGTGTTCAAACAAATTTCGTTATAGTTCTATTTCACTAACTTTTTGATCTAATTCGCAATAATACCAGAGAGCAGAGATTTATTTTCCTGGTTAGGCACAGACGATAGTTAATATATAATATGATATATATGTTAAGTACTTCGCAAGTTAAATCTATAATATAATAAAAATGTAAAGTAAATGTCATAACGATTTGTATATTGCACTAATTTGTACTATCCTAAACTAACAGAGTTACTACATAATTAAGTACTTGTTTGAAGAGTAGTAATTAAACGTGCATTTTTTTTTAATCCAGTGTATATGATGGTGCATTACCAGACCAAACAAACATCTATATAACACAATAAATAAAATATCAATATACTAAACACTATAATAATAATGTAGCATTATTCTAAAGCTCATTTTTTAATAATGTTGCACGCTTAAATATTACTCTTGAATAAATTAATAAAGATATTAGAGTAAAGTTAATATCATTAGGAATGTATAATTTCGATCATTATTAGTTGACTTAGTTATCATGGAATACTATAACTATGTTGTAAAATCCAAAATGTTTTCAAGGATTTTAGAGATTTATGTTTTGTCATGCATTTGGTTATAATCTCTTCTGGACGTGTGTTTAAAAATCTACGATTAAACATCATTAGGAAATATGTATGAGATAGCAAAATAAACTTTATTGACGTGGTAACTTTTTAGTAGAAAAACAACGGTATACGTTTAAAAAAATTGGCAAAGGGGTTTTAGATTTGAAAAGTTTAACACTATTTAGTATATTATTGTTCTCATTTCACCTACATACACTGTTGCATAATTATAATATATTTCATTTTGATGAAATCAAAAAATGCCGTGGTTACTATCAATAGACTACAAACTTGACTTCTGCTAACAATGTTAAAATAAGAAGGACAATATTAATTGATTGTTACTTTAAAATTTCATTAACTTGGTTTTGAAGAAAAGAAACCAATTTATATTGTGCTTCATCAGATTCGAGTCGTCTAGCACAGTATTACTGCACAACTTGCGTATATTTGTACTACTTGAAGAAAATATCTGAGGACCTAATTGCAGTTTTCATTATAAACTCCGAACGAGTTTCATTACCCATTTAATATCCGGGTGCACCAAGTTATATACACAATAGCTACTGTCATTATGAACCAGCCGTACACGAGGACTACAGACAATGCCATCAATTTTAAAGTTTATTACAACAACACCCACGAAGCAGACACAATGGTTATGAAATGACGAGTTGTGACGACGTCACGTGACTCATTATCAAGGTGATAGTGAAGCTGTCAAACCGTGGAGCGCTATGTCTTCTTCTTGAATATGTTCTGCAAGTTCATGTTGGTCTTGGAGTGCTGGAACATCATGGTGACCCGGCGGCCCACCTCCTGCGCGGCCTGCAGGTTGGAGGCGCGCGGGGGCGGCTCGCGCGCGTCGCCCGCCGGGCCCGCCACGTTGTGGATGAGCGCCTCCACCGCCGCCTTGTACTGGGACAACGCTGGAGCCTGCACGGCTTCTTCCAGTTTTCTGTACACCGTTATCAAATGTTAATTAAACTGCCGAATAGGAAATATATGTTTTTTATAAAACAATTGCTAGTAACTTGACGCTTTTGTTTGTTTTGTACGCATTATCCATTCATACAATAACGTAAAATATATCATAATTAGATAACGCCGATTATGTATTTATCGCCTATTTAAAAAAAAGGTCTAACTAAACTTTTTTTTTTGAAAATCGATGGTTTCTCGTACATTATAACATTACAGGTATGTGGCAGTATGTCAGCGTATTACGTACCTGAGAGCAGGCAGCAGCGCGGGGTGGTGCCGGCAGTGGTGCACGGCCAGCTGCAGGCCCGGGGTCAGCGCTGCCACGCACTCGCGGGGCACGCCGGTGCGACACAGCAGGCACAGCAGGGACACCGCTGCGGACAGCACGCGTGAGTAATTAAGCCGTAATATATGCACGCCTATAAACTGAGTAGAGCTAGGCAGGCCACTGATTTAAAAAATATATATTAAATTTTTCGCACTTATCGAAAGTCTCATGTAAAATGTGACACGCAAATTGGCCTTTATGATCCGTAACGGCCTGTAAAAGTAATAGCACCTTTCTCGGACACGGCGTGGTTGTCGACGGTGGGCAGCACGAGCAGCGCGAGCGCCTCGGCCGTGCGCGCCGCCTCGCGCGCCGACAGCGCATGCGCGGCGCCCAGCAGGTCGGCCACGGGCGCCCAGCACTGCGCCTCGCCCGCCAGCCCGCGGATGAGGCACGAGCGGGTCACGCTGCCCCACGCGGAGATGGCCTCCTCGCGGACGGACCTGGGGGAGTGGGGGGGGGGGGGGGTTACTATTATTATAACACGTCTTATAATGTTGATTAGATCGGGTCCTAAAACATATGGTTACAATAAACCATTTCTTATTCATAAATCAAAAATTTGTTACATAACGTAGTATTACCTACTATTCCACAGCTTGAAAACACTATACCTATAATGTATTATTTAAGTACCGCGTTTAACTAACTAAAATATAATTCACCATAGAGAACATTTAAATGTGCATCACGGCACAATTACACCGTTGAATTATATGAACACTTATACAAACAAAACAATTTAATAAAAAAAAACATAAACATAACATAATGGAAAAACCCCGTAACACTTTGCCCGACCCGGGATTCGAACCCAGGACCTCGTACTTAGCAGTCGCGCTTAGCAACCACTAGAACAACGAGGCAGTCTCTAATGAAATAAATAATATCATTCATTTATGAAATGATACTAACACATCTTCGTCATGCAGCAGTGCCATGACAGCTGGCAGCATTTGCCTCTCAATACACTTCTCAGACAGCTCGGTCGCGTTCGACAGCTCTGTGATGATGTTAGCGATGTACATCCGAATTGTATTGCCGCTAGAACTCTCACAACTACTGGCCGCAACTGTGGAAAAATAATCATATTAACACATATATATATATATATATATATATATATATATATATATATATATATATATATATATATATATATTTAATACATATGATTATAACATTTTCTGGTACCATACATCCATAAAGTCACGCCTATTTCCCAGAGGGGTAGGCAGCCCAACACGGACCATTTCTAGTACCTTAGCTAGTAAATGGACTAGTTTGTTCGGAAAAGGATCAATTGAAATGACAAGGGACAATGACACACAATGAGCGCAATGAATCCTTTAGGAACGAAATTATCTACTGCTGAACTAGTCGGTTATCTTCAGGACCGCCAAGTTATGTCGGCCGTGTTTTACATAAAGTGGTATTTATTCACTTACATTCTCTTAGATGCTGTAAATAGAAATCGAGCGAGTCTTCTGTGTGCTCTGCGACCCACTTAAAAGGTATAGAGAAGATTTTAACTGGAAGCCCTCGTATGCTGCTGTACATTATCCACCTAAATGAGACAAAACATAATTATTAAACCCCCCTTACGACCTGAGTCTACTTTATTAATTGGCCTATTTGGTATCTTATTGTTGGGCAAAGCTTCTATTTTTAATCTCCTTTTACCTACTTATGGCTAAGAAAATGAAAATCTTAATGAATAGACACTTAAGACAGTTTATTATCAAACTTACTTTTGTAAAAACTCTCCATGCTGTGTCCTATCGTCGAGCGACGGTAGTATGGTGACCAAGTAAATACCGACAATGATAGCACAATCCACATTCACAGAATGTAGTTTCTCCATTTTGTGTTCTAGTTCCGTTATTATGTCGGTAAATATAGGTTTTAGTATGTACGAAGTGAAGATAGCGCCGAAATTGTCAATATAACTACTTATTAATGATATAAGGTGTTCGTATATCATAGTGTGGTTCAGTACTTTACTATTTGTGGCCACTTCTAGAATTTGCTTCACTCTGTAAACCAAAGAACAATCTATTTAAGAAGTTCGAATTTCAATTAATATTTAAATCTAAAAAACGATACATATCACAACAAAATAAGAAAAGAGAAAGACAGATGATCAAAAATTGAATTACTCTGATTATGTCGCTCCAAAACCAATATTGACAGGCATCGAAGTATTCCCGTACTAAAATAATATTTTTTTAGTCGCCAAATATAAAAATTACATGATAAACTTACGTGCTAATGAACCAGCTCAACTCGGCCCATCTGACGTCAGGTTTCTCCTTAATTAAATTATTCATAGCTACTAACAACATCTTGACGTCAACGTTAGCGTCGACGTAACACTGCAGATCCATAAAGTACTCCTGATCCTCTAAAGGTACCTCTTGTAAATTAACAGTTTGCATATCACAGTTGCTGAGGGTAACATCCCTAACTATTTGTACATTAACTACGTAGGCCAGTTTCGCTAACACTAACACCCGCATCACATCTAAATACAACAGCACGGTCTTCCACTCGCTATCACCGCTCGCTTTGGTTAAGTTCGTCATTACTCGACTACATAAGTCCGTTGAGAATTTTCCTGGAATTAAAGATATTTGTGTTAATTTAATATTAACTAGATCTTTTTGAAATTGAGTTGAGAGTTCGGCTCGCGACTCTGCCGCGTCAATTAGCCGGGCATTCCAGAGTATACACGTTATTATAGTAAAATGAAATAAGTACCTATATAAAAAATAATATCCAAACATTTGTTAATCCGTCTAGAATAGATATGACGACTTACCTGCAGTCAAAGCACTCCTCGCAAGAACAGGAACGAAGATATGAACGGCATCTTTCACACATTTATCCACCGGGTCCTTTAAAAAGTTGAACATGAGGTTCTCTAGCTGGTTGTACTTGTGTTCTGCCACGGGGCAGATGAGACAAGCGGACTTGAGTCCCAGCGTCCTGATGTCTAGTTCGTTGGACTCGCACATGAGCAGCACCAGGCTCAGCAGCAGCGACGTGCACAGCTCCACGGGCACGTACGGGGCCACCGACAGGCACACCTGGCTGGCCAGCACGCGCCGCTCCGGGGAGCGGGACGCCATCAGCTCCGCTATGGACGACAACACCTCGCCGCTGCCGCCCCATTTCACTATTAAGCAGGTTGCTGAAAGAAATTAATACAAATGTGTTAACATTAGACATCATTATATCAATCGGAGCTTGAGTCTGGTCAAGTAAAATTTGCCATGAAATGTCATTTGTATGTACCCCGAAAGGGTAGGCAGAGGTGTTTCGCAACTTAAGTTATATTACAGGTACCAATGTAATAGAAGGGGGGGGGGTGACCTAATGGAAGATACATAGTTTGCTCGACCTGGAAATTTATCCCGGTCACGCTCACCGGTTGGACTTTACAAGCATTAAACCAACAGTCAGTCAGGCTAGGTAAGGGGTTGTGGAGTACCTTCGCAGATGGCGCGCGTGTCGGCGCGGTCGGGCTTCTTGACGAGCGTGAGCAGCGCGTGCAGCGCGCGCGCGCGGCGCGGGCCGGCGGCCGGGAGCAGCGCGGCCGCGCCCGCCAGCAGCGCCGCCGCCTCGCCGCGCCGCGCCACCAGCGTGTGCGGCAAGATCTGAACGGACGGCATCTCGATTAGTCGACTCACTCATTTCTTTGGACGCAGTTTAAGAAGTGCGTTACTTATATGGCCAAATAGAGACCAAAATGAATACGTAACTTATTAAAAAATTAAATAACATTACACCTACTACTTTTTTTGGACAGGTTTGTAATAAGTAGCTAGATTTTCGTTAAATTTTAGTCTTATAAACATTAACTATGCTAAATCGCACAGCGATTTTGACCGTGCAATATTCTCGCTTAACCTATTCATAGCTAAGAAAAAAAATATCATATCTAATAATAATTATTAACGAACTGTGCCTGAATAGCCTGAATAGGTTAAAAACATAACATTAAACTACCAAAAAATACTAGAATATTAAAGTGAGGATGACACACTAACTACTCACCCTAGGCAACGTATCCGCGACGAGCGTGAGTAGTCCAGGCAGAGTGATGGGCTTGTCGTTGTTCACTAGCTCAGCGAGGAGGTCGTTAGCGAGCGGCTCGTTCAGGTTGAGCGTCTCGCAGCACCAGTTCAAGATGGATACTTTGAGGCTATTGGGTATGCCACTGGAAACATTAAATACTTATGTATTGACGAATTTATTGGATGTCCATGTATAAGACCATCTGCATCACGTGTCGCTAATATTTTGAATAATATTACCAAGACCAACAAAATAAACACAAGCTTTGACCAAAATTCTTAAATAGCTATAGGCTACAAGCAACTACAACCTATTTCTTTATTTTTAGCATCTCCAGTGTACTCTTATACATTGAAAAAATCTGTATAATACCTTGTAATCGTTATCGTTATATTTAATATAGGAACAACAAAAAAGGGAAAGAACAGGAAAAAGACAGATTATACTTTTTGTTTTAGATGTTTAGGTTTTAAGTGTAATATCTATTACCTATCTATCCACATCTCCTTGCTGTTGGTGTCGGCGTTGTAGTCGTAGTGCAGGCGCGTCCACTCGGCCGCGTCGTTGATGCTGAGCGTGTCGTCCAGCGTGGTGACGGAGCCGCGCCGCAGCGGAGAGCCGCGCGCGCTGCTGTCGCACACTGCGCCCGCCTCGAACGAACTTATGTTTGAACCTTTCCGCGTTCTGTTACAAAGTAATAGAATTGTATATAAAACTTGGTATGAATATTAAACTTTTTCTTCATTACATAGTTCTCAATATAACAAATATTCGAGATATGTCATAATTATTAATAAGAATTATGCTGGAATTTGGTTTTGATACTTGTGCATTTTTTATAGTCACCTATCAAATGTCTTTGTCACATATATTTCTAGTGTGGTTGTTAGGCGCCCTATCAATAAATAAATAACGAACTTGCTACAGATAAAGACTAACGTCTATCCAATAAAATACTATGTGTTTACAACCCTTGTGACTTTAAAAAAAAATGTATGATACTTACATTGCACTATTTTTTTCACTGTCTATCATCTCAAATTGTTCTGGTGTAGCGCTATGAGTGGAATTTCCACTTCCGTAATGATTCTCAGCAGCAGTACAGGTTATAGGCTTTGCTTCCAGAATCTGTTCATCTCTTTGAACAGATAACAATTTATCCTCAGGTATATTGAGATCCAGTATTTTATTTTCGGAGGCGGGGCTTGTGAGCGAGTTTAGACTGACAATGGCAGCATCATATAATTTTTGGAAGTTCAGTTTTTCAGTTTCTAATGCAACTACTTTTTGTTTCAATAAATTTATTTCTTCGGCTTGGATAAGAAGCTGAGAACAAATGTATATGAAATATTTAATTATGCAGATTGTAGATAAACACATTTTGATCAGTATAGAAATTTCTTGGTTCCTGTTGATTTTTTCAGACACCTATCATTCCTTTTTTTTCGGCTTTATTATTTTTTAATAAAATTTATGGAATGCAAAACAAATAAATAACACGCACAACCTACTGCAACAATAAGTAATTGGTTCTCTAAAAATATAGCCAGTGGGTTTATGGTATAATTAATTATGGTATAATTATGGAAGGTACAAATACTCTACCTCATGGCTCCAATCAGTCTCATGTTCCAGTGAGGTTTGGCAACTGACACACACATTGCCCTCATCAAAATCTGTCTGACAGTCCGCTTCTACATATGCCCAGTCAGTTTCTGTAGATGCATCTATCTTGGGTGCACTTATATTACTTGTGTTACCCCGGAATAGAGACACCAGGCCTACTGGTCTGGGCATGTTGAGGCCTACATCATCCCAGTCCTCAAACTCCTGAAACAAATTATATGGCTACATGTAAAACTTGTAAAAAGTAATATAAGTAGTATTCAATATACTTAAAATGCTTTTTAGTTAGTAGAATTTTAAACTACAGAAGGAATTAAACAATGACAACTGTCACCTGCTTGGTATTATACAATTACTTTACATACTCAAATAAATTGAATTACCATAAATGATAAGTATGTAAAGTTGTAAACAAATTAGTATTGTTAAGAGCCATTTCACATTTTTTGACAGTTTTCTGAATTTTCGGACGCGAAATTTACCATCTTAGGTAGTACTAAGGAATTTCTAAATACATGTAGAATGTAGACCAATCTTTCCCATTGTTACAAATAGAATTAGATTTTTAAAATATAACTTGATTGCTGTGTGGTGAGCTATTTCCCGCAACACGTTTTCTGAAAATCCATCGCAGAGCCATTTTCGGGCTTCAAATTCTACCATTTACATCAACAAATTTAAATGGAAAAAATACAGTAGGCATAGGACATATACTTTTGTTGTAACATACGGTGGAAAATTTTCGATTAATAACACTTTTAATTGATAAAAAAATAAATACTTAAACCGGTTTTCACGGTTTTATATGGTAATTTTATCGCGACTTTTTGGTTTAAATAAAGATATTTATTACTTTTAAAATTATGCCATAACGAACTATGCTCTCTGGGAAATCTATTAATACAATGTTTTTTAATATTCCTTTATTTAATTAGATATAATACCATTTTCAATATCACTCAAAATCACAATAAATTACAATGCACAAACGTAGAACGATCAGTCGGGCCCGAGCGCCCTTAGAGGCAGGATCTGTGTCACTTTTTTCAAATTTTGAATTACGAAAATTCGTATTAAAAACCCATTTTTATACTACGACCACAACGTTTTCATTTTCTACGAATTATTTTCATCCGGTTTTGTTTATTATAAGATATTATTAAATTCTTTTAAAATATTTTATTTGATTAATATTCAGCAACCATCCAATCAGATATTATATCTGATGACGTAAGTTTCTGTTCTGTAGCAGCACACTGAATTATAAGTTGCGCGAAAAATGTTGCCAAAAATGTTGTCCCCTCAATGCGCAAAGTAGTCCCAGCCAACGTTCATGCTAACCTGATTTCGGAAATTTTGCACAAACCTGACATCTTATCTACTTACTTTCTACCCCCTGCTCGAGTTCGTCCTTATTTGCAATTATAAGGTCGGTAAGGGAAGGGGTGGCGCCGCTATTTACCTCCGTAACGATTCCACTGCATTCGAAACTGTATTATAATCGATAGGTTCATATTATGCACACCACATCATCATGGGAGATTTCAACACTTCCTTACTCCGCATACCTCCCAATCCTCCAAACTCCTGCACATAGTCGATTCTGCCAGCCTACTCGTCGTACTGCTTCAAGCCACTCACCACAACGATGTAGCTGAGCACACTCGGCTCGATTTCATTAATACCCCCAATCCTTCCCTGGTTTCCTCTCATGGCCGACTCGTCACCGCTGGATTCTCTCACCACGACCTTATACTTTTATCGTATATCCTCAAACCTCATAAACCTAAGCTCAAGGTACTGTACAATGTACATGCACAGCTTCGCGCGAATCAATGTAAGCAAACTGAGTTCAGATGCTTCTCTAATCGACTGGAAACCTATGATGAAGGCTCCCGCGGTCGACGAAAAGGTTAGCAGTTTTAACCGGGAAATCATCGAGCTTTATGATATACACGCACCGGTTGAAAAGGTAAAGCTGAAGCGTCCACCTGCGCCATGGATTTTGAATGGTGTGAAGTTGGCCATAAAGCGTAGGGATCGCGCTTTTTGAAAATTCAAGAAAGATCGTGATGAGGACTGGAATCTTTTCAAAGCTGCACGAAATCGGTATAATTAAGTAATATCCAATACCAAACGCCGCCATATTCTAAATTACATTTATTTATGTTCCACTTTTGCCAATCTCTGGAAGTTCCTTGAAACTCTCAGTATTGGCAAATCACCACTATTTGACCGGTTGAATTCCATTGATTTGGACGATCTCAATTCGCATTTCTCCACTAGCTTAACTTTAGACAAAAGACCAAACCTCAGACACTTGCTTACGTCGATGGTCTCCCGCGTCCCAACATGAATCCCTTGCACACATCTCCAGTCACTGAGAGAGAAATCAAAAAGATCATCCTCCATCAAATCCATAGCGTTAGACTGTGATAACGTCTATCGCGGAATGATCGTCACAATAGTTGACCACCTTCTTCCAGCAATCACACACATAATATCGTGCTCCTTGGATACCGGATACTTCCCCTCCTTCTACCGCAAAGCTTTCGTTCACCTTTTACCTAAAATATCGAGCTCTTCTCTACCCAGTCACTTCCGACCAATCTCTATCCCTTCTTTCCTATCTAAAGTGCTCGAGGCCTATGTCCATGAGAATATACGAAGAGTCAACCAAAATAACCTCTTGTCTCCCTTGCAGTCCGGTTGCAGGCCAGGCGATTGGCGACATTAAGGCAGGCATAGAAGATACTAAAGTTACAGCCCTAGTTGATTTTTCCAATACCTTCAATATAGTCAATCGCGATATCCTCGTCTACATCCTATCCCATCTCTTGGCGTCTCCTAAAGCGCTGGAATAGATCCCTTACTTTTGGGAACGCCAGTGGTCGGTCCATGTGGAAGAGTCCTCTTCTTCCTGGTGTGAGCTATAATCTGGCCTTCCACAAAGCGGTATTCTCCGCCCATTGCTGTTTTCTATCTTTATTAACCTTGTAATCCAATCACTTCGGGGTGCGTATTCCATATGCCGATAACTTGTAGCCTTACTCTGCTTCTGGGATTGATGGTGTGTACTAGACAAGAGTGCAACCAACTGCGATCTTTAAGCTACAATGGACTGGTCCGAGAGATTTGGCATGGCGGCAATTCCGAATAAGTGCCAAGCAATCATACCTGGTAGGTCTAGGAGTTTGCGCAAACTACACGTGGCAATGCTGCCAGTCTTTTCCACGTTACCGGTTGACATCGATGGGGATGAATTTTTTGATGCTTTTTAACTTGTTATTTTTGTATATATTGTTTTTATCTTGTATTAGATTTAAGTTGTAAATAGTTATAATAGTTGAGATAATTAATTAATTATTGCTTTATGTATATATATGTATTGTTTTGTTTCATGTATGTATGTAACGTATTATATGTATGTTTATTATTTTGCGTATCGATATACGTCATCATCATCATCATCAGCCGGTAGACGTCCACTGTTAAAAGGCCTCTCCCTTAGAACGCCACAATAAACGACAGCTTGCCAATTGCATCTACCGCTTGGGCCGCAATTCTGACGATATCGTCGGTCCACCTGGTGGGAGGCCTGCCAACGCTGTCTTCCGGTTCGTTGTCGCCACTCGAGAACCTTTCTTCCCCAGCGGTTATCGGTCCTTCGAGCGATATGGCATGCCCATTGCCACTTCAACTTGCATATTCTTCGAGCTATGCCGGTGACTCTAGTTCTTAGGTGAATTTCCGTATTCCGGATCCTGTCGCGCAAAGAAACCCCGAGCATAGTTCTTTCCATAGCTCGTTGAGTGACTCTGAGCCTTTCCAAAAGGCCAACCGTTAGCGACCACGTCTCAGAGCCATACGTAATCACATCGCATGCATCGATATGTGCATCTACCTAATATTTGTCTCCATATCGCTCTAAAGTCGACTGGTAATAAATGCCTAAGGTATTAAGCTCGCCTTTGTATATTTATTTTGAAAACTTTAAAATGGAGGAGGATATCAATTCGGATGTTTAAATATATTTTTTATGTATGATCGGGCATAACTCCGTCATTTAAAGACGGATTTGCAAAATTCTTTTTTTGTTGGAAAGTAGTTTATTCCGAAATAGTCCCATTGAAATTTCATGTAGATCTGATGATGATCTTTGGAGATATGGAACTGAACTCCTTATAAAATCATAGCAGAACTGTCGTTACAAGTAATATAGCCTAAGTAATTGTCGCCACAAACTAGAAAGAAAGAGGGGGAGGTGGTGCATTGTCCCCCCTTCTACCACTTTAATAGTATATATCGTGTGAGATATCGTTTGAGGGAGCATTTTGTAAGGATTTCAAATACTAATCCTCAAAATGTCTACGGCGGATGAATCCTAGGCATCACTAAAAATTGTGAAATAAAAAATATAAAAACCGCCTTAAAAAATAGGAACTAATAAATAATATGATCAAATTACTAATGAATTCAAAATATTTTCATAAATCTCGAATATAGGTATATTGTAATAACGATCAAGATTTTTTTGTCCGTCTCGTTTTTTGCGCTACACTGTTAACATTATTTTTGTGTGGGTGTGTCACGCACACATGACAATTCTACCGAAATTCGAACGTCAAAATTTTGTGAAATGGCTCTTAAGGTGTTTTACCTACTTTCTTACAAGGCAATTAAAACACATTTTAATTATGTATATGTGTAAAAGTGGAACACACTTGTTCCACTTGTGATAAACAAATAAAAAGAATGAAACACTTGGTTTTTCATACTTAATAGCCTCTTAAAAACCTTTTTAAAGACAGTTTATAATGGTGAAGGTTTCATATAACATGATTCTATCAGCTTTCCTTTTGAATATGGCAATTGAATTGTAGCTTGTGTTGCCATCCTTGATTTCAGAAGCACTTTTTGCTCCCCTGCTTAATATTCCTTCTCCTCATGGCATATAAGGCACAACCGTATTATTATTATATGAATACATACCTGATCTGGATTTTCATCAGAAAAAGTTATAGAAGTAAGTTTGTAATCTTGGAGAAGGAGGTATTCATTTATTAGGAAATTCAGTGCTCGCTTTTCATGAGGTTTCAATGAGCGCTGGTCAAACAGATGTTTACAAGTCTTATCTATTGTGGACTCTCCATCTGAAATTGATGCATATACATAGATTTAGATTAAATTGATGTATTAAATACATTTGACATGATTATATATATAACTAAATGGCTCCGGTGTATAAATGTGTATCAATACTTTTCATACTGCATTTTATAACCTATCATGAGTGATAATACAGTTATAGATACTTTTTAAACGTATTCTCTAACATTGTTATCTTTAATTTACATTTATAATTAGTTCTAATAACATTACCAGCGAATTGGGTGAGGTTAGCTCTCAATGAGTTGATAGTTTCTCTAGCTTTTCTTAGCTCGAACTCTAGTACAGCTACATCTCCCCCACTGCCACCACGATCCCCTCCACCATCCTCAGAGTAACGGGCGGTGTCCAGGGAGTCAAGTGTAGCCTGGCTTGGTGTCCGATCTAGGAGTTGAAAATTAAATAAATATATAATATTACCTACATAATTAAATCATTAGGTACTCATAGATCTTATTCTAGTTAGGAATATCAATAATAAATTTACTAGTCCCAGTATGTATACACAGTGTAACATTATTATTCACATAATTTTATATATTTTATATTTGGTATGCATAGAATATACATGACTGAGATCAAAACTATCCTATTCAGTAAAATTATAGACATTATAACTTTGTTTTGGGCAATCGTAAAAACACATGACAGTCAAAACAAACTTACGCATCGAAGAAAAATCTGATGCTCTAGAAACATGTTGCTCAAAGTTTCCAGGATTGGAGAAGAACTCTCTAAGTTGTGGTAGTTCTTTGCCGCTCTCTACAAGCTCTGTATGTAGCTCCAAGGCTGTCAAGAAGTAATTGTCTTTTAACAATTTCGTAGCTATGTCCTCGTAAGCTAAGTGAGGTGATGCTGCGAATGAGCTTTCTTCAACATCCTTATACGGATTCATATTGCAACAGTCGACTATTTACATGCCACATGTAATATATTATAAGTAATCCTTTTATAGTTACACGTTAAGTTTCTTTAGGAATATACAAAATATTTTTTCGTAGGGAAACAAATTCAATACCACAAAACTGAACTTGACAAATAACAATGCAAGATGTCATTTGACATTAATAGTTCTGGCCGTGGGTTCTGGCTTGTTTTAGTTTATCTTGAATTCATCTCTAGTTTTTTTACTAATTGGTTTCATTAACTGTAATATTTTTAGGGTGCATTAATTTATTGTTAAATATAAATTCACGCTCTCGGTTTTCAGTTAAACAACTTTTTTAAAGAAATATGTATATTAACGCAAGATATTTATTAAAATAGTTGTTATGTGGTTGATAGTTTTTTCTGCATGGCCCATTCGATCGATCATTCAAAAAGAAAAGAAAAGCAATTTTGTTTATGATAATACAAATGTCAAACTAACGTCACGTCTAATCAAAATCAAGCCAAACAAAACATAAAATCTCGTTAGTTTGGATATTAGTAAATAATGATTTTGTTAAATATCACGGAATACCGTATAATTATGGATGGTTTATGAGATAAAAAATACCATTCCGAAATAGATATTGTTGTGTAAAGTAGACAACAATCGATCAAAATGGGTGAAGCATATTTTACTTTAAAGAGCAAACTAGAAGATCTCGGATATAACAGTATGTTACCGATAGACGCCGTGCCTTTAGTTGAATGTGTGCTGGCTGACTTATTACAAACTACACGCAGCTTACAACACTATATGGATTTGTCCAAAGAAGCTCTCATGCAGCGCGATTCTCTAATGATGGAAGCAGAGCCTTACAAATGTGATAACGCTAGATTAATACAAGAGAATAATCAACTTCACAAGGAAATAATGAAACTAAGAGAAGAAAATCTTAAACTTTCTAAAGAATCTAGAAGAAAGATGAAGAGTTTGTCTGAAGAACTTATAAAAAAAGATTCAACTATAACCAGATTACAGCATGATATAAGAGATTTAAGCCTGAGAGGTTTGTGCGCAGATACTTTGAGTTCTCGTATCAAAAGTAAGAGAAGGGATGGAGAGGGTACTAGTTTACCTAAAACATGTATGTGCAATGATAGAAAGAGTGCCCACAATGATAAAGACTTATTGGAACTTACCAATAAGATTCATTTACTTGAAGAAAAAAATAATGCATATAGTGATGAAGTAATTATGCTTAAAAATCAAGTTGAGCACAGGGATAGTGAAATTATACGTCTTAACATGTTGTTAGAAGGTGGAAGACCCTTACCAGCTATTAGTAAAGATTGTTGTAACCCTGGCTTTAATGAAAGAACGCAGAAATTATTGAAGGAATTACGAGAAATGGAATCTACAAACGAATTATTAAGAAAAGAGGTTAATAATGGTTTAGAGAAACAGCATGAAGCTATGTTACGAGCACTTAGTCTTGCAGATAAAAATAAAAGTTTACAAGAAGAGTTACAGAAAGTTGACACATTAGCATTAAAAGTTGAAGAAGACTGCAACAAGAGATTGTCTGCAATGATGAATGAAGTTAACTTTTTACAAACAAGAGTGGAAGGGTTAACATTGAAAAATTCAGAGTTGGAAAACCAACTGTCTGAACAATCACAGTCAAAAGATACTTCTCCAAAGATATGTAAATTGCAAGAATCACTGGCAACAGCTCAAAAGGAAAATGAAGCATTACATAAGGAAATCAAAGACCTGGTAGACCTCAATAAAAGTTTACAAGATAAAATTCTAAAATTACCCCAAATGAATAAGCCTTTTCAACTTTATGATGAATGTAGCCATAATAAAAATAATTTGCCCTCTAGAAATGAATTACAAATACTTTTAGAAGATGAGAGGAAAAAATATGAGACACATATGATGAATGTACAAGGGAGGATGACTGAAATAATGGAAACATTTAATAGACACATGTCCAAATGTAAAGAAAAGGATAGTCCAAAATTAAAAAATACCAACGAAAATGCATTTATAAGAGATTTGCACACACAGTTATGTGCAAGTGAGCAAAAGATTTTGATGTTAAAAAAAGAAAATGATGAATTGAAAATGGAAACAAGTTATCGGCAAGAGGGTAGTAAACAAAATTATAAACACATTATTAGTCAGTTGAATACTGAAAATGCAGAATTATCAAAGGAGAATATTGCATTAAGTCAGCAATTGAGTCAATTCAAAAATTTGAATACAGCAAGACATAATGATAGAGGTGATTTTCACAAAAATGATATTCAAAAACTAAAGGATAAAATAAATGAATTAATTAATGAAATACAATTATTGAAGAAAGACAAACATGAGTATAATTTACGGTATAAAGAGGCATTTGAATTGTCAGAAAAATTAAAAAGGGATTTAGTATTTAAACAAAAAGAAATTGCCCAATTAGAAGAAGAAAATTGTTCCTTTAAAATGACCAATAGAAATGGAAAAGCTTCTACAGAACATCTCAAAGATGAATGTAAGTTTTTAAGGGAACAGTTAAAGAAAATGCAATCAGATGTTATTAAAGAGAAAACACTATCAAGTCAATTTAAAAATATTCAAATAGAAACTGAAAGAAGTAGCAATGATTTACAAAATGAATTACTGAGTGTTCAGAAAAAACTTAGTTTAGCTAATGACACTATAGATACCCTTGAAAGAAAGAGCAAAGAATTGCAATCTGAAATTACATCTATAAGAAATGACAAATCTAATTTGATTGATAATATAAGGAAGGTCGACCAGGAACGTGATAAACTTGTAATAGAGCTGGATCATAAGACCGAAAATATTTGCATACTCGAGCAAAAGAATAAATCTCAATCCTATGAAATAAACAAATTAGAAAATGAAATCATAGACTTGAAAAGAACCTTAAATGTTAATAAAGTAACTGAGCACAAGTTAGTAGATCATGAAACACAAATTAATTTCTTAAATGGGGAAATCTTAAGGCTTACTAAGCAACTTGAAACTGCCATTATGGAAAATAAACACTTGCAGAATAGTTTAGCAGATGCTAATGGAACATTAAAACTTACGAAAATTGAATATGACAAATCTCGAAAAGAGGTTGATAGCTTGAAACAACAACTACAGCATTATGTTGCTGAAGTGAGGCGTATTGAAGAATTAATGTCACAAAAAGAGGCTGAGAGGTCGGATATGTTGGAGCACTTTGCCAGTCTCTCTGTTGAAGCAAATATTTTGGAAAATACAAACCACTCATTAGAAAGTGAATCGGCTTCTAAAACAGTGCAGTTGCAGACTTATGTTAGCAAGATTCAAAGTTTAGAGACTAAGTTATTAGATAAAGAAAATCTAATTGATTCTCAAGCCTCACGTATTGCTGCTATGCAATGTAAAATTACTGCTTTAGAAAATGAAGTTAAATTAATGACTGAAGAAAAAACTATACTTGAACAAAACATTTCATATTTAAAACAAATGTGCAGTAACTTACATACAGAGAACACAAACACTGTGAGAGGTATTGGTGAAGCTGATTCAGAATTAAAATTGTATGAAAATAGAATTAAAAATCTTGCAACTGTAAAAACAAAGTTAGAAGTAGAAAGAGAGGAAATGAAACACAATTTAGCTACTTCAGAAAAATTGTTGTCAAATGCCAGAAAAGAGATTGTTGAACTCAAGTTAGCTTTGCAAGATGCTACATCAGAAACCAAATCTTTGCAAGAAAGTGTCAGCAAATTGAGGCGAAGAGATGATATTCATGAGGTAAGTAATTAAATTATTATTTACATAAAAATCACTTAAACCTATGTACCTATCATATCTTTTATCTTACGAGTATGTTCATATAATCATCAAAATAATATTTTTTCAGACCACTTTGGTGAAAGAACATGAATATGAACTACCCATCATGCTAGAGGAGATTCACGAAGCTAGTCACGAGGAAGATGAAGATACTTCACGATTTCATAGAGTCCATAAAAGTTTCTCAAAATATTCACATAGCAGCAGTACTCTATAAAATATTATAAGATATGAATTATTTGAATATTCAATTACAGGGTTAAAGTTATACTAGTTAATATACATATTTAAATATGAGTATTGTATCATGTATTTTCATGTTGGTTTAGAGAATGTTTTAAAGACGAGTTTGTGTTATAACATGATATTGTTCTAATTTAAAGTTAATTGTAAATAAAAATGTAATGACTTATTATACTTAATGTATTTGGGGTTATATGGTACGTTTTATTTTTGTTGATGAGATTAGTATATCAGTTTAATAGTATTCTTAAACTTGTGTACAATAATAACTTCACTTGGTGAATTGAAGTGAATAAAATATTTTAAGTAGAACTACCAACTACTTTTGAGTTCGTGTTTTTGAAGGCGGTATTTATTTTTAATTAAAAAAATATTTGTTCACGATTATTAGTGGTGCCTAGAATATACACAAAAAAAATTTCAAAATTGATGGAGATAATATCGTTGAGCAATGGTTAAACCTTAGAATATAGAAACCTAGAAGAAAAAGAAAATGCAGAAAAACATAGAACCTGCTCGTTTTTCAGTATGTTAATTAAGGCATATTAAATTCATAGGATGGGGCCCTTTCTTGGGGTTGTATTAGTAATGAAGTTATCCTCAGTCCGACGAGGGTCCGAGGGCCAATTCGGGCCGGCGCGCGTTTTCTGAACCTTTAACAGGATTCTCATAACTTTAAAAACAATAACAAACTGATATTGGGTGGTCTAAAATAAAATAAGTACGTAATTAAAACAATTAGATAATATCCAAACCATATATTTCCTTTGGATTATAAATATTATATTCATGTATGGAAAATTATACTTCTTTCCCAAATTTCTCTACAATACATCTATTTACAACATGATCATACTAGCTTTGCGTATTTTTTAATAATTACCTATGCACCTACAAGTGATATTATAGAACAATATAAGTACCAACTCATAAACAGTTACAAAAAAAGAACATCATTATGTTAGAACTGTGACTTTGATAGTAAGGGAAAGAAAGTGTCTCAATATACACTATTACTCCTTATTTGATGTCTAGGTTAGTTTTATATTTTACTTGATGTAACATTGTATAAACAACATATTACCACAGCCTCTATTTCAATCAAAACCACAGGTATCATTATATGACATTACACTGATTTTTATTCTTAATAAACAAAGTAACTGATTCCATAATAACATGATTGTGTCATCTTCAAAAACATAATAGGTACATCACCAATAATTTTTAATTAAATTCATTACAAAAACAATTTTCAATAGTTATTATTTATAATGGTTGATTGGATAATATTTAAGGAGTTTTACAGCCATTCAAGCATTACATTAAGGGTATTATAAAAGTAGCAAGCATTAACATGACTGTTATTGGTTCTAGACATTCCTGCTTAGTCAAACAGCATGTAAGTGTTATTATACTGTATATTGGATATAACTGTTACATTTAATGTACACACACATAAGTACAAAATCAAGCATGGAATGACCCCAAATAAAAAATAATGTATTTTACTTTTTACAAAAATATAACTAGGCCATTCTGCCATTACAGTAAGGTGTGAATGTTTTGTGCATTAAGTGTTTCTAAGCACAAGCTAATAATAACAGCTCACAAGATTCAAGTGTAGTGAGGTGTAGTCGGTGGGCCTGATAAGTCTCAATAACAAATTATGAGCAAAATAATTAATTAGTGTCACAAATAATATTATCATTTTACAATTACAATTAAATGACTTTGTCACATACAATTTTTGATATTTTTATATGGAATGCTTTAATAATAGAAAAGGGTCAGGTTAGTCACCAACTTATAGTTATTATCATAACCAACTTGTATATTAAATAATAATGAAATTATGGATTATTTTAGAATTCTCTATGCCCATCCCTATATCATTTTTTATTTTAAGTAGAAAAACTAATTCTAGAAATATGATTTCATTTGAAACATCAGTCATTATATTTATATGTAGGCACATATTTACAATTTGAATCTATCTCAATATTTTATTGCATAGGTATATTAGAATTCATTTTACTGTTATAATACAAATATGCAAGATAGTGAAAGACCTACTTTATATACAAAAATTAAGCACATTGTGTAATATATGCCGCTACAATAAGGAATATGTATTTACAGTAGAGACCTAATGAGTATTCACTATTGGAAGTAACAACACAACAACTTATCAAGTTGTTTTATCATTACAGGGAAATGATGCTTCAATTTACAGCACCATTCCATTATTCTACTCTTGCATCACTATAATTCTATTTAATTGACTCAGAATTTATTTCATTTATAATAATTATATTGTTCATAAATACATTGCAATGTAATTAGCTAAATAAAAACTAGTATTATTATTACAAAGTAGCCAAAATCCTGGTGAATCCCATGCCTGCTCCAAGCACTGTTTGTCCAATGCCCCATATCATAGCGTGTATAGGGGGCATAGTTAAGTTAGCGGCGCGGTAAATAAACGCCACAGCTGCACTAGTTGCAACACCTGAAGTCACTGGACTCACAACACCCATCACAATCAATAAGACAGGAAAGAATTTCCCGTACTTATGTTTTCTTAATGTCCCGAAGGCGACTAGGGCCGCACACGTATGTACAAACACTGAAGAGAACAAAGACCACAAAAACACAGGGTACCACATCTCACCAAATGTATCTAGAGGATCACCAGGAGTCAATTTCAGTATATCCACAAAAGAATCAAATTCCGATACTCGAAATTCGGACAACATGTCATACATGTTGTCTTTCGTTTTCTTAAGCTCACAGGCATCGGGGCAGTTTTAATTATCGAAAAATTTCTTACGACGATGTAGTTCCGAAAGTCAACTTGGATTATAACTTTTATAATCAACTTACATGTTCTATCACTTATATGCTATTGTTTTCTTATCTTAAAGACACCAGCAAATCAATTCTAACATGAGTTAAAGCAAGTTAAAGTTCATTTGTTAAAGAAAATAAAGTAAATCCGACTGATCTCGGGCTGACATTTTGTTTTGTTTGACAATTTTGACATATCAACGTCATTTAATAAGAGTTGCACTAGATTGTAAAAATGAAATACTAATCGACTAAAATATGTTACCGCACTAAACACACAATAAATTCATTCAGTTGAAGTAATGAAGATTTGTATTGACAGGGTTAAACTCCGTAAACTACTTTGTAAAGAAAGCTCAGATTTAGCTGTTATTTATTAACGATGGATAAACAAGTATTTTTTTCCTGTCTGTGTCCTTATCACATTAATATTTTAAAGGCGAAAGTTTGTGATTGTTTGTGTTTGTTACCTCTTCACGCTCAAACGGCTACACCGATTTTGATGAAATTTCATATGGAAGTAGCTGACACCCTGGATTAACACAGAGGCTACTTTTTATCCAGAAAAAAATGTAGCGGGTAACACCGCGGGGCGCAGCTAGTTATCAATATTTATAATTTGAAAATGTATTCTGTGGTCAATCGACATGAAGTTAGTAACAGTAAACAAAAAAAAGAAGTCTATGTGCTAGTAAAGGTATTGTAGCCGATGAATTTTATAGTAATCTGATTGTATAAATATAGCTTTAGAGATGTGTTGCATACGACAGGTTTAATTCTAGTGCCTGCTAATTCCTACAATAGTTTTCGTAAGTACTATTTTAGTGATTGTTATTTCTTTCGTAGTCTCACTACCATGAAGTTAGGAAGTCACTATTTGACATAAGCGAACTGGCATTGCGCGAACATCGTTGAGTTGATAACCTTTATTTTTCTGCGTGCACCGCGTGATTCGTGTTAAATAAAATAGTGGAATCCTAGAAATAGTATTTAAAAAAGTTATTTATCGCCATGGGTAAAGTACGTTCTGCACCGGGGGCCCCCCGGAAACAAGGGTTCAATAAAGGGGCACATTCCATGAACCCAGACAGACCAACTGAAGGATTGAAAGGAGTCGCTAAGCCCAGAACTAAAGGAACTATCAAAAGGCTTCAGATGTACAGGAACTTTAAGGCCAAGAGAGATAAAACTGGTAAAATTTTGACTCCTGCACCATTTCAAGGTTGGTTGCCATCAGGTACTCAAGCTCGTGTTGAACCTAGCCAAAAATGGTTTGGTAATTCGCGAGTGATATCACAGAATGCTCTACAAAAATTTCAAGACGAATTCGGAGCTGCTGTTAAAAATCCATATCAAGTTATTATGAGACCCACTAATTTACCAATTACTTTGCTCAATGAAAAGGCGAAAAACGCCAGAGTGCACTTATTGGATACAGAGGGGTTCGACAAAACATTTGGACCTAAAAAGCAAAGAAAGCGAGTTAACCTTAAGTTCAGTGACCTTAATACTATGTCTAAAGCTATAGAGGACAACACAGATAACTATGATGAAAGTAAAGATGTAGACAGAGTTCGTGAAGACACGGGTGTCAAAGAGGGAAAGAGAGACTGGGTGTTTGGAGCTGGCATGAGTAAAAGAATTTGGAATGAGCTGTACAAAGTTATTGATTCATCTGATGTACTCCTGCAAGTGTTAGATGCTCGTGACCCCATGGGCACCAGATGCCCTTACGTAGAAAAGTTTCTCAAGGAAGAAAAGAGGCACAAGCATCTTATATTTATTTTAAACAAAGTGGATTTAGTACCTAATTGGGTAACCCAGCGTTGGGTTGCTATTCTTAGTGCAGAGTACCCCACAATTGCTTTTCATGCATCCATGACACATCCATTTGGAAAGGGGTCTTTAATCAATCTGTTGCGACAGTTTGCTAAGTTACACATAGATAAAAAACAAATAAGTGTTGGATTAATTGGCTATCCAAACGTGGGCAAATCATCTGTTATCAATACTTTACGATCTAAAAAGGTTTGCAAAGTTGCCCCCATAGCTGGAGAGACAAAAGTATGGCAATACATCACCTTAATGAGAAGAATATTTTTGATTGATTGTCCTGGAGTTGTTTATCCATCTGCTGAAACCGACACTGAAAAAGTATTGAAAGGTGTGGTGAGAGTTGAGCTGGTTCAGAATCCAGAAGATTACATTGAAGAGGTAATCAAGAGAGTACGTAAAGAATATCTAATAAAGACATATAAAGTAGATGCCTGGGATACCGCTACAGAGTTCTTAGAGAAGATGGCTGCGCGCACTGGAAAGCTATTAAAAAAAGGTGAGCCTGATGTCAGTCAGGTAGCTCGGATGGTGCTTAATGATTGGCAAAGAGGAAAATTGCCTTTTTATGTTGCTCCAGAAGGGTTTGAAGTCCCTCTGTCAAAGCAACAGAATGAAGAAGAAACAAAGAAAACTGAAACAAGCACAGATGGTAAGAAAGAAGATGCTGCAGAAGAAGCAGACTTGGACAAAGAAAATGATAAAGAAAAAGACCCAGAACAGCCTATTTATATTAATAAACTTATAGTAGCTCAAGACTTTGCTAAAATCAGAGTTGGTCTGCGGTTTGATAATGAAGATGATGTAAAGCCTCTTGATAAATTGGATATCCCTGAAGACCTTAAGGGAATTGATGATGAAGAGAATGCAGAAAATGATGAATCCAAAAATGAAGATGAAGAAATTGAAAAAGAAGACCCCGACTCATCAGATATTAGTGACTTCTATAGTGAAGATGAAAATGAATGTAGTGATGTAGAAGATCACTTAACAAATGACTCAGAAACTGTAAAAGAACTGAAACGTAAGAAACTTGAGGCGGCAAGTGGCGACTTTACTGTTGAAGATATTCAACAAAATGGAAAGAAACGCAAGGCTGGTAATGAAGTTAAGAAAATGACAGCAAAGAAGCGGAGGGCATTGGAGAGAGCACAGAAACGCACTAAAACTGGAAGCAACTTCTATGAAGTATCTAATGTCAAAAATAGAAATAGGATTAAGAAACCACAGGATTAAATTGAATAAATTAATATTATATTCACAGCATTCGTTTTATTTATTGTCCTAAACTCTACTGTTTCACTCCTTAGTTTGGTGGTCGCAAACGCGACTGCGGAACGTATGGTCTTAAATTCTATTCGAGGCAGAAACGCTTATTGCACTTGTATTTTTAGCCGATGACTTAATAGGTATGTAGTAATATTTTAAGTTAAAAAACCTCGTGGTCTTGGCCTAAGTTGAAATCTTTGTGCACATCATGAGTCCGATCCGTAAACCAATAGATCACGACTCGTGAGCTGTCGTAAAGTGATGGTAAGTAGAAATAAATTCCTACTTACCATCACACTCGTCATCTGTTTTACAATATCAGCCCAGTGCACTAAGTAATGTCTTTACTATCACCCTTTTATTCTAAGCGGAAGGCACGTAGCCTAGCGTAGCGTAGGTAGGGCGATAGTTTTAAAGCTTTTTCTGACCACTATACTACTTCGGTACCTACAATTATATACTGTACCTACACTAATAAATTGTATAACAGTGTACCTAAATAAGTATACCAACCTTAGACAGTTTTACCTGGGACTAATGAGAGCGTTTTAAACTTGACTAATGCGCTTGCGTTTTTCTTTTGTTCATTTCTCTTAACAAGAGACACAAACGCGTGTTTTAGCATAGTTGACAATAACACACACCAGAGGCTCTGCGGCTCAGCACTGCGTATACGACAAATAAATAATAACAGTGATGCCGAACGATCGCTGCTGGCATCAATTTACATATAAAATTAAGTGCGAGTTGCAACGTGCAGAGTCGATAGCACCTAGTTCAATACCAGCTATAAATTAAATGGCCACATTGTGACTAGCCCACAACATTTCGTCTACGTTGATATGACTTTGTGTTTAGGTATTTTTGGGTCCTGAAATGATACCTTCTTTTATTTGATACCTATATTTTTTTTGTTACAGTGTCCTCTAGGAACGGGCCTTATAATACTATAGTTGTAATATTATAAACGGGTCCTCCGGACACCTTTTAAGGGTAAGTGTACACTTATTCTACTTATACGCTAAATAAAACGTGCGTAAGAGATCAGGACACCTAGCTAGGCGAGGTGAGGACAGGTGGAGTAGGGCGTTGAGAGAATGGTGGCTGAGAACGGGTAAGCGAAGTGACCATCTCTCTGCTGAACGACCTAATTCCAGCAGCGAGATGGGTCGACGTTTTGCAAAGATTGCGGGGCGCACCTGAATAAGATTACCACGGGACCGCGGCGGATGGCATAGATTAAGGGAGGCCTATACCCAGCAGTGAGATATTGAGGGCTGTGGTTGATGATGACAATGAAGATATCAGTAAGCATCGATGTCATATAGCAATATTTTGTAATCCTTTCTATTTATTGTGTTTTATACTGAACTTCCTTTTAGCGGTAAAGTTGCCTATTTTCTTATTCGGGTTATCATACTTATCGAATAAGTAGTGACTCAGGATTGTCTAGATAAACATAACCAATTAATTGGTCAATTGTCGTTTGTTTATTGAACTAGTTGAATTAATTAATGTGGCTTCTACTTCTTGTTGTTGGTACATTACGTAACATTGTAAACGTTTCGTTTCAGATGTCGTCGGGCAGTGAGAGTGATGAAGATTACGTACCTGGCGAGCCGGAGAAAGTGTCAGAAGAGGAATCTGATAATGAAGCTACAGATTTACAGTACGAAAATGAGTTAGAACAAAAAGCAAAGAAACGTAAAATACCTAAAGAAAGTATAGGTACAAAGAAACGCAAGACAAAAAACGGTTCAAAAGAACCAGAAGTTGAATCTCCAGTCAATGCAGCAGAGGAAAGCGAAGAAGTAGTGAATCCTGAAGAAGATAAGAAAAAAGAGGATGATTTATGGGCGAAATTTTTAGAAGGAACGGATAGTAAACCTAAGCCTGCCCCCAAAGCTACCAGTTCTAATATTATAACCCCTAACATAGTAGTTAATAAAGAAGCGCCTATTAAAAAGGATGTACCTAAAGCCAGTGACGAGCAAGCTAAAGAAAAAAGGATATTTGAATTTGCTGGCGAAACAATTGTTGTAGAAAACAATAAGATAAAAGAAAAGATCAAGACTGCTGATAGTCCTGCGACAAGTAAGTTTATTTACTGAATATTGTTATGCTCTCGACTCTTGACCGTCAACCGACTTCATAGGTCGATGACGACGGCGAAGTCTGCGGCCATTCTTTAACTATTGTTTATGCTTCGCGATTATTAACACATACCTATAGCTACTTGGATGATACTGATAAAACATGACAATACAGTTTGAATTTTTGTTAGTGTTAAAACTGAGAATTTTGGTCATACATTAACATTCTGAATAAAAGCATTGCGATACATACAATTTTCGCTTAGTGACGGCAGGAAAAACGGACATAGGTCATTATATTTTAATTAATTTTCATAAGCTTAGTTTTAACTAGTATCGACGCGGTGCAAGCGCGGCCAAGAAAACTTCGATTCGTGCATTACGTCCAACTTCCAAGCGACCGATTTTCATTAAAACTTTAAAACTACTAAGCTTTCTATCGACTTTCTGTTGAAAAGGAGATCTTATTTAACAAGTTCGTAGTTAGCTATAAAAATACGTTTAAAACTGATTGCTTAAGTTTAAATTTGTTATTCTGACCACCATCTTACGGGACACGAGAGTCGAGAGATATTGCTTTGGAACCAGTAATGGTAAATAAACTTTTGCTTTGACAGGAAGAAAGGACAACGTTTTTAGAAACAAGTAATAATAAATCATTGTCAATAAGTAACAGTTTCATTAAGAAGTGATTTGACACCTCTAGATTTACTTAGCCTTTTAAAGTAATGATCTATTTATTATGGTTTTAATAATTTTTATTTGTTGTAGGCAGTATATTAGATGGTCCGTCCCGAGGCCGGGCTGGTGCAGGCGGAGGGCTGTCCAGTGTTCTTGGTCAACTCAACAAAAAGAACAAGTTGTCTACATTGGAAAAGTCTAAACTGGACTGGTCTACGTACAAGCAGGATGAAGGTATAGATGAAGAGATACAAAGTCACAACAAAGGAAAAAATGGGTAAATATTTTTTTGTTTGTAATGAATAAAGAAGATATTGAGACTGGCGTGTGTATACTGTATAGCCACTTGGTTCCTTCTAATTAGTTACATGGAAAATGCATTAGCGTTTAAATCGATCAGTCAGACGCCTTGAATAGAGCTAAGGCTATCTAGTGTACTCTTAAACAAGAATTCAAGTTTCGAATGATTTTCTGATCAACCAATAATGATCCATCATTCGAATTTTTATTTTAATAAGGAATAAACCTCCTGACATTAAAAGTTTTTAATAATAGGCATTCATCAGCCGATTGAACTGCGAAAACAATGATTGCTTGTTTGACTTGTATTTGGTTCCGTCATCAATTATAATTAAGTACGTCGGAACACCCAGTAGACTACATTGTCATAATTTAAGGCATTATATCATGTTCAATGAAGAGAGCTCCTGTAGTAGTCATAAACTTCTTAATTGGCTCAGATTGTTGTTGGTGACAGTTCTTGTCTAGTCAATAATACATACTTGTTTACAGTGATATCTATGTTTGTTACAGTTATTTAGAACGTCGCGATTTCTTGGAACGCGCCGACGTCCGGCAGTATGAGATCGAGCGGGATATGCGACTGAACCGTCGCAGCAACCGATGAAGTCATAGAACAATTTGTTACTAGCCATAATATTATTTTGACGTAATAAAGCGATAGCTGTTAATACTTTATTTGAGTAATTATTTAATTTATAATTTAGCTACCTATTCCCAAGATTATGTAGGAGCATATTTATCACAGAAATCCAACCTTACGTACAGTCGGCTACAGTGACCGTACAAAGTGATTTATCTTTGTCTCTGTACAGTACAGTGATTGATTAAACGTTTATTGTTCATGTATGTTTCTGTGGAAGGAATCGCAGCAAAGTCGGCAACCTTCGGACTGTCGGTTGTATGACAAAATCACGTTCTGTTAAAAGGTTGTCAAGTAATAGTACCTATCTACATTAAAGTTGGCCTAACCGAATTAGATACAGAACATTTGATCAATCAATGTGAGGTCGTATACGTATAATACATGTAGTTATAGGTCATACTACTCACACACATTTATAGTCTACTTACTTTCGTAAACAATTAGTTACAAAACACTGGCACACAAATCATAACACAGGTAGTAGCTACGTGAAAATATGTGTGTTCGCTGCACCGGCTTCTCACAGTAATTGTACAATGTATTGAGGTGCATCGTGTATTCGCAAACAGAGCTCCTTAATGGTAACAAACCGCCTCACAAGGACCATTTCATCCATTCTACTCAATCACGTCAATGAGTGCGACTCGAGAGCGGACAATCAATTTCAATTTGAACGAGCGCGTCGGCCGCGACGTCGTCGAACGATTTGCACACGTTGTGCTAATCAAGCACTAAACAGTTTATTTGTCGAGGCCGCAGTGTCACATAGCACGAGCACTCTGCACTATCCAGTACGAAGTTCGCGTTCGTGGAGCGTTGAGACCAACTGCTTCTGTAATCATCTACAATTTTAGTTAATTAGTGATTTCTGGAATTAGTGCAAGGATTTGTAAACAATTTATGTGATAACAATGACTACTTACGGAAGATGGACGATGTACGACGGAGGAATGCAAGGTGTTCAGGTGAGTAACTAGCAGAGTATCGATACTCTCGTATATGTTATGGGTGGGAATTTTATGTATGAACAATAATAGATCTTACAATTGTGCATTGGTATCATACTGTTAGCATATTCAATTTGAGCGTGGAGGTAAAAACATATTTTTCGGAAGCGGATTGATGGGTGCAAATAGGACTGCTTGCTTAGTGTTCCGTACATTTTTATGAGGTGGCTAACTATAAAGTCGATAGGTACCTGTCAGCCTAAAAATTTACAAAAAGCGAAAACAACCAAAATTCTGTTTTGTAGACAAAATTTGACTTTTTTTGTAGACAAAGACAAAGTGGACAAAATCGATGAGTACGTAATTACCGATACTTTTCTGGTACCTACTCACCGTTATATTTTAAAATCATCTTCTTGATATTTAAAATCTATGCTTTATACCTACAGAAAACTTAAATGACATGTCACCTATCTACCTAATTGACATGATTTTCAGATTGAAAACTCGTTTATTTAAGTTCAATGGCAAAATAAGCCGAGAAAATTTTAAGAAAATGGGCTATGATTTTATGCTTAAGTATATCGTATGTAACAAACTAAAAGTCAAATAGGCAATCAAACCAAAATTAAATAATTGAGAATGTAGAGCATCTGGCTTCTTGATTGTCCTTATTCCAATCGCCATTATGAATGCTTACGTTCTAACTATCTATGTGACAACACAGGAATGGAGCCTTAGATAATATTAGTAATGAGACAAAGTACATACTGCGGGAATCGAACCCGGACCTTATGAAACCACGCTGGCAACATTCTAGGTTTGGCTGGAGGCTTGGGTCTCGCCAAATGTCCGGTAAAGCAGATAAAGGACCTGGGGCTGCTTGCGGTAGACCACTTCTATAAAAATCGCTAACTGTTTTACGTAGAAAGTTATTTTTGTTTTTAGTGATCTATTTATCATCTCTACCTTAAAAACCTTAATATAGGTAACACTACGTCCCGCAGGGTACGGGACCTACGCAGGTAATAGCTATAACGTAGTGTTTATATGTATACTCTTTGGTAATAGCTCCCTAAGAATGTGTCGTCGTAGTCGTTTCTAAACAAATTATTTGCTGCCATACTAGGCACGAGAGTGCATGAGAAATATGTAGGTTCAAGCTTCAAGCCTTCTGGCCGGTGTTCATATTATAATGTTTATATACATGTGCATTAACCTGCCGCCGCCCACGGCAGCGGAGGTAACGAGGAGTCAAGTAAAACACCAATACCTAGTATAGATAATGACGTAATCTGGAACAGTGAACGTAGTAGAAAGGAAAAGTGGGCGAGCTGCCGATTGAGTAGCTATACAGCCTCGAGCTGCGCCTACGCTTGTCCGCTCCTTGTCGTTTGCACCCTTCCAAAATATGCAACATTGTAGAAGCGTCGTTTGAAAAATAGAAAACTTTAAAAAAGTTCAAGTCCGTGCTTTTTAATTCTAAACGCTTATCTAAACGTATAAAAAAATAAGAACTTTGATCCTATTTGATTGTGCCTACTTTAGAAAACCATGTCCAAGGTCCTCGTTAGAATTGCTGATAAAAGAATTGGTTAGTGTATGTAACAGATGAAACATTAGAAATTATCAAGTTATTTCTTCTTGCAATAGTTACTCGGGAACTAAACAGATATAATGTTAAATATATATATTATAACCAAAAGCTCTTTATTTTTGCAGAAAAATTAAAATTTAATGAAGTAAACAAATTAAGCTTAGAATAGTTTGCCCGCTCCAGTAATTGTAACGTTTCGAAACAACGGATCTATTGTCGTCCAGTTCCATAATATTTGCTCAGGTGTGCGCTACTCGAGGCAAGACCTGTACAAATGAATGAGCCACGGCGGTGATAGTGCTGCGCACTGCGCATGTGTACGCGCGCTCGATAACCGCACTACGCCCGTGTCCGCGGCACGTGTCCATGTGATCAGCCGTAAGGATTCTGAGCGTACCGACTGAGATGAAGGAGGCTGTGCCGCGACCCCATACAGCTGCGTTCGCGAGCGTACCGAGCGGCGCGAGGGCCTCGCACGGAGGCGCGGGGTGAACGATGCGCGCGGCGGCCGCGGCCCGGTGGCGGCGCGCCAGTCGCACACTCGCGCCTCACGGGGTGGCTGCCAGTCCGGTGCGTGAATTTTATCGCACTTTTGAACACTGCCGTATTCTGATTATACATATGCATCGAATTTGTTATTTTTATAAGTGATTATCTGTATGAAAAAGGATTTTCTGGTGATGTGTGGAATTTTCTCGGAGATCCAACAGAGCTGAGGTGCTGGAATTAAATAAAGTCGTGGAAAATCGCGTTATCGGGAAAGT
The DNA here is from genome assembly GCA_946251915.1 of Abrostola triplasia. Taxonomy (NCBI): domain Eukaryota; kingdom Metazoa; phylum Arthropoda; class Insecta; order Lepidoptera; family Noctuidae; genus Abrostola; species Abrostola triplasia. Next base: position 7,824,243 of record OX276433.1, read on the forward strand.
GTTTTTCTTGTTTGTGGTGAGCGTCGGTGGGAGCCGGGGAGCGGGCGCGCGGCCCGTGGTGGCGGGTCGGTGGATGGTGCGGCGCGGGCGGGCGCCGGGGCGCGGCCGGCGGCGCCGCTAGCGAAATGTCGATACCCCTGGGCCGGGAGACCGTGCTCCCCACGCAGGTGAGTCCAGCCACAGGCCAGCTCGGCTTCGCGCGACAGGTTCCGGGCCAGCATGCCACTCGGCCGCCGCTACTGTGTGTTCGAAGTTTTACATGGGGTGCTATCACATCATTTATCTATGATCATTGGTAATTCATGATTTGGTAGAGACGGCAAAGTACTGTTTAATGTGTAAATAGGTACAGTGCCTTTTTTATATAAATTATTTAAATGTAGGTAGTAAAATTATTGTAAGATATGTAAGTCTGTATTTTTATTCAATAAGCATGATAAGATTTAAGATTAAGATAGAGATTTGTGGGTACGTACCAAGTATTTTAAGTAAATTATGAAAAAAAATGTTTTCTTTTCTTTTCTTTGTGATTTTATGACTATTTTAACCTAAAACAATTATAATTTATCAAGGCGAGCAAAGGGGGCACGTCAACAAATATAAATTTGCTGAATTACTTAAAATCAGTTGCCTGTCCGCCTACTAAAAGCAAATGAAAAAGATACACCATGTATAATTGCATATCAAGCAAATAATTAGTGATATTACTTTTACAAGCGCATATTATTGACACCTTGTCGATTGTTGCAATTTTCATGGCCAGTCACCTCTCTGGGTAATTACCTACTTTAATAAGGCATAATCACGTTATTTGATATCTAATTAATTTTGATAATAATGTTGAATTTCGACACGTCGGCCCTGTGGCTTGTCACCTGATACCAACAGATAAACACTGGTCGGTAATGTTGCGTAGCGTTTGTGCGTAAACACTACCGCCGATCGTGACGAAAGATTGTCTACGGTAGGGCTGCCATAAAAACCCATAAAAGAAAACCTCAAGGAAAATACGTGGTTGTTGCCTGAAAGGAGGAAGGACACCTACTTAATTTAGAAGTATCTGCGATACAATATTTAATATCTACAATTGCAGTTTACAATTTTTTTATCACCATTTAACATAAATCCTGTTATACGTAAAATGGAAGTAATTATGAATCCAGAAAAACTACTCCCTACACTGCACCCCGTACCTCATACCCGTTGGAAGAAGTATCTAAAAACAAAAAATAAAATAACTTTATAAAGTCCAAAGACTTCAAAATCATCCCTCTACGTCCGTAGCAGAAGTCTACGCAGTGTCGATCTATCGTATAATATATTATTAAGTACCTACCTATACCAGTACACACATACAGTAAATTAATGCTTACGCACAAATATTGATTATAGTCCTGTCTTGGAGACGTCTGAAAATAGCTCCGAGTATTATGCAGCCATGCAAATAACAGTTATTACGTAAACGTTACGCCTGTGACGCGCGACAGGAATAAAGGGAGCTAACCGGAGCTCACGGATTAGGGTATGAGAGAACGGTTCTTGTGAATGTGTGTGGATTTGGGAATCGGACCCGGGTGTCATGTGTACCACTGTTCATAACATACTTACATGACTGACACAGTCTATGTGATACATAACGACGTAGTGTCACATAAACTTTTTGTTTTTACTTAAACCTTGGGAAACCGTTGAAGGTTCTCGTTCCCTTAGGAATTACGATAGAAAAAATCATGTATTATTTATCTTTATTTTTTAAGTATAAAAAACCTCTATTATAAATGATTTTTGATTTATTTCTGCTAATAGGTTTTAAAAAAACACTGTTACACGTCTTATTTTTTTAAACTAGATGGCATCGGCATTTCCTAACTATTCTCTATTAGATAAATAGAAATTTATTGTCGTGTAAAAAAAGCAAATCAATCCATCTACTACGTTTCACGTTTACACACAGATCAAATAGAACGATTATCCGCTTCTAGTACAAATACTACGAACAGCTTACGTCTATCAACTAGATGTTTGAATTCTCAGACTTATTTTATCTATCACTACGAATTGTTTATCTGACGATAAGTAAAAGTACAAATCAAGTTAATTGTAGGTAGAGCGTCTCTACAACACCCACACTTCGTGCACGTGGGTGTGCAGACTACCTACCCTCCGGGGAATAATTTATCCATGCTCTACGTAAATCTAAATGAAACAGTTCTATATCCAAGAATAATATTGTTTTACAATACCAGCTAGTTTAAATATTAGTTTAAATCATCTACCATTGTGAGGCATCAAACAATAATATTTTGCTTTATTCTTAGTTAGCACTTATATTACATTCAACCGGACATCCGGAAAACTCCTTCATTGATTAATACATTAGCCTTACTTTCAGTTTTAAGAACAAACATTACGCAACACTTTCGACGTTCGGCCGTAGTTTCGAGAGTGCCAGTAACAGTTCTAGAATTGAAACTGCATAACTAACCTCTTTAATGCACAGACTACGGTATCATCATGTGGTATCAGCCCACAAGTAAATGACGAATGCGGTGCACCACATGACCACCACAACACAACCTAATGTGGAAAATTAAGCCTTTGGACGTGGGACTAATCATTTTGTTTCAGTGCTGAGAACGTGGGACTCACTTGAATTCGCAGTAATCATTGAAAAATATAAAATAGTAAATTGAGATGGCGAATTTTTACTGTCTTATGACAGATGTTATATATGATTACATAATTACCTTTATCTAAATCTTTATACAGGTACGTAATTTGATCGAACATGTTTCCATATTTTTACGAATTCTAACATTAGCTGTAAGTGAACTCTATTATGAGTTAAGCTCGCCCTTGTACATAAAATTTCATATTGTTATTCGATATTTAAGTTATGTGTACAATAAAGAATTAAGAATGTCAAATGAGTACTTGCATAGTGAGGAACAGAAAATGGGAAAAATAAAAATTAAAGCAATTTTCTAAGTCATTCAATTTGCTCTACATTTACCATGTTGCGAACACGGAAACCAAAAGTACGCCATTGTATGAATGAAGATATTTATTTATTGTACCAAACGACAATGTAGATTATCAACATACAAAATTGTTATGTAAACAATGCAGCCTTCCTTATTTTTGTTATGTGTTACTACCAGACAGATGCAGATATCCATTAAATTTTAGCGAGTTACGGTGTTAATGGCTTCTGCATCACAACCTAACAACTTTAACTTTCATTAAAAAAAAGCTTTTGCGTTCGCTTTTATATTATATAAATATTTTAAGGATGTTACGTGTTAATTCCCAGGATGATTGATGATAATGTTCGATTATGCCTTACTAAGTGACTTTACCCCATACTGGACGTCACTGAAAAATTATAATAATACGAACAAAGCTTGCAAAGCAAATAAGTCCAATACAGAACTTAAAACTGTTACTCGTACTCAAATAAGTATTTAATTAAATGGTAACTAATAACATTCTCATTATGTTAGCCAAAGCTCAGCTTTATTGTAAGTAAAAACTCCTTATACGATCGCGTCACAGCCAGGTTCGGTGTGCGGCGCAAAGTTCAAGGCTCTATTGATCCATCAGGCAGGGTGCAAGGTTGGAGGCGGCTATTTTCGGCCATTATTTTTACGTTCCGTAGCCCGCTGAAAGTCTAGTTTGTTATCATTGGCAGGGAAACAGTCACCATACTTATTTTACGCTAATGAAAACTAACTCATAGTTTTCTCGCATTAAATACAGTGTGGTAGAAAAATGGGAAATGTGACGCGACCGTCCCACTTATCATGAATCTGCAAGCTTAAACTGGTTGTTCTATTATAAATAGAGACGGTTAACATGGCAACCGGCGAAGAAAGCGCTGAGTAACGCTTTGACGTATATTCTTGAATACACTCACTCATAGCTTCCTATTTGAATTCACATTCGGCAATTGGACTAGGTAAATAAGGTCACACCTCACGCCTCATCTAGATAGCCGGTTCGTGTCCGTGTGGGTACTTCTTGCGAGGTTTGCATCGTTCTAACGTGACTCATAAGTTCTGAGAAGCGACGTTTATCTGTAGGCCGAGATACCTGCATGTACAATTGTACAGTCAGCCGCTATTGCCGCTAATACCGATAGACAATCTTAACAAACACTAAGCTCACACTTCGATGATCGGATAGATGCTGTAAGCTTATCTTAGCTTTCTGCGGTAGTGGGTTCGCTTCATGCGTGAAATAACTACCTATAGGTAGCTGTTTAGATACGGTTTGCTTATTATGGTGACACTTACCTCACAGGAGCGATATTTTAAATCATTGTCTATAGGTAAGAAGAAAACGTGTCAAGACAAAAGAAAAAATTAAAAGCTTCGATACAGGGACAATTTTAACATAAAAAGCTTAACTGTCTTCTCTTGCTACACATACTAAAAATATTTCATCTGTATATAATAATTATAATAATATGTATGATATTTCATAAGCAACTACAAACGAAACCATAGCTTTTATTTCAATAAACCTTTAAAGTAAAATGTTTTATGATGATAATAAAACCTTTATGTGAAAAAATTCAGTGTTTATTGTGCGGCGTCGTGGTAGCAGTCTCCTTGTTTTTCTGTGCTCTGTAAAAGGCGTCTAGGGTCGTAAGAGATCGTCTGAACAAAAAGTAAGCATCGATGCGCGTGACTTTGTTCCGCAAAAGAATGCCAGTCTTCCATTCCAATACCGTTGAAAAAAAAAAACAAATTTAAAATAAGAAAGGAGTTGCTAACACCAAAAACTCCATAAAATTAAGCAAAATATGAGTTAGAGCGGCTTTATTGATTTGGTAACATTACGAGAAGAAATCAAGGAACAGAAATTTACATAATTTGTCTTAAAAGACACGTGTTTTAATAAACAAAGTGCATCAACCGAGGTCGAGGTAACTTGGAGCGGAAAAATTTAATTCTACATTTCCACTTAATGACAAACTAAAGGTCGTGTCGGTTGGTGGCTTAAATTAATGTCTTATTTACATGCAAATTTTAAAATAACCAAGTACAAGGTAATTTACAAAAAAACTGTTTTTGAAATGATAGTGTGACATTTGTTCATTCACAGAGTGCACCTAAGTATTGACATATTTTTTATACGAGTAATTGATTATGCAAATGTATAGGCACCTGGCACGTAGGTAATTTATCAGACATTAGTTATTGCTTGTAATAATATTTTCACATTTTATCACTTAATTTACATCGCAAATGAGGGAACATCACACCGATATATCCATAATAATAAACCACATAATATTAAAGGTTTGTTTATATAATATGTGTAGTTGTAGGTGGGACGGTAGGTATACAAATACCTGTACTATATAGGCAGTAAAACCATGCGGATGTTTATCGTGTATAAGATAAGGTGGTTTATTGTTACTTTTAAAACTCTGTAAGCTGGCTTTATTGTTTTTTAGTTTTAACGCCTTCTTTTTTGGACGACCATTAAGGAAGTCAATTGCACTCAAACTTCCAGCTACTACTATTCTCTAGGCACCGAGCCGCAGTAAAAGGCATTTAAAATTTATTTTTATAGAACCTTTGATCGGATGATTTCAGGTTTTCGAAGACCATTTTAGCTGTGGTTTTTGTGTCGAGTTTTCAAGCGAGTATATCGCGAGATCGATTCTGTCTACAGATAAGCAGTGAGGGTCAATAGTTATATTTTATGTCCATACTTTTATCAATAAAGTGCAGAAGTAGAGTAACCCATTTCCAGGCACCATTTGAGTCTGAATTGTTTACAGCAAACATACAAATGTCCTCTCTCTTCTATTCTCGACTATAGCAGAATTCTGGGCAGGATGTCTCGGATGCACTCAGGAATGCGGTTAAAAATGTATTTTTAGTCTGCTTTTATTACGTCTAGACAATGTTAAAGGATAGCACTTTATGCACATACGTGTTTACGAACATAAGAAGCCTCTCTGCTAACTAGGTTATCCCGGGGCTGTGTCCTTATCGCAAGTACATTGTCTGCATCTTAGCTGGCCTTATTACGATAATGGATTGTAGCCTGCCGTACGGGCATCCACAATATTGGCTCGTGTGTACACTAACTGCGCCTGTGTTGTGTATGTTCACGTCTGTGCAATCGTTTCGGACTGTTATTACTGTATATGGTAATATTGGTAATTGTCTCGTGTGTGTCACTGTATGCGAGACGGAGCGGGCATTACAAGCCTGGCAGCTGAGTAGATATGCAATTGATTGTAATGTGTTTCTAAAACAATTATATCTGCTTGTAACTGTCACACGACGTAGTGAAGGCCTCACACGGGAGAATAAAGAGTAACTACATATTATTATTCACTAAACATTAGAACAATGAACATAACGTACTGTATGGCGTGTTACCGTAGGTCAGTGGTGTCTTAAATTTACATATTATATATATATTTTATATTTAAGAAAGCCAAAGAAGTACATCCTTCTCCCCCACTACAAGTTTACATTAAATTTCTTGCCTATTCGATATAATCTAATGACGCGTAGTTTAACGAATACATTTCGAAATAACACAGCTTCAATAACATCGTTTGACCTAAAAATGGAACCCTAGGCCCTGCTCTAGGAAGTAGGCGGCCTAAATTGATAATGAATGATTATCGTTATGTTCGGTCATATTATTCGTGTTACTTTATCGTGAACATTGCTATTAATACGAGTGAGTACATCGTCCTGGACGCGTCTTTATTCATGTTGCATGCCGCGTGTTGCGGTGTGTCGAGTGTGTTCGCTGTGCAGTCCATACATTTTCCCTGTACACTGCAGGCTTATCTCGTCCGATTCGTAGATATCCGCACTTTGTACGGTTCCTTTATCGATGCTGATAATGTCCCGATAAACCGATAAGTGCGCGGCACTGTTTTGGTTATCAAACATTTAATACCTTTATACACAATTTCTACCTATTGAAGATATTTATTTGTGTACAAGTAAATGAAATAGGTGTGGATAACGTAAACACGTACGTATTTCCCAACTGCACAACTTGCCACGTTTGTTACAGTGGCAGCAATTTCAGAACCGTGTGAAGTAACGCTCGTTTTAATACGTGATTCCAATCAACGCGATCATGCGTAATTAAATATTATGTAGGTCCTTTTTATTGTATTCACTTACTTAATTATTCAGAATTCGTGCGTAACAAAAAAGTTGAGAATTTTTTTGTTTCTGAGTAAGTATCGACTAAACGGCAAAAAATCAAAAGCGTCCAAATTACGATAACTATACGGACATCGCGTGCGTGAATTCGCAGAACTGCGTGTTCCTTAAATAACCACGACCAGTATTCGGGCCGTTCTTGCGAGCCGTCCTCGGCGGCGTCCTTTGGCCCGCTCTGGGAATGCTCCCGACACCCTTATTAGGCTACATAATAACCCATCGCTCCTGTATCTCCTAAAGCTTCGATTGTCCGACCTAGTTTGGTAACGGTGACATTTTTGGCAATGACATAAAATGTTTTTATATAATGGTATCCTTTAGGAATTTGTCCTTAGTTCTTATTGGTTTTATGTGTATTTAGGAATGATACGTCTGTAGAAAACAAATATGTCTGCTATGATTAAAATGTGGTTTGAAAACAGGTAACTGTGGTCTGAGGCGACTAATTAAGTGCAATTCTACAGCAGGTTGCGTATTACATGACAAGTGTAACACTTGTTAACCAGCGCCATGACATTTTAAATGAAATGAGCGCATGCGTTAAACGTAAACAATTTAGGGCCTGCGTCGGTGCCTAAAATACTTGGCGGTCTGTCGCAAGTCGGTGTGGAGCTCGACGGCCGCCAGCGCCATATAAGGCGGCGGCACATCGAGGCCGGCGCGGGCGCAGCGCAGGCCGCAGCCCTCTCCAGTCTCCCGCGCTGCCTCGCGCCGCGCCTAGCGCGAGGACCAGAGGACATCTCCGTCACGAATCACTACAATCAACATGAACCATCACAATAACCCTGTTCGCCTTTCAATTTTTCTCGCAATTCTTTTCAAGAGTCAATAATTTGCACAGCAATTATCGCCGATACTATCTCAATGTTAATTGTAGGATAGGATAGGATTGAATATACTTGTATAAGAGGTTTAATTTACTCTTGGTTAATAACAATTTTTAATTTAACGAACAATTTACTGACATAAATAAGTGTATTTTCAGGCTTTTAAATAGCAAACAACCCATATCTGTCATCAGCACAGATTCATATCACGTACATCTCATGTGAGATGATATCAGATGCCACAGACTTGCATAGATAAGACACGCCGCGAAACCAGAGCAAATACTCGGTATAACAAGCTAATCAAACGCTAGCCCCCGGCTAGCGGGTCGTCTCGCCGGCCGCGGCGGCGACGGGTCGGCCAATCTAATGTCGACTTAATAGCTTTGTGCACTTAGCTACAATATCATTGAAAGCTAATACAGACAAGTGGCAATTGCACTCCGTTAGTGGTCCGTTCATAGAGCATATATTTATTCACGCTGACTTTTTAGTGGACTTGCAAACGACGCGTGCTTTAGCATTCTACATAAAAGATTTAATCGACATTGTTGGCTTGTTTTTAAATAGATCGATTTATTTCAAAACATTTTTGAATAAAAACCTAAGGATTTGAAATTACCATGTAAAAGATATTTCTACCCTTTGGAGAGTAAGAAATCATTGATAGTGTAAAATGGTGACAGTATTTTTTTTCTACTTAACTACTTAAATGTAGTGGCAGAAGAAAGTAACATGTTACATTTATCTTGTGACATCACACGAAAATTTCCGTAACAGGTAGCTCTCTCGTATCGATGGTGTTCCTTGTGATTTTGTACTCACTTTATAATAATATATGTAAAACTATTCATGAAGTACAGCGGACTAAATGTGAAGCCTCAGTTTAATTAAATCGCTAATATTCACCCCGCTAACCTCTCCCGAAAATTGTGTTGTGGTTAGTTTAATGGAGTTCGGTTTATAATCCAATTCGCGTTTTAAATGAAAACAAAATAAAAGCGCTTTTGACCGTGAAGGATTGCTATTGACCCGTGTAGGGTACAACCCAAGAGATGATTACTTTTATACAAACAAATACTTTAAATACAATGAAACGGTATTATTTCTGTACTTTATTACAGGCAAAAAGATAAATCAATAAATGAAATGGCAAAACAACAATTAATTATTATTCAAAACGTAATGTTAATAATTTGTAGAGTCGTCGATCGGCGATCGCATTGAGATTATATCGCTTTGTAACCCGGTTCGGTTGGGTTCAGAACTACAGACAACATGATATTTAAACGATCTTGACTTTGCTAATAATCGTTGCGACAGATTAATATGACGGGTCAATTGATCAGTCGAGGCTCTCGACCGACGTAGCTACGCTGAGCGCGTCCTATCGACCTAGATACGGTAGAGCAATAAATCAATAATCCTAATCGCCAATCTATCGGGACGACATTTATTACTAAGTAGGTAACCGTACAAATAATATTAGTAGACTAATAAAGTAAATAGACGGTGCAGACCACCAAGCTGCTCAGTCTCTCGAGCCTCGTGTGATGAATGTAGGTAATGCGGTCGTTTGCAGCCCGCACGTATGTTGCATCCTGTGTTAGCCTCTTTACTGCTATTTACTATTACTCCGCTAAAGTTCCTAATTTAAGAAATACTCTTCCGCTTGGTGGAGAAATTAATGAAAGAAAGCATATTATCCGATGCTACCAGTAGTTCGGTACTTTAGCTTACGGTATATGAGTTTATGCATTTTAAGTTTATGCGGAAATGTATAAAAAGATGACAGAAATGATACATGGTAAAAAAGAAATCTGATTTATATACTTCCATACCTTGGATATTATGTCACACCCACGCATAAAGCAAAATAGAGATGCTGCTGATCAGGACGTCGCTATATTTTACATGTATATAAAAATGTCACTATATATTCAAATTATACTGGAAAACAAATAATATTACGTCATTAGTCCCCGCGTGAAGCTATACATATTTGTTATAATGCTATGGCGGCATTATTATTGATTTCGTTCTAATTTTATAGCTGCCAACTATGCTCAAAACCTGTTTTCGTGTTAATTTATACCTTACTAGCCAACTTATTAAAACAAAAAAAAACAATAAATTAAACGCAATAGTAAAAATATTCTCAAAGAGTTCATCTTAATAATGCACAGTAACAAGAGTTCGTTTGAGCCGCTGTCGCTACTTCAAATTATAATAGAAACCGGCGTCAACACGGCTCGGCACCGCCAGCCTCGGTGTGTAGGTACCCTTAGATTCTTTGTCCAAAGTACCTCATTAAAATTCATCCAATAACCTGCAACTGCTACTAGGAGAACAATTCTTAATTGCTAATTGCGGTTCATTGCCCTTTAAATGGGGGAATAAACAGTGCTTTAGAAAATGGCAATGCACTTGTGAAGTTGAAACAAAGTTGAAATGAAATAAGGGCTCGGATTGTCGCGGTGCGGAAAAAGGGGAGATATCGTCTTTACGATTCGACATGGCGACAAGTTGTCGCAATTAGAGTGCTTATACAAGAGGATGATAAATCGCGGCGGCCGCGGTCGATCGCCGACAGCTGGATGACACTCGCCATGTTCTGATGACTTTTGAACCGGTCCGTTCTGCGGTGTCGTTTATCATTTGATCTTTCTTGGGCCACATGTAGCCTCTCGAGCTTATTTCTTAGAAACAAAAAAGAAATTGTATTTCTTTTTTGCAAACAATGTTTGTAATTTTTTAGTCTTAGTTTCTGTCCAGTCACTTGGAAAGCTAGTCGGCACCAAAATAATAACTAATTACGCACGCGATACAATATCAACTACCCAAAAGCTGAAACCATTTCTATAGTACGTAATTAGATTTACGAAAGTCACATCATAAGAGTCAACATTCAATGAAAAAACAAAAACCTTCTTTGTAATACAATAGTGTCAGCGTATCGCACCCATTCTAGTGACAATTAGTAACGACAATGGAATGCGAACGTATGACGTGAAATTCACTTTAACATTTGTTAGTAGAATAAGGCTGTATCAGCAGCGTTGATAAATTGATACCAGTTGACGTAAACCATTGTAACAAGGGCTGCACGTAATGTGACATGAGACGGCCAAATTGCCGTTATGTAGCGTGTCTAATGACACGCTACACTAGACTGTTTGGCCAATATATCACAGGACCACATTCCTTGCACTTACCAATTAATAATTTCCTTAGAGAAACCTCGTGCATCCAAACGGTAAACATTGGTTATAATAATGGCATTATTGGGAGTGCACAATAGAGTGAGAGTCCAAAATTTTCAGGTAATCAAAATAAATTATAAATAGGTCTGTGTACGGTCAATTCAACTATAATAACAGTAGAATATATTAAGGATAACAAACCCAAGTAAATTCTATGAACAAAAGTAGTTTATCAGGAAAGTCAAACACTTTTCGATTGTCGGATATCGAACAATCGTTAAGTACTCGCTCTTATTGGTCCCCAACAATAACTAATTGTGACGAAGGCTGCTCGGCGCATTGACACCTTGCAATATTATGTGTTGTTTAGTCTCGAGTCAATGACCTCGAGTGTGTTATAAAAAGTAACTTGAACCTGCCCGCCGCATTACTGCAAATTGACTCCATATCTGCCGATAGCGAGCCCGCCTGCTACTGCCCGCTTCGTATAAGTATGTAGACTAGACGTAGGCATGCTCTTAAGTCCAGCTATCTTTCTAATAATATAACTACATTTTTTCGCATGGATAAAACGTATTTATTAGTCCGAGAAATAGAACATAGGTACATATTTGTTCCACACGCGTGTCCCGTGATGAAGAGTAAACATTTAACGCTAAATGTAAATACATGATTACTATTGGTATCTTATCATTTATCTAAGACTACTAAAGTCTTTAAAATATTTATATTTCGTAACCTAAGTGTGTAATCATAAATATTGGTATACTTACATACGTAGGCACTCATAGTAAAATGATAAATAGTCAAATATCATGTGTTTACGACTCAATAATGTCCTAAGTCGATAAGAGCATTTTAATAAAACGATAACAACTTAAATTCAATGCTAATGGAAATGCAAATTGATATGAAACCATTAGCTTAGCCCGTTAGTAGCAAAGTAAAAGTTGATTTTATACGCTGTTGCCATTTTATGTTATGTAAAAACATAATGAGATGTTTTCGAATATTATCGCTATCTGATATAAAGTTCAGCGAAGATCCTGTCCGCTCGGAATTTTTCAGATAAGTAAATATAAATGACCGTCGTTACGTCTGCAGTTATCGCTTTGGTAAAATATTGTCTGTTCTTTTGAGGCGACCAGAGACGCATAAATTTAAGCTTTGTTAATTAAATCTGCTTCACTGACAGCATTAAAAAGAAAGCACGCCGTAGCGGACACGCCGGAGATATTACCGAACGAGGCAATCTCCATCTATCTATCTACGAGTGTCTATAAAACACTTAAGTGCTACTTCTGGCGAGCATAAAAAATCTTAAGAGCTTATGCGAAATATCTATTTAAATAACGTTGATGTATTGCATTTATTCTAGCGAAACTATCGATTGAATTAATCAAATGTACCCCTGTGAGCGGTGAACGCTACGTATCACACTTGACTTTCACTGATCAAATTTTTGCTAAAAGCCGGTCCACGTTTCGCGAAAGTGGTTGGTCTGGTGGGCGAAGTGTTTATGTATCGGTGGTTAGAGGAGAGCTGGATAGACGCGAGCACGACGCACTGGTGCGGGCGCCCGTGGCGTGCCCCGCTTAAGTATCCTGTTACAATTACTTTTAGTAGCGCACCGTTGACCGTACGTTAATGCAAACGTGGTTATCTAAGCGATAGTCGGCGCTTAATTCTTGTTGACACCACTAACGTTTCATTTGGCTGCCTCTTACTATTCTTAACTACCAACTTATAGGTTTATGAAAAAAGATACTCTTTAGCAGTGTAGCCATGATTCACTTCTTAATAAAATGATTTTATCCATTAAAGCCTGTTCTTGGTTTTTTTACTAGACGACACGATCTTCTATTAAGACGTAAGGGACTGCTTATTGTTTTTTTGATCATCCAATAATATTGTAAAGTTCCACGTGCCTCTTCCAAACATAATATTGATCGTATGATTTTTCGTAACGCGAAACCTTATCACGTTCGCCACTAACTGGTATGAATAGTAATACAATGGCTCGATATTGTGTCGCAAGGAGAGTCGACTGAATAATCTGTATTTAAGAGTAGGACCTATTTTACCGTTGTCTTAATTTAAGACTCCTACTAGATCTGCATTCATGAATGTGAAACTAAAATCTCGGTAAACTTTCTATGTAATCGTGGGTGCGGTAAATACTAAATTTGCATACGTAAATACTTGTGGGTCCATGTAGTAATATAATTCAAGCAGTATATGTAGGTGGCCATTAACAATGCCATTATTCAGAACGGGACAAAAAGGGGCTTTGGGGTGTATGCAAACAAATGTTAACTACCCAGCCTGGGGCGGGTTCTCGGCGAACTTCCCCGTTCCGACCGGACATTACTCCGCCGTTTCAACCAGTAACTATGTTACAGATAATTGAATTTCCTCTCTGATAAAAAGGAGGTTTTATTTTCATCCCTGATAAAAAGAGCGAAAGAGGTTTTATAGGTTGACAAGGATACTTCTTTGTCGACGTAACTCTTTTTTTACGAGATTTTTTACTGTATGATTTGTAAGCTTATAGTGTGAAAGGATTTTATTTTTAAATTTATAACTTTCATTACGGTGTGTTGGCCATAATGTTGTTTATTTTCAAGTAGCGTTAAGCAATATGAGTCTACATGTATCGGTATGATAACTGCAAGTAAGTATTAAGTAGTACCTACTTTTCCCGTTGATAGCTGTATAAATAGACAGCCTTTTTAAAGTCTTCGTAAGTCTTTTGATATAAGTGCATATCTGCGCTCCCCCTCCGAGTGCGCTACCATTTTTTGGGATTACCGAAGCACGAGCGCCCACGCGTCACTGATCATATTCAAGTCACGTTCTAACAAATTGATATCAACGCACGATTTTAAGAAATGACGTGTATAAAAATACATTTTACCGACTCTATTAACATTCAAGCGCGCCCTAAAATGATAAAACGTCGGTGCACATTGAATGCATAATAGGCTGGAGGCGTTGTAGCGAACTGAATCGAATGAGATTTGCCTTCTTAGAATTCCACGTTGGGCGCCAATATCGATGCTATTCGTCTTGTTTTTTGCTTTTGTATTAATCTTCGTGTTTTATGGCTATTTTATTAAGGTGCCTATAATGAGATTATACATATACTCTAGATTTGTGTGCGTCAGATTGAATTGTTCACTTCCGATGGATTTGCATTAATTGACCCAAGGGCCGATTGCGTAATAAAGGAATACATTTGCGCGAAGGCCATCATACGTACTCCTAGAGATAGCAGTTAGTCGCAGGTGTTATTTTAATAGTAATCTGCATGATAATACAAATGGTACGCATGTAGATTTTAACATTTGTTGTTTTACGGAAGGTAATAGGGGTATTCTTTGTTATGCAAATGAAATTTATCTGGGAATAGTGAGCAGTTAGCATGGTAACTGGGTGCTCATGACATAACGTTGTCTTGTGTGCGAGGTTATTGTTATAGGTACATGCACATTGTATTAAAATATTATGTAATATGAGTGCCTTAAACTTTAATAAAATTAAATCCTTTGTTCAATAATATAATAGGAATCGTAATATCTTGCTGAATCATACATCCTTCTACAGATAATACTAATGAGAGAAAATGTTACATCCATTTTGTATTGCAATTTGTCAATAAAAGGGAAGCAAAATAGAACTAACAATATCAATTACTAGACAAATAGATGTACAGCGATTACCAACATGTTTGTAAGTCGATAGTACCTAATCAAAAGCAATGTATCGACATCTGGCACATCGGAACATGTCCGATATGCAAATAGAGCACCGATATCATGTCGAGACTAAGATACAACCTTTAATTCAATCGACGCTACAACGAATGAATTATTCAACATTAGTCGGACTGCCAACAAATTTTAATGTCATGCAAAGTCATCGTTGAAAGCTGTAGGTTAATGCGAGTGAACAATAAAAACATAAGCAGTAACATGAAGCAGTAAAACTCATGTATTTAATGCATTTGCAAGAGCCGAGAGCGCAAACTGTTATCCAGGTTAATTAGCAAAGTCGAGTACATAATAAAACTTGCGAGTAATTACTGCACCACGGCCACGTCAACTGCGAGTAATGAAACGGTCTCAAATTGATACGCCACTTGAGCTTTTGACTTGGTAGCCTTTTCTGTTTATACGTCTTGCTTAATCGTGGATGAAACTTAATGTGGAGGAAAACAGTTTCCCTCGGGAAATTTTTCTCAACGAAAATCTTTTCTTTTTGCCCGATGATTTGTGTGTGCTATTATTTATATATGTATATTTGTTTGTTGCGCAAGCATCTAATATCGTCAGGACATTTGTCTTCTTGAAAAGGGCAACCACTTTGCCTACAATTCGTGTCTACATTGTATCTCGTGAGATATATCTCCACAATAAAACAAAGTTCTTTGGAGCTATATTTCTTGTTTCGAGAACTTGTCTCGTCATATTTAAATTATCGAGATTTCAGAGGCGATTCGATATTCTGATTTTATTTTCGTATCGTGTAGACGGACAGTTTTGTTATACAATAATAGCTGAGAATAAATTACTGCACATGGCGCCGTCGGGTTAACTTATCGTCTTAATAGTGGGACACATGTCCAGTATCTGTGACTCTATACATATGTATTGTAGGTAATTATGAATACCAGTCGCACCGATAGCTGCGATGCTCCATTCACATGCAGACGCACTCGACACGAACTAATTAACTTATGTAGAGCTATGACGAAAATAGCATATTATTTGTTTCCTCGAATCGAGTCTGACACTGCGTATGATTAGTGCACTGCAATTGATTTGGTATGAATGATTAAGGGCTTTGTAAAACTCCTAAATAAAAAAGAATAATTCCTATTTTGAAGTATAGTAATAATGACCATTTATGCAGGCGACACTTCTATAAGCTTCGTAACTTTAAAATTGAGTAAAAATTCACACTACCTATAATATAAGTCACAAGCATGAAGTTAATCCACTTCAGTGACCTATAAAAGTTCGTATAAGTTGCTCACACTTTTCGACTCCGATATTCGCAGGCAAATAAGTCTATTTGAATATTGGTGTTCAACTTCAGCGAGCGCTGGGAATAAATTGCATTTTTCAATCGATATCGACCACGAGTCAAGTTGGCGTGAAATCCATCCGTGGGAGTGCTAACTCACTGACTTCATGTGTTACATGTGTTTCCTATCCAACGTCACTTAATTACTCTACTGCAAGGCCAACATCGAACTGTTAAGTTTTTAGGTGGATGTAGTTTCAGACTTAATTGAGTCTAAACCGCAATTTGACACTTAAAGTTGGTGTTATTCAAACCTATATGGTAGATAGTACTTTTTCACACGCTAGAACCATCAATCAGATTGTACGCGCAGAAGCGGATTTCCTATAATATGTTTAGCAGTAAATGTAAAGTCCGATATGAATGAAAACATTTGTATATTTCGTTGAAATAAGCTCCTGTTTGTGGACGTTTATCTTCGTGCGGTTGCAATAAAAATATAGCTGAACTGAATTCATAGTAGCGAACAACAAATGTTGCGGACAGTGCATGGCGGAGGCTGCAATTATATTTAAAATAGCCATCGCCTGGAGCCCGCCCAAGTTGGCTACTGGCTGTGTTGTATCTGTAGCGTGTGAAAATATCATCAACGGGCTTTCAACAGCGCTCACTCGTGTTATTGTGTATCTAAACTTATATTATAGGATTAGTGCTCAGAATCATGTTTTATAAGAAAATAAGGCTCATAGATATATGGAATAATAATAATATTAACGCGATATTTTATGTACCTCTTAACTTAACTCCTACTTGAAATAATAAAGTTTAGAAGTGATTCTTGTGTGCTTTTCCTGGGAAACACATTACTTATAGTTACTGTAATTATTTCCCATTAGAACTAATTCTACATGCTTTATTACGTACTTAAAATTACTCACTAACATAATATAAAAACATTCAGTGGGTACAAGAAATATCAAATTGCTTCCTGTCTACGATATCACTGATGAAATGGAAGACGTTTGCGTTGGATAGCGGCAGACTTCCACTGTCTAAAGTGGATTTATTATTAGTACAGATAATAAGTCCATCATCAGTTCGTTAATGAGGTCCGTCAGCGTGCCGCCGGTGATTTTAGTGCTTGTTTATGTGTTCGGAGCTTCGATTACCCCCGAATCGAGATTAAACGTAAACGTTCTAAAACTTCTGGCCATAATGGCTCAACAAGATACTCACGTTCAGGAAAGAGAAACAAGACTTAGTATGTAACGATATAAAAGGTTTACCATCGGTTTACTTTGGTTAGTACAGTTTATATAAGGCCGCTAGAAAGCTGGAACAGTCGACCATAAACAAACTTTTTATACGAATAGTTTGTTCTCAGAACCACAACTGCCACTCAGACGCGCAGAAACTCCAATATCCTTGTTTACAGCACGAAAAACAAGGTGATACGTCAGACTTGGACATTATATTGGGCAACACAAGTCGCCCAGAGCGTACCTGGATATGTTTCAATTTAATTTATGGAAACAACACTGTCATTATGAGTTTTGCGGAAAGCGGTTGTGGTCTCGTT
The DNA here is from genome assembly GCA_946251915.1 of Abrostola triplasia. Classification (NCBI taxonomy): domain Eukaryota; kingdom Metazoa; phylum Arthropoda; class Insecta; order Lepidoptera; family Noctuidae; genus Abrostola; species Abrostola triplasia. Next base: position 7,842,094 of record OX276433.1, read on the forward strand.
TTACGAGTCGTCTCGGATCCGCTCGTTCCTCCCAGAATTATTGCCGTATGCAAAATGAACGACACGATGATTATTTACAGGCATAACAACTGCACGCTGCTGCAACGTATGTTTACGATGGTTTTTTAGTGATTTATTATTTTAATCCACAATTGACGAAATAGGCCTTTGCGTGGCACATTAAACAACTTATCGCAACAAAACAGACCTTTTTTGGGTGAGACCAACTAAATACTGTCATTAGTTGCCATAAAGGATAACTGATTAACAAAAAGCTCCAAAAAGGTTGAAAGATATGCATCAAGAGCATAAACAATCTCACGGTAGCAAGTTATCTCCACATCCTACAGGAATCAGTAGTCGGGTCATCGCCCCTCGGAAGTCACGTTTCTCTACAAAAACTTCGAAGCGATAAAGCATTGGAATACCTCTCATCTGTCATCTAATCTAGCCGCCACCCCATGACGCTTATGCGATATAACTTAAGGCTTACTGTTACTGAGTACAGGCTGTTTATTGAGGCCCTTTATTGTGCCAGCTCAGTCAGCGACCCAGCGCACCCTTTGTGTACCATACAATACGAATGTTGTTAGGTTTTTAATACTAGTGATATTAAAAGTTGTTGTGTTCTTTGTTGCAGGTACGTGTCTTGATAAAATAGAGGCATTTGATTGGTTAATCAGGTGATGATCTGTGAGTATTCAAGGTTATTCATTGATACTGATGATGTTAAGTATTTACGCAAGCAAAGTAGTTATGACTTTTTGTTTAAATTATTTAAATGGAACAAGCTTTACTTGTAAAGTATATTGTTAAAGAGTTTGTTCTCTATAGTATCAGTTACGGTGGTGAAGGTTATAAAGACGTTCTCCGTTTGTCGTTTTGTGAGGCTGGCGTAGTCTTGTATCTCGTACATTACGGAGCCCGGCGCCGACAAAGTGCGCGTCGGCGCGGACAATCAAATCAGTCGCGACAATTTCTCCGCCGCCTGTACCTTTGTCCTTTGTGCTCAGCGCTCTGTACAGCTCTGTTACCATGTTAATGTCACACATTTGTGACGCTATCCACAATATCTTTTGTCATACCACGGTTTCGTGTACTGACATGTTAACGGTTTTCTCCATACTTGAATAATAATTATTTTGTCATCTATTCTAACAATGAACTTTCAAGCTGAAGGAGAATGCATCGCAGAATCGCTTATTATAACGGTTACAAGTTGTATAATATCTTAAGTACCGGATAAACGTATGCAATCATGCACTCTACGGTTATGCTTTTGGCCCATATAAAATATGATGTATCTACTTACTGCCTCTCTTGCATGGCACCATATGGCTATGAATATGCATTTATATCGGTACGTCATCCCATTTGGATTCTGGGTCACTTACATACAGTATAATCCTATCGATTTAGAAAGGTCGTTCAATCCTATTGCCAGTAACGGTCCACTGATCGATAATCAAACAGGGTCGGGTGGCACATATTTGTGTAGTCCTTATCTCCGCTATAAAAAGCAGGTAGTTGCATTCCCAGAAGTGTAAGCCCACTCGAGGGAGCATCGCAGTGCAAGTATTTTAATAGCGTATGAAAAAAACATTGTAACGACTTTGCATTTCTTGATTTTTGTGCAAACCTTGTACTAAAAAAGAATTTACAGCATGTGATCGTCATTTTATATTTTCTGGCCCTTGAGTAGTAAGTAATAACCTCTGTTTTCCTTCTTTTTAGAGTGTATGGGCAATGTTCATTCATTAAAAGTCAACCACATTAGCGCTTGGCCCATTCAAAACTTTTTCTGTCACTTTTTTGTGATGACCTCCGAACCTAAAGATAAAATAAATGTGGCGGCATGCGGTTTCTGTTGAAATTTGATGCATTATGGGTATTCCAAGTTACTTTGTTGGTGGTCAGAGTCTTTTAATGTCGTCGAAGATTTAACGGCACCACATGCTCATTTGACGAATGGTTACAGTAACATTACCGATATGTATCGACTTAAATTTAGGTAGGTACCCACTGTAAATTGACTTTCTCTCTCATATTACTTTTGGTTTTACCTGATTTTGTATTTGATACAGCAAAGTAAAATAGACACCGTTAACTGTCTGGTTTAGTATTAGATAGTCTTTATGCTTCTCAGTTACATAGGGACCGTAAATCGTTTAGCTTTAGCCACTGGTTGTGTATATATACCACGTTTGTGTACGTCTGATTACAATTATTTCATTAGATGTAATTCTCCTTTGAAAAAGTTTTTCATATCAGTAATTCCACCAAATGTTTTTAAAGTGCGTTATTTTATATTCGGAAGGTCCGTTGAAATGTGAGTCAGGTCTAGTAAAAATATCTATAGTCCTTATTGTTTTTCGGTGTGTTAACAATACTTTTCCAGGCCATTCACTCTCCATGAATGGGTCACCGGGTATTATTTTTCGTGTAGATGACCCACGGAGATCGATATAATAATATTACGTCAGTTTACGAGGTGACCGGGCGTGACTCAGCTGGTCGAACATTCGCGAACTTCACCCGTAACCGCCCTGACTAGGGTTGGGTCATTAGGTGCCCATCATTCTATTTCCGAGCCTTTGGCAGTTTGCGGTTAAGCACCAAGCTTTACTTAAGAAAATTTTACAGCTGTTTTTAAATTAAATGCGCACTTGCATAGCTTATCGCATAAACAGTACTTAACCCATTTTTCTCAGTAAGTCCTTTGTGTAAGGTGATAAGCCGAGTTAAATGAACTTTTTTACTAAAAGAGTGAACTTCTTTTATGAAGTAGTACTTATACAAATAAACATTTCTTTTTCTCAGATGTATGATGTTGACAGCCCTACATAGTTCCGCCCTGCGGCAAGGCCTGACCAAAGTGTCGCCACATTGAACCTCGTTTATGAAAGGTCACCGCGCCTTTGACTAAAAAAACTCATTTTCGTTTTAATACCATAATTATTATAACGACGCTAGCAATTAGTGGAGACACGGAGGCTACATCTGATAACATGGTGTTAATTGGGGAAAAGGGTTAGCTGTTGATGAAAGTGAAAATGATGCAGATAATATTTTTAGAGTACATTTCTGACAATTATTGCATAAAAACTGTTTTAAATTTTTGCTGTTTACAAATACTGCTATCTATACCTTGTTGTTTATTTTGTTCATAGTTTGACATTTATAGTGTTGGCTACAGAAGAAATTATAAGCAGTCCACCAGTAAAAGTTTAGATCATCTGAAGAAGGCACCAACCTAAAGAAAGACTTAATAATAATGTCTCTATCGTCAAGTTCCGTGTTAGCCTGTATATCCACTAACTCGCGTTCCACTTCTACATATAAATCAAGGCTCGATTGGTCACGCGCCATGTGCGAATTAGTTACGGCCACGATTTGCCTCTGAGTCAAACAACATCTCTGCGGTAATCATGTTAAGGTTGATAACAAAGTTGGTAAAAGCAGTAAAAACTGTTACTGGCAATAATTAGTCATTCAATAATAGTTTTTTGCCTTTATGTAGTAAGATTGATTAATTTTCCAATTTTATAGAAAAACTACATAATTAAAAACATCTAAAGTTGTTATGCCAAAATCATATTAGACCATTTTTTGATGGAAGAAATGATAGATAAGAATCTGATTTCATGTATACGTAATTAAAATCTTGTTTTAAATTAGTAGATAGTAATTTATTTGGAAATAATATTAGATAATGTTCTTGGAGTGAAGTTTAAGTCTCACCGTGCCGACAACACAGAAAAAACAGCTAGAGAGTACCGTATATTATAATTAAAAGTAAATAAAACCACTATTAATGCTCGGTTACCGGACGGATCTAAAACATTAATTACCTGTCCCTCGCTCGTTTTGCTATCCTCGGTGATTCATTGATGAGACATCAGCGTGGGAGATTTAACATTGACTTTAAAAACCGCAAAATCGTAACATTCGGAATGTTATTTGGAAATAATTAATTTAGGCGAAATATTCGTGAAGTGTAAATTATTTGGAATTTAATATCCGTCAAAATTCGTAGGTAACGGTTCTTATAATGTTTGCATTTCAAATGGTTCGCACACATTTATAAGAATAGACATGATTGGAAACTCATTCTAACTAAATATTGCCGTCATCTATTTTTCAAAAAGACAAATCTTGTGGTGTTTCAACGCATTTTCAATAGCATTATTATAGCTATATATTTAGTAAAAGAAAAAGTGCAAATGTTAATGTCGTCAACAAAACTGCATTAGAGAATACCGAGCAAGCATTTCCCTTCATCTGACGATCTAATAAAAGCTCAATAAAGCGCTAATGGTTGATAGTTCGATAACCACGGATCGAAGTATATTAAAATGTATAACATAATTATTGTCTACGGATTATTAGAGAATATTTATATGTTGTCTCGAAAAGCAAATTTTTGTAATAAGTCTTCAAAACATATGTAACGAAAGCTGCAATGTCTAAACATTAAACAACAAATACTCGACTTGCGGGGCCGGAAGGATATTTCCCGGCGTGCCAACAATGTTTATGCTTTGACAACTCCATATGTTGGAATCTGAAGCGCACCGCAATAAAAGCACGAAGCACTCCGGCTCCATGACGTCTTTGTGTATCAAACACGTGTTTATCGCGGCACATGGGAAACATTTATTTATTTACACTCATTTGTTATTCTTAACACTTGCTATTAAACTGTTCTGTTTTGCATACCTAATGAACTCTATTTTATCGTCAGATGAATGTAATAAACTTATTGGACCAAGTGCTGATATGCTTCTGTATTTTTTAATACTCTCCGCTATGTGTAGTGATTTGAAAAATAATTATTCATTTATAATTATTATGATTTTACGCCATAATCTAAAATTTCAATTCACTAATACAAAGACAAAATGTAAAGCCGTCATTTATTATTGTCAGAATTGTAGACAATTCGTCTTCGTTTTTATAAAAAATAATCAAGGGAAAACCAGTTTTGAATTTAGCGTGCAGACTTCGCAATGTTTTAAACTTTTGGAGGTCAAGCATCAAGAACCGTTGTCCAAGTTTGTCTCTAAGTATTAAAAGTAAAAGCTCCATTAAAATATGCGCAATTTTAGTTGAACAACTTTAAAGCTCGGCAGCTTTACCGTAAAAGTGCATCCAGTTTCCAGAGATAAAGTAGTTCCATAAAAATATCTTCAGGAAGCTTTCCTTCAACTAAATAGCCGTGTTTTATCGTAACTCCGTCCACAGTTTACTTATTTTATTGGCCTTTAACTGCGGCACTATCGGGCGATCAACTATCATTTATTTTACTTAGCAAACCTCTGTTTAACATCACTCGATGTACATGCTAAGTTGAGAGTTACGTTTTGGTCAGCAACCTTCCTGGCTATCGGAGCTTTGAATAAATAAACATTGGGAGATATACCAGGAAGGTGCATGTAAGAGAGAACTGGGCTTTCTCAAATCAAAAACGTTTGCGAGATCAAGGCTTGTTGTAGTCGACTCGAGACAGATACAGAGATCTTTGTTTGTCCTGTAACGTTAGTAGATGCATTGGTATCATATTAATCTTACAATGCCAGGAAGACTTTGATTGTTTGATTTTGTTTTAATTCTTTGAACAAGATAATGAGTTACTATATCTCTTTCTAGGCAAGCTTTGTCATGCTAACTCATAACCACTCTTGGTCGAGACGTTCTATGTAAACAGTTCTCGGAACATAATCAACGGCACGACTTTTATACGTGAATCAAATAATCTAATCAATTCGCAATCGTTCGAGTACATTTTCACTAAGTCCAGTATATTTTCACTTTGTTTTATATAACTTCATCATTGTCGAGAGCCTTGAATAGGTCATCATTATCACGTGATCGTTTATCCTTTACAAGAATGCACGTCTTTGCAAATCACTGTTGAGCCTTTGGTGTGAGGTGTCTATTGTGTAATAGTCGTGTTGAAAAAGAAAATAAAGTTGAACCTTGCTCGCGTTTCTCGATCCCGAGTCAATATCAGTGATTTCATCAAACGGATCTTTTTATTTATTTGCGCCGCTCACACATGAATAATATTCTTGCGTGAACCCTTCGGACGGAAACCCTTTCTGTTTGCTACACGATTTCGTACTTAAAGCAGATCAAACAGTTCTACGTCTCGCAAACTCGTTTATGGATATTTTGTGGAATCGTGCCAATACTAACGTTAAGTTTAAATCTTGTTAGGCTTCGGGGTTGATTCCCAGCTCCGGAAATGTTAACGGGTTTATTCCCTATAACTTTAGATAATTGTGCAGCACAATATTAACAACATAATTACCTACTTCATACCGATAAACAGCTCTATTATGCTCAAGCATGTTTTTCCGCGTTTAAAGTACTAAGTAGTTGCAGATACGAAGCTGTAATTAATGAGACTTTCTAAGTTTCTACTAATATTTTAAACACCGGGTTTCCGCTTATAGCAGTTTTATTATAATGAAGTACATGAAAAATGTTTGTGAAAAGTGCGTGGAGAGCATTAAGTGTTGTAATTTGTTGTGTAGGGCGGAGGTCGGTATCAGCGGCGGGCAGTCGCGCGTGACCGCTCATCTCGTTACCGCCCCAGCGCCTGCCGCGGCGCCCTGCCTCACGCTCAGCCCCTCACTCGCCACGTTATAAATTTAACTTAATTATCGACACCGCTGTCCCCTTGTTCAGCATTAGAAAGGGTTAATATTTTAATGCACACTCTCAGCGGAGAAAGCAATGAGTTATGACTAGAACTTAGAAACACTTAATGGCGCCCCACCCTCTTTCCTCTCGCACATTATTTGATTTATAGTCCGCATATAGTGATTAGCGTCCGACCTGGCCCGACCTAAACTTCACAGTGATTGCGCGTGGTCCACTAATCGTCCAGCGATCGGTTGACGGAGATTTCCGAACTCATTAGTGTGAATACCGACGCGGTTGCGTAATCTGTCGCGACTGCTTTGCTGGTTTTAGCTTTGAGACGAATTTCAACCAACAATAGACTTATTTTTAATTTCCGGCATACTTATTTGCATAGAGCGTAGGAACATATCCTCGGGATGTATACCAGCCCCAATCCATTGTTTTGCTACGAGCTAATTTTGCAGTGCACATGCTTCACCGGACGCCTTTATTCACCCTCGCTATTATTAGCCCAAATTTTTCCTCGTTTTTGAGTATGAGGTGCCTACGCTATATTTCCGTGCATAATACGAATACGACTGCCTCGTTGGTCCAGCGGTTGCTAAGCGCGACTGCTGAGTACGAGGTCCTGGGTTCGAATCCCGGGTCGGGCAAAGTGTTACTGGGTTATTCTCAGTAGCAGCACGGAGTTTGGATTTGTGCCCGGTTGATGGCAATAGGCTCGCCCCGTATTACATTGGGTCCTAAAAACATAACTAGCAAAATGTGGGTGTACTATATAACATAACTACCTCTGCCTACTCCTTCGGGGAATACAGGCGTGATTTATGTAACATAAAGAAGAATTATATCAGGAGAAGTACTTAGGAGCGTGTTAGTTCGTAACACTCCCAGTTAAAGTGCTCAGCATCTCAGGACACGGACAAGTTTTAGTACTTTTCAACATTAAGTTTTCACGCGGCAGCCGAGCGGGAGTCTGAAGTCGGACTGCCACACGTTGTGTATAAATCTTGAAGCATTTCTCCGACACGACGCCATCCTCGCATGTTGACTCAGCGTTGCATTTTGAGAAGAAACCTCTGAACGTGAATACTTTACGGTTTTAATTACCGTTCCAGAATCTCTTGTACATCTGCGAACGAGCTGTAATTTGTGTTTATAATCATTATTTTTGTAATACCACGCAACTTGAGAAACTCCGCACAATGAGGTTTATATTCCTTTGTTTTCATACCCTTTACAATGTTTTGTTTCGTAACCAAGTGTTTAAGCAGAAACCTCAGAATGATTGTCATATTTCAGTGCTAAATATAATTATGATTTAAGTCTTATTTAGTTTGCTATTTTGGTATTATTAGTAATAATATGTGGATCAGTCCAGAAATAAGTATTAGGGTATATTTTGAATATTTAATATTTAGAGATTGCCTCGTTGGTCTAGTGGTTGCCTAGCGCGACTGCTGAGCACGAGGTCCTGGGTTCGTATCCTGGGTCGGGCAAAGTGTTACTGGGTGTTTTCATTAGATAATTATAATTAGCAGCACGGAGTCTGGATTTGTGCCCGGTTGATGGCAATAGGGTCGCCTTCTATTACATTGGGACCTAAAAACATAACTGGCGAAATGTGGGTGTACTACCTATATTTTCACCTCTGCCGACCCCTTCGGGGAATACTGGAGTGATGTTATGTTGTGTTATGTTAATATAATAAAACTTAATTAGCACATAGTTTTTGAGCGTTACATTGTTTAAAATGGTTCAATTAAATTGAGATTGAGAGAATAGGTATAATCTTTATGTACTTACATCCATTGTAAGGAATTAGCAGGCTTGCTGACATCTACTCCACCTGCCACCCGCGGGGAGATGAGATGACCATTAGCTAGCCGGAGATTGCACACACAAATTACGTCTTATTTGATAACCTTGTATAAAATATTCTTCACTGATTCGTCTCGCATTTGCAACATTTTGTTAAATCATTTTTTAACTAAGCTTAACTTGTGACTTACCGGTTTGCAAAAATAAATTGGTAATTGTTCGCATATTATACCTGTTACTTTTATTGATGAACTGCGTGATTGGCTATTGTAAGTTAGTATCTTTGTAAGCTGGATCCGTGACAAGAATATATACGGCGTCTGAGAGAAAATATATTCACATTATGTACTTTCTAAAATAAAACGTACGCAGGCGCCTTGGTACGTTAGATCCGTGCCTAGATTGTGTGTTATAATCTAGTCAGTGTATCTTGTCAGCAGTATTTACTAAGTATCCTTCTGAAGAAGCTAGGGGTTAAAAATAATCCTGCGTCTAGGGATTAAAGCGCCTGCAGGTGTCTCTCTATCTGAGATTGTTACCTTCTCCGAGCCACCCCAATTTACACCTTGTGACAAGTACCACAAGGTTTATTCAAACCTTTAAGCTTCCAATACAAAATCGATTAGGCTTTATTGTTTACTGAGCGGATTTGTATCAGAATTGTAATCTTAGCTTATGTGCCGCGTCTCGCCTTTATCACCATTTTATTAAAATAGGTGCGAAATTTAAAAAAAGATATAGACACGCATTTGTTTTTCAAGTAAGTTTACGACAACGCTCTTTATCTCTTCGTTGGGAGTACAGTACCAGTATGCGGATAATGCATGGACACTTTAATTGGATATTTGCTTACTTTTTTAAAGCCGCAGTTTGTATTCTTTTGGCATACAATGGCGTGTTTAACATGTTGGTATGGTGGCTGGCGGCTGGCGGCTGGCGGCTGGCTCGGCGCCGGCGCGGGCGCCGCGTATCTTAGTATTCCTTGTATCGCATGTCGTTGGACTATTTCTCTTACGCACATCGACGACGACGCGCCGAGCGACGCACGCGCAAGGTCGCCGGGTGCGCGTCTATCTCTGACGGCGCCTGCCATGTCCTGACAATCAAACAACAATCCTTTGTCTATACACATGAGGTTCGCGTGTTTCCCCATTTCTATTATCTCACATTTGCAGCTCTCACTTACTTAGCCTGTCGACGCCTTGCCTTCGCAATCCGTCCTATTTTAGTAACAGGATTCGTATGCATCAATGACGGTGCTACCTCCTGCGTCAGACTGCCGTTAGGTCTATTTTGATCATGCTATTGAACTAGCTGGTCCTTGCTATTCTTGGGGGAATTCTGCATATTCTATTTTGAATTGGCTTGTTTTCAAGGCACACAAGGTGATTTACCGCTTTTAATACTTTAACTCAAAAACGTTTCTGTAACAGCGTGAGGACGTTGACTCATAACAACCGCACCTACCCTACCTTATTTGTCATACGGATAAGGATAGGTTGGGGTCGCCTGTTGTTGTTTCATGGTCGTACACTTCGATGTCTTTCGAACATGTTTATTTAAAAGTTTGAGTTAAACGTACAATCTCTACAAACTCTTGAGGTTTTCCCTTTTGGCGTTTGCGAAAAACAAGAGCTACAAAATGATTTATGCATAAATAATTTTGCGTCGCAAATAGCCTAACAGATGAATCGTCCTATGGTTTTATTGTTGCACAAATATCTGGCATTGAATGGGTAATCGATAGTAGATAATACGCCAAGTGTTTGCTGTATCTTATTACTGGGGCGTCAGACATTCGCATTCCTGTCTGTTTTGAGTTACACTCAGATAAATGATCATGTGCCACATAATGGTACTCCATAATTTATTCTAACACAGTTCGCCATTGTATAATATCTATCGTTTATCAGTAATTGCTCGATGTGTTATACAATGACAGCCTCCTTATCATTTACCTTCGGGAATAGTCTGATAATTGCTACCGTAGAGGGTGCACGTGTTGTTTATCTTGAACTTTCTCTCAATGCTGTGCCAACAATTATCATAAATTATAATATCTCTTCGCGTGTCGACTTCATTAATTATTTAGGGTTATAGTTGATTTGGATGTCACTTATAAGAAAAATGCACGTGAGTAAAACCGTATATTCACAATAGCTACTTTTTAACCGATTTAGAAAATGGGAGGATGTCTTTGATCCATATCATGTATGTATGTATAACTGTATAGTAACTATTCAATTATTTGCTATCAGAATTTATATTGTAGCTTGTTTTATACTGATCAAGTCCTGAGGTGATGCGGTTAGAAGAATACTTATAAGACAAACATATGCCATTCATAGTTCAGAAGTAAATAAATACGTATTTATTAAGAGATTGATAACTCGCTGCGGTTTTCCTCCGAGCTTAGTAAATAAACAACAAAATACACAAATGGGTTTACTCTGAATTGTTATTATTCCTTATACACTATGAAATAATAATTATTTTGCGAATAATTTTCCGGAAATGTGTCTCAAATGGATCGAAATTAATATGAATACTAATACTTTTCAACTCTACATAATTATTAAAACTAAGGAAAATCATATAACATCAATAAAATTCATCGAAATCATACCCTAAATGTACATAAATGTTTCGTTGTGACGTGTTTAATTAACTTATTATAAGGTTAAACTTAATTACATAAGCTGTTTACGAACAAGTTCTAATTACTTGTGACAAGGTTAATTTCTACTTATACGTACATGGAACTCGGACTGGATATTCAAGATTCCGGTATGTAATTTTGCTGTCATTTTTCTAAGAGATTTCTGAGTATCTAGTAGTATTTAATTCATGATTATCTAGACATCCAATCCGAGCATTAACCCGGATGGCTAACGTGAATACTAATGCAGTGTCCTGGCCTTAAATTACGAATCTACCTCTAGATCTCATCTATCTATCTTTAGTTTGTCATCTGGGATCTGCAATGAAAACCAAAAAACACGAGAGTAATGAAGCTCAGTGTGCCCGCAGCGAAATTAATCAGAAGGGAAAATAAAATGTAGAAAAAATCTAAGTATTTTCATTTCCCTTCGCAGCCAGCTGAATAAATATAACAATTGGGGCCAGTGATAGTTGTTTTTATGTAGATGAGTAAAGAAATGTAAAAAAATGACTTATTTTCTTTGCAAATTGTCGAGTTACATTTTTCCCTTGATTTGACAAACACTTTTATTTTAGTGCTCTACATAAACGTCTTTATGAAAAAACCCCTGTAGTCTTTGCGAAGGTTAACATATTTATAATTTACTATCTCAGATTTGGCGTGATGATTGTCAAGCACCCAATTATAACGTAACGCATCGTACCCTTACATGACACGGGTGTTTGGGTGTTTTTATACAGTGAATCGGGTAAATCTGCCATCAATCGCGGGACGCGTGCCTCGGGTAAGCCGGGCGAGATTACGCTGACGATGAATGAACGAGCCAACATATGCGACCCCTCTGTTTGGCCGTGGCTGGGGAAATTGTGATCACATTCGCGTTTATTACGTTATTTCGTTCCATTAGGGTAGTGTTTTTGTCAATAAAGTCCATAAAGTCCGCCGATACTGCATAAAATGATTGGCTTACACAGTAAACTTATTTGCAGCCCTTGGTGGTTTAATAGGAGCGATGATGTTTTAGATCAGTATAATGACCAGAAAATAACATTAGTTGTTTGTGTGACTGAAATTTATGAATTTTTAATAGATTAAAAAATGATGAAAGATTCATAAATTTAGATTCATGAAAATTTACTTGAAATGAAGATATACTGTCTTAGTGAACTCTTCCCACTGCGGTTTGTTACTGTTTAAGTATAAGAGTAATGGAAGACAGTATAACGTACTATTGAGTAGATTGAAATTTATGAAATCTGCCATGTTTTCGTATGCGGTCAACGGTCAAATGTAAATCGTGAAAACAATTTGTCGGACACACGTCACATCGAAACAATGGCGAGTAAAATATGAATATGAACAGTGCACGTGGTTGCATCACATTCGCATGACACAATAACACTTCCTACATGGTGTTGGATCGAGCTTTATCGCTTATTAACATTCAGTTATGGGGAACGCACCATAAACTGTTTGTGAGGTCTTCACCAATATAAACTTATCGAGATCATAACACGTTCGAGGAGTATCAAAAGCATATGTATGAGTTCAGTTTAACACACGCCTATTTATAGTTTGGGCATCAGTCAGGTCATTCGCGCGTCATTTTGTGTGCATGCAGCTGTACTCTGATAACAAGGTCTTGGGGGTAATAAAACCTGCTCGGAGTATATTATAATATTCTATGCTGACACGTTTAGTACCATCTATGTGTATATGATGCGTCGACCTACTAATCCTTTGATTGAATAATATTTATACAACGAGATAAACAATTGGACGAATCCGGACGACAATGACCTACTAAGTAATCTGCGACTATTCGACTCTTCGTCACATCCGTTATATAGATTACCCCTATTTGTACAAGTACGTAGGTACCCCGTCTTTCCGTCCAGGCAAGTGAATAAGGTTTCATGTAAATGGACTTGTATAAGCTTAGGCATCGGAATACTTTAGGAACCCCTAACCTTGGATGCCCCCTCTGAGTGCGTCCTTTTATTTGAGACTAAATAATATATTATAATCTGTATTCGTAGTCCGTAATAGTCTGCTCAACACTTGCAAGTTATCCCGTCTTAATACGTCAAAGTTAAATGCGGTGAATCCATTAATATCTCTGCTGTAGCCTGGGTTACAAAATCGATCGTGTTCAAAATGATTGTACACAATGTACACGATTCCTCTCGCCCTGCTTCAGTCCCCTTTCATCTTCAAACCTTTTTAAAAGGGGATCGTTGGAGAGCTGCCGAAGTGATATTTAATCTCTATTTACAGCCCAAAGAGTCGATTAGCCGATCTCTTGGCGGTTTTTGCGTGAGTAGCTAGAATTTATAAGCTTTGATGGAAGTACATTTGATTTCTTTTACTTGTGTTAGTATCCCTTTTTATATCGTTTTGATGTTTTACTACCAAGGATTGTATGTTTTGATTTAGACGCGGTGTTTAATGTCTTTTAAAATGTAGTTATGAAAGTGCGAACTTTTTTACGAGACGTGCAATCTTTTTAAGCGCATCTTTAATATAATCGCTTTAAGGCTTTCAGGAGATTATTAAAACTTTACATTTTACCGTGGTTACATTTGTTTCTTTTTTGACATTAAAAACCTTATTTAGAAACGACCTAGGTATTGTAACGCTCTACTTGCTCTATCCACAAGTTAAACGTGCTGAAATGTACTTTTTGCTTTATTTGAGTAAATGAAGATTGCGGTTTGTTTTTCATCAGTAGGTACGTACCTATGTATAGCGTGTGACTAATAAATTATTTCGGTATACCGTGCTGGTTGCTGTAACTTTATGTTACAAGCTGATTGCTTTTGCTTCGTCATCTTTATACCTACACAATTATCTACGTTTATAAGTATACTATTATTCTTAAAACAATGATAATATGTACTGTACATATCCATTTATGTAATTCACTTTGTAGGTACGTTATTTTAACGGTATTTTTTCAGATTTTTGTTACTTTTCAACGAATTGGAAATGTAAGTAAAAATAAATGTAGCGGACTTGAATAGACTACCACGTAATATTGCGAAAGCGTTCCATTTTCCGTATGTATCGCAAAAAATATTGAAAGGCTGGCAGATTTTTTGCATGACAGTGTTTAGCAAAACGTACACGTGTTGTGTAGTTGAGTATGTGAGTGCGAGAGTGTGAGTGCGTATCGCAGATTGGAGTGGCTGTCGCTGTCACGTCACTACGAGTGCGATGTCGAAGTCAGCCCCCCGGCCCTTCTGAGCTCTGTCTGATGCGCAGGGTTGTCAGACTGTCAAATAGATTAATTTCAATTTAATATTTTGGTATAATATTCAAGTTAAAGTTTTTCATACCCGCTACAAAACAAAGTACTGTATTTTAAATGTATTGAACGCACAAATGCGTACTACATACCTATTGTAAATATACACAAAGTTCTTTCCAAAGTTGTTAGTTACCCCTTTTTTTAAAATAGAATGAGATAGTTACGTTTGTAACTTACTCTTAAAGCTGCGCTTGTGAAATTAATTTTATAACAAGTGCAGTGAGTTTGAGCAACTCGATAGTCACTATAGGAAGTAACGGACAGCTAAAACTATTGGGACAGCGCGCTGCTTTCTGTTATACTTAAAACAAAAAGTCCATCAAAAGTTGGATATGCAGATAAGGACGTAAACGACGGAAACGTCCGGATATTAAATTTCTGATTAAACGTGACAACCCTAGATGCAGATTTTATATTCACGCATTTACCTTCAACGACAGTTTAGGGATGATTTAATATAATTCGTACATTACGTAGACAGTGCGTTATGTTATGTGTACTTAGTGTTTATTTGGTTTATGGATAATGTGTAGGAGAATGAAACTGACAGCAGTATCCAATTGAAAGGTCCTCAGTAGATGTTACTTCTCTAAGGTATCTTAAGAAAGATACCTTTTTGTAGCCATAATTATAAATAATATTAAATATCTACTTGTGTATTTTCAGCTGGCTAAGCCGGCTATGTTGAAAGTGTAGGGTAGTGTCGTAGTATGTACGTAAAATAGACTTTATAATTATCGTTGTTATTATGTTACTCAGGCCCGACTATTTTACCTGTTTACTTACTTCATGTTTATTACGTATAAACATTAAGTTTTGCTAAACAACCTTTTGATACTTATTTCCCTTTACTAGAAGCCACCAATACATAGAATTTTTGCCAGCCAGGCTGTTCAAAAGCAAACAGACTGTATTATTTCATGGCAATAACAGCTGTTATATTGGTCTAACAAGCGTGCCAGTTAGATATTAAATCAACATCGAAGCTACTCTATCCAATTTCCATCTCAATAGGAAACGGAGGACGTATTGATGAGTGCAATATCACTAGCAATATCCTCTATAGACTGAAGTAGCATACTCATGGTTATACATATAAGTATAATGATATAGGCATAGGCCACACAAAATTTTGGTTACGATATAGAAACATTTCAGTCCGGCACGCAACTGTCATTAGCTTGTCTAACAAACTGATTGCCCAATTATTATAAATAAATCACGTGATCGTTTAATTTTGTTTCTCCGTGTCATTACTCAAAATCAACGTTGATTGGTGGAATAGGCACGGCGATTGTTTGGCAACTGTCGTGTCGGCGAGAACAAACACTAGTTGTAGTACTCATGGGTACACATTGTATACGGCTAGTGCTGTTGATAGGCGTACAGAAGCGACGAGCCGACAGGCTATTCATCAAAACGTCACTCGCTCGTATTGCCTGTTAAACACCCGAGCGTCTTACCGATAGGTTATCGCTTCGATTGATCTCACTAAGTAGCTGTATTCCCACATGCACGATTATCTACACTATCAATGTACTCAAGTTACGATCAAACATGTTAACTATTATGATACACGTACATAACCTTTAATTAATAGACTGGACCTTTTGAATACCTACTTGGTACTGACTTGTATTTATGTGCGTCTTATGACTATTGCAATGAACTCATTCCGTGCATTGAGTGTAGGTAGAAACGTAATTATTATATTTGGATCGGAAAGTAATGTAGCCGTACACAGTAGGACTGAGTACATACTTAAATGTTGGTTCGAAATAGAATAATTTGTATGACAATTACCTCAAGTTGGTCTTTTGAGATGGTTTCGTAAATTGATAGAGTTCTATTCTCTTGTTCTTAATTATAAAAGGAAATTCGACTAACAAACCTAATTACACAAAAACGTATAAGAAACTCGGTGTATAGCCCACCTACTTAAAACTTTTTCTAGTAACTTTGGGAGAGGCTTCATTAGAGCCCGTGAGTGAGCAACAAAATGTAATTGGAGCTCACCTTTGTGTTACGGATCGGAAAGATCAAGGACTTGTAAAACAAAAGAAAGTAATCAAACTACACCAGCACTTGGTGAGATGGAATCACGTGATGTATTTATATTATAATACAATCTGACTTACGATAAATAAGATGTGTAGTATTGTTTATACTTCAACAGATTTATTACGGGAAAACACTTTTGTTGATACTGAAAATCCAAAGATAAAGTGCAATGACATGTAACAAAACCATCGCATGTTCCTAGTCCTTTCCCATAGATATAGACAATATGATTGTTTGTGTCCCCGGGGGGCGAAATGGTACAGTAATGAGAGTTCTCCACGTCGGTCGAACCGTTAGAAAAAACGCGGAGGGTGCCGAAGACTTTTATCCCACCGGGAGACAGCTTGCAAGGGAGTCGTGTTCAATAGATGGCATGCTTCCTATAAGTTCAAATCTGTCCAGCTGTTTCAAAGTATAATAGCTCTTTAGAAGAGGTGTAACTTAGCTGAATAAAATTATTTATTCATTATTCAGTTTGTGGAATAAACTTTGTGAATAGTTAAAAATGGACTTGTTTGGGTCAAAATTGCGTATATTTATTACAATTTAACTAAGCCTTGTTCTTATTTTGTTGTCAAGAATATACCTAGTGTCGTTTGAAATGAGGAACTAAACATTTATGAAAATCATGAATTGAATATTATGTTTATTGTATTAATTTTGGACACGTTACTGTAGGTATATTATGTTACAGTTAAATGTATGCGACAACGAATATTTTACTGTCTAACATCTGAACGTTGCAAGCTAATGCAATATGCATCACATGAAATACTGATGAAATTACTACAAGTTATTACATTATCACTATTCAGCGCGAGAGGTAATAACGTACAGACGTCTCGTCTTCTCCCTAGAGACGAACACCGTCTGCGGACAGTGGTCGCCAAACTTTGTCAATGTTTACTCGCTAAGAGGGACTGGAGAGACTGAGCATAGCTTTTATTCCAGATAACTTGCAATCCGTCCTCTCGCTGATTAGCACGGGCAAGCAAACCTGTTCATTAGGTTCCAGGACTTATCTAGTGTTGTTTGTAAACGCAATACGACGAGCTAAGTTGAATATTGATTTAAAGCTTTCATTAGTAACGGTGAGAATCACGTACAAGTTACGCAAAAAGTAGTTAATGCTATATGTATTTTACAGGCTATTTATATTTTACGCATACTTTATAATACCATATCTGCATGACAATAGATAACAAGATATTTTTATGGCTCTAAAGATGTATCTATTACTATTTGTATAACGTTAACGAGCTATTTTATATGAAGTCGTATTTTATTGCCAACTTTCTAAACTTGATCGCGAAATATCTTTCATACCTACTATGAATATTACTCAGGAATATCGACCGTTAGAAAGTTAATTTAGCAAGAAGCATAAAGTTAAGATTCATTTACCGTTTAGGTAGGTGATATAATTTATGGTTGAGAAACACTGCCCTGTATTTGGAGTCTGCCGTCTAATGCATAATCTAAAGCCATGGCTGCCGCACTTACGCCAAATTTATGCAGTACGTCACATTAATCTAAATTAAAATGTTATTATGGTGCAGCACTTGTAATTTAGTTATGAATATTCTTCACTAGAAAGAGGGAGGAGAGACCGACTCTATCGAAACGTTCCTAAAATCTGTCAGAGCAACGATTATGAATGTTGTGTTTAATTGTTGAGTTCCTAAGGCCTCAACGCTGTGATGTATTTTAAAACTGCTTCGAGAAGTATGATATTCACTTGGCTGTAGTTGTGGTAGCAACAATTGTTAAAAGGTTAACTCAAAATGTACTATGAATTAGAAGACAATATTAGTTCAGAATATTCTACTGGTGTAAATAAATATGTCATTTTTCTCTGAAAATAATACCAAACCAAATGTTGCATATACGTTTTGCTATTGTTTAAAACTATATCGGGTATTTTAATGAAGCAGTGAGCAAATAAAGCAAGACTCGTAAGCGACTGTGCGGGCTGAGTTTAATCAGAAGCAGTGCTCTCGAGACGAGGGCACAACTGTGCATCAGACGAAATTGTTTGAAGTTGGCTCGAGTGCTCGAAAGCTCCGCCACTGTTCGGCTCGAGCTGTTGCGACGTTGACTCGTTACATTAATTTTTTGGGGCTCAAAGACCCGCGTTACTCGATCACGATTCACAATCGTGCTGTTTACAAAGTAACGGGGCCGTTTCATAATGCCCTGAGACCGGCAATTGTTTTACTTACTGCTAATTTGAGTTACACGCCTGTCTTATTTCATTCCTGTAATAGGTATAACACGTGATATGAAGAAGCTGAAACAAATTTTAGCGAAGATAACAGTACCAATAACTGGTTAATTATGTAGGAATAGGTACTCATATATTTTAGAAAATTAAATTGACAATTATATTATTATTGATGCGTTTTAGAAAACGGGACTTGTCTGTGGAATATTTGATATACTGCCTTTGACTATAAAATACGAAGCCACTTAAATATAAGTAATACTAATTACGCTATTATTTTCAACAACTTTCCTTTTGCGGGCTCATGGATGCTGCTTTTCGTTTCTGTTAAATCACGAATTTAGACTTTGTTAATGTAAATATACTAATTAACAATGTAATGTTTACAAATTTTGGGCTTGGTGTTTGGTTTCAGACTTGATATGTTTATAATATTGATTTACCAAAACACGCGTTTATATACGGGGCACGTCTAACAAGTAGGTTGGGCCCTGCTGTCCGGGTATTGTCCGCGTGTGTCGGCACGAATGTGTTTGGGCGTCTGCCAAATCTTCATGGTGGAGTCACAAGCTACAAGTGTCAGCTGTTGGCGACGGCTCTTCGCAACAAATGCATAATTGGGTAACAAAATGGGGACGCCATTAAAACTTCAAAAACAATGTTGATTTAATAAACACCGAGAATGTTTAAAATGCTAGTGAAATACGCCAGAGACTGGACAGGTGAAATCTCAGTAGAGATTTGCGTTTTAATCTAAAAATTTATTTTCTTGCAAAAGTTGATGGACCCCTAAAACATTGTTACCGTGTTAAAAAGGCTAAAAATCGTTTCTATTCTTCGGCGTCTGCATGTCTATAAAATGCAATGCAAAATTGCATAACTCGTCCCTCCGTCGCCCCTCGGCCTCTTGTCGGAGGGAGAATCTTTTCAATTCGCCCCCTCGGACTTGGTTGCGCTATTCGCCCTGTTCCTGCGGTGATGTGTTTCAATTCTCCAGATAAATGCTTTAGATATACTCTTTATTGGCATTTTTTATAGCAGTGTAATTAATATTTATAAATATTCTTCATACTCTTTGCTTTACCATTGTTAATTAACTCGGGTATGTTTACGATTTTAGTACATCGAAATGAAATATGAATGGTGCAATAAACTTATTTAATCAATGGCTATCTCATAAAAATAATTATCATATAAATATGAAGACCACTTACTGGGAATTGAATAGAAACGCCGATGACGTGAAAGCGACATCACTTGCGTTAAGAAATTTAATGGTCATTTTATAACACGCCACACAAATAACGTTAAATAAACGACGTATTTTGACAGGTATAACAAACCTGTACAAGTTACATTATTATACAAAGCAACTCCGAATCCAAAGTCCGGGCAGGAAAAACAGCCTGAATACGCATTATGCTGTGCAATAATTAACTAGACTTTGATGTCCTAAGGTTGCTTGTAAAGCATTCCGGAAAAGGGAAAAACAAATCTTTTTAAAATTACTCACCCCATAAACTACCTTATTTTCATTATTTCATGTACAGTTACGACCACAAGTATTATTTCTGACTGAAAATACTGTACCGTTCAAGGAAATAATAATTTCGTCACAACTGTACTTGTAATTTTTTAAATACGTAACCGATAATTTGAAGTACAAACGTCAACGTATACACAATACATCGCATACATCAGACAAACAGTTAGTTGAGAACAAGTTGTTGCTAACAATTGGTCACAAGCTCTTGTTTACTGTACATCTCTGTTATCTGTGCTCGCCGGTACACTTGTGTGGTGTATCCTAACAATATTTACCCATGTCTGGCGTGTCATATATCGATATCATGTCAAATGACGCACCGCTGGGAATATCAACACGGGCCCGTTTGTGTCCACTGTCCACTGCACATCACACTCGCACCGCCCACGCCTTACCGTTCTCACGGATACTATAACCGTGGCCCATGTTGGTTAATTACTAGTACACCATTTTATTTCAAGAATTATCTTGTTTACTATAAAAGCTCCAGGGATATGAGAGATATGGGTATGCAATGTATGCTATGGGTGTTCGAGGTTTCTATCTCGTAGATAGGTCATTGACTGCTGGATTCAAAACTGGCCATTGAAGAGAAATTAAACGAGGAACATGTGGCTTGATATAATAAATTAAAAGAGAAATATAATTTAATTATCGTTCATTTTGTTTTATCTATTTTTACCTACGTGACGTAGCACTATCAACTGGTATCTACAATTTATCAGAATTTTGTAAAATAACAAGTCTACATTTTGCATACATTTGCAGTTATTATCTGTTGCGATTATCGTGTCGGATTCCAAAAGGCAGGCGCGGCAGCCACTTATGTGTCGACTATAAATGCTTCTCGGGTCTATCTGTGCGACACTGATTGCGATCTACTCTATTTCTTGCGTACCAACATACTTATGCAAATGTACGCTCAAGTGGCTGAACACTTTTTTGTATACAAAAAAGTAACTTAGTTACAAAGAGATCCGTGGCTTTTTATTTTGCCGACGCGCGACGTTTGTATTTTTTTACTGGCTCTTCACAATTCACATGTCCGCTAAAATCTTGGCAGCATAGACGCGAGAAACTTTTCCTAACGTACGTGTTCCCATATTTGTAACAGACGTGCCATTTTTCGTGTTGAAAGTTGAGCTTTATAGCAACGTATCTACCGAATGTCGGAAGTTTAAAAGATGGATGTTACGACCTGTCCCCGACGTTTTGTTGCCTCTCTAACCTGGTGACACTGAAAGCGAAAGATTTATTATTACTAACAATACATTATGAGCTGATGGCTATCACAATAAGAGCAGTTGCAAAGTTTGCCTTCGAAGAATTTTATCTTGTCCTACATTAAGATAAAAAACCGTAGCGCAGGAAGTGAAATACAATACCGTGGTCAAAATAATAAATGCCTAAAAAGCTTTGTAAATCACTTTCGTATGAACTTTATGTAGATAAAGAATGATTAAATACCTATAAGGTTTGCGATTATGAATGAAATGTATTTATTTGCTTATTATTGACCGGTTATAATGAAATATATGTAAGTCAAATGTAATTAGTAATTACACAATAAACTATACTATTGTTACTTTAACCTATTTTACATTATACAATAAATATAATTGAAGGGCATACTAAATGTAATTAATACCTATCAACGCAATAAATTATAGGCCTTATCCGATCGTTTATTGTTTCATGTTACTATGTATAAAAACAAACTCGTAGCTTCATGTTGCCACGGCAGCCGGTGAATGAAAAATGTTTAATTAAAATAAAATAAGAGTCGTCTAGACGTGGCTCGCGAGGCGCCAGACGAAGGCAATAATGGTGTGCGATTAAGACTACGAAGGAGTTACAAGAATATTATGCTTAAATAACTCGCTTCCTGGTCCTTACGTCTGGACAGATAACCATCTTGCACAGTGCTGACAGAAAAATTTATACTAATTGACTTCAGTTCTCAGATTCCTTTTATTCTTCTACTTCGAATAAGGAATCAAGGAGTAACATAATAAATAAATAATAGTATAGTGGTTTAGTATTTTTAAATAACCTTTACAAATATGTGCATAATGAGCATTAATTTACATAAGTTAAAATGGCAAAACCAAAACGAATGTTACTATCGTTTCTATATTAATTAAAGAATGCATTTATTTTTTTAAGCAACGTCGGCGCATGCGTGTTAACCCTTCGCGTACTACGGGAGCGACCTTCGTAGGTCGCCGCCCCGCCATTCAGTCCCCTGCCGGTACTCATTGATTTTCGACCCACTATCACATGGCTAGGCCTACTCAAGTGAAAGAACCATCCATACAGTTGATTTAACAATATTAGAACACGTGTCGCGTGCAATGTCGCATCTGTAGAAGCATATTTGGAAAGGGAGGTAATATGTCAATACTTCCCCTTCGCAACTGCGGGGTGCAATACATTTACAGGTAAGTACAAAGTAACCAACACAACAGACAAACAGGTTAATTAATAGTTCCGATGAAATGAGTTCTTCGTTGAATTAAGTTGTGTACGAGGTGTGTGATTCATAAAAAAATATTAATTGGGTACTAATAGCTTTTCATTAGGTACTCGGTTTATTCCAATTCATGGATATACTTGAGGCCACGTGAGTCGCTAGTAATAACATCTCTATTTTAGTGAACGTGTCATTTTGCGGTTAACGAGTGGTTGTGGCATGGCGCCGTATTTTCATTTTTATTTATTAGTAGGTATTCTAAGATGTTCGTAGGTGGCTGTAGCTACACTACCTACTTGCCCGAGATATCGTGTACTGTTTTCCCTCTAGGTTTTACTAGTAAACACATGGCTTTATATAAGAAGTAAAACGTAATAAATTCCATATTATTTTTCGCACTGTGAAAGTTCTTAGTCCTTACTTAATTATAAGTTGGTATTTACATAACCTTGTATACCTTCCGTGGTTTACTTAATCAGTTAATAATATAAAATGTACTGTTTAAGTGGCAAAGAGATCATTAACATGAAAACATAGTTTTAAACCTGTGAATGTCAGCAACCAATTAGTTATGTAGGTACTAAAAAAATCTAATTTAACCTTCTTCACGATTCCGTCACGTTACTCTAATTAGTCCTCTAGACAGTAAGGATTGAGGAAAACAAAATTAATAAGAATTTGTTTATTAGTTTTGATCCATACTGTATTAAAAGGTCAAGCCAATGACCTCATCGACCTCGTCGACACTACACTTATGGGTTACGTGCGCGTATTGTACCTACGCTAGGCGCCTGCGCACAATGCCGTGCAATAAATTCTGCGAATCGAAGCTTCATGATTCACGTGTATCCGGTTCTACAGCATCTTTGTCATCAGTCCCATTGATCAATGGAGTTAAAAAAACGTAGAGAAAGTAGGTAGGTAGGTACTCCTGCGCTTAGTCATTATTGCTATGTGGCCCACCACTGTAATATATGTAATTATGTATATAGGTACTATTATATGGTTCAATTAGTGTAATCGTACATATTTAGTAAAACAATAGTTCCTATATTATTGTAACGTGCAATTTCGTGACCGCAGCACAACCTGCTATGGATTTGGCACTACAATAGCAATGCTATTAATAATAGTGATTAACAATTAACTTAGTCAAACCTTTGTTTAATTTGAAATTGTCAATGAAGAATATTTATTAATAGATAGAGATATCATTCAAATAATTGAACACACTAGACTTACATTAAACAGTAACTCAGTAATACATTCTAATAAATAAATTGGCGGTAGCTATCGGTCGCCATACGATAAACAAGATTTACTTGTAGCATTTGTCATTGTTGATATGCAGTCTGATGCAGTATGCAGTACTATTTCAAAGTTCAACGGACACATGCATTATGTTTACGTACGCATAGGTTTAACCGACGCGGCACCGAAGTAATCGACGAACTTGTAATTTCCCTAGATGGTTAAAGTTCATAGAACAATTGACGTAGTACTTTTTCATGACATAAGAAAAACTACGAATAGATAAGAAGTATTCCTATGACGAGCTAGAGTTTTATGTCAATACGGTTGATGCAACTTTAAGAAACGTTGATGCTATTCTTTAACTGTTTTTCTTTTTATCGTATG
Source organism: Abrostola triplasia (assembly GCA_946251915.1). Classification (NCBI taxonomy): domain Eukaryota; kingdom Metazoa; phylum Arthropoda; class Insecta; order Lepidoptera; family Noctuidae; genus Abrostola; species Abrostola triplasia. Next base: position 7,866,480 of record OX276433.1, read on the forward strand.
GTTGATAAACAACTTGGTGTCAGATTCAGCCGTCAAACTTTTCATATACATATTTTATTTTATGTCAAATTAATATAATATGTGTTTATTTTTATTCTGCTTCGTTGATCTAGAGGTTGCTGAGCGCAACTGCTGTGCACGAGGTCCTGGGTTCGAATCCAGGGTCGGGCAAAGTGGTACTGGGTTTTTCCATTAGGTAATTCTCAGTAGCAGCACGGAGTCTGGATTTGTGCCCAGTTGATGGCAATAGGCTCGCCCCCTATTACATTGGGACCTATCACATAACTGGCGAAATGAGGGTGTACTATACGTGCACCTCTGCCTACCCCTTCAGGGAATACAGGCGTGATTTTATGTTTATGTATTTTTATTTACCTACCCTGAAAATAACGTAGCAAATTTTCTTTTAATTTCGTAGCACGTATAAATTATGTAATTTATCGTAAAAAAATTATTTGAAGTCACATTGTATTTTCACTTAACGTGTTTTTATTATTCTATCACGAAATCGATTATCGATATGATTCTGGCAGTTTCATAATTACTTCAAAAATTATGATTAATTCGCTATTTATGCACACAGTTTAACATTAATAACGGAATTGTAGTTTTGTGGCCATAATTAACTAAATGATTAGTATATTTCCGGACGTAATAATGAGTCAGAATTGAGAATTAGGGATAAAGTAAGAAATAAACACTGCTGACGAAGGGCTACATCATAATAATATAGTCAAATAAGTTACAAATATAATGTACATAGGTACTAAAGTATTATAGATTTACCTACTCAAAAATAGGTTGATTTCCTTTCAGTATATCAACAAGAGTGATAGACTCGAAAATGAATTAAGATTTTAATATTAAAGGGCCACAATATCAGAGATTGGGTCAGTGCATCGTACCCACAATATGACGTAGGCTCCAACTGATTCATGCGTCTGTACAAACAATTCTAATAAATTTAATATATTTATATTTAGCCTGTTATTATTTCGATCATTACGTCTTGACTCCTTGAAGCGAATACATGTGCAATTGAATAGTTTTTGTTATTGTGATAAATAAATATTAATTGTAACTTAAGTGCCTGCTAAGTGTTGAACGTTGTAAAATTGTGCGTAAAAGTAAATAATAAATATGTGCCGGTGTAGAAGATATATTGAAGTTAGAAAAATTACATCTATATGGACAAATCTGGTAATTTTTTTTTAATAAATGTCATGCGTTTCAGAGGTGTATTTTCTTATATTTTTAAACCTTAGTTACTTATAGCGAGGGACCGTTATATTTTTATAAATAACGTATAATTAATAATTAGATATATGGAATAAAATATTATAATCAATTGATACGACTGGCATAATAAGTTCGCCAATTCCATTGTCTGACCCCTCTTATCATCAGTTGCATAAATGGTTGCGTTGATCGGAAACGGACATGGCCTGCCTCAACACGTCGCCCACAGTCACTCGTTGCACAATGCAATCCGTCATTATCGGCTGATTTAGGACGCGCCTGTTCCGTTGCAGCTGCGCCGGCGCAACATAATGCGCCCAAACGATACGTGGGCGGGTGTCGAATCTTAATATGAGAATTATGGTGACTTGATGTGCTGCTGTTTCGGACTATTATATTTATGATTGACTATTACAGATATGTTTAACTATGACATCAAGATATTTTTTGGTTTCTGGTTAGGAACTTACTGCATTTTTTTAAACTGCTAGTCAAACCCTATTTCTTTCATACGCTGTTTATGAGGATTTATAATTGTTACCGTAAATTTAAATGACTGTATTTACAAATGAAAGTTGTTTTTCTAGCTTTTTAATCCTCTTAATCTTAACTGCCAGCATGCAGTGAAATGTCCCTATTTGTTAGCTAAGTGGCGTGCTTTAAGCATAATAAATGTACAAAGTTTTAATTTGAAAGCTGCGTTGGAAAAAGTTCCGAACAAAGTTTTGACTAGTCACAGAACTTTGTAGATAGCGTTTGTTACGTATACTCTTGACAATTTGTTAGAGCGAGTTATAGAACTAGGCTAAGGGCTTAGAATATATTTATCTCATTTTTATTTTGTGTTTTCTACTTAATCTTATTGGAGAGGACACGATCAGAATAAAGATAAAGTTTTTATTTTTAACCAACTTCAGAAAGAAGAGGGCGATCTACATTTTTTGAAGATCTGTCTATGAAATACTTATCGATTATTACTTTGTCAATAAGTTCTTATCTATCATCTATATGATAATGATTCCGCCGATAGACCAATCAGATTCAAATTATTTCTTGGAACAATCGCAGGATTGACTTGTGTGCTAATCAACTGTTAATTTGTTGCAGTGTATGGCGCGTGCGTTGTACGACAATATAGCCGAGTCACCGGACGAGCTGGCTTTCCGTCGTGGTGACCTGCTCACAGTGCTGGAGCAGAACACGGGGGGGAGTGAGGGCTGGTGGCTGTGCTCGCTGAGAGGCAGACAGGTAATGACCACCTAAATAGCTACCGCGCAAATTACTAAGCAGTTGCCCAGTTAGTCTTGTGACCATTTACATATATCCCCTCCGTACTTCAGAAGCCACGATTAGGCGTTGATCCTGCGCTTAATTTCTTTCCGGACGTGTCGGTTTAGCCTCTCATCACAGCATCAGTGTATGAGAGTGAGGGAATAAAGATTGCACCTGTTTCCGCACAATATGGTATCTACTTGTGCACATTATTATCTCATTCGTAGAAGAATATTATTACCTAAATGGCAAACACCATCAAAATCGTAGCTAGGCCACGCGTGCTGTAGATGTCGGGATGGTACCTACCTAACAAACCCGTCGCGGACTTACATGGCTATTGCTAGGCCATACCGAATAGGAAAGGTGATTCATCACTAGCCTTGTCAAGCGGGTTGATGATGGCCTTACTATTCAAGTTGGAATATTGAATCAGCATCGTTTGTGTTGTTTGCAAATGTTTTAGATAGGAATATTCGACGAAGCCGTTCGTTAATAATTGAGGAATTGGCAAGCGGCTTTTCCTTTCGGCCATGGTTCTTTCTGTATTTGTACTTACTGTATAAATTTCAGCGACATCCAAGTATATTACTAATGATTCGCAGTAATTATAGATAAGTACCTTCTCAACATGTATACTACGAGAAAAATAAGATTTATTCGTTCATAAAATAGTAAATAAGCGTATTATGCTTGGATATTATTTCCTGTATGCGTAATTATCTTAATGTAATGACGCATCTCACGTACACATTTGCCTACGCCAGAATCATGGGCAAAGGTAACAATACTATTGTTTTTGTGACCATTTCCGTTAGTAAGTACTAGGTACGTTACGTATCGATTTATACCAATTAATAGTTTTGAATCCAAATGTCGTTATTTTGTTTGTTATGTCACACATGCCTTCTTCTAAATGTAGTTAAGTAGGTATTTGTTTTATCGTACTTTTAAATAATAAAATGTCTTATTTTCAGGGAATATGCCCTGGGAACAGACTACGGATAGTGGCGGGCGTGTTCGATGCGAGCGGCGCGATGCAGCGGCGCCGGGCTCGTGCGCCTGCACCCGTCGCCCACCAGCCACTGCCCTCGCAACAGTCACCAGCTTTCACAAAGGTCAGAATTATTTAACGACACTGGCTTTTTTGAAGAAACAAACACTTACTTACTTAGGTGTCGATATACTTATATCGATAACATCTAATATTTAATTTCTAAACAGATCGAAGAGTGCTCACATTACGATGTGCCGCGGGCTCCGATGCCTGTACAGCGCATCGGCATGTACGACTGTCCTCGTCCGCTGGTGGACTGGTACGACGCCCCCCGCGCCCCGCGCCCCGCCAGCGCCGACTCGGCCTGCAGCGGCACGGGCTCACTAGCCTCGGCTACCTCCAGTGCTTCGGCAATTTCCGGCAGTTCGGTCCACTCGGCTGCCTCCGCCTCCAGCACTTACGACGTGCCGCGGTCACGCGCACTACCCTTGCCTTGTGATGCCGCTCTTGAAGCTCTTGATAGATTACAGGTTGGTGTTGATGATGGTGATGATAATGTTATGTACTATTCTTTCTTAATTTGTCTTTCCTTCTTCTTCTTCATTTTAAAAGATCCATTGGTTTGGATTGACATTTGTCATGCTCATTAGCAGCATGGGAAAGTTTGTCTATGTTCAGAACTTTCTAGTAACAGCTTATTCATTGTGTGCTACAGGAAGAAGCATCGGCAGCGGTGTCCCGGCTGCTGTCGTACGTGTCACCAGGCTGGAGGCGGCGCGGCGCGCTGCGTGCTCGCGTGCTGGACGTGCGCGTGGCGGGCGCGCGCCTGCGCGCTGCTCTTCACGACCTCGCTGTGTTCGCTGACGCTACACTCGCCAACGCACACGATGCACAAGACAAAGGTATGGACATGTGAACTATCTCATTGAAAATCATAACAGGAGTAACACGATAGCGAAGTTCTATTTTTTTCGGCAGTCACTCTGAAATCTGCACAATGTTACCTACTTACCAATTAACAAATAAATGTAGATTTAGATTTAAAAGAAACAATAATTGTGTAAATGTGTTTGTTATTAATTAATGATGATGAGATGATGACGAATTCGTTGTGACCAAACAACAATGACTAATACACGACGGTCATAATATGTGTAGTAGTTACGTACCTAGCTACTTTTGTAATGTAATGGATATTTTCTATAGTCAAAACGTGCCGCAGATGAATGTTGAATCATCTTAAGCTCGTTAGGTTTTTGCTGACATAACGTTTCACGTGTCTATTGTATATGCAAGCTTGCTTGTCCTGCTACAATTTCTTCAACACAACAAAGATGGAGTATAACATAACGATTAATGTTCTTGTCAATACCAGGTATCGCAGTAAAGCTACGTCCACTGGTAAAGGCGCTGAAAGACGCCGAGCGCATAACGCACGAGGCGACGAGCGCCCTGGACGCGGGCGACTGGGCGCCTGAGCGGCTGGAGCGGGAGCGGGAGCCCACGGACGGCACAGAGGACGCGCTGGACCAGCTCGTGTCCTGCGCGCGCTCGCTCACCGAAGACGTGCGGAGAGCCGCCTCCTTCATCAATGGAAATGCATCGCTGCTGTTTAGGTAATTACATTTACATAATAGTACCATCACAATTGTCACTGCTGACGGGGGCTCGTGGTTAAGTAACAGCTACTTGAGTCGATGGTGCCGACCATATTGTTAACGAGATCATTCCATGCCTCTGAAAACACATAAAGCCGGTAACCGGAGTTGAAGCCGACCCCATTGATGAAATAAAGCTAGGCAGTTTACATAATCTCATTCACCTACTTTTTCTCAAAATATTTTATGTGCTGTAACTTTACGATGTTATTAATTTCAGGCGATCACCGGCAGTGACAGTGCCGGAACACGAATGGACGGAGGAGTATGACTATGTAAGACTGGAGTCCCGCACGGCGGTGGGACGACGCAACGCAGAGATCAGGGCTGCATTACCAGACAAACTCAGGGCTTCCTTCGACGCGCTCGTCAGAGACGCCGATCATGCTGGCGAGGTGAGATTTCTGATTGTCTATCTATCTATATACCTATGTAATATATAAAATAATCTGCAAACAAAATAATAGGATTCTCTCTCTCAACAGTCTGGCCAATAGGCGGCGAAATGTGGGTGAATAGGCTCGTAATAATAGAGTTCATACCACTTCTGCAGGTGTTATTCAATGTGTTGATAAACAAAAGCATTGTTTCCCCGTGTCTGATGGCACATAGTTTCAAAGCAATAGTTAAGTTGTATTACAAGTATCAGTAGCATTACAATAACGAATGTATCGTTATTCAGGTGAGCGCAGTAGCGGCGGCGACGCGCTTGCCGGCGGACGACCGGCAGCTGGCCGCGTTCTACGCCGCGCAGGCCGCCACGTACGGCGCGCACCTGGCCACGGCCGTCGACGCCTTCCTGCGCACCATCGACATGGGCCAGCCGCCCGACGTGTTCCTCGCGCACGGCAAGTTCGTCGTGCTCAGTGCGCACCGCATCGTGCATGTCGGCGACACAGTACATAGGTAAATACCTAAACAATTCTGATCAAATGCTTCTAAGTCTGCAGGCTAGATCTACGTAAACGTAGTATAAGTAATTAGCTTTCATGAATCATGATACATCTGAGTTGTCAATTTGTTAACACGAAAACTTAATATGTACCTATAGAGTTTAAAATACCAATATATCTTATCGTATTTCGTTTTTGTTTATTAGGAGCGCCCGACACGCAGGATTGAAAACCCAAGCGTTGAGATGTTCGGACGCACTGTCAGACGCGTTAGCGGCAACCGTGGCGAAGACCAAGGCCGCGGCGCAGCAGTTCCCGTGCGCGAGCGCCGTGAGCGACATGGGCGCGGCGGCGCGGGCGCTGGCGGCGCGCGCGGGCGAGCTGCGGCGCGTGCTGGTGCGCGCGGCCGACCCACCGCCTCCGGCCGACGCGCCGCCCACGCCGGCCACGCCCGTGCCGCCGTCGGCGCCGGGCACGCCGCTCACACCGCTGGCCGCGCCGGCCGCCGCCCTGGCCGCGCTGCAGATCTAGTCGCGGGCAGGCCGCCGCCAGTGGTTCAGTTAGCCTCGCCCGGCCGGGCGAGCGCAGTAGACGCGCTAGGCCGCCGGCGTCCGCTGCGCCTCGAAGTGAGATCGGGCCGCGCGGACGTCTCCGTGGCACCCCTACGAGTGTAGCATAACCAAAGAAGCCGAGATAGGTCGCGCGACACCTATCGGCGTAGACTGCCGGTGTGACGAGTTGACGCAGAGTTTCTATTTAAATGTTAGTATTTATACTTTTACGATAAATCGAAGGCTGCTACTAGGACTTTTTGTTTGTGAAGCGTTTCGCCGCGAACTGTCAGGGAGAGTTAAAAGTTGCTGGATGCTCATATTGCCGTAGTGAGTTGAGTTGTCCGTCCAGTTTTATACAATTTTGCAACAGTTTAGAAACTATTTATTTGTGAGTGAAATTGAATGTTCTGTCGAGATGTAAAGACTTTTAATTTACCAAGTTTTATGTGGTAAGTTTTTGTTACTTTTAAACCCTGTGAAATGTATGAAAAGGATGCAAGCAATTAAGCAACAATAACCGTGTGATCATACGGTAAAGCCTGTGCTAAGTAAACGAAATGCTGTTGCGATGTGTCATCGCTTGCCGCTAGCACAGCTGTGTCGGCCAAACGTGTTTGAAATTTTAGACAGCTCTTATCTCGACAGAGAAATTATAATAGAAATTAATGTGCTAACATTATCATGCCTAGAAGCACTGTTGAGATATTTAATTGGACCATACGTGTAGGACGACGGCTGCCATTAGCCTAATCACGTGTGAGTCAAATGATACTAGCCATAATAAGAACATGTCGTACGTCGCATAAATGAATTTAACAGTGACAATATTATTTAACTATGAATGTGTTGTATTAAATGTATTGTTTGTATGTTCCTTGAAAATGGCTCAAGTGATGATACGACTGTTCAGTAGGTTGTCGCGTTCCTGACGTCGTGAGTTGGTCGTAGGTACATCGTACGTCAGTATCGTTTACAGTCGAGTGTTTCAACCAAGCAATATGCTCAATTATACTAAATTATGTTAAAGCTCACCTTTATGCCTAACTGTGGCTTGTCATTACTTACCGCAATAGCGTTACTGTATGTACGTACCTACATTTTGTACTTTAAACATATGACACTAGTAGATAGACGTAGGGTATGATATCAATGTAAAAAGCATGTTGTATATTAGCGATGTGTAATATATTTTAGACGTTGTAGTTTAGTTAGGTATAGATGAAATTGTACAAATGCATATTAATAATTTTAATATTGAATTATAATTTAATCATCCTGTAAAACGCAATCAAGTAAAATATACAAAATTTTCGTATCTAATTTGACTCTTATTTAATTATCCCTCCCTCCCTTTCTTTACATTTTAAGGTAACTAAACGTGTGAAAAAGAGCTAGGTAAGGTTTTACCTGAACGTTATATATTTACAAATCTGCTGATGTAATAGATGGACACGGCAATAGTATAATATATCTAGTAGATACATTGGAAAACAACGGAATATATAATATACTTATTTTCAAATAATTTCATTAAAAGTCTCCACTACTGTAAGACCGCAACTGAGTAAAGCGTCTTAAGGAGTTATGCCAGAAACCCTCGTACCCAAATACCTCAAATTATGTCAGAGTAATATTATACTACATTAAAATAAAATAAAAAGGAAATTGAGCATAAATTAAACAGTCTTATCACATTCAGAATTCACTATATTTTTTACAATTATCTTCTCTAACAACAGATTCGCTTAAGTTACCGTACAATACGGAGTAGTTATAAAAATATTTCTTAAACATACAAAATTACTGTTTAGAAATATAATAAAACTTATGTCTCAATCTCGATCCATTGTACTCATCGTGTATGTAAAAGTAACGTTACCACTGCGTTTGCGTTTTTTAAATATTAGTTTGGACTTGATACATACGCATAAAAATACAACAGTTATTCAACCAGCTACGTAATTAACGTTTAAAAAAAACTTCAATACTATTGCATTAACAAACTAATGTTGCAATTTAAATGATGATTTTTCTGCTTATCTGATTTTGATAATTTCATTGCATCTGATAAGGTAGTAAGTACTGCCACCTGCGATCGTTTGAATCTTTGAACCTTACCTGTGAAGGCTTGCGAGCGGTGTGTTCAGGTGGCGTGGTAGTGGTGCACGTAGAGCTGCGCCGGCGTCTCGCGGGCGGGGTAGGCCAGCGCGGGGTGCGCGGGGGGCAGCTTCATCTCTGCAGCGACGGCCTCGAGCCGCGCCGCCCGCAGACGCAACGATCTCTCAATAGCTAAAGTTTCGCGTTCCGCAGCATCGGCTTGTAGTAACTCTTCCAGCCGTTGTCTTTTTAACTGTAAATTTAATAATATTACATCCATACTAATGTTATAAATGTGAAAGTAACTCTGTCTGTATGTCAAATCTGGATGTGTTAACCACTGGACGGATTTTGATGAAATTTGGCATGTAAAAAGTTTAAGACCCGAGAAAGGACATATGCTACTTAACGCGGGCGAAGCCGCGAGTAAATCTACTTCAGGATATAGGTTTTAATAAGGTATATTATGTACTTCAATCTTACCTTTGCAATCTCCATCTTTTGGTTTAATAATTCAAGTTTTAACTTGACTACTTCCTTATTTTCAAACTCACTAATTGGACCTGTAAAAAACACAAATGCTGGTTTAAATTTTATTAGCTTTAGTTAGAATACTCGGATAACATTCAAGAAAATGCACATTCAGAATTAGAAATAAATCTATTTTGTTGTTGCAATACTACCTATGAAGGAAGGATGACATTTAAAGCAATAACTTAAGTACAAAAACAATTATTTTGTTTACAATATTGTCAGCAGTGCAATAGCAGTCAAAATCAGTTGGACTAAATAAAGGTTTCCTTGACATTTTATATAACATAACAGGAAGGCAGACATAGAGTGCACCCACATTTCGCCAATTATATTAGGGCGACTTTATTGCCACAACCGGGCACAATTCCACACTCCGTGCTGCTACTGGAACTTAACTAATAGAAAAATTCAGTGACATTGCTCGAACTGGGATTCGAACCCAGGACCTCAGCAGGCACGCTCAGCAACTACTACACAAACGAAGCAGTCGGTAGGTATTTTTTTATTCATTTAAAATGAAGTGTAGTAAAATATCATATTTAAAAAAAAGGTAAAAGTACTTACTTAAACCTACATTACTGTGAAGAACAGTACTTAAAGGATCTAGGGAAGTGTTAACTTCACTGTTTGACTTATCGTCTTGCTCTATGTGATCGTCGACGTCATCATCATTGTCTGCGTCCAAACTGCTTCTGTACTCAAATAACGGTTCGGACTTTATTTTCTGAAATTGAGAATTTATAAATAAATACATTTTATTTTCCTAGAATAAGCTAGCTAAAAGATTTGAGTTGAATTTTTGCACATAATTTCTTAATGACATAATATTAACTACTAGCCTACGCCTTAATCCAGGGTAGCAGCTCCCTTCATATGAAATTTCATGAAAATCGGTCTAGCCGTTTGGGCCTGAAGAGGTGACAAACATACAAACACACTCACAAACTTTCGCCTTTATAATATTAGTGTGATCAGTTTACTAGTTGCTCAGTTCAAAATATCATTCTTATGGATAAAAACCCGAAAGAATCTCCTAAGGTTTAATAAGGCTTTTAAATAAGAATATTTAAGTAGTATGAATACGAATTTAAAAATAAATGTAACAATAGTGCTTACTTTACCAGAATCTTCTGAGTCGTGTTGTTTTCTACCAAATTCTTTAAAGTAATTCTTTATATTGTCACTTTTGACTAATTTCTTCATATTTCCAAATTTTGTTCGCAGCACTTTAGTTGTACGTTTTTCAGGGCTTAATTTGTTGTAGGAATTTGTTATCTGAAAAATACAATAATATAATATCAATTAAACATTAATATAACTTATTTATCAGTGACAGAATGTTACCTAGTGAAAAAAAAAATGTGAACTAATCACAGAAAATTTAAGTCTGAGTGATAATTACCCTAGCCCAAGCTCGGTTTTTAATTGTATTGATGCCAGATGTAGTGGCCTTTGAAAACACAATGTTTTTCTCTTGCCTTACACACTGTAGCAGTAGATTACATTCTTCTGGCCTAAAATTAATGGATCGGTTACTGGACCTGAAGAAAAACAGATTGATTTAATCAGTATAAGTTAATATAGCAAGCACTTATTTAAATATCACTAAAACTTTTCGCTCATATTTACCTGCCTTTTTTCCCCTCACCATCTGCAGAAGGACAAACATATTAATTTCTATAGGTGTACAATGTTTATACAGATACAGATATGTTTTATTCTTAAATCTATAAGCACCACTGCAATCATTTTAAAAGAATAGGCACCATACAATATTATTTCCAAGTTTTAAAACTTAGCTCAAATCTAAGTCATGTACATAATTAGCATTGAAACAAACCTAAAGAAGATGCATCAGAGTCCCTATCTTCATTGTCATTCCACAATTCTTCAGTTTTGGATTCTTTCTGAATTTTAGACTCTGAAATTATATAAGAGGAGATTTAGTATACTAGACAGACAAAATCTCCTAGCTATTTCATACACATATCTAACTAATTAGCTGGCAGAGTGTGCTGCAAGTAACATAAATAGCTCTAATTATATTATTTGTTCTTTTATTAACAGAAGTTAGAGTTAGATATCAGAGAATATGCATTACCGTTTACATCCATATCGGATTCCACAGGTTCCTCTACAAAAGTTGAAGTGTTCTCTGCTTCATACAGCATAGATACCATTTGCCTATTCACCTCATCAAACTCACTGGTATTTAATTGCATCAAATTATTTGAGGTTTTCCTTGCATGTTTCTTTAAATTGTCCCATTTGATTTTCAAAGAGTCTGAACTTCTCACATGTTTAAAACCCTGTCTATTGAATATTCTAGATACTTTGACCCATGCAGCCTCTTTTGCATGACTAGCAGCGGCACCAGTGGATTTGTTACAAATTATAGATTTATATTTTTCAACTATTTTCAGTAATACTTTTACTTCTTCTTTACTAAATGTAGGGCTCCTATGTCGACTGTAAATGAAAACGCTTGGTAAAATTAGTGTATTTTGTTTACAATCTTTTATAGTTTTAATTTTTAATCGCAATAAAGTGCGAGATAAGTTTGTATTTGTACGGCAATCAAATTACCCACATCTTTAGACTAACTTACAAAAAAACGGGAGCTAACGGTTTATCATTCTGACTGTCATCTTCCATTTCTAAAATAGACGAGGTATTTTAGGACAATGTTTTATTTAGTATTCAATTGTATTTAACTATTTCGATTTATAAACTGGATTCAGGATTGAGAATTTCAGATAAAACTAAAATTGTACTGTTTTTGTTTTGACATTTGACACAAATGACAGTGACGTAGAGTATTTTTCATTTTAAATTTCTGGCATTAGAAGCAGTAGGAACATAGCCTTTTGGTAACAATCTTGTTATATGCTAAGCCTTGAGCGTTACCTGAATATTTCAGGACGAATGAAGCAATGTCACAATTTGAGGTTATGTTAGACGAATAATCTTTAATTTGAAGAAAAACAAGTTTAAGCGAAAACCAAGATAAAGGTTAGGTATATTTTATTTATGATCAAAATATACATGTTTTAGGTCATTCGACTGCTGACTGACATAGGATCTCCAGCCTTCCGTATCTGGATAATTTAATACGCAACATGAACCAATATGGCGCTGTAGAAATCTAAAGCAATAAACATAGCTCACGTAAAAAATCTGACACGCTCCTTACGACTGATAATAATTTACGTAAAGATAGTGGTTGATCTGGTAAAGTGGATGCATTAACCTCGTGTTCATTATTATTAACCTATGCTTAGTGAGATATGAAGGAAGCGATACTAGCTATTATAACCTTCGTATGTAGCGTAATTTTAGTTTTTGTCTTTGTGTTATTTTGTAAGTAGCCCAATATGCTTAACATTTAAATGAATCACTAAATAATAAAGATATTGCAGTGATGTATGTGAACGTTGAGGATAAGGTGATAAAGTATGTGGTTTTCTTTGTTCCAGGTTGGTACATTGTTTGGAAGTGTTGTTTGTCCAAATTCCGTTTTGTGCGTGAGCTGCTAGGTGGGATGTCAGATAGCCCCCCGGCATCTGAAATCAGGCAGCCAAGTAAAAGTAGGAAAATTCGGCGAGAATAATTTTACCAGTAAGTATTATTCTCATTTTTCTTTGTTATGAGATGTGTCAACAGTAAACAACCTCTCCACTTACTCTGATACTGGTGGTGATACTGGTCATATCTAAAAGACCAACTGAATGCAGCCAACTAACCAACTTTTAAATATTAAAATTTTATATAGATCAATAAAATCAATGTTAAAATGGTACTTCAATGCTTTTTTCAGAACTTAAAATGAACATCCGGTGTGCACGGCCTAGTGATCTGATGAACATGCAGCACTGCAATTTGCTTTGCTTGCCAGAGAACTATCAAATGAAGTACTATTTCTATCATGGTCTCTCATGGCCCCAGCTCAGTTATGTAGCTGAGGATGAAAAGGGACACATAGTTGGTAAGTAGTTTGACACCAATGTGTGGTGGATGAACAGAAACCCAATGACAAATAGGTAATTGGAAATTATAGAAGAATCTTAAAATTCTATCTGAATATATTATAATTATTGGAAGTTTATTTTGCATCATATGGTTCTTCAGCTAAAGGTGTTTATGAATTAAAGTGTAGAAGCTAATTTTGTTGATGATAAAACTTAGGCCATCTTTAAATTTTTTCCATTCATTTTTTCCCATAGGTATTTTCAGATATTTTTAAAGACTTTGCCATATTATTATTAAATATTTTGTTTTCCCCAGGTTATGTACTTGCTAAAATGGAAGAAGATGGTGAAGACAACCGCCATGGACACATTACCTCCCTGGCTGTAAAACGATCTCACCGTCGCCTTGGTCTTGCACAAAAACTTATGAATCAAGCTTCACTTGCAATGGTGGAGTGTTTTCAGGTACTATGATCTTATAAAATGTTTTTGAGTTTTTTTTAGTTAATTCTAAATTTGATCTTGTTTATATAACTTGCATACTAATGATATTATGTAATACATTTTCAGGCTAAATATGTATCACTACATGTAAGAAAAAGCAATAGAGCAGCACTGAACTTATACACCAACAGTCTGGGATTTAAAATACTGGAGATTGAGCCTAAGTACTATGCTGATGGTGAGGATGCATACTCCATGATGCGGGACCTTAGTGCCTTTGCAGAGACCAAACCTGAACCCCAGCCAACAGAGAACTTGGAAATCAAATCAGAATCTGCAGTCATATCACAGTGCTGATTGACATTGTAAATAAAGCATTTAACAGTAATTTTAATGAAGTTGTTTTATTGTTATTAGTTTTTGCAACATTGTTTCCTTATGTTAGTAATTAAAAGTATGTATTGTCAAGATGTGTAAAAACCTTTTTGCTACTCTAAAGGTTTTCTGACATCGTTACATGGGCTTTATTCATCAACTATGTAGATATACGTCGCGCTTGTTTCCCAGTGGTAGGCAGAGACTACGGATTTTGAGTGCTAAGGTATTCTCTGTAATTCTGTAACTGAGGGCAAGCATATTTTTTGACACTGATTATGATTATAATATATTTAATAGTAATTGCTTTCCAAAGGAAAATAAGAATATATAAAATATGCATGGACATCCAATGTGTTCTTTTGGTAACTGGGAAGTCTGCTAATATTAGGCTCACCCCCAATATGCTCTATACCCAGGGCCGGATTGTCCATTAGGCAGAATATACAACTACTTTTATCCTAAATGTATTAAACCTAATAAAGACTGCCTAGTTTTCATATAGGTATTTCAACTAGTTTTTGCCTTCGTGAAGGCGCCTGTAAAGGGGTTACCCTGAGACGTGTATTGCCTAGGAACCCCAACATGGTTAATCCAGCCCTGTCTTCACCATGTTACTGTTCAAGTGCACATAGCTCTCATCACTGGGTGTTGCTGATGGGTCTATTTATACAAGTTCCAATGGGTTCATAATGAAGAAGAGTACATGGTGTCTGCAGGTCATTTCTTGACTTTAAGAAATACTCATGCAATGTAAAGAAAGCTTTATTAACATAAATTACATCCTAATAAGTATGTATACAGTATATTAAAATTATAAGTAATTAATATTAGTCATCTTCTTCAAAAAGATGATCTAATTTCAATGCCAACTTCTTTTCAGTGTCTTCTGCCTTTGGAGGTTTATCCTTCTTCAATAAGTTGGTTTTCTTTTCTTTTATCTTTGATACTCCTACAACATACTCTGGCATAATAAGTTTATTACTTTTAAATACAGCTTTTTCATCTGACTTTGGTGTCTTTCTTAGAGCAGATGAAATATGGAAAGTAGGCTTTTTGAAAACACCTGTATCTTCTGAATCATGTTCCATTTCAGATTTTGCTGCCTCTTTTTCTTCCATTTCACGAATGAGTGCTAATGCTGTTGCTGTATTTGTGGAATCGGACATCTGTTCTGGTGTGACATCTGCTAAGGAGTAATATTTGTACTTTTGTGGGTTTTTTATATGGTCAGGTATTGTTTTGGCTCGTAAGCATTCACGAATGTTTGCTTCAGGCCTTTTATAAATACTTTCTCTGCCTCTAAATTGTTTCATTTCATGTTTCAGTTTCTTATATGTATATTTATCAATTGTGCCATAATCCTGGGGTGTAGCCTTGTTTGTTTTGGAAAAACTATATTCCTCTTCAGCTACTTTTAATTGATTAAACAAGCTTTTTTGCCGCTCTTGAAAAGATGACATTGTTGATGGAACTATATTCTGTAAATAAAAACAATTTTTACATTGCTAAGTGCATAAATGACAAAGAGAATTCAGTACTACTACTAAAACTCTTGTTGTAGTTGTACTTAAAAGTATTACAACAGTTTCGATAATGTACTCCAAGTACTTATTTTACTTTTTAATTCAACCACTCGGTTGTGTAACTATATTTTCTGAGAGTATGGTTAGGTTCCACGTAACCTAACCAGTCGAATAAGAAGAGCAAGAGTTAACAATTAAAATCAAAAACATACGATTACATACGGTGTAATTAAATACAACACTTAGCAGTTTGTTTAGAAAAGTACAATGCTTGGATCTCGCTTGACAGTAGACATTGACAGTTAAATTGACATTGGTGACAATATTGCTATATTGAAAAAAAAAACTAAAAATATTTTTCTATAACTATACGGTATTTTTCAGCTTAAGAATCTTCAGAAGCTATCTTAAAACTCCTAAGATGTAATAAATATAATATATACTTAAAGTACTTCCTTAATTTTCTGGACTTGCAACGATGCATAAGGGTCACAGCCGCGCGCGCCGCACGAGTAAAATAGGCGCTGGCGGCTTCGTTTGATATTGTTGCGCGCAGGCTAGTTTATGCCGTATCACTACACGCGAGAGCTAATTGCCGTATCACTACGTGCGAGAGTTTATTTTGGTTTGAACATTTTTTGTGCATCGCTTTTCTTTGTCGGTGGTGACGCGAGTAGTACCTAGTACCTACAATTACGTTTAGTGTTACTGTTACCGGCCAAACCCGATTTCAGGACAAACTAGTTTTGCCTAGGCTAAACTAGTTCTTCCTATACGCGATAGGATTAACTAGTATAGCCTAGTTCAAACTAATTTGTCCTGAGCCCGATAGGATAGACCAGTTTAGGCTAGGCCAAACTAGTTGATCCTGATATAAATACGCACACTCTAGGATAAACTAATATGGCCTAGTCCTAACATTCTAATATATCTAGAAAGTCAAAATAAATAGATAAACTGAATAAAAAACTCCGTAATTGGAAAAATAATTATTTTTATTAAACTATAATGATTCGTTGTTAAAAGTTATGGTAAATTGGTAATACGAACAATCATACTATAACAAATAATACTGTTTTTTTAATAGAACCAATAATCAAATTATGACAATTATTAAAATTGTTATTTATTTTTACATGGTGGCAATTTTTTTTTACTGTTTAGACTAGTCCATATTAGTTTATCCTAAAGTGTGAATATTTATATCAGGATCAACTAGTTTGGCCTAGCCTAAACTGGTCTATCCTATCGGGCTCAGGACAAATTAGTTTGAACTAGGCTATACTAGTTAATCCTATCGCGTATAGGAAGAACTAGTTTAGCCTAGGCAAAACTAGTTTGTCCTGAAATCGGGTTTGGCCGGTAACATTACTATTGTAACTCACTTTTTCGAGTTGATGAATATTTTTTTAATTATTTTAAAACAAAAATATTGTTATTTTTTTACTCGAAAGTACTCCTTAAGGCAAGTCGTTCTGCCGCGGGAAAACAACCAATTAAATTTCACGGTGTATATATTTACTGCTGTATGACAAATGACCGTGCTACATGCACATCATAGCGGAATATTTAAATTAAATGAAGTATCCATTACCAGCCAATATCATTAGTATAGGTAATGTTTAGAAATATGATTAAATTATATGTTGGGTTTATTTTAATGTAAATGCCACAGAATTGATTGTTCACAAATGTTGAATGTTCTTTGGCACATGTAGCCAAGACTAGAAAAAAAATAAACCTAGTTTGGTTCATTGTCAGCGATGCTGGCATAGTAGTTAAATCATGTTAATAACTAAGTTTATAACGTTTCTTCATTTATTTATTAATTAAAATTATATTATAAGTTTACAGTACTTACGACCAAAACACTTACATTTAAAATCAATAAATTCATATTATGCAGAGATGGAACTAGTTGGTTTCAAAAAAGCTTCGTAGTAGTTCAGACAGCCCTATCTAAAATATGTAAAGTCCTCACAACTAGTCACAAGTAATTTGCCCCGTGAAATCTTACTTTAAAGCCAAAAGGGATATCAAAATAAGTGGAAAAGCAGCAAAATTATTGTATTCAGTCAATCTAGTGTTATTTTTCTCATTTTGTAAGCATCTGTTTACTTCATTTGGAAAACCTTATGGAAAAATTCCTTAATAAGGTTAACTTGATAAGATCCGAGCTATGCGCTTACAGCACAGTATAAACAGACTAAACAGGTAGGTACCTTTTTGCGCTTAACAAGGATTACACTAAAATAATCATGTTTGCTGAGTAATTACCTACATAGTGGTAGTAAGTACTCGATTAGATAAAATAATGTAAATATGATCTTACACTATGCTGTTGCCTAATTTTCTACAATTTGCACTGGTCCTCTAACAAATTAATGTAGGTATTTAAGTGGACAGTAAGTGGGTATTTAGGTACTTTTTTTTACAATAAAACGTAGATGGAAATCCAAATAAGTTATATATATATATATATATATATATCCAGACCGTATTCGGCCACAGCTACTTGGGATTTTTACTGGCGCGAGCTTCGTTATAACTCTATGTTAAATTGATACGCCTGTTGTGGGAGATTTTGCAATGAAGTGCGTAGGTACTGAGGTCAAAAGCCTTCAAAATCTTATTTCTGTGTACTTCTGAGCGCGTTCCAAAGGTATTTTATTTTAAGTATTCAAATTACGAGGTGTCATTGTTTAAGATTGTTAAGTTTATGGTTTTCTATTAACGACGTCATATGCGTAGTCACAATCACTTCCTATTCACTTCATGTCTTTATCGAACTTCGACGAATTTCCAATCTTAATCATTCAAGCCGCTTTAGCATTCTTAACAATTCAAAAGAATAAAGTTTATTACAATCTTTCTTCCAATAAATATGTACTTGGAGCATTACTTACTTGTATCCAGACAAAATTTATTAGACAGGTTAACTGATAAATCGAACGTGCTTAGCCCCAGGCATGAAAAAAACATCTATTTGAAGTAGAAGTCGGCATGAAGCCGAGTAAAATAGAAGTAATCAGCGCTTATCCACCTAAGAAATAGCTGTGTCATATTTAGCTCAACTGCATATCTGCAAACTCTTAAAATATTACAAGCTTTACATAATGTTTATAAGTATCTACCTTCTAGTTGGTATTTTTTACGTGTACATAACAATAATTTATTTCTTATTTCGCTAGTATGTATGTTATTTATCTTATAACCGGAACAACCATGGTCAAACAAATGTAAACCGGAATTATTTAGCCGTTAAATTATATGATCACATTTTACAACAGTAATATAAAATGTATCAATAATATAGGAGACTAATAAGCTCCGAGATTAAAACCTCGAGCACAATGTGAACGTCCTACAATGTTATTGTTATAATTTTAAATTGCGCGTGAGTCAGTGACGGCGCTGGCGCACGCTGCGCACGCGTTTGGTGTGCTTACAACCGTCTTACCCTTCGAGTATTAATACTACAAACAAATTATACACTTACGCATGCTTACATAGTGCGTCTATAGAGGTAACGAATAGCAGGAGTAGGATTAATTTGAAGCTTGTTCTACCTCATAAGTAAAGATCAAATATTTTAATGCCTTATCTAGGTACCTACTTAGTAGAAACGACTAAGAAAGCTGACGCAACTTTTACATTTTTATTAAATATGGTTCAATACTGGCTGTTTGCAAAGAGCCACAGGACAATATTTCATCAATTGCTGTGTAGGAACCTACCAAGGGTAATAGAAAAAAATCAATCATACTGTGACGCAAAGACTTTTTGAACAATTTTCGGTTTTTCCCCTAAACACAGATATCTTAAGTGATAAACGTAGAAATTTGTACTAAAACCCCCAAGTAGTAATAAGGTTAGGTACAGTGTTTACCATATCAACGTTGTAAGCAGAGGATTCAAGGTCATTAGGTTATATGATCATAATAAAATATTTACGCGCAATTGATAATAATGACCTACCAGCTTCCTTATCTCGGAATTAATTACCTAATTTCACTAAACATGATGCTGTTAAGTATCTAAGAAATTGAGTAAGTATAATAAATTTAGCTTTTAAAAGTTAATTTTTTATAAAATACAGATATTTGAGTAATTTGGGAAATGGATTATTTTTGATAGAATTTATCTATGTGACCATGCTTTGCAGTTTGATCTGTTTTAAATACAATAAAAAATATACCAACATAGACCGTTGCGAGAGTCTGCTCTAACTTCGCAATGCAATAGAATTGGTCTAAGAAAAAATCCAAGTAAGCACCTATTATAATTACTATTATAGCGTTAAAAATAATGATAGAGGAATACTTGTTATATTCATACTCAGAGAGCATAATAGCTTAGGTAGTACCTACACAATTATTCGGTCTCTACCACCAATACTACGTGATCCAACTCGACTTACAACGACTGTTATTCACCTTACAAGACGCCATTTGGCTTTTACTAATAGAGTCCTTATACAAATTAAACAAGGAAACGATTCATTTATGTTCTTAGAAATAAATTGTTGTTGTTATGTAAATCAAGGTTGAGGTTTGTGACCAATTTTACATTGTTTGGTTACGGTGATTGCTTATGTAGTACAAGTTTGACTCTAACAGCTCTGTTACCTACATATTTACCTACCTAATTTTAATTATTCTTTTAATTCAATGTAGAGAGTTGTGGACCAAAATAAGAATCATAAATAGAAGACACATCATCAGGAGGATCCGTTGATTACCTTATAATGTGCATCATCCTGCCTCTTGGATTATTCTAGGTATGTTTCAGACGGCTTCCAGTTTTATACCTGCAGCTAGATACCAGAACTCGCCATGTAATACGATATTCCTCAGTAAGAATGCTTGTTACATCTCAGGTCTCCTTAAAATCCGGCACGACCGGGAAAGATGTACGAAAGTCAGGCTTCGACGTCCTACGGTTTAACGTGCTCGTGCCCCCTTACCATGAACTCTTAAAGCAGCACAGTTTCGAGATGCCACTACACTGCACGTAGCAGCGTTTTGCTCTCAAAACAGAAAATATCCTGCTATAAAAATTCGTGGTAAGGGGGCTGTTTGAAGCACGGAGGGGTGATGGATGTATGGATCTTGGTAGCTTTACCTTGATCTGTAATCTCGTGCGTCTGTACTTACTTAACCACACAGCACCTCTTTAAGTCTACATAATTAATTACCCAAAATCAGCTGATAGTAACAAAACAGGTTGCACAAGTTGACTTTTTCGCAAAAAATGAAAGTTTTGAGCCTAAGCAGGCCAAGTGACCCTGCAAAAATTAGCTAACTCACTAGCTAGTTAACTAGTCACTTTAAAATCGTAAATAAGACAAGTATACAAGGTGAAATGTCATAATTATAAATGCTAGACGTCGAAATTCGACCGTAATTATATCAATACGCTTTCTACGCTCCTGCTATACGTATAGGTAGACAGCTATATACTGCCTGTCCCGCTATTAATTGGCTATTAAGGTTAACAGTGCTGTATTCTCATCCGTTATGAAACGATTAGATTACTGAAAAACTATGTTTAGGTTGTATAAACCTGCATAACATAACTTCACGCCTTTATTCCCCGAAGGGGTAGGCAGAGGTACACATATAGTAACGTAATAAATAGGGGGCGAGCCTATTACCATCAACCGGGCACAAATCCAGACTCCGTGCTGCTACTGAGACTTACCTAATGGAATAAGGTCCAGTAACACTTTGCCTGACCCGGGATTCGAACCCAGGACCTCGTGCTCAACATTCGCGCTTAGCAATCACTAGACCAGCGAGGCAAACCCGCAACCTTTAAAGGTTTCTTCAGCTTCTGCACTCCTCTTTAGCTTAAAATCTAATCTACATCAATATTGTTGCATCACAATCGCTGATCATTATCTAGGTCTTGCCATACTGACTCGGTTCAAATGATTATATTTTGCTTCTCATATTTTGATATTATAAATAAGGTGGCAGATCTCAGTGACAGATATTAAGTTATCATGCAAATGTAGGTCTTTGTTGTGATAAAACTATTTAATTCACAATTAATTATTCAATACCATCAGTGACTACTTTGGAATTCTGCCCGTAGTACAGCAAAAGGCCTAACTCGCTATGTGGATAGATAATTTCATTATATTATTATCTACCTACATAATTTGTACAACGTAAGTATTGTCTGGGGAAATGTATGCAGTTGTGTACACCCTCCAGCCCTTGTGAGAAAGCATGTGTCCTTATTATATTATGCATGTAGTCGCTGGCGTAGGCTGGTACACACTTTTAGATGATAGAGCAACTCGTGGTTAATCAATCTTGCATTGTTAGCAGTACCTATATAGAAAGAGCCTTCTATTGACTTCATTAATTAAGTTTACAAGTAACTAGGCTCGCAGAATCATAATTTAATTAGATAACATCTGTTGTTCCTTATCAATAACAGTTTTGCTAGTCGTACGACAAATAAAGAGTCTACGAATTGCAGGTGAAACATCTTGATAGCTTCATGAAGCTTATAGAGAGCTACACATTTAGTCAATAA
Organism: Abrostola triplasia; assembly: GCA_946251915.1. Lineage (NCBI taxonomy): Eukaryota > Metazoa > Arthropoda > Insecta > Lepidoptera > Noctuidae > Abrostola > Abrostola triplasia. The sequence goes on from OX276433.1 coordinate 7,888,586, forward strand.
CGGGTGGTTACTATGTAAGTTGTGTAGCTACTGTTTGTTGTGATGTGTGCGCGGCGCATGCGCGCAGGCCGGGCGGCTGGCTGCCCACCGTTCGCCGGCCAACGACCACTTATCATCGGAGGTTCGGCGTGAGCGCGCCTCTCTTGTTCCGCGCAAAAATCTGCCGCTAATATTAGCATGCGAGAGCGCGAGCCCGAGCACGACTGCAAGCCACGCTCGCTCCGCTGAACGCTCGCGCGTGTTTTTCCGGGCGAGGTCGCGCAGGGCGGGCGGCGCGCGCCGGTGCGCCCCGGGCACCCTGCCTCGCAATACAATATCTACCATACACACAACAGGACGTGCTCCCAAGTGTCGACAATACTTGAACATCAGACAGTTTTTAATTTCAAACATTGTACCTATAATTGTATTTGGTGAAGTGCAGTATTGAATAAAGGTATCAGGAGAGCGCCGACTTTCATCAGGACTATGATTCACCACTGAAATGTGATCAGTTTGCTTCTGTTTGACAGATCAGCGCATATCACAACAGGTAATAAAAATTGTTTTGTTGTGCGCTAAGCTTTGGGTGGCTTTTGTTTTATCCGATTTTCAGTAAGCTTATTCAATAAAAAAATGCCCTTTAAAGTCAACAATAAGTAGTATACTGCATGTTTGTAACTATAACATCTGTGTTATTGTGTGGCAAGTATTTATGAGTGACTACAACATGAAAACCTAATTACACAGAGGTTTTATGAAAGTGTTTATCAGTTGTCGTGCTCCTTATTATCAATGACTGGTAGTCACACTTGTTGAAGCTCACTTTGTCAAAGTATTGTGTTTATTTGTAAATGCAAACCATTTTATTGATTCCCATATACGCATTGTTTGTATTTATTATATGGGTTATCATCTCTTATTAGTACTATACCGCACATTGAAGATAAAAGAATAACATCGGTAAAAAGGCAAATGATTTTTATTCATATTGATATTGAGTGTAAATATTGCACTAAAAGGGCCATTGATTTCAAATACCTATATTGTACCTATATCTGGTCAGAGGATGGGACAAAGGAATCGACTTGCACAGTGTCTTAATTATTTATATTTCCAGGTTTAAAAGTAAACATTACAACGCTATTATAAAACGTAATTAAATAATGAAGTATCGTCATAAAACTAAATTATTGAGTAACATCTGCACATACTTACTAATATTTGTGACATTCATACAGAACCCTTTTATACGCAATTCATTGAAATATTACGATAATTCGTATTTTTGAACGGTTACTCTTATTGGCAGATCTCCAAAGAGCGTAATCATTTGAATCATACTTCAAGCATCAACATTCATTCAAACGTTCCGAGAATTTATAATAACCTGTTCATGTCGCGGAATGTATTTTAAGGAAATGATCGATATTATACACGCAGGAAATATGCAGGCTGGAACAAATATAGACTTGATATCATAAGATCAAACTAGGTCTTCCATAAACTATAGGTATCTATCTACTCGTGTTATCATTTGCCTTACAAGCTTTTATTTAACTTGAAATGTTTGTATACTATAATGTTAGTTGTTTTGGTATCGGGGTCGTCTTCTAGTCGTACCTGACACAGCTGGAAATCAGTTCGAACTGTCTATAATCCTATATAAAGACCGGTATTGATTAGAATTCTGTATTTACTGAGAATAAACTGCCTACTGAAAGGCGAAAAGTTATTGAAAGAAAAACTCAGGCCTCCCTTTATTTAGTATCTCCTTAAAATTCAGAAAAGTTACGTGGGTTTTGCTAAGACGACCAATCGATTTGAGTCCCACGGAAAACCAATATTTCTGTAATATGCTGATATTTGTCTGGAGTTGTCGATTCACGGTGAAAATTTTCCTCAAAGCCAGGATATTTACTCAAAAGGTGGTGCGCAGATGAAGGGAGGGGGAAATTGACCCGCAACCTCGCGAGTTATTCAAACATAGATCAATCAATCGCAGGTGGAGCGCGTCGGAAGAGTGCAGGCAAACTAATTACAATTGAATCAATACAGCATCGGATTTCCACGTACTCTCGCCTCGGCAGAATAATGTACTACATTTTCACTGTAAACTTATAAGTTTGTACAGAACTATGAATAAATGGAGACATTGAGCCTTCAGTTATTATATTACAGTTCACTCTAGTGGAGAGTTTCAGGGATCAGGGTAAGAAGTTCTTAGTCTAATTAATATACAAAACGTGCCGTCAGCTTATCTGTAGATTCATCTAAATAAATTCCATTCGTTATAAAAGTTTAGAAGAAGCTTATCGGTTGTAAACATTACTATATTCAGCATTATACAGCACACGATGACCGTCGTGAGCATTATCAATATTATTTACTAACTAGAGTAATTATTCGGGAATCCTCGACTTTTGGTTTGAAATGGAGCACGTATTTTGCTGGTAACGCGGTATAGTCGCGAGCCTAACTAGTCTGCCGGTAGATCAATCTCAATTCTTTTCCACATGTGTGACAATATAGGGTCAAAACCCTTTGTTTATTATTAAACCAATGAAAATATTAAACGAAAACCACAAGAAAATAAGTGTAAGAGGCGAGCAGGCACAGAGAGCGTGGTCAGTAGCTATCGGCAAAGCCTTGTTATGTTGTGCTCTGTTCATATAATTAGTGCTGCGGTTTGTATTTAGATTGTACCACAAAACAACGCATAATGTTGTTTATGACACACACTAGTAACTGAAGTTATTGTTGATATTTAATGAATATGTAAAAGCGAGGGAACCGCGGCCGGTGCGCTGCCTCGATTTTTGTCTGAAGTTAGAGTTGATTGATAAATAATAGCTCGAGTAACAGCATTTATTGTTTATGTAGTGGAAGAGAAGAAAGGTAGAAAATCCTGTCAGACTTATAAACATGATTCATGGCAAAAGTTTAGGTAAATTAGGAGCTATAATCGTTCTTCTACAGAATGAGGTAAAGCTATTTTCAACTAAGTATTTTATCCACGTGTTTTCCTATAAAGTTATATTTATTTACAAGTTACATATTTGCCAATTATTTACAAATTAAAAGCAATACCTATACACAAATACAAACAATTTTAAAGCATCATGATATTGATTATATTTTCGTAAATAATTGAATAGTAGTATGCTGTAGCACGATAGGGAGGCCGAATTTAGCTTGTTTGGTAGGTAGATACTCATTGTCGTATAACGAAGTTAGTTATTCGTAAGAATGACGGAAATGTCTTATAGATTCTCAAGGGAAATCATAAAACCCCATGAGCAGACATTGTCGTCTTTCGGTCTTTACAATTTGTACATTCATATGCAATATATTACTACCATAGAGTTCAAGTTAGAGATGAGTCATTCATCAATAAGAATGAATCAATTAATTTTCCGTGTTGGTATAATTACTCGGTATGTAACTTACATATTCAAATACAAGTAAATCAATGTACATATTGATGACTGTATACTACGAAATAAACAGTACGTGTGTTACTGTAAGTGTGGGGAGCGTCATCGTAGACGAATTTATGGAAACTTGCCATGGAAAACTTTGTATTAGCTTTACGTGTCTTCTATCAAAAGTTTCCTTTCAACTAAATAAAATGATTAATATAGGGGTTTATAAACCCGGAGCGCTGAAAGCTTCTCGCAGTATGTTGTTAGATGGTCTAATGGAAAGGTGACCGACCTGTGCTGACAAAAGTTCGAGTGAGTACCTTAGTTTTTATGATCTGTAATGAGAGGAACTTATTCCTTGTGTACGTTCGCTATAAGCTATCTTACTGGATTGTGACCAGAACAAAAGTGCTATAACATGGACTGTGGATTGTGTCTTGGGTATGCCAACAAACTTCGTGATTTGAGAAGCTTTATATATATAGCTTTATATATATAGACAAATGTAACTAGCACTAAATAAATTAATACGTACCTCGTCAGAAGAAGTATTAAAAGTTTTTTCAAAGAGAAAAGGTAATAAAAGTGTAAGGTTTAATAATATTGGTTTAGCGTTGTATAAAAAGGTTAGAGATGGGCAATGCTATCAAAACAGCTTTTATTACTGTAATACAAAATGTTTTCTTCTCATTAACTGAAGCGATATTGTAATTTAACCTTAACTGAAACTAGACTTGAAATATTTTTCTGCTTCTTATTTGTGATGAGTATTCCTGCACATGGAAACATTAAACGATTTTTTTAAATTAACGTTATATTTTCTGATTCTACAATTAATCTCATTTTAAGTTCGTATGCACTATGTGGGTGTACAACAAAAGTATAAAGCTTCTCATGTATTCTGCATCGTTATATGAATAGTCGGCTAAAATAGGCGTATTTACTGTGTTTTTACGTAATGTTTATTCGGAAGTCCGTTTACTTAGCACATTACATTATTGGGCATTTGATATTGAAACAAAATTATTGATGTTCACACGTATCTAGTACATGCTCGTTAGGATGATTCACGTTATGTTTATAGCTGAGGCGTGAATTTTTTTCACAGATCTGTATCATACAGATACTTCAGAATATTGACCTTCTAGTTTTATTACCATTTTTACGCCCAAACAGATCTAGTATCGCGCAAAACTAGCCGTAAATTGATGTTACGACGTTGTACTCTCATGATTCGAATTTTAAATAAGCTCTTACCGATGCTAGCCATAAACAAAGAAATGAGTAACGAAAATGACACATCGTTCTAAAAATTGCAAGTAAATTAAAAACAAATATATTTTACGTACACTTTATGGCCAGTCATTCGTAACATTGGCAGTAACGACAGGGTTAGTTTCTGAATATGGTTATCGGTAATATAACCTCGTTTATAAAGATGTCGCGCACGTCATTCTATGTATTTGGTCTTAAAGGATTCTGAATAACTTAACGATCTCCTTGTCCATAAAAACTATTAAATAATTTTCCATATTTACATTTTGATGTCAAACCCATTTTATAATTGTTAGATTTTGGAAATGTGGGTTGTATGACGGTGGGCTTAGGTTGACTGCTTTACACATTACATTACTTTACACATTACACATATTTTTTCTATATCAATGGCTTTACATTATAATTATAATTTTAGTGCCTAGTCAAGCGACATGACAGGAGAGTTGGCAAAGCGGCGCCACGGAGAGAGAGGTCGCGAGAAGGTCGTGGGTTCAAATCCAGCTCGGGTCTACCATTATTCAAATTCCTTTATCAATTTGGACCAAGTGTGATGTTTATAAATCAATTAAAATTGGTTCCAAAAACTGGCTACGTAGTCATAGTTTTCTTTGAGTTTGCTACGAAGGACCCATTCGTAAATATACCATTACAAAATAATACAATAATTTTATATAAATATCACAAAACTACTATTATAATAATTACTAATGCTATTTTTTAGAGTAATTTTCCGGGAGTACCTACACCGATTTATTTATCGAGTTAATTACAAAGTTACATACGTACTTTCCTCATATCCTATTATAGGTATTACTTAATGTATGTAATAATGAAGTTGAACTGTAATTAATCATACAACTAATATCGTGTGCTCACTGTTGCCAAATTTCTCGATATGCTGACGCAGGGTTTTTGGTAAAAGCGATGTACACTTGACCCAGTTGGGTGTACCCGTAAGTAGGGCAGCGCCGGGCAGGCCGGGGCCGCCCTGGCGTAGCCCGGCAGCCCGTGCCCACGACATAAGCTTCACAAACAGAGTTCTATTATTGTACTTATTGAGCCACAAAATCCATACTAACTAATATTATGAATACGAGAGTAAACTGCTGCCAGTAACTTTACCGGTATAACTAGTTTGAAGGAGCCTTTCATCCCGGAAAACCTGCAGAAAACTCTTCCACGTGACGGATCGTGAGCGATAGCTGGTCAAATAAAGCAATATTGTCGCGAAGTTAGGGATAAATGAAAGGAAAATTATTAAAGCCACGTGTTGCGACGTGGCTTTGAAGTTTGAAAAGCACTGCGGAACTTTCCTTATTTTCATTTATAACGTAAAGTAAAGCAAATAATTTCAAAGCAATTGTATGTCTTCTTAGAATCATACTTTGAATTTTGTGATTGCGAAATATTTATTCACCGTGTCCTTTAGATGTTTTGTCAAATCGGAAGTCTCTGTTCCGATATTCGGTACCTACTGTATTTGATTGAAGCTCCAAATATGTAGAGATGTTAAAAAATCTGTGTTATGTTAACTAACCGTTACGGTAACTATTACGTGTTATTTGTACGTGTTCCGTTACAGAGGCTTTGAGGTGGAGTAATGAATCGGTTGATAACATTTAAATGGCGCGGTTCTGCGACGGAAGTGGGTTTGCATTATTTATTGAAATCATACCTGTTAAACTTTCATTCTCAATGTTGTTTACATAAACACGAGCAGAGATTTATAATGTTAACTAGTTGGTTAGTTTCCGGTATTGAAAATGCGCTGTTGTATCAATAGAGCGGATAAAGGCACCTAAGAGAATATTTTTACAATTTTACTAGAGTTTTGATTTTTGATGCGCTGGTAAACAACCAGCATTCCGCTAATACCATCAATGTAATTGAAGCTAGTATATTACTAGGACTATTACATTAACAGTACCAACCTACAGTGTTTCAGTTCCATATTAAATCTAACTATTCCTTCGTAGAAAAATACAATGATTTGAAACAAACCGTGAATACTTTTTTGACAGACAACGCTCAATACGATCATATGTATTCTTCCTATTTGGAACCAACTTTAACGCTTCGTACAATGGATTACTTAGCACACACGCTGCTGTTGGCAGGTCTCATCTATAATTTCAATGTCAAACTCCGTAAAAATGTGTTATTACGAAACCCACAGCCGTTTGAACAAATAGCATTCGGAGCTGAAAATAATGATATTTGTTCGCCTTTGTGCAGTTAATGTGTAAATATTGTAAGAACTGTGCTGTGACCTTTACTCAGTCACTCCAAGTCATTCACATCATTGTAGTGAGTAGGCTCGTAACAATAAAATTGTAAATGATATAAGCAATACTTTGTCATTTTACCATGTAGTGTAGTATAAAATACAGTGGATTCGACAGTCGATCGTATGGATGTGTATAATGCATTTTAGCGTTGTGCACTTCACCTAGAATTTACTTTGCCAAATATCAGACTCATCCGTGAGCGCAACTTTTTTAAAATGTGATCAAACGCTGTAATATACGTACCTAGTAGAATCACTCCGCGACATCGTGAGCTTGATTTTTTTTATTGTTTCCCGGAATGTTCCCACCCTAAATGTTGGTGAAACTATTTATGATATCGATGGACAGTTTTTCAACCCTTACATAGAAAAATTCAAACTGCTTTGTTTATTAAATATTAGATGGATATTCTAATCTCTGAGGATCGTCTCAGTTCGGGAGGACTTTGCCATTTAATGGAATATTCTATTCCACAAGCTCGATCTCTAGCACGTGTAGCATACACTCAGATTGAATACGTCTCTAGAGAGTTTATCTCATTAAGACTGCACGTAATTTCTCCCTGAAAGGATTTATTCTTAATAACGTTGTATAAGGGGCTGATGCTCAAATGTTATTATATTTATATACTTAGTGCCCATACAGCCTATACGCTACCACAAAGGAAATAAAACTGGTTTATTATTACATTGATAAATAGCGATACCGATTTCCTGAGTTTAATATATTAGTACCTCATTACTAGATTTCTGTTTAACTACTAAAATGTAACTAAATTTCGCTTAAATTTAACAAAAATCGGTAAATGGGAGACCATTATTAAATTGTGTGGTCGGCAGTCGTCCAATCGTGTTTGCATATGGGCGGCGGGCGCAGTATACGGTGCGCCGGAGTCGATTCACTGCACATCCATTTCCGCATGTCGCAGCCGCGTTCTATTTCAGAGACACTCTTGCGCCAATCTGCCATGTTCCTTCTTTTACATTTAAATGCGACATAAGCCTAGATAATTGACGGCTTTAACATTGTAGATATAATTTACTTCACATTGTATTTTAATAGCCTTTCCTACCGAGTAAAATATACTCACGCGCCTCCATACTGAAAAATAGAAATTGTTCATGTTTTTGTAATAACGTGCATTAAATCGATTTTACTTGATGTAGAAGACTCGGGTACATGAGAGTTAGTTTTTACTGGCACCATCATCATCAGCCCCTTGCAGTCTACTGCACTGGCAAAATAAACAGGTCAAATATAAATCAACCCTTGTTTTAGAGAACTTGTATATATAGAAATGTCCCTGAAAGCTAAAGCCATACAGGTAACTTCATTTTTACATAAATCTCATCTCACTTGTAATTTCTGAAGGCTTAGGAGAAAGTGTTTTTCTCTGGAGTCTATACACCCAAATTTTGCTATTCCTTTAGCCCATATAATCTGTTTATAGAAGCGAGGGTTAAGCCAGAACAAAATATGAATTTACAAAATAAATAACATAATACTATATCACATATCCTGTCGATGAATTAAAATGAGATGGTTTAATTAAGACGCCTTGACTTAGCCGCGAGGCCGCCACTCACTGTACTACAAGCCATAGTTAGGCAATACATAGGATCCACGCATGGCGGGTGCTGAGGGCGTTACCCGAGCGTGGCAATCATATTAACTTTAATACAAAAATAATAATTTAAAAATGTACAAAAAATGCATTGTGCACGAGAGAGAGTATAAATATATAGTTATTTACCATATGTACTCAGTGGATATTTAGGTACATTATTGAACAGTATTCTTGTCTGTCTGTACATTTGTTTTTTTCAGTAGGCCTTGTTTATTTCAAACACACAAAACATGATTTAATCTTTTTTGTTTAAACTTTATAGCAAGATGTTTTAACTCGACATAATCTGCTTACTTTGATCTTAGCGCTAAAGAGAAAATTAAACTCTATTTGAGAGTATATTTTTTATATAGATTGTGTTACAAGGATCCGTTCCACAAAGTACAAAAGAAGTTATTATCCTTTTGACAAGGTAAAGCCTTTATTCTAAAAGCTCCTTGTTGCTTGTTAATACCTGTACCTTACAAATACTATACTTAGATAGAAGAAATGAAAGTTACCAAGAAAATTTCATTACAGTAAGTATCTGCGAGATTTTCCAAGCGTAAATTCTAACATGTTCCTTTCATATTCAGTGTGAGTCTATCTATATAGCCGTGTATACAGTGCCCCGAGGGAAGGAATTATTTTCCAAGAAAACGCCTCTATGCTTGCAAGTTTCTTGTTAAACATTTTCGCATCGTAAGAGATAGATTGTATGAATTTGTCTGCAAACATTTATTGGATGAAACGCTATCTTTAAAGGCACTTGCTAGATCTAGTTAAAGCTAATGAACCTGTTTATTTACTAGCATCATAACTTTAAAACCTATCAATAGTATACATACAAAAATTCAAACTACTAGTATTAGTACTACTCAAATATATGTACTCACTTATATAGGTTTCTATAGGAAAATTTGGATTTAATTTTTTTTGTTATTACTGTAAACCATACTTAGGAGAAATATTAGAATAATTTATTATTCTTAATACCATCAACCTGTTATTATCGTACAGGCGTATCTAATATTGTGCTTTCGTAACATTGCACCAATGGATTACTGTCTCTAAATATAGGGCAATTCCAGCTCACGTCGGCTATGCGAATGTATGTGGGTTAGCGGGGGCATCACAAATAACCGTGCTCTATCGTAAAATGTCCCTACGTTTCGACATTAACTGCATTATGTTTCTAGCGATGTAGGAAGTTGATCCGCTGCTCCAGTTGTGCAACTTAAGAGAAATAGATTGGGGAGTTTGATGACAAAATATTTCCAGGAGTCGTCGCAAGAATATTATAATTATTATTATTTCAGCCATGATCGTCCCACTGCAGGGCAAAGGCCTCTCGTTCCTTCCTCCATTTCTCTCGGTTGTGAGCTGCAATATTATAATAATAAAAAAATAAAAAATATTTCAGACATAGTCCATAGTAGAGTTAGTAACAATTATAAAAACATCGACTCTCTTGCAAATCAAATATGTTTGTTTCAAATAAAAACTTGAATGACGAAAATATTTTGAGTAATACACGGATAAATGCTTTGCATATACTCGTACATTATATCGAAAAGAAAACCTCTTGTAAATCAATAGATAAGTAATAATAGATAGATCACGTTCGGCTCATCTAACTATTAGCTCGACAACACTTTGATAAGATTGCTTACCTCATAATTAACACTGGGGAATCAGCTTGTTAATATTTGTATCAAGGTTCCAATGGAGAGTAAAACCTACATTGTATTTACTGCTTCAACAGTTGATGGTATCACACCCTGGGTAATCCTCTAGCAGAATCTGACGGGCCAATTATTTCCACGGCTTGAACCCATGTTGATACGATAGAAAAAGAAGACTTCAACACAATGCCGAATCAGTTTTGTAAAACGTTGAAGGGTGCAAAATATTTAACGGGCGTGTATACTCAGTACGAAAGATTGTTTATTTATTAAAACACTTGCGAGAAGCGTGATCGTCTTCAGAAGCGTTTCAATGTGTATTTTTGTTTACGCGTTAGGGAATGCGCGAGGTGACGCATAACCACCGTTTACGCCCGTTTCGCAAAACGGACGCGGCGACGCGCGCTCTTGCTGCAGGAATTTACTTTACAAAGTCAATTGTTCCGCGCTAGGCAGGGCATACTTCAGTAACTTAATCTGCTAACTTATTGCAAATTCTGATTGCTAATTTAATTGGCGAGTTGCTAATTGGCAGACAGCTGCCAGTTTCCGTGGGATTTGATATCGAGTTCCTCTATTCCGATAGTTGGTACTGTTGTGTAATTAAATTATAGCCTTACAGGCTGAATTAAATTCCATCATAAGTCTTACAACAGTTTATGCAGTTTTGACATTTTTCTAGCATGTTCGAAACTTGAAATGGTTTCGATATAACCAATAGAGAAAATCAATACAAATTGCCTTTACGTATGGTTATGTTGCGCTTAACCTTTAAGTAAACAGTGCCTTTTGTTACTGCTTACAGTACCCAATATTTCCCTGAAAAAGGGACATAGGTAGGTACCTAAGTATATTTGTGAACACATGTCTTACTATTAATTCATTTACCAAAGTAGGTATTCAATGTAGTTGCTAACGTAGGTGTGCTGTGAGAATAGTTGTCTTTATTGCACTAAGAATTTGCTTAGGGAGAAGGGTAGTATAAAGTAACGAGCTCATTAGCAAAGTGGATCGCGGTGCGATGACCCACAAGTGCACCGCACCGATACTAGATCACTGCATTTTTAATAAAACAACGTCCAACGGCCGTTGGAAGCCTGAGTTAGATTATTGAGTTTTAAAAAGCCGAGTGGTAGTTACAATTTAAATAAAGAAGATTAATTCTACAAACAATCCGTGGTTTGTTTATTTTATAACAAAAACCAGCCACAATCATCTGCCCTTGGCTGAGTATTTAACACATAAGATGATTTGTAATACACACTGAGTAATAATGATCTTTATATAGTGCTGATATATGCTCATACAGGATACAATACGTGGCATTAACAGCACGATAAGTAGCGCTACTTAGCGTCTTGCACAAGGAAGGACTCGAAAGGAACACAATAAAGTAACGATACCGTTAAACAGCTTGTGGTTGTATAATTATGTACGCATATTTACAATGTATAATTTACACAGGCACAATACTATAGAGTATCTAGTATATCTAGTACTAGATAGTACATATTATATCAATATGTAAGAACAACATCAAAAATATTAGTATTGAAGTGGGATGTGGTTTTAATACTATCGTTTTATTGATTTCAGGTAGTGCAACCCAACAAACATCACAATGACGGTGGTAACAAACCCAGCGCGGACGAACTCCGACGATGAGATAGAGTCGGGTCGCGAGAGCGCGGCCGGCGAGTACTGCGGCGGCATGCTCGACGTGGACGAGCACGCTCGTCTCTACGATGATGAAAAGCAGAGCGACATTGTGTTCGTGGCCGGTATCAACGGCGACACGTGGCGATACCCCGGCCACCGACGCGTGCTCGCCGCCACCAGCCCCGTGTTCGCGGCGCTGCTCTCCTGTAAGACTGACGTCATCGTCGTCGACTACATCGACCGCAGAGGCTTTGAGCAGCTTCTCCGCTATCATTACTGCGAGCCAACCCAGCTTAACTCCGTGGGTACGGCTCGATGTGCTCTTGACGCTGCTTACAAGTTCCTGTGCTCGCCGCTAGCGGAACGTTGCGCTCGTCGCCTCGATGAAATGTTAGACGCTGGTGTCGCGCTAGAGATCTTGCGCGACTTACGTTTTCTTTGTGCGCGGCTGCCTGGTGCAGCATCTGCGCCACCTCTGCCTGCTCTCTCTGATGATGCAGCTGCACGTTCCCTTGCACAATGCTCCCGTTGGTGCGATTCTCTAGCCCACAACGCTTTGTTAGTGCTCGATGACAACGCAGACATAGCTCTAACTGATGAAAGGCTTGAAGAGCTCACATACGAGGATTTAGCGCTTATAGTAAAACGAGACACATTACGAGTGTCGAGTGAGCTTGTGCTGGCGGAGGCACTATCGCGGTGGAGCACGGCGGCTTGCAAACGTACCAAGCGGGAACTGACGCCAGGAAACAAGAGGGCGGCACTTGGAGAACTAGCGTACTGTCCTCGCTACCTTTTGCTTTCGGGCGAGGAGCTAGATCGTGCTCTAGCTCTTGAACTATTAGAGCCGATGGAACGTGCTTTGGTAACTGCGCGCGCACGCAAGCTGTCAGCTCCAGTGCCAGTGGGGGCTGAACAGGAAGCGCTGCTACGGCACTGGGCACGTCCGCGACCTGCCGAGCCCGCGGCTTTACCGGTGCACTTGAGTCCCCGCTCCGAGCCGCCAGTAGAAGAGCCCCAGCCTAGCAAACTGTGCGCGCGCCGCCCCAAGCGCCCGAAGCAGCCCAGCTTCGCGCCTGAAGAGAAACGCAAGAAGCGTGGATGTTGTGCCTGTTTCGGAGAGGGACTCTTACGTGCTTTCATTTGTCTGTTCGACTGAGAGAGGGCGCCGACCTACGTGTAAGGTGGGCGCATCGCATTGTTAGTAAAGTGTGCACAACGTTTACAGTGTGGTTTACACTAATAATAAATAAGACTTTCGACTGAGTGTTAAGTACTGAAGTGACAAAAACTCTAGAATATTTAAAAAAATATCTCAATTTCCTGTCTATCTAACTTTCCTTTTATCAATGTGCATTTTGAAATAATATAAAACAGTATCTAATTAAGTAAGTACATGTTATAAATCTATTATTCAATCAATTATAAGAATAGTTTGGATAGACGTGGAGAGTATGAGTAGGTAAAGAGAGAATGCCATCTTTTGTATTTTTTTACGAATCAAAATTAAACTATTCGTATCAAGTTATACACCAACATTTGAAACTTTTAGTATTATTTAGCATCGAGGTACTTATGATTTACTATTAAGTTTATTTTGTAATTAGGTTGTTGCAGCTGAAAATTAGAGCTTTTAAGTAAAATGTCCATGTTTAAGTCTGTGTTCAAGTTATAGTTTATGCATAGTTTGCTTATTACGGAAAGAGTTCTTTGTTAGAGAGTTGATAGAGTGAATAATTGATTATTTTAACGTAATTATTCGTCTTTACGATCTTTCTGTAGTAGAATACTTGTATGTTGTGATATTTGTATTTAATTTTTTTTTTATTAAAACAAGTTAATTTTACACGATAACATATCAAATTGTCTAACAATTTGCATTTCTGAATATTTAGTAAAATGATTTGGTGCACAAATTGTCATTGTTTTCTTAGTTACGTTTGATTTAGGTATTGTGACCTATATTTTGTTGCATTTATTGACAATTTTGTGTAAGATTTGTTAGGAGGTTATCTAATATCAATGTAGTGAATGGGTACTGATTAGATGTCCGATAAAAATACTGATTAACAAACATTCAAAATAAATAATAAACAAAGAACGAAATTATAATATTATAACCAAAATGCTTTTGTTGTTTACTTGAAACAAATAAATGCATTCTTTAGATAACCTCATTAAACAATTAGTAGGTTTGCTTAGTAAGAAATAGTTGAGTTGTTTAGTATAATTCTTCCATAATTTAGTGAAATAGTTACCTAAATATTCACTAGTCGTATACCAAGTACATAAGTATGTCAAGATTTATATGTGTTAGGAATATGTTGGAAACAAACGTTCGCAGAACGAATTAATTTAATGAGATAGCTTCAATTGTAATCAAATTTAAATTGTGCCATATTGGATGTGGCTATTATAAAAATAGAAATGTTTTTGTGTCTTCAATCATAAACTTAAATTGTAGAGAGTTACTCTCAATTATTCATTACGTGTTTAGCAAATTTAAATACTTAAAGCTTTTTATGTAATTAAATTACTTATTCAATGTATGTCAATGGCGTTTTAAACGATTAATTAAATGTGAATTGAAATATTGTAATCGAGATTTTCTGGCAAAATGTAGATATGTATTAAGTTAATTTATTGTAACCATGAACTGTGTTCAGCTCAGAGCTGTCAAACGAGGAAACCCATCCTGAGACAAATATATGATGTTAAAAATAGAGAAGCCTTTTATTGACCACATAGTGAGTGATCACACACCTAGTACCTCCTTACTATTTTTCCCCCTTATTCATGAAAATGTTATTTTAAAACCATGGATTAAATTATACCTCTCATTGCCGTTCGTCAATGATGGGTTACGTTTATACAGGTATTCTCGTCGTTTATGAATAAGAAGGAAAGTAATCCTTTTTAACTTTAGTAAATTAAACATCCAAAATATAAACGAATATTTTTTGCAATGAAGTGAAGATGTTTTTACGAATTGCTAAGAATGTGTAGCAGGCATGGCCCTGCGTGTTATTCAGCTGTCTAGGTCTGTTGGAAATAAACTAGGAGTACAGTTTAGTAACAAAGTAATACTAGTATTATTTCCAAGAACCAAGCCCCGTTTTCTGGCTCGACAACGCCACGCGGGACCAAATACCGTAAGTGGCGAGCGGTTTGTACGATATATCTCCTGGGGGACTCCAGGCTAGACGGTTATGATGTAGAGCTGTTTATTATGGCACTGATAATAGTGATATAGTGGCTAGCTGTATCGACCACAATATCAATAAACAGATGGAAAACTGGATGTTTTGGTTTAATAAACGAGGTTTTCAAGAAATAAATGGTAAAATTTAGATAGCGTACCATAGTAGAGGCCTTTGTCCAGCAGTGAACGTAGACCGGCTGATGATGATGAAACTTTGGATTATTAGGTTTGTTTTAATATATTATATTTTCAAGAAACAAATGGTAAATTTTAGATAGCGTACCACAGGAGATGCCTTTGTCCAGCAATGGACGGAGACCTAAATAGGGTAGGTAGATTATAATTAACCTTAGACATGAAAGTCTAGGTCGAGAGATTGCAATATTGTAATAACTTACGGAGATTAAAAATGAGGATATAAGTAAATTAAAAGTCGTCGCAGGTAAGTTAACTTTTCTACATTTTACTGAATTTCAGACACATATTTAGTAAGTGCGATTTATAAAAATGGTTTCAGAAGAATATAAGAAAAATAATGAGATTCTTCTATTGCCAAAATATAGCAAACGTAACTCAGTTGACCCAAATGATAAGGATAAAAAAAAGAAAGAGCTTTAAATCAAAACCATTGCCACAAATGCTACAAACTTTGTATTTAGACAGCAATCGATAACAGAACAATACACATTATTGAACTCTAACAAATGCATAAGTGACGGTAAACACTAGATACGTCACCAGTAAGTGTTGACTATATGTGTGTGACGATTGAATCTGTGTCCTCCATTTCTTCCACGATAGGAGCTTGAGATCTAAAGGAAGCTCTCTGTGACTGTAGGCTATACATTTCTGTGTGTGTATCAATAGTGTCCACTTTATTAACCATGTCTAGAAGGTTGTATCCTGCGGTATGCAGGTCTTTTCTTAAGTTTTGAACTGTTGTTTGTAGTTCTAACATAGAGTTGATTTTATCATCGATTTTCCCAAATTTTTGTAGAATTGATTCTCGGGCTTTGTGTGTGTCATCCACTTCTTTATTGACTCTGATGACGATAGCTTTCCTGAGCTCTTTGAATTTCTTTTCAAAACTGTTGTCTTCTCGACTATCTCGTCTCTTACGGTCACCTGTGTTGGTGGACAGAGTCCTGTATTTGTACCCAGAGCTCCGAGATGTGTAACAACTTTTGTGAAATATCTCTGACATCACGCGAAAATGTGTTCACAAATGTAAACTAACGACTTTTTTTATTGTTTATATAAATAAATGTTTATATGATTTGATTTAATTTTCGGATTTCATAACTGTCATTTTGATTAATGTACAAAATGAATAGAGCATGGGAATAGAGTAGATTTAGTCTATTTGCAAAGTCGGAAAAATACAGCTTGAATGAAAAAGGTTCGTGTCTAGGTAGTCGTGCTAAATAACGAGTCGTGCTAGACATGTGCGCCATCTGCCGTTTGTCGTAAGTTTTATTTGTATAAACTCGCTACCAACGACCGTTCTCTTAGAACTCAGCACGTCGTTGCAGTCATATCCAACAGAGGGCACTCGAATGCATATGCCATCCGTTTCATCGAACTTTTGTTCGCTTCCTTGCTCGAACTCTCCTAGCTCTCCGAACTCCAGCTTTCCTGAAGTTTGAACTACAGGAAAGATGCTTACATGCGATCTTACAAAATATATTTATCTATTCTCTCTTTTTCGGCCTATCACGGTTCACTGCTGGACATAGGCCTTCATCCAAGTATGTTATGAATATTAAAAACAATGAAAGCGATAACTAATTAGAAAAAATTATATGAACATTAATTTTAAAGACTAGCTGAATAAATATATATTGATGTAATAAAATTTGCGAATAGGTTGTGTAATTTAAATTGCAAAAACTTATAAATGGGTAGACCATTGTCTATAGCTACCTAATTAGTAACAAATCGTGAAAGTATTTGGGTATTAACAAATGCTTAGTTATGAATTTCTGACAATGCTCTAAATTAAATCTTTGTCCAAATTATATTCGCGCTGTGGAGAACCTCTTTGTAAAAAAAGTGGTTGGACAAGTAATGTGGCATTTTGAATTGAACAAACAATAAGATGGTCATTTTGAAAGGAATCTATTCATAGGCCACTCGAAACTTCTTATAAAAACTTGGTTAAAAACAATAATTCAGTTTAGTGTACAGCTCACAATGGGCTACAAAAACGCTGAAGGCAATTTTTTTCAAAGCATTGTGTTGCTGCGAACAAAAAGGGTCCAACAGGTTGGGACTGCATTATTCCGAGATAAATTTATTTTTGATGAAGTGCAAAAGTCGGTGTTGGTCTTTTGACAGTTTTTCGGTAAATTTGTGATTTGGGCACAATGTGGACACAATCGTCCGTGAAGGGTTCTGCACACATGGGCCCAATATGTCCATTGTGCTCTGTGAGCTGCGCCTAATGAATGTCCGTGTGAGAACTTGCTCACACACATTTTTTTGGCATAAAATTTTATTAGTTCACATGATGATTCGGCTAAAGTTTTCATTCTAAAACCTTTTTGTTGAACTAGATTCATTCTCTGATATGACGATACGTTCGCCCGTGAATGAGTAGTTCCTATTTAGGTAATAATTTAAGTTTGTTCCAAAACTGTAATTAAAATTATGAAATCAGAAAACTGATTCCAAGTGATTCAGTTTCGTGGGTGATATATGGCCTACGTGAATTAAATCTGACATTTAAAAGAGAATTGGCATTTAAACATAAATTAAACACAACTTAGTGTATTCTTAATGAGGTTAAGAAAATAAAATCTCGCACAAACTTCAGAATCCAGATCTTGTGGCAACTCGAGTTATTTTTAAGTATAAGTGCGCCTATTCCTCACTTACTCTCATACAATGAGTCCAATTTTAACAGTTGGATGGCAATTATCCGTATCTATTTGTGGGGCACACCCACACGGCGTGTATTGTCGCCGACAGCGAATTTAACGGGCCGACGGGTACAGGGATCGTCTGCAGGTACCTGTGTATCAATACTCTATAATAGCCGAATAGCGCCGTTCTCAAGCCACTCTACTTATTGTGCACTACACAATAACACTCCCTAGTACTAAGCGCCACCTCACAGTTGATGAGTTTTTTCATCCCAAACGTATTTTCGTAGTAAGATTTGACAGGTTTCGGTGACGCCAGTTGACACAGGTAACATTTTTTTTTAGACGGGTCTTTCCCAAAATATATGTTTGGGTATTGGGCGGAGCCGATTCAGGTAAGTTAGCAAGGACTGATTTGCGTAAAGGATACATAACGATATCATCAATTAAATAAATTTTTGAGTCATCTTTCATTGGGTTGAGGTTTTTTTGCTTATACTTGGTAATTATGGAACATTTTGAAGGCTGTAGTTGACCAGCATAATGGACCCAAAACTCTAACGTTAGACAAATCGAGATGTCAAATTATTTTAACTCACATTGCATATTTGTTGTGAATCTGTTGTCATCATAGTTCTCTTACTCTTTTCTTTATAAATCCCATGTGGGTGAGGTGAGAGTGAGGTAGGCCTTGATTTTACCCCTCTCTCCAGAATCAGCTCTTACACGTTTCTTATGATAGTAACGAGGCATATTTAGATACACATGTATAGTATACTTATGTCACAATTGTAGATTTGTAACTATTATCTGAGAAGGAGCCCCGTGACCTTGAGTTAAATATCATTATTATACTCCCAAGCAAATCATGAAAAGAGGGCAGAGTACAAAGCCTTAAAAATGTGCACACCCGCTATGCTCTAAAACTACGTTATATAAACACAGACAAACCCCTCCTTTCTTAAAGTCGTTTCATAACAACAATTAACAGAAAATAATATCAAATTCGTCCAATCAAAATCCTATTGTTCCTTAAATATCAGCTTGAAAGGTATGAAGGAGAAATTAAATCGAGGAAATCAAGTGCTGTTTATGATTCGTCTATTTTTGGATCAAATAAAACAAACAATAACACGTTGTTTATGGTGAGATATTTAAAAATAAGCCCCTTTCGAATTTATATACTAATGTGATTTCATTATAAAGATTTGCTTGCATCAGCTAGATGTTACCTAGGTTGTTCCAGATTAAGTACCTTAGTTACTATAACATTACAAGTACTCAAGGAGTCTAGCCAGCGACAGATATAACTTCACATGTTTTTTGCATAGATAAACTATTTAAGTTCTAGTCGAATCAACACTATCATTAATCGATGCAATCTTACTAGTATACCATCTATTTATACAAACCAATAAGGCTATCTGCTACGTAACTTTCATTATGTAGACAATAAAACACAAGGTCCATGCTGATTTTGTCCTTCTTAAACACTTATGGAATAATTGCGTGATTTTCACAACTGGGGGCCATGTTAATGTACTAAAAAGCTTGTAATTAGTATACCTTATTAGCTACTTTACTTCGTTAAATTCACATTAAGGACACTTTGGGTTTACCTAATAGAATACAAAGATGTAACATAATTCCTAAGAAGAATTCAAGATGCACATTCCTGCGTCCCGTCGTGGCTAGTGTCTGACTACTAAACATTCCGAGATAGTAATTCGACACCACTTTGCCAGAGAAAAAAAAATGTAAATAATGTTGATGGTGCGCCCCAGGAGTTAACTTTTTGTGATGCGCGTTCCGTGGGGTTACCAGGGGCTGCAACTAAAAAGGTCCACTACAAACGTTTTTATTTAAAAAAAGAAAGTCTCAAAAGCAGCTGAATATTTAGCGAGACAACGTTACTTTCATAAACACTGAAGTAAGCGTCGTGCGTCACTAGCACACCCTTAAAAGCTAAATAAAGTATAACGACCACGTTGGTACACATCGGTAGCGATTTTAATTAGTACCTAAGTAAATTATTTGATACGATATTCAAGAAATTATATTTTCAGAGAAATTCTTATCTTGAAATTACTTATCAATACTCATTAGCTTACTTATATTCGTTATTAGGGTATTCACATAATAAATATGTGGTATATAATCAGGTCTCATAATTATGATTGATTTGATATACATATGTGAAGAAATTACACTCTTCAAATAAATTTGTTCATGAATAATAATAATTAGGGGTAATTTCAAGTTGTAGCAACATTGTGTCTGCGTTGATCGGTTTTATTGGCGTCAGTGCTCGTGGGCCACGTACGCCCATAAACAGTTTTTTTTTACAATACATTGTCCGCCACTAGGCCTCGAGATTAAAACGGATCGATGTGACTAATCAAAACACTCCAAAATTTATTAGAATGCATGTGTTAAAATCCTTATTTTCGTCGTCAGAAGACTATTTTGATGAAGTCAAATAATTAAGTTACTTTTATTGACAATAAAAACTAATGTAAGTAAAATAAAAAGTTCATATTTTTCATTTCTTTCGTTTGTAATAAGTTTTTTTTATTGTCAGCGGTGTCGTGTCGTGTAAGCCTACAAGGTGTAAGCGTCCGATGTATAGTTAACAGAGAGTAAACAATAGCGTCTAGTCGCCACTACGGCGCCATCGCTATTACCTCACATCAATGGGAACATCTTCTTTCAGATAAACGAACACAAAATGTGCATAATTCAGAGTGTATATTTGTTTTTGTTTGAGCGTTGCCAAGATTGTCCAAGTATTCATCGCGAGATATGAGTGTAAGTAGTTATAGTGTATTCCGGCAGTCGGCGGCACATTCAGGCGGGGAGCTGCGCAGCCGCAGCGCAGCCGTGTTGTCGCGGACAATGCGCGATGTTAATTCCTGCCGTAAAAGCTCTAATTGGTCGTTTTTCACCGTCGCGCGGCGAGGAGGACGGCCGGCGGCCGAGGCCGAGCAAAAAGTGGGGCCGTCGCGGAATGCGCCGGTTGAACAACCAGCCGACTGTTCGACGACGTTACTAGCTATAAACAGAGAGCCTGTTGCGTAAAAATACGTTATCCCGAGCGTACCATATCGACGTGATTTATTTTTCGTGCCACCGCGCCGCCGCCGCCGCTGTCGCGCGGAGTGCGCACTTTCAACTCCGAGTGGGCTTATTTACGTTGGCGCTCGTTTATTTTTTTCTCAGATTATCGGAGCTGCGCCAAGAATGTCGAAATCATTCAGGCCAGTAAGTGGGCAGCGAGGAATTCGCCATTCATATTGCCGGTGCTCTCGGAATAACAAAATATGTTTTAGGACAGACGTTACAGATATCTCAAAAATTATAGGTGACGAGAACTCATAATTAAATGAGCAAATCCGTGTGGAACTTAAACGCGGCGGAGATAAAGGTTCTAATTGAACCGTGTTTGATCTTTACATGTTAAAATAAACACCGATTTACGAAGACCGGAAATGAAACATTCTCTGCTTCATTACACATGGACCTACCTACCTATAAGCTGAATATCTACGAGACATTAAAGTACGACCGATCGTTTACGTTATTTTAATACGGAACCATTATTCAATCAGTTTCAGCGGGCTTCCATGCTCGTATATTTCCTAGAAAGTCATAAAATAAAAGCTTTGTTTGTATTATGTAAAGTTATTCGTTTTAAACGTTATTTATAAAAGGCGGGTAGGAACTTATTAGAAGGTAATATGAAACAAAAAATTGTAAATTATGAAGTTTGAACGTAAACAGTCATCAGTATTTTAAGGACTATAAAAACGTATAATGTTATTGTACATTAGGTAATAATAGATTGTGCTGTACAGCTGCTAATATCATCATTAGTCATGTAGTTTGGTAGCTGGTTACGATAAGGCTGGTAGGAATTGAAAATAGGTTTTAGGTTGGCTAATTGTGTTATTAGGCACACAGTGACATCACCATAAATTTCCTCTTTCATATCACCCCAGGTTTGCCATCACAACTATTTATAGCTCGCTCAACAAAATAAACTCACCATGAACATCGAAAACAAACACATTTGCGGTTGCAGGGACAGAGTACATGGCAAGTTATTAATTGCGGAGGATCGCGAGATGAGCACGATACGCCTCATTAAGCATACGTCATTGGTAGATCTCAGCAAATTGGTACTTGCACTTACACAATATTAAGTAGGTGTGGCATAAATGTGTAAGTGGGTATTGTTCGTCGTTGTTTATAGTACAAATACGCAGTGGTATTGTGGCGGGAGTGCGCGGGCGCGGCGGGCGGCGCGGCGGCGCGGGCGCATGCTCGCGGGTCATTATCCTGCGTCTCCTGCCCATAGTGGCTACAGTAGTACAGTAAAATTGTAGTATTTACGCTTGCCCTGCGTGCACAATGGCGTGTTTACAACTTATTCGAGTAAATCATTGGAGCTTAACTCACAGGGAATTGATTACGCAGCGACCTTGTTGTTGCTCACTCGCTTGTTGTAGTCTATATTCTGGTTACAGTCATATGGGTTAGGTCCGACTTGTTTCTTTTGAACTGCGATTGCAACTGGTATTAGGCTGCGTTATTGAACGAGCATTTAAATTGCAAATGTACGTACTTACATTTGATTGGAAATATAGAGTTGGATTAGATATGAGATTTCCCACTGTGTCTAGTAGTTTACACCAAGCTTTTGATAAAACTGAGCCTGAGATTTCTCTCCATATAAAAGTGACTGTAAATTACAGCAGTTACAAGTCTTGAAAAGGGGGCATTCTCATCATCGTGATCTTAATCATATTTATGAATTGCACCATTCCAAACAATTACGAGATAATAACATAAATAGACCGATATAATCGAAACCTTAATTATTATCGTAGTAAAAGATCGAACACAGGAAGCTAGAAGTTTAATCTCAATATTTCATCTTAAATAATGGTTACTGACAATCAAGTTCAAAATGATCATGTGTATAATGTAGTAGATTATTTTAACCACATAATAGTAAGTAAGAGAACATTGTTGAAATTAATTGGCATAGCCAAGGTTGCGGGGGTCGATGTCCTTGTCGCGGCGCTGCGCAAACGCAGAGCGCCGCTAACCTCGCCTGCCACTGCCAGTGACGTGACCACATGTATGTCGATACAATAGATGTAGGTAATTCATCACTATTTTTGTGGTAAACCGTCTTGTTTGGCATGGGAGTTTGGCAAAGAACTGGTGACGAATGACCTACAGTAACGAGAAATGATAGTATAGAATACTTTTTCTGAAAAATGTTCAAATGGCTTGAAACGTACTATAATAAACATTACCCCATAATCCCCACGCTTGGCAAGTGGCTTGTGGATAGCAGTGTTGGTGGTGAAGGTACAGAAGATGCTGCTGCCCATCTTTTGGATTTTCCCTTAGACGCCTCTTATATCTATAGCAGTAGGTACTATATTATTATATTACTGCTTTATATCTGATGCCATCAATAAACTACTCCTAATAGAAACAACATCCATCCCCATCCCTACTAATATTATAAACGGAAAAGTTTGTGAGTATGGATAGATGTTTGTTATTCTTTCACGTAAAAACTACTGAATGGATTTTAATGAAATTTCATATGAAGGTAGCTGACACCCTGGATTAACACATTGTCTACTTTTTATTCCGAAATGTAATTGGTAACACCACGGGGCGCAGCTAGTAAGTAATTAAGTAAAGTTTCTAAATAAACAATTCATCATCATTGATTTGTACGTTTTCAGAAATGTATGATGAAGAATATTTACTTAACAATTTAATACATTGAAGTTACGGTGTAAACATCGATCTATTAATTCTCTAAAAGCTTTAACAACACGCGGAATCTGAAACTTGTTTATATAATAATATATTATTAGATAGATGCCTTGACTTACTATATTACTCGTAGCCTTTACGATATTGCCAATTATAATCTGCCCAAATTAGCAATTTTAATAGAAATATAAATCGATGATTGTGAACGGCATTGACGCGGTGCGGCGCGGGCGGCTACCGTGCTACGCGGCCCGCATGCGCCGGCGCAGCGCTGCTCTGCCCGCAATAATTGTCAGCAATCATTTGTTTATTGGCGCTTAAGCTTCATCATTTCGCACTACACTCATTAACGATGCTATTTTAAGAAACCCCGTCTGTTAGTCTGTCCTACTTTGCTCTACGTTACTATTGATATAAATGTGAGTTAACTAAAATTAGGATGTTAGATAAATACTGACCTCATTTCAGTCTAATAGTAAAGCGTCTAAATAATACACATTAGTTTTATATTTAGTCAATTCTGAAGTTTTAATTTAATATAGTTTACTTCCTTGTATCTAAAAGAAGGTGTAAAAATAAGAAAATTAGCTATTTTTTTTTACTTCTTTGTCAATTACGAACAGTGTTTAGCATTAAATAACGGGTCGATTAAAAGTCTACTGCTACGACTTGTGATACAAATATATTGTTTTTGCACAAATAGAAACTGTCGTATTACGTAAAAATTGCCAAACCGATGACGTAAGCTATCAATTCGGATGGCCATTGTAGAAACACCTAGTTCTGTTTACCTAGGCTATTAGGTGCGCTAAGAATTTGTTTGTTGCCGCGTGACCGTTCGCCGACCCGGAAGTAGCGGAATTTAGTATCAGGAAAATAATTCTCTATTGGGCTCATACCAAGTTTAACTATTATTAATTTTCACATGAAGGGGTATTAACATAGTGCTTCTACGATTTTAAATACGTCTAGCACCTGAACGGTTAACTTCACTACCATCCTTGTTGCGTTATAAACCTCTATACCACGGCATAACCTGTCTCCATTTAGCTCATGCCGATATAAAGAATAAGAAGATATAGCCCGATCCCCACACTACCGTCCTTTGTATTGTAGTTCATTTACAAGTGTAAATCTTACGTGGTCGTAACTCTATACAAATTTCATGTTGAACACACTGTTTTCTGTATCGAAATGAAACCTATAATATAACAATAACAGACTGTAACTGTCGCTGTAAGGCAAAGGCCTCTTCTCGTATAGAGAAGGATTGAGCATTGATTACCAGGCTCACTGCGGGTTGACGATTTCAGTTAATTAAATTCTAGTTTACTCACGACCAGGTACGAAAAAATATTTAGTTCTGTTTATACCTAAGTAAATTATTATATATAATAAAATAATAAGATATTGTTCGTTATTTTTTTTTTTCATTTCAAAGTCTGTAATCTGTGTGCCTAGCTTTTTCGTCATCGCAAACCTTTCTTTAGTCCTTCAACAAACAACTTTTTAGTTTATAACACCCACATGGCATAATGTCGTGTTGTTACATCATGCACAGTCTAACCCACCTCTTTCTATGCATACGACATTTTAATATTTTATACATGCAAAAGCTTGACTGCCTCGTTGGTCTAGTGGTTGCTAAGCGCGACTGCTGAGCACGAGGTCCTGGGTTCGAATCCCAGGTCGGGCAAAGTGTTACTGGGTTTTTCCATTAGGTAATTCTCAGTAGCAGCACGGAGTCTGGATTTGTGCCCGGTTGATGGCAATAGGCTCGCCCCCTATTACATTGGGACCTAAAACATAACTGGCGAAATGTGGGTGTACCGTATGTGCACCTCTGCCTACCCCTTCGGGGAATACAGGCGTGATGTTATGTTTATGTGTTTTTGTTGATACATGCAAAAGCTGCCTGAAAATTTCGAAGTTGCGATAGGAGGTATTTCATTATGCCACAGTATATAAGCATACCTGATTTTATAACAACTCTATTGCTAGAGTTGTTTACAACAAAGAGCTATCTGTATCTAAACAGTTAGGTAGTCAAAAGTTAGTGATATCATTAATCTGTCTCTCTATTTTAAATTTAACCGTTTAGTCTCAATTTGGTACGAAACGTCGAGCACGAAATTGGCCACAGTGTTGCGTGTTCGGCGCACGTGATTCTCTCATTCGTGTGGGCAGAACAAGGACTACACTTGTGTGTTGTGATGTGACCCATTAAACGAACAAACACACCCAACCTGTTCGTGTCGATATTCGCAGCATTCGCCGCCGACGAGATATGCTTAACACACGCAAATAACCGAACGAGGCCTTCTATAACCCCTTTTATTTTCACATTTAGGTACCTAACCGGAGATTCACCTTAAATTAAAAACAAAGCACGCTTTAACAAAAAATACGTCTTCTCGATTAAGCGGGATTAACTTACTCTTAATGTAATTTTCAAGTTATAATCGCTTAGTAACGCGAAAACCTTGTAGCGTTCTTAAGATTAATAATGCTTTAATTGCTATAGATTATACATCTCAAGAAGAATGTTTAAAAATGCAGCTTTTATCATCACTCACGGAAAGTTGAAAGAATTTTAGTGGTATCCTTTTATGGAGATTCTCACGCGGATTGCGCGGGCGCACATCGCGTGATCGCGCATGTGAGGCTTCCCGACAATCTCATGGGAAATTGCAACGTACGAGGGTAATTACACCAATCCGTGCCTTTTATTAGGTAATAAATTGATCATATTGTACGCTAAGATCAATTCACCATCATATATATACGTGTAACCGCTGGAAATGGTTTATTATGACTAAGACTGTTGCCCGGAGCAAATCACACGATCGATCTTAATGTAGGTACGCTATTTTATGGTCTTCGTAGCCACGCAAATACCGAAATAGAATTTATAGTACACATAAATGTACAGATAATAGTACTAAGCTGCTCGGTATTCGCTACATTGCTCGGCTAAAACCATAAATAGAAGTTGTTTTGTCATCACATAATAAAACAAGCCAAGGATTGCAGACGACAAAAAAAAGAATGACACAAACGCCGGCGGCGTGCTCAGTGCTGCTTTTATTACTTCACGAGCGAGGCGTTTTCTTTTTAAATTTCAATGAAAAATCATACGCACACGCACTGACATTAAAAAACCTGGCATTCCACCTTACCATTAAAGATGTATGTTCCCAGAAAATGAGTGGCTGGAATGCAGCTGTGCAAACTACTTCATTAGGGGACCGCGGGCATAGAAATAAACCATCCGACATCATTATTTTACTAATTAAAATCACTGTATTTAGGATGGAATTCGTAGTTTTGTTATTGTATTTATTAATCGTAATAATTATAATGATTCTTGGATATTAAACAGACTGTAGTATACACCCGTTTCCTTTTTGAAGACAATGTATTCTTGTGTTCGTAAATAAATTGTATGAATGGCTCCAAAATTAAACATTCAAAAGCAGTCTTTCTACTAGAGATCTTTGAAGAAAATCAGGTTCTTCGAATCGTATGGTTGATGAACAACCTGAGAGTTTAGACCCCTGTAAGCTTCAGTCATAGCTTTATACAATGTTGAAAAATCTATCAGGTGCGTTGGTTTCCTCACGATGTTTCCCTTCACCATTTTTAGCAACTGATGACTGACCAAAATGTATAATACACTTTGGTTTGAATTTGGCATTCCAAAGGCTCATACCATTCGGCTATCAGTGCTTCCAGGTTGAATTCGCTGTACTTAAACGACTGGTGACAGACAAGTGGAGTTAGTGAAGGAAGGCAAAAGCCTTGCAGTGGACCCTATAGGTATAACAATAATATAATAAGCAAATCTTTGGTAATGACTTTACCTATGATGAAAAATATTGGTATCGGTACTGTCACGGAGTATTTTTAACTCCTGAACTCTATCCCACCAATTTCATATTGGTTAAGATTGCGTCAAACAAGAAACTACCTTGCGGATAGTAGAGTCAGCATCGCAGCCACAGGAATGTGCCCCGTGACCGGTCAGCTCGTTGGGCTTCCCACGACTCGGAACCTCCTCAATAAATTATTTTTATTTTCACCTCCGCACGCTATCGCTACATCTCACGTTACAACCGAGATTAGGTTAGGTTCAAAGGTCGACATCCAGAATCTAGTCGAGAAATGTCGTTCACAACTTCGGTACCTCTCATTGTTCCTACACAATATATTAAATTGTTAAGTGATACAGACTCTTGTTTTTACGAACAAGTAATAGTAAACATAAACTTTGGTTCGAGAATTTTCAATCAAAATTTATGCATAATTATAAAGTTAAGTGCTCATCTTAAACTTTAGATAATATTACCTGTGTAGCGAACCTCCTTGAATAGCTCACTCTATTTTGTTACAAAGTTCCCCTTTCAGTGTCGGCCAATATCAATTGCTATTAAGAAAACATAGTACACGTACGGTTTTTGCAACACTGTAAATAAAGGTGCCATTAAAATAATCTGCACGTATTAACTCTGATTTGATGGATTCGATTGTTGCCACCCATTCATAATCATTAATAGTATAAAACGCACGTCTTCACCCCTCGAGCTATTATGTAAGCCCACACAACGATAGTTATGTAATGATATTGAATCAATTACGACGAGTATGGTAGATAGTACCGCGAAAAGCAAAAAGTAATCGACGCGAATAATTCATGCTGTGTGCGCTCAGCTTTACATTGAATGCTTTCAAATCGCACAAACAATCGAATGTACGCATCGAATACCTTTTTCAAATATTTCTTTTTCTCATTTCGCCGTTTCCTTTTCTGGCTTAGTGCCACATGTTTTATTGATGGCCAGTTCATTGATATGGCTGGCTCGTTCAGGCGGTGGGTGAGTGGCCACTTATATGAGCCATAAAAGGCCTAGCCTTGGCCATATGGGGAAGCCGTCACACAGCGAATGCATTCATGCGCGCGCGCATATCAGATCGACGGGTTACAAAATAAAGTGACGGGTGAATTTGTTATACCAGATTATACCTACGTGATCTCTCGTAACATTGTTTGCTCACATTTTTTAATAATAAGGAAAAGTCAATGAAGAATGGCGCCCTTCATTAGAAGGTAACAATTAAAAAAACGTTCTTGTAGCGTCTTTCTATGACGAGTACTTTGAGTGGATCGACCTTGCCTTTATAGAATTTATTTATATTAAAAGGGACTTTATTTCTACCTAAGTTTACAATTTAAATAAAAAGATCCAGTATCGGTAGTAATTAGACAATTTATCAGGGTTTAATAACAAATATAAGTACCTACAAGGTCTACAGTTCTTTATAGAAATGTACAAAGCCGTCCGACTAGTATCTATAATATTACTGACATCTAAGTATAATCCTGACACTTGTTATTTAAATGTTAGGCGTGTTGCTTAATTTAAATACATTTTAACTATCAGTTTGTGTAAAGTAACATCGGCAACCCATATTTTTCTTGACAGTAAGCAATGCGAAGTGAGGAGGGTAAAATATAGAGTAGGACTTATTAAAAATGTAGACATAAAAAAGCCTGAAATTATTGAAATTTTTAGTTAGCATTTTATAGGAATAAGTTAACATTTTTTGCGAAAAATACGTGATATAATATATAATATGTTGAGTACATATTGTTACGCTATACATAATCATCGATTTTCGGCGTGTATTGACAGAACCCGCTGTTCGAAGTAGTAGTAGTAGTAGTACTTGGAACTTAGTCCCATAAGTCCTAGTGGACCTAGTCAATCACCCCCTCCTTGGCACGGCTCCAGACTACAGGATGTTACTGGATATTCCTAATGGAATTCCCAAATAAAACTGCTACGCTTCACTTAGGACTTGAGAACCTTTCCAGTAAAAAGGTTTCAGAGAAAAAGGTTTTCGTGTTTTCCCAAAAAGACTTCATAAAGTATTCATAATATACTACGTTGCTTATATTTAAAAAATATACTATAAAATTGCCACATTATATTTTAAAGAATGTAGCCCGTCGCTACGATCTTTTCTGTGTTGCGGGTGTGCATTAAAGACATCAAAATATCATCTGCGCAATCCCCTACACACTAAACAAATATCTCTGGTTCACGCAACATACAACTTCTGTCCGGGAAGACTGTTCACGTATCTATCTACTATCACTGTAGAAATGTCACAAACCAACCGAACATTAGCGATTATAAAGTCTTCAGTTGAGTTGGAATACTGAGATGATGACTTAGCTACCACATTATCAGTTCTCTAATATTCTAAATCTAATACATTTTACAGCTGGCAAAGCAAACACAAGATATAGGTACGGTAGTAGAAACACGTTTTGTGGGTTTACATAGTAGTAGTGCTCTCTTTTTGCACATCAATGTTTCTCTCAACGAGTCTGTTCCGTCCAGTCCGCTCACACCTAGTTTACGTATTCCAAATTTATAGATCCATGTACTAGGTGTTTATATATTACGAATGTTTCCAAATGGTGCTTAATAATTTACATAACATGTAAATACGGCGTAGCGTTGCCGTGTGGGTAAGCAATGGTAAGCAAACATCGGCCGGGCGAGCTGACCTGTACTCTGTAGTGTTAGTGTACACTAGACGAAATAGTATATGCGGTGCACGTGTCGCTCAGCTGATAGAGCGAGAGCAACGAGGGAAGACACCCTCCACCCGCCCCCGCCCCCGCCCGCGCCGGCGGCGAAGGGAAGTGAAACCGACAGACTATCGATACGCGCGATGGAAATTCCAAGTTTAGCGTGTCAATACTTGTAAGCCTGTTTTCCGGACGAGGTGTAGGGCTCAAGTACTTTAACTGTAAGTGATCGTGAAGGCAGCATTCACTGTTAACAAAACATACTACAGCATGTGTTTATCAATGACCGACAAATGTTTTAGTTTCAGGGTTTGTTTTCCCCTCTTTTAACATATTTACCTCATTCACTCTTTGTTTGAGGAGGAAATCACTAAGGTAGTGGCTTCGTATTTATTTTTGACAATAAGTCATCACCTATAAGCCACCTGATAACCATTTGACCTTCTTTTATCGTGTCGACAAGCGCTATACGGTCATGTCGTGGAAAAGCTTATCCAGTCTGCCGGGAACAGGGTAGACTGTACGCCCGCCGGTGCGCCGTACGATCAATCGGAAATCATGCCTCGTGTAAACGAGTTCTTTTGATGCACCCTACATTCATACATACACATTTACGCAGATTTGAAATCAATACCAGATTTTATCTATACTTATTTAAACATATTTTAGACTGGTATATTACTGTTTATAGCATATTAATCAAAACATAGTTCTTTGTTTTTTCCTTAATTCAATATTATAATATATAATCACGCCTGTAATTGCCAAAGAAGTAGGCAGAGGTGGTGGTGGTGGTCGTGAGAGTATTATAACGTTATGTCTTTAAAACTAAGTAATGTCTACTAGAAAACGGGTATCTAATTTATTATCATCATTATACGTTTTATAGCAACAATTTCCGGTAGCACCGTAATATTAAGAGCAACATTTTATGTCGGTGTACAATCTAAATACATAAGCATGTTATCAATAACATTTACATAAAATATTTCTGAATCAACGTTCTTATTACATAAGCCACGATAAATGGATAATGTTACACTAGTTATATTCAATTAAACTTGCGCAACATTTATAGTAGAGATGAATGTTTTAATTTGATTTGTTGTAGCCAAAATTTTGTCTGTTTGCCATTTTGTTGAAGCTAGACTCTACTATCGATGTTCACTAGTCGTGTGTCTTCATCGATAGTAGAGTCGTAAGGGCCGGGCACCGCCCTACTGACGCACGTGTCTCGCGGCCAAGGCTGCGTCGTGAAAGCTCGGTGTGTACATACCGCCCACGCTCGCGCTCACACAGCGGCGCGGCCGGTGCCTCCACACGCACACAGCCGCGCCGCGCTCGTCTGCGTGCATAGCCTTTACCGGCTCTGTTGCCAGGCTTCGTACTCATTGTGTAGGCACTCGGCGCTGATCACAACACCGACGCGCCTGTGTGTGTGAAATATGGATTGTTTACATGTGTGTTTGTTCTCCGAGCTTCGTAACTTGTTTGGACAAATTCTTAGAATCACACTAATGCCAGTGCGGTTTATCTGGCTTGAATTTCGTTGATCGTTCTTCCTTGTCATACTGACTGGACATCGAGAAACACATTAGTAGTGTGATAAAAAATTTCCATCAACTGATA
Source organism: Abrostola triplasia (assembly GCA_946251915.1). NCBI lineage: Eukaryota > Metazoa > Arthropoda > Insecta > Lepidoptera > Noctuidae > Abrostola > Abrostola triplasia. The sequence continues at coordinate 7,920,604 of OX276433.1, forward strand.
ATATTTCAGGTAGTCCAGTCCAATGACATTCGACACCAAATTACAGTCCCTGTATGGTGTAAGGTGCATAACTTTGTTAGCCCTTCAAAAACTTTATGTCAATTTGAAGAAGTATCTGAAAATTTATTTTTCCAAAAAGAAATGAACAGTTTCGAACGTGAAGTCGAAATATGAAACAAAGGGAGCGATAATTACTTAATATAACTTTTGCACTTGCTGTTTGTTTGCTGTGAAAACAGATAAAGCTTTTTAATTAACGTATTTCAAACGGACCGCGTTTCCGTTGACTCTACAATGCAACCGACATGTTTTGACTTGTTCATAAATGATCTCATACTGGCGCCTATGCCTACGTTCGGATAATAACAATGACGATAAGAACTACTTATTTAGCATTAGTCACTCAGTTTAAAGTACAATACGGATCCAGTTGTACACTATTTACATAATGTTACGATATTTTTCAGTTGACCCTGTTTTTAAAGTGTGTAATCTTAATGTCACTACAACTTAGTAAATTTAAATACTAAGTGATTACTTAACTAAAATGCAAATTGTCTTCGAATAATGCACTCACCTTAAAAGTACAGCGCGCCTCGAAAATGTTATTAAAAGCCCGGAGGCTCTTAAAAGCATTTTTATTCCGGACTATCATTAGGAAATGCATTCTCTTGTCAGTTTGGAGCGACCAGTATAAGTTGGCCCTGCCTTACGGTGACGAGCGACCCTTTGCCGGGTATGTTCTGCAGAAAGATGATGTAATAGGTCTGGGAGATCTTGTTCAGTGGTTGTGATCCGGGGGTGTGGGTGTGCCCTTGCGCGCTGCAACTGGGTTACCAGGGCGCCGTTGCATCCAGCCCCTACCGCCGAGATATCGTGACCTGACCTATATTTCGACAAGGTATACAAATAGAGCTTGTTTACTCATTTAAAGCAAATATTTACCATCCTGTGTTTTGTGTACGCGTGGAAACTCTATTTTACTAAACCTACATATTTTTTCAGTTTTGCCATAGGCTTGCATTATGAGGGTGAAACTGGGATACGCCTTGTTTCCGCTAGAGATATAGTACTTATACTTGTAGTAGTGTAGCTGTATATGTACGTGCATTCTACTCAGTGAATGCTGTGTATTCGACGACCGGATTTGTTTAAACCGTATTCAGAAACCGGACTAACGTAATTAAGCCCTAATACAGAGAAATTTAAATGTGACCAAGTTTATCTGTATTTGTGGAACTGTGGACATTAATAGTAGCTTTAATTAAAATGTCTTTCGATGCAGATTGTCTTTATTTATAACCTTTAAAATAGGCAAGACGAGACATACATAAACAGAGATGTGCATATTATGGGTTGAAAAGTTTCAGCAAGTAGGTACCTACTGTATTTTTTGTAAAGACTAAACGTTTTACTAAAGTTTTATTCTGTTATCGGAAAATGAAACCTAATGCGACATAGGTGAGCTTCGCCATTTTAATATACCTCCCTAGATGTTGTGAGCGCGTATTGCAAAGAGGTCAACCAGGCTGTTTATGCGATTCTATCCAACAGATTTAAACTAAACTTGTCGCAATACTACTTTTAATTGCGGTAGTACCGCAAACAAAGCAGTCCTGCCACAGTTTTAAAATAGTACAGAGGTAAACTTACCTGTTACTTAGTAGGTTCCTAGGATATACTTTATGGCTTTCAACACAAATTTCAAAACGCTCATTCAAAGTTATAAACAAAAGAATATTATGTTTCCCGATCGCTCTAATGACCCAATTCCTGGGTATGAATGATACCCCAGCGGGTATAGGAGGGGGGTGCCAAGTGCCAACCCCCTCTATACGGCCCGACCATGCCTGGGAGTTGGCTCGCGGATCGTGCCCCTGAAAATGCAAGCTTTATTATACCAATGCAATCATTTATTATGCAAGAGGAATAAGCCCACGTGTCGTAATGAACGTGTAGTGCCCGACATGCCAACAGTTATTTGGTTTCTAGGCAATCGCTTATTCAGAAAGGATTTGGTGATATTCTGTCTCCGAAGGCGTAATTGGGGTAGTGTAGTTTCGCCGACAGCTCTATACCGTCGGATTGTAATCGATAGTTCGTTAGGTACCTACGACTATAAAGTACCTAGGTTATTTGGATTTCTAGATGTTTCTTACTGTTACTCACACGCGATACAATCCGATTGACGACTTTGCTAGGCTTGGTTTTGTATGCTTAGGTTTGTTTATTAACTGATCGACAGTATAAAGGGAAATCTAAATAACGTATCACAGCCATAGAAAACATTGTAACCCTGAAATTGTAACGTTTAATTTCCTACAATTAGCGGCGTACAGTCTTGCTATAAAACTCGGAAAACTAGAAAATTGTGCGCGGGTGTAGCCACGGGCACAGCATAATTAATTATTGTTTGCACAGAATAAGCTATTATTAGAGTATTGTCAAGTGTGCGTGGCGAGTGAACGATCCATTAGTGTCGCGGTGGACATGTCTAATGCAGTCCTGTCACGACACCTCACTCGCCCTATTGACATTACGGGGAACCGTCTATTGACTGCCATGACACTTGCCCACATAAATCTTAGTCTTTGATGGGATTTTATAGACTGTATATATTAGTTGTGTCCTTTGTAGTTAGTGCGTCTAAGCTGATGTGTCTGAGCTTCTATTGTGTTTAATGCACGCTTATTACATGCAATTGTATTCATATCAGCCTGTTACTGGAATTGGTGAGTGCTCCTTTGTTAATAATGGCAAGCGAAGAGCATGGTGTAGAGTTTCATGTTAGAAGGGCAACACAAGGTTTAACATTTTATTTTACTACCTACATTAAAACCCATACCTATTTTCTTATATCAAATGTAAGTTATAATCTATTTTGTACCTTATTATGTAATGTAGAAATATTGTAGAAAGAAAGAAGAACATATTTACTGCAGTTGGGAACAAATACCTATAACCAATAACAGCAACTCATTTCATCGGCAGTGTTGAGTCTCATGCACCAAATACGTGTTTACTGGAGTCTAGTTATGAACTCTATTCGTATATAATTAAGTAGTCAATAGTTATACAACGAAGTAAACCCGCTAAGAGTGCTTGTAGGTCATGCCAAAGGGGTATGTTAAGTCAATTTGCCTTTTACGTTAGTTACCTACCCAGGCAACTAGAAAATTCTGTTACCAACTCCTTTGTAATAATGTTGTACTTACTAATTAATAGCTTAACCTTTTGAGAAATATTAAATTTATTGAACCAACAATATTTATAGAGAATAATCTTTATACTCGTATTGTTGGTTCAGTACTTTTACTGGTGAATATAGAAGGTATACAGTATAACTGAATATTCAAATTGTTCTTGAAGTATGATACTTATAAAGATATTTTGAATTCTAGGAAAAGATTGGCGATTGTTTTAACAAGAAGACGTTGCCTCTCAGATTAAAATGAGGATAGAAAATTGAATTATAAGAAAACGTTCCAGAAGCGTAAAAGGTTAGGTGCCTACCGATCACTGAGATCTTAATTATCAAAGCAATTTCATAATAAGTACCTCATAAATTCGTTGATATTGCCTTACATAAATATTTATTAAAAATATTACTTTTAAAACTGTACGCCTATGTACTATTGATAGAAAAAGCTAACACTTAACAACAACCAACGATCGTAACATTAGATATACATCATGCTTCAATATGATCATACATAAAGATTTGCTAACAAGCAATTCAGAGCCATTCGGATCATGTCCACTACTCTGTATTACGCAGCCTACGCAAGCGATTTTATCAATCATCGCGCGCCGCAAACATTTTTCTTTGAATTTATACGAGTTATACAAGATTTTTATCTTAAACACTGTGTACACTTACGTTGAAAACTTTCAGACAGATTCTAATTTTGAATTTAGCTAAGCATTTATTGAACTGTTTGTGTCTCTGACATATTATACCTATCATATTATACCTCCGAAGGAAAGGAGAAAGAAATTGTTAAAGATGGAATCATGGTACTCGTAAGATGAGCCAAAATATACAGCGAGTCCAAACTGGAGGAAGGTTGCAAGAGACGGAAGGCAATGGAAGATGTTAGAAGAGGCCTATGCCAGGCACACCGAACTTAGAGATATCCTGTAAACTATATGAAACTCGTTGGAAAATTAATGTTGAGGGTAAACGGAATAAAATAAATAAATGAAACGGTTTATAGATTGATTTATTTTTATCTATACGAATACGGTGGCAATTGTTAATATGATTTTGTAATTGCATCACCATCGAGTACTTGTGCACAAAAAATACATTTACAATTACATCTTTAAGAATAAATTTCAGTAAATAACGTAAATACTGTATTATCTGTTGTTTAATGTTTAACAATTTAATTAAATCTTTTACGCAAGAGCATGCACTTGCTACAAATTTGTCAACGTCAAAGGATTATCAAAGATGCATCTCATACGCTAAAGGAATTTTAATCGCTCGAATTAGCACAAGTCACATTAAATTAAAGACTCCTTTTAAGTTTATTAAACGTTGTAGATATGGTACAAATTGGTATGGGATTTATTTCGAATGATTTGTACATTTTCTGGATTTAAATACCTCTATATTTAGTGATATTGGCGAATAGAGTTTACTACTATGTGTTTCTGTCTGAAAATAATCAGTCTCCGTAAAAGAACGTATACTTACTCATTCAATTTTTTACATTCATCCGTTTTGTAAACCTTAAATTGTATTGTTCGGTTTTTCGAATCACGTAGCTTATGAATAAGGACTCTGTTAAAGTCCTAAACTTCTTGGACACTTTTGAATACATACCCGAGTAAACCCAGAAAATGTAATTAATATAACGAATTAATTAGTTGTCCATTGTCCCATATTAGTAAAAAATACATACAAGACGTTATAAATAGCCATCAGACCCAGCGCTGATGTTTAATTAACTTTAGGTTACATTAATAGCGGGGCTGTATGGATCACTGCATGTATCAAACGGTTGGCATCGGCACTGCAGCCAGCGACATTAGTGCTTGTCAGTAAGACGCGATAATAGCACGATTAATCGGCGCCACGCCACAGAATAAAAAATATATGAAAGGTCTGTTCTTAATTATGCCCGATAAGGCATTTGTTTATTATTACATTTAATTTATATTATTTTCTAAAGGTACACTGAGAGATAAAAGAGAAGTTTCTTGCCTGCTCTTTTCTTAGAAGCACCAGATTTTTTTTTGTTTCAGTATAATTGGGCGTGCGACTTTGTCTCAATCGCGAAAACGGCTGCCGGTAGGTTTAGAAGACTTGGAAGGTTTATGTTAGTACATAGCAACGAACACGAATACTTGCAAATGGCCATAATCACATCTTGTTGATATTATAAAGTCGTCAGAATAATTTCAATCCTTGTCAGACTGCACCATGTTGAGCATATTATACCTTCTGCTCATATAATTCATGTGGCATCAACGCAACTTGCGCACGCGCTGTTGTCGCTAACGTGACATTTACTCAGATTATTCGCACGCAGAACAATGGCGATCATGTGGCCGACGTATTTACGTACACATTCATATACCTAAATAACTTTTAATAAGATGTTTACCTAAAGTGAGTCATATGATTTGGAAAACACTAAATTCTTGTGACGAAATAACTTTAATTTATGTAATACTTTTATCATTATTGCGGTATAATAACATGATCAAGCTTTTGACAGATGTAAATAATAGATAACAAAAATGAAATAACAACACTCGGCATCAAAGGTTCTTTACATTAAATAATGGAGATTTTAATAACCTCACCTGGTGGCTATAGTGGGACGCTATGTTTGATATTTTATATTTATGATCAATTAAATGAACATCGTCTGATTAAGACTCGAGACTAATTAAGTCTTAGAAATACTGGAAATGATTTAAGTGCTTGAGAGAATGTAATAACTACCTATTGTATTTTCATAACTAACAGCTTTTATACAGTTACATAAACAATGAATACTGTTACTTTTCAAAATATCCTTTCTTTAAGACAAAGTCGTAACACCAAACATATTCACATCCCTGAATAAGCTTAATGAAGTCAAAATCCGATGACAATGTGACAATGCGAGCTGCGAGTGTGAGTGTATTCACATGCACTAGTGTTGGCTGCCGCTAGTGCTCTTTCGTTTGAACGCAGGTCGCCGGCTGTAATTAAAATAACTGGTAATGAGTGGCGCATTCTTAGTCGTGGACACGACACAGATGTATTGCCAGTACTCGTACATTCTCAGCCACCTTCGGTGTCACGAATCAACTGCTATAAACACGATACAGGGTATTACTACGGGTGGTCTTACACTCCACTAGATATTTAACAACATTTATATAAGGAAGTGCATTAAAGGTGCACGTAAACAACGCGAACTCGTTCCTAATGAGCTAGCACGTCGCTTTGAACTCGTACCTATTTCAGTCAAAGAACAATGTTGCTTTGTCGTTCTGGGAAAAATAAATCTTCACACGGTAGAGCGTCGCGGTGTTTACTATGAAAACTTGCGGCTCGTGTTTCTTTCGTTACAACACGTATAGGTTTTGCAGTATTGCTATTGTTACATATTTCAGTTGACATTATAGATCGTCTTTACGTTCTCGGTTTACAGTTATAGCAACACGCACAAGCTGTTAGCGCAGCCGTACTAGCTAACCATTCTGTGCCTATCTATCGAACCCACACAAGTAACACCATTTTTTGGCACATTTCAATGTATACTCAGACGAGGCAGCCAATAAATGTTTACGTTCGGTTCGTTTGTAAGGCCTTGATAAAAAATCAAACGCTAATATTGTACAGTCTAACAAATAGTGAAACTAAAATGTTTATCTAACCACTTCGCTCAACGCGTCGTTAAAAATATATCATGGCACGCACCAGACTGTAGTGCAAATGTAATGATAGCAATTTATATGGCAAACAAATAGAAACTAGACGGCGATGCGTAGGTTTGTTCGGAAATAGACTAGCGGCCGCCCAGACTGACCGAACGCCCTCGCCAGCGAAATAAGAAGAGTCGGCGGCGCGGCAGCCGCAGCCACCGCGCGCCGCCTACCGCCTGATTAATTATGTCATAACATGTAATGGCTGCATGAATATCTGCGCTACCTACATTACTCTCAGCAGAATATATCTATATTTATTTAAGCCAAATATAAATGATAATAATGGTAATTGAAGGCAGGTACACTTTGCGAAACTGCCATCGAGGAGCACGGTCAAGAGAGAGCTGCTAAAGTCCTCGGGGGATCTTATTTACCCAATATTAAATCATATGACCTCTCCGACGTAAAGTTTACATTAGATACGTTCGTTTGTAGTCCAGCAATATACCTAACGCAGCCAGACTTCAAGCGAGTGTTCTAATGTCAGCATATTACGCAAGGTCAGTTTCATATGCTAAAACAATTGTAGAATGAATTCCCTTTTAGTTATCCGCTAATTTATATATTTATAACCAAAAAGTTATAATTATGTGAAATAATCGTCCTACAATGAAAAGACAGCTATGACACTACCCTTCATCATACATCGGAAGGTGTGGAGTGTGCTCAAGTTGTTTATGAGAAGTGTAAGTGCGCACTTGTGTATACATAGCTGCATTTGTTTCCTTTAAGAAATGTGCAGAATTTTAAGTAGTACTTTGACAGCACAATGTGACAATAGACGTTATACAGCAGAGGTAGTTAGCTATCCAGTAAAGTTGTCTACGAGAACGTATTCTCTATATAAGTTTACAACTTAATTATCTACACTCTCTTAGCATACAAGTAATTTCTGCAAATGACTTCGAGGCATGCGCAGACACGCCTCGGATGCCTTGCCATTTATTAAAAGTGGCCGTGACAGTGCGAATATTACAGATATCGAGGGATGTAAATGTTTTGTGAAGGTGAAATACAAGTTGGAAATTGTCATGGCAATAATAAAAGCTGCAATCGCGATTATTTGACTTCACGTGATGTTATTGTTCCAAATTTTCTATTGGCCTCAGAAATGACATAAACGGTATGTTAATTGTCAACTCAGATTCTTTAGTGAAATGCAACTTAGCTCTACTATGAACTGTGGTAGGTAGCTGTAACAGGACATTTAACACCTCTCCTAGGAGGTAGGACCACAGGCGTTTATGCTGAACGTCTAGAAACGATGCCGAGCTGGCGGCTTCCATCAGACAGGTAATGTCAGATATAATGGAGTATATTATGCATTCGGTGTTCATATTTGCATGCTGTCGACACCGCGCCGCACATAATTCGGCATTACGTCTGGCGGCCGGCGAACAGGAATAGTCTAAATGGCAGACTATAATAAACCCCAATATATTGTACATTACGTTGTAAATTAATGTTTAAGACACAGAACCTATAGAAATCTACAGTTTATTATGCTGTAATGTGTCTGACATTACCCTGAGAAAGCACGTTATCGTCAGTCAAATTCATGGACATTTAATTTTCCCGTTACGAATTGAATAGAAATCCAAACTGTCATAAGGAAAAGAAATGTAATGAACATTGGATTTTTCAGGCTTCAGCGGCTTAGACATCAGATAATTAATCAGCCAGTCAATCAGCTTAACTTTATCTTTAAAGGTATTATAGGGATGAGAATTACTCTAGCTCTTAGATCAAAGGCTACATATATTTTACAAATGTGTGTATTGAATCTTAAATTATACAGAGCCCGACGGCCGGATACGGATACACCGATATCTCTTAGTCATTGACTTACGGAAGGTAGACAATTGCTCTGTATAAAACACGGATATGTCTCTAATAGTTTCATTTATCTTAGAAAAACCTTAGGTATCTCCTAAACCGCGGGAGGCAGTTTTAGAAACAAAACAAGCCAGGGCACTATCTACCTACATGTTCAAAACAAAATCATTTTTTTAACATTTGTGATGAAAACATGCTTTGCATTATTTTGTCAAATACTACATGAAATAGAATTGCGGCAATCATAAGATCTATACTTTTATGCAAACTACCGGAAAGCAAAGTTGTACAAAAAAATGCATCTCCCACTTGTATTTTGGCTGCTATCTAGCCTTTAAAAAAACAAAACTGTGCATGCTTTTTAACACTAATGTGAGGTTGAGACGTGAGCGCTACCACTCAATGATCGGTGAGTTAGAGAGGATCGCCAAGCTCTGCATATCAACGTACCTATTTTAAAATGTAATTAACATAGACCATATAAAATCGTTAAACCTCGTGTTACTTTGGTAATATGTACTTTTTACTATTTTAATAAAAGTATACGTAATAAGCAAGGAACACATCATAATTTTACGTTTTCTTCTCAATTGGTACAAGAAAAATATAAGATTCTATATACTTTGTACCTACGTCATTTATTTTTGTCGTGTCGTGTCGGTTCAAGTCATAAGCTAATAGTTCAGGTACAAATGTAAAACATCGCGTCAGCAATTCGTTACTAGGCTAACATACCAGTAGACTAGATGTAAGTGGTACACAACACACCTGTGGAAATTACCCCAATTCATTGCCTTTATAGGAATTGAAAATGTATTGCGTACGTCATAAAAACGAAAATAGTACCCTACATGTAGTGCTTCTAAAACCCATTTAGAGCTAAACAAGTAGGATTAAGAGCGTATTTAAAGGTTTACTTACAGCCTTAGTTTCTGCTGTTGAACAATATTTTCCATTAACTATCAGAACTGTAAAAGCACGATTAAGCTTGGATTTCTTAGTTCATACGTAGTGTAATTAACACCACAAGTTGTTTACTGCAAAAGCTTCGATTTTTACTCGAAGTTATAAACACAAACAACATGCTTTTTAATATTCGTTCAGTCTGACATTATTTTCCTACAAAGTAATGTTATTTTCGACGGATAATTGTTGAGACTAGAGCGAATCTTTTTCAATAATATGGCATAACTATATTTTTGCCAAACGAAAATTTGCCTTTTAGTATTCCAAGAAATTAGAACCAGCGGTAGTAGCGTACGGAGTATTTTGATTTTAACTAAGCTCGCTCAAAATTCGGAATACGAAATAAACTTTCGATACTTTTTATTTTTTCATAAGTCAGGTTGGTATTGAATAGACCCAGAATATTTTGGCATTAAGTGGGTTGAATAATATTTCAATTAAAGATTTTAAAGCTCTACTATTTATGTAGCAGTCTTATGTGGTTGCGATCGATGCCAAAGGGATGTGTAGTAATTATTATCTAGCAAAGTTGATAGTTTATTATTTTATTTGAAATCCGCTGACCTAAGGGGTGCAAAGGAGAGTACCTGCAGTTATTAGCGAGGCTAGCGTGGGCAGGCAGACGTCTGTGCTCAGCCTCCGACATCTGCGCAGACAAGTCAACAAACTGCTTTCGAATACTCTAGATCATACGCAGTTATCAGGCATATTTATTCTACTTTATCTGTAGGAACGATTATGAACCATTTATGGTACTTGCAATTTAATATAATATAAAAGTGAACTTAGAAACTAAGTTGTTTATTGACCATAACATAATTTTAGTTAATTCCAGAATTATGTTTAACGGAATCCTTCACTATTAAGACCCTATGTGAATATTTATGTGGCTGTAATGTTTCACGATAAGATCTGAATAGTTTGCATTTTCCAAAAGGGTCGAACTAATACGTGTAATGCAAGCAATAATAGTACAGAAGCGTGCATTGTTTTTTATTTAATTTTAATGTTCTTTTACATGTGTAAAGGCGGATATAATCCCTACTAATATTATAAACGCGAAAGTTTGTGAGTATGGATGGATGTTTGTTACTCTTTCACGTAAAAACTACTGAATGGATTTTGATGAAATTTCATATGGAGGTAGCTGACACCCTGAATTAACACACAAGCTACTTTTTATCCCAAAAAAATGTAGTGGTAACACCGCAGGGCGCAACTAGTATCTTTATAATTATTAATAGGCGTTCTCTACCACCTACAGAGAGGTGCAGACATGATACTGCGCTACACTAGTGATTCATATTACAACTGTTAATTATTCGAAAAGTGTTACTTACTAGTGGACGGTAGACGTCGCGTCGTCCTGCCCAGAAAAGTATTTGCCGGGTCCAAATGTGTTGTTAACTACATTCATTATGCAAAGGTCTACAGAGCAATGAAAACTTACACGAAAATGATCGTTCGATAGATGCCATGTATGTATCACTTCTAATAATGTATATAAGTAAACGTAAAAGGATTTCCCCCGTGTCTTTTTCATTGATTACTTTGATATAAGTAAATAGTAGATCACATGGCGTAGCAATGCGCAGGCGCACCTGCTAGCGTCACGCACTGTGCAACGATGGGAACGGCCGTTTATATTATTCATGCACAGAAAACACGCACTTTTTAACTTACTCCAATATAGTTAACAAAATGACCATATTGTTAAATTGTTTTTAAAGCAGAGGTAGTAAAAGTTTATTTTAAAGATCATAGATGTTAGTACTGTAGTGTGCAGGTCAATTCTCGTAACATAAGTTGTCCTCGAGCAGCGCAATAGCGATGTGTTTTGGATAATATAATCAACGATTCTCGATACGAAAATCGTTCTATGAATTTTTTTATTGATTTGCGTTCGACTTTATTTGTCGCAGATAATTTTTAGGAAAACATTGATTTGTGTTTTCGTTTGAAGTTCAAAGATAATAATTGTATTAATGAACATGATTTAGAATATTTGCTTAGAGAATTACCTTAGAAAGTACACCTTCCTTCAAGTGTAGATGAATTGGGGTTTCATCTCCGTTCTACGGAGTTAAGCTTTAAGGTTTCTGCAATATTAAATGCTGCTGATGAAAGATTAAGACTTTGTATATCTTATGAAATAACATTCTTCTCGATTATCACTAGACTAATCAAGGAAATATATGAAATTAGGTATTTTATTATTAGCTTAGACAGCAATATACCAGTATATTGCTATCTAAGCGAAGAAAGGTGAATAGGTACTGTTATGAGGTGATGTGAATAAGGTAAAGGGTATACTCCAATTGTTGGAAATAAAAATAGCTCTATTACCTTCTAAACAGGTGTGCCTTAGAACTCGGAGAAGTGTGAATAAAATTGTATTTCGGTATATTACGTAAGAAAGGGAGAGCAAGCAATAATTGGTTCTTCAATATAAATGAATACTATTATTGTATAATTTTCAGTCAAACAGAAAAACACTGCTCTAGTAATTAGTGCCAATTTTACTACTTTAGCTAGAATTTAGTCTAGAATTCTTTCAAGGACTTTTGGCGACTTTACTTTTATCTCTATCTTATGTTCATATTTAACTGAAAATGACAAGTGTATCTGCGTGATATGTTTCAAGCAAGCTCATAATAATGGTTTTACTTTGTAAACTACACTCAAGTCTCAAGACACTCTTTCAGAGACGACAAAGATTTTTATTGTTATCACTAGCTAATAAAAAAGTAAATATGGTGATTATAAAATAAAAACAAACGAATATTTATTAAGCTTTTTACGTCCACCACAAGTAATATAATAGTTAATTTAAAATATACTTATTTACGAAGTTTGTTACGTTTGCATTAAAAGGTTTCATCAGCGTCGAGTTAAAAAAACGCGTTTGATTCTCGGTTGCGCCTGAGCGTGGCGAATCGATCGATGGCCCTTGCCGAAGAGTTCAACGTGATGGTACTTACAATACAACCTCCACTACGCTTGTTCCCTGTGGTATTTTTTGTTCTATGTATAATTTAAGTTAGTGTGACTTGTCTCACAATGTTGGAAGGAATTTTCGTCATCGTCGTAATCCACTTATTTAAAATAATGTTCTCTTAACCGAATTTTGGTCACGGCGGCCTTTCTCAGCTGAGACTAGCCAGCTACGCAGGAGGTATTATAGTGCACAAGTATGCGTGCAAACACAGGTGCACTCCCTATTCCGTCACTCTTATAGTCCGATGGGACGGTAGACCCACACGATTGAAAAGAGATCAGGCGCAGGACTAACGGCTTAACTTGCCTTCCGTAACACGGAGGGCACGTTAAGCCGTGAACACATGTGAATACGGTGACCCATCATAAGACTGACCGCAGTCAGCACGGCGATTGACCAATCTACGCGGCAGCTACGTAGCTCCGTATTTTAATAAAATGTACAGTCCATTATTAATTTTCCTAAAATGATACATTATAAACTTGTTACGTAATAAAGAATAAATATATTAATCAAATGAACGCGATTAAGTTGGTGCTTTGTGCCTCCATTTACAAATTGTTAGTGAGTACTCCAAATGTTCTTAAAAATGAAACATGTTTGTGTGACAATAAGCTGTCTGACCATTTGTCGCTAAGGGCCGGACCATTATTGTGAGATAATTCTTTTTAGGGCTTATCTTAGTAACTGTTTCTCGAACACAATGGAAGCAGCCAGGATTATTTCAAGGCGCAGTGCTACTGGCCATTGTACTTACAAGCTAAACTATTTCACCCTTTTATGTACCAACTTGAAATTAACTGAAGTACGGGATCAAGTACACTTATTGAAGTATTCATTCGTTTTTAGCTTTTCAAAAACATCTCTGTTATTGTTATGTCGGCAAGATGATACTGTATAGTTTTATTTACAAACTTGAAAGTAATAATATCTGTAAGGTAGAGTTCAAAAGTGTAGGCACTACGTGTGGAGATAAAAAGTAGAAAGGTTTCAAAGGTAGGTATCATGAGCTCGAGGCATGGCGTGACGTAAGCGACATAGAATTATAGAACCGGTTCCAGAACCTTTCCACTGGAGATGTGTGTGGGAAATACCTGTTGTAGAGAGTTGATGCAATTATATACTACCCAGAATAATGTCGCCGATGAACACGGTCGCCTATTGATAGACTGGAAACCGATGAAGGCCTGAATGGGAGTAGATGTTTAACCATACACAGCATTGCTACGGAAGTAAACTTTCATATTATGTTAAAACGGCCAACACTCGTCCGACAACTCTACATAACAGCATCTCTCGAGCTGATTGATAACTTGCGAGGCGTTTAACAGTTGCATTGCATCATGGCTTTACGTGGCGGAGCGCGACGGCCGGCGGTGGCGGAGGCGCGCGCCGCTGGACCTGCGGACCCGCGGCCCTGCCTACAACATTCGGTGGCAACGGCCAACGCTCACATAAGAATTCATTTCGCTCGAGAAGTGTTCGGTTTCAGTCTGGCACCACGAGCGCTCATATTGCATTTAGTATTTATTTATGTATCGGTGGAGCGCAGGTTCTATCGGTGGCGGCGCCGCGGGCGGTGCGGCCCGGCGCGGGGTATGGGACGGAGGGGGAGGGCATACTTACTACGTGATTAATCCGCACCCCCCGCGCCGCCGGGCGCTCCGTACTCGCGCCGGGTTTCCTCGTCCCCGCGCCTCACGGCCACTCACTACGCACGGGGCTCCGCGTAGTGCCGCCGCCAGTCGCAGCGCGACCCGCGCCGACGTCGCACTCTGTTCCGTTGCCTCGTCGTCACATCGACCCATGATATCATTCATGCTAATCTCCGCCCGTTGATTTTCCTGCCGAGTGACCGCAGTGAAACCGGCGCGCTATACCGCGAGTGCCGAATGTTCGTGGACGTTACGCCCGTGTACTTTTCCATCGGAATCCGAGCGTACGAAACCAGTTCGGAGTGGCGGACGGCGGCGCCTTCCTTCGGATGAGATCTCCGACCGGCAAGCGTTGCTGTGACCCGCGGCCTGCGATGCTGCGCCCGTGACCGTCTTGCGACAGTGCCACGAAACGTAAGGATCTGTTAGTTGATTTGGCGACTCGCGTGCACGGGCCGCCTTCCTATTTGCATGGCGCATACGAGTGGATTTTATTTTCGTCTGGGGAGCGGTGTGTGCGTGCAGCGCACGCGTGTGTGCGGCGGCACGGGTGTGTGCGGCGCGCGTGTGTGCGTGTTCCGCGTCCGTCAGACGCTGCTCCCTGCTGGCCGCTTTATTTAGGTTGTTTCCGAGCGTGTCGGCAGCTTGGCTAGGCGCCGGCTGACTCCTAGTAGACTAATATTATTGTGCTGCCTAATTGCTAACTATCTGAAGCATTTATCCCCTTCTTATTGACTGTTACTATTATTAGTATGTACCTATTTAAATTAACCTTGGATACATAATAGTTCAGTATAACACGTAGGTATATCGGTCACAAGAATGTTGGGAACATTAGGCGCTCTACCTAAGCGACACGCGTTAACTTTCATCATTATTTTATCATAAGACACCGGTAGCATTTTAGACGTAACGTGTCTTCGTATCTGGCACGTCGTGGCGTGAAAATACTAAACCGGTCTTATATTATGTCAATATGTTCGAAACATTATAATTCCAACATTCGTTACATGTCAATGATCTTAATACAATGCAACGCCAAACTTCGATGTGTAGGTACTATTTGTAGCCTGACAAGGCGTTTTTACCTGTCAGACTGTGTGACGAAGCCGCTTAGCTTATTATTTTCCACGTGATAGACCGTCATTTAATGTCAGCTAATTAACTTGTGTGCATCTATGTATGTAATGTCTCTACATGCTCTACTATCTCCACATGACCTCAGAGCAGTCTCTCGCGTGATTTAGGTCATTCAGCATTTGAAAAAGTTCTATGTTACAAGTAGATGTGTAATATAATGACTACAATCAATCTCTTTGTTGAAAATCTGTGTTATATGTAGAGGCTGGTTGGTTATTTAAGCACAGGTAATGTTAATTAGAAGATTTTTTAAATATGGGAGTTAGTGTTCTTGTTAAATGACTAGTATATTCCGCTACTCGTGTGTATGCAGCAAATCAAACGTAATAGGTAGCAACGTTCTGGAAAGGTCTAATCTATAATCCTACCTGTAAAGAGTACACAC
Organism: Abrostola triplasia; assembly: GCA_946251915.1. Lineage (NCBI taxonomy): Eukaryota > Metazoa > Arthropoda > Insecta > Lepidoptera > Noctuidae > Abrostola > Abrostola triplasia. Next base: position 7,936,517 of record OX276433.1, read on the forward strand.
GTCCCAGTTTGCAATAATAAACCTTTCACAGTAACTCGACATTTAAACCTAGATAAATGTTGAACGAACGATCTCCACGTATTTCTTTTCTAAGAAAATGTATACATATTTTTCTGATACGAACATGTTATTGTAGATTTCATTTTATATTATCAAAGGAGTGTAACATGATTACGTGAACACAATAACAGACAAATTAATGATCAAACGTAATTAATAGCGATACTAATAATTACAGTGTAGGTACATCTATCCTGAGCTTGCAGCATTAATCGTTTAATAATTGCTGTGACAATATGATAATTCGTTATCAATGTACTACAATACAGTATTTTCAATAATTGATGAGTTAAAATTAGAACAAGTAGGAAAAGTACGGGTAGTGGGGAGTTAGGTCGCGAGATAACCTCCGACCCCGAATACAAGTGAGTGTACACACTGTACACGCAATACTATGTACTAGCGCTTATTAAAATATCTTTGTTGGGAGATAAACGCGTGTAACAAACAAATTACGGAGTATCTTTACATCAACAGTTTGGATAGGCATGTTCATTAGAGTCTCCATTAACTCTACATTTATACAATCAGGAGCTAAGCTACTGCTTTTATGTATAATATATATTGTCGTTAATGTATAACATTAATTCCTGTCCTAATAAGAAAAACATTGAATAGTGTATTTGGCTAACCGTTCTATTCTAATAAATAAATAATAATAGCAGATTGACTAAATAAGTATATTATGTAGTAGTAAGCGGTTGAGTCGGTTCAAATAGGTTATAGACCACATGACTCACATAAGACATTGTTACATACTATGGCTTAACAGCTTTTATATCTTAAAGCCCAGCCTAGACCCTAGCCTAGACATGGACAGGTATAGGCGAACAAAATCTAGTAACCGGTAAGCATATGTTCATTAATCTTCATGTGGAAGTTTAAGTTACACTAACGTTTGATTGATTCGTTAATTTTCACATTTCAGTTCTCTCGATAAGTCTTCTTATCGTATGATTGAACAACCTGGTGCCAAAACTTTAACCACCTGCTGTAGGTTTCTAACATGGTTTACACACCGTTGAAAAATCTCTCAATTGTACCAATTTCTTTAAGCTGTTTTCCTTCACCGTTTTTATTAACTGATAACTAATTTATAATACACACATGAATTCGAAAAGACTTTGGTGCAGGGATTTGAACTTGGCAGTCCAACGGTCATACCACTCGGTAATCAGTGCTGTTGCCTCGATACTTAAAAGAAATATAAATAAATTGTATAAACAGATGCACAGCAACAATAAAAATGCAAATATCGATTTCATAGAACACATAAGTTATCATTATCTTCTGGATACGTCAAAACATGAAGTGAACGTTAAAATCTATGCACTGAAAGGTAAACAAAATAATAAGAAACATTTATCAACACAAATGCTTCCCGCGATGACGCAAAACACTGCGTGAGATGGAATATGTTGGAAAATCCTTAGATAAAAGTGGATGTTGTACTCGTAGATATATATTCAATAGAGCATGCAACTGTCACTACTATAACGATGTAGTGTTGACTACAAGATGAGATTGCTTATTCGAACCTGTAAGATAAAAATCGGATACGTATGAACCTACTTTGAAGATGATTAAATCCTTCGTAAGCTTGATAGTTATGCTTTAACTCTACTTTCCAATTTAAGGCCTACACCTGTCGGTGTAAGCTTCACTTATTTCACTCAGTCAGCTGTTTTAGGATTCTATCTCTGGTTTACCTTAAGTATGCTGTGGATATGTTTACACACACGAGTAAGAGTTGATTGCAGTTCCGTCGGCTTTAGTTATTTCTACAAAACTCAGTTTAACGTTATCACTTTAAATTACACTAGATGAACGCCTTTTCAAGTTAAATCTGATGTTATTTTGGGCTGCAGGTAGATTTATATATTAAGGTTACGGTATTGGTCGTGCTAAATGGTATTCTATCAGAACTTTACAAGAATACCAAAAACTGCTGTTCGTAGAATGAAGCCGCACGTATCGGGTTCTCTTGATCCCTTTCCAGGTAAAATGTAAAACCAAGTAAAGGGGATTCCATGGTCTGAAAACTGTAAATATTTTGTGATTTTTTTATACAACGTAAAATAATATCGTGTTGTGGGATTATTTTACCATTTCTTAGCAAGTCTTGTTATGATTTGAAGCCATATAGTTATTATTGTAAAACATATAATTATAATATAGTTTCAATGCTTTCACAGAAACCTTATAATAGTATTCCCATTCATTGTAATATTGTAGTAGAGTAGAGCTAGTGAACATTCTAGATAATAAAGTTAATGAGACCAAAACAACATTTCCACGTCTTCCTCAAAAGAATAGCCAGGCATTTATATACAAAATAATTATAATTTATGATATCACTTCAGTTAGTATTTACAGTTTTAACTATACCAACACAGGCGTGGGATTACACCCAGGATGTAGATAAATAAAATACAAAAGAATTTACACACTTTTATCTCTGCAAATTATCTTCCTCGAACTGAAAACACTGTACTAATGGAAACTAAGCACTTAAATAAATTTACTTTAAAATTGAATGATAATGTTTTATCTTATATATTTTAAATGAATGATTTTAATATCGTGCGCGGACGAGTAATCGAGTATCACTGAAATTGGCTTCTTATCTACAAACCTGATATAAATGGCAGATAATTAATCACGAGCAAGTTCACGATGCATAGAGTTAATCGATTTCGTCCTGTATCATTTTGTACATAATATAAACCTGCCACGCGTATTGGTGTGTAACATGTTATTACCGGCGGCGTATTAACTAACTAACTGTAATTCTACTCCGGTAAGGGTGCATGATACCTATTAAATAAACGAGGACTATTTGTCAGATAACAAGCGGCGGTTGCAAAGAAAACAAAGAGATATCATAGCTTGTGTCACAGATAGTGTTACACACTCACACACAGACAGGCTCGCATGTGTATGTGGAGTGAGTGCGCGCGTGTGCGTGCTCTGTTATCAGGCTGCAGCTACCGCGCCCGCCTACGTAGCGATATCTGACGCTATCAGCTGTATTAGCCACGATAATACCTCGCATACCTGTATTCGTATGCATGCATGTTTTATTTTTGTACATAGCATGTATGTATATAAATAGTTACCAGACATGAATGAACGCTACGTTTCAACTGTACATAAAACATGGTCGGTAAATAATGAGCCGCTGGAACACATAGTGCTCTAATATCATCTGATTAGTTCGTTAATCAGTTACCGTTCGTGAAATGGGAAGCGGAATGATATCATTGTTTTGATGAAAACAGTTAAAAACAGATACAATTTAAATCTTTATAGCTGTCTGTTTTATTGATAGATTTACAGGAATCTCCACAGCCGTTCAGTTCGTTGGGAGAGTAAATCACCATTTCACATCAGTTTTGCAACTGTTGCGCTGTTTGAATTGATCTTTATTTTAAACAATGACGTTCGTTATGGTCAATAAAACGTTACTTAGGCTTAGGTATTGCTTACCAAAATGATATTATGAGCCTAATATGTCGCATTGCAGGGTAAAAGCCTCTCTACTCTCTTTCCATAAGTCAATGTCCACACTAGCTTTTAACTATCGTCAAGTCAACATTGAAACCTTGTGTTCGCGTTGATTCCCGTCAAGTAATTTAATTTTGTTGTCAAAGTCCAGTCCTTCATAAAGGAGTCCAATTCATCTTGCCATCTCCGTTTACCAAAATGTTTACATTCTAGAAAATGTAGAGCTTCGAATGTTGATATTTTTCATATTGAGCATTCCGTCGGTAATTTAAAAGGAGCATGTTTTTGTTAAACTTGCTTGAAAAATACCTACTAGTAGACCAATACCATATATTTTATTTTTATTTCAATATAATCTATGTATATCTACTGTTTTTATGTGGTAACACTGTACTCGTGTGTTCCTCTGTTATCTATGCTAATATGAAACGAATTAATGATATCTTTACATATATTTTTAAGATTAATATGTTACACTCATTAAGCCTTGATAACATATGATCAACACGTGTAACCACATTTTTTTTTAGAGAGGTTTGGCAGTTACCTCACGACGAGAAAACATAAGCCTAGCGGGTCTATTGAACATATTGATGAAAAACCTCACTACAAAATAATTATAGAGGAAATGTTAGCAATACAAATATAGCTCCCGGGATTTCTGACCAATGTATGGAAATAGTACAAGTATAACATAGGTACCTATTATTGTAGGTATATGTATTAAATGAATACGATTTATAAATAATAATAATACAATTAAAAGCATACATTAAGTAATACGAGGAAGGATACTACATTGTTTTTGCAAAAAAATACCACGAGTATTTAATAAAATGGCATGGCATTATTGAGGTAGAAATCCGAATACCATTTATAAATTAATGGTATAATACCTACTACCATTTCATGGAATATTATCGTGGTTATAATTGTAGTAGCCAGCAACTAATTAAATCACATTTTAATACCACCTTTATTTGCTATAAGCCTACATTTGTCACGGTTGAAACGGCTTGTTGTGTATATTAGGTATATAGGTCTTGTATCATTAGAATAAAGGTATATTGTTATATACATATGTCCACTGTATACATTAGTAATAAATGAAGACAGGTAGTCGCCCAGTGATCTTTGACTTTATAAATTGAGGCTTCTTGCGCTCCTATACAAACTTAAAATGTCAGTTAAAGAGGTTCATTTTCCCATAGATTATGCTAGTGGTAGGTGTGCAAGACACGTAAAACTGATCGTTGTAACTGATGTTAACCGCCTCATTGGTTTACTGGTTGTATGTATAGTGGGCTCGCGTGTGATTTTGTTTGATTGGTTTAATTATCTAGTCTGGGAGACCGGAGACGGTAAAGTATATTTACCTGTAAGGTTCTTAGCACCAGCACGAGCCTAATTGTGCCGACCAACAGTAATAAGTACACTTCTAGTAATCATACCACACACACACACAAAAAGTTTTTAAAAGCTTTAAATATTAGATACCGAATGTGTGAGAGTCGCTACGCTGTGCGTGATATTCCTTTTTCCAGTCGATAGTCGACAATATTTTAATAATAATACTTATAGAATGTTCCGTATGTATTCAAGTCCGCTCCCTCGCTATGTATACATACATACATTAGTATGATATGATATTCATCGCATAATTAGTGTATAACACGCGGGTATAGTGTGAACTCACAATACCGATCATGTTAACGGAACGACGTTCTCACGAACGTAAGAAGGCGGTATCTTATTGCAATATATAAACAATCAGTGGTTAGTTTCAGTGTTTCGCGTTACGCCGTGTTCAGCTTCGCTTCTTTGTTATCACATCGATGCTACACGACCCCACACAACACAAGTACGAACACTTTCACACACGCCTTTTATAAGAGTGTATATACCAGTATACCTATTGGAATTATAAGATATATAATACAATAGAGGCACGTAATATACCGGCAACGACATTCAAAAACCTTTGAATGACTGCCTAAACCTAATCACTACCTACATAATTAAGCTTCAAATTGTATTTGTAAGGGATTATCAATAATTAAAAGAACCCATAAAAAAGTTAATCTTGGAGACTTAATAAGAATATAATATAAACGATAAATTTAATTACTCATACAGAAAGTAATTAAGTTTTGGGTTTAGAAAAATAAAGAAGCAACGCAATCGGTCATGTAAGAATACCCGCGTTCCTATTTCAGTGTAAATGGGTATAGGTTTAGGTAATGCCTACAATACTTATGAAACATGTAACATCCATATATTTTATATAGTTGTCACGAGGCACATCTGAATGGAGACAGCCAGATATTTGTTTAACAAAAAGCCGAACGACCAGTTTTAATCACGAGCTATTTCTGTTTCAACTGAAACAATGAAAATCGTGAAACAATTTGCATTTAAATAATATTCATTACAAACACACATTGTTGCAAGGTAAACAATGATTATATTAAAGGGTGTTGTTTGTCAACACGGCCCTTGCACAGTTGGATGTTTGTACTGTTACCTTCGTCTCGGCCAATGTATACATCTGTCGCAAACAATGCAGGAATTATTTTACTTTCTTTAATTGGCGGACATCAAAGGTGATGGACCTCATGTGAAGGCCGAGCACGTGTCTGTTTATTTATTTACTGTTAGTCGACATAGTTTTTTTAAACAAACACTTATCTACACATTCACTTTGACGTACATACTTGTCCATATCTTTTAGTTAGCGTTCAGTTGACAGTGTAACGAAGCTATTTTAAAAACATTAATTACCAATTACTCCATGATAATCGAACCGGTATTTCCAGAGATAAATCGAGAAGGATACATGAACATTGTAACTAACTGCGTAAATACATGCTGGTGTATAATCCCGTGTAACATTTAAGTATTTTAAACATAACATTGAATTTACAGATGCGTAATGAACTGGATATAGTTATGATATTTTCGCCAAAGAGACGGTTAAGAAAACCGTCGATGAGCAAGGCAAGCTCTTTGACAAGAGGAAGTAGTGAATTAGTCTGGGCGCAGGTGCCCGTAATTCAATATTCCGATCTATGTTTACACTGTACATTCTGTAGAAACTTGCTGAGCTAGTATCAACTTGATAACATCAATGTTTAGTTTAGCTTAAGACATGTAGCGACAACTATTTAGTACTCTCAAACAACACGAACCTACACATCGGTACTAAATTTCTAACTAAGTATAGTGTAATTATTATTGTTAACACTGAATATATATGGTTTCTAATATTATAACGTAAAAATATCAATCGAAGACATAATTAGTTATAGGAATCAGTGCCTTCGAAAAATAAGATGGTGATACAGAGTGAAGCCCTTCACTCGCATCACCAACTTTACTGTCAATAAAAATGATATGTTAAGTTAGTAAAGTGACACAAATAGGTACTTATGTGTGAGCAATGGTGTCTTTAAACTTGATTAGATATTAAATGGACGTAAAGATAGCTGTACTTGCTTGAACGTTAACTGCACCCAGTACGTGCCATGGGATACTCCCAATGAATGCGCGATAACTGGACTATCATTCGATTATGGATTGCCGATATTTTGAATCTATTGTCCACTGTATTTTAATGTTTTTGTATCCTTTGAAGTACAATAGATTTAAAGTTTCAAATGTATCAGACTTTTTGTTGTCATTTTAAAGGTAGACAGGGTTTTAATTGTCTATTATTAGGCAACTAGATTCTCAGAGACTAGTATCGTTAGTACTTACTTAGTCACAACACAATCAAGTCTGATTTCATTTCAAAGCAAAAGTATTATCTAGAATACAACAAGGTACGGAGTGCTCACAAATTAATAATGTATTATAATGGATACTTAACTATTTCGTGCACTTTGCGTTTATATAATTTATTTAAAACGCACTTGATCAATGTTGTTGACCCGCCGCCTCCCGTGACAGTCCAGTCTTAAAATACGACTAACCTCTTTATTCTGAATATTTTAACCACCACCTCTCGATGTTTCTCTACTTTGTTTAGCGCGTTGCCAACGGCAATATTTCCAAATACACGTTTGTTCATGAATCTTTTGGGTTACTTTATTGTAGAGCGCGCTTATCCAGGTATTTATATACCCACCTACGTAGAAAACGCCTGTAAGTACCTACTCTTTTATTTTTGGATGTACAAGAATCTGTAAAAATATGATATATAAAATATACTAGCAATCTGTGTTATCTATTATACCGTCGACCGTCAACCTACCATTTCATAGTGATAAAAAATTGAATAGAAATGATAAGGATTAAGTAACTGGTTACATTCACGGCTCAGTCTAATCAATGGGTTCGCAGCGCCCGCGCAGCGCCGGTTACGTCACAGCTTTCGCGACTACACTGTAGTAAGATGTTGCGAAATACGCCACTTATGCAAGAAGTACGCGATACGCAAATACGCCAACTGAGCGAATGTTGCATGCCTCGTGTTAATATGTTAGTGCATTTCGTTGGCCGCAGCGCGCTCGGTGCCTGGCTGCCTGTGCGCCTGACACGTTACACTGACACTGATTTGTTTTATGTTGTTATCAATTGTTATGATAACACATACTGAATATTCCTTCACAATCATTCATCATTACAGTTGTAGTACTTTCATCCGTACTTAGCTCTATTTCGTATGCCTGTCGTTTCTAGTTCCTGTTGAATTTAACAAATAACTTGTTGAAGATATATCTCGTCATAAAGATTAAACATTGATGAATTAAATTTATTTAAACTGTATCCGAGAGCTCTATTTTCAACTTGTTTTTATATTGACAGCGTGAATATCCTGCAACCTTCACGGATTTAGAGGCTTTCAAAATTGTACGTTTTGCAACGAACGATCAATACTGTTGATCAAACTATTCAATTACAATTTATCAATAAACCTTATCGTTACCTAGTTATCGAAAAAGACGATAACAATAAACATATCTAGTGCTCAGTTTTCACAATTTTCTCGAAATGACCATGAACATTGTATTTTTCGCTATCTTGACATAGATATCTAATAAACCTAGATAACGATTACCCTATCTGCTGAAATCTTACTTTTGGATAATTAACATTAATGGGAATAAGTTTATAGTGGTCTTAAGTGACATTTTTATTTCTTCTAACAATGTTTCCATGTTATAATTATCTTGTCAAGGATTTTCATAACATATCGCCTTGTCCATCATAAAACACAGATTATACAGACTTGTATCTATTCTACGATACGATCTAAAATCATGTTTTGCACTTAAATGTCATTTAAGAAACATGATTGATATTATATTATTTATTTTAGTACATTCAGTACGCGTACTGAGGTATGTAGAGTCGCTAATGTTTTCGTGTTTTCAGTTCGTCTTTTAGAAGTATATGTAAATATATCCTATGGTTCTTCAACTAAGCAAGCGGGCGACATTGGCAGGAGATTAATATTGTTTGTTTGTATGCTTATAAACACCTCTAAACGCAAATATCAACATAGGTACATACTCAATATAGTGATCCTAACCCTACATTAAAAAAATGCTTAATTATCTTTCACCTTAGTACAGCATAGGACAGGTATAATCGATAAATATAGCAGACTGATATTACGAAGGTAGAAAATTAAACGAGAAAGGAGATACGCACCCATCAGTTCGTATTAATGGAAAGTTAGTTACTGCAGTGAACAGTTAGGATTAGACCCGACACATGCAATCATGTGTATCCATATTATGCAAGGTAAATGAGTTTCTAACGATACGTTACGACACCTCCATAATGGATTCAACTCCGACCTTAGAAAGGCTTTTTTGCATAACATGTTAACTCGGAGTAAAAACATGCAGTCTCCGTGATTAAACACGTGCATATCTTATCTACTGTTAGGATGACAGTCACGTTTCTGATGAGCTGCTAGGAATATATAGTGAATCTGTAATGTCATTGTCAACATTTTAATTTTTGGTCAAAATTGGGCCTAACTTCTGCTTTCTCTTCTAGATAGATTTTAAATTATTTTAATTATTGCCACGCATGTAACAAACTTTGACTATTTTGACGAAAATCACCTCTTTAAAACTTAATTCTAACACAAATTCAAAATAATATATAAAATTCAAAAATAAACTACTAAAAGTATCATAGAATTCATCTCCATTGATGTCAACTGGTAACGTGCCTAAAAGACTGGTAGTATTGCCACCTTGAATGGCAATGCTGATTTTGAATTTTAAATTATTTTCATGTTAAAAAATCCTGAGATTTCAGCAGCATCAAGCATCAGCACAAAACACCTTGGAATATCCGCTTTTCTTTATCATTTAGCAATACCCATAAATTCATGAAGTTTATCGACTTAAAAAAAATGTGAACGTCCGTTATCGCCTATGACTAACATGATTTTATATAAATATACTTAGTTTGGTACATTAACTTGCATTTATCACTGGTATCAATGATGGATCTGATAACTTTGGTGTATATTTTCTATATCTACATTTTATTGATTATTCGGAGATATAGATACGATTCTCGTACGTAATATGTGAGTTTGATAACTAAATAAAGATACTTTGCCATATCTTGAAACCACAACTTACAATCGAACCGGATCTACGATTGCTGAATGATAGTTTAAAATTTTCCTAATTGAAAAGGTAGAAAGGATACAGCCAGCATTTCTGTCGCAATAGATAGAACATACAAGAGCCCTGACAACAAACATCACATTTTAGATAGGTATTTTGCAGCCTTTTAAACGTTTACATTGTTCGTTTATGTATTTACATAATTAAACAAATAATGCAGCAATTTTTCAATTTAATTCTATATTTATTAAGTCAGTTTATTTATTAATTAAACCATTGTTTAGACCCATTATATGGAAAATATAATTGTTTGTTCATCCGCGGTCTCAATAAATTAATTAATGACAAATCATGCATGATATTATGAATAACATTGAGTAAACAAAATGATTTCAGCGATGAAGGTAAAGTCCGACTAAATAAATTCTAATTCTGTCATATGAGGCAGTTAGCAAGTTGTAACGAGGTCGACTGCCAAATGTATCGGCATCGCGAGAGGTTTCGTGTGCACTCTTGTCAGCGTTTTTATGTGAAATATTTACCAGTAGAACATTTTAGAGAACTATAATTACAATACTACGAAACGCAACTAAAATATGTGCCAAACTTGATAACCAAAACGTAGAATTATCCAAATGCCGGTGATAAGAGGTAACAGTAATGAAATTCACCTTGTTAAAGTAACATCGTCCTCCTTATTGACAAGCTACAGTTTTCATTCGAGGTGCATACGTAATGTTATCGACATGAAATAAAACACTATTTTCCTCACTTTATATTGTAACTTTCTGTGAATCATACATTTATATTGGTATGGTATTCATGTAAGATGCCGCCGCTTAGTAATTATGATGTACCTATCTATATTATACAGGATGTAAATGTGGTCAGCGTTGGAAGGAACAGTTTTGCGTTTTTCTTGAAATAAGCAGGGTTGTGCAATTAATATTAAAAGTATATCATATAACACTTCTATAACGGTAATGGAACTGATTCAAAGGTGTGGGTTTAAAATGATACAGCAGCCTTAGCACGGCTTCCGTCGTTTATAACGTGGTACTGTAGTAGTGGCATAGAGTGTGTGTGTTGTTGTCTGTGCATGTGAGGCTGTGTTCACGGTTAGTTAGGCGCGCTCGGTGGCTCGGCGGAGGCACGGTGGCGGTGCTCGATGGCTCGGTGGTCGGTGCGATAGGCGGCTGGCGGCCTTGCGGCGGCCGCGCCACGCCAGCCTCGCGCACGTGTACGTGTGAGTCGAGCGTGACGTCACCCACACGCACCGCAACACACGTTCAAGTTCAATGTTGCCTATTAATTTTACCGTGCCTTACCACCAACTAGCACTAGCAATAATCGTCCACTGTAAAGCCAGTGCTTACAAGGTCGTTTGCAAACATAATAATCCTAAAACCTTGCTCTGTAATAAGGCGTTTAGAAAGGTGAAAACCGAAGTCGCGGTGTGCATATCTCATGCGTCGTGAATCGTTTGTTTCCGCAGTTTGTTCTCGATGTGTTGACACAACATATTTACGTTCTCTCATATCTCAGTATTGCAGTTTCTGTGTAACGTTTTGAAAACAGTTTGCGGCATCTTCCTCGCTCCATTGAAGAGGGCTCTTCCTCGAAGAACGCGTGCGCGTGTATCAACAAGCGCATAGCGGCGACCATTGGCAGGCGCGTGGCGTGTGCTTCCATTGTGACGTCACCACACATCCGCGTGCGTCGCTCTCACTTCCAAATATTTATTATTTATGCTTCCAATTGACAACGAACCTTGTTTCTATGTCGACCCCGGCCATTAGACACTTCTGTTGATAATTACAATTTTAAATGTTGTTGGTTAATTGCTTCTATTTGTAGGTATTGCCAGTAAAAAGTGATAAAAGTTGAATTTCTTGTTAACTGGGTGATTCTTCATCCGTGTAACTTGTCAATGTTATCGCAAGTTAATCATTTAACAAGTACCATCGGAAGTAAAACACTAGTTTGTCAAGTTGTGTGCATCCCTAAGTTGTGCAGAGTAGTTCTAAACAACAAGATATCTAAAAACCCGCGATATTGATCTATAAGTTAGTATATAATCATTACACAAACTACTCAGCTTTATAACCGTAGCCTGGTATTTAAATAATTCAGTGGTAATGTCTGCCTAGGGGTAGTAATTTTGGGATACAACCTACACATACGACTCTGCGAGTTTTTTCGTACAAAAGAAGTACCTACATTCTCTAAGTAAAACATAAATAAGGCTTACTTTCTATAAGACATTATTTGAAGGTTCTCAAGCTGTAATTAACCTTCCGACGCATGGGCTATGAGCAGGACACACCTATTTAAACAACCGTTGTAAAGGTGTGTCCAGGAGTAATAATATCGAATTAGCAATAACGTGCAGTATAAATTAATGTGACCAACCAACAGTAAGCTAAAAGGCTAGACTAGTGCGTGTAGAGGTCAAAGGTCTATTTCGAAAAAGACTGTTCCAAAAGAGCTAATTAGAATGTACATTCCAAAGAGGATAGTGTTGTGCCTTCACCATCTTAGTGCACGGTGTATTCCTAGCACTAGATTGTTTTTATTATTCAGAATGTTGGTTAGTAAATAAGTTAGCAAGTGTGTACGTGACCAGCAGTATCGAGCGGCAGAAGTTTATCGGTGAAATATTTAATTACAAAATATCTGTAAACCGCATTCGGTCAAGTGGAAATCTAGAGCGACACGACTGTTCCGTTCACAATTAATCTCTACAATTCTATTTTGATTAACGCTACACATAGAGAGAATCCGTAGCCTTTGCCTACCCCTCTGGGAAATAGACGTGACTTTATGTATATATGTATAGAGAAAATAAAGTCGCACCGAATGAAAGCTAAAGCTAATCATACTGCATGCAGGCAGCCTCAAAGGATATTTCGGAAAACTAGAGTTCTGTAAAAAGGGATCATATTGGCACAGTGGATCTGTGATTCCGTTGGTTAGATTATGTTCGTTGGATTGGATTTATTATGGGGTTGCAACCATTTGCGGTTTTGTTTTGTTGGTCTTTTACTTCCTATCTCATATCATATCGCACCCACGATACAGAAAAACTAGTGTAGGGTAACGAAATATTCACCTTAAAAGTAAAGCCACAGCTAAATATAAAGTGGACTGTGACAACTCCATCATTGTTGATTGATCTAATAATAAAAAAAGACTTTAGCCTCCACTGGCACAGAGCAAAGTTCAAAGTTCGTAACACTGCATTAGCTCAGCCATCGAAATTAAAACAAAAACGGGCAAAACAAATGAATAAATACAAAAAGTGTTGACAGTCGTCAAAGAACCCTGGTAGGTCACATGATCAGTTAACAAGGTCCACTTGATAATGCTCACTTGGTAACTACAGCTGTTACAGGAGTTATCTTATCTGACCCGAGGCTGGTTATGAAAACATTCAAGTGATATTAAACGATGGCCGAATTCTGTCGAATTAACCCGGGAAGTGCACAAACACGGCTGATAACAAATAAATATTGGATATCGAACACTGTTTGTTATTCAATTAACTGTAGCCACATACTATAAACGTGAAGAGGATATCGAAATATCAAATCTTGAATGGCCATGAGTTCACTAAGGAATTTTCCCAAATAGACTCTATTTGCGATATGAAAAGGTGTAGAATTTCTTATCACTTAGTTATTTATCACATTTTGTGTTTATGAATAGGTACTTGCTCCCATCTTATGTATACATGCCCCGGCAGAACTATTGTAATAAACCCGAATTTATAAACATTGATAACACTATTTGTTTCCAGTATAAAGATAAATTGTTAAACAAAATATTACATCACCATGTCAGTTGTATGAAACTTTTATTAAAAATAAACTAAGTAGGTATCTAATGTGTTGTGCTTTCAAACACGGAATCGACAAATTGTACTTTCACATAATCTTAGGTTACATGTAGTCAATATGTTATCGAAACAAGTTGTTTGTATGCAGAAACAAAACGCAAAAAACACAACAATAAGGTTGCCATAATACGACATGCGTCTTAGAATCACACAAGACGCTCTTTATACGAATTCCTCATAAGTCCTGTGAATATAATGACGTCGACGAATATTTCGCTATAAAATAAAATGTTTAAATAAATATGTACATAATTCGTAATCTGCTTGTTGTAGAGTCCGTATTTCAAGTGAATTGTAACATAAGTTACCTCTTTACAGATCTTCTTGGAATATTGTCTGTATTGTTACAGAAATATTGTAATAGCAAACAAATTTATATTGTTATTTCTTTGGCGTAACGTTTTAATAGGCTTAATTAGCTGGCAGCGAAAAAACCCTGAACAAAGATAATATTTCATGAACTTGAACAAAGATATTCTTCAGCGGTGGGTGTGGAAAAGGTCATAGCCGTTGTTTTGACTCCTATTCAAGAATACTATTTATACTAATACTAATTCTCAACCTCCAAGTCGAATGTCCATTGTGGAATTGTGAATGACAGCCTCCTTTTTCGTTGATGTCAATCAATGTTACGGCACACCTCATTCAACATTTCACTCGCTAGTTATATTCAACATTGTGCAAATTCAATCTAAACCACAATATTATGCATAATAGCACAATAGTACATTATTACGTAATGTTCGGTATGATGACTATTCACCAGATACATAACGGGTTAACAAACGAATGTATCGCCTAGTTCCTGAACCCATGTAAAAACAAATGTTTAACTGTTCAATCAAAAATAACGGTTGGGTAATATTTTCAAAATACCTTCCACGAAACTACGCTTCGATGTAAGCACTAAATAATCTTGGTTAAGTTCAACAGTCAAAGATTTACAAGTGATAGTTTAAAATTAACGCTCGGAACTGGACATAACTCACAAGTTCCGTTCGTCAATCACAATTGGCAACTATCTCGTTAATATGCCAAGACTTTTACGGTGACAAGGCCATTGTAAGCGAATTTGGCATTTGATAATCACGTCGGTTCCTATCGCTGCGGGTGTCGGCCGATCAATGGTAGTGGCGCGGCTGCAGTCACCGCTGCTTAGCATACAATCGATGGTAATTCCTTCTGGCAGGTTAGTCACGCGGCAACTAAGATCTGCTCTTTATATTCAAGGGACGACGGCGTTAGCCTACGCGTGTAACAATCACGAATGGAATCTAAATAGAGAAGCGATAACTGTTTACACGAGGTCAGCACCGATATGTTTGCAAATACAAGGTGTTGCAAAATAGGACACGAACAGCGTTATAAGTCGAGTCATTTATCAAATTACTTTCTACTGAGTTCAAACCAAGCACGATAGCAAGGCATACTAGTTTATTTTATGCCTTAACAGTTTTGATGATTCATGTTCCAAACGTAGAATAAATATTTTAATTAACAACTATCAGAGCTTACAGCTCTGTGACCTTTCGGGAATTAAAAATAATGGTTATTATCGATACAATGTTTGCATACAACGAATTTATCTATTGAAAGTATAGATAGTTACATACACAGTAGTTGTTTATTTATGTCTAAGGAATGAACGAAGGTGTGCTCGGTCGCGCCGGCCGCCGCGCCGCCGCCGCGTGGTTGGCAAGTCGGCGAGCCAAGGGAAAGCACTTGGCACTTTGGCAAAAACACCGTCTATTGAGCATTGACGCGACGGTTTGATTGATCGTCCGCTATTCTTGGATAAGTGCGCTTATTATCCGTAAGTGTTTGGCAGCCGGACACGAATAATTGAGAAAATACATCATTTGTGAAAGATTACGTTAGGGACTCTAGTGCCAGAGCCTTTATTAAATATTTTGTTTTAATGAGCAATACAATACTTATAAATATCACCATGCTTAGGTATAATAGAAATGTATCTGGCAATTAACTATAATAATTCCAAGTATAAGTACTCCTGCTGCTGTTATAATGGTCACGGAAAGTCTATAAAAATGGCAGACCGTAGCCTAATAGTTTTTTCTTGTATTTCCTCCCGGATCTTGAGTGCATAAATGCGTAAATAAACTTGCTATTTGCATAAACGTTTGGACTCCGTAACAATAGCTACCGCTTACATGTTAGGACTCGTCACGTGTAGGAGAAGAAGTTAAATTCTTAGAAATTAGGATTCTGTACACTAAGCAAGGAAGAATACATACATACAGAATGTTCCCAGAACGGTGGACATATACCACTGATTTACATATTTTGCTATGATCCTGAAGGGTCTTTCGACTCATTCACTCTCATCGTACCTATTTGGCCTTTCCCCATATAACATTAAAACTAAATAATATTAATATACCTACCTAACAAATTGCAAACCAAAAATTTGATTAAAGTAAATATTATTAAACATTTGTTATTCTGACAGGGAACTTGTTTATTTATGTAACTTTAATATAGGTACCTAATACTCAAAACGAGGATAATGTTGTTTATCTGTAGGATTCCCGTGTAAACAACATTTCACGCAGATTAAATATCGAGGGATATTTCGAATATTATGTTAAATCTTTTAATCCTGTTTCTGCTAATTAGTATTATAGACTGATAAATGATACAAATAAAACCATTGAAGTAAAGCATAAATACAAATACGCAATAATGGATTGTAGGTAAGTAATGTGTTATCGGCATCCGGATAGCACTAAACAAAATTTGAATTGTACTTACTCAATTCACTCATTCAATACCGATAATATCCAACATTATATTTAGCAAATTACTGATAAATGAATCGCGTTGATAACAAATTATCTATTCATAAATTAGTGATGTAAAAATAAATAACATTAAACAATTAACATACCTAAGTAGATAACATTAAGTAATAAATATTGCTACGCACTGTAAATTGAGGTTATCGTTCTGTTGGAAACATGCAAACTCATTAATGGTATATTACCCGATTCACCTGTAACTATTAGAAGTAATGAAGCTCTAGTTACGATATAGTATATTACATGTCAGGCATGTGGCAGCGATTGCTAAAAATGTAGAGTTTGTAGAAGCTGTGATGCGGCGCTACGGTGATGAGGGCTGTAGTACAAACGTCACTCCCCATCAGACCGCCAGAGACGGGAGAGCGCCGATTACGTCACTCACATCTCGATGATTGATTACCCCACATTTTAACGCCGAATAACTCGTGAAATGAATCGACTTTATTTTAATCAGACCGCATTTCGTGGCCTTCACATTGTCCTCTAACAAGTCTCTTCCAAATTAATTCGCGATTCGCGGTTCAAATAACATATGAATATGGACGACCTTTACGAGTTTAGTGCTTGAAAATCGTTAAATGCCAGATAAGATAATGTTTGTACATTGGGAACGTGACTGTAGATGTTATATAATTAGATATACATTTCACTATTTACGACACTAAATATTTTATCATCCATAACCAAGTTAGATCAATTTCTTAATTATCGTGTCCCGTGAAATGGGTGTAGAAACATTTTCACAATAAATCGATATTACGCTTTTATAACTTGCTCATTACTCAAATATTTGACGTGACAGTAAACGTATTTCAGTCGGCTCTCTCGGGTTTGGAAATTCAATTCTGCCAATGTTCATTCTATTTATCAGAATAATTATTCAGTGGACAATACCAAATTGGCTTACCTGTATTCGTGTGAAAACCCATCAAGCTTGACAGAAAAGTTTCTATTTTTTTCCTTATTTGACACGTCAATGTCCGGAGCTAAAGTGGCTCTACAAGTATTTTTACTTGTGTCGTAACATGTTAATGCTATTTTAAGTGGCCGTGCCGGTGGGCTATGAACCGTACAAGATTTTCACGGTTCAGCCATTATAATATTTTGCCAATTTTAAAGGATCAATGAAATTTTGCCGTACGGTATACGAAGAGTTCACTCTGATTGGGAGTGCTAATCTACGAACGCTTCAAGACATTATGTATAATTACGTATACGTATGTAAAATCACGAGATTATATTGTGTATGTGCAAGTTTTTTATAACTTGCAGATGTTTTCAACAAATGTTACTAAAATTCTGTAATATTCGTACGTTTCAATGCAACAAAATGCCGCAGTTGCAAACTCCGTTAAAAGATTTCATACAAAACAGCATAGGAAATGGGTATTAAAATTAGAAGTGACCTAGATTTGAAAAGGCTATTCGGCTTTCGTGTATCCATCCAATGCAGCCTAAAATAAAGTCCATTTAGCGACGAGCCGGTGTAGGCGGAAGCTGACACGCCTGACACCCGTCAAACATCTGCACATTTTAAACTAATGTTTTGTTTACCCACAAATTCCACGAATAAAGATTTTAGACACGTTCTTTTTTCGTCCATGCTTTTGTTTAATCTACGTTATTACTGCAATGCGATGAAAATATTACAGTAAAGAGCATTAGTACCCATTCGATACGCCATTACTGTTTGTTATATTTTTATCCGAACATTTATAATTTATAACGTATTATCTACCTAAAATTTATTAACAATTCAAACAGTATTATATAGAGTATGTTATTATGACGTAACAGGTAAAGGTCAGAGAGTTTGATCTAAATTTACAAAGCAAATATAAGTTTGGTTTTACATCAGAGGTTGGGCCTTGACATTAACATTTTAGTTTGAGCTTATTATAAATTTATCTGATTTTGATTAAATAACTGACTTAAGATTAATGTCCAATAGTTATTAATTAAATAATGCTAATATATTAAAACTCGTAAGCAGATAAGAATTAACCTAGAACAGAAGAGTTTATGACTGGTGGTATCTATGAATCATAGAAAAGCAGTTGAGTTCTTGTTAAGCCAGCTAAATTTATTTTCTTATTTTAACTCCAATATCTGCTGACTTGTGATTCAGCTGTAAGCAAGGCGTCAGAAGTAAGTGTGAACATAATATTTAAAACATTTCTGTACATATTGTATCGCACTCCGGTTGACGTAGAAGAGTGGGCGACCTAGCCAGCCACTCATACGGCGCGCCATACTTTACAGCTCACAATGATAAATCTACGACAAATATTACAAAGTCGTCTCATTATGGCTGCTGTATACTATTAAAATTATGATACTAGAGACAGGTGAGCTTTTGCACACTCACATTTTGTTAGACATAATAATGTAAGGTATTATTGGATAGGTATAACCATATGTCAGGTACAATGACTAGTAAGAAGTCTGAAAGAACGATAAAAAGTACAAATTACATTTAAAAATGTACATCGGTTATCTAGCCAGTAATATCGCTTATTAAACTTAACATTTTCAAAATCTATAACACTACAAGTTCAATTCCATCACAACCTGCTGTACATTGACCACGTCGTTATTTGAATAGCATGTACAGTGTACAGTGTACACATCACATGATACATTCAAATATTGGCCCACATTTTACGTGTAAAAGTTAGCATAATATTGAGTACACAATTGTAGCTCTACAGGTATCACATAATTAATGTAATCGATTGACGAGTCGCTACGCGATAATGATAATACAATAATTAAACCAGATTTGTAAGAAAATTGTAGTATTCCAACATCGGTCGTTGAACTCACTAATTAATGCTAATGTTGTAGCTTCCAATTTTAAGGCAATATAGATCATTTGAATTTTAAATGAACTATGAAAAATCGTGTGCCCTAACCGGAGTAGTTTTATGTCAAGAGCGGGTTACCAGTTCTCTTCTTGAACCCCCTTTTATAAATTCTGTCTTATGTACCTACCTATAGTTACTTAGTTAGACAAAAAATATAGTATATACCTAGTCTATGCTACGTAGACATATTAATCAGTATCTTGAAAAGGTATTGTAATAGATAATTGAAACTGCCTTTTGAAATACAAATTAATCAATGCTTGTTTTTTCATACAATTCGCTTGGCATATTGATGGCGCCTGTGCACACAGGTGGGGCACACATTAACACAACATTGTCGGTGTGAAGCCGCGTGGGCGACGCGGACGGCGACGGTGGCCGCAACTTAACAATAATGGGCACTTACAGGGTTGCCAGAAGTTAAAATACCTATCTGAACTTCCGTCTCTACAGTATTTGTTGAGGAAAATATTATGGAAAACTAACTTTCAATAACTTTTCATGCTGAGAACAACAGCCATTATATAATTTTAACATG
Organism: Abrostola triplasia; assembly: GCA_946251915.1. Taxonomy (NCBI): domain Eukaryota; kingdom Metazoa; phylum Arthropoda; class Insecta; order Lepidoptera; family Noctuidae; genus Abrostola; species Abrostola triplasia. The sequence goes on from OX276433.1 coordinate 7,956,805, forward strand.
TTCTAGAATAGGTTGAACGCTAAAAATATAATTTCGTGTTTTACGTTCACCGCATAATAACGTTATTTACGTTTTTTCATACGATTAATCTGCCAACCCTGGCGTGTATGTAAATAGAAGTCGGTGTAACGTCGCGAGTCGCGAGTGTAGGCGGGGTTGTTTGCCTCGGCTCTCCTATTGCGTGATACACTCAATAAAACTGTTGTTGGACTCCAAATTGGTCGTTTAAACGAATACGCCGCCTCCTTGTAAGTTGGACGCAAACTGTGGCCATCAGAACAGGCAATTACGCGGGATAATTTAGATCACCACCTTGTTTAAACGATTGCTGATCTAGTGATTTGTTGTACTTCATATCTAGATCTCAACACAGAAGATACGACGTAACTTTATATTGTAAAATAACTTTGTTTAATTTCTTATAGGTCGATCTTAAAGTTGATTAAAACAATACAGGTACAGACGAAATAACTTGAGTATTTGTTCAATTAATAAAATGTTGACCTGTAAAGCCTTGCCTGAATCGTATACAGCCATACATACACGTGCGATACTGCGAACGAAACTCGAAATAACTGTCCTTAACACACCGGAGCCGGTTTCTCGATACGAATCAAAATGCAAGTTAATATTATAATTAGCAATACTGCAATGCAATTAACACGTCAGTTTGCCTTTTTACCGCAAACAAGTAAGCTAAGTAATATTGTGGAAACTCGGGTTTACGTAACTGGCGTCGCGTGACTAGCCGTCGGTTCATTCAGCCTCGCAACAGAACCCCAACATCACGTACATATTTATAAATTGTCCGTCTTTATCGTCCACTATTTATTATTTAATTCAATATTATACTCTTTAATGTGTTTGAAAGTTTCATCAGACTGAAGAGTTTGTAAAGACATACTGCTGTGAGATTTCTTAATTAACAGAGGTACTTTTGTGGCCAATTGGATACTTGTACTATTACTTTTTAATAGAATTACCTTATTTACGAACTGTAAATTGTTGTTTTAACACGTTTCTTCAATAGGAAAGCATGTGCCGTTTAATATCTCTATCGTAACTTCAACAAACGTATACGCCTTAGGTTTTATCTGAACGTAGAAACATTGTTTTCATGTTAGTTTAAGTATTTATTATATTATCATCAACATCACAATATTGAAAAGAATTGGGACGAAAGTACATTAATTCATATATTATTTTGCCATGAAGAGGCGACGAAAATTTTACTTGTGTGAATCATTAATAAAATGTAAGCAAATAATTAATGTTTTGGCCCTTACAAAATCGTACAATTCTATATAGTACTTCATTAATTATATAAGGTACTTTAGAATCGAATGCCTTGTCCATTAATACAAAAACAGTGTACGGAATAAAATAACACTTTTATCCACGATACAGCCACTTTATTTTATGGATAAAGTAGATACGGTTTAAAGCGTGTAATCGTTGAAAGATCTTATGAAATTAAACTAGAATCTCGACTAGCAACCGATCTGACTTAATTTAGGTACTTATATTAATTTACAATAGCTACATTGACGTCAATCACGTATGTAGTATGTTTAGCTAAACTAATGGATGCTAATACAGTACACAATTCTCAATGTATAACGTAAAGTGGCTGGTAAATTGTGATCAATGATGCTATATACCTCAATCTATAATTATACTGTAAGCAATGTCTATTAGTATTTTAGTAGACTAATCGAAAATATATAAAAGTGTACAATTTAATAATAACGAGAACTTATTTTAGATTTCCTGTCCTTACATTTAATTAAATGCTTCTAGTTGCACTACTAATACAGCAAGAATAGGCGTATACGATACGCATATTTTTCCGAGTGGACCTAATAGTCAAATAACATAATAATTCAATCTCTTTGGTTGCACAAGGTAACCGACAGGGACATTAACTAAAAATATCCTTAAGGCCCTGACCGCAAACAGCTCGTCTTGATCAGCCTAGCGTGATACCAAGGCAATTGGGGCTCCGAGATTGGACGGCTATGCATCGAGTCTGCCGCTTGTCAACATCAAGCTCTATAGGCCTCTAAAGGTCATACAAAGATACTCCTACAATAATGGAGGAATCAGGGCGTCCAGATTGTCTTCATTCAACAAATATACAAAGATTCATTCGTAATTCGTCACCTCGGTAAATACAATTCGATATTCTTTCGCAACAATACGTAGAGTCGATATAATTAACTGTTTATTCTTGAGTTCACACTACGCCAAGTTATGCTTATCGTACATGTGTACGTAATTACCGATTACATGTAACGTTTGCATGTCGACTGGCTAGATTGGTTAGGGTTGGGTACTTTTCTATTCAAGGGTAATAGGGTTACCTCGATGATAAAAACTGAAGTTACCATAAAACTCACATGAACTAGGTACTTTCTTATAGCGAGGCCTAGGCAAAAACAATAACTTTTATTTATCAACCCAAGAGTTCTAGACATAATTTAAAGCCAGTATAGTGTACCAGACAGCTTGCGTAACGTAATATTTGAATAACTGACCTATATTCTGGTAGTCAAAACAAGTCAAGTTCGTAATCAAAATATATAATTCTATGGCTAGTTTACCATGTATATTTCACTAAAGAGAAGATTTATTTAGTTCCATATTTATTTATAACTAATATTATAAATATACCTACCATAATATAGTTTAAAAAAATTAAGAAGGTGAATCAGCGCAAAAATGTCAAAAGAAAATTCAGAATTGGTAGCTACCAATACTACATAAAATGAGTTCCTACAGTAATTGTGCTAGTATCAGTCATCTTTGTTAAATACAGGTATTTTTTTATTTGTTGCATAGCTATGTAACATAATATCAGTTCTGCTAAACAGCTAATATTCATACCTAACCACATTCTAACTCAAAATTATTAGTACTTTACGAGAAGGGGTTATTTAGGGCAGGAGACGTTACGCAATATACATGTCTGACAACCCTAGACACAGTTGAGCGTCTGCGACAGCTGGGAGGGACAGGTGGGGATCATATCATATTATTGTGTTCCCGGCGATTGGACGCTGTCTGTACAATTAATTTAATAACAAATGCAATTTAGGATGTTTGTGGTGACACAATACAATCACGAGGCAAAATTTAGTTTTTAGTTGCGTTAGTGAGACACTTGGCAATTCAATAACAACAAATAAATAGTGTTTTAATATTATATTACTTTCTACAAAGAATTATGAGATTCCTGTCAAGTTACACCTGGAATTATATCAGTGTAATTGATTAGTTGGAAAAGTATCGTTGAAGCTACCCGACTATCAGTCTAGTCCTAAAAGCAAAACATTGTTTATATTTCCAAACAATTTGTTTCAGGATTTCCTAAAGTTTTCATAAAACTAACTTAGTATAAACAGATGTTTGATAAACATCCCAGTGAGTCGAATCAAGCGTAAAGTCAAAATAATCCAACCATTTGTAAGTTTCAACGGGGCGGTGTGCGTGACGGTGGGTAGGGGAGGGTGAGGTGGGGAGCGAGGGAGGGTTGGGGGGTAAAGGGGTGCGGGGTTCGCGGGTATGGCGACCGCTGTAAGACGCGGCGTGAATGGCGGCGGCAAGGTCAGGGGCGTCGGAAGTGGGTTACGGGCGGCGCCCTATCGACCGCCCGCCGCCCGCCCTGCCACCGCCGCCCGACACGCCGCCTAATAACACCATAGTGTTATTATGCTACTTTATAAACGATACTCGTAACTTTTTCGCGTAATCCGCGGTTACAAATAGCCATATTCCGGGTTAAGTGATTTAACACTGATATTCATTTAACGCTGGGGGTACGATAGGGTATCAGAGGAGTTCTAATAACATGTAAAATAAAGGCATAAAAAAACAAAAATTGGATATACAGACATTAATAAGGATAACTGACTTTATAATAAGCCGGTCACTAGCCTTAAAATGTAAGGCGCTCTATTAGTCGCCATTTCAACTAAAAAGCAAATAAGTGGTTGTCAAATATTTTAACAAATAATAATTAGTTGAGCGTTACGGCGGCCATGTTGAAAGCGTGATGTAAACGCTTCCGCCGAGAATCGTTCGCGAATTTGGCTCGCCATTCATACGAGGTTTTTTACTGCGCGGCCGCCGAACTCGCGGCCTTGCTGCCTGCGCCTACGCCCATACGATCAAAAACCGACAGACAGCGCGCCACAAACTCACAAAATTAGAACGCACTTAATTTATTTATACTAAGATATTTTCATATACCAATGATCAAACGTATTTTGGACTCTGGAAGCATTCAAAGGTCGTATACATACAAACCGACAAGAAATACTGTTTGATACATCGTCATTCACTCGGCCGTATAAATAAATTGTAACAAATATAAAGCGAGTTTTTTAAAAGTGTTTTAATGAGTTATATCATTTCGACAACGTCACTTAAATTGTATTTTTAGTATCTAACAACATCGTGATAAAGTGTGTAATTAGCTGTCTATCAATAGGTGTTGTTCCCACCGAGTTGTTGTTATTCCATTAAAAATTAGTTTTAAAATAGTCGACTGTCGACTATCCAGTGTTTGTCTGAGCATAGTTCCAACTTTAACCGTGGCTAAGAGCTAACTAATTGACTTGAATTTTTAAAGCCTTAGTCACGTCTCTCCATCTTTCATTGTTTTTGTGACTCACAGTGGCAACGCGCGTTCTCGTTTCCTCGTTCACGAATTTTGACTTCACACGTACCTACGTTATTTATAAACGTATAATGTAAAGTAAAAACTTCACGCTTTTGACTATTACGTAACAAAGTTAACTACGTGTGTAATTTTGCTTACATTACATGCGTTGTGTTGACTTGTTTGGTTAAAATACGATATGAAGCTAAGGCTTAAGAGCCATTTCACATTTTTTGACAGTTTTTTGAATTTTCGGACGCGAAATTTACCATCTTAGGTAGTACTAAGGAATTTCTAAATACATGTAGAATGTAGACCAATTTTTCCCATTGTTACAAATAGAATTAGATTTTCAAAATATAACTTGATTGCCGTGTGGTGAGCTATTTCCCGCAACACGTTTTCGGAAAATCCATCGCAGAGCCATTTTCGGGCTTCAAATTCTACCATTTACATCAACAAATTTAAATGGAAAAAATACAGTAGGCATAGGACATATACTTTTGTTGTAACATACGGTGGAAAATTTTCGATTAATAACACTTTTAATTGATAAAAAAATAAATACTTAAACCGGTTTTCACGGTTTTATATGGTCATTTTATCGCGACTTTTTGGTTTAAATAAAGGTATTTATTACTTTTAAAATTATGCCATAATGAACTATGCTCCCTGGGAAATCTATTAATACAATGTTTTTTAATATTCCTTTATTTAATTAGATATAATACCATTTTCAATATCACTCAAAATCACAATAAATTACAATGCACAAACGTAGAACGATCAGTCGGGCCCGAGCGCCCTTAGAGGCAGGACCTGTGTCACTTTTTTCAAATTTTGAATTACGAAAATTCGTATTAAAAACCCACTTTTATACTACGACCACAACGTTTTCATTTTCTACGAATTATTTTCATCCGGTTTTGTTTATTATAAAATGTTATTAAATTCTTTTAAAATATTTTATTTGATTAATATTCAGCAACCATCCAATCAGATATTATATCTGATGACGTAAGTTTCTGTTCTGTAGCAGCACACTGAATTATAAGTTGCGCGAAAAATGTTGCCAAAAATGTTGTCCCCTCAATGCGCAAAGTAGTCCCAGCCAACGTTCATGCTAACCTGATTTCGGAAATTTTGCACAAACCTCACATCTTATCTACTTTCTACCCCCTGCTCGAGTTCGTCCTTATTTGCAATTATAAGGTCGGTAAGGGAAGGGGTGGCGCCGCTATTTACCTCCGTAACGATTCCACTGCATTCGAAACTGTATTATAATCGATAGGTTCATATTATGCACACCACATCATCATGGGAGATTTCAACACTTCCTTACTCCGCATACCTCCCAATCCTCCAAACTCCTGCACATAGTCGATTCTGCCAGCCTACTCGTCGTACTGCTTCAAGCCACTCACCACAACGATGTAGCTGAGCACACTCGGCTCGATTTCATTAATACCCCCAATCCTTCCCTGGTTTCCTCTCATGGTCGACTCGTCACCGCTGGATTCTCTCACCACGACCTTATACTTTTATCGTATATCCTCAAACCTCATAAACCTAAGCCCAAGGTACTGTACAATGTACATGCACAGCTTCGCGCGAATCAATGTAAGCAAACTGAGTTTAGATGCTTCTCTAATCGACTGAAAACCTATGATGGAGGCTCCCGCGGTCGACGAAAAGGTTAGCGGTTTTAACCGGGAAATCATCGAGCTTTATGATATACACGCACCGGTTGAAAAGGTAAAGCTGAAGCGTCCACCTGCGCCATGGATTTTGAATGGTGTAAAGTTGGCCATAAAGCGTAGGGATCGCGCTTTTTGAAAATTCAAGAAAGATCGTGATGAGGACTGGAATCTTTTCATCCAATACCAAACGCCGCCATATTCTAAATTACATTTATTTATGTTCCACTTTTGCCGATCTCTGGAAGTTCCTTGAAACTCTCAGTATTGGCAAATCACCACTATTTGACCGGTTGAATTCCATTGATTTGGATGATCTCAATTCGCATTTCTTCACTAGCCCAACTTTAGACAAAAGACCAAACCTCAGACACTTGCTTACGTCGATGGTCTCCCGCGTCCCAACATGAATCCCTTGCACATATCTCCAGTCACTGAGGGAGAAATCAAAAAATCATCCTCCATCAAATCCATAGCGTTAGACTGTGATAACGTCTATCGCGGAATGATCGTCACAATAGTTGACCATCTTCTTCCAGCAATCACACACATAATATCGTGCTCCTTGGATACCGAATACTTCCCCTCCTTGTACCGCAAAGCTTTCGTTCACCTTTTACCTAAAATATCGAGCTCTTCTCTACCCAGTCACTTCCGACCAATCTCTATCCTTTCTTTCCTATCGAAAGTGCTCGAGGCCTATGTCCATGAGAATATACGAAGAGTCAACCAAAATAACCTCTTGTCTCCCTTGCAGTCCGGTTGCAGGCCAGGCGATTGGCGACATTAAGGCAGGCATAGAAGATACTAAAGTTACAGCCCTAGTTGATTTCTCCAATACCTTCAATATAGTCAATCGCGATATCCTCGTCTACATCCTATCCCATCTCTTGGCGTCTCCTAAAGTGCTGGAATAGATCCCTTACTTTTGGGAACGCCAGTGGTCGGTCCATGTGGAAGAGTCTTCTTCTTCCTGGTGTGAGCTAAAATCTGGCCTTCCACAAAGCGGTATTCTCCGCCCATTGCTGTTTTCTATCTTTATTAACCTTATAATCCAATCACTTCGGTGTGCGTATTCCATATGCCGATAAATAACTTGTAGCCTTACTCTGCTTCTGGGATTGATGATGTGTACTAGACAATGAGTGCAACCAACTGCGATCTTTAAGCTACAATGGACTGGTCCGAGAGATTTGGCATGGCGGCAATTCCGAATAAGTGCCAAGCAATCATACCTGGTAGGTCTAGGAGTTTGCGCAAACTACACGTGGCAATGCTGCCAGTCTTTTGGGCACGTTACCGGTTGACATCGATGGGGATGAATTTTTTTATGCTTTTTAACTTGTTATTTTTGTATATATTGTTTTTAGACTGCCTCGTTGGTCTAGTGGTCGCTAAGCGCGACTGCTGAGCACGAGGTCCTGGGTTCGAATCCCGGGTCGGGCAAGGTGTTATTGAGTTTTTCCATTAGGTAATTCTCAGTAGCAGCACGGAGTCTGGATTGTGCCCGGTTGATGGCAATAGGCTCGCCCCCTATTACATTGGGACCTAAAAAACATAACTGGCGAAATGTGGGTGTACTATTTGTGCACCTCTGCCTACCCCTTCGGGGAATACAGGCGTGATGTTATGTTATGTTTTATGTTTTATGTTATGTTATATTGTTTTTATCTTGTATTAGATTTAAGTTGTTAATAGTTATAATAGTTGAGATAATTAATTAATTATTGCTTTATGTATATATATGTATTGTTTTGTTTCATGTATGTATGTAACGTATTATATGTATGTTTATTATTTTGCGTATCGATAAACGTCATCATCATCATCATCAGCCTGTAGACGTCCACTGTTAAAAGGCCTCTCCCTTAGAACGCCACAATAAACGACAGCTTGCCAATTGCATCTACCGCTTGGGCCGCAATTCTGACGATATCGTCGGTCCACCTGGTGGGAGGCCTGCCAACGCTGTCTTCCGGTTCGTTGTCGCCACTCGAGAACCTTTCTTCCCCAGCGGTTATCGGTCCTTCGAGCGATATGGCATGCCCATTGCCACTTCAACTTGCATATTCTTCGAGCTATGCCGGTGACTCTAGTTCTTTGGCGAATTTCCGTATTCCGGATCCTGTCGCCCGAACCGTTAGCGACCACGTCTCAGAGCCATACGTAATCACATCGCATGCATCGATATGTGCATCTACCTAATATTTGTCTCCATATCGCTCTAAAGTCGACTGGTAATAAATGCCTAAGGTATTAGTTCGCCTTTGTATATTTATTTTGAAAACTTTAAAATGGAGGAGGATATCAATTCGGATGTTTAAATATATTTTTATGTATGTTCGGGCATAACTCCGTCATCTAAAGACGGATTTGCAAAATTCTTTTTTTGTTGGAAAGTAGTTTATTTCGAAATAATCCCATTAAAATTTCATGTAGATCTGATGATGATCTTTGGAGATATGGAACTGAACTCCTTATAAAATCATAGCAGAACTGTCGTTACAAGTAAGTAATTGTCGCCACAAACTAGAAAGAAAGAGGGGGAGGTGGTGCCTTGTCCCCCCTTCTACCACTTTAATAGTATATATCGTGTGAGATATCGTTTGAGGGAGCATTTTGTAAGGATTTCAAATACTAATCCTCAAAATGTCTACAGCGGATGCATCCTAGGCATCACTAAAAATTGTGAAATAAAAAATATAAAAACCGCCTTAAAAAATAAATAATATGATCAAATTACTAATGAATTCAAAATATTTTCATAAATCTCGAATATAGGTATATTGTAATAACGATCACGATTTTTTTGTCCGTCTCGTTTTTTGCGCTACACTGTTAGCATTATTTTTGTGTGGGTGTGTCACGCACACATGACAATTCTACCGAAATTCGAACGTCAAAATTTTGTGAAATGGCTCTTAATGTATTCATACTCTACACTATAATTGTTTCTCAATTTTCCATGAAATCCGATAAGGAAAACTAAAGTTACCTTCAAACACCTATTGTATCTGATGTTTCCTTAAGTTGTCATTGTTAAATGCAAAATAAGCAATAATTTCTCTTTACTAGAATGACTAAGTTTTTTCGTAGTGCCTAACCGTTTGCTCGACAAGGCCACGATAGGTTCGTGACTAAGCTTAGAAAGCCTATTCTTGTGTAATATTTCGATACTTATCGAGTTTCACATCTTTAGACGGCTTTTATTAATAATTAAGTAACATTTCTAACAGTATCAGAACAGTCGCAACTTTACCTACGTTATCTGTCAAGAACACTTAAGTTATAAATTATTCTAGTCAATTTAAGCTTCACTTTACGAGACATTCCTCCCTATGTATAACAGAACACTTTATGTAAAAGTTTAATGTATCACAATAATGGTTTAACAGTTGGTTTGACGTGTATTTTTTGTTGAATTCGTGACCAGATCCTACCTATCTTCGCTAACAAGTTTTTGTCAACTATACAATCTTCATATACACCAGTCATCTCCTATAGTGAGAGGTATGCTAACTCGAAAAGAGCTTAATGTTTGCGCAGGTGCGTCGGCGCATTCTTTGTTCTATAAATTATCGCCTGTAGCACTAACGCGTACAGGAATGTGGACGACCCTCTCAAGTTATACGTATTTCCTTCCGAGTATGACTACTTTAAGTAAACATTATTATTTTCGTAAGCGAAACTCTGTTAAATTGTTTGTTAGAGAAGGTTCACGTGCCTATAATAACAACGCCAACTATTCGTGCGTATAAAATTAAAGATCGCAGCATAACATTTGACCCGTCCATTCGAGGATACAATGACTATCTACCAGCAATAATTCTTTTGTTACAATGTTTATCTATTCTCAAAGATTAACGGTACTTAGTTCGACAGATAACACTTGTAGGTAAAGTATAAGTTTAACATTACGAAACTAATAGGCGTAGAGTAAAAATTTCAAACAAAGTGGAAAAATATTTACTCGCGTATGTACACGTGTTTCATGTAATAGTGATAAGTATCCAAACAATTGAGAAACCGAGTTGTATCGGTTACTGAGATAACCTTGTGTTCACGTATGGCTGCTTAAAATTAGAAATAATTTATCTACAATATAGTTGGCTGGTTTTGCAGCTAGACTGTTTAAGATGTGGAAGCGAGACGCGGCTACGAGCAGTGTAATGCGGCCGTCTCGCTTCTTCAATGTAAACTGTCCTGCTTTTAGAGTTGTTGTTTAGTAAGGAGGCTGGAGGCTCTTTTAGATTATACTTGCTACGGGATGGACGCTTACACACAATACCTTAACTTAAAGCGTTGAAACTTATCTCTTTAACCCTCGCGGTCGCAGTCGCTATATTATTAATAAATATTTATAGTTATTGTATTGTATTGTATCTATCTGAAACTTTATTTCTGCTTTGAATTTGATAAGTAACATCCGGAAAACTGCTACATAACCAACATTACTAAACCTACCTTTATTATTTAATAATAAAAAACTATAGTATAAGGAATTTGTAGTTTTCTACCTTTTATTAAATAGGTAGAAATAGGTAGTTAACTAGCTGATAGTCATGTTAGCGTGGCAAATTCTTGGTTTATAAGTCACACACGTCAAGGTGCCTAATATATTCTACTTTAGTGCATAGGATAGCTATTACTTCAATAGTCATTGAACTATGAAGCAACAACCGATATATTATCATTAGCAACGTTTATTTTACACCAGTCCAGTTGGAACAGCTCGCACGTATAGCGCGTAGTGGCACCGATAAAGCAACAAAGATCGTTTTATGTGATGGTAGACCGTACCCTAAAAATAGAACAAAAGCGGTGTTTATACGACAGACTACTTCACGTCATGTGGCGTGCACACTGAATTACTAACTTTTATGTATGTGAATAAAATCTATTTATAATGTTGACGTCGGCCGCTCCACATTCTTATCTTGTCGCGATACTAAAGACCCGAGCAATCTAACGCAGATGCTGGACGTTTACTACTCGCTGCTCGTGAAGACGAGGGCTTCTCGCTGTGATCTATTTCAATATTAATCAGTGTTAATGTGTTTCCACACGTAACAAGTTTAACGAGTCGAGACGCATTATTTATTTTAATGAGATGTTGACATGCGAAGTACCTATTTCAATTATATAGGATATACTTATTATTTGACATGCTCATATCAACTCTGACCACGGCATTTCATTGTGAAGTACGCCAGTATCCAATCGTATGTGCCATCTTTTTTGATTTCATGCCAATGTTTTCTTACATAAATATCATATCCATTGATGAAAGTTTTTTTATCATAATTAACAAGGACGTTTGTTGTTTCCAGCCCGTCCGATGATCTCAGCGAGTCTCCCCGGCGAGGCGCTGGCCCAGCTGGGGCAGCTCGGGCAGCTGAACCTGTACCCGCCGCCGCAGGCCGGCATGACGCCCGAGTTCCTAGCGCCCCCTCCGCGGCCGTACGCCCGGTACGCGCCGCGGCGGCCGCGGGATTCCATGCCCGCACCTCCCGCACCGTCCGCACCCCCTTTCCCCTCCGTACCGGGAGCGTATGCGCCGTTCCTGCCGCACCCGGCGTCGTACGCATCGTACCTGTACAGAACGCGCGCGCCGCCGCAGCCACCACAAGCAAACTACCCGCTACGGCCGCGGGCCACCTCCGGCTTTGTGCCTCCTGCGCCTGCGCCGCACTCGCCTCCTATGACTGCACCGGCGCCTGCTCCACCACCCAGAGAGGTAACATTCATTTGATATACAAAAAGTTAAGCTGAATCTAGTACAACTATATAATTGTTATGTATTCAAACAAAAAAAGTTATAAACAATGCATCTTTGAACTTACCACATTTTATTTTGACTTCAGGAACCCCCTACATCACCCGAGCGAGGTGCGCCCGCGCCGTATTTCTGCCGTGGCGCGCTGATCCGTCTCGAGGATGGGTCTCTCCGTCGCGTGGAAGAGATGCGAACAGAAGACTTCGTGATGAGCGCAGACCGCAACGGCGATCTTGCGCTCACACAGTGCACCCTGCTACGGCTCGATGAGCGCGGAGACAGACTAGCGCTTACGCTGACGTACGATAGAAACCGCTCACAGGTAAACAATTTAGCTAGTAAATCATCATCTGAACTCTATAAGCAACTTTATGACGTCAGCTTAAGTCGGTCTACAGCTGCATCTGCCCCACCAATAGGATGATATTACATAGGATTAGTCGATCATTTTGGTACTGACCGAGTAGCATAGGGACCACACCCGGCATGGCTTTTAAAATACTCTCCTGAGATACACAAAGGCTTGATTCTTAGAAATCTCGCTTAGGTATTTATGTTCCGATATGCCATACTTGTTTATTGACAAACTGAACAGAATATATGAAATAGACTACCTAAAAGATTATACCTAACAAAATCTTTTCAAACGGTAATTATATAATTGATGTATCGAATTGCAGGTTGAGCTGGAATCTACGGTGGAGCACCCGTTCTTTGTGTACGGGCGCGGCTGGGCGTCGTGCAAGCCGGAGCGCACGCTGGCGCAGTACGGGCTGCGCGTGCAGCGGCTGCAGGTGGGCGACGTGTGCGTGTCGCTGGTGGCGCGGCGGCACGCGCCCCCCGCGCCGCCCGCGCCCCCGCAGACGCACCCCGAGAACCTCAGCGTCAAGGAGGACGCGCGCAAGCGACGCTGGTCCGCGTCCGACGTAGGAGAGGACAACCCCCCTCCGCTCAAGAAACGCTGAGACGTTGTTAACCTTCGTATTCGTATTTGGAAGAGAACTGTCTTGATCGTGTTGTGATCGTTGCAACTCGCTACTCGTTTCTGACTCAGTTACGTTGTGGTGTGCCGAACCTGCTGAATTCTAAGTGGAACGGACAGACTAGTGCTAAGAAGGATCACTTCCTTGTTGGGAGAAATGGTGTAGATAGATAAATAAACGGCCCCAGTGTGTGCAGTTGCATGTCGCGGCATGCACTACTGTTTAATGTTAATTTGCGCGGTTTCTGCAGCGATCGACAGTCCATAATGGTACGCTTATGAAATTCTATTTGGAAACTCTAGGTGCTTTTTACTGTCGGGTGCTTCTGTACGCGTTCGTGTACGATGTTGTAAATAATGTATGTAACTTAGGTCGAAGTTGAACGTTACGCTCCATGACTAACCCAATGTGTCACAAAAGGGAAGGGCAAACGGTGTCACACGACTCCGCGCGTTCAGAAAGTTCTTATTCCTCTATGGTACACGAATGATATACTACAATATACGGCATACAAAGTAAAACGCTTTAGACATACTTACACGACAAACTTTAAACAATATTATATATTTTATATTCCGCAACCATGGAGTTAAACATTTTTTTAAATATTAAGCACAAAAATAACCATGTGTAAGTTTGTACCAGATCTTAAAGTAGGTTAGATATTGTGATAACCAATGAGATTTTAATCGCCAGTCTAAATGGACACGTGGCAATGCATATATAAAACAAAACAAAAGGTACAATGAATGTTAGATAGTAGGTAGTAGTAATGGGCTGACGTGTGCTTAAATCTCGACTGATTTCTTTCTATACGAGTATTCTGAATGTTTGTTCAGGACGCAGTCAGGTCAGAGTTCCATTCTCCTCCGATGGTTGTGACTGCAGACATATCCATGACGATGTAATTGTCGAAGCGCATGCGTGGGATCGCATAACTGAACAACTGTGCTGGCAAACTCTTCTGACAAATAATTTGATCTAATATAAATGTTGATAATTGATAAGTATATATATTGTAAAATAAAAATGAAATATGTATAATGATCATGGTTATATAGATGTCATCTCTATTGCTTTTTGACGTCCATGTGTAATACACATAACTTTTCTATGAGAAGATGTATACATAATAAACACACAGTCTGTGATATTTTGTAGTTATTGGTCAAAGTAGGTATGAAGTATTGCTTGAATAAAAGAAATATATGTTTTAGACAAATAAGTGCGTTATTGGTAAGAAAATGTATAGTTGTTGTATACTCAAAAATAAAACGCTGGTAAACTAAAGTAAACAAAAACAAACATAACAAGTAGCGTCTGTGATTGATATACATATATCGTTATGAAAATAACGACCAATGCATGGCCATATCAAAATCAAATTAATTTTATATAAATACTAAGTCAAGAAACATAATTTTCGATTGCTTAAAATTTAAAATCCATATATTGTTTGCATAATAAGTTTATCTCGAACAATTACGTTGTCAGATGTAAATGAGTCATGGATGTTCTATCGCACTTGGCTGATTGAGACAGAACACCGCGCCGCGCGCCGTGCGGGAGCTTACGACCCGGACAGTTAGGTTCGCTCAGGGTTAGTTTCATTGTACCGCAAATGCTACGTGCTATTAATCATTATTGTGTTAAACGATAACCGACGACCATAGAATACGGACACCTCATCGACGACGGAGGGTGTTGTACAAAAGTTAATAATTTGTTGTATAATGTATGTAATTCTAGTTTTATCGTCTTTATATTAATATTTGTAATTGTAATGAAAGATCTCATTTTATTAATCGGTATTTTCTAACAAGGCGCTTTCATTAGATCATGACTAAGCCTACCTCACAAACTATAAGACTAGTGTCTCGCGGCGGCGACGTCCGCGTGGCGTGCGCGTGCGCTGGTGACGTCACGCGCGAGCCGGTCGCAATCAAGTCTAAGCAAGATCTCAATTTGATGAAAATAAACTTTTGAAAAGACTGGGACGCTTTACTGAATGTTGTGGGATAGTAGTTTCTTTGAAGATATTACTTAAATTATGAGATAGGAGCATTTATCTGTGGGCGCGAGCTCGTTCCGTCGTATAACTATGAAGCTCCGCTATCAACGCTGGACAATCATTTAGTACAAAATTCGTTACAAAAAGTATTATTTCCCAAAATCCAAATTCAGAAAGTATTAATTAATTT
Source organism: Abrostola triplasia (assembly GCA_946251915.1). Lineage (NCBI taxonomy): Eukaryota > Metazoa > Arthropoda > Insecta > Lepidoptera > Noctuidae > Abrostola > Abrostola triplasia. Next base: position 7,972,125 of record OX276433.1, read on the forward strand.
TCAAAAAGGTGCTATATTATTTTTATGGACGTAATTCAGGCACAATCATGATTGATATTAGAATGAAAATTTTGTTAAGGAACACTATGTTGTAATATTTGCCAATCCATTGTATAATATTGGCACAATCGATGTTCTTCCGCGCCTCCTAGTAGATTTAGTGAGTCAATTATACGTTAAAATATCGTTACGTGTAGGTACATATTCAGTCAGCACTTGTTACTTGATTATATGCTACTTTATTAAGGTGTATAATATTTACCATCAAACTAATTATGTGCGTCGATGTTTGTTGTAAAATGTATTAATTAGACAATATGCAATGTTGTTTGCAATACGTTTGATTCCGTCAGACAGATTCATTATACGTAAACCAGAGGCTGACATGAAGAGGGGCATGATTGTTTACAACTGTGTAACACACTCCAAAATGTTTTATTCCATTACAATCCTTCCAGTGAGTCGTTTATTGACTTGACAACAAATGTGGGTCGTTTTATCGATTTTAAATGTAAATAGTCCAAGTGGTTAATATATTTAGGAACGAGAATGTGTATTACATTCGCAAAAATATCGAGGACGTCCCCAAACCGGTATACCCTAAGACTGACATCAGCTAAGACACAATGTTTCTAACTGTATTGTAAACAGTCATTACCTCTATTATGCCAATTTCTTCCGTTTACAAACTTTTATAAATATCTAGATTTCACATTCTGTTTCTTCCAAGACTATTTACTACGAGTGTTATTTGGGTGGGAGACACGTCTCTAATTGTGATTGAACGATATTTAGGTGTTACAAATATAGTGACAATAGATAATAATGTATGAAGAGAGATTCATAATGATATAATGTTGCCAACGTCAGGCAAGGCCAGTAATGGTTGACGTGTCCGCGACGCGGGAGTACAACTCCCGCTAGCGACACGTTACTGTGACACAAAATGATTGTGCCATCCTTAACAGATTTTCAATATTTTAGTAATCCACTGCTATTGGTAAGTTGGAGTTATTGTCGAAACATTTCAATGATAGCCATAAACTTAAACAATAGGATATTTACTGTGGAAAGTAAACAATTGGGAACATAATTATATCCGTGGAAATTCCAGAACCAAAATTGTACCAAGTTTGTACACTTTCCAATGTAATAGCGTACAGTAGAGAACAGGAAATGTTGTGTCATTTAAATTAATAGATAAATAACTATAAAAATTGTTATTATATGACAGATATCGCGAAAATATATATGTATATTTTATTGTATAGCGGAATGACTACTATTCAGATTTATTGTAAATGGAAAAATGTTATAGATCGAAATATGTTAAATAAGTTAACTGTTTGTAAAAAGAAGAGAAAATATGTATAATTGAATATTTGCTACGAGATTGTTTTATTTATTTATCCTATTCACAGGAAGAGGCCATTTTCAGCCGTGAACTAAATAGGCTGATAATAATGATGATTGTTCACTGGAAAATATTGACAGCCACACGTCCATTATACATCTAAACATAATACCAGCCTATCCCACTGCAGGGCATATGTCTCTTTTCATACCGAGTTGAAACGAGCATCGATTATGAAATTTTAAAATCGTTACCCCACTTAACTATGGTTTTTAACTAAACAAAAGTAAGAATTACAACCTCCTAAACACACAGAAGCGACACTGATTACAATAAACTAATTAACATGATTTCATAATGATATAATTAGCAAGTAGAGCATAAAACCACCAGGATTTTATAAACAATTCAGCTTATAATAGAAATTACAACACGGGAAATAACGCTCATTGTATTCGCGTTAATTCCCATGTTGTAATTTCTATTTTAATCATGCAACGCGATAATTTAAAAAAGTATGTAAAGTGCAGACAATAAAATGGACACCAGAGCGGAGTTACTTCGCAAATTATACGACTATATACAGCTACGAACATCTTAAATCTAATACTACAAGTTATCAAGTAGATATGTACTTTAAATACCTCAATACAAACTACATCTAAGAAAGCTATCGCTGAGTTGCATCATCTATCATCAATGTCATATATTTAGTATATGGTCAATGTATGCAAATACATATTATATAGCTAAACTCAATCTATTAATCTACATATAGTACGGCCGACGGTTCTTGGCCGGGTCGAAGTTCTGCGCATGTCTCAGTACTGCACTCTGTGACATTTCCCCATAGTGTGCTTAAAAATGTTACTAAGCACCCACTCGCGCAAATTTCAGCCCGATCAAGATCAAACGGCCGTACTGTAAATTCTACGAAATATTCAATAAAGATTATGTATGTAATTGATATCACTCTCAATCAAATTGAGAAAAAATAAAATCAGTTTACAAATTCCACTTAAAATTTTATTGAAAGCATAGAATCACAACATGGAATACATACTAATACTTAGTACACTGGAGGGCTAATAACTGAGATTGTTCATACATCTGACTTGAGATCGAGCACCACTTTCTCACCGGGCTTGAAGGCTGGCATGCCGAGGTAAGGACACGTGGCGCAGCGGAACGCGTCGCCGAGGTAGCACTGAAACAAATTACAACAGATAATAGAATAGCTTCCGACATCGTCAGCATCGAGAATGGGTTCGTCTTTTCCAGGATCAAAATTGGTCCATTATAAATATTGGTAAAATATTTTCGGATGGACAGTTCCGGAGATTATCAACCACGGACAACCTAACAAATTTTACCTCTCTGTAATAGAGGAAGATAGCATACAAAGGAGACCGGGGAAAAATACAAGCATCGATAACAACATGCCGCCTTTAACCCCACTATTAATTATGATAATTATAAACCGGGGGTCCCACAAGCTGTCTATACATCGGGGGCGTACCTATGTCTATGGCCTGGGTACAAATCCAAACTCCGAGCTGCTACCGAGAGCTGATTAATTAAAAAATCCAATAACACTGGTCGACCCAGGACCACGCGTTTTGCGAACACTTGATCAACGAGGCAGTCCGTTATAATAATAATATTTATGAATGCATACGTTTATACCAGCTGATAAGTACCGATAGCACTTGCGACATAATGACAAGCGTGTCTTGTTACATGTAGGTAGGTACTAAGTAAGTAGGTATTTATAGATTTTTAAGTGTTAACAGAGGACTGTAATGAGATACGATCACATCTAGTAATTTAGATATAAAAGTAATTTAATGCCAAATCAGAGTAATAGGTTTGTCTTAAATGCCAATGGATGCTGTTAAAGTTAACTGTGCTAACATAATAAATAAGTACCTATAATACGACTAATGCAGAATATAAGAGAGTTAAGACTGAAGTGTAAGTTTAATTGCTTACGCGTGTATTTTAGTATCAAAGCAGTGCAGGAAGCATCATACACGTAAGATCCTTGCGGGGATGATCATGAACTTATTAAAAACTCAAGCACTAGCTCAAGGCTCCACATACCTACTTAATTAAAAATGATTATTTGGAAGCAAACATGTAGGTAGAAATAGCTAGCATGTACTATACAGGGATAATTAAATGCGATATTTAGAAACCTTCAGACCGAATAATTTATTTCAAATATATTAAAATTCTTTGATTTTATTTTGCTTTGCCCGCAATTTAGACCAACCAGTTATAAATACCTATAGAATCCCTGTACCTTAAGAATCCCTGAGATAAGTTTTTTTGGGAATGTTAACAGTTTTACAAATCACAAGTAGGTATTCTAGATAATATATCGTCTCAAATATGTATACATCATTTATTTCGAGACACGATTCGAGACATAGGTATTTTTTGTTCTTTTCCTCTCTCTCTCTCTCAATACATAGTGATAATATTCAAATCTGTGTATCCGTTACCATAGTAACGATTGCCATGTCGAATCTTTATAGTTGGCTAACTGCATATGAAAATGTGTATCAAATGGAAATGTTTAATACTTACACTTCCGCAGGATGATTTAGGCGTGTCCTTGGTCTCTCCCCGCAGTTCTTCGGCAAGACCACAGGAACAATCCGCGCACGCTTTTCTTTTGCCAGTTGTTGCGCAAACTGGAAAATATATGCATAATAATTTTACTACATACGAAGGTAGGAGGTACAGTCGAGTTTAATAATATATTGGCACTGTTAAGGATTCAAAATATTGTGAGCGTTGGAAAGCTTAGTAAATTCTATAGAACCTGTAGATCAAAAATATTCTCTAGATTTTACGTTTAGTAAGTGCTCTTTTAGTACGCCTATATGAAATAAGAACATTGACATTACTACTTATAATTTCGTTTAGAACGTTTGACGACCTGATTAGCGCAGTGGTTAAGCGATTGGACTGCTGCGCTAAGGGTTGCGGGTTCGATTCCCGCACGGGGCAAAACTTTGTGCGTACCACAGATGTTTGTCCCGAGTCTGGGTGTTTGTGTTTGTGATATTTCATGTTTGTGAAACGCACCCACGATATAGGAGAAATTCCTAGTGTGGGGCGACGTTTTTTTTAAAAAAAAAAAAAAAAAAAAAAACTGGCCTAGATTCCCGATAAGACCCTTTTGCTTACTATTGAAATGCGAAAGTAACGATCGATTATGTTATAACTACTTAACTGTTCAAAATAAAAGTGGCAAAACGGTTTACGGATAGTACGGTAATCGAATAGAATCATAAATGTATGCGGATGGCATAATGTTTCGACTTATGTTATCGATGACATAATAATATGTCAAAGTTCAGCGTTTTGCCTCTTGTTCTGGGGCTGGAGCCGATGACAAAACTCAGAACATTTAGAATGAACGCAGGCAAAATTATACGTCTGAAAAGTCGATAATTGGTTCCATGGTGCTAAAAGCTGGAAATAAATAATACCTACCTAGCTAAAGAAGGCATATTGCACAGCGCAGTTTAGTTCTTATACAGAAAAAAAACAAGAACTTATCACCACGCTTGCTTACTGAGTGTAGTAGAAATTTCAATGAAAAACATTTCTTTACGATTTTATCCTGCATTGCAGTCAGTCGTGACTTCAGTTAGACTGTATTTATGACTCATGGGTGCTTTCCAATTAAATGCGCTCTCTTCTTGCTAAACATTGACTAAAACATGAGTAACTGTAGCGCTATTTAGTTACAGGCCCCGCATTATTTACTAAACGAAACCATGTGTTTCTTGCATTTGTACATAATTAGATTGGAGACTAGAGCATACGACGCATTTATTATGATTGGAACTAATACAACACATCCGAGTCTATTGCACTGTCATTCATAACAAATATAACAATACGCTATTCACACCGCGAGTCGATCGATACTAAAAAGTAGAACATACATTATCATGCCCCTACTAATGATAAGAAAATATTTTAATAACATTTTTTTCTTGCGTACCGATTGTATTTTGTGCCAAAACGTGACTTGACTGTCTACTACTACTAATAACTCCTAATACTATTCGCGCGGATTGAACATATCTATCATTAATAGCCGAATTATTAAAAATTTCAGAACAGGTAGCCACAGTTCGCAATGTTGAAACACTCATGCATAAAAAACAAACTCGTTATTCTGGTTCTAACTGCAATAGCATTGACCTTACATGAATGGGCTGCGTCATTAGGACGACTTGCAACACAAAACCTCAACCTAATCATTATGAGGTGAGCCAATGCCAACTCGGAACACAAAACCTCGATGTGCTATGTTGTTTTGTTATCAAGATAACACGCAATGTGGACAACAACTGATAAGTGAATCTTTATCAGTAAAGTTCTTATTATGTGTGTAAAGTAATTGATATTTTTACAGGCTTTTTTACTGTTATATTTATGTTTTATTACAATTTGGATGAATTTTATAATTTTTTATTCTAATATTAGTCCTATCTTCTACTTTATAATGATATCACTATAGTTTAATTGCGTAAAAAAAATGTTTCCATGATTTGATCATTTCCATAATTTGACCTGCTTTAAAGTAGAATTCCAGACCATGCAATAATATAATAATAATAAATTTTCTTTATTCAAGTAACCATGACTCAATAATGTTAGTATTACTTAAAATTATGTTAGTAACATTTTACAAATAGTTTTGACAACAGAGTTTCTTAATGTCTATAACTTTCCACCTGCCCATGTGTATCAAAATCAGGTTTAAAAAATAATTATGAAACTAAAACAAATAAAAGCTGAAATAGTAAATACCTCTTAGAGACTGTTGGTCTGGTTTCTTAAGATCATTTTCATCTAGGAGCTGGTTATCATCTATGATGTCATCATCATTTGCTCCTGTCCATGCTTCTTCTACAGTGTCATCTAGTTTCCACACTGCTGATACATTATTCATTTTCAGGGATGCCTTGGAACCAATCTAGAAATTAATGAAAACTTATTTCAATATCACTTTCTGTAAATGATTCATGTTTAAAACTTCAATGACATTTTTGTGACATTAACCCTTATATTAAGTGTAGTATAGTATACAGTTAGCAGTATTATTAGAGGACACACACTCACATCAAAGAGTATCTATAGTAAAAGAATATAAGATATTGATGTTCATATTCTGTTATAAACTCATATAATTTACAAAAATTTGCATTAACGAATATCAGGGTTAGAGGCATTGATTTATAACTTTCACTGGCTCATTGTTTAATTGTAACTTTTGGTCTGCGACTAGTTTGTATACATTGTGAGTAGGCAAAATTTAATTGATATTTATTTGCAACACAACATACTATGTTCAACTTCATGCATATGATAATTTTAAAGACTAGGTATTTAGTTTCTGATAGTAAAAAACATTGATAACATAGATGAGTGAACAAGTTCACACTGCCTGTTAACACTTAGTGATATCTATGTAATGATAACCATTTGAGTGAATGAAAACTGACATATATACATAACCACTATTTCTAAGAACTTTAGCAAAAAGGCCTGATCACAGCATATTACTGAAATTCTCATCCAGTACCATAACTAAGGCAGTGCCTAGGCACAGGGCGCAGATCCTAGAGGGGCACAGAAATGACCAGACCAGGACCACAAATAATAAAAAAGGGGACTATGAAACAAGCTTGCACCAGGTGCATAGAAGGTCAGCACTGTTTTCATCCATGTTTATTTATAGCATAGCACAAACAGCAGACATCTTCAAATATTTAGACATCTGTGTATATTTTTCACCAGACATGTTATAATAACAATGTAGGTATAGTAATTAAAACAATGTTTATTTAACAGATTAAGTAAAATACAAACACTCACCTCAAATGTAGGTTTTTCAGCTAAATATAAATTATCTGCAGATTTTGTGACATTAATGAATCCATTTAATTTGAGCATTGAGGTCAAGTCAGTTTCATCTTTGAGGATCAGTTTACCACCGGGTGTGAGGAGTTTTCCAAAGATTGCCAAGAGACTGTCACTGTGCTTCACATTGTGTGGTGGCAGCCAGTTTGATAAAATAGCATTAAATGATGAGTGAAGTCGCGATGCTATAATAACAAAAACAAATTTTGTAAGTTTTTTTATGTAAGTATATTTGGTGTGAACTATAAAACAAAAATTCATTTCCATAATTATACAATGACTCCATTATAAGTAGCCAATGCAAAATAACTTACTTTCGGTAATCATTTGCGAGTTTTCCAGAACAACCGTTCCAGTTTTAACGACGGCTTCTATTTCCTTTACTAAAGTACTGAGGCTGCTTTGGTTATTATTATTCCACATAACTAATACGTTATCACCAGCTTTTAGGTTATCCATTTTTATTTCAAAATGCGATTTGTATTGTTGATGATAAACTTTCGTGCAAGATTTGATTGAACCTTAAATATGGTCCAATATCACAATTCACTCACAGGTGTACAACTTCGTAAAGAAAAAAATCTATAAAAATATCACCTCGAAAATTGTAAACGCACAATATAAATTAACATAAAAATTAGGATTAACAGTTATGCTCGCAACTCCGTCGTCAATTCAGCAAGACTTGTGATACAAATGATACTATAGCAGCATGAACAATTGAACATTGATTGCTCGAGTTGAGTGAACCTTTTAAATTAATAAAGTGACACTGACAGTTGACTGACTAAAGATAAAATTGTCATTGCACAGATAAAATAGGCGGAGGTCCATAAGCAGCAGAATTATGAAACAATAAATCAACAAAGTGTAAAAAGGAAGTAATAACTACGCAGTACTTTAATCTATTGGCCATTCAGGTTATATAATATTGTTTTTTTATAATAATTAATACCATTTATTTATATTTCTATATGTAAACCGTTTATAAATCGTAAGCAATGCAATATATACAATCATAAAGTACGTTCTGTTCTACGAAAGTAGAACAGAACGTTAACAACTGTAATTAAAAAAAACATTCTAACCTTAAAACGGAATGCTGTCATCATTATTTGTTTTGAATGTTTTTTTTATAGAAAATGATGTTTTATGAAGCATTTCTAGCCGGTATATGGGCATCGGTTGGGAGCACTTTAGGAAAATTATCAGGAACCACTAGTGTTGTTGTAAGCTACTTACATACTTTATGAAATATGTAAATAGGTAGGTAATTTCCACTCACAGCCTTCTGATGTAAAACAATATTCCTAATGAAGTCTATTGCCGTTTAAAGCAGTCTTTCCATCCCAGCTTTAACGTCGAGGGTCGAAGGCTTCGACCCTCAACGTTATATTAATTGGTAGCTTGTTACCGACACCACATACCATCACAGGAAACCGCGAGTTTTGCGAAACGAGTACCTATGTGCCAAGTGGAAGCAACTAGACAAATAAAAAATTGCCTACGGCTGCGCAGGGACGGGCTGATTACATACTGGTTGTATATAAATCAAATATTCATTGGTAATTTGGTAGCTTATATCTGCCACAAGACAGCGCAGTGCCTTATTGTCTCTGCAACTTTTTAAGATATTGAACCTGTTGATTAACTGTTTTGTACATCATTACCGCACCTGTATACTTATACGCATAACGCACCGACTCACATTCTTGGCTTGGCTCAAATTCAGACCCAAAAGTCCGAGCACTATGATAAGGTATACGTAATGAAACATTAATGTCCATTGTGGCGTTCTAATGGGCTCCACCTTTGTTCATCAGTAGACTTCTTCGAGCTGATGATGATGAAGCATTCAAATGAGCGGTCGTATTTTGGTCGTTATTGAGCTTTACCATCAGATATTTAATTCTTAGTAGCAGCACGGAGTTTAGATTTGTTCTCTGTTAAAGGGCTGGCCTCCTATTACACTGGTCATTGGACCTATAACATAACTCATGATAAATTTAGGAATACGAGGGTCAAACTGAAAGTTCTTAGAACTGGCCACTTATAAACAATATAATAAAAAAATAATTCTAAAATTTGAAAATAGAACTCTTTGCCAATATTACTGAGTATATATTTCATTAATTTGACATTTGTTTTACGATTTGGCGGCAAATTGAAAATTGTCTGTGTCACGTCAACATGAATTTAACACGAGAAAATTTTCGTGCAATGATTTTTTATGACTTTCGATGTCATTTAAGTCAACAAGAAAGTTATGATAGACTACGATTGGCCTTTCACGATGAAGCCCCATCTCGTGCGACAGTTTACAACTGGTTTAATGAGTTTAAACGTGGTCGCACTAATCTCACTGATGATTTACGTGAGGGACGGCCTTCTACGGCGACGACTGAAGATAACATCTGTGTTGTGCGGCGTATGATAGAGACTGACAAAAGAGTGACCTATCAGCAGATTCGGACAAGCTTAGGCATCGGTATGAGTCAAGTGCACAAAATCCTCCACGAACATTTAGCAGTCAGGAAGCTTTGCGCCCGGTGGATACCTCATAATTTGACTGAGGCTCAAAAACTCCATCGTGTGGATTGGTGCCGTAAAATGATTGAAAGATTTAACGGAGGTGACTCAAATGCTGTGTTCGACATACTAACAGGTGACGAAAGCTGGATTTACTGTTATGATCCTGAAACCAAAAGACAATCTGCTCAGTGGGTGTTTCCTTTCGAGAGGTTGCCAACTAAAGTGAAGAGAGATCGAAGTGCGGGAAAAAAAATGGTGGCCTCGTTCTTTGGAAGGATAGGTCATTTCGCAACAATTGTGTTAGAGGATCAAAAAACAGTTTCTGCAGAATGGTACACTACCAATTGTTTGCCACTTGTCTTGGAAAAAGTTCGAGAGAAACGACCTCGCAGTAGGATCCTCCTTCACCACGACAACGCCTCGTCGCACACCGCTAAGCGAACGATCGACTATTTGGCGACATCAAACGTTGAATTACTGGGTCACCCGCCGTATAACCCCGACCTCGCCCCTTGTGATTTTTATTTATTTCCAAAAATTAAAGGAAAGCGGTTTATGAATGCTGAAGAAGCGGTGGCTGCGTATCGCGATGCCATTGAAGAGAACCCTAAAGACGAGTGGGCAAAGTGCTTTTCCCAGTGGTTCCATCGCATGCAGCGGTGTATTGACGTGAATGGACAATATTTTGAAAAGATATAATAAAACTAATAACTGGCTAATGTAATCAGTTTTTGATTTTCTAAGAACTTTCAGTTTGACCCTCGTACATATCTGGGACGAGTGTCATGTTTAATATTCTATGCTCTGACCGAATTTCGGCCACGGCGACCTTTCTCAGCTGACACTAGCCGACTACGCAGGAGATATAGTGCACAAGTATGCGCGCAAACTCAGGTTCACTCGCTATTCCCTTACTTAATGGAACGGTAGACCAACACGGCCGGAGAGAGATCAAGAAAAAGGAAGGGCTAACGGCCTAACGTGCCTTCCGAAGCACGGAGCGGTTTTGGTTACTCATCATAAAAAAAGACCTCGGCAAGCACGGGTTAACCTCGCAGATTGACTTATCCGCGGTAGCGAAGTAGCTACAAGCCTCAGACGTTTGAAATAGGTACCTACTACATAACACATATCTACCTACAATCTTCATCTCTTGTTTTGTTTTTAAATTCGAAAACTCATCTACAGATGCTAATCTGATGAATGTAGGTATGTTTTATTCAAAGCACTACAGGAAAATCTCAAGGCCAGTTATTGATATTCGAGAAGGGGTTTGAAAATGGTTCTTAAAATAATATGATCGTTTATCAATGCAGTTGGGAATCCCCAACTGCATTGATAAACGATCTTATTTCAAGCACTTTTGTCCTCTTCTTAAAGACTAGTAATATAAAATATAAAGTAGACTTTTATAATCATATATTTTTTGCCAAACAGGGTGATAGTTACATTATATGGGCCGGCTTACTGGCGCTCATGGTGCTGGCTAACACATGGGGCTGCAGACATTACTTGCGATCTCTCGACGCTGCCTCTAACTCGGCATCTCCCACGGTCATATCGGCAGCCTCCAGTTATGTTATATCTGTAAGTACTTTAACATATGAATAATTATTTAATAACAAACTTGCTCTAACTGTATTCTGCTTAACTCATAACTCAAATATTTTTTACGATACGAAAGGCACAATGGCTAAGTGATTGAAGTAACGGATAGCGGGGACAATTAGTACGCGAAGAATATATGTAATGTAACCTAAATGCTAACTTAAAACAAAACATAATACTTTGTATTTAAATCTTTTTTCCTGTTCTGACGTTTAGGAACTGACTAGATGCTGGGGGTTAACTGAGGGTTAATATAAACCTTTATTGTTAGACAGATAGAATATACTTTATTGTACACCATTATGTAACACATATCAAGTAAAATTAACTTATAATTAGGGTACAATGGCGGTCTTATCGCTAAAAGCGATCTCTTTCAGACAGCCTTCGGATAAACAGAAGAGAGGACATCGAGATAGGCGGTAGTTTATGGTGTACTGCCGTAAAAAGAAAGAGCAGCACGATAGCTTTGACATTAAATAAGTACATAAATATAATATTATAGTTACCCTCAAAATAGTCAGTTATATTAAAACGCTTTACTTGGGCAGTTCTATAAATAAAAGTAGATTTCTACCGTAACCCTAATTGTTTAACATTCGCTAAATGGGTTGTACTTTTAAGGTTGACGTCATTGACAAGCCTGCTAATATTGATGATGTCAACGGGATGTGGCTGGCGGTATTTGTTAAGCGCAATTTGCAAATTAACTGTGTACCTACTCGATGAGGATAAATGATATTCATATTTATGCAAAAAATAATCGGAATTGATGCATGCAGGTCCATTTAGCGGTTAGCGCACGTTTACACCTTAATGCGCTTTCAGCGTAAAACTACATGTATTCAGAACAAAGTACGTGGTGGGCAACGAGCAAGCGAGGCACACCCGCGGCGCCTCCCATATTTGTATGAAATATGTGTCAACATAAGTTATACGGTGGAGCGGCCTGAACATGACGTCCTAATTTTTTATACAAAAAAGGTCGTCCGCGTATCCAATGATCGGTGAAGCAGAAAGAAATCGTAAGAAGAAAATAAATGATCCTCTAAATGAGTGAACATGTCCATTTTCCCTAAGGCCGCTACTGTTGTACTAAATTGCGCCTTAGATACTACTGTCTTACAGGACGGAGTCGATGAAAATACGATTTTTTCGTTTCATTTACATTTATTTTCTCTCTTTCTTTTGCATATTTCTGACATATCATCCCTATTATTACGACTCTACCTACAAAGGTATGAAGTTTTTGAAAATAGTAGTGAAGAAAAATTACATAATTAAGCAAAGATTAGAATTGTATTACTTAGAAATTTCATAACTGGAAACAGTTTCATTGGAAAACAGTGAACCCTAAAGAATAACGAAAATATTTAAAGTTTTATCTAATATTAACTTCGTTTTTGAATATTAAAGTAATTTTGAACGGGAATGGCCACTGACACAGAAATTATTGACATCATAAATGAGAATACAATTAGTAGTACCTACTATATTAAACTGTAATACGTGACGAAGACGTTTAATTATAATAAGAGTAATTAAAAGTTATTTCTTGTCCAGTATGAGATTTCTTATCGTGTCCTAGTTTTCCATTAATACCTAAGGTTACATGCAACGTCTGCTTTAGTAACGATACTTGTTCAAATGAAGGGCATCATACAAAACCATGCCCTGACACTTTTGCCATTTTTAGTGAATCATGAAAAACTGGTAAACGCTAGTAACGCTAGAATTAAAAAGAATAAAAATCCAATGAAAACTTTGATTCAGTTGGCTACTTTTTTCCAGACGTATTGCGCTGGCTTTAAAACGCTTAAATCTTAAAAAGGCCAAGTGGAAAATCGTGTGAATCTTACGGTTTTATTTGTAGAAACCACACCGAGAAGCTGATTAAATCTCGTTGCTAAAAGTGCAGTAGTATTATTGCAATAACGTATATTCTATCTATGAAAGTAGGAACCTACATAAATATAATTTTCCACGCGGATGAAATCGCGGGTGGAAGGTAATATTTATTATTCTAGATTCGTTAAGGAAGATTAACTGCATTAATTTCAATTCTTTATATTAATTTTCTGAAAACTGATTAACACTAGTTTAGAACGCGTACTTAACTCGCGTCAAAGCCCTGGCCTTACGCCGCGCTGTAGCGCCGAATTGTGTTGAACTATGACGGTAGTATACAGTCAAATCGCGACAACGTTGCGTTCTATTTGTCGAAGCCTTAAAGAGTTTTAACCATAATAGTGTACTTATAATAATATATTATCATTTCGGATCTGCCATCAGACACACATCGATTACGATAATGTGTGTTATGTACCATGTCACTAAAAAGGACTTAATATTGCAGAAGGTTCTGGGAATTATACATTGTTCCAATTTTGAGCCTTGAATACTGGGAATTACTAATGGAAACTACGTAACTAATACGTATGTAGTGTAGGACCTTTAGGCCCGGTAATGGATGTTTGCTATCATGGAACTAATAATAAGGGGCGGAATGTGTATCTAAACTCCTGATATAGGAATATAGGAATCAAGCGTATCCCTGAAGTGTAAGGGGGGATCCCCTTACACTTCAGGGATAGGCTTGATTGTATGAATATAATTTCGTGCTTGTCGGTTTCTTTTGGTAGATAATATTAATATTTTGGTCAACACTAACATACAAAATCACATATGATTTGACTGATTTCAGTAGTCAAAATTGGGCCAAGCTGTATTTACAAGTATTTATGCCCATTTTTATGAAGAATATATTTTTGGTCCCTCTCTATTAATTCTGTATTCAAATAGATGCAAAGTTCAAAACCCATCGCTTACCTATAGGTAATATAATGTGTAATTAACATTTAATTATGTATTTTTCAGGGGGTTATAGGTATATTGGCGTTCGAGGAGACTTCATCAGTGCGATGGTGGATAGGTGCTATGTTGTTAGTTATAGGCTTAGGCCTGGTAGCTCAGCCTAGGACCAAGCCTAAGGCTGAATAACATTATCAAAATAAGTACAACTATAGTATTAATTCAAGTCGTCATCTAAACTTGAAAGTCCGTCAAAGAACAAAGTAAGTATTGTACAAATAAATAGTGGTTTATGTTGAGAAATTGTATTATGTGTGATTCTGTAGTCTTGTTTAATTGTAGTTTAAAACTTTCATTAGATTGTTGAACAAATTTGAACCAGTTTTCTACCGTTAATTAACAGCGAATTACGAACAGAAAATTATAGAACAAAAATAATCTATTGTGATTATAGCATTCCCTTATTTATTTTAGTTGCTTAGAGATATTATTATAAAGTACTCTTATATGTTGAAATACAGTTATATTTTATAATTATAATGTATATTGTTATAATAAACAACTAATAAGTATAACTGTCTGTATATTTTATGTGTTATATCACAACACCCAGATACCCACAAACTTACAAATTCGAGCGCTGATCTAATATATTCTGACGACTTGTTTGGCAACTCGCAAAATGTTACTATAGCGGATTCAATTACCACAAGCGATAAATGTGATGTTCGTGCATGTGAGATTTCTGCATGAGCACGGAAGGGTCTTAGTCAAAATAGACACAATTTTCATTTAAAGATATCGATTCTTCTTACATTATTTCAAATTAAATACATTTTAGTATGCTCTATCTATCACTCTATTTATAGAACTCTGCGCATCTATTTGTAGGACAAATAAACTATTAATACATACATACATAAAGTCACGCCTGTTTCCCTGAGGGGTAGGCAGAGACCACGGATTTCCATTTGCTACGATAAACTAATAATATAACCCCTAAATCAAATATATATAAATGTTAATCTTGTGGCTTTTGCCATAAAGCAGTTAACGGATCGTCGAGGCACTCAGTGGTCCCTGCGTATTTCTTCGTCCATCTGCACCGCACTCATCGCTACGGGTTGGTTGTCGACGATATCGATAATATTAAAGTTTAATTTTAATTTTACTTCACTTCGTAGGTAAGTGTTGTTTTAATTTATAAATCGAGAATGTACAAACTTGGGACTTAAATTCTACTGAATTGTTGTTTTATACGCTGAATATGGTTACCCGTGCTGAACTAAATCACCTACAGCAAATAATCTTAAAATGGTTACTTTCTACCAAATAGACTATTCCAAAAAACAAAGGAGAATCATCCATCAGAAGACATCGACATGAAATAAATCGACTAGGTTCCGTCCCTCCGGGGTTTTATAGACGCAGTGTCGCCGGGCCACGGCAGTGGCGCGCCGCGAGCCGAACACGCCGCACGCGTCCGCCCACGTCAAACAAACCTCTCCGCGAACACACCGACTCACATCAAACAAACACGATCGATAACACAAAGCCGTGGTTAAAACTAAAACCCACAATCAACGTGCAAGCTAAACCAACCAGTGCTCAAGTCCTCATCCCGACTATCATGTTACTCTTTTTTATGTAACCGATTTTAGATGGCAACATCGATAACGCGTGGCGCACCGGCGTCAACAATGTAGTCATAGTGACGCGATCGTGTTGGTATTTTGACAGTTAAACATGACGCTAAAATACCGTTGATTTTTAAATAAACATGTTTATTAAAAGTTATGTGTTGATTGTTATGTATTGTTAAGATGACGACAATAATTTTGTTGGCTTGAATAGTTTGTATAATATACGAAAATGGGAAATGGAATGAACAAGGTAATTTTTCATTATTACTATTGTACTTGTAAAATTAGAATTTTATAGGAAATTAGTATTAACAATGTACAGGGAATGTGCAAGGCGGCAAAAGTTACGTAACGATATCGTAGCGGCTCGTAGCTCGTAGCGTCTGCGTAGCGGTCGTTGCGAGATGCAAGTTATGTCTACGTTTGGTAGACCTTCGTATGTGGGCTAATAAAACCGTAGAAATTATGATCTAGGTTTTGATTAGAAAAGCAAGTAAAACTACATTTTATTTGTCACAAAGTGATTATTTTTTTTTTTTTGTGATATGTTTTGGATAAATCCACAGTTACTTGATCTTCTAAACTTATAATTGCATTATTTTTTACCTACCTACATTTTTAAATAGCAGTATTAAAATCTGTTTAATTAAATATTTAAATAAGTTACTTTTTATAGTAAAAATTAAAACGTTTTAAGTAGGAATAATAAAATTATTTATTCTGTAAACGAATTCTAGGAAAAAAACATTGCAGTCTCTGGTTCATATTTAGATGAGATTGAATACTAATTTTGACCTCGACACAAACATGAAAAATGTTTTTATTTTTAAAGGTATTTTCTTTAACCTACATTATCCTTCCATTTACTAGTATACAGGTTTTTTTTGTTTATAAAAACGTTTGCCAAGCAGTGGGACACCGATCAGGCTAGTTAAAAAAAAAAAAAAGTTTATTCAGTTTCATGGAAATATATTAATCATAAAAATCCCCTACACTGTGTATCTTCTTATGCTGCGTCGGTACCACATAATCCGGCTCAGAATAATGCACTAACAAAATCCTAGCGTGTTCGTCGACAGGATTTACGAACCAGGCCACATACATATTCATTACATTATATTAATAATGCAATTTATTACCCTGTTATTGTCGTACGAAGAGAACTTCTCATTCAAACGAAAGTTCAAAGAAGCCTGCCTTTATATGATTTATTTATATTATGGTTTGTAGTGGGTGAGTCGAGTATTTATTCTAGACGTGGTATATTTATTTATTGCTTCAGTACAGTTGTGTACAAGGCGGAGTAAATGCCTTTAGCATTTTCTTCCAATCAAACCTCCAGGTAGAGCAGAGATAGAAACAAGGTAGATGCACAAACAGTTGAGTAAGAGAGAATTAATTCCATATTATCTAACATACATATATATTATAATACATACAATAAAATAATAATAATATATGACGACCTGATTAGCACAGTGGCTAAACGATTGGACTGCTGCGCTAAGAGTTGCGGGTTCGATTCGCAGATGTTTGTCCCGAATCTGGGTGTTTGTGTAGGTGATATTTGATGATTGTGAAATGCACTCACGACAAGAGAAATTCCTAGTGTGGGTCGACGTTTTAAAAAAAAAGTAAATAAATATATGATTTTTTTATTATTTGACTGCACACGTAGGTACTTTTTGCCTCTGTTAATCAAAATAAGTATTGGATACTACATGTGGAGTTAAAGTTCGCCATAAAACTAAGCGTGGGATGCAACAGTAACTTTACACCTACACCTTAGGAGTAGAGTACGTCTGTTCAATCATCGTTCACTGTTAATAAAGATAGATTTTAATAGATATCCGTTCTTCAGCACAACTGCAAATTTTATCGTCAGACTTTATATTACGTCTGCAAAGTTTCTTGACAATCACACTTGACACAAAAGTGGGGTAAAATAAAAAAGTTAATTTAGTGCTAACAAAAGACAACTTTTACAGATCATTGAACGGTTCAATTACCTGTATTTGATTATGACTAGACAAGAGGCTAAATAATTGATGAATAGAATGACAAACGCATAGGAGTCCCATTCAAATAGATGTGTTGCACCATACCCCTTCCCAAGCCAATTTGAATGCTGTGTACCTACATAGTTGGAAAATCTTAACAAATGATAATGAAGGTTGAGATATTTATGAAAATATAATGGTGAGGTTCTAAAATGTGACGAAAGACTTCGAGAGAAATTAGGTAGTATCCTGTTTTTTCTTTAAGTCTAGGCACTATTGCTATGGCACGATTCGTTTAAAACCTATCATTTGTCGTTCGTCGATGAAAATGATCGAAGTTATTTAAACTCTACTCCTCTAAGTTCAGTAAGATAGTCTATCTTTCTTTGACATACTTTCTCATAGGCAACTCGTAAACTTGGCAATTGGCCTAAAAGCTATAACAGTGATCGTAAATCGTCAGATACGAGACAATAATACCGCTTTAGGTACATTAGTATTTGATTACGTCACCTACAGTCAGCCTGGCGTCTTTTATGAAGGCAATTAAATCAGCTTTATTATGTCAGGTGCGAAGAGATTGGGTCTCCACTCTCTGGAGAGCTGGATGTTGGCACCAGTTTTGGTATACCGTGTCGAAAAATATATTTGAATCGAGCAAAATTACTTTCTAAACCTCCTTCACCTAAGTTTTTGAAATTCTATGCGGTATAGTGTATGCCTTCTATAAAATATTACGATATAGCTGCGCCCCGCGGTGTTACCCGCTACGTTTTTTCGGGATTAAATGTAGCCTATGTGTTAATCCAGGGTGTCAGCTAGGTCCATATGAAATTTTATCAAAATCGGTTTAGTTGTTTGAGCGTAAAGAGGTAACAAACATACAAACACACCCACAAACTTTCGCCTTTATAATATAAGTGTGATACTACAAAATATATTTAGTATATACTATAATGTATTCGATAAAGTTACAGGCGAAGTACTTAAATAAATTTCCAAAATGATAATCCTGTTTGGATTCGTGCAATACTTCAGTGCTCACAAAAGTTTTATTCGCGGCTAAATTAAGTATAGCTAAGTTGGGTGTAACCTTACCGTGTAGGCCACTGGATTGAAATTGTCACCTTGCTGCAACTAGTTCTTAAACTAGTTTAGACGCGACTCGCCTAATATAGTATAGTTATTGAAAATCACGGCATCAAAAGTGAATGCTTCCTTGATTAATTTATTGTTGAATTTCAAACCTTCACAGTTGCTGCAACGTAGAAAATATACGTGCAATCGCGGCGCGTTGAACTCTTAATCGTAACATTTTAGTTTAATTAATATATTTACGCTTTTACTATGTATTAATCTAAGCGCTAGTTAAATAGTCGCGAATCCGATTCCTGCACGGTTTCAATATTGGTATCACCCCTAGGCCGACTTTAGTCTTGTTGATGGATAGAAAGAAGAGTCGATGGCTCCTACTTGGTTCTTTTAACGCCTGTTCTAGTTTATAAGATTGGCGTATACTGTAGGCTAGCAACATGCAGCACCGAAATAGAACAAGCCGGCCAAGTTAACGACTCACTGCGGAGTGTATGGCGGTGACCCCATACTCAACGAGTCAGTTAGAAATGTTGTGGTCGGTTTAACAGATAGCTGTTAGTTAAAACTGCGAGTCCTGAAAGCTTTTCTAATACATAACTAATATTAGTAGGAGTATTTTAAAAAAAGTAATTGTATCCGCATGTAAGCCAGATATATGCGTAGGTAGGTATTTAATGTAGGTATTCTGTTCTTTTGCCGAAAGCAATTACTTTTAGTAAATAAAGAAATCTTGTTTGGTTATCATCGTTTCATCGTCGGTATTAAGAAAGTTCTAAAGTCGTTAAATAAAAAGCGAAACAACTTTTGCTTTATCGTAACTTTGACGAATACATCAACAAAGGTTCTTCAAGCTTCAACAAAAACAAGTAGGTATTTTGGACCGATTTTTCGCTTATAAGATTAAGACTTCCTGCTAATCTATACCTTTTTCGTTTACCCAATAACGAGATAAGGATCACCCTTCTGTGATGAGGCGTCATAACGTTAATCCGCAGCATAAAACACACAGTTTACAGCCCGGATTGACCCTAGGGCCTCGAACCTCTACGCCTGGAACAAGACTTTTTTATGAAGATTCCATTCACTACAGACTAAAGATAACCCGTGTTTTGATGACACGCCCGGGGGTGTCCGCAGAGAGTTAAGTTTTTAAGAAAGATTTTTTTTTACTTTACTGTTAAGCCTGACCTTTTAAAATGGATGTTGTATCTTTATTTTTATTTATTAGGCTGGAAACTTTAAGTATTTACAAATATTTACTTTGTTTAATGTTTAACCCATGATATAATTGTATAATTTATCTTTATGTTCAACTGTCATTCAGTGAAAAATTTGTAGATAAGTACATTAGTCACTAAATTGAAAATAATTTGCATGGTGACATTTTTGATGAAAAACATTAAATAAATGAAATACAATTATAATCGTTAGAATATTTATTTCTGAAAAGGAAACTGCATAACTAACCTTTTACAAACATATTTGTGAGCGTAGCTTTACAATTATCTTACAAGGGTTACGCCAACATTGCGTGTTTGGTTTAAGTTAGATGCGAAACGTGCGTGTGAGCCGACACTTGCTGCTGTCCCTAAATCTGTTAATAAGTACCTCTTCTATAATGATTATAGTACCAACTAGGTACAGACAGCACAATGAGTAGCGTAACAAGTTGAGAATCTTAATCATTAATAATATAAACCAAAGTAAAATAATCTCTCCAAATAACATATTATGACAATATACTTATAGAAAATGTAAAAAAGGTATCTATAGTACTACCATGCGGGTTTATACAGAATCTGTAAGAGGTTTCATGTTTCAAAGAAATTCACACAATCGATTATAATATCTCAGTAAGATTCCTACGTCCAGTGCTCTTTATATAGTCAATCTCGCTACCAAATTTGTTGGGCAAAAACTATAATCAAGATATAATTATCTCGCGCCGATACATAATGAAAGAACTGCTTAACTACTGTAATTAATTTAACAAAAAATGTGATAAGTACTACGATGTTTAATGCTTAAAGTACACATAATACATAGTAGGTACTTACAGACCTACACGTAATCTACCACAAATAAATCTCCACAGTAACAAGAAAAGATAAAGCGAAAAGTACGTTTAATCAATACGTAATTAGATCAGCGGTGACAACAAAAGCTTAATTTCGATTCCCTGTGCGCAAACAAAAGAAGGCGATGTTGTTTCCCTAAAGTGGAGACCGCCATTCAGGGAGAGCCCCAATCTTTCCACCTGTTTACACAAACGATGCCAAATTAAATTCGGAACGCGTTCCCCACTATTCCCACAGTATTTCACGTAAACCGTATGTAAGCTCCGCTCACAAATATTTACAAAAGATACGGACACTTGTTATGAACTTACCTTTTTACACCGCTTTTCTAGTCCTTATAAGAACCGATGAAGGTTGCAGAAAGCCACTTACTATACGCAAGGTTAAATGCATTTAATATTATTGCAACATTATGACTGTTCAATGTTATGCTTGTCTTCAATAACGGTTATTAAATTGTATGTATAAGTATAGCGTAGTAATAGGTACGGTTAGTTCTCAGGAATCTATAAATATCATTGGAGAAACTACAGCTTTATTATATACTAGCTTTCACCGAGACTTTGTGTTTTAAATCATAAATCTTTGCTATAGTGTATCATCTGTAATATAATAATGATCCATTTGAATTTGAGTAAGGTATTGTAGACTTTGGCTAATTGCTTGGCCTTTTGAGCAAACTGGGTCCGGTTACCCCACGGGGCGAATACTGGCTTCTGCATATAGTTGCGCAGTGCTCTGCTCACTTGCCGTTTATGCATTGTGTAATTAATGTTTATCGACGTAATACATGGTTCAAATCAGAGATTAAATCAAAGAAGTCAGGATATCATTTCAATGCCTATCATGAAATCATTAAAATATGGATCATTCGAGTTCACTCGAATACCAACGATACTCACAAGACGTGCCAAAAATTATCGGGAAGGGCGCTTTCGATTAAAAAAGTAACGTTAGCTGACGGGGATAGCGCGATATTACATTTTTGCCTTTCACTAATATTCTGCCGTTGGCGTTTAGCCAATACATGATTGATTCACCCTACATTTTACGGTAAAACATGTTTTTAGGTACACAAAATAATTTTATTTTAAACAATGTTGTTAAAAAACTTCGCCTGCAAATCCCTCTATTACGAGGGTCAAACTGAAAGTTCTTAGAAAATCAAAAACTGATTACATTAGCCAGTTATTAGTTTTATTATATCTTTTCAAAATATTGTCCATTCACGTCAATACACCGCTGCATGCGATGGAACCACTGGGAAAAGCACTTTGCCCACTCGTCTTTAGGGTTCTCTTCAATGGCATCGCGATACGCAGCCACCGCTTCTTCAGCATTCATAAACCGCTTTCCTTTAAGTTTTTCTTTAATTTTTGGAAATAAATAAAAATCACAAGGGGCGAGGTCGGGGCTATACGGCGGGTGACCCAGTAATTCAACGTTTGATGTCGCCAAATAGTCGATCGTTCGCTTAGCGGTGTGCGACGAGGCGTTGTCGTGGTGAAGGAGGATCCTACTGCGAGGTCGTTTCTCTCGAACTTTTTCCAAGACAAGTGGCAAACAATTGGTAGTGTACCATTCTGCAGAAACTGTTTTTTGATCCTCTAACACAATTGTTGCGAAATGACCTATCCTTCCAAAGAACGAGGCCACCATTTTTTTTCCCGCACTTCGATCTCTCTTCACTTTAGTTGGCAACCTCTCGAAAGGAAACACCCACTGAGCAGATTGTCTTTTGGTTTCAGGATCATAACAGTAAATCCAGCTTTCGTCACCTGTTAGTATGTCGAACACAGCATTTGAGTCACCTCCGTTAAATCTTTCAATCATTTTACGGCACCAATCCACACGATGGAGTTTTTGAGCCTCAGTCAAATTATGAGGTATCCACCGGGCGCAAAGCTTCCTGACTGCTAAATGTTCGTGGAGGATTTTGTGCACTTGACTCATACCGATGCCTAAGCTTGTCCGAATCTGCTGATAGGTCACTCTTTTGTCAGTCTCTATCATACGCCGCACAACACAGATGTTATCTTCAGTCGTCGCCGTAGAAGGCCGTCCCTCACGTAAATCATCAGTGAGATTAGTGCGACCACGTTTAAACTCATTAAACCAGTTGTAAACTGTCGCACGAGATGGGGCTTCATCGTGAAAGGCCAATCGTAGTCTATCATAACTTTCTTGTTGACTTAAATGACATCGAAAGTCATAAAAAATCATTGCACGAAAATTTTCTCGTGTTAAATTCATGTTGACGTGACACAGACAATTTTCAATTTGCCGCCAAATCGTAAAACAAATGACAAATTAATGAAATATATACTCAGTAATATTGGCAAAGAGTTCTATTTTCAAATTTTAGAATTATTTTTTTATTATACTGTTTATAAGTGGCTAGTTCTAAGAACTTTCAGTTTGACCCTCGTATTTATGCTAAGTTGTAAACTTTAACTCGTCAAGTTCTGAGTAAGACCGTCTTGTTGGAACGGCGAGTGACACTTCGTCATATGGCGCCACACGCCATGTCTTGTCACGCGAATTGAACAAGTTTTTATTGGCATTATATTTGTTGGCACTTTAAAAAAGTTATTGTTCCTTGTCTCACAGAACTATCTCTGGGTATTTCTTATGATAGTTTTGCGAAAATATTTTTCATAGACGTTTTACCATACTTATATTGGCTCTGGTGACATCTACCAGCGAAAAATAACAAAATATTTGCTATAAAGTAGAAGCGTATTCCACCGCAACATGCTTTTTCATGAGATTTCAAAATATTGTGGGTTTAAATATTTCCTCCAATACTTTTATCGAGGCCCAAGTGCTCCTATGGGACCTTATATTGGCTCTGGTGACATCTACCAGCGAAAAATAACAAAATATTTGCTATAAAGTAGAAGCGTATTCCACCGCAACATGCTTTTTCATGAGATTTCAAAATATTGTGGGTTTAAATATTTCCTCCAATACTTTTATCGAGGCCCAAGTGCTCCTATGGGACCCTAAAGTAAAGGGCCTGTGCATAAAATGCCAAAAGGTCGAAGTACGACTTCACCCTCCAGGTTTAGTCCCTAAATCCCATAAGATCCCTGTTTCAAAGAAGGTTGTTAATAACGTATGAGTAGCAAACCATGTTTTTATAGCACGTTTCACTACCTGAGTACCTACTTAAGTTCCAGATTACTTGAGGTTCGAATATAGAATTTATAAATCCCAATGCTCCCAAAACGTTCAATCCGTATTCAAATGTTGGTATTTTAATATTATAGTTCTTGACTAAATCCAAAGCACTCAAAAATGCTTTGCGTTAAAAAAGTTTCGGAGTTCATGTTTAGAAAAAGATTGAAAAGAGCAGAAAGTTAAATAAACGAGAAATGTTTTACAAAAATGTGCTCCGTTATAGTAAAAAACTGGGTGGCTTGACTAGGCAAAATGAGGTCAAACAAGCATTCACTGAGAAGATAGACCTTAAAGCTAAAAGTGTCATTATAATAGAATTAATCTCTGAAATCTGCCTGGTTATGATTTTGCTTTCCTTATCTTTCGCAATCAATTCAGTCTGCCTACCCCTTCGGGGAATACAGGCGTGATGTTATGTTTTTTGTTTTAGGTTCTGACCGTCACAATTTTTATATTGTCATCAAAGTACATACGATTAGATGCTATGTTACTATCCTTAGGTACCTTAATAATAAGTTAGAAATACCCGTACACGAAACGTTTGTTTTCTCTTTTCTTGTTAAACGGGTTTATTTAAAACACTACAACAAAAATATATCCTGGCTTACCCACATGGAAACAGATGACGTGATTTTACTAGCAGGGATTGTGTACGTATTTTGGGATGGGATGGCTTTGCACGACGGATTATGTTTCGGCAAGCTGACTACATAACACAGATAATATGTAAGGTGCTTTTTGGCAGTGAAGGCAGTGTGTTATTATTCTTAAATAAAATTAGGGATATTTAGTCTGTGATCACGGCATGACGCCGGCAGCATTTTGGTAGGTTTTGTTTTTGTAGATTACAAAAATTTTACAATAACAACTGAACTTTTGGAAAAGTAAATTTGTAATGATATAATTGCTTTTAATAATTGGTCTTATATTCCCAAGCTGTAGCGACATAGCGTGATGATCAATGTCTGTCCTTTCCCTGTGTGAGATGGATGTTTTATATCGTAACACGATATAAAAATAATAGAAAAAAAATAAAACCGCCTTTAACAACTTCAACTTAAAAGTAACAATAGTATTTTATTCACATCACTATACTTTAAGCGAAGTAGAAGTCGGAAGATCATCATCAGTAGCCTTAGCTCAAATATTTTTGTCTATCGAATAGTTCGTTATAGAATAGTTTATTCGATTCGAATACGTGACGATAGTGCATAATATTTGTGGTAAGGGTACAGATCTATATGAAATTAAAATGGGACCATAACGAAATAAACCCCTTTGGAACAAAAAAAATATTTTGCAAATCCGTCTATATATGACGGACTTATGCTTGCACATACATAATAAAAAATATAAACATCTGAATTGATAACCTCCTCCTTTTTAAAGTCGGTTAATAAATCATTTTATTTGTGACATTTTTCTGGTTATAGGTAGGTTATAGTAGTGTAATCGATTATTTAAATCGTTCTATTCAAATAAATAGAATAAAAAATAAATCTTCTACTTTGAAAGAGAAATAACTCCCTCTAAGAGTTTCATCTACATTTTATCGATAAATGCTATTAAGTTACATGGAACAAGCGATTTCCTTAATTGTCTATTCTCTAAGCAATTAGTAAATTCTGCTACATTTTCTTAACAATCATACAAATTGAATTGAGATTAAGTTTTCAAGCAGTGTATAATTATAATTTATACCTACTGATATTGGATAAGTTAACGAATGTGTTTGAAATATCATAAAAGTTAACGTGAGACTAGAACAAATTCGTATTTCAATGTGTTTTTGTATCTATCAGTAATTAATTTAAGGAAAATTCGGTAAAATATTTTTCTTTTAAGTCCGAATTGAATACCGTATTAGGTACTCGGATATTCGTTTTTATTTTTTTTATTTAATTGATTTATTTGACCTTTAACTGACCATACGTAATTACGCAGTACGAGAACTATAATTATGTAGCATAAAGGTAGATACTATAAGTATATAGAATTATATCAGTTATAAACTCACTAACATCATTCATAATATTATATCTGTTGACAAAGTGACCTTGTTGTCACGCTTATTAGCGTACATTATTTTTAGGCTGACAAGTTGGGTACAGTTTCATACAAATTACTCGAATTAATTAGACGTACTGACTGACAATTAATGTTCGTACATTTGTCAGACTAGAGTTTAGGAGTTATCTAAACCAAAAGCTAGCTAACTACACGTGAGAAAGCTTGTCCTTTATTTTCCTTATATTTTATTTATGATTTAGTATCATTATTATTGCAATGAATTGTCATTTACGATCCGTTCAAATTCTGTCCATATCCACATGGACTAGGTTGCTGGTTCGAATTTAAAGTTAATACTTATAGTACAAGATCACAAGATGCTAGCTTGTAGACAACATGCTACGAGGGCCAACATGCTACGATGGCTAACATTGCTACGAGGATTAATTCCTTCCAACCCAATAACCGAGCGCAATAAAAGTAGTGCAATTAGTATACCTAGCCATTGAAAATTCCAATAACACTGGCATCAGCCGCAAGTACATAGTTAGCCTACTAAAACAACAAGCCAGCTAAAGAGCAAGCCGTTTTAATTAATCGTTATTAAATCTGAACAAATGAATGCGAACCCACTAAATACGCATTCATTTAACTAAAACATCAATCAGCGGTTGGAAACCACTACCACGTTATAAATTTCTGGAATAGTTAAAGATATATAAATATATACACGGTTATCATTGTTTATTATGTATTTATTCCCATTATAATATTTTAAATTGGTACTTGCTCTCAGCTGTGCTTATGAAGTAAATTTCACAGCATATTTAATGGCATAAAAATAACTTGATTGTCCTACAATCGAAGTAGGCAGTTAGATCATAAATTAAGGATGGGGGTAACGAGCAGATTTTCAAATGTATTTTTATTGTAGATCATAAGATCATCGGTTACAGTTGATATTTGTTTATCAGCGTATTAGATTTTTTATAAACTTCAATGATAATATAATTAAATCTAAGACTTATTTCTTCTTCCGTAAAATATTGTATGACTGCTTAAAAACCTCTACATCTATTCGACTATAACTTAGCAATCTCGACGCACACACGTAATAATCTGGTTACAAATATTAGCTAGGGTTGAATAATTCGACATAAAGGCCCTACTTTAGCTCGTCTCTTGTGAGCCGCATGCCACGGCACCCTGCATTCCAGTGTAATAAAGCCGGAGCACCTGTCACCACCCCGACCATGAATCGTGATGCCAGAGTTATTGCGAACCTATTCACTTTGTTGACTCTACCGGTGCGCTGTAAACAGATAAAAGAAAAACCTCTGAATAACAGTTTTCTCAGGTTCCGTGTTCAGGCTTTTATGCGTGGAACGCGTTTTGTGTGATGGGTCTCACGGGGAAAGTCACGACCCGACTAGATACCTATTCTGTAAAATTTTCAGTGATGTTAGCTAGGTCTTTGTAGTGTTTCACTATTGGGTAACTACATTCAGAAGAAAACTGACAGTTTAAACGATGAATAGTAATTGGTGAAGTGTTTTAAAATACGAATACTTATCAATAACTTAATCGTAGCCTTATCATAAATAATGTTTTTATAAAACAGTATTCCAGATGCAATTCGAAATAACAAATAGCCTTATAGCCCAAAAACTAAATGAATGTATAAAAAGGGGTATAGTACTAAAAAGAATAGCAATATCAGTAGAGTAATAAAAACTAATCCAGTAAACAGAGCGCATAAAATATAAAACGCTCGTATTGTTGTAGCTCTCTCCAGTGAGTAATTCAATAACATTTTATTACAGTGTTCAGCCTAAAATAATCACAGCACTGAGCGTTACCCACAAGTAACTATACCGTTTATCTCTTCGAGTGCCTTGTGTCGCAATTTTGGCACAAATTCTAGTTTACGAGCCAATTAATTTGCCGCCCCAATACTTTACAGCATTCGGAATGGTGCTAAAGAGAAATTTCATGGCGAAGTTCATTTAACTCGATTGCCATCCTTCCGTGCCTGATTGTTTCCGATACAATGACGGCTCTCGCCAAATAACAAACCAGTAATCCGCAAGCTGGATTGACAGGTCGATGTTTATTAGTTTTAAAAACCTATGAATGTGCAACCATTTTGAAACCTTATAAATACGAAGCAAAAATGCATAACTTCTACCGGGCTTCGTAGATAATCCAATTTATGCGCATATCCGATATAATAATATTTTTTTAAATCTAGAATTTCTGTAGGAAACATTGTAGATGGTCTGACAATGACCATGTTGATAGGTACTTTATCATGAAACAGGTCAGGTGCCTAGTATTCGCTACTGGAGTGTATCGAAAGATGCATGCATGTGGAAGTAGCTGACGTTATACCTACCTATGTTACAGTTATAGCACATATCTATGTCTATCTGTACAAGTAGCATTCCTGAAGATATGAAATTACTATTTTATGAATGTTACGTAACATCCATCGGAATAATTTAAAATGTTCTATTGTAGATAAAGTAAGCCAAACGCGAATTAAAAATGTATAGGTTAAATAGCAGGTAGGTACCGTTCCTCTGCAGCTGTCGCGACCCTCAAACATTCCTAACACGCAACGAGCTACCAACAAACAAAAAATAAGGTATACTTACACCAAAGACGAAGTTTGGCAATTTCGTAATTTCTCGCCAATAACGCCAATTGGGCCGTTCTGTTTCAACATTGTTGTAATACAACGCTATGAAAATTCATTATTTTATTGTTCTAAGCATATTGTGCCCCACTTCTCCAAAGGCGGTTGTTAGTTTATGTTGACTAGGCTAAAAGTACCCACTGAAATCGCCTGACAAATTCAGCTGTAATTCCAAAGCGTGACAGCTTGTCACAATGTGAAATTAGGGTCGATTAACATAGCAATGAACGTATTCGATTTATCGAGGGAGTTATTATCGAGTATAGAGACGTAGGGATATATAACATAGACAATATTTTCACAGTCATGTCGTGATTACGCCAACATCGACGAGCAACATACACGATGCACTAATAATGAGTTGTTGCATTATTCATTTGAAAGCTAGGCGCTATATTATTCATCGCACACTTAAAATGACATGAATATAAATGGATGTGTTTTATTGTCAACCAAATGTACATATTGATTTAGTGACGATAAATAGAATTAACTAGTGAGCATTCGTTTTATTTTTATTGTACCTACGCAGTTTTATGGGATACCAGTCAGTATATTATTATTCAAAATCGTCTATATCTATAGTTCTCCGTGATTTATTACCAAATAATTATAGGCTTACAAATCCAAACAGTAGTTATAACTTGGCAACTAAAATGTAGCTATCATTCTATTGTAATGAGGGAAGTTTTTTTTGCCCATATTTCTTACGAATATCGGGAGTTATATTACACAATTCGAATAACATTACAGATTATTATATTTGTCATGTTTATTTATAGAAATATCTCTGTAAGAATAAATGTTGGTGCCTCACAAACGACAAATTCAATCACGCAACTCCTTATCAATTCTCCCGGGCTTTGCTTACCGTAACGAATATTTTGTTGACAGGTGCTCCCCGGTCTCTACGTGGGCAATTACCGGGACTCAAAGGACACGGTGCAGCTGGACAAGTATAAGATCTCACACATACTGTCCATACACGACGCGGCCAGAAGACTGCACTCCGTAAGTTTTATTGTAATGAAACGTTTGCCAAATATAGGCTGTAAAAGAGAAAGTTGGCATATAAACAAAATATAGAAACGTGTTTTTATTGACAAGGTTCTTATTTTTCAATCAATTTAATATTTTTCCCAACACTTATCGAACTTGCTTCTAAATCAGATAACTGCAATATAATATGCAAACTGGAATGAAAGCTAGCAAAAAGCAAACTACTAATCCGATTACTTATTTCCATGATATAATTTTTGCTGCATATTATTGGCTTCGCGCTCAAAGCTTGGAAAGCCCTTCTTGTTTTTATTACAGCTCTAACTTAAAATTAAAAGTTATCAAAGCAAATATTTTCTCGGAAAAACCAGAGAAAAATGACTCCGTGCGCCGCATACGATTTATTTAAGTATGCAATTCAAGCAATTTGTATTCCATATTCTCCTCTTCCGATGTTGTACCAGCGCAATACTCATGAATGTGAATATGTTATTCATTACTTATTCGATAAAGTCACCTGTTTGGCTGCCAGTCGACATTAGCATCTCGTGAACACGAGTCTCTGTTGATTGGTTCTGTCGTTCGTAAGACAATCCAGTCAGCAATTACTATGTTCACTGAGATTTAACAACGGTAACGTGGCTTCGGTTTCCAATTAAATTATGTACGAAGATAATTAATTTTAGACCACAAACCCGTTATAATTAAACAATTTGGCAGATATAGTACCTGTTATAAAACGTATCGTTAAAACCATTCGGTACTTCTATGATTATAATTACTGCCATCATACCCAGATACTACACGAGTATATAAAGACAAGCAGAAAGCAACAAAACTATCTAACAAAACAGCTTTAATGCGTACTATTGACAGTCCGGAGCCTCACTGCAGTGGGCTTAGATAGCTTTGCTAGCCTCAAATTTCAAGGCCTCCATAGCTTTGTCTCTACTACAGCTTTATAGCTGGAACTATCAAGGACTAGATGAATAGGGAACACCCTTGGCCTATCTCTGGCATTTTTGTTCTTGGAATATTCATTGTGTGATACTAAACAACAGGTGTGAACACACCTGTGTGTTTCCCAGATGTCCATCGATGATTATAAGTGTCGTTAAATTGAACTTATAACAATATCATGGTAAATTTACCACATGGCGTTATAATGCACCGGACATAAACCAAGTACATATAGGCTGTAAGTTTCGATTTAAAGATATAGAAGTCGTTAAAGACTCGTATTATTTTCCTCTTGCTTTAAAAATAACATAAATTATGTTGATACTTTTAATATTTTTGTATTTTAAACTATTACTAATCTTATATGACTTTTTGTATCTTTATTGCATGTTGCCATGCTAGGCTTAAATTTTAAATTGATAAAGAGAAACTTGAAAAATTATAATATTTATATATATTACTAATCTTACTTAAACATTGCTCTTATTAGCGAGGGATTTTCTTTTGGTTACTTAAGAGCTATAAGCTTAAATATTAAACTTTCAAATTGTCTGCACTTTTCCTTTATTAAGATCTTTAGAAAGAGCAAGATAGGCACTTAACTTAATTGGTAATTCTCAGATAAACAATTGAATGCAAAATTGTTTAGAAGACTAATAAAACGTTTCATTATTAAAGTACAATTAAGGAAAGAATAGATACTTGTGCATTGATTAATTGTATCCATTTGTATGGTAATACCGCCAATGTTTGTATTTAAGTTATACTCTCCGACTGCTACATTTAACCCCCCCATGAAAATGTAAAGTTTGAACAATTGATTAAATCCATGCATGCAAAAAATAAAGATGTCAATAGACTTAAGAAGGATTAACTTTACATATTTTAGCATCGTTTATAAATACGGTTAATGTCTTCTTGAGCAATGAAAAATAGTGTCTAGTTTCAAAATATCTAATTATTAAGTAAACTCATTAGTCTGTGTAATTATTTTCCGAACAATAAGTCCTATATACGGATAGGCTTCGTAATATGATATTATGTCAAAAAGCTTTCACAGAATCAAAGACAAAGCAATTGTTACACACTCATATTTCTCTAAAAAGGTTGACCAAGAAACATAGGCAGTAGTAGTCAGTTTTTATATGAGTTTTTCAAGTGATAGTCTTATGTATGAGAAGAGGCCTATTTCATGCAATATTATTCCTCAAATGACAGTTGGATTGAAGAAACAAATCATAACATCACGCCTATATTCCCGGAAGGGGTAGGCAGAGGTGCACATATAGTACACCCACATTTCGCCAGTTACGTTCTTTTTTTTAGGTCCCAATGTAATAGGGGGCAAGCTTATAGCCATCAACGGGGCACAAATCCAGACTCCGTGCTGCCACTGAGGTTTACCTAATGGAAAAACCCAATAACACTTTTGTGGATTGAAGAATGTTTTTGTAAAATACCTACGGACCAATGAACATTTTGAAATAACGTCCATTTTATTTTTCTGTATTTACGCTGGTCATATTTGTTCGACGCGCAGTAAACTGTACGGAAAAATATCGCATGATAGGGGCTTACAAACAAAATTGATAGAAAAATGTCCGGATGTTTGTTCATCTCTCGACAAACTCCAAAAAGATGAGGGGTATAAGGAAAATTACGTTTCATAGGATTCTATCCCCAGATCCCTTTTACTTACGCTATTATATGCCTTGCTTACTTAGGGCTTCGGTGTTGACTTTCTTTTACAACTTATTTCACTATTATTAATTTTTTACTTGTATTAAATTCATATCCGTGTAAATTCTACATAGTAAGTACTAATAAATTAGAAGAATACATAAAGAAAGGTATTCGTTTCACATGTGAAGTCTAACATCATTCAAGCCTATACCTACGGTACAAAATTAAATCTTCAAAAACCCTGTTAACAAATCCGTACCTAAACCTTTTGTCCTTCGCTAACAGACACATCATTAGATATTGACCCTTTTACAGGTACCTCAACTTATTAATACAAGGGCACACCACGTTCGGTGCGTAACCGTAACTATAAAAGTACTTTGTTTTTACCCAACACCTTTGTTGTACCCTGTCTACGAATTTCGTAGAAAACTGCTACGGCTACGAAGTGCTACGAAATTCCGTAGGTGCTAACTTGCTATTTGCAGAAGTATAATAGGTAATTGGATTACCTCTTTATTGCCCCCACTCAGGCTGCTGGCACTTAAGATAACCTGACAGGACGTACTGGAATGTCGATTTAGTTACAATTCATAGCGTGGTTGTTGACGTAATGATTTGAATGAATTATATTGTACTGACTCAATTAAATGGATCGTGATAAAATTGGGAAGGGGTGAACATTTTATAGACATAGTAAAAAGACATTTTACTTTAGAAGTTTTCAAACTTTTAGTAAAATATTAGACGCGCTTACAGCTAGTATAGAGTGCCTATACATTATTATAATACATATACTGACATATACTGGTGTAACACAAGGCAGTCTGAAAAATAGTTGGAGTGTAATATTTTTCGAATGCTCCGCTTGCTTGACTTATTCCATTGTTGGTGTACAAAATATATCCGACCTCGCTGAAATTCAACGTTCGGATTATGTGAACAATATCCGAATGAAAAAGTAACTGTAGTGGTAAATACTTCTTGCTTACAAATAATATTTAATAGTGAAACCAGCGGAACGAATTAATCCATGATAATCCGATTTTATGATTAATCTAAGTATTAAAATATAATACCTATATAATAAAATACTCCCTTTACAGTACTAAATACTTACACTTTAAAAGTAAGGTCCTACATAAATATACAATAAAGGTTTATATAAAACTCTATTCAACAGTAAACCAAAAATAAAGAACAAAGAAAAACGGACTAAAATAAACTCTAACGAACAAAAAGCATACTTCTCACATTTTACGGTCACAGGTAAATTCTCAGGTGTGCCACATTTTAAAAGTTTTCATACGGATTTGAGGAGGCTAACTAAGCAACTAAGAGCGTTACAGTGTAGCAATGAGCCGGTTACCCGACAGCCACAATTAATTATTCTGCCGAGACCTACTTCTGTAATTTAGTTTACCTGTTATATCGCCGCAGTTTTAATCCAGTCATTCCGCTGGTAATCTTTCGTACTTGGGTTCAGGTTATCCGGCTGCAATAAGGTGTCACGGCTTAATAATAACGTACGTACGTATACGTTTGTATTTACACAATGACAACTCTACCTATGTTGCCACACACCTGTACACCATGTGGGCGATCTTGTCGCTCGGGGATAGTGGTGTCTACGAGATAACTATCAATACTATCAATTTAAACTTACATTAATTAGTGTGAACATTTAACTTACCACTAACGATTTTTATTATGAGACATTATTTGACTGCCTCGTTGGTCTAGTGGTCGTTAAGCGCGACTGTTGAGCAAGAGGTCCTGGGTTCGAATCCCAGGTCGGGCAAAGCGTTACTGGGTTTTTCCATTAGGTAATTCTCAGTGGCAGCACGGAGTCTGGATTTGTGCCTGGTTAATGGCAATAGGCTCGCCCCCTATTACATTGGGACCTATAAACATAACTGGCGAAATGTGGGTGTACTATATGTGCATCTCTGCCTACCCCTTCGGGGAATACAGGCGTGATGTTATATTCATATATATATACATTATTTGAACTATATTGGGATATGTTAACGGAGATGACACTATTATTATATATCTAACAATTTAATTGATATTTTGTAGCCAGGTTGATTTGCACTTGTTTGCAGAAATACATCTATTTCCAACTGATTATACGTACGAAGTACTAACGCTTGTTTTCGGTAATATCGGTCTTTCTGAGTTCGTGAACAAAAAGTCTTGTTCATGTTTAGAAAAAAGCTTTCGACAATATCGATCGCAGCCTTTGTAATACGGTGCTCTGTATATTCGCAGTCATTTGCAGGAATCGTTTGAACTTTCGCGTCGAAAGAATTTAATATCGCTTTAGTTACCATGTTTTAAAATCACTAGAGTAACCATGGAGGATTTTACCGGTGTTCCGTGGAGCTAGATTTGATTTTTGTAAGATCTCTTTTGTAGACCAATCATAAACATATCTTATTATTATGACTGCCTCGTTGGTCTAGTGGTCGCTAAGCGCGACTGCTGAGCACGAGGTCCTGGATTCGAATCCCAGGTCGGGTAAAGTGTTACTGGGTTTTTCCATTAGGTAATTCTCAGTGGCAGCACGGAGTCTGGATATGTGCCCGGTTAATGGCAATAGGCTCGCCCCCTATTACATTGGGACCTAAAAACATAACTGGCGAAATGTGGGTGTACTATATGTGCACCTCTGCCTACCCCTTCGGGGAATACAGGCGTGATGTTATGTTATGTTTTATGACTATAGTTAGGGGATTCAAAGCAATTTCGTTATAGTGAACCATTTCCCTTCCTTCGCATGATAATCCCCGTTAAAAGCTTGCGGGCCAAGGCTTGGTTGTTTTCTTTGTCCTTCTTCTAAATTGGGTTAATGCATTTCCAATTATTTTCGCTGTTACCCGAATCTATCGTCCTTAATACTATTAAAGCTTAAATTATTACAAATTGCTTGCTCGCCTTGAATACTCAAACCTTTTTTAGATTGTTTTCAGTAATACTGCTCTATATGTCTTATTTCTCAAGTGCCGAATATGATTTGTAATAAATTAATAGTAAAACGATATCTTAACAAAACTAGTGCAAGTATTAGTATTAAAGTAGGTAGGTATATCAAGCACTAAGGTTTGCGGGTTCTATTCTCGCACGGAACAAAAATTTGTCCCGTGAGTGTATGTGAACGGACGTTTATAAAAATTAAATATACGGTGATATCCAGTCAATGTTCAACTTTCATTTAATGAATTTATTTATATTACATGCGAACATGATTGTTATTTTCTATAAAGGAATCATTATATCATTATTTAAGATTACATATCATTTCAAACCCGCTGACAATAAAACTCTCACAACCTCGATAACATGCGATGAGCATTCCATTCTTTCTAAAGACATCTATCTGGAGTATTTTAAATGCGGCGATAAAAGCCTTCAAGTTCTGTTTTCTTAGTAAAGGAATATACGGTTCAGTTCCCCGGTACAAGGCCAATGCAGGGGTACGTCCTGACGAGAATAAAATACATATTGCTGCACAGGTCTCGTGGCCCGCGGCCTCGATTATAATAACATAGCGTTTACTACATGAGTATACAAATTATGTGCTTAGTCACAGCTCCTATAAATTATGTAGACGTGTAACGATACATGTTGTTCATTGGTATTATGTTAGGTGGGGTTTTGTGCTTTAGCTATTTTTGCAGGTCATACAAACACATCACACACAACAGTTCTTAAAGTCTCTAGTGTAGACTAATGTTAGGTAATCATATTTTAGAAAAAAAAACATCTTCCTTCGGACAGCCAAACCTTTTTCAACTTAACTTAGAAACGCAATAAAATAAAATAAGTGGTAAGTCTCTTGCGATATATTTATCATCACATCTGTCAAGATAGAAATGTAATAGAGTTTGTCTTGTTCAATTTAAAAATATTATTTTTGTACAGAACAAAAATAGTATTTCTTACTTTCAGTTCTTAAATTCATTATAAACAACAATATAATATAATATAATCACCTTTATTAGATGAGAATAACAATCGACTCTCGAATGTCTAACAAACTTTTTGTTTAACTAATTAAAGTGTTTAACTTGGACTAATTTGATGTCCCTGCTCTTTAATTAGTACCAAAGAACGTGATTACAAACCTGTAAATAATGGTTGTTCGCTATTCACAGTGCTTCTAATTACATAGAGGCTTATTGTAAGGATTGAATCCGGCGTTGACGTCTCTGTCATTAGCATTCTGCCTTATTTTCGAAAATTTCATCTTACACTTTACCTGTACTTGCTGATGGTCTGCGTATATTATGACAATTTTTTTTTAATAATAATTCTATAAAATAATAGATCGACTAGTAGGTAAATGAGAACACTTCATACGAATATCAATCCACGTGGATATTAAACATTGGGAACTTCTAAATTGCAAAATACTCGTTGTTCCGCCAGTCGTCGGGGGTCGGTCAAACAATAATGATCATGATGGTTTTTTAATGACAGAAACTTAATTCTACCGTGCAGTGTTGTCAGTTCGTGACCCTGACCATTAAAGATTTCGTTGAAATCTTTCAACGTGGGGTAACTTGCAAGCCATAAACGGTGTCGTTAATGGTAGGCGGTGTATATTGTTCACGGAAAGCAGGACGCCCCACCTCTGACGTGTCGTTTACTCGTTTTTATTGAACAAATGTTTTACGGTTGACGCTTCGGTAGGTTTCCTACGAAATTCTACACAAAAGGTGCGGAGAGCTCCATTAGCATAATCAATCTCGGTTATGGAAACGCCGCCAAGTGTGAACCAGAATTCAATAAAATCGGCGAACATGGAAAAAAATAAGTAGGTATCAAAAATAAATTAACAAAAAGATTTTGTTTAAATTTGTGTTTGAAGTTGACTGGCACAAACATATTTGCAATAGCCAATATTAATTCTGTTACCCGTTAGTCGTGAGTTCGTGACCGCATTTTACCCATTATTATTAGTTCAATGAATCGAAATACATTTTAATACTTTTGTAATCCACTAAGTAATATAATTTGCACGGCTCATCGAGCATGCTTATTTGCAAATCACGCTCCCATGACCTTTAGGGTTCAGCTTTCGAAATATTAAAGTCTTACATAACAAGTTGCTTTAAGTGGTTACATAAAATAATCATCCGGTTCCCCAGGATTCCCCACACGGGTTTTGGGAACGAGCGAAGCAAACTGTTTGAATATTCAATGTGAAGTCCGACAGAGCTTTGGTATGCAAATTAATGCTCCTTGCTTAGCACACGTGAGCTGACCAAATCTCTCATCTATGTAACTTAACATTATTGAAAGCACCATTATATCATAAAATAAAATATAACCCTAAAAAAGTTGATGTAACCTACAGTGTACACGTGCTGTTTTCTTATCCAATCGGTGTGTATTAAATTAAAAAACGAGGATGGGTTATTTTACAATTTTCTTATGGTTATGGTTATGTCCTAATTCAACGTCCATAAACATTTCTTTATGATCTGACATACTGAGATAAATCTGGCAACAGCCCATATAATATGAATTTCCATTTTTGTGGTGTGCGCCCCTGACGATGTGGTACGAAGCGCCATCATTTATTCAACCCTCCGAAATTGTCCGTCGTAACTTATTCCTGAACTCGGTTTTAACAACTTTTCTATATTGAATTACAAATCATCGGCTTTTGGAATGCTCTGCTGTGAAGCCTGATTTGAAGGTTAAATTAAATATGTATCAACTTCCTC
This sequence comes from Abrostola triplasia, assembly GCA_946251915.1. Lineage (NCBI taxonomy): Eukaryota > Metazoa > Arthropoda > Insecta > Lepidoptera > Noctuidae > Abrostola > Abrostola triplasia. Next base: position 8,010,469 of record OX276433.1, read on the forward strand.
GATCGTCTTTTATACTTATTATGAGCTTTGTTCTATACAAAGCGATACTTGGAACAAAAAGGTTGCGAAATTACTTTTGGTTTTTAATAAGTAAGTAGTAACTTTTTAGGAAGAGAAAGATAAAGAGTTCTAATCTTTACTAGTTCATTAATGCTAAATTTAGCTGTAAGATTTTGTGATACTTGAGATTATTACTTCTACATTTTAATAAAAACGGCACTGGCTATCGAAATTGATATTTTAAGAGGATGGTTTTAACACATTTGTTTGACAAACTGTAGACGAACGACTCGGAGTAAAAAATATTATAAAAAAATAGTACCTATAGCACAAACGTAATTCGATTTTAGATTAACATTTCAAAACCGTGTCATAAAACTACAAAGAGTTAGTTATTTTCTGAATACTATTAAATTCTTGCTTGCGTCATGTCGTTGCATGCCTGATTTCAATCTGCAGCAGACGATATAATAAATTTTCAGAAACATGTCATTTTTGTGACCCTAGACTAGCAAGCTCGGCCGACGTTTACGACAACTATATATTCTGATGAACGACTTGTATTTCTGTACACCTGGCTGGTTACCTAACAAAGAAAGAATATACTTAGATATCTTTTTTTTTTCAAATTGTGTGGTTCGTATTGCTACAAGGTTTCTGTTGCGGAAGAATGAATGATAGAAGTTTCACGGAACAAGTATTTGAGCTTTAATGTATTAAAAGGAGAATTCTGCGGCGATCATAGTTAAGCCTGAGATACTCTTCAGATAAACCAGGGATTAGGCAATTCTGTCGGCCCATTTACGGATATATTGAAGAAGTTATCAACAAGCAATTATTAACTTCTTAGATAAATGAGAAAATATCTTCTATCTGAATTATAAAAGTTAATTTCGTGTCCACTCCGGTATTTTTTTGTTGTCTGTTTTCTGTGATTTTATACATATTAATTCAAAGATACCATTTTAATGATTAATAGTTCTCCAGTACATACTGGATATTAAAACAAACCAAGCTCAGTATATTATTAATATTAAAATGTAGCTGTAAAAAGAGCCAAAGTAATATTAAAATTTATCTTGATTCCATTAGATTAATTTCATATAAGATATTGTTATTTACGACAAACAAGGCAATTACTGTACTTCGAAAATGTCGAAACCAGTAGCGTTACTATTCAGTTTAAGATCCGTGGCAAAATCGGAGAGATTCCTTTTTTTGCTTATTGCAAATCCTTATGGCATGGACTGGCATTCTCTGTCTGGGGAGGCCTTCTGGTCGGGGCCCCCTGCTGGATGGGGGCCCGTGGCATATTGCTGACTTGCCACCCTGTTCGAAACTGTTTCACACGTAGGTGTGAAACGTTCTAGTGCGATATAAAAGCTGGAAATAGTGTTAATACCAACTATTTCAATTAAAATACTATTAATATAATATCTAAAAGCCTTTATCTTTTTAATTAATTCTGTTATGGTATTACTTAACAGATTCATTAACTGTGATTCAGCCTTTAGCCTTATAAATTATTTTAATGAACTAAATTAATGCTGAAACCACGAATTGACGAAATTCTGTACATACAGAATGTAATGAATTTGGTTATTAAACTGCTGAATATATTTATATGTATAACTTGTTTGTTAGTTGTGCCCGTTATTTCGTTCAGATAGAAAATTATTATTAGTAAGTATTAAATTAAAATCATTAGGCTTTCTTAGTTTAAGATAGGCACGTTTTTCGCCGTTCTATGCTTTGATATCTAGTTACCACGAGGCAAAGATATTAGTGAAGCCTGTGGATGTTTGTTTCGAACCTTGCCATTAGTATATTATGTAAGATGTATGGCTGTTAATCTTCGTACATCGTTACTTAACCCATTCACTGTCCAGTGCACTACATTTGGTATAAGTCGATTGTTTAATGTGTCTACTAAGCGATTGGACTGTTTGCTAAGGGTTGCGGGTTCGATTACGGCATGGGACAAAAAATTAATACGATCCGCAGATGTTTGCTCCGAGCCTGGATGTATGTATGTGATATTCCATGTTTGTGATACGCACCCACGATACAGGAGAGTTTCCAAGGGTGGGGCGACGGTTTAAAATAAAAAACGAATTCGTTTTTTAATAAGTACTTACTTCTTTCCTAATTACACCATTACTGTCTTATACAGCTCATCTTTATCAATCAACGTCAAACACAAATTGCGTTTCAAAAAATTACTGCCTTTAACAAGCTTGTCTGAAGATATTCTGAATATAGTTTTAATAAGATTAAATCTTTACGTCAATACCTGCCGCGGGGTGGCGCTCTCGCAGACACCAGGCTGACAAATTGCCGCTGCTTGACATTGCCCCTCGGCAATTGTGGTTGAGGAGGGTTGAAGCAAAATGCTCGTGTATTTGCTCAGAGCAAAATACGTTTTTGCTGTATTAAAGGTTTTTGTCTTAAAGGATACAAAAAAAAAGAAACGGCAAAGAATAGTTAGGATTTCTTGCTCATTAGTGCAATATTTAAACGGTGAGTAAGAACAATAAAAATAATTCAGCCTAATTTTCCAAGTTAAAAAAAACTGTGAGAGTTTTGAGTTATTGTTTGTTTTTCACGAATCTTGAAATTCGAATTGCGCTTATTTAACCTACTTACTATGAAAAAAGTAGAGACTAATGTATTCATTATTATTTCAAAAGAAATATTTGTTACTATGAATGTAAAATAGAAGACGCGAACACAACAAAGACATATATCATTCTAGTATTATTACATTGTCCATTATTGATAATGGCATCAATCACATTAAACACGTGCTTGTAAATTATAGCCGTAATGAATCAAAGTGAACCGCACGTCATGGAATAGATTACAATTGATCGATTTGTTACCGACCAATAGAAAGGAGAAATTCTCCCTTCAATTGTTTTTTTTGTTGTTTACCCGATGAAATTTAAATCGTTTTGAAACTGATTTAATGAGTTTTGCATTCGATTCTAAGCTATAAAAATAATTAGAAATAGATAATGGGACGTCTTTAATTACGTATGATTTCTTATTACTTCTTTTTTGTTTAAGGATTTTGATTTAAGTACCAGATAAGTAGGTACTTAGTACTTATTCTAGAAGTGTCTAACTGTCAGGTACGTACTCGAAAGATTTGTTTGATATTCAATAAGTATCAATTATTTTTCAGAAAATGTCTACCGGAGGAATATTTGAAATAACAAGTACTAAGCTTAAAACTGGGTTGTATAAGTCAGTTACAATTTTTTTAGATTAGAAACTGAACTGTCACACACACCGTCGAGTCTAATCGGAGAGTGCCATCAATTTTGTGGTAACTTGAAGATACTGCGAGCGTATGTGACACGAGTCCGTGTAGATAGATGGGACGGACTCTGTTAGGTAACGAGTTTATGAGGGTCCTCGGACGCTGTACGGACTAAAAATTGAGTTAACTTTTCTTTAGTACATATGCAGACGTAACGGACGTGTGCCTGTGTTAATGTATCAATTGTTTGTCGACGTGTTGTCGTCCTAAGCTTGACAACTCCGCGTCTATGTACTTCCAAGTACAGCATTATTGTATTGTTGTAATAATCGCAAGCCGTGTCTGTCAAGTTAAAAGTTTCTTTACTATATATGAGAACACAATATTATAAGAAGTACACGTAATAATTTTGTATGGATACCAATTACTGGCACTACTCTCTTCGACTTTCGTGTGCTATGTATCGAGGGCATTGAAATAAGGAATGTCATAATTAGCAGTGTGTGGCGTGGGTCAAACGTTCTACATAGTTTATTCAAATGCTATAACCACACAGTCGTTGATTTTTTCATTAGTAATTGGTTGTTTATAATGGAAAAGACATTTTCTTATAGTATGATTGATGAACAATTTGATGTCATAGTTTAAACTGCCTGTAGGCCTTACACACCGATGTAAAAACTTTCAGTTGTGCCGGTTTCCTACTTTATAAAACGCACGTGAATTCGACTAGACATTGGTGCATGACGGGATTTGAACTTGCGACCTTTGACTTGGCAGTCCAACGGTCATACCATTTGGCAATGAAACGACGTGCAATTTATGTGGTCATATGGACACATTTCGCTTTATCACAAATTCATAAAACACATTAATATGCACAGCTAGGAATAGTGACACAATGGGACAGTCGAAACGGTTTGCATTGAAAAATCCATTTCGTTTTCAGCCTTCGTACCAGTTCGTAGCTTTTGTTAGTGCAGTGTTTTATTGTTTCGAATTAGTAGCTTTTGTTTCGTGATAATGGATCATATCGAAGTATGGGCACGTGAAAGATTGAAGCCAGATATCGCATTATTTTAGAACAGATTTGTCTTTATAGAAATTATACACGTTCAATCTAAGTGTATAGTAATCTATATATATAAAATTTTCGTGTCACAGTTTTCGTTCCCATACTCCTCCGAAACGGCTAGACCGATTCTCATGAAATTTTGTGAGCGTATTGAGTAGGTCTGAGAATCGGTCAACATCTATTTTTCATACCACGAAATTCACGCGGACGAAGTCGCGGGCAACAGCTAGTATAATATACAAATTATATGCTTTGTAAAAGATAAAGGGGATTTCTAATAGCTTAACTAAACTCGAGTTGCATATATCTATGTATGCAAAAAACAACTTTCAATAAACAGTAAAAACAGCACATATCGGTCTCGATATTGCTACATGAATCTTAATCACGCCTGTAATTCTAAAATATAGTCTATGAATACAAATTACATAAAAAATACATTATTATATGTTTAATAATAACAACATATTGAAATAAACTACCTCGTTGGTAGCGCGACTGCCGAGCACGAGGTCCTGGGTTCGTGTTAATGGGTTTTCCCATTTGGTAATTCTCAGTGGCAGCACGGAGTCTGGATTTGTGCCCGGTTGATGGCAATAGGCTTGCCCCCTATTACATTGGGACCTAAAAACATAACTGGCGAAATGTGGGTGTACTATATGTGCACCTCTGCCTACCCCTTCGGGGAATACAGGCGTGATGTTATGTATGTATGTATATATGTATTGAAATAAATGTTTAACTATTACATATTGAACATTCTGTTAAACAGCTACAGTCTACGCGGCGCTACGTTCGTAGCACTTGAAGACATCAATTACATTACTTTATCGTGAAGACTACGCGTCGTTTATTTAATACATCATCGTAAAAACCGTAACTCTTTAGTGGGTTGTGTACGTACAAATATATCGTTATAATTTTCTTCAGTATCAGTACCAAGAAAAGACAGAGTAATCTTCTGAATATTTCATTGAATACTTTCTATAACGGGTTAAGTAATGTGTATAAGCTTACCACGTAATGCAGGCAATAGGAAAATGTTAAAATGTTTGCCACGCCAGTAGTTACTTTACATCAGATTAATTTTATATGGTTTTTATTGGTAAGTGAACCAAAACTAATGGAAAGAAAAGTAAAAAGCTTTATTTATATATCATGCTATAACTACAATTATCGGTGTGATTAAGTTATCGGTACGATTAAATGAATTTGATGGCATTGCATATTGTCGGTATAAATAAATTATCGGTACGATTAAATGAATTAAATTGTATCGTACAGGCATTCGATACCTACAGCGCACTGGCGGGCTAAATCTCTGTATGCGGGTCAAACTCGTTACGTTTATTGGACCTTAAACAAACAAAACATTGAACTCTCCGATTAATTATCTAAAATGTATCCGGCTTTCCGGCGTATCACTATTCACAGCGCATCCGCGATTGGGGACGTGAATGCTGCTAGAATGGCCTGTTTGGCTTATTGGCACATGTCCGAGGAATTGGATATTTGTAACTCGTTAGATCATAATTATCGTATATATATCTTCAGTCTACTAACTTAGATATTCATAGGTAGTAAGTTTACATTTCTGTAATTTTTCTTGGTGATACGCACTTGGTTTATTCATTTTTTTTTCAGAAACACACAAAACTCGTAGTAATTTTTGAATTAATTTTACTAACACTTGTACACGACATACTTTCGTATTTTTAAACTAAATGGATTGCGTAACAAACTCAGTCCTGTATAATGTGTAAATCTATAACTGCATAACATACTTTATACATCTAATGTTAGATATTACTCGTGTAACATTAATGTTGGTAACAACACAATACAGACAGGTCACGCCACCAGTCATTAAACTTGTCCAAACGACGTTATACATCATAAATGGGTGGTACAATCACATCATCGCTCTCCGCCGGATATTTTGCCCCGGAGACGTAACTCCGGACTAGTTTCGCGGTTTAGCCCCGGGGAATGAAGCCGGCTAGATTGAGCCCGCTACTGATATGGCCCCGCAATAAATATCAGAGCATAGTTCTTGTCTATGAATAACAAATAGGTTATTCGCCACTGAGATGTGAGAGTCGTTGTTTATTATGTATCAACTCAATTTCATTTGTATAGGTATTCCACCAAACAATTGAATGTGCTATTCAAGCATTTACACCAAATTCAAATTGCTTAACCCTAAATAACCGAAGCGTCTATACATAGACAGATGATTTAAGTGTAAAAACACTTAGGTGCAAATAAATCAATGTATTTAACTAAAAAACTAAATATTCATGTATTTGCACCACTTGAAATAAAGTTAGGTATAATACGAAAACACTTAAAATAAAATTCGTGTTTCAAGTCTCATAGTAAGTTAAACCTATTTTGAAAAGACTATTAAAGATGAGACGAAAGTTTTAATAGAATTTTCTTACTAAAAGACTTCTTAAAAAGAGTTCCCCAAGAAGGACACTACTGCCATACAACGTTTTGTCTGGGAACCACAAGACGGCACAAAAGCTCTTAACTTGAAGCCGGTAAACTGTATTCAACTTTAAACTCTGTAGTTAACGTATATCCGATGTAAGTTATATTTACTCCGTTGGATGCTACATTGATGTCAATTTTTGATAAATAAGATACGGTTATTTATATTTTGCTAAGTGTCTAATATACACACTATATAACTTATACATTACTAAGTTTCATAATATAGCATATGGAAGTCCATGGTCTCTGCCTACCCCTCTGGAAAACAGGCGTGACTTTATGTATGTATACATTAGTAATGCTAGGATGCAACTATGTGGAGTGATAGCTGGTGTTTAGTCTCGATTTAATTTTTCTATTTAGCCTTCTTGCCTGTCTGAAAGATTTATTTATATTATTATTTTAAGCGCATTGAATACCTTTATAGAGCATTTTGATTTATATTTAACACTATCGTTTGTTTGTTGGCAGGACAAGCACTACCTATGTATAATGGCGTCGGACTCGCCGGAGCAGAACCTCACGCAATACTTCAGTCTGTGTAACGACTTCATCCACGCAGCTCGGCTCAGAGACGGGAACGTTCTTATTCATTGGTGAGTATAAGTAAAAACTTGCTGACGACCTGATTGGCGCAGTGGCTAAGCGATTGGAATGCGCTAAGCGTTTCGGGTTCGATTCCCGCTTGGGGCAAAAATTTGTGCGTATGTACAGATGTTTATCCTGAGTCTGGGTGTTTGTGTATGTGATATTTCATATTTGTGAAACGCACCCACAGAAATTCCTAGTGTGGAGCAACGTTTTCTAAAAGAACAAAAACTGGATAAAAAGCTACTCTTATTGGGCTTGTATCTGCAGAGTTTATTGTCTTCGTTTCGTTAGCAATTTTTTCAAAAGATATATAATAGCAATAGGCTTGTCCTATCTGGGCGAATATTTGCTTATACTCTCTCAACAACACAATAAACACACCTATATGGTGCTGTAAGTTAGTTCAGAGTTATGAAACAATAATAAGATGTTGGAGATGCGTACTTAAATAACACTTTTACGAGAATGTAGCATTTAATCCATGCTAATATTATAAATGTAAAAGTAACTGTCTGTTATGCCTTAACGACTAAACCGCTGGACGGATTTTGATGAAATTTAGCATGTAGAAGGTATAAGACCCGAGAAACGACATAGGCTACTTAACGCGTGCTAAGCCGAGGCTATCAAAAGCTAATTTAGAATCATTTTATTAGAATTATCTACTAAGAGATAATTTCATTTTAAATCTAAAACAATAGTGATATTGGCAGAATTTTACGATTATCGCAAGCGTATATAACTTCTCTACTCATAAAAACACCAAAATAAAACTATAAATAAGTTAAGTTTCAAGATAACAATGGCTGCGTGGGATGCACTGATATCATAGTTATTATTATATATCACATTTTGTATATAAACTCAAGGTCATATGGCTTGAACTAATGACCTTTCGATAACAGGCTGATATGGCTGATATTTTTCATTGCAGAAAAAAGTTAAGTATTTATTTTTTATCTTCTTAGGCTTGAGAAAACGCTATAGGTATTTATATAGAGAAAATGAACAATCCATCCTAATACTTCTTCATCATCAGCCGGAAGACGTCCACTGCTGAACAAAGGCCTCCCCCTTAGAACGCCACAAAGAACGACAGCTTGCCAATTCCATCCTAATACTTATGCATATATAATTTATTTTATTTATAAGGCATTAAAACGAACATTGGTATTACAAGTCGTTTCATCAAAACAATCAACAAATCGAGAAACTGCCAGTCAAGCCATTAAGAGCCAATGGAACTTAGTTAGTTGTTACATTTAGTTCAAGTATTGTATTGTTACAGTCCACGAAACATCAAGGAAATAACAAAAGATCGACTACAAAGAATAAAGAGGCGTTTATTTTGTGTGAAAAGAATTTCTTAATTATACTAGCTAATTTCTTAGTCATCGATAAAAGAAAATAAAGGCACAGAGCAAACTAAATGTATTTTGATGGGAAAGTCCCTTCATGGTAAATAAAAAACTGACTGCTTCGTTGGTCTAGTGTTTGAAGCAATTGATAACTAATTTATAATACGCACATTAATTCGAAAATACATTGGTGCATGTCGTGGTTAGAACTTGCGATCGTTTACTTGGCAGTCTAACGGTCGTAGCACTGAGCTATCAGTGCTTCATATTTAAGGATAAACTCCTCAATCTGCGAGGGTGACATTTAGTAGCGTCTGTTAATTGTTTCTCCGTAAGCTGCGCCCTCCGCGTCTATATTAGGACTGTATTGATTCCATCTATCATAATGTAGAGCTCATAGACGTCATCCTCTTTGAATCTGTGTCAAACTTCCACATGGACTGTTTAAAAGAGCACTCAATTAAAGTCAAATTTATTTCAAGTTCGTTTTTAACCTACCTAAGAATAAACTTCGGCGGTGGTTAGGTTTTATAAATAAGTTGTATTGAGATGTTCACGGAAACAAAATCGCGCCCATAATTCCTGTAGTGGTAAACAGGGGTGTTTACTTTAGGAAGAATTTATTCACCCACGATTTGCGCCTATCGGCATTTATCGGACCAACATTCTTTCTGAAGACAGTACTAAGAACCACAAAAGATAAAATAATTGAAAACGCGTAAAGTTTGCAAAAACAAATGTACGTAATATAAAAAACACTGATCTTTCAACCACAAGCCATAAAAAAGTATCAAGTATATACAAGATATTTTTATAACGACACAAATCATAACAGTTAACGGTGTCCAATCAAACCGCTTTGTAGACTCAAAGATTGATTCAGGAACGTCAAAATCCAATCAGTTTCAACCTTTTAAAATTAAATTATGTATATTGATGCCGGTGATTTAAAGGTCGTGCAACTAATAGGTCAGTTCCGACGATAAATCAAATACTGCTTAAGCATCGATCTTCATTCGAAAGCGACATCAATCATTACTGAACTTACAATTGAAACGATTCCTATTAGTTTATATCTTCTTTATAAGCTAAGTAATTACCCGCGCCTTCGTCTGCGTGGATTTCGGTAAAAACATATATGCACTTCGATTGTTTGACCTACAAACTAAGAAAAAGAAGAATACCAAAGTTTCATCACAATCTTATAAATGGCTTGAGGACGATAGAATACAATAATTATAGAAATTCATTTTTATTTATATAGACTAGATGTTGATTGTCTTTTCAAGTCAGTAAGAGCCTAGTTTATGCCCTCAAAGCAGTATACAAACAGCGTAGGTTTGGGTGCGGCTTCATATAATAAATCAACGACACGAACTGTATTACGACTATCAGAACTTGGCAGTATAATATATTATGTTATGTATACAGTCCTTTGTAGGCAATAACGTTATATTTCATAGAGCGAGTGTCAACACGTCTGCCAAAGAGTTGTTTGATGTTAAATTCACATTTTTATTTACTTTAACATATGAATCAATAAGGTTAATGTGGTTGTCCGTTGAAAGGCCTTTTTTTATAAAGTTATACCTACGAGTGAAGTATATATTTTTGAATGAGTATTTGACTATTTTATAGGATACATAATTTGGTAATAAAATATTTCAATACCTATTTATTTCCTGAAAAGCGAACAAATCTATGAATCAGCACTAGAGCGTTATAGTATTCTATTCGATTTCTATTGGTCAAGCGTTTTAGCGCCACTGAGCTAGATACTGCCTATCTACATCATTTAAAGTACTCATACTACATTAAGTAGGTATATAAATCTATACTATGTGAAAATAACTATGTCTGTGTGTTACGCCTTCACGACTAAACCGCGGGACAGATTTTGATAAAATTTGCCATGTAGAAAGTTTAAGACCCGAGGTACGACATAGGCTACTTAACGCGGGCGAAACAGCGGGTAAAAGCTAGTATTTTTCGTAAGCTGTGTAAGAAAATGCCACATTAAACCGTTGTCTCCTGAGCCGTTGAGTGTTACTATTTTTTTTTTTTTTTTTTTTTTTTTTTTTTAAAAAAACGTCGCCCCACACTAGGAATTTCTCCTGTATCGTGGGTGCGTTTCACAAACATGAAATATCACAAACACAAACACCCAGACTCGGGACAAACATCTGTGGTACGCACAAAGTTTTGCCCCGTTCGGGAATCGAACCCGCAACCCTTAGCGCAGCAGTCCAATCGCTTAACCACTGCGCTAATCAGGTCGTCAACTATACAGCGTCGCTATTGATTAATACGTAATTATATCACCGTCTCGCTTGATTACACCATCGCTCGTCGCTCGCTCTCCTATATTTATAATATAACAATAGCACATATTTTAAAGCCACTTTAGAAAAAGAAAAAATGCTTATAGAGCTTTACTTAAAAAATTATACCTACTTGTAACAACGTGCGATGCATACAATCACATAAAGTTTTTATCATGTGTTAAGGTACCACACCTACACGAAAACTACAAAATATGATCTATTTCTTCTTCTCTGGTATCTACATGAGTTGAAAAATGATTAGCCAACTGGTAGTTTGCTAGCAAGGCTTGCAAACTACCAGGTTGCCCAGGGTGCGCCGGGCAATCAATCGTTTATCGTTACTCCAGGTAACGTACATTTCTTTCTTGTATGCCATGACAGGAAGCAATTAAACGATATTAACCCGAACTACTAGAGGCTCTATCATTAGGGGTAACAAGATGGTCTGTCATTTAGAGTAACACCAAACATGCTACACAAGGAACGCACACAACATTAATTCTGGTGTCAAGCCTCTTTTGCCACACCTACATGTTTATAATGTGAAAGGTTTTGTGCTCGCGTGCATACTCGTATTTCGGGAATGCCCTCTAGTTTTGGGTTCAGCCAGAGCCCTTATTAATGAATCCTTCACATAGCGATGATGACTGTATGTGATTTAAGTTTTGATGTAATAGAGTAAAACACTCAAATAGGAGTATATATTTCGGCCAAATTAGGATATTTAAAAAATACTAGGTTTATGTGTAGGTACCCTGACTAGCGATAGAGCGAGAATGAATAAAACATAAGGCACGAAAGTAGTTCGAAGATCCAACTGAAATCAGAATCACAGTTGCAGTAACATTTATGCCGCCCGTTTAAAACATTTGTATAAAATATTTTTTTCGACTTTAAAAATGTTTTGTGAAAACACTGAAATTATAACAAAAGCGAGGCGTGCAAGAATTTAATGACGCATCATTTGCCGCGTCTCTAGTTCCCAACAAGAGGGACTAGTGGAAGCCGACGAGAGATAGATAATGATGACGCGGTGTACATAGCCACCAGTATACAGCTACACAGCTTAGTTCGTACATCTACGTAATGGTACGAAAGTTACCAGAGTGCTGGCAAACATCGGTTTAGAAACTTCTGTAATATAGCGCGTAATTATACACTTATCTCCGAGCAACTTGTTACTTAAACAAATTCCGAGCTCTTTTCGTAGTTTCCACACAGTTAGTATGCTGCTGGTTTTTAATAGTTACATCTAATATCTAGAAAGAGGTCATTTTGAATAATTATGAAATCTGCATATTATTATAATACTTAACATTTATCTACCTCAAGATAAAGGGCTGCCAACCAGCAATTTTCTTGGTCTTAATTATCCGAGAATGCACGTTTACTGAAAGCGCAGTAACATTTCATCCGACTTCTTTTCTAAAAGGAAGTCAAGTACAACGTTTTTATCGACACTTGTTTGTCGATATCGGGCCTATCGAAGCAGTATGCGGCTCACCTTTCTCGGTCAAGTGCCAGTCGCATCGGGCCGGCTGGAAATCGATTGAGAGCCTGTTGCCGACACCCGCGATCTTCATGTTAGGAGCTGAGATAAAGTCTACACACGACTAATTGAAACGTGCTAGGGATGTGTTTCTTGATAATTCCAGAACAAGATGTCATAGGTTTGACATTTATATTGTTATTTACATCTTAGAACTATTAAGCTTATTTAATTCCAAACATAGTCAATAATCAAAAACCTTCAGAGTGAGCGTAGAAAAGTTGTTTAGCTGGTTATCAATGGATATAACTATATATAGTGGCAACCATAGTTCCATGCCAATACATGCCTTAATTATATTAAACGTAGAATTGTTATCAGTCTAGCAGGTATGTCTCGGAGCGTGACGGTGGCGGTGGCGTACATAATGTCGGTGACGCCGCTGACGTGGCGCGAGGCTCTGAAGGTGGTGCGCGCCGGCCGGGCCGTGGCCAACCCTAACCTCGGCTTCCAGAGGCAGCTGCAGGACTTCGAGACTTACAAGCTTGTTGAGGTAAGGCCCTGTGGAGTTCTGTTGTGCCGTTTCTTCTTCCCAACTTCAATACAGGACTTGTTGAGGCAAGTGAGTGGAATTTGGTTGTGCCGTTTCTTCTTCCCAACTGGTGATGGGAAGTGATAAAAGGTGGGCGATAAAGGGAGTGTCCATGAATATTTATTACATTGAATATGAATTAAACATGTTATAGTACCTAAAAAAAACATAACTGGCGAAATGTGGGTATACTATATGTAAGGTGTACTTTGTAAATTTCCCAATTTGTAGCATTTTTTTTTAAATCAGTAACCTCTGGAGTTTCTTGCCGGTTCTTCTCCATTGGAATGACATTTTGGAACCGTGCAACTATATCTTAACGTTTCATAAGCGACTGTTACGGTTTACGTGAAATAAAAACATTTTGAATTTGAAAAAAAAAAACGGACACCTCAGCCTACCCCTTCGGGGAATACAGGCGTGATGTTATGTTGCTTTAAAAATTAGAGAGTAATTAAAGTTCCTAGTGCAGGTGCTATCATTTTTGTTATCGACTAGTTGTATGTAATTATCAAGACTGTGCTAGTTGAGTAGCACTAGAAAGCCGGAATTCCAATTGCTCGATTCTAAGAATCCCAGATCGCAACGGATCGGTATGTAGAGTAAACTAATTAAGATACAGGCTTAATGAGAATCGTGTGTAAACACAGGCTTATTGACAGTATCAACAGTATTAAATACTCATCATCGGTGAGTGATTAACATCTTAAAACACATACAAAATACGAGTGTTTCGTTTATTAGGCATTATAAACTTTTTTATTAAGGCATCGCGGTACGCCCAGAAGAAAAGATGGCGGGACGAGCTAGACTCCTTTAAAGAGAAATGGTCTATCGCAGCTTACAACCGAGAGGAATGGAGGAAGGAATGGGAGGCCTTTGCCCTGCAGTGGAACGATCATGGCTTAATTAATATGTTTGCATACGTACCCATAGCTTCGTTACGGCCGACACTTTCATTTGCCTTGTCTTATGTGGTCACCACCTAGGTCTTAGGGACTACCTTACTTCACTTATTTACTCTCCTATAAGACAACGTAAATTCTACCCATATCCTCCCCGATTTCAGTAGCAATGAAGTAAATAAACACTCGAAGACCTAACCAGATGCAGCATTCAATGTAAACTAATCAATATTCCCTCCACTGTAGTAGGAATCGAATACTATTTCCAAGAGAACCAGGTGTTGGCGTAAATCAATGTAAATTTATACGCGGTCGACCGACACAGCTGTATTTAGATCGCGTCGCGTGACACTTTCGCATGTCAATACACCCCAAAACGACAATAACTACTCAGCAGACATGCACAAAATATTCATATTTTACTACCAACAATTAATACTACCCTCGCATTGTAATATTACTTTACAATAATAAAGATTTAGGACAGCCAATTCTTGAAATTGGTATTTCGATTAATGGAAAGTAAAGTACTGTAATCACGAAATATCAGCCATCAAAGCATTTCTAGGTAAACCTAGGTATGCGGTGTAATAATGAATCATTTGCGTGACTGAAAAATAATCGATAGACAGGTTATTCATCGAGATATGGTCTAATTCAACAATCTGACGGTAATATGTAGTAACAGACATTAGAAAGCCTTAAACTAGTTCAAAACCTAATTACGTTACAAACTCTATGTCTTTTAAAATGGTTGAAACTCTTTTATAACAAGCAAATTTAACTGTGCCAAATAGGCGACAATGGACCTTGGAACCTAGGTCAGTGGAACCAATCGAATTGTGTGTTCTACTTTAGATTAGTTAGCAATTAATTATGTTATATAATGTAATACTAATTTAGTATATTTCTACTGAAGGAAAGAAGACGACTCAAGGAACGCTACCCGTCGTTGGCTCTAGCCGACAGAGACTTATCAGAATGCCGCATTATGCTGGACTCCTACCAAACAATGCTGAATCAACGCACTATCTGCGAAGGGAAATGCTCGATGGGCCGACAATGTCCCACTGGTAATTTTACTTTATTCCCTAGGAAATTAGGTACTAATCTCGTTATCGCTGTATTCAGAGACGTGTCCTTGCCAACTCTGTGAACCGTCTTAAAGGCTTTAAGTTGATGAATCGATGTCACTGAAACCGTTAATCTCAAAGAAAGATGCTTTTTTAGTAACGGTCGTGACCTTTCAAAGTGCTCTAAAGTAAAACTATCAGTATTCCCCTCACGTGTACCTACGAGTAGTTCAATTTGGCGTCGTAAGGTCGAACGTACTTCTAATTCAATCGCCAGACGCCCTACTTTTAGAGTATCTCACACCCAAACATAATTTGGTTATAGCTCTCTGACTCTCTAGCAATCTCATAATTCATTTTATTTGTGTATGAGCCAAACTTTTACTGTGTCATAATCGAAATTAATGTCTGCTTGATGTTTGATGTAAACAAGCGCGCATAATAAGTTACAAAAACTTATCATTATATTTAGTAGCACAGTAGCCAGTAGAAAAATCATAACTTTTGTGTGGCTTTTTTGGATAAGTTCAATTGTAGAAATACTTATACGTATTTAAACGTTTGGCTTTTTCACGGCATGTTTTAACGACCTAACAATTTATCAAGTAAATCCCTACTATTGAAACGAGATAGACTCATTTCAGATTTATTTAATGTAAAAAGTATTGATCTTGTCACACGCACTTACGCTCGCAAAGCATCGCTTTTATTGTCACTAGCGAATCAAGTCAACTGCCGAAATAAATGTCGATTTCTCACCCAAGCACTCGTGTTAGTGATGTTACTGTTCGCACATGTTCACCTCACTATAGAAGTATTTGTTGCGTTCTCTCATATCAGGGGTATGCAGAACAGGGTCGAAGAGACAACCGCGAGCGAGGAAGCCGTCAATGGCGGCAGGAGCTGGAGAAGGCCCAGGGCTAAAGCGGTCGCCGTCTACCTTGTCCACGATGTCGTCTGCGTCAGGGTACCGACCGCGGTCTTCACCGGCCGGACTTTATAGTTATACTGGAGGTTGGTATTTACAGGCACCTTATAAACATAATGTAATGAGCCTAGCTTCGTTTTGAATTTCTGACAGGTTTTAAGTATGAAGGCATAGAATTTCTTGGAAATAATTGCAGCTTGTGCTCAGTGTCTAATGGTACCTAGTTCATCTCAATAAAATAAGAATGTTAAAACCTGTATTTATTTACTTGTATGATGGCATAGTCAGAAATTACAGTTACGAATCAGTACACTCCTAGAATGGACCGAAGATGATTATAGGCTCTACCCTCAGCTCTTCTTTCAAGCATTTTTGCGTTGAAGTCGAAGTAACCAGGTGCAGCAGTTGCAAGGAGCTCTAACTAGGTTGACATTCCAGCTCCGTCGCGGCCGACACGCTCGGCGTCAGGGCTGAGCATGACGCGCGTGACGGACCCGGTGGGCGGCGGCACGGCGATGGCGGTGGGCGGCACGGAGTACTCGCGCCGCCGTGCCGCGTCCGCGCCCGCCACCCCAGCGCTGTCGCCAGCGTCTTCGCCGCCCGGATCACCGCACAGGGCACCGCATAGGTGATCATACTTAACTAAATTCCATCAAACTTCTTTTGCCTCTTTTCTGCCATTTGCTGCCGCATGGATCTATGCACTTAACGTTTTGTAGCACTCTAAAAATCTACTTTCATATCAACTGGTTGCACTTTTCGGACCCCCGTCAGCTTTGTCGTCATTCAGGTTGGAGGTATCGTACAGGTAAACAATTTATCGTTATTTTCATGTCATCAACAACCGCCTATTGCCAAACACTCGTCGCACTCGTCAGCTTTCTTCATGCCTGGAGCTACGCCATTAGTTGGAGTACCTAAGTAGGTGGGTATCGAAATTTTATATTTTGTGTTCGTGCAGGTGCTTCATTTTTCTTCTATCCTATCAAATGTTAGAACAGTGATTGATAGAGGAGAGATGAAACGCCGTCTTTGTTTACATTCCATGTATCAAGTGGCTGCGCCTCTATCTCTGAGCTGATGCCGGTTTCTTCGCCTCCTGGGTCCCCGCACAGGGCAACGCATAGGTAAATATTCATCTAACTCTTCTTGTTTTCATGTAACACTAGAAAATAATATTTGTAGTTTAAATACAGTCTATGTATACCTACCTAAATGATCTATTCCCAAGTTATACGAAAAGAAAGTACACCACTTGAATTTGCATTCATTTAGAGTTCAGGAAAACCACTCGTTGAAATTGAAATGTACCATAACAGCTTACAGCCCATTCAACATTAAAACAGGGTTTTAGAATTTCCAATATCACTTTTTCTTTATTTGATTGCTTCATTTTCGAATGAAACATTGTTTTGCCCGCACGTTTTAATTTTACCATTTCATGTCATCAATAGGGGCGGCTGTGCTTGGGTGATACCCTCGGTGAAGTGGGACCCCGATTCGATGTGACGTCACCTCCAGCGTCACGTCTCAAGAGGTTTTAATCACTCTCGCCGCACCCTCGCCTTGCCGGAAGGTTATGCATTGTTTCTTTTGTTTTGCACGCTTATTTAACAACCATCGTCACACTTTACAACGAAGTGGGAACGCTGTTTTTTTTCTGTGTTTTAAGTATAATTTTCTTTTTTTTTTATTGTACTAGCTGCGCCCCGCTGTTTTATCCACTACATTTTACGGGATAAAAAACCTGTGTTAATCCAGGGTGTCGGCTACCTCTATACCAAATTTTAGCGAAATTAGTGCAGCCGTTTTAGTGTAATGAAGTAACAAACTCTCTCTTTCGCCTATTAGTGTATTAGGTTTAGATATCTACATTTTATTATATACTTGCCATCGAATACTCAGACGTAGGGATATCTTCTGTATCTTGGTAATGCGAAAGATGTTTATGACAGCTTTATATTGTTTGATTTTATAGTTTATAGTATCATTACTAATTTTCCCATTGCCGCTAGAAATAAGATATTATCACCTAATTTTTACCATAAAGGGATTGAAGACCAAAGTTAGTTTAACTTGTATAATTATACCGTGTTATAGAAAATTGCATTGTATTATTAATAGGTATATTTCCGTCGATACAATATTTTGCGCCAGTCAGGTAATTTAATCTAGGTGTCAGTCTCGATCAATAGCCTAGCCAGCAACTACTAATTAATGAGAAAAGTGTTCTAATACAGACATAGATAAAATGTAATTTAACTACCGTTAAGACTGCCAATAAATGTATGAAGTGTTTAAAAATAATTAAGAGAGCAGTACACAGGGAATGAATAGAGGTTTTAATGCTATTGTTTGTCATTCTGTTGGGCATTATCTTTATCTGTAAGTAGGCCGCCTCCGCGACGCTGTTTCATTCAATTGTTTAAGATAAGTAGGAAACCCACTTCCGAGCTTCCGAAGCACAAACCGAGAGAGGAGACAAATACAAAGTGTGATAAACTCAGCATAAACGCTGCAATGTATGAGTTGATACGTTTGAATTTGGAACTTAGGTATTGTCGTTGAATATTATAAAGCTACCTGCTTACTTCTTGTATTCAGTTTATGCCACTGATGACGTCATTTAGAAGCGGTGTGATATATGCTTTCAGCTTCAAACATGACGTCACTTTAAAGCCGTCCAGGTCCAGCCTATTCTTTTTCTAGGGAACAGATTACGTTATAACTGTAGGTAGAAACGTGAAACTCTGTAAACGAGTTAAAATATGGCTCCAAAAAAATAAACCGCCAAAAATATTTTAAAAATCGAGGGTTATATAAACTTTTTCATTGTGCCTCAGAGTTTTCAACAGAAATTATAATTGTACGAACCCTACATATGACATGAAGACCGGGAATACTGGATACGAAGGGCTCGCATCAAATTCATATTTAACGAGCGAGTGACGCAGAGATATCATAAAATTTAACGTACCGCCGGCGTTCGGACGTTCAAACTAATTTGTTAGCTTTCTCATCGTGATATGGGGATGAATTTTGACGTCGTTCTACGATAATTGAACACGAGTCTCTTTTTTTAACTGCATACATTTTGTAGCGAAAAATGCATGTGGAAATCTACCGATCAGAAACAAGTACCTACCAAATGAAAATGAGTTAGCTACATAAAGCACAAAAACAAAGGTTACGTTAAAAGAAACCTGATAAAAAGGACCTATCTATCCCTATCGAGGATCCCAGGCATGGTTTTTCCAACGTATTTATTGTTATTATATTATTAAAATACAGCAATCTTTCCAGATCGCGCGCCCTGCAGCGGTGTTCGTAGCAAGCGTCCCCGCGACGCTCAGCATCCGCCCAGTGTGTACCGCACAAACGGCATCCACTCACACCCACGTCCTCTATTATAGCTCATAACGTGCACATTTTACTTTACACCGGTTTCGCCACTCGCTGATGACAACCACACGGGTAGGGGAAAGTGGGGTAATTGGGAACACCTAACTTATATCGCCAAAAAAAAATGAAAGAAAGTCAAAAATATAATCAACTTTTATTGCAATATCAACGTTACTAATCTACCTACAAAAAACACAAATCAAAATTCTTGAAAATAAACTCTAAATTAAAAAAAATTAACAAAATAAAAAACATTGGTGTTCTTATTTACCCGATACTGTATGGGGTAATTGAGATCAGTCCGCGGGGAAAATAGGAACGATATAACAAAATCTTTTTAAGTGTTACAATTATTTTGTTTGGCAGAAATCACACACGTAACCGGTACTGGACTAACCGGAGGTACATTTATCATGCGCCCAGTTGTTACAGATAGCGCACATAATCCAGTCTTCTCTAGGTGGAGATTTCACTTAAGTTTCGTTCAGTTGCAGTTTCATGACTGAACTAGATTCTTGTTGGACGTCGGATTGATCTAATGACATATTTTCAAAGCATTCTTTAAACTTTTCCGTATCCATTGGATAAATTCCAGCCACTCTAAACCCATTGACAGCTTTGCCTATGTTGGCTGTTTTATTATAAGCATTTGTAAAAAGCTCTCCAACTTCGTATTGGGTGATTCGTTTGCCAGGATTGTGAACCATGTAGAGTTCACACTCTCGATTGTATGCAGTTTTCAGTGAACTAAAAAAAGTCAAATCTAGTCAAATCCTTTTTGAGGTTTCTTAAAAACTTCTTTATTAACTTGCTTAAATAACGTTGTTTTTGGCACTGAGTATTTTATAGCTGCTTTACCCAAAGTAAGCTGTTTACTCCTAACATCATGTACAGCACGGCGAAGATCTTCAATGTCATATCTCGGTGTGGTTTTTCTTTTGTAATAACAAGGCATCTAAAACAATTTATAATAATATTAGAATATTTTCATACGTACAATCAGTTCATAGGGGTAAATGGGAACGTTCACATTTACCCTCCTGACACTGTTCCTAATTACCCGAAGTAGACAACTCAAATCAAAATGGCCATTACTTGCAATATTATCTTCAATAACTTTAAAGCTACAGTAAAATGTAAAAACAGATATCACATGAAAGATATTAAAAAAATGTGTCGTCCTTAGACTCAAAAATATGCTCGTTTCAACGATTTCTACATACGACAAAAATTGTAACAAAATACGTAATAATGTTGTTTGACTCACCATGACAGAATGCGCGCGTCCTCTCCCTTACACTTTCGCGGGTGAACTAAGGGCCCCCGAGTGCATATACTTAAACGTGCGCGGGCGGTGTAGCGCGGGGGGAAGTTTTTGATATTCAACTGTTCCCATTTACCCGCCGTTCTCAATTACCCCACTTTCCCCTACACCGTAACAGATGAGCTCAGTACCCCTACTATGAACTCTTCAAACAATACATTTTGCGTTGTGGAAGCAAAACTGCACACTGCGCGTAGCGGCGTCTCGCTTCCACAACTTAAAAACTCCTGCTTTAAAAGTTCATAGTAGCGGTAGAAGATTTCGGTTAAGGTCGGCAAGTGGTAAAACAGGCGTATGCTTCAGTGGCTTCATATAGACGCCAAATGAGGCATTTTAATTGTAAGCAATATTGAGAGTAAGTGTTGGACGGCGAAATATTTTGATTGCCAAGAGTTTTGGCGACGCCTGGTATTATAAGGTTTGTAAACGTTAAATCCGTATAGGATGCGACTGTTGCTGATACTCAAATTGTTGTTCGCCTTTGCGGGTCAATGTCGTGATATCTACCTTTATATTAACGTTATACCACTCATCAACGAACTATGCTAGATCCACTTCACAATCATGTGTAGCTGACTGTCAGGGCTATGGGCAAGGGATTTAGGCTGCTGGAAAGGTGAAGAATATAAGAATGTAACGATATTTGGAACAGACTGTCGTCGCACAAGTTTGAAATAGAACTTCTTTTTAACATAATAATATGTAGCTCTATTTTCTTCAGCGCAAAAGAGCTTATAAATTTAAAGATTCGATGTGAGAGAAAAAGGTTATTTTAAAATATTTTCTCTTTAGCTTTGCGTCGCGTCGCTTGGTTGTAGAGAAATATCTTCGGAATTATTACCTTGTGCAGCGCTAGCAGCCTTGAAATATTACTTATATTAACAGGATTTTTTTAATTAAGTTATTTTAATAACAAAACAAATCTGAATCTGAGCTAAAAGTGCAGAAACCTAAAGATGATATTTCATTTACAATTACATTTTAAATGTTACCGAGAAATGTCTTATTAGTTCAATTAATAATTTGTATCGAATGATAAAGTACAACGTGCTAATGTGTAATGAAAAAGTTATAAGATATTCTAGTGTAACTCTTGGAGAGGCGTAGATACTTCTAGTTGGCATAAGAGACGCTCTGACTGGATCAGATTTCTATTTCTAAGATTTCTACGTTAAGTAAAAACTACGACGTAGCTCGATTTTTTATCTATTGTAGCTAGATTAAACAGTAGCTAATATTGATTTAAAGAAGCCTTTTAAAACTATTTACCTACTACACTCAAATTTCGGTAAATTTCCTCATGTTCATGTCTGATATGTAGTACCTACTTCTTTTAATGTAAACAACTTTCGCGATTACTAAACAAACTAACAAATTATATTTTCCTATAGTAAAATGTTGTCTAATAAATGCGAAAGATGTCCAGAATAGCACGTTTTCTAAATATTTGAAAGTACCTAAATATATTTGTCATTAAAAGTTCTAACTCCCAAGTCATCTGTAAAATATCCCACTTCGTTCTATCACGAACTTATACTTCAATTACAATATCAGAAAATTATATTCTTCTTTACAATATATTGGACCCTCAGCCACGTGCATTATTAGACCCCAAACAGTTAACGTGATACACTTTCATATATTTCTTTTCAAGCCCCACTCATTTGCGGGTAATCTTCCGCTTCGTCTTACAAATGGAGAAGAAAAAAATATCTTCAACTTTTAGATAATTGCTCAAAATGGAAAACTGAGTCCGTTCCTAGCACAGCACAATTTTATTTTAGATTCTCAGCACGTGTACACTTTCATTGCTCGCCTGTAAAGCTCATTACACTATCTACACATTAGAAAACTCAATCTAGGGTCGAACTATGTTGTGAATTTTTGCATATCTCTCTTTCTCATTCTTACAAGGCTTAGCCTGATTTAGAAAATTGTGATTTAGATGCCTTTAGCACGGTGGCATACGTAGTGTGATTATATTAATACATTTCTTTATGATTACTTATGAAATGCTGCCACTGTAGCTTTGTTATAACTTGTTTATAAGTCTGTAAATATATATGTAATCTAAGACAACACTTCCCTCGGAAATCTGTTTCAATCAATTTGTTAAGCTTGGATAAGATCGAGGAAATAGCTTTATCGGATTAGCAATTTAAAAAGACAGCCCCCGTACCATAAACTCCTAAAGTAGAACAGTTTTCAGTGTAAAAGCGAGACGTCGCTACATGCAGTGTAATCCGGCGTCTCGCTTTAACATTGTCCTGCTTTAAGAGTTCATGGTAAGAGGGCATTTGCTAGATTTTATTTGTGTTAGAATAAAGTGAATCTGGATTTATAATGTTTAACATATTCGCCAGCTTTTATAAGCAAACATCGAATATAATGTAAAGTTTATTTACTGTAAAGATTATAATAGTCGCTCTTCTGACGGCGCGGATTTGTTTCGGCGTGTAATTAAGCAAACTGCTATCAAACATACGCATTGAAATACATATTTATATTGTTTACGCAATCCGCCTCCCGAATTAAATCTTTTAAACCATGCAAGGAAAGCAATTAAGGAGAGTTGGTTACTAAACCTGAGTAGTAAGATTGTATGCCTAATTGATTTGTCTTCCTAATAAGTTTAGGAACTTATAATTTGTTTTACTATGGACTTAAATATTCATATTTATATGAATAGATATGGAAGTATCTAGTTAATTAATACCTAGGTATAGCACAAGGTGCTACTGTGCACAGAACTTTTGTAAACACTATTTTAGAAGCACAATCGCATGCGTATTTTCAGTGTATTATCAAACATCGTGACTCACGCACAATTATAAAAAAAATATGTAAAATAGACAGCCGGCGGGAAGAATAACATTGGTGTTCCGTGTTGTTATTAAATACTTATTTGCTTAATAATGCGCCGAAATGCTCTACCTATTCATAAGTTGAACAAATATCTATCTACCTATAATTAAACCCACTGTCTACTTCCTCGATTTTATTTGTTATAGCATGCTATCCATTGTCTTTATTCTCAAAGATCCATCACAAATGACAATATTTTAAGATATACATATATTTAACGAGCACTATTTTTCGTAAAAGATGTTATTTTGTGTGAAACAATGATGTTAAAAAGAATTTATTATGTATTTAGAATGAGATTAAATATAAATACGTAAAGGTTAATATTTTTTTGGTACTCGCTCATTATTTGAAGATACATATCCCATCCGTAGTGAAACCATGATGCAGCGCTGTTGACTGCATCGGGTGCGAAGCTGGCTGTTGTAGGATCCTATATATATACCTACTTAGGTACTGAATAATGTTCTTAGCGTTTGCAGGTATTTGTTGAATTTGATATTGCGTAAATATACTTTTTCAGAGGCCATTGTTCAAGCTTTTTAGCCGTTGACAGGCTACGCTAGTCAAGCTACGGAAGATAATGATATCAATGTTATAAATTTAAGGTTCTTCAATGATTGTTAAGTTGCGGTACTTATACTGTAGACCATACAATTTCGTAGCTTCTAATTTTATTGTTTGTCAAACTTTGATATCATGGATGGGGTTTCAAAGGTTCGTTTCTCAAGTTAGGCAATACGAGCGGTTGAACGCACTGATAGCCGAGTGGTACGACCGTTGGACTGCCAAGTCAAAGGTCGTAAGTTCAAACCCTGGCACGCATCAATGTCTTTTCGAATTGATGTGCATATTATATAGTTATCAGTTGCTAAAATCGCTGAAGGACAACAACGTAAGGAAACCGGCACACCTGAGATTTTTCAACGGTGTGTAAAGTCATGTCAAAGGTCTACAGGGCAGAAGTAGAAGACGGTATGAGTTCATGGATATGAAGGCAATGTTACATCAATAATAAAATTTCAAAAAAATAAGTGACTTATTGAGGAAATGAGTACCTACAGCCCTCAAGTAAACAGCGAAAACGTCGCACAAACTCCAGGTTTATTTCTTTCCCGGTATAATCCTCTTAAGCTTATCCTGGTTTGACCTGAAACTCAATAATGAACGAGTACCTCGGAATTTATTTGGTAAATTTTAATATAGATATTGCATTGTTATGACATTTTAGATCATATTTATGTTATGCACTCAGAGAGTAGACGGTTTATCAACGATTTGTATTGGAGCAATAACACTAAGTACTGTCGACAGCGATGTGGAAGATATGGTTAATATGTAAATGTGTATATTTTTAATATAAAATTTAATAATATTTTTTGTTTTATTTATCAAATGTCTCCTGTTATTTCCTTAAGTTGAAAACTAGGCTTTGTGCTTTCTCAACAAACCATTGTATTTGAGATTGCATTGTATGTAAGTGTATCTTACTGTATATGCCATACTTCACCTGTAGGTAATACCAAAAAAGCGGAGATCCCAGGATCCCACTGCTCGGCTTCTACAAATCTTGGACACCTAAATCAGTTAACAGAACTCTTATTATGAATCCTTAAAGCAGGACATTTTCCATTGTGTAGTTTGTAGTGTAGCGGCCCAGGAAAAAGTAGGTAACTACATACTTAGTAAATTTTAGGTCCCAACACAAAAGTGACAGCTAGTGTTACTCTAAATAAAATTACGAATGGCTAAAACTAAAAAAATAATCAAAGACTTCATTGTTATATCAATATTATTATTTATTTATACATATACTTAAAAACTTGGAGCTAAAACATTTTTAATTAATAAAATATCTAACGTTAATTCATGTTATATATTCTTCAACAATCATTCCGACGAAACGTGTTTTACTGTCACTACTATTTCTGTTACAAAAATACTTTCAATCCTGAAGAGAGCCTCTTATTTTACATCATTGGCCTTAAGTCACGAGGACTGTTAGATCATACAAAGACGCAAATACATAAATAGCAAACCATGAGATCAAGAAACCCTACACTTAAGGCGAACTTCTGAGGTTCGCGGCCGATGGCAGCCGCACGATTGATCGCAATAGTCGTAGGCCGGCGCGGAATCAGCGCCATACAACTTTCATAGTTCGACTATTGTCGCATCAGCCGCACGTGTTCGTCGCATGCTATCAATCGTAGCGGCAGATCGCTACTGCACGATTAGCGATCTGCCGCTAGCCTCAGAAGTCCATTTTTAGAGACGCTATTACACATTTTGTACAGAACCACCTACACTAAAGAAACTATATGACAGCTGTGTAGACGTAGTAATCATAAATACAACACTAAATACAATAATTACGAAATAATATTGATAAAGATTAATAACAGGTAATCGCTTTATATGATCTAATACAGATTTACAAGGAAAAGGGAAGGTAATTGACTAAACACTTCAAAATAATACGAATTAGTCCTAATTAAATTAAAACGTTATTAACTAAAATAAATAGATATTGTGTAGTAGATAGGTATTTACATTAGAGGTTAGGTACCTACTTATAGTTTATCAAAATAAATATATTACTTATCTAGATTAAGATCAATACATTGCACATAGTCATCGTTACAACAAGAAAAAATACATTTAAACAAAATAATCATAATTACGTTGTGTAACAGAGATTGACCATCTTCAAAGAAACGTGCTAGGTGTAATACAAATAATGATCACATTACATGATACTTATTATTATATTTATAAGCCCATGAAAATGATGTTAAGAGAAATATCCATAAGGTACAATTTTGAAGCCTAAATTGGACGGCGAAGCTGAGGAAAGCATTGACAATCATGCTTGTATTGAGAATTAACGCCCGGCCCCCGATAACGTATTTTCTCTTTCATTTAAGCCTATAATATAAACCATAACCCTCCTATTCACAAAAGTGGATCATACCGGCATTAACTAAACCTAATATTAAGTCTATTGACATCTCTATTCTTTGACATGCAAATAACAGTGACGGGTATAAAGTCCATGGTTTAAAATTATTTTTATGAATAAGGGGAAAAATATTTTTTAATCGCAAACGGTGATTAAGGCCTAAATTACTACTATTTAAATACGCTATCGGAGTCCAGCGGATAATATGTAATAATTAAAATCATGTTTCGATAACAATTCTAATGCAACACCGCAATTTATTTTTAAGTCGCAAAAGTAGGTGATTTTTGGCAGTGAATCTTTGGTATTTGGCAAGGAATGTTAAGTTTGTGCACCACATTAAAAGCAAATGAGATTTTTTAGCACAAGATTTATATAAAAAATGCAAGTTAAAGACATCCAAGAGATCTAATAATTAATTTATAGTAGATTTTTTTTTATCACCGGTAAAATTCAAATAGGTGGGTATTTTTTAAATTTGATTTCTCTCATAACCTACTGCAATATTTAAATTAAAAATGTAGGTTTAGTATGAACGCAATAAGGTAGTTTGTAATGGAAACAAAAGGACCTATCTTGAATATTTTGACTACCTAATTGTTACCTTATGACCGGTGATAAAAAAATACATTGTATTTTATTCAGGAATAATCTAGTTATTATGTGTTAAGGTGGCTCCATGGTTCTATCAATGAATTAGGACACTAGAACTCAAAATATAGTTAATAAGAAGACGTACTACGGAATATCCTTCAACAGCCCTTATAGCGAGACCATAATAGCTATAGACTAATAATTCCTCTTTTCCTGTACACATTAATGTATCATTTGCTATATCATTAACTATGTTATAACTATACAATCTTATGTAGGTACCTATGTCGCGCCGTAGTCGCCGGGGTATATCGAACCGTATTAAAACCTCTATTAATCAAAAGGCAAGTGACTTACTTGTATATTTATTTAACTATACGCACTTACTCTGCACGTTACTTTTCGGATGCAGGGCGGCATTATTTCTACAGTGATGGGTCATAGCCAGAGATACACAGGTATGAGACACACTGATGCAATGCTCAATCAATAACACAAATCTAACAACATAACTAGTTGGTTCCAAACTTATCGTTACTATGTTATGGTACTACACCCAGTAATTAATAAAGCTTTCCATATTAATTTCTATGAATTTTATATCTTTCTGAATATCGATAACAAAGGTACACGCTATGAGTCAGGCTTACTATTAGTTTTATGCTTTAAAAGTAGTAAAGGACTCCAAGTGATACATAAAAATATATTCTTTATCTTTTAAAATGAATCGTTTTAGTTGAATTATCAGCTTCATTCCTAAACACATTTTAGCAGTAGATTTTGTTGTTATTCGACGAGATAGCACATCGTTCTAATATTTGTTTTACCAGGAACAACCTTTGACAGCGATGACGTTAAGCAGATGATCAATTTAGACTTATTAGAATAGCTAAGCAATTGTGGTTTAGCAGCCTCAGGCTTACTATCTGTTTATCTAGTTCTTTATTTAAGTAATTAATGTAATATTTTCATGCCAAAGTAAGGTATTTAAGCCAGTTACAGAATAATAGGCTTAAAACGTTGCTAGTATCAGTGTAGTCCAAGTCTCTTGCCTCACCAAGAGACAGGACATGCAGTCGAATAACAACAAGGAACCGTAGCCGATGGGGCAGGTGGTCGCGGAGCGGGGGCGTGATCACTGGAACTCGTCGTCGGAGCTGAGCAGCGTGGTCTTCTCGTGGTAGTTGGTGGCGTGCGAGATGGTGGCCACGCGCTGCGGCGGCGGCCGCGGGGCCAGCGCCGCGCCCTCGTCCGCGCCGCGCTTGCCGCCGCCCGCGCCGCCACCCGCGCGCATCACTACACCGCCACACACAAATAATATTTACTAAACCATGTAAATACTCAATTTGCATAGATACAGTGTCGAAGTGGAGCGATGCGTCGAAATATATCCGACCAAAACTTCCACATGTATGGTTTATACAAATTAGATCACTATCCACTAGGCTCTTAGTACAAACTTATTCTTATTCTATATTCAGTACAAAATACATACGTTGCATCGATGCACTTCGACTAAGCATCATTGGGACTTAAGCCTCGGCTTTATAAGGTGTCTGTGTATAGGATATCATTTCGTGGTTACGCTTGAGTGCTTTACGAGCAGCGACTAATTAAAAATAGTTTCGATTTAGGTCCAATGACTAAAATGTCAAATGTGACATTTAAGGCCATGAAACTAGATCGAAACGTCATTAAAGAATATGAACATTTCTCCTTACGATAAGGCAAAACGCAAATCACGAGACGATTGAATCCCATCTGGTATAGGTGTACTTTAATTGCGTTATTGTAAACATAAGTGCTTACTCTACTTTCAATGCTTGGGCAATTTTAATCAATTAATAGCACTGGCAACTATCTGTGCGTTATTGTGAAGACACTGGTATTTTAATCGTAAAATAATTTTCGTGTAACATCTAGGTATTTTAATTAGTATTTTAATTGAAAACCATTTTTAAATAAGTATCAGTCTGTTCTATTTTAACACCTGGTAGGTACATTATTGTTTTTAGTATTCAGTGCAATGTGTGCGCAAAGAACCATTTAATAAAAACTGTTATTTAACATCTGTGTATATTTAATTTGTTTACTATAACTTTTGTCTCCAAGAATAAATAATATATTGACTATAAATTGATTCAATAACAAATTAAACTACACAGGACACAAATTCCTATTTTTTTTATATTATCGAACAACTAAAGGTGATGCAGTTAACCTGAGGACACATCTAAAACAATCAATCGTGCTAATGACATAGTATACCACATTCTATAACATATAAAACATTCGTTAAAAGCATGCCAGCAAATAATTATAATAGCAACATTTAAAATGTTCTTACCTTGATATCTTCAGTGTTTTAGCCTATTTAGATGTACGCAGATGTATATGTTGAAGTATTTATTTAATTTATAATAAAATAAGTTTTTAAGTAGGTAATATCCTTTATTAATTATTATTAGTGAGAGGCGAAATACAAGTGTTTAAAAATCAATCTATGGTGAACTGTAAAAAATAATTATTATAACTTAAACCTATCCTTTTTAACTTTACTTTTAATTTCAACAAATCTAATGATTAATGTTAAAAAATCTCCTACTTTACTAAAATATTATGATAACAATATCTAGGAAATGAAAACACAAAGTATGGCTTTACAGGTTGTTAATTTGTTGTTTATTAAATTAAGTTACAGTTACATGAGCGGGTATTATTACAAAGCATTGGCAGCAGTTCGCCTCGACATTATAACAGAAGGTGGAAACATGAAATGCCGTTCTTTGGTTTGGCAATTAAAGTGCAAGTTTCACTTCCATACAATTAAAAATAAACATTTTATATTAAGAATGTACAAAATCAAAACAACCCGATAAATGCCAATAGTTTTCTTACAAAAAAAAAGAAACAATCTCAAGGGTTTCTACAAATTTTGAATTCTAGCATTCAACTAAGGATCACATCCTGTAACTAAGAAAAGTAACAAAATAATACAAAAAAAGAAAGTAATATAATCACAGAAAATAAACATTTACACGCTAATCCTTACTCGACACATACTAAAGGCATTAAGTACGAAATAATAACTAACTGTTATGGCAATGATTAGTCCGAATATTGTTACTGACCAATAATAATTTAGCTACTTATGTGTATGTTTGTGTGTAGTGAAATGCTGGGTCTCGTAGGTGAATATTGTCATTTTGTTCTATGGAATAATACGAGTGAGTGTATAGTTCCTATAAGACGCGCGAGAATCAAACTAAAAGTTCCGACTGTTTTTTAAATTCATAATTTGAACAACTTTAAGTCACCGTAAGTAACCGTTTCGTCTGTATATGACCTGAAAATATTAATACAAGATTAAGTTGCTCCGCTATTGTCTCTTTTGAGATGCTTTTTTATATTAATAACTTTTGACCTTGTTTTCGCAATTAAACTGTTGCGCCAACCAACTGACCGTCTCAAAGAGTCCAATATCCTCATTAGAACAATATAAATTTATTTTTTTATATGTACGGAGCGTTGGATTAAAAAAAAAAACATTTTATTAAAAATCTTTTCAAAATTCAACCTGCGCAACCCCGAGTAATGATATAATTTGAATCAACGCCAATATATTACCCTGTCTGACTAATATCATCGAATTCATACATAAATGATTACTGATTATGCCATATATAATTTGTTCCATCATAATTGCCTTCTGATGTGTTACTTACCTAATTATTTTCGTAAAAATTCGTTATGCGTTTCGGACTAGCCAAATACCTCGATATTATAAATATAAACATCTTAACTAACGAAGTGGGTTTGTTGCCGAGCACCGAAATCGATGTGTTTAATAAATTTTATCAGAATAAGGCACTTCGATTAGATCACTGTGTATTGTTTGTAAATAATGACTTGGAATGTTGTTTTAAAATGTATTTGAGTGTCTATAAATAAACAGTTTCAATTTTCTTTCGATGCATGCCATGGCAGTCTATTTGAATGCACTCGGATTTTAATTTTGAACGTATTCATTTTCTCCAATTAATTAAATTCTGGGGCAAAATCCTGAACTTCATTTGAACAACATAAGATACAGAAACTACAACTTTTCTTCTTCACAAGTCGAGACTTCTATCGCATCGGCGACAAAAAATGACAGCTTCAGTAAACAGTATTGTAAATACGTTTTTACTTTTTAGACTATCCTTATTCCTGAGCAATAAAAATCAATATCGGTTGAACCAACTGTAAAAGAGTTTGTATCATTTTAAAACGATTGAATTACATAACAATCCGAGTACATTCTAGTAGACTTGAATCGAAGTAACAGTATGGAGAGTATTGTTTAACAATATTGTTAGTGGTGTTTCCATGCTCGGGCATAATGTATTTATTATTACATGTATGTATAAACGGACAGACAGCAATGCACTTCATGCAGAGCACAGCTATGGCAGAGTTTATAGTTTCTCATAAGGCAGTTGAGAAGTGACATCTGAAAGAAAATAAAACCAAAAAATAAGAAGGACCTAGCCTACTGCATGTTGTACTAAAATGAATGTAATACGAACTGGACGCATTAGTACTTTATAACAAATAAAACTTTGTAAAGATATTCGTGTTCATTCAGTATCTATAGAAGAAAAATCCGCGGAGAAGTAACTAATAATAACATTATCAGCGCTTTATTCACACTTCAAAATTTACAGCATAACAAACCGCGTTAAATCATGAAGCGCAGATAAAACATAAAGAACGGATATGTTTGAGAATGAAACTTGTAGAATGTAAAATAAAAAAGGAACGTTTTAAAAAAAATAGAACACTATCAACTCCCAAAATCTATTCACAACACGGAATATCTAAAGCTGCGACCACACATCACGACTTGCGGCCCGAATGCTACGCGTAACATGTCTCACACAACATTACGGACAAATAGTAAGAACAATACGTCCAACGAGAACTAGCTTAGCGAGCATGCGCGCTACCTCGTAGTGTCTAGTCGCGCCTTTAGGACTATACAAACAGGGCGTATTTTCCGCGGGTAGCTCGTTTTTACACGCTCGTAGACTTGCACCAACGTGTGATAACGGGCTTATAAGCTCATACACACGAACATAAAATTGCTTCCGACTAACCCGCAGGGTCGCGCGATTATGTATGTAATAGGTGTAAGTATACGCGCGAAACACATGCGCGTCAAAATTCGTGCTTATACGCGCCTTAAATACGCCCCATTTGCAACAGCTTACTCTTAACATAAACAATGAGATTGTAGGAACGTAAAATGCAAATAAAATGCGACCAGGCAGCGAATGGGCCATGCGTATACCAAAACGTTTCACTTACCGGAGCTGTACTGCGTGTACTGCTGGTACTGCGGGTGGAAATTGTGGAACGCGTCTGTCATGATGTCCTTGGGGTTCATCGTCTCCTGGAAAATTGTAGAACCAAAATAAATACTTGATTAGGAGTTACTAGTTACCTGTTCGGATTATACCGTAAGTACCATCGCATAAATATACAACCATAGATTTAGCGGACCATCATAAATTCATAATCATGTGGCGGTAGACATAAACATTTACAAGGAGGCGTTTTGTTTGCAGTTAGATATTATAGGCTAAATAATAATAACAAATCGTCTAGTTGGATTAGTGGTCCCTAAGCGGACCGCTGAGCATGATCTTGGTCCTTGGTTCAAGGGCCGGGCAAAGTATTATCGGATATTCCATTAAGTAATTCTCAGTAGCAGCATGAATTCTGACGCAATGCGGGTGTACTATACACCTTTGCCTATCTATTACTTTAGGAAACACAGGCTGTATGCTGTTATGTATGTAACAAAACGCTAAGTATAAATTAGTGTAATTCGTTACCTTGAGGCTACTAGAGATGGACTGCATAGTGACAGAGCGGTGGGGGTCGCGGTGCGCATGCGCATACACAGCGGCGGGGAAGGCGTAGCGCAGCGCGATGGCCGCGGCCAACATCTCCAGGCAGATCAGGAAGTTCTGGTAGCCCGCAGACACCGTGCCCGCCGTCGTCGGCACGCCGTTCGCGTCATGGATGGGGGAGATCACCTCCGCCTTCTCCAGGATGGCCAGCGCTACTCCTGGGGTGCAAGGTACGAGTGTGGGGATTTATAAAGGTCTTTGAAATCGACCGAAGTATGTAGAACGGGTATCTATGACATTGTTTTAAAAACAGGATCTATCTGTGTTAAAACCTAAAATAATAAAATTATATATAAAGTTAGCAAAACAATTACCTATACGAAACTTATTTTGTTTGGAGTCGAAAAATTTTTAATTAATACTTTGCCAAAAGTAGCAATCATAGATATAATTATTACTAACCGCTTCTAAAGCACGAAAACTAATTTTAAAACTCACCTTGCCAAAACGATAAGAAAATAACGGATTTCACGGTGAAGAACTTGAGCACGGGGTCGAAGGGCTTCAGCATCTCCCGCGTGGCGCCCAGGAACAGGAACAGGCTGTACAGCGCCAGGCTCACCGAGAAGTTGTACACGATGGTGATGTAGATGTAGCCGCCGTCGGGGCTCCAGTCGCCGTCGTGGTACAGCCCGCGCGCCTGCGCATTAATGGTACAGTCGATAAGCAACGTGTCTGACACCATGTCTGACGAGTAGAGTACGGTCGGCAAGAAAATTATATTAACATTAACAAATATTCTACTTAATTACATATACACATGCAATCGCATCTGTAATCACTTAAAGCGTAGGAAGACGTGCTTTTGTTCTTCTGGAATCTATAAAAGAGAAGTTTACGCCAATTATCCTAAGTTGTTATTCTTTATTACATATACCATTTAATAACTAGTTACGAGCCTATCGTCATTAAGCTCTTTAAAATTTAGCTTAAGTATTTATGTTTAAAGCTAATACAAAATATTGAAATAATAACAATATAAGTATTAAGGTAACTGTCAAATTTGGTACCTGAGAATCTGCCAAAGTACTTATTAAAGGGTGATGAAAACTAACTAACAACATTACCAATCATTGTTATCATTTAATGACGAATAAATTCGTGATACTACATATCCTAATAGTGATTGCTTTACAAAACAATTTGACACGCGGAAATGTAATATCAAATAGTTTGCATTGGTGCGTGCCGGGATGTGAACTTGCGACCTTTGACTTGGCAGTCCAACGGTCATACTACTCGGCTATCAGTGTTGCTATGCATATTATTAAACTACAATTATAGTTTTTGATTTTGAACCTAATATTAGAAATCTGAATGTTTGCGACTTTGGACGTCTGGCTTTAGATGAAATTTGTCACAAATATTGTTTATAACGTGAATTAACAGATAGGACTGACGCGGAAGAAGTCGCGGGCGGTAATTAGTATTATATAAAGTCTATCTGAAACACTAGATAGACCACACAGAAAGAGGAAGTTACAAAGTAATTGATATAGCAATATCGATCTATTGTCCTGTTGTAAGGGCACAGAGGCCTCGTGTAGGGTTATATGAGGAAAATCATTACCCAACATCACTTATTTTCAGCTCTGGTTGTGTAATTGCGGTCAGAGGGCATTTGGTGTTAATTAGTTTAAAGACGCAATTTGTAATTATGTATTTACTTACAGATTCCTATTATTAATGTATACAAATACGTATACACATAGCTGCTATAAGTTACTATTGTGCGTGTCACTATTATTTTTTTCTAAAATTCTACTTGATTGTGATGAACCTAAGCAAAGATTAATTTAAGGTCTATAAAAATATTCTCAAAACCGAATTTAGATAACGGCGACCAATCTTAACGCGGAGTACGCAACAATACAAGAGATATACTTTCTAAAGCACGAGTCAAGCAACGTAGTGCTACTAAAAGAACCTTGCAAGATAACCCCAAACGGTCTTTAATTACCAATGATTATAGTAATATATGCTAGTAGGAGAGGCCTATGCCCAGCAGTGGACTGGGATAGGCTGATGATGATGATGGTCAACCAGACAACTACTATATCAATAATGACAAACCACAGCACATACCTGCAGGAATATAATGATAAAGGCGCAAACTGGCTTGATGAGACAGAACTGTAGCGTGGCCTGCTTGCAGAAGCGCAGGAAGCCGATGGTGTAGGTGGCGCCGCTGAGGCAGCACGTGCCGTTGACGCACGACGCGCGCACCGGCCGCCCGCGCAGCTCCGACATGATGTTGCCCTCGCCGCCCAGGTACTCGTAGCATAGCGACAGGAAACTGTAGATCACGAACGCTGGAACAATAAAGTAACTAATTAATAATCTTTACACGTCTGATTAAAAACTATAGACCAGTCACCAGATGGCGTAGGCATTTCCTAACTACGTCTGAGAAAAGCCGAAACAAACTTCACTGAGTTTGCTTCAAATGAAGGCAATAACATTGAAGTGCGTATCCATGTTTCAGTCGGTATAACGTTTTTGGTGACAAGTACCTACTCTAAAGAAGGCTGTAACTCAAAAAAGATCATGCCACCCTCATCAGCCTCACAATACTTTTTTAACAGATTTTATTACCCATCACATAAATATTGAATAATCCGCGATAAACCAGGTAAACATAGTATTATTCCTATGTCTAATGTTCGGTTAACGGTTCGGTGTCAGAAATAACTAGGTACCTACCTACCTATATTATATTGTATCATTAAAATTCAAATTTTGTAGATCTTGTCATATTGATCCCGTTTTATAGACGACTAAGCGCGTTATCATGTCTACATGGGTGGTGGGACACCATTGTGGGTAGTGTTACTATCATACAGATAAAAACTCAAGTAGGTACATAATATTTACAACACATTACAATATTATTTGATGATTGTAACGGTCATTTTATTGACCTTTAGGCCCTTTAACACTATCAAAAACTTAGATATATTTCATGAAACTATTTATACGTTATAGATTCAACTCTATTTTTCTATAAGCAGTGACAGCCAAATGGTATAACCACTGAACTGCCAAAGTCAAAGGTCGCAAGTTCAAACCCCGGTACGCACCAATGACTTTTCGAATTCGTCGCGTACTATAAATTAGCTATCAGTTGCTACAAACGGTGAGAAAACATTGTAAGGAAACCGGCACAACTAAGAGATATTTCCGCGGTGTGTAAAGCCATGTTAGAGACCTACAGGCGGTTTAAACTCTGACGCCAAGTTGTTCACCAACCATACGATAAGAAACCGACGATGTTTTTTAGGTGAAAAGCATGATGCGTACATTAAAATCTACATAACAAAGTAGGACACTACGTCAAAACATCTTCGCTGAGTGTTAAATAATTGCATAAAATCATCTCAATTTTAAGTCAGCCATGACCCAAATATCAATCTCACGAACAGAACGCATTATATAAAGTGTTTGTATGTAATCAACCGTTAAAGGTATTTTTAAGACATTACAAATGCATCAAGTAGAAAATCACAAGAAAGCAAATGGGCAAAGTATCTACAGGCATGCAGGCTAAGGGGGCATGAGCTTAGAGATAATAAAAAATGTTTCGTAATCTTCCGAAGTACATATTTATTTCTATAAATAAGACAAGAGGCAATCCCGTATACCTATTACGGTTTATTTCCAATTGCCATAAACAGGCCAATTGAAGCATCTCGTTTAAACCGAGTCCGTTTCAACGAGATGAACTGAATGATGTATTGTTTACGCAATCGATTCTTCAATCATTTATGGATCGAGTCGATTAATTAAATCGATTGGCTGACGTATTCCAGACGGCCGACGCCAAGTAAACTTAGTTAATCTGTGCATCTTTCTCAGGAGCAGAAGAGAGCTTTATTTATAGAAGTTACGCAACCGGCGCATTATTTGAGGGTAAACTAGGTTAACGCATGCGCAACATACCTATATATAATAACCAATGCAATGGTACCATATATTCAATCTATGAATGAATAGGAAATAGTGTTTTCCTTTCGGTCCATACACCCAGATTTCACTTAACCATTTAACCAATGTCATCTTACCCAATGGAGAAAGTTAACAAAACTAGAAAAAACGAATACCTACACGCCTATCAGGTTCTAGTAAACGGTCAATCCTTGCCACTATCAAGTGGTTCGTCATTATACTGTTGTTATCTAATCAATTTAGATACTCTGCCGACACCATTGCATATTATACTTATACTAATCCCACACATTATACTAAATTGTGCAATCTAAGGAGACGCGCTCATCTTTATGTTTGTAGAGTTAGCAATGAAACCGCCGGCAAATATAACCATTCCCATAGGCCCAACTGGAATTTAGTTTACGACGCTTTTGAGTCCAAATCTACTAGATACTGTATTGAATTTAGTATCCTCTCTGACGACCACATTTTGACACTAAATACAAAAACTGCCAATATACTTGTCATTTCTGTAACTGAGACTGGATTGTAACTACCTATATTATGCACGTTTTTGCCCGTTATAGATATAAAAAAACTTTACCTTCATAGCAATCTCTGACAGTGAAGAAATATACATAGTAGGAGTTTCCATTGAAGAAGAGCAGCGAGATCCAACTGTAGCAGCCGTATATTGGTACGATGAACAATATGCGCACTATCCAGCGCTGCTCCGACGGGTTTGTATACCAGCGCAAATGCAGGTAAATCTGAAATGGACGACAAACAAATCAGAAGGATAAAAATATAGTAATTTCATAAGGTTAACGGAATTCTCGCAAATATTTACACATTTCTTGACGTATTTATGAGGTATGATGTAGCAATTATAATCTATTGTGATTAATGTTATGTTGAAACAGCTGTAAGTCTTGCTTTAAATTTGATTAAAGACGTACACGAAATTTAGTATTACACTTAAAATCAATGCTCGTCTCATTTCAACAAAAATAAGTATGGGTCTTGTTTGGTTTGTTTGACGAAATTCATTAAGGTCTTGTGTAATCCTCAGTAACCATGACTTGCGCCTGGTAATTAATGACTATGTATCTATAATGACAAAACCTCTGCATACTTCTACTGTACCAAATAAGCCAATACAGAGCATTCTTCCTAAATTAATTAATTATTTTAATTTTATTCGATTTATCTAGTGGCTCTACTATCTAGCGATAGACATCTAATTGTTTCAATATTATTTATATCTTTTTAATGGCACAGAACACAAAAGTCGTTAGAATCAATCATCCATCCACGCCGCGCCGTTACGGTTCAAAATCATTGGCTGGTCAGCCGTCAGTGTCGTGACGACAAACACAATTTCGCCAAACGAAAGTTGTTATTTGCATCGAGGACGATATAATTCTAATTTTCATGTATCGAGAACGTAAGATTTCCACTAAACAAATTGATTGCGGAATATAATAAATAGGGTCAGAACGCATTCGTAATGAACACCGCCACGCTCTCTTCATTTAGGTACTATTAAATAAAGATGTTTTATTAATTGACCAAGACTAACGGTTTAATACTACTCCACTATCAAATAACGTTACTTTTTGACCTATATTTATTACTTTACATTCGGTTTCGTGTCTCGCAACTGAAGAGGTAAGACTACTTAGCCGGAATTTAGGCACAACCTTACAAAAGCCAAAGCATTTATTATTAGACCATCTAAAAATACATCCAAGTTGTGTTTTCTATTCATGCATTGTCTAGCTTTAGGCTTTCTCGAATTGTCATGCGGTTTGTCCTTCACTCGGAATTTC
This sequence comes from Abrostola triplasia, assembly GCA_946251915.1. NCBI lineage: Eukaryota > Metazoa > Arthropoda > Insecta > Lepidoptera > Noctuidae > Abrostola > Abrostola triplasia. The sequence goes on from OX276433.1 coordinate 8,049,431, forward strand.
CCTGAAGTATGACGATTGTTTAATGTTGTGACTAAATATTTCAGCGTGTTTTTCAGATACTTTTACCTGAGTATATCATCTAGTTAAGGAAACAAAGAATTGTTATTAGTTATTATATTAGAATAACAATTTATATTGTAGAGGGATCGCGCTTATTGAGCTTTTTGTCCGAAATTGTTACGCACATTGGTTAAAAAGGCTCCGTTTTGAAGTATAGGGAAGGAGTACCTACTATCTGCTATCAAAGAACAGCATGTTCCTGTATATAATTACCTACACAGTAATATGTGAAGAGGATATTAATGAGTTCTACTTCAGTGTAACAATCATTATTGCAACACAATTTGAAGGCTAATCCTATTTAGTTAGCTAGCTGCCCTCGCTTCGTTTATGAAGATTGATATGGCTTGAATACAATTACTGCATTTTTCTTTATGAAATAATAAATCACTTTCAACACCGGGATAGTGAGAGTATTGCCGCATGGTTTACATTTAAAAATGCCCACGAAGACAATGAATAAATAACAGAGGACTAATGTTTTAGACATCTTTTAATTTAACACAACGAAATATAGCGGGCGCTATAAGCAGATTTAATCAAGTAAAAGCATACGATATCGATAACCTAACACGATTAACAGTTTTTAAAAGCATTCGGTTCTATTGTTTAGTGTACGATAAGCTCACACAGTCAGCTTTTACGTAGCTATACTAGCAATCAAGACTCTGATATTATCAAGACAGATCTCATTTCCTTTAAGAGATTGTGAGCAATGCAATTAACTGATTAGGCGACTGATACATAGGTACAAAGATAAATCAAGTCTGATTTTGTCAATCTTATAAAATATGCCCAGCAAAATGATCTACTTTGGCACGTAATGCCAATAAAGAACACCGCCTCACGCGTGCCCGACCTCTGGCGGTGTTACCACGCCTTCACAGCTTGGTTTTGCTTCATTCTCACATAAAAAGTAGATTACTATGTACATACATTTTATGTAGTACTTTATTAAAGGCTATTCACCCAAATTCATAACAGTACAACACGTACATTTCCTGCCCCGGTGGGAAACCACAAGGTCAAAAAACAAGTATATAATTGCGTATAGTACGAGCTAGTGCCACCAGTCTCATGTCGCTAAAAAGTCATTATTCATCCTCAAACCATAATAACACGTTATCAGTTAGTAAATACAAAACGGAATATAGCCCATAACTAGTTACGATAACAAACACTGATAGTAGTACAAAAGAATTGGCTAATGCTGTAACTTAGATCGACACACTAAAACACCCTTATCAGTAGGAGAATATGGAAAATAATGTTCTTGTATGAATATGTTACTGTCTTAGGAATATCTAAGATAGCTATACTGTTTCTTAATAGGGACAAAGTGCATTGTCAGTGTTGCTCTGAGCTCAACTCAGGAATTATCTTACCTTTATTACTGGATTATAACCATAACCACCGATCCAGTGGACTACCAAGAATGCTAAGCGTAAGGTCTCTAGACGATATTTCCTTTGAGGAAGAAAATGTTTAAAATTCTAAGCAAGCGTTAAGTATCAGGCAACACACTTGAATAAGATGACTAAGTTATTATTGAGTTCGATGCTCCAAATAAATTGCATGGATCCTTAATAACTTAAAATTGTTTATTAAAAAGGGCACGGACGCAACCCCATATGCGCTGATTTCTGACGTAGTCGCGCAGCCTACGTAACTTTAAGAGGTAAAGGCATACAACTGGTATAGATTATATCGTGTTGGCATTTTAGATCTCACGACTGGCTTGAAAGTATAAAAAATCTACAGATTTTATCATATTATTCTTGATATAAATGACAAATGAGATTGGACGAGGAAGCAAAAGCAAGTTTATAAAGTTTACTAACTCGATTCAACCGTGAAATAAAATATATGGAGTTACCAACATTTTATTAGTCGTTAAAGCAGCTGAGGATAACTACAATCATTGTGCATTCCGAATGAAAATGTTTAAATATTTTTTACATGCCAAACAGGCAGTTTTGTGATACTTACTCATTAAGATATTTTGTAACCATACCAAGCTAAAGTGTTAATTTATTTACATTTTCAACACTTATTACCTAAGTATTCTGTTGAAGTTTCACACCGTAACTCATTTGAATTCACTGTATCCCGCATACTTAATATTACACTATCGATTTTCACGATAAAGGCATGCGGGATACAACTACGGTAATCATGTACATACATTTTGTTTTCACTATATCATGTGAGGTTCCTTGAAATGTATAAACAAACGGCAACACGTGAGTTGATGGTTATGAGGTCATTGTCATCGTATTCTCTCAACACGTTACCAGAAGCTTTTAAGGGGAACAAATGTGACCTACGTGGTGTTTGTGCAACACATGGTTCTTTAGAAAATGACATGGCACGTACTTTTCTAATTCTTACGAACTAGCTGCGATTGCGATAGTACCGTTATTCTAGCCCACGTGTGTGATATATCTATTAGGCCCATATCCACGGTTTTAACAGCAATAATGCCATAGAAGCATGGCTTTCTCTAAGACTAGGTAAAGAAAGCTGGTCGTCGGCAGGCCAGGAAAACATCGGCGAAAACCGTTTCCGTCATTTTAGCTTATCTAAATAGACACGCGACTGGATTAGCAATGGTCACGATAACATTCTGCCAATACGTCAAAATGTAAACGAACTCATATTATGTCAAAAGTGCACAATTAACTCATGTACATGTTCCACCGAATAATTTGCAATAATGAAAATTATGAACGCTTAGCATGCTGGACAACGCGCTATACATTGTGGCTCATGTGGCTGTGGAAACGTGCAAGATAAATTAATCAAGATTAGGATGCATAAAATTGAATACAGTTGAATTGGACAAAACTAACGTTGATAAAGTTATCCGCGCTCTAGTTGCTAAACATATGATGATAATGTCGTTATCTCAGAGGAAAACTAAAACACATAATAATATATCCGTTTTCCTTTCCTGTTAATAGAAGTATAAATCCTAGAAATATGTTACATTATAATTAAAATTAATTGTAGATAGATATGCTTTAAGTCATGTTACTACATTTAATATAGTGTCAGTGTTGAATACACAAAACACATGGTTTCACACTTTCTGCGTCCGATTCCGTCAACGTACCTATATAATCTATATATAGCCATATGCCTAGTTACGATGCAAGTAAAAGGCGTACACCAGTGACTACTCGAGTGCGAGTGCGTCCGGCGCACCCTGGTCTGTCAACTTCACTACCATTCTTGTTGTATAGGCAAAACACCACGGACGACCTGTTTCCATGAGAAAATTGGCTTATGTCGATAAAAAGAAAAATATCCTAAAGGCCTTTATATTGTTCAGATTAGCAGCACTTAGCTTCGAGAGAAAGTCGGAGAAACTCAATATAATGATCCCAAGAGCCAACTCGTCTTTATTATCCGCGGATAAATAAAGAACAATGTCGTTGCCTCTTCGCTCATGATCGATAAGAAGCACTGAGCCGCTAAACAAAGGCAATCCTTAAAATCCTACCCCATATTTGTGAAGGGTTGAATGATAAAATACATTTTTTTAAATAAAGTTTTAGGGAAGCATTTCATAAAATTCCGGGAAAATGGCTTGAATTTTTAAATTCTTTCTTTCAAACGAATCACATATTAATGCGTTTTAGTATAGATAACTAAATAGCCGCTAAACATCGTTAGTATTTAATATTATACTGTTTTACTTAGCTGAGTATTTCTGAAAAAAATGTTAGTCGTGAACTTAGAACCATTAGACTTTAATACAGACAAAGACTTGCTGTTAAGTGTTAACAAGGAAGCGATATAATTTAATATATTATATCGATTGATACGCGTCTGACCGTTGTGTTATATTATCTGCGAGCATGAGTGACTACTGCGAATAAATGAATTTGCAATTTTAAAAGTTAAGTAGCATCGATATCGCTATACCTACATAATTAACTATCGACACACCACAAACTGACGATCATGTAAGGATTACATTTAATTTCGATGTCATTATTATTAATTTACTTTTAAGTACTTTTGTTCATTCGTTAAGTACAATAAAGAAATGCTTTAATGACTACTTTATTAAAGCATTTGAGTTGACATTCGCTTTGGAGTAATCTAAATATAAGCATAGGTTACCGAAATAGTGATAACGCGATACTGGCAAGTTGCATCCGTAATTTGATTGCGTACCGAAGTTTTATTTGCTACGAATTGTGTTGTACCCACCATCCAATAAAGTCACGCGAATGAAGCCAATATATTATTATACCATTGTTGTACACCACAAGCAATATTCTATCTTCTATATCAATAAAGCTGTAAAACAGTAAACGTAATTGTTCTTGTTTTATTTATCTGCCAACACAAAACAGTGATATCTCTTTCAGCAAAGAGAAACAATCGCTCTGTATTCTTCACAATGCTTTATCGGTAAGCAAATGATTATTCTAATCTGTACTAAGCCAAATTTCTTAAATGTAAATAGAAAACAGCTGATGCAATTGTGATGCTACAGGCGACAACTGCGCTTATAGAAAAACAGTCAAACAAGACCAGACAAGAGTGTGTATGTGTGTGTGAGGAAAATTGGTTTGTATAAGTGTCTAGTAGCCGCTGTGGTGTCTAGGACACAGGTGTGTCACAACTTACAAACTGACGCATGATGCGCGTAAACAATCCACAGGCTTTAAGTAATATCAGATTCTGACGTCATCCCCACATCCGGATCAACAGCGTGTTGCGTCCTTCTAACTTCGCACATTTACTTAGAAATCTAATTACTTAATGGGACACACCATCACATCGTAAACACCACAAAGGAAGGTGATTTACTTAACGAATTACTTCCTGCCTTCATTTAATTTAGACCATGCATTAAATACATTACGTACACCCTCAAATACTGATATATTGACGCTCATCTAAGTACGGTGAATTAATTCAACTGCGGCAATTCCACTTATCGCGATTACAATGACAATAGTAACAATCTATCATTGCAAGTAAGAGGTAAGACCATTCATTTTCTATTCTATTGGAATTGCATAGAAACTTTTTGCTTAGTCCTTAAAAAAAATAACGCGCACCTGTGGCGATGGCGACACCGAAACAAACGCGCTTTAACAAAGACATCTTTTGTATTGTTGAGAGGAGGATAGGAAAGTTTTAACTTAGAGCTAAAACCCAATCAGTAACACCTAATTGCATAATGTTGGTAAACTAGGTCTTAAAGGTGGTGACGACCAGCATAGTGGTTAAGATTTCTACTCTAACGTGAGGTGTCATATACTGATAGATAAACTTTATCTTCGTCTTCTTTTGTGAACATATGAAACTAATATCCATATCAACGTAATGACTTATTTATTTTAAACTCTTAGGAAGACTATCAGCTATACACATATAAATAGGTAGTTGAATATAATATTGAAAGCTATTGAAAAGTCCTCACTGGTAGTGATAATAGTGACTTACTCAGGCAAACGTAATGATGCAACTATTTTACACACACTCCATAGAAGGTACGCTGAGAAAGCAAAGGCATAAGCAATATGGCTATTTAATACAACTGTATAATTACCTGTTGGCAAGTAATGAATAGTGCTGCCCACACGAATATCCCGGCGATACCCTGGGCAGCAGGAGTTTGGAGGAACATAGACTTATCGTGGACGATCTCTGTGATCGGCTGTGCTGTTACGTTGATGGTATCTGTCGAACTCATTCTGCAAACAATACACGCAAATTAGATTTCAAAATGTACGCAATTTCTCACGCAAAACTGGGTAATAGATACGCGAGGCTAAACTAACGGGAGAGGCAATTTACGTACAATACGTTAAAAGTACAACGAGACTCCCTTTCTATAGTTGGATAATTACAGTCTTCATTTGCATTCAGATTAATTTTAAAGAGGAAGACAATGTTAAGTAAAGTTTCAAGATGAAAAGAAAACCATTAGCCCTGAGTGGACAATTAAGCCGTTTATTAGGTCTAAAACAAAATTATTCTTTGTAATGGTGACTTTACTTTATTTAACGTCAAAAGTGACTCATTTTGAATAATATCTGCAGCAGTGGTCACGCTGGTTAATACGGGTTTTTAACATGTTTGCAACAGAGTCATAAACAGAGTTGATATAATAACATACATCATTTTATATTATATGTATGTAGATACTCGTTTGTCTGACATTGCAGCCAGCTTTATACAACAACCTTTTCCAGTATACTAAGCGCCTTGACCTAAAAATTAATAGCAAAAGTAGCCAAAAATAGAGTTGTAAAACGTCTGTTTTAATACAAACGATTTGCTTGACACCTAGACAACAGTGTATTTAATGTAACGTTAAAACATTGTTTCAGAGCTAACACTCACTATTATATCCATGTATTATATTTCAGTAGGCCTTAGCAGCTGCTGTAGCAAGGCCTGTTCTATAACAATGTGATATCAAAACAATAAAATTGAATCCCAGGGGCGTTTGAATAATCAAATCATTGTAGCTCAGAACACTGTTCGCAGTTCATACGATATGAAACTGTGCCTATACAAATGTTAATTAAACTGAGGTCAACTTATATACCTATAACAATCTGTATACAGGTGTTTGTTAACAAAATATAATCCTTACAAAGAATTAAAGTAGAGCTAATCGAGCGAGATATTTGCAGCAATTTAAAATTGTATGATGCCATGTATCGTATTACCAAACACCATGTATAACTTCATGTAGATGCTAGGTATCACTTTATATCTCTTACATAACTAACAGCCCTTAAACTAAGTACCTAAATACAACCCGAGACAGAACATCATAGAAAGCAGCTTTGATTCATCTGTTTTAAAGGTTAGAAATTTGATTCGCCAATATAAGCAAATAATAATTACTTTGGAATTAAAGTTAAGATTACGAACGGCAATCTTCCGACAAGCAGGAAAGATTTAACTATGCCGTTGGTTAGCCAAGTATGACGTGATATGAACTGACTGAAACTGAGTCGATTGCCGAGTCAAACAATCGCGTAAACTTACTCGGTTTATTAATGAGAATCTGTTTTTAAAACTGACCTAACATCTTCTATTAATATAGGCCGACAGCGCCTGGAACAATATTGTCAGTTTCTGCCAGAGATGATATCATATGTGGGCAGTAGAATAGCCTTAGAGCGGCTCTCATACACAATATGTGACGTAATTTTGGCGTCACTGGGCTCATCGCTTGCCTTGTGTGCAGACATCACCATAATAACTGCTAGGATACTAAGCTAAGACGTCCCAGTACGTCTTCTGTCGCTTCCCGAATTTCCGTACACGTGTACAAGAAACCATGATTATGATAAATACAAATAAGTGCCGCCGCGCGCCGTGATACGTAACGGCGTGCTTCATGTACCCTATATGAAACGATTAATTAATGGAATTGTGAGATATTGACCAAATAATAGGTACCTGCTATTATTTTCGTTTAGGTATCTATCAATGATGAATACTTCTGATGAGACATATCCTGTGATCATAGAACTATGTCTTCATTTAATAGATATGTTTTATTTTATGTATTAATACTGCTGCATATTATATGTATCCTTAGCCTTCACATTTCATATAATCTACCAAATTAATATTGCCTTGATTTGAATCATTTAGCATAACAGGTCCATTTGTATTTTTAACTGTTATTATTAGATTCATGTTTCTAGCAGCTACACGGAACTAATTTGCTTTGAAATATAATATTATATTCCTATCAGTCTATTTAGCTTATCATATTATTAGCCACAAGTTTATCAACTACTTAAACAGCTTGGGATTCCTAAATAACTTAGTGAGAAATATTATGTAGACACAACTAAAGACCCAGATGCTAACACTCCACAAAATATAATGATTACACAACAATATTACATTTAACATGTGAGCAAACCAAAATTGCTGTAATTGAAATAGTGTAACCAACATGTATTTAATTATGAATGTATTATCATGGTATTCCCTGAAAGAGTACGAAGAGATGTAGGTACTTCAAGCTGTTAATGCCAAGCAATAGTAGTGTGTCTGTCAGCAATCATCCCTTATAAAAGTTTCAATTGCAACAAAACCAATTTTGATAAACTATTATGTTTAGGTTAACTAATTTACTCTGCTGTGGGACAGTAGAGACTCAATATCAGTAAATAAATAATAAACAAGTTTAATGACGATTGAATTGGTATTTACTTATCATTAAAATGAGTAATCATTATACTCGATAAGATATCCATTCCATGACTAATAGACTTATTTATCAGAAGAATAATGGCTTCAAAAAAATTGTGAAGCATATTTGATTTAAACATCTGTGCATGCCAAGCTGCAAAGAGAAATATGAATACAGGTTATATTATCGAAAAACACCTGTAAAATTTGTTTTGTGTCAGAATGTTTGAGTATTGGAGATACATGCCACAGATCCAGATAGAGATCTGTATAGGATGCCCTCATGGTTATAGTTTAATAGATATGCTTGCATGCCATAAATTATTCTGTATTTTAACACATTGTTAGAATCGAAAAATATAATGAAATTATTTAATTAATTTATAAATAATAGTAAGTATACTTATATCAATACCTTAAGAAACCTATAAATTCATTGGTATAAGCTCGGTTTTAGTCTATATTGCAATATTTCTTGTAATTAATAAGGTATACCCACTTCTTCATATTAAAGTGTCTTGATAATATACTTGTATAATATAATAATACATAAAAGTAAAATAATCACCAAAACTAACTGTATCTACATTTCTGATCTCAAACCACTGATTTACTAAAAAATAAAGAAGAGGTTATAGATATTGTGCTGTTTAACTAATAATATTGATGTAATAGCACAGTATACTGTTTTAATACAATTAACATTATATAAACTATGAACCTTACTTGATTGAAGACTTCTAGTACTAGATCACTATTGATGTCATTGTTTCTGAAACTGGCAGCTGTGTAAACATGAATGTTATTATCACAACTAGGATCATGCAAACAAAAATTTGAGTGTATTCTAAACCTTAGCCGAAAATAAACAATCATAAGCACTGCTTGACTGCTCTCTCTTGTCAGTTCTAGTAAATACTGAAAATGAGGGTATCTGTGCCACATAATTCCTATAATATGATGATGATTCATTCTAATTACTATTATCCAACTAAGAATATAATGTAGTTATAAATCTCTATTACACCCAAGTCTAACTACAGGCGATAGTTTTCTACACAAGCATTCCAGGTAGCAGTTATGTTGTTCAATCACCATTTCATTTCACCTACATGTTAAGTAGAACATTATCAAAGCAAAAACAATAACATTGGTATTAAATAGAACATCTCGCCTCTGTACTACTAATCATAAAATATTACGGAACTCGAAAATTGGAGGTCACACGTCTTGACATTTTCTTGTTTGGTGTATATTACAGAGTGAAGGGCGATTCGTTTACTGACGCACATTATAGCAAATGTTGCAATTCATAAGACTGACGAATATCGATTGTATAGTTCCGGATGAAGACATGGATAGTGTATTTACCTGGAATAAGATTATCAACGTCTGAATATTTCTGTTTTCCTTTTGTTAACAGATGTCATTTATAATCAACACTCTGCGCATATTGTACACATAATCACGTAGGTTTCCTACACAACAATGTTCACGCAAAGTACCTCGATATAAATTGAACACAAACGTAGTATTAACAAAACACTGCAAAAACAACAATTTCACTTTAGTTGCTTTCCCATCATTTACTTTGCTCACTACTTGCAAATTCGTGATATACGTGATTGTCTTCGTGACGAATTGACGTTTAGTTTTTTTACCTAAGTAACTAACCACAGACAACTTCTGCTATAGTCAAAAAATCAACTAATTTATTGATGTAGTGTAGTTCAGATAAACATAAAATAAAGGTCAATGATTGAAAACGAATGACAATTATTGTTATAATAATAAAAATAATTTCAATGCAATTATGATCGATTTTCAAATTTTGATCAAGGTGAAATACAGACACAGCCACGCTTACTTATTTCTCTTACAAATAATAATTATTTGTTTATCTGCTCTACAGACTATTTGTATTTGTACCTACTTTTTAGAGTAGGTAAAAATTAAGCACGATATTTAAAAAAAACAATTTCATGAGTAATTAACGAGGATAAAGATAATTTTGAAATTAAATGATAATTTTAATAGTAGAAAATAAGAATTAGAAATTGGCAACTCACAAAGAACCAAATTCTTGTTTTACTGCTGGCAATAATACTATCATAGACAATCAACAAAAATGAAAATGTCCGTCGTAAAAGATACGCTCTAATTTATTTTGTGACTGTATAATAATCGTTGCTTGCGATGTGAATATTTTGTAGTATTTACATTCTTATAAGTGCATATAATCTAACAAAATGATTGTTCAAGAACCTATACAGGTGAGTAAAGTAACATACTGATTTTCTAGGAACTGTCAAAGTATTTTCGTAAAGACGTTTTAATTCATTTTAAATTCTCACAGGTTATCGTTTGGGATTGTCTGAATAATTATGAATACGACAATGCTATATTTCTGGCTGAGAGACTACACGCCGAAGGTAATTAGGAAACAGAATAATTTTACTTTTAAATTGTCAGTTTTAATCATTGTTTAACACCTGCATTTTAAGTGCTGTTATTGATTTTTACGTAATTCTCGATTTCGAAATTCATCAAGCACTCTGAATGTATTTCATGACTGCACATACGTTTCTCTTTCAGTTGCGTCGGAAGAAACAGCATTTCTATTGGGAACATGTTACTATAGAGCTGGAAAACTAAATGAGGCCCAATATTTGTTGCAAAACATGTCATTAACATTACCACAGGCCAGGTTCCTATTAGCTAAATGTTTCTTGGAATTAAAATCGTAAGTTTTATGGAGTGTATTGCTTATTTAACTTTGAAGTCATTACCTTAATTATTACTTGTTGCTTTGTTTCTAATCATATCTGATTATCATCATGAATACAATGAAAACAAAAAATAAATTTATGATACATCTTGCAAATCTGAAATATACGATAAGTATTAGCAAATCATTTAAATTGTAATTGTATCCTTTATTTACAGGTATAAAGATGCTGAACTTATATTGGGAAATAATCTAGATATTGTTGCTTCCGAGTTTGGAGAACAAGCCCCATATGCATTACAACTTCTTGGCAAGATTTATAATATCACTGAACGAAGAAGTAAAGCAGTAGAAGCTCACAGAAAAGCACTCTCATTGAATCCATTTATGTGGAAATCTTTTGCACATCTGTGTAACATGGGCGAGAAAGTAGATCCCCATCAAGTATTCCAAATGAATAATACTGACTTTACATTTGGTGTTACTACATTAGTGAATCTAGTCAGCAATTCTGAAAACATTTCATTTGTAAATAGTAACATTCCTAATAATACAGCAATGAACACAAATGTCACACCAAACAATGTTGCTACAAGAACTCCTATGACAATGTCAACGAGTATCACTCCTGAAACTCAAGCTCCTGTGAAGAGAATGCACAGTGTGTTCAGTGGCATGGCACCCATTCCATTTTCACCCTCTTTTGGCATGCTGCCAATGGAAGAATCTCCTGTGCTATACACACCAACACTGACAGACTCCAATGAGCAGAAGGCTATACCTAAGATCGTAAATTCATTACGGGCCCAAATGGGACAGTTGAAAGATGCAGTATTCAGTCCAGCACCCAGGTGCACCCTTGGACCAGCTCCACGGCGGTCATCCAGATTATTTAGTAATAACAATAGCAGTTACTCAGTTAAAGAGAATAATAAGTCACCAAGTAGAAAATTTGTAGCTCCTAAGAGTCCTTCAAGAAAAAATAAACAGCGTACAGCCAAAAATATCAAATCAAATTCAGTGGAAGCTAATGAAAGAAATAAAAGTGTCGAGACTGTTACACCAACAATCCCACCAAAGAATTCTAATGGTGTAGCATTGTTAAACTTAATGAGAGATTTAGGTGAGGCATATAAAGCCCTGGCATTCTTAGACTGTAAAAATGCAATCAAATTATTCCAAGATACAACACCAAAGCAATTAGCTTCTCCATGGGTACAGACCATGATAGCAAAGGCCCATTATGAACTGGCTCAATATGAGGCAGCTGCCAAAATTTTTGCTGACATTAGAAAACAGTATCCAAATCGCACAGAGGGAATGGACATCTATAGTACATGTTTATGGCATCTACAAAGGGAAGCGCAATTGTCAGCATTATCTCAAGAATTAGTAGAATTGGACAGAAAAGACCCCATTGCTTGGCTTGCTGCAGGCAACTGTTTCTCCCTTCACAAGGAGCGTGAAACAGCATTAAAATTCTTTAAAAGAGCTGTTCAACTAAATCCTGAAGCAGCATATGCCCATGCTTTGTTAGGTCATGAGTATGCTGTAGCTGAGGAGACTGACAAGGCTCTTGCTAGTTTTAGGGCGGCTGTCGCTTTTGACCCACGTAATTACGTTGCATGGTTTGGTATAGCGACAGTGTATGCACGGCAAGAGCGGTGGAAGCCCTCAGAGGTGCATATTCGTAGAGCACTTACCATACATCCTCATTCAGGGGTTTTGAGATGTCAGCTAGGATTAGCTCAAGCAGCTTTGGGTAAAATGGACCGAGCCCTTGCCACCTTGGAGAGGGCTGTGGCATTGGATACTGAGAATCCTTTGTGTCGTTTTCACCGAGCTTCTGTTTTATTACGTGCAGGAAGACCGGAAGACGCTTTAGCAGATCTTCATCACTTGAAGGATATTGCTCCAAGGGAATCATTAGTGTATTATTTACTCGGCAAAGTTCACAATAAGTTAGGTAATTCTCATTTAGCACTCATGCACTTTAGCTGGGCTACAGACTTAGATCCCAAAGGAACAGGAGGACACATAAAAGAGGGTTTTGATCCTTCTAAACAAGAAGACCCACCAGAGAGATCAACCTAATTTAAATGACGAATTATGAAGGATTGCAGAATGGCCTGCACTTGTTGCTGGCAATGCAGTCAATAATTGACTGATCCCATGTAAATATCGCTCTCACCCGTCGAGCTCTCAACTGACACCAAATTCTTCCAACAAAGCTTTATGGAGTTTGATGGGTGTGTGGTGGCATTTAGTCGCTGTAGTAGTAAGGGCGTATGTGGATATGTTTATATAGAGTAAGATGTGGATATTCCTAATGTTATCCTAGTTTATTATATATCTTGTATAGCTAATAACTTCTAGAAAGATGGAAGAATATAATTTTTAAAAATGATGATGCTTTTGAAAGTAATTAAATAAAAAAAGACTCAGAGCCTTGATCTCAATGGGATGATGTTATAAATAATAATCATATAATATAGAGCCATTAAATAAATGAAGTTGCAAATTCTTACAATGCCATAATTATGAATTTCTGATAACTAAAATTCTACTAATTGTTGTCCTCATATAATATTTGTACATAGTATTCATGCCGTTCAGTATGTCGAGACGTGTTGGGAGAACCGCTGGCGGTATATCATAGACATCTAATAATCATGTTTACACATTATACTGTGAAAATCTTAAATCCTTGCATGTAGATTTTACTTTTGTGACATAACAGCTTTGGGTGTTAGTTCTAGCTGGGGTCATTAAAAACACGAACATGGGAACGAATTGATACTGTTATAATTCAACTATTTGAGTATAATATCCGGATCTTAGTTCTTAGCATCAGTATAAAATTGTTTCATGTGTGTATGTACATAATAACAAATTAACTATATAGCACTGTTTGTCACTTGAAATCACCAATGAACTGCTAGCTCTGTGGACAAATTTGTTTAGACCACCTCTAATTATGTATGGACTTAATAAATAAAACTGATGTAACTTATTTTCGGGTTTTATTATCTGTAAATGCAAAAAAATATTTTTCATAGAGACTGCATCTACAGAGTGTACGTCGCATTATGCTCTATTTTATTTAGCAATTGAAAATACAATTGCGACTTATTTCAAAATATAGTTTTGTAACATTGTTAAAATCTGTATTCTGTAATTACTTGAATATTTGGTCAATACTAACATGACTAAAGACTAGTAATTAAAAATATTGAATAAAATTGAGCATACGCTATTTTGAAGGGCTTTTACTTGTGGAAAATTGCGCTTATTACATAGTGAAACTTAATCAGGATATAATCTACGTAAACTTCTGTAAAATCGAATCTAATGCTTTCCTAACAGTCGGGTCATTCAGAAGTTTGTTTTGTGTCTGCGGTTGCGCAGGTGCAATGATCGGCGTAGGTGCTGCTGAAAGCGCGGACTCAGTTGGCGTTAACACTTTCTTGTCGTTCAATATACTTAAAATCCTTTGTTGAAGATCGACTTGTGTTTTGTTGGCAGGTGCCGAAGTTAAGGGCTCTCCAAGTTCTATTTTAACTTGTTGTTCTCTGCGTTCCTATAAACAAAAATATTTATAGTGAGATTGTTGATTCAGTAAATTGTTTTTTCAGTTTTCAGAAAATGTAGTGCAACGGACCTGAAGGTATTCAATGACTTTATCGTACTGCATGACGGTAAGCGTGCGGCCGTCAGCCAGCTGACCCAGCAACGCGTACACAGCCTCTCTGCCGGTGGGCCCGCCTCTTTGCACCTCTTGGAAGTTTCGAGATAAAAGCTGCAGGGCGTCCTCCAACGGCATGTTACGATGTTCTGTTTTAATAATCATACATTTCAAGGTTCAGTTTCATGTACTCAGATGTGCCTACCAGAATTCAGGCTGTCTTTTAAAGTATTAGGTAACGCCCTTTTGCCTGAGTGCGCCACCCAAGTAATGGCTGAAATCAAAACTTTTTATTGTGTGCAACTCACCTTGTGGTAATCCATGAAGTATGGTAAGTGTTAAAGATCTATTTTCTTGATTTTGGGGCATTACTAGTATGGCGTAGAGGCAACCACGCGACGCGATATTCCCTAGCACTTTGCCGATCGGTACATCTTCCATAGGAAACAATAGATCTACTACAATTCCTAGTCTTTTGAGTCGACTTTCAATATACTCTGCATATTCTCTGAAATTATGAAACACTATTGTAGGGAAAATTACTCCACACTTTATATTAATTTTATTTCAACAAAATCTGGCTTGATATTTACTTATGAAAATCAATTACTATAAATAATGAATTGTGTAAAAAAGGCACTAGTACAACACCACTTACGTCAAAGTTTTAGAGACCACAATAATTTCACAGTCATTTCTCTCTGTAACGGGCAGTGCTCTAGGGTATTCAGATACTTGTTGAGGATAGCGCTCATAGCCACCACTTCTTTCTGACCACTCACCACCTAAATAGTAAAAGAGAGATATAAAATGGAAAGATAGAAGTAAATGTAACAACAGCATTAGGTAATGCAACTAACACAACAGTCTGGTCTTAGGTCTTCAATTCACATTTTACAGTATCATGCACAGGCTTTAATGCAATTTAAATAATGAGTTTTTAATATTGATGGGCTTACAGAACACTCACCTCGTCCTGCAACTGGAGATCGGTCGCGGAAGCCGGGAGTGGCCCGCCCGCGCACTCCTCGTCCTCGCGCCCTCATCACGCCGCGCCCGCGCGCCCCTCCGCGGCCCTCTGGCCACCCACCCTCATATTCTTCATCCCTGTAATCTTTGCAAAGATAAATACTTTGAACCAACATTAGAAATTGTGCCAAATTGGCATACAGCAATATACAGAACATTATTTTCTGCCAGATAACATAACATCATGCCTGTATTCCCCGAGGGGGTAGGATTCCGCCAGATATTATTATTAAAACACAGAACAGCAATTTTGATCATTGCATTGTTTTCTATCACACATAAATATAAATGACACATTTATTCATTTATAATATTATAAAGAAACTTACTTTGGTCTCCAATATAATTTCCAAAGCTGTCATATAATTCTTCATTCCCATCATCATTGGCTGCAGGTAACTTGTCTGTGATGGCTCCTGAAGATGGTATATCTTGTTGGTTCGACAATTCTGAATGCCTATGAAATTAACTTCTAATTAATTAATAGTTACAATATTATTGTAATAAAACCTTAAAATACCAGATCTGAATTACTGTGAGAGAATATTAAACATGTATTCCAATAACAATAATCTCCTGACCTAATATATAGACCTTATAATTATAGTCTTTCATGTTTGTCATAAATGGCAATGCCATATCATATGACCAGAGGGATATGATGCAGGACCAACAGCTTTACATGGGCTCTCAAGCAAATAGATTAATACAATCAGTTCTCTACCTTGAAACTCTTACTTTAAACAATGTTATGCAGGTTACCTTTTCTCTATAGTAAGATTTGTCTGTGCTGTTTTTACATTGAGACTTCTGCCTTGAAAGATACTTCCATTTCCTTTGATAATAGCTTCCTGAGCACTAGCCTCGTCTTCAAACTGTACAAATCCAAAGTTTCTGTTGATAACAATGCCGTTAATCTGACCGAATTGTATGAAGTGTTCGTATAGTTCATCCACAGTAGCCGATTCTATTAAACCGCCAACGTAAATACGGAGGTGGGACGTAGACCGGTCTTTCATAGCATGTCTATCTAGAGTTAGTTTATCTGAAAAGTTAGATGGTGTTACATACACGGAGTACAATGAAGATCTGTACATGTTTAGTAAGTACACAATTTCAGCACTGTTTATCAGATTAGAATAACAAATTTTAACTTAAACCTGGCCACAACTAAGTTAATTATTGGGCGTAAAATTGTTACACACGTATAAATAAATGTTCTGTGATATTTACCTGCCATTGTTAATATCGTAAACAATTTAAACTAGCCTCAAAAACACTGCTAAGTAAAATTCATTTATTTGACAAATAGACGCCAGTTCAAGAAGCCGCAAGTGTAAATTGTACAGTCAAAAAAAGGGGAGAGGGACATAATTTTGTTCTTTCATTCATTCCCCAAACTCAACGAGCTCAACAGTCCACAGATGCTTTACCACGAACTATTTAAATAGAGCCAGTGATGTGTCAAAACAAGTTCAAAACCTTGTATTATCATTGCAGCGATGCAGATGTGGCAAAACTATAAAGCTTAGAGATCAGTGATATTATGTTAATTTAGAGCATTTAACCAATTTAATTTTAGTTGAAATGCTCTAAGTATGTTAGAGGTATAGATGGTTAGTTCCACATGGTGGTACTTATTACAGTGAGTATTTCTTTGTCACGCGCCCTTTGTTCGTGATTTGGTCGTGCTTTTGCCTGTGGTCTTTGATTTAACTTCATGAAGTGCGTGTCGACTGTTATCTCGAATTGTAAGATGTTATTTGGTTTTGTTTTTAGTAACTAGACTTTAATCGACTAACATTATGTTAGATGTTAACAATCTAGACAAGTACACTTCACAGGCTCACACATTGACAGTTGACTGACACATGACAGTAGCCAGCAGTAGCCAGGGTACAGCAAGTTAAAAGTATGAATTTTATTTGAGGTTATAAGTCTGCTGGAAAAATCATAAATTAAATTCAGCCTAGTTATGTAATAGTAATGTTCGTTTATATCCAGTAGCTAAAAAATAAAATATTTCCAATTTTTTTCTGTACGTTATGTTAATTTTATATTTTGTATACATCCTGTAATTTCGTCCCTAGATCAGAAGTAAGTATTTACATTATTTATTAAAATATATGTGTTGCATTGTATTAACTTACAATAAAATATTATTGTAATAAATACTTTGGGATTACAGTATTTATAATACTTATCCATATATATAGGATTTATCCTAAGTTATAAATAATTTAGATATTATAACCTATATTAAAATATCACCCTGGTTCCGTTAAATGAATATGAATATAACTCTCTATTGTACTGATTGTAAACAAAATGTTGCTGTAAAACAGATAATGAAAATATTTAAATGTCTCAATTTGTTTTAGGTTTAATGATAATGGTGATCATAAGGTCATGAAACAACTCCTTTCAAAAGTTTCTAAATCATATCAAAATGCAATAAAAATTGCATTTAGTGGCAAGAATCTGTTTTACACCAATATCTGTATATCTATGGGAATATCGTCATGTGGAGACTTATTAGAACAGACATATGAAATTCATAGGAAAGAAATGGAACATTTGGATTTTAATCGCACAGGTCATATGGCATTTTCAGGAAGCACAGCTGGCTTTATATGCCACCATTGGTATCATATTTTAGATAAGATAATAATAGGCAAATCATTTGATATGGTTGTCAAAAAATTGATGCTTGATCAGTTCATCTGTTCCCCCATTATAATTTTGTCTTTCTTTGGAACAGTAGCTGTGTTTGAAGATAATCCTATAGAAAATTTTACTGAAGAAGTTCACAGTAAATTTTGGACTTTATATAAGGCTGAGTGGGTTGTGTGGCCACCTGCACAGCTTATTAACTTTTATCTTTTACCAACTAAATACAGGGTTGTATATGATAATATAATATCTTTGGGCTATGATGTTTATACTTCTCAGGTAAAGCATGATAAATCTCTGAAGCATGCAAAAGAAAACCCAAATGTTAAAAAAGCGAATAGTACTATTATATCAGCCTAAGATAAAATAAGTTAAGTAACATTTGAAATAACTGAAGTGTTAATTTTACTTTTTATAAATAATGTACTCAATACTGTATTAATAAATTATAAAGTAATAAATACAGTATCCTTAACCCTGAAATGCCTTTGACTTGTAGACTATGCTGTAGATTATATTGTAGTAAACCTCCATATTTTATTCACTTTAGCATTAAAAGTGTGTTCCTGTTGTCTATGAACATGATGATATTTAATAGTACTTCACTTAGGTTCAGCTTATTTACCATAGTATGAAGACCCACATTTGAGACTTCTCATTAATTTTCACCTAAAGGATTTAATTGTGTCCTCACAACATCAACAACTGATGTAAAGATCTAAATTTTATTTGAGTAACTAGTACCTGTGTCTGGTTTACTGAACCCCTAGGTTTTGAGGTCATTGGCCCCTGCACTCTAAATTTTACCAGTCTGCTACAATATTAACTGACTGAAAGTGAATAAAAATTCAACAAGTCTTTAGATTTATGTCTTACAGTTGTACCTATAACAGTCATTTTAAGGTGTAGAGATCTGTATGGGGTCTTTACCCATAGTTACTTTGGCAGACAGATGTAGGTTGCGATGTCAGGTCCTATAATCAGGCTACGTAAATTATATAAGTACGAATCTTGAAACTCTTATCAGCAGCATAATATTATTCTTTGTCGCAAGATAGTCGATAGTAGGACAAATATAGTTCGAGGCTACTTATTGTAAGTACTTACAGTCATCGCTAATATGCGACGTTTACATCTCGTGATCTGCGAAGCGAGTGTTGCTGGGCTTACGTCCCGCTGATCGCATGAGGCTATTATACCTAGTTATATTTTTTTTCCTTTTATACTCTAGTCTTATATAATAAAAGGAAAATTATCTAGTATTTACTAATTTTGGTACCTACTTTATTCATTAAACCGAGTGGCCGATGTCATTAAAATATCTAGTAGGCTCGCGTTATGGCCGAAACTTGAACAATACATACCTACGTCTCAAATCGCTTATTTGCACGAATAAGGTGACAAACTTGTGTTACAATATTATGAGTAAATGTTCGTCATGTTCCCTACATGGTATGCAAAATTTAAAGCATTTAGATTTTTACTAGCATTAAAATAACTTCAATATCGGTAGAAGATAGATGGATTATTTGTATTAAACAAAACGAACGATTAAATAGAAATGGTTTTAATTTCAGATAATGCAAGTACTCGGCGTGACATGGAGAAGGTTAGCAGCAAATGTACGGAAATCTAGTTCAATGTCTCAGTTCCGAAGACTGGTCAAAGTGGCTTTTAGTGATAAATTTTTGATTTACACGAACATATCAATATCAATAAGCCTATCGTCGGTCGGCGATCTTATAGAACAGACTTATGAAATATACACTAAGGAACAAGATAAGTACGATGCAAAGAGGTGCGCGCATATGGCTTTCTCAGGAGCTGCAGTGGGTGTCTTATGCCACCACTGGTATAAAGTATTAGACAAGTTTATAGTGGGGAAAACCGTAGACATGGTTATTAAGAAATTGGTGCTTGATCAATTGATATTTTCACCGATTATGATAATAACGTTTTTTGGAAGTGTGGCCTTATTTGAAGATGATCCCGTAGACAATTTTAAAGAAGAAGTTAAGGACAAGTTCGTTACGTTATACCGAGCAGAGTGGATGGTGTGGCCGCCGGCACAAATCATCAATTTCTATTACTTACCGACTAGATTTCGAGTTTTATACGATAACACTATATCACTAGGTTATGACATTTATACTTCTCAGGTAAAGCATAGTAAAACTAAAACGCCGCACGTTAAGCCAGAAGCTTTAACAAAGGGAAACATTACATCTTGACGAAGGTTTTATTAGGATATTACTCAATTACTTTTACATAATAATTTAGCAAATTTAAGTTTAATGAAATAGTTTTATAATGGCACTTATTGTCTACTTAATTGTTACATTAGTCACATTGTAACATTGAATCGGTTATGTTCTTTACCTCGACGTAAGCTTTGCTGTGATAAAACGTTTACCTACGTACAAAAATAGGTATTTATACTATTATTGTTATTATGCGAAATATACTTAAATAGGCATATTTTTGTTTTATATTTATTAGATACTTATACCAAATACATAAGTTTTATTATAGAATGATCAGAAAAATGCAGTTTTCTTTACTGACCTAAATAAGAGTGTGTTGTAGTAGAAACTGACTACCGTCATAGTATTAAATCTGTTAGGGTTCTAAGAGCAAGAAATTTTAATGGCATTGAACTGTTCCGTGTTTATCATTGATATAGGTATCTAATCTGCAACACGTTCGTAGTAATTCTAATCAAAGTCTACTGGTCTATGTGTCTAATTTGGAGTCATAAAAGCCTCTTCCATTTGAGAGCTTCTTTTACTCGCTCTTAGATTGCTTATGACGCTTCGAACAACGGAATCCTCGTAAATTCGCTCTGGCCAAGACTCTGATTGTGTTTTGTTTCCAGTAACATCTTGTAAGGTCCTAGGTATTCGGCTGGATCTTGGAGTGTTTCGGTGAGAAATAAACGACCTGCCACGTGTGTTCTCCTTGAGTCCAAGCAGTGACGTCAGCAGCTTGTCAAGAGCTGCAATGTCGTCGCCATTGGTAGGTTTCCGAGCTGACGGTGTGCTCACACCAGAGTTCAACTGACTTGACAATATCGAGGCAGGAGTCCTCGAAAGGCCAATAGAGTGGATGATCTGTATAAAGGAGTTATCAATTTTATAGCAGTTCTTAAAGTCAGTCTATATTATATATTCTAAAGACAAATCTAGTTTAAGACAAATTTAATTAAAATACAGGTATCTAAATATCATCAAATCAGGAACAATCTTAGAAGGTCAACTGATAAATTAATTTCATTTCAATTTATTTGGAAGGTAAATATCAGATTTTTTATATCAAGATGGTAAACGATTACCTCGTCCGCGTTGTGACTCTGATAACTCATTCTTTTCACTTTCCTATACGTCTCATCATCTAATGCTTCTTCTACGGCAGCTTCCAACCTTTCCTTTATTTCTTCATCAGTTTCATGATTGAGGTTTTCTAATACCAATCTAAAGAATATAGGTTTAGTTTTATTATAAAGGTAATATTAAAGAAAGTTGCTTTTAAAATAAAGGATATGAATGCTTAGCTGCAGCTTAGATGGATAGGTGAAACAATTCATTTATAACCTAAACTTAAAAAACAGAATAATAATTACGATGGCACCTCCTTATACAAATCTTAATTAGGAATTAACAACGCAATACCTGTGAATATAAATGATCAAGAATTTTGAATGTATCTAAATGCATGTTATCCGGTCGGTGGAAAACTGCCAATAATATTATTGCGCAGATTTAATACCTACCTAACGTAAGTAATTATTATTCTTGCATTATGCCACAATATTATGGAGTACCATTTATTTAATTTGGCTTCAAATTTTAAACCCACTATCTCACGTTCGTCGTTAACTATTATGATCTGCCAGTCGGGTGGAGACATACTGACATGCGGTGAGTCGATGAGACGACTGGCTCAATATGCGGTCTGACTTGCCGAGGATGCAGTGAATTCTTTACCCTAACCCAAACTCATAAGGTCCGAAACTCGTTTAAGAATAATATACTTCTTACTCAGTTCGCTCATCATCTTCGGCCTTATGTAAGTTAGCTCGATTGGCCTCCCGGGCAACTTTTATGTCCTGCTCCCAAAATCGTCTTAAATCTGGACTGGAAGTGTACGGTGCTGCTACCTCCTTGATTTTGAGGAATATTATGGCAGTTATGAATATGCAAATCACGTTTACTATTGTAAGACAGCAACTTACGATACCTGAAAGAAATGGCATACAATTTGTGTCCTGAATGTAATCAGCAATCGTGATTTATTTAGGGTGATAATCTGTTACATAACAGGGCACACTGTCCGTCCGTCTAACACGGAGCAAATATCTAAGTCAGCACTTACAATTCTTGCATATTGACATTGTGTAGCCGACACACATCCTGTATTGTCAGTACCAACCCATATCTTACCGTTGTGTGCGTGTGTGTAGCCAATCGCTTCTTGGACTAGCTTATGTTGTTCTTACGCAGTGGGCAAGATGAAGGGAAAAGGGTCTATTTTATATATTTACCATTTACAGCAAATTCAATAGGAAGATAATCGTGATACAGAGGTTGATAGGACGAGTTGCCCGTGTAAGCTTCCCCTTTTAAATGAGGAATTTTGGATCCAGGATATAGTAGCCATATGCAAGCTAGTGCCCAGTATAACCCCTGAAAAAGAAAAGTGAACTTATACTTACTTAACATGGTTAAATTTGTATTTTGTACCTGTCGTATATTTACTTACACAGTTCACCACAGGTGGCAATAATGAAGCTGAAATAGCAATACCAATAAGTGGACCGGCACTGCCTTGCAGTAAAGCCAGAGCAACACCTGTGCCTGAAGTAAGGGCCCAGAGCACGCCCATCCATAGAGATCGAACATTACCTCTAAAACAAAAATACGTCTTAACGAATGCTAGAAGTTTTGTACTCATTTATGTTACCAACTTAAAGGCAATTCTAGACTAGGAATCCATTCATTCCTATGCATACGAACGGGCAAGAAACTACATATTTTTCTTGAGTGTTTTTTTTTTCAAGAAAACTGCGCACTATTAAAATAAGTAGACTACCTTCTTACCGGCCTTTCATCTCCTCTGTGGGCCAGTCCCCGAATCCCCAAGGCATCTCAGTCGTTCCCAATATCAGTCCAAATATGAATCCAAATAGTAGAGACACTAACATTCCTAATATCAAACTCTCAAAGCCACTTTTCACCAGACTCCTGTCTGATATAATGGTGCCGAAAGTGATGGACATAACTGGTCCCATTAGTGGAGAAACCAACATGGCTGCTACAATATTCGAAGCATTATTTTCCACTAAACCCAATGCAGCAAGAGAACTGAAACAAATTCGTGCGTTAGGTTTTGGAGATCCTATAAAATAAACAGTTTCCTAGAATACGGAAAGAAAACGCTGAAAACGCTACAGGATCAAGGACATCTCTTACATTAAATACTTTAAAATAATAGGTGTTTTTAATCTTGCTTTTAATAAACATCTGAGACCATTATGGACTAAGATCTTTCACCTCCATACCTAATTGTGATACACCATAACTATGATCAAATTCTTTGATAAATCCAATTTCATAACATTGTACCATTTGCGACTTACTCTGCTGTGATAATGAGTGTAAGATAGTCGAAGGACAGCTCTCCGCCGCCCCGCACACCGTCCACCACTTGTTTGACCGTCAGTTTAGATCTGATCGATTCTACGAAGTTGCGCCAACGTGTTGCGTCCTCAGACTTTCGCCTGAAAGCAAAGATAATCCTCTGACACCTACTCCTGTTTATGTAATCGGAAAATGTTGACGTATTTTAGTCGAATATAACTTCTACTTTTATTCGTAAGTAGAAAGTAAAGTATTTTTAATTATTACTTATTCCTTAATGAGAGTTGTGACTTACAGTACTGTGTCATCATTGATCTCTTCATTTGCAACAGCTGAGTGGACCACGCTACATGGAAGCACGCTGCAACACATGTTTTATTTAATTTTAGGTATCAGTAAGTATGCATTATATAAAGTCTGCAAAATCAAACTTAGTCGTTGCAAAGACTTTCGTAAGATTTTCTTGAAACAAACGAAAACATACCAATGCCTCCATATTTTTTTAACGTATTCAAGAAAATCTTACGAAAGTCTTTGCAACGACTAAGTTTGATTTTGCAGACTTTGTTTTAAATCCTGGGTATATTATAGACCGATTAGATCACGAAATATTTGCACCGTCCAGAGATCGAATACGGCAACTTTACGCAGTATCTATTTTAACCACTAAACTACTGCGCCAATAGCATAGTCAAACTACAGTAGATACAATTGTATAGATAAGTATTTTTGTAAGAAATAATTGCAAGTAAACCAATGGGAAACTAAAGTATGGTAGACGTAATTGATCAAGTAGGACATGAATGGTCTACCCCTAGGGGTCAATGACCACGCTCGTTTACCTGACAATAGATTTGCATCGCACCCCAATCCCGAGCTGCGTGAGACAGTGGAGCATTGTCTCGCATTGATCGCCAGTTGGCAATGGGAATATTATCTCGAAATAGTTGCCAGCTTTGTCACTTATCCAAACAACGTGCTCCACGTGTAGTTTGCGAAGTAACTCTTGTAAAATCTGCACAAATATTTTACACTTTTAATACTGCCTGTACTGCTGGTACAGTCGTGTTACAAAAGGTTTAGAAAAGTCACTTCAATTATTTTTCATTTTTCTTTTTAGTAAAACGTCGCCCCACACAACGAATGTCTCGTGTATCGTAGGTGTGTTTCACAAACATGACATATCATCAAAACCCAGACTTGGAACAAACATCTGCGGAACAAAAAATGTTTTATTCCGTGCGGTAAATGAATCCGCACCCCTTAGCGCAGTAGTGAGCTTGCTTAGCCACTGCGCCAATCAGTTGTTAAACACTATAAATCTAGTGATGAATTCACTCCCTAAAAATACTTCAATTATTTCAGAAGCTTATTAATATATAATTATAATGTTGATAAATTTTTGGCAACATGACAGTGGTTTACTATAGCTATGTAATTCGATACTAATACTTGAATACTTACATTTTCCATTGTAAACACTTCATCTGTTTCGTTGATATTTTCCAACGGTTGACTGAAGCCATCATTATAGTATTGTGTTAAATGTATGGGAATGCTCCTAGACTTTTTATTTCTCAATTCGACAGCCAGTCGGGCAGGCTTTAGTGTATCATCAACTGGTATTAAATCTTTCGGTTTTCCGAAACGTAGGATGTGTTCGTAGTTGCTTGAAGGTATGTAGACGACAAAAATCACTCCGGAAGGCATCTCAGCTACTTCTGAAGATGTGAATAGTAACTGAAGGCGTCTTACTGCCTACGGAACAACGTGAGGCGATTATCGTGTAAGTGATACTTAATTAAAGCCTCGGTAAAACAATTAGAGCGTCGCGGCGTAACGATGTGACGTCGTATTAGATTAGTTACCTACAGGCTACATACCTTATGTAAGTAGACGTGTTAAAGCCGCAATAATTTATCATGTTTGATCGTCGTTTGTAATTTAATGAAGTCAGTATGGATACCAGGAGAGGTTTAACATAACATAACATCACGCCGTATTCCCCGATGGGGTAGGCAGCGGTGCACATATAGGTGGTAGTAGTACACCCACATATCGGTAAAACGGGTGAGCCTATTGCCATCAACCGGGTACAAATCCAGACTCAGTGCTGCTACTGAGAATATCTAATGAAAAAATCCAATAACACTTGCCCGACCTTGGATTAGAACCTAGGACCTCGTGCTCAGCAGTCGCTTAGTGAGCACTAGACCAAAGAGCCAGTCATTGAAAGCAAGTTATTAAAAAAAGAGTAGTACAAAAATAACTTAACAATCGGTTTAGTTTGTAAAAATGGTTTATTTTAAATAAATCATATAAAATGGATACAAAATTACTAAAGGGATTTTTCATTGCACAATAATTTTCTAAGTACCTACAATATCACAACTTAAACATCAAATGTCTTTCTTCCTATATCACACTTTTTTGGGTCGACAGTAAAACTTAGTGAAGGTTCTATGGTGGGACGTGTTAACTCTGGTGTTTCATTCGTCGAGAACCCTAAGTTATAATAGCTGTGACGTTTAGTTTCTTCTGTATTTGGTCCTGAAACTGTTTCAATGTTATAATCATTGCTTTCGTCTGTATTGTGAACATTGTCTCCTTTGGGATCATCCTCAGGTTGGATTTTGAGGTCCGTATTTGTTTCTCCGTCTAGTGGAACGTAGATGTCTCCTAGACTGTAAAAAACAGATACCATTTTACTAACAGATATTTATGTATAGGTAGGATTGAATTGCCGCAGTGCATAATTGGTAGGAATCAGCGGTTACTTATTTATTTTATTTATGCACTCATTATAACAGAGTGACTACAAATTTCGGGCTAAGTTATAAAATAAGGATATGTGGTCACTTAAAGCAAATTCATTAATTACGGAAGACTATTTTTGCTTCCTTTTGACCCCCCCCCCCCCTATATAAGAAAAAATACGAATAGTTTCATCCCCTCCTTCTATTCAATATTTATTACGTACGAATTTGAACAAAAAAATGTTTATTGCATTTTGGTAGTAATAAACTTTGGTTTTGGTTTGATTGTGGAATTTTGTGATCCGTATATACTATCAAGACTCCCACCCCCTTGTAAAAAAAAAATAAGACATGGTCGACCCCCTCCCCTCTAAATCGACTTACGTAATAAACTAATGGCCCTTTGCTTACAAAATATTTGACTACCATACCAAATAAAGTCTACAACAAAATCTACGTAGCCCTGGTACTTATTATTATAATACTGGCCACTAAAATATGTTTTGGAGAAGGGCCAGATTAGAATCATTATAAAGCGACGCGATGAAGAATGTGATGAGAGTGAATGAAGTGAAAGCGGTATGTCATGATCGTGGCAAGTGAACAATTATAGTCTCTACCTATTCCCCTGGGAAACAAACTTGTCTATGTACTTTTACGTACGTCGTACATGTGGATATCTAAGTATATACTGTTATAATAGTTCGCAGTGGAAAGTTAGGTTTAGTAAATTGTTAACATTGTCATGTTATTAAAATATTGGCTTTGAAAAGAGTTGGTAGATTCAGCAAACAATTGTCCTTTAAAAATAATCGGATTAAAGCATAACAGTTTTGAACTTAATTAAGCCGTTATAGTAGTATGAATTGTATCTATAGATTGCGTTTATAAAAACATAGAACAAACACATTGAAAAACTTCTTAGTTCGTTATCGAACTACGGAATCCCTTTAAGCCACATTCTAGGCCCGGGGCATGTAGTCTAGACCTAAAATTATTACTACTAAGAAAATATGGAAAGTTACAAATGCTTTTCCAATATAGGCTACACTTCTACCAGAATAAGCACCCAAAACTTAGAATTACACGGTTATAAAATAATTTTAGAGGGTAGATATTTACCGTGCACTATGACAGAATGCCTCAACATTTTGAGCTCTGAGTCGTTTTATGAGCGTCGGTCGTCGACGATACGTTATGGTGTCACTGTGCACTAGTTCAGGAGACAGACTGCTATCATGTTTTTCAGTCGGTGCTTGTTTTTCCCTGGTTTCCGATTTACTGTCATACCATTTGCTAAAAGTAAAAGTTTATTAGGGACTTCAAATTCTTTGTAATAAAGTCTTAGATAATTGTCCAATTATAAATTGGTATACCTACATCTGATGTCAAAATGAGGGTTAATTTTTCGGTTGATTTTGCTTGGATGAAGTTTACTAGTTAATTAAGCTAATTTGCAGCTAGTTGAGAATGAAAAATCTGGTTATTTAATATTACTATTACTACTTACGTGTATGCATCCCAATTCAAGTCTTTATTTTGTTTGGTTGCTTGAAGACGATTTCTTTTTGCCTTCCACCATGATATATCTTTTTTGTCTAAAGGACTCACTTCTTTTACCTGTCAATAAGAAAATGCTTTATCAACATAATAATCAGTGGTAAATAATATGGGGGACTGGAATTTTGCACCTTTTATATTACCTCTATGGAATTTAAATATATAATAGGTAGATAAAGTACACTTCATTATTTTGTGGACATATTGGGTCGTCAGCAATAACATATAACAAAAAAATACTTAAAAAATATATAATTTTATATAAATATTTTATATTATATGTATCAGCCCCATGATAAACTTCATCTAATTTAATCTTAATACCTTATACACAGCTACTCCCGCAAGGAATATGCACACGATGTTGACCAGCGTGAGGCAGAGGGAGGCGGTGCCCAGCATCGCCAGCTCAGCCGGCTGCACCACGAGCCAGCGCAGCTCCTGCGACTTCACCATCAGCCGGGTCAGCGCCATCGCCCACAACAAACCCTGTAGGGCAAACTCTAAATATACACCAATACCTATAGGTCCTTAAATCGTAAAATAGAAAGCTGCTTTTGATCTAAAACCTATTTTTATGAACACCATCTTTTGAAAAATTTAATTTGTTTTTTCGCAGATCTTAACGCAATGTATTATTAAAAACGGTTATTACGAATAAAGTACGTTTTTGTTTCTTCAATGTATCGATCGAAGTACTCAATAATGTATGTGTATGGTCTCTATTCTCCATGTCAGTCATCTCATGCCAGTCTCAGCAAGGTCGATAGTCCAGGGTAAAGCCCGGTAAGGGTAGGCAGGGTAAGGTCAATTGTTATAGCATGTTTTAAATTACATTGATCTGTCTTTTACTTAGTTAAAAGTATAGTCATTTTTCTAAAATAGACAGGTTTTCAAATTAATAAAAATCTTGAGACACAGAGTGCGCCTAGCACGTGGCGTGGGCGCGGCATATTATACCTACTCATAATAATAATGTTCTCATACAACACGCAAACTACAGAAAAAAAAACACTTGAAAGACTGTGTTTGATTTGATCCTGAACGTATCTACACTCTAGGGGTTCCCCCCACGCTTTTGATGGCAGGTTCACAGTTAAGCTTTATAATGTCACGTCTAAAATATTTTGGTAACTTGGGAATATATTTATTTTCATCACTTTTCGAAGCTCTTGATATAGAAAATCTCTTGAAATAAACTGTTTGTTGTGGAATTATTATTAAACATCTAATTTTACTTTACGTTGGTGAACCGTTATATCTAGCAAATTGATTTAACATTATTTATGGATGAAAAATCAGAGTATATGCCATAAAAACTTCAGCGTATTCCAATAAGAAGCGATATGCGAGGATTCATACATACATACATACATAAAGTCACGCCTGTTTCCCTGAGGGGTAGGCAGAGACCACGGATTTCCATTTGCTACGATCCTGGCATACTTCTTTTGCTTCATTCACACGCATCACATTCCTCATACACGCTCTTCGGTTGAGGGTACTCCTCACTTGCCCTTTTTGCAGAACATCTCCGATTTGGTCTAGGTATGTTCGCCTAGGTCTTCCCCTTTCCGATACTCCACTAACACTCGCCTCATATATTCGTTTTGTCATTCTTCTTTCATCCATCCTTTCTACATGCCCAAACCATCTAAGCATATTCTTCTCAATTTTTGTGATTACATCTTCATTCACTCCGCACCGCTCTCTTATCATCTTATTTTCCACTCTATCACTCAAAGTCAGACCACACATACTTCTCAAAGCCCGCATCTCTACTGCATTAATGCGGCTTTGGTGTTTCTTCTGCCATACCCAACTTTCACTACCATACATAAGAGTCGGCACTAACACTCCTCTATGCACGGCCAGACGAGCGTTTTTCGACACCCTCTGGGTGGTCATAAAGGAGTGCAGTGCCCCATTCACTTGATTTCCCAATGCGAGGATTCCATTCGTATTAATGATATTTCCCTTTGGTTTTGCGAGATTTTGATCTAATATTCTAAGTCTAAGAATGTTGGAAATATTGTATAGCACAGGTGACACAACATAACTTCATACAATCACGCCTTATACACCTACTCGAAGGGAAGCAAAAATGTCAAGATGTATGATACATCAATAAAATTATGTGTTAACACCATGGTCATTGTATGAAGGGCTTGATAAACTTTGTGTAGATATTTTGACGACCTGATTGGCGCAGTGTTTAAGCGATTGGACTGCTGCTCTAGAAGTTGCGGGTTCGATTGCCACTCGGAAAATTTGAGCGATCGCGCAGATGTTTGTCCCGAGTTTGGGTGTTTGTGTATGTGATGTTTCGTGTATGAGAAACGCAACGACACAGGAGAAATTCCTAGTGTGGGTCGACGACATTCCCAATGTAATAGGGGGCAAGCCTATTGCCATCAACCAGGCAAAAATCCAGACTTCATGCTGCTACTAAAAATTACCTAATGGAAAAACCCAACACTTTGAACGACCCAGGATTCAAACCCAGGTCCTCAAGCTCAACTCAGCAGTCGCGCTTAACGACTACTAGACCAATGCAGTCATATATTTAGAAAAAAGTGTTTCTTATAAGTTTAGTCTGTTTGCACCTTACTGTCCATGTTTACAGCTTATCAGCTCAGAAGACATTTAAGAAACAGCATTAAATCTGGCGTTAAGGACGACTTTTCATATCCCCCATTTTTCATCTTCCTCTCTCTATAATTATATTTGAAAAATCTATTTTT
This sequence comes from Abrostola triplasia, assembly GCA_946251915.1. Taxonomy (NCBI): domain Eukaryota; kingdom Metazoa; phylum Arthropoda; class Insecta; order Lepidoptera; family Noctuidae; genus Abrostola; species Abrostola triplasia. The sequence continues at coordinate 8,080,495 of OX276433.1, forward strand.
GTAACCACCCACTGGCTCAGTAAGTACGAATTGAGTTATCGCGATTTACATCCATGAGATAGGTAATACATTTAGTCCCCTTCACGTTCACGGGAGGCGAGCGTTATAAGCTTTTAATTACATTAGCCTGTAACTGTGGACTATAGCTCGACACGTCAGCTAGTCGCGGCTGGAAAATTTTGTAAAAATATTTAAGCCGCGATTTATTAAAATAATTCTCATGAAATGTCCTCAAATGATTGGATCGGTATTCCTCCTGAAAAACGCATGTAATTTTGTAGGTTGACCCCTGAGTCTAAGAACTTTAGTCTTATTCTTCTTTGTATGTCATAGGCTGATTGTTACAGGTCATGTCTTGATATAAAGATTGGACCCTCAATTAAGATCATGTGTTCTTCATACGTAGGTATGACCACTGGTGGAGGGAAGGGAAAGAGTGGAAATCTTAACGCAAATGCTGTAAGACTTGCCGACATTAAAGACCTTAGTAGAATTCATTAAATCATACTCACAGCATTAACTGCAGGAGGTAGCAGTGATGCGGATATAGCGACGCCCACCAGGGACGCTGTGTATTCGCCGAGCACAGCTAAGGCCACACCGGCACCGCTTGGAATGGCCACCAGAATGCCAACCCATAGGGAACGGTACTCACATCTTGAAATAGAAGAAAAAAATATAAAAAGAAAATATAGTCTAGGTAATTCATGCCCTTTGTGTTAACTTTTAACATGGTTTGTTGTCCCCGCGTAAATACATCTTCCTGATATAACCGTCTAATTGTCTGGCCCTCAGTTAGCGACGTTCGAAGACAAATTATAATATAGAGCGTCCAATTGTTCAAAACGTGGTGATAATGAGGTGACATGCGGTAAACAATTGACGGCTACGACGGCGTATGTCAATTATTTTAATGGTCTTCTTTAATAAAGAATGTTTGTGTCTTGAAAGCAAAGTGAAAGGTCGATTTTATGACGTTAGGAAAGCTTGAAACTTGCTACAGACCATGTTTATCCTATAGATGGGCACAGGGTCTGCTAGTTTTCCAACTAAACCTCATCTTTGCGATTTCTGACCGTTTGCAGGTACACGACTACATTTTAATTTACTCAGCAGCAGAAAGTTTGTAGACCATTGCATAAAATACAAAAGAGTCAATAACTGCATTCTGTTTCAGATAAAGCTTCAGTAGAAGTCCAACGTGTCCTTAAAAAAACATGTAACTATAACGAACCTTGATATCATTTCATATGTGGGCCAATCTTCCACTACTCCATATCGCTCATCGATAGCGCAGATGGCGAGTCCAAACAGGAAGCCGATGACGAGTGATAGGAATAGGCCCAGGAACTCGTTCTTTACCCCCATGAGCTGTAGAGAGCGGTCCCGCACGGCTGTGCCCAATGTGCCAGCTGTTATTGGACCCTGGTAAAGATGGAAAACATGTTATTGACTAGACATGACATTATATTGATGCTTACCTCACAAAAAATATAAATATCTAAAAGTTGCACAACTAAACTATGAAAAGGTATAGAGTGGTGGCAAGATAAGCTCCTGACTAGCCTGTTTTACTAGGTATATATATATTTAGGCTTTATAGGTCCTAGCTTCGTTAAGTTTATAAATAATTTGATTATCTCTTTTTTTCTTGCTTACCATGAGCGGAGATATCAGCATACTAGCAACAAGAATAACAGTGGAGTTCTCAATGAGCCCGATGGCTGCGACGAAAGCTGCCACCAGCAACATGAACAGCCAGTCGAAGGTGAGAGCTGCGTCAGCGCGCACGTCATGCAGTACCTGCGCGAGGTTCGTGCGCGCGCGCACCGATGATGAGAACCGAGACCACGCTGTGTTGGTTGCACTGAAATTCAGAGTAAAATACGTTACGGAAGTAACTTTATATGAATTCACGATTAGTAGGTAAACCCACTTCTTTTTTTTTTATCTAAAGCTAACCAAGCCGGCAGACGTCTTCCTGAAAGCGATTCTAGGTCAATGTATTTTATAAAATACATGTAGGTAGGCATCCACCCCAGACTAATAAAATAGTACCACGTAGTAAACGTCACTCTGTTCTATTTAACAGGGGTGATATTAGCTGACTACTAACTATAAAACTCAGCTGCTACGAGATGCGTCGCTACTGCAGCATACTATAAAAACTTCGGTTCAATATTGGTAGGCAATAGGTGTAATTACTATTAGTCGGGTGATAGTCTAAAGTACCTAATGACGGTAGATTAGTTAGAGATATATAAATAAGAAATTGCTTGAGTTTTGACCTCTTTTGGCCTTAATAAGTGCCACCACTTTGTAATTGACTATGCTGAGTAGTTGATCCTGGGACAGATGCAAGGAAAGCGCTCCAGGGACGGAATTCCAACACGATGGTGTAAAAGCATTATAAAGGCAACTGGAGAAACTCTACCGATCTATTGAACTTGCGCAGGACAAAGGCAAATGGAGACAAATGATATAATTTCTTCACGATCCTTATTAGTTAGGGGACGACAAAGAAGAAGATGCATAGTAACTGGTTACTAAGTACGTTGTGTACAATTAGGTATGATAGGTACCTATACAATAAAGCATAGGTACATCTTTGAGTTTAATGATGTCCAGGATTAAAAAATCTTGACGTTCTTCGTGCGTGTGATTGATGTCACCTTGAGAAGCGTCTTTAATTTGTGTGTTAGATTAGTAATCAACAGAAACCATTTATTCAATTCAATGCAATGTTTTTTCATTTACGTAGACCATTTAGAAGCGCTATAAATAGTCTAGATCTAATCTCTTGGCTTTATTAGTCACGTCTAAGATGAGAACAGAACTCCACAGTTTTTGTATGGAACTTAGAATCGTGTAACTCTTTATTCCCTTTATTGACAAAAAAAACAACTTTAAACCATGGATTAAACTAAACCTCTCACTGACGTTTGCCAAAGAATAGAGATGTCAAAAGATATAAGGAGGGTTTAAGTTAAGACAGGTATTGTTCTCGCTTATAAATAAGATAATACTTACTCTTCTTGTGTATATCCTGATTCTGATGCGACAGAGCTGTGATCGTCGTTAGATTTGTAGTACAAGGCACAAGGGAGGACGCTGACCGACGACTGGTGCCGTGACCCTATCCCGAAGGTTTTTAGCACTTGTATTAACTCCTCACTTAAATTTCCAGACTCCAGCGAGAATATCACCTGAAATAGTTTTAAATATGGAAATTAAACGACAGAGAAAACCTCTTAAAGATACACTAAAATGAACCGACTACAGATTAAAAATCATATTACAAAAAGTTAGTTCTGTAATTCAGAAATAGGTATACCTAATCATAATATCCTCTCGGCCAAATAAAATAATCGGATCTGGTATCTAACGTTTTTAGACTGAAACTAGAGGTTAGTGATAGACTGACTCTCCGACTTTACTAATAAAAGCATATCCGATTCCCATTCCAGGGCAAATATTAGTATAGCCTTGTGCTGTTTGTTCCGAGACTAGATATTTAATATGTCGACAGTTAATGGTCAAGCAATACAGACAAGCTTTGAGATGGATGCCATTTATTTAACTAGACTGCAAATGATAAATCTGAAATTCCAATAAAGTTCACAATACAACATCTTTCATTGTATCTATTATTGTTTATATAATTTCTTCTTGTAAACAATAAAGGATGAATAATAAATACTTTGATCTCACTTTGGATTTCAATGGGAGTATAAAATAAAATTGGTGTTAAGTCCTATTGTATGCTTCTATGTACGAGCCAAAACAAAGCGCTTTGGGTAACATACAACAGTTTGAATGGCCGCCGCATCACTTAATGTGCAGTTATGACTGATGACTAAGATCCATATCTGGCTAACAGTCCTACTCAATGTGAGGAAGTTCATTAATGTGTGTGGCAGCTATTAACGAACATATCTGGGTCAAAGATTCCAATGTTTGATCGTTTATGTGTAGGTGACATTAAAAAAGGAGATTCGCCTGTTTCCCCAAACGGCAAAAGTGTACTTCGGTGTAATGCATTTCTTTTTATCCTAATTAGTAATGTAGGTTTTAAAGAATTATTAATAAGCTTGAGGTTTTCAGTCACGTGTCGTGTATATACCCATGTTTGCAAAATATGTATTATTTTGCAAATACTCTCCTCCTTCTCGCATCGTATTCCTTATTGCTGAGGGTCCTGATCCCCTGAATATGGAGCAATCTTTTTCTTAACTACCACCTGTTCCTGTCTTTGCATATTACCTTATCACGTCTTTTTAAAGATTAGCGGTGATCTCCTTTTTCAGGACGTTATACATTGCCAATGATTATTTATCAGGCGCACAGCGGGTTATTCTCTTCTTACGATTTACTTTATGTTGACGGAAAGCAACTAAATATTTATAGATATCTGTCCTACGACAGATATATTGATAATAATAATAAACAAAATCCTTTAATATTAGTTACTGATACCGGAACTAGGCTAAGTTAATAGCCCATATGTCAGGTATAATTTCCCCTTAATTTAGAAAATTAGTTCATAAAGATAGCAAAGTATGTAATCACATAGTACCATGAAAAAAAAGAATATAAAAAATAATTGTGATTTGTTGTTGTATAATCATCATTATATTTGAATGACAACCACTGAGTAGTAAAGTAAACAATCAGTAGGAAGTATTGTCCTAATCACTACAATCACCACGCTTGACAAACGATGCTGTGACCCGAGCCGGTGCACACCTGATTGTCTCGTAATCTTTCATCTTCCTCATTAACATGCCTTTGCTGTTCTTTTTAGGACTAATTTTATAAGCTTTAGGGAAGGTTCATATCTGACGGAACATGCGTCGCGTATTATCGGTCGCGTAACGCCAGAACAGACAAATGTATAGAAAAACACTTGACCGTTCACACTCAACCGATGATACGTTAGTGCGTTAAGCTTGACGCGTTACGTGACCGATAATACGCGACGCATGTTCCGTCAGATATGAACCTTCCCTTAGAGTTAATATTCACAGGCTGACTGAAAATGTATTCGTGTAATATGACGATTACCTGCCAAATTTTGTCGTCCTTTGTAGAGTTCCATGCTGCATTTTTGATGTCAAGCCTCGCAAGAACTTCTGACAGAATCTGAAAGTGAAGCATTAATAAATTTTAGTGAGGGTTAAAATATGAGGCTTGTCCCGACTTAATGAAAGGTAGGAGATGATAAATTGTAAGGATAAACTGCAAGAAATATGTATTTTCAACAGACCACAACCGTAGCATAAATAACTTATATTTCGCTACATTTTGCCACGCAATTTTCAACTCTATTTTGTGCGCAATTAGATTATAGCGTATACTAACTCCTGGTATTCAACGTTTAACATTACTTGTTACCCTGAAGGCATAAGCAGACGTGTTGCTTGTTGTTGCACGGATACATTTCTCCGACCACACAATCCTTATGGACTTACTTGCTAATGTGTATATATGGAAGGACATTTGTTTATAGACAGCATATTGTACCTAAGTATAACAGAAATAGCTCAAGTCGCTATATACGCTAGTTAGGTCGTACTTAGATTAAAATATAGGCGAATCACACCAACATTACCTACGTTTTATCTGTAGATACTTATAAGGAGTTTAAATAATTGATTTAGGGTCAGCACAGAGGCGAGGATTTTTTAAGACACTCGAAAATAAACTTTAAAGCTATTACTATAAAGTGCATACATCTTTGAACATGACAAAAAATGTATGAGTACGCGCGCATGCCGCAGACCGCGCTAGGATTATTCCTCTCAGTCTGCGCTGACCCTTAAGTACATCGTTCCACCCCTGAGGCCATCGTGGCTAATAATACAAATATATACGCAGACGAAGAAGTAGGTATCTTATTATTCAGTAACTGGGTTGTGGAGGACTAGTCGCTCTACGTAGAACAAACAACGTGAGACTAGATGACCCCAACATAGTTGTCAAAAGTCTAGTTACTAGTAGATGATGAATCTTACACTACTCGTATCGAATCCGAATGTATTCCATCACAAATGAGCGGTGTTAGTCAGATCCGAGGTCCAAGTAAAATAATAGCAACATTGTTATATAAACAGGTACCTTTCAATTCAAACTATTCAAAGATGTTATTACTACTGCAGAAATGACGCAATGTTTGATAAAACTACACGCTGTATAACTGACCTATAATGGGAACGTTTTATTTATAAATTTATTGGTAGCGTGTGATAATTTAGGGGTAAACTCCATTTATTAAGATAAGGTAGTCAAATTATACAAGAACTATAGTTATGTAAACACAATGTAATTGGAATGATAATGATTACATGACATAATCAATTCCAAATGGTCGAGTGGTATTCGACCTAAAATTGACCACCCACTTTCCTCCCATTGGTGTCTTAAAAGACGACTAAGGGAAAATCCAGAAGATGGGCAGCAGCGTCTCCTGTAACTTCACCACCAATAAGAAACTGCAGATTCCCAAGCCATGGGAATTATGACAACCCCTCCCCACTCCAACAGGGAGTGGAGGGGCATTTTACAACAGTGGACATGTAACGGCTGTTGAATCTATACCAAGCGTCAAGCACCGTCAACCATGTTTAAAACTAAGAACAACAACCACTTTTATACCGGGTCTACAAGGACATCTCGTATGCTAACGTAAGAGAATTGGCTTTTAATCTCTACCACCGATCTATGTTCAGCCATGCGCGTAGTAAATTATTAACACCCTTTAACTACATGTACGCGTCATTTATAATTAAATTCAGAACGAGCTCTACACTATCCATCTAACAAAGCTATTACCCACCTATATACCCCAGAGATAATTAAAATCGAGGTGCAAAAGCCCTCTTCTGTTGGTCAACAATTTTGTCAGTAAAATGAAACTTGACTGTTGATGTTTGAAAGGCTAGCGTAATAAATACTTGTTCAATTCTAATCAAGCTAGTAATTCTAAGTTCTTCGTTTTTATTTCATCATGTAATATCTGAGTAATACTCAAATTACGGAAACTACTAATATTACATTCGTTTGTTTTTCTTTTCTTCCCTTAGTGGGTAATAAAATTAGCAATGTGGACGGTAATATGACAAAAACATGCCCGAGTGATAAACAAAGAGAAGTGATTACATACGAGTGATATTTTTGTATTTACCTAATGTAAACACGGGAAAAACAAAATATCACACGTTCGTAAATACACGTGTAGAAACATTACGAAATTAATTTGTCAGATACGATGTTATATCTTTCAGATCTACATGAAAAAAAAAATGTTTCCATGAGTTAAACTCAATTCGCATCAAGTGTCAAATGCATCCTTTTAATTGATATTGTGGCGTTCTAACGGGTAAGCCTTTGTTCAACGATGTTGTGGACGCCTTCCAAAGTGTTACTGGGTTTTTCCATTAGGTAATTTTCAGTAGCAGCACGGAGTCTGGATTTGTGCCAGGTTGATGGCAATAGGCTCGCCCCCTATTACATTGGGACCGAAAAACATAACTGGTGAAATGTGGGCGTATTATATGTGCACCTCTGCCTACCCCTTCGGGGAATACAGGCGTGATGTTATGTTATGTTTTTGTTATGGACGTCTTCCGGCTGATGATGATGATGAATTGATATTCTTCTTACTTATTGTCGGTTGAAATACTTGGTTATAAGTATGTAGATTACAGTCAACATAAAGCTAATATTGAGAGGAGTGTCTTCCTGGTTGATAATAGCGGCAATCTGTGATAACCATCCATCAGCCAAGTGAGGTGATTAGGGCAATTTTCTCATTGATTGTTGTATTAATAAAAGCCTATTGTCCCACTGCAGAGCAAAGACCAGTTTTGTATCAATATCACAGATTCTGGTGAACCGGTGCCATTAAGTCCTGGACATTTCCTGATCGGGGAGCAGAGAAGGCTTGAGCATTGATCACTACACGAGCTCACCGCGGGTTGGCCATTTCAGATAATGAAATCCAGATTTCCTCACGATATCTACAGTCACAAATAGTCAGTGGTGTCTTAGAATATCTAAGAAAGTATTATTAAGAGTCCTGGTTATTCTAAATAAATAATATTATTATGTATTTTTGACGTTGAAAATCACAATGGTCCTGGGTTTAAAACTGCAACTTTGTTTTTAGTAGTAATTATACTTTAATCTTTATTCAGCAGTTGATGCTAGTAGGCTAGTTAAATAAAGGGTGGAAGAATTAGTCATACTATTCCTGGTGGTCTTGAGTCTCAAAAATGCTGAAAGCCAATTATTTCACGACATGGGAACTGATTTACTTTAGGTACAAGATACAGTAAACTTATATGCATCTCCTCTATTGTTGCGTAAGTTCATATTCTCACATACCACGAGAAAAATATTCTTGTGAAAAATAGAGCGTCTCTGAGATAACAAACGGAACGAGTCCGCGTAGTCTGGTTCAGTATTTTTAACAAGAATTTTCTCATTGGTCATATTTCTATCTTAGATTTATTTTTATTCCTCGCGATAGAATATCAATTTCCCGTATCCAATTTTGTTATCCTCACTCGATTCACTCGTGTTTCCTTCAGTATTTTCGTAGGTAAGGTAAGGTTCCGTCTCATCACTTTCATGACGCATCACTTCCACACCTACTTCTTGTTTTTTCTTCTTTGAGCTCTTGTCACTGTTGCTCCATTCAACTTTTCTACAAGAAATCGTTCCCAATGATATTAAATCTTCTCGCTCCAGATATTTACTTCGCTACCCTTATTTATTCCGGTTGCATGAAACTGATTAACTGCCTTACATTCCACGCTTTACTCCACATTATAACAACTTTTATTTTTGCCTGAATTTTCTATCGAAAATGCACTCTGCCTTATAAAAAAAAGTTTTTATGGATTTCCGCTTTCATACAATGGTTGTAACGGAAATAACATATTATTGCAAGTAGTTACAAGGTGGTTGGTACCTTTAGTAAGCTACAATTCAATAAAAGTGGTCACTGCTACCGAAATTTCAAAACATTTTGATAATGGTACAGTATTGTTTATACAATCTATTGTTTGTCAATTAAGAACAATAGAAATGAATTGAATGCTCGGAAATGTAATCAGTGTTCAATAATTATTATCAGGCGAGCATTTTAAGGGTCATGATGTAACACTGGGGTCGACACAACAGTTTCCTCGGGGAAAATCAATTGCTTTTAAATTGTATTGTTACCATGACGGATAGAATTGCCTTTGATTTTATAGGAAATTGGTTAGGCACTAGTGTTGCTAACAGATTAGGCAATTTGAAGGCCTCAAGGAGAATAGGCTAACTAATTAGATTTGTAAAGGTAGTGAGGCTGAAACCGCCCGATAACGAAGTAGGTACATACGTGTTTTTGAAGTTTGTTTTGGCTATTGATTGGGTTAATCAAGGTTGCGAATTGCTGAAGTACTGTTTTCAATTTACGCTTTCATCTTGTCGTGATTATTAAATGGCGTTGAAGCTATAATAGTTTAGTATATTACATAATATTGTATCATAAGTACCTACTTGTCAAAGTCTCTTCTCTCCTTTTCTCCCATTACTTGCTGTGCTCTACAGGGATTATCTCATTACCATAAGTATAACACCTAAGTACATATGTGGAATGCAATAAATGATTGAGTATTGAGTATTCGTTACCGTGTGAATCAGTTGTTATAAATGATCAGGTATTTTATGGTATGCATGGGTGTTATTGGTAAGGCATGATATTAATCCCTTACGGGACTATCCATCAATCATTCTATTCTATCGACATCTCCGACGAACACACCTATATTTCCCCGTCACGGGGATTTATTCCACGCAGATTCCATATAAATCAATATGAGACAACGAAACTACATACTACATTTTTTATAAGTACATTATTAAACTTCACTTTTAAATTTAACTTTACTGTAGGTACTATGATTATTTTATATGTCGCCCCACACTTTTAATATCTCCGGTATCGTAGGTGGGTTTCACAAACACTCAGACATAAATCTCTGGATGACAGTTGTTTTTGTCCCAAGTGGAAATCAAAGCCGCAACCGCAACGATTATTTTTTTAGTACAAATAAAGACGATGGGCTAAGATCGTCACTCACTGGACGCCTGAGGGTCGACCACGGCGGAGGTTATGTGATGATTTAGTCACATATGCGGGACGCACGTGGACTGAAACTGCGAAGGATACACTGGATTGAAAGAAGAAAGGGGAGACCTTTGCCCAGCAGTGGGAACGAAATAGGTATAAATACGTCATATATTCAAACGAATGAAAAGGAAACTCCCTGACGTATCTATGTATGTCCGTGGAGTACCTGCATGGTGTAACGAATTTGTCATGGTGACGTAGTGATGGTTAATGCGAGTATTTAGGTTTTATATCGTGACAAGGGTTATTTACTGTCGCTAGATTGAAGTTATATCGATCCGATACTCAGAAGTATGTACGAGTGTACGTACTAATCACTCGCTCGTAATCATGTAATGCTCTATAGTCATAGGACTCATAGGTTATGCGTACTGCAGTTTTGAATGAAATATATTTGAACTTATTATTGCAGGTTCCAGATTTTTTTATTAGGAACTTATTTCCCATTCAGTGTTCTAAAATAATATTCGGAAACACAGTGAAATAAAATCTAAGCAAAGAAGTAAACAACCTCGTTTTTATTTATTTTTTCTGGACTTAATGTTATTTTTTTCTTATTAATAAAATTCTAATAACTACCAACAAAACAATCTATTAATCTACTACGTATAAAAATTTAAACTAAAAATATCTAAAATTCAACATCCGACGATACTTATTGTCCGGTGAAGGTTTTCATCATTAACATTGTAGACTTTTAGATAATTCTACGTATCTAATTTACTGATAGATACTCCTACTGCTTTATTTAGATGAATGCTGATTTATTTATTTCGTCAAATGTCTAATTTTGCCATAGTGATAAAAGCAATACTTACATTAAGAAAAAATTACTTAAACTTATCATCACTTAAATCTATCATAAAATATGCCATTAAATTGATTGTGAAATAAACCTTCGAGGATTGAATTTGAAACACGTGTATCATTATAACAGAACTGAGTGGACTGGGTCAACATAATTTCTATATTACTATAGTACTCACAGTTTCAAGTGGTGTGTCCCAGTGAAACGCTCCAAGTATGTCGACGCCGCGCACAGGCCTAGTTATTTTAAGTTTGTTCTTCCTCTTTATCACTTGTTTGATCTCTTCCCAAGAAGCTTTAACATAACTTTTCCGCTCGTCCGTCTGCCCACCTGCCAGGGAACTCTCACTTTTGCACTTGTACGAGTCGGTTTCCTTGTGTTGGTGTAAACAATCAGTTGATCGGCACTTAGATATAACAACATTTTCATCGTCCAGCACGTACGACTCTACGCATGGATTTATTTTGATCATCTGCTTTTCTTTTAATTCATGAATAATCTTTGAAGCTTTATCGAATTTTTCTTTTTCATAAATCAAATTTGGAAGTACATTGTTTTTTAAATCGTTTTCGTATTCTTTCTTAGGCACGTTAACTATGAAAAGTACTCCAGCCATGATTAAAAAAGTATAAATCTTAGTTAGCGATAGTGGTGCAGTGTAGTGCGCCCGCGCACGCTCGTAGATGTGATCTAAACTAACGTTGTCACGGCACAAACTAATTTAGCCCTTGTATCCATTGTTTTATTTGCTGTCGAAATGTCGCCTTTATGCGCGGAAAATTACAAAACGATCAGCTTCCGTTCTTACATCAACTGCTTCAGTATTCATGTTGTTTTTTTTATTTACAAACTGTTTTGTTTGTGTGATTACTTAGATAAGAGAAATACTTTATAATGTCTACTTGTTTACGCGCATCATATTACGTGCGTTTATGCACAACTATTATGTGCAAGTGTAACTATTATGTTGCACAATAAATCATAATTTTAACTACATGAGTTTTATGAAATTGTTCAGCGACTTAAGGGGTTACTGTAATACGCCTATGTAAGTACGTTTATGCACTTTATGCATTATATTATAAAAATACGTTTAATATGTGCCATGAACAAAAACGAATGTATGAATTTCGTGGGTCTCTATTTAATAAACAATGTACAGCATTAGAGTTTATTGACAATGTTCACGTGGCCGTTTCATCTTATCATGAGCATCCCCTCGGCAACGGTTGCGGGTCAAAATAAAACCGTAGCCGCGCAGCTGAGGCGGGGGCGGCGCAGGGCGGCAGGGCGGCTGGCGAGCGGCCGGGCGCCCGCCCAGTCGCGGCACTGCCTGCCGACCGCGCGCATCTCGCGCCCCCCGAGGCTGCACGATCAATAACCGTGATAACCTACACCAAAAGTCCTCAAAACCCTTCTATACGAGCCAAGGAAGGTGCACGCAGGACGTTCAGCAGCCGCCGCTGACTCCACGACGGTACCACAGTTCGTAACGCCGACAGCTATTGTCAACACCATAAAACATGGCCACCTTCGAAAACACATGATCGCCAACCCGTTTACTGAAACGTGAGCTATTCTCGTTCGGCCTGCAGTACGGCAGTTCGTATGTAGCTCCTGCTCCCTATGTACTCGTGTTTTATCGTGGTGTTACGTAAATAGTACGCGACTGCCGTTTCTAGATCGATAAGTTATTAAATCTTTTATGAAACGATTTGATTGCCGCCTCCGATTGTAGCGTTGCTTTCACGACCATTCTGAAAAGGTTATTATCGACATTTACATATAACATTTATGTATCTCTTAGTCACATAATTGGTAGTGACTAATTGGCTTACACGTGTGATACCGCCGAGTCAGTAAGATGAGATTAGAACCTCTACTGTAGCTCGTAGAATTGCCGAAAACGTGCGACGGCTGCCAGGATACTGCTCTCATTATATAACGCTATCCTTGTTGTGACGTAAGTGTTGTGGACAGGTGAGCTGGAAATCTCTTGGATAGGTCTGTTATTAAGCCTTGTTTAATAAAATACCTCTCAATAATATTCCAAACCAAAAATCTCTTAGATTTTTTCAAGAATTCCTCAATAATTAGTGTAAAATATATCATTATCATGATTATTTAGGGTGACTAAACGAATCTTATAATCAAACGAGTAATGTAAGGGACAATGTATTTATTTGTTGTTAAGTTTGAAGCAGGCGAGCGCGCGTCTCTAGGCCGACGCTAGGGGCTATTTGCTACAGGGGTCGCCGAGGTTTTGTCAATGTCAATACGGTGCTTGCCGGCTGCCACGCACACGAAATTTAGATTGTATATCAATAATAGTTGCCGTTGCTAGTCGCTCGTGAGTACACCCCCTTACATGCCACGTCGGCGTATTACAATCTTGCACAGGATCAGATTATAGACACTGCACACTGTTCCAAGATAATATTTATCTTTCTCGAGTTACTCTAGAAAACCGGTTCATATCGCTACATAATTTGCGGGATATTGTTATAACATCCAATTCACTATTTAATAAAACATAACATTGTTTATAAACTTTGTGAAGTTATGCAGTTTCATGGTTTAGTTGCAAAGTAAATTGGCAGCAAGAACGTCGAAATTGAAAATATACACATTTTATGTGTTCTTTATAATCCATATGTTACCCTCTGTTGTTACGTAACAAGATACGTTTTCATTGTAGTTTGTAACACTATCGATTTGGGTTTCTTTAGTATTTTTTTTTAAGCATAAACAGGGTTCTGGCAGCTCCAAAATTTTTTCCAAGTTCAAAAAAGTCAATTCAAAAAGTTATAGACCGTTGCCTAATCTTGTATTTTGTATTTATGTTCTAAGTAAAAAACAAAGATTGACGCCAGAAATGTGGGTCATGGGTTGAAACCTTTGCTAAATGAGAATCGATTTTAGGTATAGGTAGGTACTTAGGCTTTGTTTTGTACCCAATCTTTTACATAGAAAGTGTTAGGTAAGATTTCTAAGAACAAATTCGAAAGTTTTCTTGTATCTGTTTTTCTAATATCGTTGGCAGTTCCACACATCTTAAACACCCTTTTAACATATATCTCTTTTGGAGATCGAATCCGGGGCCATTATATCGGGGAGTTACGAATTTAGCCTCTACGTGACACAGATATTAAAAAGGATGGTGTTTGGGTCCATGTAATGTCCGGGGCAGGACCATGACATCCTGAGAAAGGACGGTTTTTATCTTCGTTATCTTTGATGGCTTATTCATTCTTTACATTAAGACGTGGTTATACGCTTCATCGCTACTATTCGTCGATCACCGATTTAATGCTGATTAAAAGTGAGATTGAAGAGAAAGAAATGTTTAATACATTTTAATAAGAGAATTTGACTTACGTTATACAATATTAGCCTATAAAATTATTCATACAGATGCGTAGAATTAAAATATTTCGTTCTGTTATCTGCATTACGTTGCATACACAAATTGAGACTGGAGCTAACTCTGTTTGCAGATAGATTAGTTTATCTAAACATGGCTAAACATCGGCTCTAACGTGATACAAGTTTGTGTAACTTAGTACCTACGTTTAGGGTACGATGAGGCATCACACTTTAAACTATCACACTAATATTATAAAGGCGAAAGTTTGTGAGTGTTGGTATGTTTGTTACCTCTTCACACTAAAATGGCTTGACCGATTTTGATGAAATTATAGGATAGCTGACACCCTGGATTAACATATAGGCTACTTAACTACAGTATTCAGTTAAGCAATTAACGGAGTTCCAAAAACCCCTTATTAATTCTCCAATAAAATCTATGGATGTAAGAAGGTTTTTGACGTCATCATTATTTTATGCTATGACGGCCATCGGTAAGCCTCTTTCAATCACCGTGTCAACAAAACAAACATTACCAACAACTTGATATTGCTTTTACAATTCAAACCTTTATTGAGTTAGTCTACGTGGCTCATGCACTTTAGTAGGATACACGTCTGTAAGGCACCTTAAGTTAATGCTGTTAAAACAAATAAATAAAGCGGACGCGAACCATTTTCTTAATAGGATTTTATAATGGAACCCACGGAACACAGAACTAAATAGAGTAATGACGACAAAGCATTGGAAACAAAGGCTTTTGAGATAGTTGTCCCAATTGAATTATATCCAAATTAATATCGTAGAGCTTTATGTATGACAAAGAGACCATTTTGTACTAGCCATGTAAAACAAAAAGCATTTGAGTAGTGAGCCACTTTACCCAATTACGTGTGTAACGGATTCCCTTCGATGTTAGAACAATGTTAGAATGTTTATTTAATACATAGATAGTATTACCTACTGTTGAGATGTTAGGGTTAACGTTTATTCAATCCTCATGTCAGTGAACCAATTTGGTTTGTTGCCAGCATAATATGAGTTTAATTTTGAGAGAAGCCCGGCTTTCAGAATTATGGAGACGTTTTAATTATATTATCATACCTACGTTTGTCCATTCCAGCAAAAGCAGTTTTAGTTATAATCTTGATTAGTTGAGCCAAGATTAACTTTAGCTTGTACTGTTTTGTTAGCAAAACAACTTCGCTAACATTGCAGCTGCAGCGTAGAAGAAAGTAAGATCGCAATAGCTATTTAGAGAAAACATGTTACAAAGTATCAAGTTACGTCAGTCCATGTACAAATGTTAACTCATTAAGTTAAAAGGTAGAGCTGCGTAGCACACAATTCTATTATTATTATTTTGCAGAATTGAAATTCAAGCACATGTCCTCACATTCGGAATTGGGTAGTCAACACCTTCAATCAATTGACATACTTTTTATGAGCTGTCAAAACGCTAGTCCTCCATAGACTTTTGATGGCAATAGGAATACGTCACTAGTTCGCAAACTTAACTGACTTACTATTTATTGATTTCAAAGCAAATTAAAATCGGTAGAATGTTAATTAAAGATTTATAGGATTTTTAGAGCTGTTTTAGAATTATTGGTTAACGTTGTCAATTACCCAGTCCACTTACACATCCGACCATAAGATCAAAAAATAGTTATGTAAGAATCCTAGACTCACTGCTTCGTTTCGTAAAAGCTGTAGAGACTAATTCCATCTTCTCTGAAAGAGTATCAACATTATTTTCTTATGCTCTGAGACCTAGTGAAGCATTAAACTAAGACTCCAATCGGGCGTATAAAAACCTAAAGCTATATAAAGATAACGGCGGTGATAAAATTCATCGTGTGAAGTGAATGGCCAGCGCTGCTGCCATGGCTTCAGACTGCAGTGTCAGACGTCTGGCAAAGGGCATTGCACTATCATACTTTTAGTTGCATATTGGGTACAGAATATAAAATACTTAAACAAGACTTGCATTTTAATTTTGGGACAAAGTTGCAGTTTTACCGATGTTTGGGGTAGCACGTTATACGTTTAGAGTTCATTTCGCATTAAATATTAACAACGAAGTTTCAAAAATGGTTTTGCTTTTAGCTTGTTTAGTAACTCTCGTAATTTTCAGAACTTTTCGTTCGCATCAGTTAATGCTGTTGCTGTACTAATAATAATATAAGTCTTTTTTGCCGTAAAATGAAATAGAAATTATTTTTAACACATCTGAGAGTGTACCTTCTGCTTGTGCCTTTTAGAGAGAAGAAAACCTATGAAAAATTGCGTCAAACTAACCAAATTACGGTACCTATATTATGCATTATTTTTTTGTTTAGCTATCATCCGTACTTCCATATACATACTTATATTATAAATGTAAAAGTAACTCTGTCTGTCTATCTATCTGTTGCCACTAAACCGCTGGACGGATTTAGATGAAATTTGGCATGTAAAAAGTTTAAGACCCTAGAAAGGACATAGGCTACTTAACGCGTGCGAAACTGCGGGCAAAAGCTAGTAATATATAAAAATCATTTGCGGTGTACGAGTAGTACTAGTACGTAGGTCCTGTTGTGATTGTAGTCCACAGCAATCATTCCAATTTATTGCGAGTACTCCTATATTCAGTTTATACATTTTTCTACTGGTAGAAAACAGTACAATATTTGTGTGGGTAGACAGACATTTACGCAGTAGACTGCTTTAGCTTATGGTGAGAACGCCCACTGAAAGTCGTCACTGTGCTGTATCGCATTTCCTTTTAATTATTTTTTATAGCCAGTACTTTATTAATCCAATCTGGTCCATATACTTGGTACGCTCTCTCGCTGACATTAAAAAATAATGCTGAGTTTATTTTTGAGATTAGAATGGTCCGGGTCGCAAACGCAACTCTCGAGCGTGATTAGGCCCCAAATGTTAGATCGTTTAAAAAGGAAAAGGTCGTTTGGTTGACGGTTCTCAGTATCACTTTAGTTTTTTTTTTAATCGTGCCCATAGTCACGATAGTCGATTTAAATTGCACTTTACTTATTACGGTGCATTTAAGCTTGCATTCATTTATGTAGTGTGGATCGACTTACAAGCACTCTACGCGTGGCAAAACGCCTGATGAATAGACATTGGTATAATGAAAAATTAGATTTGATATATGTTATCGATACCATACTCGAAACATTAAGTTATCCCTATACATTTATCATTTTCTTCGATTTCGTGTCTGGGCTGTACTCGGCCAAATTTTTAAGTTTTCGCCTGTGCTCAGTTCGTCGAGCGTAGACGCCTAGCATCACGCTTGTAGAATGTAGGGGTATAAAGTAATCCATTATACGTCTACAATCGTGATGTAAAACACACACCCATGTAAAATATTTTACTATAATAACTTTCGTGAGTGTTATCCATATTATCTACTATATACGAGTATACCGGTTGTACTCACGTCGATATTCGGGAATGCTCGATTAGTTTCGGACTCTAACGGAGCCCTTATGCTAAAAACTAAAACTAGTCGGGCATTCCCGAATATCGACGTGAGTAAAACCGCTATACATAGTAGACACCATGTAATATATCTTAACCATTATTGAATAATCCGCAAGGAATACGATTTGTGAAGGTCACTGCCGACTCGCGAAGGTGCTCTATACAAATACGTAGAGATTGATGATGACGCGTCAAATACACCTTCTATCATGTTCTTTCAATCGTTACTAATAATTTATGAACCATATTATTTCTGTAGACATTCTGTTAACAATATTGTTGTATGGTACTGTATGTTTTAGTTGATACACAAACAGTGTCAGTGTCACCAAATCTTATTTAAATACCTATTCAAGACGTACCTTCTTGCAAGTTAAGTTTTCTCAGACACTGGCTTTCCACTGGTGATGGAATAAAAATCAAATAGAAATTAAGTCAATGGTTGCGATATCATGTTTTCTGTTGTATTGTTATTAAAAGCACTACAAGTTATATCTAAGTGCGTGGTTTGCCTACATAGAATAGAGATCCAGCTATCGCTTTTTTAACATAGTTATGTTTTAAAAATATAGAACTTAATTACAATTTCAATAAGAGGATTATTGTTGTTCAAAAACTGATTTTTAATATTAAAACCTTATACATTTTCAAGTTCGTTCTGTATTTTTCACGAGTGGTTTATATATTTATTGTTTCATATCAAAGTTTCCTTCACCGCCACGTCCGTACCCATAACATTATGAACGTTCTGACGACGTGCCATGAATAAAGTCTTAAGGATAGTACCTAATATAAATTTATACGCTGACGTAAAATAGCTTTTATCTAGATTTATGTATTCAAATATTTATTAAATGGAAAAGGTTGCAAAGATTTCACCAGCAGTTATAGAGCGTCATGCATTGATAAAGGTGAGAAGCCTGAGAAGCTTTTCCACTCAAATTATTTTATGAAAACATGGGTAGGGACTGGGGAGTGTGGGATTTCTACCTCACTAAAACCACCCCCCCGGTGGTCACCATCTGCATGAACAAGGGAAGTCCCGGGACCTCTAAAAAGAACAACTCCGGAACCTCCCCATGCAACGCCTATGTGGCACATCCCCGGGACATTGTTCACACCTACGATAATTTAATGGCGTGATATAGAATAATATGGTTTACTTAAGTTAGGCTGGTTAAGTAATGATCTGTATTAATAACGGTATTGTGTTAATGCACTGCAGTATGACGGTTCATCGAGCGAGAGAATCGGAAACCACAGCTATAAATACGCACGACATAATACTGAATACATGTCATGTGGAGTTTACCTACGTCCTACAGTAGGAACAAGGTACACCTCTCATTGTTAACGAAGCTGGCACGTTTACGTCTTCATTAGCAGGGAAATAAATAGAATAAAATTTAATAAATATTTTGTAGAACGTAGGTTCTTAAAAATAAGTTTAGGTCGCTACGTATTGCCAATAATCGACGCACAACATTCTCACACTATGAAATCATGGAGTCATAAGAGCTACATTCTAGTAAAAAAGTACTAGTCTTCTTATAATGAAATCAAGCCATTTTTAAAGATTATATATTCTTCAATGTTCTTCTGTTACAATACCATAAAAACATTTTGATTTTAAAAACTTGAAAATATTGTTTACAAATCAATGCCAGTTAATTGTCACAGACTAAAAATTCGTGCGGCAAGATACGTAATATTAGTCTTAAACGTTAACGTTATTTATACCCATCCTCATATTATCAATTTAGATATAGCACAGTATTTCTCTTCCTAAAATATAGCATAGTTTTTATTAAATTCTAGGGACTTACCCAAAAAGATAATTTGAATTTCGATATCTCTTTTCAACAATAAATGCAAGGACAGCAAATCCAAATGCAAATTGTTTTCTGTTAAAAACACGTACGATTATAAAACGGGTTCGCATTGAAACAAAACCAGAAAAGTGACTGCATACTCTTTTTGCTCATGGCTGTCTATACGTAGTACATGCGATTATAGCTTTACATCATGTAATTGCGGTCTGAACAATGCTATCAGCTACAGAAATATGTTTTCACGAAACCAAAAGGAAAAATAAATGTTGAAATCTGTAGTAGTATTATTAAATGAAATCTTTAAAGAGGTACAATACAATTACTGTGTTTGATTGGTATTTATTTATAAGAATATGATATAGGTACAGACTTCGGTAATTTTAATAAACAAAAGTACTATGATGTTTCCACTACCATGTACAGACGGTAAGTCTTGCCAAAAGTTTTTGACGTTTCTTTCCAAGCTATCAAAGATTTAGGGTAAGCATTTGACACGCGTCTACGTAGTTATAGCCTAGTCTCAAACTAACTGACTAGCATGTTTTACAACATAGGTAGTTTATTACTTGTACTCAATTTACTTAGGAATAGATTCACAATCATAGTATGTAATTGATTTTACTACCGATAGACTCTACAATTGATATAACAATCTATTGTAATTTCCCTCTGTTTACCCATATGGTTATGAGGTGGGAGTACTGGCTACATTGTGGGAGTTTTTTTTTCTAGGCCATAGTAGGACTATAGTCCTTACATATTGTTAAAACAGTATCCTTACTTTTTAAACAACACGTGTGCAAGTATGTAGTTATGTATTTGCTCCATAATTTTGCATGTAACTAAGACTTGTACTATACATATTATGTTGAACCTTATGTCTACGACTTAGTGGCTATTGTGGGATGTTTTGACTTTGAGCTATCTGTGAAAGCTTCTCTACTACGTAAATACCAGTGCTTAAATCACTAATGCGTTCATAAATGCATGTTAGATAAATGCCAACCGGAGTGAGTAGGAATTTGTATGAAACACATTCAGGTACTTTAAGCTCGGCTGACGTCATTATCCCCCCAGCGTTATGACTTTCAACCGATGACGAAAGCTGGCTCGCTTGTTAATGACGTACTTACGTTTTATAAAAGCACTGAGATTTGCGTCTAAGCTGCGTAGAGTTTATACAATATCAGTATTAGGTCAAGTTAAAGTCAGCTTACTATGTAATTATACAATCACATCTCTATTGCCCTGTAGATTGTAGGGTTGTGCTATAATATCACGAGCCGGTGTACACTCCCTATTTGCAGATTAAATTATTACAAGGCTTGTATCAATTTTGATGCCTAGTGACTTGCTTTTCAGGCGACATAATGGACACTCACAACACGGACATAAAATTCTTCTATCATTTGTGAGTTCTCTAATGCAATATTCATTCAAGACATCATTTGATTATATACAAAATACAAATAATATTTAGCGACACAGAAGTTCGCAGTAAAATGGCGATAAATAACTGTTGGGCGCAGATGTATACACACCGGTTGTTAAATCTACGGAAAATAAATTTCCTTTTTTATTGAGATCACGTTTTATGAGAAATCTTACGTAATAAGTGTCGTTGTCGAATCTGAGGCGGAATATGGTCGAGAAGAGTTGAGAGGCTTCCGTTAAATATGAAGGTTGGTAGGCATAACTGGTATAGCAATTCTCTTTTTGTAATTCTTTTATAAGCATTGTTTACCTCCTAATGGTTGGAAATCACAAATAAGGGTTGTATAACTTGCCAACCACTTATTTGGCCACTTGAGTACTTTTTAGGGCTTTGTAATGAACACTGTTATTTAAGGAAAAATAATTGATTATTGTTGCTGTATAAAAAGGCGAGCGTTTTAGTATGAAACGGTTAGCTTATATCTTTTATTTCAAATTCAAATTATTATTATTAAAAGTTATTTTAAAGACATAGATTAGACAATGGTGATATATGAACACATGAGGTGTTGCCAATGTCACATAATAAACAACAGAACAAAACAATTTTCTCACGAAATAGCCGGGAGCGATATAACTGGGTCGGACACATCTGTCGCATGACAGATTATCTGAGACAAAAACCACGACGATGTCGATCCTATAACCCATTGAAGAAAGCTGTTTGCCTTAAAAGGAGCTGGCTAGACTAGTAATAATTGGATATACACCTCATAGCTTTTGAATGGGTAAACATATAAGTGTTGAAGGCCTTTGCTCTTTGGGACGAGCATGGTCAACATACACACAAACACAACATAACGCCGGTATTCCCCGAAAGGGTAGGCACTGTAGGCAGAGCTGTATACTACACCCAAATTTTGCCAGTTATGGTGGAGGTCCCAATTGAATAGAGGGCGAGCCTATTGCCATAAAACGGGCACAAATCTAGACTCCGTGCTGCTATTCAGAATTACCTAATGGAAAAACCCAATAAAACTTTGCCCGATCCGGGATTTGAGCCCAGGACCTCATACACAGCAGTCGCGCTTAGCGACTACAGACTAGCGAGGCAAATCGATATAATCTGCATGGTTTCTTCGAAACATTTACTGACTTTATGCTGACTAGATAATTGAATCTTTCAGTTATTTTACTATTATGTAAATTGCCACTTAAAATACGTGCTTATCATCAAATATATTCTCTTCCACGCAAAAATAATACCACTTCATTTTTAACGGCGATAGTTGTCATATCTTACGTACTTATCCCGGCGTATAAAAGTTAACTGTATAAAAAGGTGTAAGAGGATTGGATTTCCAACTTCGGCTACTGGATCCGCTGCGGTCCCCATCCTTGTATCTGCCCACAGATATAAGCTGTAAAGTACGCCTTAAGCTTTAGTTACGAGTAGGATTACCTTCGCAAGTCGTATTTAATTTAATGAACCCGAATGCTACTGAGATACCAGTGACCTAATACCTGTTGTTACTGTATTCGGATTGGCATTGTTTTAATTTCAAATTCTTTCACAAAAATATTTATTCTACTTACCTATGTGTTGATGTTATTAACCGTCTTCGATAAAGGACTATTCTACTATATCCGACTAACTGTTGTTCGTATGTCCGCGATTTTCTCAACAACTGCTGATCCGATTTGGATGGGGATTCGTTAACAACCTTTTTATTCTTCATTGATTACTGTAGGCAACAGTGAAGTCAGCGTGGATATTGCATAGTGTATACGACGTAACGGTTGTTCTTCAATAACGACTGACTAGTTATTTTCTTTTTTGCGTTTTATTGTATGTTATTAAATCCAATACAACCTTAGAATTTCAGTCATAACAAACGATTTTGTTATAATAGCCGCGTTCCGCGGTTTTACCCGCTACATTTTTTCGGAATAAAAAGTAGCCTATATGTTAATCCAGGGTGTCAGCTAGTCCCATATGAAATTTCATCAAAATCAGTCTAGCCATTTGAGCGTGAAGAGGTTACAAACATACAAACACACTCACAAACTTTCGCGTTTATAATATTAGTGTGATCTTTTAAACTCCTAGTCGTAATACTCGTAACGTACGTACTACTGGTAAAGGTATCGCGACTGCATTTAATCTATGGCTGTTTTTTGACAGTTTACTATTCATTCGAATACCATGTCTAGTTTAAAAGTGAGTCGGTACATGGATAATTTGTGTCAGTTGAATATTTATGGGTGCTACACATGGCGGCGTCCACCACAACGTCTGTGTGAAACGGAACACATGACACGCGATTTGTACTCGAAAACCTGAACTATAGCTATTATGAACTATAGCTATATTATGACGTACTGGTTTCCACATTGTTTTTGATTAACGGTTTCAAAGATTTACTGTTTAAATATTTTAATTATCTTAAAAAATAAGACAGTGCTAAGTTCAACTGCCTTTTTTGTTTATATGTTCGATGTGTTCACCAATAGCATACCTGTGGGCAAAGACATCGCTGAACTGATTATTCGTTTTTTGTTTAAATGTATCTACTTCTGAGGTTCATCTTAGTTTAGTGAAGATTTGATAAAGAAATTCGCAGTATAGCCCATGGAACACTATTACAGTCAGTTGTAACTTTTCTTACAAAATGTATCTATTTATTCGTTGTTCATGCTTCATATAAAACCGGTTCATAACTTCTTAGTTTACGTTACGTTTGTTTATGTTTCTCAAGTCAACAAGATTAAATCTGTCCCGGTTTAAGTCGTGCCAGGCACTATTTGAATGTAAGATCATAAGAATTTGCATGCTGATTCTCGAGCGGAGAGGCATTGCGAGCTGGAATCTGATTAACGTTCTGCAAAACTTATAGTTGTAAACTCCGATTAAAGTTAGGATGAGTGTCGGGGTTGACTAGCCGGGCGTGATTATACCCGTGGGGCACAACGTGTCACCGTTTACTAAGCTCTATCTTTTCCAACTCGCTTTTATTATATTAAATAAATCTTACTTCTATGCACTGTCACCTTAGAAGCTTATTACTTTAACCTTTTTATATCGCAAATTGCATTTTTTGTTTCTTGCATACAAGAACAAATATGTGAACTATGTAACTAGAAGAATTATGCAATAAAAACGAATTTGTGACTTAACCTCTGCGCCCAGTCAAGTGGCAAAATCGAATAGAATGAAAATTATATGGGTTCTATATACCTATGTCATCGATAATATAGTCGAAACATTACGTCGTCGCCATACATTTATCATTCTATTCAATTTCTACTCGTCAAGCGATTTGCCACTTATGTAGGGGGGGCTGATTATGCATTATTATGTACTAGCTGCGCCCCGCGGTGTTACCCGCTACATTTTTTTAGGTGTAAAAAGTAGCCTATGTGTTAAAGTGAAATTTCATTAAAATCCATTCAGTAGTTTTTACGTCAAAGAGTAACAAATAAACTTCATACTAAAAAACTTTCGCGTTTATAATATTAGTAGGGATTATTAAACTTGTGAAAAAAACCTTTATCTATGCAATACCTACGTTATCTAGGTTGCTGAAACTACTTGAAGCATTAGCCACAGACATAAATAATGTAAACTGATTCCTAATCGATCGTTATTTGCATACGTTATGTCGAAGCTGAAGAGTATATTCAGGATAAGCTAGCTAATGCTAGTGAAGCGCGCATCCCAGAATGCATACCGCTATCGGTAAAGTGGTTGACGCGAGTTCGTCATTTCCTATGTGGCAACCATACTCCGGGCGCTAACGTAACCGAGGCCTTCCTAATGATATGGTTGGCATAACGCGTATTCAGTTTAATGTGTACCGTTTCTATGAACTTTGAAGACACGTTTGAAATGTTTCGCGAATCTTAAAAGCCATGTTGAGCTATCTATTCATTGATAATTATGAAATAAATAAAAATATTGGAAAAAAAAATCATTTGAATTTCTTAAAGTAGACATAGATTATAGGTGATGGATGCAATTGCCAAGCTGTCGTTCATTGTGGCGTTCTAATGTGGAGGCCTTTGTTTAACAGTGGACATCTTCCGGCTGATGATGAGGGGACATAGATCATACATAGGTTCTAGTTGTCGCCCTTACTAGACCATTTTGTGTCATCATTATAGCTTCTTCTCAATTTAAACTTTAACTACGTCACGTATCATTTTATGCGCGCAATTCGCTTGAAAAGGAGCAAAAAGTTTTCTATCCATATATATGCACATATTTTTATACACTGCCTATTATGTATGCATTGTGTATGTCTGTTCAGGATAGCTGCACTCTAAGTGGAATCAACATAAGCTTAGCTTCATCCCCGCGACTATAACGCCTGGAATAAAAAGATTGCAACCTTCTACGTAAGCGACTCACTGCCCGTTGTTTTCTCGTTTGCATTTAAGTCTTGCGTTTTGCTTTGCTTGAATAAAATAAATAACTAATAGTCTTTTATAGTCCTACCAAATATAAAAAAACAGCTGCAATCTTTTTTTGAAGATTCTTTTTATTTCATGATACACATTTTACATGATATTAAATACCTTTTCGCAAGTCTTAGCAAATTCGCTTAATCGCGAACTTATTTATAATAAATAAAGTATTGGATATAAATGTAACAAATCTATTTTTTATCGATTTTTATTTCGTTCGCATTATTATTTCGGTCATTTAAAAAAGAGTAACGCGATATTGACAATTTGGTCCTCTAATGCCTTGGTTGGTACTACTTGTTACTGTCGACAAAGTATTTATCCTTCAACATTTTTAAATATTGGTACTGCTTATTGAGTTGCAAAATTAATTATAAAAAAAGAATATCAGTTTGAGTGACAACGACAAATCGACTAAACTGCATGATCGTAGCGCGTAGCGTTCTGTAGCAACGACGTAGCAGAAGTCTACTCGAATTAAAATATTTTACTATTGGTTATACCGTTCGAAATTATCGTACCGTTTATAATGCCTAGGTTGGATTTAAATGCTGTCTATAATTACATGTCGTACAATAAAGTACGGGCTTGTAATTAATGGTCTACGAAAATAATGTTGACTTTAGGCGCTCGGAGTTAGACGGCGCGTCGTGTTACAGAGATAGTTTAATTATTCAGTATTCGAGTAACTTGATATTATTCAAAGGTTAGGGTACATATCTAACGTGGTACCTTATGTTTGTTTCTTTTCGTAAGTAACGGAGTGAGTTCAATCTTATTAATTGTTTAAACTCTAAACAATTCATTTAAGATTAATCTCTAGACTTTAGAGCTTCTGATTTGTTGTGGATAAATGCTTATATAAGGCCGACTCACAAGTGATTTGAGTTATTTATTATTGTTTCCTATAGTAATGATATAATTTGGGTTATATTCGCGCAAGGATTTTTACTAAATATTAGGTATAATTTTTATTTTATTAACTCAATGTTTTGAAAGAATTGCATATATCGTAGTCACGGAAAGTCTCCTTTTTTATATATTTATAGACAACATGTAAATTATCGCTAAACTCAAGTTTTAAATTCAATAAGGTTATGCCTCCAAAAGTAATTATCATATCAATTACAAACCTGCTCAGCTTAAATTCTAAAATGCCTATAGCACCCTTGCCATCATTGGCCATAGTGTACACATAGAAACCACTATATCTTGCTATTAGTATTTTACCGCTCGGACCCCCATACTGCCCCCATCAAATTCCTTCATGTATACGTTACGTCATCGGTAGCTATTACGTATCCTCGTTCATAATGTGAAGCCTTATAATTGTGTTCCGTTGACCTAGTTCATCTCATCTCATGGGTCATAAATTTTGTTTATGGATGGATGAGTTATCCTAGTTTACATTTCTAGTAATCAAATCCCGCTTTAGGAGCGTTTTAATGTCTTTCATAACAAATGGGATTATAAATGTACTTCTATAATGTATTTCATCATCAGCCGGAACGCAACGTCCGCTATGGAACAAGGGCCTCCCATTTAACGCCACAATGAACGACAACTTGCAAATTGCATCCACCGGTTGCCCGCAACTCTGACGATATCGTCGGTCAACCTGGTGGGAGGCCTGCCAACGCTGCGTCTTTCAGTTCGTGGTCGTCACTCGAGAACCTTTCTTTCCCACCGGTTATCGGTTCTGCGAGGTTGGCCTGCCCATTTCCACTTCAACTTGCATATTCTCTGTAATGTATTTATTGACTTGTATATTATCAATTCAAGTAGGCATACCTATTATATGAAGCACTTGTTATGCCCGACAAGACTTTGTAAAACTTGCAAATTGCAATGCTTTTGTCAAAACTTAAATGCAATATGAGCCCGATGAACGGCAGAAGTTGGCACAAAGTGTCATTGTAATACAATGAACGTATAGAAGGCTAACAAATCAACATTAAATCAGTCGTTTTATTTTACAACTAGCATAGCTGGATTTCGGTTGTTTTATAGCCCCTAGTCTTCCTCTTAAATGGACTATCGGACGCAAAATAATTCAATTCGAACGAGTAGTTCTTTAGATTAGTGTGTTCAACCAAACCAACAACAAACACTTCAGCATTATAATGTTAGATATAAGTATAGATAAATTCGACTGTGTAGTAAGTTGTATTATATAGGTAAGGTTGTAATTAGTTTGCAATATCTTCCAAATTCAACTTGCCTCTAATATTGCGTAACGAAGCTGTCTTGGCTTAGTTTCAGTCTGCATAGTAATTTTGATCGCTGTCGCACTAGACTGAGTCTTCACAAAGTTGTGTTATTGGGGTATTTACTTGATAGCTGTGCCGATAGAGACAGGCAAACTATACAATAGTTTTCAAGTTGTGTCGTTTAATACTGAGTTTCAGAATTTGCGGGCATACCTTTTATTGATTAGCCATTGCAGTATTGTAACATATTTCATAGAACTATTAGTCATTTGGCACTAAGTCGTATGACCTGAGCTGTATGCAGCATTATTGAATATGCTTTATTATTTTGTCATTTGCAAAACTCACCGTTTATAAATGGCATTATTTGTTTTACATATAATTTGATAGATTTTATCAGTACAAAGATCCGCATGCTTTTTGCATACATGATAAATTCGACTCCCTAAAATTGTGTAATATAACTAGAATTAAAATTCTAATGCCAAAAGTGTTAGTTTATCTTTGACCCTTACCATTTATCTGGCAAACTATTAAGTCAGTTTCTGAAATCACTAACAAAATAATCGTTGAAGGTAAACTTATTTGATCGACGTATCTAAATTGAGTCGTCTGTCCACTGACACAAATAAACAACGGTGCTTTCATTTCACACACGGCTGCTGCTCCGCCCTTGAACTGCATTCGCGTTGTTCCAGCCCACGACACATGTTTTCATTTTTAATACCTATGACAAGCTTTTGTGCTAACTAAAAACAATATAAACAAACACACGTTTAGCGTCATTGAATTATACTTTTGTCGTTGTTATATTACTCTTTTATAGTATATTTAATCGTGGAATAACGCGCGCTGTTTGACCTTTTCCTGCCGACTAACCTTTTCAGTAATTATTCTCTATGTTTAAGTTTTCTGTTTTGGCATACAGACTGCATGTTTAATCTTTTAATTGTACTCTAAGAAGGTTAAGATACCTACACTATAGATCTTTTTGCCTTTTTGCAATGTTAGTATTTAATTATCAATTTTGCTTTTCAGTATCTACGCGTTAAACGTGACTTAAATGATAGACAAATATGTTGTTAGGATCTATAAGGTGTCTAATTAAAACTTTCATTTGGGAATTTCATTACATACAGCGTACAGTCGACGCAGACGGGGCATGCAGATTCGGAAGGTTTCTAAGAAATAATAACGAAACAGGGTAATAACAAATTAAACTGTCACATTTATTTTTATTAAAGTACATAAATTAATTTAGACTAGAAATGATTAATAAAAAATATAATCTTTTGTAACTATTTGTAGCGACATTGGCTTGACTTATCACGTGAGTTCGGTTACGGTACAAGTGATACGTGAAAGAACTAAAATACACTGTTGGCCTTTATCATCACAAGACATCTCATTTCAAACATGTCCGAGACATGAAATGACATGTAAGTCAAACACACTAAATTGTCCGCGTTACGTGACTAAGGCTGAATTCTAAACAGAGACTAAATAGAACGAAATATCCAGCTGTTCAAAATTACAGTACATTGTCCACATATATAGTACGTATGTACCTGCCAATGTAGGAGAGTTCAAGGACAATGCAGTACCAGACATGCGACAGTTTGAAAAAACGTTCATCTGTGTATGTTGGTACCTATTACATAAAAGGCTAGTGTCATTTTCTCGATTTCTTGAAAATCTTTTCGCAATTCATTTCACTCTGCTTGGTACGTGTAAATGACTTTATTCGAGGAAAGAGAACAAAGTGAATATTTTGTTTTCTTGAACGTCTCGTAAATGGTTATTGTAATTGGTAACGGTTGTAATTCTCTGCGTTTGGTGGACGAATTTATTTACTCAGTTGTTTTATAGCTTGCCACTTTGTGCGCAAATATAAAAACGACTAACTATGTACTTGCAATAATAACCTTACGATTTGATAGTAAGCAATACATACTTGCATATGTGTAGAAATTTTTCACCTGGCTCAAACTAATGTTAGCAGGTTTAGATGCAGGTGCTTTGTTCGGTGTAGTATTTTCAATGGTTTTCTGCCCTGTCTCCATTAGATTAACTCAAAACATAAATCAACCTTATTCTTATGGCTTCGCCCGTGTTATGTAGCCTATGTCATTTCTCGGATTTTAAACTCTTTACATGCTAAATTTCATCAAAATCCGTCCAGCGGTTTAGTCGTAAAGGCGTAACAGAGAGACAGACCGAGTTACTGTCACATTTATAATGTTAAGAATGGATATGGTTATTTTAATTTCGTCAAATATGGACATAGAACATTATGCTTGCCCGTGGTTTGATCAGAGTATTAGCAGAGCAGTAAAACTCATAGAAGCTTATTGATCAGCCATATGTTCAGTTGTAAGATATTGACTCAACTGGGGCGAGTCGGACAGGGAATGGGCAGCCGTTTGTTTCCTTCGGGTTATAAATTTGAGTTGTCGGTGCGTCCCACCGACCGGGGTGCGCCAATGCGGTCAAGGGTAGGCAGAGCATTCAAGCGGAATAGTTTTAGGCATTAAACATATCGATTTGATGCCCACTTAGTCTCTGCAATTGGTTATTTTTTACTGGTTTTTTTAATAAGAATATATCTTTGAAAGAAATTAAGGATATAGGACTTGAAATGTCGCTCAAATATTTGCTATTTTTGTTCGGATAAAGTTCTTTAGTGACGTCCCAGGTACTAAATAACGTTATCCGAGGTATTTATAATTATCAGTCTGTTTTTCTAGAATAAAATATTAATTAAGACACAATACTTCGACGGCTACACGCTCGCTACCCTGTCTGGCGGTGGCAAAATTAGATTGTGCAGAATAAACACTGTCCATAATCCGCCAAGACATACAATATAATACGATTTTACAACAAAAATGTAACCCACAACAATGTACATCGTTGAAACATCCAATAGTAAACAGTTCCATTGTTAACTATGCGAATTAAGTGCGGTATGCAAATGTGGCGCGGCTGTTACGTAAACTCGTTTATAACTCTTTGATTCAGCTACAATGCTACGATTGGACTTGACTATGTTTGCTGAATGCGGCCGCACGATGTTAACGTACTGCAGTAACAGTAATATGCTGGCTAATGTGTCGCTGAACTTATAGCTAGTACTAGTAGGCTTTACCAATCATGTCATACAATCCATACTTACTTGTAGCGGCTTGAACAGTGGAAATACTGTGACAATGTTCTTCATAATCATTTCCCTGATCTTGACTTGACCCTTTCGCCTTTTTAGTCTGATCAAATTTTATCTTATTCAAGTTTATTTACCCCCCCCCCCCCTTTAATTAACTCTTATCTTATTGAAGTTCCTAATTTTCTTATTAAATGAATCTGATGGAAATCATGATTTCTTAACCTTCCTTTGCGTTGTAGGTGTGAATTAAATCATACGAATCTAAATCTAATTCGAGAATTGAACGCGATTCTATTATAAAATTTTGTGTTGCTGGTCCATAATCAGGCATCGAATCGTGCAAGGCTTTGCAACAACCAAGGATATTATAAAGCATCATGATATAAGTACCGTTATTTGGCTAAGTCCTACAATAGCATCTCCCGAAGTTTCCCATTTCTTTCCTAACCCATTACCGACTATAACAACGTGGAACTGCCTTTACAAAAGCACTGGCAATTAAGCAATTTTAAAACAATCAATAAAGTAATTTTCTTGCTTGATTCCTTAACTTAGTTTCCTGCAGCCCACTGCTATTGGCAGAACTCTATTAACGACACAATTTATTTCCCATTTAATATACTAAGGTTGGTCTGTGGAGGGTTTCAATACAATCACTCGGTAACATTTAGTGCTAGTGCTACATTTATTTGAAACATCAATGTGTTTCTGTCTGTTTAACTTTGATTAATAGTATCATGTTTGAAAATATGAGTGTCTGTTGTTGAGTAAGTAGGTAGTGCCTTTTTAATCGGCAATGCATAGGCAGCAGGATTTTTCTGTCAAAAGACATACATTTCATATGATAGCTATATTGTCTAGTTTTGGTAAAATGTTAACATAATTCTAACTTAACCCTTACAAATGAGTAAGCATCGAACACTGGTGACGTGATCTCAACGATGCTTAATTTAGTACAAATATGTTCAATGACCTCGCTGTAGGCACGGGATCGATGCCAGCACAGAACATTTGCGTAGAGCTAATGAATGTGACATTTCTTCCAAGTCCTTTCGTGTCAACATCCTTGGAGTTGGCACAAGGGCAGCCGGGCGCCGGACTGGCGTCGCCCGCCCACAAACATAACTTCTAAATTATGATTTCTTGTGACCCATCTAGAAGGTTTTCTAATGAATAATAATTATCATTAAATGTATTATAATACATATCTACTTATATTTTAAGTAGATAATAGACAAGTAATATACTTAGTTCATTTGAATCTTATCATAACTGAAGGGATATTTTACTGTAACCATCCTTTTATATGGTTTATGAAGCATGTGAGTTTATTGCCGATGTCTACGATCAATATAAAATTTATATGGCCAGGTAAAGGTTATCGCACATTCGACGTGTCGGATGGGCGTACGATCGCCCTGATTTGACTTCTTGCAAATCTCTTATCATGATGGTTTCATATTAGTAGAAATGATGATTGATTAGCATACAAACTATATTTTAGTGACGGAAAGCAGACATTGAAGTATCGTAGGTAGGGCAATTCGGAAGTATACCGAGGCTAAAGCAGTGCTACGTGCCAAGAAGCCAGGCAGCGCTAACACGATTCCAATGCGATAAGTGTGCGGCAATCTTTAACTGTTGAGTTGATTTATTTCCATATAAAACCCGCCGTTACTAAGTGTAATAAACGTGACAATTTAATAGGCTGTAATTTCTCCGTCTCGTACATTTCTGTTGTCTGCGACAGCTGTCATTGTAAGGGCCTCGTCTGGTCGTGAAGGTCTAAGTTTGTCCTTATCTGTTTTAGATTGGTATCAAAACAGGAGTATTTTATCGTTTATAACGAGGAAGATATCTATACTAATATTATAAAGCGGTAAAGTTTGTGAGTTCGGATGTTTGTGGTAATCACCGGTACTAATGATCCGATTTTGAAAATTCTTTTTGTTTTGGATGGTCCATTTATCGAGGATGGCTTTAGGCTATATAACATCACGCTATGACCGATAGGAGCGGAGCATCAATAAAAAATTTAGCAAAAATAGGTGAAGTCATAAATTTGAAATCGACGTGAGCGAAGTCGCGAGCAGTGACTATCGTATGGTCAAGTCAAACTAAGAATAGGTATCTACTGAAGATAAACTCGACGGTGAATAAATATCATTTGTGAAAAGGCCTAGTCTAGAAAGTAGCTTTACAAGTGAACTATCATGAAATAAGTATTTTTATTTTATAATAGTGATTAGCCATTTTGTAAGGTTTCTAATACAGAAATACCAGTCTCAATGTAGGGGATTATTCCCACGGCCTAGTAATTTAGATCCACGTTCAATATAGATTTTATTTTCTTATGTTCGTGTAAAATCTCATTACACACCGTGTCATATGTGCGTACTGTTGAGCCAAGCAAGAGAAGGTAGGCTAGTTATTTGCAATGCATAAACCATTACATTACAGCTATCGGCGTTTCGGATTGTGAGATTACATATAGTTATGAGAATACAAGTATAATTGTTTAGTGTACCCACCTCCTAGTCAGTTGTATGTGTAATGGTAGTGAGTGGTTAAAGATGGTGGTTGTGTGATATTGTGCGTCAATGTTGACGAGGTGATAGTGTTGCCAGTATGACGTCACTGAAACATGGAGTCAATTTGAGTCGGCGCGCGTGCAGGCGACCCGTCGCTTGGGCTGCCCTACTCGCCGCCCTCCTGTCCTGCGCACACAGCAACCCTGTTGAAGTAAGTTTTAACATAATATTTAAAGCCAATGTATACCTAGCTGTAAAATCAGTCTGTTAGGCCCTCTCCATGAAACCTTTCTAGTTGTGGAAGCGAGACACCACGCTACAGTTCACGTAGGGACGTCTCGCTTCCTCATCGAAAAATGACTTGCTTTAAGAGTTCGTGGTAAGGGGGCTGTGCTATAAATATGATTGAATCGTGAAATATACATTTTACAGTGAGAAAGTTTGCATTTGGTTAGCATGTAAAACACAATGATCTAAATATTCCTTTTTTCACGCTATATAATTATGAAAGGTAGTAATAATAGTTGATACTAAATTTGTGAAAACGATAAAAGAATAATTTTAAAAATACATACACGCCCCTTTATAGGTCCCTACATAGTACATATTATAAAAAAGCCCAAGGGTTCGACGACGACTAATCTTATAATCTAAAATTGATGAAATTTGCCAATAGGGGATCTGAAAACTCTGAGAGAGAATTAAAACCAGGGTACGTGCGAAGCTGAGAGAGAAGCTACCAATTTATGAATTGGGATATTTATGTACAGTCACGTTTGAAATATGTATCCAATAAAACTTTATAAGTTCTTCTGTGTAAAAGTATTGAACTAATATGGTTAGTCATGAGACGTTAACTTTTATAAAAGGATGGTATAACGTGTACTATCATAATATTTTTATAACATTTTAATGAAAACTTTGGGATAAAAAAGCATAAAGAATCTATTGAAAAAATTACTCTTTTTTATTTTATATATCTGTATATTTTTAAATTATAATTAAGGATATTATCTAGATAAGCTCACGAAATAATGATTAACAAAAAATGCAAACAAAATAATATTAATTAAAACATAAGTGAAAATACATGAAAATAATTTTAATAATTAACTTAACTTTTGCTCAAATTTAACACAATAATGTTAATTAAAATTTTCTAAATCAAAACGTTGGTCGCCCGAACAGGGACTTGAACCCTGGACCCTTGGATTAAAAGTCCAATGCTCTACCGACTGAGCTATCCGGGCCGTGGAGCTCATGCCAAAACGAACGACTACACCGTACAATGAACAAGACGCAAGCGCTATTGCAAAAAATGCGCCATCACTGTTACAGTCGGCGAATATTTAAATTGTTTATTTTATGTGGCCCCAGGCTATACTAAACCCGCTCATTTAAAGGAACAATGTAACTCCAGGTAACATCTTCTCCTTTAGGTTAGCTATCTTATATTGTAGAAGGGTATTTTCTTATTATTTTGTAAGGCTCAGAATATTTTGCTGAATACAGTGCGCTTAATTATTTTGATGTATTTAAACGCTAAGTTAATGCTCACAAAAGTTAAACAAATTGCGGATAGTTTTCTATAGATTAATCTTGTTAAATAAATATGGGCAGATAAAGGTAGCACTCATATTTAATTTATTCTACTTCACAGGTTCATTGAGTTTAAAAAAATATCTCCTTTCAACAACTTTTATTGATATAACATGAATGTGACATTGACTTTAGTTGGGCCAACTACCTGGCACCAGACATCGTAAAAAACTGTTCAATTAAGCGAAACAAACACAAAGACCGAGATAGATTGCTTGATTTTATATTCTATATTAAAATATGCGCAATCGTGACTGAATTAACATCTGTTTAATCTAAAGAGAAGTTATTATTACATCATTCCTCAAATAATATATTCAAGATAGATAGCAAAAAAGGTGATTCATGCGCTAGTACAAAACTGCTGAGCAAATGTTTATATGAACTGTTATTTCAACAGTCACTGTACGGCCCGGATAGCTCAGTCGGTAGAGCATTGGACTTTTAATCCAAGGGTCCAGGGTTCAAGTCCCTGTTCGGGCGACCAACATTTTGAAATTCTTAAATTTTCGACGATAATATCTAGATTATTATCCCAAAAAAGTTTACAAAAAAGTATACCCGTTGCTATATGAAACCAGTTTTCGATTTATCGAACGTCTTCAAGGTCGTGACGTAGTGAAACTGTACGAGTGATATTTTACACTCAAAGATTTTTTTTTTTATTAAGTATGTTGTAATTTAAAATTTTGATATGCTTTTTTGGGCTAAATTAAAACATGCATTATATGCAAGTAACAAAGCAATATTTAGCGTGATTCTAAAAATCACTAAAATGGAAAGTTAAATACGCTATGTGATTTTAATTCTAACTTGATCAATGATCATAATACCTACAACTTGACTAACTTGTACTCTCTGCTAAATATAAATTCAAGTCACCTGCCTTGTATTCAGTCACATAACACAAGAATAAACCTTCAATTAACAAGCCCCAACGTCGAACGCCAGTGCCGCAATTTAGAATGCCTAATTAGAACCAAGTACCTAGGTCTCATTTATCCGTGCCTCGGAATAATGAAATGAGCTCTTGGCCTAATAGGAGGGTACAGATTGTGATGATAAATTACGTCCGACTGTTGGACTGCATTACTCAAGTTATAAATGCATATTACTATTTATAAGGTTGACTTCTCAGATACTTATTTAGAAGATACTGTTTTCTTATTAAGTTTTCATTGCTTAATTTCTTTTGGTTAGTTGTAAGAAGAGCCGGATGTCATTGTTATACGGAATTGAGAAAGCTAACGTCGCGTCGCAGGTCGCTCTATTCAAGGAATTATTCCCGTCATATTGCGTTCCTACTGTATCATCTGTTAGAATCGGAACAAGTTTCCGTCTTCTTCAGAAATCGAACCAGAAATCTCAAGCCTTACCATGAACTAGCTGGTCAGTTTTCTTTGTGTAACCGAGCCACCGCTTTACACTGCAGGTAGCGGCATCTTGCTTAAATAGCTTGTCAACTGTTCTGCTTTAAGAGTGTCATGGTAAGGGGGCAGAACTTAAACTATTGCGCAAGTCGGGACGACAACCTCAATTCGTTCTATAAAGAAAATCTTTATTTTTTACGGTGTGATGTAATTGGTAACCTTCTTCTTTCGTGCTGTCATATACAATACAATATACTATACAATAGAATAGCTCATGTCCAAGAAATAGTATTAGCAGATTGGTAACGACTGCTTGCGTCAAATCGTCACACGTCACTTTTAATGCACCCAATTTCGTTATAAGGCGGTAAAATTAGGCGTTTAGCATTTTCATAAGTAGGTCACTACATAACAATTTAGCGAAGGCCGTGTTTCAAAGACAAAGCCCGTCTGCGGCCAAGGTCAAGATGACTGGCTGGCAAGAACTCTCGTCCACTTCGTTTTTAAGCACAAAACACTATCGCATATTGCTTGTGGTGGATATTTAAAGGGCACTAAATACGAAAAACAAAAGATAGCAGCGAGGTCATTGATTTCCTCATTGACAATGAAACTGTCAAACTAGCGGAGGTTTTCTTTTGCAAACTTCTTTCACTACTTTTCCTTCGTAACTAGGCATCTTTGGAAATAATGTATGATTTATTTGGCAAGTGCCGGTAAGACTTTCTTGAATAATTTATGAGTAATTTGCTCTCCTAAAATGAAACTGGGCTTTTATTAGCTTGTCACCTACATAATCTAGGACGGGTGCTAGATAAGACGGAAAATTTTAACATAATCCCTAATACACACCTAGTTAAATGAAAATAAACTATTGTAAAATTTTCAAAATAACCTAATAAAAAAATGTATCAAATTGAAATAGGTTCTCAAATAGAAATCCCGATTTAGATCTAATCTAAATGCCCGCTTTACTTAAATAAGCCTACCACTTTAGCTCAACGGAGGCCTTATTCAATTTCGATAAAAGGAGCCTAACCAATAGTTATCTACAATATTTACCTGGAAATAGTACAAAGGAGGTTGATTCTTCCGACCGTAAACGCACAAAAAGGCGTTCTTTATTCGTATACTACGAAAAGGTAAAGTGGGATTCCCACTGGGATGAATATTATGTAGGTTTGCAAAAGTATCGATTAAAAGTTTTAGTTTTTTTTAACTGTCTGAATATTAGAATTGAAAAATCATAACAATTTTATTTCTAGATATGTGTGATTGTTACATTATAAAAAATAGATATGTCTCTATCAGTTTGTCCTGTATTGGAATGAGGCGTGGTTTCCCTTGCTCATTATAATAGGATTTTCATCTTTCGTTTCCGATATTCTATCGACACGACGGGTTTCGAGTAGCGCGCGTCTCGTTGACGTCTCTTCCCAATCCAATTATCTTAGATAAAGGGAAATTAAATTTTAAATAAAATTGGTTTGAAAACGAATAAAGGTTTTGGAAGAGAAGCCACAAACCAATTTTAAAGATACAATAGAAAGGTTTGTATAAGTTTCCGTTTGCTCCTTTAGAGTATTTATATAAAAGAAATGGTGAAACAGTACCGCAGTATTTATTCTACGGTAGTAAAAGGTTGTTCACTGTGTAGATAAGGTAGTATTAAGCCGTAACTGGGACATGGGATCCAACTCTTGATTTTTGATTTGATTAAACTATCTAAGACTAGTATCTACCTGATATATGATCTTACACAGATAGTAGGATAAGAGTTTGTTAATATATATGAAAGGTAAAAACACTTATATTACACGAGTTATACGAGCCTGATTCTCATTATTGAATATTAACTCATTGTTTAACCAGTGCGGAATGTTCGAAAGTCACTGTGAACCATGAGCATATTTTATTATATCAGTACAAAGTAAATAATTTAACAACTTTCTTAATAGGCTCGCCCCTTATTACATTTGGACCTATAACTGGCTAAATGTGGGTGTACTAAACACCTGTAAATACCCATCAGGGAAATGCAGGCGTGATGGTCTCTTATGTTATATAATAAGTGTGTAATATATTATATTAAGTTATAATTCGTTTCTCTTCTTTTCAGAGCACCACAAAACAGAGTCCGTCCATAACAGTCGATGGAATATCCACGTACCCTGGCTTGGGGTTTGGCCCCATGGGTCCCGTGGCGCCGATGCCGGGTGAGCCCCCGGGCACCCAACTCCGCCAACACCAGGACACCACCACCAATTTGCCGAGTACAGAGAAACCAGCCAAGAAGGAGAGGACTTTCGTAATCGCAGCCGTCGAATTCCATAGAGTCGAAACGCCATTCTTGATTGGCTTATGGATTTTCTTTGCAAGTTTAGCGAAAATTGGTAAGTACCTTCTTACCAACCTTTTTCTTAAAGTTATTAGAACCATTTAAATAGGTACCAGCGAAAAAAGAAAGAAATGATCATTATCGAATGTAAATCATGTGAGCTTACAATGGTAACGATTTTAAGCTCTTGAGAATAAGGTTAACAAGTAAAATTGAGAGATAAGTAACGTTATAAATAAAACATTGGTATCGCCATGTTCAGACTTCAGATTCAGTCAATTTCATGGATCACTGCAGAGCACGCATATTAGAAATTTTTCGTTCGGATTTATTAAGGGCAAAGGTTGTATGGCAAAATAGAATTTGTTGAGTTCGTTCTGCTCGTGTTTCTGCCTGACATTTTATTATGTAGCTATGTGTAGCCCTTGGGGTTGGAATGTCGGACGAACGTCGTGTGAAAACATTTCAATCTACTCGTCCCATGACTTAGTTATGTTACTTTTAGACTTTATCTCAAGCATTGTCTCTAGGGATGTTAGTACTTGTAAACGGACTTTAGGCGAGTCCCAAAAAAGGCCTCTCTCTAGCTTAAATGATTTGGTGAATTATTTATTCATTTAAGCGGCAACAACGGACTCGGTCTATTTTAAGCAAGACCGTGCCCTATTGCTTCTTTTAAAAACTAAGTTATACATTAAATATACGTATACATATCAAAAGCGCTTAGTCGACTCCACACGTGACCAAAGGGCTGGTTAATTTTTTGACCAAAGAATTAGCATTACCATTCAACGTGGCCATGCTGCCAGTCTTTGCCCACTTTACCGGTTGACATCGACGGGGATGAATTTTTTGATGCTTTTTAACTTTTATTTTTGTATATATTGTTTTTATTTTGTATTAGATTTAAGTTGTAAATAGTTGTAAAATAGTTATGATAATAAAAAAAGGAATGAAATCATATCAAGAGAAAAATTCATGAATTCTCATGACGCAAACAAAATATAATTACGTACACAAAACCTTGCTCCCTAATTTAAAGAAGCTGACAGAATGTTCTTATACATTTTGCGGGAGTTTTGTATGCTAACGAAGTTGTATAAATCCTATAGTAGGAATAAAACTTTGCACGAGGTTTCAAACAAGTCATGTTCCCGTGATTTTTTTAATTTAATTCATTATCAAATTATTAATAGCTAAAGTAATACAGAACAAGTTTGTAAAAGATTAGAAAGATAACATAACATCACGCCTGTAAACCCCGAAACCCTGTCGGTGGAAAAGGCGCATATATACATAGTATACCTATATTTCGTCATTTATGTTATAGGTCCCAATGTAATAGAGGCGAGCCTATTGCCATCGACCGGGCACAAATTCAAACCCCGTGTTGCTATTAAGAATTACCGAATTGGCAAACTCACTAACACTTTGCCCGACCCGAGATTTGAACGTCACGTTGAAGACTAAGACAGTATGTATAAGAAAAAAAATATCTATAATAAATTCTAAACATAGTTATCCTGAACATAATTGGCCAGTTCCAAGCATAGTGCAGAGCTTCAGAAAACTTCGGAGCTATGATCTAATCCCGGTATGCAAAACTTTAACTTTCCAACTTATATTTTTTCGCTGATTAAAAAAACTGTAAACCGATTTACTTAGCGTAAAAGTTTTCTATCTTGAAAGTTGTTATCTTTGGCAAGTATATAACATCGTCTATTCGTGTCAGAATTTAAACCGCCTGTAGGCCTCCGACATGGCTGTACAGTATACACACCGTTGAAAAATCTCTTAGGTGAGCCGGTTTCCTCACGATGTTTTCCTTCACTGTTTTAGCAACTAATAATTAATTTATATTACGCTCATGAATTCGATAAGATATTGGCGCGTGTCGGGATTTGAACTTGCGACTTTTGACTTGGCAGTCCACTGGTCATAGTGGTCATACGGTACCGATCGGCTATCATTGCTATTAGTAATAATTATTCTTAGCATCGTGAGGATACGTGGATTTAATTATTTGAAATCGCCAACCAGCAGTGAGCTAGCGTGGTGATCAATGTTCAATCCTTCTCTGTACGAGAAGAGGCCTTTGCCCTGCAGTGGGGCAATTATAGGCTGTTATTATTATTATTACTCCTAAAACTTTATCATCTAAGTCTCAAGTATGAAAAGCTATCACCTAAGTCTATTAAAACATGGGTTGATGGTCAATCTACATGAGGCATGTAATCACACTTGCCTTCCACTTTCCTGCCACTGGACCAGACAAACGTTGAAATGTAATAATTAATACATTAATTAAAAATTACGCCACCGTCTTCATTTTCATTACCTACATGTAAATCTGTGTTTTCTAGTCATCCCATACGGTTCTATTGACAGTGAACATATTTGTTCTGCAGTCATTATACGTATCGAGTGTACATGGAGCTCAATCAAATTAATCCAAACACGAAGCGCTTTTCTTTGCCCTTGTACCACTTTTTTCCTGCAACTCGACGCGTTCGTACTTATATAGTTTTGAATTCGCCGCTTGAGTACCTACTAGCTTGCAAATTAGAGGTTTATTCGAAGGTAAAGCTAACTGGGCCAAGAGCGCAAGTATACCTAGAGCTGTGGCTCCAATTCTTATAGGTGTTTGGATTAAAAATTGCAACTTACATTTTAGGATTCATCCTCGGTAGGATCATTACCGGTTCTTATTACATAACCAATTGACCATAATAGATATATTTATAATTGTATATACAGTAAATGAACAAATTAGAAACATTTTCAAATTGTATATGCTAACTATCATTATATATAATAGACTAGCTGCGCCCCGCGGTGTTACCCGCTACATTTTTTCGGGATGAAAAGCCTGTGTTAATCCAGGGTGTCAGCTACCTCCATATGAAATTTCATCAAAATCGGTCAAGCCGTTTGAGCGTGAGGTAGCAAACATACAAACACACTCATAAACTTTCGCTTTTATTAGTGTAAAGTGTAGCTTACACAATTTGAAAAATGTATTCAAATTTGTTCGCTTACTGCACATACCATGCACTTTATTTTTTTTCGAGTTTCTTATCACTATAAGTACCTGATTTATACTAACTGTAACATGAAACAAATATATAGCATAAACACATGATGGAGATAAAAGCTTTTGAATGCACTTTAGAGAGTATATAGCATAAGTTAGTGAAAATGTTCTGCAACGTAACTGAAACCACTAATACGAGTAAAATCGCTTGCGGCATTTGCAAATTGAAAAGTTAGGTAAGATCGGTAAGGCTTCCCTGTAGCGGAACGTGACGGTGACCTACATTGTCCAATATCTCCAGTAGAATGTGATGCTTGACATTTACTCACTTAATTAAGTGAGGCTTGAAGGTGTAATTAACGGTAAAATATATTAAATGTAGAGGTATAATGAACTCATTATGTAAGTTGTCGACAAGCTGCATTTTAAGTATCTTTTGTTTCTATTATATTATAGGTAGGTACTTAGAATAAAAAGCATAGATGGTGATTTTATTAAATAATATTAAATAGTTTTAAATTTCCTACTACTGTGTTGGTAACGTAAATAAACGTTAATAGCGAAACATAACGACTATAAATATATAAATACAAATAAGACTGCTTAGTTAGTCACTGGGAATATTTTTTTATTTTCAATCATACAAACATATTGGTAAATACGGTACAAAACGTAAATAGTCGCGTCTACAAATTATTTACTTTGCTCATATACAGGCTTTTTTGAACTATACTGGAGTGTATGGTTACTTATTCTAGATTTCCTTCTTCTTTTAACTGAAAATATCTTTCTATATTTGCCCTTGAGGAAGCTCCTTCGAGATTTAACTGGAAAGGCACTGCGACAATCGCGGACATCGGGATTTATAGACTTGGTAACATCGCTCGATAGTATCATGGCATCGTTGTCGGTTAAAGTCGAATATGCTGTCACATAGGCCGATTTTGGGATAAAACCAGTTGCTGGGCGGTTTCTTGGTACGCAACGATTCATAATATGCCGGCCGTGAGACGGGCACTCTGAATCAAATTCCATGGAAGTTACGGAGCCGGTCGAGAATGAATGTTCCTCTCCGGAAAGCGGACTAGTATACTTATCCTCATACCTCAAAGTATGAATATTCGAGTAGTAGTTGCCCATTTTAACATCGACAAAATTAAATGAGTTACTAGAAATTTTAGACTGCAATATAGATTCTTTGGGTGAATAACTTTTATTTCTAAATTGGCAACCGACATCTCTGATAAATATGACGGTCTCATTGCTCGATTCCTCTTTAGAATCATTAGGATATTTGCAATTAGTAGAATCAAATTGACATGATTTATTGGATTTGCACACATTTTGCTCTGTATAACCGGGATTTGAAGACAGTTGGCAAGGAGAAAATGTATTAGCAACACACGTTGTATGCGGGTCTATCAAAAATGCTGGAGTATTATAATCATTAAGAAACTCGCAAGCATTCGGTACCCGAGAAACCATATTAATTTGATGATCTATTGTATTAGTTATAGAGTCATGTTGACATGCTGGTACATATTTACATCGCGGAATATGAGGACAGTCAGAAGCTTCAACGTCATCGACTAGTTTATTCGTCGCTTCTTCGTAGTGAAGACTTTTAGAGAATGGAACACACAAAGGTAGATTAACACAGCGCGGTCGATGCAGGCACGGAGGTATATATTCACAGTTATTCTTTAACACATTTGCCCTTTGACAAGAAGGTACGACTGTACAGGGCGGGTGATGTCTACACGCTTTAGTAATTCTGATAATTCGTGGTGTTGATTTAGGAACTGAATGTTTATTTACACATTTTTGATTGACATTAAAGTAATTTTCATTTGGTAAAATTTGACATACGGGTAACATCTCACATCGAGGTTCGTGTAAGCATAGATCACCATCGTCCATAGTTTTGCTTCTATGACTGTTTGGTGATGCTCTGTAGGCATAAGCAGCTGTTGATGGTATTTCCTTGCTACGATATATAGATGAGTGTTCATATTTTAAACTTTCGTCCTCTTCCGTAGTACTTATACTAATAACGACATCAACTTTTTCTTTACAATTTGGACATAACACCCTTTTAGACTTTTTACGAGACTTTTTAGTTATGTTCGTTTTAATTGGGTCAGTAAGAATAGGTACATCCTGTTTTTTAGCAACCTGAATGACAGGTTCATTTTTAGGAACAATAACTTCGATCATTTCCACTAGACTTGTATTCGTGGGTTTATCTTCTTTGACCGTTTCGCGTTTTTGCTTTTTTGATTTATATAATTTTGATTCTTTTTTCTCTTCTATGGCAGCTTTAATAGTACTTGTGACTTGATCAGCAACGGTTAGAGATTTGCTTTTTCTTGCCAATTCGGTGAGAGATTTTTTATCTGTGCAAGGACATGCATAAGAAAATAATTGGCATGGACAAGGGTCTTCAGTGCGCTTACCACGCTCTTTCTTTTTTGATTTCCTTTCTTCTGGTATCGGCTTAGTGTATTCAGTACGATACTTTGCGTATGACCAAAATTTTTGCTGCCTGTCACTCAAGTCTTTATAGAAATTGATTTTTTGATATTCTTGTAAATAATCATCATCCCTTAAGAAAATTTCAGATGAAAGTTCTTTTGAAAACTTTTTCTTTACCTTTTTAGCATTTATTTCTATACTATCCTTTGGCAAAAGTTTCGGGTGTATTTGTGTAGCACATTCCTGAACAATAGCTGTGGATTTGGTTTTAAAACCGTGTGGGTTTGTGGGCATTTTCATAACTTGCATAAAGTTTGCGTTC
Source organism: Abrostola triplasia (assembly GCA_946251915.1). NCBI lineage: Eukaryota > Metazoa > Arthropoda > Insecta > Lepidoptera > Noctuidae > Abrostola > Abrostola triplasia. The sequence goes on from OX276433.1 coordinate 8,125,119, forward strand.
GATATACTGAGTTCGGTTAGACAATGAAATGAATGCCTTTTAGCAATATCATCTAAATCATAAAATATTGTACTCGTTGAGGGTGCAACCGTTTTATAGCTACTATCGTGATCGTTGTTTAACTTGTTATACTTTTCACTTGTAACGTAATTTGTACTTTTGGACAATGGATAATCACATTCCAATGAATGTTTTGTAGATTCCCCGTATGCTGAACGAAATAATGACTGTTGTTTTCTTGTTCTATTTTGTATCATATTACTGAATGACATCGCTCCAAAAATATCATAAACACTAGTAAAGGATTTTGCGTGAGGTAAATTAGTTGGCTTCCTTTCAGGCATATTGACAGAATTACAAAATTTTCGTTTCTTTGTGAAAACCGGTGGTTTAATTTTGAATTGTTTACACTTTGTTTCGCATCACGAAAATATTTTTTAATAATTTTATGTATTTTTAAGATTTTTCATCTAATTAAATGTCACCTCAATGACACATACTTGACGTGACCAAAGAGAATATACTACAGGAATATAAGCAGTCGTGGGGATAGCACTGTGCTGTACGCTTACGGCACCTTGCTAAGTTTATTCCACTAGGTTTTTGGCTCAAAAAATATTACACTGCGTGCGTATTGCATATTATGGTATATCCTAGCTGCTTTTTCCTTTCTCTTTTATTGATAGGAGACCAATCTGCTTCGGGCTGGGCAAGAACTCCAGCCTTAAGCTTCTCATAAAACAAATTTTAATTGTATGTTTGTTGTTGTAGGTTTCCACATGGCACCAAAGTTGTCTAAGATGTTTCCTGAGTCGTGTCTCCTTATATTTGTGGGAGTCCTCATCGGAGCTCTGCTGTTGAGCACGCACAGCGTCCATGTACAACCTTTAACGCCGGACACCTTCTTTTTGTACATGCTGCCCCCCATCATCCTGGATGCGGGCTATTTTATGCCGAACAGATTATTTTTTGATCACCTTGGAACTATTCTCCTATTTGCGGTTGTTGGAACGGTGTTCAACACTCTGACTATTGGTAAGTTGCTTGATTGCTTCGACTTTAGTTGTTATTTTTATTCGAGTGACAGCACCTATATATAATATGATAAATCTTTCTCTGTTTTCAGGGGCGTCCTTATGGGCATGCGGTCAGACTGGGATGTTTGGGTGTACCACTCCTCTTCTAGACATGCTTTTGTTCTCAGCTTTGATTTCTGCAGTAGACCCCGTAGCTGTGTTAGCCGTTTTTGAAGAAATTCATGTTGATGAAGTGCTTTACATTGTAGTTTTTGGTGAATCTCTATTAAACGATGCAGTGACCGTTGTACTGTACCATATGTTTGAAGCGTACACGTAAGTGATGATAAATTTTATTTCTCCAGTACATTATTTACTTACTTCTAAAAAGAAATGAGATCTTATTTAATACATAAATCAATCAATATTGAAGTCAGTAGTGCCAAAATGAGTTTTACCTTCACAGAGAAATGGGACCGTCGCGTCTAGAATACACGGACTTCTTGGCAGGACTTGCGTCGTTCCTGGTTGTGGCTGTTGGAGGCACATGTATAGGTGTTGTGTGGGGCTTCGCGACGGGCCTTGTAACCCGGTTTACGCATGAAGTCAGGGTCATAGAGCCAATCTTCATTTTCGTCATGGCATATCTAGCATACTTGAACGCTGAAATGTTTCATATGAGTGGCATACTGGCGTAAGTGCAGTTGAATTAGAAGTTTATTAAGCCATAACTGTTTATCATTGACTATATATACTTATATTTTGTTTTCAGTATAACATTTTGCGGGATAACTATGAAGAACTACGTAGAGGGGAACATATCTCATAAATCGCACACTACAATAAAATACACTATGAAAATGCTCTCATCATCTTCTGAAACGATCATCTTCATGTTCCTAGGTGTCGCCACCGTCAACAACAACCACGATTGGAACACGTGGTTTGTGTTATTGACCATTGTCTTCTGTTCAGTGTTTCGGATAATAGGTGAGGAAAAGTACTTATCAAGGCTTAGTAACTTAATAAGCACAGTTAGAGAACAAGCTGCCTAATATGGAGTAGACGAGGCGAAAAAATATAGCCATTATATAAGAATAATGAGCAAAAGTAGTAGTTAATCCAGCTTCGGAAATTCTCCTGATTAGTCCTGACTCCTACAACAGCAAAATGATTGCAAAGACGTCCAATACTTGACCTTTCCTCTATGCGGTGAATAAATGTGTTTCAATTACAATTAACACGGACCGCAGTTGGATGAGACAGCGATTGAGATGTAACGATCAATCTATGACGACATACTGTTTCAGGGTCGCCTATTTCATCGTACCCGTATTGATCTCATCGTCTCAGCTCATGATAATTTGTTACATCATAATTGAACAGAGAAATACAATGATTGTGATGTTTATATTGATTGTTTCAGGTGTGTACATATTTAGCGCGATAGCAAACAAATTCCGGCTGCACAAATTGAATAGGGTGGAAAAGTTCGTCATGTCTTACGGAGGTGAGTTATGATGATACGATTCTGGTATACATGTAGATAATAATTCTTCAGTGTCTCACTCATTTAATTTAATAGCACTAACATTCGTTCTTCGTCTTACAATCGTCTTTCTTTAGTCGAATGGATGCAATGCGCAAAAGGCAATGTAGACAAACTCGTAGACAGGTCGGTATATCTAGTCTGTCTGTCTAGCCGTTTTATACCAGTGGTAGTAATGACCTTGCGATATCAAAACATGTTAAATACAAATAACTTGAGACATGATTAATGGTACTAGACTAACATAAAATTTTTCTTTATTTTACTTAAAATATATTCCTCGCGGTTTTGAAAACAAGTTTCGTCCGTTGAAGCATGTTTACAATTATTTTCTAAATTTTAATTAAAGTTATAAATCTAAAACTGTAGTGTAAGTTTTATACGTGTTTAGTCTTGGGTTTTCTGTCAATCTGTATTAAGTTTGTATTGAATTGAATAATGTGAACAGAACAGACATAGTAAAGTCGAGTCTATGAAATAAAACATGAAGCTTGGAATATTTATACAGGAAAAAAATGATTGCTTAATTTAGATTTTGCAACATCATGTTTGCAAATTACGCTTAACACTGTTCATGAGAGGAAGTTATCAAGCTGATTATCTATGACAGAATGTTGTCCGTAGTTACTTACATTGCAAACTATTTATTAAATCTGTTGCTTATTTTCTACCTCCTTGAAAATTTCCTATACTTATATATTATTATTATTATAGAATTAGAAGTTTATTAAGCCATAATTTAATAAGCCAGAGTGAAGTCAATGCCTATTTTGACTTATTAATATATATTAACAGGTCTACGAGGTGCTGTTGCATTCGCCCTTGTTCTGCTAATAGATCCAGAAGTAGTAGAACTGCAACCAATGTTCGTTACTACCACCATAGCAGTGATATACTTCACAGTGTTTATACAAGGCATTACAATTAAGCCTCTTGTGAAAATACTCAATGTTAAAACAGCTGAGAAGAGGAAACCAACGATGAATGAACGGATCCATGAACGGGTAAAACCTATTTTGATGTAACTAGTGTAGTATAAGCATGTGATTGTAACTTACTATTGGGATGCATGCCCATTTGTATATTTCTGTAAGGTTATTGGCTGAAGCCGATGCGGAGAAATAATTAACTCATATTGTAACTTTTTTTTAGTTTATGGACCATTTAATGGCTGGTGTAGAAGACATATTGGGTAAACATGGTAACCATCATATGCGAGACAAGTTTAAAAGGTTCGACAACCGTTTCATACGTCCGTTCTTACTCAGAAATTACCAGGTGAATATATTTGAAACTTTTCATAAATATGTTCAGGAATTTGTTGACGGCACCAAGTTTTGGAATGTTTAAAAATGTGTGAGGAACTATGTTAAACATTTTGAGAGTGTTTACTGATGGAAATAGCAAAGCGTTGTAACTTATTACCCTTAGAACGAACCCTTTGCGGATTCGATTTTCAAGTCGAGAAACTTATTACACACTTACGTCTTACATCTTCGTATAATCTTACTCCTGCGCTGTTTTTGCTTTACATAATTATAATTATAGATTCCTACAGCATCCTATACATAAAAAATAAAACACACCTTTTCAGGGCGCGGAACCAAAGATTTTGGAGACATATTCAAAGTTAGCTATGAGGGACGCTATAGAATATATGCAAAGAAACGCATCTACTATCGGAAACATATCTGGGGCTGAATCCATGTCAGCCATTTTCAAAAACTATACTAATGCCAATTTTAATGGAAGGTAAACAAACACTGCATTATGATGCATAAATCTGGCAAAGTCACGTGTTTTAATGCATGCTTTTACTTACTTAATTTTGTTTGAATTATTTTAATTCCAGCCCGAGTTTTAGCCAGCTAGATTCATCAACGTGGAACATAGACATGCAGGAATTAGAATACAATCCGTCTAAGAAAGACCTCACAGATGCCAAGATACATCACCTTCTTGCTGAGGAACTTTGTAAACCGTTCAGACGCGTAAGTTCATTAACCTTTGTTAGTTAACTCATATTTCGTATCAATATAATCGTAATATTGGCTTAGCAGAATGGAAGTATTATCACGGACGCAGAATCCCCGCTGGGAATTTTTGGGGTCCGTTTCGTTGCCAAGAAATAATATTGTTGCTGTTGTAATTAATTCGGCTCTTTAATTAACTTTATGAATAGTTTGCCAATCTGAATATGCTACTTATTGTCAATTTAGTGACGTCTAACTAAATAATACATTTATATTAGGAGAAAATATCTCCATGAATCAGGCTCCTGTGTGGAGGATTCAATTTAAGTGCAATGTAGACAATTTAATTACTACCATTTCCTTCCAAACTTTGAACCTTGACTTATAGGCTGTATATCTATGTAACAGATTATGATATTCTTAGCAATTTGTCTATAGCATCGACGGCTTAGCTACAGTCGGCACGCAGTGAACGATCGTGACCTCGGCACGCAAGTCAATTACAAGACCCATATGAATATACGTCGACGGGTAGGCGACAGGAAACACCACCACAAACGTAGTAAACGTGGAAAACAGGTGAGCATCGGTTATTAAACTGACCCATTTCTACTTGTCAAGCTTTGGTAAAGTGCCAGCGAGGTGACTAACATTATTACTTCCTATTCATAACCGCTTTTGTCTATTAATTTGAAATGTGGTTTCAAGGCCTTCATTGCCTTAATTTTACGACTAAAAATTCATTTCACTGACAATTTACACTACACGTTGTGTCTCCGGAAGGAATCAGCATAATAAATCAATTGATTTTGTTTCCAGGATGGGAAAAACCATGTGACTTTCCCTGAATTCCAGCAAAATGGTTCGGCCAAACAGTTCACGCACGGTAAAAAAAAGTATTATAGATTAGGTACTTATTTATTCTTTATTATTATCACGAGTGTCGATCGCATGCACGTGTGGGTTCAAGTATTTTTTTTTTCGATTTTTGTTTATTTATAATACCTAATAACGTGTATGTATCATCATTGTTATCTTATTTTGCAAGCACAAATGCTTTGTTTGACACTAGTAATCGACGTAGGAAAATGTAAAACAAGCGTATAACATTTAGGACATACGTAGCACACGCCTTTTTTGTTTTGTATTGTCTGTGAATCCATCTGTATATTACCATACTTTAGTTTTAACTCCCACTCAAAATAAAATATCAAGATTAAAACTTTAAAAAGTGAATGCAATAAAAAGCTTCTGATAAAACAACGATAATAAAATGCAATCAGCAATCACGTTCGAGCTTTGGACAGCACTTTAGAGGCATGAAATCAAATCCAGAAAGCTTTTCTTAAGTGTTGTGCCAGTCATGTTGCACTTTATTGCAGATTACATAGACGAGGTTCTTCAAGAAGGAGACGAGCGCGAGGTGGAACCACGGCGTGAAGGTGACGACGGCGGTATAACATTCACTGCCAAATCCCCGCGTAGGTATTTTGCATGACATACCCTGTGTGACACACCGCAGTTTGGATTTGAATGGTAACATTGCGTATTGCTAGATATTTCCAGTATTGCAGCAAAAGCACTGACTAAAACAGAGATATGTACACAAGTGCAATTGCTAGACTATGACGTAATAATTATGTAAACTGATGAGTATGTTAAAATGCTAGTTAAAACCATAGCTAAGCAACTCGTCCTGTTAAACATATTTTGGCGCTACTTTGCTACAAAATCTTCGCGTTAAATATTTCTCCACTGTAAATAATGTTAATCCGATCAAGTTTAAAGTACTTGTTTAACCCACATGCATACCATTATGCTGATGATGATGGTATGCGTGTACTTTATACAAATACTTATCTAAAGCAACAAATTCAAATCCAAACAAGTCCTATAGATGTTGTTAACCAACGTTGTTTGTCGTTTACCGCACTCTACATTAACCATAAGGAATACTTACAATAACTATAACGGCATTTACTAAATTGGTATACTACTAATATTAGCCGAGTGCTAAAGCATTACATATTTTCTGACATGGCTACGTACTGTGAGAATGTGCTGAAACGTATTGTGGTGGCATGTTCCAAATAATTTCTCTGTATGTATGTATTTGTATTTTGAAACTATTATCTCTTCAACTTATTTTGATTCATTTGTTTCGGTTGAGTTGCCTATTTCAAATGAAGTTCCTATAATGATTTATAAACCAATTTATTTGCAAACCTTTTACAGTAAATAGTGAAAATTTTAGAGAAATGGTCCTGAAAGACGTCCAAAAGGTTGTAGCAACGATAATAATTAAAAAGTCCTTTGATTGCTCCAGTAAGGAACTAAGCAGTAATATAATTTTGTTGCCAATTTTCCCAGCAATGCGGGTCAAATAACTTTGTGGATTATTTGCGATTAATTGTTATCCTATAATATTTACCCACATGATTGATTTTTTTGTCATTTTAAATATGCCTGTTTCTTTTTTGTTTGATAAATATCTAGAGGTTTGTTCATCAAGTAGGTTATTCCTATAATACTATACACACCTTTCCTGCCATAAATGCCAATCCGTCGTTTATGTATGTAACACTACTAAACCTCTACTTGCTACGTATTTTTTTCATCTCTGCTTGTTTAATATTGTTTGTGTTTGATCGTCGTTTTCTTCCCTTCTGGCAATCTTCATGTGGCACCGCAAACTAACCGATACTCTCGACAACTGGCGATGATAATATTATCAGCTGGATACAAAGAAGTCAGTCCGACGTCCTCACATAAAGAAAATAGTAGTTCACTTTTAAATCAACTGGCTAACCTGCCCGGATTCAATCCTTTGAAAGCAAGGATTGTTAAGCAGTACGCTAAAACACCCGAAGAAATCCTCCCGACAGCTGTTGAGAAATCCTTACCGTGGAGAAGGGACAGATCCACGTATAACTTTGGTATGTGTTTACTGTCAATCTGAACTGTTTTAATAATCGTCTCTAGATAACTGCGTGCATACTTGCGTCTGATGATCAAGATTGAAATTTAGATAATGCTTTAATGTTTCTGTGCTAAGATTAGGTTCCGCAAATCATGATTTAGTAGACAATTCACGCCCGAGGTAGGGGAATCATTAACTCGCTGCAATAAAAACAATAGCGGCACATCACTTTAGAGTCGATTATGAAAGACACTGGGTAGCACTCGGCACACTGTAAAAGTTAAAATTGCAATATATTTGTTTAGCTTTTCTTCTATAGTCTATATTATTTCGTACATAGTTTTGTTTTATTAATGATTCAATATTTTTTCATCAGACGCTTTGCAAAGATATTGGTCATCCGATTCAATGTTTTAATTGCATGTTAAAAACACATACTACGATTAATTCCTTTTAAATACATTATCCATTTTTATACTCACCTTTTTGATAACTAAGCTACTAATATAATTATGTACTTTAAGTTATGTCAAAATCAAAACGCTTTAAATAGTTATATATTAATAGCTTGGTTATCACAGTAAGCTAACATACTTGACGCTCTGTGTGTTTACATAAATTAACTTAAGTACTACGAGTAAGTATTGCATGTGCTTTTTACATAAATTTAATAGTTATTTAACTTACTAGTATAGAAAGATGCCAGGTATAGATACTAAGTAAATGAAGTTATCGATACTTTGAAGTAGGTTGACCTTTCTAAATTTCAGACCTTTAGCTATAAATATTGCAGACCGCTACCTCAGGAGTGGACCCTACGCAGAACTTACCAATTCATAAATTGATCTGGTCACATCTACCTAATTTTTTCTATAGTACTCTAAATTCATACATAATAATAAAATTCTATGTATGATGAATCGAATACAATTGTTTTGAAGTTAAACTAAATCGACATTATCTTTGACCCATAGGTTTGACCTTAATTTCGTATTTAGTAAAACAAAGACATTTAAAATATTTTAGTTCCAAACGAGGACATACTTGAAGAGGACGAGAGAAGACTGTCTGATGATAATGGTGAGTCTTTTAGGCGGACCTTGACTTTTTAATAATTGCCTATTTAATTAATATTGTTCTAGAAACCGTCTTGTTACTATCCTGTGTCCTACGTGACTAGACCAGTTTTGATAACATATTTATACCAAGACAGTTGCCATCTAATATTTACAGCTCAACTATTTGGTGAAATATGTATATATTAAGGATAAGGTTAAGGCCGCATATGAGTATGAGAAAGCAACCATATGAGTGCTGGAGCTGACGGCATAACATGAAACGAAGGGGCTCGCTATGTAAGCTAAAACAATGTAACATCAAACAATGGGTTTAGTCAATAGTCGCTAAATCTAAGCTTGCAAACAGTTCTATATTTAACTTTATAATCACAGACACCTACATGATAGTAGCAGAGCACGCTCGCGTGGCTACCCCGACGGCGACGGAAACCATGCTGCCATGGAAACGGGAGGAAATGGAGGGCTCCGGCGGAGGGGCCCTGAAACAGTCGGAGTTCCCTGCGTGGGCCTCCAACAAGGAGTACCTAGCATACAGCTCACCCTCGGCTACGTTTTTAGGTAAGAATCGAATAATCATAAACAACATATTGTATATTGAGACATACTAATTATATAGTGTTGTAAAAATGTAATTTGAATAAAGTCAATTTGTATCTGTATTAGGCAGGCATATCGTAAACACGTAACTTTAGACACTGCTTGTTGATAAACATGTTGTCATTATGTTTATTGGTTATAATGTTAGTACACAATTTTCTAAACAAAGGAGCTACCAGTTTTAAACTTTTATATTTTGTAAATAAGTGCAGCTGCGCGTAGTGTAAAATTTCTAAAACCACGAGATAAATAGGTCAATGCTCTTTGTGAAACATTGTAGGCGTGTAGCAAATGTCTACGAAGCGCGTAGACTATAATCACGGCTCCGAATCGGAATCAATGACATACCAATAAATAGGTCGCACAGATGCACCGTATGTAGTTCGAACTATGTACTCATCCAGTTAGTGAAGAATAATATAAAAAAGGTGTAAGTTAACTAAAATAGAAATGTTTATTTTTTTACAATTTATAAATTTCTCAACTAATTGATCAATGCCATACTGGTGTCCCGTCTGTAGAATGCATTTTCCACTGCATTGCTTTTTGTAACTTCTGTAAGATAAATTAGTTTTTACCACGGAGCGCTTAAGAGTGACACTGTGCATGTTAGCTTCAAACTCAAAAATCCTTTTGCTGAAATAGTTTTAGTGACACCTTCAATGCACAGATATTTAAGACCCTTTAATTAAGCAAATAATATATAATAATTAAAATAATTAAATCCCTCTTAATTATAGAATATGCTGCCTACATTTATAGCAACTTAAATATATTTTTAATAATAGTACAATTATAAATCTTTTGCACCCTTAGATTTTAGATAACTTATACATTTTTTCTGACACATTTTTTTCTTTTTTCCCTTTTCCATTCCGCTGTAAAACAAAACCGCCCATTCTCATGACCTTCCCTGAACCAGGAGGCATAGAGAAGCCAAAACATCCGAAATCTATCATAGGTCTCTTCCGAAGAGAGAGCTCTAGCTCTACACAAGGTGCTGCTGACAGCGTGGTGGTATCCGACTCAGAAGGGAACAAAGACAGTTGGAGTAAGGGAGAAGGAACGTCGAAAGATACAGCTGGAAGACAAGGACCAAGTTTACTGTCTAAAAGGAGTACAAGTCTCGGGGGTCCGTCAGTATTATTAATGGAGGATGTAGCGCACTCGGATCCTCTGGGGGCGTCAAGCAGGCCAGCTAGCATCATGCAGGGACCACACAGGGGACAGTGTCGAAGAGGGTCCATGTTGGAGTTGACTGGGTAAGATTTATAACTCCCAATAAACTTGTACTTACTTAAATATCGACTAGGACTGATGATAATCAGCTTCTATATTTGGCAATATAAAAGCTAATTAAAGACTTTTGAAGGCCATTAATTATTCAACTATTGTTTAATGTTTCCATGCAACTTGGTTAATCCCTTCCTAAAAGTTTAATGATCTGCTGGAATATGGATTTCTAATGGCAATCATTATGTGTTTTCAGGTCATTATCTCGCGACGCTATAACGGAAGAAAAATGCAGCAAATCTCTACCAGAGAGCGAGCGCATGGGGGTCAGGCGTCTGCCGTTAGGTCAACAGAGTCTCCCGAGGGAACCTTTCATCCGGCAGTTAACCATGGCTTCCACCCTGCACACCAGTTCTTCGTCTGATGACTCCTCCGACGAGAACACCTGAGTGCCCCGCCGTGGTGACCCAGACAGGTTGCCACTGTTAAAGTACAGGACGCTAGAGTAATGTGCAATCGCGGACAGTGATATGTGAATGTATGAAAATACTTTCTAAAAAGTGCTGTGAATCTGTGGTGTAAAATAATACTTTAAGTAAAGTATGTTATCAAACCACCGGTAACTTTAAAGGCTGGAGATTTATTCACAATTATCGAAATCTGTATGAATAGGTACAAAATATTTGATATCTTAATCAAAACTTACAATTATTAAAAGGCTTTCATGATATTGATTTTTCGTGATAAACATAGTATTGGAATTTTAACTATCGTTACCGTCTACGTGTATTTTAATAGACATTAAGTGGGGTGCGTCGATACTGTCGGTCAATAATCATGATACGCACACTTAAAGCGAGTTAAATAAATCGTGCGGTAGATGATTTAAATACGATACCTATAATTACAATACATTGCTTGCCAGATATTATGTCTGAAGCTTTCGAGTGATTTTGATAAATCTGTATATTATGAAACTACATTTTAAGTTGTAAATACAGCTCGTTGTCGTTGCAACCGTTACTGCAACACCTAGATGTACTTCTTTGTAAAATAATACTTCTAATGAACCGACAAAAATATCTTCCTACTTATATCATTCTTGCATTTTATTTATGTATGTGAATTAATAAATTGAAATGCTACGAGTGCTACATGTTAACGGATGATTAAAAACCCTAGCGGTTGAAGGAGGTCTTATATAACGTATATTGTATGTAAGTATATAACTTGGAGTTTGTAAGTAAGCACTTAAAGTTCTGTACATGCATACGACATAACTACTTGTCTAAATCAATCTTTAAGTATAGTTGTTTGAAGTGTATTTTTGTATGCTCTTTGTAAATCATGTAATTACACTCAGAAATGCTGTACCTACATAATATTATGTAAATTGATAATTCATATTTATTAAGCACTTATATACATAATAGATATTGATGATTTCGCCGATGGCTTTTGTTGCCAGTGACAATACCATTAGTTTATGGAAAACATAAAATAAATTAAATTAGATGTGATTTGTAGATATAAGTAGATAGCATTTGTGTTTATAAGGAGATGAAATACGTTTTGGAGGCTATTTTGTATTGGGTCTACTACCAACGTATAGAAACATAAATTTTGAGAATGGGATGGTTAAGAATATAAGGAGATGCTCTCTTTTCTTATGCGGTGGATTTATATATCTCTTTCATCCATGATATTATGAAATCGTATTTCAAATAGAATGTCAAGTTCTAGATACATAATAATTTACAGAAGATACCTATTTTGATCCACGATGGATGATAATAACCTTCCCACACATGTGCAAGAAAGCATGATGCTTCAAAACTTTTGTAGGGTTCACTTACGTTTGAAGCAGACGCCAATTTATGGAATTAAATGCAGAAAATTGGAAAAGTTTTAAGAACTTTTTCCTGTATAAGCAAGAACTCATTTTAAACATTTCAATAATTTTTATTTACAACCGTTTTAGAGGTAGATAAGTACCTAAAATTATGTCTTTGGCAATTTGACGTCATTATACGTTTATGTTTCGATAACGTTGAATAACCCATTAAGATATTCTCGATAAAAACTACAACAGCGTTATATTGTTAAATTGTTATTAGATTATTATATCTGTTACCGGCAATGTGCATAATTCAGATACTCTATACAATACCTAGGCAATGTATAAAATATTACGAATATTGTTGTCCATCACATACAATACCTAGGTAATCATCATCATCAGCCAGAAGACGTACGTCCACTGTAGAACGAAGGCCTGCCCCTTAGAATCTAGGAAATGTATAGCTACAATTCCTAGGGATTATATAGAATACCTGCTGCTCCACCGGCAATGTGTAAAGTAAATAAATGTTGGTCTGTATTTTTGCATAGAAATAATAACTCGCATCTTCTGCAGCAGCTAAACCACGTTCTGCTGGATTGTCATTTACTGAACTACAGGAAAATGAAAGTAGGTTTGAAATGAGTAACATTGTTCCAAAGGCAGTTCCCCTTCCTTGCTCTCATCTTTTACACACATAGCCGACTGAGTATTAGGTAGTGTATACGTCGAATACCTAGGTAAAGTATAAAATAAATAATATTTCATACAATAGGTATACCTACATAATATTATGTAAAATATACCGTTTTAGTCATTTTATACATTGCCTAGGCATTGTATAGAATGCCAGATTATACACATTCATCATCAGCCGGAAGACGTCCACTGCTGAACAAAGGCCTCCCCCTTAGAACGCCATAAAGAACGACAGCTTGCCAATTCCATCCACCGGTTGCCCGCAATTCTGACGATATCGTCGGTCCATCTGGCGGGAGGCCTGCCAACGCTGCGTCTTCCGGTTCGTGGTCGCCACTCGAGAACCTTTCTTCCCCAGCGGTTATCGGTTCTTCGAGCGATATGGCCTGCCCATTGCCACTTCAACTTGCATATTCTTCGAGCTATGTCGGTAACTCTAGTTCTTTGGCGAATTTCCGTATTCCGGATCCTGTCGCGCAAAGAAACCCCGAGCATAGCTCTCTCCATAGCTCGTTGAGTGACTCTGAGCCTCTCTGACTCTGACTCTGATTATACACATTGCCGGTGCCATATCTACTGAATAAGTTTGTTCAAAATATAGATTGACTAATTTAGAACAATAATAGCAGTAGATAAATAGAAAAGAGTAACGTATGTAAATAATAAAAAGTTATTCTGTTACGCTTTGGTTTTATGTGAACAAATTGATGAGTGAGTACTCAGTGAGATAAGTAGCTTAAATAAAGGTTATTTCTACGAACACTTTTATATTGTAAGTAGGCGAAACAAAAAATGCCAAGTCTTATTGTTAAACCGTTATATAGGTAGCTAATGGTTTGTTTTGTTCAGTTATATGTAAGTATGATTTGTTAACTAAGTACCTACACCTATACCTAGTTTAATTTTTCCTTGTGTAGACTGTACTGAGGCATTCTTTCTTAGGTCTATCTATGTATCCCCAGAAAATCCTGCCCACAACTTTCTAGTATAGGTACCTACCTACTTACTTCTTATAAAATATAGTTTATACTCGTACAGACAAGGTCTTAACGATAAGAATCCTTGACTTAAGTCCCTATACCTGTACTATTGCAAATATGCGCCGATGATTTTGCATAATCCAAATGCATTTCTGTTCAATTCCGATTCCTATCTTAGCACAAACTTATACCATTTAAAGTTGTCAATTTCGGTACCTACCCCAAACAATAGAGTGAGATACTAATTGATTGATGTTAAAAATACTTTTGCAGTAGTGGTGTCGAATCAGTCACAGCATCAGACTTGCAGCTGTTATAGTAGATAGGTAGTTACTTAGGTACTTAAATATTAATTTTACCTATATGCCTGGTGCGTCTACTGATCAATTGTTGTGTATGAGTTAGAAACTTGCAACTAATTACGCCTTTTGTTTGTAGATAGTAAATATTCGTTTTGTTTCAAATATGATAGTAGTACAAAAAATGCAACTGGAAGACGTTGTGTGTTATTATGACCAAGCTCTTAATATTTTCGAATATTTCGTAGCATCTTTGTATGTATAATGATTTGAATAAAATGTATCTAGATATGAAATTTACCTAGTCAAATTGTTTTTGTGTGTTAACAAATTACCTATAACAGAAATCTACGTGAACGTAGGTACCTAAGTATTTATAAAATAGGATTATCTGGTTTATATTTAGCGATGGGATATAATAACGTATGTCCTAATGTAGGTACCACAACTTCATACATGCCTACCTATACAAAGTGTATATGAGCTGAAAGGGTCAAATCACAGGATATAGGGTCAGATATACTCTGTAGTTACCAATCTATTACCACCTCCCACGATAGTTCCTCGCAAGCCGACTACGTGTTATGTGTCATTGCTAAATTATCTGCAGGATGCAATATCAATATTACATATTTCTTTAATTTTGATGAATGGATATTATACTGGATTATCTATTGGATGAGTTGAATGTTCTCATCATCTTAATCTGAAACTAATCATAATTATATGGTTCAGATGTCCGATTGTCGCGTCTTAAAGCCTGAGTCTTTATTGCATAATACGAATTACCACTAAAATACTCTAGTCAAGGAAGACTATATCTATTGTAAAACAAATGCATGTAATTAAATACTATCCCAATAAAATAAAGCGCTTATTTTTAATTTCTGCCCTTAATTACATTTATGGTCAGTTTGTGTTACCATGTTTTATTATTATCACGCAGTGTACAAATAGTTAGGTAGGTACCAACACGTTTACTATGTACTTACTACATTAAAACAAGCAACAGTAGGTGCATCTACCTACTGTGTGCAAGCTTTGTATAAATGGGATTATGGTATGTCAATTGATAAAAATAATAGTGCCTAGCGTAGAATATCTACACCGCTCATTGATTGATAATATTGTGGTTTTCTTTTGTACTAAAATTATTGTTAAAATTGTATTATAGTAGTATAATAGATTAAATAAAAAATGACACTTGAGAGTTACCATTATTTTATTATTTATGTACCCTTATATTACTGTAATTGGCTGGACAAGGAGAATATAGTAAAAAGCACTTACAGCATCAATCACAGCAAAAGGTTTTCCATGGAGAAAGAAATAAAATTGGCCATTATTTGCACCTACATAGCAGTACAGTCGGCAGCAGCATAACCGGTGCGAGAAGATGTCTTTGTGGCCACAGCTGTCAATAACCTGCGATCACATAGCGGCATGAATCTAGCTGTATTCTTAGGAAAGGTTGTATGAAAGCTAATATGACCTTCATTAATTTATACTAGCAAATTAAAACGTCGTTTACGTCAACGTCGTTTTAATTCGTAACACATCCGGTTTGTACCTAGCCTCAGAAATCTAGATATTATAATAATACCTACTTTATCATCCATGATATTTTACCACAGTAGATACAGTGGTTTTGTGTAGATATTATATCAGGATAACCTATAAAAAAACATCGCTTCACACAAATAGTTAACACGTTAAATTAGAAATAATACGACTAAAATAGGTATTGAATATGTCATAAGTTAAGTTTAAATTTTAAAATTGGCGCCAGAAGCTGAGAGCTTGATTGGCTCCATTGACTTATTCTTAACATGTAAAAAGACACGCACAGGCTTTTTAGTTATTCATCCTAATCTGAACATTTTACGAACTATTTTTAATTGCTGATAGTATTTTAAGCACCAAAATTTATATTTCAAAAATATTACCTATTAAGCAATCTTGTTCATATAATTTAGAGTGATTAATCGTTGTTTTTATTTAATTATTTATAATAAATCTAAGTTACAAAAAGTGACAGTGTGCCAAAAGACGAATAGTCAAGCTTAAGTATTCAAGTCATCAAAAAAGTAAAACCATCCGCTCGTTCGCTAGCCGTCTTGTGATTTTTCTCCTTGTTTCTTATTTTCATGAAAAATAACGGAAAATAGAATGTAACTGTAAATTTCTATCATACCATGGATTTCATTTAGCTCAAAGTGTCATTAAGTGTATGTGTTTATTACACCCTATTCTTCAATCAGATTTATCATGTGTGGCAAATATATCAATAAAAGAATGAAACATACTTGTGCTTTGTATTAAACTAGAACAGCGGTAAGTAGCGTGAAAAATGTATTAGAATAAATATTCGTAATGCATAGTTTCTCCAGCAAAAGTTGTTATAATAACATGTTGACCTGTAAATGTGATTTAGGTTGTAGAAACCCAGTGCCTTTCTAAAGTGTCAGTTTGTTTTTAAATCTGAAATCTGTTTTAAAGCCGCGAATTAAGTTTGTTATTCGCTGATAATAATTGTTTGTTTTAATTCTTATAATCTATGGGGGAAAATGATCAAATTAACTATGTATAAGCTTCAAATACTGCTGTATGGCTCTGTTATCTTATCAGACTTATGTCAGATATCAATAAGTTTGATATAACATTAGGTGCTAGTCATACATACACTCACAACACTAATTTACAAACCCTATATCTTCTTAAAAAATATTTGGTTCATAGCTACTCAATCTAAGGTCTACTCAGTGTGTTATTTACAAACAAAGTGTTGAAACAGATGTAACCTGTAGAATTTGTTAAGATCGTCTGATATAAAAATACTACAATACTATATGTATAAAAATTGGTGAAATGTTGTAAGATATTTTAATTCCTATTTAATTTTAATTGATGGTTATAAACTTCTTAACTAATTTTAATTCACATTACATCTGAACAAAACTAAACTTTGAATTAGCTGGAGCATTAAGTGTATTTAAGAAACCTGAGATATTGTAAAGTAGCAGGTATATAATATTGGTGTGTTTACAGACCATAATCAAAATGGAGCATGCAGACTTGGTGTCAGAGATGGCTCAGGTGGAACACCTCACCACGCAGGAGAGGCTTCACTTGGCCCGCAGGTAACTAAACTTAAGCACTTTACTATTGTCTTGAGCTTCTATCGTATAAAGAATTGTATAATTATTGTTTATGTGTATTGCATACATCTGTAAAATGTCTACGAGTTTAAAAAAGTTTTTGGGTATAATACCGACTTGAATAAACCGTAATATAATGTAATCTCCACATTAAATTCTCGATCTTGATAAGTAAACTAATTAAATCAATTTGTAAAATAATAATTGTTCCTGTGAGATAATTGGAAGTGATACTTATTTCTTAGATTGCTTGAGGATAATATGCACCAATAACTGGTTTTTCTAGATAAACATATGTTAGGTATATAAAATTCATATAAAATATGACCATCAGATGTTGTATATTTACCTATACATTATCTATATTGTATGTACGTATCAAAGGTATTAGGTATTTATTTCTTAGGATAAATATTTCTTTTTTCCATAAGGTGCTTATTTCTCTCATATACTACTTTATATTGCATTTACATGAACATAAAACACGATCACAACAAATTTTAACAATTAAGCAGGCGTTGGCAAATAATAAGCTAAAACACATATTTTCTTCACTTTTCACAAAGATAATGACTAATATTTGTAAAGAACATAAGACAATATTAATATGATAGTTTGATACCTAATTTATTAAGCCAGCCCTGTTGTATTAATTGATTTAGTTGCTGACATAAATATGTCTTTTACCGCAATACTTAATGTTAAGTGGTGAATTTTGAGTGTTGGAGAATGACATGTCTTAATTAATGGACTAAAAATGCATTCCTTGTGTTCATAGTACGTATGCTTGGTAAATCCAATATATAAGTCAAGAAATTGTGTTGGATTTCCAAGATTAATTGTTGCTATTTGCACTGGTATATTTTTTTAAAGCTATCAAATTTGTAAATCACTGGGCTGCCTACAATTTTAGGAACAGTCCTATGTTTTGTAATATTATTATAATGTTTGCTGCACAGATATTATTTATATTGATTTTACATTCTAAGCAAATTAAGGCAACTGAAGGAATATCTTTATGTGGATAGTTTATTTATACTATTATATGCTCTACAAAATTAATAACGTAAATATTATATCAAGGTTATCTTGGTCAGAAAATAACAGATAAATAGGTTTATTTAGGGAGTCGAAGATTTTTTCTTGTGAATACTTTGAATATGTGTTTAGATCAGACTATGTTTAGACCATCCATAGTCTGATCTAAACACATATTCAAAGTACCTATTTACAAGAAAAAATCTTCGACTCCCTAAATAAACCTATTTATCTGTTATTTTCTGACCAAGATAACCTTGATATATTATTAGATCATCATAAGTACATTCATATATTGTTTTGGCGTTAAGTTGACATCACGCCTGTATCCCCGAAGCAGTAGGCAGAGGTGATAGTAGGCCTACCTTTCTTATAGTTATGTTATAGGATACGTCCTAATGTAATAAGGGGTAAGCCTATTACCAACAACTGGAAAAAAATCCAGACTCCGTGCTTCTACTGAGAATTACCTAATGGAAAAACCCAGTAATCCGGGACTTTATGCTCAGCAGTCGCGCTTAACAACCACTAGACCAACGAGACATCCATAACATTAAAGTGGCACAAAATCATTTTTGCTCAGATTACGCTAAACAACGTACGAAAACATTGCCTGCGCTTCTGCCGCGATGCTACATATCAACAATAATGTTTTTAGAAATTTATCTAGTATTTATTATCACGGAAGATGCCAGTCACAGATAAAACTTGATGTATGGATAGAGCTTGGCTGATAGGTGTTTTTATGTTGTTTAACAGATTATTTTGATATTGAGAATGAAGATATGATTCTGAGTGATATTTTAATATCCATATCAATAGGTTATTTGGGGCGCTTACATATTTGATAAATATAGGTACATTTCTCACTCACAGAAATTACGCAATCTATTATTTAATGTTTGGTGTAGTTTGTGTGCTGTCTCTTAAGTTGTACCTAAGTAGGGCTTAATAATCTTCTAATGTCAGTTATTAGTTCAGTATTATTATTATTTATCAAATTAAATGAGCAAAATGTTATGTAGTGACATAACATTTTGCTCTAAATCGTTACACAGTATAGATATACTTAATACATAAAATATCAAGAATTGCAAGTCATCATTTATTTTTTACTCAATTAAATGAAATAGTTACAAATATTAATAGTGTCAGTTGGGTTCTTATTAATCAAATACATGTACAAAACGAAAGCTGATAGATAATTTTGTTTATTTTTAGTTCGTAATCAATTTTTTCTCTTAGTAGGTAAGTACATAATAAAAGGTATACATATGTATGTGTGCACGTTTTTTAGCGCATACGAGTATCACCTGATGGATGCTGTGTATGTACTGTATCCACGTGTTTCGGCTCGAGGTGTATCATAAGCATGATGCTTGGCCGTAGGTATAAATGTAATCCTTTGCCTACCGGCGACGTCAGGGGGATTAGCGGAGTTACCTCACGTGTGATAACATATCAAATCATGAGTACGTACTGACTTCCGATAGTAGTTTTAAAAATAAAAGGCATCTGTTTCGGATTTTTTTATTACACTATCTTATTCCTGCAGTCTCATAAACAGGGCATGATTTATAGCTTTTCTTTGTTCTAATTTTAATCTTTATTCATCAAACATCATCATTCAACGCTTGTTTAAGTTTTCAGATATGTAATGTGTTTGTCAGAGCTGAATCAAACTTTGTACTAAACTTTTAAAACTAAAACACAGGCGCCAATAACAACTTTATAGTCCATATTACTGGTTCGTTAAAATATAAATGCCAGGAAGTAAGTATTTCATTGCCAATTCTGTACATTATTATGAAACATATTATAAATCTACATCTTTATGTACAGTGAAACCTTGGTTTCACTTTTTATGATTGCATGATATTTTGCTGTTAAAATGTGGACCTATATGAGGAATAGGCGTAACACATAAAAATTTACTATTACGAAAATAAGCCACGGTATCTGAGCGTTCGTGTTAGGTTCGTGCATACAATCGTACATCGCGATTATTTTAACACATTCTAAATAGATCGATTAATTATTTATTAATGAATAACAAGATAAAATAAATGTATTTTCAACTCAAAATGCAAAACACAAGCCTTAACATATTTACCCCTTAAACGAAGAAGGATGAGAGAAGAAATTAATGACGATGATTAAGAAATCAGCACCCGATGTTTTTTTAAAACAGTAAACTAAACGTTGTTTTCCTTGAAGGTCTTATTCAGTCACAATAGGACACTAGACGCTAACATGAGCAGGTATTTCTTATATATATGTGGTTGACGTCCTTGCTTATAATTAATATTTTATTTTTTAAATAACTCCAACAGTTGCTGGGTGGCAAATATAAATATATATAATAAACGTATGTTTATATTTTACTTTTTAGACGGTTCTCGTAATTTATGAAAATGGTTGATCATCATAGTAAATAATTCTGTTGAAATGTACCATATAAGAAAAGAGTCCAACTCGCAAGAGGAATACCCAAACGCTACCTATAGATATAACATCAATGCTTTTTATAGGAAGCTATTAGTTGACTCTTTTACGACATATATACTTGCGTATTCATTTCACACCATTATATTTTGCAAATGATATTGCCGTTTGGTTAAGAACACATCCATATAGGCAGGCGTGATTTGCGTGGGCGTGAAGTGGCTGCGACACGGAGGTCGAACATTTAACGTTTATGAACAAAACACGACAGTGAACCACTTTACGAATATGTATTAATAAAGTGATAATATGTGTCTGACGTCGTCAATAACTCCAATAAGTGGCAGAGGACACGATATTATTATTTATGTCCACATGGGTGCAGCTCTTATTGTCTAATAGTCCATGGTGTTGTATACCTTAAGTATATCAAGACGTGTTCGGACGCCATAACAGTAGTATCATAAACTTATACTAACTATGTGTGTATATTTCAGACGCCGCATGCAACAGCTAAAACTATGGCAGCAACGAGAAAAGGAATGGGCGCGTTCGCGGGCAAAACGAGAGAAAAGCAACAAACGAAGTATTTACTTCAGCGATAGTGTTATGTTGCTAGAAGCTGCCGCCAGAAACGACATAGATGAAGGTGACTAATATACCGTTTATAGCTACATTTTTTACGCTTAGGTATAAGTGACAGGTAGTAATTAGGTCATTACCTCAGTACACACAGTTATTTGTGGCATTATGGAACTTAAGTCAAGTTTCGCACGTCTGAGTAATGCATGTTTTGAATCGCGCAAGGTCCACACCTGTGCCGATTACGACATCATGGTACTGATAAGTAAGTGAATGAGAACTTTATAAAGGTCGGTTAAGGTACGACTTGCTACATTTATCAATTCGTAAAGGCAATTAGGGTGATTATACTCTCGAGGGTTGACATGGCCTCGGGGTTTTAACGCAATTATAGTTAGCCTTGTTTATTTTACGCCAAGAAATGATAATAAGGGAATACCGATACATGCATATGAAAACACACATATTTGTTTACATCCTTCGCTTAGTTCGCGTTATTCATACGCTAGATAATGCTTTGCGCAGTTCTTGTCTGGTATAATAACAAGCATATGGGTCTTGTTGATTGCCCAGGTGACAGCTGAGTTGTTGCATAAATAAAGTCAATAACAGCGACATTACTATCGTTATTACTCGACCAATTGCGTTGATTATAAGTGCCATAACGAGATTGTTACTGAAGCCTAATGAGAAGCAGTTTAGTTGATTACATTTTGTACCTTTATCATTAGAAAATACTGTGTTGTATTTTGTGTTTTCTGTTCTTGGAATACAAATGTGCTCATAAATTTTCTAAACGAACATAATCATGATGTCACTAATGCATTAATCGGGTAACAATAAACATTGGTAACGTATTATTATGTATATTAATTATTGTGAGTTCGCAATTGGCCATTAACTAAAAAGTAGGTGGCATGACCATCTCCAACCTAAACAAACCTGTGTTTCACTGCTGGTTAGGCCAGCTCTACCTAAATCTTTCACTTCTTAATAGAATTAATTGTGACATAAACCCGTACTATTCCAGTGCGGCGGCTGTTATCACGCGGCGTGACACCGGACGCGACGAACGAGGATGGTCTGACAGCCCTGCACCAGTGCTGCATCGACAACAACGAGGCCATGATGCGGCTGCTGCTCGACAACGGGGCCAACGTCAACGCGGAAGACAGCGAGAAGTGGACGCCGCTGCACGCCGCCGCCACCTGCGGCAACCTCAACCTGGTGCGGATCCTCATCCAGCGCGGGGCCAACCTGCTGGCCGTCAACGGGGACGGCAACATGCCCTACGACATCTGCGAGGAGGAGCGCACGCTCGACGCCATCGAGAGCGAGATGGCGGCGCGGGGCGTCACCCAGCGGCTCATAGACGACACGCGAGCCTCTACTGAGATGAAGATGCTGAGGGATGTGGACGATCTAGTGAAGGGGGGCATGGACTTGGACGAGCCGAGAGATAGTCAGGGTGCCACGCTTGTAAGTATTCTTGTATGATTCTGTTATTTTATGAAAATAGATATTGTTGCAAAATAGCATCCCTTATAGTATAATTTTTTAATTTATTTAAAAAGTACCGTTTCAAAATAATGCAAAAATTACATTCAGTAAAATAATTATGCTAATAGATAAGTTTTTATCATTTGATCGGGTGCAAGTAGAGAGTCTCCAACAGTAATAATACCTAAACACATTCCACTAACCTTGGACGGTCATCCTTATTGACTCATGTATGTGTTTGTTGATACGAAAAAGATAAATAAAATAGGTAAATATTTACTTGTAATGCACCTATTATAATATACCTTTCAATTGTTCCAGTTACACATAGCCTCCGCAAACGGGTATATTAAAGTGGTGGAGTATCTGTTGGAACACCGAGCGTCGACCGATGTGGTGGACCATGATATGTGGCAACCAGTCCACGCCGCCGCCTGCTGGGGACACGTATGTACTGCTTCGTAGACATTAACACTGTGACTGTACGCGTGGCTGACAGAATAAGTAAACAATCGACATGTACCGTATATGCCTCATCGGACTGGGAAAGGGTTAATCAACTTTTGCCTAACTTACTTACAAGTGGTGGTATGTATTGCAGTCTGGTACTCACCAATATAATTTCTGCGATAGGTAGGTAGATTTAATTATGAATCCTAAATAACTATTATAGCGAGTGGTATCCGACCTAGAATTGACCACCCTCTTTACTCCCGTGGGTGTCGTAAGAGGCGATTAAGGGAAAATCCAGAAGATGGGCAGCATCGTCTTCTGTAACTTCACCACCTAAACTGCGATCCCCAAACCACTTGCCAAGCATGGATTATGGCAGCCCTCCACCCTTACCTAAGGGGACTCCTTTGTTGTACCGTGGACATCTTCCGGCTGATAATGATGAACTATTAGGATCTAGTTTAGAACAGTACTAAAAGTGTAAAGCCAAAACAAAACAGGGCATAGCTCTGTTTTTTTATAAGCAACACCACCCCATTCGCAGCTTTAATTTTATACCGTTACCATTGTCGAATTCTTTCCTGTCGAAATCAAGATAACAGTTTTAAAAAGAGGTATCTAGCTATCAGTTATAAAAAACCAATTAAACTAAGCCCAAGCTTAGCATAGTGCAGGTTATTAATTACTACGAAGACAAACAATTGTTATAGATTTATGACCTTGATAAAAGAACTTACGATGCTAATCCTGTATGACGGCCGTAGGAAATCGTGTAAATCCTATATAGTGAAGTCAAGGCTTTGTTCAAACTATTGTACTTTTGTATTATCTAGTGTTAGAGTAAATATGTATTGTTACAGCTGGAGGTGCTGGAGCTATTAGTACAATATGGAGCTGATCTCAATGTCAGGAATAAACATGATGAGACGCCGGCAGGTAAATAATTATATTATTAATGAGCTGTGGTTTATATTGATAAAACCAACAAGGGAGACATACAAATTGACGAGACTATAGTACTGTATATTGATAATAGATATGGTATGATTACCTATAAACATTTTTGATATTGCATGATCGTTTTCTATTTACTTGATCATAAAATTATAAATAATATATTGACTAATGTTTTTGGCATGGTCAAAACATTTGACCACATATTGAGCTTAGTATTAATGAGTGTTGTTCGCCAGACATCTGCGAGGAGGGCGAGCTGCGCGCGCGCATCCTGCGGCTGGCGGCCGACCAGGAGGAGCTGCGGCGCACCGCGGCGGCCGGCCGCCTGCGCACCGCGCGCCGCTCCTCCAGCTCCGCCAGCACCAGCCGGTACCCACCACACCCCGACACACCCTCACCACCACTCTACTTCACACACACACACTCCCTATCTCGCCCTACCGAACACTTCCTCGTATACGGTATGTGCTAACATTGTGTATATAAACATAGTGAATACCCTACCCCACTAAAGTACTCGATAGGTAACTCACTGCCGCACTCAGTGACGTTTATGATTACTTACACTGACGCTAAGTAAATAGTTCATGAAAAAGACCTTTTATCGAGTGATGGATCAAGTAATCATTAAATATCTCTCAGGTTAACTGCATTACATCTACATCCATGTTCCAAGCCCATCGCTCACAACCTGCCATTCACCTAACTTGTTTCTGACTTCCCTTAAAATACCCGAAACTTACACTATCTGTTACTGCAATCTGCGGTTCTTATTGGAAAGACTAGTAGCTAAACGATGAGACTGCTGCGCTAAAGGTTGCGGGTTCAATTCCCGCACGGGACAAAAATTTTAGCGAATCGCAGATGTCAGAATTTGTCCCGAATCTGTATATTTGTGTATGTGATATTTTACGTTCGTGAAACGCACAAACGACAAGAAAATCTAAGCGCGTGACAACGTATTTAGAAATAATAATAAAATTGTAACATTATCCCAAACATATACATTACATACATGTATGAGCCCCCCTGGCCCCCCCTGACCTAAAGCCAGTACTGTAAGCAGGGTGCGGTCGGTGCGGCGCACGTCGCTGCGGGAGAAGCAGCTCACGGCCAAGGCCGACGTGCGCGGGGAGGCGCGCCTGCGGGAGACCTTCGACTCCGCCGTCGACGACGAGCTGCAGGTAATATACATTGCCATTATAATATAATAACATCACATTTGTTCAATACAGGACAAACACAAGAAAAATCCAAAGTAATTAACAAGTACCTAATGCTTTAGTGGCACTGTCAAAGATACAGCACCGAAATGGTCACATAATTTTATTAGCAAAGAATCTCTCGCTGGCAGCAAACTGATAAAGAAAGCTCATTTTTTTGTTTTCTATTAAAAGTATTTTGTTAGGACTAGAGGCTAAGTTACCAGGGATCAAGCTACGCTTGCCATGGTCATATTTTGAATTCAGCTTTTACATTTTGACAGTCTGGCACAGTGAGGCTTCTGAAAGGATATTCACCAGTCACACTACATAGACAGGGGTATAATATACATAATTTATTCCCCTGTGGGGATGGGGACTGGGGATCATAAAGAAAAAATGGTTGTGTTAAATACATACATACAACATAATAGGAAAAGGCTAAGCAAAAAAACTATATAGGAGATCCCTAGAAGAAAAAAATTTAGTTAAAGCATTAAGTGCTCATAATTTAAGGTGAAACTAGCTTTGGCCATCGGACTAACTAATGATATTCGTATTTATCGTCAACATGATATGGCCCTAATATGGTTCCTTAAAGCATACTCTATCATTAAAAACATGGACTTATAAATGATTAACCCTCATGACAATAAACACTGATATTTCACTAGATTGTTGTTTATGGTGTGGTTGCCTATTTAACTAAATCATACGCTTTGCCTCTATAGCAATATGTATACTTATTGATTTGTATTTCACATATAGACGACATGATTGCTAGACTCGTATGCTTATGGTTCATCGTTAACTAAAATAATATCCTCCTGACCTAATAATCATAATAGGAATAGTAACATATTAGATCATATTAAGGAGAATCGTCACAATGATTGCAGTTAAAATTAACGTTTTCTGTGCTTAAATGATACTTGATAAGTGCAATCATATCCAGTAGGTCCTAAAGCAAAAACTCGACAATCCACTTAAATTACCTACTACAAGAGAAACGAAACTAGTTGAGAAAAATAATTAACCTTTATCTACAACAATTAGTACCCGCAACAGCATATGCCACGCAACATTGAATAAATGCTATTAATATTACCATAATGAGTACAGATCTCGTGTTCAGAGCAATTTAAATGCAACGTCATTGTCCGTCCAAATTAATATTCCGCTTTCAACTTTCGCGAAGGAAAAATATGAAAAACTAGCCGGCTTTACGATTAACGTGTAAAATAATGAAATACCACTTGGTGTTGGCACTAGTGTTCCGTACACATTATATTAATTACTAAGTTTCGCCCGCGACTTCGTCCGCGTGGATTTCGAATGTTTTCCTTTGGCATTTTTTCCATTGCCTTCCTCGATAAGTGGAATATCCAACAGAAAAATATTTTCTTCAATTCGAACCGCTAGTTCCTGAGATTAGCGCGTTCAACCATACAAACAAACTCGTCAGATTTATAATATTAAGAATAGATTTAAGTAGGTCTAAAACTGGTAAAAATTATACTGTTACGCAATAGTGATTAGCCTCTTCCTCGGTCAGAGGTTTTCTAGCAATTTTCAAGTACGTAGGTATAATTCGATTTTATTCTGGAAACTAGTACTTAAAGTACCCGTTTCCTCACCTATGCTTTTCAATATCTTACTTATCCACCTATGTTAACATTAGTTCGACATCGCATGTTATTTAAAAAATCTGCACAAGAATTAATGTAAATAAATAAATACTAGTTCCGCACGTGCGTGAAATTTATGTAATTAATATTACTAAGTGTATATAATTATCATAAAAATACATGTCGCTGGACGGAACCCAAAAAGCCGGTGGTTAACTGTGAAAGGGAAACTGAGTGGCGACACGACACGTTATGTGTACGCATTGTTAATGTACACGGTTTCGCGTATATTATTGTGTAACTGTTACCATTTCGTTTATCAGATTCAGTTTTTATGCTTTTAATAAATGCAGTACGAGATAACATTATTTAACC
The DNA here is from genome assembly GCA_946251915.1 of Abrostola triplasia. NCBI lineage: Eukaryota > Metazoa > Arthropoda > Insecta > Lepidoptera > Noctuidae > Abrostola > Abrostola triplasia. The sequence continues at coordinate 8,152,642 of OX276433.1, forward strand.
CTTGTGCAGTACATTTGGTAATGTTGTGTGGCAAGTAATTAGCATTTATTTCATCATGTTTAAAAATAATGGGTTTACTTGCCAAAACTTGTTGGAAATTCCAGTTCATCTGGATACACTTAGCCGACGCCTAGCCTCGAGAGAGTATCTGGGATCACACAAATATTTACGCAGTAATCTAAATAATTGACTATCGAGGCAAAGACGTGTCCATTAAAAAAAAAGTCGCTCCATACTAGGAATTTGTCTTGTATCGTGGGTTCGTTCCACAAACATGATGTAATATAACATACACAGACATCCAGACTCGAGACGAACATCTGCGGTCACACAAATATTTGTCACGTGCGGAAATCGAACCCTTATCGCAGCTGTCCAACCACTGCGCCAATCAGGTCGTCGATCCACATCGTAATCTTCAATAATGATTCACTTTAAAATTAAAACCAATACTCGCATAATATTCTACGACGATTTTATTCAAATAACAATAGCTACAAAATATACCAATGTCATAACAATATACAACACAATGTCAAAGCAATATATGTACAAGTAAATAATATGTCTCAGGTCATTTCATTAGAGATCTTTTTTTTTTTTTTTTTTTTTTTAAAGAAAACGTCGCCCCACACTAGGAATTTCTCCTGTATCGTAGGTGCGTTTCACAAACATGAAATATTCACATACACTAACACCCAGACTCGGACAAACATCTGTGGTTCGCACAAAGTTTTGCCCCGTGCGGGATTCGAACCCGCAACCCTTAGCGCAGCAGTCCAATCGCTAAGCCACTGCGCTAATCAGGTCGTCATAATCGAGATCGTTTAAAACATGACTCATTGCCAAGAACGATTAATGAAAATGGAAAATCTTTATTTAATTACTAACTAGAATGCGTTAATGAAAGCGTTACTGTATTTCATAGCTATATCTAATTAAACAGGAGTTTTTCCGAGCGTGCTAATCCACTAATCATGTAATTATCATTGATCTAAGAGGTGTATCAAGTTAATAAAACGCACAACCAGTAATAAAGCAAGGGGCGCTTGTTATCAAACTGGTTGCGTATTTTATTTAATATGCGGATGGATTTTGAGGTTATCGCCGTTTAAATCTGAGTGTTGCATAACTTTATAATTTAGGTAGGTACTACATAATATTAACATAAATCATGTAGATACTTACATAAAAAAAATCATTTAATTTATGTTGGAAGCGAGAGGTAGGTAGTTAATTTTGACTAATTAATTATCAGGTTTATTTTGGATACATCTTGTATAATTTGATTGTATTCAAATTGGCCCAATGGGTTTTCTATGTATCTTAAATGCTTCAAATGCCCAATGCCCCAAACCGTTACATTTGCAGAATCGATTGTATACATACAATGGAAGGTGATGTTTCTGCTGTTTCCAATTTTTTATATTTTTTCGAGGGTAGGTAACTATTCACATACGCTGAGTGTATTTAAATACAATACATTTAAAACAATGCAAAAGTAAGGGTGAAAACCGAAAGTTACAAATATCAGCAAATTTTTTTTTCCTAATAATGTCAATCAATGGTTATTTTATCTAATAAGAAGAATTTACGGTACTCTGTGTGTATGTGGTACAAATAGTTGCGCACGATGCAAGCTCAGCTCCAGTGCGTAATTGGCTACCAATTAGACGGGAAGTAATAATACCGGCTTTTACGTTCGTATTAGCAGAAGGTATGTGGCGCAACCACCTCCATAGTGGATTCAATCTAGCCGTTTCTTCATTGTATATTGCCTGACTATCTATCGTTATCGTCAAATCAGCCATAGACATAATGACTCGACCTGCTTAATGGTTTCAGTTCGTCTCAGATATGATTCTTTAGCCATTTGTCGATATTTACGACCTCATAGGAAAAAAACTAAAATACCGGTATCTCAACCGATCATGTTCAGGTCAGATGTCATTCGCTACGTATATAAGGCGTGAACAGATCTCAATATATTTAAGAAAAGTTTACAATGCTATGGTATCCCAACGCGAGGTTTAAGCAAGTGCAATGTCATCGATATTCATCGCTTGTTTAAAAGATAGACAAAATATTATGGCAATTTTATAACAGCGTTAGAGATGAATTTTATTAATTTATCGCACGAACGAGCAAAAGATTTATGAATGTAGAAAAAACTGCAACAATCTCACGCTAACTTTACAAGTAATCGGAAATCGTTCGTAATTATAGTGGCAACGGTATGCGCATGTTATCTGTTTTTATATATAAATTACAACTATTCTTTCCAATCATAGACATCTCCACCATATAGTTTCTCTATATCTTGCAGCAATAAATAAGTTTTATTATTAAATTAAGAGAATGCTTTATACTAAAGAAAAATGTAACTTTGACAAATATTATTAATAATATCAAACTTATTTATTGATTCTGGTCATGTAAGAATAAAATGGAATCAGTAAATATAAGTATAGTCAGAGGTCTTTTGAGATTTATTTAAAGTAAAAAGCGAGGCAGATTCAAACGGAGATGGCGGGATAAACTGGGCTTCATAATGGAGTACTGGATATTGACAGGCCTTGACGGAGTCATATAAAAGAGGGATTTGCCTTGTAGTGGCACATTACAGGCTCATAATAATAATATTTTTTTTTATAGATATATTATTTAAAAATGTATTTTTTAAGAAATGTGTATAAATAGAGGAAATAATAATAATAAAGAAAACGTAAGACTTCCGTGAGGTATAAAACTCCAGTGAAACTCCACTCTCCCTTGACTTAAGATTGAGTGTAAATAAAGGACAAAACTTAATAGTCTTGATTTGACCCTTGAGTATCGATTAGATAACCTAATAACATAATATTTAGAAAAACATAACCCTCCCTCTGGCGCAGGCGGGTAATAACTCACATTTACCAGATAAATTTCGTAAGACAGATAGTTATTAATACGTTTTTTATGAGCTGTTGCGTTAGATGAATTTTCTTGTACAATGTTACTTTTATTGCTGTTTACAAACAGCATTCCTGAGTATTAATTATATTTATGAAATCTCAGAAGCAGTAACATGACAGCTCGAATAAAACATTGTTATGAAATGTTGTCGTTTGGAAATGCAAAAAGAAAACATCAAATTCTTCTTTGTATCGACGTGAGCTACATGTTTCATGGAACAGGTCATGCTGCGTTATAGTGATGGGCCTATCAAAAGATGATAATACAGAAAGGTAACCTGGACAGTCAACCTAATGAGGTATCATTAAGTGTTGAGGCTCTCCACTCGCTCCCAAAAATATCAAATGAAACTAGACAACTTACATAATCTTACAGGGAAAATACAGGGCTAGTTTGTACATCCCTACTAATATTATAAACGCGAACGTTTGTAAGTATGGATGGATGTTTGTTACTCTTCCACGTAAAAACTTCTGAATGAAATTTCATATGGAGGTAGCTGACACCCTGGATTAACACATATACTTTTTATCCCGAAAAAATTTAGCGGTTAACACCGCGGGGCGCAGCTAATACATACATAAAGTCACGCTAGTTTCCCTAAGGGGTAGGCAGAGGACCACGGATTTCCATTAGGGTAGTTTGTATGACGTAGTAAATGCATTATACAGATATAAGTAAGTTTTGTTATTCTGAACATTCTTCTGTACCATTACATTGTACTGGTGAACAATGAAGTTCAGTGTAATTCAGTGCGTCAGTCGGCAACTGGTGAGCTATTCGATTTGAACACGGGACGGTTGTTTTTACGTTCCCCGTGTTGCGTACTTTCTCTGCTTTCATCTCGCGACGGCTGGTAATTAGCTGGAATAGAATAATTTGCTACTCACATTGTACACACACCAAAGTCGTGACGTAGAAGTCTAGTAACTCACTGATTTCATCGACTGTGTAGTGTTCTCACAAAAAATCCACAGACAAAATAAAACGTGTTTTTATAATTGCTTTGAACTCATAAAACGTACATATGTAGAAACTGTTTATCTTATCTTTCAGTATTTATTACTTTTTTTAATGCAACAGACACTTTCAAACAATGTATTTCTTATTAGAGAGATATACGGTATAATCTCAGTGTTCAACCAAGTTTCTTTTATTTTGTATGCAAAACAGCAATATACGCGTGAATATAGGCGTGTCGTAGGCTTGTCGTGAGAAACGCTAATAACGCTAGTTCCTGTCCAGTTCGATACTTACTAGAGCGATTGATTTGCACTCGCTTCTCGCTTGTACTCTTTATAATAGCTTCGTGGAATCTGTTTATTTATAATTATTTTTATATAATAAAAACAAAACTTGCTTTATAGAAATATTAATCAGTTGTGCGTCAAATAATTTACTTACTTTCCGTGCAGTTGTCAAATAAGTAGGTATTTAGTTCAAAGAAAGCAAATCAGTCGAACCACCCGTATACCATATTTCTATGTTCTGAGTGGGTACTGTAATGATTCGCGAGATACAATCAATAAGATCATGCGTCTGTCTGCAGCATCAATCAGCCCGCGCTGTCGTTTGCACGAGCTGCAGGCATCCCGTTCCGCTGGGCGCATTGATTGACGACACACGGCGATTCACTAAGTTTTCCTGCGATTTCCCTCGCCAGCCGGCGGCCGCGCACGCGCCGTCAGTCTGTGGTCAGCGAGCTAACACGCACCGCTTATTTTTAATTATTTTTTCTTTCGACGATGCATTTTGATATACAAATCTTCCTCCGAACTTCAATTCTTCCTTTATGGTGTTACATAAAGTGTTGACCATTGTTCTCTCAAAGGATTTATTATGTGTTAAGTGATATAATGATGTGTGTTATGTGTCGTTGACTACGGATTATAATCATGTCTTTGGATATAATGTTTTTAACTAACGATAATTTGCGGCGCATGCGCAAGGAGCCTCTAGTTTTAGGGCTCCGATACCGGGTATGGGCATAATTTAATATATTATATTTTTTCGTTTTTACTACGGTCAAGTTTAAAAAAGAAAAATGATGTGGTATGTGATTTTCTTAAATTATATTTTCATTATCTCGACTGTCCAAAGAGCTTTTATATTGTTATAACACTAGAATCAGCCCGCGAAAACGACTGAGTGATTTTTTAAAATTCTTTTCCGAGATGAATGTAGCTATGTCCATCTTAAAGGTTATTTATAAATACGACTGATTTCTTTTTGGATGATTAGTTCCTGGTTCACATTTAAACCAATTCTATCTCTTTTTAATATTAGTATAGTCAGCAACATAAGTAGCTGAACATACTCTTTTTTAGTTACCATTAATTGAAGAACTAGTTCTTACATAGTAAAAAGTCTTATATATTCTCACATCATCATTTAATTTTGGTCGCTCTTACAATTAAAAACATTAACTTAAATTGATGGTTATTCCTTTTAATTATACTACTACTTATTTTGCTGACTGTACCTATAGTCTGTACCTATACTTCTCAAAGGGTCCTAAGTTACACACCCAAATTTTACTATTACTGTAGAGTTACCACGTTAGGAAAAGATTCTTTAGGTTTATAGATAGACACGGCTGTACAAAACTTTGATAAATATGTATTGATAAGTAAGAGAAATATTCAATGCTATAGGAAGGCTAATGAAGGTTAGACAATTGCAGACTGATATTATATACATGATCAGCTGATACGTACACGTACAATGTACATTGTACAACGTAGCAGACTAAAACTCGACACCTCGCGACCGCATTTTGAACGGGATTTAAATACCTGCTGCTAACAGGATATAACGAATTCTTCGTGAATTGCACACGTGAACGGTTTTATCAATAATTTATCCGATCCTCAACATTCCAGGGGATATCCGTTAAGATTTCCTTTCTTATGTTGCAGGGCCTATCGAATGGCGTGGAAAACGATCAAAATACCGCAAATCTACAACCGCATGAAGTGTCCCACAAGCGGCTGTCGAACAGTTCCACCACCTCCAACCAGAGTTACGACTCTAACGTGGAGTATGCGGTGCCCAAACACTCGTACAACCAGCGCGGCGGCGGCTCGCTGCGGGCCAGCGACGTGAGCGACCTGTCCGACCACACGCCCTTCGGACAGCAGAAGATCACCAACCCCCTGTTCGGTGTGAACGCCGCGACGCACTACGCGCCAGGGCCCATAACCGCCTCGCAACACGAAGCTGTTAACGAACAAACCAAACACTACGAAAGAACGAGCCTACCGAACGGCGTCAGAAAAGCGCCAGAAGGCCAGGACAATGACGTCATCAAAAACGAGGACGCGTTAGACGGTAGGAAAGAGGTGATAGTGAACCCCAACCAGATCGCGATCACTGAAGGCGGCACCGCGACCTACACCACAGACAATAATGGTAAAATCAATGTTCATGTCACCGTCATGATTAACGCAGGTAATTATATGCATCCTTACGAACTCAAATTGATCGTAACAGCACATCTAATATACATACGTAATATATAGCACAGTTTATAACTAATTTATCTGTAAAGTTAATTAACAGTTTTGCACAGTGATGGTATATAAGTATAATGAAGGTTGGGACTGTGTGCCGGTTTCCAGAATTGATACACTCTCGAGGATGCATATTGAGGCAAGCTGTCTCTCATTGTAGTTGCATGCTGGTAGTAGCGTGTGGGTCGTTGATTGTTTCTTATGTTGTGCTATTCGTTATTGGGACTTCTATAGATCATTATATGTAATATAAATGTTTTGAGTGCACGTACATTTCAAGACTATCACTATTAATCGTTCTGTAATCTATCTGTTCCGTTGACTGCACTATTTCAACATTAATTTTCCGAAATCTTTAAATCTTTTAGATGTTATGTTTTTGATCACAGTTGTTTTGCGTAATTTGTAGAGTTGCTTTAATGAAGATAAGCATTTAATGTTTACTAACAGTTTAATTAAAGTAACGCGCCATTATTTCAGTAAGAAACCAGTTTATGAAATATTCATCGTAACAGCTATGCTTATCTCGTAAAGTGATTATTTATGTGGTGAGCCAATAATACATAATATGATACATAGTGGTGCGCGTTCCAGGCACTCTCGCAGATTTGAAAAAGCAGCGAGCGCAGATCAGAACGAACGGCAGTCCCGTGGAGAACAGCCTCACGTCGACCAACAACCACAGCATGAACTCGCTGTCGGAGGTGTCGAAGCAGGACATGCCGGTGCAGCTCAACCCGCTGAGCCTGTCGCCCAGCGCCGGCGCCGTGCCGCGCTTCACGGGCAACACCAGCGACGTGGTCGGGGACTCGCGCTCGCACAGGTGCTGCATCATCATGTAACCTGCCCATACGGACTCTAAACTATAATACAGTCGACAAACTCAAGGAATTGCCAAGGAAAGTGTGTTCCGATAGCTTATAAATTGGATGTCAGGAGAAGCGCGTGTCGATAATATGTGATGGTGGTAAGCGTACAAGTCTGATTGTCATTCCAAAATAATTTTTGAACGGCTTTTGGATCACTCGGACGATTGACTTTTTACGGTAAGCTAATGCCTAAGAATTGTGATTTGGCTCTGAAGAGATTTTAGAGGATATTTTATTTTGTTTACTGTGACTGAAACAGTTGTGGCCGAGCAAAAAGTCAATCGACGTATGTAGGTCCGGTAGAGAAAATAATAACCTAATATATTGAACGCCGATAGAGTATTGCCATGTTTGCTCACAAAGCAAGGGCTTGCCAATGGCTGGAAAATAGTGTGATAGATAAATAAGAGCTCAACAACTATTGTATTTTAGTGTTAAGGAAACTATGCGGTTGCTAATAGTTTATGTAGTGTTAGAAGTGAATCCTATATTGCAGTTTTGTCATATTTTAAGTATTGTATTATAATAGTTCTCGCTCGTCTTACGTATTTCCTGAACATTCCAATATCTGATTATAATTGTTGAAATATATAATTTAATGTAAATAATTTAATTTCATTGTAAATTTCAATGTTACAGAATATTGTTATTGTCATTTATTTTTTAATGTTACATAAAATGCATAATAAGCATTTTGAACAGAACAAACCATGAAACGCAATAATACATAATAATCGTATCGATTGTTCGCAAGTGCCTCAAGTATTGGTCTACCGTAACAGCTATGTAAAACATAGTACCTATAATTTAATTAAATACCATTTATTTAATACAAAGCTAATAAATTATTTAAATAATATTAAGTAAATTATAAATACTTCACAAAACTGGAGTAACAAATATTATTTCATCTTGTAGTACTGGTGAGTGTTAATAGTATCCTAACTAAATATAACTGCAATATCTGCCTTAGTTTCATCGGACCACTCTATGGCAATAAACTAATATCACTAGACTTATAAACAAATAAAAAAATAAACCTACTACTTAATAATGGGTATACTTTTATAATACGTATAATACTTTCACAAATTTAACTATTACATATGCCATAATACAATCAAAAAACTATTTGGAATTATAGTATTCATTAAATGTTAGACTAAAATCTTTATACAATTCTAACTGCTAAAACTATTTGTTTAACAGTGTTGACTACAGAATAACTTATAATAATATTGTATGTATAATAAAATATTTTTCTTAATTTACTAATACAATTTAATAACAAAATTGAATTATTCTTGTGTGTTAGAAATGATTGTGTTACAATTTCAATTTTGTATAAAGACTGGATTTGTTATGTAGGTTTTACATTTATTAGTAGTATGCAGCCGACCCCATGCGCCACTACACACACAAATGTATTAAAGCCAATTGTTAAGTATTCAGTGTCACAAAATTTTGATTATTTTGTGTCATTAAGTTTATTTCAAGTATTGCATAATTAATGAGGAGTGATAAAATATATTCGTATTTAATTGCATTTATTTATACTATTTAATGTTAGTATTTTTACGTTTACATTCATTTATTGTTTATAGTTATATTCTAAAATGTGTGCTCCGTTTAGTTATATCATTGTTCAGAACACAAATCAACTACATAACAAGTTATTAATATCTAGTCTTTATTGTCGTTAGTAGTGTCTCATGGGAGTCGGTGTTGGGTAAAAAAATTCAGCTGTGTGTTGACAGAGCGAGGGGGCCATGGCATTCGTGCTGATAGTTTGTTTCACCATCCACATGTTACAGTGATGTACGTCCTATTTATATTCATGAATTGTTGCCACTATCTGTATTCAATATTCAATTATGGATAACAGGCAAATTGTAGACATTCCAATTTTAATAAATTCGTCGTGACCTTTGTGATTTATACAATAAGCCGTTATCGATACTGAATTAGTTACAGCGGTTCACCTATGAGTTCGGGTGATTAAGTGACCATATTTAAATTTAAAGGCAACAATGAACATTACTGATTACCTTAACTGCATTACGTGTAATGTATGGATGTATAGTCGAGTGCCTTTTCTTGTTTATTAGAGCAAAATACTCAATTTGTGCCAATATTTTTATATTTTTAAATTGCAAGCACAAGTTACTTTTTAGATAAACATATTCTTTTGCTTTGTTACCGCGAATAATTAATAAGCCTTCTTAAATGACATTCTATTAAATTTATAACACTGCTCAAAGCTACTAAGATTTAAATAGTAAATTGCAGTACACTAACACATTTTAGTGTTAAAAATTATTAATACAATATTCGTGGTAACAATGTAGATGTTGATCAATTTTAGCCTTTTTTTGTGTAGTGGTAACCCTCCTATATTTAGAAAAAAACCCCTAGAACTATTGGTAGCTAACCTGTAGACTTACTATAAAATTATGTTCTATAAAAATCCAGTGTTCATTGTCTGTGGTATACTTGTTAGGTGAATGTGGCAGATTGACATTCCGTTCTATATCATCTTGTTAAATGTTATATTTATACAATGTAATATTATCATAAGCTTTTGGAATCGTATTTATCATGTGTAGACATCATCATTAGTTCCCATCCAGTAGCAATTCATTCGTCCATATCTTAGTCATTAGTGTAGCTATTTGGTAGATTTATTATATTATCTTCAGTACTTAAAAAGTACTTAAAAGTATATACATGTAAAAGTTATGTATAACGCACGGAAACTGTCGTGAATATATCAAATATATTATTAATGTATACTGAAAATAAATATATTTATAGACATACAAACAAAGCAATACTAAAGGGCCTTATAAGTAAGCACAATACATTTCATTTTTATTTTGTAACAGTATTATTTTTAAAAGCATTTTACAGGCGGCATTTTGTGATACTTATTAGTATTCGACAGTTTTTTACAGAACAAATACTTATCCAAATTTATCATTAATTTATTTATATTATTGTATGTTTATCAATTAATTTGTCTTCTGTGTTGTTGTAATTAATTTTCTTTTTCGTAAGTACCTACGTGTGGGTTGTGATGGCACTCGTCTTGCCGAGAACAGTGAATAGGATACCAAGGATTGAAATAAGTGTTTATGTCTTATCGAGCTTAAGGAACGCTGTGGCAGCTATCTAGTACGATGATTTTCAATTATATTTTTCAAAGGAAAGATAAATTAATCATACATTTCTACAAACAAAAAATTAAAGTGGTTAAAAGTAAAGAAATCAACTAGGAGTAGATTAGCTATCCTACTACCTAAAATGTATCTTGCCGTATTATAATAATATAAACATTATTTTTAAAGTGTTATTAGATATGCGGAATTTCTCGAAATTTCTTATCTACTTAATCTTTGATGTTTGCAGTAGGAATATTGAACAGTGCCTGTTGTGTCTTGCCTTAGTAAAGAGTAACTCCTTTGTTGAAATTTTATCGTTATTATCACGTGATCCTATGTACATAAAGTAGAGAAATGTTAATCTTATTATATACTTTACATTTTTCGTCGAATGAAACTTTGTGTGATACTTGATTGTTGATATCGAGTGGCAGCTGATTCCCGACACCTATGTATATAACTATCTGTTAGATTAATGTTTAGTCACTTGATACGATATTTATAGTAGACGTCACAATTGTTACGTTCATACAAATGTTCTTTCACGTTGTTTAAAATGTAGTTGATCGGCGTCACATCGCATAGTGTTGATTTTTATAACAATTTTGATGTAGTTGTTTCAGAACAAAAATATATATTTCCGCCTAGGTATTTGAATACATTATACTTAAGTATTTTAATACGAATGCGAAAAATTTGTAATTGTAATTTTTAACAGACCTAGAAGTATCTAACTATACAAGTTTTAAATTAGTCTTGCCATTTTGTCTTGCCCCGACAAACGTTCACCTGTTGTATTGAAAATAATATACTTAATACAATGTTAATGTACTATTGCAGTAGTTAATGTCATTGTTCGTTTATCGAAAGCGCCTGGAGTGTATGTACGGATCTTCAGTGTATTTTTATAAAATTCGCCCTTGGCCTTTTTGGTTTATTCTCTGTACCTATCTGCATGAATTATCCGTAAGAATTGTAGACTATCTGATAATTCCATATCAAAATTGATTCTAATAACTGAAAGATAGTGATACTATTAAATTGTAATCGTTTAATGGATACGTACATAATAATAAATTTAATGTAGTGCGTTCAATGTGGTCTACTGTAATATAACTTTTATTATGCGGTGTCGTTATTAAGGGGTATACAGATGTTACAATGTGGACTGTTCGCTTATCGTATGTCCCATAAAAACAAAGTTGTGGTTATAGGACAATAAATAAATGCACACACAGACAACCATTTGCAGCTTTATTTGTAGCAATAAAGATAATAACCTCTCCTTGATTTTATGTGGTACGATACAGTGTGGTCTGTATATGATTTCCGATTATCTTTGTAGGTTCTTTGAAAGCTGGTGTAAGACACTACTGTTCACAAGATATGATGGGTACAATTATGTTAGCGTCAAGTGGGGGCCAGTCTGAAAACTTGAATCGGTATCATTTATCGAAGTAATGAATATGCTAGTTGTGTGACGGAGACAGGCTTCTCTAGTCAAATAGTGGTCAATTGTCGGTTCGATTAAATTATAATGGTACAATTATAATTATTTCATGTTTTGAGAAGTGAGCTCGCCATTTTGACTGCATTGTACAATAGAATAATGCAAAATCAATGCAAGTTTTTGTTTGTTTTGTAAAGTTGTAAGATAATTTGTTGTCTCCTGTTATTTCTAATACTTCTTTAGTTTCGAGGATGATGATGCGATTTTCTATGCCCTCTAAACAGTAGTGTAAATTAAAAATTCTGGAAAATTAATAAATCGTTTATTTAAATCGATAAAAGTGATTTTATTTACTTATTTATATCTATCTTTTTAGTTTTAAAATATCATTGGTAGGAGACTTATTTTAACTAATCAAATTGTCTATTAATATTTGAGAGATTAATATCCTTGGCTGGGGAAATGTCAGTTTAAAATATTCTCCTCTTTTTATTAAATAATATCTGTTTTAGATAATATAATTGGTTCTAGACAATGTGGTACGTATCTCACACCCTTGGCTTTAGAAAAATGCTCGGTATTAGGTAAGATAATAAAAAAAATATCTGAGAATGAAATAACTTTAGGAGGTTTTTTATATAGGATAATGTTATTGATTCATCATAAGCTGGGGCAATCCGTAGAGCACGCGTCAGACGAGCGGTCGCCGACGCGCCGCGGGCAAGGTTACCCAATGTGTATGTCGCGAAATTAGCACATACCTCCCACTCCCTTACAACAACTATTCACTCATTTCTATCAATCGTATTCTTTCTACTGTGTTTTTCTGTATTGTCAAAAAGAGTCGTGTAAATAACAATAGGTTACGCTGTTGCTACTTTTCGTCACAAAATATCAAACCACGTGAGACACAGTTCGTTGTTGGAAAACCGGCCGTAGTCGCGGTGGCAAGGTAACGTCTGGCTCGGCTGTATTGGCTGCGGCAGTGCTCGCCGGACCGCCGCACCTCGCTGACGCGTCGTTGGCACACTCCACGCCTTGCAGCGATCTATATCACGCGGAAATCTAACATACAACCTAAAATTATCTTTTACTAGCATTACACTTGAAATCATCAACAAAATAAACGTCAAGGCCACTGGGTCACTCGGCTCCTCGTGTATGCTGCGATTTATCAAAACTTTTTGCACAATGAAACCACCGGTTAATGTGAGTATTTTTTTATATACGCTTATTAATTTAGTATTTGAAAATACGTTATATTTAATGTATTTATTGTCTAGGTACCTACTAATTATTTCAGATTTTTTATGTTTGTGTATCCGTTTAATTTCTTGGAACCTGGATAACTATAATTAGACCTTACTCGTGCACGACAATGCAATGATATGTTATGGAGTTTTTATAGTTCTTGGAAGGTTCGAAGATGTCGATCAAGTATCGATGTTCCCATTCGTTTTTCATAATTTATGAAAGTACCTATATAGGTAATTATTTAGCTGAGCGATGTTGTTAAAAAATATTAACCATGTTATAAAACATGAATTATTAGGTAAGTGGGCATTATTGAGAAAAATGATAATTGGGGTTATAGAATTACGTATAGAATTAAGATGTTCGCACTTAAAAGACTTAAGTACCTAATGCCTAAATATTAACATGTTAGGTTAACTTTTTCGTACAGTTCGGAGATTTGGAAGTTCATTTTAAACCTCCACAAATTTTCTGATTTTACTTTTAAATAGGTACTTTAACATCTACGTTATAACATGGGGACATTACAAATAATATATTATAGTAAGTAGTAACGTAGGTAGACACAGTGGTACATTGACTCAAAAGATTTTTTTAAATAAAACCAGCTTTTAATCACAGCAATGGCTCAGACCGCCATGTAGGTACAGACCTACATTAAACTTTTTGCTGGTATTGATGGGAATTGTGGTCATTAACATACCGATCAGTGGAGAGCCGAGTCGGAAAAAAATCTGTTAACGATCCCATACTTTGTTCTTCACAATTTTATTTTATGGTTTATTCATTTCGCTAGTTAGGTATGTTAAATTACGTGCCTACGTGTATCTTAAATTAATTAGGTAGATATATAATTATATAGGTCATTGACTAGTTACCTACTACATCTTAATTCATGTTACTTTTATGGCTGCAGTGATCTCATAATGAGATTGATTGAATCAATTTTTCTTTGAGTGGTTTCAGATGTCTGTCTACATAATATTTCTCATTATTTTTTCTGTGGACAGCTTTGGATTATGTCTATCTTCTTCTTTTATATGTAAAAATTAATTGCTTTCTGTTAGTCTCGCTAAAACTCGACAACGGCTGGTCTGATTTGGTCGTTTGGGTTGGATTTTGCTCTTGAAATATTTGTTGAAGTCCAGGGAAGGTTTAAAAGGTGAGCAGGCGGTACGAATTTCGCCGGGTTTTGTTTACCAAGGACAAGTTATAATTTTGCATGATGAATAAGGAGCAATTTGAGTATCACTCGGTGTCTCCTTGAAAGATATTAGATTCATATAAGCCACAATAATAGCTGGCGAAGGATGTAGACAATTTCGAAAGACAAAATAGACTTCCATTAGGTCCCATTCGGTAGGGTGCAGTCCATGAGTGTAATAGACTTATAGTCCGCATAACTCATTGCGTATGTGTTAAAAGTTATCTACTATTGCAAAAAGTATCGACTTGGCATCTCTTCGATCTAAATCAGTAATATTCTGTCGTTTGACCTAGTTTTTTCCCGGAACTGTGCAATTTGTCCTTTCTTTATTTTCATCCGTCGCGAGCAAGACGTTTAAATTTCTAATTATATCGCATAATGCTTATCTATTGGTCGTGAAGCGTGTTGAGTGATCGCATCACCCACGTCGCATATTAAATACAATTAGTACACGTTGTTCGTTGAAGGGGTCCAAAGATAACATTGACGACGCAGTTGTACTATTGTTTGAATGATCATCTTTGTTGATATGACCTTTTAATAGTTGATAGTGTGAATGCCTTCGTATTTTATCTCGTAGTTATTGAACCGCGATAGTTTTGTTCTGATTATTAGGTATAAGTGTAGTAGTTATCGTAGGTTTATTACGTCTTGAGCCCTTTGAAACTTAGGTATGATTTGCGACATGACAAAACTCAACAACCTCCATAGGTTTTCCGAAATTGGCATTAATTGATTAAAAGAGCGTTTAAAGACAGCGTTATTTGTAAATATTAAAAGCAATGAATGTAATGCTTCTTGCAGAGTAAAAATCTTATAATTTTAACCGTTCTTCCACCTATATTATTAATTATCGAGAATATTTTTGTGATTGGTTCATAGGCACAAACATCAGTTTCTGACTTCTTCTAGATAATTATCCCTTTTGAGATTTTAAACTAACTAAAACCTTTAGTTTCTTTTTGCGTATCGTTAGTATAAATCATTCTTATTGTGTCATTTTTCTATTTATCTACTACTTTCCATGCTATAATTATTTATATTTAATTATAATTTATATTGATTTTATTTATATTTCAATATTACGTTATTTTGTCAGGCTGCACTCCTCCACGATGTGGATGTGCCGACAAAGAAGGCGACCTTTGGCATGGGGTGCTTCTGGTCAAATGACTCGCTGTTCGGCGTGACCCCGGGAGTAATGCGGACGCGCGTCGGGTACTCCGGCGGCACCACAAAGAACCCTCACTACAGAAGCCTGTAAGTAGACACATTATAATCATATCAGTTGACGGTTGGACCTAAAAATTTTAACTAATGTGCAAAAGGGGTTTTTGCGCAAAACTAGGTGAGTTAATTCCGCTCGTCCTGGGCGCCTGATGATGATTAATATTAGTGACGATTGGCCAAGAAAATATAGACGATTTCAACTTTTTACTAAGCTGGAATGCACTTACGGTAGAGATGAAGCAGATTGGAGATTATATTAATTTCTGAACTGTATTGAAAACAACAGCTCCGTTTCCATTAAAGCCAAGTAGCCTCCATGTAGCTACTATATTAAGGGGTATATTTGCTAACCTTGTATAGGTTTGTCGCGACCTTTTAACCTATCCATAATAGGTATCCTGCTAAATAAACTCTTGACATTGGTAGCACGTCGCGTCGCATCAACAAACAGATTGCCTTCTTCCTTTTTGTGGACAATTAGAGGTTTCGATATCTATGTCATCAAACATTTTCCTCTCCACTTGTTTAGTTTAGAATTGACCTCTCTGTGACCGGGTATCGTCTGTTAGTTTGTGTCTATTTTTTCTAATATTAATGAGAGTTTTAGTCTTGTCTCCTTACGATTATATTCAACGAAAATAATCAATTATTCCATTCCCATTGCTCTCATTGCTTGGGGTCACCCGGGTGTCCTAATCAAAAAATAGGAATAAAGGGTGGTTTTTCATTCGATTGCAGGGCACAACAGCCAAACAATTTGTAAAATTGATAAGAATCACCTATTTTTTTATTATCTTTTTAAATCTATTTGTAGAATCTCAAGAACTCATTTTCATATCGCTCATTAGATTACTTGGCTCTTACCCCGTCTTAACACTTAACTGCTTTCTTGTTGATAACAAGGAAAGCTTGGATTATAACATAAATTAGTGATTAAGTAAAGCGTAGGTAATGCATATTAAGTACCGTTAATGATAACTAGATTATGTATGTGGTTAAGTACTTTTATGATTCTAATGGAAAGCATTGTATTGCAATTGAGTAGTGATTAACAGTGTTAGAAGATTAAAGGATAATTATGAGAGTTAGGTACTTATGAAAAGCACAGGGAATGCGAATGGAGTGTCAAACTGATTAAAAGGATTACCTACCTGCTTAATAATAACTTATTTATATGCTCACGCGATCATTTGTATTTCTATTTAGGTACCTTAAATCTAGTTTTAATTGAAACGTCGCGTCGTGTAGTGGGTGAATAGGCACACAATTTTTTTTCTATATATTTGAAGCGGTGGGTAAATGGGTATAAACTAGCATCAAAGAATACAGCCAGTCTTCAAATTCAAATAGTCATTAAAATTGCACCGTCCGTACGTTTTAATCTAAACAACAACCTTGCGAATCATTGTAAGATAAACGGATATTTGAAACAAGGGCAGACGCAACATAATCAGCATTTTTGTTTATCAAAAATTCATGGCCATAATTATTTACGTAATTCTTGAAAAAAAAATATCGTTTTTAACTATGTATTTATATCTGCAAGGAATTCAAGCCGTCACTATCACCTGATAAGTCTTGTCATAGGCCTCTTAGAACAACGCGAGTTCCAAAAAGCGATAATGATATAATACCAACTATTATCTTCAAACGTATGTACGGCACTGTAAAATATTTTGTGATTACATTATTAAAGACGCTATGTTTACGAAGATATTTTAGGTAATAGAATAGTGTTAATAGTATGCAGTCTACAGAGAGAGGCACTATATACTTGCACATAGCATTACTATAGTCCATATTTTAGGACTTTTCCTAAGATCTCAGGATTTTAGTAACTTCAGGTGCTCGACAAGTTTTTGGAAACTTTTTTTTTCCCGCAGTGCGCAGTGGAAGGTTGCATGTTCCTTTTGTGTTGCAAGAAATCTTAAGAATGTTCTATGGCCTTTTCTCAGGAATTTTCGATTTTCCATTTAGTAACCGTATTTACGCTTAGCTCTTTGTTATCTATGAGTTAGCTCCATTTAGGGATGAATTCCTAAATAATAACTATATAGTCTAGTCTAGACAGGTGTACCTAAGCAGAGCTTAGCCTCCGAAACACGAGATAGGGTACTCAACGACATTACATTCTAATTCTGACTAAAATAGGAAGTTAAATGCGTCTAAATAACTCTATTATCTGACACGTGTGGAGTTATCAGAAAGTGATCGTTACTTTTACTATTATCGTTTTAAATGCACAATAACCGTTGTACAACGTAATTCGTACCCCATGTGTCATGAATTGCATCATCCATTGGATCAGATTTGTAGATGAATTATTTTGTATTGTTTGCCATCATTATTACACAACTTATTTACACCATTGTTAATCAGTTAGAGATTTGTAGAGTTCAATGTAAATGGAAACCTTTACAATTTCCCTAGGTAAAATTAATTAGGGTTTGAAGAATAATTTACTTAGATCTCTAAATCAAATCACTCTTTAACGCTTTCGGTGGTATGCGACCCTAGTATTTAGTAGCTTACATCCATAGAATAATTTTCAAAGTCAAAGTACAAATTTAATTTGTTTATCTCAGACTTTGGAGAGTCTTTGTTATGAAACATATCAAAAAGCAAAAAACATGTGCTCCATTACATAATATATCTACCTAAAACTCTTCTTTACTTAATATGTATGTAGAGCAGTAAGTCTAGCCTTCGCGCCCTCAAGGACGCAGCCGATCGATACTACGTTCTGTCTAAGGTCAAATATAACATCTGTTCAATACACGCTGGTTTATAATGTAAAAATGAAGAAATTTGTCTTTTCGTATGTTTATTATGCTTAGTCGAACCCGAATGAGTCGTAAAACACTAAATACGTCGTTTGTGCGACTCATTCAGTCAAAGCTATGATAGCAGAAAATATGATAAACTATCTTATACCAATCACACTTAATTACTGAACAGTATGACTTGCATTCATAGTAAACTTGACGAGCTCGTTTGTATTTTCCATCCGCAAAAAGATTGTGCAATTCATCTAGAAACATCGCCTTAGTATTTATATTTACTTTTCCCGTTTGTAACCATGATTGATGTGTAATTGTTAATGTCGCAGTTATAAAATAAAACCGAGCGATGGTTAAAAAAAATAGGTGGATGTTGGCCGATTCAAAACACGAATCTGACTAGTATAAAAACGTTTTTAAAAAGGTATCTGAAGATCTTTATTGAATTTTCTTTAAAAACGTTTTGTATTGGCAACAATATTAGGTACTGTTTGTTCACAAGAAAAACACCGTCTAAGTGAAAATCATCTCCTTTTTTTAAATTAATAGACTGATATGAATATCACTAAATAATAAGTAATTACTATAAATATCGTAAAGTAATTTTATAATCAATCTGCGAAATAATAGTCAGTTGAATCAAGTCTAACTTACAGTATTCGTTTTTATTTGTACACTAGGTAGATAGGTATGTATACCTATTGCAAATTTATATTGATACCGACTTCCCGAAAACTCAGGGCCACAAATTTAAATATAATGTCTGAAGACAATAGTTCAACTTGTAGACGTAGCTAACCAAATGATTTTATGTTGACACTTTCCTTAATGTTTTACTTTTAGGGTTACGATAGCAATAAATATAATTCTCATTTAACGTTTGAGAAAGGAAATGGTAATAAATATATGAATTTTAGTTAATATTGAGAACTTAAATACCCAATTATCCGATTAATATGATGTAACTTAATGTTTTCCCGCAAGTTTTCCAATATAATCTTTTAAATGTATACCTACTCTACTTCAATACTTCAACGCAAGCTGTAAGATAGTTAAGAATTTCATAGAAAAGGGTTGTATAAATTAGCTTTACCTACTTGTGGGTCTTTCCCAACATAAGATGGTAATTAGATTTACCTCATCGGCGATAACACATATACATTTCCTTTTTTTTCGTATCAAGTCTCAAGTATCTAATCTATGCAGCGTAAAATTATATACACGAGATCCAATCGAAGTATTGAATGAAAGTTTGTGCGTTTATATGTTTGTTTGCCAATGACGCCTTATCAATGGATGACGAAATTTGGCACGCAGGTAGATCATCACCTGAATTAAGACTGGGATACTTCTTGTTCGGGTACTCGTAGTGGTCATTCGCCTTGTGATTCGAGTGACATTTGTATCAGCTAAGTATGAGATAAAAATAACCGTAGTTCAAGGATTATTAATGGATATGAGTGTTGTCATTGAACCTACAGTTAAAAATTTGTCCAATAATAGTTGAGCCTAATTCTACGATAACGAGCGCCAAGGTTGGCGGTCGGTGTGTGCGCAATGCCAAGGCGCGTCGCGTGTTCCTCATGCTACGAAACTAGTTTTTATTTACGTTTCGCTCTTCTCCATGTTATTGAGATGTGTTAATAATATACTTGCACGTGCGTAAAGTATTTAGGAAATTGAACTGACTTATAACAAAACAAGTGTGCCTAGGTTACTCTCTAGAAATGTAGTGAAATGGTGCTTGATTGCAATAATGATGGTAGACTCAAAACATTTCGTTTTAATACATTAATTTTGGTGTACTTACACACCTGCGGGATGTAAGGGAGCGCGACTACCATCTTAGTGCTCCAAGCCAACCTCACCTGCACGTGGTACATCCTGCCGACCAGCGAACGAGGCTCTGGCGACCGACAAATGGCGGTATAACCATTTCAAATCCAACAGACCGGTGACGGGCAGCAGCGTCACCAGTGCGAGTCCCCACATACTGCGATCGCCAACCCGTCTGCCCAGCGTGGCGATTATGGGCATTTCCTCTATGGCCAATACACACACGCAACGGCCCCCAGTTCCCGGTCGCCCCGCTATTCCTGGCCAAGGCGGCGGCCATGGTTCCGGCGGGGCAGGGGGTGCTAAGAATCCCCGGGCTACCGTAGGCCGCCAACACCGACTGACTCTGGCTACGTTTAACGGACGCACGCTACGGCTCGACGAACATCTGGCACAACTCGAAGAGGAACTCAAAAGTATAAGATGGCACATTCTGGGGTTGTGTGAAATCCGAAGAGAGGGGGAGGATACCATAACCTTGGATTCGGGCCATCTTATGTATTTCAGGGAGGGAGACCAACCATCCCAAGGCGGCGTCGGGTTTCTGGTCCACAAGATGCTCTCGGACAACGTTATTGAAATCTCCAGTGTGTCGTCAAGGGTGGCGTATCTTGTGATCAAGCTAACGGAGAGGTATGGCCTCAAAGTAATCCAAGTATACGCGCCGACTTCGACATACTCGGACGATGAAGTGGAGGAAATGTATGAAGACGTTTCGAAAGCCTTACATACCACCTACAAAGCCCACTTCAACGTTGTCATGGGGGATCTAAATGCAAAAGTGGGAGTACAAATAAGCGGCGAATCGGTAGTAGGACCCCACGGATTTGGTAGCAGGAATCATAGAGGGCAAATGCTCGTCAACTTCCTGGAACAAGAGGGTCTCTTCTTGATGAATTCCTTTTTCAAGAAACAGCCCCAACGGAAGTGGACATGGCAAAGCCCCGATTGTATGACCAAAAATGAGATTGACTTCATCATGACGGATAAAAAGCGCATATTTAGAGATGTCTCAGTGATCACTAGGTTTAAAACCGGAAGCGATCACCGACTCGTCCGAGGCACTCTAGATATCAATTATAAGCTTGAACGAGCCCGTCTGATGAAGTCTACGCTCCGGCCAAATATGCTCCAAACCGTGGTGGGATCTGAAACGTTCCAGATAAAACTGGAAAACCGATTCGCTGCCCTGGAAACCACAACTGACATTGACCAGGATCTCGACCAAGTGGTGGGTATACTCCGGGAAGAGGGGACGAAGTTCTGTGAGACGCAACGTACCGGTAAGGGGTCCAAACTTTCTACAGAATCTCTGCAGCTAATGCATCAGCGACGAGAAGATCCCACTGTCGCTTCGTCAGACCAGCGGGCTTTGAATAAAAGAATTTCTAAGCTGGTAAGGCGTGACCTCCGATGCTCCAATACACGCATTATTATGGAAGCTATCGAGCAAAATCGGGGGTCTAAAGTCTTTGTTCAGCCGCTGGGCCGAAGTCATCTGACGAAGCTGACCAAATCTAGTGGAGAAATCGTCGCCACTAAGCCGGAGATTCTCGCGGAAATTCAGGACTTCTACGGTCAGTTGTATAAATCTCATGCGTCCCGTCCCCAACCCAATAGAGAAGACCCGAGAGCCACTTTAACCCGCCACTTTACCGAAGATATGCCAGAAATTAGCCTAGACGAGATCGAGATCGCTCTTAAACAGCTTAAGAATGGAAAAGCCCCCGGAGAGGATGGAATTACAACGGAGCTCTTGAGAGCAGGTGGAGCTCCTACGCTCAGACAACTCCAGCGTATATTTAATTCCGTCCTTTTTCTGGGGAGAACTCCTAAAGCATGGCACAAGAGTATGGTCGTTTTGTTTTTCAAAAAGGGCGACAAAACCCTGTTGAAGAACTATCGACCCATCTCTTTACTGAGCCATGTCTATAAGCTGTTTTCAAGAGTGATCACAAACCGTCTCGCGCGTAGACTCGACGAGTTCCAACCACCCGAACAGGCCGGGTTCCGAGGAGGATATGGCACCATAGACCACATCCACACAGTGCGGCAGATAATACAGAAGACAGAAGAATATAATCAGCCCCTGTGTCTCGCCTTTGTGGACTATGAGAAGGCATTTGACTCTATCGAGACCTGGTCTGTTCTGGAGTCTTTGCAACGGTGCCAAGTCGATTGGCGATACATCCAGGTGCTGAGGTGTCTGTACGACGCCGCGACGATGACCGTCCGTGTACAGAACCAGCAGTCTGAGCCGATTCCGATGCATCGTGGAGTGAGACAAGGGGACGTTATTTCCCCCAAATTGTTCACAAATGCATTGGAAGATATGTTTAAGACTCTGGACTGGAAAGGACGGGGTATAAATATAAACGGCGAGTACATCTCACACCTGAGATTTGCAGACGATATCGTCATCGTGGCCGAAACCGTACAAGACCTACAACACATGCTGCTTGATCTGGCTGAATCTTCAGCGCGCATCGGTCTCCGGATGAACTTGGACAAAACTAAGGTTATGTTCAACCAACACGTCATTCCGGAACCGATTGTGCTTGACTCTGTAGCTCTCGAAGTTGTTCACGAGTATGTTTACCTCGGACAAATAGTCCAAGTGGGTAAGAACAACTTCGAGAAAGAAGCACGAAAAAGAATACAGCTAGGTTGGGCAGCATTTAGGAAACTTCGTCGAGTCTTTTCGTCGCCCATACCACAAAGTCTAAAGACGAAAGTCTTTAACGAGTGCGTCCTACCCGTCATGACATACTGTGCGACTTGTCCACCAATTTAAGGTCGCTCAGCGAGCTATGGAAAGGGCTATGTTGGGAGTTTCTCTGAAGGATAAGATCAGAAATGAAGTTATCCGACAGATAACCAAGGTTATCGACATAGCCCACAGGATTAGCAAGCTGAAGTGGCAGTGGGCAGGTCACATCTGTCGCAGAACCGATAACCGTTGGGGAAAACGTGTTCTGGAGTGGAGACCACGACTCGGTAAACGTAGTGTAGGACGTCCTCCAGCTAGGTGGGGCGACGATATACGCAAAATGGCTGGCAGTGGTTGGAGGCGGAGGGCCGAAGATCGAGCTCAGTGGCGTGCCATGGGAGAGGCCTATGTCCAGCAGTGGACTGAGATAGGCTGATGATGATGACACACCTGCTTCTGGGAATACAGGCGTGATATTATATGTAAACAAATTTTGACTGAGATTTAAGAACCCCTACGACTAAAGTTGAATGATTAATTTATATTTATTAGGTACTACATACACACATAAAGTCACGCTTGTTTCCCTGAGGGGTCGGCAGAGACCACGGATTTCTATTTGCTACAATCCTGGCATATTTCTTTACCTTCATTCACACGCATCACATTCCTCATACACACTTATCGGTTGAGGGTATTTATATTTGCCCTTGCCCTTTCTGCAGAACATCTTCGTTATTATTGGGTACTTCATTAAGATAATCCTTAACATCCATAGAAAGGTAGCATCCTGCTCCCAAAAAAATCCTACTTATTCGTGTTTCATTTATTACAGTGGGGACCACACGGAGGTGATTGAGTTGGACTACGACCCAAAGACAGTCACGTATGAAGATCTCCTCGACATGTTCTGGGCTAACCACGAGTATGGACTGACCACCAAACTTAAGAGACAGGTAAGGATCTCCAATAGCAATAATGGACAAATGTATCTACCAATCTGGTGTTCCCTGACGTATGCTTGCAACTTGATACTTGCGGTCAAATTATTTTATCGATTTGAATTGGTAAGTTTCCCTACCACGTACCTTTATTGTTATTTGAAGAAAACTATCTAACTATCTTTTCACGCAGTTATTTTTACTACGAATGAATCTAAATAATTTTTGCTAAACAAATAACGTATGAGCCAAATATGTAGGAGTTGTAGACGTAGTAGTTCACATGAAGACACGTGTAAGAACAAAACCGTCTTCAAAACATTATGGAATCGATGTGTCAACTGTTTTATAAATAAAACACGCTGTAGAAACTTTCGAGACAATATTATTAGTACAGTTGAGATGCTTAAAAACGCAGTAATGTTGATATTTAGACATTTTTGTCTAGTACACCTATTTAAGTTTTGTAATCTATTTATCTTCCTGATAAAAGCAGGCTAGAGCATGTTTTTGCTGCTAAAGACGTAATTCCCAAAACTAAACATTTTCATTAATTCTGCAGTACCAGTCAATGATCCTGTACCACGACGAGGAGCAGCGGGCGGCTGCGCAGGCGTCATACAAACAGATGCAGGAGCGCTGCAACGACCAGCTGCGCACTGAGATCGCGCCTGCCTCCACATTCTTCCCCGCTGAAGAGTAAGTTGATCGTAAATGCAAATTAAGAAAATATGTTGGCATGATAACTATTGAAACGGGGTAAATAAGGACAAAACTATAAGGGATTTCAAAGAAATTGAAGTAAATCTAGTTTATTGCAAGCACTCATTCAGAGTGCTTGCGTGAGAGGTCAATAATGAGAAACCAAAACAATGATTTCTATTTGTCTCTACCTCTAATATTCATTTCACATTATAATTGTCTTCAATTTGTTCATATTTACCCCTGCGTTATGATTTACCCCATTTTAGTATACGTTTATTAGTTGCAATATGATTGATACCATTTCAAAAATAGGTACTATAAACGTTAGAAAGAATGTAATAAAGAAATCATTATGTTATTTAACATCGTACCTGGTAAATTCTAAATAAGTACCTACCTATTTACACTTTGTGTATCTTTGTATCTAAAAGTCCTTTCGCGACCGCTCTTACAATGTTGCATTACGTAGCAAAGATAAAAATGCATACAATGTTGTTTATTGACTATAATAAAAAGTTTCTACTTATTTCGAACTACATTCTACAAAGAGTAACCTAGAATTTCATACATTTAATTAGCGTCTACAAAGTTGCCGGGCATAATAATAATTGCTAAGGGACATCGTTCTGATAGGACAAGACAATAAAACGTAACCTTGCTTCGACAGTTAGCAATAACCTTTGAATATTTAACGTGTGTCTAGCTATGTTGAATATGTAAGTAATGGCTGTCATATAGCTGCAATCAGGTCAGGGCTTGCTCCTAGTTGGACTTTCAGCCTCCAAGTGCGTTGAGTTCAGTTGAGTTCTATTATCAATTTGTTTTACAATCGAGTAATCAACATTGATATTTGCAGATCTATAAATAAAGTAGGCCTTCATATGTATGTAGGTACCCATTTATCATCAATAATAGGAATATTAAAACCCGGTGGAGCAGTTATAGTCCAATAAAAAATGGATATAGGTACAATAACTCCCAAGTTTATACATTCGGCTTTATGCACGTACATAAAATGAAATTTAAAACAGAATTGCTATTGGTAGGTACATACTTTCTGAATATCTTCATGAGAGATTTGTGTGCTCTTGGGTTCATATCAATAAAGACAATATTAAAGTTTGTTGGAGCGAGCCATAGCCCATATCACGAGAATTGATTTTATTGGGTACCAATTGAATGATTGAAAGACCGTTATATTTGACACGTGAAACTATTCATCGATCTTACAACGTATTCGCTTAATGGGCAATTGAACTGATGGTAATAATAATATATTACATATATTCTTTGTCTATAATATCGTTAGGTAGTACTCTTACCTTCGACGTATACAGAACGATTAATATTTTAATTTATATTTTTGTGTCTGGGTATAAGTTTAGCTGAGAGACCTTAGTGTTGTGTTGTTGTGTGAAGAAATATTACGGACACGAGTTTTTCCGCCAATATTGTCCATAACATAACATCACGCCTGTATTCCCCGAAGGGGTAGGCAGAGGTGCACATATAGTACACCCACATTTCGCCAGTTATGTTTTAGGTCCTAATGTAATAGGGGAGCCTATTGCCATCAACCGGGCACAAATTCAGACTCCGTGCTGCTGCTACTATTGTCCATAATTATATTTTTTTTAACAACACATTCTACAGCTAAACTAGCGGAATTCAGGCGTAAAATTGTTATTCGATTCTAAAACGTATCCACGATAAAAATTAACTTTTAAAATCCTCATAACTCTTTCCAGTTACCACCAGAAGTACAGACTGCAAGGCCACAAGGACTTCTGTCAGAGCCTCGGCATCGACTCCAGTAGGCTGCAGACGTCACACCTGGCGGCCAGGCTCAACGGGTACCTGGTGGGCGTCGGCGGGAGGACACAGTTCGAACAGGAGGTGCAGCGACTCGGCCTCAGCGATAAGCAGGCCGAATACGTGCGCCGGGAGCTAGAGCGCAACGAGGGCGGCGGGCTCGCATGCTAGCTGCATTCACAGGGTTAATAATGGTCACCACACATTGATCGACGGCCAACAGCAAAAAAAACTATTGGTTACATTATCAGACCTTCATCACCAAGTCTATTGGATTCGTAAACGATTCTAATAAGCTCAAACTGGAGGGGTTTAATAGTAGACACTATCACACTATATAGTTCTACCAGCCACTATTTCTTTCTATTATCAGATCAGTTTCATGATACCACATTATTGTATTGTCATTCGAACAACTATAAAAACAGAGATACCATAATACATTTCAGTACGGCAACTAGAAGTGTGTACGTACAATTGTACTCCAAGATTTGTTTGCATAGTTAGGTAGTTACACTACAAATAAAGCTAATAAAAAAGCATGGTGTACCTATAGTCGTATACCATCCCATACTTCGGTGTCTTTTGCAAGGCCTAACCGTCATATACCGACGGTCGATGTGTTGTCACCATTATCCTTCACACTTTAAATAAGTTTAATGTCAGAATATTCTAATAGATGTCTATTTCGAGCTTACATAGTGAGATTTAGCATTTAAATTTTAAGTTATGTTTTCATGGTTAGCGATTCACCGTCGTATTGCCGGTTAAACACGTTTACAAATACTACTAAATAATTTGAGTTGATTGTATTTTTAGTTAAGAAGACTTTCTAGAATTTGATTCTGAAATTATGTAGAAATTAATAAAGCTATGGGTAGCAGACATTGAAGGAAAACAATAGGAATAGGAACTTATTGATTGTTGGTTCCAATTGTCTCTTATTGTACTTATATGTATTGATCTAAATGAATATAATTATACTATTTTCATATTATTAATTAGTACAAATAACAGCGCAGCATTTTAAACTAGTTGATAATTATTACAACTATACTGTTCCAAGAATGTTATTGTTTATGTATATTAATTGTTATTTAAGTTAGAATAAGAACGATTTTCTCATTATCATTACGTTTTAGGCCATATATATAAAAAAAAAACTTTTTCGACTTCACTTTCATAATACAGTATTAAGTTGAAATATTTGTTTACGTCTTTCGCGGTACCCTCTCGTATCGTGTAGTTGTATTTAGTGATATTATGATAAATGTATTTTCTCACACACATGTTAGTTTTATTTGGAACCATAAGGTCTGGTGTTCGTTCTCAAATCGGCAGTGTTATTGGAATTTTCATTAAGTAGAGACTCACAGTACATAGGACCCACAACGTAACCATCCGGCTATCCATCAGGCCTACAACGATCCTAAAGCAATTTTAAAACAAATAAAATTCTAAAATAGGTGTAAAATCACTGTATTTTTCACGGTTGATATTCTAAACAGTATACAGTAATTCTTTATAGTTGTAAGTACCAATATTCTTTCAAAATCAAAGGACAAAAACAGGAGCACACAAAATCATTCCCTTCGTAGGTACGCATGTATCACAATTTCGAAGTACTAAAACGTACATCGCCTAAACTAAAACACCTTATAATACCTCTTATATGTCTGTAACTCATGTAAGTATAACTTGTAACTGAAGATGTAATAAGGTAAGTAAATTAATTAAAACAGTAGGTACCAACACAAACACCATGATTAAATTCACATTTACGAACCTAGCGACATCTAGTGTTAGATATGTAATTGTAAAACAATGGTAGGTAGTAGTACAACAAAATAAGGTTGAGTATGGTAGGTCCAAAATTGAGTAAAGTTCAAAACAAATAACCTAAACTTATAACAAGATAACACATAAATAAAATATACCTAAGCAATTATTATAAATAGCAGACTGACTCAAACGCCTCACCTAGCATTACATTTCATTTTAATAGTTAACATAGTTCATAGTTAACATTTCTAGTAAGTACTAATATGCTGTCTCATGTTTTAGAATCAATGTTACTGATACAAGAACATAACATCTAACTTAATTTGTTCTTATGGTATATTATTGTATATAATCTAGCTTTAATACTAAAGTATTCTGTAATATTTGTGGTACAAACATAGTAAAATATCCTGTGATACTGGCAGATATACAATACAAAAAATAGTTTTCCTTTAATCTAGGTACTAAATAGTAGTAACAGGTGGGTATCGAACATTACACATTGCATCTCAATGCTACAATTTGCAATCATAAGTTGAACAAGATAACTAATTCTTACTTTTAAAACTTAAACCAAGTCACAAATTGTTCCTAAGTTTATGTAGCTATCTAGTCTATCTAGCTATCACTTAGATCACTGTTGTTGACAATCTCGGTGGGTCCCTGACACCGACTGAGCAACAACCCGTCCAACTCATACATTATCTCTTGCCGCTCCGTCTCAGAAAACTTTCTTAGCCTTTTAGCAAGGAGCCGTCCATACAGGTCACAGTCATCTTCGTCCCGCATACTTGCATTTAATCTTTTAGAACTTTTTAATGCCTGGTTCAAGTTATTGAATGCAGTAGTCATCTCTTTGCTGACGTCTTGCAGTTCTAAAGGGACATTTGAGTACCGATTAGCCATCCGGTCCTTAGATTTGCCATCCCTCTTTCTTTCAGAACCTGAGTCATTCATAGTGTCTTGTTCCTGATCATCAAAATCTTCATTGATGTCTAAATCTTGTCTGAAGGATGTTGATGCCTGAAAACAATTAGTGAATAACAAATAAATAGTATTCTTGTTTGAATTATTAATAGATGTTTGTCTAAATCAGATGGAAGTTTAAATTTTCTACGTATTAATAGTAGTAAAATCAACTAAAACTATGAATCTTTTATGCTTACATAGTCATCTGAGCCAACACTGGGTGGTTCATAGACTTCTCTAAGAAATGTTTCCAAGGGCTCATAAAATATCCAAATAGGTTTATACACTTCATCCTCCTTGGATCGTATGGACTGCAAGATTTTCTTGTAATGCAAACGGAATGCAGTCATCAACGTTTCCTTCTTCTTTTTCAATTCTGGAACTGGAATTTGCATTGCATATTCTAGGCGATTCCATGCTTCCTGTACCTTGAAAAAAATATTATAAAATTAATTATAATTTATGAAATAATAAGAATATTAATTACAAATATTTATGCTTATATCTAAAAAGATTTATAAATATGTATCTACCAAATAAATTTATTTGTTTACTGACCACTGGCTAAGATTTTATAAGGATTATATGGTGTGAGTATTAATTTTAAGTAATTAGTGTAATGATTAGATAAGTATTTATACATGATAGAACTGCATGATCGTATCTACCATGTCTGATTTAAAACGATAATTATTTTAATATTAACCAAGTCGCGAATAAAGATGATTGCTTATAATAAAAACCTCCTACCAGCATAGGCTTACCTTCGTTCTATCTTTGTAGAAATCGTGTTTTGGATTCCAAATCAATGTTTCCTTTTTATATAAGTCTATAAATTTGAAAGTTTCTTCGTTAGACCACGACATTATTACTAGTTATTTAATTTTTAATAAGATACATTGGGCGCGTGCACACTTTTCAACGCATGATGACATACTGGACAATGGACCATTGTGTACACACTTTAGGAAGCTATGCACCAAGTTTGCAACGATTGGACACAAAAAAATTACTACTTAATTACAATATTATTAATTGAAATGTATACTCAATGGACTATTATAAGCCTACACATTTCTCAATTAATAATTTATTAGACGCCGCTTTTGGAAATTTTGGACAATCCATCATAATTTTCACCATCCGTTGTCTAGGGTTTTAGTGTTACCCGACGATTTACTGTAGTTTCCAACTACTTTTATATAATCATTATTCTTATCTATAATAATTTATATTAATAACTGCCTTAACAGCCGATTTTAGTATATTAAATATTCTCATACCTGGTTAAATTTAAAATACCAAGTTTACTGATTCGATCATCGGTTATACTTTAAAGGACCAAGAAATGAAACGAATATCGTGCATTTTTAAATTTATCTTATTTATAATAGTTTAATTTCATTCAATAAGTATACGATTTTGCATAATTTTAGTATCGTGGTATAGTAGTATCAATAAAAATTAAACCGTGTAGTACATTATCCACTTTGCTAGAATATGCATGAATTTAGGTAAATCTTTAGGATTTTCTGGCAATACCATAATGTCAGTGAAACCAAATAAAAACTCTATACATTTCATCATAGAGTACGAAGAACATATTTTGACATTCAAATTGTACTACAGTGGAAGAAACTTATAAACAAAGCAATAGATGGAGCTATTATTAACTTGTGTCCTGTATAAAACCTATGACCAACCATAAAAATATCAAATAATCCTTTTCCCTGGGCCTTTATCTATGAAAATACTTGGGTATATATTGAAAGCAATCCCTTGTTCGAATACGCATGGAAGTGTGGTATTTTTATTATTTTACTTAGTAGGTATCCTTTTAAAAATAACGATAGATGGCGCGGATGGCACATACAGTAGATTACAAAACTCAATGCTTTCTTAAAAAAATAAAAATAACTGCATGTTACTTCTTTATCACGACGTAAAAGCCCCATGAAAAACAGAGATGGAATATTTATCGAGGAGCTAAGCCAAATACCTTTACTAATACTTTTAAAATTCTTACAGGACTTTAGACGCAAGTTGAGAAGTATAGGCCATGATCCTAATTGAATGAAGATCG
The DNA here is from genome assembly GCA_946251915.1 of Abrostola triplasia. Lineage (NCBI taxonomy): Eukaryota > Metazoa > Arthropoda > Insecta > Lepidoptera > Noctuidae > Abrostola > Abrostola triplasia. The sequence goes on from OX276433.1 coordinate 8,183,898, forward strand.
TTGCAATAACTCCTCAGGACTACATTCGTTAACCAATCGGTGACCCTGACTGACGGTAGATAACTAAATTAGAATTGTAATGATCAAACAACGTTAAAGTGCGTGTAATTGTTGTATTGTAAGCGTGATAACTAGCGCTCATTACAAAATGTACAAACTACAAAACCTTTGCTAATAAAACGAACAATGCCGATTTTAGTGTCGTTAATTACTTAATTTATGAAGATACTAAACATGTTACAGCTAATTGAATAACAAATTAGTTGAAACTAAATTAGTTTTTGCAAACACATAATTTGTTATGTAAATAGCTCTACTTACAGTACATATTGTTGGAAATAAAACAATTCTATTGAACTGTTTACTTCGGGGCTGCTAATCTGTCATTGGTAGGTAAACTTCATTACATTTCATGGAAGTGGAGCATATTTTATAAATTATTTGAATTGCGATAACAGTTGTTTTCTTCCTTTTTTCTGACTTTTTGAAAAGGTTTAGCTGAAACCTTCGGTCAAAGTTGTCCGAAGGCTGAAAATATAAAAGTCCCAAATTATGTTAAACATTGTGAGGAAACCGCCATACCTGAGAGATTTTTTAACGGTGTGGAAAGATATGTCAAAGCCTACAGGCGGTTTAAACTCTGACCACGATAAGAAGAAGTAGGTAGGTACTTAATCTTTCACATCTTATTTTATACACCTTACCTTAGAATTTTGTGGCATTCCACCTGCATACCTTTTAGAAGAAAGCAGGTGCGATTGTACCTATGTATTTAAATGTAAAGAGTCTTCTTAATGACGTAGCGTTAATTAAAGCAACACCAAACGACAATTGTATATAGTATCTAATTTTATGTTTCTGGAATTGAAAGGCATTTGCTATACACTTAAAATGTTATTCCAAAGTTATCGTATGCAAGGTTACTGACCCGACACTGTTTTCTATTACTTCCAACCTTCACTATTGTGTGAAATAGGTTTCTGATATGCTTATTTTACCCTCTTGTAGCATGTAATTATTGTATTATTCATTAGTAAGTGGTTCTATATAGTGTCACGTATTGGGGACAAGTCAATCACCCTCTATAATAGCTTCGGTAAACATTGGTGTATGCACACCCTTTTCTATAATGAGGTCAGTAGAACTCGAAGATATTTTAAAATACTGTTGATATAGGTGCCTACTTGATGACGTCACAGACGTCTGAAGGGTGACGTATCTAGTGCCTTATTTTACGATACTTCTTGTGTTACTATTACTTATATTATAATCGATCCGACTTCATAAAAGGAGGAGGTTATGTATTCGGGGTGTATCTCTTTTCCCATCCCTAATACTTAGTCGCCTCTATGTCTTAAAATTCTAGCATCAAGACTTTGGACCTTTTTCCCACTAAAAATAACAATTCGTAGGTAAATCAATATTTGGCTAAGGTACCTATATATTTTTAACTCGTCTCGAGTTCTTTATTAAAAATTTAAAGGATTTTGTTGACGGGTTGTTGACGTAGATGTTGCTGATATGGGTAGTGCAAAATATATATTTTTTCAGAACCACTTTAGTTCCTTTGATTATTTACATTTCATTAAGTTGTTGTTCTAATAAATTGACCATTAAGGCACATCGCTAAAAACAACAGCAGATATTGTTGTTGATTTTTTTAAGCCATTGACCTCTCAGGACCCGTGATGAACTGCGGGGAAAGGTTATTTAGAGAAACTTGCTAAAACATATTTCATAAAATATTTGTTAAACTTTAAGATCATAAATAAAATAAATAAGCGTGCAGTAAACATGTTATACGACGCATCAACGTCATAAATACAACATAAAACAGCCATCAATCAGATGAAACAACGCAGTACGCATAACACTTCGATATAAAAACAATAAATATTCTTAGTTTGTATCGAAGCAGATCGTGATTATAATGCTGAACACGGGCCACTGATTAGCAGTTGAATGGCGTACATAAATGCACCATACATACGACAAACAGTTATGCTAACAGATACTAATTATGTCGACATTCACATGCTACTGATTAGCTCTATTCACTTGCGAATAAGGTAATATCTGCCTACTAACTCCTTTGGGGTATTAGAGGAGGGCTGGTCACCAACCTTCTCCGTACAATACCGTCAAACATCGTCAAAAGTCCCTATTTTTAGGCATCTATCGTTCGTAGATCTTGTTTAGGGCTCCCACACACAGGTGCGTTATTGCGATAATGCGTCCCGATATCTTGCTCTGCGATTCTAGAATTACCAGACGATAAACGCAGTTGTGTGCAAGCGATCGTTAACGCATTATCGCAATAACGCACCTGTGTGGGGAAGCCTTTAGTGTGACCGATCAGACTGGTCTATGGACTGTGACAGAGACGGTCTTTGATCCAAAACTATGTGTTATATGTCCATTATCTACACCAGCCTTCTTTTTGTAAGAGATTAATTCTAGACGAAAACTAGAAGAAGGGTAAATTATAAAGTGACAGAAACTTGAAGTTCGTAATGCTGTAAACATTGCCAAAAAATAACGGTATCAAAATGTAGCAAATATGTTAAGTGCTTTCTACTTTTAAAGCGGTCCATGTCAATTAACTAACACCATTCCTTGGCCAGGCTAGTCATTATAACATTGATCGGTTAGCAAAAGCTATAAAATTATTATAGTTAATGTTTAATGGTATCGTTATAAGACTCTTTTACCCAACGGTTATTTAAGTATTTATGTATAGGTTGCTATAGTAAATAGTTAGTTATAGTGGAAACTTGCTATAGGTAATATTATGTTACTTTGTATTACAATGATATCTATGTCCAATGAATGATCGTCTGTCTACGATAAAATTTATCGTTTTGCGATAAGATTGTCAAAAAGTTTGATATAAACTTTTTAATAACATATTTAACTCAATAGATTGTCTTCGCGTAATTGGCGATTGATTCTGGCTGATAATGTGTAATAATGTGATTTTTAGTAGATATATTTTATGGCGACTTAGGAATGACACAATTTTTACATGTAGGGACCATTATTTATTGCGCATAAAGTTTTGCAATGTAACACAATTTTATAAATCATAGCTTATTATTTTATAATCAATACAGCTATGCTAATTTAATAGCTTTACTTTTAATCAATAGGTACCTACTTATAGATTTGAATAACATCCTGATTAGAGGAAGTAGGTTGATATAGGTTATATCTGCCTTTTTTTATTATGCAAGTTAAATCGCAAGGGATTCCCGGCATGTTACGGATGGATGGTCATGGCCACCCATCCGCAAGACGATAGCGGCAAGCATAGCTTAACCTTGATCGGTCTCTCCGGGCGGCTGGTACTTAGCCAGTAGCACCTCAGTGTAATGTACTTTTAGAGTTAATTAATAGACCCAAACTGTATCTAAACAAATAAGTACCTAATCCAAAAGATTGTAGGTAACTAAGTAGGTAGGTACCTTTGTTTAAATTATTAGGTTGAATACAAACAATATTAATTATAACAATGATTCAGCTGAAAAGAAGAATAAATAACTCTTTGTTTATTAATCTATTGTTAATAATAAGACAAATTATGAGGGTTGACTAAGTGGCAAAAGTTATTTGAGTGCTTACCTCACCATGTTCTCAGAATTAAGAAACTGCTTTATAATAAGGCCCACTCCAAACAACGATGGCTTTGTTATGAATAAGACTTTTAAATTAATCAATGTTTGAGTTTTGGACATTTTTGCGGGAAAGACGTGGCCTGAAATGGCATTGGACAGGGTTTTGTGGAGAAATAATGGGGAGGCCTTTGCCCAGCAGTGGGACACCGAACAGGCTAGATAAAAAAAAATGTTTGAGTTTTATTTCAGTAGATGTGTGTGCCGAAGATTTTGTGCCGTTAGGTACTAATACACCGTTACCGTGGTCTCTGAAACATTAAGTTCTTGTCCGAGGCACTGAGTCTAGATTTGTGCCCGGTTGATGGTAATAGGCTCATCCTTTATTACATTGGGACCGTTAACATAACTTAACTGTTTATTTTGGGGTGTACTATACACCTTAGCCAACGCCTTCGGGGAATATAGGCGTGATGTTATGTTAATGTCTTCCGAAAATACAGAAGCATCTAGAAGGACATCCTTATTTCTTTAAAGCGTATAATCGTTATACAATGACTTTGTTAGTTGGCTAGAGTACAACGCAAAAGAAATTCTTTCCTTATCTTCATTACATTCAGCGTAGCAAAGCATGAACAAATGGGAGAAATGGTTTAATACCCAAACGGTACGATAATCCAAGTATTTTAGTTACGCAACGAAATTCTTTCAAGTTTTTCAACACAAACATTTGTTCGAATGGACGAAGAAGGCGGTTATGGAGTTATATCTTGTATATTATTTTTATACAGATAGAAGCCTACGTTACTACGTCAATTCATGAATAACAATGCTAATACTTAATAACTAATGATATAAATATGATTATCTACTAGAAAAGGTCCTACGACCCATACCTACCATTTTGCTGACGATTGAAATTGATTAAGTCATTGTTTCATCTCCTTGTTTTTGTACTGCATAATCGTTGTTCTTCGTTTATCTAACCTCATTTTTGCTGTTATTTATAGCTTTACCGAACATTTTTATACTACGTAGATACCTTGACTAAACAACATCTAAATTCTAAACAAATCTATATGATTATATGCGTATTATAATATTACTTCGCACCATATACCGGTTTTTAGGAGCCGCTTAACATTCCTTGTGTCTAATTTTGGAAGGAAACCTTTTTTATATGTTTTAATTAACCTTCAAAATGTAGGCAAGTTTAAAGGAAAAGTGTATAGGGCGTTCACTCAGTTATGACGTCATTGCTATAATATATTGATAAACAACTAAATTTAATATCTGTGGCAACATCTGTGTATTAAAATTGTGGGTAACCTTTTTGTTTTTATCTATGTTCTGTTTTGACTGTCTCGTTGGTCTAGTGGTCGCTAAGAATGACTACTGAGCATGGGGTCCTCGTTTAATTCCCGGGTCGGACAAAGTGATTTTCCATTAGGTTGTTCCCAGTAGCAGCAAGGGGTCTGGATTTGTTTAATGGCAATAGGCTCGCTCCCTATTACATTGGGACCAATTACATAACTGAATGCGAAATGAATAAATGTGGGTTTAGTATACACCTCTGCCTACCTCTGCGGGGAGTACAGTCGTGATGTTATGTTCTTTGTCGAGTATCGAGCCTAAATCGAATGTTAATTAAAACTCTAAATTTATTTTCAACCAGGTCAGGGATTGTAGTTGACTAGAATTTATGGCAGCCACACTACTTTGTAGACCGTACTACTCCAATGAGGATAATCGTCAAAATAATATGCGGTCTCAGGCCTATTCTTGTTTCGAATAGGTAGCTACAGTAAAGAGGTTTCAAGCAAAGTAAGTTGTAATACGAAGTGATAGTTCGTCTTAGCAATACTGCAGTAGGTAAGACACTTTTCCTCCTTGTATTTTCCTTAAGGTGACTCCCCTGGTAAAACCATGTAAACCTGATCTTGTCTAGCGTATACTTATGTAATTCACATAATTGTTATACCATAATAACTAAGTACTATTACAGCTTACAGGTTTGTATTTGAATATGAATGCATCGGGTATGCAAAATACATGTTTGTTTGTTTCTTTATCAGGCCCATCTTATTAATAAATGTTAAATTATTTATTATTGTTAATGTCCTTTACCCAAACTGGAAGCAAACCTTGACCAAAAATAAAAGCCTGCATCTTTTTCTGTGTTTATGTTAATGACTCAGAGGTTTTATAGAAACAAAGAAATCATTTATACGAATTTTTATCAATCTATTCTATGAAATATTTAAAAACTATTTACAACTTAATGCTAATACAAAATAAAAACAATATATACAAAAATAAACAGTTAAAACGCATCAAAGTATTCCTCCTCATCGTTTTCAAAAGGATTAGGAGATATATATATATTAATAGGAATTTACAGACTATGCACTAGGGTTTGAACTACCCTTATGGACCATAAGGGTTATACGAACCTAAGTAAGTGCTTTCATAGTTTTGTGTGTATGTATTTAAGTTACTCGAATCGTTCCACTGGAAACAGTCAACAGAATGTGGTAAAACCACTAAACAAAAGTGTATCTACTACTTTATCATTTGTGTTCCTAGTATACGATAATCACCTTTTAAAAGAGATAAGTCTAAATAAAAGGTACTTTCCTTCCTCCTAAAATGTTCTGATAACTTATCTACACATACATACATACATACATAAAGTCACGCCTGTTTCCCTGAGGGGTAGGCAGAGACCACGGAATCTACACAACTTGAACTTATTCACTGATAGCCGAGTAAGACTGCTGGACTGCTAAGTTAAAGTTCGCAAGTTCTAACCCCGACACGCACCAATGTCTTTTCGAATTATGTGTAAGTGAGTTATTACTTGCTAAAAACGGTCAAGCATTGTGGAAACCGGCACACCTTAGAGATTTTTCAACGGTCAGAGGCCTACAGGCGGTTTAAGCTCTGGACCAAGTTGTTCATCAAGCATACGATACGAAGAATTATCTCTTGACTTGTACAATAATTTCCTTGAAAAATTATGTTTACTTATTCAATAATAAAAATATAATGCCCGATCATGATCTTTGGGACCTTCGTCTTGATATAAGATACATAAAAACAAACCGATTAGCCTTCTTCGATTATACAATATACATACGTATATTAAATAATATATATACGAGTAGGTTATATAAGTGGGTAGGTAATATAGGTATATCCAATAATGTAGGTAGGTAATTACTAATTAGTGTAGGTACTGGTTTATTAATGTATACTTGTATAGTAAATACCAAGGTACGTCATACGTGTGCTTGTTTATGTAACTGCTACCATGAACTTTTAAAACAGGACAGTTTACAATGTTGAAGCGAGACGGCGATACGTACAGTGTAATGCGGCGTCTCCCTTCCACAACAAGTCCTGGTAAGCGGGCTGGAGTTGTAGACTAGAACCTTCTCACACGGAGTCTACTGTAGACTCCGTGTGACATGGTTCTATGTTCACGTACATTTAAACCACAGTACCGGTCTAATCTCAATAATTAAGTGTCAAAAAATGACTAGGACCTATTTGAATGGAAGTATTGTTAAATGGATACTTAACTAACGAAACATCTAAAGTAGTCATTTAAAATTACGAATTAAAAGAAGCAAATAGATGTTGTCATCCCTCAGACATCATAGCGCAGTCATCTAAACAGACAGGCCAGTATTAGAAACATATTAATGTTCGACAGGAAATACTAAACGATCCGGAATGAGCAGATACCGCCGATGAACGTATCTTAAGAGCGTTCCAATAGTCGTGTTTAGATTATAATTTAGTGGCTTCGATCACAGATTCGTGTCTTATAATAGTTACAATCGATTGTGGAATTGACGTCAATCGATTACCTACTGGACTTGGAAAAATTCGGTAGTTCTTTTTTATTCCGATTAACTCGAACATTTTTTTGAATAAAGCATGTTTTCTCGGCGATATAAGTCCTCGGCCGTTAGAAGCCTTGTATGGGGACATGAATAAAGATGCAGAAGGGTCCTAATATGATATTTTTACCTATTGAACTTCTCAATATCACACAGGAACTGCAAATAAATATGTTATAGTGTTGTTTAAAAAAACAAGTCTTAAGTAGCGTCCATATGGACTTACAATACAGCATTACGGTGTGTGTCCTCATGGTAACCCATATGTAGGTACCTATGCTTAGTACTGGAAATTTAGTTCTCGTTAAATAATGAGCTCACACAATTTTGATCCTTACGACTCGGAAGAAAATGACTGATTCCAGACAATTTCTTGTATCAATGTATCGTCTGCGTCGTGTGGGTCGTTTATTTGCGGACGGGCGCTCCCAGTTGCACCGGAAGGGCCAGTTTTATATAACGACATAATCGCGGCAAGACCGACCGCCCGGCTCTCGCCGCACCCAGACTCGGGCAAGGGCGCGACCGCCACAAGTTCAAACCTTATCTACTCTCATTTAGCTTTTTTCATGATATGAGCTACACATGCGACGGTGAAGGTTCTGTTTTCTTTTCTATACATTTTCTTACTAGTTACTACTATACATAAAATCAAAGTTGCCTGGTGACAGGGACCAATGACACTAGACTCATTTAATAGAATGATAAATGTATTGTATGAAGCGCCCCGCAGTGATACCCGCGACATTTTTTCCGGATAAAATATAACATATGAAATTTCATCAAAATCGGTCTAGCCGTTTGAGCGTGAAAAGGTAACACACATACAAACACACTTACAAACTTTCGCCTTTATAATATTAGTGTGATGATAATAATATGAGATGAGCACGAGTTCCTGGGTTCGAATCCCGGGTCGGGCAAAGTGTTACTGGGTTTTTGCATTAGGTAATTCTTAGTAGCAGCACGGAGTCTGGATTTGTGCCCGGCTGATAGCAATAGGCTCGTCCCCTATTATATTGGGACCTAAAAACATAACTGGCGAAATGTGGGTGTACTATATGTGCACCTCTGCCTACCCCTTCGGGGAATACAGGCGTGATATTATGTAGGCTGTAAACAGTTGAAATGTTAAAGTAGCCTTGGTTATAAATAAAAACAGATTGACCTCGCGACCGACAACAGACAGACATAAAGAATGCCTCTTATCTTCTGTAGGTCACATGAGAAGAGGCGAATGACTTACTACGAGGATTGGTATTTCAATTTATTGTCGATCGATACCATACATAGGTTTGAGGAAGAGATTATATGACAACAGAAAATATATTATGGCTGGTGGCACACAAATCGTGAGTCGTAGGCAATAGTGTGCAAGGTATGATAAAATATATCTACTTATAGAATAGCAGTATGTTTTGAGACACGCTTTAAACTATAGGAACCTTGAAAATGGACACTTGAAAAGTTATTATTTATTTATTTTTATGGTTTACCGACCGTTGTTACAGTAACAAATTCACAATATAACAATGATATCAGAAATATGTAAGTTTGAAGCATGATTAGTAATTAATTCTTTTACTGGAATAAGAAAAGGTATAGGTTTTCCAAATCTCGAAACTGCTTCGTTGGTCTAGTGGTCGCTAAGTGCGACTGATATGAGTTCCTGGGTTCGAGTCCCAGGTCGGGCAAAGTGTTATTGGGTTTTTTCCATTAGGAAATTCTTGGTAGCAGTACGGAGTCTAGATTCATGCCCGGTTGATGACAAAAGGCTCGCCCCCTATTACATTGAGATCTATTACATAACTGGCGAAAGTGGGTGTACTCTATGTACACCTCTGTCTACCCCTTAGGGAAACACAGGCGTGATGTTGTGTTTTTTGGGTTAGAAACATAGGATGGATGGAAGACAATTCAAGCTCACCTACCTACTACAGAAATGAGACTTGCTTGCGTGAGTCAGGAAACACCTGTTCAAATAGCCACTGTAAAAATGTTATATGCAAATATTTTCTTAGGTATTAATATAATGAGCATTATTAATGTCTCACAACAATTTTGATGATGGCGCTTGTCACAATCAATTCTAGAAGATAGTTTTATTATGAACTTAAAATTTTATGCTAAGCTGAAAACTACCGAGATGTTCGGCAAGGATATGTGACTTCCAGAGAACTATCCAACTATCCCAGGTGCTAATACAAAAATATAATTATAAATCAGTGCCAAATAGAATACATTTTATCCCAGAACGGATTGAAAACGAATCAGAAAGATGAAGGTGATAAATATGATAGAGATGTTAATCGTTTACAAGAATCATGATTTACCTTATATCGTGTCTAGGTCAGGGTTACGGCCAATAACCCACTTTATTAGGGAGATACGACCAGGGTTGGCTTCAGCGATAAAGGTAAAGGCGAGGCAGTCTATGCAATACAAATAATGCAGGTATACCAACTTAAATTGGTATATAATTATCCTCGTAAACATTTAACAATAATTATGAAGTTAGTAGATTCAGTGGCATGTGGCAATAAATAATGATATGAAGAATACTCCATAGGTCAAAACCATGTAATTGGTAATCGCAATGCGCAATACTTTTATGATTATTGCAAAAATGCCCAAGTCTTTGCTCATCTTTGAAAGGTAGCGTAATTATTTATTTTGGGTTAATTATGGGTGGTGGGAAAGGTGGTTAATTGTTTGTACAATGAACATACATAACATCACGCCTGTATTCCCCGAAGGGGTAGGCAGAGGTGCACATATAGTACACCCACATTTCGCCAGTTATGTTTTAGGTCCCAATGTAATAGGGGGCGAACCTATTGCCATCAACCGGGCACAAATCCAGACTCCGTGCTGCTACTGAAAATTACCTAATGGAAAAACCCAATAACACTTTGTCCGACCCGGGATTCGAACCTAGGACCTCGTGCTCAGCAGTCGCGCTTAGCAACCACTAGACCAACGAGGCAGTCTACAATAAACATGTCACGTCAATAGTCCAATACCAAAATATTCGAATCAACCTGACCGAGCGACAGTGCACAATTTGATGTCAGTCAAAATACAGAAAAATATTGAACAAGATTCGCAGCATGTGATGTTGCTTTGAATGAAATGTAGACATATTATGATATAAAAGTATCCGAAGCTATACTAACATACGTATACCTAATATATATAGGTATACACGACGCCATTGACGCTGAAATAATTCTCACGGATAGTTTATGTAAACTGAGCCGTGAGATTAACCAATTTCAACAATTATTACATTACAGAATGCAATCGATTTCCTGTGAAACTACGTATTTATAAAGTTGTTTACTTCTTCAGTTCAGAGGCAACACGAGCTGTGTTTATTGTTTTGGAGTTTTCGATACAAAAACAACACAAATATTTTCGGCGTTCGATAAATGGTTGCTGTTTGGATGCAAAATGTCGTGATCAACTTTCAGATTCCTTTCCACAGACTACGTGTAACTGAGAAGGATTATTGGAGAGTAAAAATAGCATCGTTTTCCTTTATTTTTAAGGTATAGCAGCAAAAATAAGCCACAGTGCCCATTTCCTCTTTTCCTACATTTGAACATAAATGATTCTGCAACGCGTATAACATTTTTATTTTATAGTTTTTGATAGTTTCTATTACATGTCTCAGTCCTCTAATACGTAGCTTAATTAGTTACAGAGCAGGAGAATATCTTGGCAGTTCGTTTTATTAGCGTGATTAAGCTACAATTAGTTCGGGCGCCAGATAAATTGGCGGTCGTCATGCGGCCAGCCGATATCCGCTAGCAAATTATGATAGGTCCCCAACCACCTATCTATACAACAATTGGCTGTGCAGTTTTAGTCATAGGACAAAGACAATAGTCTCTTTCCGAGGAAGCCGATAGTCTGCCAATAGAGGGATTCCCTATTGGCAGAATAACAAACTAGAGAGCCTAAGAGGCATGTTTAAGAAAGAGGTTTTCTTTTTGTAGAACTCTGGAGGTCAAACGATAGACGTTTCGTGAGTTGAGGTGGGTTTTGAAACGAAACAAAGCTTTATTAAGTAAATAATAAAAAGTTATTAATTCATAACATAACTCACTGAACTGACTTATTCAAGGGCAATCTTATTTCTGGATAATTATCGATTTTTGACCTTACACAACCCACTGCCCAGAACTGCTTTTCGCCAACAAAATATAAACAAATTGTCTTCGAAATGTTTCATAATCTTGCCAAATTGTTATTGATGTTTTGTTTTTTGCCTCTGTCTGTAAGCGATTCATATGACCATCGAATAGGTACCCGAAAGGAATCGAAGGCTAAACTTAATTTCGTGGACTTGTAAAGGTCATACATTATCTACACAATAAATTCAAACTACGGTGTCAGCGTACTATTAGTATGGAAATGCATAAGAAATAAGTTATAATGATAATGCTAATAAAGAAGAAACAAGCGAAAAACATGAATGGGACATAGCACGTGCACATTGGTTGACAAATCGGAAAACAATGGTGTTAAGAACAAAAGAACACGACAAGTCATTATGTAATGATGCATTACTTACTTACTGAATAGTAAGAAACGACATGACAACTGGTTTTTCTCTGAAAGTCAGCTGAGCTTCACCAGAATTTTGATTATAATTTGTGTGATGACGACTTAGACATGCTACTGTTAAACTGAAAAAATCGATCATATAAATTAACAGCCTATTACTGCCTCAATCTGGAGGGAAAAGGATGCTTTCCATACTTAAAAGAAATGGGTGAAATGCACTTAGATTTTTAGATTATTATAATTATTAATCTCGCGGGAACTAAAATGGTAGAGGCCACATCTAAAGAAACGGCTGAATAGTCCTTGATTTAAGGTAACCAACTTAATACACTCTGTAGCGTGTCATCTGAATAATGTTATACATACTTACATAAAGTCACGCCTGTTTCCCAGAGGGGTAGGCAGTGACCACGGATCCATTTTCATCCTGACTAATAAAGCGGTATTTATCGATCGTATTAAATACTTTATATCATCGTAAAAATTTAAGTTTAAAAAAAGAACCCCTTGAATGCTTATAATGATGACCAGGCAAAACCAAAATAAGAATATGTTTTTCTTCTGTGTGCAAGTGGCAGTTAACATTAAAAAAGAAACGTGGTACTTATGTTGTAACAGATGGACTGAAACCAGTCAGGCTGTCGTAATTATGAATTATCATTGGAGACTGGAGTGCGTTATCATTATTATCAGCCATTCAATACCAACAATGTACTTCTAAAAATGTTCCACTACGACACTTTGGTGCACGTTTTAGGAGTCCACACACTTCTATAGTATTCCGAAATCAATTAGAAGGTTGCATGATTACGTCATAGGTTCGGTTGTGACTCAAGCTGAATGAATAATTCTTATTTGCTCAAGTGTTAACGCTTTAAACCTTCCTGTGTGGAAGAATTACCTGTAGACCACTAATTAGTAGCTGTGAACTCATATCGTTTTAATTACAAAAACATTTGAGTAATTGTTAAAGTAAAGTAGTTTTTACGGACTCAGTATTTTTATAAATTACTGCTATGTGTGTAATGAATTTATGGAAGATCGCCGTTGTCAAAGCACGATGTTATTATAAGTTAGATATATACTGCCCCATTACCCCTTATGGAAATCCCTGGTTACTGCCTACCCCTCAGGGAAACAGGCGTGACTTTATGTATGTATGTATGCCCCCTTACCATGACCTCTTAAAACAGGACAGTTTAGGATATGGAAGCCAGACGCTGCTGCAGTATAATGCGGCGTCCCGCTTCCATATTATGCATAACGTAAACTGTCCTGTGCCCTTAGCACGAATATTTTTGACTATCGAATAGTTAACGTAATATAATAGTTTACTCGATACGAATACGTGACGATAATGCATAATATTCGTGCTAAGGGCACTGGTGTACTTTAAAAATAGAACTAACTACAACTGTCTTAACAATACGTCTCCATGCTATAATGTACTTTGTATGTTCTATTTGTAATGATTAGGTACTTTCAGTTGTTTCATTCCAACTCGTGCGCAGATAAGTAATCAACTGATTGATTAACGCTTTATATTTTACCTTGTTGATCATTATCACGTGTTAAATTTGCAATGGAATACGATTGATTAAGATAATGCATGAATTTATTTTCCTTGTAGTCAAGAAAGTGGTCAACCTATGTAGGTACTACACCAGCCGGTATACTAAGAAGAAAATATATCATCCCAATGTAACGGGGCGAGCCTATTGCCATCAACCGGGCACAAAACCAGACGCCGTGCTGCTACTGAGAATTACCTGATTAGTACTTAAGATGAATACTAATGGAAAACCCAATAACTCGTTGCTCGACCGGGATTCGATCGCAGGACCCCATACAGGCAGTCAAAAGAAAACGCTGTTTAGAAGAATTGGCGCATATAGCCAAGCAATCTATTATTGAAGAGCAAACGAGTTTAACCACTCTAAAATTTTATTTATATCTGAAGTAGGATGATAGTGTATATCACCGTGGCCTACACTTCTCCAAATCTTGGCTTACAACCACGACAAACATTGGCAAGGACGTCTAGAGTAACGTGAACTCAAATGAGAGAGCAATGGCAGCTATCACAGGAGACGTACCTACCAGCAACACACCTCTACGTCGTCAACTGACGTTATCAGTACGATATAAAGCTATTTACTTTGAAAACAACTAATAGTGCGGCATCATGTCGTATCAGATACTTTATAACAATGTGTAGTAACGTGATCTAACGTGTTTGCACTTTATCTGCTATTTGCATTTGAATGGAATTGTCTTGTCTGTCATTATACAAACTAGGCTTGATACGCGCTAATTTTAGCATTTCTATAACATAGATGAAGTGATTATTTTATAGTGTAATTAGTTGTATACTTAGTCAGTCACCCTTTTCAAACAATTAAATTTGTCTTGTGTGTGGAATCTATTTTAGACTTGTACCATCTGTCTGTACCTGTTTTAAGCGAATTAAATATGATTTGATTTCATAGATAATATTATAAATGCTTATGTATGTAATAATGATTACAGTCACTCCTTAATATTTGCTGTCAAAATGTTATTTGCTTTTAAACAGTTCTTTGTAACAAGGAAATCGACAACGGCCTAGCTAGCAAAACAAAAAAAAATCTGCTTTTGTCCAAAATCAGGTAAATGGATCCACCTGTGTCCCACAGAAGCCTGTAACGACTCCACTACGGGGCACAGGCCTCTTCCCGTTCAGCAAAGTAACAATTGATATAAACTTCACAACTCTGGTTTACTTAGCATACATAGAACGATAATTTTCTATCTCGAAAGTCGATGTTAGCAAAAAGGCGTAATATGTGACATTCGAACTGTCAAATTAGTACTTTTCAGATAGATAATTATATTAACCACATGAGCGTAACGTCAATACGAATAAAGGAGTGTTATTATACCTAGTTGTAACTCACACAGCAATAAACATAACCTTAAACGTCTATTTAAATGCATTAACAGCTTCCTTTAACATAGTAATTGTCAATAACTTTATGTGAGTAACAGTAAATCAGAACACTGGCCCACGCCTCAAAACGATCATTTTATTATACATGATGCGATAAACCACAAAGCGTGAATCATTCGGTGCACGCGCACTCGGCTCGCACCGAGCGTTGAACGACTTACCACATCATCACCCTTGGGTCGCTTTATTCAGAATTGAAACACGTTTCCGACATTTTTTTATTGCGATATCTGTGACGTTTTATTTACCTGCTATTCTCGAGATAGTATGATTTATTGGATATGTTACGTGGTTTCTACGTATAGATAAATCGTTTGCAGAATTACATTTTGTCAATGTTAGGTGCGAGTCGACGAACTTTGTAATCCTTTCACTATGAAACTGTTTCCAAAGTCGTAAAAGCGAGCGCCCTTTTGGCCGAGCGTTCGGATCCGAAGAGTATACAATAAGTTTAATCAATGTTTTGAAAGTATACTGTCACTTTATTGGCAGAAAAATGTTACAGTATTTATCGAATATCGAGACAAAGATATGAGTAAACATAATCGAATTGCGTCATCGTTCGGATATAGAGTTGAGGTAAGCCACGTGAATACTGCCTCGAGATTATGTATGTACACACATTTGTAACAAGTTCTTTTCTTTGTATATGAAGGTTAAATGCGATAAAAACACTTAACCGTTTAGAAAAAACTGTACCTACAATATTAAATGGTGGTCGAAAAAAGATCTTGGTTAAAAACATCCGCGACTAACGTAATTCATAACGTATTAATCTTAAGACTAAATAGAATAAACAATTGCTTGTTTATTATTTACCTATTGAAACTTGAGGTAGCGACCACGCATGCGCTATTAGAGCATATTTTCATTTACTAGGCACTAACTCGGCAGCTGTTGCTGAGAATTTTCTCACAGTAAAGAAACAAAAACATAGCCTCCAACCTGCGACCTATCATCTAATCAAATATTGATAGTTGGTGAGGCACTTAGCTGATAAACAAGATACAAATACTGAGATAAATATTAGTCAGATATCTTTCACATCAATGGGAATATGAGCTCACAAGCTTCATACATGTGAAGAGTCTATCGCCGATCAACAGACCAACACCGGTTTTGCCTCTCAAGACTCGCGCTTCCAACAATGGAATGGAATTGAACTCATAAACCCACAAAAAATATGGATAGGTATTAGGTAGGTACATAGAATTGGGAACAACACAACCCCCATAGATTTTCGGTAAAGACGCTAAAACTCCACTAAAAGCGAGAAATAGAGAGAAAATAGATCTTCACAGCTGGCGATGCTATGCCTGGTGGGCCGCGGCGCATCACTTCTCACCTCGGGGTGACTGTAATGTCTCTAAAAGAATAGGAGTATTATTGATTCCCTATTATCATATCCATACATGAGATCTATTAAAAAACTGTGGCATGTTTGTTGAACGCGGTTCGCAGAGGTCACGGTGCGTGGGCGTCAATTGCTTCCTTATTAGACGGCGCCTTACAGCGTGCCCCACTCAAGACTGCGATTACTTAATTAAAACTAATATCTCAACATCCAATATTACGTAGATGCTCCTACATGTAAATAAGTCTTTGTTTATAAACATTGTGTGCAACAACATAGTATAGATTTCCTATTTGGAATAACTCAATGATAATGTTTATATGTTAAATGCTGTTTTAACAAAGTTGTAATAATGGGATTGTATTTTGTTTTCTAGGTAACAACGTACATATAAATAATTACTTACTCGGTATTTGAGAAAGATTTTGCATGTAATTATGTCAATAAATAAGCAATAAAAACATTTTAAATCTGAAGCTAATAAAATTTTCCGTTGCAAGAATGTTTAGCAGCAGACTTATCTTTCTTATGTCAACTATTCCGTTATTGAGGAAAAGCATTCGAAATTACCTTGACGATGACAACAATTCTGGCCATCAGCTGTTTCATGGTGAGGTCATTAATCAGTATATACACAGACTGGAACTTAGTCAAAATAAATAAAATATGAATAAATACTCATTGGATGACCACAGGATGATGTTACTATTTTATTCTTAATTCTGTTGGGCTTTAGAAAACATAATTGGGATGTAGTATCGTACAAAAATGTATTTGATTTTATGTTAAATATAATGTATAGGCACATTTGGGCACCACACACAATTACTTTTTTAATACATCCAAAGAGAATGATACTGTCATCATCGTCAGCCATGATTTATTTCATGAACGTTCTTCATTTAAAAATAGTTCGCCTCTAAAAAGCTACAGTGGGAACGTATTAATATCACCGTAAATCATAATTATTTTCGACAGTTATTGAATGCTTCATTTCTCTATCATCTCCAGCGTTTATCACCACACGTGTAGATCATATTAACTTGTAGTAAACCCACTATTAGGTTAGACTATTGCGATGTTATGTGCAGCCTAATATTGAAGCTAGAAGTCGAGAACAAACATACCGCAGACAGGTTTAGGCAAATGTCGAATGCCATTGGGGCAGTGAGTATTGACGAATTAGCGTAGTTGCGTCGCGTGCGCGTATTGTCCGAATCTACGTATTACATGATGAGGAATAGGGGCCTAATTTTTGCAGATATTATAGAGCCTTAACTAGGCACCATAATTACAGTGTATATTTTTTATTTCTAGAAATTTGGCTGCGACTATCGATTTGGAAAAGGGATAAGGGTCCACGTCAATTATTCCCAGTACAACACTAATGACTTCGGCAATTAACAATAATAAAAAGTTACAAATGTGAAAGTAATAACTGAAACCTATACAACACATAATATTATCAGAGTCCATTCAGTCATTATAGTTAATAGACTCTCAAGCTTAAACATTGTTAATGTTAGAACAGAAGGACGGCTTATAAATATTCATAACACAAAACAAACGACAACCGTTCGTATTCACAATCCTAATTATGGTTATTGATTTTATATTATTATGCAGGCGACTTAATACTAACAGCGCTACACCGACTTACTTTGTAAACAAGTATTTTGTCCGTTAGTGAGCCGTTAAAATGTTCTGAGTTCACGAAGTTACGATCCAATAAAATAGGAACATATGGTCGACTGATGTCTGTATATTGGCGTAAGGCTACGGTTATATGCGACGTCGTATAAATATACACTGCGGGAGAGTCTCGCTAATACAACAAATAGAAATATCATTATCTGCCAGAAACTCGGCAGGGTTGCTAAGTGGAAACTCTCCTTATTTTAGATATCTACCTCCAGATACATATAATTATATTACCTACTTGCTGCATATGAACTGTATCATTTTTTTTAAAACGTCGCCGTACTGAGGGCACTCTCTCCTGTATCGTGGGTGCGTTTCTCATACATGAAATATCACAAACACCCAGACACAGGAAATATTTGCGGATCGCACAATTTCTTGTTCCGTGCGGGTTTCAAACCAAAACCCTTAGCGCAGCAGTCATCTCTTAGCCACTGCGCAGCAACCTTACCATGAACTGTTAAAGCGAGACGCCGCATTACACTCCATGTAGTGGCGTCCCGCTTCCACAACGTAAACTGTCCTGCTTAAAGATTTCACGGTAAGGGGAGAGGCCGTTAAATTGCATTTGTGGTATATTTTTTTATGCAAAAAAGCAACCAGCCTTAATCCCTTTGACTTACCTCTGATAAACATTGGAAACTATGGTCACGTGGTCACAAGCATGGGCATTGAGTTTCGTGAGGTTTTGATCACTTGTTCATGTGTTAGGTACTGTGTTTTAATTAGCAAATAATTACTTGCAGGCTAATAAATTGCTAATGAGTCATAAAAATACTTGGTAATATTGTAAATATACATGAGTCATGGAGAAAAATAAACAACTATTGGGCCCTACGGACTGTCTGCCTGTCTGCTTGTCACATACTCAGGGGAAATATTGAATTTAAAACGTGATGTTATATTACAACAGTTCTAAATATGTACAGTCAGCATCATAAGTATAGTGCGGTCGACGTATCTTGGCGGTCCTGAAGTTAGCCGATTACCTGCGCAATGGATCTTTTAGGAACAAACTTGTCTACTGCGCAGCTAAGTAGCTAACTAACTAACTTCGGAAGGATCTTAAGGACCGCCAGATACGTCGGCCGTATTGTAGCTATCATTTAATATTTTTAAAATACCATTAACAACTTCTTACATAGTACGTCTTTAATATTCTCTGATCATTATTCGGACGTTTCTTTAATTTGAAACAACGTGGCAATTCAACGTGGCAATGCCAGCCTTTTGGGCACCCTACCAGTCGATAGCGATGAGGAGTACTTTTGTATTCCTCATCGCTATCGACTTATTGTATAATTTTTAGTTTTAATTTTATCTTTTGTATATATTTATTTCTTAACGTAGATTATAGTGTGTAAATAAGTTATGCTTAAGTATATCGTAAAATATTAAACAAATACTCAATAAAGAATTGACGACGTAAAAAAACAGTAACTTGAATTAGTGTCTGTATCTTTCAATTATTTGACAAAAAGTTTCTTAAGATGTAAGCAAAGTATTTATAATGCTGTCTGTACCTACGTCTGTGTCAAACGGTTTTTGTTAAAAGACATGACATTATATAATATAATTAAGTGTATTGACGCGGCGACTTTCACGGTGGAGCGTGTTAAATAACTCGTCTCGTTACCGATGTTGCGCGGTTCAATTGCCAATGGTGTTTTATAATAATAATATTATAATGACGACTGCCTCGTTGGTCTAGTGGTTGCTAAGCGGGACTGCTGAGCACGAGGTCGAGGGTTCAAAATTTCAAATCCCGGGTCGGGGATAGTGTTTATTTATTTATTTTCAACAGGTACACCAACCAAGTGTTACTGGGTTTTCCGTTAGGTAATTCTTAGTAGCAGCACGGAGTCTGGATTTGTGTCCGGTTGATGGCAATAGGCTCGCCCTCTATTACATTGGGACCTAAAAAACATAACTGGCGAAATGTGGGTGTACTATATGTGCACCTCTGCCTACCCCTTCGGGGAATACAGGCGTGGACTACTGAGAATTACCTAATGGAAAAACCCAGTAACACTTTGCCCGACCCGGGATTCGAACCCAGGACCTCGTGCTCAGCAGTCGAGCTTAGCGACCACTAGACCAACGAGGCATTTTCATTAGGAAATTCATAGTAGCAGCACGGTGTCTGGATCCGTGCAGTTGATGACAAAAGGCTCGCCCCCTATTACATTGGGACCTACGAGTATATCATAACGAAATATGGGTGCACTACATTGCACTGCCTACACTTTTGGGGAACCGCGTGATGTTATACTTAGTATCAAAAATTAGTTTTGGCCTGCAACAACCTCTCGACAAAGAATTTCTTAATTTAATGTTTTACAACTCTCGTCTGTCTTTATAAATAAACATGATCTGAGCTGCATTCATTTGGTTCTTTATTGCACGATGCTGTAGACGAAACACAAATCAGACCAGTAACTAACTATGCATGTTGACATACGAATCTGATGTCAGTAACGAGATAATTGTTGCGCAATCGGATCATGTCGACCGCTGCGAGTGATATTTAGACGACAACAAGTCGGATATATTACGTTGCAGTCCATACTACAAGATCACGACATGACCCATAATTAATATTATAGTATACTATGTACTCCGAACTTTAGTCTTTCATCCACTGGCAGCTAATAAACTGTATGCCAGTATTGAACTTATCATAATTATTTGAATGTATTCGGAATTCAATTGTTTATCCGAGTTTAGACGAAGAAAGTGATCTGTCGAAAATGTTGTCTATGATTTGAAAATGTCATTAAATCCAAAGAAAAACAAAAAACTGTCCTGTTGTATTTATTCTTATCAACAATGATACGAAATGTTACTGTTCAAATAATTTTCATTCACATAACTACGCGAGTAAGAAACCTAAGTCATAACTATTGCGCATGACTCTGTAATACTAATGGGATTTATAGCAAGTCACATTTAACGTAAGTACTCAACACACTTTCTTGTTATTACGCAACGATTGTGTAACTTTGTAAATTAAAGGCATCAGCGATCGGCGGCAGTGAAGAATAAAATAAGCCCGTGAAAATACTCCATTAGATTTGTACAGAATACAATAGACACGCACACCTCTAACTGTGATTTATAGACCTGTGTGGGGACTTGGGGAGAGATAGGCCTGAATGTGACCTTGGAATTACAAGACACCTGGATAAGGTCACGGTCATAATTCATTAATTTTGTTTCTTTCAACAAAAGATTGTAACAGACAGTAGTCTGTCAGACATCGTGGCTTGAAGGGATCGATATAACGAGATATAAACCCATAAATTTCACTTGTGACTGAGTGGGGGCCAACGGCGTACACTCTGAGGCATGGAGGGGTCTCGGTATAATAATTGGTGGTCATCCATCCACAGACCGACCCAGGAAAGCGCAGCTTGACCTAAATCTACCGAGTTACCGACCCGTGCGGCTATCCACAAGCGTGGTTGTCGATAGGATAATGACACTTAATGAAGTAGCAATTAAAAACAAATCTTTGCGTGTATGTCTCTACTTATTTTATATTTCGAATATATGTGACGTGCGACGAACCGTCATTAGAAGTTAATTAAAAAGTAAATCAAAGGTTTCATAGCGTGGTACTGGTGACTAAGATTACAATGCCTTATTAGAAAGGTCTTCGTCCAATTAATGATGGTTTCTGCTATTTCTGGTACCTAATCATTAAGTCTGTTTCCTGGAATGCTAGGTCACTTTATAGTTTCCATGGAAAGTACATTCATTTAAACACCATAGAAATAAATTCATGTACCGTATGAAAACGGAAGCATTAATGTCGTTTGAATTTGATTAATGAGAAGCACTTCCTTCATACACGGGCCATGTAAGGGTTTTACTTAACATGCTCGAGCATAAAGCATTTAGTTTATTATTTTATAATGATGCAACACATTAAGAATCTCTTTTGTGTCGTGCTAATCGCACAGGCATCTCGCGTCACACTTTTGTCAAGGTACCGGCCGCATCAGCGAATGGAAATTTTGAGCCAAGCAAAAATCGTAGATTTTAAATTACGTAATTACTTATATTTAAGATAATATTGAGATTTACTTATTTATAAACAGTTTGTATACTACATACGTAAGTAGGTTTAAATAGTTTATATATATTAAATATTTTGAATAAATAAAATGTTTAGTATCTAAGCATAATATGTATACTTCGTCAATGTCCCAGACAAGAGATCCTTAAAGAGGGGAAATGAATGGTAACAAAAATACGTTTTTATGATGGCAACTCTGAAGGTTTTCAACGGTGACCATGAACTATAAAACAGTGATGGTGAAATTTCAAGTGCAGTGCCAAGAATATTTCATTTGGCAGTGAGAATGAAATGTAATTAATTTATTAAGCGAAACGGGTGTTAATTCATGGGGTGTTTGGTAGAGGTTGGAGATATAACTGTATTTACATATATGTATGGGATGGTTGCAATTTCCCATTCTAGCATGGTGATATAATGTAAATATATCATAAAATTACTTACCTACGTAGAGTTTCGTTCCAACGTATTTAAACTTACTTATAAGTTCTAAAAAAAATTTTTTTTACTGCTTAGATCACCAATGAACTCAATAGACCACCTTTTATCTTTTGAATTGTAACGCACAAAAGGTACAGCGTCTAAATAATAAGAAAAGAAAAATAAAAAACTTGAGTAGCCACAAAAATACATTGGTAAGGTAAGCATGTGATAAAGATATAAATGAACAAAAGATTTTTTTGAATTACGAATGTTGAAGTTTTCGAAATTCAATAATTCAAAAAATTCTTTCATGTTAAGTGTTTACGATTAAGACAGATGTACAAACGGCCAGTCTGGCTACAAATAGGATCTTACCTGTTTAAATAAATGTTTGTTTAAAGGAATCATGTCGTGTCTCAACTTTGATGGTGAAGTCTACTTAACTAATCAACTTTTAAAGACTTCCTTAAAGTTTTATATGTCTTGTTACAAATTCCTGATCAACCTCCATTCCTACTAACACGGTTTAGGGTAAGTTCTTACCAATCTATAAATAATTAAGTAAGTGATATTGTAAATGTTTACAGCTGTAGTGGTTCGGAAGCGGAAGGAGCGTTGACCGGCCCTCGGAGTGGCCTTATTCACGAACATGCAGTACTCGCATGGCGCACCTACTTTATTGTGGCCTTATGTGTATAACATGAGATTTTAACGATAAACGACAGTTTGCATAACTCTGTCGTAGCTAGTTTTATCAGTTATAAATGTATTGGACATCTGGTTCTGTATTTTCCTTGTTTGCATGCAGCGTTATATTCTCGAAGGGTTAAACAAGGTGCTGATGACGTTTTGGAATCACCGATACATGGTCTATAGTAAAACAATTATGATTAGAGATCTTTTATCTTTCAGCCCCACCAATATCTAAAGCAATGACAAAGGAAAGATTAAAAAAAAAAATTACGACCTTTAGGTTTCCGACACTTTCTGAGAACTCTGAAAGCACAGCTCCCCCCGTACCATGAACTCTTAAAGCAGGGCAGTTTACGAGGTTAAAGGAAGACGCCGCATTACTCTGCATGTATTAGCGTCTCGCTTACACATTGCTTACCTAAATAATAAACTATCCTGCTTTAAGAGTTCTCGGTAAGGGGGCTGAACTGAATAAATCTAGGAACACATCGACGGATGGTAGCACTATTCCAAAAATGAAATATCCACAAACAAAATTCAACACTTCATATTTTGTGACATAAACTCTTTATTAGTTTGCTTTCCTTAGAGGCTCTTTCCAATATTTTGTTAGTAGTTTTGGTAGTATCATTAAACGGTTATAAAAAATTGTAATGTAAAACGTTTTTTGTTGGAGGAGAAATATGGCGTGAATTAAATAATATGGCAGTAGCCAGTAGTGAGCCGCCGGTTGTATGTAAACGAAACAGTAAAAATAATAAACAATAATACTGGCAGGATCATTCTATTGATGTAGATTGTGAGGGTTTGTCTTTTCGTTATTAATAATTATAATAAAGTGGATGTATCCTAACCATATTTTTTACAACAATAGTCAACCATTTTAAACAGCATTAGTTACGCCAGAGAACACAACAATAAGTCTAAAACCACAAAAGTTCATGATGTCATTTATTCAAAATTGGTACAGAAATCCAGGTAGAACGAACTGTCAATGCGTTTAAGGGCATAAAAAAAGCGCTTTATTGTTTTGACATATTATTGTGCCGGTCGGTTTAGTGCTGCCTCGCATTCCACGCTAACCGAGCAAAGAAACAAATACCCGATATCTACAACGTGATACAACTGAGTCATCTTTCGTCATTCGACGAGTCGAGTCGTAGTGGAATTCTCATGGCCACCAGTTTGCGTGCACCGGTGTTCGAGCGCGGTCAAACTTAGCGTCGCTCGCTCTATTATCGTCGCTATTTTCGGTCGAGAGCCGCTCGATTGATAAGCGTTAAACTACCCTAGTGGTACGCTCGTGTCACAAGTGTCCCAGCGCGCGAGGGGAACGCTATTTACAGTTTCACTTAACAAAATTGAATTCCATTAATACTTGCGCCGTGAACTCGTGAATTTAAATTTCGGTATTACCCTTGCAAATAGACGTGTGACGGATGAGTGAGTTTTCGTTTCCGAAGGTGTTGTGGGAGCGCGAGACAGGAGGCGCCGGCGCAATGGAGAGCTGCTACAAGCTGTACACCTGGATAAACCACACGGTGCTTATGCTGCTCTTCCAAATATTCTGGAAAGTTAGCCAGATATCGGACTACTTCACGGGAAAGTAAGTAACATGTACTTTTAACAATATTTATCTTATCAAATACCAAGAACATGAGTGACAAACATTCGGAGTCTATCGATATGCTATAATCACGATAGGAAGTTGCTGTCTTAGGCATCTGTTAGTAAACAAATAGCTGCAATATTTCTGACTTTATTCTTTTGGTTCTATAACAACTAATTGAACTTTCCTTCGAATTATGTCATAGAGATACAGCTGCATTAATATAATATTTGGAAATACACTATCAAATATATTAATCCCTTTTACCTATCTACCTATACATATATTTTATAGATAAGATTAGATTTATTATTTTAGTAAATCTAATTACCATGTACAATGATTATATTTTTATCCTCATGAAGACTGTTAATTTGAATTATTATTTTGAAAATCGAAAGTGTTCCTTTAAATCATAGATAAACAAAATTTTGGAGGTTAGAAGTGCTTCTATCCTCTATTCAGTCCAAGATTTAAATATTTTAAATTACTACCAAGTGCCTAGAATATAAATTTTGTTTGAGGAAAAATAAATGAAGTAAGACTTCGTGACAAACAGAATTCAACAAAAGATTATTCCGCAGTAACTGTTATAAGATCTATGGGTAGCTTGTATCTACTTATGTATTACTTTCGGTACCATTCAACATAAATGAATGATACCATATTTGACTTCGTAGGGCAGGAAAGAAAAAAAGGAAAGACTAGAATATACACAACACCAATGACACCAAACACGTGAACAACAGCTGACACTTTAGGAATTTTTAAACTTTTTTGTTCGGTTGGCAGCTCCGACTCGCTTTATTCTTAATACCTGTGCTGACTTAAAAAAAACTACACACTTTTATTTTTAAACCAATATTTGTTTGAAAGAAGAAAGTCTATTCTGCCAGTGCCAGGTACGCATAGGTGTCTATAGGTAGATCTTGTAATACCGCTGCCGACTTCCGTGGAAAGTAAATGGAGTGTGATGGCCAGTGGTGATTGGCAGGCAATACTTCTCACAATGCCAAAAGCGTTGTACAGGTTCCGTCACAGTAACACCGTTAATCTTTACTTGACATAATATAATGTGTTATAGGACGTTGTAAGAATTTGTTCGTACTATTTATTTACGAATTAGATTTGATGGGTTTTATAAACACTGTGCATATGACCAGAATAGTATTGTTTTGTTTATTAATAGGGTTTAAATTTAAACAAAATTTTTGTTTCGACGATAAGGCTCTGAATGATACAGAAAAAATGGTACTTAACGGCATTAATTTAAAGTTCTCTCAACTCAGATCTCTTGGAGCAATGTTAAGTACAAAAATTCTTCCAGAGTTCTATGAACTTTAAACACGTTTCATCATCATCATCATCAGCCGGAAGACGTCCACTGTTAAACAAAGGCCTCCTCCTTACAAAACCACAATGAACGACAACCTCTTGTCTGTTAATATCAGCTATTTACTAAAGATGATTGTTTATTTACTTGAACGTGTTCCTAATTAAAAACATGACATGTGAATAATACACATTACACATGGAGACATTTATTATATCATAATATGCACAAACATTATGGACAATTAATGTTGGGGGCGTAGTAAATTCGTCACGTTACTGCTGTCTACAAGGATTCCCCGGGCATTTTAGTTTGGATAGCTTTCAAGGGAGGAAAGTGCCCAAATTTCTTGGCACATTGAAGCAGTTCTTCTAGTAATGAGCAATACTATACGTAGTGTACGTAGGGGACTTTTAGCTTTATTTTGTTTTGCGGGTAAGTCTTCACCTGTGTTGCGTCTGAAGCCGCGTATCGACAGACATGTTCAGTCTAAGAAGAAGCCAAATATTACTTACTCATTGTGTAATTCTTTGAATGCAATAGTCCCTACTAATATTAGTTATAAACGCGAAAGTTTGTAAGTATGGATGAATGTTTGTTACTCTTTCACGTAAAAACGACTAAATGGATTTTAACGAAATTTCATATGGAGGTGTAGGGTGGAGCTGTCACCCTGATAAACACATAGGCTACTTTTTATCCCGACAAAATGTAGCGGGTAACACCGCGGGGCGCTGCTAGTTTGATAAATAGGTAAATAGCGAAATGATAAATCTATTGTATTCAAATGAATACAAGGAAATTTAGAAAATGATGAACTCGAGCGTTATATCGCATTCAGTTATTATGAAGGTCCCAAATTAGCGGAATAGAATAAAGTGAAGCATGTTTCCGCAATAGTAATAACAACCCTTTTTCCTCAAACAAAACTTCTTGCAAACCTAAGAGAAATTTAATTGCTTTGTAAACACTAAACATGTACACTAACAGTATGTAGGTAGGGTAAATAATGTAACACATCCTCAGTACGTGTAGTTTTTTATTTTATATATTACCTTGACGTATTCAGGTAATCAGGTAGTTTCTTTTTCATATATCCTGTTACCAGGAATTGTTCCCATGTTAAATGTTATTGAAACCGTATGCTAATTTAATGTAACGTTCAATTATATTAGGTTTTCATTAATAACAATATCGAATCCATTGAATGTTTTATAATGAGTAATTACTTGTTATCTAAACTACGCGTCTAGACTGTATTCGTCCTTCCGGGTAGCTGGCCTACAATAAGGTTTATAAATCTACTTTTATATTCTCTGTGTAAAAAGTCAAAACATACCTGACTACATTGTTTTTTAATGTTCCAATAAAATGTGTCTGTGTGTTCATTGTGAACGCTGGACAGCCAAGAAAGTTCCAAACTCCAATAATTTCCATACAATATTTGCTTGTTACATATTTTGAGAACGCAGACAGTAAACCAGTTCAGTAGGATGTCATATTTAGCATACAAACTTACATAATGAATATATTAAGTTGGTTTTAAGATCTGTTAAAATATAAAACGTATTAACTCTAGCAAACATTGTTTGTATTTGATATTTGTAAAGACGTAAACAAAGGCGATGATAGGTCAACAGAAGGCAGTTGTTTTCTTATTCAGCCTGTAATTATGTTACGGCTGGTATTATTAGTAATTTATAACATCATACAGCTCTAGCATTTGCGTCGAAGGGCAACAGGGAGGCTAGTAAGTAGTAATCAATAACATCGCATCAATAATAATTCTTCATGCACTTATCAGAAACCAACCTCCTTTTAGGTGCTATAGATTACAGTTCGTTTTAATAATTATTTCTTAATTATGTCCGTGACCGAAATATGGTGAAAAAGTAGATTAGAATACGGATGGACAGCAATTAGGCTTCAAACATAAATACAAGTAGGAAAATAGTTACGTTAAATCTCAATGAATGACAAAATCTATAATAACTTTGTGAGTGTTATCCATATTATTTACTGTATAATATTCCGGTTGTACTCACGGATGTATTCGGGAATGCCCGACTAGTTTCGGACGAGCCAGTTCGGCTCCGTTCGGAGCCGAACTGGCTCGCGCGTTCGGTTCGCGACTCTGCCGCGTAACCAGCTCATGAATAAGGGTTCCGTTCGAGTTCGAAACTAGTCGGGCATTCCCGAATACACCCGTGAGTACAACCGGAATATGTAGTAAATAATAACAAAATTGATATATTTTTGTATGGAAATGTCAAATGAGACACACAAACTGAAATGTTGGTTTAAAATACTGCTCTTTGGTATCTACCTATAATGAGAAACACAATAAACGGTTGGTCGATTACGTCACAGTCGACAAAAGTACAGGTTGTTAGTTTATGTGAAACTTTTAGCAGGCATTGTTTATATTCAGTGCATTCCACGCCGCATTGCACTCAACACTCGATGTGCTCTTTACATTTCCATTCACTTCATTGCGAAATGTATCTGCCTTATTTTGAGACTTTAAATGTCAGTAAACACTATCTGAGTGTAGCAAAGAAAAACTACGTAGTTAATTACATCATCGTCATTTAGGTACAAAGATTTTTAAGTATCTTGGTATAGGTACCACACTTAATATTTTAAAGGCGAAAGTTTGTGTGTGTATATTTGTTACCTCTTAACACTTAAATGGCTGGACCGATGTTGATTAAATTTGGTTTAGAGGTAGTTGACACCTTGGATTAACACGTAGGCTACATACATGTTTTTATCCCGAAATAATGTAGCGGGTAACAACGCGGGGCGCAGCTCGTAAAATATATAGAATCAAATTGCCATGAGCTTCGCACAAAAACTGTTTTGATTAATAGTACCTACGTATATTAAAAGTTTTGAATGTCAAGGAACATGCAAACACACTCAAACACATGTTTATTTTTAAATGAGCGTCACTTTAAGTTTATTTTTATATTGCAGCCAGTTCATGCGAGTATATATTATAATTTGCAGTAAATCAGGTTTATACCGCTTAATTAAGGAAGATTCCTATACTATCTATTTATATTATTTTATAAATAGTCCGTATAAATAACCAGTCTATATTCAAGCTGTATTCCATAAACGTACCTATCTACTTTTAAAATAACTGATAGTGTTTTTACTAATAAGAAGAATCTGATGGAGGTACCTATACGTTTCAAACACACATTTAAATTCAACGATTCCACCAGTACACTGATTAGTTAGATATCTCTTGAAATAACGGACTTTGATTGTTAAAGAAATAAAAATAAACAACGCGGTCACTATAAATCAGTATTTCCATTAATCAGTTATCTGTCTGGAGTCTGGACCAATACAGGCCACGTCCTACCATCGCGATTGTCCAACACAGGCCATTGCCACGACCCCCTTCGTAATTATAAGCCATTTGCTAGCGTGCGCCTTCAGTTAATTAATATAGTTATTGGAAATGGTGCCGACGAATTGTTTTTATTACCTTTTGATTGTCTAGTGTTGGTTTCATTCACTATAATGTATATTCCCAGTATTTTACTCTATTATTAAATGCTAATCAGTTGCGAACTAGCGATCACTGCGCTTCTATAACCCTCTACTGTTCACAGAGGCAAGGTGGATATATTGTTTTTCGTTGAATCGGTGGAGGTTCAGAAATTTTTGAGCGATTGAAATCTGCCTTCATATTGTCTACTAGGAAAATATTTGAGTAGTTCCTTCCTCGTATTTGTGTGTAGTCTATTGTTGTAATTAGTAATGGCTAATCAAATTGTTAGCATCTGCGTCAGGTACACACCAATGACACAGCTCTGACCTCAGTGTTATGTCGTAAGGAAACGCGCACACCATAATATAAGGCTGTAATTGCACAGTGTTTGTGTTGTGAGTTTCGCTTTCTAGCACTGTAATTACATACACATTCACGTGTTGTTGTGCCTGCTGCCTGCATCATGCAGATAATGCATTAGGTAATGGGCTATGGCTACAGTTATGTAGGAAACTATACACCATCCGGAGTGCGATATCAGAAGCTAATGTATGTTGAGTTAGAAATTCCTACACGTCTACATTCCCCGAAAGCGAATTGCGGGCGAGCCTATTGCCATAAACCGAACACATTTTTTTTACATACGCGTACATCGTTTTTAATGGGTAGATGGAATTATTACCTACTATACATAATGTCTGAGAAGTTCACAGTAACATTATACCCCTGTAACCGTCCCACGGCTGGTAAAAGGCGGCATGCAGAAAAGGACCGACCAAAACTTATTTTTGTCCCAATAAATGATTATTATTATTATTATTATTATTAAAACAATAAACAGTATTACCGGAATATTGGCTGTTTCAGACCATTACGTCAAGGTTTTCTCACGACACTTACCCGCGTTAGGTCGGTCACTTATGAACTCAGAAGGATTGTTTGATACAAGATTCCGAACGCAACTTCGTCGGCATAGCTTTAATTGCAGCTCTACTAGCATAGTAGCTATGACCTACACTAAGATTCAGCCTTCTAATTCTGAAGACCTAAAGATTAGTTTTCCCTAGTTTCGCATTATAATAAGGAAAGTAGAAGGTGTCCTTGAAACTTTAGAGGGTGTTGGTAGTAGTGTAACTGGCGATACAATGAGTAGGTGAGTCAGGAAGATGGAAGGTTGGTATAACCTTCCATATACTTAGTTATTATTGTATCAACCAGTCATAAAACTTCACTACCAACACGTGAATGTTCACTGGATAATGGTAGGTAATCATTACCTTCAAACTGGGCTAATGGAATAGTGATCTGAGTGTTTACCTGGAATTGATGACTGGTGCAACGTACAACCTTCAAATGTGATCCTTTATCGCGTCACCATCAGCTATACCTGTAGAAAAACGGTGAGCCAGTCAGCAGCCAGCAGGTCAGCAGCTAGTTAGTTGCCTATGGTGCGCCGGGCGAGAAAAAAAAATCGCCACATTCATAACTCGTGGAGGATATTCAAAGCACCTTCGTATGTGGTTAGATACGGATTGATAACAACATAATCATCGCTTGAATTCAACATAATATCACGTTTTGTTTTATGAGAAGCGTTCTTTGTAAGTAGGTACTCGATAAATGGAACATACTATCTAGATTAGCCGTCGCACTGAACTTGTACTGAGAGTGCACTTTAGGAAACATTCATTTCTGAGTGGAAAACATCGGTTCACATCTTAGACTGAAACATTAATATGGAGAGACGTCCAGTTGCCGAAATAGACGCGTAACTAAAAGCTAATCTTAGTCAGTAGACAAGGCGAGATAGATGGGTAATTGACTATGTTGCTGAACGTTAGGCTTAATTAGTTGCGTGAGTGTTTACCCAGTGGTCATTGTATTAAATTAGGTTTCTGCATTCTTCTCCATACGTAAACTTTATCTATAACTCTTGCGTAATATATATGTTGTATGCTCTTTAAAGGTTGCACAGTTTTTACATTATAATACATGGCTGGATGTAGCTGATGTTTTTGTATAGATATGTTGTTATTTACTTTACCACAATATCCTTGATGTGCTTGAGTACAAACTCGTCCTTATAAGAATCTGTGCCAGCAAACTCCGTGTTTAACAATGCATTGGATTAATAAATATTAATACACAAGCATGCATTTACATCGTACAGTTAGATGCCGTAACCAAGGTTGGATGTAACGTGATGACGTCTATCCGATGTAATAGATGTAAAGCGGTGCCAAGAAAAATCGCATGCGCAGTCAAAGTACGCGATCGCTCTCAGGTCCGAAGATCAGTGATGATTTATACATTTTTATGTCGATTTATACATTCGAAGAAAGTTGTCTAATTTAGTACCTACCCACTGTTGGCAAAACTCGCGTATTACCTACACGTGATGGTTGTGGAGACTTCCATTACGTGAAGTATATTTAATATTGAAATCCACGTACATCACTTGGAACTTGGATCTTTTCATGGTCTCATTTCTCTCTTGTGCTAACCTAACGTATCCACCTGATATTTCAAATTTTGTTGAAATTGACCAGCACCTTCCGAATCTTTAAATTATGTAATAATGACATTGCGGATACCTTTTAAGTCTAATCATCACCATCAGCCGAAAGAGGTCCACTGTTGAACAAAAGCTCCCCCTTAGAACACCACAATAAACGACAACTTGCCATTTGCATCCACCGGTTGCCTTAACTCTGACGATATCGTTGGTCATCGGTGGTCTTTCGTTTACTGATTTACCATGTATCAATCCAATTTTAATCAAAAGTATTCTTACTATTAAAAGTACTTCATCTATTTACATTAATTGTACCTAAACAAAGCTGAACGTTAGCATTAAACTAATTATATTCAGACGCAAGTTGACGCAACGATAGGTGTTACTAGGAAACTAAAACAACTAGATTTACGATACCGATAGTCGTCAAGGAAGTTATAGTTAGATAACATCTTGCATTTGAAAGTGGACTAATAAAGAACCCAAATACTAACCTACAGTGGCGACGCCTAGTTCTATGACATTAATAGGCAAACCCACATATTACACAATATTTAATAATAAAACCAGCGCACACACATTTTTGTCGTACGAACATACGAACACTATTATCAGATTTAGAATCATAGTTTATTACAGAACATTGTTTTAAGCTGGGCTATTTACGTACCTAGGTACCATAATGAAATGGTTATACATTGGAACGCTTTTACATTGTATTTTCAGTTCAGAGTCAAAAGGTCTTACAATTTATTTTTGCGCCTCATGATTTTGTTTTACGATTTATTTGCCCAGGTTTGAATATTATTAGCCAGTATTGCTAATAGTATTTCTCATATAATTATAGGGAAGGAAATGCCCAAACAGGTCAAAAAAACACTTTTATTGCTACTTAAAAAACGAGACACGTACAAAATAAACAGTTATATTGTAGCAAAAGACAGTGGGCTCTGGGAATGCTGTACCGGGACGAGTATGACCTGGTACAGCGATGATTTTCAGCCACTCCTAAGTTTTATTTCCATAATCAACATTGTGTCATTCTTGTGATTCCTTTCTGTACAAAAATACCTCTCTAGATCCAAATAATTATCCGACTGGAAGTTGAAGTTGCTATTAATTATCTTAAGTGGTCACGTTTTTCTAGAAGTACATAATAATGTATATAGTTTTACGAGTTTGTATTGGAAACTTCGAGTATTTGTATTGGACACTGAGTAATTAAATCATTTATTTTTGTACACAAATCAAGTTCCAATAATTACTTGTTTTATTTATTATTGGGTCTGAATCACTGTTCGCTTAATAAGGCAAGAGATCGTACACGAGTCTTGTGAGATATGAGTCACTGCAACGCTGATGGGTTGGAAGATCCATAGTCCATAAATACCAGAGATACAAGTACGCTATACTTACCTCCTTTAATAATAATAACAGCCTATAACTTTCCTACCACGCTAGATCATTGCGGGTTGGCGATTTCAGATAATTAAATACAGGTTTTCTCACGATGTTTTCTGTTACCGTTAGTCAAAGGTGTCTTAGAATAATGGGGAAGGATTTAAGTTGAAAAAGTCACATTGATACTTGCCCGAGTTTGAACCTACAATCTTATGCGTACAAATTGCCTTTACCTTATATCTCACATTGTGTTGAGGACCTACGTAACTAAGTAACTATTATATTCATCCGTAGTGTGGGTCTGTGTCATACACGAGCTGCAAGTGCTATGCAATAATGAGTGTAATTTCAACAGCATAGGTACAAGTTAATATTTATCTTTGTGAGACGGTAAACAAAGTCTGATGACGATCCCACTTGCAAACTGTGACTTTATATTTATAACTTTACATGACATTGCACTAATTTTAATATAACTGATAACTCTAGTAATTTGGACATCGTTATCAATTGCGATAAATGTATACCTAATTAAATAATGTAGGCATAAAATACAATTTTCTGGTTATTGTCTGAATGATTTGTCATGTTATAAAGTCCTATCGATGGTAGCGTTATGACTTGTATTACAAATCGTTGCTTTTTAAAGTTCTGACGCATGAGTCACGATCGGAAACCGAGGCCCGGCTTAGTCAGACCCATTTATATTGAAAATAACTATGTTACTATAATACTCCCATGTAACTTAAATCACCCCCTTACCATGAACTTTTAAAGCAGGACAGTTTCCGTTGTGGAAGCGAGAAGCCAAACTACACTGCATGTAACAGCGCGCGGCGTCTCGCTTTCACAACGGAAAAAGTCCTGCTTTAAGTGCTTGGTAGGGGGCAACATGATAATTAACATTTTAATACATTTAGATTTGTTGTTTAATAGGAAATGTTGCAACAAATTCGTAGTGCAAAAAGACATTCATTGTTTATACACATGCAAGTGTTTGTTATGTATTTGTTTACATACATTCGTCATGCACATTGAAATACGTATAGGCAGTAAAACCTCTATCGGGTACAAAGATTTATCGCAAGTTAATTAGGGCTTTACACTTGACTGATAGTTCGTAATTTCGTACCATAGACATAATCTGTGTCAGATAAAACCGCTTTAGTAGCTAGTCAACCTGAGGCTCGATTTTAATTTGCAAAGGTCATTGACATTGACAGAAGAGGCCCAGGAATTATGCGAAGACAAATAATGATAACAATACACGATACTGGCAGAAATGGCACCATTGTATTGCACAAAAAGTAATGATAATTACGAAATCAAAGATTAACTTAATAATTAATTTCATAAATGCTTTAATGATTTGTTTTGTTGGCTGAAACAATGATAATTTATTGAACTATTTATATTTTCTTATAATGGTGGTTCTTTGCAGTGACCCGGTTAGAAAAATGTGTTAAATCAATAACATCAATGACAGTACTAGGTCTTGTAATAGGGGTTGCCCTCGTTTACAGTTGACGGGCACAATTCCAAACACCGAGCTGCTTCTAAGAATTTTGTAACAAAAAGAAAATATGTAATTTCATTTTTAAATCGTTCACGAAATAATTTCCCTACAATAGATAAATGAGGTTGGTAGATAACATCATGAAGTATGTACTCTATAATATCAATTTATTATAATATGTCTAGTTTGACCGTTTTAATAGCAGCGATTTCATTCAACCGTTTAAAATAGGAACAATGTTTTCCTGAATAGTGATGTCACTAACAAAACTAAAACTTATTTAAATCATAGAATAAGTTGTTCTGTTTATTGTCAATTTAAATTACGCATATTATTTATAGGCATTATTCGTTGGATTATTTATAGTTACAGTCAGCATCATAAATAGCTGAACATTTTTTTTTTATAACATAACATTAATTATAGAACAACTTCTTATTTAGACGTTTCTGTAATTTTAAACAACAACTTGAATTGATGTTTGTTTCTTTCAATTATTTGTTATAAGGTTTCTTAACATGTTAAGCTACTTATGATTGTGAATGTACCTAATATTGTAAATGAAACAAAAAAACCGTCTAAAGAAATGTTAGAAGATAGTTAAATATGTATGTGATAGTTGGTACTACGTATATTCAAAGTAGGTATCATTATTACATTATACGTAATAACAAGGTAGTGGAAACATTGCCTGGGGGTTTGACTTGAATATTAATGCTAATTTGAGACGAGTGGCCTACGAGCGCTACGTCTATTACCTACACAAACCGGCTGAATGTCTACTGAACTAGAAAGAAGTTTGTATGTCGTCGATCTGTTGGCCAACGGATCTGTCACCACATCGACACACATGTTCGGACCTATGACTGTACGAATGTATAGGTTAGTGATTCGTAACTGATCCAATGTGATAATACTAGCTGCGCCCCGCGGTGTTACCCGCTACATTTTTTCGGGATAAAACGTAGCCTATGTGTTATTTCAGGGTGTCGACTACCTCCATATAAAATTTCATTAAAATCCATTCAGTAGTTTTTACGTGAAAGAGTAACAAACATCCATAGGTACTTACAAACTTTCGCGTTTATAATATTAGTAGGGATATGGAGGATCCCTCGGTCTAGTCAACGTCTTGCCTGAGGCTCGTAACCGGTTGCCATGCAATTTGATTCTGTACCAACTCAATCGATATTGATTAATGTAATGAAGCTCTTTAGTTACTGCTTTAGATCGATTCTCTTTACATATTAAAACGCTATCTTGCCAGCCAGTGTGACTCCAACGATATG
The DNA here is from genome assembly GCA_946251915.1 of Abrostola triplasia. Classification (NCBI taxonomy): domain Eukaryota; kingdom Metazoa; phylum Arthropoda; class Insecta; order Lepidoptera; family Noctuidae; genus Abrostola; species Abrostola triplasia. The sequence continues at coordinate 8,220,401 of OX276433.1, forward strand.
AAGTTCGAAAAAGCATCACTGTTATTCCGTCTATCCAGGCGTGGCTCAATATTTCATGGCTCATTAGGAGTATGTTTAGCTGTGGTCTAGCGTTCCGTTGCCAATCGTCGAATGGCAGTCTACCTAATGGCTTCGGGCACTCCTGTCTGCTAATATTTAGATACCTAGCACTATGGTAACAGTGTAGCATGTTGGATAACGATACTTTCCAGTAGGCACTCATTCAGCCAACTACTTGCATATGTATAGGTGTCTATACAACAATGAAATGGAATAAATGAATCGTTCCCATTCAATAATTTATTCACTATGAAGATAGACTGTTCTTTTTGAACTGCGATCTATTTCCAGTCTTTATCAAATCGTCACTTTGTTCAATTTGGCACATCACCACGAGCTTTGTTTTCAACAATTTACATTTATTTATACAAGCGAGTGTATCTTGGAATAAGGTTCACGTCATTCTATGAACACGCTCACTTCGATTTTGTAGCAAAATGGAATTTAACAGGTATAACCCTTTAATGGCATTCGGCTTGGCATTATCATTGATAATGCTTTCCAAGGCCAGGTTAATAAAATGAGAGTGAATGATGCGATAGCGGCATGGTATTTAGGTTCGTAGCAACCGTAGCGTGAAAATGCGAGAATTCTGTCCACCTTTATGCCAATTTGATCATAACGTAGGCATTCTAAAATTTCTAGGTTCTAATTAGCAGTATTGGTTTTTGTACTGTCTAGTATGAGTCACCATATTTCCAATTTAATTAAGTGTAACTATATAAACAAGTAGGCAATTAAGACAAGAACATCATAACATTCGATCCAATCACTATCTTAACTACTTTCACTGAGAAATACCCGGGAATTATCGTGTTTTTGTATTTAAAGTGTGCAAATGAACTACCTACGCCTACGTAGAGAGTATTTTTATATGAGAGAGACAAAAAGTGTTTAATATTTTTTAGATTTGAAAAGACTTTGTTTACTTTGGTTGTCCGCCAAATTTCGGGATCGGAACATGTTTTTTACACTGTCACTTACTTATTTTTATGACCTAGAATCACCCAAAAACAAAAACTAAGTTTCAGTCAGTAGGCACATTAAACACTCTACACGCAATTAATTACTCTATACCAATATTGTACCGGCATTCTTAGCTTAGGTTAACATTTACCCGAGAGGTAAATTACAAGTGTTTTGGTATTTATAATTCTATTTTCAAGTGTTATTATATATTACCATAATTTAAAAACGTACATAAATAACTAAACAATTCATTTAAATGAAGCGAGTCTAATTTTAGTTAGGTACGAAGGTTGAGAACTAAAATAAACTCGTTATGCTTATAGTACCTACCTAATATTATTATAATTCCACTCTAGTATTTATAGTAGATTTACACTAAGACCAACAATGATTTACAGTTAGTTTAGTGGTCGCTACGCGCGACTGCTGAGCATGAGGTCTTGTGTTCGAATACCAGGTCAGGCAAACTAGTACTGGGTTCTTCCGTTGGGTAATTCTCAGTAATAATAAAGCAGCCTGGAGTCTGGATTTGTGCCCGGTTGATGGCAATAGGCTCGCCTCTTATTACATTGGGACCTATAACATAACTGGTTAAATGTGGGTGCCTATGGCCACACTGCCCCCCACAGCACTACCTATTGCTTCGGGGAACACAGGTGTGATGTTATTTATGTATATATGTATGATTTACATTATAAAGAGTTACCTATCTTATCAATGATGTAATTTCATACCGTGGCTGGAGAGGCGAGTCGTAGCAGGCGATAGCCCCAGGCCCACCGTGGGGCCATCGCCATGAGTGACGATAGGCTCGCCACCTATTACAGGGTACATAAAATAAAAGACCAAATGTGTGACTTCTGGTAAATAAACATCTCTGCCTACCCCATAGAGATCGAAAATTAACTAATTACTAACACAATTCAATACTTACTACGGTTCAAAGACATTTATTTCAACAGTTTGAAGGTGACTTTGGTATAATGAAATATTAATTAATTTTTACACACATATTTCAGTTGTTTATGGAACGGTTACCTAATTAAATGTATCTGAATGATGTGCTAACAGTTTGTTCCGGTGTTTATTTTTTTATGATCACGTTCACAAAGGAAACGATAAGCAGATGGTAGAGTAAGAATCCACCTCTTCAGTATATTGCTTCACATTAAAATATTTCAAGAACGGAATATTTGACGTCAGTTACCAGAGCAGCCGTAGTTTTATGGTCGTATATCAGGGTTTTCAAACATGCGCCTACGCAGGTACAAGGTAAAAGTGTTGCATGCAGCGCAACGGGTTCTTTACTATATTAGTCGAAGCTGAATACTTAATGACGTCAACGGTCTAACGTAGACTTGAAGATATAAAATAGTTCCTTTTTTGTATGTTAATGTCTTTGTACCTACTGCAGACGTATAGCACAGCTGCCTTTTTTATATATGTTTTAGCATGTAATTCTACGGACAAGTCTAATCCCTACTAATATTATAAACGCGGAAGTTTGTAAGTATTGATGGATGTTTGTTACTCTTTCACGTAAAAACTACAGAATGGATCTTAATGTAATTCCATATGGAGATAGCATTTATCCCGAAAAAATATAGCGGGTAACACTGCAGGGCGCAGCTAGTATCACATAATTTATTTAAGTGAACATTTCGTTCGTTTAACGTTTCATTTTTCCTTTGGGAAAACGTTTACCGCGATCGATATTTATAATTCAACAATATGAGTAGGTATGTGCCCTTTGACGTTACGTGCGCCTATTGCCCTAATTTACCGGCTACTTTACTCCATTTTGGAGCATAATAATAAATTATGCATAGATGTAATTTATCTTGCTCGCACTCGCTGGTTCAATGTGGCTTTATTTAGAGTATAATGAACTCTTATCAAAATAACTGTTTTAGTTTAAAATTAGAACTTAGGTTTTTCATGTAGCTAGATTCTGTTATTCTACGGACTACAGAGGTATAACTGTTCCAAATGTAAAATGTCACAGAATATTGCAAATGCAACTCTTGCCGTAAAAACTTTAAAAACAATAGGTTCGAATTTGGTAATTGCTCTAATTAGGCCATTGTTAAAACTTTAAACTGGTACATTGTAGTTTTATCGATAATTGGGATTATTTACGAATAATATTTTAAATTAGGCACTTAAATAAAATCGATTGCGTATGAACCTATTCATTTGTTATTTCTGCCTGCTAAATCAATTCGATTAGATCGTCATAAAATGAGGAAGCGCATTCGATAATCCACTAAACAACAAAGCTACGTTTATGATAATAAGAATACAGTAATAAGCAGACGGCTTCGCTATTTCACTTGTCGCCTATTTTGACCAAAGTCTTTACGGTAACCCAATGATGCGTCTATCACGCAATAACCACAAACCGTACACATAGTTACATGACGCGTTCTTGGGTAAAACAGTGACGTAGGTAGAGCTACATAAGTTACAATGCCTACAAGCTCAATAACTTACGACTTACCGGTATTTACCGATATGCGTTCACTAGAAACTAATGCATTTGATATGAAATCGTTTTTGAATGCCTCAATGTTATCGACTAATATCAGTTAATGTTAATAGTAGAAGTCTTGAAAATACATTATTAACTAACCTTTAAACTATCGCGTTGCATGATTATAATTAAAAAAAAAACTGGCACTGTACAGTTTCGACCGAGTTACACTGAGTCTGCTTGTGACCACGGCTGGTGTAACTCGGTCGAAACGTAAAACCAAAAATTAATAAAGTTGTGCTCGCGTTTAATCCCGTGTTGTTATTTTCTTACATTATAAACTGTTATAGAAAGAGTTAAATCTACAATATTAGACCAGTCTCCCCACAAAGTGTAGGTACGCTACACCTTACAAAATACGACATGATAACCAAACTCACGTGTACCAAAATAATGTCATTTGAATATGTTTATCACTAATGTTTATACGGCAGAGCATTCGATCTTCTGAATGTATATCTAAATTCGTAAAGTATAGATACCTCATGCTTATGAGTATTAGATTTACAGTAGGCAAGGGCAGCGCTCGCAACAGCACGTACTTTTTCGAATAAGAACAATCCTTGGCATTGCGATAACATTCAATAAAATGCTTGCCAAGTTTAATGTTGCATTTTCCTTTTAAAATACATTATGAGACGTGCCAGTACATTTCCATAGAAAGTTACAAAAACGTGATAACATTTTGATGCTATTATTTGTATTTAATAATTTTAAGAGTAAGTTATAGGAGATGCGGATGTGGTCCAGTGTATTTCCCCAGATATCTGGAAGATAACTGCAGAGTACTACTACTTTCTGTGTATGCTATTGGTAGGAATAGGTACCTATATACTAAATAGTTAGGGTGTATTAAATGGCTATGTTTGGGCAGTTGATAACAATCATGTCATATGGATCCTTCGCCAATGGTGTCTACTCTCACGTTTTTGCTCGTGACGATATATTTTTTAAATACAAAATCAACCATAACATTATGAAATGCACACAAGGATAAAAGTAATTGCAGCTTTAAATATACATTTTATTTATCTTCTAACTATCAGTACAATAACTCTGAATAATTTGATAAAGTGCAAACATAGCTTTCATTGTTTGTTGCATTTAATCAACATTTAAACCAATACCTTTGAACATAATGTCAAACATGACCTTTTTTGTTGCGAGCCTTTATTTATAGTCTAGCATTGTTTATTGAACTGTATGATTATAATGGCTATTTAACACCAGTCGGCACCAATTAAAACATGTGTGACAGTGTGAAATAATGATTTTATCACGGCTGCGCACGGCCGCATGCGATCCATCGCCTTCGTGCATTAAAACAAAGGTCTTTATTAGATGAGATACTATCAGATACAAATGCACAAGGTTAGCTAGATAAAATACAAAGCTGCAGCTGTGCCTCAGTCGGCTGTAGATGGTTTTTGACTAGTTTTAATAGATCAGAAACTTTCCATATCATTAGAATATATTAATGGTTGCGATTTTGCGAAATCATTTTATTTTTACAAGCTTTTAAGGTACTGTTTACTTAAAAGTTCATTTAATTTTGTAGCAGTCCTAAGTTTGTTATCATTTCCTCGATTGTAATTGTTAGGCATATTACAATGAGTTGTCTGTAACATTCATTCATGTATTTTACCCACCTTGCTCTGTATTATGAATGAAAGTCTGTAAGATTCACACGTCACTTTTCTTTATCCTTCCGTAATTGCACGTTGTAGTAGCCTAGTGGTTGAATGACCGGATTTGTATGCATAACTGACTTATTTCATGTAATAACAATATTTAAAAAAACATAACATAACATCACGCCTGTATTCCCCGAAGGGGTAGGCAGAGGTGCACATATAGTACACCCACATTTCGCCAGTTATGTTTTTAGGTTATATTATACATAATGCTAAAATTCTTCTATAAATAAACGAGTAGAGGCTTTTGCCCTGCTGTTCGATAATTATTATGTATAGGCTGTTATTAATTATTTTGTTAGCTTCGTCCTCATATTATCACTAAATACTCGTTCAATTACACTGCTGACGTCATGCGACCTTCACACATTGTTTGGATATCAAAGAAAAACTCAAGGAGGGAACTATATGCGTTGTGTATTTGTCTGACTAATTGAACGATATTCTCGACCGGTTCAGTCATTGATTTAATTCGTGAGCGGCGGTGGTTCCTAAAATATTGAGGTTACCATGTTGACAACAGTGTCAGGCCCCGACGTTGTCAGCTATCGATTGACTTGGATACTGATTATACCCCAATTTACGTCAATTCAAGGATAACACAAAAGAATGTAATTTTTTGTCGTAGCATAGCATCTACGGAACGCGTCTATTAATTTACTCCATAGAGTTAGTTAAATGTCAGCGCAAGTATAGAGTTGATAATATTATTCGATGGCAATAAAATAATTTGTTTTGATTCCAAGCGCATGTGTGTCACAGTCATTTGAATAGCGATCGAACAACGGTATTAATTATAAGTTATAACATAACGCGGTCTACATAAATCTAGAACAAATGTACACATAGAGAATCTTGAATATATTGATATAATATCGTTTTGAGGCATTGTGCCATCGATGTGATAGTAGCTACTATTTATAGGCATTACCCACTAACAATACGTACACGCATATCTCTCAGTAAACATTACACTAACATGTTATGTCTACCGTCACTAGTTATCGAACAATTATATCCAATTCTACGTAAAGACCAGCAAACAATATTATCTAATGAGTTTACTCATTACTACTGGTAGCTAACCATATTATTTACTGCTCGTAATGTCAATCAGTTATAAATGATTAAATTCAATCTAAACTGTACTTAATCAAATAATTTTCCTCTTTCCAGGTCTTCGGAGCCAAAGCCAGAGATGATTATCACATTTTCACCGCTAACAAAGGAATCAAAGTACAGAAGACATATAAGATCCATGTCTGACGTACAGAGCAGTACACCATACAGGATTCCGTTCAGATCAAGGAAAGGCAGCACTCACACGCTGATGTACGACTCGGACACGAGAGCGCGGAGGATCCGGTCCCACAACAGGCACATACAGCTGGACTCTTCTGACTCGAGCGATTACTTCGAGTCACCCAAGAAGGTCAGGAGTTTGGGCCAGAACATCATGAAACACACAGACTCTATGAGAATATTGTAATGAACAATGAAGATCTGATTTAATATATAAAAGAGGCTGTACAATCTAGTTGTCGACTAGATCGGAATCACGTCGGGTTGCGGTTTCAAGAAGAATCGGACTTAAAACTCATAGAGGGCGTGCTCTCTTTGAGAACAACTTTGGATTCATATATTTTAATGTACCTATTATTCGGTTTTTTAATTATCTACACTTTAAATATATATCAATATACAGCATGTTACAATCAGAATAGATAATGTAAAGTTTATGTCAGCAGTTAAAAGGTTATTAACGACTTTAGCAAATATATTTTGCTACAATTAAAAAGCAAAAATTAAACTTGTGTGGGTACGTCGAGTGTGATACTGACGATACCAAAGATGTTATCCCAACGTGATTCAGCGAAATAACAGACTATAGTGATTTCCTTTATGAGACTGTGATGAAGTAGGTTAACGGTTATGATAACTATTTAGTTCTAATTTAGTTTGTAAGGTAATTATCGTGGTCGACTTTTGTCAGTGGCCAATAGATATAAAATTCATGATTATAAATCAAAAGTGGAATGTTCGATGTTACATGTTAATTATTTTATCAATTAGACATGGTCACTGACATTTTTTTTTCGGAATAAGGAGCGGATGAAATATTGTTTTTTTTTTAATAATCGATATGTACTTCAAATGGAAAGGAACTAGGACTGACGCAGAGGGACTGTGACGACAATGCTGCAGTTACCAGTATTTTATGTTTTAGTTAATTTGAAGGAAGGATACGATGTTTAGCATGGTTATTAAAGCACCAACAAACTTTTTCTATAAAAACCTATTGATAATTTAAAATTTTTAATAAGTTTTACTTATGTCTGGAAATTAAATATTGGTTTTTATCTGGCCAAAGTTATTTGTGGCCATATTTTTGTAGTAAATTGCTAAAATAGGTACTTACACTTAGTTTGTTGATGCTATTATGTTGTTTCTTTTTTTGTACACACAATCTATTAAAACCTACATTATAGTCTTGTCTCAAACGAGTGATCTGGCATAGACAATATATAACTTATAATTGTTTCTAGAACATCAAATATAATAGAGTTCAATGGTATTTATTACCTATTATCTACAATTTATGATACCAATTTTTTGTCTGCGTCTATTTAAGTGTTATGACATCTATGTATGACAATGGAAATTATAATTAAAGTGAAATGTAAATATTTTACTTTAGTTACTTACCAAGCTACGGAGTAAATGTTTTCATGATTGATTGACGAACCAATGTTAACGCACACTTGATAAAGTTCAGAAAGGGTGCCATATCGGGTTGTCAACAAGAACAACTTAAATTGTAAAACCAAAAAAAATACTTATTATTGAAATAATTTGAAATATTGCCAACTCTAGTTTGCCCCTATTTAAAGTAAACTATTCATAAGTTCTACTGAAGTACCTTCATAATAGTAGGTACCTATAAGTAAAACCAAGTCTAAGTCGCAGCAAATATTGTTTTGTAAAATACATAGTAGGTAAGCAAGGTAAGTATGTGGAATGTGACAATACAAATATAGTGATAAGTTACGAACATTTCGGTTTATTTCACTGTTTCTGACCGAAAAGTATCGATAAAAATGAGTTTTGTAAACAAAGGAGAAACCCAAACTCCATAGAAACTTGGGCCTGGCGTTACAGGGCTGGAATTTTGCTATAAATTAGAGCACTTAGGAAGATTTCACGAGCCCAATTTTCACGTTTCCCAGCAATGGCCAAATTGGTAAAATCGATGTTTAAATGTTAGGTTATTTTATTTTTGTAAGTGCCCTACAGTTACATTTGATCATCCAAATATTTGTTCCGTGCGGAAATCGTACCCGCTACATGCTGCACAGCCGTCAATGGCTCTGCCACCGCGATATTTAAATAAAAAAAGTATTTTTTTAGGTTATTTTCTACGTAAATATGGAACGCACATGTATGCGTCGACCTGTAGCACAGAACACTTATACCAGGAGCTGTAGCGCCTGCAACCTATAATGATGAGGTTTAAGTACTTACATAAAAAGCGGTGAATACAGATCAATTTTACTTTTCAGTAAATTGCTGAAAACTATGTTTGTTAGATAAGGCCCACTTACATCACTAATTGCTTGCAATTTTAACATTCTATTTACTACTAGGGAATTTGATGCTATCTCAAATTAGCAGTTTACTGTAATTTGAGATAGCATCAGATTGCAAAAATGGGTTTAATTTTTGATTGCAAAAATAAAAAACCGTATCATTGACGTAGGGTTTTATTAATCACCTTCTTCGTTAGGATTATCATAATATAATAATACAGTATCTAGGAATTGTGCAGGAGGTAATTGACTACCCTGGTGCCGTGCCCAACCAAGATACCATATTATGCTCATGGTGTGAGCACAGCATCCAACCGTTCTTTTGCCAACGATAAAGGTGCTAAAGTAATATTGGATTATAGCATCCCTTCCACTTAAAGAGCTGTCAAATAATATATAATCGTAATACATCCTATTACTAATATGCCTGGATTTTATTCTTCCTCTTAACATCCAGGTTGAGTCTGATGTTGCAATCGATGGTGATTACGTTAAAAAGTAATTAAATTCCAGATTTTTTTAATTATACAATGATTTAAATATCTAAAAAACAATTATACTAAAATAAACATAACATAACGCCTATATTCCCCGATGGAGTAGAGCAGAGGTGCACATATAGTACACCCACATTTCGCCAGTTATGTTTTTAGGTCCCAATGTAATAGGTGGCGAGCCTATTGCCATCAACCGGGCACAAATCCAGACTCCGTGCTACCACTGAGAATTACCTAATGGAAAAACCCAGTAACACTTTGCCCAACCCGGGATTCGAACTCAGGACCTCGTTCTCAGCAGTCGCGCTTAGCGACCACTAGACCAACGAGGCAGTCAACTAAAATAATGGAGCATTTTTTAATTATATAAGTGCTGTAACGGTTTAAAAAAGTTGTTTAATTTTTACACTTGGCCATTTTTTTTCTACACTTGGCCATTGTAATTGAGGCTAAGATTTAAATGGGTTAATTAAGCGAAATAGTAGATTTTTTTGGTACATATCTGATTCGTGTAACGGCTGGGCCCAAAACTGGGTATCTCCTTTATAGTACCTAGATGATAAAATTATGTTTGTAATATTATAAGTGAGCAGTGACATAGGCCTTCAAATTAACGAATGTGATAAGTAGCAGTTAAAATATCTATAAATTTGTTATTTATTACATAATATTTTGAACCGTGATGAATGAGAATAAATGAAGAAGTCATACGTTGTCTTGTTTAATTTATTTAAAGATTCCTCGTTATATCTACACATCTGGTCACTGGGCACATGCATGACAATAGGCGTATCACCTAAATGGGACTTTAAACGATGTGACATTGCTTACCACATCGGAGATTAAAGGCGTAGCTGTGCCTTAGGTATTTCAATCCATACATATTCAGTCAAATCAATACCTACCTAGTCGATATAAAATTAACTTGGCCCTGGTGGCTGGTGCTCTGCCTAATATTTCTATGAAGTGACGGATCTCCTCAGTGTAAAATACCATATTGGACATAGTGTATTGTCTATGTTTCACAGTAGATATTAATTTAAGTACCCATATCAGATTATAATTAGGTGTATAAATTATTAATATACAGCAACTACGTAGATAGCAGATAGTCATTATCTGAGTAATTTCCGCTTAAACACCTAGCGCCAAGAGGATTAGGAATCCTGAGTTGCTTCGCTAACGCCATCTGTTGTAAATATTGTGAAGCAAAATCACACGGCATGGACTGAAGCGTGTAGGCAGGCTGTGGACAAAGTAACGCATTTAGTTTAATAGCGACATCTAGTTTTATATATTAGTACCTACTTATATATGAGTTAATTGATATGGAGTGTAACATAGCGTAAATTGGAGTGTACTTGATCACAAATGTCAAAATAATCTATGAATAAAACTGAATAGGAGATTAATGTAAAGAAAATGTAAAGCATGTTTTGTTTATTAAGACCTAATTAAAGCTAATTCTACGTTAAATAATGCAATTATAGTTTCTGTTTAGTAAAAGAGAGTAAAAGTTATCATTTTGCATTAGCAACTTCAGAATAATGTGATGACAGTTTGTTTGACACATTTGACAGTTGTTTGTTTACATACATTTTATGACTACTGTTGAAATGTTGATCATTTCGCAGTTATACGTTTGCCGCAGTTTTCTTGCTGTATGAATACGCATTTACGATATGATAAGGATAGTTATATTATAATAACAAATTAAGTAACTAAGCTAATTACATATTTTAATTTGTACAAACATAAAAATGAAGTATCTTCTAATATTCCTCTTTTTAATTAAATTAATTGCTGGAACACCGACATCCATTGTACTATGGCACGGAATGGGTAAGTCTTTGAATAAATTAATCTACAGTGCTATTACTTAAGTGGGTACCTACTTAATAAAGTACAATTGTTAAAGTTTAATATTTTGCGTTTATTTGTGTTACCTACGATGTTTTATGTACGACTTCATCTTATCGTATAAGTTATAATAAAATATATTACCTGTCGTTTTAGTTTACATAAAATGTTATTCAATATTACATTACAATTATTTATGTAACAACTAAATTTGTGCATATTTTACTTTATATTAACAGGAAAAACATGAGTATTATTTAAGTTATGTGAACCACAATAATAAAATAGGTTTATCAGAAAGGAAGTAGATACCTACATAATAATATTAAATGCTTCATTAAAAGAACATAACTTTTTAATAATAATTGAATTTAAATTATTTTAAAATTCGAATGTGATAATTAACTGCATAATAATGTTATCTGTGTGCAGGGGACACTTGCTGCATGAGTTTCAGTCTAGGATCATTCAAAATATTCCTTGAGAAGGCCATTCCGGGTGTATATGTGTCATCTATAAGAGTCGGGAACTCAACAATTGAGGATATGGAGAATGGATACTTTATGAACCCAAACAAGCAAATAGATTATGCATGCAATCTACTGGCTGAAGACCCAAATCTTAAAAATGGAATGAATGCCATTGGATTTTCACAAGGAAGCCAGTTTCTGTGAGTTATTGATGTTAATAAATTAATTCATTCCCTTTGTGTCCTAGTTGTGGCCTAGATCCTAGTGACTAGATTGTATTAAAGAGAACTCAAGTGATAGCTATTATTTTAGTAAGATTCTATTGTAAACAGATTAATAACATTTACATAGGACAATATTTTTCACAAGACTTTTAAAAACGATTTTTCTATAGCTTATTCCTGAAAACAAAGCTAGGGTATTTTGCTATAAATAATTATATTTTTAGCCGAGCCGTAGTCCAGCGCTGTGGCCACAAACTGCCTCCGATCAAGAATCTGATAACTCTTGGTGGTCAGCATCAAGGAGTGTATGGTCTTCCCCGCTGTGCAGCCCTTCAGCATCCATCCTGTGACTATGTTAGGCAACTCCTCAACTATGCAGCATATGAACAGTAAGTACCAGTTATACAAATTGGATACTAGTTTCTAAGTCCTCAAAAAACAAGAAACATTGTGCTATAAAGATCATTTCGAAGGACTAACACTGCCTGATAAAATGTTAAATGCCCAACAAATAATTGTTTAGGCAAAAGTGTGTAGTAACTTTGGATTATAAATATTTTCGTCCGTGTATCTAAGGTAGGAACCAGAGAAGGCGACTTGATCTATATATATAAAACTAGCTTCCATCCGCGACATCGCCCACAAGGATTTCTTTTCTATAATTATTTATGTTAAGTTCACATAGATTATCAATTATGTAAATTAAGAATAAAGTAGGACCAAGATGGCTACCCTGCGGAATCCCATGCCCAGTCGTTCGCCTTTTGCATAATTTATAGTACGGGTTTTTAAGAACCTTTGCCTTAAAACTGTCATGTCAAGTACCTATTAGATATCCCACCTTGAAAGTATAAATATAACAAGTAGGTGCCTAGACCGATTTGTTATTGCAAAGGTAAGTCTTTGTATCTATAATCTACGTGATGCTTTGTATGCTGTTCGCGTCGCATCTACAAAATACTCTTCAGCAAATAAGGAGCGGAATGTGTGAAGGTTGTACTTAATGTGCAAATTACCTTGTATTCACACGTTAAGTACTAACGATTTGAAAGGACTATAGGTAATATTACACATATTCGATTTTCTGGTTTGTATTCCACTTATAGATACTCTTACATACCTCATAATATCTCAAATAGACGTTTTCTGTCGCAAAGTTTGTTTAAAAACAACTCTTATTGTCATTTACTTATTGAACTACACTTGGCATGTATAGGTACATAATGCCAGGTCAACTTACGCCACTGGAGGTCAAGTGTCAACAAACGATTGCATTATAATTATCATTGAAGATTGGCTAAAAGTTGCGTCCATAGTGAACGGAAAGACGATTTATTGAAAAATAGGGAACATAATATAACGTAGAAAGTTTAATGTGACTTTTCTGGGAAGAAAAATATTGTTTGTCTTGATTGGTCGCAATTGCAAATTCGCTTCAACAGCTGACTTGATGCATGTAAACGTAAACACGGGAAACAATGGGTGAGATTTTGGCCTGAGATTTCTTTTACTAAGAAACTTACTTCTGTCAACTAACTTAGTATTTAGTTAAATCCCCTCAAGTTTATTATACTATAATGTCATTTATTGCAGTAACGCTACAGTAGCCATTCTATGTCTATTTGTAACAAACTCGTTCCGCTTTCTTGTTAAGAAAATGTCGCCTACTAGTGTACTCATGTATTGTGGTTTCCTTTCACAACGATTATATGAGCTGCGATGTTGTCTAATTCCATTATTAGACTTGCTGATAGGATCGCCCCTATTACATTGGAACCCATAACATAACTGGCGGAGTGTTTTTTTTTTTTTTTTTTTTTTTTTTTTTTTTTTTTTTTTTTTTTTAAAAATACGTCGCCCCACACTAGGAATTTCTCCTGTATCGTGGGTGCGTTTCACAAACATGAAATATCACAAACTCAAACACCCAGACTCGGGACAAACATCTGTGGTTCGCACAAAGTTTTGCCCCGTGCGGGAATCGAACCCGCAACCCTTAGCGCAGCAGTCCAATCACTTAGCCACTGCGCTAATCAGGTCGTGTTTGTACTGTCCACTTTTATATTAATTAAGCGCCGACCCGTAATTGTATTGTAACTCCATTAGACTATAGCAGATCTCGAACAATGAGCTTGCCACTAAACATTAAGGTTACTAACATAGATATAAGATTTACTTACTAACCCACTAAGGATGTAACATGTCCGAAATAAAGATTATTTTATTTTATTGTGTTGCAGCTGGGTACAATCCGCTCTCGTCCAAGCTACGTACTGGCACGACCCTTTGGACGAGGATACCTACAAACACAAAAGCATATTTCTGTCGGATATCAACAATGAGGTTTACGTCAACCAGACGTACATAGAGAACCTGAGCAACTTGGAGAGGCTGGTGATGGTGAAGTTTAACAACGACACCATCGTGCAGCCGAGAGAGACCGAGTGGTTCGGCTTCTACGAGCCCGGGCAGGCCACCAAGATGATGACCTTACAGGAATCACAGATTTATTTAGAGGTTTGTGTCATTTACTATTAGATATAACATACGTGGATGTCTTCCATATTTGCTGTTTACCAGATATTTAGCATTAGGAAAGAAGACTAGTTACGGACCCAAATGGAGTGGAGCTCATGATCATGTTTTTTATGTCGTAGGAAAAAAGTAGTGTCGTTATAACTTTGTGGGTTATCATATCACACTTAGGTAATAATAAAAATAGGATAATAAAAACTATGTTATTATATTTTATATTCCGAAAAACATTTATGAGTGACTACAAATATGGCTCTTCATTTGTGATCAGTCCTTTAATCCTAACACTATTAAGGGAACTTGAATTTATAAGATAAAACATGCATTTTTAAGGTAAAATATCCAAAATAACATCTCTATTCCAGGATCGTTTGGGCCTACATAAGATGGAGCAGGCTGGAAAACTAGTATTCCTCTCAACTGATGGCGATCACTTACGTTTCTCAGACAAGTGGTTCACCGAGAACTTAATTAACCCTTATCTTCGTAATTAAGTAGCTGTAAGGCCATACGAGGCTAATGAAGTGATAACCAATAAGATAATAAATCTCATTACCAAGTTGGATGAATGCATTCGTTAATCTATGACTGAAAGTAGTAGGTATTTTGCCTACATTTAAAATGGCATTTTGATATCAGAAGAATATTGACATGAGGCTAAAGAAGCTTTATCATAATAAGTCTAATGTAATGTACTTTAAAAGATAATTGATTTATTCTTTAAATTCAATAATTATCCTTTTATTATAAAAGTATCTACTTTGTCTCGAATAGTCATGAAAATAAAAATATATTTTTTTAATAATAATAAAATAATAATAATATCCATTTATTTCAGGCATCAAAGGCCCATAACTATAAATACAATACTATATTAATATAACTTAAAAATACTATAAACACATACAATTATATAACTATACTACACACGAAGTGGCGGCGTCGTGTTTCGCTGACTGGTGTCATTTAGTCGGCCACGAAACCGGCGATAAACAACACCCTTCGGCCATAACTCTTCTTTGAGGAACTTTTCAAGATGTTGAGTCGGAACACGCACCACGAACGAATTGAAGTTAGTGTTGTGACGCGGCTCCAACTTCTCGACCCTCAAAATCGAGTTGGTCTTCACACGCAGGTACTCCACGACCTCTTCAACCTTCGTGGAGTGGTGTAGTCTGGACACGTACAGCTGCGTCGTAGGGATTGCTGGACGAAGCAGCATGTTGGGTCCTACCAGCGCGGTACCGCACTGGTTCCGACAAGGAGGCTTCTTCTTCTTCTTCTTCTCTACCTTTATGAAGCCATCCTTGTCGCACGTGTCCTTCTCTGGACCCCGCCTTTTCAAAACCTTGTTAGGTTTCGACCGGCTCTGTTGACCCCCTTTTGTAGTCAGCGCTTGCTTTGCCTGCGAGTATTGTAACTCAGCAGGCTTGTTAGCGGCTAATATCGCTGCGTAGGCTCGCTTGGGGGTCGATGCACCTACACACGGCGTTGTCTCTACCGCTGTCGAGGCAGGGACGGCGGCGGCATGCGTTGCAAGTGCAACGCTTGCATTTTCGGCAGTCGGTGACGCAGTTGAGCTCGCTGACTCAAAACTGCATATGGAGGCGTTTTGTGCGCCGCGACGCGTGTTCACGTTAGCGGCGCCGGTCGGTGACCTACTTGCAGAAATTGCATTGCGCAACAACACTACTTCAGCGCGCAGATCACTTATGGTGTTATTCGACACCTCCAACTTTAGCTGCATCTCGGCCTGGCTTTGCTTCAGGAATGTAATGTCCTTCAGCAGCCTAGTGACGTCGACGTGATCGAAAGTGACGGGAGGCAGCTTATGCAGGTCCTTCGCCACGAATTCAGGCACATCGTCAGGGTCGGTCTCCTTCATCAGTGTTATGATGTCTTGGAGACTCTTCTCTGTACCGTCCCTTCGACGAGACGGCATCTGGCTGACTTTGCCGAGCGTTGTGAACAGCAGCAACTTGGCACTGCTAATCTCGTCCTCCTTGTACGAGGACTTGCAGATCTGCATGATGCTTACTTCGTCCATGTAGTCGATGGCATGTTTAATGAATGCCAATACTTCATTGGCTATGAGAGGTTGGGAACTCATAGCGGAAAACGGGCAGCGGCTATAGCCGCGCAGTTCGCGAATATAATATTCGTACTGTGCAGCGCAAGCGCGACCGTACTTGACCGCGCATCGCACTGTAATGTAATAAAATGTAATAAAATAATCCCTCTTAATATTTTAATGCTATGTTAATTCTTTATTGTACACATAAGACTACTATTTACAGAATAGCTAGGTATATGATATTTGATGTACAGAGGCGAGCTATGTATGATGTTGAATAGTAACTGGCTAATGTTAGGTATATTACTGGTAATCTGTTGATAATAATTACTTACTGTCAACTTTTATCGGCCCAATGAGTGTTTTGCAAATTATGAATCTCAAAACATATCTGCAAAGTAATTTATTACTTTATCTCAAATGTAAACATGCGTTATTTTTGAATACTCGATAAAATGTGTGTAGCTTTAAGAATTATGATTATGAAGCAATATTATTGTAAAAGCGTGTGTTAATAAAGTTTATAAAACGTTTAAGGTTATTACATTACTTCTATTGGACATATGGGTTACTGCTGTGCAAACAAAAATATGGGATGAATAGAGAAAATAGGTGCGCGAATCCCTAATCTATATATGTATATAAAATTTTCGTGTCACAGTTTTCGTTCCCATACTCCTCCGAAACGGCTAGACCGATTCTCATGAAATTTTGTGAGCGTATTGAGTAGGTCTGAAAATCGGCCAACATCTATTTTTCAATTCACGCGGACGAAGTCGCGGGCAACAGCTAGTAATATTATAAACGCGAAACTTTGTTAGTATGGATAGATGTTTGTTACACTTTCACGCTCCAACGGCTAGACTGATTTTATATGGAGAGATGAATTTTTATATGGAGGTAGCTGACACCCTGGATTAACACACAGGCTTTTTATCCCGAAAAATTGGCGCAGCTAGTATCAAATAATTGGAAACAAGGTAAGAAAACATTGATGATTTATTTTTGTTTTTGTAAACCATCAGAAGGTCAATTTTTACAGTTCAGAAGTTATCAGCATAGCTATCTGCTTTCGAAAAAAAAAACAAAGATGTTTGTATCGAAATTCGCAGATTTTACTCACATACAGCAGTTGTTCTGTTCCAAAGACCAACTTAATTATTATAAGTAGGTACGGAAACTAAAGATAGAAGAAACATGATTATAATAATAACATAACTTAACATAACATCACGCCTGTATTCCCCGAAGGGATAGGCAGAGGTGCACATATAGTACACCCACATTTCGCCAGTTATGTTTTAGGTCCCAATGTAATAAGGGGCGAGCCTATTGCCATCAACCGGGCACAAATCCAAACTCCGTGCTGCTACTGAGAATTATCGAATGAAAAAACCCAGTAACACTTTGCCCGACCCGGGAATCGAACCCAGGACCTCGTGCTCAGCAGTCGCACTTAGCAACCACTAGACCAACGAGGCAGTTATAATAATAAATGCAATTTATGTTGAATTAGTAACTAGTGTTGAGAACGGTATGTTCTGCCAATCGTGTTGGAATGCACAGGCAGATACGCAGTCACTTAAGATAAATGTACCTAACTATGTACTAAGGTAGAGCATGCCTCACAAGGAGTTGTATGACCTAATTGATGATGCGTGTCAGGCCTGGTGCTGTATTGTTGGCTCATTATCTGGTTTATTTATAAAATTCCTAGGCATAAAATGTATTGTGGAGTGTATGTATAAAATGGACTGCTTCGTTGGTCTAATGGTGTCTTAGCGCGACTGCTCAGCACGAGGTCCTTGGTTGGAATCCCGGGTCGGGCAAGGTGTTACTGGGTTTTTCCATTAGGTAAATCTCAGTAGCAGCTCGGAGTCTGGGACGGACTATTCCATTGGGACCGAAAAACATAACTGGCGAAATGTGGGTGTACAAACTATATGTGCCCTTCCTCCTCCCTTTGGGAAATAAAGGCGTGATGTTATGTTAATCTATAAAATGTATCCTACTTATCAGTGTAGGAGAATGCCAGTGTGGGTACAAATGAATATGTATAGGTATACTCAATTCCTGTATTTCATCACAAACTAGCTAGCTAGGTTCTGAAAGTATCTATATCTACGCACTATGTACGTATTAGGTAGTTATAACATGCACATCAACTAGAAAGTTCCGTGCGTAGACTGTAGGTCATTAGTAGAGATACACATACCTACTTATTTTATACATATACCTAGAGAGAAGAGATACTCATATTCACTTATAGGTATAGTACAGCCGACGTATCTTGGCCCTCCTGAAATTAGCCGATTAACTGCGCAATGGATCTTTTAGTACCAAAATTGTCTACTGCGCAGCTATCTGCTAACTTCAACTTCAACGTAATTCATTAGGTAATCAGGCTCAATAGATACAAAGTTTGTCTATTGCGGTGGTTCAAAATAACTAAGACGACATGTAGACATATTGCAAGTATATTTAGATACTCAACTATACTTCTATACCTATTAAAATACAGAATTACAACCAATACAAGAATACAACCGAATCATTATCATTTATTGAAACCATAACAATATCTATCTTAGAATTAGCCCTACTAATCACTCGATGAGATTTTCCAAATCATGCTGTCGGTTTTTGACCGTAGTTCGATCGACATCGGGTTGCGCTCGCGCATCCACGTACACGCGCACGCACCGGTTGAACTCTGAGCTACGCTTTATGAAAGGTGCGTTAGCCCCTCGTACCTTGTGTAGGGGAAACTTTACTAGGCATTGGAGCATGCAGCGCTCTGCTATTTTGTAACTGCAAGTAAACAAAAATATTGAAGTGCTAAAAATGTTATGGTCAGTTAAAACATTTACAAATGGCCTAAAGTCTCTGCTGATTACATCTCGGATTCATATACACAGGTAGGAGATATGGCAGGTATCTATACTAAATAATTACGCCTGTATTTCCCGAAAGCATCGACCGTATCCAGGATAAAGCCAGACTGTTTGTAATCTTGTAATGGGAAGTGATCGAGCCTAACGCAGAGCTTGGGAAATAAGAACACACTTCTAAAGATTATTTTTGCCCTAATGTGAGCAACATTAAGTTGATAATACTTTTAAAGTCATTGAAAATACTGAAACTGTAAACTTACTCGAATGGATTGATGCAGTCCATACGTATCACGTTATAGCCCTGGTCGTGAGCCAGCTCTTTGCTCTTCTCGGCCATGTACACGGCCAAGCCTTGTCTGCGGTACTCAGGGATCACTGTTATCATTTTGATCTGAAAAATCAAACAACTCGGTATCGGAGAAAGAATTCCAAAATATGATACACTTACTCCATTGTCAAGGTGTATGGTACACCAACATTTTGCCAGCTTACCAATATAACAGAAAGACTATATATAGGGCCTATTGCCATTAAATTAGCATGAATCCAGTCTTCGTATTTTGCTCGGGTAATGTTAAGTCCTCGGTAACTTACTACCTACTTAAATCAAGAACAGGCCTTGATTCAACTATAATATGAAGAATACATTTTTTACCTCGTATACTTTTTGTTGCTTATAAACGTCCCATAGATTAGGTGTTTCTTGTAACTTGGCCGTAAAATATAGAAAATCTTTTGTGTTAGGATCCTGAAATGGGAGAGGAACTTAATTAAGACATTATTTCCGGTTTTAGATTTATTGGTATTTAATTTTCCAGGTTTATAGGAATTCGTTCTATTTCTGGTGATACGATCAGTAAGTCAATATTTTGACGGCCACAGTGGATCTCCAATGTTGTCGATGACATAATTATGTTAAGACTATATACATAATATTTTTAATTCTATTCGATTTCGTAAATGTTCCAAACTACTACTTTTGACTGCGTATTTAATTGCACGAGTATTTCCAGTAAGTTCAGTGGCTCTAATAGAGTAAGGAAAAATAATTACTTGACGATAAAATGCGTAATTTCGCAAATTTCTGGGGTCAACGGGACTACTAGCGAAACTGACGCACAGTCCTGCCACAGTGCCGTCTTCGTCTTTAGCGAATATTGAGTTACCTGAAATTGAAATTTCAAACTAAATTATTTCCATCTTCCTCTAAAAACAGGCAAGAAGCTTATGACATTACCGGCGAAAAGTGTTTTGTACACCATATTGAAAGATTGAAGTCAGCGCCATCTAGCGAGTACATTCTTCTTCTTATCTTTTGGTTAATGAACAACCTGGTGTCAGTTGTAACCGCCTGTAGGCCGCTGGCTTGGCTTTACACATCGTTGAAAAGTCTTTTAGGTGTGCCGGTTTCCTCACGATGTTTTACTTTACCGTTGACTCCGTTAACTGATAACTAATTACGCATAATTCACATGAATTCGAAAAGACATTGGTGCGTGCCGGGGTTTGAACTTGCGACCTTTGACTTGGCAGTCCAATGATCATACCACTTGACTATCACTGCCGGCGAGAACATTTAACTTAACACCTAACTTACCTTCTCCTTATGTAAAATCGACAGGAGTAGATCTCGGTAGGATCGACTATGGCAAACCGTAACGTTTTATGAAAAAAGTTAGGTATTAAATATAATTTTTGTACCTTGCTTGAGCAAACCAATGAGGTACTCATCAAGAGCGCAGTCGTTGGAGATGTCCATGTTGCGCGCGCGCACCAGCACATGTTCGCTCAGAAAGTACCGCTTTATCAACTGTAGGGCCAAGTCGTGATTCTCGCTAGTCACTTGTGACATTGTAAAATTTTCCGGCTAAAAAATTTAAAAAATATTGATATACTATGATGAACCGTCTATATCACAAAGGAATTCAAAATCAAATCCTTGATTTGCAGAATATGGAATGTTGAAAGGAGTGATAAAAGTAGATTCTATCGATTATTTTTTTTATTCAATTAATATGTGCAATTAATTCATACACTGTATCTTAGAAACACTGGAATGATACAATTATCATTATTGGCCTGTCTTAACTGGTGTTAGCTGGGGTCCTGCTCGGATTATAAAACATAACATCTAAATAATATCGTGGGAAGATACTAACGACTTTCTTTAATACCTTGTCTTGGTGTATCAAATCGATTATACCAAACACACTGTGACATTTTCTTATGTGCGAAGTGATGTTCTTACTAAGTAAAGTAGGTATTCTCAATTTGGTGATACTCTGAAGATACATTACGGAAATTTTATACTGAACCGCTCGAAACTTTGGCTCCAAAACACTACGTCCCGTTGACAGATGATAGACGAGCCACACTGACAGCAGCAAAGTCTTGAATTCTAGGTGGCCAGTAGTAAAAGAACGAGGTCTTACATCCTTTGACCTAAGCTTTGATATTTTGCGAAAAAATAAAATAAATGTTAAATGACCATCCCGAAGGCCAACGTAGACCGGGACGGGGTGGCAAAGGATTTTGCTGTCAATCAGCGCTCATTAGCCGCTTAGATACCGCGGCATTCCAGCGTCCTCAATGTCCATTGGTAAAAATTTAAATCCCTTGCCATGCCGTCATGGTCTGCGCAGGCCTTTCTCATAATTTTATGGAGCACAAACAAATGGAGTAACTCTGATAGTAGTCAATAGTATACACTCACAAAGTAGGTATCTATACAGAAAGTTAATTCGATTGGTAATGCTCCAACTAACCTGTCAAGTCACCATCATCTGCTGGAAGACGTCCACTATTGAACAAAGGCCTCTTAGGTAAGTCAAGTCATATTTGGATTATATTTATTCATTCTAAGAAAACCTTAGGTAGATAGATAGATCGATAGATTTCTCTTTATTGTACACCAAGAATAAATATAAGTACAGTATAGGTATTGTAGTTAGTAGGTATGTAGTTTTAATCATTAAAATATTTTTAATTTCCGCGTCCATAAAATTTAATTACATTGTTAAACTCAAGAGAACCTTCTGGTTTACATATTATTACAGTTGTTATTTACGGTGATGTAGTTACATCGTCCCGAGGAGGATGATAATATGTTTATAACACTTATAACGATATTATGTAAGTACTTATAACTGGTCCATATAGTTTAATCAGAGTAAAGAACTAATGAACTGCATTCGTTTATTATTTTGAAATACAGCAAAGAACCTTAGTTACATATAACCAGAATATTCGATATACGCGTTTATGTCCTGCGGGGTAGTCAGCTCAGTTACCAGTTTGTCCATGTCATGAGCTATTAAACTGAAGCGTTAACATTTTCTTGATTGACAGACATTCGCTAAAAAACAGTCTAATTTTCAACAAAATGCTACTTTCTGCTTTACAGGGTCAATACAAATGCTGACACAGCACTCCAAATGTGCTAACTTGGACGACTCGTACTCTACCACTAAAACAAGTACAACGGAACAGAAAGTGCATGTCGAATTCGAACCATTTCCTCCGACAAAATCTACTGTGAAGGCTCAACGTCGATACTGGCTGGTTCACGATATTATGTCCACCAAAGGCAAGGCTCGAGTACCCCGAGTCTACGAAGACGAGAAGGATGCTAATCTAAAGAATAAAATATCCATGCTTGTACAACAGACGATGCACGACACAGAGACAAAAATGAAGAACATGGAGAAATTTAAAGATGAACATAGAGAAGAAGCGCCATATAGAGCTGGCTTTATACTCAGCATGGTGAAGAAGTCAAAAGACGTTTTGGACGAGCTATTCAATGTGGCCGTCAAGCATAGACATGAATGGATGGCTCTAGAACAGCTGAAGATCTTCGAGCTGATCGTACACACTAATGTTGATACCACGAACTTACTGAGACAGTTGGTTGATGTACATGTCAAGCACATGAACGCAACATATTCCGATAAGAAAATAGTCATTTTGATTTAAAATAGAAAACAATTAGTGTAGAAAAGCCTGTAGTAGTTTTATCAGTAGGTTATGTTTATTTAGGTTGATATAAAATAACAATAAATTAATCGCTTTTTCGGTTAACCAATGTTTTTCAAGATCTTTCCTCCAACTCACTTTAATTAGCAATAAGAAAAGGACTTCTACATATTCCCTACTCAGATTACGCTATTATTTAAACTAAAAAAAATTCTTTCTCCGTTCTATTTATAAATACAGATCTCATACAATTAAATAAAAGCTTAAAGTGTAAAAAAAATTAGGTACTTAGTCATATTGTATCATTACAAAACAACCTAATTCTGGCTATTTCGAAGCCAACAAGTTGAGCATTTCCCATTCCCGTCAAAAATATTTCGTTCCATTTCCAGCGTTGTTCGAAGTAAAAAAATCCGCTGCAGTATATTCACTAGACAATACACACGTGTATTTCAAACCGCACATTGTGTACCATCTTAAATAATGAGAAGGCGCATCCCATCTTTTCCGCGCGGTAATTATTTCTTAGGTGGTGCCACGCCACAGCCACGCTACACCTGAGCGTTGATGAGGTCGGCGCTAGTGCATTAGTTGATGACGTCATGGTTCGACGGTGACGAGGCACGACACCTAAGGTTGTGTGCTGATATCGTATAGGATTCGCGTAGGTGAGCTCAGAAGAAAGTGGGCTTTAAAATCATCGAAATTCGGATAAGTATCTAATTGCATTTAAGTTTACTTTGTGATCTAATGACATTTCTATATTAACAGGCCTAACAAATATACAAATTAATTGTGACAGATAAAGCAATATTGACTTAAAGTTGCCTACGATTTGAAATACATGTAATGTGACTGTACAATGATTGATTAGATCCCCCAAACACACGGTAGCACCCTTTCCCCCACGTCATACAACGGCCGCATTGAATACGTATCGTATAAAACAAAAGACTGCCACAATGGAAAACTAAAAACTTTTTTGGCTTAAATAAACAATGGAGTGTAGGTAAACGTGAAATAGATGTATTTTGGCCGTAGGGCTGCCACTGAGGGAAGAAAATGTTAGATTGATTGAAATTAAAGTGCGAACATACTAATTTGGATGAATTTTATTTCAAAATTGAACAAGTCTATATAAGTTTTCTTTTATTGACATACTTACAGACCACTGGACATAACTTTCATTACTTGATACTTTACCAAAAGAAACACAAAGCAACTATGTAATCGTTTAGTTTTATTAATTCTACAGAGAACAAAGCTTACCATTATCTTGAGAGCTTGTCATATATTTCAAACAAATATTATACCTATTAACTATATAATTCAATAATGCAATCGTTATTAGGTAAACAATTTCCAGTAGGTACTATTTGTTATTCGATTGCCCTAATGCCACTGTTTCAACACTTTTGTGTATTCAGTACGAATAGGTCGGAAAATTGATGCGTATTTCAGCTGTTGCTAGACTGAAAATGCGGTGAATCTCGCTTTCCGTTTAGGCCTTCATAACTCAAGTGTAGAATACGATGGACTTAACCATCGCATAAAGTACGTTTCAGCCCCTTACCTGCCCCCTTACCATGAAGTCATAAAACAGGGCAGTTTATAATGCGGAAGCGAGACGACGCTGATGCAGTCTAATGCTGCGTCTCGCTTCCACAACGTTAACTGTCCAGTTTTAAGAGGCCATAGTAAGGGGGTAGATTAAAAAAATTGGATCAAGTGGGTTATTTCAAAGGAAAAGCTCTTAAGAGTTTTATGTCCATTTCTTATTATCCTATAGGTACCTATTACTGCAACAAGCTATGAATAAAGATGATTATTTGAGATTAATGTAAAAGAGCTTGTAGAATTAGAAACTTATTACAATCACGTAGTTAGATGGTTTTGGTATTATTTTATATACTTCATGCTTGTATCTAGTAGTTATTAATTTATTTATAACGAGATGATAATACCAAATACTTAATTGTAATAACGTGAAGTGAGTTCGTAAGTGACCTTTAGAATACCACGGCTGACCTTGTCTCAACTCATCAAAAATTGATATAAAAATAAATAATGGCATATTTTCAATTTTGTATTATTAAACCTAATGATTAATTAGATAGTTCTTAAATCATTCATAAAAAGTAATATTAAAATTAATTGAATTTAAATCAATTCAGTGATTGAAATAGTTTTTCTAATCATCTGAAAAAGTTATTTTAAAAAGAAAATTAACATGTCGCGTTCATATTTTCTTGTCGAATGCGCGGTAGTGCATCGTACGCGCCCATTTGGTACCGCCGCGCGCCGCCCGCCCAAAATGTGTATACTGCAACTAAACAGTTTTGATCATTTGCAGATTTAATTAATACTTGTTCTTGTTGAATAAGAACTTATTGACTTTACCTTGTGATAATGCTGTCGTAGCATTTACGCAAAACATAGTACTTAAAAATTGATTCAATAATTAACAAAAAATCTGATACCTATTCAATTTAACTATTTCCTTGCTCGTGTAAAACCTAATTATAGTTTTAGGAAAAGTGGAAATATTATTATATAACGGTGCCTAATGGAATGAAAACTAAAACAATTTAATTATTTTTTAATGTTCAGTGTTCATAACGTTTAATTAAATACAGCTGTAAATTGTTATTAGTTGTTAATGCAATGTTTTAAGCATTTAATTTTATAGTTTGCGGTAATGTAATGTAGCTGTTTTTGGAAGGATGGTAATATGTTTATATTACTTACTACTCTATTATGTAAGTAATTCTAGTTCTATAAATCATTTTTTATGTTGTATTAAATAAAAACAATATGTAAAAATGTAGATAATCTAAAACACATAAAACCATTCCACGATTTAAGTTTGAGCTATGAAAAATAGTTTTTTATTTTAGTTGTGTAACATATTCAAATGTTTTCAGATTCAATACAAATACTCACACAACACTGTAAATGTCTTGATTTAATTGATTTACCAATAGACACAAGTGTTAACATTCCAAAGACAAAAATAGAATTGAAGTCCTCGGAAATGTTCGAACCGTATCCACCCGTAAGACCTAAAAAAAAAGCGAGTAGAAGATACTGGCTGGTCAACGAAAAGCCCGAAGACAGGATTTACCCCAAAGCGAGCAATACTTATGAAGACGAAAAAGATGCCAACCTAAAGAATAAAATATCGACACTGGTGCAACAGACAATGCATGACACAGAGAGGAAAATGAAAAACGTCCAGCAGATAAAGGAAAAATATAGGGAAGAGGCTCCGTATCGAGCTGGGTTTGTTTTGAGCTTAGTAAAGAAGTCACGTGACGTTCTGAATGAATTATTCAACGTTGCGATCAAGCATAGGGAGGAATGGAAGGCTCTAGAACAACTTAAAATTTTCGAATTGATTGTACACACTAATGTTGATACGACGAATTTATTGAGGCAGCTGGTTGACATACATTTGAACTACTTAAACGCAACGATGAGTCATTCAAGTGCAGAGAAAAAGAGAGTAATTTTACTGTAGGCTATATAAATTACCAACTATAATATACTTAGTTACGATGAAAAAGTGACAGGAAATCTTGATTAGCAACTGTTATTCGCTAATTAAACTTACTATAAATTTGTAATAATTCTAAGGTTTTTCATTATCTTTATTAGTAGTTATTTACTAACTAGTAATTTGGTACAACTAAGTAAGTAATAATATATTTAAACCATCCATATTTTTTGTAAAACTTAAATCGACTTAAGTAAAAGTGTCGCTCACGACTTTCTAAATTTTAGTGTTACTAAAAAACGAATATTAATAAATACTATTTAGGAACCTTTTCTGTTTATAACTTTCGTGAGAATTATCTATAACTCGATAACTATGACCCGGCAGACTTCGTACGGCCATTTTAAACCTTCCCTGGACTTCCACGAGTGTTTCAAGACCAAAATTATCCAAATCAGTCCAGCCGTCCTCGAGTTTTAGCGAGACTAACGAACAGCAATTCATTTTTATATATAAGATAATTACTATATACCAGTTTTACTCAGGGGTTTTTTGCAGGATGCTCGACCATTTACAAGAATAAAACTTTGCTCGTTAAACGATCAAGTTTTTAGCGTCCAACTATACAGTGGTCGGCGACTTGGTCAGTTTCTTTCATCTGGGCAGAATTCGCGGCTAATTGTGGCATTAAACAATAGAACCTCTTAGCAACACAAGTAACGCGCCTCTCATTGTTCGGCGTACACAAATGCTGGCTGAATGTCCGTAAGTTTGTGCCTGCATGCACGGACAATAAAAAATCGAGATATTGTTTCCCTCCAAAACACAAAACATGACGAAACTGTTTTTGAACAGTATCATTTGGACGAAATGTTTTGTTCGTGTTTGTGCTCATCTAAACTTTTGTGGGAATCATGTTGATGTCTAAACAGGTGTTTGTAGAGCTGTCTGCTCACCACAACTTAATGTTTACGTACCTACTGAATTATGCTTGTGTTTGGTAGAATTAATTATCCTGTTCTGTAAGATACAGGGTATTGAATCTTGTATTATAATATCGCATATTAACATGTAAAACAGAGTAAAATATTGTTAACGAAAGACAGAAAGATATTACGTCAAGTAATCGCTAGAATATAATTATTTGAATATACAATAATAGCAATAAATTATTTTATCTCAACGAATAAAATATTTCAATCAACAAAAAGCCGATTTTAATTAATTAAATTCATTCAATGCTAAAACATCACTTGCTTTTCAATGATTTCCAGACAAAGCTCAAAGTGTATTATTTTATAGACAAATCGAAACAGAACGGGATTATGTGCTTATATAATATAATAACGTGCAAACTATATTGGACGCTATGCTGCAAGAGGTATGGTAGAAATTGGCTTGTATAATTAGTTAGGTTACGCCGTAACGGTATTGAGTGCAAATATAATAGGGGATGGAAGGGGGCGTGTCCGTGGCTCGGCGCAAATATAATCAAGAACTGATACAGCGATGGAGACAGCATTGTAAATAATATTAGTAAAGTTGAAACATGTAAAGGGTGGAAAACAATAACAGTGTCTTTGATTGTTAATTAATCATACATAATAGCCGAAGGTTTTTCTAAAACTAATCATCAATGAACTATCAGGCCTGATCTCACAAATCCGGCATCCGATATTTATTACATTTATCCGAAGATGGATGCTGGATTAAAAAGGCATATTGAAGCGTTTAGGTTTACAACACAGCTCTCCTGTCAACCAGCCCCTATAAATAATTTATGTAAGTAATAATTATTGGGATTTTAATCAGGTTAAACCAGACTTGACCATTAAAAGTTTTAGTGGGCACACCGTCTCTATGGCACTGCTGTGCACTAATCAACGCGGCTCTACGTCTGTGCGGCGCTCTCTATCACAATGCCGCTATTACATTTGCTCAATAATTGCCGCCCGGCACCCCCCATCCCCGTGCCGACCCCGCTACAATCCACTAAGATATCTATTTTATATATTTACTATTTCGTTAGTCTAGATTTTAAGATTGAGTTTTGACAGTAAATTGAAGTTTGATTGTCTCGTAGCTAATGTAGCCACGACCCCGCTCTTAGTAGGGTACTAGTAGGTTTATATTCCCTATAGTTCTTATCAGTCAACCTACGAGGTTGAGCAGTCTTTGCTACAGTCAGTCCTTGGAACAGCTTTACAGATCGAGACCCTCCTACCCCTCTAATCGTATCCGCTGACTCTGCTACGTGTAGTGCAGTGTAGTCTCACTTCCACAACAGAAAATGTCCTGCATAAAGAGTTCCTGGTAAGAGCCGTACTTGGGCAAAAACGTTAAGTCGTTGTGTGTTAGTTCTGTACTAAATTCTCCTATTTTCTTTTCAGTATTTTCGGTTTGCTCATTTTGTTACAAGTCTGCGCACTCACTTGTGCACTGTAATATCTCTTTAGCCTTAGTTAAGATTGGAGGATTAATAAGTAACAATAGGTTCGTGGTTTATCATCGCAATCACTGTGCATACGATCTTAGGTCAGTTTCTTAGGTCGAAGGGAGAATTACTGGCATTCCTGAGATTACTTAGTGTTAGATTCTTATTTTGCATAATACACTTTAAATTACCACTCTCGTTTCGCCTAATGGCTAACCATTATTGCGACCTACATTTAGTTAATAATTTTCATAAAGCGGACGACATCACTGTAATCCAATAAATTATTTGCAAGAATTAATTTATTACTGTAAATTAAGATCAAACCTTTTGACAACATTAATTACCATTAAACAATTAAAAGGCAACAACACCAGCTAGCAGGTTTAGTGGGTTTGCGGCGACACGACCGCGGGCCTCAATTCATTACCGGCTGATGAAAGCTAATCGATTACCACGCACCACCTAGTTTCAGGTGTATCAATACATTTAAAATTAAGCACTTAATTAAGGCTTGTTTATTTAAATTGTAGAGACGGCCAATACAGAGAAGGATGGCAGATAAAAAGGCAGGGCCTAGTGTAACCAGTAGTAGGTGATACTTGAGGCTGAGATTATGATTATTTAATTTAGGTACCTTCGTTATATTCGAGATTCGGTTCTAAACACAACTTCCATTTTGCAGTTGTCTTACTTGTTCGGAGAATTATAAACGAGGACAAGCTTGCCAGCTATCAGTAAACAGACTTTGTACCGTTTATTGAACAATTTAAACAGATAATGTTATTAATATTATAAAGGCGAAAGTTTGTAAGGAGGTAGCTGACACCCTGGATTAACACGTAGGCTACTTTTTATCCCGAAAAAATGTAGCAGGTAACACTGCGGGGCGCAGCTAGTATACCTATATATATGTATATAATCTTAATAAATAATATAAAATAAAATATAATCATAATGCAAAATGATGGGGAGACATTTGTTCAACATGTTGTGGACATCTTACGGCTGATGATGATGATGATGATGAAGGCATAATAATTTATATACCTAATAATTATATCACCACATGATAATTGGGACACCATCTATCCCACTAAAGTGCGTATGCGTGTGAATTAGTAAAATCGATGCCTAAAATGTCCGCGAATAAGCAGATAGTGAGGCCTATACAGCAACTACTGCAGACGATAACGTCCGATATAAATTAGTTTTGGTGCGGTGACAAAGAATTCAATGCTATGAAAAGTATAAATGTATAAATTTATTGATATACTTATAAATCAATTTAGTGTGCTTGCACTTTCAAAAGTTCTAATGACGAATTTAAATAATATTGAATAGCGTTTGCCTTTTATCATACAGCAGTCTTAATTGTCTTCTCATGTTTGTATTTATTGATACCTGCCTGTGTCTAGCATATTCTGAAGGTTTCTATTATTTCTATAATAGCTATAATCAGTAGGTATGTAATTTTTCCTTAGATTGCACGACTTTACAACACACAACACAGAGTTATTATTTTATATTTTCGAATAGACTGATTAACTAATACAATTTAAAAGCTCTGCAATATGTATGTTACTTTTTAACAATAACAGTTTTCTAGTTAATTAATAATAACTTAATTCAACATCATCATCAGCCAGAAGATGTCCACTTTTGTGTCAAGTTGTCGTTCATTGTGTATATAAAACGAACAATATCGAAATGACGCGATACCTAACTTTGTCCTAAACATTCAAAATGTAGAGCCCCTCTACCTCGTACCTATCTTTGACGGTGACCGCTAGCCGGGCTTTAATTAAAGGATTGCCCGTTTTTCTGCACGTTCGTCCGCACGGCTCGGACACGATCCGGCAGAAAGGGAACTCTCTCAGTGCCGCCACTACTCGTGACTGACTGATAACTGAAGTACCTTGGTGTGTAGGCTTTAGAGAAACTGAATTAAACTGATACAGGAAAATGGGGGCGAAGTATCTCGACACTGGTCTGTGGGGATATTTTCTGTAGAGTTTCAAATTGTCGATATTACTCTATGGTGGCGTACATTGGGAGAGGCCTAAGTACAGCAGTGGACAGTAACGGGCTAGTGATGATGGATGATGACTCGATGATGCGTACGGTACGACATTCTTTCTACAAAATTTGTGACATGAGTATAACATTTCAGTCTGCCCGTAACCTTTTAAGGGATTCAAAATGTTGGGTAATCAAACAAATAAACTTTAAATATTACATTTAAGGTAACTTTAATGAAAAATAGAATTTATAAAAGTTTAAATAGCTGAATCCAATTTGGATCTTCATTTATCTTTTTAAACTGCCTCTCTCCCCGGGAATGTAGTACTCAGTGTCACATATTTCTAACGATCCCGGTGTAGGTACCTATAATCAAGGAAACAATTTGCTAATTTTATCTACACTGCTCAATGTCCACCCTACTCGTGGTGAACGTACATTACACTACGTAGGCACGTGTATAATTAGACAGATCAAATGGGTTCGAGCCGGATTCGGTTAGTCTGAGGTGTGCCGCAGAAACGTCAGCTTTTTTCGGACATTTTACTCTACGCCAAATGAAACCCAAAGCCAATAGGTATTCACTGAGATTTATTTTTCTAAATGAATGATGAAGCTTACCAACCCTACGAGTATTTACGAAAAGCATGAGTACATTTTTATGTTGTTATAGGATACATAAAGACATTTTTTTTTGTTTTTAAAAGAGATCGGCGTGGGTGGTAATGACACCTATTGTGCATTATTTACACAGTTTGTAAGTTACCTCCTTATAATGTATATGCAATACAATAAATAGTTAAACAGATACATAAATATTTTTGGCCAGTTAAAAATGTCCATATCTAGCTTTGATTTTAATGTTATAATTATAAATCAATAGAAAAAGGTACAGTTTTAGGGACAAAGCTTATCTAAATTGGAATGCGTTAGATAAATATAGCGTAATACTTGTGAATACTTTGTTGCGTCAGCATCCTATCGTATGATGGCATGACAACTATTCGAACTGCAACAAAACAAAACAAAAGTAGTATAGCTGTTTCAATATCCCAACATGAAGCGAGCAAGTGCATAACCGAAGCCAGTGAAACAAGTAATTAATGAACGTAAACAAAAAGCAGAACCCTTTTGTGTGTTATCTTCCCGGCGAATATTCCTGGTTATTGTGCGCTCTTTAACAAACTGCATTCGAAATTAAAAATTTTCATTCTGCGCCCTCCCCCGAGTCCTCTGCCTCCGTCCTCACAGGAGCGGGATCACTTTTGATTATATTCTCTCCCACCGCAACGTAATTGGGATATTTTGTTGGAACAACAATGGCTTGCACATTCATTCGTTTTAGGTATTATAATTTTTTCCCATTCTTCTCTACTCCCTACAATTGTACGTCTACGTACCTACTTTCATTTGGATATTACTTGTTATTCTTTGGTATGACTCACACAATTATGTGGACTTTATTACTGTGTTTCTGTTTGGTTATCTTGATTGTGTCTGACCCGTGTGTTTAGGGTCACAAGAACAGCCGATAATTAAAACCTAGAGTTGATAAGAGGCCGTTTTGACTCCGGGATTTTATTTATCTTTGTTATTTTTGTGTTGATAAAAGCTGTTGATAAAAGTTCACAACCGAATGCCTACCCTACACGGTAGCTAGGTTAAAATAACAACGGGACAAAGCATATTTTTTCACTTCTTCACCTTCCCGCGTCTAAATGGTACTTTCAATCTTTTAGAGAAATTAGGCAGCGAGCAACAATGTGTGTGGCAACAATGTGGCAGGTAGAGGTGCAGGGTGTCGCCGACGCGGCAGCGCGTGACGTCATCAACTAATGCACTACACCTAGTGATTGTCGCAGGTGAGGTCGCCGCCGCAAGATACGCTCACATTCAAAAGCCAACTGAATGAGACGATCGAACAATATTGTGGCTGTATTTGCTACAAACAACTCAACATCACTATAGTAATACCAAAGTATGTTTTCATATATAAATTTGTATGCATAAGCTGTGGGAATACCTTAATAAATAATTAACCGTTCGATTTCAAATGATAACGACGCGCGACGGCCTCGTTGGTCTAGTGGTTGCTAAGCGTGACTGCTGATCACGAGGTCCTGAGTTCGAATCCCAGGTCGGGCAGTGTTACTGGGATTTTTCATTAGGTAATTTTCAGTAGCAGCACGGGGTCTGGATTTGTGCCCGGTTGATGGCAATAGGCTCGCCCCCTATTACATTGGGACCTAAAACATAACTGGCGAAATGTGGGTGTACTATATGTGCACCTCTGCCTATCCCTTCGGGGAATACAGGCGTGATGTTATGTGTTCAAATGATACTCGTATATGTACAAAAAGAAACGATCATCATGATGCGCTAAGCTTTCCGTGGGTTATTACTACAATTTCAATTAATGACATATTCGAAGCAGTTCAACGAAAATACGCTATTTTTACAGTATTTTAAGAGATTGGTTGTCTTCCTTTAAATTGCCGGTTGAATGAACGAATCAACAGTGATCCCTGTGACCAATGACCTTTTCAAAATTATTTAGTACAAAAATCTCTACAGCAACATCGTATCAGAGATTGTACACCTGCTTTGCCACATTTGCTTATCACTTCCACTGCTATAGGTCCAGGTATGGAGGTGCAAGACTGATTACTTCTCCGGCGTTCGTAGCACGCACCTTTACTAATTAACGGTGTCACGCCGGCGACAATACCAGCGAGGGAGGGGGGGGGGGGAGAGACGAGAAACCTGGTCGCATAGATGGGAATTATGTGTTTTTGTACTCATTGTCTTATATCATTATTTCTTTAAGACTGCCTCGTTGGTCTAGTGCCTCTAGTAGTTGCTAAGCGCGACTGCTGAGCACGAGGTCCTGGGTTCGAATCCCGGGTCGGGCAAAGTGTTATTGGGTTTTTCCATTAGGTAATTCTCAGTAGCAGCACGGAGTCTGGATTTGTGCCCGGTTGATGGCAATAGGCTCGCCACCTATTACATTGGGACTTAAAACATAACTGGCGAAATGTGGGTGTACTATATGTGCACCTCTGCCTACCCCTTCGGGGAATACAAGCGTGATGTTATGTATGTATTATTTCTTTAATAATTATGGTTCCGGACTGAAAGGCGTTCTTGGCGTTAAGGGTTGTTCCAATTGATGAATACTTCCACCATCCCTAAGTTATTTTTTACATTTGAAGATCGTTGGTTCCATCTTACACTCTTGGATATTAAAAACGTTTCAGAATCACAACTTATCTCAATCTTGTATTAAAGGTATGCGTCATGGATTAATAAGTGTGTGTATTAAAACAGTCATAAGTACCTAACTACAATTTGTGAAAATGACAGATTACGCTCTATTGTACCTAAATATAATTGCCAGATTGTCACACAACTTACGTACATACACGTGCTTACTAGTTCACCTAATAACGTAAAAAGTAGAGTACTTAGGCTCATGATAAACAGAATAAAATGTTAAGCAAATGAATACCTTTTGTGTACTATTTGTAAAGGTAGGCGTATTTTAACCGTTTGCCAGAACTGGACTTTTCATCGGATTCCCTGCCTCACCGTGGCTTCTATAAAATTATATGGAACAAACAATTTGTCAGCGCCAGTATCACTCAAAGTTTAGTCTATATCATTAATTTATAATTATATAATCAAAAAATGTGCATTCAACTATCGCGTAGGCAAAGGCACATATTTCTACGGCTACAAAAAAACGTAGCTGGTTTATAAAGAAAAATAACGTTCTAGAAGTTGAATCATAATAATACATAAGTATTATTTTTTCGCGACAAAATTATATGGATAATTGATACCAATTTGAATAATTGAGAAAATCCGTAGCAAGTGCTACGGTTAAGTCTTTCAGTGATTGCAGTAATTTTACTATGTATATATATATTGATGTTAAAAATAAGCATTCACTCTCTTACTTAAAAACGAAGCTAAAATGTGTTTTAAGTTAACCGCCTCTTTTGTTATACTATTCTTTATCGTGCAAAATAAAGAACCGGATACAATGTAATCGATTGTTGAACATTATAATTATTTATAAGTAAGGGGGTAAGGCATTTGTTCACCAGTGGACGACTTCCGGCTGATGATGAAGAAGATGAAGGGGGTTATAAGACAAACTTAAAAAACCAATTTGTTGTGTACAACACAGGCAAACTTTGAACATCGCTGTCGAGCCGAATGCGCACTCTGTAAAAATTACAAAATGAAAATTGCGGCCCGGCGCCGTTGAATACATTAATATCGAATATTGAATACATTATATAAAAATATTCAATGAATATACCGCTAAAACGAGAGCCGAATGGAAATCAGCAAAAATCCCGGGAGAATTTATTTGAAACGAGATGTTTGAGTTTCACATTAATGCTTATTAATAAATCCATTCTTCGCTTTTTATCAAATTGTGTATTGCTTATATATTGATGATAGCCGAATTGATTAATGATCAGTATTCATCATCTTTTGTTCCGGAAAGTCAAAAGAATTCCAGTTTTATATTCTTCTTCTATTAGGTACTAAGTAGTTCTTTTGATGTTTAGATGAATACTTAATTACCTTAGATGTTTTATTAATAGAGTTATTTTGATTCAGATATGACGGCTGGTCAACTCAATACTACATCTATTGAAAAAAAACGGGTCTATAATGAAATACCTGCCTGATACTTTGTCAAGTACAAAACACCATTTTATAACAAACCTCATTTCATAAATCAATTAATACTACTAAAATCAGTAATGTTCAATAAATAAATGTTTAAATCATTAAAAATAATTACACCTCATACTTGGAAAAGTTAATTCGACAAAATAATCATACGTTATCAAAGCAATCGAATGATTGCATTGAGCTTCATCTGCGAGCGATCAGTAGATGTAATCAACTTTGTAGGCGAGTGTACAGTGCACACTGGTATAGCGTAGGTACAGTCGACGATAGCGGCCAACAATGCGCGCCGAGCAATCAATTTGTGTATTCAATCATCGCTCCACTAGATTGAAATATGAAAACCTTAATTGTCAGAGCCGTTATAGAAATATGTGATTCTATTGTGATTTTTAATCTTCGGGTTTTTGTGTATGATGGTTTTCTTTATTAGTAGGTAATGTATTATAAGCCGCTGCTAGGCTGTAAGACTGTTTCTTAGATTTTCAAGTAAATCACACCAATGAATGTGATTCATAATCTAATTGTTCTTTACAAGCCAAGCAACAATATTATTTGTTTATTACAGTTGCATTATTAGTTGAAATATTCAATGTGCAGTTAATACATATTATAATATCTGTAGGGCCTACATAGTTTTAAGACCTAACAGCTTTGACCCCAAAAGTTTTATTTATGACATAATCCTAACCCTAAAAGGTAAATAATAGGCCATAAACTTTTACAGAATCACATAATACTGAATACAGAGCTCATAAGTAATCAAACATCACAACGCAATCAATCAGATTACGCTCAACAAGTCATAAAAAGCGATGGCACTGAAATGAAATCAGAAATGTGATTAAAAATAACACACCGCCCCTATAATAGGCGCGATTACATGAGCCCGCGAGTTCCGTAGTGGGAAAGAGTGCAATCACATTAGCGGGTGAACCCTAAAATTTTAATCTGCGGCACAATGCCGGCAATCGCTGATTGCAACCAGTGCGCATATGCATAGTCTTTGGGGATCGCTTAGCGTGCACTGCGGGAGCGAATTACGTGAACAACATTCTGTTGTAGCTTTAAAAGGAATTGTATTGTTGAGTTTGTACTATTAATTATTGAGATTTGAATTTAAAGGAGCGGATTGTGAAATACTTGGGTATTGGACTTGTATTCGTGATTTTATTAGAGACATACCTAATATTAGGCATGTAGGTATTTAAACTTTCATTGATTGATCTACGTTTAACCATATAGATTCCAACGTATTTAAAAAGATGTATGTCTTTTATAAACTCCTTCCTTACTTTTAAAAAACGGGCATTGGATCTTAAATATCGTCAATCGGTATCCCTAATTCTGTCCTCAAGTGTACGCGCGCGACCGGCAAGGGACGAATTGTTTTCATATTAATAGCATGTCGAGAGGTGTACTCACAATGGACCAACCCTTGGCTAAGCAAGTAAGCATGTTGTTTATGGCCATTTAATCACTCGAGCGTCGGATATGCAAGTGTCTAACTCAAGGTTATTTTACGCAGGATTTATTAGAGCAAGTAGTTATGCAAATTAATTATATTAAAAAAAAAAATAGGATTATTTAATTCTGATATTTATACGTTATAATTAACTAATTTTAGCTGCTATTTAGCTTTTTTTACCCAACGTTGTTAACCAAATTCTGGATTCATAGCCATGGGAAGGTTGCATTCTAAGAATTTTACCTGTATTTAGTTTATTGGAAAGTGCCACTTAAACTTTATTCTTGGGTAAAATCTCATTTGATTTCCCAATTCTATTACCTCCTTTAGGACAAACTTAAACCGTTATTACCTAAAACATAACTGGCGAAATGTGGGTGTATAATATGTGCACCTCTGCCTACCCCTTCGGGGAATACAGGCGTGATGTTATGTTATGTTTAAACCGTTATTAATTTCTTTAACTTTTACAAAAGCAGTGAAATACCAAACTATACCCACAGTTAGTTACTTAGTTACTTTAATACATAGCAGCCTATAGACTCTTCTACATAGCAATCAGTGCGCTACCGTCATCTCAAAGCGGTGCAACTCGCAAAATCATTTACGAGTACGCTAGCGAGTTATTACGTTGTTCAGGTGCGGCTGACGAGGTAGTTTTGTTTCGTTCCCCCTCCCCCCACCCCTGCCACTAGCACTACAGTACAGTTTCGTCGCGTCTGAAAATTAATTCCTCTACATAATCAGGACTTCCGTGCGCCGCTCGCGCCGCCTCGTCGCCTTGTAGCTTCACTCTGAAATATTATTGAAAATATTGATGCTATGCTTTAGCAGCTGGAAGGAAGTTGTGAAAACAGTTTTATATTGAAGTAGGAATAAATTGTCTGGTTTAAGCGCTGAATTTTAATGTTCTTATAATATTATGAATGGATTTCGATATTTTCCATAACTAGCATGTCATGGGATGGTATTGAGTACCAGTAATTATAGGGCTTAGTACTATAAGGTCAGTCAGCAAACATAAGAGGTTCCAAGAACCTACTAATGTTATTATGAATGTTTTATCTTAATTTTACGATACAGTAAATAAAACTACAAGAGACTCAACCATCGAACTGAGAACACGTTACTTAAAAAACTAGGTAGTAATAAGTCCCAGGTATAGTTACGCCAAAAATTTTCCAAAGCAATGTTTTCAGCGAGAATCGAACAGCCAACATTCCCTGAGGTGTTACCCAAGAAGTTGTAGCGACTCGTGTTTTACTAAAGACAAAAAGGCTCAACGTCATAATTAAAAAAATCTCGTGCCTGCAAAGAAAGGGGGAAGTGGCGTGAAAGCAAGACGGATGGGGCGCCACAGAGGGCTCGCAAAGACAATGTCGCGCTTTGGACGGGATGCTTGATCATAAATATATCAACCGGAGACACGCTAAGGCGTGGACACACCTTTAGTAAATACTATGTAATAATATACCTACTTTAGTACACCAGTGTTTAAGCTCGTGATTGGAACAAAGAGAGTTGCACTGATATGTCTAGCTTTGGTAGTAGAGTCAACTCGATATTAGAATTCAATTGTGTTAGGTGATAATCTATATCAACAGTTGTATTTCTAAAGAAATTGTAATCTTCCATTATATTAATGTATGGAATATTTCTGTACGTAAGTGTTTTAGTCATGTAAAATCTGCATCTGTTTGGTTGTAAGTTCCATGAACATTTTCATTCACTTAGCATAAGTAATGTAACAGGTGTAATGTAATGTAATTTGTGACCAATGGATTATATAGAGAACTTAAGCGAAAGTATATTTACCTTATATCTTCGTAAAGGAGGAGGTGACAAGTCCCTGTAAGTGCTTTTAAGAAAAAAATCCGGAGATAAAATACATTAACGTGATCCAGCTTAATAGAACGTAAGAAACCGATAACCACAAAAAATATTCGTTAAATTTATTTGTCACGAGTTTAATTTCTTCGCTCGTATGGAAACGGCACTAGGACGACGAAGGAGGCATGCATGAGTGTATGAAAGTTAAAAGGGGTGTTAAAACAAAACGGATGAGCTCGGACAAAGGAAGGAAGCGACTCTCTCCTCGTATTAAAGCCCTTTTGATATCGCCATTTGTAAGCAATGGAATACCTAACATATTTTGATTAATGAATGTTTGTGCGACATACTCGGTCCCTCGAGGTACGTGTCTATTGTCTTCAAAGAAAGACGCTTGTTTTTTTTACGCTAGTTAGATGTATCCCTTGGTATGTAATGTAGAGCTAGTGAAATATTTAAACTATTATTCTTCGAATTTTGAATATAGATGACGTATGAGCAAGTCATAATAATCTGATTGACAGGTATTATAAAGTTCATCCTAATCGCTAATACCTACGTGTGTTAGTTCACAAACATTTCAATAACTCCATGTGAGTTAAAACTTCAATCTATAGTTTCTAACTGCTTCTCCTCCAGAGGAATGGCATCATTTTAATCTCACCATTATTCATTTGTTCACTGACGACAAGTTTTATTATCGACAACAAGAATACAAAGCAAATATATAGCATTACAAATATTTTCAGTAATAATACGAATGTCTGATGAAGTAAAATTGTCATGGAATGTATCAGGCTACTACAGCGTAGTATGTTTTAGGCAATTAGACATTTCATGCCATAATTCTATCCGGCTCTACACATGTAATGTAAATGTATCCACAAGACTGTAGACCGTATATAATATATTATGGTTCCCGGCAAATATAATGCTATCTTTTCACGTACGCAGAATGTCACTTTCGCAAAAGACAGGAGAAGTAAGTTTCAACAAAAATAACGAACTAAGTATTCACAAATTGAGTTAAGTGGAAGATTCGCACGTAACGGATAAAAATATTTTATCCTTAATGCTTCTGTACTTTATCGTAAGGGTATTGCATAAAACACAATGTGTGTGCCAATAGCCTAATACATACTTATGTAATAGTCGATTCGCACACCAATAAATTTACTTCCTGCGAATTGCCTAAGGAAAAAATCATATTTTCGCAACGTGTCGATTCGCACTTTTCGTGCGAGTCCGATTCCTGCAAATCATCCAATAACCCCACAAATCTATGTCGAGAATCACCACCGCCGCAAAAACATGGCAGATCAGTGAGACATACCATGTTTACGATTAGGTTCCTATCAGGGACCATTTTCTAATACGTACCCGTTCCTTAACAATATTTTCAATTTGGCTACCAACCTGCCATTGATTAGGGGAGGGATTACAATATAGTACCTATATTATTAACTTCTACAGTTCTACATATAACACTTCAGACAGCATCAACTGACATTCCAATCCATTCAAACAACAGATCCAAATTCCAGTACATCACACACACACATACAGAACACCCCTTCACCGGCATCGCAAAGCCAACCGCGGTCGTCATCTAATTACCTATCCTGTTAATCAACTAGCCGGCTGGTATAGCTTGAAAGCGTATTAATTAGACCAGTGTGCATGCTGCGCGGACGACTGTATTGTCCCGCTGCTGCCGCCTGCAAATAAGTAAACACTGTTAACGTTGCCTGTAGGGCTGGCAACACAAGTTTTGATTTTGTTGTTGTAATTGATATTTGCAACCGGTGGATGATCACGTTCATTGTGGCGTTCTAAGAGGGATCGCCTTTATTCCACAGTGGACGTTTTCTGGCTGATGATGAAATTATTATTTCTTCATGTTCGAAGTGAAGGAATTAAACAATGCTGGTAGCGGAAGATTACGTAGGCCTTAAATTCATTTTGGTAATCCGTGTGTATCTAATTGAACCATTTGATGGAGTTTATCTGGTTAGGTCGAAGATATTCAGAGCTAAACAGTGTTGCTCCATCAGCTAGGAATACTAGAACTGTCCAAAACATCTAGAATTGTTTGTCCAACGCGAGATCAATCCTGTGAGGTCATTACAAATGGTGTGCTTACTTAGTGTTAATAATTGTAATCAAACTAGCTTCCGCCACGACTTCGTCCGCATGGTTTTCGAATGTTTTATTACACACAGGCACAGGCGTCTTCGATAAATAGACTATCCGATTCAAAATATATTTTTAATTCGAACTAGTAGTTCCAGAGATTAGAGCGTTCAACTAAACAAACTCTTCAGAGTATTGGTATAGATAAAAGCATCTAGGTGCTTTTATCGCCGAGAACAGGGAGAATTGGAAAGTCAGGGGAAAGGCCTTTGCCCAGCAGAAGGACACTAGTTAGGCTAAAAAAAGGAAATTTTTCATTTTCTGCGTCACGCTCCAATTCTTTATCAAGTTCAAATGACTATATTTTTGTTACAGCAAAAAAATCACAGTATTTAACTAATGTTCCTATATAATTAGCATGTCGTTAGAAGTCTCCGTCGCGACCAACCCTATGGTGTCGAGGAGGGAGGCAGTTCCCACCGGTTTGCGCCTCGTTTATAAATGCTATTTTAACGCGGAAAAAAAGATTAATTAACTAATTGAGCCGTTGGACCGTACCGTGCTCTTTTTTAAGCTTTTTTCATGCGACTAATTAAGATGATTGCTGAATATGACAGCGGAATGTGAATGTTTTAGAGTAGGCGATTATTTTATAAGTCGAGAAGTCAATTAAAGATTTTCAGAAAGGATTTTGTGATCAACTTTCTTACGTTTGAGAGGTGATTGGAGAAATAATTCTCTTGCTTTGTTATTGAAGAAACCTTTACAGTAAGTAAGGATAAATATCATCTCATATTCTCTTACTTAATTCGCAGTAGGTATAAAAATAAAAGTAATTTGTCAGTTTAATATTTAGTTATACTACTGATTGTTCTATAAAGTAATCCTATAAATGATAAGTGAAGACCGCCATTGCACCCTTCAAATTTAAGATGACTTTGTATAATATACTCCTGTAACGATTTTGGTGTAAAATAAAGCATATTCTATCTATCTATCTATCTCATCATAGCTGAGTACTGAGGCTCTAGACATAAGTTCTATGCTATTACATAATTTACAGAAAGTCTTTACCAAATCATAAATACAAACATAATTAAAAATATAATGAACTCGTATCTTTCACGTATTGTGAGCTTCTGACTACGAATTTCCCGCAACATGGTAAGAGAGACAATATGGCTCGAATGTTTAATTAGCGCATTGCAGGCTCTGCGGGGATGGGGAGGGGCGGGGGAGGAGGGGCGGGGGGCGCGGGAGGTGTTATTCATTAAAATGTTTGCGGAAACTCGTTTAGCGCCGTTGCGGCGGGCGGCCGCCGCGCCACCCGCCCGCCTTGTGCTCAGGGCTGGCTAAACACAATTATACAAATCATCTACTTAAGTATATAAAGGTACAGGAGCTTTAGGCCTAAAACTCTTGTCTTAAATTATAGTTAGACATCAAATGTAACTCCAAAGAGGAAGGATAAAAAACCTGAAACTGGAAATGCATATCTATTAACTATGCTTGGTATTGGCCAAGCAACTAGCACTTTTGTAGGTATAAGTTTATTGCTGAGGGATTGACCAACAAAACGAGTTATTAACGCCATTGTCCCTGAGTGTGTATATTGAAGTGGCCCTTATTTAGGGTTCTATCTACTCTTCACAATTTAAGCCCTATGTCGCGATAGAGACGAGAGCCTATAATCAGGCTTTAAACCACCTGTTTTAAGGTCTTTACCATGAACTTAAAAGCAGAATATGTTACGTTATGAAAGCGAGACGCCACTACGTGCAGTGTAGTATAGCGTCCCGCTTCCACATCGAAAAATATACTGCTTAGAGTACATGGTAAGGCAGCTCACTATTTTGTATCTTTAACCTATACGGCCACAGACTAATTTAATAATCCTCAGATATATAAAATGAGGTTACACGAACTCTCTAATGAGCCGTGGGCCAGCCCTGACCGGTCTCGGCGGGTGCGACA
The DNA here is from genome assembly GCA_946251915.1 of Abrostola triplasia. Taxonomy (NCBI): domain Eukaryota; kingdom Metazoa; phylum Arthropoda; class Insecta; order Lepidoptera; family Noctuidae; genus Abrostola; species Abrostola triplasia. The sequence continues at coordinate 8,263,840 of OX276433.1, forward strand.
GGCGGGAACGTTCATTTACTCCTCGTAATCGCTGCTTCCGCTATCTACAACCCACTTAGCAGACTTAATTTTGCTCCCAACACAAACATATCGCTTAGTAGCTTTAGATCTTTTACATTACAACATTAAATGTGTTAGCTACATTAATCTTGCAAATTACTGTTACGTTTTGCGCCGGTTAAATATCTTTGAAGAGATTTGTAGGGTTACAGATTCCGGCTGAGTTTTATCTAGGAAATACTATTTAGATCCGAGCAATTATAATGGTTGAAGTTTGTCGGATTCCCTTCAGGATCATTAGGATGCTTCCAACATTGCTGGATACCGTTAGCTAGTTATGTTATAGAATTTATGTTTAGTTTAGTCTTAGATTCCACAAAGGGTATGTGAGTACGGGTACTGCATTATTAGGTATTTATTACTACAAACTTACCTAAGGGAATCGTTGCTACTAGATCTACTATCTGCGAGGTGGTAGTGTCTTCGCGATAGGAGACTGTTCTTGGCTTATCGAAACCCTTGCGTGCTATGGAAGAGATATTGCGCCGTTGGTTCTGCGCCAGATCTCTCTGGTAATGTCTTTACCCTCCCATCGGACTATAAGTGTGAAACAAAAGAAAGTGCGATTGCACGCACACTTTATGCACTACGAGTATATTATATAAAAACGTTTTTTCGGTCAGAAGGCTTATGGCTGCTATGTCCAAATTGACCCGAGGACCCAGGACCCCTTGCTAGCTTGGAACTCTACTTTCTCAATAAGGACTACTTACAACGAAGTGTGAAAGCAACTGCGTAGATACAGTAATATATGTATGGGACCTATATTATTGTAACTGTTTACTAGACTACACTCTACAGAGGTGGACACATTGACAGTTTAGGATAATACGAAGAGTTCGCAATATTGTGACAGTAGCTATGTATCAGTACTGCAACTGTGAGTAATATAATTGAAACAGGCGCTTTATTACATTAGTGGCCCTCATATTATAATTAAAGACTTAATTAGATCAGACTACCAGCTGCCAGTTATCAGTTATTATTTAAGAAAAAAATACAATTTAAATCATGGTCTAAGTGATAACCGTTATTGTCGTTTGCATGTCTAAGAATAGAGAGGTCAATTGACTTAATACAGGGTTCAGTTAATGCCGGTATGATCCTCGTTTATGAATAAGATTTACCTAAAGTATTATATTTAGTTGCCCGTCTTGCGTTCTAGGTCTAAAACAACATAAAAATTTGGGGATACCTTGCAATATGCCAAAGAATTGGAAACCAAAATAAAATCGTAACAAATGTGTATTAGGGCGAGTTGACAGGACAAGTTCGTGAATACCAGAATCCACCTAAATACCAGAAAACCAAACAAAATTTGGGACTTCATTAATAATCAAACAGTGATTCATTCTTGTAAAATTGTAACAAACACATACGAAATGTCAAGATATTTGCTCATACCACATGTTATTCAAATTAAGAACAAGCAAGAAACTCCTGGAAACTCAAAGGTTACTTCTTCCAAACAGGTTTATGTTTTAACGAAGAATGATTAAAAAAATATTTCCTTTAAGCTTAGATGTACTTTTAAACAATAATTAAGATAGTTTTATACATTTCCATCAAACCTTCTGATTACCTTTGATAACTCTTCTTCATATTAAATATTGAAGAAAGACATATAACTAAAAAAATGGTTATGAAGTCCCTTGAGGTTAAGTCTCTGAAAATTGATTTATTTATTTGGAGAAACAAAAGTCTTAAGTATAGTCCATATCCGCATTTTACTCTTTTTTCATACACATAGGTATACCCTTTTTTCTTATACACACAGCACGTTTAAAAAGGTCAGGTATATCTATTAGAATATCAACATCAAATGGAATAAAATCAATTGCATTTTAATAAGCTCTAATAAAAAACGTTTACTAGTATAAAAGACGGATCATAGAACTGTTAACTTAACTAATTCTCTGTTTGCCTATAATGGTTTATAAGAAGAGTAATATCATCTTTACTTTTTCGTCATACTTAATACATCTTTAAGTTTAGTAACTTAATGATAGAGTACTCTATCTTACTAACTATTTTTTAGAAAATAACTGCCCTAACCTGATACACCAATTACTTAGACATTCATATATTAATAATGAGGACAATAGAAGACCTCAATTTTGATTTAAAGAAAATAAGTCTTCATCTAAAATATCGCTCTTTAAATAATCTAATGAGAAGTTTTAATAAAGCCGTCATTCACCGTAATAAATATTTCATTAACAGCTCCACACCAAAGTTGATCGCATTTATACAACATTTATATTTACAAATACGCCATAACTTAATCTACACCTATTAAATACAACCCCCACTGTGCAATCTCATTGGCTGAATTTTCCAACCCCTGAAGTAGTCTGCCAATCACGTGCTGTCTTTCTGTATCGAGGGGGTGGAGTCAGGGTGGTTTTCATACTGAGATTTTCGCAAATTCAACAGTAGTGTTCGGGTGATCTCCGATAGGAGACTTCTGTCTCCAACCGAAAGTTTAGTGCGGTATTCGCAGACGATAACTTTTTGCAACTTTGTGTTTGTGGAACTATCGCATTTAAATAAATATAACTGAATTATTTTTGTGGTTAATTAATTTTTAAAGACTATTAATGATGCAGGCAACGTAAACTGTAATTTGAACAAACAAAATGTGAATTACGCCTTCAGATTTTGAACGCTTCTTTGCAGCAATGTAAACGAGAAAAATCTATTCTTCTCATACATACACAATTCAATGGCTGACATGCCAAACTAAAAATAACTGAATATTGTGAGCAACATTGACTAAAAGTTACAAATCGAAGAAAAAGAAGACCGAAGATAGACAATAGAATGGCTGGTCCTTACCTATCACCATTGCCAGGCGACCTGCTGACGGAGTACATGTTCGGGCGTCGTCGGCAGCGGCGGAACCGGACGACGTTCACGCCGCAGCAGCTGAGCGAGCTGGAGTCCTTGTTCCAGAAGACTCACTACCCCGATGTGTTCCTTCGAGAGGAGGTCGCGTTGAGGATCAGCCTCTCCGAGGCTAGAGTGCAAGTAGGTAGCAAAACTTCTTGTTGTTAACGTCTTTGATGGCGATATTTGTAGAATGTTCACTTTAGGACAAGAAGTCTCTCTGACGCGTAAGAATTTAAGGTAGTGTTTTTTATTTATTTCGATGAAAAAATAACGGCTACAAAAATTAGAGAAGTGGCTACAAACCCAACCTGGGTTTGTGATGCACTCACCAGCAGCAATACATAAGATGACAAACGACTTCTTCCAGAACTTAGTAGAACTAGTGTTTATTTTACAGATTCCAAAATTATTGTAGCGTGCCTACAAATTGGTATGAAGTATTTGTAGAGAATGTTCACTTTGAGAAGCGTAAGATATTTTTAGGAAGTTTTGTAAAATTCGTATAAATTAAGTCAAGGAATTAAATGACTGCTTTGAAAATAATTTAAGATTTAATAAGATTTGACTGCAGATCATTTGTAGTGTGTTAGGAATCAATTCAAAACCGAATGATTAATCAATTTCTATGCAACAAAATTAAACTATAGTGATAATAACTTTGATGAAGCATTGTTGATGATACTATAATCATCACATAAGGGATACTGTGTCAGTAGTTGGAATTTTTGATATTTTAATCTCTAGGTCCTGAACATGAACACTGATTTTTGTATCGCGTATCGACGACACGAATTGTCAACAAGCCTGTTAGTTTTTGAAGGTGTTGGTAATTTTATCGTTGACTATCACAAGTATTGGTGTAATGTTAAAAATACTCTTCATATTACAATGGTGACAATCTCATGTGCAAAGAATTCTAAAGCTTAGATTCAGATGCTTCGGGTTGAGATAGCTCTTTAATTGTTGCGCGTTGTTCGACGAAAATCACATTGCAAACATTTTAAATAACCTAAAATACTCTACCTGTTTATGTATCATGATTCTCAATGGCTATTATAATTATCTATTCCAGTCACATCACATCCTTGACTTTAGTCGTTACAATATACCTACTTAAATGGGTTTGTAGGGAACAATGAATTAGATAAATCGGCATCTTTTCTTAAGGTATTTGCAGTCTAGCCGTAAAATTCAGTTCATCAAGTTCAAGATGAATTGCATCAGATATTTAATAAAGGACGCGGAAAAAATATTTCACGGAGATATTTTACTAGAATCATTAGATATCGGTGGAGTTTCGAGTGTAATTTCAACTGTATTTTCAACATGCGTAAAAACCCGTGGGTTGTAAGTGTAGGGTGGGTTTCACGATGCGATTATTTTTTAATTTGCTATATTGTAGTCTATAGATGGAGAATTACAAAAGCCAGTTAGTCACACGGGGTGAATAGGTAATACAGTGTTGAATAGAATCAAGAATTTTCTTAGGATTAAATGCATCGAGTGAATATAGAGAGACAAATTATAAGACATCTTTTAATTTTATCATAGTCATAAATCTAGAATATTCGAAGGTAATATCTAAGTTAAATATTATACATACGTTATATATTTTTTTTAATCCCCAAGTTTTATCTTTATTCACCCCGCGTTCCCCCTTTTGACTACCTACTCATTCAGTATATTGGTATATGTGGATTTCGCTTTTCCGTTTACGGCTTTGTTAGCACAGACAGTTACTTGAATCTTAGTGTACCAAGGCATTAAAAAAGTAGTTCTAAACGTTTTCACTGTTTCTATCGCCTCATTATTAATATTTTGTTTGAATACTTACTCCTCCTCCTCTTTGGATTCTTTTTTGATTATATTTCTGTAATCTCACCTTGGAAACAATCTAAAATAATTTACTTACAATTTGTAATGGCTGTCTTACAAAGGGTAATTAATCTTAATTATCGTGTGCTCTTTTATGATCGAAAATAGAAATTTCCAATCAATCTCTACTGTGCTCTCTCTTTTTTGTGATTGCGAACAATAATTTTCAAATTCTGATTTTTTGCTTTAAGTACAAATGTATATTTTATAAAAAGCAAAAAAGGAAGTGTTTGCAACTGTTTTAGTCCGGATTGTTCTTTAAATACTGTGATCTCTGAGGCTATCAGGATATTTTTTAATGTCCAAGTAGTATTGGTGTTTACTGCAATGTTTCTACGAAACCCTGGATTGGCAACCACAAATTAAAGTATAGATATTCATTACTATTGAATCCCATAGGAATACTCATGTTTTTTTCGGGGATATCCGACTAGCCGAGCCAAAAGTGTCACTAGCTCAATAAGGGCTCTGTTTCAGTACAAAACTAGTCCAGCATTCCCCAAAAACAGGTACTTTAGTACAATCTGATTAAATAATACGGATACCAATGACGAAAGTTCTATCAGTAACATTTTAGGGTTGCACTGTTATTTTAGAACGGGTAATTCTTTTACTGTTGTAGAAAGAGAAATGGAAATATTAGGTAATACAGTAGCATATTGTCCTTTATAGCAGCGGCAGTGCCTTGATATGGAGTCACCCCGCTTAGTATGCACAGGTTTTAGAAATTGAGCTTTTTTCATATGGACACTACAATACGTCGTCCTTAGAAAATTATGCTTTAATTTGTGTATTATCAGCAACAGATTTTTTTTAATCGCGTCTTCTCCGGGTTCAACTGTATATACGTAGCCTATGTCTGTCTATAGGGCATAAGCCATCATTATATAAAATTTTAACACGATAGGTGCGGTAATTTAGCCGTGAAGGGGTATCAGGCAAGGCTTACTTTATAGGACCCCGTGCTCACCCAAGACCAGAACCATCATGGATTTAAGACATGCTTGCGTGAAACTTATACTTAAGTATACCAACCTCGTAAACCAGACGATGAACCGATCGGCAATGCAGCTATCAGTATAAATTATAAAAAATAAACACGTTCCAAATACTTTATGTGCTTCGTCACAGCAAATAAGATTATGAGGCAAGATAAGATTTTAGTGATAACCGTAATACACTACTTTTTACTATCTATCATATATCAGTTGGTGTCAGCATGTATTAAATAGCGATAGTAACTAATAATGAAATTTACCCATCTCGCAACTAGATGTCATACATTATCCTCTTCATCAACCGAACATCTTTTAATATTATTGCCAAACTGCTCTGGTACTGTCTACTAGACATTGGTCATATTTCACAATCGACAGTTAGAAAAATGAAAGCCGAAATAATTGTGAAATAGGTACTTCGAATTGTTGCACGGCATAACCGATTCATATTTAAGTTGGTGCTGAAGTAGGTATTTCGTTTATTGATAGATGGATAGAATATGCTTAATTGTACACCAATATTGTTATATAGGTACCTACAAAATAATGTAGATATACATTATTGTTTTAAAGGCTACAATGGCGATCTTTTCGCTACGAACGACTCTGCTAAGAAACCTAACTAACATTAATAAGAATACTGTTGTTTAATTTGTGTTTATTTGGGACAGGTGTGGTTCCAGAACCGTCGAGCGAAGTGGCGCAAGCAGGCGCGTCTGCAGCTCCTGCAGGACGCATGGCGAATGAGGTGCCTCGGGCTTGGGACACCACCGCTGCCTTTAGGTACCAATAGACTTTGCTTAGTGACTTGTGGCAAGAGGTCGTTAACTATTAATTTTCTACTTACGTAGATTATTCGTTGGCTGTTTTCGGTTTTGTCGCGATACCTCTTTTATCTGCTTTATTGAAGGATCCCACCACAATAGATTATTATGTTTACATCATTTAGATTAATAATCTATATAATTATGGTTACCCAATTATTAATCTTTTATTTTTATTTACACTGTGTTTAACATTTTCAGGGCACTCCAAACCGGATTCTTCGCCAGAAGGGCCAGAGTCACCAACCGATAAAGACTCGCCTGAGCCACCTGGAGCTTTAGAGAACCGTGACTTAAAGTCTCCTCGCCAGGACCCTTACCTCCATAACACTTACATGGAGCCCTTACAGTCGGTCACTCCAAACGTACACGACCTTCCACCGATGCCAAATACCAACGACGAAGGCAGAATGATGCAACAACCATTCGGATTCCCACCCTTACTTATGACCCAGCAAATGGATAACGAGATAGTCCCGACTGATTTGCGGGTGATGTCCAAACCTAATCCCTGCGCGTGTGGCACTTCTGTCCAAGACATTGATCAACCACAAAACCTCGCGTACAGACCCCCAAGACGCGACAAGGAGGCCAGTGATAGTGATACTGACACTGAAATAGATCTCACGTCGCATTCCAAAGACGATGATATAAGGGAATCAGACCGACTGGCCAGTAGGATCGCGACCAGTATCTTCAGAAGCGACACCGTACTGCACGATATGATGCCTAATGATCTCAGTTTAGGAGCAAAGAATGGTAATGATAGGGTTAGAAATAATGTTTCGATCTAAGTGGATGCAATTTAATGGATAAATACGATCTATCTTTAAATCGAAAAATCTTGTTTTCTATTTAAAATAAAATTTCACAGAAACCTTTAGTTCAAAAGATTAATTTTTTTCTAGTAAATGATCTACAAAGGCAACTAAAATGATCCCAAATAGTAACTCATTAAAAACAATAAATAATTATTAGCTTTCGATACGTGTTTATTAATGTTCTTAATTTAATATTTATGTATTTAGCTTTAGAAGTCAATGTGATTTTGTTCTAGTCAATGTTATCTACTGTAATTATAAGCTATCTTTTTGTAGACTATATTTAAATTAGAATTTGTGTAGAGAATGTAAAACAAAAGAGGTTATGTAAAATCATTATTTCAAAATTAGTGTTAGTCATAAAATGTGCATTAGACCTAACATTTGTTACCTAACTTTAAGCACTGTATATAGTTTTTCAAATAGATAATTAAACTAATTACTAATGAACTTAAAGTTGAAATTAGCAATCAAAAATATTGTTTTTCTTTTCCACGACATTTGAAATACATGGGTATGGTAGACTAAATTGTTTAAAATATTATCTAATGTGGAGTATATAATAATATACTTTACCACTCTACAGGACATGTAAACAACTGACAATAATAGTAATCTGTTGGCTAAGAATTTATTTTGTTTATTTGCGGTTCATATATTTACGTTTAACGATGAAAATTTATCTAAAATACAATCATATGGCCCTTTTACGATTTGTACTATTTCTACATTCCATCATTTTTGTGAAAATCTAAACAATTTATTATTATTCTTAGATTACGTTTTTTAAATCATAAATCGGAGTCAATACACTGTAGCATTAAGTTAATTATAAAAAAAAATACTCAAGTTTAATTAGTATTAGATATCTAAATTATTAATTAAATTATCACAATAAAATCTGTATATTTCAGAATGTCTCGTGTTCGTTCATTATTTATGTCAAGATTATTTGTGTCTTGTAGGAATATTTACTGATGGTAACACAAGGTAACGAGGCTTGACTTGGTGATATTGCCGACTTAACACAAAGCGGTTTACTTTTAAACAGTAATTTTGTAATACTTGGCTTAGTAAAAAATTAAATATTAAGAAGCCGAGAAAAAGATGAGCATTTTCGGGATATAATGGATGATAATCGCGTGCACCCACTTTGTCATCCACCGAATCTCTCATTTATTGGGTACCTTACCAGATACCACCGGTAGAAGACCTAAATACAACTGGCGGGACGATCCGCCTTCCAGAATAAGGAGATTTTGAATCTCCAAGTAGAATTCACACTGTTAACTTAGTACCTACGTCACTGAAATAAAGTTGCTTAAGATAATCTCGGGCCCAGACGATTGAGACCAATGCGGCCTGCATACGCGGGTTATCTGCACTTGGTGTCGTGCTGCGCGCACCAGGTGGGCCCGAGCGCGTCGGGGCGCAGGCCGCGCGCCAGCAGGCGGCCTCGCTGGCGCTGCAGCCTGGCCTCCGCCGCGTACACGCTATCCAGCGGGTCCGCCCACAGCCGCTCCGCCACCGCCGCCGCGCGCGGCCACACGCGCGTGTCTGCACACACATCATAAACTCATACACTCCTAACCAACTTCAGAGGTTTTCGGATATAATCAGATATACCTTTGCCGGACATACACAGTAATATTGCCTGTTATATTGAAGGCAGAGATTGTACGAGATTATATAATCTAAGTATAACGACAGCTCTGAAAGCGTCAACACAAACCTAATCCGTGTTCATCTAAGTATTCTGTCCACATGGCCACCTCACCACCTAGCACGTTGTCATCCCTCGGCAGGGTGTGTGTGTACATCGTTTTCCAGTCGGAGTAATTTGTGCCGCCCCAGAAGCCACGGTCCAGGTACCATATGTTCTTAGGAACAGACACAGTGCGATAGCCTATTTTGATAAGCTGTTGTAGTAGAGAACTACTGGACGGCTCCCAAACTTGTATCACGTATCTAAAAGAAACGATATCAATACATTAATTCCGTCTTTCATGACTACACGTTACATTCCAAAAATCTGCAGATATACATGATCCATACACTATCCATGTTATTAAAGTCTTCTGAAATCAGCTCTCCTACGTATTATGTAATTTTTAAAGAATAATATGTGTTATTGTATAACCTCGATATGTCCCTAGTCTTACGATCGTCCATTAAAACTTACTATTACCATAAGTCTTGTTCATTATCTAAACTAAAACAACCGACGAGTGCAAGAAACGAATTATAGTTATGGTTTTATTTTCAAAACTAATGACGCAAAATTCAATTTAAAGCGCGGATTTTGTTACTCATTATGTTGTTACTCACCTAGACTTACATAAATGCATCTTAATTCTGTCCGGCTGCGTGAGTTCTGAGGACCACAACATAACAGGTTGTTTTGGTGTGCCGTTCGCTGCCTCCAACTCTTCGTCCCACGCTTCGAGGGCATACTTTTGGAATTCTGCCCAAAGCTCCATAAAACCGTTCTTGTTAAGCTCATAATTCCGCTTGATCATGTAGTTAATTATCTCGTTTGTTGAATTCCAGCATTCAATCTTTACCTTCAAATATAAGAAATTGTTGTTTTGGAGACGAGTATTCAGTTTGAGTATTATGACTTCAAGGTTTTGAAGAATCAAGTCAATCCACTCAATAAACCCTATTTGTACAGTAAGTTAAGTTCAGATGGTGGCTACCTCGTCGCCTCCCATGTGCAGCAGCGCGGGCTGCAGCAGAGTCTCGGCGACGTCCCGGTAGAGGTCGCGTAGAACTGCGTACATGATGGGGTTGGCCGGGTTCAGCTGCCCACAAGGAGGCTCCACACAGAGTTTACGCCACGGCCACTGGTTTACACAAACTGCCAAATCTCCTAAACCATACTCCTAAAAAAAATATTAATATTCCTTAACAAAAATGCATATGGTCCAATGCATAACCAAAGATCTGATAACGAAGATGTAACTATTTGGCATTATCATAGGGTAAAATGTCTCATAAATTAATTATAATTAATCCTTACCTTTCCCCACTGCCAGCCGTTCCCGGCATGCGCGGGCGCGTCGATCTCGATCACAACGCGCACACCGCGCACTTGTGCGTATTTGATTAACTCTTTTACTTCCTCCGTCTTGTATATCTCCTTATCGGAGTAGGCACCGTATCTATAACATTTTTGTTGATCAGTTCGTAGCCTTTTAATTTAAATCACAATTATAACCAAACCCAACGCCGTATACCTGGTAAATTGAGGTACTCGACTTGACTCCAGAGGAAAACTGTGTGAGTCAGTCACGTGCCAGTGAAAAACATTCATTTTGCTGGCCGCCATACCGTCAATAGTTCTCTTTATATCTTCCACAGGTATGAAATGCCTGCTTGAGTCTAGAAGTAGACCTCGGTGCTTGTAAGCTGGGCGATCTTGTATCCTAGCGGCCGCCACTATTTGAAGACCACATTTCTTTGAATCGGAGAAGTCAGATCTGTCTGCTGCTACCAATTGTGTGAATGTTTCTAACGCGTGCCTGGCTCCGTATACAGTTGTAGAGTATATGTGGACTAATATCTGCTTATCTGAAGAAGAATATAGGTAATTATTTTTAGTTAAATAGGTAACTAACAGAACTTTTTAGAGCTACTCAAATAGAGATTGTATGTGTGTCATTTGTTATCTTAATATTTAAGGATTTAAAAGCGCTAGTTATCAGTACTTTTAATAAGGCTGTGATTGCTATTGGTAACATTGTTTAACTATGAAACTAAGGAAACGTTGTTATATAAGACACCAAGGTTAATCAAATAAATCGTGTATATAGACCGATTAACCTTTAGGATGAACATCAAGCATGTATTCTTCATTGGTATCCCAGCTCAGGTCCATGTTTGCAGTCTTTACGTTCAGGTAGACTGTGACGGGTGTCTCTACCAGCTCCGTAACCGTCCCGCCGCACTCAGCCAGCAAGTTGGCGCTGACTAGTTTTGTCATATTTGCAAGAAGTGCGCGGGTTTTTTCTGGCAACGCTAATTTAATTGCGAACCTATTTAAAAAGTCCATGTTATTCAAACAACTAAGAACAGATAAAAAAGTGCAGAAAATAAAGTTCAGCCGCAATGGTTTTATATGACGTGAATAGTCAGTAGCCAATCAACGTGGCATGTTAAGATTAGGCTGGTTAGTTTATGTGAACACTGCTAATCTCTTTTTCATAAACATAACATAACATCACGCCTGTATTCCCCGAAGGGGTAGGCAGAGGTGTACACGTTTTTAGGTTCCTTTTTCATTACCGATAATAACAATATACTACTTCCACACGTCATCTAAATGTAGTGTAACAAGTAGTAACGGGTAGTATGACCGTTTGACTGCCATGTTAGACGTAAGTTCAAACCCCGGCACGCAGCTATGTCTTTTCGAATACATGTGCAAATAATAAATTACTTATCTGTTGCTAAAAACGATAAAGAAAACATCGTGAGGAAACCAGCACACCTGAAAGATTTTTCAACGGTATGTAACGCCATGTCAGAGGCCTACAGGCGGTTTAAACTCTGACACCAGTTCATCAACCATACGATAACAAGAAGAAGTGTAACATTACCTACAATAGTTTTATAAGATCGAATGTTGTGAAGGCAACATAAATTGAGAATGACCAATCAATAACAACGACAATCGTTTGAAATAGGTATTCACGAGTTCAATATTCCATTATTAATATAACAAGATTGTCATATCAATGCCTATTGTTGTAGCTTGTTTGTTAATTGCTCGATGCATGAAAACTCCGGAGATTTGTCACAAAACATGGTAAAGTGTGCCTAGACTGCACAGCGATAAAATCTTTACCTACACAAAAAAGGCTAACCGCTTTTAAAGTGCTAAATTGAATGCTACATGGGCCTAGTTTATGACATTATTCGTTGTTCAAAAAAAAGCCCAGTCTTCAATTGTCCGGACATCAACTGTATAATGTGTATACTATCTAATTATAGTAGTCTGTACAGCAGTGTGTGTACGGGTAATGAAGCATGTAATTATATTTTTCTGTTGTTCGATATGTTCGGGATACCACCGCGTGTGCACCCACATACCTGAGGTAGTTGGGGTGCATGCCGACCGTCTGCGTGCTGATCGCCGCCCTGACCGGCCGGGGCCACAGCCCGCCGAACTTGCCGCACACAGTCCTGCACACATCGAGGCTCCCGAACAGCAGGCTGCTGGTGTTGCCCCACGTGGGCTGCGGGTACTTCGTGCGCTGGCAGCCCTCGTCCGGCACGCACTTGTACATCCATGTCGGCCTACTAAATCGAAAATTGTATAGCCTTTAATATGGGTAAAGTTTTATTTATTAAATAACTATATTAATTATATTATTACACCTTGTAGTATATAAAAAATCTGTTTACTTATAAACATTTTTGAACTAATTACGTACATATTCAAATTGAACGAAAGTACCTAAGGGTATTTGACAATGTTCTATAATAATATATTTATTTGCTTGAAACACGGTACATAAAGTTGTTATATTTTGATAAATTATTATTTCAATGTATGCATAGATTATTATATATGTACATCGTTAGATTATATTGTTATATTAATACACACAGCCAAATATTTTTTAATAACTGTAAAACGGTAACAGGCAGCTCACAAAGGTTCAATATTCTTATGTGATTATATTTGAACAGTTAGAAATAGTAAGTCGGCACTCACTTATACACATAGGGCACTACATCTTCAACATTATTTTCTTGCGCGCACTGCACTAGGTGAGCTGCTAGAGTGGCCAGCAGGACCCACCGACTGGCCATGACTGCGTGGACAACACAAACAAACACAGTTACGTAACGCACAAGTAAAGTCTTTGTTCACAAACGCCATTCAAAGAGATCTAAACAAACGTACAAAAGTACGCACACAATATTTCTATTTTTCAAGAACATAAACAGATGAGTCATTTAGTTTGACGTAGGATTACTTTTCTAAGATACACAATATTCTAACTCTTCTTAATAACAAAGTAGCATTCTTCGCTAGGTCTAGTAGGACAGATAGATGCATTTCTTTTAGCCTGTTCCGTCTCACTTCTGGGCACACTACTCAACTAGTACCCCTCTACCACTGCTTGGCGCTAGTCTCTGTAGTATGTATCTTGTTTGTCTCGACGTCTTCTTAACCTGCAGTGAAGGTATATTTGGTAACATAAAAAAACAAATAGAAATAACTATATTGTGTTTTGTTTATAGTACTTATTATTCGACTAAATAGAAATCAATCTATACTCACGTAAAATTTGTAATAATTTGTGTTCTAAACATAGTAACAATTTGACAGTGAAATTATAACGAGTTACAAAGGTAAGGTAAAAATTATAACACGACATGCTATATCAATTAGAAAAGCTGTGACCCAGGTTAGTAAAGGTCGCAGGGTGGAATCCAGCTCGTGTCTATCATTTTTCAAACTTTATTAATTAAAACGCTACTGATGTGTCTAATTTAAACATTTAGGAATCTCTTATTATTGTAACGTATGTATTCTATGTAAAAGACTAACCTTAGGAGTTTCTTGCCGGATCTTCTCCATAGAAATTACCTTTTCAGAACCCAGCGACTATGTACGTGGATTTTAATTAACATAAAATAAAATCATTAAAAATAAATTTTATTTGAATGTGAAAATGAACCCTATAGACCTTTTTAACTAAAATCTGTGGTTTGGTCCCAGGACTACATCTTCAACAACCACTACTATTTCAGATTAGTATACTGCATTAGTAATTATTGACGATAGATATCGCGTGCCGTCTAACGGAACAGGCACAGATACAACGATGGATTCTGTCGGAACTATACGCCTCACTTGGAAACTTCCGAACGGCGACAGTATGTTTGTTTATTCAGTCAATCAAATATATTTTAATATTTTTGTTTCACTTAAACTACTTTCTACACTGCTGTTTGGTAGAGGATAACTATAAATATAACAAATAACTAAAAAATGCATTTTATTTACACATAATAACAGAAAAATAATAAACTTCACCTATAAAATACATCGCTAAATAAATTAAGATAATGCTTAAAATGCTACGCTTATTTGGGGGGTATGACGTCACTCCTGAGCACTTATTGTCATGCTGCGCGCACCAGGTGGGCCCAAGCGCATCGGGGCGCAGGCCGCGTGCCTGCAGACGGCCACGCTGGCGCTCCAGCCTGGCCTCCGCCGTATTCACGCTGGCCGGCGGGTCCGCCCACAACCGCTCCGCCGCCGCCGCCGCTCGCGGCCACACGCGCGTGTCTGCACACACAGGACTTACTAGCTAATAGTACTACCATACTACTGAAAACTGACTTGATCTCTCTCTTTTCTTTCCTATGAAACGGAAAGACCTTAGATAGTAGTCTCGTCTGCTTTGCCTCACCTAATCCCTGTTCATCCAAATATTCTGTCCACATGGCGACCTCCCCACCTAAGACGTTTACATCCCTTGGCATCATGTATGCATACATCTTCCTCCAATCGGAATATTCGGTATGGCCCCAAAAGCCGTGGTCCAGGTACCAGATGTCGTTTGGAACAGACACGGTGCGGTAACCTTGTCTGGTGAGCTGTCCAAGAAGAAGACTTTTGGCCCGCTCCCATACTTGAATTACGTACCTGGACAAGCAACAAATTAAACTAAATGTTAAACTGCAACAATGAATGTTGACTGGTAAAAACGAAACATCATCTAAATAAATGGCTTAGCTACGAGAATAACCGCTTCTAATAAACGTAACCTACGGCTATGTCAAACTAGCAACCACAGAAATTAATAATATGCCTAGCTTTACCTACCTCTAAGACCAAAATTGTCTAATCTTCTTCTTCTTGTCGTATGGTTGATGAACAACCTGGTTTCAGAATTTAAACCGCGTGTAGGCCTCTAACATGACTTTGCACACCGTTGAAAAATCTCTCAGGTGTGCCGGTTTCCTCACGATGTTTTCCTTCGCCGTTTTTAGCAACTGACAACTTATTATTTATAGTACGCACATGAATTCAAAAAGACATTGGTCCATGCCGGGTACCGAATTTGAACTTGCAACTCGTCTATCAGTGGCTTATTAACCTGTCTAATAACACCCAGTGTCCCATGTGGAGCCAGGCCAGAGTGGCATCTTTCCATTTCATCCCGTTGGGTGACGTAGGAAGCGACTAAGGGAATATTCAGAAGATGGGCAGCAGCGTCTGGAGTTACTTTCCCACCAATGCTGCGGTTCACAAGCCGCTTGCCAAACGTCGGGATTATGGCAGAATTTGTATAAACTATATACTAACCTTTCATGAAGATAATAATATACAAACATTTCTAAATGAGCTAAGTCACCTATCTTTACTTAGATACTTCTTAATCCTATGGGGCTGCGTGAGTTCTGAAGACCAAAGCATAACAGGTTGTTTTTGTGTGCCGTTCGCTGCCTTCAACTCTTCGTCCCACACTGCGAGAGCCTTATTGTGGAATTCTGCCCAAAGACTAATGAAACCATTCTCGTTAAGCTTATAATGCTGACTTTCCATGTAGTTAGTTATCTCTTTGGTTGACCTCCAACACTCGATGGATACCTTCAAATAAAAAAAATTTGGAGCTGTGTATTCAGTTTCAGTATCTCATTTAGCCTACAACGTTTTTCGGAGTCCAGTATGTAACAGCTTAATAAAAACTTTGAACACAATATCGGAACTGCAGTATTTGTGAATGCTTAATTTAAAACTCAACCATGTGTCTATAATTATTTTTTACAGATTAATAATTAATTCTTCAAGTTCTTCAAGTTATTAACACGAAGTAAGTGATGTATAAATAGTGGCTACCTCGTCACCTCCCATGTGCAGCAGCGCGGGCTGCAGCAGAGTCTCGGCGATGTCCCGGTAGAGGTCGTGTAGCACGCGATACACGGCGGGGTTGGCCGGGTTCAGCTGCCCACAAGGAGGCTCCATGCAGAATTTACGCCACGGCCAATGGTTTACACACACCGCCAAGTCTCCTAAACCATACTCCTGGAAATATGATATTTAATTGATGCGCAATAATGGTCTCTGGTAATTCACTTTAAAGATTTTTATTTAAGAATAAACCATATTATATAATACGTATAACCAGTCATTTGATGACTAAAATAAAACATGAGGTATAGGTACCTTTCCCCATTGCCAGCCGTTCCCAGCATGCGCGGGCGCGTCGATCTCGATCACAACGCGCACACCGCGCACTTGTGCGTACTTAATTAACCCTCTAACTTCTTCTATCGAGTATATCTCCTTGGCGGAGTAGGCACCGTACCTAGAAGAATATCGAGAAAAAGCTTAAGAAAAAAATGGACCTCGTACTGGAAAGAATGAATGTATGTAGAAGTAAGAACTTTTAATGGCAACCATCCATTAACGTCGAATTCCACTGCTTACCTTGTAAACTGAGGTACTCGAGCTGACTCCAGCGGAAAACTGTGTGAGTCAGTCACGTGCCAGTGGAAAACATTCATTTTGCTGGCCGCCATACCGTCAATAGTTCTCTTTATATCCTTCACAGGTATGAAATGCCTGCTAGAGTCCAAAAGTAGACCTCGGTGCTTGTAAACTGGACGATCGTGGATCTTAGCGCCCGTCACTATTTGGAGACCACACTTCTTTTGGTCTGAGAATTCAGATCTATCTGCTGCTACCAATTGTGTGAATGTTTCTAAAGCGTGCCTGACTCCATATACAGTCTCAGCGTATATTTGCACTGTTATTTGGCGACCTGAACAATAACATTTTTATGCGTCTTTTGTGGAGCTAAAAGCCAGTAGACCTGTCTAGCACTTTCTCTTTTATCTTGATTTACAAATATCAAAGACAAACCTGTACTTTGAAGTTGGAGCATGTATTCTTCATTAGTCTCCCAACTCAGAGTCATGTCTGCAGTCTTCACGTTCAGGTAGACTATAACGGGTGTGGCTACTAGCTTTGTGACCTTGCCGCCGCACTCAGCAAGTAAGTTGGTGGCCACTGACTTTGTCATATCTACAAGAAGCTCCCGGGTTTCTGCCGGCACGTTTGCTACGATAAACCTATGGACAAAATCAATCTTATTGCAAAAGAAGAAAATATTTTACTTATTCCATTTGTAGAACACACAAAAATATGTAAGTGCACAATACTTGTTCCATATACGTCAATCGCTGATCGATACGTCGACGTCGCGTCGCAGTTGTACCTACTAACTCGGCACATAGCCCACCTTCATAGTTCCACATACCTGAGATAGTTGGGGTGCATGCCGACCGTCTGCGTGCTGATCTCCGCCGTGACCGGCCGGGGCCACAGGCCGCCGAACTTGCCGCACACAGTCCTACACACATCGAGGCTCCCGAACAGCAGGCCGGTGATGTTGCTCCTTGTGGACTGTCGAGAATCTATTCGCTGACAACCGTCGTCTGGCACGCAATTGTAAATCCATGTCGGCCTACCAGATGATTATAATTACTGTAATTCATATGCCAAAAAAAAAGACTGCCTCGTTGGTCTAGTGGTTGCTAAACGCTACTGCTGAGCATGAGGTCCTGGGTTCGAATCCCGAGTCGGGCAGTGTTACTGGGTTTTTCCATTAGGTAATTCTCAGTAACAGCACGGAGTCTGGATTTGTGCCCGGTTGATGGCAATAGGCTCGCCCCCTATTACATTGGGACCTAAAACGTAACTGGCGAAATATGGGTGTACTATATGTGCACCTCTGCCTACCCCTTCGGGGAATACAGGCGTAATGTTATGTCATATAATTAATAGTAAAAAATAAAATTCAAAGTTTAGCTTCTTACTCATACTCATGAGACACATTATTTTCTTTTGTACACTGCACTAAGTGAACTGCTAGGATGGCTAGCAGGACCCATCGACTTGCCATGACTGCCTTCTTCTGCTTATGTTCTCTAACAAACAGAAACGGTTACATACTTACAAACGTTTAAAAGAAAGTCTTTTGAAATTAAGATGTAACTATGACTTTTCTATGATTCAAAATGGTACATTTGTTTTCATTTCAGTAACTGTCGCTTCCATGTCCATATCAGTTGATGAGAGAAATTGTGTGGTGCACAGAACAAGCACTGATACACCACATAAAACGCCAGTCTTAGTGCTGATTTTTGTTATTCACAATGGTTCCTCTTCTTCTTTTCGTGTTGACAGTATTATAAACAGTTAATCTATTTGCGCCCAGTAATAAGCTACGTTTACAGCAACAGAATGATTCGTAATTGCATAGGAACCTAAAATCGACCACCCAAAATTTGACATACTCAATTAAGATAAAATAATCACCATATCAAAAATATAAATTCCGATTATATAGAACTCCGAATTTAAACTTGCAACTACGCTTTTTAGTATTAACGCTACATACATACTTATTAAACTATCTCAGTTCTAACATATCCCGAAAACCAAGCACACACTCTGCTATATATCCAGTAAGTGCAAAGTATTAAAAAGCGATGGGTTGCTGTCAACTAGTTTTATATACACTTACCGTATTTGAATTATCATTAATTATAATATTTACAGTTTTATATACAGTAGGTATATGAAAGTAAATTAAACTGAAACCATGTAGGTAATATAAAAGTAACACAATCACATCGAAATTTGGCTAGGACAGACTTCATTATTTGCTTCACACATGGCCAATCTTAAGACACCATTAACTACTGCTTTATCGAGCAATTTCAGTGATCTTAATGCAAATTCAATACTTATTTTAAAATATTAAACGAAGTAATAAAACATAATTTTATAATTCACTACTTACATCAACGTCACAGATTGTTAGCGTCAAACTGACAATCACATTCCGTTATGTATTTGGCGCTTAGACTATAGCATCCAAATAGGTTTCATACACGAGATTCATTATGGAGACACACGGACCGACGGACGGACGGACACTGGACTGCGGAATCTTAGGAATAGGATCCCGGTTTACCCTTTGGGTACGGAACCCTAAAAAAGCTCATGCTCATAGCTCAGCTCAAGAATGAGCTAAGCAATGAAACTCCTTAAAAGGAAGTAGGAAATTACCCGCTATTTTAGTCATTCACTGGTGTTGTTACCAATTACTGGTGTAAAAATGCTCTGGCGATAAATTGAGTCTATGTTAGCTAAGGAAGAATGCATTATCGCGTAAATAAACCTATATAGCACTGCACGACCCGGGAATCTAACCCAGGACCTCACGCTGTTACTGCTGTAACAGCGTCCGACCAGACCACCCAGGCAGTATTCGGTTAATATATACCAAATACTTATTCCGCTATTTCAGTATTTAGGTATTAAATATTATTAATTCGCTCTCTACAATCAGTATTTTCGTCCTTATTATTTGAATCAAAGTTTGCTTCATTTAAACATGAAATATTTTAAGTTTACTTGTAGGTTCTTCTTTTTCCACTCATAGTCTATAGGTTCTATTTAAATAAAAAGCAAAATCAGTATACTGTAGCAATTTTATTACATACATTTTCATAGGTTTATTATGTATGAATCTAAATAATTAATTAAATATCACAAATAATTCGGTATATTTTAGAATTTCTCGTGTACATTTACTACTACCAAGAATATTTGTATTTTGGGGAAACATTGACAAATGTAGGTCACACCAATAGCTTTACAGGACGAATTTACCGACTCTACGTAAAACAAAAATGTTATGTACCTTAATATTAATAAAAATGCTCAAAAAGACGACACTTAAACTAACAATAGTTATAATACTAGGTCCAACATCATGTCAAACAATAATGCGATAAGTACCTAGGTCTTGTTTTTCTTACATATTTGCCATGGTCATCAAAAAAATACTAATTTGAAGTACAGTTGCACCAACCGAAGTATTTCTGTGTCAGGTAGCCCCTTGGCTTAGGCAAGTAGCACAAACGCTAGACGGATGGAATGTATTCGTTCATACTGTTAGGCATAAACTAGGGGGCTGTGCAATCTCAAAATACAGCAAGTTTTTGGTAATAATTTTCGTTTTTCTTATAAAATATATAATAAAGTATATTTTTACAATAGCAAAATCTTAGCTTTACTCGTATTATTATGAAACTGGGACTAAACCACTTTTTCGCAATGCGTCTTACATTTTTTTGCAATGGCATTAATATTATGCTAGTTTGTTGTAAGTCTAAATTAAAGTAGGTTTTACAATATTGCATTAGTTGCACTCTTCATCTTTATAGGGTTATTCTAACGCTAAAATAAAATCAACGCGGGGGTTGTCCCCGCGTTGATTTTACGCGACAGTTAAATACCCGACTCCCCTGATATTGAGTAGTAATTATATAATTTATATAATAAGTTTTTATATTTGCAACTTGTACCTACGCAATTATAAATATATCGTTATCGACTAACTACCTACCATCTAACATAGTGTAGCACCAATAACATCATCGAAAACAATATTTAATCATACACATTAGAATTAAATTTAAAATTTGGCCAATAAGTTATAGTAACTGCACTTTGGGCATTATTGCAGGTAACAAGGTAAAACAGAAATAGTTACAGAATGTTATGTATGCTTAATTAATGATACCTCATTATTTGTATTTTTCGGAGTATATTTTGTAGTCTCACTGAAATTAATGTAGCAACATCAATCTATTTTAATCCAATAAATTACATATTCAAAAACAAAATTACTATCGTACATAATGCCCTATGCATGTAAATAAGATTACCGTTATATTTATTAATTTTAATATTTCCAATAAAACACCAAACAGTCAACTTGGAATCCTCAAGAATCTCAGAGCGAGCGTTAAAATATTTTCTAGAATTTCTCCTCCGCTTCAAACCGCAGTTGTATGTATAATGCTAGAAAATGTCGTTTGAGAAAACGCGAGTCTCAAACTATAGGGACGTATCCACGAAACCTATTACGTTATGTATTTGAAATAATGGACTCGACTGGTATAAATAAGGAAAAACGTATTTAGCTCGTGATAACGACCTTATGGTTTGAGGCAGCGAGATCGAGATCAATAATGACGTGGTTAGAGCACGCCAGCTAATAGCACTTGGTGTCGTGCTGCGCGCACCAGGCGGGCCCGAGCGCGTCGGGGCGCAGGCCGCGCGCCAGCAGGCGGCCCCGCTGGCGCTGCAGCCTGGCCTCCGCCGCGTACACGCTGGCCAGCGGGTCCGCCCACAGCCGCTCCGCCACCGCTGCCGCGCGCGGCCACACGCGCGTGTCTGCACACACATCACACACTCATTAATCATCACCACACAACCTACATATAACTAACTACCTACAGTTAGTTTGAGTATCAGAAGGAAAGACTATTAGCTTCTAGTGCGATGAGACAAGATACAAGATGTGCCACACCTTTGTGATAAAAGCCTTGAAGACGATTTTTGATGGCGAAAAGAGCACATATTTTATGTATATCGACAAACAGAAATATTTTTATGGACAAACTAGTCTCGCCTGTTTCTTAGATGTCAAAAAAGATCAAGACCGAGTAATATATCTTTTCAAAGTACAATAGCTCTAAACTTTAGAATAATCAACAGTTCAACACTTACCTAATCCCTGTTCATCCACATATTCGCTCCACATGGCGACCTCACCACCCAGGAAGTTATCATCCCTCGGCAGCGTGTGTGCGTACATCTTCCTCCAGTTGGAGTACCTTGTGGTGCCCCAGAAGCCGTGGTCCAGGTACCAGATGTCTTTGGGAACAGACACAGTGCGGTAACCTTGCTTGATGAGCTGGTTTAGAAGAGGACTGCTAACCGGCTCCCAAACTTCAATCACGTATCTGGAATATACAATATTAAATTATGTTATTTATATTCAAGTTTGGTAACTTAAGCGGTTTAGGTTGTGCCTTGATAGAGTCAGTCAGGACATTTCTATATATTGGATAGATAATTTTTTGGCCTAGAATAGCACACACCCACAACTTCCAAGATTTTATTATTTTACGCGTTTTTTATGCTTAGTTCACCCAGTCGATTTTATGCAACAAATTGGCATCCTCTAGCTAAAGCAGTCTATGACCAGCACCATTATAGACTTCACCGATGGCAGTAGTTAGTATGACATTTTCAGTGGGCTGACTTACCTATCTTTACTAAGATGCTTTTGAATATTGTGAGCCTGCGTGAGTTCTGAGGACCACAGCATAACAGGTTGTTTTGGTGTGCCATTCGCTGCCTCCAACTCTTCGTCCCATGCTTCGAGGGCTTTCTTGTGGAATTCTGCCCAAAGCTCCATAAAACCGGACTCGTTAAGTCCATATTTCTGCTGTTGCATATAGTTGGTTATCTCCTCTGTTGAGTTCCAGCACTCTATGAATACCTTCAAATAAAAATGTTTGATTAGGTTAGGAGTCAGGTATTCAGTTTGTTGACTTTAACGTTTTGAAGACTCTATTTTAATGTCAGCTTATTGGTTCTAGGTAATGTTAACAAAACACTTAAATGTACCATAATGAGTAAGTTTAAATATTTTGCATATACATATAAAATAAACGAAGAAGGTACGTAAGATGGTGGCTACCTCGTCGCCTCCCATGTGCAATAGCGCGGGCTGCAACAAAGTTTCGGCGATGTCCCTGTAAAGATCGCGCAGCACGCGGTACATGGCGGGGTTGGCCGGGTTTAGCTGCCCGCAAGGGGGCTCCACACAGAGTTTACGCCACGGCCATTGGTTTACACACACCGCCAAGTCTCCAAACCCATATTCCTGGAAAATAAGATTACATATTTTTTTATAATATGCAAAAATACCCAGGTTATTTCGCCGTTTATTACTCTATGAGCTCAGTATCTAAGTTGTGCAAGGGCATAGTGCTTCATGGATAGCAATTTATGCGAATCCTTACCTTTCCCCACTGCCAGCCGTTTCCGGCATGCGCGGGCGCATCGATCTCGATCACAACGCGCACACCGCGCACTTGTGCGTACTTGATTAACTCTCTCACTTCCTCTGCCGAATATATCTCCTTAGCGGAGTAGGCACCGTACCTAAGTATAAGATTACACTATTAGTTCAAACTCAACTGCAAAGTACATAATATTAATGGTATTAACATATTGATGGCGAATTTCATAGCCTCTTACCTGGTAAACTGAGGTACTCTAGTTGACTCCAGAGGAAAACTGTGTGAGTCAGTCACGTGCCAGTGGAAAACATTCATTTTGCTGGCCGCCATACCGTCAATAGTTCTCATTATATCTTCCATAGGTATGAAATGCCTGCTAGAGTCCAGAAGTAGACCTCGGTGCTTGTAAACTGGACGATCGCGGATCTTAGCGCCCGTCACTATTTGGAGACCGCACTTCTTTTGGTCCGAGAATTCCGGTTGATCTGCTGCTACCAATTGTGTGAATGTTTCTAAAGCGTGCCTGGCTCCGTATACAGTCTCAGCGTGTATGTGGACCGCAATCTGGGTATCTGAAGGAGCACACGTAATTGATAATATCACGAAATTTTGCAGTACTAAAATAAAGTAGGAGTGTCCAGCACTTGTCACTAATAAAAATAGGAAGCCAATTACTGATCGTTTACTTGTTTTTACTATTCCAAAACTTCATTTTTAATATTTGTGCTACTAAAATATTGTTTTAAGTAGGACGGACAAGTCGGACACGTAACAGTTTTAAGACAAACCTTTAGTTTGAACATCAAGCATGTATTCTTCATTGGTATCCCAACTTAGGGCCATGTTTGCAGTCTTTACGTTCAGGTAGACTATGACGGGTGTCTCTACTATCTCCGTGACTGTCCCGCCGCACTCGGCCAGCAAGTTGGTTCCCACTACCTTTGTCATATCTACAAGGAGCTCCCGGGTTTCCACCGGCACGCTTGCTAAGTCGAACCTGTAGATTGTTACAATGAATCGTACAGAAACAATGACGTACAGCTGAAAAATGTATTATAAAATTGTCAATTCCTCCAGAAAAATATATTTTGCCTTTTATATTTTTTGAGTTAACAATGCATATCCAAAACATGGAAAAGTGTACATAACATATACGTACGTATACGAGATACAGTTATCAATATGTGTCTAGTGTGCAAATAAATAAAATTGAATAGATATATAATTTGTTTTAGTCTTTGATACTTTGGTTTTGGTTGAAGTATCATAGAAAGTAAAATTTATGTCCTAAAAACTGTGTATTTGCATAAAACAAGTGGGTGGAGTGCAATCTGCCATGACTAAAGTTAAGGTTCACGAGTGTCAAATACACGATACCCAGATCGTAGGTCGACTCCCCGTTAGTGTTCTCGGCCGTTCACCCCACAAGAGTTCGGACAATTCTTTATAATAAGGTAAATATTAGCACATTGTGTACATAGCGGCCAAAGATTGTTGACCTCATGCATTAACTGTCAAAAATATGACTGTAAATCAAGTACCTACCACTTGATTTCATATAATGGTATTTATCATATATGTGTAGCGCAATAAAAACTCGCAACAAGGTCACAATAAAAAATGGAGTAAACATTGTTGAATTTTTGTCTACCAATTAATAATGTATGACTTTGAATCAAATAAAATGAAACATCGTCCATAATACTTATACATAGTATAGTATCTAGAAGTGGTTTCCGGATAAATTTAGAGCAGTCTGTCAAACTCTTGGATAGCATCCAGCACATGAAAAGATTTATTTTAGGTGAGCCCTTTCTATTCACGATAACGAAATATAGTTAACTAATAGATGCTATTCATATCATCTTCAGTTGCTTACAAAGAGTTGAATTTATTAAAAAATAAACAACTTCGTGTAACAGTGCATTAAGTATGCTTTTATTTAAGTTACGATTTTCCAAAGTAGGTAGGTATACAGAACTTATTATGGCTATTTTTAAACTGATAAGCACACATCATGACTATGGCATAAAATACAAAAAACGATGACCAAATTAAAAACTACCAGAATGTTAACGGATGCAATGACTCCAACACTATTGTAATCTTAGGCATCCGGTTTGAATAGATATCCATTTTAATAAAATATTATTCGATATAATTCTTCGCTTATGTTAGCTTGTATTAATTATTCATTTTTCGCACCAACCATGTTACTTAATCGCAAACGGCCTTACCAACCAGCACATAGCCTCGTCCAACCTTCATAGAGCTAGCTAGTTATCGTCGGCGTCATTATATTGTTATGTGGCTAACGTGGGAACTTGACATCCGATTTCGTATTGAAGCATTGATGTTTTATAGATTTTTAGAGGACACATCACAGAATGCTTATTACACATGCTCATTCAGTTGCAAATACACTCATTATATCATTCGATTCATAATCATGAAATGAAAGTTTGCTACTTAGTTACGCCGTAATAGGTAAATACTAATGGTATATGAGAAAAGTATAAGCACGATAAATCTTTTATGCGTGCTCATAAAACCGTCGATAAGTAACTTCATAAACTTAATATATTTTTAATTTCTTAGTTTATAAAAAAACTTATCGATCTGTATAATGTGTTCACAAAATTTCTATACACACATTCACAGAACTCGTGTTTATCTTCATACATTTTTTACTTGTAATCTCTAAGGTAACCACATATTCTGACCATAAAAGTGGATGTGGTATCGAACGTGTGGGTTGTACCTACAAGCGTGTAAACCAACAAGTAAAAAATATCGAAATACTAGTCGCTAATGCTGTCTATGATAAGAGTATTAAAGCTAAGGAGAAATGATGACCTACTTACATATAAACTGGACAATACGGGAATTTAGTAGCCACTTAGTTGAAGCAATTACCGCGTAGGACGCTACCGAGGACGGTGGAATATTATCCAGATTCAACCAAACCAAAGAGTAAATAAGATGATATCATGACACGACACACATATCACAGACTTTAACATTATATTTGCAGTTTGTTGATAGACAAACGTTTGACTAACTAATAAAAGTGAAGAACATTCTTCATTTTGACCCAATTTTATAATAGCCAATATTGTCTTGCCCATTCAACTTGAATTAACTACAGGTAACGTAACATTAGTTTGTGCAAATTTTAAATCCTGTTTTACTGTTTTACTGTTTCCTGCATTATTTTCTTGGTAAACAATACTAAAAACTCGTAATTTAGCTTCCACTTTTCATCTTAATTTATCCAAAGTCACATCTTACAACACATAGGGAGGCCAACTATTTATAGCCGCAGACACCCGATGTTCTAATAACTGTCGCAGGTAATATGTCAGGCAACGCGTTACAAAGTGTTGTGACGCGACATTCGCCATCCATGACGCAACAGAGTGTCACTCGCGCCCAAGAATAGATAGACACACGCGAGACACCTGCGTTGAGGACACGACGACAACAAGTCAACAACACAAGTTATGATCTTCTATAATCTATGGAGAAGAATCACCGAGTTTGAAAAATCGTCACGCCTGTGATGCCAGATTGACGCAATTGCTTGGTTGAGGGTGCGATTCTCGTACGGAACCTATATTTCCGTGATGAGATATTTCATGTTCATGAAACGCACACACGGCCACATACATACAAGTAAAGATGAAAATATGAATTGAATTTTATCTAGTTTTATACACAGTCTTCAAGAAGTACCTACGTAATAAAATTGATCACTTTCGTAGTTCTGACGCTTGATTCTTTATCAGTGAAAAAATTGCCTATCTACCTAAGATTAAAAGGCCGAGGCGTCGGTTTGTTGAAGAAATACATTCTTGATTCTTGATAGGTTGACGAACGTCGGAGCAATTATAAAAGAAACGTCATTGTATGACTTGACTTCAGTCTGGTCAATTAAAATGATGTAACGCGTTGTTATGCGACTCGCGTGATTTGTTCAAACAGCTGTTTAAAAACTTTCCTGGGTGTCCACAGAAGAAATAAATGGACTGTGAATATGCTTTTGGGTTCAATGAATTGTTACATAAATGTTTCTGCCAAACACGCTACCTAGTTCCTTCCTGATACGCAGTGGACATGAACGTTGCTTTCCTCATTGTATTTCTTTACATTTTCTATTCAATATTTAACACAACAAAGAAACTGTCAAAAGTGACGATTTCACTTGTCAGCTACAGACAAGTACATTCCCTGTATTTAATGCGATGACAAATGTAGGTACAGCGATCAAAACCAGTAAACATTACTCTACTTACCATCAAGATAGTGGACTGATAAAAATACATATTTATCAGTCTGCAACAAAAAATACGATGCTTTTAAAAAAAACATTTCAGCATTAACTAGTGGCGCTTATCTCAGTGGGACATTGTTTGTGAAAACCGTCGTTAACTGGTCACTTCTACACAGTATTGTAACAATGCAATTCTCGTTTCAATACAGTCTCTGCTCCAATGAGGTCGTGAAACACACGACAATTTCACACGCTTTACCTTGTTGGGTTATTCGCTTTATTAGGAACTAGGTCCTAGAGTTTCTCAGCCTATTGCTAAAAGCGATAAGGATAATTAATATTGCTTTAAAACTCTCGCTTTGTGATGACATGTTGCTAGTATTGTACAAAGACCGTACAATGCAGCAAAATTTTAGTTGTACAACCTGCATTTTACCTAGACATTTCACAGATGTTATAAACGTCTCTATCCTAAATCATCAAACCAATGAATAGGTAGTTGTAAGAGGTACCAAAATGACAAAATTCGAGGACTTGCTTGTTAGGTTAGTAAATGTTACTTAAAGTACCTTTGCAGTAGGTATAGTTAGTACATCATTATGTGACACACACAAATAACAGTAGGTACCATCAAGATTAAGATGATAAAACCTGACTCGGCCCACGACAATACTTAACATTCGTTTGCGATTTTTTTATTTGCCACATTTTTATTCTCTTATTGGGTAACAAAACATTTGCTTTAGTAAAGCAATAATCGGCCCCCTTACCAAGAACTCTTAAAACAGGACAGTTAATGTTGTGGAAGCGAGACGCCGCATTACACTGTACACTGTACGTAGTAGCGTCTCGCTCCCACATCGTAAACTATCTTGCTTTAAGTTCATGGTAAGGGGGCTTCAATCATACTGTTTAATCATAAATAAACGACTAAGATTTATGTTGAAATAACTGTTAGATTAGCTATCGCTATCCTTGCTTACTAATGAGAATGGACAATGACAAATCAATGACATCGACAGTCGGTATAAGGATCGAGTTCAACATTCGATTATTAATTATACGTAGTTATAATCATCGCCATTGTTATAGCTTGTTTATTGATTGACAAATCATACAACAATGCTCTTTGCAAGAAAGTTCAGGAGATTTTGCATAATATTTGTTAGTGGTCATATAATTATATTACCCTCATAGAGATAAGTTCGTTAGAGTAATTTTATGTTATAAAATCCAATTTCCCGAACACTGTATAATTTAACATTGCAGTTATAACATGATATGATGTTTTTGGTAACAATAGCAGGAAAACGATATTTTGTTCTTTTGTCATAAGCAATTATGCTGAATATAATATACCTATGATTACACAGTTGTGACCTTGAAATGAAATTGAGCATGCACAGTACAACAAGCATCAGAATAAAAACATTTCATGACACACTTAAAATAGCTCGACAGCAAATTATTTTTAATATCTACTTATCGACCTTATTACTTTTTTCCTGAAATCTCCGAGATATAAAAATCACGTATTACATGGACGATTGAATGCCATTCAGGCTAGAGGCCTAAGCTAAGCTCGCCACCATGGGACATATCATAAGCACTAAAACTCTTGACAAGAGAAACACTTCTGCCAATGCCTTCCAGGACGACATTATACGATTGTTGATCGATACATCCGGGATACCGCTGCGACGTTGCAGTAGTACTAACTCGGCACGTGCCCACCGATATTGTCCCATATACCTGAGGTAGTTGGGGTGCATGCCGACCGTCTGCGTGCTGATCGCCGCCGTGACCGGCCGGGGCCACAGGCCGCCGAACCTGCCGCACACAGTCCTACACACATCGAGGCTCCCGAACAGCAGGCTGCTGGTGTTGCCCCTCGTGGGCTGCGGGTGCTTCGTGCGCTGGCAGCCCTCGTCCGGCACGCACTTGTACATCCATGTGGGCCTACCAAATAGTAACAATGACTGTAATTCATGAAATAGTAATAAAATTAATATAAACAGTAAGAAAGGAGACTCAATGTGCTGTCGAAGAATCGAACTTTTAAAGAAACAAATGGCAAGACGAATAAAAAGTCGCACTACTGATTCGAAAATCTTGACCTACACTACACATACACACACGACGAATGTGAAAGTTCAATCCATGCAGAAGCTTCGCTTAACCTACCTATCTACTTGACTTGAATCGAAAGCCATGTTTATAATATAGCAAGTGTATAAGTTTGTATTTTTTTAACTATCTATACCTAATTATTATTTCCGCAATTTAAATTAGATAGGTACCCGTCAAATATTTCTTGGTAACCGCACCATGGGTTACACGCTTATCAGCACCCACGGATTTATATTAATGATCACGTGATTACGTAACACACAGTTTAGTTAAGAAAAGAAATTGATTAAAATAGCAAATATAAAAACGATTCGCCAAATTATGTTAATACAAATTTTAAAAATTCGCCTGTATTCATAAAAGAACTTAATTAAAAAGCCTCAGGCGAATAATACATGAATTAAAGCATCAATTAAAACATTTTACTGCCTGTCCAAATATTTTACGCAAATACTTTCGTAGCATCGTCTATTATAAATTATTATCTAGACATTGCACGTTAGGACAAATGTGCATACGTTTCATAATTATGTTTTGATTAACAATCGCAATAATTAGAAACTAATACAGGAATGCAGTGTGTTTATACAGAGCGAGGAATGTTATTTTATGTAAGAAAGGAGTTTAATTTCAAACACCTGCTTCCTCTTCGAGCTAGAGATAATTTTCCATTGCTTTGTTGACATCTACTCTTTCAACGTAACCAAAATCCCAAATACTAAGTGCGCCGGTACTTACTCATACATGTGGGTCACTACATCTTCAACATTATTTTCTTGCGCGCACTGCACTAGGTGAACTGCTAGGATGGCCAGCAGGACCCATTGACTCGCCATGACTGCCTGGAGAACACAAACAGACACAGTTACGTAACGCACAGGTAACATCTTCTTTGTTCACTGACGCCATTCAAGGAGGACTAAACAAACGTACAAAAGTACTTACGCAGACCATTCTTCTTTTCTAAGAACGAATACAAATGACGATTAAATGACTTTTCTAAGATTCACAATTCTTAAACGCTACGTCCCTTGAAATGTTACCTGGGTGCATGAAAAAAGTAGTTTTATTAAAATTATCTGGTAAAGTGAAACAGGCGGGTTTTTTTTGTATAAGTGAGTAAGATGGACTGCAATTAATCTAGTTTATTTGTAGACCGGCATCCCGTTCCGCGCAGTAGTCAAGTTATTGGACATCTACAGGCCGTCAGAGTGCTAGTTCGATAGCTCCTTGGTTCCAATACTGTAATGTTATCTAGCATAACAATAGGAATAGAAAAGTTAAGTGCATAAACGTTAGAACATTTCAACCTGATTTTCTTTTGTAAGATTGCACGTTCGTAATAACGAATAACACAACAATGGTCGAAATCAATTACTGCTTTATTCAACGAACTTTAATTTATAGTTTTATTATGACAGCTATACATCGCCGCGTTATTATTGACGTGACTGTCTATTCCACGTCCATATTAGTTGATGATATCGCGTGCCGTCTAACGGAACAGGCACAGATATAACTATGGATTCCGTCGGAACTGTAAGCCACACTTGGACACTTCCGACCACGCGATACTATGTTTGTTTATTCAGACACTTGTGTTTGGTTTTATTCATTTTGTTTTTATACACATTCATACATATTTAGTTTGAAAGTCAAGTACAAATCAACTCTTTGTTTAAGTATTAATAGTCTGAGTTAATATAGCTAGTATATCGTTGCTAAAGTCTATCTAATCTCTAATCTTAACATAACATCACGTCTTTGTTTCCCAAGGAGATACGCAGACAGTTTAAAAGAGGTATGAATTTAAAAAAACACAGCATCACAACCGCATTTAGTGAGATTAAAAGCAATCACTAAGGTAATTAATATTAGAGAAGACTTTTATTTTTTTTAATAGCCATTTTCGCACATAAAATTGATAAATTGTTCCATAAACATACTGTTTTCAATATTAACGAGTTAAAATACCGAGCTAACAAAGTGTTTCAACCAAGTTTACATTACGCGTCTTGTTATTGTATAAATATCACCGACCGAATCAAAACATAAATATTATTATTAGATAAGTCATATATAATTAGATTGCATTTCCATAAATCACCAGGCATTGTGATGAATTCCAATGAAATAACTGGCAATAAAACTTTTTACTCCTTCGGAAATATACTTTTCGTCATTTTTCATTAAATTTGAAACAAAAACCTTTTGAATTTTTACAAAAAACCTACAACCAATCAATACTCTCTACAGGTAAATGTATAAATGTTACACTTAAAATTATAAGTTTATTTTCTTATATTTTTTTATTATAGGTACTTATTTAGCAGGGATTAAAACACTTTGTACTCACCATGTTGCACGGACCAGTCTGACAATAAGAACAGCGAATCAAAATCTGAAGTTCACAGTAATGGTTCTTCTTTATATTACAGTTTACTCAACTTATAACAGATATAGTAATTGATTGGATAGAAAATACAATACTTTACAATTTAACTGATCCGATAAGATTTCTATCGTTGAAAAATATAAGTAAAACATTTAAAGCTTATCTCTGGGTTCCTGTGTTCTTTTGTTTAGTACTCGTGTAGTAATTTGTTTAGCAGATTCGATTTCGATAACACGCGGAAAGTATCGTGATAATGTTCGTTCAATCCATCTACGTATGAGATTAAGAATTTCCCCTGTAGTGGGACAAGCTTAATTCTCCAACAGGTTGGTAGTAATAATCGTTTTAATTAACACATTCAATAAGAAGCCCATCAAAATGAATTTATGTAGCGATAAGGTATTTTAAGTCCGGTGTAGAAATCGCTCGAAACAATGTAGAGTTTGTCCATAGAATATCGATTAAATAATAGAGCTTTGAATAAAGGTTGTATTACCAAATAATTATATAGCAAAGGTTAAAAACAACGACATACACTATAAGCGTGTGTAGTCAAAGCAAATAACTAGCGTTTATAGAATGAAATCTTGTCAATTTATCAAACAAATTAAAGAGCATGAGAAATATAATAAAAAGGTATATACTTTCGAGGATGTTATCGACTATTTAATATATATTTCAGAACTACTGATTATCAAAATAAATAGTGTAAAAACCAATCGTAAAATAACAAAATATCAGTAACGACATAAGCGGCGTGACATGTCAATGTTGGGTACCTACAAGTAGGTCATCGGCAGCGATAGCATTTACGGCCATATTATGCTCGTACTTTGATATTATACGTATCGCTTTAATAAAACCTAAAAAAAAACGATGTTGTGTATAATTACTATTTTTATTGACGAACCGCATTTTTCCTTGTTGAATCCACAATTTGTATGTGCTCGCCTTTATTATGACGACGACTATAGAGAGTTCTTTAAACTTTTATTATTGGTTCTTGTAAATACATTACTACACTGCAGCTAGGTTCTTTACTTAGGCTTATCAGACTAATCACCGCTTGTATACTATACCACAAGTACAATATCACAATTCACAAGTACTTGTTTGGTATAATGGCTGATATTGGGGTGCGTGGGTTTGAACACATGTGGGAATAGTTATCTGTATGAACTATAAAAGCTAGTGAATTTAATTACTATGCAAAACACATCCATAATTTTCAAGGGTTTCCTAGCTCAAGACAACGTTGTTTTTACGAAATGAAAAATAAAGAACGCTCAGCAAGCGAATTTCAGATCCTGATATTGTATTTCAAGCCATGGTCGCTTACTGTTGACATATTGTAACAGGAAATGTATAAACTGTACATCTCTTATAATTTATTTATAGACTGGTTCAATTTGTATGGTTATCCAACTATAATTCTACAATACTACTTTAATTAGTTTTATAATCACCAATTATTCTGAAATAAATTCGTAAACTGACGCGTGCTGAACAATGGCTTTAAACAAAAAAAATATCTTATCTTCTCTTAGATAGGTATGACACTAAAAAAAAACGAAAATATAGGCGCATACTATATTGACGTCTCTACTGTGAGCGGAACTTAAAAAAAATGTAATTTATGATTGTATAAAGTGTACCTATCTACTAACTAGTTTTTGTCTGGTTGTAATTTAAAAGTGTATTATAGTCCAAAACTCTATTGGCGTAGCTTAGTATTTATTTAAATATAATTATGCAAAGTAACTCACTCGTATGGTAATCAAGCGGGCGTTCGCTCCGAACGAAAGTTGCGAATTATTTCACGGTCAGATAAAGGGTAACCAGTTAGACACATGCACTCCTTATACTTATACACAGTCACTGACACTTGTTACAATAACACTATATAAACTTATATTTTATTACTTGTTGTATTATATATCATTAAAACTATAGTTGCAGTCTTACTTCTCTTTTAATAGCACCACGATATCTCGATACATTTTAAACGTAACTGAAATTCATGTCAGGCAGTTTACAAGTGCGCGATTTTGTTTTACTTTTCGCTAAAAACACGAAGCAAACGCAAGCACGCGGGAACCAAACCGGACCGCGGCTTTTTTGTCCTTTTATTTGTTGTGTACTTTACTTTATATTTATTTGTTTTGTCTTTGCGCGATGTGCACGTAGGATGTGTTCGCGCCGCGAAGGTCGGTTGTGCTTTGGCTCCGTGGTCGATTACGGATGGTTATAAGTTATTTTGTTATAGTTTAATTAATGCCGCGCTATACGGAGCTATTCGCATTTTGATAAACGCGCGCGTGCGAGCGTAAGGCGCAAACCGCTCTGATTGGCGGACTGAGCAGACACTAAGCGCGCACACTATGATTTGGCGGGAGAGCCGCTCTACCCTTCATTAGGCCTAGGACATAGATGCAGACCTTATCTATTTATCTGTTATATGACATATAGGACGCACTTAGTTTAATATTTCTCTTATCGACTTTATTGTGTTATTGTTGGCTATTTGATTACGATAAAGTATAGGTAGTAAGTTGTCTCTAATGTTTAATATAATCATGTTGTTAATGTTATTAACCGTTATAATAGCTGTTATAATTGCTAATAGAGCGATAAAAAATTGCTGATGAATGTCAGTAGGACAATTATTATTAATTAGTTTAATGACTACCAAGCATATATGGCTGACGTATATTTATTATTTACTTAATAGATAGCTTATACCTACGTTAACATATTCATTTCTTTATTGTGTTTATTGTAAAGTGTTATCCCTACTAATATTATAAACGCGAAAGTTTGTTACTCATTCACGTAAAAACTAGTAAATGGATTTTAATAAAATTTCATGTGGAGGTAGCTGGCACCCTGGATTAACCCATAGGCTTTATCCCGAAAAAAAATTAGCGGGGTAACACCGCGGGGCGCAGCTAGTATTTCCATAGAATTATATCGTCGCTTGCAATTAATAACGACTAGTTTGGTACCTAATGTCATGTAATGATGTTGTACATGTACCTATGTGTAAAATCGATACAAATACATTATTGTGTCTACGTAAGTATGTAGATACTTATACAGCTCTACACTCTACTGCTACAAATGTAAATGTTTTTGGGGTAATTAATACAACTCTACATTTTATACAAACGAGTTTTGATAAAATTGTAATACGGCTACTATTTCATTAAAATAAACTACCATAAAAAGCATCTGTCACGTCAAGTGGCAATGATCCCTGTTCACAGTACATTAAAATTTATTGCAACTAACGTGACAAACGTTTATGAGGCAAAGTTGCGAGACAAAGACATTATATAATTGATCTTGAAACACCAATTAGTAGCTGGGTACGTGGTCCGTGTAAATTGAAATAAACGCGACGCACGTGTGTTTAGAAGTGTGCCTTTACGCCACCGCTTTTAACTTTACGTGCTAATAATTCCAACTAGGAAATAGATCAATCAGGTATAATTTAAACTCGACGTTATTAATAGATAGCTATCGAATATAATTATGAATAGCCCTTGTTCCCGTGACGTCAATCGCGACCGATGAACGAAGCCAAAACCGCTCTTACGGATTACACAAACGGGCCACCACTCTGTCACCCACTCCACCAAATGATGTCATAATAGTTTAAAAATAATTTAGTATTTTAAAAACAAGCTTTCCTATTGTTGAACTAGTTTTGAATAAATAACCGACTTGTGCTAAATAAATCATGAAAATGTGGGATGATCATTAATTTGTGAAAAAAAAAACGATATTGTGAAAGGAGTTATGTCGTAGAAAACACAACAATTTTGACAAATGAAATATTCATGAACGTTTAAGAAGTTAAAGATTTATGTAATTATCGTTTATAGGTAATACAAAACAGATTTAAAAAGTAAAAAACGAAATACCTGCAATTTTTATTCCACGAATAATTTACTCTAAAGTTTTACATATTTTTAATTTAACGCTGAATTCAATCTGTAGTTTACATAAATTTCGATTACATCCAAAAACTAAATATAGGTATTTTTTTTGGTCAATTACTTTTCCAGCCTGATTCGAATGTCAAAAAAATAATAAACATTAATCCACTAAACTAAACTATTTTACGGTGGAATAAATACGTTTTGGATTAGGTATAGATATAATAAAAAAATTAAATTCTGGTTTTATTTTTATCACGGTACATTAATGTTCTGTTTTGTCAATAAACTGAATCAATATAATTATCGTATTTGGAAATTTGAAATAACAATAATAAGACAGATAAATAATACAAAGTTAAATAATAATATTTTATAACCTTTATAATATGTTTTGTATTGTAATTATAACTTGTTAATACGCTTAATATTATATAACTAAGTTTGGCAAGAAATAATTTTTCCTGTTAATGTAGCCATAATATTCGTAAGTAATACCAAAACAATCCATTACCAAGAAACGCTAAATTACGTTTGGTAGGGATTTAAGCCCCAGTCCCGTTGAACTGAGTCAAGGTGATCTGACCCCATTATCTCGATCCCGTTAGCTCGTGGTGTAGCTATGGTGCGAAACACCATTGTTTGTCTCTGCACTCAGCAATACATAACAAAAGGAACGATGAAATCTATTTTAGTTTGCAGCGAAACATAATAAGTAGGTATGGTATAAATAGGTAACAATACCTCATTCCTATACCTATTGAAGGAAAATTTCCCATTGCCGAGTAAATAAAAAACTTGTAAGGAACAATATTTGTGAGTCGATACAATCAATGAAATACATTTTATTTTATGCTACTTAATTAACCTTGATTTTTGCAATTCGAACCGGAGTATCTATTATACTTTATTGACTTCGATGTTAACTTGGTAAAAAATAGTCTATCTATCTATCTTGGTTTTTAATTAACTATGTAATAGTTTTTTAGCTGTAATTCCGGGATAATATATAATGTATTGATATCGTGCATAAACGAATGATGTTTTACTTATAAAATAATCAAATGATGCCTTGGCGTTGAATATACGTCTCCTGTGAAGAGTTCTTAGAACTTTGACCTTTGTGAGTTCGTTTAAATACCACATTATTATTTATACCTAACATAGTACCTACTTATCTATATAAATCATCAGTCTATTCTCAAACCGATAGCTTCAAGACGTGCCTAACCAGTTTATTCTGTTATTTCGATTAGTACCTATCTCTATTTTGTAAAGCATAAAGTATTTAATTGAATCTGATCTACCTAGAACTCTGTGGGTATACAAATATATTTAACGAATGTATTGCACTTTCTCTACTACTGAATAAACGTACAAAAAACAAAAGCAGTGTTTTCGCAGAACCGATCTGCGTTGTCTGTAGAGACTATTCTTAATGCGAGTTCATCTTTATAATGTTAAATTGACAATCGCCAGACGATGCAATCGAGACGGCATGATATTTCAATTGGTTTGAACTTAGTCAACATTTGCTTTCAAGAGGCCCGACCGAGCGTTAACCTTTTAGCATAAATAGGATGCACAGAACACTAATACTTACTTAGTGTTTTTCATACACTATCTGGGGTCGTCATTTAAACGTTCAGTTGTTTGTTTAGTACATACCTTATTCTAATTATTAAA
Source organism: Abrostola triplasia (assembly GCA_946251915.1). Classification (NCBI taxonomy): domain Eukaryota; kingdom Metazoa; phylum Arthropoda; class Insecta; order Lepidoptera; family Noctuidae; genus Abrostola; species Abrostola triplasia. The sequence goes on from OX276433.1 coordinate 8,301,659, forward strand.
AGGTATTATAGGCAGGTATGTGGCGACAGACGGGTTGTTGTAGTCATATCGTTTTGCACGGTGGTTAGGTCGTGTGGGCGGACTTTTCGCTTGAGAATCTGGTTATTTAGCCTCCTAAAAAGGGCCTACCCCCCACTTGATACAACATAAATCGTCTGTAATTATAATAGACGGAAACGCACACGGTCAATTATTACATAGCCTGTCAGAGTTCTGTTCCAAAATTGTTACTGCAGTTTTGTCTATCACTATTAATTCATCATTGTACCTCGTAGTCACCCAATGCAGGGAAAATAATTCAATCATTCAAACAAAGGGAAATATCGTATGCACTATACAATTATATTTACATTACAAAAGCGTGTCAATGAATGAATGCAGCACTAGTCCCTTATATCAGTCAATCTGGAACACAAAAGTTTACATTAGGTAAATGTACAACCTAGATTCCATATAAACCTATTTGTACGAGCGAGGTAGGTTCGTTAGTGTGCTAGCCATATTAAAAAGTCATTAAATCTGGCACATGCGTGGCTGTTAGCACATTTAATGCATCTAGGGCAGAACGTGTGCCGACGATAAGACCAGCTGCAAGTTAAATGCTAAACCAGTAAACACTTGCGTGTGTGTGTATGTGACAGTACCGTAAGTACAGTGAGCCGCAGTTTATTGCAATCTCTATCGTCTGGTTAATAGTTTTTGCAAAATATAAGGCAGTGAGAAAGACAATGCTGGCCGTAAAGAGAGCAAGCCTGTTACCATTATTGCCATTGCAGTTAGTGGAGTCAGTAAATACCTCAGAAAGTGAACATAACATTGGAAAGTGAACAGCATATACCTGCATATCTACGTTACCAAATATATCAAACAAAAGACATTATTGTTTGGCAACAAAGTGAAAGTCTTCGAACATCGAAAGTCTAGCTCTGGATAATATATGAGTACCTACTTACCTATCTGTCGAAACAAACTGTTCACAATGTCCCGTGTAGGTACTATTCGCATCACGTCGCCGAATACAACGGCATAATATTATGTGCATTTCACATCAATATAAGAAAAGCCAGAGTAGCCAAAATATATATTATAGAAAGTAATTCTGTTTGACTGTCTATCAGTTACGCCTTTATGACTAAACCGCTGGACGGATTTTGATGAAATTTGGCATGTAGAAAGTTTAAGACCCGAGAAAGGACATAGGCTACTTACCGCGAGCGAAGCCACGGGCAAAAGTTAATAGCTAATAAATAGGTAATTTATGTAATTGACGAAAAAGACTGCCTCGTTGGTCTAATAGTTGCTAAGCGCGACTGCTGAGCACGAGGTTCTGGGTTTGAATCCCGGATCTGGCAAAGTGTTACAGGGTTTTTCCATTAAGTAATTCTCAGTAGCAGCACGGAGTCTGAATTTGTGCCCGGTTGATGGCAATAGGCCCCTATTACATTGGGAGCAAAAAACATAACTGGCAAAATGTGGGTGTACTATATGTGCACCTCTGCCTACGCCTTCGGGGAATACAGGCGTGATGTTATGTGTATGTATGTAATTGCTAGACTTTAGGAGTAACATTAAATAATTTATCAAAATGGATGTAGGACTCAAACTAGTGTAGTTACAATACAAGTTACGTTATACACACCTGCCTTCCCTGTTGGAAATAGAAGCGTAACACTAGGTGATATACAATGATCAAATTAATTAATTTGTTCCTCTCTTTAATTTAAGAGACATTATTGAGATATGCACTATGCAGAACGTAAATACTCATTGCTCAAGCATTTGTACATTGACTTGTTATAATTTCCGTTATCAAGTATTAATAATATTTATATTGGTTTCGTATGCGCAAACAATCTTGAGCCGTATATTCTGAAAATCTGAACGGTTCAGAACGTTCAGATGATAAGTTAAGATAATCATCATCATCATCAGCCGAAAGACGTCCACTGTTGAACAAAGGCCTCCCCCTTAAAGGCAACGAATAGCCTCTCTATTACAGCGGGTCCGTGGCAGCTCCAACAGCCTCCTGAAGATTGTAGCCAACAGACTGGATGTGGACAGTGCTATTATGCAGCACTGGACACGCGTGCACATAACCAAGGATGCCGATATTACATATAACCCGTATGTGTAATAGCGGTATCCTGGTATGTACTTTTGTATAACTTTTTATGTTACTAACATAGTTCATAAGATTATTGTCACTAACACTATGGATTCCGGTCCGAAATAAATGAATTTTATTTTTTTTTTATTTTATTTATTTTATTTTATTTATTTAAAACGCCACAATGAAAGACAGCTTGCCAATTCCATCCACCGGTAAGATAAGATAAGATAAGATTTATTTGTTGAAACCATACAATTTATCCAAATGCAGTGACAGTTGCATTCTTGCATTTCATCACCTTAATTCTATATAACGCGGATAACCAAATGTCATTAGGAGGTGCTTCCATGCATATCCACACGCCCTTTAGTAGGAATTTTATGTTGTTTATAATAATAGGCTACAACTGTCGCACTACAGGGCAGACACCTCTTCTTATAAGAGAAGAGGTTTGATGATCTATGAGGCGTGGTGATCTATGCTCAATCCTTCTCTTTATGGAGAAAGATTCAGCAAAGTTCACCACGCTAGCTCAATGCGAATGGCTCACCATCCATGTGTGGTGTCTGTTCATTTCAGATTCATATTTTTATTTGTATAGTTATAACAACAACCTAACCTACCCTATTACATCGGGACCTATAACGTTACTAGTCAAACGTGGGTGTACTACTATAGGTTCACCTCTGCCTACCCTGCCGTGTACTACAGGCGTAAAGTTATGTTATTATTTTATCTAAGAAACGGAATAAAGTACAATACTAAGATCGATATAATGTGTATGGCGGTGCAGTCATTTATACATAGTTTACAATTCAATATGTGCATATTTACTTCGCAAATGAACACGAATACGGCTAATTACAATCAAAGCGTATTTTACAGTCTCTTCCTCCGTGATATATGGGCTTATGCAACTTCCTGGGGGAAATATTGTAAGTTAAGTAGGTGCTGTTGATGGGTAGAGACTGGCGAGTGATTAATCATGATCGGTACTTATTGGTAAAATGTATCGTCCGGAAATCGTTATATAATGTGTTCGATTATTTATTTAACCTGAAAGCACCTTCCTAAACGAGGTGTAGGGAAGTACCTACCGCATTAAATTTAAACAAAGTGTTCGACAATGGTTTTAGACAAGTATCGATATAGGTACTTACGTAGTTAGTAGGTCTAGTAGTTTCATAAAAGTGCCCACCTACCAAATTCGTCGCCATTTTTCTACAAAACATGTTCTACAATATTGCATACCCTTTGCCTTGAATTACAACAGATCTAGTACCTATGTTGCTTTATTATCATTTATGGAGATTATCCTCACATAAGTTGGTAGCTATAACCCTCTGCGGGGTATACAGGCTTCAATTTATTTTGCCATACTTCTCTGTTCTGAGCGTCTCTTTTCCAACGTCCGGATGGTTTCTGCACGTCCGTAGCTTCGTTGGCCTCCATTCAGCTAAAATCTTATTCCATCGCTTGCTGGATTGGCTCGCTATAAGAGCGACTACTGCCATCTAGAGCATTTCATTAAAATCATTATGACTGCTACGAACATTGGTTACAAATGCGACAACCCATTGAAAAACATGAGAATGAAACACAGTCAAAATAGGTATTATCATTCTTTAATTTAGGTAAAACTTTAGTGTTCCACGTTAAAAAAATATTTCAGAAAAGACAAAAATTAAACAATGGTAGGATAGGTTTAATAGTAGAAATTCTAGATATTGTGGTATATTTTTTAATTAAATATATGGCAACTCGCCGTTTCAAGTTGGTATCTTATTTCGTGTGTGGTTTTTACGTTTATTTTTTTAATTTCTGAGTGAAATTTAAAATGTATACTGTTTCTAAGGGACCCAGCAAAATTGTAGCTAAAACACGACGAGGTAGATAATACGTTGTAATATATTTTGTTTTGAAAATGAAGTTCGAACTTGTCAGTGATCATGTGAGATGAAAATATCGTAACTTATTTTCAATTACAGGCCTCTCACAGAACTTAGAAAGGTTGGACAGTCGTAAAGATCACAACAGAAAATCTTCTGAGTCTGACAATGGAGAAATTATCAAGTAAGTTATGACCAATTTAGAAATGTACATTACATAGAGCTCTAAAAGATTTCATCAGTTTTTACATAACCTCTTCGGCCGAAGATGTACTTGTTTATAGACTTTTATAACATTTGGCATGACAACAATGTGTGTTATCGATGGGAAATTATATAATTTGAGTATAGCCTGTCCAATTTGAATCTGATTTAGAGTTGATAACAGTATGATTCTTATTGGATTGTTTGTTTGTTCGTTTTTCAGCATGCCCAAACCTATCTTTCATTCCAATGGTAAAAAGACAGTCCACCAGAGAATACAACATCATGTGATTACACCACAACATGAGGAAATCATTAGATATATCAGTGAAAGTGAGTATAAGTAATTCTTAAACTAATGGCTTTTCCATATTTATATTAACTTAAGTGCAGTTTAATTATGTAAACATTCTTTAAGAATGAATAATATAAGGTTTTTGTTATAAAGGATGTGAAATTTTTTGTACTTGACATTAATTTAACAATGAGCATGAGGAATGTGATGTGTGTGAATGAGTTAAAAGGAGTATGCCAGGAATGTAGCAAATGGAAATCCATGAAAACACGAACTCTAGGAAACAGGCGAGAGTTTAGGTATGTATGTAAATTAACAATTTAACCTACAACAATGAATGTATCTGAGATGTCCAATAATTTCAGCTTGGACACAATCTGCATATGGTGAGAGCGAGCCTACAACACCAACCAGTAATAATGGTTAGTTATTACATTTTCCTTATATTATGTTTTATCATATTTTCTCAAATATGTATGTGTGTTTTCCTAATATACAATTATATTTAAAGCTTAATGTGACATGTTCTTTAGACAAATTACTACTATTTTGTGTTCAATATCTACACTTATATAACCTTAAAATCTGCATTGTCCTTTGATTTGTATGCAACTGTAATGTTCATATTTGTTCTATTATAGTAATGCACTGTGTTGCCATGTGTACTATTTAAACCAATTAAGGCAGTCCATAGTGCATAGCACTTCAATGGCAGTTTAATATTACCTCTAACTGGCTGTTCAATTGAAACTGTTATTCATTCATTTAAGTTCAATGTAATGCTGGCATGTAAAGATTCTGATTTATTACTCAACATAAAAGACCCCCTACAGCTACACTCTGATAAATGTTCACATTACTTTGATATCAGAGTTGCTGATTTATAAGATTTGTTTGATATCTAATCAGATCTGTAAAATATTGGAGCAAATCAAATATAGATAATACAGCTCATTTCGCTCAGATAGCAACAGAAATGTAGTCAAATGTATGTGAACATTGTTAAAAATGTAGCTTTGTCCACTGCTATGCTAAGGTTTATCTACACATAGTAGAGATAGCTGTTGAGGCCACCAGGAATTAAATAAGTTTACTGTATTTAGTATTTCAATTGGCAATAGATAAATTATAGCTATAAATTGGCACAAGCTGTATATTCATGTAAGACTATAATATAACCATATGCACTAGATATTAAATAAAGTGGTCTTCATTATGTAACAATGTCTCATTACAAAAAATTGTATTTTGTAATGTTTTATGTATTTATATTATAAAGGCAATACTTAGTCTCTGCAGTGAATATTTTATTGGCAATAGGTTCGAGTAATACAAAATGTTAGGTATAAAACGAATAAATAAACAGTGATAAAATCATCACTCATCATCTATTTGTAAGCATCTTTAATTTATAAAACAAGAATGACATAATTTTAATAACTTATTGATGAAATAAAAATTCAAAAATACATTTGTTATTACAGAATCTGGCAGCTCATCACCAGCCCCTCCATCCAATCTCTTTTACCAGGATGATGCGCCGAGCCCAGTGCTGCGAGACTTCAAGCCCTTCGACTTGGAGACATGGTGGGGCAAGAGACTGTTCCAGAACATCACTAACTCCCTCTGAACTAGCAGAATATAATAAAAAGATGCGGGGACACAAAAGTTGGCGGTAGCGTAAGTCACAATCATCTGTAGTTTACTAAATTTTCATTTGAAAGCATTTTGTTCTTTAAATGAATACAGGAAGCAGAAATGTTGAGAGCAATTGAGTTAAGTACAAGGTTTGGAATGTAGAACAAGATACAAGAACAATCTTCGACTACCCAGTTGTTTCTGGTTGTAACTGAAAGCTTTAAACTAAAGTCAATGTCATAACACAAACTATACATCTATTCTTAAGCATCACACCTATACCGTACCGTACCAGGATCTGTTTAGAAAACTAGCCCACTTAAATTTGATGTATCAATACAACTATTTTATCTGTTGCAACTCAATAAACTTATCATAAATTAATTATTAAATATAAATGACAGCTTATTTTTATATGATAGATTTTTAAGGACACATGTTAACATTTAAGAAATTGAATTAATTTCTTAAAAAAGTTAAGTAATCTACAGTTGATTGTGGATCTCAGTAGTTATGTCATATCATAGGTAACAATTTTCCAAAAGCTCAATTTCTTTGCATTGTTACTTTGAACCAATATTCTTGTAAGATTGTTTTGTTGTGTGAATGTTATATATTTTTGGTTAATGAATATTATTACAATATAAATTTCAAGATTCGGAGTAACTATATACCAAAGAATATTATGTTACATATTGTATGTGATCATGTTTAAACATATTATGACATATACAATTATACACAAGGTTTTGCCAAAATGCGCCAAATTGTTTACTATAGATTGAACGTTATTTATTAGTGTAGCACTGTTCAAACATGTTATTTAAAGTTATCATCACAATTTTACTTGAAAGATAGAATATCGCTGTTTTGCAGCTAATTTACGTTGTTATATTTTTAATAAATATGCCTTTTGCAATTAAGTTTTATACTTGCATTGCAATCATACAGCAAAGTGCCTAAATACAGCAATAGTATAAACAGTATTATAAATTGTTATGTCACAGACAAGATTTTATTAAATTGTAAATAATTATGTAATAGTCGCGTCCATTTCTACTGTAAACCATGCACTGTTATATTGTCCCCGAATTTGCTTTGTACTTTCTACTCTTATGAAACAAGTAGGACTTTGACAGGTCTCATCTTTATTAGTAACATACTGGGTTTCTTTTATGTAAGTATTTGTTTTGTAATTATGTATAGACAAGAGTTAATAGCACATTGCCCTTTATATTATTTCCCTTTTATTTATTATTTTACATAATATATTTATTATCTTTCATGTAAATATCAGAAATTCTTAATATCAAAATCATCTCATCCTGTGTCTAACCATCCCGCTGTGATTGGACAGTTAAAGTAGTATGTTACCTTTGTCTCCAGATCTGTATGGATCTTCTATCTCAACCGTATCCCATTATGATAATTAATTAATCTCATCGCATGTTCAAACTATAACATTACGAAATTGTATCGACTCAAGTTTAAAATGTATTGAAACTTAGCTAATATTACCGTGCCCATGCGTCAACGACGTGCCCACTTAAATTCTTGTGCATGTTGGCTTTTCCTACAAATTGTTACTGTTGTTGTTGTAGTGTTAAATCACTTGTTTTAATGTTTATTTGTGTTATGCCAAGCTTCTCCTACTCGAAGCTGAACAATGTCTTCCAGAACAATATACATCAATTTAATCATGTTATTTGTCATGTACAAATCTTTGGAATATTGGTTTTATTTCCTTTGTACATAAGAAAATTTACAACAATGTTTATTTGTCATAGACATTCATTAACCAACGAAAATGATGATACTTTACAGTTTACTTGTTTTGTATAATTTACTGCAGTAATTGTATATTAAAAGTTTTACTACATTAGTAAATTCATTAATTTAAATATATTTTTCAAATGAATTATTTAAATTTGCGTTAATAACATGTTATATGTTATTATTACTGCATCTGTGTGAGTACAAAACGAGTCAACGCGTAAAGGCGATGTTAATTTATGCAATAAGCAATAAATGCACGAAACGTAGTATAATTTTTAACCTTTTAGATGAAATATTTGAGTCGTTGTAGTTGTAACGCAGGAGAATATTTTTAGACTGATTTAGTTATTAAAACGTTATGCTTTTTGTTGTAGTTGAATAAACCATCTGATAAATTTTTAACTTGTTTTCTTTTTGATAACCAGGATCAAGTCATAGGTAGCATTTCTTGCCTCGATGTTCAAAAGCGAAAGTATAAAATCAAAAGCATATAAAATTATTGACTTATTTTTACCTACATTTCTTTTAACTTGGCCCTACTAGGAATTTTAGCTGTATCGTGGGTGCGTTTCACAAACATGAAATATCACATACACAAAACGCACAGGACTCGGGACAAACATCTGCGGATCACGCAAATATTTATGCCGTGCTGGAATGGAACCCGCAAACCCTAGCGCAGCAGTCCAATGCTTAACTACTGCGCCAATCAGGTCGTCAAATAATTATAAAATACCAAGTGTGTACCTACCTTAATTATTAGTTTAATGTCAATTGTTACAGTCACGCTAAACATTATTTGGTATGGTCATCAATCCCTTTACCATGAACTCTTAAAGCAGGCAGACATGTTCCGCTAATATTGAATACAAATGAGTTCATGTATTATAATAGGAAAACATAGGTAAATCTAAATCTAAATAATAAGTTTATTTTAATATTATAGATAAGATCGTGGTAAGGGGGCAGGTTCAGCAGCCTTGTAAATCCACCTTGCTTCGGAAGGTAAGTAGGCCGTTGGTCCTACGCCTGACTTCTCTTGGGTCGTGTCTGTCTAACGGCCCACCGGACTACAAGAGTGAGGCAATAGGGAGTGCACTTGTGTTTTCGCGCATACTTGTGCACGTATCTCCTGCGTAGTAGGCTAGTCTCAACTGAGGCAGGCCGCCGTGACCAAGTTCGGTCAGGAAATGTTAATCCAGAAGAGCAATATAATAGATCTTCAGCTACACGGAATAACTGCAATGCACAGGCGCCATAGCAAAGGTATTAGACCTTTGATATCGCGCCTCATTGAATTGATGACTGCCCCAATGTCATCTCCTAAGCATACATTTCAGTCAATAGTGACAGATAGGTTTAGACATATTTTACAGGGAATTTTATTAATTATTACAATATGCAAGGTGTTAAAATACGTAACGATCTGTTTTCTCCCAGCAACGTGAAGTGTGTTACGGTTAATAACGTTACTGTAAGTTAATTAAAGCTTAATGATAGTGACCAAGCCTCATCAAAGCAATCCATGTATTTTGTGTGTAAAAAAATATTTAAAACTTAATACATAACATCACACCTGTATTCCCCGAAGGGGTAAGGAGAGGTGCAAATATAGTACACCTACATTTCGCCAGTTATGTTTTTTAGGTCCCTATGTAATAGGGGGCGAGCCTATTGCCATCAACCGGGCACAAATCCAGACCCAGTAACACTACCCGACCCAGGATTCGAACCCAGGACCTCGTCGTCAGCAGTCGCACTTAGCAACCACTAGACCAACGAGGAGCCTTAATCCTAATATTTTTAACTTAATAGTCTCAAACTGAATAATTTTACTTTAGGAAGCTGATGTACTCACAGGGCTTTATTTAAATCCTTTGCGTAGTTCCCGGAGGATTTGGACCCTCCATGAAGTACCTACCCAGATTAAAGTAGTAATCTTAAGTCTTTATCCCATTCTTGGTCTACCTGTATACCGAAAGTATCCAAATCCGTTAATGCGTGGTTGACTGACATCCAAATTCTTACACACATTTATTAAGTCGTTAGTAAGATTCCATTCCCGTTCTTTAGCCCAAAACCCCTCAAAAGAACTTCGAGGACAGCCTTCAAAACGCTCGAAACACACTCGGTTGTCTGGAGCGCAGTATACGCAAGTCGAACAGGTATGAGCAGAGGCTTCTGCAATGCAGGAGCGGCCACAACCACTCTCATGACATCAACGAGTGGTGGGACTCTGATCAATCGGAGGAAAAGAGTTTCAAAGAAACTACTACTACCAGTAAGTGGAATAAGTAGGTTTACCTACATTTATGTATAAGGTAAATACTATGTATGTTTATACAAGTAGGTATAGGTCTCATAGTAAGTAAGTAAATGTAGGCTACAAGGAAGGAGTGCACGAGCACCCTCGCCTTGGGTTGGTAGATTGGGGGAATCTGCTGCCTTACTACAAGAAACCTGAGATGGTTTTCCTGCTAACTACAGGATGAGAAAAGGCTCAGTAACAAGTTACCTATGCTTTTGTTGCGCACTGCTGTTACCCCCGTACAAAATGGCGAGAGAAACACCCACGGTGTGATAGTCTTAGCCGTACACCTATGACCTAGTATCAGACGCGCCCCACTATCCAGTAGTAGGCACTATGCTTCAGGCTCCATCGCTATAGTTCCTATGGAGTTACTTGCACCGAGTGTCGTTTATAACAGTACCCAACATCTTAAAATGAATGATATTTATTCTTATTAAAAGGTTGGCAGATATTCTATTCTCAGAGCGTTAACATAAATAAGTAGGTACAGTAAATAGCCTTAATAATACCTATGTCCTATAAACCTGCCCATATCAACTATAGTGTCTATTGTAGGTACCTACCTAATATGACGATTATGTGGTATAATGATTAAGTACTTAAATCCATTTCTTTAGGTACTAGTCATTGTAAATCGTCAAGAAGAAGTCAAGATGATTGTACTGAGACGTGGTCTTCAATGAGCATTCTGTGTCTTCAATACCAGTGAGCTTTCATACCTTTTTCCTTCTCCAAAAACCGAACCGTCTCAAAGATCCCTAGTTACCTACATTAGAATATGCTTAACATAAGATCAGCCTACAATTAGGAATTATTTTTTGTAAAACAAGTAGGCACCATATAGGTAGTTACTTACCCTCTATTCAATCAGTCCATCGATTAGTGGCCTACGTAGGTCATGATTTGAAAATACCTCTCTACCTCTTTTAGATATGAGGAGCTAGCGAAGCGTTATAGAGCACTAATACAAGCCTACAATGAACAAACTACCGCAATTTGTTTACGCGACAAGAGATTGGAGCAATGGCAGCAACGCGCTAATGTGACGCAAGCGCACCTTGCGCACGCACACAATGCATTACTTACCGTCGGAGAAAAGTTTCTGTCCCTCAAACACAAGAGGAATAAGCAAGTATGTTACATAAATCGTTTGAATTTTTTTTTTCCTTTGCCTATACTGTCCCACTGCTGGGCAAAGGCCTCCCCCAAATTGAAATTAAATTTTAAAATGTATCATTTAAGTAATAATAATCCCAATCCCAATAATCAACAAATTATTGCCAATTATACCAAATTCAAACCATTAGCCATTAATATTTATTCTGTTTAAAAGTCGTATATCACGTATATGACATATTTACAACTCAAATCTAACACAAATTAGAAACGATATTATACACAATTATTATAAACATTTAAAAATCATTACAATATTGATCTTCGTCGATGTTAACTGGTAACTTGACCAAAAGACTGGCAGCATTGTTTAATGGCAATGCTAATTCTTTGGCCAAAAAATGCACCTAGCCCTTTGGTCACGTGTAAAGTCGTTTCAAATTCCTAACCGACTTTTCTATTAGCTGTAATTTTTTATATAAAAGCTAAATACAAACGCAGATACTTACTGATAGACGTATTAACACCAGAAGAGCTGGTATGAAGAACAGTTGGGTCACATGAGGCAGACATTGTATAACGTGAAGGATATGGCGACACGCGCACGACTCCGGTTCGACGCGCGTCTGGCTTATTGCATGGAGAACGAACGAGATGCGGATGCTGCGCTGCTGTTGTACGAAGTATGTTTTTACACTCACTTCAGAAACTGCATACGTAGGAAGTATTTACTTAGGGCCTATTGTAGGTGCGCCCCACGAGTGCTTTCACCGTCTTTGACAGGTACTGCTGACGACGCAACATGGCCACTTGCAACGCACAAAAATACTAAAAGTACCGAAAGTAATCGCACCTCAAACGTTACATACATACCATCACGCCTGTATTCCCCGAAGGGGTAGGCAGAGGTGCACATATAGTACACCCACATTTCGCCAGTTATGTTTTAGGTCCCAATGTAATAGGGGGCGAGCCTATTGCCATCAACCGGGCACAAATCCAGACTCCGTGCTGTTACTGAGAATTACCTAATGGAAAAACCCAGTAACACTTTGCCCGACCCGGGATTCGAACCCAGGACCTCGTGCTCAGCAGTCGCGCTTAGCAACCACTAGACCAACGAGGCAGTCAAACGTTAAACGTTACTAAACGAAATTATTTGATAGGGGAGCCAATATTAGAAAATAGTCACTGTTTTTTTCTAAATAAAATCTGATACCTCAATTCATTAAAATTTTCGTTTAGTAACGGTTTTACTTTAAAGGTACGTAATGATGTTTCAGAATGTCTCAGCACTCACTATTCACCAACCAAATAAAAACGGAATAGAATTTAAATGAACTTCCAGACAAGTTATGTAACCTGTCCTGGGCCCCCTTACCACGAACTTTTAAAGTAGGACAGTATATGTTATATATAAGTGTAATGCGGCGTCTCGCTTCCATATCTTAAACTGTCCTGCTTTAGGAGTTCATGTTAAAGCCGCTGAACTCACTAGGTAGAGCGCTGGATCTAGTCGGGCACAATACGCTCAACAGGTTTAAGGGCAAGGGTAAATCAATGACCGTAGTTTTAATTTGGCGCACTTAATGCGATCTGTTAGTCCTCGACCTGCTGTCTTCGGCATAGATACCATTAGTATTATTATAAATTCATATTGTTTTCTTACAGATACGTAAATGCAACCTCCTGTTTCTAGAGAACATGCGCCTCAAGGCTCTGATAGAAGAACTTATCCCAGGTCAACTTGATTGGAGTAAAATTAAATATTAAGTTTTATATTCAAGATTTTCATTAGGTTAGAATGTTATTTAGATAGACAATAAAAAATATGTTAAAAATAAACGTTTATTTGTAAACTTTGTTCCAAAATAAGGTTGCACACTGCAATGTATTGACACACTTTCCTATAGTTATATATAGTGGAGTTTATTTACTGTTACTTCCAGTAATACAAAATAATTTAATTGCAATAGAAAAGAGGTCCTGAAGCTTTGATTCGAATCAAGTACATCCACTGAGTCACCGAATGTCTTTACAATACGGACTACTGAAGGCAAGTCATTAAAATGTTTTAGGCTAAGATGCACCATGTAATGTTACCGGCAAATCTACAGCGTTTCAAAGAAATCTGTAGCCTTAACGGACGATTAAGCGTTATAGTGTAACTCGGCCATAATAGTACAATAAGTGCCTTAAACTATTTCATTAAGCTAAGTAATTATAGCTTTTTTTGGTATGACTAAGGCTCTACCTTCGTAATCTTCTGTCGCTTAATATAGCATAAGACGTTGATCCAGAGGAACGACACGGATGCTACGTACACCACCCGAAGGTGCGGCGGTATGAACAAGAAGTTGACAGTTTGGCCCGGTATCCAAAACGATTGATTTGCCATAAACGCCGTAAAATATTTTTGTCGCAGCTCCTCAAAGATGTCTTCCTTACGTTCCATTATCGCCATGACTGAAAACATATTCAAAATATTACTTGGGCACATTACACGCTAACATTTTCCAGACACCTGTAAAACATCCATCTTTAAATCTTCAGTGATCTGATATCGATTTTTGGGATCAACTTTTTTTTAGGATAATCTTTCGTAAGTGGTAGCAAGGACAGTTTTGACTACGTAGTATTCTGATGCTTAGCGAGACCAGACACAAGGCCTCCAGCCAGGTAAAGGATTTAAGTCCAAGAAAGTGATACGCTCATAATGAACGCTTTATGAAAAATTTTTATGCAGTATTTTCTGTTCCCAGTAGATTCTTTGTCACTTGTTTGACATACTTCACAGAAATCGTAAACTTCTAATTGTAAAGATAAAATTAGAAATTGTCAAACCAAATAACAATACTTTTCGTGGCCTATATCAAGTATATATTATGTACTTTATGACAAATGTAAATTAAATACCTATTATCATTATCTTAGACAATGCGAACAACAAAAAATTATCTTTACTGTCTTGACACCCATAATAATACTATAATTACCCAAGACATAGTTTTATCTTTATATGCATATAATAATATAAGATTCCAGAGTCATAAAAACGTAAAACTGTAACAGACTGCTAGTGTAGGAAGGGAAAGAGGTTTGTCCCTACTTAGATAGACCAAAAAATCTAGGACTTACCGGTGAAGAAGGTAGCCAACAGCGTAGGTGTCATTATAAACTGGTCACAAGCTACTTTGGTGATCACTGTTTTGATAGCAGTACCGGGGAACCTACGGTCAAGAAATTTGTACCTGGAAATGCATAAAAATTATAAAAACGGGCCATTGTGTTCAAACTCTGTATAAACACTTCTAAATCAGATGGATGGCTGGCTGAATTAATTTAATGAAGAGATGGTTTTTCGGGACCTTTAAAAGAGAGAAATGGATAGGTAAGGATAGGGAGAAATGGAGACTGCCTCGTTGGTCTAGTGGTCGCTAAGCGCGACTGCTGAGCACGAGGTCCAGGGTTCGAATCCCGGGTCGGGCAAAGTGTTATTGGGTTTTTGCATTAGGTAATTCTCAGTAGCAGCACGGAGTCTGGATTTGTGCCCGGATGATGGCAATAGGCTCGCCCCTTATTACATTGGGACCGAAAAACATAACTGGCGAAATGTGGGTGTACTATACACCTCTGCCTACCCCTTCGGGGAATACAGGCGTGATGTTATGTTTTATAATTTTGCTGACGATTGAAATTCGACCCTTAGTGTTGAGTCAAAAGAATTGACGTACCAGTGATACAAAATTGGCGCATACACCGTGCTGCCGACTGCGGCAATTCGAGCAGCTGCGGCTAAATTGTACGGTGGCTTGTCTGGCTGAAACATAAATAACACTAAATTATTAACCATAGGTACACTTGTCAACGTTGGTGTATGATACCCCATACATTATACACTCATGCTAACATACACACTTGGTTGTGTTGAGTACATACGTTGGTACCTGTATTGTTCAGCTATAGGATAGGTTTGAGCTCAACAGTATTCTCGGGCTGAACATTTAGCCCCGGTATTGTTACACGGTAATCTCACAATCAACTTAGATATTATACCCGCAGATAATTTGATTCGTTATGTTATTGACCTAATTAGTGTACTACTATGCTATATTAAGTTCACATAACTACGTAGAGCTAAATATACTCTCAGTATTTTTTCCTGTGGTTATATTAAGAACGAACATTTACATCCGTTGACGTATCGATATATCTACATGATTATTTTAAATTATACCGATGTGTAAGTATTTACATTACTACGTCATCACGCGTAGATAGGAATAGGGATATACGCGCTCACGCTTCAATGGTAGCGTGGCCGAGCGGTCTAAGGCGCTGGTTTAAGGCACCAGTCTCTTCGGAGGCGTGGGTTCGAATCCCACCGCTGCCAAAATCTTTTTGTTCTTAAATACAGATTTTTTTTTTTTAATTCCATCAATATGCTTTATGAAAAGCACTGCTTATATTTCACTAATAATAGAAAATAATTAGGTAATCATTATATTAACTGGATTTTTATTTATTTTTGTATTTGTTATTTAATATACATGATACTTTTTTTTAGTTTTCTTGAGAGGTTGAGACGACGAATATTAAGTTTATTACATGAATTTACGATAATTACGAATGTTTCTTCACTTACTGAATATATTCTGTTGAAAGTCTGCTGTGACATTTCTGCAGCCAAGTAGAATGTGGCGTACACCGTTGTATTGGTGAGTACAGGGTGTTTCTTCAGCGATCGGTTGAACAACACTCTAAAAGCGCTCAACATCTTGTATGATTCTAAGGATATCTGAAAGAAATAACACCTTCGTTAATTTACCGAAATGAACCTAAGTTTCATTATCTTACGATTTATTTTCGCTTGTATAGTCCACGATTCTACCATCGCAGAATATGGTTTTAGTGTGTAATTGAATTTGGGAGCGACCAAATTTAAATAATAAAACGAAATTAATTATTAGGGAGGCCTTTGCCCTGCAGTGGGACATTATAGGCTCCAAAAAAAAATGTAAAGTCAGGAGTGTTTAAATGTCAATTCAGTGTGACAAGCCCAAAGTCCCTTTCTACAATTTTTAGACCGATTTAAGCGTAACTTTTATACAGTTTATATTTATAACGCCGCGAGCACGAGTCTCTACATTTCCTACAGTTTCCGCAAAACAGATAATATGAAACAAAAGACGCAATGACACTGCTGTCAAGTTGAAACAATAAGTGATTGAAAATATCAATGTACGGGTGGAAATAGTACGTAGTGTATAACACATACTTAATAGAAGGCTAAAACTATAGAATACAGTAGATTTACTTTCATAAACTCCATGCATGTGTATGATTGAATAAGTACTTGAACAAAAATGCTGTACACAATTTAGAACAAAATTTATGGCTTTATTTGTAGCTTTACGACCGTAATATACAAGTATTTGAGTTGTCAAAATGACATTTAACAATCGCAACTGCCCCCTAAGCAAATGGATTAATGCTTGATGAATAGGAATAAAATAGAATGATAAATGTCTGATATGATACGATGACATAATAGAAAATAACAACACGGGAATTAACGCGAACACAATTTTACTAATTTTGGCTTGACTGTTGTCTGCTTGTGACCGCGGCCGGTGTAACTCAGCCGAAACGTCAAGCCAAAAATTAATAAAGTTGTGTTCGCGTTAATTCCCGTGTTGTTGTTTTCTATTATAATCATGCATCGCGATAGTTTAAAAGTGTAGTTTGATACGATGACATATCCAACCCATACATTTTTCATACTATTCAATTTCTAATCGTCAAGCTATTTGCCACGCGGCTAAGGGCTGTACTGAAACTCGTGAATCGCATTGCAGATCACAAAACTATTTACTGTTAATCATCATCATCAGCCGGAAGACGTCCACTGTTGAACAAAGGCCTCCCCCTTAGAACGCCACAATGAACGACAGCTTGCTAATTGCAATCTTACTGTTAATATGTCTAACAAACTCGTTAAGTATTTAGTTATAAATATAAATGAGTACTTAACTGTAGAGTGCATTTGACCTCTGAATCATTTTAAGTGCGACCTTAAGTAATTAGCATATTGAGTATACGTAGTGAACTTATAAATTACAATTATCGATAGATTAGTGGACTTTAAAACTGAAATCATAGTAAAGTAGTTGTTAATAAATGTTATGAAGAAATAGATAATAATTACCAGTCTAATTAGTAAAATGCCTAATTCATGAGCTAGTTTTCAGTGCCTAGTCGTTTTCTTTTACTTTGTAATGTTCTATTACGTTTATGTGTTTACATCTAAAGTATATTGTTTAAGAATTTTTTTATTTCTTACTAGCTGCGCTCCGCGGTGTTACCCGCTACATTTTTTCGGGATAAAACGTAGCCTATGTCTTAATCCAGCTCAGCTATCTCCATATGAAATTTCGTCAAAATCGGTCTAGCCGTTTGAGCATGAAGAGGTAACAAACATACAAACACACTCACAAACTTTCGCCTTCATAATATTAGTGTGATAGTGCGTCTTGAAGCTGAAATTCGGATTTTGACTTAGTTAACTTCATCAAGAGTAAAATGTATGAGATAAGATTTGCGTAAACCTTGTGCCTGATACCCACATGCTAAAATATACGCGTGATAACAAGTTGTAACTCTGAAACATTGATTGTATTCTCTTGTGACTTGCCGGCTTATCTAACGACCTAGTACTACTCAATAATATGTGAAAACATCTAATTAAAGAATAAGTACTGGTACTACATTCCTCCCATTAAGGCAAATAAACTTTTCAAATAGGAAGAGTAGACTGCGATATTAGATATAGACATCGATGTGATTAAGTTAATTAACACTTGTACCATGCATTTTTTTGTAAATAGGTTTATATTTTCGATACAATATGTTACTATCTGTCATGGTCTAAATTGATAAAGGAAACTTGAAAAATGGATACTAGCGGGACTCGAACCCGCGACTTTCGCCGTACCGTGGCGCCGCTCCGCCAACTGAGCCACCGTGTGACTGCTCGCATCCATCGAATTTCAAATACCCTTTCAGTATTTGCGTCTTAAGAGTGACGTCATCTTCCATGGTGTGAAATATCTTTAATGTCAATATCCGCATTATCTCCCACTTATGATAAACGGCTTAATGTCGGTGCATGTACTGCATCTGATAAAGAACATCTCTGTTTCATCTCCGAGAATAACTAGGCTGTATTTTTGTAGGTGTATGTATTTTAATGTTATTGCTAGCTTAGAAAACTCAAACGAAATACCTAATCCAGTAGCAATAAAAAATTGAAGGCTTTCAACCGATTAATAACATTAGATACGGGAAAATTACCGTTCGTTTACTGTTTGGAAACTCCAACATTTTGAATATTCTTACACTGAATCTGAATATATAAAAATAATTCTAGAATCAGTAAAAATATGTAAGGATCTCTATCTAAAGAGCATCTTTGCTAACATTAAATTCCTTGGAACCACAGGATTTAGCGTTGCGATGATGACTTCTAAGACCTTGGCCACCCTAGGAGCAACATGGTTCAATAATAAACCAGTCTCTATTGTAATTGCAACTAAAATTAAAAGTAATAGAGTGAATACCTGAGTTTGTATTGGATTCACACGAGCGAATCGACATTATTTCTTATCGCCTACTTCTCATTGTAGTTCACATAACACTATAAATCAATGCGGTTTCCGGGCGAATAAAGAAAAATTTAACAAGGCGTTTGTATTCAATCACTTCACAGCAATCATAACCATTTATCTTATAAACTGAAAAATATATAACCAAAGAGAAGAATCGAAACATTTCCTACAACATTCTGAATTTCTCTAAGTTGTCCATAGCAAACCTTTTTTTGTAACAAAACTATAACTTGAAATAAAAATCACTCTACTTTTGCATGCACTTATGTTTAGTTAAATTGATACTACAGCATAAAATGTCACTCACTATGCTTTATAAACTTAGGAAAATAGAGGCTTATCGATATACAAGAGGTAGATAATTAAAAATAAGCTCAACTCACTGCAACTTTCAAAAACCCTTAGTCCTTAGATCTTTTGGAAAGTCCGTTTTTCAGAAACAGTTAATTCCAGGATCAAAAAAAATGCGAGTTACGTAAATTTGACAAAAACTGAATAAAACAGAAAAAAAATCTTCGTAAATGGTTCACCGCGAGCGCAAGCGACTCGTATCAGCTGGTATTGAAACCGAACTGTCCCCTGTCCCCTACATCGCACTCAATTGACTTCAATGGAATAATTATTAAGTAAAAGGCGTTTTGTTCGCTCGTTCGACATTGGCTCCCTGTTATACAAATCTGAATATATTACTACCGTCATTGTTGAAGAGATTTCCTTAGGTATTATGTATCGTTAGGTAACAAGTTAACAACATTATAACGCAGCAATAAATAGGTTACAGTCATCACCTTAACAAGATCTCAATTCTCTGAATAGTATCAGGCATGAGTGTTGGTAACTAGGCTTGCATGTATTGTTACTTAACGTGGCAATGATTTATGTTGTGTTGTTCTAGATCAAAGAACAAAAGCGAAATACAAATAGGCTTTCAGTAATGTATGTAGCTCAGTGGCGTGTCATCGGAGAGACCTATGTCCAGCGGTGGACTGATGATGATGAATATTTTTTGGTCTCTAAATGATACATTTTTACCTTTCAGCCTAAAAATAACGGTAATAAGACCAATGTATGCACTTTATAGAATATTTCACTAGGCTCATTTCAATACACATAACATACCACCATTACCCAACATTGGGTAATTAACGAATTAGGATCTTAACCGCTTTGCTGACATTCATAATAAGGTCATTGCCAAAACTCTATCTTGAAAAAAAAACCCTATTTTAATAAATAACGAGAAAACATATTATAATTGTTTTTGAAATTAAACCTGGTTTACGGATTTTATTGCGGTTTTAAATGATTTTTTGGTAAATGCGTAAACCTAGTTTCATTTCAATGTCTAATATTCGCGTAAGTGATAGAAATCATTATTATTTTTTTTTCTTATTTTTGCGTATCATAATATTATTGTAAGGGACGTAACATTATAACATTTGTAAAGTAATTTCGCTGTGAATCCATAATCGTACATCAAAATAACACATCAATAAGAATAACTTACCAAAATACGATGAAACAGTGAATAGAAACTGGTTTTAATTTAGTTAGTTTCGCAATTTTTAATCATTTTTATTCTGGTAAAATTCACACATTTTCTTGTATGCTGTTTAATTTTTCGAAACACGTTGGAATTACGAAACCTCCATCTGTGTAATGATAGCAAAGATAAAAGATAACGGCTCTAAATTAGGTATGAAACAGACTGGTTAATGGAAAGCGTGCTGTGATTGACGGCACCATGGGTTCTGTAATATGTCAGACAGACTTTTCAATTTTCCCATTTTCCCATAGACAGATACTTGTCCATAGTTCAGTGACAACCTCAGTGACAGTATAAGATGTGAGGAGGTCTTAGTCTGGGGCGGATGTGTAGAATATAACTAACATAACATTACGCTCAGATTATGCCTGCATACCCCGCAGGGATAGGCAAAGGTGTATACTACAGTAGGAGCCAGTCTATTGCCATTAACCAAGCCCAAAAACAAACTCCGGGCTGCTACCGGTATTTACCTAATAGAAAATCCAACACTTTTGCCGACCAGGGAATTGTACCCAGAACCTTAGGCTCCACAGTCGCGCTTTGCGTCTACTACAACAACGAGGAAGAAATTATTGACCATACTTTTGATAATCTAGGAATAATTATTTAAAGCAGGGTTTAAACAACCTTTGAGAGAACCTTTTCCTATTTAGTTTACAGGCAAACATTTTAGAACTATCACAAATCTTTACTTTTTTAAAGTTGCCTTAAGCTATTTTTATTTTATTTTATTTATTAGTGGTCTAACTAATCGACGCCCCTTGGCGGTTATTATAGAGAAACTAGTCGTGTTCGAGAAACATTGCTCTTACGTCAAATCTAAAGTCAAGCTGGTATAGAAAAAAATGCTGCTGTGTATTTTTATTATTACCAACAATTTAAATACCAAGGCCTATGTGTCTATAAGATGCTTACTGATGACGTCACTGTCCTTTTTGTAGCTTTTTTACTTGTAGAGCTACGTAGAGCTCCGTATAGTTATCATTTTTTTTCTTTGAGTGTAATTTTTGAATTCACGTAGTTTAGAATTGGAAGTATGCCGTATGCGACTATGCTAGGACGTCATTTTGGTTGCTTTTAACAATTGGTCATTAACAAACCGATGCAACCTGTTGCTCTCACCTCGAAAATCAGCGACTACAAAAAAGTTATATTTACAAAAGTGGCGAAGTAATTGTCAATTTCATTGATTTACTTAAGTATATAGCGCAGCGATTAACAAAAGTGAAGTTTTGCAACTTATCTGAAACGGTAGAGACAGAGTTACCGGCTCGTGGAGTTAAAAATTTGAATCGTACGGCGCGCGGGGCGGGGCGGGGCGGAGGGCGCCGTGGTTGCCCGTGCCAGGTAACAGGAGGTACGGCGACACAGAGCGCCGATGCGCACTTTCTGTGGACAAAAATATTTTACAAAAACAACGGCTATTATAATGTTGCAACGAAATATTTTACAATATATTAAAAAGTAAAATCATAATTATAATGGGATTCGAATAGCTTTTCGATCTTTTTTATACTCTGCTTTTAATTGATAATTTGCTATTTTTGCTAAAACAAGTGTTCATTCATAATTTAAATTTATCCTTCCTTATTAATATATTGTGTAGAATTTAAAATAAATACAATACAAAACTATTATGACTCGCTTTAATTACCTACACTAAGGCGCTTCAAAATTAGCTTTCTGAATATGATCATAAAGTAAAAATCTATGTAGGTATGTAGTAGCCATTTTTTCTTTGATGTTCGATTTTGCAATCAGGCATTAAAATTTGCGCTAAGTCACGAAACGAATCATATTATTAATAATTCGAAACATTTGTCTCGAAAGTGGAACACCGTGCGTTCTTGAAGCTTAGCGGTCGTCCTCCCTCCCACGTCACTGCGTATCTCTTTCTGACAACATCTCGCTATCTCTGTCTCGCAACGTATTCAGTCACCGCGGAACTCTAGCGTATTTCACAGGTGTGTTGATTGAGTGCGGGATGCCGGACGATCGTAAATAAAACCTGTATAACAAAAATAGTGTTTATTTTGTGAGAGTATTCCGGTGAAAACAAGTTATTTTATGAATTAACTGAACGAGTTATAGTAATTTGACATTGTTTTATTCAGTTAGTGTCCAAGTGGTGCGTTTCGAAACAGTGACAACAAGTTTTTCTTGTGTTGTGTGTTCGGTCCTTGAGTCGGAGGCTTCACTTTACCATCATCTACGACGCTTGTCCCGCTTCTTATTCATCTGGCGGGCAATTCATAGTCAAGGTATGCATTTTAACAAAACTTTTACAAAAAATAATGTTCCGCATTTAGATTAAAATTTCTGATTAGTTCCACGTCACTGTAAGAATGGTACTTTTCTCAATAGTATGTCGAAATTTAAATTACCTTATTTTAATTTCATCAAATGCTTTCAAACTTAGCCTGGATTTCTCGTATTCGTTACCATTCAGATTTGGTAGAGTCACTAATTTTTGAAGTCTGAACTTATTTTGCTTGTCAACTTCTACAATCTGCTTCAGATAAAAAATGTAGCATCCACTTGTTACTTTGGGATACGTCGTCAGGTGCTTTATTTGTGGAGAGCACTCAAGTGTAATGTGTTAAAATGGGGAACGTTATCAATGTTTACTCTACTACCTGCCCCACACAAGCCTACGCAACTTACTTTAGCACGACAGCACTCATATATGACGAGTATATTTTATAAATATGTTTTTTAGCTCTATTATGTACTTATTATTTTATAGACAGGCAATCTTGTTATGGTGTAAATGTGGAAATGTAGAGCCCTTAATATCAACTACGCAATCAACAATCTTCTAGCAGTCCATTGATTACATAGTTTTTAGATTCATTTATTTTGGGAACTATCGTAACGGAAAGTGTTCTCTAAAACACAAATTTTGTAAAACTGTCGACGATCGCACGACCGGCATTCCGACAATGCATCTCTGATGGTGAGTCATCACGCTGGCTCGTCATCGTGATGTCACTACCTCCAGGTACGTTGGTAGGCACTAAATAAACCAAAAGGTTTACAACCTCTGGCAGTCATAAAAAAACGGGATACAAAGTCTTTCATTGTGAGATCATCTCCTAAGAACGCTAAACTAAGTTTAAGTTAATCCTCCGTATTGTTAACATTGTTCCAATAAAATTCAACTTATTTATTTTAATCCATTGCAATAAAACCTTTGTTACTTTATGACCAACGATGTTGCAGACATGCCTTTTATGGTATCACGAATTCTGTAGTCAAATTCCTACGTTTTCATTCAAAAATAATGTCAATTGCCACACAAGGTCGGCCTTTCATTTTAATTCAAGTATACCGGCCAACCTTTCTGCATGCAGTTTATTTCATGCTGACCTTCTATCCACGAAATATTTCTATAAAATCATAGTAATGTTTTTATTATTGTCTCGGACCCAATCATTGGCTTACTTCTAAATATTTTTATGGAGCGGAACCAACTGTAGTCAGTTACTTCTACGGCTTTTCGAGAGGCATGAATGGTACATAATGTTGATAATTTAAGTTTAATCGGCATTCGTTTTTGGTCGTGAAGATTGAACGTTGGTATTATATCTCAGTGCCTTCTATAAATACAACTTTTAAGCTCTGTTATGCAACACTTAAAATACAGTTTCTCTTTATTTTTAATACTTATTGGCATCGGAAATATCGGAATGGTCTCCTAAGAAACAACTTTTCATAGATTGAAGTCGGTTTTTGTTAATACTAGAAAAGTAGTAAGAAACCTGCAAAGTGAGTGCAGATTAGATCAACAATGACTTTCATGAAAGCGGTGAAGACTGGTATTGTCTTTGATACGGACGTAACGGTGATAATCAATTCCCGCAGGCTGTAGTACTGCATACAATGCTGCATTGTTCTTATTTCTCGTAAGAATTTATGGTATAGGCACCCCAAAAAAAATATTAAGCAGTAAAAAAGTATAAAATAATTTCTAGACGCAAATTGGTGAATCAGAATTTAATTTTATCTGCATAATTTTACAACACTTACATTATTTTAAATTTTACGTCACAGTCAAAAAATAATTTAATTGTTTTTGTTTACTATTCAAAAGGCAGTAGTAAATTAAACATTAATTCAATAAACAACTCAGTCGCGATTCTTAATTGTTGAAAAACACGAACACATCTCAGTTCATAATGGCGGCGGTGTGTTTACAAACTGTTGTTTCAGTTTATAAACTTTAAACTAGTGGCCGGCGTGGCCGCACACGCATTCCGTGCACTGTGGCCAACCATGTGCCTCCAAACAATGGAAATTTTGCATTTATTAAAAACACCTTTTCCCCGAGAAATTTACAATTATCAACACTGTGCGTATCTGGGTCAACGCGAAATAGAGTTCTTAATTTGAACTAATGCGATGATTTAGCAGAATTTCGTTATTGTTGTTCAGTTGTTGTAATAGTCCCGACTGCCATTGCCATAAATACATTGAACAGATAGGTACATACTTAATAGTAGTTACATTTATAACGGTGACTAGACATTAGTCCAGAAAAACCAAAAAAAATCAGGATGAGTATCGCTTTCAATAAAAACAATCATAATTGCGTAATCAACAAGGAGTATCTCAGCCGTATCATTAGAGCCGGTACTCCGTAGAGTACGGTAACACTAACAGCAGGTCAGGCGTCGCCGGGCGCCCCTCGATGCGAATTAAATCACTCACAGCCATAACACACCGGTGAAAGTTCGGCCCAGTTACACGCAGATTTGTACGAGATTCTGATACCTGGGCTTTTACTTGCTTTTAAATATTTAACCTTAAACTAGTTAGTGTTGAGTAACGGTTGGTTTGCTAGTCGAGAGACATTTGTGTAATCGTTTAGACGGATCTTGAGACAGCATGATATAGCATGTTGGGACGGAACTCGTAAAATTTAGCAGTCTAACGTAGAAACTTGGAAAGCTTGTAAACGACGCTAGACGCAGTAAATATGTAACAACAAACTACTACTTGAATGTTAAAGGCTTCTTGTACAGGCAACTTTGAGCTGAGCTTAGAAACTGAGCAGCCGTTAAAGGATTTCCAGGTTTTTCAAGTCTGTTTATCTTCAACTCCTTTTTAGCTATTACATAAACAGAACAGCTTGGAGATACTATGATATCATTACTAGAAAACGATTATTCAAATAAACGGGAATTAGGTATTTCTGTGAACTGAGTACCTAGGTACATAAATCGAGGTACGTACCCAACTAGTCTAAAGTTCAAACAAAAATACTACTCTTTGTCGGCTACATTTATTATGAACAACGGCTAAACTCTTAGACAAGCGTCGTCCACACATTATGGAAGAATATCAATCAACGAAGCCATTCATTCACAAGAATCGATAAACTTCGAAGCAGGTACGAAATTATCTTCAACTCCCGACACCGGCTCACCAAAGGATCGTAAATCGCTTTGTCTCGCCCTACCTATTATTAGCGTTAACGGAGTGCCAGTGGAGAAAGGTCAGGGAAGGTTACACCGACGATTTCCCACGGCGTCTGGCGTGCCGAAGGAAGCCATATAAAAACCATCCTCCCCAACTCCTTACTCACATCGAACAGGAAGAAGTGTCGCGGAACGATGAACATACAAAAAAGGGTGCATAAAAAACTAAATTTAAATTACTCTACGATATAAATGCGATAGAGTAATCCAATTGTCGAATCGTACCTACTTATCTTTCTTTATCATGCATAATCTTTGATCCGATGATAAGTTTGTTCTACTGTATTCGGTAATCTTTGATGTGGACTGATACACGAAATAAATGTTATTTCTTTCATGTTTTACATTTATTGAAAAAATCGCGGGAATACTCAAACGTCCTTGCATCAATTATAATAATAAATAAACTAAATAAAATTAAGCTAAGTTACTTGCACAGCGAAATGAAGTAATTTCCCGGTCAATCCGAACAACATAATAACGTAAAGAAGCCAAACATTTGTACTGAAGCAGACTACTTTCCACATTTCTCGTTACTCCATAACAACAATGACATAACAAACGCTTACGAAATAATTTCACACGCGACGAACATCCGTTATCAGTATTACACATAATATAGTAAGCTGATAAGTAAAAGACATGCGTCCGGTGGAATCGAAAAATAGAAAGCTGTAAGTAATTAATGTAGACATTGTCTGTTTTCTTATTCCGCGGAACTTTCAATAATTCATGACACGAATGCAGCACATTATTGGTACTCAGTGGAGTCACACGATATCTTTAAGTTAAACACTGCTGTTAAAGTAACTGTTTCGAGTAATTACGTGCCTCACTACTTCAAAGAAACCGTGTATATAGTGCTTACCCTGTAAGGTATAGTCCTTGAGGAAGATAGTACACCGGCGTCTGAAGCTCTCTTTATTCAAATTGGCCTAAAGAACAAGCTATGCAATCTAATAAGAGGAATCCCAAAAACATCTTACCAAAATTATCAAAGAGTTTTGCATTCTAATTGCATAATAAGTAACGGATACACGTCAAATATCTTCGTCTATCAACAGTCTGTTTACCGGATCACACTTGTAGCTTTCCACTAAGAATCCTACTTCCTACTAATCCTACTAATATTATAAATGTGAAAGTTTGTGAGTATGGATGTATGGATGTGTGGATGTTTGTTACTCTTTCACGCATAAACGGCTGGACCGATTTGGTTGAAATTTGGTATGTAGATAGGTTATACCCTGGATTAACATATAGGCTACTTTTTATCCCGAAAAAATGTCGCGGGGCGCAGCTAGTCTAGTAATAAATATTCATAGAGGAAGCTGACAAGAATTTGTTCACAGACGTCAGAGTAGCCTCGAGCCAGAACGTGCATCGAAAGGCGGTCCTGTGAACATGACAAACACGGTTCATTAACACAAATTACATGTGAACTTAGTGTTAAGGTATTGTGTAACGTAACTTTGGTCGAAAGGCTACGATGATCCACTCATATTTTGATCGTAGCGGAAGCAGTAATAGCCGAGTGGTTAACCGTTGGACCGCCAAAGGTCGAAAATTCGAACACCAGCACGCACCAATGTCTTTTCAAATTCATGTGCATACTATAAATTAGCTATCAGTTGCTAAAAATGGTAAAGAAAAATATCATGAGGTAACCGGCCAACCTGCGACTTTTCAGCAGTGTGTAAAGCTATGTCAGGTCTACAGGCAACTATGGCACCTGGTTGTTTATCAACCATGCGATGAGAAGGAGGAACTGTAGCTGCGAGTGTAAGGCATGAGACATCTGACAATATCAACAGTTTTTTATTTTAGGCTTTGACTCACATTTATCCAGATCGGTTAATTCAGCATTGGGGTTGGAACAATGCTTCTTTTTTCAAGCAATTCTTCTCTTCTTCATCTTAGCGCTCATTTCTTTCTCACAGAGACGAGAGTTCTTCTTAACACTACCGTCATCTTTCTTGCCATCATCCAACTCTCTCTCCCATTCTGGCAACGCAATAGAAATCTATTACGTATTATTTTCGTTTGTATTTTTACTACGTTTTAATTATAATTTAAAACATTAATCTAGCATAATAAACGCTGCGATTCTTAAGGCTCACTTATAAAATTCCTTTTAATTCGAAGTGATATTTCCATGACCCGCTTTCTCCGTTAGATGTAGATAGCTAGTCTGTCTGTCTGTGGTTGTATCGACGAAGCAGTTGGGTCGTTTACTCCATAATTTCATTCGAACCAACTTTATAAAACGTCCACATTATTGTCTTAAATCCGAAGCCTTTGCAGTTAATAAAAAATATATTTATTTTATAACGAAAAGTATAAGTTATGTACCTATTGTTTATTCTTGCTGCAAGCCTTATTGTACTACGACCTGCGCCCTGCGGTGTTATCAGCTAATTGTTTTCGTTAAAAAAATATTTTTTTATCAAAATCGGTCTAGCCGTTGGAGCATTACGATTTAAAAAACATACAAACACACTCACAAACTTTTGCCTTTATGATATAGTGTAATTCTTCTAAACTATTTGGTGCCTTCCACATGGAAGCAGCTTCATAACATTAGTAATGCGAGTGAAAGTTACGATGTTTGTATATTTAGCTACCATACCGAAACGACTTTGCGAGCGTATTATCCAGGTTAGAATGTTATACAAAATAGAAAATATCCGTTAGTTTGATAAATAAAAAGAACGCACTATGCGGGCCTTCACCTGTTATCCTCGAAGCGGTAGACAGAGGTTTTCTCCTATATCCAGAGGTGGAAGAATGTACATATAGATACACCCACATTTCACTGCTCAATAAGGCCCATGTGATATTCGAGCCTTTTGCCATTCGAGCGAGTTCACTGTACATACGAGTAGCCATGTTCGTATCTCCCGTGGGCAATTGACTTATTTTTATTGTAATTGTAGTAGAACAATCGCTCCCATACAATCAATGCTTTCCAATAAAGCTTTCTCTCTGTCTAGAAATGTCATCACAACCAGAACACGTGCATTCATACCTGTAAAAGCAGCTTTCTCAGTGTGACTCAGTTCTTATCACCCATTGTGAGTATTGTACGTACACATTTACGTTCCAAATGATTTGCCCCGTGATAATGATCGCTGTGACATATTTCTTTCCCGCTCTTATATACTTTTTTAACGTAGGAGTGAAAGAGATCTTTGCCGTTATTGAATGATATTTAAGTATGTCAAGGTAAACTTATATCATATGCATTTCTACCTATCACAATGTCCTCAAGTTATAAATGGGTTTTTGTAATTAATTGTTCAATTTAAAGACGAGAAATCCTTCAGTTTATGTTAAACGTTTCTTCCACTAAAGGATATGTAGAAATACATTACGTGAGTGGAAGTAATCACCCATTGGTTCTAATACCAATAACTTTTAATCAGTCCTAATGGCATTAATGTTATATTTCGCCACACAGTAATGTCCATTACGTGTGAGCAAAATGTATTAAGCTCGTTGCATGAACCCTATAAGTACACTAATATACAAAGAAAGAAATAAATTAATGATGCGCCTTACAAAGAACTAATGACCAACCATTAACCCACATCGCTAAAACGAGATTAACATTATAGCAGCTGACACAGACAAAAGATAGTGCATTAACTACAGGTTGCGGTCATTAAAAATTAAATTAAGGTGCGAATATGAGCCATAAACATTTGTGCCCAATGCGGAAAAGTTATACCAATGCAAAATTCTGTTGACATGTAGAGTCAACAATTTTGCAATGTTGTGTGTCAAAAGCAGAATTTTGTGTATTATTATTAATTATATTACAGAACATACATCTTATTAAATAAACTGCGATCTAATTTAAAAAGTAGGTATACTGAGTTGAAGGAAAATAACCTAATCTAGAGTTAACGGTAGCGTAGCAACTTTGCTACATGGCTTGCTACACTCCTCTAATTTGTTTAAATCTAATATCATATCCATAACAAACAGACTAACTATCAATTTTCGTTATACAGACTACGTAGAAAGGATTAAACATGTAACAGAATACTTCGATGTCTGGTGGAATATCGGTACAATATTCATATGAATTGTGGTCTGTATCACGTTAGATCCCTCTACGAACACCGCCCACTTCCGTCCAATGACAGTTGGGGTACAGTTACTCGTGTGGTAACCGCCTAGTAATGTCCATGGCGATGCTTATGGTGCTATGGTGTATCCCTACATGCGACACGCCGCGCTCGCCTTACGCAATAACTGTGACCATATGTTTTTAATTCGCATAACTTATTTGGTTACACGTAAAATACTTTGTAATTTTTTATGCATCAGTGATTGCTGGACCCGTCTTTTACGTATAAGTTATAGAACTAGTTGTTCCGAGGTAGGCTAGGAGCTATAATGATAGGAGGATAAATGTCATTTTATACTAAATATTCATGAACCATTAACATACTTAGAACGAATACAACAAAACATGCTTCTAATTGTATTTAGGATCCGTGTCGACATGTATTTAAATTATAGATACCGAAACAGGTGCTTGTCGAGGTCAGTAGAAACATAACATAACATAAAATCACGCCTGTATTCCCCGAAGGGGTAGGCAGAGGTGCACATATAGTACACCCACATGTCGCCAGTGATGTTTTTAGGTCCCAATGTAATAGGGGGCGAGCCTATTGCCATCAACCGGGCACACATCCAGACTGCGTGCTACTGAGATTTACCTAATGGAAAAACCCAACACACACACTAACAACACTAACACTTTGCCCGACCCGGGATTCGAACTCAGGACCTCGTGCTCAGCAGTGGCGCTTAGCGACCACTAGACAGGCAGTCAGTAGAAACATGTCAACAAATAAATAAATGGTTTACAAACATAACATTAGTCTGTAACAACGTACTCTGTCTCATAGCGGATTATTGATTATCTCGGAGTCAAGGTTAAGTCACACGATGGCACACAGTTTTGATCACTAGTATTGTTTCTAATGAGAATTCCGATTTCTTAAGTCAGTGTTCATACAAGTTGCGGTATTGTTACATACGAGAGTATTCTGTGACGTGTGGAAATATTTCATCCCATTATATTATTGTTAATATAAAAAAAATGTTTTCGACGCGTAACACACACCTGAGAAAACACTATTGTTTCTACCAGTTGGCGGTTTTCATTGGCGGCGGTTTGAAGAGTTTCTTAGTCTAACATTAATGTAAATAAATGTATTTTTGTAACCGAACATGGCGTCCGTTACGCTATGTTAAAACTGTTATTGGTGGATATTATAGCTAAGTAAACCTATATTGGTGATTTTTGTTTAACAAAACTGCTGATGAATGCTATGTAAGTCACGATTACCCCGTATGCAATAATATTAAATAATTGTCCATTCTTATGACGTTATGCTTCCTTGAATATGACTATTATCGCTTACTAAGCTTTACCCAATATTTTGCTCGCTCTCTATTATATTCGGAGTTTGGACCACTAACATAACTGACGAAATGTGGGTGTATTACACTATGTGCACCTCTGCCTCCTCAAGGCATACAGGCGTGATGTTATGTTCAGAGAATCTAATATCTTATCAGAAGGTATAATAAAAAGCTAACTGACACCAACGAAATTCCTATTCAAATCATCCAACGTCATTTAAATGTCATGTATACC
The DNA here is from genome assembly GCA_946251915.1 of Abrostola triplasia. Classification (NCBI taxonomy): domain Eukaryota; kingdom Metazoa; phylum Arthropoda; class Insecta; order Lepidoptera; family Noctuidae; genus Abrostola; species Abrostola triplasia. The sequence continues at coordinate 8,333,374 of OX276433.1, forward strand.
TGAAACCCTCGGCGGTACGTCTTATCATACATTCAGTAATGCAATTTGCACCACACATCACAGTCGCCATGTTGGCACAAATTAGCAGACATTATCATGCGACGTGCCAACTGCGCATTATTTCCTGATCGCATACTGAGAAAATCTTCTGCGATTTAATATTAACGTTCGTTTACATATGAAGTCGTATATAACACTGAATTGTCTTATTATTAACCGTTGTATAACCGAATATAGGTATTCATAATGAAGTCTAGTACGATTAAAAAAGTTGCACCGAATTGAGAACCTCCTCTTTTTTTAGGTCGGTAAAAAATACACACGTCATCATCATCATCAGCCGGAAGACGTCCACTGTTGAACAAAGGCCTCCCCCTTAGAACGCCACAATAATCATAATACACACATACATTAAAGATGTTTGGTCAACATTTTGTAACCGAGACTAACCCTATACTTCTCAAAGTAAATTAAGATACCACCGGCTCCACCTACTTTAAGAAAATGTTGACGAATAAAAATATAAGAAGTTTGGAACTTTTTTGAAAACATGAAATCATTTCTCATTCAACTACATAGCCCGTACAAACCAGCGCATGTGCTGCCGGCGCCGAGAACCATGAACATTTGACCTAGTATTCCACAATTTCGTGTGCAGCGTGGGGTTAGCAAAGGGGATTGACCTTGTTGAACCCCCCAAACTTAAACCAGAACATGAATCAAACGGTAAGCACTTAGAAGTGCCAGCATCGTTTGTCACATTGATGAAGTACCTATTGATAGGTATAATGGAGTAATTATTATCCAAAACTCAAATATTCTATCAGTCACGTGGTATTTATACATGAGCCTCTTACAGCTGGCTATAGAAGAGTATAGACTGAGTATAAGAAGAAAAAAAATTGAGTCTTGTGTGTCGAATGCAATGTTAAACAAAATAGTATATACAATAGACTTATTATTGTATCAGATAAAGCACAATAACCTAGTTGCAGTGTTCTAAATTTTCAAGCAACCAATGCTAATAGCTGAACTAAATAACATGTATATAAACCAATACAACTGGAAGTACTGGAACCTAATAAATAGTCAGACACAATTGAGAAAGAAAACTAGGTTAATATGGTGCTTGTAGGCGATGTACTAACAAGGCCCCATTGGGACTCTATTGTGATCTGCAACTTCCAACATTTTATTACTGTTCGTAGTTCGGAATGATGCCAGATTGCTGCTTAAAATTCTGCTCACATAATAATGTAATAACTCATCAAGCTCTTACGCAATTTCAAAACTGAAAATGGATTTATAGCTACTATAAGTAAAAGACCTAGTCCTACAATTTTGTCGATATCACGTTTGCGGTTTCTTGATTGATTTCTTTGATGTTTTAGTTATGTTATCTAGATAATGATAACAAAATCTTTGGTTTGAAAAATGTGACATCAGAGATGTTTTTCATAGGTACCACATCCATTTAACATTATTCCATATATTTCTTAATAATTATTATTGCGTCTTTATTGTACTAAACATTGTCATCCTTTTCTGCTTTATTTATATTTTCTTTATTGCCCATACAGTCACAATGCAATATGGTTACATAAATGCCCAATGGACTGTAATAAGAAACCTGAAACTTTGTGATTCATTATTTCGCAGTGGGCGCCCTTGTTCTGGTTTTTGTTTCAATGTGGATTTGTTTATTAATCATGCGTAAATAAGTTATGCGAATTTGCTACAAGTATATTGTATTGCAACATTCAACACAACTACTATTACAATTTCGGACAAACCTCAGCTATTGGTACTCAGAAACATTCCATCCGATATTGCTACTCAGTCTCCCAGTAACCGATAAATCAACGAGGATATTGGACGAATTTAATATAGGGGAGATCGGTCGGGATAACACTTCAGTAACAGCCGAAGCCGAACCCATCTAAAAAGAGTAAACTACCAAGACAAAACTAAAGCTCTCAAAACCAAATTCCGATACCTCATGGAATGCGAACATTAAATACTCATTACTTCTTTGTTACCATAATACTGGCTATATATAAACATAAGCGTAGCATAAAAGTGTTACGACTTGTGGTAAGACCATTTGATTTTAGGGGCGAGTGATGCGCAGTCGCATTAAGTGTCCATCTAAATGGATGGAAGCCGTGAACGAACCGCTCAACCGTCGAAATCACACCAATTATGTACTTACGTAACTTTATGAGGTCTTTGGCCAAAGTAGTAGTCATAAAGAGCTTATTAATATTAGTCCCCACGGAACAGATTTAGGAACTCGTAACTTGAATTGTTGGATATATTTAACAGGCAAATCTGAAGCCTTCGTGTAAAGTCAAAAGCAATGATTGGTTAATATAAGTCAGCTTGGAAATAGGTCAACCTAAACATAAGTTTAATGTCGTATAATGCAACACACCAATAATATAAACAACGGCTCTACGTGACTCACTCTCAGTTGTAATATCAAACAATTGTGGAAACTGCACCTATATTTTATCTAGGTTTATCTTAAAGGAACTGCCTCTTGGCCTCTTACATATGCCTGCTATCTTTAACAATAACTCGTTTAGGAACCATGAAAACTGCACCGATTTAGGACTTTATCTGATATATTTAGTAGTAGATAGTATTTGAACGAAGTAAAAATTCCAACAGTTTTGACTTCCTAATGCAGAATCTTTTAAAAGATTTATATTTTATCTAGCTATATAGGTATTATTACGGTATAACACATGGTATCTATTAAATAAATAAAGAAAAGTGGACCTATTGCTTCAGTATCTCATAATAGGGTAGCTATTAATCACCCCGTTAATTTAGAGTAAAATTATTTTATGCGCGTGAAATGATGTTGAAAGCATTAAATGATTAAGTTATTTATGAATGCCTTGTTTAGTGTCAAATATTGTGACTGCGTAACAAATAATTAATATGCTATAAATTAAATGTCAGTGCCATTAAAAAACTAACTCGGTCACATAATTTGTCAAATACAAATATAAATTCATATAAATTTCTTATCTACCAACTTTCAGTGTTTATATACCTAGTCAAATACTTATTATACTTATTTCTATAATAATCTGGAATAGTATGACTAAGATCCAGCCCTTCTACTTTATACACATTCATTAGTCACTATGTAACTTACATGCAATCAAATAAGCACTTTAAAATTGTAGTACCACAAGTCATCATTCTGGGTCCTTCTATATTTACTACGAGTAATACACTTTTCCACTCAAACATTACGCAAACAAGGCTTTTGACAAATAGAAGTTCCCAGGTACTTTAATGTTCTATAATTAATTGGTGATGCACTCATGCTAAGTTCAAAAAGACACGTAATACTGGTTATTGAATTCCTCTTCGTAACGTTAACAATCGACTAATCTTATATTATATTGTCTGAGTTTTTGATGGTTGCTGAGTGTTCGAACTTTTCAGTATGGAAACATGAGTTGATGCCATAACACACAATCAAATCATCTAAGTAAATGTAGCTTACGTAGGTTCTAATGTAAACCACATATACGATTGACACGACGACGGATATTGATCGTGTCACTGTTTGGTGTGCAGTTAGTGTGTTCCCGTGACTTTGCTCGCCGATTGTAAATTATCCGTGACGTGGTATCGTACCGAGCACGACCTTCACAGTAACACGCGTTCTTTTGCCTCATTATTGTCAATGCTCAGTTTAAAACGTATTTTTAGATGCTTACCTATTTTTACACGCAACCGACAAAAATGTATGCAGCTACGTGTTACTACTTCAAATTCACTGGAGACATTCCAAAGAGGATGAGTTCAACTGGTGTATGTATTTCACAGAGACGTTTTATTGCTCTCTCACAACAAATGTATTGCATATAAGAATTTGAAACCCCGGAAAAGAATATCCATTGGTGATCATTGTATTTCTCAACCAAAACGGAGAGGGAACTTTAGACTATAATATTGTGGTAACTAGAACTCGAGTCAATCAATGCTAATGAAATCTGTCTTACTATAATATACAAATTACAGACGAGCCATCAGGGAAAATAAATATGGAAATATTAAACGATGTTTTATTTTAAACGAGGCATCGAGTTGTTTGTTTGTTATTGTACTGATACTTTAAATTACTTACATACTTAGTCAACAGTAAGTTGACCTGAAAATAATATAACTATGTATGCCAGGCATTTATTCCTAACTTTTGCCTGTGGTTTCTCACACACACCAGGAATTAGGATCCATGTATATTTGCGTTTCAATGGAGCCTATGTTATTGAACTATCACTATGTTCAATATCGCGTCGTGCGTCAGAGAAGGATAATCCCACTCATAAACTTTCGCATTTACATAGGACATATCAGTGTGCAATGTTTGTTGGTATTTAAATGTTGTTTTTGTGATGAGGCAGTTTCAACACCGGTAAATCTTTTGCAGTCTTGGAAATAAAGGCCTAAAATTCGAGAACTGGGTATGTGACCAAAGATCATGTAGTTTCTACCATACTAGCTGCGCCCCGCGGTGTTACCCGCTACATTTTTTCGGGGTAAAATGTGTATGTATGCCTATGTGTTAATCCAGTGTGTCAGCTACCTCCGTATGAAATTTCATCAAGATCGGTCTAGCCGTTTGAGCGTAAAGAGGTAACAAACAAACAAACACACTCACAAAATGTTGGCTTTATAATATTAGTGTGATTACTTCATGTCATGTCTCAGTGTTTAGGAAAACTGTCCTACGATGACCATTATTTAACAAAAAGTTGGTCATAGTGTTTGTTTATCTGCCACTGTGGCAATGTTATTTGGTTGCGAATATTGTGACGCTTCATTTGCAACTTCTTTCTTGGTTTCTTTTCCGCCTTGCTTGGTTTCTTAATACCGATTTCAAAATACTGTAGATAGACAATTCCTGTATTAGTTTCAGGAAAGAGATAACGTTAGAGGTCGCAAATAAAAAACCTATGAGTTTATCTTTATAGCATCCCTATCCGGTACAAACAAGAACTTGACGCCACTTTGTCTGAAGCAACAGAATCTCATTCCGGGTTAACGCGACGCACCAAACGCACGTACCTTCACGATAACTAGAATACCAATGACATTATACACAATGAACTGGGTAATAGCCTTGATCTTTGCTACGTATATCATGACGTGATCCAAAAGACGATACGTGCCAAATCTATGACATCCATTGACTGTATGGACTATGACGAAGAATTCATTTGAATTAGGCGCACACATGGCTTCTTATTACTGGTATTAATAAAAACATATCTATAGAAAGAAACACGTGGGATTGTTCGAATTCTGTTTAAATATTTAGATTTTGCTTGTTCGAAGTCTGAGTTTTTGCCAGAACGTTATAATTTCTCAAGAATCTGAGAAAAGTTTAAAAGAATAAAGTAGCGCATGACCTAATAACACGAGCTATACATAACATAACATCACGCCTGTATTCCCCGAAGGGGATGGCAGAGGTGGACATGGAGTACACCCACATTTCGCCAGTTATGTTTTTGGGGCCCAATGTAGTAGGGGGCGAGCCTATTGCCATCAATCGGGCACAAATCCAGACTCCGTGCTGCTACTGAGAATTACCTAATGGAAAACCCAGTAACACTTTGCCCGACCCGGGATTCGAACCCAGGACCTCGTGCTTAGCAACCACTAGACCAACAAGGCAGTCCAACGACCAACGAGCTATACATAATTAATTATAATAACTAGATAATGCATTTATGAGAAAACTGACAAATCCAATAATAATAATTGATCATCTAAGCAAAGTTATAATTTGTATATGATGCAATGTCAAATTACTTACCACGAGGAACACAAGTCTATTGACAGAATAACAGAATAATATACATAACATGTTTTGCTGGCTTAGCTGAACAAATACCATTTCAGATCTACATCATACACGACCTAGAAACGTTCTCAGAAAAGGTTGTTTGCCCTACAAAAGGGCTTCCATAAAGTAAAGCTGTTTGTTTCCGTTTGCCCTAGAAAACTACATGGACTCATGGACTATGCAATCAATATGAATAGGTCGATGGCCTTACTACCTTATATGGAGCAAGGCAATTACTGAAATGCGCTGGAAAATCGTTAACCATAGACGAATCGTTTAATGAATACCATTGAGAATGGATTTCGGATATTTTTTTCTTAATGTACGTTCTGTTTTTGGGAAGGTACCGATTTGTTTCGTTCAGCTGCGGTTTTTTTACTGTAGCATTCTATCAAATTTGACTTTATGTCTTCTTACGAAACTGCATCAGTTTCTGAATCAACTAATCAATTATTCTCTCAAAATATTAGATATCTTTGAACAATAGACCGAGTTGATACAGAAAAATAACAATCCTGTTTTAACATATAGGTAATTAGAATACTTAATAATTCAGACTAGTTTTATAAAATCGTTAATAGCATTTTCGTTAAAAACAGGCTTAAGAAAACAACACATGCTTGCGTCATATATCATGATAATATCAACAACCATTTGGTACCAGGATAATACGTTTTAGTTCTGCTTCTCATTGGCTATTAAGACATTTTTTTATCTTTAAATTCAGTCTTTTAACTGTTGGTAAAATACACGTCGCATAGAACTATTTTTCCTCAATGTAGACTTTAAAAAACCAAACTGTGAGCCTAATTAAAACCATATCCTTATAAAGAGTAATTCATAAATCACATTCCATTTAGTTTCTGCTCTAGAATCTAAAGTGCTTGCTAAGAATTATAAATTATTATCAAAGTTACATTGACCTGCAATGTAAAAATGTTTGTACACAAAAAACAAACTGGCCATTAACTTTGCATGTGTAATTGTGTACTGAAATAATTTATGATCCGACACCAATTGCGCAAGTTCAGCTTTAATTTGACCATACTCCATCTCCGTTGCATAGTTCTTTCATACGTGTTTAATATATTATATATTTTTTTATATTATTTATTTTAGCCATGATCGTCCCACTGTAGGGCAAAGGCCTCCCTTTCCTTCCTCCATTCCTCTCGTTTGTTTAATATAACATGAATATTATTTAGAAGAAGGAATTTGAATTTGCGAGCAGATTCACGAGATAGCATAGCAGACTATTGGACGCCGCGGTCCAAAAATAGAGCGCATTAATAGTACACTTTATTTCCCGAGACTATTTCGCATTGAGTGAAATACGAGCGAATGTGTCCAGGCTCCTGGAAGAAAGCCAAATGTTTGCCAACGATATAGGCCTGCTGGAAGATTTATGGAATTGAAAGTTACATCATGTCTTTTGTCATTTATAACCTCTTGAATAAATTGTGTATTTGGTTCGACCGGGGCATCTTGAAACAGGTCGGGGCTAGTTGTAACGTTTACTGTAAATGAGTAACAGTGATTTCTTGGCAAAGATTGCATTCCTCCTCATCTACCGTGTGTGTCGTAAGCTGTGGTTTGAGGATTAAGTATGGTGTTTATTTGATTTTATCTGAGTTCTCAGGACTCGTGTTTATAAGTACTACGTACCCGTCCCTTGCTAAATGGAGCTATATTTATTATTTCATCAGCCGGAACACCTCCATTTTGAACAAACGCCTCCCCCTAAGAGTAGGGGGTTGCCATAATCCCCAAGTTTGGCAAGCGGCTTGGGTATCGCAGTATTGGTGGTGAAGTTCCAGGAGACGTTGCCCATCGTCTGTATTTTCCCTTAGTCATCGATTAGTCGTAATCGAGCCCCAAACCCACGGGAGGAAAGGAGGTGGTCAATTCTAAGCCGGATACTATATTTATTTACTTATAACTATTTATTGTTATTCCAGGAAGATCTTAAACATGTGATTGTTATGTGGCTAAATGGTGAGTTACAAAAATACACACATAACATGGACAAGCTAATTCAGCCTCACACATATTATATTCTGATTCAGTTTTTGACAGCATATGTTTAGAAGTGAGTGTGTTATTGGCTAATGAAATGACAAATACCTACCGAATGACAGATATCTGAATATAAACAAATACAGTGGTAATACGAGTATCATAAAGAAACGTGTCAGTTTTCATAATCGTCATGCGATGCCCTGATACGAACAAAATGTGCGCAAGAACTGTTGCAACTCGCAACCTGCAACTATGTTGTTTACCTTAGAAGCTTGGTCAATAATATTAGAAAATATCCGTTTCACATAACATGCGCAGCTTCACACTTAGTTTACGTAGTTATACTTCCTTTTTATTACCGCACTTATGGATGCTCTCTCAAGTGCCTCTGTGAAAGTTTTTAGTACTTCCTAACCGTGGGACAAAATAATTATTGGGTATAGTTTATTATTTGGGTTCACGTATGTATATATACAATTATACGTATATATTTTTAACCTGATAATAGCTATAATGTTTTGTGCATAATATGAAATCTGTAGTCTCAGCCTGCCCCACTGGTAAACAGGTGTAACTGCAAATATTTTGTCAGCTGACACATAGGGGTGGTCCTTGTTGTCAAAAGCCATGTTAAAATATCTATACACATAGCTCAGCTATCAAAACCCGAGTTGTGTTATCTATAATAATTCGGAACAAATAACTAGAAGAATATTTTAAAAGAAAAACCTTCATTGAATATTATTATATACATTGTGGCAGCCCTACCATGCCACATCTCTCACCCATTACATCTGCGGTCGTATCTCTAATCTGATCTAAGAAGATTTATACATCAATCCGTTCTCGGTGCTACATCGATTCGAAATACGAGTTAGAGTAAAGTCATGCATCAAACGCACTCACGCGCATGTGAGACGCTCAACACTTTTTACCGACCAATTTATGGTCTATCTGTGTTCAGCGATAATACTTAAATCAATGGTCTGACAAGCGATTAGTGAAATGATGAACGTGTTGCTTTAACGAACGAATCTATTTGTGTAGTTTTAGTTTACGACAAACGTTAAGCGAGAGTTTTATGATTTAAAAATTATATTTAACTACTTATATACAGACTGCCTCTTTGGTCTAGTGGTCGCAAAGCGCGACTGCTGAGCACGAGGTCCTGGGTTGGAATCCCGGGTCGGGCAGTGTTACTGGGTTTTTCCATTAGGTAATTCTCAGTGGCAGCACGGAGTCTGGATTTGTGCCTGGTTGATGGCAATAGGTTCGCACTTCGCCCCCTATTACATTGGGACCTAAAAACTATATATAATATATTTAGTTTATGAATTATGAAATCACACAGTTTATCCAAAGTAATAAAAAACCTTGAGGTACACTTGAAATCAATTAAACGTACTAAAATTCGGGGTTGCAATTTTTTTTACTGCAAAGAAGTTACCGCGGCGAGTTACCCTCTTTTCTGGGAACCACAAAGTAGGTCACAACGTTAACAGTGAACTTAATGAATTTATCATAAACCCCGGCCTGCATTATTTAATGTTCGTTAGCTGCTACGGCTAAACGTAGATTTAGAAATTAACTTACATATAACTTTTGGTGTCATTTTTACATGTTGCCCATGCTAAGCTTGAATCTAAATTTCCTTTATCAATTTAAATTAACTTACATTTGAAATCAATACTTTAAAGTTGACTTGACCGGCGCGGTGGATGTAATTGGCAAGTTGGCGTACATTGTGGCGTTCTAAGAGGGAGGCCTTTGTTCAACAGTGGACGTCTTCCGGCTGATGATGATGATGAAACTTGACTTGCTTTAAGTCATATATTTTAAACATATTGTGTGTTTTACACTTCTACCTAGGAGGATCTAAAAGGGGGTCCTTAGGTGGCCAATACTACAATTTATTTTTTTTAAGTTTCATATTCATATATTTATTTGCATTCCATAATGTTACAATAGATGTTAAAGAGGCTTAAAGCTAGGTACAATGTTATGGACCCTGTTAGGGCACAGCAAAAGAAGGCATTACAAAATTTATATTACATAATTAATTTAATAGTAGATAAAATAAATATTTTACAATTCAAGTTAGTATTAATTATACATATAGGATAACATTTTATTTTTTTTTATTTAGAATATTTAGGGATGTAATAATTATGAAATTAATCTATATTTTTATCTTCTAGGTACTCATGTTTCGATATCATTGAAATAAAACTATATTTTATAGATTCAAACGTCGCTTCTTGAAATCAATAAAATATAGTTTCACCTCTCTGGTATTCGCGTGTGTGTCAAAAATAATTTACTCAGTACAGATTCTAAATCATTCCATACAGCTAATGTAATCATTTCAGTGAACACTTGATGAGACTTAAGTATGTGAAGTTGACACGCTCTACATGTTACGACAAATTATACGACTTTATAGGTTAAAAATATACGGTATTGACGCAAGTACGGAATCTATTCTATATTAGGCACAAAGCCCTCAAAGTAAGGTACTGTAACAATACTTGTTGGTCGAGTTCTAAATATAAGTCAATAATGAGGGAAAGCTTGTACGTCAGCAGCCAATAAAGCTATCTATATAATAAGGTTATTTAAAACGTATCGCTTTACAAATCTAGCTAATTATCAATGAGATTTTATTATATAAACGAGATATTAAATACTGATATGTAATCCATTCCTGTGATGATGATGATGTCATCCATTAGGATTACTAGGTATGAACTCAATATCAGTATTAGTAGAAGTATTAGTATACTAATACTAATACTTAACACCTATAATCCTGCCGTGAACCTGTTACATTCATATATGTCACAAACCTATAGCTATTTTCGTTGGATTATGAGTCCAAATACAATATATTACGAGTTATAGTCTAGACTCTAAAGAATTGGTTTGTTTGAATAGTTAAAACAGAATCTGTCGAGTCAACATTACTTGTGACGTATACAAGGACAATATATTAAACCGAATAAGGAGCTACAATGTAGGCGCCGAGCAACTAATACTCCAAGAACTTGGGTGAAGTTATAGTCTAGGCTGCTACTGTAACCGGAAAGTGACTAATAGTGCAAATAGTTGCTATTGAATTGTCGTGATGCCGTTGTTTTGCGAGCCTACACAAGGCTTAAAGATTAAATCCAGGCAAAGAGACCTTTTTTCTGCCTTAATGTACTACTTTCATAGTTCAATAACAATTATTATACTTATTATTTGTGCCTGCCTCGTTGGTCTAGTGGTTGCTAAGCGCGACTGCTGAGCACGAGGTCCTGGGTTCGAATCCCGGGTCGGGCAAAGTGTTACTGGGTTTTTCCATTAGGTAGTTCTCAGTAGCAGCACGGATTTTGGATTTGTGCCCGGTTGATGGCAATAGGCTCGCCCCCTATTACATTGGGACCTAAAATGTGGGTGTACTGTAGGTGCACCTCTGCCTACCCCTTCGGGTAATACAGGCGTGATGTTATGTTTATGTGTTTATGTTTATGTTGTGTCTGATTGGCCCCTGTTACATGTAACCTTAGAATATAGAACAAACCATGTAACTGATACTGTCTTGCGAAAAGCTTATGTCCAAAAGCACACTGCCTACCCCGTCGGTAAATACTGGTGTGATGAAATAGTACGCAGCACTGAGAATTTGAATGTAGTATTAAAGGTAAAGTTACTAGTAAGTTACTACTAAGTAAGCGACGTGTTACACGTGTCCTTCATGTTCTCCATGATTACAAGCATTATCATTGTCTTAGAGGTCAATTGACGTGTCACATCCGTTCTTTAGGTCGACCTACACTAGTTACAACTGTCTAATATCTCCATGAAATAACCATAAAACTTATCACTGGAAATTGTCTGGAACATTGTATAATGTTTCAAATAAATCGATGAATGATTTAAGCAAATAAGTACAGTCAACAACAAAAGTAGATGATCGAAATCTGAAATTCAATACTAATGAACGGTGATCACGAATATATGGCAGCTGTACTAGTAGTAAATGTTTGGTATAATTTACAATCACATACTTTTGAATCACTACGGCGCGCGGCGGCGCCACAGAGTTCTGACGCGAACTTCGTTCATTAGTATTGAATTTCTGATTTTGATCATCTACTTTTGGTGTTGACTGTACATCTAATCGAAGTTTAACTAGCTACCGTTCTTCATTTTTGCTTTCAAATACACAACAATTAATACACTTAACAGTATCTACATTTACATAATAGCGAACGGCAGAATTGAGGAACTCCAAGTGATTGCGTTGTGAATCAGAGCGGTCTTGAGCCGGCGATGGTGGAGAGATCCACAGTTGTCCCTCGGACCGTGACCGACAGAGTACGGCTGACCGATACTTACGCTGAGATCTATAGCGCACTTACACTTCACTCAGACTTATCTTATACGTTAAGTCAAATTCGGTGCTTAATTAATTTATATTCTAATCATTTTATTCGTCTGAGATGTCACTTGGCAATGCCGTGTATGCGACTAACAAAAACTTAGACGAAGCACGTCCAAATTCAAATCTTTCAAATTTTTCCTTGCAATGTTTGATACAAAGATAAGGCTGAGTGCGCTTATATAACAGGTATATCTTACATAGGTACATAAAAGTCGTGGAATCTATCTAAAAAATAAGTGACTTTTCTTAACGGGTGCTCATACACGACTCCGTGACGGTTTACTTATTAATGGGCTGGGTGTATACGCAAGACGTTTACCAACCATGTTAACACGCGGTCAGGCATCTATGTAAAAATTACCATGAAATAAAAAACTCAAACGTACACGTTACGTTGCGAAACTGACAATTTACTTTATGGACATTTATCATAGAAAAATAGCCAGCCAGCGAATTCATTGTGAGACGGACAGCTCAGGTAACACTACAGACACAAAATGTTTTAAAACTAAAATAGTAAACGCCACTTTAACTAAATACCTAATTGTATATCCCTCAACCGAGGAGCGTGTATGAGGAATGTGATGCGTGTGAATACAGCAAAATAAGTATGCCAGGATCGTAGCAAATGTAAATCCGTGGTCTCTGCCTACCCGTCAGAGAAACAAGCGTGACTTTATGTAAGTATGTATACTCAAAATATTAATGTGAGTCTGTCATCCGAAAAAAAAAAATAAGTGCATCAACATTGATCGCGGAAAATTAGAATAATAATGCACAAAGATCTCAATGAAAGCCCCAGTTTATTCCATATAGATTTTCACAACTCTTACGGGAATGTTTTGTTTACAAACATCGACCTAACAATTGATAACACATACAATAGAGCATGACATTAAAACAATCGGTGCTCCGATAGCAGCAATTAAACAACGAAATATTTTGGTGCATCACTATTTGATTCAACAGTAATGGCCATTGTATCTGTGTGAAGCAAAATGAGATGATAGCTTGTGATCGCTGTAATGTTCTCACTTGTTCAATGGCAGCGGTACGAGGTTAGCAGGCAACTAGGTTTTTGTTATGAGTTTTCCTGTGTTGTATCCATCAAGGAACACGCGGATATACAAATTATGGATTAATAATTTTCAGAAGTAATCTGAGATTTGCCTTATCTTGCCCCAAATGACAACAACCCTTTACACAGCAATGGTTTTCTATTTTGTTTACGGCTTCACGCGTGAATTTCGAAAAAACAGTCATGATTTCGTTATCCTACTACTATAAGACACAATAGGATAGAATAAAGTGACGACATAATTTAGGCTTCTACTAAACAGATCATACAAAATACTCTACTCTATAATTCAATATTCGTAGGCGTACCAGTCACGGTTTTCACGACACTAATTACGAAATAAATATTGAATGCAATTGATACGAATGGCATAGATCGCTATTGCACCGCGACCGGCCACGCTACGTTACATACTGACAACAGAGTCTATACACTAATAATAATGAACAAGTCTACATAAAAACCGAACAGCAAAAGAAAGCTATCCTCATGCACGGCTTTACCGATCTCCATTGATCGTAGTAGACGTGACTAGAATAAAAACTAGATTGACAGTGAACACTTAAGAGCCATTTCACATTTTTTGACAGTTTTCTGAATTTTCGGACGCGAAATTTACCATCTTAGGTAGTACTAAGGAATTTCTAAATACATGTAGAATGTAGACCAATCTTTCCCATTGTTACAAATAGAATTAGATTTTCAAAATATAACTTGATTGCTGTGTGGTGAGCTATTTCCCGCAACACGTTTTCTGAAAATCCATCGCAGAGCCATTTTCGGTTTTCAAATTCTACCATTTACATCAACAAATTTAAATGGAAAAAATACAGTAGGCATAGGACATATACTTTTGTTGTAACATACGGTGGAAAATTTTCGATTAATAACTCTTTTAATTGATGAAAAAATAAAAACTTAAACCGGTTTTCACGGTTTTGAATGGTAATTTTATCGCGACTTTTTGGTTTAAATAAAGGTATTTATTACTTTTAAAATTATGCCATAATGAACTATGCTCTCTGGGAAATCTATTAATACAATGTTTTTTAATATTCCTTTATTTAATTAGATATAATACCATTTTCAATATCACTCAAAATCACAATAAATTACAATGCACAACCGTAGAACGATCAGTCGGGCCCGAGCGCCCTTAGAGGCAGGACCTGTGTCACTTTTTTCAAATTTAGAATTACGAAAATTCGTATTAAAAACCCATTTTTATACTACGACCACAACGTTTTCATTTTCTACGAATTATTTTCATCCGGTTTTGTTTATTACAAAATGTTATTAAATTCTTTTAAAATATTTTATTTGATTAATATTCAGCAACCATCCAATCAGATATTATATCTGATGACGTAAGTTTCTGTTCTGTAGCAGCACACTGAATTATAAGTTGCGCGAAAAATGTTGCCAAAAATGTTGTCCCCTCAATGCGCAAAGTAGTCCCAGCCAACGTTCATGCTAATCGGATTTCGGAAATTTTGCACAAACCTCACATCTTATCTACTTTCTACCCCCTGCTCGAGTTCGTCCTTATTTGCAATTATAAGGTCGGTAAGGGAAGGGGTGGCGCCGCTATTTACCTCCGTAACGATTCCACTGCATTCGAAACTGTATTATAATCGATAGGTTCATATTATGCACACCACATCATCATGGGAGATTTCAACACTTCCTTACTCCGCATACCTCCCAATCCTCCAAACTCCTGCGCATAGTCGATTCTGCCAGCCTACTCGTCGTACTGCTTCAAGCCACTCACCACAATGATGTAGCTGAGCACACTCGGCTCGATTTCATTAATACCCCCAATCCTTCCCTGGTTTCCTCTCATGGCCGACTCGTCACCGCTGGATTCTCTCACCACGACCTTATACTTTTATCGTATATCCTCAAACCTCATAAACCTAAGCTCAAGGTACTGTACAATGTACATGCACAGCTTCGCGCGAATCAATGTAAGCAAACTGAGTTCAGATGCTTCTCTAATCAACTGGAAACCTATGATGGAGGCTCCCGCGGTCGACGAAAAGGTTAGCGGTTTTAACTGGGAAATCATCGAGCTTTATGATATACACGCACCGGTTGAAAAGTTAAAGCTGAAGCGTCCACCTGCGCCATGGATTTTGAATGGTGTAAAGTTGGCCATAAAACGTAGGGATTGCGCTTTTTGAAAATTCAAGAAAGATCGTGATAAGGACTGGAATCTTTTCAAAGCTGCACGAAATCGGTATAATTAAGTAATATCCAATACCAAACGCCGCCATATTCTAAATTACATTTATTTATGTTCCACTTTTGCCGATCTCTGGAAGTTCCTTGAAACTCTCAGTATTGGCAAATCACCACTATTTGACCGGTTGAATTCCATTGATTTGGACGATCTCAATTCGCATTTCTTCACTAGCCCAACTTTAGACAAAAGACCAAACCTCAGACACTTGCTTACGTCGATGGTCTCCCGCGTCCCAACATGAATCCCTTGCACATATCTCCAGTCACTGAGGGAGAAATCATAAAGATCATCCTCCATCAAATCCATAGCGTTAGACTGTGATAACGTCTATCGCGGAATGATCGTCACAATAGTTGACCATCTTCTTCCAGCAATCACACACATAATATCGTGCTCCTTGGATACCGGATACTTCCCCTCCTTGTACCGCAAAGCTTTCGTTCACCTTTTACCTAAAATATCGAGCTCTTCTCTACCCAGTCACTTCCGACCAATCTCTATCCTTTCTTTCCTATCTAAAGTGCTCGAGGCCTATGTCCATGAGAATATACGAAGAGTCAACCAAAATAACCTCTTGTCTCCCTTGCAGTCCGGTTGCAGGCCAGGCGATTGGCGACATTAAGGCAGGCATAGAAGATACTAAAGTTACAGCCCTAGTTGATTTTTCCAATACCTTCAATATAGTCAATCGCGATATCCTCGTCTACATCATATCCCATCTCTTGGCATCTCCTAAAGCGCTGGAATAGATCCCTTACTTTTGGGAACGCCAGTGGTCGGTCCATGTGGAAGAGTCCTCTTCTTCCTGGTGTGAGCTAAAATCTGGCCTTCCACAAAGCGGTATTCTCCGCCCATTGCTGTTTTCTATCTTTATTAACCTTATAATCCAATTACTTCGGTGTGCGTATTCAATATGCCGATAACTTGTAGCCTTACTCTGCTTCTGGGATTGATGATGTGTACTAGACAATGAGTGCAACCAACTGCGATCTTTAAGCTACAATGGACTGGTCCGAGAGATTTGGCATGGCGGCAATTCCGAATAAGTGCCAAGCAATCATACCTGGTAGGTCTAGGAGTTTGCGCAAACTACACGTGGCAATTCTGCCAGTCTTTTGGGCACGTTACCGGTTGACATCGATGGGGATGAATTTTTTGATGCTTTTTAACTTATTTTTGTATAATTATATTGTTTTTATCTTTTAGATTTAAGTTGTAAATAGTTATAATAGTTGAGATAATTAATTAATTATTGCTTTATGTATATATATGTATTGTTTTGTTTCATGTATGTATGTAACGTATTATATGTATGTTTATTATTTTGCGTATCGATAAACGTCATCATCATCATCATCAGCCGGTAGACGTCCACTGTTAAAAGGCCTCTCCCTTAGAACGCCACAATAAACGACAGCTTGCCAATTGCATCTTGGGCCGCAATTCTGACGATATCGTCGGTCCACCTGGTGGGAGGCCTGCCAACGCTGTCTTCCGGTTCGTTGTCGCCATTCGAGAACCTTTCTTCCCCAGCGGTTATCGGTCCTTCGAGCGATATGGCATGCCCATTGCCACTTCAACTTGCATATTCTTCGAGCTATGCCGGTGACTCTAGTTCTTTGGCGAATTTCCGTATTCCGGATCCTGTCGCGCAAAGAAACCCCGAGCATAGTTCTTTCCATAGCTCGTTGAGTGACTCTGAGCCTTTCCAAAAGGCCAACCGTTAGCGACCACGTCTCAGAGCCATACGTAATCACATCGCATGCATCGATATGTGCATCTACCTAATATTTGTCTCCATATCGCTCTAAAGTCGACTGGTAATAAATGCCTAAGGTATTAAGTTCGCCTTTGTATATTTATTTTGAAAACTTTAAAATGGAGGAGGATATCAATTCGGATGTTTAAATATATTTTTTATGTATGTTTGGGCATAACTCCGTCATCTAAAGACGGATTTGCAAAATTCTTTTTTTGTTGGAAAGTAGTTTATTTCGAAATAATCCCATTGAAATTTCATGTAGATCTGATGATGATCTTTGGAGATATGGAACTGAACTCCTTATGACATCATAGCAGAACTGTCGTTACAAGTAATATAGCCTAAGTAATTGTCGCCACAAACTAGAAAGAAAGAGGGGGAGGTGGTGCCTTGTCCCCCCTTCTACCACTTTAATAGTATATATCGTGTGAGATATCGTTTGAGGGAGCATTTTGTAAGGATTTCAAATACTAATCCTCAAAATGTCTACGGATGCGGATGAATCCTAGGCATCACTAAAAATTGTGAAATAAAAAATATAAAAACCGCCTTAAAAAATAGGAACAAATATATAATATGTTCTAATTACTAATGAATTCAAAATATTTTCATAAATCTCGAATATAGGTATATTGTAATAACGATCAAGATTTTTTTGTCCGTCTCGTTTTTTGCGCTACACTGTTAGCATTATTTTTGTGTGGGTGTGTCACGCACACATGACAATTCTACCGAAATTCGAACGTCAAAATTTTGTGAAATGGCTCTTAAACAGCTAAAAATGAAAATTATGCGAAAAATCTATTGTTTACCTGCGTTTCCAACCAATTGTTCGTTAGCTACAGGTTTATTAGATTCCCAGATGTCGTCAATCTGTGATAGGCGTTATTGCTCCGAGTTTGGGCAGTTATGCAACTATAGGATAATGAAAGTATATCTTCTGCCTGAATTTAAGAAAATGATCTCTGACTTTAATATACTACATCTATAAACATAAATTGGTGTAACTAACTAACAACATTGCTACCCCAGGAATCCCGCGAAAACATATTCCTCTCGAACAAAATCCCAGGTAAAAGCAATTTACTGTGTGAAAACACACCCATAGCGCGGGATACAATTCTAGTGTCGACCTCTTCCAAATAAGAGAACAAAACATAATTACTGTTAAATCGATAAAAAAAATATAAGTTAAATACTTACACTTTTTAAGATTAGCTATCTTGGATTACGTGATTCTCAAACGGAAAGGTAATCTTATTGCAGATCATTCAGAGGTCAGTCATTAATGTTACGGTTAACCTCTGCGATATTTCGTTAACGCATTCTAATCTTAGAAAAGATTATCCACTTCGTACCTTAAGAGCCATGATACAATCATACAAAATCTTGCTAAGAAGTCTTGCTTGTTATAAGATTGTACAGACGCTGTAATGCATGGGATGGGATATGGGATATTTAATATAATTATTTCTGATGATACCTCTCCTTAGACTGCTATACCTATACCGGGATAGTGGTACTCTGAAAACCATGGAGCCCTGACAGAACTTGTACAACATATTTATTACAAACGAACTTCTCACAAACACTGACAATAATATGCTAATGAAATTTTTTCTTTCCAGATTCTGCGTCCCAAGCAGAATTTATTTCGAGAGGTGGACTAAATTTCTGGTAAGCACTTCTTTTATATTCAACGCGTTAGTTTTAAGTATGAGTAAAGCTAAGGAATTCAAGTCACGCCTCCACATCCGTCTTGGTGCGTCCTCACTTGAACATTACTTTTTATACGCGACAAAGCCACATCCTCTCGCGTTAGGAAACGCAAAAAAGTGCGGAAGCATTTATCTATAAATAGATTTCCTTTCGATGGCAAATGACTCAAATTGTTGTAATGAGATGAGTATTATACAACCGTCGTTCGTTTTTGCACAGCTTTTCTAACGTTGACGTGACGAATGTGCAACGCCGAATGCCGGCCATGGTTGCGCAATTTGAGGTCGATGCCACCGCTCCCACCCGCTATCGATCTGCTGAAATGGTTTAGTCTTTTATTGATACTGAAGGTTAATTCTGGTACCTTAAAAATATATTGATATTAAGTAAAAAAACTATTTGGATAATAAAAACTTTTAGCATACGAGACTCACTGAAGTCGAACTCAACCGAAGTAGTGCTTCAAAAGTTATGGTAATTGCTTTTCCAGTTTAGCATCCAGGTAGACATCATTTTATTAAACACTAGCTTATTTATATAGATCGTTTAGAAAGTAGAGAAGGTAACAGCTCCTTTAAAAGTTCAACGTAGATTTCTTAACAAGATTGAACATTGCCTTTATAGGAGCAAGTATTCCGAAACCTAGTTTTTCATGGTTGGAATACTTGCGGAAATAGCGTGTTAACAGCCATCGGATCTCAAGGCCAGTTATGCAAATTACAATGATGCATGTGTTTGCGGTCTGTTTGATTTCAATTGAATTTCTCAAATGGTATCGATTGGTTAAACACAAAGCGAGTCGATTATTTGTTGCGCGACGGGCGGGCTGCGGTGAAATGTTGAAGAAACAATGTTTTTCTTTGCCAAAGCACGTTGAAATCACGAGACTACTTCAATACGAATAACAACAGGGAGCCAGAACAAATGAAAACACTCTTTGTATGTAAACAATCGCTGAATTTCTTCACTCTATTCAAAAGACTTCTACTAAACAAAATAGTAGGTACATTACTCATTCAAATTAAGTAAGTTTATTTTTGTCTTGAGACAGCCAGTTTCATTTGATAAACTTTCGTCATTTGTATAGCTACGCAAAAACGTATAACTAGAATAATTTATCCAATTGGTGTTATTTAATTTTGGCTTGATATTTTCTCTTTATCGTCATCATCAGCCGGAAGACGTCCACTGTTGAACAAGGGCCTCCCTCTTTGAACGTCACAATGAACGAGAACTTGCCAATTGCATCCACCGGTTGCCCGCAACTCGGACTGTATTTTCTCTTTACTTTCTTGCATTTCATTCTAGAAGAAGAGATTTCGAGACTCATGAACACGAAGGTACCAAAACCTGATGGAAAGTCAGAATATGATTCCATATACATAATATATTTAATAGTGCTTAAGAGTGTGCTAAACACACTAATTAATATCAGCAAATCCAATTTCCTTACTTTCATTTACATACTTGTACCACAACTTGGAAACTAGTTAAGAAATCTTATACTTAAAGAAACAAGGTTTTCAGGCAGTCGCATTAATGCTGCAAGTTTTTTCTTCAAAATAAATAATTTAGCCTGATTTACCACTTTTATGAAACAGAACAGGTTTAGTAATTTATGTTAGGAAGAACTAATTCCCTGAATGGGGAAACATTCACTTAATATTACAGGGAAATATATTTTCAAACAATTGCTTATTTATGTCATTAAAACATTAGGTTATAGTGTGGCAAACACAATTGGATATAGTAATTATGGTTTATGCACACGCCAACAAAGGAAAATGCATCGCGTTTCACCATTATTGATCTTTATCATAACGATAGCATCTGTATTCCGCAGTTCCGTAGTAAGTAAACAGAAAACACTCCTCTGTTCCATGTTCATGGACTTTATTAATTCTACACGATGCTATGTTTATTCAGATAATATTTTAATTAAATCTATTTAGTATTTGCATAAACTTGTTAAGTACATCTTTCTATTTATGTAAGATAAAATATCTACTAAGTGTCCTATATTTCATAGTCTAGTAATAAAAATGTCTCAAAATATATTTTTAACTGGTAACATCAACTTACACAATCACTTCGATGTTTAACGTAAAAGCAATGCGATTGCTCTCGCGAATTACAATCTATTAGCAATATCCGTCTAACAATGCCTGTTTTTATGTTCCTGTCTGCTGTTTGCTCGTATTTATCGATAATACCGTAATATTAGTTCTTGTTGCATAATTATCAATGAACTGTTTGAAACGGCGCTGGCGCAGTCGACGGCCGCGGTCGGCCCTCGCCGGTAACGATTTCAAACTACCCTATAAAAATAAACAATAATAATCGAACTCGTCAGTGAGCAGTGCTAAATAATTATGTGTACATGTTTTGGAGTGTGTGGCTAAAGTAACAATGCGGCATCGTGTGTGTTGTTAGCTATCTTCTAACAAAAGTGCTTATTGTGTTCACGTCGTCAGAGAAAGTTAATACAAATGCTTTAGATCTGGAAACTCTCGGCCTCGGCACAGTGCAACGTAGGATTCACGTAACGAACAGACTCATATTTTTATTTATAATATCTGTAAATCATTTTAGTATTGTATTTATCTTTAAAGGTTTTTTTTCACTGCATATCTCGTTAACAATACCTTAACAAATATCGATAAAATGTATATATAATGTTTGGCTTATCGTTATAGACAAATTAGGCTATAAAACGTAACCAATAGTCCATAAAGTTATTGAAATCGAAGGAAACATTTTTGTTACAATGTGAATCGATATATCAGTTGGGTAATGTAGCTCGAAGGACGTACCAGTTTTGCGCAAATCGGTCGCAAGGAAACGCCAATTTCACTTGCGTGTCAGTAAATGATAAAACGATATAATTTTATCGCCAAAATAATAGATACACTTTTTTTGGTTTACAGATTTTTTTCTAACTTTTTTAGATATCTTGCTTCCCAATAAAACATACTATTGAATAGAATTTCCAATATATCAATATCAATCAACTGCACACATTGAATGGCTTATAAATGCAAAGTTATGTGCAACTAAGGGCGGCTTCAGCTTCACCTGGCGCACACGAAAAATGGCAATCCTGATTTCATTTTCTTCTAGGAGCATTAATAACAAATACCGTTTTGTTTTCTACAAGCAGCCCTAATAACGTTGATAACCAGGTTTTTATGCCATACAACGCTTCATATTTTACTTACGTTAAAAATCATTTGAAGCTACAAGCCCTTAGGCATGCCCCATAAAATCTAATAATACTTACTAAAGATAAACTAAAGTTTAATTACTCTTAGTTAAATTAAATCACTTGGATTGGTCCTTTGAATCGCAAACCGCAAGTGATAAGCCCCAACTTGTGACCCAACTATAATTAATTAGAGTTCGTTACAAGCTATAAACGTAGCACACTTTCAATTAGCACAGCATTATCGTGCAACAGTGTGGTGCTGATATTAGTTGAGATACCTGTTCAGAGAGCGTAAAACCAAATGTGCGAGGTTTATGTCCGCGCTTTGTTTTAATGTGATACCACAACAGATCATTAGCTCATAGATGCGTTTAGCAAAAACAATGATACGCGCACTTAATTGTAGGTTTTAGTAATACACGTTAAGTGGCTGTTTTGGACGGCGAAATATCAAGCTGTGCGCAGCGTCGAGCATAGATGTGGTTTTTCTGTAGTACGATCAAATGAAATATCGTTTACAATGTTTGTTCATAAAATGGTCGTATTTCATTCATATACTGGTGTTCAGTTATTACCTCTGAAATAATCTTAAATTTTACAACGAAACGTAAAAAATGAAAATTATATTTGAATGGTACCAGGCCGCTCCTCTTACAGCTAAATCCGATAACACAATTTTCTTATCAAACACTATGTCCAACGCACGTTCTCGTAACGAAACATTAACTTTCCAAACAATAACTACAAAATGCGAATTGAAATACACGAATGCCATTAATTTTAAACAATAGATTATTGCAATCCTTGCGACGGAGTATTAACGGTATGAGCTAAGATATTCGCAAAAAATGCTAATAAAAACTGTACATCGGTTAAGACAAAAAGTCGATGTTTTGCTAAACCAATAATTAAACAATCTAGTCATTTTCACATACATAATTTACGATGAGAAAATCTTTGTCTGCGAAATGCATTCAGCTTGCATTGGCAAATTATCTTCCATTACGAGATACTTTTTCAATACTAGGACCGTTATAAGATACTCGTAGCTTTGAGCAGAAGAATTTCTAATCAGCAGAACACATTAAGCACTTTATAACAATAATTAATAAAAATAAACGTGGTTAAGTTTCATAAAATCAAAAGTCTTAATGCTAAAAAGCGGTTACTAAGTAAAGGACAATAGGACTCATAAAGTGGCTACAAACTGATGTGAGGGATAAATGAGTGGTACCAATGCTGACGTCGATGTCGGAGGTGGTGGTGGTGCTGCGAAGTGACGCCCTAGACTTGATCCGGCTGCTGGAGGCCTGGTGGCAAGGACTGGTCCTGATAGGCAAGCTGGTCCTATGGTACTGCAAACTGCTGCACCAAGCTGCTTATGGTAGGCAATCAATGATTAGTTAGTCGTAAAACTATATAGAGTACACGATAAACACTTGTCTTGCTGCTGTTTTTAATTTTGAAAACACTACCTATCGACCATTGCGCCAAAGGGTTGTAGGACTAAAATTCGCAATTACGCACCAGCAAACAAGAAAACTATTCCTTGATATATTTCATTTGCGTTTACCTCGACTATCTATTAAAACTTGTATACTTATGTAAAGAAGAAGAAAATTCAATCTTCATTCGCGATACAAAGTTTTCACATCTCATAGTCATAGTTTCAACCAACCAGAAATAAGTTGCATAAGTTAAAGTTACAAGCTAAAATTCGGTGGATCGAACAGTCTCATCGGAAACGTATTGAAACAAACGTATTGACGACCTGATTAGCGCAGTGGCTAAGCGATTGGACTGCTGCGCTAAGGGTTGCGGGTTCGATTCCCGCACGGGGCAAAACTTTGTGCGAACCACAGATGTTTGTCCCGAGTCTGGGTGTTTGTGTATGTGAATATTTCATGTTTGTGAAACGCACCTGCGATACAGGAGAAATTCCTAGTGTGGGGCGACGTTTCCTTTAAAAGAAAGAAACATCATAGCGTTGCAGTTGCAACAACATTGAAACTGATTGAGGAGGTACAACAATAGTTTCGCTTCACTAAGTTCGCCGCAAACCAATTCTGGTCCTTTTGTACGGAACATCGTTTACATTTCAGTTTGATAGAGGTACATGTCTTTATACAGCATGAATAACTTTCCATGTCGTAACTTTAGATTACTTTTCCATCTTGTTGTGCTTATTAAGCAAAAGAGAGTACCAAATAGGAAACAAATAAGACAAATGTGGTCACGTAATTATAAAAAGAAAATAATTACTTCAAAAATAACTCTTCTCATTACAGTATAGTTTTCTCAACTAATAATATAAGTTGTCTCACTTACTCCTTGAGTAGCAATCAACATACCTTGATAACAAAGATAACGTTATCGGACATTCAAATACTTTAGCTTCTAGTTACTCTGCAGGCTGTAGTGGAAGAGAATTTATTTAATTAACACGATTAAAGTGAAATGGAAATGTGTTATCTGAGATGTGCCTAATTTCTTTTTTGAAATCGTATTACATATTTGTTTGGTGTACTGAATAAATAAAGGTGCGCTCAAATAAAACTGCGTTGTAACTACAGAGTTCATCTAGGCTATCGTAACCTTGTTGCTTTGGTTATTATTTCTGAAAGACTTCACCTCGTTCTCAATGGTTTTGTTGCGTGACTGTTAGAACGGGTCAACAGCCTCTTTTCTTACATTGTAAATGAATAATCAGGTGTTTTATTGATCAATGTGTTATCGGTTCCAGAGCTGAAGGTGCCTGCGGCGGCAATGATGGCGCCGAGCGTGTTCCAAAGGACCAAGTCGCCACGCTCCTCACCTGGAAACTTGCCTAGAAAATTACAGGTAAATGAAACTAAATAGTAGTGAATTAATAAATCTTAACACATATACAAATTACTTAAAGAAAGTAGAGATTTATGCTTAATCACACAAAATAATCATAATTTTTCATGGTCAATGGGTGGAAGTAATACAGGTTTTATTAAGTAAATAGAAAAACAAAATCAATTTCTAAATGCAATGGTCTTTGACTTGGACAAACTTCTAAAAAAACACACGTGACTATATTTTATATACAAAAACCGTTAATCAGCGATTACGATGACTAAATTATAGTGATTACGTCTACGGTTATTTTGTGACACGATACCGTCGGTGTTGGTATTTGCACAAATGCGGGCAATTCCACCATACCTGAGGAGTTTAAAACGCCAGCTTTCGAGCTACACACGTTGGATTCACGCTTATTTATAAACAAAAGAGAAACGCGTCACCACATACAAGTGTAGATAATGTGATTTCTATACACGTTTGCTATGAACAAAATAACAAAATCTAGTACCTATAACTATTTGTGTACGTAAGTTAATTCAAGCAGGTTTTAATAATGCATTCGCTACTGCACCATAGACGCCTGCTTTTGTCGTTATATTGCAATACAAAACCTTTATTGCGTTGTAAATTATTGTCTTGCTGACAATAAGAGCTGATATACCTAGACAACGATATTCGATCGCTCAGCACGAATTATGACGCGTATCACAAGCTAGCTTATTGCTAGTACTTTATAAACTGCAGTAACAATCCGCTATAATGTATCGTGTTATGTTTCAGAACGGCACAGAACCCACCACTTCAGTCCCCACCGCGGACTCCAGCCCAGGGAACTCCATATCCGACGCCGAGAACTTCGAGTGCTACGGAGAAGGCGACAACGATGCACCCGCTAACACGTTAGTTATCTGCTAAGACCTTATTCTGGTCGAATGGGACGAAGGACCAAACAGTATAACTTGAAAGTTCAATTAGTCTTCTTCTTATTGTATGGTTGGTGAACAAAGTGGAGTCAGAGTTTAAAACGCCTTTAGAACTCAGACATGGCTTTACACACCGTTGAAATCTTTAGGTGTGCCGGTTTTCTCATTAGTAATATAGTGCAATTTGATGAGGCAATTACTATACGAAATGGGACTTAGGTGATTTAAATCGATTCAGAAGTGACCATTAGACGCCTGTGTAACATAGGCGTTGTTGACCTTTGGAGTTCGGGACCTGCCTAATTTAAATCAGGGATATTAAATCAGTAAATAAAGTTAAATAACACAGGTAAATTAAAGATCTAGAAGACTGTAGATGCTATCATCCAGTTTCAGACGTCGTATGACGTTACCTTAACTTTAAAGCATGATAGCAATATAAATAATATACACGAAATAAATAGTACCTATATGTAAAAGTCACTGTAGTTAATTGATTTGTCTCATAACGTTTAGCATACTAATCTCTTACTTACTTCACTTGTGTGGTGGATTCTATTTTGCCTCTTTAAGGTCCGTGTAGTGTATCCTGAAGGTATTTCGTAACTTGGGTTCTTTGTATGTTTTAACAGCATTAATGAAACTCACTCCCATTCCGCTCTCGTAAATGACTAATGTCATTATTATTGTAAATAATATAATTATTTGAATAAATTTTATTTGATATAATTATGTTAAGTTTAACGTATTTTTAACATTATCTAATCACAATATTACTGTAAAACGACTTCTTAATTTAATATTACGTTTATAGAACTGTAATAAACACATTTTTACATGTCGTTGGACTTATTAAAAATATTTACATTCACATATCAAAGAGTTGCATTTTATAGACAGCATTTTTATTAAACTTTGTAATGTCGAATGTAAAACTTTTATGTAGCTACATTAATAAGGGTCAATGGTATCGTAAAATGTCTTCCGTGAGTAAATTCGGGTTATGTGCAACATTATATTACTTTAGAACATAATAATATAGTTTGGTAAAGCCAGACGCATATAAGTTTTTTCCAACGAAAACATTGAATAGTTTTATCTTAGTGCTAGTTTAACATGTATTGTACGGTGCACCATCGATTTCCATCGTATAATATACCTGTGTTCTATTTATTCTATACTATGTAAAATGTATATAGTTCTATATTATATATACTATGTTGTTTATATTTATAAAAGCGAACACAACTCCTTCAAAACTCAGTCAATTCCTTAAACAATAAATAAATATTGTGAAATAAAAAATTGCATTTAAAATTAACTTCTCTTAGGACAAAGTCATTAGCGTCGTTTGTCTTTAAGCTCATTTAAATATGAATCATCGGAACGTTTTACTATATTAGACAAAGGCAGTCAATTTTAATAAATGGAGAGAAGAAAGGCATGTTACCTAGCAGCAGGGGCTGGAAAAGTTACTCAAAATATCGTTATTGTTTATACATAATAATGTTATAGGAATAAAAATATGTTAATATTTGGAGTAACGTTTCAAGTCCCTGCCTAGTAAGTTTACTACTTTTATTTATTACAAGTATTTATAATAATAATAATAATATATTTCATTTATTTAAGTGACCAGGACTCATAATTGTTAGTGTAACTTACAAGCTATGTTAGTATGACTTTATAACCTGGACTTCGGGATACTACGTAAAGACCGCTCGGGACCGCTCGTCGTGCTTATTGCATTTTTATTTCAAGATAATTGTGTAAGCTTTTATTCTTATTCTGTTATGCAGAGCGATTTAAAAATATCAGTAAAAACATACAAGCCAATTAGTACTTGTGTTCGCGTTAATTCCCGTGTCGTAATTTTATTTTATTATAAGAACTTACTTAGAAATATATAATAGATTAGATCGTATTAAAACAGTGGCTGTCAGTAAATTTTCGCAGATGTGACTTACGTGTGTGCGTAGAAAAGCGTGCAAAAAAGCAACACGTTTAGGTGCTAAGTATAGTACTTTTTTGTTATATTTTATCTAGGGATATTCCTTGTATTAATCTATATCCCTAAGTTTGTTTCAGTATTTCTTCTCAGAGGTAGTCAGTTAGGAAATGCCGATGCCATCTAGTTTAAAAAAAAATGACGTGTAAAAGTGTTTTTTTGAAACCTATTTACAGAAATAAAATCATTTATCATTTATAAAATACTTACAATGTCACAGCCTTTTAAATATCAGAACCTTTAGGAAATAGGAAACATATTAAAATACATTATCGAACAAATTCCAGTAGACTAGTCTACCAAGTAAACTTCTTCATGACTATTCTTCTTTCACAGTCTCATCCACTCTTCTATACCTATCTATCTATATCTTACTCTTCTACATTATACTCTCTTTTGCAGATTAGAGAACGGTTCTAGAAGTCCCGGCAACCCCTTGAACAGACACTCCTGGACACGAACCAGTCTAAGGCGAACACCACCCAGGTAAGTTAAATAAAACGCCCTTTTCCCAGGTGGTAGGTCCGGTTGGTAGCTCCAATAATGTTACCTATAGGCATATTGGTGGCATGTAAGTCAATCAAAATCCAGAAAGAGGGACCAACTTTGAAACAATTGCCTATCCATAATTTATATATTTGTTACTATAATTTGTTATATATAAATGTATAGAAAGCTGCTTGCTTTTTCGTGCTTTCGTTGTTGGTCCCATTGTAAAAGCTGGTCAATATAACGAGTGTAATGAACCCTTTAAAGAATTTAATTGACTTAAATGCTACCCTGTATAGAATAATTCTATTGATCTTTGTTCGTTTTCATACACCTAATTATAAGAATATTTATACTGAAACTTCATGTCGTGCACAGTATTCATTCTCGGTCTAGGTATAAAATGTCTTACTGTAAACAATGAGGTAAAATTTAATTAACGCAGTAGTTATCTGAATGTAAAATATTACCGTTGTCGCAATAATTAATCTAGCTACATAATAAAAACTGGTTTCATACAAGACGGAATTTTTATTACATTCGTGTGGGTACTTCTACCTACCTATTATTTTTGATCTGGACTTTCAGTAAAACTAATAAATGGGGGCTGGTAACGCTATAAGCAGACTAGGTATAGAAACAATGTAATAATGCAGGTGACGCAGGCAACTAGCATCCTAACGTTTCATAAGCGCCTGTAATAGGTTTATATGAAATAAAAACATTTTGAATTTGAATTTGAATTTGACGCCTGACCCGACGTTGCTCCTTGCACTTGATTTTAACGTAAACTTAAAGTTATCGGATGAAAAATACTTGGTAATCAATAATATAATAATTAATAAATCTTGACAGGACGAAATTGTATATTTTTTGCCATCACCTAGCCTGCATAGTGCGTTAGCAGCCCAAAATCTATAAAATTCGAACGCACAATACATTTTAGTTTGTTTTTTCTGATTTGATTTGTCATGACTTTTGCTCCTTTAAAGTATCACTCGATACGCTTTTACTTTCATTTGGTGCTACTTTAATATTTTCTTTTTTTGTGTTATTTTGTAGTTTATTTTGTTTTGCTACCTTTTGTGTTTGCTTTTTATCTATATTTGTGTTGTATCTTTCGTAGCCATCAGGAGAACTTGCCGCATCGGCGATGGGGCTCTATGAGACAGTAAGCTATCTTTTTGTTTTGTTCCTACTAACTTTTACTATATAATTGCTCACTGAGTTTTTATTAATTGGAAAATAAAGCACCCTATCTTATTCAGTACTCAAAATTTTCAAAGCAGAAATCTGTTAAAGATCTTCTGAATCCCGAGTGATGCAAGTAAAAGAGATAAAATAATGTGACAAAACATTGCAACAATTACGAAAATAGTTTTATAAAAGAATACTGTAATATTACGAATAAATAATAATAAAATATCTTACAAATAAATGTATCTTTAATATTATTACTTATACTAAAGGACCAAATTTCGTTATTTCTGTGGTCCTTTTATACAGATTTCTTACGCATCAATTTTTATTGATGTAACAAGTTCGTCCAATGACTTCAAAATTCTGTAATGTATCATTATCTTCTAACCATCACGCAAGCAAGGTATCTAATGATTTTCAGTAGTTACATTATTTCAAGTTGTTGTGATTAATTACTCTTTAACCAATCACGCTACAGTAAGTACCAGTCGCGGTCATTGAATCACCATCTATTTTTTCTTTCGTAAGTTTAAAAGCAGTGTTTTGTAGCATTTGTTAATTAACTATAATGTTTAATTATTTACTTTCCGTCAGTACGAACGCATGATAATATAATTATACGCAAAATTTTGAATAAATTATACAGAAATGCAAAACTCCTTCAAGTATTAAATGACAGCTAAAATTTCATCAGAACTGTTAATTGAAGGCGATTAAATGAATACAAATTAATAATTAAACTAGGCATCAAATTCAACTTAATGTATATTTGTATTATTGTGCGTTCTTTTCTGACAAACTTCTTTTTGGTTTCATAATTATTATTT
This sequence comes from Abrostola triplasia, assembly GCA_946251915.1. Lineage (NCBI taxonomy): Eukaryota > Metazoa > Arthropoda > Insecta > Lepidoptera > Noctuidae > Abrostola > Abrostola triplasia. Next base: position 8,363,988 of record OX276433.1, read on the forward strand.
TTATAAGTGTTTTTTCTCGATAAGTTCTTTAAATTTAACAATTTCAAAACAGTCGATTTGTATTAAAGATGTTATTTGACTTCGCCTGTATAGCAAATGTAGAGCCCAGCCACGAATAGACTTAACAAAATAGAAATAACCATCAATTGAAAATCGGCTACACGAAACGTCCTGGAGTATCGAGACACCGTACCCTTCGACATATTTGCCAAATAATTATGTATTCTATTACTTGAAAATAAGGTCCTATAATAGTTCAGACGATTGCAACGTTGTAGCGGTCATGGTACATACTATTGTCAGCTGGAAACAATGCCGTCGCCACTATTTTCAGTTTGTCAATGAGTCATCTCATCACGTCAGATTTAAATGTGTGCTGCTAAAACAATTAGAGATTATCGACCTACGCTCGAATTCTCATAGGATGGGCATGAGAACCGAAGCGATATTCACCGGTTATTCAAACAAAATGTAGCTTGGGAACAATATGCTCCTCGTACTTTATTTATGCTTCGTTTTACGATCCAACCGATGTTACAACATTCTAGCCAGTTCTTAGTCTGAGTACATAAAAATGTGTTTCTTCTCACACCAAGTAATTACTCTAGAAATAAGTTAACCAAGTTTCTCCTACAAAACTTATATTATGTTTGTAGGCCGCGTGTCAGAAAGAGAAATATATTACTTGAAACTTTTCTGCTCAGCAAACTGAGATCTTATTTTATATTAGGGAGAAAGTTATATTAGATTTATGAATGAACTCACGATGAGTAAGAAAATTATAATAAGCGAAAACACTCGCTCTTTCTTCCATACCCCAAAAACAAATTATATAAAATACTAGCGGACCCGGCAGACGTCGTCCTGCCCAGAAAAACAGCGTCATCTACCGGGTCCAATTGTGTTATTAAACCATCCAGGTACCCATTGAATTATATACACAAAATGTCATCCAAATCGGTCCAGCCATTTAGGACGAGTTAGGTGACAAACACCGGTACAGAAGAATTATATTTATAAAGATAAATCTGAAATTTTTTCAACTAGTTTTCAGCGAACAGAATTAATATCATAATTGGAAAGAAAATACAGTTGTATCTGAGCAAGGAGAACTTAAAATGTCGATAGGCCTTGAAATAGCTGTTTATTAAATCTGTTAGAATGGTAGGATATAGTATAAGTAACCGGAAATTACATTTATGGTACGTACTATTAAATCTATCGGAAGTTTGTTAAACGTGTTAAGTGTTATTACCAAAAAGCAATAAAGGTATAACAATCTCTCCTTCCTATATTAATGCTTTTTATATTTTGTGTTGAAGTACCGATTAATCGTATATGCCTCGTTACTAATAGTTATACGCAAAAGTGTATAAGTAATAATAATATTTTTTTTTTTGCCCGAATTTCTGTCACGGTGGCCTATCTCATCTGAGACTAGCCAACTACGCAGGAGATATTAGGTATAGTATACAAGTATGCGCGCAGACATAGATGTACTCCCTGTTCCCTCACTCTCATAGTCCGATGGGACGGTAGACCGTCACGACCAGAGACAGATCAGGCGCAGGACCACCGGTTTAACATGCTTTCTGAAGCACTAAGGAGTCTCGACATGTGAAAATGGTCACCCATCACAAAACTGACCGCGGCGAGCACGGCTTAACCTCGTAGACCGACTGATCTGCGCGGTACCCTCGTAGCTACGAGCCCCCCACCTATTAACAATGTACCCAGTAGATTAAAGTATTAACTACATAGTGTTATTGTAAAACTGCGGAAAAACCTCTTACTTTTTACGATGATCATAAAATAAACGACAAAACCTTACAATGCGTTACGTGGGCTAGCGTGCAGAAACGAAATCATTGAGCCTCTATATAATTTTAGCAATTCTACGTAATATGTATTTCCTTAGAAAAAATGGTCCTTACGTACGCAAGGTATCATTATTATAATACTCATGCAATTCAAAACTATATGACTTTCTTTCCTTGCAATCAGATTAATATCTGAATAAGCTCTAGAATCAAGTGATACACTAGTGACAGATTTGCGTAACTTCCTCACGTTTCCTGCAAATTTAACATTTCTAAAGAATAATTTTAATGCGGTTGCGCCACTGGTCGACTGCAATAATTGTGGTTAGAAACCCAATGCTAAACATTGCAATACTAGGCTTTATTGAAGCATCCGAACTTGGGTTACTTGCATTTATTTAGCTCATTAACTATTTCTTTCATTAGTAGCTTTGTGCAAATGCTGTGGTAATCGTTTCAAAAATCATTAGTTCAGATACTTTTATATTGGGAGTAATATAATAATGTAATTATCTAATAGAGACATCAATGAAGTAGTTACATCGTTATAATTCCTTGAAATTCTCAGCAAAATCTAATTACTTCATTAAATTTAAAGCTCGTTAATTAGAAACGTTGGATTTCTGTCGGTTGTCGACGGTTGCACGAGATTCAGGTTCGCCGAGCGGATTCTCACCAAGAAAGTGAACTGCTCGGTTCCGGCTGGCGGCGCTCCGTGGTTGCCCAACGACCAACACGCGTGCTCATAACGCACACATAATATAATGAACATCATAATTAGTTTTGTAGAACAACAAATACTTGAATTCTTTGGTCTGATAAAAATATTCAGGATTTTGTTCACGTCTACATAACCCTTATGTATCCTTACACCTGTCATCTATCTTTTGTTGTGTGATCAAACTGTAGTATCGTGTCCTATTTGTAACTTGATTAACTTGGTCAAACTATGTTATGTATGATAATAATAAGGAAAAAGTTTTGCTGGACCTAATAAAAAGCCTGAACCAGGTTTTTGGTTTTATTGGAAATATTACATAGGATCAGACAATATTATAAATGTACATAGTTCCAAATTCAACGCTTGAAACACTGTGTAGGTAACATTTTGTATTTGACCAGTTGCTTCTTAATACAACGTCAGTTTGTCTTTTGTCACTGTGTCTTTCATTTGTTTCTACAACAGCTGCAGTGTTACAATATTTACAGATGTTATTTCCAAGACGATAATGAGAAAAGCAATCTCTACTGCGTTAATAATATACACTGGCAAGCGTAATGTGCGACTACAATCAACTACTCACTCATTACTGTCAGAGTAAATTTCTTATATGGTGTTTTCGCTATCACTATTCTCTCTAAGCGATTAAACTGATAGTACGTATTATAACCTAGTACCTACTCATAACTAATCTAAAGACCTAATGCCCGTTAAATAGAACAAAAAACAGGATTCTAATGTTAGGTAACACAATAATTCCTCAAACGGGTTCAAGAGTCAACTGTATCACAGAAACAATGGTGAGAAAATAAATGATTTACCTACATAATTGAATTCCACTTCCTAACCTGCCGCGCGCAGTCACGCATCATACTACTTAAGTTTTTATCTAAATACCTTGAAACCAGACAGTCGTAACGTTTTACATGTCGTGGGATATCTTCCAGAAATAAAAAGCACTTTATGACCAAATAAAGATCTGTAGATAAATTGATTTCCTTTTGAAAAACGGGCAGTACCTAATGGTCTTTATATTGAAGTTAGTAGACCAGAGGTAATTTCAGATAAATACGATGGCAATCAGCCATGACACAGTTGAGACATCATTTGTCACAAAGACAAAGTTAATGGAGAAAGAACTCTTGGGCCGGTTACGGTTTGACTCGAAGATGGAGCGTGCGCGCGGTTTTAAAACGGTTTTTGACTTGACCAAATTAGTTTTTGTCGTTAAGAAGTCATCAAAAACATACTTAACTGTTAACACAGATTATGAAGTGACAAAGTTACAGAGAAAGTAGGAATTGCCCTTGATATAGATAATAAATCAACCAGAAATTCGAAGAACACGTTTTCAGTGCAAATATTAAATAAAAAAAAATAACTTCATTGAAATGTCTATTTAGATCATAAATTGAATGTTACATATTTAGGGAAAAAAGTTGTCTGCCGATGAATTCATTTACAACACGGAAAAGTTAGGAATTCAGAAAGTTTGCAAAAGTTTGACGATTGGAAATTCAAAATTGTATTCTCAAATGCAAAATACACTACACTGTAATTGCATAATTAAAATTTATTGCGGATACGTTAACTAGAGTACGATGTTATATTGTGATGCTCACAGCGTAGACTAATAATTGTCCGCGTCCACTACTGAAGCCTGGTAGTTTTCAATCATTTATGAAATTATCTAAACCATTACTTACAATACCTTTAATAATAGGTACACAATTCTGCACTTGCGTACCACAATATTTGTAGCTGATGCGGTTTTATACCTTTTATATTACTTTGTGCGGTTCTAGGTTTACTAGTATACATTTATCTCTATCATTATCTACGGTTTCTCAAAACATTTTTTCTTTAAAGAATTCAAGGACTAAACAAAGGCTCTTTTTTTTCTTTAAATGGCCAGGATCCCGTTTGTTCGAAATTCACTGGAACATTAGTTGACATTAGTAAAACTTTGAATTGGTTAGAATATAGTTTTAGTGAGTATAGAAAGTGGCTGTAAGCAATCGTAACATTACCATACCCTATAGATCGCGATACCAAGACAGTTGACTAAGTTATTTGCAGACAGACCGTCCGTCCGTCCACGCCGCGAGCCACTTAATAATTTAATAACGGCGAGTGTTTCGCCAGCCATTGTCTGTTCTATTGTGGATAATTCATACCTCGCGAGCCGCGGTGTAGTCCGCCGCCGCTGACCGGTCCACCGCTGCGTTTGTTGATGCGTCAGCGTCAGTACATCGTGGTAGCTCGCACGAATATACCGAGCGCGACGCCTTCCCGCGCCGCGTGCCATTTCGAATTTCGAACACTTATTATTTTTCCTTTTTTATGTGATGTTTGTTTTTTTGTCTGTGCTGTGTTTTTTAAATAAAGTGATGTGACATAAAAACGTGTCGTGTTCCATGTGACCGGATTTGGAGTACATTTTTAACCGCTGCAATTATTTGTTTGCAAAGCTGGAGCGGAACGGTGTTTACATGCATTACAGAAAGCGACCCTACAGGTTGGAATCATTACATTTCGATTACTTTCTTGGAATATTAAATTGATAATTATAAATATTAGCATTGTTTTCATCTATTTTTTAATACAAAGAACCTAAACAATGTATTAAGTATATTTTAAAGTTACACTATCCATTAATGTATTCATACAGCAATGATCCAAATAGGATTTCATCTTGTTTAATGGCCCGAGAAATTTCGTCGCCAAGTCAGGTTCTGATTGACAGCTCAACGACGTTGTTTAGAGAGTGGTTGAGTTTAGACAACAAAAGACACAGATTTGATTTATGTATATTGCAACACTTTTTCTGATGGAACAAAAACAGAATCCGTTATGGCGCGATAATGACGTAACCCAACATTGGGCTGTTGTTTTATTGTCACAGCAAATATAAGAGAACAACAATGTGTACGCATGGGTATTTTATAGCTGGCCACTGCATTGTGTTATGAGCGATGGTACCTACTAATGTATGCCTACACTAAATACGCACATACATTATAATCAAGCAATGTGGTATTTATTCTGTGGTATCCTGCCCACAGTGGCCACTGACAACTATTGGCACGGGTAACAATTTGACGGGAATTTCAATCGTGCAACACGCGGGCTTACACAAACAGGTTGGTTTACCGACTTTGTTAGTGGATGTTGAATAAAAAGCAACAGATATTTAAACCAATCTGTTTTATATAAGCGTTTTCAAGGTGCGATTTAAAATATCGGATGCTAACAGAATTAACATGAGTTATTTGATAGATACTGTTCTACCTATTTTAGAACTGTTAAATTATCTAACGTTTTCCCATTATCCGCCTTTGTTTTCTTACTTATGGAGGCTTACAGTCCAACTGTGTAGGTAAATACCACTATTTCCCTGTTGCAACCCCTTTTAATCCTTGCAATACTTCAAAGACTTTTGACGATTACGTCGTCAATCCAATACATGTATTGAAAACACTACAGACAGCTTTGAAAAAAGCCATTTACATCCCAGGGAGAAGTTTCCTTGTGCTGATAGCCTCGGGTGCGTTAAAATTAAGGCTCCTAACTGGCAACTCCAATTGGATTCACCCAATCACTCAGAAACTCAAAGGCCACCGTAATCGTTTTAAAGATATCGAAATTCAGCAACATAAAGTATGTATTAGGTACTTATTTCATCTTTCTGTGTCAGATTGTGTAGTTTTGAAACCACGTATTATCCCATTATAAATTACGATACGATATACCAAACAAGGTTTCGATTCGACCCGCCTCTTCATTTCTCATTGTTTAAATGGCAACTATGTCGTTCTACAATGATCTTTGTAAATCTTTAAATGTTTGGACCGCTTGCGATAACATTTTGATACACGATTAGGTTCCAATTGATAATAATCTCAAAGGTTATAAAGATATTTGGACAACTCTTCACAAGAGTATCCGGTTCATTATTAGGTTAGATTGACAAACCTTGGATTGTTTTGCCGATCGATTTGAGCCATTGTCTAGGTAATCGTAAGAGAGGAATTCCCAAAGAGATCTATATCGTAAATGCTAGGGAACTATCGAATGGTCTTCTAGGGAACTATCGTATGAAGTAGAATCAGTTTTCAATTGGCACAGCTGTAAATGTTTTATTATCAATACACATCAGCCTAATTGTAAAGCTTCATTTAGCTTTCATTCAATATTTAAAGAATTCAAGCTGCTATTGGTAAAAATTAATTCCACTTCCAAAAGTTGCGAAATAGTTAGATCTTATGCGTTATTTGAGCTGTTGTCAATATTATTTAGTGTTTGTTATTCACATCTACTGTAGTGTACAATTGGCGAGCTCATTGCCACGCCGCGGCCGCTGGTGAGCGGTTATAACAACAATGTACTTTTTTGGCGTTTTGTGTATTACGTAGAGCACGTAGGTGGACTCGCTGTCAATTGGCGACTCGAGGACAGTTGCAATATTTGCATTATTATTTGTATGAGGCAAGAAGTATATCTTATAGAACCACCTTCTAGACGAACTTTAAGTAGGAATCGCTTAAATAATGTTCTCGGAATTAATTTAACCGACTTCAAAATGAGGAGGTTCTATGTTCGTGTTTTTGTATTTGTAGGAATTACTTCATAGAACTTTAATATATTCGAAAAAATATTTAAAAAGAATAATAAATTGCCAACAGTAACTTAAATTTTAACCTAAATAATTATGTATTATAATAATTATGTATAACCAAAACAAGGTAAAATTTGGTCAAGGGACATAGTATAACCTCGAAGTTTATTTCCCACAAATTACCTAAGTTACGAAATCAAGTGATCATGGTTACTACCTGCTGTTAATACAGTATACACGTAGTTGAGAAGAGTTCCATATTGTAACCTTCAAAGCTGCGAATGTCCCTCCATGTTAGGCTGTATAAAAAAGCAAGAAATTAAGGCCAAACAAATAAAAAGTTCGTACTAAGTTACAAAATAAATTACGGTTAATAATTTCTAATGATAGTTGAAAACTAAAGTTATAATTTATTACTTATGACTAATAATAAGTTTCTGATTGCAAGTAACTACTACGAGAGATAGAATTCTACAGAATCCATTACTTACTGAGTAGTCACAATAATTATATAGAAGTTCTCTATGTGTACAGACTTTTATGAGCTGACCAAACGTTTTTCGTAATCAATTTTTTCAAGCTAAATTAACTAAATAAGTCATGGAATTATTGGTTATTTGTGATATACTCTCTACTATCAGTACAAAATATAGTAAAGAAAATTTTTATGTTTATTTTTATTTTTGGAATAGGTCTACCTATACTCTATGGCGTTCTGCTGAAATACGGTACTTCGCAAAATGTATACATAGGTGTGTATACCTTACTTCTCAGTTCCCAATGTATTTCCAATGATACCAATAGACATATGTGTTATGTTCAGGAAAAATTATAGGGGTTGTCAGTAGGTAGCTGGTAGGTAATCCTGAATGAGGCTAACCTATAATATTTTTCATAAAATATAAGGTGTACATAATAATACACAAACACATAATATTATTATAATACATACTAACATTTTATATAGAGGTACATAATATAAAATATAAAAAATGGCACATCTACATAAGTAGGTACCTAGGTAAGACTTCTTGAAAATATGTACATATTTCACAATACGAATAATGTAAAAGAGTATTACGGAGTCGTGTTAAATTGATTACATACAGTAGTTATACAATACTTATACTGTAGGTATACCTTCTTGATTATAATATTCACAATCCTTTTAAAGACTGTACGCTCAATTAAACAAATCAGCCGTGATGATTTCATTAATTCGTCATAAATACGCAATATATTCAACCTTTTTAATGTTTAATAGACAAAATAGCAAAAAGTATTGCCTACTCACATTATGATATAACTTATTTCGTCACGGAATCGTTGTAACACTTGTACTCATTAATTTAATTGTTACTCGCATCTATTTAATCAAAACTTTTAGGTTTACAGTGCCTATGTAGTATGTACCTAATTAAAAAAATAACAATTGTAGTCGGTAACCTAATTTAAAAGTAAGAAAATAGTATAATGATGGAAATTCTATTTTTAAATTCTTATTTTATCATTTAATAAGGCTGGCATTCACCAGGGGCATGCAGAGCAGTACTGCATTTCCTTTAGATTACCTACCACATGGTTTTCAGATCAAAAGTGACTAGGATCAAAATAGCAATAGTTACGTGTTATGTGCTAACATTATTATTGTCACAAACATTACTATTTTGTAACAAAAACCCATCAATTTACATCATTTTGTTGGAGAAAGGTGCATTATACGCATTATCTATATCAGTGTCCAATTGGAGATATCATTACGATAGCACGTTGGTAAGCAGCTCGTCACTTTCTTGCACAATTTCACGGCGTACGCGCACCCATGTCTCATTTGTTGCCCGTCGATTTCTCCGACACTCCCCACGGACGTCCTGACCGCTTGCATATGATACACTTGGCAAACCATGGAAATCATGAAATAATGCATATCGATAATGCTATTTTCCCTCACTGCCTCGTTGGTCTAGTTGTTATTAGGCGCGACTGCTGAGTATCAGGTCCTGGATAATCCCAGGTTGGACACTGGATTCTGGACACTGTCACTGGGATTTTCATAAAGCCATTCTCAGTAGTAGCTCTTAGTCTAGATATAATATTATGCCCGGTTAATGACAATAGGCCCCTATTACCTTAGGACATAACTAGCGAAATGTAGGTACCAAGCAGCCTTTGCCTATTTCGGGGAGTACATGGGTGAAATTATGTGTTTGTAGTAGTTTGTACACATATATTCCCTCAAGATGTGAGGATGAAGGTGGAACTGCGACAATGTAAGAGTTAATTAAATCTTTCATCTAGAAAAAAATGTTGTTCTCCATGCTTGTTTAGTTAGTAGACTTTAAAGAAAGTCTTATCATATATCTCTAGTCCACCTTCAGTAAGTTTCAGGTTCCTTCCAATCATCTTTCAAGCTGCCAGCTTACGTCTACCGTAATGTAAACAATAATCACACTAATATCATAAAGGCTATAGTTTGTTTGTATGTTTGGTTGCATCACGCTCAAACGAGTGGACCGATTTGGATGAATTTTGGTTTAGAGGTAACTGACACACTGGATTTACACAGGGGCTTTATCACGAAAAAATTCAGCTAGTACATATTACAACTCAGCCTATTATTGTGTACTATTTGGTATAGATACTAATACTGATTAGTATCTATACAGGTATTAGTATCTATACAGGTATTAATATCTATACAGTACACATTATGTATGAACACAACAACGAATACCGAAGTTACGATTACAGGAATTCCTGAGCGTTATTAGAGAAGACGTAATGAATTCTGTAATATTGGCTGCTGAGCGTTTCTTGGAACTGCACTAGTCTAAATTATATGCCAATGCACTAATGAACCAGGGATGTTATTTCCGACCACTCCAAACACTAATCTCGTAAACTGTTACGGAACCTACCATTACTAGGTCTATAGCCTTGCTCTTTTGATGAACGTTACTCATAGATGTAATTAATAGTTGTATTCCTGAGATTAAATATTTGTCTTCCTATTTGAATGTGTATATTATGATATATACACACATTCATATTTCTCTTAGTTACATAAAATCTTGTCACTAGTTTTGGAATGTTGAACAGGAACAACTATATTTTAAAATCTGTTTTGGAGAAATACAGGTAATAAATATTAGCCTTAAGCCCTTAAGATGTTACCTTTGCCAATGAGAAGTTAAACTGAATGGTCATTTTAAATAACTACGGTGTTGTGGGAAAAACGTTTGTCATCGTCTTACATAAGCTACTCTTCTACATTCAGTTCCGGAGAATGCATAAATATACATTCTTGCAGAACAATACATTTGTAACTGTTATTGCATAGAATAATGAAAATAGATCGCAATCAAGGATAATTGGCATAATTATGAACTAAATCGTATCGTTACAAAATAAGATTGTCCAAATATGCTATTGGCTTACACTTAACACTGATGACCTAAATGATGCAAGGCGTGCGTTACAGAAGGTCGTATGTACCATTCAAACGTTTATTATTCTAACTTCTAATAAAGTTATTGTCGAACAATTATAACACTAGAGGCACACAGAGTGTTAGTGTCTACGTAAGACACGGGTCTAAATCACCTGTCCATAAAAGGAAACGGAAACACGTGATAACAAAACCGTTATTAAAAGTTAGGAAAGAATCGTCTCGTAACCTTGCGTATATATATAAAATGTAACTAGGAATATCTTATTGTTAGCTAGCCTTACATATTGAAGGCAGAAACTTTAATTCTCGTGCTACATAACATGGTATCTTTTAGTACTGTTTGTGTAAACATTATCACAATTAGAACATTAGTCATGTAGAGGTAGAATGAACGTAATCAACAAATAATCTCACAGTGGCAGCACACGTAATGCCCGCGTATACCGCGTAAGTGAATATGAACTAATTGCCTGACGAGCCAGCGCAGTTACCCACATACATTTTAATATATTTCCTTCTTTCTAACGCACTATACAGCTGAATACCGGACATGGGTCCAATTACCTTAATTAACTAAGTTATTCGTTGAACTATTTGCATGTTTTAGGCCTGCCATGCAATTGTTGTCACACGAAATTGAAGTTCTCGTATTCATAATTAATTTTACGAATAGAAAAAATATTGCAATAAATCATTTTACCCATTTACGACTCAATACTTAATAAGAATTGAGTAAGTAATTTTTTTTTAAGACAAATAAACGCTAAATTCAAGATATCCTGAACATCGTAGACAGGTCGAGAGCCGTTTATCTGCCCCCACAAACTAACCTCATGATGGCAGAGGGGTTAATTGGCTGACAACGACTGTGTTCGCGAACACTTCTGAAAACTATATTTTCTTGAACTGTAATGTTCTCCGTTATCTAAACATCATCATCAGCTTTTAAATGACCCACTGCTGGGCATAGGCCTCCTACCCTAAACGCCACTGATTCATGTTTTGGGCCTTTAAATTTATCTAAACAAAATTAAATAAAACACGTTAAGAAATAATAAAATGGTGCCTACCTCTTTACTAATTAGGGTGGCATTGATAAATCTTTAAGTAGGTAAGCTTTGCCTTCTCAAAGAACCTATACAGTATACAGTCATGCATTACCATTCCATATTATATTGCATTAACTTTAAAGAGAAATGGTCTATCGCAGCTCACAACCGTGAGGAATGGAGGAAGGAAAGGGAAGCATTTGCCCTGCAGAGACGATCATGGCTGAAATACTAATAAAATTATTAAGAAACATTGCAGTCTTAGACTGGTACAAAATTATTTAAAAAAAGGGAAGTACCCGTATATAAACGCACCCATAATTCATACATGTAATATTGTACTTACTCGTACAAAAACCCACACTTATAGTCCCTGTAACATTGTAACATAAGTTACTTTACTTTACCGACAGGACACTAAGCTCGCATCCGACTAATTTAATTAAACAAGTTATTGGCCCATTACCATTCATATTGGATACTTACTATGCAGCAGTCGTGCTACACTATGGCCCTACATACTTTTACCGTGATTATACTTGCGTAGAACGTGACTTACTTACTGTTGCTATTAAGTATATTGGTTATACAGGGTGGAACGCTCGGGTTACGGGCGATTGACTTATTTTGGACTCGGTACATCGTAAATTAATCATTACACATCCGTCAACGTTATCTGCGTATACATTTTCTTAAATGTTTTGTCATTTTTTGAGTTTCTGGTTTTCATCAAGCAAGAGCTCTGCTTCATTATGTCGCTATTAAACCAAGAATTATAACGTGTAGCGATTACTTGAATGTTTTTTACATTTTAATTTAGTGTGCAGGTTTCTATATAATCGTTTCCATGGTTTTATTATTATTAACCTTGAAAATCATTTTTTGTTACACATTTATAGTACCTAGTTTTAGTTATGTAAAAACCTAATTTACATTTTTTTTCTGTTTGTCCTCGAACATAGTAATGTAAACTACTACAAGAACTATCATAATCTGTGAAATCGTTTAATATTATTAAAAATGTGTATTTGTTTCAGCTCTGGGAAGCGACAAATCGGATCCAATGTCTTAGCTAGGTAAGCTTTTTTTTTTAATAAAACTAGCTATTATTATTATTTTTATAGTGTTCATAAAAAACCTTGCTACTACCGCCATCTAGAATACTGTACGAACAAATCGCTTACAACGCCATCTATTAAACGTAGCACACACTACGTTCACTTTTATTGAGGCGAACCGCAACCATAGTCACTGAAGCGAAAATAGATGGCGGTACTAGTTTCTTAAAATCTTAACAGATGTCGCTGTCAGTAAAAACAGATTGATAAATAAAACGGCCAAAATTTGAGTAGGTGCTATTGCTCGACTAATTAAATGATGCTTTAATGAGGAGTGATATTGTTTCAGCCAATTATACCGGTCGTCGTCATTTAACTCCTCGGGCTGTGGCTCGGGCGGGGAGCCAGCCGACGACATGTACTCCGATGTGTCATTAGAGGAAGACGTCCAAGGTCTCAATTATAAGGTCAGTGATAGCTCTAAGAATGCTCTGAGATAGAGGGATTATTCTAAGCCTACTTCAGACTGGTTGGTCATTGACCTCGAGTCTTGGTTAGGAAGATAATATTTGTCCTCCAGGAATAATTTAAATAAAAAATAAAAAATCCTTATTAGGTGAGGAAACTTTGATGTGGTAAGTTTTGGTATAGGTACCTATTTATGTGTCATATATATACATAAACATGTTAATTAATACAAATTTATAATTAAAGCCTGAAATAGTAGGGTGACAGCAATTAACGATGTTATTCTCCTCAAATAACATAGGTAGGTAAGTTTTCCGCAATAAAATTACCTAGCAACGAATAAAATTAAGTAGGTACATTATATTTATGAAAATTATAAGGAAGACACTATTTTAGCAGCCCTATATTATCCATTACGCAAAACTCTCTCTAAAATCCTCGCAATTCTGTCAATATTTTGGAACTTCTCCCCCACCATTACTTGGGTTAACCGTCTAGATCTTTCTCCACCGCTTGCCGTCTTTACTTATTTAATAAATGGAGTTTCAGGGTCGAATAGACGACCTTGAAAGTGAAGAAAAATAGTCGACCTTGAAACATAAAACATCTAAACACAACACCAAACACCGAAGCCCCATGAACTTCAATGTCAGGCTTTATTACGTACAAACATCACAGTTTACTACGCAGAGTAAAAACAAATTTAGGCTACCTATGAATCACGTGCGCCCATTCATGCTTTATTAGTTACAGAGACATTTTCTGGGAAAATGATACTGTGTAATGGGAAGTTAAGTGCGTGTATCACCTCATCATATAATATTGTCATCACTGGATTACGTCAACTTCCTTTTGGATATTCATAGGACGCTCTTCGGTGAACAAAAACTAAGTACCTTCCTTTTGTAAACCGATTTTAATTATAGGTATACGTTTAGTCTACGGGTAACGATAAATACATTACCTAGTTAATTATGAAATAAAATAAATAATTTTGTTGGATTTACGATGTTACCAATAATGTCCCCTTTTTTTAAATATTTATGGCATATAAACAAAAGAAAAGTCGTAGGTTCAAGTCAACAAAAGTCAACCATTCATTCCGAAATATTCCAACAAATATATTTACAACCAAGATGATGCTGTATAAAAATCTCTGATATGGTCGACAAAGTTGTTCTCCTATAACGGGACGCCATTCTCCTATCTTTTGCCATTAATTCCTTTTATGTATTAGGAATTCAGGAATATTGCATAGAATCCAGTTTCCAATTTCGCAGTAATTACCTACAGCAGTGAACCTTGTATGTTGATGCCACAAAATATTCCAGGAAAATTCAATATTTGCGTCAACACATTGTAACTACGTCATGAACACAAACCACATAATATAAGAAATGATTCATTTAATATAAATAATTGTTATAACCTTAATTTATTAAAATGGTGCTACATAGAGCACCAGTCTACAAAAATGGTGTTATCCACAGATGTTTGTCCCGAGTTTGGATGTTTGCGTATGTTATATATAATGAAGAAATTCCTAAAGTAGGAAGACCTTTAAAAAATATAAGGTAGATCAAATAAAAGAAACGATAGAGAAAGAGTAAAAGTAAGTTAAGCAACGAATAAAATATTAAAGTGAGAGACGTGTAAGAGAGTGAGGAAGTGAAATGGCGGGCGGTAAACAAGAGACTGACAACTGCTCCTCAGGCAAGAGTATAGCTCTTAAATTAAAAAATAAGATGAAATTGTACTAAAAATTGCCAAGTAATATATGGCCTAGTATTGACCACTCCCTTTCCTCTCGTGGGTGTCGTAAGAGGTGACTAAGGGAAAATCCAAAAATTGGGCAGCAGCGTCTTCTGTAACTTGACCACCAATACTGCGAACCCCAAACGGCTTGCCAAGCGTGGGGATTATGGCACCTCCCCGTTACCTATGGGGAGGCCTTTGTTCAACAGTGGAAGTCTTCATGCTGATGATGATGATATCTAAAAATGTTGGGTGAAACATCAAAGTTGAAACATATTGAAGTAATTTTGGAACTTAGACTGCACAATTGCACATAATACTTGGGTATGTTATATACTTAGATAGTTTTCACTGAAATAACTTTATTTGCACTAAAATTAGTTCGTAACATCTATTTTGATCCTCGATATTCATCAAAGCAAGGTCACAGTGGCTTGCTGCCAACTTCCAAAATAAATCGTACTGTTAAATTCAGCACTGACCACTCTTTCACATGATCTTGTGCGTACATGACCTTATAATTCCTCACCATGATGATCATACTAAAATGATATCAACATTCAACCACACACCAAAGCTTGATCCCTTGAACAATCCGATGGTTAACGATAACTTCTTGGTCAGTTAATTATATTAATAATATTATTAAGCGTATCTGCCTAGTGTTCATCTATGCCAAGGATTCAGGATATGAAAACTTAGATATACTATAATGAGCCTGTGCTAGTATTAAATATAGATATATTAAATATATAAACAAACTTGCTAATGTATTTTCTTCCTCAACCGCTTGACTATATTACTGTCTATAATCTCTGTTCAATGACCCTATTAAAGTCGCATTGTATATTACCAAAGGAAGGGGTCCAAACAATGGCCCGTGCCGCTTCATTTAATAGTCTTACCTAGTGCGACAGTAATGGACGACGGAAACGGTCCCTCAGCTGCGCATACGCCACTTCCGGTCAGATGCGTACCCGGCCACAGCGATATTGTATGATTAATTTAAAATTAGAATCCTGTGTAAATATTAAACAGATATGAGCTTTTGCGGCCGAATATGGAGTCAAAGTAAACAAACCGTGGCTCATTCAGGAAACGATGAGTGTTTTTCATTTGTCATTCTGGCTTATCTTAGATATTCTCCAAAATTACTTTATGATAGATATGTAGAACACTTGTGCAAAGAATACTAGAGCAAAGATTTCCAGATAACTTAGTACGAAAGAAGAAGTTTGTTGAACACCTCTGCATTTGGTACTCGTGTCTCAGTTGACCCCTCATACTTTGATAAATGTAGCATACCAAAAGCACATTACTGTGTCCATCTGCTTTTATATTCTCAGCCGACGACGCATTGTTGGACCCTCACTTAAAGCTAGATGACTAGACCGTGTAGTCAATCCAAATAAGGATATGAAACTGCTAACTTATTTTTTTTTTTTTAAAAACGTCGCCCCACACTAGGAATTTCTCTTGTGTCGTGGGTGCGTTTCACAAACATGAAATATCACATACACAAACACCCAGACTTGGGACAAACATCTGTGGTTCGCACAAAGTTTTGCCCCTTGCAGGAATCGAACCCGGTTGCGCTAATCAGGTCGTCAAATATAATTATATCACGAAAGTTTGAGTCACTACTTAGAGAATAAAAATTCAAAATGGTTACTATAGGAAAGTACGGTTTCAAAACCGTACTTTATACCCCATCAAAAGAAAACACGCTACTCATGATAGTGCCCACCAGTACAATATGCGACGTGGACACAGGGGACGGCGCACAAGGCGCCCGACGTAGGCGAATGTACCATTCAAATGCCAACCTAAACAAACTACTTCCAGCCAGGCAATTCCAGACCTAAACCCAACGCAATAAAGTCCTGTTGCTTCCATAACATGTTTGTATCGTGCCGTATCTCGTAATGCACCAGACAATGCGTCTTGGAGAAACTGCGTGCCATTGAATTTTGCATAATATCTACCGGTTTTGTGCAGAATTGGAGACAATTATAAATTTTCGTTTGATAGAAGATAATAGACGGTAATTATTACACTAAATGCATTTGTACATTATGAACCGTAACGACATATAAGTAAGTACTTTTATCTAAAAAGTTTATAGTTATTCGATCCCTATTCATTTTTCCTTTTAGAGCCTGAGGTCAGGTAGACATTACACAAAGTCTCTTTAAACAAAACTGTAACGATGTGAAGGGGCCAATAACCCGAAGATAATATGAAAACTACATTCCTTTCCGGGATCATCAAACGGCTCAAGGATACTATAGAACAAGATAATAGAGATACACGCCTAAAGGGATTGAGTATAAAAACCTAATTGTCGCTTCAAATATATTCACATTTACTAATCATTGTTCATGAAGCGTAAACACTGTTAAGGCAATTTCGCTCATGACTATTCATTGTTGTTGACTTTCAGACGATCTTTGTTAATTAGGTTCATTTACAAGCTGATTGTCCCAAGTAATAAATAGGTATATGAGACACCTTTAGGAGGAGCCTATGTCCAGCAGTGGACGGAGATAGGCTAAGTTTGTGAGAGTGTTTGTATGTTTGTTACCTCTTCACGCTCAAATGGCTAGACCGATTTTGATGAAATTTCGTATGGAGGTAGCTGACACCTTGAGTTAACACATAGGCTATCCCGTAAAAATGTAGCGGGTAACACCGCGGGGCAAAGCTAGTATATTTATATTTCAAACTGTAGTTTGTTCCGTACAGTACTTCGGAACCTTGGAAACGAATTTGCCACTTCCTGAAATGTATTCAGAAGATTTGTAACAGATAACGTTATATTAATCTTTTGTTTGAACGCTCGAGATTGATCGAGTATAGTCACGCACGTCAAACTCACGCGCATGCATGATAACAGTAGGTATTTTGGTAAACTTCAGTTACTGATAATTCTCTCACTCTACCAGTAAGTCGGGTTCATTACTATCTTTAGAGCACGAATGTTGAACTTGTGGACTGTATGCTCTTCTGTAACTTTTATTTTCCTTTATTAGCTCCTCCTTACTTACTTACGTACTATTTACATTTTTTTAACATATTTGTTTGGCTAAACTATCATAATATATGTGTTCTGATAGCTAGGTGTTCAAATTCAAATTCAAATTCAAATTCAAAATGTTTTTATTTCATATAAACCTATTACAGGCGCTTATGAAACGTTAGGATGCTAGATGCACGGTTCCAAGATGTCATTCCAATGGAGAAGAACCGGCAAGAAACTCCAGAGGTTACTCATTTAAAAAGAAAGATGGTACAAATTTGTAAATTTACATATGTAGTTTCATTATGCGACAACAAAGCAAACTAATAGTGATAGAAGGGAAAAAAATAACAAATTGGGCCAAAAACCCACGGTGCAATTAAAACTACTAGCTATCACTATTCATTACATTGTGGTCACATTTACAATATTGATGAAGACCTGGAATCAATTATATAAAATAAATTGCCCGAAAACTGGGCAGAGGTAGAGGACCTACGAAAGTAAAGGTGTTCTGTCTACCCACCTAGAAACAGACATGTTTAACATGCAGTGTCAAACGTCCGGTTATCGAAATCAAAATGCTCAGACAATGCTTTGTTATGCAAAGCAATAATAACTGCGATCGTTTCCTTAAACATTATTACTGTATTATTTAAACCATCAGTTAAAATTAAACCAAAACCAAATAACAAGTGTGGGGACCTGAGGTCGAAGTACTTAGAAATCGAAATGATTTGTTGTGAACACTTTATTTCTTTAGCGGTCTTGTCTGGTTCTAATGTCAAGCTGGATACCAGTGTTATTAGGTTCTTCGAATAAAAAATCCTAAATCCGACTAATTACGGTCAGATTTTATAATTCTGGCATGCACACAATAGGCCCCGCCCCTTTGTATATAGGGCTTTGTTATTTCCAATTTTCCATAACCAAAGTGTGTGTATTCGAAACATGTTGGAAAAGGGCATTTTGTGCATGAATGTAAAAAGAAACAAATGACCTGGAAATGGTGTACTATATGTGCACCTCTGCCTACCCCTTCGGGGAATACAGGCGTGATGTTATGTTATGTGTAAGAAGATGAATTCGATTTTACGTAATGTACTCGCGATCTCCATTTCTTATAGAACCCATTACATTATGCAGTCACTATTACATTAGCTCAAACTATATCTAATTAGTATTCGAGCACTAAACAATGGGTTAGTCTCGAGACTTGCGTGCAGTGGGAGGCAGCGTGGGTGGGCGTCATAACTGTGCCAAGGATATCGGGAACCAAGCGAAATATCTCTCATTTAATATTAATTGTGATCACACGGGCTTCAATGTGCGTCGACTCATGCGTGAGACCGCTACAATCCTTAATGTTTTTGTTAGTAAGTACAAAAATGACGTGCTGTACTTGATTGATGACGCAGGATAGGAAGTAACATCAACATCAGAACATAATAATGAAGAAAAACTAAAACAGTAACTGACGTGTTCGCAAAGCCATGATTATTCATTAAATACTAGATGCCTTGATATAACATTGACATGCGTTGATTTCCCTATTCGTACTTTGAAAGGAAAACGATAACTGACAGGTAAACCCCTAGAGTAAGTTGTAAATGCAGTTGACGCTACAACCGCATTTCCTTCTATTTCATCGATAATAATATAAAGACGAAACGCAAGCATTAGTTGAGTTAACTATCCGAAGATGTTGTGCACTTTGTGTACTACAAAGAGGCAATAAAACTTAATTTCCGCCTCTTTAAAAGACAGTTCCAACCTTAATGAATGCAGTCATAACATAATTTGATAACTATCTTGGAATCTCGAGCACTTTTAATTATGCTTCTGAAACAGTACCTATTGCATCAGGTTTACATTCCCAAAGCATGTCGATGCTATCTCGACAGTTTATCAAACTTATCAAGCACATCGGGCGGTTAAAGCAGAGGTGTAAGACAGTAAGACGAGTTATTATCTAACTCCAGTGTAACGCGTACGACAAAAACATAGTAGTGTGAAACGGAAAGTGGTGCGAACGAACGCGTGCGAAATACAAACATATTGTGTGCAGATGACGAGAGTGTTACACACAGCCAGATATACACATCGTAATCATTTATTACAGAACATGACACCGTTTATCCTAATTAATTTCGCGTCTTATCTACTCAACTCCATCACAATTATGCGTCCGCTCGTTTTCAGCTAATGGCATTCATTATGCATTCCGGTTTCCATTTTGTTTTCGTGTTACTTCTTTCGCTTATCGAGAATCCTTCGATCATTTCCTTCATTTCCATTCGTCACTGTATAATTTCACGAACTTTGAAAAACAATGCTATTGAAATTAGACCTATTTTACCTAAAAATACGTGCGAGCAACACTCATAAATAACGTAACATACCTACATAAATATCTAGTTAAGGAGATCCCAGTCTAATTAGAATTTATGTTCCGCCTCAGAACACCACATTTGAAACACGATACTTAAGTATAATCAAAGGTTTGCGATCATTGAACATTCATCTAAGCCGTGTGAACGTTATACAATCCTGCCTTTTGTATCAGCAAGTATTTAGGTTTTTCTGAAGCTTGAAATTTTTTCCGTTGTACTTTTCGCAGAATACTAAATAAAACTCATGACGGGGGGCAACGTCACGCATCTGGGGCGCTCGTCAGTGTAGGAGAGTAATTGATTTGGTTTTTAGGGCGCAAAGATCAGCTCGCGGTGTGAACGTGTTATATGTGGTACAGATCTAGACGAGATATCCAGTAACGATCATTATTACCGTCTTAATTACACCGTGATTGCACTTGTGTAGTTACTCCGGGAACTGGTCATATTTAATTCCACACGACGAGGTAGCGAATCAATTTAGTTCGCGCAGCTTCCAGCCTTCTACCAAAACAATGATCGTAGTTTTTATTCCGACATTGCAATTGTATTGAAGGAGACTTTTTATGAGACCATGCATTTGTCGAGTGCATTCGGATAATGTATTGTGAACCACAATTACCTCTTAGCTCTACAAAACTATAAAATCACTTCACATAGCTCTAATCGCAAATAAAAGACTGGTCACAAATATGACGAAACTTCAAATTATCTAAATAAGCGATGACGAATATATTCCTCTCCTCAGAGATGTTACTTGCACTTTGAGCCTAGCAGTAGTCGTTGATTGCGTGTGGTAATACATTCAGAGATATAAATTACTTATATCTCTGAATGTATTACCACCAATCAAACAATTGGTTCGACACACTGGTTTTTATTTTCTAAAGTAGCTGCTATTTGTAAGTAATTTTATGGCCATACCAATTTAGATATTGTAGTTGTTTAATTAATGGTGATCAAAGTAGCTCTGTTTTGATGATGTTGATACCTTTAAATAGAGTGCCACCAACAGTAAGACATTAATGGGCATACACGGGTGTATTTATTACTAATTATAGTAAGAGGCATTCCTCTTCTTTCTTTCATATTAAAATATTTAAGTAGATAACTTTAAAAGCCATTGAATTATACAAATAAGTACATTATAATACACACAACATAATTAAGTTCAATAAATTACATTCTATATTTCATGTAGATATCTAATAGATATAATCTATATCTAATAGATAATAGAATATATACAAGTAGGTACGTAATTATTATCACAAAAATAGATTTTACTGGAAAAACGAATGATTTAATGGCGTCTAGTGCATCAATACGGTCAGTGTCTTTTCATGGAGTGGATCAACCTTGAACTGTTCCGAGGTCACCCGTATGCCGTCCAAGCGGCACTGAGTGCGGAAACTACGCGAGAAATCCTCCTTGCTGCTATTAACATTTACATTATTAATCTCGGTATATCGTTGATACACCACATCGCTTTAGAGTTTGTTTTTTTTTTTTCTTTGGAATACACTGCCGTCAATCGTATGCTAATGTTGACCAAAGACTATTATGCTTATGGACTGTTGATTTTGATTGGTGTCGTGGTAGTCTAGATAAGGACAAAATAATTTTTACTCTGAGCGGCAAAAATAATCATAGGATAGATTGTACACTGACGTATTAAGTTGTTGCGCCCGCCAGAGTGTACCTGAATAAATACCGTAGACTAGGAACAAATTGTAACATAAATACACGAACAGTTACAAAATATTTTTAATATAAACAAACATTTAATATGCGTCCCAAGTATTTCGTGATAACCTGCGTAACAATCCCATTATTGTAGCACCCTCCGACTTTTCCCCCTCCGTAGTAATCTCATAATAAATGAGTAACAGGGAATACCGAAAACTTAAACGTTGCATGAGAAACGACGATAAAACGGCCTAAACTTTTGACAGGATGATGCAGAACTGGAATAAGAACCATGAATTATAACACTAACATAACTTTTTATGTGAAAAGAGGTGAATTTAGTGCGTATTTGATCAAAATCGAAAGGAATATTACTAAAACTAATATTTTTTGAAGATAAAAGTATCTATCTATTAACAATATAGAATTAACCTGATTGGCTCAGCGGTTAAGCGATTTGACTGCTGCGCTAAGGGCTCGATTCCCGCATGGGGACAAAATTTTGTGCTATTCGCAGATGTTTGTCCAGAGTTTGGGTGTTTGCGTTTGTGGTATTTCACGTTTATTTAAGACACCCACGATACAGGAGAAATTCCTAGGGTGGGGCGACGTTTTTTTATAATGGTTAATTAATATAAATCAAAGATAAGTTAAGCCTAGGTAGGTACTATTTTCTGTTAGTTTTCAATTTTCTGTTTCGATAGATTAGATACCCTACCGTAAAGTATCAATTCAATTCAATTGGCTTTTTATGCATACATAAATGTGCATTAGGTAATATTAAAGAATAAGAGCGGGCTAATATAATGTAAAACCTACAACAAATAGAGAAAATGTAATGTGATTTTTACCATGATAAGTAAATTTCCCATGCACAAATTACAGCAATGCGACAAAAAGTTTAATTAAAACGCGCGTTATTCAATCAAGAATAGACACTGCTACTGCAACAGTCAGCTAGGAAACTCGATAATTTCTTTATCTGCTAATTTACTATGGCTTTAGAAATTCTGCCTCTGTTCTGTCTGTTCTGACTGCCTCGTTGGTCTAGTGGTTTCTAAGCGCGACTGCCGAGCACGAGGTCCTGGGTTCGAATCCCGGGTCGGGCAAAGTGTTACTGGGTTTTTCCATTAGGTAATTCTTAGTAACAGCACGGAGTCTGGATTTGTGCCCGGTTGATGGCAATAGGCTCGCCCCCTATTACATTGGGACCTAAAAGCATAACTGGCGAAATGAGGGTGTTCTGTACGTGCACCTCTGCCTACCCCTTCGGGGAATACAGGCGTGATGTTATGTTATGTTATGTAGAAATTAGACAACAGTGTGTTCAACAGTGGACGTCTTCCGGGTGATGATGACGATTCACTTATAGGATAAAAAGACAAACTGTAAAGACACAATCGTAACCTCAAAACACTTTTTGGCGCTATCAATTTTTTTTGTTATCTTCAAACCAGTTTCTTTTCCAATTTCCTTCAAAGCAAGTTAGTACCTAATTAATGGAACTATTACGACACTCCCAATTACTAACGATCTTAAATCAACAACGTTATTCTGATACTTGGTTTTCCACACATCGGCCATAAATCGTAACAATTTACTTTTACTTTTCCTGGAGGCCGCAAATCCACGTAGTATGACATACAGGGAATTAATCAGCTCAGTTATGACTTATTTTAAGGAAATCTATTGATACAAACACATTGCAAACTGATCTATCATGATAATTATTTTTGCGTAAGTAAAAAACCATTGCTATCAAGGTTTGTACAATTTTCTTATATGACATCACACGATCGATTCACAATCTCAATATTGTCCTGTTTCGTGGTTTACAAGTCCTTATGTAATACATCTTATGTCTTATATAACAAATAAATAGCATTGCTGTTGCAAGTTGAGCAGATATCCGACAAATTGAATCATGATTATCATTTGTATTACTGTCAACGACCATTATAATGTCACTCCGAGTCGGCATTTGTATTATTTTCTATAAATACAATTAATTATTATCAATAAACACTCAACACTTTCGCTGTAAAACTATGAACTTTCAGTACGATTTAATGTTAATAATATATTATAATAATATAACATAAATTACCTTTATAGAAAGTAACAGATATTTTCCTGTATATTCTTACCCTGTTGTACTTATATAGTTTTTTGTAATGTCAATTTTATGAATGATATTTGTTCGCAACTAGTTCTACTATTTACCACGCTGCAACAACTGTATTAAAATGTATGAGATCACATTGTTCCGTCAATTGTCTACTATGTTGAATAAAATTGTTTTACTTTTTATTCATTACATTATGAGAAAATGCCGACTCTTTGTATGGAATTTGAAAGCTTACCGCGTGCCCAATAGTGCGTGTTATGTCAAGTTTAATTATTTACTTAATCAACTTGTTATATAAGTAATACAATAACCGATAAAATAAGTGGAATAATTGCGAGGCACAGTTTTCGGCATGAAAAATAAAGGGCATTTACAAACTCGGTCGCAAATTAACACCAAATCCTAGCTGCGTCTTTGAAGTCTGTATGTATTTATATTGCTCTATTTTTAACTTCTTTCATAGACCAAATAAGTTCCTCCATGCTTCTATACAATAACGATTGAATACAATCTAAACATTCTAAACGAAGAAGCAACGTACCAACCAATTATACAAACATACGCGTCCTGTAAATGTATTCTAGTCTCTCCATATGTGCGTTATTTCATAAGCTCTCCACGTATCAAAATATAACAGGACTGCACTTATTTATTACTTATAACATCCTCATTCGACTGCATAAATATTATTTTAAATTCAAAATTGGCTTCCAACGTCTGCGTAGATTAGATGATTACTTCACAGTTTCTATTATCCGTTAAATAGAGCCGGCAATGGTATCCAATTCAAACTTCCGAGCACGAATTTCACACGGTTTGAACAATAGCCTCAATTTCGACTCTGTATTCTATTTAATAACACTTTATTTTTTAACTTTTCAAATCAACTATATCTCGAAAAGTGGTTCGACATTTTGAAATCTTTACGATATCTACCAATTTGGTTTGATTTTAGGTCAATCGTTTGCCAAACATAACATGCATTTATTTATTTTATGTCATGCATACAATTGTGTTTGCTTATTATTACTTTACGGACTACTTTAACACCTCCACCATTAAAGTAATCAAATAGGCATCAAGTATAATACAAATGCGCCGACGACCATGATTGCAAGTTGCAAGAGCCGGTTACATTTATGGAGTACGCTTAATGATTCCACGTTTTTTCTATCATATTCATTTCACTTTCAGTATTAACTTTCTTTAATTTTGTTGTTTAAATCATGATTAATATGCTTACATAATATATTTAAGTTTAAATAACTACCTTGTTAGATAGTAGCAATTGTAAGTCTAGTTAAACCAATAGTTTGAAAGTCCAAAACTATTTATTGTATGATAAATAATGATCGCTTCTGTTACAATTCTAATCACGATGATTTGAAATAAGCTCGTGAATAATTTAGCAACATAATGGCTTAAAGATCGTTCGTTCGTTGAATTCAATCGTTCTCCATCTGGCAAAGTCGGACGCAATCATGATGGCCCCTCGCCCGTAAAATTACGAGATGCGACCAGACTGGGGGAGCTTATGAAAGGGGTTATTGCCTCGGAACTATCTATCAGACGGTCGTGCATATGTGCAGGGAGCGAATAAAGTTTATTTGTATGGCGCGGTGGCTCGGCCGGCTGATAATCATGTCGTGTCAATGGGTGGGGCGCGCCGGCCAAACGCCCGCCGCCGCGCGCCGGTTAGTGCCCAACGCGATACTGTGCCAACATCACGTACCACCGCGAGTCTTTGAAGTTTCATTTCCTATACCACGATACACATTACGCGCAAACGATCAATTACTCTGTGAAAAGTTCTGAAATTCCCAATCGTGTTCGCTCACAAAATTAAATCTTGTCTTTACGAAAAGAATGTCAGTGCAACCGTCTAAAAGTTTAAATCGACTTCGTCGAAGTCTCCTATTGCCCGATATTTTAATACTTGTTTACGACGACAATTAAAGGGATTGTGTGTTTACACTGACCAAGGTGATCATACGTTTCAATCATTGGAATAGTAGTGAAGCCATCTATGTGAAAAATGTGACATTCTGTGATTCTACTTGCAAGTGTTACGTGAATGTGAAGTTTCATAATTGTATTAGAACAGGAGAGCTGCAAGTACTATCACTAATCAAGTGTGCCATTACAATACTAGCTTTATTTGGAACGAAATTATTCTAATCGTCTTTGAAAGTCAAATTACTTCGGTTACGAAATAGAGTTTAATTTATGTGTTGTAGTAGTTAAGTTACAGTGCAATACTGGAATAAATCCAAAGATAAGAGAGCCGGATCTTAAATGTTTAAATCGGGTTTGTTCAATCGGTCTAGAGGCACGATGGGTGAACCGATTGAAGTGGAAGACAGTCTTGAGCTGGAGTACGACATGTGGGACGGTCAGTTCGATTTCGTGGGCCCGCAAGGTCCACCGCCCGAGGTCCGAGGGAGGATCACCTCGGACGCAAGTCTCACTGAAGACTTATTCACTGGGGGGCCCCTAACTCCTCATATTACAAATGGCCTGAACGGAGGGAAGAAGACTGCTGCACACCAGTGGTGTGATAATTTGTCAGATCAAGTGAGCATTGTTAGAATCTTCTTTATACAATTTTCCTTTGCTTTTCCGGCTGCATGTTATGTACAAAATAGGACTACAAGTCACTTTACTGGTAAAAACTTATTTAAACCTTAGAAATTGCTGATTCAATTAGGCTTATGTAGTGAGGGCCTATTTGTTGGACATTATCAATCATGACGTCAGGGTTACTGAATAGTTTTATGTTTGGTTTTCCTGGCATTATTGATTCACTAAGGATTACTCAAAAATATTCCAATTGCGTATTTTTGAGTTATTCCTGTTGTTTTCCGTTAATTCCCATCGCGTTTCGTAGCATTCGTATGAATTATTATACATATACGTAGCCAGTACTATTGAATCTACCCACTGATTAAAGGGTTTTTTTTTAATTCAACGATTTAGAATTTGCACTATCTTAAAATACTTTAAGATGTTAAACGTGCTAGTAGAATAGGAAGTAAAATGTAATAAAAGTACCTATTAGTTTTAACGTCTTCTGCACGACGAAAAAACATTAATAAGTTTGAAATACTAAGTGCCTAATGCAAAACAAATATTGTTAGTCCGATAACTTTCTTTGTAGACATTTGAGCAGATTTCGTGAGCTCCAAATACGGGTCGTACAAAAACCCCAGTATCATCAGAAACCGATGCGTATCTGACAGCATTCAATAGAAATCAAGAGTATTTTTTTGTCGATTGATTGAAGCACAGTCGTTTCTCGACCTGCTCGTGCCATCGCGGCCTCAGATTTGTTTACAAATGTCACGCGATCATTTCTGTCAGAACATGAATGTTCATCGACCAAACTTTGCATTACAGCTGGTACGCTATGCGACACACCGCTGGCCTGTAGTTCAAACTTTATCGAGCTCGATAGTCGATAGAATCATAGATTATATACATGTTTATCAGTCGCTATCTTCCAGAGTTAAGATATTGCAGATAAGGTAGTTGAAATCATAGAGTTTTTAGGAAACAATAACAATTCTAATATGATAGAGAGCCTTGAAATTACAGACGACGGTAACGCAGTCATGTTTCAGAGAGGATAGACGAAAATAAGTGTTCCGCCATTAATATCAGACAACAGATTCTTACATAGAATATTCACACAAATTTCTTTGTAAACAGGCTGGCGAAACAATACTGTGATTTAATTTATTCCTCGTAGCTGTTGAGAAAGGCGTCCTGAATGTTACGGAGTTACCATGTTTAGATTGAATTAGCATAATGCGTTGTACATGTAATTAGGTACAATACAATGATGTTGAAGTTACGTTGAAAGCAGAAATATTCCATAATATTTAAAACTTTTGTTATAACATCTTTCCTGTAAAGTATTTCAATGAAATGCATTCAAATTGAGCCTAGAACCTACCAAAACAGTGTGGGTTCGTTAAACATTCGAAAGGAATAAGCCGAAGGATCAAATGGTTTAGTTTTCAGGCAAGTGTTAACGACCGGAATTTGTTCAAGTTGATTGGCTTATGTAATATCATTTTTGTTGATATCTGTGTCACGGACGGCGTACGTCCAGACTACATAATGAGCGAATAGTAATCAGGTTAGCATTGCGTGCGAATATTTATGTTTACTTCCCTTTACGAATGTTCCTGTTTATTTGAAAACACGATCGTAGATTCCATGCATTTAACAAACTAGATATGCCAATAACCCGACCAAGCCGAATCATTCAGAACGAAAAATGGATGAGTTAGTTTCCATCACAGTCGACCCCAGAACTTACTCAATTTATTTCTAATCTCATTTAGATGGCCCCTTTTTCTATTGCAATATATGCTAATATCCCTTGCACGAATATTACTATAGTTTCTACTGTCTATCACATCTGTCACTAAGTTAATATACTACCTCCCCTCGCATTCATCAAAGTAACGTTAATTTAAAATGCAGCATACTCGTACTATCCAGTTTAACAATTTCGCAGTAAAACGATGTATCTACATTGCGTTTAGCGACGTTTAACCTAATATGCTTTAATCGCATTCAATTTGGATTACGTTCGCATTTATGGCGTTTCAAAAATCTGTTATGGCAACACAAGTAACGTAACAAATGGGTATCATCTTATTTAATAATTAAGACCGACATTCTGCTTACATATTTTGCTGGAGTCATTCTGCAATTTGAGTGTGAATTTTTCATTATAGCTGATGCCATGTCTATTATATTACAAGACATTATCACGGAGTATCGTATTGTAGTAAAAAATGTTATTACAAACCTAAAGGCATTAGTATTCTGTAACAAAGTAGCTGTTATTCTAAGTAAGCAAGTATATTATGACAGTCAGGCCAGCTAATTATTAAAACAATTAGAACAATTGGACGCAACGGACACCGCTGACCGTTACCGATATCGTGACGGTGTCAAACCGAGTGCATATCGATTCGCCAGTACAGTTGAACAATACGTTACTACCGGACGACCTGATATTTTATAACTGGAGCGCCCCCCGACGCGACGGTCGTTGACCTTATATCTGCAATAAATCCATTAGGTATCATCCAATAGTGAGGTGATAAAACAATATACATTAGCAATTAATTGTGCTCTTTGACCGTCTACTTGTTCTATAATAGAAAATGTTGATAAGACAATCGTAGACAACAATACAATCCGAAGTCTCATTGACTGTAAACGAAATGATTGAACTTGTCTGGCTTTATATAATATTAGATCTCTATTAGTAATTATCCGAATTTAGTCACATGAAAAAGACTTCGATAAATACTGGAAATTTCCTCGATTAGAATAGTGTCAAAAGGTGTGGACTTAGATTTTTATGACTTTCTGGACCACATTAGATAATCCATTTCTCCTAATTCTTTCTATTCTAACATTAATATCAACCTAATTTTTGCTATCGATAATGGCACAAAACCGGCAACAAGCATATATTATGTTGACGTGTCAATCGTAGTGTCGACTGTCGAGAGGCACGCTTCGTCTCGCGCCTATCACAGAACGAAAGACATGACATCTGAAACTGTTCTCCGACGACGGTAATTGAACGGAGCCGACCGTCAACTCGCAAATATCCATCCGAGGCGAAGCTGTTTGTTAACAAACGGTGGAAAGTTGCGAGACAAGCCGACACACAACACAGCCAAGAAATATGTTCACTCTAGGAAGTCACGAGCACTCACTCCGCCCGCTATTCAACTAAACTGCCTATTGATTGCACTTAACGATAATAATCATGGTTTTACTTACCAATCTGAAATCTGTTACTGCTCAATTGGTCCGCGGTATGAGCCTCAAAGTTTAAAACGTAATGCGGTTAACACGTAACCGTTTGTAATGATCTCTTCAATTACAGACGATATGTTTGATGTTCAACGTGTCCAATAAACAAAGTAGTCGGATAAGTTATTAAATATTCGCTTTTTATTGGAACTTAGTGAAGTGCAGATGAACGATGACCTCATATTATTGAGTCAACATTACATCGTTAAGATAAGTCAATCCATTAGTGACAATCGCTAAGGTTATCAGTCAGTCTCGGGCTATTTCTTTGTATAATCTCTAATTAATTATATGACACACTGACTAATGCTGATGACTCCCGTCTTCTGAGGTAGAGTTCCATACTCACTGACAGTAATCTAGCCAAGCAGTAATGAGTAACTTATGACAACTATTTTGTTTCTTACACGCTATAATTCCAGGGCTATGTTACTCAATTTCGAAAAACATAACGTTCGTTACGAGTAAATCACGGAAATTGCCGAAATACACCAAAATTAACTACCACAACTTTCAAGTTTATTTAATGAACAAGTCCGACCAGCGTACGTAATATGTACACTGTATTTATAGAGGCTTTAGGTGCTCTCGCGGTAAGACCTACATTAAACAGGGCATAGAAGTACCAAAGTAGACGTAGCGTAGGATTTGTACATTAAAACATTGCGAAACATACTTAACAAAGTATCCGACCATATCTGTTCGTACCTGGTATAAGTTTGAACGACAATAGCTTGACGACAGCGGTCCTTCTGACAGTTGAAACGCAAATTGATTCGTGTAGAACCCGCTCATAAGCTTATGACTTGCTGCCAAAGGGTTTTTGTATTTCTCAGGAATCGTGCATTTTTAGGTAAATAGAATATAAATAATCACGTATAAATCCTTGCTCCGTGAAAAAAGGACAACGCAACAAACATACATAAAGATAAACAAATAATTTTTCATCATAATGAGGATTTACTATCATCATCGTCAGCCGGAAGACGTCCACTGTTGAACGAAGGTCTCCTTAGATAAGGGGGGATTGCCATAATCCCCACGCTTGGCAAGCGGCTTAGGAAACGCAGTATTGATGGCAAAGTTACAAAAGACGCTGCTACCCATCTTCCAGATTTTCCCTTAGTCGCCTCTTATGACACCCACGGGAGGCAAGGGGGTGGTCAATTGTAGGCCAGACGCCACTAGGCAAAGGATTCACTATTATAGTGAGAATCTAAATATTTCGTTACTAAAAAGGGTTCTAAATATATTGTTTTTTTATTTTTTTGTTTTTATCATCCATAAAACTATTCAACCTTTGTTTATCTTGTGAATGGCCAACAGTTTTATCTTTTGGTTTAAGTTATCAATTAGTGGCTTGCTTGGTCACAAATTAAGCCCCTAACTAAGTTAATGAGCTCTCGTTATAGTTTGGTTAAAGTATACAATGGTTTTCTCATATTTACATTCTGGGGCTATGAAGCCTGGACGTCAGAGACATTTTTTTAAACTGACCAAATATTGGCTTTTATTCAAATTGAAAACTTCAGAGTGAGGCATTTGATTATGTGACTACCGAAAACAAGTTAAAGGTCACTTCACTTAGTAAGATAATAATTATCATTGCGCGTGATTGCACTGTAGGTACTTAATTTGAAAAATAATCCAAATGAAACTGAATCGCAGTGAGCTCTGCACAAATACGCAATAAATCATTGTCTCACAAATCACTAGTGATCTACGCTCGGTCATGAACACGAGCACATCAGCGAAGTGAAACCAGTCTGCGCAGGCGCAGTTCAACAAAAGTAAAACCGAGAGTGCTGGTACCTTCGCAGCGATCGAAAGTTCGATATATTCCGATGCAGCTTTACATTTTAAAGACAATTCATTTCACTTTTCCCATGAGAGCGTAGCTGAATAAGTTATGTCACTGCAAATTGCCAATGATGCAGTACTTTTATATTTTCTTTCAAAGCTTTGATTGCTCTGTGGTTGTGAAGGCGAATTAAAGTTTTAAAGTGTTGTAATTTATGATGACTTGTAATCAAAACTTGTTCCGATAACAATTGCTGGGTCTATGGAATTTGAAGATTTGAATAAAAAAGTTTTAATGCGTCGAAGTGGTATGTAAAAGTTACCTAAATTACACCCACATTTTTCCAGATATATTTTAGGTCTCAATGAAATAGGGGGCTAGCCTATTACCATCAACCGGGCACGAATCCAGATTCCATGAGAACTACCGCGGATTTCTATCAACATTTTCTGTACTTAGCAGCAATAAGCAGTTTAAGCTATTTCAATCTTATATTTCTTAAAAAAGCTACGATAGCATGAAACCGTACAGCTACGGCGAAGTTTTACTAAAATTCTTATTAAAATTAGAGGTTTTCTCAATTTCCTTTCGCTACAACTTTGAGATAACTGAATTGGTAGCTCATCGCATGTCTGCAGATAGTAGATAGCAATAATTCAATACGTACTTAGTGATTTTTCTCTTTTCTCTAAATAATTGTTAGCTTCGACTGTACATTTACCTCTCGAAAGCATTGGTGTATTGCTATAATTGCACATTCTGTAAACTGTCCAAGAAAATGTTTCACCAACGGTATCTACTTCTACGGTCCATATACGTATACCTGTTTCCTTTACTTTCTTGCTCTGGTAACATATGCTTGCTAATTCCAGAAACTTTGTACCATTAAGTACATCACAACTGTTGCGAGACTGCAAATGTTTCAGTTCTGTCGCTTCCTGTCCCCTCAATTTACTTACAGGGAAACGTAACAAGAAACTGGATTTTAATAACATTTATTCTTTTTATTTGTAGAAGACATATATTTATCTATGAGTAATTTCGTAATGGATTCTTTGTAGTTCATATTGATATGTTATCGTTTCTTATATAAGGAAAACAACAATACATAAACAAGTTATCAAATAAAAATCGTTCCAAAATTTTGGAGAACAACATTTTACTCTATTGTTATTATCAGTTAAAACTGTTAAAAGTACTCTAGCGTTGACAGGGCAAAACTGTAGTCGAAAAATAAGATAATAGCATCAAATATGACCGTGATCGATGGTGCGATAAATTTAAATGCGTCATAGGTTCCCACCTCATCCACATAATATTCTATTTGCGTAATATGTGCTCCTATCTCAACCAGATCGATTGTAAACACGAGCTTGTGAAAGTAATCTTTAATTGATCTAGCCGCGAATACATTCAAAATCACTTTTATATTTTGAACTCGATACACTGTTAATCAAATCTATGATATGTTATTTAACTGTATCTTAAATAACCGCGACTTTCGTTTATTATAAACCAAGAACGTAAAGAATACGATATAGATACTGACAGCAAATTCAGTGTGGGGGCTAAGCTAAGAAACTATAAAAGTTCAGATCTCATTATTATTGTAGATGTAATAACTAATAATACACTTTCACTACACAGAGCTGATTGAGACAAAAATATCGGAGCAGTCATGAACGTTGCTGAAAGTGATTCACAGGGATGTGACGACCATTTATTCACTGAGCGAATAATACATTCTTGGTCATCACGGCCTTTGAATAAAACATTATGAATGGATCTTTAAGAGCTGAGTTTTATGAATCACTCTATGAAAAGCTCATTGACTGATCTATTTTTTTCTCTTCGGTTGTGTCCGGTATAGATAAAAAAGAACAATTTGCTTCAGCTTAACCCACTTAAATTTGGAACTAATTAAACTGGAATAAATGACTGCAGCAAAAAATGTATATACAACGTATGATTTTACAAATTATTTCCATTGTATTAAAATTGCAGATTTGCACAACAGTTTGCTTGATTCCTGTAACCGTTTAACCGTTTCCTATTAGCACTTAGAATGTAATTTGTTACATCAGATAGTTACCGGCTATTATTTATCACTCATGCGACTATTTGACACATCTGAATCGATCTCTTCCTAATACACATCTTCCTAGATTTCACACGGTATTGTTATTAATTTTACGTAATCCATGACTGCAATATTTTGATGAATAGACAAAATAACATATCTGGAACTTTCCTAATTCTTTAATTAATACACTCTTCGTGCCTTTAATTCATCAATGTGTTTACAGTAGTTTTGCAGTGGTACCAAACGAATACGATCTTACTAAAACTTTTCATATAAAACAAATTCTCGATGAACTGAACAATTTTCACTTGAACAGTATTCCATATTCTTTGAGAGCCATTCGTGAACCTGTTTGTAATCTAAAGGTTAATTACCGATACAATGAACTTGTCCAAGCATAAAATCCTGCAAGTGGGTAGGAATGTGCATACATACATACTTGAATCAGGTGCCGACTGTTCTATCGTAGTAAGTGAGGTTCAGTCGAGCCAAACGAAACGATTATAATTATCATTTGCTCTCCTAAATTACGCTTCAATGATCATTTGTGTGTATTTGTTCTCTGATTCACAAGCGTTCTTGTATTGAGTTTCACGTCTAACCGATAGATGTTTAATATCGTCAGGATCAAAATAATCCACTAATGAGATAATTTCGATAAGAAATCAGAGTTCTTAGTTGTCCAAATAAATTATCAAACCTTAAGCTCGCTTAACTGTTATCGTGAGATAAGGGAATCCTTGACATAATTATATTACTAAGATATTTGCGTTAGTGATTCTGCACATAATTCCTCAAAACCGTTCGGATTTCATCGCGAAATCTAATTATAATGACTCGTAAATAACCATTTAACGAGATAGAATTTAAGGCAAGTATTTGTGTTATGAAGTTACGAAGAACTCAGTGTAGAAATCAATCGGTTTGTAATTATATAATTATTAGCGGTGCCGACTGATCTGGCTAACTACCTTTGATTAGGCACAGTCTCAGTTGAGTACGCAGAAAATGTTCCACTTCCAAGGACGAATTGCGCTGCTGAAATACCTTAACGAAACATGTAATGCACATCAACCGATCCCAAGTTGGCAATCACTTCAATGGTGTATAAAGTTAATGTTTTATTAAGTGTTAGGTTTGGTTAGCACAGGGCCATAATAATATTCCTACTTCAGATATTCCTTCGACAAGCTTATCGTTTAAAGCACAGTTACTTGTCCCTTCGACCATCGATTATCCCATGTCATTCGTACTATTTATTCTTAGTCGTGGATCATTAGCCTAATTACACAGCTAGACATTGAAATTGGCAACCTCGGAACTGTCGCATCAATTGCCATGTAAGCCAATGACACAAACCATACATTTAAACACTTCAAAATGCAAGATATCTCTACAATTTCTTAAATATCGTCAGTTTACTCTTTATCTTTGAAAAATAAGGTTATCATTGCCTCCCTCAGTACCTTGGCGTGATCCCGACTTCGTGACAAGGTCAATGTTGCGGGACTGACCTTAAGATATTTACATAATTAGATTGTGGGACCGCTGCAGGTAGTAGAGGCAGAGCTGCAAGCATAAATAAAAATTAAAAGCAAAATACAATAGTAGATACCTTTTTGTCTTTGCTGTTGCATGCCAAATATTTGCATGAAGCCATTAAAGCCTATTACTTGACAATGTAGAAGTGTTCGCGTAGCCATAATGACTTGAACATGCATTAATATTCATCGACAACAATTAAAAGTTAGTGATTATCAAAGAGTAGGTATCTAATTAGAGGTAACGGCAGGTGAGAGCATTGGCCGCAGAGAACCAATAAGAATAGAAGATATAGAAAGAACATTCAATATAATTAATAGGTTTTAAATATTAAGGTGACCTCACTATCGCATTAAGTATAACCTGTAATGATAGGGGTGTTGAGATAAATAAATAAATAAAATAAATAAATATTGGAATGGGTCCGAAAAATGAGAAGTTACCGCGTTTATTTGTAGTTTCAGGCTGTGCATGATCTTGAAAACGATGGATATGAGTATGGATTTTGCAACATTTATTTGACCCCCAAAATCGTAAATGGAAGGCCACCTATTTTACTTATTTGCCATAAGCCAGTTAGCACGCGATTATCGGCTCACATACCAGACCTACCTTACATAAGTATTATGAAGCGATCAATAATGAGTCTCTAGGGATCCTAATCGATTTGTATTCAATGCAGTATCGATACAAATACGTCTCCTATCCAATACTGGCAACATTAGTGACCACTGGTGCGTGGCGTGATATAAACATACTGACATCGTTATCGCACAGTATCGTGCCCATTCGCTTTTTAATGTCAACATTCGTATAAATTACAAAGTATAATCACATGGCAAATACAATTTATTAATTTTTTGCATAGGTATACCTGATAATACCTAATTTCTATTTACTTTAATCCAAATTAACACTCGTTAAGTAGACTTAGTCCTCTTCTGTTAATATGACATACTCTTTTATTTTCTCACAATGCGGACAATCATGTGAAATCCTTATTGATGCACTTTATTATCATTCATTCCAAAAAAACAAATTCAAATTACAATAAAAACCAAGAATACAAATTGGCTGATACAAATTGAACCTCTATTACAATAGGATCTCAAGACTTCGAGGTTTTTGATCCGCTACTACACCTTAATATATGTTTCGCTTGTCTTATATAATAATGGTGTAATTGGTCTCCGGCAGGTGCAGCTACTTCAGCAACAAGTGACGTCACTGGCAGACACTCAGAGCACGGCAGACGAGCGCTACGCGAGGGCAAAGGCCGACAATGCGGTGCTACAGGCGCGCGTGCACATGCTCGATGAACAAATTCGAGAGGTCAGTATCTTAGCATTGGAGCCCACTTTTATATGAGAAACCTATATTTAATAGATAGGTTTCTCATATAAAAGTGGGCATAGATAGGTTTCTCATATAAAGTGTTTGCTTACTTCAAAGAAAGTCCGTCAAGTCCACTATTTATTTAATTGACCAATTAGTCACGATCATCCGTATCGATTCCATTCCCTGACTCGCTGTGTGCTGTAGCAACTATGTCGATTATGTGCAGATCGAGTGCCGATGCGAGGAAAGCATAGCGGAGGAGAAGCGTCGCAGTCGTGAGGCGATATCACGCGTTGAAAGAGACCGTGACACGCAGCTGGTGGCTATCACTGACAGACTTGGCGCCGCCGAGAGTGAGGCGTCCGAACTTAAACAAGAGGTGAGTTATTCAAATGATAATTTCAATATCAGGTAACCGGGTTTATAATTCTCTGTCGTTAATAATGCAGATGTGAGGATGACCCTTGAAATTGCAGATTGTAAAACTTCTTTCAAAAGAACTTCAAATGATGAGAATGAGTTGTGTGTGTCTCGCCTAAACACTTTTTTGTTTGTAAGCGTATTTTTCTGATATGGTGTCATGTATAAATTACCATAATTTGGTAAACATATTATGTGGATGATATACTTTTTCATACATACATAAAGATACGCCTGTTTCCCGGTGGGGTAGGCAGAGACCACGGATTTCCGTTTGCTACTTTGTTCAAAAATCATATAATATATCCATTTCTAAATATTTTCGATCAGTAGCTAAATCTCTATAGCCCGGTTATTGAACCCGCGGCCAGATGACTTCATAGGTCTTAATCCGAGGTTTTGATCTTCCTAGATCTAAAACAATTGGAGAGTCATTAAGCAATCAAATAAAGAAAATGGTATAAGATCATTTGTTCACGTTTAAGCGGATTATCAAACAAATCCTTTTCTAAAGAATTTTAGAAGAAACCAAGGATA
This sequence comes from Abrostola triplasia, assembly GCA_946251915.1. Classification (NCBI taxonomy): domain Eukaryota; kingdom Metazoa; phylum Arthropoda; class Insecta; order Lepidoptera; family Noctuidae; genus Abrostola; species Abrostola triplasia. Next base: position 8,401,725 of record OX276433.1, read on the forward strand.
CAATGGGCATGTCGCTATGATAAATCCGGTCTTTTTATTAAGTCAAAAGGGATAAAACTTTTAATATGATATGTCTGGAGAAAATAGTTTCTTGAAAATCTCATATTGAATGGAATGCATGTCGTTCTGTATATAAACCGCTGGACGCACAATAAACCTTTCCCATTTTCAATATTCATGATATCAGCTAAGATAAGAATTTAATATCTACGCCCCATTTACCAACCAGATTATCTAAAGGTCAGATTGATAGATAAGGTCTATTTACATTAATATGTTGGCACTTTATTGAAAATATTGTTTACATAGTTCGTGTTGTTATAGGTTAGTATTCAAGCTACGACCACCAAATATTGATTTACCAAAAATACTTTGTTTTCTCGGCTTATGCAAACTACTTTGCACAGTGTTCTTAAGACCATAATGACATAATGCTACATGACTGTGCATATGAAAACATAATTATTCCAACAGGTTGGTCGGCTACGCGGCGTAGCAGAAACGCTACGAGCAAACGCAGAAGCGGCTGCGCGGGCGCACCGTGAAGCGCAAGAGCAGGTCGCGGAACTGTCCGCGGCGCTGAGCTCAGCTCGTGAAGCGGAGCGGCGGGAGCGAGACGCCGCCGCCACCGCCAACGACCTGCTGGCGACCGCCCGCCAGGAGTTGCAGCGGCTGCGGGACGCGCCGCCCCCGCCGCCCGACCCGCGCCTCGACGAGCTCAGGAAGGAACTGGCGCTGCTCCGGACACAGAACAAATGTGAGTTCCTACTATGGTTACATTGTATTTCTGTGTATCTTTAAGTCAGCTACAAACCATTTTTGAAAGGTTCTACACGACACTATCCTAAACTATGTCATTTCTACCTTAAATTTTAGCTAAGGTTAACAAAGTGTGGCTCCTGTAGCACAATTCCCTAAGACTCGTTCTCACCAGCCCGTGTTATCATACCTATTTTACGATGATTTAGTTGCTAATATGAGGTTCTATTACCGTAAAGTCTTGGTCCTAGCCAGGCGTTAAATATTTTTTTTACCTAGCATTTGAATGCGTTCTAGTACTAGATGTTACTCTGTCTTTGGTGTGGTGTTTCGGCCTTACCCTTCTGCTGTAAATGATTTACTCATATGGAACTATCTTATGAGTAAATCTAGATGTATAGAGGTAGATACATATCAAATTCAAGTATGTGTGTGATGATATATTTGATATCTTTAAACCACTTAAATATAAAAGGAAATTGAGGAGCTAATAATACTGTCAAAGATAATTAAACACAAAACCATGGTCATCACGATAGCGTGAAGTGCAACCAATATCCGTACGATATGAATCTAACAATATACTATAAGCATCAAGTGCCAACATTGAGAACACGTGTTTTGCTCGATGTAACACGCAATTATATATACCATTAAGTGCGTTGTCTTTGATACTAATTATAGGATACTCACACTACAGAAGCAATTCCTTATTGGCGTGTATATCTTCATAATAGTAAACCCTTTCAAGTTAATAACGAGTAATCTGGAGGAGACGTTGCCATAATAACATCTTTAGGACACATTACCGAGCATGACCAGCTTGTCGCAAACAATGTCAGAAGTCCACTTAAGACCGGTTACGTTGCGGCAAACCTCACTAACAAAGACTAATACAGTATCGTACATACCTCTAATATATGTAGTAGTACTTACGTATCGGAAAACCATGTAAACGTATTGTATTCGAAGGCCTGCCTATCCTGGAGGTTGATTTCAAATCAATCTCTATCATATCTTGAACCATCGGATCAAAAGATCTACACTGTCGATTGCCCTCCACTTCACACTCTTCAGTGACATCTTCTTTCATACGTCTATCCAGCTATAGGTTCATCAACATCATTAGCCGGAAGACGTCCACTGTTGAGCAAAGGCCTCCCCCTTAATTAAGAGGGGGGGGGGAATAATCCCACGCTTGGCAAGCGGCTTGGGTTGATCGCAGTATTGGTGGTGACGTTACATAAAACGCTGCCCATCTCCTGGATTTTCCATTAGTTGCCTTTTACGACACCCACGGGTGGAAAGGGGGTGGTAAATTCTAGGCCGGTTACCACTTGGCATATTCATATATAATAATATGTTAGTAAAAGTTTACTTGATTGTTCCAGCTCTATCTGAAGCACAAGAAGAGTTACAAGCGCAGATCCTGACGCGCGGCGTGGAGGAAGGTCGCAGCCTGCTGGACGGCGTCAGTGGCCCCCTTGTCGGGACCAACTCCCTCGCACACGAACTCTCACAGATGAGCGACGATGAGGTAATTGCATTACACTGCTATCATCGCTATCATATAGTTTAAGCCAAAGAAAGCCTACAAATAACCTTTGTGGATCTAACATAGCACTTCATATAATCAAATATACAAGAGACAGGCTCTTAAGATACGATTAATCATTTTATAAGTAAGTGGGTATGTATAACGACTACCCAGACTTACTACGAAGGCCTGCATCCCATTTGTTGGCGTTCGTTGGCAACATCTATACATGCAACTTAACATTGATTACATCCACAAAATGCATCGTCCAGATCATATGAACCAGCATTTTATGACAAAAGATTAAAGCCTCTAGGTATATTGTTATGGTTATTTAAATAATTCAATTGAATACGAATCTATCACTTAACTTATTGGTTGGACTCATTAAACTCATCTCATAAACGCATCGTGAATGAAGACACTAAAAAAAAAGACGATGATAGTTATGTCTGTATTGTTTTATTCTGGAACATACAAATTCATCATTCATTCATATTGTGACACCAAAAAACCACAATTAAACACTCGAACTCTAAGGGGTTGCGCAAATGTAGACACCTTGTTACCGACACGGCACACCATCAGGAAACTACAGCAGAAAACTGTAGTTGCTGTGTCCTGTAGCGGCGATTGACGTCTACACTGGGAGTGGCTGATTTCATACTGATTATATAGAGATCAAATATTCGTTGGTAGCTTGTATCCGACCCAAGAACAAAAGTGTTCACGTTTGCGCTGCCCCTTAATGTAAACGATCCCTAAATGCGCTAGCTTGTATTTTAAACAATTTTAAATGTCGCGTAATGAATTAATGAAAAAATACAATATGGCTTTATAACATACACAGTAATCATGTCGCGTTGCTTTGCTTTACGAAGCCTGATTGACTCGTTCGGAACAATTGCCTATATGTCATGTATGCATTTTTGCAGCTCGATGGTAACGATACACAATCTGATCTCAGCATAGAGATGGAAAAGGTACGATTTTTTTACTAACTGTGCATGTCTGTACCTTTAGATTACCGCTAACTATTGCATGCTTTATAACAAATTAACTTTGATATACTATTGGGACAACATTATGTACCTTTTTCATACTTTATAGGAATGCTTGCCGTCCGTACTGACCCAATAATGTCACGCAACCTATACAAGTCACAATGCATGGCCACCACACAAACCCACACAATGCTTGTGTGTCTTATAATTTATTATCAATAAAGGTGTTCTTGGGAAATATATTAAATATCGGTTATAATGTCCACAGTTGCAGAAAGCTTTAAAAGAACAGCAAGACGTGAACGTTCAGCTGAGGAACTACATCGATGGGATCTTGTTGTCTATCGTAGAGAACTACCCTCAGCTCCTCGAAGTGAAATACCAGAAACAACCAGGCGACACCAGGTCATAACATATAACTGTACGAAATTCAATATCTATGTTCCACTATAATTTCATTATAATTCGTTATTTGTGATTACATATTTCAATTTATTTGGACATGTTTTATCTATATTTCTATTCTTATTATCAATTTATAAAATTATATTTCTTTGATGTCAAATGATATTATTACTGTGATAAGAAAGATAATCAATTAAATTATCGTAACGGCTTTCTTGTTAAAGCTTAGTGCTCTGTACTTGAAAAAAAGATTTATTATAGAAAGGCAATTTCTTAGAGAAACTTATACACCGAATGTTGCAGGTGTTATTAAAATAATATAAGAAGATGTATTGTAAATATTGTATAGTAAAATGTAGTAAGCATTTCTAAATGTTAAGAGAAAATATCGTTCCTTGTTATTATCTCAAAAACTATGCTTCATACCTAGTTGGCGGTAACTGATAAATAATATATAATTTATTTGGATTTATTACTGTAGATCTGTGCAAAATAGGTGAATGTTATTGAATTATACTATAAACGACAAGGCCAGGCCGTCCATAAAGATATTAATTTTTAACTACTTAAAGCAATTTTATGAAAGACTGTGCGAATGATGAACTTGGGTGCGTAGTTTGTATATGTATAATGTTTTTTATCAATTTTATATACATTGTATTACGCTATAAACAACAGCAAATTCAAAATCACTTCCAGTCAATAAACTAATGAAAGAATCGGTTGAGACCTAGCATCTAGAAGTACCTAGTGGACAAGGAAGTACTTATTCGAAGTGTGTTTGAAGTAACGTTGTATAATAATTGGAGCCATTTAAAAGAAGTGTATTCATAATTGTAAATTACGTCTAACTATATACCCTAGTACCTAAAACAATAAATATGTAGTAAGAAAGATCATGTACCTATATTTTTACAATGAAATATTTATAATTAAGTTAGCATACTTAGCATGTAGCTACATAGGTATTTGTGTACATTTTGATAACACTGTTCATAAATCTAATAACAAAAGATGTACTATAATAGTCATCAGAGTAAATTAAACCAATTAATACAGATTCAGTCTTTTATTGTGTCATATTATTTACAATTTGTTTCTATTAATCTTCGTAGTGGTCGTCGTCGGCTGCCATCCCAGCATCCTCCTTCTTACCCTGATCCAGATTACTTAACACCTTTTGTACATCTAGACGTAACATCATGAATTTTGGATCCATATAATCCTGCAATATAAGACAAAATTTAAAGAAGACAAGATAACTAATTCAACTCCCAAAATTAATGGAAGTATATTAGATACCTATGTCAAATAATATATAAAACCCTTTTAAAAATGTATTTGTCTACTATTGGTATTTCAAATATTTGGATATGACAAACGGCTTCCAAAGCAATTAAAAGTTAAGTGACAGACACACAAATATGGAGGTATTTGCCTTGCCAAGGGTCATAATATAAGGAATAGATATAAAAGCTACGATCAATAAAGCACTAGCTCGACTCGACCCACAACTTTGTAACTAAGGCAAAAAACTTACTTTAAAAGCTCCTGACTCTACATGCGCCATATCTGCCTGAAACTGCTTATTCTGTTTCTCTTCACTTTGAAACCTGTCGTCATGTTGACTCAGGTCACCCATTCCAACACTATGCCTCAAATTCAAGTTCCTACCCATAAGATGCGCCATCTCCTCCTCTATAGCATTCATGGCCGTGGTAACATTGGAACTGTTATAATCCCTTGTTACAGGTATATTCATGAACGAATCGGGAAATCCAAAGTTTGGCTCATTATATGGCTGTGTGAAGTTCTTGCTAGACTTGCACAAAGAACACTGTTGTCTATTTTCAATTAGTTTTCTTTCATTATGAAGATGCAGTCTCTCTCTTGATAAAGCAAGCTTTTCTCTTGCAATCTGCTTTTCTCTAGAGTTAAGGGAAACAACGTGTTCTTGGATTCTTCGTATTCGTTCTTCATATTTCCTTTGAAGAAACTCCGCTTCAGAATATTTCTTGTCGGCTTGCGTTTGCTTTTCTACTGCTGTCTTTGCGAGAAGATCCAAGTCGCGACTCCTGAAATTGGGTAATTGGTAATTCTTGAAGTTCTTGAGCTACGTACACAAAACTATTGTATTGCGAAATAACAAGTAACTTACTTGGCCAAAATCCTTTGTTCTTCCATATGCATTTGCTGTTTTTCTACATTAAGTTTAGATCTTTCTTCTGTCACCTCTTCTAACTGAGCCTGAAGCTGAGCTTTCATTTTCTGAAATAACAAAAGACTACATTAGTTACCCTTTACAAATTTATCGTCTATCGATTTACTGTTTATTTGAACTATAGTTAAACTCATGATCTAAGTTTCACGCTATATAAAGCTTGTACTCACTTCAAGTTCTTGTCTTAAGTTCTGAACGGTAACCTTCTCTCTAGCAAGCGCTGCGCTGTCTTTCACAGCTTTGGCCTTTTCTTCGTCAATTTTCATAATCTTTTCTTGATATTCTTTCTGGATCTCATCTTTTAACATCTGTAATAAACCAACATCAAGTAGATGTTACTTTTTAGACCATAACATAAGTTCGTGAGTGACTATGTAAGAACCCTTTACCTTCATTTCTTCATCTTGTTTCTTCAGGACATTCTTTGCAAATTCAGTTTGCTTGTTAAACGTAGCTTTTTCGAACTCAAATTCCATTCTCTTCTGTTTGAGAGAAGCTGATTCCTCTTCAATCATCTAGAGAAACGTTTAAAAAATACGTATGAAAAATTATATTAAACTAGCAGACCCAGCAGATGTCGTCCTGGCCGGAAAAGCAGCGCCACCTACCGGGTCCAATTGGGCTTTCAGACAATCCAGGAATCCATTTAATAATACAAAAAATTTCCTCCGAATCGATCCAGCCGTTTAGGAAGAGTTAGGTGACAAACACAAGACAGAAGAATTATTAAGATAGACGTGCAAGGACTAACCGTTGTCATTTGTTTCAATCTTGTCTCGAGCATTTTAATTGACTCTCTATTTTCAATTTTCTCCGTATCAAAGTTTTCCCGCTCTCTTTTTAACTGTTGAATCATATCTGAAAATTATCAAAACTTTGTTATAAAGCAACAAAAATTTCAAATATGATATATAGCTTCTGAACCATTGATAGATACCATTTATCTGTGTCTCTCTGACATGCACACTATTATCATTCCTTCGTTCGGTGTTTTCCACCAAACCTTGTACTTTTTCCAGTAGATCCTGACACTGACTTTTGTTTTGCTTCACATCTGTCAACAATTCTTTTAAGTCTGAAGAATAGCTACCCGAATCTTGAATGACGATCTGCTCTTGCTTTACTGCCTTCCTGGCAAATATTGGGTATTAATGACATAAATAGAATCTAGTTAGTGGTCTGTCTGCCTACGCATCAGGAACGATAATAATCAAGAAAAGGCAAACTAAAGGTACTTTCTGTTTGATATTTATCACACTTAATAAGGCATTATAATTATTTACGAACAAGTCACATGATTTAGAATTTACCTTACTCACTTGATATTCTCCATTAGCGCCGCATGGTGTTCCTGCAAGACTCTTACATTCTCCAAATGTTGCTGTCTGAGCATTTCATTTTCCGATTTGTGTCGTTCCGTCAACGCTCCCAGATTATCTTCTGTTAACTTCTTATACAAGTTATGATGCTCTTCTAACCAATTTATCTTCTCCGAGTAAAATTTCACCAATTTCTCACTTTCTTCTTTCATTCGTTCTTCGGAATGCGTTAAGGATACTTCAAGAAATGCTAATTGTCTCCTGCAACAGTCGCGGATCTGTTTTGTGCATCATAATTATTGCAAAAAGTAGACAAACGTACGTACCTATATCTAATTTAACCATGCCTTTTGCCTTAAAAAGCACATATATACCTTAAAGAAGCCAATGAAAAACTTATTACTTACCTATACGATGTTTCCATGAGATCTATTTCTTTGTCATGGTTTTCCTGCAAGGACTGCACCAGTTGTAACAACTGCTTCTTTTCCCGCGCATGAGGAGGATCTTTATGATCGCCTACAGTTTGCAATTCTTCGTTATATATCGGGCTTTCTTCGCTCTCTATGTTGTCTGAACCTAATAATGCCTAAAGAAATAATGAATTTGAAATACGTATGATGACCTTTTAATTTTTACCTGCTATCAAAACAGGTAGATTTCTGGTGTAACTTTAGTAGAATAGTAGTATATATAGAATGTAGGATTCAATATTAATGTACATCAATTTGGGAACAGAGAAAGGTAATTAGTTGTGCTGGTAAACTCTTAAAGAAATGAATAAAGTTTCACCTTAATTCTGTGCGTAATCCTTTCCTGATGAGCAGTTATAATAGTCTGCATTTGTTGCCTGTTCTCTGCCTGTCGTCGTAACATGGAGTCTAGTTGGGCGTGTTGTGCCATCGCAGCCTCGCGTTGCACGCGCTGGCTCTCTTTCTGACGCACTGCTCAAACACATCATCAACAAGTTAACCAAAAGTTTATCAGAGATGGACTAAACAGACTGGTATCGTTAGTAAGTTATACTAGTTCTGCCCCGCCGTTTTTACCCTATGTCTGCCTGTGTAAAGGAAAACTAAAAATCTACTACACTCACGCACACACTCACATACTCACACACGCACACATTGAAAACATTTTTTATTTTATATTATTGTTTTATAAAAGTAAGAGTTAAGTTATGTTAAGAAAGTTAAGAGTTTTATAAAAGTATTTAAGATATAATAAGTATAATTTTAGTAATAAGCTGCACAACTCTCCAACTTCTTTAAGCTGTGCCCACCGGGTCCATAATGATTCTATATTAAATGTACCATCTGTATTTTACTTATGGAATGCTAATAAAGAATTGAGTATTGAGTACTTACTCTGCATAGCAGCAAGTTTTTCTTCCTGTGCCTTCAACTGCAACGCCACCATTATTTGAGATTCTTGTTGTTGCATGTACAGTGCTGCGCCTTCTGCCGTTATGTCTTCATTACTTCCGTGCAAAATATTCGAAGACTGATTTAATTTAGGTAAAGACTCCACAGTCTCCACATCTTTTTTTACTTCCAGAGGTGGTTTTTCAACTTCTATTTGGTCTACTTTTTGGGATTCAGGCTTTGGTTTTTCTTTGACTGGTTCAGCTTTGCTGGCCCCTTTCTTATCATCAGTCTTTTTCTTTTTAGAGTCACCTCCAACCAACCAGGAAGGCATTCCAGCGTCATCCTCAAAATCATCATTGTCGTCATCTTTATCTTTAAATATACCAAGCCAGTCTTCAGTGGACTTACCTTTTTTCACGGGAACTTCCTTTTCATCCTTTACAATATCTTTTATTGTAGGTTTCTGTGGTAAACTTTTACTGGATACAGAAGCCTTAGTTTCGCTTTTCCCTAAAATAGAATCAAAATCAAATTCTTGGCTCTTTGCGGCAGTGACTGGCCTCGTGGTTTGACCGGAACCACCAGTCTTTGTAGACGAACCACCCAAAATATCGTCGAGTAAAGACTGGGAACTTTTTCCTTTTTCTATGGATTTTGTGAAGTCCTTCTTAGTTCCTCCTAGCTCACTCAGTATATCGAGTTTATCAGCGCTCGCACTCACCTTTGGTTTTGCTGGTGATTTACTTAGGTCTAATTTATCAAGACCTGCTTTAACCCTCGGTTCCGACTGTGAAAATTTAATAGATTCCTTTGATACACTCCGCTTAAACGGCGTTGGAGATTTCTTGGTATCAATTTCATACAGCGAGTCTTTTTTTTCTATTGCACTAGCAACAGGTTTTGATGAGTCACCTTCCCCCAAATCAAACAGGGCATTTTTCTTCTCGACTATGGGTGTGCTTTTTTTCTTTGCAGGCTTTTTCTTCCCTAAAACGTCATCATCAAAAAAACTATCGTCACTGCCATCACTAAGTATTCCAGCTAGAGGATCATCAATGTTAAAACTCATTTTAAAATATGACGTAAACTGTAAATATAAATTTTATTGCGCGCACTATTACCATTGTTTACAAATCGGCCGCCATGGAAACGGAAAATATCCACCATCGACTATTGATTGTTTATAGATTGCTCTATAGACTTTATAGAGTTGCTAATTATCATTATTATTTCAGCCATGATCCGCCCTGTGCCGGGCAAAAGCTTTCTTTCCTTGCTCAATCCCTTTCGCATTGCTAATTACTTTATCAATATAAATTGGGTTTGTAAACATAAACCTCAAAGCCATCACGAAATAGTTAATGTAGGTATATAAACAATTTACACTTAAAGATTACAAAATGAATTATACAATTTATAAACCATGAGAATTTCGAATCATAATATTATTTTAAAATTATCATTAATTGATATTCGTTTTATTCGAGCACAAACCACAAACTATAGACGAGAAAGTCTCGGTAAGAATAACGTGAATGTCAATATTTTGATGATCGATAACGTTTCCAGACGTACCAAAAATAAAAAAGTGGATTATCTGTGCAAAAAATTTGTTGCTTCACGTCAGCCAGTCGGCTGTATTTTAATTATTTTTTCAAAACAACTACGATACAATAGCGTTTTTGTTATTTTAATAACTCTCACTTACAATTCATTCATAACTATGGAATATATTGGTAAGTATTCATATACGTTAGTTCATTTTTGGCGACAAAAGCTATTTGACAGTCTTTGTGAACCAGCACAGCCAGACCTTTTGTTCTAGAATTTTTGCAAACTCACGTTTTGGTGTTATTTATTAGCATCAGAGAAGGGAGATTCAACAGAGAATCGAGATCCAAATTCAATAGCCAACGGCACATCGAAGTCAGCTACAGAAAACAAGCCAAATTTGGAGAGCGAGAAATCACACATAGAAGCTCCCGCGGAGAGTGCGGCAGCATGCACATCAGAGACCACTGAAGACACAGACCTGTGTGAGATTCCGGAACAGATCGAATTTACAGTAGTTTTTAATAAAGCTAAACATGACATAACGTTCGCGTATGATGCGACTGTGGTAGATTTAAAAGCGCACTTAGAACGAATATGCGGCGTGCAGCAGTCCGCGCAGAAATTAATAATCAAAGGCATGGCCAAGGACAACATGACGCTGCGACAATCGGGCATTGTGAAGGGAGGCAAAGTGATGCTGGTGGGATCCAAAATGGATGATATCCTGGCAATGAAGAGTGCTCAAAAGGTATGTAAACAAAAATACATTTGTATCAGCTGCCAAAATATTTTATTTTATGGCCATTTTCATTCTTATAAGTATTTTTAATTTTTTGAAAACATATTTTTGTTGGTTGTATATGAGATTAGGGTTTAATATTATGTTTTATTTCATTTTACTATTTTATTATTTAATTTACCACTTTACCTGGTAGATGTGATAAGGCCATGTTAAAAGCCAGCTATTTTAAACTTACTACTTAATTTTGTATTAAAGCATAGCTGTATATGGCCAAGTTAAATGCTTGCTAAATCTCTCACACTTACTATCATATTTATCCCAAACCATAATTATTAACCTCGTGTCAGACATAAACAGCAATTTAAATTTGTATATTATCAGGAAATCTCAGAAGAAAAGGCCAGTGGACAGTCGAGTAAGGAGCCACTCTGCATTCAAAAGATCCATAGGAAAGTGCTGGATAAAGGGATTCCTCCCGATGTCATGCCTGGTATCAAGGGAGTAAAGGTATTATTATCAATTGCAAATTATTTTATGTATATGTGTTCATAACTGTGTTGTATTTACATGACAAAAATTCTATAATGACACATCATTTCTAATAGTTTACTGTGAGCAATAATTTTCAACCTTATCTGTATTGTAATAATTTTTTTGTTCCTATTTGGTTTTCAGGAGCCACTCCCTCCAATCCCCCTCAGTGGGATGTTGAACAAACACGGAGGCAAAGTGAGGCTCACATTCAAACATGAGCAGGACCAGCTCTGGATCGGCACCAAAGAGCGTACCGAAAAACTAGCCATGGCTTCAATCAAAAGTAAAGATTATTATTATGCAATTTTCATATTTTATCTACAACCTGAGCGAACATGATTCTCAACAATAATTACTGAATTAATTAATGATAACAGTAAAAGATTAATCCTCTACCCATATCCTTTCATTATGATAAACATCTATCCAAATGTAGTTGATTACCACTAGTGTTCTAGATAAATTACTACATAACAATTTAATAGCACTAAATAATGTTTGTATTTATTGTAATTTACAGGCATCACATCTGAACCAATAAAAGAGCATGAGGAATATCATATCATGGTATGTATTTACGTTCCACAACATGCATTGATAATATTTTACATACTTTTTTATATGAACCATAAAGTAATGTATATGTGTTGTCCAGGGTCTCCAGCTAGGCCCGACAGAGGCCTCCCGGTACTGGGTGTACTGGGTGCCAGCACAATACATCGAAGCCATAAAGGATGCAGTGCTCGGCGTCTGGCAACTATTCTAATCAACTAACTTCGTGAATCTTCTCTGTCCATTGCTCTGTCTACCTTCCTGTCAGCTCTTTGGGTAGTTGCAATATAAAATTTTAATGTATATGTGTCCATTTCAATAGGTACAATGTAATGGTACCATTTCTTTTTGTGATAAATCAATATGCCATGTCAATTAAAATTGTCCATTCGAACTGGCATCTTTCTGGTCATAACTTGAGAAATTATTTATTGTAATTGTAAGTTTGCATTTCGCGCATTTGGGTTCAGTGAGCTGTACATACAATACTGCTAGTGTAATTATATGGATATGATGTGCAACAGTCTGCGCATCCGTCGCGAGCTTATTGTCCCTCGAGTTTCAAACCTGATCTCTTTATGTGAACTTTACAATGTAACGTGGGTGAAGGATTGAATTGAGTACTTACAACTGTATTAACATTTTTCCTATAACTTTTAGTATCATCATGTGTGGTTTTTAAAATATGCATTTTATTCACGTCTACATTGATATTCACGTCAATCCTTCACTTAGAACTTTTGATCATAGAATTAGACAAATAAACGTTTTGAATATTTATTCTGTTGTATATTTTTTAATACGTGTACCTACAAATCTTTAGGGTTCTTATCGCGGTGTTTCTATTTACCAACTCTTTTTAGTAACCTCATGGAAATCGCAATAAGTTACAGCTGGTAAGACTGCATTTAATGCTTCGGGGCTTCCGCGGTGTTAGCTCTGTAAGTACATGCGCTTCGCATTTATTGAAGCGCGAAATATAAGTTGCGCGTACGCACGTATGCGGACACGAGCGTAAAGGTACAGAAAAAATATTACTTGTAACCGCCCGAAACTAAAGTAAGTGTACCTTTAAAAAATGTTTCATATAAACAATCATTTATTTTGGTTGGTACTAAAACTGGGAATAGCCGTAGTCAATAAAAAATTAAGTAATTTAACCTTTCGAACGCACTCTCCGCCTCTTGAAAATGTGCCCAACACGCCACCATCTAATTTGTGGCTTGACGTGGAAGGGCCGCCGATGCGTTTGCGCTCTGGCGTTCAAAAGGTTAAACCATAGTCCGAAATGGGAGTGGTCTAAAATACCCCTAATTAAGCCATCAGCTTTTAGATGTAGGTACTAATTTACCTTGAAATTTCTCAGAAACAAGGTTTGATATTTGTTAGTTTAATTGAAAAACCGATTTAGAAACTTTAAAACGTTTATTCTACATAGAACACAAAAGTGAATAAATAGTCATGTATAAAAACAAAACATTGCATATAAAAGCGAAATATAGTTGCACTACATATAAATGGCACTATATAAAAAGTAATAAATAGCTTGTATAAAATGAGTGTATAATTTGGCATCTCGATATGTTATCAGAACACTTCTTTTGTACTAAGTCTTGGCATCATAATTTGTGGCAAATTTTATCCATACTCCGACTGTACTGTAAGGGAAAATTGACCCTTTGGAATAGTTGTGGAGTGGTACCAGACGCGAGTGTCCAATAAGACTGAAACAAATAAATGATATTAGTATAGTAGAACCATTATTTGACTGCCTTGTTGGTCTAGTGGTTGCTAAGTGTGACTGCTGAGTTAAAGGTCCTGCGTTTAAATCCAAATTCTCAGGCTCACTGTAACTGAGTTTTTCCATTAGTTAATTGTCAGTAGCTGCATGGAGTTTACATTTGTACCTGGTTAATAGCAATAGGCTCCACCCCCTATTATATAAGGCCACACTTGTTTTCCAGATATGATAATATTCATTGATACCTACCAACATCTCCGGGCTCCACATAATACTGAAACTTGTGGCACACATGATCACACTCGGGCACCGGAGCAACCAGCCATGTCTTGTTGCCCCGCACCTGGCCTTGCCACATCAGTCTTGGTATATAATCCAACTGCACATAAATTGTAGAAGTTAAACATTGCAACAACCTATTAATTCATTGAAGTCATATTACTTCATTTCATAAAAAACTGAAACTGCTTCATAATGAATGATTGATTGAAGCCCTTTTTTTTGCACAAATTAAAAAATATATTTTTCATCAGAAAACATCTTTTTAATTAGATAATTATATTTTCCCTATTCTAGTGATGCTTTTCCTTCATACATACATGCATTACTGCTCCAATTTCAAATCCAAAGAATATGTTTTCTGTGGCTGGAAACTCAGCATCTTCTGGTAAAAAATCTGGAATATCATAATACTGTCTGACTTTGGCCAGTATATCTGGATGGCAGTTTCCCCTGCAAACATAACAAAGTAGTCAATATACAGCCTATCTACTGCAAAATGTTATCTTCTCAAATAATTTAACTACAGTAGCAATATTTTTGTTATATTACTCACCATCCCACATACCAGGGCTTTTGCCCGTCTTCATTCCTAACTCTAGCATCTGGCATACTAAACACTTCTTTAAGACTGAACAGATCTGTCTTAAAATTCAAGAACTGACATCCTTCCTCAAGACTCTCGTAGCTACCTGCCGTTTCTTCATACAGCCTCTTGAACATGTTAAAACTAAACTCTTTGGTTGCTCGCCAGTTTTTAATTGCATCCTTAACTATAATAGGCCTCCTTGTATAAGCATAACTCTAAAACAATATTTTATCTCATTAAAAGATAGTGATGAGGATGTTCAAAATAGATTGTATCTATATCATAACTGTCTTACAGCAAATTTTGGCCTTGTGACGTTCCACAGTATAATTGGTTTCGTAACATTTTCACAATAGCGACAATCGGCGAGTGGCCGCGTCGCCTCCCACACTAAGTAATTACTAGGTAATAGACATCTAGCGCTTAAAATACTGTTTACAAAACATATGCTTAGCACTAATATTATAAAAGCTGATAAAATTACGACAATTTGCTTCCTGTTAGTTCTTTTAGGTTCGCCTTCATCATTATAATCACAAATATAATCGTATTGCTTTATCAACGACCCATTTAAGCCCCTTTCAATTGCTTTTCTTTGAACAGATCTAAGTCGCTTTTTAATCGATCTGTTTTCGATGTTAATGTTCCGCATTGTTTAATACAAAACAAAAACATATTTAGGAAAATGATTTAATTTTGTTTTACCCATATTGTCGGTTCACAATCAATAATATAAATAAATAAACGTCACATGACATAACAGTAATGACAAACTTTGATGACAGTGACAGTAAATTAAACGTCTTAAAACTTTCATTCCAACTAGCTGTTCACGACAAGATTATTGTTATTATTATTTACCCGACTGCGCCAGAAGGAGGGTTATGTCTTTCGGGTGTATATTATTATTATCGAATCTATTTCACGAGTTATGCGCATTCCGAGCAGACGGATTAATGGGCGAGGAAATATGTTGGTTGATGTGGATCTTATATATATAGTATATTTATTTTTAAATAATGTCACTATACCTTGAGTATACCATATTCATTGTAGTCACTCATGGGTTTAGCTGTATTTGTATTTCAGGACTTGTGACGTGTGTCGTTCTTTACTACTTACCATTTCTTACCTTAGGTCTTTAGAAATTAAACACAAACAGTGCTATTACATTCGTTTTTATACCTTTCAAATCCGTCATGCACAAGCTACTTGAGATATTTAAATAAATGTATTTAATGATGCCTTTTACATTTATATACATACTAACAGTGTAGTGCATTTTAAAAATAATTAATTTATCTAAACATAGACAACCTAATATGATTTAGCTTGCCTGTCTTACCCTGAACTATTTATGACTACATTTCTAACGAAACGAGTAGTGGTGTTGTTTATGATTAAGTGTTGGCAGTAATTAATTTAATTTAACACTAACTTTTTTTACCAAATAAAGCGTACAATACTTTGAAGACTGATAAATATGTAGTGGATCATATCGCTAACTAACTATGCCAAGAAATTGTAGTAACACTTGTATAAATTTAGTTGATCTTTTATATAACTAGCGTAGCGTCCCGATATAATAATTGAAATACTCTGTTACCTTTAATACAAGTAATGGTTTTATTATTGATCATCTTCATGCAGATTTGCACAGTCTATTTACATTTGGCAACCATAATTTAAGTTTTTTGTTTAAACTTGTACTTGCCTGTGGGCTGTTACAACATAATATTAATAAAAAAAAATTAAGGGTATCAGTTTCTTTTCAATACTTCGATGTAAGAATTTAAATGAATTAACATGCTTTTAAATATTGGAAGATTCAGATTTGTAATAATTGCGGCACACTATGACTTCTAATGTAAATGGAAAGAGGAAACATTCCGTATTACCCCATATTATGAGATAGGGTATTAGTAATGGTAACCCCATAACCTGACGCTGTCAAGTCAACGAACTGATGAACTTGGCGGTTTCACTATTTCACTAATAGTTAAGATAAAAAGCTTAAAAATGCCTCCCAAGAAGCGAGATAAAGATAATGAAGCTCACAAAAACTCCAAAATTGATCACTTACAAGCGGACCATGAGTTGTTTTTACAAGCATTTGAAAGTAAGTTAGATACAATGTCCGATGCTGTGTAAGTAAGCGTATCCTGTGAATAATTTGTAATAATTTTTATTCATAAACATTTTCCAGAGCCTACTCAAATATACAGATTTCTACGGACTCGTAACATGCTTTCGGTATGTATTACGAGATGAGAATAGTGTACTTATCACTTATAAACAAATACAATTGTAATTAATCTTTCATTTCAGCCTATATTCTTAAATAGAACATTGTCGTATATGAAACGAAGGATGTCTCGAAGTAATAAAGGCCGTGTAGGCTTCAAAGTGGATTGTCTGTTAGAAAAAGTGACATTGAAGAAGAGCACAGAACTACAGCCCAATAGCTTAGGAGGTTACATGACACTCACCTTCTTGGGGTTCTATGACAAGAGCCTGGACGACCCGAGAGACTACCAGGTTAAAGTGGAGACTCTGCTGCTGAAGATATGCCATAAAAAGAGGAAAGAAAGTTCATCTGCTATTGTAGAAGTGTCTGTAAGTGAAATCCTTTGACAGTACTCAAAGCATGTATATTTAGAGCTCTTAATTGATTGTATATAGGGGCCGGTTCTATTATTATGTTTTATACAATCTGTGTACAAAGCCACAATAATCTAACATTCATCAATCAATGGCATTCCTTCCCTAGTTAATTGGTGGGAACATTTTGAAATGTTTTGCAATTTTTAAAACAATTACAAAATTAGTACTTTCTTCAAATTAAGTAAAGTTGGTTTGTTATAAATTTATTCTTATACTTACCTATATTTTAATATATCTGCTTAATGACACCTAATAGTCACTAGAGTACTACTATAAACAGTAGAGCCAAAGCTCATTGTGAGAATAAAGTAAAATTCTTCATTGTGTGGTAGGTAATTGTTGTGTTTGTGTTGAAATGAATGTTACAAACTACTCAATTTACCCAAGGGCTCCAAAAATGGCTTAAAAACTCTGATTTTTAGTCTTTTGGTTGAATTTATTGGATGAAATTCCGAAAATAGTGTGATAAGTTGATAACCTCACTTTGGAAATAACTCTGCAGGTTGGGAGTTGCTCAGTGCCACTCAATCCATCATCTTCAGAGCCACCAGCGATGGCTTCTGCGGTCAGCATTTCAAGTGACACATTCAGCCCTTCACAGGGCCCCACCGTAAAGTCCTACATGCTCATGTTACGTGTGACAGTCACCAGAGCGTCAGGTTCCAGCACATCCAATGGTGCGGCTAGTTCTAGTGAAATTACGAATGGTGACTGTGATGGTAATGCTTTTTATGTTTTGTTTATTTTATTTCCTTAATCAATATTTATTTTGTATTATTGTTTAGTTTTTACTTTATTTTGCATAGGTTAGTAGGTAGGAAATATAAGTATTGTGATCAGTTTAATATTTGTTTATTTTTCTGTAGTAACACTAGAACCATTTGTAAAATAAGAATCTGAATTTGTTATTAATCGTTTTTGTTGGTAAGGTCAGGTCAAAAGCAGTAAGTAACCGTAGCATGTAGCATGACTGACAATTGACTTAAGAATACATAATGTGATATACATGTGTTACATTACAGAACCAGTGACAAAACGTTTAAAATCCTCATCAGATCTTAACTCATCTAGTGATGGTAAATGGACGAAGTTCTACGGGAGTGAATTGATAGTGTATGACAAACATAACCGGTGCCTCTTGACTAACGGGGAGTACGACCTGGTGCTGCACGACGCGATGCCGGGCGGCAGGAGCGCTACCATCGCGCGCTCGCCGCACAAGGCCCTCATGGCGCAGTGGGAAACTATACCTAATGTGAGTGGTAATACATGATATTGTTACTTAGCAAAGTTTAAGCAGATAAGCTCATTTGGCTTTGGTGATGACTGTCAGTGATCAGTGGCAAGGCACATGTTTAAATAGAGTAATGTGGTATTATCTACCCCTGAATTTAACTAAAACAGTTAAAGGTTCAAATTGATTATGTTCAAAACCAGAATCAGATATTATATGGACCTAGCTACAACACTGATAACTTTGCCATATTGATCATTGTTATACAAATATAATACAGTTGTAAATTGTTGATTTCTTGCAGGAAAACGATCTCCATCCAGAGGCAAACCCATTTGATATATTTAAAGTAAGGCCACTCCTCAAACTGAAGCTCAGCTGGAGTCAGGAACCCACCAATGGGCTTGTGAACAGACCTAAGTTGTACCAGCAGACCAATGAGAATGGGAAAAAGGATTCATATCTGCACAAAGACAGGCAATCCACATCTAAATCTAGCAACATTGACAAACATGGTAAAGTATTGTTTCTCTATTAAGTTACATTAAATTACGTTCTAATAATTTTGCCTCTGAATCGATTACTTCAATTAAATAAATAACCAGAATAGTACATGTAAAAGATATATAGAGGAAAAAGATGCAGACATACAATCATAAAAATAACCATGCCAGTATAAGTTCATATTAATATTATTCATTGTTTAAATTACTCAAAATAATTTAAAATATCATGGATACTAAAATATGAGTTTTTCGATCCATTTTATGTGTTGGTGAATAAAGATTTTTAATTAAATAGACCTCTTAAAACATTCTTAATCTATATTATCTCATTTTCAGGTGAAAAATCTAAATCAGACAGTCACAGTATTGAGGGTGAATCAAAACGTCAACAGATAATATACCAGTTTCTGTACAACAATAACTCGAGGCAGCAGACAGAGGCTTGTGATGACTTGCACTGTCCATGGTGCTCTCTCGACTGTGGGACGCTGTACTCCTTGCTTAAACATCTGAAGCTGTGCCATTCGCGATTCAACTTCACATACTTTGTAAGTATTAGGTATAATTGGCTGGCATGAAACTAAACGAGTTAGATATCCCTAAATAAAGAAAAAAAAGATATTATATTGCGTAAAAATGATTGGATTTAAGCATTTCTGAGTTTATTAATTACTCTAGTTAATAAATAGTTGTTTAAGTATCTTAAAAATTGGCCGAAATACAAAAATAACCTTTTCTAATTCAACCGTCCCTCGTCCTCAGCCGATCCCGGGCGGCGCGCGCATCGACGTGTCCATCAACGAGCTGTACGACGGCTCCTACACCGGCTCGCCGCACGACCTCATCGCCGCGCAGGGCCGCGCCGGGCACGGGGGGCACGCGGGCGCCGGGCACGCCGCGCAGCCCGCCGGGCACGCGGGCCAGGCCGCCGGGCCGCGCGCCGGGCCCACGCGCCGCACGTCCCTGACGCACGTGCTGGTGTGGCGCGCCCGCCCGCGCCGCCGCCCCGCGCGCCACAGCCTGGCCGAGTTCCTGGAGCTGGACGACGCCGACGTGGTGGACGCGCAGCGCCCCTACCTCACCGGGCACAACAGGTCAGAGCCGCGTCGTGCTCCCTTTGTTCACAATTCATGCTCTTTTAGACAAGTAGGTGCACTCCCATCGTGACCCATTTTATTATTTACCGAGGCGTTTTCGAATCGTTGCAGATTGTACCACCACACGATAACGTGCCTCCCGGTGTACCCGAACGAGTTGGACATCGACTCGGAAAGTGAGACCGACCCGCTGTGGCTTCAACAGAAGACGATGATGATGATCGACGAATTCACCGACGTCAACGAAGGCGAGAAGGAACTCATGAAGATGTGGAACCTCCACGTGATGAAGTACAACTACGTCGGCGACTGCCAGATTCCGATCGCCTGCCAGATGTTCCTGCAGATGAGAGGCAAGGAACTGCTCGAGAAGAACCTCTACAGGAACTTTGTCCTGCACATGTGCTCGCTGCACGACTTCGGGCTGCTGAGCCCGATCGCGCTCTACCAGACGGTACAAATGCTTAACCAAATGCTGGCGGACAGCGCCGAAGCCAAAGATAAGATGCGCGAGTCGCTGCGCGCGCAACGCGAGCACTGGCACGC
Source organism: Abrostola triplasia (assembly GCA_946251915.1). NCBI lineage: Eukaryota > Metazoa > Arthropoda > Insecta > Lepidoptera > Noctuidae > Abrostola > Abrostola triplasia. Next base: position 8,422,375 of record OX276433.1, read on the forward strand.
CGTGGGCAAGTACCAGCAGCCCGCCGTCATCGAGCAGAAGCCGCAGCCCAACACCGCCAAGCTTAACAGCGTGGAGGCCTCGCCCTCCGTGCGCCGGAAAACCTGCAACCTGCAGAACGCCAACCGGATGGCCAGCGTGGGCTTCAGCAAGGCGGCCAGCCCCGGGCCTAACCACGCCGACTCTAAGCGGAAGATGTCCTCGGGCAGCATCCAGAGCCGCAAGCGCTCCTCCATATCCGAAAGGAAAAGCTCCGTATAGCGAAGACTCCGACGTTCAACAACTGGACTGGTTTCTACGCCCGAGGCTCGGCCGAGTACAACCAAGAAGTGATCAGGGTTAGAACAGTAGCGGGAACCTCGCGCTGCGACGTTTAGTAGATACGTATCGGTAGAACAAATTTCGGTGTTTCTCGTGTTATTGTAATTTGAACATTGACGCCATATCAAACGAAAGTCGTCATTTTAATAACAAAATTACTTTTTGTAAGTGATTGCAATTTCGTTACTGCCCGTTAATGGTAATGTTTTAGTTATAAGTTAATTGATGTCCATAAAATGGATGACGATAGTTAAGTTACTAAATTATGACGTACGATACCTTCCCTCTTGTTCTGATGTTTGATCTCACGAGGTCAACGCCGCTGTCCGGCGCTCTATTTGTTGAACGCCGCATTTCTCTGGATACATCGCTTGAATCAGCGACAGTTACATTAGGAACCATTATTCCTTTGACTGAGCACGCTATGAAAACCTTGCCACAGTATTTTAGTTTATATAACGATATATAAATTATAAGTAATTGCATTTGACTTAGAATTTTACTGCTAGTGAATTATTCGTTAAAAGTTGAGGGCCGACTAGGCATTGCCAAGGAAGAATACCTAAGTAACGCCTGCCGCGTGACGTGAGATTCGACATGTTTGTGTTGCCAGTGTCCGCAGCAAACATACGAGTCTGTTTGTATGTTGACAGAAGTCAAGAGAGTATGAAATTTAAAAAAACATGTGCGTCTCGGGACGCTCGACAGAAGTGATAACTTTAAATAATCTAATGACGTATGCGTGAGAGAAAGGGAAACCAGACATAGTGGCGCCGTAACGCGTTACGTTACGAAGCAGTTTACCCTCCCATAAGAAGTTATCACTTCAATAAAGCGACGCAATCAGATCGCACTCCTAGCAATGTCTAGTTGCGGCTTAAATAACATGCACTAGTTCCTGGGGTTACAAAAAACGGTAATCCATATTTAAACCAAAAATCAATTTTCAATTAGACATGTTTTCCAGCAAGGTTACTAAAAGTTTAGGTGCAGAACTTAACGTAAGTTAAAGTAATACGACAATAGAAACCGATTCTCATTTGAAGACGTGCCTTCTTCAACATAAGACTTTGACACACTTATTTGCACAAACAGCTTTAACGTTTTAAGGCTTTTCTAACTAGATATCAATACCCGACTGATCAATGAATACAAAAATCACAGCAATTTGTTGAATATGTCTAGCATAATTATTTAATTAGGTAATAATAATAAAATTGGAAGTTGAAATCTTAGGTAATGGAAGAATATTGTGTGAAATGTTTGTTTTGGCATGAATTTTTTACAAAAGACTGCAGGGTTGCAATGCCTTATATAATTCGTCTCAATTTACTCCACATGTGGTTCTTTCACACAAATAATCTAATATCATCAAAGTGTTCACAATAATAATAGTTAATTAACTTAAATCAAATAATGCACATTTTATATTACTCATGATCTGTATCATACTTCCGTACTAGATTGTTACAACTAGTAATAATAATATACAATAAACACTCAATATTTTACAATTTAGTTATGTTAACATAATTCCATTTTGCAGTGCTGATTTAAATGATAATATTTTGTTATTTTTATATTGTTCCATTTTGAGTATATATTCAGTAAATTGTACTTATGATGAAATGAAATATACCAATTATTTTCAATACAATGTTTTATTCTATAACTCACGTCTTTATAACTAAGTTTGATTAAAAACCTATAAGCAGATCACACATAGGAGGTTGTATAGCTAAAGTTAACTCATAGCTGACGAAAATATTAAAATTAGAACTGTCAAGGGTAACCAAATAAAGAGAAAAATGGATAGCCATTTGACAAAGTTCACAAACTGAAATTTGTTGTTAAATATGTCACATTCGAGGAATGCACACAAATTATCTGATAAAAGTAGAACAGACATTCAGGCAACCGACACAAACGAGGATGAAGGTAATGTTCCCACAAGATTCACCACCTCTTGGATTATTTTCATGTATGTCAAGTGAATGACAGTAATGTTTATTTGTAGGAGAAGTCATAAGTTGTAACGCCACCGAGAGCTGCACGTACGCTGGTGTGTATACCTCATGGATCATAAGGTGTTATAGTGCAATTTGTACGGAAGAGACAGCGCCGTGACACGGCTAAGGAGACTTAGAAAAAGGAGAAGCATCGGAAAATCAACGCTTTTCTTTGCCACGTCGCGGCTTAGTCCCTTCTGTATGATTTGCTTCATAAATATGATAATTCTAAATAATCGATACCACATTCTTCATTCCAGTGACCGTTTCAAAGAAACCATCAGCCTCAAGCAACTTAGGTGGTTTGTGTTCTGGACAAAAGTCATTCATAAGTATACATTCAACCGACCAGTTATGTCAAGTGGCCGACGTGGACAATCCATCTAACCTCGAAGAGTGCAACTTGGAAGTTCTAAGCCTCAACGAGGTGTTCCCCTCGACATCTGAAGAAAGCCTCTCTAACGAGGACGATTCTCCCGTTCAGAGGAAGCAAAAAAACTTAAATAAAAATAAGGCAACTATACAAAAATGTCAATCGGAAAACGCAGAGAAATCGTCTTACTTGCCAACGAACAGTAAGTCGTCAACAGGCTCGAGGCAGAAGGATCCCGTGGAGGGACAAGCATCAGTGTACTCTGACTTCGATATTCCTAAAAATACACTGTACGTTGTTGGAAGTAATCCGGGGGAGCCAAAAATGTCATATCCTGATCCCCCCAAGAAAATATCAAAGACGGTACGTTACAAAGTGATTTAAATGGTGCGAAAGTCAAGTGTTGTGAGCTGCTTCATCATTATATACACTTATAGGTAGGCAATTTTGGAATAAGGATATACATAATTATACAAGGTCCTTAGTTGAAAAAGTGTACCTAACGGTGACTCAGTAAGTGCTACAATAATTACATTAGTTTTGCTGCAGATATTAGCTGGTAAAATAAGTATGAACGGTTTTTACGCCTTTATGTACGCTGTAGTAGGCCATGGATTCCAGAGTTAAGAGAGTTCGTTATTTCGTAAGGTGTTGACTTAGTAAACCATGTGCAGCACAGGTTGATGATTGCGCAAGAGAGGTGTTTTGGTGTATTCAAATATTTACTGTAAAACCTGCATGATTTGAAGTGTAGAGGAAAGTGTCTGGGCTCAGAGCTTCAGCCCACTAACTAAGACCAGTGATCGATGAATTATTTTCCTTTTCCACTTGCATTGTAGATGAAAAAGTTTCTGCGCAACATCGACAAGCACAAGAATGAGCAGAACATCAAGAGCAGTGAGAAGGCTATTAGTAAGCTAACGACTATGCGCGGCATCCTCAAAGATGGCCGCTGCGGGCCGGAGTGCACCGGGGACTCCTCTGTACAGGGCGCGGAAGAATACAATACCGGTAATGTTACCTACTCTTTTTTATTAGTCTCACTTTACTAAGTGTTTTCTATATCCTATACAGTTTAACGTGTTCTTTTCGACTTTTCTTTTTTTTGGACTTAAACCTCACACTTTGTTTCATAAACTGAACAAATACGTATTGGTTTAACTGTTAACGTAATGGCTTCCTCAAGGAACATCATTATTAGCCGGAAGAAGTTCACTGTTGGAGAAAGGCCTCCCCATTAGAATACTACAATGAACGGCAACTTGCCATTTGCATCCACCGGTTGCCCTCAACCGGCAAATCTAACAATGTCGTTGGTCCATCTGATGGGGCATGCAGACGCCACGTCTATTTACAAAGTTTATACATTTTCTTATTTTTAGATTGTCTATTTCTTTATTTATATCTGGGACGTATTGCACATTCTACATGTATGCGTATAATTACTGTCCTGTTTTCAATTAAATAATACTGTAATAGTGTATATTTCTGCTGAAGCTTTTGCCCTGCAATGGGACAATCATGGCTGAGTAATAATAAAATATAGATATATATATAAATAAATAAAATATAGGAGACGACTATAATTATATCGAGTCCAATGTATCGCATGATTAAAATAATCCCATTGTCCCCAGAAGATCTCACATTGCCGTTCTCAATGGACTTCGGTCCGCACACAAACTACAGTAAGCAAAGCCCAGACAAAAACGTGACTTTTAACACGCAAGTTGTGATCATTCACTTCACGGGGGACCTCTGCGTGGGACAAAGCGTCGAAACCCTCAGCAAGGAGAAAGATCAACAAGCGAGAAACTCTGAACTAAGGAAAACATTCCTCACAAAGTACAACGAATTTTGGCCCACACAGAAATAATTTTAAGTTTAGATTATAATTTCTGAAGTTTTGTCTTTAGTGAGATTATTATCGCCGTATCCTTAGGAAAGTTCGAACAAAAACATGGTATAAGTTATTGGAAATGTTTTATATTTATACACAATATATTTGTACGATGTTGAAATTTATGAAGTTGCGTTTTGTCTGACGTTTATTTATTTAAAATCCGATCAATTCGAATGCTTACTTTGTAGCACGGAATTGTGTGACTTTCGGGAACCCAAATTAAAATAAAGGTTATTCTTATTTGCGAGGTGTTTTAATAAAACATAATTATATCATCATCAAAAATATAGATTTAATTGTGCTATTTTGTCATAAGACAGTTCAATTGTTTGGTTTAGAAGTGATTTTCCATAAAACTAGATCCTTGACGCGATCATAAGTGAAGTATTTTGGGAAATCTAGAGGTAGTTGTTCTATTTGCCATGTGGAATGTTGGTTTTCTGTCTTGACTTTGTCTAGCAGAGTGAGGAATGTCTCGTAGCAGGGCGCGACAGAGTCGAGGTGCTCTATCGTGAACACGTACCGCTTTTCTAACACAATGTATAGAGTTTTCGGCGGTTGTGTGTTAAGAATCTTCTGTATAGTCGATACGAACGCAGCCGTTACATCGTCATCGTATATGACTGAAAATGCAAAAAATCATCAAAATCGGTTCACCCAAGCAAAAGTTATGAGGTAACAAACATAAAAAAAAAATACAGTCGAATTGAGAACCTCCTCCTTTTTTTGAAGTCGGTTAAAAAACACCACATTCTGAGTTTGAATACAAAAGCTAAAGAAAAAGCAGCATGTAAAGGGGCACTCTATTCTCATATCTCTAACATTACTAAGTACTAATTCAAAGCTAAGGTTCAAAGCTTCTTTATCTAAGTCACCAACAGGTGGAGAACCTACTGGGGTACTGCCAATCATGGGGTTCACATTACTCTACAACTAGTTCAGCTACCATCGCCCGTGTTCCAATTCCTGACCTCTGCATTACCCAGTTCTACCCCTATTTCTTACACAAAACGCGATTATGGTGATAAGTCAATAGGTACCTACAGTAATTTCTTCTGCTTAACATTATATACGTACCATCAGCAGCTATAATAATATTGACTTGCTTTATTTCATCCAACAACGGACGACTCCAAGCGGTGTCCGTGAAGTCTAGCGGCATCACTTTAAACTGGGACTTTATTAACTTTTTATTGTACTTCGCATTCAGCTTTATTAGTTCAAAGATGCCTCCAAGATCAATATCTGTAATGAAGAAATGTTTGCTATTACATGAGCTTGTGGTGAGCTAGAGTAAGGAAAAACTACCTTCTATTTTTTTTTTCTCACGGTCTGTAGCAGTTTTGGGACAATATTTTAAGAAAAAGACTCATTGCACGACCACTTATATTTATCTGTTTGTTGCTTATTTCGGACTAAATAGCTAAATCAATTTTAATTTATTAGGTATGTTATAACTGCTAAGTAGATTCTCTCGAAAGTTGGGCTTTGACTACTTACGGACCACTCTAGATTTTAGACTAAACACAAAATGCAGGTTACCTTAATTTTTTATTACTATACATTTTATCGTACACGGTACAGTCAACGACAAAATTCATTTAAATATTATCATTATCATCAGCCGGATGTCCACTGTTGAACAAATGGGAGGCATTTAGATAAGCATCTATAAATATATCATCACGTACAAAAACCCAATCAAGTCGCTAAGTGCAGAAAAAGTGCAGCTACACTAATTAACTATAATTATCGTCAACTAATCTTACCTGTACACACAACCTTCTTAGCATACAAGGCGGCCACGAAGCTAGTGAGGCCAGTGCCAGCTCCCAATTCCAACAGGTTCTTGTTGGCCAGCTCCCCCTTCAAGCCGAGGTGTATGAGCCAGTCCCCCAGCAAGAACGCGCCCCGCCATACTTGGAGGCCGACCAGCGCGATTTTAGTTTTTGCACTGTGCTCTAAAATTGTATAGAACAATAAAAAGAGATTACAAAATACATACATATATAGGTAATGAGTTTTATCATCCGAAAGACGTCCACTATTGAACAACGGTCTCCCTCTTAAATAAGTGGGGGAGGAGCATAATCCCCACGCTTGGCAAGCGGCTTGGATCGCAGTATTGGTGGTACAGAAGTCGCAGCTCGCTCTGTGGGAAATCTTCCAGTACTTATGGTCACTTAAACACCCTGGTTAAGTATTTACTCGAAATCGGATCTATGTTCTGGGATAAGCTGGAATTCCAATCATGTCTTACCTATTTTAATTATTTCTTTCTGAGGTCTCTCTATATCTAAGTCATCATCTTCATCAAACCTGGCCTGGCTTCCATTTTTAGGTAATAAGAATGGAAATTCTGATATCACATCTGGAAATAAGAAAGTTCACATTAGACAGGTCTTACACCTAAACACCTATGGCTACTGCTTTTTTGATCGAGGTCCTTGTATTGTATAGTAATGCTACCATGGCATAAAAGGAATATTGAATTTGTGGAAAGGAATATCACTCAGGTGGACCATATTTAATCCTTTTAATGCCAGGAATAATTTCCATGTATTTGATATAAGTATTTACAGCGACCTGCTATTCTGAGTATACAGGTGAATTTTCAAAGTGAGTGAGAATAAAAAAACTCAAAGGAGTCTTTGGACTTTCTTAATGTCTTATGGACTTTTTCAATTATTCCAAGATACCATAGACTAATAACTGAGTCTGAAAATTGGCTAGTATAAAACGTGCATAATATATTAAGATAGAATTGGTGCCCTTCAGCCTGTCCAGGAAATACAGGTGTGAAGAGAATATACTTACCAGAAATTTATAAACAAAATTATGGCCCATCATTGGGCCAGACATAAACTCTACCACTTCATCACTCTATGAACTTAGCAAAGCAGTTTATATTCAATACAAGTAGTAAAATACAAAATTTAATACTTACTTCCTTCATTGCTTGGTGTTATTTTAGTTTTATAATCATACTCATCATATATTTCTGATGTAACAGTTAGTTCTGGCATCTGTAATCATAACAGGATTTAGTTTATTAAACACTTCATAAATTCTAAACAAAATTTATGTTTGTTTCATTTAAATGTGACAGTCTGCACTATGTTAATAACATTTTTATTACAGTAAAGTATCACTTGAATTATGAATGGCTGTGTAAATATTTTTGAAATAATTTGTGATGCATGTTGCAGCGTGACAAATTCCAGAATGTATTATGCCATAAAACCTGTTAATGTTGTGGTAGGGTTGTTAACAGTTTTTATTTGATATTATAATATTTTAAAATTACACATTCATAGTACCCATTCATTAAAGAATAACTCTTGACCATAAGTTGTGTATGTTGTGATGTGTGAAATTAATCGTAGTGGTACCATGATCACTGAAATATGTTTAATGTGAATGTTAAACTTCAAAGAAGTGTGTTATATTATAACATAATACACATACTGCTATATTTTATTGATTGGGTATATAATAAATTAAATTGAATGTTATTTAAAACTACTAAAGGTACACTAATATAACACAATAATTTTAAATCTGAATTAATCTCACTTTGATTTTAGTAGGCAGAACTCCACCCATAGTAAAAATTCTAAAACTTCACATGAAGACAACATGCTCATAAATATTCTGGTTTAGGTATATTTATGTATGGAATTCACAGATATATTACATAATTTATTATACTTTAAGCAGAGATTAATCTACTTTGATGATGTAACTTAAATTAATGATTTCTGATTAAGTTTCAACTTACCCTGGTATATAAAACCACCTATTAATTACCAAAGACAATAAGACTACTTTTTGCTACTGTTAATGAGGAAGGACACTAGTACAAAAATTGGAAACGGTCCAATATTAAAACTTCTAAAATAAATCTGTAATAGTGTGGTATGCATGCCAGCTTTTGTAATTTACTATGCTTTAGGCATGTTTGTTATTTATGCCGATCACGTGGGCGCTTCGATTTTTTATTTGTTATAGTAAAATAGTTTTCTTGTTTATGTTTATGGAATGTTAGATGTAGGGTGTTGTGTATGGTGTTAGTAGTAGTGTGTAATAGCGGTCATGAAAGCAAATTAGTTCTCGTTACCACATTTTATTATTTACATAAGATTCCGTCTAACTCTTACAGTCAAAAGTAAACATGACTACCGATATTTCTTTTTCTAAACGGAAGCAACCATTTAGGTTTCTACATTAGATTTTACTAAGTTTACGCAAAACATCGATCGAGAAATATATTACACAGTATATAACATTAATTACAGTTTTCCTATTAATTATAAAGTAAATATAGTGTTTCAACAACGAAGTTTTATGAAGGTATACCAACCTGTTGTCAATTAGGATTGAAAGTAATTAAAACTTAAATAACACCACAAGTAAGATCTAAGTTTTCACTACACTGTGTTTTTTATTCTTTACTATAATAATATTATAGCTATTCATTTTATTGATCTTCTACAATTTTACAGTCTAATGCTTGTTATGAAAACCATCTGCTATCTGACAGCTGTCAAAATCAGCTGTGCGTCTATAATCGATAACGTGTATTTGAAGGTATATTTCAGAGTTTATAAATTGTTAAATGAAAATCATTTACATGCAATTATATAAATGATCAATTTGAAATAATATATAAATGAACTGGAGTTTTATCTGTGTGACTCTTTTGTGATAATTGTTGTAACAGTTGTAATTTTACTGTTTATTATAACAAAATAGAGATTTAATGTAGAACCTACATTTATTTTATTTACTTCGATAATCTAAATACTATTGGTAAAATTAATATTTTTTATTGATTTTGTACGTAATTATATATTCCAGATTAGCTTTGTCGTTGTCAGTAAAAAAAAAGACGCCAACCAATCAGAGCTATACACACGATCGACGCTGCCACGTCAAGTGAGACGGGAGTGAATGAAGTGGCACTATTTCGGCATTTTGTAGAGTTTCGTCTTCGGAGCAGGCTTGTAAAGTGCCGATTTTTCCAACATGAAAGTAATCTTATTTACGGCGATAGCCCTATTGGGCGCCGTTTTGGCCGACGAGGTACCCACTGAAGAAAATGTACTCGTACTTAGCAAATCCAACTTCGATGGTGTTGTTTCATCAAACAACTTCATTCTAGTGGAATTCTGTAAGTTTTTATAGTTAACTATTACACCTTTTCTTTTTCTTTACTAAGGATTTGAATGATTCATTGTTTGTAATTCATTATTTCCTTGAATCGTGAATGACACGTTGATCGGCGTGGAAGCGCGCGTGCCGGCACGTCGTCATAATCTTTGTGATTCATTTACAATATTTGCAGATGCGCCATGGTGCGGACACTGCAAGTCCCTCGCTCCGGAGTACGCCAAAGCTGCTACCAAGTTGGCTGAGGAGGAGTCTCCAATCAAATTGGCCAAGGTTGATGCCACGCAAGAACAGGAACTCGCCGAAAGCTACGGCGTCAGGGGATACCCGACTCTGAAGTTCTTCAGAAACGGCAACCCTATTGATTACTCCGGTATGTGTATATTAAAATGAAGCCATATTACCTACTATAATTATATTTCAACAAACTTTTCATGGTTCATTCATGAAAATTAAATATTTTTCGTTTTAATTTGTAACACCTGATTATTTCGATTGTTTCTTTTAAAAAGTTTAATTGACCATTACTGCTATAAATATTGGTCTTAAATATGTATAAGAGGTAAATAATTTAATTTAAATTGTAAATAAGAAATCAACATGTATAATTCCTTTTCCCTAGGTGGTCGCCAAGCTGATGACATCATCTCTTGGCTGAAGAAGAAGACTGGTCCCCCAGCTCTTGAAGTTACTTCTGCTGAACAAGCTAAGGAACTTATTGAGGCCAACAATGTCATCATCTTCGGTTTCTTCTCTGACCAGAGCACTCCTAAGGCTAAGGCATTCTTGGGTGTTGCTAGCGGTGTTGATGACCAGATCTTTGCCATTGTCTCTGACGAGAAAGTCATCGGTGAATTGGAAGCAGAAGATGAGGATGTTGTCCTTTTCAAAAAGGTAAGAAGTTAATTAAATTCTGATATATTTATAACTGATCAAAACCAGTCACACAACTTGTAGTTGATGGACTGATATTAACATTTAATTATCTATTCTAAAATCATTAAGTAATTGCTTAGAACATTATCATATTTTGTTTATCTGACTACCTGTTTATTACGGTTAATAGTCTTTATTTCTCATAAGAATTACATTAGGTATTCACTTACATGAGAAACACAAAATGTAGTTTATACATACTAATGAGCACAAGCACAGAACATCAAAGTAGGTACTTATCACAGTTAGTCTACTTTAATGAGTAAAAGTACTTTAAGTATTAAATTTGTTGCCCCAATTGCTAAGCAAAAGCCCCACTATTGAGTTTCAAAAATGTCTTACTACATACATAATATCACCTCTCTATAATTCTGACATAAGAAGCTGACAAATCTACATACATATTAAAAATGATTGATATTGTCCTCCATTTGGGTTAGCAGATAATAAGTTTGTTGGCCCCAACGCAGGCAGATAAATAAGTCGGAACTGCATCCAATTGCCCCCTCTTAATAGTTATAACACAATTGATGTTTGGTGACTATGATAACATTGACACACAACACTTATCTTTTTAGTACTTTGATTTCATTTGTGCCTTATATGATAGGTAGTAAAAGATAGTAATTATAATTGACTATAGATTAAGATTAGGCCTATGTCCAGTGGTCTAAGATAGGCTAATGGTGATGATAAATTAAGTTAGAAAGCAATTATATGTATAAACCTTATTGGATTCCATTAAAATAAATGACTTTATATTTAATTTAATATGTACTCGAAAAACGTATGTACGAGGGTCAAACTGAAAGTTCTTAGAAAATCAAAAACTGATTACATTAGCCAGTTATTAGTTTTATTATATCTTTTCAAAATATTGTCCATTCACGTCAATACACCGCTGCATGCGATGGAACCACTGGGAAAAGCACTTTGCCCACTCGTCTTTAGGGTTCTCTTCAATGGCATCGCGATACGCAGCCACCGCTTCTTCAGCATTCATAAACCGCTTTCCTTTAAGTTTTTCTTTAATTTTTGGAAATAAATAAAAATCACAAGGGGCGAGGTCGGGGCTATACGGCGGGTGACCCAGTAATTCAACGTTTGATGTCGCCAAATAGTCGATCGTTCGCTTAGCGGTGTGCGACGAGGCGTTGTCGTGGTGAAGGAGGATCCTACAGCGAGGTCGTTTCTCTCGAACTTTTTCCAAGACAAGTGGCAAACAATTGGTAGTGTACCATTCTGCAGAAACTGTTTTTTGATCCTCTAACACAATTGTTGCGAAATGACCTATCCTTCCAAAGAACGAGGCCACCATTTTTTTTCCCGCACTTCGATCTCTCTTCACTTTAGTTGGCAACCTCTCGAAAGGAAACACCCACTGAGCAGATTGTCTTTTGGTTTCAGGATCATAACAGTAAATCCAGCTTTCGTCACCTGTTAGTATGTCGAACACAGCATTTGAGTCACCTCCGTTAAATCTTTCAATCATTTTACGGCACCAATCCACACGATGGAGTTTTTGAGCCTCAGTCAAATTATGAGGTATCCACCGGGCGCAAAGCTTCCTGACTGCTAAATGTTCGTGGAGGATTTTGTGCACTTGACTCATACCGATGCCTAAGCTTGTCCGAATCTGCTGATAGGTCACTCTTTTGTCAGTCTCTATCATACGCCGCACAACACAGATGTTATCTTCAGTCGTCGCCGTAGAAGGCCGTCCGTCACGTAAATCATCAGTGAGATTAGTGCGACCACGTTTAAACTCATTAAACCAGTTGTAAACTGTCGCACGAGATGGGGCTTCATCGTGAAAGGCCAATCGTAGTCTATCATAACTTTCTTGTTGACTTAAATGACATCGAAAGTCATAAAAAATCATTGCACGAAAATTTTCTCGTGTTAAATTCATGTTGACGTGACACAGACAATTTTCAATTTGCCGCCAAATCGTAAAACAAATGACAAATTAATGAAATATATACTCAGTAATATAGGCAAAGAGTTCTATTTTCAAATTTTAGAATTATTTTTTTATTATATTGTTTATAAGTGGCCAGTTCTAAGAACTTTCAGTTTGACCCTCGTATAATACTGATAATACATTATTTATGATAAGTTAAAAATATGTATTGTGTTAAAAGTATTTCCATTTATATAATGAACATATTATTTATGAACTAGGAAAAACACTAAATTAAAATAATGAGTACCTAATAAGAACGTAAATTAGGTATTTATAAGATTCCGTTTCTACTTTTGACCTAACTTGAAACTCGCGTTTTTCAGTACGAAAGCAATTTTGAGCAAATACATATATTATCGAAAACAAATAAGTTTTTACGCTAATACCTTTTAACTAATATTAACTTTCCGTTTTGTCATTAGTTCGAGGAGAACCGCGTCAAGTTCGACGGCGAGAAATTCGACGAAGATATCTTCAAGACCTGGGTGTTCGTCCAGAGTATGCCCACCATTGTGGAGTTCTCCCACGAGACTGCCTCCAAGATCTTCGGCGGACAAATCAAATACCACCTTCTCTTGTTCCTGTCCAAGGTAAGATCTTAGCTTGTTAACTATTGTATAGTCTAGTTAAAATAATTGTGAAGCCATTCTAATGTCGTCTGTTCTTTGAATTTGAATTAAACGTGTACTAACATGCAGGATGTGAAGAGATAACAGTAACTCTATTGTTACAGACATTGTATTATTAATTCTCTGTTGAAATGTTTTAGATTGTACTAAAATTTAAGTCACGTTGCAATTTTATGTTTAAAAATCGATAACGTACATTTTTCACATTATCGACGCACTGATTAACCTGTAGGTACCTATTTTATTTAACATTTGAATCTCGTGGCTGTCGAATTTGTGTTAAAACGAGATATCACTCGAGACTGCTATTATTAATTGAACGCCAAACCTGTTTTCAACGAGGCACTGAAGTAGACCCACTTATATGGCAAACACTGTTTAACGTGTATAGCCAACGGGATTTCGTTCCGAGAATTAAAGATCGATATTATTTTTGCTGTTCAACTACACGTCGTGATCTTGAAAGTGGTTAGACAACAATTGTCAAGATGTACTTTCACGATTTTACGTACGCGAATGTGAATGTGTAGCGATGTGACCTGGAGACGTGAACTTTCACTGTGCTCTATTAGACTTGTCTCAAATAACAATAGATGGGTCATTTAAATTGTTACAATCCAAGCGCATTAGACAAAACCTCGTTTGTTTTTGTCTATAAGTACGTATCTATGTATTAATTGTGTAACTTTTCCTCCATAATTCGGAGGAAATCCTTCGATTTATGAACTTATCTACATTACATACTCTTTATGCATCCTGTTGTTTGTACAAGGTAGTTAAATCATACCTGCTAATAACTGTTTACTTAAACATGCCGACGACGACGCGTCTACACAAATACGAAAGAGTTCGATGACCTTGTGGGCATTGACCTTTTCTCTGGGTGATTGAGTTGGTTCTATAGGCTTGTCCTTTTTTTTTTAGAAAAATGGCGACTTCGACAAATACACTGAGGAACTTAAGCCCGTTGCCAAGAACTACCGCGACAGAGTTATGTCCGTTGCCATTGACGCTGATGAAGATGAGCACCAGAGGTAAAAAATAATTTTATAGTCTATCATTTACTATGACTCGTTATTATTTAGAAATTTTCGACCAGTTCCTTTCGATTACGCCTAAAACATCCCTTATTCATGAGTTGGCGACATGGAATAAGTAGATACAACAAGCTGTTAAACATTAAAATGTCTGTCAAAATTACCGTTAATGATAAACCGGTATTTTAACGGAAGATTTGACATTGTACAGAATGTACACGATTAAATATTAATTACTTTACCATGGAACTTTGAAAGTTGGTTCATTGTTACTATGTCAACGTGCTTCACGCCTGTTAATACGATAAGATACATTTGTACATGAGTAATGATTGAGTTGTGCTTAATTTCTTACTTACGTCGTTGGATCGTCGCATTAGAACTTTGATTTTTTCAGGTGGGCATTTTCGTAATGTCCGCGTGATATAAACAGACTTCTCAGTTCAAGGACACGGTTGACTGACCTTACATAAAAAAGTATCTAAAAACGAGTGGTTGACTAACACTGTCCTTAATTGTGAGCCAATCTTTGTTATGGACAGCGTAAAACCTCCGCATGTCGCCCACTGACACATATCTGTAGATAGAAATGTGTTTTTATGCACCTTAGGCGGGTTTTGTATGAAAAACTTATTGCTGGAATTATTCTATTAGACTATTATTATATATTAGACTATTCGCATTATCTAGAGACGCCTCTATCTGGTAGAGATCAATCATAAAGATTTTTATCAGTAACATGACGTGTAAATATATTATTTAATAAAAAAATTGTCGCTCCACCACTAGGAATTTTTCCCGTATGAAATATTAACACATACACAAACCCCCAGACTCGGGACAGACATCTGCGGTTCTCACACACATTTTCGCCCCATGCGGGAATCGAACCCAATCAGATCGTTAATATAATGGTTTTTTCCTGTAGAATCCTGGAGTTCTTCGGCATGAAGAAGGAAGAGATCCCCTCCGCCCGCCTTATTGCCCTGGAACAGGACATGGCCAAGTACAAGCCAGCCACTGACGAACTTAGCGCCAACTCTATTGAGGTGAGTCACTGTTCAAGGTTCTAATGTTTTTATAACTCTTTTAATCAATTGCACTTTGTTTATCCGAATCAAAATCGGGTTGTTACTGATGTTACTGAATGATCGGTGTGTTTTGGTTAGGAAGATACGTATTTATACGTGGTTTTTTAATCACTAGCAAAATATAATTATTTATGATATTTCTTATTGGAAAGTAAATTAGTATGATTTTTGTGGCGTCATGCACATTTTCTGAAAGTCATGACGTCTTACAGCTTATGTATCGAGCATCAATCAATCTTAATTCACCCATGTGAATATCTTGTGCGATCTAACACAGTTTAATATTTCCATTCTACGAATCTGCAGAGATATGGACATCGAAATGAATCCATCTCAGTACCGGCAGGTTTCTTAAGTAACACCACGCGGTCTACCATGAACTAGCGATAGCATGGCTACACGTAATGCCAAGTCATTGTTATGTAATCTTACGCGTTATCGCCGTACTTAGTACGATAATGTCGGTCAATTTGCCGTTGATCAGGCCGGTTGTTTTGTTAACAACACTAATTAGACTCTGTCATGGGACGTTTGGGTTCTAACCATGTTTATGGATCCGTCTTATTAGGTGCTATATGATAATTTGTAACTTTATACCTTCTTCTTCTTCTTTCTGTTTCTCTCCAATTACTGGAGGTCGGACATCAGCTTTGAATATTTCTCTTTTATACCTTACGCCAGTACAATTCGATGAAACAGTCGATGTTTTTGTTTCAACAAGTTTTAAAGGCATCTAATCGTGTAAGGTTTACACAAGGGCAGTTTTATTACTAACTACTTTGTTCTAGACAAGGCATAATAATTTAATGACCATTACCAAGCTGTTAAATATAACATTGATAGAGTTCCATTATAAAGTAAACATGCCAAACGTTTAGCCACAACGTCAGTCGACAATGAGCTCGTAATGTACCATGTCTTGAGGACTATAGCCGTGATTAATGGTACTGTCACGGACTTACCGCCGTCACGCCACTATGGGCTGGTTATTTATGTCTTTCAAATGGTACATAATCATACAAATACTATGCATTGATATGAGGACGTGACAAGGCAGCGGCGCGTAACAATTAATGCAATCATATATCGACACTAATAACAGGCGCTTTTATCGATAATAATTACCGGCGAATGTAGTCAACACTCAGATTTCAGTGTTTTATTGGAATTCTCATGGATATTCAATTAACTGGTAACAAGTTAGCACTAAAATTTGCTGTGAAATGATTTGATTACGATTTATGATTAGAAAAGCGTGGAAGTGTGTATTTCTGAACACGTTGCGACTTCCTCTTTAGTCGAAGTACTTACTTACAAGTACTTATATCGTTTTATATCTTATTACTTGAATATGTAGGTATTACAGACTAAGTTAAAAATATCTTTAGTTACTCATTAGAACTAACAAAAAATACTTTATTATTCTGAAAGACTATACACATAATTACCCGACTGCGGTAATGTATTGTATGAAGAACTCAATTCTGATTTAAGCTCACTTCTGTACATCAAATTTTGCATTATTAAAATTATGTTATCACATGTTTTTTGTATAATAAAGAATTAAGAATCAGTGTTCAGAGTTTAATACTAAGACTTTCTATACAATTAAAGTAACGTAATACCTTTGAATGTGGTATCTAACTTACTAATTTGTCGGTAACAGGAATTCGTTCAGTCCTTCTTCGCCGGAACTCTGAAGCAGCACCTGCTCAGTGAGGAGCTGCCTTCCGACTGGGCCGCCAAGCCCGTCAAGGTCCTCGTCGCCACCAACTTCGATGAAGTCGTCTTCGACGCCAACAAGAAGGTCCTCGTCGAGTTCTACGCCCCATGGTAAGTCAAGTCTTATTCTCATCAATTTATCGCTAATAATAAGTGAAAAAAGAAAAAAGTATGCCAGGATCGTAGCAAAAGGAAATCCGTGGTCTCTGCCTACCCCTCAGGGAAACAGGCGTAACCTTATGTATGTAATAAGTAAAAAGTCGTAGATAAGTTATATTTTTTGTGTAGGGGAAAACTTCTAAAAGAAGAGGGGATAATTCCCCATCCGTAACGAATCATACTCATTATAATAACCTCAGTGTTGTGTTTTGTTTGTCTTACTGCTTAAGGCGACGGCATGCGATTGCCTTACGATGAGGTGACCTTAATTTCAATGTTCAAAAATGGTACACTGCTTAGTAATGTAACATTACATAGTGTCATAATTATCAGTAGTGGAAGAAGGTGAGTTGAGTTCAGATGAGATTATCAACATAGTTATAACTTGCCACTTTCTGCGCATGTATAACATATCTGCCTCTTTTTACAATATCCTTGATACTTATACAAATAAGTATAGGTACTTATATTGGTGAATACGTTTTTGTTCACATCTACTTTATATAGGTTACAAACTCATGACACACTTTGTAAAGTAACTATCTAAATTTATAATCTATCTATAAAAGTATTTTCCTATTTATCAAAATTGATAACATCTGCATATACCTAGAATTGGTTGACAATCGCAGTTGATAAAGACGTACATTGTTTTATAATTAGGACTGGTCGTAGCTAAGTAAAAGCCGCTCGTGTCTAAGCTACCGTGGCCACGGTCTGTTCTTGAATGGGTGATAAGAGCCTCTAGCCCCATCTGTTATTTCGTAGGTCATCATTTAATGACCTAAGAATTACCGACCTAACTTACGAGTCAGAAGCCTGAAAGTCAGACAATTTTTCTTTCTAAGACATCGAATTACCCAGTAACTGGGTTGTGGAGGTCAGATAGTCAGTCACTTTACGTAGAATTCGGTATTGAACTACATCCAAAATAGTAAGATAAAAGTCTACAAAAGACTTATGAGATGAGTGTGTACAAGTGAACACAATCAGAGGTGTGTGTACAACATCTATAAATAATAAGACAAACAAAGAAAATTATTGCACCATTACTCAGAAAATAATTTGTAAGAAAACAATACGGTGACAATGTGTTTATTATCTTCCTTTGTTTTATTAAGTGGTTCACGCTGAGCAATACACATACGATGTCGCTACTAACATTATAACACCATTAGGGCGCTTGTTTGGCCTGTTTCTAGGTCGAGTTCAAGACCAGACGTGGCATTATTTGGCGACGAAGTATTGCGTCATATTTATCGCGCCTTCGTATAATTTGCACAAGTGTGCGCCGCCTCGTTAGTCCGTATTCAGTGGGTCGTAATTAATGCGCTTGTGCCGAACGTCGATGTTTGTTCGGCGACTTGGAAGCTGTTTACGCCATTATGGAAATTTGTTGAAAATGACAATGTTGCCAGTCTGAATTTTAATCGATTGACTTTGTTGTGTGAATAATTATTCTGATGATTCACGCTTTCATCTTATCTTTATTTGCAATTTACTCAAACTATTTGATGGTAATTCTTTTTGTCATTTAACTATTCTGATACCTAAAAGTTTCTTCGTCTATTCAAGGTCCATACAAATTTGAGTAGTTGTTCTTCCTTAGAAAGGATAATGGAGACTTCTCAAAAAGATGTATTCTATATCCACATTACTTTCAGTCTTATGTACAACACTACCATTGCTCATCTACCTTACTTATGAACATGTAACCTACAGGTGCGGCCACTGCAAGCAGCTGGTGCCTATCTACGACAAGCTGGCCGAACACTTCGAGAAGGACGATGACGTCGTCATTGCCAAGATGGACGCCACCGCCAACGAGCTGGAACACACCAAGATCACCTCCTTCCCCACTATCAAACTGTACACTAAGGACAACCAGGTCAGTACAGTAGATATACAACCTTATAATCGAGACGAATGGCTTGACAAACAAAAGATAGAAACCAATATAAATTTGCACACAATGTGTCCTTGATAGATTACCTGTGTGGATATCATTCTTATAAGGCGTGCACGATAGAGAAGAATTCGTAATCTGTAGTTTAACTTCTTTGTAAGACAGTATTAAGTGGTTTCGAGAACAAAAACTATCAAAAGTAAAACCATGTGACATAGATCATAATGAAAATATAAATAACCAGTCGCAGCAATTATATTTGGATTCAATAATATTGTTAAGTATAAGAGTTAAGGTCCGTTATATTATTTGACGGTTGTAAGTACAGTACCTATGAACTCGGCCATAGTTAATTTAACGGCCAAGTTTTATTGCAAACAGTTCACGCGTGTTATTGTACTAGAAATATTTATAATACAACCTGCTTCTTTAATGTGATTATAGCGTGACTGGCTCATTATAAGCGAAAGTTACCTATTTTTTATTAGGCGTTTGTAGTATTTCATACCATAGACACTAAGGCTTTTTTGTAGACAACAATAGTTTTTTTTAAATGTATGACCGGTCATTAATCGTGTGTAAACCTAACAGCGATAAAGGTCAATATACTTAACGGTATATCTAATGTCTCCTGAGGCGTAAAGGCCTATCTTAATAAACAATTCTTCTGTACGTGTTTGTCACTCCTAAACGGCTCGACCGATTTGGATGAAATTGTGTGTGTATATTTCAATGGGTTCTTGGATGGTTTGAAAATACAATTGTACCCGGTAGGTGAGCTGCTTATCCGGGCAGGACGATAACTGCCGGGTCCGTTTGTGTCTATGTTACTGCGCATCGACGGTTGACTATCTCTGATCAATATCTATTCTATGGAATTGATAGCATTTATCGAATAATGCAGTATACTATACAAAAATGTTCGTCTTAATTTTTTGCTGCGCAGTTTCTAATCATTTTTTGTTTTGTTACATACAGGTGAAAGACTACAACGGTGAGAGGACGTTGGCAGCTATGACCTTGTTCGTTGAAAGCGACGGCGAGGGTGCTGAGCCCAAGCCAAGTGTGGTAAGTCATGCAGACTTTGTACTATCCATACATTCAATAATCACAACAGATTCTCTCTAAAACTATCACCAGGAACTAGGAACAAATATCTACACGATAATATAGTCAATAGTCTTTGTTGTATACTGTAATGTGGTCTAAGAAAGGAACTTATTACCCTGATAAAGACCTATTGTAAGCATAGGTTTACAATGATGTACATTGCTTTGTCAGCTTGAATATAAAGTGGATAATAATAGTATATTCTACCAACGAATTAAACCGGTTTATTTGTTAGCTATTCAGGTGAAAAAACCTATTATTTGGTAGTCGGTATTCACGTATTTGCTATAATCGACGACTACACTATGTTTGTGCAGGTGTTTTATACAGTTTACACACATTATACTATTCCAAGGTCCCACTTAAGAATTTTTATATTGATTCAAAATTATTAATTCTTTATCTGATAAAATGGTGCCTCAAAGCATATAGAAAGGATGTAGATATTATGATAGCTTGTCTACATCGACATAAGTGATCGGCAGCTTATAGTAGACTTGACTATATTCCGGAAAATATTTCAAATATTAGCTACATGCAAGCGTTATCAAAGTTCTGATTAGATGTCAATCGTCACACCTTGACTTTCCGAGTACTCCACATAGCTGTATCGAATTAATTGTGGTTTAAAATGTACTTCGATTCGATGCGAACAATAATTAAATTGTTTTTAGTTAGCGTTCAGTACACGTTACCCTTATCGCGTATTTTGTTACACGTAATTTGTGGACACGTCACTTTTATCATTTTAACCCACGTATGGATGAACCTTAACCTTTGTAGTCGTATCTCTATACAGATGATAAGGTGACTCTTAATACTTATTACACAGTATCAAAATTATGCAGGCCCAGCTAAGATTAATAAAGAATACAGTTTCTTTGAATTCAGTTTTTTTTTCATCTACATTAATAACAATCTTTTTATTTCGGACCACTTTAAGATCCATATTTTGTTAGTAACAGGTTAGAACTTGGAATACTAATGTTAGAAACGAATATCTAGAAAATCGTGGGATATAGTTAATTATTGTTCAGGCTACGCATTCTTAATTATATTATCTTCTATATACAAAGACTCTACGTAATAATAAATCATTGGTAGGAATAAGCTTAATAAAACCGATAAAAATTAACCCCACATTGACATAAACGTTATCACATGATTGTAATACAAGTGTTTTAATTTATGCTTTATTGTCGTTACAGAGCGAGGATGATGAAGAGGAAGAGTTGCCATCCAGAGACGAGTTATAAGCGCTCGACGGCCAGTACACTCTCATGAGACTTCCATAGTATAGTACTGTATAGATTATAATTATTTACTTTTATACTTAAACTAACACATTTGCATTTCGTTTGCTAGACTGTTGACTTGTTCTTTAAATTGTGTTAAGGGTTGTACTTGAACGAATTTAAGTTAATGGTATGCACTGTTTGATATTTTGTAACGTAATACTCTGTTAATGCGTGACGCGTCACGAAGAGCGGCCGGATCTCGTGCAAGTGCCCAGTAAATTTAATTTATTCTAAACGCATAATTTATTTTGCATAAACAGCAGCATAACTTAGTTTATGTATAACTAATGTATTTATAATTTCTGTATCATAATGGTATAATGTTTTGACATTCTTTAGTACAAGATTTAGTTACATCGAACAAGTGTTTTGTTAACGAAGTATTGGCGTTAATTTTATTTTTTACACTTACTTGTACATTGTATTCATCACAAGAAATAGAATTACATAAGACGGACTATTACCGTTAAGTTATATTTTTGTAGTTTTTTTTTTATAAATTGTGTCGTTGAATAGTTCAATCATAATAATATGTACTTGCATTCTCATATGTATTTAGTACTATTTTCATAATTATAATTAGTGAAGATCTTGAAAATGTAATTTTCTAAGTATATTTGGTAATTCTGTCTATAAATGTAAATATTCGTAATTGTATTTGCCAAATCTCCAATTGTGTATCTATTGTGGATACAGAAATTGATAAATAAACAAAATTAAAACTTATTTATATTTTTTCATTATTACCATTATTTCAAGACGTTGCTGAACCCCGTATATTTCTATAAAAGATGCTACGAATCGGTTTGATGAATACATCTTTAAGTTGTGATCTTTGGAAAATCTCTCTTGTCTTTTACGGCCGTTGACGTTTCTTCAATCTTTGTGCAGCCACAGTTCTGCACAGACGCGACGTTAACGTTGCGAATTCGCTGAACGCCACGTAAACGTCTATAGAAAAAAACGTCGCCCCACACTAGGAAATACTCCAGCATCGTGGGTGTGTTTCACAAACATGAAATATCACATACAGAAACACCCAGACTTGGGACATACATCTGCGGATCACACAAATTTCTCCCATGCGGGAATCGAACCCATTGCGCCAATCAGGTACCCAATAAAAAACTGACAAATAATATAACCAATATGGTATGGTAATTATTTTATTATCTTAAATACAACGATTACAACATAAAATAATTCTTTTAAATTATTAACATTAAGCTTGTTCTTTATAATTATCACATTAATACCAAAAAAACATTTAATTGAGACAAATGTGGAATGGCTTAGTGTTCATGTAGTGTGGGCAGCACTTTGGTACAATAGGGGTTAATTAGGGGTAACTTTTGTTCAATATTATGGATGACATACAGTCCAACGTCAATAGGGATGCAGTGAGTAGGGTCGACATTTAAGGAGGTATTTTATCGTCGCGTTGTATTAATATATTGTTATAAGGAGAAGTTCGAAAGTCCTTTTTGACAACTAACTACGATTTTTTTTTATAAATACCTTCAAAGTTTTTTCTTTATTGACCTCTGCGTCCCTATGTACCTTTGACGGTAATATATGATTTATACAGATTGATAACTTATTACGAATACTTAACAATGTTGATATAATAATATCTGGATTCCAAACTCTCGAGACTAAATAGTGATGCAATGAAATCCTTCCCGTTGCATTTTAACAGCGGCTGGGACTGCCATAATATATGTCCTTGACATCAAAATATATCATAAACTCATAGTGTAAGACGAACACGTCCGATATCAAAATCATACATGATTATAGATTAAACAAGATTTATTATAAAACTCATCAATATGTTCAGTGAGTGCAGAATGAATTCTCGTTATAGTCGTATAAGAAAAAAAAAATATTTTTACATTAAATACTTAATCGATTCCCATTGTCTTCTACTCCTTATAATTTCATTGATCAACAAAAACAAATCAAAATGCAGTACAACAGGTACTAAATCAATATACAAATACATTATCTTGATTCACTCTTAGTAATCACTAAATCTAGTAAACAAAAGTACCACGATATACATATCTCTATAAAACAATATATATCACAATCTCGACCCTTCGACGATCATTCTCCAATACTAGAAAATGTAATAAATAATGGCATAATACAATAATTTCGAACGCGAGTGGTCTGTATTAAATGCTCCCGTGGTCTAGTGAAGTCTAGATAAGTTATATATTAGAGAATCTACCTAATGTAACCTTAGTCTAATGTAATACGTAGTCAATGACGCGGCCCTAATTATGTATGTACTTATTATTGTTTGCCACGCTGTTACACAAATCATATTTTATGTATTGAAGTATTTTAAGTTGATGACAACGAATAGTTCCTTAGACCTTAATAGTTAGTAATCTCGATTCGAACAATAACAAATACATTTAGAAAAGATTTTTTTTTACCCTTAAAATTAGCAAGTAGATGAAATCGATTAGTCAGCTTAAAATATTTCAATAACAATTATATAAGCCAGGCACCAAACGGCATATCGAATACATGTAAATTATTTACGATAGTACAATAAATCATCGCGGTGTATATTAATACGATTCGATGCAAAAACAACAACGCTAAAGGTCTAACGGCTACGTACGGCGGTAGACGGGGACCGGCCTGTCGATTGATCGTCGGATATACTGCGTCAAGGGATTCAGGAGATTTAAGGCTTCGCCAAACAGAACTCGTAGTTAGCGCGCGTCAAAGCCCTAGTCTGACGCCGCGCTATTAGTACACAATGCTCTGTGGTGGTTTGAGAGTATACTACTTTCATAGTACGATACAATTCAGCGCTACAGCGCGGTGTTAGGCCAGCGCTTTGACGCGCGGTAAGTATGCGTTCCGTTTGGCAAAGCCTTTAACGTGCTTTGCAGCCCACTAATCATGGCACGATTCTGGCTTATACTGTGCAGAATTGGGAATTAGTGTTCAGGAAGCACAGCTAACAATGACAGGTTAACTGATGGTTCTGAGAATGTCCTGATCGCAAGTATATCTGTCAACAATCTGGATGCATAGCTTTACTATGCGAGTACGGGAGAAGCACATCAGAGCGCGAACATGGAGTCGTGTTCGTCCTTGTTGATCTGGCGGTGGCGGGGCGCGGCGGCCGGCGGCGCGGGCGCGGCCAGCGTGGGGGGGGCGTGGGCCAGCGTGGACAGCACGGGGGCCAGCGTGGGCGCGGCCGGCAGGCTGTCGGCGGCGGCGGCGCGCTCCGCCAGGAACTTGTCGAAGTCGCTGCTCGTCACGCTCTCCTGGGCTCCCGTCGCCTCTGACGCAGCCTGGGAAGGGGGGGGGGGGGGGTTACTATATAGTATATATCCGACCATTTGTTTGTTCCATGTTGTAAGTGACTAGCCGTATTCGGCCTCAGCGACAAGTGAGAGCTCGGATGATAACTAAGCTTCCAGGTGCCTGATATAACGGGCCATAAAGTATGTGTCATCCGAACCAACATTCTATTATGTAAGACAAATATTATGTATTTATGACAGCGACAACGGAATTAACTGTTTATTAAATTTAATACTTTTATAATGGATTGTTAATTTTTATTGAAGTGTATGATTCATTTGTATGTTAATTAAAGATAATATACGCCTGTTTCCCTGAGGGGTAGGCAGAGAGCACGGATTTCATCTTTTTTATATACAGTCACAAGACTCATCCCTTACAACTTCTTCATCCGTATACGATGTAGTCTTCATATGCTTGTGCAACAGAACAATACGGTACGATATTACGATTTCCCAGCTAAGCTTTAAGAGGCTCCGCAAAGGTGGTGTTAATCAGAAAAGCTCACGTGTATTGTACACCGTGCGTGCTAGCTCCTAGACTAATAATAATAAAATAAACAGGAAAATAATAAAAACACACCTTCTCCTGAGCTAACCATGCTGCTATTTCGTCAATCTCCCTTTGATCCATGCCCGACGGCTGTCGGAACGTGAACATAAAATAATGGTTACATACAAATAAAACTGAAAATTAAAGACAGATATAATAGAGAGAAATAAATTAAGTTTGAAAAAGCTAAGCACATACAATTATAAATATAGTAAAAACATAACTTATTAAAAACCGAGTTCTTTCTATGAAGAACCAAACAATCTGCCGATGAGGCATTTATACGAGTTTTCAGTATAACTGGGAATTATTAGAAAAATCGGAATCTATAAGAGATAAAATATAGAGAGTATTTTTGACAAACGTACAATATAGGTACATGTTCAAATTCAAGTTTTATTAAAAACACCATGTATAAAATATGAAGCAATCGGATAAGTGAGTATCTCAATAGCTTTATACATCTGTCAATGACAAAAGTAATACACATATAATCACGCTTATAATCCCCGAAGGGTAGGCAGAGATAGAGGTAATACCCGCCTTTCACAGATTTCATCATTTCCATGTCATAGGGGGCGGATGATAAAAATGCTAAAGCATAAGGTGGACATACCAGAGGCTGTCCCTGTGTGGCTCGCTGGTTGGCGGCGGACGCGAGCCCGGTGGACGACTGGTCCTCCATATTGTCAGCGTAACTACTGCCACTGAGGAATTATAATCTATACATTAATATGTGGATTTCGAAAATTAAAGAAACTTTTAAATATTCATTGTTTAAAGGAGATGAAATAATGTAAGTATGATGCCAGGGGAAGTAACTAAAACACATAACATTGGCGTAACCCGGTCGAAACGTTGAGCCAAAATTAAAAACTTCTGTTCGATTTAATTCTCGTGTTTAATTTAATTTAATTATAATCATGCAACGCGATAGTTTAAAAGTTAGTAACACATACATATATACACATACATCGCGCCTAAATTTCCCGATGGGGTAGGTAGAGTTGTATGGTAGTTCCACTTAAATATTTGCAAGTTATATGTATAAGAAGGGGTGAGCGTGATGTCATTTACTAGGCACAAATCCAGACTCCGTGCTCCTACTAAGAATAAACTAATGGAAAACACCAACAACACATTGCTCGACCCGAATCCGAACCCAGGACCTAGCGCTCAGCAGTCGCACTTATCCACTAGACCAACTCGGCGGTAAGTACGTATAATCATTTTACATATAAGGTGATCCTCACCCATTTTTAGAGTTCTCGTAGGTCAGGTTGCGCGACTGTGCGAACATGTCAAACTCGTCCTTAGAGCTGCCCGGCGACTTGTCTGGCTGGGCGTCTTTCACAGCTGGGGACACAAAGGTAAAAGATTATTGTCATACCCAAGAAACTTATACAGACTCGAGTTGCTTAGGTTTGCCAAAAATAAAGTTAATGGACAACATTTTATATCGATGAGAAAAAGGTTAAATTCCAAAGAGGTGGAAAGTTTTTACTGATGAAATATCTCTATATTCCTTTTTACAATGGCATATGATTTACAATGGCTTCCTTCCTACAATGGCATATGATAATGATTAATTATAGCTATAAAAATGTGTTAACTTACTTAGTTTGGCAATATCAGGAACATCGTCACTGAGATCGATGAGAGCATCGTCTTCAGGCTTCTTAGCTGAAATAAAAAAAAAACCTAAATTACTATAGTTCATAGGATGTATAAATAAACATGATGGGTAGAGCTGTACGTAAAATACACCCACATCTTACAAGTTATGTTATAGGTCCCAATTTTATAGGGCGCGAGCCTATTGCCATCAACCAGGCACAAATCTAGACTCAGTGCTGGTATTGAGAATGACCTGGGCCCTGTTTAATAAAGCTGACAATTCGACAAGTCTGACATATGTCAAAAAGTGACAATTCGACAATTTTTCTGTTTAATAAAACTTACAGGCAACAAAATTGTCATGGTGGAAAATTCACAAATATGTCAGATTGTCGCGACAATCCGACATTTTTCTGTTTAATAAAACTTTTTGAGCGACAGGTGGAAGGTGACAATTTGTCGTGGAAGACTTGTCAAATCTGCTTTATTAAACAGAAAATTGTCATGACATATTGACATATTTGTAGAATTGTCCGACAATTCTGGCAGAAGCGTTATCCTCTGTCACGAAATCAATGACAATTGTCAGAAATATTTTGACTGTGGTTTTTTGACATATGTCGAGTTTTTTAAACGCGTTTATAAATGACAAATATGTCAAGATTTCACCTGTCGATTTTTGACATATTGGTCACTTTTATTAAACAGCTTAAGCCCGACAATTCTACAATTTTGTCATTTTTTGACATATATGTCGAATTGTCAGCTTTATTAAACAGGGCCCTGATGGAAAAACGCAGCAACACTTTGCCCGACCCGGGATTCGAATTTCGATGTTCAGCAGTCGCGCTTAGCGTCCACTAGACCAACGTGGCAGTTTGATTATGTATAAATAATATAACAATATCAAGATAATCCATAAGGATAAACCGAAACAACATAGTTATAATGCTATATGCGTGCACTAGTACTATTTCTGAGTGCTTGGACTACGATTACTATTGAAAGTCTAATAAAAAGTTACCACTGCTAGTAGAAGAATACAAGTCATATTATATATCCGATACGAATTCTTCGGGATTGTAGTACAATGGACGCGAGACACTTTATATCTATTTATTATATAAGTAAATGTTGTTTGCGTTCTATAGGGGTCTACATACTCGACGAAAAAATATAATTTCTTCAAAACAGAAGCCAGCCTTTTGGGCACCCTACCAGTCGACAACGATGAGGAGGAATACTTTGATGCATCATTTTTAGTTTTAATTTTTTCTTTTGTATATATTTATTTTTATGTAGTGTGTAAATAAGCTTAAGCATATTGTAAAATATTATATGAATAAAGGGCAGAGTACTTACGTGATGCGGGGGCGTTAGACCCGGGCACGCCCATAGCAGCGCCCAGTATGGCCGAAGGAGTGGCTCCACCAGTCGCCGCAATTCTGTAAATACATTTACAATCATGTAACTAACACCTTTTAGTCAAGTATTGACAGTAATACAAACAGACAACTGTTGTTTCCTTTATAAGGAGTTTTAACTTTATTATTCTGGAATGTACCTAGTAGCGTTGTTAGGGTAGGGCGCGGTTGGGGGATCGCCCAGGACGCCGGGTTTATAGGGGTGCCTCAGGCGCGAATAAAATAGAATCCATACTAGTGTTACCAACAAAACGATTCTAGTGCTAAAACCGGTACTTAATGTACCTAGCCTAGCTATAATTTGTACCTATGTACTATCTCGTTATGAAATACCTAATTTTTTACGACTAAAGTCTTACTATAATGGCTGACAAAATTGTCAATGGTATTTAGTAAGTTAGAATCATGCAGTTGTCTAACACGAGCCCTCTGGGTGTACCATCATGATAAAAGGCTTAGTTAGCTAGGCAGCCTAAGCACTGAGTTACCGACTGCTAGCTGTAAAAACATTTACAATTTAACTATATAACTTTCGTGAGTGTTATCCATATTATTTACTGTATATTCCGGTTGTACTCACAGGTGTATTCAAACTCAGTTCGGCTCGCGTCTCTGCCGCGTAACCAGCTCATGAATAAGGGCTCCGTTCGAGTTCGAAACTAGTCGGGCATTCCCATTTACAATTTGCACAAAATCCGTCCGTCAAAACACTCAAATCTATGTTCAGATATGTGAATCTTATAGAAACTTGACAGTGGTCAGCTGTACGGCAGGTCAGTGAAGTGTTGTACCTGTTGTTGACGAACCGGCCGTGGCGCAGCAGCAGGTTGTTGAGGCGGTCGTTGGCGTGCAGCAGCTCGGCCGTGAGCGGCGACTCGCCCGCCAGCCGCCCGATCAGCTCCGCCACGCGCGTCTGCATGGCGCGCAGGGTGTCGCCCAGCTCCTAAGGGGTTGGTACGACACAATATTTAGGCCCGAATTATACATCTATATATATTAAACGAAGTTGGATTTGTTAGAACAGTTATAACTGGAGAACCGCTGGACCGATTTTATTGATGTCTGATTTGTCGGATTCGTCTCCGCTTCGAGTAACAGAATAACTATTAAAATATCAAAAAGAAACGGAATTATTAAATAATAAATTTCATATTGTTATTCTGTCGATATTTAAGTTATGTGTACAATAAAGAATTAAGAATAAAAATTAAACATGTTATTGATTTTTAAATGAATTAAGTTTGATACTCCTCCATCTTCCGCAGTTGACAGATAGAGGGCGAGTCTATTGCTTTAACAGTTAAAGTCTTAATCGTAGATTTGGGTCCGGTTAAAGTTTAACCGGACTCAAATCCACGATCAATACAATTTTGGGCACGAATGGTGGGATTTGTGTAAGAATGAGATTCATAAACGGCAGACAAACAGTTGTAATAATAACTTCAATAAAAGAAAAAGTCATTGAACCCAATACCGTTATTATTATCAAACAACGATCGACAAGTAAGCTATCTTGATAATTATAAATGTTCAGTGAGTACTATCTGTCATTAACATTTTCTGTTCAATGAAACAAAACAATGATTATTTTGTGTGTGATTCTAATCAACAGTTAGCTACGGCCTAGTGCTTTCCACAAAAAATCATTGCACCTGCTTTATATACAACATGATACGATAATGCCTGAATGAATCCCTAAAATTCTAATTAGTTTTTATTGTTTTAAAATGAGTTAAGTAAATTGTTTATTTTCATAATCATTTGTAATTAACTAAGGTTTATAAGTTTGTATAATAAATATATTAATAGTTCATTGAAATGTAGCGTGTAAAGGTGTTTATGAAAAACTATTTACAGAAACAATTTTTTTGATAGGTTGGCGCATTGGCTAAGGGAATGGACTGCTGCGCTACAGGCTGCGGGTTGGATGCCGGCACGGTACACAAATTTGTGTAGATGCAGACGCAGATGTCTGTCCCGAGTCTGGGTGTTTGTAAACATAACATAACATCACGCCTGTATTCCCCGAAGGGGTAGGCATAGGTGCACATACAGTACACCCACATTTCGCGTTATATTTTTTTGGTCCCAATGTAATAGGGGGCGAGCCTATTGCCATGGGTGTTTATGTATGTGATATTTCATGTTTGTGATACGCAAGTACGATACAGGAGTATATCCTAGAGTGAGGTAAATAAAAAAAAAAACATTTTTTTTTTGGTAATACTTACATCAAGCAGTTCGATGTCGCTGTCGTGATGCGCAGTGTGTGGCTGTGTGGTGAGCTCGTTGAGCATGTCGTTCATCACATTCATGTTGCCGTCCACTACGGCCAGGTCGGCGCGCAGTTTGTTAGTTTGGCTCTCTGATAATGTCACCTGTGTACAATATAACGTAGGGGCATAAGCTGCAAGGTTGGCTGAAAATCATTCTTGTATTTCCAGCAGTTATAGCCGAGTGTTATGGGCAACTACTATCTAAATCAAAAACTACCTAAATCGCAAGTTCAAGGTCCGGTGCGCACCAATATCTTTTCGAATGCATGTGCGTACGATAAATTAGTTATCAGTTGCTAAAAACGGGGAAGGAAAACATTGTGAGGAAACCGGCACACCTGAAAGATTTTTAAACGGTGTGTAAAGTCATGTAAACTCTGACACCAGGTTATTCATCAACCTTATGATTATTAAGTTTGAGCTTTCAAAGTTTAGTGTTATGTTGCTGCTGAGAATTACTCAATAGAGGACCCTACTCAACCCGGGAACTAACCCAGGACCACACGCTTTGTTTCCAATCCAATTTATTATCTTTAAAAAGTCATGAATGTCTATAATTTTACGAGTCCGTGGCATACCGTACCTTGTAATAATGGTCTACTCATTTGAATGACAAGATAATTAATATTAAAGCGGAACACAGATGTTTCATTGTGCTCAGCTATTGGTGAAGGTAGGGGTTAGTCCCGCTATGGTATGGTCCCGGTATGGCACCCTCTTAAAATACCTATCAAAAAGTCCCGCTATGGTACCCTTCAGTTTTTGGTACTGTTGTAAAGAAAAGTTATACAATGCGTTAAGAAAAAAATAGTATTAATAAAAAATATCTTTTCTTAACTATTATAGTTAAGCAAGATTATGGTGCCGATTCTCTTGTTCAATAACTAAACTAAAGTTAGAGAATCGCTATCTTTTACTAACGGGCAGCGCGAGAAAGGGATGGCTATAGCTATGAACTAAGTTAGAGATGTCAAACTAGTTTACGCCTCGCGCTTCACCGTGTTTTTAGTCGACATGTTTTTACGTGTCGTCTAAACTTGTACGGAATTATTAGTTGGACTAAATTTGACAGCTCTAATTTACGTCCGTCTCTTTCTTGTTTTATTAGAGAGAAAAAGTTAGCAATAGCCTAAATTAAGTTTAGTTTGTGCATAACAGAATCGGCACCAATATTTATTAATACTATTTTTGAAACAAATCACGCTCGGTAATTGTCGTTTCACTTCAGGTAGTTACCTGACCAACCGGTTTTTTCGTAAAACAATAGAGACGAGCCCTTCCTCGAATTCGTATCTAGCTCTTCCCTTTTGTTTTTATGAAAATAGAGAGAGACAGTATTATTCCGGGTTTAGTTTGCTATTTGCAGCTGTACTTTTGCGATATGAGTAATTAGGATAGCTTGTTAGTTTATCTATTGCAATGTCTGGGTCAAGTAGTTCACGTGGTGTAAATTTAATAATTATTGACAGTCGACGCGGTGGAAAAACTTTATTACGTGCCGGACATAAATATATTAAACGCAGAGAAAATAAAAATTCAAGTACTTGGCATTGTGTAAATAGGAGAAATAGTATTAAATGTAGTGGATATATAACTATTGAGAATACCAATAATACAATAATTAAAGATTATAAACACAGTGATCAGTGCGTGCCACATTTTGAAGACAATGAAGTTCAAATGGCTATAAGTGAGTGCAAAAAAGAAGTAAATTCAAATTACGGATCAGTACAGAAAATTTTCGAAAAACACATGGGTAACTTAAAAGACAAAGGGTTACACCTTACAGGAAATGTTCCTGACTATAAAAAATTAAAAACAGTATTATACAGACACCGAAATAAGTCGTTGAACGTACCAAAAACACAATTTAAGAATGTGGAAGAAATTATAATACCAGAAGAATTTAATAAGTATGTATTGGCTGATTATTGTAATGAAGACTGTAATCGAATAATTATATTTTCCTCGACAGAAGTAAAGGAATATATAAAATGTGTAACGCATTACTTTGGTGATGGCACTTTCGACGGCTGCCCAAACCCATTCGAACAAGTTTATGTCATTCATGGAGACATGGGAAGCACTGAGTTATCCACGAATATAGCACCATTATTTTATATTCTGTTAAAAAACAAAGAAGGGAAAACTTATGAAAATGTTTTCGAATTGATTAAACAAACTTTGCCTGAATGGCGTCCATCGAAATTTACCTTCGATTATGAAATACGAGGGTCAAACTGAAAGTTCTTAGAACTGGCCACTTATAAACAATATAATAAAAAAATAATTCTAAAATTTGAAAATAGAACTCTTTGCCAATATTACTGAGTATATATTTCATTAATTTGTCATTTGTTTTACGATTTGGCGGCAAATTGAAAATTGTCTGTGTCACGTCAACATGAATTTAACACGAGAAAATTTTCGTGCAATGATTTTTTATGACTTTCGATGTCATTTAAGTCAACAAGAAAGTTATGATAGACTACGATTGGCCTTTCACGATGAAGCCCCATCTCGTGCGACAGTTTACAACTGGTTTAATGAGTTTAAACGTGGTCGCACTAATCTCACTGATGATTTACGTGAGGGACGGCCTTCTACGGCGACGACTGAAGATAACATCTGTGTTGTGCGGCGTATGATAGAGACTGACAAAAGAGTGACCTATCAGCAGATTCGGACAAGCTTAGGCATCGGTATGAGCAAATATATAATAAATGCAGCAGCGAAGATTTTTCCTGATATCAAAATAAATGGATGTAACGTACATTTTCAAAAGAACGTTATCAAAAAAGCGAAATCTTTAAATCTCATGGAACACGAAGAGTCCTCGAACCATGTTAAGCGATGCATAGGCTTGGCGTTTTTGCCAAAACAAGATATTGAAGACGGCTGGCTGCATATAATGGAAAATAGGTATAATATCTTGGTTACTTTCCAAAATGATGTTTGAGTACTTAACTCTAATTATATGGCAAAAAAGTAAAGAACAACAATATCAGTAAGGACCTGTTAATTTCATTGCTTTACAAGTACGAACGTTTAATAAGTATTTTTTTCAGTTTCGACGATGAAGCTATGACCAAATTCAATGACTATTTTGTCACTCAGTGGCTTGAATATCCAGACCTCATTTGGTGTTGCCATAATGAACGCCATAGAACAACTAACTTGGCGGAATCATGGAATGGCAGATTCAACAAAGTTATTGGAAAAAATCCCAGTTTATTATTGTTTCTGCAAACAATTGGCAACGACACATGTCACTTTGATATAAAACAAGCCAAGTAAGTTGTATTTTTTAGACAATATTTTTAAGCAGATATAATATTTTTAAAAGCAGATATATATTTTTTTACATAATACGAGTACATAGAAGAATTTGAAAATGGATTTGATTTTATTTATTTTGGTAGATATTATTGGTTGTCGCCTTCTATTACAGACGGTTACTGAAAAAAATATAGCTTAACTTAAATAACTGATGATTTTTGTTATAGCTTTCGACTAAAAAGATCACCTATAAATTCAAGAAAAAGAACAAGTATAGAAATCGACCGCCAGATTCAAAAGCTAACAAAAAGTTACGAAAATAAAGCTATCTCCATTGGTGATTTTCTGATTAACATATCAAAGTCAACATTTCGATCAGAACATTTAAAAAAATTGTTTATTTTAATTTTGTTTTTAGCCTATTAAAATGTTTAATACTTTTTCTCGATGTTGATTATTTTTTGTAGTTTATGTTTACAATTTGCGCCTTTTTCTCCATGTTGATTATTTGTAATTAATATATTTGTCTAGTTGGTTGTTGATTATTTTTGTAGTTTATATAAATTTACAGTTACTGCCTTTTCTCAATGTTGATTATTTGTAACTAATATTTATGTCTGGATGTTGTTTTTATTTGTAGTTTATAATATTTACAGTAATACTTTTCTGAGATGTGGATTTTTTATATTTTTTTTATTGTTGATTATTGGTAATTAATATTGTTGATTATTTTAAAAATTACATTGCAATTAATATTTCGTTTTACTGTTTGATATTTTTTTATAAATATTTTGAATTAATAAAAGACTGTTTTAATATCGCAAACAGACGTTTTATTGATACACTCCTAAAAGTATTTATTTATAGATCTATACACTTTTCTTTTCAGTTGTACCTTCTATTGTCTAACGTAGATCTAAAAGATGGGTACCATAGCGGGACTTTTTGATAGGTATTTTAAGAGGGTGCCATACCGGGACCATACCATAGCGGGACTAACCCGAAGGTAGAGCTATCCACCGCAAAATACTTATAATAAATACTCAAGACACTGTTTTGACAAGACACTAGACGGAACTTATGAATCATAGAGTATAAGCATATATTATGGATTACAATAGTAATTGAATAACGCCATTAATTATAGTATACTGCTAGACAAATTGGAGACATAATTCATAGAATTAACTTTGCTTCCGAAGTAGTGACGTGTTTTTTTATTATACAAAGCTAATGTGTGTTGTATAATTTAAACGAATTTTAATAAATATTCCAATACATGATTTTTTATTAGTAAGAGTAATGAAATCGATGTTTGAAGTAATATATGCCACCATCATCGCACGCTGTGTACTAAATCTAAACTATACAATACTATGGAGGAAACTATAACCCGGCAGACCCATGAGATGACGGAACAAGACCAGCTTGGTTTCGAACTGAAGATTATAAGTTATAAGTTGAAAGGGGAGTGGGGCCTTTGCCTGGCAGTGGTACACTAAAGGGTAATAATAACTAGTGGTCGCGCAGAGATCGAAATTCGACCGTTCACACATCATTATTATCAGCCGGAAGACGTCCAGTGTTGGATAAAGACCTCCCCCTCCTCCTTTTCCATTTAAACTTGAAATTATGTTATTCTCAAAAAGGGATCAGAAATGTTGCTCTTAAATATACTTACGTAGATATATACTATAGTATACTTACAGTTGCAGATATATTTTGTTCCTGTGCAGGACGAATAGGCGAGGTTTGCGGCATCACTGCTCGTTGTGGCGAGCCGATGATCGGCTCTGGTCCATCCGGCACACTCTGTACACAACAACTGATTGTTACTGCACCAAAACTAATATTATGCCACATAAGCGCGAACTGGTTTAACTCAATACTATTATAGTGGCTTCTCACGACACGAGCCGCGCCAGCGCTGTGACAAGCAATGAGAAGTGGTGCTTCAGGTTCGTTCGTCGTATTTGCAGCCCCCTAACCACGTGGCACAAATTCTTAAATATTAATCGAATTATTCCTAAAAAATTATGAATTTGACATATGTCAACTATAGTCCAAACATTATGCCATCCCTATACAACTTCCATCCTATTCGTCAAGCGATTTGCCAGTTGTCTAGGAAGGCTGGTCGGTAAAACTCGACATCCGTGCGTTGCTTGCGGATCTTGGTATTAGGTATCGTGGGAAGCCACCATTAGATAGATCCTTATCACACACTTAAGATATAATGATAGTCTGATATACAAGTTGACATTTACAAAAATGTTTTTTAAGGTTCAAAAGTTGTCCGTGTCAGTTATAATGTTAATTAAGGAGATAGAAATAGATTAGAAAGCAGTTTAGTTAAAGAAAATGTTTATACATGTGTTAATATTATCTACAGACGGAAAATATTATTATTTATAACCTATCCTATTATGCGCGTCAGTAGCTAGTAAACCTATACCTATTAGGTACTGTGATAAGCTTGGTAGTTGGTAATTAATACTAACAAATATGTAATCTAAAACAAATGGTACATTGTAACTAACCGATATTTTTGGTTATCAACATCACGCTTGCATTAGCTTGTGTATAGAGCAAAGGTAATGTAAACTCATGGTTCGACATTGTAAAGTTACCAACTTATCGTTTGATTTAGGACCAAACAGAAGACGACTGACGACTTCATGGCGCAATAGTCAAGTGATTAGACTGCTGCACTAAGGGTTGCGGGTTCGATCCCTGATCGGGAAAAAAATGTGTGATCCTCAAATATTGTCCAGAGTGTACATAGGTGTGATATTTAATGTTTGTGAACCGCACCTACGATACAAGAAAAATGGAATAGGTCGACGTTATTTAAATAAACAAAACACTTAATTAAATATTGCTTAGATAATCATGATGTTGACTCTAGGACTTATCTGTTAGGAGCTGCGTTTGATACGCGACGGCTCGAATTATCAATTATACGCAATAAACTATGCCATCAAAAACTTTATCAACTCGCAATCAGTGGCTCTTTCACCGTCTGCTACTTAATCGAGATAATATTATGTAAATAAGTACTTTATCTTTCGAATATGTTTATTAATGTTTATTGGTGATTCTTTTCATATAGGTTATAAGTTTACGACTTACTAACGTATTTTGACGTCGGTTGGAGATCACGATCAATTAGCATGTAAAACGTCAAAAGATGATATTATAGTGTTCTGTCTAATATGTATGCCTCTTAACGTTACGCGATTTCCTACATAAGCAAGGTTGGAAGCAGGTACAATCCCACACGACCCATTCTTCAAAAGTATACACGAGTTCTGTTATCCTTATGTTATATCAACGATAGGTATACATACCCTCTGTGGTGTGAATATGGGCGCCATCGCGTCTAAATCAGTCATGGGAAACTCGACACCTTTAGTCCGCAGCTCCGTGTACACTTGAACGACTCCCTGAAACAAATACATATAATTAGGGACACACCCTCCATATATCATCATCATCATCAGCCGGAACATGTCCACTGTTGAACAAAGGCCTCCTCTTTAGAGGGCCATAATCCCCACGCTTGGCAAGCAGCTTGGGGATTGCAGTATTGGTGGTGAAGTTACAGAAGACGCTACCCATCTTCTTGATCTCCCTTAGTCGCGTCTTAGGACACCCGCGGGAGGAAAGGGGATGGTCACTTCTATGCTGGATACCACTCGGCTATACGACGACCATATAAATGTACCCACTATTTATTATTTATAGGTACTCTATTCATACGTTAGTTTTTATAATCTTCTTATAACGTGTTGGATAGAAGAAAAGCTCATGCCGTCGTATAAAATTAGCTTAAGAGTTTACAAAGGAGCATTCTGCCTAAGTTACTCGGCACTTGACTACTATGCTATATAACTTTGTTTTATATGTTTCTTATATAATTATTTTTACAGTTGCACAGAACAAGCTGCTGCTTCACCAAAAGAAGACGGTTAAATATTTTATTATAATAACTTTCGTTAGTATTATCCACATTGGCATTCCCGAATACCCATGTGAGTGAAACCGGCGTATATAGTAAATAAAACTGTTAAATGTTAATTGACCTTTGGAGATGCAACATTAATTCGCTATTACCTACAACGAGCGACTGCCCTCAGTACATGAGTCATGGTTGGCTCAGTAATACAAATACTACAAAACTAGGCATATATAAGTCACATTAATAATGCAATGTTCATGTCAGTTATATTTTATAACTAATAAGTATTCAATGTCATATTAATTGATCGGACCATTTCACGCGACGTTATAAAAGGTTTCCTTTGTCATGAATATATAGAGGTATAATTAAGGGTTATTTAATAAATACATTCAGCAATGTCATAATTATTACGTCGTTTAGGATCTACAAGAAGTTAGGAGAAGCGTAATATACCGTATTGCTTTTATAATCTCTTACAAATGAGTGGACACCATTGATTAGATTACTTCATAAGCTGGTTTTAATAGATAGGTAGATACAGTGTAATGCGATTAGCTTCTCAGTATATAGCACTGGGAAAACCTTTGAAGGGTACGTTGAAGGTTTTTCCTAGTGTTTTCTTGGAATGTGCCCAATTCTGGTTCTTGCACCCATTTTGTTAATCAGAATCTTCCTGATTACGATTTAGATTGCTGTAAAAGTATATTATGCTCTTCAGAATTATAGTAGGACCTTGTCAGTGGGTACACTTCTACACTATTGAGAATATTACTTTGTATTTTTATTAAACGGAAATATACCATTCGAATTGATTGTAGTCCCATCACATGTTATATACGAGATAATTATACTATTCTAATATGTATAATAGTCTAGGGGATAAATGATTGATTTCTGTAAATAGGTTTTGCAAACACTTTTCCTGATGAGATTTCAATAAAAAAGGAATGTGAGGCTCTCACTCTGTCTATTCCTTTGGGGAATACTGGCGTGATGGAACACAATGATATATCCAGTTCAGTTGTTCTTGTTCATAAAGGAACATGTTGTATAAAAATTGCATAATTGTTTAGATACCTTATCTCGTTTACAACTATCACATTTTATCTAATCAATACATTTTCGGCTAGCAGTGAGTCAGTAAAAAAGCAAAGATCGCTCTTCGAGACTATAATGATAAAAATAAAATCTAAATTAAGCTGTTCCAACATTCGATCTTTAGAGAGGAAAATAACCATAATTGTTAAGTTTTCAATAGATATATAGTTTTTTGAACGACAGCTTGCCAATTGCATCCACCGGTTGCCCGCAATGCTGACAATATCGTCGGTCAAGCAAGCTGTCATTCATCGTGGCGTTCTAAGGGGGAGGCCTTTGTTCAACAGTGGACGTCTTCCGGCTGATGATGATGATGATAATTGATATAGTTTTTTTATAACTAAAGAAAGGAATACCTATTACACGATTAATATAATTGCAATACCTACTGACAGGTCGAAAACAATACACTGCGATGTCATATTTCACATTGTAAATGAATCAATAATGCAAATAGCGAGATCATTATTAAAAGCCCCTTCTTCTATTCGGTAGTTACGTACACAAGCGATGGCCTACACAATTGGCGCTGAATCGAGACTGCCTCAATTGAAAGTTATGACCTTCTCAATCACAGAGTATTAAGCAAATGGGCAGACAGTTAGCGTGCGGGCAACTAGAAATATAAATGCAAAAACTTGCAGCGTCATTCGTCCTTCAGAAATACATTGTAAAACGCGATACCGGTCATTGTCGATTATTCACTTTTCCTTCATTTCTCTGCGCACCTCGCCTGAGTGTTCAACGGAAATGTATACACAATCTCTGCCTAAATTAATGTAGGCAACTATAAGGTCTTTAAGAACCTACCATATTTCATCTTTAAGGATACAACCTACTACGAAAGATTCGTCAAGTACTGATAGAAATCCCTGTGTAGAAATCCCAGGGTAGTCATAGTTGAAATAGTACATAAAATAAATAATAAGGAATCATTAGAAGTTTATTTACCTGTAAATCAGGCTGGTTTTGGAAAGCATCGGCCCAACACTGGATGAGGGAGAGAACCTTTTCTTGTACCACTGTAGGGGGATCGTTTTTAGGCCCAATCAGTTTTACCTGCACAATAAAAAAACAAAATAAATTCAGTGAATAAAATAAATAATAAAAAAAGCTTTTCATTTTCTTATTTTTATTACCAGATAAGAACTACATTAAGTCTTTGTTGGTCGTCTGTGAATGGTCAACATTTAGGTATGTCTACCACTTTATAAAATTCCTATTCAATGTTTTACTCATCTAGACATAAATAATAATATTTAAGTATTCATATCATTAAACTAGTTTAAGTAATATAATATGCACATGTATTCAGTGACACTTACTTTAGCACAAAAACCAGTTAAATGATAATATTCAGGTTGTTTTCTATATGCTTAACGAATAAGGTTAGTTTATAGATCAAACTATTCTTATTTTTATTAACGTGACCAAAGATACATTCAAGTGATAAACAAATGAACAAGGCACTTAAATAAGCATTACTATTATTAATTCTAAGCCATAATAAGAATCAAGTGGAATAAACTTACGACACCAATATAATTATTTATACATCATTTCCCTGTCAATTTAATTCAATAAGATAAACTAGCATAAATATGAATTGAAATAAAATGTGGTGTAGAAGAACCTAGAAGAAGTACCTAGCAATACTTAACATTACATAAAACCCTTGCACAGTTATTAACAACAATAAACAGCAGCATAAGATACCTCACAATCTACCTCTGTCATAACATACATAATATATCACAGTAACTTCTCATGTAACATAGCATTCATATTCATAACATAGCTACAGTAGTTTATGCATTATAATTGGCATATGACTCATGTAAACAAAACACAGGAAAAAAAAGCAATTGTGACAAGGATAATAATGATAGAGAGGATATGCACCAGTTAATGTACCTAATAATGTAAACTTCTCTATATAATATAAATATTTTTACTAAAGAAGGCCTGTTATGTGTACCAGAGACAGACCAAACTAACATAATTCTTAAACTATGTATGGACCCACGCTTATTATTACTCTAAGAGCTCTTGAGTATTAAGGTCCTAATGTAACAGGGGCGGGCCTATTGCCATTAACTGGGCACAAATCTAGACTCCATGCTGCTACTGAGAGTTGTCTAATGGAAAAACCTAGTAACACTTTGCCTGACCCGGGATTCGAGTTCATGCTCAGCAGTCACGCTTAGCAACCACTAGACCAAAGGGGCAGACAGTCAGTATTGAGTATAGTAGAAATGATTAATTATAAAAATACTATAAAGGAATTTCAGTGTTAGCTAGCAAGAATTTAATCTACTTATCCCTAGAGATCTATTAGGTGCATGTACAAATTGTACAATAAGTATATCTATATATGTACTCAAGTAGAGATCAAACTTACAAGCAATGAACATAGTAGTGTGGATCCCATTTGCTCTAAAAGGATGTTGTGTAATTGAAATAATAATATATAATGTAATTAGTTTATTTCTAGATTATTTAACTGAAGACTTTATATCAAGTCAATTAAAACCTTATTGTAAAGGTCTAATTGACATTCAAGAGATAAAATGTATGATTTCCTGACCTATGAAACTTATGTCACATTATGAGTAACTCATAGGTATAGAAAACTAGATTCTAAGTTTATCACTAGTCTGCACCTTCAGTAACTAAGTAAGGAGTATACTGACTACAATAAAGTATGTGTTAGCAGCTCTTATCAGCCATAGGTAGTTTTAATACTCCCATATCAGTGTACAATGACATTAAATGATTTTATGATAAGGCTCAATATATTTGTGTTTGCTTTATTCCATGTTGTGATGAACATTTTTGTGCACTTAAAAATAAACTATGGTATTAAACTTACCAATTCAGATATAAACTCCTTGTTGCATGCCAGGACATGAAAAGACTTCCCACAGTTTTTAACACAGGT
This sequence comes from Abrostola triplasia, assembly GCA_946251915.1. Lineage (NCBI taxonomy): Eukaryota > Metazoa > Arthropoda > Insecta > Lepidoptera > Noctuidae > Abrostola > Abrostola triplasia. The sequence continues at coordinate 8,464,492 of OX276433.1, forward strand.
TTCGAGGACAGTGAGTGTGTACATGACCACTGTGTAATTCTTGCCAGCACTCTGAGTCAACCTCTTTCTAATAGCCTTAATGGCATCTTTTGGCCCATCTGTGCTGCTGTTAATGATATCACATATCTCCATGTTAAGCGCCCAGTTTTCCGACGGTAGTGAGCCATCTGTAGCTTGTTCTGGAACAATTTTTCTTTACGCATATATCACATAACAAAAGGGTCAAAGTAATTAACACTTCTTCAGTAAAATGCAGCGCACATAAATAGTACAGCGCCAACAATATATTGATGGAACTTTCAACAATATTGCCTAACATTGAGGTACCGTGATACCACAACAAAGAGAAATTTGGATTTTCTAGTGCGCAACAAAAAGAAATGGACCATAGGGTACAGTAACTACTTGTATTGAACAGTGATCGAGATTATTAATTGTTTGTGTCCTATTCTTACCTATTTTTTGACCCACCGGCGTAGAAAAAGGATTTCCCACACCAAAGAAAGACATCTTTGGATAATATCAAGTATTTATCAAAATGATTTCACCGATTTCACTTGTCACCAAAAACGCAATTCACAGATTATAAACATATGAGAGCTGTCAAGTGTCGAGACAAACAAAGTTATTATCGTTTAGAAACTACAGCGATAGAGTGTAGACCTATATTTTATAACATAATCGTTGAAAAGATGTTATAAATTATCATAGAAGTTCGATGCTTTTCTGATCTATCAAGAATATTTATTATATATCTTTGTTAATCTTTACTAAAGGTTTAGTTATTTATATAATTATTAAATATTTAATTAAATAATATTGTCTCTTCTTAAATATAGTTTCTAAACGTTATTAAAGTTAAAACGCGGAAAATTTAAATTTTAAAGACTGATTTTTTGACTGATAAATTAATTAAAATACATGTGTGTAATATCATGTAATATAAAGTCTGGGAGAGTGTTTTTATGAGATTAATTTATTATGTATGATTGCATGTGATCTATCAAACTTTTTAATCTACGATGTTGCTGAGCTAGGTAGGTATTTTCATGCTCTATTTTCTTATTAGATATTAGAGAGATATTATTATTTTCTTGTATTTTTAATTTGTTTAATTACTATGATTTTTTTTTTTTAGTTTAATAAAATATTATTTGTTATAAAGTATTTTTTTATTAATATATCCTGAGAATAAATCATACTCCTTAGTAATCTCGTAGCATAGCAACATAACAATCAAAACAGATATTGCTCTTGTTATCCCATAAAGTTAACCTTAAAAATCTAAATATTTAATTTATTTTGCCAACAAATTGCTAAAAATGTCACAGAAGAGATCTCTAAATAGTCTTATCATTCACCCAGATGTGGAACCTGGAGTTATTGACAATGCTATGCTTATAAGCTGTATTCTGGAATACGGTAAATATTCAAACTTTTATGAATATTGCAATACATTACACTTTAGTGTTGCTCATGGTAGGTGCTTTTAGAGACACGAGTACAGACTGGTCTCATTACGATATGGATGATCACTAATTAGCCGATACACTGCGTTTAGCGTAAGTTTATCTTAATCTATGAATATTTTTTACTGCTATGAGCCCCTCGATATTCCACTTATTTATCGAACTGATATACGTAGGTAGGTGTGGAGGAAGGGATGTGGAGTTTCTCCAACGAAAAGGGAAGAACTTCCAACCATGGTGGTATGCCTGGTGGGCCGCGGCGCCCTACTTCTCAACTCGGGCGGCTGTGTATATAGCTAGCGAATGTGATTACTTCGCTAGCGCGCTGCAGGATGCGACGTCATACGTCCTTCGACGTGTATATGTCGCTACATAGGTATAGTTCCCGTCACGTAAGAATAACGTAGACCGTTAACAATTTTTTTGAATTCCGGGCAACCGCTATATCCAAATTGCAAGATGTCGTTCATTGTGGCGTTTTAAGGGGAGGCCTATTTTCAACACTGGGCGTCTTCCGGCTGATGGTGATGACAAACCACAATTATAGCCTAGGGCCATAGGAAGCGAATAAGTATAACGCAGTGCAAACACAGTCGCTCAGTGTTCTTCTTACGAGACGGAAATTATACTTAGGAATATGGGTGCGTAACCAATGGTATTAAGTACTAACATCATTTTTTACTGTTACACTGCGCAGGCCCTACTGAAGAGGCTGGAAGACTATTCGCCGAACAAGGCGTATATCTCGATGAAACTGAAATAGTTCGACTTGAATTCCAGAATATTCTTAGAATCGACCACCTTTGGATGCTAAAATCTCTTACTAAACTAACCTTAGCCCACAACTTGATAGAAAAAATTGAAAACCTAGAACAATTAACTGGGCTTAATGAATTAGATTTGTCGTTTAATAAAATTGAGAAAATAGAGAATTTAGACACCCTCGTCAATTTGGAGGTGTTAACGTTATTTCATAATAAAATTAGAAAGCTGGAAAATTTGGATACGCTAGAAAATCTTCTCATATTCAGCATCGGAGATAATTTGATAGAAGATTACAAGGAGGTCAGTAGGTTTGGCAACACTTATATTAATTCATAAGCTGCAAGTAGTTTAACTAAAATAACATTATTTTAAAAATGCAACGATTGAGACTTTGGGTTATTGACTATTGAACGCCTTACAAAAAGTATTCTGATTTTATGACATGACATGACACACAAAATGTAAGAAAAATGCCGGAGCCATAATATACTTGTCTATATTATCAGAGCAAGGAGTTTTTTATTTTGATAAATTGTATGTATTGTCAGATGGCGTACCTCCGTAAATTTCGTAAGCTACGTTCAGTTAGCTTTAAAGGCAACCCATGCTGCGACGACCCGATGTCCTATCTCTTTCTTAGAGCATCATTGGACAAGGTCACTTATCTCGACTACAAAATCATTTCCGAAGAGGAGAGAGAGGCCGGCAGGGCTAAGTTTAGGTATGGCTTTACAATTTATACATTAAGTTTCACGTATACCTCATCATTATCAACCTGAAGACGTCCACTGTTGAAAAAAGGCTTCCCCCTAAGGAAAGGTTGCCATAATCTCTACGCTTGGCAAGCGGATTGGTCTGGGGTTGGCGGTTTGCACGTATACCTACTGTACCTACATTACATTGTAGTGTTGTATTTAGCTAGTAAGCAAGATCATAGCGGGACTGACTGCCATGAGTGCGTTCTGTCGCCTCGAGGATTAGGAGGTATATTATACTACGATGTACGGTCTACGTTAAACTGACAAAATTTTAAATACGTCCCAAACTATATGGTTGTATATGGGATAGCCATGCTTTAGACCGCTGCGAGCCTATCTTAATCTATAATCATTTACTGGCTTACTACAATTGCGTTTTCCCGTTTTAAAATTTGTTTTTTTTAAGGTAAAAATGTAGTATAATTTTAATTTCTTCAGAGGTATCATCCGAAAGATGGATGAAGCGGACGAAATAGCAGAACAAGAAAGACTGGCTAAAGAAGAATACGATGCCAAGGTGACGTTCTACGCGATGTCGTTCGTGGAGTACCTAAGCGGGCCGGAAATGCTGGACACCATGTTTGAGAAGGACCCTGATGGCACAATACTGCTCAGTTTTGGTGGAGAACTACAAACATATTTTGAGCAGTATGTTTTCTGAATATTACATACATATAGGTATACATAGATGCCGGTTTTACTCAGGTGTATTATTCGGGAATGCCCGATTAACGATTAGTTTTTTTTCACTCGTTCTACAAAAAAAAAACAAAACATCACGCCTGTATTCCCCGAAGGGGTACGCAGAGGTGCGCATATAGTACACCCACATTTCGCCAGTTATGTTTTTCGGTCCCAATGTTATAGGGGGCGAGCCTATTGCCATTAACCGGGCACAAATCCAGACTCCACGCTGCTTCTGAGAATTACCTAACGGAAAAAACCCAGTAACACTTTGCCCGACCCAGGACCTCGTGTTCAGCAGTCGCGCTTAGCAACCAATAGACCAACGAGGCAGGCAAAAATTAAAAGTTGCATCTATACAAGTTGAAGTTACACAATTTTTTTAAAAGGACATATCGCTGGTCACCATAATATGATGCCATAAAATACTGACGGTTTTAAGTCTTATTTTTACATGGAGCGAGTCTCTTCCACCACAAACCAGTTACTGGATCTCTACCCTTAGTAAGACAAGACAACTGGATCATTTAACCCTAGCACTGTCCAGTGTACCACATAATAATGGTATCTACTTAGAGTATAGTCAACGTGTTAAAGCTATGTCGTAATAACAGGTACAGAGAACAATACGTGGAGACAATGGCTGGACTAGTGGAGTTTGCCCAAGCCGCGTACAATGACAGACAAAATGAAATTAAGCTGTTCAAAGACCTTGTGGACACCGCGTTGGCGGACAGCGTCAGTACCAGTAAAGAGTATGTTGCTCAGTTTCTTTAGAACTCTAGATGGTACATTTATGTGAAAAAGCAGGAAAGCACCTATATGTATAATTATGCACTTAACAAATACCTACTAAAAGAAAGTAGGTAGGTACAATGCCCGTTTGCCGACGTCAATTGTTAGCTTTTTGTAATTATTTTTACTTTTGCGTATAGTTATTTGTACTTGATTGTATTAACATTGCCTTACCCAAAGATTTTCTCCTGTTTCTACATGAATTATCACATACCTATTCAATTATATAATAATAAAATGTTAATAAAATTAATTTATCCGAAAAAAGTTCCTTGTATGGCGAGAAATCTATTTACCTACCTAATCTCCAAAATCAGAGTGGTGCAAGATTTCAAATTGAAGAAGAAGCCGATTATAGATGTGGTAAATGACTTGAGCGACAGACTGGCAGCCAAACAGCTGACAGTCGAAACGTTGGAACCATTGTTGGTGGAGCAAGGCGAGCTGTTCCATGAGACGCTGTACAACTTGTGGAAGAGTCTGATGACGATAGAGATGCAACAGTTCGAGCAGTGCGAGGTTTGTTATTAGAGCATATCATCACTGTTAGCCACACATACTCCTATTACGGTAAGTCATTAGTCATTTATAGGTATTCTGTACGCCATCACTATAGTGATGTGCGCCTTTGGCCTCTTCTACGTGTTCGCGACAATTTACGACAGGTGTGGTAGTGCATCGATAATGAATGAAATAAAGTATTTATAATATTAGTGTGATGAAATTCTTTAAAAAAGCCGCTCTACTGCAGACTTCAATAAATAACATAACCCTCCTGGCGCAGTCGGGTAAAAACTAAAGTCTTACTTAGACTATCAGCTGATGATATCAGTTTCCTTCCACCAGGACTCTCGAGTGCAGTTCGCAGTCAACATGACGGAGATGATAACGAAACTTCTGGAAGTTTCTCGAACTGCGTTCGGAGCGTGGCGTGAACATGAGAGCGTGTGGTCGACGAGACAGTTCGAAATCCTCTCCAAGTACCTCGGCAATAAGGTCATGTTAGGAGACGCGTCGCCTGAACTGTTCGAGGTGAGTTGAGAATATAGTTTTTACTTCACTTAAGTTTTTTTATAGAGGATTATTTACTCCCACTTTGTAGCGGATATAAAGGGTCCACGGCTCCTCGCCTTTTATACACCACCCCCTTTATTTAGTCGAAAAGAATTCGCCTACAAACTATTGCGCGCGTTTGTTGGCAGCCTCGAGCCCCTACAAATGGGCCTAGTTTGTCTTTAGATGAATAAACCGTTGCTCCAAGTCTTATTACATTCAGTTTACTACCTTTAGTATCTATTTGAAATCTTAAGACTGGGTTTGCAATAATTTTCCTTTCATACAAAAATTTTCTTCTAGAGCTTAATAAGTAATACTATGTCTGCTACGTTTCTCCAGCATTATACCAAAATTAGTGAAGCTTCTAGTTTAATATTATTTTTGTGGAAAATCCAAGTTTGTTCACACCAGGTGATGATGGATCGCGACATGATGATGAACCTGGTGGCCGCGTCGTCGGACAACCACATGCGGTTCATCGACGCCCGCGAGGACCTGCTCATGACGCGCGCCAACGCCTGGAGGGACGACCTCGTGCAGGGGACCAACGAGTAACACACGTTTATTGTCTTTGCTGATAGTAGCCACGAAAATGGTTAGGTAGAGGTTACAACCATACCGGACAATCGAATAGGCCACCTTGACATAGAATACCTATTGTGATAATTCTGGTCAATTTTGGCGCCATGCACGCCATTAGCTGTACTTATAATTGTTAAAGAAAATACCAAATTTTTTTAGAACGGAACTGGTGGTAGGTAGTAGGTAGGTACTGAACAGATGGGACATGTGGTGCACAGCATGCCCAGGTAAACGTATTATAACGAACAAAAACAAAGTTTTGCTATAGCTTGCTTAATTTATTAATAACTTAAAAGTAAAACTCTTAAATATAACTTTAATATAATATTAATTTTAATTATGTACATACAATAAAGCTAAGGAAAATGATATTATACTGGAAGTAACATTGAATAAAAAATAGTTTTTGCATGCCTGAGCACGCAAAAGCAGACCAATATGGTATAATCGGATATTTTTGGACTTCCCAAGCAACATAATAACCCGCACGACTGTTACAATTATTACCTCATAGTAAACACATAAGTATAAATATACAACTTACAAGGATATTGAGAAAGGAAACTGGTTATTATTGTGTAGGTACCTATGACACATGCGCGTCTTGGTTTTCTAACTGTACATTGTTATTTTCCTGTTTGACAGCACAGCTGCTATCGCAAAGATTGAAACTACGCAGCACACGTCATAGCGAGCCTATTTTTTCTTGAACTTCGCTAAGTTAAATTAAATTAACAATACGAAGGATTTCTTTACCACGGGCCAATTTTTAATTGACTTTAAAATAAGGATGAGTCTTTATTCATTTTTTTTTGTATGGAGGCCAAATCTACTAGGTATTTAAAATGCCCATGTGTGGATATAATAATTATGTTCGTGAACTTTTACTTTTTGCAGATTGAGGACAATAATAAAATTGGCTCCAAAATAGCAAATAAATCGACTTCTAAATAAGATATATTTTGTGTTTTTATATGTTTCTTTGTTGTACCTATATTTTAATGTAAACAGTATTTTAATAATAAATATCTTCCGCAGCAATGAAGTCAAACGCAATCGGGACCGAATTCTGGAAATCAACTATTTCATAGACAACCAGCGTGAGGAGTGGTCCGAAATGTACGTATCACTCACCGATACCCTCGATCCTGATACCGTAGCATTGCTCGGAGATGACTTCTGACCTTCTTAATAAATAATTATTCTAAAATTATCTAACTTTGGTTTTATTCTGGTATCAAAACGTACCAAGTACCCACCTATATTTACTTGTAGGTACCTAAGTATATCGTTTTTCGGAGGTAGTATTTGACTAATTAATTCTTCACAGCTTTTTTTTGTCTCATACTGTTAACGTATTGATCAATCGCGCCTTGGAGTGCTGGATTGGTGATCATGTCAAGAAAGTCCTGTGTAGTTTGTTTGCGATTCTTTTGGAACTCTGTAATGTATTCTTGTCGCAGCGATAGCTTGGTCCCAGCGCGAACAGCCGGCGATATGTTGTCGTACATTTTAATAAAATTTTTGCATTTTTCTACAGCGTCTGCTTTGTCTGCTGCTACTTCATCAATGAGTCCCGCCTAAAACATTTGAAAATAACGACTAAGTACTTGAACCGTTGTTTATCATGCTTAGAGCTACGTGCTCTACAATACAATTTTCTTCTTTTCTTTTTATAAAACGTTGCCCCTAGGAATTTCTCCTGTGTCGTTGGTGAGTTTCACAAACATGAAATATCACATACACAAACACCCAGACTCGGAACATCTATGGTTCGCACAAAATTTTGCCCCAGCGCAGCAGTCCAATAGCTTAGCCACTGCGACAATACATTCCATCGTGGGTAAAAGAAGTCGTATCTACATACCTGCAACGCTCGTTCAGCTGGGAACATGTAGGAACTAGTCAGGGCATACTCCGCGTTCCTAGCACCCATAGTTCTGGTCATAAGATCGGAGATCCATTTGGGTGGTAAGATCCCAATAGCTGTGTCGTTGTATCCGATGGTGGCGTTACCAGTCGTCATAGAGCGGTACTCGCATGCTAAAGCTAAGACACAAGCACCAGCCCCAGTGTAACCCTAAACAAAAGTAATTAGTTAAATTACAAGAAACGTTTTTTTGTACGCATTTGTATTAGATGGAATGGAGGAATGCGCTCCATAGATTCAGAATATGCCATAGGACAAGCAGATTATATATTTTCATGCATGTTGAGGTGTTCTTTAGGTACTTACATTGATTGCAGCTGCAGTAACCATTTTAGTTGAAAACAATTTTAACACAACATTTAATATGCTTTCCTTGAATTGTTCTAATCTTTTTAGTTCTGGTTTGTGAAACTCCATTAGGTCAATGCCTGCTGAGAAAATTGCTGGTGACCCCTGAAAACGTTTACCGCAATAAGTAACACGTATGACATCACTGCTATTAGCCTAATACAGATAATATTGAAGTTTTCAACTTAAAATATAAGAGAGACCAGCTCCGAATAAGAATATTGCAAAGAACCAATTTTCACTGTTGTTCAGTGACAGGGTTCGAAGTTCGAACCCCGTACGGGACAATGTTTTTCCACTATTTTTAGTATCATAACCTAACGAAAAACAATATTTTTGATAGTCTGCGCCACCTGATACAAGTAGGTAGGTACTTTATACATGACTCCCAAATATACAAACACAAGACTCACCGAGGTTAAAATCAAGCCTTTGCATTTATTTTTCTCCGCTTCACAGATTGAGTTGTGAACTGCGTCCAATACATCCTTATTGAGGCTATTTACTGGAGCTCGTTGCAGCTGCACTGTAGCAATACCTTCATTATCCACAGACAACTCCACCAAAGACTTCACTTGAGCTGATGACATGAGTCTCAGACTCGTCGCGGGCCTTACAACATTGTTTGACACTTTTAGCAGAAACATATTGTTATATTGTCGGTGATGTCGAATGATATTTAAAAAATGTATAGATGTAGAAGTACTTTTCTATTGTATGAATACCACTAGATATGCTAAGCGATTCGATTATAAACTTTATATAACATACGTCCCTCTACGTTGCTCTCTTTACTACATCTCATATAGACGGTAGGATGAAGCTGTTTTTAAAGCCTAAACACATTTATCCTTGTTTACATTTTCATCTCATTTATGAAGCATTACATCCTTTACAATTTTATAACGGAAAACACGTTAACTGTATTCGTGTTGTAAATTCGTAGCGGGAAAAACGTTAAATTGCAAAGTTGATTTCCTCTGAGAACAAGGAAGTCATCCAAATTATGATAATTATGGTATTAACGACAGACAAGTAAACAGGGACTTGGGTGACAAACAGACCATTGGATACAGTCATCTTGGGTAATTTTAGACCACTTTATTTAGGTACCTACTTGATTTTTATTACAAGTTTTTATCTAACTTGCAATGTTTGTATGTATTATGTGAGTTTGTTTAAGAGAAATGAAAATTTGCATACATATGTGGTACGGTGACAATACCAATTATTATGGCCCATTTAAGCTGGTCTGATGATGGAGTCGAAGGTGGTCATAGGAACACTGTTATGAAATGACGCAACCCCATCGTGTTCGGGCTTGTTTATTCGTCTTTACAAGTACTTTGAGCCTAGCTGATTTTAAAGCTTGGGTTTAAAAATATATTTTTAGCATAAACTTATTTCTATATTTATTTAAATTAAGAAAAGTAAGAGGCATATTACGATTAAATATAATTTTATTTACTTAATTCGATCCTAAAATAATTACCGGTCTAATGTTAGGTACCTACACCGAATTTAGGGTAACTATAACAGCCTGTTATTATTAAATACTGCATGTAGTCTGTTTGTATTACGAATGGGTTCGTAAATTTCTTACTTAATCATGCAAAAACAGCTAAACAGATTTAGATAAAATTAGGTTTGAATTTTCCCGGTAATAAATGACAAGGATTTATAACAACTGTTAACAATATTAGATAGTTTAAAAGTCACTACTAATGAGTCTCAGATCCAGTGGTTTTTAATGTAACTTTGAATCACATCACACCATATCAGCGTATTGCAGTACACTGGATGTAGGCTTCCCCCAGAGCACGACGTAAGACCCGCTCTCCCGTTTTACCGCCATCTTATCACAACTAGCTTTGCGTATTTCCCTTTCCGTGTTCAACTGGCGACATCGGTCTCGCGAAATCCACACGCTTTTGTTTTACTACGGAATTCTACGAGCCCGTGTTCAATTCGCGTCAACTGAGCACGCCTTTGTGATCAAGTGGCGCTGGGTAAGGTTTAACAAAATCGTGTGCAGTTGAACACTTTGTACATAGTGTTTATATGCAATGTGGTCCTATGTTCAAATAGTAGGCTAGCGTTACACAAAATGTCCGTGTCCTATTTTCAAGTGTGGATGAAAAAAAATCCAAATAAATAATTCATACTTTATTTACTTACATCATAATAAGATTGATTAGAAAAACAATACGACATTCAACAAACAAAACTTTAATAGGTATATAACAATAATTTTGTGTATATATTTAGTAATTTGATTTACTTAGCAGCCTTTTTTTTCAATGATTGTATATACATTTCTAGGGATTTCTGCACTTTCGGGTGGCCGACAAACATAAGGAACTCCTGTTTGTCTTGCTCCCTGTTGTCCATCATCCACCTGAGCGGTGCTTCTCTTATCTTCTGTTTGGTCAGCGAACGCGCTAGAGGTGGGATTCTATCGAACTTCTTCATGAATTGCTTACATTTAGCTACACAGTCCGCTTTGTCTGTTCCAGTTTCGTCGATGAGACCAACCTGTAATATACAAGATTTGTTAAATGTATAATAAGCCTGATTAGCGCAGGGGCTAAGCGATTGGACTGCTGCGCTAAGGGTTGCGGGTTCGATTCCCGCACGGGGCAAAACTTTGTGCGAACCACAGATGTTTGTCCCGAGTCTGGGTGTTTGTGTATGTGATGTTTCATGTTTGTGAAACGCACCCACGACACAGGAGAAATTCCTAGTGTGGGGCGACATTTAAAAAAATAATAATAATGACCAGTGAATGAAACGAAAGACCTTAGCCAAGATAGTAATTAGCAAATGGAAATAAATGGTGTCTATCGGCTGTCCTCTGTTTAATGGTGACTTTATATATTATTTAATTGGTTATTGTACCATTTTAAATAAAACAGTGATCACTGTTCACCATTAGCGTAATTATAAGTATTGAAGCAAACCCAATTCGGGGTTTGGATTATTCAGAGACGATACGAGGAGTCTAGACTGATGTGGCATAATCGATACAGGGTGTTGTTTTAGTTATGTCATGCGATAAACATTACCTATTCCTGATATAATGTAGACCCTTGCAAAAATAATTTAAATTTAACTAAGCATACATAATCAGGTAATTCAAAATCACATACCTACATAGTTAATTACATTTGCTATCTTCCTGTTCAGTCACATAATGCCTATTTTAGTGTTTCCTGTATCTATAACAGTTGTATAAACAAACAATAATAACAAAAGGTTTTAATTAGAAACAGAACGTGAATATGTAAGTATAATACCTTCAAGGCTTCTTCAACGGAGAACATCTTAGCAGTGGTAAGTGCCAGCTCGGCTTGCCTCTGCGGTATGGTGTTAACCATGGTATGCATGAACCAGTTAGGCGCGACGATGCCAAGAGCTGTCTCGTTGAGCCCGATGCTGTATTTACCGTTCATCATGACTCGGTACTCGCAGGACATTGATAGGAGACACCCACCAGCTGGGGCATGGCCCTAGGATGTAACAAAAACACGTTATACATTTGTATTAAATAAAATATAACATCAACACTTTAATTTTGTATTAAAAATACATAGAATCAGTACTACTTATAATATGCATACTATTTTAGACTATGAACATTTCATTACAGGTCTAGAAATGTTAATATATGTATGAACATTGGCCATCTAATTAATCAATAAAGAAATTCCAACAAAAAGATATGTTGGTAGCCAGCAATCGTAGTAGGTACCTATTTTATTTTTTATTGACTTAAGAATATTTACACTTACGCTTGAAATCCAAGACCAGCATGTAAAAGCAATCAGTTTTAAATTAAATGATACTATTCATATTAAAACCTATTTACATTAAATGGCAAAAAAAAACTAACTAACTGTTTTATACATGCAAAATTATAATAATGGTATATTACTAATTTAATATTTGTAACACAGCCAAATATTTGATTAGTAACTAACCTACCTACTTAAATAATAATTTGATTAAATGCTTTATCTAGCAATTGGAATACCTATGTTCCTTGCATTTTGAAATTGTATGTTGTAAACCTAGTCTCACAATGACTAGAAATACAATTTACAAATCCTAGCTCTACATACATTGATGGCAGCAGCGGTAATAAAGTTGGATCCAAAGAGTTTGATCCAAACTTCTTGGAGAGTTGACCAGAATGTTTCTACTCGCTTCATATCAGGTTTGTACATCTCCATAATGTCCAGGCCAGCGGAGAAAACTGTCGGAGAAGCCTGAAAGGGAAAAGTAGCAATGAGTAACCACAAATATGTTACGCATAACATTATTATCATTCTACCAACTGCATGCAAAGATCAGTATGGAAAACTGTACTATTAGTAAATAATACAAACAGTGAATAGTGAAAATTTGTTAAAGTTTAAATGTCTATAACAGTAATACTTATTCTTACTTAATTCATTTTAACTGGTGTGTCAAATGAGGTTTTCAATATCTTTGCTTTAACCTAAATAGGAAATATCTAGGTGATCCAAATAAATCAAGAAAAAAACAAAATGAATATTCTAATATTCAAGCTTTACACAAGAATTAATAAGAATTTTCATTATGAATTTATTTTAGGATATAGTATAAATGTGTGATTTATTTTAAGCTATAACAAACAAATAGGCCAGTAAGTAGTAGCATCACTGTCAGAGATGAATCTTGGTAGTTATCATCATAACTGAATGTTAATCAGTTATTAAATATGAATCCCGTGACAAATTGACATATACAATTAATAAAATGGTAGATTTAAGCTCATAGTTGCTATTAGTTACAAATATAATCCTGGGCTTTAGTTATCCATACATTGAAATTAATTTTCATAAGATCTCATCTTAAAAGTTTAGCAATTCATAAATATTAAAATTAATCACACTATACTTAATATTCCCTTGTATTTTGAAAGTCATTATCATAGGCTGATTAACAAGAACAATGAGTAAACAATCACCATAATGAGCAAACCTGTTCCCTGTTGTAAGTTGGATGGTGCAATGAAATAAAATCACTCTTATAGGGACACTAAATAACCAAAAATAAGAAAAGTTCTGGTGTTTTATGATTAGAGCTTAACAAGTAGGCATAGTCGTAATTTTACTATAACTTCCTATTGTTGCTCCTAAACTTTATTATTTACTTGCTAAAATGAATACTTTTAGAGATATTAAATAAATAATTAATTTTAAATAAATGATAAATTGATATCTTACGGATGTTAAGACCATTCCTTTGCATTTGTTGTTTGCTACTTCATCTAATGCTTTATCCATTTCTTGAAGAAGTTCCAAGTTTAAACTGTTGACTGGCAACCTTTGCATTGTAACTGTGGCAATTCCATCGCCATCCACAGCCGTATCCACTAAAGGGCCTGAGCTGGACATAGCCCTAATACTTGGCACAACTCTCTTGGCATGGCCAAAAACTTGTCTTAGAGGAAACATTCTGAAAATTGTATATTATACTTATAATAATTCACGGAAGTTAACTTTGTAATTACGCCTATACTCTAGAAGCAAGTATAGTACAGCTTAAGAACACATCAATACAAGTGATACTAACGTATAAAAATGTATAAGAACAAGTTAATACCTAACGTTAATTAATAACTTTTAATCGTACAGTAGTTCCACTTGTTCGTCGAACTTTGGACTTGCCCCTGTCAGCAGAGTTAGTTTGTTTATAAGTAGTTGTCAGTTGTATAACTGATAGCGTTACTGTATATGTAAAGGGTATGTATAATATTGGATGCGATAGGTCGACAACTCGACATGGCAATTTTCTAGTGATGTGGCGTCACGTACCCGGTACCAGGTAGTTCATATCGATATTTTTTTTGTCGTGGTACAAAATAAGAGTAAAATGAATGAAACATAATTTAATTATATAGAATAAAGTTGTGAATTATTTTGCATGTTATAGTAAATATTATCACTTACTCTTTCATGTTTTACAAAGACAATAGTGTAATATGGGAACGGCTGAGTATACTGCAGTTATCTATACTTATAATAAATAAAAAATAAAAAGCTTTATCATATATTATTATATCGTCAGTTATACTTTGGGACCTGACTCGACAGTGGCGCCAACTGGTGAGCAAAAAAACGGTAGCTCCCATTGCGATTAACCTGTATAATATCTATTATCCGTAGACGTAGATACTATCAATTAAAGCAAGTTTGTTATCATTGCTTTCCTAAGATGTTTTGTTAAGCTATTATGAGCAAAAACTCAAAATTAAAAAAGAATTTCGCGGTTATTGACGGCGCATCCCCTTAAGCTCAATATATAGAATCTATTTTCAATGGTTTGGTTATAATAAAACAATCAAAACCTTTAACGATATAATAAAATTATGTATAATTATTAAGGGTTTTAGATTTACTTAGCAGCTTTTTGTTTTTCATTGATTGTATATACATTTCTATGGATTTTTGTACTTCCGGTTGGCCAATAAACATAACGAATTCTTGTTTGTCTTGCTCCCTGTTGTCTATCATCCATTTGAGTGGTGCTCCTCTTATCTTCTGTTTGGTCAGCGAACGCGCTAGAGGTGGGATTCTATCGAACTTCTGAATGAATTGCTTACATTTAGCTACACAATCCGCTTTGTCGGTTCCTATTTCGTCAATGAGACCAACCTGTAAATTTACAATAAGGATTCTTTGCTATATTTTATTTCCATTAGTTTGATTTGTTAACTTGACCCTAATCTAAAATAATATCGCTTATTTATTATATTACGATTATGTGCGGAGTGATTATACCTATATAATCAATATTAGAGGAGTTAACCAGAATAATTCTAAAATAATTAGAATAAAGGGTATTTCCGTTTTTAGTTGTGTCAGTGGCGTTACTATGTTGAATGCTCTGTTTGTAAAATTATTGCATTTGCCCTATTTTTGTTTAGTCACACGTAACGCTTAAATAAGTTCTATAAATTAATATATTAAGATCTAGAAATATCTTAATAACCAAATATTATTAAGTAACTAGATAAACACCTCCAAAGCTTCTTCAACGGAGAACATCTTACTGGTGGTAAGCGCCAACTCAGCTTGCCTCTGTGGTAGTGTGTTAAGCATGGTATCCATAAACCACTTGGGTGGGACGATGCCAAGAGCCGTGTCGTTCAGTCCGATGGTATATTTACCGCTCATCATGAGTCGGTACTCGCAGGACATTGACAGGAAACAGGCGCCGGCTGGAGCATGGCCCTAAGAATGACAATAATGTAATACATTTGTTTATTAAAGACTACCGACCAAAACCATCATACGAATCGAGAAGAGTTTTTTTGGTGCATACGTCAGTCTGTTAGTTAACGTCAGCTGCGGTGCTGTAAGAATACTACTTTTATTATTTTTGTTCAAACTACGCCCTAAAGGGCTCAGGGCATGCCAGAAGCAAGAACGTTTTTCCGTAGCATCATGGATAAGTACCCTGTCGCTAGGGAGTGGAACGTGTAAGTTATGCCGAGTTCCGTCCGGCTTCCGCTATGTGGCGCGCTAAGGGCATTGTTGTAGTACAGATGTGAGCGCAACACACTTTTTTGGGGTTATGGAAATCCTCAGTATAGCCGACTATTCGGCAGTATTTAGTAGTCGGCAAAACTCATAGATAAAGCTCTATTCTACATACATTAATGGCCGCAGCGGTGATAAAGTTGGATCCAAAGAGCTTGATCCACACTTCTTGAAGAGTTGTCCGTAATGTTATTAATCGTTTCATATCAGGTTTGTACATCTCCATAAGGTCCAAACCAGCAGAGAACACTGTTGAAGAAGCCTGAAAATGAGTTTTGTCAATCGATTATAAAAAATAAACGAACAGCAGCATACTCAATCATTTCATACGTGATAGCCCTCATTATGGTTGTCATTGAATACAAAATAAATATAAGCCTGAATCAGTTATTGTATAGGTTTATATTTATTTTGGCTTAGGCTTTAGTTATCCATAAAAAGAAATTGGTTTTGTTACGAATCAAATCTCAACATTGTTTTATTTAGAAACTAGATAGTTACTTATAATGTAAGTAAATACCTAAGGCAAACTGTAATTTATTGATACCTATTCACAAAAAATATCCATTCACAATTTAATAATTAATCACTCTGCAATTAATTTTACCGTTCAATGTTGTCACGAACTATAAGTTATTTATCACTTTATTGGGTAAAGATAATAAAAACATAAAGTCGCTTAGCTACATTATTTATCAACCAAAAATATTTTGTTTAAATCGGTAAAAAAAATAATACATACAGACGAACATAGCAGTTTCTTTTTGAAGTCGGTTAATAAGAAATGCTGTTGTGTTTTATGATTAAACTATTAGAAGTAGGTATAATTATAGTCTTTATATGCGGAGTTTTCTTTTGAATTGCATTTAATAATCACACTTATAAATTAAATACGTTCTTACGGATGTTAAGACCATTCCCTTGCAATTTTTTGCTACATCATCTAATGCTTTATCCATTTCTTGAAGAAGTTCCAAGTTTATACTGTTGACTGGCATCCTTTGCATTGTAACTGTAGCTATTCCATCGCCATCCACTGCAGTATCCACTAAAGGGCCTGAGCTGGACATAGCCCTAAAACTTGGCACAACTCTCTTGGCATGGCCTAAAACTTGTCTAAGAGGAAACATTCTGAAATTTAAATGTTATTCTTAATTGTATTTATAATTCACTGAAGTTATATTTGCGATTATGCACACGGAAATACAGGAAAGTAGTAGCCCGGTAGGTAAGTCATTCTAACGTACCTTGAATATATATAAACAAACGGTGTCGAAATTTGGATTTGCCTCCAAATACTTCTTCTTGTACCTTGCACTATAGATATAGCAAGTTTATCAATAAGAGATAATGTTATATGATAAGTTACTGATTACTTTTTCTGAAGAATAATAACAAACAAAAGCAGTTTTATCCATTAACGAAAGTAGACCTAGGGTCCTCTTACCGCCTACAATTTTGCATCAAATATTTTGTATGAATGTAACACACCCTAAGGGGGTGGACACATGTCTACGGTACGGCACCTCCACCGTGAAACGGTACGTTACTGTACGTTGACGTCGGCAGTTGATGCGAAAAGGTTCTAATTACTATCTTTTCTTTAAATCAAAGGGTTTTATTTATTCGTCGCCATAGCAATAATAGAAGAAGAATACGTCTTTCGCAGTCCATATCTAGACAAAATTACAATTTCGAGTACACGTCTGAACCGATGCTTGCCGCCGTGAGCCGGCGCGGTGCACCGTTCATGGTACCGTGTGGCACCACGTCGTACCGTTTCACGGTGGCGGCGCGGCGCCGCCGCGCCGTAGTGTTGGATTTACACCCTTACCCATGACAATATTATTATCTTTTTACTTCCGCTTAGCTAACCTTTTGAAGTTTTGACCTCGGAACACAATTACTTTGAATTTGAATGCAATAATATAAAACCTTTTAAAGTTTTTTAGGTAAAATAATAAAAAGTTTACCCATTTTCTTAGCTGCTTATTTGTATTTCTTTTTTGGTTTGTTCGATGTTCTACTAAAAGGGTGAGATTGATTATCGCGAAGCCTATACCGCTGGAGCTAGAATGTTGTGATTTTGGCAGTAGAGACGCCTTATATCCATCCTTGTAGTCAATAATTACAAAACTTATTTAACTTATTTAAAAAACCATAGGCTTAAAAGTAATTTTTAAAATCTTATATTACCTTTATCAATGACGGTGTTGCTAGTTGCAAATCTGCCCTGTTCGTGTCAAAGTGACTTGACATTTTGTCTTGACAACGTCAGGTGTCTGTCATAACTGGTGTCAAATACGCCGTCAACAAAGGCATTTTTACTTATTTCTCGAACACAAAAAGTATTAAATTAATCGAAGATTAGAAGTTAAGCTCAATATGTAGGAAGATAAAAACTAACATTAATGTTCACTGTTTTTACGCGTGAAAACAAAATGTCGTTGGAACAAACGGCTTGCGACGGTAAGTCAAATGGTTAAAGTTTTAAATATTATTTAGTATCACACTTTACATCATGTTTAAGACGTTTTTGTGCGATGATTAGTGAGGTACTTATAAGATTAAACAGGGAATATGTTTTCGCCCATTGTTAATTATCTATAGCATACTTTGCTATTGAACTTTTCAGTGGTAATTCGATTTACTATTGGTATTTCAGATTTAAAAGCTTTCGAGCGTCGTCTGACTGAAGTCATAGGATGCCTGCAGCCTGCGACTATGAGGTGGAGAAGTAAGTTAGATATTAAGTTGACACTACCATGATATATTGATGTTATATGTTCAGTAGTAACAGTCAAAGCCAACTTGACTAAGGAATAATAAACAGTACCTCCAAGATGGTACTTTATTAGTTTTTACATGAAAGAGTTACAAACATCCATCCATACACACTTTAGCATCTATAATTTTAGTAGGGATTCCGATTGAAGCCTAGTCATGCTATATAAATGTTGCACTTGTATTTCAGTCCTGCTGACAGTGGTGTCTGTGTGTACAGCAATAGCTGCATACCATTGGCTGATGGACCCACTCACTCCAGTTGTCTCTCTCACACAGTCTCTCTGGAACCATCCTTTCTTTGCGTTTACCTCAACATTTCTAGGTGAGTTATTGTTATTGATTTCAGCGGGTGTAGATATATGAAAATAGGGTAGCAAAACGCAATGGGTAGTAGGTAAATACAATTTTTTATTTATCTACCCGTTTATAAATAACTGTTTAGACACCGTGCATCATTCTAAGTAGTTTAATTATTTTTGTTTAAGATTACATAATATGTGTAATTTACTGCAGCCGTGCTATTTAAAGTTAACTAAGAAATCTGTCTACTTGTAAAGTATTGTTAATTGAATACATTTTCCAACTTTGATATGAGGTAACCAATGTGTGAAATTTCAAGTCAAAAAATATACTGTTATATAATTGTGCAGTGCTGCTGTTCATGATGGGAGTGCACAGGAAGGTGGTAGCGCCTAGCATCATCACGGCGCGCACGCGCTCTGTGCTCAACGACTTCAACATGTCCTGCGACGACACCGGCAAGCTGATCCTCAAGCCGCGGCCGGCCAACACCTAGCACACCAATGTACATATTTTCTAAGTTAAGAATAAATTGTTTGATTGTTCCCTCGCCTTTCTTTTCAAAATAAAACAACAGTGTACAAGAATCTATCCAAGTTTGTTTATTACTTATAACTTTGGTGTGTTTATTATATACAATAAATAAATGATAACTAAGAAAAATAGGTCTATCATACAAAACCACCTTAAACAATAACAAAGTGTTGCAGTTTAAATAATACACACAACAATCATCATAACTATGTAGTATATATTGCATTTATATAATTTTTTACTAGAAGAATTTACTAAAGATTTGGCTAAAGTGTTAACAAATGCCAGTAATATAATAAATTCTGAGTAATTACACAATGCAAGTAAATAATTGGTATAACGTAAGATATTCTGTGAAACAGCTTCATAATCTCCACTACTCACAAACATCCATAGTGGCCACAGAGAGGCCCTTTCTATATTTTACTTTCTACGATCATAAGCAATCCATAGATTTAGTTTCGCTCAACTAGACACTACTTACTTTGCTCAAAGTATGCTTAGACTCAACATGGAGTGATTGGAATTACATAATATTATAATATTGGAATAATTTTAACTTATTGATTATAAAAAAATATTGTATAAAATTTATTTAATTTGGGCAGTGTTAATTTAGGGAACGATAATTATTTACTTCGAACATCAATTCCTCACAGTAAATGCAATTCGGAGTGCACACCTGAGTCAACCTTCACCCTTGCAAGCAACAGTCGCAATTACATGATAATAATATTCAACAAGGATACTATATTAATATAATATTAATAACTATTATAACGTATTGTGCTGACTGTGCAAGTAATGTAACTAACCATCCTAAGGTAATAATTTTATTAAATACTAAGATACTATACACGAAAGACAAGTGTTTGTGCTTACGATTACCGACAGCTATGTTTTATATTATAAATAGTAAAGGATTAACAGAATTATTATCATCTTGAAACTTACATAACACTAAAGCTTACCACACTCCACTGAATGTACCGTCATTAACGTGTTAACATTGAATACATGTGGTGTTAGTACTCTATCTATAGGGTTATGAATCTGAAGATACGTTTATTGCAGTGCGGTCTACTAAATAGCAAAAACGACATCATTTAGGTACAACCAAGGAGTAGTAAGAATTCAAAGTGATAACATTGCAACTGGCTACAATCGCCTATTGTAATCGCTGACGCGACGATCGTCCAATGATAGACGCTCCCTTAGCCAGGTGTGCGCGTCACACGTGACACACGCTCTCTTCTAGTCGTATCATGTATGAGCACTCCGTTACTTACTACCTCCTTTATAAATTCACATGACTACAATATATCCTCGCCAGTGTATACTAAAGTAAATTCTATTTATTTATGCGCTATGATATCCCAGAGTCGACTGAAACACTAATTTCAATCGGACCAATTAAGTTGAGATCCTATTACCAAGTAGAATTAAATAAACATTCAAAGATTGTTTTTGAGCGTTATCAGCGGCTTTAAATATAATTAAAAAATATAGTAATCTCATATCCGAGCGCCCCGTGTAGCGAACTAGACGAACTAGGAGAACGTTCGGATTGTAAATACTTGTAAACTTGTAAATAAACAGTACATGCTTCGTTATACTTATATTTGAGTTTATACATCATTAGTGAAACATTTATATCATACCTATAAATTCAATTTAAAATTATTATGTTAGTAACATCAAGGCAGTGGTACATGCATAAATTCAACATTGTTAACACGACATACTTAACATTTTATAATAATTTTAGAAAAGGCATTGAAATTACTCATATTAGCTAGGTATACTTACGCCTTTTGACTTTCATTCTATAAGGCATAGTTTCTTGTCAATAATACATTTCTGGTTTCTTAATTAAAAGAAATGGAACTGTACGAACGGGAAATGCAATTTAATAATTGCGAGATTAGTTAATATCTCAGTCTTAAAGTAATAATTATGTCGCAAGAAACATGTTGTGAGCGAAATAAGTAGATAGTAATTAACATTTGTGAATAAATCTTTGGAACCGAATACCAACGCATATAAACCTCCCAGTTTGGGATATGCGTAACAATATAATTTGTGCTATATAAAATTTACAATATCTATTAATACCATCCAACACTGGGATAATAAAGTCAAAGTATGTATATTCCTATTACTCGTTCCACCTAAGTATCCATGTTCACGCCTTAGTATTACGAAATTAAAAGTTAGCAATTACGTAATACTATAATATAATAAAACAATAAATTGACACTATAAGGTGTTAACATTCAGCTGTAGTTACTTAGGTGCAGTATAATAAAGGATATACCACTTAAAAACTCGCCTATCAATAACAATTCATACTCCTGAATAAAATGCACAGTAAATTGTGTGGTAACCAATTAATATGACCCAAGGCAGTTTTATACATTAGGATAAAATGTAAATAATACTTGATCAATTACGTTACACATTAGAGGTGTCTAAGCCTTCCTATGATAGTTTTATAAAAGCTAACTTACACTGACAAATATAGTTCTGTTGTGACGTAGAGGTTCCAATGAAACCTTGCACGAATGTGGGTGTGTAGGGATAGCTTCTCAAGAAATCTCCTAAATATGATGCTTTTGAAGCTCGCTAACTATTCAACGTAAGAAAAATATTATTTAGAGTTTATAATATATTTTTCTTTACACACTTTTTCCCGAAATTCACTCTTGAAATTAGTAAAACAATTTTTTAATTCAGTAACGATAAATACACAGGATTTTTACAAATTTTGTTCACCCGCAGGAATCAATAGTTAACATAATAAATCTAGGCAACATGTAGTTCTCTCATCACAGAAGGGCACTTACTTTTATCAGCTTGTGACATACTCGTTTGGATTTTATTAACAACTGCGTCGTCAGTTTTATCATTAGTATAGTCACCCTTATCTATAGGTATATTAAAAACCTTATTAATTTCACTTATAATAAATAGTATCGTTAAATTGTAGCCTATGGTCAATCGAATTGTATGATGAGAGAATGTTATACGTATACTACAATGGAGAAGTACCGCTAAGGAGCAAAATAAACGCGTGCCAACGAGATATCCCCACAGGTAATTATTGTCGCATTATTCTCCACAGCAACATGCAAGGCTCGAGTGTTGACCTCACGCCGCCAACAGAGTCCTGATATTCTTCGGTGTCGACTGGTGGTTCAAATGCTTCGTCGTATACCTGAGGGCGTTGAGGAGTGGTTCCGCTTTCGTCGGCGGCTGCTGTTGGAGGAACTTGACGCAACCCTTCACGTCGACCGACGAGGAGCGGCAGAAGGCACCGGACGGGTGGACCCAGTCGTACAAGATGATGAGGCCCACCATCACACGGAGGACCAACAGTGAAGTCTCCTCACGACTGAACTGGGCGACGAGTTTTCTGGAAAATAACAAGATTTATGTTAACGGTACAGTTATTAATAAACTTTAGAACGTCGCATAAACGTCGTGCTACATAAATAATATGAAACTGGAAACCCAGTTCTGTTAAAATATGTTAATGTTGCGTCCTAATTTACAAAATAAGTTCCAGAATTACGTTATTATTTTGCTTTGATACGGGTACAAGTAAGTAAATAAATAAAGTTGGTACACGTTTGTTTTGGGTCACATGTGTTATGTTTACTGGATTTACGACACAATAAAACTATGTAGGAGTTGCGCTGCCTCCGTCGCCTGCCGTGGATTCGGGTCGCGCCGCCCACGGCCGTCCAGGTCCCGTACACTGCACACGAGACAGCACACTAAACTGTACATTTGTGAATGTTGCTTCTGCCTGTATTTGTGCACCACGGAAGTGATTGCTCATTATAAAACATTACAATGATTACTGTTTATGTTAGACACGTTTAGGCGTGGTAGAGAATTACATACTTATTACTCATCAAAAGTTGATTTACAAGACATAGTGCAGTTATGCAATTTTAAAATATTTTTGTAGGCATTCTGTCATAATAGGTATGGGACATAGATTCATGGTAAGGTGTAACCGTTTAAGGTGACATATTGATTGGCTTCATGGCAATTGGCTCAATCAATAGCAGCTAAACCTTGCTGTATAATAATGCTCTACTATTTGCCATTTCTATCAGACATAAATTTGTATCGTGTCTTGAAATTTAATCCAACCGTCCGTGAGGCAAGCAGTTAAAGATATTAAGACATAAATCAACAGAATTAATCTCGTTGGATATTCGAATAATTTAAACAGTTTCGATTGTTGTTGGATAGTAAACAGATGGTTAATCAAGTTTTCTATAACGTGATGGTATTTAAGGGCAGGGTGTTGGAAGGAGCCATGTTGCCTAAATTTGATTGTGCTTAAGCGTAAATCAAATACAGATACAATTGTAATTTATCTTTAGACATCTACGCATTGATGTATTTTATCACTAAAATACATCATGAAGAAACTAATCACAATACTCTTAAGTGTGTAATTCCCTGAGGAAATATGGATCCCACAAAAGATTCTATGTAACGCACATCTGTGACACATTGAGTGTGATTAATAAGAAAAATCTTAAACAAGGAAAAAGGTCCATCAATGTTGCTCATGGTCGGAAAGATTGAGAAATGTTTATTCCAAGAACTCTAGTAATTTAAATAGCTTGAATATCCTGCGACCTTCGTTCAAGCAGGATCGTGCAGAGCTGCTGACTTTAGATTTGCAATTAGATGATACAAACCAGATCTAGCTTTCTATTGCTCTGCTTTCTGTAACGCTCTTAGCGGAGATTCAAACTTCATTACAAGATGGCATTAGCTCTACTGTTGCTCTTGAAATGGCTTTTGTTAAAAGTCCGGGTAAACTGTCTACCTACGTACCTGTCTAATGAAAATAGGGTTAGCTATACAACAAGCCTAAACATGGATACCTATCGTTACGTCTCATTGAAAGTTTCGATGACAAATTGATGCCCATAAAGATGAAACAACCGCCATTAATTATGATTCGTGTCACGTTGGTGTTGTCACTTTCAGTGAATTAGCTACGTCTGGTTCTTTAGGCTAACGACTTTGTAGCTAATAAATAATAAGTTATTGTCAGCTTTTGTCTACCAACTGGATATTGGTACATTCTCTCTACTGCTTAGTTCTTTGCATCTTCATATTCTCAGCTATTCAGATTCTCGTAATTATCGACCAATATGCTAGTTCCCCATACTTATCCCCGTTGTTTGATTTGTTGCAAACCTATTATAAGCCATTTATTAACCTTCAAATTGTTTAAAAGTGACAAGTTTAGTTTTACTTAAAGGAAATTATAGTGACCATAAAAGAAATTGTCATTCCACTGGGTATACAATATATTAGATAGTTACTTATTTGTTTGCGTTCATACATCGTGTATAGTTAACGAGGGTTTCTATCAGTCTGTATTGAAAAATTATTATTTCTATGTTGTATAACAGTTATTATTGTAACCAATGTTTGTTTACAAAGACAGCTCGGCTTACAATAGAATTGGGTGCATTAATGTTTCATCACCGTCTAACAATGCTGTCATAATGATTGTACTTAATGATAATATCCTTCTTGATATGATCGTATCCTAGTTAGGAATACGTGTACATTTTATCAATGACTATACGCGCTAATGCCAAAAAACATCCGCATTTTTATTAATCATACAAATAATGACTCCTTTTTTGTAAGATAAGAAGTAATTTGAAGATTGTTTAAACACGACAGTAGCACAACACGACAAAACTACTAGGATACTAAAGGAGTCGAGTCTTTATTTGTATAAATACTTCAGTAGTGTTGATGGACAATGGAATGCTATATGACAAAAAAAAGGTCTAAATCCAGTACTAAGATTTTCACCCTTGCTTATATCTGTCTATTACCGTACAGTCACAATCGACAGAAGGGAATATTATTATGACCACCAATTACAATGAATTTTTGTTAACAATTGACAAATGCACTTCATAATATTATTGATGTTATTGCGCGTCGAGAAATAGTGTAGTTGTCAATAGCATATACGAAAGGATTGGGAGAACAATACTTTGTCGGTACAATGCGGTTCAGATTACGTGAACTAGTTGTCAATAATGCACGCAATATCGATGTTGCATATGGCACGGAAACGGTCACTTGGGGCCAATCGATGCGAGGTACAGCACGAAATTATGCGGCCGACGCGCTCGCTCGCATCACATTGATAAGGAAATGCAAGGGAGGAAACCGTTATCTGTAGTTTAATTAAACTCGTATGCTTTCCCGTTAGACCGCGTAAACAAATAAACGTTGGAACGTTATAGGAACGTGAATAACTCAGAATAATCTGTACAAATGTTTAGTCTGAAGTTCAGAACTATGTAAACAAGCCAATCCGTAACCCAAACAAGACAAAATACTTCACATTGAGTAAGGAAATAGTAATAAAAGCGGACGAAACGCGTAGGAGGTCGTTACGGTTGTGTCTGCATAAGACCGACACATCGAGAAAGTAATTGGAAAACATGACATTCAATGGCGCCTCGCGTCTCTAAATGATGTAACAACGTTATTATGACTACACCGGCAATGTGCAATTAATGCAGTGTCCAACGATACGATAACCGATACACAAGACACATGTTATAGTTATCAAGTAACATGTGGTACACACGACTGTCGAGGCGGAATGGATTTATAGTCAAACTAATTTTGGAGCACTCCGCTAGTAAGTTGCAGGAAAACGGTTAGAAGTAGAAAACAATTTAGGGAATTGCTTTCTGTTTAGATCTTGCAAGCGCATTCCGTTTTCCACCCTAAATAGACAAGGGGAAGGGAACTAAATTAGTTTTCCTGGTAATATCTGTCCAATCAGAGTTCTCGAGGGAAACACAATGCGGCGTTGTATTCGCTAAATTATTAGATGGCCGAATAATTATGGAGCTGCCTCAGATTTTGACTTTAGGTCCTAATAAGAGAGAGGTTATTCGAGACCAGTGTTTAGACAACGGACAGACGCTTTGAAATCGTAAACCAAATTCGCAATTTTCACTAAAACTTTGGTAAAGTTTAAACATGACGCTGTTATGCTCAAATTGGTCTCGGTTTGGACAGTGCTTCAACTTACTAAACATCATTAATCGAGGGCAGCAAACAATAGCGAGGATTGCGTCTGAAGTACTCTGAAGTGATTCTGCTTCGTGTGCGCCGAGGCGAAGCTGTGAGACGCACTCAAGGGAGCACGTGTCAGCCCAAGTGACAGTTTATCTTTATTTATGTCCCGACGATTATTATGTTCTGACGGTAGCTCGAGCGTATCGATGTCGGGGTCCGTCACACGATCCTCGCGTGAAATTAATACCCTCCTATTGTTGCAAGGATATCTCGGACAGGACTGACCGCGGTGACTTCTACTAGTCACTACTGTGTTTAGAACATCACACATTATCCATGAACAGCTTCAGTTTACAATTATACCGACATTTTTCATTAGGAAAGGAATTAATTGCTTTCGATGAATGATTCTTATAGGTCAGCTGTCTAAAAATAAATTCCGAAAAGTAAAATATATGATCTTACTGAACGAAATAAAACTCCGTTAATGAGGATCGACAGCCTGCTTTCGCCCCATTAATTGTCTTGAACAGCTGTTGCTCCACAAGAGTAAACTCAGACAGACGTCAGACAATAAGTTAAGGAAGTCTTTTGTTCAACTTTGATCTACTGAACTGGCTTCGCTAGTTGGAACGTATAAGACATTTACGGAGCTGTAAATAGATTTTCGAAGTTAAAGATTTTACAGGTGTGCCGTATTACGTAGGAGCTTGATTCTGGTTTGAAACCCGGTTCGTACGTGTAATCTGAGATTTGCCCTGGCTAGGCGGGTTTACGGTGTCGGTCTAGTTTTGAAACGAGTGCAGTATTACAGGCGCTTTTGATGATCACGAAACGTACGTCGCGTTGTGCTGGATGCTGGAGTACTGTAAACAATCTGTACATGTACAGTTACACATCCCGTTGACACAATTTCTTTTTTTATTTAAGTGTTTTCGTGAATCCTGCAGTTACATTAGTAGAGAAGACTCATTCTATATATCATTTCACGACTTGTAATACTAATGTCATATTTAGACATAATATGTTTTGTTTGAAAAATCCAACACCCGGCGAAACATCGTCGTACTTAATTTGTACAAAATTAATAAGGTTTTTTTAATTATTTGTGATTATAGATCATAAATAATTGAGAAAAACACATTAATTTGATAACTACAAGTAGGATACACAATTCAGAATACAAATCTACAAATTTTACGAAATAAATTGGAATCACAAACTATTTCTTTAAGATTTTAGAGTATACATAAATACATAATTATATGATTTATAGAATTAGATACAGTCCAGTTATTCATATTCGCCACTAGGGTTGAGATATAACTTCCATATCAGAGGTGGTAAACAATAACGAGGTTTCCGCCTGAAGTGGTTTTGACACGTGTTTAGTAAGGCGTTGCTCGAGCACTTAAGCACGTGTCGTATAATATTTACAAATATTATATAACTCTCATCATAGACATGATACCGAAGGGTTCGTGTTTCGTATGAAGCCATTTTAACGAACTCAGAACTACCTTCCACCGTTACATCTGTGATTTCCTTCGTGGATATTATTATAAACTTGTTTTTCCGGGATCAAGAGTAGCCTATCCAGGAATTCCAGCTTACTCCTTAAATTTTTTAATAAAATTAATCAAGATTTTTA
Organism: Abrostola triplasia; assembly: GCA_946251915.1. Lineage (NCBI taxonomy): Eukaryota > Metazoa > Arthropoda > Insecta > Lepidoptera > Noctuidae > Abrostola > Abrostola triplasia. Next base: position 8,492,820 of record OX276433.1, read on the forward strand.
GAAATTTAACTTTTTTGAAATTTGAATGGAACTAAAGATACTTACGGGTTCTCCAACATCCTAAGGCAGACTTTGGCCATAGTGCTGAGGGTTTCCGTGGTATTCTCCAAGTCCTGCTGGTTGTCGTTGACGAACTGGCTGGTGGCTTCTGACAGGACCTTTAGCATGGGGGTGGCTTGCGCGTAGAAGAGGGACATTCTGTTGGCCACCTCTGCTGTTATGTGGGGCTCCTCGCCGGGCGGCAGGTCTGCGTTGATAAGCCCGCCCCGGGACACGCTCCGTCTGTAGTAGCTGAAGTCGTTCTGTATCGCTGGTGTCTTCATCTGTGTAAGAAACAAGGCATAGGTACAATACTGACTTTATAGTCCAAAAGTAAACTTCAGCGGTCACAATGTTTGTTTAAATTACATAACAGTTGACAAAGGATAATATTGTGTATATTAATCATCGAAGGAAGTCAACATTGGGTAAAAAACGTGTTTTTTGGTAATACTAACAAATAAGAGGCGTCAAAATTTTTGTGTCGTGCAAAAAACAAGCTCCCATTAATAACATACTGCGACAACCCGGAACGTAGTAATTAAGGTTTCCAGAATCTCATGGCGCCCACATTCCATACCATGTCTGTCTAGCCGCTGGCATAATGATGATTAAACGCAGCGTGGGCCCAATGAAAGTACTTTTCAACGCTGCGCACAATAAGGGGCAATATAAAAACGCATGCAAATAAAAGGTACTCTAGCTGTGACAGGCGGAGATGAATTGGGTCTGCCGCCCACTCAACATCGCGGGACTCGATCAGCATCGCTTCACGAACCTAGTAATATTACCGCGGCTATATCGCTGATTATTTTTAGTAGACCACACGCAAAGGAGACGCGTGAGCTTGCGATTTGTCTCGATATTATCATTTAACGATACATTGTTCGTCTTTACATTGTATCTCCATATTAGAAATCGTAATCGCTAGAGGTGAGGTGTGGCGATGCTAATACGACCTTGAATGGAGGACCACCCTTATAGATGCAATTGGTTTTTACTTTTTACCTTGAAACACGTTTGAAGCGGTTGTTAATTATAAATCATAATTAAGGAGGGTAATTATTAGAAACTTAAAATGGTATTGTTTTTCTTATTGTTTTAAAAATGTGGCCCACCTTTTATTGTAATATGTTTCCCGTAGAGAAATACGTGAAGTGCACACTTACTCGTATGGCGTGTGAATAATGACTGAGATTCTGTACGACCTACATCCAGCAATCGCTTTCCATTAAAGGAATTGATATTAAAAACGTAAATATGTATGTAAAGCTTTATTTTCGACTTACCTAAGTAAATTGTATGTAATCTTCGCCTTGTTAACGTTTATTAACCTATCAACATTTTTGATCAGATCTCATCTGGTAAAGGTACGTGTATCTCCACATTTTAGTTTAGGGATATAATACCGGGAACCATGTCTATATTTTGTTTATTAAAAGAGTTCCAACGTAATCCAATTAACATAAATAATAATTAAGCGTTGATGAATAAAGCCTGCCAGTATTATCCACCCTTTATTAGATTAAACCATTTTTCGTTCGTAGGTCGTAGTTTACGTTAGCGGGAAATAAATCTAGTCTTGTGCAATCTACCTATCCAAAAGTTATTCCAAACTATTACTTCCTGCAAATATTGGCCATTACAATTTGTTTTAACAAGACGCTACTAATTTCTCTTATATTTTCAGAATTACTTGTTTGAGTAACTTATTTATTTGAAGCGGAGTTCCGATTGACGAAACTTGCATAAATAGGTCCACCGCACCCTGGGCAATCAGCCCCATCAACAACGACATGAAGCATAGAGTTGTACATCTATGAAAATATGATTTTAACCACAAGTTTTTACATAACATAACATAAATAACATAACATCACGCATGTATTCCCCGAAGGGGTAGGCAGAGGTGCACATATAGTACACCCACATTTCGCCAGTTATGTTTTTTTTGGTCCCAATGTAATAGGGGGCGAGCCTATTGCCATCATCTGGGCACAAATCCAGACTCCGTGCTGCTACTGAGAATTACTTAATGTAAAAACCCAATAACACTTTGCCCGACCCGGGAATCGAACCCAGGACCTCGTGCTCAGCAGTCGCGCTTAGCGACCACTAGACCAACGAGGCAGTTTTTATATAATACTGCCATTAATTGGGACTATGCAGCTCAAGGATGGCACGGCTAATTAAGAATTGCACACAGGTCTTTTTAGGTCACTCTGTGTTCAATTATATACTCGGCATAATATATATGGCTCAGAAATTTAGGTTGTTAGACTCCTGACAAAGGAGGCCTAACCGTTTTGGGAATATTAGTGAGACTGTACGGCGTACGCACAACTAAAGAAATCTCTGTCATGTCTAAGAAGTTTTCTCATACAGTGTGTCATGAGAAATGTCACAACTATAAAGAGCTATCTTGACCTCTAATTGGTTTTGGTGGCTTTTCTCAGAGTGAGCAAGCAAGCGGTAATGATGTCGCTAAGTAATCACTGTAATGCATTTTTTGTTGCTGCAAGAAAATGATTGTACAAACCTGATGAACTGTAAATAATATAAAGAAACGTATAAAGCGATTAGCAAGTAATGTGTCCATCATTACCTATTATTGTAATTATAATTTTCTCTGTTCTAGGAATTTCTCCTGTATCAAGAACGCTTTATAAATCACACACTCCACGACAGGTAATTTCGTGGTGGCTATAAGGCACAGATTCATACATGCAAACGGCATTGCGCGTACATATCTAGGCTAGTAACAATGCTAATTTTATCATTGTCACTGTATTTTAGTGTTCCTAAGACACTCATCAGCAATAAGTTACAGAAAGACGATATACCCGCCCGGCCAGCCTCTGATAATAGCTTAGCATATCGATTAATCGAGAGATATATAACTATATTGATATTACCTAGGCATGTCAAAGAAGATTTCTTTCCCTCCAAACACAAGTGGGAAGGCGGCAGTCAAGTCTAGACAATGTAATTCTATTCCATGAAGACTCGTTCCAGTTAATGCTATAACCGATCGATCGATAATAACAGGCGATTCTTCACTTAAACGCGTTAATTATGCACAAGACTTACGCAGAAGGCCGAAGGGTTAATTTAAAAGGGGCGTGTCTCGAAGTCAAGTATCGTTACTTTACATAATCCATTAGCAGGCACCTCTGAAAGGTTTTGAATTTACGGTTGTCTATGGGTTACCATAGCTGAGGACTACCGTACCTACTTTCTTATTTCAAACTGTGTTTTTTTTTTAGTTGCCTTTTCTTAACTTGGTTAGGACTTTGTCTACAGGCTGATCATAAACAATTTTTAGTAGCTTAAGCCAAAATAAGTCAGTTATGATTTAAATTGCCGCATGAATGAACCATGGTACCTATAAAAGCTTGATGGTAAGCATAGTCCGATCAAATAAAACCATTAATCTGGTACTAATAGGATTTTATCGACTAATTCAATGTCAAGCAGTCAATTAAAAATAAATATTTTCAAGGAAGAATGATGTTATTATGTAGACCGATTTTCTGAGAAAAGCCGATTATTATAGCATCAAGGACTTGAATTCGACTTCATAAATGTCTATTGTTCAAATAATGAAATTATTCTTACGATAAGTAATGAGAATATTGAAATCTTTCTAAGAGGTCGTTAAAATATTGTATTTGGAAGTGTATGAGACAAAACAATAAGCCAATTAAAAATCAATTTATAGTAACTATAAGTTTAAAAATATTTAAACTACCTTTATTTATATAATGATTATCCAAAAAAAACCAGGATCAAGAACCTTTTTGAACAAAGCTCCTAACCTCTTTGAAAATGGCTAGAATCGACACATAAACATACATAACATCACGCCTCTATTCCCCGAAGGGGTAGGCAGAGGTGCACATATAGTACACCCACAATTCGCCAGTTATGTTTTAGGTCCTGGCTAGAATCGATAAAAAAAAATTAAAGCATTTCACCAAACCATAAAACCTACAAGATACAAATACGAATCGTGAATCGAACAGAACAAATAAAAATATAAAATCGTATTTGGAATACCGAATACGCGAGTCCGGGACAACAAACCAACCTTAACCCATTAAGCCGAACAAATGGCTTTTTATTTTATAGTTTCTCGTAACGCTATTACCAAATTCTCATCTGTATCGAATGACAAAGAAATAAACGCAAATAAATACGATGCATGTCTGTGAGTCACCGCCGAGGTCAGGCCAGGCCTTACTTTCTACTACAATGCCTTCACAAATCGTTCCCTTATGGACTCGATGACTAACATTTAGATAGCTTCGTCTTTGATTAATTATACTGATAGTAGGACGATGAATACAAGTAATTATTGACTACTTACTATAGAAACACTTGGTAGATTTATTGATCTTACAAAACTGTTCAATCCTACCTTTTAGGATATCGGGATAAGGATTTCAGATCTGTCAACATCAATCAATAACTACAAACAGAAATCTGTCATTTCGTACGTCGCCCCGATTACGAGCTGGCAGGTGTGATAAAGATTGTCTGTATCCATTATAAAAACAAGCACCCAAACTACCTAAGTAATTGCTTGGAAAGAAGGCCGAAATTCAAAATACGGGAGAATAAGTCCGCGAATAATAGCACATTTATGAGTTCCGAAATAACAAAGGGCTGAGAAATGAAAAAGCAACTGTAGCTATTTGTTTTGGAATTCGACCAAAGATTTGTTTACAAAAACATGAAATATATTTAGCAATATGTTCTAATGAATTATGTTATCAAGCTTAACAGATAAGCACTTGGAATTTATAGCATACCTAGCCGCACTGAACAATAAAATTATGTAGGCATCTAATACATTATAGTTTTCTTTGTTTTTGACGCAATATAAATCTTTCGCGACCCTACAGATAGCAGTCAGTGAACTAGGAGCAACGACACCGCAAGGTTGGGGTCAAAAGGGCTCCAGCAATTGAATTATGTACTTTATACTGCTTATGTACTGCGAACGTTTGTTCACTGTTTGTACAATTGCCTTATTGATTGTGATTGGCTACTTATATTGTCCAGAACAAGCATTAGATCATATTATTTCATGTTTATACTCTCGTCACTTTCTTCTAATAATGACGACATTTATTTACGGGGTAGGGTTTATAAAATGACCCTGATTGAGGATATACACACTATTGTATGGCACAACTAGGGTCAGTACAATTGATGACGAGCCAATCTTTTTACCACGGGAACAGCCATTCTGATTGCTGATTTCCTCATGATAAATAAAGAAAATGAATATGCTAGTATTCGAGTTACTTGTTTCAAAGTCACGTATGGCATTCGTGGTTAAGATATCTAAAGGAATGGATGGGAGACGCGAGTTCTGCGCAACGATTTCGACAGCGATCGAATGAAATATGCATAGCTACCAACCTTCGGTAGTCGGAGAGGCACTTTAAGAAGCAGAAGGATTGGAGTCTCGTGACTGGAAATATAACACTTAGGATAACGAAGAAGTCTTCAACAAGCAATGTAGTATGCATGTTAAAGTGTAGTGTGACTACACACAACTAGTCTTGTTTTTTTAATTTGTAGGCCGTTTCTGATCGTTTGCACTGCTTGACTAACCAGCTAATCTTTTATGGCGACATGGTACGTTACATGTAGTACGGCAAACTCAAAGGCCTTTATCCTAATTTGAAGGGGGCTCACGTGTCTGACTGAAAATAGTTAGCTCACACGTTACAGGTGTTCAAGTTCTAAAAATAAATGTCATTGAACACCACCTAAATGTTTGCGAAGTACTAGTAGCAACATGAAAGCGAAACAATGGCTAATCTATATTATGAAAGGAGAACACATTGTCAATCAGTCATAATCAGCATTTATTGTTATTATTATTGCCAGCCGAAAATATACTGCTATGTTGCAATACAATACGTCTTTGTATTTCAAATAGATTACGCAGCGTGTGAAACTCTAATCTAGGCTTCTGATAGTGAACTCAGATCGCAGGCGATTTAAAAACATGAGGATGTACGAACCTGAAATAAATCTAGACTTCGGTAATATCGGACAGCGAAGCCGATTTCAATAGGGTTAGCTTTTTTCCGTGACGACGAAGAATAACGATCGTCTATTAAGTCTGGGAGAGGATACTCACCAGCTGAGATAACGATCTAAAGCATTCCAAATATATCTTTCAACAGAAAATATTAAATAAGAATTGAGAATAGTTCATTTAGTATTCCAGAAAAATAACGTTATTTTGATTTATAAGTAACGTGGTAACGTATTCTATATAGAGTATTTGTAACTGTTTATATATCTATTTTTTTTAGCAGCCTGTAATGTCCCACTGTATGGCAAAGTTTTCATATTATACATATCAATATTAACACTAAAATGCTTTGAACAAATATATAGGGTGCTTAATCGCTGGGTATCTATATTTTTTGTATAATGATAAGCATCCTGAATGAAGTATAAATATTAATATAATATCTATTCAACGATACAATGGAAACGTATACTTTTAAGGGCGGATGCTCTAATGTGTTCACAACAATATAGGAATTAAAAATACTTGATTGTTAACAAAATGCCTAGAATTATTCCTTATCGGGCAAGGCGATTCGTGTGTTACTCATTCAACATGCAACAACCTAGCACACAAAATTACGTGCGCTAATGTAACGGGTTAAAAATACATAATTATAAGCTAACCCAGAAGTTAAGTTTTATGTTAAATAATAATACAAGCGGGTAAAACAAGGGTAAAAGCTGTTGCATAATAGATGTTATATTCTGAAGTTCTGAAGACGTGTGTAGAAAACAAGGTTGTGGCCAAAAATATTCTGCCTTTTCAAAGACCACAAGCAAAAATACTAATGCTCTGACAATATTTTGGTAAGAATTTATTTCTGAGACTTTTTAAATTGTGAGTAGGTTTTATATTTCAAAACCGGTGGATGCCATTGGCAAGCTGTAATTCATTGTGACGCTCTAAGGGGGAGGCCTTTGTTCAACAGTGGACGTTTTCCGGCTGATGATAATGATGATTAAAATGTCCTTTGGTTCAAAAATATTCTTAGTACTTTTGATTGCATGAGGAGAAAATGTGAAGTACCGGTGTTAGATAATTTCTAGACGACTGTTCTACAAGATTGATTTTATGCAATAATTTAAATCATTTATGTATCATTCATAATGAATATTAATGGCTTGTAACTGATTAATTATGTAAGTGGTATAAGTTCGAATAAATATTTATGCTGTATAATAATAACTACATATTGTGAATGTATTTGCAAGAATATCACATACAACGTAGGTACATATCAATAAAAAATACTACTAAAGTTTTATTTCTCCACTAGCTGCGCTCCGCGGTGTTACCCGCTACATTTGTTCGGGATAAAAAGTAACCTATGTGTTTACCCAAGGTGTCAGCTACCTCCATATGAAATTTCATTGAAATCCATTCAAAAGTTTTTACGTGAAAGAGTAACAAACACAAACTTTCGTGTTTATAATATTAGTAGGGAGTAGGGAATGCACTGAAATGTACTGCAATGACCAACCCTAACGAATATTTAATATTGACATCAACACCCTCTGAAAACACAAAGGCGGGATGATTAGGTCGAAATTCCCTTATGACCGAGGGCAAGTAATTAAATGACTTTCCACACTTAAATGTCCTGCTAATGGTCACGCTTTTTAAATAATTTTGTTTCAATAACCCCCCGTATATACCTTTTGGGGAACTTGTAATGTTTACCTGTAGGGGTAATGAATTCCCAAAAAAATGGACGCAATTACAACGAGCCTGTCAAATACTTTCTTGTGGCTGCGAAAGATCAGCTCCAGTAATACCGATCAGTAGAGGTATTTGAATACTAATTAAAAAGGGGCCAAGGTAAGCATATACTGACCACATTGAATTGAATTATTTGAAAAGGGGACAGAGAACTTATATACGACCTTTTTACGATTTAACGATCGATGAACACGTACGAAAAGTGTGATGAGTTTGTGAAAAGGCATGAAGGGTACTTTAGGATCATAGCAACTGGGAATCCCTGTGGTGAACGGACATGGCTACATATGCCTGTAAGTTTATATGTACTTACTTTGTATTCGTCGAATTTGAGAACAAACTCTAATATTTCTGCGAATTGCTTGACTAGGGCTTGCTGTTGTTCAAGATGCTGTGTCGGGCTCATTGCGCCGCCAACTAGTGAGCCCAGTAGTCGAGGGACCACCTGTGAACAAAATTAGATTGGTTAATAAAGAATCAATTTCTTCATTAGAGTAAAACCGTCTTTATTAGTTATCGACAGTTTCATATTCGGCAGCATTCTCCTAAAAAAAAAACAACGAAATTCTGTTTATTAACTTCAATTTTGTAATTAAAACACTATGTTTAACACCCTTTAACTCTACGTTAATTGAAATATCTTCGTTATTAAAATAATATTTGTTAATTAACATCCAAGCTTTCAACACCAGAAAGGCCGGTGCGTATTAAAGAGAAAAGAAAATGTTTTCCATTTTCCAGTAAACAGGAAAGGAAGCATTGTGGCGCGCGGTTTTCACATCCAAATAAGCATGGCTTTAAAGTGGAAAACACAAAGGCTGCACCGTTATTGACAGAGCATTGTTAAGATATTACTTGGATGAAAGAAGACAACAGGGAAAATATCTGCACTTTATTCAGTAGTAAACAAGACAGGCAAGTTCTTCTATGTTATATTCAGCTTGCACGACTGTTATGTGCCAAGTTGAATCCCTCGGGAGCTCGCTACTTCGTACTGCTCGTTTTTATCCGAAGAGAGCTTAAGATCGTCTGGAATATTCTTTAAGATATTATAAAATATTTACGGTATAGAGGGTACTTGAAAAATACCTACGTTACCTATAATTTCATATTTGCGTATTATTTCAACATTTAAGGCTTTAAAGGCTAAGAGGAAAGATATAGATGATAGATAAAGAAATAAGAAGAAACCGAGCTTGGTTTCGGGAATAAACTTAATAGTCCAGAAAATTGTCTCGAGATATTTATTTCATGTAGTACGATCAAATTATTACGGTTTTTGGAGCCAGTCCGCTCTACTGAATCGATTTATTAGGTCACGTTTTGCTATCATTCGCTAAGATCATCGTATAGACAAAATATTTGTAATAATCGCAGACCTAGCCGTTTGATTCGTGTGACAGCACTTGCGAACCTGAGCCATTGTGGACTGTTTTTAAACAATGTCAGGAAGCGATCGTAATTCAGCCGATTAGACTGCATCGGCCGCTTATTGGTAAGGGAACGAATGCTTCCCATTATTTTATCATTGCCCTCTGTTCCTGTTTCCTAAGCGACCCACTCTACCAGCTTATCTGCATGTCACATCACGCCATACGCTCCTGTTCATGTTTTGTCAATGAATAAAACAGAAACTTGCTGAACTTTTTCCATTTTTATTTTTGGCATGGGACTGACGGTAATAGCAACATACATGGTACCTATCAGCTTGTGACTGTCTATTGTTGCATATGGGCTTCTTTACGACTTAAAATAAATGGAGAATGGTAAAATTATATAAACATTATACACATAATCACCAAGCTTGGCAGGCGGAAAGGATACAACGGTAATTACAGACGCAATGAGGCTGCTGTTAATCTTCTTCAGCCCTGAGTATCGAGTGGCCAGTACATTACCTACACGGCATAGGCAAAATAATCTATTCATTATATTGTATGTCTGGCTCTATATGTGTAAATGCTTTGTTTAATTGTAGTACACAGAAGAGCACTTAAATTGCCGAAAATTACGAACCGTAAATGTCAATTCATATGCAGAAAAAAAACGGACTTTTGGTATGTGTCTCCGAACTCCATTGATTCAATTCTCGACGTTGTAATTATTCAGTAGATAATAACGTAAAATATAATTATTATAAGTGCAAAGTTATTTATTGCTTCCCGCGTGCACTTCACACTCGACATAATCGTTGTTTAATACTCATATATTACACTTTATGTCAAGAATAATCAACTAGCCGACAGGTACTTTGACTATAATTAAGTTTGAACATGTTGCATCACGCTATGTCAAACAGACATTCAAGTAATTAAAAGACGTCCCACCCCATGATAAAAGGCCCTACATATAGAAAAATAAATCAGAATTGTTAAAAGGTAGGAAGTTGAGTAATGTGAAAATGAGAGTGGGGCGGTAGAACCGTGAACTGTGCTTCAGCCTTCAGTCACGCGACAAAAACATAACTCCAGGATTTATTTCACAGATAAAGTCGTATGCTTTTAGATTAGCACTAGAGAATAGCACTGACCTCAGTCCTTGTATAATGATTGTGTTATTTATGCTTTAAAGATTTGGCGCTATTTTTGCAAATTGTTTATTAATGACCATTGAAGTACCATCGATGTTCTAAAAACAAAGTTAATGAAACCGCACCAAGTACAATTATAAAGTAATAGATGTCTAAATATATATTTATAAAATTCTTAAATACACAATACCTAAAGAGCAAACAAAACATACGTAAAATATTGTGCTAAACAGAATGTGACAACAAAAATAACATGTAAATAAACCACACTTCCCGAACAAAACTCACTTCACAAGTACCTACGCATATATTAATTGCTGATTCATACAAATTAAAACGTGGTGAATCACGTGTGGAGAGGATGGCGAGTTTTTTTATTATATTACCAGACGGGATATTTCTGGGATTCGACGAAGATGATGTAATGCCGTATATGGATATTTTTAAATTCGCATGTGTAGCAAGGAGGTTAAAATGTTGGGGAGCGTGCGCTCCTTTATCCGTCAAGGTTAGGATCCAAGCACAGTTATTGTAACTGACAGGTAAATTAGTCATTGGCACAGATACGGAGCGCGCTGATAAGATTATATCGAGTTATATGGATTTAGGACAGTCGAATGTCATCTCTGTATTAATAGAGCCATCTGTCGTTACAATGCTTAGTATTCAAGTAGATACTACTCGTATTCCGACGCATTAGCCAGCCAAGTCTGAGTGCATATTTGTTACAATAGATAGGTAATACCTAAATAGCGAGTCTGTAGATGGAAGAGTGAATGCGGAAGGCAAACAACCCAGTTTTGTGGCACACTTAGGAAAGGCCTATGTCCACTGAACTGGTGGAGTTAATTGAAAACACAGCACTTTTTTAATAATCTGTGGGAGCTGGATCGGGAACATCGGGGCGGTCGAGCACGATTCTTTTATTTTCTGTAATAAAGCAACCGAAGCTGGGGACAATGCTAGCTTTTGCACAAAACAGTTCCTTGAAAAAACAGTTTAATGCCATTATACAATATAATAATTTGTGTTTTAAACTTGGTGACATATTTATGTAACTTAAAAGAAAAAAAAATCGAAACAATTCTAATCTATGTATATGCTATTATTTTGGTTCAAGGGTCTCTTCTACGAATAGTACCAAGTACAAATGATGACGTAACATCATTATGCTTTCTAGAATTACAAGCGCCCACTCAGGCATAGAATAGCAAATTATCTGCTTGCAAGACATTAGGCAAATGGGATGTTTAGGATGCAGCGTCTATGCTTGAACAGTAACGTTAAGATAGGCTAATGAATACATTAACTGTTCAGATCGTACAAAAACCACCAGCAATGTACCATAAAGTGATCATGCGAGATCACTAGTTGAGAGCAGTAATTAAATTAACACCAGTTACCGTCCAATTGCGAGATTTGAGCAATAAATTCCGCCAGATGTTCATTTAGGTTGATCAGGCGAGCGCGGGGTGTCACTTAATTTATTTATAGAAAATTACCGTTAATAACGCATTGGTGTGGGTAGACTAATAAATACAATCCTTGGCGCTTCCAATTTCTGTATAATTTCAAGCAATACTTGAATCAAGATATTTTTAGCTAAACTTATGAATAATCGTTATGTAATGTCCCGTATATAAATAATAACCATTTTTTGATAAAGCAATCAAACAAGTATAAGTTACTTTCTGCCTAATGATGTAAGTTGAAGACGATAGAAATATTTGTGAAATAATAACATAATGTGGATTTCATTTAAGAAGACGATACAGATAAAAAATATGGCAAGTTCTCAATAATTGCTTGCCATAATAATGTGTAAGTATTTATTATTGTATTGTGACGTGCGTGACAAGACTGATAAGGCTGGTCAAGGGAAAGCTGTTTCGTTAAATAGAACCTCCTCCTTTTTTAAGTCGGTTAAAAATAATAGAAAGGTACTTTTGCGTCTTTTTTTGGAAATGGACCTTCTCAATTTTTATGTAGAGCAGTTAGTAAGAAAACGATAGGAAATAGCATAGCGTCTCTTTATACTTCGCTTACCAATCCTCTTGCAAACAGTGATCATAACAACTAACTAGCAACCGTTTACTGAAGCGATCTGTTATAAGTAAGTTAGTGAACAGCAGTTAAATCAACAGGTTTATATTGTATAATAACCGTTTTTTACTGTTCACTCGAGTTGTGCAGTAAAACGTTTCACCTTCTAACATTTAAGTTAAAGTCCATCGGGTCACTTGTGCAGTTTACAAGTAAGTTATCGTCAATATTATTTTAAACGCATACAATTTAATTGTGGGTACCTAATTTCTATTGCCTGTGTTATCTTTATACGTTGGTGGCTCTAACATTTGCTATTTCATGCTTTCTGCATATCAATGCGATTTTCTCAACTTTTTATGTTTTATTAAAAGAAAAATCTTAGTTAAATTACAGACAGTAATCAGAAAGTATGCATTCCTATATCCGAGTGCAACGTACTCTATGCACCATTAACTTTGGTTCCACATCACGATCATCTGTCTCGTGGCCGCAGACAGCCCCAGTGTAAGACCTGATGAATGTATGCCTAGTGTGTCATGCTAGTGTCTAATTAGCATTTATAACGTTTATTAGGACACCTTGGTATTCATAAAACACGCCTGCCACTTTTTGCTTCGATAGAATTCATAATGTAACACGCTTCTTCAACTGTTCAAAGTAACTGAACAATTTCCTTATTTGTAACTATTTATTGTGTTGAATATGCGTAATTATAATTACTCAATTCTTATTAGGTAAACATAGTTAACTACAATTAAGGTGGGCAACGGCCCACTCCACATTTACCACATAACATAGTCAAATTATTGAAATTCCGTTCTGTAACACCCACATACCGGTATATAAAGGCATTGCACCCAACACGCGACATTATAGTATACTCAAACAATACCACATTAAGCCATGGTTGCAGTTTGCGTGCCAATACTAGCACCTAACTTTGTTCAGAGCGGTGCTTTGCGTGTACATTGGTGTTGTGACCGAACTTGGACGTGCTTTCAGGGTGTTGCGTAAATTATCGTTGAAGCCGAGTCTTTGAAGTTGTTTACATAACATGCCACTGATATATGAATATTTTTATATGGTATTAAGTCTAGAGTCAGTATAGACATAGTCACCAAAACTTAGAATGTTGTAATTTATGCGCTATCATGACTACCCACACCATTTTGACTGCTGCTGTTGAGCGCTCGTTTACGTAATCTTAGAGAATAATTAAGAAGAATTTATCATTATAAAATCTTGTTGGCATTCTTTTGTGGTAGTCGGAGATCAAAACGAAGCAAGGTTAAGTTCAGAAGTCCTTTTAAAGTACTTTGTACGTTAAGAATCTTATCGTTGAAATGCCTTCTGGAGCAGATATTTTCAAGTCTGTTTTGTGTATAATAAAATGCCGTAGACCTTTGTAATAATAGTTGTCAGATGGTGTAGTAGCGCAGGTGCAATCAAACAAGAACTATATAGATTTACATCGAATACCGTCCGTCTTATTCACTTATGAATGACTAAAGATAATTGCGGACACTGCAAACATGACGGATCGTATAGGACCTTTATAGACCTAGCAAGGGAACGTACAATTAAGTCCGTTTAACAGTCCGTAGACGTTTTGCACCTGCCAATTGTAGTTTGTGTGTAAGTAAAAAGTATTCCCGATGTATGTATATGAGACTTTGCAGCAGCTGGCAACCGGTATGGTAACACATGCTAGCAATACATGCCCAACTTAAAAACACCAGCCATTACTTACAAAAAATGTACAAAACTTGTATTATGACCGTTTTGTGGATACTTTAAAAGTATTTCTTCGAAGAAACACGAGTCATTGTACGCCGTCTTCTTCTAAAGTTTGACAAAACTCATTACTTAACCAACTAAAACGTATGCTACTTAACAAAGTGGTCTTAGCCGCGAGTTTGAAAGTTATCATTTTGTATTTTAAAGGTTTTAAAACAGAATCATAATTATAATAAATGTTGAACGCTGAAATGGAATGAAAGGAATAAAAGAACTAGGAGAATTTAACAGTGAATGGCGGAAATAATTATAGTTGCAGAAAGCTTTATAATAATCATCATCCTAATTTATCTTCTTATCGTATGGTTTAAAAATAACCTGGTGTCAGAGTATAAACCGCCTGTAGGAGTCTGACATAGTTATTTTGTTGTTACTAACACTATGGACTTACGTCTGAAATAATGAATTTGGATTTGAATAGCTTTTCACACCGTTGGAAAATCTCTCAGGTGTGCCGGTTTTATCGATGTTTTCCTTCACTGTTTTTAGCAACTGATAACTAATTTATAGTACGCACATGAATTCGAAAAGACATCGGTGCGAACCGGGTTTTAACTTGGTAGCCCAACGGTCATACCACTCGGCTATCATTCTTATTCATTCGGTAATTCCATCAGCAAAAGTAAAAGAAATAAGGAAGACATTATTAAAACAGATTACTTCGGTAATGCGGGCACTGAAGCAGACAAGGTCTAATTTGAAAAATCAATTTGCATCGGTAATTTCGCCTTTGGCCTTTGTTATAAATAGAGCACACCATAGCCGACCCTGTCGCGAATTATACAGGTTAGTATGCTGATGATTATGACAATATTTATACGAGAGGTGCGTTCATGCTTAAGTTTATTAAGTCAACGTGTGATAATTGTAATAACATCGAGTAAAAAGATATAACAAACACTACCTGCCACGATTCCTACGTACTTTCCATTTTATTTCCTTTAATGTATAGGAATAGGCGAGTCATAATTCTATACAAAGTTTGATTGTGCCTTCGGAAGCTTTAGAGTCTTATAAAGTCAAAGCCACGGTCGCAGAATATTGTGTCCCGTACCAGATATCACGTTGCGAAGTGCCGCAGCGCGCGTTGCCGCACCGCACCTAATAAGGATCCCTATTCAACAATATACCAGGTCATGTAAGCTACAAAACGTTGTTTTGTCTCATTCCAACCGTATGATCACCGAGGAGACAGAGTATGGCTGTGCATCCAAAACTTAGTAGTACTTCAGTTATTACTCATGTATCCTTGACGTTTGTTGTCATTGTTCTGACTAAAATGGACCGCTCCTTGCGGTTTGGAATGGCAATCTGGAGAATTACATATTGTAAGAACTATCCGACTGTTCGTGTTAGAATAAGCTTTGTGCAAATAGTAATAGGACAACGTTACTTAGTATTCTTGACGTTGAACGAAGCGATCTCGCATTATCTGCTTTTCCTTGCTCTCCATAAAAACTCGAGTCTCACTTCGATATGGCCGACTACATAAAAGTTACAGAAGAATAAACTTCGCAGCGGAAAGATAATATTATTATCTACATTATAGCCTACATCAATATTTGAAGAGGTCAGGTTATCGGTTGACTTTAGTTAATTAATTTAACACAAGCTTGATTGTCAATACATTTATTATTGCATTTGTATACATGAACATTTATTATAAGGAAGGAAAAATCAATGTTTAGTTACATTACGAGTGAAACCATATCGCGTAACTGCTCTATAATTATAGCACTTTGAGTAAGTAGGTATTTATATATTTATATCTGTGTGCACAGGAGCGCTGTATCAAGGTCTGAAAAGCACTATCACAGTTCACCTGTTACCGGCTATTTTGATGCCACAGGGGACAGCTAACTACCAACGTGGTGGCACTTTGCTACTAATATACTTTTCAGAACACATTATATACACAAGGGCAATTGAAAAGTTTTGATAATTTACTTACAGAGGTTAAATACTTATATTGAAAAACAAGTTGGACTTAATATGTCCACATAAATAATAAAAAATGCCATTAATTTTGTTATTAACATCAATAATATGTGGAAATTAAATACAGCTTATACAAATCAAAACAGTAACGAGGTAAGTACAGACAATTGGTCCCTATAAGAGGCACAACAATGTACTTATTAATTTATGTAGTATAAATCAGGAGATCTAATAACAAATAAATTGATGGTTCCATTGCCCTCGGAGGATGCAACATGTTTTATCTGAACATTCTCACGCGACTTCTATGTGAGTTGTGACCGTTTTGATTGGATGATTGTCACATTTAATGAGCGTGGGGTGACTGAGGTAAGCTGCATATTATGTTTATTTTGAGATTTTTTGTTATTCAAACGGACTGTTTGTTTTCACGATTTCGAAGTGAACAAAGTTACGGGATATCCGAGTGTGTTTATCATCCCACGCAAGGTGTTACGTCGCGTCGTAAAGGTCGACTGATGCTTTTAATATCAATAAACGAAGAGCTAAAAGAGATACGAATCTACATGCCGTGTTGTTACTGCAAAAACTCACATAAGGTATGCTGTTAGATGCTGTAAAGATAGAACTGTACATGTTTTGTTATCGGAAACAGATGCACGGACCGTACTTTTCACCAGTAACGGTATTAGGACATGCATATATTGAAAAATGCATATTGTAAATCTACTAGTGTATACGTAGTGAGTTGATATTAGCATACAATTTTTTAAAAGAAGTCCTTTTATATGTTGAGAATAATGCCATAAGCGAAAGACCATAATGTATCACTATCATCATAAGTCGTAAGACGTCCACTGTTGAACATTATAGGCGCCCGCCCTTAGAACGCCACGATGAACGACAACTTGCGATTTGCACCCACTGATGTTTAGAATTAGATCTACGTAAAAATGTTAATAATCAACACTGAAGCTTTGAAATCATGCAAAAATAAGATAATTGTATGGTTAGTTCTTTACCCAGAAAATAAAAGTTTCGTGCCCTCCACCCCACGATTTAATTAGAAGACAATATCTAATCGAAACCTTACGATTATTGTTTGTTATTACATTACACAAAATTTATGAGGCGGAGAATACAGCGCTCAACGCGTTGGCTTCATTGAATAGGTAGTTTGATATGATGAAAATATTACCTTAAATGAGCAGATTTAATCGCCCACATTTAGTTCGATAGTGTGATTAAATGTGCTTATTTAGGGTAATATTGTTTGTGTGTTTGTTACCTCTTCACGCTCAAACAGCTAGACCGATTTTGATGAAATTTCATATGGAGGTAGCTGACACCCTGGATTATATAGGCTACTTTTTATCCCGAAAAAATGTAGCGGGTAACACCGTGGGCCGCAGCTAGTATCCACAAAAACAAAGAGCTTTTATGCTCAGGTATTTTAGTTGAACATAGTGCAGTTTAGCAATGAAACAAAGGCTGCAATAGAAAGTGCAGTCAACCAGTCATTATCATTACGTAAATTGGATAATGAATAACTAGAGCACTTGCTCCAATTACTTTATGAAGGAAGCGATCTTTTATCTGTTGCCTGCGCATGAAGCACTTGCAAAAATTAATTATATTTTAATTCGCTGACCTACATATTAATAAGTTGGCTTCGTGAATAAGGTTTTTAAATATTTTTATTTTCACAATTTATTAAGAAGCTAATAAAAACCCTGTAGATTGGTTTAATTCTAGTTACATTTTCTGAATATATTAACTGACGATTATTTTTACTGTGTATCAACCTATTTTATTTTAATTATTGTTTAGGTATTTTTGATAATGTGATGAGGATAACCAGTATAATTCCTCGTAGATTAGAAATAAATGGGAGGCAAAACATGATGATCATCGCAACATTCTCTTTAAACCGATTAATTTGTTTTTATCAAGCCAAGTTAAGCAGTGCGCGCCTGATGACATTAGGTAGGTACCTACTTCGTATTGGTAATTAAAGAAGTCAGAATATTGTTTTAAGGATAAAAAATTAAGGCAAATCTATACTAATCCATACTTAATATTATAAAGCTGAAGAGTTTTAATGCAATCATTTCAAAATGTGGCATTGAAATGACGCACTAGTCTTGTTGCCGCATGATCTAACCGCAAAACTTATGACGTTAAGTTACCTACTTATATTGTGCTTGTCGTAAGAACATATCATTTACTAATAGTTAATAAGTATAAAAGAAATGGGCCAGTAATGTGATACGTCTCCCGATACTGCTTCCCAATTACTTGGCCTGCGTAAATGGTGTTGGTGTATTTATTTCTGTCTATTTCTACCCGCTCCCAGTCTTTGAAAGTTGTACGTTATTCGTTAATGTATGTGGTTCAGCAGTGAAATAACTATTTAGGTATCTACTGTAGAAAAACTAGAGGCGTCCTGTGCTTTTAACTTATGTGTTATTCAGGAGTAGTTAATCAGGCATGCTTTTGATTTTTTGGCGTAGTTTAAATTGATTTACAATGTATAAAAACTGAAATTTTAAGCACAAACAAAACAAAAAGTTGTTGTTTGTCAAGATGAAAAATATCGTTATTTTTCCAATGGAAATAAGAGTTTAGCGTAGTTTGAAATCTGGTTAGTACCTATCCAAAAATAGATTTAAATGTACACCATCTTGAATTCAACAAAAAGAAACCAACTTTTATTCGTAATAGTCTACCATAATTTTAAATGCTGCATAGCCCTTGCTAACAGAAAGGCGATTTATTGGCGATCTCTTCAAAAACCTTATACTTTTCTTTCTTAAAAAAAACAACTTTAGACCGAACGAAAAAAATCTTAGTGTAGTGTGGGCGGCACCTTGTACCAGATACAGCTTGTTGATATATTTATTACAGCTATAATTTATCTTATACTTTAGCCGCATCATCGCTACTGAATATTCGCTGAACTAACTAAATTAAGTTTATTACGAACCCGCGGAGATTATTAGGCAACAGTCTATGTAGTAGTTCTCCAATTTCCGTAAATTATGACTGATTCACGTGCTAATATTTCACAATGATTTACACTAATTGCTGCTAAGATTAGGCCTGTACGTAGGGTCATCATCATCATAATTTCAGCCAGGATCACCTACTGCTGGGTATAGACCTCCCTTTTCTCTGCAAATTCTCTCTATCTTGAGCGTCTCTCATCCAGGTATTCTTAGAAAATTTATTTATGTACGAAGGGTACTGTGCAATAATATTTTTTATTTGGTCATACAATAATGACGTTATGTTGTGTTATGTGAAACAGATGCTGAGTACCTACCGCATTTTGTGAGATGGGCAAGATGGTATTGTATTGATTGTTTCTGTTGGATTTTCAGTTGCATCTCTTCGTTTCAAATTGCACCCAATTTCTGCTAATACTACAAACCATACACACTCTATTAAATTGATTTTGGAACACTATAATTCTGTCTTCAAATGAAACAGGCGTGATGATTTCATGTTTGACTAAAAGGGTTTCTTTTTCGTCCCGACGGTGCGATAGAGTGCGTAAGTATGATTTATTATTTTAGTGTCATGTTAAAGTGACAGGAAATTTAGGCCAGCGCCCTTTTTTAGCAGCTCGGCTTGGAAGCCGCTACGGTCTCTTCGTATCCTGTTAATTACTGATAACGCCCTGTTAGTATACAGCATGTTCTCTTAAGTTATAGAGATTGATGATGTAGCACTTTATTAGACTCGGGATTAAGAAAAGGTGTCATGAAGATTAACAGTGATTTATAAAGGACTTTCTTTGCAAATGATAGTGGCTTTTCTTTTTTATTCTGCAGAGTAAGTACAATAGCCTCCTAAAATAATCATTCTTAAGCAACGACTTACAGCTTATGAATTCGCCGTATACACCTTATGAGTATTCTATTTTGAAGACTTTTTTATGAAGTAGTATAGTATGTACACATCGATTAAAAGGCTAATTGTCTAATAATGTAGATGTTATTAGAATCGAAATAATTTGAAAACATATCGATTCCTCAACGTAATGTTTTAAGTAGTATGAGTAACGTACCAAATAAGGAGCGAATGTTATTGTACGTTTCGCTACGTACCGGAAACACGTACAATCGGTGCCTAAAAGATACTAACCAGTCGGCTGGGCCTGTTGGGAGTCGTTCGCTACCGATTGTGTCCGTCGATCTAAACGGACGTTTTTATGTGTGTATCCGGCCGGCAATAAAACCATCTCAATATTACTTCACCATTTATTCACTACAAGGCTGTACAACCTTGAAAATTATGAATAAAGAATTTGCTTTACTTTTGTAAGACAGTTTGCAACTTACATGCGTCAACCATACCTAACTTCTGAAGGAAAAAAAAGCAATTGTGTAATAGGGCTTTCCTGTTTCGTGAATTAATCGATTTGATCTGTATTCTGTATGACTAATACCTACTTTAATGCTGCTTGTAAGATTTCCAGTACGTCAGCATGTACATTTTATACACGTCAGTTTTAATGACGATCTAAGTTACTATCTTGCAAATTATGCACGCTTTGTTTAAGCATTAAAATTACGATATCTTTGTCCTTCTCAACAACTAAATTTCGTACACTTTTCGTGCATTTCTAAATACATGATAGCAAACAAGTTAACGTGATATTATCACACGATGGCAATGAATGTCGTCCTCTACAATCAGTGAATAAATGCTTAATCAATCCGAAGAATGCACTGAGAAAGAAAGTTACAGAAGTCACATTTCTTACAAACCTTGGTAACTGACTAGCGGTGGAAATATCTTTCTTTTACCCGACTTCAAAAATAGAGGAGGTTTTATGTTCGCCTGTATCTTCTTTTTATGTATAACAATATCGATTTTCTTTTTTTTATCTATTGTCAAACGATCGTCACGTGTTTTAAGTCTATTGTAGTTCTTACTCATGACGATGAATCATAAAGAAGCATGTTAGCAGCGAAAATTTAGACGTCTTTGATGACGTGACTTGTCTCCAGCAAAGATATTGTCCGCAGGCAAAATTTATAATTAGACGACTGTAAACTTGCTTATTGAATTTCGCCAAAACGCAAAGTTATGGTTAGGTACGGATTTATAAATCAGTTACAGTCAAATAGGACTGGAATCTTCGAATTACGTACGAAGTAGTAATGAAACATGACAAATCTTTTGTTGGCTGGCTGGTTATTCTATAAAATTCCTTTGTAGATTGTAGTTGTTCTCATGTGTATTACGAACGATTGTCGATAATACTAGCTGGGTTGGACCCGAACCAATAGTAAGGTGGTTTCCTCAGTGCGTTTGGATGCGTGTAGGTATTAATATGATCATGTTTACCTTCTGTTCGTGTGTGCACAATGTATGCGAACGCGGCGGTGGGTGGTAACCTTTTAGCACGCGTGTCCAGCGTGATGGGTTCACGGTGTAATGGACACCCTCCGTCTTATTATTTATCGCTATTTATACTTTTATAAATATCATGTGTTCTCGACCACATGCAACCCATTAGAGAATAGTAGTAATTTAAATAGCATAAAATTGAATAAAACGTAATAAAAAATACCCTTTTTTACAGGTCTACACTCAAGATAATTAAATTTTTTTGTTCATGAAATTAGACTAAAACATAGGTAAGGCACACAAATATTTTGCCTAAGAAAGTCAGTTCCATTGTTTTCTCTAGTCAGTATGAATTCGATTGTCATTGTTACCTAAATATACATAATTATGTTATGTTAACTGAGTTGTGTGAATTAGGTATTGTTTAGGTAATTTCATTAAAGTAACATTACGTATTCATTGCGCTGAACAACTATCCCGGCTTTGTCATTCAAATTACGTTTAATTATTCTACGCGAAGTGATACTGTTTGACCTATGCAACCACTGAGAAAGCAGGTGTTTTGCCGGGGATATTATCTCGTGATGAGGCAATTTAGGCTTTATGACATTAATCATAGAAGCCAGAGCGCTCTTTTAGAAATTAGACAGCCTTCTTGGAGAAATGAAACATTTTGCAGAACTTAGGGTAGCGAGGAGATTTTTTTAAGTGGATTCACTGTAATCACTGGTTCGAAAACGATGTCCCTTTCGGACTCTTGTGTGTGTTTATACATAGCTGACTAAAGTACAGTGCTTGCTTTCTACTTACGTTTTTCTGTCATTAAATAAAAGAAAGAAGCTCATGCTGTAAGCTACCAGTAAAACGATGACCGGTTTAAATATGATTTAATTGAACTGAAGCCTTTAGCCCTTATAGTGTGTTTGATTTATAGGTAAATAATCTACAGAGTTTGCGTATTTCTCTTGATTTGATCAATAAAAAGACAAACGCTACCAATAAACCTCACACCAGAGGCTCGCGTAAGGCTAATCTTCTCAGATGATACTGGCGCGAGGTATCAACAACAGTTGGCACGATGATTGATTGATGATTGACGAGAAACGGAAGTCTTCCATCCATTTGCAGACAAACAAAGATAGCCGGTTGTGCTGTACCAACTTTTTTACAAGAGATATGCGATCTCGATATGTGTTTTTTAAATTTCGCGAATTATACTCACGATTACAATAGTAGTTCCTACAAAGGGCTTTAGGAATTAGAATAGAATATAATTTATTTATCAAAAAATATAGTACAGTATATCAATTTTAAACAACAATTTAAAATATATTATGGGATTGACATTATAATATTATGTTATGTCCTATTTACGTTATGAATCCTCATACATTTTATTATGTTCGATTTATATTTGTCAAGCGTTTGGTTACTTCTCTGGAGCCCTTGATTTGGCTAATTCAATGCAACTTAGCCAAAACGCAGAGGTTATTCCAATTTATATATCTATCCGTGCGTGATTAAGACCGAAACTATACCAATCTACACACGAGACAAATGCTGGTGCAACACGAAAATTTTAACACTTTTTCGATAATTGCGGACGTAATTGCCTGTGTGAAACTCAACAACGATACGGGAGAAATTTATTGCGATCGATCTTTTTTATCAATGCGTAACCGTAACTTTCTTTACCATAAAGGTGGGTAAATTGTATAAAAGCAGCGCATGCGCTATTAAATTTTAAGCTAAGAGGTTTAAATACTCCGCGCCTAAGACGACCCACTGACCGAAAGCTTGGAATATCAATTTGAGAAATTAATCCTTTTTCTGTTCAGTGTATCACTTATGATACATAGCAATTGTGTCTACCCTCTAGCCTTGTTTTTATTTATTTTTTAATTGTAATCGAGTGTGGATGTATATATAGATATAGGATGCTAATCGTGGGCTGTCTTGGATGAAGCGGTTTCAGAGAATGAACCGGGTGTATTATTATTATAAACATTATAAACTGGCCAAATGGTGGCTTGTATACATGACTAAGTAGTACAGAAAGTGTAATTCTTAGTACCCCATTCCCCGGGGAACAGTACTTTTAATAAGACCAGCATTAGGTAGGTCCGCCTTTGTGTAAAAATAAATTATGCTCATGAAAAATAAATATACGGCCAGAGACATAAATATTTAGTTTTAAAAAGCATTTAGTAACAAAGTACACAAAATAAAGTGTAAACAATTAATAAATAAGAACAAAGAAAAGAATTATAATAATTAATGTTTTTTAATATATCTTATTTTAGTGCAAAATTTCTTTAAACACTTAACAAACATTGTTTTGTATTTGCTTACAGGTTTATCAGTGTGAGAACTTATCAATATGACATCATGTTATCTTATCACGCTTATCTAAGTACTATACAGGATGCTACATTCAGTAGATAATGTACTGACATTCACATGTTAAAATATTTAATGTTTATATTATTTTATAAATGATGCTGACAACCTTGTGAAGGTGTAATGTTTTCTTGCTGTGATTGAAGGTACTTTATAAAAAGTTTTGATGGAAATATTTACTAAAATATTATATGTAGTATGTAAAATTATGAATTTATGGCATGGATAAGGTAAATTGTTATTAAAACAAACATTTTAATGACCAATGGTAAAATGTTTATAATATAAATAAATTATATTATTAGGTACCTACCCACTTGTATCTCTATCCGATTAAAAATATATTAACAAAAAAATGGGACTGGCAGATAAGTTCCAAGTAAAAAAAGAGAATAATAAAACCATCTTGCTTTTGTTTAAATTATATCATTTACGAAGTACCCTCGTCATGGTAATAACAAGGTGCTTGACAGTTCTCTATCACATTTTTATAAGATAAAGAGCAGGCACAAACTGGTTTTGTATTATCAAAATAACGTGTGATTCATGGACTTACCCGCTGCAGTTGCAGGGAGTGGTTGTAGCACCGCAGCAGCTTGTCCACCAGCGGCCGCACTGCGCGCCACGCTCGCTCCTGCGATATCCTCGAAGGGTCCGCTATAGCCTCCCGTATCTCCTTCCCCGCCCCCTTATAACACTGTATCTCTTCAAGTATCTTCTCTGAATCCAACAGCACCCGCTGAACTTCTTCGTAAACATCGCGCTCCGTGTCCGTGGGCGCGGCGTTCTCGAAATCCAGGAATATATCGTAACGCGGCGAAGAACAACAATTCGAGTCGTCCCGAGACAAAAGACTCAACAATTTCCCCATTGTAGATTAAATAAATCACAATTTATTAGAAAACTCTACTCGATAGCAAACACTGCATTGCCTATTACATTAACAGTTTTAAAAATGTCACTTAAATGTTCATATATCACTAACTATAAAGGCGTATATAGGAATTTTAAGTAATATTATAACGTTATTATTTCTTAATATTTAAATAAAACACGCCCAAATTGTTATAAATAGCAATAAAACTAATGTAACGAACAGAGCCCAACGCACACAACGACTGCTGCGGACCAACTGTCATGAAACGGCCACATAGTGTTGTCACGAGTGCGTAAGTAATCCTCGATAAAACGTAGTGAGAGACCCAACTAATCGCCTTATTTTCGATTTACATAAACTAAGTTACTAAAAATAGTGCATTGTTTACCGAAAGTAAAGTTTATTGTTTTCTGAGCAAATAAAATAATTAATTCCATTAAAATGGTTGATGATTTTATACTATTTATGAATGTTTTAATTTTCACCAAAATAACCAATCTCTCTTTTTATAAAATAGCAACACTTAACTATTTAAACGTCATTTAGTTCGAGAGGTGACAATATTTTAACAATACATGTCGAAAGATGGCGTTATACACAGAGTCGTAAGTTTAGTTCTTTATTTTTCCGTGCTATTTTTTTTACTGTTGTTTGAGATTTAGATTTATTTTACCGTGCTGCAGTTATGAATGTAAATCTTATACTAAAGTAGTTTTAGTAGACTACTACAACAGATAAGTTATGTATAGAATAACTCTTTCTGTGCTACTTAGGTACTTAGTTTTGTTAGAATGTCTAACAAATTATGTTGTTATTTATTTTATTTGTTTAAAATTAATTAATATGTTTCTTTGATTCGATATCACAGATCGTTGGTTCGATTGATCGATCGATAAATTTTTTGTGATGTT
This sequence comes from Abrostola triplasia, assembly GCA_946251915.1. NCBI lineage: Eukaryota > Metazoa > Arthropoda > Insecta > Lepidoptera > Noctuidae > Abrostola > Abrostola triplasia. The sequence continues at coordinate 8,518,538 of OX276433.1, forward strand.
CAAATACCACCTTGGAATGACACAGTAAGCTTGGCAGATGGCCACGGGTTTGTTCTGTATTCTGAGAGCCACGGATTCAACCATTCGTAACAAATATTTGTATATGAGACCGACAAATATGTAATCACAGGAAAATAATAAAAATAATTTAAGATTTCAGGCATTATTTATTTATTATCATAAGTGTATAACATCGACACATTGCCATTAAACATACGATTTACAAATAAAATTCTTCTCTATAATATTTACAAAATCCTTTCTTTTGATACACACATAATAAGTATTTTCTGTAGGTACCTATTATAGCTAGTTTATGCGTTTTGTGAAGACTATGACAAAGTTATCAGTTTCAATGGAAATTGCGGTTTATATAAATACGGGAGAACTGTAATAGTGTAAATTAATAGTATTTTAAACTGTACATTGCAATGGGTGTGTCTACGGTCTACCGTAAGTTGTTGGTACCACCTCCTTGAGGAAATGTACTTGCAGCAGTCCGTTATTCGTCAGCAGAACAAGCGCCAAAGACGCTTTGGACTGGCACGTCTAAAGGGCACAGTCTTGACTCGGGAGCAGTATAAGTTACGATACAGAAGGTGAAGTCCAAACATATAGGTACGTATAAACTCATAGATTTACTGATTCATCTAAGTTATAATGATTTACTCAAGTATCTATGGAAATTGTAGTATAATATGTTTAAAGCAATGCCATTGAAACTGGTACTCTGTCCTGCCCTCCAAGCATGCCACTGAGCAATAATGAGGTATTACTATTACTATCCCAGTAGTAAGTACACAATATATAGAATAGTTTAAATCAGTAAATTCAAGCCCTGTATAAAACATTACCTACTGATTAATTAAGAGAAAAGTGGACAGAGCGAGATTAATAAACTGTATTTTATCAAATTATTTACTACCAATAAGAAAAGATACTCTATGAAACTTATATTTATATCGGTGACCGTATATTTTTAAAGATCAGTCTAACATTCGTTAAAAATTTACAATTCTCATCTAACTTTTTGTTTCGTAAGGCTACGGCCATTGACCACAGTTTCGGCCATCTGCCAAGAAACATAAAACTGACCATGAACAATAAACTCTGTTTTAATCTTAAATATATTTTTCTTTATAACCCTTTGTGCAGAAATAATTGATTGATTTATTTATAATATTATGTCAACTCGGCCTATCGCAGGATCTGCGTATGTAATAGGTAAATACGTTGGATTTCGAATATACATTTATGTGTCAGGCCCTTATTTACAAAATGATAGGTAGTCATAATCTTTATTTAGTGCCGATGTAGTTATGGGCCTATTAGAAGTGTAGGAGAAACAAGGAAACATTTTAAATCTTAGAAGTTGTCTAGTGTGGGTGTAGGTAGGCGTAAATTTATTAATATTTCATTATACACACGACATTATTCAATTGAACTTATTCTGATCAATAGGGGGTAAATGCAATGAAATATTAAGTAAAAGTAAAAAAGTACCTACATTCATAGTAGACAACCCATATTTGAGAATAATACCGTTCCATAGACAACAATAATACAAATAACATCTACCTATATTATCTACAATCGCTAAAATTATAGTCTTAATTAATTGGTGTAAAGATCCATCTTAAAATCTACTTAATTAAAATTGTCGATTGCCGTTATTTTCAACATAGTTCATAAATCACTCTACAATTAGGACTCTAATCGAATTTATCACGGTGTAATGAAGTCTATATATAATTTCGATAATCCTATGGTGCCTAACGAGAAGTTGATACTAGGGGAATAGACGCAATTGATTGAGATACAGGTTGCTCCGAAATATTATTTTCTGTATAATTTGGTCTTACTGTGTCTGTGTGATAAAATGACTGTCCCAAAAGTAATTTATTTACCAGCCTGTATGTAGACAATAATATTTTAAAGCAACTTTGCAGAGTAATAGCACAGAATGGTTGTAGATATAGTACCTTTGAGTAAATTCCATATGTGTATCGTAATACATTGTTTTAAATTATATTGCTTTTGATACAGCAAATGATTTAGGTAGTTACATAGGTTTAGATATTAATAATTGCAGATTCGATTTTAAATGCTAACCAAAATGCGAAAATTAGTTAAAATATACTCAAAGTATTTAACATATTATGTGCAGGTGTGCGTTAAAAACGTAATAAATATAGCATATAGGTATCTTACAGGATTAACAAAGAGTAAATCAGTTAAAGTTAAAATATATGTCGATGGATTAAATACATGGAAGTTGCCCAGGTAAATTAATATGTAAACATCAATGTACGTAATGACGAAAATATACATACGCCCCCAAAGTACACTGCATAGGGTGCTCAAAAATGCCTGTGCACAAAATTTATAATGTGTGCCCAATGTTTATCGTTTACATGGCCAACGTTTATTAGGCTTCATTTTACATCAGATACTGAATCCTGAAACACATTTAATTGGTTTTTTACTGGTTCAGGTGATAGCGATAAAAATATTCAATTGACGGTAGGAAAAAAATATGGTGTCGTATAGGTCCATGTTGCAAATCTTTTGAGAGTGATTAAATAAAAACCTTCGCAGCAACATTAAGTGTTATTTCATAGATCATACGACTAAGTAGGTGCTTTCTTGCTGAAGGTGTACATGTATAAGCACATAAAATTACATTTTTTGCATATAAAAGAAGGTACTTTGTCAATTACTGTTCACCTATGAGTATGAGAACCGGAAGTATGGAAATTTTGCAAGACTGGTGTAAACCTACTTCCGTGAAAGAAGCGTGCCTTGTATTTTGGCAAGACTTGGGTCCAAACGACTTTTAAAATAGTTGCCTCTATAGGAACTATTAGTCATTTTGAGGCGAAGAATAAGACTATTCGGTCACGGTAACAGAAGACGTGGAGATCGTGTCTCTGCTACCAGCGCGGCAGACAGGACAAACCACAGCCCGTCGTTGAATCAAACGAACTTATATGTTCGTTGACCAGTCGGACAGTAACGGGTAGAAACGGTTAATTATATACTTACCCAGCGCCTTACAGTGATAAATGAAGTACCACTTACACCAACACATAGATTTAAAAAAATATAAAGAAAAAGACAATCGTTCCCAGAGAGGTCAACTACTGTCACTGTGCCAATCACAAGACACGTTCCTTTCTACGTAAGCAAGTCTTGCATACAGGAAGAATGGCGTGAAAGTAGAAGTTTTATCGGAAGTATTTGAGAGCGGAGACTAGGAGGAACTTCTCGATGAAGAGGTCGGAGTCGAGGGCCGCGATGTGTGCGGCGCGCCCGACCAGCGCACTGGCCGTATGGGGCAGCGCGTGCTGCACGTCGTAGCGCACCACCGACACCGTGGACGCGCGCGCCGCCAGCGGCGACACCATGTTGTGTACCTGCAAAGTGAAATCAGGTGTCATCAAGTACTGAATTATTTCATTACATAATATGACTTTGTAAATGCTTTTTTTATGTTTCATGAAATGGTCAATACTACCTATTTTACCCGGCCAAATCAAAATCAGATCTAGTAGAGCTGAATCAAAATATTAGGCCAAATACTTAAATACTATACTAACCATTTCTCTGTAAGCTTGTCCAAGCAAAGACGTATCCTTAGCCGCGGCCTTGCACAGCTCCAGCCTAGCGGAATGCAGTGGGACATATCTGTCTTGACCCGAGCCACAGAGCAGGATATGTTTGAACTGGTGAAGTTGGCTGCGTTCACTGAGGCGGTAGAGGAACGAGCGTCGAGGGTCTGACGCGTCGCGGAGAGAGAGCTGCAGTAAGGAGCCTGACTTCTTCCATTTCTGCATGAACCACATGCCTGAAATCAAGGTTGTTACAACAAGATTAGATATGAAATAGTTTTTGCCTTATTTTTCTAGCTTCATAGCTTCACTAATTAGAGTAATTAGTAAACCACCAACATAATAATATAGTAGGTAACCCACCAACATAACAAACACTTTTATACGTTAAATTTCAATCCTAAATAAAATAAATACTAGATGTTTTTGGCATTTCTTAACTGACCTACTTTTGAGAAGAAATGCCGAAACAAACTTAAGGGTCAATGTCTCTTTTAAAGTCCAGAGAGGCGTAAGTTTGTTTGGTCTTATGTGCGAATTTGATCTTTATAAAATGTTTTTAAATAAATAATGTCTGAGATTTTGTGACTTCACACGTCTTGCTAAGTAGACAGTAGACACAATAGTTTAACAATCGCTGTGCACCTACGATACGTGGTACACTGGACAGTCAACTGGGCCCAGTTATAGGCCTGTGTCAAACATAACAATCAAAGAATTCCTTCGTTTTCAAATAGGGCCATCTCGATCCTTACATTCGTATGAAGGTCTTCTTTGTGACTATGGTTTCGTTCGAGATTAGTAGCTTTTCTAACCACTGCGTTTAGTTCTTCCTTTTGCTACTACTCTGAGGTGATTCTAACTCTTCATCATTGTTATAGTGAGTACGCTTCTAAAACTATTATATCTATTCTAAGTACCTACTATGACAAGGTCGCTACTACCACCTTGCTCCTACTAGTAAGACGGTCGTGTAACTTCAATTACATCAACATAATTAATCTCTGTAAATGGTTAGTAAGCGGCTTTGAATTAATTAGTATTTACAAAATTATTATGGTTGTATAAAATTGATTGATGTGATTTATTATTAAAATATAATCGATGGTCTGATCACTAAGAGTATGTTCACGCAGTAATAAATTTATTATGTTTAGCAGACGTGTTAATATGGTGTAAAAACAATTTATTTGCTAGAACTACAAGTTTAACTTTCAAAAGCCATTTAAAAAATTATTCAAATAAGAAAAAATGGATTTCAGTTTTTAACTGGCTTAGCTTTTAACATTAAAATAAATTAATCGAGACACTTTGACATCATCTTCGATGCCCATCTTAGAATTTTAAACTTTCACCCACCATACTAACATCTTAATTGCCATAATTACGTTTTAAATTGTAGAGATTATCTATATTGTATAGCTATACTTATTTGTACTCACCAGCATTCACCAATCCGCTAGAGTTGTATAGAGTCCCAAGATGGGGCCCACTTAGCGACAGGAACGTGTGAAGTTTCCCTAGGAACGGTTTCATTTGCGGCCTCGCTAACGCAGAGCGAATGATGATCGTGCCAAGGGAATGCCCCACGAAACTTATCCTGGCTGGATCGCTTGAATTTTGAATGTGATTCAGGATCTCTTGAACAAGTCTGGTAATAATAAAATATTCACAATTTAAGAAAATCAAATGTAAATTTTCAGAAATTATTTAAAAACAGAACATATACAGATCCTTCTATTAGAAGCATAGACAATCGTATCTAGTCACGTCAGTTAATAAATTAATGAACTGTTAATACAGTAGAAAACAAACATTAGGCTGATTTAAATTAAGAATATTAATCCATAAATCATTCGACGTTCGGTAATATTGCTGCTGATAACCATTAGTTTAATTAATTTAACAAACTGGTTACAAGGTTGCTAAAAAATAAAAGTGAGAAGAAAAAAAACAATTAAATCATCAGAATATTGATTACAAATCATATTTTATGAGTTATAATTACGGCCCACCTATCTGTCATCGTATCGAAATCGGAGAAAGTGTCGCCTTGGTTTCTCTCTGACATCAGGAAGTCTAGTCTAGCCCCAGGCAGACCCAGTTCCAGGTATGTTTTCACTAAGCGTAGGTCTGCTGCATTGCCGTCTAAGCCGTGGACGCAGATTATGAGATGAAGTCCTGAAATATTACAAAGAACATGCAATATGTAAACGAAATAGCGATGGTGTAGACTCGAGACGGTCTGACTACTATCAAACTTGCCGCCGAGTTCATTATGACGAGCATTATGTTCGACGACAACGAGCAGAGCCAAAGTTAAGTTTCCAAACTCCAATGTACAGTCAGCAATAAACTTGCTGCAGCTTAACAAGTTAAAGCACTTAAAGTCAAATATTTCAAGGAAATATATATCAATTCAAATTAAAATCTTTGATTAAAAGAAGCTCCAAATTATAATCTGAGAATATCAAAGAACTTTTCGAAAAAATGTTCAGCTACCAGCTAACGACCTTTGTTTTTGACTGTACCATATTTTACATCTATAATGTTCATATTTAGGACCTCACCTTCTGGATTAAACATTCTATACTCATCGCTGATATGGAAGTACGGCAGAGAGTTCTCGACAGGCGGGAAGTCAGAATAGATTGCTCCCGGGTACTTCACGCTTTGTCTAAACTCTTCACGACATTTCACAAACAACCTCTCAGACTCTGCCAGTCCAAATATGCTGATTAAATTGCTTTCTCGTTGTTCTGAAACGTAGAACATATTCTTAAGTGTAATGTCTAGAAAGATGGACTTATTTAATACGTTTTAAAAAGGTTTATTCCGAATTTGCAAAAATATAGCTTTGGACTTTTACTATCATTGTAATGTTGATTTCCAATTGATTGCAATTAATAAGAAGGTATTTTAATGAAATGTGTGCAAATGATTTTGAGTGACATAAAACGAAACATAAAATATGTTTTGTGATTATGTACATAATTAGTTTAAATTAATGATGTAACTTAATTACCAGAATCGTTTCTGCTCGCCAATTCTCCCGTGCTCTGACTTTTATTAAGCGTACCGCCGGGGGGCGCACTGCTAGAATTAACCGATTGATGTGGTCTCAGTTTCCGCCTCTCCATTATACCTGTTGTAAGCCAAGCGATGGTGTTAGTAGCAGAAGCTTAACAGTAACAAACAGTGGCTTATGGTGTTACTTACCCTCGCACACGTGGTATAAAGGATTGTCTAATTGAAGCGAGGAAGGCTGGGGAGGTTGTTTTCTAGGCGTCTTTGAAGGAGTAGATGATTTGCTACTCTGTCTGCTCAACTTTGGTGATTTTGATGGAGGATCCTATAAAGTACAAGTCCATTAAATATGTCATTTTAGCATCATTCTAATATAATTAATGAGCTATGGATGTTACGTGTTTACCTTGAACTGGTCTGGTGGAGGAGGAGCGTCTCTGAACTGTTGCGGCGGTGGTAGGTGCTCATAATCATTATCACCTATGAAGTGCGCTAAATCTACTTCAGATTTTGCTTTATTTGAGAATTTCTGCACTGCCCCCGCTGGACTCGTTTTCTTGTGACTAGTTTTGCAGGAGCGATCTACAGTTAAACTTCGTATTTCTGCGGCTATTAGTTTCTCTGTATATTGTATTCTATCTTTCAATTTCGTTTTATCTAATGATTGTGATTTAGCAGGCGCTGGTTGTGGTTGTGGCGGAATTTCTTTCCTTATGTAAGGATGCAGATTGTCACCTATCGTTTTCGACTTTTTTACTGTTGCCTCATTTAGACTTTTTGAAGAACTAGTATAAGTTTTTCCTTGTACAGCGCTGAAGGAGTTATGCCTTTGATTACCTTTTGATACCGCAGTAGCTTCTGCCATTTGTTGGAAACAACTTGCCGTACAAGTATCAGAATTGCATCCAGCGTCAATTCCGTTACTATGCATCAATTTGTTATACTCGCACTGACTGTCTGTGCATATAGAATCGCTACAAATGGTACATTCCTCGCACACTTCTTTGTCACAGCACTCTATTTTCTCGTTTGAGTTATTTTGAGCTACTTTGACAGCTAATTTTAAAAGTCGCTCCCGTAATTGTTCTCCGTTGAGAACAGTTCTTTTAAAATCGCTTATTGTTTCACCATCTGATTTATGAAGGTCGGTTGGATGTTCATAATTTTTACAAGGGACTTTAGGTACGGTTGTGTTTGTGGGAACAAAATTTTGGTTTAATTGACAACTTGCATTATCTGGAGAGGACGGTCCTGAACTACGCCCGCTTGACACCCATCCACTTTGTTCACTTAAACTTGAAGTTGATGTACTTCTACGTTTTTCTTCTTTATTAAGAAAGTTTTCAGGGGGTAATATTTTAAAATCTTTATCTGCAATGTCAAGAGGCGGTGATTCAAATGCCGGTGGTGGTGCCAAATTCGGCAAAGACTCAGATCCAAAAGTATTATTCAAGTTAGGCTCATCTAAAACCGACGCAGCACTTCTGCAGTGACGTAACAACTCAGGTCCGTGGTCTAGGCTATACGGAACACTTGCTGACGACTCTAATCTTCTCAGTTCAAAAGGTATACTTTCGTCACTTGATGATGACGCAGCTTCTGACATTAATTGCGTCATCTTTTCCGAGGGTTTGTGTTTAGTGCGTTTTTCTGGTTTTCCGCTCGATCTACCGCTTTTTGGTGTCGTAGCACCAGATTTCGGTGTTGCTCTGCCAGATTTTGGAGTAGCCAGACCAGATTTCGGGGTTATACCACCAGATTTCGGCGTAGACTTGCCAGACCTTGGCGTCGCTCGGTCTGACTTTGGAGTGCTGCGTTCAGACTTTGATGTGTGTCGGTCAGATTTACTGTCTCGGGATTTAATGGAATGATGACTACTCAATGAATCCCTACTTGAATTCATTTTGGTATTTTCCTTTCCGCTATTATTTAGTTTAGATTCCTTAGACCGACTTTTCTTATGTCGCACTGACGGCATCGTAGAATGTGGTGTAGATGGCGGTGTCTTGGAATAAGTTGATTTGGAAGTTCCATCACTACTTCTATCTAAAGTCATCACAAATCCACTGTCATCACTACTTTTACTCGATTTCTTTTGATAGTTTTGGATTAAACTTCCAGTGTTAAAATCGTAACTCCAATCCCCTTTCTGAAGATAATAGTTGAGCTCATGTCTAAGTTGATTTCTAGCAGCTTCAATGTCAATTTGTTGATTTTCCTTTTGATGAAACACGTGCGTAGAATTAGATCTATGTACGTGTTTATTAGAAACTAAGTTATTTTGATCAGTCACTTGATTTTTACCACTAACCGGTGGGTAAGAATTACGTGGAGGCAACATAGGACGGGGTAAATTTACACTGTAGCCTCTTTGAAACTCTAACGGATTACGAATAACATTGTTCACTTGCAGATTACCCTGATTACCGAAAGTATAGCCGTACACCTGGTTAGGATTAGGTTTCATCACTCCATCATACTTATATCCTACATTATGAAACACCTCATTGTTCATCCCATGTCCAGCGTTACATGGGTTCTTGTATTTTTCTCTAAACTCACTTATATTTCTCCTATAGTCATCCCCTTTGCATCTAGTCGTTGTATTCGTCGGATAAGCTGTTGTCGTAACGCTTCTCGGTAGTGTAGTGGGCTTTATTTGCTGCGGCGGTAGATAAGGTTTTGGATAGTTGACAGAAGAGTTAGAACTATTTCTCACATTTTTTGTTAATGTTTGCGCAGTATTTATTGGTGTCATTTGCGAGACTCTCAACTGGTCCAGCGACTTGCTGTGTCTAGCCGGCAGCGTACTGACTCCACTAGTGATTTCATGTTTTTGCCGGAATACCTCGAGGACGGGCTCAGATTTTTCTTTCCCCAGGCGTGAAACGTTCGTTGCACTTTTTGCCGTGCTGATGTCAAGCAACGTTGAAGCGGAGTATCGAGACATTGGTTGTCCTTGTTGTATTGAGCAAGAAGCAAATGCATTGTTTGGTGGTAGTTGAATTTCGCTAATTTGATTGTTTTGCACTATGTATCTATTCCTGCCCGTCAACTCAAGTTGTTTATTGTGAGGTTTGGGAAGATCTACTATATTTTGCTTTACTAAAGCCCGTTTAGGGGACCCCCGGGCAGATTTTTGTGGAGCTAACGTGAGAGTAGCTTGGACGACATTAGAGCTGGTTTTGGGTGCGTTGAACTGTGGTTCGAGAACGTCCATAATTGTTTTAGGTAGTGTGAGAGTAACTCTAGAAGCTTCTGATGACGGTCTTCTTGAGTCCATGAGTGAACTTACGCTGCAAGCACAATCATCCCCAAGGGATTCCGAACATAGGAAAGGATCTGTAACAAAGTATAGTAAGTAATGATTACTTAGGTTTGTTCTTAACATATTTTACTAAGAAACTAAGTCTCCTTTCGAGGTTATAGTACTCACCGCTTCCAGATTTACTCGCACTGGAATTTAAAAATGAGCGACGCCTAGCAAATTCTGCCGTGTCTTGATATCTGAAAAAAGGAAATATTTGTGTTGAAAATATTCCGAGACTTTTTTTTTAATAATGGTAGACCACAAGAAAGGCAAACGTTAGATATTAGAATTTTTTGTTAATAAACGATTTTATTATAATAATTTTGAAAAGTTAGCTAAAAATATTTTGTGTTTCACCTTTGAGAAAGCAAGCTAAGATATTATTTACGCGGCATACACTGAGTTCCGCCATATAGAAGTTCTTAATCCGTAACTAATTAATATGTTTATAAATTAATTACTTAGAACTGAATCTTTATAAATATTTACACGTTTAGCACGGATTAAACACAGGATTTCTTATATGAAATAAAAGATTCGAAATAAAGTTTAGTGTTCTAATCTCACAAACTCACCTGTCTTCAAAAATAATGGGCATGATATGAGGGTCGCCGTCAAGCGCGATGCAGTGGACCGGTAGTGGAGGCAGCAGTGCCAGGTACCGCGACCTCCGAGCCACCTCGCCCACACTCTGGTACGACTGGTAGTTACTGTCGTAGCAACCAGCCAGCGAGTGCCGAGGGTTGTCTAGCACGAAGAAGCATTCCGAGAAACGCTTTATCCTGAAAATTTTAAGGTTCATTTACCATAAAGTTTCATGGTTTATATTGATTATGCTTTTCTTTCTAGATTCTTAAGTTTTCTGAACTGAATTTGATAGTAAAAACCTCTCATTTTACCATTCGACATGTTCGAACAGAGACCATCAAAGCCAAAAGTTGTGGGTTACTTTCATTATGTACATATGAGATATATACTGATGAGAAACAGTGACCAAAAGGAAGGTCAGCATCGTAGAAAATTGAAATCTGATAGCCAAAGCTTAGCTTGGGTCTAGTCTTAAATTCTAAACTACGAAGATCTTCACCTAGTCTTCTTGGTATATCCACAGACCTTGCCTTGCTTTGATCTTGTCTTTATGTATGTATATAAGTAGTGTTACCGCAACGCATGATGGCGGGCCGCGAGCGCGTGGTGCACGTGCGGCCGGTCGGACGTGTGGTGCAGGAAGGCGCGCCACCGCAGCGTGACCTCCGCGCACAGCCGCGCGATGTCGTGCGCAGCGCTCATGGCCCACTCCTCCTCCTCGCCGCATTCCGACTTCTGGAAGTTCTGTGGTCGGTACTTGGTTTTAGTAAGGTTTACTTCATCATCTATACTTTATAGTTCCACAACTAGGTAAATGCCTGTCAGTTTTGTTTAGCATACAAATAGTATAATATAATGTAGGTACACAAAGGTAACTAAGACAAACGTATCTGCTTTTTGAACTGCCTGAATCGAAATTTTTCGGTTTACTTCTTTCCCTGAGTCATGGTTTTAGGTGTGCATGCAAGGTGTATCAGTAAACAATTTTATATCATTATGTAAAATTTCAAATTATTTGTTTTCTACCTTACAAACATACGAAATAATTTAGTTCCAGTATACTTAATATGGTTTGTCGTACTATGTGATGCAAGTCAAGGAACACAAGTCCGCAATCGTATTCAACATTGTCTTTTGTTTCTTTCAAAACGGTTTAAACAATATGTACGTGCGTAGCTCACCTTGCCAAAGTCGCTAAGGTCCTTTATTCTCTGCGCGACTTCTCCTACGACGGAGTTTGAGGAGGATTCTTCGGGAGTAAGCAGGACTCCGGTCGAGCCGCATATTGTTAGAGCACTTTGTAAGCCCTCTAATGATCCTAGCAGAATGCCGCATACTTCAGCGTGGACTTGCCTGAAAAATACCATTCCCCATATGAAAATAGTTCATGTTTATTTACTTAGAAACAACAAATAGCAGTGTAATCATATGTAAACATTACAGAAAAAACTTAATAATAGAGGTAAATGTTGAACAATTGATTAAATTATACCTGGCACTGTCGTTTGTATGTTAAAAAATAGTGATCTTTAGAAGTTGTTATAACACACTTTAGCATTGTTTAAGAGTAATAGTGGATATGTTTTATAATTATTAATTTATTTACAACTATATTTAAAACAATCCGTAACAAAATGACTATAATCTCGAACTGTATAACATTTCACAATCTAGCTTAAGATTTATTATTTTGATTTTACCTTTAGCCGTTTGCATCAGATGAAGAGGATATAAGCCAAAGTTTTTTTTTTTTAAAAACGTCGCCCCACACTAGGAATTTTTCCTGTATCGGGTGCGTTTCACAAACATGAAATATCACAAACAAACACACAGACTCGGGACAAACATCTGTGGCTCGAACAAAGTTCTGCCCCGTGCGGGAATCGAACCCGCAACCCTTAGCGCAACAGTCCAATCGCTTAGCCACTGCACTAATCAGGTCGAAAAGTAGATAGATTCGCATCTTTACTCCTATAGTGTTATTCAAATGTTAATGATACTGCGTTGTAATATGAGTAATCTCCTCTAACACTCTATTAACATTATAATGGTTTGTTACCTCGCATGCGCTATCTTGCTAGAGTTGCCGCCGGCACATTTCCCGGTCGATCCAAAGAGCACATTCTCAAAACTTCCCGAGGTATTAAAGTTGGAACCAGCGCTCTTCATCAACTTGCCCCATTGTTTGCTTGAGCGAGGGGTACTGGAATTAAAAGAACATTATGATAATATTACAATTTCTTTGAAAATGTCGTGAGCAAACGGATCTTAAATCACTTACCAGCTTTGCACATAATGCATGATACTTTTCCTTGAGCAGACATGAAATAATTTTAAGGTTTAATATTTTATTACTCTAAGAATTCGTCATGAGACGATAAATTACTAAACTGATTGAAGTATTGTATTTTAAAGTCATATATTTAAAAGGATCCCCGATAAGTCAAGGTAGGTAGGCATACGTGATTTAAACATATTTTATTACCGAAGTGTGGTCACTATTATTGTCATTGATATTATCTGGACGCTCCCAATTTATGGAACTGTGTTGAGTTTCAGATATTCGCCAATAAAACTGCAAATTGATGATTTACCGTGTAGGTGTGACATAAATACGTGATAATAATCAGAAACAGGATGTTTCATGCCACGCGTGGGACGTCAACTTGTAGCTTTTCATACTAAATGTGCAAAAATTATTTAAACAATGCATGTAAATGACAATTATTTTATTTATTACAGACAGTTACAGAAGTTTATACAAGCATTTCAGGACGAAATAAACTGTCCGAATGGTCTTGTGTAAGTAACGGTATGGACAATATGAGAATTCCACTGTTCTTTCAAATAATAATAGCAATAATATTCAATCAACTTAACACGACCGTTTTGTTATGATAGGTTCTTATGATGAAGAAGAGATAAAGCCTAAGTACATATTTTTGAAACCAGAAATAAGGTTAAACGTTAGCCGTTTAGACTTACTTGATATATGGTTGATGTAAAGCAACTAGACTTGCATGAATAGTGATGGAGACAGCTGACAGGTGGAAGTAGTCGAATAGAACCGGCAGATGGTAGTGGAGTCCCTGTGAGGGCTGGAAGTGCAGCTTGAGGACGCGGCACGAGACAGGCGCGAGGGTCGCGGACTGCGCTCCTTCGCTGCACCACAACTCCACGCCAAGACTCCATTCTGCTCGCTCCAGCGACTCCTTAAGATTTCGGCTGTCCACTAAACAAAGAAACAATTAGGTTAAAACATTCTTGGCAAACGGTCAGTTCAGTCAACTTCTATTAAAAGAACGAAAGCAATGAGTTCCAAATGCTTGTCATTGTATCCGATTGCGAAATTAGACTACAGTTTTCAATGTCCTGACTTGCGCGAGTATGCAGTAAATGAATAAAGCTTCTAAACGCCTTTAGAACGAAATATCTTAAGGTGTGACCACCTGGGGTTGTGACTTATTCCGGGAAAAGGCCAGCATTTGTTTCGTGTCTTGAATAAGCTTATAATTCATGTATGTAAAAGCATGTATACTCAGCAGATTATCTTTGTGGCTCACGTTCACAATGAGACATGTGAATGACCTACGAAATATTGATTTGGAGTTCGCAGAATTCCATAGCAAGATAAAAACTAGTGATAAAAAAAAGAAAAGGGTGTTACTAGGTAATCTTACTCAATAAAGAAAAGTTCTAAAGTCTGATTGCCATCTTTGTATGTATTAAGTATACCTTAATACCCATGGATATAGTAGGGTGCAAGTACCTACAGAAAACTACATTAACATTAAATACGTATTAGAACAAATTGCCTTGATTGAAATGCAGATAAACTGGAAAAATCTGATATACTCATTGGAACGAGTATTCAAATTGTAAATGCAAGTTCAGGGTCTTTGAATCGATCGATTGCATAGTCCAATAGAGAGTAGAAAGGGTTTTATTCTCGACCATTCCAATATATCAAACGCTGGCCATTTGAGATAGGAATTTTGTGCACGTGCTTAAAGTTTGTCATGCAGGCTTTGACAAAAACTGTATGTACTAAATTACACACATCAGCAACCATCTAAATCCGTGATGATAATGATGTTACCTTACAAGAAAGCCTTCAAACCCTCACCTAAGAGATGAGCTCTAAAATGCACGATATCACGTAGCGTGACCTCCTCGTTTCTGTACATGATCTGGAAGGCCCGGGACGCTGCCAAGCCGCCGATGAGCGAGGCGTTGGCGGCGGGCCGGCCGGTGCGCGCGGCGCCGTTGCCGCTCGACACCGACGCCTCGATGTGGACCGGCACCTTCGGGGACACCCGAAGACCCACGCGCACCTGGTATAGCCTGGGAAAAAAAGAACAGGTTAGTTTATATTGCTGCTGAGTGTAAGGTCAATTTCCAGGTCGGGCGTTTGCCTGTGTGAGCGTGGAGACCTGTTACTAACAATGGGCGCGCCCTCTGTTAAATGGGACCTATATCATAACTAGGGAAATGTAGGTGAATTATACGCTTCAGCCTATCCCTTTGGGAATGTGTACATCTGTTTTTGTTATGTTAATGATATAGGTTTATGGATCGAATGCACGTTACAACGAATGCGGCACCAGGTTCCTCACCTGTTACAACCCGGCGACATAAATAAGTATAAATATGTTCATTTATATTATATACCTTAACCTACAACTTATATGTTTACCATTATGTTAGTATAAGTTGGTTATATAAATAAATAAGTTTTTTTATTCATCCTAAGCCTCTTACGGTAAATTTACAAAATCCTAACGCAAACCTTAAGCGAAATCTTTATATTCTGGAGAGTTTCCACTCTGACCCAAAATATATGGTAAATATTCCAGCGAAGCTAATTATGTTAAGTTCATTGGGGTCATCACGCTTCATTACGGCCGCTTCGCAGAAAGGTGGCAGTTAACGTTGCAGAGGTTTGGGAGCCTGACTTATGGTGTTACTTTTAATATTTGTGTTTTAATTTCGGAGTGAAGTTTCTGGTTTAAAATACAGTAACTATCGCAAAAATGAAAAGCGTAGGTGAAGTTTTTAAATAAAGATTTGTAAAAGAATGTAGAGCATCTGGCTGTAACATTGATGCAAAGGAATAAAATCAAATCTATACTATCCATAACTTAATTGATTATGATAAAAAAACAAGATCTTATGCTATGACCATCCACTACAAGATACAATAAAAAAACCGGAATACGGTCAATAAAAATAATCATAACGATAGACACACCTCTCAATCGGAAAAAAGCCATTCAGTCTAGGCAAAACCTAAGTAAACATTGAAATATTACCCACTAGCTGGGATAAAAAGTAGCCTAAGTGTTAATCCAGGGTGTCAGCTCCCTCTATATAAAATTTTATTAAAATCCATTCAGAAGTTTTTATGTGAGAGAGTAACAAACATCCATACTTACAAACTTTCGCGTTTATAATATTAGTAGGGATTGTGCCAATAATGTTATCAGTTTAATGAATGCTCATGAACTTTGCGCGTCGAAATTCAGTAGGTATAAGGCTTGCAGGCTTGTAGAATATGCGGTGGGAAGAGATATTGCATCATCGCGAGGTAAACGGATTACAGGGTATTAGCACACGGGAGGGTGCTCTTGACATAATCTCTTTGTACAACACCTTCGGAAAATGAGGTGTCCTTTTATTTTGCCGGCAATTGTATGACAAAAGTTCAGGCCTACCTATATACCTACTTCGATAATATTATTATTATAATCCTAGCACAGCTATAAAAAGTTACGCACTTTCAAAATACCAATGATTTTATAATAAGCTTGCACTTTTTGGTTTTAACTTCAGACGTCAAAATGCAGTTGTAAATTTAAAATCAAGAGTTCCCAAGATTCTTCTATTGATGGAAATGTTTCCAAAATTGCGGTAATTCCAATGTCATAATAAAACACCGCTGATATCACGAATGTTAGTAAAAACTCCGACTATAAATGAGAAAAAAGAACACCATTAATAGTCTTCGCCGGTAAGAGTCAAGAAATTCCATGAGGATTTCCCTACAATAAGAAAAACGGTATTGAACAACGCGGCACCGCAATTATTTTGCCTACAGAGAGTTCTACGTGTAAATGGGAAAACAAAAGCGAGAAAACTTCATAGCTATACGTACACCGAGTTTTCAATTTACTTGAGTAGTTCTGTCTGTACAGGTAAGCTTGACTGGTATACCTCACGGTGTTCATCAACCTGTAGCCTATATCTAAGATCTATAGTTGTTCTAATGATCTTTCTTTTATAACAATCCATAGCAGTATAGTAGGTATTCTTATACCTAAGTTTGACCCAAACATGTATTTTTGACTATGTTTGGTGTAAGTCCTTGTTTTGTTTCGAGTATTTTGTTGGAGTAAAAATATTTTTGTCTACTAATAAAAATCCTTGTTTTGCACATTAACCTACATGCGAAACACCGAATTGTTGACAAACACGAGTAGCTAAACCAAATACAACTAGATATATCATTGGTGGTTTAGATAGGTACTTGTGTTTATCAACAATTCGGTTTCTAGTATAAAATTGTTGAGTTTCTTTTCACACATGGCTAAACCAAAGTCTGGCCGCGATCGACCTCCCCAGCATGGCATTCACAAAGTCGGGTACTTTTTACACCCCAATTCATTTGCACCTGTCGCGTTGGTCTCGACCCAAATCAATTTAGCTCGCAGCCCTAGCTATACTGTGTAGTGTCGCACACTC
Source organism: Abrostola triplasia (assembly GCA_946251915.1). Lineage (NCBI taxonomy): Eukaryota > Metazoa > Arthropoda > Insecta > Lepidoptera > Noctuidae > Abrostola > Abrostola triplasia. Next base: position 8,535,815 of record OX276433.1, read on the forward strand.
GCACCCTAACAGACAGCAGTTAAAAGGAAAAATAAATGTTTTATGTATTCATTCTATGTGTTTTGAATGCATAGGCTGGTTAACTTTGTATTTTGTTATTTTTACACCAGAAAGGATAAAATAGTGATTTCTAAAATAACGAAAACCACTTTATAAGCTGCGCTTCTTACAAAACTCATACATAAATGCAATTAGAACTTTCCACAGAAAATATTACTAAGTACTAAGTTAGGGAAATGAGTAATATTCTGAAAAGTATGAAAACTGTTTATTCTTGCGTCTGAATTCCAGCTAGATAACGTACCATTTAATTAAAATAGCTTTGATATATTTAATGCGAGATCCGCAGCACGTAACTCAGTAATTTTGCAAAGCTATTACGTTTATTGGGTTAACCAGTTGCAGCATGAAATGAAAATGAATTAATAATATAAGTTGGTTTCGTTTACTTCAATTCTGACATTAATTAGATAGTGCAGACATCGCTCTTTCCGTTAGCTTTGAGTTTGCAGTAGTTGTTACTAATTGTTTTAAAAGCGTTCATCAAATTTGGTATCCAGCATTTATTTGAATTGTACGGTTAAAATGGAAAAGTTAGGTTGATTTGTTTTCTTTTTTCTGGTATTGGGAGGTAACTGAAATGCATGCTTATTAACTTAATAAGAGTATAAATGTTGAGTTATTTTATTTGGATTTTGTATTAATTTAGCTAATTAGTAGTTAGTAAAAGGCATACATATACGAGGGTCAAACTGAAAGTTCTTAGAACTGGCCACTTATAAACAATATAATAAAAAAATAATTCTAAAATTTGAAAATAGAACTCTTTGCCAATATTACTGAGTATATATTTCATTAATTTGTCATTTGTTTTACGATTTGGCGGCAAATTGAAAATTGTCTGTGTCACGTCAACATGAATTTAACACGAGAAAATTTTCGTGCAATGATTTTTTATGACTTTCGATGTCATTTAAGTCAACAAGAAAGTTATGATAGACTACGATTGGCCTTTCACGATGAAGCCCCATCTCGTGCGACAGTTTACAACTGGTTTAATGAGTTTAAACGTGGTCGCACTAATCTCACTGATGATTTACGTGAAGGACGGCCTTCTACGGCGACGACTGAAGATAACATCTGTGTTGTGCGGCGTATGATAGAGACTGACAAAAGAGTGACCTATCAGCAGATTCGGACAAGCTTAGGCATCGGTATGAGTCAAGTGCACAAAATCCTCCACGAACATTTAGCAGTCAGGAAGCTTTGCGCCCGGTGGATACCTCATAATTTGACTGAGGCTCAAAAACTCCATCGTGTGGATTGGTGCCGTAAAATGATTGAAAGATTTAACGGAGGTGACTCAAATGCTGTGTTCGACATACTAACAGGTGACGAAAGCTGGATTTACTGTTATGATCCTGAAACCAAAAGACAATCTGCTCAGTGGGTGTTTCCTTTCGAGAGGTTGCCAACTAAAGTGAAGAGAGATCGAAGTGCGGGAAAAAAAATGGTGGCCTCGTTCTTTGGAAGGATAGGTCATTTCGCAACAATTGTGTTAGAGGATCAAAAAACAGTTTCTGCAGAATGGTACACTACCAATTGTTTGCCACTTGTCTTGGAAAAAGTTCGAGAGAAACGACCTCGCAGTAGGATCCTCCTTCACCACGACAACGCCTCGTCGCACACCGCTAAGCGAACGATCGACTATTTGGCGACATCAAACGTTGAATTACTGGGTCACCCGCCGTATAGCCCCGACCTCGCCCCTTGTGATTTTTATTTATTTCCAAAAATTAAAGAAAAACTTAAAGGAAAGCGGTTTATGAATGCTGAAGAAGCGGTGGCTGCGTATCGCGATGCCATTGAAGAGAACCCTAAAGACGAGTGGGCAAAGTGCTTTTCCCAGTGGTTCCATCGCATGCAGCGGTGTATTGACGTGAATGGACAATATTCTGAAAAGATATAATAAAACTAATAACTGGCTAATGTAATCAGTTTTTGATTTTCTAAGAACTTTCAGTTTGACCCTCGTACATGTGAGAAAGGCGTGAGTGGAATGTGTGGCGAATAGGAGGCCTTTTCCCAGCGGTGGGACATAAAGCAGATAAGTAAAATCCACAACTTACAATGATCCTATATCCACACAATACAGGCTAACCGCTATAGCATTGTTTTAAGCAAAATCCGATACAGTAAACGTAGAGTCGAATTAAAAATCAATAAAATTACTGTCTGTACTATCTATGTAAGATAGTATTTATTTGGTCGCCCAAATAGTATTTGGTATTCGACTGAAATTCGTTCTACATATTGCGTTTTAAAATGAATACGGATTCGGAGAATTGGTGTTACATGTCAAAAGCCAATAGTCATCTATCAGTCGCAACTTTATATTTGCGAACAAAAAACAAGTTTATTTTGATAAATTTATGAACTCTCTCTCTCTTAATTTCTGTATCATTATATTGTTCTCCTCTTTGATTAGAAAAATACGTAAGAATAGACAATGTCAAGTGTTTAACGAAAATTCTCAAGTATAATCTAGAATAGTACAGGCATATATTATGTACGAAAACGATTATTATAAGTATTAGTTATTGTCTCCACTTTCCTGATTTTAAAGCTATATGTTACCGGCAATCTGTATGCCCGGGCAATGCATAAAAAACCTAAAACGTTCAAGTAATTTTGTATGTAAGAAAAAAAAACATATAAAAATCCTTTTTCTTCATGAACAAATGAATTTCAATATTTTTCTCTAGGGTAGCTTGTCGATGTTTGTATTACACTACCGAATCTTAGCTAACCTTTGACAAGAAAGCCAAGAAAGTAGCCGTGACTGACAGCCATATTAATGATGCTGAAGAAAATCGATCCAATCGATGGGTATTTTAGGATGTGTACAGTAGCGGGGCTGGTACGGATGTCGGTGTAGACACGCGAAACAATAGTGATTAATATTCCAACAGTATGAATGTAAATTGAGTTGGCACTACTGCTACTACCGTATTTGGGCTCAGTTTAATGCAGTGACACGGACGTGACGTTTTGCAAAGGTATAGGCAATACTACAATCACAAACTAAGAGTGTAGCTACGCTTATCACGGTGTATATGACTGTATAGGCTGTTACAGAGTTCCGTAAAAAACAAAAGAAAGTTACAATGTTCGCACATTTGTGTCTCTTGCAGGCCGCAACTGCTGGACCGATTAGGATGGGCTGATCAGTTCTTATAGTTGATGCGGCGCTAAATAATATACATATAAACGTGTTAATAGTCTTAATATTATTTATTCTTTAGCAGACACACGGGAATGACTTGCGCCACAAATATAAACTGGGTCACAACGTTCGTGATGCGTAGGAGTCTTGTCATTTGCAATTTTAAACGTAAAATTGTGTCAATTTTCTGTAAATGTTTTCTTTAATGTTTAATAAAAAAATATTAATTCATTAAATAATAATAACAGCCTATAACTGTCCCACTACAGGACAAAGGCCTCTTCTCGTATAAAGAAGGATTGAGCATTGATATTATCATTATTATTATTCACCACGCTAGCTCACTGCGGGTTGGCAATTCATTAAATATTAAATGATTATTGTCTTATAGTCCATATTTTTTACAATAGTACCTATTGCATGGTTCTATGATTAATAATACTGTTTGTTGAGATATAAATGTAAAATATGTAACGTTAGTCATTATATACATACCTAGAATTCTATGACCACATGACAATCGATATAATGGTATCTGTTTGACATAGAAACGTTTAGGTGAATAACATGATATGGCAAAAGGCTTCCTGGGCAAGTATTTTTTTCTCTATTTATTACCGAGGGTTTGATCTCATAGATATCATGTCACCTCAATAAAAAAAACTTCTACACCTAGTACCTACATTTAACAATATTACATAGCATTCTAGCTACTTTAGATAAAGGATCATCGTTATCAGCCAGGAGATGTCCACTGTCTAGCAAAGGCCTCCCCTTAAGTAAGGGGGTGCCGTAATACTCACGCTTGGCAAGCGGCTGGGGATCACAGTATTAGTGGTGAAGTTACAGAAGACGATGCTGTTAATCTTCTGGATTTTCCCCTAGTCACCTCTATCGACACCCACGGGAGGAAAGGGAGTGTTATAAACATAAAGGATCAGCTAGGATAATATTATAGGTTCCCAGTTGCCGTACATTTAAATCAAATATTTGTTCTAATGTATGTCTCTCTGCATCATTCCAGCACTGAAGTTGCCTGTGATGACGCAGTGTCTACCAGATCGATGTTTACAGGCAGGGGTGCAAGTAATGAGAAATACATGAGAAAGGAACACACCGTTATTGTTTTAGCACCGACCGATTGCCGAGAAGGAATTGCATGCCGTGTCTTCTCCAAAGTGCCCACTTTGGTACTTACAATTAGGTTTAACGATAGTAGGTAAGTGCTTAATGTTAGTAGCATATGAAATTATACTTATGATTGAGACTAACACTGGGCCACCTCGAGTTAAGAATTGAGAAAATAATTGTAAACATGACCAATTAATATTGTTTTGATCGTGGATTCTCTCGCAATCCTTAGCCATAAAAACCGAGATCCTTCATGAGGTAAAATCCAGCTTTCAGTTGGTAGTAGGCGTCTGAGAATTGAGAAGTGACAATGTCAAAAAAGAGAATAACAAGAAGAAATAAAATTAGGTTCTTTGGACATTAGCAAAAGAATTTGAAATGGGACGTTTACTACCAACTATTTTTATATTCTCTCGTTTAGCGGTAAAAATCAAATGTCCGGATTTATGGCTCTCGTATTTATACTATTTTCAATGTACTCGTTGCCACATATTTATATACACGTAAAGTTTATTTGTCTACGTGTTTTACTAGTGTTTATTAGACCGTATGTGTGCAACGTGTTTCGTAGTAAAACATTGTGGTTCAGGAGTAAACATTGTAATATCAATGCTGGTTAAAAACAGTTAATTTTAGACAGCAACCTTGTGGTACGGTGTGACGTATGAGAGAGGAATGTGATGATGGAAATGAGATTGTTTTCTTGTATCATCATTCAATTATGATTTTAATACAAATAGAAAGTGCTTTCGAGAGATAATGTGCCATCGCACATCAACTTGAAGCGCTTCTATAGTATTGCGTATAACCCAGGTAGTGCGATTGTATTTTAGGTTAAAATAATTGATCTTTTACATTTTGTTACAATGTACACCAATCGTTGGTTTAGATTTTAATTAGGTAAGCTGCAAGTTGGTGCGCGTGCCTTGATCGTCTTATTTTTTCTTAGAATCCAGAAGGTATATTGACTATATTTAATACACACACCATACTAGTGGGAAAAGAGGCAACACGGAATCATATTTAAATGAATTCTCAATTAAGGTCATTCCGTGAATCATGCAAAGAAGACAGATGTATTTTAGAAAAAAGTTATGCGTTTAGCCTGAATTAACTAAATGGAAACCTGAATAAAGGTGAAGTAAATATTATGTTTCAAAGGTGAAGCAAAGAATTTAATTTATACATAGGTACATAGTTCCAAACACACCTTTATCATTAGGGTTACGGAGAGACTCTATAATTCGAAATAATAAAGTAGCTAGAATGTTTTGTCTCACATTTGTAAACACTTGTATAAATAGATAACACTCAGACTTCCTCTTATTCATAAGCGAGGATCATACCGGCATTAACTAAACGGTAAACCCCGTATTAAGTCTATTGACATCTGTATTCTTTGACATGCAACAGTGACGCGTATAATTTAGTCCATGGTTTAAACTGTATTTTTTTAAGTAGTAGGTATAGTCGAACAGATTTATGAGTGATGAATAAGATAAGCTCAATCCAAGGTAAGAGACAGCATCCGAATTAACGAGCCCGATACGTTTTATTAATAGAAGGTGTATTTTAGTAAACTGCAGTCACTCAGAACTATTTTTACATACCGGCAGTCATACGTGTGTATTTTTAAGTGTAAATAAGTATTTATTATTTTAATTTGGTGGTAGATACTATAGGTAATATAGCAGAAATTAAAGTAATCAAGGTTTTGAACTATATCTCTTACTTTTCTCAGTAAATATTTAAAGTATACTATGTTTTTCTGAACTGCTCGGTCACGTGATCACCTCAACCATCGATCATGCCGCCCTACATCGAATTCGAAAGTCAACAAATTCGTTAGTGCTATTTCATCATACAATTTTGAAGGGGCACAAAACTCCAAATCGCCCGGGGTACAGTCAATAAGCTCGTGTATAACAAAGGATTAAACAACATCATCCAGACACTTCCTCCTGCCTCCCCTTCGCTGAATACAGCCTTAATGCATGTTGTAAAGCAATATTTCGCTTTGAAAATTATGTGTGTATTAAGCATAATCTTTCCCGAAGTAGATAGTGCAAAGAGACTTGGTCCCTATTCCCTTGCAATAGCGTTCCTAGAAATTATGCGTAAAATTTATCGAATAATTGAAGATTTATAAAATAATTGTTTAAAGTTTTGCAATTCAAATACGCAACAGTAAAGTTTTATCTGATGTTTGCACGCAAGGAATTTTTTAGATATTCGATTTTTCTAACTGGAATTTTACTCATGCCTGACAACTAAATATTGTTTAGCTGTGCCATAAGGTGCTGCTTCTCGATCAGCTGCGATCGAGGCCTAAAGGCAAGGTTGTTCTCTTATCGATTAGACTAGAAGAACAAGGCTGATTGACAAGGTGAAATACCAGTGTTAAGTCGCTTATTGTTAGACGTAGGTATAAAACGTAAGGTGCTGTGAAGAAAAGCGTTTGAACTCCAAGGAGATGTAGCTGTCTTGATATATATCTTCTAGTGCATTTAGGCAGCTTAGGAGAGCTAGTTTGGTACTAGATGTTTCTCGAATTTATTATAATAATAACAACAGCCTATAACTGTTCCACTGCAGGGCAAAGACCTCTTATCGTATTGAGAATGATTGAGCACTGATCACCACGCTAGCTCACTGCGGGTTGGCGATTTCAGATAGTTAAATTGTTGATTCGAATTCATTGTTGATTCCTAATCACCTACTTCTACATTTCCTTGAAGTAAGGAAGTATTGTGTAGGTACTGTGCACACCTTGGGAAGCCATACACAGTATTAACAGAAAATATTTTATGCTAGTGTTTGTGAAATACAGACAACACGCATAGTAAAGCAACATTTGAACAGACTATTAAAGAAAAAATACCTAGAAGTTAGTCACCTGTTTTTATTTGTGTAGCAACAGCGCAAGTTTGCGACTGGAATGTTAATAATATTTGTGTTTAATTTTCCCTATCAATATTGAATTCCTTGGAAAAATTATAAGTAGATATAATACACCGCGGGGTATTGAAATTATACAACTGAAGGAATAAATATGTAATTATTATTTACTAAGAAGAAATGTTTAGACGATGGGGCAGAAAGTTTTGATGGAAGGAAAGTCACTAGAAGGGGAAGACCTCGTAACTTATGCCCCCTTTATACCATTATATATTCATAAAAAATAACAATTTTAATCCATGGATTTAATTATGCCTATCACTGTCGTTTGCATGTCAGAAAATAGAGATGCCAATAGACTTACACCGGGTTTAAATTAGTACCTATAGGTACCTTGTTTTCGAATAAGAGCATTAGTCTGTTTGGATCGGATACGTAAATAAATTAAATAATATAAACATAAGTCAAACATTAGACGTGATTTTGCTAATTGAAAAAAATTAAGCATTTTCCAGTTGAACTCTAGATTTCGAGCAATTACTAAAAGTGTAGGCTAAAAGCAACGATAACCAATTAAAAGGTGTGAGTCAGTGCACTCTGCAGTCTGGGGAAATTAATTAAAGGGTTTGTCGACGGCCCCAGCAATTTGCGTGCATTATAATAGAGCGCGACTGACAGGTTTGAGGTTCTGAACAATAAGGTACCACGGAACATATAAAAATAATCAACTATGCAACTTTAATTTGATGTAAATATATGCCTACTAACCCGCAGTGAGTTAGCTTCAATCCTTCTCTATACGAGAAGACGCCTGTGCCCTGCAGTGGGACAGTTATAGGCGGTTATTATAACTATATAAGGTATAATAGATATATACTATTTTCTCGATTAAATCGAAACGACACGTATCCCGTACTTTAAAAAATTATCAGTAATTCAATAATTGATTTAATTATACCTATCATTGTCTTTAGCATTGCGATAGCAACAATACTTTTAAATAGTTATGAGGTTAATCTCATTCAACCAGCCTATTAGTCCCACCCAGATATAGATAAGACTGTATCACGGGTTGAAGTTAGACCCGGATTCAATCAGAGATGTCATTAGTTACCTATATAATGTCATAACAAGTGGTAAAGCCAACAAGACCTGGCGCTTGAGAGCACTTACTGTAACTTGTTAATAAGTACTTCTCGACAAGTGACAGAATCACGTTATCACTATTAAGTTGCGTTTGTGAAGTTACAACACTAACATATAATAACCCTATAGTCGATGATCAAATGAAAACAAAAACATTTAATTGTCTACTAGAATTACCGTTCTAATTATCATCCTAATAGTGTAGGCTGGAAGAAATGGTTGAACCTTTTCATATCGCACTACTTTCTTAAATATCAACTCAATAAAAACCAGGCACTATATTTTTACGATTACTTTAGTTGATTACTTTTTACGCCAAGGAGAGCTTTTAAGTGTAGTCACTATACATAATAGTTGTGTAAAGCCGTCTTAGTCTTAAGTAATTCTACAAACAGCTACAGACGGTTAGATTAGTAGACGGTGCGTCGTAGCCGGTGTTCATAATTTAGAGTTTCGTCAATATATCTTGATAGCACTATCCTGCTCTAAAGTTGGGGTAATGCGGGGAAAGAAAATTCACCAATAATTTGTGTCTGCGTACGTCTAGTCAAAGGGCATCCTTCACTGACGTCGACGGGTTTGTTGTTCCAAGAGATTTAATGTGCGATGCATTGTAGAGCTGCAATTGTATACTATAATGTATGTAAATAAATTATACTTTGAAAACGAGACAGAAAATACATGACTTCATTTATGAAAGCCAAATCTTTTTACTACATGCGCATCAGGGACTTGCTCCAAAAAATACCCGGTCAGAGCGTGAAATAGATAGCTATGGTCATTCCCATTTCAATTGTCGCACTTATCAGTTGTTATCGACGTTATCAATAAGGTCCCGGTATCAATAGGTACATAATTAAGAGTGCGAGCTCACCCTCTCTGAAAGAGGTCGACATTGTAGAACTTGTAGAGTTCCACGGAGAACTCGAATGTGGCCTGCAGGTCGCTCATGGTGTGTGTGAGGAGCAGGCGCGAGCGCGGGCGGCGCGGCGCGCCATGCCGCTGCCGCTACCAGCCCGCACGGCGCATGGCGCGGCCTCACCGCATGGGCACCTCACTGCACGCACTGCACGTCACTGCACGGCCACACCCGCACTGCCCGGCCCGCGCTGCGCGATGCGGCTCGGCGCTCCGTCGCGCGTCGGGCGGGTCCGTCTGCCGCGCGCCGCCGATCTAACGCAGCCGCTGACACCGACGTACGGCTCACAGTGCGGGAACCAGGAATTCATTTTTTAATAGCGGACAGCGCGCATGCGCCATCCGCCGTCCCGAACGTAACGACTAGGGATGAGACGGTGCGGATAAAGATAGCTGAGGTTATCAGCATTTCAAATTATTGATAGTTCTTATTCACAATTGTATATCGTTTATTTACATATTGCAGGTTTACCTATATAAAGTCTAGAAAGTGTGTATGTGCTATTAGTTTTATTATAACGCTACAAGTTTAATTACCTGGCTAAAAGTGTTCTATACACAGCAGGTAAGTATATAATATTGTAATATTTATTATATTGCATTCAGGCAAATGTTTTTTTTCATCTATATTAAAAAGCAACAGCTAGATATTTTGACTGTTAATAATAATTCAACAATATCTTTAAACAACGAATTCAATTCTAACATACAAATATAATTCGAGTTGGTCGGCTGAGGATATTTTCGGATATCATCGCGTTTTCGTGCCTAGAGGTGCGTGTCTGACACGGTGCGAGTGGAGACGCGCCGTCGCGTCGCGCCGCTCCGCCGCCGCGCGCCGCCTGCAGTGGCCGCGCCGAGCGGGCTCACCTACACAGGTGCGCCAAGCTCGGCGAGGCTCGGCGGGGCTCGGCGAGGTGAGGCTTTCGAGCCCGTCCATGTTATGAGCCCGTTTCAGATATGTCGCCGCGTGGTAATGCGGCGCGATTACGCTCTCCCGCGGGACAAGGCGACTCTGTAAAGGTCAGGGGGAGGCGGTGTACGACCCCCGCGCCGACGCCGACCTAACCTTTCTCGTACCTGCCGATCACAAGACTATAATTCTATACCGATGACGCCATTTTATAATACCTGCAGGGGTGCGATTTGGCGACCTTTATTTGAGTGAGATTTAGTATTTTACGAGCCAGACTGAGCCGATGATATAGACAGTTGCGATATCCGTAGCTAGGTCGGTGGCTCGTCGGCGGCTGGTCGCTATTATTTTAAGCTTTGGTTCACGTGTAGTGTCGTATTTTTATCGTTCTTTGGACGAGTTTATTTTAACTTAAAGAAGCTGATCCATAAGGTAAAATCTCTAGTAGTCCAAATCCGTTATAAAAAATACACCGTGCAATACTTGAATCACGTACTTATACACTAATAATCATCTAGCATAATAATTATTAGCGTAAATGGCAAAACGCTATATTATATAATATACTGATTATAGTGGTAATATAAGATTCAGAAACGTGGCGAATTGGATTTTTGGTACGAATAGAAATATTTAATTGGAGGTTTGTTGCGAAAGGTCACAGTTCAAGTTTGGGGTCGATAAGCGTTGGTGGGTTAAGAAAGGATTGTAGAATAGTGCCGCCTCCATCAGATCAGGCCTGCGAGGGTTCTTGCAATAACTTTGATTGCGACTTTATTTGGGACCTTTTTCAGGATTCCTGTGAAGTGATATTGAATTGACGAATTCCAGACGTTATTACGAGGACGTAGGTATATGTATGTGCCATTATTTGATATGTCTGGTGTACAGAAGGGCGTTGAATGTTTAAATCTCCATCTCTGTATAAATAAGACTTAACGTCTCCATTTCTTTTATTTCCAGATAGGAGAGGTTGAAGGAACATGAACTTCTTGAAGCTATGCCACTGCAGCCATTAGCGCAGAATCAGACACTCGTAAACTTAACACACGAAGTGGAACTTTTCTATAAAGTGCATTCACATTGTGACCTAATAATCCGGCAGTACGTACGCACACAAAGCTAGGAAGTGAAGCTGTGACAATGAGCGCGGGCGTGCCCAGCACAATGTGCCGCACCACAAACTACACCACTCAGCATATTGCGACCGTATTGCGAGCCGGTTGCAAAAAACAAACATTTAGATTTCACACTGCGCCCTTTACTTTTCACTTGCAATATTAAGCATACCAATATACAATACAGTGTCTTAATTGTGTGGGCGGCCGGCACTTTTTTGGTGGCTATATGACACGTGTTAAGTAGTGTATCTCTCAAGCGCTATCGCCTGACACTATGGTCATCACACATGGCCTCCTTAAATCTTCTGTATTCAATAGACGCAAAGGCCATTAATGATGACCAATACACAAATCCAAGACCAATACACAAAGCTCAAATTTTGGACTATCATCAGCCGGAAGACGTCCACCCTTGAACAAAGGCCTTTCCCTTAGAACCCCACAATGAACGGCAACTTGCCAGCATCCTCGGGTTGCCAGCGACTCTGACGATTTCGTCAGTCCAGATTTATACCAAGTCTGGGATTTACGTATGTAATATTCCTAAGTGGTAACGCTTATTTATTGAGAATGAACATGGCTGATGGATGGACTGCCTCGTTGGTCTAGTGGTCGCTAAACGCGACTGCTGAGCACGAGGTCCTGGGTTCGAATCCCGGGTCGGGCAAAGTGTTATTGGGTTTTTCCATTAGGTAATTCTCAGTAGCAGCACGGAGTCTGGATTTGTGCCCGGTTGGTGGCAATAGGCTCGCCCCCTATTACATTGGGACCTAAAACATAACTGGCGAAATGTGGGTGTACTATATGTGCACCTCTGCCTACCCCTTCGGGGAATACAGGCGTGATGTTATGTTTATGTTATGAACATGGCTCTTACGAAGGTCTCCTGGACGGTAGCAAAACTGTTGAACTTAAAAACATTTGAAGACAGAATGAAATTTAATAACCAGGGAAACTTGCTAAACTCAATGAGTCGTATAAAACGAGTCGAAGGGTTAGTCACAGTTCAATTCAGCGAATATTAGTCGTGTCATCGTGTGTATCAGCTTCATTGCACGCGTTGCGTTGGTGAATGTTACTTTGTATTAATGTTTTCATATGTGTGGGGTCAGAATAGAAACACAAATTCCCCTCCGTTGCCGGGAAAACGAATCGTGATATGCGATAAATTGTGTGTGGGCTTAATTAACAGTGAAATAAGGAAGTGCGGTCTTCTGATGAAAGAGAATAGGCTCTGCCTTCCCCTCTGGAGGTGACAAACGTGGTCGTATTTAAGTTTAAATAATCTTACTTAATCATCTCAGACGAGTATTGATTGTCAAGTGTTTACTTAGGGGTTAGTTTTTCTGACCCCTTTCTGTAAAACCGAAATCTATGAAAATGTACTATTCAAACAATTAATTATTGTAATACATAAATTTATCGTTGAAGTTTTTGGACCTTTTTATAGAAAACTACCATCAAAAGGATTTATTTGTGAGCTGAGCAAAGGAAGTTTTGTTATGAAGGTAATTCTGGGCATTTGAAATAACCTTTGAAATTGTCTTGCCTGGGGTTGAAGTGGCAATCTGCCTGCCCTTACTATCAGTCCGAGTACTAACAATATTCCGGGAATTATGATCGTGCAGCCTTTGCAGAAAACTGTCTTCTGTCTTGAATAAAACCTATACTATTCGCGTTTATTCGGTTCTTGTGGCTAATAGAGGCCAACAACTAACATAACCATCAAACAATATAGGAACAACGTCTTCCATCTAAAGCTTGAACTCGTTCCTAAGTGCAGATTTCGATGCAATATTGCCAAAACGTCCAATCTAAATGCAAATCCCGTGTTCCTTGCAGCTACGTCATCACCTAACTTGAAGTAACAGTTTATACATACTTATACTTATGACTGTCTAACGTATTCATCTGAGATTACATTCAGCAAAATGCGTTAGTCCACAAAATTGGCAATGCTAGTGTCAACATCAAGCAGTTTGTCAGGAAGTTACTTACAGATTTACACTACTTGTAATTTAAATACTTTTAGCTCAATTTTATGGCTCACAGGTGTTAAGACTATATCAGTAAAAAAACAAAAGGAAGCTAGAAAAACAAAACTAACATGACCTATACATGCGGCTAATAAGCCTGTAAACTAGCTTCTGTAATATCTGGGCTTAAACCAGATACAAGTGGTGATTTTTTTTGTGCTAAGATTGAGATTGAGATAAGTCTGAGTTCCCTGTTTAGATCGCGGCCTTACTCTTGTATTTTTATCTTGCAGTAGACGCTGAAAAAGGTATCGCGCAATTGCGTGCCCTTGTTTATTATTTACGTACAATACGAGAAGGTGCGTTCGTGTATTTTTTTAACCTTACGACCGTTTTTTCTGTTGTAATGCTGTTTTAGGTGTACCCTGTAAATATATAACAAATCTCTAGATCTTAAAACTAGTATAGGATCGTTTTTTATTCAATTGAATTACAAGAATGACTGCCTCGTTGGTCTAGCGGTTGCTAAGCGCGACTGCTGAGCACGGGGTCTTGGGTTCGAATCCTGGGTAAAGTGTGACTGGGTTTTTCCATTAGGTAATTCTCAGTAGCAGCAGGATTTGTGCCCGGTTGATGGCAATAGGCTCGCCTCCTATTACACTGGGACCTAAAAAACATAACTGGCGAAATGTGGGTGTACTATATGTGCTCTGCCTACCCCTTCGAGGAATAAGGCGTGATATATGTTTTTGAAATACAAGAAATAAGTATGACGTGCTATAATAATAATAATACATAGTTAGTTATGAAGAGTTAACGTACTGTTTCGTATATTTGGATAAACGCTTTAGATTTCTGTAACTGTTTCAGCATATAAGCCTTCTAAGAGACTGTGTTCTTGCCGAAAAGCATAGAATTCGATTAATTACGTACGTTTTAGGTACGATAAATTTGACGTTGTAATAATTATGTAGATAGCTAAGAGTCACGTTAGGCGGTTGGGTCAAGGGCCTGATGCAGAAAGTCACGCATTGTGAGGAGGTTCCTCTCTCTGGAGCCCTAGCCACCGGTAGCTTGGACCCTGTTCCCGCTGCTGGTTGGGCCCTATATTTTATATATATTTTTTATATCAATATATTATTTGAAAATGTAATGTATAAGAAATATATATATAAAGGAAATAATGTAGACGTAATTATCCTAACACAAATAATATATTTCTTTGACATATTTGTAACTTTTCCGACTGAAATGTTGATTAAAGCTTCTCTTTGGCGGTCGCGCGCACGCGGTCAACGACCCTCACAGTGATTATCTCTTCCGTTTTAATATTAATGTTTCCATATCAAACTCGAACATTCAAAGTACCTATGTAGGCCTAAAATAAAATCTTTTAGTGCTAGGTATGATGACGAATAACGATATGATTGTCGACTGAGTCACTAACTCGTAAGCAATATTCAGTTTACGACTTTATCAAAAACAATAATCGATAGTATAAGCCTAAAGGATCAGACTTCGGCTTATCGACACAAAAATATTACGTAGATTAGGGAATACTTATAGAGGAACTAACACATACATGGTAAAGTAATAAGTCGTCCCACGCCTGTCCCAAATTGTGAAGCACCATATTCAACTTCACTAGCTTTCGTGCGCGATTATGTCCGTGTAGATCATTTTAACGTATCTTCTCCAGGAAATATAGTAGCCTATATATTAAACCAGGTTCTTACCTGTATGCCAAATTTAATCGTAATCCGTTCAGCGGTTTTTGCGTAAATGAGTAACAAGTATACAAACTATCGATTTATAAAGTAGGACTTAAACCTTCGCCTTAACATAACATAACATAACATCATGCCTGTATTCCCCGAAGGGGTAGGCAGAGGTGCACATATAGTACACCCACATTTCGCCAGTTATGTTTTAGGTCTCAATGTAATAGGGGGCGAGCCTATTGCCATCAACCGGGCACAAATCCAGACTCCGTGCTGCTACTGAGAATTACCTAATGGAAAAACCCAATAACACAGCCCGACCCGGTATTCGGACAGGACCTCGTGCTCAGCAGTCGCGCTTAGCAACCACTAGACCAACGAGGCAGTCCCTTCGTCTTCTAAGGATGTATTTACGTAATGTTGAAAGTAATATCTTGATTTGGAAGCATTGCGTGCGGTGCAGTGAGGTGTGACACGGATTTACCCGACTCCGTTCGTAACGTGATACTTACCGTCGGAATCCTTAATAATCGTATTTTGGTAATCCAGCCTCTCTGGTTGACTCTTCACTGTTGTGTAATTTCATGAATGCTGGTGTATAACATGATGTGTGTGTTCTACAATGTATGTCTGTTTAAAATCTGGCTGTAATGTCTGACACATGATTTAGAAAATATAATTTAAGAAGATTTAGACTATAATATTATGGACATTTGAAATTATCATCGCTTATTAGATTAGATACTGGTTATTAATTTATTACACTACTAGCCCCGCAGTGTTACTCGCTTCTTTTTTTTTCGGGTTAAAAAGTGGCCTATGTGTTAATCCAGGATGTCAGCCACCTCCACATGAAATTTCATCAAAGTCGGTTTAGCCGTTTGAGCGTGAAGAGGTAACAAACATACAAAACACTTATAAACTTCGCCATTATAATATTAGTGTGATTCACCACTTAACTTATACGCTTTACGTTTACTATTACTAATTACTTGTACGCTTGAACAAAGCGTACAAGTAATTTTTTATACAATATCAGGGTTTTAATTTAACAGTCTGGGTCGTTATTGGATTGGATTTACTAACATTGCACACAAGTAATGAGTAGAAATCAATAGGTGAGTAATTTATGTACTACGAGACAACCCAAATATCGTTCTGTTTATAATAAAGTTCCTAGTTTACAGTGCACGAAAGGTACACAAAATATTAAAACAAGCACATCAGAATTCACCTCGTACTAAAACCAATTTGTACTGAGTACAAATGCTTGCAAAAGTAGCAGTATCTCAGCGAGTCAGACATACATTACAGTGGAGTGTACTACACAAGAAATAAGCGCAAAGCCTGAGCCGACAGGCGAGAATCCTTAATATTTGAGAAGCTCCTTCTGTTTGTGAAAAAACAACATTTATATCTGAGCCTGTTGGGCCCTATGCTCGCCTGAGGGATGGGCGTGACAAGCCTCCTTAGCTAGCCGCGTCGTATGACAATAAATCATAAATGTATGAAGCGAGGATAAAAAATTGGGAGATAAAATGTTGTGACCACATGTCTTGTGTGCTTAGTGAGAGAGAATCGGCCAATTGGCTTTATGTGAGGTTTTTATCTACAATATATATAAAATTCCTTGCCCTGACTGACTGGCTAATTCATCAACGCAGGGCCTAAGCCGCTGGGGCTACAAACTTGAAATCTTGAATGATGTGATTTGTGTTTCTGCAAAAGTACCGACGCTCCCATCTAAAATCTGGTTATAACATTAGCAGAATTTTTGGAATATTCGAAGCAATAAATTTACATTATATAAATCAGTTATATAACCCATACATAATAAAAGGATTTGCCTTTGCTTGAATAATAGACATTTCAGCGTAGACCATCTCTTTTTCGGTCCTACAATTATAAGTAAGCTAAAAACTTCACACTAATCTTAATAAAAAGGCGAAAATTTCTGTGTGTGTTTGTATGTTCGTTACCTCTTCACGCTCAAACGGCTAGACCGATTTTGATGAAATTGTATATACAGGTAGCTAACACCCTGGTTTAAGCATTTGTACATAGGCTACTTTTTATTCCAAAAAAATATAACGGGTAACATCGCGGGGCTCAACTAGTGTATAAATCGTATCCTGCCATCGATATCGTTCACAGCTTTACTTTCCGTGTAGCTGTGAACGTTTCATGTCACTTATTACGACGGCCACTCGTCCATCGACAGTCGGTTTCAGCTGCAAGCGGCTGGAGAGGCAGAAAGCATGTGAGAGCCAAATGTAGCTCACACCAACGAATCGGGAGCACGCCGACGTATTCCTGATATCCTGGTACTTGTAACTGTTGTTATTGTTAAACACGAAGCTTATTGGATATAGTATAATTATGTCATCATAATTATACGTAAAGCTAAAACTTTGGACCCCTTTAAACGAAAATTACGCGGTTGGAAGAGTATTTTTGGCTTTTAGATTTAAAGAAGTGCCGAAAGCAAAACAAATGTATCGTAATGCAAGTAAAAGGTCAAAGTTTGGTCTCAGTGTTACCCCTAGTTGGTATGCACTGCGGTTTAAAGATATTATTATAATAGGAAGAGATAAATTACGTTTCCCAAAGCAAGGATCAAAAAATTAGGGCGGTGTACAATTTTCGAAACTATAGACATCTTTCACTGTTCAAACAAGTCTTGGGAGAAGGTATGCATGATACCTACGAGTTTTACAAAGTTTAACTTTCTTAGTGTAAAGTTATTAAATATGAAATCACCCAATAACCTAGTGAATATAAACTACCAGAATACGGCCTCAGGTATCGTTTTGTATTGCACTAACGACACCTAGCAACCACTCCCTTTAGCTTACTGTGGCAAAGGCAAAAGAAAAGAGTACCTTTAGCACAAGTAATTTTCCTTTCAAACATTTTCCTTTCAATGTATCACTAAAAAGATGGGAGTTAAGAAACGCAGCAAATAATTAATAAGTGATTATTCTGTATAGGTAGATACTGTACAAGTCTAAACTGCAGTTTTTCTTATTAATATAGGAAGGTTGGTGGAGGTTTTAAAAAAACAATATAACTTCACTCCGGTATTCCCCGAAGGGAAAGGCAGAGGTGTATCTATACTCTTTAGTAGTACACCCACATTTCGCCAGTTTTGTTATAGGTCCTATTGTAATAGGGGAGTTAGAGCCTATTGCCATCAATCGTGCACTAACCAGACTCCGTGCTGCTATTCAGATTTACCTAAGGGAAAATCCCTATAGCATTTTGCCTGACCTGTTCAATTGTTAAGTAGTCGCGCTTAGCGACCACTAGATCAATGAAGCAGTTTTAAAAATAAAGGGACACAATTTATTCCAAGGTCTAAGTACTTCTTGTATTGACCCAAAACGATTAATACAAAAATAACGACATTCTAAATATGCAAAAGAAACCAAGGAGCTAGGTATTTCAGAACCTTAAAGTAAGTTGCAGAACTCTACGTCGTCGTCTGACGTCGTCATCAAATTTTATTGCAGTCGAGAAGATATAAATCCTTACTGAATCTGAGCCACGATTTTATAATAGACTATAAAATGTCAAAGACTTTTCGTTCCTTTTCACGTTGGCAGCGCTGGTAAATTGCTGCTGGCTCATTGTTCATGCCTCCAGTTATAAATGAAGAAAACTAAAAAAAAGTTTTAAATATAGAACTCCTAATTATAGTCTTTCATAGCGCTGGCTGGTTGCTCACTCGTTAGCCAGTGTTGTACTCGACAGTCTTTGTAAATGCACACGATTAATGACGTCATACATGAACCTCGCGGTTTTTGGTGCCTCTAAAGACTTTGAGTGTTACGGTTGAATGGGGAACGTAATTATTCTATTCATCTAACCACAAAAAGAATATTATTTAAATGGTATAACTTTTCAAGATAAAATACGTAGAACGCGTCAATTCCCGTGTTTAAAAACACAGACTCGTGTTTTAAAACACAGATATATAAACATGCATGTAGAAGCAGTTTATTTATTAGGCTCATATAATAAGAAATAGGAAAATTGTGACAGAACCCTTTTTTTTAATGGCCTTGTTAGCAAAATAGTTGCAAATCCAACCAGAATTCAGTGCAGTAAACATTAAAATGAAGGGGCAGAGCGATTGCTAGAGAAATAACTCGTTTCGTAGCTGATGAGGTTCTTAACGAGCGCCGAACGGCCTTACCGGCGGAAAACATCCCATTAATTTGTAGCATCTATTTATTTTTGCTATTTTATTCTCAGTATCCTCTTAACGTAATCGTGTTTAAGCATCTTTTTTTAAGAATTATATCTGTATGGAGAAGAACTATTGCAGTTTTTGTGGTGAATTTGCTTATTTTGTTAATCGTTTTTTATTATTCCTGACATGAAATTCAAGCATAAAATAGACTTTAAATTAGTCAACTTACTACCATATTTTTGTTATCAACACTATTAATTTAATCTTCCTAAAGAAAAAAATATCGACGTGTGAATGCCTGATTGTTTATCAAAACATACTAACAACAACTTAACATTTCTACTTCCAAGTAAAACCTACAATACAAATATTTCAGCTGTTTCTAAGCTCTGAAACTGGCGCAAGTTGGAATTGCTTCTCCACACAATAGCGGGTGTTGGCCACGTTTTACGTCCATTGATGGATTAGTCAACAAATGAAAACAGGTCATTCACGTAACGGAAGGTGAATTGGAAACTGATAACTACGGTAATTGGAAAATAACCCATTTGTTTGTCTGAGTGCTTAATGTACATATATGCTGAGGGTTTAGCACTTTTCAATAGTCTAGGAGTTTTTGGACGGTTCCTTTTTCAAAATAAATGGTTGAGAATTGGAAAGTGGTGACTGATGAGAGTGTTTGATCAAACATTGGGCCAAACTTAACAAACGTCGTTTTGGAAGATTTTAGCAAACTTTCGTCAAAAAATCACGATATGCATATGAAATAGAACTCAATAGTACATCCCACAACCAAAATTACTTTATTATTGTCTGTCTTCATACCAATTGGTCAAGCACTATGACATTTCGAATTATAATTATCATAAACCGATTCTCTGCAATCTATGCACGCAGCACAAGTAACCACAAACATTGGTACACAATTTCTTAATAGAACGACACGTGTGATATTTAATATACAATTAACATTATTTCGTAACGTATGACCTCATAATGACATAGTATTCACAACCGCTACCATCAATTACGTAGATTGATGACAGAATAATATCGAGGGTGCCAATCAGCGAGTACGACCTTACAGTAATAAAATTACTTAACGATTCTATAGCGTGTTACTTCCAATACCACAATTTGTAGATTAACAGGCTACCCCATAACTGGTCGTAAGAGGTCATTGTTAAATAAGGTGGCATATGGTAACATTACAGCTGTAAATGTTGAGGAAATATTCATCACCTGCTAGTAGACAACGCTACGATTGGATTGGACTTGTTATAAAGAGAAGCAAGACGACGAGCGTGTATGGGTAATGTCATGCGTTTGAATGAAGCAAAAGAAATATGCCAGGATCGTAGCAAATGAAAATCCGTGGTCTCTGCCTACCCCTCAGGGAAACAGGCGTGACTTTATGTATATGTATATGCAAGACGATTGAGTATCTTCGACATTTATGAATGTTCATAGATTACTAGGTAGAGTAAGACATAGACGGTGACTTTCTAACAATTTTAAGGGACCATAGGAAAAGTTCTGAAGAAAAGTCAGTTTCAAAACACTTTTAGATCCTTGACGGGTATGTATTTAGTAAGTGATGAGGGCGAATAACGAGGGAAGGGTACGTCAGGCTGTAGCAACGGTAATTGTGAGGACGGTCACTTTAGGATGGGTCGGGGACTCCTTCGGGTTAATCTTTAAAACAGTACGCGTGAGGTCAGTGGCCGCATGTAATATTTATTGGGGGAGGTATAAACATGTCAATCACGCCGCAGTTTTTCTGATTTCCCGCGTGAATCTTAAAGTTTATTGAACTGGCTACCTGATGGCTGCCTGGCTTTTTATTTAATAAATTTTCGGGCATAATTGATCCCTCTTTATTATACCTAGGTATAATAGAACCAGAGTTAAGTTCCTTTAAAAGAAGTAAGTACATATGTATACCTACATTTCTCTGTAAATTATAAGTCCCATTGAAAGAGCTGCCACCATCTATGCCGGTTTGTTGCCTCCCACTCTGTATAGACCGTAGCATACTATTTCGCCTCTTAATCCGTCCCCTGACGCTTTCCCCTTAAATCTCCAACTAGTTTTCAGCAAAAATACGCAGACATAAAAAAACAAATAAATTTCAATGATAACAAACGTCTAAACACACATAACCACTAATATCTTTGATCTAACTATATCTTTCTGCCCGGAGGTATTCGAGCCTTACGCTGCAATAAATTTTCTTTAAGACAGGGCTAAAACGTGCTCTTGTGTTACAGTAATAAGGTCTATATTCCCGTTGCTTGTGTGGTTGATGAATGAAACAGTAGCACGGCTTAGGGGCAGATTGCCGGGAGCGCTGCGGAAATGACGAGGCGGCTTGAAGGTCTGCAATGACGGTCCAGAGTAGGCAGGGCCCGACCGGCCGAATCTAGGGGATTAGACGCTCTTTTTGCTGTATTCTCTTAAGATACGATAGAATCAATTTAATTTCAGCACTTGTTAACATCTTTATTATAATCTTTGTAATCTAATCTATGAAATATTTAGCAATTATTTACAACTTAAATGTCATACAAAATAAAAACAACATATACAAAATAAACAGTTAAAAAGCATCAAAGTATGAAGTATTCCTCCTCATCGTTGTTAACATTATAAATTGGACAAGATGTTATGTGGTTAAGTAGATATATTTAGTGATTACGATACGGGAATCACGTAAATGGTATAAGCGTAGTGTACGACAAGCTAGGATGGCATGATATACGAGAAATGGTTGGCGGTTGGAAGCAGAAGGCCGAAGATCGAGCTCAGTTTCGCGCCTATGTCCAGCAGTGAACGGAGATAGCCTGATGATAATTGTTACTCTACCTACTTTAGTTTTGACGCAGTGATTGACTTCTGATTGGCGCAGTGGCCAAGCGATTGGATTGCTGCATTGTGGGTTATAAGTTCGATTCCCGCACGGGACAACGGCGAGACGCCACAACGAGATTCCTAGTGCGGGGCGACGTTTTTCTTTAAAAAGACAACTCTTGTGATCTTCAAATGACTGTCTTATAGGTATTGTCTCGACCAAACTTGTTCAGATAATTATTTGAGTCGTCTTGAAGAAAACAGTAAAATTTATTCAACGTAACCAGTAAATCTTTCACCTGTAAAATTGGTTTGTAAAATCAATGGTGTATGTCAAAGTCGGTTGCATAACCGCATGTTATTTAGTTAGAAACTGCAAGTGTAGGGCGGGGGCGGGCGGATACCGCTGGGCGGCGGCGGCTTCCGCCCAGA
The DNA here is from genome assembly GCA_946251915.1 of Abrostola triplasia. Taxonomy (NCBI): domain Eukaryota; kingdom Metazoa; phylum Arthropoda; class Insecta; order Lepidoptera; family Noctuidae; genus Abrostola; species Abrostola triplasia. The sequence continues at coordinate 8,558,345 of OX276433.1, forward strand.
CTACCGGCACGGTCGGGAAACTGAACACTTATCTTATAAGTTGTTACCTAAGATCTGTGTGTAGTTTAATGTTATGACTGTAGGTTATAAGTACCTATATTTATTTTACACAAGTATCCATACCGTAAATATAAAAAACATAACATTCCGCCTGTATTCCCGAAGGGGTAGGCAGAGGTGCACATATAGTACACCCACATTTCGCCAGTTATGTTTTTAGGTCCTAATGTAATAAGGGGCGAGCTTATTGCCATCAACCGGGCTCAAATCCAGACTCCGTGCTGCTACGGAGAATTACCTAATAGAAAAACCCAGTAACACTTTGCTTGACCTGGGATTCGAACCCAGGATCTTATGCTCAGTAGTCGCGCTTAGCAGCCATTAGACCAACGAAGCAGGCTGGTAATATACCGACCTAATTAACTCTTCTCGATCTATAACATTTAATTACCAAGCAGGTTGAAGTCCTTATGTAATAAATTTAAATAATATTAATTTTGCCTAAATTACTATCAATGTAGTCTTAATAAGGTCCTAAAGTCTACCAATTGTATCAGTAAAATTTATAAAAATAGGCTTTTAGAAACCACCAGGTAGTGCCCCTTGCTGTACGTTATGCCTTCAGCACAACGAGTTACAAGTGCATTCTCCCCGAACCAACCATTAGACGAAAAATATTTCGAGGTGGGACATTTAAAGAAGCAGTTCCCCCGTCACAGGATAATTTCAACCGCGCCACATAAAACACCAATTAAAAATGTCATTACAGAACGCATTTATTGAAAAATACAAATTCCAATTCCAATAACTCACTACGTTTTTCAGTAAATAATAATAAATGTGATTTCCGAAGCGGCGTGAACTCTACGTGAAGGGCGCAAAGGCTTCACCAGACACGTGACTTGGTTATTAATAAGTTCGGGACCACGTGCTTCACTCCCCCCTCTCCTATCCCCTCCCCGGCTGCACCTCCCCTGCCACCCAGCGGGCCCACCAGTCCTTTCATTTACATACACCACCCGTAAGGTGGCGGACGCATGAAATTTTCAGGAAATAACCGGCAGGTAGGCGTGTAAGTTTGTCGCTAAAATTTGCAGTCGAGTGGAAAATTAAAAATACAGATCGCAGGTGTAACTTGTACAGTTTGTAGCTGGTGGTGTGGTGTAAGAAGTATTCATGTTTTGTTTAAAATAGGTTTTGTCGAAATGTACCATTTTTTACAAACGTAATTGCAGTTTTTATTAGCAGACGTTTGGAAATACAGGGGTCATAGTCGAGGACAAACGTCGATGTATTAATGTTTAGATGTATTGCAAAAACGAATAACGATTTTATGATACACAATTTCCAGAATTTCTAGGTTTGGAAAACTTAACAAAAAGGCTCTTAGACATGTACGTGTTTATAAAAATTCAGCAGAAGCAGCAGCTAAAACTATAAAGTTATCAGTTTGAAATATGATGTCTTCTATTGCAAGAACATTTGTTTCGTTGGTCATATAACTGTATGCAGAATTGCACTCGTTAAATTACCATGCCCAATTTCCCTCCAATGCAATGCTAGTGGGATTCCGAAACCATTTTATTGTTATTGGGTCTCTTAGACGTAGTAAGGCGTTGAGATCTAGGGTTATTGGTTATATGCTGCGCGTTACTACTGATGCAAGGATTACAAGATTTTTAAATGCTATCTTATGTGTTAGGTATTCATCAATGATTTTAAAAGTTTTATAATTTGCACTAAACTGATTTAAAATAGGCATTTATAAATGCTGGACTCTTAATGCGGTTTAGATCTGTTGACGTTGAGTTCGATGCCATAAGGCAAAATTTTTTTTTTTTTTTTAAGGGTACTGTACCTTCACGAGTGACCATAATAAGTATGTCCGGAGCACCCTAGACGCTCAACCACGCGACCATTCTTGTTGACTGACCAATCTATACACCATCGCATGACCAATTCCATGTGGCTATTGGCTTATGCCGATACCAAGAAGATTTTTTGGGTCTTATGAGGTGAAGCTACCTATATACCAAAAAAGAGGGTGCAAAACATTTCTTTACTCTGTCTAGCGGATAAGCGAGATAACAAAGCTAACAGAAAATCACCGCTACATTGCTCACTTGACGCAGCTTATTTTGAGTGACATTTTTATATTGAGTCTACGGCGCACACTGCAATTTTCTCTGCCTTTTCATTACGAATATTGCTATAAAAAGTAAGTGCAAATAGCACGTCAAATACTTTGCATGTAGGGGTGGAAAAATACACTGTAATCCTCGAAGGGGTAGACAGAGATATTCTCCTTTATCCGGATTTGTTACACCTTATTGCGTCATAAATCCCACGGTATAGGTAGCAAGCCTATTACCTTTAGTCGGGTCTTTACTAGTGTTGTTGCCCCTTACAAGCATTTTAATTACCCAAGGATCAAATTAGTATTCATATTCATCCATGTTCAGCCGTTTATTGGTGATGTTTGAAAAGTTGCGTTTGCTGTAAAAAGTAAAAGGGTTCAAACAAAAACTAGGCGTTAGTTTTAAAGAGTTTTATTGTCTGTACTTAAGACTATTTTATACATTTATTCCTACGGTAACTATAGTTTATTTACCCACTATGTTTGACTATGGACACGAGGTGTCCTTTTGAGCTTCCGCTCGGAGGTTTATAATAAGATCATTAGGCAGTGATCGTTTCATCATTTCTTGATTAAAAATAATGTTGGTGTATTCAGATCTGTCTTGTTTAAAACCCTTACCGAAACGACCCAATTCAAGTCGTAAATAAAACAATAAATAAACAAATATTAACTTATTGTTATCTAGCTATACTGACCAAAGGATTTCCGTGAAAATGTTCAAATTAATCATTTTATTAAAACAAAGTTACCAATCGTCTTGTTTTCATATAAAAGTAAAAAAGTATCAAAAAAAATGTCACCCCAACATACTCATACTCATGCATTCATCATTGATTTTGTTCTAGCAGCAGTATTACAGTTTGAAGTTTTCGTTTCAATATTAAAAGGCTACGTAAATATTGCAGAGATCACGTAACTTTTGTTTCAAAAAGTATTGTTTTCATGTTCATTTCAATATTGTCTATAGTTGGTCAGAATCTAGTTTTCTAAAAACTATCTCGATAGTTTTGAAAAAATATTGCGCAGACGCAGCTGCTGGTCGTAATGTGTAAACAAATGGCGACATCTAGCACACTACTATACAATCACACAACTAATGACATCTAGCTGGGGGTCCATCAATCAGACCTCACTTCGCAGATGAAGAAGGTTTCAAAGGAGCAAGGGGAGTCGTTCCATTTAAGACCTTTGTCGTCTCTGTTCCACAGTTCCAGGCAGTTCTCTTCTTCTCCGTTCTCGTAGCGGAAGTTGTTGGGCTCTCCGGCGTTCCAGTTGACGAAGGTGAGAGGTCTGCCGTTGGCCATCCAGAAGAAGTTGCCTTCTTCAGCCAAGTCGGTACCAGATGTCCAGAAATGTTCACGGCCGTAACCTGGAGAAAAATTTAAGAGAATTTTAGACCAACTTTCTGTAATAATATATATATTAGAATGTCGTGGTGGCCTAGTGGTTAACATACCGGATTTGTATGCACAAGGTTGCAGATACAAACCCGGGCAAACTATCAATGTGACTTTTTCAATGTTATAAATACTTTCTTAGTTATTCTAAGACACCACTGACTAACGGTGACGGAAAACATCGTGAGGAAACCTGGATTTAATTATCTGTAATTGCCAACCCGCAGTGAGCTAGCATGGTGATTAATGTTCAATCCTTCTTTATACGAGAAGAGGCCTTTGCCCTGCAGTGGGACAGTTATAGGCTGTTATTATTATTTTTTATTATTATTTCTGTAATATTAGGTCAACTTTAGACAGCTAAATGGAAAGTGTGTCTGTCTGGCGTGATAATATTGTTTTCAGAATTCTTAATATCAAATAACAGAATTAAATAACCAATAAACTGTAATTTATCCGAGAGTTTCGAGACATTACAATGTCGGACGTCAAAATCAAAGATTTATTAAAACACAATCGATATTTTAATATTATGCCACGTTTTGGGTCTTGTATTACTTATAAATTAAACAAAGCTTGTTAAACAAATGACAGCGAAGTGAATGTTCAACCTTGACTTAGCAAAAAACGGTGCAAATCTCAGCCAGGACAATGACTGAGGAATCAAGAGGCAATTAGGCTGCATGTGGAGTCTAAAAAGAGGTCTAAATGACATCTTGGTCGTTATAAATTCAACCGGAGTATTCAACTTGGTGACCAGATACAATACTAGTAATTTGAGGTTTTATGTAATTACCAGTATTCAGGAACTTGGTTTTAAAACTGTCAAGCTTGTAAATCGAAATAATAAAATCTCTGCGCCAGGTTGCAACTTAAGAGATTATCAAAGTAAGCCTTATTCTTTCTATGCTTAAGCTTGTGCCCTGCATCTCATTCTATGTAATTCAGGGCCTGAATTCACTTACTACCGGGTATAGGTCTCTCTTTATCTGTAGCAGTCTCCACACTTCTGGGCTCATTCTGTCACCCACAAATCACGATGGCTATAAAGTCAACCTGAATATTACGCCATTGTAAAAGTTTAAAAGCCTTTACCTGAGTCCTTGACGTACTGCTCGAGCTTGTCGTTCTCCTGCTGTGAGGAGATGGAAGCCAGGTGCATGCCGTGGAAGCGACAGTACTGCTGCGCTTTGAACCAGTTCGCCTGTAACAAGAAATATGTTGTATTTAATTATACATAATATGATGCTCTGATAGCCGAGTGGTATGACCGTTGAACTGCCAAGTCAAAGGTCACAAGTGCAAACACCGGCACGTATCATGTCTTTTCGAATTCATGTGCGTATCATACATTAGTTATCAGTTGCTTAAACCGTGATGGAAAACATCGAGAAGAAACCAGCAGAACCTGAGAGATTGTTCAACGGTGTGTAAAGCCATGTCAGAGGCCTACAAGCTCTTTAAACTCTGACACCAGGCTGTTCACCAATTATACGATAAGAAGAAGAAGATACTTCTCACGCGACTGTTTGTGCATACCTACCGTGATCCCTCTCTGCACTACCCAAAGGTTTGACTGGTAGAAAATGCCTAAGGCATTAAGTCCGCCTTGTACATATTTTTTTGTACGAAGAATAAATAAATACTTATTGTATACTTAAGCTTGACTTGCGTATAGCAAAGTCGACTACCATAATTAATGGCAGCTTATAGTTCATTGACTTAAATCGTTCTGATTGCTTTTTGGTATTGGAGATCCGTCTTCTTGCGTGTAACTGCCAATCACACCATCAGACAAACGCGGTGTTTATTTGTATTATAATTGTACAGTGATACTGTTTATTTGTATTATGTTAACTGTTACTGTAACTATAGGATAATAATTGACTAGGTGATTAGTATTTTTTACGTAACATGTCTGAAAAGTTGCGATCTCAACTCTTACAGTATCGCTACCCGTCACTTAATTATCGTTTGCTGTCAGACTTGCTTCACAAAATATGTGTGATTAACTACCTTTTGTTTCGAAAGCTGTAGGTGCTATAAAACAATTAAAGAATCTGAAGAACTACGAGTAAGAGTCGTAAATAATATTATAATAAGCATGTTTATTGTTTATTTACATTTTATTTGGGTGTATTGGGCAGCGAACATTATTTCTAGTAAGTATTATATTTATTCAGGAATTTTAATGGAGCCGTTGAACTTGGAAATTTTCGACCACTACACCTAAATCATTGAAACTATACGCATGCGCAGTACGGAAGCCGCATACTAACTAGGTTAGCAGCACAAAAGGTAGGCTGGCGGTTAACCGACCAGCGACACGCAGGTTTATGCGGTTTTGTTAGAGTATTCAACGTCTATCGTTAAACGCAAATCAATTTGATGGTGCTGCGACAGAGCATAAAGCTGGTAATTGGTTTTGTGTTCTCAACTTTATTGCTGTTTTGATGAGCGGAGGAAAAGGCAATTCGTGTTCGGATTTTTGTTCTACTCTTAGTATCACTGATGCAATATTTTTAAAAAAAAAACGTCGCCCCACACTAGAAATTTCTGCTGTGGCGTGGGTGCGTCACAAACATGAAATATCACATCCACAAACATCCAGACTCGGGACAAACATCTGTGGGTCGCTCAAAGTTTTGCCCCGTGCGGGAATCGAACCCGCAACCCACGCAGCAGTCCAATCACTTAGCCACTGCGCTAATCAGGTCGTCAGGCAGTCAATTGATTGTTTAAAGTAAACAGAGTTCCGCCGTGAACAAGATAATAGATCGTGTAACAAACATTGGTTATCTATTTTTATGTTTGGGTTCTGTTTAACTTACTCAACGTGGTCTGCACGTATCTAATTGGAAAAAAAATCATAATACTTCTATACCATCAAATAAGCATAATAAGAAACTGTTTGTTAGGTCTTACTTAGATAAGCACGCTTAAACAGTCACACTAACAATGACATCGATTTGAATCTGATTTTGATGACAATTCTATGGGTTTTTTTTCCATAAAAACTTTCATAAGCTTTTCTCATCTAGTGTCATCTACTACATCACAGTTCGGCCTTTGTTTATATGTGCAAACGTTTAAATTCTTAGCAAATCACAAACAGGCATACTTATAGGGCAATAAACACGTCATAGAGTCGTCTAACGTTGAGCGTAAATCACACCTACATGCAAATATTACGCATAGCTGTATGCGTAACACATTAAAACAAAACTAGCACCAATATGCTTATTTCATGAATTTTGTAATATCGTATCTGCACATATGAATAAACAAAGGTCATGCTGTAGTTTTAGAATAAACGTTGCTTCATTTTTGTCTCTGTAGTAAATAAAGGGGGTGAGGCAGATCCTTCGGTCTTCGATATTAAGCCATGACCGTCGTTTGAATGCGACCGCTGACACTCTGAGACCTCTCCATAACATTATTGGTTACGCCACGGTTTTGATGAACGAAAGTTACAACCGGTATTCATCCTCCATTAATTATCTTGTGATGATTACATAGAAGTCGATTGAGTTTTGAGTAAGAGTAATTTTTCTCATCCGGTTATATTAAATCACATCACACTTTACACTAATATTATAAAGGCGAAACTTTGTAAGTGTCTGTATGTTTGTTAGCTCTTCACGCTCAAACGGCTAGACCGATTTTGATGAAATTTCATATGGAGGTAGCTGACACCCTGGATTAACACATAGGCTACTTTTTATCTGCAAAAAATGTAGCAGGTAACACCACGGGGCGCAGCTAGTTATAAATATATGGTAGGATTACGTGTTTCTCGATTACCACTGAGTGACTTCACACGGTGACGATGAAGACTGAATGTTATATCGATTATCGCAGCAAATACGTATTCTATTGATATAGCCTCAAGCGATACTTTAAATAGTTAATTACTGTGTGTTACGTAGCGACGTATAACATATTACAGTTTGAATATCTCGATGAATAACGCATAGAAAAAACATGATCGGCGAAAGTTAGATAGTTCTAAACATCGTACTGTGTATTTGTAATATGTAATTTTAATTATAATTGTACGCAGATGTGTAGTTATTTTTAGACATGTTACAACCTGTTTAGTAGGTGCTAATGTTTGTAATATCCTGTAGTTGTTACTTTTTATTATGCGTATCAACGCCTCAAGCGAGAAATCGTGAGAAAATTAGTGTACATACAGCGGTAGAATACCAAAGTATTATCAATGATACTTCTTTGTTTACAAGCTATAGATATAACAGCTTATGGAAAATTAAACTGGGTATTACTTACAGCCGAATTCAGAGATATTAACTTTACTTATAAACAACGCTAATATGTGATTCAAGATGTTGTTAAGTCTATTGACAATTTGACATCTCTATTTTTTGACATGCAAACGACAGTTACAGGTATAATTTAATCAATTGTTCAACTCTGTCGGTGCCGAGTGGTATTCGGCCTAGTAATATAAAATATCGGGCCTAGAATTGATCACCCCTTTTCCTTTTTCTCCCCCTTTTTCTTCCCATTTTCCCTAAGTCGCCTCTTACGACACCCCGTGGGTGTCGTAAGAGGCGACTTAGGGAAAATCCAGAAGATTTAGCAGCGTCTTCTATAACTTAACCACAAATACTGCGATCCCCAAGCCGCTTGCCAAGCGTGGGCATTATGGCAACCCCTCCCTTTGCTTAAGGGGGAGGCCTTTGTTCAACAGTGGACGTCTTCCAGCTGACGATGATGATGTTTAACTCTGACGATTTTTATAAGTAAGGGGGTTAATGGTTACTTAAGTTATCACTAAGTAAAGGTTTTCTTTGTGAAATCTTAACTTAGTGTCACCTCTCTGAGTGGGCCGGTTATCAAAATCACGGTGCTAACAAACCATTTTAGCTAATCTTTCTCTGTTGCCTACAAACATTATAGCCTGTGGGATCAAGTAAACGATGTAGCCACTCGAGTCTGTCGTCAGATAGATTAATCTTCATCTATCCCCGTCTTCACTTGCACCCCACCTGAGACTGCAATACTGAGGTGCAAAAAATATACGTTAGCAGTTCCCGCAAAATTTAAGCATAAGGAGTTTTATTTCTAGACTGTGATTCCGGTTTGCATGAATAATGTGTTATTTTTTAAATGAATAAACGATTTATTACTGTAAATAGGTTTTCACAAATACTTTTACACGTCAAAATTCAATAAAAAAGCATTAGGTAGAAGTATATCGTATTATCAGCTCAATCGAAACTCGTTAGTTTGTTTCGCTATGAAAGTTTTAGACTGTTGCAGGTATTACTATTGGTAGGTAGGTACTGTCAGCATAAGTATCAGAACTTTAAATTTTTTTAATATATCTTTAATTAAAGAACAACTTCCTATAGAAATAGTCTTAAATGTTCTCAAATCGTCATTTAGACATTTCTATAATTTGAAACAATAACTTGAATAGACGTGTTTCTTTCAATTATTTGACACTAGGTGCGCCCCGCGGTGTTACCCGGTGTGATAAAATGTAGTCTATGTGTAAATCCAGGGTATCAGCTTCGACAATCAATCAAATATGACATTCAATCAAAATCGGTCCAGCCGTTTGTGCGTGAAGAGGTAACAAACACACTCACAAACTTTCGCCTTTATAATTTAGTGTGATACGGTTTCCTAACACGTTATGCTACATATGATGCTGACTACCTATTTAACAATATGTTTGTTATATCAGTATTATGTTTGATAATACAATGGCTACAGGTGCGTGTGTACTAGTAGTTTACACTTACGAGTACACACTTATTGGACTTATGAAACAAGACACACTTTCTCTGGCATTGGATTAGTTTATGGTGTGGTAGAGTGAGGCTGCACAAGTCTGTAAGTGATAATGATCTTAGCATCACTTGTGTTTGTTTACTTTTGACTCATTACTTAATTATTTGAATGAAAGGTAGCTGGGAGTACTTGTGTGAGGGTTTAATAATCAATCAACAAATGTAAACATAGGTAAGGTAAATATGTATATTCTAAAAATTTAGTATGCATGCATACAGTTAACAAATATGGTAGCTACATCAGACTATTGTGTACTAACCATAAAATATAGACTGCTAGCTGCTCCCCGCGGTGTTACCCGCTACATTTTTTCGGGATAAAAAGTAGCCTATAAGTTAATCCAAGGTGTCAGCTCAGTAAGGAGGTCCTTATGAAATTTCATCAAAATCGGTCAAGCCGTTTGAGCGTGAAAGAGTAACAAACATCCATCCATACTTACAAACTTTCGCGTTTATAATATTAGTAAGAACAAGTAAGTAGAAACTGTAGAAAGTATTGCAAAAACATATATTATTTAAACCACTTTTAATTTGTATCTGAAAGGTATTTTATCTGACTTTGTCAATTCAATCGCAAATCTTTGTTGATTGTTGACCAATTGGGAATTTAAAGCCTTATTAAACAGGAAATGTGTATTGCAATACCTAATTGTTTTGTGCAATTTAACTTGTATTTTGCCATATTATTTTAGGTTGTACACATTATTATTATTTCAGCCATGATCGTCCCACTGCAGGGCAAAGGCCTCCCTTTCCTTCCTCCATTCCTCTCGGTTGTGAGCTGCATTAGACCAATTTTCTTTAAAGGAGTCCAGCTCGTCATTGTACACATTAACATGTATTAAAATTTTCTCGATTTACAATGGCATATTGCACATGCTTCTTTAAATCAAGTAGGTACCTATAAAAACCAACCAATAGAGTAAAGGTGTGAGAGCCTATTTTATCATTATCCAAATGAAAATGTTTATCCTGCCCCCTTACCACGAAATCTTAAAGCAGGACAGTTTACGTTGTGGAAGCGAGAGGCCGCATCACACGCACGTAGCGGCGTCTCTTTTCCTTATCGTAATTGTCCTGCTTTAAGAGCTCATGGTAAGGGTAAACGAATACTTTCATATACATATATGTACCTAAAATGTTAAGGAAGCGTAGTTGTAGGTAGGTATATGTAGATACATAATTATTTCAATTTTAATTCAGGTGTAAAGAAATGGACTCCGTAATGTAAAAAAAATGTTCACAGCTTCAAATAATTGAGGAAGGTAATGTTAATAGGCAATTGTTAACAGACCGGAAATGGCCGACGTAGATTTCTGACTTTTCGTTAAATTGTGGGAATTCGAAAGATTTCTGTAACACATAAATACAATGCGATAATCTTTATATACGTGAGATTGAACCGGAGATTTAATTGGACAAACAATTTACAAAGTTTTAGTATTTTGTAGCTATTAACACTACAGATAACATAAAGATACGTTAATTTAATTTATTGGTTTATAGTTTATTTTTGGTTTGGGCAATCGAGAGCGTAGAGAGCGAATATACAGCCGCATCGAGCGATATTACCTACTTGTAGGAATGTCTGGCTCGAATTGGTAGATGGTACCACATGTATGACTTAATAATCACAAATAATAACAAGGTAACTTTATACCTCTTAGTCATATAAACGAGAATCATACCGGCATTAACTAAACACCGTATTAAGTCTATTGACATCTCTATTTTTTGACATGCAAACGACAGTGACGGGTTTAATTTAGTACCCGGATTAAATTGACATCATTTTATTAATAAGGGAATATTTGTCTTAAGAGCTATATTGGGGCTAGAGAGTATTACGAAGAAGTAGGTACTCCGCCTGCTCTTGATTGTGATCCTACATCCTTGGTAAAGGTTATAACAACCCTTACCTAATGTAATGATAGTCGCCGTGTAAAATACTGAATTCCAGTTTGACCAGATGTCAAACCAACACAGTCACAAGCTAGGCTAATGTAACATGACGAGAATAATTTATCATTAAATAATTATCGTAGTGCACTTTCTAAGTTGTTGTAAGATATCATGACTAAAGGAATGTAAGGAAACCAACGTCTAATGGTCTGATATCAACAACTTGCAGTGGGTTAGTGAATCGTGAAGCCTGCCTTGCCGCAAGGCAGTTATTAGACGTATATTGTAGTGAATACTATGCTTACGCATAAGCACGTAGTTTAATTACAACAGCCTACATTGAAATGATTTCAAAATCGCCCACACACAGCCACTACTCATCCTAAAACAAAGGCGTATCACGCCTAGCACAACGAGATGAATTGACAATTGCTCAAGAGATTACAAAGGAGTAAATGTCCCAGAGGCTTCCAAGGATTTGCCTTGTAGACATATTTATTCATCATTATCAGCCGAAACACGTCCACTGTTTAACAAAGGCCTCCCCCTAGTAGTGGGGGAGGGGTCGCCACGCTTGGCAAGCAGCTTGGAGATCGCAGTATTGGTGGTGAAGTTACTGAAGACGCTGCTGCCCATCTTCTGGATATTTCCTTCCTAGGCTGAGTTCTATACAGACATGGTGTAGATTACTTTGTTGTTAGTTTGTTGCCAGAATAGGCTCGCTATGCACCTTTACAACAGTATATTACTGTCTCACTGCTGCACAAAAACCTTTTGGCAAACAGAGAAGGAACGAACATTGATCACCATTAGCATTATGCACCCCTAATGTTATTGATAACATATAATGTAGAAAATAATAGGTTCTAATGTACCTATAATGTTAACATAGTGATTTAAAACGATCACATATAATCCTCAGATCACAGTTACACAACCGTTTTCCTTACGATAGTCTGCGAATCTAAAAGAGAGTCAAGGTGAAATTATTAATTAAATTTTATCTCCGATGTTTCGTATTAATTCAATAATTTACGAAATATGATTTGTAAATGTATAGTTGTATTTATTGTCTGACCGGAGAAAGCCGGAATGTATTGGTCCGGTTGTATCGAGTCCTTACATGGCAGGTAATTAGGGATGACAGAGATTTGATTAAGTAGTTGATATTGATAATTATTTAGCTTAGCGCTTAGGTTGTCTATTTGATGAATTATGATTTGCAAAAATATAAAAGACAAAAGAGTTATCGTTCGAAATATATTGATAACCTTAATTAAATTATGTTTTTTTCTCCTCCTAAACTTCTATATTTATTTTGTGATTCTAGATCATTCTGCATTCATAAACCTACGTATAATATGTAATGTAAGAGTGTTAGTCACAACTAGCCTCTAAACACACTGTTGTAAAAATAAAAGTAGGTAAATATTTAAATACCGTATTGAACACCGGACGTGGGGCAACCCTGATGAGGTTGGTGCAAATTACAGCGTAATGGCTGCTTCTGCAACCGGCTAATAAGAAATGCAGTGTAACGTGTGGCAACCCTGCCAGGAATTCTTTACTTTTCTCAGTGTTGCACTCATGTAATCACACGACGTTTTATTTACAATTTAGATGCGATAAACAGGTTTATTCGTCCGACTTTTTACTGTTTGGCACTATGCTTGTTGTCTTTGCCACATACCTACGTAACTTTACTGATAAGTATATTTTTTATAGTTGATAATTCAGTGATTCCGTTTTAAGATTGTAGAATGATTACATAAGGTATTGTTATGTCAATTACATGTAGGTACTTACCTACCTACGTGAAGTCCTGAAAATGTTACTACGAATTCTGATATTCTTTCAGAATATGCGTTATCCTTATTAAATGTTAACCTATTTACCTAAAAAGGCGGAAAATCATTGTAACATTTTCTAATACTTTATTAATATAATTTAATAAATCTAAAACAAATTTAATGAATATTTCTTACTAGCAAACCCACAACTTAGGAAATGGTGAATCAGTATTGTCAAATTGATGCCAATTTGCTTTGTGGTTGTTCTGACGCAATTCTAACTAATAGACTTTCTGTTTCATAAGCTAGGAATGTTAACCTTACCGTATAGTAAATATTGTTATGATAGCTATTTCCGCCTGTTGAAATTCTCACCTGTGATTCGTCACCATATAATAGTCACAAATTTCCCTTTTAAGGGCAAATATGGGTAATAAACAATACCATTAAGTATTGCTAGTATATAACTACCGTATTAAATTTCAGGTTTTGTATAAGACATTGTTTGATGCCACATTAGGGTTTTCGTGTCGTGGGCGTGTACAGACATAAATCACACATGGTCTGACGCCCATACTTATGGAAATGCCTGGTTACGCAAATATTAGTTATTTGCGGTAATCGAATTTAATTCCTATACAACATCCTACATAACAACATCCTATATAACAAGGAGTTTTCTCACTCCAGCTACTCGTAAAATAGTTTTTGGCAACCTATAAAGCAAGGGGTGTAAGGGGTCCTATTAAGTTATCTCAGAAAGGCTCCAAGCCATCCTTACCTGCCCGCGGTGCACCCTGATATCCGACAAACGAGGTTCTGGCGAAAACGTCCACCAACCATTGGACTAGCGTGGTGCACTATAGTCCAAACTCCCCTTTGTAAAATTCAAAACTATGAAGCCTTATAAAGCGCCTCTTACAGGGAATTATAGTTTGCAATACAAATATTTTACGTGGTTGCTGGTTATTTGAGAAAACCCATAGTTAAGGTGATATCGTAGAAGGTTCCGGAATGACCGAAACATAAGACAACCGTCTTCCCCAAATGACATAAACATCGGACGTAACATCCTTTGACACAAGGAAAAGGGCCGAGCATTGACCTCTTAATTAAGGTCACTGCCCTTTCTACTCTACACGATTTCCTTACATTCTAAAATCGATAGGCGGGTCCTGTGGATCCTTTTCCCTAGATGTTTTTCTTATTAAAGTGATCGCTTTAGGCTGCGTCATAAGTTATATAAATGTACTAGCTGCGCCCCGCGGTATTACCCGCTATATTTTTTCGGGATAAAAATTAGCCTATGTTAATCCAGCGTGTCAGCTACCTCGGTAATTTTTACGTGAAAGAGACAAACAACCATTCATACTTAAAAACTTTCGCGTTTATAATATATGGATTAAAGATTATTTTCGCTTTCGGCAGCGTCATAGAAAGTTACAAAAATGTACTAGGCACAAACCACTAGTCTTTCATGCCTGTATAACAAGGCAAAGGTACTAATTCAGCCTACATAACGCCAGTAAATCTCTGGTAATCTGTGGTCCGGCGTGCACTGTGGAGAGCTGCGGTCGGTCAGCGTTTCCACTACATTTTGCAGTGGGCCACGTTATTCTCGCTCCATTGGCGCCCGGCTAACGCTCTGGCAACCGACAAGTTGCCTGAAAATTCATGAACTTACAGCGTGATTTTCGAATTGTGCCGTCTCAAAAGTCAATAGATTTCACGCTTGACTTGAGAGCCTGCGCTTTTAAATCAGGACTGATTCTGATTCTACTTTTGAATACTCTTTATTAGTAATTAGGTACATGTAAACATTTTTTAAGATTGAACATAATATCACACCAGTATTTTTCAAAGATTTAAGTAGGTATAGTACCTACACCCACATTTTGCCAGTTATGTAGTAGGACCTAATATGCTGAAAGGTGAGTCATCATCAGCCGAAAGATATCCACTGTTGAACACATGCCTCCTTAGAACGCCACAATGAGCAGCAACTATTACAGTTAACCAAGCACAAAGGTAGACTACGTGATACCACTAAGGATGACCATAATAACACTACCCTTCACGGGAATCGAACCCTGGATCAAATGCTCAGTAGTAGCGCTGTGCGACCACTAGACCAACTAGGCGTTTTCCTAATTATCCAGCTCATTGGCCCACTGCTGGGATAAGGCTTCCCCCTCATTTCTACACAGGTACGTTCCTGCTAAGCGCCAATCTCGGTCACGTCTTTCCGTCACACAGCAATTGGCCGGCTACCTTTCGCCTATAATTTAAACAATTTACCGTCATTCTATAATTGTTTTGACTCGTATTGTATAGTACCAATAGTCGTAATACTATCTGTTATTATAAATTTACCACGGAACAGTTACAGCACGGCGTTCGGCTATTTATAGAACATGTCTCAAACAATTGTTCTCAAAGCGACTGTGTCTTTACTGGTAAAGGGGCTAAACCGGTTGGCGGCCACTATCTACAATATTTACATAGATTTGAAAAAGCCTTCGAATTAGAAACTGCATCGATACTATCTATGTCTATGTCCAGGAGAAAAGTAAGAGGTATTAAGCCTAAGATTTATAAAGCAAGTTCTAAAATTCAATGCAATATAGAGTATTAACACACTACTGCTTACAATTAACAATACTAGATATATTGATTCAGCCTCCTAGAAAAGTGGAAAAACACTTGACGAATGAAAGAAAAAAAAAAGAATCCGTACTAATATTATAAACGCAAAAGTTTGTAAGTATGGATGGATGTTTGTTACTCTTGCACGTAAATACTACTGAATTAGCACACTGGATTAGCACATAGGCTACTTTTTATCCCGAAAAAATGTAGCGGGTAACAGCATTTTGCCACTTGCTTACAGGGGGGGTGAATCATAATAGTATCGTTTATAACATTACTGAAAAATATAAGACAATAGTTATACAATTTATGTTTTAGAGTCTCTAACACTGGACTGAAGTATGGGATATATAAAAACCAAAATACCCCTAAAATACGGCCTGAGTCGTCTATAAAAGCCGAAGAGGCCAATAATATATCGATAGAAGCAGTGACACCTGCACAAACAATAAAATATGTTTGTCAGCTATAATCCCAGTTTTATGAGTTTCGCGGCACACGATATTTCTTTTCCCCCGTCTTTAAACAACTGAGTTCGAATGAAATATAGCCTGATAGTCGGTTGGGACTTGGGACTCTAGTTTTATTTCCGTTTCCGCATCTATTGGGAGTGAGTAAGGCAGGTTCTACTTATGTGCAAGGTACGTAGGTATATGTTCAGGAATAGATATCGAACGTTTTATAGAGGTAGTTTCCGATTTGAAGATAGTTTGCTATCGAGGATTGTTGAAGCGATTGCGTCAAGTTTACTGTTGTCTAAGAGCTTGAATAGTAACATCTAATAACAATTGGATATTTGACGTTTAGTGGACCTTAAATACGTTGTAATATTAACATGAATTTCAGGAAAAATAAATGGTAAAGAGAAAGAATACTGCGCAATTATTTATCTATAAAGGTATGATTAAAAAGCTGTAATTCTAATTAAAAGGTTGACCTCTCCACGCTTACAAACACGCTCCCTCCAAACCATCAAACGAAATATTTAAGCAACATCCTTACACGTGTCCGACCCGTAGCCCATACTTCTTGCCATGTCCATAATTTATGTCGCATCCAACTATTACATATTAAGCACTAAGTACCAACACTACGTAACTTTCTCCGACTAGTTTAGAGATTTACGCCGGGAAAATAGCAGCTGCTGGCTATTTCTGTCGCCTAGACTGCCGGTTTCAAAAACAAGTATGATGGAAATTGGTTCAGTGGTTTTGTAGATGTGACGTTATAAACGAGTCGAGATACTGGCGGGTTATATCATAGACGAGTGTTGACCCACTAGAAAATACGATGTTATGTATATTTTTCTTTGCTAACACAGAATTGGAAATTCTTGGATTTGCGACCTGCATTTGCATTCGCTGTCCTTGTTTTCTCTATTGCGTAGCTCAAACATGATTGTTGAATTTCTATGTTAAAAAAGTTACTACAAAATCTTTGAATGAACACAATTGAGTTATAAGAATGTCTAGACTTTATCGAGACCTTGACATCTGGTTTTTTGGCGTTCTTCTTAAAAGTATTCGTTAGTTATTTTAAACTGTTTCATGATTGACCTTCATATCTAATTGTGAGAATAGCGTCATTTTAACGACCTAATTAGTGCAGTGACGCGTTTTTGGCCTTTTGTAAAAATTGTTGCGTCCCGCACGGGACAATACTTTGTGGAAGAAGAGAGAAAAGGAGATAATATTAACGAAATTAGACCATACACTTTAGATTCAGAAATGAAATTAAGCCACCCAGTGATTTAGATAGTGTTTATTTTGAATAAGGTGCAATGCAATCTCCACCTACTAATTTACAAAAGCATTTTTAATTAGCTTGCTTTTGATGCTTTTTAGAAAATGTAATCAGACATCAATAATAATAATAATAATAACCCCCCGATGTATCCTTACGTTGACGTCGTGGTGGGGCTTCTGCGCCTTGATGAGCGCTAGGGCTATGCCGGTAGAGGTACTCATGCCGGACAGGTCTAGGGTGAGAGGTCAGACTAAACAGGATACAAATTTGCTCCTGATCCACTCCTAGGTCAGAAGCATTTACCCCTCCCGGACTTCCTTCCCAAATTCCCTTTTCTAACTTCCCCAACCACTTGTTCCAATATCCTTATCCCTCCTTGTCCTTACCATTATCCATTATCTGTCCCGATCCCATCCTAACCGAACTACTAGCCTCGAGACTGGTAGCTAATCCGTTCCCCATAATCTCGCTCTACACAAATGCGATGCGTCTAAGAAACAGAACATTACCCCAGGTGGGTACCGGAGCTAACCGCGATGGAGAATCCCACCCCGGGCCTTCTAGCCCGGGCTGCCCTTCGTATTCTGGGGAGGGCACCGTATCGTATCAAACTGCCCAGTCCCAAACTGTTGCAGCCACTCATGACCCACCACCGTCATGTTCCTCACCTACATCATCTTTATTTTCATCCATCCCTTCATCACCACCTTCATACCTCGATAATGTACATGAGACAAGTTCGCTGGATTTATCACCCTCACCATCATTTCATTCCGCTTTGGATGTTGTGCAGGAGGCTACCTCAGCCGATTTTACTGCACCCGCCAAAAACGGACGGCGCACACGAATGAAGTGGACAAAGAATATGAATATATTCATCATGCGCCATTATTTCATCCTCACTGAATTAGAAATTAATACAAGGACATACCTCACACCTTTACACGCTCGGTTTACAGCAGAGTTTCCTGAAATGCAAGTAGGCAAACAAAGAATAGGGGATCAACGCCGTGCTATAGTACAGCGCAGCTTTTTGACAAAACAGGAAATTGATAACATTAAAGATGAAGTAAAAACTCTGCTGCAAAATCAGCCACCAGAAACATACACACACACAGATAGCACACAACCGAAGAGGATTAGGTGGTCAGATTATCTAAACGAAACGATAATGAGAAGTTACTACAGACTAACAAATTTAGAAACTGACTTAACCACTTACAGAACACTATTACACCAGGATATCATTTCTAAATGCCCCACAATTGCCCATCTCTCTGCACAAAGAATAGCGGACCAACGTAGGTCTATCATCAATAATCGGCTTTTATCAAAAGATAAACTAGATAAAATTCGTGACGAAGTCCGGAACGAATTGGGTGGTGTTAACACATACACTTCTGAAGTCATAACCCAAGCCGTAGTTACTAACCCAGTACCCGATGCGATAGAACTGACACAAAATGAAAACACTAATATACAAAACTTAGAAATACAAAATACAGAAACTAATGAACAGAACTCACCACCTGAACACACATCAGTCACATTAAACCTACCTACAGAATTTGAAGAACAACTGGACGAAATGTTTCTTGAAACGTTTAATAAATTCAGAGACACACACCCGACATCGCGACCGTACCTCCCTAAATTAAAACCCTCGAAGAAGTTAGCATCGATAATAAGTTATGTCAACTGTAATATAATCCCTAAGTACCTGACTTTGGATACTGACTTTGACACACTGCAAACGACTATATACTCTGCTGCCTATACCACGTCAAAATTTAACGGTGCTAGAATTTTAGAGGAAAAGACAACCAATAAGAAAGCCCAAGTGATCCCCTGGTGGCAAAAGCGCCTAGAAGGAAGGATTAACGAACTCAGAGTTAACATAGGGAGGTTAACTGAATATGCAAGGGGCGTCCGATCACAAGCTTTAGAAAAACATATAAATAAAATAAAATATCATTACAAGAATCATTCGCGTCATGAATCCGAAAATACTGAAATCACACATTACCTAGACACATTAAAACAAAAATTAAACACACTTTCAAGTCGATTAAGGAGATATAAAGAAACGACACTAAGGAAAACACAAAACAAACAATTTCTTAATAACGAAAAACTATTTTACAGAAAACTCACCCTACAACATAATAGTACACCAGAAAACAACACACCTTCACCTACACCTGAATCGTTACATACATTTTGGTCGGATATCTGGTCTAACCCGATTGAACACGAGCATAACCAGTGGATTGAAGAAGATAACGACAGACTAAAGGATATCCAAGAAATGCAATTTGAACACATAGATCAAGATCTTCTATCTAAAGTCATATCAAGAACACACAACTGGAAAGCTGCTGGGTCCGATAACATACACAATTTCTGGTATAAAAAGTTCACATCGACTCACACATTACTACTCAAACACATTAACACATATATCCACGCGCCAGATACGATGCCACTCTACATCACACAAGGTACAACGTACATGCTCCCAAAAGACCTATCAGACTCAGTAAACCCTGCCAAATATCGCCCAATCACTTGCCTGCAAAACATTTACAAAATTATAACATCTTGCTTAAGTGAAACTATCTACAAACACACTAACAAGTACAACATCTTAGCAGAGGAACAAAAAGGGTGTCGCAAAAATAGTCAGGGATGTAAAGAACAGCTTACGATTGACGCTGTTGTAACGACACAAGCACACAAACAAAAACGCGATATCCATACCATGTACATAGACTATCAAAAAGCATTTGACTCCGTACCACACTCTTGGTTAATTTATATCCTCAAACACTACAAGATTCACCCTATAGTCACATATTTTTTAGAAAAAACGATGTTAAACTGGACCACTAAACTAAAAATTTGTCAGACTCATAATACAACCGAAACCGATTTTATCCAAATAAGAAGAGGCATATTCCAAGGAGATTCTCTGAGCCCCCTGTGGTTTTGCCTTGCACTTAACCCACTCTCAAATATGCTTAATAAAAATAATATAGGATTTAAAATTAAACACAACACACAACTTACAACTCTCTCGCATCTCATGTACATGGACGATATCAAACTTTTTGGAAGCACACTAAACGAGATACACACACTTGCCGACATCACTCAGACCTTTTCTAATAGTATACGAATGCAATTCGGAATAGATAAATGTAAAATACAATCTGTTATTAAAGGAATAGTAGAGCCTGCCTCCTTCGAACTAGAAAACCATAGTGTTATAGATGCCGTAGATCCAGTCGTAGGATATAAATATTTAGGATATCATCAGACTCAACAAATTCACCACAATGATACAAAAAAGCTTTTGCAACAAAATTTTAAAAACAGGCTACACAAAATACTACACACGCATCTTAACGCTAGGAACACTACAAAAGCCATCAACACCTTTGCTATACCTATACTAACCTACTCATTTGGAATCATAAGGTGGACACAAACAGACCTAAAAAATCTTCAAAGGGTCATCAATACAACGATGACGAAACACAGGAAACACCATCCACGTGCTTGTGTCCAGCGATTAGTCTTACCGAAGAGTGAGGGCGGTAGAGGACTCATTGACATAGCGAACCTACACACTAAACAAATTACATTACTCAGATCATTCTTCCACAAACACGCACACCTATCTACACTCCACAAAGCCATATCTCTAGCAGACACCAACACACCACTTCTTCTATCTGACCAATCCAAACTGTTGGCGCATCATATACGCGCCGGACAACCGCGGGGAACGCGAGGGGTCGCGGGGACCAAACCGGCACCGCACGAGCGCCGCGGCCATCCCCACTGACCACTCGACCACTCGGCTCTCAGACGCGCTTCAATTCTGCCACTCTCGTGACCCCGTCGACGCCGGGATAGGTCTGTATGACCCGGCCCAGGGACCAGAGCAGAGGTGGCGCTGTTTTGTCCTTGATCAGGACCAAGGACCCCGGCTTCACTTCGCCTCTGGAATGAAACCACTTCGATTTCGCCACTGTTGACCGAAGAACCGAGCAGGCTGCGCGTGAGTGCCATCAGTGTGAAGAACTGGCGGTCAAAGTCCTCACGCTCGACTAATGCAGTCTCAGCATCGTCGGCAAGCAGTTCGATGTGTGTTCAAATGCTGTATTATACTCCCAGAAAATGACATCAGCTCCCACGATGATGATGCAGGCTGCCTCGGGTGGTCCTTCGAGCCGGATCAATGATTAGGCTCAGTCGGGATATAATAAATCAAAGGCAGTGGACTGTATATAGGTTGTATTTTGTTGGCTACAAACTTAACGCGACCGTATAAAAGAGAGTGCCCGTAGCGAAGCGCGTCTGAGAGCCGAGTGGTCGAGTGGTCAGTGGGGATGGCCGCGGCGCTCGTGCGGTGCCGGTTTGGTCCCCGCGACCCCTCGCGTTCCCCGCGGTTGTCCGGCGCGTATATGATGCGCCAACATATTCCCCGGGTTGAAGGGAAGTCTTCAATTGTCGTCAGGAAGGGGGCAAATGCAGTTGAAGGCACGACGAATGGTGCCCCGCTTCGTCTTCAATTCTGCCACTCTCGTGACCCCGTCGACGCCGGGATAGGTCTGTATGACCCGGCCCAGGGACCAGAGCAGAGGTGGCGCTGTGGCGCCCAACGTGGGGCAGTCTCAGCATCGTCGGCAAGCAGTTCGATGTGTGTTCAAATGCTGTATTATACTCCCAGAAAATGACATCAGCTCCCACGATGATGATGCAGGCTGCCTCGGGAACGACTTCCTTGTTTCAATCGGCGCAGCGTGGTCGTGGCGCGTGGTGTCCGCGATCGGTCAAAGTCCACGCATGTTAGCACGACGGCCGATGACGATGACGGCGTTAATTCGCGGCGAAGCCGGTATTATTTCGCGCTCGAAGGACCACTGCTTAGGCTCAGTCGGGATTTAATAAATCAAAGGCAGTGGACTGTATATAGGTTGTATTTTGTTGGCTACAAACTTAACGCGACCGTATAAAAGAGAGTGCCCGTAGCGAAGCGCGTCTGAGAGCCGAGTGGTCGAGTGGTCAGTGGGGATGGCCGCGGCGCTCGTGCGGTGCCGGTTTGGTCCCCGCGACCCCTCGCGTTCCCCGCGGTTGTCCGGCGCGTATATGATGCGCCAACAAAACAGTTTAAAACAACCACCAAGCAACAAAAAATTGACACATGGACACAGAAATCCCTTCATGGCCGGCATCGTCTCGACTTAACCAACCCTATTGTTGACAAGATAGCGTCAAACGCATGGCTTAAGCGAGGTGAGCTGTTTCCTGAAACGGAAGGGTTTATGCTGGCAATCCAAGATCAGGTTATAGACACCAAAAACTATAGGAAGTACATCATCCGCGACAGCACCCTCGGCAGTGACCACTGCCGACACTGTCACAAGCAACCTGAAACAATCCAGCACATTACCGGCGCGTGTTCATCCATCACACAAACAGATTACAAACATAGGCACGACCAGGTAGCGGCAATAATACACCAGACACTAGCATACAAACACAAACTCATTACAGAAAAAACACCGTACTATAAATACACACCCCAAATCATTCTTGACTCACCTGATTATCGAATGTATTGGGATAGAACCATTCTTACTGACAAGACTGTACATTTTAATCGACCTGACATCACACTTCATGACAAGCATAATAAAACCGTTTACCTAATAGATATTGCAATTCCCAATACACACAATCTACTATCCACACACACAAATAAACTAGCAAAGTACGCAGATCTGACAATTGAAGTGAAGACCCAGTGGAAAGTACATACAGTGAAGACAATACCAATAGTCTTATCTAGCACTGGCGTCATCCCCAAAACACTGCACTCAAGCCTCAAAACTCTAAATATTCACCCACTCACATTCACACTGCTTCAAAAAGCGGTAATACTGAACACGTGCAGAATTGTCAGAAAGTTTTTATCAATAGATTAAGAATTCCACCACCAAAATTGTTTGGCCAAAAGCCCGCAATATTGGTGTACTACCCCAGAAATGGGAGACTTATAAAAAATTTAAGTACAAGAAAATAATAATAATAATAAATCATTTATTTTCAGGCTTCAATGGCCCATAGATATATACCTTACAGACTAACATATATAAATTAAATACAAATTGTGTTAGTAAATAAAAAAAAAACTTAAAACTATGTTAATAGCACTTCACTTTGCACTTGTCTTCGTGCTCTCCTGTGGTACTGGTCCGCGGAAGCGACGGAACACCACGCCCTGCGGCCAAAAGTCTTCTTCCATGACGAGGGGCAGGAAACAGTTCGGTACTCGCACCACGAATGCCTTGAAATTGACATTACGGCGCGACTCCAGTAACTGCACCCTCGGCCTGTACTTCGTCTTTTGGCGCACGTACTCAGCGATGTCCTCCTCCTTAGTGGTGTAGTGCAGGCGGGAGACGTACACCGGTGTGTTCGGCTGGGCAGCACGCACTGTGGTGTTGGGTTTCACAGGAGCTGTGCCGCAGCGGTTCTTGTTGGGTCTGCGACGGCGCTTCCTCCCTTGCACCTTCACAAAGCCATCTTCGTCTACCTTTGCTATTTCCTTCTCGGAGACGGGCTTCTTTATGAGAGCACTGGGAGTACTCTCTAAAACACACGCATAACTTTTTAATTGCGCTGGCGCTGCAGATCTTGACCGCTGTACGACGTATTTGTCGGCGGGCGCGGGAGGCCCCGCAGGGACAGTAGCGAGCGGGCTGGGCGCGCGGGGTGCACACTCTGCTAGCTCAGCAATTTTCGGCGTTGACAGCGACGACGACAAAACCGCTGACGCGAAACTGACCGCCGATGTATCAAGGGCAGCTCCGCGACGCGTGTTGACGTTCATTGCACCCGGTGTTGACCTAGTTTCTGTTACTGTGTTGCGCAAATCACTAAGTTCTTTCCGCAAGTCGGTAACAGTAACTTGGGATGCATCCAACCTTTGCTGTACTTCCGCTAGGCTAGCCTTGAGGACGACTATGTCCTTCAAAAGGCTGGTCACGTCGACGTGGTCGAAGGTTACGGGAGGGAGCTTGTTGAGGTCCCTCGCCACAAACGTCGGCACGTCGTCTGGGTCGGTCTCCTTGAGCAGCGTGATGATGTCCTGAATGCTTTTCTTCGTCCCGTCACGCCTGCGGGACACCATCTGGTCGCACTTGTTGAGCGACTTGTACAGGAGCAGCTTAGCAGCTGCCACATCTTCTTCGCTGAAGTTCGTTGCGCAGATCTGGATGGCGGACACCTCGTCCATCACGTCCAGCTTCTGCTGCAAGAACGCCAGCAATTCATTCGCTACGAGTGGTTGACTCATAGCGATTAGAATTCGAGCAGCGGCTTCCGCCGCCGCGTTTGCATTTATTTAATAAAAATTCACGTCAGCAAACACGACCGCATCGGGTCGCTGCCACTATGGACTGTGACACATTACACACTGTGATGTAATAACATCAGTGTCAAACAGTTTTATCAAATAATGGCCAAAACATTTGGTACGAGCACCTGGGCGAAAGAGAAAGTCACAGCGATCTATCAGCGCACGGTGTTACGTCACAATCGTCATCGCACAGATGCGTACGCGCCTCTGGCTGGCTATCGATGGAAATGATAAGTAGATTTTTCTCAATAGCTATTAAACTTAAGAAGGTTTAAAAAAGGAATGATTGTGCATAAACCTTTTGATAGGATAGACAGATAGTTAGTAGATAGATCATTAATGTTCATTCATTACTAGGAGATGTAAATTATGTGTAAGCGGCATAGTTATGAATATTTATTATTCATCGATCCACTTTTAATTTAGAAGTTCTTGAGTGAGTTTTTAAACTCAAGAGACTGCAATTTTAATAAATTTAATTTCACTTCAATAAAAATAACGTCATGTTATTCATTATTTAAGTTTTCTCTTTTGACATTGCCTCATTGACATTGAAATACTTTAACAATGTTTGACTGTATCGCACTGTTTATTATTTACTTAATAACCCCCTTACGGCCCTTACTAATAAGAATTGTCAGTGTTGAACTGTTGAACAATGGACAAAATACCTGTCACTGTCGTTCGCATGCCAAAGAATAGAAATGTCAATAGACTTAAGAAGTAGTTATCTTAAAACGCATGTTATTTGAAAACGATGCAAACAATTTGGTCTTTTTATCGGAGTCGCCTTCACCAGGATGTAAGACGCTCAAAGCAGAGGAGAATGGCAGAGAAAGGGAGGCTTATGTTCAGCAGTGGGCGATGATGGTGATTCGCCATAGGTATATCTTTTAATCTGCCGTGTGGTATCCGGCTTAGAATTGACCACCCCCTCTCCTCCCGTGGGTGTCGTAAGAGGCGACTAAGGGAAAACTCCAGAAGATGGGCAGCAGCGTCGTCTGTAACTTAACTACCAATACTGCGATCCCCAAGCCGCTTGCCAAGCGTGGGGATTATGGCACCCCCCCCCCTAAGGGGGAGGCCTTTGTTCAACAGTGGACGTCTTCCGAATGATGATGAATGATGATGAATATCTTTTAATACCAGTGACTTCTCTTTAAATATTTAGATCATTTAGAAACTACCAACCATTAACTAAGACTCGCAAACCATGTAAACACCTATTCGCCATAGGTATATCTTTTAATAGGTCTCAGTGACTTCTCTTTAAATATTAAGATTATATACTACCATTAACTGAGACTCGCTGTAACCATGTTAACATCTAACATGATAGTGAGAATGAGGAAATTGATGGAGTTTATTAGCTGTCATGCTTATCACCTAGCGCAACGTCAGTATATTAACGGTTAACAAATGACTGGACTTCTAATGAAGCTTGCTTGTTATATCGAAGTAAGCACATAATATCTCGCTTGAATTCCTCGAAGGGGTAGGCTGAGGTTCGCCAGTTATGTCAGGTTCTAATGTAGTTGGAGGCAAGCCTATTGCCGTTAACTGGGTTATAAACCAGGTATCATACTGAAACTGACCTAAAGGAAAAACCCAATAATTCTTTGACCGACCCGGAAATCGAATTCAGGACCTACGCTCAACAGTCGCGCTTTGCTTTTTTTATTTATTTATTTTATTTGCGACACACCAACGAAGCAGTTTTACATCGCAAGGCAAAAATGGGCTCCTTAAATCAGACACAAAATGAAAACTCTTATCCAAACAGAACATTTCTAGTATACTCGGTAGAACCGTTTTGGAGATCAATGGCAACATACGAGTGTACACATACACAACCTAATACCCTAAAGCCATATCTTTTACGTTCCGCGTCGCCTATGGATTCTGTACATTCAAGTATTTTAATAGTGCAATAGTTATGTAGCTATGTCTATCTAAACAATGCGGTTATGGCAGTACCTGAGCATTGGAACTGATAATGCATACCAGACATGAAGGTTTTACTCTGAGGTCATTGCTTGCTGTTAGTATTATTATTTGCTGTCCCTTAAGTGGTTAATAAGTTGTAGGTACATTATACTGCTAATGATGTAGTTATTGTTTTAGGAACTTGTTGTGGATGTCAAGTTGCGTGATTACCAACGAAAAAATCTTAGAATTTATTTCTAGGTCGGCTAGAGATGTTTCTACTGGGCAAAACAGGTGGCATCCAAATTCACGTGGCATGCAAAAAGCCTTATTAGGGGCTATCCCCTAGTAAGGGGAGAAATACCTATGTATTTCTTTGCAGAATAGATATTTTCTATTAAAAAACGTCGCCCCACACTAGGAGTTTCTCCTCTGTCGTGTGTGCATTTCACAAACATGAGATATCACATACACAAACACGGGACAAACATCTATGAATCGCAATATTTTTGCCCCGTGCGGTAATTGAATCCACAACCCTTAGCGCATCACTCCAATCGCTTAGCTACTGCGCCAATCAGGTCGTCAACATTTGCAAAACGCCAATAGATTTGCCTCTTCATAGGTGACCAAGTTCGTAAGCTCTGTAGTTCAAAATCTGCGTTTAATTTTATTAAAAACGTTTCGCAGTTTTCCTTAGAAAAAAAACTGGTGTCTGAGATAAAAACAACACACTACATCTAACATTATATCGATGATAAAAACTTATATGTATCCGTATTATGATATTCGGTACCCATTGTAATGAATACATGGATTTTTTTTACGTGACTTTTTTATCGACCTGAATTTATATTTTAGTTACCAAGCTGCGGTGTACTGCGCTCACACGAAGATAATTCTTATAATAAGTTATACGATTCTGCATATATTTTAGATAATAGCCCCCTTACCATAAACTACAGGACAGTTAACGATGTGGAAGCGAGACGGCGCATTACACTGGATGTAGCGGCGTCTTGCTTTCACGTCGTAAACTGTCCTACTTTAAGAGTTCATGGTAAGGGGGCTGATATTTGAATTATAAGTATCTACTTACTGACAAATAGTCGGAGGGACGTAGTTTATTCGTCGTGTAAGAAACTTACCTTAAAGAATATTCCCAGGTAGTATTTCTTCTCTCCAGATTTGAGGAGAGGCATTGTCCACCGCGTCACGCCCAACTCGTCATCACTGCAGCTCGTGCATTCTAGAAACAAGAAAAGGTGTGTTAAGTTTTCTCCCGCGACTTCATAAACGTAGAAAATCAATTCGTCCTGAATAAATACCGGCCTATGTGTTTTTAATCCAGTTGGTAAACTATCTACATATGTACCAAAATATTCACATTTGTAATATAAGTAGGGAGAAAGATACTGGCTGGTAATTTTATCGTTGTGTAGCAATTCTCGTACAGAGAAGGAACAATAATAAAACCAATAAACAAATCTACCGCAAAGGTCAAAAACGTAAATTTCATCAAAGTTGACATTCAAAAATGGAAAGGTGGAACTCAAAAGTTGTTATATCTACTCAATTACGTTTTTTACAAAATTGGTTTCACTGCTTATGCCTAAATGATCCAAATCCAATCAGACAGATTAAATGAGTTATTTTAGAACGAAATCAATCTAACAGATGTTTTAGGCAATTATACTGAATGGAATTGGGTCGCAACATTTTTGTGCGATTTTTAATCATTCCGGAGGTCAACGATTTGCATGAAAATTAGGCGAGTTAATGATGAGCTTTTAAAATTAATAAATCAGAGCTGATTTAAATGCCAGTGCATGTTAGTTCTTAATCAATCGATTGATTTAAAAATAAAAGAAATTAAAAATAAATTTTAAGAAGATTAATATTTTCCTAATTAATCGCGAAAACTCAGCACTAAAACTTATTGATAAGCAAGAACTTACAATGGCCACCGATATTAGTAAACTTTTTCAGAACTGTAAGGCACAGGTAAAATAGCTGTTGAGACTTTTCATAAAAGTCATTTAAAAGCAAATAAATAAACTATATTCTATTCTATTCATTTGCCATTTCTTATGTGGATTTCAGGCATGAACATACATGCATTCGACAATGTATTACTACCTACATATCTACTGGTGTTCAGAAAATTGTAGTAATTTTCACATAACTAAGCCCGCGGTTATCTCCAGTAATTTCTTATATTATGATACCACAACAAATATGTATAGTACTCAGTGAGCGTGTTTGAATCTGTTACGTGTTTGTTGAAGGTGGATTCGTGCTGCAACTTAATCATTGAGTTCTATGGAAGTTAAGTTGCGACCAGTGCAATCAAGTTTGCTGATGTGTAACACGCAATCGCACATGTCTATGGAAGCTATTTGAAGACTAGCTGTTTTTTTTACAATAATAATACATTTAATTCTCCAAAAAAAACTTATACTTATATCTAAGAAAAGTGTTGTGTATTTTGATATTAGCAGGACAGCTACTCGCAGGAGCGGGTAACTGGACAGTATGAGGTCTAAAGTTCGATTTTTAACATAGATAAATATACATATAACACATTGGTTTACTTTAATAACATCATTATAATTGTCATGGTCGATGTAACAATGTAAGCTAAGTATCAATATTTTCACACTTCTCTACCTATGTATCATTTTGGGACAATGTAGGCATCGCAGACTATCTTTGCATTTCTGGTACACTGAGTAAGTATAGTCTTATTTGTATTATCTCGTATACGTTTAATATACGATTCATATAGTTTTTCCATTAGCATTCAATTATCAACAATAAAATCGATTTCTGAAATTTGCCATAGATATTATATCATGTATATAATTGATATACCTTTTTATAGGAACTTTTTGCACAAATTATGTGTAGTAGTTATTGAACTTAATGCATGCGACTACAAAAAAAAACCATTAATAAATTTTATTAATTTTAATAAAAACTTAGAAAATTTGCGTAACTAAAATGCTTAGATTATAATTTAAATATAATCTAACAATCAAGAAATAACCCGTCTAATGTTCTTGAAAAAATGTTAATAGGTCTTGTCTTGCAACTTAGCTAAACTTAAATATGAGCTGAGATCGGAGCTGATATTACACGCTTTTTTTAAAGCAAATCTTTGCTGGAAGATATTCCAACACATTAGCGAATCTTAATTGAAACTAGCCAAATAGCGGCAGAACGATAAATGGTTTAGAGCACGTAAATAACTTGGTGTCATCTGGGGGTGCAACCCACCATAATAATGGATGAACTTCTTAGATGTTCTTGTCTTCATCATCATCAGCGGGAAGACGTCCACTGTTGAACAATCACCAATACTGCGATCCCCAATCCGCTTGCCAACTGTGGGGATTATGGCAACCCTTAGCTAAGGGGGAGGCCTTTGTTGAACAGTGGACGTCTTCCGGCTGATGATGACAAAACATTGGAAAATAAATCACACCAAATATCAAATGTAGGAGTATAGTACAATTTGTTAATGAATGTGGGAATGCAGTAGCTTCTATTGCGTGTCTCATATACCACCGACCTTTGCGTGTGCGCACCTGTTACAAACTGACATATCCAAAATAACGAAGATGTGTCATGTCATGTTGCAACATTTTTCTATAACGTATATTACATCCAAGGCATGCTAGCCACGCTGCGTTCATTATTATCTTACTTAACGACGTTTAGCCATTCATCATGTTTGGATGAAGAAATGTGCCTACTGTAAAGGTCAGTGATGTTACCGATTTAAATTACAAAATAGTTTTGACTATAAAAATTTTCTGCAGTAACAGGCAACCGTATAAGCGCCTGAGGTCAAAAATACCTGACACTAGTCAAGTTAATTTTGACTTAAGCGTATAATGGCGGTCATCTTGCGCGTCAAGTATGATTCTTAGGTGATGCAACTTATCTGCTAATGTGGTAAATCTATACGTCATTTAGTTAACTAGCTAAAGCCCGCGAATTCGTGGATTTCGATAAAAATCCTGTACTTAGTAATAGTACCTAAGCAGATTTACTCATTCAAATCTGATTGGGTTGGGTTTTTTATTTTGTTCCCACAGAACTCTAAATATTTTCATTAAGAGTAGCCTTAGTTACTTCTTATAACATCAGCTGTCTGCAGAAAGCAAATCATATGCCTACACAGCTTTATAATATAGCTAAGCTGCAAGCACATCGATTTATGTACGATATTTAATAAATATTTACCACTTTGATTAAATAACATGGTGTCAATTGTTCCTGCATTGCACGCTACGGCAGATCAATACCATAATTCAATTAAAATATTTGACGGACATTTATTCAATTACACAATTAATAATAATTACAGAATAAATAATAACTCCATGACATCGCACAGCGTGACAAATGATGACATTTGTTAGTCACTAGCTGTTGCCCGCGACTTCGTCCGCGTGAATTTCAGATAAAAAACACCAGTAGACTATAATCAGATTTTGTAAGTGGAAAACACTATAAATTACTTATCGAATGAACTATACATAGTATTTCAATAATAGAGGTATTTTTAATTCATTGGTGAATTGAGTATTTGTAATCTGAGGACAGTATCTCGGTTAATTTCACAGATTACGTAAACAACTACAGATTATAGACGTTTGTAAAAAGAATAAAACAAAGTTGTTACTTATCTGTTTTTCTTGAAACGACTATACCTTTGTTAGGTTGAAAGTCGTAATGGCTTGTAAACGTTTTACAGCCATTTTCACCGGCCAGT
Source organism: Abrostola triplasia (assembly GCA_946251915.1). Taxonomy (NCBI): domain Eukaryota; kingdom Metazoa; phylum Arthropoda; class Insecta; order Lepidoptera; family Noctuidae; genus Abrostola; species Abrostola triplasia. The sequence goes on from OX276433.1 coordinate 8,589,932, forward strand.
TAAATTAGTTCTAAGACAGACCTAATAAATATATTTTGTTTTACGTTGTTCAAGTTTTTAAATAAAACGGACCAGTAGGAATTTTCCTTATATCTAATCATTGATAGATTATTTCTTCGTATCAGTTAGTGGATCACACCAGCTCCTGTCACGTGCGAGAATTGAACTTGATGATTCTGCGTAGTAAAGACCAACAGCATGTATTCAGAGGTCATGATGAAGTGATTTGTCTTTTCACAAAACTAATACTAAACCTAGAGGGCTCATAACTACGTGATTACCTCAAAGATCAGTTATCTGCGAGGTAAAACCGTACTCGCCGCGGTTAGTGTTGTGATGGGTTACCGTTTTCACATGTCGAGACCGCTCCGTGCTTCGGAAAGCATGTTAAGCCGTTTGCCCGGCGCCTGATCTCACCGGTTGTGTTGGTCTGCCGTCCCATCGGACTATAAGGAATAGGGACACCTGAGCTTGCGCGCATACTTCTGTACTATAATATGTCCTGCGTAGCTGGCTAGTCTCAGATGAGATAGATTACCGTGACCGAAATTTGGTCAGCCCCTGTACCATGAACTCTTGCAGCAGGACACTTATCGTTGTGGAAGCGAGACGTCGCTACATGTAGTGCAGTAGCATCTTGCTTACTCAACGGAAAACGTCCTGTTTTAAGAGCCCATGGTACGGGGGCAGGAAAACTTTTATTAATACCAAACCCAGTAAGAGTATAACCAAGTTTGTTAATATAATACATAACATTACCTGCTTTGCCCAAGCCGTTTCCGATATGATTCTGGTAGCTGCCGGTCGCCGTGTGACCGATCCATGTCATAACAAGTACGAGGACGCACAGAACTTTCCTTTGCCACATCTTCAGTGATCACTTTAACACTGTTTAAAAACAAGGTTTACACTTGCGCACCGCAGTAGATGTACTCTAGTTGCTTTGATCGTAAGGTTGTTCTAATGAGGTGACGTTTGAAACCTTTAATGAGTATTAAAACTAGTATTAAATATACGTAATGCTTTCCGCTTGGAACTCGGTCAGCGGATAAATATATTAAACAAGCTGCGAGGTACAGCGGCTATAGAAATATGGTCGCGGAATTTTGTCGGCAATTCAGTTATCTAACTAATTATCGCGTATTAATTATGTATGTATTAAATTGTTTCCGGTGGCCAGCGGAAGGTATTTGGGTCTTCCTTTGAATGTTTATGGAAGCATAATGTTTTTATTATTTTAAGCTTCAAGGATGCGCACGTAGTATGCGTATGATTAGGTCATCGGAATACGGAACTTTGTATTATTGAGGTTGTTTTTTTGAAGATAGGCCTTTTTTACAAGGTTAAGAACTGAAGAACTAGTTTTTTCAATGCATTGAAACTTTCAAGCATATATTTAACAAGATTATCTACCTACTTCCAGTGGCTTAATGCCAGCAGATTTACAATTCATAGTTTTTTAGCCATTTTTTAATACCTAGTACAATTAAAGCTAATTGCAAATGAGTCATTTATTTAAGATTCTAAACGTGTTTATTATGATAATGTGGTATAAATAGTTTTCGCTTTCAGTGTACACTTTTTATGTAATTTTTTGCACCTCTATAATCTCGCAGTTTCCTTTCTACTAAATATGATTTAATTACATTATTAAGTGGATAGGTACCTAACAGTAATACATAAACAAACTAACTGTCATACTTTCGTTTAGCCTAACAATACTTATTAAGTGTGTATCATCTGTGAATCGCATTAAGCGAGCGTGGTGATCAATGCTCAATTTTTCTCTACATGAGAAGAGGCCTTTGCCCTGCAATAGGACAGTTATAGGCTGTTATTATTATAATAGTAATGTTATAATTTATTTTAAAATCCACATGATTTAGACTCTAGTGTACATTTAAGAAAAAACGTCGCTTTAGGAATTTCTCCTGTATCGTGGTCGCGTTCCACAAATTGCGCTTTACATTCTTAGTTTAGTCTTGTAAACACATGTACCTATCTTATAGTTGTCTACAGATGGCTCCGGTGAGATGATAAATTACTGGTCGGATGCAACGTATAATCTGAGCAATCCAACACATTCTAGCGTGTGCTAGTTCACGATATTTTCGTACCATTGTGCAAGACAAAGATGATGTAATATATAACGATATACTTATTATGTATTTAAAACTATATTAGCAAAATGTGTAGTAAGGCATTCGGAATTACCAGGCAATGTAGGCTCTTTTGTTTTGGGATATTGAAGATATTTTTTTGAGCTACTCTCTCCCTGTCTTATTTACTGGCAACAGGTAGCAAAATGGCCGTTAATGTGTGATGTTCCTTTGTTCAACAGTGGACGTATTCCGGCTGAAGATGATGAACTCTCCTTTGTGAGACATTACTGAAAATTATGACTTTAACTAAGTCATATTTTGACGACCTGATTGGCACAGTGGCTATGTGATTCGATTGCTGCACTGAGGGTTGCGAGTTCGATTTCCGCACGGGACAATTGTACGATCCGCAGATGTTTGTCCCGATTCTGGGTGTTTACAAGTAAGTGATATTTTATGTTTGTGAAAACGCACCCACAATACAGTCGAAATTCCTACTGTGCGGTAACGTTTTAAATATTAAAAAAATACGAATTTACTTGAAAATTAGCATCCCAAATTATTTAATCATTAACATTTGGAAATATTGGATGAATTTTGTCTCTCACGATGTTTAGTTTTAAGCAGAATTAAAAAGGTTCTAGCTAATTAGTGAGGTAAGGGGTAATGCATATTAACTATGACTATTGACACCTCTGACATTACATAGATTCCTATTTGACATATACAAAGTCTCACAATGTATCATCATCTATAAATAGAATTTAACTGGTAAAGGTCGCAATTAATGTCGCTATGATAAACTAGTAATATTAGTTTTATTTCTGTATTTAATGTTTTTTTAAATGTCACCCAACATATAAACTTCAAGTTTTCTTAGGCTTTGCATATTAAATGTCATTACTCGTGTGAATCTGTTACGTTTCTTCCTTGTTTGTAGATGACTTATGTTTCAAATAGATGTAATTAAATAAAGTTATGACTATCAATTAAAACTGTAGCCTACAACATGCGAATAGCATATTCTCTATATGAAAAACATCTCCTACATCTTTAAACTTTTCTACACAGGCCCCATAAATGACAGAGGGAGACCTCGTTTATTGGGCCCATGTGACCCTCCTGGGCTACGTGGTACCTATTATTGGTTACTACTATTTATATCTGCGTACTCCTCTGGGAAATAGGCGTGACTTTATGTACTACTAGCTGCGCCCTGCGGTGTTACCCGCTACATTTTTCGGGATAAAAAGTAGCCCATGTGTTAATCCAGGGTGTCAGCTACCTTCGTATGAAATTTCCTCAAAATCGGTTTAGCGGTTTGAGCGTGAAAGAGTAACAAACATCCATCCATACTTACAAACTTTCGCTTTTATAATATTAGTAGGGATTCATATTCTGTGCCTGATTATAAACACTCTTTATAAACGAGAATATCTGTCCTATTATAGGCCACAGTTATAATTATCTAGCTGCGTATAGATATATACCTATTTTAATACAATATTAGCTAAACTTTTCTCAATAATAGGCAGCTTAAATTTCGTTACAAACATAAACGTGGCTACAGTATTGTTCGTTCTACAGATATTCATAAGTTTCGTCTGGTGACAGTCAGCACATGGCAAAGCCGATTAAATGTAAGAGGCATGACCTTAGAACACCAATAAGTATCACACAACCACTTTAAAATAATGAAGAACAAGGATATAGGAATGTCACCTCAAAGTTCTGACTCATACCTCACCTATATTATGATGAACGCAAATAACGCATTTTTATACACCAATTAGGAGGTAGGATCATTTATTATCAAGAACATGTTTTTATTGAAATACTAGCTGCGCCCCGCGGTGTTATCTGCTACATTTTTTCGGGATAAAAAGTAGCCTGTGTTAATAGAGAGTGTTAATCCAGGGTGTCAGCTACTTCTATATGAAATTTCATCAAAATCGCTGTAGCCGTTTGAGCGTGAAAGAGTAACGAAAAACCACCGATACTTACAAACTTTTGTGTTTATAATGTCAGTAGGGATGTCAGCTATACATACAAGGTGTCCTAGATATTTATGTTACATTCAGTTCTTCGATATTATAAGAGTTAAATTACAATATCGATATCATTGAGTGTTTAAAGGCATTAAGTTGTCGCTTATTCTGTTGTGAGGTGCCGATATGCCGATTAATATGCAAGATACGCTACTGAAGTTCACCTTAATTGTACATTTTATTTATCAAGTGTCAAGTTTTATACTTTTTAATTCAAGTAATCGTTCCACACCATACCGGCTAGCTACAAATTAAATTTGGAATAGAAAAAAGAAACTGTAGGTACCTAAGCACCACCTTTACAGCTTTACTAGTACATAATTATGTATGGATTAGAACAAAGGTCACAAACAGAAAAGAGTCAAAAGCCTTATTTAATCTAGGTTTTTATTTTTAAAACGTCGCCCCACACTAGGAATTTCTCCTGTGTCGTGAGTGCGTTTCACAACATGAAATATCACACACACAAACACCCAAACTCGAGACAAACCTGTCTGCATCGCACACATTTTTGCCCCGTGCGGGTATCGAACCTGCAACCCTTAGCGCAGCAGTCTTATTACTGCGCCAATCGGGTCGTCAATTATAAGGTACTTCATAGACATGTCTTGCCTCTGAAGAGTATTTTCCGGTCAGAGGAACAAATCTAAAACTTTGATGTACAACATCGGCTTGCAAAATACTTTAAACTAAATAATTAACTTGTATGGATTAGATAGTATTTACGATAGTTTTCAGAATTCTAGAGGCTATTTATATCCCTACCAATATTTAAACACGAAAGTTTGAAAGTATGGATGGGTGTTTGTTACTCTTTCACGTAAAAACTACTGAATGGATTTTAATGAAATTTCATATGGAGGTAGCTGACACCCTGGAGTAACACATAGACTTTTATCTCGAAAAAATGTACCGGGTATAATCGCGGGGCGCAGCTAGTAAGCTCATAATATACAAAAAAACATTCGTACAAACAAAATGTAGTCCACTAACGACAGCTGCACTGCGTAGCACAGCTCGGAAGACCGGATTATAAGAACAAAATGCTTAAAATCTGCCATTTATCGAAGTATATATAGTTATACGAGGGTCAAACTGAAAGTTCTTAGAACTGGCCACTTATAAACAATATAATAAAAAAATAATTCTAAAATTTGAAAATAGAACTCTTTGCCAATATTACTGAGTATATATTTCATTAATTTGTCATTTGTTTTACGATTTGGCGGCAAATTGAAAATTGTCTGTGTCACGTCAACATGAATTTAACACGAGAAAATTTTCGTGCAATGATTTTTTATGACTTTCGATGTCATTTAAGTCAACAAGAAAGTTATGATAGACTACGATTGGCCTTTCACGATGAAGCCCCATCTCGTGCGACAGTTTACAACTGGTTTAATGAGTTTAAACGTGGTCGCACTAATCTCACTGATGATTTACGTGAAGGACGGCCTTCTACGGCGACGACTGAAGATTACATCTGTGTTGTGCGGCGTATGATAGAGACTGACAAAAGAGTGACCTATCAGCAGATTCGGACAAGCTTAGGCATCGGTATGAGTCAAGTGCACAAAATCCTCCACGAACATTTAGCAGTCAGGAAGCTTTGCGCCCGGTGGATACCTCATAATTTGACTGAGGCTCAAAAACTCCATCGTGTGGATTGGTGCCGTAAAATGATTGAAAGATTTAACGGAGGTGACTCAAATGCTGTGTTCGACATACTAACAGGTGACGAAAGCTGGATTTACTGTTATGATCCTGAAACCAAAAGACAATCTGCTCAGTGGGTGTTTCCTTTCGAGAGGTTGCCAACTAAAGTGAAGAGAGATCGAAGTGCGGGAAAAAAAATGGTGGCCTCGTTCTTTGGAAGGATAGGTCATTTCGCAACAATTGTGTTAGAGGATCAAAAAACAGTTTCTGCAGAATGGTACACTACCAATTGTTTGCCACTTGTCTTGGAAAAAGTTCGAGAGAAACGACCTCGCAGTAGGATCCTCCTTCACCACGACAACGCCTCGTCGCACACCGCTAAGCGAACGATCGACTATTTGGCGACATCAAACGTTGAATTACTGGGTCACCCGCCGTATAGCCCCGACCTCGCCCCTTGTGATTTTTATTTATTTCCAAAAATTAAAGAAAAACTTAAAGGAAAGCGGTTTATGAATGCTGAAGAAGCGGTGGCTGCGTATCGCGATGCCATTGAAGAGAACCCTAAAGACGAGTGGGCAAAGTGCTTTTCCCAGTGGTTCCATCGCATGCAGCGGTGTATTGACGTGAATGGACAATATTTTGAAAGGATATAATAAAACTAATAACTGGCTAATGTAATCAGTTTTTGATTTTCTAAGAACTTTCAGTTTGACCCTCGTAGACGATGACATTGAAGTCGCGATCTTCCTTTCCACGCATTAACATTGTGAACGCAATTCTAGGCGGTCTAAATACTATTTCCAGACCTTCGAACGACACGAATCATATCAGTTTCGGTTCCTTATGACTAGCACTTATTTACACCGATTCCGGTGCAATATTAATTACATTTCCGTTTCTTGGTTTTGAAATGAAATCAGTAAATGCATTGGCAATTTATCACGACTCTCGAGCCAGCGAGACGCTAGCGTCCGGCTAGATTTCGTAGGATATCAGAATTTCCTTAACCCGTCCGTACTCGTGGAGAAACTACTTACACTGATTTATGTCTTGTTTATTACCGTATAAAAATTCGCTAAGTTGTTCAAACTTGGTGATGAAATTTCGCAAATAACGATTATTTAATTGGATATGCAAATAAACGTACAAATACCATAAAAATTAATAAAACCATAAATTTATATACTTAATGTCAAGGTCCAAACTTAAAAGCATCACATTAAACCTGCCTATCAACTTTTCACATTAGCAATCCATTTTCAAGAGAAAAGAAGAAAAAAATATGCAAACGAGACCTTAAATTAACTTAATCTACGAATACTGCTTACACCGTTTGTTAATAATCACGTTTTACACACACTGACACCTCATTAGCAAGCGACGATTCAAAAAGTAACGTAAATTGAAAGCACGAATTGACGAAACGTTATGCGCGCGCGACTCCACGCATGCGCTCTGCGCGGTCGTGCCGGTTCTACTAAGGCGTCCAACAATGATAAAAGCAGCGAAGCCTTTATGCAACCTTCGAATTGAAAGCCGCATTTTTGTGGTCAAGCGCGATCTAACGAAGATGGCGCAAACTACCGTGAAGCTACATGGCAATTGACCTTTCAAAGGTTTGAAGTGTTTGGATGCTTATATAACCTCACTGTGTAGGTCGGTACTGTTGGTATTCGGGTACAGATGTGTTTGTAGAGAATATGTGTTGTACTTTGATTTAGGCAGGTCACATTTGTCACAGTACTTGCAAGTATTGAGTCATGATCAACCATGACTGTGAACGTATCGAAAGGTTTCTCTTAAATTTCTTTATTAGTCACGCTAACCAAATCCGTCATTATCATTCGCAGCTTTTTAAGGCCGCTCCAATATTTTTCTTTTACTTTAAAGTGCATAATATAGATATATCCTATTTAATTATATACTAGCTTCGCCCCGCAGTGTTAACTGCTACATTTTTTCAGGATAAAAAGTAGCCTATGTGTTAATCCAGGGTGTCAGCTACCTCCATATGAAATTTCATTAAAATCCATTCAGTAGTTTTAATGTCAAAGCGTAACAAACATCCATCCATACTTACAAACTTACGCGTTTATAATATTAGTAAGGATAAGGTTCTTTGTATAAAAATGTAAGGATTAGAAAAGCCATTGTGCTTCTGTTTCTAATATTTCTGGTCAATTTTTATATGAGCCATCAATTTTGACAAAGACAAAGGATGGACAACAAGGATATTAGAGTGCAATTGTGCACTCTAATATCCCCTGCGTAGTTGGCTAGTCTCAGATGAGTTACGCTGCCGTGACCGAAAATGAGTCCGGAGATCATTATTACCGTCATTTTATAATAGCTACTACTGTTACAGAATGGCGACCCAATAAGATGACATAATCGGTATAGTTGTCGGTATAAACATCTTGTAAAACACCCAAAGAATGGACTTAACGGCCGCTCTGTCTCATAATCTGTTTTCATAAGGCTTCTGGTCAAAACATGAAGAGCTATTTAACTTACATTTCATAATATTTTCATTCTGGTTCTTTAATTAATCGCCTACTAAGTCATTGTCTTATCATGGCATTAGAAATGAACTAGCAGATGTTATAGGTATCGAAGCCGAAACCCTAAGCTGTGTAGGCTTGGCTTTAATTTTGTTTTAAATCTTTTTGACTGGAGGACTGCCTCGTTGGTCTAGTGGTTGTTAAGCGCGACTGCTGAGCACGAAGTCCTGGGTTCGAATCCTGGGTTAAAGTGTCAAAGTGACAAAGTGAAAACTGGGTCAAAGTGTTACCCGGTTTTTCCATTAGGTAGTTCTTAGTAGCAGCACGGAGTCAGGATTAGTGCCCGGTTGATGGCAATAGGCTCGCGTCCTATTACATTAGGACCTAAAAACATAACTGGCGAAATGTGGGTTTACTTTAGGTGCACCTATGCTTACCCCTTCGGGAAATATAGGCGTGATATTATGTTTTATGTTAAATCTTTTTACAGTTGTCCGATTGGAAATTCTATTCTGTAAGCATAAGTGGGTCATAGTATCATTAGTAGTCAGTAGTTATAGTAAGTATAATCAAAGAAGTATTTAGACAAAGCTGGCATGTCATGTTACTGATGTTGCCAATCGATTAAATGGTCAATAGACTACAAATTTCTTAAATTGCGAACTTTATTTGGAATGGTGTTACAGTGACAAAAGTTCCTAAACTTAGTGTACTATTTTTATGTTAACTTCTTACGAAGAGCACCCAAAAATATCAGAGAAAATGTAACGAGACTAGGCTCATTATTATTTTTATATCCTGCAGCCAATTAGCTGATTAACGGATATCGTTAAAATACGTCACAAAAAATACAATTCAGCACCGGCCGACGTCATTGACCGAGAAAGGGCAAGGTCTAGACCAAAGACCTAGACACCGTCTACCTGGGTATGTTTTATTCGGCTTTTTGTTGCTTATATCAAGTAGGGTTGCCAAATGGAAAATTTAAAAATTCCGACAAAAGCCTGATTTTAATGAAAATAAGTTCTAAAAGGATCTTTAATAACGTAAACAATCCTCGTGTCCCTGGAAGGGAATGGATTCCGAAAAGCTGGAAGGTTTTTCGTCAGAACGTTAGAAATATGAAATCTATTTTGTCAAGTTTTAGAGGATAAAGCATTGAACTATGGATAAGCTTCTTTGACCAAGTCTCTAAACAAATCGTGAGTATGGTAGCCCTAATTACAAGCTCATGTCTCATTGTTCAGTAAGGCCGGTACCGACAGTTGAATAAACTCCGAACACACTGTATAATGGTGCCCTGTCCCATTTTATACGATGGCCAGGTGTAATTGTTGATACTTTTTTAAGAACGGATAATAGGCATTCTTAATTCGATTTTCGATTATAAGTTTATTTTTATTGCGTTTTGTTTTTGCGAACAATGTCAGTGCAGTTACAGGTATTCTTAGATTTCAAACAAATTAGGTTTTAGGAACTATAGAAACCAAGTAATGTCCAAATAGCGTAAAATAACGAAAGCTCACATTTATTTAATTATCTATAACCACTATTATTACATGTATGTCCAAATGCGATACAGACCGTACATAAAAATTAAATATATGTCATAAAATAAAAATAAAATAATTTTACATGTATGTAGAAGTATATTTTTAGTTTTACGGTAAAATATAATAATATTAACTATATTCAGATAATTTGATTAGAGGCCATTTTATTATGAATGCTGGCGACGTTTTAAATCAGTTAATTAATAAAACGCAATTATAATTGCATAAACGCCTAAATGTTATGAGGAACAAATTAATAAATCTTAGATGGACGTGAAGATATTGTTCGTCCGTGAAATAAAAAATACGTCATTAAAATTTAAACTAATAAACCACAAACTGGCCTCTGTATAATTTATAATTATTATTAGCTGGCTAATGTCATTGCCAAACGTCATTATTATAAGTCAAACAACCTATTTACTGAAACAAAAAAGGCCGAAAATTTAAAATTTAATCACCGCTATATCTTCATATTTTAGGCTATTGAAAAGTCCCCACTAACCATATAACTTAGATATCTTGACACTTTTACCGTTTAAATTCAGCAAGATGATTTCTTTATGACTTCGGTGCTTATTCAAGAAAATTCGTACACAAGTGGACACTTAATGCATGTAGGTTCAAGTTACCAACAACGTTTAGTAACGAAAAGTTTACAGAAACTGTTTGGATTACATTCATAACCGGAGCGTTTCCGTTAGTGTTTCGACTGTCAATATGCAGTGATATCGCCGTCAAGCAGTCACGAGGTCACGACAACAACACGGCTACGAAACGACACGCATCACGCTACTGATTGCAAATTCGAATATATACTAATGAGACTCTTACGCGTTCAAACACGTTCCAAGAAACGCGTTCTAGTGCAGTCTCCTATCAAATAAACGTTTGTCCCAAAATAGCAAATTTGAGTAAAAATACTTCTTGTGTGATTTGGTGACGTCTCGTTATAAAAAAAAAGTTTAGCAGACATTTTCAGATCTGTTTTATCTACACATACTTCTTTCTGTACTATTAAACTTACTATAATTAATTTACTATAATAACTTTCGTGAGTGTTATCCATATTATCTACTATATATTCTAGTCAGGCATTCCCGAATATCAACGTGAGTATAACCGGGATATATAGTAGATTTTATGACTATAAAATTATTTTCTAACTGCACTCCGAATATTAATGTTGCTATGCAGAGCAGAGAAGTCGCATGAACAAAGGGCGTTACTAAGGCTTCATGGGGTGGTTGACAGCTGTCTCCCATACCATAAGATAATGCGACGCGAGTTCACATATAGAGGAATGAATGAACACAAAGCAAGTAGAGAAAAAATTACGAGAGAGTTTACTCTTTTCAAATTAATTAGAAAGCAGTTATTTTAACATCACTACTTTGAGGTATCGTATTTCCATTCACAAATATCTACAATGTACTATTTTTGTCATCATTGAATCTACACCGAAACTGAGTTATAAACATACAAAAATTACCCTACTTTGCCTGTTTCCAAGTATGCAATTCGTGAAACGCGATTCAAGTTTAAAACAATTTATGAAAAACCTGTACCGTATGTTGATTGAAAAATAAAAGATATGAAATAAACAGCTCTAAGTGAATGGTAGGTCTATAGGTATGTGGATATCAATCGGCCACATTGCAAGAGTGCCAGAAGAACGCTCTTGACTTTTATAAGCAACTAAATAATAATTACCGCGCTGTGTGGTAATATTTGCATGGAATTTCGGACTACGAGATCTTTGAATATTTTTAGTAGGCTGTAACATTGAGTGATATCCATAAATGCTGCATATGATAATCAATCAAATGATGCAATGTTAATTAGTTAAGCATTATTTGAATTTTATTTTAGTAGTATATTCCTTTTGTGTTATCAATAAACCAACTGGTTTAATTTCTTAGTTATGTGAGATGCAGGTATTTATAGAACCCTATGCTAGGCAGACGTTGTAACAAATCCGGCTCTAAGGGTAATTCCAGCATTTGGATAAGTGCCAGACAATTCCATACATAATTCATAATTTTTCAAAAGAGCCCTTGCTCCGCTTCAATTGTATATGGCATTCATAGCACAAAAAGTTTCGGTCCCGGGTGGTTGAATAGGCAATCTGATATATTGTGCGGGTGGTATGGAGTTCGGCCTTGGCTTGATACCGGCTAGTTCAAATGTCACTATGCAGTCTGTCCGGTCCGGGTAGAGCATTGGCACATGTCTCAAATTGTGTATAAATATTACAGAGCTACAAACTTATCTTTACTGTTGTCGGTGGCGCTAGCATAGCTGTCATTACATAGACAACTGTCATTTTGACATTTCTTATGTTTCAGTAAATATTAGTACCAATTTTGACCACTGGCACAAATAAGTTAGTTTTAATTATGCAAAGTATCAGGTTGATGTAATTTCGTAACATTTAGTAATCGCATTCTATTTGAATTAGTCACCGAACGTCATAAGATTTATTAGATATTTTTAAACGTAGCCATCAAATGTTAATTAAAACACAACATTTCCATTTTAATTTAGATATTGTTTACTATTTATTTATATTGAGTATTATATTTGTTTATGAATCCTACATAGTTGAGGAGGGTTTAAAATGTATAGAGGAATAATTAAACGGATCAATTGTCCAGTCACCAAAGGTTGCATGTTGTTATACCCCACGAGGCTGATATAGAACCATGCACTTTTACACGTGTATTTAATCAACACTCAAACGTATTAAGAGCTTATTTAGCACAACCCACTATTAACGAACTTGTATTACCATATTTGTTTTTATATATGTATACATATGTGATACGAATAGGCCTAAAATGTATAAGCGTCTTTTGTTTTTGAGGTTAAGAGCTTGTTTTATTAATCCACTTTCGATTAACGAAATTTTGACGACTTTATTGACCCTGCGGAGTGTCTGACCTTCGGCGTAAACTAGGGGTTTGATTCCCCTGTGTTGCCAGTAGACATTGGTTTGATGAGTGAGCGTTTATGCAAGTGATATATTATACCTATATACCAGTCTTACACACCCTCAAATTCTTTAAACATAAAACTACTTTTTTTTTCAGTGACGTCACTGTCCAGACTTGTAATAAGTATTACTACTTAATGTAAATGTAATCTTGAGTATATCTTATTTGGGCCAAACTAGAGATATTGGTAGATATACTGCACTATGAACGAATTCTATATAAAGGATAAAAATATTTATTTCAGCCAAAAAACCTGCATCGAAACAACCTGCATAGATTACCTTCAATGGACATAGAGTATAAAAAGTGAAAACTCTTTATTAGGTTAAACTAAATTTAATTTTATATAGTCTTCGCAGTTTTAGTAGGTAGTAAAAAAAAAATATTGTTCTCTCACAGTAGGCCAATTACCAGCCAGTACTATTTAAAAAAACGTGTCTGGCCAGCCTTATTAAATATTAAACAAAATAAACACTGAAAACCAGACGATGATCTACAACGGACCAATAAATAATAACATTGACAGTACAATGTGATATCCGCAATACTTACTCCATCATTATTGCACGTACAGTCGGCAAAGATTTAAATAAGCCAAGAGATAATGCAGATGTTTTGATATTCGAAAGTGACATTTTAAACGAACATAGAATGAATGATAGAACGATTGTCGAATTGTATAATCGAACAATATGCATTATAAAAGTTATTTGAGTGGGCGCGTTCAAGAATAGTATTCATTTTTGTTGCCAGGCAAGCGAATCGTAAAGAGTGAATGACTAAGCAATAGACTTAATATGAGAGAACGTGAATGGTAATAGACTCGCCCAATGTAACATGGAACTTATGACGGGCGGCGAAATGTGTACGGTCTGCAGCAGAAGCAACTTGAAATTAAGAAACATGACACTAAAAAAATAAATATTCAGAAATTCAAGTTCCAGTCTTAAATTATAAGAGAATCGAAATGATGATTTGAGAATATTAAAACCTTTTACTAAGTAATAAACTGTCGAATTAATGGTCGGTATGTTTAGAAATTTTATTGTTTAGCGACTGTTGTGGACTATACATAGAGTTTTTTCATTAACGAAGAAAGCTCTGACTACCCCTTTAGGGATCACAGGCGTGGTTTATAACGCAAAAGTTTTAGGTTTAGAAAGGCCTTATTAATGCTTTATATAATATTTCAAAGGTATGATTGTATAACGTCAAGCTTGCATTCCGGGAAAGGGTAGACGAGGTAAAATATTGACTATTGCACACCTATATTTCGTAGTATTAGTCCCATGTGGGGTAGGCCTATAAATAGAGTGTTACAGTGAATATAGTATAAGTTATAGATATACCTAAGATTAAAGAATTAAGTGAACGTTTTGCAATTTAAAAAATCTACAGAAGCAAAAATATGAAGGGATGTAAAGTTAAAACAAACAAGACTTAATAAAAGAAAAACTTCAATAAATTAGTGAAATAAACTTAACCTTAATCAACTATTATACATTATAACATCACACAAATTATCTCTCAAGTATTGTATACTATTATTCTGAATGTTCCATATTTTTGCTGACTGTACTTTAACAGAAAGATAGACCACAACATTGAACGTAAGGCGGAACCGTTGAGTGAAACAAAAGCCATACAAGCACATTCTTCTATGATGTTTATGGATAGAGACAATGATATATATATATCATTGGATAGAGATAGAGATACAAGAACAAACTCGTGCACTAGTATTGTATCAATTTGTATAGCTTACGATTGTAACCTCTCGGTTCCAAATCCGCCTCAAATGGTGGGGTCGGGAACTTTTTGCTCCTACCTGAAAGAAAAAAGTTAATATTAAAAAAAGTGTGAACGAAATCTAGCCGTTTAAAGTGGGTCAAAATCGCGCCCAAAGAAGTTGGTTACAAACATACAATCAAACATACATACATACAAGTGAAGCTAATAAAAAGCGTGTAAAAATATTTTTAACACAAGCTTTTAAATCAAAAGTAGGTACCATAATATTGTATTGTCACCAAACGTATATAAGTATGCAAAATTTTATTTAAATCGGATGTCAAAAAGTGGTTCTAATTTAGATTGCAGCATTTGACCTAAACAAACTCACATACATACATACAAACATTGCAAGTTAAATAAAAGTTTGTAAAAATAACATTAGGTGGGTACGTAATTCTCGCTGTCTGTAAGCAACGGTGAAGAGTTGTAGTCCTCCCCCTCAAGGGGGGTGGGTTGCCATAACCCCCACGCTTGGAATTCAAATCAAATCATTTGGAACAAAAAACGGGTTAACAATATTAAATTAATTACGTTGTACCCGGGTATTGCAGAATAAAAGGATCGACAGATTTTTATGTTTACCCTAGTACAATATCTGCTATGAAAAACTAATCAAAATCCGAGCGCATTTTTATTTCATGTTGCAATCAAAAACTAACCTTTACAAAATAAAAGTTTTGACCCACTAGTTAAAATTGCTTATATTCGTATTTTTATATCGGATATTGCATTCGCTTTCCAATGAACTACAGGAAAAATATAAAAACACGTTCAAGGGCCAATATTCATATAGTGCACTTGATACTTTTTCATATTTTAAAAACTGTTTTGTATGAGGTATCTCTTTTCTAGGAATATTATTCACTGGATATTGTTGCCAGGCATCCCACCAGGTGAACCGACGATATCGTCAGAATTGCGGACAAAAAACGTCAGAAACGCTTAGTCTCCACACGTGACCAAAAGGCTGGTTCATTTTTTGGGTAAAAATCAGCATTGCCATTCAACATGGCAATGCTACCAGTCTTTTGGACACGTTACCGGTTGACTTCAATGGTGTTCTTAAGTGTTTATTTTTGTGTTAAAATTACGTTGTAAAATTGATCATAAATTGTGTAAGAGTTTAGTAGTAAATAGTTGTTGAATATTATTCGATTATACATATCAAATTATATTGCAGTATTTTACATATGTAAAAAAAAGATGATATAACAATCACCAACTGCAAAACGCATGCGTAATAAAGTCATTGTGTAATTGTCTTGGTCTTTACGTAAGATACAGATTACCTATTTTCATAGGCGTATAAGCTTATTAAAGTATAATCATCATAACTTTTCATTGCGTACCAAATTCTAATGGCAGAGCGCACGTAATTTTAAAATTAGTAATGCAATTATGAATCATTTATTTGAAGAGTGTAGCTTCTTGTTCAAGGTCGTATGCGTTGTGAGGTCAGTCAGAAGCCAAGGTTTTCTGAAGTTGGTAATTCATTCTCCAGTGCTGTGCTTTGACATCAACCGGGCACAAATGCAGATTCCGTGCCACTGACAATGAGCTGACGGAAAAACCCAGTAACATTTTGTCCGACCGGTATTCAAACCGAGGACCTCATACTCAGCAGTCGCGCTTAGCGAGTAATGAGGCCGTCATTATCATCATCATCAGCTGGAAGACGTCCACTGTTGAACAAAGGAGGTTCCCCCTTAGAACGCCACATTTAAAAAAAACTTTGTAATATTCTAAGAATTTTCGTCTATCGAGGTAATTTGTCTTTGATGCAGAATAACTATAATTTATGTTGTTATCTACTACAATATTTAAGTAAATATAAGTGGTGTTTAATGTATCGATAGCTTTTAGCTTCACAAAAATAAGTTGTTGCATTAATTGAAAAATAATCGAAAGTAACATTCACAAAGCGAGTCAACGACCCTGGAGGCGGGGCGCATGAAATAAGCGACATTATCATTTGGAAAAGAATTCAAACTTACACATAGAACGTACGTTAAAATAATGATAGATAACCTAATAAATATCCAAGCTGGGTCTATGCGATGTGATTTTAGCTGTAGTATAGTAATAAATTGCACATTAGAACAGTCACCGCCCTGTATAAGGAAGAATGAACGCAATTCTAATTAGAAACATAGTTTAAGAGCTATCCTTAGTTACACTGAGACTTAACTTTGTAAAGTTAGCAGCGAAGCTAATGTGAAATGCAACTCTTTTAAATCCGAAGTACGAAGCAAAAAGAACTGCAAAATAAACAACCTTCTGGTTCAAGAAACTACGTCGTCTTTAATAACAGAGCAACGTCTGTCAAACAGGATTAAGGTGATTACCGAGCTGTAAAGGTTTCACCAACTCAGTTTGTAAATGAGAGCGTTTTATGCCCAGCCCCGTTACCATGAACTATTAAAGCAGGACAGTTAACGTTGTGGAAGCGAGACGCCGCACAACAACGCACGTGGCGCTGCGCGACGTCTTGCTTCCACATCAGAAAATATCCTACATCAAAAGTTCATGGTAAGGGGCCTGTAAACAGGCTACGTGGAGTACGGGACACTGCAGAAATGGGTCAGTGAGTTCTAACGATGCTCCTTTTTGCACTTTTTCGCTACCGTCTTCCAATGTTGCTGAGTGTAGAAAACTTGGCACGTTGATACGGTATCTTGAACGTAGGTTGAGAATAAACTATAAAGAATGGGGTCTGCTATCTTAGTTTTGCTGATAGACAATATCGATATTATTGGATAATAGATACGTCGTATGTCCGACGCAAGCAGGGCAGTTACTGTCGTGTATTGTTGACTGGACATTTTTTCACGATAAGAGGATGTTTTTATTCTATACAAAAAAGTAAACAAACCACACAGTGTCCCATTGGTGAATTTATTAGTTGTATCTAAAATATGACATTAGAATAACATGTTTACCGACTTACACGTAAAATGTTTACGTGATTGCTTAGTTCGAAATAAAAACTAATAGATCTGCATTTAATAGGTAATCCATTATAAAAGTTTAGTAGAGAAGTATGTTTATTTCTATAACTGAAATAGAGAACATTTAACACATTAACAACATTTTACACGAGCAATTCATAGGTAATTGCGTCATGAACGTGACTTAGACATTGCAACTGTCTAACACCTTTCATACAGTTTCTGAAAATCGCTAACACCTACATAATATAAGTAGCTTTAGGTATAGTACCGCTTGTTAAATGTACCTATAAATAGATAAACTTATCTAACACAAAATCAGAGAAATATTTACAATTTTTAAGTGTATTCCATCACAAATCCAAAAATGGTGCACCCATTTTTAGATTTGTGATGTGGACTTGGACTTTTAAAGCTACGCATAAAAGTTCCATGCTCTGCATTTGATATATTATCTAGGATTCGAATTGTGTGCGGGTTTTTTTACAAATTAAGTTTAGTATCAATACCCGGAACTATACAAAGTATGGAAAAACCATTCAGCTCTTTTACATCCACGTATTACTAACTGTAAGAATTTGAGGATGCACACTATGACCTTTCGAAGAACTATAAAAATACGTCAGCTGCAACGATAGAGAGGCAATCATAGCCAGAAAAAACAACAAGTCGTAGGCATAAAGAGCTTGTAAAAGCCAACATATTTTTTGACAGCTTGAAGTCTTGAAGGTGGCTTCAGTTAGTAATTATGAGCGTGACAAGTGGCAAGGGTACTACAAGTCAGAGTCACGAGGTCAAGTTCGTATGGGGTTCATACGTGTTGTGAAGTAGATAAGATGTGCTTAGCAACTGCTAAGTAGGTATTTATGTATAATGTATTCATCTTATATATAAAAATGGATTGCTGTTCGTTAGTCTCGCTAAATTTCGAGAACAGCTGGATTGATTTGGCTAATTTCGACGACCTGATTAGCGCAGTGGCTAAACGATTGGACTGCTGCTAAGAGTTGCGGGTTCGATTCCTGCACGGGGCAAAACTTTGTGCGAACCACAGATGTTTGTCCCGCGTCTGGGTGTTTGTGTATGTGATATTTCATGTTTGTGAAACGCACCCACGATACAGGAGAAATTCCTAGCGTGGGGCGACGTTTATATAAAAAGAAAAAAAAATTGGACTTGAAACACTTGTGGAAGTCCAGAGAAGGTTTAAATGGCCGTACGAAGTCTGCTGGGTCAGCTATTAAAAATAAAACCTACTTTGAGAGGACAAACAGGCAAACAAGTATTTTGTTTTTGCCTGTTTGTCTGCTTATTATATTCAACAGTATATAATGTATTTATTACATAACTCGCTATTAAAGTTTGTCGTATTTCTAGTATGCCCCGTCTCACGCACCAATTTTGGTTTGAAGTTCTCGTTAAGTTGGTTGTACTTGTATCTACCCTCTAATAACCTTTGCACTTTATCTTTTAACCCATATCTAGGTAGATAGACCATAGACATAGACCAAGGTTGCCTAGTTTTCAGTTGGCAAAGACCTAAAGATTAACTCTGCTACTAGAGATTTACGCATCAAGCCAAAACTGATCTAATTTCGACATGAATGATTTCAAAATGGTAAAGTTGGATTGTTGAGACATGACGTAAGCATTCGTTTTGGTACTATAAACTAAATCAAACGTTTTTACCGTATACGGGGACCAATGATGATCAATTCAACAAATTCTACTCCAATCTAAATCCCACGGACGAAATAAATCTTCAAACCTAACTTGAACTAGCTCAATATTTTAAGGTTCTGTTCTAACCTGCACGAAACATCGCGTGATGTTTTTTTCGAAACAAAAACAATTGTATTAAACTAATTTATAGCTTCTTAGTTGAAGGGTTATTATTTTGGTTAATAACCTCGAGGTAACATTTAACTGTCACCGAAAATTCAAACCATTCCCGAGTTCAAATTGTGTGTTGACATGTATTTATTTTTTAATTTATGTCGTATTTATAACATTTCTAGAAGTATAATGAAAAATACATAGAATTCAATATTTAAATTGTATTAGGTATAGTTTATGTAAAGGTTAAGTATTTCTCAAAAGTAACAAATGGGATGGTTATTGCCTATAGATATTGGTGATGAAACATTTTGTGGTTAGATGAAATGTTATTGATTTTTTTGCAAACGGTAATTATTTAACATTTAATTTCGTAATCGACAAGGCATGCTACATGCGTACTTGAAACCGTGTCGGAGTTTACCTGCTTAGACTTTTGTTTAGAACAAATCCAGTGTTATACAATTAGCATAAATTAAAAATGCACTACCAAAAATTGACGATTATAGAAACTTTTTTGCATTACATTAACGTGTCTGTATAACAAATAGGTACCTAAATCACAACCTAAAAACAATTATTCAATATTGACACACAGTTTTGTCCACATTTGTTTCCCACATGCAGGTGCAGCATCACTGTCAGTAATAGCAAGATTGGCGAGGGCTCCGTATAATGGCACGGTGCTGGCACGGACCGCAAGCAGAAATTACCTTGGTAATGCCTTCCGTTGCGACGCAAGCCTTTGCTTAACGAGAGATTACACAAAACTAAATTCTGTCGCCTAAATTCTAGTAAGTTTATTGAAACGGTGATTTAAACTGTAAGCTTAATCGACGTTTAGTTCTCCGTTTATTTATTTTAAGTGTAGCAATGTGTAACCTTTTGAATGTCCTGTTAGATGATTGTTTTTGTAAGAATCGTCTGTAAGCGTATATTCAAGTTGCAGTAATGTTTCAGCTTTGTAATGAGAATGTTAACCTAAAAACAAAGTTATATTGTAACTGTCGCTTATTTATTTAAAAAGTGTGTGCATACGCCAGTATAAGGGATAAGGTGGAAAAGAAATTTCCCTTATTAATTGAATATAATAATGAACTAAAAAAAAACTCTCAAAGACCTTGGTTTGTGAATTAAATTTTGTAAACAAAATTATAATGTTAAGTTTTAAACTGTAGTTAATATGGGATAGCGTTACGTAGCATTCAGATTTGGGTCCCAGCGCAAACTGTAGCTGAGCGTAAATTGAGTTGAGCTTATCGCGTTATCAGTGTAACCGCTGAACCACAGGGAGAATAAAGTTTCTGGTATCTCTCCCTGGAAAATTGGATATTACATTTACATGATAATAGGTACGAAATATTGGTAATTATGGGCATAGGCTGTTAAGGTATCACCCCGGTTGCCATAAAAAAAAAGAATTTAAAAAGTATAGATACTGAGATATTATACTATCGTTTTCCCTGCCATACAATCTCATTCAAATCCCTACTAATATCATAAACACAAAAGTTTGTAAGTATGGATGGATGTTTGTTACTCTTTCACTTAAAAACTACTAAATGGATTTTAATGAAATTTCATATGGAAGTAGCTGTCACCCTGGATTAACACATAGGCTTTTTATCCCGAAAAATGTAGCGGCTAACACCGTGGGGCGCAGCTAGTTATTAATATAAGTGCTATCATT
This sequence comes from Abrostola triplasia, assembly GCA_946251915.1. Taxonomy (NCBI): domain Eukaryota; kingdom Metazoa; phylum Arthropoda; class Insecta; order Lepidoptera; family Noctuidae; genus Abrostola; species Abrostola triplasia. The sequence continues at coordinate 8,611,059 of OX276433.1, forward strand.
TCTAGTACCTTTAATACTTCATCCATCGATGCGGATTTAGTAGATAAATCGATGTTTAAAATCTTTTTACAAGCTTTTTTTGATGCACGTTAATAACTAATTGGTATTATTAAACCTAATTAATTTTATAGTCTTGCTTAGTAAAATTGACTTAGTACATAATATCGATGTAAATACTCTTTTTGTATGAGAGGTATAAATAAAAATATGATTTAAACTTAAGAATGTTACAGCCCTGCATAATAAAAATGTTATTATTTTATAATTAAGTAGGTAGGTACCTAACTAATTAGCAAATGCGTAATAAAACTGCGCATACTAAAATATGTTTTCGGTATAGTTAATAATATTTTAATCGTTTTTTTTGTAATGAAGGTGACACGGCTGAAATGTCAAAAGGTAACCAATAAAATCAGAACAAAATATCTAAAAATCACACAATTTTCTTTGGAATCAAGAAAAGCGGGTCACATAAAAATAAGTCATTGATTTTAAATCCTAATATTATGTTAATTTAGAATTATAGCATGTATTTTAATGTTAGTTACCTATAAATGATCAGAGATATTATATGTCTACCAATTCTCATCGGCTATTTTCCCCATTTTTGTCTTATTAGTTATTTGGTTTCGTTGACCTGTCAAGGTGACCAGTAGAATGTCGAATATATTATAATGTTAACTTTATCTATACCTATTACCTCTCCATTATCCTGTTTAAATTATTTTCTTTTTTATGGCTAGACAGAATTAGATTAGGATTCCTGATTTCAATTATTCGTTTTCCATACTTTTGTCACCTGCCGGCTTTGATATTGGCATTTGACATTTTTATTTTCATTTTGAAAATACTGTCTTAATGCTAGGTAATACCGGTTCCCTAGCAGCAATGAACTTGCCAAGGAGAACTTGTCAGGTGAATACCTAGGCTACATTGTCATCGACAAGAGAGTTTTATAGTCTATTGTCTGCGTTATTTGAAGTCAACATATTAATGCTGTTTGATAAACATAAATTTATTTATTGCAAAGAACTGGCCAGGAGCAGATCTCACAAGAAAAATTGTGCATTCTAAAAGCAATAGGATGAAATACCAATATTGTTGTATGTTTATTAAGAAGCCCTAAAAGTAAAACAGCTAGAACTCAATACTCAATACAGATTACGAATTGGCGAGTGACACATTTCCACTTCTCCTATAGGGCCCCGTACCGTACTGTCAATTTGAGATTCGATCAAAATTTCTCATCACGTGTGGAGCCTCTCGTCGAATGAAAGGTCGCATATTATTAATTTAAAGAAAAAAGATTAAAGAGCTCAGGATAGTATGAGTTTTAATAAGCATGTCTAATGTAATAAATATGGCGGCCATCGTGATTTTCGATAATCCGACGTGTACAAAAAAGAAAGATAATAATGGTGGCGCTCGGGTATCTTAAAACCTTGATGTTTTTGTTGTTAAAATTCTTATATTTAGCACCTTCATAACGTAAGATTATTTCTGTTTTATGGCGATGCAAATTTATTGTTCTACCAACTACAGAGCACAGGTAGTGCGAGAGTTACTGGAGTTCCTGGATTTACTCCAAGTTCGGAATTTAGTTGGGGCCATTGCCATTGGGAACATACAATGCACAATATTAATAACATTTTTACCGTTCTTAAGAAATAATCACAAGATTTATCTTTTAAATAATTATGCCTGAGGACGAAATACGGACGGTACGGCAAGGAAAAGTAAGAAGTTACGTCGTAGCTTATCTGTTCAGGGACGATCCCCGCTCACCAAGAATTGCGTGGGTTAGATGCCTTCAGATCCGTGATTAGACGACTGAGTGTCGTGTTATAGAAAGGTACCTACTATAAACTGTTTGGTAGGTACCTATGAAAGTAACCACATAATCACGATATTGCTACAGACCTATTTGTTTAAACTAGGCCTAATCACATGCACAAGAATTTGTTCCTAAGTGTATTTTTTTTGTCTACACGAAATTTTAACATGTCTAATGGGGCGTTTTCCTGCTGTAAATGTAACGCATCATCATCATCAGTCTCCGCCCACTGCTGGACATAGACCTCTCCTATGGCACGCCATTGACCTCGATCTTCGACCTTCCGCTTCCACCTATTGCCAGCATTGTAAGCATGGACGCCTAGATAGACTATATCTGAGCAATATCAGTCTAGCCAAAGACACATTTAACGTCAAAAAAAAAATCGTCTCATACATGATTCCATAGATTTTGTATCCAAGTAGTTTATAGTCTGAGCATGATTCAGAGGTGTCGTCTATCTGCATCAGTTATTAAACATTGAACTTCTCAAGGTGAGTTCTGCTTGTAAATGTCAAATGTAAGATCGATTCGCGAGATGTTTTGAAGCGCTATGGTTCAAAGGTCGCCTGAATTCTTATATTATGATTGTTTATGGCTCACACATGGATCGTATAGCACCTTGAAACGCAGCATTAACTGTCAGTAACATGGTAATTTGGGTAATTAAATATCATCTCAAATAATTTAATCATGCGTTTGAGGTACTTAAAAAAATTCTGACGGTGCGCTGTGTATTCATATTTTGTTTTTATAGTTTTAATTTTTTATGGATGTCGCTACGAGGATATTGATTGGAATCTTATATTTTTGTGGTGAGAGTGGTTTCTATGGACAATACAGAACTGCAAAGCATATCAAAAATTCCAGCCTAGAGGTATATCGTATAAAATAGATCGTAACACATTGCACCTCATTCCTGTGGGTGTAATAAATAATAATATTTTATTGTTAATACTTAAAGAGCGATCTTTGGAGATATTTAAAGGATGTTTATTATCTAAGTTCTATACCAAAAAGAAAGGGGTCTATGATCCACCACTAAGCGATTCCATGGAGTGAGTTTCTAGGTGCAGGGTGCTCCACTAATTTGCGATACAGTTTACATAGACGCAAACTGACGAGGTCTCATTAAGCAGCTCTGAAGTTACTAACTTTACGAGCACGCAAAAAGACCCTATTCCATAAGACTGGGCACAACGAATTGATAATTTAATTAATGGAGGGATCAAAGAAACATTTTCCGCTGTTCAGAATATTCTTTTATGTCGAATGCTGAAGTAGGTACTTTATATGTTGTAGGTATATTATTTTATACTTGTGCCGATGTGCAAAGGAAATTCTAATTATGGACCATCGTCTAAAATTAGAAGCTTATCTATAAGTCGTTATCTATCGAGAGTAAAATTTATAACAATGGGCTATAATTAATCATTTACTTTTAAAAATAAAAGTTTCTTCTATACAGAGAAAGAATAATCGAACTTGCTTGTTGGCGATTAAAATAATTGAGTCAATGTTGTAGACGTTTTGCTTTCCGGTACGTGCAATCGAAGTAAACTAAAGTTAATACGTTTTACGTTTAAAAATTTGCAGTTTTTTTGGGACTGGAAATCATGTTTACCTATAATACGATTCTTACAAAATTAATATTCAAGATAATAAGGATATTGCAATGAGAAATATACTTCGATCTTTGGGGTCAAACATTAATTTTGTACTTATTGGAAACTTGCTCTTAAGTTTTTATCAGCTTCCATGTGGCAATAGCTGCTATCAGTGAAAGGAACGCGCGAATTCTGACACACATAGGCTTATTTTTCCTTGAAGGCACGTGAAGAAAGGATATATTATGATGCTATATATAATTGACGCGAGCTTGCGAAAATTAGGAATTTGCTGCGTATCAATTCTTTTAGGGAACTGCGTTGGCATATTGTCGCAATCATTTAGCTCGTTCGCTGGCTTGCAATAGTTTCATGAACACGTACAGACTACGACCTACGGCTGGCAGAGTTTGGCATAATATTTGTCTAACACGAGATTTGGGTTGCGGTGTCTTTGACATCTTTGTGTGTACATTGCTTATTCTTTACGGTATTGGCACATGTTTGACTATTCTAATTGACGCATGTTGACCTAAAGTAGAGGGGATATTATTTATGTTATTGCACAGTATCGCTATAGATCCACGATGATTTATGCCAAGGTTCATCGAATTGATAGGTTAACACATTTCAAGAGTAAAACATATTTACTTTAGTGCCAAAAGTTTTGAAATGTTTTTGAAAGTAAGTACCTGTATCTATTGGGATATATTTTTAGATTCGTTATTCTGAAAGTGATAAACTTTTATTTCAGTCATAAAAATGCTCTCAGTGTCGACACAATAATGGGTTGTAAATGAACAATATAAACTATTACCTCTGAATAAAATGCATCATAATCCACGATAATGACCAACATTTTTTGCATTATTATTATTATTATTTCAAAATCGGTATTTGATGATAATGCCGAAACACGAATAAAAATAAAGTGCATCTCGCAAAGCCAACCAGTCAGTGCAGCGGCCATATGCGATCGTATGATTCAGTAGTGCCGCAGGAAATTGCCAAATGCAATCGAGATACGTGCCTTGTGTGTTGTAAATTGAATCGATCTGCTCGCTCTCGACGCTTTGCAAGCTGTCGTCCTCACTGAGCTCGCGGTGCTCTGAAATGTCCAGGTTGTCCTGGTTGTCTGGGTGGTCTTGGTTGTCTTGGTTGTCCTGTAGATCATCATCCAGCTCCTCGACTATTTCAGGCTGCCTCGTCGTCGGCGCCGTCGACATCTTCATCGGCAGGATGTCGAGGATCGACGGCGTCTGGGGCATGGTACTCTTAAGCCCCAGCTTCTTCTGTATAAACGCTTCCAGTATCTGCTTGGTGATCTTGTTCTGTCTCTCCAGTTCGTGCATGTCTGTGGAGAAAGGAGACAACAGATAAAAATGACTGCGCGAATAAACTGACTGAATACAAAAGTGGGGAATTAGGATTGTTGATATCGACGTCATTTTTATCTGGTTCTCCCTTCTCGGGGACCGAAATAAGAGATACGCAACGCATCATCTTATACTTATAAATTGAGATTTTAAACTAATGTTAAAAGCAACACGACCATTTGTAATGCGCTACAGTTCTAGCATTAAAAAGCTTATAATAAAGTTAGATAGCTGGCATTGAATATATTAAGCTAAAGCAAACTGAATCAATAATGGGCGCAATATTACTGGCTTATCCACCTACTGCAAATATCCAAAACAAACCATTACGTTTATATCTCAAGTTAAATAATTATAATTAATGAATGTCCATTGAAGACAGATATCATAATCAAAAAAATATTGTACCGTCTTTTTGGGCTCCTGATAACGATCTTTATTACGGCTAATAGTAAATAATTTCAGCTTTCACTTCTTTCAATACGGGCCGATAAGATCTAACAACAATGCGACGAAACAACCTGACTAGAAAGAGCAAATCGGACTTCGTACGTATCATTGTTCAAGTGTCCATTACGAAGACAATGGCCGCATTGACCTGCCAATTGTTTTGCAGATGTTTGCGATCTCGTGAATGTACGGAAGCGTGTCCCCGAACAGCCTGATTATAATTATAGGGCGCGGAACTGGAAGCCAGGATGTGTTAATTGATGATGTTATTAAATACAATCAACCTTCAATTGTTTTGGGTGAAATAGGTCAAGGCATGAAGGGTACTAATGATCTATTGTTTGAATTAAGTTCAGTAAAAAGGTCGGATCTATTAATATGCTGTCTCATGTGGTAGCCTTTGAAGGTAAAAGTTAAGTATAAGCTACTTGACAAAGAGTCTACAGACGCCTGATGATTGAAAGCAGGTCTTTCTAAGGACCAAGCAAAACATATCTACATTTCATTTTATTAGGTATTAGGAATAATACTACGAAATAACTTCATTCATCCATAGATCCAAGCTAGTATCCTCTAAACGATATCTACTCGTCTTATAAATTGTATTTTGAAAGACCAATTTTTATGGACAATCTAACCTGTGGATGCAAATGGCAAGGTGTCATTCATTGTGGCGTTCTAAGGGGGAGGCCTTTGTTGAACAGTGGACGTCTTCCAGCTGATGATGATGAATTTTTATGGTCATGGTGGTTACTGCCAAAAAGTCTCATAAGTTCACTCATTCACACTCATTATCCAATTTGTCGCTTAATAACCATTCATCCATTTTGAATACAATGGTGTTTGTTATTAACAAGCTACGTGTACTGTTGTCAAAAATCCCAAAACAAGGCACTGACAACATTGTGAATAATGTTAACCTTCAACATTTGAACTAGTTCTGTAATAGTTTAGATTTGAAGTGGAAACTTTGTTCTCATTTTTAAGTAAGTAGATGTTTGATTACAATCATCATTATTTCTAGTATCCTTATCTTTGTCCTAAACATACAAAAGTTTTCATGTTACATGCAAAAGTTGTTTATGTGTTGACTAGTGCTATATGCATGGAGGAATGCTCTTCTTTGTATTGACATGAGCCAAGTGCCACATGGAAAGAGATCACACCTTGGTAATAATATTGCACAGTCCTCAGGATGGCAGCGAGGTTTACCGTCCAGGGTGTGCTGGACATACTTAAGTATCGTGGCTCTTGGAGGCTTTCTACTTGTAATTTTCGGCATAAGAGAAATTCATAATAACAATTTAAGTCTAATTTCGATTGCTGTGTATCCTAAATGGCTGCGATGCTTTCCCGTCAGAGACCAACGAAAAGATGTGCTTGAATACGCATCAGAGGAATACAACAACAAAAACGAATTTAAGGAAATCGAGAAGATTCAATACATACCAAAAGCATTAACTTTAAAGTTACCTTGTAAAAATCTTTCCTTGTGGTTTCGCGATACGATGAAGATAATCTAAGATAACTTACAACAAATAACAGTTAAAATTATCCACTCGTCACCTTGAACGTATAAAAATATGCATGCATTCTCTGTTATGTAATCAGAGAATACGTCTTCAGACTCGCTTTTTCCTAGTATCTAGTCCTTTCTGACAGCTGTCATAATAATGGCTACATTGTAACACCAAGAGATATCTCCGATAATGGCATTGCCTCAGGGATAGGAAGTATGGGTAATGTGACGCCGATATTCACTTTTTGTCAAAAACTAGTATGTCACGCAGGAGCAAATAAAAAGGGCTTGATTCCAACAGAGGAATATTCTGACAGAAATCTTAATAAACAACTATCCAGAATTGAATCTATGACCTTAAACTCAGTAGTCCTTTTGTCGATTATAGAGGGAACATAAAATTTCGCCAAGTTGTATAATTAAAAAATATATGCATTTCAATTTATATATCTATCATGTCAACTGCAAATTAATCCTGGATTATTTATGTAGGTAAGTTATTTGTAAAAGATCATTAGTTTAATTAATGTTCAATCGAATTAATACTTAATAATTATAATATCCTAAATAAACAAACGTAGATCATATCCATTAGAATACAAAATTAAATATAATGAATGCGTAATAAATAACAACACTAAAGAATTTATTGTTGACATTTAATTTTTACAAGAAATGGACCCGTTTTTAATTTAATCGTCAAATTTTAATCCTATCAATTATAATCAAGTGGTTTTAGTAAATAACCTATAGAAATGTAGACAAAAAAACTGATAGGTTAAAGTATCATCCGATGATTTTTAAGAATAATCGTATAATATTAATTTCTTGATATTCTACATTCTAAGAGGTAATAGAATATATTAATGTTAGCGCAAATAGATTTGTTTTTTATACTAGTTGTTTTACCCGGCTTTGGTTAGGTATTTTCTTTTAGTAATAATAACTAAATATAATTAATATTATGTTTAATGGGTCCGGTTTAAAGAATAAGTCTTTTTACAACAACTATACATATTGTTCATTATTTTTACCTATTAAGGTTTTTTGGCAAGCTGTCGTTCATTGCGGCGTTCTAAGGGGGAGGCCTTTGTTCAACAGTGGACGTCTTCCGGCTGATGATGATGAAGGTTTTTCGCCAGATTGATTCACAACCAATTTTCTGCTGTAGTCGGATAAAATAATGACAATGTGTGTACAGTTAGGTTAGTTAGTAATGTTCTCCTGACCAAATTTCGACCACGGCGGCCATTCTCAGCTGAGGTTAGCCAACTACGCACAGGCGCGAATCCAGCTCTCAACAAAGATTGCGACCACTGCCACTAGAAAATAAGCCAAGTGCGAGTCGAAGTATAAACTCTCTCATATGAATCGACCAAGTCATAACTACGTTCTTTTGAGCATACAAACTTTAATTTAAGCTGAAATATGATTATGAATATTTTATTTATTTGTAAATTCGTAAACTTACTTACATTTTTAGGGAGCTTCGTGGTGTAGCAGAGAAACAAACCATAAGGTTGGTATACGAGGCTTTGGTACAGTCAATTCTGAGTTATTGCATCACTACATGGGGTGGCGCTTGCAAAACAAAACTAATAACACTAGAAAGAGCTCAAAGACTGATTTTAAAAGTAAGCTTATCTAAGCCTCGTTTATACCCTACCTCTAAACTATACGAAGAATCGCAAGTACTCTCAGTACGACAGCTCTACATAATACTTACCGTTCTATTTAAACTTCCTAACATATCGAAGGAAAGAAAACAACGCATAGCCACCACAAGAAGAAACTTTGCTATATGTGAGCCCACCCATGTAAATACTCATTTTGCACAAAGATTTTTCCCTTACAGAGGTAATATGCTATTTAATAAACTAAATAAGATAATTTCTATATCTAAATGCAATAAAAATGAATGTAAAAATAAAATTAAGAAATGGCTATTAAGATTAAATTATAACGAAACTGAAAAAATAATTGAAGTGATAAAGTAGTTTTATGTTTGTATATTGATATATAAGTTTGTATAAGTAAAATATATATATGTATATATATATATGTAAATATAGCATGCATAGCACGTATACTTACTACACTGAAACATTCACACACACACACACACACACACACACGCGCACACACACACACGCACACACACACACACACACGCACACACACACCACATACACACATTCATTTAACTTTTCAAAATTAACATGCATTCGGCCATAACTTTAATCCGGTATTGTTGTTTCGGCCCAAAATTCATTTATAATCTGCGTTCCAGCGCATTGTGGAAACATCCACAATTATTAGGTAAAATTGACCAAATTATCCGTACTACCCTAACGTCGATTTTAAACGTAGCTTTGGACGATCGAGCTTGGTCTCAAGCTACGCTTCCAGTTCGTATGGGTGGCTTAGGAGTCCGAACTGTTTCTAGTTTAGGTTTACCGGCGTTTCTCTCCTCGGTCCACAGTACTGAAAAATTAACCAGAAGAATCCTAGCTTCTTCCTTGGTTAATTTTGAAGTATCGTGTTTGACCGAGGCGATATCCACTTGGAGAATGGCTTGCCCAAGCACTGAACTTCCCAAACAGACATTTTCCCAGAGGCAGTGGGACGAGCCGCTTTGCAGTTTGATACGGAATGAATTGATTAATACGTCAATCAATACTGCCGAGCGCGCTCGTTTGCTGGCTGTGGGAGAGTGGGAGTCGGGTCTTTGGCTGCAGGTACTTCCGTCGTCTAACATTGGAACAATGTTGGATGACAACAGTTTCCGCATTGCCGTTAGTTTACGTTTAGGGACTCCATGCGTCACTCCTCATCGATGTCAGTGTGGTGAAGCGGTGGACAGCCTCGGACGGCATGGTCTATCATGCAGTAGGAGTGCAGGTCGCATTCCGCGACATAGTAACATAAATGACATCATCCGTCGTGCTCTTGTCACCGCCGGCGTACCAGCCGTACTAGAACCAAATGGCTTGGTACGTGACGATGGAAAGAGACCAGATGGTATGTCGTTGTTACCCTGGAAATTGGGAAGGCCTTTGGTGTGGGACGCAACGTGCGTCGATACCCTTGCATCTTCTCATGTTTCTGGCTCGGCAATTTGCGCTGGCACTGCTGCTGCTGCTGCGGAGACCCTCAAACGGCGGAAATACAATAACCTAATAGGTAATTGTATTTTTGAGCCGTTTGGGGTTGAAACATTTGGGCCATGGGGTCCGAGCGCTCGCGCTTTGTTTAAAGACTTGGCAAAGCGCTTAGTCGACTCCACACGTGACCAAAGGGCTGGTTCATTTTTCGGCCAAAGAATTAGCATTGCCATTCAACGTGGCAATGCTGCCAGTCTTTTGGGCACGTTACCGGTTGACATCGATGGGGATGAATTTTTTGATGCTTTTTAACTTTTTATTTTTGTATATATTGTTTTCATTCTGTATTAGATTTAAGTTGTATATAGTTGTAAAATAGTTATAATTCACGAAATAAAAATATGAAGTCAACAGTTTAACATGTACCTACCCGCTGACCTATAATTAGCATAAAGTATTATGTGATGGGGGGCCTGGAGTTCTATAGTACTAGGCTTAGTTTAGACTCCAGATCTCCCACAAATTACATTTACGTAACTGACAACCTGTATACTTAACTTTAAGATTGTTCTCGTACATAATGTGTGATTTGTGGAGATAAATAAAACATTTTTATTTTATTATTATTATTTAAACATTAGATGTAATATTACTAACCTATCGACCTCAATAGACCGTGAAAGTGTAACGTTACAAGTCGATTAGGGTTGTGGGCATGCCCAACGTGCCAACAACGGTGGATCCGCGCTTGACTACGCAGGAGATATTATAGTATGCGCGTAAACACAGGTGCACTCGCTATTCCCTCACTCTCATAGTCCGATGGGACGGAAGACCGACAAGACTGGAGAGATTAGGACAGGATCAACGGCTTAACGTGTGAAAACAGTCACCCATCACAAGTCTGACCGCGGTGAGCATGGCTTAACCTCGCAGATTGACTGCTCTGCGCGGTAACCATGTAGCTACGAGCTTCTCAAACAAACAGATATATATTACCCAACAGACAACGTATTTTTGTCATACAATCTAAAATCAATATTCTGCATATTCAATTCCTCTACCTAGTCAAAATATCAAGACCGGGCCGAATTTGTCGAGCAGTTTTATAGATCACCTTGTACATACAAATACAAACACTTCCGTATTTAATATAAACGAGAATAAATTTAATTTAATGGACATTATAGGTGATTGACCTGAACTATTCTTACTCTAGTTTTTCTTGTACGAGTATAAGTTAGGGGTTATCGACCCCTTGAGATATTAGGTAATGGGAAGAAGGGCGATACATCATATCTCGCATTATGTATCTCAAGAGACCGGCCTACTCAATCGGGATGATAACTAATCTGTGTTAATTACTATATTCACGCCTGTAGTCCCTTGTGGGGTGCACAGATCTAGTCAATGTCGATTATCCTTTATTATTTATTAGTTTGGTGTGTTTTTAGGCTTCCGCGTATTAATTCTGATTTTAATCACGTCAGCAGCCTAACTCAGTCTACTACTGAATTTAAATATTTAGATGAATTTAAACAACATCACGCCTATATTCCCCGAGGCGGTAGGCAGAGGTGCACATATAGTACACCCACATTTCGTCAGTTATGTTTTTTAGGTCCCAATGTAATAGGAGGCGAGCCTATTGCCATCAATCGGGCACAAATCTACAAAAGTGCCAACGTGGGCACTGCTTGGTAATATAAATCTATCTTATAATAATACAACTATGAAATAATACTGTTAAGGATTTGAAATGTCGAGACCAAAAACCAAAATAAAACACATAACAGGGGCAGTGTTACTGGGTTTATCTCAGATACATATTAGGTAATTTGTTTGTAGATTTGTGCCCGATAGTCATTGTTCATCATTTGACATTTAAAATCTCGCCTGACCGTCGCCATGAATGCCAAAAAACAATATACCTAGGTACCAAAAATCGCGATAAAGGCCGTAAAAATGCTTTTTATTTCAATATAACCTCCGTTATGAGATTATTTACTCAATTCTTCGCGAAGATGATACATGACAAGGCATATAAAAAATAATATACAGGTGAAAGATGTAAATATGGTATGATAGCGATAAATTTTACGCGTAAAAAACATTGCCCTGCAATTTACTGGTTTTCCAATCAACCGTTCACTATCTGTATAATTAAATTATTTTCAGTGTTTCTCAGTACCTTTATCGTAAAAGTTTAAAGGCAAAACAATCAATAACTTGGTGTTAAAACAAAAGATGTATGGGTATAGTGATCTTTTAAAATAAAGGGCGGTACACATCATAGATGTACTTATAATAAAGTGATACCTACGAATAAAAGGACAAAACAATGACATCTGCTTAATGGATGTGAAGTTAGCCTTGTCTTCAGGCTCTTAGGTCTCGCCAAAAAGTCCGGTAAAGCAGATAAGGTCCTTACTGAGGCTGCCAGCGGCAGACCATTAAAAAGCATGTGAAGTCTTGGGTAAGGTATAGGATTCCCGGGTTGGGTAAAGTGCTATTGGGTTTTTCATTTTTCAATAGCAGCACAGGTTCTGAGTTGTAACCTGGTTATTGGAAATAGGTTCGCCACTAATGATAAATGATTTTATTTCTGCAAATAGGTTTTAAAAAAACACTTTTACACGTCTTCTTTTTTAAAACTAGATGGCATCGGCATTTCCTAACTGACTACCTCTGAGAAGAAATACCGAACCAAACTCAACTAATTCATGAGACCTAAACTGTAACTGTCAAAATTCCAATGTCACTTTAAACACCTTTCCTAAACATTACGGGTATATACCTAGGTATAGATAATGTTGTGTTAACTTGTGTTCGCCAAAAAATATCTGTTCCTGATTCGGATCTGTTTAACAATAAGGATAACGATGAATAAATCTGTCATTGATATAATAATGATATCCCGACCTTTGCAACAAGAACAAAGATTGCTGAAATTAATAATATCAATTTAAAATTTCATAAAAGGTCTTCACATTAATTTTATTCATGCGAGAAACTGGTAATCTGGAGAAATGAAAATATCCAATGTTTTATTGCCTACAAGACAACAATAATAAGGAAATTGCATTTTCATTAATCTGATGATGGTAATATTGATATCAAATTGAGTTATGATTCGATTATTGTATCGAGTACTCATATCGATAATTTTATTGTAACTTATGAGCTGTCCTTAATATAATCGCGGAACACTCGATCCTCATTGTATGTAATTATTTTCTTACCGTAAATGCTTTCGGAAACAATTTCCATTTCTTGTAATATTTTTTTCGAATGTCTTTTTGTTTGTAAAATTATTGATCATTCTGATTTAAATATGGTTGCTTCGTTGGTCTAGTGGTCACTAAGCGCCATTTCAGAGCAGTCCTGGGTTGGAATCTCGAGTCGGGCGCGTTTATTGGGTTTCTCCATTAGGGAATTCTCAGTAGCAACGGACTCTAAAATTGTAAACAGATGTTGGCAATAGGCTCGCCCCATATTACATCGGAACCTATAACATAACTGGCGAAATGTGGGTGTAATATATTTATATGTGCACCCCTGCCTACCACTTTTTGGAATACAGGCGTGGTGCTATGTTTATGTGAAATATAGTTTAAATTTAAATACTACTGGGTAAACAATGTTAAATAAGAAATAAGTTAAAGTCTGTAATATGGAAGTAATTTTCCTTGAACCAAGCAACGAGATTTGCTATTTTGACAGCATTATAAGGTATTTATAGAGTAAAAGTTTAAAACAACACGCTATACATAGTATGCTAATATATCTTGCCTGGCCATGAAGGCATATCCATTATCATTAAACTATATCAAGACATAATACGCATGCGCTCTACAATTGTGATTTGTGAACACGAAACGTCTTTGTCATCTAAATTGACACCCATTTCGCTATACCTTGGCCCAAATCAATGGCTAGCTGTTACCCAAACTATTCTAATGCGTATCACCTTGTGTTAGAGATTGTTATAATCCATGTAAAGTATTTTTTCGTGTCTACTGTTTATTTGCGGAGATAAAGTGGTTTCACTATTTACTTTTGATTGCTAACTGCATTGGAAGGTTATGTGAATGTGTGAAATGTCTGTCTAGGCATAGAGTGGTAGTGAGAGCTATGAGTTTTTATAGTTTTTTTTTTATAGAAAACGTCGCCCCTCACTAGGAATTTCTCCTGTATCGTAGGTGCGTTTCACAAACATGAAATATTTACATACACTAACACCCAGACTCGGGACAAACATCTGTGGTTCGCACAAAGTTTTGCCCCGTGCGGGAATCGAACCCGCAACCCTTAGCGAAGCAGTCCAATCGCTTAGCCACTGCGCTAATCAGGTCGTCGAGTTAAACTAACAAGTATCATCATCGTCCACAGCTTTCAATATCTAATTGTTTTTTTGATATTTTAAACTTTATCCGTGATAGCAAAACTCACGAAAAATTAGAAAAGGTTAACATGTCCATTAATCACTTTATTATTAATTTTGATAGTTGGGTAAAAACAATAATTTGTTAAAAATCACATTAACTTTGTAAATTGGATGCTTTATTAAATTTATTAATGCCCAACAATTAATATTTCACAGACAGAAATTAAAATGTCATAAAGTTTTTATTTGTAAAAATCTTGCCTCGTTAGTCTAGTGGTCGCTAAGCACACGGCTGCTGATTAAGGCCCTGGGTTTGAATCGTGAGTCGGGCGAATGTGTTATTGAGTTTTTCCATTAGGTAATTCTCATTAACAGAACGGAGTCTGGATCTGTGCCCGGTTAATAGCAATTGAATCGCCCCCTATCTAACCTATAACATAACTGACGAAATGTGGGTGTACTTTACAGTCTTCTCTGCCTGCCTCTTCGGGGAATACAGGCGTGATGGTAAAGGGGCTGATGAAGGATTACAAGCTCCTTTGAGGGTTACCCGTGATTGCATGTAAATAATTACATACATACATACCCAGGACTAAAACTAACTATAAACCCGCGGTTTTCTTCGCGTTTTTTATTCCTGCAGAACCATAAATATTTGCGAAACTAAAAGCAGCGTAAGTTACTCCTCATTAGCTATCGGCCAGTGAAAATCCCATCAAATTCGGTCCAGCCG
Organism: Abrostola triplasia; assembly: GCA_946251915.1. Taxonomy (NCBI): domain Eukaryota; kingdom Metazoa; phylum Arthropoda; class Insecta; order Lepidoptera; family Noctuidae; genus Abrostola; species Abrostola triplasia. Next base: position 8,626,069 of record OX276433.1, read on the forward strand.
TTTCAGAGAATATCCACTTGTTAACAGTTAACCTTTCCGCTTACACCATAATCTTGATCCTTTTAGATTGGCTTTCCGGTTTTAGTTTTAAATGTCACCGATGCTATCATAAGCTGTCACTACTATATTCAGATAGGCCTATGTACTGAACCTTACTACAACTGCTCACAGTTCAAATTACAACGTTTTTTGTGGCTATTTAATTTGCATCGTGAGTCAGAAACGTCAATGATATGCTACCGGCGACCTTAACACCTGATTAGTTAAATTCACGATGCTGTTAACATTGCTCTTATGAGCCTTAACAAAAATCTCAGAGTAATAAACAGGCTGTCTATATGGTAAGTAGGCGCTATGGCAATTGATTCGAAGATATGAAACAAATTTATAACATAACATCACGCCTGTATTCCCCGAAGGGATAGACAGAGGTGCACATATAGTACATCCACATTTCGCCAGTTATGTTTAAAGTCCCAATGTAATAAGGGGCGAGCCTATTGCCATCAACCGGGCACAAAACCAGACTCCGTGCTGCTACTGAGAATTACCTAATGGAAAAACCCAGTAACACTTTGCCCGACCCGGGATTTGAACCCAGGACCTCGTGCTCAGCAGTCGCGCTTAGCCACCACTAGACCAACGAGGCAGTCAAATAGCGAAATATTCTCTAGAATTTATAATTATGTAACTAATATTTTAATAGAAATAGTTTGAACTTTCTAACTAGTTAGCTTACAATTATTTTTGGTTTTTACTTTTAAAATATCTTAACAAATCTATAATTATAACTAGTATTATTTTAAACACTCAAATCTCTAGTGTATACCGTGAATCATCTAATTGAACACTAAGCGTTAATTTAAGTACTAACTTTCCAAATCCAACACAATCTAACCACGTATAAGGCAAGTCAGGCTTTCATTTTTCAATTCAAGTAAATTACAACACAGATCAAATAACAATATCAAAATAATCAGTGTAAAAAAACTGAGATAAGTGATTCAATTGACTACCAATGGACAAACTGATTACCGCAGAGGCTAAGCGATTGGACTGCTGCGCTAAGGGTTGCTGGTTCGATACCATCACGGGGGCAAAACTTTGTGCGAACCACAGATGATTGCCCCGAGTCTGGGTGTTTGTGTATGTGATATTTCATGTTTGTGAAACGCACCCACGACACAGGAGAAATTCCTAGTTTGGGGCGACATATAAAAAAATTGGCTTGTTCCTAATTTAATTACCTATACCTTCTTTTTTTTTGTTTACGGGGGAAACCTTCAAAAGGCACCCGGACCCTGTGGGGTAGGGACCGGGGAGTGTGGGGTAGGGACCGGGGAGTGTGGGGTAGGGACCGGGGAGTGTGGGGTAGGGACCGGGGAGTGTGGGGTAGGGACCGGGGAGTGTGGGATTTCTACCTCACTAAAACCACCCCGGTGGTCACCATCTGCACGAATTACCTATACCTAGACTATAATATTGTTTCATTATCATCATCATAAGCCTATCTCAGTCCACTGGTGAACATATAATATTGTTTAATTTTTTTTATTGTTTACGTCAATACTGATGCAAACTCCAAAACCTAGCTTAAAAGTAAAGGCTTCAACAATGCCATCGAGAATTAGAGACACCGCTTTTTTTTTAATTGGGTCTCGTGCTTGTTCCAAGATAGACTACAGATAGAGCAAATAATCTGTACCTACCCATTCATGTTTTACAAGGATGACTGTTTACAGTAGGTCACCTACTTGCTAGGTAAATGACCGGATACATTGGCAAGTTGTCGTTAATTGTGGCGTTCTACGGGTGAGGCCTTTGTTCAACAGTGAACGTCTTCCGACTGATGATGATAATGAAATGACGAAATTAATTTCTATAGCTTAGTAAACATTAACGTACGGTAATTATAAAGAAAAGAAACAATGGAGATAATTTATCAAAAATTCAAGCGAAGGAGGATCCATAGAATGCATAAAATAGGCATTATGTAGGAATTATAAGTGGAAATCCGGCCGGGTCGCGGGTAGCATGCCCCCAATCCCTTATCTCAGTCGGACATTGGCACGGAGCCAGCCAGGAATCTGCTACCATACTGAATACAAAGTCATTATTATTCTTTATATATTATAAGTATACAAGATAGAACAATAGTGTGGAAGGCAGTGTGAGGATAATGCATTGAAACTAATATCCCTTTCTGCATAAATGTTTGTCAAAAAAATAAGCTTATACTAGTGCGTTTTTTTTGTATTTCGAATCAATTTCTTTGAGGCCATGGTACGTCAATAAATTGTTGTTTATTTGTTATGAATAAACAAAGGAATAAATAACATTCATACAGCGAGACGTTAAACCATGTCGGCTCGGTAAATGACTTAAATGTTTGGCAAAATATCAAAACGACGACATAAAGCCATACCTACTGGATATTTGAAGTCAAGATTTCCTTTTTTATCTATATTTCTTATCCTTTTGTATTTTAGTGTCCAGATAATTTAAGATTAGTGTCATAATATATTTCGCAAAAATCCGGCATTATTTTCCCCAAGTCATTATGGTGCACTGTTATAACATCGGTACGTGATTCCAAAGACTAATTCAAGTATTGTTGACAGAGCGAGCGATGCAGCGGACAGGCGCTGCTGGAAGCGTGAGCGTGCATGCCATGCCACCCAACTTGCCGACGAAGGCGTAAAGCAATTTGCGCATTATTCCAATCTGGCCCGCTGCCAGCCAGCGCTACTACGTGTAGGGACACGTTGGGACTTTTGACAATCGCACTATTTATTGCTAACGTCTCTTTACGGATAACGCCATGAATTGTTGTATAAATAATGCATTCGGGTAAATACTATTTATAGACCAAGGAGTTAATAACATTTATTTATCCTGGCTGTATTTTATATTGACACTAAAACCACTGTCATACTGACATAATGGACAAGTCCTCGTATCTATTTATGAGCAAACGAAAAAGACTCAAATTTTCTTTCAGAGCAATGGATAAAAACTCAAGTACTGATAGTAACATTTCGCTGGATAGCTTAGAATCTTTCAAACGGAAACCATCTATAAAAGGTAGGATGTCCGATGACAATGTTGATACCATACTTGTGCCATTTTATGAAAAAGACGTGCTCATAAAGGTGCCAAAAGATCAAAAAAGAAAACAAAATAATACAGGTAACAATTATCTTAGACTAAACGAAAAATTAAAGAAAGATACCCTGATCCAAAATAATAGCTACCTGGTCAATAAAGATAGAGAAAAGTCTAAAAGACCCACATACCTGGAGATGTTTCGTAAACAGTTTGCACCTAACCATGTCGACAAAAAAAAAGATTTCAATGAAATTCGTTCATTATCACCTGAATTCGGTGACACAGAAAGAGAAAGTATCGGTGATGACGCCAATAATCCTGTTCCAGAGTTTTATAATACCGAACCTTATAATGAGATGTATTATGAGAAACTTCTTAATCGAGATATACAGAACTATTTGGATAACTCATACGAAGATCACGAAGAGGATTTACAATTTAATGAAGAATTAAAGTCTCCTGATGATATTCGTGATGAAAGTCCTGACAATCTAAGAAGTGTTTCTGAGATATCGAACCCTCGCCGCCATTTGAGACGAGCAACCGTGGAGCCCATACCGAACGTTAAGCTGGGAGGCTTAGGGCCAGACATAGAGAAGATTAAACCCAGACTCGAAAGAGCTAGAAGTCTGCAAAGGTACTCAGAAAAAGTTAGGATGGAAAATCGCCTTAGGATTTATAAAAAAACATATCAAACTGATGCAGACAAGAAAATTGAAAGGGACGTATCGGTTAAGCGGCGAGAATCTGTAAAGGAGAAAGAACGTCAAGAAGAACTCAGCGCATCCTATTTAGTTAATAAATCTATAAATGAAAAAATATCTAAAGCTAAGAACCCTTATATTAAATCAAAATCCGCTGATGTGCAAAGAATTAGAGAAAGGAATGCTGAAAAAGAGCATCGACAGAAACAGTCAGTCACCAGGAGAATTGAAGTCGTTCATAAGATGGAAGCTAAACAAAAAGCAGAACATAAAACTGATATGGAGAAGGTACGAAGCGAGGGCAAAACTAAACCGAGGACTAAATCTAGTTCAAGAAACAAAGCAATTAATACTGAAATAGAGGCAGAGGTACCTCCAGTTCAAATTAGTTTCATGGTGAACGTTGGTGGGGTCCAACCATCAAATGCTTTGAGGTCACTTGAGGAAAAACATCGAATGTATCAAGAACAAGTAAAAGCCTTCATGGAAAATAATAACGTGTAAATTTTCTCATATTTTAGTTATTGTATTTTTGGTGATATAAATTAGTATTTTGAATTTGATCATGTCTAATGCACCTATGTAAATTTTAAATAAACGTTTGCGCCTCTTAACATATCTTTAGATTTTATAATCAACCATATTAAGTATTTTCTGTGAACTTTATGCTGGCTGTTAAGAGTAAGTGTGATTTTCTAATTGCCACAGGGAGTGGTGTAGTTCACCAAAACAGAGATCAAACAGAACACCCGACAAATTGATGTCTTGAATGATGTGTGGAGACAAGTGAAAGCATGCGCACACGTCACTTCGACGCCAAGCCTTACCAAATAATTACTATGAGTTATTCAGAATAGTTTGCTAGTAATCGCTGTACATTATCTAGTGATTCATTTTTTCTGATTGTTTTTACAACACTTTTGGGCATAATTGCTTTTATACTCTTGTTATTGGGGTTAAAGGTTTGTCCTTGTTCGAGATTTGTAATGATCACATCGCGATCATCAAGATCGTGTCCTACGAGCTTGCTTTCAAACGAGTACTTAGAGCTTGAGCGATTTATCCTAAACATACCTATATTATGGAGGTTATTGCTTCAAGTTACGCTGATTTGCGTCCTACAGGGTAATAATAATATGTAGAGTATGAAGCCATATTAAAAATATATTTTTAACACAAGCTTTATATCAAAAGTACCATAGTATTGTATTGTCACCAAACCTTACCTACTTAAGTATGCAAAATTTCATTTCAATCGGATGTCAAAAAATGGTTCTAATTTAGGTTGCAAGATTTGACCTGAACAAACTCACATACATACAAACATTGCAAGTTAAATAAAAGCTTGTAAAAAAGCTAACTGTTAGGCTTTTGCATTGCGGCCAGTATTAGGGGTACCGAACCAAATCTTACGAGTATTATGCGTGAATGAATTCCGGTTTGGCAGTGAAAGTCGCCTCCCGCGCGTCAAGGCGCTCCGTATCTAATAGTAGGTATGTACATATATTATTACTTAACTAAATTATGTTACCAGTGTTATTGTAGTCATACAATGAAGTATTTTCATTTGAACTTTTACTGCATTCCTAACATACAATAGGTAATACATAACGCCTAACAAACTACATAAACCTATAGTTTAGTTAATTTTTGTCGCTCTTTTTCTTTTTGATGAGACAGTTTTGATAATAATTACACGTTTTTAGGTTCGTGTCCGATTAATGGGCTTGCTTTTGCAATGCGTTCAATCAAAAACCTAATTTTAATTGCTTAAGATTGGTTGATTGGGTCATCATCTCGTCATGAATAGTAGTAGTAATAAATATTTTGGATTCAAAAACGTTTTATTTTAGTTTTTTTTAAATCTTTACTTTAACGAAATATCTTTCATTAGAATGGGGGCCAACTTACGCCACCCGTGCGGGCGTTGGTATTACCTAAAACGATTGTTTCTACAATCGTTTTACTACCCTCCGATGGAGCTTAAATAAAAATCTGGGTCAAAAACACTGGTCGGCGGCAACTTTTACTGTCCTTGACGACTTTGATACATTTCTGTTAATTTAATTTTAGCCCAAAAATGTCCTACATACGAGTAATCACAGACCCGTTGTGGGTCATTATCATCGCATAAACTTTTGGTACTTGATGTAATTATTAAAAAGATAAAACGATTATGCATTTATGAATTTAGCAGTGTGCGCATAAATCACTAACTAACTTGTTGTAGTGAGTCACAAGTCTATATCAAATTGCGTTTGTTGTACGGACCGGGCAGTTACAAGCTTGTAACTTAACGAAATATGGGCTACACAGCCGCGGCTTAGGAGCTGCGCATACATAATACGACCATTTCGAAATATCAGATAAACAGATGGTAAACCAAAGAAACAATGAAAATGAACTCCGTGATATCAGATGACAGTAGGTACTTGTACCATCTTTGGGAGCAGAACCTTTTTCGGCTGTTGTCGAAACATCTTCAAATTCGCAAATGTGTAACAACCCTTATGCAACGCGGGCCTGCCGATACGGCTTTTGAGTTCCCCATTGTATGAGGAAATTAGAGCGTGTAGATAATGGGAATTTATACTAATGTTCCTATATTTATAATGCTTTTATTAAACATGTATGGCGTTATGCAAACATCGTAGCATTAGCTTAATTATTCGTTGACAATGCTTATTTAATTTGGAGACTTAGTTTTATAGCAGGTACCTGTACCTACAATATTATATGAAATGGTAATTAAGGAAAGTAAAGAGAATAATTAATGCACGTTGATTAGAGGCCGCGAGTGCAATTTTTACCGTCAACGTTAATATTCATGAGGCTACATCAGAAGGAATATTTTTATAAATTCATGCAATATTCTGCCATTGAACTTTCTTATAGAATTACGATCTTAATTGACCTAATTATAAATTAAAATTATAATGATCACCATAATTCGGTCAGGAGAACGTTATTTTTATTGTTATACAGTGTGACATCGGGAGGAAAACTGGATTTAATTATCTGAAATCGCCAATCCGCAGTGACCTAGCGTGGTGATCAATGCTCAATCCTCCTATATATGAAAAGAGGCCTTTGCCCTGCAGCGGGACAGGAATAGGCTGTTATTATTATTTACTGTGTAATAAGAAAACTCTGTCTGATCAAAATTGAGGTTATTCAGTATTCGACTATGACCAACTTTTTTTTAATAATAATAATATGATGTGAGATCTTTGAAAATTCTATTAGCGCTCATAGTTTATTCTTAATTAGCTAGTTTAATTAACAAAATCACAGTCTAAAATCTGTAGTACCAACGATTGCATATTATCCCGCGGAAATAGAAACACCAGAACCGTGCAACGCGGGAAACGAGTCATTATGGAGTGTGTTAGTGCTACATGATTGGTTAATTTGTGCCTGTGGACACTGTTGCGTTAAAATGTAAGTAATTTTGTTTGTAGACATAACATCACGCCTGTATAAGGTGTATGAGTACGCTGTAAACACCCACATGTCACCGGTTATGCTATACGCAGGGACTTAAATTACTCACAATAACGTTATTTTTGTTTGGACAACGTTATTTAATAACGTTGCAGGTAGGTACTAAATAACGTTATCCGAACAACGATAACGATATGAGTCCCTGGATATAAGTTTCAATGTATTAGGCGACGAGCCTATTCTCAAAACCGAAACACAAATTGTATGGTGTTACTGAGATTTCTATTAGAAAATTCCAATGAAATTTTTCCCTGCTCAGGAATCGGAGCAAAGACTTCTCGCTCAGCCGTCGCACTATACGACCACCAGACGAACCAGGCAGATTTTATGTAACTTGTAAATGTGTAAACAAATATATCATATCAACCCGTTATCGCCTGTCCGTGTAAAATTCCTATCGGTATTAGTTTTTTATGTTAAAATCACAAAATGGACGTATAATTTTGACATTAAAATCGATGGAGGTAAACACCCTCAGAGGTTAGTAACCTATTATAAATTATAACTATTATTAGACAAAGTTAGAAAAAACTAGTTTTTAAAAGATATCCCGTTGCGTTCCATAACTATATAATAAATCTAATAATAACAGCCAAGGGCCTCTTCTCTTATAGAGAAGGATTGTCCATCACCACGCAAGTTCACTGCGGTTTGGCGATTTGTTAGCTATCATATAAAAAAAATCTAGTATTAAGCTTTTATAAAAAATGTCTATATTGGAAATTCCTTGTCGTTCATGAATACAGAGTATACCTTGCTGTCGCATTGGATTATAAACCTGTAGACTACACTGTCTTCTCTTATCGTATGGTTGATGAACAACCTGGTGACATAACTTAAACTGCCTGTAGCCCCTGTAGGCCTTGGATATGGCTCAACACACCGTTGAAAAATCTCTTAGGTGTCGTCATCGTTTTTGGCAACTGAAAACTAATTTAATACGCACGTCATGAATTCGAAAAGACATTGATGCGTTGAGTTTGTACTTGCGACCTTTGACATGGTAGTGCAGCGGTCATACCACTGGCCTGTCACTGCTATTGGATACACCTATGGTAGTAATGAATGTTGATTTGAATAAATAAGAAAACTTTAGTAAAAAAATCTTATTGCTAACAATCTAAGCGTGGAACAATAATTATAATTGGCATACGTACCTAAATCACACCTGTTTCCCAGAAAGACACACGTGGTTTTTCCATTAAAAACGTAATTAAATTAATCATAAAACTTTTATTTTATATTATTAATTACTCGATCAGGTTACAGAATTTTCACCTAAATTTAAAAAAGTTAAGGTTTTCTGTTTTGTTAGTCCTGACATTTAAATCATATATTTTAAAAAGACATTAATTTTATTAATATCAATTATAAAAAAGATCACCCGTTTGACAAGTGGCTAATAATATTTTTTACTTTTCTATAACTACAAAAATATTTTCCATCAAATAAAAACAAAAAGACACATGCTTACACATGTTATACAACATGGATAAACACAAGTTTTTGGTTGCCTGACGTTTTGACTGGGTGCACCGGCTGTGGTCGCAAGACTGTATGTCGAAGATATAGGTAAGGTCGAGATTCTCAATAAGAAGTACTAGTACTAAAACCATATCGATTAGGAACCCGAACGAAAGCTAACCGGGAACTAACGAGGATTGTAGAGATTCGGTGCACAATGCCAAATGCCAAGTAATCAATTCGATGTAAATCCACTCCAATTTCACTGAACGTTCTCTGTTGTGGAAAATTCTGGAGCTAGATCGACAATACTATATACCTATAAATGAAAACTAATGTTTGTATGTGTGTAGCTACTGCCGTATCAGCTGTATCAATGATACAGTGCCCCCAGCCTATCGGGGCCCTGAACGTATAACATAACGTAAGCAAAAAGGGCCCCCAACAATTTTTGATAGATGGCCCATCTAAGGCACGGTACGCCACTGCGTGTCCTCTATCTGTTCCTAAACCAAGAATCAGATGGTAATGAAACTTTGAAAGTGTCTTCTGATGACGCCCGATAGGATCCTCTAAAATTGTTGTCTATGTTATTGTCATGTTCAATTGCAAAGTAGAATCTAATTTCATACAAGGTGCACTTAACCCTTTAGATACCATCGGAATCAAAAACCTTCATAAAAGAACAAAATATTAGTCAATAAGTTATTTATTTAACGAATACACGAAAGTATATTATATGTACATAGACATTTCGTTTAACATATTTAGTACAAGTTCTTATATACATACAAAATAAAGGTGTACATGACATTCGTTTAAGGACATTATTATGTACTTATTAATAATTACAACCTAGGTAAGGGTAAGCTTTTTAAGCACATTAAAAATGATGTGGGGTTGAAACAGAGTATACTTAGTGATAGGATACAAACTAGAATTAGAAAAAGAAAGAATAGTGACAAGTTATTAAATACAACTTAATCACGGTGTTTCTTTTTTTTAACTCAAGTGATTTGTTTGTCAGTGTCTCAAAGATTTATGGAGTTATATAAGTTAACCGTTAAACAGCTTCATTATTAAATAACGTTGTTTTTCCTTATGGGCTAACTTAGGTAAATTATGTAAATGTATAACCTCTGGTCATTCATCTTTTACCTTTTTCATGTCAACGCTCTATAATACCGATATTATACAGTTTAATTTGAATCGATTTTGAATACCAATGGAAGAAAATATTTTCGAATGTTGCCAAGTTGTTAAACTATACAAGACAAACATATTAATAATATACCGGTCCGAAAAGGATATTTTGTTTAAGATTAAGTCAGGTGCGTAAATTAATATTTTAAAAGATGGAAATTAAAACAAGTTTGAAGTCTTTATCTAGAAAAATATATAATAATGTACAACACTATGGAAATAGAGAACATACTAAATAAGCCTCCATTTTATAATTATTGATAATAAAAAATAATGTAATAATTCGGAATTCTTAATTTAAAATTTATATTACCTAAAATATTCCTATTTTTTTTTAACTAAACAGGATCTTCTGGAGTTAATAAATCTTAGCAATAAGTTTAAAGGTGGAATGGCTGAAATATTTATGGCTAATGTAATTCCATGTCTTATTATAACATGTTCTAATGCTAATCTCAACAAGGCCGGTGAGATTACCGCTTTGGATACGTTCGGAGCATACTTAATGTAAGCCTTGCTATCAAGGACGTGATGATACGTAATTAGATCTTGCTAATAAATTCAATGATAACATCAATACAATGATTTGTGACACCGTGGTTAGAGTTACCTTTTTTCGTTTAGTTTTAGCCTTCGATCAATAGATACATTGTTGATCGAAGTTTTTAGCACATGCAAATGTTTAAATAAAGAATTGTGTACTTAGTTTCTCGTTGTAAGTTAATTTTACAATTTATTGGTTTTGAATTTTGTTTTTTTTTAATGTCGAATTTTCCTTTTACAAAAGGCGGGACATGTGAACCAGTATGTAGGTTATACGTAAACCTTAGAATATAGAACAAACCAGAAGGCGTGACCGCGCAAAATAATGTAAGTATGCCAACTACTCCAAAATGGAGTAGTTGGAAATTTTGACATTTGACATTTCATTTTTAAAAAGCGCGCGCATCGCTAGAACATTTTATACGCTGCGCATTTAATTCAATTAAGCCGACCTGCGTAATGCTAATGACGAAAACTGCAGTCGGAAATATATAAAAATATAATAGGATTACATTTCATGTGTACGTTTCACATAAATACGTCTCTTTATTTAAATGTCGAATATTTTTTATCGTAATTATTTGACAATGAAACTAAGCGTCCATTTTGTCAGTGTTGCAAGTATTTAGGTGAAATATTACCCCGTGATTTGTTAATATTTTTATTTGTAAAAATGCTAAAAGGAGGAAGAATTATGTTTTATATGCGTAAGGTGTGGAGTTTGATTACCGGTCTGGGCAGTATAATTAAGTAGTAACACGGAGTCTATAATTATTTGTACTTATTCGGTCAATGGCAATAGTATTAGAATTAAAAACTATTACATTATAATATTACATTTGTTAATTAAAAATCTTTTTATACAAATCTTTAATAATCACAACCAAAACATCGCCATTTACCCCAGAAGCGGTATTCCACTTCTAGCCTAGCAACATTAAGCGGGTGTGAAGTGGCGGGAGGGAGGAGCGTACGCCATGTTGATGGACACAATGTACGCAAAGGAAAAATGGTTGAACGCGGGGCCTGTGACGTAAACTAAGACCAAATGTAAAAAATGTTCCTGCAAATAAAATATTTCTATTTATTTCTAGAACTATTGCAGATTTTGTGAGTAGCTTTTAAATTGATTCCGATAAAAAAGCAAAGTAATCGTTACCATGCATTACTATGGGTTTATTTGGCTATGGTTTGCGTATTCCAACCGAGTTTCTTTACCGTACTACAAGCGAGACTTGGCAAGGTATTGAAAAAGCGTCAATTACCATAGATCTTTCGAGAATTATACAATATTCTATTCATAAAAGGCATTTATAGTATTTAGGTTCTATACTGTTGTCATAATTATTACACGACTGCCCACAAGAAGAAGTGTAATGTGTTTTTATTTATATTAACATAACATAACATCACGCCTATATTCCCCGAAGGGGTAGGCAGAGGTGCGCATATAGTACACCCACATTTCGCCAGTTATGTTTTTTATATTAAAGTAAGACAAAATTATCTTAGTTTTATTTGAGCCCTTATATTGCCTGTGTGCGAACCCTAGGTTATCTCTATACCATATTTCATCTAGATCCACTTAGTAGTTACAAGCGTGATAGAGTAATCAAATGTTATAATTAATATTTGGTTTCAGATGGAAATGTAAAAATTATAAATCATTATTTGTAATAGTACGTACAGTACCTACCTATAGGTTCCTATCCTAAACAAAAAAAATACGTATTTTATTATTATTTACTACGTATTTTTAATATACTTAATACGTATTTTTTAATATTATTTTTAATGTGCCGGTTTTTATGTTAATTATTGTAATTGGTGTTATGCCGATTTAATTAACTAGGTATAAATAAATATTATTAATACATTTTTTTCCTTTTGTTGGTGATGAAAGAAACACCATGTATAAAACGGTGAATTATCTCAAATATGTATCAAAGTTACGTCATAAATGACGACACAGTGTTATAACAGGCTCGTGAGAAAATACCGAATATCTGAATTGAGAATAGATCCTTAATACCGATTGGCCATAGAGAATGTCTTCGATTTATGGTCAGAAGATTGTAAACTCAGTGTTTGCTCCAGTTAAGGGCCATTACGCAACTCTAGGCCTAAACCTCTTCCTAGTGCAGTATATTGATTGTTAGTTTACTTAAAATTCCTATCATTGTGCTATATTAGACCTCCTATCACTTTTAAGTCAGTAGGCATTACAACACCGTCACAAAAAATTGGGAGTAGATATAGATAATATAATTTAGAAAATATGTTTTTTAATTTTCTCCTGCGTCAATGTTATGTATCTATGCATTAATTCCAAATTACATAAATGATTATTCGATTTTATGTAAAAAATCGCATAAGTTTTGAAATATCAAACATCTCTCAAATCGCAAAAAAAGGAGAATTAATAAGCCTAGTAATAAATATGATTAATTTACTCTCTGTTAAGATTCGTATACTTTACCATACTAAATAGACCTAGCTACATGACTGTATGGGATGCAAATCACACCATTAAATGTTAAGGTTGGAATATTAATAATATATTATATAATATTCTATATACACACATACTACACGCATAATCAACCTTCACGTATCAAATCGATTGTTTAGTACACCCATATTGAAAGTTGTCAAATCAATAATCGATATTGAATTCCGACACAAATCGATTCATTACTCACGATGATCTGTCGTAATTTGCATAAGTAATAACTGCGATTACTATGATGAATGTGACTTGAAAGACGCGTACTTATTTGTTAGAACTTAGAGATAATCAAAATAATTCTTAATGATGCAATATCTATGTATATGAATTCTTTAGGCCAGGCTGAAGTTTGAGCAGCATCATAGCTCGATTTATTTTCTTTTAATTTTTGTTACAATTTCACAATATTACCTGTAAACTTAACAAACCCTACTTAGTTATATTACAAACGCGAAAGTTTGTAAGTATGGATGGATGATTGTTAGGTACTCTTTTACGCTCAAACGGCTAAACCGATTTTGATGAAATTTCACATAGAGGCTGACACCCTGGATTTAGATTAACACAAAGGCTTTTTATCCCGAAAAAATGTAGCGAGTAATACCGCGGGGCGCAGCTAGTAATAAATAAAATCCAGTATTTTCTTAATTTTATTTTCCAGTTTTTAAATCTCATCGTTAAGTTAACTAAAGCACAAAAAACACCAATTTCAGTCCATTGAAAAATTATAATTAAATTCCGGTCCAAATTCTGCTTAAGCCTTTGAATCAGTACTGTCTATTGATAACCGATCGCTCTGCACTTTATGCTTTATAAAATATGCTAATGGCTGATGTTGATAGGTTTGCACTTTGCATTGCGCTGCAGGCTGATAAAAGCAATTAGTACATCTTTTAGTGTTAGGATTTAGGAGTAATTAAGTTGTCTACATTATAATAATATGCAGATTATGTGCCATCAATATAGATAAATAGTGTATTTCAGTGTTGTAACTGACAAATGAGCAAGAAGTAAGTGAATATCTGACCTATCTACTCTTATAGGCTACAGAGAGATATATTTTCTTTAACTATTTTTACAGGGACGATATTTGTTTTAAATATAAAAAAAAAGAAATGTTTATATGTTATTGAAACATGTGTATAACACACAGTGATATGTTATTAGCCCCTAAGACGTACGAATTACTTGGCTCTACTGGTGCAACTTTTTAAACGTTCCACGTTTTAAACATAGACTGCATTTAAAACTGCCATTAAATGCAGTCAATCATAAAATGATACATCGAATACTGCACATGCAAAAAAGGCAAATTCGATATCAAATTGAAAATTGATGCACGAAATTGTAACGTAAACCGTTTAGCCGTAGTTTCCACGCAAATGGATAATAATTTTACCAACACTTTACAGCTGATAAGTTATTTTGGAACGTATGTAGCACGTGTTAGAGTTTAGGTTTAAATGGAGGGGTGTAGGTGGAACAATTTTGTAAGGTCCACGTCGGCTGCTCATCGGGAACACGTAACAAACGGTTATCTTCAAATGTATCGCACCAGATCGTACTAGGAAACGGTAAATTGCGCCCTGCATCATAGTAAATCGTTGTTGCTGCAGTAGCATACTTGAAACCGTGACTATAGATACCTACTAAACTTTTAATAGGTACAAAGGCAGGCAAGACAGTTTCAGTTGGATTATTTAGAAACAAAAAATCTAATAAAACAAAGCTATCAATGCAGAGACGTAAAATCGCGCCTGATAACTATGTAAGTTTTATTTAAAATAATTGATAAAGGTATCAGAGTGAAAAACAATGTTTTAGTTTCGTCCCTCAAACCCATGTAAAGAGATGACGATGTTGCATAGGTACAGATTGTCTTTTTTAGCCAATGGATCTTAGATACTTCTCACCTTAACGAGTCAAACAGTTATACCAACATAATAAATCGTAACCCTTCTTGGCGTTGCCGTGGTCGGGTAAAAAGCCATTCTAATTATCATTTATTGTACAATACACCTTGCATTAATCAGGTGTACTTGCAAATACTGACTTGTGCAAGTAGATCCGATCTACAGTGAGCTCGTTACCTAAAGATTAATTAGAACTGTTGCCAGTAGACGGCAACTCGATGTGAAAGTGGTCTAAACTAAGATAGTCAGCCTGCAGTTAATTGTATTAAATTAATCCATTTATTTGTTTGAGTTCTCATGAAAGCTATTTACGATAAACAAACATTCTTTTAGTGATCAAAATCTTATTAAACCCTGTTTACCCGACTGCGCCAAAAGGAGGGTTATGTTTGTCGAGTTATATAGGGACTATTGCAGCTCAAAACCGCGAGGAATGGAGGAAGGAAAAGGAGGCCTTTGTCCTTCAGTGGGACAATCATGGCTGCAATAAATAATAGAGAGAAAGAGAGAGTATTTTATAATATAGTGACTAAGAGTCGGGAGCTATAAAAACTCGACCAGCTCAAATCTGGAATGCAATAAATGATTGAGTATTGAGTATCTTCTTAATAATGGCCCCTGACTTTTAATCACTACGTTAACATCTAGACCAGTTAATTTCTTTTATTTTTGGAAACGGGTTTTTTTATTTTGTAAATTCTTTTTTTTTATTTTTCTTGTTTAAGAAAAAATCTGATTCTTCTTTTAAAATGTCTCATTAAAAGTATATTTCATACAACAAGGTGTATGTTGCATGGTGTTACTTATTTATATGCAAATATATGTTGTAATAATTGTGATCACGCTCTAATTAAGATATATCTAAATTGTTAACATTTTTAGAAGAAATATTTAAGCGATATGGTAATGTTAATTATACTATAATTATACTTCACTGTAATGTATGTATTGGAGCCTTTAGAGCCTTGTACTGGCATGTTTTGAAACTTACCTGAAACAGACACAAAAATAATTACACATGCTGATTTTTAGTTGGCATAATTATAATAGATTGCGATTGGTCAGAATTGCGGGCAACCGGTGGATGCAATTGGCAAGCTGTCGTTCATTGTGGCGTTCTACGGGTTTTTTTTATTCTGTCACCAATATTTAGAATAAATCTTCTGCCCAGGGGCAGTGTCCTTTTTCCATTTTCCGTTGTGGAAGCGAAACGCTTAGGCTACGGGCCGTGTAGTTCGGCAACAACGGAAAAATATTTGCTTTAAAACAAGACAGAATGCAGACTTGATCTCAAAAAAGACCGTCGAATACAGAGTCATGACCAAATGCTTTATCATCATCAGCCCGTTGCAGTCACTGCTGGACATAGGCCTCTCCCAAGGTACGCCATAGACTCCACAGACTCCCGGTCTGCTGCTTTATGTATCCAGTCAATTGAGACCATATGCTTGTATGACTGTATGCAATAAAAGCACTTACCTATAATGAATACATTATATTCGATGAAAGTATTGACAACATCATAACATAACATCACGCCTGTATTCCCCGAAGGGATTGGCAGAGGTGCACATTAGTACACTCACATTTCGCCAGTTATGTTTTAGGTCCCAATGTAATAGATATATATGAAAAAAATAAAAAGTTGTAAATCTGCTAATCTCTAACATTAATTAAATGCTATATTTTTATTACAAAACCTAGAGTATAAGAACTTAATTAAATTTAACGTCCCAATAAAATATTATAATATATTTAAACTTTAAAAAATAATATTCAACTCATTACGTCACAAAATTAATTTTAACGGTATCGATATACTTGAATTACTTTTAATGTTTCTTTATTATTAATTGATCTTAAGTTGATTGGAATAAGAGTAATTAACAGCCATTACAATTAATTCTCTCATGATCTTGGTAGTAAACGTGGCCTGCTTATCTTCTAGTGTGTTTATATGTTTGTTACCTCTTCACGGACTAACGGCTGGACCGATTTTGCAAAAATTTGGCACCCTGGCTAATTTTCCCGAAAAAACGCAGCGGGTAACACCGCGGTCCGCAGCTAGTTAATTATATATAAGCGCATGTCTTATTAACTACTCATTAACACTACAATAATACAGTAGTTTGGTGAACTTTTTGTTGTTACAGCTTAAGTTTTCTTTCCAACTACAGTTAATTAATTGGTTTTCAACCTAGAAGCAAGTCTGTTGGATTGAAATACATTAACATAACATCACGCCTGTATTCCCCGAAGGGGTAGGCATAGGTGCACATATAGTACACCCACATTTCGCCAGTTATGTTGTTTTAGGTCCCAATGTAATAGGGGGCGAGCCTATTGCCATCAACCGGGCACAAATCCAGACTCCGTGCTGCTACTGAGAATTACCTAATGGAAAAACCCAGTAACACTTTGCCCGACCCCAGGACCTCGTGCTCAGCAGTCGCGCTTAGCAACCACTAGACCAACAAGGCAGTCAAATACATTAAGTATTTGTATATTATGTATTAAATGGATGGCGGATGATATTAGCAAGCTGTCGTTTTAAGGGGGAGGCCTTTGTTCAACAGTGGACGTCTTCCGGCTGATGATGATGATATCATGTATTATGACGTATCACGTAGTTAATTAACAACATATGGACCGTCAAGGAAAAACCTATATATTAATATGCGTTTAGATTTGTTAAGCATTTTAAGCAGTACCTTGCCCAAATCCGGTGATATCTGCGATATTTCATTAACTACAAATCAATATGTAATTATGTAGAAATGTCGGCACTCCTGTATAAGTCACGTCTACAAGGATATGTAATTGCTTGCTGTTATATATTTTTATAGAAAATACCTAAATATAGTCTATCGAATGTATAGGTATTTTGAGATCAGATACCTTTAGATTAGATAAGTAAATCTGATCAACGCAGTGTTGTATTGATTTGATTTTATTTTGTTTTTAAAAACGTCGCCCCACACAAAGAATTTCTCCTATATTGTGGGTGCGCTTCATAAACATGTTATATCACATACACAAACACCCAGACTCGCGACATCTGCGGATCGCACAAATTTTTGCCCCGTGCGGTAATCGAACCCGCAACCCTTAGCGCAGCAGTCCAATTGCTTAGCCACTGCGCCAATCAGGTCGTCCAAGATATTATCGTACAAGTTGTATGGTACAAGTTACAATCCTTGCCTTAAACTGTTTTAGGGTCACACAAATAATTATTCTATAGGTACTGAAAAAACAGTATTTATTTATTTATCAAGAATATGGATAAACACTTACAAAAAGATAAAAAAAATCGCCAAACTGTATGACAGTTTGTTGGCGATCATTGCCCTCTGTTTTTCAAACAAACAAACTTATAAACTAATAGGTACACTGTAATAGTTCTTATTATCTATTATTATTTACATTTTATCTATCACAAACATTTTTTATTTTTTATTTAGGAACTTTGCTTACATATTAAAGTAGATATAATTATATTAATCTTAAGTAGATTAGAGATGAGATCAATTACAATTATTATAACAATATTTCATTCATTATTTTCTTTACTTTATTTGTACTGCTATCTTTGCGAATGTTTGTACATCTAATTTTTTATATAATGTCGGAGTTATGTATCTTCTTGTCCTTTTCCCATAATAATTGTTAACATATGGTATTACATATTTACCTTCTTCAACTCGCCTGGTATTATATCTATGTGTTATTGGCCTTTTACCTTTGCTTGATGCCGTATTTTTTTTATCAGACAAACCTCGCTTTTAATTCACGTCACATTGTATTCATGGGTGCTTTATTCTAAAGGCTATCTACTCCTTTCACATTCAGATCAAAATATAATTTAAATTCATTACTGAATTCCAAAAATGCTGACGTAACTGGTCTGCTGTCCTACTTTGACCTGTCACTTAATTTCAAGTTCATCCATCAACTCTGGTTTTTCGACTTTGAATTATTGTGTTTACTAAGTTCAAAACTAGATGGCGTTACTAGTATGAATAAAATGAAGTCTGTTAAATACTAAAGATAAAGCTGGCAAATATATCTAGCGTTTAAAAAATATAATTGTTTTTGTGTATGATCTATGGTTTAAGATCACTGGTACTTTAAAGATCTTAAATAGCGTTCTACTTCTAGCTGCTCTACTTTATTTACTCACTGCATTCTTACCGCCTACTCAAGGTTCACACATTTTTTTTTTAAGTTGCCCCCACTAGGAATTTCTCCTGTATCGTGGGTGCGTTTCACAAACATGTAATATCACATACACGAACACCCAGACTCGGAACAAATATCTGCGGATCACACAATTTCTTGTCCCGTGCGGTAATCGAACCCGCAACTCTTACCGCAGCAGTCCAATCGCTGAGCTACTGCGCCAATCAGGTCATCAAACATTATTTTATTTGCCTAAACCGCAATATTCATAATAAAGAGACATTAGATCATTTAAATTCATAATACAAGTGTAATTGCAGCCAGCATGTGTAACTTTATATGCGTTTTATTAGTAACATTTAAAGTAAAACGACTGTTGCAACTATTCGGGCATCTAGATCACGTTAACCCGCACTTTAAAAAGTAAAACATTTTACGTAATCTGTAAATTGCAACGCACTGTTTCCATGATACGATTACCTAATTCATCATTCGGTTTATAAGATTAACAACTCATATAAAGTGTAATTAATGTTTTTAAATGCACACTCCTTTGTTTGTTACGGGGAATGTTTATTTGTTAAACTGGCAACATTTAATTACTACGGAATGCGTGATAACTAACTCACTGTTAATTGCAACAGTTTTTAATAAACGCAATTATAAAATATTTAATTTTTATGTCGTTATAACATTACGCTATGATCACAGATGAAGAAAGGCAGAGGACTTATATAGGAGACTTATATTTTCAAATTACATTCTTAATTTTTTATTGTACACATAACTTTAATATCAACAGAATAACGATATAAAACATATTATTATCCTTATTTAAAACTTCATATATATGTTACTGGGATTTTCCATTAGGTAATTCTTAGCAGCAGCGCGGAGTCTGGATTTGTGCCCGATTGATGGCAATAGGCTCGCCCCCTATTACATTGGTACCTAAAAACATAACTGGCGAAATGTGGGTGTACTGTATGTGCACCTCTGCCTACCCCTTCGGGGAATACAGGCGTGATGTTATGTTTTTATGTACTATGTTTAAAACTTTAAAAGTCATGCTACTAAGTACTAAGAATAACGTCCAATTGGTAGAGTTACATAAAATGATAACATTACAATCTATTCGATAACTTTGCTAACGAGGAAGTCGTAGCTAAGTGGAGTGCAACAACGGCTGTTACTCGAACAAACTGGTCCAGTCAGATGTTCTCTCGTAGAGACAATTGGAACGAGGCTTGTTATCAAACGTTATTAGCCTGGACGGTATTGATACAGAACTAACTACTTTAACTTTACAGCTGTCAAAGAACAGTATTTATCCTTATAATAGTTTATTAATGTGTTGACTGCCTCGTTGGTCTAGTGGTTGCTAAGCGCGACTGCTGAGCACGAGGTCCTGGGTTCGAATCCCGGGCCGGGCAAAGTGTTACTGGGTTTTTTTCATTAGGTAATTCTCAGAAGCAGCACGGAGTCTGGATTTGTGCCCGGTTGATGGCAATAGGCTCGCCCCCTATTACATTGGGACCTAAAACATAACTGGCGAAATGTGGGTGTACCATATGTGCACCTCTGCCTTCCCCTTCGGGGAATACAGGCGTGATGTTATGCTTTGAGAGCGAAGTTGATCAAGCCATTATATGCCATTACTAGCTATAAATAGGTTCATGATTTAATCACAAAACTTTACTAAATAAATAGAAGTATACATATCCCTTATCTCTATGAGTAACAACACTATTAACACAGTATACCTGTGCTATTAGTCAAGTGTCACTGACAGACAACCTATTGGTAAATCGCCTTCCGTTAAGTGTCTTCTGAAACTTGACCTTTAAATTAATTTGAAGACTGGTACATAAACATAATATTTAAGCAGTGATAGCCGAGTGGTATGAACGTTGGACTGACAAGTCAAAGGTGCAAGTTCTAACACCGGTAGGCACCATATTTTTTCGAATTCATGTGCGTATATAAATTAGTTATCAGTCGCTAAAAACTATGAAGGAAAACGTCGTGCGGAAACCGACACCTAAGAGATTTTGCCACGGTGTGTAAAGTCCTGCCAGAGGCCTACCAGCGGTTTAAACTCTGACAAAAAAGAACACATTAAAAAAAACGATAAAAACATTAAGCAATAAATTAAGTACCTAATCTATTCTATGAAGGTGAATTAAATTACAAGTTAAGAAAGCAACAAATCGTTACTGCCCTTTCATTCATGATCAAAGAATTATAATTATTGCTTCAACTCATTGTTATTTAATTAAAAAACCACAAACCACACAAATAATTACAAATGTGGGTGTAAATAGCATGTGTGTGTAATACATACTTACATAACCATGAACTTTTAATTTCTGATCTCAAAATAAATAGTATTTTGTAATGCTAAGTAAAGAACCATTGTTCGACGACGATTTTAAATAAATATTAAGTAAGAAAGAAATCGTCATACTGCAGTGTGCAAGATGGTGGTAAAAGTTATTTGTTTTGTTGGTATGTCTTTGCCCTACCTACAATAGATAACAAGAAAAAAACAGTAGCATTAATTTTGTTCGTGATTTTATCAGGATCTTTTTTAGCTACCTTCATCTATGAAGCACTTAGATAATAGCTATTTTTCATTCAACTCTGTAGTCATTAATGATATTGGATTATTTATAATATTGATTAGATAATTATATTAAAGCATAATTATGGCTAGAATTGGCGTTTTCGCCCGTTTTACACGTAGATTTAGTACACCAAATATTGTTCCTACTAGTTTTGCTTGCGGAGATTGTCAAAACTGGATTATACCTTCAAATAAGAGTGGTAAAAGAAAATCATTTTTATTTAAATTTATCTAAATGTAAGCGAAGGTTTCTTTACAAGAGTATGTTTTCTTATTTCGTGTATGTTTAAGCTATTCAGTAAGGCTTCCTGACTTCCTGTGTTAAGTTTGGTGAGTAATTTTTGGCCCTTATCAAAGTCAATGACCACGATCCGTAACAAATGTTTCCTTTGACCATTATTTAACTACAGTAATATTAAGTATAATTATGCGTAGTAAAAGAATAAACTAAGGCTAAGTTACATAATATGTCGTTTCTTCAAATCAACAGTTAATTTTATAGTTTTCTGATCTACCGTTAAAGTATTTACCTGATCCATCACCCTTGTCTCAATTGCGAACATATACTGCAATCTAAACCAAATTATTACTGCTATTAAGCAGAAACAATGACGGTTATATATCCATAGGTAATCAAATCGCTCATCAAAATGATTGCTTGTAGATTTAGCACTTTAATGGTACATTTCAACCTTGAGTACGATCTATTTAGCATTCAACTGCCGCCATTAAAAGAGCCTCTATGAAGACCATTCATTGACTGACCATTCAAATGTTGGACTTATTTAAACATGTAACATCTATGTAACACAGTTCATGCAAAAAATATTGTTATTCCTATTATTCTTGATCGTCCAGTCTAAGCAGTGCTACAGACCTGCTGACTGACCCCTACCATGAACTCTTAAAGCAGGACAGTTTACGTTACACATACAGTAATGTGATGGGTAACCGTTTCCACATCTTAAGACGCCGCCGTGTTTCGGAATGCACGTTAAGCCGTTGGTGCTGCTCCATCTCTCTACGGTCGTATCGGTCTACCGTCTCATATGACAATGAGAGTGAGAGAATAGGGAGTGCACCTGTGTTTGCGCGAGTTCTTGTGCACTATAATATCTCCTGCGTAGGCTAGTCTCAGATGAGATAGGCCGCCGTGACCGAAATTCGCTCGAGAGAACATTATTTATTATTAATCGAGTAATCTTAAAGTAAAAGACCGCAAATAGCGATTAGATTAGTTATTAACCTGAATAGATTGCGTGAAAAGTCAAATGAAATTGATTAATGTGTGTCCTTAGCATTCTGCGGGCAATTTCAGATAGAATCTAGGTATGCTGGATGTTACGATATTATTGTTGGATCATATGATTGACGACTGCGGTATTAAAGGCTTCGCGCTGCGGTTTCATAATCAATGGAAGGTCATTGTGTTAAGGTCGATAGGCTTGTAGACCGCTGGACTTGCTGCATGGACAATTCGTTTTGGAAATAGTACAGTTGTTATTGGTTAATTGCAAGATGATTCCTATAGGCATTCCTTACGGATATTGCAGTTTAGTTGTGCCTATTACTTATCGTGATTATTTAATACTTCATTTACTTTTTGGTCAGGGGAAAATATACACTTATGACCACTTTTTCATAATATTATATTCTTTAATAATGTCAGTCAAAAATTTAGCTAAAGGTAGGAAGGTTTTTAGAGGGGAAGCTAGCCTATGTGTTCAACCGAAGTATGTTATTTTATCTATATAGTTCACTTCAATTTGTGTACGTGAGTATTGTCAAAGGATTACTTAGTATCGAAAAAAATATTTCTTCATATTTATTTATTTATTGCATTATAGGTACCTACGACAATAATATTATGTCGTCAAGCTTATCTAACATACCCAGACCAGGATATGAGCAATATGAACTTTTAATTTTACGAGCCGAAATAAAATGCATTTTGGTGAAAGTTTATGATGCTTATAAAATGGACAATAAACGTTAGTTTCGACAGTCATTACATCTAATTAGCACGTAGACATAACAGACGTATTTGACGTAGCTTATTTAACAAGCCTTCGTCAACGCATCGTAAACATAGTTATTATAATAGTGATAACCGTTGCAAAATTGTACTAACTGCTATATACGGACATTACAAAACTGAGAACACGTACAGCACGCAAAACTAATTACTATTGAAAACGAAAATGAATTATCTAATATCTTTCATCTGTCTAATAAAGTCTGAATTCGTATTTTGAATTTGAAGTCTGTGGGTCAGTGTGACTAGCATGAATAATTTTGACATTACGTGTTGTCACGTTATCGATTTAATAATCGATATTAAATGTGTATTTAAGTGCGTATATTGCATAAAGTAAAGTAAATTAAATAATGGAATGGATTTATGTAATTACAGTTTAATTTGACATCGTTTAGTTACTTAACGATAAAATCCTTTATGCGAGCTGCAATGTATTTTTATTGGTACTTTTATAATTTTGGCAATGCTATTTATATTTAGTGCAATCAAACTTTTCTAAATAATTAATAGTACGTAAGGTGGATTGAATTTGCAAGCTGTCGTTCATTGTGGCGTTCTAAGGGGAAGGCCTTTGTTCAACAGTGGACGTCTTCCGGCTGATGATAAAAGTACTTTCTTAATAAAAAACACTGTTTTATACACTCTTAATGAATTCATATTTTGATGCGACCTATATACACATACTTACTGTAGCAACACAATGTCATCTGCCTTCAATTAACTTTAACTACGACTTACACGCAAGATCGTAATTACTCTGAGATATGTATACGTATGTAGGTACTACCTATCTCTACCCGACGAGACGCGACGGTGGCAATCACAGTTCACACTAATATTATAAAGGCGAAAGTTTGTGTGTGTGTTTGTTACCTGTTATCGCTCAAACGGCTGGACCGATTTTCATGAAATTTCATATGGAGGTAGTCACACCCTGGATTAAGACATAGGCTACTTTTTATCCCGAAAAAATGTAGCGGGTAACACCGCGGGGCGCACCTTTCTTTCCGGGATGGTTTATGTCGACGACCCCGAGGGGGGTCTGATTGGACGTAACCGGACAAAGGCGAGACTAGTTAAAGAATATACTTAGCAGAAATATTAATCGATTGTACTTATCGATATAATTATGTAGAGCACTAGATTGATTTTAAATTTCCCATATTGATATTAATATAGCATATTAATAGTAATATACATGATAATTATATGTTGAGGTTAGGCCTAAGAAAAAAACTACAAACTGTATCCTCAAAAACTATTCGGCATTACCTTAGTTGTAGATATCCGCATATCTGTATGTGTCAATATATGTCATTTTTGAATTGCCTGTCCGATGATTGGGCAACGGACCGTGAAAACTTCGGTACCTAGCGTGATGGGTCGACAGAATACAACGGCACATAGTACAGTGGTCTTCGAACTTCTTAATGGCTTTAAGTAGCATCAATCGCGTGAGCACAATTCCCAGATTTCCCATTTATAGGTGCTATTGTGCACACAACTCAGATACCTCTACTAAAATGTTAGCAAACGACTGTATAGATAGAATGGCTGAATGCGTAAGTATAATAAACCTGGTGTCTTCAGTCAGGTCAATATCTGATTATAATCAATGTCTGCCTCGTTGGTCTAGTGGTTTGATTCCCGCTTGGGGCAAAAAATTGTGCGAACCGCAGACGTTTGTCCCGAGTCTGAGTGTTTGTGTATGTGATATTTCATGTTTTGTAAAGCGCACCAACGACACAGGAGAAATTCCTAGTGTGGGGCGACGTTTTATCAAAAAAAAGTTTCATATTAAACATTGCGAAAACACGAGTTCACTCTCATGTTTATACTCTAATAATAACACCAAAGTATAACACTGGAAACCAACATCGAAACACTAATACGCATGTCGTGTTAACATGTAAAGTAAACCTAAAAGCAACCCTTTTCCAGCTTTAGAATGTCGGAACTTCACAGAAGTTGCTTTCATGAATGTCTAAATAAATATTAATAATGCCCACAACGACACTGGCGGCTGTTATTGTAATTTCCCGTGGGTAAGCTACTTTTCCATGTTTATCTATAAAGTGTATCTGGCCAGCTAGAAAACTGTTAACTAATATAGTTTTATACAATTGCGGTCCGCTTGCTTTACGTAATTAACTTGGTTGATATGTCGAGATGGTACTGAAGATTATGTGTTAAATCAGCCAAAACCACGACCTAATTGGCGGAGTGGCTAAGCGATTGGACTGCCGCACTAAGGGATGCGGGTTCGATTCGCGCACGGGGCAAAAATTTGTGTGAACCGAAACCGTAGAAGTTTGTCCCGAGTGTGGGTGTTTATGTATGTGATATTTCGTGTTTGTGAAACGCACCCACGACACGGAAGAAATTTAAAAACACAAATGTAACTATATCAATATCACAATTAATTGGAATTATGTATATGTATGTCTCACGAATGGCTTAAGACCCGCTCCGATGGGTTTAATACTCATAAATTAACATACAAATACATTATTTCTATAAATTATGTAGTTTACAGATATGAAAATTACACACACCAACCCCAAATTGTATTTTTATGTTGAACCGCCTCATTGATTGTGTAATGATTTAGAGGAAGATCTCCATACAATATCGCAACGGTCTAATTGCGCTCCATGCGTCCATAACAACACGTTAGCGTGAGTATAATATAAATAAGTTGAATAATACTAACTATGAAGTAATCTGTGGTATATTATTACTTGTGTTGTACACTTTCGACTTGTTTGATCCCAAATTACTGGGTTTTGAAGTCATACACGATTATTATGTGGATGGATTATGAACTTTGTTTTATCCATACTAATATTAAAAATGTGAAAGTAACTCTGTCTGTCTGTCTATCTGTTACGCCTTCACGACTAAACCGCTGGATGGATTTTGATGAAATTTGGCATGTAGAAAGTTTAGGACCCAAGAAAGGACATAGGCTACTTAGCGCGGCAGACGCCGCGGGCAAAAGCTAGTTAGCTGTATTTTGAATTAGTAATTTCATTGAACTATTTTATAAGACTTTTCCTGCTGAAGCTACAATTCATTTAATTTAAAAAAAACAAATTTAACATAGCCATATTAAGGTTTTTATCCCAGGAAACAATCAGAAAAAACCAGTACCTATGGTTTTTTTTCGGAGTAAGTACCACATGACAAAATCTAATTAATCATCATCAGCCGGAAGACGTCCACTGTAGAACAAAGGCCTCCCCCTTAGTTAAGGGTGGGGAGGTTGCCATAATCCTCACACTTGGCAATCGGCTTAACTTCATATATTATTAATAATAATAATATGGAAAGGATAATAATTTATTAGCCTCTTTAACGCACTAATCGGCCTACTAATAAGTTTAGGATTTACCAATGATAATGAAAAGCACTGGATGCGCTAATCTAAACAGCATTCGTCACATGTATAACCAATTTCATACAGATTCGATGCGGCAGTCATTGAATAACAAACATCAAACATAATAAATTACAAATACATACAATAAAATCGTACATTACATAGTGAGAGTAATAAAATAATTGTATTTATTTTGATGGGGGGTTATGTAAAATTGTAGTGTCAACACAATACTGCTGCAGTTTAGGGTTGACGTAAGAAAGACAAGGGAAAATCTTAAACACTCATACCGTTATTACTTTTAGTTTGTTTTATTACATCGTTGTACAACATACTATGTTTGCTTTGTTGAAAATGTCATAAACATTCTATTGCTATGACTTTCTTTCATCTTATTAAGGTTTTCTTTTAGTATGGTAACAAAATGTCGGAATTTTATTTATTGATTTCCTTGAATTTGTGTTACGTCTTGCAGTTAAGAAGAGTTATGACTTATTAAACGAATATGGCGAGGCATTACAAAATTCCTCGAGCTAGTTTACAGTCTATAATATACTAGCTTCCGCCCGCGACTCCGTCTGCGTGAATTTCGAATGTTTTTTAGCCTGATAGCCGATAAATGGGCTATCTAACACTAAAATAATTTATCGAAACGGACCAGTAGTTCCTGAGATTAGCGCGTTCAAGCAAGCAAGCAAACAATCAAACAAACTCTTCAGCTTATATTAGTATAGATAGTTTAAAGGTTATATATTATATAAGGTATACCTAGGTATAAGATACCTAGAAGAACAATTTATTTTTAATTATTTTTTCCGACTACATTTCAGAGTTGAGAGTAAATTATACTTGTACGTAGGTAGTCTACTTACAGCCCTAACATTCCTTAGCTCCCTTTAAGGCTGATAAATACAATTACCATACAATATATTTCTTTTAAATGTTAACAGCCCACATTTCACACTCATCTAGAAAGGGGGCACTGTTGCTGTCTGGTTTGCCTTTATAGGTCATCCCAAGTAAAGGCAGTTGGCGAGACAGGTTTATGAGATCCGACATTGTTTGGCGGCCGAGTGGGGAGAGGGGGGGACGGGTTGTCAATGAAACATTGACGCAAGTTGTGTGACTGAAGAAACCTAAGCCATAATGAGGTCATTCACTTTCCTGTTCCAATATCCCGGACTAAAAGTACCTACCCTTAGTAGATACAACTTTCTTCGAACGGCCATGTTTTTTTTAGTGGTATTGCAATTTTATATGTAGGCCTATGTCCAGTAGTGGACTGCAACGGGCTGTTGATGATGATGTAGCAAAAGTTCGGAGGTTTAATTATAGTGTGCTTACGACAATTTGTGCATTAGTTTCTTAACCATCTTCTACATTTATTGTACAATGTTACTACATAAACTTGCAGTTCCATAATGTTCTAGTAAGTATGTATACATTGCACTAACAAAATCTCATGTAAATTCATCATAGTTTCAAAAAAGCGTTTTATTATAAGTAACTGCTTCATCATTAGTCGGAAGACCGCGACGCACCGAGTCGAGGTTCGAGTCCCGCAGGGGGCGCCCTTGGTAGCGTCGCTTAAAGTCTTTAAAGTAGTAAGCCTAGCTGAAGGCTCTTGCAGTCTCGCCTTTTTTTCTTAGAACGCCACAATGAACGACAGCTTGCCAATTGCATCCACCGGTAGCCTGCAATTCTGCTTGGATCTTAATATTTCGCAGCATGAAATATTTCGTCATAAATATACTTTGTAAGACTGTAAACATTAACTACTAATTTATAACAGTATTTACCGTCCAGTTTTATTTATTAACACTATGCATTTTGGGCTTACAAAACTTTCAGATACTGTTTAGTTTATAGCACTTGTGAAAAAAGAAAGTAGTCGTTATAAATTATATGACTGATCCTCACTTAAAATATTGAGCATCGTAGTATAAGATATTAGCTGCACCCAGCGGTGATACACGCTACATTTTTTCGGGATGAAAAGTAGCCTGTGTTAATCCAGGGTGTCAGCTACCTCCATATGAAATTTCATTAAAATTCATTCAGTAGTTTTACGTGAAAGAGTAACAAAAATCCATCCATACTTACAAACTTTCGCGTTTATAATATTAGTAGGGATAAACACTATACCTACATTTACAGTATTTGTAACTAACGTTAGGCTTTGTTTGACATAGACATCGGCCCCAGAATGACCCGATCGACCTCGTTTCTATCCACACTACACACGACTCCAAATCTATTTACTTAAGCTGAACTTTAAGACAATTTGTGTTTATGTTACAACAATATTTATTAAATATTACATTCAGCCCTAAAAATTTAATTGATTTTTAGAAAAAACGTGGCCACACACTAAGACTTTCTCCTGTGTCGTGGGTGCGTTTCACAGACATGAAATATCGCATATAGAAACATCCAGCCTTGGGACAAACAACTTGCAACTTGCAGTTCCATTTCAATCGAATGTCAAAAAGTGGTACTCATTTAGATTTCGAGATTTGACCTAAACAAACTCACATACATACATACAAATATTGCAAGTTTGTAAATAGTTGCGGCGCCCATGGAAAGTGTATCTCTACGGATGTTTGTCTCATCGGTCATCGCAGACGGCCCGTCCGTGACACAGACATTCAACTCACAAACAAGTATTAAAATGTTATTCAACGATGACGTGTTTGTGACGTCATTGTCGTTACGTAACGTGGAAATATGTTGGAGATAAATGACGAATGATGGGCTGTTAAATACGATGAAGTTAATGCATTTTAATTGTACTTTTTACGATGGTCACTGAGTTTCTCCATTGTACCTAAATACCTGTGTTGTTTGATTGTTAGTGTGTTTTACAGACGCGAGAAATCACTTACAGAAACGTTAATACTCGGAGTAAGGATCGGTCAGTGACTTTTATACAGGGTGTGTTTCAAAAGTGCCTACATTACTGCCCAGAATTTGAATATGTATTAGGTATGTCCTTTGTATGAATCGAACCCGGACATTTTACATCCCTTCTAATATTATAAACTCGAAACTTTGTAAGTATATGGATGTTTGTTACTCTTTCACGTAAAAACTACTGAATGGATTTTAATGAAATTTCATATGGAGGTAGCTGACATCCTGAATTAACACCTAGGCTGCTTCTTATCTCGAAAAAATGTAGCGGGTAACGCCGCGGGGCGCAGCTAGTTAAGAATATTTTCACTCATCTGCGCGCCGTTCTGATAGTCGAGTTTTTTCTGTGATGTTGTAATTCGCGCGTGAAATCGGTTTTTTGTAAGTTTTATACTCAACGGGGTCTCATTATGAGCAGAGCGCGTTAGTTACGGAAAAAGATCAGAATTAGTCGAGTAATCACAATGCCGAAAAGCAGTTACAGCATTCTTGAATGAATAACATAACTTCACGTCTGTATTCTGCCAAAGTGTAGTGCACCCACTTTTCGCCAGTTATACTTAGTCCTATGCAACTAGAGGTGAGCTTATTTACCACTAACCGGGCACAAATTCAGACTCCGTGCTACTACTGAGAATAACGTAATGCAAAACCTAATAATATTTTGTCTAGGAAACCTAGGTATCACGCAGCAGTGACCGCTTTGCGACCATAAAATCAACAAGGCAACCACGCTTGTATACGCCTGCAGAGACAAAGTACTGCGAACTCTCTGACCGCCAAACATTCACTCCGTTTGCTCCATATGTAAATATGGGTAGAGCGTTCAACACAAACTAAATTATAATAAAAAAACTAGTTTTAGTTAATACTGTAATTTATATTTTAATATAATAGTATAAGGTCAAGATCAGTCTGAAAGGTCTTTAACCCGTAAATGGTTTCAAATTGCAAAAAAAAACAAACTAAATATTATTTGGCTTTTTAGGATTTATCATGTACAAAATGATGTGTAACAAAAAAACATTATAGATAATATTATGTCAAATTAAAACACGATAAGCCAAATTTATCCAGTGGCGTTCTAAGGGGGAGGCCTTTGTTCAACAGTGGACCGCGTCCGGCTGATGATGACGGCCAAAATTAACTTGACCAACTAAGTTTTTGTTCGTTATTATAATTAATAATGTTTAAGTGTTTATACATGACAATGAGGATTCTAGATATATATGATTAAAGATAGTAGACACTCGTCAAAAGACCATCCCATACAAGTCTAGGTCCTGCTTCAGAGGCCAACAGGTCAAGAGGTCAACATTTAAATTTATACCTACCTACCAAGAATATATAGATAATATACCTGTAGATAATATAATTATATACGATATATTATAAACTCTTCTAATACGTTATTTTTAAGCGACTCAAAATATAATTATGTATGATATCCAATATCTCATTAAAACTGTCTATTATCGCATATCGTGTCACTTATTTTTTATGTTAAGATTTAAGATTCAAGTTTTGATAATAAATACTTAGAAAACAAAATCTTATCTATTGCTTATGTAAATTAAATACTTACGGATTAGTTTAACATTTAATTTAATTTTAATAGTTTCCATTTACGCGATAGTTATTAATAGTCCCATAGAACCACGTTCTATGGGACTATTAATAACTATAAACAACATTATACATTTCTAATATATCCTACTAATCCTACTAATATTATAAATGTGAAAGTTTGTGAGTATGGATGTGTGGATGTTTGTTACTCTTTCACGCATAAACGGCTGGACCGATTTGGTTGAAATTTGGTATGTAGATAGGTTATACCCTGGATTAACATATAGGCTACTTTTTATCCCGAAAAAATGTTGCGGGTAACACCGCGGGGCGCAGCTAGTATTTACATAATATCCCGGGTCGGGCAAAGTGTTACTGGGTTTTTCCATTAGGTAATTCTCAGTCGCATCACGGATTCTGGATTTGTGCCCGGTTGATGGCAATAGGCTCGCCCACTATTACTTTGGGACCTAAAAAAATAACTCGCGAAATGTGGGTGTACTGTATGTGCACCTCTGCCTACCCCTTCGGGGAATACAGGCGTGATGTTATGTTATGTTAATATATATACCTGGTTCATATTAATTACAGGTAAAACGAAGTATGCACTTATATTTAGCAATAATAAAATTATAAGTGCAATTTGAAGAATTTGACCGTCAGCATTCTGTCAGGTCATTGACAACAGCTACCGTGAAGGACGACGGGTCATCTCATCGTACCTAGAACTGGATAGTCCAGTTTCCTACAACTAGCTCGTGATTAAAGTTATTAATAACAATTTTATGTACTGTTTATAATTTACAAGTACTTCTACTCTACTCAAATAAGTTCACGAGAGATAAACAGAGGCGAGCCAATTTATTCTTCGATTTAAATGCCAACTTATCTATATGGCAGAGCTAAGTACCTACTAGTAAGAAATTATCAAAAACGTTTAAATAAACAGCAAAGAGAAAAGAAGAATTAAAGGAATGTTTCCTAGGAGAATGAGCATTTTGTCTCCACTTTGTATCAAGTTATGACATACGTTAGTTTAAAATGTAAAGTTAGTTTTAATCAAGAATAAAAACAGTCATAGTTCCTGTCCTGCACAACGTTTAATGTTGGTGTCATACAAGAAAATGAAGCTATTATTATTACCTTTAAAATGACATATGTCATAACTTGATACAGTCTGGGGACAGCGCCCATACTAATTTGCTCATTATCCTTAATAACCATAATGTTTATTTGCGAATTGCGATTTATTTTTATCCTTTTTAAATAATTTGGTCGTACAATTAGATCTGTTTTCAAACTGGTAGGTTAATACGTAAAACAAAAATCAAATTTGTATAGAGCCAAATGAAAAAAAACATGCACCAACTAGACATTGAAGCCAATGCGATGTAAGATTTTCCGCACATGTATAAATAGATCAAGATGCGCACAATAGAAACAATAAACGTGTTGACAGACTACACAATTAATTGTGCGTGGCGTATCTTATGTGACATAAGATACTGTGACCAAAGGTTACGTTGGATGTTCCGTGAGAAACTACCAACATTTATTTGCACTTGGCCAATGTTACATGGCCAGCAGACAACATACTGCGTAACTGCATTCCTCACCCTTATTTGACCAAGCGACAAAATATGGCAAATCTGGCCAAAATTCCATAAAGTACGAATGTACATAATGTTATATCACAGTTTTAAAAGTCAGATAAATAAAAATCATTAGAGCCATCAACCATACCGTTTAATATTGTTATGTAGTTAGGTAGAGCTAACAAACTAAATAAGTTACTATGTTACTACTGTACTGTCTTGAAACAAAAAATAACACAGAAAACTTACACAAAGGAGGTACTGATAATAGAAATTAAATGATAATTAGAACACACTGGCTGGTTAGAAATGTTCATGTTTTTTTTTTAATGAAAGCTCAGTGGTTCCGAATTTTCATTAGCG
This sequence comes from Abrostola triplasia, assembly GCA_946251915.1. Taxonomy (NCBI): domain Eukaryota; kingdom Metazoa; phylum Arthropoda; class Insecta; order Lepidoptera; family Noctuidae; genus Abrostola; species Abrostola triplasia. The sequence goes on from OX276433.1 coordinate 8,659,685, forward strand.
GGCGCCCGTAACAACAAGGTTCCCTTGTTCTCTATTTGAATAATAAGATCGTAATAAAGTAGCATTATGCTAATGTTTAGTAGCCACATTATGATAATATGAGGACGTAAACATCTTACTGAACTTCATCCTCTTATAAGATTGTAGGTCAATTCTCGTAACTTAAGGCGTTCGTGAGCAGTGCAACAACGATGTGCTTTCGATAAAAACCAATAGTTTTCGTATTGAGAATCGTTGGGATTTCTCGAAAGAATATCGCTACTGCACTGCACGATAACGTCTTAGGTTACGAGAATTGACTTGCTGAATTGTAATCAAACGAATGACAAAGTATTGCCAACACAAAAGGATGCCGTTATCAATCTTCTTGTCATTATACGAAAAATAATTACAGCAATTGTAAGGCGCCTGCGCAGTCTGAGAATGCAATGACTTATGTCTGAAATCTTCATTATAAATTGCATTTTAACTTCATTGAAATTCTGTCCATATGATTGATTGTTTTCTGTTAATGACGTGCATTAACTAATTTTTGATATTTTGCATCTCTGCATATTGCAAAGGGTCTTATTTTTGTATTGCCCTTAATAATATAATAAATCCTCATCTTCTAAATTCAATTTTAAACTTCATAAATTATTGACAAGGAATGAGGACATTATCAATATTTATTGAAGGCTATCCCACATAGACGCGTTTATATCGGGCGATAATACCAGATGCGTTATTGCGACGTCTGTTTTTAGTATATTATATATTAGGATGGCTACGAAGTTACATACTACTGCGACACCAATAACGACGCAATTGAAGTAGGATATTATTCTCAAAAACTGAGAATATCTAAGGTAACTTTATTATGTTTTATTAATAAAATTAGAGTGACATTGACAAAAAAAAGTAGTTGTGGCGCCAACAAAATTGTTGTCACCCAAGGTTGTCACAGATAACAAAACAAAGTAAGCTAAGCTATCAAATTTAAATAAAGAATGAGTTTAGATTCTTTATTCGTCTATATCATTTTATGGCTTTTTATTTTGTTAGGCTATTTATAGCTACATAATTTAATTTAATATTGTAATTATTTTCGACGTTTTACAGATATAAAATGTTATATACCTACACAACAATGTTTTTAATGCCAGTAAATGGTAAGGTTAACCTAGCCAACGTCTGGATTGAATGTAGATGACCTATGTATATAACAAAGCAATCAACTGGAATTTTTTACACAATGTTATGTTTTCCATAAAAATACTATTTTGTGTAGGTACATAATACATAAATGCGATAGGTACCTACCTACTTATGTACTTCAGGCTGTTATTTACAAAAATAAACTAAAGGCTCAGAAGATACGTATTAAGGAGCTGCTCAAACATCTACTTTATTAATAAACGTGTTATTTGAACTTGTAGGTTAAATTTAATTGTAGCGTTTAGTGAATCTTCGAGTTAAAGTTCATCAAACAGGTTTTCTATACATTTTTATAATACTTTTATATAGATAGAGGCCAAACACGACTGGAAACATGACCGTTTTTGATCACATCCGTGTAAAACCAGCCAGTTCTTGTAATGTAGGTCAGTATCCGATGAGTACCTATGTTGGAAGACTCGATACTTTTTAACTAGAAACTTTCTGGTTAGAATAAGGCTAGGTACCTATGTTCAATATAAATAAAATAAAAGCATAACATAGATAAACAAACGTGCTTCCTTATTTCGCTAAAGCGATTTATATTTTACTGCCACTTATCATTGGCATAGTTATACAGAGGTTATACATATACCTGAAGCTTTTAAAACTAAGTGAATATTTAGTTTTAAGCTTATGCAGGAGACTGGCTCTATCAAGATTTTAAATTGGTATTTGCCTTATTATTTTGGCCTTACAGTGATAAAAGAAGTATGCATATTATATTTTGGCACTTAAAATATGTAGAGTTTAATAGTACCAAAATAGGTAGGTAACTCTTAAAATACTTAAGAAAAATAAAACCTATTCCATTAAAACCACAGCCGATCAGAAAATTTAAATAGAATTATGAGCGCAGACCATAAATAGTTAAATCAATAATTTTCTTAAAATAGGCAAAGGCATAAACTTCTATTCCTTGAAAATGCTATTTCAAATAGCGAACACTCGTGGGATGTTATTTATTCTCATAGCTAATATTAAATTTAGTCTAAATGCACGATTTAATATATTTAAGCACCTAATATAATAAAATGTTACTGCGCCGCGCAAAAGGTGAGCAGAAGTGCGCTGTTAATCTCTACATTCTGGCAAAGACCTCTGGAATGAATGGAAAATATGGAAATAATTTGACATAGGTACTCAATCGTGTATTATTACACCTATCACTGGCCATTATCACAAAAACAAACTAAAAAAAACATTGCCCAAGATGAAGTCGTGTCCTAGTTTCCCGTTCTAAATATAAATTTTAAAAATAACATGCAGCTATCATGTTCATCGCTAAGTTAAGCTCTAAGTACAATACAAACTTGTAAAAATCCATTGAATATATAAAAAATCAATAATGTGAAGTGTCTATTAAGTAAACGGTGTGTAACATTGAAATATTATTCAAACTAAGATATGCAATTTCAGTTAATATTTTCATAAAATGTTTTGAAATGTATGCGTTGATCATGTGCTTAAAAATTTAAATGTTGGTCTGTATTAGAAATGGCGTGTTGCCTAAATCTTGCTTAAAGTTATTTAATTATTTGCCAAAAACCGCAAAATACTTATTGGACGTACTTGTGACCTTGTTTATTCGATATTCAAAGAATAGTTAGGTAATTACAGTGAGCTGGTAAGAAAATTTCTTCGATTTTGAGCTTTGGAAAAGTCTTGTCGCCTGACGATGACAATTCCCCTCGGCTGCTTATTCCGAGAAAACAAAAAGTCGTAATTATAACATAATTGCGTACATAATCGTTTGTTTTAAGAACTAGGTACTTATATCTGTTGGTTAATGATATTTAAAGGAGATTTATATACGAATTATAAATGTCGAAAATATTTGGACACCGACTGTAGAGTAACTTTGACGCAATCAAAAACATATTCGATTCTTTTTTTATAATGCTTGTAATCATTATAATTCAAATTACTCTGTCTAGTGCCAGAACAAAGGCCAGAAGTAAAAAAAAACAGGAAAATGATGTCTAAAATAAAATTATCTCGGCGATCGAAGATCTTTGTCCACTTATTTGACCAAAAACTGATTTAAATTTAATTTTCTTCGCTCAAAATCTTTATCTCCTTTAATGTAAAAAAACATTTCAGCTTTATTGATTATGGTATGAGTTTAAATCAATAGACAACTAAATATACTTAATTAATAAAATTCCAAATAGCGAACCGTAAAAAGAGGCCACATTTTTAATACGTTTATTAATTAGTTGGTACTATAACAATTTTATTAGTATGTATGGTATATAGTAGGAACTACTTGGATCCTATATCTATGGTATATACATACCTACTATCACTAAACTGCGATATTTAATTATTACAACTAACTACGTCTACGAACCTATGTATCAGACCACGTCTAACAATACAATAAAAAAGAGATCACAACAGATTATACCAAATAAAACTACCGTTCCATACTCTTTAGTGTTAGTTTTTTTTTTGCGCAGTCCGCGTTCTAGTGACGTAGTACAACTATCACAAAAAGTATTCGGTGCTCGCGCGATATGCCCGATTTTATTTAATCTTCGATGTTTCAGCATAAACTGCATTATAAACGGGAGTTTGTACGATAATCAGATTTGGCAAAACATTTGGCAGGACAATAGTGTATTACAGCCCCCTTACCATGAACTATTAAAACTGGACAGTTTACGATGTGGAAGCGGGACACCGCTACGTGTAGTATAATGCGGCGTCTCACTTCCACAACGTAAACTGTCCTGCTTTAAGAGTTCATGGTAAGTGGGCAGTACTTTCGTAATAGATAAACATTTTCCAGATAATGATCGGTGTTTGATAAATGTCAAGTAACCTAGTTCTGTAGTTTTTATTGTTACAGGACCTACCTACAGCAAAACATCCGCACTTAGGACACTATGCGTATCTAATTGTAAGTATTATCAAACAATTATTTATGTTCCCAGTTCCCATCACAAACAATGATGTTGCTAAACATACGGACGCAGGTACTGTCATACTAAAATTGGTTTAAGGTATTTGAACACATAACATATATAACATCACGCCTATATTCCCCGAAGGGGTAGGCAGCGGTGCACTTATAGTACACCCACATTTCGCCAGTTATGTTTTAGGCCCCAATGTAATAGGGGGCGAGCCTATTGCCATCAACCGGGCACAAATCCAGACTCCGTGCTGCTACTGAGAATTACCTAATGGAAAAACCCAGTAACACTTTGCCCGACCCGGGATTCGAACCCAGGACCTCGTGCTCTGCAGCCGAGGTAGTTGAGATTAGACAAATAAAATAAACCCTAAAGACACAGTGCGAATCTAATTGTGTTAGGAAACAATGATCTACAAACCCAGGTCCCATCATATACAATGATTATCAAGCTGATGAGTAGTAGGTATTGTTAAATTAAAATCAGTTTAGGTTATTCGCTATCTTTGATTAATTAAACAACGTATCGCGCATTAGTTTATGGAAGCGATATGTTTGAAAATAATCGGTTACATGGCAATTAATATAGGGCCTACGTCACGCTAAAACAATTCACGACGCAGGACCTTAGAAAAGATGAAATACTAATAGCGGAACTACACGATATCTTAATAAACTGATGTATCAGTCGGTCGAGTCAATCGCTGCTTCCGAAAGAGAAATCACACCCATAGCGGTGTCGCGAAAGTAAAAGTGGTGCTGGTGCCGGCCACTGTCAATCTGAAATGCTTTATTTATACATTCTTACGTTATTCGGCGGCATTTATTACGTAAGTAGATACAGATCTTGTATTGGTATCAAGGTGTGATTAAGATAGTTATTTAATATTATCAATTTACACTTCTCTATGAATTTAGAGACAGGCAGAGGTAAGAAGTTATACAGCCGTTAAATGGGTAATACATGTATCAAAAACTATTAGGGTTAAACTCATACTTTTTCGTTTTATGACCCACGATATTTTAAAATAAATTCTTATCTAACTTAAATGTAGGTACCTAAATTCTAATAAAAAGGGTATTGAGGTGAGTAGATATGGATACATGTATACCTTTTTCTCTTTTTTACTCAGATGACAATTCTCTAAAATTGCTCGCAACTCCTAATTTCAGAATTTTGTAGAAGAGAGACAGAAGAATTGAAATTTTAAGATGGGGTAACTCTCGTAGAATTTAAAATACCAGAACGTGGTTGTGTAAGCGCAGACAACTTGATTGAATAACTGCACTAGAATTTATCAAGGCTTCATTAAAATAATTGTAACTTTTTATTAAACACGCATTGCTTGTGATCATTTGCGGTTTTGTACATAATGTATTTCATTATTGTAAGTCATATATCTACCGATTGAGGAATCATTCTTAATAATAAAGCTTAATAAACGACTATTTAAATTTAATCAATTTGTGGGTTTGGCTGTGCGGTATAATCAATGTTTTTAATAGTTAGGATTTAATAAATAAGTACGCTTTAATCCTAACATTTTACCTAAAAATGCAGTAAATATTCCAATAACCTATATTAGTCCACCAGTAATTCAATGTACCTATGTGACGACGCTCTGTATTCTAGCTTTCTTCTCTGTACACTTGCCTTCTAATGAGTATTATAATAAAACTGATTATTTTTAACAGATTATTATCACAATATTATTAGTATAAAGGAGAGTATTTCTGAGTTTGTATAATTAGAACAAACAATTATACAAAATCATAAACAATCCCCTTCATCACGATCAAAAGGCTGGACCAATTTTAATAGGTATGGAGGTAGCTAACACTCTGGATTAGCTTAGGCTACTTTTTATCCCGCAAAATGTAGTTGGTAACACCGCGGAGCAAAGCTTGCAAACAATAACTGTTTGCCTTAGTCACCTAATTTAGTTAATTTAGCTAATTTTGGTTTTAAAATATTTATGGAAGTCTGGAGACGGTTTAAATGGTGACAAGGTAATGTGAAGTTCGCTGGGTCAGCTAGTTATACTTAAATATTACCCAATACTAAATTACTTATTTAGGTAGGTTCCAGAGTATCCAACCGGATACTCTTGTATAATAATCCTATAAGGAAGAGTCTAGGAAGAGGCCTCATCTTTCAATAATTATGTTTATAGAAGAACGAAATAATCATCAATCGATAAGTTTAAGCATACCTAATAATTATTTTTTTACGGAACTTTTCATTGAGAGCAATACAATACAATATGTAAAACAAGGTTATCATTGAATCCTCACAATGTAACCATATTTGAATAATTTGATTAGGATGCAGCTAATGATTATACAGAAGCTTTATTCATGACATTGAATACAATATGAATGAACCAATTTAAATTCATTAACATTTTGAAAATATCCTCGGTCATTGTCCGTTCTTGGGCGTTTTTTGACAAACAAACAAATAATCTAAGTTGATAAAGGAAATTTAAAAAAGCGACTCTATAGCTCAGTTGGCAATTCTGCGCCTCGAATCAGTGAAGGTCGCGATCGTATCAATTTCTTTATCAATTTAGATGAAAGCTTAGCATGGCCAACAAGATAATAAAACCACCAAACATAAAAATAATGTCAGGTTTTCTAATTTTAATAAATGTCCATCACTTAGGTATAAAAATACTTTTTAATATACCCAAGTGATGCAAATCGTAATTAAAAATTGTGACCCTTCTTACGGTAAAAAGGAGCCTAGCAAATAATCGAAGTTTATTTAATTTCTAATTAAATTATTACTTAAAATTAATGTGGGTTAAGTAAATAACCTATTAGTAAAATATTTTTAATTAATGCCATTACTTACCAACATCTCTTCTTTGCGCATTGGCCAGTATAACCAGTGTCATCAGAAGCACACAGGGTACGTTACCAAAAATGTAATTCATTTTAATTAAATTAATCTATGCACTACCAAACTTAATTATTAAATTAACAGACAACACGTATCAAAACTAATTATCATTAACAATTTTCTTTCTAAATTAAGTATCTAAATAATTTTAAGTTAGTGTATTCGTAACTCGATACGATTTTCGCGCGAATTTCGGCAGCCGCAGAGGTGGGAGCGCGTGCGGCACAGGCTTTGGAAACTAAACTGAGTGGAGGCTGCGCCGGCGCAGGTGTGTAGAGAAAGAGGAGCGCATGGTCATCGTTGACCGACGCGGACCGGTCGATGGCACGGTCGAGACCGCCTGCTATCATCCGACACAACAGGTGATTACTATCGTTTGGGTATTCGCGGTATGCAGACGCGTGTATCTTAGCTTAGACAATTGAAGCGTAGAAATCGCGTACGTTTTGTAAGGACGTTGGGTAGGTACCAATTTTTTTTCTAACAGGTTATTTAATAGGTAGGTGTTATTTAATACATTATACAGATATTAATAACAAGTAGGAGCAGGGTAAAAAAAGTCAGTCTGCTTAGTTCTTTGGAAGCAACAAATTATTATGTACCTAGGTACCTACTATTTTTATAACTTAAGGAACAGGAAAATAGCATTATTTTAAATGCGTGATACTATCTCTTTTATTTTAATTGAACTGCAGTTTTAACGTCGCGGTCGCGACACAACGGTTAAGTGGTTTGACGGCTGCATCAGGGATGTAGGTTTGATTCCGAAACGGAACAAGTTAAAAATCCTTTTCATAAAATTACGCGCATTGATCAATTGATCATGACTGAGCATTCGTAGCTACATTTCATAGATAGGCCTAGACATTAGATTTGGGATTCGGGTTCCCCTCGTAAAGATAGGTATTAGCAAAAGCAGGTACGGGATAACGGGACGCGTAAAATAAACCACTTTAAAATGCGCTCCGAACTCCCTAAGTCCTCTCATAAGCTGGGGATCATTATAATGTAACGACAACTTAAGATAACAATATTATTACGTTCAATAATCAAATCAGCATCTCAAGAGTTCATAGAACTCCACTTAAGATCGATTTCGAACACGCTCGATAGGTTTTGTTAAACAAACTTTGTTATTACATTGAAATGGACTATATTACTATTGTGATAGAGTCTATAATTACTTTAATTAGGTACTTACACCATTCATAATATTGACTATAAGTAGGGTTTAGTAGATCCTAAACGTTTACCGTAAGAGTAAAATTAAATGGTCACGAATTAAATATTTATTGTATTATCAACTTGTGTTGTTAAAGACCGATGCATTCTTTACGCAACTAGGGCGATATCAAAAGGAGGGTAATGTGTTTCCCCGCACACGTATGTTCTTTTTATATTTGTACATAATACAATGTTCCAGTCTACTTAATTTTTAACAGAGATTTGGTTAGGCCGCTCGACGCTCTTGGATTTAATAAATGTCGTTTCAACAATTTTACGTAATCTACTAAGGTAATTGAAACTAAAGTTACCGCACCTACTTAGGATATGCTGCTTCTTGCTTTAGGATTTTAGTCATAATTCAAGTGACTTCTTTTACAACATTTTCTAATTATAGTGATGAAGTTAAAAATGGTCATCTGTTTCCAGTTGATTGTCAAAAACTCCACATCATATTGGCCAAATGTGAAATCATAGTCTACCGTACGTACCGTACTACACGTAAATTCACAATTTTGAGACTGTCATATATCTAAACTGTGATTCTGCCATCAATAGTCGATAGGAACAGACATGTGTAATGTCGATTTCTATTCATTGTTGTATTGTATGGCATGAGGTAGGTCGTCGGTACTCCTGTACCGCAAAGTTTTGACTTTCCGTTCCTTTATCAAGCTGTCACTACACTTACAGTCGTACATAGTGTGTACACACACAGTGTGTGTTACACACTCATTGACAATGGAATTGATTAATAGTTAGTCTATGTGATACAGTGATAACCGAGGGATATGACGGTTGGACTATCAAGTCAAAGGTCGCAAGTTCAAGCCCAGCACGCGCCAATATCCTTTCGAATTCATGAGCGTACTATAAATTAGTTTCAGTTGGTAAACACGGCGAAGAAAAACATGGTGAAAAACCGGCACACCTGAGATTTTTTAACGGTGTGTAAAGCCATATCATTTGAAGAAATGGTCTATGTTTTATTAAATATCTAATTAAATATAAATGTATAATAATGTATGCAGTTTAATAATGTATCCCCACTCAGTCACCACGCTATACAAATAGATAAATAAGTAAAGGTAATTTTTCAAAATATTTCTCTGTCACCAAAAAAACAATAACTATAATTTATTCTCTCTACTAGTACCTATGTGTACATGACAAGGCGTAAGGTATTATAATAATATAATTACTGTTCATTATGTTTTTGTTTTATGCACTGAGCGTGATGTCTGGGGTTCGACTCCCGGGTCGAAAAAACTGATATTAGATTTCTTAGTTGCTGTACGGAGTCTGTATTCGTTGTGGAAAATAAGCACTTTGTTAGATGTTTTTCCTAGACACAGAATGGTACAGATAATTAAAAATACATCAGAATAATTGTATCGTTCATAAAATTGTAATAACGTTATGACTGACACTATGTAATCTTATTTTTTTTGCGATAGTGAAAACTAAATAATTTCTAAACATAAAAGACAATATTAATTTAATATCTATACAATTGCACTGTTGTCGTAAAACAGAACGTAGCAGACAAGCTTTTTTTTCAGATCAATATGGCGGTAGTTAAACGTCAAATCCAAATGAACAGTGGTGTTGTGGTCCGTGGCGTTTATTTTGTGTTGTCGTGAACCATGGCTGGTTTTACGGAAAACGCGTTAGTTCGTAAGCTGCAAGAACTGAACTCAAGCCAGCAGAGTATTCAAACGTTATCGTTGTGGCTAATACATCACAGAAAACACCACGCTGTAGTCGTCAAAACTTGGTTTAAAGAAATTCTAAAAGGTAACCTCCAATTTCTTTTCGATTGTTATATCCAACAGGTTAAAAATATAAGTAGACGAACCTTATTTTTACTGTTTTCAAAATTAAATATTAGATTCTATAGGATAAAAATGTACATACAAAATGTCTCTTATTTGTTGTAATGTATCGACAATAGAATAATCTAGCAGTTCTAGCATCTATAGAGAAAAGATGCTAGTGATAAGCATTGTCATAAACTATTTAAAGAATACTGTTCACAGTATGTTAAGTCAAAGATTTAATACTGCATTTTTAATTTATTTATTTAATATCTTTGGAAAACTTACAGCTAAACAAACTGATTGTGTGAACTTAAGTGACATTTCTTATATTCTAATGCTATATAACTTGTCATGCTATTTTCAACATAGAGAAGAACATGGCTAGAAAGCTGCAGCTTCATGTTAACTGGACTTCATTTCTGTGCTTAGAAACTAGTTGCAATTACATACTACTATGCAGTGCTGTATGACTGCTTAGCAACTACTAAAGCTTATCATAAACAAATTATTTTAATGACAAGTTCTTTCTACATAGTCAATGGTCATAATGTTAGTTCCTGGGCAGGCATCATAAAAGAGCTAGGGTTTCATAAATAGTTTTATATTATTACTAGCTGACCCGGTGAACTACATTCCACTTTCTCACCATTTAAACCTGTCTTGGAGTTCGACAAATATTTCAAGACTAAAAATAGGTACCCAAATTGATTAATAAACAGCAATTTATTTTTTTATATGTTGGTAGATAGATATCATTTTATTATTAAATATTTATTAGGATTTTGTAGTAGTGATAAAATTTTAACTATATAAACCAATTGGAATGATATTTTTGTTTATAAATTTAGAGTCAATTTTAAGATAAGCTTAAAAAAGAGTTTTAATCTGGATTGAAACTTGAAAAATCATGGACACGAGCGGGACACTTTCACCGCACTGTGGCGCTGCTATGCAAAAAAATATACAAAAAGACATTTAAGAGTTTTAATGTTAATTTACTGAAAATAAATCCTAATTTTTTTTTTAAATCTTATCACTAGAAGCAATATAATATGCTCCAAGCAAGGAATTTAATATAATTCACTATGTATGTCCTAAGGCAATAAAACTTTTTTTAAACATGTTCTCTTCTTTCGTTTAATAGACCCTAGATAAAGATAAATCATACTTAAAATAAAGTAGATCGAGCTCTTAATCTACAGTAATTAGACAAATTATTGAAACATGTTAGTGTTGGAAATGTTATTGAGTAAGCAATCATCGTCTATTTCATATCTTATAAAAAATATATCAAATTACTATTGATTCAATTTTATTCACATTGTGCAAAGATAAGGAATTATACAAGCAGTATACCTCATAAAAAAAATTCAAACAACAGTTAGTCGTCTTTATTGAGATAATTTCTTTACAGCAAAAGATACAAAGCAGCTGACATTCATGTACTTAGCTAATGATGTAATACAGAATAGTAAAAAGAAGGGTCCGGAATATGGCAAGGAGTTTGGTGAGGTGCTGGTGGAATCATTCAAACACATGGCTAAGACTGGTATAACTCCCAAGACTAAACACTCCTTGCACAGAATACTCTCTATTTGGGAGGAGCGGGGAGTGTATGACTCACAGAAGATACAGGAGTTTAAGGAAGCTGGTAAGTTTACTTTTAATGCCATTACATTAGCCTATTGTAGTCAACTGCTGGACATAGGCCTCCCCTAGGGTATGCCACAAGGCCCTACCACTAGTAGTGGGGCCCGTTTCCTTTGGTTACTTGTCATGGAGGGTTTAGCCTATAGTCACCATACTGGCCAGGCAGGTTGGCAACCGCAGTGTGGTGAACGATGCCTACACAAGAACACTGCTACCACTACTTCGGGAAATATCCCTTAGTCGCCTCTTACGACCCCCACGGAAGCAAGGGCGATGGTTTATTCTAGGCCGGATACCACTCGGCACTTTTAATGCCTCATTGATATGTCTTATCGTAGTTTAGAGATGTGTGCAACTGTTGACAGAGTTCTGTGGAAGGTCTGTCTTGAAATATAGAAACAGGTATACAAGTTCTTGTATAGACACAATGCCACTAGACAACAGAATCATTTTGTAGTCATTTACATATTATTATTTCATCTAATTAAGGACCTTTACAGTCTAATTTTTATATGTAATAATATATTTCTTACATAATTCGATTTTTTACACATGTATCATGTATGAAAAAGATTGAGTATAATTTATTGATTCTTCTGTGTTGTACATTATATTTTTTGCCCAAAATTATAAACATAGGTAATTCACAAAAAATAAATCTTAAGTTATGTTTAAAATAAACAATACATTTTTTCTTACTTATCAACTTGTTTAAAGTTATTACACAACATATTTTGTTCTCCATAGAGAATACTACTATATTGTTTGGTTGTAAAGATGATGTGAAATAAACACATCGATTTTATTAATAGCTCTTAGCTCTTGTGACACAAGGAAAGAAAACATTTTGTTAGGTACCACTGCACTATTGTCTTGTTGTTATAGTGTCAACAAACAGTTATTATAAAATACAAAACATTGTGTTGTCCCCTGGCTAGAGTGGCAAAACTAGAGCCATAAGACTAACCATTGCCTATCAATGATTGATAACATGGCATGGGAATCTAAACATCAAACAGTTAAAATTAAGAATAGGTGCTAAATATTGATCAATTCCTTACATAATAGCTACCATTGTATTACAACACATTGTTTCAAAGTAATACACATTATATAACCTAGTGTAAGCCTAGGATTTGTTATCAGTGTGACAAATTGTAATTTAGCTGTTTGTATTTGATTTGTCCCAAGTATTATTTACGTGTTAGCTCATAAAAAGTCGATAATTTAACCAATTTCATTGTAAATTGCTAAATAATCGGGGGTTTGATTTAAAAGCTAGATTTAAATTATGATAAGAGTACAGTTGCCTTGATTGGATGACTAGGAAAATACCTGTAATATAAATGTGTGGACGCCACTCGCTTCCTTGGAGCATGTATGTTCCAAGTATTGATAATGTCAACAGTAACAATTGTATGGATAGATAAAACATTTCAACAGTTCCACATGCGTAATATGAGATCCGTAATATTATTTTATTTATTTGTGTTATATCATACGCAATACTTAATAGCAAGGTATTATCAATAAATTACTGTCTTGTGACATAAAAAAGTGGCTATTTTACGAATAAGGACATATACCTATTCAATACTTTTAAAATCTTAACCTTCCAGCGGTCCACTGCTCATGAGGTTTGAGATTCCGCAACTTTACCAGTGTCGAAACAAATGATCTAAAGAAATTCACAGGTCCGATACTTAGTTGTTTTATTGAAAATTGTCTAGTACACGACTAGTCGCGCGGGGATTCTGAGACTACGAACAAATAATGAAGTACGTGCTCTTGCGACGAATGTCATAAGGCTACTCAGGACTAGTCCCTTATACCCTCGAGGATATCGTGTATTGTACTATTGTTTATGTTAAATTACTAAAATAAGCTCGCTGCGGTCTCAGAGACCGCGCGCGACCGCTGGAAGGTTAATAGGGTACAAGAATTATCTTGACATCCACTTAGTACCAAGACATTTATTTTTACACTACAGTGCTGTATACAATTCACATTACAGTGGATCCAAGCGATGCACTTCCAAAAAAGGTGAACAAGCGCAAGTCCTCGGACGTGGAGGCTATTAAAGATAAAGAGCCAGAAAAGAAGGCGAAAATTGAGGCGAGGGCGAAGCAGGAGCGTCGCCGTAGCGAGACCAAGGAGGTCGACGGCCATCTGGAGACGCACACCACACTCAGCCCCAAAACCCCGCCTGGAGACCCGCCTGAGCCGGAGGAGCTAGTTAAGGTAAAAGATATATTCTTTACTAAGGCAAAAGATATGATCTGTACCCGCGTTGGACAACGTTATTGGGTATTTCCATTACGTAATTCTCAACGTAGTACGGAGTTTGGATTTGTGCGCGGTTAATGACGATAAGGTTGCCTCCTTTTACATCGGAACCTATAATAGGGATGTACTTAACGTCTCTGCCTACCCCTTCGGGGAATACAGCTGTGATGTTATGTTATAGTTCTCGTCATTATTCTATATTGGATTCAGCCCGCGACGTCGTCTGCGTGGGGAATTTAGTCGAGTCTTCTCCGGGTAAAAAGTAGCGTCAATCAAGCTTACTCCATATCAAATTTCATTAATCTATACAGTGGTTTAGACATGACATTCATTCTAAAGGCAGGGCGGCGTTTGTTCAGTGGAAGTCTTCCGGCTGATGATAATGGCATTTATTCCTGTGACGTCACATTTTCTCTCCGATCCGATTTTAGAAACGAGAAGATGCTAGTTCTCGTTCCCTCTCGCTCTCTAGAGAGATCACAAGTAGGAGAAAGAGATCTCTCATCCCTACCTGCAATTCTAATTCCATCCTGTTTCTCTTTCTGTTTTAATATTTTTCAATCCACTTTGATGACTATATTGAAATCCACGTTAGTCTTAATGTTAGACGTACGTTTATTATGTTTAATACCTACGTGGCAAATTTGGTATTACGATGGCCACTCAATGCTGACTTACAATAAACTGCAAATAAATCTGTGTGTACACTTCTGATAAAAAGGAACACGTTCTGTATTCTGCAGACGTGATTGTAGGCATTATGAATAAGTTATTAAAATGATTGGTGCTTGCAGTCATCAAGTAAGGCGATTTTTAAGCCAACGCAGACCGGGACATAAATTGCTGTGCCTAAAAATGTTGCTTATGCTAAAAATGCTATTTATGTCGTATTTCTATAACAATACATTTGAATGTCCATTGGTAGAAATTTATATCCCTGGGCATGCCGTTCCTCTCTGCATTTATTCTCCGTACTAGACCTTGTTGATAGCGTGTTCAAGTATAATAAACAGGTTGTTTTATTTCCAGGCCCTGTTAGAGTTAGAATCAAGCGCTTCCAGCGACGAGGCCGTGAGGGAGCGGATCGCTTCACTACCGCCCGAAGTGTCCGAAGTCCAATTATTGTCTAAGTTAGAAGGTAAAATGACACCATATCACCGCATTAACTTTGTTATTACCCTTGTGACGCGTCTAAGGTACATGTTCATATTTCTGAAATACTTGGAAAAACTGAAAAATCAATAAAGGTGACCTCTTGTGCATTTGTTTCATTTCTCTCACTGATCAATGTGACATTGTTTACTCAACTGCTCAACTTTTCAATTGTTCATTATGTTAATGACAACATTGTGTTAATGTCTACTCTCGACTTAGTTATTAGATTCATTTTCTCATTACTTTTAATTATATTATGTAAGCATTGACTGTGATCAAGTAGTACTTTAATTTTATTACCTATTTTATTCACCACTGAATATTACTGTTATGTGAAATGTGTAAACAGTATTTTAAACTGAATTATCATTGTGATTTTAGTTAATAAAATTGTAATTCCTTTGACGAATATAAATAAAGAATATTGTTGACATGCTTTGTGTATTTCACTTATTCACTTATTGCCCAAATTGGTTAGGTACTAATGTAAATTAACAAAGATATCACTAACAAATGAGTTTGGACAAGTTTGATTTATTATTTTATAGTAGAGCCATACATATTTTGAGGGTTAAGTATAAAAAAGTTGCTATGTAAATGTAAGGTATAAGAGTGGTAGTTAGTTCTGTAAACAATTGTACCACTGTCAATGCAAAGATTTAACTAATTAAATATTTATACATTTTACTATCTTAAAATTATACTTATCCAAATCCTAGTCTAGCAGTCCAATACCTTGCACAAAGGTCACACAACTAAATCAAAAGTCAGATAGTCACATCATATATATAAAAAAAACTTTTTTGTAAATATGTAACCAATGGAGTTCATTAATTATTAGTTTACTATTCACTATAAATACCCTTCAATATTTTTTTTATAATCTATTGCTCAAATGTAGAAAATGTACGTGGAACTATCTTATTTTTCTATTATGTATGTTATATCACTTGTATACAAAAAAAAAATATAATAGCAATTCAACACACAATGTTAACGAAATGTTTTGAGTAGCGATTAAGCAACTACTTAAAATAGATCTAGTTAGCAATATCATAATGAGTAGTTAATTACACCGTCAATTAGGCTGATCGTCATACAGGATTCTATGTAACCAAAATATGACGTCGGATCTTGATATCAATTGATACTCATCTAAATTGCAATTGGAACATTCCTTTGACTTCTCTGTGTAGTAAATAAATATTTATTATTATAGATAAGGAGTCGGCCTTAAGTCTGAGCGCAGTGGTGAACTCCGCGGTGGAGTTGCTGGCGGAGTACAACCTGAGGCTGAGCGAGGAGCTAGAGAAGAGACGCAAGGTGGCCGCCATGCTGAGAGACTTCGCGCAGGCGCAGCGGGACCTGGCCAAGCAGGCCGAGACTAGGCTAGAGGTATGTCGACTTCTAAAGGGCAACGCAGACCGGGACGGCATGGCAAGAGATTTTCATTTCTACCAATGGACATTCACACGTATTGTTATAGGAGTACGACATAAATTGCTATGCTTTAAAACGATGTCGTGACATCCCGTCGCGGGATGTCATCGGGCACAATTCTAAATTATTCTTTGGGTAATACTTGGCTGAATTCGATACCGCAATAACGATCTTGAAAAAAAAACATAGCTGGTCTCTTTATTTCCAAGTTTTTCTCTTGGTTTACCACTCTCCACCCTTTACCGAATCCTAGTTACAACTGGAATAAAATGTAATGCATAGACATTTTATTGTATTGAAAAATATTCATAAATATTTACACAGATGTACACTATCCATGCCAAAGGAGGCGGGCGTTAAGTTGATGGTTGATAAGGATAATTGGAAGGCTGGCCCTGGCCCTGCAGTAGGCAAAAAATAAAGTCGTATCTACATTTCTCATTACAATGCATAATTTACTTACTAACCATAAATTTCCAGGAGTACAACATAAAACTACAGAAGATATACGCGGTGAAGGCAGAAGTGAAGTCGCACATAGAGAACTTGCCGGACGTGTCGCGCCTGCCGGACGTGACGGGCGGGCTCGCGCCGCTGCCCTCCGCCGGCGACCTGTTCAGCGTGTGACACGCCCGCAGCGCATGCGCACCGTCCGCACACACACATACACTGTGACGTCATCACACTAAGCTGCACCACGTGATCGTTCACTCGTTCTGGAGACAAATGTCAGAATATGACAGTATAATTGCTACAAAGTATTTGGGGATTTCAGTCATTCTGGACACGGCTTTAGAATTAAAATTTAAGCTGAATAAACTAAATACGGTACAATTGACAAAGTAATACATTATAATTGTTAAACAGATATTGCACCGACAAAAATAGGCATCGCCCCTTTGTAAGCTGTATAATGTGCTAAAATCCATTGATTTAATTTTTTTTCAATTTTCATACAAGTAATATGAAAGTTGAAAAAATATCTTACATCATTTTTTTCTTTTCAAGTATAATTTATATATATATTAAATACCCAAATATTTTGACATAATTATCTACCCTATTTTCAAGTAGCAATATTGTTAAGACATATTTAATTTCATTGTATAAATCTTATCTATAGCTACTGCTTCATCTGTATGAAGCTCTAGAACGGCTGAACATTACAGGTACAATTCACGTTTAAGACTGGAAGCTTAGGACCATAAGGAATTAATATGCGTTTACTTTAAAACACGCTAGATCGGCCGCCACAGAGTACTGAACTCGTGGAGTGCTACAAACATTCTTGTGACCACAGATTAGTGTAACAAATGGAGCAATAACATTAATTTTAAAAGTAGCTACGCTAAATTTACCTGTTATATAAGCTCAATTGTTATAACCGAGTTTATTTGCTCAGACTGACATTACGTATTACGTACACGATAGTATAATACACGAATGCGCTATTAGTATGTTTCGGAACGTATAAAACTGCGACCTATTGTTATAAAATGTATCATTTCGATTGAAGTCAGGGATCGAAATATTAACAGCCCCTAGGCAAAACGATTGACGAATAGAAATCGATCAGATTGACATTTGGATGGTGTAATGTTTCGACAATGTTATCGATGACATACAAACCTATATATTTTTGATTCTATTATATTTCTATTCGTCAGGCTTTGCCACGTGTCTAGGGTACCGCGGTACGGATAAACGTGTAAAGCTTAAGTCTGATGCCAATATAAATGTGGTGCGACTCGGATGTATGTTAATGCTAGTAAGTAGATTTTCGTAAAGCTATCAAAAACATAATTTTGTTAGTTTTTTATGCTCTTTTGGCCACTTTCATTACACTCCGAGTCGCACTATACGTCACAGAGTTCCTAAACAAAGTCAGGTGTATCTAAACAACCATAGTATTGGTTTAAAAATGGATAGAATAGTGTTTGTGTTTCCAAAAATAGCCAATCGGGAACCGACGTGTGATATTGAAGTGTATGGTCTTGTGTTTGCCAGGGTATAGTGCATATCACCCGGGTAAAGTGCACATCACCCGGGTAATGACTGCGTTTTTATTTGACAATATTGTGGATAGGATTAATTATACGTATTTATTTAAACACGTAGACTTAATTGTTGTACTAGACTCAAGTACTTACAGCAATAGACTAATGACTTATAGAGCGGGTGCTAGAGAGAGTTGAAGTGTGCACAATATGAGGATTGTATTCTGTCAATTGGTTTAAACTCAGACGACGACGACCTCATTGGCGCAGTAGCTAAGCTATTGGATTGCTGCGCTAAGGGTTGTGGGTCCGATTCCCGCTAGAGACAAAAATGTGTGTGATCCGCAGATGTTTGTCTCGAGTCTGGGTATATGGTATTTCATGTTTGTGGAACGCTCCCACAGTATAGGGGAAGTTCCTAGTGTGGGGTGACGTATTTTTTTAAAGAAAAAAGGGACGCTTGCAGATTAAGATTCTAGATGTTGCCGGTAACAATGTTGCTCTAATTTTTTTACTCCAAGAAGATTCCTAAGGAAATATCAAGTACATCGATTGAATAAATGCTTTGGAGTCATTTTAATCATTGTTTTAGTAAAAGGATTCTTAAATTAATTTAGTAATGAAAAACATGTAAGAAAAAGGATTTTTACAGAATGAAGTCCCCCATATTTTGCATACCTTTGGCGCCTGCTCTAATACTAATTACCGGACGGTATTACGCGTTTGACGGATACAAGAAAACTTAGGTTACAATAATGCATTATCATACACTTCGTATAATTAAATTATAATCGAAGTTCGCCTTAGTTTAATTCAAGCCTTGTACCTTTTAATACTAAATATCAATATGCTATAAAGACAAGCAATCTTAATGTATAACAGTGGATAGTGTAATAATTCTAGTGGTTTTAATATTTATTTGAAAAGTCCAGTTCATTTTACTATTCCTTACGAGTAAGGTATGTTCTATATTTCCGTATATTAAAAATATAAGGGCTGACATGTACAGAACAGATCTACACAACCAACTTATTTTTTTGTGTGGACTTTGTTCTCTACATGTGTGATATAATAACGTTCAAGTTTAGGTATATGTTATTTAATGTGTACGTCATTGTAACATAGATCGGATGCGTCAGCCATCTGACAGCATCATAGTTCTCACCACCGAATACGTTCGCGATATGTTTATATATATTATAGCACGTATGTTTCAGTCCTACAAGCCACATCTAGTATTAAAACATCGATCTAGATGTGTTAGTACAGGATGTACTTAATAAAATCTTGGCGATTTTCATATTATGTATATATTTATGTAGTTCGATGTTGCTTGATGAATATTTTTCTACCTATATACTTCAGATTTTTCAATGTTATTTGTTTTCACTATTTGGTCAATCGGCAAAGGTTAATGATTAAATCCATACAGCCTTCTTACCGTGAACTCTTTAAGCAAGTTAGTTTACGTTGTGGAAGCGAGAGGCCGCATTTCAGTGCACGTAGCGGCGTCTCGCTTACACATATTAAACTCCCCTGCTTTAAGAATTCAGGTATGAATAAAAAGTTTTCTAATTGAGCTAAAAATTGTATTTGCCACATTTCAAGTTCGTTCTAGTATGGTGGATGGTATTTTAGATAGCTAGGTATACAGGAGACGACGAGTTTTGAAAATAGGTATTTAACTCGTTTATCATCAGTTGTAAGATATCTTAATGTAATAGGTTTAAAATATATCTCGAAATATTTCTGAAGAAATCACCAATGATTAATTCTTCAATGCACATTGTAATATTACCAATGATCGTGAAATGTGGCCTTTATTACTATAGCTATAAAGTTCAATGTATAAGCAATATCGCCTTTGTTATGTTTGAAATTGTGAGTTAGATTAAGTCTGAATACTTAGACTTCCTATCCTACATCAACATTATTTTTTATACACAAACGTACTTCCATAAACCAACGATGTATGTATTTATCAATTTATGTATTTTCATTATTCTCTTATATAGTCGTTGGTACTGCAGTCTTCCGTAACTTTTCGACATATTTCTGCGCATAGACTTAACGATTGACAGCCATTGTTTGGTAAACAAGTACACACTTAATCATATGACTTGTGTTGGGAATGTTCACTTTTAGCATTAAATAATAATTTCTGGTTATAATAAGGCTCTGAAAATGATAAATCTATGACACATTTAGGTTGCGTTGAGATACTAGCAAGCAGAAAGTTATTTTAGGAGAAAATAATCTTGAGATTATTATTTTTGTACTCACTCTACTATTCTACTCCAGACTACTACCTCCTAGCTTCTCTCTCTCTCTTAATTGCAGGTTGTATAAAGTTTATTTCACCATCATCAGCCGGAAGACGTCCACTGTTAAACAAAGTCCTCCCCCTTAGAACGCCATGGCCACAATGAACGACAACTTGCTATTTGCACCAAGTTTATCTCAACGTTGCCTAAATATATATTTAATGTATATTTCTAGATGTATATCTTCAGAATTTTGACAAAACATGTTATATAATTTAATATAAGTGCTTTGGTTGTTAAACTTTTGTGATTATTTTGTCAACTTCGGTTATAAATTCACGGTTTTATCACGTTTGTAAACCAAATAATAGCGTAATTTGGTGCGATTAGTTAATTTTTAGCTACCACGAATCCACTATGTAAAGCTAGATATTATTGACATAAATGAATTATAGAATTTGTTATATTAACAATATTAATCTTTTATTTATCCAACCGGCATCCATGTCCTACTACATTTTTGCTATACACCATTCGGCAGTGGCTAAACGATTGGATTGCTGTGCTAAGTTCAATTCTCGCACGGGACAAAAAATTGCGTTATCCGCAGATATTTGAACCGAGTCTAGGTGCTTGTGTATGTAATATTTCATGTGTGGAACGCACCCATGATACTGGAGAAATTCCTAGTGTGGGGCGAGGTTATTATAGAAGAAAAAGAAACACTCCACACTTTATGCTAATAGTTTTAAAGTTTATTTTCGAGTGTTTTAAAAAGTCCTCTCTGAGCTCTTCTCGGTCTGAGCTGACCTTAAACAGCAGGCACGTGACGATGCACTAATGTCCGTCATACAGAATTGGCCGTTCTGCGTGAGTATGCGGTGACCCTAACGAAAATGCTATTTTTGCTATGTGCGTGGTCTTATCTACAATACGGATATTTTCTCTTACACTTAGGAGACCTCACGCTTATAACGTGTCCCATAGATTGCCAAGTCCACACAATAAATTATTTTGTACTTTGAAATTAAAGCCTAAACATTCTCAAAAATAAATATCTACTCTTTGATGGCATAGAAAAAACATCTTCAGTCTATAACTTGATAATACATTTTGACACGTGTTTATCATATGGCATTAGAAATATTTTTGAAAACTATTAATTATTTAGATATAATTTCATATTGAAAATGAGTGAAAGTTTGGTGTGTATTGTAATAGTGCTGAATACAAAATTAAATTCATTAGTGTTTAGAAATTAATGATCAATTTTATTTCAGAGCACTCGAACGAAAACATTGTCGGAATCTATTGAAACTGAGTCTACTGACAGTCCACTGGTATTTATTGATTTTTACATTATAAAGAGCCCAAAACACGATATCATTTACATATTTGTGAAGCTACAAGTGTGTATCTTTACTGAAAGTTTAACAATAAGTACTTAGGTACTTGTAAAAGCTAAAAGTGATCAGTGTTCGTTCTTTCACTAAAAAGGAGGCAAAAGCAGGAGCATACAAATTCGGTACATATGATAACCACTAGGCCACTACGACTCCTAAGGTAGATATTATATATAATTGGTCTAGACAAATATCACTCATTCTCTCCATCTTTTTACTTGTTCCCAGTTCTACGACCGATGGACGAACAACATAAGTTACCGTCAGCTAGTGATCTCCTCGTGCATCGGTATCTTCCAACTATGGTGGCACCCTTATCTATACGACTTCCAGAAACTCCTCCCGTTCTTATTCCTCTACAACGTGTTCAGCATTGTGATCGGCTACCCGTTGTTCTACCTAGAGCTAGCGTTAGGAGTCGTCACGAAGAAGGGTGTGCTCAACTGTTGGGATTTAGCGCCAATGGTAGAGGTGGGTATACATTTTTGCTTTACCTTTTCTTGTACTCGTCATGAGGCGGCAGGCGCCTATAATACATCAGCCCCCTTACCATATTGGTGATCATTCGTTATAAAACCGAGACGCAGTTACCTGCAGTGTAGTGTGGCGTCTCGCTTCCACAACAGAAACTGTCCTGCTTTAAGAGTTCATGGTAAGCAGGCAGGTCGTATTATAAAGATCCGACAGGGTTCTGCCTTGGGCGCACCGTTAGTTCATAGTACTTACCTATCTTCGCTCAAGGATCCTTTTCAATGCCCCAATTCTTGCCCTGTGTCACTGGGAGAGCTGAACAGTAGCATTTATGGTGTGCTCGCTGCGTGGCACTCTCTGTGGCAGCGTTGAGTACCTTCCTACTGTTAAGCTAGTCTAGGATTTACTATGATAACTTTCATGGGAGTTATTACGCGGCGGGGTCACGAGCCAAACAGTACTATACCAGGTCAATAGTTTGGCTCGCGACCCCGCCGCGTCCCCTGCTAATGAATAAGCACTACATTAGAGTCCGAAACTAGTCGGGCATACCCGAATATTACATACATACATACGTAGGTAAAGTCACGCCTATTTCCCTGAGGGGTAGGCAGAGACCACGGATTTCCATATATTGACGTGAGTAAAACCTATTATATTCTGATTTTTATGTTGGTTACAGGTTTAGGTTTCGCAATGCTCTCAGTGTGTATGTTCAGCGCGCTGGCAGCCGGCGCTGTCGGCGCATGGTGTCTAGCGCTCACAGTGCACTCTATACACACGTTCCTACCGTGGCTGCACTGTGCGGCTGCAGCCCGCCCGCCCTGCGCCGCAAGACATCGGCCGTTGCCTGCGGGCAGCGAGACTCCTGCGCAGTCGTTCTTTTTGTAAGTGTTGAGAATAGTGCAGTGAATAAAATAGAGGTAGAAATCTTGCAAAGTGTGCTGCTAGGGCACAATAGAGAGGAAAAAGGATTGATATTATTTTTGTAATTTATTGTGCTATTGTTCCAGCAACTTCGTGTTGGACTTGAAACGTGACGGGCTGGAGGGAGGCCTAGGTAATATGGTTTGGGAGCTCGCCATCTACTACGTCATATGCTGGGTCCTCGTGTACTTTATAGTCATCAAACGTATGTATAGCTACTCCAAGGTAAGTCTGACTTCATTATCAGTACCTTTTTACACACGCATAGCCGTAGTTTTTCTATATGCGATTAATTTACTATTAGATTACTTACTTAGGTACCTTTATACCCATACTTTTTGAACTTTATATAGGATTTATGGTTAAGGATAGATTTTTACCGGAATGAGTACCTATTCAAAAAAAAAGTAGTTTCACACATTATTCTTTTATGTACTAGGTAAGTAGCTAAGTGTTGGTAAGTTAAGGTTTTAGCAGAAGTAATGTTTCTTGCTATTTCCAGCTGGTGTTGTTTAAAGACGTGTTGACATACTTCGTGTTGGTGTGCGTGGCGGTGGGCGCCATGCGGCTCGAGGGCGCGGGCCGGATGTTCAACGAGTGCAACTGGGGCGTGCTGCTTGAAGGCTTGCAGGTTTGACTGCCATCGTATAGATCCTATCTGTCTCTTCTCTTTGATCTCACTGTCAAACAGTATGTACTGTTACCTTTTAAAAACTAAAATAAAAAATATTAAAGAACAGCTCTTTCTGACCCATTGGGGATTGTACCTATGCGAGACTGTATAATATCTAAATAGGAAAGAAAGAAACATTTGATGCCTACATTATATCCTAGGTATAAGAATACAGGCAAAAGATGGATGGTTAATAATCGGCAAAACTTAAAAAAAATAATTAAGCGATACCTACTTGACAAGACGACGGAAGGATATCAATAAATAAAAATAAAACATTTCCTATCTTAGATGTGGCGTGAAGCTTTAGAATACTCGCTGATGGAGATGACAGTGTGCCAGGGGTCGCTGGTGATGCTGGGCTCGTACTGCCCGCAGTCCCCGCACCGGCTGGGCTCCACTGCCATGCTGGCCTTCGCCGTGTCCAAGACCAGCTGCATGACCGCCGCATTGGTACTGGGGGCCGCGCACGGCGCCCTGTTTAAGGATTATGAAAATGCTACTAATATTTGGCCAGGTAACTTGGAACTGTTTAACCTTGAGGTTAGGATTTATATTCGTTTTTTTTATCTAACTCATATTTGTTTTGGTAAGTCAATATAGAAACTTTTGGCTAACCAAACAATACTTCGTAAAGTTTTGTATAAAGCAGATTTAGGTTTGAGAGATGCACTTCAAAATAAATTTATCGAGAAGTACCTACAGTAAGAATACTTATTGTGTCTTTTGATATTTATTTGGTTGGTTTTAGTTTGGGTTCTTCTTGGTTAGCCAAAAGTTTCTAGTGTTGTCTAACCAGAACATATACTTAAGATCTAAGTGAAATTGATTTAATTGTCAACGTTGCCTTACGCATAAAATCACGCCTGTATTCCCAAAGGGGTTACCAGAGGTGTATATACCCAAGTTTAACCAGTTAAGTAAGTTACAGGTCCCAATGGACCACTAAATCAACGAGGCAGATAGGTACCTAATGCATTTGTTACCATATCGTAATATCGAATGACTTTTCCCCTGTTTTACATAGTAGGTTAGGTACCTATAGGTTTTGCCTAGGTGTGTACGTATGTTAAACAACCAAGTACCTACAAATAGCGTACCTACCTATGTTTCAGGATCGTCGTCTGGTATGATCCTTTGGGCCGACTTCGTGGCTAGGATACCCGGCAGCCAGTTCTGGTCTGCTCTTATATTCTTCACACTGTTCGTATTGTCACTGACTACTGCGGTAAGTCTACACTTCTTTATTCATAATGTAGTTAGGGTAGTTTCAAGGAATAGTGTCTCATAACGCGCGTATTCCAAGCATGGTACGGCAGAGGTAGCTATAGTTATATTTTATGATCTATTTTGCATATATGACGATATGACTGACGCAGTAGCTAAGTTAAAGACTGCTGCGCCAAGGGTTGCAGGTTCGATTCCCGCACATTTGTGCGATCCACAGAATATGTTTGTCCCGAGCCTGGGTGTTTGTGTATTTGATGTTTCATGTTTGTAAAACGCACCCACGACACAGGAGAAAGTCCTAGTGTGGGGCGAGGTTTTTTTAATATACATAATCCGTAACCCATGTTTATCTTACTGGGATAAATTCAATTGTTTGTGTATTTGCAGGCACTACTAGTTCAGACAGTGATGTCTACATTCACCGGGCGATCAATCAGGAAGATCACGTGGGCTTTCCTTATACTCATATGCATACTGTTTTGTCTAATAGGCGTTATCACACTGTGCACGCAGGTAATAATGTAACATGTATTTATTAGCACTGAAGCTATTATCAGTTATCACTTACCTTGAATCCTGTACCATGATTTTTATATAAGTTACTACTTTTGCGTAAAGCGTTTACCTATAGAATCTAGTAAAAATAACCATGTATGTAATATTATTTATTGTGTTAGTCGTAAAGTCCAGTGTCGTGAACTTTACAGGCGCAATCCATTCCTCGTGTAGATTAGGTGAAATATACAAGGGCAATTATTTCCAGTGGGTACAGACTACTAGAGATACTTGAACTTTCGTAGGCCAGCTGAAAAGCTCAGCTAGATACATATTTAAGAATATAAAATTCTCATTTTGTAGGGTGGTTTATACATAATGAACTTCCTGATGAACTGGCCCGCGTCAAAGCCTCGTGTACCGATCGCGGCGGTGGTGGCCACGGTCATCACCTACGTCTACGGCCAGACCACGTTCTGTGAAGACGTGTACTTCGCGGTAGGAGAGTACCCCAGTGTGTTTATGAGGGTGTGCTGGGCGCTCTCACCGGCAGTTATGATGGTAAGGCAACTGACTTTAAATTTGGTACTTTCTTGAGTCCTTTGAAAACTCTTTTGTGTTTCGTTATGAGCACTTAGTTCGCGGCTGTTACATAGAGTTACAGCGCAGCCCTATTTTTTACTTCCTGGTAAAGATTTCAGCGCGTAGGTTATTAAAAAAATGCCGATCATGATGATGCTGATTTATAATCAACTTTGACAATAAACAGTTCTCGTTTCAAATGATTGAACACGACCTCTCTTTAGTATTTGCGATATCAACCATTACGTAAAAAAGGTAGGTTATTCTTTTCTCAGTGTTTGATTTGTGTAAAATAGTTCTGTTCTGTCCGCAGTGTATATTCGCGGGCGGCCCGGGCTCGTGGTCGGCCAGCGAGGCCTTGGCGGGCTGGCTGCTCGTAGGTGTCGCGGTGCTACCTATAGCAGTCGTCATGATGTTCTACGGGATCTTTAAATGCAGAGTCAGAGTAAATATGCACTGCACTTAACATTTGTAATACATTCCTTTTCTGTGTACAGTTTAGAGCGTCCGTTCTGCACATGGATCCAAGCGACAATTGACTGAGAACATTATTTATGAGGCGATTTTGAACGACCTATTTTGATCCTGTAGTATTTCACTTTACACAGAAAATATTTTTAGAAACTTCAAATATTTGCTTAAGAATTCCTCCTTTAATTTGTTTTAAGAACATTTTTTTTCTTTCAGAACATCGTTCGAGACGAAAAATGATTATTGTGAAAACAAAAAATAGGGTTGAATGTTAATTTCTCAATTGTATCGTGATAAATAACACAATTAAATCAGAATGACATCTTATTTTATTCACAAAATTTTTCATAACACCAATTGTTACCAAAATAAAGGATTATTTTATAATTAGTCATACACACATATCCACATAACAACTTAGAAAGCTGATCATAATAAATAATGCACGGTGTTTAAACATTTTCTTTTTTTTTTTTTGTCTTTTTTTAAAAGTGCACACTATCTATTATGATCAACAGGAGTATTTTTTACACAATATTTTAATTCAGTTGTTTGTTAAATAAAAACGTTAAATCAGCTTCGCTTGATTGGGAAAAAAACACTCCTTCTATTAATACAGCCTTGGATCTTATCTCTAAAATTAACCGTAACTTAAATAATGAACTTCTCATATAAAAATAATAATGATAAGCATTACTAGATACATCTTTTTAAAAGTTTTATAATCTAAGTAGATAGACCGCCAAAGTGTTCATTGTAATGTTACTCAGATTCTATCATATTCGTTTTATACAGACTATTGCTTTGTGTTCAAACAAGTAAATAAATTTATGGCGACGGTAACAATAGAGGTTTTGCATCAATAAATATAATATGCATTGCACCAAAAGATAGCCGTAGTAATCTGATGGGGACTAGATGGGTAGTTTCAAAACAAAATTAAACTTGTTCACGACTTATACGATATACATATAACAAAAAAATATTTGGTTTCAATATAATTTAGAATCACGAAGATTTGGACCGAACATTCTCGAAAATACTAATCACTTGGCATTTTTGGCGTAACTATAGACCAAGCTGGCTGAACTCATAACACAGTATTCACTGGTAAGACTAAAGTCTAGTTCAAAATATGTACGCACGGGACCATTATTATGAATTCAGTCCGCTGTAAGTAATATAACAAGTTACGCCAATCTATATTCTATAGTAACACTATTCTATTATACACTCATTATTATTTTGTTAGACGATGCTTTGCTGTTTGCAAGTGACACTGGAAATAATCTTAATACATACATTCTAGGCCTAGTTTGAATGAATTCAAATGAAATATTCGCGCTTTCAATTAATTTTCATTTAAGTGAAGATGCAATTTAAAACAATTGATTAAAATGTATTTAAAGCCTAACACCACATATTCTAATGATGATATATAACACTGAAAGTATACAAAATGCTCTTGTAACATTTACAAACCGAAAACCATTGTTATTATCAATATTAAGCAATGACCAGTTTAAAAAAGTATAGGTCGTCATATGACATTGCGGATTATTCGACCGCTTTTCACTGTAATAATTTGAAAAACAATTCATGGAATACAATACTTATTTATTCTAGTTCCGATATAGAGCGATAATTTCAAGATATTAAGGCAAATGAGATTTAAGTATTTGATAAACATTTTAAAGTAACGATAAAATGTATTTGTTTTTTATTCTAATTGTAGCAAGTCATTTCTGTGAATTTATTGAAAACGCGAATTGATCATAGACAGTTGAGGTACCATGGATAAACCCCAAAGATTGTTTTGTGCTACATATACAGAGAGCGGAACTTTATACATTTATACTTTAATATAATGTTTAAATAGACACTAAAACTCTTATTTAAAACGAGTGATAAGCTCTCGTAGTTCATTGAAGCATTATGTAGATATATATGCCTCAAGATTATTTTGTTGACTAATTAATTTTCGTCTGAGAAACATCAAAGATAACTACAATATTCACGACCCAGAGCTCAATCATTCCGGTTCAGGAATGAATGAATTAAAATTAATGGATGTCGTAAAAAATAACTTTAGCGAGAACATAATATAAATTAGTCTGCTCTCCGCTGTAAATAAAACTAGTTAAAAAGTAGTTTGATTTCGCTCATAACTATTTTGATCTGACATTATAAACTATAATCAGGAACGTTCACAAATTGATTAATTATATTCTTTAAATTAATATACATAATGCAACAATTTAAAATTCTATCATTGATACTGATTATTATATTATTGTAATGTTGTATTCTGCTTGTGATTCGTGCAATTGATATTAAAATGTACATGAACATGTGGCTATTCTTGTTTGTAACACTTACTGACGGCTACGTCACAGCCAACTAGGTGATCCAGTAAAAAGGTATAAACGTCAGCTAGCTAACATACACTATGTATGTCGTGATCATACATCACAATTGACAAATATATATCTACTCAAATAAGTTTTGATTGCTTATCAATTAATCTGAATCTATACAGTGTGCTCAACTAAGATGCGATACTATACGAGGTTGGTTACTCCATATAAATTAAGTTAGTTATCATTCAATAAATACGCAACACAGACACTTAACTAAAAGGCAGCGTTTGTTACTATAAAATCTTACTAGCTATGTGTGCTCGTGTTCACATCGTAATAAAACATAAATAACATACATTCGGGGACCCTGCGCTCAGTCTTACGCATACAAGACTCCACCAAAGACACTGGAGGACATGCTAGTACGTACCATTTTACGTTAAGGCTACAATGTAATACACCCAAGTCTAGTTACAAGCCTTTCAGTATGTTACAGGTATTACTAGCTAACAGCTAAATTAATATAATCTAACAAAAATCTACAATGATGCCTCCAACGTAAACTTCCGGAGTTTCAATGTACTGTTTGACATTATTTCTATTCCGCACCTCCAAACAGAAACTAAACTGAATCATACAAACATAGTAAAAAGCACTAACTCCAGCAATACTTCACTATCGATAAATAAATATCGCGAAACGATAGGAACAGATTATTAAAAACTAATAGAAAATAATATTAACTTGTGCAAGTAAAATGCTGTGGGACCGTAGACCTACAATTACGCGGGTCATCGAGATGAGCTACTGATTATATTACCCTAATAAAATAGATGAATAAATTCGTGTTATTCTTATGAAACATTTTATGAAATCGTTATGTACAATTGCAAGCAGCTGCATCAATATCTTATATTTCGTGCTTCACGCAATAAATGCTAACAAGAGTGGGCTAAGGAGTTTGTTGCAACATGAATCAAGATGTTGCCTTACAAGAAAGCTGCGTAGTTTTATTCTGTTGCGTGACGGCCTTATGAAGCATATATATTTTATCGTCACGTGTATTCAAAATACAGCAAATGAAATTCAATAAAAGTATGCAGCTTTTTATGAGCAAATTATAGATATTTTCTCAAAATATCATATAGATTGCTCCATGAAAGGTATGTCGATCATAAGAAGGCAAATTGGTCGACTAGTTTGAATTACAATATAAACTGCAAAATAAGATGAATTCGATTTTTCATGAACGATAAATTGTTAGACAAGCATTGCTTCTAATATTGTTAGTAATAGGAACTGATGCTCTTAAAATATAGGAACATGTTAATCAGTATCACCTCTACAACACAGGTTCAATAATGTTGACGGCTAACATCTTGATTCGCGAGCAAATAACGTTTATAAGACCCAGTATATCGTTACTCACATAATTCGTCATAAGCAGAACCGCGTGAACTAACATTACATTATCGCCAGTAAAACCGCTAACTACACTATACCTACCCACAATCCAAAATAATTAACAACAACCAAGTTATACATATAAAAAGCCTAGCAAGTTAGTACATATAACTCTGTTTTAGTAAACTATCATACAAAACTAAACCTATTTCGTTTTCATTATAGTAATAGTTAAATTGACTAATTATAAGATTAAATACTCCTTCATTATAATTTGGACACAACTGAAGTGCATTATAGGATATCATTTTAAACGCCTAAATAACATTGGCTTCTTTATTATGATTTTTATAACACTAAGTAGAAAAGCTAGAGTAGCAGCAATTTCAAATAATATCCATACTTTTTGGTCAATTTCGTAATAATAGCATTCAAATACCTAATAAGGCATTATATTGTATTGCCTTCATCATATTAAGGAAATTTACATCCGAACTCGTGATAATTCCCAAACAACAACAATATGAGTGAGATCAAAATGGTTCATTATCAATTTATAATAATAAATGGATAGCATAGCTATTAATAAAATTGTATTATCAAACTAGCTAGTCAACTCTAAAGCAATGCACTTTTATCAACATACAAAAATCAATTCAGTATTTATCAACTAGTGGACACTAACATGTTTCATAGCACTTGTGCTATTCCCCTTACTTTCGAGTCAAATAGTCACATTTTGAATGTAAAAGTGATAAAATAATTAATACGTAAATTTTAACACATCCAACAGTTAGCTAGTTTGATCGCAAAATGAAGCTGGCACTCTAACAGCAATCGCGGGATAACAGTGTACGTAGTGTGCTATCAAGAATGCCACCCTTTATTTCGAAAATTTCCAAACAGAATAAACGTAGACCTCAATGAATTTGAATAATATTAAAAACAGACATTACCCACAACATACCAACGGCGAGATAATAATATAATCTATTTATATTTAACACTTATATTGTTATAACAATATCTATACAATAGAGTGTACAACTAAACAATCTGCTGTTATCGTCTTCAAGCACTCCGTTATCACATAAATCGTTAGGGCACATATCACTCACGCCATAGTCAGTCCGTCTAAGCACCGTTACCATTAACATAGCCAGCGTTAATACTCCACGACCCCTTAATTTATCGCTTAACGCTACGACTAACTTAGTTAATTCAAGTTACATATTTTTCCTTTGCATACACTTCGACAAACTACCAGTATTTACTTATAAATACATAATAACTATGTATTTCTTGCAAGCACCTACTGGTATATTTGCGACTAATATCACATTGTTAAATCGTTTTGTACTATTTAACAGTTGATTACGTCAAATTAATTGATATTCAACAATGTTGAATTTAATAGAAATAATATGTATCATGAATTCAGTAGTAATTAACCTACAATGTTTTTTTACATTTTTTATAATTTATAAACACCACAATTCCATATTGTCGAGGAGAAAAATTACAAGTTAAAACTAAGAAAAGAGGAAGCACATTTTATACTGCGAGTAACTTTACATCGCATCGCACGTACACATGTGTAACAATCCTTCGGGTATAGACTTCGCTACGGTCTCTGCCTCCTCTTCTCGGCATACTAAATACTATTTACATTAATCATGCTCGTAAACTATTTGAATTAATTTTACAATCGTTCACTGCGGGTTAAATGTTTTTTCGGCGCCGCCACTAGTAAGTCACCGAACGAAACCTCAATTTTGTACTTTATAAAACGACAAAAATAATTTACACTCAGATCTAAGTAAATCTACGCGTCAATATTGTCCAGTGGGAGTGCTAGTCCCCCGGGCGAGCGCGCTCACTCGGGCTTGGCGGCGCGGTGCGGCGGCAGCGTGTCGTGCCGCCGGTACATCAGCAGGTACGGCATGCGCGGCGGCTTCGGCTTCAGCACGCCCGCGTCGCTCACCTGCGTCACCGTCGAGTCGTCGTACCTGCGGGGAGGAACGCTTACTAATGTTGCCAACTGTGATACGGCAGACAACACGACTGACTGTTTATTCACTCAGTAATGTTTGTCCACATTTTCCGTGATTGCATCACGATTGGAGACGAAAAATAAATGACATCATAGTAAAACAAAATTAAGACTGATGAAACATGATTAAATTATTACATAAAATAAAGTTGACTTACTCTTCAATAGTTCGACAGATCGGTATAATAACGATATAATGAACTCACCTAATCCATCCCACTTGTCCATGGAACGTGTCCGTCAGGTAATGTCCTTTCACCGCCTCAACACCTTCATGGTACACCACAGCAAACAACTTGTACACGCGTTGCTTCGATGTGTATTTCAGCTTAGATGACATTATTTCTAGAACATTAACAATGTCGATGTAAGTATTTTCACAGATGCTATGTATCAATCATTATGATTAATTATGACTTAACTCAGTTATTGTTTACCACAAATGAACGACATTTTTATGTCGTCTTCAGAGACGAAAAATAAGTACATCATTGTAAAGTGTAACAAAAATCGATATTGAAGCAAGATAATTCCGCTTCTTAACGAAATTATTAACCTTAAGGCTCTTCTGAGTTGCAACTTCTGTAATGTAAACAATACATACTTGGATCTATTTTCAAGTCGATAGGGAAGTCGATGTTCTTGACAATCTTAGCGGTGTGACCATCGGCGTCGAGCTGGAAGCACTTGAGGTGCAGCAGCAGTACAACTGGTAGTTGTTCCAGAGACAACTGCTGCCACGCGTCGTTCACGCCCTCCAGCGTGTCTTTACCGGCCAGCAGCTCCAGAGCGTCTTTTACGCTATTCGCACGCTGAAAATTTTATTGGAAGAATTTAGTTATTGCGGAGTCATACTCGTAAGTTAACGTATGAATTCTATATTTACTCAGCTGATATTAACAACATAATAAGTGTATATTTTACACTTTCAGAGACGAAAAATAATAAACATCATGGAAGATTATTAGAATATTATCTAATCTAAAGCAAATTAGTAGTTTTAATAAATAAATAGTTATCTACTTAATCATTATTAAACGATATAATTGTGGCTTTTTAATTTTCGTGGACGTGTCGAACACTTAAACGTGCCAAGCAGAGAAAGTAGGGTGTCCGCTGACCTCGATGTCGAGCTGCAGCGTGAAGAAGGGCTGCACGGCGTCGGTGACGATGTGGTGCGGCGCGCGGTGCAGGCGCAGGCGCGTGCGGCCGCGGAAGATGTCCGCCACCGGCGTGCGGCGCGCGGCCCAGCGCCGCTCCACCGCGCCCCGGTTGCGCGGGCCCATCACCTTCCACTCGTCGTCGTCGTCCTCCGCCTCGCCCGCCGGCGGCGCCGCGCTCGCCGCCACCGCCACCTCGCGCGGCTCGTCCGGCTCCACCAGCTTCATGAGCTGCGAACCGCGAGGATATTTACAACACGGCCCGAGATATGATATCTAGTCATTTTTTATGTCATCGAATCGTACACGAGCACGGCGGGTACGCACCTCTAGCATCTCGTCGTTGAGCGAGTTGAGCAGACAGCCCAGGAATTCCTCGGCGTCCTCCTGGCGGCCCTCCTGCGAGCCGGGGAAGGGGCGCAGCGCGCGCAGCACGCGCAGGCCGGCGCCGCCCTCCAGCGGGGGCCCGGCCGGCACTGCGGGGGCCGCCGCGCCGCCCGAGCCGCGCCCGCCGCGCGCCGCACTGGCCAGCGGGCTGAACTCGTAGCACAGCTCCACCCTGACGAACACGTTTACGTAAACGCACCGAATACAGATTCACCGATCCACAGTACTACAGCAAATCCCTTGGGTTTTAAAAACAAGTTACGTGACGACCCAGCGATACTTACATCGAGTCGATGACGGGCGTGCTGGACTTGCCGCGGCGCGTCTGGTACGGCAGAGCCTTCAGCATGTTGTAGAAGGGCGGACACGCGATCAGTGCTTGCAGGATCGCGTTCACGTAGCAATAGTTGGAGCGGTTGGTGAGGCCCCGCGGTAGCAGCGACACCGGTCGATTATCCAATTGATACTTGGACAGGAATTCTAAACGAGCACATCAGTTTTAATATAAGTCTGATGAAGCTTAATTGGAACGATGCGGATGAAGAGACTTACTTTTATAAATTAAAAATGTAAGCATGTCAAAAATAAACGCAATTATTACGAAACATTTTGAAATATTAAATAAATATACTTTTGCACACATTCGAAATAGAGAATAGATCAAAAAATTTAGAAGAATAAGGTAAGCGACTCACCTCCCATCCTATAAGAATTGGGGTCGTCGCTGAAGGGCGAGGGCTGCGGCGGCGCGGCGGGCGCGGGCTCCTTGCCGGGCGGCGCGTCGGGCGCGGCGGGCAGGCGCGCGCCGCCGGCCGTGGCGTTCACCGACGTCTTCTCCGAGTACGACACGCCGGCCGGGGCCGCGCGCGCCGGCAGGCTTTTGTCGCCCACCGACGCCTGCAGCGGCGACGCGTCGAAGGGCGGGACCTTAGCCACCGGCTTCTGGACGTTGGGGGGCACAGGGGGCGCCGCCGCCGTCGGGCTGGGGGGCTCCTCGGGCGCGGGCGCCGGGGCGGGGGGCGCGGGGGCGGGCGCGGCCGGCCCGCTCGCCTTGCTGGAGAACAGGCTGGCCCACGACTTGCCGGGCGCGGGCTGCGGCTGGGGCGGCAGCGCGGGCGGCGGCGCGGGCTCGCCGCGGTTGCGGGGCGTGGGCGGCGGGGGGAAGTCCGACGCGGTCGGGGCGGGGGGCGGCGGCTGCGGGGCCGGCGGGGGCTCGGGAGCGGCCGCGCCTTTCCTAGAGTGACCGAACGGTGCTTTGTTCGTCACGATCAGCGGGGGCCCGGCCGAGTGCAGGGTGATGGAGATGGGCATGGGCGCCTTGCTGGGGGGCAGCGGCGGCTCGCGCTTGGCGTGGTCGCCCGCGGCCGTGCCTCGCTCGCAGCTGTCGTTGTTCTCGTTGGACGGGGAGCGGTTGGCTGGCCCGTCGCGCTTCTGTCTGCTGCCGAAAGGTGCTTTGGGAGTGGAGGCGGCCTGCTGCACCGGGACCACGGTCTGAGGGACCACAGGCTTTGCAGGCGGCTTACCTCCAGAGAATGGCGCGGCTGGACCCTTGGTAGGTTTAGGAACAGCCGGCTGAATCTTGTTTGTAGTAGGAACCTGATTGGCAGGAGGTGCGGTCGGAGGAAATGATTTATTTGCCGGAGATTGGCACGCGATAGGTTGTTCGACCTTAGCCTCTGTAGCGTTCCAAGAAGTCTTAGGTACATCTGTCTTAGGTGTAGTGGCGACTTTTTCGCCAGGTGATATTTTTGCTTGAGGAGGTTCAGTTATCCGGTCGGACTGTTTCGGACTGCCGGGCCCCTTGCCAATTTTAAGGTCTTTAATGGGCAGTGACTCCACAGAGCCAGCTGATGCGGATGCTGTCGGTGGTGCGGGTAAAGGCTTTTGTTCTTGACTCTTGTCTGCAGGTGTAAATGTTTTGTTTTGACTCTGACCCTGCACGAAGTTTTTAGCATGCACATTGAATTGGTGTGGTGTGGTTTGTAGTGGTGGTTGTTGTGGCTGCTGCTGCATAGGCACTGGCGGCACGGGCGGCGGATGTGGCGGCGGTGGCAGGTACATGGGCGGCATGTATTCCACGCCCCCCTCCACCGGCGGGCCGTACGGCGGCGCTGCGTAGTGGGCGCTGGCGTAGTATGCGTCCACTGCTTCCTGCTCCATCACCACCTCCTGCGGGTAGTCCTCGGGGCCCTTGTCGGCGTCGCCTTCCACGGGCATGGGGTAGTCGGGGTAGTAGGGCGGGTAGGCGTAGGGCCCGTACACGAGCGGCTGGTAGACGGGCAGGTGGTAGAGCGGCGCGCCCTGCGCCTGCGCGGCGGGGTAGTACTGCGGGTACTGCAGGTAGTAGGGCGGCGGCTGCGGCGGCGGGGAGGGCGCGCGCTTCCCGCGGCGGTCGCGGCGCTGCGCCCGCGCGGCGCGCTCGGCCGGCGCGGGCGGCGCGTACTGCGGCTGCGGCTGGTAGTACTGGCCCATGTAGCCGTGCACGTTGACGTTGGCCGTGACCTGGCTGACGTACACGTTGGGCGGCGCCACGGGCCACTGGTGGTGGTGCGGCGGGGGGTAGGCGGGCGGCGGCTGCGCGTAGGGCGGCGGCGGCGCGTGGTGCGGCGGGGCGGCGCGCGCCGGCGAGTGGGGCGCCATCTCGCACTCGCCGCCCGACAGGCTGTCCACGCTGCTCGACACGGTCGGAGCGCCCGCCGTGCTCGATGAACACGATGACGGATCTGATACAGAGGCAGGATCCATTCAAACACTATTCATTATAATGACTGTGTTTAAGTAACAAGCAATACTTCCAAACAAATATAGAGTTATTTTAGTCTTAAAAGGATTTATTTTTATTTTATTTTTACTGCATATAAATATTATATAATGTCAAAAATATTTTATCATATCATACGAGGAATTTAATAAATAAATAAATATAAACAACTTTTGAGCTATTGGCTACTGTCACTTATATGTATGTTCCCTTTACCTATAATAGGTTCGTTCCAGCCGCCGGCGAGCGCGGTCGCCGAGATGTCAGGTATCCGCTCGTACAGTGCACACTGCAGACTGTTCAATTCCGCTTCCTTCACATCAGACAAGTCTAGGAACTCATAGTCCTGAAACACGCCATAGACATAAATACAAAACTTACACCTATAGTTCCCATGATTCTTGTTTATTGCATGGTTATAAAACATTTCTATGGTAAACTAAAACTACAAATTAAATAAAGAAGGGTTGTCACTTTCCATACAAAATCAGCCTTGTTGAAGAACTTCTATTTTATCACCATGTCACCATTCCATTCTACACAGTTAATAGCTCTTACACATTTCTTAATGGACTGCGACAAACATTATTAGATGGGAAATTCTGAAACTAACTTGACTGTTATTAATTCTTGGTAATAGTAAAATATTGCAAATGCTTTGAGTTGTTATAATTATAGAGAATTTGAAATGTTATGGACCAGCAAGAATATTATACAATTTTGTGTAGTTCATTTGTACACAAAAGTAAGTTTTGTAGGACTATAGAACATTGAATAATTATAATAGTTTCATATTACCTGTTATAACCACCAGAACAAAACATTGATAAAAATGTGCATAAGTTATCTTTTCCATTTTTATATAAAACTATTAGTTATTAGACCATTAGTTAGACCGAAAAATAACTTTGTATGGATTGAGAGCCCTCCTTTTTAAAATTGTGATCACAATTCATTATGAAATTACTGTTTACAGAAAAAGACATTTTTTTACATACTGACAACATATTTTTTTATGCAATTTTGGTTTTCTTAATTAATACCAAATACATTATATTTCTTGATTTCTTAACTACCTGTGTCTGTGATGAACACAGCCTCAAAGTACAGCATATAAAACTTACAGTTTGGATAATGAATTATTATAACACAGATTTATTGAATTTGATCATTATACTTCTATTATGGATTCATTTTACTATATGTGTTTTATAATTACTAGCCATACTCATTGTCACCATCAACAGTGTTTAACTTCATTTGTAAGAACACAGGTGAAACTGTGAAGCTAGTATTGTTAAAAATTATAGCCTATGAGTTAAAGTACTCAAATTATTCTTAGTTGCCTTTAGTTTCAATTAATTTTATGGGACCTTCCTTCATATCACCAGATAAAATACAAACTATGTCTTAATTCATATCATGATTTACCTGTGCTCCAAATTGTATTCAAAATCACATAGAACTGGTTGATTAAATTATCTAAATTAACAAACTTTTACATGAATATTAATGTCAGTATAATGTTTTTGTAAAGCACTTTCCTAAGTTGAAGTCTTTTAGTTATTCCACTTGTTGGCAGCAACAAGTTGAAGATATAAAGGCCTGTTGCCTGACAATTGTTAGGGTCAGGCCACACTCTGACAATAAAACACACCCAAAACTATTTTAAAACTAGGTATTATTTATTATGGCAACATGTTTTTTTCTAATCTGGTTGATCTCTTTAAGACCTCCATATAAATACCTCCAAATGTGTCTACAATCTCAAAAACTTATTTCTTGCTTTCACACAATTAAGCCCCAGGTTATGTTGTGTTTTTAATGTAATCTTCATATATTAAAACCAGTAAAGATATTGTTAATTTATAAATATGTATTCACAGTGATACTTTTTCATTTTAATATGGAAGTTGTAGGTGTGCTTACAGAATGTACTAATATTCCATCTATCTAGAAGTACCTTAATGTGATGATTAAATAGTCTCATTAGCCAAGTCATGCTTGCTTTCCTCTTTATAGTCTCAACCAACTCCATTAACTAAGATATGGGGGCTCATAATACTTGAACAATTTTATTTTCATTGTTACCTTGACTATAGTTTGTTTTTCATTATTACAAATATGTCATTATGTTCTTAGAGAACAAACATCTTAATCCTACCAAAAGTTTTCATATTACTGTTACAATAAGAGATTTTTAATAGATAACTGTACAAATATATGGTGCGAAAAATCTCTCTTTAGGTTTAACAGCAAAATATGTTTACCTGATTAGTTATATTCCAAACAAATACACAAATGACACAGATAATATTAGGTGTAAAACAATTACTGCATTATTTAAACAATAAACAAATAAAACAAAAGTAAATCAGCAAATTAAAATAAATAGGTAATTGTAAAACTGGCCTTTTGGTACAGGTGATAACTCTCTATAATTACGTAACTATATTGTAAGGACTACCTTTGAGTATAGTTAATGATAATATAGTTTTTCTAATTTGATTATAGAGAATTAACACAAACTACAGGCTACATATTACATGCAGTATGTTAAAGTGTGCAATGCCAGTGTCAGAATCCCCATAGTCATGTGTCTCTGTATACTTCAGAAGTTTCAGTAGAATAGTGCAACAGGTTGGTTTTAGATTATTAGCTACATAAGACCTAAATCATTGTCTCTGCCAATACATTTATATTAACTAGTAATCACTGTTTTAATGCTACCTGAATTTCAAAAGTATGTTATAATATAAATTGAATTTTGAATTACAATTAAATTATTGCATATTAACAATATTAGTTTTTAGTAATAGCAAATTAAGTATCTAAAAATGGCTATCAAGGTGTTTTTTAATCACATTTGAATGCCAAATCAAAATTATTTCCTGAAAACGATGATATCTGATGACCTTCCCCAGACATCAAACAAGGCTTTACTGTAATTTGTATTTGCATTGACAAGTGACTAACCGTGCAATATTTATTGCTATTAATAAATTGTTGGTTATAAATTATCATACTAACTTTCTATTAAAGACTAAACATACTATACTGTGAACATGAATAATCATAGCACAGGTATGAATCTTCCAGACCCAACTTAAATTAGCTAATATATAAACCTAATGTCATGATGAAGAACAACATGCAACTTGTATGTAATTATTCTGCTTTTTAATATTTTTTAGGTTATATAACTATTGCTATGTAATGCTTCTTTGAAAATATAATACTACCCAAATTAAGGCAAGTTTTGGACTAGATTTGCTTAGTAATTTAATTAAAGTTTATTCATATACATGCCAGTCGCAAATAAGTAAATAATCAAGGAAGATGGATGTTATTTTGTACAATGTGGAATTAACAAATACATAATGAAGAAACTTATTGCATCAACTTGACTGGTTACTATGCATTTTTTAAGGAAAAGGTAACCTTGAGTTTCGCAGCATAATGTACAGAAATGACAACCCGTTTGAACGTTGGACTTTACTACGTCTTGTCAAATTTGTAGGTTATCTGATTCGGGACTTTACGAGTATTGTATATACAGAAGCTCACCATATGAAATAAGTACATTCGATATGAACATATTATCTACAGAGCAAAAATTATAATATACAAGAGCTTCTGTGCCGACTAAACAATAACAAATCCATAGCACATGTGGTTCTTCAAGTCATGAAATGCAATGCAAAAGTGAAAATGACATACCTATAACTGAACCACTAATTGTCGATTTGACTTCCATTAGAATTCCTTTCGACTAAAGCATGATTTTCAGCGCCTAATTTTCTCTTGCAGTATCGCAAAACTGCAAAATATGCGGAACATTTGGAGGACTATAAGATGGCGTAACAACGCTCAGTTGCCGGGTGCCATCAGAGTATTGACAAATCAACATATTAGTGATTCTTAATACGTAAACCCGAAACTGGACACTTTCTATTTATCAAAAACTATTGGCACTTACCTCCCACGTGCACACAATGTCTGGAAAGAGATATTTTTTCTAATGTAATGGCCAGTTTCAATATCACCAAAACAAGAAACAAAAGCCAAACAAATGTTTATATAAATGTACTGCAATTATATTATCCTTACCGTTTTCATCAAATCCATGGCCTTTTAAAGAACACCATCACGAAATTTAACACCGACAATAATATATATACAGCAGCGGCGTTGAAGAAAAATATCTTAGAACGGGATCAACGTCGAGGCCATGCACTCTCCCAACACATAACAGGATGTGACAAAACACGCGCCATTTTTAAGTCGACAATTTGTAACCAATAGCAAAGCAATATTTCAACCATAAACTATAACCACAGACAAAAATATGATTAGTTCGTAGGGTTGTTACACTTGTTCGGATGTACGCCATAATCATCCATAGACAATAGTTTGAGCTGTTCATTGGCTGTTTAGATGATTATGCAGATTATTTTAACTAAGTTAAGCTAAGTATGTGAATACATCACTGAAATAAATAAAGAACCAATCCCTTATCCAATTTTTCGATACTATACTAGTGTTTTGTTTTGTAAAAAAGGGAAGCTGAAGAGAGAAATTTAGTAGAAACCACAAAGTAGGAATATGAACGATGCTCTACAATAAATCATCCTATTGCCCATAGATGTCAGTAAATGCGGTTTTAAAATAAATCTTAAATTATCACTGGTAATTTTAAATGAATATAATATTATTTATCACAGTCATTTATTTATCACAACTTTGTTTAAAATACTCATTGTATTATTAATACCAGCCTATGACTGTTCCACTGCACGTGCAAAGGCTTATTGTCAACACAGTGAAAAAGCACTAGACCTATACCTATTATTATACCACGCGCTAGCTCA
Organism: Abrostola triplasia; assembly: GCA_946251915.1. Taxonomy (NCBI): domain Eukaryota; kingdom Metazoa; phylum Arthropoda; class Insecta; order Lepidoptera; family Noctuidae; genus Abrostola; species Abrostola triplasia. The sequence continues at coordinate 8,701,791 of OX276433.1, forward strand.
CTGCTCGTTGGCGATTAGGTACACGTTATGTTGTATAATTCTGGTTTTCTCAACGTTATGAACCTCAAACCTTTTGCATAGTTATGAAACCGGCCTGTAAGTTGGCCACTTGACGATCACGACGACTAAAATTTAAAAAAAATATTATAGTGGCAGCAAGCCTAATTAATACATTTTAGGCACAGTATTAAATATTTTAGCCGCTAGGTAAGCATGCGATGGGAGCACACCACAGAGTATAAAAACACTACGTAAACCTGGCTGTTACTTTTCTTTACCTTACTTCTATACTAGGTAATAGGTATATTCGTGCTTTTGTATCAACTAACGAACATTTAAGTATGGTGTTTCTAGAATTTGTTGATTGGAATGATGGAATTAAATAAACAGACAAGTGTTATGTGAATTTTTCACCAGTTACCAATTTTATGACACTACTGAATATTAAGGTTGTGTTAATAAAAGTCAACTGTTTGAAATAATTTTAAAATGAAAGGTTGAACGAGGGTTGAACCTTGGATTGGAGATACAAACACGAAGAAGGGGTAGATACAATAATCGTAAAAAAATTGTTTATCCCTATGGTTTATCCATTGATTATAATAGTGGTTTCCGGCCTAGCATAAACCACCCCCTTTCCTACCGTGGGTGTTGTAAGAGGCGATTAAGCGATATTTCCGGTGGGATAGGCAGTAGCATTCCCCGTATACTGCAGTTGCCAACCCGCTAGCCCAGCGTGGTGAGTATGGGCATTATCTCCCATGAAGAGTAGCCAAAGAAAGAGGTGTAAAACAGTACAATAGAACGTATAGTACACCCACATTTCGCCAGTTATTTTATAAGTCCCAATGTGACAGGGGGCGAGTCTATTGCCATCAACCGGGCGCAAAGAAAGACTCCGTGCTGTTACTGCGAATTACCTAATGAAATAACCCAATAACATAGCCCGACTCGGAATTCGAGCCCAGGTTCTCGTGTTCAGCAGACACTCTTAGTAAGAATAGAGCATATCTTCCCACGTTTATATTTGGTCAATTTGAATGTTAATGAGACGGCGCGGGTATGCTTGCGCATCGGGGTTAATTCACACCGACTCCTACGTGCTTTGAATGGTGCATCTCTTTAAGAGGCTGTATGGAGCATCACTATGAAAATGACTCAGTTTCGAGTAGTTTATTTTTACATACTATCCTCTACTGGAATACTGATCTTACTAGGGACAGAACTAGCGTTCATTAACATGGCGTTGTTCTGTGAAAAGAGAGGATAAAGAAGATTAGCAACTAAGTTGAACCTCCATACTCTACTGGATTCACTTCGATGTTTGCAGAAGATTTGTTTAAAAGCGTCACTTCTAAACGGACACATTCGGAACTACAAACCGCGACTTTGTTTGTAGAAGTGTATAACCTATTGCCATTAATTGGGCACAGATCCTGTCTCCGTGCTGCTACTGAGAAGTTAATTAACGGCAAAACCCGACTGGAAAATCGCACCTAGGACCTCACGTTAAACAGTTACGCTTTGCAGCCAATAGACCAATTAAAGAAAAGATTTATTTATATAAAAATAAAAACCTTTATCTACTTACCCGATGACGTAGGTGCGTTATGTCACACGTTCGCGATTATCGATACTAATCGTTTATAAATCAACAAAGCTCGTCTCTAGACTGGACTAAATTGCGGTCACACACACCTACGTGATTAACTCCCACCTCTATGAGGCGAAATGAAATACTTCCATCAGCAATCCTCTTACCTTGCCAAATATTGGACTATTTGCTTTTGCCGAGCAATTCAAATACTACGTGACACATTATTTTATTATTTTCCCATGAATCGTACACATTTATATCGATTTGTGTAGGTACCTATTTACTAAGAGATACTAATATTGGACGTAATTATCCTACCCTAGTTTTGTTACAAGTTGGTTCACGTTTAACTGGTAGGAAATAATAGAGTAGGTAATAATTTGGCGTTTAAGGACAATTACCTACTTAAGTACTTATTTGTAGATTAGTTGATGATGGTTTGTTTTACAGTTAAATTGTGCTGTTTGTAACTATCTAGTACCTAGTAGACTGCCTCGTTGGTCTAGTGGTTGCTAAGTGCGACTGCTGAGCAAGAGGTCCTGGGTTCAAATCCCGGGTCGGGCAGTGTTACTGGGTTTTTCCATTAGGCAATTCTCAGCAGCACGGAGTCTGGATTTGTACCCGGTGATCGCCCCCTATTACATTGGCACCTAAAACATAACTGGCGAAATGTGGGTATACTATACCTCTGCCTACCCCTTCGGGAAATACAAGCGTGATGTTATGATGAAAGTATCTATTTTGTTGGATATGGATAAAGAGGTATAGGCCGGTAAAGTTTGGTCTCTTTGTAGTCATTTCTCACTTTACATTGAACATCAATAAGATATTGTATAAACAATCGAAGGAAAGAAATACCTGCCTACCTCGTAGTCTGTAAATTAACATTTTAATTTGGTTCGTCGCGTCCATTCTTAAGAAGGTGGGTAGCCCCGGGGTATCTCCCTTGATCTCTTTGATTCGCTATAGAAGTACAATTAAGCTGACAGGGTGAACTCACTGACAGTTGGTACGTTGGTAGCCACTTGTGTTTCGTCTTAGTATTAATAACAAAGCGTTTTACACTTGAATTAACTTTAAATAAAGCTAATTTTATCATGGGGAGGTTCAGAAATGCATAGCTAATGCATTTTGTTATATACTGGTCTAGCTTTCACTTAAATGAACGTTAGGGGCGGAGTCCTAAGCCACAAAGGAGTGCCTGAGGCATGACTATCCTAAACAAATGCAAGACTATATTACGCTGCATTCAATATAATTTTGAAGTCTGAACTTATCGGTATACCTATCTCTCTTCAATAGCCGGGAAAGTGCAAATAACCCGTTGTAGGTCCGACCAATACCGCGTTCTTCGCCCTTTAGGAGTACTTGCTTATTTAGGAACAGGAGCGTCAAAGTAAGACGTATTTAATGGGACTGATATTATGATGAACGGTGAAACCTGGATGTCTAGACACCTAGCCCTTGCTAGGTCCTAGGTCCTAGGTTGCAGCACGCATATCAACCCGGAAAGGTGTCGTAATCGTATCAACACTAGCCGTGCAGTATTCTTTGTATGAAACTCCCTACTGTGAAGCACACTAATCGGATTCGTTACGTAATCGCCTCGCCTCGGGAGCGGCGACCCGTAAGCGCGGCGTCGCCTAGCAATAACGAGTCGACGTATCGGAGCATTCGGGGCTAATCCGCTTTGGTACGTGCTTAGGTACATAAGGTTGACGCCTGGTTGACGGCGAGGCGAAAGGCGATACAGTAACGATCTCTTATCTATTTGATATGTGTGCTATGGCCCTAAAGATTACAGGTGTGATGGTTTGTATGGAGCATGGACGAAAGCTAAGGGCAAAATATTATGTTTTTCAACTATATTGAAAACGAATAGGTAACTATCGTGATTCAATAATAACCAATGTGGGTTCTTTAGCAAACATTGAAAAGGCTTGTTGGTAAGCAAATAACTTTCTTTTGGAACCTTTTTTCAGGGATGTTTTTCTTCTGTTTAGCTTTTAGTAGATATTTGAATATTATATTATATTGGGACGTCAGATTTCGGTAGGTACCTACAAGTTCTTCTGTATTCATGGCTTAGTACAATCGGAGCTGTCAAGAGGTGAGTTTTCCACAGGGACATAGGACCTGGGTACCTATTTCTTGCACATTTCACGATTGCTAAACATTCTCACGATAATGAATTTCTTTGATGCAATTTAAGAAAAGTTAATTGATAAAAATAATCGGCACAAGTTACTATACGACTTTAAGTTTCTTCTTACTTTGCCTTCTATAAGATCACGTAACTTCCTTACCTACCTACCAAGCAGGTTACACCATAGCGACGTAACTCTTATCGAAGTGGTCTCTTAAGACCTCTTTGGTTTAAATTGTATTGTTCAAACCAGCAATACCAGATATGTTTGTGTGCATTGTGTATTGTAGAATGTATCGAACAGCCTCAGAGCACTCACAGTAAACATAAAATCTCAATAGTAGCAGATAGCTTTTAGCATTCAGCTTTCTTTGAATAACTTTTCATTTCCTCATATCGAATGGAACGAAGATATGGAATAAAAAAATATCCTACTCAATACAATATGTTTCCAGCGATGTATTCCTTACTCCACAACAAACTTTCAATGAAAAATGCATGTAATTCTGCTCTTATGATTTGTGGGAAGTCAATTTGAGTCGTATGGTTTTGTGTTAATAGTCATTTTGGCGTGAAGGATTTGCTTGGTTTATGCTCCTATGGAGTTATTGCTACAGGAGTTAGTGATGTGACAATAGTGACTTATTAACTGTGTCCCAAAGGTGTCGGTCTAGTACTTGTGAATAGTAATGATGGGAATAACTCATGCAGTTTAGTTTAGTATGCAAGCTAACACCTGTGTTTACCTACATTTACTTTGTTGTAAGCTATATTAAATTGTCATAATTATCTATACTTATGCTGCGGTCGGTTACTTTTGTCTCCCTTGATGAAGTTTGGTACGGAGTAAGTTAGAACTTCCAGAAAGGACTAAGACTATTTCTTAGGCGGAATGGACCACTTAAAATTCGACAAACGGACGAAGTCGCGCACAGTATTCCTATTTATGATTATAATTATGCTCTAACAAGCATTTCATTATAAATGTCGTCCTAGTTACTTAATCTCTAAAAAAAATACATTTTTAATTGAAAATAACTAAACAAAAATTTGCTAATAACTAATTCAATCAGATATACATAAATGTTTTTAGCGGTTTGCCAAATGTAGGATAGGTACCTACTCCAATATTGTGAATGTGAATAGCAACACTCAACATTTAGGTACTTTTATCACAATATTAAATAGGTTTTCTACTTCATATCCAACTAATATTATAAAATGCAATTGTGTATATCACTAGCTGCACCCCGCTGTGTTACCCGCTGAATTTTTTCGGCATAGAAAGTATCCTATGCTTTAATCCAGAGTGTCAGCTACATCCATATGAAATTTCATCAAAATCGGTCGTTTGAGCGTGAAGAGGTAACAAACACACTCACAAACTTTCGCCTTTATAATATTAGTGTGATATTTCATTCAAGCCGTGAAAGAGCAAAAAAACAATCAATAGACTAAATATTGTGTATGGAAATGAATATTATTCATGAATATTACTTCATATTTTAGGTGGGTCACATCACTACGCCGAGTTCAAGGATTTCAATAATGTTGCCAGTTGTTGTAGCTATATCATGGATAGCTCTCAGTAGCTAATAATACTCAACTTCGGATTGTTCGGTAAGGTTCCACTCAAACTGACTATTCAAATGAATTTCATATTTAGAAAGTTTTGGTTTGGAATGGACGAGATAATGCTTATTTTAAACTTATTTTAACAGCTCTCTCTCCTCATTTAGCCTTATAGAGGTAGGTTTTCTAGTTAGCTAAACAGATAATATTTTAGAAGAATTATTATGTGTATAAGTAGAGAGGTTTAAGATCATTCATATTATTTATATACATACATACATACATAAAGTCACGCCTGTTTCCCTGAGGGGTAGGCAGAGACCACGGATTTCCATTTGCTACGATCCTGGCATACTTCTTTTGCTTTATTCACTCGCATCACATTCCTCATACACGCTCTTCCATTGAGGGTACTTCTTATAAAATAAGTTAAATGCGTTTTGAATTTAAATATTATATGAACCTTCAAAAACGCCAATCACGCTCATAATCTACGGGCCTTGTCCCAAAACTGGCTGTAGAGTAATTTTAATTGTTTTCTTAAATCTAAACTTCAAAGCGAAGTATATAAAAAGAATAAAGAAGAGAAAAAAGAACTGCAGAAAACTAAAATATAATGAAAATGTTAAACTGATTGAAGAAGCTCAAAGAATTACTGTCAAAATTCGTCCTGAGTGACCATTAGAAGTCAAAATCACTTTAACCGAAACTAAACACCTACATTATCTAAATCTTAGAGCTGTACTTGTGCTTAACGTTAATGACGAAAAGGTTGTTTGGTGAAACCAATCTGTCGCGGTCGAAGGCAACGTGTTATCTATCAATGGGGAGGGAAAGACAATTAGAGAGGACGAAAATAGTAATCAATTATACGACACATACCAATCATTTGGGAAGAGATTTTGGCTGATAAGAGTTTCGTGGCCAAAATAAAAGATTGGGTAACACTGGTTTACATCTAGGGTAACCTTTAATATGGTCACGCGCCCGCATTGTGCGCGAATCTTCTGTAAGAAGATTGGCTACACAAGCCATATGCGAGCGCATGAGCGCCGCCAGCCCCAGAACTGAAGCAGTCGCCGTGGCCGAAATCGGCTAGGATATCATCATCATCATCAACCTTTAATATCTGGATTACATACAGATCTACCCCCTTACCATGAACTCTTAAAGCAGGATAGTTTACGATGAAGCGAAGCATCGCGCAATGCGGCGTCTCGCGTTAACAACGTGAACTGATCTGCTATAAGAGTTCGTGGTACGGAGGCTGATTAATTATCATTCAATGAGTTTCCAGGGACAATGAAATCGTTCGAATAAATGAATTTACTTTTAAGTGGGATGGGATGAGAAAAAAGTAGATTAGAATGTAGGCTTCCTGATAACGCACTTAAGAAAAAATAATTGTAAATCTGCAATCCTTTACCCGGAATTCCGACGGAGGAACTTCTCAGATCCAGCATCTAACGCCCTGAAAAGACAAAGAGGATATCACACTTTACACTAATATTATAAAGGCGAAAGTTTGTGAGTGTGTTTGTTTGTTACCTCTTCACGCTCAAACGGCAAGACCGATGTAGATGAAATTTCAAATGGAGGTAGATGATACCCTGGATTAATACATAGGTTACTTTTTATTCCGAAAAATTGTAGCGGGTAACACCCTACGCGCAGCTAGTAATTATAATTGTTGCGCAATTCTAAAGACTTCAGTCGGTTTTATTTTCCCCTAACTATTTACGTTATGTAATCAAAGACTTAGTAGTTGGCATACTTATAAACACCAAAGCATGTTACAAGTAATTTCCCAAAAACGTGATTTTAAAATCCAAACTTATTTTTTATGCGATTGTTCGGTATCCAAAGTTGAGCAATAAAAATAAGTTTGACGGAAAAGTTTTAATAACAACAAATATTTAGTTTGGTTGTCAAACATGTAGGTCGATGTGGAAATTTGTGTTTATTATGATGTAAATGTGCGTCTATCAGGTGCTTATTAGAAGGAGATGCAAGATATTTTTTTTCCTACAGTGATAAAAGTTTCCGAAAGCTTGTGAGAATAGATGGATGTTTGTTACCCCTTCACGTGAAAACTACTGAACGGATTCTGATGAAACTTTAGAATAATAAAGCTTATACATTAGAATAACACATAGACTATAATTTATAACAATACTTAAATTACTTTAATTATAGAACAAAATTACAAAACCGTTGAAGATGTCTCAGAGTAACTGAAAAAAAACAATACATCGGAAACGTGCGTTTAAAACAGCATACCTATAACATATGAATATTACAGCCACAACCAAGGACATTCTGCCACATGATAATTATTATTTGCCGGTTGTAAAAGCACTGAGATGCCTATTTATGTTATTATGAGACAAGAATAATATCTCTAGTTAGCGGTAGTGAGGCGGCTTAAGAACTGTTAGACATTACGTTTCCTTTGACATCTCTGAGTTACAGGTTGACGAGACATTCGAAGCTGACGATTTTGCGTGTACTTCTACATAATTATTATGTATACATATATGTACTTAAAACCGCTAAGACTGCTAGTTGAAAACGGTGACATCAGTACGTTTGAACTTAATAATTTAACCGATTTATGTAAGGTTTGCGGCACGATTTTCGGCCTAGAATAGACCACCCCCTTTCCTCTCGTGGGTGTCGTAACAGATGACTAAGGAATATCCGGATTGGCAGCCCTTCCCTGCGTTTCTCAGCGTAGGTATCGTTCACCATACTGCGGTTGTTAACCCGTCTGCCAGACGTGGTGACTATAGGCAAAACCCCTCATGAAGGGTAGCCGAAGAAAACGATCCCCAGTTCCCGGCTGGCCTACCACTCCAGGTAACTGGGTGGCGAAAACGGGAGAGCAAGCCTTGTGGCGTACCCTAAGGGGAGGTCAACTTCCTAAGGGAAGGCAGTAGACTGCAATAGGCTGATGTGTATGTAGGTTTTAGGTAAAAACTTTAGAAATACAGATAGAGTAGCCAATAGTAAATTATGTACCATTTATTTGTGACTTCACTGAGTAACCTAGTTTTGCGTAAACTAATCACACTAATATTATAAAGGCAAAAGTTTGTGAGTGTGTTTGTGTGTTTGTTACCTTCACGCTCAAACGACTAGACCGATTTTGATGAAATTTCATCAAGAGGTAATTGACACCCTGGATTAACACATAGGCTACTTTTTATCCCGAAAAATGTAGCGGGTAACACCGCGGGGCGCAGTCAGTATATTATTTGCGGCATACATGTATCAAAATTTGCATACATTTATTATAAATTGTATTTTAACTATTTTTATCGACACAAACAAGTTATAATCTGCATTTCGAACACTGCTCACGTGATTAATCACGTACAGTGCGGGCCAAATAAAGTAATTTATTTTATGAACACAATTTTTGTTAACAAAATATTATATTACGATGTGAAATATTCAATTTAGTTTTGTTTCGTAATTCGATTTTATTTTTTTTTATTCGCGTGTATCACAAAATATTTGTGTTGTTGGAGGTAATCATCCAAATTATTTTTATTTTTTTGGTAGAATTGTTCCTCTGGTTGCCTACATCGAGGTCACACTCAGCTGCAAAAATAATTATTAATTATCTATATGACTAGCCGAGCCTAGAATAGACTACCGCCTTACCTCGCGTGGGAATCTTAAGAGGCGACTAAAGAAAAATCCAGAAGATAGGAAGCAGCGTCTTCTTTAATTTCACCACCAATACAGCGATTCCTAAGACGATTGCCAAGCGTGGGGATTATGGCAACCCCCGCCCCCCTTACCTAAAGGGAGGGCTTTGTTTAACAGTGGACGTCTTTTGGCTGATGATGATATGACTAGTGGTCATATCGCGGTGATGTACGCTTTTCTTTCTCTGGGCCATTACTTACGCTTCTTAGTTAGCATCCATGTTTTATCCACGATAGCAATAATGTCATTGCCTCATTGATCTAGTGGCTACTACCGCGATGGCTGAGCTTGAGGTCTTGGGTCAGGCAGTTTTACTAAGTTTTTCTATTAGGCCCGGTAACTCTCAATAGCAGCACGGAGTTTGTATTCCCGCCCGGTTGATGGCAATAGGCTGGCGGCTGGCCCCCTATTACATTAGTAGTCCACAACATAACTGGCGAATTATCGCCATGTTATGTGCTCCTGCCCATATGGCTATTACTTTACCACAATTCGTTTTCCTTCTTAAATACTTAGAAATTATTAACACTTCCCCTTATATAATATTAATAGAATACACCTACGGTATTACAAACACCGCGAGTGTTTAAAGAAAGATAATGCATATAACAATAAATTAAATCCCTAGACAGTATTATTTCCGGCCACACGAGTGGAAAGCAAATGAAAAATTGAAATCACAGAATGTAAGCAAAGTGAGAAGTCCCGTGCTGGGAATAAAACATAATGGCACAAGTAGTGGGGTGGGGAATACGTTACAGAGCAGCCGCCCGAGAGAAATCAAAGATAACCTACCAACATTGGGACATGGGACCGAATATGTTAGGTTATCCATTAACGATTTTGAGCACGAGTTTTCGAATTCGGACGTGCTATTTTATGAGGCTGAACATGACTTCTGTCCGCCTTAAAGGCCTTATTAAATAGGAACAATTCACAAAAAAGTATATGCTAATAGATCTATGTCTGGCACTCCAATCGATTTTAAAGACGCAGTCAATATAGGGCACAACGACAAAATAAAAACCAACACATGCAAATTTTATTACAAGCTAGAATTAAACCTACCCCTAGTAAGTGGCTAGGCCCGAGATTAGATCATACCTATATAATATACATACATTCTAAGTAAGTATTATAGTATACCCATTTAAATAGTGATTAAAGGAAACTCTTCGGCCGGTATATAGGTTAAAGCCACGGAGCATGGAGTAAATGGACTACTCACATGATATCGAGTTATATGTAATTTTGTAATGAGGCTGACTGTTTACAGTGCATTTATTTAGTTCTTTTCTGATTTATGTATGTAAAACGTGTAGGTTTTATTGTGAGCTGGGAAGAATAAATAGTGACATTAGCCGGTTTTTCCATACTTAGTTTTCACTGTTACCTAATAAATGTAGTCATGCATCGTTTAACTCCCATAATGGTTAACCCGTAGCATGTCGCCCCACTAATTGTCATCACACTAACATAAGCCATTTAGAAATATTACGGTGGTTCGACAAATGAAGATGTTGATTTTGGTAACAAATGAATATAATAAAAAAAAATGTTAATGTGTATCAATAAATGTTTTGTAAGTTCGACATTCATTTTTATGTTAAACTGTTTTTTTACATTTTAGGTGCAAATTAGGTTTGTTTGTAAAAATACCTACCTCCAGGTATTTACTCCATTTGCTCACTACTCTGTGACTTTAAACAGTGGGAATGCGTCACTGATCACTTACGCCGCACTCATGTAATGAGCTCGTTCCACAGTACTATACTTTAACAGGTTACTGCAAATCGAAGGATAGCGAGGCTTTATATGTAAATACCACTTTTAAATGTATTGTAATGATTACATTTTAATTGAAAATGGAGATAGCATGTTTGGTTCTAGAGTAAAATCTATTTTAAGTACTGCTCATTTGTGAAGTATTTCTTTTAAAAAACTAAATGAAATTCACAGCCGCATATAAGTGATAGTGTTTTGTTATAATTCATGAATAGTTTTAATTATAACTAAATATGTTGAAACCACGAATAATGATATTGTGGTGTCAAAACAAATAGTGCATTCAATTGCTTTACTCCGGGGTGCGTAGCCGTCCTATTACATTTTATGTAGCTAACAGTATTTAAAACTAAAAATAATGTCCCTCGTGTGAGATGAGCACTTAATTTTTTTTAGTTCCTATCTTCATACAGCCATGTGTAAGATAAGTAAGTAAGGTCAGAAAATCAAGTCTCTATGCTCTCGTATCTTACTCTTGTATACAAGAAAGTAAAAAAAACACCATCATCATCAGCCGGAAGACGTCCACTGTTGAACAAAGGCCTCCCCTTAGAACGCCACAATGAACGACTTGCTTGCTAATAGCATCCACCAGTTGCCAGTAAAAAAATATACAGTCAAAAATAGTAAGTATATCTACCTCCTTTTCGAACTTGGTTAAAAAATGTTTTACCAAGAAGAATTTTTTTTTTTCATTAATATACATAGGCTATACCAGCCTATACCCATAGTACAGCATAAAAAAGCTTGTTCCACCAATATTAATATGACTCTTTAACTTCAATAAAATAATAATGTGAGTTATAACCGACTAGCTTTCGCCCGCGACTTCGTCCGCTTGGATTTCGAATGTAAGCCTATCGGCTCCCTCGATCGCAAAAATATTTTTTCAATCCGAACCAGTAGTACCGGAGATTTCCCCGAACAGCCGAACTCACAAACTTTACTTCTTCATAATATTAGTATAGATTCTCCAATAAAGGAAAAGGGCGTACTTTATGAAAACATTATCAATTCTTCTTATCCTATGGTGTCAGAGTTTAAACCGCCTGTAAGCATAACATCGCTTTATACACCGTTAAAAAATCTCTCAGGTTTGCTGGTTTCCTCACGATGTTTTTCTTCACGGATTTTAGCAAAAACCATTCTAGCAAACACTGGTCCGTGCCTGGATTTGAACTTACAACCTTAGACTTGGTAGTCCAACGGTTATACGATTCGGCTATTAGTATCAGTAGTACCTTCAAGAATTTACTTAGATTTTTTTGATGATGCTACGTATTGGACACGACCATTGTAATTTTCCAGCCAAATTAGTTCTCACCGTACTAAGGCTATCAAAGAACCTTCATTAGCCTGACACATTGTTCCGATCACAGTACAATTTTCGTTTCCATTTTAAACTTTGTGCATCGGAACTCGTTGGACGTCCATATATAAAACTTTGTAGTTTTTGTCTGAGCCGCTGTTGAATGGAAGAAAAATACGGAGTTTTGGCAGTTTTTAGCTCGTGCGAGTTTGAATAGTTAACTGACAAACACTTTTGTGCATCGTTTTGGTTGGCAATGTGTGGCTCGTGTATTAGGAACCAAGCTTTTTGAAGAGTAACTTTTTTGAAGGTATATTAGGATCAGTCCCCTTACTATGAAACTCTTAAAGTAGGACATTTGATGTTGTGGAAGCGAGATATCGTACTGCAGTACGCGTAGCGGCGTCTCGCTTCCACAACAAAAAAATATAATGCACGCGCATGGTAAGGCACCTTTATACGATGAGTAGTATTTGTAAATCATTAACTGTTATAAAAAATCCAACAAATCCGCTGAGCTGTCATCAGTCAGCCCGTGACCACAGCCTTTGCAGTGCAAGTCGGCCGAAACGTCGGGGAAATAGGTATTTATACCGTTAATTACGTACGCGGTTAAAACCCGTTAACTCTTGTTGTAAAACTACATGCGCCCTGCGGTGTTATCCGCTACATTTTTTCGAGATAAAAGGTAGCCTATATGTTAATCCAGGGTGTCAGCTACCTTCATATGAAATTTCATCAAGATCGGTTTAGCCGTCTGAGCGTGAAGAAGTAACAAACACACTCAAACTTTCGCCTTTATAATATTAGTGTGATATATTATATAGTGTGATTCAACAAATATCACCGTTTTGCTTGTTTTGTCTAAACGAGAAATCGGACCCCAAATCTACCGCTGCAGTAACCAAGCAGATACCAGCCAATCAATACAAAAGCCGCATTATTTTTTAATTTATGGCACTCAGCAAAATAAAAAAAAAGTTTTGAAAACAAGCTACCAACCAAATATCTCATCTGCCATCCTTTATAAGCCATCAATGGCCGAAAAACTTTGAGCACCTATTAGTTAAAGCTAAAGTGATAAGTTTATCGTCGTAATATGGTAATTTTCACCTTAGTAGCGTCGCGGTAAAACAGATTATCCTCCTTTTGGTGCCGTCGTAGTTGGCTAAAAATCTTAGGGGTAGAAAATGTCGTTAGCTTGTCAACTCGATTGGCGTGTTGGGTAAGCGATTGGTCAGCGCAGTGACACGTTAAAATAGCAAGGAATTGTGGCAGGTATGTTGTTATTGGTCAAAATATTGGTACGATCTGCTGTAGCGAAAGGGGATAAGTTTTTTTAAGTAAGGTTTTCATTATACGCATATCTATTGTTTATATCTGGTGCAATAGATTCTTAATTGTTTTTCTAATGAAATCTTATCTAATATCTAGCAAATATTGGTCGCGAACGAGTATTGAATCCGCGATCCTTTCGCGTTTGAATATTTTCGCGTAGCGTAGCGTTACCTGGGCTATGGTTAAAAGTCATGAATATATTTCGATTATGATATTAACTTATTTTGAAATATACATATATACTCATATCAGCATGGATCAACATAACATCACGCCTGTATTCTCGAAGGGGTGGGCAGAAGTGCACATATAGTACACTCACATTTCTCTAGTTATCTTATAGGTCCCAATGTTATAGGAAGCGAGCCTATTGCCACTAACCGGGCACACATCCAGACTCCATGCTGCTATTTAGGACTACCTAATGGAAAACCTCAGTAACACTGCCCGACATTGGATTCGAGCCCAGGACCCTATGCTCAGCAGTTGCGCTTAGCGACCACTAGACCAACGAGGCACTCAAATACACAAAAATTACATAATTTATACTTAAATTAATAAAATAAGGATCACTGAATTAATTTTCCTACCATTAAATAAACAAACGTCTTAGAAATCCTAACGAAAATTATTGGAGAGGAAAGAATTTAACAATAACACGTAAAATACCCAGTTCTTCACTGAAACTGATCTATTATTTATTTAGACAACATTTAATTGGATATTTTCGTATTGCTCCAAATGTTGGCAAGTAATACATAAAGGAAATACAATAGGATTGTATGAATTTTTAACACCAATGAAATAAAGGCAAGGTCGCGTTTAGGACGATGTAGGTGGATACACTTCTTTTTGTTCTTGGAATGCTATTTTGTACGAATTTAATTACGAATTCGTAGCAATACTAAAAAAGTCTTGATGGAAGCAGCTTATTTCTACTTCGTTTACGTAATACAAGAAACGTATATCGAAAGAAAATTATTTTAGTTGGTGTGAAATCTTAATTAAATAACAATGCACTCGATTACGAATGCCATTGATATTTTTTATACATCATTATAATGGCAGCATGCCGTAGGCCGGTGCCTACGCACGCCTACGCTGGGCGCGGCGTAGAAGCGTAGCACCAACCGCTACGCTTTTGGTTTTACCCTTAGTTCCTATCGGGTATATAACTGGGGTGTGCGAAGTTGTGATGCCATTTGAGTAGAACCGACTCAGCGCGCAACACGCGCACCACACCGCTCTCAGTGTTCAGTGCACTACTCGTACAGTTTCGGACATCCCCAACTTGCAGGTAAGTTAATATGTGACTCTAATAAACTGCATAGGAGAGTTTAAAACATAAATTTCGAGGTAAATAATTCCGTGATTAATATCAGTTTTTATAATAATTTTTGATAGCAATTTGTGGTATTTAAAATTAATTTTTCAGCGTCGTTTGATAAAATTACAGTGGTCATTTAGTTAAAAAAATATTTTATTAAATCTAATCCAATTGAATATAATTTAATAAACTTATATACAGATAAAGGTGTATGTGGGCTATCTGATACATAATATTAGTAATAATAATCAAATATTTAAAGTAATAAAATACCGGTCAAGTGATAAGTTATTTATAAGTAATCGTTTATACGGTGTAGGGGTGCCTACTGACCTATGTGATATGATCCATTTAACCCGACCGCCATGTGATAACTATTAAATAAATTGTTTTATACATTAAATTATTAATAATCCAATAATATATTCTAAAAAACTAAACAGTGGACTACATAAAGGTGATATAAGAATTATTTTAATGAAATAAGTCTAACGGGTTTTTAAGGACAGTGTTAAGTGTTTCTTTATTCAAAAATCATCACATGATTCTAAATACAAAAGTACTTTATCTGCTTCAAATTTTATAAAAGGAATAGCTATAATTGAATGTTCGATTTATTTAAGACCAGTATTAATTAATTTGAAAAAAAAATGAATAAAAGATGCTCTAAGTATATAAACCTTTTTACTGAACAAAAAATGTATATAGGTAGCGATACCAGTAGATCGTAGCGAGCTCATCTAAATGAAAACAAAGCTACAACCAGCAAACTCAATTCTTATGAATTATTTGTGTTCTCCAAATGAATCTCCCATGGAGTTGAACAATCAACGAAGTTAAACAAGTTCAAAGGCATCCGGTGTTAAGGGGCAATAATACTAGAACTCCGTTCACATCAAACGACTGCGTTTTAAACGTCTGTTTGTCTATCCGTAATTATACAAGACACGTCTAATTTTAATTAAATTTATTGTTTTACGGTGAAGGAAATAAAATATATTAATAAAACCAGGATTAGGTAAGTTTAAAATCGTCCACCTGCTGTGTAATAGCGTGTAGATCAATGCTTTTTACTTGTATAATAAGAGGAATTTGCCCTACAGTGGGATAGGCTAGGATTTTTGTACATCAGAAATTGTTATGATAATGGATTTCGGAATATAATCAGTAGAACATTAACAGTGTTTATTTAGACTGTTTAGCTACAAATCTAGACTCAACATATTAATCTAGATAACAAGACTTTGAACAAATAATACAGTAATTAAACTCCGACCTATTCTAGTAATAATTCAAACAACAAAATGTATTATAAAGTAAATAACACGCACACATGCTAATAGGCACATACAAAACAAAATTGTGGCGATTGTGTGAAAGTTTTAAAAATAAATAATTTAACAATGGGAAAGGTGACCGAATCTGTCCGACGGTCACGTGTCATGAAGAATTCACGAGAAAATACACGAACATTGTGCGACAATAGAAAGATCAATGCAAAGGAAATAAAATATTGACGATTAACCTCGTTTTCCGTAATCAATATTGGTTCCAACAAAAATAGTTTTCGTAATTTCGTGGAGTGAAACCCTTTTCCATAATTGTTTTATGAATAAATTAGTTATTATATAGAAACAATAATGCTTTTTGAATTCAAGATATAAGTGACTTTTATCGACAATACTACTTATATAACAATGGGGATAATACCGGCATTAACTAAACCCCGTATATATCTATTGACATCACTATTCTTTGATATGCAAACGACAGTGACAGGTATAAATTAGTCCATAGATTAAAATGAAATTTTTATGAATAACGGGGCAAGAGTTTAAGAGTTTAAATAATGCCCAAAAAATTATAGCAGAAACATTGTCACTTTTATACTTACTTGAGAAAGAACTGAAGCTGTGACATTACACCATATTTAAGCATAGGCATTTATATTACACTAGCTTCCGCCCGCGACTCCGTCCGCGTGGATTTTGAATGTTTTATAGCCTATAGCCTTCTTCAAATGGAAATCTTCTATCTAAAACTGAAAGAATTTTTCTAATCGGACCAGTAGTTCCTGAGATTAGCGCGTTCAAGCAAACAAACAAATTCTTCAGCTTTATAATATTATATATAGTATAGATTAATATATGCACTTATTTAAAAACATTAAAGCGGCAAAGAAGCCAATATGTATGCGGTATACATTCAAGTGCAAAATTCCTTGATACTCTCAGAGCTGACAAATTGTATATGCATTAGATTACACACGTACTTCTGTAAGTATTAACCAGCTCATAGTTTATCCATATCAATGATATCGAGCTTAATCCACTTGGTACAAACAATAATTCATTACATATTTATGCAAAAATGTTTCCATAGGCTATGCCATTCCTTTTATTCCAGCCGGCTTTGTTAAAACCATAAGTAAAATATTACGTACTTGTTATATCGTGTGGAATGCCCAGCAGTGGACTAAGATAGGCTAATGATGTTGATATAACGGTTCCTACTTTTCGAGTAGTAAACCTTAACTAAATATGAATTCTGAGCTAGTTGGCCAGTTAAGAAGGACACATGTTACATTTTAGATACGAAATTATAAGTCGACTGCGTGAACTATTTTTCACAGTTTTGCAATCTCCATGCCATCATATTTGGTTTCGCAGTTTTGGCATAAATTGTTACATACAGACAGACAGTTATATAAATAAGGAAGTAATTACGGAAGTCGGCAATAAACTCCGCCGAGCGTTGTGTTGCTCTTCCAACAAACCTACCGTGTCTACATACATACACCAAAATATTTATAAATTAGAAAGTTGTTTGTAATTTATAAATATTTAACACGTAGGAAACTAATATAGATGCCAATTATAGGTATACACATCACTTAAAAAGAAAATTTAAAATAAGTCTTTACCGTAACGTCATATTTTCCTCGAAAAAGATAACACTTAATCTTTATCTTTTATAAAAATTACACAATTCTCTTCCGGGATATTTAAATGTATACCTACTGTTTAAAGGGTTGTTATTTTTTGTTACGCTTTGTTAGTTATATTGTATTAAGCCGCGCGTAAAATGAAATTGAAACCTTTATTAGGTTACCCAATCAGTTATTGTTTAGACGGTTAACAATATTTTTAATAAACAAAAAAGGAAGAGTTTATGTATTCAGGGCGTATCTTTTTAGGTAGAATAATCACACACTTATCAAAAAGGTTTTTACCTTAAATATTATATTACCATAGTATAGTATTCAATTAATAGCATTAGAATCGCACCATATTACGTGAGAATATATAGAATATAGCCTCTAATAGTGAACTGGTTCATGATGAATTTATAATATCATACTAGCTGCGCTACATTTTTTCGGGATAAGCCTATGTGTTAATCCAGGGTGTCGGTTACCTCCATAATATGAAATGTCATTAAAATCCATTGAGTACTTTTTACGTGAAAGAGTAACAAACATACTCACAAACTTTCGGGTTTATAATATTAGTAGGGGTTCATGCAAATTGATAAAGAGAGTGACTTAGACTAATTCTGCGAAGGCGGAAGCAAAAGCTAAACACATTTTGGTAGGCTAGCTAGGCTATGCCATAGTCTCCGCTTATAAGAGCAAATACTTTGTTTTTAATTCGTAATACTGTATGTACTATAGACAACATAGAAATTAATAACGTCAAAAAAATCAAAGCTCTTATTTAGTTATGTAACATTAATGATTATATTCTATTTCTCTAAGTTATTTTAGCGCGCAAACCCGCGATAAAATTTTTGTATAGAAAATGTCTTTGAACAATTAAGAGAGAAATCGAGCACCCTTGTCCTCGCATCCGCTGTAGAGTACATACTCAATGACACGCCCGAACCCATCAGTTTTTAATTTTAATTATGTATTACTTACAGACTACAGTATAAAGTACAGCCGAAATCAATATGGGGTGACACACTTTTTACGATTTGAATTCAATAATGGGTGTGATGCCTGAAATAAATGGATTTTATTTTATTTATTTTTATTTATTTAATAAACATAGGATACACCATTTTTTGGAGTTGATTGTTTTGAGCTGAAGTTATTCAAATAGATTCTATACCAGATGTACTCTTCGCTTCTTTTGGATAAATACACCCTGTATAAAATGTTTTTCTTTTTTAAGTGTCGATGTCTAGATGAATTAAGGTATAATTTGATTCGTATACTTTTTAAATTTCATGCAAAGTTATCGTTGGTTTATTCTGAGCTGAAAGACCAATTTTCATGGGCTCTGTTAAAAACGTTGGAAAGCTAAAAGCTTACGCATAACGAAGTTCTCTCATGTTTATATGCAGCTTTATGGTGTTATTTTAATATGGCAATCACCGAGACATTATTTTTTATTGTGTTGCCATGCTATGTTTAAGCTTATTCCTATATTTTATTATCAGTTGTAACTGAACTACGATACCAAGGCCATCAAGTTTGAAAATGGAATGTGTGAAAGTGTTGTGAAAATCCAATCATTAGTTTTTCGCATGATAGTAAAAATTTGTTGTGGTGGCCTAGTATATAACGAACCAGACTCATATTCGTATGATATTCGGAAGGTTGCAGATTGAATCTAGACAAGTACTCTTTACTCATGTCACTTTTAAATATCGCAATAATGGGGTTTATTCTCGAGACTACTGAGAGAATGTATTCGATATTTTCACTCGATACAAACAAAAAGTTTTGAATGATACGATTTATTTAACGCACGGAAGTAGTAATTACAGCTTGACAGTGCTTAATGACGTCATACAACATCGTGTATGACCGCAGTCATATTAAAGTAACCATTGACATTTTATATCATCTGTGAACTCTATTTAATATTGTTTCTGAAATGTGGGCTTTTTCAATCTTTGTTTGCAATCTATTAAGTCATTTAGGTAATTCCTGGCAACCTTATGGTAACTTCAGCAAGCCGTATAGAGCCAATGTATAGGCTATTTACAACATATAATTGATCTAATTAATTAAAAATGATTCAATAATTTAGTCAAAAACAATAAAATGGTAAATGGGTACCTACCCTTTTATGTGGGTATAGTCAATAGATCCCTGCTGAAAGAAAACACTTTTGCTTTAGACTTAGGGGATAACAGGCACGAGTATAGTGTATATTGTAATAATGTAACATGACAAAATGTGTCTGAATACAGGCAGTCAGGCACGATTGGTGTACTGTACCATGACTATGTGTCTGCATAAAAGTGTTGTTCTCAAACCGTAATAGGGCCCTGGATTGCTCAAATGGCTGTATAAATTGCGCTTCAAATGAACACGGCGACATGTTCCTAATAATAGTCACGTACCCAACCTGTCAGTCGCAATAAAAACGTTGTAAAGGTTCTGAAATTCGCAGGTACGGCCATTAAGTGGTTCTATACACCTTTGGGATATACTCAATTGTATGTAGGGAAGCTTTGATGATGTATTATAAGCTTATCGACGGTAATTTCTTCTTCCTGTACTGCAATTCTCATAAAAATAGCAAGGTTTTTAAAAAAATATTCAGTGTTCCAATTTTGATTTAAATCTGTGATTCTATGACTTGCAATTGTATCAACCAATGAGGACTTATTTCCGTGGAGACTTCAATTTGTAACGATTCTAACTCTTATTACCACATTCTCTTTCTTTGCATTTTCCATTCTTACCTTCAAGATACTTTTAAACTTTTGTTTTTTAAGAATATCTCTGATCTTGTTTTCCAATCCCCTATTGTTATTTTATGAGAATAACTTGAACTCCAATGTTTTTAATTCTCCGAATTGAGATTATTGCCAGAAATCTTCTAGAAAAACTTAGCGTGGTAGCTTACGAATTATAAAGATATCATGGATAACATTATGCCTTATACATTTTCTTAGAATAAGTATTATATGTAGAGTGGTCCCGTTTTAACTTTATCTTATTGACTCAAATATTTGATCCTGAGGATACAATTCTCTTAAATATCTTATTTGGCCATTGACATGCACGATTGCACATGTTCGATGCTCGAGTATAAATAAACGATTTAATAATTATTATTAATGATGGCATGAAATTTAGCGATATCGAAATGTGCTTGCAATTTAGGGTGGGTTGCACCAATCTTCTACTATCGTTAAGTCCAACGTTTTGTGAGTAGGAAATTCTCGTACAAGCGGCCATATTTAACGCTAACCAATATATCAAAGTTGGTGGTGCAACTCACACGTAATATGACCTGTTATATCAAGTATATTCTCTTCTTTACCCAATGTGTGGTGTTTGGACTGCTATGCTTAGGGTCGCAAGTCAAATCCCTAGACGGACAAAATAAATGTGATCCGCAGATATTTGTCTTGAGTCTGAGTGTTTGTGCTGTGAATAATTAATGTCTGTGAAACTCCCATTGCTATTGCTGGGTAACTGTTTTCTTTTTTTCGTTACTCTATGAGGCTATGTTTAAAAGATAACAACGCCACTATTCCACGAAGCGGTAGGCAGAGGTGTACCTATAGTACATATTCCACCAGTTATGTTTTAGGTCTCAATTTAATAGGGGGCGAACCTATTGCCATCAACTGGGCACTAATTATAGTCCATGCTGCTACTGAGAACTACGTAATGGAAAAACCAATTAACCCTTTGTGCGACCCAGGATTTCACCTCAGACCTCGTGCTCAGCAGTCACGCTTAGCGTCCACTAGACCAATGAGGCAAACCACAGACTAGTCTCTAGACCATAATAATTTGCCCCTACACGACGATAACAAACATAATTATATGAAAAAAAAAGTTAAGGTCCCGAATGACCTTTCTACTAACCAGAAACTCCGTGAATATTTAATTACCACGCAAAACAATGTTTTGTTTAACGCTCAGTTTACAAATTACATTTTCCGGTGATTACCCCACACACATTACGTACCTTAATTATTTACTTTATTATAACCTTCTCATGCTCTTATTGACATAGTTATATTATGAAAATAGAACGTTGTTTATTTGTTTTTTTTTGGATAACGAATGTGGCTCACATGGTAATTACCTGGATGATAAATAATTTATTATTGTTTTTTTTTGCTGTTCGAAAATACAGGATTTACATGCCTAGTATATGATCTGTTTTGATGAATACTTTTTTAGTGCTTTTGGGCACATAGTTGCTTAGATTACTATCAAATTTTGTGAGGGTTTTTTCTCGCTTATTGTTAAGTAAGTAGGTACAAAATTTTGATAGTATAGGCATGTACCACTATGGTATATATAGGTAATGTATTAAGTCAAATTAAGGCTTCCCCACCCAGTTATGTTAACTTAAATCTAAGTTACGGTAACAAAGCTGTTTTAAATCCTTTTAAAACCTTTTCATCTCGGTTTTACAAGGCTTTAGTTATATACCATGTAGCTTCATTTCAAAACCAGTGTGTTGTACATTAGTGCTGGTTGAGTTAAGGCAAGAACTCCGTCGTGAACAGAATGCCTTAAGGGTAGGATCCTCCAATAACGGACACACTACAAACTTTTAATTACCACGAATTCTGTGGACTTTAAGGTATATCATACCTTGCTAAGATCGTAATACTGAATGAAATGAGAGAATGAGAGTCAAAGTAAAAATATAAAATGTGTATTTCTTGATACTTTTACAATTATTAATTGACTTCCTGAACTAAGTTTTTTAGTCAATAACTCAATTATACATTTTTGTTTAATAATTGGCGCTGAAACGTTAAATGAAATGTCCATTTGTAAAACTTTTCCTTTGAACTAATAGGTCTAATTATAATCGTTTAAATAAACTTTACCGATAGTTTATAATTAACATAAAATAATAGGGTGGGTAGTCAGTAATAAAATACATTAATTAACTAAAAGTTCATGTATTTTGCGAACTCGAACAGAGATAAACTAAAAATGTATTTAAAGTAAATAATTATTCGTTCGGAAAGTCTAGTACAAACTAAATTCATCCGGCGACTTTGGTCGAATGGATATTTTTCGTGCCTTTAAGAAATGTCTAACTCGTCTTATAACATGTTATTTTAATCAATGGACGTAATGAAAGTATATATTTTCTTACTAGCTGCGCCCCACGGTGTTACCCGCTGCATTTTTTCGTGATAAAAAATTGCCTATTTGTTAATTCAGGGTCTCAGCTGCCTCCATATGAGCTTTCATTAAAATCCGTTCTGTAGTTTTTACGTGAAAGAGTAACAAACATCCATCCATACAAACGTTCGCGTTTATAATATTAGTAGGGATAGTAGGGATGTAGCTTCGGCTGTACAACGCCAATGATCTGACCACATGTCACGCGGTCCTTAACACTTTGACTGCTCGCGCAATACACATTACCGATCACCGTGTGTCTTACGTGGGTCACTGAACAGGGAGAGGGTTAATATTCATTAATGACGAAATATCTTTGGTATTTGGAGGCCACGCTCGAGGGTTATTTGAGTCTTTATTGCCATTCGATGTGGCAAAGTCGTCAGCCTTCTGCGCAAGTTATCTTTTGATGGAGTTTTTTTTTATTCTAGTCTTATAATATTTCCTTATTATATAAAAGGTATGTATTTAATTACAGTCTGCCTAGTTGCCTCTATATAAAGTTATAAAGGTATAAGCAGAAATAACAGGTTACCAAACAAACAGTAACCCCTTATATGTATAAAAAAAATTGACAGTGTTGAACAATTGATTAAATTATACCTGTCACAATGTCGTTTGGATGTCAAAGAATAGAGACGTAAAAGACTTAAGAAGTAGTTATCTTAAAACACATGTTAGTGATTTAAATTATACAAAAGTTTTTTTAAGAAACGCCACATTACGAATTTCCCCTGTATCGTGGGTTAGTTTCACAAACAAGAAATATTACATACACAAACACCCAGACTCGGGACAAATATCTGTGGATTACACAAATCATTGATCCGTGCGGGATTCGAACCCGCAACCCTTAGCGCAGCAGTCCAATTGCTTAGCCATTGCGCCAAAGAGGTCGTCAAATAGCTCATAATTGTAAAAATAACCTTTTCCCTTCTTTTATCGAAATACGAATGTCCTATTATTTTCTTAATAATGAAAAAAAATCCAAGCTTTAAGTTGTCATCGTATTTTAGAAGTATTTTTAAACAAATTACAGGTACACTCTACTAAAACTAATATCTTTAAAATAACAAAGTATCGGAACAAAATTCTAGGAATATATTTTTATTACTGAAATGCTGAAGAGGTATTGGATTTTTTTCGTTGAGTTCACTGTATAGTACCGTTATTGAGACGTCTTCATTTAGAGGAGAAACAATGAGAGCGTTCACCGTAAAATTGTGTTATATCGAGGTCAGAGAAGAAAGGTATGACGTGTGTACTCATCTACTCGTAGGTATATAGGCTACGTATCAGGCTTCGTTCGCCTAACTCCAAGATTTAACTTATATGAACATCAACAATTTATAAGGTAACTAGCTGTTGCCCACGACTTCGTCCGCGTGAATTTCGTGGTATGAAAAATAGATGTTGGCCGATTCTCAGACCTACTCAATACGCTCACAAAATTTCATGAGAATCGGTCTAGCCGTTTCGGAGGAGTATGGGAACGAAAACTGTGACACGAAAATTTTATATAGGTATATAGATTATATTCCAATAAAGTAAACACTTTATAAAATGTAGTGTTACTTCATTTTAATTTACAGAAAGGACATCTACAAACTACATTGAAAACATTCATATATTTTGGTCCGTAGAGGATATTAACTTGCGATAATGGCTACAGAAAGCTAACTGACATAATGTCTCTTTAATCAGTCTCATAATAGAAGGTTAATTATAGTACATCTTCATTTATTCAAAGACACTTTATAAACGTATATTGTGCCGCAAAATAAACGCTTCCAAAAGCATTTTGTTAGTCTAACAAAACAAATAATTATACGTCAAAAATCGCTGTTTCACCCTATTCTACTTAACATATTGTTTGCGGCCGAGAGATTTCAATTAACAGAGGAGTGACATGGCGTTTGCTTAGATGTAATTAATGGTAAGCATCACCCTTTATAAGGCAGTGTACAGACAACTTCAGTATTTGACACCTTTAATGTTGAGTTCGGAGGTTGTATCGACGAGTTCATTAGTGCTCTGTGGTCGGGGCATGAGATCAATCATAAACGAACCATTGATTAACTACGCTTAATATCGTACTCGTGATTGTTAGAATGACGTCGACTCAAGGATATTATTTTGGGAGGCGGTAATATTAAATACTTGGGGGAGACATGTTTCAACTACTGGAATAGTTGCAATCAAATAATATCACATGAGAATCATATGTTGTGTTAATTTAAGCGTAAATTTTAGTTTAGCTGCTATAAATCGCGATAGAGAAGTTTGCTTATAAAGATTAAAAATCATTAAATTTAGCTTTGGACTAAACTTATGTACCTCCTTATCGAACGACCTGATTGCCTGCCATTATAATACCTATAACTAAACAAAAACGTCAGTCATATTATTATGGCTGACGCTATTAAGTTGAAGTTAGGTTTAAAATCTATATTTGTAAATAGCATTTTAATTTATCCGTAATTATCAAGGGTTTGGGTCCGAAATATTATTTACGATTACGGATAACAGAAATATCATGTTTAATCCTTTTAAACACGGACCTAAGGTCTCATTGGTGTTACAGTGGACCGTAATCTCAAAGATTAAATATGAATAAGTATACATAATGTTTAGAATTCCGGCTTTCGAAGGATTAGGCACATCTGCCCCGTATTTGGTTAACACAACGCGGGATGTAATCTATTAGCTTGTTTAGACCGAGATCAGGAATAAGTTTGGTGTTTGAATGATAATATAGTACCCTGGCAATTTTATCCTCAATTCCGATTGTTATTGCCTAAATAAACAACCCAAACTCACAATATTTCCTCGTAGATATGTTAGTATGGCGAAAACCATAACTTCTTTTTCGGTTCAATAATATCTATATCCAAACATTTTTGCGACAAATTGGCGTATTCTTTCTCGTCATAGGAAGGGATGATTCACCCCTGGGGCGCGAACTGCGTAAAACATTTTTATTGTACTCGTATTTACTCTTGAATTTACATGACAATAGTTTGCACTTTCTATTAACTTCAAAAATTGGTTGGGTCAACTTAGTGGGGGTAATGTTAGTATAGGAAACTGTTTACTCAAACAGTTTATGATCGAATTACTTTGAGATTTCGAGCCACTGAGGTTTGATTGAGTGCCTTAATTACTCAAAGGAAAACCAAAGATTGGCGCGAGTTTAGTATTCAAAGATTATAGTATTGTTTATTTCAGTTTTCGCGCTGTGGTTGGTGCAGTGTCAATTCCGCTTTTATCTTCAGCCAACTTGTTACAAGTTCTGAGAGGAAGTTAATCGGTGTCGAGTTGGACGTCGTTTAAAACAAAAAGTAAACTCAATGTAGGTTATTATAGTTGCGGGATAACTGAGATAGCGACGGCGCAGTAAAACTAATGTAAAATATATGAAATGTTTTAACAGTTGAGGGAACTACTTTCATGCGCTTTGAAAAACATTAATTACTAATAGTAAATAAATCAGTGCAATAAAGGAACGTGGTGATTAACTTATAATTTCTTATGCGGACAATTATACACTGCCACGTTTTTAACACTTTTAATAAAGCAATAATAAAATACCTACACGAATCACTAAACCGTTAAGGCGTGTAGTATTCCGCAGTGTACTTTTCCCCTATTTCCATACCGTAGTTCTTTCTGTAAAGAAATGTATTGCCGACTTTATCATCAAGTCATTTCAAAGTTAGTTCTAATGAAATTTTAGTGATTTAAAGTCAAGCATTATGATCTGTATTAAAATTCTAGCACCATATAAGTTTTTTAAATATCGAAATGTACCCTTTTAGGCTTTGTTTACGCTAATAAATATTTTACAATATTCTTGTGAGACAAAGGCAAGTGAGTGTCGATGTTGGCGTAGCGTTAGCTACGGAATGTGCTACGACACTCGCTACGCCATAGATACTTGCTTGCTATCCTACAAAAGGGAATTTAGCAGTACAACTGCAAAAAAAAAGTTCGTACCTAGTACTAAAAATAATCTAATAGGCTAGAGTTTTTGTGGTTAACACGCCATGAGTTGAAGCAGTAAAATGAACCTTATTTTTTACTTTTATTACCCCATATTTTTTCATATCGTGTGAAGTGGCTCTTCTCAAAGCTTAGAGACAATGCGTGCGAACGTTCAACTTTACTCTAACAAACTAGAGATTATGGGAACTACTACCAAGGGAGACATTTAGATATAAATATCCTTTTTCCTAGGTAGTGTGGAATAGTACTTTTACGATTGCAAAAGATTTTTGATATGTCAGTTTTTAAGTAACTCTAATAATTATAAATAATTTATGCAAGAAAGTTTATACATAACATAACATCACGCCTGTATTCCCTGAAGGGGTAGGCAGAGATGCACATACAGTACACCCAAATTTCGCCAGTTATGTTTTAGGTCCCAATGTAATAGGGCGAGCCTATTGCCATCAACCGGGTACAAATTCAGACTCCGTGCTGCTACTGAGAATTACCTAATGGAAAAACCCAGAAACACTTTGCCTGACCCAGGACTCGAACCCAGGACTCCGTGCTCAGCAGTCGCGCTTAGCAACCACTAGACCAACGAGGCAGTCCAAGAGAAAGTTGATTATTTAGTTAGTATCATTAACAATTGTTGTACATATTATTTACTGTATATTCCGGTTATACTCACGGGTGTATTGGGGAATGCCCGACTAGTATACAGTAAATAGTATAGATAATACTAACGAAAGTTATTGTAGTAAATTACTGTACAGTTTTAAATGACTTAAACAGCTTTAATAAGAAACGATGAGGAGTAATGAATCGGTTAGTAAAACCTTTAAAATGCCAGAGGAGCCGATATAATATTAACATCACAGAAATGTCTATACTCTCCTTTCTCCTTCCATTACTTTGCTAACAAAGTAAATTAATTAATGGATTCTACATTGAATTTAACATTTTTGGCTGCGGTACTGTAAATCAATAATTCATATAGTTAATACACGTCGCACCCCATATTTTTGTAGACGGGACAATAAATTTGAGGTATACTTTAATTATCATTAATTACTTTGTAAACTTCCCTTGGGGATAATTTGGACGTTTGGGTAATGGGGAGGGGAAATTACGCTAACCACTCCATATGATTACAATTTTCTTAGACTTATGTTGTGAAGCTGGAAGACTGATTACTTTGACCGTGGTTACTATAGAAACGAGATTTCGTAGTTCAGAGAATGTCTTATTTATAACAAGTAGATATTTATATTACTTTTTGTGTTATTTTTACATGTTGCCCATGCTAAGCTTTTAAATCTAAATTGATAAAGAAAAAAAAATAGAATAGAAAACAGATAATACCTGACGTCACCCTTAAGACGTAAATACTAAAAGGGATCTTGAAATTCGATGGATGCGAGTAGTGACATGGTGACTCAGTTGGCAGAGCGGCGCCACGATACGACGAAAGTCCCGGGTTCGAGTCCCGCTCGTGTCCATAATTTTCTAAGTTTCCTTAATCAATATTTGGACAAGTACTTATGTTATATTAATCGAAAAAAAAGTAATTTATTACATACTCGACCAGACCTATTGATAATATAGAATTAAAAGCAAAAAAGTTGATTTGATTTAGTTGAGTATCGTCCATTTTATGTTTAGGACCACATAACATCATTTTTTTATACTAACTTAAGAATGTGATTTCAGTCAAATAATATTTCTTACATTTCGTCTATCCAGCTAAAATATTAAAAAGTAAGACCACGGACGGTAATGTACTGAGTACAATCATAATAAAATATTTTGTTACGCACTTATACGAGGCCACAAACTGAGGATAATTTCTGTTTGAAAATGCTTTTGTTTATAACCAGGAAAGATTAGTATCATTTACATTTAATCTCCCATTCAAAACTTTTGCTACACCCTGTGTTAAGGAACTTTGCCTATTATCCAATATCAAAGGTAGCTTATGTCCTTCTTCTTATATATACATTTATCCGGTAACGATGATCTGGGTCGATTTTCATCCACCCTTTACTGATTGAATTCTATATGATCGTAAAATCGCTTAAACTTGCTCACGCGACGAAGCACTGGTACTCAATAAGATTTGAATGTAATATATGACCTCCGGACTTTTATACCTCTTGACCGTTTTATGTAATTCAATTGACGCGGTCTAAGACAGACGCTGGTGGCATAGTTATTGTTTCATATTGGCTTAAACAAGGTGTAGACGTTGCTCTCCGATTTTGGATTTGGTTTAAATGTCCTATGCCTATATATTTTTTATATAAATGATGTAAAAGTTGTTGAGGTATGCCATTACCTCAGTCAGTCTTCATCCTATCGTGTGGTTGATGAATAACCTGGTGTCAGAATTTAATCCGCTTGTAGGCCTCTGACATAGCTTTGCACACCGTTGAAAAATCTCTCAGGTGTGCCGGTTTTTTCACGATGTTTTCCTTCATCGTTTTTAGCAACTGATTTATAGTACGCATATAAATTCGAAAATACATTGGTTTTTTTTATTGGGTTACCAGGGTTTGAACTAGCGACCTTTGACTTGGCAGTCCAACGGTCATATCACTCAGCTATTTCAGTCAGTAGCCTATGTATATATCAGCTGAAATCATGCTTAAGTTTCATAATATATTATGTTCTTAACATTACGGTTAATATCGATTTACAAAAATACTAGCCCCAGTGCAATTATTTAATATTTCCTCTAACTTATTTCGTAGCTTTGATGTAACTTATTCCAATAGAAAATGAATTATGTAAGGTTCGTTCCGATGAATGAAAAAGGTTGTGGCACATATCTTACTTATTTGATAGCATTGCAAAATCTCAGTATTTTATAGAAACACCCACTTATTTTTATAGCTTCTTTAGTGGAGCTTGTTTTAAGTCGTACATTTATATGACCTCTGCTTCTATGTGCAATAAAATATGCTCTTATATATTGATATACTATCACAGTTTAAAAGTAGTGATATCAGTAGACATGATTATTTACTTGGTAGTAGAAATATTTAAGTTTTGAACTGTGACTCATAATATTTACAGAAAAATATTAGTCATAGTTCAAAACTCTTGTCCTTTCCTTCAATCGAGCTATTAATATGTAGATAAAATATCAAACCAATTGTTCATTTTACATTCGTAGATTAATTTAATTAGAAGAAATAACGGTTTTGCTAGAAGATTAATGGTAACCTTTGTCTTAAAACTCAACATGAGACAAATGTCTAAAGTTTTCAGTAAGTTTTCACGAATTTGACACTTTGGGCTCTTCATAAAACGTTCGGACCTTTAAAGACAATACCGTCTTGGGTTAACAATAAAGCTGTTAAAAAGAAAATCTGCAAAAATTAAACTCTACTATTTAAACGTTATCTTAGAGAAAACTTTATGAAAAGCAATATGTTTTTAGTTTAGCCCTGAAAATACAATGGAAATTCGGATGCATTTATCTCTGGCTGAATTTAACTGACATTTAAAAATAAATCACACTAAAATGTTTAAACAAAGAATTCGTTTTATTCTTTATTTAAAAATGTATAAAGCAGCATACTACCTAAAATTCAAAAAGGTTTTAATCTATAAAGAATTTCTATAGTAAGCCCTTTCATTATTGACATAAAATGTAACAATTACTATTTGTTTATTAAGTTTTCCAATTACGGATAAAGCAAGCATATGTTTCACTAACAGGGTGTAGTCGGATGCCTGTCTGTTGTCAGTTTTGGGGACGCGACTAACCCATACTTGTCAAAAACACCACGAACTGTCCCATGTGTGTTAGAGTTAATTATAAGTATATTTACGTAATCAATTTTGGTAGTGTGACATATTTCGGTAAGCTATTTGTGGTATTATACTATTAGTGATTGGTTTTAGTGTACACAGAACCTTTAGTTTGTTGGTAGATAACTTAACTACCGCGTTTAAATGGCAGAAAATCAAAGTAATACGTATACTTGGTAGTTAAGTTTTCTATTGAAAACCTCAGACATTCTGTCAATGTAATTTAATTTCTTGTCTTTTGTTTTATAATTTCCGAGTATGATGATACTAAGAAGAAACTCGCGAAGTGTAAACAATAACGTTGTGCGTGATATCCTTGTATTCGATATTGATATCTTTTTGTTGAAACTTCGAGAAGAGTAAAACTGGGTTTAACATTAGCACCCACCGAACTTAGGTATTTAAATAAGTTATCTCGATATTATCCATATTTAATATTATAAATATGAAAGTACCTCTGTCTATCTGTTACGACTTCACGACTAAATAGCTTTACGGGTTTGATGAAATTTGGCATATTG
Organism: Abrostola triplasia; assembly: GCA_946251915.1. Taxonomy (NCBI): domain Eukaryota; kingdom Metazoa; phylum Arthropoda; class Insecta; order Lepidoptera; family Noctuidae; genus Abrostola; species Abrostola triplasia. The sequence continues at coordinate 8,733,037 of OX276433.1, forward strand.
TAAGTTTAAAACCCGAGAAAGAACGTAGGCTACTTAACGCGGGCGAAGTCGCGGGCAAAAGCTAATTTATTATATCTCTCTTAAAAATAGTATGTTTAAGTACTCACACATTTATAGGTTCCTTATACATTACCAACGTGGGCCATTGTGTAAAGAAAATATAATGAGTGGCATAGTGGGATGACTTATGCAGCACTCTATTATAGTGTTGTGTTCTCTAGACGCGCGTCACTGCTCTTTGATATGGCTTCAATGTCAGTTTTAAATACAGGAAGGTAAAAATAAATTCTTAAGGTAGGAAAAAATGTTTTTAGGGCATTTTTATAATGTGTTCACAGGTTTTTACAGGAGATTATATAATTATAGGTATTCCAGGAAATCACAGGCTAAATTATATCCAATAACTGACAATAGTTTCGTCTCCCAACACATTGGGCTTAAAAACAGTCTGATAATGCAACGAGTATCCAATTGCACAACTCTGTCTCATCATCAGCCAGAAGACGTCCAATGTTGAACAAAGGCCTCCCCCTTAGAACGCTACAATGAACGACAGCGTGCCATTTGCAACTCTGTCTAACTCTACACTCAATACACAAAAGTATATAAAGTATATAAATATAGTATCTAACAGATGTAAGTTTCCTTTCATATATATTTAACGTTAACTCAGATTTGACCAGACGATTCACGTATGTAGTTCTATTCAAACGTCCCAATTTTCTTCTATTATAAAATATTTCTCTTAGATGCTCTGAGCTTAAAGATGTTCACTTGATTGGTTTTATATTCATCCAAAAAAATCCGGAATCCGATGAACAAATTTGTATTAGAGTGCCGTCGCTATAAATGGAGGTAGGATATTTTTGGAATTGCTTTACTGTTTACCTCAAAATAAAGTATGTCTATCAACATCACGAATATTCTCCCAATATACGCCAGAGATGGTTGTCACACAAGGTTTTAAAGGTAGAATGTGTTAATTTTTTAAATATTCACGAATAGAACAAACAGTTCAATCATTCGGTCAGGTCGATATCGTCATGTTTTTTTTTAAATTGTTCTTTACCTTCTTTCTCAGCAAGATAAGCAGACATTACCTGTTATAGACCCTGCAGTCTGCATCGACGTAGAATCTCTCTAGTCGTCATTTCATGGTTTTGTAAAAACGTCTGCGGGTCCTCACTGACTATAAAGCTAGGGTAGTGCATGGGTTTAATTCACATTTAATTTAATAGCAAGCAAAATAGTGCAGAACCGATGTAGAATACCTCTGGTTCTCGACACTCAATTTGCCAAGCTCATTCCATCGTTAAAGGCTAGATTACGTTGATATGATGGACAGTAGTACCTTCATAACTCGCTAATATGAATTAACTGCTACAGCCAATACGTTTGCCAAGCTATGGATTATGGAATTATTCCCTTACGACAGTTTATTATGGTTATTTATTACGATCCCTTTATGTAGTGGACGACCGGACGTATCTGTAGGCGGGGGCGTAGTGTGGGCCGACATTGTGTCTACCATACAATGTCGGTTTTTAAATTGTAACATTACTTTTGAGCTCTGTTATAACATTATCGATATCGAAAAACAATAGAATCAGCCTGAAACTGTCCCAGAGAGAGTTAAGGTCTATTTTCATGTCAAAAAATAACGTGCAATGATCACCGATTTTTTATTTCTTGGTAGCGACTTCAGTTAATAACTTCATGATGATTTTATTTATCTCACGTTTTTTTAGTCGCTTTCCGAGCGATTAAAATATGTTTAGTAGGTACTAGGAAAGTGGGTGAATGTCATTAGCACCGCTGCCTCTCCCCCAGAGGTTAAAACGCTAACTCATTAACGCACGTATTAAATCTAGCATTTCTGACAATGTTCTTAACAATTTGCAATGTTTATAAGAGTTCTATAATAATCTTTGTGTACAAATAACGCTCTGGTATTCTTATATTCCCAATTGAACTTAGGAAAACAATTTGTACTCAGAATTTCGCTTCGTAGTAAAAACCTCTTGGTACCAAACTATGGTGTAGAACTTTTGTAATATTCTGTCTTTGGATACTCCTAGACTCCTACTTTATTCAATTTACATAACTAATGTTTCGTTTACAATCGTCCGAGTTCCAACGTAGAGGAATGTGAACTGGAAATTGTAATAACTACGGTACAGCTTTGAGACATTCTTCAGTTTAAAAAATGTCATCTTTAGTCGGGAAGGATGCTATTTTCAATTTAGTGTTTCAGTTCTATTTTAGTTCATTCAGTCTGTTTTAGTTTTTGGCCTTATTTTCATTTTATGAAGTCACTGGAATGTTATAAAGTTGAATCGTTGAATAAAAGCGTTCAGTTTTTGTTGTATTTTTTAATGTTAGCATTTTAAAGGGCGTGTGAAATTCTGCATTTCTATGCCTTGAATATGCGAGAATACGTTCAGGTCAACATTTATCAATTATTTGAACATACTAATTTATTTTTAAATGTTGAAAACAGCATCTATAACATCAACTACGACTCAATCGCGTCAATAGGAGATTCAAAAACAAATCAAATAAAAACAGTTAATGGTTTATGTAATTTATTGGTGCATTACTGAGCAAAGCTCTAAGAACTTGCTAAGTGAACAGATACTAATGATCCTAATCATAAAATACAATACGTTATACACATTACGAAATACTAATAAAATACCAACCCTGACAGTAATTTTTACCTTTGCCTTTGTTTCAAAGTTAAACAGTGCCTTTTAATATTAAATCATCTTTGAAATTGGGCGAAAGAAAACTTTATCTTTGGAATTGTTATAATTTTCTTTTTACTTGTTGGCCTTTTAATTTTTGTTCGTCATTCTTTTGTGACGTCATGCGTAGTCGTTTTTATTCATGAATTGGATCGGTTACGGCTTTTGTGCTTTTTTACCTGGCTGACTCTTCATCCTGGAATGTTTCAAATATTTTCAGTTAATACCATGATAGACCTGCATTAATCTTAAAGGTTAGGAATGTATCACTACAAACATAACATCACGCCTGTATTCCCCGAAGGGGTAGGCAGAGGTGCATATATATTACACCCACATTTCGCCAGTTATGTTTATAGGTCCCAATGTAAAAAAGGGGCGAGCCTGTTGCCATCAACCGGGCACAAATCCAGACTCCGTGTTGCCACTGAGAATTACCTAATGGAAAAACCCAGTAACACTTTGCCGGACCCGGGATTCGAACCCAGGACCTCGCGCTTAGCGACCACTAGACCAACGAGGCAGTCCCAACACCAACACAAATACCATTACAACCTTTTTACAGAGACATTGCACTTGCCTCAGTCAGGGTTTTAACCCTGAATAAAATAAAACACCATGCCACAGGTTAAACGGTCCGACTATACGGTGTATAATGCGATTTAAACCCGGATATAACGTTAGCTTAGCTCAGGATTAGGGCTTCTCTCCGGCTCGGTGCCGTACGGCGCGCCTGTCCGGTTCGGATGCGCGGCTCGTGTCGGTGACACCGGGTATTGTTTGGCTGTGATCGTCTTATTACATGCATGTTTAGAAATATATTGCAAGCAAATTGGGTTGTAGTTCAAGGAATATATGACTGTGTAGTGTAAGATGAGGTGGTTTCTTATTACGTAATGCTATATATTAGAGATGGGCCGATTAGGAAAAATTAAACAATGAAGTGTCGCAAAAATGACGATAATCATTGCCTTTGTTTATGTTTGGGTCTCATGAATCACTCCTTTTTCAGCATAGAAATGTATGTAAATAAAGCAAGCGACTAGTCGGTGTTTTTTGTCGATTAGTCGCCAACTAATCGCTGACTACAAACAGCGCCAAATAGTCGACCATTAGTCGTAGATTTTACAATCAATATTTATTAAATTTGAAGATAACAGTAGCTTAAAAAATATATGCATGATATCACGGTTATTATACAATTTAAAAGCTTACGCTTAACCACTGCACAGACTAAGCCAATTAAGGAAGTTGACAAATAATAATATTATACTATTTCCATGTCTACTGTGTTAATACTCCTTTAAAATTTCTCCATCTTTTAACAAAAGCAACCTAAAATACCCACTACACAATAATTCTACATACACATTACCATTCAGAACAATAGCGGGCTAAAAGGCAAAGCAAATACCTACAACACCTAGGTACTAGTTTAGCTATTACGTTTCGTCTGGTAACTTCAGAGTCGTAGTTATTAGCATGTTGCACGTTGCAGCACTTGTCCCAGTCAGATGTTGGGATTTCGACAGGGGTTAATTGACATTTAGGGTTGTTTTATTCGAGTTAGGAATGTGTTTGTGTTATTTTTGAATCGGTTCGCTATTATTGTTCCTGACTAATTATAGCCCGTATTGCGAGGGCAGAAATATTTTGTACATTCAATTCGACGTTATTATTACTATTTACATAATTTGATTTGAATAATATGTTTGACCGAAAAAAAACTAAAAAATAAATCATGGGACTTATTTACATGCAAGTATTCAAGTTATAGATATATAGGTCATCATACCAAGTACTTACCGTGTACTAGTTTTAGTGGCATCCATAATGTCGGTCATATTTTAGAAGATTTTAGTATAGCAGGAAAAATGCTTCGTGCATTCTGTGACGTCATCTTACTGTCATATAATACCTACCTAGCGACAGTCAGCATAAACACTATCAAAGAAAGTAGGGAAATTATCAACGTGTATAATAGATTAATCATTGTCTGCCATAAAATAAAAAAAACACTACAGTTTCCACACGCACTACTGAAATAGGTAGGAAAGCTATCAACGTGCCTGTATGACCAAGCTTACTTCCAAAACAGTTAGGTGTACTGTGACACTTCTGTATTACTAAGGGGTCTTTTACTCTTTGTCCCCAGCTATGAATTTCTCGATACATCTGGCGGTAGCGGTAGCGGCGGCGGCATGCCTCTGCGTGGTGACGGCGGCGCCCGAAGCCCGGCTGGCCCGCACCAAGCAGCAGCGACCTACCCGCGGCTTCAAGAACGTCGAGATGATGACTGCCAGGGGCTTCGGCAAGCGCGACAGGCCACACACTAGGGCTGAGCGTGAGTTGCTTCACATTATCGATGAAAATCGATAACAACCATGGAATGTTTTAATTTTTATGTTTGATCGATTCATTTCAGTTTACAGATGTGTTACGGTAACTTTCATTCATTTAATCGTCTGATGTAGGTTAAAGACTTCCTTAAAAGGATGCCTTTTATACGCCGTTTATAGTAGGTGTCATTATCAGGTGTGCTTATAGGTAGGTACACATGCTCAATAACTAAAATATATGGTAAAAAAGTGTGTCTTATTAACGTAAAGATACTTGTGAAATAGACTATAATTATGTAGAAATATTAGTCAAACATCTTTTTCACTCTACACAAAACATAACTAATACATGAAGGATATTACTTGGTATGTTTGTTAATACATAATATACGTAGGTAATTAAGAAAACTAAAACTTCTTAAATGAATGACGTGACCTCTATTAGAATTGTGCCTCTTTTTGAGTAATTGACGATAAATAGAACACGAACAATCCATTAATTACCTAATACACTTAATGTGGACAATTTACAGTTCCATCAATCATGGCTAAGTGAGTGGTAGATGTTGAACCTACTGATGTATGCTGACCTGTCAAACACTACTACCAATTTATATTTGTAACACAATGTCATCATTACAAAAAATGTAATTTTAACAGTCAATACGAGCAGGAAAATGTAGAACACATTGAATTACTGCAGTAGGTTAATGACCCCTAACTTTCACAGAGAATAGATGTTCAGTTATATTAATAACTTCGAGTGTAGATTTAAAGTATTAAATACCTCCCACTTACATATAAAGGTTAAATTACCCTTAGCATGTTGTTACAAAATTCAGCCACACATTTGCAGAAACAATTTTGCATTAGGTATTTTACGAAAAAACCTGTGGTCGCCAATTAGATTTCCAATTTGGAGTTCAGAATTGTAATTTTGTTATTACCTTTATGTGAGGGCACACTTTTGGTAATGTTCTCGGACACATGTGCTCATACACTCTAATAAACTTTCAGAACAATAAACAACAAAATAATTATACACACATTCTGTAAAGTAATTAGGATTTAGACAGAAATAGTGTGACGTACGTGGGTCTAGCTCACAATGGCAGAGCATCCATCTTCCTGGCCTGTCAACTTATAAACTCCAGCATCGCTAATGGACCGTATAATACGAGGAATATAAAAGCATATTTTGTTACCTCACCATCATTTTATTGACATTCAAATACATCAACAATTGTATGGCAAGTTTGTGCAACTTTCCACCTCTCATTGTTCGACATTCGTATGTAAACTTTGACTGGCGGTATTGAATTGTAATATTTGCGATTACCATAATCTTTTGAACATGAAATAGCGGCATTCAAAGTTAAAATACACATTGTTGTCATTTGTTATGAAAGGTTCATAAGTTTACATTGAACGTGAACTGTCGGCCCAATAAAACTTTTTTGACACGTTTCTAAGAAAAGTACCATTGTTATTCCCGAAGGGGATGTAGAACCTCATTCGTCGACGAGTCGAGAGCAACGCGGCACGCCCACCTTTAAGAGTGCCTCTGTTGGGATCGCAAGAGATTTCGGTAAAAGAATTCCGGAGTCGGACAATGAAGGTACCACAAAGAACCTGATTGGGTGTCCGGCCTCGCAACATGGTGAATGGCAAAATTCCAACGATACTAACGGAATCCCGGACCGTGTAACAGACTTAAACACAGTCCAACTCGTGTTCGGAAATAAAACCTAAAATCCAATTGCAACTGGTTCGTGAAGCCTTTGGACAGGCCGTTTCCAGAGCAGTGTTGCTTTGCAGGTGTTTGTGGAAGGATAGAAATCTTGTTACCGCTCGATAGTATGTGGGTTGGCATACAAGTGACGGCTCTATAACTCCTTTACTCAGAGAGATGACACGAATAAGATTCCTTGCAGGAGCGCGCTGGTAAATAAAATATGTTGCAATCAAAATAAATAATAATAAGTTTGAACAATCTACATGCACATAACCATAATTAATTAAAATTCGTTTTGTTCTCTCTGAATATAGGAACTAGTTTTCAGCTTTTGATATGAGTTCTAATAAAAAGAACTAATGGTCTCTACCCGCATATCAAAGTTGAAAACTATAAATCGTATTATGTGACGTCGACGCGTGAAAATTTTCTGTTTTTTTTTGTGTCTAAAGTGTTCATCACCATGACGACAGGTGTAAAGCTTTTGTTTTTTGTTTGCTTCTCATAAATATGCCATACATTTGCAATGATTAACTTAAAGTCATAATATATCGACAGACCAAGGCAACACTGTGGGTCACCATCTCATGAAGTTTGTCCCCAAGAACAGTCTCATGGTAGCCTATGACTTTGGCAAAAGGAGTGGTAATGATGAAAGCAATGACGAAGGTAAAATATAACGAAGCTTTCGCAATGCTAAAAGAGCTTTGAAGCGTTTAAGATAATATTTAATATTGCGTATTTAAAATAAGGTTTTTTGTTTTTAATAAGGTTAACGCTTGCAGTGAAAAAAAAAGATGATGCTTCTTATCGCTTATAACAGTAACCTAAAATAATTCACCTTCGTGATTTGGCATTTTAACAGAGGAAGAAATTAGAGTGACCAGGGGGACGTTCAGACCCAATTCAAACGTTCTTATCGCCAGGGGTTACGGCAAAAGAGCTAGTTTGCCAAAGAACGATCGAGGTATAAATCGAGATAATCTCCGATCCAATATCAAAGAAATCACATACAATCTGTGACTTTTGGGTGTCGTCCGTCGAAAACCGGCTTTAAGCCGCAAAATGTTGTTTATATGACAAATATTCGTATCGGCCGAATTAAAGCCTTAGGGGACCGGCTAGACGGAGTACGGCCGACATGTACTAGTACAGGCCAAACGCGTTTAACAAAACATGCAAGCTTGAGTCACGTGTCATGTAGATCAATGTTATAAGAACCAGTTACTCACAAATCGCTTTTTGGGACATTTAGGGTTGTGTCAAGTTAGATAATACAAAACATCTCCCTATTCGTAAGAGGATACGAAGTCTTAGTGAATGAAGCCCGTTATTCATGTGGTCGGCCTTAATGCTGTCTTTATGTTCGTGTGTAGTGCTGATAGGGGACAGGAGTATGCTTTTGACTCCTGTCTTATTCATTTTATTAATAGACAAATGTGTGAGAGGTCTATCTTTAGCGGAGATTGACTCTCTCAGCTTCGTGTGCTTATGAAAGCTTTTATTGTGTCCGGCGTATGAGATCAGAGGTCTTGTGTTAATGTTGCTTATTACGTCGTGTGAATGCGTCATTGTTAGGTATAAAGAGAGCAACAGGTATTTGCTCTTTCCTTATTAACTGATGTAATTAATAGAGGGTTCTGTTAATCATACTCGATTTTTGCTTAAGCCTCTTTTCGTTTCGGCTGATAAGTATACTGAGGTCGACGATTAAGTGTCTGAGGCAGTTAAGAGCTGAAATATTAATAACAATCGAATGAAAACATTACAAAGTTCAGTTGTTTTAATAGCTTGTTTTTATGATGTGTTGCTTGGTACACTGACAAGGTTCTTATTCCACAGTTTACGGTTTGGACAACTTCTGGGAGATGCTAGAGGCGCCTGAGAGGGAAGGGCAAGAGGGTAACGACGAAAAGACGCTGGAGAGGTACGTTCCAAATACATTAACCTGAAATATAACTTTTTGTTACGAATTTCCTTATAATAACTCGTAAATATCGATATTTATAGACATCGTAACACTACTTGGAATAACAATAATATTAGTCACGAGTTTATGAGAATTTTCTAAAACTAAACACATGCATTTCCTATCATCATAATCCATATTTTGTATCTTGATATATAACTTAAAATGTGTATAAAATAGGTGGATGATATAATATAGATTACTCCATAACTATAAAACTTATATATATGTATATGTATACCTAGAAATAGAGAGGTTATTGAGTAAATTATCCGCTATATTTATAGCACACTAATAAAGCGATTTCATATCCTATTGTTTATTGTCGTACAAGAAAAAAGGTAGGTAGCGCTAACAAGATCTCATTATGCCGGTCAAAGATTCGGCAGTAAATACAAGTAAATATTGACAGGAAAACTATATTTTATCCTTTAATATGATTACATAAATTACATTATCTAAAGTAAGGGTCCGTAGTAATGAGGTGGACTTAAACGATTGCTCTTTGGACCTTATGAAACATGATTGAAGGGCTGGAAAATAAATTCTTATTTCCTATAGTGAGCTACACCTAAGACCTTCCCCCTAACTATGAACTAAAGGACGGTTTACGTTGTGGAAGCGAGACGCTGCTACACTGCAGGTAGCGTTTCATTTTAAATTAAATAAATGACTTGCAATGCAGGCTTATAGTAACCCCGGGGATGTGCCTCATAGGCGTTGCATCGGGAGGTTCCGGAGTTGTTCTTTTTAGAGGTCCCGGGACTTCCCTTGTTCGTGCAGATGGTGACCACCGGGGTGGTTTTAGTGAGGTAGAAATCCCACACTCCCCAGTCCCTACCCCATAGGGGCCGGGGGCCTTTTGAAGGTTTCCCCCCGAAAACAAAAAAAAAAAAGGCTTATAGTAACCCCGCTGAAGTGACATTTACTATATATTTCAATATTAGACACGTTGACTGCCTCGTTGGTCTAGGACTGCCTCGTTGGTCTAGTGGTCGCTAAGCGCGACTGCTGAGCACGAGGTCCTGGGTTCGAATCCCGGGTCGGGCAAAGTGTTATTGAGTTTTTCCATTAGCTAATTCTCAGTAGCAGCACGGAGTCTGGATTGTGCCCGGTTGATGGCAATAGGCTCGCCCCCTATTACATTGGGACCTAAAAACATAACTGGCGAAATGTGGGTGTACTATATGTGCACCTCTGCCTACCCCTTCGGGGAATACAGGCGTGATGTTATGTTATGTTTATTAGACACGTACGCAAGACTCAGTCGAATCTGTGGTTTAAAATTACGCGAGTCTCGAGCCAGACGCTTTTCTTCGAACAGAAGAAATAAAAATAGTACTGGCCGTGTTCCGTCGAGTTTTATTTATATTAAACAATTGAGGTGTCGCGTTAACACTGTTAGGAGAAATAACTTCGTAGTAATATACGTGAGTGAAGAAATTGGAAGAACGTCTCGAGTTGCTATTACGATTTGCAGGAGAGCAAGTTGTAGGTACTAGGTAGTAAGTGGTATTGGAACAACGCTTTTATACCTTAAGTGAAAATTGTAAAAGGATTTTATATTCTCCCTGTATTCTGTTAGCAAGCCCTGTATTCAGCATAGTCCCTACTAATATTATAAACGCAAAAGTTTGTAAGTATGGATGGATCTTTGTTACTCTTTTACGTAAAAACTACTGATTGGATTTTAATGAAATTTCATATGAGGGCAGCTGACATCCTGAATTAATAGATAGGGTACTTTTTATCTCGAAAAAATGTAGCGGGTAACACCGCAGGCGCAGCTAGTGTAATATATACGTAGGCATAACTTTTTAAACGTAGCACGATAGGTACTTATGGCCATGTAGAGGTGCATTTAATCTAAGAGTTTTACATAAACGTAGTGACGGGATTATTAATCAAATTTCTTGAACTCTCTTCTGTCCTGTGGAAGCGAGACGCCGCATTACACTAAACGTAGCGACGTCTCGCTTTCACATCTTAAACTGTCCTGCTTTAACAGTTCTCAGTAAGAGGGCTGTTTGTCATTTTAAGCCAATACAGATATTTAATAACACCGAAGTCTATAACACTGATCATAAAAACGAGTAAGTAAATGCAGTAATTAATTGCAACCACAAAACTCAAAACCTATTAAAATTCCACATTACACAACTTAATTATTTTACGTTCTCAATATCCGCCGGCGTTCCCCACTATCCACTAAAATTACAATGAAACCATATGAACTAATTTATTGCTGATCGCTACAGCGAATAATGATACAGAAAACTAATTATGGGATTTCGATATTAGCATTACTGTTTCAAATTAATTTCAATCTCTCTGATTTTGTTGTTGGTGATTAAAATAATGTAACGAACATTTGTTCGCAATCTCGCAACGTAAATGATTTGGTGAAACCGGGACACTAATATGCATAATAGGCTTTCAAATCTATCTACATATAAATTGAATACCAGGTTTTAGACAAGTGGCAGTCGCTTGAGAAATTAAATGAAAAATGTACGGGGGAAATCTGTGGTCTCTGCCTACCCCTCAGGGAAGCAGGCGTGACTTTATGTATGTATGTACGGGGGTCATAATGTTTCGACTATGTGATCAATATACGTCAATTCTATATTTTTCATTTTATTCCATTTCTAGTCATCTATTACTTGTCTAAGACCTACTAATGTAGCTTTACAAAAGAAGGTTGCGGGTTCAAATCCCGCTCGTGTCCATCCTTTTTCAAATTTCCTTTACTAATTTAGATGTCAAGCTTTGCATGGGCAACATCCAAAAATGACACCAAAAGTTATTTAAGTCTATTGTTTCAGAGTCTTAGAAAAATCATGATCCATTCTGTTATATATTTGATGTTTTATTGTTATATTATTAAACTAATAAGTACTGTATAACAAATAACAAAGAAATAATCCACTCAATTTACTGTTTGCCCAATAAATTGATTTATTTCATACCTGACATTATGTACACTATAAATTGTGTTGAAATAAGCTATTTACATTGAGATCTCTTGCAAACAAAAGCTTCAGTAGGTAATTTGTGACAACAAGGACAAAGCTGCTGTCGTTATTTTAATGTGAAGTTCAACAGCCCACATGTTTCTTTTATCTAATACATTATGTATCAGCCAATGTTAATATTAAACAAGTTAAACACACCTGACATATTATATGTCTTCGATGTGTAGGAGTGTAGTTAGGAGCACTAAAATGTCTTAAATTCCAAATATGAATTATAAAGAGAAATTCAAATACGTTTTATAATGCCTTGTATTTGAGGAAAAAATAATCACCTTAATTGATTATGTCTAATTTAAAGGTCGAAGCTGTATAAGAATGTGTTCTCATTCTTTACTTAAAAATGAAAAATAAATAGGTACCTACTTATAATAAGTGCTACGTAACTGGCCACACATAAAAGACAATCGAAGCTACCTAATTAAAAACAAAATCGTAGTTCAATTAGTTTGCACTGATTATAAGAGATTTGCTTGAATGCTGCGAATGTGGTTTAGGTCTGCGTGGGCGTATTAATTTGCAAAGTACAGAAATTAGTGTATCGGGTATACTGTGGCTAGTAGATACAGGGCAGGGAGATAACCTCAGTGCCATCTCATTATGATTCAAAATATTGCGAAACATGATGATATTTTAATTCTTTTTCTTTAATTAGTCGTTACGTAGGCTGGTAAAGTAATTTAAATAGGCAAATTACTGGAAATGTAAATAATATTTTAGAGAATTGTAAAACTAATTAATTTGACACCAGCTAGGTTTAATCAAAAATAAATTTTGAGTGTAAAGGTGTCTTAGAAGTAAATAATTTTCTTGTCATTTCAGTCTCCAAAATAACTCCGCCATCACTAATTTACATAATAGAAAGCTTAATATTAGTTATAGTTCAAAAAAGAAAAAATATAAATTTTTGAAATAAATGAAGACTGTTCCTACCATATTCAAATTCAAAACTAAACTTTATGAAAAAATATCACAGGCGCTTATGAAACGTTAAGATACCAAAACTCAAAACGTAATATCCTAAAAACCCGCAGTATTTTTTGAAGGTGTAAAAATAAACTGTTGGTCAGAGATCCGAAGTTTTTACTTAACCGAAAATGGAGAGAGCTTTGTTCGGATAAGTTCTGGTGCAAACAAATCGCCCCCGCTATTCTGTTTCACAGATAAGACTTGGCATTTTGTAGATCCGATCTGCAATCTGAGCCACCTCGGTGCGACTTCGATAAACATTGTTCGTGTTTACTTTTATAAGTAGACACTGTACAAACAAAAGGCTTAAAACTCTGTCAAGGTTCTCTCATTGTTTGAAGGTAACATTAACTATAGGTATAATAAGTACCTACAACATTAATGGTGACATCACATGTGCGACATATCACTTCTATTCAGGATGACATTAGAAAAAAAATGAATAAATAAATATACGTTCTGATTTTGAATATACGATGACATTTGACAAAAAATAAATAGATAAAAATACTTCATCAAGATACTTTGTCATCGCTACTGATAGTTGCATAAGTGAACATGAGTTAACGATAAATACCGACTAAATATAATAGAATACATTGCTTTGTTTTTATCGTGAAGTTACTAAACGTAGGTACAACGTTTTTCAAATTACTATTGTATGTACAGTTGTACACAATGTTAAAGGTACATTTTAGCGTTTTTAGACAAAGAATATCCGCCGCGTCAGCTTGAATAATATACATAATTTTAATAAAGAAGCATTCGTTCTCTGAATTTGTTACATCATTATAAGATAGCTTAGTCAGGATATAATTTGAAATATGCCAACAAAATGTTTAATGATCAAGATTTTTTTACAACGTTCCAAAAATGCCGAAATATGATAATTAATCACACTAATATTACCTATATAAAGGTGAAAGCTTGTGAGTGTGTTCTTTACCTCTTCACGCTCAAACGGCTAGACCGATTTTGATGAAATTTGATATTGAAGTAGCTGATGCATGATGAGCACCCTGGATTAACATTAAATATACAAATTTTATACTACGAAAACAACGGTAAAAATACAAGCTGTTATTGACAATAATAATATCATAGAAGTCAACAGATGTGAAATTTCTGTTTCTACACCCACGTTTCTAGGAATATTGTTATGTTCTATTTTCTACCGTAGACTTCTGGCTTATCGGAAATGTCAAAATAAAATAGTTTAACGATATACATATAGGTGCATTATAATATCTTAAAGCTGTAAGAATAAAGCAACCATTATAAGGTAGTCATACTTTTTCTTAATTTCCGTGTTATATAAATCAGATGCGATGTTACGCGAGTAGGTATTATACCTACTTTACAATCGACTCAATGATGACAAATCGTCTTCGAACATTAGGGTTGCGATCGACTAAGTAATGGAGCTTTAGTCGAGTCATTTCTGCTGTAAGAGTCAATACGTGTATCTATACTTAAAAAAAAATAAAAAGAAACTTAATTTCACGCCTGTATTCCCCGAAGGGGTAGGCAGAGGTGAACATATAGTACACCCACATTTCGCCAGTTATGTTTTTAGGTCTCAATGTAATAGGGGGCGAGCTTATTGTCATGACCCTGCACAAATCCAGACTCCGTGCTGCCACTGAGAATTACCTAATGGAAAAACCCAGTAACACTTTGCCCGACCCGGGATCCGAACCCAGGACCTCGTGCTCAGCAGTCGCGCTTAGCAACCACTAGACCAACGAGGCAGTCATATACTTATGTTTATTTTTTGTCAACAGCATTCCTTTGGACTGGTTTGTGAACGAGATGCTGAACAACCCGGACTTCGCGCGATCTGTGGTCCGCAAATTTATTGATCTGAATCAGGTAACACCTTTACTTTCCCACAAATATTAAGAAAATGGAATGACTTTCCTTTATGTTTGTTTTGATTTAATTTATAGCCTCTTCACACACAACCGAGACTCTTTGCCGTTAACTTATTAATAAAACAGACGCAGCTATGAGATACCTTCACCAAAAGATATAGTTGAAACGATATTACTATTTTATACTGTAGGTATCTATATTATATTAATGAATATTAATGCCAGGAAATTGGAAGTCGTCTGTAATATAATTAGATAGAGTTAATATTTGACTTCAGGAAGATTGGGAGATCTAAATTAAAAATTAAAACATCAGTCCAGTCTATAAAGATTTATTTAACTACTGAATCAAATCTACAAAGTTAAAGATGGAGAGGTTGTATAGTGAGATGTATAGTATTAATAATGTTCTCCGAACTGAATTTTGGTCTATATCAGTTAAGACTAGTCAATTACGGAGTTGTGCACAGCTATGAGCGCGAACACAGGTACACTCCCAATTCCCTCACTCTAATAGTCCGATGGGACGGTAGACCGACACGACCGGCGAGAAATTAGGCGCAGGACCTACAGCTTAACGTGCCTTACAAAGATCGGAGGGGTTTTCTCGACACGTGAAAACGGTATACACCTGTAACTACTTACCCTCGCAGATCGACTAGTCAGCGCAGTAGCTATATAGAAACAAGCGTTCATAGTTAGATATGTTGCAATGTAGCACTAACAAGAAGATTTAGTGCTTAACTGCAAAATCTTATTTAGCCTCTTGTTACCAAAACCGATTAGGTTAACTCAACTCTAGCCATTCAAGATAACTAAGACACACACAGTTTCTAAGGTGAAATTATTATGCACGGCAATGTTCTGAGGCAAGATGGTGGAGAAGCGGCTTACTACCGTATCTAGCTAAGCTAATCTAGCTAGCCAAGTGTACAACTGTTCTTAACCATCCGACCAGAGACCGTAGAGAAGTGGCAAAACGAATAGAAATTGAAGATAATGATTATTGAAAATCAAATCAATTCATATTTGTTTCGTATAACATGGGTACGGACACGTGATATATAAAGTCTTAAATTAGATTCCACACATGCCTTGTGCGGTACGCGAAAATGAAAGCGTATAACAGGGTCTTTAACATCATTAAATCAGTACAGAAATACGACATTTTGATTATATTAACATTTTGTAGGTTGTTTTGCCTATCCTACCTACCTAGTGCGGTATCATGTATAGGAATGACATACAGTTTTGTCTAAGTATTTATGTAGTCTATACATATTTATCGTTGGTTTACAAAAAGCCCTAGACAAGACGCATGTCGAATAGAATGAAAAATACATCGAATTGACGTATATTATAGTCGAAACAATATGTCATACCCATACATTTATCATTCTCGATTTCTATTGGTCAAGCATTTTGTGACTTATCTAAGGCCATAGTTACACAGAGCTAGTTCGACAGTTAGACTATGCAAATGTTAGATCTGATGTCGTTACGGTTCGGCTTCCATTAATTCCTTGTGGGTGGCGTAAAAGGCCACTGAGGGATTGAATTACGAAGACTGAACTTATTTGAACTGTTCATTCGGGTATAGAGTTACTTAACACTGAAAACTGTCGGTGAATTTGAGGATTCTATCAGTTTGTATAAACATAGATATGAATACTGTAATAATGTCGCTCATTGTATGCCCCAGTAGGAAGTTGCTGCTCGACTAGACTGCCTTTTCGATTTAATGGCTGCAAAAGGCGACTGCTTAGCGTAGGGTACCAGGTTCGATTTCCCGGCCTGCAAATTGTTGGGTTTTTTTTATTAGGTCATTATTTAGTAAGGTGTCTAGATCTGGAATACAGGTCAATAAAATACATTTTTTATATTTGTATCTCTTATAGTTATCTTCAGCGGGGCGTCAGACTGATAAGCCTTTGGTCTCAGGTCTCCGACAGCTTAAAGCTCTAAAGCCGTTCGATGTAATCTAACTATTCTGAATAGTAGGTAAAGTCTAAGACTTACTGACATCGATAAACTGAACGTTGGATAATAATCGGTAAAGTTAAGTCGAATCGATTCCTTGCCTCTGAGTTATGAAGATAGCTAGATAATGATTACCAATGTTACGGATTACTTAACAATACCTCAAAATTCTACAGCATTCTTTTGTTTATGAAAGTGTTAATAAGGGTACCTGTTAATATAAAGAAAAACGGTTTCTTTTTAATCTAAATCAGAGACTTTAAATACCAAGTAAACATCTGAAAATCATCAATCTGCTAATCACACTACCTTTAAAGATTAAAGTTGAGTAATCATTGTAATCCTACATTCTAAATACTTCTTTATCAACTGTGGTTGTTCAAATTAAATATTCAAAGATCAGTCTTGGTAAACCCAATCTAACAACAAAGTTGCTCCTAAAATTTTGTTACGAAAGAGTATAGAAAAGTTTTCAATGTTGAAATTTACGTAGAGTAGGTGGGTATGTACTTTCACCAAAGGATTTTAATTAGCGATGTAATTGGAAACTTGGTTGTTAACGAAATCGGCCAGTTTCAACACACGAAGTTTTTATACTTATACTTGAAATTACTTAACCGATTTACGCAAATTCTCGTCAAGTACTTGATTGATTTTTGTCTTGATTGTAACATAAAAATTTGGTTTGAATTAATTAAAAGTGTAGAAGTTTTCGAGGGTATGGCGTGAGTTTTAACAGGCATTACGGAAAGTCAGAGAGCCAGGCTAACACCTACTTTATGATCCTTGTAATAACGATTAATAAAAATGTATAAGAGAGTTGCCTAAGGCGAAAAACATGCTTTAGTAAAGATCGGTGACATATTGACTCTTCTAAAGAGAAATGGAGGATTACAATTACTACATAGTTAATAAAATATGTAACGCATGAATGTCTATTCTGGCTGATATGCCGAGTGGTATCCGACTTAGGATTGACCACCCCTTTTCTTCCCATGGATGTCGCAAGAGGCGAATAAGGAAAAATCCCGAACATGGGCAGCAGCGTTTTTTGTAACTTCACCACTAATACTGCGATCCCCAAGCTTGCCAAACGTGGGGATTATGGCACCCGTCCTCTAAGGCAGAGGCCTGTTTTCAACAGTGGACGTCTTCCGGCTGATGATGAATAAGGCTGATTATGACGTCAGCCCTCCCAAGCAAGCTAAAGTTTAAACATGACAAATAACTAACCTTTTACTTTGTCCACAGGACGGCCTGCTATCATCCGAGGAATTACTGAGGAACGTGGTTTAAACGTAATTTTGTTGTTATTACTGGAGTACCTACTATTGTTTGGAATCTGTTACAGCATACAATATATTCATATGTATTATGTATAGTCTTTTTATCGTTCAGTTACAGAACTTGTAACGTTACTGTGATATCAAATATGATCTTGGCACGCAAAAATATAAAAAAAAAACTTCCTCCGTTCGTTAAATGTTAATTTTAAGAGCGGTATAGTTGTTTCGATATATCGATTGTTGTAAATAATTTAAAATATAAAGTCGATGGCATAAGAATTGTCTGTCCATAGAGATACTCTTTATATCTAAAAATGTAGATTAATATTCCTTATCGTAACTAAAGGTTTTCTTTTCTTTGTGTGCTGCATACAGATCTATATAACGATATTGCAATCATGTAGATATAACTGTTTACTTCTTGACTTTGAGTACGACACTTCGTAGGAGCTACCATCTTAGTCGGGTGTTTTATTAATCATTTGGCTTGTACTTAGTCGAGTTTGGAAGTGAACCGATCATCGTAAGCCGGTCAATCTGTATCGTGTGTTAATCCAGAGTTATATAAGAGGTACAAGACTAAATGTATAGTGTTAGATTTTGTTTTCATACTTTCATTTCATAGTACAATACTGTGTTTTTTTAAATGTAATCTTCAACTTATTTAAGGGGAAAGGCGAATCTTATTGTCTAACGTATCTCTCTACAATTATTTAGGCTGGGTCAAACTGTATCCTATACATGTCAATTTTCATAGAAGAAGTTATAAGAGAAGTTTATGGAGTCTGTTCTAATATACTCACTCTACATACATACATGTAATTAATATTATAATGGATATTATAAAATATTTTTAGGCGATAAAATATTCAAAAACTGAATGTTTGGATACCCATTATTTAATTAGTTCGTTATTAATTACCACTGTCGACGTTATGGATGAAATAAAATAAATATATCGGGTATCGAAATGGTTTTTCTTTGGCAAACCCACCCAGCAGATAGGATCCCAGTGGGGCTTTCAGTCTCACCTGATGTAGTAGAATACCACCACCCTGTCAGAACAGGTCGACTCAAGCCTGCTTTTGGACGACCTACATTATTCATACACATACGTTTGTCTGGACTTAGAAAAAGGCATTGACCACTGAGTTTTTCGTCATTTCTTCTCAGAGGTAGTCAGTTAGGAAATGCCGACGCCATCTAGTTTTTATTTCTATTTTTTAATGAAATCTGACGTGTAAGTGTTTGTAAAAACCTATTTACAGATATAAATCGTTTATTTAACATTCCAAATGGAGTGACTGCCTATCCGTCCTTGACAATAGGTTTATTGTGTAATACTTATACCATACTTACTCCATAGTAAGACTGTTTGTATCACTTTCGATCTTCTCTTCAATCTAAAAAAATATAAATAAGACATTGAACATTTTCGATATTCAACATATACATAACAATAACATCACGCCTGTATTTCCTGAAGGGGAAGGCAGAGGTGCACATATAGCTACACCTTAATAGAGGGCGAGCTTAATGTCATCAATCGGGTACAAATCCAGACTCCGTGCTGCTACGGAGAATTACGTAATGGGAATTCTAAGCAAAACTTTTCTCGACCCGGAATAAGAATCCAGGATCTCCAGCTCAGCAGTCGCGCTTGGCGACCACTAGACCTACGGGGCAGTCAATTTCCGATAATTATTAAATAAAATACTTAATATAACAGAGCGCGTCTGACGTTGCTGTTGCCAGAAGTTTATTCATAGTAAACAGACTTACCACTGCACTTTGATTGCGATTTCCTTTTTTAAATCTGCTATTTAATAAATGAATAACGCAAACGCAGTCGTTAAGTTAGCTATCAACAAATGTGTATTAGAAGTCCAGCTGACTGCAACCTCTGCTTTAATAATGTTAGCCAATAGCCTGATTTAAATAGCCAGCGGTAGCCTTTTAATGCAGATTAGCGTAAAGGCTGAGTGATTGGACTGCACTCAGGGATCGGGCGCACTAAAGCGATGCTCACACGGAACTTATAGTATAAACGTGATTTAGAGATCAAGTACCTTCTCTTTATAGGAAGAGGTACAGACCACTTATATATGACCTTCTTATAATATCGTCTGCAGGGCCTGTGCCCTTGATATTGTCAGAGTTGCGGGCAACCGGAGCATGTAAGTGGCAAGTTGTCGTTAATTGTTGGAAGCGTTCTGGGAGGCCTTTCATCAACAGTGGACGTCTTCCGGCTGATGATGATGATGCCCTGCAGTAGCGCAATGGGTCAGATAGGGTCATAGCACACATCGCAAAGGGATCATATTCTTTATTTACATTCCACAATGTACAGGTGTTCAATAATAATCATAATCGATCGTCACCGAATCGCCTTTCGCCTCGCCGTCACACAGGCGTCAACCTTACGTAAGCACGTAACCAAAGCGGATCAGCTGCTCCGATACGTCGACTTGGCTACGGCTAGGTGACGCTGCGCTTACAGTTCGGCGGTTCGAGCTTGTCTGGCGAGGCGATTACGTTACGATTCCGATTACTGCGCTTTGCAGTAGGGAGTTTCATAGAAAGAATACTTCACGGCTCGAGTTGATACGGCGACGATCCCTTTCCGAGTTTATTCGCTAGGCAATTGGAGTGTTATAGAGGTTGTGAGTTCGACCCTCTATACGGCACTAAATAAATACATTATGTGTGATATTAGTTCTGAATGATATTTATCATATGATATTTACGTCTGCAAAAGGCAGCCACCATTAATGAAAAGTCTATAACTAACACTTATAAAGGTGTGACGCGTACATTATTCATTAGGTATACAAATTATACGTACTATAATACTATCAATTATTTTTAATAAAGTGTATTCACCACGCCTAAGCTTTTACAGTACCTCTATGAGTTCATTTCTTTTACATTCAATGATATATCGTAGGGAGTTAATTATGTAAAAATAAATGAAGGGTGGGCCTAACCATGCATAATGCCAGTATTGTTATGAGTCCCCGAACGATAATTAAATTAACACTCTTCCTCATTACTAAATAGATTATGAATTACAACTAATGTAACTTACATAACATTACGCCTGTATTTCCCGAAGGGGAAACAGAGGTCTACTTATAGTACACCTACATTTTGCTGGTTATGTGATAGGGGGCGAACGTATTGCCATTAATTGGGCACGAATCCAGACTCCGTGCTGCCACTGAGAAGTACCTAATGAAAAACCCAATAACACTGCCCGACCCGGGATTCAAACCCAACCTTACATAAACTTACCAATACTTGCCGCTCATCATAAGTCGCTACTGGTGAGCCTATTCCTATTAATCGCACTTACCCCGTAGTCATTGACTATCCAGGCTGGAGGCCTTTTATTAGGTGTCACCAAACAACCGGTTAAGCAGTCAGAGCTTCTTCAGAGCCAACTGCGAGAGACAAATTCGAAAAAAAAAGTTATTGAAGATTAATGTGTTATTTTGGCATTTTCGGCACGCAAGGGAATTTCATTCTCGACAGCAATAGACTGCTAAATGGAAATTATGATGTGCAACGCAATATTAATGTGTCATACTTTTACCTACCCCATTAGCGAGGAAAATGGGATCATGTTAATACCGAAAAGATATGAAAGACCCAAAACACTGTTTACCAAAAACATGGCAACAATATTTCTATAGGCAAGAGGGTTAGAAGCTAAGGTGCAGTAACCCAATTATCAAGGCATTATCACACTACGTTGCAAGTCAGCCCAAATTAAAGGGCCCGGGCTAAACGCTGCCCACTCACGGTAAATGTACCAAAAAGGATCCCAACGCACATGGGGCTCTATTAAATAAAGATACACGTGTTGGTACGAAAATAATTAGAAATAATGAGTTCCTTTTAGACCCTACTTGGTTTCCGGATGAATCTTATATTGAATTTGGGATAATCCGCATCGCATTGGGTGAGAGTACTTGAAAGGTATTTACAATGACGTCCTGAGCCGTCTTACGCGTATCTCTATTTTTAGCTCTTTTTATTTGTGTAGAATCTATATGATACGTAAAGAAGAAACTTTGTGCCCCTTTTATGCATATTGAGACGGGTTTGGCAAACTTAAAAGCAATATGGTGAAAAAGTGCAGCGAACTGTAGTTAAAAATAAACAGGGGAAGTTCGACCTCTTTTTCCACACTAGTATAAAAATAATTCTATCTCTATGTAGAATGATATTTCTACTTATAATTGAATACCGTTCTTTATTTTTCAAAGAAGTAGACAGAATTAAGTAGAAGTATACCAGACTATGATTGAATATGGAAAACAATTGAAACAAAAATATACAAGTTTCAACGAAACTTTATAACCTTTCATTGCGCATGATCTTGTAAAATAAATAAAAGCTTTCAAAGATGGCAGAATAAAAAAATTCAGCCTACGCAGCTTCTGAGAAGATAAGGACACGAACATAATGACGACTGTAAAAATTACTGTTAAAATGTTGTCAGTTTGGACATTAAGTATAAAGGTATTATCTAGCATCGTAGGGGAGAATGCTTATTCGAAAATTATACCTGTATCTTTAATTTTTCAAGTGCCAAGATTGTAATCATTTTGTATGGGTGTGAAAGATTGAATGCCAAAACGAATGAACACATAACTTTAATTTTAGTGTCGATATTTTGTATCACAGCTTATAATGATGATGACCTGATTGGAGCAGTGGCTAAGCGATTGGGCTGCTGAGCTAAAGGTTGTGGGATTGATTCTCGCACAGACAAAAATTTGTGCGATCCGCAGATGTTTGTCCTTAGTCTGGGTGTTTGTGTATGTGATATTTCATGTTTGTGAAACGCACCCACGATACAGGAGAAATTGATAGCGTGGAGCAAGTTCTTAAAAAAAACCTTGAGGGCTAGAAATACCTAGGGGTTACGCCGATTGAATTGTTTTAAATAAATTGTGTGCTTCTTACGGCTTCAAAAGGAAAGTCTACGCTCAAAGGTGGGTTTAATTCTCAGATTAAACGTAAGTATTTTCTCGAAAAGTAAAGACATGACATAGATCCCCTTAAAACCTTAACACTTGGATATGTTATACGTACTAAAAAGCTTTTTAATTGGCTCTAAGGAATGATTTATATAGTACAAAGTAAATAGTTAATTGGATATCATTGGTGCGTAATTAATTTGAAAGGAATACCTAATAGAAAAACAAAACCATTGTTGTGTATTTTTATCGTCTTTCTTTCCAGCTACTTTTTTCCTAAAAACCCTATTCCAAAAGTACAGTAAATCTTATGTTGGGTTGCACCATATTATTGACTAAGTTATGGTTTATGTCCAAAACGATAACTTTAACATTGACTGCGGAATGGGTTGCACCATCGTATTTCTTGGTATAGTTAAAGTTACCAGGGCTGCCACTGAAATGAGATCTTATTTACCCCAAATCTCCAATGGGTGTTTGTATATGTAATATTTTATGTTTGTTAAACACACCGACGACACAGGAGAAAATCCTAGTGCGCCGCAACGTTTAAATACTTATATAATGCATATGCCGTGAGTGACGAGGCTATTGCTATTGACACTAATAGGGCTTACATATCGCCCTCAACCTAAAATATCTGTGATATAGCAGCAGTACCATTTCACCACAAAATTGAGTATAATGTAATTTTATGCACCATCTTTTTAAAAGCTTTATATAGGTACATGATTGACATTTTCTAACCACAAAAATAAAAGGGTTGAAGTGAATTTATAAGGGCTTGACTTCAAATTGTATTATTTGGTAAAGTAGAATTATAAGTGGTTGAATAAGATAATAATTAGATAGATAAATTAGATAAAAACAGCAATTTTGCAACCAGTCTGAAAAAATATCGAAAACATAACATCACGCCTGTATTCCCCGAAGGGGTAGGCAGAGGTGCACATAATTATAGTACACCCACATTTCGCTAGTTATGTTTTAAGTCCCAATGTAATAAAGGGCGAGCCTATTGCCATCAACCAGGCACAAATCCAGACTCCGTGCTGCCACTGAGAATTACCTAATGGAAACACCCAGAAACATTTTGCCCGACCCGGGATTCGAACCCAGGACCTCGTGCTCAGCAGTCACGCTTAGCGACCACTAGACTAACGAGGCAGTCCAAAAAATATCGAAATGAATAAAAAAACTTTCCTGTTGCTGGAACAATTTTGAAATTAATAAAACGAAGTCTCTTTGAATTTATATGCAGTTATTAAACTGCTAGCTTTTGCTTTGCTTCGGTCTACGTCGTATTTAAAGTTGTATTCCGGGTGCACAACAGTGTCACATCAAGTTCCGATAGCACAATCCAATACATAAAAAAATCTTTAGTTATGTATTTTACAGCTTACGTACAATGAAAATTTCTAATTACAAAAATATTGGTTCAAATATAAAGTATTATAAATATTATTCAATCAGATATGTTCAACTATTACTGTTAAGAAACGAACAAAGAAATACATGGGTATAACACGTAACATACCGGTGTTTCAACTAAAGAATAATGGAAGTCTGCATGCTATATAACATCGATTTGTTTTTCTCGTAAGAAAATGAGTTTAGTCAAGCGATGAAATAACACATTGCGGTCAATGTACGACCCCTAAACAATTGTAAACAGAAGTCCACATTGACGTGTTTACGAGGTACTTATATGTTTTTTCCTGCCCATAACTGGCTATATTCGCTGACTAAAACGTTCTAATACAATGTAGCTAGTTTTTCCTTATAATATGGTTGGCTACGAAGACTCAGTCGTGTGAATACAGTCAGTTCACATACGTACACCCACGCACAAGTTTCCACTGCTAAACTGTATTAGTGAGTAAGAACTTGGCCCTATTTAAAACACTTTTATTTGATTAGACAACTGTGTCCAGCATATTTTTAAATTAGCGCACTAAGTTATTTAGTCTACAAGTGAACTTTATAAAGTACGTTCATTAAATGCACTAATTAAGACAAAATAGAATCATGTTCAGCATACTAGATATTGCTGTAAATTGAGTGACGAACTCAATTAATACGTGCCTACACCATAATTTTTAAATTACTTATTTTGCCTGAAGACTGCCTCGTTGATGTAGTGGTTGCTAAGCGCGAAATCTTGGGTTCAAATCCCGGGTCGGGGGATTTTGCATTAGGTAAGTAATTTTCGCTCCCTCGCACATTGGGACCTATAAGGACATAAAAGACAATTCTTTCATTGATCGTTTGATGAGTACCGGTTATGATGTACATAAATGCCTAGGATTGGCTTAAGATCGAAGCTATAAAAATAGGTAAAGCCTGGAACTTAAATCTATCCTAAAAAAGTTTAGATTAAACACAGATAAAGAAAAAGTAATAGGTCACGAAGAGCCAGATCCAAATCTTGATTTTCACTGTAATAAACACTATAAATACATAATAATCTAAATTGATAAACACAAAAAATGATGGACACGAGCGGGACTCGAACCCGCGACTTTCGCCGTACCATGTCGCCGCCCTGCTAACTGAGCCACGGTGAGTGACAAGGTCACAAGCCGAGCATGGCAACATGCAAAAGAGATATAAAAAGTAATATACATAATAATCTACCAAACATAATAGTTATACAATATACAAATATACATGTTAGATAACAGTTCCTTAACATTGTCATACAAGCCAAATAAGCTATATTAATTCAATATCAGTTGCATTGGCCTAACAAACAATTAGAGTAACTTCTACTCAGTTGCGGAGCTCTGTCTTCGGACTCTGACTAACTAAATTACGAGTTCGTCGATCAGGTACAAGCATAACTTTAACTGAATATTCGAGAACTATGAAATAATATGATTGTCAGTTGGTCCGGACTTGAGACTATCGAATTAGCATACGTTATAGAAAGGTGGTGTAGACTTGTGGGTATAGAGTAGCACGTCCGCGTCGTCTCAACCCCAAGTGTGAGGTTCGGCAATGACATTTGCCAACTTTAATTTGTTAGTAGAATCCGTCACGTTAGTCAAGATTATATATACCTAATGAATCTACTTGTAGTATATATATTGCCCAGTCAGGTAAAAGCATGGATGTGACCAATGATTTAACGAAAATTTGCTAGTTTTAGATGTAATCGTTGCGTGAAAACGTAATGAAAAACGGCGTCCAACACTGAGAATTTCTCCTGTATCATGGGTGCTTTTCACAAACATTAAACATCATATAAACCAATACCTAGACTCGGGACAAACACAACAAAAACTTTATTTATACCCCGTGCGAGAATCGAACCCGGCACCCTTACCGCAGCAGTCCAATCGCCTAGCCACTGCGCCAATCAGGTCGTCAAAATAATGCTAAGCTCAAGCAAAACAGTATTATTCTCTACTACAACACTACCGGCCTATATAATATATAAATCCGTTTATAAATATATCTTTGTCTACAAAACGGTAAAAAAAGTTCCTGAACTGTAGACCACCTTCATGCACCCTGTAGGAGCCATCGTATCCGCTGCCTTATATGCCACATTGTAAAGTGTGCATTAGTGGTGTCGTCATTATCTCGTAAATCATTAAGAGTGAGGTGCCCAGACCACGTCGCGTATAAACATGCATAAACATAAAACCACAGCGCATGAACATGGCAGTACTTCAAGTTTTAAGTTTAAAATTTTTACGTGCGACTTTATGATTGCGACTGTTGTGTCTGAAATGGACCATTAAATACTTTTGTTAGGATTTCTGACTACCCGTAATAGATTTGCGTTGTTTCCTGCCTCGTTTGACGTCTTAACCCCCTAACGCTACACACGGCACATCATTTTACCAGACGCCTTTATTTCCATGTGCACACTTAAAGAGTCAACCATGTCTGGAAAAATTAAACAAAGTCCATGTGCGGTGGAAAAAGTCGCGATCGTGCTTTGAACGTTTCCTGTGCACATGAATGTACCCCGTTCTTCTCTACAACCTGTGAAATTCAGAAAAATATTGTGTATTAAAATTTTATTCATTTAGCATAGATAATGATTCAGAATTAATCCTTCTGTTTCTTTATTGCAGTATTGACACCTAGAAGCGTGATGTCAATGTGTCGTGTCGCCACTGAGCACCAAACGACGGCTACTTCCCACTAATAAGGTGACGTGTTATCCCCTCTGAACAACAATACTATCATATTATAAGTAACGGTATTAATTTGTTAAAAGAACTCGATTATTAGCAATATTCGATTTTTCTTGACGCAACGAAGTCTGGAAGACTGAAGCAGGTAGGATATGATCTCATTTCTACTACTAATTTGAAACTTATATACATTGGCAGGCGTCCCACTAGGACCGGCGAAATTGTCAGAGTTGCGGGCAACCGGTGGATGCAATTGGCAAGTTGTCGTTCATTGTGGCGTTCTAAGGGAAGGGAGGCCTTTGTTCCACAGTGAACGTCTTCCGGCTCATGATGATGATAATTGTAGTATATGTAGTATTAATTGCCATTTGGGATTCATTCTATTTGAAATAGCCCATTTTCCACTCTATAATTTTTTTTAATGGCTTTATGTGAAACTATGCATTCTAATTTGAGATATTGAACTCACCCGTTCCAACTCTTAATGATTGAAGAAATAGTGTCCAATGTACAAGGAGTGTCGGTATGCAAATGGATAACTAAAACTTCATGATTACCATGAATTTGAATATTGTATTACGACCCAATAATTTATTAGGTTTATAGGTCACGATAGTGGCTAATGCACACTGCACAATTGACACGTGGTTCACGCTTCACCTCGCGTCGTGAGCACACGCTCTAGAAAGCTATTTCACAGGTGAATTTTGTTGTTATCATACGATAAGACGCAATTTGGATCTAAAGAGTGTTTTTGGACCGTAATCTCTGGAATTATGTTTTATTTTACCTAATAATAGGAGACTAATTTGTATAGACTCCGGAAGGGTAGAATATATTCACGTTGAACGTTGTTATGAAATATCTAATACCTGGGTTGTAGAATCTAGATAGGCAGTTATACTCCCTCTTATTCAAAATCGAGGATCATACCGGAATTACCTTAAACCCGCACTAACTCAATTGACATCTCTATTCTTTGACATGCAAACAACAGTGACAGTGGTATAATTTAATCCTTGGTTTGAAATTGTTTTTTTTTTTTGTTACTACTAGTTGTATTGGCATCCTAATTAATTGGAAGACGACTCTCACATCATCATCAGCCAGAAGACGTCCACTGTACAAAGAGCTCCTTCTAAGGACGCCACAATGAACGACAAATTGCCATTTGTTGTCCACAACTGACGATAGACCCTCACATAGTTGCGAAAAAATCTTGGCAGAAAGTGAAGTAATAAGAATGCTTTGTTACCGAAGTTTTTATACAGTCGCATCGATAATAATTAGTACGAGTTACCATCCAGCTGTTAGGTTTACGCGGGGCGCATAACACAATTATTGGTTTGCTTCAAGTCGGTAAAATCATTAATCGAATTACCAGCCAATCTGGGCTTTGAAATTTCTTCGGCTACTGTTACATTTATTAGCATTTATTAACATTTTTGATCTAGTACTCAATCGCTCAGAGGCTTCTTGGATTGTTTGAAAGTTAGAGTGGGGTTATTTTAAGAGATTTTTGATCTGTAATTAAAAATATTTTCTACGTTATTGACTGAGTTGTGACGATTGTCGACCTTCGATTTGGGTCAAAGAAAGTTATCAAACAAAGATAAAACCTGGGCTTATTGAGGGTTGAATAAACAAATGTTTCGAACTTGAACGGAGCCCTTATTTATGAGCTGGTTACGCGGCAGACTCGCGAGCGACGATGGCGCTGGTAGCGCTAGGTGTTGTAGTGCGTCTTCGTCGCTGTTTGTGTCTACGTCGTAAACCTGTGCGTTGTTGCACACCGTACGGACGTGTCGTTCATTGTGGCGTTCCTTTGTTTTACAGTAGACGTCTTCCAGCTGATTATGATGATATGACTACCCAGTAAGTGTTCTGCTTTCTAAAATGTTATTACTCTACAGGAAAATACATAATTAAAATGAGATAACTCAGTCTATTTCGACACTTCCTTAATACTTTCTAGGTACGGTAGATACGTTCTAAATAACCAATTAGTGGATTTGTAACTTACAAAAAAGTCCCAATGTTCTAATTACTGTCCTCTCTACACAGCCAACTAGATTAACTCCGGCTTAATTTCAAAAGGCAAACAGCTAAAGAAGCTAAAAGGAAAAATAGGCCAACGCAATAGTGAAGCTAACCGGTCGACTCAATTAGTTTACACATTTTGTGCCTTTGAATAGAAACAGGAAATTAGTTGATGTGAGCCGACGTCTATTTTAGTTTACGTGAAATTTCATTACTATTAGCCTGGAGCTACGAAATATAACATCTAAAACGTATTAACTAAAAGTTGAAACACAAAACAAACTATTAGGTCTCTATTTATAGGCATGTCGGAGGCCAAGGCTATTTCATTTATATCGAGTAACAAACAATATAAAAGAAAGACGTCTATTTTTAGTTTAAAAGACATTTATATTTTTTTTTTCATGTAAGGCAAGCTTTTATCGAAGATAACAAAAGCTAAAATATCAGAATACATTTGGAAAATTGTATCTACTTTTACATTAAAATCTGATAACTTTCCACTAGTCATTATAATATGTATTTTTCACAAGAACCGATTTGATTTTTGCTCCTAAGAGCTTCAATATTATATTTAGGAATAAATCGCATTTTATATGAACGCATTCAATTTTCCAGAAATTTAATTTGATTAAGGTTATAGTAGAGATCTTCAAGTTTCGGATAATTAGCACTGAATTTAGAAATGAGGTCAAAGGTGCACTTTCCTGAATCCATTATACCCATTACGCAAACTAACCAAACCATCTCCCTATACTTAGTCGATTTGTGCCTTAACTGACATTCACGATCGAATCGACTGTCGATTGGCGACTGTGCGATTGCACCTAATTAACTTTATGCAATTGGAGGCTCTGATTAAAGGTCCGCTGGCCAGCTGGTTCTCTCTTATTTGAACGTCACAGCGTAATCATTGCGCTGTTCTATCTCAGGTGACATTTAGTCGGTTCTTGTGGGCACTTTGAATAGGCGATTTGTCTTGTTAGATGTAACTGTAGAGTGTTATAGCCTGCGGTAGTTGGCAGTACTGATTGGCAGTCAAACGTAGTGTAATTTGTATATAACGTCTTTTGTATAATGTACAACGATTGTGGCCAGAACAGACTGCCTTTTTGGTCTTGTGGTTGCTAAGCGCGACTGCTGAGCATGAGGTCCTGGGTTCTAATTCCGGGTCGGGCGAAAAGGTTTTAGTGAATTTTTTATATTTAGGACATTCTCAGTACAGAGCCTAAATTCCTTGGTTAGTGTCAATATGATACTACATGGAACCAAACTACAATTAAATGGATAATTTTATTTTAGCTTTAACTTAAGTACCTATTGCTATAATTATTTTCTATCCTCTCTCAAGGAATGAACGCATTGGCCGCGTCTATAGAAATATTCATTACAATAACATTTTTATCAATGATGAGTTCACTATTTTATCGAATACGAGATAAAATAGCAGAGCCTTATTGATAATTTTTGTGTGTCACATATTTATTATTTAATGTAATGATTTCCGTAGAAATGAGGTCACTAAGAAGATTTGGGCCGAGTGGTATCCTAGAATTGACCATCCCCTTTCCTCCCGTGGGTGTCGTAAGAGCGACTAAGGGAAAATCCAGAAGATGGGCAGCAGCGTCTTTTTTAACTTTACCACCAATACTGTGATCCCCAAGCCGCTTGTTAAGCTTGAAGATTATGGCAACCCCCCTCCCCCCTTACCTAAGGGGTGTTGCGCTAAGGGTTGTGAGTTCGGTTCCCGCACGGGACAGAAATTTGTGCGAACCGCAGACATTTGTCCCGAGAGTGGGTGTTCGTGTATTTCATGTTTGTGAAACGCACCCACGTCACAGGAGAAATTCATAGGGTGGGGCGACGTTATAAAAAAAAAAAAATACTCGTTTAGTTATTTGGTCCGTGCTTTAGTTCCGATGCAATTTCTGCGATTTACTATAATAACTTTCGTGAGTGTTATCCATATTATCTACTATATATACCGGTTGTACTCACGTCGATATTTGGGAATGCCCGAATATCCTCGGCTCGCGACCCCGCCGCGTCACCTGCTCATGAATAAGGGCTCCGTTAGAGTCCGAAACTAGTCGGGCATTCCCGAATATCGACGTGAGTACAACCGGTATATATAGTAGATAATTTCTGCGATCTTTAGCTAATTTATTAAGTAAATGTATTAGTTATGAGGAATGTGATTGTGAATGAAGCAAAAGAAGTATGCCAGGATCGTAGCAAATGGAAATCCGTGGTCTCTGCCTACCCCTCAGGGAAACAGGCGTGACTTTATGTATGTATGTATGTATTAGTTATATCTTGTGTTATAGAAGCTGCTGTTCTACTGAACATGTAGTCTTGATAGACTGTATACATACATACAAAACTTTACGCCTGCATTCCCCGAAGGCAGATACGTACCTATGTAGAAGACAACCACATTTTGGTAGACATGGGGTCCTATGTAGCAAGCCAGCCAACAATACATCTAGATTCCATGCTGTAACTGAAAATAACTACTTAAAAATCTAGTAACAATTTTCTCTTTCCGATAATCGAACCCATGGCCGTGGTCAGTAATCACTTCTCACTAAAGTAATATTTATATTTGTTTTTATATAAATTCCCTCAATGGGCAATCACACTAATATTATAAAGGCGAAAGTTTGTAAGTGTGTTTATTACCTCTTCACGCTTAAACGGCTGGACCGATTTCGATAAAATGGCGTGGAGGTGACACGATTTAACACAACAAAAATGTAGCAAGTAACACCGCAGGGCACATCTAGCACATATATAAATCAGAACGAATACCCAAAAGCTTGATACATTGCTTATTAATGAATATACAAAGATTAGTAGCCGCCATCTTAATCATAGGACACCTTTACGATCTCATAAGTAAAATAATGACGCGGCTAACCTCGACGTGTCGTAAATTATCCTTTTTATGTGAAGAGATCAAGACTATATTAATATTGGGAAGGAAATTATGGTGAAAATACGGTGTACAATGTTGAGGTGGAACGTAATAACTTAATATCTGATAACGTTATTGATTAAGTATTAAGGTAGGTAATTATTTCTATTTATTTAGTTATTATTGACCCGTAGTGAGCTAGCGTGATCAATGCTCAATCCGTCTTCATAAGAGAAGATGTCTTTGTCCTGCAGTAGGTCAGTTATAGGCTGTTATATTTATCTCATTATTTCTATTTACAATAGATAACAAAATTGCACTATAATTTAAAGACCTAGTAGAGTCACAGCTTTGTAGCTGTGACCTCTGTAGGTACTGGTCCACAGTGTACCTAGAATCTGGGAGTTTGAGATTGTGAAAAATGTAAGAAGTTTTTAGTATTTTAAAGATAGTATTTATATAGATTTTAGTATTTTAAAGATTTTTCTAAAATGTGAATTCTTACTTGCAGGATACATAAGAACTATAATTATTATGCCTATATTGTCGACTCGAAGGACCAAAGTAGCAAAAGCATGGAGTTTGTTCAAACAAAAAAATAGAATTAGGTTCAAAGAGGAAGAAAAATCTGCTGAAAAGACAGCTCAGAGGAACAAACAGCTCAGAGAATAAATTTAAAAAAAAGGTTACATATATTTTGTGTTCTTCCATATTCAAACATCAACATAATATTGTCCCTAATCGTCTCGCTCGTCTTCCAATCGGCGGGTGAATGGGAATGTGAAACGTCACAACCGTTCGAATTAGCTAACTTAATATCCTGTTTTATACTGGCCTATAATTACTTATTGGTCAAACGTTGAAAGGCTACACGGTTGAAAGGTCGATGGCCGCCCAATATTTGTATGACCCTACGGTTAAAGTGTCAGTCTAAAGAAGTAAATTATTTGTAGGATCAGGATAATGTCTAATTAATAACGTATTTAGAATATCATCATCATCATCATCAGCCAGAAGACGTCCACTGTTGAACGACAGCTTGCTAATTGGATCCACCAGATGGACTGACGATTTCGTCAGAATTGCAGGCAACCGGAGGATAATTTAAAATATACTAGAGCAAAAATTCAAATCCAAAAATATTGTACAACTTTAGCCCAATGTCATAGTTCTATTAAATTAGGTTTGATATATTTTCGTTCATCATATCGCGTGGGTGAATGTAAATAGGGTTCGCACTTTCTCTTGTCGCCGGTAATTAGGCTACATACAAAAATATTCGGTGTTCAAACTTAGCCCACAATGGCTCTATCCCCACACGGCACAGGTGTTGAAAAAAGGGGTCAAACCTCATAAAGTACCCTTGGTACATGCAAATTACAAATGCAGGACGTAGCCAGGCCTCAGCTGATTTTATAAACACTGTACCTTTTAATATTTTACCGTTCACCAATTTTTAAGCGTTTGGTTTTTTATCTGTACTGTAGATGCGTCATACAATAACTTAATTGTAATACTATAGAGTAACATAAATTTTTAAATACTCATTTGTCTTAAGAACCAGAGAGGACATAGGCTTCTTATTATTCTATTATGTAAATACCCAATTTCGGTGAGATTAGTTAAACTACGAACTGCCTTGTCTAGTTGGCGTTGATGGCTGAACAAGAGATCCTGGGTTCAAATACTGGGTCGGGCAGTGTTATTGAGTTTTCCCATGAGGTAATTCGTAGGCACGGAGACTGAATTTGTAGCCGTTTGATGGCAATAGGCTCGCACCCTATTACCTTAAGACCTATAGTTTTCGAAATTTGAAATAGGGAAAAAAATTCGTATCAAATTAATTTTATTCCTTCTGCCAGCCCTATTTATAAAATTTAATGAAATCCGTCTACATCGAAGCACTTGCCAAAGGGACTACCTCAAGTCGGGGGTATCGAAATTAAAATCCTTTATTTAATTTCCGCTTTAAGGTAAAGGCAAATGATGGACCTCGGATCGTAAAAAGGCTAAAACAAAGAAATAATTGTGGGAACATTTTAGAAATAAGATTATTTATTAATCACTACGCCTTCTTTCTTCTAATGGGTTGACAGAGCCGAGTTTTGGTCCTTTTGGTGAAAAACCTAACTTCCATATGAGAAAACTGCCATATATTTTCTATCTAACTTTGATTTGATGACAACAGTCTTTGTCAGTTAACCTTGGCAATAAATTATAGTTTTTTTAAACCGCCTGTAGGCCTCTAACATAGCTTTACATACCGTTGAAAAATCTCTAAGGTTCCCCCATTACGTTTTCTTTTGCCGTTTTAAGCAACTGATAACTAATTTATAAAACGCATATGAAATCGAAAAGGCATTGGTGCGTGCGGGGGTTTGAACTTGCGACCTGACTTGGCAGGCCAACAGTCACATCAATCGGCTATCAGTGCTTTTTTGTATAATCGTTGTGTTGGTAATATTTGCCCACTTTTTCAAATTTAGCACGAAATAAGTCTGCTACAAACCGCTGGTACACAACAAACCTGGGATTGGCTATATTATTAAAACACCGGAAAGGCTAGAAATTCTAAACTCAAAATGTATTACATAATTAACAGAGAACTGTTACTCGGAATGACTAAAACAGCGGAACTTTTGAATTAAATATTAACTTTTGTGTATAGTCTTGTCCGTTGTATTATAATTCAGCTAAAACTTTATTTAACGATGAATTAAAGGTAATTAGACATTCCTGCGCCTACACAAATTGTTATATCCATAAAGTTTACAAATCATTCTAAGATTTAGATTCTCCGAAATTGACATTATTCTAAGTAAATGGTAATAAGCTTTTGCGAATTCTGTTCGTTCTACCCGTTTTAAGAATACAGGCGCGAAAACTTATAAAAAAATATTGCCTAGGTCTCAAATCCTTATCCTCGATACCTTCTATTCTCATGTACAGTCAACATCAAAATCTTCTCCGTTATTTCTTTAACATTATTGTTATTTCAGCCATGATCGTCCCACTGCAGGGCAAATGCCTCCCATTTCCTTCCTCCATTCCTCTCGGTTGTAAGTTTCCTAACTTGTTTACCTACTTCTGTTGTTGACGGTAACCTTGGTTACCTACTACTAAAGTTAAGAATGCTTGCTTGGATTTAAGGCAAGATTAGCTGAAGGGACCCAGTCAGACCGTACCATCTCATTATAACCCCTTTACTGTGCAGTGGAACGGTTGAACATCGGCTCAGTCGGGGTGCTGTCTTTCCAACATCGGATTAACTTATTCCGCGTCTTAACTGATTTGTGTTTCCATAACTTACCACAGTCAAACCGATTACACGGTTTTTTGGGTCTTTCTTGATTATAAGAACAACACTGTAAAGAACAAATATTAAAAAAAAACTTAAAAAGTGATTTCTTGTTTTATGAAAGGGAATTTCACGTGTATGTTGATTTTTGACCAGAATTATTTTATATAACTTTTGGTGTATTTTTAGTATGTTGCCCAAGCTAAGCTTGAATCTAAATTGATAAAGGAAATTTGAAAAATTATGGACACGAGCGGGACCTGAACCCGCGACCTTCGAAGTGCCGTGGCATAACTCGAACTGAACTATCGTATCGCTGCTCGCATCCATCTAATTTTAAGTTCCCTTTTAGTATTAACGTCGCAAGAGTAACTTCAGATAATATCTGTTAGAATCTATGATTACCAACTCATAAATTTTTTATTTATTTTTTACTTTAATTGCTATTTTCAAAAACCGTTCTTGCTTGGATGTTGGAAAAGTATCTTCTGCCAAAATTTCCTTTTTTTTCAGGCCCAGCGGTTTAGGTGGTACGTTGATAAATTTGCGTTGATGAGTCAGGAGTGGGACCCTTTATAAATAACAAAAAAGATACTTTTATAAAAGATGGGATCACCCACGCGTCGAAAAAACCCTTGTTTGGGCAGGCGTTTTAACAATCGTCGTATTAGTCAATGTTTAAGCTTAATCTACCTATACTAATTAGATACCATATATAATAACATTATAAACAGAAAAAAGTTATTCGTTTTTTTTTACATATATTTACACCACTGAAATCTCGGAAAGGACACGATTTTATCCACGCAATCAAAGTCGCTTGCTGGAAGCTCGTCCTTAATATAAATACTTTCGATTTACCTAACAAACACGACTCTAGCAGTCTCGCCTATGTCCGGTTTCGCCCTTTAAGACCCCCCCGGGGTCGTCGGCAAATACAGACCCCGAAAAAAAAACCCCAACAAACAAAACTCTAACATAACTGTGTGCAAAATGTGTTATACATTAACCTTTTCTCAACCACATTGTGCAAAGTTTGTCAGACTTCGTTCAACAGACGCTGAAGTTTACGAATAATAAAATCATATAAACCAACTTATTGCCTACATTATACTCTAGCCCTTTCTCTATTGTACTCGACTTCGCGTCTTACAATATGTAACAGGTGGAATATAATGTTGATGTTATAGTTATAACTTCATAGGTAAGTATACCGCTTTATTGAACCACTGGTTTGCTCAGATTCACACTTCGGATACGTCTTTAAGAACATTGTGTACGCAGGAAAGTAAGATTTGGCACAGTTCAAGGTATTATGAATATAAGTATTTATAATTATGATTCAATTTTACCTCTCGGCGACCAGTAGTTTTCTACCTACCCACAATTGGTTGTAAAATTATTTTTGTCTGTTCTCTTTACAAAGTCAAAAACTCTTGCAAATTGTTATAATTTAACATGTTGCATTATAAGGGATGAGTCTGATAATGATTTGTGTGACAGGCTTCCTAGTACAGATACCAGTCGCCCACAAAAGATTGTAGTATATTAACGTGCAAAAATATTATTTGAATTTAATAGAATGTGAACTTTTTAAATATTTATACGCTGGTAAGAGGATACCATTGTGGACTGTCATAATTATTATTACACCTTTATTTTTACATGTTTTTGTGTCAAATAAACGATTATTATTAGATTAAAAACACCATAGTTAAGGAACCTTTGTAGAAAAGTAAATAAATGTTTATTATTATTATTTAAACGAGGCTGCATTCGTTATGATCTGTGGCATCATCATAAGCAATCTGCACCTACATAACATCTGCCTATACGTCATTATTTTATGTTTAAATTGTCTCATTGGCTACGTTTCGAACCCTTCATTACCTTTATAGTTGGTTCATATAATTTGTGTTGCGAAACTGAACTCCCATATAACACAGTCAGAAGAACAAATAAACAACAATTTAATAGTTGTGGCCAGGGAAGTCAAGTATTGCGCCTCAGCTTCAACTATTTGAGAGGGAAGTGGCGTTCCGTGTTATGTCTCCAGTTATATATGGCTCCATGAGGTTACAGGATAGATGGACCAAACAT
Organism: Abrostola triplasia; assembly: GCA_946251915.1. Lineage (NCBI taxonomy): Eukaryota > Metazoa > Arthropoda > Insecta > Lepidoptera > Noctuidae > Abrostola > Abrostola triplasia. Next base: position 8,770,462 of record OX276433.1, read on the forward strand.
TTTTTTTCAATGCAGCGAGGAAGGCTGGCCTTCACAATGAGTAAGCAATTGTATGATGTCAACATGGGGAGGCTATCTGTTCTGTAGCCTTTACAATGAGTATTGGTTTGATGGTGATCTTTACAATGTTCAGACGGCAAATGGTTAATTGGTAAAGTCAATTGTTTATTTCTTCTTAATTTTTTAGGACTGATTTATGGTTCAAACATTTCAAATCAAGTTAATCGTTCAGAAAACAATGGTTACAAGTCATGTCAAGTCAATCATGTCTCTGGACCCCATATTAAGCTTCCCTGTTTGGTGGGAGTTACTTGCTCACCAAGTCTTGAGAATATAACGCTAAGATTAACACTGCAGGGCGAACTATGTTCTGAAAGCTAGTCGTCTTCGTATGGAGAAAGCTCGTATTTTATATTATTCTCGTATTAATGTTGACAATAACTCACTTCCAGCAGTGGACTGAGATAGGCTGATGATGATGATGATAGCTCACTTCAGGTAGCTGATTCCTTGATTTCAGATCAGAAGATCATTTTTACATACCCAAAAGCAGTCAAGGTTAATAGCAAAAGGGTGCTAAAAATACACGATTATTGTATTAAGATGACAAAAGAAAGCCGTTGATTTCAGTAATCCTTCAAACTGAAAGCCCTGAGAAGTAATAGGGATTAATTAATTATACTTAAATTAATTTGGTTACTCAAACTTTCTTATTTGTTCATTGGAAATCCTCAATTCTTGTTTCCTAGTTTGCTATTGTAGATACTTAGCAAGTTAACACCAGCGTTCTTGAACTGACTTTGGGTAATGCTTCGACAGTTTTCTGTAAGAAAGTTGTGACTATAGAGGTATATTACTTAGTCATCCTCCTTCTTTGCTTTTACACTCACATAATCACGCATGTAATTCCCATAGTGAAGGCAGACGTCCCCATTACAACGACTAGTACTTACTCATTTCACAGTAAGATCAACTAATATGTTAATATCGACTAATATGTTGGGGCGTGTCTATTGCTGAATTATTTCAACGAAATTTTGAATTGCTTAAATATATTCAAATTTGACGACCTGATTGGCGCAGTGGCTAAGCGAATGGACTGCTGCGGTAAGGGTTGCGGCCTCGATTTCCGCACGGGCCAAAAATTTGTGCCAAAGCAAAAATGTTTGTGTATGTGATATTTCATGTTTGTGATACGTACTCACGATTCAGAAGAAAGAACTAGTGTAGGCGATGTTTAAAAAAAAGAATTGGCATCGAGCTAACACAACAGATTATTTGTCCAATAAGATTAAATTTCTTGCCAAAGTAAAGGGATTTTATTCTTAATCTGACCCCTGCATAGTTTTAAATTTCAATTAATTTATAATGTAACATCCAACCAAATTGTTCGCTAGGAAGGATGTTGAAGTTAGTTCCATCGGAACGAGTTGGTCAGTTAGTTCACTGGAAACACTGAAAATTTAATTGATTGAGAAGTTTATCGCTCAATATTATTACTGTGTTATAAGTTATTCAGTACATTTGTTCTAGATTACCATCCTGTCTAGATAATTTATATAGATGATGTATTTTTCCTGGCATGACTTATGAAAATGTAGGTAAAAAGGTTAAGCGTTCGATAAGCGTTAAGTGACAATAACGAATGCTTGTAGAGGTATTCCAATATCTATTATTAACTAGCTGATCCGGCAGACTACTTCCAGCCATTTAAACCTTGGACTTCCACTAGTGTTTCAAGACTAAAATCAGCCAAATCGGTCCAGCTGTTTTTGAGTTTTAGCGAGACTAACGAACAGCAATCTAGTTTTATATATAAGAGAAGAAGATTATGTAATTTAAATGAACCACGGTATTTTTTTTATAAAGGCTGACACCACTGGCTAAAATAATAATTATTATATCACTGACTAACTTTGTATTGTGCTAGTTAACTACAAAAGCTGGAACCCTATTTAGCAGAATGTGAGTGTACTAGTACTGCCGCATGTCTACACTTCTTCCATCCAATAAATTGTACCTACTTTGTGTATATCAACGTTTTAAAGTACGTGTAATTAGTATAAAACAACGGCAGTTTTGTTTTGAATACCGAAAAACACATTAATGAAAAATTAATGGAAATTTAAAAATAACGCGCCGTATAATAACGATGCGCCTTCTAATCGGTTACGTCATCGACCTATATATCCCAGTTAAACTCCCATCAAAATTAAAAAAAACAATAGGTATACGTTTCATCCCTATACCTGTATTGACCAATGCTTTTCATTTTATGCGCATATTTTAGCGTCCGGGTCATATGCGGCGCGATGTTTTTAGTCGACACGGTTGACCGGGCGCCGCAATAAAGGGTTATCCGTTGTAACAACTCTAGGCCTCCAGCGGAAAAACTATTTAGCTTTGCTTTAACCCTGTTCTACGTTACTTTGTTTTGTTTTGAGGACATTGCATGAATTTGCTTCGTGTTCTGTTTACTGTATAAATTACTCGTACGGGAAAAACGTGGCGCTACTCTATTGTATCGATAACGTGTTTTGTCGATAGTAAATATCACATGCCTTGATAGAAATTTGATTTTAGATACCTCTACTTCTTCATATCGGCATGACCTGACTGGCACATGAAAACAATCGTGTAGAGATTGATAGGACGGTAAAAATGTCGGAAGTGTGGGACGAACTTCTCAGTAGTCTTTCAAATCGCACTTTTTAACCGACTTTAAAATAGGTTAATATAACGAAATATATTTTTAACACAAGCTTTTAAATCAAAAGTACCATAATATTGTAATCTCACCAAACCTATTTAAGTAAGCAAAATTTCATTATATTTCAAGATTTGACCTAAACAAACTCACATACAAACATTGCAAGTTAAATAAAAGCTTGTAAAAAGGAGGAGGTTCTGAATACGTCGGATTATTTTTATTTTATATGTATGTTTTTGTACAAAAAGAGATGGAAATGATGTTAAGATGGAATTGCAGTTTAGGAAAAGTTACTGTTCAAAATATTTGATACCAAAGAACAATCAAAATAAATAAAAAATATCTAGTTCAATTTAGGTTAAGCTGTTCGTAGATATAACTTAAAATGGTAAGAATATGTATATAGAAACTGTTTGTAGGTAGTCAGTACCTATTAAATGAAACTTACTGTGACTAATACCATTTGTAAATTGATAGTTGACCTCATACTAAAACGGGAGAGTATTTAATATTCAAAACTTTATTAAAGTTGTCAAAAGTATCAGTGACAAGATGGCTTTAATATCATGTTCCGAGAAGCTTCCACGGTATTCTCCAAACAAAAGCTTCTCAAAATATCTTCTGTCATTGCATTTTGAACTTTATATTTAAGGTCATACAGTTATAATTTTAGTTGTCCAGTATTGTTCCAGTAAGATTCGAATGAGGTGCGGAGATTTGTAGAAAATGTGAATCATTTCGTCTTTGCACGTGATTATGTAAATGTAATAGAGGATTACTTGGGGTAGCTACTTGACGTTGTAATCCCGGAATTGAAGCGAAACTTAACCCTGTCTTGGAACAAAATCGTCGAGAACTTATTTTAGAACGAGCCACCTTATCTTGTGTTAAGGTTTATGGAGTTTTAAATGCTTTTTAGAATAAAGACTTTTTGATGTAGCGTAGTAGTTAATTAGTAGTGTAGTTTACGGCCTGGGATTACGGCAAACCCCCCCGCCCCCCCCCCCCTCCCCCTTACCTTAGACAGAGACCTTTATTCAACAGTTGACGTCTACCGGCTGATGATGATAGCATGAGATGGGTAGCAGACCTACCCCACGTGTCCTGCAGATAACAAAATCCAAACAGCCCGGTCGGTCCAATGACCGTCTTGTGAAGACGTACGTACGTAATGACCAAACATTTACTAATTGGATACTAATACCTACGTTTAAAAAGAGAATCCATAACAGTGACACTATAACACTAGTGAAATTGTTATTAAGGTTTTTAAAACCAGTCATACATATTAATACCAAGAATATTACCTACATGTGTTACGTGGGCATTGATTAATATCCATGTATACCAATATAGTTTGTAAAAAACAACGAGGAAATAAAAATATTGATTTATTTTTCTTTAAGCACATGATTAAAACTTGATGTATAAAGGCAGACTTAATGCCTTAGGCGTTTTCTACCAGTCGACCTTACGGCGAAGCAGAGACGAGAAACAGTCTATAGTTATCACAGTTCATACATAAAGACAGTAAATATCTACATGAGTAGACCACGTTTGATAAGTAATAGATTTATCATGAATGAAACAAAGTTAAATAAGTTCTTAACTCATAACAACTTCGACCTTATTAAGTAATAACCATTGTTATTTAATATAGTCCATAAGTTGTACAGACATTTTTGTGTTAGTGACGGACATGGATATAAATTGTTAATTGCATTTCCTAAAAAAGTCAACTATAACCGACGTATGCGCCGAGTGGTGTCTGGCCTAGAATTGACCACCCCATTTCCTCCCGTGGGTGTCGCAAGTGGCGACTAAGGGAAAATCCTGAAGATGGGCAGCAACGTGTTCTGTAACTTCACCATCACCACCAATACTGCGATGCCAAGCGTGGGGATTATGGCAATCCCCCCCCCTTTAATTAAGTGGGAGGCCTTTGTTCAACAGTGGACGTCTTCCGGCTGATGATGAATGAAATGACCGATGAACTCTAAGTAAGTCAAATCATATACCGCCCTATTCTCTGTAAATGCCACACACCTTTTCAAAGCATTCTTAAACGGTTATTAGATCAAGTTTTTACTATAATTTGAGATGAATAAAGATTTTAATCGAACTAAACAGATACCTATAACATTCTGCCTCGTGTAACAGAAGATCAAATCCAGATGAAATATGTCCTTATATTAAAAAACATTCATCAACTTTATGAGTTCCGTATTTCAATCGCAAGCCTTAGTCTTTTCCACTTATGATATTTCATTTAACTTACATTTTTTATTTGAATTATTTATCGATGTGTGCTGAATCATATTTTGTGCATTTGAAATGTACGCACAAACTGCACGCTTTGCTCCTATATTAAAAATTGAAGTCGATTTTGAGGCAGAGCCAACTTTTAAGCGTTCGCGTTGATTCCCGTGTTGGAATTTAAATCTATTGTACGACCTCATCAGAAAACATACAGACATAAAAGCTTGTAATAAAATTAAGCATCTTTTACAGTAGGGTAAGCAAATACCACGGATTTTTATTTGCTACATTCTAACATGGCATAGGTAGGATCCTCCTTTACCTCATATACCAACACAGAATAAACAAATAAAATATAACAGCAGTAAATGGCACACTGCGTTAAAATCATTATATTATGACGTTTTTATGTTGACTGACCATACCTATAGCATGTTGAGTTTTACATTAACTTAAAAGTTCCTATGACATTGTGTATAATATACGAGGATAATAATAAGCAACCCAAAAAGCATGTAAAATACATACCTAGTTCTATTTACGACTCGTTTAAATATTTTATTCTAATCATAATATATTAAAAGTTTAATTTTGTAGGATGACACGAGGTTTAAAAAATGACTAGTGTTGGTAGATTAATGTCAGCCTAAAAACGTTTGCTTATTAAATATTAACCATTTGCGTCACACTATCCTACTATTGTGGACAGAGCGTTACATTGTTTATTTGTAGACAGTATTTTAGTCAGACCATTTATAAAGTGATTACTGTAATTAAAATTTATTAGTATATACCTACATCAATTTAACATGTACACATGTATTTATTAAATCATTATCTTCCACAAAACAGGCTGTAAATTGCTTTGAAACTCACGAAGTTAAAAACAAATCTAAAAAGACTAAACCTACGTCTTGTATTTTTACCCGACTACACCAAAAGTGAGAATAATGTTATTTATACTAGCAATAGGACACGTCACACCGATTGCTTACCGATTCCCTGTGATACCCCTAAATTCCGTGTGGAGACTAAAAATGTAAAACAAAATACGATCGTAGAGGCTAAAGTTCAAAAATGATGCATTTTTAGTCAGCCATTTGAATTTTATGACTGCCTTGTTGGTCGATAAGCGGGACTACTGAGTATTAGGTCCTGGGTTCGTATCTCGAGTCAAGCAAAGTTTCATTAGGTTTTTTTCATTAGATAAGCCTCAGTAGAAGCACGGAGTCTGCAATCCGGTTAATGGCAATAGGCTCGCCCCCTATTACATTAAGATCTATAGGTATAATAAATTAACTGACGAATTGAGGGTGTATTATACACGTCTGCTTACTAGATAATGTAGAATGCATCCACACATGCGACATGTACATTTTGATCGCTTCGTCGAACGGAATGGGAAGACATTGCTGACGCAGCTGACGTCCATATTAGGCGTACCAGATCGACTTAGTGACTGGAAAACCGTAGTAGAGCGACACATCTGTCACCCAGATGCAGTGTACCGTGTCTCAGGACACTGCCGTTTGTTAGCACGTGTCAAATCTACGTGTTGAATTGGAACTCTATTTTGGTACCTAAAAGTAACTTGAAATATAAATGTTTTGGACGTTACCCACAATTTCTTACGGTATTCAGTTAAAAAAAATTATATAGATTTACTATCTTCTATAGTTTTATTTGTTTACTGTTTGATTTATTTAAACCTCAAAATGGAAAGCAACCATAAAAGTTCGAGGTTGTCTCATAGAAGTAAAATCAATAAAATCATTTCTGCCAGAAATAAACTCGCCTTTTAAAGTAAGCAGGAACAGCCGGGTCACAAAGGAAAGCTCACTAACACTCGGTAACAAAATAGAAGGTGACCCCAGGGTAAATGTGCAATAAAACTTGTCAAAAACACTCACAGTGCAAAAATTTTACGTGCTCCAACATCAATTTCACTTTCAGCTTTTTCTTTTGAATTGTTCAATGAAATATGTCGGCTTAATGAAAAGAGGAGATATTATTAAGAGTCTATAGAGTTTAAAAATTGTCAGTTTCTACAGAGTGGTAGCGTGGTGGTATCAATCGGCATCTTGTAAAGTTAAGTTTAGTAGCTCCACAAATAATTTATGTGGCTTTTAGGTTTTACCAGGACACCAGTCAGTCCGTCAGTTTGTTTTTATTTACCTAGGTACCTTTAGGTTAAACCAAATAAAAGCTATTTAAACGTGTAGTGCAAATTAGGAAGTTCCCTGTACAAATGTGCGTGTGTAGGTTTCATTTTTGATTCTTTCTTACTTAATAATCACACTGCCCAAAATGGTATTGGAGAGGATTTTGTGGAAGAATAATGGGGAGGCTGCCAGAAGTGGGACACTGAACAGGCTAATTAAAAAATATATCAAACGTCAACTTTTAATTATAAATATTAAGTGAAAATTAAATATACTTAAAATGATTTCTGAGTAAAAGAGTCAAGAGTGTGAGCGTCTTGAATTAAGTAAGTTAACTGCAAAAGTTACTTTCATTTAAGCTTGTTCTCAAACTTCACTGTTTCACTGGAACTTGGAAAAGTAGATTTCAATTTTAAACATTTGGACTGAAGTAAGTAGAGCTTAACCTTATAAGTGTGACACGTTCTTCACGCATAATCATGTAAAATTTCACCATGTTGGTATAAAACATAACATAACATCACGCCTGTATTCCCCGAAGGGGTAGGCAGAGGTGCACATAATAGTACACCCACATTTCGCCAGTTATGTTTTTAGGTCCCAATGTAATAAGGGACGAGCCTATTGCCATCAACCGGGCACAAATCCAGACTCCGTGCTGCTTATTGAATTTTCCAATGGAAAACCTAGTAACACTTTGCCTGACCCGGGATTTGAACCCAAGACGTCGCGCTTAGCAACCGCTAGACCAACGAGGCAGTCGCGTAGAACAAACATTTCTAATTACAATGACATTGCTTATTCGTTGTTTCTCTAAACCTACCTAGACTTTTAGTTACTTTTCTTAAATCTTTAATTCACGCATGATTTAGACTCATTTCGAAGTATTCATCACGTAAGAAAAGGTCGTTGCCTGCAGTGTTAGTTACGGGATTATCCCGCGCGAGCTATACGTAAACCTTGTGCGAACGTATTATGTTACGAGCATGTCAAGCGCCCACTTATTCAATGTTGTCCTAGGACAGTTACACAATGGACACGACAACATAGAGCGAGTAGGTCGTGACACCCTTCAACAGTATCACGTTAGTTATAAAGGCCTTATTTTCTTACTTCATCTAATGTACTGTAAAGTTCTCCTTCGACTTCACCATTCATAGAATACTCTACGATACTTAGATATTAATTATTTTTTTGTGCACGATAATTAGTCAGTGGTGTCTAAAAGTAATTCACAAAAAGAACAAAATTCATTGAAACATGTCTCCATTCGTTCGGTTTATGACCGAGACAGGATTTCTGTAGGTTGCCCTGAGTGACAACAATATAAATAACCTATAAAGGGTGAAGGTATTAGGAAAGTGCGATGACTACTTAAAAGATTAGCTTTCAGACCTTTTAACAGCACTTTTATTTAAAACTAAAACTCTCAAATCCTTTACCTGACCTTAATATTTCTAGTCTAGTGTTAGCTAACTATAGTTCTTTCAAATTGTATAATAAAACAATTTTAACAGTAATAATACTAGTTATATTTATTTAATTAGACAACATTGGTCCCACGGTTAGAAAAAATCTTATCAACTAAGGTATAGTAGGTATAATTAAGAACTGACTGACAATTAGAAACAGCGTAAATAAACATAATTTAACATGTATGTGCAATTACATACACACTATTACACACACAATGAACCTACAACAGATTACTACCAATCATCTTGTCGATCTGTCTGTGACGTCTCATCTAACATCAATGGACAACTAAACCCACGATACATGGATGACGTAGTGCCAAGCCGTGTCTATGATAATTTATAAGCACAGGTTCCACAATACAACATAGCTAATCCTAGTGATAAAATCCTCTTTCATTTATAAAATTTGTTTTGTAACCAAAGAAAAAATAAGATTCTTTTTAATGGTGTTTAATATCGTTCCTTTTTTAGATCCTAAAGTTGAAAAATTTGCATTTAGCGCAGAAAGTGTATTCTTCCAAAATTGTCTCTTGGACTTTATTAAAGATCTAACAAATACTTCTTTTTATGAACAATATACAGTCATCAACTTCACATTATACCAACACACAAACTCCTAAACATTAGCTTACAGAACAAATCCTGCAGCAGCGCAGAACTCTAAGCCTATACCTTGCAAAGTAAACCATTTAATTTACAAAGTAAAACATGAAGAGCGCGCTGAACAACAGTGAATGCATACTGCGGGGTACAGATCGAGGAACGTGGAACAAAGAGCAAGACTTATTGTCTCGGGACAATAGCGGCAAGTCCATTACCAGCCAGTATTTGTCGCGAATCAGCTGTGTAGATGATACACTATGCGTATAGGGTCACCATGTACTAGGGAGTTTCCGGAGTTGGTCTTTTAAGAGGTCCCGGGACTTCCCTTGTATGTGACCACCGGGGTGGTTTTAGTGATGTAGTAAGCCTACACTCCCCGGTCCCTGCTCCATAGGTGCCGGGTGCATTTTGAAGGTTTCCCCACGAAGTCAAAAAAGAAAACAAGGGCCACAATGTACATTTAAAAGTCAGGAGAAAAATCCTGAATTCCTTTGCATAATTCTAAGTTTTTAAGTGTTGATTTTATTTGTGCCATTTAATAGACCAAGGCTTATTACAAGCTTTTATTTTTAAATTAGTCTTAGAGAAGACTATAATTTTATTTGTTTTTGTTATAAGAAAGATATGAAAAATCTACTGTATTCTATTGAAATTTCCAAAAATACTGAGATTTCCAGAATAGGGCCGCAATCCTGAGAAGAGTTTAAAAATCCTAAGATCTCAGGACAACCCTGCGATATGGTAACCCTATATGCGTAGTAGTTCGTCTTGCTTAGTTAAAGTACCTATATATTATATGTACCTGTAGTAGTTGCTTTTTCTTCTATGGTTATTATTAATGTGTGTTCTGATTGAATGGTTTGATGATACAGAGTTAATCGATAATGCGCTCCATAGTAGAGTAGGTATAAATACACTTAGGACTTTTTGTCGTCATTGCGAAGAGCGTGCATCACGAAACACACTGTCTTCTAGTTTTGAAAATACAGAAGAAAGATATCTTTTATTTGCAGGAGTAAAGCACTTTAATTGCTCTGGATTGCAATTAGTTATGTATTATCTTTAATATCTTTTTTCCTTGGAAAGTCGTCGAAAATTTCCTCTGGCAGACGACATTCGTGAACTTACTATAATTTTATATAAAACCAACAACCAGTAAGAAATTCAACAAATGCAAAGAAAGTCGAGTGTTTGAGTACAATAATCTCGAGGTCCCTAAGCGTGTCGCATTACAAAGCTGGTCTGTACCTCCAGGAAGAAATAATAATACAAGTCTTTGTCGAAACACTGCAGCCTGTGACAGAGTGCACTTTTGTAGCAGAACATAAAAATATTTGGCGTAGCACTTATGTTATTGTGGGATTTGACAGAAAGTTATAGACATTGTTGCATTGTGAAATAAGTTTTAGTTCTTCTAAAAATACTATGGGTAGCTTATAATAGTTTATATATTATATTTTCATTTATCTATCTATATATATACAACTCTTCCGTTACTGACTGACTGACTGACAGACAACGCACAGCCGAAACTACTGATCGTAAAGAGCTGAAATTTGGCATGTATGTTTGTTGGGAGGAGTAGGCTACCACTAAGAGAGGATTTTTGGAAATTCCCCCCCAAAGGGGAGAAAAGGGTGGTAAATTGAAAATGTTTATTTCTCAATGGATTCACTTAAAACTTTGTATGTAGGTTCCACCAGTGAAGCAAGTGAGCACTAAGAAAGGGATAGACCATGGAACAGGCGATAACTAAGTGAAAAACCCAAATTCTGACGGAAGTCATTACTCCACGCGGACGAAGTCGCGAGCAAAAGCTAGTATATTATACTTTATCACCACGCAATAAAGCAAATGCACGATAATCAGGGTTAGTGTTTTCTTATTTGTATTTAATTAGCCTTGCTCTCTAGGCGAGAAAATTATTCATTGTTTTATGGAATAGTAACAACACACATTAAAATTAAAAATATTTACCTGGAAAGGTTCTCTATGCAATTAAAGTCGTTAGTTGGTTAAAGCCACTAGGGGTTTTAGCATTGCCATTTCATATTGGCCAGAAATGAGTGCTTTAGTATATTACTGAAAAACTAACAAGTAACTAAAGTAAAGGCCCCTACATACTATGCCGGTAGCCTTACTGGCGGGCATGCAGCAAACCCGGCGGCATTACCGGCGGGTATTTGAGCTGTCGTTCAATGTGCCGTTCTAAGGGGGAGGCTTTTGTTCAACAGTGGACGTCTTCCGGCTGATGATGATGATGAAGATGATTTGAACCACCGGGTAAGTCGCACCAACGAGCCGCTGGCATGGCCGCCAGGGTATGCCGGCGTCAGTTCGTTCCCGGCATTCGAATAGTGTTAACCAGCTGTCATTTCTGAAATTATGTCCTGCTGCCGCTACGGGCAGTTGCCGGCGGCCTGGTTATGCTGTAAACATACCCGCGCGGCAAAAACCCGCCGGCATAGTGTGTAGGACCCTTAACATTGTCAAATTATATTATTAAGTCCCCAGTAAATTGAGAATACATGTTAGTCTAAAAGGATTTGGGGCACCCGCTCTCAAAGCACGGGTATCAGCTAAAGCACTGCCGACACTAAGTTTATTAATTTCATCAACACTTTGAATTTCCCCAACGCCCTATGATGCATAGACGGTGATGCTACATAATATATTGAAATAAAACTATTTTAACAGGTATTATTGTAGTTTATAGCTAATATCTCTTCTGTCTTTCGAATCGTTTACAGGATTCATGGTCACGGCTGTGTTGAACAGGCAGGCGGAGGTTGTGGGCAGAGGTCATTTCGCCATTTCGCCAGCTATGTTACAGGTCCCAATGTAGGAGGCAAGCCTATTGCCATCCACTGGGCATAAATCCAGGCACCGTGCTGCTGCATACTGATAGATTTATCAACGGTGTGTAAAGCTATATCAGAGCCCAATAGGTCGCTTAAACTCTGCCACCAAGTTAATCATCAACTATACGATAAAAAAAAAGAAGAATAATGCTATCGTGTGTAAACACGATTAATATCATTATTACCATTAGTACCTTTTACACTTCAGATTAAAAGCTTTAAATTCTTATCTAAAGGATGCTTTAATCTTTACCGAGACTCGTGAGGTCTGTTACCAACTCTGAGAGGCATTGATCATGGCCCTAAAAGTTAAGTAACTTCTAGAACACTAACAATTAAGTAAATACTTCATTCAATGCTAAGATCCAATTAAATTAAGATGAGGTACAGATAAAACTTGAAATCTAGTACCTATGTGAACTATATGTGAGGTTTACCTCTCTGCTTATAAACGATTTAAGCCATGGTTTAAATTAATGATTTCTATCACTTACGCGAATATTAGACATTGAAATAAAACTAGGAGTCTGCCCGTGACCATGAATGCTGTAAATGATTCGAAACCAACCTCTGTACGTCAGCATGCCTATCCAATCATCATCATCATCATCATCAGCCGGAAGACGTCCACTGCTGAACAATGGCCTCCCCCTTAGAACGTCACAAAGAACGACAGCTTGCCAATTCCATCCACCGGTTGCCCGCAATTCTGACGATATCGTCGGTCCATCTGGTGGGAGGCCTGCCAACGCTGCGTCTTCCGGTTCGTGGTCGCCACTCGAGAACCTTTCTTCCCCAGCGGCTATCGGTTCTTCGAGCGAGCCTATCCAATGGTCTATTTGAATCTTGACATTTTAGGAAAAAAATATTGTATTTACCTTCAAAATTAAAAATATTTACTTAACTCATTCATAATATCACGAACTCCAAGCTTTATTCAAGGTATTATGATGGAGTTGTTAATAAAAATGGTATATTTTTGTTACGCAGGTCGTTATTTCATAAAAGAAAAATACTGAACTTTTACCTTTGATAACCTACACGTTTATCCTGAATTTATAACCCGAAGCCTTTCCTTATGTTAAGGAGTTAACGCAAAATTAAATTATAAAGTAGATTGAGATAGAACAGGCAACAAGGTAAACCTTATCAGAATATAAACTCCTTGCTTGGAAGTCTGCTTAAAACGTACCAAGTCACCCTTTACACACAGCTGTTTATTCATTTATCCGAACATCATTAGGTATACCTAATTACTGAAAACATATTTCATAATACTAACTGGTAATTAAAATGTATTTTTCAAATAGTTGTCACAAGTTTGGACATTTTCTGTAACATACATAATTTTACTATAATAACTTTCGTGAGTGTTATCCATATTATTTACTGTATATTCTGGTTATACTCACGGGTGTATTCGGGAATGTCCGACTAGTTTCGAACTCGAACGGAGCCCTTATTCATGAGCTGGTTACGCGGCAGAGTCGCGAACCGAACGCGGCTAAAAACTAGTCGGGCATTCCCGAATACACCCGTTAGTATAACCGGAATATACAGTAAATAATATACATAATGCTTGGCGATCCGTCCAACGCCTGTATATTTATATAAAACATCAGATTTCCACTATAAAAAAGTTTTTCATGAACATGTTTGTAACAAAAGTTTGCTCGTTACGCTGTTCCAAAACATGAAATAAGTAGATTAATTACTGTTTACACAAATATAAAATGTTGTGCCAAAAACTTGCTGAATATTTTAACGAATTAACTTTTAAGTGTCGGATTCGTTGAGGATGTCATCCACTAACTAAAGTGCCTCAAGTCATACGGTTGATTACGCAGTTACGCATAAAATACTTGGTCGCAAGTCCGGGAATCATTTAGTCCGATTTGAATGCAAATTGTTTAGACAAAATTTCTGAAATTTTTGACCAATGATATTACGTCAAACATGCGTCAAGCGGTTTACGTGAATACTTAATTGTCACTTGTATTTACGCGTTTGCCTTAAAGTGACTAAATAGAAACAGCACAAGCTTTTATCAGATGAAATTGCTTCCTTACTTTGCGTGATTATTAAATGATTTATAGTGTGTAAAATGAGTGCTACTCACATTTAGACACGATACTATCTAAGTCACCCCCGTCACTGACATTTCCTTGTTCAATGCCCCTGAAAAACAAAACACAAACCAACTTAGAGGTCAAGGTTTAGACTTATTATTCCGTTGATATAATCGTGAGTCGTAAACGCTAAAGTTCTATCACTACCAGATAACTAGCTATTGTGAAATCCTTCTGACGTTTAAACAAATGATGAATGAATAAGGGGCCGAGTGGTGTCCGTCCTAGAATTGACCACCTTTCTTCCTGTGGGTGTCGTAAGGCGACTAACGAAAAATTCAGAAGATAGGCAGCAGCGTCTTCTGTTACTTCACTACTAATACTGCGATCCCCAAGCCGCTTAGACAAGCATGGGGACACGACTGGAGAAAGATCAGCTAACCATAAATCAGTAGCATTCTCTGAAACTCCCAAAATCTCTGAAAACACACCTTATAAATAAAAATAAGAAAACTACATCGCTACTTTAAATTAGGTAGGTACAGTCAGTAACATAAGTAGCTCAACATGTTAAGGAACCTTATGTCGAATACTTGAAAGAAACAAACATCAATTCAAGTTATTGTTTCAAATTATAGAAACGTCTAAATTATTTAGTTCTTTACATAATTGTATGTTAAAAAGGTTGAATGTTTAGCTACTTATGATGCTGACTGTATCTAACAGTAAATTAACATTTCTTAAACGACAAAACATTTATCTTGCTATCTCTTTCACCGTGATTAGAGGATGTTATTGATGACAGCGACATCTGCTTGCAAGAGAGTAAACTAGGTAATTTAATTAGCACAAATGTATATTCATTAATCCACTGCAACAGGTTGGGGAGATAAGCCGTTTAGGTTTATAAACCTGGCTCACTTGCTGAAGAAATGTTTATGAAAAAGGACCTTTTTACTATAAAACGTAGTACCTAATCTTTTTTTTGTCAACCACTGTACTTTAGGTATCACAATCACTTTGGTTGTGATTGATATATTCTCAGGTTTCAGTAGGTACTTTATTGAGTATGTACCTATAGTTATAATATAAAAAACAGATATAAAAATAAGTGGAAAAAATGAATTCTAATACTGCAGCGCGTTTTATGATTATCATTGGCCGGAACACGTTCACTGTTGAACAAAGACCCCTTGGAGTGGGGTCCGTGGGGTGTGTATTTTCCCTTCGTCGCCTCTTACGACATCCACGGTAAAAAAGGGGGTGGGAAATTTTAGGCCGTCAAGTGCGTTTAATAATCAATTCAAAATCCTTATTAAAATGTAAATCTTTATATTATATGTTTATAATTCTTCTGTATGTGTGTTGAAAGTGAACTCCTCCTAAACGGCTGAACCGATTTGAATGATTTTTTTTGTGTGTTCAAGTGGATTCGAGGATGGTTTAGATTCAAAAATAAGCCCGGCAGATGGCGCTGCAATCGTTATTTAGGTTATTTATGATGCAGGAAAACGTCTGACGGATCCGCTAGCTATTTATATAATTTGAATAAAGTATCTGTTTAATACAAAGCATTTTAGCTTCATTATTAGCGTAACGCGTTCTTGTTGAGAATGCAAATTATAAGCCTGAACCTAAATTACAATGCTTTTTAAAATGGCAGCCGCGCAACCGGTACGTATTCAAATTACTGTTCACGTTTATGTAAGCTATAAATTTATTTATACTAATGAAAGTATAAAATAACACAATAATCCACAGAGCTGATCACACGTATCTACTTATACATGCGTACTGATATTTATATTAACATAACATCGCGCCTGTATTCCCCGAAGGGGTAGGCAGAGGTGCACATTTAGTACACCCACATTTCGCCAGTTAGGTTTTTGGTCCTAATGTAATAGGGGGCGAGGCTATTGCTATCAACTGGGCACAAATCCAGACTCCGTGCTGCTACTGAGAATTACCTAATGGGGAAAAACCCAGTAACACTTTGCCAACCAGGACCTTGTGCTCAGCATTTGTGCTTAGCAACCAATAGACCAATGAGGCAACCTAATTCGATCATCTACCGATATTCAGTTATTATAGTTCAATATTGAACGCAAAAGTAAACTTTCCCCGCAGAAAAGTGCTGCTTTGCAGAAATAGCACAGTTGACCCGGGAGGATAGCTTCATAGCCATTACGAGCAAGCTGGATGCCCTGAGGACTATCTATAAGAATATTCTGAGATCGATCACTCCATGCGAAAATCGTTCCAAAGGATGTGTTATTGGGCAATTGAGAAAAGAGTATAAGGTTTAAAATTGTATTTTTTTAAGAATATATGAAGGGGGCTATTGTTTTTATATCATTCAGGTTTATCGAAACATAAGATTCGCGATTATGCGCCACGGTACGGCGAAAGTCACGGGTTCGAGTCCCGCTCGTGTCCATCATTTTTCAAGTATCCTTTATCAATTTAGACGTAAGATTATATTATGACTTTTTTCACACGAAACATTGTTTCAGATTATTGCGTTTGAATATTTCAACTTAATACCGATTTTAAGCGCGTTTTCAAGTTATTCACATTTTCTCAATGAATCTCATAAATGCCACAGTATCGATACGAAGCAACGGAAAGACATTGTCCTCAGTGATGGAATAGAAACGGTGTAAGTTATCTTCACGTTCCATTTCTCATTGAGAACTTCACACTCAATAGACAGAACTTATGTCAGCAGTCGCACGCTGCAAGTTTGAACCTCCTATGAAGAATATGAAAATGTCATTGTTATTAAATATATATAGCTGCCCAAGATTGTATAAATAATAAAAAAAACCGCCTTCAAAAACACTTAAAAGTATCAAATAATATTTTTTTCATTTCACTTTACATAAGCCAAATTAAAGTCGGTGCCAAATCCAACAACTAATTCAGAGAAAAAATGAGAATGCTTTAATACTATTAACAAAGCGAACGCATGGGATTTCACAGCTTTCTATTAACTGTGTGTAACCCCTCTTACAATTTCGGCCTTTCATATTTAGTCAGCATCGAGCAAAGTTATACATCAAGTCCCAGCTGTGGCAGACGTATGATAAGTTTGATGACTGATAACATTCACGCACCTTGTGGGTTTAAAGAATAACAGCACAAAGGTTAAAGGTGTTTGTTTAGGGTTATGTATAGTATACTATTATATCTGTATTATATATAGTTAATCTTCAGGTACTCCCGAATATGCACATTATATACGTGAGTAAAACCGATATTATATAGTAAACTAGCCTCCACCCGCGACTTTGTCCGTGTGGATTTGGAATGTTTTAAACCTATTGCTTTTCTCGATAAATGGACTACCTAACATGAAAATAATGTTTCAATGCGAACCACTAGTTCCTAGATTAGCGCGTTCCACAACTTAAACAAACTCATCAGCTTTATAATATATATTTTTTTCCTTTTTAAAATAACGTCGCCCCACACTAGGAATTTCTCCTGTATCGTAGGTGCGTTTCACAAACATGAAATATTCACATACACAAACACCCAGACTCGGGGCAAACATCTGTGGTTCGCACAAAGTTTTGCCCCGTGCGGGAATCGAACCCGCAACCCATATTACTAAGTATATTTGAGGATAACACTCACGAAAGTTACAGTAGCTACCAGAGTTTCGCAAATCGCGGGATTGTAGATTGTATAGTGATTATCGTCGTATGGGGGCCTTTGTTTAACAGTGGACGTCTTCCGGCTAATGATGATAATGATTATAATAAGCTGGTGAAAAAACTAAGCAATAGATGGGACACAGCGAACAAAATTGTGATTTCTTTGTACCTACAGATAACAATCAATCACGATTGGCATAGACGATAGATACGACGTCACATGTTCTCGCTAATTATTCGTTATCTATCTAACACTAGACGTCAGTAAAAAATCTACGAAATTTTTCCCAATGTCTACTCAAACACTTTTTAAAATCAAAGTCTGTATAAATGGACAAAGTTTAAAATAATGTATTCTCAGAAAACGTAGCTGATTGGCAAGTATAATGTCTAGCAAAGACCCCTTTAGGCTGTATTTAACTGAGTTTTTTTATCTAGGAAGATTTCAGAAATTTAAGTCTAAATAGGACGGGACGAGCTTGACTCCTTTAAAGAGAAATGGTCTATCGCAGCTCACAACCGAGAGGAATGGAGGACGGAAAGGAAGGCCTTTGCCCTGCAGTGGGACGATCATGGCTGAAATAATAATAATAATTCTAAATTCTCAAACACAATTTGTAGGTATTCAACTAATTATTTTAAGTTATAAAATGTTTATAGCAACGATAACGACAGCGGGAAATGGGCCAATTTCTTATAGAAGACGCACCGTTCGATAGAGTGTAAATGTTATTAGCTGCACAGCCCATGTTCCAGATCCTTTCCAGTACGCAGGGTTGCTGGCTCCCCACAAATTAAATTAATAAACTACAACTGGGCTAAAACGAACTAAAACCAATACGAGCTGCAAGTTCTGTAGCTGGCTAATATATTTTAAAACTTCTTGTATTCGGTATTTTTTGCTATTCAGTGTACCGTAGTTTACAGTTTTCATTTTTGATTGTTGAAGATAAACCTCAAAGTATCTGCAGGTTTTTAATGCTTTTATCAGGCAAAAAACAATCCACACTAGAGTGAAGTGGTCTCGCTATGGTGTGCTTATCGTATTGGTATAGAACTCATGACTACAGGACAGGTATCTTCTTGAAACTTAAACAGTTTTGACTCTTACCTATTTCACTGTCTTTAAATGAAGTTACGCACACGATTTAGATAAAGTTTAGGGTTCAGTAGCCAGTTGTCTATGCTTATGTACGGGAGCCAGATAAATTAATAAAGGACTAAAAGGAACTATGATTTTCTCTTTAACTGTAATACAAAGTATCTTATCGAATCCCGGGTCGGGCAAAGTGTTACTGGGTTTTTCCATTAGGTAATTCTCAGTGGCAGCATGGAGCCTCGATTTGTGCCCGGTTGATGGCAATAGGCTCGCCCCCTATTACATTGGGACCTAAAAACATAACTGGCGAAATGTGGGTGTACTATAGTATGTGCACCTCTGCCTACCCCTTCGGGGGATACAGGCGTGATGTTATGTATGTATGTATGTACAAAGTATCTTAATGCCAAGAATAAAATAGCAACTTTCACCCAACTCCTTAAACCACAAATAACCGTGTCTTGTGCTAAAACACCATCTAACATTAAAGTGGTCCGTTTTCACTGTTAATTATTTAGAATTACATTCTGCTGGTTCTTCTGTACTGTAATGAAATCATGGAACGGTGCAACTAGAGTCCTATTAAAATTTTCTAAGCGCATGTTATTGTCGCCCTACTATTCCAGGTAATTGTGACTGAGTGGCGAATATGGGAGCGGGCCTTGTGACGTACCCTGGAGGAGGCCTACGTCTAACAGTGGACAGCAATAGACTGATGTGATGTGATGAGGCACCTGCTATTGATCTACGTGTAATGAAAACTATTTTGCATTTATGTATTAACTTTCATCGCGTCCTAGCTTTGACGATGGACAATTTCAAGATTGGACAGTTATGAGCAATTCAGCCAAAGTGACTGATTCAAAAATACCGTACGGTTAAGGCTTCATGACAAAGCTGACCATCCGCGTTGTTGCCACGCACCGCAACCCCGCAAAAAGGGAGTTATTTTTGTGTCAACGTTTATGTACGACCCTTTCAGTGTTGACTTGGTACTTGTGAGTTTTGTGGCGACTAACACAACGGTGAAGGTCCCAGATTCGGTTTTTGGCTCAGAGGTAAAGAATTAGACTTTTTCTGTAAGGGGATTTTTAAATAGCAAATCTTGTTTTATATTGGGTTTGTAAGCGTTGATAGCCGAGTGTTATGACCATTGGACTGCCGAGTCAAAGGTTGCAAGTTCAAACCCCGGCACGCACCAATGTCTTTCGAATTCATGTGCGTATTATAAATTAAGTAGTTATCAGTTGCTAAAAACGGCGAAGGAAAATATCGTGAGGAAACCAGCACACCTGAGAGATTCTTCAACGGTGTGTAAAGTCTTGTTAGAGGCCTATAGAAGGCGGTTTAAATTCTGAAACCAGGTTGTTCCTCAACTATACGATAAGAAGAGGGACATTGGGCCTGTTAAATGTATTATGGGTGTTCAAAAGCTAATGAAATTATCGCAAAATGCACAAGTAATAAAGTATGTACCAACTTAAGTCACACTCTGAAATGAATTATTAAAACTTGGTTACGAAGATTTAGTTTATTTCATAATCAAGTCGAAACAAAACGGATTTTAATGAAATTACAAAAACTGATTACGCAAAACCACGGCACACCAAGTTAGATAACAATTTATTTTTATTAAAGAAAACCATTTTTCCTTGATTATTTGTTTTTGTGGTGGTCTTACAACGAGCTTTTAAATGCGCACATTTCTTTCACATTTGCATTTTACGAAACTTTTGAAGGGTTTTTAAGGCTGTGATACTTGTTTTTTTCTTTGGATATTCTAAATTTGGTACTTTCTGGTGATTGACTGCCTTAGACCATTCACGATTATTACTGCGAAGCCCCCGCTTTGTGAAGGGTCTTGAACCCAGTGATAAATACAAATGGCTAAGACTCGCAGCTACATGGCTACCGTGCAGACCAGTCGATCTACGAGGTTAAGCCGTGCTCGCTGCGGTCAGTCTTGAGATGGGTGTCCGTTTTCGTGCTTCGGAAGGCAAGTTAAGCTGGTAGTCTCTGCCTGATCTCTCTTCGTTCGTGTCGGTCTACCGTCTCATCGGACTATGAGAGTGCGGGAATAGGGAGTGCACCTGTGTCTGCGTGCATACCTATGCTCTATAATATCTCCTGCGGAGTTGGATAGTCTTAGATGAGTCAGAAGAACATTACAAATGGCTTAATCAAACCTGTTTAACACAACGTATTTAAAGACTTTATAAAAAAAACACAAGCCTAAAATAAAACAAAATAACTATACTAATGCTACATTACATTAAGCCGATAGGTAATTTTTCTTCTAAATAAATTATGACCAATCATAGTCAAAGCAATTACAGTAATGAAACAAACCATGCATAATTTATTAGTTTTCACTTTCAAATTAATAAACTTGACATTATACGTGTTTTTGTTTAAACGAATAGAAATGATGATAGATATTGTACGATTATTACGAATATTAGAATATACCTATCATTGTTATTCAGTAGTAGGTATTTCATCATCATTAACATTGGCTTATGCGTCTATTATAGACGATTATGTAGTGTCATCAGGGGATATAAAAATCTTCTATACATATAAAAATGAATTGCTGGTAGTTAGACTTGTTTAAACTCGAGAACAGCTGGACCGATTTGGCGAATTTTGATTTGCAAACATTCTTGGAAGTCCAGGGAAGGTTAAAATGGCGGTACGAAGTTCGCCAAGTCAGCTATTATTTTATGTAATGTGCCAAACATTATTTAAGGCAGTCATGTATTAACCAAACGTTGATGTAATGTCTTTCTCGATTACATAATTAAGCATGTAGGTAAGTATTTTATCAACATTTCTTTAACTTAGGTAACAGTTCTTTTTCATATAATATTTGACATTCAGATAGAGCAACTAATACTAGATTTTTAATATACTATTAAGGTTTCACCTGTTTTGCATAATGTAAAAATATTTTTAACTGAGTCCCAGGCAGTATTCAAAAATCTTCATTTTAGTTATTTAAAATGAGTGGCAACTAGTGGCAACCCTCTCCTTATAGCCCAGAGGCCCACTTCCAGAGGGGATGACGCCCGATAGATACAAATGGTTCAATTAAACGCTACTCGCCTTTACCACGTGTATTGAAGATTTTTATTACCTTTACTATATCTTCAGGGCAAACTATATACAAAGCCGAGTAGTATAACCGTTGGACTTCCAAGTCAAAGGTCGCAAGTTCAAGCCCCAGCATGCTTTATGGAAATCATGTACGTACTATAAATTAGTTATCAGTTGCAAAAACGGTGAAGGAAAATATTGTAAGGAAACGGGCACACCAGAGAGATTTCTCAACGGTGTGTAAAGCCATGTCTGAGGCCTACAAGAGGTTTAATCTCTGACACCAGGTTGTTCATTAGCCATACGATGAGAAGAATATTATCTACGGATGAGTTACACCAGCTTTTTTATGCGCTCCCAGATTTCCGGTAACAGCCTAACAGGTTAGTAGACTAATGTCCTCCAAATCTTTTGACGACCCGATTGGCGCAGTGGCTACACGATTGGACTGCGCTAAGGGTTGTGGGTTCGATTCCCGCACGGGACAAAAATTTTTA
Organism: Abrostola triplasia; assembly: GCA_946251915.1. NCBI lineage: Eukaryota > Metazoa > Arthropoda > Insecta > Lepidoptera > Noctuidae > Abrostola > Abrostola triplasia. Next base: position 8,792,958 of record OX276433.1, read on the forward strand.
CATTTCTGACATAAGGTTTTTTAAGATATTAAGCGGCTTACGTTTCTAACTGTACAAAGAGGTATCTATGTATGAAAACGATCACCTGTACAATAATCGCGGTTAACACCTCGTCTAGTGGAAGGGATATCATAGCGTTTTATTTTCTTTAGTGTAAGATACATTACATAAGTAGAAATGCATGGCCAGTCATGTACAGTACCGTCGGATATGTCTCATTGCGGTTGAGTCAGTCGTCACCAGACTTAATCCCAGATAGCAGATAACACTGATCTTTACACTTCATTGATCTGATAATGTTTTGATCGCGTGCTATGACTATGAGTAAACAATGAAAACTAGAGAAAAATCCAACTACATATATATAAGTACACTAGCTCGTAGATATGGTACTTCCAAGCTAAACTGACGCCGTCATAGATATCTACTATCTAATCTTAATGAAGTTTTAAGGGCTTTTTATCTATTTAATAGTTTACAATTAAAAACTTTTTTTTCACCGATTCAATTCCACTGCCTCGTTAGCTAAGCGCGACTGCTGAGCACGAGGTCCTGGGTTCGAATCCCGGGTCGGGCAGTGTTACTGGGTTTTTCCATTAAGTAATTCTCAGTACCAGCATGGAGTCTGGATTTGTGCCCGGTTGATGGCAATAGGCTCGCCCCCTATTACATTGGGACCTAAAACATAACTGGCGAAATGTGGGTGTACTATATGTGCACCTCTGCCTACCCCTTCGGGAAATACAGGCGTGATGTTATGTTATGTTTTCAATTCCATTTGTTCAGAAATGCATAGGCAAAGGTTATTTTGAATCATCTAACACTATAACAACTTATTACTAAGATAAAGTGAAATGATTAAAATTATGGTAAAATAACGACGCTCCATACATTAAATTGGTGCAGGCACTCAAAAGTTATGGTGGAATAAAGAGACGCACATACGTACATGAACCTTAAAGAAAAAAGGGCAAGTGAGGAGTATCCTCAACCGACGAGCGTGTATGAGGAATGTGATGCGTGTGTATGAAGCGAAAGAAGTATGCCAAGATCGTAGAAAATGGAAATCCGTGGTCTCTGCCTATCCCTCAGGGAAACTGGCGTGACTCTATGTATGTATGTATGAACTTTCAAAACATTACGATTTACGCTCCTTTTTTGGGCAGTCGAGTAATAATGATAATAGAAATGTTTATAAACATTGCTTTTTATTAACAAAAAAAATCACCTACGACATTATAATATCAGGTCTACCCGTTGCTTCATTACTACAAGAAAATTGGATAAAATACGTTTTCTGGTTATAGGTCTTAGTAGAAATAAACGTTTATCATTTAAATAGTCATCATCAGCCGGAAGACGTCCACTGTTGAACAAAGACCTTCCCCTTAGGAAAGGGGGCCGCTATAATCCCCACGCTTAGCAAGCATTTTTAGCATTTAAATAATACCTTGCAAGCTTCAAATAATTTACGGAAATACAACATTTTGGATCGAGTTCGGGGCTAATAATCCTCTATAAGTCTGTCTTTGATCGTATACGCTATTGGCGCCTAAGCCATCTAATTAGACGCGTCTGCTAATTACCTCTAGCGCTCACGAGCGGCGCTTAGCCCCAAGTTCATTAATACAGCCTTCTAAGTGAATTAACATGGCGAGAATAGGTGCTAAGGAACCGACTTTAGTTCTAATTCTATGAGTGCAGTTGTTGGAATGTTATTTAATATGAGATGAAATTAATAGACATACGTTTCGCACGTTGTGTTTTGGGTTCAACGTAATAGGAGGCTAGACTTGCCATTAAATGGGCACAATATATACACAAAAACTTGGTAACATATGCTCGATCCAGGATTCGAGCCCAGGACCTCATGTTCAGCAGTCCTTTATCGCTTAGCCACTAAACTAAGAAGTAATTAGTAAAATTAATAATTATGGTATGCTTATTAAATATTTTTTATTGTAAACTTTAAAAGGGGTTCCATGATTGACGATCAAGTTGATACCCAATTACTAACCTAACCTAAGAAGTATTACAAGAACAATTGAACAATATGAGTAATGCAATGAATCATGAATGTAAATTATCAATACTTGGGGCGACAAAACGCGTGACTAACAGAAATTCTATTTACAATGAAAGATTTATACGATTGACATAATATTATATTATAAATGACACGTAGATGTAAATACTAAAAGGGACATGAAATTCGAAGGGTGCGAGCAAGAACGATAGCTCAGTTGTAGCTGCGCCACGGATCAGCGAACTCTGCCGCGCGCCGCGCTGGTTCGAGGCCCGCTCGTGTCCATTTTTCAAATTTCCTTCCTCTTCGATCAATTCGGATTCAAGCTTAGCATGGGTAACTTGCCACCACAAGTCATAAAAATTACATACTCATACCATTTAATACCTCGTTGGTCTAGTGGTTGCTAAGCGCGACTGCTGAGCACGAGGTCCTGGGTTCGAATCCCGGGTCGGGCAAAAGGTTACTGGTTTTTCCATTAGGTAATTCTCAGTAGCAGCACTGAGTCTGGATTTGTGCCCGTTTAATGGCAATAGGGTCGCCCCCTATTGCATTGGGAAAATGTGTACTATAACTAAAAAACATAACTGGCGAAATGCGTACTATATGTGCACCTCTGCCTACCCCTTCGGGGAATACAGGCGTGATGTTATGTCATGACATGATGTCATCACCCACATTTATCATTCTATTCGATTTCCATTTGACTAGCGCTTGGCTACTTAAATAGAACCTCTCTGACAGAATAACTAAGTAAAACTTACTTTTTTTATTTTACTCGTGTTTCCTCACGAAGCAAAGTGCTATTAATACTTCAAGAAGTTTAATGATTTAAATGGTGAGAAGCATCAACCAGGGATCGTGCACAGCTGTTTCTTAACAGAACAGACACGAATCGCCCCTGAGGGAAGCGGAACTATTGTACAATGTAATAATAAAATATATCGGGTGTTTTGTACAACAAGCCTTGATGACCTGATTGGCGCAGTGACTAAGCGATTGGACTGCTGCGCTAAGGGTTGCGGGTTCGATTCCTGCACGGGGCAAAACTTTGTGCGAACCACAAATATTTGTCCCGAGTCTGGGTGTTTGTGTATGTGATATTTCGTGTTTGTGAAACGCACCCACGACACAGGAGAAATTCCTAGTGTGGGGCGACGTTTTTAAAAAAAAAAAAAAGCCTTGGACAACATCGTGTAGTCGTTTATATTATTCTGCAGTTTTAAGTCCAAATTGACGTTAATTGATTTAATACATATTTCTTACTATATACGGCACTAGGCTTGCCCCTATTAGGACCCAATCCTAAAACATAACTGGCGAAATGTGGGTGTACTAAATGTGCACCTCTGCCTACCCCTTCGGGGGATACAGGCGTGATGGTATGTTTATATCTTACTATATACTATAATTATTCACTAAGCGGCTTCTCACAGGAAACAATTGAAAAGAGCGGTGTAGACTCTCATAAACAGCTCGAATCACACTAGATACGAGTGACCAGTTCCAGCTCACAAGATCGGAGTTTTGATGTCCGTACACAACAAATATTGTTTTTATTCATGCAGATATACTCCCTTTTACGGCTGACGACAATTCTTGTGTAAACACGGCTTTAGAGAGGACTTCTTTAAATGTATGTTGCTCTTTTAAGTTATGCTATGCTATTCTAAAACACAAAATCATCATCCCACACTAGACATTCCTGTGTCGTGGGTGCATATCACAAACACACAAACACCCAGACTCGGGACAAACAACTGTGGTTCGCAAAAAAAATTACCCCGTGCGGGAATCCAACCCGCGACACTTAGCTCAGCAGTCCAATCGCTTAGCCACTGCTCCAATCAGGACGTCAAGTTAGTAAGTGATATCTTTAGAATAACACGGATGCTCATAGAATCCCGATGGACAAAAGGACTCGTTGAAGATATCAGCTAATTAAAACTGGGCTGAATGATAACAAAAATTACTCTCTTGTGGTTTTAAAAAATGCATTTCAATTATGCGGTTGTTTTCATTGAAACCAACCCTTTCCCACTGAAATCAAAACGGTGTATTATGTTGGCAGGGAATTTAATTTCACTCCGGTTTATTCTGCTACCTCTTTTTTAAAAGAATTTAACTTCCAATTAGCGGGCGATAAAAAACATTTTTGTTTTTTAAAAAAGTAATTTATTGTGAAGCACAACAAATACCCGTGGTTGATAAATTATCGGGGCGGTTCTGAGATTGGAAGAATCGGAAACTTGGCGAAAAGTTAACGATTCGAAATTAGTAAGTATTTTGGTAATTTGTTCTTAATTTAGTTATATTAATGTTATTTAATTATGTTTTTAATTTAATGTTACTATCGTTTAATGGCGGCATGTTTAACACTTTCCTTATTTAAAGACAGAACTTACAATTATTGCGCCTGATATGGAAATAGGCTGGTCCTTCATAACATTATAGTACCTACCAACAGTCTTTTAATCTCTAGGTAGAAAAATAAATACTACAACATCTTAAACATTTCTCTATTATTTTTATATGGTGTATATTATGTGGTCTCCATAATAGTCGCTAAGTGCGACTGTTGAACACGAGGTCCTGGGTTCGAATCCCGGGTCGGGCAGCGTTATTAGGTTTTTCTATTAGGTAATTCTCAGTAGCGGCACGGAGTCTGGATTTGTACCCGGTTGATGGCAATAATTAGCGAAATGTGGGTATAATGTAATAATGTAGGCACCTAAACCTTCTTCGGGGAATACAGGCGGGATGTTATGTTTCAATTTCCATAAAAACATGTTGAAGAATCAAAATGTTATTGAAATAACGCGTTATAAACTCAATCTAGCCTTGAGGCCAGTGAGTAGTTTGTTTTTATCCTAAACTGCTAAATTATCTTAATACTAATAAAGAGTCTAATAACTAAATCTTAGTTTCTAATTAAGCAGTGGCGGATTTATAGATTTGCCGCCCGTAGGCTATTCAATTTTTGCCGCCTCTAAATTTTGATATCTTAGTCCACAATCATATCAATTTTCTATCAATAAAATTCCAACTTTATAATTTGTGCTTCATCATCCTCGTTACATCAACTTTTCCCATATTGTTATTATTATTGAGAACTATGGTACCGTGTTAGATCCTTGATTATTTTTACAGCAAAGAATTATCAAAAAACATTATTTTAAGGAAAAGGTAGGTATGTCTTAAAACTATACAATATGATGTACATGAATATTATTTAAAAAGCAACTTATCGGAAAGAAAAATGATCGCTGAGCTTAAAAAAATATTTTTTCGGTTATGATTAATTATTTTTTATTTAAAAGGAAGTAATTTTAATGCCATATCGTATAGATTTTGAATGATCGTGTTCACAGTAAACACGATAACTTTCGAAAAAATCATTTTTTTACTTCAATTTTTTTTAATATACTTGTTTAACTGGAGAGGGGCCGTTGAATAAAAAATTGCAGCTGAGTATTGTTTTATCTTATTATAATTAATTCATTCCGATTGGCATTTTCTGAAAAAGTTGGCTTTGCGAAAAAGTTATTAAATCTACTGATGTAAACATTTAATTTATATGTATAATTCGTGTACCTACGACGTCGACAAAAAATATAAATATAAAAATGAAATGGCTGTGGATGTACTGCTCGTTAGATTATCTCTTGACACAAAGGGTGTTGATGTCAAAGACAAACTTAGTTCCCCCGCATCCCCGGCTGACGTTTGCTGGCAAAGTTTTCTAGAAACGGCCATTAATTTTACCTGATATCGACTTTGCTGTGCAATTTTAATATAGAGTATGCGTGAGTGTATTGAAATACCGAGAATATAGGCGAACAATTTGTTGCATCGCTGGACTAACGGTTGCAAAATGCGACTATAGCATTGTATGTATAGATATCAGCCTTGATGCCTGAAATAAATGATTATTATTAATATTTATATCCGGGTTCGATTTGCGGGTTGGGCACAATAGGTAATTCTCAGTTTAGTCTTAATTCGTCGACCTGGTTGGTTTTGTCTTAGTGGCTAAACTATTGCACTGCTACACAGCACTGCCACATTGCGGGTGGCCCCCCACGGGACAAAAAATTACGCGATCTACAGATTTTTGTCCCGAGTCTGGGTGTTTCTGTATATGATACTTCATGATCTAAAATACACCCAAGATACAGGAGATTTCCTAGTATGGGGCGACGTTTTAAAAGAAAGAAAGAATTTGTGCCTGTGTTCAAAATGTGTTGATGGTAACTATTTTAATTGAATGGAGTCTCAACAAACCTCCACAGAGTCCATCAACGATTGCGCTAACAACACTCAAAGTTCACAAAATAAACTACCCTAATGGCAATTGGCCTTTGAATTTAGGTTAATTTGAGCAGACACTTCACAGATCCTTAGTTACCACGAATATTTATACAGGTTATAGCAATTAAACAATTATGCTCTTAGAATTAATTTAATAAAATAAGGTCCGAAACGGAAAATGGTAGAGGCGGGGCTGGTAACACGTGTTATGACAAAATTGTAACACTACTTATACTTTGAAAAAGTATTGAATTTAAACCTTTTTTGTTATTTGTCTCCTTTGTTTTATATAATGAAGAAGAAAAATGAACCTATATGTAATTGTGAGTCTTTCCACAACTGTTACTGTAAATACTCATTTATTGAATCATATTATTATATTAGGGGGGGGGGGGGTGCCATAACCCCCAGCGGTTTGGGGATCACAGTATTGGTATTGCAGTTACAAAAGACGCCGCTGCCCATCTTCTGGATTTTTCCTTAGTCACCTCCTACGAGACCCGCAGGGCGGAATGGGGAGGTGATATTGTAGCCCGAAACTAACCGGGACTAGACGTTCCGTCCACTTCACAACAATAACCGTTTTAACGTACGAGAAATTAAAAGAAAATGCATTGTTACCTCAGAGCAGGTCGACCTATGAATCGAAACTGGCCGCGACTAATTTTTGGATGTCAGACCGCTTGTGACTCACCGAGACCTCTTCGTGCCTCGGACAGTAATCATCAAATAAAAACCAACTAAAAGAAATTAGGATATTTGTTAGTACCTACTATATATATAACTATATCCACTTACTTTCCTTAACGCCTTGACTTGACTGCCTCGTTGGTCTAGTGGTCGCTAAGCGCGACTGCTGAGCACAAGGTCCTGGGTCGGGTAAAGTATTACTCGGTTTATCCATTAGGTAATTCTCAGTAGCAGCACGGAGTCTAGATTTGTGCCCGGTTGATGGTAATAGGTCCGCCCCCTATTACATTGGGACCTAAAATATAACTGGTGAAATGTAGGTGTACTATGTGTGCACCTCTGCCTACCCCTTTGGGAAATACAGGCGTGATGTTATGTATGTTTTATGTTATGTTTCCTTAACGAGATGCTGCAATATACCCGACGGAAAAATCCAATTTTACCGATTCAACAAGATTCAACAATCTTTGTAACAAAATCTCTTTTTATCTCGATTATGCAATGGAGTGTCAATCGAGTGAGGCATTCGTGGTTGTCGATAACTGTAATCTTCGTAAATAAATCATGTATGTACTACTGTATGGATTGTATCGCGTTGACATGCGTCTGACACGGTGATGCCAGAGGCTTCGCGCAGTCACACTTGACAACACAAATCCATGCGAAAAGCAAACCGTGTCACTTCGATAAACGTTTGCAAATATTTCTTGGACAGTAAATTCAGTTCTCTTGACTCGAAGGACCAAATTATCGTCAGCTCGACGGAGTTAAATGAAACTGAGTGCTATACTTTATTGCACGACGAGAATGGTTATTAAAATATATTGCAAAGCTTGCTTGGCAACAGTGCAATTTTAGCTTTGAGCGAATATTGGACGGAATACATGATACTCAGCAAAATGGCCATTAGCTACTGCTAAAATGGAAAAGCTACAGATGACCTTTTCTAGTTTTTTATCTCGTTTTAGACTGCCTCGTTGGTCTAGTGATTGCCTCGTTGGTCTATTGGTTGCTAAGCGCGACTGCTGAGCACGAGGTCCTGGGTTCGAATCACGGGTCGGGCAAAGTGTTACTGGGTTTTTCCATTAGGAAATTCTCAGTGGCAGCACTGAGTCTGGATTTGTGCCCAGTTGATGGCAAAAGGCTCGCCCCCTATTACATTGGGACATAAAGAACATAGCTGGCGAAATGTGGGTGTACTATATGTGCACCTCTGTACCCCTTCGAGGAATACAGACGTGATGTTTGTTATGTTATCTCGTTTTAGCACTAAAGGACCAGCAGTTACGTTGGCAACTCGAAGCATAACAAATTAAAAATAAATCTATTAAAAAGCCATTAAAAATACAACGATATCGGTATTGCGGAAACAAAAGAAAACTAAAAACGGTGCAGCAATCAATTTCAATTATCGACCTAACTCGATTAAAACTTCACAAACATAATTTACTAGAAATAAATATCAAAAAGAACTCGACAACATGCAACAAAGTTTTCTACAATTTTTTATCGCGGTTTGTATGGCTGCCTCCACTGGCATGGTAAATACCCTCTGAAGTTTGTTATTATTAACTGATTTGTTATTGGTCAATTATGGCGCTGAACGGCGATGTGAGGACAAATGAAGGAATGGATTTTACCTAGCAGTGAGCATAGAGGAGACTAAATTATAAACCCTTCACTATAAACTTCTCGAAAGTCAATGGTACACTTTTTTTGGTCCTTCATCATGGTCTTTAAAATATCCATCTACAATCACTAGGAATAACATAGGACTAGTATAGAGATGGACGCCAACTGCAAGACAAGGTTATTCATAAAGTATTTTTAGCTTATACATTTTTAACAAAGTATGCAATAATTTTGCTAAAAAATGGTAAATATATATATAAATACTATTAGCCAAGGTGGCTGTTTATATAATAGTGCTACAATTATTTTACCACACAAACGTAAAGAGAAATATACAATAACAACATTTTCTTAAATATATTTGTGTGGCTCTAGCCAATCTCTAGATCCGAGAGTTAGTTCAGCGAAAGGCAGAGTTCAGATCAAACAGAACAAGGCGAACGAGTGATAACCCAGCTCCTTCATTTGTAGCAGTTAGGTAGTTTCAAACTACCTAACGCAGTGTGTTAGAGCCATCATCATCAGCCGGAACATGTCCACTGTTGTTGCCATAATACCTTCCCTTGGCAAGCGGATTGGGGATCGCAGTATTGGTGATGAAGTTACAGAAGACGCTGTTGCCTATCTTCTGGATTTTCCCTTACGACACCCACGGGTGGAAAGGGGGTGGTCAATTATAGGCCAGATACCAGTCGGGAAGTAACTGTTAGAGTACTGCCACACAATAGTTTGTCGCACTACCACAGTCCACATGCTGTCGCACTAGGGTGATGTCGAGCTTCAGTGTGTCGCAGAAGCGTGCATTCGGACTATGGTGAGTCGCACGACGTCGACGATTTTGTCGCAGAAGTTCAATACAATGACATTCTTCATTCTGGCTTCCATTCCTCCCATTTCTTCCCATCGTATCGCCGCTATACCACTCATGCCTACGAGCTTATAGCTTCTAGCTTTGCACTCGGCCCGAGTTCAAACCCGTGCTAGTTAGGGGTAGGCAGACTTGACTACTCCTAGACTTTAATTGCACGTCCATTTGACTAGCTCACATAGTACACTCAATATAAAGCAAGCGAAGTCGAAGTGGTTTCACAATTGCTTCAAGTCTGGACTTTTCACCGGCAAATACATAGAAACAGTCAGTACGTAACTTAACGTTCAACTTTCCTAACAGTGAAGCAAGAATTTGTTGGAAATCAATAAGGTTTAGTTGCCAACTTTCTTCTTTTGTATGGCTTTTTAATTTTTGTAGCGATATTTATAAACAGGCCATGTACTTATTACAAAAAAATGTTTGTTTACTTGTAGGATACATTTGAGTATAGTTTCCATATAGACAAGACGATCTCTTGATATAATAAGATCTTGAAATTGTTCCACTATCTATCAAGTACAGACTACCAAAAGCACTGATAGCCGAGTGGTATGACAGTTGGACTGCCAAGTCAAAGGTAGCAAGTTCAAACCCCGGCACGCATCAATGTCTTATGCTTGGCTATTCTTTATCTCTACCGAAAGGGTATTTCTCAAAGCGTTTATTACGAATTACTCTACACGATATTAAAACTAAAGGTCGCGTGACTTGTGAGTTTTCCGCGAATTCTTTTGTTAGGGTTAGAGTGGCAATAGCGTATTTCTCGGAAATATACGCAAGAAATAAAAACTTGACGGAGTATAAAGCGTGTTTCACACCATTTTCAATGTCGAACTTGAATCTCACGTTTTCAAGGCCCTCTGTAGTTGTGTCAAGGTTATTATTACATAAGTGTCATTATTATTAGTCCCAATTTTCATTTTTTTTAAACGTTCCCCCACACTAGGAATTTCTCGTGTATCATGGGTGCGTTTTACAAACATGAAATTTGACATACACAAACACCTAGACTCGGGACAAACATCTGCGGATCGCACAAATTTTAGTCCCGAACGGGAATCGATTCTGCAATCCAGGGCAGCAGTCCAATGGGACGTAAAATTGCCGGTTGAATTTACAGGGCAAAGGCCTCTCTTCCCTCCTCCTCACGTATGTAGTTTTGCCTTCTTCGTTAGATAGGCCTATCTAGCCTAAGCCTTAATTATTATTACACGTATCCCCAAATTATTTATCATATTTATATTACTCCATTGATAAGGATACATGTAAATTGTTAGTCGAGGGGTGCCAACCATGGGCGCCGGCAGGGGGGTGCAAAGGAGTTCTCTTGCACCCCCCTGGCATGCATGAAAATACATAGATTTCTTTATTCTTTATTGATTTTGTTTGAAATCAAACCTTTAGTCCCTTTCTATTCATGATCTTTTCCAATGTGTTTGACGAAGCCAATGCGTCAAGTCAATCAAATTCTACATTTTGTATTATTTGTGTAGCAGTGTGTATGTAGGTACTAATGCAAATGCACTTAATGCACCCCCTTGAAAGAAATCCTGGCGGCGCCCATGGTGCCAACTAAAAACTTCTGTGACTCATATAAAAAAGTTCAAAGTACTCAAGCGACACCGGATAATGTGTGCTCTATATACCAATAAACTCTTTTCAAAGCAAGCTATTGTTATAAACTACCAAAACAATACGAATTATTATTTTTAAGAGTAATTCAATGCCGTCATTGATAGTAAAATATAGGAGATTGGACATTTCTTCTTTGATGCCTACTGACCTCAGGAAAGAGTGACACGATCATTGATAAGTGGACAGTATGTTTTAGTTTTGTATTATCTTTGACAGATAAGTCGGTTGAATAAGATAAACAGTTGTAATACGTCGCCTGAGGAAATTTCGGAAACTATTCCGTTAGTCACTTTACTACTATATGACGACATGAAAAGTAGGTAGCTACATAATATTCTCCTGACCGAATTTTAGTCATCGCGGTCTACCTCAGCTGAGACTTGCCAACTACGCAGGAGATATTATAGTGCACAAGTATGCGCGCAAACACAAGTGCACTCCCTATTCCCTCACTTTTATAGTACGATGGGACTGTAGACCGACACGACCGGAGTGAAATCAGGCGCAGGACCAACGGCTTCCGAAGCACAGAGAGGTCTCGACATGTGAAAACGGTCACCCATCACAAGACTGACCGCGGTGAGCACGGCTAAACCTCGTAGATCGACTGATCTGCGCGGCAGTCACGTAGCTTTGAGCCCATGCGGAAAGTACATAAGCAAAAGAGAAATTCATTTATTATCTATTATTATTTATTCTTGGATTTTCTTTACTGTAGTAGGGGTAATAATATATATTTTGACTTAGGTTTCTGCAACTCATATTTTATTTGCTTTTTATTGTGTAGCTCATTATTCTCCTATACTTCTAAACGAATTGTTCACTAAATATACCTACTATATAGGATTAACTTTGGATTCTCCATAGAAACGACACTTTTGAACTGAGCAACTTGATTTGACAGGAAAACTGTTCCAGTAGTTTTTAGGTTTTTCCATTACGTAATTCTCAGTACCACAGAGTCTGAATTTGTGACCATAGTTGCTGGCAAAAGGCTTGCCTCCTATTACATTGGCACCTAACATAGCTGGCGAAATGTTGGTACTATAATAATTAGTACCTCTCCTGCCTACTCTTTTAAAGAATACAGGCGTGATGTTATGTCATCGTGTAATGTTCTCGATTAAAGGGCATTATCTATTTATTTATTATTGTTTGTTCGTCGTCGTAATTGGCCGTTATTGGACGTAATGCAACACACTGGTCTCCCCCTGCCAATTTGCGTAAATGAATGCCTTCCTTTCGTCAACTAAGTATGTCATCTTCAGATGTCAAACATATACAATATGTAGTATACCTACGTGTTATATGTTTGACTTCTACCTATATTTTGTAGAACAATTTTTGTATTATATATATACAAACGCCGAGTGGTATGGTGGCCGCAGCGTCTTCTGTAACTTCACTACTTCGTCTTCTGTAACACACGACGGCGATCCCCAAGCCGCTTGCCAAACGTGGGGGTTATGGCAACCCCCTCTTCAAGGTGGAGGCCTTTGGTCAACAGTAGACGTTACGGTTAGGGTTTTCTTTAAAAGCAAAGAGCTCAATGTTAAATAGAACCAACGTTCGGCGACCATAATTATAATTGCCACTGTGATTACTGGTCAATCTCTACATCATGGCACAAAGAAAAATCTAAAGAATTGTTACAGTATTTAACATGAAACATAGTTCAATCATTAGCAAAAACATTATGCAACATTGATAGTATCTTTTAGAGAATATGCGTGATAATATTGCTACATAGACACAATTTAATCATGAAATTGACCAAAGTTTCTACCGCTAAAGTACTTCACCGAATTGGTTATTAATAAATAACAAGTTCAAGTTCTGTTTTGTAGTTAATTGAAAACAAGGAACTAACCAAACTACACTTTTGGACTCCAGCTATTTTGTATTCTATTATAATCTATATCTATACCTACGCAGAGCTGCAGTGAGAGCTTAACGCTCAATGCTCTAGCTTCTCTATACGAGAAGAGGCGTTTGCCTTGCCGTTGGATATTATAGGCCGTTATTATTAGAACAGAATAGAATAGAATGTATGTAAAAAATTATATTCTATTCTAATTATTATAATATTATCTATACGGAGTATATCGAGTCTAGACGACCTGATTGGCGCACTGGGTAAGCGATTGGACTGCTGCGCTTAGGGTTGCGGGTTCGATTCCCGCTCGAGGCAAACCTTTGTGCATCACCACAGATGTTTGTCCCGAGTCTAGGTGTATATGATATTTCATGTTTGTGAAGCGCACCCAAGACACAGGAGAAATTCCATTTGTGGAATTTCTCCTGTGATAGTCACATAGTGATATTTAAAAAAAAACTAATATTAAATAGAGGTAAAGCTTGTTTTATGTGAGAGGTCTTCGACACTATGTCCCTAATATTTAGAATCAGGGTGGACATAGGCTACAAAATTTCGGAAGAGACGCACGGAAATTTTTCACTCGGGAAAAGTCGCGGGCGATATCTAGTATAGATACATATATATATATGTATAATAACAGCCTATAACTGTCCCACTGCAGGGCAAAGGCCTCTTCTCGTATAGAGAAGGATTGAGCATTGATCACCACGCTAGCTCACTGCGGGTTGGTGATTTCAGATACTTAAATCCAGGTTTCCTCACGATGTTATCCGTCACCGATACTCAGTAGTGTCTGTCAGATACATAATATTATATTTAACTAATTACTAGGTACCTATAATAATCAATAACACAGTTGTGACTTCTTTGACTTACTTAGAAACATTTTTTAAGGTTTCCGAACGTTTGATGAAGTTTGTTTATTGTATTTATTAATAATAATAATAATCGTTTATTTCAGGCAATATAAAACAATGCTAAACAAAGCTTACAGAGGCCCATATTATATATACCTTACAGACTAACATACATACAAAAATATAAACTTATAACTAAGTCACGTTTTCGCGACGTATAACGCACGTTCTGTGACAATCGGAGGACGCCGGCGGCCGCGGAATTTCCTAAATACAACCCCTTTCGGCCACAGCTCCTCTTTCAGAATCGCCGATAGTCGATCGGTCGACGGTCGTTATTAGAATGGATTGATTTTATTTATAAACGGCAGCCATTACGTACTAATGAAGGAAAATATTTTTATAACCATTGTATATAGACTGCCTCGTTGGCGTCTCTAAGTGCTACTGCTAAACATGAGGTCATGAGTTCGAGTCCCGAGTTGAGCAACGTGTTACCGGGTTATTCTTTTAAATAATTCCCAGTAGCAACACGGAAACTGGATGTGTGCCCTGTTGAAGGCAATAGGCTCACCAACTGGTGAAATGTGAGTGCACTATATGTACTCCTCTACCTTTCCCTTAAGGGATTACAGGCGTGATGTTATATAATGGCAATAAATAGAATTTCCGATATAAGGAATTCTGAATTAGATATTGTCGTTGATAGTCAAAGTCCGCGTAACTAACATTGTTAAATACCGCGTATGTCCACTTTCGCGGATTTCACACGAGGGCTAAAAGCTAAGTTACTAAATAACTAATCGGCATTTCTACGGACTTGGGTTTAAGACCGTTTCGCCCTCTATAATCTAATGTAGGTACTATTTTTAAAATCAATATTCTCAATAGTTAATTTTCGTAATTTCATTTTGGCTTTTTTTGTACATTCACTGTTTTGGACTACATACATACATACATAACATCACGCCTGTATTCCCCGAAGGGGTAGGCAGAGGTGCACATATAGTACACCCACATTTCGCCAGTTATGTTTTTCGGTCCCAATGTAATAGGGGGCGAGCCTATTGCCATCAACCGAGCACAAATCCAGACTCCGTGCTGCTACTGAGAATTACCTAATGGAAAAACCCAGTAATACTTTGCCCGACCCGGGATTGGAACCCAGGACCTCGTGCTCAGCAGTCGCGCTCAGCAACCACTAGACCAACGAGGCAGTGTTTTGGACTATCAACGATGATATCATTTCTACTCTCTATACATATATTATTAAACTTTTTATTTTGTACTACAACAGAATGAGGATACCTAAAATATGTTGGCGGTCAAGGCAAGATTTGCAATGGATGGACAACAAAGCGCGCATGCACAATCGTCCCCGTCTCGTTGTCAATTTATACGACACGTGACATTTACTGGGCGAACTGTTACATTTTACAAACGTATACCGACCAAGTCACGCGTTTTGAGTCATTTTAGAATTCCCGAGAATATATAATATATAGGAAGGCACTATGAATGTATTAACTAATTATAATGCACGACAAAAATGGTAATAGGTTTACGTTTATTGCATGACTAACAACAGACAGGCGAAACTTGGGTGTACCTACAGCTACATGCTGCCCACTTCTTCAGAGAATACAGCCCCCTTACCATGAACTTTTACAGCAGGACAGTTTACGATGTGCAAGCGAGACCGCATTACACTGAGCGTAGCGGCGTCTCTTTTCCATAACGTTCACTGTCCTGCTTTAAGAGTTCATGATGAGGCGGCTTATATTAATATTCATACGTAGATCATGTAATGGTAAGTTTGAACTACGACACTATACAATTCCTACTCGCATTCATACAGAGTCACTCGGTGTAAACATAACACATAACATAACATCACGCCTGTATTCCCCGAAGGGGTAGGCAGAGGTGCACATATAGTACACCCACATTTCGCCAGTTATGTTTTAGGTCCCAATGTAATAGGGGGCGAGCCTATTGCCATCAACCGGGCACAAATCCAGACTCCGTGCTGTTACTGAGAATTACCTAATGGAAAAACCCAGTAACACTTTGCCCGACCCGGGATTCGAACCCAGGACCTCGTGCTCAGCAGTCGCGCTTAGCAGCCACTAGACCAACGAGGCAGTCACACTCGGTGTATACACTGAGTTTACCGTTTATTGAGTGTCGTAGTCTCAACTTACCTCTCAACAACTTAATATAAGATTTGAACTGACTTCGAACATGACTGTGTTTATAATATATTAGATCACTCTGTTTTTCATTACAGGCTGTTCAATGTTCATATCTATTAGCGAGATCTACACTACAGGATGTTGTATGTCAGTAACAGCCGACAAGACAGTAATGGAACTACGCGTCATTTGTTTTATAACGTATGTTGTTGGTGACATGAAAATTATGATAGTTATTTAATTTTTTAATAAGGTATATTATATTTATTAGTTGCATGAACTACATTTTTGTAATATAAATAATACGAAAACCCAGTCTCGGCAATGTTACTTAACTTGTTATGAGATTCTACAGCGAGCGTTAGCGATGGCCTAAATTTAAATATTATTATTTTGTATTAGACGTTGAAAATGTAGATATAAATACTAACAGAGCCTCCAAGTGGGGTAGGTAGGGTAGGTAGATACCTCGGGTTTCCAATTGCTACGATCCTCGCATACCGCTTTCGCTCGATCCACTCTTCATCACATTCTCACAAGCTCCCTGGTTACAATACAATTTAAAGAATCCGTTCAAACGTCAGGTTTTGCGTTGTGAATTGGCATTGGCTACCTATTCTGTTCTAATTATTTGATGCACTGTGTTTGACTGGGCTTTGTGGCGTAGATTGGAAAAGGCCTATGTCCAGAATATAGTTACCTAGTTATTTTAATAGCGACACTGATAAGAAAGAAAAACGAAAATATGGCTGGCTAGATTAGAATTTCAAACTATATTCAAATATTTTATAAAACTCACAAAGAAGAATAGAACGCAATTCACCATTTCAATAACACGACGCAGAATTCTAATACGTTTGTAATCTTGACGTAGATATTGTTAGAGAAAAGGCAAATTGTCTCAAATGATTTGTGTATGCATTCGCGTGACACCGCGAGAAGGTCATGCGGATATCATACGCTGCTACGTTTGTGATAATGGGCGCACCAATTGGTTAACCTGCTGTTTCACTGCTGCGACTTGATTCATCGATCTTTGCCAAAAAGTGTCTGGATTTTGTAATTGTATATAGGCAGACATAATATTTAATATTAAGTGTAAGTCAAGGAAACATTCAGACAGGGCTCTGTGGTGTACCTAGGGAGAGGCCTATACCCAGCAGTGGAGTGCAACGGGCTGATTTGATGATGATAATGAAGTTAAGGATCATTAAGGCCAAATATGAGTGGGTAACCACTTTATAAAGATTTGTCTGCACATTTTTTGTTCTATGGGAGTTTTTCTGAACGCCGAATCTAGACAATTTTATGAATACAGCAGAGACTTTACGGAAGACGTAGATCTCCTGCGCCTTGACATAATAGACCGAATCAAAGTCTTTACACATAATCAAAGATATTTTGTACCTACTAATCAAGAAACTCATAGACCTTGGATTCACACATCATTGAAGATATTAGGTTAATCAAGAAAGTGCTGTGACCTTGGAAATCCTTACGCATTAAAACGATTGATGAGCGGCCTATGATCGAAGTTAACAAACCTATAATTAAGATGGATGACTTGAGAAAATATAATTCAATTAAAACACCCACGGCAATATTCCCTCTGGGCAAATCTTGTTCGTTTGTATTCTCGCCCACAAAATAGGATCAGAATTTGAAACATTGAAATTTTCAGACCACTCACAATAGATACACCTACCTAGTTTTCGTTCCGATGACCTAACTAGTATCAGAGTGGAGCACTGGATATACCACTTTGGAATTTATTTATGTAAATTTCTTATAGGGCCTCAACATTTATTTCTATGGCTTTAAAATATTTTTATATAATTTTTATTGTATCTTGGATTATTTTATTTCTTTTCTGTGTATTCTTCTACTGTGTGTGTGCCAACTACAGTATCATTAATTTATGGATTTTATTCTGAAATAAATGTTATATATTATTATTATTAAATCGTTTCAAAATCCAAAAAAATATAGTTCAAAACGTCTTTTATTAGAATGAAAAACTTGAACACTTTTTTGAAGTTTTCTATTCCATTGGACATAATCTATTTAAAGTGTCAATTAGATCACCACGCAAAAATCTTATACGAACTTATAGAGTTCGTACATCGACCCCAATTAGTAATTACTCTAAAAATCATAAACATGCTTACCTATATCGTCTGTTGAGACTTTAGTTAACGTACAGAAAATACCTGCAAAAGCGCTGATGGGCTGAGAAGAAAATGAAAGGGTAACGAGTTTATAAACACGGCGTATCGCACGCTTGTTCAAAAGAAAAACTGTTGCTTTTACCTTGTCTGTTAGACATTTTAATCTTGTGTTGTAAACACGTCAGGCCATCTTAAGCAAAATGTTTGTAAAATGTATTAAAGATACCTATACATTTGTACCTATATATAAATGTTTGCTTCGCTAGTTTAGTGGTCGGTAAGCGCGACTGCTGAGCATGAGGTTTTGGGTTCGAATCCCGGGTCAGACAAAGTTTTGCCACTAGGTAATTCTCAGTAGGAACAGTCTGGATTTGTGCCCAGTTGATGGAAATTGGCTCGTCGCCCATTACCCTAAGGTACCACCCACATTTCGCAGTGCCTTAGGGCCTATAACATAACTTATACACCTCTGCCTACACCTTCGGGAAATGCAGGCGTGATGTTATGTTACGTAAAGCGCATTTGCGAGCACGACTCCTACGCATCCACAAGACCGACTAGATAATTGGTTTTCTAAACAAAAAAATGTAGGTATCTGTAGAAATAAGAATAAGCTATTAGAAGCTAAAGCTTTGAAGGTAAATCATGTCGTGGTTTCCTGAATATTGTTAACAAAAAGTTGTAAGAGCTTACACAATGCTAAGAATTTGGATGTTGTTAAATGTTATTCTCTATTGTCATTAGATCATTGTAGCTATACTTATACTTTGTACCTTTCAGTAATTTGTTATAAGAACAGGACCGGATCAACCTAACAGCTATAGAATATAGAATAACGTTGCTATCGTAGTTTCAAAAACTCCACCAATAGTTTTCCTGCGACTATTTAGTCGCTTGTCGCACCCACAGCATCCCGCCTTTAGCTCGGATAACCGTTTGATAGACAATATCTCGCGTGTATATCGCTCTGCGTCGTCCGACGTTATCACGCCTCCTGATACGATGATCTCGATAAAATTGAAGGCTTTCGCTAGTTTATCTTACTTTTGTCGCGGATCGCAACAGTGACACGACAGTGCGGTCAAAATGAACAGTAAGTATATTTTTTTTTAATTTTTAAAGTGATTTTTGTATGTTACTGTTGATTAGTGGGGAAAGCTTTCACAATATGTTGTTTATTGTCTAACGATAAGTACTCATGTCACGCCAAATTATGTTTGTATAATCTATCTATCTATATGTATAAAAAATAATTGGTGTTCGTTAGTCTCGCTGAAATTTGAAAACGGTTGGATCTATTTGGTTAATTTTGGTCTTGAAATATTCGTGGAAGTCCAGGTAAGGTTTAAATGGTGAGAAGGCGGTATAAGGTTCGCCGGATCAGCTAGTTTTGTATTTATAATTATTACGTAATAGATGAGCGAAATAGGTCCTAACCTTCCACTATTGAGCGATTTAGCGCTCGCTATATTCCTCGAAATTCGCTTTTACTATCTATACTTTTGATTAAACACGACGTGTCGTTGAAAAGAAACGATAAGTTCAGTACGTGACCATTGCGTTGGATTCAAGAAAATTTACCCTCGAGTCGAAAATTAAACAATCAATTTTTTTAATCCTATTGTCAAGTTAAATGAAAGGACGATAGACGACAGACGAATGGGGGATTTTACACTCGGTTCCAAATGATTTTTATATGTAGGTAAGTATAGGTACAATGGAATAGAATTGACTCAACTTGAATGAGTATTTAGATGATAAACTAGAATGAAAGAGACTAAAATAATTATATTTAGTATTTACTAGTAAAAGCCTCCGCCCAATTATGAAATCATATGTCGTGTGTTGATGTAATAAAGCTAACTGTAAATACAAATTTAACTGAATTTTTGTTAGGTTTTCTATCCTAACTTCATCACGCTACTTATTAACAAAATTAGACTGCTACAAAGGTATCTATATGGACTAATTAATACCAAAATATAAAGAAACAGAGATATACCTAATAGCATTGTAGCCCTTTGGCAATTGATCGCCACACCTCATAGGTCGAAGCTTCTAGAATACAGTACGTTAAATGAACGAAGTATAATTAATTTCTCTAATCTTTCTAAGGTAGGATTGCTTGTTCAGTGTTAACGACTACGGAGGTAAGTAGGTAGGTAAGCACATTATAATAGCATCAATAAATATATCTAATTCGTGTAGCGTAGGTGTCCTTATTCACTATTGAAGTACTAAATACTGAAAAATAGATTTATATTTTATCTTTAGGTAACCATAACTTTGAACTAGGCAAGCGTATCTTGCAGTTCGGAAGGCACGTTTAGCCGTTGGTCCTGCAACTGATCTCTCTCCGGTCGTGCGCCAGATTGCGCGCATTCTTGGGCAAATTATCTCCTGCGTAACTACGTAGGAGACTAGCCAACTGACTAGTCTCAAATGATACAGGTCGCTGTGACCGACATTCGGCCAGGAGACCATTATTATTTTCGAGTTATTAGTGTAATATATTTATTTGAGCAGAATAATTTGAATATTACTAAACATAGTTTAGATATTAAACATATTAACCGTACTACGTAAGCTGGAAGAAAGTAACCCTACGGCGACTTATTACGGGTAAAAGAAAAATTCAATGAAACGCTACGGCTTCGTTAAAAAGCTGGCGTTTGAAAACTTTAATGAGTTTGACGTTAGACCGAACATTTGTGAAACGTTTGATATAATTGAAAGCTTGGTATATTATACAAATAGGAATCGAATATAAACAAGAAGGGATCTTCAATAGCCATTCAGAAGTCTTATTATAACATATTGTAGATTAGGACACAACTAGTAGGGATGTATATACCTACTATCTGCTTCAGTCATATTCTGGATTACCACGCTTAAGTCCCAAACATTAATCACAGCGTATACCGAGCTGATCCCTTGACACACAATATTACCCTTAGATCATAGTTTAATTATTTTTGACTTGTAATACTACTATAATTGGCATATATTTGCCCCCCCCCCTCAATTAAGCGGGTTGGCCGTAGTCAAACAGTGGACGTCTTCCGGCTGATGATAATGAAGTTAAACTTTAGATTCAACATCATCATCATCAGCCGGAAGACATCGACTGTTGAACAAAGGCCTCCTCCTTAGAACGCCACAATGAACGACAACCTGCCAAGTTTAGATTACCTGGATCTAATTAAAACTCACATAATCTTTGTTTTTCCAGCAGCCTTCTGGCTCTTATGTTGTGCGGCCGCGTTGGCCGGCAGTTCTGCTCTCTCCATCCCCACGAGACAAAACCCGGAGAAGTTATGTATTGGTCAGGAGAACTTCCTGAGGATAGCCAGCGTGGAGAGCTGCGTCTTCTACTACCAGTGTTACGCGGGCCGCTCCTACCTGATGCAGTGTCCCCCTGCCACGTGGTTCAATGAACAGGATCAGGTGAGACTTATTCTGAGCTAGTATAAGTAGATAAGTGTCGAAGGTTTATAGTTATCATCATCTTCGACCTTTGCATCTATTGTAGATAATTCTAGCAGTCATGTAGACTATAGGTACTTTCTTTAGTGGTATAAAAACCAATTGGAGCGACAGGTTCGCACACCTTGTATGTAGGTGTGTGCAGCGGCCAGTTGGTGGATACTGTGCGATATTGACACAAACCCAACAAGTATAAGTTATTTATTGCTTAGTAATATGTTTTTAACAAATCTAGTAACTCAAAAAGTCAAAGCTGATAATTAATTATTTAGGTATATTCTATTTACGAATTAAGAATAGAAGGCAAAGCAGTTGTAGCTAACGCCGTATCAATGATACAGGGACCCCGAGCCACAGGGGCCCCAAACGTATAACATTTTTATTGGTATTTTGTATTTACTATTTGTGTTTTAGTTGTAAGATCTATTGTATTTTAACCTATTTTTACCCTGTTTTAAACCTACCTATAGTTTTAATCTGAACTGTGCAACGCCATGGTTACTGACTGTAATGTTGTGCATTTGTGTTTAAATAAAGAAATAAAATAAATAACGTAAGCAAATAGGGCCCCCAACAAATTTTGATACAGGGCCCGTCTATGGCACGCTACACCACAGAGGCAAATAATTGTGAAACTGAAATGTAGCAATAAGCAGTGTTATTTGAGATAACTTTATCTATCATTTCAGTAGTTGCCATTTTATCTCGCTACTAAAATATATTGGAAGAACATCGATAAACAATTCGACGCAGTCGCCTGCATTATAGAGATTTCTGTAACTAGAATGTAAACAACAATGATGACGAAGACAATAGAGGGATGTTGACTGCAATTTTGTTTATACATTAAAAAAGATTAAAATATAATAATTGTAGACGCAAACAAATACCTACGACAAAAATTTCAAAGCATTTGGAATTCTATGGTAGGACAGATTATTATTATGCACAGTAATTTTTGCATCGCCCCGTATATAAAGCGTTTTGCGCGCAAAGGACAACTAATGCCCGGAACTGTTTATTACTGGATTTTATTTAATTTTTCAGTATTCGTATGCATTTTAAACCTTTTTTTAGATTTCGTTATTCTTTAATTACAACATAAATGTTACTGTAGTCAACATCCCTATTGACGAGTTTCAAAATAATAATTATATAAAATTTGTTTCTAGGTATGTGACTGGACGAGCCCACCCGCAGATTGTGTTCTTGAACCAGAACCTGAGCCTGAACCCGAACCCGAGCCCGAGCCAGAACAAGAACCAGAGCCCGAAGATGAATCTGAGCCAGAACAGGAACCAGAGCCCGAGGATGAATCTGAGCCTGAGCCAGAACAGGATCAAGAGCCTGAGGCTGAGCCCGAGGCTGAACCCGAACCAGAACAGGAATCTGAATCTGACGAGGCAGAACCTGAGCCATTACAGGATGCCATCGACGTCGAAGGCTCAGGCGAGGTCTGGGAAGAAGATACCGTCAAACGATACGTCAAAGTCTTCAGAGGCATCAAACAGGAAGAGACCGAAGCTGGAGACGAAGAGGAGTTGGAAGAAGTTGAAAAGGCGAGACAAGAAGAAACCATCAGCGAAGATGACGAGTTCGTCGGTGAATATTTAGAAGATAACCGTAAGGCTCAAGAGGAAACTATTGATGTAGAAGAAGATTTGTTGGAGGAAACTAAACAGCTGATGAGACAAGAAGAAGCCGATGATGACGAGGAATCTGACAGTGATGTGCAAGAAGAGACTGAAGCGGAAGGAGAATCCAAAAAACGTCAGGAAGAAATTGTCGATGAGGAAGAAGCTAATGATGAAGAATCAAATGATGAAGAATCAAATGATGAAGAGGCTAAGAAGCGTCAGGAAGAAGTAGAAGAAGTCGAAGAAGAGACTGAAGATGACGTTGAAGAAGCTGAGAAACGTCAGGAAGAAGTTAATGACGAGGAAGAAGCCAATAATGAAGAATCGAATGATGAAGAAGCAAACAAGCGCCAAGAGGAGGTTGAAGAGGATGACGAAGAATCCAACAATGAAGTAGAAAATTCCGAAAATGAAGAAGTCAAGAAACGACAGGAAGAAGTTCAGGAAGAAGAAGAAGCATCTGGTGATGAAACTGAAGAAGTTAAGCGTCAAGAGGAGGTTGAAGAAGAATCAGACAATGACGAAGAATTAGAGAATGAAGAGTCAAAGAAACGCCAAGAAGAAGTTGACGGTGACGAGGAATCTAATGACAACGAACAAAATGATGATGAAGAGGCCGAAGAACCAGTAGACGTAGAACGTAACTCCCAGGAAGAAGTAGAGCTAGAAGTAGAAGATGAAAATGTAGATGAATCACTTAAGTTAAGAGCAAAGAAGTTCTTTAAAAGTGTGTTCAGAGTTTTCAACTGAAGAACTTCAGTAGCATTGAGAAATGCTGACTCGAAGATACTTCAGCATTTAGAAGTAAAATAGTTTTAATTTATGTAAGTCTAGTTGTTTTACATCACTTTGTGCAATTTTGTAAATATTATGGATGTTATTAAATTATTTATTGAAGATTGGACTTTTTTGTCTGACAATTATGCGGGTCAGAAGACCTGTATTATGGTTTAGTTTGTAATTTTATGATTATGGGCATTTTACATCATCTATATGTATAAAAACGAATCCCTATCTCCCTTAGTCGCGCCCTAACTTGAGAACGGCTGGACCAATTAGGCTTATCTTGGTTTTGAATAATTTGTGGAAATTCAGGAAAGGTTTAAATGATGAAAGTCGGATCCAAGTACCCAGTTAATAAGTTAACCAATCAGAAAACTTGACTGGTCATTGGAAATTAACCCTCTACAATAGCTATTATGAAACTTTTACATTGGGCAGAAAGAACAAATAAACAAAAACACAGATTCAATTTTAAGAATTTATTACATCATTTATTATAGTACAAAATAATCCTCAAATACAATAATTATTTAGGTATAAGTAACACAACCAAAGCAAAATATTATAAATTGGATTTGAGATGTTCATGTCACCGTAGGCCTACGATAATGGCGGCCGTAAATGCATTTAGGACATAAAATAAGTTTATAATGGTATTTAGTTAACTAAAGTATTGACTGGTTTGTTAGAGTTATTCTACTCATTGGCAGTAACATTCTTACAATACTGGCAATTTATTCTTCGCGAACCAGATAGTCGTCACGACATCCCCACTAAGCAATAGGCTACAATATAAAAAATAAACTTCTAAAATTGTACACAACATACCAACAGTTTTAAAAACAAAGTACAAACAGACGGCGCGGCGTCCTCCCGCGCCCGGGGCTCCGAGCTCCGAGCTCCGCCGGTACGGGGGACAAGGCTCCACCCCCCACATACGCCCCGAAAACAAATTTTAGGTCAAATGTTCGTGTTTTCGCAACAAAAAGTCCATTACAAATATCGATACAGTCAAAGTGCGTGTTCGAGAGAGTACAGTAGCCAGCCACGAAGCTAAGCCAGTACGGAATACCGTATGATTATACATATATTAAAAGTTATCATGGTCCACCTAACGCACAGTATAAAAAGATGCAATGAGTAGATTAGATATGTGATGTGTTAAAATATACATAATAGTGGCTCTGAGCATTGGAATTGTTTACTTACGATTACAACAACAGTCGGCTACATAAAGCGCTGATACTTAGCACAATGTTAACGCAAATGAACAATATCACAATTACGATCAGTACGCAATTCCAATCTCCCCAGAAATATATAAGCCTAACCTAAAGCGAATACAATAGTAGTATAGTACTTGTGTAAATCTAGCGGTTTATAACAAATAACCATACTTTGACCAGACATTTGCTAAAACGCTCCGCGCACGGTGCGGCCGACCAGCGCGTCTAATGATAAAAACGTTATTCAGCAAAACTACTTTCTTGGGCGCGACGCCCCGCCGGCCGCACCTTACAGTCGAATCGAAAAATATCACCAGAGTTAGCATAGCAGCTTGTCACATCCGCGCCGACGTTGTTACATCAAAACTTATCTAAAACTACAAAATATTACATCATAATATTATATAAAGTCATCATGAAAATCGTAATTAAAATATCATTAATAGAATGAGACAAATCGCAGTTAGGAAATAAATAACCAAATAAAACGACTATATACAAAATCTAAAGCTCTGTCCGGCGAGGGTGTGACGAGCGCGACCTCCATCGTTTAACAATTCCATCTTCCAAATCCTTCAGTTCCACAACTATGCCTATCGTCTACGGCGATTACATGAAAATATCACGAGCGCGAATACATCGTTAGGTACATACATACCGTTAGTACAAACGTTTTACTATACAATATAAGCGTGCTCTTATCATTAATTGTATCAAATCCTTTGACGATGTCGTTCAGTAAAAAAGTACGAAAGAGCTGCGGTTGTACAAAATATGTATAATTGGTGGAGCGAGCAGTCCGCGGGCGACGAGCCGCCGCGTCAGAACAGGCCCACGTCCTTCTTCATGTTGGTCTGCTTCCACGCGGGGAGCACCAAGAACTCTTCTTTGGTCATGCCGAAAGCCTCCTAGTAAGCCAAAACACACATTTATTAATAAAAGTTGCCTATTTTTAAAGGCAAATTCTCGCTATTAAGAATAGTCACGTGAATGTGACCATTAAAACGCATATTTAGGTTCGTAACTTCTAGTATGTATAAGTTTATAAGGTAAGTAGGTAGGTAAATTACGAGAATCAGTTTCCTGCAGACCTATAACAATCCACCAAGCATAAAACATATTTAAACTATTTATTTATCCCTCATCCGTGCATATAATGTATAGTGCGTATAATATTTATATTCACAATATGGTTAAAAAAATAATAACAGAATCTTTTAATTTATCAATGAAATCCAAATTACCAATTATTCAAGTTTTTTTTTATACATGTCTCAGGCAGTTAGCTTTGACTGCTTAAACGGACGATTGGAGAGACCTAATGTAAGGCCTTCATCCTGCTAGACTTACAAAAAAGTCAGGCAACGCTAAATATCGCCCATAGAAGTGCGGGTGGGTGGCATTACCGTTCCGCCGCATACAAATGCATAGTTCAGCTTACGACAGCTGTAAGCTATCTCCACCGTGCTGACGTACCAGGAAGTCGGGCGCGGCCAGATGCCGCTCCAGGTGGTGCGGGTCCACGTGGTCGGGCAGCGGGCGGCGCTGCAGCGCGGCCAGCGGCAGCTCGGCGGCGCAGCTCGTCAGCCGCGACAGCTCGCACGCGCCCGACACCGTGTCGCCCGCCTTGTAGCCGTGCTGCAACACGTGCCACGCCCGTGCTTAGTGCGCTGTACACTGCGTGCGGGGAGGGGGAGGGGGAAGGGTTGGGGCTTTTGACAGCATGGTTGACTTGCTATACGCTTTTACGCCAAATTGAATTGATAAGGTATTTTACCCTTTTTTGTCTGAACAATGTTTTAGTTTACTTATCAAATTGGTAAGGAAAGAAAGTAGATAATATACCATTCTCATTACAAAATAGGTAGGTATGCTATTTAATATTTATTAATGTAGTAAAATATTTATGCTTGTCAAATGCCACAAAATAGAAGAGGAACCTTTCAGGATTTCCATAGCAGAAGCTTATATAATAGCAGGCATATTTTCAATATCCCTTTAGAAACCAGTCGCACCTCTGTACAGTATGCATAATAATTATACAGCTCGACCACAATTGGTCAGATGGTAAGTAGGCTTATCAATCTTACTAAATTTTGTCACACACTACACTACACTCTAGCAATTCATTTTTTAGATTTAAATAATGCAGTTAAAACCTGCTCAATAAAAGTACCAGGATGGTAGCTACTCAAAAAACTTAGTAGAACTTTAGAATGTTGACTGTACAAATTTGTCGAAGTAGTGTGCGTCAGAATTCAGTGTGACGTCATTAATCATTGATATCTGTCATGAATCGCAACTTACGTTGATGTTAGCGTCCGCGGCGTGGTCGTGCTCATGCCAGGTGTCGAACAGCGCCGTGAAGCTCTGCGGCTCCAGGCCGGCGGCTACGAGGCGCACGTCGGCGCGCTCCTGCGCATGCGCGGCCCGCCAGTACGCCTCGCACGTGCGCAGCGCCGCCACGCGCAGCGCCTGCCAGCGGGCGGCGAACGCCCCCACTCCTGCACACGGGACACTCCAGTCACGCACACGTTTATCTACAAGCTCTAACGGATAACAACGTCAACCTGTACAACGTACCAGCGTTTCTCTCGGCAGGCTCTAGCTCCCCGTCCTCCCCGCGCGGCCACCAGCCCTGCCATAGCCACACACATGCGCCATCGTCCAACAGGAACAGAGCTGGAAAAAGAGACATAATGATTAATGTTTAGGACAAGTAACCGAAAGTTAAAAGAAAAAGAGACACTGGATAATTGATCTTCAAAGTTTTTTGTTAACTTCTAGATGCAAGCAAGCTTACATAATCGGGAAACGGTAGTTTTATCAACATAAATATTATAAATATAGTGGAACACTCACCCGGTTGCGAAGCCGAATACAACTCCTTTTGGTCAAAAGGGAAGGGTGTCACCAGGTGGTCGTGGCGCAGCGGCGACAACACCTCGTTGGCTTCGAACTGCCCGCCCAGGTCGGTGAAGTGGAACAAGCGCGCCGTGACGTCAGCGCCGCCCCCTCCCCCTCCCCCTCCCAGCGCGGACGTGTAGTGCTGCTTGTTGGCCACGCCCAGCGCCTCCAGCACGGCGCGCGGCTCGTCCCCCTCGCGCACCTCCAGCGTCTGCACGTCCGACACGTGCGCGCCGAACAGGTAGCTTGACTTCCGAGCGATCAGCTTGTTGGCGAGCTCGATCGCGATGTTCTTGGTGTGCTTCATGCTCCGCGCCCCGTGCCAGATGTATAGGCACCCCTTCTCTGTGTCCACGAGGAGTAAGGAGCCCCGGCTTCGGAGCTGGCGGACCGAGCACGGCACTTGGAGCAGGTAGGCCTCGTTGGACAGATTGCCTCGCGTCACAAACAGCCGGTATCTACTCTTGTCGGAGTCTCGTTTCCCTTGGTGGATGGTTAAGTTCCCTTGGAAAAGGTTGAGGAACGCTGGAGGTTCATTTCCTTGTGCGACTCTAACTTGCGGCCCCTTCTCTCTGTCTAACTCCACTGTGAGTAAGGCCGCGGCGCCCTTCTCGTTAGAACTGGCGTCGCGCCCTTGCCAACAGAAGTACGCGCACCGATCTCTGCCCGTCACGTTGTGCTTCGACGGCTTCCCGTTCAGTTCTCGGCCGGTCATCGTGATCTGGTACTCCCACCTGATGATATAACTGTCAGCAGAAAAGAACTCTCCGATTTCGGACTCGTTCTCTACTTTCTGGTAGTCATACTCCTGTATCACCCATTTGCATACGGACTTAGTTTTAATGTCATAATGTCTCATATTCTCCTTGTCGTAGTAGTGTGTGCCGCGGCCGACATGAGATCCTTCTAAAATGAGATCTGGATCCTGGTACTCGTTCGACCACATCTCCTCGGCATCACAAGGGTTAATTTCAACGCTGTTCGACTTATTTTCGGGTGTCTTTACTTTAATGACTCTGGAGTAGTCTGGCCAGTCAAGGAACTTCTCCTTGAACAGAATAGTTTCCATGTGCTGCGATACTTTGGATAGGATCGCCCACTCGGGCCGACTGTTGGCCGCTTTCGTTGCAGGTTCGGTAACTTCGCGGGCGCCCTGATACATTGCCGCATTTAGCGGGTTGATGTGACACTCTTCGTAGTTGTAACCTTCGTCGAACATTTCCTGCGCTAGCTGCGCCGCTCGGCGTCGACTCTCGAGGGCTACATTCTTGCCGTACCATATGTACATCTCTGAGCCGAAGTCGAACACGATGACTTTGGTTTGGTTGAGCATGGCGATCTTGGGGACTTGGCCCCAGTACTCCTTGATTGGTACGAGCTCGTCGTCCATGACTTCATAGCACATATTGGTCTGTAGAATGCAGGATTCAAAGATTTCATCTTCGTCCGAGTGTCCTGTTTCAATGGGCCTGTAGTTTTCAATGCCCTCGGTGACGCCAAGAAGTGACCAGAATTGGTTCCAATGCTTATTGCTAAAGTTCTTGATTTGTTCGTCTATTTTGATAATGCCGGTGGAGTTTTTGCAGCCTAAGTCTTTAGTGTTCTGTATGTGTAAGGCAATATCGGTGCTGCGGTTTCTGAAAGAATAAAAATAAAGTTAATACAAATGACGTCACTAAGGGTTTTGTTAACAGTAAAGATTGTGGTGTATCTATGTACTTACTTCTCAATAACATTGGCATACAGCCCGATGTATAAGAACAGCTGGTCTGACGTGATCAACACGAAGCAGTCGCCGCGGTTCACGCTCGTGTGCACCGGCTCGACCAGTCGTGTCTACAATGAAAGAAAGAAAAGATAATTGTAAAGTTGGGTATCTATATATACGATTGCTCGATATTAATCCGCCAAACGTGCATAGTAGATATAATATTAAAACACTGTTAGCACAGCAATTCACTTAAGAAATTTGTAATTGACAAATTAAAGTAATAATTAAAGTAATTAACTGTATGCGACTAGACTGAAACCTTGTTTTAAACACTCGATTCGACCTTCTAATAACTCTATTATGTGTCATAGAAAATGTCTAAAAAGGAGATACCCAGTTTTGGGCCCAGCCGTTACACGAATCAGATATGTACCAAAAAAATCTACTATTTCGCTTAATTAACCCATTTAAATCTTAGCCTCATTTACAATGGCCAAGTGTAGAAAAAAAATGGCCAAGTGTAAAAGTTAAACAACTTTTGTAAACCGTTACAGCACTTATATAATTAAAAAATGCTCCATTATTTTAGTTGACTGCCTCGTTGGTCTAGTGGTCGCTAAGCGCGACTGCTGAGAACGCGGTCCTGAGTTCGAATCCCGGGTTGGGCAAAGTGTTACTGGGTTTTTCCATTAGGTAATTCTCAATGGTAGCACGGAGTCTGAATTTGTGCCCGGTTGATGGCAATAGGCTTGCCACCTATTACATTAGGACCTAAAAACAACTGGCGAAATGTGGGTGTACTATATGTGCATCTCTGCCTACTCCTTCGGGGAATATAGGCGTTATGTTATCTTATTTTAGTATAATTGTTTTTTAGATACTTAAATCATTGTATAATGAAAAAAATCTGGAATCCAATTACTTTTTAACGTAATCACCATTAAAAAATCATTAAAGGAAATAAATAATCGATTGCAACATCAGACTCAACCTGGATGTTAAGAGGAAGAATAAAATCCAGGCATATTAGTAATAGGATGTATTACGTTTATATATTATTTGACAGCTCTTTAAGTGGAAGGGATGCTATAATCCAATATTACTGCACCTTTATCGTTGGCAAAAGAACGGTTGGGTGCTGTGCTCACACCATGAGCATAATATGGTATCTTGGTTGGGCACGGCACCAGGGTAGTCAATTACCTCCTGCACAATTCCTAGATACTGTATTATTATATTATGATAATCCTAACGAAGAAGGTGATTAATAAAACCCTACGTCAATGATACGGTTTTTTATTTTAATAAACCTATTTTTGCAATCTGATGCTATCTCAAATTACAGTAAACTGGTAATTTAAGATAGCATCGAATTCCCTAGTAGTAAATAGAATGTTAAAAATGCAAGCAATTAGTGATGTAAGTGGGCCTTATCTAACAAACATAGTTCTCAGCAATTTACTGAAAAGTAAAATTGATCTGTATTCACCGCTTTTTATGTAAGTACCTAAACCTCATCATTATAGGTTGCAGGCGCCACAGCTTCTGGTATAAGTGTTCTGTGCTACAGGTCGACGCATGTGCGTTCCATATTTACGTAGAAAATAACCTAAAAAATACTTTTTTTATTTAAATATCGCGGTGGCAGAGCCATTGACTGCTGTGCAGCATGTAGCGGGTTCGATTCCCGCACAGAACAAATATTTGGATGATCAAATGTAACTGTAGGGCAGTTACAAAAATAAAATAACCTAACATTTAAACATCGATTTTACCAATTTGGCCATTGCTGGGAAACGTGAAAATTGGGCTCGTGAAATCTTCCTAAGTGCTCTTATTTATAGCAAAATTCCAGCCCTGTAACGCTAGGCCCAAGTTTCTATGGAGTTTGGGTTTCTCCTTTACAAATTTTATTTGTATTTTTTTACTTTTAAAATAAGCAGTGTGACGTCATACCTGCACCCTCCTGCGGCCCTTGACCTGCAGCAGCATGAGCGGGCGCGTGCCGTGCACGGCGGGCGCGGCCGCGGCACTGCGCAGCGCCACGTTGGAGAAGTCCTCCTTGCTGGCCAGAGCGGCTAGCGCCTCGGCTGCTAGGCCGCCGTTACTTGCCACTGGATATCAGGAATAGTATTACTTTAAACACCTACTCAAGTAGAAATAGAAGTAGTTATATGCATAAACCTGTGTGGAGATAGCATATTGACTATATTGCACATAGGTGTTGTTAGGTATTAAATTAGAGCTGTTTTAACTAATTGGTGTACTAATTTCTCCATTTAACTTCTACCTAGTTGAGTTTAATTAACAACTGAAAACATTTCACTCCTTTTTGAGGCAGTCGTGAAAAATAGGTCATGCAGTAGTGTAAGATTCACCAATTAGAAGCTTGTGAAGTTTTCAGAAGAGGTACTCACGTTTGTCGAGCACGTAGTTGTGCTTGGCCGTGGGCGGCGGCGGCAGGTACTCGTCGCGCAGGTCGGTGCGCGCGGCCAGCGCCCGCAGCGGGTTGCGGGAGGCCGCGTGCCGCCGCCCCACGCGCGCGCGCCGCGACCACTCGCCCGCCAGCCTGCGACGGGGTTATTGTATGAGCACGCTGATACAAAGGTTAGCTACTACTATGCAAGAAATTACCCCAATGTATTATTGATGAGTATTATCGCAGTTAAGGTGAAATAAAAATAACCAAAATTTATTAGAGAGGGGTATAAGTAAGTAGTAAGGTTAGGATATGTGTGAAAGCATTGCTACTTTTTAATGTGAGAAAGGTTGGTATTTTCGATCCCAACATGAATAATATAGCAAATTCTATTTAGTAGATTTCAGCGATCACAAAACCCAATCAAATCTTTGACCGTCACAATTCATCTTTATCATCAGCCCAGTATCACCGACTTTTGAAAATAACCATGTCTTGTTTTGGCCATCCTATGATCCTTCTATGTTTTAACCGCCTCATGACCAAGTAATATTTGCGATTGGCAAGTAAAACCCCAAGCCTAAAAAGGCAGCTTAATATATATTATCACAATCATAATAATGATAGTAACTCACATCTGCCTCGACCCGCTATCAATAGCATCTAGATCGACATCGACGCCCTCGGTGTCTGCCGTCCTCTCCTGCTGCAATGCAGGCGTGAAGAACGCCTGGAAGGTCTCGTCATCGGCGCGCGGCACCCGCACCGGCTGACCGGTCTTCTCTGCACCAGACGACTCGTCTTCTAAAAAACAATTAATTGATTCATAAATAAATGTATTCAATATATTTCCGGCTTAATCTCAATGTCATATTGGACATATAAGGGTACACATATAGATATTTTATTATATGTATTTCATAAATTTACATATAATTATCTGCCCGACCTGGCCTATTGATACCTAGATATGTTCAGTATCACTGCCTTAGCAATTTGCCTACAGATTTGAATTTTAGAGTCACACGTGATGCTATATAAATGCAATTAACAGTCAAACACAAGCCACAATGCATAATCTTCTAAACATTCTTTGGTCTAAAAGTCTATAAGCTTTAACTTCATAATCTCTATGTTTTATAGATAGAGTTCTACCTACTTAAATAATAGCTACCTACTGAACGAAAAATTAAACTAGGCACATCGCGAGTCACGTGACATATCTGTATGTGTATACTCATATAAACAGTAGGTTTATTTGGACTATAATGAGCCGTAATATTGTTTAAGAGAAACTGATAACGATATTGATAATAAAATCTAACTGCATCGTCCATACGATTTCCACTCTATAGTGGAAGTTGTGTCATTACTGATAGTGTAGATGTGTAAGTTTACAAATATTAATTAATTGTCGCCGCCCGCGACTGACCTCACATAACCTTTATGTATCACCGATAACACCTAGAAAACACGACAAACAGATATGTTTATGTTGGTACATATTAGATTTATGTACGACCCGATTCAGCCAGCTACTTCACCGGCGTGGAAAGTTTTGTTGTCTTTTGAGAATGACAGTACCCTGTGGACCATCAGGGTAGATGGTCCAACTCATAATGATCAGCTGGAAGACGTCCACTGTTGAACAAAGGCCTCCCCTTTAGGGGGGGGGGGGGGGTTGCCATAATCCCCACACTTGGCAAGCCACTTGGGAATCGCAGTATTGGTAGTAAAGTCACAAAAGACGCTGCTGCCCATCTTCTGGATTTTCCCTTAGTCGCCACTTACGATACCCACGGAAGGAAAGGGGGTCTAATCTAGGCCGGATACCACTCGGCACGGTCCACGGGTCCTACTACATATTGGTAAAATAGTTTAGGGAACTAAATGAATAGTATCGAGGATAACCTCTAACATACAAAGTACTAATCGACACAAGTGAGGCTAACGCAATTTATTTTCACCTTGTAACAGCTTACTCACTATTACATTTACGCATAATTTAATCTATATTACGAAGTTTTAATACTAATTTTATGGAACGCACTTAATAACAATACAAATTAATAGAACAATACTATTTATTATCGTAGAGAACACGAAAGATGTAAGCTTCACCTTTGCTTATGAAGTCACGGAAGGAGTATATACTATATAGTTTTAGGGTAAGATTATACTAAGTGACCTTAGAATGGTGGGTAAAATTTTAATGTTTTATGTACCATGGGTCAGCGTCACGACATTATTTAAGGCAATGATGATGGACCAAAAGGTAAACCTACGTTTAAATTATGTCGTTATTTTGAGTGTACTGTATGTGCACCTATGCCTACCCCTTCGGGGAATACAGGCGTGATGTTACGTTATTTTGAGTTAGGATCCCTCAAAAAAGTTCTGTCTAACAAAAAATGCTGTGTTAGGTTAGTTTTAGGTCTTCTGTTCTAGGTCTCGTTAGTACTCACTCTCATCCACCCTGCTGATGCTTTCACTGACAGAGTGACTTCGTTTGAACGACTCCCGGTCGATCCTGGCGTTCTCTTTGGGCTTAGCTTCTACGGATGCTGCGCTCACGACCGCGCACGAAGCTGACCGTAGCGGACCCGAAGGGAAACCGTTGGTGGGGGACGAAGGCTGCTTGCGAGACCTGGATAAATAAATGAAAATTTTGTATTACAAAACTCATTTCAAGGTAATTAATTCAGAAACCTCCTTTTTGAAGACAGAAACAAGATTATCTTTATATATTCCATAATCTTTTGAGTCGGCTTTCGCATTTTTTTTCAGTTGAAAGTATTGCATTTAAAACTCTTTTTCGACATACAGTTTTCCAAAAAAATGCTTTACTGAATTATAGTTGATTCACAGACAAACCCTCGTAATAAGGGGATAGTGTTACGTGTAATGTGATAGCAGACGTGCAACAAACACTAGCCTAGGTATTACATGTAGCTCAAGAAATTTAATATTACTGTTTTGTAACAGGTATAGCCTCGAGAAAATTCTTTGGATCATTGGTTATGTGTAACACATTCTTTACATAAAATTAATTTACGTTCCAATTGCTATACTAACTGTAGAAACTTTAAAAATGATTAGGGGACATAATCTCAATCATAAAAGTAAATTATTGGGTTAATTATGAGGTTGTGAATTTTACTTTACTCCAGTGTGTCATCAAACCTATCTCTATTAGTACTGCTTATTTAAATAGGCTAACAAAAACAGCAGCATATTTACGCACTGCAAATATTTCTGTAGTTTGACTCAAGCCTCGCACCGATCAGGTTTTCGAGCCTACATAGGTACATGCATATCTACGGAGAGAGAAATGACCATAAACATATAGAACATATCGTTACTTGAACTTGTTAGGCGGAGGGATCCCGGGCGAGGCGACGACGGGCGCGGCGGCGGGCGGCGGCGTGAGGGGGGGCGTGGCCGACACCACCTTGTCTCTCTCCAGCCGGCCGGCCACTGTGAACAGGGAGGCATCGCTCTGGGGGACGCGCTTGCGCCAACCCTGAAACAAAGGTAAAGACACCATTATTCAACAACTCCAAAAACCTTTTCTAAAAAATCTTGATTTTAGCCTTGAAAACGTGATTAATTTTCAGCTAGCTGCAAAATTCGATTTCTATAGCTGAAGTCAATAAATAAATCAATTGAGTAGGAAAAAGAGTGATGTCAAAATTTTCTTTGACATTACATAATCTAATATGAATAATGTTTTAACAGCTCAAAAAAAGTACGCCAATTGATTGGTGGAGTCAAAAGCCCGAATAGTCAATAGGAAGTCAGTAAAAGTCGACTTGAAACCAACTGCGGTAGACCATGTAGAAAAAGTGTAAAGTGGTGAAGGTGAAAAAAAACAAGCAGGTATAATTATTAAATCACTGTTAACGCCCACCCAAGACACTTGCTTACTCTATAACCTCAATTGCCTATACGACGGAAAAAATATATACAATAAATTATAAGAAACCTGTTTTAGACAACCTATTAATCATTGATGTTGATCACACTTACAATATATGACCATGAATAAAATTCTAAAACAAACAAAAGAAATAAGTGCACTTGACCGCAGTATGGGCCACAGCTGGAATTTATTGAACCGGGTGACCAGGCAACCATTGGCGATGGTTCATGATTCACTGCGGTCACTTACTCATAGTTCGCAACATTTGCACTTTACGTATTTGCGTACATCATTGAACTATATCGGTTACAAACTGGCCTTACCCACTCCAAACACCATTAAGCCCTTGATCTTTAAATATACTTAGCAGCTGTAAGGATACTCTGTTTAACATAATTATAAATTGTTGTTTAACAGTAATGCTCACATTGGAAAGGCCCTAGAGGTCGAACAATTGTTGTAGACCGCATTCCGTATATCAACCGAATCGTTCCGAGCGTTTAACATGAACGCGGTTTTACGCAAGGCAAAATTGTTTAAACAAGTCAGCAAGGTCTGAACTTTAGCATTTATTGCTGCATCGAAAGTTGATTTATACGTTTTATCTGATGAGCAAATAAATGAATGGTATGGTGTAATGATACGCGCCGTGATGGCAGTTGACGACACTGACAAAAAAACTGCGGTTACCGGGAAAGATCGTGCAATCACGACAGGTAATGCAATCGTGTATGTGCAAAAACAACGTAAGACCATCGGTGCATGACCTAGAAAGAGAATGTCAAGAGGAAGAGAGTCATAAATATGAGGCACCAAGAACAAACTAAAAATAAAAACACTATTTTAAAATATTTAACAGAACCTTAAGTATTAATTTATCAGTCAATGGAAGGTTAATGAAGCAATAAACTTTGCAATCATGCTTTGATTGTTTTGTTTTATTTGTTGCAGCCACATGCATGGGTATTCATTGTCTCATGTGTGCAATTAATAACAAGTGACCTATTACTTTTCTAAGGGCATCGAGCATGTGTACGATTTATAAAGAATGTGTGGGTTACTCACGATGTTTTTAACATAATTCAACAATAAGTGCAATAGATATTTCAACTTACTTGAGCAGCGGTTTCTAGTTTATTTCTTCTATCAGCTAAGATGTTTGTTGTTCCTATGTCGTTGTCGTCGATAACCTTTTTCTTTTCGTCTACCGAATTAAGAGATTCCTGAAACAAAGTAAGAACATATTGAACATAAGCTTTTCGTTTTAGTAGTGGTTCTTTTACTTGGCCGGAACTGCATTGTTCGTTTGCATTTGTTGCGACAACAATTATAAACAAATGATTAATACATTAATCATGACTAACGTGAAACTTATCTTATCAGATAGAACAAGCATCGTATATTATGTGATATAATGAACACATTTCCACTGATTAAGACATTAGATAGGTGCCGAGAGAAAAAAGTGCGAAACCTTGTAATCATGAAGTCTTCCTTCTATTGTGTATCGAAAACACCTTTGTTACGTAAATAATAATTATGTTACATTTGATCCACATTCATGGACTGATAATAATTTATTGTCACGCCAAGTTGTATAATATCGTTGATAGTTTTTCTAGGAACTACAGCTAATTTAACAAAACCTATCAGAACACGTCGTTCTCGCGTTCTAATTTCGTGTGCCTTTGGGATGCAGATTTTAACACTTAAAGATATTGGCCAATCGTTATTAACCATTAATATGGATTAAAAAAAATTATACGCCAATGTGTAAAGTAGCAGATTACAGCAACTATCATTGAAATAACCAAAAGGATGTAAACTGTAGTGGAATTGATTAATTTTGGCAATCAGCTTATACGTATCCGGTAACCCTGGCTTTACCATTTACGCTGGTTTATTTGTTTTTATCGAGTAAAAAGAAACCTGCCTGAACATTGTCCACGGAATCAACATCAAACTTCTTGAAAACAGGTTTAAGTCCACCGTTGCTAGCATTCTTCGTTTTATTTTTCAGCTCGCCAATAACCGAGCCGAAGTTAAGCCCCAGTGGAAATCCTGGCTGCTTTTGGAGACGTTTTAAAACATTTTTGGTTTCTTCGACTTTATTTTCAATTACTACTTCCTCAGAAGGTCGATCTATGTCTTTAACAATATTATGTGCGTTCAATCGTTTTATTCTATCCGCTATTTTGTCAATCGAATCTTGTTGCTTTGCAGCATTTTCGCTGAGGGTGTGCCCTTCCTTCTTTTCAAGAGAAACTATATCTTTTGAAATAGGATAAAGTACTTTTACCGGTTCTTCATGTATAAGTATTTCAGTTTTGTCTAACGACAAGTTTTGTATGATCGACTGTATTTTGTCATCGCTCAAAATAGTTTTCTCTAGAAATTCCGTAAGTCTTTCTTTTGGCGGGCTCTCCCGTTTTGTTACTTTTTCAAAGAGCAGTTTTTCATTGCGTTGCTTTAATAAAATACTGGGTGTGATTAATTCTTCAGTTTTGAATGTTATTATATTTTGTTTTTCTTGTACCGTATCACTTTTGGCAATGTTTTCAACTTTTTCAAGAACTGGCTCGTTTAATACGCAATTGGAATTCTTTAAAGCGCATTCAACCACTGGTTCCTTTTTTATTTCTTCTGCGTCGTATTTTAAGTCTATTGGTATATCACATTGTATATGTTCTCGTTTAGACGGTAGTAAATATTTGCACAATATAAAAATTAGCACTCCAAGCCCAATGATCGTTTCGAATAACATTGTAAACTATTTTCCGATCACTTCACTGACTTTAATAAGATCGATATTGATAGCGCCCGCGCCGTTAACAATCCTTGAAGGTTTTGCGCTCCATTTGTAATGAGAAGTCAATTGAGTAATAATGTTCACACAGAAAATAAACAACACATTGTTTATATTGACATCAGGTATTGCATGTCGTTGGTCATAAACATGGACACTGATCTAATCAACGCCTAAATCACTGAACAAAAAACGAGTAATGGTCAATAAAAAAATAATTAAACGAAGTAAACAAAGCGTGTACTCTGACGGTCAGAAACGAACTGATCACTGTGATCAGTCGTCATTATCATCTGGCGGCGGACACGGCACGTGTGACTCATGCGCAGGTCCTAGAACGTATGTAAACATTGTATACGACCAGTAGCAGCAACAATGACGCATCACATATAATGAAAAATGTCTATAATATAGGCGCGTCTTAACCGGTAATATCGACATAAGGGAAGCCTTGACCTCAAGCCACCATCATACCCAAATACAGAAATGAGTCAACCTTAACATTCAAGGGTTCGAAAAACAAAACAATTAGAAAACTGTAACTGAGAAAACCTCGTAGGTAAATAGATTCAAATTGATTATAATACATACTAACCCAGCTGTTTAATCAAAGCGATATGTAAATAGATACACTATTATGCATGGTATGGAATGGTTGTTAATAACAGCTTGGCAATAAACATTGCAGTTGACGTTCACCGATTTACCTAAAACTAACATATTACATAGAGCAGGAAAACGTGAAGTGTTCTTAACTAGGCTGCGACAGACGAGATTCCATCAAACTACTTCTATGAACGCAATAACGTCGTCGACGCGAGGAGCTTGCGCCAAATATGTTAACTTGTTCCAACCTTATGTAGAAACCGACAAAAAACTGCGGGCTAATTCATCGAAAATGTAATCTAAATTTAATATTATTAACAGGCAAATGTGACAATAACGTTTGAAACAAACAGGAAGACTAAATAAGTCATATATAAACTAGAACGTAATACTGTCAACGATGGCTTAATAAACGTCAATAAAGGCAATGGTGTAGGCAATATAGGACGAATCCATCACAATTATACTATCAACAAACGACACACAAATATGCGGCTAAATTGAAAACCTCAACTCGCGTTGAATACAAATTTCATAGACGCTGAGAATTGGAATGTTTACATGCCTTAAACGAACACAAAGAATAATTAATGTTTAACAAAAATAGAAACGGAGGTTAAGGAGCGAAAGTGTCATGAATAAAGTTACAATTAACAATAACTATCTGTTATCTGATTATGGCAGTCTCCATGAAAGTATACGTAATGAGATATGAATTTACTCAAACAGTGTTACGGTAACCTATTACTCAGTACAAGGTCGGCTCCAAAGATAGTACTGATAACTACGATAACAAACGATAATGAATAGCGCCATGTAGACCACAATCAGTACCTAACAAAATTCACCTAAATATCAATTTCTGCACAGTCTTCATCCTAATTTAAATGGATAAACGCAGCAAAAACATTTTTTTGTAGTGCAACGTTTGAATTTATACCCGAATAAAGCGTAAATAAAATTGATAAGAGAATATTAATTAATTATAATCACACAGCACTGCACACGTATTCACGATCCCATCGATTGCTGCACACTCATAAAGACACTGTTTCGAATATTTTGGCGCGTCTTATTGAACGCGATTTTTGAAGGCAAAACCCGCCGAAGACGCCGACAGCAGCGCACGCGCACTTTGGCCGACCCGTCCAAAACAACTGACGGTGCCAGTACGTCTCGCCGGCCAGGCAGGTCATTGTCGATGCATGTGCAATGCAAACAACGCTTTTTGGGACATGGGAATTAAAAATCACTTGCTTGTTTAACGATCCGGTCAATTTCCCGGAAATGACTACCAAGGTTTTAGCAGTAAGTATACGAAACTGCAGCTATAAATAAAAAGTAACTTGTATAAAAAACGATCAGACGAATAATTCGAAATATAATTATAAATTCCTAAATTCAAGCGACTCTCTAAAACCAGTAGTTCAACTGTTGCTTGAACAATTAAATTAATCATCGGGCCTGCAAACGATATCTCGTTACATATGTGACTGTTCACTGTATACAGTGTAAATCGACACGGGAGTCGAATATCGTGAGAAATAACAGTTTTAATGTAGAAGCTAAGTAGGTACATATTATTAAAACAAAGCTTCACTGTTTAGTATTCACACACGAGTTGTTTTAAAAATTTTGATGAGTATTTGTAACAGCCGTTACGTTTTCATTCGGCACAATAAAGACAGTTTTTATATTTTTAAGTCTTTAGAATGCTTGGTGTACCCCAAGGTTCAATCGTCGACCCAATTTAAAATAATATAACTTTTTTATTAATTTATCTCTTCTTTATTGCAATTCTCGATAATGTTAACGCTTATTGCTCTAACGATAATTTTAGTGTCCCTTCGCATACCTACACGTGATTTACGAGTTTCTGCTCTAAAAAGCACATCTTTAGTAGCGCCGCCGTCATTGGGTTCATCATAACTTTGCAGTGGCCAAAATTTATAATTAGATTTAGCCTCTAACGCCAAAACATATCTGGAGCACTTTCATAACAGTTTCGTTGGCACTGTTTGACTAATGAGTGTAACACAAAACTATAAAGCGAACACAGACATACCTATCATGTTTTTTTTTTTTTTTTTATTTTTTTTTATTTTGGCATCAAACAGTCATAATACAATCAACATGAAATCTTAAGATAATTGTTTTTTACAATAGACCTACAGTGCCGACAATATGTTATATTGGTAAAGATCTACAATAAACTCCTGATTGGGAAGGACACGTTACAATTTAATTAAAATTACATTAGCAGTTTATAGAGCATTACAAATAAGGTAAACTTTAATTTAGGTAATATATCTTCTATTTAGTTTTAGTTTTAGGTTATTAAGAGAAATGTTAAAAAGATCTATATCTGTAAACTCTCTATTATAATTGTTAGTGGAACGGTATAAAAATGAATTTCGTGTGTATGTTTTATTTAATCGGGGAACAACAAAAAGTGGTTTGGTACGTGAGGGGCGTATGGGTAGGCGAGCGTGTGCTTTTAGTGATATTTTGGCAAGCAATGATGGTGAGTCGGTCAGCGAGTTTAGAATTTTAAACAATTGAATAATGTCGAGCATATTTCGCCTGTTGTGAAGACTTATCAGTTTATGTTTTAGCAATGCGCCTTCATATGAAACATCGTAGGTGTTATTGCGATAATTAAGTGTTTTTAAGAACTTTTTTTGTATTCGTTCTATTCGATTTATGTGTACGTTAAAGCATGGGCTCCATACAGTGCTACAGAAGTCCAAAATAGAGCGGACAAATGAAAAATAAAGAATTTTTAGAGTTGTTACATTTTTAAATGGTTTACTAATTCGCAAAATAAATCCTAGGCTGCGAAATGCAGAGTTCACTATATGATCTACGTGATGGGTAAATGTTAATTTAGAGTCCATGATGAGACCTAGGTCCCTAATAGTGGATACTCTTTTAAGAATTGAGCCATTTATTATGTAATCGAAATTTATTGGGAGAGTTTTTCGCGTATATGACATTACAGAACATTTATCAATATTAAGAAACAGTTGATTTGCTGTACAATATTTATGCAATTTTATTAAATCTTTTTGTATTTTAGTGCAGTCTTTAACAGATTTAACTACTCTGAATATCTTAGTATCATCAGCATATAGTAGGTGATTACTGTGGTCAAATATGGATCCTATATCATTGATATAAAGATTGAACAGCAATGGTCCCATATGGGATCCTTGTTTTCTACAAATGTTATTTTATTTGTAAGAACTTATGAATTAAATAAATAATCAACAACTATTATTTTTCTTTTAGCTACACTTGTTAAATTGTTGACTGGTATTTTGGTTGTTTTTTCTTTCAAAAGGATATATTATTTCAACGATTTGTATTGGTTTCCTCCCCATTATGCAGTTTCATAAATACAATACTATGTGACGTCAATATTATGTGTCAACGTAAATCCCTACACTGAAATGTTAACCATATTAAAACATGTTATTTGTAATTTTTTTAAACCATCAATGGGTTTGTTTCGACATTTTTCTCATGTGCATGAATTTAGGTAAATGTACGAGTATATTGTTGAACTTGTCATAAGACCTAAGAAAGCTTTCCAGACAAGTTAAGAAGATTAATTTTACGGTAAAAAGATTCAGACCACTTTAGGGCATTGTTGAGATAAAAGCTGTTACGAGAGTCCATAGAATCGCTAAAGAAACAAGGATCTAGATATCTACCACGAAAAGTTATCTATACATTTTTAAGTTACAATTTTATTTTACTTTTTATTGTTGTTTAGATATGATAAGTGTTTATGTAAAATGTTATTGCTTTTAAATGCAAGTGTTTTGATCGTAAGTACTGTAAACTTATATTTTAATTTTAGTAAATAAATAAATAGAAACTAAAGGAGAGGCAGTAAGCGAGAAGTTGCTAAAAATCTTAAACTTCTAACAAGCAGACTTTTCATCTTTATACCTAATAATGCAAATATTATACAGGAATGCAGGTATTTTAGTAAGAATTCATCTCATATATCTTAATTTAATACTATAATAAAACCAAAACAGCAGCATGGGAGGTAAGCATGAGTCAGAATGTACATATTAGGTGGGTCTTAGTGAAGCCATTAATTTAAAATGTGATGCAGTTTATTAAGAGGCAGAGGACAATTCTGTCCCGTTGATGTAACGCGTTGATGGATTTCAACGAGTTGTTTGCCAAGCGAAATATTTATAGATAAAATCTTAATATGGACGCAATTACTTCAATGAATATCTTCATAAGTTCTCAATATGTTAGAATTACAACTTCTCTTTCGAAATTCTATGGAATTGTTTGTAAAGAAAGGTTTGCTGGGAAGCAAAATCTCACGTTGAAAGCTTAAGATACGATTGCACATACTTGCTTTGTAAGTACTTAATGCAAAATACTTCCAAGCATAAAGCATAAATCGTATACTATAAATACCACCGAGTACAAGTACCCAATGAATATTTAAACATAGTTAATAATTTACTAAATACAGCAATTTACAATCGTCGAGCGGGTCCGACCGCGCAGTGCGATGCACGCGGCGCACGCGCTGGTCCGCGTTTCGTCACGACCGCGCATGCGCAGGGATGGTAAGATGGTAACCGACTCGGGTAGGGTTACAGCTTGCGGCCAAGCATTGATCATTGCTTTTGTTTTGTATGAAGTTTATAAAACTGTGTAAGGATTACACCGCAGATGTTTATTATGATAATGAAACACGCTTTGGTTACGGATTATGTTTCTTTGTATGCATTTATTTCCGTAAGGGGTAGGCGCATTTCCAAATTCCTCCCAAAAGTTGTACCTATCGAACTGAAGATCAATTCTTGGAGTTGATCCATTGCATAAAATTCCTTTACTGAATACCCTCCTCATCACCAGCAAAGAGTACTTCAGTACAGCCATACCTTTTCAAGATTGACTGACATTTAAATACATAGCGAGTGTTATTTACTTGAAGGTATTATGAACACAAGGAAACGAAACATCAAAATTGTTTCAATGACGCACAAAACTACAATTCACGCACAATATTTGAAAATAGGCTTAAGCTATGTAATACAGGAAATAGAACAATATTCACACGTTTAACCTTTATCACGGGTCCTATAA
The DNA here is from genome assembly GCA_946251915.1 of Abrostola triplasia. Taxonomy (NCBI): domain Eukaryota; kingdom Metazoa; phylum Arthropoda; class Insecta; order Lepidoptera; family Noctuidae; genus Abrostola; species Abrostola triplasia. Next base: position 8,837,852 of record OX276433.1, read on the forward strand.
CAATATCTACACGAAGAAAACCCAGCTAATCGCATTAAATCCATAAAGACCTGTCATAAAATTATCTGAACCATTATAACCTTCGTGATTTTTCTTACTGTTCTATGGTTAATCTCACGTATTTATTCGGGAATGGCCGGCTGGTTTCGAGCTCAAATGGATATTATGCACGCATATACGCTTATTCAGTCCAGTTTGCGAACCCGCTGTGTCACCAGCTCATGAATAAGGACTCTGTTTGAGTTCAAGACAGGCATTCACTGGACCCCGCGACATTAGGAATCCTAGTGTGGGAGCCAGAGATACGTTGTCTTTCTTTTCGTGTCTAAGTATACTGAACTTACTATCTGTATGTATTGCACAAATTTTTGAATGACTAAAGTTATTATCATTTCCAAATAAACACGCGAGAACAAAAGAATAATAGTAAATAACCTCCTTAGTAAACCACTGTTACAAAAATATAAACAGTATTCGTATATTTATGGCACCTGGGACGAGTGAAGTGCGACCTCCTTCTAATACCACCCTATATGGCGGGGTTATGCCGAGTGTAACAATGTGCCATCTATGGCAGTGAGGACGCGATACCTTCTCAATTATGCAGTCAAATGTGACCTAGAATGTTTCAACGTGTTTATGTTTACAATAAATAACGTCGACCTGACACTTCAATATTTTTGAACGAAACCACATTTTTATCCTTAACTTGAGACAGATAGGCAGAATAATCTAAAGTTGAGATACAATTTTAAGGCAAACATCGCTTTTTTAAGACAGTGAAAATTAAATAATTACAAGGAAACGTTCAAAATAAATAGAACGCAATTTAAGTACAGAAAGGAACTGACATTTCCCGCGCAAATAACGAGGTTACCCGTGTAGCCGCCGGCGGCGCTACGGGCGCGCATTTAATTCCCACCGTCAAACATAGAGATGACGCTGGTACGTGATCTAATAAAAGCACATTCGCGAGACGGGACAAATCTAATTTGTCGCGTCAGTAAACACAAGATACAATCTTTCTGGCACAACAGGATTCAGTGGAAATACAGGAATTAAGGTTTATTTTTAACAGGAATTTATGGTTGCTATTTCAATTAAAAATTGCAGTTTCGGTATTTTTTCATAGTTGATCACAAGTCTACCCACATTTATTAAATGCACGTAAAGGTAGGTTAAAATAGTAAAGTGGGTGCTACAGAAGAATTTCGTCAACGTGAAAGAATTAGACACAGAGATGATAGGACGATTTGGGTATTTTTTATAACGACAGACTAGAGTTAGCCTCCTTTGGATATAGGTCCGGAAACTTAAGCTATCTAGCAGGGGACACTTACTAAGCCTAAATAGAAAACAAGCACTATGTGTGGGTGAATTATAGACAAATAAAACCTTAGAAAGAAATAAGATCGCTCTAGAGGGTGACAAGATAACCAACGGACAAAGCTTTGAATCCGATATTTTTCTAACGACAGCATGCCGTAGGGAAGGTTTGAAACAAAGGTCCACGAAAGGTCAGGGCGATATTAGGGGATTTCTATAAATAGTGAAGTCGTTAGGCTAAAAATACTATGAACTTTGCTTGGTGACCTAAGCAACTACGGTGAGCAAAGCAAGATAAGCGCTGACAGTAAAATTTTATAAAGGTTACAGGAATGCCTTACGTGCATTAGAGGTAGACTTGAAACGCTAATCAAAATATCGTTATTATATTATTATGGTGTTTTTTAATAACTGGAACGTTGCTAAATAATGTTATCCGAACAAATATTAAAAAAAAAACATATTTATCAAGTCCCTGATTATTGGTAGTTCCATCATCATCATCATCAGCCGGAAGACGTCCACCGTTGAAGTTGAACAAAGGCCTCCCCCTTAGAACGCCACAATGAACGACAACTTGCCAATTGCATTCATATTCTTGGTGGTTCCATTTTTTTTTTTTTTAACTTGCCTGATTAGTGTCCCGCTGCTGGGCAAAGGCCTCCCCATTATTTCTCCACAAAACCCTGTCCATATTAAATGTAAAATAAACAATAATATATTATGCATTTTACTTTTTCCTTATTAAGTATAAACATGATAAAAAGGCTTAATAGAAATGCATTGTAATGATTAGGGCATAAAGTAATAAAATTTTATAAAGTTTTGTTTACGTTTTATATTTTTAGATAGCGTTATTATTTTTTAAAGTGATATCCGGGAACACATACTATTTTATATTACGAATGATTTGTATTTCCTTTTATTGCTTACGTTTTATTCTATTATTATTAATCTGTACAATATGAACATCTAGATCAAAGCTTTAATTAACATAACATAACATCACGCCTGTATTCCCCGAAGGGGTAGGCAGAGATGCACATTTAGTACACCCACATTTCGCCAGTTATGTTTTAGGTCCCAATGTACTAGGGGGCAAGCCTATTGCTATCAACCGGGCACAAATCCAGCCTCCGTGCTACTACTGAGAATTACCTAATGGAAAAACCCAATATCACTTTGCCTGACCCGGAATTCGAACCCAGGACCTCGTGCTCAGCAGTCGCGCTTAGCAACCACTAGACCAACGAGGCTGTCAATTAATAAGCAATTATATCTATACCAGTACCAATATTTATGTTATACGTTAAAACCTATACGATGCAGTTTTATACGAAGCATATCCTTTATATTAGAGGTCGAGATAACTTGATTAGCGAGGGTAATTCTCGTAAAGCTCAAGAGTGTACACTTGCACAAGGTCCTAAACAAATACAGCCAGTTGATTTTGTTAACATTATCAGTGATGTTCCATTAAGTGATTCTCAGTAACAGTACAACGAAGGTTTTGTGTCCGGCTAATGGCCATAGCCTACCTGAGATAGGTTCGGGGAATATAAACGTGATGTTATAGGGGATCTATGACGGACAAGCAATTTTCGTGATGAAAATAGTTTTCTGTGCTCCAATTTATTTTTATAAAATATTTTTTGAGTCAGTGGCATTCGTCCCAAATTTGTGAAAACGGCAATGTATATACGGCTAGAGTGCCTAGTGTTAAATATCAAATTTGATTTTAAATTCTACTAGTACCGTTTCTTTTTGTAAAGCCAAAAGGCCTTTTTTAATTTCACTAGCTGGGTCCAGCGGTGTTACCCGTTATTTTTCGGGATAATAAAGCCTATGTTTATCCAGGGAGTCAGCTACCTGCATAACAAATTTTATCAAAATCGGTCAAGCCGTTTGACCGCAAAGATGTAACCAACATACAAACACACTCACAAACTTTCGCCTTTATAATATTAAGTGTAATTTATGTAATTATGTAATTTCTCTTATCTACTTTAGCTATAATCACATTATAAATGTGTTGTTTAAAACTTAATCACACAGAAAGACTCAATTGATACAGAATGGTAACAAATTTAACATTCACCAAAAGGTCGGATATGTTGGGTGTGCAGCCGTCATTATTTATGCTACATCGGGAAATGGAAAAGCGCTATCGAATAGGAAATTCTATTTGTACGGGAATAGGACAATATTGGAACGTTCGGCGCGTAATATTGATTTAGGACGAATCCCGGCGCTAATGCTCCATTAGGTGGGCGCACGGTAAACCGGAATCGAATTAAGGACTAAGCTCCCACTTTATGAGAAATAAAAATATATTGAAGTAATCTGGGAAGATAGATTGCCAAATAAAACCGCGTTGTTTCATTTTACGTTCTAATGGAATATTTTCCTTAGCTACGATCCTGGACTACTATCTTCACATCATTCGCTCATATTTATATGTAACATCATTTCACTGTTATTAAATTCTCCACACACATTTGGAAATATTTTTGAAGGCAAACACCAAACCAAAAGACCTTTCACCTCTTCATCACAGACAAGTTCAGTGACGCGCACTCCACTCCCACAGCTAGCGTTATTTTCCGACTAAAATTCTGTCACATAAATCAGGCTGTCATTACCACAAGACATAAAAGCTCTCCAACGCCCCACGTACTAAATTAAACTCTAACTGGACAATTTCGCCTTTTAAAAGCAAATCTTTTACTAATCGTTTAAACACTGGTGCATTTTGACAAGTATTCTAAAAGCTATTTGCTGAGCGCTGCTCATCTTAACTTCATAAATCAGTCAGTTTTCAATTAACATGCCGATATCGTGACGGATTGGAACTTTGGAAGTAAAACAAGGGGAAATTAAGGTTAACGTTTTACGAGCGAGGAAGTGTTCCGTGTCCTGTCAACATACCTTTTGTTAAAGCGGAAACAGCGACCCTCTACATGTTATTATGGTCCTTAATTATGACGGAATTAGGTCAAGAATTGTCTACATGTTATATTGGAAGGTTGAAGGTAAGTTTGTGCGTGCAGTAATTTCGGTGGTAACACGCGATTTGAACTCATTTGGCAAAGTTCACGAGGCGTGGTTTATGTTTTACAACATGCGTGACATTGATGGGAGGTTAATAACATTTCACTGTACCGTTGGTAATGTGTTCAGGAAGCATTTGGTACTCAGATAAAAGTAGACTAACTGATAAAAATATGGACGGCAAAATCTTTTGTCGTAAAAGTGCAAATTAATGTATATTACTTATGAGATAAAAAATAACAAATCATTTTATAAGAAGTTATAAGTATAGACAAATAACGACGGAAATTGTCTGTGAAATTATTTTTACAGCTCCATTTTAATTTATAATTTTATTAAGGTACATTAATGTTAAAATATCATGGAACCCAAATTATTAGAAGCCCAATTCACCGCTAAACATTGTACACCGCGCCCAATTGAAGTGTTAATAAAATTAATGAACTGCTATAATGCGGATATGCCGTGTCCTATGCAATTTGAACATATTATAAATACATTTTATTCTATAAATATAACGCTGAATAGCTGTATGAATGAAATTTAAGCCGTTGTCCATATTTAGTTCTCTATTAACATAACTTGGTACCTACTGGATTTATGTCTAAAGAGTTTCGATAATACAGTCGGTAAAAATTGTACACACAAATTTTACATACCTAAGTAAATATATATATAAAACAACATAGGAAGATCATTTCTAGCGCCAAAAATGTTATTATGATGACAAAATAATGAAATGCTTATTTTTGTGATAACCTACCAAAGGTGCGTGATCCCTGTTAATGCCAAACATGTTAATGCAGTGGGCTTGCGATATCTCTACCAAGCACTGCCGACCTTGACAATACCTACCCAAAATCGATACCTACTGCTTTCACAAGTCACAACAAACATGATTAATAAAATAATATCATGTAAGGAGGTTGTCGCTCTAAAAGTTGACTTTTTATACATAAAGCTCTGACTTCTACCTTTGCTATACCATGTCTTGTCAGGATATTTGTTTTGATATTAGGTATACGGGCAGAAATGTACCCTCAAAAGGAAAAAACTCGAATGATCTTCTCAAAACAATGCAAAAAGTGAATTAATAAAGCGTAGGTAATAAGTTAATAACTGTCTAAAACCAAAACATGCGCGTAACAGTCGCATCAATCCGAACGTAATTAACCATCAACACGACAATAACTATCCCAAGCAATTTTCAATCCTGTTCCTCTAATTTTAAGCTTGATTTTCATTTGATGATACTTGAAGCACCAAGCTCACATGGCAACAGACGTGCCACTGTATCACAATAGATCTGAAGCAGCCCTTCAGTTGAGCACCTCTGCTTATTACAGGGGTCTGTCAAAGCGTTGCAAGGTTAGCATGGGTGTAGGACCCTTGAATAGAAAGCTAGTTGCCCTAGGCGCAGGTTTTAAATAGATGCCTTGATGGAGGCGTACGTATAGGTAAACGCAGCTTTTTAGAATGTTGTCTGTTTTTCTAGACAGTTCAACGATGTTTTTCGTAATTGTTTGGGTTTTTATAAACAAAATAGTTTAAATATTAATTTAATAATATTAATTTAATTATACTCCGTCATAAGGCGCGATTGGATTTCGAATTTAACAAGTTTGATTTAGTTCCCAAAGGCACAAAAAGTAGGGATACATGACTTATACCCAGATTCAGTAATAATGTTGAGAACGCTCCGTAGTTGTTTTCTGGCCGCACCTTGTATATATCTTAAGTTTATGTTCATACTAAAAATATACCTAGATCCCACTTTTAGGTATGTTATTGTTGAGATTTATGTTTACCATAATGATTTTGGTCGGTACGTATCACTGCGTAATAAAATAATAAAGGTACTAACATTGATTCTATTCTTGACGCGCTCTATCGCCTTAGAGTCGTCCCTCTCTGGGCTCAGCCGACAGACCCGCGCCCGCCAATCGTTGGCGCCGGCCGCCTGAAGAGCCGCCAGCCTGTAAACAAATAAAACAACATGGATAAGCAAAACAGCAAATAATTTTTCCTAGTAAAAAAAACAGAGCAATGTAAAGAAACCGCGCTTTTACACAGATTTTTTGTAATCTTCGGATCTACATAACGATTTACAAGTATGTACCTACAGTCTACAGTTCTACACCTATGTATTTCTGTGTTAATTTTCTAATTATAATAGTACACTACCTGCTACGTATAAACCATGACCTGTATTGAAAATAATCCGTCAGTTATTTCATACGGCTATTATCCTCACATACAAAACAGACTCAAATATGTACTAGTATTCGTCCGTGCAGTAATCAAACTCATCTAAACACAATATATAAGCTTTTAATTATACAAAGTTCTAATTAAAGTTACGTTCCTACGATAAGTTACTCATATATTTAATAAGTTATTTCTTAGATAGACAATAGTAAACAATACGTTTGAGTTCCATTATATAACTGTTTAAATATTGACTGTGTTGGGTACCTCACGATACTGCGACCTATGGAGCCCTTTATCTAACTCATTAACTTTAATTAGCCGGTAACAGACAAACGCATTACTTATGTACGTCAATACACAAATTGTTTTATTAATGATTACCTAATTATTGTTTTCATGTTTGACTGTTTATGTTACCTAACTTTTCTCACGCGAAGGGCCTGAAACTGGCTATGAGATTTTGAATTAGTTGATATATACATACATATTTAGATCCATTACTCTCTCAACATCATCATCAGCCGGAAGACGTCTACTGTTGAACAAAGAGCGTTCCCCTTAGAACGCCACAATGAACGACAACTTGCCATTTGCATAAGACAAAGACGCAGTGTTGGCGGGCCTCCCATCAGGTAGACCGACGATATCGTCAAAGTTGCGAGCTACCGGTGGATGCTAATAGCATTAATATTTACTGACTTACAATTATTAAAACAGTATCGAAAAGGTAAACCATTATAATCTTCCCTTTAAAACTTTTATATAAAACTTGAACAAGTCTCTACGTTTGCCATTGGCTACATACTTTATTTATTTATAAATAATAAATAAGGAAAGAGCGAGATAGTTTCAATACAAGAATTGAAAATAACTTACTGGGGCACCTTAGTGCCTCTATTTTATGTTACTTTGCAATAATTTGAGACAACAACGATTTATTATTACCTATTGATATTGGTAAAAACTTAATGGATTGTATGCAAACTAACAAGAAAGATTAATAGTAAACTTTCTTGCGTACGTAAAATTAATGCTTCTAAAGTAACCGCTACGAATCATTACCTGCCAAGTTAATATTATCTGCCGAGTTTAAATAGGTTACTGGACGAATCCTATAAGGAAATAACAGCAAATATTACATCTATTATGTACGGGTACATTTACACTATAATCGTGTATAGTAAAGGCGCCATGATAATCCCGCCTAAAACCCCAGCATGTAATATAGTTCTTATTTGAGTAAGTATAATAGAGATACAGCATCAGATATTGTTTTACACATTATTATGTTTTACTCCTAGTATCTCCAAAGCTTAAGAAGATTTTTCATTATCTCCTACAGTTCCTAATCAGTCCTGAGACAGCGAACCTTTTACTATCAGGCACATTTCTAACCCTCGAACTGCTACTGAGCATTCCCTAATGGAAAAACCAACATCACTACACAAACAGTATTGATCGAAGTAGTTTTAGATTTCTATCACAATCATTACGTAAAGTACAAGCTCTATGATTTTGTTATCGATTTGTAACTTAATGTTCAGCACTCTCTTATTATAATTGAAAGGAATACATCTATTTAAATAAAATATTAGGGGAATTCGCGTGTGTATATAAATCACATGCAGTATTATACTGTTTTACTAGACTTTTCTATATTCTTATAAAATAACAGTTTATCCAAACCCTACGCAGACCTACCTACCTAAATTAAAACACTTTTATCCGAGGCGATGGTGGCCGTTTCGCTTATGTCTTAATACAAACAATGCATGATTAACTGACAATGATGATAGTAAAGTTACATGATATTAGATCGCTACAATCCCTATCCATAGCCAAGGCAATCATGTATGATATAGAACCTACATAAACATCTACGGAATTGAATCAGAAAACTCTTGTATTAACATCGAAGCGAAATGATGGAAAAACTGGATTGTCGCCAAGAATATAACTTAGTCAGTTGTTGAAGTGAGAAGGAAAGTGGCTGTATTCGACGTTCAGACTCCGTGGCGTAGTACAACAATCTCTAATAAAATAATATATTTACTAAACTGTAAAGGCCTATAAAAAATACTGCGACAATGTTAAGTTTTATTTTTTACCCTATTGCCTACTTAATTTGCCGTATGGTTTTATTAGCACGCCTATTGCTTAGTAAAAATTACAATCTAAGAAGGCCTGGTTTTACGTAAACTAATTTAAATTTTCCGGACTTTTTAATTCATCATTCTCGTAATGCACTATCATAGGCCAGTGTCGCCCCACTGCTGAGAATAGACTTCCCTGCCCCTTAGATACATACGCCAATTTTGACATTATTTGACCAGCTACTAACCGTATAAAAAGAAAATGGCCCTACTAATAATTATATTATAGATACATATTTTCGACTTTTTGATGTAGCCGCAGGGTACATAGTCGTAGCTTTATTCTATAGTATAATCACTTTAATTTTAAGTAGTTGTTGGCTATTCCCATGTTGCCCCGAATAAGTATTTTTTCTTTCCATATTATACCTATATGTGTGTTTCTCTCCCCCTTATGCAAACTTTAGAGTGCCGATTAATAGATAATGATATTCACCTTTCGGCAATGGTGCCTCCTCCTTTGTGCGGCATCTCGGCATGTGTGGCACTGCGCTGCACACCGCCGCCCACCCTGCAAGTAAAAAAATAAATATAAATCACCTATTATAACGCCTATGACATTTAATAGCTTGACAAAGGGCAATACATAGGACACAAATGGAAATCCCTATATAACACCTATGTATATTCAACACGTGTAGGAAACTACTTTAAATTATTTATAATAAATCCTTTTGAATATATTTATCAATAATAAAAATTACCTATCTATTATTTAATATAAATTTAAACTTATATTTCGGTATTTTATTTGGTTACAGCATTTTCAAATATCAAAAACCAAACAATGAAAAATCTGTGTATAAACGCATAGTTGAGACGAATATAATTAATACAGCACGTCAAACCAATTAACAAATACATATTCTATTCACTAATTACCTTGTCTGCTCAAACTTTTCTTTGAGAGACTTAAAATTGAAGAGTCTCTCTTCAAAGGATCGCACCGACAGCATATTGGCGGTTTACACACGAACTTTACAAGTAAAACAAGAAAAAACACACCACGTTGTCACATAACTGTGGGGCTGTAGTATTTTCTTTCACATTAATGAATAAATAATGTATTATAACACGAGTAGTATAACAATGAAGGACGACTGACAGATGGAGGGACGCTTACGTTCCGCTGCGTTCAGATAAGGACTACTCATTGTAACACAGTCGAAGTGACAACGCGAGCGGGCATTATCCTCTTTACACAGATAGGTTTATAGGTAAACAATATGCCAATGAATACACGACAATAGTATTTATTTATACGGTACAATCAGAACTGAACTGTTTTGGGACTAACCGCAATTATCGCCGGTCCTTGATTAATTATTATCGCCAGGTTTGTGATAAGATTACAAAGAAATGGCGTGAGTGAAAGAAATTGAATAATGACGACGATAAAATATTAAGTTAATATAAAAATATATATATTAATAGTAGTGGCCTTTTTTTTTTATTAACTGCCAACTTATAATAATGTTATTGAAAAAATCATTAGGTGATTAAATAAAAAACTGTATGTCTGTGTTGTAGATATCAATAAATTAAATTATCTATATGTATTATGGGTACAGTATTATCTTCTAATAAATAAATATCTACAAGGCTAGCTAGTACCTATGCTCAAAATATAAGCAAGCAGTAGGAACACCAAGTACTGTTTCATCGACCGAAATTTTTTCCTATTTGCTTTCAATTATCACTTAACAAAGTGCGATCCAAAAATATCCAGATTTATGGCTCTTTGACACCATAAACAAATTGGAGAGTTCAATAACCTTGTTTTTATGCCACATAGTAAAAGCTACCCGCTGTAGTTAAAAAACATTCAGTAAACTCACAAACAGGCAGTGCATTTTTTATTCGACGACCACAGACAAAATCCTCATCAATCACATTCGAATATCAATTTACAAAATCAATAGCATTTTCATATTTGCGAGAACTGCAAGCACTGTAACTATCTCCTTTCCTCCTGACGACTGCACTAACTCACAATTATAAAAACATGTATTTACCAACATTAAGCAATTACGGACGCGATTACTCGAATAAGATTTCATATTTTAACTCTAAATCTAATCAATGAACACGCAAAACCAATCAGTATTACAAACGATTAAAACAATGTCTAATTAAAGGTTATATACAAACCGGCTCTTTGAAAACAAAGGCTGTATACACACGTATATTTACGTCTACGTTGCGGCTGCACGAGCGCGCCCTACGCCGGCTGTGTCGCGACTGGTGGGCGGGCGGGAGCTTCGCCGCCTTCGAGCCTACGTGCAACGATTGTAACTCGATGGGAAAAGTTGGAAGAAAGATTGAGAGCAGAAATGTCCAAGATATGTGGTAAGTTGAGGAAATTTCATGTTGACGACGAAATAGCTTTTTGAACTAACTTTTCGCCAAACAAATATCAGTTACGACAATGGTTTTTTAAATAGAAAATTTTAATAAGTACAACTGGCAAAATACATCATAAATTTTAAAATTATATAGGTAATGGAATGTTAGGTGCCTGTACTAGGTTAAACCTGTCTCACAGGCGGTATTAGAGGTAACATGCAAAATAACCACTAAACTATGTTTGACTATATTGCTCGCATTTACTGTTCTTGCAAAATATATCTATAGTCAAGCATAAATTAATCCACGAGCATCCTTTATTAAACAATTCGCAACAAAACTACAACAAGTCGACCAACTATTTCATTACCTACCGCACTTTTGAAACCAAAATATTCACCACATTTTTCATAAGCTTGTTATAGCTCGGGGAATTTCCAATAAGCGTTCGATCGAGTTCCCTCGGTAAAGTTCGAAGCCAATGCATCGTGTGCCGTGTAGACAGGGAGGTGAGCTAGCAAGCTATACACTAAGGGCCCCAGGCACTACGTTTAGTCAATTTAGCGACGTACACGACTTAATTGATTGTAATTTTAGTGCTTCATCACGGTTGAATGAAACACTTGGTGGACATCGCAAGAATTTAATTGCGCTGAAGTTTGATCTAACTTGTGGCCGCTTAGTGCAATTTGACTGTAATTGAATAATTATATAGTTTTGCTTTTGCACTCTTTCTCCATTATAGGAATATTACCATAACTTTGCCAAATCTCATATTCCATAGTCCGCGGAATATGCTTTTAAACTGAAGTATATTTTTTTCATCAAGTATTAAATACTACATCAGGTTTGGTTTGGACCTGAAAGTATAATATTTTTAAATGAAACTGTCGAGTTACTTGAGTAAATGAAGTCAATGAATGCATCCTGCTGACAACGAGAAAAGCCGACGAACTTCCGAACAAAGGCCAAAGGCAACCACGCGATGCACACCGCTTAATTATTTACATTTTCAGCACAAAACAGAAACAACAAAACTTATTATGTGTCTTGTGAAAACTGTATACAGTGCAGTGTTTTAAGCTTCGTCTTAATGAGTATTTAAGACCTATAAAGACTTTTTAATAATGAACAACAGCCTTACAGCCCAGCCAGCCAGCTAGGAACGTGGTACCTCGCGTGTAGTACAGTTGTCGCATTGCTGTTTTACGCCTACGCCAGGTGCATACGACACACGCTTAGGGCTGTTATTTACGCGTCGTACGCCGTAGTTTTGTCTAGATAGGACAAAGCCGTAGACTTTATGGAGATTCCCGGTTTATTATTGGGGTAGGACTAAGTTTATTTGGCGAAACTAACATAATTTACCTTTCATATGTGCATTACAGTTTCCGTACAAGTTGAGTAAACTTTTTTCATGTTGCGTCTAGTTTCAAGTCAACCTGTCTATTACCTGCAGCCATTATCGTGCTAGAGCTACTTTTGCAATAAAAAACCAATATAGAAAGAAATCGATAGGTAATAACTGTAAAGTAGCATTAGTAAAGCACTGCAGCTTAACTACAATAAATTAAGGGTCGTTAAGCTCTGCATGCAAATCGATGTCTTTCGATTCTTATTCTGTTCAACTCGCACAGAGAACAATACCGAAACAGTACCGTAACAATATGAATAACATTAGAAGCCGGCTTTGTTTAACACAACTGTTAACTAACTCTTGGCACCGAACTATTCGAAGCCTTTCAATACAGGACAGAACGCAGGACTAACAGGCGGAGTATATAACACAGGATATTAACAACGAAACTTTGTCTGCCGCGTGTACCCTTAGTCGGCTATTGTGCATATAAACAAAGGGTCGGGAGACGCGCCGCTCATTAGCACAATACTAGCTAAACGTACGGTGACGTCACGATGCATTATGTGTCGCTTACAAGTGCCTATGTTAATGTTTCGAGCTTCAAACCAGCGAACTGAGAAAACTTATTTATATCTCATGATACTCTGCCTACCAAAAATATAGTAGATAAATGATAAAGTTGATCTATCTCCTCTATGACCAGATGCACTTGTCTGTAGTCTACAGATTAAAGTGTCAAGATTTTTTGCTTCGATCAAAGTATAACAATTAGTGTATGTTTGTTAACAAGGTGTCATTAAAATGGTATATAAAACTACAGCAGCACTGCAGCCCAGTACTTATACGACTCACCATCATGACTAACTTGGCTTTTAGCAGAATCTTTTCAGCTATTCTTTCAGCCGCAAATAGCAAACTGTCTTAAAAGCATCCATTTGGAAGCAGGTACGGTAAATTACAACCGAAAAGAGTCAAAACAGGTAGGTATATCGTATTATACCTAGGCTTAACTTGCAAATAAGTCTCTGTGAAACTTTATTAGGCAGATAACTATGATAGGTTACACGTGTAATCAACTCAAATCTACACAGTAATACATCATAAACGAACGGTCTACGAGCTATCTAAATGGTTTTCTATCGGCGCCATAAATAATGAAGGCAGGTGAGCTATCAATTTCCTTTTGCGAGTTTGCCATAGACAGCATAACGCATACACAGATAGTATGTACCATGTACGAATTTCCACGCACACATGGATAGGTCAGGACATCGCCAGTTGCGGTGCGGTCTGTTACAGTTAGGGCTAGACATACGATGCGATTTGGAGAATACATTAGAGACGGTCTACACTATTTCAACTTGTTGGCGAGTTGTACTGAATAATGACTGAATGTTTTTGCCTCGTAAAGACTGGAACTTTATGGAAGGTGCATATTGAAATGTGCTTTTTATCTAGCAAGTGACTTTTTACTGCGGGTTCAACGTATTGTGGCTAGTAGTTATTTATCTCAAGTGGCTAAGATAAGGGAGTTGTGGAAAGTGAAATCTATAACATTAATAGGTTGTTGAAAATATGTTCGATTTGCTGCTGTAGCGAAATATTTTCATTGATATGGTAGAGAATTTTTAGTGACAAGCAACGAACTTAAAATAGTTTTGGACCAAATTATACACAAAACTGCGTTTTAGATGCAATACAACATAGATGTAATGGCATAAACGAATTAAAAAGAGCCTTTAAAACAAGCTTTACCTAAGACTCACACAAAGTTGTGGCAAGCCTGTGTGTGGGTGCACTATAATGCAAAGGCCTCTCGTGCTTGAAATACAGCCTCCAAACGTCGGCTTTTCCGCAGTTCCGCGGAAAATGCGATACTGAAGCCGGGGCACGATGGCATTCCACGAAGCTATCGTTTGCGAATTTACGCGAAACCCATTTAAACGGTTAGTTTCAGTATTTCACAAATAAACGAATTAGAATTATCTAGTCTGAAAGGATGTCTGATTGATTTAATTTCTTTGAAACACGATATCTATTTGCTAAAAGGGCACCGTAAATAAATATTGAAACCGACGAAAGGTAGGTACCTACTCGTTGATCAATACAGATCCCATGAACGAGAATCGCGACAAATCCTTTCAAAATTGCGAAATAAAACTAGTATTTCATTCACTGCCCACCGCTATAGGGTTCACTTTTGTATGACACGCATTCAATAAAGCTAGACTAGGTAATTGAATCGAATCGCCGTTTGTGGGTGTCATCGCTACCACTCGTAAATTAAATACAGAGCACACACAACCACTATATCTTGATCCAGACCGACGCTTGCGTTTAAAGGAACAGTTACAAAAATTATGGTCCAGCTGTAATTGGTCAATGTGATTGTACAGTATCATTGTAAGTATAGCCAATGTATGCTGACCCGGACCTACCGTACTGTAAAACTGGACTTCCTATAGATCATAGGTCAAGTTATGTAGGTTGGTGGTAACGTTATGATGATAAATTGTGCTATAGAGATATTATGCATGGTTGTTTAGCTTTGTTTGTTGCTCACTATTAATAACAATTGAGTCGTCGACGTCGGTAGGACAGTCAGCCAGTAAATTGAATGCGTTTCGTAAATGTACTAGTTATGGGCTTGGGCTATTAATTTTGGTCAAATAATTTAATAAAATAGCTATTGTAGCACATTAAACCCAATTGAGAATGTCTTTTTAATGTTTGCTTTACTTTGATTTTATGTGTTCTAATTTAAACTCTTTTTTTATTTAGATTTACATCCTAGCTTTCGAAAAGGCCATCACTTATATTATAGAGAAAGTTTGGGAGTGTGTTTGATACCTCTTCACGCTCAAACAACTGGACCGTTTTTGATAACTTGTATGGAGGTAGCTGACTAATAAAACGAATTAAGCCCCAAATCTGGGCTAGAACTTAAATACCAAATTGATACACATAAATGAAAACTCTTTGTCACGATAAATTACAGGAAATACAGCATCGTGACAACTATGTATGTACTTGTAGTACTTAATCACTATTCATATAACAAACTTCGTTATCAATTTAACACGTTAAGACAAACAAAACCAATAAAACTAAGTAATATTCAATACTAAATAAACGTCCAGATAAGGCTTATCTACCATTAATTACAATGTATTGTCCGAATTGTTATTTATTCTAGAAATTGGGTTATCTATCTATCACAGCAATTGCTACCGGTTGCAGCAAACGGGAATTGTTGAACCTACGGATTTAGGTTTCAATAGTCGGATTTCCTTTTAGATAATTGTTTTGAGGTGAGCTAGGTAATTCTAGTTTCTATTCCGTATCTAGCTGGCTGGAGGTATATTTACTGAATGAACTATAAGAGCTATTTGCCAGGCGTAGCTTGAAACTTGACACGTATTGCGTATTATGGTAGTAATAAGCTTGTTCTTAATCTATACATACAATCACGTCTGTAGTTCCCGTACGGGGTAGGCACAGATATTTTCTTTTAATAGGAGTTTACACTAATAACCTAAGTTTATAATAGGTTTTTAAGGTATCAGCGATAGAGAGCCTATTGACATTGATTGGGCCCGTAAACATACGAATGTTGTTAGAGTATTTTATAAGGCTCCAGACTCCAAAAAGCCATTATTATTTGTTGGCTTACGGAGGTTTGTGACAACATGAATATCTTACTGTAATAACTGTTCAGCTCGCGGCAGTGGCAGTTCGTCTCGCGACTCTGCCGCGTAACCAGCTCAAAATAAGGGCTCCGTTCGAGTTCGAAACTAGTCGGGCATTCTCGAATACACCCGCGAGTACAACCGGAATATATAGTAAATAACATGAATATCTACTATAATAACTTTCGTGAGTGTTATCCATATTATCTACTATACGATATACCGGTTATACTCACGTCGATATTCGGGAATGCCCGTTTCGGACTCTAACGGAGCCCTTATTCATGAGCAGGTGACGCGGCGGGGTCGCGAGCCGAACTGGCTGACAGTTCGGCTCGCGACCCCGCCGCGTCACCTCGGTCGGGCATTCCCGAATATCGACGTGAGTATAACCGGTATATATAGTAGATAACATGAATATCACCAACGACTCTACCAATAATACAACAATTAAAAATACCATGCAACTGCAACGACACAGGTTGAATAATAAATCATCTGATTAATCGATACTTTTGCTAATTCGATAACAGTAACACACTATCGTGTATCGCATGCGTTTATATGATAAGTGACCTTATAAATGATTGTCGATACGCATATAAAACGAATTGTTATATACACGATGCATCGTTAATGCCAATAAAACTGTTATAGAAAGATAATGATAAGAATTACGTTATCAAAGCGGACGATAACCCATTAAACAATAGGTGTGTATTAATAATAATATATGGCTATTATTAGATACTTGTTTATAAATGACTGCCTCGTTGGTCTAGTGGTTGCTAAGCGCGACTGCTGAGCACGGGTTCGAATCCCGGGTGGGGCAAAGTGTTACTGGATTTTATCATTAGATAATTCTCAGTAGCATCACGGAGTCTAGATTTCTGCCCGGTTGATGGCAATAGGCTCGCCCCCTATTACATTGGGACCTAAAAACATAAATGGCGAAACCCCTTCGGGGGGTAAAGGCGTGACATTATGTTTTATGTTATGTTTATAAATGCGCAGCGGAAGCAGTATCTTCGTATGTGGCAAATATTCAGAGGTTTATTTAAACCTCCTCAGGCCACGTTTTTTGTACTAGCTAATGTTTGTAGCTCGCCAACAGTCTACGACGGAATGGATTTAGAAATTAGATACAAGCGTAACATTAATCTTAGATTAGAGCGTACTCGTAGAGTTCTTTAATCCCGGAAAACAAACAACTTTCCTTGAGTCTGAGTGTATACTATATATACTCTCGATCTCACTGCTGAAGATAATGATACGACGATATCTTATAATCAGATCTACCGACTTTACAAACTCAGATTGGCACTAAGTAAATATAGAAGAGAAACTTTACGTAGTAATAGTTTAAGTAATCATTAACCCTCTTATTCATAAACGAGGATCATACCGGCATTAAGTAAACCCCGTATTAAGTCTATTGACGTCTCTATTTTTTGACATGTAAACAACAGTAAGTAGGTACCTATTATTTAATCTATTGTTCAACACTGACAAGTTTTATAATCAAGGGGGAATATGTCTCTGAGTGCGCCACTAAGTAACTTTGATAATTCCTTCGAATGTACGACCTTAATAAGCTCAAAGCCAAATTTTAAAAACAATAATATTGACAAACACATTCCGCTCACGGCTTAGTTCGCGTGAAATCCCGTCTTTCAGAAAAAGAAGAAGAAGATATTTATTTGTTTTTAGAAAATAAACCAATGTAGGTATTGTTTAAAGTTTTATTGTAATAATTTCTTAATGTTGCGGACAGACATAGTAATTTTCGTATTTTAGTACATTAATTAGGATAGGTGGATTATCGTCGGAGTTGCGGGCAACCGGTGGATGCAATTGGCAAGCTGTCGTTCATTGTGGCATTCTAAGGGGGAGGCCTTTGTTCAACGGTGGACGTCTTCCAGCTGATGACGATGATGGTGATGAATTAGAATAGTAAACGGGCAAAGTAGATTTACACAATGAAACTAGTAATATAATTTTATATTATAAACGTAATTTGTTAGAAGTATTGTTATATTACCTACTGCTCCCATCAAATTAGTGTAAGATAAATCCCGCGTGTTTTATGGCATGGAAACTGCCGATATGTTGTGTGTTCCCTGCGCCATTAGCTGTCACCAAAACAACCCTACAACACAATGGTTCAACGAGAGCTATTATGTAATGGCGATAGGGGCCAGACCCATTAATTATTTTGGTAGGTTTTTGGCATAATAGGTACCGTAGTTGTTTTGGAGGAACGTTTATTAGGTAAATATTTGCGTAAGTTTTAACGATGAGTAAGGCTTTTATTAACAAAAAAGGGTTGCTAAAAATAACGAAGGAAAAGTACATCGTTCAGTGAAATTTAACAGAGTTCGCTTTGACTATTTTGGTAAAGCATTGAAAAATATGGACGTATACTACGTATAGAATTTTGGGTAATATTACCTACGAATGAAAAAGTATGATTGATCCCTATATCATGAGACAAATATCGACCGTATAACAGTAATATCGACATATTAACCGATACAAACAAAACTCAACAAATACACGCATTCAGTCTCTCGCAAGTAATTTCATCTTTTCTAATCCAACTAAAACACGTATTGTTACTAAACTACATGAAAAGAATAACAGAGTGAAAATTTCAATACAAACGGGCGACACCCGGCGTCAGAGCACACTGATGTTCCAGCCAACAAAGGCAATGAGATAAAAGGGACACAACATGCCATGACGACTGACAAAGCTTTGTTGTCTCGCTCTTTCAACCAGCCAGATCTGTATTACCTTTTAATGATGAAGGCGACTGGCGTTTCAGTTTCCCTGTTGACAAGCGGATGGGATGTGTCGGGACGTGTCTATCAGATGAAACTTTGGGGCGTTCTAGGGGAATATTAGTGATAGACATTTCACGCGAAGGGACAATCATTTTGGGAAATGTAAGTTTACTGCTTTTAATAATAAAATTGTAGATGGGATTGATCTGTATGCGAAGTGGACTGTGTCTTGTATTGAGACATTTATATGATATTATTTGTTTCGTAAATAGAGACTTCGAGAGGTAAAACATAAGAAAATAATATCAAGATTATGCCTGAAAAATAACCTCATAGGGCAATCATGTGAACGATCATCTGTATATTTCTATAAAACATCTCCATCACCTAGATACTACTACTCACTACAACATTCTTAATTTTATTCGTTATAAAATAAATAAATTTATCGTTCATATACTAACTGACAGTGAACGTACTTAGTAAGTTAGGAGCGCATCCTGAATACAAAGGTAGAGTTTACATCGAGCACAGGAAACGGAAGGAATGCCTTCACAGATGACACTGTATGACGTCACACACACTCGTATACTCGTATCTAAACAGTTCCAATACATGAGTATTGGAACTGTTTAGATACAACGCTCCAGTTTCCATGGCAATACAATTATATGGTACCAAACTGAATACAGAATGTAATATAATATACTTTATTTGGTCTGAGTTCAATAGATGTCTTTTACCTTTATATTCTTACTTCTCATGAATTCGAGATCTATAAGATAGTCTTATATATAAATAGGTGGTTAGTTGATAACTTTTCGGTGTAGCGCATAGAAAGCTTATCCGTCCGTCATTTTAGACAAAATATATTTATATCAAAGTGTTAGTGTAAGTTGGTTAATAAAAAAAATACCTTCCTAATTACCTAACACAAAACATAACATCACGCCTGTATTCCCCGAAGTTTTTCACATTCACATTTAGTACACCCACATTTCGCCAGTTATGTTTATAGGTCCAATTATCAAAGTATTCACTTATTTGCATACTGTATTTATTTAATACTAATGTTCATTTAAACTTGCATGATTAATAACATCATTATAATAGGTACATAGCAACGTTCATGCCTCCTATAAACACATAGTTTTATAATTGCCTAACGTTAATGTTTCACATACCTCAGTTCGTTCCCACGCTTTATATAACAATTAGTATTGTGTGTTTTATCTGGTTTAGCAAAACCTAGTGTAGGTAATGTAATACCACTAGTAAGTAAACTACAAAACAGATTATATTTAAAATAATGGCCGTAAATGATACCCTACCCGACTGTTATCAAGTAAACTTTTCATACAAGAGCTAAGACTTAATATAAATTGCTAATTATATCTTAAGAAGAAATGAATGGTTACAGGCCAATCGCAGCAAATTTGTCGGAAACTAATATTTCTAGGCAGTAATTAATAACTTACCTAGGGACTAAAGTAGAAGGTATCATTTCAACTGTACTTACTAACTATATTCTATGTGCTATTTGTAATACCCTTTCCTCATTTCATTTACTAGGATGACAGCCATTCTTGAAGCTATATTTATTATCTGTCACTATTCTCAACAATAATTAGTGGGTAGGTATGTAAGCACCTCTACCCCTGACCAATAATTTAGACAACTTCCCATTTATCTTAAGCTCGTACTTCGCAGCTTTCCATCGCACGTGCTACAACCCACAGCTATTAGTTACGTCTCAGTTGGGAGGATGAGAACACCTGTTATTTTGTTAGAAATTCAGCAATTTTTATTATACCGATTGCTTGGTTTCTCTATTGAATGTAAAATTGCTTGATTGGTGTATAGATTACTGAATTTTGCAAAGTCGAAAACAGCTGTAAGACTATTGACTAGTGGGATGATCGTGTTTGGAGATAAGTCAGAAGTAATGAAGTGCTAATTGTAGGATTCCTTGTTAGGAAATAAAATATATCTCCCTAAAGGTATTATTTATGTGGAGAAATAATGGGGAGGCCTTTGACCAACAACGGGACACCGAACAGTCTACTAAAAAAAAGGTATTAAACTTAATATAATACACGATAGAGTTGAGTGACTAACACGAAATTGTCAACATTCAAAATGTTGTCTACATGATAATACGATTCATTAATAAGTTTATACCAAGGACTACAAAAACGGCCACAGCCTTAAAAGTAAGTCTAATTAACCGCGATAGAATCAGTAGTCTTTCCTAATTTAATTTTTATGTAGGAGTTTCTACTGAGCGAGTCAATTAAAGCAATATCATGACTATTTAAAGTGGAACCAAACTACAATAAAATACGAATGGAACCAATACAATAGGGTACATTTAGTGAATAAATATATTTTTATTACCTATAATTATGTATATCTACCAAAGGCCCGGTATACTTAAGTTTTACCATAGTGCTTAGACACCATAGTGTTGTCATTGGGGAAGTTGATTATAGGAATGTATGACTTTATAGGTACAGCACAATGCTAAATGAAATGAAACAAACGTAAAAGCAAAACCACAAAAATATTTAATCAACTGAAATCCCCGAAAACGGGAGAAAACAGGAAAACAAAACATTTTATTTCGCGAAATAATATGACGCGGTGGAAACGGCGAGCTCAGCTGAATGCAAACCCTCGTCCACCCCACCACCCAAGGGTAGACTAGTCTAGACTCGGGGTGGTGAAAATCTTAAAAGCACTTCTCCTTTGTACACGATGAAAGAAAAATATGAAGTTTATGGGACCAGCGGCCGACACAAAGCCTTTATGATTACAATGTAAGAATATTTAGCTCTGTTGTGTAGATACGTAGTAAATTCTGTGTTTATTAGAGAAACAACTACATAGATGTGTAAGTTTTATTTGACTTACAAATAGTACAATATTATTTAAGTTTCAAGAAATATGAAATTTTCTGCTGTCAGCCCTATTGTCGCTAAGCAACGACTAAACGCAAGGCTATCATCGTAGTCACAACCAAAAACTCAATCACGGTTAACTCGTATAAACAATATACCATGTTCCCTACATACACTTTACAGGTAATTAATAAAGCTAAATTGTAATACACGATGTTCAATTTATACACAAATGAACCAAGATAATATCAACACAAGTATAACTTTATGTTGCGTCTCGTTAGTGCAAATTAACCGTAGGATTGGCAGACGGTCTGTGAAACAAAATATGCGCCTGACGGGCAGCGCACCGTTGATTAGGAAACGAGATTTGTTGCTATAAACCTGCCGTAGGCGCTTACACATGGTTGGTACGTTTGTGTGTATTTACATTTATGTAAGGGTGTATACAAGGCAAGCAACTATTAAATTTGAATCTGAGTGTAGGAAACCGAAACTAAAAGTTAAAATTAATATTGTTGGTAGAAATGGGTGGTGTAGCCGTAGTTTATAAGCGTCCACTAATACAATAAAGACGAACCGTTACACCCTTGACCATTTAAAAGGTCTAACAGCTTCAAAGATCCACACAAGAGTGCATACTGCATAGTAGAGCATCTTTTACGTGGGACGCTTACAAATGTTCGTCTGAATACGTTTGAGGAGCGCGTGTGATTAAGATGAGAGTCGTCGCGTCTTCGCAGTTCGCCACGGGGAAAATTCAAGATTAAAAACCTTCAGATGACTACGTGGTTGTACAACCTATAGAACGGAGTCTATTGAAAACGTCTCGTTATTAGTGGAGACTTTTTTGAGTAATTACTAAGGGAAGTCTGCGGGAAACTGGGAGAAGATGAAATGAATGTATGGAGTTAGTAATGAATGGATTTTACTTGCATATTGCAAAGCTAAGCAAGAATTTGCTGCACGTTTTTGCTTTGATGCAGTTTTCGTGGTTTTAAAGATGGATTGTGCGACATCACCCTGAATTTTACACTACCCGGGAAGATATTCAAAATAAGTACAGTTTACGACACAAAAATAGATTAAATTTACCTACATCCAATCTAAAAAAACATTCATCCGGTCCACTAGTTATGTCAATAAAAATATATAATAAATTACCAAAAACAATTAAAGATGAAAAGAAGATAAATATATTTATAAACAAATTAAAGAATTTTCTTCATTCCAAATGTTACTATAATATACAAGAATACAACGATGATAAATTAATAAATACATAGTGCAAATAACTCAAATAAATTAATATCTACATGGATAAGCCCCTCTGCCTATATACTATACACATATAAACACACACACACACACACAAGCACACACTCACGCACACACTCACATACTCACACATTCAAAACATTTTTTATTTTATTTTTTATTCTATATTATTGTTTTATAAAAGTAAGAGTTAAATTATATTAAGAAAGTTAAGAGTTTTATAAAAGTATTTAAGATAATAAGTATAATTTTAGTAATAAGCTGCACAACTCTCCAACTTCTTTAAGCTGTGCCCACCGGGTCCATAATGTTACTATATTAAATGTACCATCTGTATTTTACTTATGGAATGCTAATAAAGAATTGAGTATTGAGTATTGAGGATTAAAATGTAGGTACTTCTAGGTATAAGTCTGAGTGTGAGCTTTAAAAATGTTAAAGACTTAAAACTATATTTATGATCGTCTTTGGAAACGAAATGGTTTGCTTCTAAACTAGTTCATTACTACATAATATGTTGCATCACCCACCCACTTCAGTAGAAACTGAAGTAATCTCCATAATACAATTTACAAAAGAACTGTTATTCTAAAATTATCCAATCCTATTTCAATCTCGCTTTAAATAGTGACACGAGTGATAAACTAAAAGCAGCACCCCTATTCAATCCATAAGCTTTTAGGGGGATTATTCTGGTATCCACGTATACAACGACCGGGGACGATTGACGTGACGTGTAATGCTGGCTTCTCACTGCGCGTTACCACGACACAGTCGCTCCGAGCGGAGTCATATTTTGTAGGCTTGCGGGGCATAGATCCCACACGTCATTGGACTTAAGGTACTCAGACGACCACTTTGGGGTTTAGCCGGAAAGTCTTACTTCTCTGTCCGCCACAGGACTTAGGATGTCCACAAGGATTTCCCCAGAAAAAATGGCTAGCAAGTACGACAATCGAGCCCGAGCTACATAGTCTTATGGCGCATTACCCGGCTCGACACGTGCGCGGCCTGTGTTGTAACGCGCTGTGAGAAGCCACCATTTTGCTGCACACAGTTATAAAACAGCGCTAATGATACCTGACAGGACATACACGGTTATTTCTGCCGAACTAATACCATACATTACGCCTGTTAGACTGAGTGACATACATTATGTATGCTGCACTGTCGTTTTAAATAGAAACGTTGATAGTGTTTTAATAGAAAACCTTTTAATCACCACACTTGGCAGACAGCTTGGTGATAGCGTTATTAGCATACACTAGAAATGTATTCCCTTTCGATGTCATACATGGATTTTAACTGTGTATTTATATATGTTAATGGGTTGAGGAAAATAAAGATGTTGTCACATGTTTTCTGGGTGTGTGTACGTTTATTCCATGTCTGTTTAACGTATCTCTGATACAACCTCCTAGATTCTTCCAAAAAACACGGCCCAACTTCAACATGACACTATCTAACTAAAACAACGACTGTACCTAGAATATTAGACCAAGCTTCGTACAGATCATCTAACACATGTAAACTGAATGTCCGTCAGTACTGGGCGATTATTCTCTAACAATTCAGGTACATGCGGTTCATGGAAACGCGTGTCATGTGGATAAGTTGATTTCCCGAGCGCCGGACCGGAAGCGTCCGCCCGGATGCACAGCGTACTCCGCTGCAAGATTACATTTCATATCACCTATGCAAAAGTATATTCAGAAGTCCCAGTATGTATTTTATATTGAATTCACTTACACCTATCCCCTTTTATTCATAAACGAGGACCATACCCGCATTAATTAAACCCCGTATTAAATCTACTGACATCTCTATTCTTCATCAAGGAAACAACAGTGACTGGTATAATTTAGGCCATGGTTTAAATTGCATTTTTTTAAGAATAAGGGGTATTTTCCGTATCCGTAATCGTCACATACTTATGAAGTGAAATAAATATCATACATGTAAAATGATATTCTCTGTTAAACAAGCATCGACTGCAGTTGGACGTGATTTAGCAGTTTATCAATGTCTTTTGCTTACCAAAAGCTTTTTGTTGTAAGTAAACCCTCTGAAGGTACTTGTAATGTGGCACATGGCCAGTATTTTCGTGTGAATATGCAAGTTTAGTGTTCAGGTAAGCTTTATGGATAGGGTTGTTAATTATAATGTGTTGTAATAATAAATGGTGATCCTTGTACACCTGCATATGGTTACATGTATTTTTAAGTTCATACAAGCGCAGGTAAAAGGAACTTAGAGGATATTAATAGAAAAATCAATTAATTGAACCTATGAAGAATCAAAATTGGTAATATTCTATATCATGGAAAAAGGCCTCCCCCTTAATATTCCACATGTTATATAAATATGACGATCTTGCGTTGCGAGTAATCTCTTGAGAAGTCTATTCTTACAAACATTGCCTATTTAAAATTTTCATTAGTTTTGCTAAGAAAGGAGGAAAATAGTTAAATAAATCTGTTAGCAGCCTTAATTATCTAGGAAAGGCGCAATGCGACAGACACCGACTAGCACAATAACAGACCGGCCGCCGGATGCAGTCAGATAAAACTCAGTGACCGCCATCCACAACGGATGAGCGAGACCGCGGCAAAATTATATGCAGCATTAATGTAAAGCCACGGTAAAGTACTGCTCTATGTCCATGCAAGTTAGAGGACGTTTTGTTAGGGATGGTAGCTGTACTATACTGCAGGTTAGTTTACAGGGTGATGGGAGAAATTGTATAAGTTTGAGTATTTGAATAGTTGTTATGTTATGTACCAATGGCTCGCCTACAGTTATTAAGTATACTTTAAGTTATATGGTATCGGTACATTATCTTGTTTGGAAAGTTTATTGGTGGTAGAGGCATTATTTCGAGAATTCGTGGCGATTTATCGTTTCATGCGAAGAAAGCTTAAGAATATAAAACTATCTGTTCCCAACATTAAGTACCTATAAGGATTTTAAAAGTCAAATATCTACATATACCGCAGTCCAGCTGAGAAGATTACACGTACATAGCTATAGACGTATAGTTCAAATATTGTGTATGTGCGGATGGAATCAATTTTTGGTTGTTGATAAACTGAATACGCAGCGTCGTAATTCAGTTTCCAAGAGTTTCTACAAGGAATGTTCGTTTACACAATAAACTATGATATGTTTATTACAGGATATTTGCCTATTCGCGTGTAAAGGAAATACTTTAAAAAATCGAGGTGGTTATTGATTAATTTGATTGTTTGTATATTCTGACTAAGCGATAATAGTGCGTGATTGCGCACCTAGATATCATTTTAATTGGCGCTAAGTAGGTAGGTTATTATAGCCAAATATTTTGTGGATCGATGTATATTAGGTACCTAAACATTGTAAAGATATAAATGACAAAGCCACTGCCTTTTAAATTTTAAAGAGAGGAATATTAAATACTAGCTGCGCCCCGCGGTTACGCGCTACATTTTTCAGGATAAAAGTAGCCTCTGTTAATCCAGGGTGTCAGCTACCTCCATAATTATATGAAATTTCATCAAAATCGGTCTAGCTGTTTGAGCGTGAAGAGGTAAGTAACATTTAAACACACTCACAAACTTTCGCTTTTATAATATTAACTTGTGATAAATACTCGTAGATAACGTAGATACCTACCTACTTATTAAATTTTAATACTTAAGTTCAAAGAATGAACTTTCAATCCTCTTAAAGCATAAGCAGGTTAAAGAGTGTATGGAGGGGAGATATCGTGTTACACTAACAAAGGGCACCTTTAATACGTCATTTAATAGAATGCCTCGTTGGTCTAGTGGTTGCTAAGCGCGACTGATGTACACGAGGTCCTGGGTTCGAATCCCCGATCGGGGTGAGTTATTGGGTTTTTCCAATAGGTGATTCTCACTAGCAGCATGGAGTGGCTTTGTGCCCGGTTGATGGTAATCGGCTCGCCTTATTATATTGGGACCTATAACATAACTGGCAAAATGTTGGTGTGGTACAAGTACACCTCTGCTTACCCCTTCAGAGAATACAGGTGTGATGTTATGTTAATAGAATACAAGTTAAGTTATTAAGATACGACAAATATTGACTAAAAATAAATATGAATATTTATGTCATTTAACTAAATATTACATACGCGTTTTGTAAAAAAATCTATTTATCTACAAAAACTAATAAATGCTTCAAAGAAATCGATTAAAAGCAGTTTTATCAACCACTATAACGATACGTTAGATCGTAATCAGATATTAATGAAGACTCCGGAGATTCGATTGGAATTATAAATAAAATGGATGCAATCAATTAAATTAGATTTATTTAGTTATATGAGCGTATAAAACAGGAATGGAACGAGTTTATAAAATAAACGCCGTGTGAGAGTAAATAGTATCAAGATTTTATGGACATTTTGATGTAACTATTAATATTCTACGTTGGCTTTGTCAAAATATTTGGGACCTATAAAAATCAAAAGGGTATTTTTATAAGTTTTCTTTTACGATGGAATTACACGCTTCCATTACTTTTAATTAAACAAAAGCATGTATTAATATTTATGTGGGACTTTGGAAGAGGGCTACGTCCAGCAGTAGACTGCAACAGGCTGATGATGTTGATATAGTATTATGTTGAACTCAATATCAAATAGTAACTTATGGGGACACGAACTGCTGTACATCCTTATCATAGACTTGAGATTCAAAGGAGAACCTTTAAGTATGTAATAAGTGTTTTTGTATAAACACAACTGTCCCATTTTTATTTAGGGACGTAATATGTCTAAATGAAACGATTTTTTTGTAGCTCTAATGTATAAACAGTTTCTATGCCAGATACCACGTAAAACAATAATATTAGGAAGAAACTGTGTTGCATATAAAGTACTAAACATTGAAGCATTGTACCTTGACGCGTGCGTAATATTGTCTATACTTGCAACGGACAGTAACGCGTCCCAAAGGTTTCGAGGAGAATTAACATAGGCATGTATACCGTATGGTAATATATGACGTAACCCTACACGTTTCGGGCCTAAAACCGGTTTGTAAACAAACGAGCAAATAGGCAAACTAATGGACGAAATGATTAACTTAATAACACTTAATAGGTTAGTTAGAGATTGCCCGTCGTGAAAGATCGAATATTATCATTGTAGAAACTTAAATCGCCGAAATGCTGTTATTTTAGAACTTTATTATTGCAGATATAACTGTTTTAAAGTTTTATATGCAAATTATTTTGTAGAGATAAATGTTTTTTTTTAAGAATAATTATGAGTCGACAGTCGTCCGAAACTCCAAGAGATTGCGAAAGAAACTGTTCGCAGTCGTTTGGTCACGAACGCAGACTCGAAGGCTCTTGGCAAAAGAAGGATTTAGTTTTAATAAACATCTTTAACTCGAGATTTTCTTTTCATAAGTTTTCCAGCAGAATATCTTAAGTTACCAAGATGAATGTACTACTAAGCACCGTTATATTTTTAAAATTTACAGAGAAGCAAGATATAACGATGTAGGCCGTGGCTGAGTCAGCTCGCATGTGGAAAGTTATTAGTTTCCAGCAATAAAGCTACGGCAATAACTCACGTGAGTGTTATCCATATTATTTACTATATATTCCGGTTATACTCACGGGTGTATTCGGGAATGCCCGACTAGTTTCGGACTCGATCGGAGCCCTTATTCATGAGCTGGTTACGCGGCAGAGTTCGGCTCGCGACTCTGCCGCGTAACCAGCTCATGAATAAGGGCTCCGATCGAGTCCGAAACTAGTCGGGCATTCCCGAATACACCCGTGAGTATAACCGGAATATATAGTAAATAATAACTCACGTGCTGATCAAGGATATATTCTGTAGTGATGTGTCTAGATAGCTACCTAACGTCCTATTTCTTTTTGCCTTTATAACTGAAAAAGTTAAAAGTACGGAAGATTTCGTAATTGTAAATTAACTAGTTTTTAAAAGTATTACGTGTTGGTACTGTACCTGAGATCTTGGATATGAGCCTGTTGCACCATGTCAATTGAAACGTACCTGCAAAAAACAAAACATAATCAGCAATGAAACATCGCACACGCATAATAAACAGCGTATGAATTACCTTCCGTGTTCCGCATTAAAAAAAACGTTGCAAGAGATAACTTACAAGTCAAGTAAGTGGGTGAGTACATCTTAAAATATCATGAACATACCTCCAAAAAGTTTATTCATTTAGAGTCCCTTATCGTATGACCGGGAGTTGATACAATTACATCAAGTATAACAGGAAAATTCTTGTCATAACATATTGATATCCGGACGTAATTGCACACCGAATGAAGAGGTTAATTAGTTTATTATTACCTAGCGACCCAGCCTTGTTTCAGTGCAGCGATGCAGACTGATGTTGATTCATGGATTAATTAATATTTATATAGTATAGCTGGACGACAAAATTAAATGAATAACCCTTAAAAAATGTCCCATACGAATAAATGCAAAACTATACTTTACTATGACGCTGACTTAGATATAAGTAAAGAAATAACAAATACAAAATATAAAACGATTTAATACTGGCAATAATGCAACCCCTTCATGTAAAGGGTTAAAAAACGCACGAAGTATCACTTCGTTTAAAAAAAACAAAACCCGTTCTCATCCGAATTAAAAAGAAACTACATCAATTTCGAAACAAGAACAGAGCGAGTAGACAAAGGCAGCATTTCCCGTTGCACCGTGCAGGTTTCATGGCACAGAAGCCAAACGGTGATGCTTGCACCTCAGCGAGTAAATGACACCCATGAGAGCGGCTGACTAATGATACCTGGACGTGTATGTAATTACAGTAAGGAGAAAATGTTGACGGGACGTAAGTCTTATATAAAGATGGGTAAACTGGTAATGACGCGTTGCCGTGTTTATAGAATTACTTATTTATGCACTGTTTGGACTGTATGATTTATATTAGATAAGGTTTTTAATGCATGAGAACCGGCTGTTAAAAATCTTAATGAAAACTGTTCTATCATTTGTTTTAACCTACGAAAATAATAAACTTGATTAATTTATAATTATGCCAAATATCAAAACTCTTTCATTTATAAGACAGGATAACAGAAAAGGCATTTTCTCATAACTTACATTTATCTACAGAGACTACAGATCATATTATAATTTTCTTCTAAACATAAACTCACAAAACAAAGGAATACATTTCGAAACATCTCTACATTATTATCTGGATCCATTTTGTTACGTTCGATGTAATAAGGTAAACAAAGGCAAATAATACTGGAGTGAGTCAAAATGGCCTTATTGCTTAGCGAGATCATACCAATACCGTATTGACCTTACTCAGGCAATCTCCGTAGGAAGTCACGCAGAAATTGTAGAGGCGCATTGTTTGTCTTCTAGGACAGTGGCACGCAATCTTTTTCTTGAGTCTATAGTATCAGTAACAGGGGTCGTGAACATTTTATTTAGAAGGATTATTCAACTAGCAACACTTTCAAACTAAATTCTATGTCGAACGTTGTCATGTAAATTTTTGTGTGCAAAATTGCATCAATCGTAGAAAACAATTCGCTCCTTATGTCCAACGTTTATTTGTAGTAAAAGGGTTGGCCAGAGGCGCGCAATCTTTTTCTTTACCTAACAAAGTAACAGGGGCCGTGAACATTGGATTTAGCAGTACATTACACTAGCTACAGCTACAAACTTTCAAACTATTATGAGTTCGATCGCGCACGCGTCGTACGCTTCTTATAATTTATCAAACTTGTTGAAGAATGAAGAGCGGTAGGTGGTATTCCACAGGTTGAGATTCACGGTCTAGGCCGGCAGTTAAAGACTTCTGGTACTATACATCAACGTCAATTTGTTAAACAGATTGCATCTCGACATTTATGGCACATTTTATCGAATAAAAAATATAAACGAGAAGCGAAAATAACCAAATACCTAAATGACCAGACTGGTTAGCAAGGTCGTAAGTTGGGTGCCTACTTGTAGCGTTATTGACACACAATTCAATCTTTAGTTTGGAGATTTAGCAGGAATATCTACGCGTTATACATAG
The DNA here is from genome assembly GCA_946251915.1 of Abrostola triplasia. NCBI lineage: Eukaryota > Metazoa > Arthropoda > Insecta > Lepidoptera > Noctuidae > Abrostola > Abrostola triplasia. The sequence goes on from OX276433.1 coordinate 8,869,012, forward strand.
CTACTGCTAGCCATCAAGAATAAAAATGTTTATTATCTCTTTACTACACAATGCATGCCACACAACGTCAAAAGGTGTCGCGGTAGGCCCAGAAGAAGATGGCGGGACGAGCTTGACTGCTTTAAAGAGAAATGGTCTATTGCATCTCATGACCGAAAGGAATGGAGGACGGAAAGGGAGGCCTTTGTCCTACAGTGGAACGTTCATGGCTAAAATAGTAATAATAATACCGCTTTGCTCTAAAGGTCACAAAAATAATATTCTATCTGTACAAGGTCAAATATGATAGTTTTTATAATCAATATCAAATTGTTATCTTGCGGTTAGAACATAATCTTTGTTTGAGCATTAACTATCACATTACAGCGATATAAAAATAACAAATAAATTAGTTTTATCTACTCGTCTGATACAGCTGTTCTTAGAATTACTGTGTATTAGATTACAAGTTTTGTTACCGAACTATTCGTAGTCAGATAAAATAACGTTATGATTGTTTGTTTTGGCCTAAAAGGTCAAAGAAGTTAATTGTGAGCTATTTATATAGGAGTACTTAATAGGCATTTAATCAGTTTACGAAAGTGGAGATTTGGTGTAAGCATTTGATACATAGAGGGTCTCATATTTAGTCTCTGGAGGGTGATTTGCCCATTAGGAGTAAGATGGTCCGTATATCTACGAATAAATATCACATATTTACTGTGCTGTTACATACTTACGTATTTTAATTTTATGATAACCACCTGCAATCCCGGTTTTGCTGTGCATCACAAGTCCCATGTAATAGGTGGCTAAACTAATGCCACTTCACTTCACTTCTGATATTCCATGGCAGTCCTGTCTATCAAAATGAGTGTCTAGTAACGGTTCGATCTCTTGTCAATCAAGACAATGTCTGTGTAACGTTGCGAATAATATATTTTCACATTTATCATTATCGTCATACATAAATAATATAACAAACATTACGCAAAGAATTTACGCAATAGTTTTATTGATGGCGATCACGACTAGTTGAAAACCTTTTACAGTTATTGTAGCTTTGTTTCATAACAAAACAATAAATAATACGAGACGATACTATGTACGTGCTGGTTTTCATACACTTCTATCACAGGACTCTATTTTGATCATAGATGAAAACATTCGCGAAGATTTTCTCTTGGATCGTTAGGCGAATATGATATTAGCTTCCAAAATATCGTTGTTATTACTGACGTAATAATATCTGAGTAGTCTTTTGTTATATCTGTGAGCAGACTACACAATATTTTTTCGCCATTGGCAATCGTACTATGTCAAACAACTTTTTTGTTATATTACTTATTTAGCTCAGGGTGCAAGATGGTAACGAAATGGTTTTATTAGTCAGCTGCAAAGTACTTCGCTGTTTGCTGATTCGTAATAACTATTTGATTCCTCTCGGTAATTTTCGTGAAAGCTCGACCGCACGGACCCGTACCGATTCTGATCATTTTCCGGCCATTTTCCCATAGCCGCAAGCGGACCGTGCGCCGTACTACCGCAAAATGGATAAGCAGGCCTACCCGATTGGCTATCAACGCAGTGGCCGATGTAAAATCGAGTTCATGCTTCGGTTAATTGCCGACGACAATCGTGTCATATTGGAAAGTGACGGTAGGACTGTCTGTATATTATAATTTAGCTTGTAATACACTGCAGGGAAAATGTTTGTTTACAGCGTAAACAAATGCAGAGCAAAAAACGTTATGTCTACCGCTACGGTAAGTATTGTGTATTAGAATAAGTTAGAAGGCAAATATGTACAACTTTGATAAGTCATTAAACACCAATAGACAAGTACCTACTTAAGTACGTATTATATAGATATATACCTACTTAGGTATCTATTTGCTATACCTGATCATATAACCTTGTGCTTAAAAGTTGGTTGTTAAACTCCGGGTCATGTTTATGCACGGCTGAATTAAATTACGTGAGGAATTGACAACGAACGCAAGTCTTACATAGGCACTCTATATTTATTTACATTTGTGGGTATTTGTAATATTAAAAAAGAAAAACAGTGTCTCAAACCAAGTGGTGATCAGCTGTGGGAACAACCCAAAGATTTACAGTTACAAGATTCTATCGGCCTTCCGATATTTGATTTGCATGAGAATCGATACAGTAGATGAGTAACCGTTAGCGAAGAAAGCCATCCACAAACCACATATCTAATTAAAATAAAACAACTATTGAATTCTCGTTAAAAACCTATTAATTGCGTGTCTTCCATTTTCAAATTCCAGTTTGGGTCTCATCTAATTACGATATCCATTTGTCCACTGTTTAGTCGAGGCGGGCTGGTCGGATCATAAATAACAGAATCCATTTGCCTCCCATGGTACACTTGAACGTTCAGATACACAAAGCATTAATAATATGCCGATAAGTATTGAGCACGCGGCCTTGAAACTGCAACTAACGATGCCAACATGACGTACGACTGAAGCCAGTTATAACATTGCTTCAAAGTATTAAGGATATTAAATAAGAGTATTTTACGACACAGATGCTGTTTAGTTTCATCGGGATTTTGAATGGTCAACTGCAAGACTTCAATACCTAATTATCACCTACGAATATTGGATATTTTACCATGATATTAAACGTAATATAACATTAATTAAATCGTCTCAATCAAGACTGGTCTGAGTACAATAAAGTAAGTTGTACGAACGTGCCAGTGCATATTAAACATCGCAGTCCCTTCGCTAAAAGCACTGCAGTACTTATAACATAATAGCGTGTCCTTAATTGTCTCATTGATTGAAAAGTTGCGTCATCCTTCACTAATGGTCAATGGTCCATTAGGGTCCAGCACTAGCGGCGCGCGATTCTGATGGCACGACAATCGATAGAATCGATTTGCAATCGAGTCTTAAACTTTTACCAACATACTACATTAACAGTCGCTTTAGGTTGATTAGATGCGAACGAAGTGATTGCTACCTAATGTTTACAACGTAATTACTGAGACTTACCGATTTATTGAGATAAAAACGACTCAACTATCTTTTTTTTTGTCTAAATCGATGTTTTGTTTGTTTCGCGTCGACTCAATGTTTTACTGAGATCAATATTACACTACCATAATTACATTAATACGACTTTTAACTACATAGTAATAGAACTTGGTATTATGGGACTTGACTCAATTATTCCTCAGAGTCATCCCACATATCAGAGTCCGGTTATTAAAACTAATTTATTAAATTTGCCAAGTCCTATGTGAAATAACAAAATAAAAAGTTGATATTTCAATTAATAAACATCTCGCCATGGTGCATAACGTTTGCTTCACTATGCAAACTTGCAAGAACTGCAATACTAAATGCATGACTGTTGTAAATGTGTACACGCCCTTACAAGTTATTTATTGTAAGAGAATTGATTAGATCTATTACCAAGTATTAACGGTAACAGGTGGGATATAATGAACGATTTGGTTCGCCCACTTACTTATCAATACGACTGATACAATATTATTATTTTGCATAATTACTTCGTAAACTAGGCTAACTTAAAGCTATGTCAAACTGTATTTTGGCATTATAAGACAAACATACGCCAAATATAAAAAAAATACTGAAATCCTACATAATATTTTACGTTTAACAAATGTTAATTAATGAACAATTTCGAATTAAATCTGTTAATACCATCTATGCATTCACTTTAAATCAATTAATCCCAATTTATCTTCAAAGTTAAAATATTTAATTAAGAATGAACTTTACAATCCAATCAGCTTATTCACAATCTTTATAATACTGTACTTACACATTTCGTGAATCAATTACGGTGCATAACAAATTGCTTATTTGTGCAGCCCAATTAAAATACTGCAAGATAGATTAGGAGACAGATTACGCACGCTTTCTCTCGAGAAAACCTACATTCTTCGGATAATGCGGTAATAAAAATGCCAATGTACCGCGGATTATGAAACTGGGTACCAATCCTGTTTGGACATAAAAGGGTTTGGTTGCGCAACAGCAACCTGTTGTGCTCCCACGCGACGGTTTCGTAACACACCTTTCAACTATTAGCAATTCTATGAGGCACCTACGGGACCTACATTGACAGATGTCTTAATACTCGATAAATGGATAGTCCTTGCAGTATGCAGGCACTTGGCTTGCTGGATTCCTCGGTTATTACGAAATGCGCTTGGAATATCTAAGCTTAGTCGCGGGTTTGAGTCGCCGTGCCTCACGAGTTTAAAGCGTCCGTGGTTTATGCGATTTAATCAAACTAACGAGGTTAAGCTTTAGGTATACAAGTACCTTCTATTACTGATTTAGGTAAGTCAAACAAGTTTGTACAAATGGACAAAATATAACCTTAGCTTTCATTATTTAAAACAGTTCAATATTTTGATGATAGCTTCTCGCCATATAGACAAATGCAGCAACTTACACTGATTATAATATTTACACTTACTACGCTCTACTTTCACGACAAAGCTAATAAGATGTCACTCATCCAACCTTTAGGTTAAATTAACATCAACATAGAACAAATCTTTGATGGATTGCGAAAAAGATATTAAGCCAAGAAATAAAAAATCTTGTATACTGGAGTTGATATTACTGCGAAGGAACAGCATAGCAATCAATATCCCTTTGTCAGCAGGTGCAAGGCAGTCAGCTGATTAGTCTCACACATGCGCCTTACATTATCCGTTAACAGGAGTTTCATATAATACATTATAGTTGGTAAAGCTAGCTTATCTGCAGACTAATAATTTATGGCAGCGAATCGCCGGTGTCTATGAGGCTATTACATTATGGTGGGCTACGAGATTTCTAATATCCTATCGAGGAATATTTTTAGATATTGTAAGCAGGATATTATCGCTATTGATTATGACTTTGTTGTTATACATGTACCTCGTATACCAACATTAACAATATTGAGCCTAACCTGGCTGTATCGGACAGTGTGCCGTATGTATCAAGACAAGTTTATATGTTAGTAACTACAAAACGTCCATGAAATTCATATTCTAAAGATAAAACGAAAATGTACTCAAAAGCGTTCTACGGGTATCTACCAAAACCCAGTAAATCTATATAAACACGCACTTGGATGTAGATAATTACTATAATTTGCATATGATTGTTTACTAAACGATAGTCGCGCATATCAGCTTATCTCATAATTCGTAATTTTGAGAATGAACACAACAAACAGAAGTAACTCACTCTCGTGAGTATAACGTGTGTTTTCCTTGGCGAGTACCGGTTTGAGAGAAAGAAAGAACTCAAAGTTCCCGTGATTATGAATCACTATAGTATTACTAAATGGATCGCAGACAGAAGGTTAACTATTACGCAAGCCTATAACGCGATTTGAGGGCGTAAACGAAACTTATCGTTCTATGTGATATTTGCAGCATCAGCATCATCAGCCTATCTCAGTCCACTGCTGGACATAGGCCTCTCCCATGGCACGCCACGGAACTCGATCTCCCGCCATCCGCTTCCTAGCCCTGCCAGCCATTTTGCTTATATCGTCACCCCACCAGCTGGAGGACGTCCTACACAGTACCTACACTAAGTTTACCAAGTCGTGGTCTCCACTCCAGAACACGTTTTCCCAACGGTTGACCACAACATAATCTGAGTTCAATAATTTTCAGTCTATCGGAATGATTGACTAGTGTTTAACATTCATCAGTATAGAATTCTTTTTCGCATATACTATAATGGTTTACCTGAATGGAACTTCTGAACATAACGCTTTGTATTGACAAAGCGATCACATCAGGTGATATGACTGTATGTTGAGAGAACGGTCAAGTGCGAGTGGATCACGGCGTGACCTTTCATTCAATGTCAAGTTTTAAATAATAACATAGTTGCCATTCGCAACTAATGTCATTACGCTTCGTTAATCTTGTTTGCAATTAAGTGCATTCACTTTTGACCTATACCAGTTACTTAGGGTTACCAAATCATATTTTTTTAGAATAGAATATTTATTTAAATACAATAGGTAAAATACATCATAAATCTTGAAATAACATAGGCAATGGAATGGTACGTGCCTGTACTAGGTTAAACCTGCATCACAGGTATAATCAAAGAATGTTTTAATAATTAGAATAAACATACATATAACGTAAATATATAAATTCCATTGTAACAACTCATGTGCACTTCGATACATAACATAAACACCGTCAATTAGTTACCTATCGCGTCTTCCTCATTTATAACAACACAATCAATATAATTTTCCTTGCACGTTTTCCTCGTCTAATTAAATATGAATGCAGACCGAACCGTAAATGTATGGTAACACATGTATTTATTTATTTATTAGAACCGTTATGGACTTCGATGAGTTCAGCAGAGCTCGGGCTCGCCCCTATTACATATTACCTATAACATAAAATCACGCTTGTTTTCCCCGAAGAGGTAGGCAGAGGTGCACATTTTAGTAAAACCACATTTTGCCACTTATGTTAAAGGACACAATGTAATAGTGTGCGAGCATATTTCCATCAACCGGGCACAAATCCAGATTCCGTGATGCTACTGAAGATTTACTAATAGAAAAACCCAATAAGACTTTGCCCGACCCATGATACGAAGCCAGGAGTTTATGCTCAGCAGTCACGCTTAACAACCCCTAGACCAACAAGGCAACCTATAACATGGTTGCCGAAATTTTCGCATAGATACTACACACCTTTACTTATACATACCACTTCGGAGAATTATATTAATTATTTTTTTATGGAAATCCGTGGTCGCTGCCGTCTCTGTGAAACCAGCGTAAATTTATGTATATATTTTTTATGTTAAATTGAAAGTCCTCTGCCGTCCCATCAGCCAGTGCGTGTAGGCCGTTAGTGAGGACATCCGCCACCCACAGTCGAGTCCTGTTACTTGGCTAATCGGGCACGACAACCTGCTAACTGTAGGGTTGGCGTTCGTTACGTTTTATGACGCTGCTACAACTGTATATGCATACACACTTTCTAATATGCTGACATAATTAGTGCAGCCGGTGCTTAGTCTATACTAAGTCGTTGCTTAGAGTTAGGCTCGCAATTACTTGTTAAAGCGTAGGTCTAAATTATTTTTAGATCACTACGTTTTTTAGAGTTAATATTGGGAGGGTACATAAATAATGCTCATAATGCACAAAGTTTAGAAGAAATTCCTAGTTTGAAGTAATAACTATATATGTATAATTGTATATAACTCAGTTTACTGCATCAAGTACAAACAGCCAATGAGTTAAACTGAATGACGACTAAGTAACTAAATCAATTACTTTGCACCAAAATTGATTATCTGTGCAAAACAAACAATAGCGTGACATTAAATCCAGTAGGATCTAACTTTAGTAGAATCTAGTTTTTGCGGTAACAGCACGGGGTGAATGACCGGTTGTTGATCAAGATAATTATGGATTTTGCCAGAAAATGTAGTGCCTAACTTTATGCCAATTAGTTTAAAGCTCTTTAAATAGGATACAAAGTTAGATTTAAATGGGATATAGTTAGTACCAAACTAACTTACAAGTTTAGAATACAATAATGAGTATACATTGCAATCAATGGTAAAAATATGGTAGGAATAATGCCTGTAGGTGTAGGTGACTTTTTTTTGTTTCAGTTTCAAACAAAATCAATTTGAATTATGCAGAAAGCTTTAATAAAAAAAGTTAAAATTCAAAATCTAATTTCACCCGGAAAATTGTAAAATATTTCACGCGCCGCACCTAATTTAAATATAAATTAGTTATCAGTTTTAATAACCTAATTAGAGACACAATTTTGAATTTACAGTTAGCTATTTTAGAGGACATTTTTATACTCTCTGTTGTACCTATAGTAGATGGAATGCAAACAAAAAATAATGTGTTTGTTCACAGACAGATAATAACAAAGTATCAGCCATTTAACATAAACGGTGACTCGCTAATATCCTTTAACGAGTACTTACAAATAAAGAGCTTAGTTTATTTTAGCATACATTTCCAATTAACACTACGTCCGTTTTGACCGACATACGGACACTCAGCTGTGTAAAACTCCTTGTTCTTACATCACACTAATATTATAAAGGCGAAAGTTTGTGAGTGTGTTTGTATGTTTGTTACCTCTTCACGCTCAAACGGCTTGACCGATTTTGATGAAATTTCATATGTAGGTAGCTAACACTCTGGATTAACACATAGGCTAGACTTTTTATCCCGAAAAAATGTAGCGGGTAACACCGCGGGGCGCAGCTAGTTAACCAATAGATGTGAAAAATGGTGATTTCTAAATACACCTTGGTTACTGGAAGATGTTTTATTGTTGATTGAGCATCATATTTTTTGACGAATTGACGGCTGCGTTAAGATTGCGGGTTCGATTCCCGCATGGGACAAAAAAATTGTGCGATCCGCAGATGTTTATCCCGAGTCTGGGCGTTTGTGTAAGTGATTAGGTACTTATATTTGTGAAAACTTGCCCACGGAACCACGGTACAGGAGAAATTCTTAGTGTAGGTCAACGTTTAATTTTTTTTTAAATAGACTTAGGTAACATAAGAAAACATTAACACTTTCTCGGGTCAGATTTAATGTTTTAAGTTATGCTTTTTTTACATTTGTGTTGTGATAATAAGATAGTCATTAGGCTGTAATGTGTTGTAATCACTTTGACGTCGTTTGTTGTAACGTTACAACTTACGATAGTACAGTGACGGCCATAAATCCTGCGCACATTAACTTGACGTAAGCTCACAATATCTTTAGACAACTTAATATTTAAAACATAAGCATTTTTAAATTGATAAAGGAAACATACGAGCGGGACTCGAACCCGCGACATTCGCCGTACCGTGGCGTCGCTCTGCCAACTGAGTCACCGTGTCACTGCTCACATCCATCAAATTTCAAGATTCCTTTTTTTTAAGCATTTTATCAAGAATCAACTTTGGATGCGTAAGCGAGAAAATTTCATAGAACGAGGTCAAGAAATTATCATGACATTAATCATGAGTTTGAAAAACCCGTGTAGATAAGGAACATATCAATAGTAAAATACTGGAGTGTTCGCACGAACAATAATTATTAATAATGACAGCATAATAGAATATATTGACCGTGTATGGTGAAACCATTTTTTGCAGCAATTTTATATTGTAACATGACATCATTCATTCAAGGTCTTTGTAGTATTATATAATCTTCGTGCATTGTGTATACAAGTCTAATATTTGCACATCACAAGTTAGCAGAGGGTTATACAACCTACATATAGGAACTCGCATGTTTGAAAAACGTTAAGATATTATAATATTGACCTAAACGGAGATGGCGAGATGAGATGGACTTCTTTATGGAGGACTGGTCAGTAACAGCCCTTGACAGGGACGAATGGAAGGAGGCCTTTGCACTGCAGTGGGACATTACAGGCTCTTAAAAAAAAAAAATATTATTGTTTGATCATAGACCAATGTAAAACAAGTGCAAAAGATAAAATAAACGATCCTCGCAAAATAAGCGTGTTAATTGCTTTCAATATATGCATAACTTTATTATATGCAGGCGCAGTTATTTGTAAAGGGATACAAAATCCTTTAGCAAAAACACAACTAATACAAACTTAATAATGGATGTCAAAACAAAACACCACATTGACAACTCTAGTCTCATAATGCAGTGTATTGAATTAGGTAACATAAAGAACAAACATACAATATCGTATTAGATAATATGAGTCATTAAGTAGACAACGCCGGTGAATCGGTGTCAAATGATAATGAGCAACGTTACACACGAAAGTGCGAGTGACTTGAGAATACATATTCATAGGCTGCTAGATTTGTTGACGGTCCAGTTCCACATGCCGTTTTTAAATCAATAGAAAAAAAAGCAACCAGGTCTGTTGCCTAGAGAATTAGACCACTGATTTATACTTGCTAAATAAAGGAGTACCTATGCCAGACTATTCTGGCTACGATTAGCAAGAGAAAGAAGATAAGTTTTGACCTTATTTACAGGTCACATTCTTGGATCTCGACTCTTTATGGCAGTCAATCTGGTGAGCTTTTCTCTTCTCGGCATCATTTCCACCTATGAATATGAATTTAGAACATGTTTGCCGAGGTCAATGTCCAAGTCAAATCCTTTACTAGCATAGTAGTATAGTGACATTCTAAATGATCAGGTAAATAACAGTAGGTACATACCTACTGTCAATATAATTACGTACCTATATATACAAACTGCTGTGAATTTACCATGTGTGTGATATAATATATATATTTTTTAAATAGATGTAACCAAAACTCTACGTTTTATTGGTAAGTTCAAAGTCTCTGTTTAATATACGAATCTACATTTGTATTGGAGAGATTTGATCCCGATAATTGACCCAACCGATTGGTGCTATAAAATGATAGGAGACTTTATGTACCTATTCATGTCAGCTCCAATAATCTTTACCAAACGATACACGTTTTCAAATCTTTACAATAGAAAAAGGTTTCGTTTCTATTAATAATAATTTAATCTAGTTATTATCATATTATTTATACGCTCCTTATCTTAAAGAAGTCATTAATGACTCCTTCATAAAATGTAAGATTCGAGAAATATTCAGAAGAATTGTGGATTTTCTTTTGTTGTCATACCATTCTCCTATATATCTCAAAGTCAAGCATATCCTTTACTATTTACACTCTACATATGCAACGGATATTTCTATAACGTAAGTATAGTATAATACATCAGGAGCCGGGGTGTGCATCTCGCAATAGAAATCCGGTGCCATCGCCGCATCGTTTCTAATTATAATATTTAATCTAATATCAATCACGGCGTACGTTATCTTCTAACGACGCGGACGGCAATTACTTCTCCACGTCAGTTCGATGAACAGATATCACGTTATATCTGTTTACGACAGTGGTGTAAGTTGTAAGCGTGAATCGTAAAGTTTATTGACTATTAACGTTGAGTGATGCGCAAGGAAAGCGTTGACTGCGGTGTAGCATTTTTAAAGTCAATACAATATTTTATGTTAATCATATAGCGACAGAGCTCAATACCACATTTTCATAAGCGTGATTATTAAAAGACAACATTTTCAAATTAAATTGTGTTCTATAGAGAACGAGCTTCGAAATCTTTTGTTTTCCACTATAATATTCTACAAACTCACTGCTAATAATAAAGCTGGCCAGCATTCTGCAAAGCGGACACATTCATTCTAACATAATATGGATATTGGACGCTAATGCACATGAAAATTGCGTAGTCAAAACCGTGAGACTAGTTGCACAGCTATGTTCTCCTGGTACTATAAATACAGAACAACACGGTCCCTTTGACCTGTCAGACTCATAACTGCACTATATTATTGAGTGAAAGCGGCTTTCACGACGGAAGCGTACACAAACGGACAAACAAAAGGCACGAGTCTTTTATTCACACTGACCCCGGCTATCTAGGCACAATACAATGCATGTATGAGAAAATTGGAACATGACAATGCAACGAATAAGGTCCAACCACGGGCCGAAGTGTACAACTTTACTGGTCAAATGGTAGAGCTACCGAAATATTCGGCTTTGAAGAGGGAGAATAAATAAATGGTAAATCTTAAAAAAAGACTATATCAACTATTTATATCATAGTTCAAATGACCCAACTATACAGCAGTTGGCTGTGTTGATGACCTTGGCACGGTAAACTTGGTAGCAATTTCGGCGTAAAAAGTAAGACTACAGCCAAGATAAATAATAAAGTTGCTTTCGCATTTTAATAAGTTATGTCTTCCAAGATTGAGGCGTAAATAAAGTCAGATTTAGTACTTCTGTAGATCCTGGAATTTTTATAGTATAACATTGCATACCGCTTTGCATCTTAGACTTGGTTATAAAAGCGTATTTGAATTAATTGCTGACTAAACTTTCACAAGGTTATAGAAAACTAGAGATCCATTCGGATGTCAGTTATAAAATTAAGCATTGATCTTTATGAGTGCTCTCAGTGATATATAAACCGATTAAATATAAAGAAACCAGTCTGTGGTATCCTAGTATCATGTAATGAGGATCTATTGAATTGGAATAAAGGTTCCTCTATATTGCTTCCTACACTAAATTTGTGGTAAGAACGCATTTATATAAATAACTCCATGATTTGTATTTGATTTGTGCACCAGTTGCTCTATAAGTTGCTCTATCTAATGCTTGTAACACACAATAATAATAGGTAATAGGTAATTTACAGGCCTTCCATATTTGTACAAGATCAGTTTTCTCAGTAATTAAGAAGTACATAAGAGCAGCATTAAAAGCATAATATGTTATTGTCAATTGATAATATAATCAATTAAAATTTTCTTGCCAAAATAATACTAAAATTATTACCACATTGTTTTTATTTCTAATCGTCTGTGTCTCATCAGGTATCATCGTCCTTGTAGGCTATAGGATAGGCATAGTCTATATTACTATTCCGCACGTGTTTTGGTTAATGAATGAGAGCGACAAACCACTCATTCATAAGAGTTCGTTCAGCGTTCATTCATAATATTACTTCATCATAGAGCAACACGTAAACAATTAAAATTACTGGCATAAAACAAAATGATTTAATTACCGGTGTCCGTTCGAGCATCGTGGGATGTTAATGAAGTTATTGTTTGACCATTGAAATGGAGGTGGATTAATCTGTGGGTTTGTTGGCAGTTGGCACACAAAACTAAACCACACAGCCATTGGTACATGACTCATAGGCATTTACAATCTATTCTTCTTTTGGTGAGCGATAAAAAAAGCAATTTGTAACACAATCGAATGACTGTAATGAAAGGTTTTTGTATTTTCGTGTAAATCTGGTAAAAAGTTGCCTTTGTGGAAAAATAATGAATTGAATTGAATTAGGTGATGTTTTGCCTTTGTAATATTTGTCTCTTCTTTTTTAATAACGTATTAAGATGCCGAAATCTTTATATTATAATTTAACGCCGAACTAGTACGTGACTTCAGTTTCAATTCGATTTTCGTAAATGATCACGGGTCATAATATGTGGAAGTTATGTAGTAATTAGTTACAAAACATTATTATTGTTATTATAAAATATAAAGCGATGTCAAACGCGACATATTTTCGATATACCCAACAGCATTTACAATCGAAAGGTAATATCCAGAATTGTATTTTCAATGCAAATAATTCACAGTACTTTTATAGATTTCAGTGAAATGCAACAAAACCACTGGTTTTGTTATCAGAGCACGTACAGTTGTTGCGAGTGTATCGGATTAAGTAGCGAATTAGCGATGTTCTGATTATAATCGATTGCAAACTTGACAGCTACCGACTCGCTTCGATTAATTAATCGAATAATTAACATATTTTGTGAGCCATAAGCGAAGCTACATGATGGACTATTTACCAGTGAAAACAAATTTAAAATATTAATTTTGGAGACCAGGAGCTGATTATTTTATGTCATATATTATTTAAATGTGAGGTACTAAAAATTACATTTACACGTATTTAGAGTTGAATTATTGTATGTTTCTATTTTACGATTCGAACGTTACTCGATTATCGATCGGACTCATTCACCCCTACAAATGGTGCATTACTAATACTCGGAATGGTAACTGCGTTTGCTTGCACACTGGATTCGGTTCTACCAACAGTAATTACGGACGACCCTAATTGACCCCGTTCACACGTACACACCGTTACTATTAGTATAAGCTTGTTACATTCTGCGGGTTTACTTTGCATATGTGTATGCTGGTTTCGCAATACTGTAAATTGTTTAAATAATTAGAACATTCAATTATCAGTAAAGCTAAATTAGGAAAGAACGACCCACTTGGCGCAGTAGTGAATTTTTATCTGTGTTGACAGCTAGTTTCATTTTGAGTGATGTAATGAGTGTTTTTTTGTTTATTTCCAGCTAATAATAGAAATACAAGGAAATGGTGAAATACGAGTATTTTTGAAGAATATATAAAGCAAATTGATTAATCCCTACTAATATTGTAAATGCGAAAATTTGTAAGTATGGATGGATGTTTGTTAATCTTTCACGTAAAAACTACTAAATGTATTTTAATGAAATTTCATATTGAGGTAGCTGACACCCTGAGTAGGCCACATAGGCTACTTTTTTCCCAAAAAAAATGTAGCGGGAAACACCGCGGGGCGCAGCTAGTAGGTAATAATGTAAACTTTATCTACGCTATAGTAGTCAAGATTCTCAAGACATTTCTGCATTGTTCAAGTAGAATAACTAGTGTTAATTTAAATCGCTTTATTGAGTCGGTATGTGAGATCTATATGTAATCATATCATGGACTATATCGTGCAAATAATGACTGAGTTACGAAGTGATGTTTTAAAAGTCACGGCCGCACACAAGGCCAATGATTACATGTCATTCATAGTCCACACTCCACACCATTGACGAGTGCATGCTTGGCGCATTACAAATAATAAACACACAAGGATCATAACAATATTGACTGTGAACATTTTTTAAATTAATCAATACGTCTAGGAGTAGTACGAATGAGTTTAAATACTGCGAACGGTACTATTTTGGAAATTGCACGGTAGAACAAATTGGTTTTATACACCAAGCAAAGAAAACATTTCCTAAATTGAAAAAACTGCTAGAAACTTAGGTTAATAGTTCAATGACCGACAGTTTAACAACATTGAATCCCTTATAAATATTTATCAAATATACTTAGAAACAAGAAGACCATCATAATCTGTTATACGACACGTTCACCGAAAGTAAAGAAACTCATCATAAGGATACATTGGATCTTGCGAAGAGATCAATGTATCTTTGAGCATACATCGCTGATACCACAGGTCAAGCCGATATTAGTGTAATCAACTATTCAAACAAATCCATTCAGTGGGCGTTACGCCGGATTATGATACTAATTGACACGGAATGTAACTCGATAGACGTCATGAAGTGAACACATATGATGACGTAGAAGTTTATGTGCTCAAGTGTGACACACATCGAACTTAACGCATGAATTATAAAACAATGTGAAAATGTAGCTACGAAGTTATAACAACACTTGACGAAAAATCACAGACTGTTTGCTACATCACAATAAGAATTGGTGTCATGTCGAGAATTATATTTAGACACCTGTCAAGAAAATGAATCAACTAAATACCCGGGATAATAAGAGACCTAGCTGTTTACCAATTTCTAAATTATTTTAAAGCGATAAAGCGTTGAATAACTCTCTTGCTTGAGGATTATGAGGCTGGGGGTTGTTCGTTTTATTCGTTGATGAAGTGATTAAATCTCAGTGAATGTGTGATCAACCATTAAAAACATATTGTTGACGCAGATACATAATTATGATAATTATGATTATAGTTATCCTTATAATCCTCAAGCAAAAGGGTTATACTAGCGTGAAAAAATAAGTAATGAAATATTTAATACCTATAAAAGTAAAACCACACTATATTTGTATATTTAAAACAGAATTGCACCATATATTTTTGTTCTATTAGGTTTATTATTACATGTTTACCTAATGTAAATTAAAATAAACATAAACAACATAATCCATAATATAAGGTGCTACAAACGATTGATGAACAGAATAATGGTGCATACAAATTGTGTGGGCTACTTACTTCTAAATATAGTCGGACAGAATATAAATATAATAAAAGTTAAAAAAAAAAATTATTGAAAGAACAATTTGATGCAAGAAAAACAATCAATAACCAACTGTTGATTTGAAGTCAGATAATTTAATGTGAATTATCTTTAATCATTAAAAAACAAGGCATGCTTTATTAATTGCCGCTTGTGGATTTAATGATAAAGACGGTTTTGCTCGAATCATACTAAAAATATGTCATTTTTTTTACACGAATGCAAAAACTGAACTGTAAAGTAAAGTTTTTTGTATAGACAACAAAGTCAGCTTAGTTATGAAGTACCAAGAATTCCTAACACGCATGCGCCACTACTTGTATTTAATAGGGCCCCGCATCTAGATATTTATTACAACATTTAGCAAGCGCGCGCGCATGAAACATGGGCGTGGTCGCGCCGGTGCGCCGAGCCATTTCTCCTAGCTATCCACACATATTAACGACATTATAATGGCACAGCAATCGCGGCAATTACTGCAAACGCCACAAAAACAAACACAATGTTGATTGATTATGTTCTAACAGGATGGTTTGATCAATGACTGGCTTGTGCGTTTAATGAATATCTGCGGTTTCTAATTAATGTTTGACTAATCGACCACCAGTTAATTATAATCATATACTGGTTGTAGCGTGGATGTTTGAAGGAGACTGAAACTCCTCTAAAAACAAAACAGTTTTGTAACAGCATTTATAAATGGCCGAAAGTCATCAGCCAAGTAAGAAAGACTATGTATGTATACTAAAATAGAAACAAAACCCCTCATAGAGTTAGCTGCACCTATCAATCAACGATCTGAAAATAGTCGGCCCGGAAGCGAACCCCGGCCCAAACAGTTAATTGCCGTGACAATAACACTGACGTTCATTATCCTAAATTTGGACCACACCTACCCACTAATGGACGACCACTCGAGATGAGTAAGGTGCTTTAGGATATTCAGATTGAGATACTTAAGGTTATAAGTGGTGGAGTGAATGAAGCAACGATCAAAAATGTTCTTAAGAAACTGAACACAAGATCAAAAATGAACACATGGGTTCAAATCATGGAAATAAATAATACAAGAAAGTTATCTTTATAGGCGTAGCACAGCTGGAATAAAATCACTAGAAAACGTAATATGAGATGGAAAGGATCCAAAAGCTATTCAAGAATTTCCCTCACGTTGGAATAGAGAGAAAGCATTAAGGATACAATATAACGAAACTGAAAGGAGCTTAAAACAAGGACAATGTATTTGACAATGTTTCTCACGTACCTACCTCAGTCCTATCCGTTTCAAACAAACCGTCAGCACTAAAGGTAAAACAAGTTGAATTAGATGTTATACAACTCCATTATCATTACACACAAAGTAAAACATGAGCATTAAAATGCAAAACCAATCTGACAAATTAATGAAGCAAATGATGATGGATTAATAACGTGTAACGAATTACTCATTTATTCGAATCGATGTAAATGTATTAGACATTAAGATGAAACAAGAAGACAGCTAGTGACGGGACACGCGAAGGTTAATAAATACAATCGTTCTGCAAATCGCAAACGAGGACGTGACTAAGTCTGCTACGAACACTATAATAGGCAACTTGGAGATGTAACCACAATAATATTACTATTACTGTTATAATAAATGTGGTATAAACCCGAATAGAGTATGCGCGGAAACGTAAAACGTGGTCAAGATTGGTACCTACAGAAATATTTTTTGTTTGTATTTACCTCATCATATAATTATTATGGATAACGTGACAGATAACGGAATGACAAATCAGTCTCAATCCATAAAATAAATATTAATGTACAAAACCTTGAACATTATGATTTAAAGTCGGTTATAGCACACTGAATTAGCAAAACTGTATTGTTGGCTGTAGACATTGTAATACTGTGCACTTACAAAGAAACGCAATATGTGCAAAGTGCTAATATCTCAGCGATTATTTCAGATCATAAATCCTCTTTGATTTATTCTAAAACGTATTTAGAAAATTAAATTAAACGATACAGGTACCAAGATAATGATTTATATCCTACAAATTACGAGAAAAAAGCGGAGTCACGCTCAGGAGACCACGAACACAATGTTATACCGGCCAATTGTAAATAACAAGTGACAGTGTCGCAATGAAAACAATGTGCCGCATCCACGTAAATTCCAGCAAAATTCAAGTTTCCCTAAATTGAATTACCAAACACACTTGTGGCTGATAAAGTAATGTTTTAAAATTATTTATTGTGCCATATCCAAACATTGGTACATGGATCGTGTATAGCAATAACGTGCAAGTTTAGAGATTTAACAACAGATTGCTAGTTCGTCGCCCACGAACACTCAACTGGCATTATCTGCAGCCATACATCCATAAAATATTAGACACACGAGGACAAAGACAAACGGTGTATGAATCCCTTGTGTCAAAGAAAAAGTGATAAGTACGAATTATGTATGCGGAGATGGCCGGTGTACGGGAAATACGCTTTCTTACACGCCTGAGAACACTTCCTGGAATAAAAAAGAAGGTGAAACCTGATGGTAACTGAGACACATCTGACCGCTTTCCGCCAGACAGCGAGACTCCATGAATCGCGCACTGAATCGCAATTAATTTGATGTTTATATTGACACATACACAGTGCAGTAGCCGTTTTTAAGAATTTTTTATCTTTATGTTGATTAAAAGAAATTCGTAAACAAGTTTCCAATTGAAAAGTGAGAATTTGAATGTCATCAAAAATTATAACAAACGAATCATGATGCTTAATTTATGCTATTGCATTAAATCTGCATAAAATACCAACTGATTTTGGGTATAACTATGTCATTATCATTTAAAAATCAACTTGGATCTAATATCAGAATCTTTTATTAATAAACTTTCATCGTTTGACATTTAGCTGGTTGATCCTAATAATGAAACCAGTAGCGCCAGATTGAACCATGCTTGTTCCTGATGCATAATTCACATTTATAGTGAAAGTTTTTGATCTCGTTCGAGGCCGGGTGTCGGGCATTTGGATTACCAAACAAAGGCAATGACAAAAACAATACCATAGGTACGACAAATTTATATTTGATACTCAATAACTAAAGGTTTTAATTCAATCGTAAATTGGCACAAGTGAAAGTTGCAAAAGGTCACCTGTCAAGTTGCCAATAATATATCTGTTCTTAACAATACCAGTATTTCAAAATATAAAGTTATAAACACAGCAAACGCTTGTTGCATGTCAATTAATTACAGTAGGAGTAACAACAAAACATGACAGATCGATACGGATTGAGCACGTGAACGATTATTCGTTTTCTAGATGACTTTCAGTTGCGAATAAAATATTTCAGCGATTGGGTTGGACGACCGCGCCACGCCGTCGGTTCCGGCGGCTTGGGGGTAACGCACCCCTCAAGTTCACAGTCAACCCCGGGAATAATGGGACGGGACGCGACGCCGGCCGCCCAAGGGTGCAATGCAGTCACACACACAACACAATAATACAACACAACCGAAAGGGATAGAAAATTGCGCAAATTTCGAACTGCTTTTTGATAGAATTCGAAATCAATAATCTTTGATTTCATCACTAGTCATCGATATCTACTGTTATTGATAAAAATCGAGGCTAACGAAGTAATTTCACTAATTGCCTTGAACTTGGCAAACTCTTTTGTAGGCCAACAAATTGTGATGCAGAAATTTGAAATCGATTGCATACCTGTATCCCAGAACGAATTCATCCATAACAAATATGTTTATTTTGATAATCGTTTCTAATCAATGCTTGCAACGGATAATCGCTAATCAACCAATAAATGCTAACATTAGTAATGCCAAGAACACAAGGAAGCTGATAAGGGATACACTAGACATGTATAGTTACACGATCGTTCGATCATACGGCATACAATAGTACGTAGCACTAAACGGAACTGACAGAGTAAATATTAAACGTTACCTCAGGTTAAACAATGATGTGGAGGACGGAGCAAAACCACCTGATATCGAAGTCAGTCGAGGAAATCCATTCTCACGGACGTAGCACTAGTAAGACGAACTCTTGCGGTTTTCACAGTCTTATACTTGAACAAGATCACTAAAGTAAACGTCTTTAATAATTATTATAAACATTAGTATTGCAGGTTAATATTGCACGGAAGTATTGCTGAGCTCTATCGCTGAGGTCGCAGGACCGTTTTCGGGATATCGATCTGATTTTAGGGCGCTGCAGTTGCTACACTGAATGCTTGCACGTATTTTGTTGTGGTTCACTATTAAACATGTTTTTCGGGTAGTGTTTTAGTGTAGTTTGTGTTATTATGTTTGTTTGTGTGTACGATAGGTCGCGATCAGCTGTTGCGCACGGAGCCGGCGGCGTGTGCGAGCGTGCCAGAGTGCCGCGCGCGACTGACTACGGGGCTTCGAGCTCGGGCTTGAGTCGGTCGCTCGGTACCCGGTGTAGGCACCCGCGGCATCTTTACGGCCCGTTACCTACACATGGACGTACTACGAACATATGTAAACAAACAACACGCCTCAAATCTTCTCATGAAGTTGCTTAAGAATGATACCTTAGACAGGTATATGTACGATATTTTATAGCTTTATTATAATGTTGTATTTTGCAAGTAAATTCTTACTCACATTAGGCATAATTTATTGAAATATGTGTTTTGGGAAATACTAATGAATAATAATTATGCTAATTGCGAATAACTACAAAAATAGTACTACAAGAGAAATAAAAACATATACATATTTAGATAATAAAGTCCACCAAATATTTGCCTCGCAACTTATCACTGTATGACTATTTCTTGTAAAAGATAACAACATAAGCACGATTGTACTATTCCTAAAACTGAATGAATTGAAAGCCAGACGAAATACCGGACAAGCAAACCGCCAGAACAAGCTGGTTTAGGGAACAATGCAAACAATGCCCGAATCTCACAAGCTTCCGTGAGCCGGGACGCAATTCGTTGTGTCACTGTAATTGCGTACTCGAGACCGCATTCAAATTAAAGTTGATAAAAAAAGAAACCAGAACTGTTTGTGATAGCAACGACACTAATAACAAACTTCATTAAGACAATCGTGTTGTAACTACGATGCGTGGAATTTCAAAACGAGGCATGTGACAAAACAATCTTACTTCACAGTGATGGAAACATGTGGAGCCACATCCTCTGATATAACATTAGCAATAAACAAAAGCGCCTTATTGTAATGAATAAACAATGGAGACCTCTCCGCGAGGCTATCGATGGGGATAGCTGGGATGCAATACAATGGCTAAGAGCAAACACGGGTAAATATACCGTGCAAAACAAAGAAATTCTCACATTGTTCTAGAATCTAGAATTCTAGACTATCACTCGGGTGGTATTTCAGAACTATTGTGTTTCACAAATACTACATAAGATAGCAGGAATTGTATGACATCGGAAACACTATCGAATAAAAACGCAACTATAACACGTTTTTCTATATCAAACGATAATTCACAAGTCACGAGTGACTTCATGGCTTTATGGATTGCGTCTGTCTGATGTCTCTCATTCAATGGATGTAAAACATCCCTGGTACGGTCCATTCTTTCTGCGGGACGTATATGTTATTGTTACAAGTTGTGTATTGTGCGCGTAGCATCTGCCGGAGTGTCTATTCACCGGCTGACCTTTACCCGTCGTCTTAAACACGTGCGCTTGCAAAATATAGCACTTTAAATACCACGACGCGGACGCTCCGACATTTACTGTTATTAGAAATGTCTTTACCTGAATCGGGCCGATGTGCTCCTTCTAGGTACCTCTAGCTTCACACTTTAACCTTTCCGTAAAACTTCGCATTTGTATACCGTGAATCTTGTGAGAGCTTGTTATAATGCTTAAACTTCATTGCAAATAAATCCAGGGAATAACTTACAAAAACTAAGTGATACACCGTTATAATTAGCTTTACTTGGATAAGATACTAAAACAGTTAAGTTTAAATTACTTTATTCGTCTAATCAAAACAAGAATCTCATTCCCGGTCAGAAAAAGCCCTATTAACAGAACTATCTCAATAAAAACCTTTATCTTCATAAATTAGTATATCGGTACAGAAAAAAAGGGTCGTGACTTATAGTGACGGAAACGTGGGAAAAATGCGTGAGTTCGACGCGGAAGAGCGGGACGGCCATCACGAGCCAGTTTTTATTGATGTTCCGAAAGCAAGGCGTCTACTTAAAGATATTGAGTGCAACAAGCATCTAAATAGAACACTCATGAATAGATGATAATAAATTCCAATGAATTCCGATCAGCACCGATATTCCCACGATGACAGTAACAATAATACTAATTCAAACTTACTTGATACGCTTGAAAACAAATCACATACCTGAAACAATAATTACATAAATCAATACATTGAATTGTTAAAAGTTCTTATTTAAGAATCATAACGCATAACGCTAGCGGCAAACCCATCAACCGTGACTACTATCTTGTACATTAACCTACATCCAAAATATACGAGTACCTAATTCATATTGCGTACTATAACGTAAGAAACGAGTGCACACTGAATCGCCATTACCGTTTCACACAATTCTGTTGAAATCGAAAGTCGTGTTTCTAATTACGACATTTATGACACTTATGATTCGGGAAATAAAAATCACCGCTACTTAGCGAATGTGACGTAATGCTAGATACGGTTGAATGACAGCAGGCTTGTTGGTTTTATAGCTTTGTTGCTTTAGGCGGATGTGCAAAAAACTAAAAGCGCCGAACATGGCCATGCCATTTTGGGTCCTTACGTAATTTTACATTGAAGACAATAGAAACTTCAAGAATTTACGTGTTGCCAACAAAGGAAAACTCACTTTCCTTTGCATAAGAAAGTGATATTATTAAAGTAACATTACTGCAACCAGTCTAGACGGGAAAATTTGCTTTCCGCGTAAGCGACGTCTACGGATGCATACGGATACAAATTAAGTTATTTCTAGTGTTGGCCGAACGTGATCTTAGATTCAAACTAAATAGACTAGTTATATGGAACGAATGTCGTGGGTGCCGTTGTATTTTCAATAAAGTTAGTCTAGACACGGTCTAGACTAGGTCTGGGTGGGTCGTGAGCCCGTGAGATTTTGAGTTTATGACCGCGTCTGAATCAATAGTCTTGTCTGGGGGAATCCTAAAAACTGTAGAACCCTCTGCGGATATAAATTGAGAGTAATTAAAGATTGTAGTGTATATGGTGTCTAGCCTCGCCAGACTAGGTAGTTTCGGAGCGCGGAGGCCATTAGGGGTCCCTCTCTCGCCGCAACGGTATAAAACATGCATCAAGTGCAGTCTAGCTCTACCGAGTTACATTAAAATTGCATAAGTTATATATAACTGCGTAATAGTGCCACAGTTTTCATGTACATGCTGTCTGCATGAATATTACGTTGCTATTGGCAAAGATTTGAGGAAAGTATAATTGACCAAAGTGTGCTTTAAAATTTTAAGATAGGTAGCACACGATACAGCTGGTTTCGCCAAGAGTTTTGGTACTCAATAAAAAAGTTATTTCCTGCCTGCTACACTACAAAAGAAGTATAGAAGAAGAAGATTATTACTGTGCCTTAATAAATATTTAACTTGAACAGAAATTTTAAAGTGTGATGTAGAAATGCCGATACTTTAATTTCATTAGATAATGACAAGTTTTTATTTGAATCAATGGTTCAATTTAGAAGACTAAATTACAATTCCTGGAATTATCAATACTTACGCAAGAAATCTTTTGTTTATCACAGTAATGGACTACCTAAGATAGTTCATTGGAATTGGGCCGATTACGTAACTAGTTTTCTGTAAATAATTATGGTCATTATGGAATATGGTCATAGAAGAGAAGATAACGTTTTTCTAATCTCCTTTATTACTCCAATATTAAACAAAAGGTGCTAGTACACGAGGAATTATTTATGAAGTTGTAAGATATAGTGTACCAACTGATAATGACATTCAAACCGAAGGGCAGTTTGTGGTAAGTGGTCGTGTTCGTAACATAGACATCTGAATGTATCTGAGAGCGGTCAGGGCTTTGTCACAAGCTTGCCTTGATTGGTCTCAGTTTATTACGATTTTCGTTATACATAATGACGTACTAACCGATGAACATGTTTAAAGCTTTGAAGCCTAAGGAACATGATTTTAATTGCCTTTAAGAGCCTTGAAATGTTTGATACTTGATTCGATCTAAATCATAGAGATGTCTGATAAGAATCTCTTGGTTCATGGGAAGTTTAGAGTAGCAAAACAAGGTTCTTGTTAAGAAGTAGACTTCTGCCTGTGCCTTTAAGAGTTATCAGCCACTTTGGTACGTAAAATTTTATAAATATTCAGTTCAGTAATAATCGAAGACTATATTGAATCGAAATCCCCTTTACGCCAATGAAATATGCAAACATTTCCGACGGCATGCATATACAAGAAAATAATTTCAATCTACGATAATGTCTGAGTCACCGCCATGTGTTGATTTCAACTCAGACTCGTGTTACAATAATAACAATAACCTTTCCCTTCGCACTTGCTAAATGAGATTTCCGTTGGAGACGGCAACACTTAATAGGTTCAGAATGAAACTGGTAGATTGCATGTATATGCTGTAAATACAATGACAAAAGATAGCAAAACAACAAAATATTTAAACTTTTAAATGTGTTCTAGAATCTGATTCTCTTAATTCAAATATGTTTTTTTATTTGCATTATGAAAGTGCATAAATTGATTATATTATTTGTATGTGTTAGAACCTCGTAAATGGCTTTCGAAAAGTAGTAAA
Organism: Abrostola triplasia; assembly: GCA_946251915.1. Taxonomy (NCBI): domain Eukaryota; kingdom Metazoa; phylum Arthropoda; class Insecta; order Lepidoptera; family Noctuidae; genus Abrostola; species Abrostola triplasia. The sequence continues at coordinate 8,893,561 of OX276433.1, forward strand.
AAATGAGACGAATATTCTGTCAGTTTTTATTTCTTTATCGCGAAATCATTGGTTGTCTCTGATTAAAAATTCGAGATTTGTCATAGATATTAAGCTGTCTAGAAAGCTACGTAAAACCTGAACTACTTTTTTATAGCTATTTTTAAAAGTAATTCGCCAAATTCATTGCTGCGTCTTTGTACTTCCTATGATTTTTGGACTTACTCTTTAGAAATCGAAAAAGGCCCAGACCTTCTGTGCTAATGTTTCTTACATATTGCTTAAATTAAGCATATTATCTTACTCATTGTTTTGTTTATGGGTAAAATAGTTTACTGCCAAAACAAGTGGTTATTCACTTGTTTTGGCAGTAAACTATTTATATATATAGAGATAAAGAGCGTATAATTACAAGTGAGAGTGTTGGTGCACGCGTACGCGCACGCGCACGCGCATACAAGAGCTGGGTTTGTGGGGCAACTCGCGCACAGGCGCAGTACAGTCGACCGACGCGCCCATTGTGCGCCGTTATTGTGTAATGAATAATTGCATGTAGGTGCGTGTACCTATTTTTTTACAACTGGGTGGCCAATCACTACGCTTTGTCTGTCAAACTGTCACATTGTGTGTAGGTAAAAGAGTTTCCCTATATTCAGTGACCATAGAATGGTTTTGGAAAGTATGGCTGTGCAGTCTGAGAACCGATGGGCGCCACGGGTGGTAAATTAGATATGGTCACTTGGACACTGCTGCTTAATTAGTTTTCTGTTAATGTAGAAATTACTGATTATACACGACAATATATTGGGATATTAATACCTTCAACACGTTTATTATATGTTAAATTAAATGTTATGTGTCAAAGATTCCTTTCATATTTAACGTTAAACATTCTAATTTTAAAATAAGCTTCCACCCGCGTCGATATTTCCCTAAGGTTCAATTTATCGGTACATCAAAAATCATTACAATTCGTTTTTAGTTTTGCTGACGTGAGGTAATAAACAGATAGACATGAGTTACTTTCGCATTAATAACAGTAGTAAACAGTAATGACGATGTATGATGATAACTAGTAAACCACTGCAATGACTACATGTTGTTGCACACTACATCGCGAAATCACCGATTTTAAGCAATTGCTCTAATTAAACACGTAAACTAAGACGTTAGTTTCATAATTTGTAAGAAAAAATGAGCTTCTGGCACACTGAACTAGTTTATAACAATGCCCGAATATTACAATGCAACGATTATGACAGATAGTAAGAAATAACTCACATTTTTGACAAACGACGTGTTTCAATTTTCGACGTAAAATGGGTTGAAACAATTGAAGGAGCTGATTAGGGTTGAACAAAAGATTTGTAAAATTCTTCTTTGAGTAAGGAAAGGCTACTTGCTTCTTGTTATCGAGTATGACTCACGTAATGTGTCTTGAGATTATCAAGGCACAATGTAAGGTTTAGGGCTGGCAAAAATTGCAAATAATTAAACTTAGTGCATCAACATAATGACACAATGTTTTTTTTTCTGGGTTTATTTATTAATTAAATGACTATGAAAGATCGAACAGTAACTTTATAAAAGTTTGGTTTTATACTAGCTTGTATTAAGGTTTCGCTGCTATATCTATACTATTCATATTTCTATACTAAATTGCAAATAATTAAACTTAGTGCATCAACATAATGACAAAATGTTTTTTTTTCTGGGTTTATTTTTTTATTTGATTGACTATGAAAGATCGAACAGTAACTTTATAAAAGTTTGGTTTTATACTAGCTTATATTAAGGTTTCACAGTTATATCTATACTATTCATATTTCTATACTAATATTTTAAAGCTAAAGAGTTTGTTTGGTTGAACCGGCTAACCTCAAAAACTACTGGTTCGATTTGAAAAGGGAACGCTAAGCGGGCGGCAGCTAGTTACGTCACAAATAAACAAAACTGAGGAAATAACTATACTGGAAATAAACTAATGTAAAAACCCAGTAACATATTAATAGAATCAACAGTATATTTGGAAACATGCACTTTAGTAGTAAACTAGAAACTTGACATCTGTCTTTTGGTTTCATACCGACCAAAGATCACTAACCAATCAAGAGTCATTCTAAAATCAGGGCATTCGTGTTACTTCTGTAACTTGTGAGTGAATCTATTTCCGTGGTAAACTCTGATTTGTTGCAAAACGTCGGGTGCTGAGATGCCCAGATGCTCATTGTTCCTCCAAGAACATACTTGACCTACTTGAATTACGTTTTATCTGACTGCCCGAAGATTTATGATACACTTAAAGGTGATGCGCAGGATTTTATTGTGCATCTGTTTGGATATCTAAGATCGGTTTAAGAATTATGCGAGTATTCGATGTTGAAAATCACTTTCGTCTTTTAGTACATTTAAATTGTTATTATAAGTCGGTGTAAGTTCCTAATCTGAATCGGAGGAAATTTAATTTTTCAGATGTAAATGTATAAAAAATGCACTTGGTTAAGAGTAAGTCCGGCAACGAGATGGGTCGACGACATAAGAAAGATTGCGGGGCACCTGGACAAGATTGGCACAGGACCGCGGCGGATGGCACTGTTAAGGGAGGCTTATACCCAGCAGTGGGATATTGAAGGCTGTGGATGATGATGAAGAGGAAATTGTAACATGCAATGAACCTTATAGCATTAGAAGTGTAGGTAATGTTATTGTACGAGAACCACTTTTTAATAAGACATGAGAATTCGTCGCACGGCTCAATTGTCTACATCTACATTCAATAATAAATGAACACGTTAACCTTTACCAGTGAACTTGAATTTATCGGTTTTTGCATACTTCAGCATTGAAATATTGCAACACATGTAAATAATTTACGTTCATTAAGTAATTAATGCGTTGAGAGCGCTAGATGAGAGAAAGATTACATTTCACGTTACGGCTTTCTTTATACAAGTAGAAAATATAACCATAACAACACAATACTGCACTATAAATTTTTAACACTAAATTTATTTACATCAAATGTATTTACACTTCGAGATACTTTAGGTGCAGTATAATATAGTGATAATATCCTATTTCTGTTGATATAATGTTGTTAAACACCTTAGTTTGAATTTATATTCACACACAAGGCAGAATGTGTAGAATCTAAATAAGACTTAAGAACTATCTCTCTGTACTCATGTTTTAAGCAAAATAAATATGGTTTGTTTTGAAAAAAAAAAATCTTATTGTACTTACTCTTAATACGGGCTTGAAAACGTTTTGATTGCGGTACACGTACGTTCTTTCTTTACGTCCGTCAGCGCCTTAATGCCGAGGCTTGCGTCCTATTTAATTGTGTTTCATGATATCATAATAAAGTAGTAGATTAACAAACAGTATTAGTAATGTTGTACTATCCATTATGTAATAACACGCATAGTTTTGACAAAACATCAAAACATTGGCACTACAAGAAATGTTTACGACAGAAGCCGAATGTTTACTGGTAGATGCAGCTTCTTCTAAGTGTGTCGTTCTACACTATTAAACTAACTCGATGTACGTTCAGATGCAGTGAATTATGTTCAGTGACCGTAAATGACGCAACTGGGACCGCGGATGCTAGCGTTACCTTGTGTTATGTGGATAGGAATCTGTGTTGTTAAGTGTTGTACTGACAATCACTTTTATAGTATTATGAACCCATTTAACAATAAGATAATCGTGTTTATGGTATTGTTGTTTTGTGTTCCATGGTAAGAAGTTATCGAGTGATATAATACTTGAACATTACTCTAACAAGAATCTAAGTAATATTCTTAGATATAGAGGGTGAAAATTTGTACAGTTTTACTGAACTAGTATCATATACTCCACGTTGATCAACAGCTGCAATTTGAACATAAAACGACATACAACCATAAGACAGTAGTTATTCATATTAGCAAAAATCTAATGTTACTCGAAAGCGTCTAACTAAACTCATAGATCAGTGAAAAGAGAGATGTTAAAACCCATTAAAACACAGTTTCGTTATAAAACCTAAATAACATACAAACAAGAAAAGAATTAGTCTTTTAAAATCTGGTCACTAGGGTGAACCGTCGCGAATGAAGTGTATAAAGATTATGGCAAGTCTACCTGTACTTGACTTGCGATCCGTTTCACCATACATGGCTGACTTGTGCTGTACTTCCTAGGCATTTCGCAAGGAAGCAACTGTGCCAGTCGGCCGGCTCGCTTCCGGAACTATCTATACCAAACCTTATGACAACCACATAAGTGTCATAACACGTTGTATGTTACATTCAGTGGTATGTACGTATTCGATGTTAGACAATGCCCATTTTTGGTAATAAAACGATTACGCGTGGCGTTTCGTGGTAACCGATAATAAATGTACGGTAGCAGTTACACTTTGTTATTAAGTTGTAAATTGTACGCCTTTTATAATAGTGTTACAATATTGTATGCTTTTATGCAATTATAGCGTGTATAATTTAATATTTATGTTACTTAGATAACATTGTATGAGATAATAGTAGCAATAGTTCAATTAAAGTTAGAATCTATAAATTTGCGCCTGCGCAGAATATTTTTACATAGAAAACGAACACATACTCTGTTTTATTGTCATGTAACTTGTAGTCTAAGATAAGCGTATGTTAAAGATATCGTGAGCTCATAATCTGTGTAATAATAATAAGGAATGATCTAACTACAGCGTAGCCGTGACTATAATTTTACCCCCTGGACTGTTTCTTGTAGTATGTAGTACGATATGATTACGTCACTCATTATTATCTTGAAACATTGGCTGGCAACACGATTAATTATATTCAGTGAGTTGTAAACAATAGTACACACAATTATAAGAAACATTTCCATTTGCAATCTATTCAATCTATCCACCAATTAGAAACCCTTAACTTTACATGACAAAGTGACAATTAAGTGTTTTCTATCGGCCTCAAGAATCAGTGAAGCAGTTACATCGAGCTGGCGCTATCTAAAGCCAAACGAGCGTAAAGAACTTTCAATGGAAAGCTTTGGCCGTGCTTCGGTGAAAACTAGGGACGCGAAGAAAGACTAAAGAATAACCTGGACACTTGGACAGCGAATATGAATAGAAATATAGTCATTAATAAAACGTAAAATTTGTTTGTTTCTGTCATCAATGTTTATGTTCAGTGCGTCTGATTTCTAGGGTAAGAATAGCTGCATGGTTCTAATACTTACCTAATTAAAATTGCTCCAGTTACGTGATTAAGGTAAATTTTGCATGTAATAGTAGTATGCACTAACTACTTATTTAACGACATTCTACACCTATAGTTTTAAGAGTCTAATTAAGATGTATTATACGCAAAGGGATCAACTAAGAACCTATGATACAAGCTGCTACACTTAACGATGGGCAGGGTGTAGGAGAAACGTACCAAGTAATGGATCGGTATTGCAAGAACGAAGAAAAGAACCATGGAAGAGCTATTCAAGATTGTCATGGAGTGAATGAATGAGGATTCTGTAGAACCCGAGGCAGACCTCCAGCGAGGTGGACCGATGATGTTGTTGCTGTACAGGAAAAGTCCTGGATGCAACAGGCCCAAAGAAGGAAACAATGGCGTTTTAGGGAGGAGGCTTATTCCCAGCAGTGGGTCACTTAAAAGCTGATGATGATGAATGAATAAATGTGGCTAAACATTCACACCTTTAACGATAAAGTGCCACTATAAGAAGTGCCAAATATACCTCTACGACTTAATTCGTTGAATGTCATAAATAAACATATCATTAAATGAAATCAGTAAAAACAGAACTTGTTTGACTTGTAAATGTTTTTTTACGTTGTCTTTTGTGTAGTCAGAAATAGATTTTTTAAATAATGGAGCGAATGTTGTGCTTGTGTGAAAATAAAAATAGTAGGTACGTTAGACAGACATGTCACACCTGTTTCCCAGTAAAGTATGCAGAGGCAAGTAAGCCTTCTCTGTTTACGTTGATTTGACAAACCGCATATTCTACGGCTTACATTCCTATAGGTATAAACACGTAAAAAAATATAGACTTTGTCCCTTATTATGACGGCGGCATTTTATTAATTTGCCACGTATTTCGTACGCCTTCCATTTAAATACGCACTGAACTTCTACCAATATTGCATGATCAAAATTAGCCAAATCGGTCTAGCCGTTCTCAAGTAGTGTATGGCGTGACCAAGGGAAACAGGGATTCATTTTTATAGATACAAATAGATAACGTAACCCGTCGGGCAGTCAGGTAACAGAACAAAACTAAAGTGAAATCAAAGCATTTGTAAGAGAAGAAAATGTTGGTAAGTCACATTGATTTAATGCACTGCTACACACGATTTCCCGGCTGCGTCGCTCGTCGGTCGCTGTAATCGCTATAATTGATAACTTTCCTTAACCTAGGACCGTTCAAACCTCTATTATGATTATTGATCAATCAGCTACTTCGTTTTTTGTATCGATTGGAAGAGAAGGTTCGTTTATAATGCTCTATTAAATACTAAATAAAATGGTGGCAGTTGGAATTAGTAATTGTATCTCTCTAGTTGATGAGGGTTACATCATACTGCAATTCCAGCGACGCTCTGTCTAGTACATCGATTATAATTACATATTTTTACCGTCGTATCTTGTATCTTTCAGTCTGTCTGAGTTATAGTTTTGATCTATGTTCATAAATAATAACAAATATAAATATATCACGCACATTTTTTATAGGAAACTTAAATTGTTTTATTACTAGACATTTTCTCTCTCCAAGTTCAAAATGCATGCATAGTGCAACTCGCTATTCCTAGCACAACACAGCAGGATAGGATAAAAGTACAGATACGAACAGCCTGCACATAATTCCTGTCATCACGCCTAACTATAAGGTACCCAGCAACATTGCCCCAGGATAACGACCTTTGCTGCGTCTAAGCAAGTAAATGATGGCACATAAGATTCTAAAGCTCATCAGAGCGGCTAGGTTTAAAGTCGGTATCGGACCGGTTTCCGCTGCAATAAACGTCGAGACCATTTGAGTACGAATAAACTAGTTATAGAGCGCTGGTACGGAAGCACAGACTGTTCGAGCCGAAGTGAAATACTTTACTATGATTAATTGATTAAGTTTATAATATTAAAATCTGTTAATATACTATTAGTAAACCATAATACATTATTCATATAATATGGCATGTAAATTAATAAAAGCTTGTAAATAGATAACTATGGCTCGATTCTAGATTAGAGTGGGTCGCTACTGGTATACTTCTGCAGGTGAGAAACATTGCCTCTCAATTATATTTTACCATACTAAGCGTTGGTCAAGAGATAAGGGGCAACATTAAAAATATGATGACACGCTTATTCACAATTAGTGTGTTACAAAATTAAAAACAATGGCGACCTTCTTTGTAAAAGAAAGGATTCACTTAAAAGTTGCGGCAGCTTAGCTTTTTATTGAGATTAAGCAACATACGCAATAAAAAGTAAAATGTCGAAAAACAATAAAAAATATGTTACTTTTTGTGTTATTTCAACAAAATGTATGTAACACAACAATATTTTTACGATATCTATATTATGCTTGAGCAATTGAACATATTGCAATTTAAAGTTCCTTACGAATCACTATCTCCGTCTAATTTAAATGCAATGAAGTGTTTATGCTCCCCCTCAGAATGGGGGAGGCCTCTGTTCAACAGAGGACGTGTTCCGGCTAATGATGATGGTATATTTCTATTGAAAATACTGAGTGGAATTGTAATATATAATTATTTTCTACCTGATATTAAAATGTAGAAATCGGTATACCGATTTACCCTTTTCTATTAGCGCTCTACAGCTATTCATACGCAAAGCTACAGCTCATGATATACTCTAATATGTTGCGTTACATATAAATGGAGCCAATCAAGAAACCCATTAAAATCGGAAACAAGTCGGGCTACATGTGAGATAGAAACAAAATATGTTATTTTATGTTTAATATTTATTTATAGTAACGTTTTATGTGATTTTGCAATGGAAGATAACAATGTTTAAGACTGTCTATTTAGTTTCTCATATATGCTTGCTAATAGTCAAGGTTTTATGTTATACAAGATTGTAGAGGGAAATTGTAGTCTTTAACTCCCTTACTATAAACAACGATAACATGTATTTTAAGTTAACTACTTATTAAGTCTATTGACATCTCTATTTTTTGACTTGCAAACGACAGTAACCGGTATAATTTAATGAATAGTTAAACACTGTAAATGTTTATAACTTCGTGGGTAAATGGATACGTATACTACAATCTTTGCTATATATTAACTAGTACCTAGATATCATATCGTAGAGAACGGTTATTTAGTTAACAAAAATATATAAATATACCGTCCGCTGTGTCACATTTTTCCTAACGCACGATGATTTATGACAGTCATATATCTATGTATTATTTTTAATTAAAAATAATAAAGACTCTCTGATGAGGCAGTGGCTAAGTATTATTTTTCGTCTCATATCTGGCTCATATCCAGCATGGGACATATCTTGTTTGATCCCACTAATTGAGTATTTTCACTTTGCTAAATTATGTTTTTATTGCACTGAATTCAAAAGATGTTCATAGTGTGGGACATTATAAGGGACAAACAAAGCCTACTATTAATTTAATTATCTGTCATGAATAATTATAACCAGAATGATTATGGTCTCTGCCTACCCCTCTGGAAAATGGGCATGACATTATGTATGTAATTAAATTTTGTAATTCTTTTGAGAAATAAATATCTTTAACCGTAAATTAAATTTTAATGATCTGAATTCGCCAACCCGCAGTGAGCTAGCGTGATACTCAATCCTTCTCTATGCAAGAAGAGGCCTTCGCCCTGCAGTGGGACAGATATAGGCTGTCATTATTATTATTATGTATGTATGAACAATGATTATAAGAAAAAGGAAAAAAAACTGAATTATCTATGATATGAATCTGTAACATATTCAATTTGAAATTATAATCTGACTTCGCATCACACGAGTTATGTACACTAGAATCTATTTACACTAATTATGTACGTTTTTAGGAAATTGTATGTTTTTACAATACATTAGAATAACATTTGCGTAATAAAGTGATAAATCAAAAAGCTGATAGAATGATATTCTATTAGTTTTGTTGTTAGACACTTTGATTTTATTTATTGATAATATAAATTGACTAGAGACTTCGTATATGATAAATAACTATACCAACACGATAATAATTAACTTAAATTTTTATCTATCCACTGATTATCTATCTTATACACTTAGTTATCTATCTAGTGTTAGTTATCCAGAGAAAATTATACAATGTAAATTAACACTACAGGTGTTTGTTCTCTTTTTTATGTAAAAATTAAGTTGTATTTGTGTAATTTATGTTCATTTTATTAAAACAGCTAATAATTATTAATAAAAACCTAGACAAGTTCAATCAATTCGACTTAAGAACTTGAGATGCCAAAAGTTTTTACCTTAAAAATGATTTAAAAGTCAAATTGTTCATGAGCAGTGTGACAGTGACTCAAATTTTGAAAAGCAATGACCTTGATTCGCAACAGATGGCACAGAATACAGTAGGTACATAATTATAATTAATGAATTACTCAAAACCACACGTCATATGAATGTGTAAAACTCGTCGGATAACTCATTATTGCGTAACGCATACAAAAAATTCTGTTACCTCATTTTTGTTACAGTCTAATACCTGCTATGTTGGCGTGGTGTGTATACAAAACTTAACACCATTCTTTATTTATATGGCAATTTAAAAGAAAAGTTTAACTACTTTTAATGGTGTATAGTACACCTTTGACTGCCTCGTTGGTATAGTGGTCGCTAAGCGCGCCTGCTGAGCACGAGGGTTCGAATCCCGGGTCGGGCAAAGTGCTACTAGGTTCTTCCATTAGGTAATTCTCTGATTTGTGCCCGGTTGATGGCAATAGGCTCGCCCCCTATTACATGGGGAACGAAAAAACATAACTGGCGAAATGTGGGTGTACTATATGTGCACCTCTGCCTACCCCTTCGGGGAATACAGGCGTGATGTTATGTTTTTAGTACACCTTAAATGCGAGCGCCAAATATTAATTTTTGAGGGACATTTAATGTGAAGTACTTATAATTCTTTTTACGAAGCATATATTTAATTATAATATAGATATAACATCATAACATCCATGATCTTCATATATGAGTTACAGACCGCGGCAGTACAAGTTTTAGCTAAAAGCTGCACTTGCGCCTTTAGATTAATTTTAAGATTTATACCGACTTACCGAGATGTATGATATTACCGTATCTATGTAAACATACTAGTCAAAGTAGTAGCTAGTCCTGCTTTCAACTGATATACAAAATACTGTCAATTAATACTTAATAGATAACTGTGTATTAGTACTGCCTATAACTGACGATTGCCGAATGTACTCAACAGAAGAGAAATTAATGGTTCGTGTGTTAAATGGAAAATCAATTAATTATGAATGTCATGTATGAACCAATAGCTTAGCTGCCTTCTAGGCAAGTGGGAAAACGTCTAACGAATAGAAATCTAATAGAATGATGAATATATAGGGAAGACATCATATTTCGATTATGATATCGTTGACAAAATTATGTCTTACCCATATAATTGTTTTTTTTTCTATTCTATAAAACATAACCGTCTTGGTGCAGTCGTGTAAAAAATAGCCTCACCCTCTATCTCATACGACTGTCATTTGACACTGACATTGACACACGAAGGTGTGCAAAACAATACTCTACCTACAGCTTCCAGAATACATTCGAATACATATAAAAACTGCGAACGTGTAGGTACTTAAAATATAGTTCTTATACATATACACTTTATGTGCCATTTTGAAAGTTTGCAGGAGGTTAATAAATACACTGGACTGACCTGTGTCGAACTCTGCTGTTGATGTGGCGCACTTCTCGACCACCGCTGCTTTCGCCGTCACTACCCGATCCCGGCACCTCCATCGTGTGCGTCGACATTGACTTGCTTACCTAAGAGAAAAAATACGTTTTAGTGATCTATTTAGAGATGCGACTTCGATAGGTAATATTATAATTATCACGGGCCAACCGGCAGTGAGCTAGCGTGGTGACTGGTGATCAATGCTCAATCCTTCTCTATAAGTGAAGCGGCCTTTGCTCTACAGTGAGACAGTTGTAGGCTGTTATTATTATTATAGCCATTTTGACTTCTGTCATTTTGGATTCATCAAAATCTAAATATAAAGAAATAATGTGTAACCTAAAAAAGTGGTATAACATAGAGCAGCTGACTTGATTATCAAACATACGAGTAACTCACCGGTGGAATGTATTTTCTTACAGCGGCGGCCAACTCATCGATACTCTTCTCCTTCTTCCCCGCTTCCAAACCGAAGAATTTATTCTTCGCCGCTTGATTCAGGGCTGATATCTTCATAATGGTAGGCGGTGGTTCTTGTGGAGAAGGCGGGACCTTTTCGGCAGGCCGTCGCAGTTTCCCAAGTTGGATGGGCTCATCAATCTTCTTCACGAATCTTCTGTACCTGGTCTGGTCCTCTTCCTTCTTCGCTTCCTCGGAAGGTTTCCTACCAAGTTTCCCGAGCATTGGAATCTTGACATCTGGGTTTTTCGCTTGTGTGAGACGTTCTTTGAGTTCATTTGCTCCTGGTAGTTTGACCTTACAAGGGAATGGGTCTTGGTGTGCAGTGAGGTCGGGTTCTGTTCTGGAGCCCATCAGCTTGTTAGGTTTCCGTTGGAACCTTCTCGGCTTTGGGTCCGGCAACTCGTCTGAGCTATCGGAAGAGGAACAGCTCTTTTCTGACGATGACACGCTGGAAGCAGATACGGATTCCTCGTCTGAAGAGCTGTCGATACCCTCGTCTTTCAGGCCCTGCAAAGATGTAAACATTCGTTATGAGTAATCAGTTGATAAGAATCTTATTTGTTTTAATGGAGGTAAATCGGGGAAATTGGGCCTATTGGGAAAGTCAATAAAATCGTATTATTTACATCATGCCTAGTTCAACTAAGATTAAGCTGAGTTTCACACAGACCCTAAAAGAGGCTAGAATATGAATACGTACATACATAACTACATAAAGTCACGCCTGTTTCCCAGAGGGGTAGGCAGAGACGACGGATTTCCATTTGCTACAAACCTGGCATAATTCTTTGACCTCATTCATACGCATCACACGTTTCATACACGCTCGTCGGTTCAGAATATAAATATCATTCCATGATCGTGTTAATTTCATTGTGTTTGCTTTCGTATTCAAAATGTAAATAATTATGACTCATTTCCTGATTACAACAAAAAATATTGTCTACCCTTCGCTACAATGTCACGAATACTTGAAGACCTTTATCGACTTTGTTGGCTTGCTCTGCATTCGCACACTTCACATAGTACACAACGTACACATGGCCAGCCAAAATACTGAACATTGCATACCGCGCAGTACCGCGCCACACCTTACAACCGGGCTATTTTTATTGGCCATTACTAATGTACTTTGCTCTATTTTTGTCTATATATCCCTGATTCATGTGATGTATGGGCAATCGGTATATTTAATGGCCTCTGCATTTTGATGATAACGAATGGGTGGAAACAGAATGTACTGGATTAATGGAGCACTCGGATTTATATATTACGATATCTCATAATAATCAATTCTAAATGACAATTCTTTTGGTCGACTGTACTAGAACATCCGTTGTCTCTACCTACCACTCAGGGAAACAGGCTTGACTTTATGTTTGTATGTATGTACAAGAACATCATTCATTTATACCATGTATGGTGATGATGAATTGTCATTATATAGGTTTTTTTTTTCAAAAACGTCGCCCCACACTAGAAATTTCTCCTGTATCGTAGGTGCGTTTCACAAACATGAAATATTCACATACACAAACACACAGGTATTGATTTAAACATATAAGTAATATATAAAATGGTACAAACCTCTGAGCTTTCTCCTTTCGCCAATGTCTTGGGCCTGGGAGGCACTACAGTGGATCCGGACTTCAGTATACCGCGCACTTCAGGCGTTATCATTCGTTGAGCTCGCTCCGACGGAGAATCGTCATCGAGGTCTGAAACACAACGTTTACTTCAACATACAGCCTTCAATAAACATGTCCCCATATTAACAAAGCGTTCAGTATCTAGCGTAGCTAAATACCTATACAGGGTAAGTTGCAAAGTGAAATTAAAATATGTTAAGGTAGGTCAAACTGCAACTTCATCGCCGGTTTTTTCATGATAAAATAATATTATTATGCGTTGTTTTTGTATAGAAGTTATCGTTGCTTTGTTAACTCTTGGATATGAACCTCGAACGACTAAAACAATCTTCCAACATGTACGGAATCTGTTTTTATCATGAAAGAAAACTTTGTAAACGTTGTGTTGCCATTTGAGATAACTTTGACATGTTTTAGATTCCACAAAATGTTGGCTAACCCTGTATATGATATTAGTGAAGCCCAAAAGAGGCGAAGGAGACGGACGCTGTCTAAAATCTTGGCATCCTTTTGAAGCTTGAACCAGAAAACTAATATCAGGATGACTGTCCATTTTAGTATGCATTGTTATACCTACCTACTATTAATATCAAATCTTTGTTTAGTATGTTGTCTGTACAGCGTACTACTATTATTTAAGTGCATCTTTACGATGGCGAATACTGCTAGTGTTGTTCAGTAGTCAAACGAAGCAAAGAAATATTACATTAGTGTTTTAAATTGTTTAATGTTTCATAGGTCTTTACAACATACACTTCTAAAAAAGCTACTAATACAGCAGAACGTAAAAAATACTTTAAGACAATGTATAAAATTTGTAATATAATACAATAACAAAAATAAACTATCCATCGCGTCCCGTCCCCGCCTACGTATCTGTGTCGTGACCTTACATAGCGACCTCATGGGTTTTGACAGATTCCCATCTCTCGTTGACGCAACTATTTGTACACCATCATATAAAATACGTGCAATATGTTTATTAAAACTGATGACTAACATTGAGCAAGCAGATGACTAACTGTATTATGGAACGTATAATAAAATTACTTTAGTCTGTTTAAGATTATGATTTATGTCAATATTTCGACGTGTGGTAGAATTCGGAACACGCTCGGCGCATGCACATCATTTATTGTTACTCAAGCATTCAACGTTACGTTCGTCTGTCAAAATAATTCTGCAACAGCAGTAATCAGACATAATGGATTATTATAAAATAACTCGACCGAATAACAGTTAATATAAAAACACTACAACACCATTGTAATCAACTTAAAAAGGTTATAAAAAATACATCAAAAATCGTGCAAAAGTTAAACAGCATGCGCAAATACTAACACTTACCAACTATTGTGTTACAATGTAAGATTAGTACCAATCGAACCCAGGGAAGCGAAACTGTTCAAGCAAACGACAAAATCAAACTCAAAATAATGAACAAATCAGACCTAAGCTCCTAAATTTGGCATTCTGCCTCATAATATACTCTAAAGACGTGTTCTTTGCGCTGGCTGAACGGAACAGTTCCATTTTCAATTGAAAATCATTATTACGCGGTACGTCCTCGTGGGTCAACGACTTGGTGAGCCTCTCGTTCTGTTCCATGGCCTCCTGCACTTGGCTGGCCAGCACGGGCATGGTGCGCAGGCGCGAGGCGCGCAGCGCGCGGTCGTCCCTCGGCCGCGGCACTCCGGCGACGGGCGGCTTGTGCGTTAGCTTAGAGTTGAACATTTTCATTTTCTCCGAGAGGGTCATCTTCGCTGGATCGTCTTCGTCTAACTTAGCTGCCACCGGTGAGTGTGTGCGTATTTACATAACATTGTGCAGTTGTGTGTTTACGATAGAGCCCGGGACATACACATAGTAGAGTAGTCGAGGACATGCAAAAAAGAAACAAAAGCCGACGATACATAAGACAGGAAGCATATTTTTCGAATGTAATGCAAATTTACATGCCTTTGAACGTAACCAATAAAAATCTATGAATTACTTTTAAATAAAAATGATATTGAAAATTAAACGAACAGAACAAAACTCAAGATATAAATTCTATTGTAATTATAGTGCTGTTTGTTTAGGTGCTTACCATCTTCGTCCCTGTCCAACACGTTTGCGGTGCTCTTGGACTGAGCGAGAGAGTTCGTCTGATCGGTGGTGGGCTCGTTCTGGGCGACCTCGGGGGCCGGGAAAGATATGGGCTGGCTTTTGAACCTGTCCGCCACTGATGGTCCCTCCTTCATCTTGGAGCGACTGTGACGGAGCAGAGGTTTTGGAGTGCCTGAAACGATAGATTAACGTTTATTAGTGAGATATACAGTGACTCAGACTTATAGTTCTAAAACTGTAATCACATTATTGACGATTTGCATCATCATCTATGTATGATTGAGCCAAGGTTTACAAATAAGAACATATGTTTCCGGAGTTTTAACAGTAAATAAATATATTTACTATAAAGCCGAACTGAGGCTTGCGGCACCGCCGTGTCACCAGCTCATAAATAAGGGCTCTGTTTGAGTCCAAAACTATTTGGGCAATCCAGAACATACGCGTGAGTGAAACGCGGCATATATAGTAAATAATATTCAGGACAACACTCACGAAAGTTGTAACAGTAAAAAAGTAAATAGATATTATGTACTAATAAACTAATAGTAAAGTTTACCTTTAGCCTGTTGCTGCAGTTGCTGCCACATACTCGCGCGGGCGACCACACTGTTGCTCTTGACGAGGCCCAGTGCGAACCCGCTGTGTTCCCTCCCCTCATCGTCGCTGCCGACCTCGTCCGGACTCCTGAGAGCCTCCGTCTCGGTAGACTTCCTCTCACGGTCCATCGCGAGAAGACCACGCTCGATAGACGACGAAGACCAATCGTTGCTACTGCTGTTCGTAGCGTGGTTCTCCCTGATTTCCTGACTCTCTATCAAGCCAAGCTCTTCACCTGGAATGAAAAGAATTTATACCATTACATTTTGTATAAAGGAAATAGCTTTTGAATAACAAGAAACATTCCAAAGTATGCAATTGTATTATAGGGTTTTTACTGATTCAATGTCAACATCGAATTCTACAAAAAACGTCACAAATCGCTTAATATGCGATTAATCTACCTTTAACTAATGCAATGTCATTTTGACAAAGAACACGTGCATTACATTGACCCAAATAAGTGGGCCGAGAGACATCTGCAAGGTTATACCGTGTTTATTTTCAAAACCGACCTAATACGAATAGCGGCGCATTCGGTAAATCTAATTTTACCAAACAGAACGTAAACAAACCGCAAGTTAACGCCGGCCGCGCCGGACACAACTGATCGCTTTTACATGCTTACTTTATGACACTGACAGTTGTGACTACTGGACGCACTAAATAAGCCTAACGATGTTTGAGCATTATAGCGCTTTGCATGCCCGTTTCGATAAAAATAAGTTTACGAGTTTAATAAAAAATCCAATTGCCAAAGTTATTAGGAATTTCTGAGAAACACTTACCGGAATGCGGTCCGGAGTCTCTGGAAGAAGCACGATTATACACACCGCTATCACAAGACACATTTAAACTCCAGTTATCAGCTTCGGCTTGCTGCCTTTCGTCTTCTTCCAAGGCGCGACTGTCCTCGTCCAAAGCGACGCGTACTTTGTTCACTTCTTGCTCTATCTCGTCTAACGTCGACTGTTTTCTTCCAGCGATCACTTCGATGTTTTCAAAGTCTAGAAATGTTGCTTCACCGTAGCTATCGTCCTTGGTACTACCACCGTCTGAAAAACAGTTTGCAGCTGTGGGGGACTTACACGCGAACGTGCTCACACCGAATGGCGGCGAATCCAAAGCCTTCGCGAAGTCTGTGAAGGGATCTCTTTCGGGTTCCCCCGGTAGGGGATAAGGGCCCCTGGTAGAGGGAGCAATACCGGACTCGACGGGTTGGCTCGGAAAACTACAGCCCGCGGTACCGAACGCTTGGAAACGCGCTTGGCCCGGCTCCAAACTGCGAAATGAGAAAAGAAACGTTTTAAAGTAGAACACACCCGTACATAAGAAAGAGACGGTCGCTGTTTCAGCTCGCCTTCATAACTTTCGATGAATTATGGCGTGAGTGATTGGATCGGCTTCGCCGATCTATCGTTTTAGGGAAGTTTGACACCATCGGCAATATAATCTAAATATAAATGTCTGTTGTTGATTTTAATGCTATCGATCGAGTCTTCATGCTTAACGATTTATAGGTGAACTATCGACGATCATATTATTAAAAAAAATTGTAGGTACCTCTATACATTTGTAGATACCACCAATTTTTCTCTCTCATAGTTGATACATAGAAATTATAATACGAATAGTAAGGGGATGTAAGCTGACTTCTTATTCTTAACACAGTGGAAATAGAATTTTCGATACCTATTTTCAATGAGTTCTTGATACAAAATTACTATGATACTGCAATTTAAAACAGCAATCGAGTCTAAATGGATGGCATTAAGGGCGGCGAGCTGGGCGCACAGGCGGGTCGCTCATAAAACTCTTGATGCGTGCTTTGAAGCACAACAGAGCCCGAAATAGTGTTTGACCCACTAACGACTGGAGCGCTTATTTCCGTCATCAAGACACCGCTGGCACGATGAATGTAACAGTACCATGACGACCGATGCTAATTACAATAAATTAAAGTTATCTAAACTCAAAATCAATTAAGTTAAATGAACACAATTGTAGATGTAACGCAACAAATTAGCCAACAGGTTGCAACGACCAATGGCATATTTGGATTTCTTCTTATTATAGTTCAACAAGACAACGCCAATTCGCTATGATGAATAATGCGGTAGCATTTGTTAAGATGGTAATGCCAATGCTATAAAAAGATGTTTCGTCAACAAATAATCAAGGAAACATAGTATATATATGTAATTAACACAATAAATTGTAATACTAATTTAAATCGAGTATTGCCCTAATTTAAACGACTTTCTTGGAATATCCCCAAACAAACATATTAAAGATAACTTATGTATGTGCTTTTGAATGTTTGTTTTGTGCAAGATTATACAAGCCCAAAATTAATAAACTTGCAACATTTGTTTACAAATATTTATTAATATTTTACGACTAATCGGCTCTTCAGCATCGACCTAAATAAATAACAGTAAAAGCGAATGCGGACCAATATGCTAGCGACCTAGTTATTTTGGTGTAGTTAGAAATTACTTACTAATCGTCTAAAAACTTCCAAGTATATCGTTGCATAGCTGCTTCATAAAACTTGTAGGTAATGTTACTTATTAACAGTTTATTGTATCGGAATCCTCACTGTCCAAATTTAATTCCTACGTTGGCGAGCGCTAGCGTGATTCAAACTGAACTGAAGCTACTCTGATGATGTCAGACCAACGAAAAACGGGAAATTAACACAACGTTTGTGCAAGGATTTCATAAAACAGGTAATTAAGAAAACAGCGTCTACAATTCTCATTAGGATTAACCTTTAAAGTCAATAAACAGAGTTACCATAGTACAATCAAAGATTAGAGTAAATCTTTCACGCTCAAATTAAATATTCACTGTGATTAACCTACGGCAATCATTGACACATGAACTTATACAAAGCTTACAATTTAAAATAACCCTGTTTATAGACATAGCCTCTTGATCTTGATAGCTTCATAAGTATTAATTAATCAAAACAGATTTATTACGTTCCAATTGTAGTAGAGTAAGACTAAATAGTTCAAATATTTACAAGAAAATAAAAACACTTGTGATGACTAACTAAACATCTGGACAACGAAACGAACAGCGTTCGGAACAAAACATTCGGTGAACAGCCCACGTGTGGCGTGGGCCGCTCACCCATCAAAATAATGGCGGCGAGCCAACTTTTAGATTCGAACTCCGAACACACCGGCCACAGCACAATCACCTTTGCAAATAAAGTCATATTTAAGGATGCCAATTCAATGACAAAGAAATGTTCCTAATTAAAAAAAATACAATATATCACTGCATATTAATATAATAAGCCAACAGGCAGGTATACCTAATCAAGAGCTATCATACAAACAATACAATTAACACGTTAGTTTTTGCGTAGGTAGATCTCGGTCGATGCAATGACTTTGAATCAAGTGTGATCCAAAAACATTCCAAGCTAAAACGTTATTTACATTAAATAGTATCAATGTGCAATTTTACCTGGAAGTAATCGACCGCATCTCTTCTATAGTGATAGGCTGAGTTTTGTAGCGTTCCTTGTCACGAGTTTTTGCCCTGGATGTAGAAGGCTGATCTCTTGGTGATATGTCCTTAGTAAGAGCTTGTTCCATGGACTTTATTCTGGATGCAATCGATGGGAACGATTTTGTTTTGTTATCGTCCTCAGCTTCATTGTTATTTGTTGCCCAAGGTTCAATAAATCCGTTTTCACAATTTTCTTCGACCTTTAACCGGCGGTTGTTTAATATCGACAGTAACTCATCGTTTACATCACATGCGAGGCTTTTTGATCGGGGATTGGACTTAGGTCGGAGATTTCTCCGCCGGATCACGGCACTAGGATAACTCTCTTCCGGGTTAGGTGCGGACGCGAGATTCAAGACTCGTCGCGGTCCAGCCGCCGACAAGTCGCTTGCGTCGCAACTGAAATTCGCTACACTAATAATGTTCGCATCGTTGTCCGCGCAAAAAGAGAGTCGTGGGCGCGGCGATTGGCTGCGTTCCCTCGTCAAACTCGAACCTCTCTGTTTTAAAATAGGTCTAACTGCTGCTTCACATTCCGATCCCGAGTGATCAGATGTCCTGGATCGTAGGAGAGAAGGTCTTCGGGAGCTTCGGTCGTCTTCGCTCAAATCGAAACTAGAAGCATGTCCTTCATCTCCAGATAACTTTTTCGATGACTTTAGGATCGGTTTCTTGGGTAAGTCGAAATCGTAGTCGTCGTGTTCTGTCGACTTTTTTTTAAGTATCGGTTTTGGTGTATCAGATGAGATAGACTCTAGGCATGGTCTTTCTTCAGAAAAGCTTTTTTTCTTCAGTATGGGTCGCATTATTTCTTTATCGTCCTCTACTATTTCTGCACCACCAGCGGCTGCTAATAACACAGCTTGAGCAATAGAAACATGGGATGAGGCAGTGCTGCTACTAGAACTAGAATTAGATTTTCGTTTTAATATACCATGAGGTTCAGGGGAACTTTGTGAGAAGTCATCTGTATGACTCTCCTCTTCTCTGCTCATTTTTCTCTTTAGTATACCTTGTATTTGACCATCTGGTGATCTGTTTCTCACAACATCCTCCAATGATGATCTCCTATTTTTTAATATAGACTTGTTTGTTTCTAACGAACCATCTTCAGCGAACGAAACTTCTGGACTGCAGGATCTTCGCCGAGCCACTTGGGATTCGTCTAAACTTCGACGTTTTTTCAATATACCTTGTCGCTGTCGACTATCAGACCGACCATTTCGCGGTTCGACAACGCTAGGAGAAAATGTTACGGGTGGAGAGGAAATAGTTTGATTGGTACTATTAGTTGCAGCACAGTCTTCGTGAATAGATTTCCGTTTTAAGATAGACACGGGCGTATGACTACAGGACGTTGCCGAAGTATCAAGACGGCGATTTTGACTAGACGTATCGTTATTGAGATCAGAAAACATTGCACTTTGCTTTTCAAAATCAATCAGTCTCTGGGCTGCCGTGTCTATATCTCTTAATCTCTCTGTTACTCCTCGGTTTTGAATTGGCCTTTCGTTGATTAGACCATAATTATATCCGTGATTATTAAGTTTTAGCTCAGATTTCGGTGTGAATATAGAGTCAAAACGTGGCTCAGGTGTGTCTAAATTTATCTTATTACTAGTTAAGTTATTCGACAATTTGTTAACCCTATCTAATGTCTGTTTAGTTAACGCAGCTAGGCTGTCCAACTCCTGCGAAAGTCTAGAATTATGTGGTCTAACAGTTTCGTGAAGCGTAGACATCTTCGTAGTTTTAGAGTTTTCTAATCCGCAAGCAATTACATCTGGTTCCTGATTTGCTCGAGAATTCACATTTAAAGCATTTTTAGGCGAAACGCTTTTAGTATCATTCGTTTTTTTAGGAGAATTATTTTCTAAACTAGTCAGTCTTTTCTTTGAATAATGATATTTTTCGCTAAGACTTTCACTATCTTTTTGAGCTCGATGTCTTCGATCGATACGATGATTTTCTGTGTCACTCTTGGCTTTTTCTGGACTTTTTCGGGTTGTTTTATTTCTAGGTGATTCAATTTTTGATTTGCTGGATATTGTGTCTCTAGTTACGTCTTGCTTAGTCGGTGATGTTGATGTCCGAATAATCCTCTCAGATGATTTCTTGGAAAGGGGTATGCAACTAGGTTTAGAGCCAGATTCTGGACTTCGACGTCTGTCATAAGTCTTTTGTGGAGTGGAGTTTGAGGCCGAAGACTTCAGTTGAGTCGACTTGATTCCAAAAGATAAATTTAAAGTAGTTTTAGGAGATACTTTGGAAGACGGCAGTAAGCTTTCAGTCTTGGGGTGTGGTGCTTCAAGGGGTCGGCGAGTTCTGGGTTTTGTGATGCTTCCTGTAACAAAGAAAATTTAATATTATTAACAGATAGATTGTTACCATGTTTACGGGTACAAAAGTTAATCACGGTCAACGAGTTTCGACGGAAGGGGAAGCTGTTGACCTACACGTGTGTATTGTTCTACGGAGGTTCACTGACTGGTGCGCTTGCGTCGATTCGTGTGTCGGTTCGCGCGATATGGCGAGCGGAGCCATTGTTACTGTAAGTAGGTAACGCACGGCGCATTGTATTATGCAGACACTTACCTACATTATGCAAAATGTAAGATCTACTTATCGAGTCGTACAATGTCAAATTGAATGTGTAGCAATATGTGGTTGAAACAAAATAAGATGCAACAGGTATCATATATATAGGCATCAAATGTTTTGGCTGATATCAAAGCATATTCACTGCGGTAATTCAAGCGAAAAGATACTAATAATATTTATCTTGTCATTTCCATAATGTTTGAAAACCCAACGTCGCATCAATTAATTTGCTATCGAAGCGTGAATAATCGAAACAGAATATTTACCAGCAACAGCATAGCTACTTCATTTTCTAAGTTCTATTTAAATTCATAGGTAAATAAAGCAATGTTAAACGAACTGTAAATATGCATACTAAGGGGTTGAAATCCAGACATAATAATGCTTAAGTCTTATTACAATGTTAACCATAAAAGAATAATCTGTAGATAAAACGTAACTTTTATCGTAATCCTCGTTACAAGGCCGCAGCTTCAAACATGTTATTCGAAAACTCCTAAAACCATTTCGGCGGCTATAAGGCTGTGTATTCAACTAAAGCCGGTAAGCCAACAGGTAATTTCCTGTAAAGCCCGGCTGGCCGTGCGACCTCCAATCACGCGCGAAACGTCGAAGCCTGTGGTTGATGCGGTTTTCGACCACAATAACAACCAAAATTATTTTCATGCACATCATTCTATGTTTGTCAAAATTTTTATGTTTTAAACATAAGGTACACCCACATTTCATTAGTTATGTTATAGGTCTCAATGTAATAGGGGGCGAGCTTACCATCATTGCTGCTATTGAGCCTAATAAAAAAAGTTAATAAGGTTTTAGCCAACCTCGTAATTGAACCCAGGACCCTGCGCTCACCAGCTTTGTAACCACTAGACAAACGAGGCAGTCAGTTTTTTTGTTTTATTTACGAAAAATATTGAAGTGATCCTTTTTTTGAGCCATACATAATCCTGCTATCGAAAACAACCGGGTGAGTCTTCGCTGCAACGTGGGCGTAGAGATAGTTTACTGGTAAGCCTTATTCCGATAAGAACCAAAAGAAAATGTTTCTTAGAACGATCACAAAATTCCTTGAAAAGTATGTACTCAATTTTTGCGAATATTCCTGTATCAAATAACTGCTTCACTAATAACTGCTGTGTGCAAGCAACAGTCGACTTTCGAATCCAGGCACATAACATTTTTATTAAATGCATCGTACGGGTTAGGCGTTCTAAAATTGAAAAAGTTTTATAGCCGTTTCACTATCAGAGAGTAACACAAAACAAAGTGGGAAAGTGCTATATTGATTGATCGGCAGACTATTATGTGTATTTTAACCCTGACGCTACGATCAGCATCTTCGTTATAAAAATGAATGTAAAGTTCGAATATTAAGTTAACTATAAGTTGCCTACTACCTATACTATACAGCATTTCTTTTACTGACAAAGGATTATACTATGAATTACAAATAGATATATTAATTATTATATGAATAGTACTGTAATAAAACCTACATTTGTCGAGCGTGAGGTTTAAGTTCCAATACCCAAGCTGGCAGAGTTTTATTAGATTTGTCTCTTAGAAAATCCTCAGGTTTGGATGTGTTCGCCTTATGTTACACACTGAATACTGACGGCGGAGAATTATGGATATTGAACAATGCTCCGTTGTGTATTCCTCCGGGGAAGACAAACAGGTTGAGATAAATGTACTTTTACATATAATATAAGGCTAACTGTTGGTACCAATAAGACATATGGCAAGGGTTACACGATTAGTCATAATTATTGTGTTTATATCTACAATTACATAAGCCTTGCCAACGACTGCGGGTTCGCACGAGTACTTCGCCTTTACTCGACACAATTCTGTCATAAGGACGTGATTTATAAATCCATTAAACATGGCTGTGAAAGATGATTATTTCCCTAATCAGCAGAAAAGTATGTTTTAGTGTCTTAATAAACACTTCTTACAAGACTGAGCTAATTAATGATCTAAATATTAGGTTTCATTCTAAGTGGGTGCAAAGAAGTCGTATAGTATACGGGTTCCAGACACTTTTAATAATGATTAGTACACACTAGCTCAATGTCAACGAGGAATAAGGGCCCAAGCTTTCGATCCCTAGTAGTTTTTTTTATTCAATTTGCGTTAGGTATGCAAACAAACGATCATTAATTAAGCCACGTTACCCAACATGAAAGGCCTAAACAAATAACACGTTTTTACTAATAATATTTTTAATTACCCAAATAACAAATTTACATATTCCTAAATGTAAACCTCGACATATTAAACGAATTCGCAAAAATAAATATAAGGTCTGATCCCAAGCTAGACTTTGTTTAGTTATTATTATTATGGAGATCAGTTAATATCAAATATTGTTATATGAACCATCCCACTCCCAGCACATCAAACGTTTAATATATGATATTATTAAAATATCTATCACAATAGATATTATTATAAGAGCCATAAGGCTGCCAGCGGATCTTGTTCGTCTATTAGTAGATATTTGATACATGCTTAAAGTTTGACGGCCCGGATCGCGTATCCAATATCTAATCTTTCACTAAATAGTTCAATATACCTTTTACTAATAGAGGCAGGACTTAAGGACTTAGAAATAATTAGTGCAACCTACGCACTTTTTATTCCCTCACACTCATATTCTCACTTGATATGACTGGGGTGACATCAGGTGCAAGACCAATTACTTTACGTGCGTTCTAAAGTACAAAGGAATTGATAAAAATGCAGTCACCCATGCTAAATACTGAACACAGCGAGCAAAGCTTAGATTATGTCTACGACCACCTCATACTATAAGTAGATGAACAAACATCTATAGTAAAAACCAAACAAATATTGTAAATCAAATCAAATATATTTCGTCACGCGTGGGAAGCGAACTCGAACTGCGGACAGCCGAACGCTTATCCTATTCGCCTGTCGGGCCGTGCTCTCCTGTCACACAATCGAACCTTTGAGCTGTAAGGATTGAATGTAATATATACATACATAAATAATATACGTAGGTTTAGCTATGGGTATACTGTGTTACAGACAAAAAATCTGATAACCTAATCATGTTCTACGCTGGCTACACTTACGGCTCAATACACATAAATAAAGCCATAAGTTTGTTTACAGAGAACGTCTCATTCATTTTCCCGTGTTAACTGAATAAATAACTGTAGCCATTGATTTCTAACGAAAATAAACAAAGTATTCCAAGGACTGCCTCGTTGGTCGCTAAGCGACCACGTTTCACTAAGATCGCTGAGCACGAGGTCCTGGGTTCACATTCCGGGTCATGAAAAGTGTTATTGGGATTTTCTATTAGGTAATTCTCAGTGACAGCACGAAGTCTGGATTTGTGCCCGGTTGATGGCAATAGACTCGCCCGCTATTCAATTGAGACAATATAGCTGACGAAAAGATGGTCTTAGACTCTTACTTAGACCTCTATATTATATCTATATACTTCTGCCTATTCCTTCGGGGAATACAAGCGTGATGTTATGTTATGTTATTTTGAGGTAGATTAGGCTGGGATTGATTTACCGAAGCTGTCTCATGGTTGCCAAGTAAATAGGAAAGGTATGTAAGCACAGATATGTTCCGCCTTAAGGCTTCGTATCGATTTGTTATGTCAAGCGGAAAAAGTATTTATTAATGTGGAGTGGAGCTTGGAATATCGGTGCTTGGAATATTCCTTTACTCGTGGACTTTGTAGTTTATCTAATATATATTTTTCAGTTCACTCGGACGCGGTGAAGGGTTAGTTTTGGAGGACCTTCGTTTTTAATAATTTTATTTGATAGGCATTAGTTTTTTACTGAAAATCAAAATAGTCACCTTCAGTAATAATTTTGCTAGAAGTATTGAATACTTTTTAAGTCTATTATCTGAAGAAGACAAAAAAGTATTTTTAGATCAGGGAATTACATTAACAAATATTTTTTATAAGAAGCAATTTTTTGTACATCAGACTGCATTATTTAATTTGAATGATATTCATCATCGTCATCAATCGGAAGACGTTCACTGTCGAACAAAGGCTTCCCCCCTTAAAACGCCACAATGAACTTGCCATTTGCATAAAAATACCGCGCAATATTTCTATCAATCTCCATTCACGAAGACTTCGGCTATAGTCGGCTCGTCACGGAATCCCTTCAGACTTCGTAAAACCAAGTCTACCAACCCCACGAAGCTAGATTATTATTCCTTTTTCAAATACTTGCGGTACAAACCGGGTCACGCGATTATTGTCCTACATACCGGCCTAATTTGTTGTTTGTTATGACGTCATAGTACTGTACTTCCATGGTAACCCATTAGCCGTCGACAGTAATTGTTGCACTAGAATATAATATGCAATATGACATCCAACTACGGCGTCACGCATAAATATAATATTTTAATTCATGAAAATTATACAATTTTATTACTTCAGGACATTTAAATAATTAAATACCTAATTGAGTAACCACGATTATGGTGCGAAGGCCTACATACCTACAGTTTTGACTAGGTTTATAAAATGTTAGAGTTAAACAAACACTTACCGATCAGGCACTTACAATAGGTCTGTATCAGGTACCTAGCTACAAAATATTTTTACTATCATTTACATAGCATAGGTTTTCACCAAATCAACATACTACACTGAAGAATCAATAAGTTTTCGTTGAATTAAGTGATTGATTTTTCTGTGAGATAATTCCGAGAAATTCTAACGCGATTCCTTTCACTAATAAACTCTATGCACAATCTCAGTCTGCAAATACACACTGAGCAAGCTCAGCAGTCGTGCATTTTCATGTTTGACTCAATGCTAGGTATGTTAGAAATCTCACACAGTTAAGCAAACAAACAATTTTCTGCATTCCCCGTTCGTTGATGAGAGTTGTTTATTAGAGAAGCGCACCGCTTACTCTTTACATTACAAACAAATTCATAATTAGACTTTATTCATGCAAACGCACATGGGAGACGGTAATCAAAATACTCGTTAAAATGCCCAAATGGCTGGACCATAAACTTTGAATTCAACGTAATGCTGTGTTTTGCTGTAGACGTCTTGCCCCGAAGGTTAACAAACTGAGAGGCAAATAACAATGACTTTTGTAACTCGTTAGTACTTTTTTAATTGATTAAGAACGCATGAATAGACAGTAAAGTTATACAAAGTAACTCATCTATACAGAAAACAGTCTGAAATTGAAAACTCGCAGTTACAATATGGCGATGGGTGCCTGGGTGGTGATCAATACTGGTCACTTCTATCATAATGAAAATGCCCTTCAGTATGTTACAGGTAACTGTTATGGCATCGTTATCTACTTTCATGTCATGCGCGAATGTACATATAATTGTACATTATACATAATATATTACCTACAACTACAAATTATATTACTCTGCACCAGTGTATCCGCACTTAATTGCACTTCTTAATTAGGTACCATCATTGCATATAAATGACGTCATTACAGATAATCAGTTCGAATACTCAGAAGCGCTTTAACCTGAACTGTTTTAAAGTCTGCAGGCAACGCAGCAATTACCGACTTGTAAAAGCACACAGCATACACGAACACAGAAGTCTGTCAGATTACTCATAATTTCGTCCTGCCATCGCTTTGACGAAGATGAATGTTTGTTAATTAACAGTATGTAAAGCTAGTTACGTTGCATTTGTATTTATTGTATGCAGATTGATAGAACAAAGCTTAAAGGAACGGTTTCAATATTACGATATTTTAATTTAAACCTTTCATAAAATGAGATATAACACGTCCTTAGCTTTACTTAGAAACAGGACAATTGAAATAGGTAGATACTTGTCGCGATTGTTGTTCGTCACTCCAAGAGTCCTATAGCCCTTATAGGTATTAACATTAAAATCATCCAAGACTAATTCATTAAACATGTTTTATTTCAAATCACAACATAGACGTATGTTATCCAACTATCTTGAGCGTACACCGAGACAACACTTACAAGTACTTAGGTACATCAAACATTAGCAATTAGTATTAATTATTTAGGCCCACTAATTAGGTTACTACTACATGCCATGAGTTCATTGTTCTCACACAATAATAGGTAGATAAACTTCACAATTTCTGAACTTGTAATTGGTAATTATTTATTGACGAAACTAGTGTAGAAGGCGGGTGTTACCGAAACAGATGGAAGGAATAAACCTTTTTGACAAAGGATGAAAGTGTTTTTCTTGGAATATACCAGGCTAAGAGAGTTCTCGACAAAAAGTGAGTTAATAAGAAATCCATGGTCCTTTGGATAGGAAGGATCAGAATAATAAGAAATTTCTAAATAATAAGAATTTAAATCTACAATTAATCAACATCAACACCAACACAATGATGTATGAGTTTATTAATGAACTCAGATGTTTCATCGTCTACTTCTGATCAAGTATGTCTGTTGCTATATAATGCATAATAATTCCACTAATTGGAACTAAAACAGAGGGACGATTTAAATAATGTAATATGTGGCAATTTAACAGAAAAAATGAGTATTCAATATTCCACGCAACTTGCGGTTGTCGAGTGTGGGAACTAGGTTAACCCGATAACAGTAAATACTGAAGTCTTGAACTTTATTCCAATAAACTGGATTTCCTAACCATTAAGTTTTAGTACAGTAATTAGAAACAATTAGCTTCAGCTAGCACGTAAAATATACATCAAAGCTATTAAATATTTAATATAAAAGCTATTCCGGGTATGCCCGCATCGAAGTAGATAGCCTCTCAAATTGCATTTCCGATACTCATTTAGTCGATTTCCGGAGTTAATTATGCAAGATAAACGCACCGAAACATTTGATTAAGTCGAACTAATGAGTAATCTCGTCTTCAACCTACCTAGATAATTATGTATATTAGGTAGATATACTTTGATATTAGGTAAAGGAGATGTGGAAATCAAGCCTTGTGCACCTCAGGGATTAACGGTTACAGTTAGAGAGCTTGATAAATAAATTAATTCTAGTATTATTCAACTAAATATTAACTGTCGATGATTCATGGAATATTTTAGTTAAAATTGAAAATGTTGATACCCACGAGCTATTGTTAATAAAAGCCCTATAATTATGGAAACGTCTTCATAAACGTTTGCAACTAGGTACATAGTATAAACACAAGTTTATATACATGTAAATACATAATAATATACCTACTTACATAGATATATTCGTTCGAGTCCGGCCAATGACTGAGTGATAAGGTTCGGCACGTGTA
Source organism: Abrostola triplasia (assembly GCA_946251915.1). Lineage (NCBI taxonomy): Eukaryota > Metazoa > Arthropoda > Insecta > Lepidoptera > Noctuidae > Abrostola > Abrostola triplasia. Next base: position 8,922,727 of record OX276433.1, read on the forward strand.
ACTAATGCCCCGTACTACTTACTACCTATATTTCTATTTTGATAGCTGCTACTAGTTAATCAACTATGTACACATCTGTATGCGTCATTCATAACACGAAACATTAACCCCTTTGGTCTTAGAAATAGATGTGTATTCTATCTATCTCGGTAATCACTGTATAATTGTATTGTTGGCTCTACCATTGTTTTCTCTGCATCACCCTAAAGCTGACAGAGAATGCAAAACAATTAAGCTTTGTACACATTCGTGTATAAATCGTTTAAAATAAAACAATCTGAACGTATTTCACCTGAAACATTGTTGAAATATGTTAAAAGTAAAAGAAGTTAAAGTATTATTGCATCATAGTATCCTCTGTAGCCATGTTTATTTGTGGCATGTCACGTGGGCTTTGAGTTCTGGGAAATCAAAACTACGCAGTTCCAGAACAAACCTAGTGCACATAATAAAGGCTATATTCATTTTTTATGAAGCCTTCAATAGTCAAACGACGCCTAACAGGCTACACGTGTCGTACACTATAACACAAGCATATTGAACAAATATGAAATGTTACCGCAGACAAAAGCTTGGTGCTAAACAGCTAGAAGGCTACCAATCTTTTGTCAGACAGTAACAGAAAAACAAATGTTCCAAAGCCCTTTAACGTGGAAAACTACTGAAAATAAAGCCGACGTTATCTCTACGTAAATTCACCATGATGTTGACAGATGCTTCGTCCGATCCTATTACACAACAAACAACTAGCGTTAATCGTACTGTTTACTAATAAGAATTTTATTAGCAACATGTGAAATTCAACGCGATGTTTTCATGTCCCGTAAACAATTATTTATTGGGTTTATTCACGAGAAACGTTATAAAATATAACGTTACGACTAAGAATGTTCAATCATCAATGTTATTATGCGCTAGTAAAAGCAAATGAAGATGTTACGATACAGTATTCGACATTAATATAATGTTGAGTAATATATGTTTCTTATGGTTTTTCTCGATATAGGTTAAAATAAATAGAAGAGCATGTTGCAACTTCCTTAAATATATTATTAATTATATAATAATAACAGCCTATAACTGTCCCACTGCTTGGCAAAGGCCTCTTCTCGTATAGAGAAGGATTGAGCATTGATCACCACGCTAGCTGCGATTTGGCGATTTCAGATAATTAAGTCCAGGTTTCTTCTCGATGTTTTCCGTCACTGTTAGTTAGTGGTGTCTTAAAATATTGAAGAAAGTGTTTATAACATTGAAAAAGTCACATTGATACTTGCCCGGGTTTGAACCTGCAATCTTGTACGTTAACCACTAGGCCACCACGACCTCACGATTATATTTTAAAAAGTTAAGAATTGTCGTTATAATACTCTTATGTTCTCGGAGCTTATAGGCATTATTATATCAATAATAAAAGTTATAAACCTACATAGTTTGAAGAATTATCAACGAATAAAACAGTAATCAACGAACCAAATTGAATAAAAACTCGGCTTTTGACAATCAAACAGGCATTTAGATATCAAAGTGAAAAAGTTTTCGTTCAACTGTCTAACTTACAGCCTGTTTCAAATAGTCTAATCTTGTTGCTTTTAGTTGCTTGTTTCATAAAACACTTTCTGTAAGCACAATATACAATATTACAATTAGCATTCAGGCAAATCTCTTTGTTTTTGCATTATGTGGCCTAATGATATTATAACTGCTAGTCCATAGTTAAGTTATTAAAATCATGATTTTACATTTTTTTATAATGTATGTAGAAACTGCACACTAGTTCTGTCGCCCTTAGGCAGTATGTCAGCATGCAACAACAATTATCAACCGATATATTTTTGTTTTCAATGTATTTTTCGTACAGGGAATTTCTCAAACATATTTGTATTAATTTTATATAACATCAGGGCTGTATTCCTCGAAAGGGTAGGTAGGGGTATATAGTACCTTACGTCAACCACATTTCGCCAGTAAGGTCCTAATGACGCAAGCCTATCGTCATCAACCGGGCTCAATGCGGATATAACCTAATAGACCTCAATAACACTTTACCCGACCCGGGCAAAACTAGGACCCAGGACTTCTCGCTCAGCAGTCGCACTTAGCGACCACAAGACCAACAAGGTAGTTCCTATAACGTACCTACTATACTAAGTAAAAAAATACATGCAGGAAAAGTAGCTTTTATCTGTGTTCCGTAGTCGCGATTGTTCCAAACGTTTTTATGTAGCTAGAGCATCGTTTTTCAGTTAGTGAGGGGCAGTGGCAACCCGAGTGGCCGGTAAATGGAAATGCTCGTTCCCTATTACACGGAACCTGATATCGGCGTCGGTGCCGTTGTACAAACAGTTAGCCTTCGTTAATTTGGTACACCGGTATATTTTGTGTTATCATTACATACATGTAACATAAAACCTACATGATATAAAATGCAATGTCTCTTTGTAGTCGTACCGTGTATTTTTAACTTTGAGACTATATACGTAACTTATGTGTCTACATGCAATTATATCCCGTATGTGCTTTAAGATACCTACTCGTCTGTAATGTTGCTCTAATAGTCTTTAGCCACCCATCTAAGAAAAAGCCCTGACCTTAAATTCCTTTTTGATCAAAATAACTCTAAAAATCTACAGCAGACAGACACGTAGACTTAATTGTGAAGGAACATGCCCCGATCGTTTGTTGTTTATTAATATTTACCTAAGCCAGGCTGTGTTAGGAATTTTCTCGGATATAAGGATTTTTTCGTTTTAGATCCCAAAACGCCAATCTAGTCAGGATAAGAAAATCCCCGTTCTTTCCGTGGCCTAACTGAGCTTACCATTGCGGGGAAATGAAAGGTTCCAATCCTCGTTATCTTTATCCTTTGGTGATGAAATTGTAACAATCAAGCAATCTTTTATAACATTTCTGTATCTAAGGTTTTATGAAGCACACAGCAAACATTTTTAGGGACGTCTTCCACGATAATTATGAAAATGAAGGCCTTAATTTAACCTTGGACTTGACAGGTTAATATCATTTACTTTTACCAAATAAACGTAGCTTTTCTTATGAAACGTAATTAATTTCATAGCACAAAATATGGTTAAACAACAATTAGCTAAACACAATTAATTGGAGTGTTTCATTATGGAACACCCACGCTCGACTCTACAAAGGATAACTTCATAGGAACCTGCTATTACTTTTTTCAAAGATATTAAAAGCTATTTAATTGAATGACGTCAATTCCTAACACTTTGTGAATATGGTAACTAGACAACGATATCTGTATATATACGGTAGTTTCCCTTCTTGTAAATATGAACAGCTGTCGATGTTAAGACACGTCTATTTCCCAGAGCGGTAGGCAGAGACCACGGATTTGCGAGTCGAATTTAGTACTAAAATATTTCATCTTTTACGCTGTACGTATTGTTTATTATTATAAACTTGGATCGCATTACATTCTAATAAACGCTCGCAAAACTGATACAATAATTACACAACAATTTTGCAGTATTGATAGGAAATGGGAGAAGGATTCCAATATATCGAACTGGCGCGCAGGAAACAAATGCAATTAACCGTGGGATTGATGTAGCCCGATTTAATACCAAACCTGCATCCAAATATAAATCCTAACATAAACATCGTTAAGGGGCACATAATCTCTAACAGCTGACATATTTACGTGAATTAGAACTCCGCTTACGAAACTACGATATAAATTCCTTTAACTCTTGCTCCAATTCTGTATTTTTTTTACTTTACATCTCAAAATCTTTCGCTCCAGTTACACTTGGTACTTGTAAACAGCTTTAGACTTTTAAAAGTTACCGACTGCTGCAACTTCGGTAATAAAGTGTAAATTCTGAGAGCAACTTTGACTGGTTCAGCGCTGGAAGAGGAGAGCATTTTACAGCGCTCGGTGTTACATTAACGCGCACATTAATATATTTCCTTCGTATATGAGGAAGAAGCCAAAATTCTTGATAACACATTAGCGCTAATTGATTCCAGAACTATTAATGTTATTAATAACGTTATAGTAGGTTTGTTGTTATTCGTTCTCATTTTAAATTGTCCCTAAATGACACCGCGCAAAGTAATTGAGTAATATGTTGAGTGAACTAAACAAAACTATGTAGGTTTTCGTTTGTTAGTATAATACAGAATGGAAATATGGATGTTAACATCGTAATTGAAGTGTGAAAGTCAGTAATATGTTCGCAAGTTGCTTAACACTTTAATAAAAGACTAACAAAATATTAATTACATATGATCAGAATTTACTAAATGAATTTACGTACATACGTATTTAAGGCCTGAGTTTTACTGTATTCATAATTGCTAGGCATTCAATTAGGCTTAGTATCGTTCAGGCATGACAAACAGAACTAATACAGAGGCTTGAGGGACTAACAAAATCACAGCACGTAAACATGATGCCTTTGGAAAACTCAACAACGTAATCCTATTTTGATAAATTAAATTTCAAGTAAAATGTAAAATTAATTGTATTTGTCAAGTTAATATTAGGAGTTATTGTACCGTTTTGGTGTATATTCGTGTAATTACGAATATAAATTCTGTTTAGATGTCTGCTCAGAGTGTTACAATGAAGATTAGTATCAGCTTTTACAGTTCCCGGGAATAATTCGAAACAAAGGTTTTAATTAACTTAACTACAATGTCTTACGCAAAAGCCACGTAATATACAGGTGTCAAAATGTGTATCATGAAATATCAACAGAAATTCATAAAGTGAGGATAAATTACCTATAGCTAAACAATGAGTATAATTTCGTATTTTACTTAGGTGAATTTTTTATGAGTAAAATTCACTTCATACAGCAAAAACTTATTTATAAAACTAAAAGAATAAAAAATCACTCGAATACAACAAACGGGCTTTGCAAACACAAACCTATTGCATTGTTAACTTTTTTATTTTGTGAGGCAAAACTTTTTACAGTACCATGCAATGTAACAGAAAAACTAATGAATTCATCCGAAGGGCACTTGAAACGACAGAGTACAATTACGGAGGCTTAATACCGCCTGGGCCAGGGATGGCGAATCGTGGCACCCAGATAAATATTTTGGACGCGCTGTTTTATCATTTTCCCAATAATTACCAAATCAAAATTATTTGCTAATTTTTATAAGAAAAAGGCACATCGATCCATAAAGCTTTGTCATCCCTGACCAGGCCTTACAACAACCCGTTTCTTGAAGTTTGATCGTGTTACAAATATGAAAAAATTACTTGAATTAAGTTCGCGTGACAAAGTTTCATTGTTTTATTTGATAAAGGCTACTCAAGCCTCAATTATGGAGATACGGTCGAGCCGTCATGTTGGCGTCGGAAAAATTGAAATACGCGAATAAGTAATCAAGGACATATAACTTTTTGTATGTTTTGGTGTGGTAGTCAATGTGATCGGGAAGGTAGTGAGAATAGAACTCCCTTTCGTCGACAGGAAAGCGTGTCGTTCCTCCCGCTAACTCGTCGTTAGGCAAAGACATTATAAATTAAAGTTCCATTAATAGCTATAGTCTTGCCATTTGCAAATAATAATTATTGTATTGTATTCCACCTTTATTCCCTAAAAAAACTGTAGTACGCCCACATTTCGCAAGACATCATAATTACCAATTAACGGCACAGAAAAAAAATTGTCAGTGGGTTGTAGTATAATTAAAAAAGAGCCTACAAAAGGATCTTCTCTTACAACTAGGTATAATTACAGCAAGTTAACAAATTAGGTGCCGACAACACAATCCTTCTGAAAAAAATATTGAACAATTCTGCATATAGAGAATGAAAAATTTCCAACACTTTCAAGCAATGAATAAACCAGAATTTTATTACTGTCCTCAAATTCGTTTCAGGCAGATGGACGTTTTATCCGTAGTCACATTATTGTATGGTAAACCTAATAATAAAAGGTGTGAAAACAGTTAACAATTTCCATTATTTCGTTTGACCTGACTGGCGCAGTGGTTAAGCAATTGAACTGTTGCGCTAGTAGTATAGTACTCGTATAGGGGTTGCGGATTTGATTTCCACACGCGACAAAAATTAGCTTGATCTGCAGACGTTTGTCCCGAGTCCGGGTGTCCGTGTATGTGATATTTCATGTCTGTGAAACGCACCCACGATACAGGAGAAATGAATAGTGTGGGCGACGTTTTTATAGAAGAAAAAAATATAGTATTCATACTCCATAGTAATAAAAATGAGCTTACTATACTGTAACAGCGAGATAATTTACCAATAATAAGTAATTGATTGATGAATGAACTACTTAAGGCACCCCTACTGTCATAATAGATGCCGTCTCATTCATGGGAATCGATGTCATTCATTAATACCAATTGTTACAAACAATCACAATAATGTCAGCGCATTAATTCAATTTAGATTGATTAGGACAATTAATGTTAATATACAATAACAAATGTAATTTATAAAGGGGTAGACCGTAGATTTAGTTATCGCTTTTCTCAAGTTTCCGTTCTCATATTTCGCGATTATTTATTTGATAATTAAGCTGAAGAAACAACATCCCTAAGTTACGAACCTAGTCCTTATCTACGATACTGACATAGGTACCCCATCTACTCCGTCTACCGTTAAGTCAATGTCGCAGAGAATTTATTGGAGTGACTGAGTGGGTAATACACGTCCGTGTAGACTGACGACTTGACAAGGACATACATCGACCACCTATCTCTTGCCAAGCGTTTAAGTTATTGAAGCTCACGTCGAGCAGTTGATAGATTAGGCTAAAGAAAAGCAAAGCCGTATTCAAAAAACCGGCCAAGTGCGAGTCGGACTCGCGCAGGCAGGATACCGTACCATTCGATTCATCCGATCTATAAAAACGGCGTTGGCGTTTCTAAAAAATCACGTTTGTTGTATGGCAGCCCCTCTTAAATATTTATTTTATTCTGAAAATTTCAACTGTCTATCACGGTTCATGAGATACAGCCTAGTGACGAACGAACGGACGGACAGCGGAGTCTTAGTACCTACTAGGGTCCCATTTTATCGTTTGGGTACGGAACCCTATAGAAAAATAGGCCCTGGGTGTTACTGTACCTAATACATAAACCTGTAACTGTCCCACAGTAAAGCCTATTTGAATACTGGCAAGGATTTAATTACATAATATTTTAATACATAATTGTTATCGCAAATGTTAAAACAACAAATTTTCAGCAAATATAATGCAAAAAATCTCCACTCAATATACTATGCGATCCAGAATTCTACATCAATTAATGAATAGCCTAGTTGATGAAGCCAATAGTAAAACATGGTTGATCGCTCCATCTAAACCAACAGGGTTTATTAGTGGTAAACAACACGTTGATTTGCGGCATGTGAGCAAGGTAAATAACCACAATGAGTCAACAGGGGTGAGTTTGAGGTCGCCAGCCCCGAGGTGCGATATTCAATGCAATATGAAGAAAACCTTGACCCCGTATTACATTAAGTTAATTTAACATGAGAGTGGACGTGGTTTCAGTCATTTTAGATTCATGTGGTCCAGATTATGTAGCGATTTGGAGTGATATTGTTCAAATCTGTGTATAATATAAATGTAAATACCTATACATTTTCCTAGCAGAAGCAAGGCGATAGTGGATTCCAAAATTGTTTTCGGAATCAATGGTGCAAAACAATGACTTGGCTGAGCAGCGATACTCGTAAACACGAATGATTCACAAATATTTCTAGAAGTTTAAGCTAATGAACTTTACAGAATAAAAATATAAGAAAACCTCAGCGACACAGACAATTCACATTATACAGCGAAGTCATGCCTGTTTCCTAGTGTGATAAGCAGAGACTGACGATTTGTATGCTACGATCCTGGGGTAACACTTTCACGCAATGCAGTCTCTTCACATTCTCCATTACACATCTTACATAAAAGTATCACTTATGTAATAAAAAAAAGTCATATTTTATTAGCCAGACGATGATAATAAAAACCGAACATACTGTTATTGGAATAAAACCCAAACTTTTAATTATCATTATTTACAATCCCGCTGCAATTAAATAACGTCACTTCAAGTGAAATCTTTAACCTCGATCCGCTACACGTGGTTGCTGTATCAATATATTACGGACCTCAGCAAGACCATAAAACTGTGCCACGATAAAAGCGAAAACGTATAACTTCGTTCCGTACTCAACCCAAGTACAATATACACAAATACATAAATAATACATAAACACTTTTTTTCTCTTTAGCAAGTCAATGGCAAATTAGATTTTAGCGGCCTAAAATTCCTCTATGTGAACTACGTTGACAGCAGCTGTCATAGGCTCCTCAGGCGTGCAGTTCACAGGGCTCGCAAACCTAGATGGGCCATAGTTTGTGGGGACACGTCGCAATCACACCGAAGGTCAGAGCTCTCTGTGAACCCCCACTTGTAGAGGTTGTCTTTGCTTCGACCATCCTGATTTCGAAGTCTGTTTAAGGATTATCAGGTTAGTCATGGAAGTTCAACAACTTGTTTCAATATAGGTACTTAAACCAAGTTCTTTTCTCTATAATTAATCATAAGAGTTTGATACTACTTCACTCGCGCATCAAATTGTGATGGGCGTTAGAAACAACACATGCTTGTAACGTACGTTTACAGTCTATATTTAACACAAATAGTTATTCAAATGCAATGATTCATATAAACGATTCTGATAAACATGCACTTTGTTGCTATCTGATAACATACCGTCAATCTTGATGAATCTGTTACATTTACATGGTTGTGGAAAATGACGTATGTGTGTCATAATTTTCCAGGAACATTTTAGTATCTGGCCAGTACATCATAAATAGCAAACAATGGTTTACGGCCTGTGATAATCAAATCACTTGGCGTCATGTCAAATTATTTCACAAACCGGACACCCGTTAACTGTTGCGCATTTTACTGCCACCATTTTAGATCCATTTCCAAGAATTCCAGCAACCATGTTTTCATTGGAACCAAATGAAAGCCATAAATTTTTGCCTAAAAATAATTGAAAGTAAAACAGATACCAATTGTAAATACTTTTCTAAGATAACTTGTATGTAAGTATTTATTTTATTGGCATCACTCCAAGTACCTGAAGCCGGGTAATTATTACGTAAAATTTATGATGTTATGAATTATTAGGATTAATTAGCAGATAAGATGCGTTATTTACAATGAAATTTATATGGTTATAAAAGTTTTTATTTTAAAATAATACGTTTTCACTGGAACGGCCATTTGTGACGCAGATAAAGAGGAAAGTTAATTAAGCTAGAAGCAATGAGTTATAAACCCATTAAACCAACAACAATAAACTAGACTGCTGAGTGCTGACGAAGCTGACTTTCTAGTTTTCAAAGTGGCACTCGACCACGTGTTAAAACGTCTGTTCTTAGAATGGTAACAAAGTTAGATAGACACTACTAGAAGTCTTGTAAAATATGATTACTAGACACAATGCGATCGAAGTACCTAGTACCAAAGCGTATGACTGCACATTGTAAGCTTCGCTCGGAAAGAATTAGGAACGTCTGATAGGCAAATCGCTGTTGACGAGACGATGACATCGTTAAGGTGGTTGGAGACTTACAAGAAAGGGCCACCTTTAGTTAAAGACCGATACCTAAACTCACTTTAAATCGATTTACCGTACCGCACCCGATATTCACAAGTGATCAAAGTTGTGCGAAAAGTTTCTGCCGCTGAATGGAATCTCGTAAACGTGTTTCATATAAGCAAAGCTACATAAACGATAAAACGAGTGAACAATAAAAACATCGTAAAACGGAATGGATGCACGTAAACCACTAGATGCTTTACGTATTGCATTCGGACCTAGAGAATGCCACTGGGAGTAAGATTAAAGACGGTTTGGTAACGTAAACAGGAGATTGGTGCCAAATTGATTGTTAGTACAAACGCTTGTAAGAAGCATCCATTTCGAATGCCTATGGAATAAACAATCGAATAAAGAAACAATGCCTAAAAGAAACAGCGGTAAGTCAAAAGGCTTTTCATGTCATTGGAATTTAATTCGAACTTCCAGATAACTTTTCTTTCCTTGACACAAAAAAAGGTTCAGCTTCTTACATATTTCATACACTTATTTATTGCTTTTCCTCGTAAGGATAAAAATTAAATAATTGACTGACTGATCGCAAAATACTGTTTGCGGGAACGGTGTTTTGACCACTTACGATTTATGTTGAAATCTTTACTTTTAAACTAATATGAATGCAGGGGGAAAAGGGAACAGACAAAAGCTGTGGTTTAAGAACGACCGCCAGATAAAGAAACATCTTTCTGCAACCGACTGTAGCGCACTAAAACCTGACCGTAGTAAATCTTTGAAAACCTTTGTCGAAGCGGAGTCACGTCCTATTTTGTGGGTATTTCGCGATATATAGCGTCGCTTATCAATTCTGTCTGTGCATTGAGAATAGCTATAACATGTATTGTGTGGTAGCAAACATCGCCATATGTTACTACACAATACTCTGTAAGTAAACGTTCTAGAACCGCAATGGAGTGGGGAAAAACAAATGAAGCACTATTTACACAACTATATCCATCGCGCGGCAAAATGAAGTTTTCAGTTGTTTTGCTTTTATACACGACAAGCGTTTACTTTTAATTTATGACGAACTATTTATTATTCACTAAATACTTAAAGTTATTGCTACAGCGTAGAGCTGTAGCATTTAATTTAGGTATCGAGAGCTTCGGAATGCTTTTGTGTACAAATCAGTATCTAATCTGTTCAAATAAACGGTCTCTTTGATATAACTGATATTGAATACTTGAATATTATAGGCTAGAATTTAATTGAAATACCAATATCAAATTATATTTGCAATATATTTGAAGGTACAAAAACGTTGAGGATTAATTACTATTGCCAAACGTAATTCGGGGTATTCGCGGGTTTATATAAAGCCTAAGTACGAGAATTATTAAAACCGGCAGGACAAAGGACATGGCCCATACAGCCATAATCCTCGCGCCATAAAACTTGCTCACGGCTAACGTGGAACGCAATAGGTACCGGAGCCGTAATGGAGGATTAAAAAATTAATTACGAATTATTTAATTTATCTCCTCGCAATAAAACGAACGCAATAAACTTTAATGCGACACAGGTCAAGGTCTGCGATGAACTGCTCAAATGCAATTAAGTACAGCTCATCAAAAGTTTTACAATTGAAAGACTTAGGTAGGAAAAGCAAGATTGCATTTTAAACTTGATTCCTCTTTCCCAGATAAGTTAGCGCCGACTAACATAGTTATGGTTAGGTACCTACCTCTTGTAAAAGACTACCTACTTTGCACGAATTCGACGAAAAAGTTTTGTAGGAACTACTCTACCACCTACCTATTCTACTATCAAGAGAATCTTTTTTATTATTCTTGTAACGTTACCGTAGTTTAGTTGACCGGGTAATGGAATCGTGGGTGCAAATTTAGATCAAAATCGCAAGCATTAACTCACTGTATGCTTACATTATATTAAAAAGCCAAGGACAAGTTTCTACGCCAGTGAAATATTTCATTATTTTAGGAATTTAATTCGAATAGATCATAAAAATATTATATGATTTTAATTCTGACTATTAAAAAGTCATAAATATTACAAATAGAAATGCATTTCACATTAAAACACAAAACACGCCACTCGTTGAAACTGAGTTAAATGAGTAACTCAGATTTTCACAATATTCGAAATGCAAGCATCTCTATCTAAACCAGTACGTTAGAGTAGGCAGTGGATTGTTTTAGAGCGAAAACAGAGAGAGATACTGAGGTAGGCGTCCCTGTTCGCGGGTAAAAATAATGGTTCCAATGACGCGGGGTCGCAAGTTCGTAGCCCGTTCAGACGGCCATTAACCCCGTTATATTGCAAAAATGTAGCAAACTAAGCAATTGTGCGACGTGATAGAATTTTAACGATAAATTTGATTTTGATTGAATTGATTTTAATTGTTGACTGTTGTGGATCATATTAAATCATTCTGAGATAACGAGGATTATGTTTGACTTGAGTGATGGAGATGGACGGCTTGTTCTGATCGCTCTTGAAACGTTAACCCTTCGTGTCATCTTCACTGAAAGACAAAGCCGGCCCAGGAGACAGGATCCATTACCTACAAATTAGCTAATAAAAGCGCCTATAGAGATCTGTGTAGCTACATTTATTTGTATTATATTTTTCATGGAAACATTTGAGGATTCCCGTGGGTCTACGACCGCACGAACCCTGTTATTCGCGCTTTATATTGTTTCGTCATATAAATTTTATTTCTTTACAAGAACTGGAGCCAAAAATGTAATGCTTTCAGTGGAATATGACGCCGAGTTTATTTAAAGTGATTCGGCTAAACGGCGAGATTCGTCCTTTTTTATTTTAAAATTCTTATTTCACATAAAAAAATGTATTCTGGCAATCATTTTTCCCAGAAATTAGGATCGGCTTTGTTACCCACCCATGGCTGAATATCAAGATTTATTATTTCGATTAATTAAAAAATAATCCAATTACAGTCTTTAGTGAGTAAAGCTTTTAGGGTTTCATAGTCTTGTAACATTTTGCCCAATGGATACCGAAACAAATTTTCCCGGGCGGAAGAAAATTCATGTGTAAACTAAATCCCACCCACATCTAAGTAATTATTTACGAGTAACTTTACCAGCGCCTTCTGCCTAAAGACATTCGTGGTCATATCTGCGCGGCTTTTTATCAACCGTAATTATACTTAATGACTCTTTTTATTTAGTTTCTTTTTTATTTTCTTTGTTGGCTGTTGTTTATCAAACCCGACACTGGCATCATGTGTACGCAACTTAATAAAAATAAATTGTTTGCGACGTTTTCTTGGTGAGTTTCTTCATAAATTAGTATCTTGACCTACTGGGAGGTTTATTAGTATTACCCTTAATAGAACTGCTCAGCTGAAAGAAATCACCATTTCTGGTGGATATAATATTATTTGCGTTAGTGCTTCGAATGTCAACGAGTGACATCATATACCTAGGTGATACAGGTTTATATTACTAAGCACTTATCGTGTCATTTCGAATAGTTAAGTTCTTACCTACTCACCAGATCATGTTACATGGTAATGTTATAAGTATATGTATATGACGCACAATACTGAACGATTGAGAAACAAAAACATTTATGCACGTAACTTGAACTTATGTGTTATGTATTTTCACTACTTGTTCTATACGTTAGATAACATATGTAAACAATTGCTACAAACCATTGTTAACCTAATTAACAGTAGCTTTCAGTATTAATTTGATAAATGAACAATATAATAACCATATCCCACCAAAAGCCGAGCCCTTGCTGACGCTTGTCAATTTTTAGTCTTAAGGCTTTGCACTTAGGGTACAATTTAGATTGTTAAGGTAGAAATAGTGACGTTGATAAACAAACAGGCTGAATAAATACAGACGGATAAAAATGACACTGTTCACTGCGTAAAAGCACGAATAAGTATAGACTAGTTAATGGACAACACGAACAGTATGACATGTAGTAATTTGTATTTCATTGTCAGAAATTAAATAAGAATCCGTGCAAAATCAACGTTGATTGCAATATCTTATAGTTATATTTGTATCTATGTGGTTTACTTAATCGTACTAAGCTGGAACTAAGTTGCAAGGATGCTATTCTACAAGTTGACAAAACATTTTGTTTTTTTTTTATTTTTGCACAAACAGTTATTTAAAACAATAGTACATAGTAAAAAATACATAGAGTGGTAGACAACGAGAGCCAAATTAGGTATATACGAACTTTTGTGTTTTGTAACTCACACACAATTGAATAATACAATTCATCTGTGCCATCTATGAATTTCCAGCCCATGTTAAGGTGATGCAGCAGTCATTATTTCTATTGAACCCTCTAAAACATATATGTTGTTAATTAAATTATAAATTCTCATTAAGTACCTATCTATGCATATTAATATAACCCTTTAAAAGTAAAATAAAGTCCGAGCATAGTTTCATTAAAAACCCATTTACATTTGACATTTTAAAACGAACTTGCGAGCGTAATGTTACACTTATTAAAAGAGAAAAGTCGCGGGGAAGGCAACTGTACAAAGCCAACAGATAATGTAAGAACAAAAAATGGGAACGAGGGTTGAATAAACAGAAATTTTCACACGACTGCGGGCGATTAAAACGGAATAAGTTGCTTCAAAACTTTCGAAGAGTACACGAGACTACTCTAGAACACTTACTAGGTTCTAGAGTAGTCCAACCTTTTAAAATTAACAATATTTAACAAGGTGTTTTAACTTGTAAGTGCTCCTTTTTTAGTAAGAGTATTAGACAAAAATAATGAACGCTATGTAAACGCATCATGCAACGTGGCGATAATATTACATCAGCTGTTTTTTTTAATCATTTGGATTTGTTTTTGGGCACCCTACCAGTCGACAGCGATGAGGACGAATACTTTGATACATAATTTTTAGTTTAAATTTTTTATTTTTGTATATATTTATTTTTAAGATTTGCAGAAATAAAATCATTTATGATTTAGGTACCTTTGGATAATATACATAGATAATATCAGTCTGTAACTCTTAAAATAACGCTGAGCGACTGTGTTTGCTCTCGGATATGTTCGCTTCCTATGGTCCTAGGCTATTTGGGTTTATAATTTAGTGTAATTGTTTTATTGTAGAAGCTCATTACTACTTTACTAGTTACGTTATATTTTAAAATAGCCTGGATTTATAATAAATAAGTTAACAGTCAGCGTTATTTTTACGTGACGGGAACTATACTATGAGCTTGCATTGCTATGTGCAGTGTTGTGCGGCGTTTTGTTTTTACGGAAGATGACCTACAAGTCGGGCTTATAGTAAACCCGCTGGGTGGTGTGGCAAGCTTGTACTGTATTTCTGCTTTTTATTCTTTCATTCCGTACACAGGCAATAGTTAAGGGCCTCATAGGAGGTATGATGGGCAGTTCAAAAAATTGTGAGGCCGTATTCTTCACCTGCAGTACCCAATAATTTACTACGGACATATTTAAAGGGAAGATCAAAACACCGAGTAGCTTTTCCACCTCGCTATAAGGATTAACGTAAATGTACAGTACACCACCCGTATCAAGGTCGGTTTCCGTACCCGTTCTAAGAAATGGCGCGAGCTGGCGGATTTATTAAACAGTTACTTAAATAAACAAGACCTTAAACGATTCGTATAATGAAATTCTCATCTATTTTCCTCTGTTAACGGGTGACAAGGGTACGCCACATCAATTTGCAATGGAAAATAGTTGGGATCCTCGCGATCACTGCAAAAAGGTCCCCGCTGGCATCCTAAGCAAATGAATTTTAACCTCATGAATATCCTCAGAAAATTCTAATTCATACTCCATCACTCAATGTTTTCGCTTCAGACAGTCATTGACCAGCTGGGCGAGCGTCTTTGCCCAAGAATATTTAACAGATGTCACTTTCAATTTCTCCCTGAACAAAAGACAATATTGCCTCAAATAACACCGATATAAAATAAGTTCATTCAAATTTTGCTTTCAGACAAACATAAAACAATGTACGAACGTGACGTGGATGTAGGAGGGGTTAATATAAAGGCGAAATACCTACATTAAGACGAACAATACAATGACCTTGAAAGACTGTTCGACTTTGTTGAATGACATGGGAACTACGCTTAATACCGCCCATTCAAAATTTCAATGGCAATAGATAAGGTCGCCACCAAACTCAGGTAGATGAAACTATATTTAGAGTAAATTAACATTTGTAAATAGGAAGCTTTTCCTATAGGTCTGTAAAGATAAAGTCCTTTGAGCGCCACCGCGGTCACCGATGACCGCGAACAAAAGATTTCTATTGGTCTACTGCGTCAGTCAACGACTTATGCCGATGTTGATGATTATGGTGCTGTAAATAATACACTTCTATTTTATGATATAAAGATCATCCATAAACCTACCTACGAAGCAAATTTAAACAAACACAAGAGTATATTCAACTGCAATAATAAAGGAATTGATAATAAATGAATTGATAATAAATAAAATACTGGCTCCAAAGAAATTTTTATGGGTTTCACTTTTGTCGACATTAAATTATACTAGACTATTCGCAGACGAAATCAATTAATTTCTTAGCTGGTCTCAAATTTGCACAAGAATAATAACGAAAACCTTCTTAAAAGGTAAACATATTTATGAAGCGAACTTCAACTATCCAACTTAATCTTCTTACTGTAACTTACATTACACTTACAACTTCGCGTTTAAATTTATTTGTTTCTGAACTTAGATTATTTTGTTGACGTTAGGTCCCTAGAGTTGTCCTGTTTACCCAGAATTAGGGAGACCGTAAGTGCTTAGGGGCAGACCAATTTTATTATCTACCGCCGCAGTCCTGGCTGGATCAGCGACCCACAATATGGTTTCAAAGAAGATGTAAATAATAATAAAGAACTACGATTTTCTTTCAACCAGTAGGTCAAAAACAAACCGCAATATTTTGGACGTATCCCTGGTACATCATGTCATAATAAGAAAGGTATCACCTAACATACCTTACAAGATGTTGTTTATTGTTTTTGCAGAAAAAAAGAGATAGTGACTTACCCCTAATCCTAACAATATAGATATTTAGATTATCTACGAGTATGACAACACTAAATAATTTAATCTATGCGCTGATAACAAAACCTACTAACCAAAGAGTAGATAGGTCATATCACAAACGAAGATCATGGTCCATACTGATCTTTTACAAACTTTTTTTCTACCATCTCTGTAACATATGGAATGCAATAAATGATTGAGTATTGAGTATGATGTTATCATCCTGGTGATACATACCTTATAGGCTGTAAGGCAGTCTTCTTACTAAGCATAGGTGATTGTTATAAAAATTAACATAAAACATGGAGTAAGGATGTTCCATTAGCATTTAAATACCCAATATAATACCTATGAGCACCACAGAACAAACAGGTAAAACCTCTTAGGTAATAAATATTAACGAATAACTGATTAGCTAGCATGTTATCGTAAACATTACACAATACTGTTATTATCTACCCATCTAAGCCTAGATACAAATATATACATTTTATTTATGTTAACTATCAAACAGGCGATAAAGCGTTATTTGAAAATATGAATGTCATGTTTACGTTTTACCGACACTAAAGATATGGTAAACATAAAAATGTGAGACATGCTCTCTTCTGTATTATGGTGTTCAAGGTGTCTCGGCTTATCTTTGTGTACTTTAAGTGTGTGTAAACACCGCTTTCTAGTGGAAGGTCAAAAGCAATTTGGTGAATAGTGTGTTTATTGATAGAAAAAAGGCATTGATTCTGTCTTTCATAGAACATATTACTAAGCAAAGTTATTTTAAAACACGTCAATACACTAGACATTGGTTAGGAAATCAAGGTCATAAGCTCGTTTTTTCAATGAAAAATATAGGGCAAAACTGTAAAAACTTTCAATACGATGAATGCGTCAAACTTTGTCGTTTTACCTTTGTATTATGAAAGTAGAACAAACAAACATGTATGACGACGTCAAATTCTATTTTCGTAGCCAAACCTTCTTGTTAGTTAAAGACACAAAGCAGATAAGGATTTAGATAGAGAAAACCCTGCCGTGATAAGTTGATATTACACAAATATGACAAAAAAGAAGCTATGTATGATCAATATTCATTATAATAATAAAAATAAAACACGGGAATGAACGCGAACACAACTTTATTTAATTTTTGACTTGACGTCTGCTTGTGACCACGGCCGGTGCAACTCATCGAAAAGCCAAAAATTAAAAAAGTTGTGTTCGCGTTCATTCCCGTGTTGTAATTCTATTATAATCATGCAACGCGATGTTTTAAAATTAGTCATCATTATTATATCAATTAAACGCGAACAAACGTAACCTTCCTGGAAACTTACACAACCTTTAATGGGACAGACTTTAAATGACCATAATTATATTAGAATATCAAGATATCACACCTCTACAGTAATTTATGATGATTCGCCAGTACGATGTACTGTCAGCTACATCGTTCGGCTAACTAATGCAATGAAGAGGTCAGGTGAGTTCAAATCCTGCTTGCCCCCATGAACTATCGTGGTGTATTATTCACTATAAGCTTATGAATGAAGTTTGGTAGTTGAATACAAAATTGGTGAATAGTAATTTAGAAAAGCAATATGCGAGTTCTAACAGTCGATTGTACTGAATTTGATTTGTGGATAGGCTTTAGTTTCTTGGAAAAGTTCATTTTATAAGTTGAGGAGAATTAATATAGTATAAGTTTATTTATTTACTTAGGAACAACAAACAGCAGTGTAATAATATGTAAACATTACAGAAAAAACTTAATAATAGAGGTGACAAATACATATTGAAAATAAACTTCTTGATTACTTAAACTTTTATTGAAATATTACGTCTTATCCAATAAACAATCCTAGTTTGGTTCGTCATTAATTAAGAGTTCCAGCTAATAAGACCAGTCACTGCCATTAGTTATAAGCAAGGACCTTAATCAACTGCTTAACGAGATACTCCTATCACCAATTCGCTTGCCAAGCATTGTAATTATGGCGATTGTATGCAAATTTCCACATGACTGCCTATTGCAGATGCCTATTAAGAAGTCAATGTTCAACGCAGTTTTTTATTTCGATGATGCACTACACTATGTATTTAAACGTAACATTAAGGATAATATTGCATAACTGTCAATTTAAATTATAGGCAAACATTAAGTTTTAAGTCAAATATGCAATACAATCGAAATGCTAAACAATTATAAACTAAGTTCTTATATACTTACGGCATAAAATCCAATAAACTTATTAAAAATTCTGTGAGTGCTATTACTAAAATATAAGCTCGCTATAAGGATCCATTACAACGAATTCATAAGAATGAGTATGTCTGGAAAGTTTTCTCAATTCACAGCGATATCAAAAGACTAGTTGGGTGTATAGACATGCATTGATCCCACAGATAATGACATCGTAAGATGAAATGACAGGGAGGAGATGCTAGACCACTTTCCAACTCCTTTTAACTTGAGTGTAATATAATTTCAAGAAATTGTCTGAACGCCAGCAATTTTATCGCAGCTTAAATCTAGTGTGATAGTAACGAGTGGTAATTAAACAAGTTCCAGCAAGGTTATTGGGGAGACTGGAGATCGTTTTGCGCATCGCAGACTTAAGACAGGAAGCGTTGTCATACAGGATGGAGACTGCGGCGAAGCGTGAATTAAAACTATTAACGACACAATAAAGAAAGTTAGCTTGTTTATAAATGTTGTTGCTCGTATCAAGTTCAGCATTAAAAATATAATACTGC
Organism: Abrostola triplasia; assembly: GCA_946251915.1. Taxonomy (NCBI): domain Eukaryota; kingdom Metazoa; phylum Arthropoda; class Insecta; order Lepidoptera; family Noctuidae; genus Abrostola; species Abrostola triplasia. Next base: position 8,942,150 of record OX276433.1, read on the forward strand.
TGACCCGCCCTCGCTCTGGTTTCTGCGTAACATGCGGTTAAATGCAACTGCACCGGCCGAGGCTACATTTCATAACCATTTATTGGTTGGCGATAATCTGACCTGCCGTGTTAGGTATGGACTTCCTTTGGACCATACATGTAGTAGATTAATTAGCATTTTAATTAATCGTTTTGATTAGACGGGATTATTATTAACCGGTAAAGGGTAGGGAATACTTGGAAGATGAAAGTTTTAATGAACCGTTAACGAGTGCTTGTTTATGGAATTAAGCTCCTTTGTGTTCGTTATATTTTTCTATGAAAAAGATACTTATATCCATAAGATCTTTCATTGAAATCCTTGAGAACATATTAAATAATTCTTATGAAACAATATTCATAACAACACGCCCGTATTCCCCGAAGGGGTAGGCAGAGGAGCACATATAGTACACCCACATTTCGCCAGTTATGTTATGGGTCCCAATGTAATAGGGGGCGAGCCTATTGCCATCAACCGGGCACATCTCCAGACTCCGTGCTGCTACTGAGAATGACCTAATGGAAAAACCAAGTAACACTTTGCCCGACCCGGGATTCGAACCCAGGACCTCGTGCACAGCAGTCGCGCTTAGCGACCACTAGACTAACGAGGCAGTCCAGGCAATATTATTATTCTATTTTATCACAAAATATAAACTTTAAATAACAAATTTTTCGAACAAGTTTGTAACAAAAGTTCTTTCTCATGATGAACCAGTTCAAAGTTGCGGTCAAAGTCGCATTTATGTGACAGGCGGGGAAAAACTGACAAAACTAATTTACTCTTTTCATTACATCTAAAGCATTAAATAAGTTAATATTAAATATATTATAGAAGCTTTTAAATCAAAAGTACCGTGGTATTGTCACCAAACCTATTTAGGTATGCAAAATTTGATTTCAATCGGATGTTATAAAGTGGTTCTAATTTAGATTTCAAGATTTGACCTAAACAAACTCACATACAAACATTGCAAGTTAAATAAAAGCTTGTAAATAGAACTAAAAGCTTAGTTAAGTCTAAGTAGGTAAGTACATGTATATACATATACATTAAGGTGGAATCAGGATTGACTGAATTGATTTATCGATGTTACTACCATCACTTATAACTGAAATAAGAAAACACTCAATAACACCTATAGGTATGAGTGACTTATATCGTACCTAAAAAATGTAAAATATTACACTGAATACAAGATAAACGATACCTCAAACCATTTGAAACGCAACAAAGAAATGTAAACTTTTCTCTATTTGTGTTTCATTATAGTCTATTCCAGAAGAATGCATCTGACAGACGCTTTTATCTCTCACTCGGGATAAATGTTAATGTCTTAAATAAAATACGAATGATATGCATGAGATAAATTAAATAGAAACTAAGTTCTATTATAAATTTTATAGGTAGGTAGGTATAGTACAGCTATAAATATGACATAGCATACATACATAGCGCCTGTATTCCCTGAACAGGTTGGCTGAGGTGCACATTATAGTATGTACACCCATATGTCGTCAGTTACCTATAAGTTCCAATGTAATTATTAGGGGCTAGCCCATTGCCACCAACTGCGCAAAACTCCAGACTCCGTGCTGTTACTGAGAATTACTTAATAGAAAAACCTAGTAACATTTTGCCAGGTCCGGAATTAGAGAACCACGAGGCAGTCAAATAATTATGAATACCGATGCAATGAAGACGTGCCGTAGATGTAGGTTTAAAGCGATCGTTTATTAACACTCGGTGGGTGCGTTGCTATAGGTTAATCAAATCATTGCCCTTTGATGAAACTTGCTATTAAATTGTTAATTCGCAATTTGCTAAGACCGGTCATGCCTGCTTTTACGTTTAAGTACCTACCTACATAATAATATAGCGTATTAAAGTACTGTTAACAATTAGGTGCAATAGGCAATTAATAAATTAGTAACTTGCTCATCTTGCTCCATGCCTTCAAAAGGTGATTATTATATTGTCAAATTAAAATCCTTTCTTTGACTGACAGATTAATATTTAAATTTATGTGATTTGCAGATGTTTGTCCCTACGTTGGGTGTTTGTGTATTATTTATTTTATTTATTTTTTTTTATTTTTTTAGAAAAAACGTCGCCCCACACTAGGAATTTCTCCTGTGTCGTGGGTGCGTTTCACAAACATGAAATATCACATACACAAACACCCAGACTCGGGACAAACATCTGTGGTTCGCACAAAGTTTTGCCCCTTGCGGGGATCGAACCCGCAACCCTTAGCGCAGCAGTCCAATCACTTAGCCACTGCGCTAATCAGGTCGTCAAAGTGTATGAGATGATATATGATTATAAAACGCACCCACGATACAGAAGAAATTGATTGTGGGGGCGACCTTTTAAGTAAAATCAATGTCCATGATAAAGCTTTTAATACCTATTGCTAATGCAAAATCCTTTATTATTACAATAATATTATTTCCCACTGATTACGTACAGGTGTGGTAATCGTTTATTTTATGAGTAAGAATTACATTAGGTAATAAAATTATCCGTTTATTTCTTGATCTTGCCAACAAGCTTAGATTTAAAAACATGAAGTTGGCATAGTCGTTTCGCTAACAATTGGCAAGCGAATGCATCGGCTGAATTGTTGCTTGACGCGAGTTATCATCAACTCTGTGCGTGTAATTACTTCCTTCTCTTTATTAGAAAGACAATTTCTCTTTCGTTATAATTCAATATATTACATAATACAGGCTAACGGTTATGAAGCTTTACTTTAGCGCTTGTGTACTTGATAGATACCGACTTACATTTAAAACTCTATACCTAAACAGTTAATTTTTTTACCAAATAGCCGTATTAGGTAATACATGAAGTAAAGACGAATTTTCGCATTCATTTAACTAACGGGTTCCTATAGTTACAATCAAATAGCTCTCCCCACTTTTTTTAATCATCCTGTTCTATGTCCCACAGCTGGGCAAAGGCCTTCCCTTTATTTATCGACTAATGTCTATTCAGTGCCATTTCCAGCCATGTCCCTCCCCTCTAATTAAATAAAACTTACAATCGCATAAAACAGTAGACTGTAGAGCAATCGACTTGAAATGGGTTTCTCATTCAAGTGACCGCACTCACTTAAAAGATACGACAGCATATCACTGCAAAAATGTTTGTCTAGACTAGACGGAGCGCAAGGAGAGCTTAAAATCTCAAAACCATCTGACAATCTTACCGAAGCATCGATAGTTCGAAATACAGTCTACAGATCGAAGCGATACGAAGAAGCAAAAACAATGGAACAAAAAGAAATTATCACAACATAAATAGAACATCGATAAACAGCTTTACATGGTTTGGTTTACATAGTAGAAGAACTTAACAAAACAGTGTAGAAATCTAATACCCATTATCAATGGTATCAGGTACGATAAGAAGATTCTACGCTTACAATTTTGATTGGATTACAAATTTACAACGAATCAAATAGATATCCTCTAGGTTGCAAATCGCTAGGAAATATAAGTCTTAGTTTAATCTCAAGTTTCATTCGCTGTCGAAATAACTTAGTAGTAGGAACAGAAGGAACATTACAAAGTTTCTGGCCGTCTATTTATAACGAAAAGAGAAGGAAGTACTTTTTTAGTTTTTTTATCAGTCACTGTGCTCGCTGTCTTTGATCGCTTAGTTTCTTATCTGGCAAAAATATCCATGACAAGTAAGAAAAAATATAAAATTTTGGAGTAATAAACTCTGGAAGCAGACCGGGCTTTGTGGCGTACATTGGGAGAGGCTAAGTCCAGCAGTGGACTGCAACGGGCTGATGATGATGAAACTCGTTTGTATTTAAAACCAACGTTGTTTGTTACAATTGAATTTATTATGACTATTTAAAATAGGAATACGGGCAGGTGTCATTTAATGCAAGTGAACTAAGTGGATGCCACAAGGCTGTCTCTAGTATCGCCGGAAATAACAAACATGGCATTTTCACAATTGATCTGCGATGCCAAAGATAGAAATCTAAAATAGGGAGAGACCACAACTGTAGGCAATACAAAAACAAGCTAAATATAAAAGGTGAAAATGGCTAAAAAGATTTACATTATATGCAATGACTATTGTTTATTGGTCACGTCAAAAACATTTCTGAGGTTTAAGAAGATTAAGTAAATACTACACTATAAGAAGCAACTGGTTTATTGAAAAGAAAGGAATCACTCACTATACTGTAATAATATTAGGTACAGAATAATGTAACTATTTCAATTAGTTTCTGAACGTAAGGTTAGACGTAAACAATATAGACGAAGTTAATCCATCAAGAAACTGTATGAAGCACAGATGAGCAGATAAATAAATTCTAATCCCATCTCCGTATTTCGTATCAACTCGTATACCTACCTAAGTACCTACTGTCGTCTGAGGAATCGAGATACACTGTGATGTGTGGACCGCGGTATATCTCATATTTCGTACACTCGACCCAACCTTTTATGAGAGCCCGCAATATTTTGATTGAAATATGAAATATTATTTTCTATTTCCAGCGGTTTTTGGTAGAGGTAAATAAAAGTAACTAGTTTTAAGAGGAACCTAATCAAATCATGAATGGCTGTAATGCTATAGACGATATTATAGCAAACGTATGGTGCATACACGTATAAGAAACCTTTTATTTAACATCGAGGTGTAAATGAAGTACGGGCCACATAAAAATAAACTAGACATTTATCAAACAGGTTATAGTCGGTAAAATTAACTGGCGGCGGCGCAACCAAGCGGAGCTACGGATATAATAATGTGTTCAACGAACCTACAAGTCAAACTGTGCCTACGTAACTGGAGTTATAGGTTATCGGTTCAATCATAGACAATCACGTGCGAACTGCGAACACTCTGCCGACTTTGTCCCCAACAAAACAATCAATACGAGATCACATCTTTTGAAACCGCTTCCGCGGCTTTAATAAGGCTCACGTTAATCCGATGATATAATCCAATAATACAATTACAATACCTTTGTAAGTGTGTGTGCGTGATCATCTGTGATTGGTACTATCAGATTCTGATATCAGTTGTTGATAAGCCGAGAACTGAGATAAAACTGCGATAGACTCAGACAAGAAGAGTAATGACTTTAAAGTTTTATGAGTAACAATCCATAATATTTAATATAAAATAATTGTTTAATGAATAACGTCAGTGTTTAATACAGATGTTATTATAATAGACAACGTCACGCATTTCTTAGAATGTGTAAGCAACTGTAGCATGCGAGACGGAATGAATACTAAAAATTAACAATAACAAAATATTTTACTGCAGTACTGCAATACAATTTACATAGAAATGAACTAAACTGTTATGCAATATTTGTGCCACGCTTAACCAACTTATGGTTTAACGAGTGCCTCAATTAAAAACCAGTACAAATAACACTTTGTTGTTCATTACATAGCGAGCACACTTCGAACTTGTTTGCAGAGGAACAATAACTTTAGTAATAACAAATGACAGCTAATAATCGCACCGACACAGTGCAACCAAGTCGTAACTTATTCTCTAACTGACGCAAGATAACACTCGACAATAACTTCCTGTTTTTACCGACTAAACACGTCACGTACTCGAAAACCATTCAAAACACACGTGTAACTAGACCGGTTAATAATTGAACTCACATAAAAACACTTTAACCTCATCAAATGTTTGAATACGAGCGGCTCAAATATGACAGTATCATAAACACGTCCGAGAGCCGTCCAATGTTTCACAGCTGATCGACGTAAGTATAAACAAACTTACCTTATGGCATTACTGTAAACACTACATCCCATCGACGCACAAAAACGTTCGATTCTAAAGTAGTATAAACTTCCTTTGTGCACTCTAGAATTGGTACAACACTAAAAACCGTGGACGACACGCGATTTCCGTGAACTAAAAATATTTAAAGAGTAAAGGGTCGCGTTTGTATTGGCGCGACCGAGGACGAAGGGCGTGCGTCTCCGATCGCGGTCGGCTGACTACTGGCCTGGCTGGCGGACTCGTGTCGTTCGAGTGCAAAGCCATCAGGTGCGACCAAGAGGTACGATTCAGTGACAGTTTAATTGATGCGGTATCAGACGTGACGAAGGATAACAGCACATCAAACACTTGCATATCCTCCATCCATCATTAATATGATCGCAATGGATTCAAAGCCGTGTACATTTTCGACATTTTCGATGTGTTTTCAACGTGTTGTGTTCATAGTATATGGCGCGCCCACATTTATCGACAATGCACAACTGCACTGCGAATTCAATTTACACGAGATGGGCACTATAAAATCAAAATGTGACAACGTTGTAACGAGGTGAGCAGCATCCAGTTCTGCCAGATGCCGTAACTATGTCAGCGGCTGTTCTCGTTTAGACCGTTAAACATAAAATTTTATTAGAACGCAAATAAAAGGACTGCTCCTGTATTTACCGGGCGTAATTTCAGAAAGGAGTTTGGAAGACGAAATACGGGTATAACTTATTTTACGATAAGAGAAACATAATAAATGCGTGGGCAAAGTAATTTGCTCTACTCGTTAATATTACAATTTGGATGTGTAATGTTTTAGCTGAACCATATTACTTAAAATATTATTCAAGTACATAATAATCAAAAGGATACAGTCAACATTTGTGGTATTGGCAAACTTTCAGCCATTTACTGTCCACAGTACGCGGTTACATTAGCACGTCAGGATGTTGGACAAACAAAGGATTGGCCTCGGGCACCACTCTCTCGAGGATTCCCGACTGAAATCTAGCGTTCAGAAATTTCCAGGGTTAGCAACAGCGTAAATTATAATAGCTACCAAGGTTATTACGGACATGAATTCTAGTTCCTAGCCCAAGGGCGCAGGCAATGCAGAATGCACAACCGCTCTGTTGCTTCGGAATAGAACCGCCCGCACTCGACCGGGGACGCAATTCAACCAAGGGGCAATTTATCGTCCCTAATAATGGAAATTCTGGAAGGATTTCTAGCTTCACATTTTAGTTTAATGATGGAGTGATAATAGTAAAATAGATCAGATTAGGAGATAACCCTTCAGGCCGTAAACAACATTGACACGGGACCGACAAATTGGACAAGAGAAACTCGTAAATCAGAGGCTGGAACTAGGAATGGTTTGCAACGAGATTCTATCAGACGACCTTCACCTCGATCAATTATTTCAACAAGAATCTAATGGGGAATACAAAGCCGAGACACGCCTCCCAACACTCTTCATCGAAACACAGAAAGCTAAAGACGGCCGTGATATTATCACTGGTGTGCTAAAAATAGCACGTTTGAAAGATAACATTGTTTACAGACGACTCCTATCCTAAACCACGAACCGTGTTCGTTATTGGCGAACAATACATGCATTTCGTATTTTAAAGCCAAACTAGGCAAACATTATTGTGTTATTATTCAACTATATCGGTTTTGTTTCATGTTTATGTTTCTTCTCGTGACCCAATAATAGCTGATGTGGTAACAGTCTGATTCTCTCTTTAATCTTTTGAGAGCCCGTTTATTTCGAAAATGGTAGGGATTATTATAAAGTAACTCCTAAAAACCTTTTATAGTTTGTTTATGAAAACTATGTTATTTCATAAAATGTTGCCTGTGGGCGGATTAGTGTTTGACTTGGTAAGAGATTTACATGAAGCATTATTATGTCGGTTGCTAATGTTGTTATAGGAAAAGGATTGGTAGATCAATACAAAGCGGCGATGGAATTTCGACCGTTCCGGAACGGAATTAATAAAACTAACTCCTCGGAGAACAGCTGAATACTAAACAAATGTCTAATTAAAATGCAATGCTGTTATACTCGGAATGCTAATTCTAGCCGTCTATCTACAGCGGAAAGGCACTCAACTATTTAATTCCGACCCATTTCCGCTTTCTCATGCAAATATAAATATGTGCTCAATATTATTTCATGTCGTTTGTTAGGCATTTAGGAACACGCAACACCGAACAAACAGTAACTTTTGACTGTTATTAGATTTATTATCTATTTTCTGGTTTATTCAATTTTTATTTCATGACGAACTCTTTGCATGGTATGGTATTTGCACGAAGGGAGAGAAAGTGCCAATATGATGCATATTTTTACGCTATGAATGGTTTGCATTACAGTTCTGAGTTCACAACAGGCGGTTGCCCCTGGTAACTGCGGCGTGTGATCCGGGGCAATGATTGTCGTTTGACATAAGGTGGGAGTGGGACTAAATTATGGCAGATTCCATTTGGATTCGCGTAGCCAGGCCGCCCATTACGTAGACGCTTGCCGCAGTTAATATATAACTTAGTAATTTAAATAACAACAATAAAAAAACAATTAGTATACAAATAATATTACATTGCAGGAACTCGAGAATTAGGAATCCCAGAAAGATACTAAAAGTATAAAATGCAAGGATATGCGACAAATACCTACTCTGCTTTTTAAGGAAGTAATTTACTTCAAAGATTAATTAAATAATTGACCTGGGTAAGTGAAAGACCTTCGTCTAGAAAGGAATGCTTTTAGTCTAGACTGAAAGAGAGGTTATTTGGCTACAAGTTTTCGCTAACGCCCTGCTAAGTATTTCCATTAATTAAAATAAGTTTTAGCTGCATTCTAGCTATCTTTATTTATCGAGGATATTATTCACTCTTTAATGGCATCGTGGATTACACACACGCGTGGACACAAGATTATTTTTCTGTCTTACTTAGAACAAATGTTTATAGAACTCTTTTTTTTAAGTAAATAAGGAAAAATAAAGACAACCAATATCTTTTATTTATCCAATTTCCGTACCAACAGTATTCCAATTACTGATTGCAAATACTAAGTGCTCCTTTTATTTTATTAGCCGTGACTTCAATTTGCATAAAAACTAATTATAACACGTAATATAATATCATAATATGTAACAAAACTAACGTAATTCTAACATAAACAGATAATATGGTTCGTACATAAAAGATAAGGCGTTGTTTGCTATATGACCAAAAATTTTCATTTACAATGGCCACATAATGTCTGGACTGCAACATAATTTATGAATGCCTTGTCGTCCGAACCATTTTGCCTAAACCAACAATGTTAGTTTAATATGTTTATAAATCAATACAAACTTACGAAATAGGTGATATTAAGGAGACTTCAACGTAAGCATTCTCATTAAAAAGGCGTTAGAGTAAATTGGTAGGCTCAGTGACTTTGGTTACATTATCTAAGTAACGCGCTACGATTACGCTTTACTTTGATTTATGAAGATGTCTCCTTTGCAGACTTCAAGTGACTTTTTAAACAATTTAGGTTAGTTACACGACTGTGCCAATTAGCGTGAATCCACATAACGATTCGGAGACGGTGAACTTTGCTACTCGTTCAATGCAAGGCGCTTTAAAACATTTCATCTTAATATAAGGTTATATGAGTTTTGGTGTAGGTGAAAATGAAAACAGCGCTTGAGTTTATGTACTAAGGTTTGTGATATTACAAAAGTATAAGGTAGGAAAGAGAAAACAGGGATTTGCAGTAATAACTTCAAACGGAACCTATATGTATCTTATGAAGTTTTAACTATAATCAAATGTAATAAAAAATATCTGGTTAACACAGTCAAATATGGGTGAACGTATCGTACACAGTAACTCCAACAAAATTTACACAGCGCCACATTTGTTTACTCAGCCAACGCGTCACTACATCAGACCAGACAGGTGGCAATTTAAAACATTCACACTTGCAGTAAGGGGGTGAGGCAGACAAAACAAATATCATATAAATTTCAGTAACACGGTCCGCTCAGTGCAGTGGGACTAAAATATCGGTGTCGTAGACGCTGCCACTGTGACAAGAATAATCCTTTAATTTAAACATTGCGCTCTATAAATGGAGCATTTGATATGCCCCAATTTTGCCCACTGTCTGGCTAGATTAGACTGATTAATAAACAACTTTTAATATCGATTTCATGGGATATATTCAGTTGTATGACGTATTTTAAATTGGTGTTATTAAAAGCTGTATAATTACAGGTTTCACGATAAATATCCGGTATTCTTTACACCATAAACAACTTATAAAATAGGCAGAGATGCATCTGGTATACCTACCCATATTTTGAGTTCGAATGTAGTAGAAACAATTGATTACCTACTGAACATTATGTTACCTATTAATTAATTTAAAAGCTATATTATCAAATTAAATATCAATTTATTTACCAATAATTTTGTAGTAATAGTAATTACTGTAAACAGGCTCGTGCCAGTCTGTGTAATTCCCCAAATGAGCCACCATCGTATCATATAGACGACCATAGTAGCACTATGTCTATTATAATGGTATTTAAACATTACTTTATTTTATGAAGCCAATAGTAAACCTTTTGAATCGATATTGTACCGTCCATTATGGCTTTACATACGATGCTATCGACTGCTAGTAATTGCACAATACCTTCATGTAGAAGAATACTTGGTAATAAAATTCCGAGCAAGATAAGTTGCTTTACGTGATCGAACCCGGGTCATTAGCCAACGAGTGCAGGAATAAGTATCGAGAACAAGCCATTTCAGTATTATTTCGAGTATTAAAATCATGGGAAATTGTTATTTACTTTAATATAAATACCCTATGTATTTTTGCTTAAACTATTTATACCAGTGTAAGTACGTATCTTCATAATCATCAGCTTTTATGTGACGCACTGCTGGCACCTATATAAATTATATGAAATATGATAGAAAATATGAAGTACCTAATGTAGGAATGTCAGGGGAGAGGCATTTGTTCAGCAGTGGGAACAAATCTAGACTAGACAAAAAACACTAGGTAATTTTTTTAACACAGCTTTATGCAACTCTGGTTTAGAAAACTTTTAACCGTACTAAAAGCTCGTAAAATAACATACTGACTATTTTATTGTATATATATACATTTTCTGGAATTCAAAGGACCAACGGACCCATACTTGACATTTCTATTTGATAACACATCTTATTCCATAAACTTATCAAACTATTATTCTTAGTTTATTTTCTGCCAGTCCTAAAGGAATAAACAAATAGAATAACTGCCAAGGCATTGTGCCCACACAATATGAATTTGTGGTAGTAGAATTGTTTGTCGTGTTTTTTTTTGTGTTGTCCGGTCATCGCTGGAAATAAGGAACCTTACAATATGTCCTTAACAACGTCGTAGAGTAAATGGAACCAGTAAGAAGGATAACTAAAACTATATTATAGTAGACGGTCTCGTTCATTTGGTTGTCAGCGCGACTTATGAGGTCCAATGGACAGGAAAAGTGTTCTTGTGTAATTATCAGTAGCAACAAGGAGTCTAGGTTTATAACCAGTTAATCTATACTAGTAAAAAAGCTGAAGAGTTTGTTCGATTAAACGCATTAATTTCAGGGACTACATACTGTTAGATAGTCCATTTATCGAGGAAGACTGTAGGCTATAAAATACAACATTCGAAATTTACGCGGACGAAATCGCAGGAGCTAGTGGTAACAAAGTCTCCCATATATACCATGGAACCTGGTAACTGGCGAAATGTGGGTGTACTATACAACTCTGGCTACGGACGTGTTGTTGTGTTTCCGTATATTAAGAAAACAATCAGCATAGTGAAGTTTCTAAGCGGTTGGCTTTATGATTTCAAATTTGATTAACGTCTAAATAGTATTGTTTACGCATCGGTTTGAATCTGGGTGTTTGTGTATTCGAGATTTATGTCCGCAAAGTGTAAATCTTCGTACGTTACAGGAATTCCACGGGTGTTGTGTTTTCAAATGGAAGCTTGATTAAAAACAAACCACTAACTCCAATCACAACACATCAGAATAATTGATGATTCCTCGAAATACATTTAATGTACGGACATATACGTAAAAAGTATGTACTACGTAGATTTATAACCAAAACTGAATACTAACTGCGACAATATAGAGTAAACAAACGCTTGTGTTCCAAAAAAATACCGTAATGAACGTTTAAAAATTAAGGAGCAGTTCTATCCCCAATGACCTATGACGTTATAGACCATAGACATTATGATCTTTTGTTGGGTAAACTTTATTATTTCCTTCAGTACTAATGACAAAAACAGGTAAGTATTCAATTTTAACATTTTGAATGTAAGTAATATTATAAACAAGAAAGTTTGTAGGTATGGATGGACGTTTGTTGTTTTACTCTTTCACGTAAATTCTACTGAATGGATTTTAATGAAATTTCATATGGAGGTAACTGATACCCTGGATTAAAACATAAAAATGTAGCGGGTAACACCGCGGGGCGCAGCTAGTGTAAAATAAAATGTAAAATATTATCTCAATTATGTTTGCATAATAATTTGTACATTCATCACAAAAGGCTATATTGATAAACAACCTTCAGAGTTAAGAGACCTTAGAGTGATTAATGAAAACCTAGTACCACAAGGTCATGGGCGCATAAACCGAAATCCCGAGATAAATCAGTAAAAAATAATTGGTACAGCTTCCCCCTTGAACTGTTAACAAATAGATTTAAAACTCTAGAAGTTCTTTAATTAAGTTAAAAAGTAATTTACACTCAAGTTCTGTTTATTATTCGAAGTATAATTGCAAAAAAACCTCTGTAAGTTAACGAGGTTTCTTTTTTAAAGGCGGTTTAATCATTATAAGTTGTTTAATTTATTACATCATCATCAACATCTAATGGAACACCATCAAGCCAGTATTATGCATTATACTACTAACGCTATAAGTAGATACTATTGGTTATTATTGTTAAGCCATAAATAGACAACCATGAATGACAAACAAGTCACTTTGATTCTGAGTCATGATTATCAACAAATCCAAATAATGGTGATGATGACAATCTAATTGGCGCAGTGGCCTAGCGTTGGATTGCAGCGCTAGGGTTTGCGAGTTCGATTCACGCACGGGAAACAAAATGTGTGATCCAAAGATATTTGTTTCGAATATGAGTGTTTATGTATGTTATATATGACCTGTTTGTAAAACGCACCCACGATACAGGAGAAATTCCTAGAGTGAGACCATGTTTTAAAAATAAAAAAAGAGTAATAATTAAAAGAAAATGTTCTGTAAAAATATCAGCTTTAGTAATTAATATACAGGATTAATTACAAAGTTAAAAGAGATACGTATCTTGTAATTAGAATAAAAACTGTAATTACAATATTGCATAGTAAACAGATACTAATGACTGTTATTTTTTATAATAATAAATACGTTACAGTATCTATTATTTAATTAAGTATTTGCACAATTATCTTGTAGCCAACATAAGTTCAAGATCATATGATAACGTAAGTTTGCATATTTACGCAATTTTAGTAACAAGGTACTTACTTAGGTACTTTCAATGTTTTGGATAGTGACTAGTAGCGGACCCGGTAGAGTCCTGCCCGGAAAAGCAGCGAGACGTGAGCTGTCAATTGCGAAAGATGGCGGAGTACCAAACCTAATTTATTTAAAACTAGCTGCGACCGGCGGTATTATCCGTTACGTTTTTTCGGGATAGAAAGTAGCCTATGTGTTAATTCAGGATGTCAGCTACCTCCATGTGAAATTTCATTAAAATCAATTCAGTAGTTTTTACGTGAAAGAGTAACAAACATCTAACCATACTAATTATTTGTTTAATTTTTCGACATTTTAATAGTTATTCTGCTATTCGGGGCGGAGACGAATCCAACAAATGAAAAAGTCATCAAAATTAAAAAGTTCTCTAGTTATAAATGTTTTAATAAACCCGACTTTGTTTTATATAATATATAGAAGAAGGTAGATAATAAAACGTGTATATTATGATATGTGTAGCTACCAATGCTATCGTATATCATTTTATAGACACAATGTATACAAATCCCGATCCATTTGCATTGCTAACGGTACATCGAAGCAGGCGGGGGCAACGACCGGCCGCGAAGGCCGCCGATGGGCAGTGACGTCACCACACTGCCTAATCGGAAAATAATAAGACGGATGATGAATTAAATAGTTGAACGCTATGATCATAAACATAAGGTTTATTTTGGAATATAAGACGAAAATAGATCAAGGTGTGCGCATCTTAAATGTAAATAAATAACCGTTCATAAAACCAGCAATTTTGTGTATGTATACACAAATGTTTAACAATGATAATGTTTTTGTATTTTGTACAGTCGATGTTCGTCTAGTTTTATAGCAATCTACATTAAACTTATATTACCAGTATTTTACTTAGAAGTTTGGGTAAGACCGATTTTCGGTTCTAAATCATGATAATATAACTTCTGATGATCAAAAGTAATGAACTAGAAAGAAAGTTTTAATGAGATTTGTTACGTGAATAAATACCTGTAGGCGTTACAATATTTACTGTTCATAATTTTAGACTAAAGTGTCCATTACAGACTTTCTTCTGATTTATTATAATCGATGACCACAAAAAGGTGCAATGCTTTATTAATAGTTAATATATATTAATCCATTACCCCATGTCTGATACACATCCGTAATTTTTACCGGCATTTGAATTCGAAAAAAACAGATCAGGGATTTATAGGTTTTTCACTATATCGGGTGTGGTAGTGTAGCCCAACGTGGGGCGACAAGTACGAATAGCATGTACAGTAGCTACCTACGTACTATCACGCTATGAAAAGCAGGATTCCGTCGTCAGGAATATCTACATAAATCAAATAATACAGTCGTTCTAGTACAGAAGCTTTGACTGCAATTTGCAAAATTACTCTACAAATTGCTCAAAACATACGCACTGAGTGCCAAGCTTAAAGTTTAGATTTGGACCACCACCCTATTTACTTCTAAAACCATTGTCATTTGTTATACTAACATGGATATTTGTTATTGTTTAGACACATTACTAATGGTTCCAAAATAATAAAATTATACCTAGGTACTAAGAAATAGGCAGTTGATTCCTAAAGTCGCTTTAGTATTTATAAATCTTAGATGCGTACCCGCACTTATAATTGGTCAATAAAAACTCAATTAAAAGTTTATATAAAACCAATGTTTACTAATAAAACAAAAAATAATTGCTTGTTCTATTTCTAAAGTTATTTGCTTCACGTAGATCATTAGTACAAAATAAATGTTAAGCGGAAAAAAAAAACAAAGATATATCGAAGGTTATTTCGAATTAAATGTGCCTGTAACTCGATACATCGTTGGTCAATTGATTAAATCGAATGAGTTAAACTTATTACCACTATTTATTTAGGAGAAAGCATTGCCCTGCCCTATTTGCATGTAAGTATCGTAATTTCGTTCACAAATGTAACTGAGGTTAGGTGAATTACCTGAAGATATAACCAAGGGAAAAAAAAGCAACAAATACACACATAACTGCATTTCTTTAGCACATGAGGTCATCATCATCTGCCGGAAGACGTCCATTGTTGAACAAAGGCCTCTACCGTATATAAAGGGAGGGGTTGCCATAATCCTCAAGCTTGGCAAGCGGCTTGGGGATCGCAGTGTTAGTGGAGAAGTTGCAGAAGACGCTGCTGCCCATATTCTGGATTTTTCCTAAGTCGCCTCTTACGACACACACGGGAGAAAAATGGGTGGTCAATTCTAAGCTGGATACCACTCGGCACCACATGAGGTCAAAACCATCAAATTACGACCTATCATACAATGCGCCAATCAGAAAATAATACAGCCACCTCGTTTTAAAAATGTAACTCGTATTATATTCCGTTCAGTGTACTTTGCTCGTGGTCAATATTTTCCAGGCACCATTTAGCTATTTGATACCGGTAGTTACTACACGCTACATTATTGACTCGGCCCGATTAAATACAAACTCGGTTTCAACGATTTCATAGGATTTGCGATTCTGTTTAATGTTGGGGAACGTGAGGTAAATTAATTGCAGACAAATAGAACATAACTAATCGCAAAGTACGACGTGAAATTTGGGCTAGGAGGTAAATAACAGACGGATTGATTGGGTTGAAAAGTGCATATAACAATTTTAGACACTAGAACTAGGTAATAAAATTCCAAGAAAATTTGACTGACTTACTATACTAGTATGATACGGACAGAAAAATCCCGATTCACACTGTTAACGGAAATATCATTATAGCTTAAATATGATACCTACTGATTTTTTTTTAAAGACCATTTAATTGAATGAAGCGTTTAGATATTATCACACGCTTTAAAGCTGAAGATGATTGTATGATAAGCGCTAACCTTTTTATTAATAAACGAGGATAATACGTGTATTAACTGAAACCGGGCCTAACTCTATTGTCATCTCTATTCGTTGACATGCAAACGACAGTGACAGATATAAATTAATCCATAGTTTAAAATTGATATTTTTCTGAATAAGGGAAGAAACTATTGTTTTTAATTCAGTACTAGAACTGTATTCACACAATATCAACTTCCGTGTCTAGCATCTATTGTGGCAAGTAATGGTTAGTATAATACGATAACCCGACCAAGGACGCTAATAAACAGAATGAAGAGAGGGAGCGAACTTAAAAACAACAACACACTGTGTGAATGGGATCTACATCGCCATTGTTATTAGATGTGCACAAGGATTGGCTCAGCTATTTTCCATTTTCTATAAACAACAGGGAGGGTAGGTACTAGGGTTTTCTCCTGCATCGTGGGTGTGTTTTACATACACCCAGACGTGGACAAAAAATGCAGATACACAAATATTTGTTCTGTGCGGACAAGCAATCCTTAACTCTAAGCTAATCGGGTCGTCAATACATAAGAGAAATTCAGCTTTAAAGTGTCTCTAGAAGAAATTTTTTGGAGTACATATTAAAAATAGTTTTATAATAGACGTTGCACGCAACAGATAAAAATTATACCGAGGGTATTAGGTACTATAGGTACCTACTTGGCCCTCCGTATAATTTCTAGCTAGTGAATAAATTATTTTGATTAAATATATTTTATCGTTACACAAACGAAATTAGTCTGACAATATTGTATAAAAGCTGAAAAAGTCCTTGAGACATCCACGTGTAAGGACGCTAGCTTATCTCAACCTTTCTCAAGATCAGAATGAACGTACATTTTCCTTTATCAAGCTCTAATAAAAAGGCCAACAAAAGCGCAAAAAAATATTACTTAAAGGTTATGAAAACAAAATAATAATTCCCGGCCACTTTACGAAAGCTCTGTATTATAGAACACTTATCTGCAGACTATTTCTATAAGTTTCCACGACCACTCCAATGCATACATCAGCTAAGTATACGTCGTGAAAGTATGCAATTTCGTAATCCGCATCGGGTGCAGCGCGACTGGCGGAAACCAGGTCACCTACATCGGCTACATCCAGTAGTGTGGGCACGTCGAGACGTCTGGCGTCCTGGCTGTACACAGCTGCACTGAACTTACTTTTTTGATAGCCTAAGTACTGTTGTTTTAGATGTTTGTATGCGGCATAAGCATGAAATACGGAGGAAGCTAGAACTCTTCGTCACTTGGGATTAAAGTGAGCGCTTGGAAGTACGCAATACGGTATTCTTCAAACTCAAGCATAAACCCGTGGAGACTCAATGTGTGAAGATGTTCAAAATTACAATGAAAATCCAACAGAATTTGAAAAGAGTTACAAGTGTGTAATTGGAACACTTCAAGCACTATTTCACAAACATATAAAAGATAGGAGTATATGTGACGGTATGTGAAAAAAGCTATTAGTTATGGAGAGTGTGAGTTAATAATGTATTAAAGTCTACAACAATATCCAAAAAATTATCGCACCAGTAGATAGCAGTAACAGTAGCCAAAAAATTACAACAATGCTCATTAACTAACGACAAAGTCATTATAATAAATGAGAGTGAGACCACATTAATGGTTTTATTTGTCAAGCACAAAACATTAATAATACTAGACGAAAAGGTTAAAAATAATATAATAATATTCGTCTGCAATTATCTTGCAGGACAAAGGCTTCTTGGAGTCAGAGTAAAAGCAAATAGTTATTTATATTTCTGTAATATACAAATAATAATTTAGGCTTCAAAAATTGCTACTGAAATTTACTTGAGTAATATACATTATAACGTGATCAAATAAACCATAGGTACCTTCTTATAACACCGAACTTAAAGCTGCCAAAGTTACGGAGCGCAGCTAGTCTGTAATTTACAAACTTAGAGCACGTAGGTATAATTTGAATTAAAACCATTGACACGGAAGATAACAGACCGCTGTGAACGACCGAAATGTGATCAAATACATGTAACCGGGTTAGTTCGCGTATACCCACAATATTGCATAATGTTCAGCGCAGCTGTTAATCGCCAATTAGAAAACGGTCATTATACATTTTCACTTTTACCGCTTCTCGACATAAATCATAGAAAACACGTGATTACATGTGTTCTAACGCCTAGTTATACAAAGGGGTAAACCGAAGTAGGTAATGTTGTAAACACACATTAATTTGGTCTATTGATATGACCATTTACCGCGTTAAACGAACTGTTACTGAGAATTCCAATGACCTGGTAAACGGAACTGGGACCACAAAACCAATATAAAATAAAATAATGGTGTAAATATTTAAATAATTAGATCATCACGTGGCCGATCTATTTACAATATATGTCATGTTTGCACGGATGAACCCGTCATATTTATCGCTCGTAAAACAATAGATATGCGCGTGTTCCGATACTGTTATTATGTGGAATAGATTTATTAGCGTCATTCCTCGCTTGTGTAGCGGAGAAAGCTGTAAACGCGTGTCGTCAGTCACGTTGATTTTAATTAATATTGATATTGTACCGACAGTTGAGTTGAATTATAAAATCTTTGTTAAAGAATAATTTAGTAGTTACTTCAACACAATTAGTGTATAGTATAGTGTAATGTATTATATGAATTGTATCATATACCTAGACACATTTGAATCTGCGTCTACTCGCTTTTTCATCAAAGATTGACTGTAAAAACTAATCATAACTCAAATTAAAATTATGAAGAGTGAGAGTAGGTATAAAATCTTTCATTAAGGTATCGAAATTGCGTTAATTACAATTACATAATCAGAATACAAATACGAACGGCATACTGTCACTTAACATATAGGCTGGCCGACATTGTCTGCTGAAACAAATTCCAGTGAATACCTCGGACATTTGCGTATGACAAACACAGACATATCGATTTTCAGTATCGATATTAGGCACTATGCAAGCAATGTCAGTGCCACACGTAGAGCTATAAACTTTCCCAAACACCAAACAGTTTATTGTTCCATTCATCGGTCTATTTCAGATTATTCGATTATTGTAATGTGTGTCAAATTGAATCGAATGACTTTAAAAACTGTATGAAGCATAAATTGTTGGAACTTTTCCTATGTATTTGAGGATAAATCGATAGAATTAAATCACTTTACTCGTCTACAGATAGAAGACACGCGATTGCACTACATTCAATTATAACTCGATCCGATTTTATGTTGGAATAGTTTGATATGAGAATTTAAAAATGAAATACTTTATTGGTAAGCTAGTAGAGTGAATAATATAAGGAATGATGGATGGCATCTAAGTAAAATATTCAGATAGATCTAGTAGAATAATATTCAATTTATTTCGTAGATCTTTTTTTACAAATAACGAAAAATAGAAAGGAGCTGCCAAACTTGTTTTGGTGCTTACCCGTGATAGATGGCAACACAGTTGGTTGAAGATGTCACAAGGACGGATTACGTTGTAATTAATGTCATAGAGGTTATTTTAAGTTGTCTCTTAAAACCCACGATATCAACTTAAATCCGAAGCAGCTTGCGATTGGTGCATAAATACATACAAAGCTCGCAAGAATTAAACAAATGAATTTAAGTTAGTAGTATTATAAATATTGAGACTTATATAATTTAAAAACATTTTCTTCAAGAAATAAACAGTTACTAATAAAAGCTCAGACACGATTGATGAAATGATTACTCGTGCGTGTTATTTAATATTATTGAAAACCTATAACTTTCACACGACTATTTCAATTACGGGTAAATCAACAACCTTGATGAAAGCACTTCAAGTTCGTAGGTACATTAAAGCAAAGAGTATAT
Source organism: Abrostola triplasia (assembly GCA_946251915.1). NCBI lineage: Eukaryota > Metazoa > Arthropoda > Insecta > Lepidoptera > Noctuidae > Abrostola > Abrostola triplasia. The sequence goes on from OX276433.1 coordinate 8,962,298, forward strand.
ACAATAGCAAAATACTCGAATTCCCACTTGCTAATGTAAATGGCTTACTACGAAAGCATTACTTTTGATTTAAAAACACGTTTTAATACTTTATTAGTGTCATGTGAACATCAATCACGTTGTCAAAGAAAAAAGTAATGTTTCCGAAGTGCCGAATGACTCACGGACAACACGTGAAAACCCGATTACTTTCACAAAAAAGTCACAAATACTCACCGGTAACTTTGATCGCACCAATTTGGTAATAACACCGACATATGAGGAGCAGGAAAACAATCCAGGATATCACAATGGGACCGTCTTGCACCAATAACATTTCCATTTTGTTGACAAACAAAGCTGTGAGCGACCGGCACGAAAAAGACCACATTTAATCTAGCTATATGCGGCTGAAGGTAACTCTTTGTATTTTAGACAAAAAGTAAAAGAGTGTGGGGTAGACGCACGGCACGGTGTCATCGGTCGACACTAAAGAAATGCGCCTCGACCGCTTGGCACATGCGCGGGAGTCGAGATCCAAATAACCGGCGAAATTACGTGATTTAATTAGTCTCTGTTTTCGGAAAGTTCGGCACTATATTGATTATTTAACTGTTATTTAATGAAATAAACAAACTGTTAATAATTAATTAGTAAACTTTTTCAAAATATGTTTTTATTTATATTTTTTAACAGACCAGCTGAGTAATAATAAACACTACAAACTTTCATTTTAATTAAAGTAATTATCTCACATAGTAAACAAGTATTACTATCATCTATCTCAATTTATCAGATAAGCGCGCGCAACAAACGAACCGCGTCGACTGACCTGCGCTCGCGCACGCGTCGGTCTACCCGAACATATGTCGACATGTCGATAGTACAATACTCCCGTAAATGATAGCCAAAATAAATCCACCTCCCAAGCAGAGAAATGGAGAGAAAAAAAACATGATATTCTAGACTTGATATAAGTTGTAGTACAACTTATCAAGTTCGCGATGTCAATGACCTATCAATGTAAATCAGTGGTTATAGATTCGCTGAAGAAACGCTTTTAGAGTTCTGTCATACATATTCTGGCATATTTTAATTCCCGACACACGTAATAAACTTGGAGCAGTAACTTTTCGATTATACGGGTTTGGTTCACGAAGTTTATAGTTTAAATACTAGGACTTCTTGAACAAATGTGAAACACGTGCCAAATACCATACAGTACAGCTAAGTCGCAAATTCGCATGTGCGCTTTGTTTTAAAGGATAAGGTGAATTTTGGATTAAATAAAATAATATTGAAAATTTGGAATAAATGAAGGCGAACTAACTTTTACTTTATTTTTATTATGAGCTTTGATCAATTTTATGATTTCAGAAACATATGTAGCCGTTTTAGTAAATTCGTACTTATATGTTTATTGTATAAACTTACAATTTCAAGTAGTAGGTATGTATTACCTTTCATTATTAGCACCTAGGTAGTATAACAGCGAGAAATGTTTCCGTAAAATTACGCACAACAACCTACAGACAACCTCTACAAAGGTAATAAATTATATTAGAATTTTGAATACAATATAAAGTAATGGTGTTGCATACATAACACATAAACATAGTACTATGCCTTTAGTCCCCAAGGGCTAGACAGTGGTGTAGGATCCACCCAAATTTGAGCAGTTTGTCGCATATTTATTCTCTGAGTATTTTTACTGCAAAATGTAACTTTAAATTTTTTTCTATGTGATTAAAAAAAAACTCCATGGAAATAAAGCTAAGGCTAAAAAGCTACGATCATTCTTCTTCTGATACAGAAGCCTCTACTTTGCTGTTGGGCATTTACATGTTTGTATTTTATTACAGAGTAAGCATGGAAAAATAATGTTTACATCAAAAAATTACAAAAGAAATACAATTCTGAAAATATACGTAGGTAGCGTAATTGAAATGAAATGTAATTCCCACGGGCAATCCCGAGTTCCGATAAAATAATGTTTACTACGTGACGTAATTGCGTTTGGAAAGACATTACATGAAATGTTCACGTTTGTTATTTTGTACATGTTTTATATTTCTTCTCCGTCAGTTTGCGTAATGTAAAAGAGATTTCAACAAAATCAATATTGTAATTACGGGAATACATGTATAAGATTTGGGCTAGCTCTATATGTCTACTAATTTATTTAATCATGTTTAGAAAACCGATACATTCAGTTTGTTAGTAGACTAATCTAAAAGTAATTTCGTGGATTTGCTATTCTGCATTGGTCATGGCTGGAAGCTCTTGGGTCTCCCCAAAAAGTCAAGTAGTTAAAGCAGCATATCAATTGTAAGAAATGAATAATCTACAATTCAAAAGCTTCTATTAGAAGGTCCATATTAGTATGCAACTAAGCACATGATGTGATCTGATGCACTATTTATACACTCGCGTGTTTTTGTTTCGTTTTGACTCGTGGCCCCCCGCAAAGACGTCGCAAGCTGCACTTATTATTAATTTAAGCGGAGATTTACAAGTTTCTTTCGAACAACTTTCCAATAGGTATAATTTGTAACAGCAAGCAAGAAACTTGGAAGAGTCCAGGACCGCGATAGATTGCAAGATGAAGTAAGAAAGCAGAGTAATTAAAATATATATTTTAACTACAAAAAAATCCTATCAGGCCTAAGCCATTGTCGTTAAATCGATTGAGTCATAGAATGTTAAAACACGAAGGAGCATTGTCTATAGGTAGGTGTACCTACCTATTACCTGACACATACGCACGCAGCTCTCATGTACTCGTAGCTATAAAGTTTGGGTCTAAATGATTCACGAACAGTTGACTTTCTGATCTATAAACATAAAAGGGCATAATAACCTGGTCGGCCTTGCGACCTGTAGGGTTGGCCAAATTTGATAAAGGTTGTAGGAATTTATATCTAAATTTTACCAATATATTCAAGTATTTTAAAATAAATAAATAATTTGGTAAACTTATATTGGTTAATAAAATAGATCTAAGACAACTTTAGTACACTCAACACATTTTATCTCACTAAGAATTAAACTATACTCTGCGCTCACGTCATACGCTTTGAGCATCAAAAGCGAGCATGAAATGTCTTCATTCAGCAAAACCTACTTTGCATACCTTTGCTATAACCCGCGTCTGGACAGTACGCTACCTGGGCTCACGACTCGAGTGAAATAACTGAATATTCCCGTCTAGCCAGAGTATAGACAACCCTATTTGCGACGTATTCGCTGTGAAATCGGGTGGAATTTAGCGTAACTGAAACTTCGATTTGCATATGTATGTGACAACGATAAAAACAAGTTAAGTGTAAAATATAAAACATAGGTAAACAGAATAAATGTGTTAGAAAAAGCACTCTACGATTAATTGATTATACATTCATATTCATTAAGTTGTTCTTAATTAATGTGCTGTTAACACCGCTACTCTCATATGCGATTAGATAAATACTGTAAAAGATTTACGTTAGTAACATGCAAATTATATTACACCAACAAGAGATAAGTGTTTGTACAGTCTGCAACGTAAGTAGCTAAACATTCACATTTTTTACATACCATTAATTGAAGAACAACTTATTATAAAGTAAAAAGGCTTTAATATTCACAGATCATGATTTCGACACTCCTATAATTTGAAGCAATAACTTAAATTAATGTTTATTTCTAACGTTTATTTGATATAAGTTTTCTAACATGATACTATACCTAACTGAGCTACCCTACTTTCAAAAATATATGAAATAAGTATTAGGTATATTTTTGATTTGTATTAAGCATCACACATTGGATAATAACTATTAAGTATTTTATCACCTTTGCATCTCATGCAGTGAACTGTTATATTGAAAAATAAAGCATCTTTAAACCTTATTTATGTTGCCGACTGTACAATTTACCGGAGAAATAAAAGAGCGTCTAAACATAACGCTGCCATAATACGGACGCTTAATCACTTACGTACCAACTTAGTTAAGTGAATACCGACATGAATTCGCTTTTGGCCTACTGAAGCGTATCCTGATATCCATTGATTGGCCCGCCTCCGATCTACGTAATCCCTTGGAGGTAATACCCGTCAGTTGCGTTCAGCTTAATCTTTTGATGTTCGGTTGGAGACTTCTCAGGGGGATGCTGAATGTCGGTGAATAGTTTTGAGAAAGGCTTGGTTACTAATGTCTAGAATATCAGATAAGGAAGGTAGTATATTTAAATGCTATAAAGCATGAAAATAGCGACGCGGTAGGTACTCGTAGCTTACTGCGTATTCTTGATATAAAGTAACTACGACAGCAAAGTTATATCTGCTTTAATGGTAAAGAATTTTTGATGGTAAGCAATTTTATTTGTGAATTTATCAATCTCACCAAAATACCGCTTCATTTAATTATCAAAGTGAAATGATTACAGTAACCAAATATATTAGAAAGGTATCGTAATACTTTTTATTAGCAGAGCTTAGGACGCTAATACTAATCCTCTTTACATTATCGCTAACTGTTCTTGGAACCGCAGATGGTAAAAGTTTTAATAAGAACAAACAACTTATTCTTTGCCAAGCGCTAACTACACAAATTAATTTATGCAAATCCTAGGCTGCTAGAAAATATTAAACAAGATTTTGTTTCGTGATTAAGATTGTTTCTTATTAACTTGCTTCTTTTGTTGATCAGTGGGTTATGCGTCTTATTTGCTGACAATTATTATTTTTTAGCCTATAATGTCCTACTGCAGGGCCTCCCTACTCTCATTCCATTTGTCCCTGTCAAGGGCTGCTACTGACCAGTCCTCCATAAAGGAGTCCAGAGGACATAAAATTATTAAAATATATTCTGATTACCTTGACAGGTCGATGAACTTACAATGATTGTGGCCATGAAGAAACATGATTACTTACCGAAAACCCTTAGACCAGAACAATTTAGTTTTCTATCAATTCCGAGTAAAAAAACGGTCCTATTTTATAACAAAGACCAGGTACTAATCTCAAGCCACGAAGACTAAACATCAAAGTTTCTTCATACAACTTTTCAAGGCACCTGGTACATTAATATTCTATTATCCGAGAAAACTTGTTGCTAACTTAAGCTCGCACTATCTAGACACGACGGTATAAGTGGTTAGGATCCCGAGGGGATCGGTGTTTAGCCGTAAAACTAGATAGACGATGAACAGGAACATAAGGCGTGTAGTATTTTACTTATATTGCTTTGGTATGGAGGCTCATGTTGTTGTTTTCAGACGAAAAGTAGAAAAATAATAATAATTTATTTATTTGTTAGAATATTGTACAGAAGAAAACAAGTCATATGAAGAGGACATAATGCTTCATGACTTGTAGGTACTATTATCCCTCTTATTCAGAAACGAGGACCATACCGGAATTAACTAAACCCCGTATTAAGTCTATTGTCATTTTCATTCATTATTTGACATTGTTTACGAATAAGGTGGACTAAGTTTAAAGACAACTAATTCCATTGTATTTAACACATGTATGTTAAAAGGTACACGTAGATTCCCTTTAGATATTAATTTTTAAGTAGTTAACTACGTAATCAGATATACTTTTTTTATTTTACCTGAGTAAGCCATTAAATAAGGACATAAGCAGCATCATAATAATAATTAAACAACTTTTCCAGCAACAAGCACGTATCATAGCAATAACTTATTTTTATGAGACGTAAACCTATTTCAAGTGAACAATACGTTGAATTATAACGTGTTAACAGTTACTAAACATCGAGCGTTTTCATTAAGCACGCTACTTGAATTATAAGTACGTTTAAGAACAAAAAAAAACTTGTTTCATAAGTACTATGCACGTATCCCGTATCGTTTTGCATGCGTGAAATCTTCACCGGTCTCTAACAGATATCATCATCATTGGCCTATCTCAGTCCACTACTGGACATGGCCTCTCCTATAGCAATCTACTGAGCTCGATCTTTGGCCCTCCGCTAACAGACAAGAAGCAGAGTAAAACTAAATAACATTAGGATCACTATATACTACATACCCTATTTGTAATCATGCTCAATAAGATTTGCGACTAAAAACCTTTATTTTATCCAATAACGCTGACTTTGTCATACGTACGACTTCTTTGATAATAACCCTTTGAACAAAATCTTTTACAGTTTTACATTATTTTATATTTTTATCGTCATATTCTACAGAAATTTCAGATCAAAAGTACCCTAAACCAACGCTCGTGAGTAAAGAATTTCAGCGAAATGGTTCATAGTGGTAAATGTCGGCGCGTAGGTGTTGATTAACTGTTTGCCAATACAAACAACCTATCTCCTCCCACTCGGAGCTGATAGTCGTGATTACACGTGGAGTCGTGGACTCGATCTAGGAATGCTGCTAAGGCATTATGTTAACAGCCGGTTACAGCCTATCTGAATTGTATGTGAGCAGAATTATTGAGGGACAATATTATGGTTGTATCTAGCTAAAAATGTTTTGTCGTGAAGATAATTTCGATGCCTTAGTTCACAATTGCACTAACTACAAAATTTACATTTTTGAGGAGAGAGCTTTAAAATTTTTTAAAGTTTAGAAGGGAACAGTAGAAAATCCAAGTGAAATAACAAAAAAATATGCATCTATTCATAAGACTAGTCCTTTTACTCCATCATATCTCAATATTGTAATATTTATTTAAACGTAACCTTTTCAAACTGACCAAATAAACATAAAACCCCCCATTTAATACATTTGTGCACTAAGATTGATTATGTTGACCGGCATTAAGTGAAAATCTCAAAAATATTTCATAGCTTTACCAGGCTGGTTCAAGGTCCAAGAAGAAGGATAATAATAGTTATGAATATTGCATTAAATAGACAAAATAATAAACCAGTGCTCCATATTCATAATGTTTATTTTTATTATTATAACAAAATTTTAACAAAAAAAAACCGACTTCAAAACAAAATTATTTCACAACAAATTAAAAAGCACTAAAAAGTAAAAAACCGCAGAAATCGGAGAACAATCATAGAAAAATGTAGTAGAGAACGTGAAAAAAAGAGCATTATTAAGAATTACTGAAAAAGTACTGATCGGATCTAAATCAAATTACAATGGGACCAAACGGGAGGCACAAGCTTTCAAATAAATAAAAAATCATCAAAATCGGTTCACCCAAGCGAAAGTTATGAGGTAACAAACATAAAAAAAAAATACAGTCAAATTGAGAACTTCCTCCTTTTTTTGAAGTCGGTTAAAAACACAAACAGATTTTATCTAAAATCAAATAAAATAAATTTCAAATCACAACAAAAAAATTAAAAGGACTGGAGCCCAATTATAGGCCAATCTTTTGCTATTTCACAAAACAATTAGTTTCTGAATCATTAAAATAAGATTTTTATAGGAAAATTAATAATGTCAGTCTTCAGTTTCATTCAGGTAACAATTATTCATTTATAACTAATTGGTAATTAAAAATTGAATCAAAACTTAAATTTGCGCTCTTTCAATACACGCGTGAATTGAATCCACTTCTAAATACGAATGCCCCGATTCCATGAATTTCAAATCGATCGTATCTAAATGAGGTATGTTATTGACAGCGTATAAAGCCGCTAGAGTAACATATTTATTGCGATTCTGACCACCACAAGTGTCAGAAAATGATGCGACATGAGTAACAGTTTCGGGTAAACTACTAAGATTTCAGTAGAACCTTTTTTGCCATTACACTCGTCCCATAAATAGCAGTAGCCAGTATTAGCATGACAATCTAGGATAGTAAAATTGTACATCGATAATTTACGTAAATAATAGATTTTGCAGTCTCCGGTAAAAGGTACCGATAGGATCAAAAATTGTCAAACCCCTTCAAGTAAAAGTACTTAATACACTTGTACCATTCGGACTATATCTCAAAACGGTTTAATGTATTTGTGCACTTAAAAAATTGCCAAGCCTCTTCCAGTAAAAGTATTTAGCACACTTGTGCATCAAACTTTCTTGATCCTTTTGAACTACCAACACATAATACACTCTTGTAGCACTGCTTAAAAGTATGAGCAGATATTGCAAATGTATGTAATACGTTTGTGTTTTGAAATTTCCTGCAGTTGAGAAACTTAAAATCAGTTAAAGTATATCTTGATTGGTTTTACAAAAATAAAGATCATTAGTATAATACCACATTCATGGAACATTAAACGAACTCATTTAATACAACTGTGACCCACGTTTATGGTAGAAAGAGACGGAATAACGGTATTTCGATGCGCGGAAACGAAAGAGCATGAAATTTAGTGTATTTGGCATTAAAAAAGTAAAAATCAAAAATTTTGTAGTTAGTGCAATTGTGAACTAAGGCATCGATTTTAGAAGTTTGACATCAGTTGAAATGCTTAGTTTTCTGCTACATAACTTGAACAAAGACAAAGCTCAAACTAAATGTGTCAAACTTTTTATCTGTTCAATTCTCCAATATGATTTGTTCTTTAACAAAAGTTTGACAAGCATCTAGAATTTTCTACATATCCCCTACCAAGTTCTAACAATGTTAAAATCAGTTCCAAGAACACAATGCTAGAGATTTGAGCGCTTATCGTAAGTTTCTGCGAAGGAAATAATATCCTCAAAGCTGAGCAGTTTACCTAGCTGTTATATAAATCAAGCTTAAAAGTACATTTACTCCACAGCCATTATCCTTGCCAACGTTCATTTTGTTCCGTATGCAGTTGAACTATGAAGGACCAGACAGGTAAGGTCCCGACCTTGACCCGGTTCTTGCCTGACCAGCTTGTATGAACCCACCGGCTTTACGTGCATTTAATAAACGTACGACTCGTATGCAATCGCGTGAAAATAAATGTTGCAGGATCGCTTTTAACGCGAAAACCATTAAAATAATTACTTTTCCCGATGTATATTGTACGAATTTTCATGCATTTACCATTAGGGAGGAATAAAAAACCTTTCACAATATTGGTACCACATTTACAATATCACATGCTTTTGAAAATTATTCTCTTTCTTTATAACCTTTTTGATAGTCCGCCATTATATTTAGAATTTATATATTAGCATTTCCCAGACAGCTATTCAACACGTAACAAGAGACAGGTGTCGACCAAAATAATAATATCACACTCAAAGCATAGCATTAAATTCTATCCAAGCTTTTCACTCTATTATGAATAGGTACGTTTAAACCTACATATTTTGTCCACCGTTTAGACCTACCGCTAAACAATGGCGTCGTGTATAAATGACATTATCTACCTACATAATAAACACTAGTACGAGGTTGAAATGTATCGTTACGTGGAATCCTGAATAATACAAATTCTAAAGCGAGTTTATCCGCTTATCCATTTGAACAATCCAATGATTGATTAACAAACAAAGGTATAATATTTCACACAAATACAATTAGTTTAGATCTACATACATTAATCCATGCGCTTGTGTTCTCAATGCTAGATAACGGATCAATTCTCCTATTATAAATGATTCAAATACAGCTGTAGTTGGTAAATTAAATTTTGAGTGTACCCCTAACATAAGTATTTATTTAAAGAACGCCAAAAGCACCTGGTTTCTCATGTAAGAGACCTCTACAGTAATAACCGCTTCTACCGAAATTTCGTTGCAGAATTCCCTCACTGACTAAATGGACTGTTATCCTGAGTGTTAAGCTTAGTTTTATATTTATCTGCCTCCTGCACTTAGTCGATAAGGAGCAGGGTAATATTATACATGAAACTCACGTGCTTAGATAACCTCAATGTCGGAGTACGGGCGAGGGTTGCGACCTTGTCCCGTTTACATACACCGATGACCTGCAGGATGTGAGGTCGAAGCAGCGCTTTTTATCCAACTTGGCTTGCTTGCTTCATTTACTCTTTTCTAACTAACAAGAAAATTGTTGGCAACAAGTTACACAAAAAACTTTAATTAGTTTGTTTCATTACTAACATCGTTGGCGAAGAGAAATTACAAGCAAACATAATAATTAAGTAAAAGAAAACATCAATCGTCTAATTATTTATTTATGTGAATAATATGTGATTGCAAAGCCCGTTATCAACACGACTCCCAGCAACTAATTAATGAAGGATACACAATTACGCATTATTAAGGCAATGCTTTACAATGCTGCTGTACAAGCAAGTTAGTGCAACGTAGCTGATGGATCAGGCATCAAGAGACAGCCGCATTAATGAAACCCGAAGCATCAATCATAATGTATGATCGCATGAGCGATTTAACCCTCCTTTCCAAGGTGAAGGGTATCCATGACGGGCATCCAAAGAAAACAATAAGGCCGCTTTTAGATACTCCGCTTGTATTACAAACGTCAATCTACTTTGGCAGACAGAGCGAATTGAATTTTGTATTAAAAACATTGCTTGTATGCCTTTTTGCATGAAAGCGTACATAATGTTACTCTCGGCATTGAAATAAAATTGTGTAATAACATCTGAACGAGGCTTATGTATTGTTAGAGTAAAATATTGCTGAAAGAAGTCATTCGGGATCAAAGCTTTTCCTTTGACTCCACACTTATTTTGAAGGATGGCTCGAGAGTTAATAATCCTTATTTCCTTTGTCGCTTTCCATAACACCCTATTATCCCGCTCCTTTTACGCGACTTTATATAAAGTCGAGATCACAAACACATTACCTTTCCTATAGGTAACTATACAGTGTCGGAGATCACAATATCTCTAATATTATAAAGACGAAAGTTTGTGAGTGTGTTTGTTACTTTACGCTCAACCGGCTGGATCAGTTTCGATAGCTGACACCCTAGATTAACACGTAGGCTACTTTTATCCTGAAAAAATGTATCGGGTAACACCGCGGGGCGCAGTTAGTAATACATGAGTATATTATACCATGATACATTCGAACCGCGTTAGACATTAGGGGAGCTATTAAATTATACTCGTAAAGGACACCCAACAGTCATATTTTAAGGCAAAAATATTTCATTTTATATTTGCTTTTGCATAAGAGCTGGCTTAGCAGAAATGTTCCGTTATTTCTGACCCGACTCACGACTGCCAACGTAAAAATGCAATAACTCTTGTATTATTCTAATTAGCAAAGAGGTTAGGTAAGCGTTTTATTAAAAGCGGTGATATCACTCGTTCAATTTAGGCAAAAAGGCAAACCTAATTAAAAAATAACAGGAAAGAGTTCATGATAATTTTATGGCATCCAACGCCATTGATACTCTGATATTATATAAAAAATGAAGACATTAAAAAAGCGTTTCTTTATTCACGTCCCTCTTTGTGCTGTTAGTTTATAGAAACCCAAAGTAAGATTTCAAATTATGAGAGTTGTCTAAATACACATACGCAAATTACAAATACTAAATAATATTTAACGTAGGTACCAATTGTGGCAACTAATCGAAAATAATATAGCCTTAGACGGCAACACAGGAGACCTACACCGAGGTGTATCATTGTAAATTATTACCACTTGTAGCACCGCACAATGGTTGCTTAATGAAACATTACTTACTCTACCGGAACGCAGAGCGACGTCTTAGTCGCGCTCATGTTCCTGTTGCAAACTAATGCATGACTTCAAACTATTGCTGAACGACAAACAACCTTGCTCCATATACCAACCAGGCTAGAGACTACATTCACAATATTCCCGTTTCGCCACCTCTTAATAATTCATAGCAAGGTGGGCTCACATGTAAGACTACAGTCTCTCGCAGCCAGCGAGCACGTCAACTTGCTAACGCTACCTGTGGCCTATAAATTGAACTCATTTGAATAATAAATTGACAACACGAACGTCTTTCGATGGATAAAATATAGGCACGAATACGGAATTCTTTAAGAGGAGTAAGCTTAGCTGTGCGTTGAACCGACTGGAAATATACGTCTACGAATAGCATATTATTTAACACAAGTTTCCCTTTCACTTCAGGGGTAAAAAACCGCACCTCACGTCGGCAATCGATGGCGCTAATTGATACGTTAAACGAAGCGAAATTGTCAGACACGCAGTTTAATTTTCTATCCAATTAATCTGTTTCAATTCTTACTATGACACGATACGCTATACTTTCCGAGAACCACAGTTATCATTGCAAAAGATCATCATTCCGTGGTTTCGTGTTCAAGTGTATTATGTAAATAAATTATATTAATGATTTCTTAAAAGAAACGAACAAAACACTAGCTGATAATCCCAGATTATTAATTGTAATGAGCGCTCAAAAAGAGCATAACAAGGCATTTCATTCAATACAGCCGGAGTTTTGTTGTGTTTATACGAAATAATGTTTCTTTTTCAATAATTACATATAGGCAATCACGCACACGTTGCTAGGAATCCATTACCGAACATCTAATTCCTTAAATGTAGAATGCTGGAAGTGAAAACGAATGAATACTTTCCATTACCAAAGCAAACTAACGTACCTAATTGTGGGCATCGGATTCAAAGTGAGATTACGCCTCGCTAAGGTCCGATTGCAAAGGGTACAAGGCTGAGGTAATGATTGCCAATAATCACGATAACAATAGGGCTGCTATAGATGGGCACACATCCTAGAAACATCTATAGTAAGCAGTATGTTAATTAATGCAAAATTTCGTGACAACATTCCCAAAGCAATGCGGAATGTTTGGAATTTACGTGAAAATTGCTCAACATTTTAAAGACATCCTACAAAGCAAAATAATATCTAAGAATTTCGTGCATACCTACTTCCAATTCGTTGAACGTTTCAAAGTTTAAAACACCCATTCCACCGCCCACTTAAAATTCAAGAATTAAATTCCGTGTGCTGAAATTTCTAAATCGGGTCTTCACTTAACGATCGGTACGAAGGGAGGCGCGTGTGGGATTTCCGATCCCATGTCTGGCCTACAGGAGAATTTGGAAATTTCAACCCTACGTGTGCCGCCAGGTGTTTGGCGTAACAACGTGACTGCGGTCACGGCCGGACGGTAGTACGCAGAAATAGACTGAGGGCGTATCTTTGACAGGTTGAGACGCATTGTTATTGTGATGTCATGTACTTTGGTGATAGATCTAAATGAGTGGCTGACAGAAATAGAAATAGAAAAGTATTCTGCCATATCAGGCATAGCTTTTTTTATGCAATATCAATATTTTTGCTAAATAACGACTTCTCAATATAAGGACTTAATAATATATAGATACATCTACGTGAAGTATTATTAACGTGTCCATTGCACGTCCAAAGTTCGATAAAAACGAAAGAATTAGATAAAGTTTCAGTAAGTTATTTAAGGGAGAAATGAGAGGATAAAATCCAGACTAGCAAGCTGCTAAACTGCACTTTTATAGCATCAAATCCAATGGTTATTGCAAATGAACAGCAGCAACATTCTGTAATCTCAAATTTTCATTTAAAGTTCCCGTCTATAATACCAACAGGAGCGCGAATGTTAAAAATGACGAGATAAAATTTTCTAATTATCGTATTAAAACAAACGGAGGCCTCTCTTTGGCTAATGTTAAAGCCGTGAACAGTCAAAGCCGCAACGACGCCGATTTGTCACGAAAGAATTTTAAACTGTGTGATAATTTAGCAAATCCTTCACACCGTGCAGCATCAAGAGCACCATTTAGTCGAACGAACGAAATTAACTGCGAGACAAATAATGACAATGAGAACGCGTACATTCTGTGTGTTAATGCGTCTACATGTAAGCAGTTAATCGCAATGTGTTCCACAATGTGTGTACGTACATGTAAATTGCCTTTTGTTTTGTCTCGTTTAGGAGTTTCTAAACTTGAAAGTTAATTATTTGCCTTTAATATTACAACGATTTTTATTGTGCGCAGGCAAAAAGGTGGTGGACCTTTTAAAGGTTAACTTTATCGATACGTGTGTCTTTATTTAATAACGATTAATAGGACTTTCTTGTTAATTCGTTTAGATAAAATTCCTATGAGTTAACCTAAGCCTAATCATTGTATCCAGCTTCCTCCTTCCTTCACTCATCAACATGTAACCGTATAGCTTATGAAAGTTAATTTCAACAAAACATTAATTTAAAACTTAAATGAATCGTGATTCTCGTTATTGGCAGCAAGTACTCACCGGCAGCATCGTGGTTGACGGCTGGCTGCGCAAGAGTTCGCTTCGGCGTGCTAGTGGTGCGCGGCGACGGCTGCGCACGCCTGCACGGTGGAGTACACTCCGGGCCATTCGTACGCTGAAACAATTACACCAATAAATTAATTCTCTGTTTAAAAAAGTATACATTAAATACACCAGTTGTCTAGTATTGATATTATCTTTGTTGACATGACAAATTGTAGGTTTATTACGCTTTTAAGTGTTATCTAAATTAACATCGCATAGACAGAAAGAAGGGGGCTATAATATAACACAAAAAGTATAAAAACCACATCACTCCCTAACAAACTCACCATTTTATTAACTTTATACTCCTTAAAGTAAATCCTCATATTGAAAACTTTAGAAAACTCTTTAATTATATGCTGAACATAGAATTAAGAGTCTTTTTCACTTAAACACTTCACGTCTGCACTAAAGCGCGATAATTCACCTAGAATTCAATTTACATTTCTCATAACTCTTTCCAGTGGCGGTAAGAAAATAGGATGTATCTTCGTAGAGCTTTTAAGTATTAGGTACATTATCATACTGTAAGCTACCCTAAAACCTACTTGCTTGATATCGGTTTCAAGCAGCAACTAATATAATAACCACAAATATAAAACAAAAAGTTATATTGATTGTTAGTACGTTCGATGACAACCGTTCGCGCGAATGTGTAGCAATCACACGTAGGTATTAACTGCTTGAGCTGGTGACAGTTGAAGACAGTGGGCTGTCCCCTCCAAGGCTCCAACATGTCATCGTCGTGTGTTTGTGATAGGTCGGGCGTTATTATATCAGTTGTTTACAACGATGGTAAAAATATAAGTTTAATTAAAAAGTTTTGTATCTAATTTTTAAACGTACTTATTTATAAAAGCCAAGATGTTCCATTAGTCAAAATAATGTTAAGCGAATTTCACAATGTCAGTTCAGGCCCTGAATATTATTTATATCTTTTTTGTTTTATTACAAAAGACAGAACAAACGCGCTTTGCCAGCACCTATGGTCTTTACCTTTTAATAGGTACCTACTGGTAAAAGTACCCAAAGTTAGTTTTGCACTAAGAATTAAAAGACGCATTTGAGTCCCCCAACTCTACATTAAATAGCCCGTAAAACTCCCGTATTAGAAAATTGACAATTTCGGCTTACGTCAGTAAGAACATCTCGGAACTAAGAACGTTACGTCGTCGTGACCTTCAAGTTTCTCAGAAAAGCAGTTGTCGAGCTTCGCCTCTTCGTTATTGGTTCCTAGTTAAGACCCGGTAGGAACCTCGAACTGAGTTAGACAAGATACAGAGGTAGTGTTGATCGGAAATTCAAACTTATACAGAGTGTTCTTAAACAATTAATAACAGGGCAGTTAGATGAGCAATAAGAAATGAAGACCTAAGTAAATCGTACTGAAATGGGCGAAATTAAAATTTCAAATATAAATGAAAGCGTACTAAAATGAGCTTTAGAAGTTAAACATTTTTTCGGGGATTTAAATTATAGTATATCCACATAAACGGTTATGGTGGTCTAATAAATGTTTATCAATTATCATTAAAGTAAGTGACAAAAACATCTAAGTACCTACATACCGTCGTTTTAAGGCAATGTATAAATGTGACTGTTAAATATATACAATCGTACAAAGAAAAGCATTCTACAAACCAATTGCAACAACACAACTTCAAACAACAGTACTTTTTGTAAAGAATACCCCATATTAACTCCTTCCAACTAAGGAGGAAAAGAAACATTGAAAGAACTTGTGTAATTAAGAAGTCTTTGGGAATGTTTGTTTAGCGAAATGCCTCTAGGAAGGCGATTATTTGACCGCTAAACTAAACAGGCTTTTAGCTGAATTGAATTAGAAAAGTTTTTGTGTTTGATAAGAAGCTTTTCGGTCGTCTCTGGAGAATTACTAAATTCAAACACAATACTTAGGACATAGTTTGAATAGTAAAATAGTATGTACAGTAATAATAGGGGAAAGGTTAACAGAAACCACTTACAAAGATAATCAGCAGTGTGATTATATCAAATCATAGAAGTAGGAACAGAATAGGAAATGGGTACAATGTAAATGATAAACTTCAAGTTACGCTAACACAAACTACATAAATTCTGTAGGTACATCCAACAATAGGACAAACAAACACGCGAGTCGAAACCTATATTGACTAAAGAGCCCCATATACTGTACAATCCGCCGTATCAGACCCATCGTAACGACGGATCGCACGTGTATATCACAATTTTATTATCTTTATACTCCTTGTCACATCATCACAACATAGCTAACGATTTTTTTTTTTTTTTTTCAAAAAACGTCGCCCCACACTAGGAATTTCTCCTGTATCGTGGGTGCGTTCCACAAACATGAAATATCACATACACAAACACCCAGACTCGGGACAAACATCTGTGGTTCGCACAAAGTTTTGCCCCGTGCGGGAATCGAACCCGCAACCCTTAGCGCGGCAGTCCAATCACTTAGCCACTGCGCTAATCAGGTCGTCGTACTTACTTCATCGTAGACAATATCGTAGCTCGCAGTAAAGTATTATGCAATCTTGAATTTACATCTCTTTTGTCGTTCTAAATAAGAACATGACAGATCGTCGAACTGTGTGAGCGGCAATTGTGGAGCGATTCTCGTACGACGAATCGTTGCGATCCCGGCATATGAGGCCCTAAGTCATACACTAGTTTGACAGACGGAATTATGTTCGTTGGCTAAAGTTCGGACGCCTATTTGCGGTTGCCTTGCTGGTTATGTTTACTATATAATATTCTGTGTAACTTGGTTGACTGCATATTCATAACTAAGTTTAGACAAACTCATCAAGATTACGGTTCCGAGACACACAAGGCAAGGTAACGTGTATAGTCGCTACATCGCAAGACTGATTTAAATTAGAAATACGGGTGATTAATTACATAACATTACATCACGCCTGTATTCCCCGAAGGGGTAGGCAGAGGTGCACATATAGTACACCCACATTTCGCCAGTTATGTTTTAGGTCCCAATGTAATAGGGGGCGAGCCTATTGCCATGAACCGGGCACAAATCCAGACTCCGTGCTGTTACTGAGAATTACCTAATGGAAAAACCCAGTAACACTGCCCGACCCGGGATTCGAACCCAGGACCTCGTGCTCAGCAGTCGCGCTTAGCAGCCACTAGACCAACGAGGCAGTCAAATTGGTGATTAATTAAACCTAGTTAAGTTAGGAAACTGCTTATCATTTTTTTTACCTAACTTGCTAACCTTTCAAATAATTAAGTAAGAATGCTGTGGAAATATGGTTCAACTCAAACACCCTTTTCTATGTAAGAATTCTGCTCTTAAGCCTTTTAATTTTCTAAACAAAGAGCTTGTAATACTTGTAATTACACTCTCTCAGACGTCAGACTCAGATTACTCAGGTTCAAGAACAAGTACTAAGACGTTTTCCAAATAGAACGAAAAGGTTGAAAAAGAAAAAACGGAACACAATGAACGTATAATGCCACTGGCTTAGTGCCGGAAAAGGCGACACAATGAGGGGAGGATAGTCCGTGGTGGGAGGATGTGGGCTGAATAGATACACGAGATACTTACGAAGCAGGTCAAGATATGCAAACCTTTTTGTTACTAATTGATCACTCGAACCGATCGATACCTATAATATGTAACTCATATGACGACATCGACAATCACACAGGTAGCTTATATGTATACCTATAAATAGGTCTTTGGAGGACGGATGAAGAATACAATGCCTTTCTTCACCAAGCGAGACATACAGGACGAGAGGAGAGAGGACAGAGGCGACAAACTCGGTATGGGCCCGGCAACAGGATCATCACCAATTTCATGGTACCTACTTGTGGTACCGAAGAGCGTGTATAAGGAATGTGATGCGTGTGAATGAAGCAAAAGAAGTATGCCAGGATCGTAGCAAATGGAAATCCGTGGTATCTGCCTACCCCTCAGGGAAACAGGCGTTACTTTATGTTATGTTACTTGTGGTAAGAGACTTTTGAGAGAACTCATCCGCCTTTCCTCTACAATGATTACAGGTTACCTACAGGCATAATCATAATATTATAATGTATAGTATGGTTATCGTAGTTCAAAACTAATCTGTGATTTTAGTATTAAACTTGTTAGTGTGAAACAAGTTAAGTGCGTACTAAATCGCAGAACAGTGTCAGCGTAACCTAGATATTTCGAAACGGCTTGAATCTCGCTTGTGGCAGGACAACCTTCAACCACTAGATAGATTGTCTGATCTGCGTAACTTATACCAACGAACTATCTGCGCTATGCAAATTTGTAATACTAAACTATGATATCAAATGCAATGTGAATACTTTGATACGACAATTATTTCTTTTTTGCTACAGTTTTTAATTTTTGCATTATGTTTAAGTAACAACAAAGTTTTTAGTTTGACTTTGGGTCTAGAATTAGGTACCTATTGTTTTTATGTCAATTAGGTAGATTTTATTCCCTCTCTTGCGGCGACGGTAAGTAATACCTACCTAACTTTAGGTCAGTGTTGAGTGGATTCTTCGACTGCCATAAATTATATCATTTTAAAGCACTAGAGTTTTCGATAACTTACGATTGGCCTAGGTACGACACTGTCCAACATAACACAGGTTCTCCTGCATATAATGACCTGTATAATTCGTGTAGGTATGTAACAGCACCTATCCTTCGCCTACATGATTGTGTTAATGTTTAAACGAAGATAATCTTTAGCACCAAATAATGGCAATACCCATAATACCGTGAGGATCACAAATCAACTTAAAACATGGTTTCAGTACTTAAAAAGTCAGCGTTAAGAATCAGCAGTGGGTAATCGCCCACAGCTGATTTAGTATGAAGATATACTCGTTACCCACTGACAGCACCCACATCATAGTGAAACGAATAATTACAATAGCTTTACGGCTGTTAGGTATTAAGCCAACCAATCAGCGCAATTTATATCACTCTTCGGAAACTTAATATTTTCGTAATGAGAAAATAAATGAATTAGTGTTTCTAATTGGTACGACGCATCTCATTCCCGTTAAGTTCGTTAACACATTACAATTTATGATGGGTTTCCTGGAACATTACAGTTAAGTCATCCATAACTTATCTAGATAATGTTATTAGGCTTGCCGCCATACTCTTCTACCACAACTTCAAGTTCTTCCACAAAAATACCGAAATAAATTATCTCTAACAAAATAAAACAGCTATCATCATAAATATAGGTACTTTATAGGTATACTGGAACAATAAAAGCACTAAGTTGTTATTTCGGCTGATTGATAGATGGCTTTCCTCACATCAGTTTTAATTTAACGTAATAGATAAGTAGATGAATTATTTATGAATTGTAACTAGGTACCAGTAGCTATATACAAAGAAAGTTTGTATGAAAAACTATAAGAAAACACAGACTGAGACCTGTGCTTAAAAAAACGTCGCCTCACTCTAGGAATTTCGCAAACATCAAATACTACATACACAAACACCCAGACTAGGGCTAAACATCTGCAAATCACACAATTTTATGTTCCGAGCAGGAATCGAACTCTCAACCTTTAGTTCAATCGCTTATACACTGTGCCAAACAGGTCATCTATTGGCAGGCTAATACACAAACGCGGAATGCCAGTATGTAGGTATATACCTATTTATCTACGTAGAACTACAGCCATTGAAATACCAGGTACGGAAATGCTAGTGGTAAGTCCGTTAGTGATGCTTAAGTACCTACTACGGATTCCTGTAACAGTTGTGTCAGAGGAATTCCTTTGACACAGGGTTGACACGTGAAGAGATCATGTAACCATCGCATCGGTCACAAGCAAAAGGCTTGAAACTCTAATCTTGCTAACGATGAGCAAGTTAATAGACTTGTAAGAGAGATATTATCTATTGTCTGGCTATCAACGATATATAAATTATACCCACAACACAGATTGAGACGCAAGCCAAGTTAAAATATTTAAGATGGCTGGCATGAAGGCTTAAACTAGGTAAGTACCTACATATTGAAATTCCTTTATTTACCTTGCTGAGTAAATTACAGTGATCAAGTCACTGGAATATTATGGGTTCAAATCACAACGCTTAGGGACATATGTCACACTACAGGTAGTCAATGCCTACATGGAAAGGTGCAATTTCTATAAAAAGTACCTATAAAGTATTGAGTAACACAGAGCACGCATTAACCGTTAATTTACATACGATAATGGGCGCATAACACTACTTATTTCTTACGATTGGCTTAATTTCATGTTCCATTGAAGCATTAAATGGTAAGTACGAAACACCGACGGTTTTAATTATAAGCTGTCATAATAAAATGCGTAATTAACAACAAAAGTAATGTACCTGTCGAGTAAGTATAATATTGGTTGATTAATTACATGAAAATATTTCTTCAATGCAAGCGTGCATGTTATGGATACTTTGTCGTGATTAATTAATCTATAGAGCAGTTTTGTTATTGGATTGTCGCATAGTGATCATTATCATCATTAAATATAACGTGCACTACTCGAATAAAGTATTGATATGTAAAAACAATGCTCAATACATAGATGGAAATGAAAAATAGGTACCTACCTAGTCTATTAATCAAATAAATTGGCTTAACTGCTAGTTTTGGTATTGCGTATGAAGTCTTCTTTTAAGTTATTGAAGCCTATGTAAGGAGACCCCGTTCGTCAATGATAAATTACAATTAGGTAGGTAACTTGTTTGCAATGATTGTTGGCAAAAAAAAATATAAATATCACTATTCAAATATTCATTTATTATTGATATGATAAGTAGGTCCAACCACCAAACCACCAACTCGTCTTTCGCAATCAGACCGATATATTCGTGGAGCAATTACTAACCTCTGGCCTCAACAACCTATACATCAACAGTGAAGTAGTATTTAATAATAATTCTCTACAACTAAAAAACCTTAAGCGTGTTCAAGTTAGGGGCGTAACAGAACAACTGACCTATCACGATCTAAATGACACTTCGCGCTTCATTGCCAAAGTTACAAGCCCCCAAGATATGAAAAAGAACACAAAAAGTAGGCACTGAGCTTAAGGTCTCAAACGTTGGCTAAACTATGTGAAGTAGAGCTAAGGGTAGTCCTAAATACGTAAGTTTGAGCTATCATAAAACCGGTTTTGTAAAGATGAGTCCCTATTTGTAACATCTTAACGAACATTCCTCCGTGACTATAGATAAGTCGTATAGTCCTATCAAACTCCCGAAGAAACTGTGTAAGGGCAAAAAGTTACGCACAAATGTGAACTCACCTTTAGTACCTACATGTCTATCAAAATACAGCAAAACAAAAAAGTGAGTCTTCGAAATTAGTGAAATTGTAGAGATATTAATCACCATAGGATTCTAATAAGGCTGAATAATTTGCGTAATGTAAGGCAGGCTTAATCTAGTTCTATGTGCAAAATACGCCTACGATATGATTACTATAATTTAACCAGTTCGACATGCAATACTTAGGCTCCCACTATATTTAAAATCTGGGGTAATGTTCAGACGTATCCAACCGTTAGCTGCTTGCTTAATTAATTAGACAGACACTTAAAGTGATATACCTAATGTATGTAGAAAAACAATCACCCTTTTTGTACTTATAAATCCTATAGGTAGGTGTAAATTGTTGAAGTGCTTCAAAAAAAGGATCTATCCTTATAAAAACTGATCAATTCAAGTACATGAAAACGGTTTTAAAGCCTCTTTAATAATTTGGTATCTTAAAGTTTGTTTCAAAAGAGAGAACCTAGCCACACAACTTTTAAGTGGGACTTTGTTAAAAGCCAACTTAGCTCTACCTATCGCGTTTTTTGTTATTTTTTCTTTAATTGTAGATGAACAAAAGACAAACTAAATTGCAGTACTAAATTGATAGCACGGACAACATGCTAAAATGACACCAAGTCATACGAAACTGAAGTAGTCAGTCAAGTTAGTTAGAAACTCGTGTTAATGGCTATAGATACATTCCATTCCAGAAAACAAAAACCATTACACACGAGCAAACCCGCAGGTACAACTCACTCACAATATCGTGACAGTATAAAGTCATTTCCTTACAGAGTTCAATATTAACGACGCGTCAAGTCACAGCATACTTAATTTACCATACAAGGAGCTATCCGCGAGGTTACTGATTAACTCCCGCTTCCGACAACAACGCCCGTATTAAGTTATCAGGTAATTTCAATGCCGTCTAACTAAACGGGCGGAAACGTGAAACTATATCTCCCATGGTTTCGTTAGACACGCTTATTTTATAAGTTGAAGTTGGTATGAAGAGAACGATGAAACAGACACTAAAAGTTTGAAGTTTACCCAAACATAATATCCCTACTAATATTATAAACGCGAAATTTGTAAGTATGAATGGATGTTTGTTACTCTTTCACGTAAATACTACTGAATAGATTTTAATGAAATTTCATATGGAGATAGCTGACACCCTGGATTTAACATATAGGCTACTTTATATCCCGAAAAAATGTAGCGGGTAACACCGCGGGGCGCAGCTAATAAATAATAAAGTTAAGTAACGATTAAACTAAAAATAATCAAAATACCAGAAAGAGTTATGAGTTTTAAAGTAACAACCAAACATGTCACTTGATTTGTAAGAACTCAAAATCGTATTTCAGAACTTCATAAACTTCCATTCACTGTTTTCGACCCGATTTAATGCACAATACTCATATAAACAACGTAATACGTATTACACAAAACCGAATAGAAAATAAAATCGCACATAAATCTCGATACAAACGACAATAGAGACATGCGCCGACGCCGATGCGCGTAAACACGCGCGAAGTGGGTTCGCAACTGCCATACGGACTCACAAACCGCGCCCGCGCAACTTCTTTCACTTTGATTTCGGTACGACCATTCATAAGGCGTGGTATGGATTTGATATAATCAAACACCTGGCCACAATTCTAGGTTTAGTAATAGGTTCATATCGAGTTAAGTTAAAGTCCTTATGGACTGCGTACTGTCCTGTATCCTACGTACCTTAATCGAAAAGAAAATAATATAGAAATACCGAAAAATTGTTCGGAATAAAATGTCTTTTTAGGTAAAACAGTCGAGAAAACTTTTAAATGAAAGTATCTACTATAAATGATGATGATTAACAATTCTAGGAAGTGTCTCGTTCCTCAGGACAGTAGTTAATTTGTATAAAAGCATACCTATTCCAAGATTCTTGTCTACAATTAGCAAACTGCTGGCAGAACGGAATGATTATATCGGCACTTTCCTAACATAATGGTTTATTGTTGAGCCGTCTACTGATTAAGCGCAGATTGATATGTAATTAATCAATGGATTATGATTGTCATGGAAGTATGAGCAGTAATTGCTGCACACAGCTTTAACGGAGTGCGGTGATCCGTATGAAATAGAAATCGTACCTGTAATTTAAGTATACGATAAAATATCGGTAAGTTTTTAACAGTATCTGTATAAGGCAACATTTATATAGAGCTAAACGAACACGGTTTTGAGAACCGAAGAAATGCACGTTTCGAACTTCCGATATAGGTGCTAAAAACGCTTAAAAAATCATTTGAAACCCATTTACTAGATATTAAGACATAAGATACCGAAAAACTTAAAAAAAAACAGTAAAGATGAAGAAATTAAGGAACAAAAATGCCTAAAATCAGCAGCACTTAAAGGGAAGTGCTGATGATCTTTAGCAATACCAATACTATGAAGGTAATTAATATAAAGTATGAATATTATGGTGGGTAAGGAATAAAAAATTGGGACGAGTCGTCACTAAGGATGAATTAGAAAAAATAAAAAGAAGAAATTGTCCGTCCATTATGATGTTAGCCGTACCAATACAAGTGGAAATGTCACTAAACTTAACACACGCTCTTGTTAATTATTCTAATATGGCGTGTAATTAGAAATTACCATTTCCTAGAACAAATGAAAAGCAGCGAGGATACCAGCACGGAAGCCGGATGGTTGATATAGATTCTCAATTTATGTACCTACTATCTAGCATTCTTTAATGGGAACTTGGGTGGGTAGAACTACAAGATCATGAAACATTTCGAGCAAAACGAGTAGTGAGAAAGAGAGAAAGAAGGTTTAAGTAAACCAACTTATTTTTATCTTGCCTATATTCTCCGAAGGGAATATTTTAGGAATAAGTATCGTAACAGAAATGGATTCTATTAGGGAAAATTTTGGAGACCCAAATCATAACATCTTAATTAGGTTGGTCTAGCAAATAAATCGCTACTAATTAGGTATGTGGGGCCTTGTTATTTATGAATTTCAGGTTTTTATGAATGGAAATATAAATAAATATAAATAATGAATATAGAGCACCTACCTAAATACGTAGACAGGTAGGTACCTATACAATTTATTTAACTTGAAATATCTCTTGGTTCCAAAGCGGTGACAAATCAGCGGCTAAAAACAGATTCTTGCAAATTTAACCACTTTGATACAGAGCTTGATTGAAATCGTAATCTTTAGTTTCTTTTCGGGCCTTTTCTACAGAAATAATTGAGTGCTTACCATTAGAATCGTGGCGTTGCCTATTCACGCCCGAAATGGCAAGAACATATTTTAAACTTAAACTTTGGAAGAAATTCTACTGAGACAAATATACTTAATTTATTTTAAAGAAGACTTCAAAATGGCGTGTTACTTTTGAACACTCATTGAGAATTCTTTTTTTGTACGTTTCAGAATTTTTTTATGTCTATACAGACTTACTTACCTAGTCTACATGTTAAACGTACAATTGTTGAAGAACCTTGCATAATATATGAGATCTTGTATTAGTCATATAAGATCACCAATTATAGTATGCTGTACTAAGTCTTTTAAGTGTATTCGTTTTTTGTCATCTGGCATAACATAGTACTTTTCCAATACTTATCTATAACATTCAAGTAAGACAGACCCATGTGTCTCTCGCCCACGCTAACGATCATCAACGTAAATATCAATGATTCAACATACTTAATACAAAATCGTAGTAGATATAAATATTAGAATGATCTCAGCTACTTCAGATAATGATACGCGACTTATAAAAATCTAAGAAACGGAATTGGTAGGTTTATACATTTCTTCAGAAAACGATTTAAAGGAACGAACGTTGAAACTCTTTTCATAGAACTAGACTAATGATGAGGAATAAATAATGTTGATAGAAAGGGGTGGTTGAGATGGTTTCTTATAATGTAGGTACATAACCCTACGTACCTACATAAGTAGCTTATTTTTCTTATTAATTAGATACAAATTCAGATATTTTATACAGACGTAATTGTACGCCCAAAAGGTGAGGCATGACCAATTTTATTATAATAACATTTATTTTTAGTTGAAATAACGATCCAAAATAAACAATATCAACCGTTTCTCTGACCAGTGAATGACAATTTGATACTTGGCCATTGTTTAACTATTGTGTCTTATGTCTACAGTCCTGACAGGCAACCTGTTAAAAATAAATTAGTCGCAATTATTTAGGACATAGGTACTTAGACTGGCGCATGCAAATATAAACATTACGCATATCAGGCGATCTCACAAATAATACTCATATTATCTGTGAAAATCGAGAACGCCAACGCTTATACGAAAAGCAGCTTGGGTACCTCACTGAGCCTATTTTCCCAGTAAATAATATAAGTAAGTAATAACGGTACCATGATTATACATATACATAACATATTATATAAAGAGGTGCGCATATTGTATACCCACATTTCGTCAGTTATGTTTTAGGTCCTAATGTAATAGGCCCCCTATTACATTAGGACCTAAAATTATCATCATTAGAGCCTATTGACATCAACCGGGCACAATTCTAGACTCCGTACTGCTACTGAGAATTACCTAATGCAAAAACCAGGGATTCTAACCCAGGACCTCGTGCTCAGCAGTCACGCTTAGCAACCACTAGACCAACGGGGCAGCCATGATTATACCTGCTGAATTATACCTAATCATTCACTTGAAGTTACTGAAACTTTAACTAATTGTATAATACTCTGTGTTAATGACTGAACAAAAAATATACTACCATAATAACGGCTCATGATTAAACATTACCTTAAGAGAGAGATTAAAAGTAAAAGTGTAAACCTTTACGCGATTAACAGTAATAACCACAGAATGACACAACGTATTCTAGATGTACCATTACTGTACTAAACGTCGAGGAGAGAAAAGAATAGCAATACCAGCTCTTAAAACAAAAATATGTAGATTAGATAAAAAAGGAAAGTTTTATTTATCTGAATACAAATAGAATCTACGTTAAATCTAAAACTGAATATTAACCAAGTTGGCTTATTTATAATTAC
This sequence comes from Abrostola triplasia, assembly GCA_946251915.1. Classification (NCBI taxonomy): domain Eukaryota; kingdom Metazoa; phylum Arthropoda; class Insecta; order Lepidoptera; family Noctuidae; genus Abrostola; species Abrostola triplasia. The sequence continues at coordinate 8,988,813 of OX276433.1, forward strand.
CGGAACATTGTCGAAACCACTGAAACATAACATAAAATCACGCCTGTATTCCCCGAAGGGGTAGGCAGAGGTGCACATATAGTACACCCACATTTCACCAGTTATGTTTTTTTTTTTAAACAACTGAAAATGAAAAAAAGATACTGAAAATATGTATGAAAACTCTTTAAGCAATTGCCGTAACATTGAAACTACGTTTCATGCATTAATAATTGAGGTAAGCGTCGCTCAAAATCAGTCAACATGAAAATTCTGACGCAATACCTACAGCGGATCAGTGTTAAAAATTGAATGCAATTAGTATTAAACTCGTTAAACGCGATGTACCGAATATGAACATTAATTACTGTTTGAATGAATATAAAAGGCTGAATGATTAACTACCTAAAGCCTGTTGTTTAATTTTGGATTATATGAAAACCCGGACAGTCTGATTATCTGAACAACAAAACCTTTTGTATCCTATTCTTGTTTACGACTCTCCCATTAATTTCGGAGTTTATTCGTCATTTATATTTAAAAATGTCTGCATGAATAACTTTTATATAAAATTTACTGAAACAATTAATTCATAATATTAAGTCAAAACTGTGTTAAGTTTTTGTACATAATTGATGGTAAATTATGATTTTTTAGAAACGATGTTATCGATTAACTTCTTGAAGCGAAACGTCTCGCATCATTTTAAAGACCGGTGATATATGCAGCATGCTAATGCTATGATTAAAAATGGAAACTGGATCAAAATGCTCCAGTTAGACCACTTTTAATACCTAACTACCGAAAAACGGCGATCAGTAAACAGTGAAAAATAACAATACATCAATTAAAGACAGATTTGCCAACATCTCCAGCCAAGCGGAGTCACAGAATCACGCGCATTTCAACTACTGTATCTGATTAAAATATTTGTAGTGACAGTTTTGATGAATGTGGGACTTGTTAATATGACACCAATGTTACGTGTTAATTGCTACTTGACAAATTTATAAAATAGCTGTGTATTTTGTAGCTGCTCTCGTTTTCTGATATGCTGTCAAAATAACAGTTGATGGAATTCAATAACATATTTATCAAAGAGTATGAAATTCAGAGGGCGGGATAAATATAATATAAGTCTTAGGTTGGGAAACTATGAGTTAACAAAACAAATGTCAAAACTCGGCCTAAACTAACTTACTTGAAGACAAAACTAAGTTATTAAACAAAAACGAACTATTCCAACAAGTAATACCTACGAAACTATCAAACCACTATCACAGAAAGTACGGCAAAATTTCATTCATAGTTAATTGCTAACGACTCACTTCAGGCGTCGAATTTTTCTGAGTATTCGAATAATTAAGAGAATAAATGGTCTAAAACAGACACAATAAATACTGATTGACTGATGTTTCCATGAATTGACTCCAATCCGTCTTTAATTGGCATAATACCATAGTCTGATAATAATAATTGCAAATCAATCCATCCAGTAGGTACAGTTTGATTGCTAGTGATTAGTGAGAGACTGAGAGTCGATTGAAGTAAATTAGATCGTGCCATATTTTTTTAAATTACCGGAATACCCAGAAAAAAATCTTTATAGGTTCTACATAAATATGTTTGTATGCTTAAACAAATATATATGTATATGCCTCAAACAAAATTAAATAAAACAGATCGTTACAAGTAAGAGGTCGATCTTTGGCATCGTAACCAAATAAGAATTGATCTCGAAATGGGGTGACGAGGTCGGCGGCATGTCAGCCGGACCGCTTGCAACAACACAATACAATCGATTAACACTGTAGGCGCTACCAAAATTGGTGTTGTTTCAATCACCAGCATATTAAGACACTTCTTTATTTACATAACACGCTAAAAACACCTCTATTATAACAGGAATAAGAGAGACGATCGCTGGTGACAAGTCCGCTTTTTACTGAACGAAAGTTACCGTTTAAGGTCGGTGGTGCATTCGGTAGCGTAGGAGGCCATGTAATAAAATTAAACTTAAAAAATAGTTTCGTTTTCATGGAATTACTTAAGACGTTAAGGGATTCTGAATCAAGGCGGCCAAGTTTCGGACAATGGTGATGGTATGACAGAATACCAGTTGGCAAGGCTACAAAAACTGACAATATGTAATCGAATTATCGGTACTGCAAATATTACATCAGGTTATGGTGGCTTTCGTAATTTAAGGGCATGATAATGTTTGTACTATAATAATTATATAGGTATAACTTGGACGCGAAACAACGACAAAGTTACACAACGATCAATGGAGTAACTTTTGAGATCGTCCTTCAAGAGAGATAAAGTTGCTCCAAACAAATTATCCTTATACTCAGTCAAAAAGTTGCAAACTTTACAGCATTAATGTAAGTATCTCTGTAATAAGAAACGCTCTTTTATATTTCTTAAAATGAGTTAACCTTGGACAACAAACAATTGCATAAGATAACAAGATTCCATCAAAAATCCGATAACAGTCAAACAAAAACATCAAAATGAGGTTTTAAGTCACTACAATCTATCTACAAGCGTAACAACAATGAAAATCTAGATACAGAGTCTCACGGCTCTAACACACCGGTTTTCTCACAAGCCGACTATGTAGGCCTCGTCACCCATAAACGGCGCTAAAATGAAGCGTCGATAATTTACATGCAATTTCACGACATCGCCATATGCAGCAATCATGGACACTTGACCCGATTACAAAGTTAAACCGTTCGAGACAATCATGCTCTCATACGATAAGGAACAGAGGCCAAATGGAGAAGGACCCATTAAAAAAATGTGTAGTAAATAGGGTAAAGAGGAAATACAGACATATTGTGCTGCTGGGAAGTTTGGTGCGCCGTTTCTTCTACTAAGCGATAGCACTAGGAAACGGTGACAGGCGAGCATTTTTGGGGGCTGTCTTGATTTAATTTGACGTTCAAAAAGTACTTATAATTAAATTAACGTTTGGATGTAAGAGGCAAAGAATTATCTTTACAATACTTAGAATGGACCTTCAAGGCAGATATAGGCGAGTGCGTCAGGCAGGCTTCCACCAAATGGACCAACGATATCGTCATAGTTGCGGGCAACCGGTGAATGTAATTGGCAAGTTATCGTTCATTGTGGCGTTCTAAGGGGGAGGCCTTTTGACACGACACAATTTGACACCCAGTCATTATTATTATTATTTCAGGATCTGCCCACTGTAGGGCAAATAAGGGCAAAGGCCTCCGTTTCCAGACACATTCGCAAGTAAATATTGATAAGACAATAATTATTAGTCTAGGTCTTTCAGCATAGTATTTAGACGCGATTGATTTTCTAGTAAAATTGAAATGAGAGTTTCTGTTACTTGAAATGTTGATTTATCGATTGCATGACAGTCTGATATGTGGTGAGATTACATTTAAATATAGAGTAGATATCAGTGTTCTCTATGTCGCCTAGAAGAATTTCTAGATAGAGTAATATAAAAGCAATGAAGCATGCGATATTGAGGGGACCAGCTGGACTGAACGTTGGCACTTACGTTAATATTTACTTTTGTGGCATGAATATTTGTGGTGATAACAAATTTATATTCATATAAAATCCAAATTCAGTTACATATTTATCGTTAAGCACGCCTTCGGTAAACATATATGCATACAAACATCACATACTTGCCTATATTTTAGGTATCCACCATAGGATACCAACCTATAACAACATTGGTACATAAAGACTTCAAGAACAATATTAGGTGTCTTGACTTTGAATGACGTCTGTTTACATTACAGCATAATATTACATTACAAGCGTAAAACTTCAATCACGTAACGTTTTCCTTAAACAATAACCCCTGTACTTATAAACGATGCTAACATGTGTTTTAAGATAACTACTTTTCAGGTCTAATGACATCTCTTATCGTTGATATACAAACGACAGTGACAGGTATAATATTAATCAATTGTTCAACGCTGACAAAAGTAAGGAAAAAAGCTTAAATGCAATATGTAGCAACGACGAATCGGGACAATAACTAAGAATGAATGGAAATGTTGGTAACATCAAAAACCATGTTGATAGTGAAAACAAAAGATGGATTGCGTAATAAGTATTTAGTACCCCTGATACCTATAGTACATGGTAGGTGTGGTTCATTACACAATTAAAAATGTCGAGTTCCATTTTTTAATTAGTCTTGTCTAGACGAAACTTTTGGGCGACGCGCGTCGAGCATTATTTATACGGATTGTGATAAATTAATTCGTTTTTATTTACATACAATACTTTTATTTCGGATCCTATTAAAATTGCGATTCATTATTGATAAAAAAATCATTCATTCGTGGCCATTGGAGAAACCAATATGAATAATAGTAAATCTTAGTGTAAGAGTAATACATAACTAGCCTACAAGTAGGGTTCATGTTATTCAATAGATTTTGCTTAGTAATCCATTTTAAAATTTATTGTAATGGACGATAACCGAACTTAAATTGAAATGTTAAAATACTTACCTACGTAACATGATTACATACCTAATTAATCTATAGTAGGTACCTATACTATTATGAGAACAATGAAAAACTGACTAAGACAGTTCACACCACGTGCAAACATAAGATAATGAGTAATGTCACAACAAATCATCTTGTTAGCGGACCTTTATTTTAAAACATACATTCCTCCATATATACAGCAGTGATAGCCGAGTGGTATAACCGTTGGACTGCCAAATCAAAGACCGCAAGCTCAAACCCCAGCACGCACCAATGTATGTTCGAATTCAAGTTCATACTCTAAATTAGTTATCAGTTGGTAAAAACGATGAAGGAAAACATTGTGAGAAAACCGGCAAAACTGAGAGATTTTGTTACGGCCTACAGGCGGTTTAAATTCTGACACTAGATTGTACATCAACCATACGATAAGACAATTCTTCCATTATAGGTAGGTACTGCAGAATTTAAGCAAGTCAGCAGATAACATAAACTAGAAACAGTTACATGCGAATGCAGTAGAAGTAATAAAGTTAGTCAAAAGCCTCTGATAGGTAATCAACTAGCGAGATAAACTTGTTAGCACAGAGAAAGTAACGCTACGTCTCTATAAGAATGATATTAATTAGAATTAGAAACTAGTTCTAACACGTAGGTAGACTAAATAAAAAGCTACAGAAAAGTAATTTGGCAAACAAAATGGAACTAATATTAATCATCATCAATCACTTTAACCTTTTCACTGTGGCTGCGTGGTACAGACGTCAATGTTCGATGTTTTGGCGCGAACGATAGAGCAAAATTAAATTTGGAATTACTTATTCACTGGCGGTACTGGCCAACAATAATATTTATACCTTGTTATTAGGACTTTTTTTACAGAACATATAGGTAATTTAGTCATAGATGCAAAATCACGCTCATCGTATTGTAATAACGTTCGAACTTAGAATTCACAGTATTTACTTAATTTCATGGGTAGTCATTAAACATAACTAAATAAAACTACGTTCCTGACTGAATAACTCATTTACGAAGTTGTCTCTTCCCTCATAAATATTCTATACTAGCTGCGCCCCGCGGTGTTACCCGCTACATTTTTTCGGGATAAAAAGTAGCCTATATGTTAATCCAGGGTATAACCTATCTACATACCAAATTTCAACCAAATCGGTCCAGCCGTTTATGCGTGAAAGAGTAACAAACATCCACACATCCATTCTCACAAACTTTCACATTTATAATATTATATATATATATATATATATATATATATAATATATATATATATATAATATTATAAATGTGAAAGTTTGTATATATAGTACTATATATATATATAGTAGGAAGTAGGATATTAGTAGGATTAGTAGGATAAACTACTACTCAAATTTGAAAACTGTGTAAACATAAAACTATCTCTATGTGAAATGGTTATTGATTATCAGAAAATAATTTATAAATAATACATCTATCATTGCAAAGGTGTATGAGGCTATGTACACGGTTTTTATAGAATGTGTCTGAATTTATGGCTGGCACCTGAGAGGATATTAGCTGTGCCTACATCGTGCAGCGGTCACGAGGTTAATGGCAACTAGTTACACAGATTGATATTAATTGATTAGATTGATGTCTGATAACAAATTGATGAATGTAAGACAATTCCTGGAACAATCCATCTCCCTCATTGTGCGTCATTTACATATGTCGAGGTCTGTATATGATAATAAATGTGCAACGACATTGAGTAATAACTCGTCTTATTATGAATACCGCAAAGAATGAGTGTAAAATGACTAATATATTACAGTGAACACAATTGAAAGGTTCGTGTATAAAAACAATAGAGCTGTAAGAAGTAGGGGTTACTAATTATAGATAGAATGTAAAGTATGCATTACAAATTTATAACAAATATAGTAGGCACAGGCCTGTGGTATTCGCATTGAAATCAATCTTAGCGGTTTCTACATAATTATAACGATTGACAGCACCTCGTTATTTTTATATCGGATTACAGCTATTTGTTTACTGTAATATAAAAGTCTTGAAGTCTTAGTTTCTACAGAATACAAACGAATTATATAGGTAAGCAGATTTTCCAATTTCTTTAAAGAACATTCTTAAAACTAACATGGTATGTAAATATCTCAACTTACCAATCTATTATCACCGTCAATCCCATTTTCGACTAAGATGTCTTCGAACAATATGTCTGCCTCGCACGGCGAACACAAGTTGCTGAGCAATTCACTGAACCTTTCCACTTTTCGCACACACACTGCTCCTAGTAAACCTCCTAGATCCTCTTTCACTTTTGGCTCTACACTATTTTCTACATAATCAACATTATTAACATCTATTGCTTTATCAGCGGCAGGAATACATCTATTGTGACTATATTTGAGCCCATAACCTTCCGCAGTTTCATCATCTATCTTAATTTCGATTCCATTTAGGATTTCACAATCTTCAACAACAAGATTATTAAATAAATCGTCGATCTTATCTATACTATTGGAGATGTCTTTTTCGTTTACAATATCGTTAAAAAATTCTTCGCTGTTGACTCGTAACGGTTTTTCGGGTTTATTTTCGTAAAGATTCACACTATTCGATTTCTTTTCTTCGATTATGGAATTCATGTTCCTACTTTCATCTAATTTAGAACTGCGCTTTTCGTCAACATTCTTTCCTTTAGGACTAGTCATTATAAAATTATTTTTGTCTTTTTCTAAAATATTTTTATTACTGGAATGTTTAGATTTCGTCTTAATAGCACCAATTTCTTTGTCAAAGCGCATCGCAGATACGCTTTTAAAGTTTTCTTTTTCATTGCTTTGTCTTCTATTTGTTCTTACTTTATCTCTATCTAGTAACTTGGAGTTCTTCGGTGATTTAGTTTTGGCGTCTTCTAGTAGTGATTGGACCGAAGAACTTCTGTTAGACTTTCTTGGCGACGGCGAGGAATCAGAATGAGTTGTGGCGGCAGCTCTTAAACGTGACGTACGAGTTGTTCTAATAGGCACTGAAGTAGAAGCTGTGTTAAGATTTAGCTCTGAGGAAGACTTGAGATGAGCAGCTACATCGTCCGGAGGTGTTCGATCGGATGACTTTTTCGGGCGTCTGAAATTAAGTGCAAAATTCATTTAGCAAACAGTAACATATAAAATAACTTAAATTGAATAATGTACTATTTCTGTCTATATAATACTAACCTCTCAGTGACGTTAGCTGAGAACAAAGTCGCAGTCCGAGCCGTCAGCTGTTTTCTCCTCTCCTCCTTATACTTCTGTATCCTGGCCGCGCGGGCCTCGTCGTGCGACTGACTCATACCGTCCTCCTTTCGCTCCCGACGACGTCACGTGCGCCAGTACCTCTCGAACTTTCTATACCCTTGAGCTTCTCTATTATAATTACTGTAAATCTTGTCTAGCATGGCGGCATTAAGCGCGCTATAGGGCGGAATAGTTGGCAGTGATGAATACAGACTAAGGCTGGGATGGCGTTGAGGTGACCTGAAAATAAAACACACGGGAAATTAAGTCATTAATCATTATGAATTGTTATTATAATCGTGCGTGAGTAATACGAGTGCAGATGTAAGGTCGGGGGCAAATCGCAGAACACAAACAATGATGTTTAATTTATCGGATCGCTGTTGGTTCAATTCGCGTGAACGGGCAAGAGGCTTTGTTCTATTGTCATGTCGCATCGCGTAAGGGAATGTTACAGCAACTAACAATTGTCCTGAAAGACCACTCACTCTTTTGTTATTGTTTTAAATCTATTATTGAGAAATAAGCCCTACTTCCGAGTGTGAGATTGTTATAGTTCAAAATAGATAATAGTTCGCCTATTTATAACAAGTTAGGAATTATTTTATACATTAGTACTAAAAATGCTTCTATTTATACTCAAAATAGTTGCGTCTGATTAAAGGGAAAGCATTTTATTAATGAATAATCACCTAACAGTGTGCACTTGAACACTTACTGGCGACAGAGAGGTGATGTTTAACTACGACGATATGACACGTACTAAATTCACGCGTTAGCATTTAGCGCTATCTTCGTCCATCCAGCAAATGGCGAATAAACGGTTTATTGACTGATTCATTAGCTCTACTTAGTGGTTCAGCGCAGTGTGGAGTCGGTTATCTGTAACCCTTAACCGGTGTTAATATAAGTAATAGCCAATATGGTAGGGCCGTCTCGTGTGTGGCCTCGATACATAAATCTCGACCGCGATTGTGTGGCATGACATGTATTTGACATTTAATTAACATTAATTAGTTTGCGGTTTTTAAATCAATAGTAACAGAAATGTGATTTGATAGGAGCTATGTCTTGAGATATCTAATGTTTTAAAAAAGATATTCGATCACTGTTCTGCCTAAAATTTGGATCAGTCGCCAAAAAAATATTCTTACACTGAGAAGGCATTGAACACCACATTTGCGTTTAGATCAAACGGTTTTGTATTGACATTTTTGACAGCTCCAATATCCATAATATTGTTTTATATTATGGCGTTTTCTATAAATACATAACACAATACGTGTTAATGCTACCTCGATGGGCTTCCAGTCAAACCAAATACAGACACATAACGGTACCTCACACCCATTTATAATAACTAATAACATGTGATTAATTAAGGTTTTATATTTGGAATCTATCCATGTTTGACTAATACCTAACATTCTAACAACCGTACAAAACAATGATGTAAGCAAGCCAAATTCAAAATAATAATTTTCTACCTATCTATTTACAGGTAGCGAGCGATAATAATAAAATAATGTTGTTGCTAAGAAACATGTCTGTTTACAAGTAAATGTTGACATATTTATAATATTTTAAACAAGTCAACATTTGATTTGTGACTTTTTGTATGACCTGTCACCATGGAGAAACACTTTTCCTATTTCATTGTTTATCGTAGTGCATTAGACTAGAGAGTGGACATTTTCACTTTGCTTGGGCGATAATCCACAAGGGATATAGTTTGCAGTAGGTAGACGCTCACAAGTGTACGCTGTAGCCACCACTTCGTTTGTTCACTAAGACACGCTGCATTCATTTCCCACGACAGGTAAAATGTTACAAGGGTGTGGAATAAGGAAACTTGGTAGCAATCCATCGAGAAGTTTCGTCTAAAACTATCAGCGAAACGTGGGTGTATAACAACACACCTATCCTTACGGGGAATTTAAGCCTGACTAACCTCAACCAATATTAATATAATTACGTTTCTGCATGAAAGCTTCCTTTCCAGTTCAGTATTTACGAGACCTACACAACCGCCCACTACATCTGACATTTAAAACTGTACATTCTAATTGAGGAAGACTGCTTTAAATGAGTTCTTACCTCGACCAACATTGTAATTTCACATTTATTACACAGCATGGCATACTCATTAATAACGATATGTATCGATATTATTATCGCTCGTCGCGTCGCCTTGGTTTTGCAGACAGCACAACTTAATCATCAAGTAACCATGATATAATTGACTTCATTAAATTACAAAATATATAGACTAGGTGACAAATTAGTACTTATCAGCGTGGCTTAGATGAATGTGGTGAAAGTGCGAATATATTTCGACCAGAACGGGGATGTACTCGTCATAGATTAAAAGAAGATAAGTACAGTATGTCCCCTAAACCGACAAGCACATATTAAGAATGTTATAGATTTGGTTGATGCGAAAGCGGTATTCCCGCTTCGGAAGCTTAGGAAGTGGAAATCCGTAGAATCTGGCTTCATCCTATAGGAAACAGCCAAGACTGGACGTGAAACACATGATACGACATCCTGCAACGTCGCCGGACATTGAGCAATGTCGCCAAACATCTAATTGCATGTGCTATCACTAAACCTCGTGTCTGGATCCGACCTGAGGTGGATAAGTTAAAATTTCAATTCAAATTCAAATCGTTTATTTGAGAAATTCCTCCAGGGACCACGAAATAATAAGCCACTCAAAATGTAAATAACAACTAGAACACAGGTAAGGCACTGGAATGAAAAGAGGCTTAAATTAATCTCATCCAGATTATGTTACCAAGTAATCCAGATGATTTAGGGCTCTAGATTAGGTTGAAGACCGCTTTGAAATGTAAGCTCAATGGCTGTATCTCATATTTCATCAAAATATGAATTATTAGTCTTTGGGGAATTGTCAGTGTGTTAGAACTTACAATACATACGTACGCTTGCCCGTGGGGCAGAAAAAATAATAATATTTTATCTTATGATAATATAAAGATTCATGTTTCCATTATCTATGTATTTTTTTGTAAAACGTCTTAGGTGTAGGGCCTCAAGACTTGTGAAATCTGAATTTCTTCATAAAATTCGAAATCCATACGAAAGCAAAATGAAGAAATTTTAACTGAAATACACAGCATCATCTATATTTATATTACTGCACCTATGTATGTTTATATCGACTGCTGGTAATCCGGTTCACGAGAATCTAGGCTTATATTTAGAACGAAAACACTTTTACTGCCAAAACCGTAAGATAATATAGGTACAATCACAAACAACAGTTTTCGCTATAAAAAACCGCCTCTTGTCTACATGTCGTAAAACATTTATTGCAACATAAAACACGAGGCCCTTTAATCCCATTTTTTAAATGATAACTTATTACTGCTCGTGACTGTCCTGATGAGTCATTTTTATTTATAATCCTTTCAATGGGATTTCGACCTTGTTGTATTGTGATTAGAGCTCGTTATTCTGTTTTTGTTTAGTACAGGTGGAGCTTTTGCAGAGCAAGTCACGCTTCCAGTCACGACCTCGGCTAGGCTTAGGTACGGCAGGGTCTACACGACGCTGTATTTGGCATTGACATTGTGCTTTAACGCCAGTCATAAACAAATGGTATGGAGTAATGTGTTGTTATCAGTCGTAACATGGTATTACGGTTAGGAATTTTATGATTAGACGCGTACGGCCCTAGTTATGTCACATACCTTTTGTGTTCTATTGTTTTGTAGCGCATTAAGGGGATTTAGTACTTTGCCTATAAACATAACACAAGAGATGTTATGTTGTGTTACCCCAAAGAGGTAGGCAGAGCTGCTCGTACAGTACCTAGACCCACATTTCACTAGTTATGTTTTAGGTCCCAATGTAATAAGGAGCGAGCCTGTTGCCATCCACCGGGCACAAATCCAGACTTTGTGCTGAGAATTATCTAATGGAAAAACCCAATAACACTGCCCGACCCGGGATTCGAACCCAGGACCTCGTGCCCAGCCAATACGCTTAGCAACCAACATTACATGCTTTGCATATAATCTTCTTACATTTCAATTTTTATGTATGTATTCATTCAGTAATATAGGACAATTTTATTAAAGAAACACTAATTTTACTCGCGATTATACCAGCTAAAATACTAAAGCAAATAGGTATTAATAGGTACAACCACATTATCTAAACGCATTTAAGATCGAGCGAAGGGAGCTAAAACTAGCTCAGTAAGCTACCCCGCTATATATGCATGTTACCATCTCTAATGTTTACCTAGCTTCATACAACTTAAGCTATGCAGAATTAAGTAAAACAAATATCTCCGGTGCAAGCAATTCTGTAGTCTAGACAGCGTCGAAACTGCAACGTATCTTTATTTTAAACCCAGCTATTCTCAAAGTGGATGACCCGATGCCTTTTAAATATTCGGCGGGGATAGCACGTGACCAAGACTAAGTATGAGAGTTGAAAATAATGAACCTATATAATTGATGGAAGTTCAATATTGTTTGACCTGCATTGACATATTTAGATACTTATAAAGATCCCATTTTACAATTACTCATGAATAAACTATTAAAAATATATAACGAAAAGGGGACACCAACAATTACCAAATAATGTAATGTTGTCAGTGGTCGTACCTTACGTCGTACGTACTCTCCTTACTAAATATTTAATAATAAAAGGCACACAATGCTCTACTATTTCAGAACGAACTAAGACTGTAAACAAACCCCAAGAGAACACTAATAATTTGTATCACTAAGGAAAGAAGATCCCGCTAAAAGTTTGACAACAACTGTCTTATCCGAAGTTACTGTTGTACAACCCCCTGGGAAAGCCTTTAAAGTCCTCGTATTATAGCTTCATAACTCAAGGAAAGTTCTGGAAGGTTTTATAGGTAAACGACAAGCAGCATCTGTCGGCTACAAATATCTATAATAAGGGAGATGGGAGTATTCAGACCACGTGGAGCGAAGTCGGCGAAAATAAGTTACGTCAGATGAGATCTTATTATTAAACATTGTTTTTCCTTTTGAATATAAAAATGGATACCTACTGCTCCCAAGATGGCGGGACTTGGACAGTATGGAAAATATAGGTTTTAATCTAAGGATGTTGTTGCTTATTCTTTGGTGCTAGCAGATGAACTGCCCATAACAGCTGTCCCATAAACATTCTAAGTTTTAGGTTAAAAAAAGAAAATGTAATGGGCTTTTGTTTTAGCGCATAGTTCGAAAACCTGTCACTATAAACATAAAAGTGGAAAGCAATTCTAACAAACCTATTTAACTTGATTAATTTAGCGTTTAAGGGGTCTAGCTAAAGTTATGGGTTACGGGTCTAGTTAAGTTACCCATTTCATTTCCCTTGTTATTTTTTACACTAGAAGGATATAGCTACTACTTCTAATTATATTGCAAAAAAGGTAAAAAGTGAGTAAAACTAAGGACATCAAAACACCAAAGTATCATTTAGTAGACGTAACCTACACCCCCACTCTAAAACTTGTAGGTGCAATAAGCATAATTTCGCAAACGCCTCAAACACCAGGTCATTGCCGTCTCAAGATTTTAAGAACTGTACCGGAACTCTGCATGTGCCAGTGTGTTTGTTTTCAAACGACCGCTTTTGTATGCCTCCGACCGCTGTCGGAAGCTATGTCACCCAGTTGAAAAGTGCTGACGGATGAGAAAGGACGCACGCACATCTTTGAATACAAATGAACCTTTTCGTTTACGAATAATCGGAATAGCTTCGGCAAACGCATCCGTGCGCAATGCGCATGCGCATCGGTTCTCTGTATGCGTTTTCGGAATCGATGCAAATGATACGGATGTGTGTCAAATTCTTTAAGATACTGTCATTGCAGATGGCGGCATAAAGAATCGTCTCGCTTTAGCCACAAATACGCAGATAAAAAATAAGTTCAGTAGGTTACCTGTTATTTATACAGAATATTAACCACATTTAGATATAATAATATCTATAGTGATATCAATTTAATGTTGCAACACTGAAATATATTATTTCGATATATTTTGTTTTCTTCAGATTTAAATCTTATTCTATTTTTAGAATCAGCATGGCAATGTCGGCGAACGTTTCAAGTTCCAAGAAACCGCGTATCTAAACCTTTTATCTTAATCTAGATGTTGTTAGATAACATTTGAGGGTAATCCATCAAACTACGACATTGAATTAGAAAACAGGTCGTTTTGATATCAATAGAATATATTTTGCTGAAACTGGTTTATGGTATTTACTAGGCGCCTTCCTCATTATAATTATGTGTTTTAATGTTGTATGTTCAAAAGTTGTTTCTAGCAATGTGTTGTTTTAGTTAGGCCCAAAGTGTAAATATATAATATAATAATATAATATAATAATTTATTTATTTCAGACCATTGATCCATATTGTGTTAGTAAAATCTTAACCTATTGTTAGTACTTACATACAGAGAATTAAAAATTAATTGGCGACATGTACGTCAGTACGCACATGCCTACCTGCCCCTGAGGATCATACCAGCTTTAACTAAACCTTGTTGTTGTATTAAGTCTATTGACATCTCTTTTCTTTGCCATGCAAATAACAGTGACGGGTATAATTTAGTCCATGCTTTAATTTGACATTTAAGGAAAACGGGTGGGTGTACTCACGCAAACTTTTGTTGCTAGTACTGGTTTATTAAACCGACAGCATTAATAAATCAGGTGCTAAAGGAATATATTTTACGTACAGAACTTTTAGCGTCCGAGTACAACTCTTAATTGTTTGATTATTTTTTGTTACTTTACTATGTTAGTTATACGAGATATATAAAAACTCAAAAACTGATGAAAAACATGAAAATAAACACCTATATTTTTGTGAATTAAGTTTGGCTTTATTGTACCGCCATGATTAAAGTACATAAAAAATCCTTTCCAATGATATATCGCATGTTCTTATTGGTTCGTAGGCAAGCCTCCATATATTTTTGCCTGCCCTCCTTTCTTGAATTTCCTAAATATACAAAACCTCTAGGTACTATACTTTTGTACACATAAGATATTTTTTTTTTTTTTTAAAAACGTCGCCCCACACTAGGAATTTCTCCTGTGTCGTGGGTGCGCTTCACAAACATGAAATATCACATACACAAACACCCAGACTCGGGACAAACATCTGTGGTTCGCACAAAGTTTTGCCCCGTGCGGGAATCGAACCCGCAACCCTTAGCACAGCAGTCCAATCGCTTAGCCACTGCGCTAATCAGGTCGTCTATTAAGATTATCATTTTTATAAAGTACAGTCAGCATCAGAAGTAGCTTAACATGTTAAAAAACCTCATGTCAAATAATTGAAAGAAACAAACACCAATTCAAGTTATTGTTTCAAATTATATAAACGTCTAAATGTCTGAGAATATTTAAGACTTTTTACAATTTAAGAAGATGTTCTTTAATTAACGGTTTGTTCATAAATTACATGTTCAGCTACTTATGATGCTGACTGTACCATTTCCATCGTACAGTTGAACCTCATGACCTTTATGACATTTAACATCGTCTTTCAAAACACGCCGGCACTTTTTCAAGCCTTCACAGAACTAACCGTAGTGAACATTAATTGCAAAAATTCCTGCTTACAAGTGTGAACCCAGTATGGTGCATCAATATAGCGTGCCGTTCTCACAGTCTGATTCACACGGGTAAGACTGTATTATGAGGTTGGTTAATGTGCATCAACCACGCGGATGTGCATTGCTAGACCGAAGAACGTAGATGACATCAATGCATACTATTTAAATAAAACATACTAATTAATTAGTGCAGAAAACTGACGAACGTGTAAAAAAGGAGAGCGGCCCACAGCCTTTAATTATTTTACATTGTTTTTGGACACAATGACATCTTAATGTGACCTGAAAGTAGGCATCGCTCTAGTCTATACCTATGTATCTTCCACAAGACAAACTAACAATAACTTAGCATCGTATATATAAAACAAATGGTTAGCAAAATACTAAAGCCCCTTTTAAAATACGAGATGAAACAATTGAATCTGAAAACTGTTGGTCATCACTATTCCTTTTCGCACTTCGTATACTAAAGCAAAACACTTATTGAACAGCTCTCGAGATAACAAAAGCAATGCTGTCTGCTGCATTAGCGAAATTGGAAGAACTCTGAGACTTGAACTGAAGATTTTTATACTTTTGAAAATAAAAACACGATGTAGGTACCCACCTAGAGCTTAAAGTACATTTTAAATAGATTGACAGAATTCAACATGATAAATGAAGAATAATTACATAGGGTTATAGATAATGAGAAGTTATTATTGTTTATGTGACAGAAAGCTTGTTATTAATCGGAGCTAGGATACAGAATTCGCAAAGACATTGCCGTATTCCTCATTTATCAATGATACTACTTTTAACTCTAATAACAAATCCAAAAAGTTTGTAATTAAATTGATTCCCATTAACTAACTCATTTGGAAGTGATTCCAGGTCTATTGGAGATTCAGAGGCTAGGGATGAAAAATACCTTTCTACTTACGTTAGTTGATGAAATAAATTGTTATTCATACCTCGTACGTCAGGAAAAAAACATTAATATCGAGAGTTGGAACGGAATACATTTGTTAGCTCAAAGGCAAGGTTTAGCGATATTGAGTTACGCGTTACGCGCGAAATAAAATTTGAGCAAGCTACGTTCGCGGAGACATCGCGAATTTATTTATAAAATAAGTAATAACAATAAATGATACATGTTTATTTTTTATGGAGTGGAACATGTCCGAACGTGGTTACAAGATGCAACAAACAACTTTTGGTTTACTCCAACAGAATATTATGATCCATAAACTTGTAGTACCTACCTACACCTAGTTGTTTGCATCCTATCCTTATCCTAGTCGTTTATAGATTATTAGTTTAGTTTTTCTTTTAAGAAACTGGATTGTCAATAAATATATGGAAATCGACGCAAATCCAAAGAGATTTTCAGGTTTAACCGTATAAAATATGATACGTTGATATTAAGAACATTTTTGGCGGTTTAAGCGAATAAAGTAAGTTCACTGCCTTACTAATTTAATTATACACAACATGTGTTGTGATGTCTTATACTGATTAATAACAAAAACAATAGTTTGTGAATTCACATGGCGTGACAAACGTTTAGATGAACGAATCATATTTTTCTAAGGTTTTGTACAACATAATGCTTGCTTCATACCCCTAAACAGATCTAAATTAATCTAAATCTATACAGCTGAGACGGCTATAGATTTGTATATCACCTGTTATCACCGTCCCATTTAAAAGAAACATGACTAACGTGCCGACGTGACACGTAATATGCGATAATGTCCCCTGTCAATATTTGCACGACTCATATAAGTAAAGATGAAACGACAAATACTTATGATATTGATTCTTCAAAGATTTTCGTATCAAGTTTATATACAGTAAGTTTTCTTTACTTGACGATTATAAGAATAAAACAACAATAATTTAAGCTTCGTAAAAAGCAGTCAGCTATTTTTAGCAACATGAATATCGCTATAATATTGCGACAACGCTTAGTTGATGGCCACATCCCACAACGCAATATTCTCCGAGCTCATATATCTTATAAAATGAAAATGTAAATCATATAGCCATGTTAGTAGATCACGTAGCTGAAACCGCGGTTGTTAAGCAAAACGAACCGATGACTCAGAGAGACTTGTTGCTCGCCTTTTTGCACGAAGAAAACAAGACCATTACTTAGATCAGAGAGCATAAGACAGCTAACGTGTAGAGCACGTTGCGACATAGATTCGTTTCGCGACATGCGCCAAACATCATGTCGATCAGATACACTAAGAAAAAAGATACAGTTTTGTTCAATACAGAGCCCGCTAACGTTAAC
This sequence comes from Abrostola triplasia, assembly GCA_946251915.1. Lineage (NCBI taxonomy): Eukaryota > Metazoa > Arthropoda > Insecta > Lepidoptera > Noctuidae > Abrostola > Abrostola triplasia. Next base: position 9,006,487 of record OX276433.1, read on the forward strand.
GCTCTAACTGTACAGAAATCAAGTTGTTTGACTAACAACCGTTGAAGTGTATGCGGTGATTTATTATCTGCTATATTTAATGGGAACAATAGCCTGGTATCGTTTATAACACTCTGCTGCGTACTATAATAATACTATGGTACTCATTTACTACGATAATCCAAAGCAAACAAATTATAAGTGATAAAGATAACAAACAACTTGAAGTATTAGAAATCAATTTAATTATTGCAAAAAGGATTTAATAAAACAATTGCATTTAACGTTCGTATAAAAACAAAGGTTTTAATTGTACCTGAAACAAAATGCATTTCGGGGATTTTGTTTTTCATTTCACAAGCGGGAGAAATGCCGATTTATGTAGAAGTGTTATATAACCAACTTTAGTACAGCTATTCCCGAGTGTCGAACACTGGTGTAATGAGCTTGGCGTGGACATCGCCAACCACAAATAAAAGTAAAGCCAGACCGGATTTTATCGAAAGCCCGTCTCGCCTTGGAAGATCTCGCTTAATTTATACGGTAACTTACAGCTAAGTGGTAGTCACGACTTTTTTGGCACACGGCATTGAATGGTGCAGCCGTTGGCTATATTAAGTATCGAATCTGCTATCGATTAATATCGATTCCGCAATACGACTCCTTACTGGACTGTCAAGTCAGATGTAAACTTAAAGGCGTAAATGCCTGAAAATTGGGCTTACTAGTCAATTATATTGATAGAAACAATTAAACATGTACTACCTGCCTACTATTAGGTAGTACATACTAGACAAAGTTAAAGTGAGTTAGAAATACTCACTGGGTACTGCTAGATGAGGAAGCCGATTCAGTTAATGTTTTGTTTTACACACGAGCAATTGAATTAAATACAACGACGGTAGCGTAATTGAAACTACAAATAGTTTAGTAAATGGTCTGCGACGGCTTCTAATTAACACATATACGAGAGGTAAAATATATATGTATATAATATAGAACCTACCTACGTAATACATCTAAGGGTAAAACTTTTAAGCACAGCGATAAAGTCACGTAAAGGCCTTTTTAGTTAAAGTCGAAGCAAATCAATGCTTTGAAATGGTAATTCTGCTACAAATTCACTTTTCTCGTTTCTTTATCGATATGAAAATCGCGTCGCCCAACCGAATTTACAAAGCGTCTACGCTTAGATTATATCTAGCTATATAACCAAATTATGTAGAGCCTACAGAAAATTGTTCAGATAACGTTACGATCACTAATGAGTATCATAAATAAGTTACTAAGGGCACTCATATTGATTTAATATTTTGGGCGATATTCAATTTACAAGGCTTCAAAAAAATACAATAGATCTTTCATTCAAACCTGTCTTAATTTGTCTCGTAGAACCTACCAAATACAATGGCTTAATTAGTACCTGGTTTAAATTGTATCATTCGTAAATCAAATTTAAAAAATAAATTATATGTATATATCAAAACGAGACATAGCAACACTTACGTAACAGTCTCTCTCTCTCTCTCTCTCTCTCTCAAAAACACGTAAATACACCCAATGCCGTCAAAAACTACTTAGAATAAAGTCGTGGATGCACTTTTTGGCTAGACTCCATCTTATAAGCACCCAGTCTAATCCGCAGTGACATTGAAGGACCCAGTTACGACAAACTTTGAAAAAAATATCTGCATAAATGCAAAGTTTCAATTGGATGAAATTACATTGCAATATAATCAGTAACAGAAGGAGACTTAACGAATGCCACTCCTTACCTACTACCAACTTATTTTAAGAAACTTATTTTAGGGAGCAGGTAAGATAATTTTACCTAATTTTTACGTAATAAATCTCGTATGGAAGTAAAGACTGGATAGAGAGTTTCCGATACGGACTGAGATGCGAAGGCGATGGCGTCTAGATAATTACGAAAAAGAAATTGGAATTTCACCAATGCATAAGGACTTTCATTCTTTGTTAATTGATTGCAAAGTTTTACGACACGCATTTACGAGAGCACAGAATATAAAATATTATTGATGAGTCAGCTGATTCATATTATTAAAAATAATATTTTATTCTGACTGCCTCGTTGGTCTAGTGGTTGCTAAGCGCGACTGCTAAGCACGAGGTCCTGGGTTCGACTCCCGGGTCGGACAAAGTGTTCCTGGGTTTTTCCATTAGGGTATTCTCAGCAGTACGGAATCTAGATTTGTGCTCGGCTGATGGCAATAGGCTCGCCCCTATTACATTGGAACCTAAAAACATAGCTGGCTATATGTGGGTGTACTATATGTGCACCTCTGCCTGCCCCGGAAATACAGGCGTGATGTTATGTTTTTAATATTCAATCCAAGCATTTTGCAAGTATCAAAAGCATTGTAATTGTAGCCGACTCTCACCAAAAACCGTAGGTAACGAATAGGCAAACCGAATTAAAATTATGTTAATTAATACCAGGCTAATTTTACAATTTAGCGTAAAACAGACACAGTTGAGCACAATGTATTCAAAACAGCATTATGATTCAGCGCGACCCGAATCATATGTATTTTTAGATTTTGTACGGATGACAATTATTTAGAAGCTGCGTTTGTTAGGTAGGTCACATTAGCTATGTCAAGTTAGTACAAACATCACGCGGTTATACTTTTAGAACAGATGATAAAGGTGAATGACACACTCGAATAGCCAAAGTTAATGTGTATATAAAAATCGAGACCGAGTAATTAAGTTTTGATAATTACTACTGAGATAAAATAGTGTTCTTTGGTAAATTGTTACTAGGCTCATTATTACACGCTTTTTATTAGCTTCATTTTTAGTTAAGATTTCTAGTATCTTCTATTAGATACTATCAAACGCTGAAATACAAATCAAAAATGTTTATAATTTTATATGATGGTTTTATAGTGATACTAGCTGCGCCCCGTAATGTTACCTTTTTTCGGGATAAAAAGTAGCCGTACTAGACACAAACCTTCGCGTTTGTAATATTAGTAGGGATAGTTATTCAGTTGGTAGCAACTCAAAACTGTGCCATGAATATATTACGTTTCGTATTGAATATTAATTACAACCTTATTCACATACTAGAAGCTATTAAGCCATATATTAAGTTCATAATCTAATAATAACCTAATTTCCATTTCAACGAGCAATTTTTGCTTGACTCTACTTCGATGCTAGCGTTAGGAACTTACTAACGGAGAGCATATTAACAGCCAGTTATATTTTAGTTATTTTAGAGTATCATCGTGGGCTATACCTATTCATAATTTCCAACATAATTGTCTTTGGAAAATAAAGATCGAAGCGAGTAGCAACAGCCATATAAAACTGATATAAAACGATTAAAACGCATAAAGTGATTGACATTAATTGTTGGATAAAGACATGTTTTAACGACCCCAACCACAGGATAAGGGCTGAATAGACACGAAGACAGTACATGGGTAACAATGCTTCTGATAAGCCCATCGCGCTATCATGCATTGCACTTGAGTTAGCTCAAGAAGCCATATTGATCTCAGTATGCCTTGTTTAATCGTACATTATCGAAATCGAAAGGCCGGCTATAATCCTGTATAGGTTAAGCGGATCTGACACTAAGGTCACGGCCGCGGCATGACGATGTGATCGACATTGATGAATTACATGAGCTATCAAACCTTTTTTCTGGACATGGTAAAAATAAATCGACTCGCCATAGGTTTATGTAAATTATTATGTTTTATGGCGGCGGGATTTGCTTGTTTCATCGTATTGAACTTTATGCCTATTCATTAACACTTAATTAAGAATTATGTCTTAATTAAGCTAAATTTAGCAGAATCTCTTTGCACCTATCGTTCTTATACCTTATAAAGGCATACTTACAAAATTAATTAAAGATGTCTGACATACAGGTGAGAATGCACATAACGACTTGCGAAGATCGGCGGCTGATAAAAATCTCACAAGCATCATGTATGGCTTAGCTTACGTCATGCCACTTAAGTCACATAGTACATAATATACGCTAATAAGGTACGAGAGAGTCGAGACACGACAACAGAAGGCTGCTCTCCTCATTAAGACTTCCAAAATATATTTTCGATCTAATAAAAAGTCACATTTTGCCATTCTCATAATCATCTTGTATGATCATAACATTGTTACCATATTTTTGGAGAAGTTTCACTTTAACTACATCACAACATTTTGTATTTACTATATAATATAACGAGAAATGCAGGGTATCATATCTCGAGGTATGATCAAGGTGGAAAATGACTCTGAGCTGATTGCTTCTGAGAGCATCGACACAAAGTATATACGCAAAAGAGGGATCATTAATGGGACTTTAAAAGCCCGTTTGCACGATGTCTTCCCACTCCATATTCTCGCAATGCTTGCGTGTTCGATTCCCGCGATATAACCATAACGGTCCATAGTTATTTGCACTGTCAATATGTTACCATTTGAATATACAAGCGCCGGACAAAAAGTATATAAATAATTATTAAAAGCAGGAAATTCTTAAGTTCAGTCATGAATCAGTAAAGACAGATGTGTGTCATTGCACATCCAAAATTAGCTAAATACTGTATGGGTAGGTACATATCCAGACGATACTTTTTCCATCTTTTTTGGCACAGAGTCAAACTCAGAACTTAATTAGTACTTTCTGAGAATTTTCTAACGGAAAACGAAACTCGACCAGCCCCCCTAGACGAGTGGCAAAACCCTTCACGAATAGAATGTAGAATATATTTGACATAACAATATGTCATCGGTAACATGGTCGAAACATTACGTCATCTCCATATATTAATCGTTTAATTCGATTTCTATTCGACAAGCGTTTTCCACTGCGCTAGGGGGCTGGGAACCTAACCTAGGAACTCAGTCGATTGCGTTAGCTGCCACAAGATCAACGAAGAACATGTTAACCACACATGTTTACTAACTGATAAAGAGTAATTCATTGCACTGCTATTAAAGTTGCATTATGGGCAAAATTCAAATACAAAGCGATTTTAAGTCAGCCTGTCAGTATTATAATTAAGTTACCGTTATAACTTATAAGCTTTATTTCATACATCAAGCATCAAGTTCAACGACACGGCTATTTAAGTAACAGCGACATCTTACTTTTGGTCCTGTTTGCTTTTTTCTGTGTTACCTTAAAGGCCGCTACTTGATATTATACTGTTAACATTGTTTACTGCTGTATGAGAATTAACTTTTAACTAATAGTTCGCATGATTCAACCATGTGTACCTTGTATGTATGTAATTTTTTAGTTTAAATCGGCAAATGTAACTACAATAATTTTTTTCTGTTATATTCGAGAATATTTAGTTTATTACATCGCCTTTACGATACTCCAACTAGAGTTCAAATCATATATTGATTTGCTTACAGTATTGCGATACCAAAAGTTATTTCAATTAACTAACATAAACAAGTAAAAGATTCTGCCAATCCAAAGTTAACAAACAAGTCGCTTTTGCAAAGAAAAACATATCAAGAGACGAACAAAATATAACTTCTGCTACTTTCTCAAGTACCGGCTGTATTGGGTCAAAGATTGATTACTTAAAAAAGGATCAACGACTAGATGAGCCAAATAAATTGGTAATGAACGGTCAAAACTATAAAAAAGCTGCAGCAGATAATAAAATAACAGTACCTTTCGAATAAAAAACACAAAAAGAAACACTTTCCACACAAAAACACAGCACAAAGTTAGTATTCAGTTGACGTTTGTCGTCAGGCTACCAGGGAGACAGAACAACGCTAGAAGCACGAGCGCACCTGTTACCGCGACGCGAGGAGCGTTACTGGCACGCAGCGGTCCATTAGTCGCACACCGCACACGTCATGCGGAAGCCGGTTCTGCTGGACACCGATGCCTTCGAAGAAAACCGCGATAAAAGATGCATTCTATACGACCGACTACGCAAAAAATGACACACAACCCATTTAAAGATGATGAATACATCAACGCGTTTGTAAATTTTATACGAAAGACGCACATTTGCATTCGACGCGATTGTTAAATTTAGATTTTTATCAGCCACATGCTTTAAATATACCTTTGCTCTTTTGACAATATTTATGTCACAAGAGCGAAAAACACTCGGCGTGAAGGCGATAAAAAGAAAAGTTATCGAGTCGAGGATTACAGAAAAACAGAATATATCAATTTCAAAGCAGTCAACTGAATGGAAGATGTTGCAAGTAAATGATAAAAACATCATTACTTATGTATGCAATTCACCTTCAATAGTAGTTACATCAAATGTTTTAATTGGATATGACATAAACCTCATGTCATACTAGCATATATTTGAACCTTATGAGGACAAATTAAGGAAGTAAATAACAACTAGTTACCCGACATAGGGTTCAAACTAATTACCTTAATACATCTAACAGAGATGAGTCAGGTTAAAGACGAGTCAAATCCACATGGTTAACGCATGAAGGCAAAACTCCTGTATTTTATCAGAGAAAGTCTGATATCTTTCTGCCTATAAAGGCGTTTGAAAAGATATCCCTTGACAACAGACATTGGTAAAGTAAACAGTCCTACTGAACGAACACTAAACCCCTTTATTACATAACCTAACATGTAACAGACTTACCGAGAACTAAAGCACTTTGTAAGGCACATTAAGGGCTCTCTAGGATACCATAAGGGAGAAAATTATGAGAGCAACACATACTTATAAGGAGAAAGCGTGTTGCCAACATCTGGCCAATATAAATGTAGAAATTCATTCAACTCCAATCGATTATCATATCGGACGGGTTTTGCTTGTGTGGGCAGCACAATGCGAATGGGCAAAAAACTCTTTCGTTTATAATCGAGCGCGCTAATCGATCAAAACCATATTAATCAATGAGTACAAATTATCAATCAATTACACTACATGATATTTGTACTTGAAATTGATTTGTCTGTTGATTCTAATCATGAATCAATGGCTTTATGGTTTGAACTTCAGTTACGATTGGAATGTAAAGTGTTAGGTTTGTATTTAAATAATATACGATACAATATTGTGAAACACGAACACGTATAATATTTCTATAATATTATTATTATAATACAGAATTACACTAGATATCTAATGGTTATATAAGTAGACCTCCGCTATGTCTATTTCTGTTCAAAATTCCTATAACGGTTGTTGCTAATTGTGAGGTAGGTACCTAGTTCCTTCTGTGACGTATCTTATAGGTTGTATGATTATAAGTTTTCATTCTGATAATACCTACAAAAATAATGGAAAAGAATATTTACTATATACCCTTTAATCATTCATTCATACAATTAACGGAAATCGGTTTCTAAAAATAAATTGCAATGTTATCAAACAAAATGTGTCAAAATAAATACGTTACTTAATTGCAACAGTTCTTTCCAATTAATTGTTGCTTGTTAACTTTGTAATTAGTTTTACATTCCGCAATGATTCATTCTAATTATCTTGTTAGCACATTATCTATGAAAGGAAGTCCTGTCTAAACTCAGTATTGTAGAAATTAACCTGTTTAAACCTGCTCAGGTATGTGTAAAAAGGAAATTGATAAAATGACTTCTTTAAAAACTTTCATTTATAATGGAAAATGCTTAAACATACCAGACTTATATTGAAAATAATTTATAAAAGAAATGTGTATATAACCTAATTATAAAATAAAAGTACCTAGCTCAAAGCGTTACTTTAAAATGTAGACTATCACCAAAATCTGAACCAAAAACTCGAAATAGATTCCACCAGTAAGTCCACTATTCAATAACAATTATCTTTCTCATAGTAAACTAAACCAATATTACTCTACACACCTTTATAAGATATCGTATCAGCTATCAGACAGCCAGTCATAATACCTTCAGAATAAATTAAATCAATTTGCATTCATCGTATAAAACGCAAACTGGTCCTAGATGTTTCCGTCCGTCCCGTTCTACGAGAAAATTTCTCCTTCTTATATAGCGAGGCTAGAAAACTGCGAAACCAGACATCCCCGGAGGGTTGACGACAATTTGTTCTATGACGTCCGGTGCCCCTTAGGGTTTGATACTTTCTAACGAGCCTGTTCCTTCTGAATGATAGGATTATGGTAGTTTGAGACCCTTAGCTTTAGAGTTTACGGCCATACTAATAATAAATTAGGGTGGATGTATGAACACATCAATTATTCGTGTTCTCTCATCAAGAACACATTTAAAAGAAGACAAAGCAATCTTACTAATACGGTTAACCATACGACGTTCGTAAATTAGGGTCAATAAAATGTATTAAGACTTTAAACATTAAACGATGCAATTTACGCAGTGTTCAATACCTGAAAGTAAAATAAATTACGAAGAATCGAAGAAATTTTAAATCATTTAACGATCAGCATTCCAAATTTTATTGCCTCGTGCAAAATTAAGACAGACGTTTGGCAACGTGGATTTATGACCATGTTCGGGCAGACAGATGCGGGCGTGTTCGTATATGGTTAAAATGTAAAGATGAAGAAACAGAAAGATCCAGTTGAAGAAACCTTTAAATAAAAATCTTTGCTAAGTCAAAGTACCTGAAGTAATAAAAAATTAACAACGCATGAATTTAAAAACTAAAATTATATTTCACTTTGATGTTATAATTAAATGGTTTTCCAAACAAATATCCTGTATAATTCAGTACGAACAAAAATAAAAAACAAACAGAGTCCCCTTTTACAGTACTCCAAAAATAGAGGGCAGGAAAAGAACTCTGTTAACAGAACGATTCATTTCGCGATCAACTTTTTACTCAATTTCCGTGGACCCAATTACGTGGCCAATAAGATCCGCTCTCCCGGATAACTTCGCATCGCTCGCCCCGGCTCAAAGTGTTGACTCACCACTCCGGCAAAAAGAAATACCGTCGCCATTTGATACCTTCAAACAAACTCAATTTTTTATCTGTCTACAATATTATTCTCAAGAAGACGACCAACCTGACCTCCAGCCCCACTTTCAATAGACACAACAATTAAAGAAACAATACAGTTTATTTCGCAATACAAAAAGCCATTTGGACAATTTAAGACATCAGTGTAACAAATACTTTGACGTAGAATCATTACAGTCTATATTGTAAAGGCATAGAGTGATCCTCGTAGCGTGCCAACCGGTCACGGATCATAGATGCCAGTTTCAAGCGATTAGTCTATTAAATAGGAGACGATAGAGCGAGTTTCGACGCCCGGTAAGCAGTGATACCAGCCGGTTTATTAGATATGGATCGAGGTCAAAAACTGGCAATAAATTCTAATCACAAGAAGAGTGAAAACAACTGAAGATAAGCAGATACATTATTCATTCATGTATCCGTAATTCTAGAGACTATTCGCAAGTGGTATCGCTAAGTGTTAGTTATCAAGTAGACATTTAACTTAATAGCTACAGCGCTAACGCCAGGCAGTTTCTACCGTTACATGGAATTTCACAAATTTGTGGTGAGGGAATGTTATGCGGAGAAACATCAGTATAAAGATAGACGTTTATGGCGAACGTTGATCTTCTAGGCAATTATATGGAAAAGCTTGTGATGCTAAGAAATATATGTACAAACCCTCATATTTCCTCAGTCGTATTTAAAGCTTTTATCATGCTTCACTTTCGTGTGGTATTGTTTATAAGTGGTGATTGAACACACGCTAATTTCATGGTCTTAATTAAGCGAAGAAGCTAAGGCATCCTGCAAATTAATCAACTAAGTAATAGGTACTAATTTTTGAAAATCCAAACCGTACGTGATCACGTTATAGAATGGTTTGTGTTGTGTATACGTTTTTTTTTTCGTAGAAAACCCTCGCGTTTCAAAACTTTTGAAGATAAAGAAAGATATCTATAATAATTAATCCTCAATCTACTTACTAACTGTTTCGCTTAGCACGAGGTGGCATTTAGCATATTTGTGGTCAGATGTACAACATTAATAGAACTTCACATGATACACAATAGTTGATACACTCTCACAAAGAATGTGATCATGGAATAACTAATAACGTGTTCAGGTCAAAGATCACGATAACGAAAGGTAAGGTTTTATGACTTCTTCGCGAATCAGAACAACGGTAACACGTTTTATTAAGATGACTTGCAACATTGATAAGTAGACGACATTACACATACTTATGTATGTTTCTTTACCGTATATACAGAAATAATTGACCGGATAGCTGTATTTAGATCAGGTTGTACAGTTGGAAATAAGACTGAGAAGGGATTGAAGCTAGTAAGTCCAACAGTGTCAGAATTTACTTATTTTGTGATAAAGGTGTGTCGACCTTTAACTGCCGCAGCCCCAAAAAAAATGGAAGGAGCGAAGAGAGGTCTCCGCCCTGCAATGGAACACTGCAGGATTAACGTAAGTTATGTTTAATAAATAAGAATAGTCTTATTCTTGACGTTGCCTGTCCGCCAAGTAGACACAATAGTTAAACAATCGACGAGTATTACATGTAACGCACTGGACAGTGAAAGGGTTAGAGTCATAAATACAGAAGCAGAGCGTACCCTGAACAAGCACACAGTAGTACACGGTAATAAGACGATAAGATCGAGCGGACACAGCCACCGTTATACAATTAATAACAATATCATTGTAAACAAAACACACATGATTTCTCTACATAATAACCTAAGAAAACGCAACGTTGCAACGGAAACAGCTATTATTGCTTAGTACGTGTGGTGAGTTTACGGTCTACCGGCCATTGCGAGCGTTGCACTGACCACTACAACACCGCATGCATATCGATCAAACACAATCGGTTATTGCGTTGTTAGATTAAAGTATCGTGAATTACAGGTTGTATATGTAATTACCGAAGGCTATGAAGTCATTTAACTCATTAAATGTTTGTTAAGGTTATGTTACAACAGGAGATTGTTGGTAGTTCAAAATTGTTTCGCCATTATAGCAGGACAGATGAGATTTTTCTGAGTCCCGCCGTACGATGTGTTCCCGACAGTAAACTGGTTTAAACTTACACCTGCGGACTGATATAGGACAGGAGCGCGTGCGCGTAAAAAAGCAAACCTTTTTCACGGGCTAAACAGAATTAGAAGTTCACAAACTGTCATGGAAAACCAGCTTAATGTGGTGGAGTATTGTGCAGGGATAGTCAATGAGAAATGACGTCATATTTGATATTTTCACAAAACATGGTGATAATATTTCCAGACTGGCTATAGCCTTCTATTGTCACAAAACTCAAAGATAACAATTACTGTTTGGTAGGTAATTTATGCTTTTATCGTGGCGATATGACCTTATCGCCCATAACACAGTGAAAAAACTGCTATTATCAAAAATGTAACGGACCTGAGCTTTTAGTACTCTGGACATGACATCGATAATGCAAAGAACCTTTTTAGCCCACATCATGTAAACTAACGATATTCAGGCACATAATAGAAGCTATAAAATTCTAGGCAGATAATCCTTAAGGTATAGATAGACGACACGTACAAGAACTTTTTACTTAATACTCTGCAGTCACATCGTTTCAAGTTTTATCTTTAGGTCTGTCATTTTATCTTACTGCAATAAGGAAATAAACTGCTACTTTTTTGCGCCGCGAAAAACACAAAAGGAAATATTAAGCCGTAGCTTGTGTAAATTTACGCTAGGCTATTTTTAAACGACATCCGATGGTAAGAATAAGCATTTGGGTATATATTACCTCTAATCCACAAAGAGCTTTAATTCGCTAAACGACATTGCCTGAGAGTGGTTGGGCCGCTAGACTTTACTTAGATGAAATCACTTTGTGACGTTTTTAGAACAAGAGCTAACAATAGGAGAGTTTTAATGTAGGTTACTAAAGATGTCAGAGACAATTAAAATAGAGCCTAGACTTTTCTTTGTGGCTGCTAGTAACAGATACTCCTAATTATCTTAGAGTTTTGGCCTTAAAAAATCTAATCTACATTGATTATTCTGAAGTTAAACGAGATTAATGAACATTTTACAATCTTCTATTCTATGAATTTTCTTAAATTTTAGAACATGATTTATAACTCAAAACCGCAAACTAATGACTACTTCTTACGGAGATTTGCATATTGGTTAATAAAAAAAAGACCAGAAAGTGGCCTAAGTATCTAAACGCAAAACACAAGAGACTCAAATTATTTATTACGTATAAAAATTATACTGTCATGAATATAAGATGACTTGCAATGTAAATTAATCTCCAATTTTGTGAAGAAAAAGTCGTAGTTTATACAGCCAGGTACCTATTGTATTTTAATTGTAGGTACGTAAACAGTTCATAAGTCACCAATGACAAAGCATTGTTTTTCTTTGTAAATATAAACTAATGTCACCGTCCGCGTCGTCTTAGCGGGAATCCCTAACAAGACATTTCTATTTATTGCATTAGTCTAGTAGGGATGTTATTAAAACAGCTGCATTCTGCTGGAACAGCTAATGCATTGCAACGGTTTCCTTGTCAAGGAGTGTTCTAGAAGTCACATGCACTCGTGTACACATTCATTGTCTGAACAAAACAGATGATTAGATAAGAGGGCCTTGCATATCGCTATCTAACGTTTATCTCACTGAACCGAAATACATACGGAGAAGGAATGCCTTACATGTTTTTATCACATTATTTTGACCGATTAGGAGATGGGATCTACTCCGCATACCACTTGATTTTAAAGCGTTTCCGCGTTATTGTGTGACTTGGTAGAGCCTAGAAGTCAGATTAAGATTAGATGGTCTTCTGGATTTATTTTTAAAAGAGTAGCAGCTATTTCATGGCTAGAAAAGTCTTTTTTACTATAATAACTTTCGTGAGTGTTATCCATATTATTTACTGTACATTCCGATTATACTCATGGGTGTATTCGGGAATGCCCGACTAGTTTCGAACTCGAACGGAGCCCTTATTCATCTCATGAATAAACACAGTAAATAATATAGAAAAGTCTTGTTGGCCACCAGATATGACACACGAATCGATGATAAATCGAAAGGAACCCAACAATGTCAATTCAAATAAAACCTCAGATACAACAATAAAGGCATTTGTACATTGTTTTCAGTCCAGACTCAAATCATTTTTATATTTTCTTTACAAACCGGTATATGAGAGTCAGACGACACAAACGAAATACAGTTCTAAAGTAAAAACATGACGTGGTTAAAAAGGTTAATGTAACGGCGCGTATAATACATAATGGTTTGTTGGTGTATGTCTGTAGTCTTTAATATCATCGTCAGAGATATGTGCATGTTTTTTGTAGGCCGATCAATGACCTTGGCGACATAAGGAGATGGTATTACATTCCTTTGGCCGAGGTTATTGTTTTTTTACGGCTTTGTATTTAGTGCTGCCCATAGGAATGCAGCTATAGTAGCCACGTGAACAGCGAACTAGCTGCTTACAATTAGAAAAGAGGAGACAAGTATAGCTCTCTTTGACAATTGAATAGAGCATTTTTAATGTTCTTTCTCATTTAACCCCTTCCTAGTCCAATGAGCCATATATGGTATCTACATGTCGACTATTTACCTATTGTCTGCTACGCGGACAATCAAAGTGTTAAAGTTTGAACATTATCTCAATATTCCAATGTCAGTGGCAAGTTGGACTGCATTGAAGTTAAGGGGAAAAATTCGTCCGTAGTTTTTTATAAATAGTCTAAACAATGGGATTAAATACTTTGTCGGGAAATACATGGCAAACATGCTACTGTTATATCTACATGTAAACATTTATAATTCATGTTTGTTAACTTATTATCACGTAATACACGGATGCTGTAAAACGAAACCTTGTTATTTTTCACAGTCACGTTAGAATGACTGAATCTTTAATTAAATTATCAAACCTAGAAACAAGTACGAGAATAGTAAAAAGCAATCGAGGCCGAGTGGCTAGGTCAAGTTCAAAAGACAATTAGCATTTTACAAGCAAGTAAGCATTAAGCGTCATTCATTTTCCTTAATAATTATATTGAAACGATTCCAGTACTATATAAAGCGTAATATGCTTAATAACGCCGCTTAGCTAGATTATTTGCTGCGACGCTTCTTCTTTCTAGGCACCGGGAAGCGGAGACCGAATAATCCTTTTTGCAGAGGGATTTGTATAATGCCTATTATGTTTTGGACATTAAATTGGCACCAGACATGTATTCGTAATAAATGGGTCTTATCCAGTATACATGACATGCTACTGAGACTTCATAGATAGTTAACATGCTATACACTAAAATGATAATGATAATAAATGACCCCATTTAGCATTCAAGTAGTGAACCCGACTGACGAAGACTCGGTGCACCCTGGGCTGTAAACCTTCCTACAATCCTCGCTCACTGACCAATCTACACCAGATGCACTAGTTGCCATGTGAAAATTAGCTCTAACCCAATACGAAGAACGTAATGTCCTAGAACCAAAGAAAACCAAGGTTTTTTAGACCTTTTGATATTAATTAGCACTTTTTATTTTCTCGCAGGTTATAAAACTTGACAAGATAATCACTGGCAATGACATGCCTTCTCAACTTTTGTTTATTATTTGAATTGATTGCTTAAGAAAAACGGTCGCTATATTGTTTGACTAGCTTCCGCCCGCGACTCCGTCCGCATCTATTTCGATGTTTTATAGCCTATAGCCTTCCTCAATAAATGGGCTATCTGACACTAAAAGAATTTTTCAAATCGGACCAGTAGTTCTTGAGATTAGCGCGTTCAAGCAAACAAACTCTTCTGCTTTATAATACAGAAGAAGAAGAAGAAGAAGAAGAAGAAGAAGATGTGTTTTTCGAATATTTTGAAAGAAATTTTTTGTTAGTATAGATATCATTTGTAAGGGCACGCATGCATAACTGTGTGCGTCATTTATGTGTGAGAATTGTATTAACTTTGCCGATTGAAGCGGCCAATAATGTTATAATTTATCATTATCGGTCACATGTTTCATTCACAGAGAAGACAGAATGATTCGAAGGTTACGATTCTTATTTAGGGGATTGTGAATGCGATATTTCAAGTCCGTAAAACGTATTTACGATACGGAAGACCCCGGTGGGGGCAACGTTTGAAAGAAATACATAAAGCATCCTTTTTATGTGCCACGTCCAGTGTTGGCCGGTTGTAATTTATGTATGTTATGTCGATAGCGCCCTTGCCCGGGGCAAAGGGTATTACATATCTTATGTGGGGCTCTGGGATCGCCAAAAATGCGCACCAGTGCCTCGCTAAATGCAGCCCTGCGGGTGACCAACCGACTCCGCCCAAACAGCTTCACGGCGGCTTGACTGACCCCGTATTTATAAAATTATAACCAATATTTTTCCTGTCTCGAAAAATAAGTTTTCATATGTGAATTGGTTAATCCATTTATATATTATGTTTATTACTTGTCTCATTATACCTTATAATATATTGAGGTGGTTCTATAAAATTTAACTACTATGATAAATAATGATTTACCTAATTAGGTCAACAGATAATGCTGACTTAATCAGTGTGTAATATTCATGTATTTTTATAAATAGCACAATTTGTTTACAATTACTGCTTCTGAGTCAGAGATAATAATAATTCATTGTAAGTTTATAAATAAGAGATAAAGTTGCAAAGCGATTATCAAGGATTTACTAGTGTTAATAAGTAGTGCAGTAATAAAACTTAATGTGGTGTATAATAACACAATAAAAGTTCAGTAGCTGAACTAAATACTGAAATATTTAAAGAAATTTTATCATAAAATATATGGTTATAAAACTACTACGCGAAATATATTTAGCATTCACCTTATTATTCACAAACAAGGATCATACCGGAATTAACTAAACCCCATAATAAGGCTATTGACATCTCTATTCTTTGTTATGCAAACACAGTGACAGGTATAATTTAATACTTTGTTTAAATGTGTATGTTTATGAATAAGGAGGTTTAAGTTTATGTAACACTTGATTAATATTAGTCTACAAAAACTTTGGGTTATCCCTCAGCTACCTTATGTGAGAAATTTAATTATCATAAAACTATTATAAAATATAAATTTACTAAAGAGTTTAAAGTACTATTATCTGTTTTACAATTATATAAGTAGGTAGATAGAGACTGCCTCGTTGGTTTAGTGCTTGCTAAGTAGTAGCATGAAGTGTGGATTTGTGCCCAGTTGATGGCAATAACATTGGGACCTAAAAATATAACTGGCAAAATGTGGGTGTACTATAATAATTATGTGCACCTCTGCCTACCCCTTTGGGGAATATAAGCGTGATGTTATGTTTTTTATAAGTAGGTAGTTACTAAGTAGAAGCCAGTCAATGACCTGCTTGCTAAGACTGATGAACTAAAATGGAAGAGATAATTTTTTTTACTTATTAACAATCTATCATAATCAATCACAGCATATTGTTTTCCTGGAAGAGGTAGTAATTGTTACAATCTTCATAAATGTAAAGACAATGCCTGATAAAAGTGAACAAGAACTGTAAAATCTTTCTTTGTATCAATTCAATAATACTTACAAGGCAGCAATATTTTCATGTCTTTGAAAACACAATCTAACTAAAAATAATTCAAAAGTATTACACAATATTATGATTAATATTTCGGAGAAATGTAAAAGATTATATGTACAATAAAACTTGCCATTTTATAATTCTAATTACATAACAGTTATTTTGGTACAGATTGGATATTGTATACAAAACGCAAACTATCAGAAATATGTTATTGGTTGTCAAGTAAAAATAACTAAACTATAGTCTAGTATTCTCTCATGAAATACCAAAAACATACCCTATTTACTTAGAACATCTCAGACCATCTACCAGGAAAGTAGAAGGGATTTCCTCTATCTAAAGTAGATGTAACAGGAGCTGCAGAGTGAACAATTGGGCTCTAAAAATAGACCAGGGTCTCATGTCTAGCAGGAGATAGTCAAAGATTTATTATTTCCTTACTCAATTGACCTTGCATGTTATTATTAACATTTGTTTTGGTTCCTTTACATGTCTTTTATTCTAACCTGTTGATATAAATAATTAGAAATTAATCAAGTCTGTGTTTAGAATTATGTTGCAATGTGAACTAATATTAAACCAACAATGACTTATAAGTGCTGAACATAAAAAAGTTTGATGTAATTTTTAATGGAGACTTCCTTAGTTTTGGTCAACTGTAAATTATTTAATAACACAGTATAAATACATATTTTTTATCAATTTAGTTTTACTCTGCAGTGGGACAATATGGGCTGATAATGATAGTGATTTTGATGAATAATATCATTAATGGAAACAATATATATTTTACTAAGTCTAATGTAAGTAAGAAGTGAAGCTAATTATTATGCAAATTACAACTTCTGCATCATAAGTATACTGATATTTCATTAAGTGTATCATGTAGATTTATGGGCATTTTATAAATGACATATTGTAATATACAGTAAGCTAATTAAATAGGCGCAGAGTATTTTTCAATAATGACTAACTTCGATATAAATACGCGTGGTGCAATTAGTTTTTTTATCAAACGAACGCTATATGAATAACAAATTACGATTACCACGGATAAAAACGTAAACAACATGAAAATTCTCGATTATATAAATTTTAACGGAAAGATTCTGTCCAATGATAACGTAGTGGACTTTAAGTTGTCAAAATATCACAATAATAAAACAAAACGACTTAGATAACGTAAACGCTCTAATAAACGAGGAAAACATTAACAATAATAACAGAAACTTACTAGAAAAAGGCGATTTCTGAAAACCGCAGGAGGCACGTAGTCTTCTTAACTATGTTTTAACAACTTTTAACACAAAACAATAATAATTTGAAACCGTTACCTTTTAAAACAATCACAGTGCGACACAGGTCAACAGGAACAAAGTAGGTTGCCGTCCAGCGTTCAGTACGAAAATTACACGTGCAACGGCACCTTATAACAAGAGTAAACACTAAGGACTAAAATTTCGCAATAGCTTAATCCCACAAACTAGTTATAACAATTTTAATCAAAAATAATAAAAGCCTATTTTGCAAAATAATATTCACAACACGCATACGATACGTTTCTTGCGAAAAATCTGACATTAGTGACAGTTGAATGTTTTTTTCGGTACTCCTCTTCTTGACTCCACGAAACTGGTTACGCAGACTAAGTAAGTCACAAAGTTAAATAAAATAAATATTGATTTTAGTTGCAAATTCATTAAAAAATGAAGAAAGATTTTTTTTAATAATTTGTCAATATGATTTACGTATTATATCCGAATATAGTCAAATTGTAAGGTATTCTACTTTCTATGCTTCCACTACGCCATCTATGAAACATGTAAAGAAATATTAACATCCGTACAACGCCATCTATGAAACGTGTAAAGAAACAGGTACATACGTACAACGACATCTAGAACAAAATATGGAACTATTAAGCGTTACGCAGTTGTGACTGATTTCTAAATAAATTAATAGATGGCGCTCTAAATTATATTAACTAAAAAAAATACTATTTTTACTTTTTGTTTAATGTTAAAAATTTATGAATTTCAATAAGACTGTACTATTCTTACTTTTAACAGTCAATTTGTTTTTAATGAATAAGCAACAAGATTGGATCAGAACAAAGGATAGATAAGGGTTTAGATAATTATGGCTGTAGTAAATGCCAAAGTCGGTATCTCATAATTATAATAAATTGGTTTTCAAGAAAAGGAAAACGCTTTTGCTGCAGCTATATAAGTAAATCTTAATTGTAAGGAAATTGTAATTTTATCCATTAATCAATATAAGTAATTTAGAAGACGATAGTAATTGGGGTACCTTAGTACAGCAGCCAATCTTTTGTTCCAATTAAATTAGTTATGTAAAAGTGTGTACCAGTAATATATACCTATGTATAACAAAGGCAATTTAAGCTATATCTTAAGTAATGAGTAAATAGGGCCTTCCTTAATCTATTGAAGCTCCAGGCTCATAGGACAATAGAGCTCCTTTAAGTTTCTTTTTTGCTTCTGATTTTACCATGACATTAATAAATATCCCAGAAGCCCCCACAGATTTCGGGCCCTTGGCCCAGAATGCCCATGAGTGGAAAAAAGGCCTAAAGTGTAGGTAATAAAACCACGAATAAAACTGAAACATTTTATTTAAATTATAACTTTTTTTCTTCATATAAATAACGCTCTCTTTATATGTATCTGGAAGCCTCTACATAAACATAGTAAAGTTTAAATGTCATACAACTAGGTATAGAATAAAATACAGAAAGTAGCTTAGGTAGATAAAATTAAAAATAGCTTAAAATTATCTTCGAAGTACGTAGGTAAAATATTGAACGCAGTCAGCCAGTAGATCACTGCAGGCAATCAATTTTCACCTAGAAAACAAATTGCAGATATTAACACTGTCAATAGACAAGTCGATTAGTTAAGATTCGCGCCATCTTGTGGTGATCTTGTGATAACTTTACCTAAAGCTTGTATTCTTAATCAATTCACTTTGTTTAACCCAATATTTATGAGTAAATTTATTTTGAATTCATTCAATTTTAAGCTTTCATTAATCATTAGGCAGTTTTTTTACTGTATGAGTATCTATAATAATGTATGTAAAAGTACAAGGTAGTTGATGCGAATGTGCCTTACAATTAATTGGGTAAGTAGCTAAGTAGCCTTATCCTATTTGAATAATAATAACGTCTACAATCAAAGCATGACAAAACACAAATCTTTTCATGCAAAATCATAAAGATACAAAGTTCATGCAATTTTTATATAGATAGTATTACTTTTAATAACAACACATTGATCGTCGATTTTGGCACAAATAACTATAAAAATTAAATTAATTTACAAAACATAGATTTGTTTAAATCATTAAGTAAAAGGTAAAATGAACATCACAGCTAAAATTTCTAAAAATAAGTAGTTAGGTAAGTAGATACCTTTAATAAAAACAAAAACAATACATTTTTTGTCAATTCTCTAAAAATATATGACAAGTGCTTTTAAAACAGGCCACTAAATGCATTTTATATAGAGATGGACGGATTCCTTGTACGATTTAAATGTAGAAAAGGCATCAGAACAAAAATAGGTAGGCTTACCAATTTTTTTTTAATATCAAAACCGTAATTTTTTTTACCCTCTACTGGTCAGCTTGTCAGTCCATCTCTATTTAGGTATTTTGTTACAATGTTACGTCTACATTATATTATTAGCATAGCGATAATTGTGATCATTGCCAGCAGCAAACCGAGCAGCGTCAACCAGTCCAAATCTGCCAGGTGTTGGGAGAACATCAGTGTGTAGGTACAAGCTAACATCAACGTGCCAGAGTCGTGCCAAACGCGCTTCGACTGCGTGTTATCGCCTGCCGAAACAACAAAAACAACGCAAACGATAAAAAATAATACTAGTTAGTACAGGCGACTAAACATGAACAAAAGGATGGGTTGTGAACACAAATGTGACATGAACACAAAAAGCTGGATGCAAAATGGTTACAGCGAAAACCTTACGCCATGCATGAGAATGGACCACGTACCTCCATTTTCTTTTTGTGAATTGTGTGACTGCCTTTTAGTTCTCCACGGTACTACGTTCGTTGGCAGTGAGTTGCTTTGACTAGGAGTATCATCGGTTTGATCTACGGACAACCTTCTCAGCTGCTGATTCATAGTCTGAACTAATTTAGGCGAACTTAACTCATCACGAATTTTATTCTCAGACTCGTCCACTTCGTTTTCATTTTCATTAACGTTTCGCGATTTAGCGTTACTGTCTAACTTAAATATAGTCGCCAGTTCTTCAGAGGAATTATATTCTGTTGAATCAGCTGCATCTTTCTTTCCATCTAAATCGTCTTCATATATAGACAAATTAATGGAAGCCCTATGTGGAGCTTCTTGACTACAAATATTTTGTGACACTTGGTTTAGTTTTTCAGTGGCTTCTGTTATTCCTGTAATTTTCTCTGTATCAGTATTACAACTATCAAATTTTGGTCCTTTTTGTGTAAAAAGCTTTTCGTTTACTTGGCAAATACCAGCAATTAAATCAGATATTCCGTCTTTTAACTCTTGGAAGGCGTTAATTTCATTAATTTCTTTTATTTTATCATCACTGTTTAAGAATGGATTTAGTGAATTGATTACTGGTAGTTTCGGTTCTAAAATAATTTCCTTTTCATAATCTGTCTCTATTTTTACTGAGTCGTCCTTCACTGTCAATGGAACTACATCAGGTATCAATTTACTATCTGGAATCACAACCGTAGTTTCTTGAGCTTTCAACTGTTCTTCAGCTTTAGTAATGTAATTTGAAAGTTTTTTACTCTCATCATCGAAGTTGAGTTCCTTTTCAAAACTATGCTTAAGCTGATCTTCCACTTTGTGTAACTGATTTGAGATAGCAATAAGGCTATCTTCAGTCTTTTTGCCTTTAGAGTCGTCATTGACACTATTACTGTTCACTGGTTGGTTATCTGTCTGTTCGTCTACAACCTCTGATCGAACATTTACAAGCTTGACTTCGGGTACAGTATCGTCAAAAGATTTACAAGTTAAACCATTCAAGAATGATTGCCGACTATCAGATATTCTGCTTTGGACATCAGTTTTCTTTTCAGTGTTGTTTCTGTTTTTGTCCAATTCAGCTAGAGCTACTCCTAACTTGTTACTGGTATCCATGGCTTCCTGCGCGAGCATGCTTAGAACCTGTTGGAACTCATCTTTGGATGAACGTTTGGATGCCTGAGGAGATCTGTTGGATGGTGATGAGCTTTTGGACTTATCACATGATGGTGGCTTAGCAAGATGCTTATCATCACTATGAATGAATGAATCGTCTTTTGCGAAATGATGAGTGGGTGCATGGGTGTTATTAACAAATAGACTGACAGTGTTGTGTCTTTGTTTTACCTTATTACGAGGATAGTGGTCTTGCTCGTTGTCGTTATTTTCGAATGTATTACGAAGCCGTTTCATGACGTCACTATTACTATGTGTTTTTTGTAATGAAGTCGTTTTACTTGTGTTCAACGCATCGTCGATTTCTTTTTGAATCATGGTAAATATGTTAGCTGATAGAGATCTGACAGCTCTCTTCTTCTTGAGGTTAGCAGCAGAGTCTTTGGTGTACGGGTACTCGGTATAACCGTGATTGTTATTAATAAGACCAGTGTAATCTTCACCATTGAAATGTGAGGAATGTCTGTTATCTTTCCTTAGACTTCTATATGCAAGATCGTCAGAGACAAGGTCTGGCGACCTCCTTGGAACAAATCGCGATCGCCCCTTATTTTCTGGCGTTGCATGGAGGTAATCACTCTGAGGGGCTGGTGATACTGGCCCTATAGGTATGCCAAACGGTGGTTGGGGATCTATGGTTTTTAACCGACTGTTAGTTTGTTTGATATTTCTATATACAACATCGTCATAAACTATATCTGGCTCGTTTCGTTCGGACTGCCGGTCATCATCGGACGCATACGGTACATATACAGGTGACGCTAACATGTAGCTTATTTGCGATTGAGCATCTTTATAATTAGGCTTTTCTTTTGTTAAAGAATTTAACCTTCTAAATGCCATATCATCCTGCAATTTATCAGGTAATGTTGACCGTCTCTGTACGCGTCTCAAAGGCGTCGTTGGCTGACTTCGCAGTTGGATCTCGTCATCGTTTCCATTCCAGTCATTAAAATGGTCGTTGAACTTCGGAGTCATTAACTCTCTACGTTCAGCTCTATCTAATAAATCTTCGTCGCCTAAACCTAAGCTATTGTAGATGGCTTCTAGTTCATTTAGAGCATCGTCAAGGTTAGTAGATTTTCGTCTCTCTGAACTCTTTTCATCGTCAGACGGCACTTGATAAATACTGGGTACATATGTATCCGATTTATGTCTGACATGTGTTTTAGAAGTCGGCGACGATACAGATTTTGGTGGTTCTACTGTTATAGATCGCTTGTACTCTGTCGTCGCTTTCCAAACTTTGGCGCCGTCAGTTGTGTCAACAGACGAACTTTTAAAAGTGGTTTTGTTTTTATTTTGGATATCTGTGTTTTCTTGGCCTAGTTTATTTTGTTCTAAATACGGAGCGACTCGGTGCAGTGGCGTACTATTGGAATAGTCACTGCTGCTTCTTGAGTTAGCGTAAACACTTTGTTGACGTCTCTGCCTTTCAGCATCATCAATTTTTTTCCAAAATTCGGATGCATTACGAGGTCTACGATATACGCTCTCTGCAACATTTTGCGAAGCTTGTGAGTCGCTTAAATATTGGTTTTCATGACCATTTTGACTAGTTTTAATGCTTATTGGTCTGCGAGATCTCGGACTTTGATCTGCATAGTACAAATAATCATGTTTCAATTGGACTGGTTCTGGTTTTACAATATTTGTGGGACCTATTGACTTCCTCCACGGTGGCGCATTAGCATACAGCCCATAATGATTTGGCTCCGCTGAGACTGAGGCTGGCCTTCGAGGCTGTTCATTTCTGATTTGGAAGTTCTGTATGTATTCATTGTTTTGCATTGCAATATGGTCCTCAGAGTTGGATATTGGTCGCCGCAGTCCATTAAAGCTGTGACTTAAGGATCTCTCCTGACTGCGTCTCATAACCCTTTCAAAGTCGTTATTAGGAACGCCATGCACTACATTTTGCTGTGTGCTGCCCATTCTATCTGCAACTATAGGGTTATTTTCATAGTACATCGAAATGGGAGTGGCGACTTTTCTATGCATATCGCGAGGGGGTGGCACTGGAGGTGCTTTCTCTTCTCTTTTCACATTTGTAACATTTCCTAAAGGAAACTTGACACACATTATGTTTTCTGGGTTCTCATACTGATTGCTAACACTCCTTTCTCTGTTATTGTTAGCGTAAAGCGATTCTCTATTAATGTTACTAGTTGGTATTGAATAGTTAATATGCTCGTTGTTAACCTTAGCGTTAAAGTTAATGGATGATGGGTAACTCTGTGTTGATGGGAATGATGATATTGATTCGGATTTCATAGGACGGCGGTTAACATCATTAGCGTTAGCGTAAAGTTGTTCAGTTTTTATCTTTTGTGTTTGGTCTCGTTTACAGGTTCCATAACCACTACTTTGACTCGTTGGTGTCCTTGTTAACATTTCGACCTCAGCCTTTGTGTAACCTTGCTGTAATAATTCTGCTTCTTTATTTAGTTGATTTTCTTCATCACGCGATAATCTTTTAATATATCTCTCGTTTCTTGCACTCCTAGACCTTTTATTTAATGAGCTATCACGTGACCGCATCAAGGAATCTTCACTTCTGAATCGGATCATCAATGATGAATTTGATGACTTGAGTGATTCTTCTTCACTGCTCGACTCTCCTCTCATACTGTTTCTTAGCGCTTCGACGCGAGCTTTCAGTCTACCTTTCCTTGTTTTCTTACAAGATGTGTCTAGAGTTGGTCCTAGAGATCTGTTCGAATTGTCTTCTCTCAAACTGAGAGATTCTTTGGAGGCTCTGTACAATTCTTGAGTTTTAGCACGATAGTTTATAAATCCTGCCGATGGGTCAGAAAGCACACCATCATCTGTAACATCTCGAAGGTTTGGTTTGGCTAAACTCTGTGCTCTTCTTGAATCTCTAATAACTATATGATCAAAATTGTTAACTACTGGAGTCTTCTTTTTCTTTTTAGACTTTCTTTTAGATGGTGAGCGTGTGCTGACTCCTTCGTCACTTTCCGAGGAAGAGCCACTTTCATCTTCTTTCTTCTTTCGTCTAAAGAGCTTTCCGATCGACCATTTCTTATCTTTCTTTCGTTCGGTGTCTTCTGGTGGGGCGGGACGTTCCACGCGACGCTGGACGGTGGCATATTCTTCTGTGTAGGGACGGTACGTCGCCGTTGGTGCTGATATGTCTCGGTGAGGGACCGGTGGAGAGTTGACAGCCTGGAAACGTAAAATAACTAAATTAATATTACATAAATATGAGAGAATTAGTACATTGTGGTTTACAATTTATTATGTAGACGCGTAATTTTCTTGTATCCCGCAAATTTTAAAATAAATACTACTAAATTGTAATTTAGAGTACGCCAAAATAATACAATCCTGAAATAACAGTAGTGTATCATAAATAGGTAGGTACCTCGCCTAGCTGTCTGTACAACATTTACCAAGGACGTTAGCTTGGCAAGGTATCAAAACAAATGTAAAAATGTTATGAACACTACGACTTTGTATTGTTTATGGACCTGGGAACGGAAGCGTTTTAATTATTTCTTACATGTTTATCTAATGTTTAAAGTTCACAGTCATTTTGACTAAATGGTACGATAACACTTGGTAGCAACTATTGACGGTATGGTTGATCGTTAAACGTAGGTTACGAACAAATTGCAAATACAAGGCTGTACATTATATATGAATAAAATAAACACAGGGAATAAAAATTATTAAATTGATTTCATCATCATCATCATCATGATCATCATCAGCCGGAAGACGTCCACTGTTGAACAAAGGCCTCCCCCTTAGAACGCCACAATGAACGACAGCTTGCCAAATAGCATCCACCGGTTGCCCGCAATTCTGACGATATCCTCGGAATTGATTTACGTTATTTAAAAATCCATTAAAATGAGTGAAATCAACTGAAATGTTCGAATGTTTTATATAAATTATATAAATGCATTTGAACAATGAAATAAATGCCTGTGTATTGGTAAACATAAGCCAATGTATAATTCCATTGACATTATTTTATTAAACACAATACACTGCCTGCCTCGTTGGTCTAGTGGTTGCTAAGCGCGACTGCTGAGCATGAGGTCCTGGGTTCGAATCCTGGGTCGGGCAAAATGTTACTAGGTTTTTCCATTAGGTAATTCTCAGTATCAGCACGGAGTCTGGATTTGTGCCCGGATGATGGCAATAGGCTCGCCCCCTATTACATTGGGACCGAAAAACATAACTGGCGAAATGTGGGTGTATGTACACAATACAACTGATTATTAAATGGTTATTACGTGACAGTGTGGACTGAAATACCAAAAAGCTAACGAACGGATTCAAACCGCGAATTATGTTACGTGATTGTCGAAACCAATTACTGAATTCAGTTTGTTATACAGTTATCGATATTCTGATTGTTTCAGTAATTATTTGAATGTCTAGATACCTACCTATATATACTTAGTGATAGGCATTAGTGGATGTCTTGTCACATTTATAGCAATATTAGTGCCTAGAACATGATAACTAATCCCTACTAATATTATAAACACGAAAGTTTGTATGTATGGATGGATGATTGTTAACGGATTTTAATGAAATTTTACAGTAATATAACTACATCAGAATAACACAGGCTACTTTTTATCCCGAAAAAATTAAGCGGTAGCACCGCGGGGCGCAAATAGTAGTTACATAATTGTGTGTTATTTCCTGTAACGTACATCATAATAATAATGTTCTTCTGACCGAATTTCGGTCACTGCGGCCTGTCTTAGTTGAACAGCTAACTACGCAGCAGATATTAGGTATAGTGCGCAAGTACGCGTTTTAACACCGGTGCATTCCGTATTCCCTCACTCCCATAGTCCAAGGGGACGGCAGACCGACACGAGGAACATAGCGCAATAAATAAAGAAATAATATACCTCATTATATCATGTATAACATCTAGGTACTTTGCCTACGCTGTGGAACGCAAATATAATAGAAATAATTAAAATGTGCAAATTTAAATTGAATTTAAACCCCGAAGGGTCACAGTCTAAAAAAAAATTCTTACGAGTGCCGTAATATCTAGTAGGTATTTTACATTAATTTATGTCCAGTATTCATGATCAGCCGAAAGACGTCCACCGTTGAACAAAGGCGACAGCTTGCCAATTGCATCCACCGGTTGCTCGCAATTCTGACGATATCGTCGGTCCACCAGTATTATCGAATGGTATTTATCAAAACAAAATAATGTATCAGTCTGTTATCAAACTGTTATATATTACACGTATTATTTGTATACAACTGCGTTATCTTAAATTAAAAAAACTGCCAATCTTCATGTAAATGATGTCACTATAGTCTTTACAGGCGTAGAACTTCCACGCAGAAACTCTTCTCGGTACGAGTTCTCTGTTGCATTGCCATAAAAAGAAAGGAAATCATACTTATGATCATGACGTGACAACTTATCCCATTTTCTCCTTTCAATGTCAAGTATTTTAATCCAATTTTAAACAAGATTATTTTGGCAAATAATAGGTCACTGCGGAATACTGCTTTCACACCGTATATTCGGGAAAAGGTAAGGTATCATCTTCTTATCGTATGGTTGATGAACAACCTGGTATCAGAGCTTAAACCGCCTATATGCCTGTGACATGGCTTTACACACCGTTGAATATATGGTGTGCCGGTTTCCAAACGATGTTTTCCTTCATCAACAACTGATAACTAAATAATTTTTAATGCGCACGTGAATTTGAAAAGATATTGATGCGTGCTGGGATTTGAACTTGCGACCTTTGGTAGTCCAACGGTTATAATACCCGGCTATCACTGCTTCAGTAACTTTACTGTTAAATCCGAAAGTAAAAAAAACACTAAAATGAACACCTTAACTATCATAATACATATAAAGTACACTAAATATTTTTTTCTACAATTATTTATTAAATACTGGCAATTTTTTTAAATAATTAAGCATGGTTGAGGTTTTGCTAGGAGTTAAAAGCTTAATCATGCTTCGCATCGCCTCATGACTAATCACCATTTAAAATGTGCTTCAGAAATGGCTTTTTAGAAATTTCCCCATTAAGTAATGGTGAGCCAGGAGTGTCAGGTGAGTCTTGTACACCTGTTTAGAACTCGATACTTGAGATAAGCTTGTCTGTAACACTAGGGTTCAGTCTAACCACTTTCAAATGGCCCTGGCTTCGGAATTTTAAGGTCAGAACGAAAAAACATATATCAGTTCACAATAATGATATAACATATTTAATATAAACACGGTTCAGTCTATAAGAATAACAAAATGATTTTTCACAAAAATCTCTTTAAAATAAATAAGAATTTTACATATATTTTACTGTAGTAAATTTCGTAAGTGTTATCAATATTTTTTTAAATAAAATAGAGTTGTACTCACGGATATTTTCGGAAATTTCCGACTAGTCTCTGGATTAAATAATAGTTTGAGTTCGCTACCTCGGAAATACATATTACCTATATAATATTCACTGTTATTCTTTTATTTCGATCCTTATTTATACAAGAAAAAACGTTTGCCCTGTAGTGGAACAGATAAAGGCTGTTAAGTGTATATTATTATTAATTAAGTTGTAATTAAATCTGAAACTTACAGGTAGGAATGATCTAAAGTATTCATTGTTTGTTCTCTCGGCGACTTCCACCATGGCGACCATATTTTACACTTATTTAAAGAACATTTACAAATATTCACACCCACTTCAGTAGTTTTGGCACCAAAGAGCTACTGATTTAACAATATTACACACCGCCACACACTTATACATATATCATACTACTATTAATTTACTACACTAATATTCCTGTGTTCAATCCAATTTGAGCATCGCGTTAATTTTATAATTATAACTAAAATATTACTTGCACTAAACACTTTAACCACACGTAAAATTGTATTTTAGTCCAAAGTATTTGCATATCTTCATCGTGTAAACTGTAAAATCACTTTATTACGTCGCACTTACAAAAGTAAACCATGTAAATATTATTAGACGAAATATACAAACAAATAAGTATTTGGAAGCTTTAGAAGCGCGGGCGCACCGCGGACGCTGCGCGTACGACTCGCCAACGATGCGCGCCGCGTCGACTCGCGATAATTTCGGCCAACTACAGATAGATCCGCGTCTTATTCTATATTTCTTCGCTATAATAACACAGGCGCCCGATGCTCCACAAATCTAGCTATTTATACACTCACATTTTTTATTTAGATGCAATTCTCGTGTTGAAAAGGAATCTTTAGATGTTTCTTTGGGCTGATATTAAGAATATAGGCGTGTGTTAAGGAAGTGCCGTTAGCAATGAACGACTCGCATAAAATAAATTTTATATACAATGTGATTGATAATGAAGTCAGATGTCGACAGGCGTTCATTAGTATCAATGATAACAAGAACTGAGAGGAAAATATTATGATTATAGAGTTAACAAGGTAACGTTTTTGTTTTTATATTTCGGCCAAAGATCATAGCCCTCGAACTAAAAAAAGCAGTCACGACATTATCGTATCAATAAAAATATTTGGAACGCAATAAATGTAAAAATATCTCGTACCTGAAAGAATTACGACCTAGAATTAACAACATGATCATTATACTCTATCTTTACTTATTTCTGTTGATCTTTTCCACAATATCGTCTTGGGTATACCCTGTAATAATTACTGTGTAAATACCAAACATAACATAACATAACGCCTGTATTACCTGAAGGGGTAGGCAGAGGTGCACATACAGTACACCCACATTTCGCCAGTTATATTTTTAGGTCCCAATGTAATAGGGGGCGAGCCTATTGCCAGCAACCGGGCACAAAATCCAGACTCCGTGCTGCCACTGAGAATTACCCAATGGAAAAACCCAGTAACACTTTGCCCGGCCCGGGATTCGAACCCAGGACTTCGTGCCCAGCAGTCGCGCTTAGCAACCACTAGACCAACGAGGCAGGCTACTGTGTAAATAAAAATATTTTTTTTATCGTTGAAACTTTGAATCTAGACACAACAGCCAACATTGCTATGGAAATAAAGCCACTTGAAAAGGCGAAACGCAATTCTAAACATCTTACAGTTAACGCAAAGACTGGAGCAAATGAAGTGAAGAAAGCACTGAAGGGAGATCCAAATATAACTCGGCTGAGTCAAGTGCACGTTAATGTTGAAATGCTATTCAATATAGTTCTAACTATGTTATAGGATACAACGGATAGACGAGGTCACCTAACAGACAACTAGGAACTATTTGTGAACAGCGGATATCATGAAAACAGACTAACGATAATATGTTTACGTGTCGATCCATTGATGTTTCTGCAGTATCGTTTAAAGCTTCACCGTAGAGAAAGCGTAATAGTTTGTGAAAATAAAACCGGATTGTAGGTTATCTTAATTTAGATGTTGCTCCCATATTTCATTTGGAGTTCGGTGTAATAATTTACGAAGTGAATGAATGGAATGATCTTCAAACATTAGCTTAAAGGTGCCTACATATTAAACATTCGTCAATTATTTTATTTAGTAGGTGAAATAGAGAGTATTTTTAGCGCCCAAGAAGGTAGAATGGGGTAATAGATACTTCAAGAAAGCAAGGTACACTCGATCAATTTGCAACAAAGAATAGGCAATCAAATCGAATAGGTAATCAATGTATGCATTATTTTATTCAAAGAGGCTTAAATTGATTTTTCATTACGAAAAAGAGTATAGGTAAGTAGAAAATCACTACATTCAAAATCCATTTAGAATCGCAAATGTTTTTGTTGCCAGTACTTACTTTGAATGTGTATGGCCAAAACGCGCAAACGATGCAGCTTTTTGTTGCCCTGGCGTATTGCTAAACGATCCCCTAAAGCCGCACTCATCCAAAACATAGGTACGATTGTGAATGCGATTCTTGTGCCAAAAATACGCCGCGTCGAAGCATTGGTTGTTCTTTTTATTCGCTATAAAATGCATCACGAACAACACGATGGCGTCAGGAATCCGATCAATGCTAGCGAAGTCCGTTTTAAAACGATGCCGTCTAAGTGGTTGTCTTGAATTCTTTATCCCCTTCTAACAAGAATTTAAAACCCTTTTTAATTTTGTGATATATGGAAGAAATGTCCCAAATTAATTTGGTCCAACAATGATCAGCTAAATTTAGAATCTCATTCTGTATCCGTCACGTCCGTCTCACGTCTAAACAAATTAAACCAACATCTCCATTGGAACAGCACTATTTAATTAAGCCTGAAAAATGGCGGGGCTGAACGACCGAACCGCTTCAGATACACTCCATTAAAAATAGGACAGAGTTGGGGACCGATTTATACCTTGTCGGGATAATTAAAGTGCCGCAGAACGAAATCAAATCCAACTAAGGGTTATTCCAGGCGTAAATTATGAAATCGCAGATTTAATAATCTCACTAAAAAGAAAAACGTATAGAAAAAACCTTGTTAGTTAGAAATATGACAGAAATCCCAATTAAGAGATAGAATTCAGGTTTTTAATAAACAGTTTTCTTGATATAAGATGTCACTTGAAATATAACAGTAAAACAGTGAATTGATGTAGCAGAAAATTGGGAATTGGCTCCTGTGAATTGGGGTTCCCAATACTTTACCAATCTTATTAAGGAAGTAAAACCAAATGTCCGTAGCACTGAAGATGAGAGTAAATTAGTTGTCGTCACAACATGTAGACAGGCTCAGGTAATTGCAGCTGAGGCCGTGATCAAAATAGCCGAGCTGTTGTGTAGTCGGTGTGATGTAACGTTTTGTTTGATCGCCTCTGATCTAGTATTTGAGAAGTAGATGTATGAACGCAGATTGTTTTGTCAGATAGTCAGATTGCTTCGCTAAAGGAGGGCAACGGTCCAATTAAAATACGAACATGTGTAATGTATTGAACTGTTTTTTATAAACTGGCTAAGAACAATACATTATTATGATATAAGAATTGCCTAATGCTTGCCTTGTATCAATATAAGTACGCGACTTTTGGAGTATTCTAGCTCTAACAAATCTTGAAATAGATTATAAATTAGATACTTACGTAGAATTTGAGATGAAGAAACAAAATATCCATTAAACCTAGAAAACAAAATAACTTCTACATTACCTATTCCCTATATTTAGTAACGACGTATTATTTCCATCATATAACGAACAAAACAGAATTGCGAAATAATTCCATATATTCAAATAGAGTCTGTATTAGTCATAGAACGTAATGTCATTTCCAGCGTTCCCTGCTTTACTTCATTCATTAATCTATACGTGTCTGTAAATAATTCAGTTAATATAACTAACAATATTTCTCACGAGACGTAATAACATCACCTCGAGAACGTATACGAATCCGTCTTAAAGATGAATCTGTCTTCTCTAACTGATGCGAGTGGGACGCAGGCACGACCACCCATCGACAAGCGTCACACACAACTACGCACTTCCGTTAGAAAATCACGTGTATTTATTGCTTTTTTTCATTTTTTCGACGGCAACACAGATCATGGTTCAAGGAAGATTTTTGTTTGGTATTGTTTCGTTTGTTTTCTTTGTTTTTAATACACCTAAGTGCGGAATCTCGTAAGAGTAGTACAATACGAATTCCTTTAGTGATAACGTTAGGAAGTTTCTTGCTTTCATAAGGTTAAGTGAATTGGACTGGACGGGGTGTTTGGAAGACAGAGCATAGTTTACACTATCGCTTTAGAAAATGGTAGTTTCAAAAGTTTGAATTAAGTCTCGGTGTGGCTGGATCTCTCGATCAAATCGTCTATACCATTTGCCCGCAATAAAACTTTGAACAATAACTTATATTGTACTGTGTCCTTTGCTGAACTCGTGTGACTCCTAACGTGGAGACAGACTTTATGCGATTCACTTCTATCGAGACTGAGATCAAGAAATGGATTTTTTCAACTTTATGTAGGTTCTAAATTGATAAAGGAAATTTGAAAAATGATGGACACGAGCGGGATTGGAACCCGCGAGCTCCACCGTACCGTGGCGTTTATGAAGATAACAGAAGTACACAAGCAAGACGATAAATCAATTTAACTTTAAGATTCAGACGTGGTATGAAGTACCTAATCTGGATCCCTCTAAGTTGGCAAAACAAGTGAAAGTTCAGCTTTTGTTGCAGCTTATCATGCGACCCACGATCTCAATGTTGTTGTTAAATATGGCCTCCGCCTGTATTATCTCTGTATCTGCTCATTATCACTCACTATGACTTTTGTTTTCAATGGATTGCGGCTGCTTTAAATAATAATGATGATCCTTAAAATCTGTGTTTGTTAGCGAGATTTAAATAAAATGTTATCCAGAATACATTTTAGTTTTATTTTATACTAGCTGTAACCTGCGAATTCGCCCCGTTTGATATACCACTGAACCTTACATATTTCCGAAATTTTTTGACAAGTCATTAAACTGTGAATTCATCGTTTTTATTACTGCTTTTCGTTAAAAAAAAACATTAAAAGAAATGCCTTAATGCCTAGCGAAGAATTTTCAAGCATTACAAATTTAAGGTTGTCAAGTTGTAATTAGTTTCTGTGAATTAAGCTGTAATTAAGTCATAGTCTAGGTCTTGACCTCGTTTTGAATTCGTTCAATGGCTGCTGTAGAGTCGAAAGCTAGTCGGAGTTCCTAGGACCATTATGTTCGTGAGTATAAAAAAATTACTTATTGAAAAATGTTTATTTCCTCATCATTATACTAAGGAACATCGTTTAGAAATACAGAGACAGGTGTTATAATAGGTAAAACCTGTGTTACAGATCATCAAGCTACCCGGAGAGATTCAGATGTGAGTATTAATGTAGATAATATTATATACAAAGTACCAATTCCTATTTCTGTTACCTATATAAATAGTTGTTGGTTACAAGCGGGTAAAGGTTTTCTTAATAGAACAAATAAGGCAGCAAGAACAATTTAGACAAAAAAAGTGGGTAGGTTTTCCAAAAACAAAGGTATATGTTAGAACATAAATTGTTTGGTCCGGAAACAGTTTACCAAACACAACACAATGTCAAGGAAATTGTATACAATTTATTTGATATTGAAGTACTCATGCTTCTTCTTTGTCATTGATTCCGAAAACCCTTAATTTGTATGAATAATATATATTTTTTTGAAACAAAGGTTTCTCGCAATTATTTTTTAGGCATGCTAATTCTTCGAAGTCTTGAGCAACATCAAAGATGGAAGAAATAAAACGTAAATGATTTACGTTTTGTGTTACAGATTATATATCTTAATTAGGAGTTGGCTGTCTACATGTGGGACGTAGGGACGTGGGTTCGACTCTGTGACGTTGCAGGAAGTGATGCAGTTTCCCATGCAATATTAGAATGAACGCAATAAATAGTCTCTGATTTATTTTTAGACTTCATGAGAGGGTTATGAGTAACCATGTGGTGTGCTACGTTAATATGTAGTGGGAGAACATTAATATTATCAGTAACTAGTAATGTACCTAAGTGTTACCCGATACAGTTGCCTATATGCTAATACAGGGTGTCAGCTACGTCCATATGAAATTTCATCAAAATCGGTCTAGCCGGTTCAGCGTGAAGAGGTAACAAACATCTAAACACACTCACAAACTTCCGCCTTTATAATATTAGTGTGATATGATAATGTGATAAGCAAACAACTTGTTTATATATTTACCAAAGTTAAGTTGATTTCAGGCTCTTTGTTGGTTTTGACTTTCAGTACTTAGAATATTTTTTGTGCTAGTTTTAAGAATGGGCTTAACACATAGCAGACATAAGTGCATGGTAAAAGGAGACGAAGGACATTTCCCTACAAAATGACAAACAGGTTACATACTTTGACGACCTAATTGGCGCATCGGCTACCGATATTGGACTGCTGTGCTAAGGTATGCCGTTTTTATTCCCGCACGTGACAAACATTTGCGTTTCTCTAGTGTCTTGGTGTTTATATATGTGATATTTCATGTTTGCGGAAGGCACCCACGATACAGGTGAATTTCCTAGTGCGGGGCGAAGTTTTTTTTTAAATTACTTATATAGATATAAGAACCTACTAGGTATCATGACAAATTCATACAGATTTTGTAGTACGCTAAGTTCTTTCCGATTTCATTACACTCGCCCTATTTACGCCTGAGTCGAGTACAACTGTCAACCAAAATGTGAATGTGGAATATACCATGTATATCACCCCTATCTACAATTTTACATACATACAAACGTGTGACGTCACATCAGGGAATGAACGCAGCTTGTAACATAACGCTTCAGTTGTCGTAGCTGTTCTGACATGTCCGGCTTTCAACCGCTACACGCGCATCCTCGCCAATACATCAGACCACATCTGTTGGTTCACGTATTTATAACCGGCTGGCTACCCTGATACATTTACTAAGAGCTAATGGTTACATACACTACCTATTGGGTAAGAAAACCCATACTTCCATACCCATACTATGTATATTATAAATGTGAAAGTAAATCTGTCCGTCTGTTTGTTCCGCCTTCACGACTAGGATTTTGATGAAATTTGGCATGCAGAAAGTTTAAGACCCGAGAAAGAACATAGGCAACTTAGCGCGGACGAAGCCTAGCGGGCAAAAGCTAGTTCTTTTTATTCATTAATTAAATGATCAATCAATATAGTATCTTAATCTTTGTTATTTGAGTTTTAATTACGCA
Organism: Abrostola triplasia; assembly: GCA_946251915.1. Taxonomy (NCBI): domain Eukaryota; kingdom Metazoa; phylum Arthropoda; class Insecta; order Lepidoptera; family Noctuidae; genus Abrostola; species Abrostola triplasia. The sequence continues at coordinate 9,041,944 of OX276433.1, forward strand.
AGTTTCGCTAAACCATCTAAATATAAAAATGTTCGCAAAAATATTTTCCAAGCGCGACGAGAGATGCAGTGCACAAAAACAGAAAACTTAATCCTCGCAAAATTGATTGCTGTTCTATTGTTTTTTCTTTTTTAATCGTTCTAGAACATCACAAAGCACTTTACTTGTTTTAGATAAATAAACAATTGAAACTTTGAATTTGAAATAAACAATTAAATGAACTGTTATCGTCTGTTCTGAAAATCATTTCAATATATATATGGCGGGCCGTATGGGGTCCATTCGTGATTAAAAAAATAATAATAAACACCTAAAGAGGCTCACGTTAAGCGAGAATGAAAAAGAGGCTTGATGCAGAACGCGGTACTCCTTGACACGGCACGCATTGTGAGGAGGTTCCTCTCTCTAGAGCCCTAACCACCGGTGGCTTGGACCCTGTTTCCGCAGCTAAATGGGCCCTATTTTTTATATTTTTAAATAGAGTATTTTATATAGATGTTTAAAAATGTAATTATTATGAAAGATGTTTTAAATAAAGGAGACAATAAATTCTATTTCACACATGGTCTACTTGAACTACCTTTATATATTACAATACGGATGAATGGAAGTTTATAGTTTAACAAACAAACATAGTCATCGTATTCATAGTATTACAATATCTATAAATAAATTCCTTTGCATGAAAATATAAATACCTAACAAAGGAAATCTTGCTTTCGTAGAAATGAAAACATAGTTAAAACTGAGATGTCGACAGGGGCCGTCTTTCATAATTCTCAGTTAATTAATTATTAAAGAAAAGGGGACGACCAAAGCATTCCTCCATGGTGTTATATTCTGAAAGCATGTCATATTTTAAACTGAGTCTACTTCCTTGCTCATTAGCAGGCCACTAATGACTGAGACATATATTTGAATGGTACAGAAACAACAAATAGGTACGTTAAACGGTAAATATTTGTGGTGGGCAATTGTATCTTGAGAGGCAATAGTAATGTGGTTGAAAGTAAAATTGTCGCCTCATTTTTGGCAACGATTACGTTATATAATAAATTCGGTGATATGTCTCTACACGTACTTGGAATGGAAAATAACTAAGAAAAGTACAGTCAGCGTCCCTTGTAATGTGCAAATGTAGTCGGCATAACTTGGTTAAAACGTTAGACTAAGCCAAAATCTTACCGTAAACATGTCTATCTGGCACTTACGTACAGGTATTACGACTAACGCTAGCATAGCTTAGGTCACCTGGAATGGACCATTAGGGACGTGGCAAGGCCATCACGGGATACCCAAAATGATCCCGGACCAATTCTACGAATTGCTGAAATAACTGGAATTTTTGTTTACGAATTCTCGTCGCACGACAGAAATAAAGGTGAGATTATATTTTCGACTCGATGATGACTGCTCGGGTAGTGAGGGGAACAATACAGCTGGTTATCGATTGGTTCATTCGAATGTATTGTTATGTTAAACTTTTTACATTGAAATTATGGAGCGCAGTAATTGTACCTTTCATGATGACTTTTACATTGCTTTAGTATTAGTAAAAGCATACGACATAAGAGTAATAGCTGTAGTTAGTTACTTATATGTTTTGTTTTTAATTTCATTTCCAATTACATTATCAATTCAAGAAACAAAATCATAATTTTCTTAAGCCATAACAAAAAAAAACGTATTTTAATTAAAACACAAAAGAGACAATTCCGTAGCGCATTGTTTTAAAAATGATGAACCCCAAAGTTATTTCAGTAGTGGGAAATAGGACAGAGACCGCATGACCCAGTGCTAGGCACTTGAGCACTAACGAATGAAAAGGAAAAAAAACACTCCTTCACTACGGCTGTAAATCAGGTAAAAAGTAAGCACAGCTCCATATTATTTTGGTCTAGCTTAGAAATTGTTTCTTTTTAATAGCTTAATTTATCAATTAAAAATATTTTTAATTTCTAAATAGGTACTTACTATTGTTTTTATAAACCTCTAAGTAGAATATGTATGTTTGAATCTATGCGATATTTATTCAGCCTTATTTGTATCACAGTTCCAGTGATTTGAAAGTTCATGAATAGCATATGCCCACACATCAAGACATGGAATGAATATCTATCTTTAGATACGTAAGTAAACGTAATGTTAATGGTACTAAATCTACACGATAATATAATAGTATTATTTATTTTTAAGAACATTGACAGAGTTTAATTTACGCAAAACAAATGCCACCTATTCCATTTTCGAAAACTATATCCAGCCATTCATAAAACAATTTCAAAACATAATAAAGCTAAACAGGGTTCGATAATGATATTGAATTTGCCTATCGATAAAGACCCATCCCTATAAGCAAGACGAATGGCCGTCACTAATGAATGAATATTACAGCCATAGCTCCTCGCCTCAGCACGCACACATACGCGTGTCTTACATGTGAATTTTTATGGAAACCCCCTGTGTAAAATTGAGAGACTTTATTTTCATTCAAGAAGGCTTTGGTTAGTTTAAATTGGAATACTTGCTTTAATGCTGCGTTTTTTTTTAGGAAATTATGGAGTTCACTGCAATTGGTCGAAGCACTATGTGATATCCTCTGGATTAAAGTAATATCTTACAACTTTATTTTAAAGTCCTTAGTTCTATAATTTAAGAGCTTTGGTTTTGCAGATAAATAAGTCGCTCACTTCTGTATTATTTCAGTCCTTATCGTTATTTATTTTATTACTACCCTTGTAGAACCAAACACCCTCTTTCTGTAATTATCAATTACACATTACATAATCCCGGTAACCAAAGATTAAATTCGCAAAAATTACCAATCTAAAAAACACGAGTAGTTTCCACAACTTGCCGTCGCAGTACCATGAAATGTTTATTGGGATTTTAGGGACAAGCCCATCACTCGTGCCCATCATTGCGACTCCAGTAAGCCAGGATCTACAATGATAACCATTGAGAACCATCGAGGCAATGAAGCTCGTCTGCGTCCCTAATGTCTTGACTGTTTTGAAACCCGCAACGAAATTAATCATATAAGAATATATAGAAGGAATAGGAATATGGTACAGTACCATGAAAATGAAAACTTCTCAATAGTTCCTGAATCCAGTGACACGGTTTGCGCGAGGTCAATAGCAGATGTGAACCTGTGTTCCTGCCTACCCCCGCATTTTTACCGTCGCTCCAGAAAACGTCCCGGTGCGGCGCTCTGTTAAATTTTTATACCGCCTACGTTATCGACGGAGCGCCATGAGAGAATACGGTAGGGTTGTGCGGATTGAACAGTTTAGTTTAAAAAAAAATCGCCTGAACTAGCAAATGTTTTTGAAATATTTTTAGCTGCAGCGTAGTGCAGATATTCAAGACAAGAGAAAGCTGGTGAAATAGAAATCAATTTTGTAAAAAACCTGCAATTTGATAGTAAAGAATTAGTTTGTTTACAATATAATAGTTTAAGTTTATTGTCTGAAATATATATTATTACAGTGTTGATTTGGCCCTAGATCCCACCCTAGGATTCCCTGTATTGTGGGACCTAGGCTCCGCGTTCCGTTTACACAGTGTGTTTTTCAAGAAATTGTTATGAAGATACAAAAAAGTTGATATAACTTTATACTATAGGTATTCAGGTACATGAACACTCGAAAATAATATATTGAATATCATATTTCAAATTAAATGAATGATATTGTAAATACAACATGTTACAACATTACTCATAGATAACCAATAAATTGTTATCATCGACAGCAGTGGACACGAGGTTAAAATACTATTTATTTGCTTATAATTCAGTTGCACGTGACACTATTATAATTGTATGGGATTATGCTTTATTGACACTGAACTTTGACTTACAAACTTAGACGGTAAAGCTGTCATAAAGCATCTCTGTCCTTTAAGGCACAGTGAATACCCAAATCGTAGTAAATGGAAATCCGTGGTCTCTGCCTACGGCTCTGGGAAACAGGCGTGAATTTATGTTTGTATGAAAGAATTGAATGAAAATCTCTACCAAGATTTATTTATTTAGAATTTACTATTATTTTGGTTTATACGCACTTTACCTTTAAATATAGGTAGCACAGCTGGTTTTAGGAAAAGTATATCTATCACACTAATATTATAAAGGCGAAAGTTTGTGAGTGTGTTTGTATGTTTATTATCTCTTCACGCTCAAACGGCTTGACCGATTTCAAAGAAATTTCATATGGAGGTAGCTGACACCCGGCATTAACACTTAGGCTACTTTTTATCCCGAAAAAATGTAGCGCGTAAAACCGTGGGGCGCAGCTAGTATTATATAATATAGTCTATAGGTGTGTTGGCACACACCTTATATTAAACGTTGTAGTTTACGGGCCCCAGAGTTCCCACTGCTTCAATACAGGAAATTGTGTAGTCAACACAGAGAATCACACAGTAAAATTTCATGGGGAATTTGATAAAATCTGTCTGTGCCAACCCTATGTCACGATCTCCGTGGATCAATATTGTAATGACGTTTGACGTGTGTGCGTACGCGAGATGAATTCTAAGGTCAATGCCTTATTGGCACTCACATAACAAATCTAAATCCCTAACGTTTGGGAAACGCTGACTTCCTACTTGTCGGAAACGTTTTTTATTTTTTCCTGTACCTATAACAATAATTTATTTACTGTCTCATAAATATTTGTTGTACCCTAGACTCTACACTAGGATTCCCTGTGTAGGATCTAGTCTCATTACTTCCATATACATTATACAGTGAAAATACCAAGACACTGATTATAGGGTTTTATATTGTTATAATGCCTTTACAAAGGATGTACAAATTAGTAAGCAAATACAGCGAAACAATCAATAGGTAGCTACTAGATTAAAATCATTGTACTTATACACTATAAAGACAAGGGTGACTACGATGCAACATTACTTTTTCCTTTTTATAAAACTGGTATTTATTTTTACTAAGGAAACACATCAACAGCATTCACTTATTTGTCATCTAGATACCTACTACAATTTTAGCAACTTACAATTGAAGATAAAGCTATATCTATATATATAAAATTTTCGTGTCACAGTTTTCGTTCCCATACTCCTCCGAAACGGCTAGACCGATTCTCATGAAATTTTGTGAGCGTATTGAGTAGGTCTGAGAATCGGCCAACATCTATTTTTCATACCACGAAATTCACGCGGACGAAGTCGCGGGCAACAGCTAGTATACATATATAAAAAGAACATGAAAAGAAAGAAAATAATGATACAATATTGTATTAATTTGAATTATACCTATCACTTAGTCTTCTTACACTGTCGCAAACATTCTAACATAATCGTCTTCCATTCATCAGCAAATCCAAACCTGGGTTGGCCTCCACAAGTGCGTTGAGCCTCTTCAACATACGCGGTATGGAGGAGGAGGAGTATATAGGTTATAGAAAAGCCCTCTAAATTAAAAACGATGATAAAACCTTTTGCAACTTACACACTACTTAGGTGTATTAACAGCTCTATTCATTGACATACAAGCAAAGGTTATTGACAGGTATAATTTAATCAATTGTTCAACAGTGTAAAATATAGTTGGCAACCCGACTCAATTGCCATTTAAAAAAAAGAAAAAAAAAACAGTGTAAAATGTTTGTAAGGAGGTTTGTATTTAGTTTAGTTAGCATGAATCTACGATACTCAAATTGCTGATACATAAAGCCGTTACCACACAAGGCGGGTTTAACACGAAACTGTCACGTGACTGCTTGGTTTGTTAACACGTAGGTGTGAACTATGCATGAGCGACATCACTCCCAAACCGCAAGTGACGTGTGGTCGCACCGTCTGATAGACGCGAACTAAAATCATGTGCTATAATTTTAATGAAGTTTGATCTTGCCATTTAGCGTATTTAAAGTAATTACTTACACACTCATGTAATTTCCAAGGCGGTACGCAGAGGGGTTTTGCTTTATTAGGAACCAGGATGTCTCTCCTCATAAAATTCGTATTATTATACTAACTTTTAAACTATCGCGTTGCATGATTAAAATAATAACACGGGAATCAACACGAACACAAATTTATTAATATATTCGTATCATTATAATGTTTGCTTGTTTATTTGATCATCAACACTAAGGACCATAGTATAAAAACTTAAATAGAGACTCTTTGAGATCGGTAAAACCTATGTTACAGATAATAAAACATAAATCAGACATCATAATAGACATATCCCATGAAATAGTTGGCAATGCCTATCGGCATCCATCAAGCTCACATAAGCTTTCTTGGCAAATGAGAATATCGTATTCTCTCGTAATCTCCCTATATACACCTCGTTGGTCTAGTGCTCGCTAAGCTGCTGCAACTGCTGGTGCCGGCACGAATCACGAGTCGGGTAAAATGTTACTGGGTTTTTTCATTTGGTAATTCTCAGTAGCAGCACGGGGTCTGGATTTGTCCTCGGTTGATGAACCATCCACCCATCCATTGCCATCGACATAGGTTCGCCCCCTCTTATATTGGGACCTACAACATAACTAGCTCAATGTGGGTATAGGTACATACTCTGCCTACTCCTTCGGACATTATTGGCATTATGCTATGTAAAAATTCAAATCTAATTAGAAATTCTCGAAAGACCCTAAATCTTCTCTCAATTCTTTCGTCCTCGTATAAGCTTGGTTCACGAAGCGGCATAACAAACTCCTAGCAACACGTGTCTCCCTTTCTTTCTAATTAAAAAAGTACGCACGCGTGCGTTGTGTACACGGCTTTAACTAAGAGGTATCTTGATACATGAATGTCCATACTATTACATTAATAATGACTCTTTTGATAACTAGTACCCTAGTACATCAGTTTGCTTAAAGCTTTGCGCTCTAATTTTAACGCATTAAGGTTGATTTCCGACTGCGTTTAATGCGAAAAGAGCCTCACGTTTAATGCATTAAAAAGCCTCAATAAGTGCATTAAATGTTGAGTCTAGACCCTACTATACTGGTAGTACTACACCCCAACACTAAGCTTACCTATTCATATGATCTATTTAGTAAGAAGCAGACAAAGATGACAACACATCCATGGGATCGGATTAAATATTTTATAATTTTTAACTTAATACTGCACATTTGAATCATGACTTTTTACTAAATTTTATGTCTATCGCTAGACAACGTCCCACGTTCCGCCAAGTATTTATTTTCTTTACTAACTTATTTACTAAACTCAAGCGTAGATAAACAGTATCACATATAAAATACCAAAGGAATCAATTTGAACACTGTATTTACTATATTTTTGCAAGGCACCGATATTGAAGCAGCCCAGTAACACGTCTGTGTAACTGAAATGCCTCCGGGGCTAGACCCAAATGGATCTCTTGGGTGTTGCCAATACCAGGCAGAGAGGTTTAATGCTTCCAACCAATAGTGATCCTGTTTGACCTGACTATCTGTTCAGGCTTTATAAAGTAGGTAAGTTGCTTCAGGCCATGGACGTATAAATAGAGAAGTTAGATACGGCGGTAATTTGTAGTTATACTTCTTAAAAAATAGCTAAATAGTGTTATTATTAAATCAGTATTTTCTTTTAAACCCATATACAATTGTACATATCTGATATCATGAAAAATGTATACCTATGTAATTCTAGGAATTGGAAATTAAAAAAAAAGTTTTTACTATCAAGTATGTTTGCTCTAAACCCCAAATCATTATAAAACGATTTAGAATCTTTCTTTAATGTTCATAAAAAAGCGGCGCTTTAAATAGGATCATTCTATTTTTTTAATCATTCAATTAAATACCATTTGCATCAACGCCCAAACTCAGAAAAACTACTACTCTATACTCTCGTTCTTTTCAGCAATCAACCCTACAACCTTTCACACTAAGCACTTAACCCTCAACCATAGTCATAGGTCGATTCAGAGTGTTCTAACCATCGCGTCGCTTATAACTTCATTACAACGAGTGCTTTAAGCATCACTAAAAACCTACTTAACCCACATCGAAACTGCAGTTGACTGTTATCAAGCACTAAATCGGCATTCAGCCATCATTAAGCCATTCTCACAATAGCTTTGAGTTTTCACTCCATTTTCTTTGCGTGTTAGCTCTCGTTGGCATTGTGATGTCACTTGTATAATGAAGGGAAATCACGACATCCCCAGCTTATATTTTTATACCTCAATTCACAAGTTTTTCTTTATCTGTCTGTGTATTTGTTCAGAGGGCTCGGGGTTTCTTAGCGCGACACGATTTGGATTTTGGTATACGGAAATCCGCTAAAGAACTAGAGTCACCGACATAGCTCAAAGAGCAGGCCATATCGCTCGAATAACCGATAACCGCTGGGGAAGAAAGGTTCTCAAGTGGCGACCATGAACCTGAAGACGCAGCGTTGGCACTCCCACTAGGTGGACCGACGATATTTTTGTCGAGTTTATTGTGACGAGTTGCTGGCAATCGGTGGATGCAAATGGCAAGTTGTCGTTCATTGTGGCGTTCTAAGCGGGAGGCCTTTGTTCAACAGTGGTCGTCTTGAGGCTGATGATGATGAAGTAATGTATTAAATTGCCTTTACATGGCTGCTAATATACCACAGTCATATTTTTGGAAGATGTCCAAGGACGTCCAAGGTAACACTAAACAGTTCGTAAAACTTTAATTTCCATTGAATACTTTTCTACCTTTCTCTACCGTCGTAAAACCGCAACAATAAATGTTGAAATGTTCTTGACAGAGGATTTTATAGACTTCCCATTAATTAGTTAGCTACATATTCTATTTGGAAAGTTAGAGAATCTTCAGAAAATGCCAATAACCCTTAATTAACCCTGTCGTCGCTCTTGGTTTTAAAACGAATGAAATTAAATCCTTTTAAATAACACCAACATTACATCTCCATTTCAGACAGTAAAATACACCTGTAATGATACCCCTAGCATACAAACTGTCTGTTAATATCACAGACAGACAGACAACAAAGGTTTCAAAGTAATAACATCACTACACTCGCATCAGGAATAAAAAATGTATAATAAAATATTACTTACATACATTTTCAAGTTTCCCAAGATTGAATTGATACCTAGGGACGTTAGGGCTGCCCTACATAAATATTTAATCTTCATGTGAGCATATTATAGTAGATAGGTCCTATTCAAAGCCACAGGGCAACATCTGCGGTAGCTAAATTATTTTATTTCTTGAATTGAGCCTTTTTAACTTCGCAGTTTTGTGATGCTCTAGGGCCCTGCTCACAAGATATTGAAGTAAAAGTATCTTAAAAATTTAGTTTTATTTAGGTATTGGTAGGTAGGTATATACATTTGTCCTCTTTTGCTTCCTAGTGTCAATACAAAAAGCCGGACAGAAGTTAGAAGTGTAAGTAAGGGTGACTGCTCAAGGCGCATCGTATATAATGATTGCCGTTTATCTAACGTTCATTGTGGCGGTTTTAGGGGGAGGCCTTAGTTTAACAGTGGACGTCTTTTGCTGATGATAATGATGATGATGATGACCTAACGCGAATACGTTAAAACGAGTATTCAATATGTACCTTGGTCCTCCAAAGGTAATATTCGCGTAAAATGTTAATAAAAGGGCTTTGTTATTGTTTAATGGTGATATTATGCTGAAATGGTTTTTGTTTCAAGAAGAATGCAAGAAATTAATGCAACCGTTTTCAGTAGTTCGAGCAAATTTTGATGTAATGCGACAACTAACAGAGTGGTATGAACTTAAAATCAGGTCACCCGTACGGGTTGAAGGCTTGACGATGTTTCAGTCTTTATACAAATATAATGAAGTGGTGACCCCAGCTGGTCTAGATTTATTCATTTCTATAAATCTTTTAACAAACTTTCCTTTATAAATGTTATATCATGTGCTTTATAAGTTACTCATTTTTGTTTGACACACGCCTGATTGAACAGCTGCGCTAAGGGCTGCGGGTTCCATTCCCGCACAGGAGAAAAAAATCTGTGATCCGCAGGTGTTGGTCCCGAGTCTGGGTGTTAGTGTATGTGATGAAACACTCATGATACAGGAGGATTTCCAAGTGGGGGGCGATCTTATAAAAAGGGGAAAAAAAGTATTTGTTTAAAACAAGTGTCATGGTTTATGGTGGAGGAACTGCACACTCGATACAGATATCTCCTGGAAAACCTTACTGTAGGGCAACGTATTACTTTGTTAAAGAAACAAAAGAAAAGTAAACATATCGCTTATACAGTACACAAACATGATCGATGTCTGTTTCCTCTTTACATAAGAAAAGAAGCTTCCAGAATTATACAGGCTGCTATTATGCGATATATAGCTACTATTAATAAATTCATTTCTAGAACACTAGATAATGTAGGTACAGTCAAAGTATTGTGTTTATTTATTAGGTCACAATATACAAGTATGCCGCTTTTGTTTTCGTGAGAATGTTATCACCTAAGCCATTGTTTTAACTAATCAACTAATGTTTCTCCCACAAGTAAGGTTCTGTTTGTTGTACTCACATAAATATTGATACTTATATAATAATAATACGTAATAATAGTAATATTAATACGTTTCTCTTACGAAATGTGCGAGTCAATGTTAGATGTAACCTCCATTTTGTTACAGGCGTGAGCCAATAGCCATATGAAATAGGTCATGCTGTAGTGTATAGATTGGTCAGTCAACATAGATGGTAGCGAGGTTGACCGTCCAGGGTGCGCCGGACGTACTTAGGTGTCGTCACACGTTAAGGCTCTCTACTTGCACCCCAACCTTCTCTACCATCATGATACGCTATGTTGGATTCGTTTTACACACGTGAATATTATCGGTCAAAATGCACGTCGATCACATGTTTGTCGCGTGTAAGAATTGAACTCGCACATTCTTCAAATTTTCAATATTTACCTACTAAATTCATCAATCAAGTCACCGATATGATGAATGAATGAACTATAAGATTCGTTTAATATTTAAACAATTTTATCAATAGGGGAATTTTGCATTTTAATTTCGTTAACATCTCTTTTAATCACATATCACAATAATATAATGGAAACTATTACCAAACCCTTTCGATGCTACTGTCTCGTCTCTCGTCCGTGACCTATTCCGTTCTCTGGCTAGAGTTGACCGATAATAAAGAAACCCTATAGTGCAAACGTGCCGTACGCGGCGCGACCCGGCAGCTGGGTCAAGCTACGTTTACCTGCTAGACTCGCCTACAGTTTTGTTGACTAATTTTTATACGAGGATTTAGACTACGGATATGCTATAGCTGCAGATTTTAGTGAAAATAAGCGTTTACCGTACATGGGCTGTAAATACAGGCGAGAATTTTTTCATGCAGTGACAGTGGTATAAGTTAACTCAAATAAAATGTCTGAGTGTGCCACAAGTAATTTCTATAATGTCCTCCTATCCCTATATGTCCTATACCATATTTACAGTGAAAAAATTGATGCTAACCTATGAACATACATACATAAAGTCACGTCCATTCCAGAGGGGTGGGCAGAGACCACGGTTTTCCATTTGCTTCTTCTTCTTCTTCTTGATCCTGGCATACTTCTTTCGCCTCCTTCACACGCACATAAAGATAACTTATGAACTCCGATAAATATTACCTATAACCCTTCTACTTCACAGCTAGTCGTTGCGTGTGTTCAGTCTCCATTAAATATTAATACAAACCGCCTATTCCCCTCGGCACTTGAGGAATGTAACAGGGAACATTCCACTAATTGAACTCGACCAGGTTTTCATATAACGTACCTAATGAATGGTGGTTAACGAACAAACACATAAAAATTCCAAACCGAGTTGTTCAATAAACAAAAGCAACAAAATAAATAGAACAGAAAACAAATGAAATGTAAAACTGAATTTTGACATTGATTGTGTTGGTATTGGCGCAGTGTTGATAACCTTCTGCGCACATATTTCTGGGTTTCAATTATTTTATATCATATGCCTGACATAAATTGCAAAGAATAGAGGAATAGAGTGGTTTGGAAGAAGAAAGGGGAGGCCTATGCCCAGCAGTGGGAAACAAAATAGGGTATAAAAAAAACAAAATATGCCTGTCCCGCTACAAGAAAAGCGTTGTTCCTCTTTTACAGAAGAAACAAGCATTGATCACTACGTCTGCTTGCAGCGGGTTAATGACTTTAATTTTATCAATGCATTCAATCCCAGTATCATTGCGATCTTTACTTTTACCAATGCTGAAGCAAGTTACTTTTATGAAACCTTTCACTACAATAGTAGACCTACACTTACCTATTACTCGAAAAAAATTTAACATTTGGTAATAAACAATATTCCATTCTGAAAGGAATACTAAGAATCCTACAGGCACCTTAACCTTTGACCCCGTGACAATATTGTCGGGTTTAACTCCCTTCTTTAAAATATGGACGTATAGATTAACCTATTCAAAAAATATGGAGATACTACCCTGCCGATAAATCTACATCCTGAATCTACCATTTATCATGTTAATCTTTCGTTGTGTGGAAGAGTTTTATATAGTTTAGGCTAGAAAATGTCTGATAAGTAATTCTGTCAAAAGCAAGTTTGACATTAATTGTATTCTTTATATTATTATATTCTTTATATCAGAAAACAGAAGCGGTACAGCTGGGGGTCAAATTGGTATACTTATAACGTTTCTTATTTTTGTACTTAAACTTCTTCATTCGATGCTTTATTACAAAATTTGTTCATTAATCAGTTCATGAGATGCAAGAGAATGAGGCGAAAGAAGTATGCCAAGATCGTGGGTAATGGAAATGCCTGGTCTCTGCCTACCCCTCTGGGAAACAGGCGTGACTTTATATGATGTAGGTATTTTTGTAGGTCATTATACAAGATTAACTAGTAAGGAAGTTGGTGACAGAGCCGACTGGCTGCACCGTATGATCAACGTTGTATCGTCTCCCGTAAAAGGTCGATTGAAGAACCTCCTTGTCAACTAATTCCAAAAGCACCCTTCCCTTACCTGAAACAAAACAAAAGAATTCATGAGTAAAACTAAAAGTTCAATCCGTCAATAATTGTAAACAAACAGAAATGAGACGGATTTGTCACGGACAACGGAACTACTTAGCATTAACGGAACCTTAAACTTTTTATTTGGTTGAGATGGCCAGTGTTTAAAGAAAGACCTACTTAATTATATTTTTAAATAACAGGGGTTAAAGTAATTAGCAGTTAACCCTAAAATAAAACTTTGCAGGACTCTCTTTCTCTTTTAATTTCGGACATGATTACTTAGTGTAGGCAAGTGGCTTCGAGGTCATTCTCGTTTCAGGAGAACCATGGGTCTCATAGCAGCATTTAGAGGTTAATTTTGAATTCGTGTGTAACATTTGTACAATAGGAGAGTTAGAATTAGATACATAATTTGTCCCATGAGTTCAAGTAAGATTAGTAAGAATACACAGACGTTTTCTTGCTTAATGGACGGGTTTTTTTGGATTTCTTTTGAAGGGTCGTATGTTTTATTCTCACATGGGAGATATTTTCGAGTTATTACTTGCATTATGCTGTATAATGTTATCAGAATTCAAAGGTGAAATTTTGAATAAAAGTGGCCCAGAATGTTTCATTTTACGAAACCTTATAACTTACCATTATGTGAATTAATTGGTAACTAAGTACGTACTAGTATTTTGCCAATACTTCTCTGCTTACTTCACTAAAGACTATAAGTGCGATAATATAAATAGTTAGTAAGCTTCTTGAACGAGACTTTCCTTTGCTGGCGCTCTATAAATCGATTGGTTTAGTTAGAGCATTGCCTTGTATCACACGCTAGGAACAAAGCGGAACCCTTTGGCAAGCCGTAAGTTAAATATTTAATGTGTCTACACCAATGTTTCTCAAACTTTTTATATATCCAAGAAAGTTTAAAGAAGATACATTTTATATTGGAATAAATTCATGTTGCAAATGAAAATCCGTAGTTTCTGTCTACCCCTTTGGGAAATGCGCGTGAAAAACAAAATAGTCGAGTATAAACATTTTCTTGGTTAAATCAAGCTAGCTTAGACAGTTAATCTGTTATTGTCTAATGAATAGAACAAGCACTTTATATTTACCATGGCTTAAATAAGCATATGCAAGATTAAAAAATGTACCTAACACGTATTTCTTTAACTTTTTATTTATTTTACTCCAACAGAACTCTAATATTCTAATAGTAAATACACCAGGAATGCCAACACATGCACCTAGACAACAAAGCGTCTAACAAGTTTGACATTCACTGTCCACCGTCCACAATAAGGTGTGACCAGACAGGAAGGAAGGGCTGACATCATAAGCCCATTAGCGCTAATGCCGCCCATGGCATACACATTGTTTTATGACTGCTAAGGAACACACAATAAGTGCAGGTGCAGGTGGAAGCGTTGTGTATTAGTTGTGTATGCATTTTGTAGAAGGGACAGCCGGACAGTAGCATTCCTGTGTGACTAATATTATTCCATCCTATTTCTATTATTCTGTTGCGTTTGTTTTATAAAAATGTTAAGGTATTTCTTTCGCAAAAAGCTCTTGAAAATACTACATGGTATTACTATTATCACGCCTAAAACTATTAATAATTTAACAGCGCACGGTTAAGTTTAATTTGGTAAAAGATAAATAAACAATGAGGATTCAAATAAGGCTCAAAAACTAAGAAGATGTCAATAACATTAAAGCACATCGAATTTAAGAGATTCGAACACATAATTCGTTGAAATCAAATAACCTCCGCCCGGGCCAAAACGAAACTCTAAAAGATTTTCTTCCCCAACCCAAAATATTCTTAAAGTAAGTATGCGTAAGGAAAAACCCTCCGTATAAAACGCAAAAAATATTTATGGTTATGGCACAATTTAACCAGAGATAATCTCGGTGAACCTGTGCCACCGGCCACTTCCTATAATGCCGGGCCCATCGTAAAGTTTAAAATACTTTATGGTTGAAAAAGAAAAGAACACAGACATTCTTTAGTGTTTTTAAGTTGGTAGCGTTTTTGAAATACGATGTCTTACGTTGGTAGTAAAACTCAGATGTCATCACCGTGTTAAGATGAACTAAATTAGTAATAAATGCAACTTTAATAATAGAATGGAGAGCCAGTGTTTTTAGAAACTTTTTTATGTTTATTGGAAGGGTCATTGCCTTGCTATAGGACAGTTGTAGTTAAGCATTATACATATATATACATTATATATGCATGTATATAATATGAAAATTATATAACAAATAAGTCTAGGAGATGGTACCATGGTGCGATCTAGGCTCCGATAAGCAAACCAATTCGTGTTTGGAGTATTATAAAATAAATAGGTTTTTAAATTCCTAACATAATAAAGTAATTATTAAGGTAAACGTTTTCCTCCAATGCGTATATCGTTTAAATAATTTAGGAGCTCCTAAAAATGATTTCCCTGCACGAAACACATTACACGTATCTTAATATACGAGGGGATATTGCCAAAGGCATACCAACCACTCTGAATTCCCCATTAGTCGTGATTCCAGTTTATTGGCCCGAATTTCTAACTTGAATACGTCTTGTTGGCGAGCCAATTTAAAAGGCTGAAGTATAGGGAAGCAGGAAAGAATTTAAATGGCTACAAAATATGTGAAACCGGCGGTAAATACAGTTACATGACATAACATAAGGCTTGTATTCTCCGAAGGGTTAGGCAGACTAAATGAAAACATAACTGATTAAATGGGTAAACACACATCTAGTCAGTTATGTTATAGATCTCAATGTGGTAAGGAAGCAAGCCTATGGCCATCAACCAGCCACAAACCCAGACTCCGTGCAGCTGCTGTGAATCACCTAATAGAAAAACCTGGTAGTTTGCTGCACTTTGCCCAAGCTGGGTTTTGAACCCTCGACCAGACGCTGAGCAGTCAAACTCAGCTACCACTAGATCAACGAGGCAAGTTAAAGTAAGTATATTGTTGTATGAATACATAGAGAAAGCCTTTGCAATTACTTAGGTATTTAATCGGTTTTCGAAAACATTAGAAAGTTCGTTGTAAGTATATACCTATGTACCTACGTCGCAAACAATCGCATCAATCGATTTTGTCATTGTTAAAAGTTATAATGGGCAGCAACTAATTTAATAAAGCTAATGGAGACGTACTACAAATGTGAAATAAAAGAAATTGTTCACTCTGAGTAGTTAGGTAGTTACCTATGTATCTGCTAAACTAACAGAATAGAAATCGAGACGTATCGAAAAAAAAAATTTGTCAAATAAAGTTAATCGATACCTTTTTGTGGGTTTTCCTCCAACTTTAAAAGCCTTATTCTTTGATAACGTAACAATACATAGCCAAGCGCTCAGGTGAACTGACCCAGTATTCTCACGCTTCTCGTGAACTTAACATACAAGGGAAACAAAGACTAACCACTCCACCTGAGTTCACCTGTCGTGGTGGCTCATTAGCCCGATTCTTAAGCACCGACTCCCTAATCCGGTGCTGTTTAGAACACAAAACAAACTAATTATACACGCCCGGACTCTCTCGTCTATATTTATGAGAGAGATGCCTTATTTAAAGCAAATTGTTCGTAATGAGTAGGCCGCTTCGAAAAACTTGGTACACTCAATTATCTGGGATTTAATCTACTTTCATAGTTGGGTGTGTCGAGACCGGCACGACAGTTTTTTGCTCTGAGTTACGTTAGAAGTTTTGTTGAATCTTTTGCATATAATAGCGATCATGTGCGGCAAAAAATGCGGTCGGTCGTGGTTGACGGTATTCTAGTTATAAAAAAGTTTTACATTTATGAGGCGGTATTTGAAGTAGCTTAATTGACAGCCCTAAAACTTTAAAAATAATTTAAATTCCGAATTTAGTACGCATGTGAAAATCATAGCCCAGTCTCTTGACAAGAACAAAAGTATTCCGACTGCTCCTTAGTGTTTTAGAAGGTGATAGAAATATTATCTTAATGCTACCTCAAGAATTGTGCTTTACAAAGACGAGACCCCTTGTCACGTGCACAGTCGGTTAAATGATTATACTTACGTAAATATTCCTTTAGCAGTGATATGTTTAACAAAGCCTTCGTAGATAACAGTCGGAATGCATGTTGTATTAAAATCCTACTCAAAATACAAAATCCTTAACAGTTTATTACACTGTTGATAAGTCGCCTATTTGATTGAAGCAAAATCTAATAAAGTAATTAGTATATTAATATTCTAAGCGTCGAATATCGCCGGGTCCAATACGCGCAAATTAATTAACATGTTTCATGCCAATGCGAATTGTTTATTAGGACCGTTAGCGACCGGTGACATACTATCGACGAATTATTTATAGATTTGTTAACAGTAAATAAATTGCAGGTAATTTTTATATCGTGAGAGATTACATCTCTTATACGATGATGTACCTTTTCCTCCTTTTTATCAAGCTGTAGGTATTGCGTAAAAATATACAATTTGATGTAATTTCAGTATTCTACGAAAGCTTGTAATTGAAGTTTACTTTCTTTAAAAGCGTAGGTATACAATCTCCTGCAAAATTACTCTGGTAGACTGGGTAGTTTTTATATAATTACTAATTATGTAATTAGCCACTCATAAAAGCCTTTTTTCACAAAAAATGTCTTTTCTAAAAGATGATACCAGATTGATGAAGAATCATATTATGAAAATAAGTATCTACTACGTAAAGTCTTTATTTGAAACTAACTGTAGTCCAAGATATTACTCTCTTGTTCAAAATATTAATATCATTTCCCTGTGTGCCTTAAATCCCAAATCCGTTCTCTATCGTACGTATACTATCAAATTAAACAGCACCTAGCAGTCTAGCATAGTGTTTATTAGTGTTAATTGCAGACGATTGTACAAATGTCCGAGTGTCCACACTCCCGGTGCAGCAAATCGATTGCTTCCAATGTGATTGTTGCGTCCGCTACCAGTCTGAGAACGTCCGTTACTAGTTGATTACATACCTGTGTCGATGGCCACTTGCAGGAAATCTGAATTGCAGGTCTGATTCATATAGGGCAGCTTCTATTAATATCAATTTAACCATTTTAATATTGGTCTAAGCTTTATAATGGCTTTTATGATGTCGTCAGACTATATAACTATTAGTATTTAAAAGAACTTGCTAATAATACCTAAGTTCGTCAAATAAACTCTATTTTTTTTATTAAAAAATAAAAAATCTACTTAACAGTCCTCCACAAAAATTCAAGTGCGTAGTTGGCAAGCTTAAAAAGCCACTGATTGTTGTCGTTGGTTTCATTCGAAATTTAAAAATGTCATTTGTTCCCCTCACATTTTGCCCTAAGTTGGCCGAAACATTAGCGTATAATATACTCATTTTAATTAAACTGATTTGTGTTTATCGTGATGATTAATACCCAGAATAATGGTCCTTGTTCATGATATCGGTTCATACCAATCTACATTAATTACTCATCATAGAGTTCATAACTGTTCAAATATACATAATTATAGGATTTGTTACAGTTTTGTGAACAATATGTATCTATCGTAATTTATTTTAGTAGCCATTTGACGTGTATAAAATGGACAGTGTTAACCTCATATTTTGATGTTTTGGTTACAAAATGTTTTATTAAAACTAGTTAGATGACAGTTATATTATCATTGTTTTTCGAATCCTTTTTATTAAGGGCAAATATATTAAATAATATATGCACGTTATCAAATATTCGAATAAAATATTAAAAGTACTCGTAGGTACGTTAATTAATGATAATAATCAATTGACGTACTTACCTGTACCAACCTCTTAGGTAAAAGTATTATTGAACCCGGTGCATAACAATTCCAAATCCGCTACAAAAAGCATATACATTTTACTCAAATATGGCATACCTTATTTAAAAAGAGAAGTAGATTCAGATCTGAATTTGAATTAAAACAATAACAGTTTTTTACTACGTATCACATCACATGTGTTTCTTACTAGGTATATTCTACTTTTTATTTTTATTACGTTTTTGTCTGGTTTATTTAATGTTTTAAAATTTGAATAACTTAATCCTAAATTTTAGTTCTATTCCTAAATATTATAAGGTTGGTACCTACCGATACTTTTTAGTTTTACCTTAACCACACAATCAAATCTGCTAAATGAATAACCCAAGCACGCTCTTCCCTACTGCGCCATTTAGTTGATCAAATACTATAATTGTGTAATATATCACAAACTTAGTTATTACATTGACAATGCGAGAAAAAAGATTGTTTTAAACAGCCTGTTCACGTTATATACGTATGTCAAAAAATAACGATTACAAAAGATATCTAACGCACGTCAAATGTTAAGCTTTGTTTTATAGCACAAATAACCCGGTTGTCAACGTCATTAGGACTGCTAGTAGAACAAAACTTTTTTGTCATAAGGGCTGGTAGTTGAAGACAAAATTGGTACAGGTACCCGTTATTTCTTCTATCTAGATTTCCATTAATGGTTGTCTGGAAGACATTGCTATTAACAATAAGACCCCCACTTGCACTGTTGTTTTAGTTTTAAGGTTTTTCTGTATTACTGATTTTCTGGTGTGCAATAAAGTATATTCTATCTTCTATCTATCTATCTACAGCCATTTAAACATTGACGTGTGCGTTAAGTGAAGTTGAAACAACCCGCCCTAAGACACGCATCTCGTCATTACGTCGCTCCAGTGTCGTAATTATTAGCAGTGGAGTTAATGTAGCTATCCGATGCTTCCTACAGCCATTATGATGAGGCATAACACCCAAATAATAGTCGTAAAGGACGCATTTATACGTCGACGGGGCATTAAGGATGCAACCGACAGCCCTTGAGCTATAAAACTGTGATGCGACACGGCGAGATGTGTTTATCTAACTAATATTCATCAATTTCAGATGTTATAATTTCATTTGAACCAACTTTTACATCGTGAAATGTCAAGATGCTAGGTGCACGGCTCCAAAAAAGTCATTCCTATGAAGAAGAACCGGCAAAAAAACTCTAAAGGTTTTTCTATAACTATCTAATAACTACATCGATAAATAGATTCTTGATATGTCTAAGTAATGCTAAGGATGCGTAGGTGCAGGCCATGGAGCACTACCAGTATAGAAATACTGAAATGGTACCTACATACACAAGTAAATGATAGCATGTTGGAAACGTAATTTTATTTTATTTGGGAAACAAACAGATACAATTTAGCAAATATAATACATACAAATGCTTGGATGATCATAAACAATGTGGTAACTAATGTAGTTTAGGTAGATCTACACTAGCCTTTGACTAGACTCATCATCATCAGCCGGAAGACGTCTAGTCACACAAAGACGAAGGGTTACCATAATTCTCACACTTGGTAAGCGGCTTGGGGATCCCAGTATTGGTGGTGTGGTTACAGAACACGCTCCTACGACACCCAGGGAAGGTACTATTGTAGCACCGCACTTTACTTTTGTCTAGACGAAAAATACTTAATGACACATGGGGAATGTATGCCCTGAAGAATGATATAGGCTAACAGTGGTATGACTTTGTTTTTTTACAGAAAAACTATTGGAATGTTCAACCATGTAGAATTATGACTTTGCGTAAACCTGTTAGAAAACTCAGTTAGAATAAATTGAAGGAAATGTTTCAACGAAAGATTACAAACACGTTCGATACGAAATTAGCTTGTTTATTTATACGCTGCTGTTTTTAACTTTCAAGTCTATTTACGAAACTTATATGAATCAGCTTAATTTACATGCTTTCTGGAGCATCATAAATAAACCTATAGTGGTCAATAAAAAGGTTTACAGAGGTATATATTTTTTACGTTCAGAGAAAGCATCGATAGCGTTCTAGGCATATCATCTTATTGCATAGGTACTAAACATCTGACGCTCTAGCAACCAAAGCGAAATAATAAAAAAATCTTCATTTACGTATGTATTACGTACAATCAAATTAAAATCCTGATTCATTTAAACTACACAACATATTTTACAACTTCATTAAAAAATCCTAAAACTTGATACTAAGAAAAATAAGAACAATAACAATGATATTTGAAATCTGATTTTAAAATAGCTACAAAAACGCAACACTAGAAAAACCAATCAAAACTACAATAACACTATTTCCAATTTCTGAACTAAAAAAACTGTACACAACACAAAACTCTATCCAGCAATACAAAAAAAAACCGTTAAGTTCGAACTTTTACAAAATCCCGAACGTAACAAAACAAAGCTGCATTGTTCCTAGACTATATCGAGCCCACATCTGGCAACATAATGTAAAAGTTATTAAAATATTTATATTGTCGCCGTACGCCCCATTCAAGTAGGTTATGGGGTCACATGAAATAAAAACACTGTTTGAATGGCAGGCGTTGGCGCTGCGTAGACGCGTGTCTTAGGTCTGATATTCAATACAATGTTTTACGTTGTCTTGATTCAAGCTACACTGCCTCACATGATAATGAGGTCCTGAATTGGCGATTTCTGTTTTTTTTGTTCTAACTAATAATTACAGGGAAACTAATAATTATTGGGTTTTTTACCTGACTGCGCCAGAAGGTGGGTTATGTTTTTTATAAGATAATTCTTAGTGGCAACGGAGTCTGGATTTGTGCCCGGTTGATGGCAATAGGCTCGCCCCTTATTACATTAGGACCTATAACATACCAGGAAATGTGACTGTTCTAAACCTCTGCCTACCACTTCGGGGTATTTTTTGTTATATTATGATTCTTTCTTACTACTATGTACTGGTACACGTGTTTTTTTGGAGATGCTCGACTAGTTTCTGACGTAAACGGAACCCTTATTCATGAGGTGGTGACGCGGCGGATTCTTTCCTTTATGATTGATTTCATCTGTTTATGAGAAGAGTACGGTGACTTGCAGAGGGCTGGGTTTTGGCTGGTGTTCACTAGTACTTGGGTAGTGTACTTTCTTGGTTAGATGTGGGTGATTGTGTACTTATTAATGCATTTAAATATTATTTACAACCTAGGTTTAAACAAATTTTATTTGTAATTGATATTATCACGTCAGTATGCTTATGCTGTCGTTCATTGTGGCATTCTATGGGGGAGGCCTTTGTTCAACAGTGGACGTCTTCCGGCTGATGACATTGATGATGATGCTTATCAGGTGTAGTTAGAGTGGTGCTGAGTCTCACTCATTTCCTCACGCCTACACTCCATGTAAAAGGGTTACCGATCGATCAATTCTAAACTGCATGATCGTTAAATAACTCCAGTTTCACTTACCCAATTCTTGTATTGAACTGTAAAACTCACGTTCCGCAGTGGTTTGCGACCACAACACCAAGAAAGCGACTAAAATCTCTTATAAACAACAAATTATCTTCATCGAAGACATTATCCGATTTCTTAGTAAAATGGTGCCATTATTAAAGTGTTATAAACGCAGCTGTTGCGTCGTCAAGATTATTTTATTACTTTAATTCGCCAACATAAATCTCTAGGATTTTATCTCTCTAAGGTTATAAGGCACTGTCTGCAATGAGGAATTCATTATAGCTGCCCATAATTCAAGTCTCATTTGAGTAAATCTATTTTATACGCTAATGCACATATTTCCTTGCAATTTACTGATATTATAATGGCATTCGTTTCAATTAGAGTTTTGGTCAGAATATAATACAAACAACATACTGAAATTATGGTTTACTATAGACAGAGAAAAGCTAACACATTGAAAAGCATCTAATAAATTAAAAATCTTGAGTAGAGCCAAGTAGTAATACTAACAACACAATAATATCCACTAATCATCTACCCATAACTTTATATCGATGATATAAAATTCCAAATTATCGTTATTACAAAAGTACTCCAATAGACTAGTGACAATTACCAAAACTACTTCGACACAAATATAAAACAACAATAAACGTAGCGTTACACGTATCGAGCATCGGAAATTGTTCAAATAAAAATTATTGGCGAAATGTGAAGCGTAACCACGAATTTAGGGATCCGTCGCTTTTTAAATAGCTCACAACTTCTTTATAATACTGGTATAGATAACACTGTCTTACAAGACAAAGATATAATGGGAGCTGCTGCATCAAAAAATTAAATTTAAGGCACTAGACAGGGAATATTATAGCATTCAGTATATCGGCCAGAATAAAACTTTTTATTACAGATGAAAAGGAATTTGGATATGAAATGTCTTGCTTTCTTCACAAGCAATCGATCAGTCGTTTTCAGAATATGATTTTAGAGGTTTAGAATTACTTACATTTATAATGACTGACGACCTGATTAGCGCAGTGGATAAGCGATTGGACTGCTGCGCTAAGGGTTGCGGGTTCGATTGCCGCACGGGGCAAAACTTTGTGCGAACCACAGATGTTTGTCCCGAGTCTGGGTGTTTGTGTTTGTGAATATTTCATGTTTGTGAAACACACCTACGAAACAGGAGAAATTCCTTGTGTGGGGCGACGTTTATAAAAAAAAATATGACTTTTTGTATCTTTTTTGCATGTTGCCATGATATTTCGTTCGAGTCCCGCTCGTGTCCATCATTATTCAAGTTTCCCTTTATCAGTTTAAAAAATTTACTAACATTTCTTAATATTTTACTGTGTTGTGAAATAACAAGTAAGCAGAGGCTACGCATTCATATCCTGAAATTGTTTTATTTTTCTCGAACTGCACACAGACGGTTCCGTTTCAGGCAAAGCTTTATGCATGCAGAATATTGCTGTCTCAATTGCTTGCTGCAGGAAAAATAAAGCTGTGCAGTTTGTAAACTGTGTTATGAAAAATCCCCTGGTCTGACGGAAAATATGGCAGGAAATTCAAAAATGCTTTCTGTATTCAGCGTATACAAAAATATTAAAAATGCAAAGATATTTTAACGTCGGGAGATTCTCAGACGTCGTGATGCCAAGTGAATTAAATATTTATAGAGATACCTATTAGGAAGCGTAACCATTTCTTTTATTTTGGATATTTTTTTGGCAACATTTATTTAAAATTGGTACGGAACCTTACGAAAAATTTTATTCAGCCTTTGAAAAGTTTTATATATTGTTAAGAGCATGTAAGATATATGCGATATACAATTTTACGTGTTTTCCTTTTCCCAGGCAAAATTTTATCGTGTTATTGTTATTAGCAGCTTCACCGTATTTGCTTTTTTTCAAATATTCCTTAATTTACTTTTTATTTTTGACGTTGTGAACTGAATAGCGGTCTGGAAAAATGAGAATTTGAAAAATAAACACTGAGTGTAATACCGTCGTCTTTTCTCAACAATAAAGATCATTTAAAAGAAGACATACATGTCAACCATAATCAGATTGCACTCCCTCGGGTTACTCTAGCAATTTCACCCCGACTAAAGGTCAAGCCACGTTGACAGCGATATTTACAAACAAGAATTGTTCTATGCAAAAATCTTGCAATTATCTTAAAAATAAACAATAATATAAATTCTATAATTAGTACCCTATAAAACTTTTAAGAAAAATATATTATGTAGTGTACTTAAAAAGGTTTGCTAGCATCTTTTTTACGCAACACACGACAAAAATAATGCTTTACCAAACAAAAAGTTAAATGAAAGCAATTCTCCCTGCATGCTTAACTAGAAAACTTTGCTGTTTAAGTTGCCAGTGAGGGATAGTAAAAGTTTGGATGCAGGAAACATCAAATGCATCAGGTTTCCTCCCGGCTGGAGTTCTAATGGCGCTAGCCATCATTACTGGGAGTAAACATGGCAGTTTACTTTCAACTAACTCAGCAGAATTTTACATTACAAAGGAATGAATATTTACATATTATAGGTAGCTTATTGTATGCAGAAGGCTTGTAAAGCGTTTATCTAACAATGGTGTGAGTGATAATTAAAATGGAATATATAATGTTAATCTTTACAACTCATAAAGAGTGCTTGGAGCCACTTTCTTCATCTAGAACCTGGCTTAGCTAACTTTACTAGCTTCTTAGAAGGCGTGATGGCCTTAATTTGATTGTTTTTGAACTTTTATTTAAATTTCATTTTTACAAATATGCATCATAGCATCCCAATAGTTTATAGTCAATCGTGAATTATTTTTATAACTTCCAAGAAGTCCAATTGGTTGTAGATTTCTTTCTACTTCTCATAAAACTTGAACGATCGATTCGACCTGTTATCATTTTTACATCAGCTGCGGAACGGTAAGAAAAGTGAGATTGCAAAATAATGCCTTTCTTCTCGTGGATGGTATAACAGCGATAGGTACTAAATCATTTTTACATCCCTGCTAAGCCCGAGCTGTGGCCTATATGCCGATGTCTTCAGAAATATAATGATAAATCGCCCCGCTTTTGTTATTACCCAGAGAATGTTCCAAACTTTATGGATTTTCGACACTATTCCAAAATCCTTTGGGGATTACCGGTTTTCATTGTCCTGTCTTTTATCCATTTCAGGTTCATTTACAATTCAGAGTAAACCAGTTTCTAGTTACAAATCTAGACAGCACATCGCATTTTGAATATTAAAAATAAACAATAGAAACAAAAGTGCAATTACGCAAGATTATGTTTTGCTGAAAACAAAGAAAAATGTTGACTAAGAAAGTAATCCCTTCGTTTGTGTAAGTAAAACGGAACAGGTAGCTGGGGACTTAAGTAAGGTAACTGAGAGCACTACGTAAAGGAAAATACTAAAAGGAAAGGATGAAAATAAGGAGACAATAAGAAAAAACAAAAGGATACAATATACATTGTTGGCACCGGGCGTCGATTATCATTGAGACTTTGAATGAGTTTTTCTAACGACATCCTAAGTGTCGATTGTGCCTCTACACTGAAATAATCTGCCAAATCTGTCTGTCTGTTGTGAACTTTAAAGAGCAATTCAATATTTCATGCAGGTGTAATAAACCACTGCTGCTGAAAACAATTAAAATTTGATTTGAGAATTGTTATTCGGGATTTCCTGACTTTATCCAATTGATAAGAATGTATAAAAAGGTAAAGTAAGGTAGGCCTACCTTATTTTACTTTTACAAAAGATAAAAACGTAAAATTACTTTATATTGTACTACTTAATTACCTTGTAACTGTTTACGTCGGATATAGGTACGTTACGTCTAGTCTTATAAGGATTGAAAAATCATTGTTCGTTTTACCCATGCCACAAATTATAAAAAAAAGTCACATAATTCCAAGAAATAAAATCAAACCAAAAAAATGCATCAATATACATAAGTATATAAGAAGAACTTATTCTTCTGCTTCCAATAAATTTGAAAACAGTAAAAGTAGATAGGTTATTAAGGTAATAAACTGTCAAGACTCTACAGTACTAGTAACCAGAGCACAATACAGTAGAAATGCAAGAGTCATCGTAGATCCAGCAAACAAAACCGCGAAGAAACTTCAGTGAGCTATAATAGCGCTCTCAGTATTCGTCCCAGAAGGCGTTCGACTAAAAACTCATTATTAGCTTTCAGAAACGGACGGCATGGGCGAGACCCGACTCGTTATTACGTTATCGGGACACAATGCTCGTTTGTAAATGGTAATGAACGAACTCGTTGTACGCTCTCCAACTAGTCAATGCTATCAGCCGGGTTATTGCCAAAAATTGCTTTTTATTATGTCTAAAGTAGTTTGGAAGAGAGGAAAGTTGCAGATTTTATTAGATTGTTTATATGTGCTTCTTTTGTAGGCTATCGATTTCGATGCTATAGTTAAAAGTGTATTCAGTTTTTTTACAGTAACATTTTTTTAGGTAGTCTACTTTCCAGGAAAGATTCGTTTTCGCATTATTACCGAAACAAAAAAGCACATAATTTCCTATTATCTTCTTAGTAAGGTCTTAGGCTTGTGGTTTCTAAAACGATTTTCTTTATTTTCAGCTCGGAGAAATTTTGCTATGAGCTGAAAATATTTGTGCCGGCTCCATTATGTTACACGTTTGAACGCACCCTCGACAAGTTACAGTCTAGTTAAGGCAACTTTTTTTCTTTACAGAAGTAATAACATTTCCTAGAAGTAATAACACTAGGTATGGTTTCAGGCTTTAGCTCTAGCTTTGCTCGAGGGCCACGAGCTTTACCTCCAGCCGAACAAATGACCTGAAGCCATTCCTAACTTATTTAATAGCAGCAGGATTAACAGGAACTCTACGAAAAAGGCATTCACAATTGCTCCAATACCTACTGATTCTCGAAACTATTGCACAAGTCCATCACAACCAACGAACAAGAAAAAAATATGCAATCGCTTTCTCTGAAAAAGATGACGAAAAGTGAAATCAAAATCACATCAAAGTACACATCTAGTACACTATACAGACAATAGTTGTACGAATCAATTCAGCTATTAAAAACTCATTATAGCGAAATATGTCGCGAATTCTAATGTATCGCTGAGATTTGCATACAATGCGCGCGGCGTACTACAAACAGATGTGGCACTGAGTCACCGACGTGACGTGTAATCATTCTTTATTTGATACGTGCGAAACTGTGAGGTCTCATTGTCTGATGCCGGGTGGCGTAATGGAGTTACTTTATAGGAAATTGTGAAAGATTGACTCTTGTAAGTTATTGTTGGTTTACTTTCTTTGATCTGTCTTGTGTTACTAAATTGGAGGTATCAAGATTTGCCCTAATTGAGAGGTTTCTTAGCGAAGGTTTATATGTTCAAATAGGCATTTTTTTTTCTTCGTATTTTCTTTGTACCCGACTTCCAGAAAGGTTTTAAAGGAGATACCCAGTTTTGGGCCCAGCCGTTACACGAATCAGATATGAACCAAAAAAATCTACTATTTCGCTTAATTAACCCATTTAAATCTTAGCCTCAATTACAATGGCCAAGTGTAGAAAAACAATGGCCAAGTGTAAAAATTAAACAACTTTTGTAAACCGTTACAGCACTTATATAATTAAAAAATGCTCCATTATTTTAGTTGACTGCCTCGTTGGTCTAGTGGTCGCTAAGCGCGACTGCTGAGAACGCGGTCCTGAGTTCGAATCCCGGGTTGGGCAAAGTGTTACTGGGTTTTTCCATTAGGTAATTCTCAGTGGTAGCACGGAGTCTGAATTTGTGCCCGGTTGATGGCAATAGGCTCGCCACCTATTACATTAGGACTTAAAAACAACTGGCGAAATGTGGGTGTACTATATGTGCATCTCTGCCTACTCCTTCGGGGAATATAAGCGTTATGTTATGTTTATTTTAGTATAATTGTTTTTTAGATACTTAAATCATTGTATAATGAAAAAAATCTGGAATCTAATTACTTTTTAACGTAATCACCATTAAAGGAAATAAATAATCGATTGCAACATCAGACTCAACCTGGATGTTAAGAGGAAGAATAAAATCCAGGCATATTAGTAATAGGATATACGTTTATATATTATTTGACAGCTCTTTAAGTGGAAGGGATGCTATAATCCAATATTACTGCACCTTTATCGTTGGCAAAAGAACAGTTGGGTGCTGTGCTCATACCATGAGCATAATATGGTATCTTGGTTGGGCACGACACCAGGGTAGTCAATTACCTCCTGCACAATTCCTAGATACTGTATTATTATATTATGATAATCCTAACGAAGAAGGTGATTAATAAAACCCTACGTCAATGATACGGTTTTTTATTTTAATAAACCTATTTTTGCAATCTGATGCTATCTCAAATTACCAGTTTACTGTAATTTGAGATAGCATAAATTCCCTAGTAGTAAATAGAATGTTAAAAATGCAAGCAATTAGTGATGTAAGTGGGCCTTATCTAACAAACATAGTTTTCAGCAATTTACTGAAAAGTAAAATTGATCTGTATTCACCGCTTTTTATGTAAGTACCTAAACCTCATCATTATAGGTTGCAGGCGCCACAGCTCCTGGTATAAGTGTTCTGTGCTACAGGTCGACGCATGTGCGTTCCATATTTACGTAAAAAATAACCTAAAAAATACTTTTATTATTTAAATATCGCGGTGGCAGAGCCATTGACTGCTGTGCAGCATGTAGCGGGTTCGATTCCCGCACGGAACAAATATTTGGATGATCAAATGTAACTGTAGGGCATTTACAAAAATAAAATAACCTAACATTTAAACATAGATTTTACCAATTTGGCCATTGCTGGGAAACGTGAAAATTGGGCTCGTGAAATCTTCCTAAGGCCTCTTATACATAGCAAAATTCCAGCCCTGTAACGCTAGGCCCAAGTTTCTATGGAGTTTGGGTTTCTCCTTTGATACTCAAATGTTTAGCCATTTTGATCATTCTTCTTTTCTTTAAATGAAAGATTATAGTTGATCTACCTAGATTTCAGAGTCGTCCTTTTGGTACCATCAAATGTCTATTACAGTTAACCTATCGGTATACATTTAATTACTTATCGACTCTAGGTATATCTTTAGCCATCTCTGTGTAAATTTGATGAAAATGTGGCGAAGACACTATTTTTCTTTTCCAGTGGACACGGTACCTACTATGGAAATCATGTGCTACCTTTTAAATTCTCTACTACAATGTTTGTCATACTCATGGGTATAAATATTAGTATCAGCAACCTTCCGACTTCCTACCCGTATATTCCCACCATTCAACCCGTTCGTTTTTTACGAGGCCTTCATCGGAAGGCCGGCTACCTTGGAGGGTTGCTTCCACAGGAGCGTGCCGTACGGCCGATAAGCCGCCGGATGCCGTGTCCGGACTGGGACAACACTATCGATAAAGGATTGTTTATATTGCATGTGTTATAAATATCCTGGTAGGCTGGTTGTGGTGGTTTGTGGTTCTGTATGTATTTTTGATTGTTTTTTTTACAAGTTTATTGTGATGTTCGGCGTTATTGGTGTGCTTATTGTCAACACTTTTTTACTAGTGTTGTGGTTCTACTACTAGGTGTATCTTTATTTTATACCTACCAAAGGATACCAGTTCAATGCAATAGGGACCAACTTATTTGTCACATGACACCCAAAAAATACATATAAATATTAAATCATTCTATCACACAGCGTTCGTCTCCGTATTCTCATAAGACTTTTATAGGTACTATTGCCCTTATTGGATCTTTTTAAACAACGGTGTTAACAAAATCTAGGTGATTGAGATCCTTCTAAAATAAAAAATTACAAACAAAAATGCATATCTTATTAAAAATGTAACATTTAAAAAAAATATTTATGTACCACGGGCCCCTAAATACCTATCGACATTAAGTTCTAATGAACAGACTACACAGAAGATCCTGTCAATAAATAAATGGTTACAAAGCAGGGTTCCGTATATACCTACGTCACACGTCAACACGGAACAATGGCCGCTGTAACTCTATGCATGAATGACAGTTTTGTGACGTCACGCCGTTCAGGGAACATGTAATGTACTGCTGATATTGAAGGTTCTGTATGAGGTGTTTGATCTGTTGACAGAACATGATAATTGTTTTGAAGGTGTTTCGCTTTAAGATATGTTTATGATACTTCTAAGAGAGGTGGCCACGTACATAAGTAACTACGCAGATTGGTACAAGGATAAGTTAAGCGGCACTTGCTCCGGCAAATCCTTGGTTGGGTGACCAAGATTAAGGTCAAGAGAATAAAACATTAGTTAAGTATTTTATAAACCGCACCGCAAATTGTTTAGTTCATCATCACCATCAGCCGGACGACGTCCACTGTTGAACAAAGCCCCCCCCCCCCCCCCGCCTCAGAACGCCACAATGAACGACAGCTTATTGTCTTTATTATTTAATTATAAATTTTCAAAATTACTTTCAAGACAACTGATCTGTTTGTTTTTTATCGAACTTAGGAAATAGCACGGGAACTGATAATTCAGCCGAAACCGTTTAAAGATAGGAGGCGCTTAGGTCTTGAGTTTAGTAAGCTCGTTTAGTAAATCTCTGTTTGAGGTGGCTACCCAAATCTGGTAGGGTTGTAAAACTGATACCGATAACCGTCTTTATTTAGGCTTGGTAGCTGTGCAGTAATGTTGCTTAGATATTATACGTATAAAACAAGAGTAGGTACAATAAATGTAGAACAAACTGTTTATTTAGTCATCTTCTTGTTACGTCGAATTAATACTGGCAAGTAAGAATTCTAAGATATTAATTAAGAACGGCAATTTGGGTGAGCTTTTAAATTAAGAAAGATTTTTTATGTAACAATATTTTATTCTAGCTGCGCCCCGCGGTGTTACCCTCTACATTTTTTCGGGAGAAAAAGCCTATGTGTTAATCAAGGGTGTCAGCTACCTCCATATGAAATTTCATTAAAATCCAGTGAGTAGCTTTTACGTGCAAGAGTAAAACATCCATCCATACTTAAAAGCTTCCGCGTTTATAACATTAGTAGGGATTACATGTACCTATAAGATAATTCCTATATTCCACGTCCCAATAGCCACTAGTGCATCAATATTATGCCTTATTCATCCCTCGGAAGATTGTCTCACATACCCGTTTGTCCAATCAAAACGAATCGCCAATTCGGTCAGAAAAGGGCCCTATTATGGCTCCTATTTGAACGATGACTCGCCACTGGCAAGCCGGCCTGATAAAAGTATTGGCGCTGGCCAGAAAATAGCACTTAAGATTTAAATGAAATATTTTTTACACTGTGGAAAGATTTTGAATAAGCGTTTGAATTGAGAACGAATGAGTAATTCGAATTGTATGGAATTTAATACTTGTGTTTTTTTAATCATATGTTTTTAAATAGTATAGACAAGACACTACCTTATTAAAAATCAGAAAGCATTGCAGCTTTAATAATATTTTAGTGCTACTAACTACATTATTCATTTAAAAGTGCTGAAAATACTGTTGAAAGACCGACGAAGTTCCAGCATTACATTGAAACTTCACATAATTTAGCGCATTACCAATTACGAACTTTGTGTCATACACAAAAAAGTTAGCGAGATTAACTTATTTAATTATATTTTATGCAATAATATGTTTTTTATACAGTAAAGTGCCATTAAACTTTAGAAGTATTCCAGTATCGTAGCAAATGGAAATCCGTGGTCTCTGCCTACCCCTCAGGGAAACAGACGTGACTTTATGTATCTAAACTTTAGAAGAAAATATTAGATACAAAAAATATAATTGATAAATTAAAAAACACGAAAGACGAACCAAAAAGTAATACACAAGTTCCATCGCAGTCTCGGGACCTCTTAGATAAAACAGTGTTCCACAAAACGGTCCATACATACATACATGCATACTTACACACGTACATACATGAGCCCTGAAAACATTACACTCCTTTTGGGCAGTCTTGTAATACAAGTTTTTGGCCAACTTAATAGTAGACCGGCTAATTTAGAACCTAATTTCTAAAGTCGTAAAAGCTGCTGGATCCCTAGTTCAGTTTCAAACTCAACAATTACTTCCCTGGAACAGTAAACAGAGATTATAATCTCCCGAATTGAAATAATTACATCAATTTATAACGCACTACGTCGGCAGATGTGGTAATGTTGGAATTCACAATAATTGTTGTATCATAGTTATTATTGTTAATTAATGTTCTGTTAGCGCATACTTTTTAAAATTAATTATAGAATGTGTCTGGGAAGGTCATGTGTAAAGGTTAATTAATAGACAATTGTTTGGAGTTACTCAAGAAGCCACTAGTTTTAGACTCATCCCACATTGCAAATGATCGTTGTTGCACATCATATGTGACTCAATATACCTAACATAATATCATGCCTGTATTCCCGGAAGGGTAGGCAGAATTGCACATGTAGTTCTACATTTCGCCGGTTGTATGGACCTAATTTAATAGGGGGGCAAGCCTATTGCCATCAGACGAGCACAAAGCTAAACTCTATGTAGGCACTGAGAGTTACCGAATGGAAAATTTCAGTAACACTTTGCCCAACACAGGTTCGAATCTAGGACCTCATGCTCAGCAGTCGATGTACCTAAGGACCATAAGGAGTACCTTAATAAGTAAGTACCAATGTTAAGCCTTTGGTCCAGCGTTTGATATTTCTATAGTCGTTCACCGTGCTATCGGAATATAAGTGTGAAGAAGTAGAGAGTCCACGTGTGTTTGCGCACCCAATTGTGGATTTTAATAGCTCCTGCTGATTTGGCAGTTATGGTAGAGATTGGTCCCATGACCGAAGTTCGATAAGGACCATAAAATTATTAAATAATTTCCAAAAAGGAATTAAAATAACATTACCTAAATTAAAACCTCCTGCGTTATAAAAAGACAATCTTGTCGCAAAGAAAAAAGATAAAAGCATTACAATGTTGCCAGCCAGTTCTGTAAAATTTGTTAGGTAATTACTTCAAACGAGGCTGTAGATCTTGCTAATTTAATTTGAGATGGGACCCACAATGCGTTAGTAATGAGATGAGGTGATTGGCCCGCGGCTTACTGAAATTGTTTGAGCTCAGCCTTACATTGAATTTGTTTGTTTCGTGTAGCCTCCTCTACGAATATGCTAGCCTGGTACTTTGGTGTCAAACGCAGTAACATTAATGAAGCCTCTTTTTCTCTCTTTTTTTACATTGTTTTTTTTTTTTTTAAGAGACCGTCGCCCGACACTAGGAATTTCTCCTGTGTCGTGGGTGCGTTTCACAAACACGGAATATCACATACACAAACACTTTTATAATTATATTACAATAATTATTTTATTGTTAAGCTATTTATCTTCTTCTTCTTTCTATATAAATAAAAATAAATGTTTGTATGTTTGTTCTCTACGCGCTCCTGACCCATTGATCAGATTGTAATAAAATTTTGGTACGATCTTTTGAGGACGCCCGAGAGGGATTCTGGCGCATCAAATCTAAAATATACTTTATCAAAAATTCACGCGGACGAAGTCACGTGCATCAGCTAGTTATAAAAAGCAAAATTTCTGATTAGCAATTTTTTTACTGATAGCCTATTAAGGACTTAGTAAGGATTTGACAAAAACATAGACATTTTTAAATTCGCTTAGTAGAAAATATCCATTTAGTCTGCTAGAATACTGGTAGACCTTTCAAATCTTTTACGAGGACAATCGGCTTATATCGTCTAAACCTGAAACTGTTTGTTCTTCTTATTTGTCTGTGTGTGCTTGTAAGCTTTAGAAACTGTGTATAGGATTGTATTCGCTTGTATAGTCTTTGGAAATTGCATGAATTACTCGATAAGTGCAGTGGAATGCCTCGTTGGTCTAGTGGTTGCTAAGCGCGACTGCTGAGCACGAGGGGCCCGGGGTTCCAATCTCCGTCGGGCAAAGTGTTACTGGGTTTTACTGGTAATTCTCAGTAGCAGCACGGAGTCTGGATTTGTGCCCGGTTGATGGCAATAGGCTCGCCCCCTATTACATTGGGACCTAAAAACATAGCTGGCGTAATGTAGGTGTACTGTATGTGCACCTCTGCCTACCCCTTCGAGGAATACAGGCGTGATGTTATGTTATGTTTATATGCAGTGGCTGAGTATTTGGATTGCTGATATACAAGTTACAGGTTCGCTTACCTGCTTAAGTACGCACCAACTATAACACGTATTAAAGAGTGAGGAGGCACACTTTCGAAAAATAACATTAATTTTAAATCAAAATTATGACCGACATTATTCGATCCGCCAAATTAATCATGCACTAACTAAGCTAGGAGCAAGTTTAAACTTAGTAGTATAAACTCTGAAACCAATTAAGCTGTTAGTTACGTTGTAACTAGGTATTAAGTAATATTGGCTGGCGTCTACTACGCAAATAGTTAAACAGTCGAGACAAATCTCATTAATACTTCTATGTATTAGACTTATTAGGTACATATAGGTTGTTGGATAAAATAGTTTGATCAACTTATATTATCGCGCTTACTCCTAGACATTGAAAGCTGCAGTCTAAGTAAGTCTGTGTAGTCATAAGGCAAACCTCCATAAACGTTGGAAACATACCTGAAAACAAAAGAAATGAAATATTAATACACATTACTATATTAGGTCTTTTAATTCATTGAATGAGATAGATGAACATTTTATTTACTATAGTCAACACACAAACAAAAGAATGAATAAAGAAATTGAATGCCCATGATTTTGTACAAGAAGGATGACTTTCGTAGGTTTTACGAATGAACATCCAGTCTCAATGATCTTGGTCAGAACAATGTCATCTGTATGAAAATAACGATAAGGCACAAAACTAGGAAAATTTTCCTACTCACTAGAACATTTTCCTTCACATAAAGTTACGGTAAACTAAATTCATTAACCTAAGCCTAGGATTCATTTAGGCCTAGCCGAACGAATGAACAAAACAGTGTTATTAGAAGGAACGCTTAATTAGATTAGGACAGTGAATAGGATAATTAGCAAATTATTAGGTAGAAGCTTTTAGTGCTACCTAAGTGTTAATTCATCATAAACCAGAAGACGTCCACTGTTGAAAAGCACCCCCCCCCCCCTTAGAACGCCACCATGTCTAATCTGTCGTTAGATTGCTAATTGCATCCACCAGTTGCCTGCAATTCTGACGACATCGTCGGTCCACCTGACGGGAGGCCTGCCAACGCTGCGTCTACCGGTTCGTGGTAAGTTAAAGTTAATTTATAACCTACCTAATGTTGTCCTAATCTAGATGTACCTAATCTCCAACAAAATACAGACAGATTGTCCTGCTGGGTTGTCTGTTACGCCGATTTTTTATGATTTTTTATACTGTAAAGTTTCACACTTTTTACATCACTGATAGAGGCAATTATTTGTAATGTGCACTGTGCAATAAATCTCTTCTTTGCGTAGAGTCTAAAGCTACTGTACTAACGAAAATGAGAGATTTTATGTACCTATGAGCTTGTATTGCACCTATTAACCATAAGGGAAAGTTTTATAAAATTAATAAAGGAAGGTTTAACATGGGTAAAATCTTTAAAAAAATAATAATAATACTAGCTGCGCCCCGTGATGTTACCCGCTACATTTTTTAGGATAAAAAGTATGTGCCTATGTATTAATAGAGAGTGTCAGCTACCTCCATATGAAATTTATTCAGTAGTTTTTACGTGAAAGAGTACCTAACAAACATCCATCCATACTTACAAACTTTCGCGTTTAATTAGTAGGGATTGCTTCAAATAATTTAGGGTTTCATTAAATTTTAAATTAAACTATCGGAAATAACTTGACAAACTCAAGCTTCTCCCGAGGTATTCCACTACAAACTTAGATAATATTATTAGGAGACGGTCAGAGAAACTGAGTAGTTATTATTCAACGGACAAACAGCAAACAAGCCAGTAAAGCCAGCGGCTGAGAACTATCTGAAATTAACATTAATTGATATAGTGGCCCGCCGACCTTTATTTATGGACCCCAATAAATTGGCGGGAACGGACACCGCAGAGATTTTCTCCTGTACCGCAACTAAGATGGTTCCTGACTAATTCTGGTATATAGTTTGAGTATTTTGGTAGGTGTCTCTTAAATGGCCAGTGTTATTTAAGTTGCGCGTGACTAAGAAGGTCGGTGTCAGAGTCTTTATTGAGATAAAGATACTAAGGTAACCTACTTAATCAAGGAAGTCTTGCTAAAGGAAATGTAGTTGAAAGGGCTACCGGTGGATATTAACGGCAAGTTGTAGTTTCTTGTGGCATTCTAAGGGGAAGGCCGTTGTTTAACAGTGGACGTCTTCCGGCTGATGATGATGATGAAATTGAGTATAATAAAAAATAGGTACATATTACCTATCTTAGTTTGCAATTCTAATATAACGCACAACCTACATGAACATATATATAGTTGAGACTTCAAATGGGTATCGGCTATGTTAAAAACTTCCTAATATTCCTTAAATAAATAAATGTAAAAAATATGCGAATTACTGGCTCAAGTGTTTTTCCTGATGCAATTTAAAAACACTTAAGCGTAGACTCAAAAATACTCCTGTATCATAGCAGAACGAGTACGAGTACCTGTTCATATAAATATCAGGAATACCAGTTCCAAATAAAGAAGAAAGCTCGTACGTGTGAGACCACTAGAACAGCCCCTCCGCTTCCCATAACCGACACTAGAAGTAGTATTCCTGTTCCTCCTTTATTGCTTCTATTATCACCTCCCATTTCACTTCGGGTTCCTACACGTTGAACGTGAGAATATCTCGACCAACTGCGAGAAAATCCGCAGCTGACGTTGTTTTTGCTTTATCCAAGGTACGTTACATCTTACGACATGTGTAGTACAAAAACCGAGTTCTTCTTTCAAGTAACCTTAGGCTTCGTGCGATCAGTCTTAAGTTCTCTATTATAAAATTTGTCTGGAAAAAAGTGTTTTGCAAATAACAGTATAAGTACGTGTTCGGACTCTAATATTGATCATGCTCGGAAATATTCCAAGGAGTACAAGTACCTTGGAACGACACAATTTAATTCCCCCATCCCTAATCAATCATGGAGCGGTCAGACGTGTACGGCTTAGTGCTAACGTTATATATGGTACATATTTCTCTATTACGCACGAAGAGTTGTGAGCCAACTAATATTACCCATATAGGTTCTGCTAAGAAGTTGAATGACCTTGGTAATCATGTTATTTACGGCGTTATACTCGCGTCAATTTTCGGGAATGCCCGACTTGTTTCTAACGCAAACGGAGCCTATATTCATGAGCAGGTGACGCGGCAGGGTCGCGAGCTAAACTCCTTAATAATCGTACGTTATTGTGAAACGTATGTTTCAATTTCTATAATTTTACCGTCCACTTTTCGTAACGAGCCAAAAAGTTAAACACGTTAAAAATCAAAACAAATAACTAGCAGCTTTGTTTATAAGTTTACTATAGTTAATCGGCCTTGCTGAAGGCCTTTATTAGGTCTAAAAGTTGGTTAAGTAATGTCTCCTCACCTATAACCTAGTCTTATCTACGAGAGAATAAGTCGAAAAAGGAAACCCCAAAAGAATTTAAAAAAGGATACTAGAGATGTACGCATTTGAAGTTCTAGAAGATACGTTATATTTACCAAAACTGAACTATTTCAGTATTAAGATGTTTATGATAGTGTTGCAACATTATACGTTGATACACAACACCGTATAAGCAATGGTTTGACCGAAGCACAAAGATCGAGTGTCATAATGCTCGTTATGTTTACGTTGGGTCGAAACATTGCACCTTATGCAACCGAGTACATTCCTTCGCGATGAACAAATTCATTCTAGGAAATGTCTCGAATAAACAGTTGGGTTGTTAAGAATGGCATAAATCAAACATTTTGTTTTAAAATTTTGAATGTCCTATTTGATAAAGTAGGTCGATAACAAGAGAACGTTGTAAGTTCAAAAGACAAGGTAGTTAAGTTTGACATAAGATACATTAGTGTAGAGATTGATAATTCAATAAGGTTCATACCGGTGTTGACCACCAAAGGTGCACCTAGTAAGGTATCGCCAATGCGCGTTTTGTGGATACTCTCTCAGTTTTGAGCAGTCTTTACCAAGTACAGCTTCTGTCCTCAGAATTCCAATAAACTAGGTAAAACTGTGTAATATACAGATTATTAAAAAAAGCTCGTATTCAAGTTTCCAATAGCACTTCCATCCAATTAGCCAAGCGATTAATTGCTCCATTAATTGAATCAAACCAACGCGCATATCTTTCCATCGATGATAAAATTGGTGAAACGTGATGTAGGTATTTTTAAAGTTAAGCGATATTTGTATGAATTGTTTTTCATTGTCATTCATAATGATCCTTTTACTATTTGCGGCCATCTTATCTATGATAATATGCCTAGAGTTTCCCACTAGTCTTCCACTGACCAGTTTTGTACACAGAGAGACCGTCGACCTAATCTCCACACCCAGTTACTGGGTAATATTCGAACTACATCAATCCCTTACGCCTAGTCCGAATTCCGTGCTTCTGCATCCCAACAATTGTCAATGATCTATGACGTGTTACAATACTACTCTTCATTTAAGACAAGGAAAGATTTACATTTGATGAACTATGGTCGCCCATCAACAAACCTACCTAAAAAAGCGCAACCCAACTTTATTCGACTGCGGCTTAGTCATGAGCCCCAACAGCCATGTTCCAGACAAAATCCCAAATTATTCAATGGATTCATACAAAAACTGAGAACATAATAAAGTATTAAATTCGGTCCGTGACTCCCAAGCTACTACGAGGGTCAAACTGAAAGTTCTTAGAACTGGCCACTTATAAACAATATAATAAAAAAATAATTCTAAAATTTGAAAATAGAACTCTTTGCCAATATTACTGAGTATATATTTCATAAATTTGTCATTTGTTTTACGATTTGGCGGCAAATTGAAAATTGTCTGTGTCACGTCAACATGAATTTAACACGAGAAAATTTTCGTGCAATGATTTTTTATGACTTTCGATGTCATTTAAGTCAACAAGAAAGTTATGATAGACTACGATTGGCCTTTCACGATGAAGCCCCATCTCGTGCGACAGTTTACAACTGGTTTAATGAGTTTAAACGTGGTCGCACTAATCTCACTGATGATTTACGTGAAGGACGGCCTTCTACGGCGACGACTGAAGATAACATCTGTGTTGTGCGGCGTATGATAGAGACTGACAAAAGAGTGACCTATCAGCAGATTCGGACAAGCTTAGGCATCGGTATGAGTCAAGTGCACAAAATCCTCCACGAACATTTAGCAGTCAGGAAGCTTTGCGCCCGGTGGATACCTCATAATTTGACTGAGGCTCAAAAACTCCATCGTGTGGATTGGTGCCGTAAAATGATTGAAAGATTTAACGGAGGTGACTCAAATGCTGTGTTCGACATACTAACAGGTGACGAAAGCTGGATTTACTGTTATGATCCTGAAACCAAAAGACAATCTGCTCAGTGGGTGTTTCCTTTCGAGAGGTTGCCAACTAAAGTGAAGAGAGATCGAAGTGCGGGAAAAAAAATGGTGGCCTCGTTCTTTGGTAGGATAGGTCATTTCGCAACAATTGTGTTAGAGGATCAAAAAACAGTTTCTGCAGAATGGTACACTACCAATTGTTTGCCACTTGTCTTGGAAAAAGTTCGAGAGAAACGACCTCGCAGTAGGATCCTCCTTCACCACGACAACGCCTCGTCGCACACCGCTAAGCGAACGATCGACTATTTGGCGACATCAAACGTTGAATTACTGGGTCACCCGCCGTATAGCTCCGACCTCGCCCCTTGTGATTTTTATTTATTTCCAAAAATTAAAGAAAAACTTAAAGGAAAGCGGTTTATGAATGCTGAAGAAGCGGTGGCTGCGTATCGCGATGCCATTGAAGAGAACCCTAAAGACGAGTGGGCAAAGTGCTTTTCCCAGTGGTTCCATCGCATGCAGCGGTGTATTGACGTGAATGGACAATATTTTGAAAAGATATAATAAAACTAATAACTGGCTAATGTAATCAGTTTTTGATTTTCTAAGAACTTTCAGTTTGACCCTCGTATTAGTAGTATAACGTAGTAAATAAAACCGTTATGTATGAGCCGTCTGTCTCATCTGCGACATTCCTCAGCAATGATTAGAGACACTTTCAGACGGTTCCCGGAATACGTATCTACATTGGCATTCAGTAAACCGCTTATACTTTTCGCTTAGTAGATTAATGTTTTTGCTAAACCGTTTTAGAATGTAGATGAAATTTCTGCGACATACTTCGATGTATATTGAATACTGCGCTGTTGGTTTGATTTAAACAAAATTATACATAGGTTATGCTATTATATACAGGTAGTTATTTTCTACACCTTGGACTGCTTTTTCACCCGTTAACTTATAAAAATACCCTGGGGGAGGCCTACGTCCAGCAGTGGACTGCAATAGGCTGACGTACTGTGATGTGACTTTTAAAAAATAACAATGTATAAAAACACAATATTGTATATACGTAGGTGTTCAATATTATGTTTTATATTGCCAATCCACTTTCTTCAATACGTGTTATGCCATAAATAATTCGAAAGAAATAAGTCCATTGGCACCACTTGACCTTTGAGTCAGTTACATTCCATCAAAACCCCATAAAAGGACAATCTCACTCAATTAATTGATGCAGTTTAAAACTGTATCATACTCAGAATAAATTGATTGAAACACGACATTTATTATACCTCAGTAAATTTGTCAAGTTGTATATATTATATATAACGTCTGTTCCCTCTGAAGGGCAATCAGAGGTGTGCTTTAACACCACCACTATTTGACAGAAAGCCAACAACAATTCCAAGCGATGCTGCTGATAGTATCCAAAGAAAAGCATCATAATAATACTTTGCCCAAGCTGGACATTGAATTTAAGAACTTGCAATTGGCAGTCACGATTGCTACTACGAGACCAACGATTATTGCTGTAGCCACGATTACTACTACATTATCTACCTATAGGAAAATAGGCTTTAAAGTTCCATCATCATCTGAAAGACGTCCACTGTTGAACCAAGGCCTTCTCCTTAGAATGCTACAATGAACGGCCATTAAGTTTCGCTGAACATGAATTAAAGGAAGTTCATTATGAGACTCTACACAACTTATATAACAATTTAAATATCCTCGTTGCTTCTGAAAGCTCTTAATGCTTTCCACGTGACTTCAACACGTGTTATACAAACAGGATTGTTAAACAATAAATTATTTACGTCAGTTACAGCGTGAAGACGCCAGTGAGGCTTTGTTCAATCATCTTCAATCAAGTTGTCATCGATATTTGTAACATGACTTGCTCCTTTATTATATTGACACATTTTATGGAGCGTTCCGTGTCGGTTGAGTAAAAAAGATGTCACATTGTTACTGTGAAAAGTCCAGCGCAGGTCACACTGAATAAAAAGCTAGCCTCGCTGTTTACTTCATGTGGCTAAACCAGCAAAACAAACTAAACTAAAACAAGCCAAGCCAAACCAAGCCAGTCTTCAGCATCATCATCAGCCGAAAGACATCCACTGTTGCACAAAGGCCTTCCCCTTAAAACGCCAGAAGGAACGACAACTTGCCATTTACATTCACCGGTTGCCCGAAAATAGTCAAACTTAGCTAGTTTAAATTGAATAATTCTCGTCCTCCCGCAAGACTATTGTCATTTGGGTACTTTTTTAAAGTGGTCTGATACTTATTTCCTTACTGAGATATCCAAAAACATTTCCCAACTTGAGCAACGAACCTTCTCAACTTGAAGGCGGTATTCTGTCAGAAATTATGACAAAACTACAATAAACCGCAGACGCGGTTAAAAGGATCACAAACACTTGCAGACAACATAATTATACTTCTTCAAAGTTATCGCTAAGACTGTAATACCCTGTAATAGTATACCAGTTAGTAAGAAAACAGTAAATAATATCCGCGTGTTAATTACTTATATTTTTATTAGCCCGACTGCGGCAGGCACGTGCTGCTAAGAGATTGTTCGTGCAGACCAAATTAGATTTCGCCATCTTGTCTGGACTTAAACGAAGCCCCGGGTAAAATACGATATCTTTGTTGTGTTTATTAGATAACTTGGTTATTACGGGAATATATGACGCGTAATTATAATGTAACATTACCTTTTAATGTGAGTTTCATTTAATTAACTGTTTTGCCACAGGTTATCTGGCGAGGTTTCCATTTTCTTGTTGTTTTTAGGTTCAGTTTTGTGTGAAATAATTCTGATGATCCATTCTATGTGGAGTGGCTAAGATATTTTATGATCAGTATATGGGAGAGGCCTATATGAGGCCAGCAGTGGATTGCAACAGGCTGTTGATGGTGATACGCTGGGTTTCAGGTTCGATTTTTGCATAGGACGAATTGTTTTTTTCTGCCCGAAGATTATTGTCCTGAGTTGGCCTTAGCCATATGTGTTTGTGTATGTAACCTTTCATGTTTGTAAAACGCACCAACAATACAGGAGGAACTTCAAAGGTAGGGTATTTTTTTCTTAAATAATAGCAACATTACATAAATTATTTTTCAAACGTTGTCTCACCTTACCGCTATTATTTTCAGCGACAACAAAGGATGGTCAGAACGGCCCTGAGCCCATATTACTTACAGTTCAAGGGGAGACAATGTCCATACACAACAGTTGGAAAACACCCAAACACCTCATTGTATTCAAGTTGGTGTCAGTGTGCCCACCACTTAATAAATAATTTTAACGGTT
The DNA here is from genome assembly GCA_946251915.1 of Abrostola triplasia. Lineage (NCBI taxonomy): Eukaryota > Metazoa > Arthropoda > Insecta > Lepidoptera > Noctuidae > Abrostola > Abrostola triplasia. The sequence goes on from OX276433.1 coordinate 9,085,097, forward strand.
GAGGAAAAAAGAAAAATATTTTTTTATCTAGGATCCTAACTAGAGCAAGTCGATAAATGAAAAATAGATAGTGATCTTATTGATAAGTTTGCATTTTGCTGCTTTTTGTCGTTAAGGTATGTCAACACGGATTTTTATGTATTTAGTTTATTGGTGACTGCTCTTCACCATTAGATTAAACGCGTAAAATTGATCTGTGGGAACCTCAACGGAGGCTTTCCAACCTTGCAGGAGATATTCATGTCCCTAGCTTCAAGTAGTGGGCAAAATTTCAGGTGCGATCCCTCGTACTCTCAAACCAGCACGTTTGAAGAGAGATCTGGCCTGGATCACTGTTCGGGCATGGTTATTCCATTCTATCTCTTACCCTACGTTTTCCTCTAAGATAGAAAAAGACCCACATACCTCCATTAAAAAAAAATGTAAACATAATATGAATTCACATTATTAAGTCAATAGAAAAACAAACACCAATATCAATAGTTCGACACAAAGCCAAGGTTTCTCGTATATTTAAACTAAAACAGGCTCGATTCAAAACCGCAACAAGATGAACAAATAGAATATCCTCATGTTAATTACAGTGACGACAATACGGCATGGTACGCACGTGGGTGGGGGCTGGACCACATGCTAAGATCTAACGCAAACTCTACGTCATTGTAAAGCTTAGTACACACTGACGGAGGAGTAATTTGTTTTAGAATGAAATAATTGTTGGTTTACGATGACTTGACTTCAATAGAAGCTGTGTACAGACTAATTGGGTATTATATACCTATCTAGGGATGTTTTTAGCTAGTATATGAGTATGTTTTATTGATAAAATAAAGCTGTGTCCAATTGCAAAGTTTGGAAATCTTATTCTGAGAAATGACAAAATGATTCCGCATAAAATATATTATTTAGAGGCCTGTGATAATTCTGCATGTACAAGAACTATTTACAGACTATACTTAAATTAAGTTTTTAATTTTGGCTTGACGTTCCGACCGAGTTGCACCGGTCTAGGTCGCAAGCAGATTGCGGGCGGTGCAACCCGGAGCAACTGCTCATCCCCATGTAGTAATTTAATTTAATTGTAATATAATCATGCACCGCGATAGGTAAGTAAAAGTTAGTATGTGTCAAAGTTGTGAAATGACTAAAAGAGTAATTGCAAAGTACCAATGTGGTGATTTCATACAACATTCGGTTTTTAATAATTGATATCGAGGACTTTACACCGAAATTGTGTGTCATAAAAATATGTCAGTTACATGAGATCATGGTTTACAAGTAATTTGCTTCGTATTTGACTCTAGACTTCTTAAAATGGAGTGTAGTATTGACTTGACGACCTGATTAGCGCAGTGGCTAAGCGATTGGACTGCTGCGCTAAGGGTTGCGGGTTCGATTCTCGCACGGGGCACCGATGTTTGTCCCGAGTCTGGGTGTTTGTGTATGTCATATTTCAAGTTTGTGAAACGCACCCACGACACAGGAGAAAAAAAAAACATCATTCCATTGCAGCTGGTATTATATCAGGGTTGATGTCAATATCTATGGAAATTTTATGTTTACAGCTCCCATACTGTAAGTTCATGTAAGGGTGCTGAGCTCTTTTTTATCATTTTCGATGGTCTTGTTTGTCTTAGAAGCTTAAAATTAGCATTGAGGACCGCCTTGATTAGTTAATATTTTACTACATAGTGCTGTCATAGCATAATGAATGCGTGGGTTACCTTCTAGTACCCGTTCGTACATCATTGTGTCCCTCCCTTTACGAAGTACATAACACTCAGACCATTGTATTGAGAGCGTATGATTCAAAGAGGCCCAAATATGGAACACCCGGAGACCTCAAGGGCACTTAAATAAAAACATGACAGCAAAAAGTTCTGAATAGTTTATTCGTAAACTTTTTGCTGTCTGTCACGGTTAGATGAGCTCTGTACAATTAATTTTGAATCGTTAACTAACTGGCAACGTGTTATGATAATATTTATTTTTTTGTCGTCTATCTTAGTGGTTTTTAATGAGGTTTGCATGCTATTCTCAGCTTAGTATGTTATTAAGAAAACGTGAGAAAGTTACCTACTGAGTGCGAGTTGAGTTTGTGAGCTAACGAAGACATTTAGGAAAGCTGGTAAACATAATTTTGTACTCATTAAATATAGCGACGACCTGATTAGCGCAGTGGCTAAGCGATTGGACTGCTGCGCTAAGGGTTGCTGGTTCGATTCCCACACGGGGCAAAACTTTGTGCGAACGACAGATGTTTGTCCCGAGTCTGGGTGTTAGTGTATGTGATATTTCATGTTTGTGAAACGCACCCACGACACAGGAGAAACTCCTAGTGTGGGGCGACGTTTTTTTTTTAAAAAAAATAGCGTTTTGCTGGTAGGTATTCTGTGAAGCGGTTTACAGAAATAGTTATGCCAGACGAAACTGAACTTATTGAGACAAGAAATAAGACAACAATTCCTAATGCACGTTTCATGGCCTTTCGTAACTATTACCAAACAGATAAATATGTTATAACTTAATAATTTCTAAATAATTCGCAATCCAATTGCAATTTGTATTACACATTGCAGTACAATCGTGTTCCAGATAAAGGAGAAGTTCTCCGATACGACACATGTTCTTAAGCAATTTAATAAGAAATATATCATGATGATAGCTTACCTACTTATCAAACTACATGTTTTTATATTGCACACATATAATTCGCCAGAATAGATAATAATGTTGACACACACGAAATATTACACTTTGAAAATTGCCCTAACTTTTTAGTACCTAAATAAAAACTACTAAAATAAAAAGGACTCAAAAGTTTACTATAGTTTGAAAGAAAACTGATAAAATATGCTATAAAACTTTTTTCATTTTTAAATCTTTAACCTCTATAGTTTAGAAAATATTTAAAATTTTAAATATTTATATTTTGTAGTACGTACGCCAGTGTAGACTAAATTTAAAAAGTTAAATTGGTATTTGGATTCGAACCCGCGGCACTATCCTTAGGAAACCGACCCGTAACCATTGTATCATGAAAACAGCTGTTAACTTACACAGACAATACACTAAAAGTTATATGTAGACAAAAGTTAAAAACCAGTTCAATGAATTCAGGCTGTCATTGACAAAGGCCGAAATTCAATATCTAGGTTAAGGCCGAACTAACACTACTATAGGTACCATTATAAAGCCATAACGTGGGTTTTGTATGTATCATTATGATAATCTATGTATCTGATGAATATATTATTTTTAGATTACACAGAGTAGGTGTATATGAGTTATTATTACAAGTGGCAGTCACTGCCGACTGGCGACTGCCTCGTTGGTGTAGTGGTTGCTAAGCGCGACTGCTGAGCACGAGGTCCTGGGTTCGAATCCCGGGTCGGGCAAAGTGTTATTGGGTTTTTCCATTAGGTACTCGCCCCCTATTGTACGTGGGGGCTCGCCCCCTATTACATTGGGACCTAAAACATAACTGGCGAAATGTGGGTGTACTAAAATGTGCACCTCTGCCTACCCCTTCGGGGAATACAGGCGTGATGTTATGTTATGTTATTACAAGTGTATGGAGTAGATTGGTGACTGCATTAAAATTGTTTTACTTAGGTATTGGTTTACCTAGGTCATATTTAAGATTATTATGTCCTAGTGTTATAGATGTTTTGTTAATTTTCATATGCAATAGCTTATTGAGGCAATAGGCTGGCCGTCCATTACATTGGGACCTATATGTATAACTGACGAAATGTAAATGTACTACACAACTCTGCCTATCCTTGCGGGTGATATAGGCGTGATGTTATGTATGTGGCTCATGTAAGAAAACCGATTGAACACCAGGTAAGTAATACGGAAGACTATTGTAAATGCAATAATGGCATAATATCCGAAACATTTAAAAACTCAAATTCATCGTTGTACTCGTTTTATTTGTCTAGTAAAACTGAAGTGCGCTGTTGTATACCTCTAATTTTTTTAAATTATTTATTTTACTTTAATTAAACGGTGTATACCAATAACATAATTAAAGAACACAAAAATAATTGAAAATAATAATACAATAATAAATAATAGCATTCACGCCTTCTTCTCACAATAATTCAGACATACTGACAAAATCTTCATCCATTCTATCTAACTGTCTACCCCTCAGGGAATACAGGATTCATAAATATCTACATAGTCACACATATAGTACATACACATCATGTCAACACCCCATACCATTCACATTTCACATTAACATTCATAAATTCGAACCATCCTGATATCAACAATGCAGCCGCCATAAGTGCATTTTCTATTATGTGATAATATCTAATACATTCTCATTCCAACCTCGTTTGGTATCGAAACATACATTGTTACTTCATTCACATCACTGATATTATCACCCATTCATAGCTATTCAAATCACCCGTTTGAAATAGCTTAAAACAATTGTTCTTAGGGTTTTTAACTAAACTAAAGGCAAACTTATTTATTGTTCAATCTAGCAATTTTGAATTTTATTTAACAGGTATAAGAGTAGTATTGACAGCAAAAACTTATTTACAAAACCAAGAGTTTACTGCAGTTGTGTTACGTCTTATTACTAATGCAATAGAAATCAAAATAGGATGAACTGGCTGTAAATAACAGCTCCCTAAATTTCTTATTTTATGTAGTGTAGTGATCTCTGTTTGTTCTGATCGTTATTCTTCACAGGTGCTTCCGTCGACTTAATTTTATGGACTTATTAAAATAGAATCGACTATGGTTAGTACGGTAGATATTGTTTGTATAATATTACCTTTTATTTCTTTTAACAATTTACTTTATATGCTAATATGTACTAGCTGCGCCGTGGTGTTACCCGCTATATTCTTTCGGGATAAAAAGTAGCCTACGTGTTAATCTAGGCTGTCTGCTACCTCCATATGATATGAATTTCATTAAAATCCATTCAGTAGTTTTTACGTGAAAGAGTTACAAACATCCATCTATACTTACAAACTTTCGCGTTTATAATATTAGTAGGGATATTACATATTCTTATACTAACGACATTAAAACTATTAAAATGTATACATCTTATTATATACAAATAAAAAGTCGAAAAATTATGGATACGTAGTATTCCTCTTCATCGCTGTCGACTGGTAGGGTGCCCAAAATGACCTATATATCTATATCTATATTTTGGAGTACCCCATTGAGATGTTTGGTAAATTCTCGGTCGTATTGTCTGTATTTCATGAAGATCTACACAGACCTTGTGTAAACAAATCTATTTGTTTTTCGTATGACTAATTGCCACATGAAAGTGGTTTAGAACTTGGTCCACAAAAACTTTCCGCAAGCCGCGGATACTCTCTTTTAAAGGTTTTGTTGCTAGGTACGTGTATTTATTATTAATTTTAATACATTTACGATGTACTCTTATAAGCCACTGTTGTGATAATATCTATAAACAAATAACATTACAATACATTAAGTTAAACAAATGCAAACTATTTCCTCCATCAATTCATAAACCTCCCACACCCTTCCCTCTATCAAATGTTTTATTAAGAATACAATACACATGGTTGCAATAAAATCCACATATGAAAAGCAATATATACCGTGATCACGTACCGCTCTAGTTTTTGCTGTGTGCCTCTCGTCCATATTAATTCGTGTGGCAATGCTATGTGAGAAGTTTGATTCCTCGTTTGTTTTGTATTATATACTAAGTGTTATTATGGATGACTCGTTGGTCTAGTGTTCGCTAAGCGCGACTGCTGAACACGAGGTCCTGGGTTCGAATCCCGGGTCGGGCAAAGTGTTACTGGGATTTTCCATTAGGTTATTCTCAGTGGCGGCACGGAGTCTGGATTTGTGCCCGGTTGATGGCAATAGGCTCGCCCCCTATTACATTGGGACCTAAAAAGATAACTGGCGAAATGTGGGTGTACTATATGTGTACCTCTGCCTACCCCTTCACCTTACACACGCTTGTCGGTTGAGGTTTTGATAAAGATGCATAACTCTCCAAGTCATACACGAATAAATATTCATGATGAGTATAGGTAAGCTAATCAGGAACCATCAATTAGGTACCAACACTACTTTAATTAATCTAGTTATAGATAAAGTTGCTGTCCAATCCAAAATATTGCAAACAACAGATATATCAATATCAGACCAAATGTACGCCTGAAAAGATTTTCTTAACTCGATTTCTGAAGAATGGCAAACTTTAGGGACCAAATCATTGCTCGATCTGACGCGAAACTTAGGACTTAGGATTTTATTGACATACTTTGACGACAAAAACAACGTGTAGGTACCTACGTAGTATAGGAGGTTACGACCAAATGTCTGTGACCTTTAATAATTTATAGTCTTCGCCTTGGCCATAACCTGTAGCAGTGATAGCTGAGTGGTATGACCGTTGAACTGCCAAACCAAAGGTGCCAAGTACAAACCCCTGCACGCACAATTTTCGAATTGCGTATGTACTTATTAGCTGCTAAAAACGGTGAAGGAAAATATGATGAGGAAACCGGCACACCAAAGAGATTTTTCAACGGTGTAAACTTATGTCAGCGCCTGCGGAGGTTTTAACTCTGACACCAGGTTGTTCATCAACCAAACGATAAGAAGATGAAGAAGCTATAACCAATAAATATAGACACTGCATTGGCGCAAGTTGCAGCAATTATTGTTGTACGAGGGTCAAACTGAAAGTTCTTAGAAAATCAAAAACTGATTACATTAGCCAGTTATTAGTTTTATTATATCTTTTCAAAATATTGTCCATTCACGTCAATACACCGCTGCATGCGATGGAACCACTGGGAAAAGCACTTTGCCCACTCGTCTTTAGGGTTCTCTTCAATGGCATCGCGATACGCAGCCACCGCTTCTTCAGCATTCATAAACCGCTTTCCTTTAAGTTTTTCTTTAATTTTTGGAAATAAATAAAAATCACAAGGGGCGAGGTCGGGGCTATACGGCGGGTGACCCAGTAATTCAACGTTTGATGTCGCCAAATAGTCGATCGTTCGCTTAGCGGTGTGCGACGAGGCGTTGTCGTGGTGAAGGAGGATCCTACTGCGAGGTCGTTTCTCTCGAACTTTTTCCAAGACAAGTGGCAAACAATTAGTAGTGTACCATTCTGCAGAAACTGTTTTTTGATCCTCTAACACAATTGTTGCGAAATGACCTATCCTTCCAAAGAACGAGGCCACCATTTTTTTTCCCGCACTTCGATCTCTCTTCACTTTAGTTGGCAACCTCTCGAAAGGAAACACCCACTGAGCAGATTGTCTTTTGGTTTCAGGATCATAACAGTAAATCCAGCTTTCGTCACCTGTTAGTATGTCGAACACAGCATTTGAGTCACCTCCGTTAAATCTTTCAATCATTTTACGGCACCAATCCACACGATGGAGTTTTTGAGCCTCAGTCAAATTATGAGGTATCCACCGGGCGCAAAGCTTCCTGACTGCTAAATGTTCGTGGAGGATTTTGTGCACTTGACTCATACCGAAGCCTAAGCTTGTCCGGATCTGCTGATAGGTCACTCTTTTGTCAGTCTCTATCATACGCCGCACAACACAGATGTTATCTTCAGTCGTCGCCGTAGAAGGCCGTCCGTCACGTAAATCATCAGTGAGATTAGTGCGACCACGTTTAAACTCATTAAACCAGTTGTAAACTGTCGCACGAGATGGGGCTTCATCGTGAAAGGCCAATCGTAGTCTATCATAACTTTCTTGTTGACTTAAATGACATCGAAAGTCATAAAAAATCATTGCACGAAAATTTTCTCGTGTTAAATTCATGTTGACGTGACACAGACAATTTTCAATTTGCCGCCAAATCGTAAAACAAATGACAAATTAATGAAATATATACTCAGTAATATTGGCAAAGAGTTCTATTTTCAAATTTTAGAATTATTTTTTTATTATATTGTTTATAAGTGGCCAGTTCTAAGAACTTTCAGTTTGACCCTCGTAACAAGTATGGAATGGGAACTAATATGTTGGCAAGTTGGTGTTGCAATCAAAAGAAGTTAATCGTTTATTAAAAGAAGAAACAGAAGGGTGCACTCGCGTTTACTACCTATATATACTAACATCATATTTTAATTTATAACTTAAGATTAAAAAATAGTCTGACTGATCTGTGCATGTTAAAAACCGATCAAGTAGTAAAATAAATACATCTACAACATCTGCATCAACCTTATGCCAGCCTCACTTCATAACTTCACGGGGGTAATTGGCAAAGTTAACCATTTAAAGTTTTATTTCAAAGTTCAGAGTTCAGCAGAAATGTTGGTCTACCGCTAGTTTCTAATAGTAACTTCCGTAACTAACTAAACGCCTGCAGTATAACTGGTATTACTGCAGTCTAGATTTTAGTGCATCAAGTTATCTTTTGTTTCAAAAATTCCTTATTAATTATGTTGGTTAGGGGCAACTTCACAACCACTTGTTTTGAAGAACCACCAACGATTTTCGTATTAGGAATCGTTAGTTTTTATCGAAAGCTAATCGCTATTGTACTACTGGCTAACGTCTTAGGTTAAGAGAATTGACCTCTCCAAATAGACCTACTGAAAACTTCAACAGAAGAATATTGTTTACTCATATAACCTTATATAGAAAACCTGTGGCAATAGATAAAATTTGTAAACAGAGAAGTGATAAAAGATTCCCTATATGTTTAAAATGTGATGAGAGTTGATTAACGCATAAAATAGCTAGTATATAAGAAAGGTAACAAAATTAAAGAATCTTAACAAAAGAAAGAGAAAATACGTAAATAAATACAAAAGGAATAACTACTTAGTCAGGCATTCCAGTATATACACGTAAGTATAATCGGCATGTATAGTAAATAATACAAACAGGACTCGTCAGATACTATATTATTAATTGTGGAACATAAACAAATGCGAAGAGCTACATACAATGAGATTGAGTCTTCTCTGCCCACATCAGTCAATTGAAAACAATGAGTGTCTAGTGATCTTAAACGATATTTGCAATTTGTCATTTAGTGTTAAAGAACTCATTAAACCAGGTCAGTTTGTGAGTCAGGTCAAATTCCAGGACATGCCAAATAGGATCCTTGTATCGTACATTAAGTTGGTACTTTAATATGGCAAAACTATTGAACCGATAGTAACGAATCAAGAAAGAGATATAGGCCAATTTTAATCCCAAAAAGATGCCTAATTATCCATGCAAATTAAGTCGGTGGTAGTACTCGTAGATTTGGTTTTGCTGGGCATTTTCCGCACTTAGCCTCTTTTAGTGGGCCATTGTGCGTGATATGGTGGTAGTAGATAATTATGATATCTCAAATATTCAGATGGTGTCTCGTCCTCCCAAGCGAATCCTTTGAAAAGAACATAATACCAAAAAAACAATAGCCTTCTAAAAGCCAAATCTAAGCTGAAAACTCCAGTCTGTTTGTCAAGTTAGCAACGAAGGGATTTGTTGAAACAATGAGTTGATCACAATGCCGGTCAGCAGTTCACAGGAGAATCAGAAAACAAATCACGTATAGTTTCGGCTAGATACAGCCGGCCCACTGGCTCGGAATTACGTGCCTACACAGCTGGGTGGGTCGCCAACTTGTCATGTTTTGAGCTTGTTTACTTTTGTAACTTGTATAAGAAATTTTAATACGAAACTTCGGATGCTTCTGATTGTTTTACAACGTTGGACTTCGGTTGGAAGGTATTCTGCATCATCGGTTGTAGTCATTTTGAATTCTGAACAGTTTATTGTAGACCTTTCTTTAGCGTTGTTAAAAATAGCGAATATATTTTCATCTAATGAGCAAACTACGCAGGAGATATTACTGTGCAAACACAGATGCACCCTCATAGTTCTATGGGACTGTAGTAGACCGGCACGACCAGAAAGAAATCAGGCGCTGGACCAACGGCTTAACGTGCTTCCCCAAGAACAGCCCCTCTGTTCTCTCGGCATGTGGAGACATGTGAAACGGTCACCCATCACAACACTGACCGCGGCGGCTGAACTTCGCAGATCGACTGGTCTGCGCGAAGCCGCGTATCTACGAGTCCCTCAGGATTAAAATAATATTAAGACACGAACAATAAAATTTACATGCGCTAAAACATAATTTCACCAACTCATGTGGAATTCCCTGTTAGCTTAATGAAATAACCGACGACCGAATAATTCGACGACCTGATTAGCGCAGTGGCTAAGTGATTGGACTGCTGCGCTAAGGGTTGCGGGTTCGATTCCCGCACGGGGCAAAACTTTGTGCGATCCACAGATATTTGTCCCGAGTCTGGGTGTTAGTGTATGTGATATTTCATGTTTGTGAAACGCACCCACGACACAGGAGAAATTCCTAGTGTGGGGCGACGTTTTAATAAAAAAAACACAAACACAAAACACAATAACACGGAACTGAATTTAATATCGCGTTAGCTCGTTTTGTGGAAGTTCTTCCACAATTCCAACGTTCATACTAAGCATTCCAGAAAAAATATGTACCTTTCATTTTATTATGAAATTAAGCTGAAAAATGTCGCGATGGCTTTTATACTTACGGGGATTCATTTATAAGTACAACCCGCAAAGTTGCCAGTTTATATCCAAGTTGCCAAGCAAGTAACAAACAGTGACTTCTGTTTTTTTTAATGTCAAATGGCAAGTTGTCGTGCATTGTGGCGTGTTAAGGGGGAGACCTTTGTTCAACAGTGGACGTCTTCCGGCTGATGATGATGATATGTTATTTTCTAAGATAACAAACGACTGATTAAAAATTGACCCCGAGGTTTGCCGCTGACCTTGCTTACACGTAGATACTGGGACGTCACAATCATGATATAAAATAACTAAGCATTTTATTAATCATATTTAGTTTAAAAATGTAATAAATATTCAGTCCCATTAAGTTGCATTAAACTTGGCAATTTGAGTACAATGTTACAAAATGGAAACATAACATCCCGTGGGAAAAGTCTTTAATCGACACAATTACTGTTTCACTGGTACATTTATTGGAACGTTAACATTGACGTCCATAGGGAAGCCTAAATAGGTCGAAAACCATTCATAAAATAAGCGTTTAATAAAAAAGAATCTTGTTTGAAATCTCCGAAATGTGACTGGCTGGTTACGTTAATTATAGGATCTAACTGTCATTGACAGCGAGTGTGGCTGTGTCTTAGTATGCCTTTGCCTGGTATTACAATATTTGGAAGCAGTACATTATTGTATAAATATTTCTTTCAAGGCAGTCAATATTAATTTTTTTTTTTTAAGTTACTTTCCTATGTAGATTCTAAGTATTAGTTCTAAGTTCGATCGTTAATATGCAATATGTGGGAATTAATTTAAAATGTCATTACTTGCCAAACCTTACTCTTAAATGCCTAATGGTAAGTAGTTATTATTGCGACTGTATTGAATCTTTAAGTCTAACGTAGATCCCAGATAGGCGCGTAGTAAGCCATGTACCAATCGCGTTGTCTTATATGGTAACTTTAAGCAGGGAACTTGGAGATAATGTCGCGATGTGGTTAGTGACCCACTTAAGGCCAGCCAACGAGCAACCACAGGCATAATCCTAGTGTTACTGAGCGAGTAATTAAAACAATAACCGTAGTAATTAAGTTTATATGGTTGGAAGTATTAAAAATGTGTTTATTAAAATAATGTGTGTACGGATTTAATTAGTGGTGTAGTTGTTGGTGCCCAGGGACTTTTGAACTGCATAGGTTTTGATTTGAAATATGTCTGAAATATTATGATATTATATACTGACCTGCCAAACTAAGTATCACACATTAAAAAGCGCAATAACTTTTAAGTAAATAATAAGGACCAAAATAAAAAGTTCTACTTCTACTTACGTACGTATGTATAGTTTACTATAGTTTCAAAGACAGCTAGTAAAAATGAGTTTTTAATTTTCTATTTAGAAAAAAAAAATTAAAATAAAATTTTGTGTACCTACCGCTCTTTTCGCAATGTAGACTCATTACAATTATAGATATTTCTAGGACGATATGTAAGTAAGGATTTTAAATAAATATGAACCTAGTGTAGATACTACTTATAATACGTATAAGTAGTCCTACAAATAAAAACAAACATTGAAATGGCTGCAATGCAATTCAACCCATACATAGCGGCTATTTATTCAAAATGCCCGACCAAACATGTTTACAGGCATTATTGCCTTAACCCGGTCACCGTCGGGGTAACCCTAAATTACCAAATAAAGTCACGAACTGTCACTGTTATACTGCGAGTCAGTCACCTTAATCTATAGTTGTTATAGATGACATGAGCACGAATTTCAAATAGATGTTTTTTAATTATCAGACATCCAGACGACGCGGACGGCCTGATTGATGCAGTGGTTAAGCGGTGAGACTGCTGTGCCTTAGGGTTGCGGGTTCGATCCCCGCAAGGGACAAAACTTCGTAAGATCCGCAGATGTTTGTCCCGAGTCTGGTCGTTTGTGTATGTGATGTTTCAAGTTTGTGAAACGCACGCAAGATACAGGAGAAATTTCTACGACGATATATAAAATATTTTTTTAGTCTTACAACCCAGGTAGGATTATTATAAAAAGCTTTACGAGTGAAAATATTAGGAACATTATTACGACTATTCTACATTATTAACTTAAGTGGATGTGTGTACATAAGTACCAACTCCACTCTAAAACAAAATAACTGAAAAGAATCAAATTAGCATAGACAAACTCGGGCCCCCATAAGTGATTTTAAATATTCATCGAATAATCACTATTCAGCGCTCGCAGGGTTATATGGGACCAACAAGGTCTTAACCCATAAAATAACATAACGTTGTGGAACGATACCCTGGACTGAGCAGAAAAAACAAGCTGAACGTCTTGCTACTTCTGCCTAACTAAATGATGATTACTTCAGGTAGGTATATATAGGTAGATATGAAAACTTCCTGATTTATTCACACATGATTTTAATACATTCAGCATATCTTACTTTATACAGAAATAATAAAAACTCTTTTAATAATCTGTCAATGTCAGAATTGTCAGATCGCCTGAATGACACATAGGGACCTGTCATGATGACAGTGTCATCATCACTGAAATAATCTATCTAATCTCATCACATGAATCTATCGACAGTCTACCATCCATTGGTCCTTAACTTACCACTATGATAAACCTCTTACATACAAGCAAAGCGTTGTAAACAATCCTTTTAGATTTAACCGTAAGCGGGCAAGGATCAGGCAAGGTGTCAAAGTCCGCTTAAAAATTAAAATCCTTCACTGTTACAGGGTCACCTACTCGCCCACATCGGTGCACCGTCGTGAATATTGAAATGCCGCCACATGTACTGATATACACGTGGATTTAACTCCTTCCGCGTCCTCATGAATTATTCATGGAACAGTTACACCGACCACATTATAGGGAATATAGGCGCGTGGAATATTTGTGGATTTACAAAAGTGCCGCAGATTGAGGTCGTCGTTTTGTCTATGATTAAAAAAATAGGTTTTTGCTAAATATTCGGTCACTTACCTACCCTAATTTTAAGGGCACTTAACCTAATATATTTGTTACCTTCAAACAGCAATTTCGTAATATGAAAAGCCGCTCCATGTACCCACTTATGTTTAAGACATGTAATAAATAATTATTTTTAATTGTAATTTACACACTATCATTGTACACGTCTTGTACAGGTGAAACTTTATTAAAAGAAATACCAGGCAATTGTTTTTTTAATCTAAGTAATTTGACATATTTGGCGGCAAAATGTAAATTGACAGCTAATATGTCAACTAGCAATGTCCACAGACAGTTTTGGTTTTGTTTTTCTTTATGCGTGAATTTTCTTTTTCTTTCCAGCCATAGACAATTTCGCGGGCAACAAACGAGTGGCCGACGTTCCGGCTGAGAGCGAACCCGTGTTCACTCGCCACCCATATCGGTACATTTCCGCTGTACAACCTTAAGGAAATTGACGTCACACCACACTGTTTACGTGCTTTCATAGAATTATATATCTTTGTTTGCGACGTGGAAAAGAGGAAAGATAAACAAAACGTTGAGAGTTTTTCGCCATCGGATTCCATCATCTATGGTTTTCGGCATAATACGTTCCTATATTATACCATTGTGTAAATCCGAATTTTATATCTATGTTTTATAATTATGTTAAGACGAAAACGAAGGGAGACGACAGCGAGGAAGACCCAGACGGAGGTGGCGGGACGAACTCGACTCGTTTATGCAAGGCTGGTCGCTGGCTGGTCACAGAGAGATTTGGAAAGAGAGCAGGGACGCCTTTGCTCAGCAGTGGGGCATTCCAGGCTAGCAAAAAAAAATTTCGACGAGGAAAAATGTATTTATCAAAAATGTAAAGCATCTCCAATTAAAAGCTGATCTCTTACATTCTAATTACACTTACTCTGACAAGAGGCTTGGTACTTAATAAACTTTTCCATGTTTACAAAAAAACGGTAAAGGCGATCAATAAAAAAATCAAACTGCATTCATAATAAAAACATTCGCGTCAATAGAATCATAACAAACACTGTCTGCGACGATACGCACATAAAATTGATATAGCTACTTTATTTCATATTCACGGAGTTGGCTGCATGCGTCTCAATGTACAGGCGCAGAGAAAAGTGATTTACCACTTATGAATTTTATTCATACGTAATAAATTTGGAGATTTTGATGGTCGGAGTCCCAGAATGGAAAACGATATTTCTCACTTCAGATTCTTCGTTATTCAAGATACTAACTTTTGCCGAACGATATATTTTCGTATCATTTCTGCGGTTATCGAATGTAGTATATTGTGGCTTGTTATAGAAGCTTACGTAAGCTTTTATGGAAATAATTAGGTCCTTATGGAAAGTTATAGAACACGCGGACTTCAAAAAATGTAGTGTATTAGTGTGTATAGGTATGTGTGTAATTACTTTACTAGAATACAATAAGTTCATAAAGGGTTAATTTAATATATTAAAATATACCTATATAAAACGCAATCACCAGAATTGATTTAGCTATAACTTACATTAATGCATAACTTACTATGAACTAAAGATTTTGAATACAAACAGAGCAATGGACAACAAACAAACTCCAATACACAAAACAACAGCTGCAACTGCATCTCATAACATTAAAATGGAAATTACCAATAGTATCACTCAAACAACTATGCATATCACTGCGTAATTTAAGTGCTACGTTTGTAACTAGCGAACCAATCAAATACACGATTAGCAATAGAAACTCCATTGAGATGTTATAAGCGATATCACGAAGCAATCAGTGACAGTGACACCGGCGCGTGCGCACCGCAGTGAAAGCTGAACTAAAATTGTATTGGACCAGTGCTGCGTGATCAAATATTTTGATCACAGCAATGAACAATTGAACATGTATGTAATGATGGATGGGAGTGGAAATATGTGTGGTCTCTACCTACACCGCTTGTCACAATATGCTTGTGTATTATTCTATTATATTTATGTTTATGTGTTTTATGCCGCCTACGACTTCATCTGCGTGAAAATTTTTGTGTAAAAGACACGTATAGCAATTGTGCTACAATGTTCTAATGCTCCATTATTTTGCATATGCAAAAATCTATGATGATCGGTTCAGTGGTTCAGGAGTAAAAAGGTAACAAACAAACAAAGTCCCTTTCGAATTTATAGTATTATAATGAATGAGAAATTCTGAAGGATCCAGAAACGCTGTGACCCTCTTTATATGTATTTTCTCAACCGCCATATAAATAGTTACTCTAGCATCCATTACCAATACAAAATATACCATAATATGCGATACTCCTATTATCGTAAACACAAATGGCAAAGTGGACGATAAAATCACGCTATTACAATAAAAGGTTAGGCAGTATGCGATTGTTATAGAAATGAAACGAGTTCCCGTTAGGAGATTATCAGGGCGAAAAATTCACTTGTTTTTGTTTTCGAGATAAAAAAGCTAACGTCCTATCACTGGCTGGAAAAAAACCTACTCAATTAATGCTATATAGTAAAACCAGTAGAATGTATAATCCATAGATTGCAATAGATCCCCTAGCAAAGCAAGAGTAAAGGCAAGAGTCAGGTGGAATGATAATGTTGCTGTAGTACAAGGAAGACCAAGAGATATAACAGTGATAGCCGAGTGGTATGACCGTTGGACTGCCAAGTCAAAGGTCGCAATTCCATACCTCGGCACGCATCAATGTCTTTTCGACTTCATGTGCGTACTAATTAGTTATCAGTTGAATGAGAATAAAAACTTTGCGAGGAAGAGACTTTGCGACCTGAGAGATTTTTGAACGATGTGTCAGAGGCCTACAGGCGGCTAAAACTCTAATACCTGGTTGTTCATCAACCATACGATGGGAACAAGAAGATGATACGACCCAGAAGAGAGAAAAGAGCAGCGTTTTATGGCAGCAGTGGATTGATTAGGGGTTGCTGATGAAGTAAAAATATATCTATATCTTTGCACGTGATATTCTAGTAAGAACGCTAGTTCTTAATTAAAATCGCAGGTAACTAAAATATTTCTAGTGTATTTTACACCACTATCTCTGATTTCATTACCTTTTATATACTTCATCGTTATCTACGACAGTTATAGTGCTAACAATTTCAGACGATCATAACCACCGATTACCAGTCAAGTCTAGTAGATTATTTTACATTTATTTAAGAAAATAACTAGAATTAGATAATGTTGCAATTTTCTTTTATAACCATCCCGTCTTTACGTAATGGTAATTTTATGTAGATACACTAAATATAATTCCCTTTGTCTTGGAATTCTGTTTAATAAGCGCGGTTGCAACGTAAAACATAGAATAACATCACGCCTATATTCCCTGCAGGGGTAGACAGAGGTGTAAAGTACATCCACATTTCACAGCTAGATATTAGATCCCATCAATCAGACACTAATCAGGACTCCGTGCTGCTACTGAGTAAAACATAATGTTTTTTTTTCATTACCTTTTAATTTTCAGTAACAACAGTACCCAGTAAAATTTTGCCCGAACCAAGATTCGAACCCAGTACTTATGCTCAGCAATCGAGCTTAGAGACCACTAAACCATCGAGTCAGTTGCAATTGCAACATAATTAATAAATTATTCCAGACAATTAAGTCAAGTCCTTTGTGTGAGATCGATGAACGCCATATAATATATCGATTGTCCTATCAACTGTCATTAACGCGATAACAGACTCGATTGCTGATATCTTCACAATGAATGTTAGGTACTATACATAGGTACATATGTGTAGTGCATGCAACTGACGAAGTTACAACCCTATATGTAGCGTTGGAAGGTGACGCAGAAAATTGTACAGATTTTAGATGATAGTTAGCCTAAAACCTCGTGATTTTAAATAAATAAAGTACACCGACCGCGTCAACTAATTTACTAAGACTATTCTGTGACAAACTAGTAGGTTATGTCGTTTTCTAAACATCTAGTTTTTTTTTGTAGCCTATTTTGTTTCCCACTGCTGGGCAAAGGCCTCCCCTTTCTTCCTCCAAACCACTCTATCCTTTGCAATATCTGACCACGTGCGTCCCGCATATTATATCAAGTTAATTCCATATTTTTTAATTAGAAATATTTGTAGTTTAGTCGTTATGAGGTGAACATCGGTTAAATACTAGAGATGTACCTAGTGTACTGGATAAATATGGAAATTCTGATACACGATGTACAGAGTATGTCACAGAAAGTCCCACTTAATAATAACACTAATATTATTAAGGTTAAAGTTTGTGTCTTGCTGTGTTTATTACTTCTTTACGATTAAACGGCTGTACCGATTTTGCTTAAATTTAGCATGGAGGTAGCTGACATATAGGCTACTTATTATCTCGAAGAAATTAAGCGGGTAACAACGCAGGGCGCAGCTAGAAGCAGCTATGTACAAAACCAATTTCAAAATATAATAATATTAGCCTATAACTGTCCCAGCGCAGGGCAAAGGCTTCTTCTCAAACAGACAAGGATACAAAATAAAAAATGCTATTGATTTACAGGCTGTTTGCTATTCCACCGAAAAATAAGAAGTGTCGCTAGGTATTCCGCTATTCTCAAGGTTTTTCATCAAGGTTTTCAACAATCAGGGGCTTTGCAAGCTTGACTCTTGGACTTGTGATGACAAAGACGTTGTACCAATACAAAGGTGACATTGACAAGGAGGGTCCTTATCGTAATATTATCGGACGACAAGATATCACTTTACTACTAACATTGTCAAGGATTAGATACTTATAGTACGCAGTTTAGTAGTTAGGGATTTACCTCTATTAGGTTTTAATTTACCATTACAAGGTATGATGACAGACAAATGAAATATAGATGGCTAGCTGTGCCCCGCGGTGTTATCCGCTACATTTTTTCGGGATAAAAAGTAGCCTATATGTTAAACCAGGGAGTCAGCTACCTCCATATGAAATTTCATTAAAATCCATTCAGTAGTTTTTATGTGAAAGAGTAACAGACATCCATCCATACTTACAAACTTTTGCGTTTATAATATTAGCAGGGAATAGCGTTGTAGTTATTGTAGAGCATCATCATTTCGTTTCAAATTATAGACACAATTGTTTGTCCCGTGCGGGAAACAAACCCGCAAAATCAGGTTGTCAAATTTTGAACTCTCAGTAGAGAGTTCAATCATGCGAAATGTCCCTTAAGTATGACTTTTATCAACAGCCGGAAGACGTCCATTGTGAACAAAGACCTCCCCCTTATGACTTTGATCCCTGCATGACTTTAACACGAGCTAATAATAAACAAGAAACTTGTATTAAAATAAGCAGACTGCATTAAAGAGAAAAGCAATACATTTACACATATTTCATCAATACTTTTTCCGATAAAGTTGCGATTGACTTCACAATAAATCATGACAAGTAATTCTGATTAATGTTATTGCATTTGATACGAATACAATTGTTTTGCTTGGCTCGCCGACCGCAGCCTCGATTATAAATTATAAGAGAGATTCGGAGTTCGTTCACCCCTCGTGTGTACTATGTACAAGTACCTATGTGTTAACAATTGTCAGTGATTACTCCGACACGAGCGACCGACGTATAAGACCGACTTTGCTAGACAGATTTGATAGAGTAAGAATGGATGGATGTGGTATTTTATTTATTTCCACTAACCATTCATACAAACAGATCGGAAAATAGATCTGTTGTAATAAAACATGAAGGCATTTTTTAAAACTGTTGAATTGTGAACTCATATGAAAACATAATCAAATAAAATGGCGCTTTGCCAGATTAAGAGTATATAAATCGATGATTTTCATCTCTATTTTTATAATAAACATAGCGTAAGTAATAAACTACTTAAAAATAGACAGTGCATTCATAAAAAAGTTGTTTTTCTATAAAAAAAACTTCACTAGACATTAAGTATATAATCCTGTATCGTGGGTGCGTTTCACAAACATGGTATATAAGATCCATAAACGCGAAGACTCGGTCAAACAACAGAGAATCACAAAAATGTTTGTCCTGTGCGGGAATCGAACAACCCGCGCAGCAGTCCAATCCCTTAGCTACTGCGCCAATAAGGTCTTCAACGTTTTATTTATGCTTACGCTATATTTGTCAGCAGGAGATAGTCACGTATCTATTATGCCGCGTCCATCAATAAAGTCGTCATAAATGAATGGGCAGGTATCAAGGTGTACCATCTGGCCCATGGCATTGAGGTCCGTGACGAATGTTATAATGTTCTCAGTCGGATACGCTGGTACAATAGGGGGCACGATTTATAGATTACTAACTAGTAAGTACGATTCACGATGCAGCACAATTCATTGGACACTCTTGTCATGTAAAGCTGCTTAGCTATCTAAAGCTAAAGCTAAATTAAAAGAAGTTAATAAAAAATATATATATCACAAGCTTTAGAATCAAAAGTACCATAACATTCTATTGTTACCAAACCTATAGTATGCAAAATTTCATTTCAATCGGATGTCAAAAAATGGTTCTAAATTACATTGCTAGATCTGACCTAAACAAACTCACACATACATCCATAGATACATATATACAAACAAACATTGCAAGTAAAATAAAAGTTTGTAATAATGATCATCCTGAAGTATCAGTCTTCTTTCCTAAGCTTCTTCTTCTTTTCTTTCTTTGTGTCTTCTTTACTGAGCTTACTTTACAAAGCAAAAAGGTTCTGCATAATGTCCTGAATTTGACCAACAGACCCAACAGTTCTCGAAAAAATCTAAGCTACGTTTGCCTTTAGAATAGATACAGGTATACCGAAAAGATAATAAACAAAAGAAAATCCTTCCAGAAGTTTCGAACGTCTTTCTATATTCAAATTGCTTTATGTCACAAACACTCAAGAAAATTGACGCTCCTTCATCGCCTTAGCATTTATCGACAAAAGCAATAAAAATTACACTCCCTATTTTTCGGCACATTGCCTTCACTGTTTTACTAGGTACTTGAAAAACAAAGCTTACAATATTCTTGTAAACACAACACACCGTAAAGTTGGTAAATAAAATGTTTGTGAAACGTTTACCTTTGTTTTATTCTTGGTATCAAATGCTGGGTATTCTGAAGTGGGCTTACCTGTAACAAAATAATTATATTTAATTTATATTGCATGGTTGGACAATGATTTGTTTCGTGATTTTTAATAAACATTACTTTGTAAAACTATTTCATATTTGTTATATTGGAAAATAGTTTTTTCCATGTTCTTTTACTTATTGATTGCGCCTTGCTGAATATCGCACCACATAAGTAACTACAGTGCCCTAAGCACGAATATTTTTGGCTATCGAATAGTTAACGTTATAGAATAGTTTACTCCATACGAATACGCGACGATAGTCCATAATATTCGTGCTAAGGGCACAGGACAATTTCAGCAAAATCTTAAAAAATAAACACTCACTCTTGACAATTTCGAAGCTACTTAAATATTCTAGGCTTAACAAGCCCTTTAATTCCCACTTCCATCAATTCGCGGCGTAGGAGTTACAGCGACACAGGACTAACAGGCAATCACTTAGTAATGGCTACTAGAGAATTAATTGAAGCGCCCGTTTTAGCCAACGCGTTCATTTAATTAATTTGATAGAGCCCGCACTTGCTTTGTTCCCTACAATGGATTGACATTTTCAAGTGAGGTTGGAATCCATTACTGTCAAATTTGAATTAGGAATATTTTCTTTTTTCTACGTACGGGTTTAATGGCTTTCCTATATTTAGTTCTCATCGGCCAGGTGTAATAGTTAGATGTAATCACATCACATGGCAAGTAAACGGGTTAGTGATCGCAAGGCAAGTTTAAAACCTACAAGTAGTACCTATAGGTATAGTATATAGGTGCTGTGTTACTTATAGAAACCGCTACAGATGTCCGTGGGCTCTTGGACGCTGAAGGAAATTCCAGTAGCAGTCTGGAATTAAAAGTATCTATGACATCAAATGCGGGGTATATATGAATATGAAAGTAAAGACATAATCAACTGTGTAACACCTCGATGGACTTTAGATATGAGTTTACAAACGGAACATTATGTACCTCTTATCAACAGATGACGTCAAATCCTTTTTTGCGATCCACCAATCAATATATCGTTACTGGCTATAATCGCTCATATAATGCCGATACAAAAACTATAGAGTACGGCAAAAACAGAGATATGAATACCGTCTGCGGGTCGATGAACCTTTCATTTCATTATCGCGCTTACTTGAGGTAGGGTTGCTGCGTATATTAATTATTATTACTTTTAGTTTTCAATGTGAAATGGGTGTGTTTCCATAAATTAGAAGCACGTCTATTTTTGTCTGTGGGAAAGGTAAAGGTCAATGTATCTGTACCTAGTGTTTAATGATAACATTGCGCAAAACCTAAGTATACCAACTTAGTCAACTAATCTGACTGACCAAATTATATTTGTGAAATATGATCAATGATCCAAAATATACGCTCTATAACCTACAAGAAGATGGTTTAAAAATTTGTATTAAAATAAAATACCTACATTTCAGTTAGAGTGTCAGCATTTTCATTCAATACATTTAAACGTATACCAAAATCAAAGGAATTCAGATTGCAAGGAACCTGTAAATACACCAAGTAACTGTCTCGTCTGTAAACAAAATACGCTGAACCAAGTTACGAGTACGTCTGTAGTAACTTCTGCTAGAGAACTGTCTTTTCTCAAAGTAATCTGAAACTCGAGTCTATTTGTCGCAGTTTGATAAATAGCCGAGCTCCAAGCGAAGCGAGGCGTCACTTTATTTGATAGAACACTGGAATCCATTAGGTTAACATTTTACCTTATTGCTGAAATAGGTACTCCTACTTAAACTTGAGCATCGAATTGAACAGAATATTTTCTTCTAAATAAATGATTTAGCAAAGCACTTAGCCGACTCCACACGTCACCAAAGTGCTGGTTCATTTTTTGGCCAAAGAATCAGCATTGCCGTTCAACAATGGCAATGCTTTTTTGATACTATATAATATTACGTATTGTTGTCAACATTCAGAAATGTTATCTAACTTATAACATTAGAAGGAATTATTGTTTAGTCAAAACATCGATACGGTCAAACAAAACTTGGTTTCGGTTTACTGCCGCAGGCAATGAGCGTATAATATCATGATCGCGATTGTCTAATATGAGACAGTTCGATTTCGAGATCAGAGGCGACGAATAGAAATCATTTAGAATGAAAAATATATAGGCTCCATCACCATACAGACATGTATCGTTCTATTCGTCAGGTATTTTTCACAAGTCTAGGAGCCAGATAAAAAGTGTTTTGGATGTTTGCTTAACGGTATTCTCAACAGCTGGCTAAGATTTTGATTTACCTTTCGGGAGTACAGGCAGTAGACATGTAAATATTATAATACATATTAATGAGAGGTGGTTATATTTAAATACAATGCTACTAGTCAACCCTATGCGTCTCCGCCGGCGCACTCATTAACATGTACACAGCCGTCGCCTGAAGGCATACACTCGAAATGTATGTATTTGTATATTAAATATATGTATTAAAATAGTGCTAAATGTACATCGCCGAATACCGTACTAGACAGTGCAGTTTTAACTCACAGTAATAGGAAGCATGTATAGCAAATTACTGCCTCAAAAATGACTATGAATCGGGTCCCAATAGGTACTTGGATGCATGATGGTGGATCAAAAAGGTGACAGATTTTTCCTGCTAGTAAGGCGATAAAGAAAAGGTGATAGGGACAATGCATCTATATGTATATACAAAAATGAATTGCTGTTCGTTAGTCCCACTAAAACTCGAGAATGGCTGAACCGATTTGGTTAATTATGGTCTTGAAATATTCTTGAAAGTACAGAGAAGATTTAAATGGTTTGAAGGCGGTACGAAGTCTGCCGGAGCAGCCAGTCTACAATCATATAAGAGTAGACATTAAAAACAAACTTAGGTATATCATTACACCAAATTGGAGATTTCTGGAGAGTCAGTTCAGGCTCCTCGCACATTGAAACCCATAGTGACTGCCTTCCCTCGGCAACAACAATGACACGACGACTTTACGTCTGTATGCATTATATTTAGACACGTATATTACAGAAAACAACAGAAACGATGTGTCTGAAACACTCCTAACTCTATTTATAAAGCAGAATAGGTTTTGTTAAGCCCTTCGCGATACTGTCGCGAAGTTATGTTACCGAACAATGTATCGGCGCGCGCCGATTACTTTGTATGGGAAAAGTGTAAGCTACACCCATTCATGACGCATTGTTTGCACATCAACTAGAAACAACTCCATTCTCATGCTGTGTTACAGCGTTCAGCCTGATAGTGTTGATAATTCTGTCACTCAGTTATACTGAATTGAGTTGGTAAACTGATTTTAATTCTGCATTGTCTTTGGCAATTAGCAAGAACATAATTTCAATTCAATTAATAATGTCATATTATAATAACTTTCTTGATAATAATTTAATATAGTATGGTAATAAATATTAAAAAATCTGTAAAATAAATAAAGATAAATACATGAGTGACGACGCAAAAAACGAATTATTTTTATTGACGTTCAAATTTATCTATGGAACAAGTAAGGAATTTCCCGCCGACAAATATTCGCACGTGTGCTCTCAGGCTCACAAACTAATACCTTTGCCTCACAAGTTTTTTATGCAAGGGCTATTATGGCGAGCGACATTAAAATATTTTTAATGGCTTCAAATTATATAGGCGTGGCGTTTTATTATTATAAACGTATTACCTTTTATTTATAAAAGACATAACTTATAGCTTACAACTTTATAATAATTGTTTTGTGTAAACGTAAACTAGTGTACGATTTGGTAGGGTAGTTTGTTATTTGTTAATGTGTCCATTAGCTGCAGTTTTACTCGTGTGTGCTAATACAATGTGAGTGCCAGATTCTCGATATTTTCAAATGCTTATAGCTTAACTCAAACTTAAGGTTTTACAAGCAAACCATTGAATGATAGAGAACTAGAGGGCAATATATACTTAAATAGCTCATCCTTGAATGAATTCACAAAGCCCGCTGATTATGTTATTACTATAAATTTTAGATAATTTTAATATTGTTTACTACACTATTGTATTAGGTTGTACCTATCTTTAATTATAGAAATATGTGGAATCACACTAATACTATAAAGGCGGGGAAGTTTGTGAGTGTGTTTGTATGTTTGTTACCTATTCAGTTCTTCACGCTAAAACGGTTAGACAGATTTTGATAAATTTTGGTATGGAGGAAGGTGACACCATACAACCACACATTTTGTTACTTTTTGTGCCGAAAAAATTTGGCGGGTAACACCGCGGGGTGCATCTAGTAAATAAATAAATCATTTTTGGAATATGCTCGCTTATGTTTTGGACTTAACCGAAAGCCGTAACAAAGTATAACATATTATTAGATAACAAGAGTTCTGTTATTATATTTATTCTTTATACAAAAGTTTACAAGGCGGACTTAAAGCCGCAGCATTAAGTTATCCACTGTTACAACAAAAAGGAAAACCATTCAACGTATCAGCATTATCTTTCTTCACAAAAGATATCACGTACCGTTTATCGCTACTCAATAGACTCATCTTTTCCATATCTCACAATCGCACGCCACTAGGACCACTCACAACAATGTAAAGAAAAAGATCGAACAAACCAAGAATCTCATATGGCCATTAAAGTTGAGCAAAAACCTATTCATTCATGGGAAAGTGACCCCTGTCCCTTTCTACTGGACGCTCAACAGAACCGGTCCAGTACTTGGGTTCCCATGACGAAAGACCTGGTATTGATGTAATAGCGAAATATTGATGTCAGTAATGAGAAAAAGTATAAGACATGCAACGGTAGTGGAAGGGTTAATCATAATTGCGTAATGATAGTTGCGTTGTCTGGCGTGGTGGTAATTAAAAAGTGTAATTAATTATTGGATTGATGGAATCAATATTGAGTAGAGAAAGGGAGAGTATTTTTTCTTGTTTACAGAATATCAATAGATAGTCAACAGTTTTAATATCTATGTATTTTTAATAAGATTGTTGGTAATTTAGATTATTTACAATCCGCACCAGGAAAAAAAGCTGTTGATTTTTACATGACCGATATGCGTTTTATTTGCAAAATTGACAATATAATATACTTATACACATTCAAAATCTACCAAATGCAACAATATTAAAAATGCATAAAAAAACTATATTATATTAAAATGGAATTTAAAGGGATCAAAGTGTTCTTACGTATCCTTATCAAAGGCATTGTCACGTTGATGAATTAAACAAGCATTTCATCGATTAACATTTCAAAAACTACATATTTAAACCGTATTAAATACAAAAAGTACACTAACGAACAAAATAAGAGCATTTTTCGCAACACACTGTTCCTAGAGAATGTAATGGACATTCAATAGTTTGTTTATTTTACGGCAATTAAATTGGTTCGGAGTATTTCCGAATGTATTGTATATAACATTTTGCATCAGCGAGGAACGATTGCAGCCTGTTATTGAACCGACCAGACGACGCGGACGTGTTCAATTATAATTTCACCCTTTTTTAATCCATATTTTTGCGAAATGATTTTATACTCCGCTGTATTTATTTTTGTGGAGAATAGCAGAGTTTTGATCGGAATCGAATGAAATGAAGTAAATTTATAGGCAATTTATTTCGTATTTTCATTTGTGTTTAACAAAAACACAATTTGTTTATCATCTGTGCTGGCTATGTTGTACAACATAATAAATACGCATCGATTATTAATCTACTTGTAAACTCAGCAGGATTACTAAGGCGGACTAAACAAATACCTAATATATTTTCAGAATGAAAAACGGCAATCAATAATAGTCATCGACTGAAGAAGTAAACCTTTTGTCAAACTACTGCGCTGCTGCTATGTATTCACAACAAATAATACTTCTTTTAAAACGACATTTGTCTCTAGCCCGACACTAAGATTTACTCCTACTTCAGCGTCGCGAGAGGATAAATCATGAGACATAAATCACACATACTCTGACGAAGTCTCGAGAGAAATATCTCCAGATTATACAGTATTCTTCCGCTAGTGTTAAACGTACTGTCAAAAATGACATTTCTGTCGCTGTAATGTTTAAATGTGACATTTAAGACATTAAACTAGATCGGAGCTGTTTTTTTTTTCAATTATTTGAATCGCCACTTTATTCTAAAATACAAGTTGATCAACACTTACATAAATCCCAGGAGTAATAAGCGTAGAAATGGAGGTGCTCCCGATTGACTCCGACTTAAAACAAGGACCCACTCCTTGATTAGATGGGATTTTTTTCTCGATTGGACGTTCGAACTGTCATCTGCCGCCATTTTTGCCGCCGTCGTGACATGAATAACATTATTTCACCCCCAAGGTACGGCCAGACTTCATTTTGCATTATGGTTTTAATTTATTCGGATGCAAATTACTTTTTTGGAGCGGGTTGATAATACGCCTACTATCTGCCTTTTTAACTTATTGGTTGAAAACTCACGATAACGATTGAGTAATGGTGTTTCATTCTTTTAAGGTAAACGGAAATTTTAAGACCGGTTGTCGTTCGAATTAATCTTGTTCTTCGATGGCGTAACTCTTTACTTTTTTTTCGTACAGCTTTTTTATGACGATTACGACAAATTATGTATGTATTCAATTAACAAAAACGCCTGTTGCATCAGTGAGACGTCAACAAAAACACACGTCTTCTGCGTGTTTATAGTTTCATTGAGAAATGCCCTATATTTCACAAACCTTACGTAACTCTCAATACGTGCATGTTCACGATACTGTCGCAACTGTGCAATTCATTGCTTGTTTAATTGCTGCAGTTTTCGCGTACCTAACGTGGAAGCAGCAACTAACATGAAACAATAGCGTTAATTTGGAATACTGTAGGTTGCTGAGTAAAGGGACAGGAGTTAGATTACACGCGAGCGTAGAGCGAAACATCCAAGAGACAATTCTTAAGATGTAAATGAAGGAGGAAACGAAATTAAACCAAGTGGCAGTGAGTTATTTATGTTACAAGAATACCAGTTCAGATTCACAGAAGTTACGGTAATACAAAACAATTTTAACATTGTGAAGCAAATGCAATTATGAACGTTTTGTTTACGTGCATGATAGATGGCTCTGCTTTCTTAAAAAGATGAGTGTAGACTGCAAAGGGGTTGTACGTGAATGGAGTTGGGAGGTGGGTGTGTGTGAGTTTTAAGACCTTTCATTTATTTATTTTTCCTTACAATCACAAGACCTACTAAAATATAAAATATCCTTCAGTGTGTATACAAAACACATTGACAAAAATGTTTGACAAATATGGCTACTTTATCAGCTAGTTCAAAATACATTACCCGATAAAACCACCAAGCCTAAATATTTCCATGAATTAAAATTCACGTATTCCCTAAATACTTCCTATTTAATAATTATGGAGTTCAACGACCAGCGTAATTAGTCGTTTAACCTATTTCAATTAGTAATCTACTAACATTTGATGAATTTACTGAAACACGTAATGAAAATTACGATGTTGATATATATGTAGCAGGTAAATAAATAGAGAGCCTCCTTTTTTTTTCTGACTTGTCTCTCGCTGTTAGCGCTGAAGGAGCTCTTACTGCTTACCGGGTTTTTGGCGAGACCTAATAAAAGGCCTCCAGCCAGGAAGAGAGCCTGCACGAGTGACGATACTTAAGTACGTACGTCCGGCGCACCCTGGACGGTCAACCTCGCTACCATCCTTGTTGACTGACCAATCTCTACACCATGGCATGTAATTGGCATTTGACGGCCTGGCATGGCATTTGACGACCTGATTAGCGCAGTGGCTAAGCGATTGGACTGCTGCGCTAAGGGTTGCGGGTTCGATTCCCGCACGGGGCAAAACTTTGTGCGAACCACAGATGTTTGTCCCGAGTCTGGGTGTTTGTGTATGTGAATATTTCATGTTTGTGAAACGCACCTACGATACAGGAGAAATTCCTAGTGTGGGGCGACGTTTTTTAAAAAAAAAAAAAAAAAAAAAAAAAAAAAAAAATGGCATGACCAATAGGCCTTTGGCTCATGCCGATACGAACAAGATTGTTGAAGAAGAATAAATAATAGTGACGTATGGTTATTAAAAGCCGATTTAATGGAAACGAGGAAAGAAATTGCAGTACCTAATCCAAAGTATGACTCCTTCAGTCAATCATATTTCAGTGATGGGTGAATGAAATCTAAATTTTTAAGCCAAACTTTGAACCCTGTCTCGAAGATATTAAATTTGATGATTCTTATGACTTTTTGTATTTTTTTTGCATGTTGCCATGCTAGGCTTAAATTTTAAATTGATAAAGAGAAACATGAAAAATGATGGACACTAGCGGGACTCGAACCGATCCAATTCGATGGATGCGAGCAGTGACACGGTGGCTCAGTTGGCAGAGCGGCGCCACGGTACGGCTACTGTCGCGGGCTCGAGTCCCGCTCGTGTCCATCATTTTTCAAGTTTCTCTTTATCAATTTGATGATTCTTATTAAATAGAAATGATCCAATACGCTAAAAGGGGCGGCTTCTATGTATAGATAGATATTGGATACTTAACAATAACAAGGAGGTACTATTGACCTATGAATCGTAGTGAACTTCTTCATAATTACACATCTCTTTGACATAACAATTCGTATCAAAGTTTACCTCACGACTGTGTTCTTCAAGGTCGAATGCAAAGAGCAATCGTAGCGATCAACCGACCGTGACATATCCAAGTATTATGACCTTTATAGTATGCGGTCTCTTTGAGCTCATCAGGAATATATCTTTGAAATTCAGAGCAGTTTGTCTTTTTTACAAAACTAATTTGATACTGGCAATAGATGAATTATGTGATAAAGTTGGAAACCAAGATTGGTTGATTAAAAAGAAATTGCTTTTGAATGTTCGCTATCCAAAATTCAAACATTACTCATGTGGTTCTAAATTGAAATTCGGTGTACCTATAGGTAACTAAGTACTACCTATATTGTTTGCAAATTTTCATTACATTATGTTAGTCGTAGGATTTTTTTATCGGTTTATCTATTATTATTTATGAAAATCCGTCAGCCTAATAATATATTCAATTTTGAGTTAAGTACATTTTCTTAGGAAAATCTTATGTCAATTTCAATTTCATTATAACTGTCTTAAATGTAGGTATGTGTTACATAAAAAACAGCCCTCCAAGCAACATCGTCCGTGACATATCCCAAGTAACACGACCCTACCGGAATGCGGTATCTCAGTGGCTGACAGATTAGTTGCGAAACGTGGGCTTGGTGTGGATTTAGAACACGCAATACTCTGCCAAATTAATGTTTAGTTATATGTTTGTGGGAAACTTCATAAACACACGAGCTGGTGTTGTTCTGTACGCGGTCTGTCACTGTAAGGTAAAACTTGGTAACGTGATTAGTTGCTGATTCGTAATGCCTATGACATCACTAAATTACGCGAGTGTTCCAAAATCAAATTTTTAAATAATTAATGCTATATTTTTCTTTCTTGTAGCTTATCAGCTTTTTACAGCCTGTAACATAGAGTAACTGCAAGATATAAACCTTAATTATGTACGTAGGGACCATGCAGGTGTGATAAAAGGTCCTCCGTGTCCCATTTGAACCTTTCGTTACGGATCACTAAAAAAGTTAATTACAACCAGTTAAAACTTTCAGTCCGGTTTCACAAACTTCGTAATCTCCCTTCATAAATGTTCACAAACTTAACTTTTGGCTATTAAATGGTCTCAGGAATATTTTACGCTATAAAAAAGAAGTGGCCCACCCAAGTGAACTGGGTAATACGTGACTATAACTTATAAAATAAAAGATAAAAATATGAACATTGCACGGATGCTCCTTATGATCATAAAAAAATAAAGACTTGCATTATTCTTCAGAAACAACTGAACACGACAGCCACGCAAGATCAAATAAAAATCCAATTAAAAACATTCTCAAAACAATAACATTTTACGTGCAACAATAAAGAATTCTTAAAAAAAAAGTGAATCGTACGTCAGTGCGACATAACCCTGCGACTGCGAGGCGCTCCCCATAAAATTTGCGCAAACGGCAACTTTAGCCATTCATAAACGCAGGGAGCCATGAATGAGTTAGTAGGCCGGAGCGCGTGGATCGCGGCACACCCATATTTTACACCATGTATAACAATGGCGGGTGTAAATCTGGGAGACTTAGAATTGGGACAAAAAGTCGGTGTTATTGTTGATTCATGTCGTATGTGTCTCAAATTTTGATGAACTCTTAGGATAGATTGCCAGAAATGTAAGACATTGAGCGTCTGTTTAAATAAGAGATTTTCTACTGAATTATCTAGAAGGTAAAGTGCAAATACGACTTACGCATTTAAGTCATTCGTGTAGGTATTGGTAACTCTAGAAAGAATCGTATCTATTAATGAAAAATCTTTTTACAGGACATTGTTATTCCGTCCTTGCTTGAAATTCCATTCTTATGTTATGATATCTAACCTTCGTACCTATAGTAATTAGTAGGTATACAGAAAAACTAAAAAGCCAAAAAATCGAAATAAATAAAAGAAGGTCAATTCTTACGATTTCGTAATAACAAATAAGTAATCTAAACCTCACTATGCAATTCACAATAACGTCACATCCATTTTATGTTCTGTTATTTCCAGACACGTCCAATCTTTAGTATCGATATTAAATCGCAGACTCGATACTTCCTCTCATAAAGACATCTCGCCGCACTCCACAATGCACCCGGTCGTTAACTCACAAGAATGCGTGAACTATAAATATGAAACTGCAAAACTGCGACGCGTTTAAGCACTTAGTCAAAGTTATAAGCATCGCTCAAAAACGAAAGATAATTAATATTATAGAAGTACTTAACAGAATTAATCATAAAAAACGTATACATAAGTATTAGGTAGTATTTAACAGGAAAAGTAAATTAATACAGCCGATGATAATTATGAAATCAAGAGAATTGCAAAGGCAATACATAAAATGCATTACAATGTATTTAATTACAAAATGATATCCAATAACGCCAAAATTAACTAAAATTGACATTTAAAGCTGCATTTAAGATAAGTAAATCTCTTATTTTATTAACAGTATTGGGATTAATATCCTACAGGTTCTTACGTAAATCGTAAGTAGGTATATAGGTTTAACCCGTAAATGCGTACGTGAAAGTGGTAACGCAAGTCTCTGCCTCTGGTACTGATGACAAATGTCACCGATCGTGTAGCCGTCAGAGATTATTAGTGTCAGTGAAACCGCCGCGAGATGCGTCCTTGATAAGTTTTCACTTGCTTCGATACTTGCAATAAGTCTTCGAGTATCAAGACTGTTCGTATCTGTCACCAGATTAATGTTCAGGATTAACATTAATTTATTGATACTACTTCGCTTTACGTTAATATATACTCAATGTTTAAAGATATTTTTTAAACTCGGTTCTAATCGATGGCGATTCGATAATTATTTTGCAATATAATCAAATGAATGTGTAATTAAAAACTTATGTAAACCAATCTCAGTAAATAAATTAATTGCCACGAAAATAAACAATTAAAACTTAATGAACCTCTTTAATTATTGTAGTAATGCGTTGCGCGTGACTAATAAATAACCCACCGCAGTATACGTCTAATTCCCTCAAGTTTAATGTGCATACATATACATGCATGCTTAAAAATAAACAACATAACAGAACTCATAATGGATTTTTTATGTTCAACCTCTAATATTATCAAACAAACTTAAAACAGCGAATAAACGAGCTGTATAATGCTTTCACACAAATTAATGGGCAAATAAAACAATCTATTCATCATCAATTTGACGCCACTTCGTTATTAATCAGCAGTCAGAGTTGGGAGTTAAACTTCTGTGCAGATAAAATGTACCTTGTGTACGGCCGGAGCGTAACACGCGACTTCATGATAATAAATCAAAAAAGTTAGACTGTAATTCGCGATAAAATAAATTCTATTTATCTGTATCGGTCCTCTCGACCCCTGGGGTGCTAAAGTGTTGGCTTTTATCTCTTCTTGCTTAATACCGACTTTGCGGAGTATTTTCTGTGAGCATTTGGCGTTGAAAAATTGTAGGTTTCCGGAATGTGAATTCGAGACAACCTCCTTCACTATTCAAATTGTAGTTAACCCCCCTAAACAAGTGGCAAAAGACTAGACGAATAGAATGAAAAATGACTGCCTCGTTGGTGTAGTGGTTGCTAAGCACGACTGCTGAGCACGAGGTCCTGGGTTCGAATCCCGGGTCGGGCAAAGTGTTACTGGGTTTTTCCATTAGGTAGTTCTCAGTAGCAGCACGGTGTCTGGATTTGTGCCCGGTTGATGGCAATAGGCTCGCCCCCTACTACATTGGGACCAAAAAAAAACATAACTGGCGAAATGTGGGTGTAGTAGGTACTATACATATATGCACCTCTGCCTACCACTTCGGGGAATACAGGCGTGATGTTATGTTATGTTTAGAATGAAAAATATATGGGTTTAACAAAATATGTCATTAATAACATAGTCGAAACATTATTCGATTTCTATTCATCGTTTTGCCATTTGTCATGGGGGGGGGGGGGTATAAAACCATCTACAGATAACGTACCTACTATTAAATAGCGTCTACATAGTTATACCTACCTATAATAGTGTATAAGGTAGGACTGTAGGTACATATCTATCGATTTTATATAATGCAAAGAGCTTGCCTAGCGGAATTATCTATATCCTATTACCATTAAGTCGTTAAGGACCCGATAGTGATTAGCTCGGTCAAGTGTAAAGTGTACTCTTAATAAAGTTCAATCTCAAATTATATTATAATATACTTTCATTACATAACATAACATCACGCCTGTATTCCCCGAAAGGGTAGGCAGAGATGCAAATATAGTACACCCACATTTCGCCAGTTATGGTTTTCGGTCCCAATGTAATAGGGGGCGAGCCTATTGCCATCATCCGGGCACAAATCCAGACTCCGTGCTGCTACTGAGAATTACCTAATGGAAAAACCCAGTAACACTTTGCCCGACCCGGGATTCGAACCCAGGACCTCGTGCTCAGCAACCACTGGACCAACGAGGCAGTCATACTATAATATACTTACTTATAAAATAACGTGTGTAGGTCCATTCGTATTTTTACCGTCCGTATAAAAAGCTTTTGAGGGATACACAATATTTGTAAAGACCTTTTTTGCTTTCATCAATTTTAATGAACACGTTTTCTGAATATCGTCGTTGCGACTTTAAGACCTCTTATGTGTCACTTTTGGCAAAACCACTTTTTTACGCCAGCCTTTTTCATATTTTGAAGCTCTATCGAATACAAAAACTCTCATGTGTATACGACAATTTAATCGTCATTTGTTTACCAATTTCAAGATCTACAATGTGTTTCCTAATAAAATGTTGTCGATTTTCTCATAAAGTTGAATTTTACACATAAGAGGTCTTAAAGTCGCAACGACGATATAGTCTATAGGGAAATATTATACAGTATAATAATCATTCAGCTTTTCATAATGATATAGGATTTCCACAGTAACTACGTTATGATGTGTGGTGTGACAGAATGGCGGAATATAAAATGGTTTATATTATAAAAGCTCACGTGATCTTGGTACAAAAAAACAATACGGATAAATTCGAAAATGGTGTTTTTGGAAACGGGTGATGAGGCTTTTTTGCGAAATTAATTTAGGATATCGTTCTCCTAGTAGAATGAAGTAATTTATACAAGCCTAATATAGACTTCATAATATAACAAACACCAAATAGTCACCAAACTTTAACTTACGCGTCAATTCAATGTGTAATTTATATTAAGAAAGTTCAACGTACTTAGTTCCACCGTTTTCAGTAAAGTAAAGTATCTAACACCTGTACCAAGCAATTGTAAACTTCTGGCCTTCTTCTTTGTATCGGCGTGAGCATGTCTAAAGAAACAGCTCATTCTGTATTGTAGAGAATGGCAAGTCAACAAACATTGTAGGGAGGCTGACCGCCCAGAGTGCGCCGGACACACTTAGGTACTATCACACATAGAATCATGATTATGATTTTCACCGACTATTGTCGCTGCTTGTACTAAAGCGAATGCTTAAAGATCAATACTGCATGTTCAACATATAGATTACTTTACTCTCCGACTGACGTAAGGGACAATGCCATGCTCTTAGACAAAATTCAACAGACAAAGTCACCGCATCGGACACACAAAGCCGAAATTAAAGCGAATCTCGTCTCGAGTATCGAGTAGAATTGCAAGACGCAAACTATCCTTTGTACTTATCCTTTACAATCCAGGATCGTATCGAATTCTATCTAAATAAATACCTGTTACAATGGTCTTCGGTAACAAATATACGGTACAATTTGAGGATGCGATTGGCGCAGACTAGACTTCGGCTTGGTTGTCTGCCCTGAGGGCTGCAGTTTCGATCTCCGCGTTAGACGAGTTAGTAACGAGAGTTTAGTGTTGCGGGTTTCCTATCTGAGAACCTACGATACAAGGATCATTTTTCAGATTAATTTAGCGTTTCAAGGCTTTACGAATCACCGTAGCATCGGAGAGCGGGCCTCGTGGCGTACCCTGGAAGAGGCCTACGTCCAGCTGTGACTTCAATAGACTGACGTGATGATAATGTGACTTTAAATTTTTTGTACCTACATAATACGCAGAGTTGTAGTCTCAACTTAAAAGTATAACATTTTTATTATGAACTTAACATAGTGATTTTTACATTTAACACAAAGGTAGCGATACGAGATGACAACACATTGTTAAAGTATTATAAACTGGTCGGTTTAACACATGCCATACCAATATATTTTCACCCTGTAACATTTACGAGCAAAGTTCATACTTTTTAGCACGTTTCATTTAAATGTTTACCGCAGCGGTACCTGCACATATTTATTGTTTCGACAAAGCCTGCCCTTTCTTAAAGCTCATAAACTAAAGCATTGCGTCACCTCGATTTCGAGTACAGTTCTGAACAAAATTAAGCATATGCGAGCTGAATAAAAATATAGTCTTATACTACTCATTTAACCTTTCCAGCGCTTGTCTTGTATAAAAGACAAATGTTTTCATGTCCACGTCATCATTATATTAGAAGACAATATCTAATTGTAACATTTATTGCGATTATTCTTTGTAACTTTACATAAATGTTACGATTTGATGTTGGCTCCTGGCAGAGTATGGCGTGAAGGGCGCGAAAACGTTGTCTTTTATACAAGACCGTGGCGTCAAAGGGTTAAAACAGTGTTAAACTAGCCTTGTGATCAAGTTCTAGGAAAACAAGATATTATAAAATTAATTTTACAATTGTTATTAATTGTTGCTGTTACTGTTACCCATGTAGGTATAAATCAATCCCTACAAGGTTATTGTACAATAAATTCCTAAATACTGTCACAAATCCATTTCACAATTTGCAACATGACTGTAATAATACATTTTGGTGACCACTGTACCAGAATTATGTTATAAATACCAAAAAGGTGTTACCATTTTTATGCCAGTCACCCTATATCGTGACAGCTGTCAATGGAGTGTATAAAATTAAGTTTATATGAACAAAGTAAAGATTTCTTAACTGACCCACTGGTCAGACCGGAGTGATCTGTGGCCAACTATGGCCAGTGACCAATACTTTCGCTACGAAGTTTCTCGTTTAAAAAGTTTTAAGTCTAAAGATTTATTGCCTCTGGAAGTTGGTCACAAGACATAATAGTATTGCTTTAAGCGTTCATTATAATTTTGGTAATGTACTGACTTGTAACGAAAATCGAGCTTAAAAAATACCCAAATATGATTGAGATCAATCCAAAACATGGTATTCATACCTACAGTCCTACACCCTACACCAATCGGCGTCCGGGTAAAACAGTGTAGCTGAGTTTCGAAATAAAGGCATGTCCCTACAACGCCATGGTGATTTGTGACTCTTGTCTAAAATATTGTATTCAGCATTCCGTACTTATACAGATAACTTAATTGTAACAAACAAATGCATAACTTATAAATATGTACCACAGATACCTAGAGTTATAGAGATCAGTAATCACTATTTACTTTCTTGCCTCAAAATTTTGAAATCATCGTCGCTAAAGCAGAGCTGCTCGTTGTACAAAAATCTGACATAAAAGTTTCATCTCCACGTACATTTTAGGTCGAAGTTTTCAGCGATGAAAAGAATTTTGACTGAACGACCGCTTTCCTCAACTCAGTTGTAGTTACTTAAAATACAGCATTCATTTAGCTGATACTCTAAGATTTACTCCGCCCAACTTTACGGCTCTACCTTTCTTTCTTCGTTATAAAACAAAGTTGGATCTTTCTTTAATATTGGTGAGTGCCTGCAGAGCAAAGTGAAATGAGGAAATGTACCTTCTTTATTGACATGTTGTTATTTTAGTTTTAGTTAATACACATTTAATTTTAAAAAATTATCAAAATCCAAAGTAATTACGATCAGATTTTTGAATATAGATATCCCCATGACTTTTTGCAAAAAGCTTAAAAACTGGCGTTCACTATAATGTCAATTTAGATGCTTCGTCTAGAAGACATCTACTAACCGGTATACCTACGCTAAAATAGCTGATCAAAATAAAGATTCAACCGACCTGGCCCATAAGAGATGCTAACACGAAGAACAACCATTACGATAAGCAAAAAGGTTAAGTCTTCTAAAAGCAAGTCATAAAATAAGGCGTAAACATCAGAAAACAGTCAGCACCCCACTAACCTGTCATTCCCGTGCCTTCAGTGAAGCGGCCGAATGTTTAATAGCCGCGTAAGATATTATTCAGTACAATAACTTGGCAGGTCTGGGAGTGCCAAACTAATCTACATAAGGCAAGGAGCCACGAAACACCCCTGAATAAGTAAACCATTCAACCCCTACCATAAATTGGAAAGGTTAATATCTGGCTCTTATTACTTTTACATTTCCCTCCCGATTCCGATCCGTTAATATTTAATTTCGGATCTGATTTTATTATTGAGGATTATTGAAATCGAGATTTATTTACAACGCTGATTCTAATCGGACATCTTAATGTGTAATTTATTGTTGATACGTATGCTGTTCCCCTTGAAATGGAAGTGGGTTATGGCTTGAAATATCATTCAACTCCTAATAAACGCTGCAATTTTAATTTAGAGATTTGAACTGACCGATTTATTTAATAAAGTATATTATTTATTTTACAGCACCAAGCTGTATGGTAATAACCTAGAAAGTCAGAATTTCCCCTTTTCTTATATTGCAAAACGATAAATAACGTCAGCTAACGCACAATACTGAAACTGAATCTTGGAAGTTCCAAGTTATTTCGTAAACCAATTACATTTCGAGTTTCAAACAAACAGTAAGGACCCTGTGTGAGCAAAACGAGAGTTCCCAAAATTGTAGGGCTGGCATTACCAAGTGTAAATTAGGGAATTTGAATGGTAATGCGGGGTCAGAGAAATTACCGTAGGGCGTGCGAGAATCCGATATTGGATTAACGATTTGGAAGAACATTTTATTGTCAAATCAATTTCGATCTCGTAAATAAAGGGCGGTGTTAAAATTCGGATCCGATGTGCTTTTGGAAAATGTAGCACCCAATTATCAGGTTGGCATGTGGTGATCAACATTTTATTACTCCCATAGATTTAAACGAATGCGTGTTCAGTAATGAAAATTCTACTGCAATGACTGCAAAAACCAATTTGTTTGCAACCTACACCATCACATTATTGGTACAAGCCTACTTTCGTCCCACGCAATCCTTTTTGGTCTTTAGCTAACCTCGTCCAATTCCAGTGGGCACTACTGACGAAAAAATAATATCCAATATAAATTCGAAAGTGAAGGTTTGATATAAGGTAGTCCTTTGTAAGAACATAATGTAAGCAGTCGATACGACCCCAGACGGCACCAAACCTGTAGTATTACCGAATTACGAAGTATCATTGAAATGCGATTATAGACATAAAGAGGGATTAAACACGACGACTATTTCGATTACAAAAGAAGCTGTCCGTTCCTTAGTTAGACAGAGAAGAGAGATGGAAAGAGTGGGACAATAGACTTTTTTATGAAGCCAGGTGTTGAACATTATATTTTTCGGAAATAAATTTGTAAAAACCCTTACTCAAAGATTAATACTGTAGATTATGTGTGAACACGTGAATTATGGTGATGAAGCTATAAATAATACGCTTTTCGCTTTCAAAGCTATACAGGGTGAGAAAAGTGTGATCGCACTTTAAACTGTCATCGTAGGACTTAAGTGTGATTTGTCACAGTTTAGTACAAATGTGTTAATAAAAACTTAACGTTTACAAATGGTTTTAAAATATCACACATTTACACGTCAATGTAAAGGCGTAATATATCTGAAGTATCTCTCGTGGAAATTTTATATTTTTATAGATGGTTGTGAGTGATAAAGCTCTGATAACGTATGTGGTAAACCTGGGGGCTCAAGCTTCTACGAGGTTTACAGTGTTACAGAGTTTACGGTTAAGGTTGACCTTAAGAAGTAGAAATACTGTAAGAATATAATAGGTAACTAAGCAGTACCCTTAAATAGCAAAGGTACTGATTCACTATTGGGATGAAGAAGATTTCACGCTATAGAAGCTACGTTAACACAACTAGCAGGAGATAAAATAAGTATCTCATATTTTCAGTTATTTTAATATTCAAAACAAAACACTACTGGTTAAATAAAATAATGCTTACATTTTATTTTCCTCACCAACATTTTTATCCGCGAAGGGTTTCATATATTTCTGTAGCTGACAACCTTAGGGAAAACCCGAAACAAACCGTGTTAAGAAAGAACAGCAACCTAAGCGTATAAATGTACTAGCGTACTTAAGTAGGGCTGCCAGCGCGCACGAATTCTCTGGAGTTGTGCAAATTCTTAGTAATTTTATTAAGAATTTAGTTAAGGAGTAATACGTGATGAAATTTATAATCCTGCTGCTTCATGTGTAGGGTTGTTGTCAAAATTCGTCACATCAGCATTTACTTATTCAAAATTCTGTGTATGCTGGTGGCGGGAGATTAATGATTTTATAAAAAAAAAAAAATTTTAGTGATGGTATGAATATATCATATATATGTATATATAATATATCAAATGAATTTCACACAATTTTGGCCATACCTCGCAACCAAAAACAACCGTACAGAAAGGAAACTTGGGCCTTAAGCTTATCAGAGCTTTTTACATAAACTCTAACTAAAAGATGTTGCTGATAAATTATTGCGAAATCTTTACCTTCCAAGCAAAAGCAAAATAAAAATCATCAACGATAAAAATCATGAAAAAGCTTAACACGAGTCGTATTTTTCGCGAGGCAACACGGTTAGCTCGTTGCTGAGCTCTGGAGTCCACTGTTTTATTCAACGTTGCCGTTCTGCCGGGCACTACCCTCCCCTAACTGCCGAGTAAAGGTAAATTCAGATTGTAAAAAATTTACTCACTTCAGACTTCTCATGTTCAATGTACATTCTTTTGTGCTCACTCTCTACAGGTACACCTTTTGTTTTTGTTGTCTTGTAACTTTGCCGCTGTTTAGTATCATGTATTTAATACTTTAGCTTTTAGAAAATTAAAAACAGAACACTATTACTCCTGGGAAATGAGGAATTCTTTTGAAAGAATTCGCAGCGAGTACATCGTGTAGTTACTAAGGCACTGCTAGGGTATTGTGAGAAAAATAACATTGGCCTGTACTAAATAATTTTTAGTTGCTGAAAAATAATTTAGGATCATTAGATTTCTAAAGAAATACTAGTCATTTAACTTCGGTAGACACAGAAACCTAAGCTAAGAAATGAGACGAAGAGCAAAGCGAAATAGGAGTGTTTAACAAATGAGTATGTTAATCTTTAAAGACTGGAGCTGGAATGTTCCCAACATTAGCTAGACAAAGTAAGAGACTTTATCTTTCAGAACAAAGTAAACAAAGCAAACGAAGTACTTCCATGGTACGCCTTAGATAACAAACAGCAAAACATACAAATATTAGGGTCATAACATACATATTTCAAACTCATCACAGCTGATAACTAAAAGACAATGAACATTCCAAATTGAAACAGAGTTCACATTATCACACGCGTACCAGCCAGCATAATAAGCTCCCTCATTCATCTGTAATTAGACAAAAGTATTGCTAAAGAGGGCTCTAATGAGACTGGACGTTTTAAATCGGCCGATAGGGGCCAGGAAGGTCCACATTAAATTGTGATTGATTGTTGTGTGTGGCCGCAATGGTCGACGCGAGGCCATATCGATTGTGCCCTGATAAAAACGCATTAGTTTTATTAGAAAAAAATTAGTCTTGCCTCTTGTCGATTCAATACGCAATGACGCAAGGGGATCTACTTATGAGAACTTCATTGTTTGTAATTGAAACGTAATTGTTTCGGTATTGTCTGTCAACAAAATGTCAATTTAACAATTTCTTAATCATTTCAATCGGAATGTATTTCAAATTCTTGGAACGTACATCCATACGCCTATCGAGGTACTCATAAACTTTAGTTACATCAAAAATATAAATGGAGCCACTGTTACCTGTTTTTCACGACCTAATTCCTTTTAGAAATCAAATTTCCGTGTGTGTGCTCAAGCTAGATATGCTGTCTGCTCTTTGACGTTTAAATCGCTTATAACCCAGTAGATGAACTACAAGAAACACGAAAATATCTTTTGAAAGTTCTTCAAGAAAATTTAAAAATGTATTCTTAACTTTTTTAAATTTTTGTCTGAGTATCATAAATTTCTTCATATTAAAACCAAAAAGCTTGGGCAAGGATTGGACTTCTGGGAGATTTTATCTTCCTTTTTTTCGCGTCTATCCCGAAATCTTGTACGATAAAGCCACAGAGTAAGGTAACCTACAGCCGATAATCTTCACTCCACAGAAACAGATGAAGCAGTTAGAGCGTCCTCCCAGATACGGCACTCCCCGAGGACGGCCCTGTAAGCTATATCTTGCCGTAAGAAACGAGAACGTACTTAATTCGACGGTAAATGGAAGACGTCTGGTAACTGGTTGCCTTAACGATACTCTACTAAGTGAGAGGATACAATCATGTATGGATATTGGATAGGATGCTATTGATGGTAATAGAAAAAGTTACTTAGATCAATCGCAACTTTCGTAGTTTCACCATATTGTCTAGCATGCTCATAGCTTCGTTAATTTGCATTAAAACAACATTCTTAGAAGCACTGGCATGTGAGTACCA
Organism: Abrostola triplasia; assembly: GCA_946251915.1. Lineage (NCBI taxonomy): Eukaryota > Metazoa > Arthropoda > Insecta > Lepidoptera > Noctuidae > Abrostola > Abrostola triplasia. Next base: position 9,127,051 of record OX276433.1, read on the forward strand.
TTTTCCAGATATGTAAATCCTGTGCAAAAATTTCCCCAAAAGGAAAGCACTCCAAATAGGGTTGGATTTCAAATAATTTTTAATTAATCCAGCTAGGTAAATACGTTTGAGTTGGTTCCTTAAACTGAATTATGAACAATAAAACACACTGCGTTTGTTTTATTATCGTTCCAGTGAAGCATAACGACCGACGATCCAAGAATAGCCGACCAACGTATGTGCATGTATATGCACCAATGATTGCACGCCGCATTGTTTTCCCACATATATCGCATTGATTAATCAACTATATCACGTACTAAGTATATTCATTTCTATTAACAAATAGTTCAGTTAAAACAGACAGCCCAAAAATGTCACTTTAAGAAATGAATTAAATTTTAATGGGATCAACCCATAAACGCGTCAGGGCGTGAAAAAGCCCTTCCTTGGGGTATTTTGGACCCTCATTATTTGTCTGTCCCTCTGGCATAATGCCGCTTGCTATCTTCAATATTGCCTTTTTGAATATTGCATTTTACTTCGCTATCTGTTTTGAATATTTGATTTCCAGACAACCGATGTAGGGTTCGCGGTATACTTAATATTATTTTTGGTATAGGATCGATTCTGATTTCAATTGCCGCTTGGAATATGCTATTTAAAGTAAATTAAACCTTAATGATATTTTATTAAAGGTTGTAATTATTAAGCTTCTAAGTCTCGTCTAGCAATGTCAATAAAGGGAGGTGCTTTTCAATAGTAATGTCATTGTATCACCCACAGTTAATACAGCCATGGGTATTGATTACCTACAGTGAATCATCACTAGCCTAGCTTCTATGATAGCCTGATGTCAATCATAACAGTAAAATCTCACAACTATTAACACAATATATTACAGTATATTATAATGTAATTGCAGAGTTTTTAAATTTTCTAAAATAATCAAGTATATAGAACACATTTATTTAACATTTTTTTAACAATATTATATAGGTATAGCCTAAAAAGTAAACGGAAACCAAGGGGAGTTATTAACGAGTAAAACTTGAGGAAGAAGATTTTAAAGCATCCTACCAACTCGCTTACAAACAGAGGGACGCCTCGAGAGCCTTTTAAACAATATTTATCTGATGCAAGGGTTTGATAATGGTCATTAACCGTCGTTGGCGGTAGAATATACACTTGCATCGTAATGGAATGAGCCAACACAGCCCTAAATGTGCTTAAACTGGGAGAAATGGAGGTAAACGCGGCCTCAGTGAATTAGTGACAGCCAATAGCTGAGCCGAGGGAAGCGATAACGGTAATACTTTAGCAATCAGCGAAGTAACACTGAACTTTTATTTTGTCACATTAACACTACGCTTTAGTTTTATTTTGTGTAATAAACATTTTGGAATTCATAAAACCTAAGTATTTTAATGTATCTAGGTACTAATTTAGACAGTTGTGTACTATAACTTTAGTCTCAGTTTAGATAAACTTCGAAAATCCAACATAGCATTAAAATGTAGTACCTAGTTCTTAGTCATTTTTATTTTAATCGTTTTTCTGTTTTATTTTTATAAGAAATTGCTATTTATGTCAACTGTAACGTGGCTGCCCAAACAGCCACGTTACCGTTAGGTATATCAATAGCTCTGGTAAACAGTCTCTTACCATACATGTAATTTCCATCGTATTATTAATAAACCCATTAGATTGTTCTGTGTAATGATGTAGGCAGTTCGTAACAAAAATAAATCGCAACTACAGGGGAATGTTTAACAGATTAGTGTAACTTTGACCGCGGACCGGAAGCCTCAATTGGGCCGCAAATGGAAAAACTTTTAGCTATCCCCACACATTCGTCTATCCCGAAAAGTTTTACAAAAAAGTCTTTTCAGCCAATAGGTACGCGTTTAGAATGCGTGTCGTACGACACAGATTAAGCCGAGTATGTATGTACTGGATAGAACATTCATAGGTCTTATTTAGAAGCGAAGTCATCATCCAAGTGCTTTTTCAACCCATAGCCTTCATGTTTTGTGGTACGCCAGTACGGGTTCAGCCGACGGACTCGGTATAGAGTATCATTAACCTATGGCGCTTCTGAACGGCTGAATCCAGAACAGACGCTGGAGTAACATAAGCTATTGCGTTTTGGAAAATCAATTTTTTTTTTTTGCTGAAGCTTGGCTAGATTATACTAAGCATATAAATACCAACGAAACTCGTTACGGGTGGTAAAACATTTCATTTTAAAAACAGACAGTTTTTTGGTTCAATATGTTGCGAAAAGTGACACTCGTACCCATGTAAAATACTTGTTCTGGTTTTACATAACACAAAAAAGAGTTCAGATTAACTTTTAAAACCTGAATCTGATGAAAAAGAAAGGCTATTTTACACTCAATTCATTTTCTACACTGAAAACGTGTACATGTTGGGCAGTCTTTGAAAGTGTAGACAGAAAAAGACAAGCGCAACGAGCGCTCTCCGCTCTTATGTACAAAGGAAAGGGTATGCCATCGTCCGATCCTGAATTGACGGCTTTTTTGTAAAATCACCTTCATGTTTACCGGTCTGACAGACAATGTTTCTTTTTCCTTTTATATAGTCATAAAATTCTTTCACGTTCTTTCTGTCAAGTATTTCAAGTGTTAGATTGAAAAAAATCGTAATAGAAACTAGTATTATTCGCTGTCTTGCCAATACTTTTATTTGGAAGAAAGGAATCCAAAAACAATAAAATTGTGTATATATAGGAAGGTCTCTATGTATATCCAATGAACCTTGAAACTTATTCTTGCCTCTTCAGATTAAGACGAAACAACTTAGCGGCTTAGTTACCGTAGTTTACTTTTTGAATAAAGCCAGTCCTCGTAATTATTCGGACCAATAATTATTCGGATCAGAACTTCGGTATAATGTCCATGAACACTGTGTAATATTATGTCAATATAATAAGTGTCGTGTCCTTTGCTGTCATATTAATCCATGTATATGATATGAAATTATATAATATAACATTATCTGTAGGTCATAAAAACATTTACCTCAAACCGAAATAGAACTGGAATCCAGAAGACCTAGCACTTAAGTATTAATCCAACCAGAGTAATTGAATATACACAATCGCATCAGATTAGTTACAACTTACAACCCCACTGTACGTAAATGCACATGCTTTTTATTGATGATGCGATGTTATGACGTATAAAACAATATGTCAAATAGAACATCTATACTAAAACGATGATTAAATCCGATACGCTTTTAGCTCCTAAACTAAAATTCATTTTTATAAAAACCAGTGTTGAAAAAAACTACTGCCTAACTCATCCTCAGTCGCCTTCTACGTCATGTAGGGTAAAAGAGGCGTGGCCTATATTACCGGGAACTAAACATGTCTACTTAGTGAATATTTACACGTGCAAAGCTGAAGGTTTTATTACACGTTGCAAGGCGAGGCATGGGGTAATATATGTCCTGTCCAGGCTACCCTGGAGCTAGCTTGTATAAACAATGTGCCATCCAGACCGGCAATGTGTTACGCCATATTACGGAAAAGGTGACGTCTTGTATTTTTTATTTTATATTTTTGGGACAGTGCCAACGCACAAGGGTTTTTTCAGGTGGAATATTACCCCATATCAGTAGAAGTTGGTACCTGTGGACACTGTTGTTTGTTTGAAATTTCATTCAGATACATTTTTAGTAAAAACTAGGCCCTGAAAATGTATCAAAATGTATTCATTTGTTTGAGATCTGAGAATGGTTGAAGTCTATTCAGTTTTAACTTATATTGATGACTTCATTCTGCCGTACTACCGACTGACTCTTAGTATTGTTCTTTTACACTCAACCCATGCCTCGTTTTACCTTGAATGAATGTCTCCAATACCTAGGCGCCAATATTCATTTACGATCCACCGGTCGTCGTTCAATTAGTACTTTGACCTGGTCCTAAATTCATGCAGAAATAGGTCACGCTAGTCACGTATCACAAGCATAGATTCGGCTGTAGGAAATATAATTGATTTCAGTTTTGATCGGTGATCAGAAAACATAAGTATTAGAGAATAACATTGTGAGTACTATTGAGTATATTACTGGCCTTAGCTTAGTTTTATTTGATCATATTACCATGAAAAATAAATTGATTGAAAATAATATTGTGGATTGATACTAACACTTTAATATTTGTTCTATCTGAAAGAACATAATACACATATGTTGCATATTGTGCGCGCTGGCTATTCAACTCCGTTACAGAACTGTCGGCCGACTGCTTTTTGCACCTAGCCATGCAATTCCTATGTGATTGCTTGTTGAAAAGCAAAAGAACCCGGTTAGTCTAACTAATGATACTTGGTTAGAAATTTAGGAATTATGATGGAAAATATCACAGATGAAGATTGTAAATTTAGTCTTTTTTTAATTACTTAATTCTAGACAGGAGACTTCTACATGTAATTCTTAAATCGCGGGAAATTTGCCACTCCAACAGATATTTTAGGGAAGTGGGCCACTCAAAAATTCTATAGATCAAAATGTTTCACAGAAAAATATAGAATATAAATCTACATTTTTTTCTGATTATAGCTTTACACATAATTTATAGCTGCCTATAGGTATAACTATTACAAAAATAGCTGCCAGCCAGCTACTTATAACGCATAAACTACGAAAAGTAGGCCCAGCAAAAACACGGTGGCATTTCCCCTTACTGACCGATTGACGAAGTAGGAAATGTTAATTGGAACATTAATTGAAAGGGGAATCTGTCGATGAACGGCTAAAAGTGGGCCACCCAAGTATCAGTAAGCGATGAGGATCTATAAATGTCTTACGTGTCACTCTGAAGGTACGAGTAGGTTAGCTGATTGTGATGTGTGATTAACTAACTGTGATAAAGTTGAAATAAGTAGCTTTCATTAGAAACACATAAACATAACATCACACCTGTATTCCCGGAAGGGGTAGGCAGAGGTGCACATATAGTACACCCACATTTATATGTTTTAGGTCCCAATGTAATAGGGGGCGAGCCTATTGCCATCAACCGGGCACAAATCCAGACTCCGTGCTGCTACTGAGAATTACCTAATGGAAAAACCCAGTAACACTTTGCCCGACCCGAGATTCGAACCCAGGACCTCGTGCTCAGCAGTCGCACTTAGCGACCACTAGACCAACGAGGCAGTTATGATAAGCATATATACCTATATGCTTATCATAATTATTAGGTATGTTACATTATGTAAATTACTGGCCCAGAATACAGGCTGTCTATTTAATTAAAATAGCAATACCTAATCGAGCCGTCGGAAGGTCACGTGATTAATATCCGTTCTGATTGAGCTGATACGGTCAACACTACAACCGACCTAACTAGGTAAGGGTCCATTAATATAGGAGATAATAACGTGGTAATTACACAGTGGCCTTATTTGTCCCGTGCTCGCAAATATGATTATCGGCCTTATACATATACTTATATTGTAATATGATTATGTATTAAGTATGAATGTTAACTTTTATTACAGTTACTCATTGTTATTTAAACTGCCCCCTGACTATGAACTCTAACAGCAGGACAGTCAACGTTGTGAAAGCGTGATGTCGCATTACACTGTACGTAGCGGCGCGGCGGCGTCTAGCTTCCACATCGTAAACTACCGGGCTTTGAGAGTTTATGGTAAGAGGGTGTATTCTATTTGAAATAGCATTATAGATTATGACGTGATTACATTAGCGATATAATAAATGGCAGCTGCAGTGAGGGGGCTGTAGTTAAGTTTACCTGTTGTTTGTTTGTTAAAATTTCTAGCGACAATTCAGATAGAGTGTTATTAAATAGGAATGATTTCTATTCCAAACACACAAATAAACAAAAATAAACACTATATATAATGATATTGATGCAACCAATCAGTCACCGAGAGATTTCACTTTCCTATCGCAAAAACTATTGTCGCGATAGTTCTATGATGAATCATCGGGTCAGTTACAGTTAACAGTATTGGTGCAAAATGAAATGGACCTATTCGTCAATTTAAACGTAAGTATATTGTTTATTTTTGTAGGAACAGGACTTCAAATTAGAAAGCCAAGTTCGAAATTATCAGCTGTTACTTTGACGTAGAAAACATTTTTCCATTGTTTATTACTGTCAAAGAAAAACGCCTCAACGCTATCATTCTGCTAAGACCTTGTCTATCCAATAGACTAATATGTAACTGTATTCTTGTTTTTACAACTAAAGACTATGAAATTTCTACGGATTGGACTCCTAGTAGACTCCACGTGTCCAACGTCCAAGTACGTGCGGCGCCCCCTGCGCGGTCAACCTCGCTACCATCTTTGCTGACGACCTGATTGGCGCAGTGGCTAAGCGATTGGACTGCTGCGCTAAGGATTGCGGGTTCGGTTCCCGCACGGAACAAAAACGTGTGTGCCATCTGCGAACCGCAGATGGTTATCCGGAGCCTGGGTGTCTGTTTATGTGATATTTCATGTTTGTGAATCGCACCCACGACACGAGAAATTACTAGCCTGAGGAGACGTTTATTTATGAAAAAAAATATCCAAGGACACTATCTACAGCGTAAATACATAATGCATATTGTAATTACTAACAAAAACAGTGTATAAAGTGCATTCCAATGCCTGTACCGTCAATGAGTAATACGACGACTTACTTGAACGATATTTGAAACGTTGAGTGTTATACATACCTACGAGTATGACATATAGCTATAGATGTGTTATACCTCCGAGTATGACATACTCGTACTATAGCTGTAGATTGTACCTCCAGTGTCATTAACACCAATTGTAGGTGATTATAATATGAGACTGTACGAGGTAGCTCTTGTCGTTATTAACAAGATCATTTAGTATTATGTTACTCTTAATCGACACTATAATATAGTTATGTAGGTTATTAGATATACTATTATGCGTACTGGTGCACCAAAGGTGGGCCCGGACTGCCCGGATTACGTTTTATACTAGAGATGTGGTGCATCAAAATGGCCCGTGTGGCAATAATCGGTGCACCCTGGTTTACCAGCGTTGGTGCAATGTTACTACCTTCATTGTATTTGTTTCATGAAATAAACTATGGTAGTACCGCTTGAGCTCATGTAACCATAACAAAACAGATTGAGGAAAATGGTTGCATAGCAGGTAGAGAAATATACTTAATATTGATTTTATGAGGCCAACAATTTTTTTTCAAGTCAACGATCACTGACTATATGTTATTTCTACACTTACTTAAAGTTACGATAAGCCAGTAGATTATTACCCTATTTACGCAACATACGTTAGTATCTAATAAACTATGAAGATAATAACAGTGGGGTACTGACAGGAAGCCACCGTCCTCAATGCCACATGACAGACATCATGCCGAAGGTTCACTGCAGTTAATAAAAAATAGATATATGTGTTATATCACACTATCATACTAATATTATAAAGGCGAAAGTTTCAGGGTGTGAGTGCGTTTGTTACTTCTTCACGCGCAAACAGCAGGACCAATTTTGATAAAATTTGGTATGGAGGTAGCTGACACCCTGGATTAACACAGACTTTTTAAATCCCGAACTAATGTAGCGGGTAACATCGTGGAACGTAATAAAAAGCTGATAGATAAATAAAGGTGGTTACCCAAGGACTCAATGTGTTTTAATTTAAATAGGCTTTAAAAGGTATTTAATAGTAGTATAACTACCTAAAAATTCAAGGCTGTTGTCCGATCTCCAGTTATTGGAGAACAACAGAAAGAAGAATACCTACCTACATTCTCCACAGTTCATAATCAAGAATTGTCCGAAATGGTATTACTGATTTTTCTGCATCACGTCACTATACTGCTGTACTCACAAGAACTATTATTGCCGGCATTGGGGTTAACATTCACCTTTTAACGGCTTTGTTAGTTACGAATACGCGAACAGTTATAATTATTTAATGCGAATTCGATTGCTGCTATTTCAAACCGGTAATGAAAGCAGTGCTTGCTACAACACAACTCATAATGCATTCGTGAAGAAATATACAGGCCTGCAAAACGAAGTACCTACTACACTTTAAATAAGTAAATATCAAAAAGTCATTCTAATTTAGATTGCAAGATTTGACATTAAATAAAAGCTTGTAAAAATACAATTATTTCTAGACTATTGAAGTTAGAGATACATAAAAAACGCACTATATAGAATTTTACCAGCCTTCTTTGACCGATTGCGAAGCATTTTTTTTTATTTGAAAGCTGACGTGATCGAGATGGTTCTATTTGCACACTGATTTAATATTTGCATGCCAATCGGTAAAATGAGGAGACAAGACAACTTTTAATTGTAACAACTTTGTTATAGATTTGCGAATAAATGGTGATGAATTCTTAGGTACAATTTATGTTGTGTCGAGGGTACTAATTTTTTTACAATAATAGTGTAGGTATACTGCACCCCTAATGAGAGCGACAAGCCTGCCCCATAATAAGAAACCATTGACATTAATTCTCTTTTACACGTTATCTGTGTAGAACCTACGGTCATTAGTTCCTTTATGTTCTAATCATATTCATGCGTCAAACAATTTATTACCTACTACATACTAACTAGGCTTGTATGAATCAGTAGATCAAGTTATAAAAAGACTGGATATTCATAATTGTAACCGTTTACCGATATACTGTAAACGCGATGAAAATAATTTCTCATGAAACTGTGTCTCGGGGCGTACTTATAAGTTATGAATAAACTATCTTATCGACTTGGATTTATGAAGATTGAACAGATTAATCGGTTAGTAACTGGTTTATGTAATTTTAATCGATATATTTCAATAATAGCCCGGTTGGTAGGAGTAATTTATTGCTCAATGTTTAACGAAGACTCCCGTCTAGTTTTATATAAAGATGGTAAATGTTACATTAGAGTTTTTATTTTAATTACATGTAACATCTATGTACCTACTAGTTACCTATAAGTACGCCATATTGTTTTCATTTCTGTTTGAGACTTTGTTGCACAGTTTTTATTTTCAGATTTAGCACTACCATGCTTTAGGAGACTGTTGAGTTTGTCTGTATGCCGTTCAAACAGAAAGTAGTCAAACTATTTTTCATTGTCTAATTCTCGGAAATAATTTTTAAATCTTCATTATTTTCATTAAAAAACTTGAGAACAGAAATTATATTACAAGATCACATCATCATCTCGTCTCTAAAATATGACTAATTCTAAATTGATAAAGGAAACTTGAAAAATTATGGATACGAGCGGGACTCGAACCCGCGACTTTCTCCGTACCTTGCGGCCGCTCTGCCAACTGAGCGACCATGTCGTATCCATCAAATTTCAAGTTCCCTTTTAGTATTTACGTCTTAAGGTGTTTAATTCTATCCAACTCTTTCATTAACATGTTTTATCTTTAAAGTTTCGTAATACCTACACAAGAAATTATATAATGAGTCCTTCCTCACCTTATACTGCATGCGTTGACATCAATTACTCTGTACGCTAGCGTGTAACGTCGCCGTTAATTGTCCTCAAGACCATTATCTCAACTCCACAGTTTACAGAATGCACCTCCTTATCAGGTAAAATTTGAATGCACTTACTCTTTACTTATTACTCATTCGGCGGGTACAGGTGCGCTGCTTTATTTTTTCTTCGACATCGAAAATAGGAGAGCATTTTTGGAATTGTTTGAGTCATTGATGTTGTTAACTTACCTGAAACAAAAGAACATTTACTATTAGTAGAGATTCTCAATTTTTTATTGCACACAATACTAATATTATAATGAAAGTAATTTTGTCTGTCTGTCTGTTACGCCTTCACGACTAAACCGCTTGACCGATTTTGATTAAATTTGGCATATGTAAAGTTTAAGGCCCGAGAAAAGACATAAGCATAACGCGGGCAAAGCTGCGGGCAAAAGCTATAATACTTAACATTACGACCTAAGTTATCGTTACCAACCATGTGTAAGTGTCTTTTTACTCGCGTCACTATGTAGAGCAACTGTGTTCAGTTAAGTTTGACGATGTACAGAAGCGAGCTTTACTCAAAATTCATTCGCTAGCAGCAAACCTTTGAGTAATTAAGAGATTTTATTAATGAGGACAGAAAAAGTGCGGGAAAATTCTGAGACATTAAAATGATATTACATCAACATGGACGTGTGTCTCCACGTAAGCCTTACAAAAGACCGGGTATCTTCCATACTGTAGCAGCGAGATGAACAGCGTGAGATCAGATTAATATCACTGGAAAAGTTTTATTTAGACTAAAGCTTTCTTTTACTTATTCAAACACTACTGCGAAAGTTAAATAATACAACAATTAACGTTTTAGCAATTCAAACACGCTCGAGGCTCAACCATTTAATGGTAGCATTTATATTGCCCTATTATTGCGGCAATATCCTAATTAGGCGGCTTAAATTCTACTGAACAAAGAATAGTTTATTTAAGCTTATACTTATTAACAGAGCGCACACCATAGTTTACTTTTTAATCGTTCTAAGTCACATCCATAGATAAATACACAAAGTATTATTTACACTAGTTTGCACGTGGCTTCACTCGCAATAATAAAACTACTTTTTGTCTGAATAGAATAGTACCTACGTGATACTCGATACGTTTGCTTGACCTGTGACTAATCCGTCTGGATAAACCCCAAGACATTCTAAGAACCATCAAAACCCCTGTATATGCGAGTCCCTACGCTTAAATTGACTTAAATTAATATGTTATCGAGGAAGTATCTACACAGTTTAAAGTAACTGTAAAAATTGGTATTTCTAAGGTAGTTTCGAAATTAAATGGTACAACAAAAACATGCACTGCAATGGTGCGCGTGGGCAAGCCCCGCTCACAAAGCGTTTCAATGTTACGCAACAGGGCACCAACATCTCTTAATAAGTACACAGTGATTTACTACATAAGCTCTAGCTGCGCATGCGGTCCACATTGACACATTTTACATAAGGCTTTGTAGGCTCCACTCGGATCTCACTCTACATACATATTTGTACATTTACTTGTTATATATCACGAGTTCACGACTAATGCAGTATAGTGATCTTGTAACAGATGTCAAAGTCACCTATTACTTATGTTTACAATGAAAAAACAACCTTTTTTTGTCTATAGCAAAACCTTCCCAACATCATGCACTAAATTGTGTATTTAATTGTACACGTTAATAAAAATAGGTTGGTATACATTGAAGTTTAGAAATGAAACTATAAATGTATTACAGTTTAAATACGTCAACCTATACAGAACTACTTCGTAACAAATTAATAGACTTCGCCCCTGACTTCGTTCTACATAAGTAACTCTCAATTTCACTGCTCAGTGGTACAGCACACAGATTTCGACATGAATTTAATATTTCTACAGAAACCTTTTGACAAGAATCATAATATTATGATTATATTTAATAATAACAGTGGGATCCTAACTATTTTTAGGGTCTAGCTGTGTGATTTCACTGCGTAAGTAATTAAGTTTGTTTTCTGTTAATTGGTTTTACGCCAGTGATTTCCTTATATCTATTCGTTCTAAGAAGAAGAAATGACAAAACTCAGCAATCGAGATATTTTTAAAATCGCCGACTTCAAATATTTCATTTTACCGTAAAAACAATCTCCTGTGACCTGACCTGGTCTTTTAAAGAAGGAACAATTGAGTAGACTTGCCATAAAAGAAGAAACATTAACTTACGCAAACATCATATTTATTATATCAATCAACCAACTCTGTATCTTATCTATCCATCCATCAAATAATATTAACGACGCCACATAAAATTTTATACAGCTGTCATTGAAAATTTTGTTTAATTGGGAAGTGATGTAATACTTCGAAATCCGCTGGATGGTATCAAGGTAGTGTAGAGGTACTGGCATTGAAGATAATGACTGGACCCGTTCACAGTACTAGCAAAAAAACGCACTCACCGTTGTTTTATATTCACAAATCATTTTGTACAAAGCAATTTTTATGAATCCTATTGGCTATTGCCTGTACAAAATCCTTAATTAATGTTCAATATCATGGCCATAACCTAACATACCATCACGCCTGTATTCCCCGAAGGGGTAGGCAGAGGTGCACATAAAGTACACCCACATTTCGCCAGTTATGTTTTTTGGTCCCAACGTAATAGGGGGCGAGCCTATTGCCATCAACCAGGCACAAATCCAGACTCCGTGCTGCAACTGAGAATCATGGCCATACAATAAAGAAACAATATATCGAATAGCATAAAAACAGCTATCATAATCTAAAACGCGTCAATTAAAACCAAATGCCATAAAATTATGAACAAAATAACATCCTACGTCATTCCTCACATATGAATGGTATTTCTTGAACTAGGTCAGATTAGTTAACTAGTCTTGCCCAGTGGGTACGTCCGCTAAAGTTTCCGGTAACGCAGGTCGGGTGCTGACAAGATGCAGACCGGTTTCAAAATAAAGTATCACATAGCCCACATTTTAGGTGTTTAGATAGAAATATTAGAATTATATTAGCATTGGAAATACCAATCAAATGGTTGAATTATTTGACTTGTTCTTGCTGGGAGGTCTTTAAATATGATATAAAATCCACTTCGCCACGGTGAAGTAAAATAGGACACACTAGGACCTATACCTGTCTGGTGTTGCTTTAAATCTCTTTAGTACTTAAGATTGTATTATGTTGGAACAACAAAAATACCCACCGAAGTTTTGGCAACTTAAGCATTTACCATAATACTATCCATAACTGGCCTACTTTATCACTCACAAGAAATACCTAACTCTTTAAGCACCAAGGAGTTAATACGTAACTACTTCCATCAGTTCAACTTCTTGAGCATCTTTGGTAAATGAAACAGTTCTCTCTTACTTCTATAGACAATGTGTAAAGGCATTAATCTCCCAATAAACCTTCGGTTAACCGTTGTAAATAACATCGAATTTCGCTAAAAGCTTCTGAAGGTTATAGCAAACACGTCTACTCTTAAAACAAACGCCTTAATTTATCTTCGCGAGTTAGGCCCAGAGCATTCTAAATCAAAACCTCCCACTGTTAGTAGTAGATAGTAGGCACACATCTTGAGGCTAAAGTATCTACTTATCTTAAAGTAGGCAAGCGAGAATGGAAGTTCACTGATTATACCATCCGCTATTGGCTCAAAGACATCCATGTTAACAGGATAGAAGCTAATGCCGTTTTGGTTTAATGTGACCCAGAAAACAATAAAACCAGAACAGTATGGAAAATAAAATTGAGTTTTTCTTTAATCGCCACTGGGATCTGGTGAAAAACGGCGATTAACTTACAGCGTTCAATGGTTGTTAACGGGAATAAAAAAATCATTAATGTGAAAGCAATAGTCTTCCCTATAAAGCAGGAAGAGGACCAAGTGAAAGTATAAGCTATCCTGCTACAATGAGCTAATATTCAAAGTACCGAAATCAGCTCCTTGCCAAAAGAGCAAGACGTCTGGATAGATACTATGAACTTAATACATGAATATGAAAATTTCATGGCGTCGGTAACAATGCTAACAAAAATATTCTATACGAAACAAAACGTCACATTACCATGTGTTTCTCAGTCAACCTTCCACAGATACGCGCCAATGACCTTGTAGTTGTCAAGTTCACGTGCTTATGTAACCAAAGCATGTAAACAAAGCCAAATTGAGTCCATTGATTCTGTCAATAGGAAGTAATTATCATGTAACTAAGTGCCGCGTTTCTAAGTCTACTAATATTCTGTGAAATAGTAAAACAGTACAACCCGTGAATAGAAATTTGTCGAGTGTCTAGCTGGAGATCGGTGTCTTTTGCGATTTCTCTGCGTCGTTGAACCGAAAGCAATTGACTCAAGCTTGTCAGTGATTGGTTGGTAATTATTCAAGTGTACATACTTGTATTGGAGTATCTAATAAGCATTGCTAATTACATTGTTTTTAATGTAACATGGACTCATAATTACAAATACGACCAGAAGAGAATCGACATTTCTATTCGGCTAGGAACAGGCGTGAGTATAGTTTAATAGAAGAAGTAAAGTACTAGATGAAAGAGACTTGTGAAGTGCGTAGCCAAACACAATAAGATTTAATAAAGATAGGTTTATCTAGAAATAGTATGGCAAAAAGAGAGAACGCGTGGTTAAGAGATCGCTTAGGCGTCTCCCAAGGTACGCCACAGAGCCGGTTTGCTTTATGCATCCAGTTGCCTATCTCCAGCAGTGAACTGCAACGGGCTGATGATGATGATGATGAAAGCGGTTCGTAAGAATAAATAAACCGCTTGGTTATCGAAAGAGATTTACATTTACTAACATAACTCGAGCTGAACAGAGAATTCATTAGCGAAGCCCCAAAACTTAATTATAGAAAGTAAAACATAAATTACTCCACTCACTTTTGTCTACAAACTATCTTTTAAAGATTTGCAAAAGTATTGCAAAATAGATTAAAGTTCCAATAAAAGCAAAGACATTATACAGAGCATGTGATTTCACACATTAAAATGAGAGTAACAATGGTTTTTCACGTGCATTCCGCACGGCCGCCGGCGCACGCGCCGCGGGAGAATGCAGTGAAATCGAACGCGATAGTGAAATGATTTGCAGTTACTCTACCGTAAATAACTAGTTTTAAATTAGACTTATTACACGACGTAAATGTAAAACGTATTTAAGTTTAATGCTAAAATAACATTAGTATAAATTTTTAAGTTAATGAATTAATTGATGTATTAAGTATCGTGCTATATGTGTAATTACAAAATTGATTAATCACCAGTTTTAAGCAGAACGGAAATAGATAATGATTTTGCACCAGAATTATTTATGAAAGAAAATCTGGAACGCCAAAGATTAGCTATAAAACTAACAGAAGGGACATTAACTTAGCAGTAGACCTAGATAAAGCTGGAAATAGTAATAAAGAACTCGTTTTACGCTCTATTGTGTCAAATACTGGACGTTAAACAATTATCTGCATGCAAAACCAATAATTGATCAGCATGAAATGTTACTTGTACAGAATTACCTAACAGATCTCACAATGTCGCAACGCAAAGAACAAATACAGATGGGTTAGTTCGACCATCGCGAATAGCTGTTTAACACGCAAGCGTAATGGTGGCGTGTCCTGTGCAGCGATGGATAATTACTTTATTCCACGAAAGGCTAAAAGAGAAACCTGTAATTGATAGAACAGCGAGGTTATCTCTTAGGGTGGTCTTATTTATCATAAGTTATGCGAAGATCTAGGAGTTAAGAGACAAAATTCTGATGATTTTAGTGCAAGGCTTTTTTTGGGATTTTAGACTTTAATTTTGGTAGTAAATGCTAAAATGGTATTACAAACGCAACCGCTGGACTAAGAATAAATAACATTTAAATTATTTTATTCGTAAACGGAGAAAGCGTATCGTTAGAAAAATCCCGGTGTAGGCTCGATCAATGTTAGCACACACCACCAGTCCACTACATACAGACTATGAATGAAATGTGGATGCATCAATGCCTGATAAAGAATATGATGATATGATCGATACATCGGTTAGAGGCGTGATTATAAAAATTCATTAGCAGGGAACAGTGCTAAATTCATTATAGAACAGAAGTAGGTCGATGGAGCATGATCAAAGAGACCGCTCAACAGTGTTGTGGTTAATTATTAAATCTGAATTTGAAGTATACTGAGTGCATACTACGGGTCGTTGTCACCGTCTGTCTCAAGGGAGTAGTATGTACCGCGTGTAGTCTGGAAGGTCGGTGTCGTCTCAAATGAATATGATATAGAATTTATTTATCTGTAATATCTATATAATGTTGTACCTATACAATTTATGAGTAGAAGATATCACTTTTTATATAATAGCTTATTTTGATACCCACAGCTGGGCAAAGGCCTTCCCTTTCTTCTTTCAAACCACTTTATCCTTTGCAGTATCCACCAGTTGACCACGTATGTCTCGCATATGCGGCCAGATCATCACACCACCTTCTCCGCGGTCGACGGCGGTGTCCTCTCTCAGGCGAAGGAATCAGTTATTTAAAAAAATAGATGTCTATGTATGTTTTATTAATTACTGGTAACGTGGTATTATAGATTTTGGTAGTATTAGCAAAATAGTAATGGCAAAGGTAAGAAAGTCGCAAAAAATTAACGAACTGACATTGCTACTGCCTTTTGCTTTTCGTGATTTTAATGACTATAACACAACATTCTAATCATGCCCTAGCTTCGATTCTAGGTCTTTTGTAAGATATAATATAAGCCTTTATTTACGTACTCAGTAATATTACGATAGGTACACTGGTGCGCGAAAGTGCTGAGTGATGGATAACGAATGGTGATCGATGGTACACATGTTTTATATACCCGTGACTTAGGCTATAGGTACAGCACATGGCGTCGAGATAAATTGTATTTTTAGGTAGTTCTCAATAGCAGCACGGCGTTAGTTGTGCCTGGTGTATAGGGTTGCTAAGTGTACTATAATATATAGTATTGTACCTGCAATTTACCGTTGAAGAAATACATGGTACTCCATAGAGAGAAATTTTATATAAAATTAGCTTAGAAAAACACTACATTTTGACGACAAAATCTTGTCAAGCCAACCCGTGTATGGCAATAGACTCGCCCCCTATTACATAGTAGGTAACATGGCGTAATGTGCGTTCTATACGCCTCTGCTGACCCGGGAATTCCGTTGTGATGGTACGTGTGTATAATGTCTATGAATTGATCGTCTAGAGTATTGGGTACGTGTAACCCAGATGTAGAGTCATACTCTATTAGCATGCCCGAGTTCTGTCGCAATCTCAAACCTGGCAAGTCCACTCGTTAATAGACTGCTCTAAATTAAGTCTTACGAAAGATATAGTTAGGTGTCTAATCTTATTAGCCGGTAAACTCTA
The DNA here is from genome assembly GCA_946251915.1 of Abrostola triplasia. Taxonomy (NCBI): domain Eukaryota; kingdom Metazoa; phylum Arthropoda; class Insecta; order Lepidoptera; family Noctuidae; genus Abrostola; species Abrostola triplasia. The sequence goes on from OX276433.1 coordinate 9,143,993, forward strand.
GATTTTATTGGCTTATTATTTACGATTTATTCCGGTTGCTGTACAACAGTAAATTGGGATAAAATAAGGAAAATATTTTTGGGTTTTGCATTAATATGCGCAGTTTGTCGTTCATTGAGTTCTAAGGGGCAGGTCTTTGTTCAGCAGTGGACGCCTTCCGGCTGATGATGATGATGACGCGCAGTTTAGCACTGTTGGCCACAATCAAACACGTGAAGCCGTGAGCCCTGTTCACACTCCTGTCGTGTCAATTAGCCGTCAAATTGTGCTACAACGTGATAAACGCGAGTACTCTTGTGTCGACACACACAATTGCACACAAATTAATTTCCTTCAAGAGGACTTACAAGAGTGTTTTGTTGTAGGAAGTGTTTTAATAAATTTAAAGAAGCACTTGAACTTTTGCTATATCTTCTTCGCCTTATTATAAAGCAAAAAAAAGCAAACTAATGATGTTACCTTTTTTTTATGATTTAGTCTTGAACCTATAAGGTACAGCGACATAGAATAAATATGGAAATCACATTGACCGCCTTTGGTATGTCACAAAGGCATGCAGATGTCTCCAACATCAAAGATGGATGTCCGGAAGTACAGATGACGTCATCCCGGATCGATATCCCAATGGATATGCCTTGTTTACATCGACCAACCCAATCTACAATATGGTATTGAATTTGTGCGTGTTTGGTCAAGTTGCCTATAAAAATATAAGAGATAAAACACGTAGGGAATGAATAATATAGTCACATGATCGATGATTTATTTTGTACTAGCTACAGGCTACATACAGCCTGCGATTTTGACCGCGTCACAACTATTATTGTGTCTTAATGATATTAAAAGTATGCCTATGTGTTCAGCAAGCTATCTTCATAATCATTTCAATCACTGGTATCACACATTGCTGGATATATGTCTCCCTTCTCCTCTGCCATCTTTCTTTGTTTCGAGATTCTCTTGTATAGGTATTCTTTGCGGATTTGTGTATGTCGTCAACCCAACATGCTTTTGACCGTTCTTGGGTATCTCCACATCATATTTAATTATGCTCAGGCGTATTATTACGTAACCACATACCTAACGTAGTAGTTGCAAGTTTTCTAAATGTATCGTCCAAAAGAGAGACACCCACCAAACTATATCTAAGACTATCTACTAATCTATTATGTAGATATTTTACATAGATTCCGTAGCATTTCCCAATTAGTAAAGGCTTGCTTGTTAGTTAGTTTATCATCGTTCAGCTCCAATCAATACACTAATGGTTTTAATTAAATTAAATAATACTTGCCTATCGATAAGTCGGTATCATTACCTAATTATTTTATCAATTAGGTAAGGTTGATAAAATTGTTAACATTTATTTTGACCTCATTGAATTATATGAATTTGCTAGCTATATAAATAAATATGCTGAGTGGTATCCGGCCTAGAATTGACCACCCCCTATTAACCCGTTGGTGTCGTAAGATGCGACTAAGGGAGAATCCAGAGGATGGGCAGCACCGTCTTTTATAACTTCGCCGCCAATACTGCGATCCCCAAGCCGCTTGCCCAGCGTGGGGATTATGGCAACCCCCTTCCCCTTTTCTATGAGGGATACCTTTGTTCGACAGTGGACGTGTTCCGGCTGATGATAAATAAATAAATAATATTGATATTTATATCATAAGTATGGTAGACAATGTGTCTATTGTTTATTCATTTACAATTATCAAGTTATTGCTAATACAAAAAGGTTTTATTTGATGGCTGGCGGCTTATTTATTCAAGATTCACTCGTAGCTATAATTAAAACCAGGAAAAAGCAGTCTTTTGTACACAATATTATGTGAAATAAAACTTAATACAAAACCAACATAGGTACGTACTTCACAAAACATTACAAACAGCCCAAAAACAAAGCTTCTGAGAAAATCATGAGGAAACTCAATTATGAAACATCGCCCAAGGAGTGTGTTCAAGTTAAAAAATAAAAAAACCATTCATTTTTCGAATTTCGTAACAACATGGACGAACGCACGACGTAATGGAAGGAACCTTAGCAATTGAGAAATCATGACGGAAATTAATAATAACTGACTTGCCTGTATACACGTAAGTACAAATAAAACATACACTGTACAGTCAGCAAGAGAACTTCTGTTGCTAACTGTTGTTAACAAGTTGAGAAATTCATCTAACATCAAATAATTGTAAGAAGTGGACATCAATTCAAGTTACATAACATAACATAACATCACGCCTGTATTCCCCGAAGGGGTAGGCAGAGGTGCACATATAGTACACCCACATTTCGCCAGTTATGTGATTTAGGGCGAGCCTATTGCCATCAACCGGGCACAAATCCAGACTCCTAACCTACCTAATGGAAAAACCCAGTAACACTTTGCCGACCCGGGATTCGAACCCAGGACCTCGTGCTCACCAGTCGCGCATAGCGACCACTAGACCAACGAGGCGGTCTAGTCAACAGTGGTTACAGTCTGAAATATAAGAGAGTCCAAATGATACTATGAGAATATTTACGACTTTTTACAATATAATAATAAGTGGCAATGCCTCCAGCCTTTTGGGCACCCTACCAGTCGACAGCGATGAGGAGGAATACCTTGATGCATAAATTTTGTTTAAATTTTTAATTTGTATATATTTATGTTTTAACGTAGGTAAATAATTTTGAAACTCAAATAATAAAATAATTATTTTGTTTGAATTATTAATGTTTAGATAATTTTGTTGCCTGTACAATTATTATGAGTCAGTCTCGTATAAACATATGGTTATGTGACATTTGAACCTGCCTTACGATCGTGCCATTGCCCATTGGTTTTGGAGAGGCTTTGCTAGTCCCATGTTAAGTTAGGAGAGGATATCCATTAGGAAATGTGTAGTCTTGTGTATAAATGTGTATGGAGATTTGCTACCTACTAGCTATTATACCTGCGTCCTGAAGTAGTAATTTTTATGTCATCATCATCATCATCCACAGTCTTCTATATCCCACGGCTGGTCGGCTGGGTATAGTCCAGCACGTCAATATTATGGTGCCTATTTTTCTATGTACCTATGCTAAATTCTATAGGTACTACATGTTTCACTTTTAATAAGATTTCTAGTAGATATCGAGCATAGATAGTTTTGAACTTCTAATAAAATAGGAGAATTTAATAGATTAACCATTATGTAAGGTTTGTAAAGCAGTTAGCAGAAACTGCTCTTACATCTTATTAGGTATGAAACCAATTGCAAAATTATCGCCAAATGGCAAAAAGGTGTCTAGAAATACTGCAAGTCTCTACTTTCACAATATTAGCGTGAACATGGCAAAATATCAAACAAACATGACTCAATCAAAGCTAACATTCAACATTCATAAAACATCGGACAAAAATATTGATGCTACACACTGAAATCTGAGTAGGAATATGTTTCACGCAAATATACGCTTATTTACCAATTCATATGCCTAGTGGCTCGTTCGTCATTGTAAAAAACATTACGAATTATAATTTCAAAGTAAACAATTAGATTAGCGGATGAAACATCGTATTACTTAGTATTATTACATGCATACACTTGGTACTTATTCTTTAAGAGTCATCAAACCGCAGAAGCCTACACCAAATCTAGTTCTTCATTCCATTTCCATGTTAGTAATATCCTTATTTGGACGATGACCTTTCCATTTGTTTACGTTTCAAAGAGCAAGATAATTTGATTACCAAACAAAAGCACTCATATTAGGTACGACTAATTATAATAGCAATTACTAATATGTGTCAAATTGCATCGACGAAATATCACCAGCACTACGCAATACAATAGAGTTTGTGTATGAAGAATGTATATTAAGAATAATGGAGGCGAATGTTGTTGCTTCAAAGATAAAGATAAATTAAAGTTACATTCCTTTTTACATACAGCAATATTTAAGTTATTTGTCTAAACATTATTCGCACAAACAAACTAGAATTCTGTACAATTCGCTTCAATGTTACAGTAATGCTATTGTTTTACCAGCTGCATCTTTATGTAGCAATTCCTATTATACTCTTGTGTCGGTATGTCTAATTGCGACCGTTTCCTTATATTGTATTTAAGAACATATGCACATATAAATGACCACACCTGATGGTGAATATTAATCATGGCAGGCATGCTTGGCACTCGGCTCATCCGCATGACATGCGCAGATGGCCCACGACCGTACATATTTATCTTCAAGGAAGTTGAAGAAGGACGTGAGACGGAACTTTCATCTCGATTCGCCCTTCTAGAATTTTCTTTCTTTCACCTTTAGTACATGTATAATCATGATGTTTTTAGCTTTCACAAGGTGTATTTAAGTTAAGTTTTTGATGAAAATATTAAAAGAAATAAAATACATGAAAATTCAGCGGCTGGTGATGTGTATATGGATTTAAGAACCGGACCAATATTGTTAAGATCCCTAGATATTGGTTCTGAGTAAGAATATGTGTTTATGTCCGTAAACCGCACCAACGATACAGGAGAAAATCTAACTGCTTGCCAAATTAAACACGTATCTAATTCACAATTCAATTTACAAGTCTTCTTTGCTAAAACTATTCAACACATAATATACAGAATTCAATTTACAAACATCTTCATTATTATACTTAAGGTCATCCAACTCACCCATCAATATTCAACAAGTCTAAGATCTCGTAAACAAGAGATCACAATACCTTATAAAGAGATCTAACTGCTAAGTATCAATCGATTTCCTGTCGCTAAGTACAGCGAGCTAAATGTAAACTGTTTACGTTCACGGCGCGGTTTTTACACGCGACGTGTTAATTTTAGACGCCTGTATGCGCAGACGCATCCGCTCGCTCACTGATTCACCTCTATGATCGATGCAGTGTTCGCGGGAAATATAGATTGAGTACGGGGATTCTGTGTGGCGGTTCCCTTATTACGGAGTTGGCTTGTTTAAGAATTTTCAAGTCTCGTTGAGCGTAGGAATAAAAATCTGTTTAGAAAAATTGCCACAGTGTATTTTCTCCAAAAAGTACAGTTGCGAATATCTCCCGCATATGCCATTTACTCAGAATCAATTCGGAGTGATAGCCGATAATGTCAATATACTTATCACCGGTGTTTGGAAACTGACTATACCTTTAGGAGTAACCGTCGTGGTGATGATGCATGATGAATATTAGCTAACTGAGCTATTAGCAACGTAGTCATGACATGTTTAGTAATTGGCGATAACACTGAATAATGAACACCTAGTAAACGCGTTCTGTTTCAATAATGTCTATCAAAGGACGTCAAATACCTGGCCTCCATGAATAAAGATATAGATATATATAAATCTATAGAAGTAGATGGATTCACTCACGTTCACAGAACAAAAAAAACTAGACTCAAAATACTTGAACTTCCAGACTCTGGAAACATCTGACTACCCGTGACGATTGTCAATGTTTTACGAATGACAGTCAGAGCCGAAGGCTTAAATAACGTGCAGTGCCGTCCGAATTAAACATTTATGCAAAAAGAAACCTTCAAATAACCGAAGAGCCTCCTACCAAGGGGACCGACGACATCGTCAGAGTAGCATGCAGCCGATGGACGCGAATGGCGAGTTGCTGTTCTATGTCGCGTTCTTAGAGACAGGCCTTTGTTCAATAGTGGACGTTCTACGACTGATGATGACCTTAAGAATGTAGGTTTCTTCTCCTCTTCTTCCATCTTCTCCTACGCAAAAAGAACTATTCCAAGACAAAAAAAAGTAAACTTTCATATAATTTTAAGCAACATTTGTACGACAACAAAAGGCCAACCTAATGGTACTGTTATCGGCGCTCTAAGAACTTTATCGGTATGTCCTTGGCGACTTCTGTCTTATCGGGCTCACCCAAAACCGAATAGCTATCGTAAACGATAAGTATTACAGGTAAACTGTTTACATAAGCTGCACTATCTGTGACAACAAATACTTATATCGATTTTTTATTTATCTTGGACTGCACCCAAAGCGATGTTATAGAATTCATTACTTATATTATCAAAAGGTTCCTTTAGTAATGTCTGCTGCTTTAGGACAATCTGCAAAATGCTTTGGTGTATTATGCACGTTTGAACCCATGATCTACAACGAAAACCGGACAGAATATGTTAGTTTTAATACTGCAATATAATGCATCAGGTGACAAAATTTACAGAAAAAATAAACCATAGTTCCATTCTCAGGTACTGGATTCTGCAAGATTGGAAAGCTTTTCAAAATATTGTATACTTATTTTTAAAGGTTCGTTTGATATCCACACCTTAAGCTAGCTAACAGTAGTTACAGTTCATCTTGAAGGTAATTAGGACAAGGGACACGATTAGCAACTAAGATGCATAGTAGCAAGTGTAGCCTAGACTTGTAAAGCGATAAACCAGTATCCCACAAAAATTAAATAATAAATTCTATTTTCTTTGCCGTTATTTCGAATAGATGGCTCCATTAAAAAAACTTTTTCTTTTCCGCCTGAGCTGAGGATCAAACAACAAATTTGTATTTTTTTTTTTATTAAGTATGTTATACGTGTTATTGTGTTTCACAAAATTATTCTTCTTTGCAAAGTTTGAAGGATGTATCAGATTCCAAATATTGAGAAAACCAGTGAAGTGTGAATTGAATGGCCAGAACACTTGAAAATTGTTACGAACTGAAAAATAGACTGAATATTATTTAATGTCTTTTTAACCGACTTGAAAAAGGAGGAGGTTCTCCGTTTTTTATTTTATTATTGGTGATCTAGGAGTCTCTCTACAAGTCCAAGTATCCGCTGATATTGGTCCTGAGTCTAGGTACTTATTTTTGGTATTAAATTATTGATAATTATTATATTTTTATCTGTAAAACGCATATCGCTTTTTATAAATACTTGTGTACCAAATAAATGTTCTACATTCTCGTTTCCGAACTTATCATTCTATTTCGATACAGACACTTGTATATTTCTCCGAATAGTAGCACTCAAAGATGGAGGTATATCTTTAATTTTTATCTCAGATATGGGGCATTGGATACCTGCCTTTTGTTCGCTTATCGAAAATGCCTAAACATTATTGTTCGTTCGATTTTATTCGTCTATTGTAGGCTTACAAAGGAAAGTCATAGTAATGCTACGGTGGGAGATAGATTTTAAAATATTTTTTAGTTATTTTAAAATCGATATTAGTACCTACTACTATCTATATTCTTTTTATTAAGTGCTCATAAGATGACATAACTCCAATCATAATGTAGTTCGAAGAATACACATCTTACCATTGTCCATTTTGTGATACATTATTAATCCATATCCATACTAATATTATAGATGTGAAAGTTACTTTGTCTGTATGTCTATTTTGCCTTCACGACTAAGCCGCTCCACGGATTTTGATGAAATTTGGCCTGTAGAAAGCTTAACACCCGAGGAAGGAAGGCTACTTAACGCGGGCGAAGCTGCAGGCGAAGCCGCACGCAAAGCTATAATTTTATATAAATAGTTTAACTTAGAATTCGGATTCAGATTTCTGTAGAAATATAACAAAAAAAAACCGACTTCAAAACAAAACTATTTCACAACAAATTAAAAAGCACTAAAAAGTAAAAAATTAATACAAAATCATCCTTGTTTAATATTTTTTCTAAAAAATGAAAAATCATCGAAATCGGTTCATAAAAACCGCAGAAATCGGAAAACAATCATAGAAAAAAAATGTAGTAGAGAACGTGAAAAAAAACAGCATTATTAAGAATTACTGAAAAAGTACTGATCGGATCTTAATCAAATTGCAATGGGACCAAACGGGAGGCACCAGCTTTCAAATAAATAAAAATTCATCAAAATCGGTTCACCCAAGCGAAAGTTATGAGGTAACAAACATAAAAAAAAAATACAGTCGAATTGAGAACCTCCTCCTTTTTTTGAAGTCGGTTAAAAAGGGAGGCCTTTGCCCAACAGTGGAGCATAAAACAATCCAGGTAAAAATCGACAAATTATAAAATCTGAATAGGCGTACGTTGTTTCTTAAAATCATTATAAATAGCCTATCAATCTAACAACCGTTATGTTAGATCATACCTATCTTGCTACCACAGACAACCCATCAACACTATCAATTTCAACGGAGAGAAAGTCAGTGTCAAATTAGTGCGTAGGAGTCGTAATATAATGAAAATTACATCAATAAAGGTAGATTGTCTGGTGATTCACCTGATTTATGTCGGAGGAGGCTGTAACATGAATCTAACGGCTGACTTACTTATGATTTATGTCACGTGATGATATTAAAATTATTTGCGCGCTGGTACTGTTTACAAAGGCAAATGATATACCTCCCGAACTTTAGACTATAGCAATGTTGCTATAATATGTAAGCATTATAGTAAAATCTTGTAAAAACAGCATTATTATAGGATAACATTAGATTAGTCGCTACTTTTTAAATTAGGCACAATGTATTTTTGCTAATTATTAAGCTTGATGTAATATATGGAATACATTTAAAATGTTATGAATGTGTTCTCTACACATTTGTCAAGCGTATTGAAAAAGTCTTGGTGCATAGTTTTGTCATACTTTTCCGCAAAAGATTACAATAATCTTTATTATCAACACTAGGACAAAGACTTTACACTTTTACACTTTAGCGACCTCAATCCGCACACGTATCGAAAAATCCATCTAAACTTATCCTTCTGCATCTCTACTCTAGGGTGCAAAATATCAAAAAGTACCCCTGACAACGCAGAGCATGTATATATCAATTTATAGACATGTCTAGTAACAGCACCCACAATAGGAAGACTAGAAATCCAAGGAAAACATGCAAAAACACACCACAGAATCATGAAGCACCATTCAAAATACCTGTTATCTCACGTAAGGGTCCCAGTACTCCCAGTTGTTCCATAGAAAGTTAATTATGCTTGCATTTAGGCACTTGAGCCCATCTTAACTTTGGATTAACGTCGAGGCGCCAGGCTTGAGCTCTCGACGTGAATTATAAATGCATTTGCATATTTCATAGGCATGGGGCTATCCGCGTTCGATTGTAAGGCTGCGATCAGACGAGGCGACTGTGTAGCGATCTTTTGGGCTTTTAAAGACTATGATATTTTTAGGAAAATCGTCTCAATGTCATAGATGATTAAATTATGTTTATTGGATTTAAACGTAATAATAATATTTGATACGACTAAATGTTGAAGCAGCTATGCAAATATCGGAAAGTACTTTCGGTATTTTAGTCAGCAAGTGGGTATCAAAGTAATCATTTAAGTGTTTGAAGTGGCACTTAAGAAACACTTATCATAAACATTAAGTAGTCTACTTAAACACTATTCCTTACTTGTTAATTTACATTATAAATACATATTACATACACGAACTTGCTTCTGGCAATTTTTCCGTCGCCGTCTCATTGAAATAAAGTTGTCCGTCTGAACCGAACCTTAGGCAAACACTTGTTTGTGGAATTGGTTTTCTTATTTGATATGGAAATTTTGTTATGTTGGAATATCCTTTATGTAAATATACAGGAATGCTTTGAGTGAAATACGAAATGATAAGCATTACAAGAGTTAGGTTTCATATTTATATTCGTTACTAGCTATTGCTTGGAGCAATGGACCTATAGTCAATAAGGAACCGTGATGGCCTTCTGCTATTAAACCTTTTTCTTTATTATAATTATTTGACTTCCACACAATAAAACTAATAAAAAATTCCACGTTTTTCAACCCGACACCTCGTATTTAAGCAACCGGTGAGCAAACCTTTGTGCCAGACCACTATTTCATTATAAATTCATAAACATTTCAATAATAACGGCCAGTACATTATACTTAATAATAATTCAATACAAAATGAATGAGAGTCGATCCCCTGCTCTCTACAAAGAAAGGTAAAGAAATATTTCTATTGAGCCCTGTAATAGTACCGTAGGGACCGGCTTATTGTATCGGTGGCTTCCCAGTCGTGAAATATGGCCCACTAAGCATGCCTTAATGGCTCCAGTTTACTTATTTAACGAATTCTTTTAAATGAAAGTGAATTTTATAATTGAATCCGCTGCGTCTTAGATTAAAACACGTTTGGTAAAAGTTAAGGCGAGGGTCCAATTCTAGAGGTTTTAATTGGTTTTATTGTGTTGGATATGTGAGAAACTGTACAATATTTAACGTAATTGATGTCAATCTATAATGCGGCGTCTCGCTTCCGCATCGTAAACCGTCCCGTTCGAGCTCATAGTAAGGAGGCTGTATTCTTTTCTTACTGTGTAGTTAATTTCCACACTTCATTGATAAATTATGAGTGTCTAATATTAGTAACCTACTTCAACGTTAATTTATAGCCCAAAGCAATATCTGTAATATGTTTATGTTCTTGTACGTAAGCTGTAAGGCTGTTACCATGTAACATTACAAGTTTTGGGTATTGCTAATGTCGGTAGCAATCAATCAACTTCAGAATCTACCCTCCTACAGAATATTTGTAACACCTACCTACTTTATACCTAACTTTGTAGGATAAGATACTACATATTAATATTTTTAATAATTTGTAACTTCATTTTCCTATCAAAAGCCTTGTCGTAGAGAACGAAGTGTTAAAGGCATTACTAGTTATGCTTGTAAATAAATATTTATCTTAAAAACTACTTAATTTGTAATCAATCATTACCAAATACCGAATGGTGCACTGATTAACAAGACTACCGAGGGATTGATTTTATTATGTCTATCGATCACTTGAGACAATATTTACATGATATATGACGTATAAATTATAATTTGTGACCAAAAAGGTCATTTTTAATGAATACTTCTTCGTATCATCTGTTTGATCAACAACCTGGTGTCAGAGTTTCAAACTTCAATTAATAAAAAAAAACGTCGCTCAATAATTAACGGAGTAGGTAATCGGTGTACACTACGCATACATTAAAAAAAATACGCGCCGAATACATAACCTCCTCCTTTTTAGAACTCGGTTAAAAATACGGAATACCCTGAACTGTGAACTGCTAATTGTGCAACAGATCTCCCAACATACAATAACTAATCATTTACATTTTACATAAACTATAATTGCTATAAATTCTCGCAATCCTAATAACTGGCATATCAAAACAATAAACGGTGTTGCCATCGAAATAATGCATCAAAACATCTGTGCGTTACATAACATGCATGTCTGTTAGTCAGGGTTGCCAGCGAATGAGCATACAAGGTCATACACACTTCCTTTTTATCTCACCATTGTGAGGTCTGTAGTATTTTTCATTTAATTGTACGGAAACGTCCGACATTCTTGTGATATAATATCGTGGGTATTATTTATTTCTTGCACGTGTTTTTTAAACTTGTATGATGTTATTCTTTTTGTATCGTTTTTAACCTTTTGAGCTCTAGTCTTCTATGGAAGACAAGCATGTTCGTGTCCTCCACACCACGATTTTATTAGAAGACAATATCTAATCGTAACATGTTATAACATGGCACAAATGTTACGATTTGATATTGTCTCCAGGTAGAGTTATGGCCTGGAGGGAAGCGTTGTCTTATAGACAAGACCGTGGCGCTCAAAGGGTTAACAAAGTGTTACCCCATAGCATTTTACTATATCGATATTGTGTATTCCACTAAGTATATGCTATACATGGGCTTGGGACAAATATCTGCGTATTAGCACCATTTAGTTTAGTCATGAGATAATAAGCCAGAGGTTGCGTGCTCGCACGGGCTATGGACTAATATTTAAGTACAAATTATTCTTATTCAAAGGACTTGTTATGATGTTTTATAATATAGAAGGGTACCTAACGTACTATATAAAAAAAATCCCTACATAGTGTGTGAACTTGCAATGTTATCGAATGCAGTTTCATTGAAATTCCCACCACTAGGCATAGCTTTCCCAAATTAAACACAATCTTAACACGGCGTACAAAGCGTGCTAATTATAAGAATTATGTAAATGCTGTACAAGCGACTCATGCGCATTCGATTGTTCACGGGTTTATCGAGGCCGATCGATAATAGAAATCGCCCGAGTGACGAATTTGTTTATCTAACGTATTCTCTGAATTCTTATAAACTACGATAAAGTAAAAGTTATATAAGGAACCAAATGAACCTACTACATACTGTATAGTCTATTGAATATTTACTTTTAATAAGTATCTACAGCCCCCGTAGACAACTGGTAAAACGCTTAACAAATAGTAATCGAATAGAATGATTAATGTATGGGAATGACATATATTATATTATGTCAACCCCATAAACGGTTGGTTGACTCTTCACGTGACCAAAAGGCTGGCTTGTTTTTCGCATTTGCCATTCAACGTGGCAATGCCGCCAGCCTTTTGGGCATCCTACCAGTCGGCAGCGATGAGGAGGAATACTTTGATGCATAATTTTTAGGTTTAATTTTTTCTTTTGTATATATTTATTTTTAACGTAGATTTAGTGTGTAAGTAAGCTTAAGTAAATAATTTACCTAATAAGATTTTTGAGGATAAATGACTAAAACCCATATATTTTTCATTCTATTCGATTCTATTAGTCAAGGGGTTTGCCGCTTGGCTAGGGGGGCTATTGCATTATTTAATGCAAGGACCCTTTACTCTATTGTTGATGCCTTAACAAGTCTATCGCACCCGGGATAGTCAGCCTTGCTACCTACGGTATGAACTGTTTCCATAACACTAGGAACTTAGGTATTGTAGGAAATAAAATGCTTTTTTGCTGTAATATAAAGGTTTAAAGGAATTTGGTACAGAGCTATACTCGCAAACACTGCTTATGTAGCCATAACATTGTAATATGGCACTATGTTCTGTATAGCTCGGAATCTTTAACAAATATGAGTTCATACATCAACATCTATAAATAGTAGCAGATAGACGGACAGATAAACGCAACAACAAAAACTTCAGAATAAATCCTCTTTTTTTCCACACGGAATTAACTTTTTGTTTTATCATCAATCAAATCTATAGATACCTATTATTTTTTTTGTTTTTTTTTTTTTTTTTAAACATTAAACTATTGGCTAGTAGGAGAATAATACCAACCAACATCAAACTCACACGACTATAGTACGTACTATAGTAGGTACCTACCTATTGAGAATGACGTAAGTCTGAATTTCACCGTCTCTACCAAAGAAAGTCCACAGTATTAGCACTTTTGTCATACACGAGTGCGTATTATAAACTAGTTATCAGTTACTCAAAACGGTGAAGGAAAACAGCGTGAGGAAACCGGCACACCTGAGCGATTTTTCGGTGTGAAAAGCCACGTCAGAGGCCTACAGGCGGTATAAACTCTGACACTAGGTGTTCATCAACCACACGATAAGAAGAATCCACGACTTAGCAGCCAACAAACATTTTAAACACTATACAATATTTTTATAAAAACCTATTGACTTTGCCCTGCTTCAAAAGCGATCATAAAAAACAAAGTTCTTTAAAAAAATGTTGTAGTTACATAGTCAAAGTGTCTATGCCCTGGAAACTCCAGAAGATAAAACTAAAACAACGCCATATTCTGTGCTGAACGTTTTTCATTTCAACGAACAATGTTTCTGACAGTAGACAGGCACATTCTACATTTTACAGTAACGTCAGAAGGCAAAACACCTGACTATCCCTACTAATATTATAAACTCGGAAGTTTGTATGTATGGATGGATGTTTGTTATTCTTTCATGTAAAAACTACTGAATGGATTTTGATAAAATTTCATATGGAGGTAGCTGACACGCTGGATTAACATAAGCTACTTTTTGTCCCGAAAAAATGTAGCGAGTAACACCGCGGAGCGCAGCTAGTGATCAATATAATTTTATTTACGAGTATGCTCACATATATCACTGTAAATAAACATAACATTGCGCCTATATTCCCCCGAAGGGACGGGCAGAGGTGTATAGAACTACACCCACTTATCGCCACTTATGTTATTAGGTTACCTACCTATATCACACCTACAACTACACCCCTAAGTTGTAATCAGACTATTTTTCCTTCATCAGAAGTCCAGTTACTGATCCCATACCGGTAGGCAGCCTTCTACGACACACTTTTATGACGTGGGGTAAGGAATTCCCCATCGTTTCAAATTCTATTTCAATTCGTAATAGAGCCCTAGCATACCGCACCTGGTCAAAACACCGCTTCTAAAATAACCTTGCGGCCCATTAAAGTGTTAATTAAACAATTTATCAAGGCAATAACACTATACATATACGCTGTTGTCACGCGAACTTCTGTGAGGACGTAATACGTTACTCTTTGTAGGAACTGCCTTGTTTATGATAACTCTGATTTGATTTGTTGTAAATAAACCTGTGATAGACTAATTAGGTTGCTTATAATAAGAGAAAACTTAACGTATTGAAAGCCGATATCGTCAGAGTTGCGGGCAACCGGTGGATGCAAATGGCAAGTTGTCGTTTATTGTGGCGTTCTATTGGGGAGGCGTTTGTTCAACAGTGGACGTCCTCCGGCTGATGATGATGATAATTGAAAGCCCAAGGAAAGTTTTACATTTGAATTGTTAATTGTTAAAACTCAAACGTTTTGTAAAGCATTTAAGATCAAAACTTATTGAAAAGCATTATTTTCAGTAGTACCGTCTGCACTACTTATTGAAGACCAATCACACTTTGGAAGAGCGACATTCCGCAATTATTCTTGCTACCAATACATTACCCCAAAATTTTAAACGACCTTATAACTTATTATTTAGTACTAGACTAGTCGGGCATTCGCGAATACACCCGTGAGTATAACCGGAATATATAGTAAATAATATGGATAACACTCACGAAAGTTATTATAGTAAGACCTTATAACTTATTAGAAGTATTGAAAGCTTGTGTAAACCTACTTAGTCATGTAATCAGTAGGTATATACAAGTTATTTCAGTTGTGAAATGCACACGTCACACATGCTTATGATAAAAAAAAGAGTTGCACCACTTTTATTTTTAGCCTCACATACAAACAGTGGTTTTCTATTTGTTGTCTGTCTGTACTTCCAGTCTTCCATCGTTGTATATTCATTTTTATTTATGTTTAACTGTTACTCATATTTTAAAGATGTAGTAAGTACATGGGGGTATTTTTTTAAGAATACTTGTTATATGTATAAGAAATAGTAAATAAAATAAAAAAAGACAAACTAAACAGTGTTATGACATGGCAGTAGTGTTTTTTTGATTTTCTGAATACTTTTTTTTATTTATTTACTTTTTTTATAGCCAATGTTACTTGCGATGGTGTGAGGATTCTAACGACAAATTTAAAAATCCGTTCAGGCATTTAGAAGTTATAGTGGAATAAAGTAACTCACATACATGCATACATACATACAAATGAACTCAGAAAACATTACACTCCTTTTTCGGACAGTCGTGTAAAAATTGTACATTGTATTCAGGCTATGTTCGGAAACTTTCCACTGTAACCACTAATTCTAAGTAAGAACTCAATTAATCCCGTTTTATTGCCTTACAAGATCTTTTTAATTAAAAAAACGTAGCGCTAATGCATTTGCTTTTAACACTAAAGTAAAAATAAAATAGGTGGTTTATTGTGTTTATTTTTGGTGTGCAAAAACAATTTGGCACCACGTGGATTATCAGTCTACTTACTGAAAATAAAACAAATGACTTGTAAGTAATTTGTTTTATTTGTATGTATACAGTCTAAAAACAAATTACATTGTAACTAACTCGTCATACACTTAATTTTATGTGAAACGGACCCACGATTCAAGTAAATTGCCTAGCATAGGCCTAAGTTTTTATAAATAACAATAATAAGATAAATACACTACATCGTCAGTAAAACATTCAAATGGAGGATCGTAGCAAATGGAAATCCTTTGTATCTGCCTACCCCTCTGGGAAACAGGCGTGACTTGCTGAATCTATTAAGTATGTACCTACTCTCAATATTCTAATCTAAATGGTCTGACTATTAGGTAATCTGTGCTAACACTGGTAACGTGTTTATTATCTATGTAAGGTATCATAATAGTAGGCCGTAGTAAATGTTTGTATATGAAGCTTAGTTCGTTGACCTATACTGCTGAAAACGTCGCACTACTATTCTATTCTATTCATAGATAAGTGTATGGAACTATCATAAACTTGGGTATCAAAGAGGATAATGTTCCTCTTCCTCTTGACGTAATTTCTGACTCACCTGTGTCGAGACGGGTGACCGTACGACAAGAAAGCGAAAGGATACTCAGCAGAAGTACCACTATAACACTGCCTTTTAACAAAAGTGTCAAGTTATATAGAATATGTTGATACAAACAAAGGGGCAACAGGAATACCTACTGTATATTATGTTGTTTGTTAACAAAGAAAATTTTCTTCACCATCAGGAGAAAAGAGACCATCATTGGGTAGGCTTTCTTTTGTTTATATACCAGTTATACCGCTCTTCTCGATCTCTTCTATTCTCTCTTTTACCAAAATGAGTATCTTCCTCTGAGATACAACGCCTTAAGATTTAAGACGCGCCCAATTTCATATTATGTGAGGAAAAAACCAGAGGCATTGTGGCACCAATAAAAAGCCCATGGATAAAACTTATATACCGACTGCTATTATTTGCGCCTATGTCAAAGTAGGAGATAATTCTGCAATATATCTACTAAAGAGTGGTAAGTGATTACCTTATTACCAGTTTCTGCCAAGCCCTATTCTATGCAGTCTAGGCTAACACTAACTAGTTACACGTTACCAATTAGTTTTACCTTCCCGTGGTAAAACTTAGTTTAAGTTTCCTGGTTAAGTTCTGCTGGTTATCCAGCAAAGCACAAGACAATCTCCAGGGTATTGTGAAGGTAAATTCCAGATGGCCTCTAACTTAGTATCCGGAAATAATTTCAAGTAAGCTTCAAAATTGAATTTACAAGAAAGATAATGCTATTTCCCTGCCTACAAACAACATGATGAATACTTCAATTATAATATTTAAGACTCAAAACTCCATTTGAAATGTTAGAGAATTTTACAAATCTATTTAGGCTCTTACTAGTTATATTACTGATTTTGATTTCTGTCAGGAAGTTGTAGGAAAAAGGGTAGAAATTAAAGCAAAAGATAATCGTACATACGCCACTTCAAAAATGAGACACGTACAAAATAAACATAAAAAACAGTCACATTGTAGCAAAAGGAAGTGGGCGAATGCTGTACCGGGACGAGCATGACCTGGTAAAGCGCTGATTTTCAGCCACTTCTACTCCCTATGTTCTTGTGAGGGAGTTAATTCATACATATGACCACGTCTTTATTACCCATAAGAGTAGGGAATTGTGTTTAGAACACACCCACATCTCGGCTTTTTACAATACCGACTTTTTACTGCAGCTGTTATTTTTTTGTTGATGCTGCACTGATAAATATATTTGACGATGATTTGACGACCCGATTAGCGCAGTGGCTAAGCGATTGGACTGCTGCGCTAAGGGTTGCGGGTTCGATTCCCGCACGGGGCAAAACTTTGTGCGAACTACAGATGTTTGTCCCGAGTCTGGGTGTTTGTGTATGTGAATATTCCATGTTTGTGAAACGCACCTGCGATACAGGAGAAATTCCTAGTGTGGGGCGACGTTTTTTTTAAAAAAAAAAAAAAAAATATAATGCTAAGGTTAACTAAATTCTATAGCAGTAGGTCAATTCTCTTCTTAATACAAAAATCGTGGATGAAAGCACTTCGTTATTGCACTGCTCGAGAAGTAAAGTTACGAGAATTATCCTCTGGACATTATTCCGTCTAATCCTAAGTACCACAGATTTCAATTTACGCTAACATCTTGTTTAGGTGGTGACAGCACTATTATACAACGAGTTCCAACAATCAGTGGGCGCTAGGAGCGTTTTATGTAACTTACAATTACAATCATTTCACGCTTACCTTCAATCGTCGTTGTTTTAACAACCAGTTGCCTTAGATAATCTGGTGTGGCATAAGCTCCTTAATCAGAACCAAATGATTACCATAGCTCCGGTGTAATATGACTCTCTACACTGTAGGAATTGTTTATAAATTATGCTAGTTAGTTATTGCAATTATCTTCACTCTCTAAAGAATGTCAACGCTCAGCGTTTTCTCATCATACAACTGATCAAGCAAACTATGAAGATTGCAATCATTGCCGCCGAGATCAGCATTACAAACGATGAGTTCTCGCATTCTTTTCTCACACAATTTATCTGAGTCAACAATGTGTAATAATCAATTGCAATAGCTACACAATCGTAAACAACTGTTGCGAATTGCAATTTGTATAATACAGTCATCACCGAATTACAAGTTATTGTACTAATTACCTCACTGTGTAGATACAATACGTTCATTTGTTCATGCAAATGCGATAACCCAGATTTTCGAGTCGCCCGCGCCGTACGTTAATAGGCATTATTTATTCATATCGTGTAACGCAGTCGTCTGGATGCATCGATAGTAGTAGTATTGTATTCTTTGACTATTTTAATTTGTAATACCACAAGGCATAATTACAATCTTTCACCTCTAGAACCCGAACTAAATTGCTTTCTTTAATCTATAGTTCTATGGTAATAAGCATTTTCTCACTGCATCGCAAGAATGTCCTCCGATCAGTGAAATCGAAAATAGTCTGACTGCCCAGAGTATATTCGAGGTAATCTAAGTCACCCAATATTACATTAAATACTCTTTTTCCTTTCTTTCCTTGGAGTCTATGCAAAAAACAACATTAAGATCTTGAATCAGAACAAAACTTATATCAGAATCAAATTAACCACCATTAGGATGTCCCTAAATGTTAAACAGTTACCGTCCAAGTGAAACGGAACTGACATTCAATAGCAAAGGAAGGATCCAATAGAAACGTATCGACGATCAAAGAACCTATAGGTTGCTGAGTGCATCCATTAGTGTTCAAAGACTGCACGCTTGCTTCGAATAAATTAAGCAATTTCAGACAGAATTTCAATGATATCATTCCTTGTTATGATTCGTAGCCATGCGAAGCGATGTTATAGAGCTATTGTGGGCTGTAAATCTCAGAATTACTATTGGTATTGTCATGTGAGACATAAATTCAAGACTTATTTGTTGGCTGAAGTAAAGGTGCAAACAAAACGAGAAAGTGTGGAATAGAACAAAGAATGCTTTCCCTATTCGTGTACCGTTCTTTTGTCGTTCGACCACAGTCGGCACATCGGCAATAGGAAGACTATTAAAGATATCACACTCATTAAATCTGAACGACGCGGTTGCAAAAAAATTTTTGCTCTGGACTTTATATTCTGGACGTTATATCGAGCTGGAATTGCGCTCTGATGCATTCTTACTGATGTAAAAGCAGTCTATGTTTGACACTAGGAAACAAGAATAAGACAAAGGAAAGCTTAAAAATGTTCAGAGGAATGTCATTAACATTACTACAATATATTTATTTCAATCACTGGTTATAATTAAAATAAATGTAAAAGTACCAAGATTTTACCCCTGAAAGGTCTACAATGGTAACCAATGTTTATACAAAGCTACACGCAAAAAATAGAAGCTTGGTAATAGCTATACCATATACTGTGTCCATAAGGTCGTAAGTGCCTAATTGATTCTACAAAGAAGGAACTGTGGGGCTACAAACTACATAGCTAGCTGTAAGTACATTTAAACGGGCTATTCCACGAACATACAGACATTTCGCAATAATATTACGAATATGGAACGACAGCAATTTTTAAATTAAAGCAGGTAGCCTACCCTAGTCCACAGACAATAACAAAGCAATGTTAGCTTACGTCATGCTAGTTCGTGGGACAGGGATAGCCTAAGTTCCGTGAACGTCAGGTAAAATACTATTTGTTTACAAATATTGCTTAATGTTTACAAGCCATATTCAATTGACGGAAACTGGTTTAAAATTCGAACGGAATGTAGTAAAGGCATTATCTAGTTTGATTTAAATCTATGTCAGGCTTATTTATTTGAGAAATTAAATTAGGGTTATTAGTACAAAAGTAAAAGTGGAAATATTTATTCTTTGAACGAAGCTCATAAATGTGCCTCGGTTTAGACGCTCGTGTTCCATATCATTAAATGCACTACCTACTTATAGAGATAAGTGTCAAGTACACGTTGTACACGTTACTATTTATTTAATGCCTTATAAAGGTACCTAGGTAGTACCTACAGCTACAACTTTCAGAAATAATCAAATTACTCACCATCATCATTGAAGTATGCATGTTCTATTCAATATCAACACGGGAATCAAACCCGGCACCAACTGCCGCTTACATCATACGCGCCAAAATAAACTCCCGCCGAAAAAACACACGTCAATCAACAAACACAAGGTTAAAACACTAACTAACTAACACTGAAATTAAAACAATAGTTTGACGTCGTTAAAAAATAATAGAAATCAAACTGTTTAGTGATAAGTCACTGTGTAGGATTCTAGCTGTCATTCATAAATGTGGAGTCACTGTCAAAAACAAAACACTATAAAGTTTGTAAATACGTAATTTGTAAACGAAAAAACTGAGTAACAAACACCACCTCCGCCTCGATCCGCGACACTGCACTAACTGACGGCCGCGAGCGCGGATCGTAGCCTGCGACCAGCTACCTGATATCTCTATCGCCTTTCAACGCGCCCCAAAGCTATACACAAAACAGAGACAGCTACACAAACACGGTGCGCCATGAAATTGCATTTCCGTGCACTTGCATTTCTGGATATGATTGTGAACCCAAAGTTTGGAGTTAAACCAGAGTTAACGCTAGTCGGAACTAGCAATTCGGTAGTTACTGCCGCATTTAGAACTGTGTCATAGTCAGCCGCATCATTTATTTTAGGAATTTTTACAGCAGCATTAAAGTCAGCGGCAATAGGTTTTAGAAGACCACTGGGCTTAAATTATAAACGACATGATCTCGGTTTAGAAAATTAGTCATCTCTCTGTTAAATACAGTAAAACTGTACAAGGAAAAACGGGCAATGTAATTACAAAAACATAGTTAAGGAAATTATTCCAGTACCTTCTTAAGTCCAAAGTCTTTAACATAAACGTCATCACCAAAATCCAGAGGAGTAGAAAAACTGAGTTTGGCTCCAACAGTAACAACGCCAAGAACTCGACAGCAAAGTGGCAACAAAGGCATTTGAGACAGCAATATAAAAGAAGAATAGCCTTGCCAGAGGGACGACGTGGCTGAAATAACAATAATAACATAATTTCAAATGTCAAATTTAAAATTCTGTTCCAAAAAAAAATTCTTGCGTCCCGCCATAAAAAAGTTTTTATTTCAAATGCAAAAATTCCCTGCGGTACTAAATAGGGCCAGTACTCCGGTACCGGCATCAGAATAGTCACGTTTCCTAAGGCCGTTGGAACGTAAATATTTTAACGTGCCCAGCCAAGCTCGCATCGACAAACGGAACACGATGCTATTTAAATATAAACACCTGAACGGAAAATAAATGTAGTACAATGTAAAGAAAAGTGTTGCTTCAAGGTTGCTATTGCTCGTCTTACTGGAGGATCCGGTGAGTTAGTTATTCATAGATTTCACGTGGATTTAGTAGTTCTCTGCGTAGTGTTATGTAGAAGTATTGGCATGAATGACTCTGCGTCTATTTAGAACTCTTACCTTCGCCTTTTTGAGGTAACCGTAAGGTGATTCCTATGAATACACATAACATAACATCACGCCTGTTTTCCCCGAAGAGGTAGGCACAGGTGCGCATATAGTACACCAGTTATGTTTTTAGGACCCAATGTAATAGGGGGCGAGCCTATTGCAATCAACCGGGCAATCCTATGAATAGTTTCCACTTAAAGATTGTCGAAAGCAAAATCTGGATGAAATATCTTGCAATAAATTCTTATCAGATTACTTACATTAGTTATTTTTCAAATGGGTCTTATTCGGGGTTACTGGCCATCTCAACCATAAAGAAGCCAAAGATTAAAAAAGTTGTGTTCGCGTTAATTCCCGTGTTGTTATTTGTATTATAATAGATCAAATTATACCTGTCACTGTCACTTGCAAGTCAAAAAATAGAGATATCAATAGATTTAACAAGTGTTTAATAATACATAAAACTCTTGTTAAGTTGGTAGCATTGTTTCTAATGAGAGAGCCAACAGATAACAAAGATGGTATATTTAAAAATAAATACTATTCACAAAGAAGACGAAACAAAACCTCCCAAAACAAAGAAGCATAAAAAGTACAATATAAAAACAAACAAATATATAATAGCACCTACGGTAAGGAAATTGAATCTGTTATTTCCAAATATTGCTCGTTTAAATTCTGTAGACGTGCCTTAGTTATGACACCATGAACTGGCTTACCCGACCAAAATCTTCAGAACCCTAAGAATCCTATATGACTTCGTGCAAGCAGTTCAGGTTACGATGGACAGCTGTAACACCGTATCCATGTTTAGATCAATGGTTCCTAATATTCTACGGGACCATAATAATGTTCAGATTGGTTATGCATGATCTTATAAAGTGCTATCTTTGAATTCGTAGAGTTCTTTACGAGATCAGAATACATAAGTGTTAATATCTACTATCATATTATGATAGTGCTTACTCAAGTATATAAAAGGCATTAACCTTTGGTTTTGCATACTGCAAAGAAACTTAGTAAGATGTACCTAAAGTTCAAAAATACATTGATGTGCGAATGATCAATATCGCATCATCTACTACATGCAAGAATGGATGTGACGACATACGTACCCTGAGTCATCAATCGTAGATCGTAGATATAAAGTTAGAAGACGGAAAACGTAATAAGCTTTTTAAATTAATCTCCATTAAAAAGGTAAATATTTACCATAATACTACGGGAATTACACTGCAATCAAAATCCTTGATGTAGGAAAATCGACAAACTACGAATTAACTTAATTCAGCTTCTAATGTCCATAAAATGAGCAAACCCTAAATAATAACTTCTAATGCATTCAAAATTAAAAAAAAAAACAAGCAGCATAAAAGAAATTTTCGATTTGCCCTGCGTTCGTCAGTAGATGGACTTTCTCCGTACATTATAACTCAAAGAGATTCATAATATCAAGCGTAACTTAAAGTTAGCAATACAAAAAACCTTTGTCAGGTGTGGGGTTCGAACCCACGCTCCCTCTCGGGAACCAGAGCTTAAATCTGGCGCCTTAGACCACTCGGCCAACCTGACACGAATGTAGTTCGTGAAATATCGCATCTGAATCAACATG
Source organism: Abrostola triplasia (assembly GCA_946251915.1). Lineage (NCBI taxonomy): Eukaryota > Metazoa > Arthropoda > Insecta > Lepidoptera > Noctuidae > Abrostola > Abrostola triplasia. Next base: position 9,167,307 of record OX276433.1, read on the forward strand.
CTATACGAGAATGGAAAACTGTACAAACACGCGAACGTGTAGTGGCTAAGTAATGAAGTTGCTACTGTAAAGATTGTAGATTCGATCTCTTTAAATCTTATAAGGTGATTAACTCATTTGAAACTGAACCCGAGGTATGGGTTACAGACCTTTGCCTACCCTTCCAAGGAAAACAAGCGTGGTAATGCATTGCTATGATATTCATTTAATCGTAGGGCGATTCGCTGACGTTATTAGAAAGTTTCATTGTTTATCTCATAAAATCTTCATCAGATCTCGAAAAAATTTGAACAAGACCTTGGAACCTACTCTTTAAAACAAGGAAATCAATATCTGTTTATATAACAACATACTGTTGAATATTTTACTTTAACTCCTTTTTGGTATATTACAAACCTAATCAAACATTGCTCTGTAAAAATCGTATTAGACTCACAGAATCTCATTTTCAAACATCCGAGATGCGCTTATTGGCAAATGAGATCTCATGAAAAATGCAAGCGGGCCGAATGCAAATAGTAGCCATATCTCCGACGTCTCTACGTGAGGTTTGGAAGCACTTCCAGACAACTTGACTCATTCTATATGAACTTTACACATAAAAGTGTCGAGTTGATAGGATTTAGGTAACTTTATAGTGCATTATTCTTGATATAAGTTACTTAGATATGAGTGTTTGTTTTCGTTATTCTGCGATCATCTAAAGACTCGCTTTTCGTCTTTTTCAAATCTTTCTACACTGAGGCCAAAAAATAAGGCCTTCTTTGAATAGCTTACTTTAAATGCATGTTGGCATTTTAGCATGTTGCCCATCATCATCATCAGCCGGAAGACGTCCACTGTTGACCAAAGGAATACCCCGGAGAACGCCATGCTAAGTTTAAATTCAAATTGTCGCAGCCTACCAACTAAGCTACCGTGTTGGTTAGTTGGTAAGAACTGCGCCACGGATCGGTGAATGTCATGGGTTCTAAACCCGCTCGTGTCCATCATATATTAAATTTCCTTCTATAATTTTAATAAGAAGTCTTTCTTTTTTAATGTGACTCTCTACGCTCGATTATCGAATATTTTAATAGTAACGTTGGTGATTCTTCTATTTACGATTAAGTAGGCTATCTGATATGGTTTTGGAATGGCCAGTTTGTAACGCCTATTCTGCATTTTATTATAATTATGCTTACATATTCGATAAACTTACCAGTAGCAGCTAAAACATATAGTTTTGTAAGGTTTTCTTCTTATCGAATATTAGATACTGTCCGCTACCCCTGAGACTCTTAAAGGGTAGCTTAGTTACCCTTAAACTTAATAATATGGTCGCAGCTTCTTATATAATGGAGCCTATAAGTACCTACCTATATAACACAGGTAGGTAGTATATAATTATCTTATCGTACTTTCTTCTTTCATTAGGTTACGCCACTAAAGCAGCACACACCTTATCTCGCGTCGTGTGACACGCTGTTACTAGCGCACCTTGTTTTACTTATCGCCGCAGTTTTACGATTTAAGGGACAACAGACTATTGTACAAACAGCTTTGAGTTTACCATGGTGTATTATGAATGCTATTTTATACCTTGAAACCCTTCAAAATATGTCTCCGTCTCCCAAACGGAAGCCTGTTTTGGGTCGTCGTCTAAAAATTTTAGAGGAAAATTGGTAGGTATATTACCATACAGGACAAGGCAGGCGTGTTTTGTTGCATGACTTCTAACATTTAGTCGAACTGTTAAAGACCTATCAACTAAGCAACTGTCTTAGCTGTTCTTACTATAATTAACAATTACATTTTGTAGCTACAAATACCAGAACAATAAATAATTTGGAGATTTATGTTGTATTAATGGTAATTTAAAAGACACCGCACTAACCTTTTCTTTAAACTACTAGTACTTTAAAGAAAAGACTGAAAGATACATTCCTAAGATTACATACATAATGTTAATGTAAAACATTAAATTAGTTTAAGAAAATATAATAATAAGATGTACCTACCTACTAAGATATAATATATATTATTTAAATGTATATATGTTAACATAATATAAGTAAAAGAGCGCCATTATCGCCAACAAACTGTTGCACAGTTTGGCGATGTTTAGTAATATTGTATCTGTTTGTATTCATATGAATAAATGTCTTAAAAAAAAAAAAACCGTCCAAGACATCAAATCTACACTAATTGTTCGTTGCCAAAATCCCAGAAACCAATTGAGATAAACCGTCAAGAAACGCCATAAAAAAAAATTCAAAAGCATTGAATTACTCAAAATGGAATTACTATTTAAGAAAAATCATTTCGATTCAATGCGTCAGTCATGAATCTCCGTTTTTTGCACATGTTATCTTTATCCCCATGCGTCCCAGGGGATTTGGGAAACAAGTGCAGCTTATTACCACATAACAAAGTAACGTAGAACTATCCATCACGCCATACACGCCCGGGGGACTGCACACATGTGAATTTGTGAATATAGTTTTATCGAACAGTTGGTCAACGATTTTTGTATAGCAATTGAATGATAGGGTGATGAACAATGTAACTCACCCTTATAATGTAATTAACGATAATGATCATATTCGCTTCAGAAGGTTAGATATCTACGTTTTTTTTTATTATTAAACTTGAAACTGCTGTATTGTATTATGACTAATATACTGATAGGTTACCTATTACTTATTGGGTGTAAAACCAATACCTACCATAAATTATCCATTCCCTGGATACAAACATGGTACGGGACACTCGCTGACAGGAGAGAGAGAAGACACCAAGGCGGAGTAGCAACAGCCGGCGCAAGCTTCTCTTGTCAGACCTGTGGCAAGTTATGCTTTTTTTTTCGAACTTGTCTCTCGCAGTTAGCTCTGAAGGAGCTCTGACTGCTTAACCGGTCGTTTGGCGAGACCTAATAAAAGGCCTCCAGCCAGGAGCAAGTTATGCTGCTCTCACATCGGCTTATATAGCTACCAGAATAAATACCTCACAGACATCACCATAAATCACCTGTAATAGACGTACAGGTCAATGATAATGATGATGAAATTATACATTCAATAAAGCAACTCTAATAGATAGTTTTGTTTTAAAATCACCATTTTTAATTTAACACTGGATCAGTTTCATAGTTTGATGAACCAATAGTGGCTTAGTTTCAAACCGCCACCGCCATCTAGTGAGTATTACGCAAAACAATTTTGTAGAGATGCTCTTTGCTCAGTGATCTTGTAGCGTGGTCCCATTTAAAAAGAACTAATGCAGTATTTTGATAACAGATGGCGCTATTTTGAGCTATAAAACAAATAATCTGTGCTCTCATTTTAAACTATCATACTAACCAAAAGCATATTACAAATTTTAAATATTGACATGTTTTGCGTTTCGTTTTATATACAGTTAACTTGTACCCTGTATTGACAGAAGTTTTAGTTATTATGTAGTTGATATAGATGGCGCTACTTATCCGTCGTTGTAGAATAATGTAGTTCACTCCATAATTATTATGTTATATGATAGAAGGTTTGTCAACATAAACACAGCCATACTTACTGAATGTAGGTAAATAAACACTACAGGTAGATACCAAAACCACTTTTAACGAGTTTTTACACTATCTTGGTGACTGGCAAGTAATTCATAATTGTTATATAAAACCAATAGTTTCAAACAGTTGTTCAAACATTTAAACTCAACAAACACATTTTTTTATATACTACGCAGCGAAATTTAATAATTTAAAAATTATTAAGAACATGTAAGTACCTACCTACTTTTGACTTCTTCATAATTTAGATTACTTAGTAATTAAAAGAATAATTTTTATTATCAGATTCAAAGTGGAGGATTAGTAGTTACTTTTTAAAAGACTTATTAGAAATGCATTTCACATTCATTGCAGGATCTCTATTAACTGAAAAGTTAAAGATAACTAATTGTAAACAATATATATTAAGTATAATAAAAGACCTATGAGTTAAGCTCGCCCTTGTACATCAAATTTCATTTTGTTATTCGATATTTAAGTTATGGGTATAATAAAGCATTAAGAATTAAGACCTGCCCCCGTACCATGAACTCTTAAATTAGGATATTTTGCGTTATGAAAACGAGATGTCATGCAGTGTTTGCACAACGGAAACTATCCTGCTTTAAGCGTTCATGGTAGGAGGGTGCTATGAAAATACGTGGTCTCTACTTATTACACTAAGATACTGTAATAACGCTTATATCTACGAACTGATATTACGCAGTTATGAGTTACAAAGGGTCACAGGGTTAGGAAAGTTATGAATATTTGCTAGGATAACAAAATTAAATTATGTAAAGTAGTGAGAAAAAAGGATTTTAATAAACGCCACCGCGTTGCCCATCTTCTAGATGTTCCCATAGTCGCTTTTTACGACACCTACGGGAGGAAACAGGGTGGTCAATTCTAGACCGGATACCAGTCGGCAAAAAAAAATCTGCGTTAAGGCTTCAAGTAGGCCCAAAACAGGAATCAATGGCGTTTAGGCAAGGACGCTTATGCCCAGCTGTGGGTCATTCAAAAACTGATGAAGACTTCTAGTAACAAATAGGCAGTTCAACAACCCCGAGACTTGAAGAGGAAATAACGAATAGTTGTGATTGTGTTGCGATGCAATATGCTAATAAAAGTTCAGCGTCCTTATCGCATTCAAACCTATTTCCGCGATATTTTTTAAGAATAAGCTACGTTAGCTGTAATCACTATATTCAGTACCATGTACTATGACCATGAATTATTAAAAGTGTAATAAAATCATGTAATGTATAAGTTGCTTGCTTATGTATAGCTATTATTGCATAATAATGTCAGCGATGTGATGTACACAGGAGAAGACACTTCTGTAACACAGGTTCTCAGAAGTCAGGGTTACTATAAATGTTGGCGGTAGAATGCTATAGCGACCCCGCCTCCCCGCCGATTATGCGCTGATGCAGGCAAAGTGTGAGGTTTTTAGTGGGTATGCCCCTGTGGATCTTATTGGGTTCATGGGGGAGAGTCCCACATATCCCCGTCGCCTCCCAGCGGCGGGGAATGCGTAATGCATTTCCCTCACGTTAAAAAAAAAAAAAAAAAAAAAAAAGGGTTACCTACTATAAATATACTGCAAACCATTATGTCAATACAAATATTTTATTATTATTAATTTTCCCGTCTAAATTCCCGTCTAAAAATCCCGCCTAAACCTTGTTCAACTACGAGCGCATAATCGCAATTAAACATCAAAATCAACGCGAAATTAATCACCACACTCCAAGGCCATCAACTAATAAATTCACACCTAAATGAAGCCATAACTAACAAAGTACTTGTTATTTTTTTACTTAACAACTGTCAACCGTTTCTCGGAAATCTCGGACCAATAGGGAAGTGGAAGTAGTGCTGAATCGTGAGCGGAAGCCGGATAACGATTATCGTTTTAATCTATATCTTGTTCTGACATTGTCCTGCGTTTGGTAATTATATTATATCGGTGACGTTAACAGGAGTATTGTAACTTAAAACACGTGTAATGTGTACTTACTACAATGGTAGTGTGTTTCTTAGTTTGTTCTTCTTCCACGCAGCAATTAAGTAGCGAATGGAGTAATTTAAAAACATAACATAACATCACGCCTGTATTCCCCGAGGGGGTAGGCAGAGGTGCACATATAGTACACCCACATTACGCCAGTTATGTTTTTAGGTCCCAATGTAATAGGGGGCGAACCTATTGCCATCAACCGGGCACAAATCCAGACTACGTGCTGCTACTGAGAATTACCTAATGGAAAAACCCAATAACACTTTACCCGACCCGGGATTCGAACCCAGGACCTCGTGCTCAGCAGTCGCGCTTAGCGACCACTAGACCAACGAGGCAGTCATGGAATAATTTATTCAGTAAACATACGAGTAATCCTCCTTTCTTATGATGGCATTGTTGAACAATTGATTAAATTATACCTGTCACTATCGTTTGCATTACTAAGAATAGAGAAGCCAATATACTTAAGAAGTAGTTAACTTAAAACACATGTTGGCATCGTTTATAATTAAGAGGGAATGTAACCATACTAAGTATGCCAAGATCGTAGCAAATGGAAATCCGTGGTCTCTGCCTATCCCTCAGGGAAACAGGCGTGACTTTATGTATGTATGTATCCATACTACCAATATGCTAGGCCATAAAAATACCACGGCTAACTTTTTATTCCTAAAAAAATGGACCGGCTAATCCACATCTAGACACAGAATCCAATTATGTGAAAAACATTGCATAGCTTTTTTGAAGTATTATACAGAGTCACGTTCTAACTGTACTATAGATTCAATCCAGTCATTATCTTCCTGACCTAAACCTATGAATGACGTAATTCAAAGTAACGCCAGACCAATAACCGATAAGAAACATCTAAAATAATTAATGAATGAAATATCAGCCACAATATAAGTTATGTGACGGCTTTTGTAGTTAATCTTGAATTCTTGATTGCGAATACGATGAAACAAGTCGGCCCTTGTCTAAGTCCGAGTCAAAAGCGGTTAAACATTGAATCTCGTGTATCAATCACTACGGGAGGTCTACACATTTTATCACGTAGGTAAAAAAACAATCTACAGATATAAATTACTAGCTGCGCCCCGCGGTGTTAGCCGCTACATTTTTTCGGGATAAAAAGTAGCCTATATAATAATCCAGGGTGTCAGCTACTTCCATACCAAATTTTATCAAAATCGGCCCAGACGTATCTGCGTGAAGAGGTAACACGTAATTTGTGACCGTTGAATTATAACATAACATAACGCCTGTATTCCGTAAAGGGATAGGCAGAGGTGTGTTTACACCATAATTTGGTTAATAAAAATATTTTGTTATTATTCTAGTACATTTACTTTACTTTTGATAATTACAAAAATCCAAACAGCTTGTTTACTTCTTCAGCAAAAATGGACGAAATATACGCAGATAAGGATCTACATCAGATTACGATGTTGGTAAACACAATTATAATACCATTTTACACAAAATATATTTTGTTTGCATTTGTCTCACTTCGTTTAAATGATCGGAACAGATACAATCCCTTATCAAGTCATTCGCATCTTTTTACGCATGAGAAAATATTATATTTGAAACCACTTTAAAATATGTCTTCCCTTTAAAAAAACCATAGCAATTTAAAAAAAGTTTAAAAGTACTTAGTCCTCTCTTGTCTATTTCTCGAATTCAATGGAATTGACTAGGTGGAAATCACCTCCATGTGGTGATATTAGTCTCGCCTAAATTTAATTTCCGACAGATTTTAACACGTGCAACTAGGGTTGCCAGGTCGCCAAACCTAATAGCCGGATAGACCAGCCAGATTTGCCGGACACTTGAGTAGAAATGCTGGACACCCTACATTATTGAAGATTTTGTCTCAGTATTAATAGGTACGACCAAAAAAAATTATGTAATAACAAATGAGTCGACTCTCGTCGCCTGTGCTCGGCCACCGTCGGCGCTGGCTCGTCTGCGAAGTGTAAAAAGCCTATCAAAAGCCGGACACCGTTTATTTTGGCCGGACACGCAATCAAAAAGCCTGCCTATGTCCGGCTTTATCCTGACGCCTGGCAACGCTACGTGTAACTTGTCTGCTTTACCTAATGCTGCACTAAACCGCTACACTCACCCTACTGCTACTCGAAACTGCTACGCGTAACGCGACATGAAACTGCTACACGCAACTCGTCTGCTATATGCATAAAAAACATTAGAAATGAGATCTTAAATATTGGTTGCATTTAACACGTGTTATATTTTTTTCTACCATCTCTGTAACATATGGAATGCAATAAATGATTGAGTATTGAGTATATTTTGCCATTTTGATTTTGTAGACTAAGACTTTTTGCCATTTTGATTTTGTAGACTAGGGATTTTCTTAATTTTTGGATCGATAGATCCATCTTAAATCCTATCCTGGAAACTGAATAGCCCTGTGTTAGTTGTGGCTAACAGAGGGCTATTCACAGTATAAACAATGGTTGTTGTTATTTATTTCTCTCGCTAATCACCCTTATCCTGAAGTCCTTACAATCCGTCACAATTATGCCTATATTTATTGTTATATCAAGTCAAGATCATCACGTATTCAACTTGATCGGTGACCTATTTAAAACGGGTCAAAAACCCGTAAGTATCTGCGTATGACGAGGTTGCTAAAATAGATTTTACCATACAACGGCTTTTTATGAGCGGAAATAAAAACAAGAATCGTTTTGCGGCGAACAACTTTTTATTTCGATATTTTTTTAAGTGATATGATTTACATCTTAATTTTCAATGTTACATTTAAGTAGGTAGTTACTTACTAGCTTGCTTCCAATATTTTTTTAGATATCATATGAAATACTGGCAAAATGTGAGAGTGACGGTCCACCTCTACCTACCCCTTAAGACAAATAGGCTGAATACAATATAAACCATGTATCAAAAATACCAACAAAGAGGTTGAATACATAAATATTTTACCGCAAGCAAGAATAAAACAAAATTTTTCAAAAAAACCCATAGAACGTTGAACATAAAAATTACAAATAATTATTTCCAGCCGGTAGCTAAATCTCAATCGGCCCCCTTACCATGAATTCTTAAGGCAGAACAATTTACGATGTGGAACCGAGACGCCACTATGTGCAGTGGTATGCGACGTCCCGCTTCCACAACGTAAACTACTGTTCTGCTTTATGGTAAGGGGCTGGTGTACAAAATGACTGCAATTGCCACTTACAAACATTTGGAAATACTTAAAATAAATAAACTTAAGTGCAGCCATTTATAACGAGAAATATTTTTGCAGTTATATATGAAAGGTGTCCTTGTATTTTTGCCAACCATTGTCTATTTTATATATCGCAACATTCACTTCCGCTTATTAATGTAATTATATCCGTTTTTACATTGTAATTTAATTTTTAACCATCAATCTGTGGGCAGGTGTTATTGGCCTAGTTTCTGTGTTTACTTAATTAATATACACCGTGTTTAAACATGTAAAACTTTAGTAACTTATTAGATTTATGATTATGATAATATTTTAAGTCTATAGGATTTAAGTTGTAGTAAGCTACTATACTACACAGACACAAATATGCATTTTATCTATATTAGTGCTGTTAGATTTCACACGCAGTACTAATGCAACGACCCACAACCTATACCGAAGTACAGAACTTCAAACCTATATGTATAACCTTAGAATACAGAACAAACTGTACATAACATTACAAAAACCAAGCATTTATAACGTACTTCCGAAATGTTTAAAAACTATATCTGATAATTGACAAACAATCGTTGTCTGTGCGTGATAAGAACATCAGTGGCATGCGCGAAATTTTTCAATGAACCTATTTAGATTTGGTTTTGGTGTACGCGGCAAACCGGCGTGTATTAGTTTCTCAAAGGCAATCGTCGGAGGTGGACGCGAGTGTCGCGCGCGCCATCTACCTCCATTGAAACTCGTACAAACGTATTGCTAACTAAATGTGCATTTAACTGTACGGATCTGTATTTATGAAATAAAATGTGTAGAACGCAGTGTGTGTTGGCGTTGGTAGCTTTGACCATGGGGGTGGCGCACTCCTGGGGTGAGTACGACGGGATAATCAGCTGATCTAGCACATTTAAAACACGTGCTATTTTCTATTTTTTCGACGTTATGTAACACTTCAAGGTTTATTCCACTAGCTACGAATTAATACTTACTGTAACTGGACTACAGATTATTATTGACGGAATACTTGTGTTTGAGACTGTATCACGGTGCGTCGATAAGGGTGTAACTCGCTTGGCGCCGGGCGCCATTGCTAAGCGGCCGTGAGTCACGTACACCACTTTGAGCGTTTCGCGTATACCCTACTGTGTAAAGATGCTTTTCTGAGCGACACCAAAAGCCAGCTCTCGGGCCCGATCACATTTAGTCGTATTATATTGCTAAAATTTGGAAATACTTGTCCTAAATGAACTGTAAAACTACAACTTGCATGGAAATGGAAACTGTTCACAAACTAATGTATCGTGTATGCGACTTTGAAATTAACTTTTTTCTCTACATTTATTGCGGGCTCATTCTCATAATATTTCTATTGAAATAGAATATTAATTTAATAACATGTTTTATTAATCTTGAACTTGACTGGTAAACTTGGATTATTGTATTTTAACGCATACGTGTTATATAATAGTTATGTAGAAGTATGACATCGGCAGAGATGCGAGGACGCGTGTAGGGCGTAGGAGGTGAAATCAAACGAGGCGGGAAATTGGGCGGGCGGCACGTTTCAGGATAATATTGTTATGCTGCAGCTGACTATACCTAATGCATAATTAAACTGTGATTACCGGTAATTACAGTTAATAAGAGGTATATTAACTTTGGGTATAATACATATTTAATTTTCTTACCTACTAAATAATATTAAAAAAAATCGTTAATAAAAGTAAATAATTTAGGCTATAATTTAAGTTAAAAATATTCAGTAGATAGTCCTAAAAATTTAAAAAATGCGAATTTTATTTGAACGTGGGACGATTCGCGCATTAGTCGTTGCGTTACCATCCGTACTCAGTTGCAGGAGGTTGTAGGTTCAGTTCCAGTACGAAACAAAAATAGTATTTTAATATACTTTATTTTATATTAATTTGTAAAGATAAAGTAAAGCTTAAAATAAACTAGATTATTCGTCTATTTTGATTATTTGTATTCAAATATTCGTGACTTAACCTACTATAAAAATATACAATGTAGGTTGTTTGACCTATGAGGTGAGTTTCTCAATTTAATAAACTTAGCCTACTTTTGACTTGGCTTAATTTTACAACAGATACTAGAAATAACAGGCATACTGGCAGATGTATACATATAAGGAAATATACCATTATCTTTATATATAAATTCTAAATTAATCAAAATTAAAAGATGAAAAAAGTTGTGAGATAAATATGGAGTTAAAAAATAGATTTTGTAGATAAACTTACACATTAAAGTAGTAACTAATTAAATTACCTACACTACACTATAATACAGCATTATAATACAAAGATATACGTACTTTAGTGAGAAATAATTGTAAAAAATATCATAGTTTTTTTTTTAAGCAGAGTTATTTTATTTGTTATTCATAAGTGTTACCAATATTTAAAATTATTATGAAACATACATATCATAAAAACTATTAAATATTATACTAATTAATTGAAATAATCGCCACTAAATAGGTACAAAAATGTGCAGGTAGTCGGTTCATGAGTTGCGTGCAGTCGGAAACAGTTTTTGTAGTCTATAAAACATAACATCACGCCTGTATTCCCCGAAGGGGTAGGCAGAGGTGCACATTTAGTACACCCACATTTCGCCAGTTATGTTTTTAGGTCCCAATGTAATAGGGGGCGAGCCTATTGCCATCAACCGGGCACAAATCCAGACTCCGTGCTGCTACTGAGAATTACCTAATGGAAAAAACCCAGTAACACTTTGCCCGACCCGGGATTCGAACCCAGGACCTCGCGCTCAGCAGTCGCGCTTAGCAACCACTAGACCAACGAGGCAGTCTATAGGTACTCTATACACAACATTGTCCTCTGCAGCATTGACCCAGGTGTCAACACGTATTAAGTAGGTATTTTCTTATGCAAATCATTAAGCATACATTAACCGCATGAATAAGTTAAAATATAAAGTTTTTTATTTTGTGAATTTTGCGTTAAAGTCGGCAAAAAATATATATACTTTATTGTGTTTAAATAGAAACTTAGTTTTAGCAGACTAATGTATTGTGATTATAAAATTAATAGCTGCTATATATAAAGGTCGTGCTTTTTTTAGCTGAAACTTTATTTTAGTATGCTATAAAAAATAGGCTCGCCCCCTATTACATTGGGACCTAAGACATAACTGGCGAAATGTGTGTGTACTATACGTGCACCTCTGCCTACCCTTTCGGGGAATACAGGCGTGATGTTATGCTATAAAAAAGTATACGTTCCGAAAAAAAATCTCGATTTTTTTGTAGACGGGTAAAAAAATTGCATGCATTTCAATAAACTTAGGTATTCGATCAAAGTTCATTTAGAAATGCTTAGTCTGAGCGATTATCATTCAAATTGTTTATAATAAGCACTTGTTTTTGCAAATGGAGAGAATAATTCATTGTTACCTTGAAGATTCAGTATGTTAATGTTTTCCATTTAATTATGACGCAGTATTATATATTTAATTTTATTATTTTAATAGTAGTTGATAGAACCGGTGGATGCCATTGCCAAGCTGTCGTGCATTGTGGCATTCAAAGGGGTGGTAGTAGGTAAACCATATAAAATTTTAATAGGACTAAACGGGAAGGAAAACCACCCGAAAAAACTATAGAAAAGCAATGGAAACAAAAGAATACAAACGGAATTGAGAACTTACCCCTTTTTTAAGACGATTAAAAAGATTAGCATTCGATATTGAACTCTCCCTCGTTGCCTAGCAGCCCCGGATTGTAGTCGCCCTATTTTTGCAACATGATGCTGTTGCGTGTACATGTTTATTGACACGTTAGGGTTGTGTTTGTACCACTATACACATGTTCTTTAAATCCTATACCGTGTTATGCCCTTGTAGCATTAATTTGATAGGTAATTAGTCCGTACACAGCTTAGCTGCAAAAAAATATAAATACCTAGTATTGTTTGCTAAAAACAAGTTGACGAGACAATTTGACTCTTATTCTGTGTGTAGTAAGGTTTATTTGAATTAAGCAATAAAAACAATTTTAAATAGCAGCAAATTTATTGCACGCTACATGTGTTTATTGATTTCACTCGCGAATCGTAATAATTAACTATTCACATAAATTGTAATTGGTTATTAGAAAATTTAAAGCGTCAAGTAGGTAGTTAGCTACTCTTAACAACCTTTCATAAAGTATTCATTTTTATTTTTGCATTGGCCACAACGCGTTAAAAAAACTTTAAAATAAATATTTCGGATAGAAACCGGGTGATATTATTTATTTCAAATTGATATACAAATATTGTATCTGTAGATATAAAATTGTATATATACATGACCTGAATAAAACTAAAAAACATAATGAGTCCATAAATGAAAGGTTGGATGTTGACTTTACATATTACCAATTAGTGTAACCACACTTGTTTAGATTAATCATCTTTTTGTCTGTCAGCGTGAACAATTTTTTTTCTTACACTAATAAAACTCATACGTGGTTACTTCATTAAGTGCCTTCGTGTATTATGAACCAGTCTGCAAGATTGTGGCAACACTAACCGTCCACGTGTTGACACAGTTGGCAACATCACTCAGAAAGGATCTCTTCCCTCTCCTTTTTTTCTGGAGAAAATTATACAGACTTCCTCCGTCCTGGTGCGGACGAAGGAGTATGCCAGACTCCCACCGGCTTAAAGCCCCGGGTGTCCTCCTAGCTACCACCTACCCTCTTCTAATAAGAATTTCGCTTTATTGGTTAAAATATATCTATCACTGTCGCTAGCATATCAATGAATAGAGATGTCAACTGAATTAAGGGATGCTTACCCTTGCTACACCCTTACTTAGAAATAACGCCCTATTTTTTGACATGCAAATGACAGTGACAGGTATAATTTAATGAATAGTTTAACACTGACTTTTATAGTCAGGGAGATAATGTATAAAGTCTATTGACATCTCTATTCTTTAACATGCAAACGATCGTGGTAGTTATAATTTGATCATTGAGTAAGAACTGTCAATGAGATCGTTATTTACTGTATATTCCGGTTATACTCACGGGTGTATTCGGGAATGGCCGACTAGTTTCGAATTCGAACGGAGCCTTATTCATGAGCTGGTTACGGCAGAGTCGCGAGCCGAACTGCCAAATAACATGGACAACACTCACGAAAGTTATTATAGTAAAAAGAGATTGTTTCTAATGGGTATACCCCCTAATTTAAATCAAAAGTAGGCCAAAGACTTAAAGTAGACCTTCTAAAAAACATTGAAATGTTAACAAGCTCCTTTCCGAAAAGTCTAAACAATTATAAAAGGCATATTATTTAACAATTACTCGAATTATATCAGTCAACAGAATCGTGACGTTTGGTCGCGATTCGTACAAAACCTTGCGATATCGCTCAAGGAGACGACTATAATGCACTGAATACGAGCAGGAGAAATCAGCTACATATAATAATACTAGCATTGTCTGTTATTATTTATGTATTAAGCATATTGTGGGTATTATACAAGTTTTGCACAACACATAACCTTTCATGTAATTTTAGGCAACTACATGGTGTGTCTGGGTTCCTTATGCGAAAGTACATAGTTGAAAGTAAAATTAGGTCTAATGTAATATGGCTAAACTTAATTTTTTTTTGGCTGGATTTCATTGGTGTTTTGTTAGGTGTTAATATAACTGATCTAGGCGTGGTTTTCGAATGTTTTGTAGCCATCCTCGATCCAAGGCCTATCTAAAACTAAAAAAAATGCAATTAGAATCAGTAGTTCCTGAGATTAGCGCGCCCAAACATACAAACTTCAGCTTCATCATATTAAGTATAAATTTTATACCTCGCTACTGCTACATCAGTATGTAATTATTGCATCTAGATAGAAAGTAAAATAATGAAATTTAGAAAAAAAAAAACTATTAATGCGAGTTATGGCTTTAAAAAAAAAATCTTTCAATACAGGCCTTGTTTAGTTTTAACTATAACAGTCTTAAGTCGTAACAACATTATGTAACCAATGTAAACAAACCCTTAAGAAATAATCACCACTTAGGACAACTAATTAATTGCATACTTAAAAATAATTGTTTTAAGTGTCGCTATTATTATTTATCGAATGTAAATATGTACCACGTGGTAGGAAGTTAAGTTATCACAGCTTATCACAATAATAGCACCCTATATCTCAGATCTTGGCTTATAAGTATCGTATCGAAATGTCTCGTGATATTGCTAATAATGTAGATATTGTTATTATTTTTACTTCCTACATATTGTGAAAGATTACAATCTCATTAGCAGAAGTTTTTCAATAACATGTTTCTGTGTTTTATTACATTACAATTCAATCTAGGTACTTAATATTCGCTTATATAGTTTTGGAATCGTGCAAATAGCATTGGCGACTAAAATTGGTTAACACATGAAATAAAAACATTCTGAATTTAAATTTGAAGAAAAAAGTATCGTAACTTTCTGGCCACCAAAAAAATAACACCATTTAATTAATCGGATTAAAAATTAAAAATGGAATTTAACTTTAAGTCAGTGGAACGATGTTGCTTTTTTTAATTTTTGAACCAGTTTCCAGTTCCACTTAAGTTGAGCAATATTTTTTGTTTATTGCCTCGTGTCGTTGAACTCTCGGCATTTCACTTTTTGGAGTTAATATATAACAATTATCTTGGGCAACAATTAATCAAAAAACGGCACCGTTTTACTGATATCTTATTAAATCAATTTAACCTTTAGTTTTCGATATCCTTGCCAATGTCTCCTACAGCTGGGTAAAAGGCCTTTGCACTCCCACTATCTGTGCCAAGCTCTGGGCAATTGTTTAAATAATAAAATTAATTAATCAATTAAGATAAAACAAAACTATTCAATAACTATAGCAAAAACAATGCATTTTGTCAATCGTTGAACTGAGTTCTCATAATACAAAATGTCATAACATTTGCGATAAGTAGGTACCTATTAAAAGGATTTGAATAGAGTTCAGTGATAGATACGCACACGTGACACGCGGCCATATCAGAAAAAACAAAACAAAGTGGTATGTGAACTGTCAAATAGAATTTTATAGTTTTCAATTCAATTTTTGCCGGCCAGTGCTAGTTTCGATCATGTAGTTACTATACTAGCAGTTTGTACCGCATCTGTATGCAGATATTGTAATTTGTCATTCGTGGTCATTGCAATCCATCTACAGATAAAAGGGTAAAACCGGGAAAGACAATTTGTATTTTTTGTGATTTGACGATAATGCCTTTCAAGTGAATCATGTTTTATGACAGCTGTTCTTTGACTATTTCTGCTTTATAGACAGCCAGTTTCAATGAAGTTAAAAACTCTATTTGGTAACTATAATTTGCAGTAGATACTAATGTTTTTCAGTCAATTTGAGCAGCCAGGTCACGCACGTTACTCGTTACATAAAAAATTGGCACAAGTACGAACTTAGTCGATTATTGTGATTATAAGTCTTAACGTCTTGGTGTTAAACATTTAACAAAATTGTTATGCATCGACCGTGCCCCAGTTTCTTGTGTCTATCATTGTTCCGATGACAATAAAAGGCAGAGGTTGCCATGCAATTAAATACGGATTCCTGAAATCGGAACGCGTCGCGTGATCGAGAATCATCTTTCGATTCTCGATGTCACAATAATCGATATAATTATATTGTTAATGACGTTTATCGGAATTCAATATTGATCCTCAATTCGTGTAACTAATTGATGGAAATATTGGGTGGTATATCTGCGAGACCAATCGAGATTAATGGAAACATGAAGTGCCGTAGAATGTCATCATTGTAGAAGTTGTTATCTCAAATTGAAAGTGAAGGTCGAATATAAAAACACATACCTATTCAAACAACATTACGTAGGTACTGACTTATGTAGTACCAGGTAGTAACTAACGTATTTAATTTTATCAAATTACTGGCATTCTACTAGTACTTGAGCCTATCTTTACATAATTTGATAGACTATGTAATGTAGCATTGTAGATATGCCATTTTTATGAACGTCTAGAGCAAACTATTTTATCGACGTAATTGAATTTGTGGACCTTGAAAACAAATGAGTATCAATGATTAACGATAAGGTATCTATCTAGCACATAATTCATTGCTAAAAGGCAGTAACTAAGAATTTACAGTTATGGTCTTACGACTTCGTGTCATTAGTACTACCTGTCTCTAGATTCTCGCCAGAATTCAATTCTTATTTCTAGTAACTTTACAATAAAATTATCATTATTAGTATTATAATTAAACTAGCTGACCCGGGGTGTGAAAAATAGATGTTGGCCGATTCTCAGACCTACTCAATATGCTCACAAAATTTCATGAGAATCGGTCAAGCCGTTTCGGAGGAGTACGGGAACGAACATAGTGAGTGACACGAGAATTCTATATATAAGATTACTAGCTGTTGCCCGCGACTTCGTCCGCGTGAATTTTGTGGTATGAAAAATAGATGTTGGCCGATTCTCAGACCTACTCAATACGCTCACAAAATTTCATGAGAATCGGTCTAGCCGTTGCGGAGGAGTATGGGAACGAAAACTGTGACACGAAAATTTTATATATATAGAAGTAGCTCTGTTTGTTACCTCGTCACTATTAAACTACTGAACCGATCGTAAAAAGATTTGATCTAGAGATAGATGAACCCTGGCAAAGACAAAAGCTACATTTACCGCGTATAGGCGGTATAAACTCCCACGCGGACGAAGCCGTGCGTTAGTGGTTTAATGTCAGTACAATGCCCCTATCATATCTTCAATTTCCAGCTTAGTCATCTCCGTAATGTACAAAAAACCCGTCGATTGCGCTGATAACGTGTTATCAGTAAACTGTTTAGTTCGGGCTGCTCCAAACTTCCAACAGATCTATTTCTAATGTGTTCGTTATCACTGATAAACGAACGCTGGTGAATACTGTGCTCTGTAGCGTGCTTTCAAGATCAATTGTTATTGAGTGCTTATTAATTAGGGAAGAGTGTGTATCACTAATGATTAGATTACTTAATTGGTTTGTTTATATTCAAGTTTCTATTGTTTTAGTGTCAACTAAGGTTACGTTTTACCTAACACTCTTTCGTTGCCTGGAATTAGAGTCTTAAAAAGTGAAACACCTGATTAGTTCTTAGTTCTCTCACTTTAGACTTAAAATACATAACGTCACGCCTGTATTCCCAGAAGGGGTTGACAGGTGCACGTATAGGACACATACCTTCATTTTGCCAGTTATGCTATTAATGCCAATGTGTTAGAGGGCTAGCCATCAACCGGACACGAATCCAGACTCCGTGGACCGTGATACTTCAGAAAATTACCTAATGGAAAATCCTGTAACACTGCCCGACCCGGGATTCTAACTCAGGAACTCCTGCTGAGCAGTCGCGCTTAGCGACCACTAGATCAATGAGGCAGGACGATATTTACTCCTGGTATAGGAGAAATCATACTTTCCAATTACAGGCAAAGTTGGTTGCATCTACAGTTTTCATGGCTATGGCGGACTGCCATAACCAATGAATGTTCTACGACACAGAACATAAAACGTAGAGTACCTATACGTTATATTCTTAGACAATGAATGGTATTATGTACCAATATAACAAAGTAAGGTCCTCGTTATTTAGCTGTGACGGTCACAGAATACATAACAGCCCACTTACCATGAACTCTTAAAGCAGGACAGTTTATGTGGAAGCGAGACGCCGGATTACACAGCACGTAGCTCGTAGTTCTTGGTAAGGGGGCAGGTAGTATATTACTCATTATTCTAGATTAGGTGTTCAATTATTATACTTGTTTATTGTTTCTAACCTGTTATAGATGCTTTATTATAATTCGCGAACC
Organism: Abrostola triplasia; assembly: GCA_946251915.1. Lineage (NCBI taxonomy): Eukaryota > Metazoa > Arthropoda > Insecta > Lepidoptera > Noctuidae > Abrostola > Abrostola triplasia. Next base: position 9,185,960 of record OX276433.1, read on the forward strand.
AATGAAATAGTAGAAGTTAAAATAAGACCTAGCCTTTCCTTTGTAATTAACTCAATAAAATCTGCATAAAATACGTAATAAAATATTCTTTCATTATCAGCCTATCTCCGTCCACTGCTGGACATAGGCCTCTCCTATAGCACGCTACTGAGTTAGATATTCTGCCTTTCGCATCCAACAGCTGCCAGCCATTTTGCGTATATCGTCGCTCTACATAGCTGGATTCCTACACTACGTTTGCTGAGTCGTGATGTCCACTCCAGAACACGTTTTTCCCAACGGTTCTGCAGATGTAACCTGCCCACTGCCACTTCAGCTTGCTAATCCTTTGCTATGTCGATAACTTTAGTTCTGTGTCGAATAACTTATTTTAATATTCTTTACGTAGTATTTTTTTTTATTTAAGTTTCTAAATTATACAACATACTTAAGCTTAACTTATTTACACGCTATAGCCTACGATAAAAATAAATAATATATACAAAAGAAAAAATAAATACTAAAAATTATGCATCAAAGTATTCAGTCCTCATCGCTGTCGACTGCTAGGGTGCCCAAAAGGCGCGCGGCATTGCCATATTCTTTATTGGTACATATTATTTACATTTTTATACAAATAAAGCAGATAAAAAACGTCTGTAGTAAATCTATATGTAATCGGAAATGCCACTAGAGCCAAACTTGATAAGATACATAGGTATCTACATTTTAAATTTTTATATGCATTCACAATAACAGTAAACTTATATACTAATTTTAATGGTACCTACAGTATCTAAATATAAGCCTTTTATTTTGTCATAAAAGCAAGATAAAGCTGTGTTTACTGAGATAGATAGGTATTGTAAATGTAGGTACCCTAATATTGTATTGCTTTATGCTGTATCATAAAAAAGTTGTGTAGTTCATTCTGAGGTTTGGTGCTCCAATTGCAGAAGGAACATGAATAATAGGTACATGCCTTATTTCTTACAAAGTAGTCAACATTAGTTAAGGTCAATATTCTTATACATATTAATTATCTCTATTAAGGAATCGCTCTCCTTACGTACCTGCAGGACATGGACAGTTACAAGGCGTAACTCAAAAAAAAACTAAAGTTTAATACAGACTTCGAGGGTCATATCGGCATTAGCTAAACCCCGTATTAAATCTGTTGACATCTCTATTCTTTGATGTGCAAACAATAGTGACAGGTATCATTAAATCCCAAAAAAGCCAATATCACTTTACCTGAGGTATCGAACTCAGATCCCCACGCTCCCCTTGTGAATGAATAATACTCACAAGCAAATAGTTATGAATAACATAAAACACACATAAACATAACATCACGCCTGTATTCCCCGAAGGGGTAGGCAGAGGTGCACATATAGCACACCCACATTTCGCCAGTTATGTTTATAGGTCCCAATGTAATAGGGGGCGAGCCTATTGCCATCAACCGGGCACAAATCCATACTCCGTGCTGCCACAGAGAATTACCTAATGGAAAAACCCAGTGACACTGACTGACTTGCCCGACCCGGGATTCGAACCCAGGACCTCGTGCTCAGCAGTCGCGCTTAGCGACCACTAGACCAACGAGGCAGTTATGAATAAACTCTCTCAATAGCTTGTATTTAAGATCGTAGGTAGAAAGGCAGGTGAATGTTTTCGAATAGATTATATTATTTGACTTAACGACCCTATGTGCATTCAGTCACGTACCGATAAGGTTATCTTAAAAAAATGAATTAAGAAAATAACAATATTAATTGTCAGTCAGTCATATCGATTTGTAAATATTTATTAACAACTTACATGTTTCGCATGGATTGTCATAGGGTTGTCAGGATTAAAAAAAAATATTTTTTTAAATGTCGTAAGTACTTTAAAAAAAAGTAAAAATATTGTACACATTTATTTTTATTAAAAGCCTGTTATTTATTAATTTCAAAAAAATGGCAAAAATTGAAGCTATAGCGATGAAAATATAATTAATAATTATGATCATTTTGTACCCTATTATATTCGTATAATTTATATTATTTTCATATTGGTTAAAATATATTATAGTATTGGTGGCAACCCTAGTTTCACATCACGTTTATAATTATGAAGGTCGCGTAATATCGCGTGTAATCGCACTAATTAAGTGTGTATGTGTACTTACAATTAAACTCAAAACATGAATCTGGTTTATATTAATTATAAAGGTATAACTTCTGTTACATGAGAATTATTGTCTGCAATGAATATTGGTATTGATGCAAAAATGCTAAAAAAATCTATTAAAAAAATATAATTATTAGGTAATAATTATTAAAAGTTTCCTTATATACGAAAAAGGAAATTAAGGATAAATATAACCTAATCACTAATTAACTTATATTTCCCTAAACTTATGAATAATATACTAAACTGATTCGGTAGTTAATTTAATCCTAACTTAATTGTTTCCTATTCAAGGCTGATAAACAACATCAAAACATGCGCATGAGTGTACTGAAGTGTACTGTGACTGTTGACAAAATTCCTTTGAAGAATAAAAAACATTGTGTTAGATATAACAATAAAAAAGGAAGGCTATCATAGAGGATTGGTGTTTTACCGTGTTATTTACTTCTGAGCTTCATCACCAACCCACAACTTACATAATATAATATGTAAACCCCTGAGTTTGTTTCGGTATTTCTTCTCAGAGGTAGTTTTAAAAAAAGAAGACGTGTAAAAGTGTTTTGTTAAAACCTATTTGCAGAAATAATAAAAAAAAAAAAACTTAACTAAGTCATTGTCAAGCGTCAGGATATTAGACACGAATAACTCTTTATTATAAGTGGCTAAACGCTGTACTAAATGTTTAATAAATAAACACTAATTCTTCTGTGCATATTTTTGATCGGGACCAACCAACCAGTCATACCTATCATTGTAACCCCTGTAGGCCAAGATCTGCAATGATAACCATTAAGAACCATCGAGGCAATGGAACACTAGGCGTCCTAGAGTAATGACACGACTGTCTTGAAATCCGCAACTAAATATCCGTAAAATAATACCTACAGAAATAGGAATATAATCCTAAGTATATTTTTTACTTCATTGTATGTATGAACTGACTTTCACATAGAAATAGGTGATGCTGTAGTCTAGAAATTGTCTAGTCAAAAAAGAGGGTAGCGAGATTGACCGCCTAGGGTACGCTTTTGTAGACTCCATACGTACAAGTTTATAATTCATTATAACGAATAGGTTGTTATATTGGACTTCATTATCCTTAATTTATTTTAATACTAAATATTATTGAGGATAACTGAAGAAATCTTTTTACGGTGTTTAAGCGTTGATTTGTAACTAACGTAGGCATGAAATGTATTTATTTGTTTTCGAACAACCTCATTGTGAACCCTTGGAAGATTTGTAGCCTGGTGAAGACTGAAGATAGGCAACAACTCTTATTAGATTATTTATAGACTGCATCATCATTAGCCGCAAGACTTCCACTATTGAACAAAAGCCTCCACCTTAAACGGAGGGTTGCCATAATCCACAAGCGGCTGGTGATTTTGAATAATTACCTTGGAAAAACACTGCCCTACCCGGGAGTCGAACCCAGGACCTTTTTATCAGCAGATACGCTTAGCAACCACTAGACCAACGAGACAGTAATCGTAGTATATTTTCGAATAAAACCAGCCATGTTTTTGTTGCGTAACTCTGACGTACTGTCATTGTTTACTTGGTTTATTCATTATGTTACTTGTATGTGTAACGTCTTTCACATAATACTTTATACTAGGTCATGAAGGGTCAACGCGAAAATTGTTTCACGATAACCTCGAACCTGCACCGATATGACGGTTTTAAGTGAAATGATTGGAGGCTGGTTATTAATAATACAAGTTATCGTATAAAAACACTAATTAGTTTTATCTATGTTTTGAATTTTCTAGTAGGTACCTATAATTATAATTATGGGCCTCACGTAAAGTCAAATAACAATGCCGTTATCTCAATATTGGTGCAGTACTAGCGAATAAAAAATATATTATAGATGCAGTCAGCATCATTAGTAGCTTAATATAAAAAAAAATATGTCAAATAATTGAAAGAAACAAACGTTAATTCAAGTAATTGTTTCTAATTATAGAAACGTTCAAATGATGATCTGAGAATATTTAAAACTTTTTAGTATCTATGAAATGGTTCTTAAATGGTATGTTAAAAGATATGCTACTTATTAGATGCTGACTGTACCTACGACTGCCTCGTTGGTCTAATGGTTGCTAAGTGCGACTGCTAAGCACGAGGTCCTGGGTTCGAATCCTGGGTCGGGTATAGTGTTACTGGGTTTTTCCATTAGGTTATTCTCAGTATCAGCACAGAGTCTCGATTTGTGCCCGGTTGAAGGCAATAGGCTCGCCCCCTATTACATTGGGACCTAAAACATAACTGGCGAAATGTGTGTGGTTGTCCTCTACGTGCACCTCTACCTACCCCTTCAGGGAATACAAGTCTGATGGTATGTTATGTTTATGACTGTACCTAAATGTAAATAATAATTTTGAAAAATAACTGTTTCAATATTATTATTGGATTTGATTTGAACGAAATGTACAATTGATTCTTCTATGAGAGTATATTGAGGATAAAGGTCAATTATTAAAGAACCCTAGTTAAAATTAATGTATTGGAACATTACGTATAAGGTAGGACGTGTATTAATGACCAAGTTCTAACTGTACGTAGTAGGTACAAGAGGCGGAAATACTATACGTGTTAATTAGAAGCGTGAATTATAACACGGCATAATTGTTTATTTTATAACCAGTATAACTTTATAGAGTATGTCATAATGTATAGGAACAAGCAATATTTTGTATTGCTGAGCGTTTCATTTACTTTCTTTATCGTCATCATCAGCCGGAAGACGTCCACTGTTGAACAAAGACCTCCCTCTTAGAACGCCACAATAAACGACAGCTTGCTAATTTATCATTTACTTTCTTACTGAATGGCAAATAGTTAAGCAGGTTTTTATTGTTGAAAGTATCTAATTTAATCGCATGGAAAGCTTTGGTTCTTATTAATTACTCTTCTGTAAGTATTGAGTATATTGTACAGTTTTCGGTTTCATTACATTGTACGGAATGTATTAGGAAAGACATTGAAACAACCAGTTCTCAAATATTATAATAAGCATTGATTAAATTGGATAAAAATGGGGTTACACGTGGAAATTAAATGATGAAATGGCTGCACACTTATACATTAGATTACTATTACAAAAATACTTATGCGCTACATTTGACAATTTCAAAGAAAACATTACTATAAATTCTTCGATTTCAGCTGCAAGCTATAGCCGCAAACTAAATAGAGAAGGCACCAAAAGTAAAACAACTAAAAAAATACAGCACGTTCTACTAGCAAAACGAATAGTCATCAAACAACCAATTTGACAGAGTAAGCATTGATTGTCGGCGCGATCCGATGACCCCGCGTAATTGAATACCTACTTAGCGACAACAAAAGCATGAAAGATGAAGCCAAAGCGTGTACATGTGGCTGGTCACGTACGCCATGATCGATGGGGAAGGGAAACAATGCTGACCCCATGATAAGGTATTCTTCCTGCAGCAAACAAGCTAATTACCTGTTGCTGCAAGTTGCTAAGGAAATATTGTAATTCGATAATTGTTGTCAATTAATGCATAGATTTTCCTATAGAAAACGAACCAGAGGAGATATTACCAACTGTTATGCCAATCCATTTCAGAAATAAAGTTGTAATTTCACACTAAAAGTGACTCAATTTAAATGACATTATTTATTGCGATCAATCATAGTATAGAACTGTTATTGGAATATATAGCAATATAAGCGCTAGTGAGCTTACAGTTAAGATATTTTACTATAGCTTTCGTGATTGTTATATATATTATTTACTATACATATATATACGCCGGTTTTACTCACGTGATTTCGGCAATGCCCGACTAGTTTCGAACTCGAACGGAGTCCTTATTCATGAGCTGGTTACGCGGCAGAATACATCGGCGTAAATAGTAAAAACTACGATTCAGATTCTAAATCGTTCCCAGTGAATACTCCGAATTACTGAAGAAATCATTTCCTTTTCAGTAGCTACAAGAACAAATAAGGTATTATAATGCTACTGAGTAAACGTCAGAGATTGCCGGTGTTTATTTTGCTGACTATACTTACTCAATGGCTTTTCAACTTTCAAGTGGAAGAATGAGGGCGCAACTCTATGGCTAATATCGATTGAGGATAGAGACGATAATGTAGTTTAACGGTAGACATGAGTTCTCATCGTTTTGTTACAACTGTTCGTGAAGTACTGTATAGTCTGTTACTTAGGTTAAATGACCGGGATATTTTAAAAATTGTTTATTTTTTTGGTAGAAGTTGTATTGAAAGGTGTACCAACTATGTAAGATAAGAATGTTAATAACTCTCATTTCAAAGTACAAATCACCGCAACGTGATCGATTTTGCCAATGCCATATTATCGTCAAGATGTGGACAAAACTTTTATATCTCCGCGCTTTTTACAAGCTTTTATTTTTTAGTTTAGTTTTCAGTATAAGTTAAAATACAGTGCATTGGGTAAACTAATATGCGATTTTTCATGCCGTCATAAAGTCGAAAATTTGGTATTGAAGTTTGTCTAGAATTGTATTATAAAATTGTGGAAGAAAGAAAATATACATAAGTCAAGCTAGCCACAATTAATATACACTCTTGTAACTGAAAACAGAGGCACACCTATCCTCAGAATATATATATCAGAAGATATAAAACATAGATAAAATATATTTAAACTATAAAATACATAATAAATATTTGAATTAGATTGAATGGCGTCTGTCGCAATGAGGCGTGGAATGCGACAAAAAATAACTTGATTTTATAGTGTGTGGTTGTATATGTACTTATTATATATGTATCGGTAATTACATTGGATCCTATTTAACATCCTATTTTATAATACATGTGCCGCGGATATTGACAAGGAACTACGTATTCATGTGCCGCGTTAGTGGAAGTGTTTCTATTCTTAGAACGCTCATACAGGATGTTTGACTCCAAACGAGTTTGTTCTAGGATATTAAACTATTATCAGTTCTTATTGATATCACACGTGTTCTAAGTAAAATCCTTTATTGCCTAATTTAGGGGTAGACTTACAGCTGATTATATTTCAGACTAGACTCATTCGACCGTCATGACCAATGCCTTATTTAGCTGAAAAAAATCCGTCTACTTTCTTGTTTATTTAACTGATCTGTGTATCTTGGTATTCCTCAGCTATCGTCAATTGACATTCCTCTTCTACTGTGAATTTTCACTCCCCACACCATTTTACACACATTCATTCCTATTTTGTACCTAAGTGCGTTATTGCTATAAAAGATAATAATAATCAAACGGTATGTCAGATTCTGACTGTTACCCAGAGTTTTGCGAAGGCCATAAACCCTTTGCATATCTGAGTTACAATCGACAACCTCTTTCTTTACAACCATTTCGATAAATAATGTTTCCGTGAACTTAATCGATGTTGAAAGATAAGTTAGTATCGATTCATCCATGTGACATCGTAATTCGCTTCAAGGTTCTATATGTATTCTATCAGCCATAAAGTCCAATACGCCTTCTTATAAGTTTGTATGTAGTATCGAATTTTTAATTACTTTTGCAGTCAATCATTCATTTCCTTTTTGTAATCCATTTTATCGGAGGTTTGTGCATCAGCTGATAGATTGGATTGAGGACGTGCTGCAATACTTGTACGCTTTTGATTGCTATATTTAGATATTTTAATCAATTATCTATACTGCGCTAATTACGGAATATTCCAGTAGGTTTCGTCAGCTTTAGATTAAAAATATAGGTACTTATTTATTCATTCATGACTTTTTGTTGAAGTTACCATTAAAAAAACCATCTTATTATTATAGTAATATTTCCGTTCTACCTACGTCTATCTAAATGTGCGTAGGTACTAATAATATATTATGTTATGGTCATTAAACAGTACATAAAGATAACGTGAATATATAAAACTATTAAGAGTAAAAAATACTATTTTTGCGTGTTTAAGATCGCTACAGACAGATGTATCTTCGTACAAAAATGTTCAGTGTAAACATATCGCAATACATTTGTCATTAGCTGATACGACACACGATAACATAACATAAGCACCCTGCAATCACTGGCTATTATCATTGCAAGTATAATCTTATTTTGCAGTATAATCGGAACCTACTTTTCAAAATGATTGATAGCTACGATAATATTGGCATTCCTTGCTTTTAAATTTTCCAGGTATTGCTTGCCAAGTTTGTTTTTTATTTAGTAGGTACAACCATTTATCTCTGTAGCGCCTTTGCTTTACTAAAATGATTGATTTTATAAGCAACTAGCTGCGCCCGCGGTGTTACCTGCTACATTTTTTCGGAATAAAAGTGGCCTATATTAACACAGGCCACTTTTTATTCCGAAAAAATGTTGTCAGCTACCTCCATTCGTCCATGTGAAATTTCAACAAAATTGGTCTAGCCGTAGCAAATTGACTGCCTCGTTGGTCTAGTGGTTGCTAAGCGCGACTGCTGAGCACGAGGTCCTGGGTTCGAATCCCGGGTCGGGCAAAGTGTTACTGGGTTTTTTCATTAGGTAATTCTCAGTAGCAGCACGGAGTCTGGATTTGTGCCCGGTTGATGGTAATAGGCTCGCCCCCTATTACATTGGGACCTAAAAAAAACATAACTGGCGAAATGTGGGTGTACTAAATGTGCACCTCTGCCTACCCCTTCGGGGAATACAGGCGTGATATTATGTGGTCTAGCCGTTTGAGCGCGAATAGGTAACAAACACACTCACAAATTTTGCCTTTATAATATTAGTGTGATTCAGCATCACCTCTCTTTGCGTCTCACGAGGAATTACTCCTGTTCAGTAAGTGGGTTTCACAAATGCAAAAATACACCTAGCGGGTCGATAAAATAAGAAGCAAAACTATTTTAGTGTTGCGTGTGCGAAGTTTTTACGTAAACTGCCTCGAATATAGAGACAGTGAATACACAATACCGTTATTTGTGTTGTGTACTACGTTTTTCTTGGCAATCGAGCCAAAGTTACAGAATCCACGACATTGGATTGACTCTGGACTCGGCTGTATTAATTAGATTGAGAATATTTTAATGGCAATGTGGCCGTGAATGAGATGAATGGCAATTTTTTCTGTTTGTAGTAAGAAAAGTTGAATAGCAATATCGTCATTTGTTATTATCGTTTCTAAGAAGTTGTTTCCAACGGTGGTGACTCTAATGACGTGGCGTTTTTACTCAATTAAAGGTTGAAACGCAGACGCCAAAGTAACGTCCTCCACATCTTCTAAAAATCTTTATTATTCTAAATTGATAAAAGAAATTTCAAAAATTATGGACACGAGCGGGACTCGAACCGAAACTTTCGCCGTGCCGTGGCGCATTATGGGAGCTTAGGGCATTATAAAGTGACGCAAAAAGTCATATCTTTATTATTTTTTAGGGTTTCGTACCCAAAGGGTAAAACGGGACCCTATTACTAAGACTCCGCGGTTCGTCCGTCCGTCCGTCTGTCACCAGGCTGTTTTTCATGCACCGTTATAGTTAAACAGTTTCCGCCATAACAAATATTAAACAACAAAACAAAATAAATATTTAAGAGCCATTTCACAAAATTTTGACGTTCGAATTTCGGTAGAATTGTCATGTGTGCGTGACACACCCACACAAAAATAATGCTAACAGTGTAGCGCAAAAAACGAGACGGACAAAAAAATCTTGACCGTTATTACAATACCTATATTCCAGATTTATGAAAATATTTTCAATTCATTAGTAATTTGATCATATTATTTATTTATTCCTATTTTTAGGGCGGTTTTTATATTTTTTATTTCACAATTTTTAGTGATGCCTAGGTTTCATCATTTCGTTTCATTTCACCGTAGACTTGTAGGATTAGTATTTGAAATCCTTACAAAAAGCTCCCTCAAACGATATCCTACACGATATATACTATTAAAGTGGTAGAAGGGGGAAAAGGCACCACCTCCCTCTCTTTCTTCCTAGTTTGTGGTCAGTCATTGACAATAACTTAGGCAATATTACTTGTAACGACAGATCTGCTATGATTTTATAAGGAGTTCAGTTCCATATCTCCAAAGATCATCATCAGATCTACATGAAATTTCAATGAGACTATTTCGAAATAAACTACTTTCCAACAAAAAAAGAATTTTGCAAATCCGTCTTTAGATGATGGAGTTATGCCCGAACATACAAAAAAAATATATTTAAACATCCGAATTGATATCCTGCTCCATTTTAAAGTTTTCAAAATAAATATACAAAGGCGAACTTAATACCTAAGGCATTTATTACCAGTCGACTTTAGAGCGATATGGAGACAAATATAAGGTAGATGCACATATCGATGCATGCGATGTGATTACGTATGGCTCTGAGACGTGGTCGCTAACGGTTGGCCTTTTGGAAAGGCTCAAAGTCACTCAACGAGCTATGGAAAGAACTATGCTGGGGGTTTCTTTGCACGACAGGATCCGGAATACGGAAATTCGCCAAAGAACTAGAGTCACCGGCATAGCTCGAAGAATATGCAAGTTGAAGTGGCAATGGGCATGCCATATCGCTCGAAGGACCGATAACCGCTGGGGAAGAAAGGTTCTCGAGTGGCAACAACGAACCAGAAGACAGCGTTGGCAGGCCTCCCACCAGGTGGACCGACGATATCGTCAGAATTGCGGCCCAAGCGGTAGATGCAATTGGCAAGCTGTCGTTTATTGTGGCGTTCTAAGGGAGAGGCCTTTTAACAGTGGACGTCTACCGGCTGATGATGATGATGATGACGTATATCGATACGCAAAATAATAAACATACATATAATACGTTACATACATACATGAAACAAAACAATACATATATATACATAAAGCATTAATTAATTAATTATCTCAACTATTATAACTATTTACAACTTAAATCTAATACAAGATAAAAACAATATATACAAAAATAACAATTTAAAAAGCATAAAAAAATTCATTCCCATCGATGTCAACCGGTAACGTGCCCAAAAGACTGGCAGCATTGCCACGTGTAGTTTGCGCAAACTCCTAGACCTACTAGGTATGATTGCTTGGCACTTATTCGGAATTGCCGCCATGCCAAATCTCTCGGACCAGTCCATTGTAGCTTAAAGATCGCAGTTGGTTGCACTCATTGTCTAGTACACATCATCAATCCCAGAAGCAGAGTAAGGCTACAAGTTATCGGCATATGGAATACGCACACCGAAGTGATTGGATTATAAGGTTAATAAAGATAAAAAACAGCAATGGGCGTAGAATACCGCTTTGTGGAAGGCCAGATTTTAGCTCACACCAGGAAGAAGAGGACTCTTCCACATGGACCGACCACTGGCGTTCCCAAAAGTAAGGGATCTATTCCAGCGCTTTAGGAGACGCCAAGAGATGGGATAGGATGTAGACGAGGATATCGCGATTGACTATATTGAAGGTATTGGAAAAATCAACTAGGGCTGTAACTTTAGTATCTTCCGCCTGCCTTAATGTCGCCAATCGCCTGGCCTGCAACCGGACTGCAAGGGAGACATGAGGTTATTTTGGTTGACTCTTCGTATATTCTCATGGACATAGGCCTCAAGCACTTTAGATAGGAAACAAAGGATAGAGATTGGTCGGAAGTGACTGGGTAGAGAAGAGCTCGATATTTTAGGTAAAAGGTGAACGAAAGCTTTGCGGACAAGGAGGGGAAGTATCCGGTATCCAAGGAGCACGATATTATGTATGTGATTGCTGGAAGAAGGTGGTCAACTATTATGACGATCATTCCGCGATAGACGTTATCACAGTCTAACGCTATGGATTTGATGGAGGATGATCTTTTTGATTTCTCCCTCAGTGACTGGAGATACATATGTGCAAGGGATTCATATTGGGACGTGGGAGACCATCGACGTAAGCAAGTGTCTGAAGTTTGGTCTTTTGTCTAAAGTTGGGCTAGTGAAAAATGCGAATTGAGATCGTCCAAATCAATGGAATTCAACCGGTCAAATAGTGGTGATTTGCCAATACTGAGAGTAGAGTAAATGTAATTTAGAATATGGCGGCGTTTGGTATTGGATATTACTTAATTATTCCGATTTCGTGCAGCTTTGAAAAGATTCCAGTCCTCATCACGATCTTTCTTGAATTTTCAAAAAGCGCGATCCCTACGCTTTATGGCCAACTTTACACCATTCAAAATCCATGGCGCAGGTGGACGCTTCAGCTTTACCTTTTCAACCGGTGCGTGTATATCATAAAGCTCGATGATTTCCCGGTTAAAACCGCTAACCTTTTCGTCGACCGCGGGAGACTCCATCATAGGTTTCCAGTCGATTAGAGAAGCATCTGAACTCAGTTTGCTTACATTGATTCGCGCGAAGCTGTGCATGTACATTGTACAGTACCTTGAGCTTAGGTTTATGAGGTTTGAGGATATACGATAAAAGTATAAGGTCGTGGTGAGAGAATCCAGCGGTGACGAGTCGGCCATGAGAGGAAACCAGGGAAGGATTGGCGGTATTAATGAAATCGAGCCGAGTGTGCTCAGCTACATCGTTGTGGTGAGTGGCTTGATGCAGTACGACGAGTAGGCTGGCAGAATCGACTATGTGCAGGAGTTTGGAGGATTGGGAGGTATGCGGAGTAAGGAAGTGTTGAAATCTCCCATGATGATGTGGTGTGCATAATATGAACCTATCGATTATAATACAGTTTCGAATGCAGTGGAATCGTTACGGAGGTAAATAGCGGCGCCACCCCTTCCCTTACCGACCTTATAATTGCAAATAAGGACGAACTCGAGCAGGGGGTAGAAAGTAGATAAGATGTGAGGTTTGTGCAAAATTTCCGAAATCAGGTTAGCATGAACGTTGGCTGGGACTACTTTGCGCATTGAGGGGACAACATTTTTCGCGCAACTTATAATTCAGTGTGCTGGTACAGAACAGAAACTTACGTCATCAGATATAATATCTGATTGGATGGTTGCTGAATATTAATCAAATAAAATATTTTAAAAGAATTTAATAACATTTTATAATAAACAAAACCGGATGAAAATAATTCGTAGAAAATGAAAACGTTGTGGTCGTAGTATAAAAACGGGTTTTTAATACGAATTTTCGTAATTCAAAATTTGAAAAAAGTGACACAGGTCCTGCCTCTAAGGGCGCTCGGGCCCGACTGATCGTTCTACGTTTGTGCATTGTAATTTATTGTGATTTTGAGTGATATTGAAAATGCTATTATATCTAATTAAATAAAGGAATATTAAAAAACATTGTATTAATAGATTTCCCAGAGAGCATAGTTCATTATGGCATAATTTTAAAAGTAATAAATACCTTTATTTAAACCAAAAAGTCGCGATAAAATTACCATATAAAACCGTGAAAACCGGTTTAAGTATTAATTTTTTTATCAATTAAAAGTGTTATTAATCGAAAATTTTCCACCGTATGTTACAACAAAAGTATATGTCCTATGCCTACTGTATTTTTTCCATTTAAATTTGTTGATGTAAATGGTAGAATTTGAAGCCCGAAAATGGCTCTGTTATGGATTTTCAGAAAACATGTTGCGGGAAATAGCTCACCACACAGCAATCAAGTTATATTTTGAAAATCTAATTCTATTTGTAACAATGGGAAAGATTGGTCTACATTCTACATGTATTTAGAAATTCCTTAGTACTACCTAAGATGGTAAATTTCGCGTCCGAAAATTCAGAAAACTGTCAAAAAATGTGAAATGGCTCTTAAGAGGGCTCCCACACAACAAACGTGATTTTTTTGCCGTTTTTATAGATGGTACGGAAACCTTCGTGCGCGAGTCTGACTCGCACTTTGCCGGGTTTTTTAATATGACAGTTTAGCAAGTACCTACCGATATACGTGCATCGAACTAACAAGAATGCAAAGAGTAACAAATGCCGTTATCAAAATATGTTCCAACCACTTTTTTACCAAGTTTTCCTACTGGCCAGACCTTAATGTATACCGTAGAACCATTACTGCGGAGTAGAGCTTTCTTATATATTATAGAAGATTGTAAGGGTAAATGCATATTCAGAGTACGGGAACTATTAGATAGATAGAGTACGCTTTATTGTACGGGTACACTATATAAACACATATACATTAGATCACTTACCTGAGCCCAACGTCTGGTTATTAATAGTAAATGGAATTGTAAGGTTTTGTTAGACTAGGTCAACTTCCCAGTGGTGTTTCCGTGTAGGATAGGCAATAAATTTTATCTAGCAGGACATATCTAGAAGCAGTGTTTTAAAATAATTGTTTGGCAAAATGGCTTGAAAAAATATGGCGATTAATGATAATTTTGCTTTAGGTACTTTTTAAGCTGCATAGCACTATCCAACATGATTAGTGCAAATTGGTATTTATTCAGAAAATCATATTGTAATACAATTAGGTTTATTAATTAAGATTATTTACTTATTGTGTGTGAGAAACGTCAACTCTTTATCAAGTTTTAAAAACGCTGTAAATTGAATTGTCATCTCTCACAGTATATTGTTAATTTCATATCCAGCTGTTCGACTCCTCGTCTACATAGTACAGGAGTCGGAAAGATACAATTATGTTTTATAGTTCCGCGACACAGAATAATTTATGGTAATGGTTTCTCGTGACCAGGACTTTTGAATTAATTCTATTAATATGGCTTGACCACAACTAGTGCCTATCATGTTTTTACGTAAACATGGCACATTAGTTTAATGTATTTTACAAAGTCTATGCACAAACCCATCAATGTACGTCGATATAGGTATATAGCCCTAAGACACCTTTGTGGGCGAGATATATGTTTGTTATTGTCGTATTATATTTGTATGACAATGGAGATATTATACCTACTGTCTAAGTGCAAACTGAAGAAAACTTGTAAATAAATACTATCTGATTCCTTTTCCCTTTTTTAAAAAAAGTCGGCCCACCCTATGTTATTCTCCTGTGTCGTGGGTGCGTTTCACAAACTTAAAATATCACATTCACAAACACCCAGAGTCGGGACAAACACCTACGGCTCGCACAAATTTTTCCCCTGCGGGAATCGAACCCACAACCCTTGGCGCAGCAGTCCAATCGTTTAGCCACAGCGTTAATCAGGTCGTCCTTCTTTATTATTATGTTTATCAACATATTCTATACATTTTGTCATGTATTTAAATAACTGCGTCAATGGCAAAATTCAATGACGCAAAGCTGAAATACACCTTCATTCAATCGGAAATATTTTTAATATATTATTTCCTTCTTCCTATTTTATCAAGCACGTCATTTCTCAGTAAATTATAAAGAAACATTAAAAAAAGAAAATGTCAAGTCAAAAGTCATAAGAAAATTGAATTTCTTTATTACAAAGAAAATGTATAAAATATTTTTTTAATGTTGAAAAGATGACACTGTGAAACATCAGTATGGAAACTTAAATTACTTTACATTGTCCCTAAAACAATAGTGGCTTAACGCTAATGGTAGGTAGCACTTATGAGGCTTACTAAAAGTAGCTAATTAGTTACATACTACCTAACATATACCGCCATACCGTCACAAATTGACACAATAAAAGAGTAAAAACCTATTTAAATAAAACAAATTAATCACATTACGAGGAAAAAACACTTTTATTATACTCCATATAGGTTATCGCTTAAATTATTACTTTCCTTTTTACACGCTTTATATTAGCTTCACTTGTATGTATGTATGTTTGTTTGTATGTTTGTAACCGACTTCTTTGGGCGCGATTTTGACCCACTTTAAACGGCTAGATTTCGTTCAAACTTTGTAGATTTATCGAGGACCGATGACAATACACTAATTTGATAAAATTATTTAATAATATAATTAATAAAAAGTATTAATTAATAAAAATAGCATAATTACAGCCCGCAACACAAACGCCCTCTGCTAAGCCGCTAGTCGCTACGGTAAAGTTCCGTGGTAGCTAAGCGTCGCGCGCGTGTCCCGACTCCAACGCCCTCTGCTAAGCCGCTAGTCGCTACGGTAAAGTTCCGTGGTAGCTAAGCGTCGCGCGCGTGTCCCGACTCCAACGCCCTCTGCTAAGCCGCTAGTCGCTACGGTAAAGTTCCGTGGTAGCTAAGCGTCGCGCGCGTGTCCCGACTCCAACGCCCTCTGCTAAGCCGCTAGTCGCTACGGTAAAGTTCCGTGGTAGCTAACCGTCGCGGGCGCCGAGACCGGCTCGCGTTAAGGTAAAGCTTCGTGGTAGCTAACCATCTTAATAAAAAATAGAAAATAAATAATAGTTTAAAAAAACTAAAAAACACGCTTTTTATCGAAAACCGAACTAAAAAATAGAAAATAAGTTTTAATCAATTTAAATTAAGAATAGTGTTAAAAATTTCAATAAATATAAATTAATAATAGTGTGAATAAAAACAAAAAATATTTTATTTAAAAAAAGCGTGGGGTGCTTTTTAAGATATTATCAAAGTGATAATCACTCTACTCGTATCTGTCAATAAAATATTTATAACTATTGACACCATGCACCCCACGCTTTTTTAAATAAAATATTTTTTGTTTTTATTCACACTATTATTAATTTATATTTATTGAAATTTTTAACACTATTCTTAATTTAAATTGATTAAAACTTATTTTCTATTTTTTAGTTCGGTTTTCGATAAAAAGCGTGTTTTTTAGTTTTTTTAAACTATTATTTATTAAACACCGGGGGATATCGGTCTGTGCTGTGACTATAAACTTCTCATTTCTCGGTACTTGACATTCAAAGAAGTGGTCGGTTCCGCAAACGATTGTCTTGTGGCTATCATCAACAGGATAACACATGGACTGTGTGTTTTACTTTCTTACTGTTTATCTGACCAGTGGCCACGTAATTTTGTTTTAAGAAACAGACGGGTCACTTCGTAGCTAAGTTGGTAAATATTATCTGAATTCTTTCGTAAAACTTAGTCTATGACACCACCACACCTGACGTCACCCTTAAGACGTAAATACAAAAAAAAGGAAACTTGAAATTCGATGGATGCGAGCAGTGACACGGTGGTTCAGTTGGCAGAGCGGCGCCACGGTACGGCGACTGTCGCGGGTTCGAGTCCCGCTCGTGTCCATCATTTTTCAAGTTTCCCTTTATCAATTTAAAACTTGACAAGGGTTTTCTAAGAAATCATGTCACAACTCACAATGTCATTGACAATGAAAAAAGAAACATGTTGGGGTGTCGATCATAATTAGTATTTAATTTGTAGTTTACGAACCTTTTGATAGGGATGTTTTGAAATGATGGTTGTGAAAATGTCTCTTATGAAGAGGCTGCCTCATTGGTCTAGTCATCTAGTGGTTGCTAAGCGCGACTGCTGAGCGCGAGGTCTTGGGTTCGAATCCCGGGTCGGGCAGTGTTACTGGGTTTTTCCATTAGGTAATTCTCAGTAGCAGCACGGAGTCTGGATTTGTGCCCGGTGATGGGAATAGACTCGCCACCTATTACATTGGGACCTAAAATACAACTGGTGAAATGTGGGTGTACTATATGTGCACCTCTGTCTACCCTTTCAGGGAATACAGGCGTGATGTATGACTTATGAAGAGTATCACAAAAAAATCCGCCGTTGGTATCGTATGTTTTTACGTAAATAGATATTTAAATAATAATTAATATATTCTACTTATAAAACTAACAGATAAAATACAGTGGGTTTGTTACCGTCACTATAGACTTAATTTTAAGGCGTCATTAATTGAAAATTGTAAGTATGACTTGCGATTTTTTATTTGTCTCGCATAATTTCATTCTTACAGCTGTGCCTACTTTTACCGAACACTTCGTTGGTTGTTAATGTTTGTTACCTATAATGAAAATTACAACGTGATAAATATATTAAAATATGAAAACAACAAATTACTTAGGTATATATTATAAACTTGAATTAGTGTCAGTACGTATTTATATGTTATAAATATATTTTGATTTTTCTGAAAATGGAGACAATTGGAGGCAGGTATTAAAAAAATAACAAAAGAATTGATTCATAAAATTGGCGCTGATACAATTAAACGAAACAAAAAGTTAATAAAATATTAATATATAGGTTACTTATTGGATATTTATTTATTTTCATTCATTCAGCAATTAAATTCGGATTTTTGACTTACCTTTAGAAGAGAGCGAGGTGACATATTTGCCCCTTGCGGGAAAATCCCCCGTGAACCTTTACCCGGAACAGCAATCACTTATCTACTGCTCTGTAAATAAATAACACAATAAAACAAACTTCGGTGACATAAACAATAAACAAGTAATGAATGCCAACCATTATCTTCCTGCAGGATAAATAACTCTTTTCTTCTGATACTAAGAATTTTTATTTGTTTTTATTATGTAGCGTTCCGTGGGATAGTTTGGAACAATATCATGACCTGATTAGCGCAGTAGCTAAGTGATTGGACCGCAACGCTAAGTGTTGCGGGTTCGATTCCCGTACGGGACAAAAATTTATGCGAGCCGCAGATGTTTTGGCGAGTGTTTGTGAAACGCACCCACGATACAAGAGAAATTACGAAAGTGCATGTTATTTTTTTTTTTAAGAAATAAAACTCATGATGTCAGTGTCAAAGCAATTTATAGCAGGCTGACTACCGAGGATGGGCCAAACCGCCAAATGCGACCATTGATTGGATTTTTAATGCACCCCAAATTCAATTTTCACCAAAACAAAGTAGGTCTACATTATTTGAAAGCCAACACAAGCCGTATTTATTCGTAAACACAAACAACTTCAGGGTTGTCTGCACTACGAAAATATTCTTAATATTTATATGTATTTTCATAAATTATTTTCCGAGGCACTGCGAACATCGGTCGATCTGCGCATGCGCTTATTCTGAGCATAACGGTATGTCGTCCCATCAGAATATATGACAGAGAATAGAAAGTGCTCTGTTTACTAACACTAAGCTATAACACCTGAGTAGTTTGCTTGTATCGGATTAAGATTCGCCGCCGTGGCCCGTGACCGAAATTCGGTCAGGAGGACATCATTCAAACCACCTTGACATCATCAGGTCACACGGATCACCCAGATTCGGCGACCTTGTATAATTATCTTTTGTAATTTCGGCACTGGAACGCAACACCAAAAAATAGTTTATCCGATTAAATAAGACACGTAATATCGTGATAACAAATTACGTTTTATCGTTAAGCGTAAATAATATTGTTTTTTATAACCGCAATACATTATAAGGTACATATATAATTTGTGACATTGCGCATGACATTGAGAAGGAAAAAAAATAATCTTAGCTTGAAGAGCGACGAGGATACCGAACTGTAGTTAACCACTCTACCACGTTAAGTTAATATGTTATAGGTTTTAGTGTGAAATGAATAACTAGATACCCTTCATTCAGCAGTTGAGTAAAACTACGGTGCTTTGTATATTTTTTATATTTATATAAACACATCGTCACTTTCGTGAGTGTTATCCATGCCGCGTAACCAGAATATACAGTAAATAACATCGTCACTTACAATCAGTTTAGGATCTGTAAAAGACTTCTTCATTATAAACAGCTTACTGTAATTTGACAATCTATTTCTTATAACCAAACACAAATATCTTGAGAGTTATCAGTAAGAGATAAGCTATGGTAATTATTTGACATGATACGAGGAAATATAAATATTTATAAGCTATCGGCAGCCCCGGTGACGTCACATTAGCTAAGTATGCGCCTACGCAAACGCCGGCATCGTACGCAGTTACGCACGGTCGCGTTGTTTACACTGGTGTCATTCGATCACTTGCTTCGAGCAGCTTCCGATGAATTCCTCGGCAAAACATCTTATTGTCTAATGGCAGAGACAATAAATTATTTAAAAAGTTCTGCTCATTCCGAGCAGCAGTGCATTGAATGATAAAATTCATTTTTGATAAAGTTCACGGTTTTATGAGGAAATAACTTAATTGAACTAAGGGCAGAAAGGCAGGAAGAAATTGATTTATAGATGAAAAGCCATATAGAAAAAAAGCCAAGCCAAAGCTTTTAAAAGATGAATGCTGATGACAGTGATTGTAAACTAGCTGTTAGGCGCTGTTAATGTTAGCTGTTAGCTTTAATTGAACTAATATCAGACAGTAATCACCAGTATCAGACATTATTTATTTTTCTATACGAACCACTTCATTGGTGCATTATCTTGAATATGCCAAGTTGGTGCAAGTATTTTTGATGAGAGGACTGTTACAATAACAATAATTATCTCCGATCGATTTAACTTGAAGATCAGTATGTTTAATTGATACACAAACATCTCAGAATCGACAAATCGGATGAGACCACGTTCATAGTGAACTGTCCGCAATAAGAAGTTCAAGGTTCTAGAAATGCTGTCGCGACATGATATTGATTAGACCGCGTAAATATATTAAATCGTAAACAAAAGCTCTTTGAAATACACTAGAACGTATTCACGTATTGTTTAGATAAACAATGCTGGTGCAAACACCTTCACACAATTAAATACACTGATTTCTAAGACAAGGATATATACCTAGTTTAGGAGTCAGAGACCCCATGCTCACAATTACATTTCTCGAGCCTATATTATCCATACTATAAATGTGAAAGTAACTGTCTGTCTGTTACGCCTTCACGACTAAACTGCTAGACGGATTTTGATAAACTTTGGCATGTAGAAAGTTTAGGACCCGAGAATAGACATAGGCTACTTAATGCGGGCGAAGCCGTGGGCAAAAGCTAGTTATAGTATATTATAGCTAGTATATTGAGCTGTAATAACTTGTCTTGCTTCTACTAAAGATTTTTATTATTATTTTAAACATACCAGGCACTGATTTCTCGTAAGAGCTTAGTTTAAATAAAATACTAAACCGCACTACGGGTGGCTGGCTGGTTACATTACAACTTTTTTTATTTTCTATAGTCAATAAATATAAAATGATGACAGTCGGTATTCAGGGTTTTAATCATGTTGGTATTTTAGTACCTATATAAATACGTGTCTGTCATTGTCAGTAATCACAGGTTTTGTTTTGGAGTAAGCTTTGGCAAAATCTTCATTTCGTACTAGCTGCGCCCCGCGGTGTTACACGCTACATTTTTCGGGATAAAAAGTAGCCTATGTGTTAATCCAGGGTGTCAGCTACCTCCATATATGAAATTTCATTAAAATCCTTTCAGTTGTTTTTATGTGAAAGAGTAACAAACATCCATCCATAATAACAAACTTTATACGCGTTTATAATATTAGTAGGGATAACCACAGAATACTATATTCTGTGGTTATCCCTACTAATATTATATAATAAGGTTCTACTGCTCAAAATTGTTTTTTTTTTTTTGTGAAACTGAAGGTTCAAAAGCTTAGAATCAAAGCGAAATTAAGGTTTACTAATAAAGTTTGGCCTTTGCCCAGCAGTGGGACACCGAACAGGCTATGTAAAAAATATATATATATATAGGTAGTTTATTTCTTACAGTTATTGTGATTCAACAATCAATTAGTTGCCTACATTTTTTAAAATTTAATTCTATTTGATTACTTAAGGCAAAGTCATTTTGAACCGAAGTAAACATATTAAATATGGTGCAATTACAAAGAAAGTATATAACCGCACATCTTATCCATGCCATATTATCTACAAGGCGTTTATTTATAAGATTGTGTTACATACCGATCAGTGACCTGTGACATCAATCGTTAAGATTGTCGACCACCATTACGGTTGATGTGATAGAAGGAATCGATTCTCAATTGGCAGTGAACTGCTTGATAAATAGGAAATCGCTTTCATTGCCTCGAAATGGTTAATAAGGGCCACAAACACAGCACTGGCAATTGTCATACACATTATATTACAGCGTTTTCTATTCATGTAAATCTAGAGTTTCTTCTCAAGTATAAAGAGTATCCTATGCAATATATGTATTATATATTAGTCTAATATTTTATAAATAAAAAACCTTTAGGCAGTTAATCTAAAAATAAGGTACTTAAACGCTATGATCTTATAGGAAGGTACTTAAAGACAAATTATGATCAGCTTAAAGTCAAGTTACCCCTGGAAGTCTTTCACAAATCAAACTAATTACATCCATATATCTTAGTACAAAAAAGGATAAGATGCCTAGTTGGTTACGTACATAGTTACATACTTCCTAATCCCGTAAAACCTTTTCATTACTAAGAGTTCTCCTAACTATAGCTAAGTAAAGCTTCGTTGTGGAAAATCTACTTAAGATAATCGATACCATGGTAACAAGTACTCCTTATAATAAAGGCAATTATATCGTTTATTCAGTCATCAAAACTGAGTCACGAGTCGCTCTAGTACAAACGAGACCAGCGTTATGTAAGATGTAACTAACCTCCGCAATCACCTAGCGTTTTAGTCACGCGACAACCGCTGCAGCGCTGCCAAACTATGCGAGAATTGGCACTTGCAATTACAACATTACGTAACTAAGTTTTATATTTGCCATCGATACTACTTTTCTCTTATAAATATCATGAATAAAGTTTATCTGAAAATGTTAAGAGATACTTATAGGATGTACCCATAAGTAGGATTCCGAAAGGAGTCCTTCTCGTTACAGCAGGTGGACGTCCACCGCTGGACGTAGGCTTCCCCACCTCAAGTTACGACTCATCATCATCATTAGCCGGAAGACGTCCACTTAGAACACACGTCCACAATGAACGACAATCTGCCACATGCATCCAAGTTACGAATATATGCTTATAATTTCCTTTTCTTGTTACAGACATTGCGGTGACCACAGGGGATCAACTAGAATTTTACAGCAACAAAACAAAAACAAACAACGAAGGGGTCCGCTTCCGAGACCTCACAGCGCTAGCCTATGATGCTGTACACAACATGCTTCTATTTGTCGACAAACAGAGCGACAACGCCTCAATATTTAGCTATAACCTATCCACCAAGAAATACCGATCTCTAGTCAGGCGACGATCGTACGAGAACATTCAAGACCTCACCTTTGACCCTGTTCAAGGAATGCTCTTCTGGACAGACACCAACGAAAGGAGCATATTTTGGATCTCTATGAAACCCGGCTCTAAGAACAATGTTTACGGAAACCTATTAATCAAGATGGACGATGAAATTCCCAGAGCTATTGCCGTAGATAGCTGTAGAGGGTACGTTATTAATAATATTTTTTAAACTCGCACAAAAAATTACCAGCGTTTATTGATACTGATTTACAAATTGCAGGTATGTTTACTGGACCAATATAAACATTACAAAGCCCACGATAGAAAGGGCTCGGTTCGATGGCTCCGAACGAGAAGTTATAATAGACAACAATATCTACATGCCTGTCAGCTTAGCCATAGACCAACATAGTAAGCAAATAATTTGGGCAGACGACAAAGAAGGTATACACTACTCAATAGAAAGCGCAGATTTAAACGGAAAGAACAGAAAAACGTTACTAGTTGGTACGCATCATCAACCAAATGCGTTAACTATCTCAAAAGACTCCATCTTCTGGGTAGACTGGGGTTACAGATCGGTTTGGCAATTACCAAAAGACCCCCCCATGTACACCGAGCCTGAAGAAATTACAGCTTTCAACAACGAACAGTCTTTCGGCATTGTCGCCAACTACAAAATTGAGGATCAAACTCGGGGCATCTCAGAATGTAAAAACTTGTCAAGTCTATCACAAAACAACTCTGTAATCAACGACACGTTCTACATACCTACGGATGTTGGTCTGTTCTGTGTGCATGGAATCAAAGTGAATGGCAAATCCCTTTGTAACTGCACGCCGGGGTACACAGGCGAGAGATGCGACATCTCTGTCTGTCAGAACTATTGTTTCCAAGGAGACTGCAGTTTAACTGCTAATGGCCAGCCTACATGCAGGTAATTTATCACAGTAATATTATAACGGCGAAATTTTGTGCGTTTGTATGTTTGTTAATTCTTCACTCTCAAACGGCTGGACTTATTTTGATAAAATTTGATATGGAGATTGGAGGTAGATACCCTGGATTAACACATAGGCTACTTTTTATCCCGAAAAAGCAGGGGCGGAGCTAGTCTTTCATTTTGGTTCTTGTTTCTCACCGTGTTTAGCATGCTATGAAATGCAGGTATCTTAAATATTATATTCTCTTGCAGTTGTAATAGTGGCTACTCTGGAGACAGATGTGAAATTAACGCGTGCCACGGTTATTGTTTGAACAACGGAATTTGTTCCCTGAACAAGAAGAATGAACCAGACTGCCAATGTATAGGAGACTACGAGGGTTCCAGATGTGAAATAATTAAAATCTTCACAACCACTTCTTCATCTATAACTGAGCCAGCTGAAGAGCCTGTTAAAGTTGAGACTAATCAAAGTTGCAAGTAAGGCACGATTCCCACTTTTTTAAATAATGTAGTTCTTGATATTTATCGATCGAAGATCAGCTTTAAAATTATTTATTCATGTTTTGTATATTATTTTAAGGTCTAAGGCTGTACGAATCTTACAGAGGTCACCACTAAGTCTAGATACACAGCCATACGAATTGCTAATACGAAACAATATGCCTTCACTAGTCATCTAAAAATATCTTTGTTTTCAGCTGCCCTAACTCACAGAACATCCCACAACCCGCGTCATCAATATCCTTATCATCAGAGACCTTTAACGACAACACTGACGCCTTGCTGGAGGGTTGTGCAGGCTGGGACCCCGTTAGAGACCCAGTCATCATGGTGCTAGGCATTATTTGTGGCCTGCTTTGTTTGGCGTGCGCGGTGCTTCTTACCAAAAACCTACAGCTCAGGAGAAGACCAAGGTATGTAATCATTATGGAATAACAATACAGGACGTGTAACATCTCACTGCCCGTGACCATGCTGCTGTAAAGAATTGCTGTAAGTAGGTACATTAAAACTGCGATAAAATCCGTAAAATTCAATTTTGAGAGGCTACTTGTAATCAGATATTTATTCATGGTAAAATAAAATTCAAAGTAGTCCATTAAGTCAATTCCATCAAAATACTGTTTTCTAACCAAGTTTCTAGGCTTTAGCCTCGTTTGTCTCATTGACAAACTCATAGTTAGAAACACGGGCTGAATTAGCAAATACAGCGCAAGTGACGTGCCTTAACGTACACACTCGTCTTTCGTAGTAAATGTGAACTGATAACGTAATCTTTGCTTATTTAAAACACCATTAAAAAAGTTAAAGAATAAATATTTTACCTTTTTACTTTTACTCACACGACGGTGTAGTGTTGACATTTTATTATTAAGAACCTGTTTTAGAGAAATTCTAGACATGTTTGTGCTACATATAGACATCTATGGTTTGTTCAACTAATTGCGTTTTGGTGTCAGCCTACAGTTGTATGACGTCGGCGAAATTCAAGGCTTTGTTATCGCATCCTAATAATAGATCTTTGTTTTTTGGGTACGCACATACATCAAGATAACAACTATAGTTGCATGTCATTCATAATTGGGTAGTAGACACCACCAGTCAATTGACATTCTTTTTCAGAGCTGTCAAAAAGCTATTCCTCCATAGATCTTGTATGGCAATAGGAACATGTGACGTCACTAGTTCGCAAGCTCGATTGACTTATATTGATTGATTTCAAAGCAAATAATAATTGATCGCACAGTTAATTAAAAATGTTTTAGGGCCAGAATAAAGTATTTTTTTAGAGAACTAGTGTGTTGGAGTTATTAGTTAATGGTGTCAACTTCCCAATTATATTCATCCCTAGCCATTCTGGCAATCACTATATCATTCACATATCAGTTTGTAGTTACTGCCAACCCTAAGATACGAGTACAGGGTGGACTTTTTACATGTCATATACCTACATCATGTTCCATTTTAATTTCAGGATTAAGAAGAGAATTATAGTGAACAAGAATGTAACGCCGATGACGGCGCGGCCCGACCAGTGTGAGATCACTATTGAGAACTGTTGTAACATGAACATTTGTGAAACTGTGAGTATTGCTGTTTAATTTACAATCACGTCTATTAAGTAGTCCGAATGGTAGCTCGTTATTGCTTGTCAATGAAATAGATTTTTGCGAAACGAATATCCTAAAAACCACCATGCCACATTCGCATCATAGTTTGAAATCATTTGTAACATTTCCACAGCCAAGCCACGATGAAGGCCTCGTAATGTCCCCTCTTAACATCAATAAAACACAAGACCATGATTATCTGAAGGTCGTTATATAATATAGTAACTCTAGATTACACTGTTGTAAAATTGTTACTTAGTCGCAATAAAGCCATATAATTGTATTTGATAAGGCAGAATGATTCGACATTATTTAACAAAAGAAAAGAACAACCTACGAAATCGGCTTTTATAAAAATTTTGAATCGACGAAAAACTTCAGATCCGACTCTAACACTTGTTTAAATAACAATGGAACATTATTAACAAATGAATGTCAATTAAATTGCAATGTTTAATAAATACAAGCGTGTTGTTGACACACTTTTCATTTTGTTTAAAACGAGTCACGTGTCGCGAAAACAAGACACGCTTCCAATAGACAACTGTCATGGCGACTAGTCTCAATTCAAATTTAAACAGCAAAGGTAGTTGATTAGTTTGGTTAATGAAATATTAAAATTAAATGATAGCAGCTTATATACGTAAATTAAGAAATAGTTTTAGAAGTCATTGTTTTTAAAATACAAATTATGTTAGGTGTAAATTCTAATATCCTTTGCCATCATCATTTCTGTTCAGGATCACTGCGGCCTTTTTCTCTGAGATTCTTTTATGCAATTTCCTTTAGCAACTTTAATTTAAGCTTAAAAGCACAACATGCTAAATTGTAAAATGTCTCATAATTGCTTATTATGTATACAGTCAACACGTAACCAGAATTATTTACGCATAAAAATATACCCAGGACGGAGGAAGTCCATGAGGAATTCCCCACAAAAAGTTTAAGTTGAAAGAAGGATATAAATAGTAAGTACGTAGGCACATAGGTACGATGTACAATTCGTAGTATGAAAAAAAAGCATTTGTTCTGAGAAGTTATAACAACCAACTCATTTTTTTCATCACGTTTAGTTCACCTATTTATTTTACTGACTGTACTTTTCTACCGTATAGGTTGGATCATAAATATAAGATGACAAGATGTTGTTGTGTTGATTATGTTTTGAATACATATTTTATGCGTGTATGAGACGCATAGTGTGTTTAACAATGTATGTAGCACAGCGAATGTGTACATAAAATATTTATAGCAGTGTTGACATAAAACGTAAATCTCCCACGACCTTACGTTGTTCGCATTGATTGACGTGGACTTTATCTATCTATAGGGTTTCAAGTAGAATGATAGTACTTATACCTTATACTTAGGTAGGTACCTATTCGCTTGCTAGCATAGTGTTTCAAGTACTTTTATGTTTCCGGGAGTTATAGTCTTGCTTGTCTGTGATGTCGGGTCATACCATACTGTAGTTTTTTATATATTTTTGTACTAGCTTTTACTAGTACTAGTGACGACCTGACTAGCGCAGTGGCTAAGCGATTGGACTGCTTCGCTAAGGGTTGCGGGTTCGATTCCCGCACGGGGCAAAACTTTGTGCGAACCACAGATGTTTGTCCCGAGTCTGGGTGTTTGTGTATGTGAATATTTCATGTTTGTGAAACGCACCTACGATACAGGAGAAATTCCTAGTGTGGGGCAACGTTTTTAAAAAAAAAAAAAAAAAAAAAAAAAGTTCTAAAACCTGACTAGTTTACGAAATATATGTTAATAAATGTTGTGTACCCGCGAAATATACCCTACTTATGACATGCAGTGTATAATTTATGCCCTTATCAATTGCAGTTAAGCTTACAATATAATTGTTGGATAATTAAATTTCATATTAAAGATAGTGTACGTAACTGAGTCTCACAGCCAAGGTTATCCTTGTAGGTATCGTGTCCTGTTGGATTCTCCATGTTGTTGTTATATTTGACAAGTCAATCACGGGTTTTATCATTAAATTTAAGCTTAAGTTGTGTATGTCTCGAATGACTCATTCTTCTTGTACGTATGTGTATGCTGTGTGTTCATCTGCTTTATGTGATGTACCAAATGTAACGTTACAAGTCTAAAGTCCTATAGAGTTTCATGAAATACCACTCTGCGCTGTCAATGATTATTTTTAGCTGTATTTGTTCTAAAGATTAAAAATATTATTATGTAGTCATCATATTTTGTAGTCCTTTTAAACTATTTGTTGTACATAGCATGTAAAATGATGTTGCCGTTTGCACACAGGTTGACATTGCTTGAGCAAGTCATCCGCAATGAGCTTGGGCCGTTGAGCCGTCTATCAAGGTTTACATTTTAATCTTACGCTTCGCCCTGCATGGTTTGGGTGCACAAGCTTACTAACTCCAATAACATTAGGGTATTTTTAACTGATTATTGTCCTATATGATTTTTTTTTTAATTTTCAATCCTTTTTACTTTATTTTGATGATTTTTTAAAACTAACCATGGAAAATATTCATTAACTCATACAAATAACAGTTAATTGACACAGTTACCAGCAAAAAAATGGAAGCAGGGTTTAATTACTTCCCAGAAAGCGCTAGGCATACATTTAAATAACTAATATAATATTAGCACTTACCACTAATATTATTCGTGGTGAAGAAATTTTAAATACGAATCTAAATTTATAACTGCATAGGATTTATTTAAGAACCTTTATTGAATATAATACTTTATATCCTATTTTTATTAATTAATGATACCTATCAATAATATTAAAAATGGTTGCTTTATAACAAAAGTCAAACATGTACAGTCAGCAACCAAAAACTGTTTCACGTAACCAAATTTAATAGTACTTAAACATTCAAAAATATAAATTACGGATTTCCTATTAGTCTGATTATTTTTAAACTGGATAAACATTACAATAGTATGTTTTTTTTTGTTTCAGCCATGTTTTGAACCAAGATCAACGATACGACCATCTCTATTAGATTCAAAGCCAGGCAAAGAAGAAAAGAAGAACCTAATTGCCAACATGGAATATCCAGACGACCCATATTAACGCTACGTGATAACTTCTGAGTGACGTACAATACTTTTGCTATACAAGATAGCACAATATGAATAAGGAATTATTCGGTAACCATATAGTTATCATTGTTAACCTACCGTTGGCGTTAAAATAACAACCAAATTGTAACTCACTTTACCAGAAACTCGGTTTATGTGTTATGAGGTATTGGTAAAATTCTAGCGGTAAAAAGAAATGAAAGCAAACAACGATAAATTAATCATATTATTCATAATAATTATGATTCGAATATTCCTTATAATATTGTGCTAAAGGTTTACATATTGTGATATTTGATTAAGGAATGCGAATACGATACGCGTAAACGATTACATTAATCTTTATGTGCGGTTAAAGGGCTGTGTTTATGCTGAAATCTGAGTGCAAGGTAGCTAGATTTTAGACATAATTATTTATTTGGGTATAAGTAGCGGGATCAGGCATATCGTGAATACGTAAACCTTAAGAATCTGCGCTAAAATTGACATGTTTGAGTAGGCCTTTATTTTGATAGCATTCACAAGGTGCCTTTCTCATAGTGCTTTAACTTACGATGTAACATATCCATGTTTTAGTTCACACAAAACTTACTTGAAATCATGGTCATTTTAGCAGCAATTCTAATGAAATTGGGCCTATTATTAATTTCCTTTTCATATTGAATATAATTTAGAATATTTGGTTAAAAAAATCTATTATGTACACGTGATTCTATGTATCCAGTAACGTACTACCAGGAGAAATAGATAATCAAATTGTATATTATTTTCTTTAATAAGTTTTAGTGACTTTGTGCCAAAGTTCAACATTTTCGTATAACGAATTGTTTGCTTCCTTATACGATATTTAAAAGAAAATATAATCGGCATTGTTTTGTACCTAATACGTGGAATGGTCTCGATTGATAATAAAGTGTAGCATTTATAAAGAAAAGATAGTGTACTTATTGTACAGATTTTTTGTTATTTTGTAATTACTGTTACCAAATTTAAATTACTTATCATTATTTAATTTAATATCTAATTATTATTATCATTTCGACTTATCATTTAAATTAATTGAAAATCAAAGAAGTATCTTAAGGGTTGTTTTGTCGGCTTATTCCGTTTTTGTGTTCAAGTCACCAATGTGTCATCTGCCTGCCTGTTCACACATGACTCATTTGTGGCACAACTTAACGTCCATGGTTCTATTTGTAAACTAGAGGTCTTAAATAGTATAATTCATAAAATAAATGTGTTCTTCCATGATTCTGAAAGTACCGTAAAGACTTGTTAACTATTTATAAATGTATTGAAGTGTATGAGCGATACTGTGTTTACCTGAACTATGATCTTTACAAATTTTCATGAACTGAAGTACAAAACTTGACAACCATAAAAACTAAATTGACAGTGAAAATTTCATAGGATCATCTTTATCAGTGCTGATAAATGTTCTGACAACTATCAAAATTTATAAGTAATGGGTAAGACTCGTCACATAATGATATCTTAAAATCCTTTAGTTGTTGATCAAACAAATCCGTTCGGTTGGTGCGTCAACACTGTTGGTAAAACAAATAAGAAAAGTGGAAGGTTGTTCATTTAGTTTGTAATCATTATGTAAATTAAACTGTGTCGACTGCTTACAGGTATTTTATTAAAACGTGACAATTTCTTCAGCATGTCTATATAATACTGTAACTGACTGTAAGCAGTAAATAGAGTTTCGTTTATATGGTTAGTAGTGCGGTGCCTCACTTCTCGACTTAATATAAGCTAACCAGGACTACAGGTTGTTATCGGCTTTTTATAATTTTGATAAAGGACGCATGCGTGGTATAATGATATCATTCAGAAATTATGTTAGTGTAGTGCCGATAATTCCGTAGTCCGAGGTTCAAGCCTTAGATCGTTCTAAACAATGTGCGCATTGATTGGGCTTTTAGTGTAAGAATTTGCGTTCCTATAGGTAATTCTGAAAATTATTTATCAAAGTACCTCAATATATACTTACATAAATATTATAAAAATGTTTACGAAAGATAAGAATGAGTATTTTTGTACAGTCATAGAGTAAGATTACTTTATTTTGGCTTTGTTATATAATTATGATGCTGACTGTACTTACCGATTTTTTTTTATCAAAATTAATTTCACCGGTATACGACAGTAAATAAAAACTTATGAAAACTTCAGTGCTTAATTTGTACTTAAAATATAGTATGATGTACTTACTATTTCCTTGTTATGATTTAGCTTTTTTGAATTAGTTATACATTTTAGCAGCTATTGTTTTATGTGAAAAATCACTTACTTAATCTGGCCTATATTGGTGGTACTTAGCTGAGTAATTAGACAATTTAGCAATTACTTTTTAGTTATTAGTTTTAGTCGTGGATTAATAATATCCACATGAGAAATGTGATATTATTGAGTCTTGGTATAAGTCTATGTTAGTGAATATTGTGATTAATAGTCTCTAATATTAAATTAAAAGCTTGCATACACACGTTTGTTTTATTGCAATGAAACCCCTATTTGCATCACATATTCATTTTTAATTTCGGCTATTTTTGGATTGCTCAGCCTTTGCAGATGTGAGGTAATTTATAACATAATATCAAGCCTGTATTCTCCAAAGGGGCAAGCAGAGGTGTACCTATTGTATACCCACATGTCGCCAGTTATGTTATAGGTCTCCGTACTACTGGGAAAGTGGGAATTACCGAAACCGAGATTCGAACCCAGGGCCTTAAGCTCAGCAGTCGAGCTTAGCGACGACTAGACCAACAAGGCAGGTCATTTATAGATAACATCACGCCTGTATTCCCCGAAGGGGTAGGCAGAGGTGCACATATAGAACACCCACATTTCGCCAGTTATGTTTTAGGTCCCAATGTAATAGGGGGCGAGCCTATTGCCATCAACCGGGCTCAAATCCAGACTACGTGCTGCCACTGAGAATTACCTAATGAAAAAACCCAGTACCACTTTGCCCGACCCGGGATTCAAACCCAGGGCCTTAAGCTCAGCAGTCGAGCTTAGCGACCAGTAGACCAAACAGGCAGGTCATTTATAAGTATGAGTAAAATGGTTTGTATTGAGATGTAGGTATTGGTAAACTCCTCCATTCTCCATTTTGTATACTAAACTTAATATATACCAAAAGACGCAGCCTTCATTTAATAAGCCCTAAAATTACCATACAGGACAACTATAATAGATATGAATAAACTAAGGTGTGTGGTGCTAATGGGAGTTTACGTACTTTTAAATAAAATACTTTTTTCTCAACAGATTGTATTTATTATTTGCATCCCTCCCGACATCAATAAATTAATAACAACATTGCACATGTAAGAAATTATATTCGTATAATATATTTTTTTGTAATGGTCCGGGTACGGGTCTTGCGCAGGCGCATCTTATAAATCACAAATAAGTAAATTCATTTACCATTTAACTAACATTCTTAAGACAAGTGTAGACGGCTAATATAAACTGTTATGGTGGCGCTACACTTGGCGTATTTGTGCAAACATTTGCTATATTTACGAGTACAAAAATGAACTTTATTGCATTCAACTTACGGTGTATTTTGCATTACTAAGATGCCACGAATATTTGGGCAAATACGCCAAGTGAGGTGCCAGCATTACGTGCTGTGATGTGCTGTAATTATTCTGTAGTAATTGCACCGCCATCTTTATTTATAAGGTGCGCGTAAGTAAGCACCGTATAAATAAATTCATCATACAAGACATTTTAAACATTGCTTGATTGATACATGTTATAAATTATATCTAAGAATTTATTTCATCATTTACTAGTCATGTAAGAAAAGAATTTATTGCTTCATATAAATGTTATCCATACCTGAGTATACATTTAAATTAATTTAATATACATTTATGAAGAAACTCAAGCTGTAAGTACATACTGTCATATATTGAAAGCGTAGAAAACGTACAAATGTTTTTTTAACTTTGTAAACAGCATTATTATATAATTTTGTGCAAAATGACGTCATCATACTAAGCCAGCCTGTCAAGACCAGCGTCTAGATAAAAATCTCAGTTGGTATATAGTAATACTATTTAGCTATATATTATGCACTTATTGCACACCATTTAGTACATGTGATTTAACAAGATTAGTAGGACTTTCTCTTTTTCGAGTAGTGCCGCTACTGAGAATAATATAATGGAAACACCCAGTTATACTTTACCCAACACGGGATTCGAACCCGACGACAAGAAGCGACCATTAAACCAACGAGGTAGTCTTCACTGCGTGTCTATGCTATCACATTCTGTTATTACCTGAACAGGTTAATCCAGTCATTTCTAAATGTAAGATATACAGATGAAAGCGTATATACTCATACATTTGCTAGAGATCTACATACATACATAAAGTCACGCCTGTTTCCCTGAGGGGTAGGCAGAGACCACGGATTTCCATTTGCTACGATCCTGGCATACTTCATATACCTATATATTATATGCATAGATGTTAGAGATCTACTAGTAACATAAGTAATATTACTGTATCAGATACATTATATAAATATAAAAATGCAATATATGATGGCAATAATATACTGTATAAAGAATAAGGTCACATAACAAGACAGTAAATTATTTAATTGCATAACAATTACTCAATAATCATCAGAAGTAATTATATAGTGTGGTAACTATTTATAAATTAAAATAATTATACGATAACATGCCGCTTGTGGGCTGGCAACACTAATTAATTAGCAGTGTTGCACAGAAATGACATTTATAAATTAATTTATTAGTCTATCCATGGATAAAAACAACAATAACTCATTTAAAATGAGTAAAAACTAACAGAAATCATTAAATACTTAAGACGACTAAAAAGACATACCTAATATTAATTTAATAAACTTCTAAAGAAAGAAGAAATTGTGTTGAATGTTCAGAACTCATAAATAACAATAAACATTACTCCTAAAAGGAATGTTTATAATACCTAACAAATATACAGACACACAAAATTGCTCTATTAGTCAAAGTAAAACAAAAATACTTTTCTATTAAGCACATACACAACTAAAATATGTATAACCTAACTAAACCCTGCCTATTTATACGTTCGACAAAATATATATGTTTATACACTTCCTAATAAATATTATAATAAGAAAACTCACAATCTCTGAGGGTGTACTGTGTATGTTGTTTAGTAGCTTTTCAATTTTCTCGCACAATTTATTACTTCATATGGATTTCTGAAAGAAAAGATGACTTGGTATTAGAATAATACAATAAAAACAATAAAGTTTAGGGCGAGTGGTTATAATACATGTTAATGCATGTAGGCGTGCCTATAGTATCACTAGCCGCCGTGGTCGTGTAGTGAGTGTAGTTACCGTGGCGGTCGGAGAGCAGCGCGGCCAGCTCGGCCACGCGGTCGCGGTGCGCGTGCATGTAGGCGTGCCTATAGTATCACTAGCCGCCGTGGTCGTGTAGTGAGTGTAGTTACCGTGGCGGTCGGAGAGCAGCGCGGCCAGCTCGGCCACGCGGTCGCGGTGCGCGTGCATGTAGGCGTGCCTATAGTATCACTAGCCGCCGTGGTCGTGTAGTGAGTGTAGTTACCGTGGCGGTCGGAGAGCAGCGCGGCCAGCTCGGCCACGCGGTCGCGGTGCGCGTGCATGTAGGCGTGCCTATAGTATCACTAGCCGCCGTGGTCGTGTAGTGAGTGTAGTTACCGTGGCGGTCGGAGAGCAGCGCGGCCAGCTCGGCCACGCGGTCGCGGTGCGCGTGCATGTAGGCGTGCCTATAGTATCACTAGCCGCCGTGGTCGTGTAGTGAGTGTAGTTACCGTGGCGGTCGGAGAGCAGCGCGGCCAGCTCGGCCACGCGGTCGCGGTGCGCGTGCATGTAGGCGTGCCTATAGTATCACTAGCCGCCGTGGTCGTGTAGTGAGTGTAGTTACCGTGGCGGTCGGAGAGCAGCGCGGCCAGCTCGGCCACGCGGTCGCGGTGCGCGTGCATGTAGGCGTGCCTATAGTATCACTAGCCGCCGTGGTCGTGTAGTGAGTGTAGTTACCGTGGCGGTCGGAGAGCAGCGCGGCCAGCTCGGCCACGCGGTCGCGGTGCGCGTGCATGTAGGCGTGCCTATAGTATCACTAGCCGCCGTGGTCGTGTAGTGAGTGTAGTTACCGTGGCGGTCGGAGAGCAGCGCGGCCAGCTCGGCCACGCGGTCGCGGTGCGCGTGCATGTAGGCGTGCCTATAGTATCACTAGCCGCCGTGGTCGTGTAGTGAGTGTAGTTACCGTGGCGGTCGGAGAGCAGCGCGGCCAGCTCGGCCACGCGGTCGCGGTGCGCGTGCATGTAGGCGTGCCTATAGTATCACTAGCCGCCGTGGTCGTGTAGTGAGTGTAGTTACCGTGGCGGTCGGAGAGCAGCGCGGCCAGCTCGGCCACGCGGTCGCGGTGCGCGTGCATGTAGGCGTGCGCCTCCCACAGCATGGTGACGAGCGTGTCGTCGGCGCGCTCGTCCATGGCCACGTCGTGCGACATCTGCGGCGCGAAGCGGTAGTACGGCACGCCCAGCGAGCTGCACCACGCGCGCGCGCGGTCCACCACGCGCCCGTCCGACTGCGTCGCCTGCGGACACACACCCATGTACGTCACACACGACACTCGAGAGTTCAAGGGGTTAAGGACAGCGCGGTCACGATGTCCAGAGCTTCAGCTGGTCAGCTTTGTGTGATTTACCTGGTCGACGAGAAGACCTCCGATTGCAGACAATCCCCACGCGAGCCGGGCGGTGTCCCAGAGACTTTCTGGCTTGAACACGTCGATGTCTTTTAACTTCGTTACTGGTATGAGTCCTGCGAATCAAATATTGCTATGAATAAATAAGCAAAAGGCCATTGTCGTTAGTTAATTATTAATATAAAAATTAATACCAGCATTTTTTTACGACTTTGTAATAAGACTTACCTGTACCACAGGAAACAACTACTTTGAGGTTTGTCTTCTTAGCGTCGTCGTGTTGTCCGGTGGCCCGCAGCGCTAGGTTCAGTTCTGTGAGTTCTGTCAACACGTCCAGTGTTGGGTTGTTACCCATTAGGCCACCGTCCAAATATCTGCAAATGAAAATAAATAGTAGGTAGAAAAAAGGTGTGATAAAAATGAAAAGTACGGTTTATTTAGTTGCGGGCTGGCAACGTCGCTTTTTAGTAGTATTTAATTACTATTTCGAAATTAATAGATTTCTACACGAGCTGCTCGGCCGGCGGGGGCGGCGCCGACAGACACACCCCCGACGTAACATATGCAGTAGTTCAGTACGGACCTGCCCGAGGCTCGGAAGTAGGAGGGCGCGGCCCCGGTGGCGCGCGCGGCCTGCCACACCAGCTGCTCGGCCGGCGGGGGCGGCGCCGACAGACACACCCCTGACGTAACATATCCAGTAGTTCAGTACAGACCTGCCGGAGGCCCGGAAGTAGGAGGGCGCGGCCCCGGTGGCGCGCGCGGCCTGCCACACCAGCTGCTCGGCCGGCGGGGGCGGCGCCGACAGGGACACCACGGACGCCTGGTCGCCTGCCTCGGCGCGGGGGCCTGGGGACATACACTCTGTTGTTTACGGCAGGGTTTCCTGGGGTCCACGGACCTGTGAAGATCCTCCAACGAATCCCGTGGGAAATCAATTTGAATTTTGTACATCTCTAACCTAACCTAAAGAAAGTCTTAGTACACTTTTCATCGCGAACAAGATGCGGACAAAGTCACGGGAAATAGCAAGTTGATTTTTGTAAACTTACATGTCGTCCCATTGTGTTCATCAAGTAACTCTTGCGCTGACTTGTAATTCCTAAATATGTGCAAGTCC
The DNA here is from genome assembly GCA_946251915.1 of Abrostola triplasia. Taxonomy (NCBI): domain Eukaryota; kingdom Metazoa; phylum Arthropoda; class Insecta; order Lepidoptera; family Noctuidae; genus Abrostola; species Abrostola triplasia. Next base: position 9,223,092 of record OX276433.1, read on the forward strand.
ACCGGCTTTCGGTCCGCTAGCACTGCCAAAATCATTATCTTCGGATGTTTTATGTCTGCCATCACAGTTTCTGTGCCTGAAAATTGATAACAAAATCATTATTATTTATTTATTCATTTAATTGAACAAGCAAATATTATTTTAACTTACCTAAACAGTCTTTTAATATAGTCTCTAGAGCTTCTGAAGGATAAGGCCTCATGCCGACGAAGGCGAACTCTTTCATCCTAAAGTATAATCTCTGACACTCCCTCAGGGACTTTCCACTGGCCAAAGCTAACGCCAGTATACCGCCAGTACTGGTGCCGGCCACCCAGTCGAAGCAGTGTACGATGGGCTTGCCTACTGCCTCTTCTAGGCTGAGGAGCACTTGGACCAGCACCAAGCCTCGGATACCGCCGCCGTCTAAGCAGAGTAATCTGAGGATTCCAAAGGGATTAGTTAGAGAAGATAATATGGTAAGGAAGAGTCATGGACGTTAAAAAGACAAGACTATTAATACACACATAATGGACCTGAACTGAGGTAGGCCGCTGCAGATACAAACTGGCAAGATGGGGCTTCATCAACCCATCCAACAACCTGTATGAGTGGGTTACTCCGAATAAAACAATGCGCTGACTTGCTTGAGTGTCTTTTTATACAATAAAACAGAGAAGGCTGGTAGAGGAAAACGAAGGCGTGAATGATGATGATTTATACAATAATTATAAACTATAAGAGCCACCCACCGTCCTTGCTTCTGGTCCGGCTCGAGGCAGGCGGCTCTGTCCATAGCAGCCACGGCCAGCATCTGGTTGACGAGGTCGCGGGTGGCGGCGCGGGCCACGGGCGGCGGGGGCACGCCGTTGTAGTCCCCGCGGGCCGAACAGCTGGGGCCGCAGCCTGACACCTCGGGGGGACATCTGGGGAAACACCGATGTAAAGATTACAATTTTAAGGTCGTTAAAAAAAATACACATAATACATAACATCACGCCTGTATTCCCCGAAGGGGTAGGCAGAGGTGCACATATAGTACAACCACATTTCGCCAGTTATGTTTTAGGTCCCAATGTAATAGGGGGCGAGCCTATTGCCATCAACCGGGCACAAATCCAGACTCCGTGCTGCTACTGAGAATTACCTAATGGAAAAACACAGTAACACTTTGCCCGACCCGGGATTCGAACCCAGGACCTCGTGCTCAGCAGTCGCGCTTAGCAACCACTAGACCAACGAGGCAGTCTGTTAAAAAAAATAACAGCCTATAAATATGTCACGCTGAGCAAAAGCCTCTTCTTGTATAGAGGAGGATCGGGTATTTGACACCACCAATGAATCGACATACTTTTTATGAGCTATCCAAACGTTACGCCTCCACAGATTTTGTATGGAGGAACCTGTGACGTCACTAATGTGCTAACTCAATTGAATTACTATTTATTGATGTCAAAACAAATTAAAATCTAGTTTTGCAGTTATTAAAAAATTGCAACCTTATGCATACATATCTGGTCGGACAATCACTACAATAAGGCCATCATTACATTAAGGTGGTATATAAGAACAAATGGTATTATAAGTATAGAGGTAGATAGGTTATATATGCTCTGAAATTGGCATGTAGAAACAGAGCGGCTCTTATAGTGAAAGAATACATCGTGATCTGAATTTAATTATAGGAAATATCCGCAGGGAGTAAGTGTAGTCATTAATTTTGGTTCTTTATTTACATGAGAAGAGGCATTTTCCTGTGTATTATAGGCTGAAACTTTCAATTAAACTCACCTTTTAGCGCCAACCGCGTGCAAAATATACAAGATCCTATCATAGCTGCTACTCGACATCTCTGTTGGTAAGATATGTCGCGGCGTGTTCCCCGCGTTGTTCTTAGCTTCCAGATTAGCACCAAACACAATCAAGGCCTGAACTATTGCCACATTCGTTTGTTTTACAGCCAAATGTAACGGAGTGTTGCCTTCGTTATCTTCGAGAGAGTGTTCTGCGCCTCTAGATAGTAAGGCAATGGCACACTCTAAACGGCCACGCAACACCATTATGTGTAACGCTGTCCTCCCATCGAAGTTAAGGGCGTTTATATCACAGTTTTTCTCGACTAAAGCCTCGATAACTTCGCGAGATATCGCCCAATGTATGGGTGTACCTCCGTGTTTCATGTCTTGCTGGTATAATTTTGGTTGGTTGTCCTGGAGTAGGTCTCCAATAATGCCTAAAATTTTTTTTAAAGAATTAGAGAAAATTCATTTTTTTTTGTTCTTATATGTATAATATTCCACACAATACCTTGATGTATGCTGGTAGATCTCTTGGCCGCGGATAGGTTGACGTCTGCGCCGGCTAACATGAGCGCGCGCACGCAGTCGGGCGCGTCCGCGAGGCATGCTGTGTGTAATGGAGTATACCCTTGCTTGTTATACACGTTTAGAGATGACGGACTTTTTGTTGCTAACGCCTGAAAGATATTAATTATTTATTATTGTAATGTTTGTCTTTAAAATGCACTTCTTCTTCTGTCTGTCCCTTCGGCATAGCACTGATAGCCGAGACATTTGACTTAACATCCCAACGGTCATACGACCGTTGGGATGTTAAGTCAAATGTCACAAGTTCAAACCCCGATACCTACCAATGTCTTCTCGAATTCATATTATAAATTAGTTATCAGTTGCTAAAAACGGTGAGGAAAAACATCGTGTGGTAACTGGTACACCTATGAGATTTTTCAATAGTGTGGAAACTGGAAAGCCATATCGGAGGCCTGTAATAGGCGGTTTAAATTCTGACACCAGGTTGTTCATCAATCATATGATAAGATTGGCGGATGCAGCGCGATACAAGTTATTTCACACGGCCTGCATATTTGACCTCCACGAATCAGTGATGAGAGTGATGCGATATCAGGTAACATTGGTTGTCAGGCATTCGGGCCTCTAACAAGTAAACAACCTTTCGTAACTCTACCAAAAAATACCGGGGCCAACAACTGAGGCCTATAATTATCTTCATAAATCTACATGAAATAGGATGTAATCTAATTACAGTGTCTAATATAAAGACTGATAATATAATATTAGATCAAAATGAGCCTCGTATGAGTTATCGGTCTGATAATGCCGGACTTTTGACTTGTGCTGAAATCAAGAGTGAATCATATGCCCCTGGTAGATAAGAACAAGGAATACCGTAGACGTTAAGGTTTTAATCATGGCCGGATTTGTTTTGTACATAGATAAAATCAAATATAATTAATAGGTATGAGGTTGCATTTTTTCTTTTTAAAAAACCTTGCCCTACACTAGGAATTTCTCCTGTATCGTAAGTGCGTTTCACAAACATGAAACATCACGTACACAAACACCCATGCTCGGGACAAACGTCTATGAATCACGCAATTTTTTGTCTAGTGTGGGAATTGAACCCACATCCCTCAGCTCAGCAGTCCAATCGCTTAACCAATGCGCTGATTAGGTCATAGCTCATGCATAGTACATGCTCAATAAAATACCATTCGAAGGCCAAATAGTAGATAACACTGAACTAATCTGTTTAAATGACCTATTAGGAAAGTAATCATTACAGGCCCCGTACCATGAACTCTTAAAGCAAGACAGTTTACGATGTGGAAGCGAGACGCCGCTACGTGCAGTGTAATGCGTCGTCTCGCTTCCACATCGTAAACTGACCTGCTTTAAGAGTTCATAGTACGGGGGCTGGGCTTAATTTATCTACTGCATACGTTTATTATTGGCGTGTAAGTAGGTACTAATGAAGTACTCGTAAATGGGTTGTAATAGAGTAAACTGCGAAGATCAGTATGAATTCTAGTAAGTTTACATCATACCACTTCAGTTCAGTCTTATGTGTAATTTTGATACAAATTATTTCTATAATAAGTTAATATTAAAAATATATTTTAACACAAGCTTTTAAATTAAATGTACCATCATACTGTATTGTTACCAAACCTATATAAGTATGCAAAAACTTCATTTCTATCGGATGTCAAAAAGTGGTTCTAATTTACATTGCAAGATTTGATCTCAACTCACATACAAATATTGCAAGTTAAATTAAAGCTTGTAGAATACTTGCAAAGATTACTTAACTAAACCACAAATGTGTTTTAACGTTAGAGAATCAGCCTACTGAGTTCGCATATTAGAATTACCTATATAAATGCTAATCTATTTTTGAATCTTAGTATACATTAACTATAATAAAGAAATAGCCTACAAACAATGGTAAATAGGACATCATTTTACAAACACGTGTATAGTAGCCCATAAAATACTTTATAATGTTCACAAAACAATAAGAACGAACGTAATATAAAAATCAATAACTCACATTAATTATTTCTTTACTACTGGCAGCCGCGTAGTGGTACACCGTGTTACCTTCAAGGTCGATGGCGTCGAGGGAGCAGTTCAAAGAAACTAAACTTTGAACCATGCGCACATGGCAGGACTTTACAGCTACCTGAGAAGTAAGAAAAATGGAACGATATAGGCTCACTTATATACCCACTTACCATGAACTCTTAAAGCAGGACACTTTCAGCTATAAAAGCGACATGCAACTGATGCAACATTACACTGAACATAGCGGCGTCTCTCTTCTGCAACGGAAAATGCTTGAAGACTCTATGGTAAGGGTTCAATAATGATAAAATAAGTGTAGCTCTGGTTCTGAAATTCAAGATTCTATTTTAGCTAAGTTTATTACACACACAGCTTAATAGTAAATATATGTAATATCTACGTTAGATATTATGTATACCAATTTTTTTGATAAAATTTTAACAAAAAAAAACCGACTTCAAAACAAAACTATTTCACAACAAATTAAAAAGCACTAAAAAGTAAAAACACCGCAGAAATCGGAGAACAATCATAGAAAAAATGTAGTAGAGAACGTGAAAAAAACAGCATTATTAAGAATTACTGAAAAAGTACTGATCGGATCTTGATTAGATTGCAATGGGACCAAACGGGAGGCACCAGCTTTCAAATAAATAAAAAATCATCAAAATCGGTTCACCTAAGCGAAAGTTATGAGGTAACAAACATAAAAAAAAATACAGTCGAATTGAGAACCTCCTCCTTTTTTTGAAGTCGGTTAAAAAGCTGCTTGACTGTTAGGGAGCTATTTGAATAAGTCTAATAACCTAGCAATAAGCGTTTGTATTAATATTTAATAATAAATATCAGATGAACTGTTATGGTGTTAAGTTCGATGAATTCTACAAACAACAATTTTTTTTTATAAAAAGTTCAATTTTCCAGTGTACTTTTACATTACTTTGCAAATTTTCCTATGAAGAACATATCTAAAGACCACCTACACTGTTCTCACAAAAAATATTGAGCTTGTCTGGGCTTTAAAAGAGACCCCTGAGTTTGTTTCGGCATTTCTTCTGAGAGGTAGTCAGTTAGGAAATGCCGATACATCCAGTTTAAAAAAATTACGTGTAAAAGTGTTTTTATAAAACCTATTTGCAAATAAAATCATTTATCATTTAAAGTTCCTCAGAGAAAAATATGTAAATTAGTCTTTACGACAGGAATTTGACTCCCCGTACATAATACATAAACAGCTGAGTTCTAAAAGTAGGCTAACAATAACAAACATGTCGGTCTTGTGTTGTTTATTGATTTACTCAACACCATTTAAAATGATTTCAGGGGAATTCCCTCAAAATATTTCGTGAAGATAAGATTGTATATTATGTTATAAATTTGGATTAAAGAATGTATATGATGCAATATTACAAGGACTGTACAAATTAAATTAACTTCTATTTATTTGCTACTCATTACAATTATAGTAAATATTAATTTCCTATCAGAAGTCTTTAGGTATAATAAGCATATAATAGTAAATTATAGTGAAACAATTAATATAACACGGACTTTAAACCCTTGAGTCATGACAATTAATTCTTCAATCAACAAGCTGTAATTTGTCTTAATTACTCTAATTAGTCACCCTTACTAATGGCCACAGGGTGGTTTAAACCATATTATTTGGCCCAATTATTTAACACCTACCTTTCTTAATTAATGTCTCATAATTCTTAGTAGGTAAGATGGTAAAACCCTGTGTGCGAATTATTCAACAACCTTAGTGTACATAAGACTAATTATTGCAAATAATAACAATAGCATTAATATTTACTTTGATAAAAATGAAATTTTAATGAGTTTTAATTTCAAGACTTTAATTAGACTATTATAACAGAATATTAGTTTTCAAACTCCCAAGTTAGATTCATAAGAAATAATTATCATATTCCACAAGTTTTTTCATCAGAAATAGGTATTTATTAGACGATTTACATATCGCACGCTTAATGAAATACTGACCTAATAGTATATATGTCAAAATTGAGTTATGTGCAGAAATAAGTTTGTGTTAGCGCCATCTACCGTTCACCATTTAAATTATGTTTAAATTAGGCGCTGTTGTCGCCCCAGTGATATATCCGTCTCTTTCACCTTTATGTGATCTGTCATCATCTGTTCGGAAAACAGTGACACATAACAGTTTGTGTCAAACAGTTACAGAGTGAGGTTCTCGCTGTTTCATTGAACGAAGACCCAATCGCTATTAAGTGTTTTTACGTCCAAATTCAGAGGTAAGTTTTGTCAAATTTCGTAATTTAACACTGACAGATTAAATTTTAGGTCAGTTTATCACTAATTTTATTCGTATATTACGTAAATCTTTTAGTTTTAAGCCAGTTTACCACAAAATATGGGTTGTATTTTAGTGGCTTATTATGAGTTAGGTCAGTTTACTATTAAACGCTATTTGACTTCTATGTTAGCTCTTTGTGTCATTCAAACATAAGTCTATTTACTACTAAAAATTGTTGTTACACACTAGCCGCATTCATAGTTGAGTCTTTATTTCAACAAAGTCGTTTAATATAATATATTATCATTTTTATAGTCTGCCATTATTAAACATTATGACATTGTATTTCCAAAATATTATTTAAAACTATCTATGTTTATAGTGTGAAAATGTCTACTAACAGATCAAAAAAAATGATGGAGCTTGTTCAGTCTCGAAGCCGAACACCGGAAACAGAAACACAAGATAAAGTAGGCACATCAGTGCCTTCAACTGGGGTGACGGTAATAAATTTATTAAATTTAAAAAAATGTTTTGTTTTTGGGTTATTACTTTATTATTGTTTTATTTATTTTTTTACTTGTTTAAGATGCTCGCTGATGTAACAAATAAGGCTGAAAATCAACGTTACTTGAATGTACAAGATTATTTAAAAACTTCGGAATCTGCTTCAGTCAGCAATGAAAACCACCTTAGTAGCTCCAAAGTTGCCGACGATTGTTCCGATGAAAGACATTCAAATGTTGAACATAGCGATGTCGATTTTAGTGATCAAGATCCCACATACAATATTCCGAAAAAAAAGATAAAGCCAATACCGGTATATCCTTCACACCAATCGACATCATCAAGACGTAGTTCTTCGTCTTCCTCGTCTTCTTCGACATCATCTTCTTCAGGAACTTCTAAGGATAGCTCAGATATAGAGTCCTGTCAAGAACAGAACAAAGAACAAACGAACCCTATACAGGTGCCCGAAGAAAATCAATTTGATCAAAGAACCATTGATGAACCGGCAACAACAGAAGTTTTAAGAAATCAAGGAAATACTACACCAATAGAAGAAGTGGGAGGAAACAAAAAAGGAAGGAAACGTAAAAGGAATGTGGAAAGTTGGAAACAGAACAAAGCTAAATGTCTAAGAAATGCTGGAAAACGATACACAACCAAGAAACTTAAGACCATCGAACCTCGTTCTGTCAAACCACCCTGTGGCGTTAAATGTAGGCTTAAATGCTGTGAAAAAATAACTGCTGATCAAAGGCAAGTAATTTTTAATGCGTATTGGGAACTTGGTCAGGTTAATGCTCAACGATCGTTCATCATGTCTTGTATGTCCGATATAACCCCAAGATATAAATACACAAATGCTTGTAAGCCAAGAAAATGCAACAAAGCATTTCATTTTATAGTACAGGGAAAATCGGTGCGCGTCTGTAAACCATATTTTATAAGCACCTTGGATATATCTGATCGCATTATACGTACGGTCAAAGACAAAACCGATGAGAATGGACTTCTTGTAAAAGATCTGAGAGGACACCACATTAATCACGTCAGGGTTGATGAATCATTACTCACGGATATTAGGAAGTTTATAGAAAGTATACCTAAAATCGAATCGCATTACACAAGACAATCTTCTACTAGAGAATATATCGACGGAGGTAAAACAATAGTAGATCTATTCAGGGACTTTAAAGAAGCTCAATATAAAAATCAATAATACACCAAAAAATTAATACACCAAAGTCCGTATTATTGTTAATTTAGAAAAACTTATTTAGTTTTATATAGCGACTTAATTGTATATCTCAAACTGGTACACGATTTAAGTCTGTATATTTAATTTGTAATTTTTTACACGGAGTGCAATTTTGACGAGGATGCATAATTAAACTGTAGGTACCCCGATTGTGAAAGTAGGTACAAATTAAATTTGGTACCTACTTAATTACAACTTGTTTTCGACTTTTTACTTGATGATAATTAATAACAATAGCAGACGTGATTTGTAAGTTTTTGATTAATTAGTTATTATTTTGCATCTTATTGCTTAATCAATATAGCATTGTTTAGATAAGCACGTAATCTAAAAATAAGACTGATTATTAACTGGTATATAAGAGGTACAAAAAAAACTAATTACTTTTATTTTAGATTTTTATGTTGTTTATTAACATAGTATAATTAAAACTGATAATTTAAGTTCGTTAATTGTTTAAATTTATTAAATGCAGCTGCTTTAAAAGATTAGTATTGAAAAAAAAACGACAATTTTAAGTTTTTTTACTGTACACTGATTTGAATAAAACGACTGAATTTCAAAATGTGTTTTACTAATGTTGTCATGTACAGACTAAATAATCAATAAGTCACAAAAACTAATCTATGACAAAAAAATAAACAGACTTAAAACGAAATAGAACTTTAACATTAAAACTTGTTTGCTTTACCTTTTATAAAAAACTGACATAACTCAATAGGTACATTTTGAAATATTTTAAAAATATAGATAGAAATGAAATAAAGTGTTTTTTTTAGCTAACATCGAATCAATGATTAATCATAAAAAGATAGTATAAGTTTTAATGTTTAAATAATAATTACTTTAAATTTTATCCGTAAATAAGTAAACTAAGTGCTCATTGCGATTTCTTCTTTGGCGATTTCCCAAAAATGTACTTTTTTCAGTTAAGTCAGTATTCTATTGAGCGTGCGATATGTGTGTGGTTACAAGGCAAACTAATAGGTTGAAAAACGTAATACATACCATCAATGGTGTAGCTCCCGTTTGAGAATCAATGTCATCAATATGCTTCTGTACCTCAGGTACATTGAACAGTTCATTCAGGCCAAAATTAGCCACCAAATGTGCTATCGTCCATGACTGGTGTTCCAATAATGTATTGCAGAGCTTTTGTAGTATTGCCACTGTGCACTGCAACATCAAAATAGTTGAATTAATGTTGTTTCATTGCTGAATAATGTAAACTGTATACACAATTACTTTATTTAATTTAGGAAACAAACAGACACAAAATGCATTAAGTACATAAATGTATAGACTACATTTACTTCCCGCTACATTTTTTCGGGATAAAAGTAGCCAATGTGTTAATCCAGGGTGTCAGAAACCTCCATATGAAATTTCATCAAAATCAGTCCAGCCGTTTGGGTGTGAAGAGGTAGCAAACATACAAACACACTCACAAACCTTTGCCTTTATATTATTAGTGTGAAGTGTGTGTGAGTGATAATATAGAGATCCAGATACATTCCCTCAAATTACTAACCACAACTAAGTAATATCAGTTGTGTAGAATGGTTTAACATTTTTGGACTTAGTTCCTAGATTAAATTTTTAAAAGTCCTCATTAAGTTTATGTTAAATACGTTGACTCAGTGTATAATGATAGCAATGAGAGACTATTGTCATTCATAGCCAAACAAATAATGTACATATTATGTGTCACCATTGTTAGATAATGTAGGATGATAAACACTATATCTTTAAAAAAAATATAGTCAGCATATTTATATAGTATAGCATCACAACTTGTCAAGTCAAGATGACTAATCACTAATTTTAGTTCCTGTTAAAGCATTATTAGTTTAACCAAATCCAAGGCAGATTAAGTTGTTTGTTCAGAACAAATAGCAGATTAACAAATATGGCTTGTTAATCTGCTTAAAAAATAAAACATGGTCGACCCCTAAATCGCCTTACGTAATATATGAATGGCCACCTACATAATTATGTTTAATATGAAATAATGTAAATTTTATTGATTATATTTACTTCAATTTCCATTAAATTTAGTGTTAGACATATGAACAGAGGTCAGGGGTCAACCTTAGGCTTTTAAGATAATCTTACATTCTACTTAAATATGTTATAAACTCATAAGTTTGTGAGGGAGGGTGGATGGATGTTTGTTACTTGATTACATAAAAACTATTGGACAGATTTTTATTTTTAGGACAGATAGAATTGTAGAGAAATAATTATAACTGACTAGCTGCGCCCCACGGTGTTACCCATTACATTTTTTCGGGATAAAAAGCCTATTTATTAATCCAGGGTGTCAGCCACCTCCATATGAAATTTCATCAAAATCGGTCTAGTTGTTTGAGCGTGAACAGGTAACAAACACACTCACAAACTTTCGCCTTTATAATAATAGTGTGATACACTAGGATAAAATGGGTTATAATTTATAACAATACTAGCTTTGCTTTGCAGGGCACAACTAGTATAACAATAACTTACTTCTTTGGTGATTTTGATAAATATTGGTATTCTTTCCTTGTAAACTATGAATTTCTCCTCTGCATCGTCTAAAGTTTTAGCCCGATATAAGCTGGAATATTTGTCAATGAGATTATATTATTAGCATGATGAAGTACACATTAAATCAAGACAGAGTTCTGTTATTGAATAACTGATTATTGCTAAATTGGAAACATAGGTGTATCCCGCTCGTGTCCATCATTTTTCAAATTTCCTTTATCAATTTAGAACATAGTAAATTAGTAACATAATAAATATAATAAAATAAATAAATAGATGTAATTTGATCATTAAATTTAATTATAGATTAACATACTATTTTACAAATATATACAACTTAATTCTAATACAAAATAAAAACAATATATACAAAAATTTGTATTTCTTATAGTCTAAAACTCTATTCCTCTTATTCATAAACAAGCATTATACTGGCATTAACTGTATTAAGTCTAATCTCTATTCTTTGATATGCAAACAACAGTCTCAGGAATAATTTAATCTTGGGCTTAATTTTTTTTTTTTTTTATGAATAAGGGGTTATAACATGAACTTTTGATTTATGTCTGTAAAGCCTTGTTCACCTTGATGTTTAAAAATTCACCAGTTATAATGTTTAGATAATTTTTTGCTCTTATAATCACATAAAAAACTTATTGAGAATTGTAAGATCTGTTCCAATACTTAATACAAATTTTGAAGGTCACAATCAGTTCTGTACTTTGACCCAATGGCCAGTTTATTTACTGTTTTATTAATGGTGAATGTAAATTTATATTTTTTGTTATTATAGTACATGTCTACAAAATTGACTCAAGACCGATATTAGCATTCATGATGTAATAGTAGGCGGAATACATTTTTTTAATTTAAACAACCCATTGTTCATGCCAAACTGATCTCAAGTATAATTATTGGCAGAGAGGAAAAATAATGAGTCACATACATTATTATAATAATTACATACCTGTACATCTGATGTAAACTCTCAGTAAAAGGTTTATGAAGCACTACTTCATAATATTTATCTTTAGAGTTCTTGCCATCGGGCGGTGTCTTTGGTCCATACAGTAAAATAGAGTCTTCTCGGTAATGTATTGGCCTTGAGATGTAGTTGTCTGATCGCACCTCAATCACTTTCGTAGGGGCCTCCTCGGTACCCAAAAGACCGCGAAAAACTAACAAATAAATAAAAATCCAATTTAGAATTGTAAAAAAATATAAAAATAAATTGCGTATGTAACAACTAAGATATCCAAATAAATAAACGAGAACTTACTTGAATTAAGCATTATTTAGTTAGAGATTATTATTGGTCCGAATAATTCTTTAATTCCAATTATATACTGCTTTATTAGCTTACACAACACACTCGCGAATTCAATATTTCTATTTGATTCTATCTGAAGTTGGCTCATGCGACGTACCTATATGACAAACAACTTGACACTGTCAATATTTTGTTCTTTTTTGACACATTTCGTGACCATAGATTTAACCGATTTATCTATAGACACAGGACATGACCCTTTTTAGTACAAAGTACTTCAATATAATTAACAATCAGACGATAACTAATTAAAGCATTATCATGAAGTAATTATATATTTATATATGGCATTATGCACTAAAGACGTTATTGAGAAATACTACAGTATTAAGGTTATATTTGTATTTGCATACCAATTACGATTAAACATTGTAAAGTAGACAAATCCTAGCTTTCATTTATGGCGACCTATTTTACCGTGCCGAGTGGTATCCAGCCTAGAATTGACTACCCCTTTTCCTCCCGTGGGTGTTGTAACAGTGTTGTGGCTATGGGAAAATCTAGAAGATGGGCAACAGCGTCTTCTGTAACTTCACCACCAATACTCCAATTCCCAAGCCGCTTGCCAAGCATTGATATTATGGCAGCCCCCCCCCCACCTAAGGGGAAGGCCTTTGTTCAACAATAGATGTCTTCCGGCTGATGATGATGACCCATTTCACCAGGAATTCCAACCTGGGATTGGATACGAGTGCCAGTTTATACAATTGTCATTTACATAAAAATACTTTGCTTTTGTATGTATAATACTCAGTCATAAAACAAGGTTTACTATTTAATGCTTGGATAACAGTCAGACAGTCTTTTCACCGTCAAACCCATAGAATAGAAATATGGATATTATACGGATTAGGAATAATTATGGTATAATAAAAAGTTTATAATACATTTAAGGTTTAATTATAGATCAAAAAATGGAATGCATATAACACTTTAAATGAAACATTAATATCTACAATTAAAACAACATCTTCGGATATACCTAAAGCATAATTATATTTTTTGGTAGTGTAAAGATTCAAATGACTAGAAATAAATAATGAAGTAGGTACTTATAGAAGAGGAATGTTCTCAAACTACATGCTCTCGATCCTAATCGACAGAATTCGATTTGTACTGTACTTTGTAATTAGAATAATACAAAATATACAATTTTAAGTATCTATTAGGTTTGTGTTTATTGTCTAACTGCTTGGTCTACATTGTCATAAAATTAAACGTTAAGTACCTAATTTAAACCACGTCAAACATCTTATAAAAAATGCTATAACATCTCATATAGAACTCATAAGTCTATCGACACCTCTATTTTTAGACATGCAAGCGACAGTGACAGGTATAATATTTATATAATATACCATTTTAAATGATAAAATCCATCCACAAATTTTAAATACCAAGTATGTAGTTGTGAAAACAATTCACAAATAGAATAAAGGTAGTTTTTAACGAAATTAAGATCATTTTGAATAGCTGAATTACTTCACATTCAGGAAATTTAAAAATATGTATTTACAGTCCAGCTTAAATATTGCAATAGTAAACTAGAGCGAAATTATATGCTAAACATTTTCATTTTCATACTATATTCTAAATTTGTAGAACATGATTTAACTTAGATAAATTTATAATTCGCATCTACATTACTAAACAGCCCTTTTAGGCACAGAGTAGACCGTAAAACAGCATAATAAAAATTAAGAATTTTTCCACAAAATAGTTGCAGTGTTTTTTATTATCTTAATTAAAACTAAACAATAATCGACTAACTACAATAAAGAATACTTTTTTGATTTGGAATATAAGAATACTCAATGTTTAATACTAATCTTTGGTTGTAAATCAAATAGGTACATCATATATTGTTTTCTAAAAATCTAAACCTATTATTAATAAAACATGAATACAATAACACAAAATTAATACAACTTATACACTATCATAGTATATAAAATAATAAACATTTGATTACAAAGTTTTTTAACATTAACAGATCCTGGTGTATTATATAGATGGTCATGTATATAGCACAGTACAATATATAAAGTGTACATAAAATATATGATTATAAATAGTGTAAGCAAATGAGCATATTATGTAATACATTCATTATACTAATAGAAGACATTTCTAAAACCAAACAAGTATATTAATTAATAACATACTTCAAACATCTTTAACATTAACCGCACATATTCATCACTCTGAAGTTCTAGGTGTTATAAATGGCTTAGCTGATGCTTGTCAACCATGAAAAACTGCCAGAATCTTAAAATAGTGTTTCTTTAGGTGTTTAACTAGCTTGTTTAAATTGTGATTTTATATAATCAGGTGTTAATCTAAGAAGATTGTATGAGCTTTGCCTTTATTTTACCTTTTAACATATTAAGCTGCATGGCTGTGGTTGGTGTTTAACCCAAGTAGGTTATCAGGGTTAGCAAGGGGGTCTAACTCAGCAAAAAGCTTGAACCAGGCTGCTTTATCTTCTTTCTTTGGAACAACTGAACTTGGGCTTGGCTTCGCAGAATGTTGCTGTGGAGATTTCGGTGCTTGGTTGTTGCTGGTACTTACTGGAGCCATAAGCCCTTGGAACAAGCTTGAGGAGTTCTGAAAAAATAAATGTAGCACTTTTATAATTGTTGAATGATAATTAGTATTATTAAAAGCGTCAGTCATCATATTTTGGAGAGTGGAGGTAGAAAAAAAGGTTTGATTATGTCAGCTTCAAAATGAAATTGGTTTTGGCTACTTGCCAATGTGGTATCTAATCAGTGAGATAGACAGATGAATCATATTTATTGATTAAATTTTATTACGTTACTCTGCGTTGCAAAGTTACTAATTATCTATTCTGTATAAATTATTAACATGACACTATATGTAGGTACCTATCAGTGGTATCACAGTTTATAATTGATTAAAAAAACTGTATAATATAACAAAAAGTGTACCTCTAACAGCTGAGAAGGCAAGTATGTTTCAAAATCAGTTTGAATATCACCACAACCCATCTGAAGTCCTGCCAATTCAGAGAGGGTTCCTGAATTGCCACCATTAGATGTTCCAGATTCCAGACAACTGGTATCAATCAGGTTGAGTGAAGTGCTTGGCTTCCCTTCTTTTGTGGACGGTTGATTTTCGTTGTCAGTTTTGGGTTGCTCAGATTGTTTTGGTTTGCTAGTTTTGTCTGGGTTGTCATCTTTGAATTCATCCTGAAAAAAGTATTTGTTAGATTATAATTTGGCAACTTACAAACATACCCACACAAAAAAAATGTTATTGAGTTTCTACATAACATAAATTTTTAATCTATTTAAAATTATTCTAATACAGAATATTACCAGTATTGCGATGCAAAAAATAACTATACAACAAAGTTAATAATGTTATAATTATAATAATATAGTAGTGGTTGCTCAGTGATTGAAAACTTGAATATGACAATCATTATTTGTGAAATTAAAAAAAGCCACATAATATTCCAGCATTGAAGAAATACAATTTATTCATTTATTCTATAGATAGATAATACCTATTCTTTATTACACACCAAGAAACACAGCATAAAGAAATACCTTAATACTAGAAACAGATAGATCATCTATAGATTGTAAGAATGCAGGCATTGGTTCTTACCTGGAAGAATAGCATTTGATCTTTATCCTGAGGGATCACATCTTGCTTACTGTCCCCTTCACCTAAAGTCTGAGACAATTCCTTCAGTATGCTGAACTCATAGAGAGGTGCAGCATTCATAGTGTCGGCAGTTGCTATTAATGTTTGTGCCACTTTAGTAGCAAAAGTGACAAAGGAACCTTGGTAGTTTGAGAGGACATGGGAGAACATGTTGCATCGTGCAGCAGCCAGCAAATCAATCTGGAAGCAATTAAGGGAGTGTAGATATATACCAAAAATGATTTACTTAATTGTCTCTTAAAAGTAGTAGAAAAAAAAAACATTAACAATTCTGTACCTTTTGCAATACATCTAGGGTCAGTTTATCAAATAGCTTTTTACTCTCGCGCACTTGGCGCTGCGCTTTCCGAAAGTTCTCAAGACCGCGTCCTGTATCAGGATCTAGCTGTGCGCTCGTCGATTTCATCCAACTCAAAGCAGCACGGTATTCGATTCGAGATTTTTCCATAGCAGATACCGTCGCCCGCATATCGCTTACGGCGCGTCCTCTAAACGTTTCCACTTCGTGATAAAGCCTTAACAAAGGCCCCCTCACCGATAAGCGCTGCTGGCCAGAATATGAAATCGCTTTTCCTGCAGATACCATGTGTTTACCGGATGCATCAGCATTCTTCCCTGCATCTCGTAAAAACTTCCCTAAAGAATTCTCCTCTTGAGCCAAAATACACAATCGCTCCTGATATTGGTCCAAAACTCGCTGTAATTGTAAGCAGCTGTCTGATATTGATCGAAATAGTTCGAGTTTAGCATCAAGTTCGGCGTCAGACGCGACAATACACTCATCTTCTTTGGTTCCTAACTTTTTTAACACAGTCTTTTTAGTTACCCAGTATTGATGTTGCATCATTTTACCGGAAAATTAAAACTAATTTCCACAGCAAGCTATCAGTAAAAATATAAATAAATCCTGAAAATTAAATAATCACTAATCAGCCGAACAGTTTGACACTTCTGACATTAATTGATATTTTACTTTGACACTAGATAACAGATAAAATTGGTAAAGGCATAAGCAATATAAGTTGTTTTTATATCTGCAAAGTCAATTCATGTTCATATTGTATTCATTACCGTAGCTTTATAATTACAGGGCATTATAAATGATTCAACTACTATCTGCAATTAATGCATTTACATAAACATTTTTGTAGCAATTTTTATAATATTCCAACATCAATTAAGAAATTTTAAATTTCCTTTTATCATTTTTTATTTCAGCTCTTATTTACTCTCGTCAGCCTTCAGTATAGTAGTAGTAGGCTAATAGCTACAAATTACAGTATTATATGATTGGGAGATTACAATATTATACATTGTTCTAAAACAATCTTCAAAATGTTATAATCTGTGATATTGTCTATGACGCGAATATTTACAACCGGAATGTGGAATGGCCGCCGCGTTTCGCGTTAGTGCGAATGTATTGTGTTATCAAATCGTTTTGATAATAATATGTACAATTTTACTAGGTGAGAGTGACTTATTAACACAAACGTGTGTAAAGAACTACAATGTACTGTGCTACTGATAAAACTATTCCCGGTGTGTCATCGTCACAATCTTCGAAGAATGTCAAAGATGGTAAGTTTGGTTGTCACTTGTGCCTTTATAATTTTTATGTGTGTGTAAATACAATTGTTTATACCTTACTGTTCTTCAAACCTTTTTAACAGTTCAGTAAAGTAAGTAATGGTGTTATTTCTTAGTCATCCTCAACTGTTTTGTTTATACCAAAAGTTTGTAGACCTAACTTTTTAAGTTTGGTAATGTTTAAATTTTTTTGGAATGTGTAACAGCGTTTATTAATCGCTGTGATTAATAGGTTCTAAAGTTAATACTAAGTTACTTAGGGCATTACGATAGTAAGTATTAACGTTAAGCGAGTTAATCAACTCGTACTAATTATTATTAGGCATTCGTCTTCGAGCACTAGACTTTCAAAATGTAACGCACGCGATTAACGTCCGATTCACATTCAGGTCACAGCGAAATATGAAATTGAGTGTTTATTGCTTTTAACGCCAGGATTGCTGCTAAGCTATAATTCATAAGAACATATTTTAGTGCAAAAAGAACTCATAAGTTTTAATTACACACAGAGAGTAATGCTAAGGATACAGTTAAGATCTTAATAACTTTTTCAAGGCCTACAACACCTTTCACTTGTAATAATTTTTAATAGTATTATCAAATATTAATGAAGATCAAATGCTTGTGAAGAATAATTTAATTTATAATAAATTGATTAACTTACACATTGTTGTAGTAGGTAATACAAGTTACATTTATATTAACTAATAATAACAACATAAATTAGTAATGTATTTTTAACGAATTATTTCTAAGTTATCTAATATTTGAAGCAAACTTATTGTGCTGATTAGTGAAAGTAGCGGGCTATTGTATTCAGGAGGTGAGAAATCAATATTTATGGATATACCTGATTAGCTCTTGACTAATTTGATTATTTAATCTAGATGACAAATTCAAATGTACATTCTTGTTACATAATATTAAGTATTAGATGAAGCTATATAGTCCCCTACTCTGAGTTAATAGGTAAGCAAAAAGTTTTTATTTTTCTTGATTATAAAAACAAATAAGTATCAAAGTTACATAATGAAGTTATTAAAAGGAAAATAAAATATACACTGGGTGCTACTAAAATAACAATTGTTTATGTTATTTCTAAATATAGGAGTCACCTGTTAAATGACAAACATAAATATAATATTATTTTATATCCTGTATTTAATAATAATAAATACCTATAAACGAAACATAAAATAAATAATTATAAACTCAATACCGCAATAAGCTATTAATAATTAATTGTGGTTAAATAAAAGATCTATATTACAATATTATACTTGTCCATTATATTTTTATAATATTTCACATCTCTGAACTTAATCTTGCCAAATCACACTTATGCAGCTTGATAAACGAAACACAAACAATAATAACAAACCACCTTGTTGCCACCAACTTGTCACCTTTAACTGGCAAGTGACTGGCAAGCCAAAAAGACGTGCAAATGTTCAACAAAAGCCGTGTCATTGTTAACCAAATCGTATGAGCTAGGGTAACATTTGACGGTAACCGGGTCAAGGTAGCCGACATTTGATTCAAGTCTCGCGTGTCTATTCCCGACATATCGATCTTAGACTCAATATCACGAACGGCTTTTAGTGCCGAATTAGCATAGGCGAAGGGTTCGAGGAATATATTTCGGGATTTCGAAATATCGCATAAATTCTCGAGATACATGTTATTTACATGGGTTGTAAATGTAAACTACATGGAGTAGGTACCTATTTTATTTTGCGAAAGCTTACAACTAATTTGTAAAAAAATATCAACTTTTAAGAAAACTATATCGTCAGAATTGCGGGCAACCGTTGGATGCAATTGGCAAGCTGTCGTTTATTGTGGCGTTCTAAGGAGGAGGCCTTTGTTCAACAGTGGACGTCTTCCGGCTGGTGATGATGATAAAGTAATTTTTATACTAATTACAGGCTTTCTCAAACTGTTTTTACAGCATTGCTTTTAATTTTCTGTATAGAAAGAAACAAATCTTGACTATATACTCTTGCGGAAATCCTTGTAGTAGTAGTTCTTCTATTTACGTCACAAATGATTATATAAAAGAAACTAGATGTAACAAAGCAAGACACAAAAGGTCATCGTCTAAGATTGTGAACTTTCATTACGTATGTCATAGCAAAAACTAGTTAATTAAATTCTATAGCTATAACGTCATTACTTATCTTCATGCTTCTGCATTACGGGTTAAGCGTATTTTTATGCGATAATAACCATTTATTAATGTAATTGAGAACAGAATAAAGCGCAGATATATCGATTTGTTTAGTTAATAATTGCATGTCTTGTTTTTATGGGTTCCCTGAAGCTAGTTTATTCTGGGACTCCACAAATCATGTTATTGTAATAAAATTGTAGGATAATTAGCCATTCCTTCGTTAAAGTAAGGTTGATGACCCATTTTATAAGTCTAGCGTAGAGATATTACTAAGCCGATTGATTTTATATAATTTCTTGGAAACAACAGTATCCCAGCAATCGTTGTTTTGTTCGGCGAAGTCGATAACTATTGTATTTTCTATTAGAACTCTATTGCATTAGTCCAGTAGCCGTTAGGGGTAACAGTACCATAAGCAGTTAAAACGTATCCGAACGAAGCGCGCATTATAACGTTTAACGCGTAAACGCTTTGCGGTAAATTTTCTTTATCACATTCACACATTGGAGTAAGCTGTAGAAACAAATTGGGCAATAAACTTGTTCCTGTGATTTTATCCCCACGCTCTATACTACCAGTGACCCAGTAGGGCAGTGGCCCAACCCCCGAAAAATATTTGTAATTGCACCCGAACTCAATCCTTACAATTTTCAGTATAAAGCTGTCACATAGGGTTCACTGCAGTGGCCTCAAATAAATTAACTGTACTTAAGAAACCTTGACAAACTCGAAGTCAAACTCAGGGGGAGTTTGTTTCGGCACTACTTCTCAGAGGTAGTCAATTAGGAAATGCCGACGCCATCAAGTATTGGAAAAAAAAAGAATGGCGTGTAAAACTCCAAAATCATTTATCATAAACAGCTAGCCCGTCTATAAGCACTTGTACTTGCCCTTGAAAGTATGAAACTAGTGTATATTTATAAAGAGGGTACTACCTCACCTGATTTTGTGTTGCGGTTTCCCAGACACCTGTCGTGGTACAGCAGCTACCGGTACACTCGACGACCTTGCACTCTTTATAGCCATTGTTATTTTTTATGAAGTTTCGTTAGTTTGCTACACGACGTGAGCTACTATAGAGATTTTTGTAATACATGTAAAAAGTACAATTAATTTATTCTGAAAACTGCAAGTACCTATTCTAATTACCTAACCAATCATTCTAAGACACTAAGAACAAGAAAAAGTATATAGAAAACTGAAACATCTTTCAAAATTCCCTTGAATTATCAGGGATTTTTGATAGGTCAAACAGTTTTATACCAAGATCTAGTACCCTACAAATGGAATATAAAGACTGATACTTTTTAGATTCAGACTTCTATCTATACCTAGATATGATAGCAAAACGACCAAAATTTCACAATGTTGGTAGGTGTTTCATTGCTTAACCTAATATTAAACGGAGTTTACTTAGCGATCATTAAATATATAAGTTATTGTCGTTTATGAAATTCCAAGTGTATTAGCTTTACGGATAAAATAAGACGACATTTACCCGCTAACGTAAACACTCCGTTTGTCCCAGTTCGAAATAACATTTCCCGGGTCGGTGGCCTGTAATGCTCGCTCCTAAATGTCAGAGGTCGATCTGTTAGCTTGATAACAGATAGAAAGAGCTTTGCGTTGCAGACACAGACTATACTGAGCTAGTTTACCCGCTAATTAATTCATTGCTTCGATAAATCTCTGTAAATTATAATCTAGGACACTTGGCGTTACTATTTATAAAGGTTGTGTCTTAGCCGTCTGGTGTTTATCCCGTTTTCTAAATGTAACGACAGATGATAATCCTATTGCTGTCTATTTATGCAAGCAAAATATTTTGATTAAGAGTCCACTGATAACTAATTCAATAATACGCACATGAATTCGAAAATATATTGTTGCGTGCCGGGATTTGAACTTGTCACCTTTGACTTGGCAGTCCAACGGTAGTACCACTCTGCTGTAAGTGCTGGTTACTCTATTACACACCACTACTCTCGAGGTATTATAATAAATAATATACCTTATACACATTTGCTTCCAAAAGTACTTTTAAGAAATAATTATGTAATACGAGATTGTGACAATGGGTGGCCTAGACAGTAGTCATGTCATTGTCGGTGCCTAGTCAGCAACAATAGACTGCATATATAATAACAGGATGCTATTCTACTTATCCTTACGTACTACGTATGTACACTTTACACTAATTAAGATAACAATATGCTCATAATTTATAAGTTTAATAATTAAAATCGAGTACAGACCTAAAAATATCCTTACTTAGAGGGCGGCGCCTTTCCCGTACTCTTCATGTTAAATAACAGACAAAAACACCCGCATGGTTCAAAACTCGAGTCTTAGGATATTAATTACATATCCTGTTAAAAAATTTAAAGAAATTGTTGTATAACCCTTAATTGGTTTTTGTAAACCATATATGTACGTAACGGAGTACGTTATACGGCCTATTTATAAAAATAAAAGTGATTTTCCGTATACTCTGTTTAGAATTATTTTCTATGTAGTAGGTGAATATGTAACGAATGAAAGATAAATGTGAAGCCAAATCAAGCCGAATAAATCTGCGGCTTCCAAAAAGTCTCAATTTAGAAAACACGATACGGGTAGTATCGTATTCTCTAAATTGAAACATTTCGTTTTTCTTATTAACCTTACGAGAGATACAGGTTTCGGTTAGAATGTTCCAGAATCGAAAACAATCATTTTGTAATGTAGAACCTTTTCAGGTGTCTGTAATCGAATATCTCGATGGAGCGTAATAATTAACTGTTCAGATAAGTCAATATTGATACTAAAGTTGATTCAACTTCGTAGTTAATACGTGGAACTAACTGCAGGGATTTTACTTTTACAACGTAAGTCTGATCTTTATAAACAACATTAAATGCACTTGGCAAACGTAACCCCTGTTTACTTTTATTGCCAATCTATTTGTTTAATTATTGTAGCAATCGTCATTTCTTTAGATCTATTATATGGCCCTATAAAAGTGCCCTGAAGAGTTTTTATGTTGTTCCAATAATTTATTTGTGGTTACATTCGACGATAAGTAGTTCCTTGAATTCCATATTTGAACTTAAATACTTTACTTATGAACCATAAAGGCATGTAATAGCACCTAAAGGCAATTTTACATCGGTTCTTGTAATAGATAAAACAATAACAGTTTTCGAGAAAGCGCTGAGGGATGATAAAAGCAATTTGTAGGTTGATACTTCTTAACATTTATATATCTGTTTATCGCCTCAGAGCAAATTACTTTGACAAAGGGTACTAATAATACCTTATTGGCGTAAGTGTCATGTGATTTAAAGCGAACACTGTTTGAAATAGTAAAAAAGAATTAGCGTCACACAGGATTAAGTAAATGCATGTGATGTTTGAAGCTGTTTACTTAGGACGTTAAATAACTCGTGACACATGATTACACTAAATATATGAACACGCTGCAGCGTGGGCTGGTAGGCAAACCTCATTAGCTTCACAAAATCAACCTTTATTACAAGTATGATTAGATGAAACGAAACTGGAGCATTTCTTGCTAACTCTAAAAATAGAAAAGTAATAAGTAGGGACAGGAGGGTAATGGCGCGAAACGCTCCTAAGTTTGCGGCATTGGCCTCCCTGGATCCGGTGTAACGTATTCAGCTTAGCGTCGAGGTCATAAATATGACAGTTTGGGAGGCAAACTCAGAATTTACAGCTAAATCGTTAGAGCATTATACAGCTTAGGTTATAAATTAGTCGACTTTATTGGCCCCATTATTGTTTATGTAAAGATCATAGAATTCTTAAAATGTTCTCCAATGACCTAAATCTGCATATTATATTAAAATACTTTTAACATTCATAGCAATATTTTTAATCCAGCTGTAAAGTTTTCATAATGATGCGGCAATTATAGTTTGCCAAGCCTACGGCAACGAATGTATTGATGCGTCAAACATAGCGCGAGGTGTATTCATGAAAGGCCGGGGTGCCGGGGTGCTCTGGGCGCCGCGTCTGCTGACACAGTTCCGGGCGCCGGCGCGGCGGGCAGGCACTGCAGCCCAGCCAGACGACACGCGGTCGCCCTCACGAGCGCTCCCGCCCTACTGACAGCTCCCTGAGCTCCTGCGATCGCGAACTTATAACTTCTTTTGAATTCCGAACGTTCCTGTTGTGATATCAAACATTAACGTCGTATCCATTGTTCTGTTATTACAATAGCGTTGTGCGTAAGCCCGCTTCCATCTTAGTAAAGTTATCGAGGTGATTGTAAACATTTTAACCTCCAAGTGGTGTCACGAGCCGACGAAAGTTCTCTTTGACGTTATCGGGGAACAGTGACTCGTTTGTGAACTCAAATCCTCGGTTTTGAAGGACGAAGAAGTGGTGTGTACTTTTAAAGTGTGCGGTTAACAGAACATCGGATGGTAATTAGTTGATTCGTACGGTTTGTTAGGACGACAATTAGTTAGACTAAGGACTTTCTTGTGTATACGAAGAGAACAAAAGCCGGCAAGCTGTATTCTTTCGAAAATTTCAATGTCTATGAATATGATGAAGACAGGACGTGCAACGGACACGAAGATGGGTTCGGTACTTCGAAGAGAAGTGAGTAGTTTATGCTTTTATGGAGTCGTAAATTTATTTTATGTTAAAAATTGTTTATCCTGCAGGTACGTCTTTTGATGTATCGTTAAATTATGGGTTGAAGAATAGCATCGAAGCACTTATTCTTTTGAGTTAAAACATATTGAATAAGTAGATGAATGCTTAAAAATGGACAGATAAAAATGAAGAACTTTAACTAGGTTTATGTTTTGATACTTCCTACTGTATTGAGTTGTAAAAATGTGACCTGTATTGTTTAAATATGTGTAGTTGAGAAGCAAATGAAAAATGACCTGGATAGAAAATAAGTAGAAAGGAATTCATTTATAATAATAATAATAATAATAAAGTGAAATGAATACTTGAATAGCCTTCCAAAACCAGGATATTGGGCTTTCTATTGCCCTTTAAAATAAGAAATAAGCTCTATTACTATTACCTTTAGCACCTGTCCGCAGATAAAGTCTAGGTTCAAAGTTTAGTTCTATATTGTATATTTTAATATTAGGCACTTTTCTTTGTTCTTCGAATTTAAAACCAAACTGATAAAATATTTATAAATATCTTGACCTACAAACACGATAAGCCGTGCCTACCGCCTCTTCTATGTCTCATGAAACATTAATAATACTATGAAATGTATCGACAATCAATATCACAACATCGGTTAGATTTCCCATGGAATCGTTGAGGAATTACTTATTAAGAAAACTTCCTATTCATGATATGTAATTTGGACATCTTTGCGGGAAAGACATGAAAAATTGTGGCATACATGTGATATTTCAGGAATTTTAATACGGAGATTTCGGAAAATAAGTTCCTTGAATGCCTTTCTATATAATTATGTACTTTTGATTATATTAAATTAAAGACAAGAAAATCTATCTTAGGATTAATCATTAGTTTCTCCGTCAATCTTATTATGTAACACTCAGTCTATTTAGAATTACGACAGAGTAAATCGGATCTAAATTTAGTTTAACGGGCTTTTTGATATTTCCTCAACAATGTATCATTTGACGTTTTTTTTACGATTTCCCGGTGTCACAGTTTGACTGTTTTTACTGATCAGACATTCTGGGCACACGGTATTGTTGGAGGTTACTATCAGCCAAATCTTAATAAATGAAGATTTGATGTTTGAAGCTTTGCAACGCAAACATTTTGGCTGGAAGATTGTGATTTGAGTATAAAAGCTCATGTATTTTGCAAATCTTTAGCAATATTCCCACGAGGTAGGTCCTAGAAAAATTATAATCTTTGGATTGCCATGTACCTATGATCGACTAAATTGATTGATCATTGACATAGGCCTTGCCAACGTAAGATCAACATAATATTATGATCATACTATAGTTACTCTGCAATAATCAACTGAATAAGTCTACAAGGTAAATTAGTCGTGTAAACAAATTACGATTATAAATAGGTACTTTCACTTCCCTATATGCAGTAACTCATCATAACGATCGCATAAAAATAATGATATTATTACAAACAGAGGATGATTCAGTTTGTGTTCTATGTTTTCCTTATTGTTTTAAATTTGCATGTTATGTGCAATATATCATCAGTTTCTACATTCTGACCTCGTGCCGACGAATTCTGAAAGATGTAAACGGTGATTTGTAAAAGGGTCCTTGGACTTATCTAATTCTGAATGCAAAGAGAAGGAATACAAACCATGTTTAAATAGGACCTAATATTATCAAAACGGAGTTCTCAATTTGGCTGTATGTTTTTTTTTGTTTTTATTTGTTACATCATAACTCCGTTATTTATTTACCGACTCGCAATTTTTTTTTTCATGTTAAAGGATATACTTCCCGATTGGTCTCATAAAAATGTTATCATGTTCTGATAATGAACTTCCGATATATGGAACGGAATTCCTCATAAGATCATAGCAGAACGTCGTCGTGACAAGTAATATTGCTTTGTTTATACATGTAGTATTATTAAGTACGATGACTGACCACGAACAAGGAAGAGGGGGAGGGGGTTCGTCGACCCCTCTTACCGCTTTCCTTTACCTTTTATAAACATATCGTGTGAGGTCTCACTTGAAAAGGGTTTCTGAAGGATATCAAATATTAGTTTTCCTAAGTCTCTTAGGTAAATCCTAGGCATCTCTAAAAATCGGGAAATAAAAACCGTCTTCAAAAAACTCGAATTCAAAAATTAATAATAATAGATACCTACCTATTTTATGCACTTCACTTTACATGGTAAGCGAAGTTGAAAGTCAATGCCAAGTCACAACATTAATTAACTAATTCAGACAATAAAGTATTTAATACTTAGGATAATAGTCTCATAACTGGTTTGTTAATAGTTTCAATGCCTACATAACAAGCGAGCATAGACATATTTGAAGTCTTAAAAAATTAACATGTGGAAACCAGAAAACTTGTAGCCAAGCTTAACATCCTGGAATATTACTACAAAAAATTGCAGTTTTATTGTTGCTATTCAACCTACGTCAAGTTGTTCTTTGTTGTTGATATGCTTGTAATCTGTCCAATCATTTTCATTAAGAGTCTACGAGCTAATTAACACACAATACAACTAACAAACGTACATGCTTTATTACAAGTAGGTACTTTAGTGAGATCTCTAGTAGCTCAATATTACAAAATTAAAAATGATACACATAACATACTTTGGAGATTAAATCTAAGTAGGGTGATAGCATAATCCTTTTAAAAAGCTTTTACTTTTTGGAAAGCAATCCCTGTATAGAGTGCTCTTTGCAGACATGAATATAATATACACAAAGCACAGACGCACAGGCTTTGAACATAAATTCGCATTTGCGGAATTACCAAAACAGAAATCTGACATGATGTGATAGACATCTAGATGACCCTCGTATAAATGGTTGATGGTTGTGCCTTATACAATAAACATACGTTGGCTAATCCTAATACAAGGTATTGTATTTTCTATACAGTAAATACTAGCAAGTAATATCAAACAAACACAAGTCGGTCTCTAACATTGCCAGATTTTTAAAACGATATACTAACTTTGAAGAAACTGTATTAAATCAATTTATAATATTTTTATTAAGTGAAGTTAAATTCCTTTATTTCATCGCGTGTCGACGTGATTAATTAAGGCCATAAAAGAAAACGAGGTAAAGTATTGTGAAGCACCCTTTTGTGCTTTTCTCGCATAATATCGGACGTAGTGCAACCCATGGGCAGCAACATAAACTACATTCAATGCAGTATAAGTAACCAGTCAAGTAAGCGTAGCGTGGAATAAGCAAGCAAGTACCACCACATACACAGTCATCGAAAGATAAGAGTAGGTGAACTGGTGAACGGGCGTTGGCTTGACTTGTCTGTCTGGCCGGCCAGTAAGCACCGGCGCTTCGTACCGACAGCACGGCGTACGCGCATCCCACGCGCCTTAATACAAAAATCTAGGCCGCTCTCATGTGATAGTTTACTATTTCTCTCGCTTATTATGGAAAAAGTGTGCGCAGTGGTTATCCACTGTAATAATTTCTAATTTTTTACTGTACTTTTCTTTGTGAAAAACGACGCTGATATGATTGCAGAAATCTGAAGTGCCAAAAACTTAATTTACCACTTTTATCTATGTGGGCTACGTGATAAGGTGTCAAGTGTGTTACCGTTTTCGGTTTTGTTTGTTTTCACGCAAATCGCCGTTAGTAGGCAGACGTTACTTTCAAGTGTTCGTTTTAAGTTAGTTTTGGTGAATGAGTCAGCTAACAGGCGTCGGAATTGTTAACTTTGTCAACGTGCTGCCCACTATTTCCGAAGGTAATAAGAAATACTTAGAAATTATATAAAAATATCTGCAATTTGTTATTGTAATAGCTTAACAATTGAATGTAATGAAACTAATCGTAATGTATTGACATCAGTGTGATGAAGCACTGATTGTTATAAGTCACCATAATTCATAACACTCATTGTAGTTCTTTTGTTTAAAAACTGGTCTGCAGTCTGAACTAAAGTGTGGATTGTAAAACAATCTCTTAGCAGGTAGCTAGTTTAATACCAGCACCCTTTTTATGCGCCGTGGGCTGCACTTATGGTGATTCAAAGTATACAAACAGCTGCGTATTTATCTTATTACAAGTATTACGTGTCCGTACGAGCTTGTTCACGTTTATTGTTTTATTTACGTAATACGTGCAGCACGTTAAGTATTTATGCAAATGCTGTTAATGTAATATTGATAAACCATTTTTCAACTATTAATAATATTTATATTAGCTGTGTGCGCTTATATTAGAATTACTGGTCGTTTATTATATTTGTAGAAACTTGAGATATTTATCAGCTTTCAACAATAAATCACAACGAGAATGATTCTTGTTGAAGGTCAAACTTTACAGCTCATTTGCTATTAATTTTAGATTTAGTCATTCCTTGTTAGGAAACATAAGTTTTTAGTACCTAATTGTGTTTCTCTTTTATTAACGGCTTGTAATTTATTTAGTTAGAAATCGAATTGGATATTTCGCAGTGTTTTGTTTACGATGTTATTGCTGGCTCTGATGCTTGTGAAAGTATACTTTCTTTTTTGCTAACAACGTTTAGTCATTGCAGTATTATCTGACCAAAGAGCAGCCTAAAAACTGGTACATTCGAATACTTGCTTTACTCACAATATGAAATACTAAGTAATAAATAAATTGTATAATGTCAGTACTCGTTTCTATGCTCTGACAGCTTGTACCTACTGACTTAGCTCAATCGGGTTCAGGTTTATTATTATGTAAAGCGTCAATATCTTCTCTTGTCTATGTCATTATGTTAATTCGCACAGACCATTCCGCATATGACGTCCTGTAGACAGTATCTTGATGTTATGCGGAAACGGCTTAAACTCGTTGTTCGGGAGGACTTGGTAGAGAGTGAGTCAGAGGCTAAAAAGCTCGCGGCCTTGGTGGCATCCGCCTTATCCGGCAGTTCGGCGCAGGCGTCGCAGGCGCAGGTGCGATCGGCCGGCGCCTAAGGTCGACGACCGGGAGGACGAGAGATTAATTGCTTCTGCCTGTAATTCAATCAGTTTCTTATCAAGATTTCGTTCTGAAAATGTTCTTAAATTTCAAATGTACAAAAAAATATACTTCAGTTTATTTAAGCTCATTTCCATGTTATGATACTAACAAAAATGCCAGAACTAGTAAAACATTATATCATACAAGTTCTAGTTTATTCGTCTACCAAGAAATTCTTAGATAAACTTTAATGTTACTGCATTGCGCTTCCGACTATAATATCGCAAAACGGTAAGTTTTCTATTACGCAGCGGTTGCGCGAGTATGAGGCAGCTAGGTAAGGTAGCTAATAATCACCAGTTTGTTAAGATTCTCGCATGCTGCTCCCAATGGCCGCTACCTTGCGCCGAGTTCCCGCCGCGACTAGTTTTTGTCAGCGCCATACCGACCGTTAATAAGAAGTTGCACAGTTGCATTCGACATGTGTCGTAAGCTTTGACGGTTTTTGTCCATGTTTCAAACTACCAAAACAACTTTGCTATAGTAATATCCGTTGCTATTACTCAAAAAACTTTTAGTTTTATACTGAATACCACCGCAATGTCTTCCGGGATCCTAAAATACTGCAATATTTTTGATTCGGATAGTAGAATATACCAGGAAGTCTTTAAAATACACGGTAAAACGTGGTCTTTAATAGAGTAGGGTCCTTGGTCAAATTGCAGTTTCCCATTTGATCAAGCACTACTCAGAAACCAAATACTTATTCAAATTTAAAACACACACACGCAAATTTAAATAACAGCGTTTACAGAATAATGTGGTATAAAATGTACATTGATAACATGCAAAAACGCATTCAATTGAAACACCACGGAATACTAACTCATTTTTCGTTTTAATGGGATTCCTTTGTCTTGCCTGTTTAAAATCCTATTATGCTTGATTCGGTAACTGATCCAAACACGTTTCGGACGTTGGCTTTTAAAAATAATCGTTACATAGGACCTTGGGAGGTCGGACCTTATCATGCGTGGTGGCTGAGGTAGACATAGTGTGGCTCGCTTGTCCGTGACACGCGTTGCGTTACTCTAGGAAGTTGTTAGAAGCAATTATAGGCAATTTTCAAGACGGCAAAAACTCGACTCTGTGCGTGCTTCATCCGATGTGCAGTTAGTTTTATGTTTACTTCAATACTTGGACCATAATAATCTGACAAGAAAGAAATATGAATGATATACCTGCATGAAAATGAAATGTAATATTATCCAAGTTTCTTCTTAATACAATAGTGTGGTACACGCTACTATATACTATGAAAATCATTATTGAAATGTCCCTACAGTATTCCGTTGCGTACGGCCCCGACTATTTCGGTGTCCTATAACCTCTGTTTTACGTGGTTTATGTAAAGTAGGGTCGATTCTTGGATCTGCCTTTGTTTTATTTCGATATCTGAGTTCGAAGGAGAATTAATAAAACTGAATTGAACAAGTTCAAATTGCTTTAGTGTGTATAAGTTTCTGCTGATCTATAATGAATTTCAGAAATGTAAGTAAGGTTTTATTATTAGATTGTATTAGTGTTCATTTAGTTGATCATATAAATTACAAAGAGAAGGTCGTCGGAACAAACAAATGTAAAGCACGCGAACATTCAAGAGGCGTTAATTAGAAATGAGTAATTACGTGGATTTCTAAACGCAATAATCCCATAGTTCCGAAGGGAGAGCGCAGAACGGTCGGCTGAGCACGCAGCGGCGTCGTCGACTTGACCACGCCTCGGCGAGCCCGCCGGCAACCGACAATGATATGGAAACTATTGTACCACTTGCATTAATATACTTTATATCTGCTCTAGTCACGAAATCGGCTTGTTCGAATGCACGCTGCATTTGAGATAGCGCACGAACAGAGACAGGACCGAGATTGTGCTGTAAATCAACGCTATGTTTCTACATCGTGATTTGTTAATAATGCTCTTTACAGACCTAACAGTCTTAATGTATACTCATTGTGCCCGCGGCCTCGCTCGTGATTAAAGTTCTGTTTTTCAGGTTAAACCACTGTGTCCACTCCTAAATGATCTTTTATGATACTTATTTTTACTGTGTTACGCCATTACAATTGCATGTTATTATCATTTAATACCTAAGCATAAATTTATGTATATCTAAGCTAGATCAAGTGTAGATATATTATGTTTATTAGATTACATAAAATTGTGTATTAATACTTGGCTTTACATATTATTAATCAGTATTCATAAGTTTTTCGGAGTCTGGCTTGAATATTTTATCTTAAACATGCGTTGAATCATTTTAGTTGTATGTGCGCTTCCATGGCTCTATGACATTTTTAGGTTAAGCAAATGACTTTTAACGTTCTACATATTATATAATATCAACATAATTAAGATAACGAAGCGTAGTAGACGTGAGTTGTACTTATCTTATCGACGGAGTAAGTAAATCTTGTAATGTTTTTACAGAGAACCAGCCTTAGCAACAGCTAATAAAGAGCGTCGCCTATCATAATGATTTAGCTCGCGTGCTAATTAATGATCTCGAATAACGACAGTTAATGTGTACTTTGTTTCGCTTTCTTGACTTTCTTAAAGTGTGTTCATTCGTCTTGCTAGTGTATTTTTCCATTTAGTATGTGTAGTTATATCACGGTAGCACGAATGAATTCCGAAAATGATTTTGTTAAGATTTTCGTATACCGTTGTGCGTAAATCACGATGTTAAATAATATTCTTTATTGTCGCTACAGTTCGACTAGAAAAATGCATTCTAATTTTGTCATGTCATGTGTCACTGAAATAAATTACTTTATACTTTGACAATTCAAAAATATTGCAAACATCTGCCAAATCATGTGACTTTGTTTAAAGTTCATAGAGCGTTCATCGTTCAATTATAAACTCTTTGAAAAAAATGTTAACTGGTGTTGAACGAATGATTTTGGAGCATCTCCACATACTCAATCATGTAATGTATCCGTTACTTACGCGTAAATCTGTTTTACTGAATCCAACAAACACTTGTCGTATTTATTAATGCTCATGTATATAAATATTTTCTACTTGTTTGACATGGAATTACGATCATGCTTTATTATGCAGGCGTGTTAGTCTTTCTTTTTAATATTCAAGACGAGAAAAGTATTACTTTTCGATTTCACCGTGACTTTCAACACTGATCTGGGAATTAATGAAAAACATTGTGTTAGAGTGGCTTGTTGACTGCATGAGATCAATTATTGAGTGCATTAGCAAGTTGGTGGGAATTACGAAAGTTGAGGATGGTAGAGGGGTTTGATATAACTGTTTTACGGTTGCAGTTGAACTAGGTGCGTGTATTTCTGCGTCTACAGTAGGTAATAGCTAATTTATATTGACCTCTAAATTTTTACCTTTAGCCTACATGTTTTTCAGAATGTCTGCTTGTCACGCGATCTGTGTTATTGTAGGATTGGTTACTTTTATTTTATTATGAGATTTTCGTTTATCCTAAGAATTTTGTGCTTTTCGTATTTGCTTTGGACTAACTCAGTAAAAACAAAATATGTATGACCAGGTCTTAGATCGAAACAACAGAATGCGTTACATCTTTGTTAAGTCTTAGTTTCCACCATAACAAAGAGAATAACGGTGGCGATAAGTTTCCGTATTCCGTACACTACGATTCACGAGGCCTAACGTCGTTTTCCACGTGGTGTGAGTTGCGGGCTCATTCGATGCGAACTTCTACAACAATCGGTACCAGAGTACGAGTGGCACAACGGGTTCAATTCGCATTTACATTACAATTGTTCGCATTGTGTACAGAGTCACAGGTTCGAGGTCGCGACTCGTGCACCCGCGCCTCAATGGACTCCTTTGTGAGATAAAGTTACAGATCTAGATCCATCTCTTAAGTTACCATACAAATACATTTATCTTAATCATTTCGTGTTTGAATGTAGTTACGATATGGATTGACCTGAATTGCAAAGTAGGACTTAAACTACAATCAATTTCATGTTTTGTTATTATCCAAGTTTGTGTGACACTGTTATCACTTTTATCGGTTTTATTGTAATAGATACAATACATATTCGTAAAATCAATTCGGCTCCGGTCGTTGACCATATAAATGCCACAATACGTGTTCGAACATTAGCATATTCTTTAAGCAATTCTTATCAGGTACATACCGATTGTAGTGCGGTAGTCGATTTAAATTTAATGAAAGGTTGAGGCACCGAAACACCTGCAACGCAATCGGAAATTAAAATCGAATCGAATTAATATTCCTCAGACGTATTTGACATAGCGTTCGACGTACAGATTCGGTTCATTCGCACTGTATTGCGTTTTTTCGCCATCTTCTATTATAGTTATGGTCTCCGCAAGAATGGGTCGTTTCATTTTATCGTCCCTCCATTGTAGTGTTGTCACCTTGCCCCTAATGGAGCTCTATATAGATTTACGAATGACAAATTGTTTCTATGTTGTTTTCATTACCCTTCCCTATTGTTGTTTGGTTGGTGTACTCCTGACAAAGGTTTAATCTCAAATACACCTAACACACACATCGGAGAGTACCCATGGCTTTAATATAATCATTATTTGAAAGAGATTCCTTAGGCTAATATTACCTAAATTAAATCTCTGTGTAAACGAGTACTTTGAAATCGTTTCTCACTTTGATAACAATGGGAATTACGTTTGTTAACGACAGAGTATTTTTATGAGTGTTTTGTATTAGCTCTTAATACCTTTTTATGTAATTTGCTGCGTAAAACTGAGTGCCGGCAAATAATTTGCTATTCATCTCTTATCTGAGTGTCGTAAAAAGAGGTCCATTAGATTATATTATTAGAATTCTTTTCTAAGTTATGCAGTGATGAATTAAGATCTTTTTATTGGTTTTACGTATTAATTTTCATATTTACGCCGAGACCGCTGATTGAAAAAATAAACTGGAGTTTCACCTTCTACTTCCAACTAGCAGCACGCAGACGAATTCTTCGGATTTATGAATAACATTGTATTTGTCTTGCTAAAATGTTACTACTAACTTATAGTTGATGTCTTTAAAGTCATCGTTGATGTCTTTACGGTCATTATAAAATTAAATTATTTACAACTCAATTCCCACATATTTTAGGTCAAAACAAAGGACTTGTGTATTTAAATGCTCAAGGTCTGTACTTATGTTTTCTCAAATTGCTTCTTAAGTGTCAATTGCAAATAAAATAAAAATCGTATGGGCAGTCAGTCAGTCTAGCTTTGATAAATAATTATTTTGCTATATTCACTTTAGTAAGCGGTTAACAGCTTATTTTTTTAGCGACCAAAGGCATCACACAGCATCAGCATAGCAACGATATTATAGATACAGTTATATAGACAATGACTAATGTTGCACGTATAAACAAATTCGTGCAGTGATTGAAGGGAATCATCACCATGCTTCTAAGTCATGAGTCATGGGTTCATCAATATTACGTTATTCCGAATGCCGGCCGCATGAATCATCAGCTAAAAATAAACATGTGTAAAGACCCCGAAGACCTAGATTTGACCCACGCATGAAACTAATTTGATACATTATCATCTTTTATCGCATTTGCCTCTTCCTTTTTATCAACCTCTTAGAATTCAGCTTTATCCTTTCATTTGCGGATTAAGAGATCATTAAATATCACTTTTTTTCTTGACTATCGGTCTGAATCTTGAGAATGGCTGTAGCCAGTCAATAATTTATTTTCTAACTGTTCAGATCTAAAGTGGGATCTAATTGCATATTCAGTTAATTATAAATAAATAACTGATTCAGTAAATTACGACGGAAATTTATCTCTTGGAATTTGAGTTTATAGGATTCTCGACAATGCAGTTCTAATAAATTCTGTTTTACCTGTTCTAACCAAAAGGAAAGGAAATTAATAATTCCCGAAAACTGAAAATTAAATGTAAACACTCTGGATGTTTCTTTCCTAATTAAAAAAAAATGCCTTTTGGTATGTTATTCCATGTTAGTGAATGTATTTTAATTCTCGTACCACGTGTAGTTGAGGGTTGAACACAAATTTGATCTACAAGAAAGCAGGCCCTCTAGTTTCTGCCAGTGTTAATATTGTTATGTTTTCTGTTCCTGTGTCTGAGCCTGTAACTGGGATCGTATTCTTGGCTTCAGTTCAAACGCTTTCAGCTACTGCATTACTGGCGCTAGCTCTGTCACAATATTTTACTATTCATGTACAGTCTACACTAATAATCGTATCGTAAAGTATTGTAAGTACGATTTTTTTGGCTGATGCTTCTTGTATAGCTTTGTTTAAGATGTATTTTGTATTTAAATACCTACGTGGAACTCTCTACTCATTTTCATTATTAATAGGCTGTAATCCACAAATTTAGAAGGGCTAAAAAGTTTGCGTGTCGATAGAATTTGAGCATGTTTATCAAAAAAGTGCCTACCCCCAACATGAATTTGCTTAAATCGTTTGTAATAGACGCAAAGGCCAAAGATGAGATGATGCTTATTATCAATTTAATAAAAATATTTAACAATTTCATTTATTCGCTGACACGCTGTTAATTAGTTCGTCAAAAACACTGTAAACGTTAATCTTTAGAAACAGCTGCGATATTTAGCCCGATATTTTCGAGCAGGTAAAAGAGTGTGTAAAGTCGTAACTATTTATTTTTACATTCCACCATACTCCAAATCCTGCGAGCAAAACTGATGGCAGAAAGAAGTTATTTATATCCACTATAAATAGTTTACACTCTCCGTTTTAGTTTTGAAATGTATATTATAGTTGGTAATTTATCATGTTTAAAATAACTTCATTTATTACAAGAACTTGTTCAAGGCCCGTATTACAGGTACACTTTCATACAAATGTTTCCTGATCGACTGTGGCATTGTCATGGTTAACTCGGTAATTGCTGTAAAGAGAAACATCTACTCATTATGTGAGAATAGCGATTCAATGTAGGTAGATGATTAATCGAGTTCACTTGTCAGTGTTGTAACGTCATTAAATATTTCAATAATAGCCGTATGTAGATAATACCTGGTTGTAACACAGGTTCTTTGTTATAATGGATTAGTTTGTCTATATTTAGCCTCAGTTTACACAGCTCAATCATCTTTGTTTTGAAATACTTATTCGGTGTTATAGGATAATATTTATTTTTCACGGCGCTGTTAAGACAGAGTGCGCAGGCGTATTGTGGAGTTTATGTTCGGTGCACAGTCGTGTGCAGTAGGCGGAATGGCACGCGGGCAGCGCGGGTGCACCTCGGCACAGCGCGGGCCGCGACGCTCACGGCAAGGTCGACGAACGACTTTCGCACGCCGCGCCGGCCACGATAACCCGTCGCGTTTTGTCACACTCGTTGGCTTCAGTTTACTTAGTCAGCCTCTGTAGCTGCATACCACCTAAATTGGGTTATTATGTTCGACCGTTAATGAGAATATATGGATTTCTGCCTCTTCGGGTGTTGTATTTGCTTCCAACTTTCCGAGTCGTGATTGTTTGTAAATATTGTTCACCTACTAGATTATCAATAGTGTTATTCAAATTGTTATCGCATTCAAAGAACGTGTTCCTTATTCGTTGATGAAGACAAAGACAGGAGGTGACAGACAACTAGTGTCTTAATAGATGTTTGGTAATTGTTATTTATATTATGGTGACGATATAAATATTTTACGAATAATTTGCTAGTAAATCTCAGTGCCTTTACTAAAAAGAGATAGCGCATATAAATAGGTGAACTAAAGCGTGGTGGATTGCATAACCTTATACCTGAATTGATGGATGCAGTTCACTAGACCTACTTCGTATTACGATTCCAGGGAAAGTCAAAATAAATAAATGATAAACAGTACCTATATTGATAAGGGCGATGTCCGCACGTAGGTAACTCTATCTATGATGTAAGCCTGCACAAACATTTCAACTTATCGCTGATATTGAATTTGATTCAATGTGCTTCATTGGATATCCGAGTGTGTCACATTTGTCCATATTAGTTTTCTACGTACCTTCGCTTATTTTGTGTTGTAATACTGCATTGGTGATAAAAAATACGCTCTACATGTGGGCGAGTGCCCACGCATTTGCCTCCAATTCTATAAAAAAAATTTCGTCACCTTGATGGTTAATCAAAATGATAACTGTTTTCCCAGGAATTTATTATGTAAGCTCGAGATCAAAATATTTTACAGTTGATGTCATAACTTGATATTTTACGTGACACAGGTCACATATTACAATTTTATTTTACAATTCAATTAAAATTATGATAATTATAATCGGCGCAGATAAGTTTGAGATATAGTATTTCACTATATTTTAGTTAATATGTCGTATAATGTTCGCAATATTCTCAGAAATAAAGTTTATCTGTGGGGCTATTCTGATATTTGTCGCGCAGTAATGCGGGCGTGGACGACAGGGCGTAGGCGTCGGGAATGAGTTCATTGGACAGTCCCGGCATGCGGAACTGTTATTAGTTCATACCATCTATTTACTGATTTCTTTGACACTTACGTAAAATGAGAATATGTTATAAATCTTAAACAACTCTAGTAACCTACTTTAAAATTCTATGTCGCACCTCTCAATATATCCTTCGCAAAAATCCTTTCTTTCTTAGACCTCTGTCACGAATTTAGACATATTGTCACATGTTGGAGCGGAGTCCTTTTCCGAGAAATATATTTTACCCGACCAAAATAAACTAGCGTTATGACTGTCCTATATAAACAACTTACCGTTACTTACTTCCTACACCCAACATAATCTTTCTTAGAACTGCTCGAGCGCTTACATTGACGTAAATGTATTAAGTGCTTTTGAATTTTTGTAACCAAATTATCAATGGGTGTGGTACATTTTGTTATGTGTCGTATTTCTCTTTTTCTATGCAGCTTCCATAGAGCGTATTTTATCAGATCCCGGCCCAATTCCTCCCAGGATGTTGCGGCAAGCTGGAGTGTACTTGGGCGGTTGATTTATTAATCGTTAGTTCGCTCATAAAAGAATTACTGAAACATAATATGAGCTTTCAACATCATTAGTAGCTAAAAGTAGAGAATTAATATGATCACGTTAACTGAAATGCGATATTACTTCCACATGAGATAATAATGGAAGTGTAGTTATATGCTTAGGTATTTTTATAGGAAGCGTATGTTTTACAAATATTCACGAAGTTATAACATTGTGCGAACATGTGTCATATCATACTAAAACAAAAAATGAATATAATCTTTATTATTCCATTTGCGAGTGTTTTGCTATTGCCGATTGATTCGCTAGGTGTGGTAATCGTTTACATTTTATGTTTGCACGTGTCCAGCAAGCATGTCTGCGTGACGTAACATTTTATATAAATGTAGTGTTTATTAGGCACGCTATACATATTGTTCCTGACGCTTTCCAGATTAGATAGCGTTGACATCGTGAATGTTTGTCCAAGGTGGTCATGTTTGTGCAGCCTGTAACGTACGGCTGTTGACTGACGCCGGCGACGCCGAATTTAACCTCGAACGTCAAACAATATTGAACCTTATCGTTCTATAACACGAGCATATATCAACACCGCATAATAATCTCCCAGCGCTACCAAACCGACATAGATTGTCCTGTTTGGCGGACAGGTAAAACTTTGTCCCATATGCGTAAACATTCCGACAATAAATTTGTTCCTAACTCTCTAGAGGAATATCCTAACGGGCAATTCGTTGTCTCTAAAGCAGTACATACTGCAGTAATATCTGCAATTTATGGGTATTCACTATTAAATCCGTTCACTATAAAGATACCAAGCAGCTTGTTCAATAAATTGGAAATCTAAGTGGACCTATAAAGTTTTCCATTTGCCAAGTTAATAAAATTCGACTCTATATCATTGAACACGACGCTGACTTCGACGTGAGAGTAGGTGTAGATAGGTACGTAAAGCGGTAATACGCTTTCTAGGTCAGTGCAGTGAGAACTGTTCGCTTCATATCTTTGATAAACTATAAAGCTCAATGGCTGCGGACTGCGGCCTGGGCTTGCCACTGGGCCTCGAGCCAACGCGCTGAAAGAAACCAGATAGAAATTCTTGAGAGTAAATTTTAGTGTCAATCTGAAGGATTCGTGCTGTTTTAGTATTTTCACGGCACTGTGCTCACCTCAATAAACACCATTGGGTACTCATGTAAAAGTTTATTGACTTTAAAGTAACTATTTTTATTTCTTTAATTCTGTGTGTTATATTTGGAGTTAGGAAACACGATATCTAAAAACATTGTTGGTTTGTGCACCAGAATATACTTACCCAATTAAAAAGATTGAAAAATATCTTGGTTGCCCAAAGGATTTTCGGACTGGTATCATCGATCAAAATTTCGCAAAAAAAGTGATAATTATATAATTTTTAATGTCTCAAAAGCACCATAGACTAATAATTGTTCCTAATTACATAAGTATGGCACGTGCCACACACTATTTGGCGAAATGTGGGTGTGTACTGTGCACGTACATACCTCCGACTCTTGAGGAATACGTGATAATATACATGTAGGTACATATCGATATACATTATATTATTGTTGTTGAAGATGACGCGGTGGCGGCGTGGAGTCGGCAGCATGCCGCAGCGCGCCTCTTGGCACACTATCAATGAGCACGCATCCAATCATTACATAGAAAATGTCGCCGTCTACGTCAAAGTTGGAAAAGTTCGTCG
The DNA here is from genome assembly GCA_946251915.1 of Abrostola triplasia. Lineage (NCBI taxonomy): Eukaryota > Metazoa > Arthropoda > Insecta > Lepidoptera > Noctuidae > Abrostola > Abrostola triplasia. Next base: position 9,263,158 of record OX276433.1, read on the forward strand.
GTTTACGACACTAATAGTGTAATTTCGTAGTAGATGTCTTGAAATTGTGAGATAGCGTCTCGGCCAAGGAGCATTGAACGCGCAATGCACACTCACTACTTTGTTTGCTGTCTCGTCGACTAAACGTGCGTTAACCGTAACATCAAGTTTGCTTGAGATTTGCTGGAAAACCTTGTGTTCGAAAACAATATAAATAACAATAAATACCTAATCGTGTTTATGGAATTAGTCCATCGTTATTACGGCCATTATTCTTATTAATCGATGAATCATACGCCAAAGTAATTCAATCAAGTAATTACTTTTTCTTCGTCTGATTTACGAGACATGTTTCGCAATATTAATTAATTAATGAACTTGAGTGTAGCTCCGGTGATTAGGAGTATACACCGAATTTATTGAACATCAGAAACACATTCTAATGGATATTGTATTAATATGGTAAAGAAAAATGATTTTAGCATGGTATGTACGCTGTACAGTGTACATATACTTATTATTATTATTCCTACTCATATGTACCTTTAGATATATAATGATTTGCTTCACTAGTTTTATTTGTGTAAGAAGACAAACTGCACTGTCAAATCTTTAAGTAAGTGAATCTGTAGATAATAAATTACAGTTGTCATTATTTTCTTCAAAAGCAAAACTTGACATAAATGAAAGAAAGATTGCCTGATATGTACAAAGCATCTAAGAGGCAAGGCAACTTAAGTTAATTAGAACGTGGAGTTTTAGCTCACGCGACGTAAGTTAGGCCAGTGCCGTTGGTCGCTCATGTAAGCAGAGAAGTGCCGTGACTGCGACTTATAACTTGAGTAATTAACCGCTATCCGCAACGCTTGTTATACCACTCTCTGCTATATGAATAACATGTTAATAATGAACATTCGTTCGCAATTATAATGTTAATTAATTTACCTTACCTAACGGTTCGTTGGTTCGGGCCTCGATCGTAGACTGAAGACGATAATGCAAACTGACGTCATTCTCAACCTCTGATTGTCCAATCGAGAATTATTCACTTAGAACGGTTTATCTAATTATCGTAATGGACTACTATCGTTAATTCTTCTCCGTCGAGTTATCTCGACTGGTTGTCAAGCGATTATTATGATAATTATTACGGTCATTAGTACTAATGTACTTAGTAAGATTTGCAGTGACAGTGAGTGATCTGAAATACCTGCGTCATCTTATGTCTGTGTTACCATTGCGTAAATACGTTAAAAGAAGGGAATATAACTACATTACAATAGTGTAAATAAATTGCTTTAGCAACAAAATCAGCGGTTTCTTATTGTTTTTATTATGTCTGTTAATTGTCTAGGTATAAGCGTGTTCTTCAGTGTTTTCTTTATAATAAGTAAACGTTTTTTTTGTCCACAGGCGTGACAATGAGAGAAAAAAGGGGTGGCGCTATGAGCAAAATGCAAAAGCTTAGAAAGCGGCTCTCCCTTAGCTTCGGTAGATTATGTAAGTATTTTATTCATTTTAATAAAGAAACATTTAGGTATAGCTTGCCAACTCGCTACCGACTTTATTTACCTCATATTGTGAATCTGAGTCAGTACTTAGATACTTTTAGTTAAGATTCTTTGGAGGTCACAGATACGAATTCTGACGAAATTCTCGAGTAATCGGAGCACAAATTAGCAAATCGTATATTCTGTTCAATGCCTTGATATATTTCGAGTTCTATATCCACAAAACTTAGTTCGTCTTAGTGTTCAATCGATACTTACTGGCACTATAACATGTTAATATTGACTCGCTCAAACGAAAAGATCCGTACTTAAAGTTAGATATTTCGGAACCGTTTGCCAATATCCGACGCGTTTCTATATCAGTAGACGTTCATGTATTATATCAAGTAGGTATCCTATTTCATGTGAGTGATGGATATAAAGAGGACTGAAGTTCATATCTTTTGAAAAATTATGTAGTGAGACTGTCTTTGCAATTGTTTACATCGTGTTAGACAAAGTAAAGACTCGGATTGAAGCTATATTTACTTAATTAATAAGTGAGCTCTTGTATCAAAGGAATGTCGCTTAAATGTAATTAGCAGAGCCTATCAGACTTGTTACAGACATCTTACGCAACGCAGTGATTAGCGTATTATTTAGATCTGACATGATAACCGCGGATTCCAGTGCTGCAAATATGAATAGCGCCATAATAAAAGATCGCTAAGACGAAAACATGTTAATATAAGGTATTAGTGATACAGTGTTAAATGCTTTTATATACGATTTAATGAAAATAACACGAAATGGAAAAAAATATCTGTTGTAAACCTTATTTATTTTTATTTTATTCGCCTGGTAACAATCCCGTCTAATGTCGCCTTGTCATGTGAGCAATGCTAACTTAGAGAGTACAAAAGGGGGCGAATTTGTTTACTCACGCTAAATACAACGCTAAGTATAGGTATAATAGATGAATATAAAATTTGTTATATCACACCTCGAATCAAAACGTCGCGAAGTAGACACTACCCAATTACTGGCACCATCTTGTTAGATCCCTGGTACACCAGTTCTATTAAAATTGTCTTAGCACTCCATTAACAAACTACTCCATAACTGATACATGAGATCAGACAGAAATTATACTAATAAATGCTTCGGTATGAATCGCTAATTAAAAAGTTAGTGAGCTCTACGCTTGCTATATCGATCGTATGAACTTAGCGCCACCTGGCCGTGACTAGCATGTATTACCGGCGCAACGTGTTTACATCGGATGTCAGGCATTCATCACGGAGATTGAATCAATTAAACATTTTAACTTAAACCTGATGTTGCATAAAGCCTTGAATAGCGATTCATCATGTCTATATAATTAATGATCGTCGTGATTGTCAATAATAAATTAGTTCCAATATCGACATGGTCTTAGTCATTGTTTGTTGGAGCAAAAAACATAAATGAGATGAAAAACAATCTGTATACCCAGATAGGTATTTTAATTCACCGTAAAATTAATAAACATTGCCACGATCCGAAACAATATGTATACTTTGTCTGTCTTCTTATCGTATGTTTGATAGACAGCCTGGTGGAGTATAAACCGCCTGTTATGTAGGCCTCTGAAATGGCTTTACGCACCGTTGAAAAATCTCAGGTGTGCCGGCTTCCTTACAATGTTTTTCTTCACTGTTTTTAGTCATTAATAACTAATTTATAGTACGCATAGTTCGAAAAGATATGCGTGCCGGTGTTTGAACTTACGACCTTTAACTTGGCAGTCGAACGATCGTACCACCCTTTTATCACCACTTTTTCTGTACGACATATACATACACAAGTTATTTATGTAGAGGCGTCCCTAGGTATTCCCCGTAAAATCGTATCAGTGTCGGCTCAGTGGATATACAAGCGAGCGTCACTCTAGTTCAGATTAGCACAGATATTTTACCTATTTATAGAACTTGGATAAGATACGGTAGAGGGTAACATCTCGTACGCACTGCCGTTAGTTATATAATCGAGTATAAATTATGTGCGTGTGTGTTTCCTTTTGCCTTAGTTAACCTGAAGTATCGTGCCTCGTAACATGTTGCTGTGACGCATGGTTGCATGACAAACGTGCTGCAAGAATCGTGCGACATGTAAACCGTGTTCCCTGCTTCACGGCTTGTTAATATAAGGAGTCATAACTCATACTCTTGTTCTTTATAATTTAGAGGAAATTAAGTGCGCGTAAGAGATTGCACAGGTTTACGATGTAGTATACGGTATTTTTCATTTATGACCACTTTTTTATTTGATTCATGTATTTCTGTACATTCATAGTATATGTACACGCTTTTAAGTCCTTGCTCTGTATGGCAACTTAAAAGAAAAAGGAAAGCGTAAGTTTCAAAAAGCGTTTATCGAACATCGTCTCGGTTTGAGAGCCCATGAGAAATGGCGGGACGGGTTAAATTCCGCAGTGAAAGAATAAAGTTTAATAAGTTGTGTTGTGTGACAAAAATTCGAGACAAGGATTATGTCGATACATTTATTGTATAACTATGTAGGTACCTACAAGTATTTGTTATAAGTTTTTAACATAGTAAATTACTTATAAGTTAAATACATCGGCCTCCTATAACCATTTACGGTATCATTACCCTAGACTTGAAAGTCACCTACACTGGAGAGTACCTTATACACTACCCTTGAGAGGAACCTACAACGAAAAAATGTACCAGAATTTTCACGAAAATATATTTTTCATAATAAATTATTTAGCACCAGTTAAAAATATCGTTTTAATAAACGCTAAGTGATGTACATATTTAATACATTTACGGCTTATGTAAATATAAAATATGTACGAGTGACAATTTAATTAGCGGCTAATTTTAGGTAGGTATTGTTAAAAATAACGCTTAATGACATGGACTCGGCCAATTACATGACACTCGGTATATTTAGTCATGAATAGCGCTCGTGATCAAGCGATCAGTTTGCGTTAATTATCGAACACAATGTCTATTTATACCCGACATGACGTGTCGCCGAAAAAAATAAACAACGTATTAGAGAATGGATATATAAATAGATAATGAATCTGATGAACTGTTCTATTTGTTTATTAAAGGTCGGTCGTTCGGACGGTCTCGAATTTTTGTTCAATGTTCCTCTGACCGAATCATCACCATATAATTTCGGGTCAGAGAAGGCTTTTTCGGTCATAGCGGCTATTTACCCGTAACAATATTTTGTAGAATTCAGTCGCTGTAAAATAATAGATATAACGGATTTAATAAAACGACACACACACAGGTCTAAATGATTCGAGTGTTACAGGTCATTGATTGACTTTATACAAAACCGATGAAGCGCAATTTAAGCATTGAATTTTCTATATTGTGTTAGCTGTTTCCGCAGACAGGGGTACACATGGAATGTCTACCTCTATAAAATTACTGTATATGGAATGGAAGGCTACCTACACATGTGTGGGCGACTGTCTTAGATGCTCGCATGCAATCTAACGTGATGCAAATAAACATCTTCGTTCAACCCACACGCCATTTGAACATGCCTTCGAGCGGTAATTCGATTCGATCGTTTGCACCTATACTTATAACTGTATAACATGCAGCCACTTTACATAATCCGTGCAAACATAATGCAGAATTACAGGCTGTCAAGGCACTGTATTGTGTATAGGTTCACGCATGACCCTTAAGCTACGCAGGATTTGCTATGAATTCATGCGCGTGAAATGCACATATTTTGAGACGGAAAACATTCTCGCGAACGTAAATGAAATGTATTTTTAACGACTTACACTTATTTTAAATTATTATTCATATCCTCTAAGTTAAACTAAAAATAAAGGCAACATAAACTTTATATAATTAATTAATCACACCGATATAAATAAAGTACTGAAACAAGACAATTACTCATAGGTACATGTAATCATTTATCGGTTTGTATTCAAATCCGTGTAGAGATTGCCAGCTAATCTTATGTGTCAGTCATGCAAGTAAATGCTACATCTAAACGCACCGTCTCACAGACACTCATTGTTCCATGACATAATCGAAATCATTTGTAGTAATGAATGACTGTTTACCTATGACTGGAGCTGTATCATCAAAATTCATAAGCAATTACAGTGAGTCGATGTTTATTGTTTAGAATAATAGTTTAAAAAAACTAAAAAACACGCTTTTTATCGAAAACCGAACTAAAAAATAGAAAATAAGTTTTAATCAATTTAAATTAAGAATAGTGTTAAAAATTTCAATAAATATAAATTAATAATAGTGTGAATAAAAACAAAAAATATTTTATTTAAAAAAAGCGTGGGGTGCTTTTTAAGATATTATCAAAGTGATAATCACTCTACTCGTATCTGTCAATAAAATATTTATAACTATTGACACCATGCACCCCACGCTTTTTTAAATAAAATATTTTTTGTTTTTATTCACACTATTATTAATTTATATTTATTGAAATTTTTAACACTATTCTTAATTTAAATTGATTAAAACTTATTTTCTATTTTTTAGTTCGGTTTTCGATAAAAAGCGTGTTTTTTAGTTTTTTTAAACTATTATTTATTTTCTATTTTTTATTAAGATGGTTAGCTACCACGAAGCTTTACCTTAACGCGAGCCGGTCTCGGCGCCCGCGACGGTTAGCTACCACGGAACTTTACCGTAGCGACTAGCGGCTTAGCAGAGGGCGTTGGAGTCGGGACACGCGCGCGACGCTTAGCTACCACGGAACTTTACCGTAGCGACTAGCGGCTTAGCAGAGGGCGTTGGAGTCGGGACACGCGCGCGACGCTTAGCTACCACGGAACTTTACCGTAGCGACTAGCGGCTTAGCAGAGGGCGTTGGAGTCGGGACACGCGCGCGACTCTTAGCTACCACGGAACTTTACCGTAGCGACTAGCGGCTTAGCAGAGGGCGTTTGTGTTGCGGGCTGTAATTATGCTATTTTTATTAATTAATATTTAAACTATTATTTATTTTCTATTTTTTATTAAGATGGTTAGCTACCACGAAGCTTTACCTTAACGCGAGCCGGTCTCGGCGCCCGCGACGGTTAGCTACCACGGAACTTTACCGTAGCGACTAGCGGCTTAGCAGAGGGCGTTGGAGTCGGGACACGCGCGCGACGCTTAGCTACCACGGAACTTTACCGTAGCGACTAGCGGCTTAGCAGAGGGCGTTGGAGTCGGGACACGCGCGCGACGCTTAGCTACCACGGAACTTTACCGTAGCGACTAGCGGCTTAGCAGAGGGCGTTGGAGTCGGGACACGCGCGCGACGCTTAGCTACCACGGAACTTTACCGTAGCGACTAGCGGCTTAGCAGAGGGCGTTGGAGTCGGGACACGCGCGCGACGCTTAGCTACCACGGAACTTTACCGTAGCGACTAGCGGCTTAGCAGAGGGCGTTTGTGTTGCGGGCTGTAATTATGCTATTTTTATTAATTAATACTTTTTATTAATTATATTATTAAATAATTTTATCAAATTAGTGTATTGTCATCGGTCCTCGATAAATCTACAAAGTTTGAACGAAATCTAGCCGTTTAAAGTGGGTCAAAATCGCGCCCAAAGAAGTCGGTTACAAACATACAAACAAACATACATACATACAAGTGAAGCTAATATAAAGCGTGTAATAAAAGGTGAAAAAGTAGAACGCACTAAGCGGGTCAATGGTAACTTGCAAAGAATGCATTTATTATTTATGAATCATTTGCTAAGGAGGATTTGTTTTATTTATACTCAGTCTTCTAGGGCACCAATTCGTATTGTCAAGTCCAGGCCCTTTTTGGGCTGGGTATTCCATGTCGGACACTTTAAAAAAACCTTTGGACTCGTGATCCTTTAAGTTGAAGTACGAACACATATTTACTAGAAAATTCCCGAGTGAAGCCGTGCGCTGTCTTCTAGTGTTACATAAGTATGTGATCAATGATCATTAAACCGATACCATACTGAGACCTTGTTATGAAACACTCCTGTTATTTTTAGGTTCAGCTTCTGCTGTGTGTAGTTTGATGCACCTTACCTCGTTTCTATTGATCTTGTTTTATAGCCCGTCTTCTTTACTTTTCGTTTCCGTATTCTAGAATACGGAGGAATGTACCTATATTTTTTAATGAAATTCATTCGCTTTCTTTCTACGGTCAATTTTGATTTCAATAGCAAGAATATGTATTGTTAGTGATGAAAACTAAGTTCTCTCTCGGTTATTTTAATGGTCTAAGATCACTCATCTCAAGGATCTCTATTTCCAAATGCTTTGTAAACGAAAAGCTATTTTTTCCCACATGTACACAACGCCAAGTTTTTGTCATGTATTCTAGGTTAACGTAGATTAATAGTCAGCAATCTTTTCTAAACACGATCTGTTTTTGTTTTTCCGCGAGCCGTAACATCGTTCTGGCCCTTTCTAAATATGAAGTCGTTTTCCTCAAAGGGCCGTTTACCCTCTAGAGATTTTAACTTCGCAAGGAATCTTTATAAGAAAAAAACATTAAAGGACTCTGAAGCCACCGTATTTATTATTCTCTTGGATAATATCATTCTTCGTTGACCTAATATTGAGGTTTTTCGGCGTTGTTACTGTTAGTAATGGCTGCTTTTGTTACAACGGAGACCTACCATTATGCGTAATAAAGACTACTAACAAAGTATTCAACGGTCAGCCACTTAATATTCACATAGGTACTTATTATATGTGCCAGGTAAATATAAATATTACCGTGTGTTTAACACAGCTGCTTAATATGTATAAATAAGTTTCACACAGGTCGTTGTGGGACATAAACATACATAGATAAGTTGTCTTATTATGTTTTTGGTAAAGCATTAGTCATTGTGTTTATAAAGAACGAATACTAAGTGACAAATTCTAGTACTTAATGTGTTCCAATAATTACATTTATTATCACACGCCACGTCATTCTATTTTCGAAGAATTTGTTATTACTTGTTTTCATTTTTTATACTACATTTATTTATCTGAAGTGAAAGTGTTTCTAATAAATTTTCCCCCTTAATTTATAGACGTTTCAGCGTAGCCATTGGTGAAATATTTATAGCATAGACTAATGAATGTATTCTTACTAAACATATATTAAATTATAAAATTGACTAAATAATAGTAATAGCGAAGCATAGATGCATGGTCACACCTTGTGGTCATTCCTAACGTATGAAGTACCTTGCTGAACACAGAGACCGATCGTTTCCGAAAACCGATAGAACTGGGTCGTGAGGCACTTTGCAGTTAGTTAATTATGGCTCCAGTGTGTATCACTCGTCAATTACTTCATTTGGCAGTTGCTCAACTACCAATGATATGTTCCAAGTGATGGTATCTGATGTTACTAACTACCCGTAGTCATCTGGCCTTCGTCGCTTCGTTTCTATTTATTTATACGAAACAAACGTAAACTGGAATTTTCACCGTCATTTTATACGTGTCTGGTAGATTCGTAGCTCTAAGGATATTTTACAATCTTTGTTGTAGTCTTTGGTAGCTGTTTACTGTACATTATTTTTCCTATGAATGACAATTAATAATTATTTTATTTTTGTCACAATGCAAACAATTGATTCGTTACGGATTACATAAATTCGAGTAAACTTTGTTTATTTTTAGAAACGTTTTTGTCTCTCATTGTCTTCATATTTGAATTATTTTAGCTTTGCGCAATGTAATGACGGTATCTCATTTAGCCTGAATGATGCCAAAACTGCATAATATTATCATGTAATAGTAAGGTGTGGAATGCTGATGCATACACAAGTTCAACAATGTATGTTGGTCATGTCGTTAATAGATCCTGTTATTGTTCTACAATTTCCGTGGTACACCAATATGTCAAACCTGTTTAATATTCAGATTTGAATGATATAATCGCGTTATAGATCAATGATCATGATTAGATTCATGCGCAGGAGTAGCCTCGGCCCTCCCTTATCAGTGACAACAGAGCAGTGACACGGTTGAACGCACGCGGTGACGTGACGGGAAGTTGATGGTTCGGCTATTCAAGTACGAATTTGTTTATGGTTAGTATGTATGGACAGAAAGGCAGGTAATAGAAGGACTATTTGGTTTGAATATCTATTATATTTGGACGGCAAAATGTACCCCTCTGACTTATGAACGTGGATACAAAAAGTCTTACTTTTCTAACTTAGCCCTTTCCCAGTGTAGTAACCCACATGTGGGGCATGGTAATTGGGTATTTGCCTCACGCATAGTCAAAGTGTTAAGCACATCTTAAGTCTAATAACTTATTATCGTTTGTAGGTATACTTACTCTTTGATTACAAACAGTGGCGAAAGATATAATTTAATGACTTGATTAAGAATATCCATTCGATAAGTAAGGATGATCATATGTGATTGTAGGTAAAGTTAAAACGTCACCATATTCACGACAATGTACGCTGTACGACCTACATGTAGTCCTTAGTAATGTTTTATTCCGTAGTATGATGAGTGTGGACCTTTTGCACGTGTTTGCTCTGTGACATAGGTACATGTATGATGATACTTTGCTCCCTGGTGCCCTTCCTTTTAATCATGTTTTGTTACTGGTGCTTCGGCTGTCTCACGTCAATATCGTTAGTGTTGTTGTTCTAGTAATATCTCCCTTTATATGCTTGCTTATGTTATGTATTCATATTTATCTCTTTTATATGCATAAGTGCCTCTTATGATATTGCTATAGTAATTCTACTTAACTGCTGGACCTATAAAATGAATTACTTATAATAACAATTTTAAAATAACAAATCCTTCTCTATACGAGAAAAGGTCTTTGCCTTGCAGTGGGACAGTTATAAGCTGTTATTATTATTATTATAAGAATTTTCTAGTATCACATTATTGGCTAATACAAACAAAATAGCAATATGGTTAACGAAACTCCTAGCGTCAAATTATAATATGAAACCATTATCATTATTCAGCTTTATAATGTCACGCTAAAGATGATCCTCCATCATAGCCGCTACAACGTAAACGTAAATTTTCCATCATATTTATAACCAATTTAGTTATATGATCCCTTAGTAACATACTGAACATTTAAATAACTCAAAGGGCTTGGCACGAAACAATGTAATTATTTTTGGCAAATCCTTACATGAAGGTTTAACATAGCTATCCTGAAAATTCTGTGTGAAATTTTTTGTAGTATAATTAATTAAGTGTTCGACGAAACAGGTCGTACTTTTATTAAATTATACCTTCCTCTGTCGTTTCCATGTGAATTAATAGAATATCAATACGTTTATAAAGTTAACAGACGTTAATTAATTGTTTTATTAAGGGATGTTCATTACGTCTTAATAAATTTGTTAGAGAGGACCAGAAGATTCACGACAAAGCCTGGATCGAAAATCTTGCACAGAAACGAGCAAAACGTCACTGTATCGAAATCAACCCACCTGCCGCGACACACACCTGCATAAAGTATGGACGACGTCGGTCTAGAATTGGGTTCTTTTGCCACCAAATAAGTGTCTAACTACCCCTCAAGACACTATTTAAATTGAGTGTAATAGTCGATGATGATAAATTTGAGGTAGGATCGCACCGACTGGCAACAATAAGTGAAGGAAAATACGTTATGTTAGTCACAAGTCGTCGGAGTATAAGGAGGATGTAATAAACATTTTAGCTCCGATCAGCTGAACAGACAAACAACGGACATAAGTATGATAATACAAACAGCATTTAGACAGAATTATGTTTCACAGAACACAATCAGTACCAACAGTTGATAATATGCATTATGATGAATGTTATCGAAATGTAATGAAAATGTGGCGACACGCTCGTCACGCGCGCTCGCCCATTGCAAGGCGTGCAGACTTCCAAGCAACGTTTATAGGTTTATAGGTAATTGTTGTACCTATTTGCATATAGTACAGTACAAAATTTTGAAGTCTCAGTAGGCAGTTTTTAAGCAGTCGTATTCGAGAATTTGTAACCCTCAACCAGCATTCAAAGGTACAAGAGTGATTAAATTATTTTGTTAAGTTTGTACCATCAGCAGATAAGTGAGGAGTGAAACGGTTTATGCAAGTGCAGAATTTAAACAAGTAGGTACCTACCGAGTACTTTTTTGTAAAAAGACGGGAGGACACTTGCCTGCCTATCACGTGTTTCACGTGTTAGTCAGCATATTGTTACAACAATTGAATATAACTACGTGTCATAGCCACAAAAGAAATACACGGCATCACCGTCCTATCCCTATATCCTAATACAAACGCCCCGTGACGTTCGCTCTTATTATTTTTAACGCTTAGCTGTCACATTACTTTATCCGCATCCTGTCATAAGTACACAATACAGGCTGGCAGGCGATGGGCATGCAAAACACATAAAAGATGTCAGAACTCGGAATTGACGAGTTGGTACAGTCAGTAATAAAAGTAGCCTAAAATTTTGCTTTAGAAGCTAAAATTTATCAATTTGAGACGTATTCCTTGGAGTTTGTGGACTTTATTGGACTGCTGCGCTAAGCGTCGAGGTTTTGATTCCCGCACGGGACAAAAAAATGTGCGATCCGCAGATGTTTGTCCTTATTCTGAGTGTTTGTGTATCTGATATTTCTTGTTTATGAAACACTGGAGAATTTCTTAGTGTGGGACGACATTAAAAAGAAAAACAAATTCTATGCTCAGAATATCAATGTAATAAATGACTAATTGTAGATTATTTTTAGTAATGTGTAATTATGTTTCTTTTTTGTTTTACCATTTTGCCATCTGTTCTAATTATATTTCATCCTTACAAACTGAATTTACCGCGTAACATATTATTAGCAGTAATATTATGTAATGTCAACACATCACATAATATAACGGGTCGTTTTATAGTGTTTACAAGCGTTACTGATTGTTTACCTATTGTTGCCGACTAGTTACCGTTCGACCAATGTGTTGTGCCGTCTGTCGCATGTTATTTACACGTAACATTAGCGTGCATTAATTTCCTACTGTTTTATAGCATATAGGTACCTATAAATAACTTTGTTTAAACTGTAAAATAGTTCTACATAGTGTCAGTATAGTTTGCCTTCGCAGATGTACCATTTGTGGAGGATTCGATATGATGCGATTAGACAAGAAATACCTCTTTCTGCGTTCTCTGGTATCCAACCTAGAATATACATAATTATTCTTTATATTAACTGGTGTCATAATTGCTTTATATATTTATTCGTATACTACCTAAAAATGTTCCTTACCATTAATGTTGTCATAAATAGTCATATAGCACAATAAAACTAAGCGACGCGAACCACATATGAATCACCGTAGTTATGTAATGTAGGCTCGATCGTCTACCTACGCCACATATTATAGTGAACGTTCAGCGTAATTCACAATCGGTAAAGAAACAACATCATAAATATATTATACGTTCCGCAATAAAACGGTTACGAGTAAACGTCGAAAATATTTCGGAAATGTTTATGCGATTGTAATCTTTGACATGAAAAATTTACTGCAGTTTTTATTTAATGTGGACTGAATGATTTACCTTTGCAATTCGCCAGAAAACAAATGGATCTTCGTATTGCATACCATATTTAAATGATGATATACAAATAGCAAATAGAAATTATTGCAATTTTTTGGTCCAATCTTATCACGCTTGGTCACTGCGTTCAACATCTCTGTTCTTCTCATAATTTAAATTAACATACTTACAAGCATATCGATTGTAGTAGTCGATTCCGCGGTTGGGAACGTGTTCAGCCCACTGAGTAATAACGGAAGCGTTATAGTGGGAGCGACCTTCGAGTCGTGAATCAGCCGTGCGACGCTACTAGACCGGCCTGCACCATAAACGGCGACTTCGGAGTACTTTGAGTTCGCCTGCCGCTGACAGCGGCTAACTGTTAAGAATTAATTATGTGTTTGAATTTATTTAAATTCTAACAGTACTACTTTATTATTCCGTGTGCAGATTCATAAATGAAGAATTAAATGAATAGCAGTCGATGCTAATGCTGTATTTTAGTCGGACAAATTCCTTTGTAAAGTGATGATAACTGAACTTTTTAATTTTTCAAACCTATTTCGGGATTGATAGATAATGTTCTAAGTACGCCTCAGTAATAATTTTGCCAAAAAGTATCACGCGTAGCATCGAATAGTCAGCATCCGGAACGCGTCACAGCGGGGGTTCAACATCTCCATTATTATCTGGTCATTGATTGATAGCAGACTTCCGCGCGGGCTATTGATAATAGTTATTTGCCCTATTTGCCCTACGTGCCCGACGCAGCCACGTAGCCGTCGGACCTGACACCGTCTCGCATTATTAGTTCCTTGACACCCTATATCGGATTGCTTCTATTTCCAGCATTTGTAATCTAAGATGTTTCCTCAAACATCGTACATTACCATCGTCGACATTTTAATTGTTTAGATAACAGTCTCAATTTAATACACACATTGTAATTTCGTTCCAAGACAATAATTTAAAATGGAAACGTTTCACTATGTCGTAATAATGTTCTCCGCTTATTATATCACAATATGCGGGTATATTGAGTCACTCGACCGCACAGGAACTGTATTGTGTCCCCTGCATCCACAACCGCGAAGCCTGGACGAACGGCCTTTTGTCGACCCCCGCCCTATTGTCTTCGACCCATTCAAATACTTTTGTAAAGGCGTCTACTCTATTTTTTATTTTTTAACATTTCATGACTGCTCAGCGTCGCTTGTTAATTTTCTTGTAAAAGCACAATGCGTTACAACATGTTCAATTCTCTACAATTGCTTTAGACTAGCTGCGTCCCTAATGCTACATTAATAGTGATACTTGCCCACTTGAGTGTTTTCGTTTTTATTGACTCAATTGTCTGTTGCTCAACTGTCGGTTATTACGTAACCATCTTGTAATGTCTTGTGCGTAGGGTTCGATGCACTGACATCATTTTTGATGCCACTCTACGCTTTTTATTATAATTATGATTCATGTACGTTATAATGTTCTTTGCATTTATCATGTTTTCTGTTCGAGACATCTGTATGCACAGGCTTTTCTGCAAGTATTATCTGAATGTAATAAACATTGCATTTCAATCAAGTTATAGGCTACAGGTCACACGTAGTGCTTATAGCTTATTATTCTCTCGTCAGATAACAAAGCGCAATTGCTAAGTGATCGCCGCCGGCCAGCAAATTTATTGCTTCCATAACTTACTTAGTTAACTCTTAAACTATCGTTTCTTGATTAATTTACTCTATAATTTTCTACAAATAGTTACCCTTTGCTACAATCATATTTCTCTGCATCAATTCCGTATAATTGAGTTCATCGTACTTGTTTGCTTTAGTGTTTTGCTCCGATTCTATTTGTTTGTTTTTTGTCAATGTTGCGGTGTCGTTAGTTACTACAGAAAATTATAATCTTGTCTCAGATTATGACTCGTTGCAAAGTTGAATGAGCAGTGAATTAACGACTGTCTGTCAATGCGTTTTAATTTAGTGAGTCATTCTCGTCTGCTCCGGTAATAGCGGCTGTTTGCACCAAGTGTCCCCTCCCATTATCAAGCCGATTGTTTGGCCTGAATTGTTTACACCCGGGTTAATGTCTGTCCCTGACTTCTTACGCGCCTCTTTCTTGGGAAAGTTTATTAGTTTCTTGACACCAATTGTTGTCACGCATGTCATTAACGGTCTTTCTCTCATCAAATTAGTTGGTTAATTACTCAAGAACGATGCTCTCTACTTAAGTAATAAAAATAATAATTATGGAACACATTTAGTTTGAGTTAAAATAAAGTAGTTGTAAATTATGTCACGGAAGTATTTTGTGTTTAAGGCCATCAAAGAGAAAATGTCTGGACTAATTATAATTCATAGCGCATAGCTTCTTCCTATAGGCAAATTGAATCCATACCTATATATTAATATCAAGGAGACGTTTCTGAATCAATGAAGCGTGTGCTCCATGAAATAATAACAAACGACACGACGACGGTAATATCCATATGCCGCACTGGCCCATGGATCGTTAGCTGGCGGCGATTGCACATGAAATCAATTGTAGTTACATTATGTTGCTTCTATACAATCTTCTTGTATAATGCTTTGCGTTTTAAATTCTACTTGAATGACGTCTATGAGTAATTAAAATTAATGTTGCACGGTAAACAATAATAAAATTAATCATATACCTACGCTCCTATTTTCCACGCACCTTTACCTCGTTGACCTTTTGTTTAAATCGATATTAAACTCTGGATATTGCGAGCGTAACATAATTAGATTACCTAGATAGTTTTAATAAAAGCTTTGTCATTTTCATTCGCTACCGGTTCTTAATAGGCATACAGCACATAAGTATAATATACTAATATTATCTCATATCTCTGCTTAAACAGGATATCGTTAGTGATAAGTCAAAATAAATTAATAATTTTGTTTACATGTAGGTATGAATTAGTTAACAAAGTAGAAGCACGAGCCATTAGAAGTAAAATATTTCTATATTATGGTAGTAGTAACGTTCCACCACATGCTACAGTTTCCAGAATCATCTCGCATTTCCTTCTGTTTTACAGTTAAATCACAATTTTAATGTTAATTTTAACATACAATTCATCTACATGAACATTAAGCCACATGAAATTTAATTATGGTAATAATATGGCTCCCATGTAAATTTGCTTGCTGGCCCAAACTCACACTTGTGCTAGATAAGCCTTGTCGGTCGTTTATAGGCGTACGGGAGGCGTTTGTGTGAAGTTTAACCTTTTCGTCTGCGACATTGGGTCCCCCGCCCTTCCTGGGAAATAGGTCGGCTACATTACGTAATGGATTTTAGTATTGCCACAAGCTACTTGAAGGATGCCTCAGGGGTGTACACTTGGACATGTTTTATTTATATGTTGTGCGGAACAAGATATTGGTTATGCACTTGCCCTGGCATTGTTCCTACTACCCGTTACAAGTTTTGGCAAATGTGTTTGTTTTTACCTACACAATTATTTGAATACTGTAGGTGTAGGTATTATCAAAATGCGCTGTTATAAAAGTTAGCAAAATACAATACATAAACTAATTATCGTACCGCAATGTGGTCAAACTGAGCAACACATTTTATACGCAGTGTACCCATACTCTTTATCTATAGGTTCATACCGACCGTAATGACCGCAAACAAAATGTTCTACAATCTTCTTATCGCTGTTACCCTAACACGAGGAACTAACTCCCAATTGACTTTTTTATCGTTCCACATTTACTTTGTCGTATTATTGTTGTTTGTTGACGCTTATTTCTGAATAGCCCCCAATCTTATCGAGTAGACGCGACCGTGGAAGGGTTCTTTAGGGCTTCTTCCCAATTGAGCAGGGAGTTCATTTCAAAGGAAAATAGAAGGGCCGAAATACGGTTTCTCAGCTTATTTGTGTAAAGGTCAAAAATCGTATGATACTTATTATATTTTTAAATATCTTTTTGTATTATTTATTATGCATCAAATATCATGAAAGCCTAATTTTTATTAACAATTTAGCCTTCAGTAGTCCATAAACATTTATTCTCTCAAAACAATAGGTACTGCTACTTAGTTATTCAGGGCATTTCAATTTAGATAGTACAGTGCAAGAACCCAACTCTCAAGCGATTCACTTTCCCGTAACAAATGTCTCAGGTCACTTGGAAACCATCCGACTGAATGCATAGGAAAGGGAAAAACGATAAAATTACGCTTTCCATTTATATTGCAATACCAATTAGCATAGCATACCATTTAGAGATATTTTTACTAGTACTGTTGTTTGGAAGAAAACGGCGATCTGTCTTTAGCCCGCTAGGTGTGAAAAACATCCTGCTTGTCTTGAACATAGACATAGACTGAAATATTGTATTTCACCGTGTTCAAACGTCTGAATTATGGGAAAGATTCGTAATGGCAGTAATTGAGCCGTCACACTCCAGATAGAGTAAGGCAAACAGGTCTAGTCTAGATGTTGGCTCGACCTACATCGGCGGCGACGAGGAAAGCGCGCGAAATGTCGCCCCCGCCTTTTCGTGCCACCCAATTGTGGTGCCGCAAGCCTTTAAACGTCTGAGCTAATTTCGTTAACATTTTCCGACGCTCTGACCCGTGAAAATACTAGACGCCTTTGTTTCATCTTTGTTATAATATTAATTAGACATTGTTGTTTTACTCTGTTTGCTATTAACACAATAATTGGTTTGTAAGAAAATTAGAATACTTACAGTTGTTTATTTACCGTAAAGTGGGTAAAATTGTGAATAACGGATTTAGAGTGGATGAGTAATGCGTAAAATGTCTTCCTGTTTACGCATTACACTACTATAACGACTGTATAGTTTACGTCAGCAAATTTATTTACATTATTTTCTTCTTTTTTTAAGTTCCAAGTAAAATTTAATAAGATCGAAGCTGTAGTAATTCTTCATAATTATAACGAATATAGTTGATAAGAAGATCAAGGTGTCAGAATTTGTCTTTAATTATTTATAGCAGTGCCTCCATTGGTCTATTTGAAGCTTGATTGACCGCAGGATTGCGACAACCCACATCAATTTTGACAACTTGTCGTGCTACCTAGTGTAATCCTTAGAATAACCAATAGAAAACGAACCGATGCTGATTTGCAAAATGTATACAGCTTTTTCAGTCTTATTTATTTCATACGTCTATGGATGTTTGAATTTTAACATTGATTTTGAGTGTGGTCCCTGGAACCTTCACTTGTAATTGGCTTATCTAATCATAGCCATAAGTATCTGCGTATCTGTTAGATAACTATTACATTTGTTTACGTAAACAGCTGCCATTCTTAAAAAAAATAATGATTTTGAATTACAAAACCTTCAAAAAATAATGTTTTTAATGTCACTTTATTATTTGTTTTTTGTGCACTGCTTGTGGCATGAAGTTCAATTGTTTTAACGCAGACATATGTACAAAGATATAATTAAATAAAATACTTGTAGTATTAAAAAAATATTAGTTGTACTGTGAAAGGTTTGATAATATGCTTGGGTTAGCCAACGACATGAAATTTGGTGTTTTAATGAGATCAGAATCGACTTCTTTCGAACTTGACGTGATGACGTGTGTCTAACCCTACTCAAATTCTGCAACTCACTGGTCCAGACATAAACGAATATTGATGTAACTCAATTTCGATTTAAAGTTTTTTCTTATACCTACCGAATATCGTTTTGTCTGTTCTCTTGACTTAAATTGTTTTAAGTTTAAATTAATGTATACTATCTGTAAGTTCCTTCACAAACTTGCTTTTTATTAAAAATCTGCCGGCAAAGTATACTTTTTCTTCCATAATATTTGCTTGTTTTATAGTTTTTCTCATTACCCAGTCTTCAAAGTACGCTTCGACTATTTAATTAGGCGACTGCATTGCAACTTGTATTTTTATGATCAAGAAACGCATACATTGAGTGAATATTTAAAAGCAATAAGAATACATTGCTAGTTTATTACATGTGGAATGTGTTCACTTGTCATATTATAATAAAATATCAAGGTTTTTATTACTTGAAGATGCAATACGGTAGCACTGTAGCAGGCTTGCGCTTGAATATTTGAAAATAATGTGCGGCGCGGAATATTGCAGGAACTCTCATCTTATTATTAAGCCAAGTAAAAAATTTAATCTCTTGCGGAAACCCGTCTTGCTCGTTATAGGTGTTCTAGATTTTTTTTACTTGTTCTTACATCTTGCCGTAGTTATTTTTGATGGAAGTATTACAACAAACTGAAAAATTTACAGCATCAGCCAATGTTAAGTTTAAAATAGATAAGTGTTAAAGAGATCGTGATTATGTATGACAGACTATAGAGCATCCTCGTTGCATCGTATCGTAGAACAAAATTTGAAAAACAATGTTTTTATACACTTTGTACATCTTTGTATACCACAAATAGCTTAAACAAACGCGAACCTATTGCACCCGTCGCTAAGGTATAAACAAAATGTGTGCAGAATTTTAAAACAGTTTAGAATTTTATGTCAGCCTTTGTCTGCAAACCTGACTACAGCGTTTACCCGACTAACATATTTTCAGTCTTTAGACTCCAAATTCTTTAGTATCCACTGAATCCTTTCTATATTAGGTAACAGCAGGCAGATTGAAATTCTCCAGGTTACTACGCGTTTGATGTCTTTAATCGCTCGCCTCGTCTAATATTACGATGATATAATATAATATTATTATGTACTTTCAGTTGATATTTATGAAACCGCAGTGTGCAAGGTCGTCGGTTGTTGGTCATGCTATCAATTTCCGTAATAGGACACCGTCTTCAATATTAAATGCAATATTACCCATCTTCTAGTCGTTCGTCTTCTACTAACGTTACACAGTATTTCATTTTAGTCATAACTGCTGCAATATTATAATATTATGCTTCATCTCGAAGCATTAGGTCATGATTTTGTAAAATGGTTTCAAAACTTTATTCCGCATGTTCAGTATCGTATTAAATTCATTTTTGACACATTTTCGCTACCACTTTAATCTCGTAAGTATATAACAGATTATAAAATGTTTGTTAATTTTGAATATCCATGTACTAGACCTGTGGCATCATAACGCACTCGTGGAATTGTAGTTTAGGCACGGTTAAGCAAATATTTCCGCAGCATGTAGACTTAATACGAGCTTGTAGGTGAAGTTATGCTTATTTAGTGTTCTCAAACACCATGTTACGTCTGCGATACTTTGCCTTTGTTTCATGCGACAATAAAACACCTAAGTTATGTGTTATGACCTCAAGTCGAATAGTTTTCGAGTTACGTTCGTGATCGTGGTATTATATTTTATGAGTCACGTCGACATTACGAGCTTGTAACGTTACTACAAGTTGCGTTTAATTTTAACTTTAAGACAAAGACGTGATTTTACAAAAGAAAGCACCGCTTTATTCTGCGTGTGTGCTGGAATTTCTCGTATTCGACGCAGCGGTAATGCGGCGGCGGAATAGTCGTTTTATTCGTGGAACCCGAGCCGTGAGCGAATCTACGCTTTATTACGTCTATGACTGCCACTTGATGCGAAATAGCTGTCTTAGTGAGAACGATAATTTTGCAGCGAGGTAGCAGCGCGAGGGAAAACGCGACCCTAGTACTAATTCAAAGTGTCTCAGATTGGCAATCACTTCACATTCATTTAGCGCTCAGATTTCCCCTTTCCGAAAATGCAATCTCACTTGATAAATCACTGGCAATCACTTATTTGGCTTAAGGAAATAGTGATCGATTGTCTGCACTGATAAAAAGTTTCTCTGCCGGTACAGAGGGAAGGTGCAATCCGGTATCAAAGACCTATCTAATTACACCAAGACGAACGACGGAACCTTAGAAGCTGCACTAACGTGTGCGCTGTGCTCATTGTTCTTAACAATACCACATAGCATATAAGAGGGGAGCTTATCGCTAGCGCACGTGCTGTTAGCCGACTCAGTTCTAATCCCACGATAATCCAACCCGGAAAAAACCAATAACCATTGTTTTGTTAGCATATTTACGCTACATTCATGGGATGTTTGCACGAATTATCCGTGTGAACACTTCGCTGTTACTATTTCAATAACGTAATCTGACTGTAGTGAGTTATTCCGCGCGAAACTTTCCGTGCGTTCGGATCTTCCTGAGGCTTACGAGGCTGATTCAATGCACGGTACGTGGCTGTAAAGAGAATAAATTGTGTGTGTAAAATTGTCTCACGTGAGTTGCACAAGAGGAATGCACAACCGCGTCTCAATTAAACTCGACCGCCCCAGGGCACCGGTTGTCGCCTTACTTTGTGTCTACGTAAAATAGTGCTATAGAAATTGTCCCTCTCTCTCTGGCAAAGCAGCTGCATGTGAATTGTGAGCGTTTGAGACAAAAGTTAAGCCTCGTTGTTACAGGATTGTGTTCGCAATCTCGTCGCGAATTTCACATGAAAGTTATTCATGTTCCACATGTTTCTGGCATAATGTACGTATAAGCTTACAACTGTGAAAGTATTCGTTAATTTGCATTCAAGAATAATATAGTCAGTGCTTAAAATAATTTTAAAAGTTATTACTGGCGCCAAAATGATGGATAATATTTTTGGTCAAGAAAGTGTCCGTCGCCTTGAGACGCCAGATGGTTACTTCTTGTTTTGGAGATGCACGAAACTGTGGGAATGCATAATTAATGTGCAAAAGGCACACACTTAATTTACTAATTTGCAATCGGGACTCGGGTAATTGTCTGCGTAATTCGACATGAATAAGTACTGAACCCTGCGTCTCTCCTAATATTGGAAGTTCTCGTAGGTATCTAATTTAGTGGCCATACATAATGTAGATTGGTGTCCTTTAATAAAAGGTTCTTGTATCATGGGGCTAAATTGTCTTAAATAGCTTCTGTCTATAATTATATATCTTCATAGCTCATAACTTTGTACATTAACTGTCAAACTATGTTAATTTTTTGAGTTTCAACAAAGGTGAACTTTCCCCTTTTCCCGTATAAAATGCTTTGTAGAAAATTTATGCTTCAACTATGTGCTATAAAATAATAAGAACGCCATACCCAGCTGGCGGGTAAGTTCCCGGGTGTAGCTAATTAAAGTTTGGTGGCCTTTAGAGCCAGTAGTCACTTCATATCCTGTCTTTTGAAAATTATGCCTCTTGGGTAGTCAAAGGCTATAAGGAAATTTGTTAATAATTTGTTTGATCGTCTGTTATTGAACTAGGTAAGATGCTATCAAACATAGTAATATTTACTATTGTCCCCTTCATTGAATCGCTAGTAATTTAAATTAAAAGCGATTTGACATATTTTCGTATTGTGGTGCAATTTATTACTCATCTCTTATCGTGGGTGTATCTTTGCAAAGCGGAACCCGCGGCCCGAGGCTCATATGGGGTATGCACTATATGAATAAAATTCCCCTACAATTTCATTAACATTGTTAGCATATTTTTTTAATACGCTTTATAGTAAACTAAATTAAACGTTTTACTTTGAAATTTAAAAAGAAGCTGTTTTTAATACAGCTCTCTGATAACGTAATTCAATAATATCCAATCAATGAATGAATCTGAAATTAAACGTTAACGATGTAAATGTCGCGGTCGTGCCTCGTTGCCCAAGTTCATGATGCTATTCAATAATTAATTAACCTGCCAGAACGGTTCGTGCTTAAAGTACGACAATTCACTAATTTTGACGTTTAAGTACCTACCTATGTACGTCATAATATGGAATTTATTTACTGCAAGGACCCAACGAACCAATGAATAAATTGTTATAACATTTTCTCTCGCAACTTATCGTTCCAAATTAATTTCTGTTGCTTGAAGTTCTACAAAATCGTTAACTCAACTTTTTTCTCAAAGGCATTTTCAGCACTTTTGCATTTTATTCCACATTTTAGGTCAAGTTGGCCCTTTCTATCTTTATTCCTATCTCTGGTTCCCATTTCCACTAATGAGTCGCTGGATGCAGACAAATTACTGTCCGTTTCTCTCGTTACAGTTTCTCGGCTAT
Organism: Abrostola triplasia; assembly: GCA_946251915.1. Taxonomy (NCBI): domain Eukaryota; kingdom Metazoa; phylum Arthropoda; class Insecta; order Lepidoptera; family Noctuidae; genus Abrostola; species Abrostola triplasia. The sequence continues at coordinate 9,286,216 of OX276433.1, forward strand.
TTGAGGAAACATAGTTTGTAAAAGTTTACTTGTAAATTCAAGTCCTTTGTGTCCCTTGTAAGGCCCCCCTACCATCATTATGACATTGCGTTTAATAGTTGACACCGCAAAGGAAAATTCGCTGTTAGCTTCATTGTTAGGTTCACAATGCTATTAAATTCATCCGTCGCGTGGCCGAAATGGGCTCCGCCGAAGTTTCTCTCAATTGAAACCCGAGTGTCGTTTGTCAACCCGTAATGATCTTGGCTTTGAACAGCGTCGGCAAGTAATACCTTTATACGTTGTGTAAGTGTACGTGTACATAATTAATTTACGGTTTTATAAACGGCGTCGCTGCGCTCCAAATTGTGAATGAATTTTGGTAGCCAATGGGAGAAAATAAATTGCTGAGTATCTTTTTCATTTAAGCGTGCACAAAGTTCATTGTAAGTAACACAGGCAAAGTTTATTTTCATTTTCCTGTGGAAGTAATGTATCACGTCACCACGTGCTTTTGTTTATATTGTTGAAGTTTCACATAATATTTTTGTTGTTACAGCAACAAAAGATGAGCCTGACGGCGACAGTAGCGAGTGTCGCGGGCGCCAGCAAAATGGTGGCGGTCGCGGCAAGCTACCTTACAACGGGTACTCTGAGGAGTGCCTGGACCGGCTCGAGCCAAACGGGAACATACCGCACGACAAAGAACACTATGGTGAGTACCTTGCATCGCACAAGTCGAGCTTTCAATTGTTATATCGTGAATGAAAAGAAAAGATATATTCCTTTCTAAATCACATTTCGAAGCGTAAGTCATGGTTCACATAACCCAATAATTAAACTTCCATTAATTCTTCCTGTTATAATATTATAACTTACGTAAAGTTTACTAGTAATGCAACCCGTAGAATTCAGATTAAATCACTGCGCAAAATTTCTATTGACGCAGAAAAACCGCAGGTGTGCCTTGTTCTACATTTAAAGTGATGATTGTACAGAAATGGTCCACATTTCTGTGCAAGCAGACAATTGTTTGTTTCAATGAATCAGCGAGTGTGTCGTTCTGTGAAGTAAGTGCTCTAATGACGTATTCTGAATCCGAACAGATGTCAACGTGTCGTGTGTCGAGTACTCTTGTAGCTATTCTGTGTTCCGAGCTGCATAAGGGCACAATCGCGTTAATCGCTCGTTCCAGATACATTCATGAATGTATACTAACAACAATTCACGTTGATTTGCGTGTGTTATTACACATAATTGCGATCAAATGACTAGGTATATCGGTGTGTAGGGTAGCCCTTTAATCTTGACATAAGTTATAATGAAGGCCGCTTAGATTTCAAACGTGTTATTATAGATTATGTCAATGCAAGCTAATGCAAGTTTATCAAAGATAATTAATTAATATGTAATACTTCTAAACAATGCTGTGCAGATGATTTTTTTCGTAGTACCTACTTATATTATCAAGAGATAAGTAAATTTCCCACGGCAGGGCAAAGGTTTTTTCTCATTCTGAGACTCACACACTTGCGCAGTAAATGTATATTATTTGCGGTGTTTACCTATAGTACGAACCGAATATTTCTTGTTATTCTACAATAACAGCAACTTCTAACTAACGTCAGAACTTTATGTAATATTTTTACAAACATTTTTCCCGTTTGGAAGCCGACGCAAAGCTCTGTCTTTAAAGTAATGAAGATATACTTACATACAAATGAGAAGGCGATATTCTACGGCGGGCGCTAACCGACCGTTGTTAATGATGATAATAGAGAAATGTTGGGTTTTAGCAGGCTCTCCAGCAACTTATTACTAATCATTATGCATAACATTTACCGTATTATACACCTAACATTGGTCAGCTTCCTCCCAATGGAGAAAATTGTAAGTTACTACATTACCTACACATAGTTCCAACGTGCTTTAAATAAATAAGATGGTAATGTAATTGTTATTGCGAATACATGACATGAGTTGAAAGTATCTTAGCATTTTCTATTTCTGAGTACAAAATTATTCGTAAGACTGATAAAATGTCTTCCCTTATTTAGAATTCTTTGTTTTACAAGCAGTACAGTATCTATAATAAATATTAATCGACATGTTTGAAAGGAGCAACATCAATGTTAAACTTTTTAATTATGTTATACAGCGTGTTTAACAATTCGGGTTCAATTATGAGTTAGCTGCTCTCGATATTGGCGTAATTTTATAACTTGAGCGATTCATTGTTTACCAATAAGAGTATTTCTCTCAGCGTTACATTAGGAATTGCTTTCGTATTTGTAAATAAAGTTCCGCGTCTATCGTTAGACTAAGCAATATCACAGAATTTTACTAAAAATGTTTATCATATTCTGCTTCTTGATTAACTTTATTTAGATTATTTGGATAGTAAGATGAAGATTTTATCTAGTAAATGTGCATAATGTCAGTCTTCACCGCCTGACTTATATCTCGATTTGTTTGTAAAAGTCACTTTATCTCAACACCAAAATACATAACTTATGGGCTTTATTTATCAATCAGTTGAGTATGTCTGTACAAACGAGTTTGTTTAAATAAATACCATTGGTAGGAAGTGAAGGCGAAGTAAAGCGTACGGCGAAGACATCATCGCATGCGCATGACACATGTAAATAAACGCACTTTAGTAAATATACAGTTAAGGGCCGGGAACACATGCTTTAGTCAAGCGGTTTTACACATTATACTTAGTGTTTGCCGTAAACAGTTTTGACCAATCCAGGCGACCCTACAGCGTATAACGGATGCACGAATGCGGAATATAGTGTGTTTATACGTTATTCTCGTCAGTCAACTATATTCGTATAAATAAACAAGAAAAGAACTCTTCAGAAAATATGACTTACATCTTGAATATAATATTTAGAGAGCATTGTGCCCACAGTAGATACCTTCTCAATGAATAAGCGAATCGTTTAGAATTAGATGCTGCATATAACTTAAGTGATACCATAATCCGATTGTGATTTAATCCTCAAGATACAATGTTCTCTAACATAGAATTTGATTGTTTTTGTATTACACTAATCCAGTATTCAATCATGGATTACTGGTACATAGTGTTGTCTGAGCTAGATTATACACCTAAGCTGGTTTACATAATTTACAAACTTTTTAACTTTGAGAGTAAAGTAATAATTAAATGTACCATAATGGGTTTACCGTGTAATAGCAAATATTTTGACGAGGATGACAAATGGCGAATATTTTGTTTTACTTTATTAAGTGTTTAACAAACTTGCCTTTCAACTCGGTGTCATTTAATTTCAAAGTTGGGAGTATCTCAAAGTTTCATACCGCAATGCACAGACAAAATAGTAACTTCTATGCAAATATACGGTGTAATATCTGCAAGTAGTTAAGCACTAATACTAGAAGTTTCCTCTAAACATTTAAGCTATTAAGTTTTAATCGTTCCGCTTCGCATAAAACATAATACGAGGTAATATAACTTTTTATAGTTGCCTGAACACTAACCTAAAACATATGTAATATTAGTACAGTTTACAACGGGTGTAAATGTAATAGCTTTACAATTTATACTGGATCCGACCAAACACTAGTATGTATGTATGCAAACCGCCTTTTCCAAGTTGACAGTGTTAAGACCCATATAAGAACGCAATTTATGTATTGTTTTTTATAGCTTTCAATAAAAAAGCCTGGGTGAATAATGTTTCTATTAAAATAGAAATTTTCCTGCAACTAAGCTTGCAATGGCAAGACTAATAACATTGATGGAGCCGACTATCGAATACTAACTTCCGCCCGTAACTTCGTCCGCAAGGAAAATGTTATCGCGCTTACAACAGGATAAAATATAAGTTAATATCCTTGTTTGGGGTTTAAGCTATTACCTATTACCATACTAAATTTCAATACAATCAGCTTAGTAGTTCAGTCGTCATGAGAGAACAAACAGAATTATTTTGTCGTTCAGTACGGATTAAGATTAGAGTCGAATAGCGTATCCCAAGGCTTAAAAATTGTATAATGTTGCTAAATTGAAAGTACTTATTCTATCACCACACTACTTACAGTAATATGTGCTCGTAGAAGCACGAGGTTTGGTGTTCTCCCATCAAAAGGGATAATCTGCCAACCAGGCACATAATATTGCCTAGCAACCGCCGCTCGAAGGTTGATGTCGACAGCATATGTATACCTTCATGCCTGTGTAGCATTGGAAGTCAGTGTATGAGGCAGGAGAAAACTTAAACGTTACTATATTTTATTCAGTTGTTGCGAAACGATGAATTGAAAAACTAATAATCTGGTGTAACTGAAGATGGTCAAACTAAAATGAGCCATATATACAATTCAACTCGATATAACGATTAGTAACATATTTATCCTTCATAGACTTCGTAAACATCTAAAGTTGGCTAGTTCAACCCCTCGTCCGCTACGCCCACTGGTTTATGTAAACAAAAACAATTTATTGTTTTCTTTTCGCCTTAGGGGTTCTTATAAAACATCATGAATGAGTAAAGAAGCACGGGTTAGCGATAGAACAAGTGTTCTACGTCAGCTCGTCTTGTATTTGCATTTATGTTTGAACAGATTTGTTGTTGGAACGTTAATGCGCATATTATGTTTTTAGAATGCTCTTGTGACGTAGTCTCCGATAATGCATACAACACTGAGTCTAGGATAATGGGTGGTCTTTTAAAAATAAAACTGTATCAATATTGTACCTACTATTTGAGAAACGGTTTTCTTTATTCCTTGTTACATTGTTTGATAATTGACTTACTTTAAAGAATCTAAGTAAGTTTTTCTCATACGTTACGATAAATAGTATAGTAAGTGTCACTTAGCATTTTCTGAAAATTCTTATTATATGGATAAATTATAATGGTTTGGCTACTTAGCTTAAACTGGCCGTGCAGAAACGTAAATTGCCTTTATGGGTTTATTTTCATATTTAAACGTAAGTAGAATTACTTATGCTGATGCTGAAAAGCTGTGGTTATTTTCATGTAGATAAGAAATATGTATGTAACTACTAGCTGCGCACCGCGGTGTTACCCGCTACATTTTTTCGAGATAAAAAGTATCCTATGTGTCAATCCAGGGTGCAAGCTACCTTCATACTAAATTTTATCAAAATTGGTCTAGCTGTTTGAGCGTGGAGAAGTAACAAACAGACAAACACGCACTCACAAACTTTCACCTTTATAATATTAGTGTGATAAATGTACCAATACTTCTCTTTGGCTTAATGTTAAACATTATAAAGTCGCAAAGGACTATGAAATTTCATTAAAATATTACTTAAGTAGCCCAAAAATCTTCGAATCAAACACTTGACTAAAAATGTATCCCCCAAAGGAAACCACTAACATAACACGCCTACCTATAGGTACATTGATTCCATGCAGCTATAATTTATCCACAGCCCAATAGACATTTCCCATGTGTATGATATTTCCCCCGTCAAATTATATTCCATTGATTAATAGGTACTCCAGATACCATCGAGCTTTGCGGTAACGATCCGAATAATTTGATTAGTGTTACCACCTAACTAGCTATTGATGAGAGGTATGAATGGAGGCCTAATTAGAATACTTCGAATGTACATTGTATTGTATAATTATTTTGGTTAACCGTACAATAAACGGTTATCTCCTTCACTTAGGTACTTACTTTGTAGTTTTATTTTTAATTTTTGGTTGTTAGTTTACCCAATAGAATATCAGCGTTGCAGCTATACAAGCAGCAGTATTATGCTGAGTTGAGGACCTATTGTTGATCCTCACATACTTTATTTCATGTTTTTACTAACTGTTGCATGGTTTAAAAAAAATCTTAACTTATAAAACCTCTGGACTTAAAAAAATATAGGATTACTGAAATAAACTAATCTTTACAAAAAAAATATGGGTTTTATGAGACCCCACATGAAAGGCAAAAGTTAGTATCTACAATATCTACATACTTCTCCTCGTCTGATTCATAAAATGATCTAACGAATCCCTTTCTATCTATAAGCTAATAATATGCAGCCTTCATCGTGATTGTGCTTGTGGGAGTATGATCACCTCTACAGTTCAACGAATCGAAACAGCGACCTTTTGATTCGAAGGTCACTGAATGCTAGTTTATTTAGTCGCCTAGTGCACACGTTGCATGCACTGATTTCAAACGTGTTTACCATCATCATTATACAAGTTAATTCCTTCCAAACAAGTGTAGAGACACATAACAATGCGAATATATTATTAGTTCTTTGGATAATGACATTCGTGAGTCATTCAAGTGATTTGAATGATAATACAGATTGCTGCCCATTTGGAAAACAGGGTACCTACGTCAGCTATCAGCTGTGTTATGTTGCTACATAATCAGATTTTAAACTCATAAGCTTTTATATTAATTGTTTGTATTTATCTGTAACTGTAGGGTTTTTACCAGAAGTGTTTACATGACAGTGTAATTATAATTCAAATTCATATTGTGGTATACATAAATACGACCTATTTGTTTACTTGTACGTACTCTGATTAAAAGTATGCCTTTATATACTAAAGTACTACTACTTTTAATCAGTACGTGGACGCTTCGGGTGGCGTTAAATATTTTTTTTAAAGTAACCACCACTACTTGACAATGAAATAAATAAATATTTAGTATATAATCCGTAAGAACAGAAGGAAATAAATGGAAATCATTCCAACGCTCAAACAATCCTATACACGGACAATGAGATGACGTCTCTGTTATGTTAAAATGATAACGACACGTCCCACGCATTTGTGCAGATTCAGCGGACACTAGTTTGAGCTGGAATATGCTAAGCACATGAGATAAAGACGAGTCTTTAGTCAAGGACTCAGACGTAATCCTTACACGGCCGGCATTCAACTTATTACAAATGCATATAATTACCTGTGTATTGTAGCTATTTAGATATGTAGGTGCATCGCAATTATAATCACAATGTAAGGAACCAAGCGTGAACTCGTGTTTACTACTGGTTTATCGATAAGAATATTAACATCTGTATAGAAACAGTTGCTACAAACAAAAATATAAATGGTCTCTTGAATTACTTCAATATCAGGTTTAAAGTCTTACGATTATAATGATCACTTCACGCGGGGACGTAAAAACTGATGTGAAAACAAACTTGCAGACATTTAAATGTTTCAGTTGAGGTAGCCACTTTCGCACTGAACTCTAAAAAACCGTAATAGCACGCACGCACATGTAACTTGCGTGTGGCCGTAACACAGATAATTTAGATAAATATACACTACATGCGCTCAATTATATATTTAAACAGAACCTGTTTATAATTCTCGTAATTTCAATATATTAGACTCCTCATACATAAAATTAAAAAAAAAACTTTATGTAGTTATCAGTGTATTTTTTTCATAGCCTATTTTGTGTCCCACTCTTGGGCAAAGGCCTCCCCCTTCTTCTTCCAAGCCACTCTATCCTTTGCAATATCTGACCACGTGCGTCCCGCATATATGACCAGATCATCACACATATCAGTATTTAAAAATTAAAATTTTTAACATACACAATGACAGCGCTTATTTCACTCTGTCAGTCAATGTGAAAAGAGCGCTTAATAAACATTAATTCTCGTTACGGTCATGAAAGTTATTGTTAATATTACATTATGTGGATCAAGTAAAACCGCTCCGAAATGTTGTTCTCACGTAATGCGAAAAGTTTTCTAATTGGGTCACATTCACATCGCATCGTATATTGAATTAACGGGGAGAAGGAAATACTCCACATGTGTTGCCCCCTTGAACTTCACCATATTTTTTTTTTATAAAACTTCAACGGTAAATTGTAACTAAATAAAACTTCCTTGCTCCTTCCAAAAAAATTAACGAGGTTTGAATATTAGGTATTATAACTTTATTTGCATTCAACCATGCATCACTTATTACTATTTTAACAATAGATTAATATGCATTTAACATAAATTAATACAATCAACTACCAACACTATGTGAGCTCTAACTCTAGCTTTGATTGTTTAGATATATTTGTATTTCAATGCAAGAAAAAAAAAAATGATGTTCATAATACCGAGGCATGATGCATAAATGTTTCCTGTTTTGGTTTGCATCAAACTAACAATCTAACTAACTTTTGGACTCCTGATAGTAAATATTTTTCAATCATTTTCCCTAGTAGGTATATAATTAACAATTAACCTAATTGTTCTACTGTTTCGTGCAACGCATGTCACAGCGTGAAAGATGCCTGTCCATTTTAATTACGAAAATACCAGTATAATGCCAACGGAGGAGTGGCTGAAATGACACGAGGATTTAGGGCTCGATAAACATTTTTTATTTCGCGTTATGAAAAATGTTGTATACGTATACAGCGAGTTAATAACGAATATGCATTGAGCCCACATCAAAAGACTGTGGTCGTAAACCAAGATTATACGACACATGAGTCACATGACCCTTAAATGGAGGCATAATGGCGATATTACTATTTTATAACCCGGAACCTTCGAAGAAAATTACTCTAGAACAGATAAATGGGCATTTTGTATAACTTGGGAATGTTGGTGCCTTTCGCTGTTGTCCTCATAAATTATGTGGCTGAATACAAACTGCATTATGAAATTTTCATAAAAGAAACCAGCTATAAATAGTTATTAAAATTCGGTTGGGGCATTCAAGGAATGTTTATTATTATATTTAGGTAAGTTCTAAGGTTTCGCTGTCCGTCTGAACACTTTTTAGCGCAGTTTTATTAAAATTCTATTTTCTATTAATACAATGTTATATCCAACTGATGTTAAGTTATTGTATTATCTAGTAGATATTAATTAAATAGTAGTTAAACCCACGTCTATGAATTTCTTATAATGGTACCCACTGAATGAACCAAAGCTTTTTAGTAGACTAACGGAGAGCATTTCGATGTCGAATTTATAATAAGAATCAAAAAGGTTCTAATTATTTTTACGGCTAACCTTTTAATTGGCATCCCTTGTTTATCTCCGTAATTTTTGGCCCTTTAAATCAAATTGATCCCAATATTTGAATCGAATTAATAGAAGCGGGCAACAGGGACTTCGCCGATAAAATTATCGTTGGGTTTGCCTGAATCGGTCCGTGGTCCCTACGGCGGTAGGTACCGCACCCGAGCCACCCCGTGACCCACTTATACATTACCCTGGATACGCGTTATGCCGCACGCAAAATTGACGTTCCCATCACTGTCCTACTTGTTATACACATTCAAATGATTGTGTAGTTGGACGACCACAGGAGTTGCTTTGAGCAGTTTTACTTTCATCATAGGTATAATATGATTAGGTATCTCGATACCTACAAGTCTATATTTAGTCTTGTTTACTTTGTTTCCCCGGTATAGGCACTCGAAGGAATCCTTAATAACATACCTTCGCCAAGCTAAATCAACACTATCGTTTATCTCATTCACGTTTAAATCATGGTGATCGATTGCCACGATAATCGATTTGTTCTTTGCGTCTCCAAACGATTCTATGTCTGCGAATGATTTATTCGTTTCACGTTAACGTCGCGTCGCATCGATGCCGCGTCTTTGTGACGTTAACGCGCTTTCAGTGCTTCGGTTCTCGATACCGGAATATTGACGCCCGCGAGAAAAATAGCTTCTTCCAAACAACATCGCATCAGCACGCCATTTTTTATATTCTCGTGAATTAATTTGCTTACTAAGTGCTTGCGGGGAAATTCAGGCAGGATTTTCATTCTGTCAATTGACGAAGCTTTCAATGAAAATGTTTGTATTTCGGAGTGCCGTTGATAATTCGTCAGGCATGTTGATGGGGGAAGTAAATAGCTGCGTCATATGTTAGGCTCAGTGAGAGGGAAATTGTACACTGCCGTGTAATGGATTTATAAAACGAGATATTACTTTTGACAACTGTTATTTAGGCACAAACACGTGAATAATATTTTGGTTTAAACGTCCTACTCCATTAATTCTCAAGCGCTTTATATCAAAATATGTCTACTAGCTACTACAGTAACGTATCTGTTTATTGTGAAGTGTTGTAATGTTTTCTTTAATTCTTCTCTTATATTCAACCTGTATAACACTCAATATTTTGTCACACAGAATGGAGCGGCGGCGGCGGCAACGGAGAGTACCGTGTAAGAAGACAGCTATCTGTGTCCTCGGACTCGAAACTTCTCGACGAAGGTGCCAGGGAGGAGGCGCGGGTAGTCATGAGGCCAAAGCGGCCGCCCAGGCCTAAGTCCGAAGCCTTTCTAGGCCCACACGACCACTCCAACCGACGCACCAAGCGGTTTAGTGCCTTTGGGGTAAGCGCTTCATCAATTATGTAACTTATATCTTACAACTTTGCCTCAGTGTTACACCTGCCTATTGATTTGTGCGGTAAACATTTTATAAAAGAATATAAATATTTACAATGATTCTGATACCTTACTCTACGTAAACAAATCTACATATATTTGTTTTTAAATATGACATGGTTTTAATAGCATACTACAGATGTTTCTCCGTCAGAGAGAATGTCTAAAATTGTTCTCTATTGTTTAAATATATCAACGTTATCCACGAATAGATGGTCCGCCCACTTCATATTTATATTTACGTACGTCCATTTCGCACGTCCCAAGTTCGAATGCACATAAATATAGAAGAATAATGATAAATGTTAGTCTATGGTCGACAGCGGGCCGCAGTGTTGCTAGCTTACAAATAGGCCGAGCAGGACCAGCGGCGACGTTGATAGATCGTGCGATTAGATTGGGGAGTAATTCCGAGGAGACCACGGTCATTTGTGATACTTTGTGTTGTAAAAAGCCTCTTGCTTGCCGCTGGCAAATTATAGCTGGTCAGCACAATGTAAGGAGTAAAACCTAAGGAGAACCTATCAAGAATATATATAATGTTAATTTATGTACCTACCTACTCGTAGATTTTGCGGACCACCTGACTAATATTGCAGCAATTGTATTAAAAGAGACCAACAGTCAGTCTAAAACAGTAGTAACTAGATCTATTTCTAGAAAATTATTTGCTAATAAGTATGTAAAATACAACTTTCGTTAACGTTTACCTATGCTTTAGTTACAACACTACACCAGTTTATCAAGAGCAATCGATTTAAATCCATTACGGTAAACTCATCGATCAAAGCGCACCACTTAAAATACACCAATTAACGTTCTTAACACGAATTCAAGTATTTTAGTTACCGATAGCCGTTGATTATGTTTACGCTGCGTTCACTTAATAGCTTGAATACTAGCGGGCCAGTTGGCGCATGCAACTCTGTGTAAGCGCATTAGCCAAGTCAAATATTTATACAGGTAACGCGGCAAAGAAAGCGAGTGGTGTAGACGTAGACGGTATCTAAAGTGGCGATGCTTTACAATATAAACTAATCGTTATTAATGGCTGCAGCGAGCCAACTTGGATTTTATGCAGTCGTAAAATGGCCGTAGTTTGGCTACGATGCTCATTTGTTTTAGTTATGTGTCTAAAATGTATATTGACGTAATCGCTAAAGGGTGGATATAATGCTTGTGTGTTCGTTGGTACTTAGTAAAGCCCTGAACTACGTGTCGGTCGTAAACTTGCGGTTTGGTACATATGATAGGAAAACTGATATTCGGGTTAACAGATTTGCACCTACTAGTCAAAGCGACCAACACAAAATTATCGCTATTCCTATTTAAACACAGATTCTCTTGTATATACAAAAATATATATTCATACCTAAGAACATTTCAAAACTGAAGCTAATTTACAATTTTCACTCACCATCCTTCGTTAACATGGATTTAACATAAAATAATGATTTCGAAGCTACCTTCGTTCGTTAAATTCATTTCATAAGGCTTAAATCAGCATGTTGTCGAGCGGACGGTGTCGTAAATTACAGGATTAGTCCGTCCGATGTACTGTAGTGCTTCGTTGATTAATGAACGTTTTGTTTCTGTCAACAGGGTGACTCTCCCTTCGGGAAATCCGAAGCTTACATAAAACTCGAGCAACTTGGTGAGGGTTCCTACGCCACAGTGTATAAAGGTTATAGCAAGTAAGTATCCATCTCATATTATCTACAAGTTTATTATTCGTGCAGCAAACTTCCAATGGGGTAGTTCCTATTCCAGGAAATTAAGCGATCCCATCGGGAATTCGAGAAGCGAAGTCAAGGCTGACGAGTTAATTGTAACTAAGTATAATGTTGAAGACGTAGCGCCATTGTTTTGTCGAAATACTTTCCTTGTGTTATCTTTATCTCGCAGTATTGGCAATTAACAGTTATACTACACTTTGTCTCAAATAATCATATAAATATAAAAGGCCGCCGTAGGTTATTTCGGTATAACATCTTCACGATAGTGTAGGTAATAAGGAAGTTGCTTAATTGACACCAGCAAATTAATTATTCTACGGTAAAAGTAATCAGCTTTATAAATATTTATGCATCTCGTAAGGATCATTAATATTTAAATATGCGCCCCCAGGGGAGTAAATCGGAAGTGGATGCGGCCGAGGCACATTTCAGAAAATCTCTGCTATCTCTCGCATAAGTAAAGAGTTCTCCATCTATTTTCATTCGCCTTAAGGACTTGACTAACTCAAATAAAGTGTACATTACCCGGTTTGAATATTGGTTAGGGCTCTGTCTCTATCTTCGTTTCAAATTGTTCAAAGTTTCGTTTGTCGATTTCAATCAAACTCGTCCATAATTCCAGTCAACTGATTCGTTTCTTAACTTATCTAAGACATTCAAATATTGTATTCAGATCGCATTTTCATTTTATCCCTTTATGGTGAGAGCTGTGACATTTGTTCAATTTATCTTTTTTCCTGCATTTCCCATCATTCGTAACCCGGGCTCGTATTTTCGTAACAACGCCGCCTTTGTCATACAGTCGTTTCCACTTGGAAATAAGCCTTTGACGTCTTTCTATAATATGTAAAACACAGATCCTACTTTGTATCGACTTGAACTGAAATTTTGCTACCTCGATGTATGCAAGATGCCTAAAATGTATGAGTTGAATATTTTTCAGACTTATGTATCTACTCTCTTTAAGAATGTCGTTTTATATGACTTATGACTTATCTAGTTTCATGAAATATATAATTTAGTTTAAATTAATATGTTAAACCCCGGTAGTTAACGGTGAGGTCAGGTCGAGAGGGCCAAGTCAAACGAAACTTGCAGTGTTCATTGCTCGTGAATATCGAATGAAGTGCTTCACCTCACCCAGTTGAGCGGTAATAAGCGTGTTCAACTCACCAAATTGTCGTATTCATGGCGTTTCGAAGTTCCCTTCTCCCGAACTATGGTGAAAGGTTGTTCTATAATAATTTCATAGTGGCTACGAGTAGCGCACGTCATGTACTATGCTTAGTATAACTAGCACTTACCAAATTAGTTTGAGAATTTCTTGTGATCATGTTACATTCCGTACCTTATCCTGCCTCGGAAATCCTGAAGCCAAAAGCAAAAGCAGCCGCTGAAAGGAAAGTTAGCAGTTTGTATGTGCTTTCATGTTGACGGTAACTACGAATTATTGTGTTATTCAAGAGCACAAAGCTTTGAAGCGGATTTAATCTTAGTTTCGAACAGGAACCTTATTAAATTGTAATGTCATAATCAGGCTGGATAGTGTATACTTTGCTTAACGACGTCAAGACGTCTAGAATATTAATGAGAGTAGTTTCCTGATCAACAAACGCTAGACGCATTGACATAATTACTTATTTCCGGCGATAAAACTTTAGGGGACTTCCTACTCCACTTTTCTTTATAGTAACACTACATTGTCGTAGGTCGACGCGTGCAATAAATTGTTTAGTTTTCTATGGGCAGCGCATGCTATACAATTTTAGCATATCGTTGCATTATTTATCTTAACCTAGACTAACGTGTGAACTGGCGTAGTCGTGACCACGACCGGTATAAACAATAGAAATTATCAATAGAGTAATAGACTTGCTTTATTTTAATAAACGTGCCAATAACACAAAAACCGTTGTATTAAATAAATAGTATTGTTTACGACGTCTCTGTCTGAAAAGCATACAGTTTAATTGTTGTATAATTACAATTTAGCTAAGACAATGAGTTGCTGAATAGTCTTATTTCAAAAGTCGTTTGGTGTGCCAGATTCTCAGCGCTGTAAATTAAAAATACATGTTAAAATACTTGGATCTCTCAAGACGTAACAACTGTGAATTTGGATGAAATTCTGAAGGGTAGAAAGTAGCCTGGTAGAGAACACAGAAGTACCCTTAACCTCGAAAAGTTAAGAACCTTTCGAGTGGCCTTGAGTGGCTGTGACAAACATTTAGTTCTTTTTACTTCGGAACTACATAATATGTCTTCGATTACGGTGTTTTGTATAGTTAAATTAACGGACGAATGTGATGACAGTGAATGAGGCGAAGGAGCATTGTCAGGATCGTAGCAAATGAAAATCTGTGCTCTCTACCTACTTCTCTAAAAAGAGACGAGCCTTTTGTACAAAACCTACCTTGATGTGAAATTATGTTATTGATAATATATGTATTTATCTAAAATTCGCTTTCTTTCGACCAGTTTAACGCAGCAAGTGGTGGCGCTGAAAGAAATAAGGTTGCAAGAAGAAGAGGGGGCGCCATTCACAGCCATCCGCGAGGCGTCGTTACTCAAAGAGTTGAAGCACGCCAACATCGTCACTCTCCACGACATCGTGCACACCAGGGAGACGCTAACCTTCGTGTTTGAGTTTGTGGTGAGTGTACCATTAGTCGGCTGCAGTCTCGAACCCCGTTACCGGTTAAGATAATTGGAATAACAATACAAGGCAGCATTTATATTTTAAAGATGTTTATATGCCATTTGATGTATTTAAGAAAAAAAAATGTTTGGGTGTACGTACTTCTGTTCGTAGGATATCGACCAGAAAAGATTTGCTTTCAAGTCTTAGATAAGAAGTTTATTATAAACATATTTTTTAAATTATTTAACTAGATTATTCTCTTGTTTAATTACCCTTTGCTCATAAATCTATGTTTTACTCTACATATACCTATCACATGTTTTATGTGAATGATTTTGCAGTAGATCGAGCGAAAGATGTTCAATCCCCGATTCCAATACAGTTCACAAATTTCCTCCACTTTCATAGTTCATTGATATCATAAAAATAAAACAAATACGATTATCTCGAGCCGGCAGTCTGTTCACGTAATTTCAATGCGAGTGAATCCAATTTCGTTTGACGTTTCTTTCTTTCTAATATCAATTGTAATTGATTTCGATTACAATTGGATTGTAATGCGATACACAAGTTGTTTAATTTTATTATTTTTTGTTTTAAATCAATATCATTTCATTATAATATTGTTTCGTCGTGGAAAATTAAAGAAAAAAAGTCGCACACAACATGTAAACACTATTATGAAACAGTTTAGTTACACTCAGTGGTGACAAGAAGGTGAATACTAGCACTGATACCATCATCATAATATACAATGACTCCAAAACCTCTAGTCTACGCAGTAAATGTGCTAATCAGACCATCTTTAAAATATACATTTTCCACTACATTTTGTTAAGATGACGCGAGATACTAATAGAGTATTTGTATTTAAATTTGCGTATTTACGATTTCTTTTATACTTGCCTACCTCTTTGTACTAGGACTTGAAAGTGAAACTAAAAAGACTAGGTGACATCATCAGAGAACACACTTTTTTTTGTTTGATTTGACAGTTTTGTGTCAAGTTTCACTTTGACTTATTGTATACGACATTCCTGTGTTTACAGATTCTGATCGAATTACGTAACTTTACAAAACTTTATAGTGTTGTAGGTATGATTATACAAATCTCTCAAATCAAACAAAAAAAGTGTATTATCTGATGATTGACATTATCAGAGAATACACTTTTTTATATCAAGTCTTCCAATTCGATCAGAATCTTAAAACAGGAATGTTTATTTCGATGTCTACTTTCGTAAAGCGTATTATTTTGTGTCAATCTCCACTCTTGTAAACCATCCTGCTCCAGGTTCTACGCGCTACCACATGGCAGTTTAACCTGCATTGTCCCTATGCAGGGCAAAGGCTTCCATTCCATTCCATTGTCTGCCATTCAACATATATTGATATAATACCTCTCTTGTCCAGGACACGGATTTATCACAATACATGGAGAGGCATCCGGGTGGACTGAACCATCACAACGTAAGGCTGTACATGTTCCAGTTACTGCGGGGGCTCTCCTACTGCCATAGGAGAAGAGTTTTACATAGGTAGGTTTGATGACGACAATTATGGCTTAGATTCGTTTTAGGTTATCTTGTAAGAACAAGCAAGTTCCCGTCATTGTAGCGTTCTAAGGGGAAAGCTTTTGTTCAACAATGGACGTCTTCCAGCTAATGATGATGTAAGAACCTGCAAAGGAACTATGTTCTGTAACGGCCCAACTTGTAATACCTTCACCTTGCTAACTTTGTATATGGCTTTTGTTTAGCAATCCTTAATAGGCTTCGTTTGGGCCGACATTCACTTTTCTTGTCACGAAATGTTATCGTCTAAAGAAAACGATAAAAATGTATAATTAATAAATCATAGTTAAGTCTAATTATCGCGGTCATAATAATTATATGATGAGCTTTTTTTTAAAATTAGCCTGCTGTGATAAGGCCTCCCCTTTATTTCACCACCTATCTCTATTCAGTGCCAGTTCCGGCTTAATAAGACCTTAATATATGAAATATGTTTAAAATGAAACTGATATTATCCTATTCATTTTTTTCACCAACTATATGTATATTGCATTGAAAGTACTATAAATATCATTGGATAGTTTTAACACTCCGATATACACCTATTCGCCAGACAGCTTGGTTTAAAAAATCTTTCTCGATTTCAATATCGCTTCTGCAAAATGCCAAAGTAAACAAAATTGTTCATGAGCTCACTGTTATTATAATAAAACTAAAAGTTTACGTAATAAGGAGTATTATGATCTTAGGTAGACTATTGTTTCTAGTTTATTAAAATGGAGAGGTGTAGTCTGATAGTATGTAGAGATGTAGTCTGGGAGTGGTCTTTAAACTACTGTCTTATTGTGACCGATCGGCCGAAAAAGAAAAACTATGGTCTATGTCCAGCATTGGACTAAGATAGGCTGATGAATATCATGATGATGGAACAATGCCGTCCCGATAGGTAGATTGAAATATTTGGACCATATTAACCTAACCTAAATAAATTATACCGCGTTATGTCCTTTACTAAAATACAAAGGTCTTCAATCGTGTCGATAATGACTCCATTATAGAATTTAATTCTAACCCCAGTTCGAAACTGTGCTTAACAAACTGGACGACCTCCCCTCGTAATGAAATTACTATTTAATAACAATGTTCACCTCAGTACATTGAGTCGGGTAGTCGGCCCCCTTGGTGGGGTTGGCTGAAGTGTAGGTACTCGACTACTCGTACAGGGCACAGAATTTAAACACCTTTTCAAATTTAAGTGTTCGAAAATAAATAAAACAATCGATTAATTATAGTCGAATAAAAATATCGGACTAACCGACTTAATTTTTTTATTAATTTAACGTATCCCTTAGATATTCTTTTGAGTTAGCTAACTAGCTAGTTAGCAAAGGCCACTTAAATCTATACTTCATTGTATAAATATGTTTAGAAATTGAAATAACAATATTGTTTCTTTCTACAGGGACGTCAAACCTCAGAACTTACTAATAAGTTCTCACGGCGAACTGAAGCTGGCGGACTTCGGACTAGCGCGGGCCAAGTCCGTGCCGAGTCACACGTACTCACACGAAGTCGTTACGCTGTGGTATAGACCACCTGGTAAGTACTCTTTATATCCTGTAGTACCGTGCGAGTTAATTGTCTAAGCCCGATGAACGGTAAAGGGCCCGCGACTAATTGTGGAACTTGTAATGAACGAAATAAAGGTGCATAGTCTATGGACTCTTAATAAGGGAGTGAAATGAAGGCGTACAGTATGCTGATAATAGACGACATTTATCAATACATATTGAGTGTTATCAGAAAAATGTCTGTTTTCTTAGTTTGTTTTTGATTACCTCGTTAGTAAATTGAGTTTTGGTAAAGGTGCAGACGTTCAATAGTCAACTTTTCGCACGAAATCCAAGTACTATCCAATCCAGTGTAAAGTTCTACATGTATAAAATTTTAAGCTGAAATTCGAATACAATTAATATGAGAAAACAAAGTGTAAATATTTAGGACCTAATGCGAAAACTACAATGTAAACAAATTTAATATATTCATGTAATTTACTAAACACATTCGCAGTAAAATCTTCTCTAAATTGCATCAAACGGATCCTTAAGACGTACAGTATTAATGTTTTCTCGTGTACCGTTTCTACTTCCGCGAGCATACAAGGAACGTTATGAAAATATCTAGAAACCGACCTAGTATTAGCAGCGACAGACGTTATATTTAGTTAATGCTTTCCTTGAAAACTTTGCTGTAACTTGGTGGAGCGGTGTCAGCCGTAATTTTGTCACGCGAGCGGAGGAAAGTGCAACATTATTTGCGACACCGCGACTGTGACCTTTATGCTAATGTGAAATTAGAAATAGGAATATAGATAAGTAGTTAAGTTGTTGTCGGCATGCAAGGAAATCCGACAGGTGAATAAATCTTTCACGAGGTGTCGTCGCCTCCCTACTTGGTTAAGTGGTTTTAACAAATGTATTTTGTCGTAATTGTTTAGTGATATAACTTTATTCGTGTTGTTGTAAGTGTGATTAGAATAATATGTTTTGTCTTATTCTTGCTCAGCTTTTATTATATCGGTACATAGTAGAAAAAGGACTTTTGAAGTACACTCTATCCGTTATTGTAAACGTGAATTTATATGTAAAATAAATCGGTGCCATCCATGCTTTCTTTTGTAGCCATTCTGTTATCAATACTATACAATCAATTTATATGGAAGTGCCAGTAGATATTTGAATGAAATTGACACCGAATAGAACTCTTTTTACTTTCCTTCAAGCAACTCTTACATTTCAAGAAATACCCTTGTGTGGTGCTTAGTGTTCGATGTGAATTTACAGTATGAATAAAATGGGAGTTTCAGATTTCCCTCTTACTTTTATGGCCAATTCTTCGTCGTTTATCTTGAATATGAAACTTATCATTCTACAAGTATTACTTAATGGTGTGTTAAAATGTCTAATGGAGGGTAAAGACAAAAATATCATGTCATTTTTTTATATAAAGTGTCTTTGTATTCGAATTGTAAATACATCCTATTCGGTAACTTGGCACTGCTCTAGTCTGCAGGAAACCGAGCTGGAATGAGTCATAAGAGATGCCAATTTAACTTAATAGTCAAATAGCAGAATTGACCTCATGTCTCATGTTAGTATTAAAATAGCACTGATAGCTAAGCGGTATGAACGTTGGACAGCCAAGTCAAAGGTCGCACTTTCAAATCCCGGCACTCACCATTTTCGAATTCATGTGCATATTATAAATTAGTTATCAGTTGCTAAAAACGGCGAAGAAAAACATCTTGAGAAAAGCGGCACACCTAAGAGATTTTTCAACTGTGTGTAAAGCCATGTCAAAGGCCTACAGGCAATTTAAACTCTTACACCAGGTTGATCATCAACCATACGATAAGAAGAAGATTCAAATAAAAACGCGATCTTACTTCAACTGCGACACACTTGATACTATCTTACGTACTCGTAGATGTTCCCTCGGGACATCGCTTTTATCGTCAGACAGCTATCCGTCGCTGTCAATATGAATCCAGACAAGTATTCAAGACTAGTATTTTATTCATGGAATGGTTATCAATACATAGCTTTGAAATGTCTAGTTTCTTCTTCGTGTTTCCTTTTTTAATGTCACAGGAATTGAGCACAACAACTACTAAGACAATATTTGAGTAATCGCCATGTATATATGGTAATATGGTAACTAAATGACATGAAAAAGCAATTTTATCAATATTTTTAAGATATACAAATCACTTTTGTAAATTCAGAAAGGATAGGAAAATCTTTGGACCAATGTATCCATGTAATGCTATGGTGACATCTTATTGCCAGTCATCAGGCTCATAGTTAGCTCGTCACCTATTTTTTAATTTTCTGGCGCTATATTATTATACCAAATTGTTTTGTGTAGACGTGTTGCTGGGCAGCACGGAGTATTCGACATCGCTGGACATGTGGGGCGTCGGCTGCATATTCGTGGAGATGCTCTGCGGCGTGCCCACCTTCCCCGGAGTGCGGGACACGCACGACCAACTAGATAAAATATTTAAGGTAAGACACGAGCGGCAGTGATGGTGTTTAATACTTTCAAGTTTCTTTGACAGTTCTCATTCACATAAACATAAACATAACATCACGCCTGTATTCCCCGAAGGGGTAGGCAGAGGTGCACATATAGTTCTCATTCGTTTAACTTTAATGCCATATGTATCCAGAAAAATAAAATCTATAATAATTTTTTGAAGTTGTAGGTACCTTACTGATGACCATGATGTAGTCAATGTCAATATCTGCAAATCTTTAACAATACACATGTCCCAGGTGGTAGGCACGCCGACCGAAGAAAGTTGGTCGGGGGTGAGCCGCCTGCCGGGGCTGCGCGCGCACGTGTCGCGCTGGGGCGTGTCGCCGGCGCGCGCGCTGGGCGCCGCCTTCCCGCGCCTGCGCGAGGCGGCGCGGGACGCCGAGCGCCTGGCCGCCGCGCTGCTGCAGCCCGACCCCGCGCGCCGCCTGCCCGCGCACCGCGCGCTGCACCACGCCTACTTCGCCTCGCTGCCGCCGCGGCTGCGGGACCTGCCCGACGGTATGTAGCCTAAACAGAATTTAACAGGGTAAAGGTGAAGTTACGACTTAAAAAACATGTGTCCTAACAGTAGTGTGTCTTGTTACAGAGGTGTCGATATTCACAGTGGAGGGCGTGTGCCTGCACCCGGAGACGCGGCACGCGACCATCAAGTGAGGGTGTGTCCGCCGTTAGTCGAATCAATTACGCTTTTTCCGTTGTGGCCGGCGCGTGCGCATCGTGCGCCGCGTTCCTATACTTTATCAGGAGGCGTCGAATTCTGGTTGACTCGCTCCGTCGGACCAAAATTTCGTGATAGTTCTCTCGTCTAGTTTAAAAACGTTCGATCGGGCATCGAATGCCGGCGACAGTATTCAGTTGATTTCAAAACCCCCCAATGTTGTTTATTCGTCCGTTGATTGCTTTGTCCTTTCTATTATTGTATTAGTGCTTGTTAAGCTTCCAACGGAATATCCATCCATATAATTCAATTATTCTATGGTGACAAGGTAAACTGATAGGTAACGAGTGTATGATTATAACTATAAATATATAAACAGAGCAGTGTGCCATGTATATCTATAATTGAGAAGAGTATGACGTATTATTTTAAAAGATTTTTATGCTGGAAATATATGCTCATAATTTGGTAAAAATTTTGAAGATGTTTATTTATATTTATTAAGGAATAATTGTCGATGAAGTTAACTCTAATGCAGTCTTATGAAAACTATACGGTTTTATCACGGGCCTCTACGGTGAGCGTACGATTGATACTCCTACCACGAGCAAATCATTATAAATCTAATTATTGATAGCTAATTTTCGATGTTTATTACGATCAAGCGGCTAGGGAGTGGTCGTAGCTCATAGTAGGGGCTCCAACACGAATCTTGGCGTTTGTCTAAATCTTATGCACACATTCCTTCCACGGTGCTCAAATAGTAAAGTTAGTGTGGCGAGTAGTGCGGGCGGCGAGCGGGCCGCTGCCAGTGATACGAGGTGAATTGAACGGAGATAATCTATTACCAAAATTATTTTATGTCTTCGCAGATCTCAAATATAATCAAGTGTGGGACCGTCCTACTGTAAATTGTAACGTGATAGGAAATTCGACGATTTATAAATACTATACTAATCTTTGTTCTGAGCGAGGCGAGGTAGAGTAGATGGAAGCTAGGTTCCGTCTAGACTAAAGACTAGTGAAATTAACCAGTTTAGTGAATTTTAGTGGTCCCCACGACCTAAGGTTAGGAGCGCAGTGTAAGTATCGTAGTACCGGCGCATTGGCAACTTGAACATAAACCTTAGATGACGCGTTATGCGATGTTCTCACTACTGTCTTGTTAGTTAGCCAGTTAAAGTTATCTGTGATTACGAAATAGATATAACCCTACAGAAACGTGAACGCAAATTGTGCCAACAATCAAATTAAACGCTTCATAGTGAACCGGGTTCTTGAAACAAGACTATAGAATTGCATTAACGGTCATTTTGTACGTAGCCTTAATATAATACTAGTCTAGTAAAGGAGTAAATCATTTGTAAATAGAACAGCCTGGTAACGGATAGCAATAAAAATCAATTAATGTTACCTACGGCCAAGACTAAGTGGATAAGCCTTAACAATTGAATAGAACGCACTGCCAAGATACAAGACGAATCGATAATAAGTAATATAAAATCGAGTTGTCAGTGTGCGCGGATAAATAAAGTAACACTAGTGAGCATAGATCAACTTAGTGTAGGCCCTATACCGAGCTTTAGAGACGTTTACATCGAGTGCCGGGGGCGCACTCGGCGGGATTAATCGGAATCAAACAAAATGGAGCACAAAATATAAAACGGTACGTCACAAATGGAAGAGCCGCCTCCGGCACTAGGGAGTAGTTAATTCATAAATCGGTTCCGAACACCAATAGTACGTAAATTGTATAGTATGTGAAACGCAATATTTTCAGTGTATATGATTTGTTGAGTTTTATATATGTAATTTTAGGGAGGGCTCCGGTTGAAGCTGAATCACGACTCTTGTACGAATCTGTTTACAGACCTATAACCGAATTCGACTCTAAATTTAATCAGAACTCTTATTCAAAGATAAATCATGGCGGGTCGCTTCAGTATTGATTTGTTGGTTATATTTGATTGTTAAAATTATTGGTAGACATTTGTTGATCATAAATCGTTTACGAGTCTGTAAAATTTTGATGCCGCCCGCCATCATTTGTCGCAGATATTAAAATGAGCGATCGATTGTCGGAATGTATAAAATAATTCTGCAAAGAATTTGGCATTTGTCCATCGAAGTATGAAACGTGCGATCGAAAAGTTGAGTCCACAAATATAAGTATATTTACTTTAGTTAAGAACATGTTTAGATTAGAACAATTTATTGGGAACTCAACGAAATGTAAACAAACTGAAAAGCGAACTACCCTCTTTTGGGCTGAGCGGTTGGCTTTTACGCTCAAGTTGTGTCTTGATTGTTGCAGACAAATATTTTCATGTCTTGCGAGCTTAATCTGAGTACGCACATAATATAATAGGGAAAATTTATATCGTAGATCAATATCAGGTAAAGAGTTTCTTTACATAGTTATATAAATCAAACATAGTTAAATAATTGTACAAAAGTACGCACACCAGTGTAAAAAAAAAACAAAAATTATGGTCAAATCGTAAAAAAAGTTGTCTGTTATACACAAGCGTTTCATTTTCAATGTATCGCAGTTGTGGTTCAGCTACTCGCAGCCCTAGTTAGTAAGGGATGCAAGTAAATAGTTCACCCGTTGAGTGAGGCACCGCGTCTATAACAATGTACGATACGAGAGATTATGTCGAGCATTTATATTGAGAATAATGGAAATTCTACTGTCTATGTTACAACCGTCTGTAGTCTGTGGTGCGAGTTGTTAAAGTAAAATACTTGTCTATGTCTAGGAAAATACAATAGAAAATCATAAACATAGTTGCAATTTTTTTTATTATTTAACAAGTTGTTTCGACAGACTTATCAAATTCATCTAATTTGTATCCTAGCCTATATTTAAACGTGATTTAATGATCGGCTTACACAAGCATTACTGTCTAGTCTAACACATATTAGTATATCAAAATGTTACGTATCCGACGTTCCACGACATCGATAAGTCGGATTAAGTTGGCAGAGCGACTCCGTGCGAGCTAAACGGCCACCATGTTGAATAGTCTTTTTTTAATTTCAGTCCTGTCGAACGGATGGCCGGACTTGGTTTAGTTTTCGATTTGGATTTTCCCATTTGGCCCGTCAGCCTTCCCGATCCATTAGACTAGACATATTGTTAAATTTTGATGCGCTTTATATTCGCCTCGTACATTTCACGTCTAGGCCGATCATTGACTGACGCTGGTCTGCTTCAGATGATGCAACTGATAGTTTTGGTTAGACGGTTGTGACACATACATAACAATTTGCATTTGTACGCTGAACTGACCGAGGCCGTACGGCCCACGTTCGTTGCGAAGGAACGAATTGTATATAGGTATTATTAATTAATCAGTTAGTTGTTACGGTTTCTTAGTTACGACAGTCCTATACGAGTTGCCATTGCCGATTGTATGAGTTCCGAAGTACACGGAAGTTATGAGATTTATTTTAATTTTAACTATTCATAGGTTATGTTCTATTAACTATGTTTTATTATTTTACGTATCATGAAATTGTCCCGCTACTGAATTAGTTATGATTTTTTTAAATATTTTTTGTAATGTATAAACAATGTGCTTTTACTCGTTTAAAAGAATGTAAATACGATATTTGAACTGATAATAATAAAAGTTTTTATTTCTTAATGAAACGCTGCGTTTTTGTTACCCTTACCCGATTGGAGCTTTATTGCCAAAGAGTTCAATGAGCGCCTTATCGCCGCTCTCATTAAATAAAAGCGATAAATCTGGCGATTAAGTAAGAACGTTAACGGTATATTTTTTGTGTCAGTGTTACGTTTTCACGACCTCGTTTTACCGAGGAGGAAGATAACCGCGTCATGAATAATTATATTAAAGGGAAAAAGAAATGATAATTTGCGGGCTATTTCCCGCGCAATGTGAAGAGAGCCGTGAAACAGTGGCGCCCGTTGGCTAGCCGCCAGCCAGCAGAACGTGTAATTTGGCCAATGAAAGTCGGCGCCTCGTAGATGAACCTACAGTTTAGTACTACATCAGCTAGGTTCACGTAGACGGTGTGTAATCTAATCTGCTTTGTGTCGAACCCTCCAATTTTGATTGCATTGACCGTCTACGCGTTAAAGCGGGATGACCCGGCTGTCAATTTGAGGAATAGGTGATCTGAAATTAGATTGCTAGATGATTGGCTAGACTTTGGGATGAATTTAAATGCCCTTTGATGCACGTTCGACTGCCTCGTTGGTCTAGTGGTTGCTAAGCGCGACTGCTGAGCACGAGGTCCTGGGTTCGAATCCCGGGTCGGCCAAAGTGTTATTGGGTTTTTCCATTAGGTAATTCTTAGTAGCAGCACGGAGTCTGCATTTGTGCCCGGTTGATGGCAATAGGCTCGCCCCCTATTACATTGGGACCTAAAACAACTGGCGAAATGTGGGTGTACTGTATGTGCACCTCTGCCTACCCCTTCGGGGAATACAGGCGTGATATTATAATATCTTTTTGCACATATGGATCTCCCTGGGCTGTCAGTCCTTGCTGACCGGCATATATTTTTACCACAACGTGCCGTAAGTATTATGGAGGTACCTACTGTTTGTTTGTTTCTTGGGCTGATACGAAACAAGCCAGTAAGTCGGGTGTGAAAACTGACTCAGCTATTCGTCAGTCTATAGTTCAAAAGTTACGCATTGCGATTTTCTAAGTGTTTTTTATATATTATACTTAATTAATACTAAATAGATACTTACCTACATACTTTTTTTACAATGCCATTGGTAGGTATACAAATACTGATTGTAGGTACCCATATTTACTACGTTAATTAATAAATACTGAGGTCATTCATGCGATTAAACTTGTGAAATACGTCATCTACAACACGGCATTACAGGTGAGCTCACCCGAGGCAGCGCACCCACGCTCGTCCGTTGTACACCCGGCTTTAGTCGCCGTGTGACATCAATTTAATTAAACAATCAATTTCATACGTTGTCCTGTTTTAACAATGTCGATGCCGTCCGTCATTTAATCCCCTATCAATATATAAAGCTTATGGAAGAAAAATCGACTACACTCACAATATTTTTAACAGCAAATTAAGTGTAACTTCACATTGCTATTAGATTTTTGCTTTATAGCCAGTCTATTATTGGCTAGCGGAAATCTCTTTTGAAATAAAGAAGGAACGGGTATTGATACCAAAATACTAACGCTTCACCTGACCATTGTCTCTTTTCGTGTAGGTATGATGTTTCATGATGATGTCAAAAAAAGTCCCAGCAGGCTTTGAACTCTAAACGGCCCGCAAAAGCCGGTTAATAAACCTATAGACCAAATTCAAATTCAAAATGTTTTATTTCACATAAACCTATTACAGGCGCTTATGAAACGTTAGGATGCTAGTTGCACGGTTCCAAAATGTCATTCCAATGGAGAAGAACCGGCAAGAAACTCCAGAGGTTACTCATTTAAAAAAAAAATGGTACAAATTTGTCAGACCACCACACATAGGTATGTGTGGTTTTCAAAGAGAACTTTCCTTGTTTGTGGATCGTTCACAAAATTAAACTTAACTTCGGAACTTGTAGTCGTTGTAACAATATTTTACGTTAATATAGCAATTTCTATTTAGAATAAGATCAGCAATAAACAATGTTTACAGTGAAGTAATTTGTTATAACAGCTATGCAGATATTGTTTGGCGTGGGTTTGTGTTTAATATAGGATTTACACGCAAATCTGTGAGTTAACTCTGGGGTAGTCTTATGTAGACAACTGTATTGCTGCAGTGTTTATGGTAAGTGCAGTGCCGCGGGGGAGTCCGCTATAGCGTTTTCTAGGTCCTCTATCGGTTCAATTACCATAACGAAACTATTTATATTATAAACAACCTACGTGTCCCGTTCTGTATAATTTTTCAATGGTTTCATTTGTAACGATGGATTTTATGCGAATACCGTCTTGTTTCTTGTGTCTATGCTTCTTTTACGCAATACACTGCCGTTTCTTTATAGAACACGTACCACTATGGTAAACTTTATTTGCTGTTGTGCCTGCCTTTTATATTAGACACACGTGCAAATCGTGAAATCGGGAAACAAGAAAAAATATTCTTGTAGGTGTATTGAAGCCAACCCTTATCGTAACAGTATACTCACTCATTGCGGTAATTGTGTGGACTTTTCAGTTCCTAAGTACCAAAAAGCTTATTGTCCTTGTAGATAACAATATTCAGACGACTTTATTTAATCCAAAACAGCAAGTACTTAAGTAGTTTCTCAACCACTCAAGTTAAAGCCAAAAACGTTTCTTAGTTTTCCAATTAAATATAAAGCAAATAGAAAGGTAAATAACAAACAAAGGACCTTTCATGCAGGTGGGGCCATGCCAGACAGTTTTTATAGCTACGTAGATGTATTAAGACCGTCTGGACCATCTAGAACAGAAGAGCAGAAACATAGAACGCATTAGCTTCGGAAAAACGCCTCGCGTGTTACTAATGTACTTAAGGAGTGCGGTCGGCACGCTTGCTGCCACACGCGAGGCCAGTCGTCTGTTCGTCCCATAGAGGACTTTAATATATTGGAAACTTCGCCCGTTAGTGGGGGCCATTCGTCACCGACGCGACGGTGCGAAGAATATAAAAGTAAAGTACATTGGATGGTAACAACGTATTTTAAGACACAAACAATGAAGAACAACTACAGCTAAAGAAATACCTTTTGAAATTATTCTAAAATAAGAGTTCGAAGAATTTATTTATTGACAATTGGCATCGTGAAACCAATAATAAGCCACTTTATATGTACAAGGCCTGGACGTACCCTTAAGCATTAAAACAAAGCAAAGGCAATGTTAAAAAACGTAGAATCAGAAAAGAAAATTAAATTCACGAGACTTCAGACAATTTTCTTTATAAGAAATGTCAGAATAGCAAAAACAACGCCTGATACACTATATCTTGTGAGAAGCTACATTTAAATTACATTCCTGCCTTCCAAGTAAGTAATTCAAATTATTTCAACAATTCCTTTGAGTTTCATCTGTAACTAAAGGTACCAAAGTCCCTATTATCACACCTCTAAACAGAGTGGAGGGTGAGGCATTATCAATCAGAACTCATCTTAACTTGAGTGATATTCCGCCCTAATTGTCACCCCTCATAATTATTTAGGAATGGAAGGGGCGAACTAAATGCAGTTATTACTTAACTGAAAAAATATTTTGATCTTCATTATATTTCTCCCCCTCATAGGTAGATTGGAGAAAGGACATTATTTGAACTTAAAATTAATGTCTCCTGGTGTTATTGTGAATGAAAACTTTGTTTATTGGGCTTAATTCGTTTGGCGTATACATATTTGATGGGCTCGTAAAATATTCATGTTGGACGCTGTCGATTGTCGAGTATCGGTGGTTAGGTATCTACTATAAAATGCGTATTTACTTTGTGTTGCTTACTTAACTATTTTTATTTAATTACTTTTACATACATACATATAAATATCAGATCTAATACCTAGGATAGGTCTCTACGGCCCTGTACCATTAACTTAAAAAGCAGGACAGTTTACGTTGTGGAAGCGAGACACCGCATTACACTGCACGTAGCGACGTCCCGTTTCCACACCGTAAACTGTCCTGTTTTTGAGTTCATGGTAAAGGGGCTGTATTTAAATTATACATAACATAACATAACATCACGCCTGTATTCCCCGAAGGGTTAGGCAGAGGTGCACATGTAGTACACCCACATTTCGCCAGTTATGTTTTAGGTCCCAATGTAATAGGGGGCGAGCCTATTGCCATCATCCGGGCACAAATCCAGACTCCGTGCTGCTACTGAGAATTACCTAATGGAAAAACCCAATAACACTTTGCCCGACCCGGGATTCGAACCCAGGACCTCGTGCTCAGCAGTCGCGCTTAGTGACCACTAGACCAACGAGGCAGATATTTAAATTATCTTTTACGAATTTCAAATACTTGTGTAATTTAGGATCAAGATAACTGAAATAGATAAACTTATTTAACACAAAATTTCTCATTATTAGTAACTTTAGCGCTAGTTACCATAGCTAAAGCAGATAGTGTCTAATTCACTTCACTGAGCCGCCTGCGGATCTACTTTGCGTCGTATTTGCTAAGCTTTGAGATTGCTCTAACTTAGTTCACGGAAACTAATTTGACTAACAAAAGCTTATTCTAGAAGCCCTTGTTGACTTGTTAGCCATTACTATATTTAATAGGTACCTACATTATGGATTGAGGATCATGTCTTTACAAACTTGCTGTACTAACATTTTTTTATATTAAAGCCTATTTAGGTGTCCCCCTGCTAGGCAATCATCATCATCAGCCAGAAGACGTCCACTGTTGAACAAAGGCCTCCCCCTTAGAACGCCATTATGAACGACAACTTGCCAGGTGGCCGACGATATCGTCAGAGTTGCGGACAACTGGTGGATGCTAAACAATATAATATACTAATTAAGCATAATTGGTTTTATAGAATATCATGAACGCCGCCCGGAATTATTTCAAGGGGGTGCATAAAGTGCATTTGCATTAGTAACTACATATACACTGCTATACAACTAATACAAAATGTAGAATAAATTGACTAGACGTATTGGCTTAGTCAAACACATTGAAAAGATTATGGATTGAATGGGACTAAAGGTGCATTTCAAACAAAATTAATAAAGAATAAAAAAATCTATGTATTTTCTTGCATGCCAGGGGGGTGCAAGTGCACCCCATTGCACCCCCTGCCGGTGCCCATGTAGAATAATGTCTTTAAACAGCACCTAAAGACAGTTGGTATGTCAGTGCAGAATCATGTAATGTTACGTTGTAGGTAGGTACTATGCCTACTGTAAGTGACCCGCAACCTTGTGCATATGAATAAGTTCCGTAAGCCACTTCAAGACTTTTTACACTAATGAGCGACTTTTATTCCCCTATGGTTATGTAATACCATAATATGAATCCAGTAACATAATATGTTACTAACATAACATATATACACATATATGTTACTGGATTCATATTATAGTTTGCACTTTAATAATACTGTTTTTCATTGTACCTCTTCTTACAATTAGATATCGTTTAGCACAAATAATTATTTAATTATAAGTGATAGAATTGACGAGAAGTACCTATGCTTACCATTTTAATAAGACAGCTGCAAGTTACATTCTTATTTCGTATTAGTGTAGAATAAATTATACTCTATATAACATGTTTTAACTGGTATAAGCAATATAGACTTTTGGAATCAAACAGTCAAATCAAAATTGCATTTTCATAAACATAAAACATACATGTTTTATGTTTATGAAAATTGCATTTTGTTTAGTATAAATGCATTTCTTTTGAAGCATGATTAAACAGTGAACTTTAACTTAGAACAATGTATTCTACTCCTGTACTATAAGTTATCACATGAGATCAAGGAGCTGCAATAACTCTCGCCTCGTGGTCGCGGTCCCTCAACAACGCGAAGCCCAGCTGAATGATTGCAGTCTGCACTAATATAAGGCTCTACGTCACGTTCAACAATTCCCTCCTGTTTTATAACGACGGGTTTCTATTGTGAAACTCTCCCAGGTGACAATCGCAGGTCATTTATTTAACGCTGCACCATAACTGGCAACACTCTCCACCTATTATGATGGTAATATAATAGCAACACAAACTAATAAAGTGCTGTCGGTGAGAACACGTCGTTAATCCTGTAACAACCAACATTGCGTTGAAGCACGCACATAGCGAATTAACAGAGGAACCTCATAACTAAATATTATGGACAACTATATTTTATTCTATGTAGGGTAGGTATAGCCCCCTTACCATGAACTCTCAAATTTACGATAGCTTACGATGTAAAGCGAGACATCGCTACGTGTAGTGTAACGCGGTAACGCGGCGTCTCTCTTTAACAACGTAAACTGTTCTGCTTTAAGAGTACATGCTAAGGGGGCTGGTTCGTGAATATGTTCGCGTGGTCTGCACCCATATTTAAAAGTTTTCTATCCATCGTTAAACAAGGTTTACATGCCTAATTTCCCGCCTATCTTTTGTTTATCCATTTAGCATTTGGTACGGTTGTCTTCTCGTTCTAGGTGTAATTAGAAACGACTTATAAGCGTGAGGTTCGATCGAGAGATTGTTTCTGGTAGGTAGAAATGCTAGGTAGCTTTCATACGATTTTGGCAGTAGAGTGCTAAACGATCTTGCTTTTCCATTAGGCGTCAGCAGGCGTGGTGTGGTTTTAAGTGGCTATACCTTGGTGGACCTTTTCAGTTCACAGGGAGACTCCTACATAACCACATTAGTAGAGTATCTACTCAACTCACAACCACGTCGTCTCCCAGCGGCAGGAACTGCGTAACACATTTCCCATGAGTTAAAAAAAATGTTACACGCGATTCACACAGTAGCGTGTGCTGTTAAAATTATTCGGTCCAGTGTAATCCTGAAACGGGGCAAGCAGGTCGTGTAGATTGCTGTTTATTTATTTATGATTTGATTCTCAGTATTTTGTAAGTCAGTGGGCTTTCTATTACCCTCGGGGGGTTTCGAGGTCTCTCGCTTATTGTACGGGCGCGGGCTATTCACTACTACCATACATATGTGAAATTGTGGATCTGTTGCTATGCCGAGATGAATTCTTAGTCCTTTTATTGAGCTTAGGTCACGTAAGTGGCCTGTATATTCAAAAATATAATTTTTATTTAATTTTAAAACTACATTTAGTGGCGACTATTAAAATCGTAGATATTTGTCTTTTAGATTAAACATAGATTATGTTTTAGTAGGCCACGTGGGTCAGATGTGACCCGCGGACAATAAAAATCAATTGTGTCTGCGGTATGACAGTCAAAGTGTTAAGTATATTATTACCTATAGAACCTATTGCTTCTGGCTTCTTAGCTTATACAAGCTTTCTCATTAATTTAAAATTTAAGCC
Organism: Abrostola triplasia; assembly: GCA_946251915.1. Taxonomy (NCBI): domain Eukaryota; kingdom Metazoa; phylum Arthropoda; class Insecta; order Lepidoptera; family Noctuidae; genus Abrostola; species Abrostola triplasia. Next base: position 9,318,204 of record OX276433.1, read on the forward strand.
TAGCATGGCAACGTGCAAAAATTATACAAAAAGTCATGAGAATTATTACGTTACGCTATATCCTAGACAGGCTGCATAGAGTCACTGTAAATTCAAAGCACGTACAAATTAACGGTGAACTCAATTAAGGCAATTCACCAAAACTTCAGAGCCAACACTTTGCAATACAATTTTAATCCACAAACACGCTAGCGCCAATGTTTGGCCAAAGAGGATTTGATGTTACTAGAAGTAATTTAAAATTTTCGTAAAGTGAGCTAGCTTGTCTAGACTTTGTAAATGTAATTAATGACTATTGTATCTTAATCTGGCTTTCACTAGAATTAACGATATAAGTTTTAAATACTCTATATATCCATATAATATTATACATATAGATATAGAATGCTTGGTATCACACTAATATTATAAAGGCGAAAGTTTGTGAGTGTGTTTGTATGTTTGTTGCCTCTTCACGCTCAAAGGACTAGACGGATTTTGATGAAATTTCATATGTAGGTAGCTGACACCTTATATTAACACATAGGCTACTTTATATACTGAAAAAATGCAGCGGGTAACACCGCGGGGCGCAGCTAGTATTTTATACGTCAGAATGTCAACAAATATACATTATGTGGGTACCAAAAAGTTGAAAATATACTCAATATGTTTGACTTCAACATGTAGAGCTTATGCGTTTGCAAAGTAAAGTTTAGATACATGTTTTACTGAAGTAAAGATCGCTTTGATGTCATGATCACAGGCTAATTAAATCTCCGTCAATGTCCCTATTAACCATTGCCGTTTAATACAAGGAGCCAAGAGATATCATCGTGACGTTGGCAGCTTTAGGACCTACCTATGTCAACAGATTAGTACCGTTTGAACTTCAACTTGTCTTCATAGTAAATAGAAAAGCCAATCAACTTCTATGGGAGTGGTCCAGGATGCGCCTGATGAACAGGAATATAAATATTGTGTCACTCAGGAAGGCTCTTTTGATATCGCCATCTTAGCTTAAAGTCTCTATTAATAATGCGTTGTAATAAAGGAACTTTAGAGTGCTCTAAAAATGGAACGGAATATGAAGTTCTTTAGTTCGATTGATTAGTTGATGAATTTAACCCTTTAACCGCGCGTGTCGCATATATGCGACAAATATTTCCGTGTCCCTACCGCGCGTGTCGTATTTCTGCGACAGAGAACATGCATGATTTTTTCGTTCTATTTTCGTCCTATTAATTGCGTGGTACAACTAAAACTATTATTAAATAGAGCTATTATTTACAACAATTACTTAAAATTATGTGTCATAACTCTAAGCATTCAAAAAACTTAAACAAAAATAAGTAATTGGCAGCTTGAAATTTTCTTCGGCGTCTATCGCGCGCGTCGCATAAATATGACCATAGGGATGGGATACAATGCAATGCGCATTTTAAAAACGAAATAACAAACAGTTAAATAATCAGGTATAATGCATCATTCAGCATAAAATAAACGGTGTCATCCTTATCCTTATCCTTATCCTTATCCTTATCCTTACATATTATAAAACAAAGTCACTCGCCGCTGTCTGTCTGTCCCTATATATGCTTTAATCTTTAAAACTACGCCACGGATTTCGATGCGGTTTTTTTTAATAGATAGAGTGGTTCAAAAGGAAGGTTTATGTCTATAATACATGCATAATATAGTAGTGAAACACTGATAATTTTAGAGTTTTCTAATGTGATGTCGAAAATAACAACGCTTACATTGCAAACGCTGGCTAAACCCTACGAGATATATCAAAACAATGTACTACAGTATTGTACACCATAAAAATGCCTACAAAAAAGTCCGCGAGGGCATATGTCTATCTCTTAGGAATAACCCACAATAACCATTTTTTATCTTTTACTTTTTACGAGAAATAATGACTTATTTACGAAGCGATTTTGAGCAATACAGCATAAATCCTTATCGAATTAAGTACATTCAATATATTGTCCATTAAATATAGATCAAAATTACCCTTTACAGCAAGTAATTTAAATAAATAGTTTCGAAGATATTACAGATAAAAGGCAGGGACATAGCGGTTGCGGCGGTAACGGCCGGCGTGGCGGCGCATTCTATAGCACTTTAAGACAAAACCAATAGTTACAATATGCAGATTCGTTACAGATGAACCTCTGAAGTAGAAATCATCACGCTATATCCATAAGGAGCTGAGCAGTAAATCATAACATGTATAGAAACATCTATTTTAAAATTTACGTCAAGTATCATGGCGTGGCGGTTAAGCGATCGCCCTGCGTTTTATATGTATAGAGATCGATCTTTGCCAAAGGATTTTCTTTTTGCATAGGCTTTAATTTCTTTTTGGATGTTTTCGAACTTAAATATTAATAAAAAGACAATTATAACATATTTTTAACATAATATTATTCCAAACTATTTACAGTTAATTAATTTTTAATTTTTTTCTACTTTAATAAGTTTGTAACTTCACCATTGTAAATACGAGGGTCAAACTGAAAGTTCTTAGAAAATCAAAAACTGATTACATTAGCCAGTTATTAGTTTTATTATATCTTTTCAAAATATTGTCCATTCACGTCAATACACCGCTGCATGCGATGGAACCACTGGGAAAAGCACTTTGCCCACTCGTCTTTAGGGTTCTCTTCAATGGCATCGCGATACGCAGCCACCGCTTCTTCAGCATTCATAAACCGCTTTCCTTTAAGTTTTTCTTTAATTTTTGGAAATAAATAAAAATCACAAGGGGCGAGGTCGGGGCTATACGGCGGGTGACCCAGTAATTCAACGTTTGATGTCGCCAAATAGTCGATCGTTCGCTTAGCGGTGTGCGACGAGGCGTTGTCGTGGTGAAGGAGGATCCTACTGCGAGGTCGTTTCTCTCGAACTTTTTCCAAGACAAGTGGCAAACAATTGGTAGTGTACCATTCTGCAGAAACTGTTTTTTGATCCTCTAACACAATTGTTGCGAAATGACCTATCCTTCCAAAGAACGAGGCCACCATTTTTTTTCCCGCACTTCGATCTCTCTTCACTTTAGTTGGCAACCTCTCGAAAGGAAACACCCACTGAGCAGATTGTCTTTTGGTTTCAGGATCATAACAGTAAATCCAGCTTTCGTCACCTGTTAGTATGTCGAACACAGCATTTGAGTCACCTCCGTAAAATCTTTCAATCATTTTACGGCACCAATCCACACGATGGAGTTTTTGAGCCTCAGTCAAATTATGAGGTATCCACCGGGCGCAAAGCTTCCTGACTGCTAAATGTTCGTGGAGGATTTTGTGCACTTGACTCATACCGATGCCTAAGCTTGTCCGAATCTGCTGATAGGTCACTCTTTTGTCAGTCTCTATCATACGCCGCACAACACAGATGTTATCTTCAGTCGTCGCCTTAGAAGGCCGTCCCTTACGTAAATCATCAGTGAGATTAGTGCGACCACGTTTAAACTCATTAAACCAGTTGTAAACTGTCGCACGAGATGGGGCTTCATCGTGAAAGGCCAATCGTAGTCTATCATAACTTTCTTGTTGACTTAAATGACATCGAAAGTCATAAAAAATCATTGCACGAAAATTTTCTCGTGTTAAATTCATGTTGACGTGACACAGACAATTTTCAATTTGCCGCCAAATCGTAAAACAAATGACAAATTAATGAAATATATACTCAGTAATATTGGCAAAGAGTTCTATTTTCAAATTTTAGAATTATTTTTTTATTATATTGTTTATAAGTGGCCAGTTCTAAGAACTTTCAGTTTGACCCTCGTATGTATAGAATGTTGTTTGTTTTACTTTAACCACAGAATAGTTAATAACAATATTCAGTAATATTTTCTATTTTAGCTTTTCCATCAAAATGTTAGATTTCTTATTTTTTTTATTTTACATCGAAGTTATTTCATCTGCCGAATTTGGGTTACACCTTTGATTCATCAATACCGTAGAAATATGGAAAACGCTGGAGAAACAATTTACCATTTAGGCGCTGTCTACCAACAATCATTCACACAGACCACTTTGAAACACTTATTACTTAGTATCAGCATTCTTGCATAAGGTTAAGAAACAAATAATCGGGGCAAAATTGTCTTTCAGAATTACTCTCTCTCTCTCTCTTAGGTGGCAAATTAGCGCTCACCATACTCAATATACACATCAATTTGAAGCAACAAAACGTCTGTTCTTGGAGAGTTACGCTATAGTTTTAAGAGACATTTACTGAAATGTAATCCTAAATTAAGAATGTACAATAGTTTTAGACAGAACTCAGCAGGAACAACCACCATGTAATGGATCGAGTCACATTCCTGTTCTTCGGTGACTATAGATAAATATTTTCGTACTTAAATGCTCCGTAAAAACTTTACTTATATATTGCACTTTATACACTGGATATACATAAATATTAATAAATGGTAATATTTAGACGGAGTATACAGAATTCTTCTCATTACTTCACGTTCCTGGAAAAGTTGGTTAAGATGTGATGTGATAGTGTTATTCCCGCATTCGACAACATAAATATTTATTCACTGGAACATATTCAAACGACATAAAATTTTGAAGTTTTTTTTGTTTATATGTTTTAACTCTCTAGCAGAAAGTGTACTGTAGACACCCATCGTTAAGTTAAAGGTCTGTGATCCACCTCAAAGTTACCGTTTTGTAGAGAAACATCATAGATGCAGAAATTATAACAAATTGTAGCGGTGGCCATACTCATACCATACTATCACGCCTTTATTGTACTGTTACTTACGCCAATTAAATTTTCATTAACCAGGCACAAATTCAAAGTCGGTACAGCTACTGAGAATTAGTTGAAAAACCCATAACACTTTGTCCGACCTGGTAGACGAACACACGGCTCAGTAGTCGCATTTTACGAACACTAGACCAATAAGGCAGTCAAATTCTAAATTCCACACAATTATCAAAGTATTTTTGTTGCTAGGAAAATCCTCCTGGACTTCCTCCACACTGAGCGGACGGAGTGCTATGCCGGTCTCTTACCAGCTAAAACCTCAGGGTATCCTTCTAACTACATGTATGCTACATGTACACACGTACACGTCTTTTGAAACAAATTTTGACTCGCCTCTTCACGATTGGTCCCGCTCACCACGTACGGCCTACGTGCCTTACGACCCTTCTTAAAAGGCGCACGTGAAACGCCAGCCCGCACCGCCTTTTCTATTTGGGCAACGAACTGCCCAAGTTCGTCGCCCACAGGCCCAACATATGGGTGACGGACATGAGCAGTTCGTTTAAATGTCTGCTACAATCAATTCCAATATAACCGTTTGGCGCATTTTGACGTACAAACTATCATCGCTCACGTCATAGCTCACGCAGGGGTAGACTTAATTATTAAGGAATAGAAACCAGCTGATTTTTACTCGGATAACTATATGATATGTATGACTGTCGTGGTGGCCAAGTGATATGTTAACATACCTGATTTGTATGCACAAGGTTGCAGGTTCAAACCCGGGCAAGTATCAATGTGACTTTTTCAATGTTATAAATACTTTCTTAGATATTCTACACCACTGACTAACGGTGACGGAAAATATCGTAAGGAAACCTGGATTTAGTAATCTGAAATCGCCAACCCGCAATGAGCTAGCGTGGTGATCAATGCTTAATCCCTTTCTACGAGAAGAGGCCTCTGTCCTGCAGTAGGACAGTTATAGGCTGCTATTATTATTTAACTGTATAATGCTCGCTTCCGAGTTACCAGTTCACAATCTCTTTATATGTTGTCTGCTGAGGACAAAACTACGAACGTAGTTTAGAGAAACGCATGCCATCAATATAGTACATAGATACAGTAAAACAAAGGTACATTCAAAATTTTATATGTACATTCCTTATAAGCAAACCAATCATGTCAATAACTTTCCTGTAAGTCACTCAATATTCACCGATCATACCCACGAAATCGGTTAAGCAAGTAAACTAGCCCCATCTTAATTTAAAAATACCTTTATCATTAAAATACTATGTACATTCCTTTCGATAAGTAATTTATAGTGTTTTTCACTTGCTTACAATATCAGATTATAGTCTCCTGGTGTATTTATCTGAAATTTACGCGGACGAAGTCGCGGGCAACAGCTAGTACCAAATAAAGTTAAATTTAACATATTGCCTTGTGTTATTAATTCTTTTCCTTATTATTCATAAGAAAAATATCCCTCACGATCTTTGTATAATGCCAACATTTGACGTTAGTTCCCATCCCTTGACTCCTATGCTTGCAACATATTTCTCTAGTTAGTCTAGCGCGGCTGTCACATTAATACGACCACTGCCTACGTCACAAGCGGATCAAACGAATGGAAAGTTCCATTAATGTTGTTTGTTGGTATTTGTGCATTGTCGATAAAATAGTCACATTTCAATTTTCAACAATGACGACTACTGAGGAATTATTAAGAATATTAGAAGGTGACGACGACGAGTGTGACGACGAATTGGAATTATCCGATTCGATAGAATTTAGAAGTGATGGAGAGGTAAGTACCTATTTCAATTTCTTCTTAGGTTATTTGCACATTATTCAGTAGGTATAGGTATAAATAAGACTTTCGTTGGGTTTAGGTAACTCCTTGATGAATCGAAATAGTATTTTAAATATTGTGATGTAATTCTGTTATTACCTATATTACCTACTTAACTACCTACATATCCTATTGATTGTTCAAATTTGGAACCGTGTTGTATGTTGTCCTTACCATTATTAAGGTACTGTGACAGTACCTACCAAGCCGGACAGGCACTCGCACTCGCGTTTGTCTCTTTTTCTCTCTCTCTCTCTCTCTTTCATAAATCATAAAAAGTACCTAGTCGATTAATAAGAGATTATTGTGATGTAAACAATTCGAATTTAGTAAGGTTAAACAATTAGTAACTGTTAAAAACATTTACTTATTAGCTTAAAGATGAACGATTGTGATACGAAGAAAGTGATTAGGGTGGTTAATTTAAAGGTCCTACAAACAGGCGCGACACGCGACACAAAAACATGAGCGGTTTCTTTGTGTCGCGCCTGTTTGTAGAAGCCATAAGGCTGATTTAAAATAAAAACATAAAAAATTCTTTGACTTTTTTTTATCGATACAACGATTGCCCCTCCTTATTTATTGTAGGTATTATTTTGTCGATTTGTAGCCTCGCGCTAGGGGCACGACAATTGATATTTAGCCAAGCGGTTAAAGGGTTAAGTCGAATTTTTTATCATAACATAACATAACATTACGCCTGTATTCCCCGAAGGGGTAGGCAGAGGTGCGCATACTGTACACCCACATTTCGCCAGTTATGTTTTTAGGTCCCAATGTAATAGGGGGCGAGCCTATTGCCATCAACCGGGCACAAATCCAGACTCCGTGCTGCTACTGAGAATTATCTAACGAAAAAACCCAGTAACACTTTGCCCGACCCGGGATTCGAACCCAGGGCCTCGTGCTCAGCAGTCGCGCTTAGCAACCACTAGACCAACGAGGCAGTCAATTTTATATCAATTTAAAAAAAAGCAATTCTTCACCTAAGTAAATAAAACTTTACAAGTTAAATAAACCAATTCCGCTCCATAAGACTATAAAAATTTTGAACCATAAAAGAAAAGGATATTTGAAACTCTGAAACGTGGAATAAAAATAATATACATTTTCCTCTGACGTGAAATTTGTTTTTGATAAGTGTATAGAAAAGGGATGAATGGTTCTTTTTATTGGTACACACAAAAAATATGCAAATACAACCCTATTGAGTTGGTACCGAGAACTTTATACATACAGCGATACAGATATTCAACACAATAGATTTGGAACGGCTGGCTGTATATTCAAAAGGTATTTGTATACACTGTTACAATAACATTCGCGCTAAAAAAATATGGTTAATTTAAAATTATGTGGCGTGCTACGTGCAGGTGTCTGTGTCCAGTGGACGGAGGCAGGCTGATGATGAAAAAATTAAAAAAAAGTACACAATTAGGAAATACTTACGTGTAGTTTGATGTGATTAAACATCAAGGTATCTATGTTATCGAGCGCTACAGTGTACTTACGAAAAAATTTAAACACTGGAAGTCGTGGTGACCTAGTGGTTAAAAGGCCTTTGCCCTGCAGTGGGACTGTTATAGGCTGTTATTATTATTTACTTTAAATAGCGATGCTGATAGTTCCTATGTAGCATCAATTAAATTAGAATACAGTAAATGTAAACCTTATAATTACTCAATTAATCCTTAGAATTAATCAATTAATTACTTTCACATAATGAGGCTCAGTCGACACTCGACACCTCTATTATTCCACCCATACATACCATTCTATATACAGATTAATGCAACACTTGGGACCTACATACTAATATTATTTTGCCGTATTTAAAAAAAAAACATCGCCCTACACTAGGATTTTTTCCCGTGTCGTGGGTAAATTTCACAAACATGAAATATCACATACACAAACACCTGACTTGGGACAAAAATCTGTGGTTTGGACTAAGTTTTTTGCCCCGTGCGGGAATCGAACCCGCAACTTAGAGCAGCAGTCTAATCGCTTAGCCACTGCACGAATCAGGTCGTCTGTTATGTATGTATTGTGTACAAAGTCTCCAAATCCTTTAGGAAACTATTGAAGCGCACAAATCAGCGTGAAGATGTAATTTAACATCGTCTGGTGCTCAGTACACATAATTCAATTCGTTTGCTGAATCGATCAGCAACAGGAAATATTCACTTCCTACGTCTGCCTCTTCTAAGTCTGTGATTTGACGAATACATGTACTACATGTATTGGAACCTAAAAAATAATTTAAAAATGTTTAATAAATATACTGAAGCTGGTTCTGTAGGACATCGTTTTGCACAATTTATATACACGCACCTTTATGATTAGGCAGATAGGTCTCAACTAAGACTATTCGAACTCTACATAATATAATATACCGAAATACCTATATATTATTTTGGTTGCACCATAGATCGGGGATTGTATATAACTTAATTGTAATTAACAACATGAAAAGGGAGATTCCAATATTTTTGTCTTGAGGAAACTGGGTAGATGGTCACGGATGCGGGGATACCTACGTAGAAAATACGTCTCGCAAACGCAAAAAAAACATCTAGCATCCTTCCAAAAATAAAATAAGAAAGACTTATTCGTCCTAATGTCCTGAAAACCCTTTGCCATATAAAATGGCCTTACAAGCAGAATAGTAATGGTCAATCTTCATCAGTGACGTGTGCCAACGATGGAGCAGCGGTAATGAATCCGCTTCCATTGATTAATCATGCTAAGTAGTCGTCCAAACCACAGAACATCGATACGATACTACGTGATCAGTCCTTTGTGGGGCCACTAAAATAACGATCGATACAATTTTATTCTATTTATTTTAGGAAAACTTACAACTAAACAGATCACTAGTAATAGTTTAAACAAAATATGGCCAATTACAAGTATCCACGTGAAATAAATTATTATTTCAATTATCGCTTTATCATCACTTTTCAAAATGTAAAAAATGGTTCTTTATACATACATAAAGTCACGCCTGTTTACCCAAGGGGTAAGCAGTGACCACGGATTTCGATGTTGCTGCGATCCTGGTATACTTCTTTCGCCTCATACACACGCATCACAATCCACTACACGCTCGTCGGTTCTTTATACGAACTTATTAAAGCTGTCCAAGTATCGTGTATTTGTTATGTTGTTAGTTGCCTTTAATATATTATATCCAGAGAAGCTGCAAAAAACTTTATAGTAACATTTTTGTCCATGAATATTATTACCTTATTACATACAAAATGTTGTGTCTACATTGTGAATATATCACTGCCAGTAAAAGGAAATGTAAGACATTTGCCATGTTGTATGACTCGAGTAGATGCACCTGTGTTCCATACATAATATATCTTGTGTAATTAGGTAGTGTTTGCTGAAACTGGAGATCGTGACTGAAATTCGGTCAGAAGGACATTATAATGATGCACTTAAAATCACATTAACTTACTTAATGTACAAAGGTTTGATATTTCCCTGCATGGTTTGGTTTGGTTTACTTTGCCATTTTCCGCACTTAACCGCTTAAATGGATTTCTTTCTTCTATTCCAACCATCCCAGATCATCCTAGAAAGCGAGCAGCCTCCGGTAGTGATGCTGGACCTTGGAGAATCCGAGCTTTTTTCGAGAGATTTCCGTACATAATAAATACCTCAATACATAGTTCTTAGATATGACATTTGATGTTCTTCTTTCACTCATCATTCCTCTTCCTTCATATAAATACTGTTTCACATAAATTGTAGCAAAATATATTTCGGATATTGTTAAACAAGTTAATTGGCATGCTTTTGAATAGGCAGTCGCATTTGTAACCACGAATACCTCAACTAAAACTTAAAAGTTTAGTCAATAGGTATCGTAATTTATAAATTAAGTCCCAGACATTCGCTAAGGGAAAAGTTTAAAGAGATTGGTATTATGACTGTCCCATCACATTATACGAGGGTCAAACTGAAAGTTCTTAGAAAATCAAAAACTGATTACATTAGCCAGTTATTAGTTTTATTATATCTTTTCAAAATATTGTCCATTCACGTCAATACACCGCTGCATGCGATGGAACCACTGGGAAAAGCACTTTGCCCACTCGTCTTTAGGGTTCTCTTCAATGGCATCGCGATACGCAGCCACCGCTTCTTCAGCATTCATAAACCGCTTTCCTTTAAGTTTTTCTTTAATTTTTGGAAATAAATAAAAATCACAAGGGGCGAGGTCGGGGCTATACGGCGGGTGACCCAGTAATTCAACGTTTGATGTCGCCAAATAGTCGATCGTTCGCTTAGCGGTGTGCGACGAGGCGTTGTCGTGGTGAAGGAGGATCCTACTGCGAGGTCGTTTCTCTCGAACTTTTTCCAAGACAAGTGGCAAACAATTGGTAGTGTACCATTCTGCAGAAACTGTTTTTTGATCCTCTAACACAATTGTTGCGAAATGACCTATCCTTCCAAAGAACGAGGCCACCATTTTTTTTCCCGCACTTCGATCTCTCTTCACTTTAGTTGGCAACCTCTCGAAAGGAAACACCCACTGAGCAGATCGTCTTTTGGTTTCAGGATCATAACAGTAAATCCAGCTTTCGTCACCTGTTAGTATGTCGAACACAGCATTTGAGTCACCTCCGTTAAATCTTTCAATCATTTTACGGCACCAATCCACACGATGGAGTTTTTGAGCCTCAGTCAAATTATGAGGTATCCACCGGGCGCAAAGCTTCCTGACTGCTAAATGTTCGTGGAGGATTTTGTGCACTTGACTCATACCGATGCCTAAGCTTGTCCGAATCTGCTGATAGGTCACTCTTTTGTCAGTCTCTATCATACGCCGCACAACACAGATGTTATCTTCAGTCGTCGCCGTAGAAGGCCATCCCTCACGTAAATCATCAGTGAGATTAGTGCGACCACGTTTAAACTCATTAAACCAGTTGTAAACTGTCGCACGAGATGGGGCTTCATCGTGAAAGGCCAATCGTAGTCTATCATAACTTTCTTGTTGACTTAAATGACATCGAAAGTCATAAAAAATCATTGCACGAAAATTTTCTCGTGTTAAATTCATGTTGACGTGACACAGACAATTTTCAATTTGCCGCCAAATCGTAAAACAAATGACAAATTAATGAAATATATACTCAGTAATATTGGCAAAGAGTTCTATTTTCAAATTTAAGAATTATTTTTTTATTATATTGTTTATAAGTGGCCAGTTCTAAGAACTTTCAGTTTGACCCTCGTATTTACGAGAACTTGCTTTATGCTCATAAAAATATTAATCTTTTTATTAGAAACAGTGATGTTCACAACATTAACACTAGAAATAAACACAAATTTGTTGTACCAGCCACTAGGCTTCAGAAAATTAGTAACTCATTCAAATGTCAATGCATACGTTTTTATAACAAGATTCCAAACGACATTCAAAACCTGAGTTTAAACAAATTTAAGTCGTTTATCAAGCACAAACTATGTAGAAAAGGTTACTATAAAGTGTCTGACTATATGCTAGATAAAAATGCTTGGGCTTAAGCCTCTTCTTGTATTGTTTAATTTTGACATTTAATTTGTTTACCCTTTTTTACATATTTGACGCAAAACTGACATTGTTTGATCTTTTGATCCATTTTGTTTTGTTTTTTTATATTTTTACAAACTGACATAATGTATTTTTTTTTTTTCTTTATTCTTATTATTATTGTTATATTAATGTACGATGTAGGATTTTCCTTCTTAGATAGTTTCTTGTCTGGCGGTTTGAGTATCTTATACAGCCTACCCAAATGTCCTGCAGATGGTACGAGACGGGGCGTCTGTCAGGACAGGTTGACTCAAATCTGCTTTGGTTCTTTCTTTAAAAGACCATCACAGACGTCCTACATTGTACATGTCGTGTTTTTGTAAATGTGAGCATTGCGTAGGTTTTTTTTTCCTTCCTTTTTTTTTATTCCTATGCGTGTCTGACGGTTTGAGTATTTTATGCGGCCTACCCAAATGTCCTTCAGATGGTACGAGACGGGGCGTCTGTAAGGACAGGTCGACTCAAACTCGCCGTGGTTCTTTCCTAAAAAGACCACTTCCCAGACCACCTACACTGTTCTCGCATAAAATATTGAGCTTGTCTGGACTTTAAAAGAGACCTTGACCCCTGAGTTTGTTTCGGTATTTCTTCTCAGAGGTAGTCGGTTAGGAAATGCCGATGCCATCTAGTTTTAAAAAAAAATGACGTGTAAAAGTGTTTTTTTTAAACCTATTTACAGAAATAAAATCATTTATCATTAATTCATAATGAAGTTAGATTTCATGGTAAAACGAGGCTCGATTAGTCAGTAGAGTTGTATGTTCAATAAAGTAACTAGCTTGTTATTTGTTATGAACTAAATCTAACCCTACAATATTCTAGAATAATCCAAATAAAAGACTTTCAAGGATATGTTCTCTGCAGTCATTATTTATTTCTGTTTCCAGCTCATGGTTACGGGTGTAGTTGCCATTTTATTTAATGCACGAAAGCAATGCTTGTTAAAGATTCACGGGTGATATTTCAGAAAGTTTTAGTTTTATGAGTTTCATAGTAACTGTAACTGTTTTTTGTCCCTTACAAATAAAATAAAATAAAATAAAATAGCTTTATTTTATCAATGACGTACGTATGACGTGATACCTAGATACAATACTTCAATTAGAGAAGATTAGCGAGGATTACGAGCCAGAAAACGTGAATAAGTTAAAGTTACTACTGAATGGATTTTAATAAAATTTCATATGGAGTTAGCTGACGCCCTGGATTAACACACTTTTTATCCCGAAAAAATGGAGCGGGTAACACCGCGGGACGCAGTATTATAAATGTGAAAGTTACTTTGTCTGTCTGTTACGTCTTAACGACTAAACCGGACGGATTTTGATTAAATATGGCATATTCTATATTTAGTAGTTTAAGACCCGAGAAAGGTCATAGGCTACTTAACGCGAGCGTAGCCGCGGGGCGCGGGCAAAAGCTAGTAGTAACTAAGTGGTATAACATTTGCAATAAGATATTATGTAGGTAAATTAGACGCCATTAAAATACCTTTTGAAAACAGCCCCAAGTTCGTGACAATATAACATTATCTAACATACAATGTATTTTATATTGTATGTACGAATATCGCCTATTTCAGGGCCCAACCCACACTGATTAAGACACCACATGTTAACGTATCTGTTAAGACCATGAATACATGCCATTCTATTGTATTGTAGTGACCGCGCCTGCGTCATTATGAGGAGTTAGTTATATCTGTATCATAAGCTCTAGGTGTGTAGAGCAATAATAATTGCAGGTTTATAGGTAACTACATATTGACGATTCATAATTTGCACCTATAATTGGATTACATGATGTGGGGACTTAAGTTACAATAGCTGACGCGACAAAATGTATAGTCGCCAAGCGGGACTACGGCGTACAGGACCGCCAGTCCCTTACAAACAGTGGTGTCGCAAACATGTCTATAAATTGAAAGATCTGGTAAATCGTGTTGCGTGTTAAATTGGAACAATATACGAGGGTCAAACTGAAAGTTCTTAGAAAATCAAAAACTGATTACATTAGCCAGTTATTAGTTTTATTATATCTTTTCAAAATATTGTCCATTCACGTCAATACACCGCTGCATGCGATGGAACCACTGGGAAAAGCACTTTGCCCACTCGTCTTTAGGGTTCTCTTCAATGGCATCGCGATACGCAGCCACCGCTTCTTCAGCATTCATAAACCGCTTTCCTTTAAGTTTTTCTTTAATTTTTGGAAATAAATAAAAATCACAAGGGGCGAGGTCGGGGCTATACGGCGGGTGACCCAGTAATTCAACGTTTGATGTCGCCAAATAGTCGATCGTTCGCTTAGCGGTGTGCGACGAGGCGTTGTCGTGGTGAAGGAGGATCCTACTGCGAGGTCGTTTCTCTCGAACTTTTTCCAAGACAAGTGGCAAACAATTGGTAGTGTACCATTCTGCAGAAACTGTTTTTTGATCCTCTAACACAATTGTTGCGAAATGACCTATCCTTCCAAAGAACGAGGCCACCATTTTTTTTCCCGCACTTCGATCTCTCTTCACTTTAGTTGGCAACCTCTCGAAAGGAAACACCCACTGAGCAGATTGTCTTTTGGTTTCAGGATCATAACAGTAAATCCAGCTTTCGTCACCTGTTAGTATGTCGAACACAGCATTTGAGTCACCTCCGTTAAATCTTTCAATCATTTTACGGCACCAATCCACACGATGGAGTTTTTGAGCCTCAGTCAAATTATGAGGTATCCACCGGGCGCAAAGCTTCCTGACTGCTAAATGTTCGTGGAGGATTTTGTGCACTTGACTCATACCGATGCCTAAGCTTGTCCGAATCTGCTGATAGGTCACTCTTTTGTCAGTCTCTATCATACGCCGCATAACACAGATGTTATCTTCAGTCGTCGCCGTAGAAGGCCGTCCCTTACGTAAATCATCAGTGAGATTAGTGCGACCACGTTTAAACTCATTAAACCAGTTGTAAACTGTCGCACGAGATGGGGCTTCATCGTGAAAGGCCAATCGTTGTCTATCATAACTTTCTTGTTGACTTAAATGACATCGAAAGTCATAAAAAATCATTGCACGAAAATTTTCTCGTGTTAAATTCATGTTGACGTGACACAGACAATTTTCAATTTGCCGCCAAATCGTAAAACAAATGACAAATTAATGAAATATATACTCAGTAATATTGGCAAAGAGTTCTATTTTCAAATTTTAGAATTATTTTTTTATTATATTGTTTATAAGTGGCCAGTTCTAAGAACTTTCAGTTTGACCCTCGTATGTGAGCTAAATTAATAAACCACTATGTAACTTCTATGCAGTGACTTTCAATTATTCTCCCTACACAAGGCTACACCGTACTTACTAAATACGACACCACGAGGGACCCAACAATTGGTGACCCCGACGTGATATGAACACGCAACCTTCTGAATGATTTAATTATTATGAATTATTAGCAGTTCTTGTTACCGCGTTAAGGGTTCAATTAATATTCAGATTTGCCCCATTACCATGAACTCAGCAGGACAGTTTGCGTTGTGGAAGCGAGCGAGACACCGCATTACTCTGGACGTAGCGGCGTCTCGCTTCTACAACGTAAACTGTCCTGCTTTAACAGTTCATGGTAAGGGGGTGGTAAGACGGGTACAAAAAAGGTACCTTCATTTATACGAATAACTGATTTAATTATATTGCATAGCGTATTTATAAGTTTCATCTTACATACATACATAAAGTCACGCCTGTTTCCCTGAGGGGTAGGCAGAGACCACGGATCTTATAAGTATTTTTTTAAGTTTACAATATTATAATTTATTTCGAACTTGTCTGTCGCTCTGAAGGAGCTCTGAAGGAGCTCTTACTGCTAACCGGTCCTTTGGCAAAACCTAATAAAAGGCCTCCAGACAGGTTTTAAGTTTACAAATATATATAGGTATATATACTAGCTGCGCCCCGTGGTGATACCCGCTACATTTTTTCGAAATACAAAGTAGCCTATATGTTAATCCAAGGTGTCAGCTACCTCCATATGAAATTTCATTAAATTCCATTGAGTAGTTTTTAAGGATTGGTCCTGTTACCTGTCAAATTCATATTTTTGCGCAACGCATCATAAATTAATATAAATGACAACTTAGTCGTAAGCAAAAAAATTATACTACATACTTAGGTATGAACAAATCTAACAATTTATTTTTATAACATCCCTAGAATTTAATTTAAACTTATTTTTAGAAATAATACGTGAGCATCCCTGTTAAGATATGAAATCATTTTAAAAGAAACTCTAAAGGAAATTGAGGAAATTGGCTTAACAGGAAAAATAAATTGTGAGCGTAAAATGGTAGAGTAGTTCCCCGACTTCGTAGTTTAAAAATAAAAGAAAATATTAAAAACAGGATGCTGCTATCCTGTTTTTAATTTTTCCTCTAATTTTTAATATTTTCTCATTTTAAGTTTGTATTTTTATATTAAAAGAGAACACTTTTTAGATGTCTGTTAGTTATAAGTATAATAGTATTATAACATTATATTCCGGGTAATATTATTATATCGCTTATACATTGTTTTTAGGGCTTTCTTTCCCCGCTTAACTTAAATTTTCTCTTGCGCCCTATACAAAGTATTACTAAGTTTTTCCATTAGGTAATTCTCAGTAGCAGCACGGAGTCTGGATTTGTGCCCGGTTGATGGCTATAGGCTCGCCCCCTATTACATTGGGACCTAGAACAAAACTGGCAAAATGTGGGTGTACTGTATGTGCAATTGTGCACCTCTGCCTACCGCTTCGGGGAATACAGGCGTGACGTTATGCCCTATATCTATACAAAACATAAATATATCAAAGTACTGAAACCTTTTACCATTGTATTAACGTTGGTTACTCACGCTATATAGGAAGAATCTTTTTATTTACGACGTCACACACAAAGAAATGTATCCTGGATTAGCGCAAAGGATTTGTCATCTCGGGAAACAAAGGAACACGCAGGCGGAGCCGCGGGCGTTTCTATTCTTACCTAAGATAATGCACAATGGGCGTTCTTGAGGCTTCGTAGGCGGTATCGCACCCAACGATCTCTTTCAGGCCTTTTGACGGACATGTGACAGTTGTAATACTTATCTTTATATAAAGAATGAAAAAGATAAAGGAAATTATCATCCTTTCTTTTACTTTCAGTCTTAGTAATTACAGCAGATATTTCTTCATTTTGAAGTCTCCGGGCAGTTCATCTAGATACATATAGATACACAATCATTGTGTGTAGATATATGCTGGAGCTTTGCCAATGTGGGTGTGTCTGCAAGGGTTTTTTTTTTTAACTTTAGAAAAATATATGTAGGTTATTTAACCTTAACCGCTTCGGCGAACCTGCAAATGTAATCTCACTTTTCCTAAAACTCATAGATGTTTCCGTAAACAACTCCAATATTAACCTTTAGACACGAATAAACATTTTTCATAGCAGATAGACAGGTTTCCGAGAACTTTTTCCCCAACGGTCGTGGGGGGTTGACCCAATTAAGGTGTCGCTCCCCATGGACGCGCGCCCGCCTGTGGCACTGTGGAGTATACATGAGGCGGTTCACTCGCATCCACGGGTTAAATGTTACTGTCATATCCGAGAGTGTAGTTGATGACGATACACATGGAATTTGCGGTCGAACTTTAGCGAAATTACCCTAAGCTTATCTGGCATCGGTATATCAGGCGGTAAATACGCCACGGTGAGCGGAATGTCGGTCATGCAAGATTTGGTAGGTGATCGCGATAGTGTGTTGTTTCGTCTTGATAATATAATGATTGTTGAAACTCATAATTTATATTGTATATTGTTGATGACGTGTGATGGGTATGCAATTATTTAATTGATTGAAGCTGGTTATTAAATACGATGCCTTAAACATTACATGAACATAAAAAAACTAGATTCGATTCTTATGATTGCTACAAAACTATTTATACTTTTAGACCATATAACCTTTGCTAGATAAGAATTCTTAAAATATAGGCGTCGCCCCTATCACTTCTTGCTTATCACTCTGGAGGGCAAAATTACACAATCAAGAATTGAACCGTACCAACACAAATCAATGGAATTCCATCAAACTTGTCACAAAGGTATAAGGCACATTCTACAATATCCTGGCCCATCACTTATCCCGGAAAACCAAGAAATTTTCACCCGAACGGATCCCTGGGCAGAGCTATTTTTCAATATTCTCTTTCAATTGGAATTTCCTACCTTTGCTGTCAAACTATTTACGGAAGTATCGCTAACGACATTTAATCGGAATCGTTTAATAAACAAAGAACTATATCCGCAAGGTAGGTAATTAAAATTGATCTCATAGGGAAGAGTGGTATCCAGTATAAAATTGCGACTAAGGGAAATTCCAGAAGATGGGCAGCAGCGTCTTTGTAACTTCACTAAGACTGTGATCCCCAAGCCGCTTGCCAAGCGTGGGAATAATGGCACTCTGGCCTCTGTTCAACAGTGGACGTGTTCCGTCTGATGATGATGACGGAAGATTGGGTATCACTGGCTACGAGTAATAACTTGAAACTCAACCGCACCGGACGCGCCTCGCATGATACTATCCATAGTTTTATGCACATCATCTGATAGTGAGCTTCATCGTTATGTTACCCTACGAGCGAAGTTCTAGAATACATTATTCTAGTCTAATTGGTAAAATATTTCAATATTATTAATATTAAACTTTTCTAGTTGTCAGTTCCAGACGCGAAGTTATTTATATTCCAATTTATTTGATTAGATAAAGGCCGCAGATCTTTTGTTTGATAGTTCGCCTATATTCCTAGGTCTGACAGTTCTATTGATCTATTAAAGTTAGTTGAGCCGGGAAATTGTCACAGACAGACAGCGTCCTTTCGAGATAATAATAGGTAGATAGGTATTGTGTTAGTATGGATTCATTATTTACAATTCTCTTCTGGACTCTATAAATATATTCCTTAATATCCAGACCTCATCAAATACCCGACGGCGATACAAGAGTTTAATTTTATTCCGGTGGGTATCGAACACGCGACCGCAGACTGCGTCTGGTCCAACCATTCTATTTACGCAAATGTACATTAATTTTGACGTATGTTATAATTGCCTCGTTGGTCTAGTGGTTGCTAAGCGCGACTGCTGAGCACGAGGTCCTGGGTTCGAATCCCGGGTCGGGCAAAGTGTTACTGGGTTTTTCCATTAGGTAATTTTCAGTAGCAGCACGGAGTCTGGATTTGTGCCCGGTTGATGGCAATAGGCTCGCCCCCTATTACATTGGGACCGAAAAACATAACTGGCGAAATGTGGGCGTATTATATGTGCACCTCTGCCTACCCCTTCGGGGAATACAGGCGTGATGTTATGTTATGTTATGTTTTATAATTGCCTACCTATTATATTAATTCAATCTATAAATGATTGGGGTTGTATTTGTACGTATTTTATTTTTAACTTTATGTATTTTCAAGTTTTTGAAGACGGTAAAGAATCCTTTATAGAAGGTATGAGAGAAAATCAGGGATCGTACATCATACAATCATACTTTTCAACTAATATACCCACTGTCAACCTTTTTTAAAACACTAACTTATCAATAAGATTCGCAGTCACACAATAGATTATGCATCAAAACTTACTCAGATTGCATAAATACGTTAGCCATAACAACGTCTCTAGCGAACTACAGAGGACAATATTATTTTCAATATTCCTACCCTGGATGGAGAATAAATACCGGTGTTAGGACTCGCACACATTGGTAGAAGCCGCGGAACCTAGTGTTTTGTTAGCGAGCATTGCCAATACAAATGCTCGATAATGTGTCATGTGTGCGTAGCTTACCTTGTGCTCGGTGTGGGGTTTTCGCCGATGTATACTTACCCTAACAGGCAACCCTTAACACAGCTTTATAATGTCCTCAGGCAGGTGGGGAGGCGACTAGGGCTTGCTGCCGCTGACACTTTGATGGCTCAATAGAAGAATGAGATTGCACTAATGTTCGTTCATTTGACTCCTTATTTTTTATTTTTGTGATTTACGATTTTCGAAAAATGGTGATTTGAAAAAGTAAATTTTGGCTTAAATCTAAAGAAAATGTTGATGTGAAATTATTTTGTACTGTGAGTGAAAGTTCTGAGTAAAGGGTTGTGGTCTTTGTTTTGTTGTGCCGTATCCAAACATATAGCAATGATAAGTATTATCAATATTTTTGGAAATAACAATATACAAATAACAAAAAACTTAGTATTTTTATGTATAAACAAGGCTAGACACTAGCGCACGCATATAAAATGATTACGTTCGCATTTTTCATGAATACTTTTTGATTTCCTGCATAAATCCCGATAGACATCCCGCTACACTTTAATCCGGGAAGTTTCAATCACAATCGCCATGAATTCAATTGGAGATTTAAACGGATTTTTGCGATTTGCATGAAATATCGTGAGCGGAGTACGTCGGCGTCTTCGTGGCTCGGGGCGCATCCCGGTGCAGTCAATATTTCACATTTTCTGTCTCGCCGGTGCCCGGGAAGACGGGCGTGTGCATGAAATTCCATTTTGCATCATTATTTTGAAGTGGGCGCGGCATTTTGTACTCGGTATTATGATGAGCCGGTATTTGGGAAAGCAATTTCTATTTATCTTGCGGCGGGTTAGCGTCTAGCTGCACGCAAATATTTAGACGGGCTAAACCTAGCTTGTATAAATAGCGAGCACTACCTCACATCTGTAGCGTTGTTTGCTGGAAAGATAAACACTGGAGTTGATAAAGCAATTGTGCAATGGCCGCTGTTAATATTAACAGCGGCAAAATATTGATATACTATATCCATCAATATTTTTATGTTTTAAATATTATTGCATTTTGTCACCTAGTTGAATCACGACCAAGAATTCAAGAACGAAAAGGTTTTGATCCGATAATTTCGACGACCTGATTAGCGCAGTGGCTAAGCAATTGGACTGCTGCGCTAAGGGTTGCGGGTTCGATTCCCGCACGGGGCAAAACTTTGTGCGAACCACAGATGTTTGTCCCGAGTCTGGGTGTTTGTGTATGTGAATATTTCATGTTTGTGAAACGCACCTACGATACAGGAAAAATTCCTAGTGTGGGGCGACGTTTTTTAAAAAGAAAAAAAAAAAAATTTCGCACCAAATCATTTTTTTGTACTCGTTGAACGCCCCCCACAGACGGCAGACTTCAAGTGATATTTACAAGCCGTTTTCATCATTTCCTAACCTGTAAAACCTCTTAGCAGTGAAATAAATCCGCAGCGGATAAGGGTTGAGTAACGACAGAGATAAAAAATGTTGTGTTGTGTGCGTGTGAGTGCTCGAAAGGGTGGAAAAACTGCACTAAATCGTTTTTATTGCATTTTATTACATTTTGCGCGGCCCCCACCCCTTCAAATAAACGGCGCGAAAGAATTTACATATGAAAACCCTTTGACATCAACCGAATATTAATATCTTGTTTTCTGCGGTACGTATATCAAAATGGAAATGGGATAGTAGGTCTAGATAGTTTTGATCATGGGTACAAACAATATTTAGTAGAATACGATCTTTTCCCGCAGGACACTTTGTGAAATAATATAATGCGAAACAAATTGACTTCTGAAAACCCAATTTTCTATCTGGAAAATTAAATATATCTGGAACTATATTGGAGCAGTGTTTTAATTATGGATTGAGAGTACGAACATTATGCTAGTTTTTAAAAATCATGCACATATTGTACACCCACATTTCGTGCGTGCTGCCACTGAGAATTAACAAAAAGAACCTAATGGAAAAACCCAGTAACACCCGAATTTCGAAACCAGGACCTCGCTCAGCAGTCGCGCTTAGCGACCAGTAGACCAACGAGGCAGTCGAGTTTTAAAAATCACAAGCAATAAACCAGTTTTTTTAAAACAGAGAATGATGTTAACTGCCATGCATTTCATCTCATTAACATTCGTCTAACATCTTATTATGTTCCCAAACTGCCATAATCCCTAAATGAGGGTAATGTTTACCTTTCAAAAGTTTCATGAATTCCGTACGTGGTTGCAATTATTCATGGAGTTTTAAAAACATCGGTTTTCGTTTGCGCGGAACTCTGCCACTCAGAATGTAAAAATAAGATCTATTGAGATGCGAACGGCATCAAAGGAATTCTGTTTTTAATATGTATATCGGGCCAGAATATTTATGAGCGCAGTTTTGGTCAAGAATATTTTTTTTATTACTAGCTGTGGCCCGCGGATTTGCTCATGTCGCCTTTCCCTACTAAGTCTCAAGAACTGTGACATTTTTAAGATATGAATACCTCTATGGTTTTATAATTAAACTTTAATACACAGTTTCAAATCGACATTCATGTCGGAAGAACTAACAAGGAATTCCAAGAATAACTTTAATTCAGTTCCATTATTCATTTATTTTCTGGTTTTAGTAGAGGTTGTGTTCAGTAATGTTACATCTATTAAGCCCACAGTTAAAATAATGACCAAAATCGTGCAATCACTCACGCTGCTCGCGTTTATTCACAATGGTTACATCAATATTCTGTGAGAGTTGGCCCGACAAACTGTAGCATGTGACCATTTTATTAAGTTCCCCTACAGCTATGGTATACCCACATTATCTACACACCACAGTGTAAAAAAATTATATGCATTCTGATAGTATACTGGGCGAATTTTCTCAACTGAGCTGGAACTTTTTTAGACTGTGTTTTATGGTCTCCTGCGGTGTAGGTATACGCGTGTTTCTGTGAGGTTATTATTACTATATGGCTACTATTGTTACTTATATTGTTCGTTGATATTAATAGAATGTTTTTGTTTGCGAAGTTTGATTATAACGTGCAGTAAATTGGGATTTATATGAGTACCAAAAACCACCAATTTTTGGGTAGGTTTTATTTATATATGTGTTAAAGTCGTATTACGTATATGTTGTATGGAATATTTATGCTTGGAGGCTTCCTCAATGACTCTAACCTCAAACATGCAATCGAATATGAGTTCGATGTTTTATTATTGAGATTATTCCTTATGAATTTATAGTACAGAGTTTAGACTTGTGTCTGACTGATTTGACTTTTTGGAATCATTTTCATGGCATTAACTACCGACCGGACCAATCATAGGTATATAATTTAGTCCCAGTTTTGCGTTGAGAATGCCAGTAACTGTGACTGTTCGACCTGCGATATAATAAATAATATATTAGTTTATGATACTGTTATACTTTTATAGTACAACGAAATACGATCGTCATGTTATTAGGTTTGAATAAGACTCGGAATCCTATCTATTACATATCTGCTCCACCAACCGAATTAGAACAAATACAAGGCAGGCACTCTCCCATTATTGTATTTGTCCCGTCTTATCTCAAAACACAAAGCAATCTCAATAAACCTCTACCTAAAATATTGCTAAGCTGAAATCTATTTACAAGCCCATATTGGAGACCTAGGTTCTTCGAGAAATCTTTATTATTTCTCGAACAAAATGCCTGTAGAGACAAATAGTGTTGGAACAAGTACGGTGAGGGCAAATAGGGGCATTCTGTTCGGTAATAGAGGGTAAATTGAAGAGCTCGAGCCTTAGTGGGGCGGACGGGGGATGGAACCAGCCCGGCCTTAATACCCTTTGAGTTATCCTGCTTACGGACAAAGAGATAGTGATTTTCGTTAAAAAGTTATTTCGATGTAAGAAAACTGTTTACTGCAAAAGCGGTAATAGAACCAAATAAGCTGATAGAGCATTATTTGTTTGCCTATTGACTTTCCAAAATCTAGGTGTTAGTACTTATTATGATATTTGTAGCAGTAATTAAAGATACCTACTGTTCGGGCAATGAAAACACACATACATAGATAAAGTCACGCCTGTTTCCCTGAGGGGTAGGCAGAGGTTACTTATGGCTTACTGGCATACTTCTTTAGACCAAATCGGAGATTTTCTGCAAAAAGGGCAATGAAAACTTATTATAAAAACAGCATTCTCAAGCAAATTAAAAAAAAACACATATTCGTGGGTTTTTCCATTAGGTAGTTCTCAGTAGCAGAACGGAGTCTGGATTTGTGCCCTATTTATGAATAGCCTCACCCCACACTAGGAGTTGGGAACTATGACATCACTGGCGAAATGTGGGAATACATGTACACCTCTGCGTAACCCTTCGGGGAATACTGGCGTGATATTATGTTTTACTTAAAAAAAAATACCTACCCAGATATATTTAAATATAGCAGGGCCTTCACACTACCTACCTTTTTGTTTCCAAGCTCTAACCACATTCTCTCCAGAATTTATTACTCAAACACAAAAAGCGAGTCGCAGACGCCGGCGGTGGCGGTGGCTGAGACTTCCTTGTGCTCCTCGTTAAGTAGCTTTTGCATATCAAAGTGTGTTGACGGCCCGCAGGCGGTCTCCGCAATTCTTTTACAGTTTGTACACCAAACTCCTTGATTCGTATTTCAAACGGGTTGCAATGCTGCAATTCTCTTCGTTATGTTCTTCAGGCAGATGCCACGGACTTTCCCTTTTACTATGAGCTTGATTTGACTATGTCAACAAATTCTTCATACGTGCTTGTCTAAACCTTACATGCATTTCTATATAAAAATTATTAATAATATTAATGCTATCTTCTAGAATCTACTAGGCGTGTGTGTATTGTAATGGCTTTTGCTAAGAAATTCTGTTCTTAAGTCAATCAAATTAGTATTTGAAACTTCACAGAGCACAGAGCTACTGCAAATTGTTTGAAAACGATAGTTACAAGTTAAAATCTTAGTAGAAATCTGTTCGCATTCGTCTGCTACATTTATAAGAAGCTGGAATGTCGAAAGGGAGCAGAAAGAAACTTGATTCAAACAAATTGAACCTTTCTGAGTACTTTTACATGGATTCTATTAGGTATACCTACGTATATAGCCAAGAAAACTCTATTGCCAATTCCTTTTAAATTCTTTACCCAAAGATAGTGACAGCTTTCGTATTGGCTCTAAAGCCTGACCGAGCAATCAAACGCTGGAAAACCAATTGAAATTATACTTTTTTGCTATATCCTTCTGAACTCTATGTCTGTAACCGAAAGTTTATTTTCGTTTGTTATTAAAAGCAAATGGAAGTCAAAAGGAGGTAATCTTGGGGTTGGTGCTGTTAATTGATTGTTGCTTTTGTTAATGTGGACTTTTATTGCATGGTGTGCGAGGTTTTGGAGATGTTATTGAGTCGTTTATCGTGAGGAGATGGAGCCTTTCAGCTCATGTGGGAGTTGTTAATTAGGTATGATGCGGGTAGGCTCTGCAATGAAACATTGTCATTGTAGAAATAATTAATGTCTTAAAAGTACCCGGGATATTTCAGGTTTGACAATTTAATTTTGAATTGAATTTTATATTTATTTGTTACTAGCTGCGCCCTGTGGTGTTACCCGCTACATTCCGTCGGGATAAAAAGTAGCCTTTGTGTTTCGGGGTGTCAGCTACCTTCATATGAAATTTCATCAAAATCGGTCAAGCCGTTTGAGCGCGAAGAGGTAACAAACATACAAACACACTCACAAACTATCGCCTTTATAATATTAGAGAGATTCCATTCAGTCATTCCTTATAGCATAACAATTGTCGTGTTTATTTTATGAAATAAATGCTGTAGCGTATGTATGTATGTAGCACGAAGTATCTCTATTTGAACTACCTAACAATAATCTTGTTCCAAACAAACTTAGTTACGACTACGTAGAGTCAAAGTAAAGTAATTTCTGTAAACCTATAGAGCTTTCTCGAAGGTCACTGTGACTGCCTCGTTGGTCTAGTGGTTGCTAAGTGCGACTGCTGTTCACGAGGTCTTGGGTTCGAATCCCGGGTCAGGTAATGTGTTACTGGGTTTTTTATTGGGTAATTCTCAGTAGCAGCACGGAGTCTGGATTTGTGCCCGGTTGATGGCAATAGGCTCGCCCCCTATTACATTGGGACCTAAAAAACATAACTGGCGAAATGCGGGTGCACCTCTGCCTACCCCTTCGGGGAATACAAGCGTGGTGACTGGTGTTATGTTACAAGTAGAAAAATGGACATGATTTTTTTCATATTAAAAAAAAAATTGAAAAGCAAAGAAAACCTATAGAATAACCTTTATTGTACAACATAGTAACACAACTTATTTCCATTATCGTCTATGTAGAGGCTACTGGCAGTTAAATAAAAAATAAAGCGATTCAAAACGAAATGTACTATTTCTATCATTTCTACAACCATTCTCAACCCTCTTTACAAATCCATAATCGTTGTAACTTTACTCCATTTAAAGTAGGATTAGAAAAACCAACAAATCTATTTTCTGTTTATTCAAGCGAATTTGACTTCTATTCTGGACGCATAAGGATGGTATTACAAGCAAAAACTTACTCCCAACGCCAACTGCTTACTGCAGCTGTCATTTGTCTTGACACTAATGAAATAGAATTCAAAATCATTTGAATGGATTGCATATAAAGGTTGTCTTGTCATCTAATGTTATTTCAAATGGAGTATAGCTGTAAAGTTCTGTAGATGGGACAGCTCAGCGATAATAATAAATACGAGCTAAACGAGCTATTGCTATAGAAATAGCAGAGGCAGCTATTAAGCAGTGGCGAAGTCCCGTTACAAATAACGGCTGAGTCAGATGCAAACGTCTTCTCTTCACAACACAGAATGGAGTTACAATTCAAATATTGTTTTGCGTCATATGTATGCTCTGATATGCAATAAGAACGCGGAATACACACAGGTGAATGAAATGGTATATGAATTCTTAGAATTCATTTTTATTATATTATATTTTCTGAACGACTGACTCATTGGTCTAGTGGTTGCTAAGCGCGACTGCTGAGCACGAGGCCCTGGGTTCGAATCCCGGGTCGGGCAAAGTGTTACTAGGTTTTTCCATTAGGTAATTCTCAGTAGCAGCACGGAGTCTGGATTTGTACCCGGTTGATGGCAATAGGCTCGCCCCCTATTACATTGGGACCTAACACATAACTGGCGAAATGTGGGTGTATTATGTGACTACCTCTGCCTACCTCATCGGGGAATACAGGCGAGTTTATTTACATCTAAATAAACAATATTATATGTCCAGATGATACCTATATAGCTACCCATTTTTATGAGAAGATTATAGGTTAATGACTGACTGACTCATGCTAATTTATCAAAGCGAACAGGAAATTAAGATAACAGCAAAAGCAGTCGAAAAGCTAATACAATTTTAAAGCTCTTTGTCTGATCCGAACTCACTTAAACCAAAGCTGAGTTCAATGCAAACTCGAATAGATGGCAACATTCAAAGCGAGGCAGGAATCGAACAATATTACTGTTACACTCAATATATCAATTACCGTGCGGTTAGGCGCAGCTACGACAAAGCAATTACGTTAGATCAATTAACTCTTAAGTAACAATGCCTGTAGCTCGGATATCTAGCGTACATCGGGCTATGTTGGGAGTGATGTATCAAATCACTGCATAATAGGAGATATTGCAAGGGAATAGCGAACAAATCTATTTGACGAAATTGTACTTTAATGAGTTGTTTGTTAGATTAAGTAAATGGATGTAGTATGTACTATACATACTCGGGCGTATACCCACCACACTAAAACCCACACAGACGATCTGATTAACGCAGTGGCTAAGCGATTGGACTGCTGTGCTAAGGGTTGCGGGTTCGATTCACGCACGGGGCAAAACTTTGTGCGAACCACAGATGTTTGTCCCGAGTCTGGGTGTTTGTGTTTGTGATATTTCATGTTTGTGAAACGCACCCACGATACAGGAGAAATTCCTAGTGTGGGGCGACGTTTTTTACTCAAAAAAAAAAGGTATAACAACGTAAGGTTGACGGCTATCAGCTTGATCTTTAAAGCACTCTAGATATTTGTAAATATGACAATGTGTTTTGTCTACAGAAAGAAAAGGCACGCAGACGAGTGTAAAATAAAACAATGATTATTTTTAAAACAGATATTAGAAGGTATAAAATAATAGTCTAAAGCCAACTAAGTAATTGGTAAAAATGAACAAAGAATCTAAATGTATGCTCATAGAATATTTATTATTTAGTGAAGGTAAAGAGCTATCTCAAGCGATAGTTCAAACCGCGTCCGTCGCACCTTGGGTCTTTGGCCTCACAAAGATCTAACTCAGCTATTATTTACAACACCTTTATAATGTACGTATATATGGCTCATGTCAATACGTAATCACGGAACATATCTTCCGCAGGTATAATTGAAAAATTGTTTCCAAACTTAAGCAAAGCGTCATGTGATGAAATGTTGCGGCAAAACTAATTCAGTTTGTTGAAAAGCTGTTATAAAGTTGGGATCTTTTCTTTAAAAATATGTTTGTCTCCCACATTTATAACTACAAAGCAATCGCCACAACATTGTATATACGTTATAACCCTAGCTTTCCGCACACGTTTTCATATTGTTTGTGTTCAAGCGAACATCAACCTCATGAATAATTTTTCCGAAGTCAATTTAGCAACTGTTACCGTCGATGCGACATCAATATTTTTAGTGTACAAAATGTAACTGTTCATTGATGGAATTGCATTTGATTCTTTCTCTGTTCTATCAGTGTTCGATACTTTAGATGTAATATTTTATATAGTTTGTAACCCTATATTCGTAGATAAATCATTTGAATTTAAATTCGTTGTGTAAGTATGTCTTTCTTTCTCTGTTCTTATCTACTTATCTCTTGCTATTAAAACAATATTTCGAAAGATTGTAATTTGTTATTTTAAAGTACTATGAATAAGTATTATTTTATGGTTTTTCTTCTCCAGAAAATTCTTTAAGAGACACATTAACCAAAATGGCAATGACCTTAAATTAACTTTTAGACAAGTGAAATTTGACAAATTCTTATCTGTCTGCAGGACGCTGAGTCAAAAGCACTCAGACGTGAAACTGTTGTGTAAATCTCAAATGAGAGGCAAAAGATCTGTCATTTGTGTAATAGATAAACATTTATTAGCATACTTACTTAGCATCAGTTACTTGGATTTAAAATGTAAATAAAACTGAGTGATTCAATAAATAATGTAATTTAAAATAGCTATTAGATATTAGAGCAAAAAAAAATCTTAATGTAAAAAACCTCATATAAAAAAATAATCATTTAATTTACTAAAAATGTACTTTTTATTTTATTTGTTTAGTTAGCTTGGGTTGGTAGTTCAGGTGCTTTCGCAACATGTTTTATTCAAATATCGCTTATTTTCTTTTAGCTTAGTCTCTTAAAGTAAATCATATTTGATTTATAAGTAGCAACTTTTTAAAATTACAGATCTAAAG
Organism: Abrostola triplasia; assembly: GCA_946251915.1. NCBI lineage: Eukaryota > Metazoa > Arthropoda > Insecta > Lepidoptera > Noctuidae > Abrostola > Abrostola triplasia. Next base: position 9,347,749 of record OX276433.1, read on the forward strand.
TTGTATCTAGGTATAAATTATGTCTGATAGGGTAGCGTAGGTCAGAGTGGTCGAATTATACACGGGTCACATCACGGTTATACTTTATGTTATGGCGGTGACTTCTAAACTTCTACAGTAAGACGCTGATGAATCGCATTGCTGATTTATGTTCACTCAATATCAAGTTCATCAAGTTAATTAGTTTTAATTGTAAAGGTGTGAGCAGATCGAAAGATTGTGTGAGGCGATTATGTGACGCAGCTGATGTCGTTGCATTACAGGAGACATGGCTTCTGCCGCATGATATTCCTTCTTTGGGAAGCATAGATGGTCGTTTTGCATATACTGGCAAGTCAGCAGTTGATACGTCTGATGGTATACTGAGAGGCAGGCCATACGGTGGAGTGGCTTTGCTTTGGAAGAAGGACGTGTTTCCCGTAGCTACCGTTATCGAATGTGATAGTGCGCGTTTGTGTGCCGTAAAGTTAGGTGCAAGTGACCGGTCCATAATAATATTTTCTGTGTATATGCCCACAAACTGTATAGATAATTTGGCAGAATTTACAGAGTGTTTGTGCGAAGTAAATGCAATTATAGAAAATAATAGTGTTGAATCGGTGTACATGTTGGGTGACTTTAATGCGCACCCGGGTGAGTTATTTGCCAATGAACTTATTAGCTTTTGTAGTGAACAACAGTGGTCTTGCGCCGATATAGAACTATTGCCACCGGAATCGTACACTTTCGTTAGTGATGCGCACGGGTCGCGCAGATGGCTTGACCATTTTGTGTTGACGACTGCTGCGAAGCTCTCGGTATTAAATGTTTTAGTAATGTATGATATTTACTGGTCAGATCATTATCCTATTCTTATGGAGTGCAATTTAGAGTTAGTTAAGGCTAAAGTCATTAAAAATAGTAATAGCAAGAATAAAATTATATGGGGGGAAAGGGACTCTAGTCAAATAAAGAAGTACCATAAAGCTTGTCAATCAAAACTTAAACTTATAGATTTTCCTAGTCAATGTTATAATGGTGCAGATCGAATCTGTTCAGATAATAGTCATAGAGTTATATTGGATAGAATGTATAAAGATATAGTTGCTATAATGACTGAAGCTTCAATAGATAGTAATAATTGCAATATTAGTAATAGGATAAATAGAAAAAGATATGTCACGGGTTGGAACAGACATGTCAGGGAGGCTCATGTGGTGGCTAGGCGGTGCTATTTAGAGTGGATAGTTGGAGGAAAACCTACTTTTGGAGATTTGTATAATAACATGTATGAAACTAGAAAAATATTTAAACAGAAATTAAAATGGTGTCAAAATAATGAACAGCAAATTAAAATGGATATTATAGCAGATCACCACACAAAGAAAGATTTTAAGAACTTTTGGAAAAATACTAATAGCCTTAATCCAAAACCTGGCCATCCAGTGAGCGTCGCCGGCATTCATGAACCATCTAAAATAGCTGAGGCGTTTCGTCTTCATTTTAAAGTAGATTCCTTACCTGTTGGGGATGTACAGGAGTACATGTGGCCATGTAGGGGCAAGGATACGGGTGTCGCTGTCAGGTTCACAAATAAACAGATTAGGAATGTAATTCAGGGCATGGTCCGAGGCAAATCTCCCGGACATGATGGGTTAAGTATAGAGCATTTAGAATTTGCCGGAGTTCATTTACCACGAGTTTTAACAATGTTTTTCAATCTGTGTTTAAGTCATTCATACTTACCAGAACAATTAATGCATACAGTTGTAGTACCAATAGTAAAAAACAAAAATGGAGATGTCTCGGACATGTCGAATTATAGGCCGATATCTTTAGCCACAATTATAGCCAAGGTATTGGACAGTCTTCTTGATAAACACTTGAATAAGCATATAAACCTTCACGATCAGCAGTTTGGCTTTAGGTCAGGTTTATCAACTGAGAGTGCTATCATGTGTCTCAAGGAGACTGTCCAGTACTATGTAAACAGAAAGACACCAGTTTATGCTTGTTTCTTGGACCTGTCAAGGGCATTCGACCTTGTGTCCTACAAGAAGCTATGGGAAAAATTGGATGGGGAGACATCTTGTGAGCAAGAGATTGTAACAATATTAAAGTATTGGTACAATAGGCAAACTAATATTGTAAGATGGGCTGGGGCAACATCAGATGTGTACAGGTTGGATTGTGGTGTGAGGCAGGGTGGCTTGACCTCACCGCGACTCTTCAACCTGTACATGAATGGCCTTATTGGCGAACTCAGCAGCACTGGCGTCGGGTGTCATATTGATGGAGTTAGTATTAATAACATTAGTTATGCGGACGACATGGTGCTGCTGAGTCCTTCAATCTCAGCATTGAAAAGGTTAGTCCGAATTTGTGAGACGTATGCGGAGGGTCATGGACTGAGATACAACTCAAGAAAAAGTGAGATACTTGTATTTAAAGCCGGTAATAAAAGTTATACCCCAGTACCTATCACCCTAAGTGGTAGCGAGTTGAAGCAGGTGTCTCACTTTAAATATCTTGGTCACTGGGTCTCAGAGGACTTGAAAGATGACAGAGACATGGAGAGGGAACGTAGGGCGCTGGCAGTCCGAAGCAATATGTTGGCCCGCAGGTTCAGACGATGTAGTGACGCTGTTAAGGTGACGCTTTTTAAAGCTTATTGCCAGTCGATGTATACGTGTTCCTTGTGGGTTAACTATACGCGGACGAAGTACAGCGCCCTGCGTGTACAATACAACAACGCCTTCAGGGTACTGTTGGGGCTGCCCCGGTATTGTAGTGCCTCGGGCATGTTCGCAGACGCGCGCACTGACGGGTTTCATGCCATAATTAGAAAGCGATGCGCTTCTTTGTTACACCGAGTGCGAACCAGTTCCAATAGTATCCTGAACGTGTTGACAGATAGGTGGGATTCACCATTACTGAGGAATTGGATAAGCCTACATACTACTATGTGATTGTGTTCTGTTTTGTTTGTATTTATCTGTGTTTTCTTGTATCACTCATATGGACTTGTCCGAAATAAAGTTTTATTATTATTATTATTATTAATATGATTTTCTGGTATAAATGGAAACTAGAATTACGTGGGTATACTTCAAAATTTGACACAATACTCAAATCTTACCTATAGCATACTGGTGATATGTGGGTGTACTAGCGCATTTCTGGCTACCCCTTCGGGGAATACAGGCGTGATGTTATGTTTATGTTATGCAATCAAATGTTAGGCACTAAAACTGCGTATGTACAATTAGTGTACGATTACATATGTTAAGCTACATTTCTGCATTCAGCCAAGGTATACCTACCACTTCTTAGAATTTTAGCAATAGCTCCTTAATTATTATTTTTTTAAACATCGCCCCACACTTCGAATTTCTCCTGTGACGTGGGTGTGTTTCATTAACATGAAATATCACATACAAAAACACCCAGACTCGGAACAAACATCTGCGTGGCACAAATTTTTGCCCCGTGCGGGAATCGAACCCGCAAACCTTAGCGCAGCAGTCCAATCGATAAGCCACAATCTGGACGTCGAAATATCGATGTTTACCACATTGAGAGCAGTATTAAGCATTTGTGTTTATGTGATGTTATGCTAATGAACCTACACGTGGTTCTGTTGTCTAACCACCTCCGTAAACAGTCCATCAACCCTACGACGGCGATACAACACGGGCCGCTTGGACCCTGACGGTTAATCAATTTATTTCGCGATACTCCGAAGGTTAATTTGCAGAATAATGTTGTTCAAAGCTCACAAACTTTTGTATAATCGAGTTATCTAAAGATTTGCAAGTTGCTCGAAAATAGGAATGGAAGTTTAGAGATTGTGACGGAGATTTACATTGTTTTAACAGGTAAGTAATTAGTTGTATAATTATTTATAAGTCCGGCTTAAGTTGGTAGGATAGAACTGCAATACAAATTGTTATATCTTCTGTTATATAAAAATGAATTCTTATATCAGTTGGCCACGGCATCACGCGTGAACGACTGGGCTAATTTCACTAATTCTTTTTTGTTATTATCAGGAGAAGGTTATGAGAGAAAAAAAAAACAAATTTGTGCGGAGCGTTAAAAATATTAAGAAAACTTAACGACTAACTTTTATCTTTTAACGACTCTTGATCAAATCTCTTAATTGCGTAAAGGTTTGCTGTTAGAGAACAATTTTGAGTTAACCTCGCCACTGTACATCAAATTGTATGTGTAATATTTATAACTGCATGTTTTGTGTACAATAAAGAATTACGACTAATTTAACTTTTCTAATGTGACCTAACTCAGTGACGCTTCATAAAAGGCATCTTTCGCGCAAAAAATGAATGTCAAGCCAGAAACGAGCCAGCAAGCTTGTTATCTCGTTACCAGCTGTTTTTTTCTCCCGGTCGATGGTATTACGACCCAACTGACCTACTTCCACGCCACGTTCAATTTCAAATGATTAATTCCTTAATCTTAAATGCAGTGATAAGCAAGAAAAGGATAACGGTTTCCTTTTTTCATGAAAAAAGATAAAAATACTTAGCAGTGAGTTATTAGGCTTGCTCGAGTAATATCTTTCACTTAGTTGTTTCTAAGAAATTTGGGTGACATTACTCAGAAAGTAATCAGTAAAAGTATTCGTTTATAAGTCAAAAAGTTTTTTATCTTTAGCTACATTTACTTTTGACACAATTATATAAAAGATTGATTTGTAATGAGCACTCTTGTCTGAAAATATATTTATTTGTACATTTTTTTCGAGAAATACTGGCCTCTAACATGGCTTTACACACCATTGAAAAATTTCTCAGGTGTGCCGGTTTCTACACTAAGTTGTCATTCACCGTTTTAGCAACTAATAACCAATTTAAAATTGAATTCGAAAAGATATTATAAAAAAAGATAAAATTATTTAATGTTCCAAAAATTCAAATAACCTTTTAGCATACGACAGTTCATAAAATATTCAAATAAAGTATCATAACACTATGTTCACGGATTGTAGAAATATAACGTTATATCTCAGTAGTGCTGTAAATAATGAATGTAATAGGCGACCCGCGACTCGCGACCATATCCGTTGGATGTGACCCCGCGGGTTTGAAAGAGTTACCTGGACGCCCACTTGATATACCGCCTCCATTTTTTATTACTTTATTGGTAAAGGTAAGCGCCTAAACGGGTTATTTTATGAGCTTTGTATATAGCCATGGCCTAATAAAACATGGGCACTGAAGAAGCAAAGCCGCAAAGTGTGACGTCAATAGTAGATTATTTTTGGGTGTCGCTATTTTTAAGGCTTCCTATTGGTTGATTCTTGATGACGTCATTTGTGTTGAAGTGTGATGTGACCTGCCATTGCACTGTTAACTGCAGTTGAAGTTGGAAGTAGAATCGCAGATTTCTGGCAGGCACCATGCATTTAGCTTGCCTGAAGTCTAAATGCAGACAATCTGTTAAAAGCCTTAATTTCCATTTTCTACTTAGTAAATCTTTAATTAAATTAATTATATAATGTGGATGTATAATTAAAATAATTTAAGATAAAACTAACTAATTTTTACCTTAATTATGGCAACATACAAAAGAAAAGTTCGAAGTGCTACTGAACTAACTTAAGATTTTTTAAACTTTAATTACTCCAGTTCCAGAAAAAAAATCCTCTTATATAACGAGGTTGCAATCGGACGTGACTGGGGGAGTTATAAAAAACTACTCGAAGATAGAAGATTCGATACTAGCAACCTTGGTAATTACATACATACATAACATCACGCCTGTATTCCCCGAAGGGGTGGGCAGAGGTGCACATATAGTAACAACCACATTTCGCCAAATATTTTTTTTGGTCCCAATATAATAGGGGGCGAGCCTATTGCCATCAACCGAGCACAAATCTAGACTCCATGCTGCTACTGAGAATTACCTAATGATAAAACCTAGTAACACTTAGCCCGACCCGGGATTCGAACCCAGGACCTCGTGCTTAGCAGTTGCGTTTAGCACTAGACAAACGAGGCAATCAGGTATGGTAATTTCTTAAAGTATTTTCTACTCATTAGTATCTGCGAGTGAAGTACCCATAGTTCTTTTACGAGTAGAACAATTAGTGAATAATGAATATAAAGGTAGAATTTGTAAATATCGTAGTAACATTTTTATTCTTACATGCCAATAACAGTACCATTATGTTAATAAAACATGGCTAGTCTAGAGTTTCGTCAAGTAGTTTCAAAAGCTATTGATAGCCGGTTAAGTTGCAACAAGATACAATCGCTACTACTAGGCGTAGCATGTAATATCGCTCCTCCTTGCTACGGTACTACGCTGCAGCTACGGCGTAGCTGTGAACTTATATTATTTTAATTATATGTATTATGTTTTGTATTATAAAATAAAAGCACAGAGAAATCAGTAATAGTGTAGCTTACATAATGTACTTATGTTTCTTTCATTACATTTTGCATATTTTATCAGTGCGTCGGTTAGTATTACATTATCTACCTATACTGTGGGATTTGACTGCCTCATTGGTCTAGTGGTTGCTCAACAAGACTGCTGAGCACGAGGTCCTGGGTTCGAATCTCGGGTCGGGCAAAGTGTTACTGGGTTTTTCTATTAGGTAATTCTTAGTGGCAGCACAGAGTCTGGATTCGTGCCCGGTTGATGGCAATAGGCTCGCCCCTATCATTGGGACCTAAAAACATAACTGGCGAAATGTAGGTGTACTGTGTCTGTACGTGCACCTTTGCCTACCCCTTCGGGGAATACAGGCGTGATGTTATGTGTGTTACTGTGGGCGTCTATAACTTTAAGGCAAATTCTCTAAAATCAAGCTGTAATGTCAAAAATTTACATCTATTTGCATTATTAAAGTAAAATAAAGGTCACACTAGACCGAACCCTTGTTTGATACACTTAATATTACCTCAATTGTTTTCACAACCTTTCCAATAATCAGTCCTGTAGGTGGTAGTTACTACACCGGCCTACACAACTAAGGATCACACTTTTAACATGGCAATAACTTTAAATGTAAATACAACAGGTAACAATAAAAAGTTCCAAATAAGGTAATGTATAATTTACTATAGTTTCAAGGAAAGCTGATAAAAATCGTTTTTATTTACAAAGCGTTTTTTTTATTTTAAATCTCTAACTTGTATTTATTTCAGGTTTTCCCACAGCCTATGCATATAAATTTATATATTACGGGCAAACGAATGTTCTTCTGAACAAGCTACTACTATACAATAAAATGCTTATCTTAAAAATGAAAGTAAAAAAACAAGTAAATGTAACCTAATATAAAATTTACAGTGATTGAGTGATATAAACATATTGCTTATTGTGAGGTCTATGTGTTTTAACATTTTTTTATATATAGTTTAGAAAAAAAGCGTATTGCATAGTTTTGTATCTTACTACCTTACTTGAAAAAATTGTTAGTGATTGAACAATTGATTAAATTATACCTGTCACTATGGTTTGCATATCAAACAATTGGTATGTCAATAGACTTAAGCAGTGGTTATCTCAAAACACATTTTAGCATCGTTTATAAGTAGAGGGTTTGTGTATAAACACAAGTTTACCATACTAACATTAATTTAGGTTCACATGAGACGTTTACGGGCCGAATAATGCCACACACCTGCTGACCCTCTTCTAACAACAAGTGTCCAATACGATGTAACACTTTATTACCTATAAATTGTAATGGGCCTTACAACCCATCCCCGAACCCTGTCGGTGTGAAACAGGACATCACGCCTGTATTCCCCGAAGGGGTAGGCACACATAGTACCATCACATTTCGCCAGTTGTGTCCCATGTTAGGACCCAATGTTATTGCCATCAACCGGGCACAAATTCAGACTCGGTTCTGCTATTGAGAATTACCTAATGAAAAAACCAAGTAACAATGTGCCCGACTCGGGATTCGGACCCAGGACCTCTTGGTCAGCAGTCGATGTGAAACATGCTGTTTAATACGAAAGACTAGAATTTTCAAACCTTCAAGAATAATGTCAGATGGCTGATGAAGCCGGGGTAGGTGATGTCCTCCCCCGGGGCTACCCGTTTGACATCCAGCCCCTAATTCTTGCCCAATACCCTTGTTCGTCCCCTTACGTATAAGCTTTCAATTTAATTTGTCTCGCCTGGATTGGTACCTCTCTTACTTTATTTTGCGATTGTATATACTCACTCGACTAGTTTTGGTAATGCAATAAAATCGACCTGAAACAATTTATTAAGAGGAAATTTATTAAAGGCTAGAGGTTCTGTGTTGGAATCTCGGGTGGATTTTTCCATTAGGTCATTCTCGGTAGCAGCATGGAGTCTGGACTTATGCCCGGTTGATGGCAGTAAGCTCGCCGTCTATATACTATTATGTAACATAACTAGCGAAATGTGGGTGTACTATACGTGCTCCTCTGCCTACCCCTTCGGGGAATATAGGCGAGATGCTATGTTACAAAAATAGAAGAAATTAAAACTACAAAACGACTAATGTTTCACAGTATACCTCTATTAAAATGCTCTACATAAATAGATTATGCAGCTCCCATCTCCTTAATCCGGTTTCTCCGTTTGCTTACCGCACCGCGCTCATATGTAGCTAAACTTTAAAGCCGCCAAACATCTCGGCTGTATCTCACGGTATTCCAACTAAGGGACTAACTACACTTACTCGGTTCAATCCAGCGTGTCTCTATAGATAACACCAGTTTTGTATGCAGCTGCGTACACATCCATTCAGATTTTACAAAAGAAGAAATTGAATGATCTTATACAAAATAGCCTTTTTCTTTGGATAAAAACTGAATTGAACTGAATAAGTGTAGTTAGCCCCTAAGTCGGTGCCAGTACTTCGGGAAACAGCAATCCCGGTCCAACTTCTAGTGATGCTACAGCAATCCCGGGGGATTGGCTTCATAACGTAACAAATGGCAAATAGGAGCGATCATTGTTCCAATATGGCGGCCGATACGTCACTGTCTTGGCGGCGTGCTTTGTGGTGGTGGAGCAACTTAAGATATAGCTTGAAAGGCATGGCTGGTTTTAAAAACTGCTGTTGGACAGACTGTACAGCTGATAGATTAGTTATTGCTTGACAGGATTCATAATAAGTGATCAATTATTTTCAGAATTAATATTTTCTTTTCGATCATTTTCCACCGTAATGGTCTAAAATAAAGTCTAATGTTGATGTTGAAGGGTGGTACTGGTGATCATGTAGGTGTGTTTAGCCCCTAGATACTACATTCGTTTATTTTATCGTCTAATTACTTGACTCAGTTAAATGCTTCCAAATCAAAGTCATTTTTGTTAAACATTAAAGAAAGAAAGAAATAATATATTTGTTAGAATATAGTACAAATTAGTTGTATATAATATTTTAAGTTTCTTATATTCTATCAGTTCTGGTGTACAAATATTTAAATATCTAAGTTAGTTTTATAAAGTCTTATAACTAAGGTTTCATTCAAATTCACAGAGTAACTAGTAACATTTGTCTAAAAATCGAACAAGCATTAAGCAATACATAAGTACCATTTGATTTAAAATTAGATACCTATTCGAAAACATGGTACAAAAACTTCGAATGACGCACTTAAAACATTACCCAACACTCATTTCAGCCGTACGACAAACAGGAAAGCGGACCCCATTACCCAATCAGCTTGTGCGAACATTTCCCAATTTCCGATCTCAATCATTTTCATTTACGCACATCAACAATACTCCCGAGTGCAGAGGTGATTTCTCTCATTATCAGGGATAAATTGCTGATGGAAAATGGATGGAAATTAACTGGCAACACAGCGGTAACTAAGCTTTTATTGAATTACCTTTATGGCTTCTAAATACCTTTAACGGGTCAATTGTGGATTTTCCTTAGAATGTGGGTGATCAAGTGGAGTGGATGTTAACAATAGTGCTCTTACAAGTTAAGAGGAAGCTGCGAAGCTTTCGCACAATTGAGATCCGTCTCGACGCTGTATTGTTGCTTCAAAAGACATTTTGTTGTAATGTGTAATAATGGTAATATAGATACCGTGTTTAATGAACGTAAGACGAGAAATTGTAAGATCGTAAATTCGTGATCCTCTAACACAGATAATTGTTATAGTCTTTAGCTTTATTTTCTGAATCATAAAAAATACATAATTTCTCGCCTATATTCCCCGAAGGGGTGGGCAGAGGTGCACATATAGTACACCCACATTTCGCCAGTTATGTTTAGGTCCCAATGTAATAGGGGGCGAGCCTATTGCCATTAACCAGGCACAAATCCAGACTCCGTGCTGCCACTGAAAATTACCTAATGGAAAAACCCAGTAACACGTTGCCCGATCCAGGATTGGAACCCAGGACCTCGTGCTCAGTAGTCGCGCTTAGCAACCACTAGATCAACTAGGCAGTCTATTTTCTGAATCAACTATTCGACATTACGTTATTCTTAAGTTATGTTTATATTTGGTGTACAATAAAGAGAATTCTACCTATCTATTCTCCTCGCCACAAGGAGTTGTGAGTTCGATATTTCGGCAAACATTTCTAGGTAGTATGTGATCCACAGTTTTTTGTACAGAATGAAGGCCTGAGTCCTATCCCTAAACCCACGCACGATACCAAAAACTTTTCTAGTGTAAGCAAAGATTTGGGTACAAAAATCTCCAAATAAATATCCAAGATATTGCTGTATGGATCCTTCTCACATGAAGGTACAAGCCCAGTAAAAAATACCTAAGTAAGGTACAATTTACACAAGATTTATATGGATAATATTTCCCCACGTATCCGTACCTCAGTGTGATGGAGGGTGTTTCACGATTAAATCTTGGCTACTTTGATCGTACACATATCATCCCGGCTTCAAATAAAAATATCACGAGAAGGTTGCTCGCAATATTTATGATAATCTTGATATTCTTGCGTAACTAAATTAAATATTTAAATGCATGAAAGTTACATCGTTATGTAAATTCCTTCATATGAAAGTCATAAAGTAGCTGCGTAATCTGTTTTAAGCTTGTGTTAGCAATATATTTTTATTTGGTTGCCAGTACTTCTTCGGAGAATTTGTTAAATTTTGTAGCCAGCGATTCGTTTATTTCATGATAACTTTTTATTTAAACTTATGTCACCTCTAATATTTGAAAAGGATTATATTAAATTCTGCATACCAGTGTTAAAACATCGATGTAAATATCATATTATTAAAAGCAAGATTCATGGAAAATGTAAATGTTAGCTAGAAATCAAATAAACAAGATTGTTGAATTTGCTTTGTCGCTAACATTACAGCTACTCAACATTCTGTAACCAGCAAACGTAATAACCTACAAAAGGCTTTTCAAGATCGGTTGTGAGTAAACCGTATATTATATTTTCAGTAAATAAATATTACTCGCATCTCTGCGTAGAACGTAGGGGGGTACTCGAGTACTAGAGGGGCGACTCTATATTTATTTGCGAACATTACGCAAAATATACGAAAGCTTTAGCTCCTGCACCCTCCCGTCTGAAGGATCACTTGGTACCCTACACGGGATCCGCTAAATACCCAACGTACTAGATTATCCAGATCCGTTCTCAAACAGAATTGAAATGAACAAAAATATGAATGAATCAGACTGTTTTTATTATTCATCGTCTGAAGAGGCTCAAGACTAAAGAATTATTGGCTTACCGACTTCTTTTGAAGTTAATACATAATTAACCGAGGGGTCCCGGATAAAATGGAGACCATTTTTTGTTTTAAAATTTAGGCCAGGATCCGTGGGCGTTCGGTGACAAGTCATTAATGTAATCTAGTAGAGTTTGCGTCCCGTTGCAGAAATCTGACGTAATGACGCCACATTTCAATGAATATTTATGAAAATCTTTTTGAGTTTCAACAAAGATATTTGCATATCTCTGTTATATCTTGGTCGCAATTTTAGAATTTTTGGTGGCTATTTATAAGGTTCTGTGATTAAAAAACTGATATCGTTACATATTAGTTATTTGAAAGATATAATACGGTTTCGAATATAGATTTACACAATTTTATCTATATTTGATTCCGTATATAATATTATAGAATATGTACTTACTTTCTGAAAGAATTTCTGGAGGTACTTTCTATTCAGCCAGTACTTAGCTGAGGATTAAAAATACTTAACCTATTTTTCAAGCTCAAGTGACTTATCATGCAGGTTACAAAAGTGTCCAGACCTCTGCATCAAACAGCTCTTAGAGTTTAAAGCTTTATTCAATCTCTCACTTTAATAAACTTCCCATTCCCACATGGTAGAACAAATACAGCCTCTTCGCAAATTGCAAAACTTCACCCAATTTCCACCTTTGGTGTTGCCTCGAAGAAAAACATTTTTATTAAAAAAGAAGGCATAAACTTTTTCCTAAAAATATGCAATGCTGAGTTTTTTCCGGAAAATCGTTCTGAGAATCTTTTTAATAATATTGTTAATTAAAATTCGACTTTCACAAAGAGATGCGTATCGAGAAACAAAATAATTAAGAATATTTTGTTTTTTTTAATGAAAACATAAAAGAAAAGTTTTGCTTTTGATGTAGATTCCTGCCAACCTTAATCAAATATGGAAATTTAAAAAGTGGATTCCAAAGGTGAATTCATTTTATTGAAAAAAAACTAAGGCTTATTTTGAAAAGAAGGTACACAGGTATATTAAGAAGCCTTAGCCCTTAGCCAATTTTTTAATGGCAACCCTGCCGAATCATATTTCTTAATCGATTATTATGTATAAAAACAATAAATAAAAAAAACATGGTACCGTAATGTTTACGACGGTGGGATCTTGTACGATTACCGGCAGCTTGGTGCCCGTCACTGTAGAAACTCCTGAAGTACCTTCAGTAACAACGATAGACGTGTTCCGGTTAGTCTCGGGCAAAGGGGCCGTAATTAGTGCTGCTAACTGATTTTACCGAGACTGACACCCGCAGAACCGGGGAAACCTGGTTTGCACACTTTGCTGCTTTACAACTAAGAAATTATAACTAGATAAAGTATAATTAAATGTTAATCTCAAGTAAGTAACTACCGCGGTTCCTGATATAAATATAAATAATTTGCAATTACCTAGTACACTAATAGGTACACCTTAATAGCAGTGATTTAACCCTAACAATAGTTTTATTTATTCCTTTTTAAGCTGTACAAGATAATAGGTTTAATACGAGAACACCGAAAAAATTCAACCAATGTAAATGTCAATAAAAAAAACAGTTTTGTATCTATAATCTACATACGCGCGGGAAAAACGGATAACGTGATTACTCACGCGAATACAGTTTTGAAATTGGAATACCTACATGCGGTTCTGTTTTTTTGTTTAAATCTCTGGAAGTATTTGAACGTGTAGCTGGCATGTAGCATTTGAAAAAACCATTTTGAAAAAAGAATACTATTAGTCTTTCGATAACTCTATTTCCCTCGAGTTCGATACGTTGACATCAAAGCCAACCAGTTCCAAGTTTAAAATAAATACCACATATTTTCTCATTCGATATTATATTATTTTCTTTTTTATCATATTCGTAGAAACGAAAATATTCCTTTGATGAAATTAACTTTATGTAAATGACAGTTCGTTTGACGTTGTTATTAAATTCATAAAAGTATGATTTTAAAAGTCGATCATTGAAATGTTTATTTGTCTTTCTTTTGGGTACAGACTGAAGGTATATTAGGTTATTTATAATGCATATATGGTACAGACCTAATATACATTATTATTTTTACGCAACACGTTTTTTGACGACCTAGTTGGCGCGTTATTATCTGTTCAATCTCATAAGTCATGTAAGTATTGAAAATGTCCTGTACAATCAGTATCTACATATTTCATAAAGAATTATAGAACATAAATAATATCACTGGCGCATACCAGAAATCGGTCTACCATTTTATTGTGTGAAAATCTTTGCCAATACTTTGTTTTCGAAACAGTAGAAACGCCACAAAATTAACCCTTCTCGTGCATGTCACGTGTGTGTGAGCGAGTGGCGTGACACTTGTTTAAGTCTGCCGTCACGCTGTTGCCCCACACTGGAAGGTATTTGTCACGGCTGTGCTAAAGGTAAGTGTATCGCGAGCGTTTACAATCCATGTTAAGAGAAACGTTTTTATTTTGTAGATACAAAGAAAATGTAAGAGGTAACTTACCTATATGTTAGGTTCTAAGTTTTCTTAAAGTGGTTGCATCAGTTTCACTTGACGCACACGTAAATGTTAAAAATGGAATTTACAAAGGTAATTTTCTCCTAGCAACCCTAATACCGAAAAGTTTTGGTTTCTACTAGCAGCCCTAACAGCGTTGACAACCGGGTATTTTATGCCACGAAACATAGACATCTGTAGTCGTAATTTTTTGACGTACGTATGTAACGTGAACGCTGTTTGGAACAACCGACCGTCAGTGTCTACAAACAAAACGTTCACTGAATTAAAACCTTACAAAAATATTCCCTCAAAAATATTTTTCTAAAACTAAACAACTGTTTACAATAAGCTAAAACGATTATCAATTAAAACGAAAATACCGGTTTATAAATACTCTCATTATTTCAACTTGTAATTTTACGCAAGAATAGGTCCGTAAAATATAAAATTACCACCCCACATTTAAGTGACGTGTTTGCGAGGTACCTAGTTGACGTGACGTCAAACCGTCAATCTCTTTCGTCACACTGTAAGTGGCTTCATCACGGCTGATTTAAAAAGTATGTTACGAAATGCTAGAGTAAAAATAAATAACAAAGAGAATCTAAAATTATACACGCTGTATAAACAAGACTTCAAAAAAAGAAAAGAACAATATAATCGGAGGAGTTTTATTTTTGTTTTGTTTTCATTCAAAAAAGGAATAAAAGGTAAATATAGATTGGTTAATTGAGTATTTTAAGGTTGGTTTGGTGTTTTTAGACCAGTATTTACATTATCACTACATGTTTTTTTTTGGATTTATGTCTATGGTCTAAATTAGGTTAATGCGGATTGCAATACTTATTTATTAATCTTTTACCTGGTTGGCGCAGTGGGTACGCAATTGGACTGCTGCGCTAAGGGGGTCTTAAAGAGTTCGATTCCCGCACGGGGCAAAAATTTGTTTCTGAGTTTTCCATTACTTAATCCGTAGTTAAATCCCGTCAGTACACGGAGTCTGGATTTATGCCCGGTTGATGTCTATAGGCTGGCCCCTATTATATTAGGACTTATAAAGTAACTGGCGAAATTTTAGTGTACTATACGATATGAGTACGTGCACCTCAACCTACACCTTCGGGGAATACAGGTGTGATGTTATGCTTTTCAAAGAGTAGTAGATTCTATATTCGTCTACATGTTTTTGTACAATAATAAATAACACTTCTACATGCTGAGCCAATTTCCCCCACACTAAACTCTAATCCAACTTTCAATTGTGTATCTAAAAGAAAATGGCCTCATACAACCTCAAACTGGGTTCATACAGATCCCGGGAGTGATTGAGGTTAAAATAACGTATTTACTCAAACTACTTGCGCTCCTAAGGGACTCAAACATCAGTCATCTGAAGGGACTAGGGTTGTCACGCGCAGGGACTCTGAACTTTCACGAATAGCCGTGTTCGTGACAACCTATGTGGGTAATGAAGCTGTGGTTTGTTTTATAGAGTGGCTTTATTAGAAGACTAGTTTGAATCCCCTGGCTACATCTGGAGTATTGAATGAATTATTAAATGAATGTATTAAAGGCATACCAGCTGAAAACTCCTTGCCAACGAAAAAGATTTTATTTCACACTAGCTTTTGCCCGCGGCTTTGCCTGCGTTACGTAGCCTAGGTCCTTTCTCGAGTCTTAAACTTTCTACTTGCCAAATTTCATCAAAATCCATCCACCGGTTTATTCGTGAAGGCGTAACAAACAGACAGAATTACATTTATAATATTAGTATGTATAACCTAATAAAGAGTAATGCTAATGGTGAAGTTCCGGCAAGAAACTCCATGGCACAGGACGGGCCATTTTCAGCACCGGGATGACAAGGACTGTGCCATCTGTGCAGGATCAAGATGACATTATTTTAATACGTGTACCATGCACCTATATAATTGGTATTTCTCGTATGCACACATACATAAAGAGAATTTAGTTCTTTCAAACAATTGCACGTGCAGACAATTGAATTCCGCTTTTATCTGAAAAATAAACAAAACAACACGTGCCATCCCTGGTCACGGTTTGTTGATCCCAATGTGACGTCGCGTCGGATTCAGTGTGACGTGATCGATACACGGCCTATGGGGCCCCATGGGTCGCGTGAAGGAGGTTCAAACCACCATTGTTTTGGATATCAATGGACGGGATGGCGTTGAGAAATTGTAGCGCGTTCGAATTATGTTTGCGGCGCTTGGTATATCGGATGTCAATTGGTGCTGGGTCGGTTGTCACTGGCAACCGTGTAAACAAGTTTTTGTCATCGGTGATTCTTTGGGGTCTGTATAATTAATGGGTAAACAAAAGTTCGTAGTAATCTCGCCTGCCATTGAAGTTTAAAAGAAAAAAGTCATTAGTGATTTTGTAACATGATATTTTATATTATGTTATATTTGTTTATAAACCTTGTTATTTCAAAGTGGAGGTGAAACCAAAATGACTGTCCGTTAATTTAAAAAATACATTAACCAAGCCTGAACCTAATGCTTCACCGTTAAAAACCACCTAACACAAACTTATTTACATAATATCACAATCGTAGCACAAGGAAATCCTGCATATCGCAGTACCCCGCTATGAACAAGGTATTCATTCGTATAGGGTGCATGTATGGCAGTAAGCCCCTAAATGCTAACAATATCAAGCAGGGTCCTAGCTCCACTCCACACACGTGCGACAATTTAGTCGCACGCGTCGCACGTACCCCGTTACCTCCAGACGTGCGATTAAATCTCGAACCGCAGCATCTGTGCACAGGATTATTGTTTCCTGCTCCCGGTACCATAAACACGTCCGTGTGCGCTTTATTGTAGGATTAGAGCAAGGAGTTTCATTGTTATCTATGGTCGGCCAGCCTGGTGCAATTTCCCTCGTAATTATATAACCGTTCGGTGATTAAATGCAGCTTACAGGAATATTAAACAGAACTGAATATAATGTTAGGTGTTATATAAAAATGTATCTATGGTATGTTATTTCTGAATCCAAAAAGCACTGATAGCCGAGAGGTAATCCGTTGGACTGCCAAGTCAAAGGTCACAAATTCAAACTTTACGCACCTGTCTTTTCGAATTCATGTGCGTATTATAAATCAGTTACTAGTTGCTAAAAACAGTGAAGGAAAGCATCGCGAGGAAACCAGCACACCTGAAAGATTTCTCAACGGTGTGTAAAGCCATGTCAGAGGCCTACAGGCGGTTTAAACTCCGACACCAGGTTGTTCTTAAACCATACGATAAGAAGATTGAATTTAAACCTCTAGTTAGCTTTTAGAACATAATTGCGTTATAAATAGTGTCATTTAAACAATTTATTGAAGACATTGAAACACATACACATAGACGAATGAATTTCCTTAGTAAACCGAAAAGTCTTTTATTTTAAGGTCTTACTTCTACCTCACCCGCAGAAAGGCCACAGGTCCTCCATAAAGCCCCTATAACTCAAGACATAGGCTCGTAAACGTATCGCGGGCGAACAATAAAACTCTCCACAGACATAACAATCAATTAGAGGGGACCGCACTAATTGTGATTCCGATCAGAGAGTGTGGGTATTGCGTGTGCTTGTGCTGTGCCCACTGTTTTTGGAAGCCTGTTTGACGCAATTCTTTGAATGTTTCGTATAATTTTTATTGCAAGTTTGTCCATCATTAAATTTTTCATTTAATTATGTAGATTGAAAATTTGCCATAAAATGTATATTTATAGAGTGTTATGATAACTCTATGATTCACGGAATGGATTCATGTCTACAAGAACATATTTATTATCAAACAGTCTTTTATTGTCAGAATTGCATTGCGAGGTACTTAAAATGCAGTAAAAACTAAAAAATGTACACCCACATTTCTTGAAAAGTGTTCATACCTGTCCACATTCCTCACTCTATATCATGGTAATAGTAGATATCTGTACATGCATACCTTAATGAAAAATGATGGATAAGTCTACATTACATTTTATGCTAATATTTCACCTTAATTATACATTATTAATGTAACAACTTCATTAAGTATAAGTGCAGCTACATGCTTGTTAATAGCACTTAAGGGTATTAAGCTAACATCATGAATAATAACAATGTGTCCACAAAATTAATATCAACCTTCAACAAAGCATGAAAAAAGAAAGCTTTTAAAACGATTGGTTTATCTAAGACGTGCACTTAGTGGACTGGGAGCAAGCGATGCGGGTAAGGGTGGCTACATCGTTGTGAGGACATTAGATGACCAGATAATGTGGCATTTAAAGTTATTCCTGATTTAAAGGAAACTAGCAGCGACCCGCGGTGTTACCCGCTACATTTTTTCGGAATAAAAAGTAGGCTATGTGTCAAAATCTGTTAAGCTATTTGAGCGTGAAGAGGTAACAAACATACAGACACACTCACAAACTTAAGCCCACTCACTAAGCCTTTATAATATTAGTGTGAATTTATTTATAATGTAAATGAAATATTTTTCTTTTTCGACAAGCTTTTACAACACTAAATGTTTTTAAAGCATACTATCCGCTTAATTCTCTTTGCTTCCTTGTGTGTTTGTGTGTGTATAAGAATCAAGTTTGTATTTCCCGATGGTGTAGGCAGCGGTGTGCAATTGAACACTTACAATTAGGCATATTAGTCCAATATAACAGGAGCAGCCTATTGTTACCAATAACTGCATAACAACCATGACTAGTCTGCATTTAATATGAGAGAAGGTCCTTATATAGGTATTTAATGAAAGAGTGAACTGCTACCCATCTATGTTCATTTCTTTTTTTATACAATTAATAAAACGATAATAGTGTCATCTGAAATACCAACAATGGCATGTACCTCCTTTTTTAAACACGGTTAAAAAGTTGTTAAAAATCTATGTACACTGATTACTCCGTCAGTTATGGACCAATTTTGAAAATTGACAGTTTCTGTATAAGATTATACGTTCGGGTGTTCTATTCCGTGTTTTCCAGTGAACGATAGGCACCACATAGGAACGTCTCAAGACGTTATTTACCAAATCGTCGGGTCTCGCAGCTAGCGTGGCTCAAGTTACCTGGATATGTAAACATTCGACCTCATTTTGTAAACGTTTTCGTCGATAAAACGCGAATAAATATATCTAATAAATATTGATAAACCTTCTTACTGGTTTTTTGACTTATCATTATGTATATCTATTGGTTGTTAATTGTTATTAATAATACGTTGCTCGACTCTTGGTATTTCTCCTGTATCGTGACTGCGTTTTACAAACACAGAATATCACAGGATATCGTATTTAATATATGTAATTATAATATCAAAGAATTTCATGGATTTTGCGTTTGAGGTTTCTAGTGAAATAAATTGATATGGAATATATTTCCACCATTATTAATTAGCTTTTGTACAAAGTAACCAAATTGCAACCACTAAAGGTATAATGATATGCAGGCTACCTACGTAACAATGTGGTCGCAAAAAGCTTTACTATAATAGGATAGGAAATCAACATTCAAAACCAAATTATTCTCTGAAATATTTTCCCAACGCAACGTTTATCAACAAACTTCTGTCGCGTATATCACATGACATGTTTGCAGCACTCGCAGCTCTGAACCTCGCGAGCGAGCCAAGTCGACGGGACAAACAACTTTTACAATTATGCCGATATCAAACTATTCTCCTGTAATAGGCACGTTTACACTTATACCAAACATTGATTGGAAAAGTCCCAATACATGTGTCGATGGACAATGGGACACTATCGTTCATAAACTATTTTGATTAGTTTTACTGAGAATGTTCATTCATTTATGTTGTTTATTGAACCTACGTCATGACGTTTCATCACGCCTGTATGCTCCAAATAAGTAGGCAATGGTGTAGGTATAGTCATAGACCAAGAATAATTCCATTGTCCACCCACTTTTGCCACGGTTATAGGGTCAACCCTATTGCTATGAACCGGGCACAAATACAGACTCAGTGCTGCTACTGAGAATGACTTAAAAAAATCCAACAACACTACCCAAGAATCGAATCCTGGACCACATACTCAGCAGTCGCGCACTAGACCAACGCAGTTACGCACGCTAGAGTCCTGGTTTTAAGCGCAGAAACGTGTTTAAAATATTCATGTAGTAAAAATATGAGTAATGCCCCTCACCCGGCACTGTTCTCAGTCATTTGGGGCGGCGCATCGCGTATTTTTCTTCAATTCATCCCTTCAATGCGTCATCTTAACCCCTCCTTTGTCACTCATATAATTTGTGACACAACGTATCTGTTTTTTCACCTTTTCCTACTCATGCAGTGATATTCTTTACCTTTTTTGTCAGAGCCTTATTTTTTTGTACGACACAACGAACATAATATCACTAGAGAGATGATTACACATAACATCACGCCTGTATACCCCGGCAGAGGTGCACATACAGTACACCTACATTTCGCCAGTTATGTTTTTAGGTCAATGTAATAGGGGACGAGCCTATTGCCATCAACCGGGCACAAATCTAGACTCCGTGCTGCCACTGAGAATTACCTAATAGAAAAACCCAGTAACACTGCCCGGCCCGGGATTCGAACCCAGGACCTCGTGCTCAGCAGTCGTGCTTAGCAACCATTAGACCAACGAGGCAGATGATTACAGTATTGTTCTATAGTGACGTAGGCGTTTTGCTCCTAACTGTAGTTACAAGTAATTACTCTATGTACGTAATTGTCTGTGACTGGCGATATGTATCCTGACCTTTGTCGAAGTACGGTCAATGTTCTATTGTAATTACTTAATTTTTTTGCTCTTAATATTTTATTCATATTTCTACGAAGAACCAAATGAAATTACTTAGTCGTTTCATATGCTTTTTCTTCAAGCATTATTAGCATAGTGCATTTACAGTGGGGACTTCAAATAACATTTTTAACTCCGCTGCCAACGTTTAAAAAGCTCGTTTGTATATCTTTATATATATAATTCTTCTGTACGTGTGTTGACAGTGAACTCCTAAACGGCTGAACCGATTTGAATGAATTTTTTGTGTGTTTTCAAGGGGATTCGAGAATGGTTTAGATTCAAAATTAAGCCCGGCAGATGGCGCTGCAGTCGGTATTTAGGTTATTTATCTATACTGCAATTAAACTGCTGAAGCCAGGCAGGGTGACGTCTGCCGAGTCTGCTAGTATAAGTAAAAATGTGCTTAAAAACCTCAAGCTTTATTAGTAAATTATTAATTATAATATGGTTTAATACGGCCAGAAGCATGTACAACGATATATAATGGTTCCATATCAATCCTATTCGTCCAAAATCTAAAATCCCCATCACAAAATCCAATTACCCACAAAGCCAGCAGCTAATCTCGTTATTAAATTTTAATCGTATCCAATTAAATTATTAAATGGACGCCATTAAAATTAACATAAATGGTGTCCAACTGTTATAAAATGTACAAACGATTGTATGTGGTAGGTATATGTAATATTTTATGAATTGCCTGATTTCTGGGGTCCCGCCCTCCCCGCTCCCCGCCGCCGCGGTCGCCCGTCAGAAACATTAACTTTGACCGCATTAACCCTCTAGATGTGTAAGCTTTATAATTACAACCCTTTGACACCCCTGTTTTGAATAATCGAAATCATTTTACTTAACACACCCGATGTTGGCTTAAGAAACGTATAGTAATACAGTTATCAAGTCCTATATCTACAACTGCGGTATTAAGAAGGATACCTAACAATGTTCCTAATTTTTTGTAAGACATAAAACATAACATAACATAACATCACGCCTGTATTCCCCGAAGGGGTAGGCAGAGGTGCACATATAGTACACCCACATTTCGCCAGTTATGTTTTAGGTCCCAATGTAACAGGGGGCGAGCCTATTGCTATCAACCGCGCACAAATCCAGACTCCGTGCTGCTACTAAGAATTACCAAATGGAAAAACCCAGTAACACTTTGCCCGACCCGGGATTCGAACCCAGGACCTCGTGCTCAGCAGCCGCGCTTAGCAACCACTAGGCCAACGAGGCAGTCAGAATGCATACAACTCATTCGTAATCATTCTTAATTAGTAACAACACCGCGGGACGCGTGGACAGTGGTTGAAAGGTTCATATACAGCCCGTTACGGTGAAAATTGTTAGTTTTCCTCTTAATGAACGCATTTAATTTGCACCAAACTTTGTGACACACGTCCGCGTCGCGTTAGATATTCATGCGGACGGATTTTTATTGAATACCTGCATATGCTTTTATGTGAATGAAATATACTATTTGGTTTCATGCTTTGTGAATGGGCGCGTTGCTTTTTAGTTTTTTTTAATCTGATTCTATGTAAATTTCTAGTATTAGACTTTACAATACAGGTTTCTACGTTTAAGTTGTTTTTTTGCAATTTTTATCATTTATCATTTTACTATCTGCGCCCCGCGACGTTACCCACTACATTTTTCGGGATCAAAAGTACCCTATGTGTTAATCCAGGGCGTCAGCTACCTCCATATGAAATTTCATCAAAATCGGTCTTGCCGTTTAAGCGTGAAGAGGTAACAAACATACAAACACCAATGTTCAAGTATTTTCATCAAAAACCTTTACCATCAACTCGTTTCAATGTACCACGACACTCGACACGCGGCCATCGCTCACAGTTAATTAGGCTCACCTTCTGCTGTCGCCCTTGTCACGCCGTCAACGTCAACACGGAGAATGAAGACATCAATCATCAATACACCGAGAAGACTGCCAAAAAATATAAACATACAATGAACGGTGAAAGTACATTCTGGATTAAATAGGCCACGTTGATAAACGTAAATAAATTAATAAATAAAAAAAATGGTCGCCTAACATTAGGACTTTTTCCAATATCGTGACCCGTGCGTGTTTCACAAACATGAAATATCACATACTTTAACACCAGACTCGGGACAAACATCTGGCGATCGCACAATTTTTTGTCCCGTGCGGGAATCGAACCCGCACCCCGCAGCAGTTTGATCGCTTAGCCACTGCGCCAATCAGTTCGTCAAAACCCAATTTTTTTTTTCCGAATTGTCAGCATTTCCTCCAAAATTCATAAAACTGTTACAATTAAAAGCTGAAACATACTAACATTAAAGCTAACTGAATACCTAATTATCTATTACTTTTTCAAGGTGTACAATTGTAAATATAATAGATATGAGATGTAAATCATGTATAATGTAATAACGAGTAAAGCGGCGTGAAACAAACGTGAAATACTTGAACATTGCGTTCACCATCACTCAAATGTAAATACAGGCAGTACCTTATTTTATTTCTACGACAATAACCGACCTATGAAAAGCTTTTAGTTTACATAATAATTCCAAAAAGATTAATCTACATTGGGTAATACATCATTGACATCGTTAAGCTTATTATCTGACACACACTTAATTACCTGAGTATAAGGTCGCATCTATGAGACCACACTACATCATATACATACAATACACCGGACGCTGACTTATCACGGGGCAGCTGGCCATCACTCACAGAATTAATTAACCTCACCTTCTGCTGACACCCTCCGTCACTACGTCAACGTGTTGTGTCGTCTTACACAGATACAAATTGCTTACGACTATGTGTGGTATACCGTGATTATATGTCGCATTATTTGGGAATATTTAACGTGTAATGGAAGTGTTGTTTTACTGATCAGTCCCCTTACCATGAACTAAAGCAGGACATTTTACGTTGTGGAAGCGAGACGACGCATTACACTGCACTATCATCTCGCTTCCACGTCTGAAAATGTCTTGCTTTAAGAGTTCATGGTAAGGGGACAGTACCAATTGAAACTAAAGAACATTATATAATCATGCGTGCATACAATCCTCAATTTCTTCTGGAGGAAGCAGCAGTGTTACCTGGTCAAAACGTTCCAATAATATAATTTCGATAATTCATTTAAATTAGTGTATCTCTTCTAAATTGATAAAGGAAACTTGAAAAATGATGGACACGAGCGGGACACTAACCCGCGTCTCGCCGTACCAAGTTTCCTTTATCAATTTAGATTTATGCTTAGAATGATTCATTCATAATTCAACATAAAAAAACAGGTTAGAGTTACTTTACAGTAACTGCAACCTGCTCTTCCCTTTTAACTAAACGATCCTCAGAGAGAAACCTCTATTTCTCTAATTAGGTTAAACTAACACAATTATGTGATACAGTTAGCCCTGTAAGATAACAAAGCGAAAGAAAACACGGCATGTTGGTTCTCGGCCCTCGCTCGTAAAACATTTCATGTAGGTTACCCATGGCTATGGGGCCACGGGTCGGCTTCCCTTCATTACTTATGCACTGTTTTACTCTTTAAACAAGATACTTTATGGGCGCCCATGGAAAACACGGATGTAGGGGATGTGCCTACATCACCTTTCACAGTATATACTTAGGTATAGTAATCATACAAAGGGATAAAGAAACCCTAGTACGAACGTATTAGTGAAACTTAGAAACTTAAATTGTAAACAAACACTTGCACTTGACCTGCTGAGGTCCACGGTGGGGTCCCAGTTCCCACCTAGACTATATATGGGTATTTTTCTTCTTCCTATCGTATGGTTGATGAACAACCTGGTGTTGGAGTTTAAACTGCCTCTAGGCCTCTGACATGGCTTTACACACCGTTGAAAATCTCTCAGGTGTTTTGGTTACCTCACGATATTTTCCTTCACCGTATTTAGCAACTAATAACTAGTTTAAAATACGCACATGAATTCGAAAAGATATTGGTGCGTGCCGGGGTTTGAACTTGTGTTCTTTGACTTGGCAGTCCAACGGTCATACCACTCGGCTATCAGTGCTAGTTAATATAGCTATATGGGTGAAAAATAATATTTAAACTAAATGTTTTCCACTGTACTAATTTCTCCAGTATCTCCGGTTGAGGATACACAAAATATAATAATCAATACACCAACTCCAAAACATGGTACAAATACCTACTATGCGTTGAAACATTATTGCGTTGTAAAATATCTAATTTGTTTCCATCAAAAGTTTCTGTACACAACCAAAAAATCTAATTTAAATACTCGTATAATTGAATCCTTTCTAATAAAAGTCTTTACCAGCCATCTACTGCTTTATTCAAAACTCTTTTAAACGCATAATGAATACAAATAGAGTTATTAAAGCGGTGAAATGAGAATTTTCTTCTTCATACAGTGATTTAATCCTTGAGAGGCAAGTTTATGATACGTAAAAATGTCGTTCGCCTCGTAAACCCTACCGAATCACTCTTAAGGAGGAGAGTTAGTACTTGACGTGATATTTGGGGCGCCTTAGTTGAATTAAAACTTGTTAAGTACTTTAAATATTTGTAATTAGATTAGGTGAATTCATATTTTATTTACTTCCAACATTGCTTAGGTTATATTAATATAACAAACAAAGTTACCTAATATTATTGCAACATCTTGATAATTTTCTAATATTAAATTGGTACATTTTGTATGACACGTAATGTCATATATGACCAATGGCTTAGCTTGTATGAGGAACGGTTTCCAGTGATCGTATTTCTTACAGATGAACTGATGTTGACTTTTTGTTAGGTCTCTCTAAATATTCGCTTAAGCAGCAACTTTACAGCTGCTAGAGACAAATAAAAAAGAAATCGACTCATCGGCACGTTAGCGAAGTTATAGCACGTAGCACATCAGTAATTGTTATGCAAATAACGTCAAAGAAAGCTCCAGCCTTTATTATTCTGTAACTTATTTATAGCAGTACAAAAAAGTCGGTCAAAGATTTAACAAAAGCAAAGAGAAGATTGGCAAAGAAAAACGAAGGCCTGTTGCCAGCAGTGGGTGAAACCGGGATAAATTATTATGAAAGAGAAATATAGGTAATTTACCTAACTGCCAATGTGTTGGTTAACGATGGAAGCCTAATAAGAAATCCCACATCAACCCCAATCAAAACCGAAATGAAATTACACATTAGTACTAACAGCCGTTACCGTACGGGTTAGGTACCATTTCTAGCATCCTCTACATAAAAAGAAACAGCTTAACCCAAGAACGCTCAATACACCCTCTCGAATAAGTCTCTTTCATTTGTCCGCGCCAATCCCGTCAAGTGCGCCTATCGGGGGCTTTGAGCGCAAGGATTACTAATGAAGGTATAACATTGATTGTGGGCTGTCGCGCTGTATGTTGGTTATACAACCTTTAGGGTTAAAATGATTGTGTGTATCAAGAACATGCTATATTTACCCTCGTACCTACATCTGTTCTACTCATAGTACATAAATGACATAGTAATATCGTCACTTTGTCCTTTATAAAGGACATAGTGAAAAGCCATAGCCTAATTTTTTTATATTACTACCGGACCTCGTCCTGCCCGGTAAAGCAGCGCCACCTACCGGGGCCAATTTGATTTTCAACCCATTCAAAAACCCATTGAAGTACATATACTAAATGTCATCCAAATCGGTCCAGCCATTTAGGAGTTAGGCGACAAACACACGTACAGAATATATATAAAAAAAAGATATATGTAAGACAGTTTTGAGCGTAGAGTGGTAAATGACGGGAGATTTAAACTTGCACGCTGCACAATCTACAACAATCTGTTTACCGATAGTTTTTTGTATAGTTTACTCTGCTCTCAACTTTGATAACATTGACAGGATCAGAAATATTAAATAGGGCAGTCAAAGCTTATTCAATTAATAATAATAATAATAATAATAATATCCATTTATTTCAGGCATCAAAGGCCCATAACTATAAATACAATACTATATTAATATAACTTAAAAATACTATAAACACATACAATTATATAACTATACTACACACGAAGTGGCGGCGTCGTGTTTCGCTGACTGGTGTCATTTAGTCGGCCACGAAACCGGCGATAAACAACACCCTTCGGCCATAACTCTTCTTTGAGGAACTTTTCAAGATGTTGAGTCGGAACACGCACCACGAACGAATTGAAGTTAGTGTTGTGACGCGGCTCCAACTTCTCGACCCTCAAAATCGAGTTGGTCTTCACACGCAGGTACTCCACGACCTCTTCAACCTTCGTGGAGTGGTGTAGTCTGGACACGTACAGCTGCGTCGTAGGGATTGCTGGACGAAGCAGCATGTTGGGTCCTACCAGCGCGGTACCGCACTGGTTCCGACAAGGAGGCTTCTTCTTCTTCTTCTTCTCTACCTTTATGAAGCCATCCTTGTCGCACGTGTCCTTCTCTGGACCCCGCCTTTTCAAAACCTTGTTAGGTTTCGAACGGCTCTGTTGACCCCCTTTTGTAGTCAGCGCTTGCTTTGTCTGCGAGTATTGTAACTCAGCAGGCTTGTTAGCGGCTAATATCGCTGCGTAGGCTCGCTTGGGGGTCGATGCACCTACACACGGCGTTGTCTCTACCGCTGTCGAGGCAGGGACGGCGGCGGCATGCGTTGCAAGTGCAACGCTTAAGTTTAAGATTAAGTGCAATTAAGTCTTAAGTGATTCGCAAAAGCACCACGCTAGCTTTGACTGCCCTCTCCAAGTAATGGTAAGTATCAGTGGTGATAAATGCTCCTTTTTCTATGTATAAGAGGCGGTCCTTGCCCTCCAGTGGGACAGTAACAGGCTGGTATAATAATAGATCTAAGAGATTCGTTTGGTCTGATATGGGCAGGCAAACTGGTCTCGTATATCTCTTAGATTAGACAAAGACAAATGCTCTGCTGTTGGCATTGAGTGTCAGGTCCATAATATTCTGAGTGATAAGGGACACTGATATAAATGTCCTTTGAATATATAAATCTTTCTACGCTTGCAAGTATTTACTTACTAAATAAATCTATAATAAAAATGTACTTTTAAGTAAATGAAGCTGTTAACGGTAATATTTTTGTTGTTAAAGCAAAACAGTTAACGCGTTACTAAATTATTGTTTAAATGTATTACAAATTAATTTTAACTATATGTTTTGTGTGAAATTCAAAGGAGAGAATTCATTGCTTATTTAAAATTTACATAAGTAATGTATTTTCGGTGAAAAATACAATATTTTAAACATTTGAAACTTAATATATCGAAGTCAGTAAAAAAGACTTGTGTCTATGATAATTTTTGATACTACAGAGAGACGTAAGCGACATGACGTCATAATGGTACTTGTATCAACAATCAACATTCTCCAAACCCCTAAAGGTCCTACCACACAAGAAAGACCTACACAGGCAGTCCGTGGGTCCTTACAAATCATCCTAAGTGCCATAGGGAGGCCTTTGATCTTCTCTTAGATCACTCGATGACGCAATTAGTGTACTATAAACGGTTGTGGGCTAATGGTTTTAAAGTCGATGATGGCTAATAATGTGTGACGTCAACGCTGTTACTTTATTGGCTATTTTAAGTATACTGCCCCCTTACCATGAAGTCTTAAAGAGCTTACGTAAACTGTCGTACTTTAAGAGTTCATGGTACGGGGGCTGTAGTATTATTTAATTTGGTTATCTTGAAAAGAGTATGCTTTAGAAACTCGTATCGAGTTTTCTAAATAGGAATTATATCTGGACCAGTGCAAATAGAATATTTAGGATTCATACCTGAATTGAACTAAGAATCAAAGAGTCCTTGACCCCTGAGTTTGTTTCGGTGTTTCTTCTCAGAGGTAGTCAGTTAGGAAATGCCTATGCCATCTTATTTAAAAAAAAATGACGTGTAAAAGTGTTTTTTGAAACCTATTTGCAAAAATAAAATCATTTATCATTTAATATAGTTAATCATATTTTAGAATAGGTATAATTAAACTGTATCGACCAAAAATTTGTTGCCACTTTTGCCGAGAAAGACTATCGCCGCTCGTTATTTCTATCAAGTAGATTTTCAATCATCAGCCTTGCTATTCTGAAACACTAATACCATCTCGCATGTCACCTCGCTATGCGCTAGTATCTTTAATCAGCAATATACTAGAAATAAGAAAATCATGTCGCATTATAAGTGGCTAAGAAAGCTTCACTAAAACATTTGTATATCTTCCATAAAGAAGTTACACAATCTCAATCTTGGTTACAATTGAAGCATACTAATAGCTTATCGATAATATAGTACATTGATGTCGAGCTCACCGCGGGTTTAGAAGTGAGTTCGTAAGTGATTTCTTTCGAATAACACGTCAGTAAAGTTTAAATAAATCCTTTTATAACTAGCGTCGCACTGCGAAAACTTCAACAAGCCTTTTTTGCAGTGAATAATAAAAACATTAAAACCTTTTTGCCAGCCAAACTTTTCGAATTAAAACTAATTTTATAATTAGAACGCCACGCCGCATTAAAGTTCCGACAACAACAATGATCACAGACCACAAAAAGAATTCCGAGACGAATATTACAAACGTCCAAGGAGGCCAAACAATAAAATTCACTGAAACTCTGAGCCCTCGATTATTTGAATGACGCAAAGCGGACATTATAATGAATCACAATTATAATCGAAAAAGAAAATTCAGTTGGGAGTGAAAAGAAAAATAGAAAAAAATGCATCAAAACGTATTAGGGAGGGCGGCGCCGGCTTGAAAATGATTGAAAGCTGATTGGAATGATTGGCGGGGTGTTCCGAACGATTGGAATAGTCTGGCAGACCTTTGGAATTACTGGCGTGTCTCGCCCGTCTCGCATACCCTGATGGACACGGAATAAAAGAGCCTTTGTTTTAGCCTGATCATTATTTTAAATATGGAACGTGTACTAAATGTGTGGCTGATGAGTTCTTCTGTCTGTATTTTTTTGTTTCGTTGGTGTAGTCACGACTGCCACGTTGGTCTGAGCATGAGGTCCTGGTTAAAATCCCGGGCCAGGCAAAGTGATACTGGCTTTTTCCATTACGTAATTCTCAGTAGCTGCACGGAGTTGATGGCACTAGGCTCGGGTCATACATTGTAACCTATAACATAACTGGCGAAATGCAGGTGTACTATATACCTCAGTCTATCCCTTGAGGGAAAAACAGGCGTATAATCAATCACTTAGACACTAACAGGTAGTCAAGAATTACCTTCACCTTTATTAGTATAATGTAATTAGACTGTATCTCCCTGTCGCATTCCACGAGAGCATGCATGCAGGTATACGATATTACCCAACGAACATTAATTCATGTGCAAGAAGTTCACAAACATAACATAACATGACATCACGCCTGTATTCCCCGAAGGGGTAGGCAGAGGTGCACATATAGTATACCCACATTTCGCCAGTCATGTTTTAGGTCCCAATGTAATAGGGGGCGAGCCTATTGCCATCAACCGGGCACGAATCCAGACTCCGTGCTGCTACTGAGAATTATCTAATGGAAAAACCCAGTAACACTGCCCGACCCGGGATTCGAACCCAGGACTTCGTGCTCAGCAGTCGCGCTTAGCAACCACTAGACCAACGAGGCGGTCAGGCAAGAAGTCCGTAGTCTATAAATAACGAATTATATTATACATTGTTGTACATTCCGAATGACTCACGTTTCGCTATACAGTCTTCTGCCCCCTTACCATGAAGTCTTAGAACAAGACTGATTACGATGTTGAAGCGAGACGTCGCTACGTGCAATGTAATGTGGTGTCTCGCTTCCACAACATAAACTGTCCTGCTTTAAGAGTTCATAGTAAGAGGGCTGTAGACACAACATTGGTGTTTCTACCAACAAATATAAAAATGTTTACAAAACTACGTAGAAAGTGTATTCAACAACTTTAACGGTAAGCTAAAAATATTTTAAGGATCATTTACTAATACATTTTCTTGTTGATTTATATTGAACTAGCTGCGCCCTGCCGTGTTACCTGCTACATTTTTTCGGGATAAAAAGTAGCCTATGTGTTAATCCAGGGTGTCAGCTACCTCTATACCAAATTTTATCGAAATCGGTCCAGCCGTTTGAGCGTGAAGAGGTTACAAACATACAAACACACTCACATACAAACAAACTTTCGCCTTTATAGTTTGATATAAATTAGTGTCATTTCACGTTATTATAGCGTGAAAGAAAAAGTGAGTGAATTTCTCAAGGATCTCCGTTTAAAGATAATCTGAGGTGACGTGATTTCCAAACATGGTTATTTCCCAATAAATATTTATAATACGTTTTTATTGTATTCCATTTGAATAACAAAATAGAGTGCTGGAATAAATATACAAAGGTCGGTCTGATTGCTAACAGCGCTCTCTTATACACATCGATATTTATATGTATATAATACTAGCTTCCGCCCGCGACTTCGTCCGCGTGAATTTCGAAGGAATATTTTTTCCCATTTTTACAAAATTTTTCATTGATGCTCCGCTCCTATTGGTCGTAGTGTGATGTAACACAGCCTTCCTCGAATATTTTTTCAATTCGAACCAGCATTATCGAGTTCAAACAAAAAAACTAAAATATTACGAAATTAAAGCATAAGTAGATTACTAATAGAATGACGCTTTAATTCAGTATTCATAGCGAAAATATGGCAATTAAAATCAATTTAGTGCCTTATTACAATGTATGCATAATAGAGTTCTGGCGGTTCGATCCTAGTCTAGACAAACATGTGGTGCGTTGACATTGTTAAATAGTATGGGCTTAATCTAATGGGGGGGACTTTGTTCAATAGTGGACGTCTTCCAGCTGATGATGATGATGATGGGCTTATTCATGTGCCGAAATCAGAGTGACGTAATACTATGTTAACAAATACAGTACCTAGAGAGATATTATTTTCTGTATTATCCCCTTTCTACCAGAGACTTATACCGCCACAGGGACCCGCGTATAGAAATACCTACACTACCTATTCCTCTGAGAGTCACACTACACGCTTTCTGCCGCAAAATCGTTATATAAACAAACAAAATATTGTACGAGCGTTGAATACCACATATTCCTAGGACTTACCTTATTTAATATCCTCGTATTTTACGTTTATATAAATATATTTCGTCTAGACTCAATAAAAACATGTTGAGCATAAACCACTGGCCTAAATAAGTGAATTATGTGCCGTTTGAATACACTACCAATCTACTGATGCTTGTAAAAAAATGTTTGTGCTCTAAAATGCTGCTCTTAAAGACGTCAAAACAGAAATATGATGACGATACTCATCTCAGGGGGTTTTAAAGCAACATTTTACGTGCCACGCTACCCCGCATACAGTAGAATAGAAAACACACCTTATTAACCTTGTTTTTAAGTCCAATTTGCCTTATTAGAAGACGAGGATGATTCCGGAACAAAAATTAGGTCGAAGTAACACAGGTGTGTGCATCTTTTGACATTTTGATAAATGAGCTTATCTTAGATTTATAGTCGAATGCGCACCCTCTATTGTTTATATTGATATTATGACAATAAAAAAGAAAGATAAAATATTTGTGGAAACTTTTGTTCGGAGTGCTCGTATATCAAAACACAAAAAACGTGTTTAGAACAACACAACGTATGCATAGAGATTATTGTTATTTTATTATATTTATTACTCGTAGGAAAATTTACAGCTAAATAACTTAAGATAAACATCAAAATCGCTTCACAGAGCCATTGTTAGTTTCCACAGAGAGAAACATTTTTTTTTAAAAAGAGCCCTTAATACTTATAATTGCATAATTAGTATAGAAAGTCACCTGCTGGAGGCTAATATATTATGTATAATATATGTGTGAGTGGGTGGGTGAGTATTTTCCTCAACGAAAGTATGCTCGTAATACATCTTCTTCTTCTTATATATAAAAATTAATTGCTGTTCGTTAGTCTCGCTAAAACTCGAGAACGGCTGGACCGATTTGGTAAATTTTGATCTTAAAATATTCGTGGAGGTCCAGGGAAGGTTTAAACGGAGAGAAGATAGTACGAAGTTTGCCGAGTCAGCTAGTATATCAATAAATATTACTATTACCTTTGATTACTATTAGTTATTTAAGTTTATAATACAGGCTTTTTATAATAATTTAAGGTGTGAGGTAATTTACCCAGACGTACGTTTGACCCCTTGGGGGTCATTCATTTATTACGTAAGACGATTTAGGGAGGGAGGGGGCTCGACCACGTCTTATTTTTTCTTCAAAGAAACTGTGTTACGTTTTTAATACTAATTAGTTCCTACATGTCAACCACGTATCCAAAACCCTTTACCATTCTATTATCGAGATTTAATGATATTAATATAATAATAATTATAACCAGATCGGAGGTAATTGTTTCATATTAAACCAAAACCGCTCGAATGAAACGCGGTGAAGCGAGGCGCCCGTAGGCATGATGTAACATATAATAATACCTCTCTATTTATGCTTCATACATCTGTGCCCGTACAAAGGCATTCCTCCAGCTTATAATATTAAACGTAATAAATGTAATCATTACTATTAATTTAATGTATTTCTAACAGTCTAAGTCTGCTTAAACTTTCCATATAATAATTTAATTTTACCGTCGCATACGCACGTATTGATACATGGTTTGCAAATATCTAATAGAATTAATATAGCTGGTGCGGTATATATGGTAAACTAGCTTTTGCCCGCGGCTTCACCTATGTCCTTTCTCGGGTCTTAAACTTTCTACATCCCAAATTTCATCAAAATCCGTCCAGCGGTTTAGTCGTGAAGGCGTAACAGACAGACAAAGTTACTTTTACATTTATAATATTAGTATGGAGGTATGGATTGAAAGGAAAGATACGCCCCGAATACAAAAGCTCCTTTTTTTGAAGTCGGTTAGAAGTATATCGAGCACATTTTGTATGGGACGCTATTCGCGCGCATGTGCGGGCTGCATGCTCTCTCCGAGCGATCGAGTCTTTTATTTTATTGCCATCCATCTCACTGGGCATGAAGGACAGGCAGAATATTTAGAAAAATCTAGCACATTTCACAGTCAAACTTTGGATAAAATCAGCTGTAAAAATATCTATATATAAATGAACTTCTGTTCATTAGTCTCGCTGAAACTAGAGAACGGCTAGACCGCGATTTCGCTAATTTTGGTCTTGAAATATTTGTGGAAGTCCGGGGTAGTTTTAAACGGAGAGAAGGCAGTACGAAGTTCGCCGGGTCAGCTAGTTCATAATATTTATTTGTCTATGCTTGAATATAGCATTTTTGTTCTTTGATCTTAATAGGTTCATCAGTTCTAATAAAATTATTAACCAACCAATTGAAAGCTATTGCTAATCTCTAGAACGATTATAGGCAATAAGGTAAACCACAAAAGATTCCAATCAAAAGATAACTGGCCGTATCCGACGCGAGCCGGCCGTATCCGACGCGAACCGGTTCTATCCGCTTTTCAGGTCAAGTCGATTATATCGGCGGGTAGTTTACATATTTTTATTAAGGAATCTGCCATATTGCATATTTATTCATAACTGTTTGGCTTATTACTTTTGCCTTAAGCTCTTTATTTACTAGCTAAACTTACAAGATTACATATTTTCTTTAGAAAATAATATAAAGGGTGATGTCAAAGTTGTTTAGATGTATGAAAAGGCGTTTGAAGGTTCCAAAAATAAAGTTTCATAATAATAATCGCAAATATCTCACAATTCCCTTTTCAGTTTGTTATGAAAAATATGACTCAAATATTTTTACTTCAGCAACTTAAATAAAATTATGCTTTGTATTTTATTAAAATACCTATATCAAGAAAATATGGAAACATGATTTTAAAAAGTCAACTTAATTTAATATTAAACTCATGATTAACGTTACTCTTAGATTAAGATTAGGACCTCTCAACATCTTCGTTAATCAGGTAACTGTCTACACCGTAGACAGCTACGGCGTAGCCTGCTACGGCGTAGATTGAAATAATTTTAAATGTGAAGTTACATTTTAACGCGCTCTATTTCAAAATACATTTCGTGTGATTGAAGAGTATAAAAATTTACATAAAATTTAGAATTGAATATTATTGTTATATTAATTGAAGGTTGGTACACACATAAATACTTTTCATTTTAAATTATTCGTTTGTAAGGGTGTTTGTTACTTCTTCACGCTCAAACGGCTAGACTGATTTTGATGAAATTTCATATGGAGGTCGCTGACACCTTGGATTAACACATAGGCTACTTTTTGTCTCGAAAAAATGTAGCGGGTGACACCGCGGGGCGCAGCTAGTCTTATAATAAAACTCATCCACGATTCAAAAAATAAATTCTTATGTTTGATTATTATGACAGAACCAAAATCATTCGATATTATTATTGTAAGATTTATTTTAGAGCTTGGTACACCCTACGTGAGAAATGTTTGCACCACTGCATTAAACACTTTTATTAATAAAATGACAGAATCAAAATATTAAAAACAAATTGATGTCAAGTCAATAACATACCAATTTCCTTAAATTGATGGCATTCCTTATATCGGAATTGCCATCAAATTGTACCAATGTGTAATTAAATTCCTGTGCTTTAGGGTTCTAGGAAAATGGGGGGAATAACGTTATTCGAATCAAAGGAACTGGGGCATAGATATACTGAATCGAATTTCATGCAAACGAAATATTTCATCGAATTGTACGGATATGCAGGGGGTATTGGAGTAGTAATAACATTTACTCTGACTACTTCGCGGTCCTATATTTTCCGAATAATTTATATTACTGTACAGTCAGCATCTCAAATAGCACATGTTAAGAAAGCTTATTTCAAATAATTGGAAGAAACAAACATCAATTCAAGTTATTGTTTCAAATTATTTATTTATTTATTTATTTATATACACACTTACAGAATCTTCTTACAGAAATTATTATAGAATCGTCCAAATGATGATCTGAAAATAATATAGAGTATTTAATAAGAGTAACTAAAATAAAAAAGAGTAACCTTCGCTTGGAGTTGTTCCTTTAACTTCAACAAATTTTAGCTATGACTGTACTCACAACTACATTTTGCATACGATCAAATCTTATTGGTATTTCTGCCATTATAGACGATGATGCACGGAATAGATAAGAATATGACATCGCTAGTAACATATCTGTACTTTTGAAATATCATTGGTTATAACTTAGTAAGAAGTCCTTTTTTTATAGCCTAGTTTGGTTCCTACTGCTGGGCAAAGACATACCCTGTTTCTTCCCAACAACTCTATTGTCCGCAGTTTTTGGCCACGAGTGTCCCACATATCTGGCCAGATCATCACAACTTCGCCGCTCATACACAATATTACTAAAATATAACTAAACGATATTGGTTTTATATATATACCTATAAACATCCTACACCAGCTATAATAGTTATTGTTATCCAAACATAACATTTTGCTTACGGTATATTTACTGCGGGCCCCAAATATGTTATAAGGACCCTAAGTAACCAAAACGAGTAATAACATATTTGCATAATGTAGATAGACCCCATTAAACTCCTTTCTATAAATTATATGCCATATGACTACGAATTATTATTGGTTTATAGTCGCATAGTTCGGCTGCTGAGCACAAGGTCCTAGGTGCAATTACTTGGCCAATGCTGAGTAAAATACGGAGTCTGGATAAGCGTTTTATATGACACGCCACCAAACTCGATCTTCGGCATTTCGCCACTTCCAGCCACTCGCCCCACCTATCTGGAGGACGTCCTACGTTCATATATTTGAATCCCCAAATATAATATAACACAATTAAATTCTGAATAACAATTGGAAAGAATTAACAATCCCATTCAGTCTAGACATAGGACATCAAGGGCTCTTTAGGAAGCGGAAACTCAAAAGGTTCGCTTATCCCTATAGAGAGTAGATAAGGGCTAAAATATAGCGGCTATTGTCTTTTTAGCCGCACATAGACAGTTGTGAGATAAGTTCCTTATTGTCTGCTACGTGACTTTTGTTAACGATGCCTGTCTCCAACGGTTTAGACTTTATTGAGGGTATAAGGAAGCCTGACCATTTGCATTTTGAGTTTACATTTAATTAAAAAGTGTCGCGATTTTTATTTTCTTGCTTTTATTGTGTTTGAACTTAATGTGGTGATATTTTGCCGATTTTGAGCAAATCTCTTTTCGACTCGACGAATTTTGGTGTTAGTTTAGAGCTAGGGGCATATCATCTAGTACTGTCAGCAATGTAAGAAGGTGAACATTTACATTTTTTAAACACATCATTAATTCCAGAAAATCTTATCACATATTCTTATAAAAAGTAAAAAGATTTAAATATTCTCACATCTTCATTTAAATGCTATTATTATATATATATTAACTCCTATATATTGAAACAATAACTTGAATTGATTTATTTTTTTATTTTATTTATTTACTTTAATTACACGGTGTACACCAATAACATAATTAAAGAACATTTATATATTAACACAAAAATTGCTGGAAACTATTAAATAAAAATATAATTATAACATAAATAATAGCATTCATGCTTTCTTCTCACAATAATTCAGACATACTGACAAAATCTTCATCCATTCATCATCTAGCAGATCGCAGGTTGGATTGTAATCCAAGAGCTCATTTAATGCGGTGAGCGTGCGAGGTATTGGTGACATAGCACGAGCGACGGTACGACAGGAAGGCACTGCAAACAGTTTGTGTTTTCTATTACGGCGGTAATTATCTGGGACACAGAATCGGGCAAGCTCGTTGTGCAGGTCTGGAGCATCAATGATGCTGCGTAGAGTTTTGCACGCAGTCGTGAGCTGATCACATCCCCTTCGCACCTCCAGTGAGTTGTAGCCTAGACATCCTAACAGGAATTTAGTGGGATATAGGTATGGATAATATCCATTAACACGTTTGTAGAGGTATCGAAGAAATGCTTTTTGTACCTTCTCTAACATGAGCACGTAAGTACGCTCATGTGGATTCCAAACGCAAGCACTGGTCTCTAATTTACATCGTACCAAGGCGTTGAAAAGAATTTTCATAACAAGTGCGCAACTAAAATCTCGAGAATTTCTTAGAACAAAACCCAGACGCCTAAAAGATTCCTTAGCTAACGTGGCCATGTGATCATGAAAGTTCAGTTTTGCATCAAATGTGATACCTAGGTCTTTCACCACTGTAGTTTTGCAGATTGTATCCTTATTTAATTTATAGTCAAAATTAATTGGGTAACGCATTCTTCCGAAAGTCATGGCATTACATTTAGATGAATTGAATTCCATCCTGTTTTCCATGCTCCAATTATAAATAGCATCTATGTCGCGTTGGAGGGCCAGGCAATCGGAAACAGAGTTGATTTCTAGGTACAACTTTAGGTCGTCGGCATAAAGTAAACATCTTGCATGACCAAGTACTGATGGGATGTCGTTAATCATTATGAGGAACAATAAAGGATGATGTATATTTATCTCAATTATTTGATATAAGGTCTCTCAACATGTTAAGCTACTTATGTTGCCGACTGTACATAGTCTAGCCTCTTGTAACAAGCCATCCAAAACATTAATCTCTCTGAGCATAAAGCATTTGATGACGCAAAATCCGCTGTCAACACCAATTCCCCAACTTCAACTAAAAAGTCCTTTATTATTAAACTTGTTGAAAACTAAATTGTAATTTATGGAGCCAGGGTGGAAACTTTTCTGTGGGTTGCGTTACTTGCCGACTCCACTCTTTTCTAGCAAATAATAGTGCTCTTGAAATCTACGTATTTTACTGGACTGCCTCGTTGGTCTAGTGGTGGCGCTAAGCGCGACTGCCGAGCATGAGGTCCTGGGTTCGAATCCCGGGTCGGGCAAAGTGTTACTGGGTTTTTCCATTAGGTAATTCTCAGTAACAGCACGGAGTCTGTATTTGTGCCCGAATGATGGCAATAGGCTCGCCCCCTATTACATTGGGACCTAAAAAACGTAACTAGCGAAATGTGGGTGTACTATATGTGCACCTCTGCCCACCCCTTCGGGGAATACAGGCGTGATGTTATGTATGTATGTATGTACGTATTTTAAAGACGACTTAAGTAATATACCAGGATAGGCCTCATCTTATAACATCACTAGCTGAGCCCCGTGGACCCGCGACATTTTTTCGGGATAAAAAGCTTGTGTTAATCCAGTGTGTCAGCTACCTCCATATGAAATTTCATCAAAATCGGTCTAGCCGTTTGAGCGTGAAGAGGTAACAAACACACTCACAAACTTTTGCCTTTGTAATAATTTACTATAATAACTAATAATAATATTGTGATAGTATCAAAGTCCTCCGTTTGCCAAGCACGGTACTAAGCAATATTCCCTAATGCGATTATAACTGCGTTCCATAATGACTATCATTATTTAACAGTGAACAATACATACTAATTAGGATAAATGAAAGTAGGTAATTCAAAGGGGTTGGCAACACGGATTTCATTTTGCTACGATCCTGGCAAACACTTTACGCACTCATTCAGATTCCTAATTAATGCTCGTCATTTTAAATTCATATATAATTTACATTTCAAACTAGCTGCTGCGTCCGCGTGGATGTCAGATAAAGTATATAGATTTTTGCGCCAGAAACTCTCTCGAGCGCCCTCAAAAGACCCTACCAAATTTTTATCACAATCTGATCAATGGTTCAGAAATGCATATACGACAAACATACAAACTTATTGTTTTATGTATATAAGATAGAAGAAGATTGTTAGAATATAATCGGTTAGTAATGTCGGTTTATACAAAAGACTTATTAAGAACATCTGCACACAAATATTAAGTTGAAGAACACAACCATTGAAGGACACAATGTTGGCAGTAGACAGCACTGTTATTTGACCTGTATTTGGAAATAAAGTGGCTCTTAAATCGTTGATCCCGTTCTATATAAATGTAATACGATCCTTCCATTGTGATCTGCCTTTGAGTATACTCGCTACTCCGTGTTATGAATGAAAACGTATCAATACAATAGCTGTGTTAAGGGTAGGACTTTTATTGATTTGTTTTGATCCTACATTACGTCTGATACACCAAATAATATTAGTCTATTTCTGTCTGTCTGTAGGACATAGGGACACTCAGTTATACTTACATTAAAAAAAATAAAAGAGCATTGATTATCACGTTTGGTAAGTCTATGTAAGGTATGTCTCCACTTTACTGGAAATGTTAGACGAATGTTATCATCCTTTTAAACCAAATATTTTATGGACAAGGATATGATATTAATCTTTGAAAATAATTAAATTAATAATTATCGAAGTTTGATGGTATACCATGATACAACGTAATTCCAGTTGAGGATGTAGCTACCTTTCTGCCAGACAGGCGTCTCATTTAAAAGGCTAAATAAAAAACCGTCGGAAATACAGTTTTAAATCGCCAGTGAATTTTATGAAACTTACTTATTATTAAACATAATTCTATTTATAAAACATACATGTATTTGCCTAGGTTTGAAACCAATCTTATCCGCACAAAATCGAGTCTATAAACATCCGTGCCTAGACCAGAAGATAAATCTAAAATAAAGAATGAAAACACTCAAGCAACAAATACTTAAGACTTACGAAGCACAAGAAACTGCTTCGCAATCCTCAGCCAAAGTAACCGGGCTTAGGATCGCTGCACACCGCCGCAATGCGACTATTACGTGCAAATACCAGCCGCAATACTACTCCGGTACTAAACCGCTCCCAAAATACAGGCTATTGTTGAAAATTCAGTCGCTACTACCGTCCGAGCGTCGTTCGCTCGTGTGCAAACCACCTAATACCGCTGGGAATGCTTTTGGAAGTTAACGGGAAATTGAATACGTGTTCAGAGACTATCCCACTTTACCTGTATTGAATATTTTAAAGTGAACCGCGTCGGTTTTCTTCGCCTTAAACTTGAAAATTACCTCCAAGCGTTCGTTTAGTAATCTCTCGCTCTCGAATATTTCATCTGTTGGACTCTGATTACATGGCTTTTTAATGAGCGAACAGATCGAGAACTTAAGAGAACACGTTTGTAGTAAAACTTTGTTTTATCCTTAACCCGAATCTTTATGAGACAAACACTGAAAGTTGGGGTTTGAGGATGTTGGAATTACAAAATTATTTACGTGAACAGTAATTTTAAATTAGGTAGATACCAAACGCAATAATGCCTAGTTTATTTTCTGTCTTACCATTTAATAGATGCGAAGTCTTAAATATGCTTAGTCTACACAATCAGTCCTGTAGGTCCTTCGGTCCAGTGATTTTGCCGAACACTAAATAAAAAATTGCAACTGACCGCGTCAACTTTCACGTAACAATGCAACATACTAAGAAACCCACACTCGGACACCCCGTATCTCAATACACCGGCAATAAAGTTCAAACGTAACACTAGCAACGCCGACAAAATACAGCAAGTAACCCCCGACTGCATTGTAGTAAAAATATAGTGCGAAATAAATAAGACGGGGTGGCCGCAAGCAATCCTGTGATTGAGAACGTGCCTGAAAATACAGGGGGATACTTTACCGTGAGACCAAGAAAGACAGAAAAAATAATATAAATAAGAACTGCCTTCGTTCTTTTTTCTCATTCCATTATGCAAGTAGTGAGGAGACGGTCAATGTCTAGAGCTGTGTGCATTGCTTTTTAGGGTTCCCTACCCAACGAGTGAAACAGGACCCTATTACTAAGACTCCACTGTCTGCTCGTAAGTCTGTCACCATGCTGTATCTCATGAACCGTGATGGTAAAACAGTTGAAATTTTTACAGATTAGGTATTTCAGTTGCCGCTATAAAAACAATTACTAAAAAACAATAAAATAAATGTAGGGGGATCTCATGTAACAAACGTTTTCTTATCGCCATTTTTACGGTACAGAACCCTTCCTGCGCAAGTCCGACTCGCACTTAGCCTAGTGGTTTTTATATACAGCGTGTTGTGGCAATGGTCTGGCTGAATACCTATCTATACTTATGTGCACACGACTGTACTTAACCGTAAGTTCGATATTCAAGTATTTTATGTCGATATCGGTTCGTTATTTAAATAGAACTTATTCGATAACTGAAACTGCGTCAAAATGTTATCGATAAAATATTGTTAATAAATTCAGATTTAAACTCAACATTCAGATAATGTAAATATAGCACACATTACACAATTCGTTACCGTTTCGCCCAATTAAAACGGTCTAATGATTCCATTTATAATTAACAGATTAATTGTAGCATACAGCAAAAGTTAATTAACGGAAGATTTGATTAACACCATTTAATTAGTGACAGACAAATTTTATGGATTTCAGACTACTCTGCCGTTGTCAATTATATGTGACGTGTTAGTACTAAGAGCATTAAGCTTTAGTGATGAAATGAGTCTCAGACACCGAGTACTAAGTCGATAAGATACCTCTAAGTAAGATATTAAGAGACGATTATCAATATCGATACCGCTCGAAATGTTATTATATTATAAGCAATGTATATTACATACTCTCCATAAACAAATTGAGAATTTTGTGGTTCGATTCGCCACTTCAGATATAAACGGTAGATACAATCCTATTATCCCATTGCAAACTTGCTTAGAAGTCATATACATAAAAGTAATTTAAAGGGGTTAAATTAATAAACTGAGGAACAGGTCAATTTTGTTAGAGCCCGTATAACTAAACACTATATCATACATCTAATTATGACAAAGACTAGATTCAAATCTACATCCCTCTTCAGAGACACATGGACTGGTCTGTAAATTAGGAACAATGGGCCACTCGTGACGCCCCACTCCGGGTCACAGGCAAGCTACAATAACTTGAATGAATCTGTTACATTAATGACTTTCTACTTGTCACTACAATTATACTAAACTTGAAACTAGAAAACTACGAAGGGCGATCCAGTTTTCTCCTTTTGTTGATAAAATTTTAAACTATTATTATGCCTAGAGCAGGTTTTTATAATTTTAATTTAACGATGTGGAAGTGAGACGCCGCTACGTGTAGTGTAATGCGACGTCCCGCTTCCACAACGTAAACTGTCCTGCTTAAAGAGTAATTGTGAGAGG
The DNA here is from genome assembly GCA_946251915.1 of Abrostola triplasia. Lineage (NCBI taxonomy): Eukaryota > Metazoa > Arthropoda > Insecta > Lepidoptera > Noctuidae > Abrostola > Abrostola triplasia. The sequence goes on from OX276433.1 coordinate 9,390,905, forward strand.
GCTGAACTTTTATTACACCACGTAATACCGTCTATGGCTGTACTTTTATTCGTCCATAGACTATAGACGTCCGATGCGGCCGATACGCGACCAAAGTAACAGTTTGTGTGGGACGCCACTGGCAGCACGGTATTCTTTTTTCAAAAGCCTCAAAGCTTCGAAACTCGAAACGCTGTCAAACAAGATTTTTTCTTTTCAAATTGATTGGTTACCATGTAGTTATACAATGGGGCTACTGTTTTCGTGCTCACCAGTTGGCGCCACTGTCGAGTTAGGTCCTAAAGTATAGCTAATATATAAAATATTATGATAATGCTTTCGTGCTTTATTCTACCGTGACTCTTTATAAAAATGTGTCATTTGACATTTTGCAGACATTCCGCTACACTAACGCCTCTAGCGGTGAATTCATACGCAATATCTCCCATTGCACATGTGTGAATATATATTTGCTTTTATTCCTGGATTTTCCGTAGGTAAGTAAAAGTTTTAACTTTTTAAGAAGCTCTGCTTGTTGTTCTAAATTAGTTCAGTATCTATATCACATCTGGCATCGAAATTGCACCCTCGTAAATATGAGTCCGACCCGTAAATCTCTACATGTATAGGTCAATGCGACACTGTGAAACTTACCGACAGACAGCCATTAGTCCGACATTACTTACTAACGACATAAAGCACTTAGTTTAAAACTCAATAACAAAGCGAGTATCATAACAAGCTAATTATTTGAAACACGACAAATGTTTGTTTAACGTCTTAATGCCAGCAGTTACAACAAGAAACAAAGGCATCTTATTTAGAACTGGGAAACGTCGGAACAGTGGGTCAGAGCGGCGCGCGGCAATAGCAGGAGAGAATTAGTGAAATTAATGGGCTTTGTTCCAGCCAGCCCGGTGTTGCACTGGTTAATTACGTCCCGCCGCGCGCCGGGTTGCCAACCTAACTAATGGTATTGCTAGCTGCGAAATTGGAACCATGTATGGAGGAAAAATACTAAGTTAAATTACAAAAATAATGTAATTATGACCACATATATTTGTCTGCTTTTTATTGAATACGTTGCCTCATCTGGGAACGCCTCTTGTTTCTAGAGTGTTTCACAAACATGAAATATAACATGCTTAAACAATCAACTTCAAGGAAAACTCGTCCGGTACAGAAATTACACCCACAGCCCTGAGCCGCATTTTATCCTTTTAAACACTGCGCCTATTAGTTCTTTGATATAGGAGGAAACCACAAAAATAAATTGACTTATACAAGATTATATAGAAGAGCAAACAGTCGTTCATAGCATACATAGGTACATAAAGTCACGCCTGTATCCCAGAGGGGTAGGCAGAGACCAGGATCTCCATTGGCTACGGTCCTGGCATACTTCTTTCGCCTCATTCACACGAATTACATTCCTAATACACGCTCCTTACTTTATAGAGCATCTAAATAAATAATCGAGTACAACAACTCCATTCACTATATGCAAAACAAACCACCATCGATCTGTACAGAGAACTCATCGTACAACGTAACAAAGTTATCTGCCGACACACGTGCCCCTAATACTCCTACACAAACACATGTCACATTTTTTCTCATAAAAATCTCTTAGCAAGGCTGCCTGACATTAACTTGGCAGTGAATTCATTTATAAAATGGCAACACGTAACAGGATTACTGCTTTGTCTGCGGCATGTTACCTCGTTGATGTCATGCTGAGGCCGCTACTAAGGGCCTTAATGTTTAATAAATAATTGATAATATTCATGTCTGCTAACTGGTATCCAGCCTAGAATTGTCCACCCCCTTTCCTCCAGTGGGTGTCGGTAGAGGCGACTAAGGGAAGCAGCGTCTTCCAATACTGCGATCCACTAGCCGCTTGCCAAGCGTGGGGATTATGACAGCCCCCCCCCCCCTTACCTACGGGAGAGGCCTTTGTTCAACAGTGTGGACATTGTCCGGTTTATGATGATGAATAATATTCATATTTGTTTAGCAATTGTCCATTGAAGTTTATGAATAACTAAAAGTTATATTTATAGGAAAAATCTCGTTTTATTGATAAAATACGGTCTAAAAATGACTAGTAAATGAAATACAGACATGAAGATAAATATTTAATTACTTACTTCGTTGACTCAGCGACCCAAAGTGGATCTAGGCCTCCAATACCGTTCTCCATCTATTTCGGTCCTTCGTAACCTTCAAGCTAACAACTGGCGAGATGTTAGGAATATTTAATTAATACAGATATTATTAATCTACAATTTAATCGTTACTATTATTTAGGCTGATGCCAATATCGGTCCAAAAGCCTCTTCTCGATTAGAGAAGAAAAGCAAGCTTATTATACTTACTTTTTAGTTCAAGAGAAGTGTCCTAGGTATGGCAATAGATATCTATAAAAAAGCTACTGCTTTAAACTCTTTTCATACGTTTTTTTAACATCAAACATCTACGGATCGCACAATTTTTTATCCCGTGCGGTAATCGAGCCCGCGAACCCTATAGCCACTGCGCCAATCAGGTCATATAAGGCTTCAACTTGTAAACAAGCTTAACTCATCTCCATATTCTACCCACGCTTGCCCGAAACAACTGGCGACCACGTGCGAGCCTACTCCTGAACAAACATTCTAGTAGAGTCCGGAATACTTGATACAAATACAACTTCATTGAAAACGTTATCTGCCGTCAAACAAACGCTATTTCGATTTGGTTTATTATGGTGCTTATAATCGTTTTCAGCATCACTTCAATAACATTGTGCCAAAATCTAGAACCTTTATGATGTTATTTTACTTACGAGAGAGCAATGTGATGAGATGAATGTTTCAGACTCAATCAAGATACCTATGTTACAAGTACATACATACATAAAGTCACGCCTGTTTCCCTCAGGGGTAGGCAGAGACCACGGATTTCCATTTGCTACGATCCTCGCATACTTCTTTTGCTTCATTCACACGGATCACATTCCTCATACACGCTCTTCGGTTGAGGGTACTCCTCACTTGCCCTTTTTGCAGAACATCTCCGATTTGGTCTAGGTATGTTCGCCTAGGTCTTCCCCTTTCCGATACTCCACTAACACAATGTACATATGTCACAATTCCAGGCATCCCATTTGTTTAAATAACCTCACATCACCACATTCATAGTACATCATAAGTTATAAACGTAAAGGGCTTGAAATAATTCTGTTTGAGCCCAAACTACTAAGTGCTTATCATTAAAGTGATTCTGGCTTTAGTTTCCACTAACCGAACATAAATAATATGCTAACGATGTTCTCAGTTTATTATTGAAATGTTATAATATTCCGTTTTCTCTGTTAAACAAGTTACTGCTAACTTATTTGAGGAAGCACATTTTGCTGATTGATAATTACATTAAGAATATGTCAGTAGTTATTATACTCACTGCACTAGAACTTTCGCCGAGTGGTATCCGGCTTAGAATTGACCACCTCCATTCCTCCCATGAGTGTCGTAAGAGACGACTAAGGGAAAATCCAGAAGATGGGCAGCAGCGTCTTCTGTAACTTCACCACCAATACTGCGATCCCGAAGCCACTTGCCTAAGGTGGGGATTATATCACGCCCTCTTTAAGGGCGGAGGCCTTTGTTCAACAGTGGACATCTTCCGGCTGATAATGATGATGACTAGAACTTGCCAAGACTTGCTGCCAATTAAATTAAGATATATCTTCGTAATTAAACAAAGTTAATGTCCCTTAAAAAGTGAAACGAGTTTCCTTGGTATTGGTCGACACATCTCTCTAAGCTGCTCTCGCGGCAATTTGCAGAACAAAAATCTCGAAAGAGATGTCCGAAACGCAGGGGCTTCAACATTTTATATCCAACATTTTTTGCCGCCACTAATGCAAAGTAAGGACACACGAAGCTTCATTCGGATTATACATTTATTCTGAGAAGTTTTATTTTAATTTTAGCTGTTGGTAAACGTACACGGATTTACATTTGAAAATGTTTTGTTGAAAATTGTTCTGAGTACTTAAACATTCTCTGTGGGAATAAAAACCTACAGTACAGCTTTTTTATCTTTTATTGTACAAACACGCGTTAGTTTCTGACGTAATCCTCGAATAAAAAGATTGAAACAGAGATAACAATAAAATATTTCGCAATCAACGAATACGTTCAGAGGAGTATTAAGTTTCGCAAAATAAGCAATTTTCAATGCCGCTAATAAATCTTGGTAATCTCATTGTTTCTTGCAGACACTCAGCCAGGACTAGATCCCAATTTTATTAACTGTACAATGTACCCTCCCTTACAGTGAATAAAATAGGAAAAAAATCTCTTTACCAGTTTGTTTGTACGAACAGAAACTTTAAGAAGCGTCGGGTAGTTTTAAAACTATAACCGACAGCCCGTTTTTTATGTCTACATTTAATATAGGTACCTATTATTTTTCTTGTGTATATGTGTCTGTATTCTCGGAAAGAGTGGGTAGGATAGTTTGAACTCATAATAATCTGCAAAACTCGTTTTATATTAGACTGTTGTTCCCTATACAGGACACGCTATAACCGAAGAGTTATGCGGAAAACTTTTTGCATGTTATGGAGAATTATGTAAGATTAGGTAAAGTTAATCTTCGCCAGCCTGTAGAGATTTACGTTGGACAACGAACAATAACTATAAAAAACTAAAATTAATATGAACTATTATAATGAATCTCTACCAGAAATCCGATGTGCAAATCCACAAACAAACACAAGATTTTAAAGCAATTAATTTGCTTAACTTCGACCAATTAAAAAAAAATACTTCACTCGTATCAGACTCAGGCAAAGTCATAAGGCAACCAACTGTCGCTATCATTTCATAAGATCATAACAAAAGTATCTTCGATTCGAAGCAAGTCTCTTCATATAATAATATAATTTATTGGCATACTTATTCTTTCTTTGGCAAACTCATATATACAGGGATTTGGATTATCGTTGCGCAGAGTATTTTTCTCCGTGTTGTTTTAGTATGTTCGTACGCGGGAATTACTATCTTGTGATGTTTTATGACCATATATTCTCATTTCGGTTGAAAGTGTTATATTTGCCTGAGAGTCCTGAGATTCAAACAGAAATATAAATCTTTACCTTTTTCAACATAAATCACATTGTTTTTGGTGTTAATACTTTTTAGGTCAGTATTTTTATAGGTTAGAAAGTGACTGAAAGGCTTCAGACTAAGACTGCCATATAAAGATGCCTATACCTAAGTTAGTAGTGGTATATTTAATGCTGATTGTGGGGACAATTACTATAGTAGATATCGGGTAAAACGGGGTGAATAGAAACAAAACTTTGGGAGAGAATTCATAGTTGGAAGAATATTGATTATTATTACTCAGGACCCTAAACCTTAAATTTTATTATATTATATGTTTAAATGAATAAAGTTAAGTTAAGTTTCCATTCACCCTTGAGTATCAATTCACCCCGTTTTACGACACTCAGAAATGTATTATGCAGACTCTATCATTCATATCACAAGCTTTACATGCTTTTTGTTAATGAGACTGGTACCGTACTGAAAAGATTCTAAAGATATATCACCATATAATATCATTACTATTAACCAACATAAAAAAATATAAAATATGTCAAACAGGCGAAGTCGCGTCCCTAACTAGTCAAGAATAAAATACGAGCAACATTTTTTGGTATGCGAACGTGAGTCACAGAAAATAGAATTGATAGTCCTATTACTTTTTATTCTCTTCGCTCTGTTAAGTATAAATAATTATTGTATTATCTGATAATGGTAAAAGTAATAATATATCTTTCTCAAGCTTCATTGTACATAGTTTCAAGGGGTGTATAATTACGCATCAGCTTATCATCATCATCAGCCGAAAGACGTCCACTGTTGAACAAAGGCCTCCCCCTTAGGTAAAAAGGGGGAGGCTACTTAAGGGTACTTCAATCTGTCTGAGAGTTAGCCTTCACTGAGAATTAATTTTGCGAAGATTACAGATAAAAACGGAGCACCTGATTTTCTATGCGAATACACACTACGTATAAATGTATAAGTAGATTTAAATAAAGCTTTATACCCAAGTATAATTATTACAATTAGCCTTAAACTAATTAAATTAAAAAAAATTTGTGGCTTAGCTAAATATACCGACGACCGAATTGACGACCTAATGAGCGCAGTGGCTAAGCGATTGGACTGCTGCGCTAAGGGTTGCGGATTCGATTCCCGCACGGGGCAAACCTTTGTGCGAACCACAGATGTTTGTCCCGAGTCTGGGTGTTTGTGTATGTGATATTTCATGTTTGTGAAACGCACCCACGATACAGGAGAAATTCCTAGTGGGGCGACGTTTTTTTTAAAAAAAAATATATATAAGAACAATACTGTAAAATAATGAATAAATAACCTATTAAGGTGTTTTTATACAAAGAAACACCCCCCCCCCCCCTTTATAATAACTCCAAAAGTAACCACTATTACTTCAAGCAAATAAACTACATATTCTTATTCCAGAGGGCTGTTTTAAAAAAATATGTTTTAAATAAACATTTACATCTCATTTGGTCCCCCTAGGGTATGTCAGCATCCTTTCTCAAAACTTCAAAGTGTATTTCCCAACATAATTCAACTTCATGATTGTATTTTCCGTCAGTGCACAAAACAACACAAGGATCGTACTGAACTTTAATCCAAACTCACAAGAGAATACGTTATTCAGTCCAAAACTAGCAAATAAAAAGTAAATCAGCGGGCAGAGAGGTTTATATATTTAAGAGCCCGCCTTCCTCCCTTGTGTCCACAGTATGAGCTTCCAATATTTACCGGCGGCGTCACGTTCCGCCCGCAACGTAATTAAACCTTTTTATAATTCCCCACTTGATAGTGAGACTCTGCCTCGTTGGTCTACTGGTCGCTAAGCGCGAGTGCTAAGCACGGGGTCCTGGGTTTGAATCCCGGGTTGGGCAGTGTTACTGGGTTGTTCCATTGGGTAATTCTCAGTGGCAGCACGTAGTCTGGATTGGTGCCCGGTTTATGGCAATAGGCTCGCCCCCTGGGACCTAAAAACATAATTGGCGAAATGTGGGTGTACTATATGTGCACCTCTGCCTACCCCTTCGGGGAATAGAGGCGTGATGTTATGATAGGGAGAGCTAGTCTCCTATGCTTGCTACTGAGGTGTTTATGAGTCTTGGGGCATGACGATTTGGGTTAGACATTTGTTAAAAGTTAAAATATTTTGTGTATAGTTCTTCAAACAACTTTTGAAATGAACAGCTGTCAGTTTGGGATCGTGCCTCTAATAAATAAGGCTTTCTATGATCCTTGGTTTTTCAGTAGATAACCCTCAGCTTTTTCCTCAATGTGCCAGCAGCCAAATCTAAATGTTATTTTACAAATAATCGAATGATTTTTATTTCTCCAAATGTGTTTACAAGAAACACTTTGACACGCCATTATGATTGAAACTAGATGGCGTCGGCATTTCCTAATTGACTACCTCTGAGAAGAAATAACGAAACAAACTTATGTGGTGTGAAGTGTCAAATTCAATGGCGAAGAACAGACATAAACAGACCTGTAATACTCTCCAGATGTTAGTGGTCGAAATTTGGCATCACCTGCTCCGAGTACAAGGTTATTACCCTATAAAACCTAGGGCTATAACCTTAAGTAGCCTGAATACTCATATTCTGACCCTAGCTCAGTATTCGCTGCTCAGTATAGGTAGTTCAAAGGTTAGCTTGATTCTGTCAATCAACGTGGCCCAATAATACGCTAGAGAGTTCATTGCACGACATCATAGAATTAATGATGATTTAATGGATAGAAAACAGACAGTGCTACTTTTCAAGATGTCGAAGGAGGTTTTATTAATAGTGTTAATTAGATTGCCCATCACGCGATATGACATTCTTAAGCCTCAAAAATATATGTGTCCGCGTTCTTTGTCTTAGGAGCTTAGCTCTTGGCTACTTAGGTAAGGAATCATGCTGTTAATTATTTCTGTTACAACCTTCTTAGTATTGTTAGAAATGCTCAAAATATAACAAGACGCTTCATCCTTTGTTACCTGAAACCTGGAAATTGTCTGCGAATTGTTTCAGTGCAACAACAAACCATACCCAGGAAAGATAATAAAACCTTCAAACTTCCAGGAAGGTTACTAGCCTTCTTGTTTACAGTACTTTTCCTCACCTCAACCTCCAATACTCCTCTTATTATTGACACGAAACCAAGTAACTCTATCTGCTGCGATGTTTAATGTTTACATTTGAGTCTAGACGTTATTTTTAATAGTTCCGAAGCCCGATAGTTCCCCGATGTTTTCCTGTCGTACAAGCATCCAATATTTACTCCCAGCATCATGTTACAGCGTCTCGCTGCATCGCACTTAATTAAACCTTTTTTATACAATGATGGGAAACTGTACTTTGTTAGCTACTTGCTTAGTCTAGACAGGACAAGAGAGTAGAATGTTGTGTCTGTAAAATCAATTGTTCATTCATCAAAGTTTTTATTGAATTAGAATTTCATTTTTCAACATTACTTATATAATGCTTTTTATATGTTTCATGCTTTATCAAAAGTCTTATGAAATTAACGATTATTAATTCATCAAGTTTAACTTTAATATGAATTTAATATTTTTAAAGCTGAGACTTCACGCAACTTTAACCAATTTCAATGTCACAGTGTATATTAAAAGCTAAATTGGTACTGCTACTAATTTTGTATTCATAAAATCCATTTACTTTTTTTTCAAACACAAGACTAAATAATTTAAGATTGCCAGTGAACTGACCTCCAGACATAATCACGTTTAAAATATTATAAATTAAGTAACACCTGATATAAAGTGTCGCTGAAGTGAAATTAATATCGTTTGAGGAGAAAGCCGATTGTCAGAGCTTTGGCGCTCATCGACCCATATAACACTGAGCGGTCTTATTTGGTCGTCGCCAGACGATAAACAATGTTTTATAGGGAAAAGTGTTCACTTTCTCATCTATTGTCAGGACTGAAATAAGGCGGACTTTTGTTTGACCGAATTGTATTGTATTTTAAGAGATTGTGCCCTGATTTCGTTTAAAAAAGTGAAGTCGATATCATTAAGTATCTTTCTCATGGTAAATAATTATGAGAAAGGGCCTCCCCCTTTCTAGGGACTTATTTATAATGTTGTAGTTTTTTTTATTCTGTAAAATGTGGTGTAATTAAACTAGTTTATTCAGTTATGGGGAAAAATCCAGCCAAATACTTAATTGTCCTTCCTTACACTGTATTATTATGTTTTAACATTCATCACAAAAGGGAAGATAAGTTTCAAAGACTGTCATGCATTAAGAACCAGAATCATTCCATAGATACTGAGTTCACCTGAAAGAAATTGCCAATACAGTTAGGAGTGGGCGGCTACACTGGCTGACATGGCTTTACGCACTGAACAATTTCTCAGATGTGCTGGTTTCCTCACGATGTTTTCCTTCACCGTTTTAGCAACTGATAACTAATTTATAATACGCATATGAATTCGAATAGATATTGGTGCGTACCGGATTTTAAACTTGCGACCTTTGACTTAGCAGTACAACGGTCATATCTTTCGGCTATTCGTTCCGAGTTCTCCTGAAAGACGTTACCGGTACAGTTAAGGCGGGCAGCGCGCACAGTCCACGCGTCAAATATTCAGGCCCCCCTCCACTGTTTTATTCATGCAACCATCTGTTGTCTCGCTTTGTTACCTCGTGGCTATGTACGCGCATAAATTGTGAGTTAGGCCGCCCGGGGCGGGCGACTTTGCGTTTTTGTTGCGTTTGTCGTATTAGAAATACATGTCATTTACATAGATTTGTGGGCCCGTTTACCGGTATCAAATTTACTTGGTAAATTAAATAAAGGCTCGTTCAAAAAGTTAAATAAATATGCTGGTTATTTAACTGGTAACCGCATTCTCTCTATCCCTCGGGGAAATTGGAAAACTTCATATGTGTATTTTGTGTAACTACGGAAATTAGATATTTTGGTAAATGGGTAATGAAAAACCACTCAATCTGTTCCAAATTAAAACAATATTATATGGCTTAAAGGATGCGTAGAAAGTCAAACGGGCCATTCGCTAAAAGAAATCTCATAACTTAAAACCGATAGCTAAAAACCGTCAACAAAAAATGGTAACCAATCTTTTAAATCCCTATACCCATATGTTAAAAGCTGGTTAACTTAAGTCCTGCAACTGACTCCAGCAGCCTGTAAAACATGAATCGTTAAAATTCAGACAAATAGCGTGCCATTTGTAAGCCGTGCGCACTACGGACCACACACTGCCGACTTTTTTTGCGTTCTTTGTTCGTCCTTTGACGCGGTCAGTGTCGACAGATCCCTGTGTAGTGTGAGGGAGATTTTCTCGGTCACGCAAGGAGTTGGTGCCGTGGTCTGTAGTTGTCTGTGGTCGCTTTATACCCTTGTAACTTGGACCACATTAGAGTAGAAAGGCTCTACGAAATTATGACTCATGTAGGCTTTATTTTGGATACCATTTATATATAGTCTTCGTGGCTAGTTGTAATGGTGTCTGGACACATGTTTTGACATCGTTTATTGATAATATCTGTCTTTTTTGAACACGAGTCCTCTAATAATATAATAAATCCACAAAACATTTTACAATCAATAAAAATCACAAATTGTAATCTCAGTAGACAATTCTCGTACATACGTTACGTTAATAATTGCTTTAAACTTACGATTATTGTACTCCAGTTCAAAAATTCACTAAAGATACCTTTTCAAAATATTATTAGGGTCCAAACTATAAATAAACACCTCGATCTATTTATAATGTCAGGTCGAAGTGTTATAAAAAGTGACGCCGTCGATTCCGCTTATCCCGGTAATAAATTTTCAATGTTCGCGCACTGTTTTTTACTTATTGGAAAATGTTGTTTTTCCACGTTATTTACCGAGAACCGATAAAACTTTTACATTTGTATATTAAAACAGCTTAATTATAAATGGTGGAATTATTTTCTTGTTACAAACGTTAATAAATGAAAAGTACTCGAGTAAAGTTATTAAACAATTCCCAAAATTAGTCACTTGACATCTTTTCAGGATAAAAATTAATGCTTGAATTTCGGGGAACGTAAATTTTGTTACAAAATAACGCTATTCTGGTAACAGGGACACCTAGGGAGGCTTTAAACAAGTCTTCAACTCTTGACAAAATTAATTGCTTCCTATTGTGCGCGAAAGGTTCGTCGACAGGATCCTTATATTAAAAATTTGTTGCGGATTTGTATAGAAATTAAAATGCGTGGGCAGCCTTGCTTATATAACAAACAATGATATAATGTTTCATATTTTGTTTATTAAACATAAAATGTGTGTAAGATGAATATTAGAATTAGGAAGTGAGACAAAAGGAATTATTGAGCATGACGGAGAAGGAACCTCCTTATTGTTTTTAAAAAGTGTGACGTCAGCAATGCTGACGTCACAATTATTGTCTTCTTGATGACCACTCATTTTCAAAGAAAATTACTCACACTTTCTAAACTTCGTTTATTCAATGGGCAGCGTAACGACGTCCCAGAGGTCCGTACTGTACGGCGGTTCCAGTGCGACTGACTCGATCGCCTACCGTGCGGCCGTATTTATAGGGCTCGGCACACGTGCGCGTGTTTACAAGTTTTTAGGTTAAGTATTGAAATTACAATGATAACATTAATTTTACATCGTAATCAACTCAAAGTATGCCTGATGGTTTATAAACTAATTTAAGGACAATCAAATGATTAAACTTAATTATTCTAGTTGGTCGCGCCGATAAGCATATTATTTGATAAAATAATTATATGAGTAATTTATCTGGGATGCCTCAAGCTTCATTGCCTCGATGGTTCTTAATTTTTATCATTGTAGATCCTCCAGGAGTTACAATTATAGACACGAGTGGTGGGCGTGTCTCGATAAAAAAAATGTGAGTAGATTAATTTTAGATATTACAGTCTGTCTCGTTCGCTTACGTCATTAGTGGCTGAGTGGGGGTCAGTTGACTTGACACCTTATAAATAGACCCCATTGAGTCAGACAGTTAGATCTGTCCGGTGATGCCCTAAGGCCCCTTTTGGGTTTGTCAGCAATATAATATCCAGAAAAAAACAGCTAGTTAGTCTAGGATTGACAGTTAGTCTGATAACGTGTACGTAGTAGTACGTAGGCGTACTAGGTATTATTCAATATTATATATTCTATTGTATTTCAGAATACAATGACAATAGGTACACAGAATAAAGTCATCGTCATTAGTATTTATTTTATTATAACTGTATTTTTTAATAAATGGTACTAATATGAAATTATGACATCATTATAATTAATTAAAGCAATTAATAGTCTCCTGTTGTATGTAATTAAACCTATATTGTGTTAATGCTTTGGTAAAGGTTAATGTAATTAATTGTAAGTCGAGGTGGTAAAGAGATCTTTTGAGTCGATAATAGAGGCTCATAATCAACGCCTACAATTAGGATTATAACAAGGAGATTAATTGATTTGCATGTTGCCAGTATTCTTAGTAACCGGTCCAATTATGAGACCTCGCTAATAGAACTTTCAAAACTGTCGATTGCCGATTGACAATCCACAGACAAAACAACTAAACCGATCAAATGTCAGAGGTGACATTTAATCCGATTTGGTGAACATTTATAAATAAGGACTGCATCGTTGGTCAAGTGGTCGCTAAGCGCGACTGCTGAGCACGAGGTCCTGGGTTCGAATCCCGGGTCGGGCAATGTGTTACTGGGTTTTCCATTAGGTAATTCTCTGTATCAGCACGGAGTCTGGATTTGTGCCCGGTTGATGGCAATAGGCTCGCCCCCTATTACATTGGGACCTAAATACATAACTGGCGAAATGTGGGAGTACTATATGTGCACCTCTGCCTACCCTTTCGTGGAATACAGGCGTGATGTTATGTTATGTATGTTATATATAGGGTTTACTTACCAATTCTCAAAATAATTTTTGAAAAACGCTTCTACTGGTACCATGAAAATCGCTATCACTCAATATATCTGCGTCATTACTGTCCTCGACCCAACAACCCCAAGTTCAAATCTAATACCAAACCTATTACCATAGAATAATAAACAGTTTGGAGTCCTCTAACTTATATTACTTCCAGCTAAGTTGGCACTAAGCCTAAGTATCGGCAGGGTTGACCTTTAGCACCCAAGTGTTAGGTAAACTGCCCCCTCACCATGAACTCTTAAAGCATGACAGTTTACGTAGTAGAAGCGAGAGGCCGTATTACACTGCACGTAGCGGGGTCTCGCTTCGACGTCCTAAACTGTCCTGCTTTGAGAGTTTATGGTACGGGGGCTGAAGCCACCTTAATAGACCTTGTGACCTTACGATATTCGCCTCACTGGCGCCTAAAAGTTTGAAAGAATATTGAGTCTTCTGCGACTGTAATGACGGTATTAACTCTTACCGGTCCGGTGATAGCAGTTCTAAGTGTCGTTCGTATAAACACAATAGGATAAGTTTTCGATTGCACATGAATGGTCCACCGTAGTTTGTTCTAAGGAGAACCTTTTGCTTCACCAGAATATTGAGCAAAACCATGAGGCGCTTCACTATTCACCGAGAATAAAAATATATACAAGAACGTGACTAGGAATATCGTTTGCATTTAAATTTGAGCTAAAAATTAAGATCTATATATTAGCTCTATATTTATTGTGTAAACATTAAAACTACCCTCTAAATATTAGCTAAATAATAGCTCTAATATTAAGGGAAAATACTATAGATATTCGTTTTAAAGAACGAAGAAAGTATCTTTGTTGAAAGACACTCAATTGAGACGTAAACAAAATTCCTTAAGACCGTAAAGATTATCAAAATGTTTATAAACAATCATAGTCCAGTGCCAACTACACTCCAATAAAACGGAAATGTAGGTACTTCCGCGTATTTGTGTAACAACACACATCTAAGAGTAAACACATAAACAAACTGAGGAGCACTCGGAGATATCACTGACACCGTGGATTGAAACAAACGGTGCTCACTTACGCCCCATACCTCACGTCAATGTATTGAATCTCGGTACATTAGACACACTAGCGCCCACCGAGCACGTTGCGCCAATACCTATAACTGCAGCGGTAGGTACCTACCTAGGTCCAGACAAATTGGAAAGCCTCGGAGTTAGGAAACTAGTTAAACTAGTTAAGCCGCGCGGGTTGCCGTCAGCCTGCGACTGAAATGAGTCTGCATTAGAATTAAAAATATTTAAGTAACATTTTTAATACAGGTTTTTTGTATAAGAAATGTTTTTGTTCTGGCGTACACAATGCGGGGAATGTACAATAACAAAGTGCGTCTACCGACATAGTAGCAAGTATTAATATCTGGCTATCCTGCGCGATGCCAAAAAACGCCCCAATCTCAACAAAGTGCTACAGTGTAATCGGCGGCAGCACTACATTTTACAACGAACACATATATTTTATAACCACAGACAGTTTCAGCAATGTTATATACATATATAAACCTACTAATTGACAGCTTAATTATTAGACCACTGAACAATGACTTATTTGGCCTTCTTCAATAAAAACATTGTAATGGATGCACTGGTCACATATGCGGGACGCACGTGGTTAGATATTGCAAAGGATAGAGTGGTTTGGAGGAAGAAACGGGAGGCCTTTGCCCAGCTGTGGGAAACAAAAAAGGGTACGAAAAAAATGGATGCACTTATAACACCTTTCCACGTGATACAGTTAGCGCCGACACTACTGCAGTTTACGATATTATGAATTTCAACACGATGTTAAAGAGATTCTGATTTAATTTACTCTGAAAGGTCATAAAAGATAAAACATAAAGCTCTCTCAAACCAGAAAAATACGAACTTTTTATAACGGAGTTTCCGCAAGCAGTGCTTGTATTAAATATTCTTTCATACTTCATACACAAATCCGGAGCCGACATCTCATTGTATAATGCACATTATGCATTAAAATGTATTCTCGAGTCGAGCGCACGCCGTAAAATAATAAAAATGATTTGGTGTCTACCTTCTGAGGGGAAAACAATAGTGACGATGTACAATACACCTCGTTGAAAGGTGTAAATGTAATGATAGTAAGCAACAGTATACAGAAAGTCCAGAAAGAGTAAACGAGTCTTGCAACACGAACTTTTACGACAACTGTATTCTCACTTTATTACTTTAACTACTGCCTTGTGCGCAAATTACTGGAGAATTTCCTAGCTCTCGCTGTATTTCATAATGCAAATAAAGAATACAAAAGAAATTGTTAGGTAGAAATGAACCGCAAAAAATAAAAGCCAAATGTTTTCTTTCCACTCAAAAGAATTGTAAAATTTGAATAAATATTCATTCAGTTTCAATGTAGGCTAAGAATAGTACTGTATAGTAAGAGTGCCAGCATTTCCGCAGTAAAGGAGTACTGAGTAATGACACTATCTAGAACCGCAGTACATGACTGCCTCTCCCGTTCAGGGTTGTGTCAGGTCTAACATGGAAACTCGAAATTTTTGGAAATTCCCTTTTATCATGTAGGACCAAATCTAGAGTAATAAAATTTACTAACATAGGCAACGTAACTTGGACAAGCAAGTTAACAAAAATAGCCTATGTCGAAGAAGCTAGGAACAGCCTAGCTTAACTATTTTTACCCAACTACCCACAAAAAAGTGGCTTAATATAAAATATGTTTCTTTGTTATTGCGAACGTGTGCCAACCGTAACAGCGGGAAGACAAAGGCACTAAACACTTCAGTGCTGCATTAAAACCTGGAATAAAAATCAAGGTTCCGCAAACAAGTGTCATTTACAAACTAATACAAAAGGTCCTCCGATTTCAAAGTAATCCCAGATTAAACTTTTAGATGTTCTGCTGAAGGCTGTTTGGCAAACTTTGATAAATAATCGTAAGTATAAAAATCGTGTAAGATTTTCGGATTCCTTCTTTATTTTACATAATGAAGAAGGAATCCGTCATTTAGGATGGATGCGTTAACAGAAATGATAAAACATGATATAACACCCCAATTTAGTCGAGTATCTAGGAGTCAATCAAATATGTTACATGAGACCTATCTTCTATCTTATAATATTACCTCCCGTTCGTAACGAACAAGTTCACACAAAAAAATAAAGCATAATTAAAATGTGCAACTCACAGCAAAACAACGAATAAAACTTAACCCCAAAATTCGTCGGCGCTATCCGACAAAAGTTTAATTAGATCCTGTCAGACGAGACGCTGTCATCAGCCCACCACTCGTTATTCAACTGTCTGTGCACAGCTTTACACATACGTGCTACAGTAAATCACCTGGCTTTGGTCGCGACTTGATTTAATACGACACGACAACCCGACTAGGATAGCGAGTGTTGATTGTAAGTGAATTAAATCTGGTACAGGATCTGTGGCAAATAACATGAAGTGTACCTACTACGTAGTACAGTCAGCATCATAAATAGCTTAACATGTTAAGTAACCTTATGTCAAATAAATAAAAGAAACCAACATCAATTAAACATATTGTTTCATATTGCAGAAACGTCTAAATGATGATCTGAAAATATTTAAGACTTTTTATTATGTATAAAAGAAGTAATTATTTTAGTAATGGTATGTAAAAGAAATCATCGGCTACCTGCGATCTATGTTCGATGGACTAGATATTTATGTCGGTACACTGATAGAATTACATGGACATAGTTTAAGCCCTGGGGACAAGCCGGGCCAGTTTGACTTAAAGAAAGATACGGTGAAATTTTATCAGTCGAGGGTACAAAAGAGTCTAAACTAATTCCTTTCAACTAAAACTTTTCACTTGACTACAGCGAGGCCAAAAGGAGGGTTACTTTACTGTTTAATTTATATAAATCTAGGTAATACAGACAAATTGTAAGCTTGCTCGCATTGCCAAAACACTGAAAACGAGACAGACAAAAAATACTAATTAACAGTATACCTATACAGTTAAATATACGCCCTTACATTATAAAATGAATAGCGACGTCGACGCCACGTGTAGCAAAGGGTTAAGTAGATGTTTATAATCTCGGCAACAACGAGACTTGGTGACATGACATCTCTGATTCATTTGTTCCAAAATTCTCACAAAACGCAATTCGGATACACGCACGTACTTCACCATTTGACAGATTGGAGTGTTAGATTTTGTTTGTGGCTTCAATTAAAGCTCTGTTTGCTCTTCACAATGAGAGGACATCAAGTTGTCACTTGCAAACACTGAATGTTATTCGTTGTCGTCGAATAAATTAACATTGGTCCTTGAACAGTGTACTATTAACTGAGTTCCATATGCGAGCGCATGAACACCGCCAACCCCAGAGCTGAAGCAGTCGCCGTGGCCGAAATCGGCTAGGATGTCATCATCATCATTAACTGAGTGTATACCACAGTCGTAGAATAAATTCATTGGCGACGACCTGATTGGCGCAGTGACTAAGCGATTGAACTGCTGCATAAAGGGTTGCGGGTTCGATTTCCGCACGGGATAAAAATTTGTGCCCGATCAGTCTGGGTATGTGATATACCATGTTTGTGATACGCACCCACGATACAGGAGAAATGCCTAGTGTAGGACGACATTTTAAAAAATAACTGGTGAACTTGGAAGATCACTAAGGCACTCCAGTACTTCTTTGTTAACTATAATATGAAGATAGCACCCCCATTAGAATCCTACTGTCTTGCACTTGTTTATCTAAGTATGGGTAAGGAGCATGTTTAAATACATAGAAGCATTTGTGTAACCAGAACACAATATTAGACTTCTTCTTTTTTCTGTTTCTCTCCAATTACTGGAGGTCGGACATCAGCTATGAACATGTCTCTTTGTCTCATTTTATATTAGACTTAGTGAGGTTCAAAACAGTGATCCTACGAATCAATTCAATTACATTATCCCGTATTCCATTAAAAATCTATTACGGGTAATAACCTAGGGTGCATCCAGTCACATACTATTAGAACGTAAAGTCCCTGAACAATAATTCCTCTCGTCCTCGGACGACGTCAACTTGAATAAAGCGATCGGAAATTCCAATAATCAATCTGGATTCCAATCCTATAATCCGTTGCCATCACCAAAATAGATGCAATTTGTACTGCGATCATAAAGTATTGATACTTTCGATAGTAGAATTTGCCTTAGCATTAAATCGCGGCTGAAATTCTTATGCAAAAGGCACGTGAGTATTATTTACTTAGGGAAATCAAGATAAATTATGATTTTACTATTTCCGGCCCCCGGTGTTACCCGTTACATTTTTTTCGGGATAAAAAGGAGCCTATGTGTTAATCCAGGGTGTCAGCTACCTCCATATGAAATTTCATCAGAATCGGTGTAGCCGTTTGAGCGTGAAGAGGTAACAAACATACAAACACACTCACAAACTTTCGCCTTTATATTAGTGTGATAGTGTGATTGACTGCGATAAAATAATGACTATGACATTCCACAATGAGAGCATTACAGCATTTCCTACTAATTCAATTGTTTACATTATTTTTTATATTAATACAATAACATATTTTGTGGGATTCAGAAGACAGTACGTGCTTATGAAAATACAAGTAAGCTTTGAATAGGTTATTTATTATTAGATATTAAAATCCAACAAATAAAAAAAAACGAGTTCACGATCAATACCCATAATATGTAAATAACCGGTTCCTGAAAATCCCAGCTAATAGACCTACCTTAACATCTTTATCTTTACACTAAAATTAGACATATTGTATATATTGAGATATAAAGTATCAAGATTAACTGAACAACGTAAAAGGCTTTACAGGAGCGTGTAGTGGGGAGTGACCGAGGGATGCAGGCAAATGAAATGTCCGAGAGTCATTGAATCAATACCAACCGCGTTACTTAGTCTGTGCCGCGCGGCCAATCATATTACGAGACCAACGTTTTATGAGAATTTAAATTAAGATTTTTTCTTAAAAAGAACAATATTAAGTAAGTAGTAGGTAATTTTTTATTATGAAAAAAATGTTACTAAGCCGACATCTATTTGTTGTGAATTTTCACGCCTGTGTTCATTGTGACGTTCTAAGGGGGAGGCCTTTGTTCAACAATAGATTGTCTTCCGGCTGTTGAGGACGATGGTTCAACGAAGGAGGCTAAGGTGTAAACGACAGGTATATACGAGGTCTACTACTTCAAAATAACTAATAAAAAGCCCGATAACTTTTTGCCCGATCCAGGAATTGAACCTAGGACACATACTAAGCTGTGACGCTTCACGATTACTAGACCAACGAGGCATTAATTAATCAATAAGTGCAAATATCAGCCTAAATGAATGAGAGCTCAAATCAATTTAACGCGAGCGGCGAGCTACGCATATGTGTAATTGCAGAACCATTCGGATGTGTTGGAAGTAATCGGCTTAATTTTACGAGGATTCCGATAGTGCTCTAATATTGGGAAGCTGTGGTTTAGTTGGTCGACAGATCTGGCCTGTGTGACCCGCTCGCAAATCTCTATTAACAACCACACCTTTTGCAGAAAAGGGGAAAGCCAATCATCGATACCTATATTATTATTTTAGACAAGTTTATTGTTACCATAAATATTTATTCATTTTAGGCTCTTTATCTTTTTCATGCATTTTATTTTTGTATGTATTATTTTTATTTTGTATTAGAATTAAGTTGTAAATAGTATTAGGCTCTTGTATTTTAAATCTATTGTAAATTGGTACACTCTTGGAGTTATCAAAAGGGATAAATTAAATTAGTGATTTGTAATTTCTGCATAGATTTCGATGCTTATACACTCACTGCTTAAACCTGCGTTTCTATACTACCACTTTAAAACATAACATAACTTAACATTACGCCTGTATTCCCCGAAGGGGTAGGCAGAGGTGCACATATAATACACCCACATTTCGCCAGTTATGTTTTTAGGTTCCAATGTATTAGGGGGCGAGCCTATTGCCATCAACCGGGCACAAATCCAGATGCCATGCTGCTACTGAGAATTACCTAATGGAAAAACCCAGTAACACTGCCCGACCTGGGATTCGAACCCTCGTGCTCAGCAGTCGCGCTTAGCAACCACTAGACCAGTGGCAGTCTACCACTACCACTTTAGTTAGCAAAGAACAACACGTAACGCTAGCGAGAGCCCTGTAAAACTTCACCCCTCGGCCACAAGTAAGCTAGAGCAAATAGTAAAGTAAACCATTAATCACTGGCTAATACAGAATAAACTAGCTTGAGTTTCCTGTGAAGTTTCCCTTAAAATTTAACGGGATTTTGCTCTGATTCTGTTCCTCTTTCTGCTCCTAAAGGTGGATTTTCAGAAAATTTTAAGTCTGCATTTGTACACAAAGTAGGTCACCTATAATTATCTACAGGTATATATTAACTTATTTGGTGACGTAGATTATACATATAGACTGAAATAACTAGGCTTAATTTCGAAATGTATCTCGGAGTTTTTTGTTTAAATTCCTTATACTTCCTTAGCTACTTCACCTAAAATTAACGAAGATTTCTTTTTTATTGTATACCTACTTAATTTCCTTACTTGTTTGTACGACTTCAACATCCTCAACTATAGCTGGAATACGTAATTATATAATTAAACTGCAAAAAAACTTAATTTTTATCTCTAGGATTAAAGGAAAAATGGCAGCCCTACTAATGACTTTTTATGACATAAGCTGCAAGGGCCAGTTTGTGAGCATACATTTTTTTTTTTTAAAAAAACGTCGCCCCACACTTGGAATTTCTCCTGTGTCGTGGGTACGTTTCACAAACATGAAATATCACATACACAAACATCCAGACTCGGGACAAACATCTGTGGTTCGCACAAAGTTTTGCCCCGTGGGGGAATCGAACCCGCAACCTTTAGCGGAGCAGTCCAATCGCTTAGCCACTGCGCTAATCAGGTCGTAATTATATAATTAATCTGTAAAAAAACTTAATTTTTATCTCTAGGAGTAGAGGCGAAATGGTAGCCCTACTAATGACATTTTTATGAAATAAGCTGCCAGTGCTAGTTTGTGAGCATGCAATTAAATTTTCATGTTTCCCAATTTCCTAAACTACGTAAACCCTAGCAAAACGAATGCCTCTCTAGATAACTTACAATTTAAACTGCATCTCTGAATCTAAGTTGGCGGAATAATCTTGTTTGTCTTAATGTTTCCGTCGGGACTTGTTTTATACCCGGTTATTAATTTGCACAATGTTTTCTTAGTCTCAACAATACAGAACAAATTGTAGCAAGCTTTTGAAACAAAACAAATTTCTGTGCGCTTTATTTATCTATTTACAATGTTTGCATCATCGACATTGGTCTGCGAAAATTCGGCTTTTCCTTCTTCTTTAAACTATAATTTAGTCATTTAGCCCATCGATACAAAGAATAAATATCTAACATAAGGAAATCCTAAAAATGATTTAACTAATTCCAACAAAGAATAGCTATTAACCCCCTTACCTATAAAAATTGTCAGTATTGAACAATTGATTAAACTATACCTGTCACTGTCGTTTGCATGTCAAAGAATAGAGATGTCAATATACTTAAAACACATGTTAGCATCGTTTATAATTAAGGGGGTAAATCTCCATAAAGAAGCATATTCCACTAAAGGTGGTGAAAACCAAAAACCTTTATTTCCAATTGCAAAGGGCTAGAATTAAAGCATTCCGCCCAAGTCTAGATGTTAACAAATTGCTATGGAATATTCAAAGGGAACAAATGAGTTTCGTCCCAAAATGTATTTAATTTTAATGGGCTCGTGGGCGACGCGGCGAGCCCTGTGGTTACATGGGCATTATGGGCAACAGTACCTTTGAGAAAAAACGTTTCGGCTTTTAATACGGTATACTCCTACGTCGTTGGTTTACCAAAGGCCACTACCTAACGAAGCGGTAATTTAGGAGCTAATGAATAAAAAAGGGTTCAATTTAAAGTCCAAGCAAGACTTAAACAAGCTTACTAAAAGATATTTCCTTCAGCTTTCTGCTGAGACGCTTCGGAGAGGCAAACAAGTGAATCAATGTTTAACATACCAAGGATTATGCTGTACCTATATAATAGTTTTATCATAACAAAACTCGTATTATGATTACCAATGTTATTTATCATTATTATTTTTTGGGACAAGTCCACCAGTCGTGCCCATCATTCCACTCCTGTAAGCCAGGATCTACAATGATAACCAATGAGAACCATCGAGGCAATGAAGCTTAAGGCGTCCCAGAGAAATGACTGGAACTTGGAACCCGCAACGAAATTAATCATAAAAGAATATATATAACCAATGTTATGTAAACCGTAGTACACGTATTTTTATTGGTGTTTGGAACAATGAGTGTCTCCTCGTCTCTTATTCATATTTCGATCTAACTGCACTCGCCAAGTATGTGGCCGTTTAATCGCTCCCAATAGATCATAGTTATTTAACAGTAGTCGTCTACTAGCGTACCTCAAAATATTTTATGAGCCACGTGGAAAACATCCATTTACTCACACGTAAAGTTCAAAAGCGAAGCGGTTTAAAAATGTATAACACTTTCAGCAGTAAAAGGTACACACTAACTAGTGTCGAGTCCTGAGCTCCCTAGCTCCAAGTTTTTAGGCCTACATTTCGACACTAATTAGATATCATAAGCTGCATATATTGTGGTGAGTCTTCTACTATTTATCAGATACATACCTGGCCTTTTACCGCTAGCTTTTCAGGGCTTGCAAATGTATCTTATACTTTTTTTTTTTTATAAAAACGTCGCCCCACACTAGGATTTTCTCCTGTCGTGGGTGCGTTTCACAAACATAAAATATCACGTACACTAACACCCAGACTCGGGACAAACATCTGTGGTTTGCACAAAGTTTTGCCCCGTGCGGGAATCGAACCCGCGACCCTAAGCGCAGCAGTCCAATCGCTTAGCCACTGCGCTAATCAGGTCGTCATCTTAATTGGTCACAGCCCCATTACAATGAACTCTTACAGCAGGACAGTTTTGATGTGGAAGCGAGACGCTGCTACGTGCAGTGTAATGCGACGTCTCGCTTCCACAACGTTAACTGTCCTGCTTTTATATTAATGGCAGGGGCAGTATCTAAACTACCTCAAATCTGAGCAAACAACTCAAGAACTTCAACAACAAATGACAATAATATAAAGCTGGGAACAGTCCTATAATTTATCTTAAACCTAATTACAATGTGCCATTCGCGACCGCCCTCTACCGGTGCCGAATTATTTAAATTAACCCGGTTCCGAGCCCTCAAAGCATTTCCTCTTCCGGTTAAGTAGGTTGTGCCGTAAAAGCCGTGTTCCGGATTTGTTCTGTTGTCTGACGTATATGAATATTTTATTGTGGTCCTTTGTGACGTAAAGGTGAGAGAATGGATTAAAGTAAGCACTTTTTAGGCTGAAGACGGAAAGACCATTGCCTTTGTAGTGTACCATAAATATATTACAATGTAGCCCGTAAGTGTGCCTGTAAAGGCTCTTTGTTTGGGGAAACTTTGGGAAATGCAAAACTATACCTAATGCCTAGATTGTAGATTTGGGCGACATTCTACTTATGTTCTTTTATTTAGTTTTAAACCAATCCTTGACTGCAATTTCACTTGGTTGTAAGCCTAAAAAAGTATAAAAAACATGACTTGAAAATATAAAGTTGGTTACGTCACCAAAAATTTTTGACCGACTTCAAAAAGGTGGAGGTTATGTAATAGCCGCGTAAATTTTTAATCAATTAAACATAATCAGGAAAGCGTAGCTAGAACAATGCAGGATAAGGAATTTAGTTCAAGTATGTTATGCCTGAAGCCAATTGCTTCGTGGTTAGTTAAAGTTAACAAGAACTTAAGTTAATCCAAATCTAATTGGCTAAACCTCTGTAGTTAATCCCGTTCTAATTGGCTTAACCTCTGTGTGACTAGCTAGTACGCGGTCGGAACTAGTACACAATTTATTAGCACTAATTTAGCTTTGCTTCTGGTGCTTTATGAATAAATTTATATAATAACACTATATTCGGCGAAATAAGTTGTTCTAGAACCCTTTGCGAATGTTTGATGCATTGATGATTGCTTGATTGGCCACAAACTGGTCATAATCTTCTCTCATTGGTTTATGTGGACCTCCTTATCAAAATGTTTACCTTCAATGGTGTTTAATTCCCAAAGGTGTTCCATTAAGTGATTTTTGTCTTTTTTTCTCACATTTTGCCATTTACCAAAGCTCTCTTCAATACATGACATGCCTGTCGCCTTTCAGTAAGTCTATTTCAGGTTTTAAGTCTCTTGTGATTCCCTTACCTGGCCAAAGAAGGTAATTTATTATATTGTAGGCAGACTAACAATATTTTCACCTAGACAAAACATAAGAAGAAGAATACGAAGAAGAAAATGCAAGACTATATCTAACTTATATCAAGATATGGCAAGTATTGGCAAAGTTAAAGATTTTCCTCTTGGCACCACGCCATCCGTTAACTAGAGATCTTATCCAACCAGATTGGATGGAACCGAAGTGTGTTATTATACCAGATATTAAAATATAAGGTAGATTAAAAATAAATCCGTCGAAGCAATTAAAGTTCAAAACACGGAAATGAAAGCTAGCATGGACTTAATTTCTAATAAATATGATGAAATCAAATTGAAAATTGAGAAATTGGAGAAAGATAAAAAGTCTGACCAGTCTTACATTAAAACCCTTGAACATAGGATTGAATACCTGGATAGAATCACTAAAAGCTCCAGTATTGAATTGAGAAACATTCCGCTATCTAAAAACGAAAATATGGATAATCTGCAGACCCTAGTGTCCAACTTATGCAAGACTCTGAATGTCCCTATAGGGCCTGCAGACATTAGAAACATCTATAGGGGCTACTCAAAGAATGTATCGAAAAAACCAATAATCATTGACTTCGCCTCAGTCATGATAAAGAATAAAGTAATATCCTCCTTCAAGGTGTATAATAAGGAACACAGCACTGAGAGGCTTAACAATACTCATATTCAACTGGATGGACCACCTGCAGTAATATACGTGTCCGACTACCTCTCACCCAAAATGAAGCGATTACATTTCCTTGCAAGAGATTTTGCCTCTACATACGCATTTAAATATTGCTGGTCGACGCCCGGGACAATATTTCTTAAAAAAACCGATGGTGATCAATCAATTAAACTTAAAAATGAACAAGATTTACTTAGTTTAAAAAGCCAAATGTGACTATGTATAGTCTGTTATCTGATAATATTTTTAAAAATAGTCAATATCATTATTCTTGTTAAATGTATATTTAAAAATACTTTTTGCATGTTATTAAATGTAAGTACTGCCGCACACACATATACAACACCCACTCAGCTACATATTATCACAAACACTTCAACTACAACCACAAAACCACTACTAGATTGTCAGTCGGTACGACTATGGAATAGTCTTGCAATTGCCTTCTCGTTTCCCTTTAACCATACTTGCGATTTATCTCAATACCCATCAATAATCTCAGTTATGCTATTATACTACTTTTACGTGTTCTTTAATTGGTCAAATAACAAAATTCTCAGATATTAACAATCTAATTAATCAACTAGACAGATACAACGTTAGTGAATCATTCATCTGTGATCCCGAGCACTGTGAACATGTTATTACCAATCCACAGACTTATCTCAAAATCCTGCACCAGAACATTCGTAGCATAAACAAAAATTATAATAACTTCTGTATTATGTTACAACAGTTAAAGATAGTATGTGATGTTTTAATATTGACGGAATGCTGGCTGTCCCATGTCTCAAACTTGCCTGCCCTGAACGGCTACTACTCATACAGCAGTTCTGCTCACTACAATCAAAATGACGGAGTAGTGTTATTCATCAATAAATCTTTGACACATAAGGTAGAAGAGCCCGCATTTCACGATGCAAATTGTCTTCTTATAAAGAGCGGTATTGACACGGTAATTATTTCAATCTTCAATAATATTGATGTCTTTCTGAATTCATTGAGTAACATTCTAAATGACTTATCCTCCTTTAGAAATATTTTTATAATTGGCGATATTAATCTCAATATTCTCGACTCGAACTCTCACACATTACGGTACTTAGAATTGTTATCATTTCATGGCCTTATTCCAGCGTACAACTTTGCTACTAGGGGAAAAAGTTGTATTGATCACGTAATTTTAAAAACAAGTCAGCCATCGTTGTCATTTGTGCTTAACACAACTATAACAGATCACGCATCGACATTATTTTGCCTTAAAAATAAAAGAGTTAACATGACTAACAAAATAAACGTGGATAAAATCAATTTTGAAAATATTGTTTTGCAGTGTAAAAATAATAACTTTTATGAACTTTTATGCAACCGAGATCCTAACTCAGCAACCAATATTCTTGTGAATTATCTACAAAATTTAGTAATTAGTAACACGTTAAAAATAAAAATTCCGCGAAATAAATTAACACTTAAACCCTGGATTACGGTAGGCTTATTAAGATGTATAAGAAATAGGGATCGAATGCATCAAAAACTTAAAAATGATCCAAATAATACCATCCTTATCTCAACCTATAAGAGATACAGAATTTTTTGTAACGGCATAATTAAAAAGTGTAAAATAAAATACGAACGAACAGAATTAGAAAAGGCTAAAAATAATAGTAAGATGCTTTGGCATAGTATTAAAAATATTACTAACTCACACAAAACTAAACGTAATAGTTGTGAATTGCTGTCTATTGAGGAAACACCGGCTGACGCAGTTAATGTAGTCAATGAGTTTTTTGCTAGTGTTGGTGCAAACCTGGCTAGTAAAATAACTCCTATTTCGATAACCTCAGATAGAAACTATGTTTCTACCTCTGTGGCGACCTTTGTTTTGCTTGAAACAGATTGTGATGAGGTTAGGAGTGTCATTGCCAACTTAAAGTTAAATAGTAGTACTGGAATTGACGGTATCTCTAGCCAACTAATAAAATTGTTACAAGAGTACATTGTACCCCCTCTAACCTGTATCTTCAACAGCTGTTTTGACCTTGGCGTTTTTCCCGATGCTTTCAAGCAATCGATTGTTATACCCATTCATAAGAGTGGCGAGAGAGACTGTGTCAACAATTACCGTCCTATATCTTTACTACCCTCGCTATCAAAGGTATTAGAGACAATCATAAACAAGAGGCTCGTTAAATTTTTAGAATCAAAAAATTTACTTTCGGATGCACAATACGGCTTTAGACAGGGTAGATCAACTGATGATGCGGTACACACATTTACCGATTTTGTCACGAGAAAGCTTGACGACAAAAACAAATGCCTCACTATATTTTTAGACCTTGCTAAGGCCTTTGACACGGTCTCTCTCTCCAAGCTTCTGGTGAAACTTGAAGGCCTCGGTATCAGAGACAAACAGCTTTTGCTACTTAGAAGCTACTTGTCGGGTCGCACGCAGCGGGTAAAGATAGGCGATACACTGAGCGCGGTATGTCCTGTTGACTTTGGAGTGCCACAGGGCAGTATTTTGGGCCCTACCCTATTTTTATGTTACATCAACGAACTGTGTAAACTCGATCTTACTAATTGTCAAATAATTTCATACGCCGATGACACAACTCTCACCTTTTTTGGGGAGTCTTGGACAACAGTATTTAAGTATGCTCAGGATGGCCTTGATAGAGTATGTCACTGGTTAACTAACAACTCACTTACATTAAATGCAACGAAAACCAATTATATAACTTTTTCCTTAAGAAAATCCGTTTCTACATCACACCAAATCACAGCACATTCTTGTAATTTATCTGCCAACCCTAAATGTAGCTGTCCAAATATCCAGAAAGTGCAATCTGCAAAATACTTGGGGGTAACCATTGACGAAACTCTGAGTTTTTCTGAGCACATAAGTAATGTTGCTCAGAGAGTTCGAAAACTGACATACATATTTAAACAGCTTAGACATGTGGCAGATTCCAAGGTTATGAAAATGGTCTATTTGGCCCTATGTCAATCTGTCCTTGCCTACTGTATTTCTTCTTGGGGTGGAGCACCTAAGAGCCGCCTTATAGAATTGGAGAGAGCTCAAAGATTGATTCTCAAAGTGAGCCTATTCAAACCAAGACTATTCTCCACGTCGGAACTATATCAACTATCTGAGGTACTAACTGTAAGGCAACTTTACATTCTCGCTGTAGTACTTAGGCAACATAAGCTTCTAAAATTCAATCCAAATAACCCAACTTTAGCTCGGCGTCGTAATTTTCAAATTTGCCCTACAGAACCAGCCAGAACAGCTTTTAGCGACAAATTTTTCTTTTCACTAGGTCCGCATCTTTATAACCTTATTAATAAAAAACTTTCTGTTTACCATATTCCAAAACAAGATTGCAAGAAAAAGGTCATACAATGGCTTCTGACACTTAAATACGAGGAGACAGAGAAACTTCTTTGTAGACACCGAATCGTCTAACACATACACCCGCGCGCGCGCGAGTATACACACCCACACACACACGTGCACAATCACCCGTAAACACATGCACAAACACTCATAAATACAAGCACAAACACTCATAAACACACTCACAAACTCTCATTAACACACACACACTCTCATAAACACACTCACAAACTCTCATAAACACACACAAAAACTCTCATAAACACACACACCTATACACATGCATGATTACTTTTTATTATGCATGCATATTCTAATTTCTCTCCGCAACAAACTACTCACTTGGCTCATGCAAGTTTTACTGTCCGGGTAAGGAGGCCAGGAGACCCATGACACAAGTTTCTTACTTAGTTTGGGCTCCTGTCTCCCTTCCATATTATAAGCATTGTTTTAAATGAGTGCATGTACATATCTTGGGAGAAAATAAATAAAAATTTATTATTATTTATTATTATTATTATTAAAGGATCCATCAAACAATGTGATTGTATATTTGTCATGAGGTTTATCACCTGTAAAGCCTACGGCATACTCCAAAAAGGTAAGCTATGCAGGAGTGTGCCACTTACATTTACACACACTTTCAACAGACGTATTATAAAGGTAAACATATTTATAATTAAGACGGGCAAGATTATGAGCCCTTCGTATCTCTTAAAAATTAAGAAAATAAATTATAAGAGTGATAATGTTCCAAATATTATATGCTTTCTTAAATTTGAATGAGTATACAAATTCAGTCAGCAAACATATCAACAACCATTTGCAGAAATTATCATGCCTACAATACCTGAAGACGAAGGATACATTAATATACAATCCCTAAACCTACACACACACTGTTATCACATAAATTATTGAATTTGTCTGGACTTTAAAAGAGACCATGAATTAGTTCCGGTATTACTTCTCAAAGGTAGACAATTAGGAAATGCTGACGTCATCTAGATTAAAAAATATGACGTGTAAAAGTAAAAGTGTTTTTATAAAATCCATTTAAGAACGATAATCATTTATACAACTCTTATGCTATTCATTAAATCCATACTGTAAGTTTCTAACGACAGCCAGGTATTGTATTTATATTCCACTTCTCTAGATCCAAACACTGCACTGTAATTTCTGAGACAAACAGACCATGAGTTGCACTTTAGCTTAGTTACTTAACTCGGGGCACGGATTACGAGAATGTAACTTTGTTTTACTTGCTTACCTTGCCCTGGCAACACAGCTCGGTTGCCCGGGAGAAATCCCGTACACACAAAACGGTACGCAACGTTACTATTTTAAAATAAGCCAGCTGAAATAATTAGACTGTACAATATAAATTAGTTTAATTATTATAATAATCATGTTTCACAGAGTATTTTACATGTTTCTACATATTTAATACCTACACTAATTAGTGGGTAATTAATTATTTTATGTATGCCGCAGAGAAATAAAGTTACCTGGGGTCCTAGAACAATGACGGCTGCGCTAAAGGTTGCGGGTCCGATTGCCGCTTGATTGGTCCATTATGCGTAGCGTCTACATAATATACATAGGCTTCATATTCTAGAATGTATACAGCCACCTCGTGTAAAGGTAGGTAGGTAAAGGATGGATAAATAAAGTCGGTTCAAACCTTTAACATACACGAGTAAGGCGGTATACACGCTGGTACGTCTAACATTTTTTCCCGTAAGGTCGGGTACATTGGTCATGATCACATTCCAGCTTGCCACTGGCCCCGCCCCTTGTCTCGTATGGCTTACTTCCCAGATAGTTGCCACTGAAAACAATTGCAAATTAAAAGAACAAAGTGGAGGAATAACATGGTTACTTAAAAAATGTCGCGTGTGTGTTTTAGTTATTCTAGACTGCTACGTTAAATTTCGACGTTATTCAATTTTTATTCCTCAACACTTAATCAGCTATATAACCTCAAAAATAAACTTTATGTAGGTACAGCATTATACTGTAGTGCCTGCGCCACGCAGTGTTAGCCGCAATCTTTTTCGGGATAAAAAGAAGCCTATGTGCTAATCCAGGGTGTAAGCTACCTCCATACGAAATTTTATCCAAGTTGGTCCTGCTGTTTAAGCTTGAAGAAATAACAACATATAAACACCAACTCACAAACTTTCGCCTATATAATATTAGCGTAATATAAGTGTGATACCTTTATATCACACAGGGAAATGGCTGAATAGTAAAGTACACTTACGCCGGTCCATAGTTACAGACTACTAAATAATGATGCCAGCCTTGTTTCTCCTTCTTTGAGATCGCACAGCCTATGTAGATGCTGTCGGCCCACACCATCTGGTTTATGGTACAAACATATTAAACCTTAATGATTTCTATCACTTACGCGAACATTAGACATTGAAATAAAACTAGGTTTACGGATTTTATCGCGGTTTTTTAATTGATTTTTGGTCCCGACGATTCGTATCCTTTACAGCATTCATGGTCAGGAGCAGACTTATAAAACCTTGTACACACATAATATACTTATATAACATTACTATTACTAATTGACTAGCTTAGGTTCTTTTTCAGTACAAAAACTAGGCTTTCTCGGGGTTTGAGCTTACTAAAAAGTAAGCTGATGGTATTGACCATTCCATCAAAATACGGGTCAGTGTTTTGACAAACCTGAACAGACAGACAGAGTGACATTCACATATGTAATATTATGATATATTGGAAGTATAGATAGTAAGGTTCAATGTACCATCAATATTCAGTGTATGTAGCACTCGACTTCCGCGTAACCTCATGAATATGAGTTTCGGAGAAATTCAATACAAGGTCCAAATGAAATGGAGCATACTCGAAATGTGTACACGTGAGTGCACACATTCACTTGTAATCGAGTGTTTTTGTGTTGGTAATACATTTTGGATTTATTTGGGGATGCCCACTGTAAACAGACACCACCAACTCGATACTGAGTAGACACCTCGTTGTCACACATCTCGCCGCATCATGCGAATTTAGTTTTAATAATAATTATATATTTCTTTATTAGTTATTAGTAATGTTATGTGTTTTCCTTGTGTTGTGTGTGGTAATGAAATCATTTTCATTTTTCTTTCTGTTTAAAAACTAAGTTAGTTTACTTAGTGACACGTATGTTAATAAGTTCAAACTGTTTGCTATTAACCTGTACGATGGCTTTTATGGGTAATGCAGACTGCATTACTCATAAATGCTAAACGCCATTATACATTATATGCTTTTTAAAATGGATTCGTGCCTGGTTGATGGCAATAGATTCGCCCCCTACTACATTGAGACTTATAACTGGCTAAATGTGTAGTACACGCCTCTGCCTACCCCTTCGGTTAATACAGGCGTGATGTTATATAGGTGGGTTTTTAGGTAATGATTTTATTAATAAAAATTATTTCATATTTTTCAGAGATACATACCTGCGTATAATGGCCGACCTCTTGCTTGCCGAGGGTAAAATGGCCCGAGTCCAGTGGCCCGAAAGTGAAGTTCTTGTTTTCGTTAAACCAAGTGTCAAGGGCGGTCTCCGGGTTTATTTTATATTTAAGATCCGTGGTCGAATACCAGTATAAATTCTCGCTCGTCTCAAATCTTCCAGATGCTGAAAATGATGAGTTGTAATTAAGATTAAATCATTATTGTATACTAGCTGACCTAGCAATCTTCGTACCGCCATTACGTTTCCTGGACTTCCACGAATATTTCAAGATCAAAATTAGCCAAAATCGGTCCAGCCGTTCCCGAGTTTTAGCGAGACAAACCAACAGCAATTCATTTTATACTGGTAATTTTTTTATACGTAAGAGTGAGAATAGATTTATGTCAGACCACAGACAAGTCCTTAGAACATTCGCAGATTTTAATATGACAATGACACTGGCAGCAAAATTTGTCAATAGACAGTGTCATTTGAGTTTTCGCCACTGATTTGGGGTGCATAAAATCTCATTTCACAGGAAACTCTATTAACTTTAACTATACCAAGGAATACGATGATGCTACTAATCCGCTGTCAATGTTAAAGTCAGCGTTACTGTTAACGTCAAATTTGACGTAAACCATAACCTTAACTACTAATATCGTGCAACCCATACACCCACCCAACAATACCGTGCATTGAAGATTTACGTCAGCTTACGAATTTACGAAGATTCTTAAAACCTTAAGCAAAAGAAGTATAAAATCCGATGTAAATAATACTAACGAATAGTTTTGCTGGGGTTGTGCTGGTAAAAATTGTCATTTTTGGCTTGATCTGCAGCCCATTTTGCTGCCTTTGCCGCTAACTCATCGTCCCATACCTGAGAATCGATAAAAAAATGCAAGTGAGGAATTAATTGCCTATTTATTGAATAATCTTTATGTAGAAGCTACGTAGAAATTTTCTCTGTAGAGGAAATACAAAAGGAATAAATGTGAGGAAAAGGAGAGCCAGAAGCTTGTTGGTAACGGGGCTAACAGTCCAGGCTGAAGAAGACTATTAATTGTGGTCGTCCGTCGTAAACACTCTTAATACACCCTAAATATACTTATATGACATAATAAATAATTAACTTATATTATTCAGATTGGTTGATCTCACAGGTGTTCCGGTTTCTGGACGATATTTTCCTTATACGGTTATATTTAGATTTCAAAAATTGTCTTACAATCTTCTTCATGTCAGAGGCAGCCGGATGCCCCTTAAGTTTGCCCTCAGCCAACAGAAGACGCCGCGAGTTGTGACCGTCGACGAACGCACGTATTTGTTTACATTTCAAATGTACCACTGCAATAATTAAACACGAAACAGTACAAGAAACAGCTAGTAAGGTTGGTGACCCATTTCTCCAAAGCTTTGAGACTTGAGCATTCGTCCCATTTACATTATACATAAGCTCTGTGGAACATAGCGAATGATTCAAAAGTGAGACATAATAGAGCACGTTTTATATAATACTAACCTTTACATTCAGTTAAACTTAGAATGGTCAATGTAAATACCACGATCCACTTCATTACTTCAATATTGCACTGAAAGCAAAGCAGAAACATTGCTTTTAGAAAACTATAATATCGTGTTCAATACTGTATATTTTACTTTATATATCGGTAACTATAAATCACATATATTATTCACTCACCGTAGAAATCTGTGCGACAAAATCAAGCGTAACAGAAATATACCACGATCACACAAATCCGCTTACCTAGCAAGATGATTTTCAGAATAAACCACACACAATGCTTTGTTGACGAAAATGAATAGTATTTATATTATATTTCTAGATAAAAGGTTCAAGAATAACGTTATAATTTCACGGTTTGTTTCATTTAAAGTGAACACATTGAAAAAACATTATGAATTATAATTTGAATTAAACACAGGCCGGCTAGAAATCTGGAGGTATTTTTTTACGGAATGTCTAGACAAAACGTTGAAGATTCTTAAATAATATAGGAAACCTTTCTATCCCTAGCAACATTAAATCTTTTCCTAAAGTTCTTTCTTTAAATTCTTAAGAACATTCACTATAATTAACCATTACGTACAAAAGGTACCTTACTTCTGATTCGTTCAATGTCCACGCAATCTGTTCTGCCTAACCTCCTCTCAACTATTTCAACTCTCGTAAAACAATGCATTTTATAATCGTCACAATTCCTCATTCAAGGAATGAAACTATTTTCAATCACCACATATTTGAGATAGAATTCCATTTCAGGCGTATATAATGATTACATGTTTCTTTTGTTTCGCTACAAATTGTATCGATTACCTAAATCTAATTTTCTGGTATTTCGTTCCATTTTGTGGTTTCTCCCTGTATAACGACTAATACGTTTTAATAAGATCGAAATTTGTAGTCAGGCTATGCTATTCTAAACACTAACTTAATCTTGCTGGTCACCTCGCTAGAAGCTAATTTTTTCGATCATCAAAATACTAAATTAGGGTTTAAGAACAATATCATTTCTTTCATTTTTATTACTTCCAGAAAGGAGTTAAATAGTCTTAATTTTAGCTACGATGGAGCATTCTAACTTCAAATAAGACCACAATATGTGGTCTTATTTGAAGTCGGTCGTTTTTATCGTTGATCGGTAATCTAATACACTATTGATCGAAGGCTAGTGTCGAACTCACCGCGGATTTAGAAGTATGTTTGTAAGTGATGTCTTTAGAATAGCACAGCAGATCAATTGGGGTCAAACTTAAGAAGATCACATTGACTTTATTGTGTATTTAATTTTTGTACTTATTCTTACGTCAACCTGTCTATACATAATATCCTTTTCCAGCAAAAAACTACTCTTTTCACAGCACTGGCAACCCGTACCTACTTTTCTCGTAATGTATTCTGTGCGCTCCCGAGGTAACTCGATTACCGTCTCAGTATCAAGCCGGAGCTGCGACCCATCAATGCTCTAGACTTCTAACATATAAGCATAAAACCTACTTATAAATACACAGCAGACTACAGCAATATTCTTTAGAAATTTAACTTTTGGAGCGACTAAAATTCACAATAACAATATTATATTAGGTTACTCTAACATATATTTTTTTAAAGAAACACAATGACTTTAGAGAACTTATTATGTATATAAGGATATGTGTGAAATTCATTTGGCCTCTGTTCAACATAGGATCTTCCGGCTGATGATGTATTGTGCAAAGGAAAAGTAAAATAATTTTCATTAAACTAAAAATATAATATAGTTACTGGGTCTACACCGTATTCATATTCATATTCTTTATTGCAATCCATAATGTACATTACTGGTGGAAAAGGAAATATAGAAGTCACAAACTTATAAGGGCTCAATTTAAAAATTTCTATTGCCTTACCATGAACTTCTACTTTAAGAGTTCAGGCTAAGGGCCCAGGTAGTGAGGCGGCATCGACCATACAACCTATGAGCCAGCTTCAAATGCCCCTCCACGCGCCTCAGTAAACGATGTGACATAACCATAAAAACAAATGCGCGTCGCCTCCTTGTGAACTCATCCGCAGCAACTTAGACTACCTCCTAGGATTACCTATAGTACCTACTGCTTGATATTCAATGCACCCTCCGAGTTATTTCGTTTGTCACTCGCTTAGGACTTGCGAGGGAATGCAATATATCAGAAGGCAACATGTAACAAGACTGATATAGACGCAATATTACTGAGAATATCAATTTTAGAACTCACTGACAATACCTAGCTAATAAAGACGTCGACAATGCTGCTCGCCAAGTATACGAGTATAGCGTGCATTAGGTTTTTTTGAATATGTACCTACTATATCTTTTTACAGTTTCATCTTGCGGCATTCCACGTTTCTACATAAATAACTGAGTAATTCAAAATCTTTTTGTCAAAGTAACGGAAAAGCTTGACAGTTTTTTTGAAGATACATTTCGTAAAACTTTTAAGTACTATTGTTTATCCCTATAAACTATAGCGTACAATTTTGCCAGCATATACTCTGAAGACAGATTTGAGATGCACATACGAGTAAGAAAAATGGGAAAAGTTTTAATACAACTGCAGAAATCTCTCAACACTAGTCGATGTTTTTTTTAAGAACCCAGAGCCCGTCATATTCAGCCCAACAGTGGGGTCTATTGGGGTGTCGGTGGAAATAAAATATCACTGGAAACAAAATAGCAATTGTAGAAACGGCTTTGCACAAGACTCGCCAGTCTCTTAATACTTAAGTTTTTTTCTTTTTTAGGCCGTTTGGCTGGATATGCCGTGTCTAGAAGATGTTTTGAACTTGCTTTATGGTCCTTTGTATACTTCTCTTACACTTGCTTTGTTAATCTGGGTTGTAGGCGTCATAGCAATGCGTGTATATTATCCAAAAATTCTCCATTAACTTCCAACTTCGATTTTTCTCTTCTTCTATAGAATAAGAACCAAGTCCTACTACTGATGGTTTCAATATTTAATTAATCTAGTACAGCAGATATATGAAATATGTCACTACGGACTGTGTAGGAGACATGGAAATACTAAGATACGTTTTACAAAGCAGCGAGCGTATTATTGTATGTTAATACCGAGTTATTCCCCCTAGAAGCTAAGCCGTAGCTTATATGAATAAACCAGCTAGCCGGTGTGGATCGCTAGTCACTACACACATAATACTTCCTCTGCAGACCGTCCTGCGCAGGTGGCGTGTGTGACCTAGTTCTAATAACTCCACAGTTCCCAACTCTAGTGGAAGAGTGCAGGGGTGCCCCACGCCTGTCGATATTTAAGTACTCCTTGTACTAGCTTAGTGCGCGTTTTAAGATTAATGCAGTTGGTTGTAGGAACGTCGGATTTGTATTTTGTTACTGACATTACACACTGTTTAGATAAATTAATACTTTGATATTCTTTGAATATCAGATGGTCAGTGACTTTTTGTGTCATTTTTGCATGTTGCCCATGCTAAGCTTAAATCTAAATTGATAAAGGAAACTTGAAAAATGATGGATACGAGCGGGACTCGAACCCGCGAGTTTCGCTGTACCGTGGCTCCCCTCTGCCTACTGAGCCATCGTGTCACTAAAACTCTGTTATCAAAGTCGCGGGTTCGAGCCCCGCTCGTGTCCATCATTTTTCAAGTTTAAAATTAATGCAATATTATTTCAGCAAAATCTTTTGCAGCATTCTACTGTATTATCAAAACAAACAGTACTGGCATGGATTGGAAACTTCATGGAAATCACTAACCCTACCTATTCAGAAAACTACGAACAAAAGAAAACAAAGCTTTATCAGAACCGTTCAGAAAATTTCAAATCCCTATGATTTAAAGTTAGATTAACACCTCCATAAGCCAATGGGGACCATAAAACCTATATCGTGTAAGCCTATTCCGTAGATCTGTATTGTGCCAGGATTATGACGGGTTCAATGTCCGGTTGGGCCGCGGACCAACCCTTATTATTCGTGATGATGTCCAACCGATTATGCAAATGCGGCCGATTTTGAGCGTGCCGTAAAAAGTTTTCGTATGACGGTTTTAATGGCGTTCGCTCTTGTTTCTCCCTTGTACGATGATAAATTATCGCTGTAATCTCGAATTCTCGGCCGTTGCCGTTAACCCCAGCGTTACATGTTTTACATACCGAGTTAGATACCTATACTCTATTTCTATACTTGTAAACCTTGTAGATGACTAAGTAATAAGGTTTTATATTCAGCCTTTTTTCTACGCTTTGTTATAATATATGTATTTCTATACATGACTGCGTGTTAACAAGAACACAATAAAGTTTATAAATGTATTAGTCAATCTAACTATGATTAAAAGCCTCTCTAGCTATGATATACGAGGCGCAAACAAAAGACCAACTAACTATTTATAAAACGACAGATATTATTTTTGAGCAACAATTTGAAAATTCACAAAAGACGAGACCGTAAACTGTATTGCCAACATTACAACAATTTTGAGGCCTTTGTCTGCTGCAATTTATGCTGAGCTAGCTAGCAACATCCGCTGTTACCAAACGAAAAATTATGACATAATTTCCTTTACGCGTTCCATTGCGTAGCTCTTTAGAAAACGTGCTTAACTTCTGAATAAACCCTCTTCAAACAAGACAGTGAAACGCAAAGCACGAATTTTCTCAATCATCGGAACAATGCTCTCGAAAGTTGCGTGTTGTTTTCGCAGTGGAGCTAGTAAATCGTGGCGAATACCTTTTATCTCGTTGATGGACCATTACACCTCGGCTCGGGGTGTTTTGTTCGCTCTGACTTATTGCATCGGAAGCAGCCGCTAGCGTTTGTGAAACGTTCAAGAAAACGCGCAGCTGTTTTGGATTCAGAGAAGCAGGATAACTAATAGCCTGCTACCATTGGCCTTTTGGAGAATGGCGTTGGCGTTTTGTATACTTGTCGCAATGAAAAAATGCATAAAAAATAAAAATTATAGTATAATAGAAAATAAACGGAGAGAGAACCACAAAATAAATTATTTTTACCCAATAAGATGCCAAAAGTAAGTTAAATAAGATGTTTGACTCAAATAACGTCACCTTTATGTTTAGGTCAGAACAAGCTAAGATTTATATATTATTTTGTGCATAAATGTTTCTAATATGAAAACTCTAAAGGTGCGTTTAGAATAGATGATAGAGCAATTGCTCCTGCCCTTTTTATAAAATGTGACAAGAATACATTCCAGATCTTTCTCGGCCAGATTGCTAAGTCCTTGGGTAATTAATTAAAGACTATAGGTACAGTTTATAAACAAGCTAGTTAGGGCAGTCGCAGTATTCTGACTTTTTGAATTGATACTCGTAGCTTCAATTCTCGCAGGGAACACGTGTTTCTTGTAATATTTTTTGTCGTTTGTCCTGGAAATTCTAATGTGGTTTATATACACAAACAGAATATCAACCTACCTAATAAAACATCTAAGGATAATTAACAACAAACGCGTGAACCCCGCGCTTCCTTACAAACGACACTTTAAACCGCCGCCTTCGCTGGCAAACTCGTCAAAACCCAAAGGAATACTCCGAATTAACTGTCACGTCACAGGCCGTTTAGACTTAACTGCGTTTACCAACCAGGAAACGTCTTAAAAACATTTAACCCCGCTTACACGTGCGAAAATACACATATGTATTTAAAACGGTTTATGCTCTTCCCGCGGTGTACACTCACCTTAACATTTAAGCCGGCCAATCGATCGCAGTACATTGCCATACTTAGACACGTGCCTCCTACATATTTCCTAGACGTGACCTATGTTCTACACGGCTCTTACTCTCACATAACGAGTTCCTTACACGAAATTGAAATGAGGTTATTTCAATTTCGAGGGAGGAGCGACCCGTGTTTCAGAGTACCTAGTCTAAATTAAATTCTGTCTCTATTATGTATTTACTATTTTGGTGTTTTACTAATCTATAACCGTTCTAAATCTTGATGCAGTGGTAACAAAAGCTGCCAAAAGGGTCTTAGTTTCAAAGCCCAGGTATTGTTATAATAGAAAATTCTCGATAACAGCTAGTCAGAAGAGTGCACAGCACGTTCTATAAAAAAATCCAGGCTAGAGAAACTAGTATGTAATACACATGTAAACGACCTAATTGACACAGGGGCTGTGTTTGTGATAAATTCTGCGAAAGAATGGTTCTACCTTAGGGTACTACTTTCATAGATAGACACAGAGCGTAAAAGGCATTTGTAGCACTCAAGGAAACATTTAAGTACAGAGCTAACATCCAGAAAATGTTGCAGTTTTTACTACAAACCTTATCTCATGTTTCCAACACAAAAACGCCACTATATTTCAGATAGCTTGTAGGCACGTCCCACATCCTAACTCAGCGTTATTCGCGGACGTGGGCTATGCTAACGGCACATAAATCCGCGGGGTAGGCAGAACTGCAGCTCAGGCTGGCTCAGGTACAGATAGCAACCATCACGCTCGCTATGCGCGGTCACGCACCGGCGCCTGCAACCATTTGCATACTGTCTGCTGAATATTCACCATTACGAGGGCTATGTGGTGTACAGAGATACACTGTTACTGGGGACCATTATACCTAATACATAATGTACCAGTCTTCACCTTATCGTATGGTTTATGAACAACCTGGCGTCAGAGTTTAAACCGCCTGTAGGCCTCTGACATGACGTACACAAACTTACAGAAAAATCTCTCACGTGTGCCGATTACTTCACGATGTTTCCTTCACTGTTTTTAGCAAACTGATAACTAATTTATAGTACGCATATGAATTAGAAAAGGCATTGGTGCGTGCGGAAGTTTGAACTTGCGACCTATGACTCGACCGTCCAAGTGTCCATAGTGATAGTGTAACCGCCAGTAATGTGAATCAGATTAAGTATCATTTACCAACAGCCTTTATCTTATGTATTCTATGTTCTTATTGGTAGTTAATGAATACGTTAAATTATTTATTTATTTATCTTTATTTGCTCACCAACAATTGTTAACACTGGCAATATTACTGTTGTTAGGCCCCTGACAAAATCTAAGTGTATGTATCTATCTAACGCTTTATACATTCTCAGTAATACTACACACACAAGTGGCAGTCAAGTGTTCTTCAGTTGTAACTTCTTGAGCATACCCGTAAAACTACTTCAAAACTTCAGCTCTATGTACTTCTACGCCTAGTTGTATTTCACAAACTCTTCACAAGTTTCGAAATTTCTCGATTGTGGTTTTACAATAGTGGAGTTAGGTTACCTACGTACCTACCTAATCAAAATATAATGTCTACTACTTACGTGTTTTCTAAATTTAAAAACCCGATGCCTAATATGAAGGCAGTTATTACAAAAAAAATGAAGCCACGCACTTTCGCTAAAAGAAATTATAACTATTATAACATCTGCTTTTGTATGTAGTTAGGTACGTGTGTCGTGTATATCTTTTAAAGGATTTTGACTTTTTAGGTGTGTCCTGGCTTTACTAACCACCTCTCAATTTTTTTTTCTATTTCCATGCAATTATTTACGACATGATTATCACAAAACATGAAATGAAGCCTGTGAAAAAGGCCACACGTTATCTCATTTTAGAATTATCAATAAAAGGTATCTATGTAGCAGGGGTGCGGATTACACAGGATTATCTCAAACGATTGATACATGGAATTGAGGGGAAATGCCTATATTACACGCAATATTTTGATATAGATTAACAATAATAATGTTTTTGTTTTCATGTTTATATAATATGTAGAATAGGTATTGCTGTGTTTAGTACCTACACAGGTATAATAAATTGTATCAGGAGACAAATATAAGAATGCTTGACGAATAGAGATCGAATAGAGCGATGATTTTCAATTTCTTTCTTTTAATTTTAAGCAAAACATGTATGTTTTCCCACCGTAATAACAGCTCTGTTTATCAAGTCAAATAAATATATATATATATTTTTTATATATTTTATTGTATTTTTATTCGTTAGGTACCTAAGCGTTTTTTCATTTGCCTAAGGCTTCTGGTCGTATCTACTTATAGTATCTACCCATATATTGTAAGTGTTATTCTTCGCATAATGGTAAGTTTATTTTTTTTAATTATCAGCTACTTTTGTCGTTGCCTGTACCTGACTGAACTAGCCCCAGGCATCTTTTTAATACGAATTTGTTCATGAAACTTACAAAATACAACACATCCTGAAGATAACAGGAGCTCCCTGTTCATACAACGTAACCTCATAACCTAAACAGGATAAAAGTGCACTATGTATTCAAACAAACTTTATTTTTCAGCTGTCGCAGGTAAAAGTGCATGTAAACATAAAACAACCGCATCAGATATTCTACCGAGAGGTGGCGTGTCACACCGCCCTCCCATCCTCCCTGGTGGCCGCACGTACATACACCGAACCTACGTGTCTCCGTATCAGTCCCGATGGAGCAACGGTCCATAACCAAAATCAATTTCTGATGCATAAAAAAACTGTCGTGACAGCAACACAATTGGATTTTTTCGTACCGCAAGCACGATTTTCTATCGAAATTGAATCGACGTTTTAGTACATACCTAGTTGCATTTTGCATGGTAATTGAATCGACGCAAGCGTGTGAGTAATTGGCAATTTAATTTACTAGGTCTCAGTAGAAGACGGTTACGCCTGTTTCCGAGATGGGTAGGTAGAGACCAAGGTATGTAGGTGGAGACGGGATGGTATCCCTTTCAGCTCACTTACTCTCACAACTCACCACATTATTAGTCAAAGCTCTTAGCCTGGTCTTTCTCCTAAAGATCGGAGAAATGATCATCGAGTCAGGAAGACGTAAAGTTGGAAAACTTAAATATAGAAAGCTATAGATAACATTTGTGAATACTTACTGTTATTTATAAATCCTATAAGTAGGTACCTAAACAAGAAAAGAAAAATCTGATATAGACTCCCACAGAACTAAGATTATTTTTAGGTACATCTGAGAGTGCATAACTCAAATCTTTGTACCTAAGCGAGAAATATAAAATGAAACTCTTGGTAAATACATTTTCAGCAAAACATTGGAATCCATATAGCACTAATCTCTATTGATCGAAAATAAAGCAGAAAAACAAGCACCGCCTTTTGTAACTTATTAATTCGTTGAATTGGATAAAATACAGCGCAAACAAGTGCAAACTTTTTGCAATCTGATAGAGAAAAACTGAAAAACTAGGGCGAGAGAAAACAACCATTAAGGAAGTGAACGCATTAACCAACTTTAACCATTACAGCTCGTTAAAAATATTGTTAGCCGTTATTATAACGGCTGAGAAACCCATCGAGGATCGTTCCCGCGCCTTTATAAACAAAAAATAAAGAATTTGCGGCACATCTCTGGGTAATATTATGACGTGGTACTTTTTATTAAGAACGTCACTTTGACTGGCAGAAATCGGCCTCGAGGGTGAAATTCGGCATTCTGTTTTCGGATTTTCGGTTTAGTAAATGTGCTGAGTGTAAAAAGAATCTTAATTGAATGGTTCGATTCCGTTTAAAAATAGAACGTTTTATTTTTAATTTCGTAAACTCTCTTGTGATTGGCGTGTTTATGGCAGGTGATAGACGTGTCTATTAGATTTAGGTGGTTTTAATTTATAATACGTCAAACTATTGAAAAGTTTTGATAGACTCATATCTGTGTGCAACGTGGGTTGAGTTAAATTAACATGCAGTACCTATGTGCAAACTAAACCTGTATCATATAA
This sequence comes from Abrostola triplasia, assembly GCA_946251915.1. NCBI lineage: Eukaryota > Metazoa > Arthropoda > Insecta > Lepidoptera > Noctuidae > Abrostola > Abrostola triplasia. Next base: position 9,434,155 of record OX276433.1, read on the forward strand.
CTAAATCCATCGTAATCATCCAACTTCATAGTACAGTAACATAACCCGAATGATCGTAGGTATTCGTATTATGTTTCTGAGCCCAGCAAGAGGCCAATCCAATTTAACTCCAATTCCATTTATCAAAGCGAGCAATTACTAGTTTCCCACAAATTATCCATGCATCTAAGCACTATAATGCTGACATTTACACGGAAGGCGTGGGTGAGGCTGCATCATTCGTTAGTCAGTTTACAGTCAGCCGGTACTCCATTAGCGCAGCCATGCCCCTAAAGCTTAGTGTTCACACCCGGAGTAAAAGCATTTTACTTTGTATGGCTTAGTAGACAACGATAATTTTCTGACTTTTGCAAATGTGATTTTAAAAAGTAGAAATACAGAAAGAACAGCTGTGATTACGATATGCAATAAAGAAGATAAAAATAACAAATTTATGCATATACTTACCTACATATCAATATTTTTTCATAATAATTAGCAATATCTAATGGTATTTAAATAAACAATAAACGAAAATAATTACATTTTCGTTCTACCATAAAAAAAGAAATTTTATTTTTTGGCAATCTTGTAAAAAAAGCTTTCTGTGACTTAAAAATAACAGTTTTATCGTTCTGATAATTATAATTTAATATCATATCATAACCTAACCTATTATTTACATATTAAATTTTTGGAACGTAATTGAAACAGCGTCATGATATAAAAACTTTGTAGGTAATAAACCCTTCCGTAATACCATAAACAATAAACATAAAAAAGTAAAAAGATTTTAGCGGGAGTTTGTTCAGTTGTTCGTCAAGGTTTACTTTTTATTTGTGAAAAATACTTACTTTTTTATTCTAATCTAAAATTCTAAGTGATAATATTATCTAATAGTTATTATGTAATGTTCAAGACAATGCTCGTTGATAATAAATAGGTGAGGTATATACATACCTTTACCGGCAACACCCCAGGAGACCCCGGGCATCAAATTTCTTACGGAGTAAACAAGTACGTACAGCTACTAATAGTCACCGATTATTAATTAATAATCCATCTATATTGATAGTTTAACAACAATGTACCTATATTCCTGCATATCTTACACCTATATTACCTAAGTTTAGCTATTAGTTTAGATAATTATGCTAATGTCTTCACATAATGTGACACGGTTCCACCATTGCAGCCAGCATTAACTCGATTTTAGTTCAGTAGATCGGGCATGGCTAAGTCACAATCATCACAATATTGAAACTGAAACTAATTCAAAACTTTCATAGACTACAAAATTTACCTTTACGTTGTAGATTAAAGATAAATCCGTAACCTAAACCAGTAGCAGTATTTGAAATGTGAGTGAGTGCAAGCCAACTAACTATTCAATAGAAACCGGTCAAAGGAGGGCTTTACAGAGACACGGGCGTCCTGAGCACCGGCAGCCGGACATCATTACTCTATGAGTTGGACTTGGATGCCGACAGACCACTGCAGACGGTCAAAAGCGGACTCTGCTATGAAAAATATGTTTGGTAGGTTAGTATTTTTATTCATGAATATAAATGGTATGGTAAGGGGAGATATTTTGGTGATGGAGATCATTTATACATGTTTAAAAGATCCTTTAGCATAAAGTAACTGTAACGTGAACAGTGACGAGCTGCACAAGCGTGTAGACTAGCCGCCTGAGTGTGGAAGATAGACCTATCTATAGGTATGTCTCTTTTGTTTCGTAAAACCACTTCAGTAAGCTATAGCAAAGTTTTTAAAAATGTCACCGTGTCCAGTGTCTCCCTGTACCCTATAAATTTTATCTAAAAGAAAATAGTTTTTATAATGACCATCTAATTAATAAATTAATTGCCATTAAGAATCGCAGTTCTAAGTCCGTCGGTATCAATAGCTTGAACAAATAACTGAGGGTAATAAAAGCATATTTACTAACACTAAATGAGTTGTGCGGTTGTGTTTGGTACTTAGGTATTTCCTGTTTGTATAGCTATCCGGAGCTTTGCACCCGATAGAAGGGTGGAAGCACTTCTTAGCAAGCTGTAAAGCTGTTTATATCAAAGGCACCAGTAATCACATTGCACTCTAAATTCGCTTTAGGCTTTATATTCATTTTTAAAGACATTTTTCTAGTCATTGTGCTGCGGTCCACGAGCAATATACCTAAATAAATGGCTGTTACCACTTATTGAAAATCTGAAATCTATTAGTATAATGAATAAATCAGGTATACACACATTGGTTTGGACAGACGCGTATCAGGTTTGATTCTTCGAGACGAATTATCTATTAATTGTGTAATCCATGGATATTTTTACAGACTCCGAATACCAATTGTGTTGTGGAAACAAAGCAAACTTTAAATACTTAGGTAGGTACACAAATATAAATAAAGCAGCCATAGCTAACATCACAAAATCAGCAGAAGTTAAAATATCTGTTATCGCACATGTAAATTCTCCAGACGCTTCAAGTTGCTCTAAAACTTTGAAGCTATCTGCTGAATTTTCCTTCTACCCTCAACTCAAGTACCGCTAAGTTATTGAACTCGTTTTACAGTCACAACTTACGTACTATTGAATTTAACACCGCTGACTACATGAGTCTTATAACTTAGGAACTTGTACTATCAAATATAGATCGTGAGACCTTTGTTCGCTAACTATGAACATTACATAGGAGATGATAGATAGCTGTCATTAATGTACCTAGGTATAAGTTTCTTCGTAATAGCTATATGAGTGACTGCGATACCTTGATTACAAGGATCATTATAATAAATCTACTATATTCATAAAATTCGCTCTGTAATTCACTCCCCGTAGTCTTTCAATGAGAAAATCAGAGCCGTGTTTTTATTTTCACAAAGCCTAAGAAGTCTATTAAAAAAACACATCTATCCGTTGCTAACTTACTGTGTGAATGAGGGCCTAATCAACATACATACTTTCGCATTATATGAGGAACACAAATAAACGCATAATAGAAAGTTAGGTAAGAACTCAAAAAAACTATCTTAAAAATAATATCTTAAGTAGAAATCGATGGTATAAAGATCTCTTGTATCTAACAAAACAGCTGACGGAGCTAGTTTGTTCCCGATATTCATCGGAAGGTCAAGATAGTGAGAAGAGCCCTCGATATGCTGCACTGACTTGACAATAACGATCACAAAACTCGTCTACGAAGTCTAGTGGTTGAATCTTAGCTTGCTAAAGGTTAAGATGTTAGTATAAGGGCTTCAAGTTTAAGGTTAAGGCCTAGTATAGCAGCTTTCAGTAAGGTGGAAGTTTGAAACATTGTTTTTGGTAAGCGTAAATGGTATCTACAGTCATACATCCGTGTTTAGTTACTACCTACCTATTATGATTCGGATACCGTAAAGTTAAGGTGTAAGCCCTAAGGCTCTACCCTCGTTTACGAGTTAAACTAACTTCGTGTACTTATTACCTCTTTAGCAATTAGAATAAGGTTAGTAGCCTATGTATCGAAGACAAAACCATTTATATAAAAGTTTGTAAGTATAATGTCAAACCTGCATACCCCTTTCAGAAGTAAAGGGGTAATAATAAACATACATTACTCGGTACGGTTCTCCAATTAAAACAAACCCTCTCTAGCAAAAAACTTTTATCCACCAACTAAGATAAAGTTTAAAACCAATGCTACTCATAAAACTGAAATCAGTAAAGTCTCTAATTAAACTTTTTGCGGTTCTCCTCGACTTTCTAGCTAACACCTCTCTATCTGGAAAACCAATTAATATGTTCCAACTTCCAGTAGATACCTATAGGTACCTACCCACCTACAGTTGTGCAAATCTGACATTTTCATTCTCAGTAGTGTCCCACGTATTTTTTTATGTTTTTCGGTAACTTCTTTATAATATTGTAATCTTTATAGGTTCAATTGTGTGACATGCCACAATTGTAAACCATAACACCTAACTGTTTGCAGTGATTCTCTAAGTATTAAAATATTAGCCCCATGTGAAAATCGAGCCCATAGCGCAGCAGTCCAATCGCAAAACTATAATATGTATTGCCAAAACAATGCAATACTCCTAAGAGGATTGCTAATCATTAATTATATAATCCCAATTACTCAAACGTGCAGAGAAAATATCAAATCCGCAACAATACAGCCACAAAACCAACAGTAAGATGACGAAAGAATAAACAAACCATCCACAATATTTACGATGAACATTGAATAAATAAACTAGTTCTGTTTACCTGTGCGTGCGGTTATTTACGTGGGTCGGGTCGCGCGTAACGTCGACGAGATAGTACGTGACGATGGCTTCCGTCTTCCGTGGAAACCATTATCGATGGAGTAGGAAAATGGAAAATATTGTACCGATACGGTCAGTCGATAAAAGGCGGGTTAATGGAACGGTATCGTTATTGTTGGAGACTTTACTGGATCTGCATAGTAAAGAGGTTGTTTGGAATCGAATGTGTATTGCGGAGACTTGTCCTTATTTCGATACTAGCCAATACAGTTTTGAAACTTGGTTTAGAATTTTCGTTCTTTAGTAAAATTTGTGCCTTTATTTTGTTTGAAATTCAATTCTCAGTTGTATATAATTTCGCAACATTTCGATTTCACTAACCTCTCTTAATTAATTTAGCCTTATAAGGGGCAGAAGGGCGAAGACAGTTTCTCGTTTAGATATTATTGTTTTGTTACGGAGTGGGTATGTAGTTTTAGGCTTGTTAACGTCCACGCAAGGATAGTCTCCGAAAGCCATAATAATAAATATGCATTAGACTTGTGGAGGAACGCGATAGGCTTCGTAAAATAACAGCTACATAATATGCATTGATAGACATTAAGGGTAGGAAAATTATTGGATTTGTTTTACTTTACTTTTATGTTCCCGGAGAGCCTTTCTGTCACACAATTAGGTAGGTATAGGACGTGTTTATGAGAGATGTTAACTTGCAAAAATAAAGTGACAAAGGTTCCAAACCTAACAATATAATATTGTAAATAAAGCTATACCAGATAAGCTGTTAGCAATGTTACTTTTAGACGCTCTGTAGACAACAAAGGTTTTAGTAATGTTCTCATCATTTGTAATCAGTCCGAGGTCCGATTCTCGAGGAGAGACCTTTGCCCTGCAGTGGGACAGTTATAGTTCTCCTACATTACGAATTGTTCCTGCATCGTATGTACCTACATTTTACAAGCATGGAAGTAGTCACTCACTTAGTCAAACTAAGATGAATATCACAAACAGCTTGTCAATAATAGGTATTAAGAATGTGAGAAGAAAATAAAACGACAACAGTTTTTGCATTATCTTCATATTAACTTGAAAAACGTAACTTGTCATAAATAATATTATATTACAATTCAAAACGCGCGATGTCAAAATATGAGCGAAAATAAATCATCTTAGTCACAAAATAATTAACAGAAGAAATTTACAATGAGAGGAAAATTAAATAGGGTGGGCAAGCGACTTATTCATTGAAATAATCAAATTCATCTTTTCGTCAAAGAATTAGCCTAATCTATCAGTCATTTGAACATAATTTGTATAAGTTTTATAAAACGTCAAAATGAATATAACCGTTTCACACTTGTTTGCTTTCATACTTAAAGTTCTATTCATCAACCGCTGTCAACATTGTAAAAGTCATGTCAACTTCATTGATGATAAGTAAAGGAATTTATAAGTCCATAATTATTTTAAGTTATCAAGAGTTCACTTTGATACAAAAAACGAAGTTTTATGTCACCAACTACGACGACATAACGATCGTGTGCCTACGTCCCACGATGTAAGTCTTATGAACATAGTGTCCATGTACACAATGTACAAGTACAATTTTATAAATATAACACTTGTATAAACCTAGCCCACGTAAGGCAATAGTAACACGCTAAAGGTACAGGGACCTTAGATACAATGAACACATTTTATCATAGTTTACTAGCACACATTTCGAACAACTTTAAACAACAGTTTACAACACATTAAAACAAGTTTGCATTGTTTGGCAAGCAACCAAGTGTGAAAGAACATTTAATTAAGGCGAACGAAACAATTTGCAGAAGCACTTAAATCGTTTAAATTATGTTACACCAATACGAGGACCAAAATAATATACATTATTTATGTAACCACCGAAGATCGATGTCAAAAATAATAACCGAATGAGCAAAAAAACATCTTTATACTACATAGCTTCATAAACCTAACGTTCTATAATATGGGATCTCGGATTATTTCACTACACATAATTCACTATTTTCCGACATTTTAACTCAAGTCATAACTATGCTACTATTTTACCCGTGTCTAAAACTTACGCCGAGCGCAGACGATAAAATATCGGAACAATCAAATTAATAAGTAATTATTTGTCAATAAAATTATCAGATACATTAATGTAACTCGTTATCACATCAGTCTAACTGATAAGTTTGGGCTACGAAATTTGCGGAGAACAAACCAGCCCCCGAAACAATCCCCAACACAATCTAATAGTACACGGACTGATTTTTAACATCAACGTCATAATGCCATGTTTAATTATTTACAATTATGACAATGTTGAACACACAAAAGCAGTTAACTATGTAGACATAAGTTCAAAAGCTTGTATAAGGCCTTCCATTTTGTTTTTATCTATCTAAATGTTAAAATATAAGTTATATATAATCGTACATTCTGATACTTCGATAACTTGTACAGCTTGCTCGTCCATTCCCCGCTCATTTCGAAGCTCGACCAAATTATGTCAAACTATAGTTTTATAGAAATGGAAGATATTACATATGCACAGCGTTGTATCAAGTACATTATTTTATTAAAATATTAATATAGCCCAGCTAAGCAATACTCCCAGGATGCAGTATTATAATTAGTTTATCTACATACATTTAATGCGTTATCAAAAGCTACCGTTCATATATCGGCTATGAGACTCATTCTAGACGAAAGTACGAAACCCAGAGTCTGTTCATCAATTTGTTTTACAAAATTTATTTGTTTACGAAAATAAATTTAGAATTTATGCTATATCGCATTCGTACTTTCGTTTTAAACTCCATCATTATAGTCCAACAGTGGATATTATAGATCATCATAATTATAATAATCAATACCTAATTAATATGCACAAGATCACACGCCAGTTCTTGGTCGCATTTGTTCCTAAGGCGCAGCCACAGCTTTGTGGTTTATAACAGCAAATGGAAAACAACAATTACACCTCCTTTTATAGAGTACATAGAAGTAGGTAATTCGTATGTAACTTTTCGTTTATCGTCAACATATATTTATGGTAAATAAACAATGAACAAAAGAGCGACATAAACAATATTTTAGTTTTTATAATATTTTTATCTAATACACTTGGCACACTGATGGTAACTTTATTGGCTCATAGTAGCTACACTTCAGCGCTCACAACTCTATTTAGTTAGTACGTATCGGTAACATACAATATACATCAACCGATGTGTCAAGAAACTAGTTTTTTTTTAATAATAAGTACAATGTTTTTAATTGTCACTCATATACAAAGACAAATGATATCCACTTTCAGACAGCAGTTACCACTAAACATGATTTAATTTAATATAATGTACATACATACGAATATAAAACGCCCGTAATATCAACAACTAACTAAATTACACTATTGTAGTTTTACTACATTTCGCTAGTTTCACAAAAATATTCATTTTGCGAGGGGTTCTAGCACCTCTGTCGTTGGAGACGCGTATCGATTTCTTTGGAGAGATACTCGTCAAAATGTTACAATACATGGTACGTGGATTATACAGTTATAGATAATGAACGATGATGTCAACAGGATAAATTAAAAATAAATAAATTCAATAACACTCCTCGTCGATATAACAATTTGTGAACTTATTATTTATGTACAATTAAATACTTACACCTACACGTAGTATAGTTAATATCATAATTTTTATGACTGGATAACTCACTGTCGTCGTTCGACTGAATCACAAGCGTTACTATATCTAAAACAGTCACTTTCTTCTCATACGTTTGTGTTTGTGGCTCTTGTGATACTATGTGAAGTCATTAAACTGCGCCAGAGCCGTCTTCACTCTGAAACAAGACATCAATAAATAGAAAATACATTAGGGAAACTTATAGCTCTCTTTTTCTAATAGAGGTGAAAATAACAATTAAAATTAAAACTATTTTGCTAAGCTATGCTATTTTGTCAGGGTTCAACAATAATCGAAATATTTGTTAATGTTAACTATCATCTAAATTACATTTTGGAAAGCAATATTAAGTGCAAAAGTTGGACATCACTACTTATAAGAATGTGTTGTCGTGTCACCTGTCGTGCAGATGAGCGGCGTCGTGCCTTGCGCGCAGCAGCTTGAGCGCGCGCAGCACGCCCAGGTCCGCCAGCCGCGCTTGCCGAGCGCCGGCGCCCGCCTCGCCGCGCCGCACCAGGTTGCCCGCCACGAACAGCGCTGCCTCCTGCAGCTTGCTCTCCGGGTGCGCCTGCGGGACACGCGGCCCATTACGACCACTACGACAACCTCCTCCATCCTCGATTTAACAGGTACCATTATTTTACCATTACCATAAAATATGAGGAGTTTCTTCCTCCCGAGGGTATGGTTTTTATTTGTCTTAACCATTCAATCTACGTTGGTATACATAATACATGTAGTAAAGGTTCGCATAAGGTCTACCGTGTTTAACATATTCAACATGCTTGTGCAGCAAATGCGCACAGCAATAACGCCGTACAATATTTATACTACGGGTTGCCTAAATAAAACTTAAAAAGAAATCTCACTCACGTCTTTCACAACATTTCTAATACAGTCTACATATTTCCAGTGGACTTTGGATATTTGATCTGTATTTATTATAGCTAATTTCAGTCAGGAGCTCTCTAACTCATTTTTGTTGTCATTCACTCGCTCATCTCTTGTCATAGTCACATACCTTCCGTCGCCTTTTGCATCGCCCACTGAATCGCTCTCGTCACGTACTCGGTGGATGTTTGCCCCCAGGACCGTTTGGATGCCTGGACCTAGGGCCAACATCCCAATATGATCGTTGTCATTTTTGCAAAAATGAATGATTCATTCATTTCGACAAAAATCAGACATTATGAGGTCATGATTAGTTTTTACAACTTTGAAAGGTAGGATTGTTGTCATAATTCAGAAGAGTTCAGACTGCCAGAAATATAATGAAGTAGATACTAATATGTTTCAATCATTCACTCTTTCATTCACTTTTCTACAAGGCTTGCGTATGTTTTCCATATTGCTAATAATTTATTTACCTGCTCACCTGGTGAAAATCTAATAATAGAACACACAACATGTCACATTAGATAGCCATGTTGCCATAACCTATGTTTTATGACCCGCAACCAAAATTTCAGACATAAATTTCTGAAATATGTCGATTAGTTATAACCAACCACACCATAGTTTTTATACGCTGTTGTGCTGTAGAAGCAAACATCCATCATCTACCAAATACAATTTTCATTATAAATTAATCATTAATCCAGTTCTTTAAAACCAATCTTGTACGTAGTATCCAATAAGACACCTTTCTCAGCCAAGCGTCATCGCAACACAAATAATACAAAGAAAATCAGTCTGGGCGGTTAGGTTTGTGTGAAGAAATAGATGAATAGTATGGATATATCTCGAAGCATAGTAGAATCGCTGATAAATTTCACATGCTAAAGCAAAAGCTAGTAATTGAACAAGCATGAATGATTAAAAAATTTTGTGGATCATTGTTTTAGTCTTACCAAGTAATCAACTAGTTTTCGCAGCACGTCTTCATTGGCCATTATGAGGTCTTTTGCCCTCTCGCCGTCGCCAATATTGCCCAGGATGCACAACGCCTGTTCTTTCACCTCTGCGGGGTACGAACCTTCTAACACCACTATCACCGCCTGGTAAATTAAAAACATTTGTATAATACCTTGTTTAATGTTTATAGCTAAACTCTATGGTCATAGACAAGGATTATTTAGGCTAAATGGCTTATGTTTTGTTAAATAAAAGCCTTTAAATAAAAATCTATTCAGCTCAGCCATCTTACGGTATCAAAGCTGCAGTTATGCGAAAATCAATCCTTCACATTCTAGGTGATACAAGATCGGAATTCCATTTGAACATTTTCAATTACATGTATTATTACCACTATGAATTAACGCGATAATCTGCCTTATGAAACACGATAGTAAAAAGTTTAAAACATAAGTAGAATGGTCTAAAACAAAAGTGTACAGATTCTGATGTCAATGCGCATGCGTACGCATTTTATCATACCGTAGTGGACCATACCTGCATAACCTGTGAAGAGTACTCGCTCATGATGGCGTCTATATGATGCCTGGTGGACAATAGATTCCGCAGCAAGCCTAGAGTCTTCATGATAACCTGTGTGTCACTGTCGCCTAGCAACCTGAACATCTGCTCGGTGCCTAGGCAGCATAGGATGCGCTGCTTCACTTTTTGTTCAGCCTGGGGAAATAACAACAACATTCTAAACTTGCACAAAAAATGTGAAATTTCATTTGTGAAAAGTGAGTTTTCAGGACAAGTCCAAGGCTATTTTCAAAATTACCTACATTTAACAAATTGTGCATTTTTAGATTTAAATAAAATAAAATTTAATGTGTTATTTTTTTACCTGAAAAGCCATATTCATCAGTGCCCAAATTCCATTTAATCTCAATGCTGCTTCAGGTCTTTTCGTCAAACTACATAGCATTTCTACTGCACCTGTAACAGAAATGCCAATATTTATTAAACTTATGTTTGTGTAAGATATAAGTAAAAGTTTATAGACTGAATTATGTTTGTCACAAACCTTGGTCCAACATTGGTTCTTTAGCTGGCGAGAACTCGAGTAAAAGATTGCAGAGAGTTGATGAACCGACTGTTAACAGTTCAGCGCCGGGCGAGTCGTTCAACAGTTGCATCAGAGGCTTCCAAACTGCATGGTCCTACAGTTAAACGATACTTATAGTTTTGTATAGATTATTAAGAAAATAAATTAAGATAAGTATAAACAAATTACCTGAAATGTCGTTCGTAACTGTTGCACTGATCTCGATAGTGAGTGTAAACATCTTACTGCTGCTAATCTTACCTGAGGAAAAACATATATTTTGGTTTTTTTAAATAGTAACTATTTAGGCTTCAATATTTTACTGATCATGCATTACTCTTGCTTGCATTCAAAACGATAGAACACGAAATACAGCTCAATTAATTATAAAATTAAATAAAAACTCTGTGTAACCATATAAAATACAGCAACTTTTTTTGTAATATACCTACTTCTCTATTGGTAAAATATAACATAGATTTTTTTGAATCAGTATTTTATTTATACTCTTTACTTACCGAGGCCTCAGGGTTGTTCATTCCATTAACCACATGCACCATGAGTCCGTGTGTCTCTATGATCCTCTTCCGTATATCCTCGTCGTTGGCTCCGAGCGACGCGAAACATTTGAACGCGCCCTGCTTAGCCGCCGGCGACTGGCAGTTCACTATGTCCGCTAGTGACGTCATTAGGTGGTTGGATATCGCAGCTAGCCTTTGGAGAGATGTGTCTACCTATAAATGTAGAGAAAAAATATATTTGAATGGGTTATATGTAGTTAGACCTAAATACCGCCTCGATCTATAAGTGGCTATTTTAATTGTATTAATTTTACATACAACCTTCTTGTTATGTATAGAATTTATCTTTTTCGTCTAATAGGAAAGTAAAAGTCAGACTTGCAACTTGCACAAAGCGGTAATTTAGTTAGTGTTGTTTACACAAGTACATTGCTTAGAACCTGCTTGTAGAGAATATTTTCTTTATGTCAAACAGAGGATATAAAACGTTCGTAACTAACTTCAGAGCGCTATCTACATGTACCTATAAGATAAAGACACAAGTACACACGCCACAAGACTACTCATGAATAATGTGTTCCCTTACATGAGGCAACTGTAGAGCATACCTCTGCTAAGTAAGCTAAGGTCTCGGCGGCCGACGCGCGGATGTCCTCCGGCATCTCCTTCGTGCAAAGTCGGGCGAGACACGGCAGTGCGCCGAACACCACTCTGGAATGAAAATATAGCATTCATTAAGTAGTTCAGTACACCGTATTTCATTGTTATGTACTATTTATATAGCCGAACGTTCAGCTTGCGGACTCCCGACTCTGCCGCACCTAGTAGTACATAGTAAGGTTCCGTTTGAGTCCGAAACTAATAGGGTATACTCGAATAAACACGAGTCAAACCGATTAAGAGTAAACTATATTAAAAACACTCAAGTTAATTTTTTTCGTTCTCCAATCAAAATTAAACAACAACTTTATAACATTTTATACATGTAGCAATTTACTAAGCTTCCTTCTTTCTTTGAATTGAGATGTAGTCTCCTTTTTTCACTGTGCAATAAGGTCAAGCCTTTTGAAAGGCAAGTATGTAGATACAACAGAAACAATGTTACATACATCATCAATCAAAGGTCAATCGATGTGACATCATCATGGGCGTTCAACGTTCAAAGTAAAACAGTGTTACAAAATAATAATATTATTATTTGTTTGTTAAATATGTGATTAATAGATAACCTAACATTTGACCTGAGTATGCACTATAATATTATAATTTACATAGTATTTTATATGCTAAAGTGCGACAACTACAAAATTAGTAGTATATTTCTTAGCAAAACATTTCCGGAAAATAGTCACTGCTCTTTTACCCGAAACCATAGCTCTGTTGCTATACGCAGCTACGGTTTCGGGTTTGATACCCGAGCAGGGCAAATATTTTGTGGGATCTGCAAATATTAATCTGAAAGATAGGTTATTTTAAGTCCGTTAAATGCACCTTCAATAAAAAAATCTTAAAGGAAAGTGAAAAATACCAAGTCTTTACCAAATACCAAAAACGTTTCTCTACCTAGTTATCCACCTTATACAAACTTGAGACGGCTGTGTATTACATGGCACAAATATTATTCCATTTTATCTTGAGAATTGTAGGATCGGCACTGATTACGAAGAATCATCCTCGCGCGGTTGTGGGCACGCTGTAGTACTCGATAAAATATATAGTAATAATACTTATGCGACCTTGAGGCTGCGTGAGCATTTTTTGGCATTGAACATGCATTTAAAACATTATAAAGTACACATGTACCTATAGCAATAGTTATAAATTTTATTTTCGAGTCTTAAAAAATCATCTCCTCGGTGCTCCTCTCGATCTGCGCTGACCCTTACAGAAAAATAGTGTTGTTCACCTATTGTCGTCAGCAGGCAGTGCGCCTGCGCGGTGCATGAATGTGAGACAGCGCGCCGCGCCCATCGCCACAGGCAGCGGCTTGTCGCGACAAACCAACGTTGTTAACAGCTCTGGTATTGTTTTGTCACCATGTCTGAGGACAAGGAATAAACATATGTAATTTAAGTTTTTATTTAAAAAAATTGAGCCGTCATGGGACGCCTGGCAGATGTGAAACATCGTGTGTGTACAAGTAATATGCATAAAAGATAATATTATTAAAATATATATATATATGTATACCTCAGTATAGCGTGACGACCCGTCGCCACGGCAAGCGTCGCCACGCCAACAATTCGGTTTACAAGTGAGCCTATAGATGTTTCACATCAAAAAAACTTTGAAAATGACAGACGTGAGCGATTAGAACCCACGACCTCCTCCGATCCGTGGCCATTGCTCTTTCAACTGAGCAACAGTGTCATTATTCGCGCCTGTAAGATTTTAGGATTCATTTTGTTTTAATCCTCTTACGGGAAACACTTGATTTGCCCTATCTACATACTTGCAATACTTGTATACCTACTTCCAATGAAGCTCTTAAATAAAAATTGTTAAAGCCTCCAGAATAGAGTGGGATTTCAAAGCAGGCGGTCACGCGTAGTGATCCAATTATAGTGGATTAATATACGCGTCACTACTTTTATTGAATACTAGTTAATGTACCTACACAGTAATATAAAGAGACTAAGTAATAAGCATGGTAAAGGTCTTAAACTAAAGATAAAAATTATTTTATTATCTGCACAAATATAGTAACACCAAAACGTACATTAGCTGTTAATTCTTTTGTTGGCAGTTGTCAATGAACTTTGCCAAAGTCAAATCAAAGACAAAAAAGAAAAATCTTGAAAGGATTTCTCAAATGCGACTACGAATGAAGGATTCAACTTAAGTATACAGCTAAAAAAATATTTGGTTTAGGTGTTACCACTGGTTTACCTTGCTAAATAAGTTTAATATTCTAATTCCAGCACCAGATCATGTCTACGTCGTGTTGTCATGTCTATGTCAATTTATTAAAGTAAATAACTAGCTTATGAATACATAATTAAGATAAAATAAGTGATACTAAGTTGTTAGTTTAATTAATAACATTTGCTAATACATAATAAAAACTAGACTTGAGACATTTAACATTACAATTAAAAAATATTTTTTATGTTTTTTCAGAGTCATAAGTAATGCCCGTTCATGATAATATACTTTACAGACTAGTGGAAAAATACTATGTGGGTCAACAACACTTAATAATATAATTATATTACCAGCTAAATATTCTCAAAAGCTCTGCACCAAATATAACAACTATAATTTTGACTCACCTAGTAGTTAACGCAACTTGCGACACATTAGCATTCTCGAAGCACATAGCAGCGAGCAGGTCAAGAGCCGGTTGTGCGGGCGACGCGGCAGGCGCGGCCGCTAGTAACGCAGCGGCGGCACCGCACGCGCCAGCCGCGCAGAGCGCTTCCTGTTCACCCGCGCTGCAGCACCAGATTGACAGGATACGGACCACGCATGCGCGCGCTGTTGCTGAACCCTCGCGAGCTGTCTCTGTAGGATCACAACATGGATAGGATTTTTAAGTATACTCAATGATTTTAGTTATATAAAGGAAAAAATTCAACTCCAGGCAACAATGACTATGTATTCCAAGTATATTATGTATTCTAAGTAAGAACCTTCTTAGTTATCCTACAACAGGCTTGCCTTCAAGTATATTAACTGTAAATAATATTAACAGACTTCTGCAAGGAATACACATGTAGCATAATAATAATTAAAAGTGTGTTTAATTAACTGTTGAAAGTTTGAAACTGGGGTGTTCTTACACAATTCATAATCAAACAATAAACAGCATGGTCTTGAACACATAACTAGCTGATACAACAGCATGTAACTATGTAACTACAGCTTCACATTCATGTAATAATTAGCATTAATTATCATGCTCTGTATTAATATATTATCAATAAGTATTACATGTAAGTCACCACATCATTTAAGATTATAGTATCCATGTTAGTTTTCTCCGAAGAGACATGCAAGGGAGTATCCTTACACTCCAAAATTATATTAGTGAATTAAACTCTTGAGTTCATAATAATAATAAAGGGAATTAAGACATTTCAACTATCAATTTCATATCCCATCGATATGGTTTTAGAATTAAAGACAATTAGGGAATTACTATCAAGTATCAACTGAACAAGCCGGGTTGTATAGAACTCAAGTGATAAAATAGTTTTTTTTATTTAAGGCATTTTTTATGCATATATGATCTGCAAACACACTATATTGACATGAAATTTCACAGCATAACATCACTTCTTTTTGTTAGTTAGGTAATCATTGCATTGCCACACTAGCACCATCAAATGACCTCTATGGTACATCAAACATTCACTATTTTGTCTATCGTGGCTTTACATTTATAAACCTTCACCTACATCATAACTTTATGATGCATTCATTAATTGTTTTGTATGTGTGAATAATTAGCATTTATATGCATTATTTGATTATAGGACCTAATCCTTGTTGAAAGAAAACCTGATATTTTGTAAACAGAAAACTAAGATATTCAACAAATTTTTTTATCTAAAATTAAATGAACATTAGTTCAAGTATCTTTGAGGTATACTTCATTCACCATATCTAGTTGTTCTGAAGTATTGTTATCAGTAATGACTAAATAAGATACATACTACTCTTCAGGATTTTATGGAATGAACTTGAGCGTAACACTATGAAAAAATAATACACTGACCCTATGACAATACAACATACAACATACTACATACACTGTTAATATGCCCATAGCCAATACTCTACTTGCAATAAGATGTATCGTACAACTATCAAATTCTATGTATGCTGCACATACATACAAATAAACATGAATCATAACAAAACTCACGTGTCAGCCTAGTTAGAAGCCTCATGTCAGCTGGTAAGGATGATATTGGTGCAGGTGGGTGCAAAAACACACTCCGTAATGCACATAGTCCTGCTTCTGCCAACTTTGTACTGATGGGTGCAGTCTTGAGGAGCTCTACTAGAGCTGTCGCTGTGCCCTGTTCCACTAAGGAGCTTACATTTTCTGCTGTGCCTTTTGCTAGTGAACCTGTATTAATAGATGAGATTGTAATTTAGTTACAAAACTTAGACGAAATAATTGTTTTAAACTTGTAAAAGTATAAGGAAACTGGTAATTTAAGAATTAAATGAAGTTAAAACAAACTGCAGATCATTTATATTCTGATATACATAATATACTTCTTGTTTGACAACTGTTACAAGGGCACCTGTTAGTTAGGTCATAATACTCATATAGTGATTCAACCCAATTTTAGGCCCTTACTTGCTGAGCACTTCACATATACTATGTAATTAATTAATCAAACACTTCATTTTGTAACGTTACCGATTGTAATAGTGGCTTCTAGTCTTATGTTAGGGTCCAGGGATTCATCGGACATCAACTGCAGAAGCCGCGGCACTACTCCTTGCTGTATCACTGAACTCTTCTGTCTGTTGCTGCCTATTACTGAGTTTTTGAGAGTCACTAAAGCCTCCACAACCTTTGCTGCATCTGACGAATACAGCTCGTCGATATACGAACGTGAACTTTCAATATCCTATCGGCAAAACGTTTTAGGTTAAGAACTTAAACACCAATCATAACGTAACTCTAAATCATAACATCTGTTTCATAAACTTACCATGAATACTGTTAATTGTTGCATGTTTTTGTCTTTAATTTACGCAGTATTGTTGGTAAAAATAACGTTCGAAAATTCTTCCGAGGCCGAATACGCTGTCAACTCGCCACCTGTCATTGAAGGATGCGTTCCTTTCACGATTGACAATTTTAAAGCGATTTTGTGAAACAGTCGTGTAAATATTATTACAATAGAAAGAGTATTTTTTGGGTTACGAAAACGAGTGAACCCTATTCTTGCCTTTAATCAGTTGTCTTTGCCGTCCTTATTTGTCTATGGTATAAACGAGATAAATTGGTAAATGTTGCAACAATAAAAAAATAAAATGAACAGGTGCTGGAGAAACTCTTGGGTGAAGTGAAAGAAATAATGACAGCTCGCTGCCAAGTATAAACAAGTCCATTATTTTACTTACCCGTTTCATTTAACCCATTTTCTTTTTAATAACGTGTGTTTATTGTATGTAATAAACCCAATATCCGGAATCAAAAGTTTAAGTTGCTGTATTTACAACATTTGTGTGATTATATACCATGGCCGATTCTGGAGTAGATACTAGTAATGAAAGCAGCGATAATCCAATATTTGATCACTCCCAATGTATCTTAGAGTTTAGTCCACCGGCTATACCAATAAATCAAGCAGGACAGCCGATGCCCGTCGAGTTTTTAACGGAACCTCATGATCACGTTGGCAAAATCAAGTGTTCAACAAAAGCAAGACATTGCAGACTGAAATACAGGTACGGTGGCAGTATTTGTTCTTCTAGGAATCATAAACTACGCTTTGCCGCCTCAACAAACAACACTGAGTTGGTAGAGAAACTTTTGTTATCAGGGGCTGACCCCAATTCGTCAGATGAACATAAAAGAAGTCCATTGCACTTAGCTGCATGTCGTGGGTATGTAGACGTCGTTAGAATTCTTCTGAGGCATGGCGCGAACCCCAACATCAAGGACACACTGGGGAATACGCCTCTGCATCTTGCTGCTTGCACTAATCATATCCCGGTAGTCATAGAACTGCTAGATGCTGGCACAGATGTGAGCTCTCATGATAAAAATGGCCGCAACCCTATACAGTTAGCCCAGAGCAAATTGAAACTAATTCAGATGCGTCCCAGTGGTGTAGGACATTTCGAAGAGACCAAACAACTAATAGGTGAGATATGTTTGGTGGTTGAAATGATGTTGAAGTATATGAAGATACAGAAAGCTGATGCTGGGGACTTGGAATCTGTCCGCCAGAGACTGGAGCGAGTCAGCACTCGTGAGCAGGTGGACTCTGAAGTACAAAACTTACTTGACAGCCTAGATTCTCTCAAATTGAGATAAATTATATAAATATATTTACAAATGTTTGAAGACTGTTTATTGATGCAACTGTCTAATGTTAAGAGCTCAGTTTAATGTTTAGATATTCTAGGCATGATACTTTTTTGATAAATTAAAAAGATAATTATTTATCGTTATCTTCTAAGTTCTTTTGAAATGTTTATGATAATTAATTGAAGGTTAATGTATTCAAATTGCCATCTTTAAGTTAACTGTAATCAAAAGTAATTTTATGAATTTGTAATGTGTGTTGGTCTTATATATTATTATATTACATTGAATTAACTAATTATGTCACATTAGTTTTAAGTGTATTTTAGTTAATTATAAAATAAAGATTATAATAAAGTTATTATATCTACTTATATAATTGTTGTTTCTTTAATACTAAAACTTCAGCATTTTTTAAATTTATGATTTATTGACAACAGTTTCATAAAATTGAAAATTATATAACTTTTTCTCACAACATTATCCTTTAAAATTGGCTAATAAGCTAATGATTTTAATATTTAGAACATTATATTCAATAAGTATTAAAATGATTAAATATACAATCATGGAATGTATGGTACAAAAAATCCATAATATGAAGTCCAGTATCTAACCAAAATATATTTTTAATGTGCAAACTAACAATTCTTTAAAAAATATATTTGTGCATAACACAGTAAATTATCTGTAAATAAAAAACCAGTAATGCATTTTAACAACATTATTTGTGACATTTATGTACAAAGAATCTTATAACCAATACATAAATCTCTAATTCTATAGACAACAGAAGTTGTTTTTTTGTACATTATACCTTCAGTTACAAAATGGACAAAACAAGAAATCTAGTTTCGTAAATATGCTGTATCACAAATAATTACTTTATTCTGGATTTAGTGCTATTGGGGTTATGCAAAGCAGTTCTCAATCTTAATAATAGATTTATTGTAACTTTCAAATGAAATATGGCAGAATAGTTAGGTATTATCACAGAAAAAATAATTGCTATAACAATTAATACTGCTAAATAAATTATATTAAGTTATACCAGCAGGCCCCAAACCATATAATCATTATTTAATAAATAAACTAAGTTGTATTAATATATTTACCCCATTTCCTACAGTCAGTTAAGGCAAGTTAAATATTTCCGAATCTATAGACATGGCAAGCTGTCATTGTAATAAGTAATAACATTGAAAGAGATGATGGTAAAAACCCTATATTTGAATACAAAGCATGCATCATTCTTGTAAGTAACTTACATTTCACTTAGTTTTATATAAAAAAAACAACAAACAGCATAAACTCAGTTTTCTAAAATATTCAAGAATACAATGCTAATAAGAGAGTGTAAATGATGTTCTCTTTAACATTAAAATGCAATTAAAAAGTATTACATAAAACTTGCTTTGAGCTACAAACTATATTACATTAGATAATACATTTTTACAGTAGTTTTATAAGTAACCAGTTTGCTTGAAACTAAATATATAAACAGGAATCAAAGTGCAAACAATTGCTCTACAATTGAGCAAAAATAGTGTAATGATCAATTCCTTATTAGAGTACCTACAAAGTGAATGTGTGTTTAGAGTGCATGCATTTGGCACTGAATCATTGTATACATGTAAGCATTGACTAGCTAATATATGCTCACATTTAGGTTTTTACAATTCACTTACAAATTATATCACATTTTTAGTTATTGAACCAATATAAAAAATTGTATAACATAAATCACAACATTCATGGAATGATCAACTCAATTGCCACTGCAATCAAAAACTTTTGGTAAGTATTCAATAATTTAGATATTTCGTACACAACCATCTTATTTACACCTTTGCCCGGAATGATAATATTCCATTATATTGCACTTGCATCGGCTCGGCTATGGTTGAAACTTTAAATAATGTTATCAGTCACTTTAAGAATATCGTTCCCTATAATTTAGATGTTATTTCATATCTGGCACTAATAAATTAATTATATTAGGGAATATCTCCGCCTGTATAGGTCCGTACTCGACAAGTTCCCCGTCGACAGTGAGGTAGCCCGTGGTGCCTTCAGGAACTATTCTAAACGCACTGACTGGAACCATTTTGATATATTCATTGTTCATATCAGCATGTGCGCCGTGCCCCACACCCAAAAGGAACGAAAGTATCTGAGATCTAGAAATTCCTGCTTTTATGATTAACATCCACATTACGCCATCGGAGAGCTGCGATCGCGGCGCGAATAAGAAATCTTCGCCGATGTAAGGTTGGTACGAGACGTGGACCATGATGAACTCGCCGTCTTCGTGCACCCACTGCGAAGGTAACTGAGACATGAGCGAGGGCAGGTGGGAAGCGGGCCCGTGCATACACGCGTGAACGGGTGACCGCATTTCCGAACCGCTACTCGTCACGCTGTGGTACTCTGACCCGCGCGTGCTGTAGAATGCACTCCTCCGCGAATTCACAGAATACCACGAATCCACCCTTTGATGTTGTTTCCCGTTAACCGCGTTCACGAACACTTCAGAATGTTCGTCGCAATCAATGAACGCTTCCGCATCGGGGGAGTCGAGCGCGCCGTCCTGACTGATGCTGTGACTGAGGGTAAGCGGTTGTTTTGGTTTAGGCAGATTACTCACATCCTTTATTTTCGCGTAACTCACGACACCTTTATATGTCCTCAGTCCAACGAGTCTTGCGAGTGCCCACACTGCGAACCTTTGGCCCCCGATTGCGCGTAATCTTTCACTTTCAATATCTATATCCGATAGGAGTCCCCAGCCAACGGATAGAAATGAAAACATTATCTGCAACAAAAGTACATTAAGGAATTAAAAACCGAGTGAATGTTATAACGTCTGCAGGGTGAGAGAACCTGTTAACATTGGACTTTAGTGCAGACACAATGGGTTAGCGGTTGAGCAGTTACCTTATAAGATAATAGTGTAAATATCAACTGTGTAGTATCAACGTGGGGCTAATTGTATCCGCGAGTCGAGCTCTCGTTGTTTGTTGTGACGGACGTACTCAATTGATAATAACGTAACATATGTCCGTACATATGAGCGTGTGCTACTATGTTTCATAAGCTACAAACGTGAAAAGCAATGGTAACTCACTTTAGTTTTCGTTTCAATCCGGACAACATCCATTGGTGCTGTTTGGCCCTTTACTATTGCCATCGAAAGTCCAGTTAAGTTCTGAGGAATGTATGGCTCGCTGAAACAAATAATTAAATTTGTTAATTTAGATTAGACGCACAAAATATTTATAAGCGATAACCTATCATAATACTTTGACAAAGAAACATCATTAACACCATTAATTTATGATCCACACAACCTTGTTAATCTTTTAATGTTTGGTGATCGCTAATCAGGATTTGTTCATAGTAGGTACGTAGGATCAATGACCTAGCGTAAAATCTAAACTAACAAACATTGATGGAGTTATCATTATCACTCGTCTTACAACAGAATATAAAAATGATTATTATTTTATCTTGAATTGCCTTGACTAGCTACTTAACCATAATATTGCCACATTAATGAGGTCGATGTTGTCTATTGCAGTACAAAATAAGTATTTTTTTTAAACACCGCTCCATACTAGGAGTTTCTCGTGTATCGTGGGTGCGTTTCACAAACTTGAAATATCACATACACAAACCCCCAGACTCGGGACAAACATCTGCGGATCACACAATTTTTTGTACCGTGTGGAAATCAAAACCGCAACGTTTAGCACAGCAATCCAATCGCCACTGTGCCAATTAGGTCGTCAAAATGTAACTTATTTAATTCTTGTTTTATCTCAGAAAGTGTTAATAGCACTTTAAAATGTTAATTAGCTATCAAATTAGTACACCTGATAGAAGGACTTATATCTATCTAAGTATAATAATAGTTATCATAATTAAGAATAATCATTTAGGCAGGCAAATACTTTTGCGTGTTGACCTCATGAAGAAACAATCACGCCTAAAAAAACTAGATACTCTTTGTCATAACTGGGAATAAAGTATGACATTGACCATAGAGGGACGGTAATTCCGTTTCCGCCTACGAAACAAACGGCACTATTAGATCCGATTAATATTATCGATATACTGCTTTAATGAATCAGACACTGTCTGGTGTCACTTAATTGAATTTATTAAATTAACACCAGACAGTCAGACACTGATTGTAATAATTGATATTTAATATTCATGAAATTCATAAACGTTCGTTTACTGACACATTACATAAATATTTAATACAATTACCTATATGGCGAAGAACATACAAAACATTTTTTTTAATACAGATTTTTTTTCCTATTACTTAGGTCCCTTTTTATCCTATTTAAATATGATCATACTGCATTTTTAAGTTTGTAATTTCATATATCTATCATTCAAGTTTATTACTAAGTACCAAAAACTAAAACATAATTAACTCACTGGTGCAGCTAAAGAAACAATTCTGGTTCTTATTAAAGCACCTTTTACAGCCGGTATAACGGTTAATGCTCCGCATACTATACATATGAGCCGAACAAACACAATTATAGGTTTGTGTGCTAGTAGGTCACGTAAACCGATTATCCGATTAATATGAAACCTTATTACCCTATAATAATATTTAGAAACAATCTAAAATAAGGCCCCAAAGTCTGAAACGAGAAGTAAAATAGCAATAACTACATATTATTGTATTCATTGTTTCACACTTTTTGTTTCGCTGTTTGCAAAGATTCTAGAAATCTAGACAATGTGTTTGTGCATTCATACGCAATTCCGCAAAAGTGGAATTTCATTGTAAAATTTAGACATAAGTAAAACAGAAAAGTTTTCTGTAAAACTCCCCCCGAGAAACGAAAAGACCGTTCAACGAGGGTCATCATCAGCCGTAAGACGTCTACTGTTGAACAACGGCCTTCCCCTTAGAACGCCACAATTGAAGACAACTTGCCATTTGCATCCACCGGTTGCCCGGCAACTTTGACACCACTCCTCTGACTCCACGATATACCCAATTAAAACTACACCATGTCTACGTTGGCGGGGACCTGGCATCACTTCAGCACTCTACCAGACTACAACCAAATTACGACTACTGACTAGCACTTCAATTTTGGGACGTTCTAATGACTGATGCGGATATTTGATCAAGCTTAGGAAGCCGAGATTCTTTATATTCAATTATACTTATTAAATTAGGTATTTAAAAATATATATTTTTGTTAAGCTGTAAATTCATAATATTATAGAGAAAATCGGTTCGGGTCGCGACTCTGCCGCATAACCAGCTCATGTATAAGGGCTCCGTTCTAGTTCGAAACTAGTCGGGCATTCCCGAATATATCCGTGAGTATAACCAGAATATACAGTAAATATTATAGAGAAGGTATTTCGACTATGTACTTATAAAAATGTAGGTTCTTTTAACAGTTATTTACACAGCTAGGTCACAACAAGTAACATTTCAAGGTCATTACCGATGACTATTGTTTGTAATAGGCGAATCCAGCCATGATACGATGTTCTTTGAATGGAAAATTGATCGTTTACTACCTAGAAACCTAAACACATAATAATAATTGCTTTAACAAACTTGTACTTTTATACACCCAGGATTGGAAATAAAATCTTTGAAGGAGGCAAGCTGGCGTTTGACCTTTTAATATGAACACTTAAAACATGCGGATTTAAATAAGCAGGTAGGTACTTTGTCATAAGGAAAACATGATATCGCAAAATAACATTTGAGTTTGTATTTAGAACCGGTTTGTGTGTTATTATGTGTGGAACCGGTGTATACAAATTATACCTGCAAATTGCGAAGATCCACTTCGTACTTGCCACTTGGAATTTCCACCATTTACTGTAACTAGTTACAGGTATATGCTAGGTACTTTAATATTAAATAAACTCCTGTAATTTACAGAGTATGAAGTGCCTTTATTTGCTTTATACTATTCAGGCTTAGGTCGCTTGTCGAATGGAATTAGTACACGATGATGTACCCTAATACCTACACATATTGTTATAACTTGTTTATATCTATCGAGTCATTAGTACCTGGATAAGTCAACATTTGACAGGCTGTTCGAAATAATAAACAAAGGTTTTGTTTAAAATCCAACGAAAGGACTTAAGGTGTTATTAAAGCAACATTTATAAAACAAATAAGCAAGGCCTTGACTTAACTCGATAAGAACGTTAAACGTTACATTACGCTTGACGAGAGATTCGTCTCACTGTATAGGTACAGGATTATACACAGTCATGCACCTTCGTTCAATAATTAAATAATTATACTTTGATATACTTTTATTTGCATCTACCGGTTGCCTGCATCTGACGATATCGTCGGTCTACCTGGTGGGTGGCCAATGTCAAGTTGTCGTTCATTGTGGCGTTCTAAGGAGAGCCTTTGGTGAACCGCTTACGTCTTCCGGCTGATGACAGTTTTATTTGGCGGAAGAAAGAATCGAGAGTACGATTCCCTTTAAATGAGGCGAAATTCAGTCAACGTAGGCCTAATGAACGGGAATATTGTCGCCGCCGATTAAATATATGGGGCTTTTGATGATAAGTAAAACTTTACTACCTATCCCCTCAGGGCGTAATATTAATTTCCCGTAATACCACAAACTCTAATTTGTGGTAGATAGGGTAGACCCTATCTACTAACCACACGCCTTCATTTCCTAGTTTTCTTATCTGCCCGACCTCATAGAAGGCATTATGCATTTTGGGAATTTATAATGTTTAAAGCCATTAGAATAATCCGTATTTTGTGCATCTAAGTTACGTGGAATCATCGGGCGGAAAGGTCACCTTAACCGACTCAACGAGTTTAAGTTTGTCGAAGTTGTTTAATGAGATCGAGTAGTTGCTTTCAAGAAAACTATACCAATAGACACTTCGAAACATACAAAGCAACTAATTGTTTGTATAACTAACTCCTTTGTTTCTTTAGGTTTGACACGTCACGATTGTGATAGACCGAAACGCATAACAAGAAAAAGCTCAATTTCTTTGTGGCGCCAATTCCCAGTATAAAGGTCAGCCTTTTAAGTAGTCTGTAGTTTTATCTTTATCATAATTAATTGGTATTCGTCATCATTATATTACGGTCCATTAGCAAATCATCTCATGAAATGGCGACGCTTCATGATGTGCCTATCTTTACGAGCGAATTTCACGAGTTAATTGCTAAATAACATGCTCATGTTACGTAGGTAGTGGGTACCTACTGTATCATACGATAACGTATGCGTCATCAGATCCCTAGCAAGTGTCTTCATCATAAATATCTAATTTGATTAAAAATTAGAATGAAAAGAAACCTATGTGTTAATCCAGGGCGTCAGCTACCTCCATATGAAATTTCATTATCATCCATTTAGTAGTTTTTACGTGAAAGAGTAACAAACATTTATCCATACTTACAAACTTTCGCGTTTATAATATTAGCAGGGACATTAATTTGGTACCTAGTGGCTTATAAAATAATGTAGTTAGTATCTATGTAATTCTTAGTTTGTTGGTATAGTAAATATTTGGCTTTTTCCGTAAAAGTTTTTTTATATCGCAACTAAAAGTACGGGTTTTCCGTGCCGGAAGCAATTTACACTATATCTTTATCTCCTAATAACAAAGACGTTTATTCCCCAAGACAGAATTAAGCTATGAAAATATCATCTCAATTATTTTCAAATTGATTAACAGTATTAATTAACACGTGTATTAACAATAACAAAGAACTTTAATATTACGTAGGTATCTATGTTAGCAAATAACGCGTAACGGACGAATCCATTAAAATTCTCAATAACAACATCAAATGAATGATTAAATAAAAGCTGTTATTTCTTTTTATTAACATCGTTAAGATGACTTTTGTACGACTCCAAGTTGATAAATAAATGATTATTTATCAACTTGGAGTCGTACAAAAATTACGGTTGTTTTTTTAAACTAGAGGCATTAATTATCTAAGGTGCACTGCCATTTTATATATAATATTCTAATTAAGCAACTACGACACTATAATACGTACTGTGTACAATTATAGAGAAGGCTAGAAAATATATTAATTAGGTATTATTGATGTCGGTGACACGGTATCTCACTATCAGTGGTGTAATGACTAATGATTAATTATAATATCATATAAAAAGATAGTTGTATGTAGATACTTCGACAATAGAATAGGGATGATAATGTTACAAAAATCGTAGGATTTAATAAAAACCTAAAAAAGCATGCATGCTGCATTCCTAACGGATGGGAAAACTAAAAAAGTAATTTAAAAAAATCATGAAAATATAGAAGTAATACAGCGTTTTTAAGTTAGTAGAGGGAGCATTCTCGATCCCTTTCCCGCAAACCGCTAAATGTACGGGGCGCGGCGTATTCCATTAATTGTTTTTTTCTGTCTTTATAATAATTCTACACCATTTTTCAGAATTCAGAATAGGATAGATTCAGAATAGTTAACAAAAATTAATCATCATCCCTATTACTAACACCAAGATAGACAGTCTATAGAAAGCAAATTGAAGTTAAAAGCGGGACAGAAAACTGCTGCATTTAGCACCAGTATATAAAAGACTCCAGGCCCAGGGTCTAGCAGTGTACTTTGCACCTTCATGTATGGCACGCAGTAAAACAAACAACCGACAATCGGCATGCCCTCTATATCCCCCCAACTACTCGGGAGTCCCGTTCACTTGTTTTTGATGACGTCGCACAACACTATTAACTGTCCGAGGTAAAACGACACTGATATGAATTCAAGGTGAAGCGACTGTCAACCGTCATCCATCGATATTTTCCCAAACACCTGAGTAGCCTTTTATAAGAATAAAAGAGGCAAAAGCGAAGAGGAACGAATTTGCTTAAAAACGAGTACACATACCTAAAACATACATAATAAGTAGTTAAACATACAAACGTACAGTACACAAAGTCTCTCATCTTTAATTACGTAGTTGACACCACCAATAAATTAACATAGATACTTTTTATGTACCTACTGTCGAAACTCTATTCGTCCATAGATTTCGTATAGCAATAGGAACTTGTGACGTCACTAGTTCGCAAACTCAATTGCCTTACTATTTATATTGCAAAGCAAATAAGACTAGAATTTTACAGTGAATTATAAATGTATATGGCTGACATAAAGCATTTTTTTAGAGTGGAATTATTAGTTAATGGTGTTGAGTCAACTATCCCATTGCCGCGATTCTGGCATCCCTAAATCGCTACATCCAATCCCATCTTATAAAAAAAAATCTTATTAATCAGTTTTTTGACATTGGTAAGTAAATTTTATCTAATAATTGCCTAGAAATAAGATATTATTTAGAATAAGATTTAAAAATAAGAGAATATTTTTGATGTGTGTGACATCACATAGCAAATAAACTTTAATCACAACGGTTAATTATCATTACCATTCCTAAAAGTGATACCTATTACATTTTTTTTTTAATTAAGTGCATATTCTAAAAACAATGAATGACTGCCATTAACTAATCTCCTATCACGTCACGTAGATATTTTGCATGCGAATAATAAAAAATTACTTCTTGAAAAAATAATTGGCTGTAGTTAAATAAATAATTGATTAATTATTATAGTTTTTGGTAGGTAACCGAAATGCGTTTAATTTTAAGAGTCAACGGTAAGTCGAGCCACGTTCGCATTTTAACTGATTGCAAACATAATTTACTTTTTAAACATGCAAAATAGCTCTTTAAAGATAGATAAATATCCACGCTAATCTCAGAGGTTAACGTACTTTTACATTTGTAAAGGTCTGAGCAACTAGTTTAACATACATTAGGTTCTGTTATATCCTTGTAATACTTAAGGCTAGTACTATCAATGTTATTTGCATGCAGTACTTTTAAAGGCTAAATAAATAAACAAAAGATAAAGTAAAAAAATAGGAAGGATTTAAAATTTGATCTTTTTCATAATTTATGTCCGCTTGAAATGAATTTCAAAACGTACCTACTTTTATTCAACGATAAGTTTAATATTTACACACACGTGTTTTATCACAATATTGTTATCTCGCAAGGTGAATCGAATCCGAACACACTGCCCACA
Organism: Abrostola triplasia; assembly: GCA_946251915.1. NCBI lineage: Eukaryota > Metazoa > Arthropoda > Insecta > Lepidoptera > Noctuidae > Abrostola > Abrostola triplasia. The sequence goes on from OX276433.1 coordinate 9,462,677, forward strand.
TGCGACTACCATTTTTTATTTACGCTCATTTCAAGCACTATTTGCCGAATTGAGATGTATGGGAAATATCGTCATTTACATTACCAACCTTCTAGTTATCTGCGAGTGAGTGCGTACATTTAAAACATTATGGTGACTTCATCACTCACCTAATAAAGGAAACACATATTATCGTTTTTTATTTACGTTGTGTCATAGGGTAAGACGAAGAAATAACGATGTTATGTAACAGTTACCTTGCAGAAATAGTAACCAAAAAATATTATATTGTCATACCTAAATTATATATTATCATATTCATAGGTTACCGAACTCTTAGTCTTAACCATTTCTATTTTTTTTTTATAAAAAATCACTTTTAATAAATAAAAAGTAATCATTAACGTGATCTGATTATATTATTTACATAAAAGATTTGTAACATTTTTTAGTTTAGGTCAATACATCAATGTTAAACATAATATCCGTCACGTAATCAGTGCAAACACCTGATAGGAATTAGAGATAAAGTTTCACAATTGCTGAATTGATCCATATTAATTTTATTGTTTAATTTATATTAATGCTGACTTTTTAATGTATGATAATAAGATGTTACTTATGTGGCTCTTGCTTGAAAGTTACGGAAGTCAAACCAAAATAAAGTAGAGCAACTTCTCATTGCATCACCCGTAGATTTGGCGCGTAATAAAATAATAGCAAGAAATCAGGCCTTCAATCGCAGTTGAGACTTTTTATTTGATTAATCTTATTTTTCATTTACGTCAAGTATTTTCTCATCATCAGTTTTTGATGGGTTATGTATGTAGGCCTTTACGTTCATTACAGGCGGCTTTAGCAGTCATGTGGATTTTTTTATTTATTGGATATTCTTTGATGAACTGTAGTAAAAAATCTGCAAAAGTTCCTAGAAGCCGACGCGACGACCGTGACAAAGCAACGGAAAGTAATTTTCTCTGCTTCGTTTCCCCCTTTTGCTTGCATAATTTGCTGGTAATGCGCGAGTGATTTTTGATACCACGACCAATTTATGGCGGCCTAGTAAATAAATAAACTGGTTATTGTCGAAAATCTAAAGATTCGAGTACCTACAATACGTTTTAAAACGCTTAAAAGTAGAGACAGGAGAATAACAATAGGTCAAATAAGGTTAATTTAATTCTAGATAGAAGTTCGAGTAAATTCACAAATATTTTTTTGATATAATCGTCCTAAATAGATGTCGACTCATTGCAATGTTTGTTCAGACATATGTAGCCTGATCATTTCTTTGTATTCAAAAATTCACACGCCTGTGTTAAAATTGCCTTCTTATTATTTAATCTCCTGTTTCAATCGCAAGGTTTGTTTGACAGTGTTTTTAAGATAGACGTTTTAATTATTACTATTGTTTGGGGGTCACAATTATAAAATTAGCCAGAAATGGTTTTAGTGTTGACGTAATTCCAGCCAATCATAATCAAGAATAATATTATTAAAGTACAATAAACAGAGAGACACGAACTTGTTCTTTTTGTTCCGTGAACGTGAAGGACTCGGTCAGTTCACCTTCTATGTAGTTTTTTCCGAAATAGGAAGGGGAGCTAAGAATTATAGTCATAGCTCAAGACGACTATTTACGTAGTTCCGGTAAACATTACAATTGAGAAGATTAGGTACCTACATTAGATTGTAGATTACAAAGGTTGTAAAGGTTAGATTTAGATTACAATGGTTTGTTACCTACTTGAAGAAATGTGTTTAAAGTATAGAAACGTAAACAATGTGTAGAGGCAAAACTACGTAATAACAACGATAAATCAAATAGTATATTTATGGAAAAGCTAGACCAGTTTTTACCCATAGTTTTAATAGATATCGTCAGAGGTGCGGGCAACGGGTGGATGCACATGGCAAGTTGTCGTTTATGTGGCGTTCTAAGGAGGAGGCCTTTGTTTAACAGTGGACGTCTTCCAGCAGTTCCAGCTGATGATGGTGATAATGGCAAAAAGGTGATGTGTTATTAAAAATCCTCAATATTTTTGCATACGTAGGTATTATAAAGCGCAACAATGTTTAAGTAGAATATTTTTCTAATTACGGTTAAACGTAAACCTGTTATTAAATACAAAGACATACTTAATAGCCTTGAAACCAATTATACACAAATATATACATTACATAGTTGTCTTAATGTTTCTTAACGAACAATAATTATCCTAATTTGTAATACGTTCAAGGTTGCGTAGTACAACAAACTGGAGTAGATATTTAAAACCATCTGTTCATAATTAATGTAAAATTATAACGTTTTGATAACAATACCAACTACGTTATCTGCTCGTTTTCGTAAATCGGAATTCTTTTAGTCCACAATAATGATTGCGTCTAATATTTAAAAAAGTTAACTTATTTTTGTATAAGTGCATAATATTGCAAATTATAATAGTTATTGTTTAATTATAACTCAAGAAATAAACTTACTGAGAAGCTAATTTGTAATAGAAAGGTTATTTAAAACCATTAAACTTTTAAAAATATTCTTCTATGGTAAACACTAGTCATATTAGATGCTAAGTTAGCATACATTAGTCATAATAATATTAGATGCTAACATCAAGAACATAGCGCGGAAAATAACGTAGCTAATACTACTACGATGTTATTATTATAATCCACAGTTTTAATCGCTTAATATACATTTCAAAATTCATATCTCTGGCTCTTTAGATAAAATTGTTGCAGGTTACCTACTCAATAAGTCATACTATTCATAAATACGTATCGAACGTTTTAAATCTTTTTTTATGAAGTTGTTTTATTGATATTGTAACGAAAATACAATAATATTCATGTGATTTATAGAACACACATAAATGTCACGTTTTTGCTCATAGAAAGCAGCAATATTTTACAGGAATTTATTTAAATAACGTAAAATACTTACTAATTTGGTATACTTAACATATTATCACATCTACATCGCGCCTGTATGCCCTTAAGGTGTGGTAATTAATTAATTAATACTCAACAGGGGGTTTTTATTAGTCATTTATCTGGCGCACCTTGAATTGTCAGCCCCTCTGTCAAATATCTGACTGACTAATATGACACCACTATGAACTATTAGGCTCACGCCGCCGCGTAAAAACCTTTGTTGATTATATAGATATTTGATATAGATTTAATTATTTATGTAAGAAGCTACAGTTCGTGCTAATACACACGAGAAAAGCAGAATTTTACAAGAAAACGGTAACTTCATGATCGGAACTTAATACTACACACCACACCTAAAGTAACTTGGTACATCATACATATTATACTAACGTAGTAATTTCTAATTCATAATTCCAAACAAGCAGGCGTGTATCTTATTATTGTACTACGGTATTTTCGACTAAGAAAAATATCTGATTTGTTTCGGTTTACAATGCAATTATAAATACAGTTTATTCATTTCCTACTTTAAAGGTAGACATCGTCAGCTGAACAAATGCCTCTCGACGTAACCTTACTAGCTACAGTAGTCTGAACAAGTTTCAACAGATGTTTTAGGCTTATTTAAGGCACGATTCTATCACCAGCGACAGTCGCAAATTTTCATACACTTTCAGAGAATATATTAATTATCGTTGTTTGTATAAAAGGGAAGTGTGGGTTAGAAGCACAGAATACAATACTACGTAAGCCTCGAGCTTCTTGACACTTGCCTTTCTTTCCTGTCGATCCCAGCCCCTAAAGGTTGGGCCGTCAAACATGGTCCTGCTAGTTGCCTAACGAACTAACTGCGTATCTAATTTTCTCCCTTTCCTATGTTCTTATAAGCCATGTGATGTCATCCTTTACATAAAACGTGCTTTTTTCGGTTTTTCCTAGTCTCATGAATCATATACCTACGCAGAATCGAATTCATCATTCTTTTAGGTTTTGGCTTCTACCTTTCCTTGTCCAGTTCATTTTTCAAGGGCTGTAATTTGAATGACGACCTGATTAGCGCAGTGGCTAAGCGATTGGACCGCTGCGCTAAGGGTTGCAGGTTCAATTCCCGCAAGGGGCAAAACTTTGTGCGAACCACAGATGTTTGTCCCGAGTCTGGGTGTTTGTGTTTGAGATACTTCATGTTTGTGAAACGCACCCACGATACAGGAGAAATTCCTAGTGTGGGGCGACGTTTTTACAAAAAAAGTAAAAATATAATAATCTATTCCAATTAGGTACTATGCTTTTTGGTCTCGTCCTTTGAAAAACATTGTAACCGACTTTTTAATTACAATATTCCAGAGATTTTACATTAGTAGGTAGCGATTTTGTTACTGGAATTTACAGGCAACTAATATTTCACAAAATCTTACAAAAATACGTGCGATGACTAAGCAAAGATTTGTTTTTGTCAGTTCTACCTACTTTTTACAAAAACGTAGACAAACTTAATGAAGAGATCTATTATTTCTATTTTACAGTAATTTTTCATTGTAGATTTTTGTACTCAAATATTGAAGTGGTGCCTAACGTACTTTACAATCTAAATACCTAAATTACGAGATTTGAACCAAAGAAAGTTCTGAGAATTTATTTTCGTCAAGAGTCAAATTTTCAAATAAATATTATTTTTGACTTTATTAGCATCATGCATAAAGGATGCAAGTAATAGTGAATGAGGCGAAAGGAGTGTGCAAGTTGAAAACCGTGTCACTAATAACACCTCTGAAAAATAGGTAATATCTTTGTTTTTATTATCCAGCTAGGTAGGATTACTTAAATAACCATTTCCGTATTTTTATAGCACATTGGACACAATAACTGAACTCGAATCATTGAAAAAGTCAATATTGCGTTAGCTATGTAGGTATGCATGCACTACACAATCTTGTTTCATAATTTAGTAATTCCATTCAATATGAACATGTTGGGAAACTATTAAGCTTTAATCAGTTCAATATTTTCTTATCATGCGATTTGTAGATTTCATAAAAAGTAAAGTCTGACAAAGTATGATGAATTATATTATTAGAAATATTTTAATTTCATGTAAACGTAAACTATTTTGAATAATAATATCTTTTAGTTCTGCTAATGCTCACAAAATTTGCAGACTTTTCTATTGTATTTTATTCTGACGTTTTATGATGCATTTAAATTATGTATTTAACTAATTGATTTAATCTTAATTACAGACAAATGCTACTAAATAAGCAAGCTGTCATTGAATGCGGTTGTTCTAAGGGGGAGGCTTTTGCTCAACAGTGGACGTCTTCCGGCTGATGATGATAATGATGATGACTTCTAAATAATATTATAAGATCATAATTATATCATCACATAAAATGTATTTCACTTAAAATTGATTTTAGTACTTCATAAAAAGAATTTATATTTAGCAGTAAAAAAACAAATTAAAAATGCCTATTTGGTTGCAGTTCCTGTGACATGCTATGTAAAAAAAAATTATACACTTGATTTACTCAGAATAAACAACCAATAATAATAATAGCCTGGCAATACTTTAATGACCTATGCAAGATAAACAAACAGTTTATGATTCAATGCCTTTTCTCAATCAAATAATTGATGTATGATTTGACATTCAAGCAACAAATAAACAATAGAATTCTGCAGGGCATCGGTTATATGGTTAAAAACTATACTAGGTCAATACACCGCATGCATGATTGATACAATGGTAATGTTTTCAGTCGGATAATTACCACTCATCTGTGTCATTGTGTGTAATCCAAGATTACACACACACACATGCACTATGCAAAGTACATGTTATCAGCAAGACATCAGTGATTAATTGTGCAGATAATAACACCTGTACTAATACTACATAATTACTATTTGCCATGTTTAAGTATTGTATTTTACTTGAATGCAATATTTCATTTTAAACTTCATCTGAAGATATTTAAGAGAATCATATAAGTTATATGATAAAAAAAGATTAGCTTAAAAGAATCTAATAGGAAAAAATAAATAAAGTTCTATATTTGAAATTTATAACCATTTTAAATATAACCTTGTCCAATGTAATATTTTATTAATTGTTTCTAAATATTATTTAAATTAGAAAAGTATGTACTCACTTGTACAAATGACAGACAGTTCTTGCAAGGCCATTACCAGATCCACATGGCAATATGGCCAGTGGCACCTCTGCCAATGCCTGTTGCCAGTCCAGCCGCTCGAACATGCCATTCATGATTTCGAACAGCACCCCATCGCCGCCAATAGCCAAGATTGCGCGCCAACCGTACACATTTCGCGTTCGCACAAACTCGCGTGCATATTGAGCATATTTAGTAACATGGAGGTCGTAAGGTACCTCCGCCTCTTGGAATATCGGCACTACCTTTGATTGAAACAGCTCTCTAGCTTTTCCAGGACCCGATTTAGGATTTAGGAGCACAAGTACCTTCTTATCGTTAGACGGCGGCGAATACGTAATCGGCTGACATGCTATCAAACACTTTATTGTGGCTCTCCATTTTTGAGCTTCCCTGTTATTATCTTCATATTTATCGAAAGATCTGAAGCGCAATGTTATTGTTGTCCTCTCTCTTTTGAGAGTACGGCGGCTTCGTTTTAATATGTAAGCATAAATGTAAAGGTAGGCACTAATATCATTTTCGTCGAGATCGCCACTATTCTCATCCACTACTTTGAGCTGATGATTGCCGACGAAGGAGCTGCAGACACACGAACCGGCTCCAGGGCGTCGTCTCTTGCTCCTCATGCATTTACTACCAATGATATCGCGCAACAAAATCGTTTGCTCTTTTGAGTTGCCGTCTGTTTCTTTTGTTAAAGATAAACCTTTGGACGTGAGACGAACACGAAATACTGAATTCTTCTTGGAAAGAATGTAAAATGTTTCTTCAAGATAAACAACATCTTTCGAAACAGAGTCACCCTCCCCGACGTTTGACACGTCCTTCCCATTCTTTAGATCCGCCATGACTGGTTTTTTTATTTACCGACGGCCGTCAACGCAACGGCTAACCAACACATCATGTGTTGTCAACATTATTTGAGGACCGATGTTTTGAAATCTTTTATTTATTATTTTATTTGAATATATGTAGAGACCCAGCAATTTTTGTTTATACTAGTAGCACGCATATCATGTATTTTACAAATCCTTTTTTTTTTTTTTCAATAAAGATTTTAGTAATTACTTACTGTTCTCCGCGCCGCACTAGTTCAGTCAATGTCATTGTCAAATAATGCTTAGTTGTCACTTGTCATTAAAATGTTTATGTCATTTGGCAAACGAATTAACCTATAACCTCAGTAAATAATATTAAAATGATTATTTGAAAATAGCTTACTAATGTAGTGTATTAAGTACAAATTTTTGACTATACAACCATGTCTCACAAAGTTTTAGAACTTTACAGTGGGATAGGCGGCATGCATTGTGCATGGAATGGTATGATAACCACGTTTAATACGTACTGTAGGATTCTTCTTGTTATTTCTTCATTCCTAGCTCAAAATGAAAGGCTCAACAAACTACAAGTTTACTATTACACTTCTATTTAGAATATTGTTGGGTTGATAGTTATGTTCTTTCAGAATCTGGATTACAAGGAGAAATAATTACAGCAGTGGACATAAACACAGTTGCCAACGAAGTTTATTTGCACAACTTTCCTGAAACAAACTTACTAAACCGGAACATTCAATCAGTGTCAGTTAAACAAATACAAAAGTTAAACATAGACACCATTCTTATGTCACCACCATGCCAACCATTCACAAGAAATGGAAAAAAATTAGATGACATTGACCCTAGAACTAATTCGTTTTTATACCTAATTGAAATTCTAGATCAGTTAGACAATATAGATTATATTCTTATGGAAAATGTTAAAGGTTTCGAATGTTCAACTGTTAGAAATTTGTATATAAATAAACTAATAGAATGCAACTTTATTTATCAAGAGTTCTTGCTATGTCCATCCACTGTAGGAGTGCCTAACTCTAGACTTAGGTATTACTGTATGGCTAAAAGAAAAACATTGACATGGCCTTTTAAGAGAAAAGATGAAATAGTAAGTTTGACAATTTTCTCATGAAGCATTATAATTTATTATTGCATATGCCTAAATTTAAATGTTCCTTTTTTCAGATGACTAGTCTACCTAAAGACTATGGGACACCTCACTCATTGGAATCTATAATTGAAGATGATGTTCATGAGAAGTTCTTGGTACCAGATAAAAAACTAAGGCATGGCAATGTGCTAGACATATGTTACAAAGACTCAAAGAGATCTTGCTGTTTCACAAAAGCTTACACACATTACACAGAAGGAACTGGATCTGTATACACTGATAAAAGTCCAGAAATGGTAGAACAATGTTATGAAAAAGCAAATTTAAATGAAGTTGGTAGTGAAGATTTTATAGAATCACTGAAGGAATTAAAATTCAGATATTTTACTCCAAAAGAAGTTCTCATGTTAATGTCTTTCCCTAAAAACTATACCTTTCCAACAAATATATCTATGAAACAATGTTATCGGTTGTTAGGCAACAGTGTTAATGTAAAAGTTATAAGTGAACTGTTGAAAATACTTTATGAATAATAAATTATTTATTTAACATGTTTTACAATTACATTTTATTAAAATGTTATATGATAACTTACTATGTTAAAGCATGAATATATAATTTACATCTAATGTTTTATTTCTTATTAAATAAAATAATGCCTAGAGTTCAACCTGCATGATGCCTGATGATAATTTACATTTTTAATCTATCAAAAGACAGCAATTTATTGTAACTCCTAAAAAGCTTACACAATTAGGCACTTTTAGAAAGAAGGATATTATCATTTTGGCCAATAATTATTGGATTTTGGATTGCAGTCTTCTTCTGTTCTTATCATATTACCTAGTATAAACAATCGTATTTACAAAGAAATGTAATAATCTAAAACTACTGCCAGGCAGTGGTAAGGGATAAAGACGATTTTTTAAATAGGTCCAATTATTGTCAAACGAAAATGCCTCAGAAATTAACTATACCAATATGCAGATTATACTGCTGTCAGGATAACTGGACTAATAGCTTCTTAATACTTGTTTAATATAAATATATAAGTTTCCAGTTGCACTTTACTGAGTGAATTAACTCCAGGGTTTTTATAGTGCTGAGGTTGTGATTGGAACGCTAGCTTTTAAGCAAAAGTCGATGATTACAAATTAAATAGCTCCATTGCTAAGGACTTGTCTTGCTCGTCGTTTCGCTCGATAATTCAGAACTCGTAGTCTCAACATAACTGCCATTGAAGATGCAGCTCCAATAACAAATGACCAAATTGTAAACTTCCAGTAAGCTCTCTCTTCTAGATAGGCCACTCGGTCACAACTGAAGACAAATATAAGAATAATTACATAACATAACAAAGGGTTTTGTGGAAGAATAATGGGGAGGCCTTTGTCCAGTAGTGAAACACTGAACACTTGAACAGGCTAATAAAATAAAAAAAAAATCATGACACCTGTGTTACCCAAAGGGATACAAATAGTACAGAGCCACATTTCGCCAGTTATGTTATAATTAATAAATGATTTATTTCTGTAAAAAGGTTTTAACAGACACTTTTAGACATCTAACTAAAAACTTGATGGCATCAGCATTTCTTAACTGATTACCTCTGAAAAGAAATGCCGAAACAAACTCAGAGATCATCATATAATTATATATCCTAATATAATAAGAGGCAGCCTATTGACATCAACTATAATATTGTTTTTCAGAAATAACAGGAAAACCATACCTTCGTGTCACTGTTTCGCCATTTTCACATTTCAATATTTCTTTAAAACTTGTATGTATGCACACACCTATGCTCTTACTTCGAATTTCAAAATCTGGAAGATAAACATCAACTGATTACTTATAATAAAACACATAATATATAGATAATTGTAGTCAGGTGGATATATTTATTTTAGGAATTTATTTTTATTAATGTTAATTTTTTTTTATGTAAATTCTCTATCGCATTGGGACATGCCTGTAATGATAGTGGATAAGGATAAATATACATAAATATGTATTGTATTTTAGGTTCAAGTAATATAGCGAATAGACAGTTTGTGAAATCAGAAATATTTATTTGTGAAACATAGGTACAGTGGTTGGTCATGGTTTAAAAGGTAATAATAATAATAATAATTATGAGCTACAATTTATACAACAATAAAGTCAAGAAGTCAAAATATTTTAAAGTAAATGTCAAGATCCAAGTTGATTAATGTATCAACAATTTAAACAGCTGTACAGAATTAGTTGATAAGATGGATCAGAATTAAGACCAAGCAAAAGTGGTTTCAAAGCAATTAATTTACTTTTTTTAGGGTAAAATATGAAATGGTTTAAGTGAAGTTTGCAACTTTCATAATTTACCTGAACAAGGGTGACATTCACTGATGATTGAGTAAGGCTGATGCATCCAACATGTAGAGTTATTCTCTGTAGGAAAAGTTTTGTTCTTCATTTTATGACTGCCCGACAGTGAGTCAGCTAACTGAGACTCTAATATTAGTACCACAATCGTCAATCTGAAATATACATTACATATTTAATAACATCAGTAAATAATAATCATACTATCAAACCTGTATTCCCTGAAGGGTTAGGCAGAGGTGAGACTACATTTTGCTTATTAAGTCATATGTCCCAATGTTATAGGGGGAGAGCCTATTGCCATCAACCAGGCACAAATCCAGACTTCATGCTTCTATTGAGAATTATCTAATGGAAAATCCCAACCACAATTCGCCCGACCCGGGAATCGAACGCAGGACCTCATGCTTGGGCAGTCACGCTTATTGGCCACTAGACCAATATTTTTATTTATCACAAAACAAACATGTGGAACTTAATTTTTTTTATATATTATGTTAGTAAGCCTTAGAATTACCATAAATATCCTGTAAATCTAATCAAATCATACTAAAAATACTTAAACGTCTAATAAGAACATATTTAATGTACTTAATTTTCTACTACACTTACACTCCTAAACAGACGGTCCCAAATAACATGCATCTTTTTGAACAAGTCTCAATCATTTTGTACGCATAAATTTTTCCTTATTTATATTTCACCTTCTCCTTTATAAATATTATGTAAATAAATTGGGGAATTAATTCAATATTTGATGACAAAACAGAAACATTGACACAATCACAAAAATGGCATGACAATGACAGGAGAAGAAGCGAGACATTAAATGTCACATTGAATACTATCGATTACAATGTTTTTTTGCAGTTAATTCATCGTCTTTTAACTTTAAATTGTATATTAACTGAAATTAAAAAGTATTCTTCCTCATCGTTGTCAAAAGATGACGCGCCCAGAAGAGTAGCAGCAAAGCCACGTTGATAGCAAATTAGCAATGCTGATTATTAAACCCAAAAATAAACCAACCCTATGATCACGCGAAGAGTCGACTAAACGTTTTGCTAGTTCTTTAAATAAGACTCAAGCGCTCCGACCCCTAGCCAAAGTTTCAACCCCAACCTGCTCATAAATACAATATCCAATGAGGTTATTGTATTATTGACGCTTGAGCAGAAGATGAAGACGAAGGTCCGCCTCTGAAGATCAAGAACATAATTATGTAATTGTACAAAGTGACAATTTCAAAGAACCCAAGAGATTGTAAAAGTAAATGCATGTTAGGTACATGCATTTACTTTTACAATCTTTTGATTATAATAATCTAGGCTAGTACATTAACTTTAAATTTAAAATCATGATTATCATCTTGGTGTATGCCAGACAATTGTCATAAGATTATAAGATATAGTTCATGCGAAAAGTATTGCATTATATTCACGAAATAAATAATCACTATAATGTACTTTTTAGCGGCAGTCTAAAGTTTATTTTTAATAAAAAATATAGATTTAAGTCGACTAAAATGTATAGTGCAAAATTGCAAATTACTCGCAACTCTATTTTTCAAATGGTTCGGTTGGATATACCACTGAAAGCAAGGCGCCATGTTTATTGAAAACGTAACGTAAACGGAAAAGAAAGCTGGCTGTGTTTTTTTGTAAATAAGTTTAGCGAAAGTGCGATGGTATTTACTTGAGTTTCTTAAATTCGTTTGTATTAAGTAAAATTTCGTGAGTCGTACTTTGGTAGTTTTAACTAAAATAACTTTAAACATGGCTATGCCATCTGAACATCCTCGTTCTTTTCGACTTTTTGTGACCCATGTAGACGGCGAGGGCCATTTTCTTAAAATAAGTGGGCAGGTCGACCATCAAGCTTCCTTAATGATAGAGAGCTTATTTGACGCTGCTCGAGCAAATCTTGAGAAAGGCATAGGAGCAGTTCCACCGGCCGCTATCCACGAAGGTGTCATATGTGCCGCCAAATACAAAGATGGGACGTACTACAGAGCAAAAGTAATAAATACTACAAATTTAAGCACCGGCTTAGTTGGTGTGCACTTTATCGACTATGGAAATAAAGATATAATTTCACTTAGCGCTATACGTTTCTTCGAAAACTACGACCCCCTGTTCTTGCAGCTACGTGGTCAAGCCACAGATTACTATTTATCTAGTGTTATGAATCCGGCCGGAAGGTGGGAGGAGCCACATCTCTTAAAACTTCAGAGCTTGCTTTGTTACGCAGAATATTCGGCTACTGTAGATGCGCAAACTCGCACGTCGCCTATAATTTCTATTCAATTTAAAGGCACCGACTTATCATCGCATCTCGTGTCCATCCGTTTCGGTGTAGCAATACCTCTTGCGAAGCAAGAAGTACTCTTACTTCAACTATCAAGTGATAATCAACAAATACATAACTGGCAACCAAGTTTTGTGACAGAACCACCAAATTTTCCTGAACATGTTCCGTTTTTAATCAATCAAAACTTTCCGTCTAACCCTGCATCAGCAATGCGCCTACAGCAAAATGCATCTCTACCATTTAATGGAAGCATACCAATGACACCATCACTGATTGGTCAACGCCTGCTGGTAAACAAAGCTTCTAGAAACCCAGGTAATCTAAGGGCACCATCACGTCAACCACAACATGCTCCCGAAAATCCTATTGTTAATACTGCAGCTCCACCCCCAACCATAGTGGCAGCTGCAAAACCAACATCTCCAAAAAAATCAACAACATATAAAAGCAGACTGTTGGAAGCCAATTCTCAACACAAAGTTTTTGTCTCATTTGCTGAAGATGGACCAGAACTGTTTGCAGTACAGCTAGTAAGTGATGCTAAAAAACTGCAAGATATGATGGATGACATCAACAAGAGACCTCATAGCAGTTTGACTGAACCACCAATGATAGGCACAGTGTGTCTTGGCAGAATGTCTGGAGATCGCATCATATGTAGGGCCATAGTCATGAATCTGTCTGGCTCTCAATGCAAGCTGTTCTTTGTTGATTTTGGTGACACAGAGATGGTGTCCTACTATGACATTTTTGATATCCCAGAAGAGTTTGTGAAGCCTAATGTGTTTGCAATGAGATTCTGTTTGTCTGGTGTTAAGAAATTGGAGAAAGGTCCACATTTGAATGAGACTTTTAAACAATTAGTCAATGGAAAAGTCATGACACTCAAAGTGGTAGCCCCTGAAGGACCACCATTGATACAGTATGGAGAGTTGTATTTGGACAATAAGAATTTGCTTGATCTATTGATGGCCAATATGAAGGACAAAATGCAGTTTAAATGGATTGAAATGCTGCCTTTGGGGTCAAGACAATCCGTCCTTGTCTCATATGTGGATAGCTGTATCAAATTCTATGTACAGTTGTCTGATAAAATAGAAGATTTGAATGCTGTCATGGATGCAGTTAGGGCACATTGTGAGAACAGCTCTTCCCCTGGTGAGTTGCCAGTTGGTGCGGCCTGCTGTGCACGGTTCCCTGATGACAATAATTGGTATCGAGCTAGGGTCAGAGACACCAGAGGGAACAAAGTGGTGGTAACATATGTTGACTATGGGAATGAGCAAGAAGTTGAGGTGTCAGACCTGAGGACCATTACTCCAGATCTTATAAGACTCCCAGCGCAGGCCATGAAATGTGCCTTGAAGGTGAGTCAGTTATTTAATGTTTTTTTACATTCGTATAATGTAATATTTTACTGTTTATTTTACTTTGCATTTACTTGATTGTTATTATGGCCTGGGTTATTAGTATTACTTTTAGGGTGTATAAAAAGGGATGGGCACTATATTATTTTGAGCAGATATGGGTAACATTTAAACTTTCTACCCTATAGGATGCAGGTTGTATTTGTATTAGACTTTGTGTTACCTACAGATTAGTACAGATATGTTCATTATTGGTTCTTATTAGATTCTTGTTCTAATACACTAGAAAAATCAAACTAGATATAATATATTAAGTCTCCCTCAGTTTTCTAGAGAAGATGCTTTACAGAATAGTATATTATAACATAAAACATTAACATTTGCTTTATAGGGTTTTGAGAACAGGCCGGTAGAAACGAAAACATCTAACCAGCTGGAGATGCTTGCTTTGGAGAAGACCCTGACAGCAGCTATTGTTGGCATTCTCTCCTCTACAATGGTTGTATCATTGATTGATGAAACTGTTAACCCACCTCTGGATGTAGCCAGGAGAATGACCCAATTGTCTCAACCCAGAAGCTCACATGAGGTAGGTTATTTGTTGTTGTGTTCTAACATAGTATTAAAACTCTTTTTTCAGCAATGTTAATAGCTAATTAAGCTACAAGCGACAAAATGATATTTTCTATTTACAAACCATATATAATAGGCTAATAGGAGAAGATAATTTACGTAAAATAGTCAATGAAGTTTCTATTTTATAACTCAAAATTCGAAAGAAACAATTAATTAAAAAAAAATCGTGTTGAAGTAGAAATAAAAGACAATAAGAATTCGCCTTACAAACTTTATTACAGTGCCAATTTATAATACCTAAAGGTACTTGAGGTTGTCTGATAATGTTTGTTAACTAGTTATGCAATTGGCAGTTCAAACTCCAGCCGCACTTTCGCCCACTTAGCTAGAAACTACGAAGCAGCCGAATTGAAATAAGGCCTTGTTACTTAGAATATCTGTGCATTACTCGCATGATTGGGCGCATGATAAGTCTACTTAAAGTACTTTTGACTCTATCAAATGTATCATATAACAAAGCGAACAATTTTAAAGTTACTGAATGGTCAGACTTGCATTGTTTTGACCTCAAGTTAGTCATAACATAGATCATATTATTTACATAATGATTCATAATATAATCAATAGGTACTCTCAAGTGAATCAATCGGTTTAGCTTCGAACGCGTAGGATATAATCGCTTCGAATACATACTTACTTTAATGGTTATGTTCACGATGATGTTACGAGAAACAAAACTTATTTTTGCTTGATTATTTATATTACTTATATTATTATTTTAAGTCGAAAAATTACATAATTAAAATAGCTAAAAATTAAGTTTATTTAAGAGTCGACTTTTATGCCGTAATGAAACAATGGTATTATCCATATTTATAAGTAACAAGAAAAACAAATAAACTTACGTTTTAGGTTCCTACGGATAGAAATTTAATATTACTAAGCATGACATAACAGTGATAGTGCAATCATTGATCACAACAGATAAAAGCCACAACACCCGTGCGCAAAGACGCACCAGAAAGCTTCAGTTCGCCAGAGAGCGTATCAGATGATGGAAAAAAGAAAGGTTTCCGACGCGAGAAGAGCTTCAAAGAAGACAAGAGACCGCCTAGAGAGGGCACAGAAGATTTCCCACAGAGAGGCGGCAGTTTCCGTGGCAGGTAGGTAATTTATAAATGCCTTATGCGTTGTGTGGCGGCGGCGACGGCAGGCGTCATACTAAGGGAATCCCATGCCATGCATGAGTCACCTGGGTCATTTTAGTGGGTAGGGTCTGTTCTTCCACAACATGCCTCATGCCCCCTCCACTTATCCCCTGGGCGGTGTGTTAAATATATATATCCCTATGTATGCGAGAATTTTTTCCTCATTAAAAAAAGTTGCCCGACGTATGTACATACGTCGGGCACTCCATTGAGTTACACCATCATTAATCACGTCAAATTATTTTGTAATAAGAGGGTATGTGATATTCTAATGTTAAGTATACCCTCAGCACCTCAGTGTCAGTTTTTTGCGTTATAAAAAAAGGGGCCGACGGCGACGGCTAAACGTTTTCATGCGAGTTGGAAACACGGAAGGGATTTGTGTAAACAACGGTTACTCATCGGGACCCTTCGATTTTAACGATTACGTATCAGTGATCTGTTCACAGTAGTATGCTTATCTTGTTAAACTACGCAGCTGAAATAAACTATTTTATTTAGAAAGCGTGTTATATTTTCAAACATGATAATTTTTTTTTTTCACGATTATTCTATATGACTTTTTGTATCTTTTTTGCATGTTGCCATGCTAGGCTTAAATTTTTAAATTGGTAAAGTTAACTTGAAAAACTGATGGACACGAGCGGGACTCGAACCCGCGACATTCGCCGTACGGTGGCGCCGCTCTGCCAACTGAGCCACCGTGTCACTCACGATTATTCTAAATAAAGTTTTCAAATGCCTTAAATGAAACGAGAAAATAATGAATATTATCAAGCGCTACGCGTAAACATTACTTTACTTTCGACAAAGCAATGTTACAGCACTACGGTGAATAAGTGTTAAATACACACGTTTACTAATTGCAGCAGAAATCATCTTTGTAACAAAAAGGAAAAGTTAATCATTGCAGTTTCTCGTAATTCGCTAGACTTATTGGGAGTAATCATTACCGAATGCTTGAGGTTTTTTGTAATGTTAACATGCTTTGTAAAACTAGGTCTGAATTGATTTAATGAGGTTTCTATTCAATAAATGCGATTAACCGGATTTTAATTAAAGAATTGCAGTTATGACTCATGATTTGTTCATTGTTGATGTAGTCGTTTATAGAAAATCTGGAAAAGTTGCCTTAATGACAAGAATCTGGTTTTATTGTACCTATTGCAACTATTTATTATTTCACGTGTTTTGGAGCTAGCATTTTAGCATTTGCGATTCTTTCGTAATTATTACTTGTATGAAAATAAAAGTATTTTTGAAAGTTATTGCGATGCCAATTTTAGACTGTATAAAAGGCTATTAAAATAATTTGGTCACGGTAAGCAAAGAGTATATAATTGCTAATTATAATAGACATTAATTATGTAATGTTGTGTCGATTGAGAATTCAAGACTGAGAATATTGTTAGGGAAGAAAATTATTTGACGTAATGCGTTGATACGCTGGTGCAACTCTAGTTTCATTTGTTCTAAACCGAATGTCGGTTTTAGTATGTGTGCCAAAGCTGCTAGTGATGCACCGGCGGAAATAGAACTGTAATTCAACTTATCTCGTCAGCGATCATTAGCGTGATCTGCCTACCCACAAGACCACTTGAATAACTAAATCCAAACGTGACAGCTACAGAATCGAGATAAAAATATCGAGCAACCATCGAGTCAATGCAATCTTACACTGTACGTAATAGGAGTTTTTATTTTCCAACAAAAAAGTAATAATAGATACCTGAGTCATGGACGGAATGACCTTCGTGTCGGTTCTTTGAACTCATGAGTTTAGTTGAAACGAGTCTAGCTACAGATATGTATAGGTAACCGTATTTAGTGATTATAAATCATTTATTAGTTAATACCTGTTTCTAGTGTCCTAAATAGTGTGTGGATTATGTTTATAACACGTGGGTAATATTTCTGTGCGCAGAGACAACAAAGAAAGCTTTGATAGATCTGGACCGGGTCGACACAGCGAGAAATTTGGCGGTAGGCCGGATAGAGGCGATCGGTAAGTTGTGTATATTTACCTTTCTACTATCTAGATTCACTTTGTTTGCTTTTCATATGGTTTTTGAAGTGTTAGAAATGTTTTAACGATTATCGTATAGGTACATAAGGTTAGTTACGTTGAGTTAGTTACAATTTTAACAGTAGGAAGTCTGGATATTACTTGTAATTACATAAGTATGCATTAATATATTGTTAAAACAGAATAATGTATTTATTTCATTAAAAACTGCATATTCTGGTTCGCGTAAAGAACATTGGTAATCTTATAACAAAGCGTAGGTAGGTACATTGTAATTAGACGCGGCGCTGTCTGTTATGCACGTGTGGCTTTATGTATACAGATCTTTTAAACCTGTGATACCTTGTCAAGGATTAACATTATGAGGATCAAATGATAAGAGAACCTCGCATTTTGAGTAACTAGCCTCTTAAAGTAACTTAATTACTAAACTGATTGTCTTTAAGACATATAATGCTATGCGTATACCAAGTAACGGGTTAACGTTCTTGTTCTATTTCTCGAAGACGTTTCGCAAAGATGACTGCATATTAATATGTATGGTTCAAGAGAAATTGTCAGTAAAAAGTGATCGGTCGCGCTAAACGAATCTGTTATCTCATTTTAAATGCACACCCACTGCGTAAGTTATTCTAATTATTCCGTAATTGTGTGTTAAACTGGCAGGAGACGCACTTTACGTTTATGTTAGTTAGCTACGATTGTCTTATTAGTTTGCTGCTGCTGTTACTGTGATTATGTCATTTATATTTTACGTAATCTTTTATATTATAAATTAACAACAACAAAACAAATAGTATTAACAGATTTTTCAAAGAAAAATGTTTGATTTCGACAGTCCGTCCTTCAACGAACGAAGAGGAGGTCCACCTCGCGAGAACAATGCCCCTCCCCCATCTGTGGGCGACGATGAATGGGAGGATCCCCCTGCGCAGCCAGCATTCCAACCGCCGCCGAACAGGCACAATAATAGGGACAGGGACACCAATCCCAGAGATAGAGACAATAATCCCAGAGAAAGAGACAACTTTCATAGAGACAGAGACAACAATCCCAGAGAAAGAGACAACAATCCCAGAGAAAGAGACAATAATCCAAGGGACAGGTATGTAATTTCTATTTTAACAAATCTATCATATTATATAGGTATACGTAATTTTGCAAGTAATATTCAAAGAAATCGTTTCGATTATTTTAGACTCTCATTACCGATTAAAGTGCCAATTTACATTCACACGTAATCCACAAACAAAAAACTGAACTCATAAATAAGTTAAAATTCAACGCGCAACTTTCTCCGATGCAATGCGCTAACTACAGTAACAATGAATTAGGCTGTTTTATAAAACAGTTGCAATGATTCGACAGAAGAAAGCCTAGGGAACATCCACACGATAAACCGGGGCAAAAGCCTGTTTGGAAGAAAGACTCGAGTGGAGTCGGTAAAAGGCTAAGGCAGGCTGCAGAGGCCGCCTCGATCGACGCACAAAACGCCCACGCCAAGGGGGTCTCGATACAGGACAGACTGAAACGGTACTGTGGTGGATGTAACGCAGAACATCACACGCTGATGCCAATGATTTTGTTTCGCTTTCCATTCCGTTAATGCTTTATGTTACATGCTTGTGTGTGATTTCATAATAACACTTTTAAACATACCTACTGTTTGTTTGTACCAATGTAACGGCATTTTCATTTATTGTTCAGCCTGATACAGTTATATCGACGCTGCAATGTAAGATTGCGCGATACAAAGCAATTATAAAGTAAAGCATTAATGGTTGAATCAGCGTCGATCTCGTTGTCTCGCCCTATTTGCTTGTCACGCTTGGTTTGCGTCGCACATTCGTATCGAGCGTTCTCAATACGTTGCATATCTGTTGGCTCTTGTTCGTAACATTCCATTGCACACTGAGGTGTTGTAAGTTTTCATTTCAGCATATTTTTTACTACTTTTGTCATGTTTTTAAATATTTTTGTAGATTTGCAGCAACTTTTTCTGGTTTAGGTTTCACAATAGATGCTTAGTGGTTTTATGTTGTCAGCACAAATGTTTTATAAACCTTATTAAATATTTTGATTTTTCTGCTATTAATTAAAATAATTAAACTAATGTTGATGCTTTGTTTAAGTTCATATTAACAGTGTTTATTAATATTAACAGTCATTGCGTGTTTTCCTATTTATATAAAAAATATGTATATTACAGAGACAATAGATATAACCAACACGATGACAGAGAAGAGAGGAGGTCTGATGACTGGGGACACAAGTCCGGACGGGACAACCGTTTCGACCGTGATCGTTCCGACCGTGATCGATCCGACCGTCCTGAACGCCCCGATCGGCGGGACAACCGAGACAACCGCGATAACCGCGACAACCGTGACAACCGTGGTGACCGACGCGACAACTGGGGGGACAAGAAAGAAAACTGGCACCAAAAGAAAGAATTCCGAACTGATAGACCACGGAGCAACTTCTCCCCCAGAGACCGAGCGGAACGGTCTTTCGGATCCGATGACAGAAAATCTGATAAGAGCTTCAGATCTCAAGACGGCGGCAGGGAGGATGTGGGCCGCGCTCCTCCGTACAAGAGCCGTAGCAAATTCACCCAGGTTCAATATAAAGAGCTACCCGATCCACTACCGCTTACGACCCCATTCACAGACCCAACAGTGGAGATAGGAGCACAGCACGAGGTGTCTGTCACGTGGATAATATCTCCAGACAGTTTCTACACCCAGATATTGTCACTGCAGCCTAAATTTCTTGAAATGATGCACAAAATACCCGAATTATATAAAGGTGTAAAGTCTTACACGGGTGACGTGCCAGTCGGAGGGTCAGTGCTGGCTCGCTACCCTGTTGACGGTGTGTTATACCGGGCCACCATAGTATGCGTTCAGCCGTTCTCGAAGTTCATTGTCCGGTACGTTGACTTTGGCAACAAGCAATTGGTCGATGCGAAAGACATTTGGCAGATGGATAGGCAGTTAATGGAGCTGCCTAAGATGGCAGTCCATTGCTCTCTGGTGGGCGTTGTGCCTATGGACGGAGAGTGGAAGGCTGACCCTGAGATAGACTTGTGCTTCAATGCGCCCCGATACCAGTGCGTGTTCCAAGAGTTTGCTGAAGAACAGTACAAGGTATCACTGTGGAATAATGGTGTCAGTGTGGTCGATATGCTGGTAGAGAAGCAGCTGGCTAAGTTATCTGAGCACCAGTCGTCTGTTACCCTGAAAGGTACTAATTAATACTCTTGTTTTCTGAACCGCTTTGCATTTTTTACATTTCAATTAAGTTAATTATATGTATACTTGATCAGTGCTCGTCTTGTGAGTTCTTTTGTTTGGTGTCCATTATGTTGTAACATATAATACTTCTGTTTCAGACGAAGCGATAGACTTGACAATAATTGTAGGCCAGCAGATCTTGAGCCGAGTGACGCACGTGGAGTCCTTCGAGAAGTTCTTTGTACAGCTTGACTTGGAGAAGGCTACGCTTGTGGAAAATGCTATCGCGAGCTTTGACACCAGCAAAGTGAGTATTTATGTTCTTAACCACTACATAAGTCACCTTATAACGACATATTCGTTGGTTTGAAACTAAAGAGCTATACCCAGCTCTACAACTGAGGATGTACTCCTCAAATGTTAACTATCATCTAAACTGGCTCAGCGAAAATTACAGATTAAAACATGAATGAAGAAGAGCAAAAGCCTATGATGATGATGAGGATTATCTTAGAAACTATTAATTTAATTTGATTTTTATTATTATTAACTATTTACAACTTGAATCTAATACAAAATGAAATCAATATATACTAAAATAAAAAGCATCAAAAAGTTCATACCCATCGATGTCAACCAGTAACGTGCCCAAAAGACTGGCAGCAATTGCCACGTTGAATGGCAATGCTAATTCTTTGGCCAAAAAATCTAACCAGCTCTTAGAAACTTAATGATCAATAATGAATACACATAATAACAAGTTGTTTGATTATTATTCATGAAACACCGTTTGATCTTACACAGCTGACGCCGCTGACGGCAGACAGTCTAGCTGACGGTATCCACTGCACGGTGAAGCACGATGGTAAAATTTTCCGCGCCATATTGGAAGATGTCGCCGACCCAGCTAACATCAAGGCTGTGCTGCCAGACTACGGGAACACTATTACTACAGCCTTGGATAATGTGAGCTACTCATATATTACCTATATATTTTTTCCAAACGTCGCCCCACACTAGGAATTTCTCCTGTATTGTGGGTGCGTTTCACAAACACCCAGACTCGGGACATACATCCGTCCCGTGCGGGAATTGAAAAAATAATAATTTTTTTTACTTCAGTTTACATAAGACAAGTTAAAGTCGGTGCCGTTGTACGAATATTATTACATAAAGTCACGCCTGTTTCCCTGAGGGGTAGGCAGAGACCACAGATTTCCATTCGCTACGATCCTGGCATACTTCTTTTGCTTCATTCACACGCATCACATTCCTCATATATTTACGAATATTATTATTATGATTTTATATATTTGACTATAAAATGATAACTATCTAAATGTTCACCCATGTTAAATAATCTGTTTCGTAGTTTATCATAATTGATTACATAAGCTGTCAAGCATGAACACTCAAGACACAGGATGAAGAAATATGAATCCCTTGTGTGACTAGTATTAAGTATGTTTTGATTTGACGGGGAACCCGTAACACCTAACGCACCAAATATATAACCTCAATTCCTAAACCAGTGCTCTAGTCTAGTAATTCTATATCACCTTTGCTCTGAAGTTCAAGAATCATCTTGATTTTGTAATTGCAGCTTATGATCTTACCTACTGAACTGAGTGTGTACTACTACCAATCGTTGGAGTGCTGTCTGAACAACTACACGGCCGAATCGAACAAGCTGATGAGTCTTGAAGAACTGAAGAGCAAGCTCACTGGCAACAAAGTCATTGTTTACATCAACAATGTGCAGGGCATCAGGTAACATAAACATAATTGTAAAAACACCATTTACCTTGAATTTTTTTATAAGTTCTAAATTGGAACGCTGGCCACGTTGCGCGAATGCACCCCGACAGATGGGCTAACATTGTCACTCACTGGACGCCTGAGGGAGCACATCGTCGCCGAGGTTGACCACGGCGAAGGTGGTGTGACGATCTGGTCACATATGCGGGACGCACGTAGTCAGATATTGCAAAGGATAGAGTGGTTTGGAGGAAGAAAGGGCTCCGCCTTTGCCCAGCAGTGGGAAACAAAATAGGCTAAGAAAAAAAAAATTGGAAAACAATTGAAATCAATCCTCTTTTTAAAAACTACATAGGCACTTCCATGCTATTATATCCGTAATTTCTTGAGACATATGCTGTTCTTATTTATCATCTGCTCCAATCCCAATTCGCCATTATTATTAATTATATGTTTACTATGTTGTTATTATATAGTATTACTATTGGTGGTTGATGGTTTTCTGGTGAAGGAAAATTACACTGACTTAATATATACTTTTCAAAAATGATAATAATCTAAACAGGAATTTATTTATAAGTTGTAAACTAAGTACGTATATTTGTTTCTAGCTTGGTGTCTACACTGTACGACAGTTTAACAGGCCATAAGATCGCTATATTCGAGCCGGATGAAGGCGCGTACGACGAAGTCGTTCAGTTGTGCATGAGATCAGTCTTCAACTACAACTTTGGCCTGGCGTACATATCACACGCTGAAAACCTTAACGAGTTCTACCTGCAGAAGTCTACTGATGGCGACAGGATCGCTGTCTTGCTTGACGAACTCTATAAGTTCTATGAAGAAGGTAACAATACTTATTTCTTGTTAATCTAGACCGTCGATTTAAAAAATCAACTGCGATGTAGTCTATCATATGCTGTACAAACATTTTTGAAGACGTGTCTGAGTTAATTATGTTTCAATAAAAGTTTTTTTTGTTAGTTCATGAATTTTAAATCTAGTGAAAAGAACACACTTGATATGTATTACTTTTTGTCACCATCCTTAAAGTCGAATGGTTTTTTATAGGTTCTCCTGAAGCTTTGACTTGCTATGATGAAGAAACCATATGCGTGGCCCATTCCACTGATGGCAATTGGTACCGCGCAATAATCCTCAGCGGCGAAGACACTCAGGTCAAAGTCCAGTACACTGACTATGGTAACACAGAAACTGTGCCCAAGGAGTCTCTTAAGACACTTAATCCCAAATTCTTTGAACCTTGCGCACTCGCGTTAGTAGCTAGCTTAGGTCTTGTAGCCCTGCAAGACGACGCACTTGATAAATTAAAGGAATGGACTAGTGAGAAAGAGGTCCAAGTTACACTGGCGTTCGGGACAGATGGGTGGCTCGCGAGCCTACATCTTGACGGCGTAGATATATCCATGAAACTGGTCAACGAAAAGCTGGCCACACCTCAAATCATGTCGAATGAAGAACAAAAAGTGGAGGAGGAACCAGCAGTCGAACCCCCGTCATTACCAGACGACTGTACTCAAGTATACATAAGTCATATCGACACACCTGGACACTTCTGGTTGCAAATGTCCGATAAAGTTGATAAGATAGAAGAAATCCAAAGTGAGCTTCAAGCCAATGCCGAATCTTACGCCGATATCGAAATTCGTGAGTTAGGCACGCTTTGCGTTGCTAAATACTTGGCTGACGATCAGTGGTACCGTGCCGAAATTCTCGACTCGGATTCCGATATTACCACAGTGCGTTTTATCGATTACGGTAATACCGATGTCCTAGATAACCAACCAGGCTTGTTAAAAGTGCTGCCAGAGCATTTGAAGGAAATCGAACGCTATGGGGTCAAGTCTAGTGTTAACGCAGTCCCGACTGGTACAGGACAGTGGTCTGAACCATCTTCTGACTATTTCACACAACTCGTTGGCGATTTGGCAAATCCGGTAGATGCACTAATTGTGCTTAAAGATGTGACCACCTACGTCGATATCTTTGTCAACGGACAAAATTTGACAGACAAATTGGTTTCTGAGGGTCATGCGACCAGATCTGAAGACACAGAATGCGGCGACTTGCCCTCTTGCTTTGCCAGTCATGTTAACTCGCCTTCAGAGTTTTGGATCCAATTAGAAACAGCAACTACTGAGCTGCAAGCAATGGAAGCTGCCATGGTGGATGCAGAAAACTTCCCAGAATTGACAGACAAAGAGGAAGGTGTTATTTGCGCAGCTAAGTACCCTGAGGACGGTGCTTGGTATAGAGCACAGGTTATCGTAGACGGCTCGGAGGGCACAGAAGTACTCTTTATGGATTATGGCAACGCGTCTATTGCTAACGAATTGAGAAGCCTTCCAGAAGAACTAAAAGTAAAACCAGCGCTTTCAAGAAAATGTGCCTTACAAAAAGCCCGCGACATCAAGTGGTCGCGTAAGTCGGAGGTTAAGTTTAACGAACTAGCTGCTGAAGGAGCGACTATATTTAATGTACAGTTCATAGCATCTGGTGACATATCTATTGTAGAATTATACCTTGAAGGTAAATCAGTAACTGAGGAACTGGTCGGATTGTGCGAAGAACTGCCGGCTGAGAGACCAACTCCAGTCGGACAAGACTTAATGAGCAACGGCAAAATCTGTTTCGTCAATAGTTTGGAAGAGTTTTATGTTCACTTAGACGAAGTGACAGCGGATCTTGATAAAGTTACCGTTAAAATGAACGATAGCCCCGACTTTGAACAAGTATCAGAACTGAAAGTGGGATCTGTATGTGCAGCGTTTTGGGCTGAGGATGAACAGTGGTACAGAGCTAAAATCTTGGAGTTCTGTGATGTTGGTTATCATGTGCAGTTCATTGATTACGGAAATAAAGCTAAATGCGAGGAATTCAGACAACTGCCTGAAGACCTAGCTGCTATCGAACCGCTGGCGAAATGTTGCCGTCTAGCTACCACATTTAATGACCCCGCATTATACGAAAGTGGAAAGAATAAACTTGACGATCTGACTATAGAAGACACGACATTCCAGATTGAATTATTAGATAGTACAAAAGAACCTACCCTTGTTAAATTGTTAATAGATGGTAAAGACTTTATTTCGACAATAACAAGTGAAGCTTCCGCTGAAAGAGAAGTCACTGACGAAACAGCAACCGAGTCAACTGCGGAAACTGCAAATGAGCAGTCGGAACTGAATACATCACAAGCTGACCTTGATGAAAGTATGGAAAGTAACCACACTGTTATTGAGAATAAGTCCTTTGAGGCGAAGACTGAAAACTTGACTGAGGAAATAGGTATTAATGAATTAAAGGAAGAGACTTCATCAGAAACTATCAAAAACACGTCAGACCAGACCATACAATCACCAGAGGGTGACGAGTCTAAAGATTCAATAAAAACGGAAACAGGAAATGAAAGCTTAGATTCCGCTCCTTCCGAAACAAGTACAGAAAAGTTATCAGATGTTACAGATAAATCCGAAAACTTAATAGTAGCTGAGGAAACTACGACAAATGTAACCGATACCTGTACGGAGGATGTGACAAACACTGAAAAACCTACAGAAGTAGAGGAAACTACTGAAAACAAATTGGAGGCAGAAAAAACTCCTCCAGCCTCTTCTCCAGAAAAGGATGCAGAAAAAATTACAGAAAATGTGTCCAACACTCCTGAAATAACAGACTCAATAGAAAAAAATGAGGAAAAACTAGCAGTTACTAAAGTGACAGAGAATGTGTCAGAGTCAAAAGAAAAACATGATGACAACGTGACAATAATAGCTACAGACACATCAGCTGAAAAAGAGACCGAGGCTGTAAAAAAAGATGATGAAACAGTGACGGAGGCCGTAAAAAAAGATGATGAAACAGTGACGGAAGCAGTAAAAAAAGATGATGAAACATTGACGGAGGCCGTAAAAAAAGATGATGAAACATTGACGGAGGCCGTAAAAAAAGATGACGAAAAAGTGACAGTTACTACAGAAACATCTGTAGAGAAAGTGACGGAAACCAGTAAAGAAAAGACAGCGTCTGCAAATTAGATTTAAGGCATTGTATATACAACCAAAATAAGTATTTTCAGTGAGGCAACAGCAATAAACTTTGTACATCAAATTTCTCTTTAGATTTAAAGCAATACATGCGACTTACGAACGTTATACTTGCATATTTTATAAATGAACCAATTTATTATTGGCGTTAAACATATTAAAGGCGTTGTGACAGCTAAAACATTTGTTCTTGTACTAAGTACGTTATGAATAATACATTATTTTGTATGTTTTTATTTTGCATATTTTTCTTGCATTATTTGTTGCTGGAATAATACGCCTCTAAAGTGAATGTGGAACGTTTTTACTTTTAGAGTGTTTTGTTTTTCATTTTGTTAAACAAGTAAACGCAAATGGACAGAACCTTAATCAACATAATTTAAATTTTGTTGAAAAACCTTTGTTTTTGTTACATTATTAATACTCATTATATTAAATGTTTATAGGTGTTTTTGTATGTTATCGGTATCACTTTAGTTGGGTAGTAAATGTATCAAAATATCAGAACTAAAAAACAGTTTATGGCCCTAGTAAATGTACATAATTTATTATAATTCACACATTCCCTTCATTACATAATGCATAAACATTGTTTCGCGCTCACATGTCACCACAGATACCGAAGGTATATTGATTGTAGTTATTTTTTGTTTGTTTTGTAATCATCTTTTAAGAAGCAGGTCTTACGACCTGTTAAAGAAGGTTTCGTTTTTTTTTAATAAAGCTATGTAAAAAGCTAACTATATTTTTTATTACTCTCCTAATATAGTAAAAACTGATAGACATCATTAAATTGATGGAGATTTTTTGTGTAGCATATTATTATTGCTCGGGTATTTGTCGTTTGTATATTTGTGTTCGATGAGTTCTCCCTGCCAACTTATGACAAGTTTACGTCTCGCTTCTCGATTGCGAAGATGTAATGTGCAAGAATGGGTTTTACTAGAATTTAGCTTGAGTGAATTGCTACGTAGCACGTGAGAGGTTGACCTCAACGTCCTCAAAAGTGGTGGCCTGCGAGGTGAGAGCAAGGTTGCCGGCGTAAAAGAAGCAAGGTGTGTTTGTGCTGGATGGTTGGTGTATTTTTTTTAAACATGTCACCTCACTTAGAATTTCTCCTGTATCGTAGGTGCGTTTCACAAACGTGGAATATCATATACACAAATACCCGAGTCGGATAAACATCGGCGGATCGCACCAATGTCCGTCCCGTGCGAGAATCGAACCCGCAGCACTTAGCGCAGATTCTCTTAGGCCACTGCGCCAGTTAGGTTGTCTGTTGAACAAAAGCGGTTCAAGAACACTACTTTGGGGTAAACCGTAATTGTTTAGCCCTCTACTTTTTTTGGAGGGAAGGTGGACTAGAAAACGAAATAACGTTATAAAGAAGTTCGCCGAGTGCTTTGAAGAAGTTATTACCCTTCGTCAGTGTTTATTTTCCACATGAGCTGCTTGAGGCCAACTGTATCGTATGCAGGGGACAGGTCTCAGAACACACAGCTGTGACTATTCCTTTCTCGATACCATCTTCAATGTGGGGGGCCAATTTTAGTGTTTGATTGCAACATGACTTTACGGGCCAAAACCAACTTGCTCGGAGATTAATTTTGGGTCTATCACTCAGGTCAGGCGTCCCAACAGTGACAGTCTGGTGTGACATACGCATTTTGTGTATGATGTGCCGCTAAGGCTGATCAAACTACCTAACTTTTTTCTTGATTGTGGGGTACAGGCAACAGGTTAAGGATGCGGTAAATAAGTCATACGAATCTTGCTTCTGAAGTAATTATGTGGGACCCTGATGAAATTTTAGTCGCCTAAGATGATACAGGCAAAGGAAAAAGGATTTTTTCATGATTCAATAAAACAGTTTTATTAATTAAACATTTTCTATTCTACATTTACAAAATCAAGTAGAAAAATAAAGAGATTAATAAAAAAAACATCTATATAATGTTCTTATGGCAGTTACCTCATATTCCTCATAGAAAAAATATTATAAAATAAGAAAAGCAATTTGATATTTACAATGACCTGCGTTGAAAATCAAATATATAAAACGAGGCTATATTATTAGACCCAATGATTAACTAAGGAGGTGAAATCGAGCATGTGGGCGATTTCTAATTAATTTATAACACGCAATTTATTTATTATGCGTTGCTAAACTTGTTAGTCGTGCTTAGAATAATAATTGTTTAGTCTTAGGTACTTGTTTTACCTTTGTTACTGACCCAAGAGCCTTATTCCACTTAAAAGCGAACATGTATGTAAGATTCATTATGAACTTGCATTATAATAAAACTTGTAACACAAATTATACACATTAATCAAAATTGTCCTATCTATAAATCATTTAATGAGGCCTAGTATACCGATATCGTTGAGATTTTCTCGCTTTTCCAAGATCAAGCCTTTCTCATTAGCTAAATGGAGTAATGACAATAAGGCTAGAGGCACACTTAGCGAATCGCGCATGTTAGGAGTTAATTTGTTTGGTAATCGTGTGTACACATTGAAGAAAGTCGTTGGAGACACGTCCTCGGGCTGTCCTTCGGGTGTTTTCTCTGTAAGTATATTCCATGTGCAGTGTTTTAGTTGTTTCATATCAACCTTCTTAGCACGCATTGCGTAGGGTATGAAGATTTTGGCAACCTGCGGAGTACAATAGACATAAGTAAAAAATCTTCCACCTTTGTTTAAATTCGTACGAAAGTGGGATTGTTAAGGAGTTAGATATTCGAATGTTTTACCTTTGTAGGCGGCTCTAACATGTCAGTGATTTCCTCGGGTTCAGCCGCTTTTACTTGGTCGTGCAGTTCGCCGGCTGCAGTCGCGTCTTCGTTGCCCCAATCATCACCGTCCTACAATAAATAGGTTGTTATTTAATGTATCTTTTATATAGTTTCGTAATTGTCTCATAATTATATTTTTAAAATCTTGGCATATATTAAGTTTCAATGAGTTTTACATCGAAATAACGTATCTTTCTGCTCTATGTAGCTATGAGCCCCTCTATTCCCCAATTCTTAAAAAACGAACGATATATAATAACTAACCGGAATATTGATAGGACAATACGATGCATCATTCTCGTTGTTATAGTCGTATCCTCTGGCTTCCTCCACATCCATTGTGACGGGTTCTGGTTCCGGTTGCTTGCTCTGCTCCAAGTCTCGCTTGCGCATCATCATAACATTATGGCGGAGGAATAGTTTGCGGAAGTGGGACTCGTCTAGACCTCTGAAAAAAAAAAGTATAATTAATTAAAAATTCTATGTTTAATTAGGTGTAAGTTAGTTAATAAATAAATGAATTGACAAAAATGTTACGTTTACGACGTGAACATCACGCACAAACACCCAATTCAAATATATTGTGCTGAGATGTAGGGAAAATGTGGCTTTCGCTTTACGCTATCTGGTGCTTGCGATGACCTTTAGTGGTAGCCTTTGCAATACAGTTTCATCCCTGTTCTGTACTAACTTCTATATTTTTCTAATTTTTGTACCTATACCCATTTATTACATCACAGTTACCTATCAATAGGAGTTTTAAAGTTGGCTTCGTTCCACGTGTGTCCTGTGGCTAGTGTCTTCCTGCTGATCATGATTTTGGCCGGCTGCGTCGGCTCATACTCCCCTACGGGGTCAGACCGGCAGTCGAATGCTAGTCCAGCCCCTAAGAAGTCCAGCTGACGTTTCGTTCGTGGAGGCTTCTTGCCTTCGACTGTTAGACGGCCAGCGGTGGACTGAGTACGTTCTGTCATTTTTGATGCTGTAAATATAGAAGTGTAAGTTGAGAATGTGATTAGGGATATTAAATATTATATTGCTTACAGCTGATGTGTATTAGAGTATTGTGTGCGTAAGTATTAGTGCAATTTAATAAAGTTAAGTATATTGAAAACAAGATATTGTCTGGCTATATTTTTGGCACGCCTTCAGTCAAAATACTTCTGTATGCGTTTCATCTTTAAAAAAGTAGTTACAAGTGACTGCAGTAAAGGTTGCCACACAAATTTCATGAATTTTTTTTCTTGTTTTGTCTACGGACCACACCATAATATAATAATGCCGGCCGCAGGCTGGATTCTGTGCTTAGTGCGCGATGGTACTACACAACAGTGAAGAGCTGCGTCAAGCTAAGTGAGTGTCGTGCCAACCTCTGTTGTTCTTGAGCCTCCAGTGCGCGGGCCCGGCCCAGGCGGCCACGATGGCCCCGCAGTAGGAGTACTCCAGGCGCGAGTCCCGCGGGCCGGCGGGGCGCATGTCGCTGAGCCGCGCGGGCCCGGCCTGCCCCCCCGGCCCGCCCGCGCGCGCCACGCACGCCGCTACGGCCACGTCCGCCTCCTCCTCGCTCTCGATGCCGCCCAGGGGCTCCTCGTCTGCGGGAGAAACACTCATTCTTAATCCATACATCAAAGATTCATGTATGCAACTTTATTAACGATGAACACTTACCTACCCAGGTACGTATATTTTTAACGTTCTACTTTATACGTACATATCTAATCCCTACCGTGTTTGTCTTTTGTCAGATACGAAAAAAATATGACGAATAACAAAATGCAGATATATGTATAATGTTTTACTAAACTAGGTAAAAACTGTAATTCAGACACAGTACATAATAAACTAATGGGAAATTCGTAGGTAATATTTTGTTATACAAAAGGGTCATTACATGTCCGCATCTAGACCCTTCAAAAATATGTCTCCTACAGCAACAACCTCAATAATTAAAAGTTAAATCTATATATATAAAATTTTCGTGTCACAGTTTTCGTTCCCATACTCCTCCGAAACGGCTAGACCGATTCTCATGAAATTTTGTGAGCGTATTGAGTAGGTCTGAGAATCGGCCAACATCTATTTTTCATACCCCTTAGTGATAAGAGTTTTTTACCTGAAATTCACGCGGACGAAGTCGCGGGCAACAGCTAGTAATAATATAATAACATACCATACAAGTCATTGTGCTGCTCATCTTGCGGTATCGGCTCAACTTCAGCGTTGACGTCGAACGCTAGCGCTTGCTGCGACAGGTTCAGTCTGTTCTCCTCCACCCAGTCCGTCACTCGATTCTCACTAGACACAGGAACATAGTTATACTTACAACAGAAATATATTTATTTGGTGGCAGGGGGAAAATTTTATGCAGACCATTCTGTAGTGTGTGGGTAAATTTTATAAAGATTTTCCACTTTCTGTACTTTATTGAGTACCATGGCTAATAAGAAATACCCATTATACCTAAAAAAATATTGCATCGAATGGACAAGACGATCGACTAGATTGTGAAGGCACCTTCACAGACTAAGTGACTGAGAGATAAATCAATGTCATTTCTGTAATTGGTCCAACTAAACCGGGATGTGAATTTTCGTAATATTTATAACTACTCACGTGTCTTCATTATTCGGGTCCCAATTGTTGATGGAGAAGCCTGTGAATGGCTCGCAGATGTGGTCGCTCAGCGTGAATGCTGGCAGCAGCTTCGATGCTATAGTGATGCACTCCGATAGGTCTATAGTTTCATCCTCTGGATTGTTCTCCTTTATTTCTTCTAAGAACTGGTCATCCGTTCTAGAAGAGAAAATGTTGTTTAGGTAAATTAAATAACTTATTGATATGTGTATAATTAAAGAAGACGCACCGTTAGCAGGCCTCCCACCGACGATATCGTAAGAGATACGAGCAACCGATGCATGCAAATGGCTAGTTATCGTTCCTTGTGGCGTTCTAAAATGGAGGCCTTTGTTCAACAGTGGACGTCTTCTGGCTGATGGTGATGATGTGTATAATTAAAAATCTGAGCTGTACCTTAATATCAACGAAAGAGTTTTGTCGTGTATAGGCAGCGTCGCGTTGAATGCCCGGTTTGATGACGTCACATCACCAGTTGTCGCTGCTAGCTTCTCAAAAAACGGATCTATAAAAAAATATGAAAAACATACATTTTAGAAAATTGTGGAAAAAGAACCCAAACTAGAGAGCACCACTTTTTCTGAATAGACCGCTCCAGCACTAGCCATGTATACATGATTACTTTTACTCTCATACATGCCGAAAGCTAAATCTTAACAACAACTTACCTATACAGTCGTTTGTATCCAAATCTGCATTAAACACTTCTGGGTTTGCAGCAATAGCCCCTTTCGACTTCTTCTTTTTCTTCTTGACGGGGCCCGCGGCTGCCTCCCCGTCTGCCGCGCCATCCTCCTGTGTGTTGTCATCATCCTTCCTGCCTCTTTTTGTCTGTAAAATTTATAAGATAAAAGAACCTAATATAAATTGATAAAGGAAACTTGAAAAATGATGGACACGAGCGGGACTCGAACCCGCGACTTTCGCCGCACCGTGGCGCGTGGCGCCGCTCAGCTAACTGAGCCATCGTGTCACTGCTCGCATCCATCAAATTTCAAGCAGCGTCTTCTGTAACTTCACCACCAATACTGCGATCTCAAAGCCACTTGCCAAGCTTGGGAATTTGGCATCCACCCTCCCCCTACCATGATGATGAACCTAACGCCATTGTTGCTCAGATGGCATTAATGAATTTAATATTATTTAGAATGATACAAATTACTCAAAGTATTAGTCTGGAAAGTGAGTATCCGCAGGTGGACTTGCTTACTATGGTTTTGGAGATGGTAGATTGTTTAAGTGGTTGCAAATTCGCTTATAATATTCATTATACATTGAGTAGCACACATACGCACTATTTGTCAGTTCAACTTACCTGGGCAGCCTTACACAGCCCGCCGGCCATCTTCATCACGTCGTAATGGACCGCATCCACTCTGAAGGAGTATATCCTGGCGGAGGCATCCACCACAGCGGAGGCAGTCTGCAGGTTCTCCATGCGGGAGTCATGTCGTCGCAGCATTGAAGTCATGAAGTCTATCAGCTGCAGGTTCCATGCATTGTCTTTTGTAATTTTCTGTAACAAATATTTCAGTATTAATAATATATAGGCCACAAAAAACTTCATAGTTATTCTTAAGATTATGGTATGTAATGCAATCATTTTGTATTCTTCTATCATGTTCACATGAGAACAGCTCATGCTTTTAAAATAAAGATTAGCCAGTACTAGGATGACTTCCCAGAATGCACCTGTTCAATTGTAAATTGTTAATTGTGGGGGCTCCTTTGTACATTTTACACTAATTGATGTGTGAGTTTTTACTCTTAAGACAGCACACTTTAACTGTAAAATGAGTTATACCACATTAATTTAAAAAATAAAAACAAACTGCACACTAACATTTTCAGCGTAAAGCTTCAGACATCCTTGAAAGTGTTCTTTATGTGGTGATGAAGACATGGTGTCTCTGCCTCTTCTTGGTGACGCTGTTTGTGGCGTGGACGTCGCCATGGCACGCTCCGATGCCACAAGGGACGACCTCTCTGCATCATCATCATTACGCTCCTAAAACATTAAATAAAACATTTTAATTTTGGCATTATCTTTATTGCCCTTGAAATACTAAGAATAATTAAAGACATTTATATCTAATAATGTTGAAATAATGTTCATAGCCTAATGGCCAAGTGCGCTAGGAGTAAGGATGTGCCATTGGTTTGTGCATAAGTTTGACTTCAAGCTTACTCTTTATTAGAGCTGCAACATCTCTGAAAAACACTTGCTAAATCATAGGAATGTTGGTAAGCTAGTAAAAACAAACATTCTGAGATAAAGACTGCAAATCTATCACTGCCAAAGCACACACATTGGGTAAACCTACAGTCTGTAGGCAATTATTATTATTGTAAAGAAAATTTAAGGGGTTTTTGTAAAGAGGATGTCTGTATTGTTAAACTGTTACTGTAGCTATTAACAAGTAATAACATAAATTTAGGCTTGTAAAATCTGTTTAAATACTATTGGAATCCCAAGAAAACCTTGACATTAGTTTTGTTATGGTTAGTCTAAATATATAATTATTTGTGATAATATTTATAAGAGCTTTTGTAATACAGAACTTGATAATAAATAAATAATATATTGACGAAGTTCAAGAAGCCCACATAGTCTGTAATCATATATTATGAGGCAGGAAATGAAATGCAGTGAATGAAGAACATAGTTGAAAAACAGGCCGAGATAGCTGACCTAATGAAAGAAAGAACTATTTAACAGGCTCGTAATATGATCTCGTAGGTCACAAACCTCATTTTTAGACCCAGTTGTTCGAGTTTGGGGTATGAGAGTCCTTCTTCTGATTGAGCTATTACCACTCCCGCCAATACTTGGCCTAGCTATACCAGGAGTAGATTTTATCGGAGTTTCTATCATCGTGCATACGTATATATACTAATGGAGGCACAACTTATGGTAATAACTTAATATTTAAG
The DNA here is from genome assembly GCA_946251915.1 of Abrostola triplasia. Classification (NCBI taxonomy): domain Eukaryota; kingdom Metazoa; phylum Arthropoda; class Insecta; order Lepidoptera; family Noctuidae; genus Abrostola; species Abrostola triplasia. Next base: position 9,497,994 of record OX276433.1, read on the forward strand.
TAAGCACTAAAGAAAATACATAAACTCTTTTTAAAATCATTAAATGACGAATACTACTACGAGTACGAAATCAAATCAAAATATTCCCACCCAATCAAAACGCACGGAACGCAACGGACAATCAAAACTTCATAGTGTTGTTCCTATGTTGTTGAAATTGTGTTATAACTCGACTATATTACAGAGGACAATTTACAGAGTTGTTTCGATAAAACAGCATTTTGTAATAAATTAAAATTACCAAATTTACGTTTTGCCCATAAAAAGATTGTATTTATATTTATAAATATGAATAAGTTGATGCAAAAATATATTCCATGAGCTCGACAGTGCTAAGCCGTCTAGATATAAAATATAGGTTTCAGCCTATTATTCGATGAATACCACACGATTTCTTTTGAGTTTTGTTAATTTTATCATGGATTCTATGTAATTTCATAAAATTGTAACTTTGTAAATATTTGAGTGATGTCAGAAAGTAATCAATGACAAACCGTTAACTTATTTACAATGCGTTATTTTATTCAAGTACGTTTAGCTTGTAGTATGATATCAAATAAGGTCGCATTCTTAATATTTTGTTATAACGATTTACTCCTTCATTCATGATATTATTATAAACTACATTCTAAATCCACACTGGAATAATTATATCATATTTGAGTTAAATCAAATCGGTGTTAATAATATTGGGTTTACAGTGGGATAAACAAAAGTTGTAATAATTATAAATTATCAGATTCACGGGAACGTAATCAGATTAATTATGATGATAACAAATTACTTAATTATTTTTCTGTTAGAATAGATTTTTTTTATAATGTACTAAATTATATTTTTATTTGCGTGAATTAGTTTTTTTATAGCCAAATAGTGTGGGTTTCAAAGTTCCCTCCCCACTCATTACAGCTGTTTGTAAACGCATCGCTTGTTGCCAACTTCCCGTCAGTCATTTTGTTCGGTGGCTGTATTTCTATGGTCGACGATATCGTTAAAAATCTTTAACATCGGCGGGTTATTTCCAAAGTGACATTATGAGTTCTGGAATGCCCGAATTGGGCTCCAAAATAAGCCTAATATCTAAAGCTGATATTCGCTACGAAGGCCGGCTTTTCACCGTCGATCCTCAGGAATGTACCATCGCTTTAGCTAGCGGTAAGTTGACAAATGGATACTGTTATCTTATTACAAGATCCTTTTTCGTTATAATCGCGAGGAATTTGATGGTTTATTCCAATAATTCCTCGCGATAATGTTTTTTCTTGTAGGAACATCGATCGACTTCTCTAGAAAGCTGTTCTCTTTTTCCCTCCTGTTTTATGCCCATCTTTGTTTATTGTTTGGGAAAGCGTCTAATATGTTTATTGTTGGTCGTTTTTCCTGTAATTTTCCATGAGTTTTCGATTAATGTAACATATTGTTTTTCATCTACCCTCGAAGAGAAATTATTGGTCCCGCCTATGACCGCGGTTTCACATTGATGACGTTGATATCGTCTATGTATGTATGCTACTATTTTGTTTTCTTGGGCAGGTAATAAATGCATTTCACTCGGTCTTTGTACTGTAAATTTATCAGCACTTTTACATTTCCAAGACGTGTCGGTTGGTGGTTCAGTTAGATCTACCTACGTATCTACTTTTATTGTAATAAAGCTTTCAAGATGCTACTGTATACTTGAACTTATATATTATATAGGCACAAAATATACAGATTCTTTTTGTTACGATTCTAGTTAGGAAATGATTCGAAACTAATAAAAATAAGAATTCTGTACAATAATGAGTCATTACACTACTTATTTATTGTACCTACATTTAAGGTTATTGACATTAATTTGTTATACTTTCTTACAGTGCGTTCGTTTGGTACGGAGGATCGAGAGACGCAGTACCCTGTGGCACCTCAGAGCCAGGTGTATGACTACATCTTGTTCCGTGGTTCTGACATCAAGGATATTCGCGTGCTCAACAATGTTCCCTCTCTACCCAACGACCCGGCCATCATGCAGATGTCCGTGCCCCCGACGCTCGGCGCGGGCAGCGCGCCAGGCCAGTTCACAGGGCAATACAACCACCCCGTGGTTGGCCAGACGCCTTATCCCCAGTATCACCCGATGGCTGGCTTCCCAGGAAATGTCCATGCTCAGCTCAACAAGACCAGTGAGTTGTCTCCGCAAACCTCCATGGAGCTGGCACCCCAGCCCCCACCTGCCACAGCTCCGATTGGCTCAGGAGTGGCGCATCACGCCAATCAAGTGAAAGACCAAGGTTTTTGCTCTTGGATAATTCTAGCTTTTGCTTCAATATATGCTACTTTGCGATTTTTGCAGCATCATAATAAGATACTTTTATAAGACTAAAACTCCTCTGCTGGTTACTGGTATAACATTTAAGGTTAAGTTACTAAACAAAAGTATCTGGTTATGATCATACTCTTGCTTTCACCAAAACTTTGCATGCAGTTTCAAAACATTCATACCAACATTAATACTATACACCTTTTCATATTTATTTATTATTTTGGATCACACCACTAACTTCAACCTAACACACATGATATACTTTGGTTAAAATTATATATCCTGTAATTTATTATATTTAGGTAGATTCTAAAAAGTTAAAAATAATTTGTTAAGTATCCCCATTAACCCTTTGCTTCAGTGAAGTCAAGGTTCAGTTAATCCAAATGAATTTAATTAAATACATAAAATTATGTCTGTAATGGTAATAATCTAACAATTATTAAATGCATGTTCGGACCACGACTCTACAATAGTACAATATTTTTATAAACCCCTTTCCTTTTTATTACAAAGCTTTGTCAAAATGAAAGGTGATGGTGGATTTTGTCCTTACTGTAAGCATGCAAGAAACAAACAATAACATAACATTATTACAGCATGCATATAACTTCAAAACAATAACAAAAAGAAAAATCGCAACATGCATTATCATTTCTCCTTGGTCTGTTGCTTGTATGTCAATTAAAAATAGGCACTGAAGCAGCAATTGTATTTCATGAGAAGCTTATGCTTAGCAATTAGCAATGTTATTATAATAAATATATTTTGTTTGTTTTAAATTTGTTGTGTACAAGGAAGTATGTTGTAGGCTCAATGCTTGACCTCATTGGAGGTGGATCTCAGCAAAGCGCTTCGCGGTCGGGAACTCCCGCCGTGGGCGCGCACAGGAAAAGTCCTACTGCTGATCAGGGCACTCAGGTATGTCGAATTTCTATACACTTTGCAACAATTTCCCCACCTCTAAGTAGCATCAATTAATTAGAAAGGGGCATAATTTGTATGAAATTACCCCATGTTGATTAGAACTTATTCAGAGGTGGTGAAATAGGGCCCTTAATGAGTAGAAACTGTTAATAAAACTATTTTCTCATTTCCTATACTAGTCGGGAAATATGATGTGTTTCTTTGTTTATGTAGTGTTATAATATGACCCCAATTCAAATGCATGGATTATTAATTAATTTATTGTGTATTAAACAGAGTAAATTGATTGTTTTAGCCTTATTGGTTATTTAATTGTTAAGATCAATACAATTTATCAGCCCATTAGCAAACCATACTTTAACCAACTTTTACAGTCAACAGGTGTAAATCTAAATACAACTTTTGTTTTCTTATTCAGTCCTGTTACTGTCTTGTCCCGTTATTATTATCATGAATTCCGTTTTTTTTATTAGAGAATAACATCAATTTGTTGGCACCAACATAAATATTAGTCTGGTGTTGTCGTGTCGTCTACATTAATTAGATTTTTCTTCAAAGGTTTTAGTAGGATTTTAAATAGTAATAAACAATGTATAATATTTTGAGGCATTGTTTTTTAATAATACTCGTCTCTATAATCACGTATACTTTATAGGTCGGCTCTGTGGCTAGTGGGTCTAGCCAGCAACGCGACAGCCGACGCGGCAGCAACGGGCAGGCGCAGAAGGGGCCGGTCAACCGCAACCGCACCAACTCGCGCAACCGCCAGCGCTACCCCAGCGGTGGCGCGCCCGTGCCGCACCAGCAGCACCAGCAACATCAACAGCCACATCATCAACAACATCATCAACAGCAGCATCAGCATCAACCGCAGCAGCAGCAGCATTCGCAGCACTCGCAGCATTCTCAGCATAACCAACACAACCAACATAATCAGCACCAGCAGCTCTCGAACCAGCAACCCCATCACCATCACCAGTCTGGTGAGTTCTTATTGAGCTTTTAGCAGGTTTATTATAATGCTAAATCCAAATAGGAGTGGGGTATTATAGTGGGGTGGGATATTATATTTTTCTTAGCTTGAAAAACTAAGTGATGGACTGTTTTTTTTTCAATTAATTATTATTTACCTATCTGATTACTAAACATTGCCTCTCTCTCTCTCGCAGGCCAGGGCTATGGTCGTGGTGGATGGAGAGGACGGCCACGCGGTCGCGGCCGCGGATTCGTTCCCCGCAACAAAAACACGCTTAAGTTTGACAAGGACTACGACTTCGAACAGGCCAATACTGAGTTCGAGGAGCTACGTAGCCAACTTGCCAAAGTCAAGATATCTGATGGAGAGGTGAAAGTTGAGGTGAGATATACAAATACTGACTTTAGCCCGTGGACTGTTTGCATAATAATAAGTTACTGTATGTATTCTGGAACAAACCAAACCTCAAGTCTTGTCTTAGGGTCAATTGTAGCTATCGCCTTTTCAGCAGGAACGTTTAGTGGTTTAGGCTTAATGAAGTAACAAACATTTCTTATCACATTTCTAATAGGACGTGTTTGTTAAATTAATCCAAGGATTTATAATAGTATGAAGAACACATGCATATACATAGGCTTTATTTACTTTCAGTATCTGCCCTAACTGTTTGAAAGTAAATTGTACTGGAATGATATTTAAGTTACGTAAATTTATTTAGATTCTCAATAGTTTATTGTGAAATAGTGAAATCTGTAAACTTTTTCGGTTCTCCATTATTCTTTGGTTCAAAGAGATTTCTGTAGATAAATGATAGGCGGCCGGCCGTAATTATTCGTGAAAAGAAGTAACAATGCGGCGTTAAAACAATTATGTCATAGCCGTTTTATTATGTTACAATGCCAATTACGATCTCTAATCGATTTGAGCTTACGTTTGCGCGTGAATCGAACCAATTACACAATCGTTTGATGACGTTCTATAGGAAATTACTGACCGATGTCGTTACGCAATGACAATTTGCTATTCATGATAAGCCAAGAAAATTGCTCACTGTTTTTAACCCTTAACAGTGACGCCGTAGAAATGCGCAATAAACATAATTAAGAGAAACTCTAAAAAAAAATCGGTCACTAGACAGACATAGTTCAATGATAAAAATCTCCTCTGAGATCAGGTGTTTAATGTTGTCCCTTGAACCTTATTCCATACCATTATGTTGGGTGTATGTAGGCTTGTAGGAATGTTTGTGCTTATAAGATGTATCTATATATATTTTCTTTTATAAAAGCTTGTTCTTATTGTTTTTTTTTTGTTTTTATTTTTGTGTCAAAATTTTAATTTTTTTTTTATTTCTGGCTATCGCAGGAGTCTGAAGTGATTATTATGACGCAGGGTGAGGTTGACAAGAAAGATGACTCAGGAAATGAAACTGGTGCTGGTGAGCCAGAAGTGGATGAAGACCAGAATGGGTATACAGGATATGACAAGAACAAGAGTTTCTTTGACAACATCTCATGTGAAGCTGTGGAGAGGTGAGATATCTGACATATTAGTTGGTATTAAAATCACGCCTTAAAAGGATTAAAAAGCTATTTTGAGTACAAACTCTTTATGACGAATTAAGTTACATCGCGTTAGAATTCCATTGGTTGTCTTATAAGATGGTTGTTGAATTTCGACTTAATATTGTGATTTTAAACTTATGGTGTCATATACAGTTTTTTTAAATTCAGTGAACATAGGATGTGTCTACAAAATATTTCTAATCATTTGTTGTTTGCAGGTCTAAGGGACGGAGCCAGAGGACGGATTGGCGGACAGAGCGCAAGCTGAACTCCGAGACGTTCGGTGTCGCCTCCGCGCGCCGCGGTGCTTGGCGCGGCCGCGGCGGCTGGCGTCACCACAACCCGCAGCACCAGCAGTGAGTCTTCTGCTACTAACTTACCCAACAGACATTTTAGGACATTGAACATTACCTGGCAATTGACCATTATGACCTGCAGTGAAAGTATTCTAATTCTGAAGAATAATTATACTTTATTCTTGATATCGCTATTCTTTACATGCTACATATTGTGCTACATCATGATTCTAAGTCAATAAAGTGATTTATAGTAGTTAGATGTTATAATATGGAGTGAGTAACGATGTGTCCCGTCCTTCAGGAACTACGTGCACAGCTTCTCGGACGACGGGCGATGGCGCGCGATGCGCGGCGCGCGCGGCGCGGGGCGGGGAGGGCCGCGGGGCGCGCGAGGGGGCCCGGGGCCCGCGCATGCGCCCGCCGCGCCGCCCGCGCACCCCGCGCCTCCTGCGCAGCCTGCGCCCACTGCAGGTACCGCTCTACTTTAGTTTCCTTGATTATAGTTTCTACCCAGAAGCTCCTATAGCAGATTGTATTAGATTTCAAAGAATTGCTAAAATTCTTGACTGTATGTCATAAACCCACCTCAATTATGGACCAAGTAAAGAAAAAGTTAACAACAAAGTAAAGTTTTAAAGATAACGTTTTGTTTCTTGATAGATTCTTCAAGATTAATTCTGAAGGCAGATTAAGAATATGTTGTAGTTGAACATGCAACATAACTATTCATACTAAAATACAAATATGGTCTAGTTAGGTTGTTATTAATAAATACGAGTGTATAATGTTTATAGTGCATTCTGAATATTATGAAATTTAATGGTTTTTTTTTGTTACAGCCAAGTAGGAAATGATGAAAAGCGTCCGCTACACCGAAAGATTTTTTTATCGCAGCAGGGACAATTCAAAAATGGATAAGTGACGGAAAAGTGTTAGTTTGGTGATGAAGTGTCTTGTATTGATTTGAAAAGTAATGTCTTTGCGGGAAGTTAATTAGTGGTGCAGATTAAAGTTGATGGACAATGTTTTGGTGTGATAGTGTTGTATCCAATATAATGGAAGGATAAAGATGGAATTTCCCGTAAGCGCGCGACAGAACAAAATGTCGGTACACTGAGAAGGCTCACAGTTAGTATAATGTAAGTATAGGAGTGTCGTGAGCGATAACGCAATTGGGCAGTATGTTGGCATCAACTAAATTGAATTGTATAATGTCACAAGTCGACCATTAGCTGGATGTGTTAGGCTCATTTATGTAATTCAAAGATGCCAATGTTATCGGTGAGGGAGATAGAAGCCACTTGTAAATTTCAGGGAGGCTATGTAATGTAAATTGCATAGGAGACCATTTATTTATGCAATGAATTATAAATATTTTCATAAAGCTTATCTCCTCACCAGTTATGATTATTTGTGCCTATTTAGTTTTAAACCATATATTTAAAGTACTAAAATGGTCTGCTATCACTCAAAAGGTCATTGCGCCTCCATTTTTATTTATTTACTTGCAATGACATGCGACAGTCTATGCAGCAGTCCTACTAAAGTGTTAGTAAATTAATACGAGGATAAATTAGTTTCTAATACCTGCTGGCCAGATGTTTTCATGTGTAATTATATAAATCATTATGTGGGTTAGAGGCTGCCTCGGCATGTTGTTAAATGTAAAGTGTTTATTTGACTGTCGTTCATTTGTAGTTAGTACTAAATAAATGTGATAGAAGGACTGCTGCCACATAGTAACGTTTGGAGACGTGTTGATGGGCACTAGACTAGGATCAGATGCGGTCAGCCCGTGCCACCAACTGATTGATAACATTATATCAAAACTAGTAAAGTCTATGTTTATTAAACTACTAAATAAAATTTTAGTATCATTCAGTTCTAGAAAAGGACTATTGTATTTTCTTGTAGTTTTTTGGAATCATTAGTTTTACCTACATGTGTTCATTGGCGAGTCCTTTTCGTGCAAAATTTTAAAATCACAACTGATGTTTGTAAAAATCTGTAACTCAAAAGCTGTACCTGGTGATTGTATCAATATAAAAATATAACTTTACTACAAATCTTCCAAAAGGTAATTTTATTTAAAACAACCAATCAAAATTTCCAATTTTATTGCAAATAAATTTAAGCTTGTACACAATGTACCGGGCAAAATAGCAATAGCTTTCGGTTTCACTCAAATAATCAACAATTGTTATAAGAAAATGGTATAAAAAATTAATAATTCATACAATAATATTTAGTCCTAATCTTTGGGAGTAACACACAAACAAAATGTCTGACATCTGTAACTTACATTCAAAAACAGGTAAAATACAATGTACGTGCTTATTAAAATACATACTTGTTTGTATACAGTATAAGTAGGCATTACATTGATTAATCAACTTACTTAGTACACGATATTATGTTACGACATACGCCATATCCTACTACATAATATTTTTAGTTATTTAAATGTATTTTCTTAAAAAATATAATGCCTTACGTAAGTAGGCTTTATGACTACGAGAATGAAATATTTACACAACCACGACGTTTCCACTAATACGTGTTATGTATCAATTCAATAAATATACATGAAGAACTATTAGGAATTTATTCATAAGTAGATCCGAAGCGTATGACTAGTCTATAGTATTCCTTGAGCTTACAATATATGCCCCGTGACTTAATCGTCTTACAAATTTACGAAAATAATATTAGGCACATTCCTATTCTATGAAAGATAATCATTCATATCATTTGATGGTTTTATTAATAGTACTCCAATATTTATGAATGTGCCCTTTGTAAAGGATTTATTGTTCTCCATTGTGATTAAAGAAATGGGGAAGTGTACAAGTAGGTATAAAAATGATCAAAATACATATATAGAAGGGCTTCGTATTTTCTACTAAGACGTACACGTCGTCCCTGTCTTGGCGCGTTTTATTAAACGGCGAAAGGCGGGTTCACACTCAGAGGGTTACTTACTAGTTACAATAACGTACTAACAACGAATACACGAGGCACCTAATGCTCTCTCGAATCACAATGGAAATGCGTGTGTGACGCATAGTAAGGTAAAATAAGGGGTGAGAGGAGTGAAGTTAACCGCGCCACTCCCTAGCTGGTGTGCCGTTCTCCACGATCCACACGGAGCCGGTTTGAGCCTTGGTCAAAATCTCGACTAACGCCCGGCCGACATGCTCAGAGCTGAAAAGATAAAAATGAAGTTTCATTACTATTTTGCTTATACATATAACATGTCAATATTTATTTTACTTTTGCCCCACCCACACTAGGAATTTCTCATATCGTGGGTGCCTTTCACAAACTTAAAATATTGTCACATTCACAAACACTGCAAATTACACTAATATTTATTCCATGAGGGAATCGAACCATGAACGAATAGCGCACCAATTACCTAGCCTCGGTACCAATCAGGCCGTAGTGTCTAAAAATTAGGAAGTTATGATATAGAAATTACGTTTATCAACTTTAAGATTAACATAGGTAGGCACTACTTACCTCTGCATTTTGCAGGTAGCATTGTCTCTCTGCCAAGCGGCCTCGTAGTCGGACGACATGAGCTGCTTACGGATCTCCTTGACGAGACCAGTGTCGGTCAGGCCGGGACAGATCACCATGCTTCGCACGCCAGTCAGATTCACGTGGTACTGATCCTGCACGATAAGGTGTGCGAATTAGCCGAAAGAGTTTCGATTTTCAATATTACTATACTACTCCTTAATTAAAAACAAAATAATGGTTTGGGCATGTAGAAAGGATGGATGAAAGAAGAGTGACAAAACGAAATATATAAGGCGAGTGTTAGTGGAGTATCGGTAAGGGGAAGACCTAGGCAAACATACCTAGACCAAATCGGAAATGTTCTGCAAAAAGGGCAAGTGAGATACCCCTCAACCGACGAGCGTGTATGAGGAATGTGATGCGTGTGAATGAATTGAAAGAAGTATACGCTGCAATATTTAACGACTTTCCAACCTACTTATGTAAACAATCTTGTAAGGTAGATACCATGTGCGTGCAATGTATCAAGACGACAGCTAACTTTGGATAACTTAGCCGGTTGGTGTTACTATGTAAACTTATGTAACTTGTAGTTGTAACTTACACCATAAGCCCTGGTGAGTCCCACGATAGCGTAGTTAGTGGCCGTGTAGATGGGCGTCGACACCTGTGGCCTGGTGAAGGCGGTGGACGCCGTGTTCACGATGATGCCGCCCTGCCCGCCGCGATCCTTGCTCATGAACCGGTACGCCAGCAGAGTGCCGCGTATCACGCCGTTCTTAACATTACAGAACAATTTATGACTAGATTGCGTCGTAGTGGCACAACGAGCGACTCCTGAGCTTGAGGACTTGGATTCTATTACGTTAGGTAATTCTCAGTATAAGCACGCAGTCTGGTTTAGTACCGGTTAGTGGCAATAGGACCTATAAAATACCAGGCGAAATATATTTAGTGTATATTTGCCTACCCCTACGCAGAATGCAGGCGAGATGTTATGTATATTTACTACATTAGAGTATCAGTAACTTTTAAGCTAATTTATAATATCTTATTGTATAAATTAGGTTCATCTTTGTGGATATTGTCATCTTAAAAGTTTTAGTGTCACTGGTACGAAAAATTATCACTAAATAGGTATAGGTATATTCAAAAGTTCATCTCATCCTGTCACAACATGTGGCTGCTATGTTATAAATTATGTTCCATTCGTTGCGCACCAGCCATTAAAAGTTAACTAAGTATAAGTCCTTAATAACCCAAACAATATTTAGAACAGAATTAATAGCTGTATGGAAGATGGGAAGAGGACATCCGACTTCCGTGAAGAGCAGCGAGCTATAAAGCGCTAGTCTATGAATAACTTACCAAATTAACGTCCACCTCCAGTTCCCAGAATCGATCGTTCATTACCCCCGCGTTGTTGATCACTATGTCAAGTCGATTGAATACTTCTATTGTCATCTCGAACGCCTCTGTAATTGGTTTATTGTTTTAGTCTGTGGTTTAATTTAAACCATACTGTATGTTTAAGTATAGAGCGTGTGGTGGGTGTTAGGGTCGATTGCTAGATCAAGGTGTAACTATTATATTTATGGATATTTTTGGAAAGGTTGGCCTCGTTGGGCTAGTGGTCGCTAAGCGCGACTGCTGATCACAAGGTTTTGGGTTCAAATCCCGGGTCTGGCAAAGTGTTACTGGGTTTTCCATTAGGTCAATCTCAGTAGTAGCACGGAGTCTGGATTAGTGCCCGGTTAATGGTAATAGGCTCGCCCCCTATTACATTGGGATCTATACCTAACACTATAGGTGTACCTTCCTCTGCCTACCCCTACGGGGAATACAGGTGTGATGTTATTTTTTCTAAAGTCCAATTATACTATAAGAACCTATTTCCAATTAATGGTAATAGGCTCATCCCGTCATATAATCACTTAAGTTGTCTTTTACAAACTAATTAAGTGAAAATAAATGAGTTAATATTAAAAATATTTTTTTTAACCCAAGCTTTTAAATCAAAAGTACTATAATATTGTATTGTCATCAAATCTATTTTAATCGGATGTCAAAAAGTGGTTCTAATTTAGATTGCAAATTTGACCTAAACAAACTCACATACATATCCATAGATACATACAAACATTGTAAGTTAAATAAAAGCTTGTAAAAATAACCCTCAATACATTCTAACAAGAAACGGCAATGCTAAAAAATGTATACGTACCTAGGTTATTCTATATTCAACATAACAAGAAATGAGGGGGTTACAATTTGTGCACGCAATTCCGAGAACTTACCCTCATACTGTGGATAATCGGTGACGTCACAGCGGCAAAACAACACGTTCTTGCGACCAAACTTAGAGCCTAGTTCGTCCACCACTTGCTCGCCGATCTCCGCATCGATATCGCATATCGAAACCTGGGAAGTGTCAGATGTATAACAGTAGCGAAAAAAACAGTGTCAAGCCTTAGAAGGTTCCCGATTTTAAGTCCTATTAATCGTAACTTCGTCATTATTCAAGGTACCAAACCTTTTAAACAAGTTGTAGTTATATTAAAAGAGTATAAATCACAACATGATAGTTAGTATACTCTGTATGATGTATATGTTTGGTATTACAACGATAATATCCTTGCAAGAAAAATGTGCTCTACATTTGCAGCCAATGTTGTCGTACGACGTCATGCCTGAAGCTTTAAAAAAATGTATACGATATAAACGGTGAAAGTAAGTAACTACTGCGCAGTAAAACGAAGCTTTGATTGTATTATTTTCTTGAACAGTAGACTTTTTGCAAATAGTTCTACTTAAGTCAAATTGTAGTAGATAGATTCATTCCATTGAGATTGTGTATTTATCTCAATGATTCATTCTTACTCGCAAGACGACTATGGACATACGGAAAACATGACATTATCTTCTCTACATACTCGCAGAGGAATATATAAAACCACTATTTATACTTAGGTATAGGTTTAATTTGGGAAGTATAAATTGTATGCTCTGTTTTGCTCATCAAATCAATAACTTTGGGTTTTGCAAAAATGGAACTATTCACATTCATATTTATTTAAAGGCCGTTTAGGATTTCATCGATTTATAGTGATCCAAAAACAAAATGCATGTTACGAGATCAATGATTAAGCATTCGGAAAATCTCACTTCGGAATGCCGTAAAGGCGTTATCCCACACTATCTATACCTACATAAGTAAACATGTTTATCTCTATAAGTATTAATACCGAAGTAGATTTATTATAGGTACATAATATCAATACCAACATTAATAATTAAGTTAATAGTACGATATAGCATCTTGTGGCACAAAGAAAGTTCAGAGGAAAACAATCGCGCCAATGCCAGCGCTGCGCCGGCAAAAATCAATACAAATGAGTGCCGGCTCACAACTCTCGCAAGCGATTCTCCTTACTATCAATTAGCTCACGTTTACAAACGACACTTGGATTTTTTGGCGAATATCCAGTACACACTCCATGCAACAGTTATTTAGGTACCTTGAACTTAAAATTACTTTATCGACTACGCCATGCGCGTAGGAAGGAGGTCGGATGATAGATTAGTAAATATTATTTTGACTTGCCTTAGCTCCTTGCTTGAGCAGTTCCTGGCTGTAGGCGAGACCGATGCCGGCCGCAGCACCGGTGATGAGCACTACCTTCCCCTTGAGCTCCATGAGTGATTATTTCTGTGAACGTACTGCACCGCGCCCCGAAGCGACCGCGTTCACTACCGCCTTCGTTGTGGTTCGATCGCGACGGGAACCCCGTGCGGCGGGAGGGGGCGGTCTCCCGTTTTCTCCCTAAATCCCCCTTCGGTAGTAAATATACGCGCGATTGCACTCAACTCTCGCCTGCACGTTGATTCAGGCTTGTTATACGATATAGGCTAGGAACAAACGTCCTATTTTGTTACCGATTGTCTGATCAGACGATCTGATCGTTTTTACTGGACACACGTCCAATTTTTGCGTCGGACTTTTTTCGAACTTAATCGTTCACGAGCTATCATACCTAGTGCTTTCGTATGGAGCATAAAGAAAGTTATAGACGACGAATTACCTACTGGCTACTGTTACAGAACTTATAACGTTTCATACTACATAGTTACATGTTTTTAATACGGGCATGAATCACAATAGTACCGAGCAAAAGTAGGTACGACCTACTCACTTATCTGTACAAGACATCGTCTTACTTTTGTATCGGTATTAAAAGCATGTACAAATGTTCTTTTTTTTACGATATTTCGTATAGACTTAGGTATAATCAAGACGAAAAACAAAAATGAATAAACAAGTCTGGAATTATACTAAGTTAAGATTAAACATAGTGACTTACAGTCGGAAGCCATTCTTGAGAAGATTTGAGTCACTGTTAGCAGTCGGGTTTTTTTTATTTTATAAATTACTTTTTTTGTTTAACACTTTTTAGTGCCTCGTTGGTTAGTGGTTGCTAAGCGCGACTGCTGTGCACGAGGTCCTGGGTTCGAATCCCGGGTCGGGCAAAGTGTTACTGGGTTTTTCCATTGGGTAGCAATTAATTGGTTTCTCAGTAGCAGCACGGAGTCTGGATTTGAGCCCGGTTGATGGCAGTAGGCTCGCCCCCTATTACATTGGGACCTAAAAACATAACCGGCGAAATGTGGGTGTACTGTATGTGCACCTCTGCCTACACCTTCGGGGAATACAGGCGTGATGTTATGTTATGTTAATTGATCTAATATTGGCCCTAGCATTTTGGCTGTTGTAGCATGTTGGCCGTCGTAGCATGTTGGCCCTCGTACAATGTTGGCCATCGTAGCCCTGTCTACGTTGCCCATTATTGGGGATATGGTTGTGGGGTACGGGTATTACTTTTAAATATTAACCAAGTTACGTTAAGTTTGTAATAAAACCAAGATCATTCATAGTTTTTTCTTTATTTGTCAATTTCTCTATCTTTCAATCAGGTACAGTAAATTTTTCAGTAAATTAAAAAAATATCAATTTTACGTTTTTTTGAATTTTTTCAAGTTCTTAGTGAAAATAATATCACAGATACAACAATATCACGAAGGTTCCGCCCACCGCAATATCGTACACACATCCAAAACGCGACCACTCTGATTTCCCACGGACGCGAACTGTACACAAATATACGAAAATAAAATTTTTCACAAACTACACTATAAAAAACTTGAAAATTTACAACAAATCCCTCGCTTTAAAACAATATCTAAAATACCATTATTATTTAAGGGACTCACATTCCCTTTTAATTACGTCACGCCTCTGCGTACGCACGTACATAAAACAATAAAATACAAAATATGTTCGGACATGATCTGTACAATAAAATAAGGCCATACCACCATGATTTACGATACATAAAATAGAATCACAAAACTCTATGTACAAGGAAAATATCACAGAGATATACGTATCAATCACAAAAGCACGCAATGGCCGCCATATAGGTGCAAAAATCGGCCAATTTGGGTACTAGAAAATGTTTCTGAAAATATTAATGAACATCGTTGGTGTTTTAGTTGTTTTGGGCGAAGCGAAGGATTGACGGGAGCAGCTGCATCATATGTGGAGTGTATTTCAATGGTTGCTTTTGGTTTGAGTTTGAGGGATGGTCAGGAGTGGTGAGCTTGATCTGCGCCGGCGGCGGGCACGGCCTTGGCGAGGTAGGAGAAAGAGCGCGCATTGGGCAGGCCAGCTAAAACACAGGCACTGAGCGCTGATCTGTTTAGGTTCATCGGGGCAGCGTCATACCACTCCATCGTGTCGCCGTCATAGCACTCCACGTGGGGGATTGTTGTTGACCCTGGAATTTTAAACGAAAAGAAATACAGCCATTTCTTGCAGCTACCATTTACACGGTGAAACTAATACTACCCACCAAATCAGTAAAGGTCGAAAGTCAAATATTAAGAAAACAAGAACTTTGAGGAAAGGGACGAAAAACGTCCGCAAATCGGCATTTCATATCAGATTAATGTCATGATTAGATAGGTCAACATATTACCGTTGAATCCTCCAATAACAAATATCATGTCATCGAGCAACACCGTGGCGAAGTTGCTCCGAGCACTAAACATCTCCGTCACCTCCTGCCAGTCTCCGCCGCGTTGTGGGTTGAACCTTTCGCCTTAATACAATTAAAAGCAACCTATTATAGCTGGCAGTATCCTGTATATCCATTCTATTAATTCAGCCAAGTTATAAAAAGTATTCAAACTTATATTTATTTACTTATAATACCTAAATGCGAAGAGAACCTGTAGTTATGACCTTATTGTTCAACCAAACCGCTAAATTAGAACTTTTATGATTAGACTATTTATTCATTTATTATAACTAAAACCACACTTGTTTTCCAGAGGGCAGACACTATGGATTTTCATTTGCTACGATTCTGGTATACTAACTACTTTCGCTCATACCTATACGCTCGCTAGAACTCAAGAAACACTGCGACATTAGAAGAACCTTTGAAGCTTCAACCTTTTTCTAGAATCAGGAAAAAGGAAAACAGAGCAGACTTTCGATGTGAGCTAAGGGTAGGGCTTTCTTTCTTCGCAAAATACTCTCTGAGGGAATATGGACATAAGGTGCACATGCCATTTTGTGTTTTGGGTTTGCGGTGTTTACATGAAAAGCACTGCAAACTATACTATTTAAAGTAAATTTAAACTATTATGATCACATACCGGTATTTAATCGACTATATCCGTTGAACCCTCCTAGCGCGTATAGACAGTCTCTGTATGCTATCAGACTGACGCCGGAGCGTGGACTGAGCATCGATCTAATGAAGCTCCACTGTTTTGTATCTGGGTCGAAGACCTCCGCAGAACTAAGCACTTCCTGACCATTGAATCCGCCTACGATGTATATCTGGACAAATACATAGAAGCAAGCGTGTAAAATATTTACTATAACCTAAAAGCTAAAACCTGGCAAGGAACGGGATAGATACAAAGTAATACCACATTATAACCATCTACGTTTTGATCTGTCATAGGTCATATTATAATGGTTCTTCTCTGTACCTTTCCACCAAGTGAAGCGGCGCTAGCGTCAGATCGCTGCTTGTTCATGGGCGTGGTCATCTCCCACTGGTTTTTGTCGGGGTAGTAGCGCTCCACAGACGACATGCGCGTGCGGCCATTGTAACCACCCAATGCGTAGATTAGGCCGTCTAAGTGAAATTAAAGTACTTTTCAATTTTATCATAGAAAACCGTTGACCAGCTTCTACTCAAGACCCTCGTATAGTAGTTTTCGTGGTTAGCTGGAATTCCTTCCCCACGGTTTTGGCTTTATCCACATTAAAATTCAATTAAAACAGATTAGAAGTATCATCGAGGAAAAGTAACAAATCGACTACAAAACCACGAGACATTTTGCATTGCTAAACAGGGTAAACAGCTATTCTGGGCAACTTTAAATAATACAGCTATCTTACTCCGATCACAAAGTCTCTAGTCCGAAAACGAGAGACCTTTATAAATGCATCTTTACTTATAACTGGCAACTAACCGTGCGCCACAACGCTGACGTAGCATCTCGCCTGATACATACAGGCACGTTCATGCCAAGTGTTAGCCACAGGATCGTAGCATCGCACTGTGTTGAAGTGGTCGCTGCCGTCGAATCCACCAATCATGTAGATAAGATTGTTTAACGTGCAAAGACCGTGGTAAGCGCGAGGCGTCAGGTCCATGTGGATTGAAAGAAACCATCGGTCCGCCCTGTTTGTCGCAAATTGAAGCTACTTTAGTATATTCAAGATTTCTTATCGTCTCTAAATACCAGTCGCAGAACCAACGTTACCACATAATTGGCTCAATGCCTTTGTTGCACTTTATTCTTTCTAACCAGTACACCTGCTAATGGCCCTAACGACGCGGACGCGTTAATATCTCAAGTCATGTTTATACTAAAACCAACCTTTGATTAGTGTGTAACGTAAATACTTGTAAGTGAAAGAAATATTTGGCTACCTTGTGTCATATGTTTCAACAAAACTAGTTGGACTGCCAGCGCTCCAGCCGCCAACTGCAAAAAGTATCTCAAAAGGTATTCGAGGCCTCGCTAACGGATCATTGAGGTCTGCTTCAGTGCCGGGCCTCGAATCCAACAACGTGAGAAATACCACGGCTGGATATAAAGCTTCTTGACATTTCTGTGTAATAAAAAACAAATCTAAGTTCATCCAGAAACCTTCAGAACTGTCTACAAAACCTCCCCATGTCTTACCTCGTCGTCAGCAACAGGCTGCCATTGTAATATTTTCGATTTAAAATATTTGTAACTAATGTGACCGAAGCGTACGCACAAAAGTAAAGGTGGAATATATTTTCTTCTGATTTCTATATCATGTTCCACCCATGTTTTAACTGCTTGGAATACTATTTCTTCATTTCGAACATTTAGTTCGTCGTCTCTCAAAATATCTTCTAATTCATCATATGAAAGCGATTTAAATTCAATACATTCCTTAAGTATTCTGCTAAAATTCTGTCTTATATACAACTTTCCTTTTTTTTCTAGCTCACTACAGAAATAATATCTTGCGAATTTAAATATTCCAAGACAGTTATGCGGCCTCAGCTCGTGCAAAAGGAACTGACAGCATAGCTGAATAACACCAACAACATCAAATTGATCCGCATATGGTAATAGATATTCAACGTTTTCTGCAGTTACTGTGCATGTCCCTGTGTATGCATAATCGAGAATCAAGGTCATGTAATAGCTGGGGACATCGACAAAAATCTCCGTTTCCTCTGGCTCTCCTTTCTTCAACGAATTAATAAATATGGCTTTGAAATACGGACTAACGGCTGAGAGTATCGCCCGGTGCACTCGGATCGTTTTCATGTCCCTGCAGACGATTGTGCCATCGCACAGCTGGTCGTTCTGTCTCAGTTCATTCCATATCGTAGGAAACTCTACAACTGAATAATTTTCAGGGAGGCACACGCATTTTCGTTTTCGCGTAACTATCTTCTTTTTGGTTAATCTGGGTTTCGAGGATGAAGGAGTACGAACAGAATTTTTATTTTTTGATAATTTTCGATGTTTCGAATTAAATTCCATTCCTTTCGAAAAAACGGCGGTCGAAACTTGTTATCTGTCGCGATGACAGACTTAGCGACAGTTGATTCATTTGTTTTAATTCCCTATGGCATAACAATTCAAATTTAGGCTGCTTCTATAGAATAACGATTACTGCCTGGATTATTTGAACTTACGTCCCTCTCCATCGCATGAAATAAGTTTACCTCGCAAATTAATTACGTACTAGTTGTTCCAATATTATATACTACAAAATGTACATATTATTTGCGACTTGAGAGGAATCGATAGACGATTCGCGATTGTAGCTGAATAGCCAAGTGTCAATAATTGTAAATACAACACCTCCCTTTTGGTGTACGTCCGTTCAAGTAAATCTCAAAGTTTTCTTTTAAACTTTTAGCATAATTTAGGAACGCTACATTTATTATTTATAAATCATTTCTAATGAGGGTAATAAAATATATAATAGTCTTTCTTGGCCTTAATTTGTCTTTGGTAATTCCTATACCAGGCTACAAAATTAAAGTATTTCTTTTTAATTTTCATATTTTGGCAACATTGAATCCAGCTGTCAACAACAATATTATCTATAGTCTCTTTTTCATCCGGTTGTCAAGATGGTGAGTTTCGTTGATGTGAAAAAGAAATAAATCTTTGAAAATCGTGATAAATACAAAGTGTTGTGAGAGTTCATTGTGGTTTTTATGTCAAGCAGTGTTATCAATATGTGTTTCTTTACATATTTCAGGGTATCGACATCAACCATAAACACGACAGGAAAGTTAGGCGCACTGAAGTTAAATCTCAGGACGTCTACCTGAGGTTGCTTGTAAAAGTAAGTAGAACTCTATTATTCAGACTTAGCGTTATCCCGCTTTAATTCACATATTATCCCCTAGCAAAATATAAATTAAACATTTTTTGTATCCTAACCTAAACTTGTTGTTGTTTCCAGCTATACAGATACTTGGCCAGACGTACAAATGCCAAGTTCAACACGATCATTCTTCGTAGGCTGTTCATGAGCCGCATCAACCGGCCTCCGCTATCGCTGTCGCGTCTGGCGCGCCACATGAAGAAGCCTACTCGCGAGGGCATGATTGCCGTCGTAGTTGGTAGCATTACCAACGATGTAAGGCTATACACAGTGCCTAAGATGACAGTTGCCGCTCTGCACGTCACTGAGAAGGCCCGTGCCCGCATCTTGGCTGCTGGAGGTACTGTTATTTACTTCACTTAGGTTATGAAGCATGTTGTACACATCTAAACAATAGGACTTAGACCTAAATTGTTATAGAATGTGAAAAGGGATTAAAACAACATCAAAAACGAGCCCAATAGTTCATTTTACCATAAATTCAATACTTTTTCTGCGTGTTATTATCATCAATAACAACAAATTTCAATATAAATAGTTGTTGTGCTCTGTATCTCTTAACTACCACAGTTCTTGCAGCCGGACTATTTAATGTCCCTTATTGAGATTGTACCAGTAATACTTATTTAGTTTTTAAATTGTTTATTTTTGGTATGAAGCTAGTATAAACAATAATGTGTAGTATTCATTTATCGCTACCCATGTTATGACAATTATAACAACTGCCAATGATTGAGTCCTGAAGAAAACAAGAGTTAGCAAACCTTTACTCGATACATTATACATAATTGTGGTTTTGATTGTTCCAAGTTTTAGACAAAAACATGCATAATTTTTTTTAATAGAAACCATATTATTTCTTTTATCAGTTACTATACTCATTTTGTGCATTCCTACTAACAAATGCCAATGTTATACTGATTTCATATTTGTGTATTTACAGGAGAAATCCTGACTTTTGATCAACTGGCACTGCGCGCTCCCACCGGCGCTAAGACCGTGCTCGTACAGGGTCGTCGCAACGCTCGCGAGGCTGTCCGCCACTTCGGGCCCGCGCCTGGAGCACCGCGTTCGCACACGAAGCCCTACGTGCGTTCTAAGGGACACGAGCGTGCGAGACCCAGTCGTCGTTCTAACGTGTAATCTTTTAAATATAAGGACTACAATCTAGTTTGGTGGTATTATTTATAGATTAGGACCCTGCCTCAATACCTATTTAGTCATTTAGCACTAAATATTACTCTCACAAAGAATACTCATAATGCATTACACAGCCTGTCATGCTAAACTTTTTGAGATGATTGATCAGACACTGCCTGTAACAAGTCCTACTGGATGAAATTTTTGGCTAAATAACTATATTTTGTGGTAATGATGTTTTTTATAAATTGTCGCCCCATACTAGGAATTTCTCCTAGGTCGTGGGTGCGTTGCAGTTTCTCAGGACAAACATCTGTGGATCACAATTTTTTGTCCCGTGCGGGAATCGAACCCGCAACCCTTAGTACAGCATTCAAATCGCTTAGTCAACGCTAATCAGGTCCAGGTAATGAAACTTAATATTATGGTATCACAGATTTATTTCTAAAAATTAGTTTATTCATCAACTACAAAATGTGCTCATCCAGTAATTCAATAACGGTTCATCATGCTGTGCTACTCCAAAAATCTGCTTCAGTTTGGCCACAGCATCAGACCTACTTCCAGATGCATCTACAGCAAATTTTACAGCTTTTGCTATTCTGTAACAAGAAATTCATGTCATGGAAATACCACACTAGGGTTTTTATCAGTACCTACGTATTGTGAATACGTTAATTTCATTTTAAGAGTAAATCGTGGCGTTGAAGAATATCGATCCCAAACATATTTCTCCAGTATATACTAGGCGACTTTCAGCAGTCTTCGGGACACTGAAGCAGCTGAAACCACTACCGTTACGGTAGCATACCCTACGATATACGATCGCATATATATATGCCTGAGGACTCCTCGTTATAATTGCCGCCAGAGTGCGTCTGCGAGTAGGTATGCCGAAGGATTCCTTGCCATGCCGTGCCGATAATAGGCGCCGGGCCTTAGTGTCCTATTCCAGACCAAATGGCACGCGGTAGGTGTGACCAGTTATATTGAATTTAGCCATAAATAATTGACAGTAGTCTATAAAAAAAGATCTTACCCTAGCCATTCTAACTGTAGTGATTTAATATGTTGATGCAGTACTTCATCATTAAACTTATCATTATTCATAGAAGTTTCTATCCTATTCATCAGTGTAGGACCTATAACAATAAAAATACGTCATTATCATGTTATAATAGTAACAGGAACAAGTAAAAAGATAAGAATAACATACATTTAGCTGGCAATGTCCCCACCCACTTTATTCTAAAGTTATTATCAGTTTCTTCTAAAAAACATACAATAGGTGGTAAATGTTCTTCACCTTTACTTTGCCTTATTCTAGGATTATCTTTGATATTTACAGGTAGCAACCTAGATAAACCTGTTATTATTGTTGCTGCTTCAATATTGCTTGACTTCACTACAATCTGAAAAATAACTGATTATTCACCATTGTGTTAAGAACCGACAGGCTAAATTTATTATGAAAACTAAGATAGCAACTAGTTAATATTTAAAAAAAGTAGGTAATTCATATTAGAGGGAAATAAACTTACATAAATACCAGTCAAGGTACAGTACATCAGGATCCTAAATATTGCATGTGATAGCAATTTATGTAACAATCTCAGTGATACACATTCTTTATCACCAGACACTGAACAATTGCCAGGCTCAAATATTGAGTTCTTTATAGCATGAGGTTGCAACTTCTTGAGCAGATCTTGACTTGTGTATAATGTTTCAGAGTATGTGTGAGCACCAGCCTTCAGCATCCATGTGAAGTGTGAATGAAGCCTCTTGAATACATTGTCATCACCTAAATATGTATTATAAATATGATTTATATACACTGACATATAATAGTATTTGGTATATATATAGATCTCAATATAAATGAAAAGAAAGGTTAACTTATGAAAAATTGTAGGACCAGTATGGCCTGGCATGGTCTTCAGTTTCTTGGCTAATGTTCATTATCTTAAATACAACAAAATAAGCTACAGATAGAGCTTCATTAGTTTAAGTAGGTACCTAAACACTAACTTGGGTTGATCTGTGGTCCATGTAATACAATAACTGACCTGTCAAGTGCATGAGAGACCTGGACTGCACAAAGTCATTCCTGCCAGTCTTCAGCCTCAGAGCCCTCTGAGAGCACACCTTTTGTTCAGCATCAAACACTACTTCTGCCAACTCTTGCAGTTCTTTTGATATTTTCTGTACACAAGTTAAAAAAATTAAACATTAATAATGAAAAATACAACTGGAATAAGAACCTCCTCCTTCTTTTTTGGTCTTAAAATTTTACCTTAGTGGTAGTGCTTTTAAATCTGAGCTTTTAAAAATAAAAGATTCAGTAATAGACAAGATTGTTCTTAAAATTATACAATCTATGGTCACATGATAAGACATCAATGATAATATTCTTATAGTAAGATTACTTACAAAGGTAAATTTCAGAGTAAATGTAGTCATTAAAACTATTTTTACCTGCATATGTTCTGATAGTAATGTGGTCATGTTTAGCAGTAGCATCTTATCTTTCATCAGTACCACTATAGAGAACCATCTCTTCAGTCCTCTGGCCCAGGTGTCTTTCACCTGGAATGTCAGGCTCAAGACATGACCGTGTGTATCATTGAAGTATACCACTCCACCTTCTTTACTCCAATTGACCTGGAATATTTCGAAGCTGGTTTTAGGAAACAATTCTGATAGATTAAAGTTGCATAATATAATTATCTATTATCTAGAGTAATCTAGACCTATTAAAACAGTTGGTCAATTCTTTATGTGACCAAAGGGCTGGCTTGTTTTTCAGCTAAAGAATTAGCTGAAATAGCATTGCCATTCAACGTGGCAATACCACCAGCCTTTTGGGCAGTCTACCTTACCAGTCGATAGCGATGAGGTACTTTGATGCATAGGTTTTATAAATGAAATTTGTAATTTTAAATTGTGTGATAATAAAGAAAGAGGATATTATCTACTTCTACTGCTTCATTGGTCTAGTAGTGAGTAGTGCGAATCCTGGGTCGAGAAGTCTTACCCAGTTTTTCCATTAGGTATTTCTCATTAGCAGCCCCTATTACTTTGGAACTTTGATTATAACATAAGTTGCTAGAAACAGCAGTACTTGTTTATCAATGAAACTTACTTCGCAAGTGATACTGCGTATCGCCGCTTGTCTTAAGAAAGACGTGACATCTGGATTTGGGACGGATTCCCTGCTGCAGTAAATAGTGCCATCATCGTCCCGTGACACGAAAACTGTTTCTGGGCCTAGTGAAGTACACCCACTACACTGAACACCGGACTTGGAAGATTCTGTCGTATGTTTCTCATTATCCGTGGTAAATGTGCAGAATAATGGCCGTGGGCCATGGGCCTCGCAGAAATGGCACAAACCAACTATCGCGTTCATTGCATTGTTATGTAAATCTCATCTAAATATGCGTTTTACAATCTTACGATCCATACGTTAACTGTGTAAGTGGGTGAATTTCGTGTCAGCTATTTTAAACATTATTTTTGATATTAGACTTAGTTATAAGTTAGAAGAAGAAATAGGATAATATATGTTTATGAATCGGAGTGAACACATGAAACACAATAGCAAATATTTTTTCTTGTTGACATACACAGATGATATTGACGTCTGACAGTTTAATACAAGGGTTGTCAGCATAAACTATTAAAAACTTAATTTATGAAGATGGTATGTACCGTTGTTGTGAGGTTTTTTTCCTGCAGAATTTATTTTGGTTTACGTTTTGAAGTTCAAACATTTCAATTCTACATTAAAATACTACAATATAATTATTATTCTCAAACGGGCTTATACGCTTTCTCCATAAGTAAAATAAACCGATAGAAGATATTTGAAAGAATTAAGATATGAAATGTTGATCGATAGGGCGAATAAAGCACGTGAGTGTGAGAGCGAATTTATCGACATAATATTTTCAAAGTTATTACTCTGATAATTTGAACTTACTCACGTGCTTTTTTGTTCTATTGACCAATTAGCATTCACGCATACATAAACTCACGCCTGTAGGTATCCCAGAGGGATAGGCACAGACCATGGATTCCCATTTGCTACGATCCTGGCATACTTCATTCGCATCATACATGTTCGTCGGTTAAGGGCTCCTCACTTGACCCTTTTGCAACCCACAAAATACAGAATTCACTTGATTTTTAACAACTTAAAAAAAAGAATTTGGGTTCCTTTTTTTGTTAAATATAAAAAACGTTAAATCTGATACTACACGAGTATAAAACTTTGCTCCCTTTGAAGTTGTGCTTGCTTCATTATCAGCCGGAAGACGTCCACTGTTGAACAAAGGCCTCCCCCTTAGAACGACGTTGTGCTTGCTTACGCTCGTCTAAAATATGTATTTGGTTCTTAAAGATTGTAATTTGACTTATCACTTGACCAACGAAATAATAAAGATTTATGTCTTATATCCTTATGTAGGTATTGTATAAATGTAATTTAGTATAGCTATGGGTGTAAGGAACAGTATAATTTGAAATTTAGGGAATTGCGAATGTAGTAACAGGTAATTGAAGATAAGTAAAGGTATTAAAAAGTCAAAAATTCTGATTTTCAATAACTCATTTATTCAACTGTACACTGATTCACAGTTATAACTTTCAATGGAAAATCACAAGCACAGTTATAATATTATGATTACCTAAGATTAATAAGTAATTTGACTGTGCTACATCATCCAACATACGCGATGACAAAATGCTCTATCAATCAAAATATAACGTATTATAGTAGCGCACCCGGCTAGTCTCCGTCCGCCCCACGATGCGTAACACTTATACTGACGTATGGTAACGGCGTTCACAGCGAAGCAACATGATTATGAAACGAGGAAAGAAATAAACGCGATGAAATATAAAATAAATTAATTTAATATTATAAACAAATAACATGTTACTGTGCCTATCGAAAAAAATTGTCTAAAACGTTTGTTTATACTACTGTTGTTGTGGTGGCGGTTTATTTCTTAGAGACGGGTTTGTAGGCTAGCTTTCTAGACTTCAACGAAGACCACTTGTGTCGTTTGAAGTAGTAGGTGACTGCGGCGAGCATGGAGAACATGCCGATGGCCTTGATGGTCATGAGTCGCCTGTCGTCCAGCTCGGGCTCCGAGCACCACCGCAGGAACGTCGCCACGTCCTTGGCCAGCTGCGACGCCGTCGCCATCGTGCCGTCGGTGTATTCTGCCGCCTGGACACAAACACGATTTTATAGTGTTCCAGCCTAGATTAAGGTATTGCCACGTGACTTTTATTTAAATCTTCGCGTTTCGTTGGTTTACAGTTAAAAACGTTAATTATTGTAAAATATTATAAAGCATTCTTGTATCTTTTTTCACATATAACACAGAGTTACAAATTAACATGAGTTAAAACTCAAGCTTTAGGATATAGGCTGCTAATATAACATTACCTTATATACTATAAAAACTTTTAAAAGAGTTGATTATTGACCAATATTTCTAATGGCTGAGTGTACATACCTCGTCGAAAAGTACTTGTGCCATAGAGATGGCGCCTCCAGGGAAGTAGGGGTTGTAGCTCTGTCCCTCGCGAAGCACGACGCCGGCTGGGGCCTCCATGTAGCCCGTTAGCAGCGCGAAGATGTAGTCCTCGCCGCCCTTGCGCCCCGAGCAGATCAGGGACAAGTCGGGAGGGTAGGCGCCTGGTCAAACACAACATTCAATCATTATTTTTTATTAACTTTTGCTATGTCCTTTCTCGGGCCTTGAACTTTCTACATGCCAAATTTCATCAAAATCCGTCCAGCGGTTTAGTCGTGAAGGCGTAACAGACAGAGTTACTCTCACATTTATAATATGGTGGCAATAGACTCGCCCCCTATCACATACACAACTGGCGAGATATAGGACACCCAGTACTTTTCTGCCTACACCTTCGGGGAATACGGACGTGATGTTATATTATATTATGTAAGATATTTTAGACGTTATATTTCAAGGGCGTCAGTTCATGGAAATGGAAAAACCCAATCACACTAAGTATAACAATTGTATGTAAACCGTAAATCAGTCAAAAATAATAGTCTCCATTAATTAGATTGTAGATAGGATTTGTAAATGAGAAGCACGCATGCGTCATCATTGCCTCGTATAATCGCCTATAGTGAGGCGATAACTAACCTAATCTTTAACTAATGTAACCTTAAAATTATTTCTGGGATGTATTGTACACAATATTACTTTGATTTCAACATGAAGTTTATACGCAAAAATCTAAATGTATGCGATGTTCGTATGTCGGTGGCGTTCACTAAGTATTATATAAAGATTAAATATGTACAACGAAATTTCCTTGTATGAGTCATTGATGACGAGTTAATGGACGCGGTTACAATTGTAGGCGTCTAATAACCAATTTTATTTTATCACTATTCACGGAAAATATATAATTATTTTTTTAAAACGTCGCCAAACACTAGGGAACTTATTCTTTATCGTGGGTGCGTTTCACAAACACGAAATATCAGAATAAAGGTATATTAGATACGAGAATATTGTCTACGGATCACAAAAAATTTTACCCCGGGCGGGAATCGACCCTTACCGCAGTAGTCCAATCGTTGAGTCACTGCGCTAATTCGTCATCATAGCAATTATTACTAAGATTGCAGATAATATACACAGGATTATATATAACTAGAGAGGACTATTTGTTTGTGTCTATTTATAGTTTTGAATGTGTAAATACACGGTGGAAACACGGTACTACGCCAAGTGTGGTTGCATTAAAAGAAATGTACGAGTTACCTAGGTCATTTTATACCATTCGCGCACGCCTACGTTTTAGTATTTATTTTTCTGGCACTATGTCAGATATTTTCGTTCAGTATGTCAAACTATCGCTATCATTAGTGTTTAGACTGTGGAAGTTACTACAGGTCATGAATTTACATGTGTTTTGAGTTGTTGTTTAAAATGAGTACAGAAGTGTTCTACTAATTCAATTTTGGAATGGCTAGATATGTAAGGCTCACACTATCTGATAATTGCAATGGATGGAGAGGCTTGGAAAAAAGAAGGGGAAGCCTTGCAGTAGGATACCATTTCTTTAGGCCTTTAACAATTAAATGTGGTTAACAACTATTCTCACTCAAATTTTCAATACTTTTCTAATTGAATAGCAAAGTTATTCATGTTCATATTATATCATGAAATATTTATATAGATGTTGGCCGATTCTCAGACCTACTTAATACGCTCACAAAATTTCATAAGAATCGGTCTAGCCGTTTCGGAGGAGTATGGGAACGAAAACTGTGACACGAAAATTTTATATATAATTATAGATTAAGATATACCCAAAGTAATGCAGAAATCATTTTCTGATTTGAATTCAGTAAACATACAAAAAAAATTTCGAGATCACTATTTTGAGGTAAAATTATTATGTAAATTAATTCTATACTAGACATACTCTTCACCCGTTTTGAATAGTCGCAAAGTCCTTACCGTTGTTAGCTGCCCTGGCAGCGTTCTCGTTGGCGTATGGCGACGGCAAGTAGTCGGACAGCTTGCCTGGCCTTTCGAAGAAGTTGCCTTCCTCATCCGGACCGTCTTTGATCATTACCTGTAAAAATAGACAATTTTTTTAAGGATATATATACCGGTGAATGCAATTGGCAAGCTGTCGTTCATTGTGGCGTTCTAAGGGGAAGGTCTTTGTTCAACAGTGGACGTCTTTCGGCTGATGATGATGATATTTATGAAAAACTAAATGGTGCAACCAAAATTCGGTATAGTAATTTTGTAAAGCTACCTTATAAAATTGAGGACAACATGTTAAACATGTTTAATTCTAATCTAATCTTGCTTTTAATAATAACAAAATAACAAATTTTCTGTGCCATATTATATAAAACTTTTACCTTATTAAGGATCTAAAATGCACACAGTGTGAATTTACAATACATATGTGCACGAAATGGGAAATTGTAATAATATAACCTTATTTGGATAACAGTAGATTTAGTATACTCTGAAAACTGTAAAGTCATATTACATATAATAAACATTAGTCAATCAACAAGACTACTGCATAGCTATCTGCATTGCAGGACAACCTTGCTGATTCACATAACAGATATTCCCCTCAAAATGTCATATATGCATTTATGTAAGTCTAAGTGGTGTGTCCTGGCTTCCTGCCAGTATTTATTCAGTTCATAGGAGTTTCCATTGAGGCAGGTTATTAGACGCGTGGTCACGAGAAACTTCGCCATATTTGTTATGTAATAATATTTACATAACTAAGATTTCTGTAGTATTAAAGTGTGTATTTATAAGTTTAATTGAGTAACTATTAGGATTTGTTCTTTTTAGTCCAGTCAATTGTCAGTTATGGCTGTGCAATAGCAATCTGCTGCTTTAGTAATAGGCGTAATGATTTTGCATACATACATATTTCCAGCAGCAGCAGATATATTTCCAGTCCTTACTGGAAATATATCTAAATAAGTACAAGAACAATATCTATATTCTATATTAAACATATTTTTCATAGAATAGGTTTATAAAATGAGTTTGAGAGTATTAAACCTCAGAATTATTGTTGGATTTTTTTAAAGTTTACTGACCTCAGCTGCCTCTGCCTTCGCCTCGTCTTCAGTATGGGTGACGTTGACAAGGTTTCGGAAGGCGATGTACTGCAGCGAGTGGCAGGCCTTGCACACCTGTTTGTACACTTCGTAGCCACGACGAACACTGTTATGCACAAACAAATCCACTATGAATTACTTCTGGTGCCTTAATAGCCTGCATTGCAGGTCTTTTTCCGCTGTTGAAGCGAGAGGCCGCTACGGGCAGTGTAGGGCGGGGTCCCGTTTTACAACGGAAAATGACCTGCAATGCTCGCTCATAGTATATCGATCGTATTGTGGTAGCAATTACACAACTAAGTAAATATCTGTTGATTAAGGAATTGGTTCCTTATT
Organism: Abrostola triplasia; assembly: GCA_946251915.1. Lineage (NCBI taxonomy): Eukaryota > Metazoa > Arthropoda > Insecta > Lepidoptera > Noctuidae > Abrostola > Abrostola triplasia. Next base: position 9,527,702 of record OX276433.1, read on the forward strand.
GGAATCTCATAGATGGACTGATGACTTAAGAAAGGTGGCTGCAGCATTAGATACAGAAGGTGTAAGAAGGACTGTGTGTGGTGCATATTGGATGGCCACTGTCCACAGTTAAAGGTTGAGTAGATCAATTGATTGCATATTTGCTACTCCAAGTCCAATTACTTAGTGATCTTATATGCCAAAATAAATTAACCAAAATTGTATCATGTTTTTAAACAGTTCACATCTGATATAAAAGATTGTTATTGATTTACATTAGTAGTACAAAATGGTTGAACATAAAAAAATACTCTTACTCTAATTTCAGTATTACACAAAGGCTGTATAGTTTTATTACATAACATTGAAAGAAAAAAGGTTTATTGCAGAAACTTGTGCAACTTTCACAGACTATCTTACATTTGGACCTCTTTTTATTATTTAATGTAAAATGTGCATTAGTTTTAACTGCAACACCATATTTCATAGACTATCTTTATCTTTTACTGATAACATAAATATTTACGTTAGATAAATGCAGTATTTCAGTTATTTATGTTTACATAAGTATGAAAATAAATATCATGTGTTGGTATTTACTATACTACCAAATAAAATGACTTAATTAATTAGCAATCACATTTGATTGGTTTATTAGTCTAGTTTTTCTACTACTTGCTCGGTTATACAGATTAGAAACATGGCAGTGATAACAAAAGCAAAACATAATTCAGATTCTTTTTATAACCATATTAGATATTACCTACGTATCTTTCACAATATAATTATGTTAATTAATTTATGCTTATGTTGGCACCACTACACGTGCTCGCGTCTTATAGATACGCCTTCGAAAAAAAAACAATAATTGCTAACATAAAGACTGCATGAACAAGTTAAGACCCTAATTGAAAATATCAAATAAATGTAACACCAAATTCAAGTTGTTTTATAAAATGGCCATATTTTTTGTATGTAATTTAGGTTATATCATTCTATGCCATTTAAGACAAGCCTATGAAAGGGGTAGACAGAGGCTATGGTTTTCTATTTATTACATTTCTAGCACACCCGTCTATCAAACTTCAATTCATGTTCATAATTATATCAATGCATAATTAAGACAATAATGATGGCTGAGCCATCAAAAAATGGCTTGTAGTCATCAACTCACCTGGCATGGTCAAGTGACTTGAACCATCCATCGTGGCTCCAAGGCTGGTGTGGTGCATGGGCTTCAGTTCCCGAAGCCTGAACTGACTGTTCAAGGGCAAACAGGAGTGCGCCCACACCTCCAGACACGGCTCCCAGTGTTGAGAGCCACTGCACAGAAAGTAATATGAGAATATCTTTTAACATTGCAAAATTATTTGTTGATACTACACTAATGTTACAGTTAGCTTACATATACTTCAAGTATCAAGACACATGATGAGGAATGTGATGCGTGTGAATGAAGCAAAGAAGTACACCAGGATCGTAGCAAATGTAAATCCGTGGTCTCTGCCTACCCCTCAGGGAAACAGGCAGGACTTTATGTATGTATGTATCAAGACACATGCTTCAAACTTTAACAAAAAACATGATTATTAATTAATAATGTAATGTAGTGTACTTTATAATAATTATCTTTAGATGATGTTGTATATTGTACATGTTATCTTAATTTCAGTTTTATGTAACTTAATGCTTAGAATTTTAACTTAGTAGTTTGAAGACACTTCAGATGTTGCAGCTTGATGATGATGTTTTACTAGACTGGCTTGCTGTTGTATATGGAGGCAGAGTACACATAAAATAAAATTTTACCTTACTGCACAAAAATCAATAAATGTTGCTAGCAAGGCTCTAAAACTAGGTTATCAATGTAGCTAGTATAGCTAGGCTACTGTTTGTGTTACACAACATTTTTTTTGATAACTAATCTGTATAATTTCTAGGTTTAATATATGCCTTCATGGAACGATTATAATAGGAAGTTACACTGATGTTAAGGAAAATTATAACTTTATAGAGAATGTCAAAACATTATACAATCAATCCAAAATGTAATTTTCTACAAATAATATTAGCTATTATGCTTACTATTTTTCTGTTTCTTGTCCATCCTTGAGCGCCAGTGGACAGCTGACAAACCTGCAACGGACGGCCTCCATTAGATTTCTTATGTACTTGTTACATAATGCAGAATAGGTTATCACTTGCCCATGAAAATTTATTTGAAACACTCATACGAATTATCGCTCCAGAGTCTTGGACACCCACGTCATAGCAAGTAACACGTTATTAATCTCGTGGTATGGCACAAATTGATAAAATACAGCAATTTCCCGTGACACTTCGAACTTGAACTTCTCCGTCATTGGTAACATACTGAACACGCTAAGGATACCTACTAACAGTTTAGACTACACAACAAATTGTTTAGAACTATTTTCAGTACCTGGGGTGCAACTAAGCCATAGTTTTTCAAAAGACGTGCACCACAAATCCTACCGACGGCGGCCGCCATGATAGAAAAACGTCGTAATGAAAGATGTATCGACTGACAACTACGACGAGTCAACTGCCATTTAAAAAATTTTTGTCAATCCAATATTTTATATAAGACAACAAAAATGTACGATAACTCTAAGTATAATTTATTTAGTTGATAGTAAATATATTATTATTTGATTGTTTACGTTTAAATGACAAGATGATAACATACATCAATAAGACATGATATTTTATTGACATCGATTTAGGTCTGTCTTCGAATAACTGGCCAGAAAACTTGACTTGGGTTGACTGAGATCTCTTTCCCTAAAACTTCAATTTCGATAAATTGCGTGAATGTTTTAACATACAATAATCAGTTTTATTACTATGCCTTCTAAAGTAAACTTAAAAAATAATTGTTTTTGCTTTAACTGTTGTGTGTTTGTCGTAGTGACTAGAATATCTTCCTAAATCTCTTGTAAATAATGTTTTTAAACGAAAATAATTGTCAATAACAAAACTAACGTCACGTCCAAGACGTGAGACGTCAAACAAATTCAGTTGAGGTTAGAAAACAAAAATTGCGATCTTTTCTTTTAATACATTCTGTTATTACAGATATACAAAATTATGAAATAAACTTATATTAAATGAGATTTCTCCCGTCACATAGACTTAGTTTTTTTGTAGTGACTACATCCAAAAGGTATTATTTTGTATGTGCTAACATGTTTCGGCTTTACGATTAGAAGCATTTTCATGTATTGTAAATAATTTATCCAGGTTTAAAAGTTGTGTTACGAAGATGAAAGTGTTTACGCAGAAGAAAAACCCTATAACGGGTTCTACGGAGTGGGATGTCCAGGATGAGGACTATGATTTCCATCAAGAGATTGCGCGTTCCGGATTTGCCGATATGCTGCACGACACAGAGCGCAACAAGAAGTATTATAGAGCTCTACAGCTTGCTATAGACAAAATGCACAGTAATGGAAAGAAAGCTAATGTTCTAGATATTGGTAAGTGAATATCTCTTTTTTTATTATATTTTTTGTTGGTTATATTATATATGTATACATATTGTTAACTAGCAAGTTTAGCTAGCCAATAGTTAACTAATTACCAAGCTAGCTATTTAGACATACTTCTTCTGTTAGCAACTCTGTGTTACTCATTGCACATGTTTCTTATCAGTATTATAATTTAAATAACTGCTAATGCACTATCACATAACTATAAAATGTATCTAAACATTCCAGGTACAGGAACAGGGCTCCTATCCATAATGGCTGCTCGCTCTGGGGCAGATTCTATTGTTGCTTGTGAAGCATTTAAGCCTATGGCAGAATGCTGTGCAAAGATCCTGCAAATTAATGGTGTGGCTGATAAGATAAAACTGATACCTAAAAAGTCTACAGAACTCACTGTGGGTGAAGATGGTGATATGAAGGAGAAGGCTAATATCTTGGTCACAGAGGTGTTTGACACTGAGCTGATAGGGGAAGGTAATTCATTATAAAAAAAATTATGACCATTGTCAAGGTACCCTTTATTACAACAGGTGTGACGTGTTCCTTTAATGATGGTTTGAAAATGGTTATTTACAAAATCATTGCAAGCACAGAGTCTGGATTTGTGCCCGGTTGATGGCAATAGGCTCGTCCCCTATTACATTGGGACCGAAAAAAACATAACTGGCGAAATGTGGGTGTACTATATGTGCACCTCTGCCTACCCCTTCGGGGAATACAGGCGTGATGTTATGTTATGTTTATTATATACATGAAGCATAATAAAAACTTGTAAGCTTCTTGATAATGTAACTTCTAGCCTCTGAGTTCGTTGAAACATGTTAAACTTATTTTCAAAAAGTAAAGTATTTGAAGTTTCTCACAAATTATAACATATTAGATGTTGCTTGTTCTATTTATATTAAAATTGAATGAATTGATTTTGCAGGAGCACTGTCAACATTCTCACATGCACACAAATGCCTGTTAGAAGAGGACTGCATAGTAGTGCCAGACTCTGCTGTCATATATGCACAAGTAGTGGAGTGTCCCACACTGTGGAAATGGAACAAACTGAACAATTTAGCTGATGCTGACTTAGATATTGTATTAAGGACTCCACAGAAGGTAATAACTTTTATTACCTTTTTAATGAACTAGCATGCAAGTGATTTGCTAACAGTTTGTGGTCAGGCACAACTCATATTAGGTTTTTTTTGTAAATTAAGATATATTATATTATAAATACTGTCGTGCTTTTATTGGAATAAAAATGTGGCATGAGACAATTAATTAATCCTATCTCAGATTACAGTATATTACAATGCATAAAATATATTTTTGTTAAAAATATAATTACAATTCATTATAATTATTATCTTAGTATTTTAATGATCACATGTTGTATGTTAGAATGTATGTATGTTTTATATTATCTACTATATAGGTGACGCGGCGGGGTCGCCAGTTCGGCTCGCGACCCCGCCGCGTCACCTGCTCATGAATAAGGGCTCCGTTAGAGTCCGAAACTAGTCGGGCATTCCCAAATATCAATGTGAGTATAACCGGTATATATAGTAGATAATATGGATAACACTCACGAAAGTTATTATGTATGTTTTGGTTAGAATTGACAAGACTCCAACAAACAAGGAGTTTCCAAATTTTATGAGCTTGTGTTATGATCCTGTCTTAACACAGGTGACACACACACTTAAACCCTAGAGTTGATTGCAGTAACAAAAGAGCTACAGACAAAATAATACTAACCCTTCCTCAATTACTAGATGGTAGAATGCCCGGGCTCAGCGGCGGTGCACGACCTGCAACTATCCCAGCTACCTCGCAACATGTTCCGGGAGCTCTCCGACCAGATCCCAGTGTTCTACTACGACTGGTCGGGCCGGACGCCCATCATTATGAACCGCACGGTCAAGCAAGACTTCACTGTGAATGCCACAGGAAGAGCTCAGGTTGTGTTTATGTGGTGGGAGCTTAATATGGATACGGAAGGTGAGAAGGAATGATTTGCTTTTCGTTTTGAAATCATTCGATTTTGCTTTTCGTCCTATTTTGGTAGTAAAAGGTTTATCTGAGATTTAATGAGAAAATAGTTCGTAACATGATAATTTTACATCCAAAGTTTAATTATGTAATACCTAGATAGTTATAGTATTAGTACTTTGGAAACAATTGTGAGAGCTGGTAACTGCACTAGGTTCGAGACCTGTATGACATATCACCAGGCTCTGCCTTATTTGTTATTAGAGAATGTAAGTACATAGAAGAATGTATAGATCAATATAAAACAAAAAAAATGATTCTCTTCTGTGGGCGCGGTAACTGCTCCAATTAAATATTTCTGTTAGTAAACTAGCTCAAAATGTCAATTTACAATAAGATTAGAACAAGGAGAAACACAGATTTGACTTCAATTAATATGGATTCCAGGCAGAATCTGCCTGAGCTGTGCCCCGTGGTGGTGCCATCCTGACGCAGACTTGGCTGCCGAAAGACCACAGGACACAATACCATGGCGAGACCACTGGATGCAGGCGGTCTACTACCTACCCCAAGATATTACCGTCCAAAAAGACGCGGAAGCTACCCTCACGTCATGCCAAGACGAATACTCACTGTGGTTCTACTTAGAAGACGAACAGCATAAAAGACAGAACTATAAAAGACCGAACTGCGAGTGTGGCGTCCATATGGCGTTATCTAGAACTCACGTTTCGTATCTAAACGACGGCAAAAGGAGCAAGAAGTTTCTAGAACAATTGAAAGAGGAAATCAACAAAGATTCAGTGGTTCTCGACTTTAATGGGAGCAGTTTAATGGGTTTAGCGGCCTCAAAACTTGGCGCGAAATCAGTTTACATACAAGAGAGTATGAACTTAAATCTAGACATTTTAAAGGAGTATATAACGACGAACGAATTGCAGAATGTTCATTTTATATCTGAAGTAACAGATGAAGTGTTAAATGAAGTGACTAATGTGGTTTGTGATCCTAATTTCACCAGCTCCATATTGCCTTGGGAGAATCTTAAGCTGGCATATCTGTTATTTAAGTATAGGAGTAATTTGAAGTCCTGTGCATCAATCATACCTGATGGCTGCGAGATATGGGCGATGCCGGTGGAGTTCCAAGACCTGCATAAGATCAGGATACCGCTGGGCAGGTGTGAGGGCATAGACATGGCGATATTTGATGGACTAGTTGAGGTGTGTGTAGGTACTTTTATCTTGAAAGTTTGGCGTTCGAAAGAGGTAAACAATAAAACAATGTTTGGAATATAGTGATCATGCTTTATTGAAATATTGAGTCGCTTAAGTATCATTTTGATAGTCTGAGGTAGTGTTTGGTTTGAGTATTTTATAAAATTAAATCTTCCAATGAGAGTGAGCGCCGACGGCTGACCGAGGTTATAAATATAGGTAGTTCTTGATCAGCATTAGTTCGATGCAGTGCGGCGCACGCGCATGTCGTGTGCGCTGCCACAGTGCTCCCCCTCAAGCGAAGCGTACCGTTGGTTTGATGACACGGCCGGAGCGTGATGTTTTGATTACAGCTGAGTTTGCAGGAACTGGTGTTGCTGTGGCATCTACTTCAGACATTGTGAATGCTGGCTTCAAACGATCAATTGAAATTACTGATTCTCTTCCTGGTAATTGTAGTGTGAATGTTTTGCTATCTCTGCGTAGTACTGTATAGGGACCGTCGTATGGATGTTGTAGTGGTTTTTTCACAGCGTCAACTCGCACGAACACTTGTTTACATGTTTGTAAGTCTCGATGTACAAACACTGGACGATTGGTGTTATGCGACTGAGCAGGTACTGGACGTAGATTGCTGATTATCGATCTCAATTTTTCGACGTAGTTGTAATCCATGCTGTCTGCTTGTGACGTTACGAAGAAATCACCGGGTAGACGCAAATTTTGTCCATACGTTAGTTCGGCTGCGCTAACATCTGTGTCGGTTCTGATTGCAGTACGCAGTCCGAGCATTACGGTGGGTAATTCTTCAATCCAACTGTGGTTGCTGAGACGAGCAGTGATGGCGGTTTTCATGCAGCGATGCCAACGTTCTATCATGCCATTGCTTTGCGGATGATACGGTGTTGTTCTTAGCTTCTGGATCCCAAACAATCTGGTCAATGCAGTGAATAGGCGACTTTCGAACTGTCGGCCTTGATCGGTTGTCATTTTGACTGGACATCCGAATCTTGCAATCCATCCCTCATATATAGTTTTCGCAACGGTATCAGCGGTGATATCGCATACAGCGTATGCTTCAGGCCAGCGTGTAGCACGGTCGATCATTGTGATGACGTAACGATGACCGTTAGGTGACGTTTTCAAAGGTCCCACGATGTCTACGTGAACGTGTTCGAAACGTTGTGACTGTTCGAACGTAGATAAAGCACTTGATGTATGTCGTTGGATTTTTGACCGTTGACAAGCGATGCATGTTTGAACCCATGACTTGACGTCGGTGTTCATGGATGGCCAGAAATATCTTCGTTGCATAAGTTTCCTTGTTGTTCGAATACCAGGGTGGCTGAGTCCGTGGATTGCGTTGAAAGCTATAATACGGAACTCTTGAGGTAGGTATGGTCGAACTTCATCTGCTGAGGTTTCGCAATATATGTGCAGAGATGAACTAGGTAACACTATTTTCTTCAATTGGATATTCGATTGTTGCAACAATTTTTGCGTATCGGCATCCTTCGATTGTGCTTCAGCTAATTTGGTGTAATCGATCGGGCTGGGACAGCTAAGTGCGTCGACGCGCGATAACGCATCGGCGACAACATTGTCGCGCCCGCTTATGTGGCGTATATCTGTTGAGAATTCACTGATGAATAGAAGTTGTCTTCGGCGACGTTGAGTTTCAGAGCTTGATGAAATCTTTTGCATAGCGTAAGTAATAGGCTTATGGTCAGTGAAGATAATAAGTTCTCTGCCTTCAAATATCTTTCTGAAATGCTTGACTGCCAAGTAGATAGCTTGTAGTTCTCTGTCGAACGTTGAGTAACTTTGTTGAGCAGGTGTGAACTTCTTAGAAAAATAACCAAGAGGTTGCCATTTGCCATGTATTAGTTGCTGAAGAACTGCACCAGCGCATCGATCAGACGCATCACACATCAGTCCAAGTGGGACAGAGTAATGTGGGTGTGACAGGTAAGTTACCTCGGTAATACATTTCTTGCATTTTTCAAATGCTTGAGATGTATTTTCGTTCCACTGTACGCATGTTTTGTCGCGTTTCTTTGTGTTGGTCAGGTATGTATGTAATGGTGCTTGAATAGCGGCTGCGTTTGGAATGTTGTCTCTGTAAAAATTGAGCATTCCGAGGAATCTCCGTAGCTCTTCGATGGTTTTAGGTCGTGGATATTCACTTATTGCCTTGACTTTTGCTTCTGGTGGCTTAATACCTTCTGAGGAAACTTCATATCCAAGAAATGTTACTACTCTTTGGCCGAATACGCATTTGGAAGGATTGATAGTTATGCCGTATTCGTCAAGCCTTTGTAATACGACTCGTAGGTGCTGTCTGTGCGTTTCTTCATCTTCTGAAGTTAGTAACAAATCGTCTATAAATGGATACACGAAGTCTAGTCCTCGCAGCACTTCATGAATAAATCGCTGGAAGGTTTGACCAGCATTCTTCAAACCAGGGCACATTCTCGGGAATTCGTAAAGACCAAAAGGAGTAATAATTGCAGTTTTCTCCACATCTTCAGCGCGTACTGATAATTGCTGGTAAGCGCGGTTCAAATCAATAGTGGAGAATATTTGTTTGCCACTGAGCTGGTATGTGAAATCCTTAATCCTTGGAACTGGGTATCGGTCTGGTATTGTGACTGAGTTGAGACGTCTGTAATCTCCACAAACTCGTAGGTCTCCGTTTTTCTTCGGTACAATATGGAGTGGGCTAGACCAAGGGCTCTTGCTCGGTCTACACAATCCTTGGCTAATCATGTTCTCAAACTCTTTCTTCACTCGTTCATATAGATGCGGTTGAATGGGTCGTGCTCTTGAGTGTATGGGTGGGCCAGTTGTTTCAATAAAATGTTCCACTTTATGTTTCGGGTTCAATTTCATTGAAGACAGTCGAGTAGTTCCGGGAAATTCTGCTAGTATATCATGATATGTTTGCTGTAGATTGAAACTGCAGACAGTAGGCGTAGTTGTGTAGCGGCCAGGAGCTTTGGAGGTAAGTTTTGTAGTGTTGTCAATGAGTCTCTGGTTCCTTACGTCGACCAATAAATTATGGTAGCCAAGAAAATCAGCTCCAATTATTGGCTTCGTAACTGCAGCGATCACGAACTTCCACTTGAAAGGACGGCGAAGATTTAGGTTTAGCTCCAGTGTCTTCTCACCATATGTTGGAATAACTGTGTTGTTAGCGGCGTATAATTGATATGGTAGTGGTGTCGATCGTATTCCTTTTCTTCTCGGTATTACAGATATATTTGCACCTGTATCTACCAAAAAATTCATGGACGTAGTCTTGTCTGTGATAAATAGGCGGTAGGACTTCTTGTCGACGTTAGGCTCCGCCACTGCCAACGCCTCCCTTAGTTTTCCGTCGTGATGTCGTTGTTAAAATTACAAGGCGTAGTACAGCGTCTTGCATTTTTTCCAAAGCGGCGATGATAAAAACAATGTGTAGAAGGGGCAGGTGTTGTTGAGCGGGAACGAGATCGTGACGTTGAACGCGCTCGAAACGAGTTGCGCCCGTAGTGTCTCCGCGACGGCGAACGCGAGCGGACGTGGTAGTTGTTACGGTATGATGTCTTGAGCTCGGCGATCTCCATATGCAATTTTCTTATTTCTTCGACGAGACTTTGTATGCCTGCAGGTTGGTTTTGCGCATGTAAGCCTGTAGATACTGATGCCACAGACGCTGCTGATACCTCACTTGTCTGTTCTACCATCTTGTCTGCTAGCTTCGCCAATTCTTCGAGTGCTGTGTCCTTGCTTATAGTGTCACTTACTACAAGTACGGAGCGAACGTGTGCGGGTAATAGATTCATCCACATGATTCTGAGCGTATTGTCCGGTACCTTGTTATGAGCGAGATTGCGCATGCGGCGAAGTAATTGACTTGGTTTCTGATCCCCAAGTTCCATATCAGAGAGAAGCTTCTGCAGTTGCTTGCCATCAGACTCTTCATACACAGATATCAGACGATCCTTTATGATGCTATACTGACGATCGGGTGACGGGTCATACAGCAAGTCACATATTTGCTCGATATCTTCCTTCTGCAGCTGGGCGATGACCATTTGTGCTTTCTGTGCTTCACTTTTCTTGAGATCGCGGGTAGCGGCTTCGAAACTGATGAACCATAGTCTAGGTTTGTCGCGCCAGAAAGGTGGTACACGCAAGGAAAGCGAAATACCGGCGATTTGCTGGGACGACAACGTGACATCTTGATCGTTTGCAGAGCTTGCTCCTGCTGACTCCACTCCGGATTGTTCGGTGTTTTTGCTCGACATGGTTTTCTTGCAGTCGCCTCGTCTATTTTACTTTAGGTTGCCACGACGGGTATATCGGCGGTTACTCTTCGGGTGTATTGGCGGTTGCTCTTCGGGTATATCGGCGGTTGCTTTGTCGGGGTCACCACTTTGGCGTTCGAAAGAGGTAAACAATAAAACAATGTTTGGAATATAGTGATCATGCTTTATTGAAATATTGAGTCGCTTAAGTATCATTTTGATAGTCTGAGGTAGTGTTTGGTTTGAGTATTTTATAAAATTAAATCTTCCAATGAGAGTGAGCGCCGACGGCTGACCGAGGTTATAAATATAGGTAGTTCTTGATCAGCATTAGTTCGATGCAGTGCGGCGCACGCGCATGTCGTGTGCGCTGCCACAAAAGCTTCTCTTATACATACATAACATCACGCCTGTATTCCCCGAAGGGGTAGGCAGAGGTGCACATATAGTACACCCACATTTCGCCAGTTATGTTTTTAGGTCCCAATGTAGTAGGGGGCGAGCCTATTGCCATCAACCGGGCACAAATCCAGACTCCGTGCTGCTACTGAGAATTACCAAATGGAAAAACCCAGTAACACTTTGCCCGACCCGGGATTCGAACCCAGGACCTCGTGCTCAGCAGTCGCGCTTAGCAACCACTAGACCAACGAGGCAGTCAGCTTCTCTTATATAATAGCCTTAGTTGAATATGTAGTTATTGGACTTATAAATTTCATAATTAGTTGACGAACTTTGTGCGACTATCAATATGCTTTATATTATACTGCGAGAGCCCACAACCAGAATAATTTTGACCATAAAACGATGATGCATGATTTTGGTCGTAAACTCTTGTACTATTACTTTATAATTTATCACTTGGGTGCACTTGCACCAGGAAATACACAGATTGCTTTATTCATTATTAATTTTATTTGAAAATTCAAAACTCTTGGTTCTTTCATTTTCTGTGTCTGTAATCGACATAAATTCTAATCATACTACTGACGCAATTACCAATATAAATGATCAACTTCCAGAGTTCGCGAACAATCAGTGACGCGGAAATCGAAGCACAACCGCTCTGGGAGTACCCGTGCAAGAGCCGCGGGGTGCCCGTCAAACTGCTGGCCATCGACTTCACAGACCTCAAGTCTACGTACGCTCAGGACGGCGTCATTGATGTACCGTAAGTTTATTTTATATCCTATTAAACACTATTGAAAATGGGTACAACTTTGCAGGTATAGACCTTCCAGGAGGGACAATTTTTTTTTTTTGTAAATCTTTGCTCCATACTATGAATCCTATAACTGTCCCTAACAATTTCATGTAAGGGAAACGCACCCACGATACAGGAAATATGACATTCAGAAACGTTTAAGTACGTTCGGCATTGGTACCCTGGACGGTCAACCTCGCTTTCACCCTTGTTGACTGACCAATCTCTACACCACGGCGTGACCTATTCTATTTCGCTATTGGCTCATACTGATATGAAGAAGAAGAAGAACAAAATTCCATAATATGAAGTTTGGAGATCTTAAATGAAATTCAATCCCATCTTCAGACTTCCTGCCCTTATATGCATGTTCACAAACTTACTCGTCATGATAACATCATTCTATCACATTACATAGTATTACTGGCCTGTTATAGGCCGAATTTGATTTAAATCGGCGGCGTTACAGGAACTCGCATTGCAGGACATTTTCCATGGTGGAAGTGAGACACCGCTACGTGCAGTGTCACTACACAGTACAGCATCTCGCTTCCACAACGAAAAACGACCTTTAATGCAAGCTCCTAATAAGGCACCGGTAATTTATGTTTAGTGCAATAGATAATTATTTGTACATTATCTTTATTTTCAGAAAAACAGAAACAGATGATCAGTTTGTGAACGGTTTCGCGCTGTGGGCAGTGTGGAAGGTGGGCGGGCAAGTGAGCTCCGGCCTCGTCCAGACACCGGTGGTAGGAGACAGGGTTGACTGGGATCCTCATACTAGACAGGCCGTCAAGATTCTTGTGAGTATTCATTATTATTTGTAACTGTCCGAGTGGTATCCGGCCTTGAATTGACCACCCCCTTTCCTCCCGTGGCTGTCGTAAGAGGCGACTAAGGGAAAATCCAGAAGATGGGCAGCAGTGTCTTCTGTAACTTCATCACCAATAATGCGATCCTCGAACCGCTTCTCAAGCGTGGGGATTATGGCAAATCCCCTCTTACTTAAGGGGGGGGGGGGCTTTCTTCAACAGTGGACGTCTTCGGCTGATAATGATGATAATCGCAGTTTACCAGTGCATTAGACAGGAAAGTGTTAAACTAGCTTGTCCTTTTAATCTTAAAACGATCTTGTTTTCAAATCGTGTCATATTATAACGTAAATAGTAATATACCTTTGAAAGTTGAACAGAGTTTTAGGCAAATGTTAAATCCACAAATTATCAATGCTTTTTTATATTCCAGATTAGCGATAATCTAAAAACAATTTAAATAATGACGGATATATTATTACACAGATTTAGTATAGTCGTACATTACAATATACATAATATTATGTAATTATCGCGTTACGTACACGTTAATAATAAAGTCAATGACTGTAATCAATAAACAAACGACTAGTTTAAAAAAAGAATTCTATGTTTATAAAATAAAATAAATTTAAAATTAGAATTTTTAGCCAAATAAAAAAGATTTTGAATTGAAATGGCCAGAACTGCAGAACGGCAATTCCATAGATAAAAGACCTATTTAAGTAAAGCAAAATACCCCCACGAGTTTCTCATGATTACTACGTATTTACTTCCTTAAGATTAACGCAAGGGATTATAGGATTAGAACTATACTCCTCGGCTAATCCCGCGCATCACACAAGTGTAACCATAATCAATTAGTAATCTCATTTCCTAGTTTCATGTGATACCGTAATATTCCGTACTAATCCCTATGTTGCTTTTTTTGGTCTTCCTGCTATCATTTAATCAGCTAAGCTCCCCCAAAGGGGGAGATGAAACTTTATACCAAAACCAAGCTTTATATCTGAACTAGCTGCGCCCCGCGGCGTTACCCGCTACATTTTTTCGGGATAAAAGTAGCCTATGTGTTAATCCAGGGTGTTATCTATTTCCACATGAAATTTCATTAAGATCCATACAGTAGTTTTTACGTGAAAGAGTAAATCCTCCATACATCCAAACTTTCGCGTTTATAATATTAGTAGGGATAAACATACGCAAAGTTGTAATATTTTTGAAGAAAAATAAGAATAGTTTATTTGGTGAAATGATGGTGTTTACAGATAGAGTTTTTGTAAAAGTAATCTCACATATTTCGCTTACTATTTTCGACGTGCAAAAACAAAATATATACATTACAATTAAGCTAACAAACATACATGTGTATTAACTGAAACTATAACATATTACAATTATTGTAAAATTAACATAGCATTAAAGAAAGCACAATAGAGTGCGTGTATTAAATACCTGCATAATAACTTATTTCATTCTATCATGAAGACGAATTTCACTCCAAATTAATTTAGTGGCCACTGCTTATAAATTAATTTACTAAGCGAAAACAATACAATTTTATAACCTAATGCATAAAGCCTTATTCTCAAAGCTTCACACAACAGCACTTCGCATAATAATAACCTATATTCATTAATTACACTGGTAACCTAGCCTACTTAGTATTGCCACAAACCACTTCCCTGTTGCCATGTAATAAAATTGATTTATCATTATACATGTACGGCTGAATAGATTTATGTTCTTAGTTTCCTGTTGGCATAATAAAACTATTATTTACTTACAGAAAAAGTCATTCGACGCAAGTAGCTCGTTCAAGTGGTGTTACCAAGCGGTGTGTGACCTCCACAAGGGACAGTTCAATGTCGACATCGACTTAGTGCTTGAATAACGCGCTTATTGCACCTACCTACAAGCTACAAATACATGTATTTATTATATTTTATATTATACAAATGTCAATATGATTTGTGGTTTTATTTATCACCTATTTCTTATGAATTCATTAATGTTATTCAGATTCGTTTATTAAGACGGTTGGTATACATAAACTTTTTCTAAGTAAGGAGATTCCTACAGACGTTTAGAAATGAAACGGAACACCTCGGCAAACATACTTAGACCAAATCGGAGATGTTCTGCAAGAGGTTTAGAGGTTTGAGGAGTAACCTTAACCGACGAGCGTGTATGAGGAATTTGATACGAGGCAAGGCAAAAGAAGTATGCCAGGATCGTAGCAACTGGAAATCCGTTTTCTCTGCCTACCCCTCTGGAAAATAAGCGTGATTTTATGTATGTCATCATCATTATCATCCACAGCCTTCGATATCACACTGCTGGGTATAAGCCTCCTTTAAACAATGCCATCCGTCGCGGTCATGTGCCAATCTTGTGTATGGTATGGTATGGTGGCATGGTATATATTATATACCGATATATAATAATATATTTAAGTAAGTTTTTCGTTGGTAGATATAGAGTATTTTTCCAAGTTACGTTAATGATTCTAATGCCTTTATTAACATTCTAATTTCCTACCTATAGAAATTCAATATTATTATGACACAATATATTCAATTAACTTGGTATAAATCATTGATCGATTCATTGATTAATGCGCTTACAAAATGGTCAATGTCAGTGTTATTTGACGAACGTACAACAATATATTTCAAGATTGATTGACGTGTAGTATTTGAATGAAGACATTGTATTTTAACGGACCATTGAGCAGAAATGCTTAAATTAGTGTCAGTCTTTACAAAATTTGATTACAAAATCTAAATAAGAACGCATTTACTTGCATGATTTTTAAAGGTTTGCTTTTTTATTTTCTTTATTTATTAAAGACTTTATACATGTCTTTTTACAAAAAACTACACGAATTATTATTGAGTGTTAGGTCATATAGCATAAGAGCCCGCTCCGATTTTATTATTGGAGTGGAGGTCTAACTTCATACCTTTACCCTAATAAACTTTGAATGTCAACTATGACCTATATGTACGTAATATATTTATGTAGCTATGTGACTATGACCTATGTGAATTTCGCGGAGTAATCACGCCCACGATGTTAAACGTAGACACTGCTTTCATTTTAATGCAGGGGTGTCTTAACCATTATTGAGCGTCGGGGTGCAAAAATCAGACCGGCAACACCTTACCACCAAAAAAATAAACTAGCACCCCGCTTACGGACAACCCTGTTTAAATGCATCGGAACTGCCAACCTACTGCCATGTTACCGAAAAACATTAAAACTACACACTACTAACTGTAGCCCACGAATGAATACGCAGAAACCATTATCTATTCTATAATTGTTTATTAGTAAATATTAATATTAAAAATATTGTAGGTAAAGGTTTTCATAATGGCTGTAGTAAATAGGTGTACATATCAAGCACAGTAGGTAGGTACCTACAGTGTAGGAGTGATTTATGTTTCATTTACATGCACCGCGTGGGGTTAGCATGGATGAAATTTAATACTTACTATGACAGGGTGAATTAAAGTACCTGCACTTTTGATTAAAGTGGTAACTTACGATCGTAATGTTAATTGAATAGATGACAAATTGCACGGCTACGCTTGCAGAATTGGATGTGACTGCATGATATATTCTGCGTATAAATCGATTGGTTTTGTTTATAGACTTGTATGAGATTAGAACATCGATGTCACTATGTATCTGTCTATTTTATTTTACTGTTGTTTAGGTAGGTAGGTACTACGAGCCTAAGGGGTGGGTAAGGGTTGATTTTTAATCTACGCAGCCTATATTTTAAGATATTTTTTTTGTTGAATTGAAAAATATTTCCTGTATATACACTCAAAACTGTTACATATCTTAGGTAACCTTTCTCATCATAACGCAGCACACGGCGCGGCGGCGTTAAGGCCCACTAATATGACGTGTGAATTGGAGATTTACTAAGGTTCAATAGATAGGTCATCTGAGACCGTTCTGTATCAACCAGGAGATACATATTTGCTTATGTAATATCTTCAGCGCCTATATTTATAATAAATGGGTACGTACAATCCATAAGCTGTAGGTAACTTGCAACTTTATACTACCCGTGAGGTAGGTAGCTAGCTACCGCTTTTTGTGTGGTTTCACGCAACTCTAATTACTTAGGCACTAATCCAACTCGAACGATTAATTAAATATTAATGGCTTATTAGAAAATCAGCGTACACATATTGAGGTGCCTGCCATTAAGCCTGACATGCGTCTCTGCAATACCAAATCAACGTTTCCTTGCCAGTAAAAAATATACCAACTGTTTTTGAGTATATAACTTGGAACTGTTTTTGATTGACATTCCTAGGTCGTATTCGTAAAAGTATTTAATAATAAATCAAGGTCTAACAAAAAAGAATATCCAAAATAATTTGCAATACAAGTTGAAGGGTGCGAAAACAAATAGGAATGTACATATATCTCATGTTTATATTTAAATAAACTAAAACAGCAGTAAATCATTCCACAATGTCCCAACACAATCAACACGCCACATCCATACAGAACATTCAACATCACTTAATTAACCATCTAAATTCAGCCGCCAGCACTAGAAGCCTACTCATGATTACCCAATAAACATAGAAGGAATAATTTCCAACAGATATCGCCGTTGTTTATACGTCCTCCTATATGGTAATGCCAGTCAGCTATGCCTCAATCCTAAGAAGTTGTTTGTGGCATAAATCTACGAGTAATGGTCTATTAGGCGAATTTAGCAGCCCATTGTTAGTTTTGATGAAAATGAATGTACACCCTAGTGCCATTAGTCAGGGGATTCGCAAACATGGCAGAAAGCGCATTGGACCAGTCATTAAAGTCGTGTTTTTGTCACGGTTAATATGTAGTTAGTCGTACTTAGTTAGGGCGAAGACACAATGGTTTTCGTATCATTGATTTTGTGAGAATATCGGTGCTGTACCTAGATTTTCTGTCACTCTTTCTTACGCTTTACAGCGGTATAATAACTGCAGGTTTCTGCGACTGCTACTGCATCGAAGCAACGGATGGTAGAAAGATAAGAGGAGGGGTTGGAAGACTGCAGATTATATTCAAAACCACATGTATGGCTTTTATAGTTTAAATGTTTTGTCTTCCGAAAGGCGGCTCAATCGCAGATAATAGATGTTTAAAAGTACCGTGTGTGCCTTAGCCCTAAGGCGGATTACAACGGGAGTCATGAACATAAGAAGGTTTATTACTTTTAAGGATTATGTGCTGCAAGCCTTATGTGTTCTAGGAAGGAGGATGTGGAGACGTGACGGTTGTTAGTAAACTTTTACCTGATTAACATAGTAGATACCTAATTGGTTTTCTGCACTAGGGCTTGATTCTACACGATCAACGTTCGAACATTTATCGGTAACCAATGGGGAACCCGATTAGACAGATACCAGGAATATCTGCATACAAAGCTGATGAATTGTTAAAAGCATTAATGTTGGCCACTAATCCCACAGAACATGGTAGGTGCAGTACTTTGTCACTTAATTATAATGACAGGAACTTTTGACCCCCACTCAATATCCATGAGAAGTCACAGGGTGATTTGTTCGCAGTCCGAACTACAGGCAGCATAATTTACTTTATAGTTAACCCATTAATAAACTTCTACATAACATTTATAACTGTAATGTCTTAAATGTCATGTAAGGTTTCTAATATTATAGCTTTTCGTATTAACAAGCGTCTGTCTGTAATGTCAAAGTTAATTCGCTTTACATTCCGATATTCGTGCCATAATGCTGGTATTGTTAGGGACACAATGAAGCAAATTTGACGCCGGTGGGTGGACAAGCTCTAACACCTAAATGGCTTGGCTATTAGCCGCGCGGCTCCTGGTGCAATAAAGTCTAATGACGAACTAAAAGATACGCTTAGGTACGCGAGATAGGCTTGCTAGTGTCAGCCCTTACATCTTCGGTTGGACAAACAGCATCCAGTAAAAAGGTTTCCGCGAACTGAATAACAACGTTTCCATAATCAACAGAGACTTAGAACAAGCGACCAAACGCGGCCTGTCCACGTTGAGACGCTAATAGTCGCAATTTGTCATGTAATAGGTACGACATTGTTAGTTTTTCCGGTACTCCATATGCGGGTTGAGTCGGAGGCGAGGCGTTAAGGATCGTACGGTATAATGCGACAGCGGCGCGTGAGTTGTGCTGAATAATGCAGCTGTGCGCGTGATCACTGGCAGAATGCCGATGTGGTCGCGACGGGCTGCGCATACAATACGTCCGCTCCACGCGTACAACGCGCAGTACTCAACGAGAACTATATACTTAATGGAGCCTTAATGCTGCCTCTGTACAATGGGAAAGTGCTTATTCAATTGTCTTTTTTCTTGTAAAACCGCGTTGCTTCCACGGATGATCGATCGTCGCGCCGCGGGGAGTCTGCGTAGAGCGGATGCTAAAAAACTGTTCGCCGTAAGTGCGTTCGTCGATATTTCACGGCTCATTTACTGTCATCTCATTTGTACTTTTTAACAGGCAATGTGTTATAAATTGTGTGTTTTCGATAATCATATTAATAAACGCCAAATTATGCAGCATCGAACTCACTTCATGTATGTTTTATGTAGGTACCCACTTATGGTATATTTTATTTTACCAAAGGTCTACAAATATACATACACACATACAACATGGTAAGATTTCTGCTCAGTCAATGCTGTTATGTAGGTAGGTACTTATAAATGATGTCTGGATATCGGAAGTCTGGACGTTTGTTTCTGCAACCGTCACATTCAATGGATTTAGAAAGGCACAGAAATGTTGGTCTGCGGAATAACAAAATAGACTGGCAGGCTCAACTGTAAACGAGTGTCTCAGACATCACAATAGATTTATGTCCCGAGCATAGAGTACATACGTAAGCTAAGTTGAAACAACAATAAGAGGTGAAACAACTGAACGATCAGTCATACAGCGCAACAGCAACCGATTGCAATCAATCCCCGCGAAATATCGCAATAAATCTAATCGCGTTCAGATTTCAGTTTCTCAATAGTAGAGCGCCACGACACAATACCATGTGACGTGTTCAGCCATGTTCCGATTAACCTTTGCCGCCGCCGCAGGCGCATCGACCTTATTCCATTTATGAGATTATAAATTGAATATCTGCCTTGCCCACGGTACCATGTGTTGTATCGCCGTTAAATATCGCCATGGTTTTGTAATACCACGGTAATACGCTATTAAGTACTCAACTTATGCAGAAATCGTGACAGTTATACTTGAACCATTATGCCGATATGTCGGCCAAATGATAATGTTTACCAAATTAAGTCTTTTAGAAATGCTTTGTCATAATCTTCGATGCAAATATGGATATCGTATAAGAAATGGAAACTAAATTCACGATTTATTCATGATTTCATTTACAGGCGTGCTTTAGGCGCGCCTGCGCACACGAGCAGATTAAATACTTTCATTTAAATCGTGACACATAATCAGGATCGGTAAATCCGGCTGCAATTTAAATATCCCACATTACCGATTTTATCGAATGAAATAAAATGCGACGATCGATAACACCGGGGACATGAGTCTATAAACTTTAAACAAACATTTCTTAATTAATATTAAACAAACAAAAGAGAATTAATCGTTTAATAAAACTGTTGGATATTTATTGGTTTTGTAATAATTATAATTGATACTGTCAGTATATATAATTCGAGTTTATCCGTTCTGTATTTATGTTGCGACAGAGGCGTTTGACTAATCGATATACGGTTTGAAAACTCCTTCGACATAAAACTGTTGATTATATCGATTTAAAATAAAGTACAATTATCGATTATCAGTATTGACACTGTAAATTTACTAGCACCTTTAAACCTTCACTATACTTATATAAAACAGTTACCTTTGTGTGTCTTTGCGTTATTATAGAAACTTAGAAGGTACAAGCTGGATTTCGGTACTTCACCTTGGAGGTTGTACCTAAGTACATATTGAATCCACAATTGCGGCCGTGGGCTACTTTCTAAGAATACATAAGAGGCGTATCTACCGATATCTGTGTGCCGATAGTGTATGGGAACATCCATTATAGTATAATAACTATGTATTGACGACCTGATTAGCGCAGTGGCTAAGCGATTGGACTGCTGCGTTGAGGGTTGCGGGTCCGATTCCCGCACGGGGCAAAACTTTGTGCGAACCACAGATGTTTGGCCTGAGTCTGGGCGTAAGTGTATGTGATATTTCGTGTTTGTGAAACGCACCCACGACACAGGAGAAATTCCTAGTGTGGGGCGACGTTTTTTTAAAAATATATATATATATATATAATACGTAATTAGCTTCTAGACACAACTGACAGTTTTCTTTCTCCATAATCCATAGAAATTGCGTAAAGAATTATAGTGACATATTAATTTGTTTATGCAATATCTTGTGGCTAATTACAAGTAATTGCAACAAATAACTCGAGCATAGCCGCGGGTAAACACATGTAGATAAAAACGTAAAACAAAATGAAGCTGTAAACAAATATTGAGTTCCAACAATTTATTGCTTTGTTATAATTGAAATACAATGGTTAATGTTTAGTGTTGGTTAACTAAAGGTCAGAGGAATCGATTAATAACCGTATTTAGTTGTAACAGATAACATCGTTGTAAAATCATGAGTGTGAGGAACAGCGGCTGTACTTTGTAAGTTTAGAACTTTAATTAGTACCTATATAGGAATATATGAGGCGAGTGTTAGTGGAGTATCGGAAAGGGGAAGACCTAGGCGAACATACCTAGACCAAATCGGAGATGTTCTGCAAAAAGGGCAAGTGAGAAGCAAAAGAAGTATGCCAGGATCGTAGCAAATGGAAATCTGTGGTCTCTGCCTACCCCTCAGGGAAACAGGCGTGATTTTATGTATGTATGTATAGGTAAGTATTTACTTTTTTTTAATGAATCTAGTATTAAATAAAATTCCAACAGATTTTTAATCATCAAAATGAAGGATGACTTTATATGGATACTGAGTGAAACATAACATCACGCCTGTATTCCCCGAAGAGGTCAGCAGAGGTGGGTAGCACACCCATATTTCGGTTATGTTTTAAGTCCCAATGTACTTAGAGAATTCATTATCTAAAGGAAAAACCCAGTAACACTTTGGCTGACCCGGGATTCGAACCCAGGACGTCGTGCTTAGCTGTCACTCTTAGCGACCACTACACATACAAGGCAAACAGTAATATTATTAATTTTAATGAAAAAAGCTTGTCAGTGGTCATGCTGTGGGTCCAATGAAGGGCGAAACGATCGTCCCTTGTTGACTTCTGAAAAGAGAAACGTCTCCACCTACCCGTTTAGGGTTACCAGGCGTATATATATTTGTATATAGGTAGGTAAGTATATTTCCCAAAAGGTATCCATTAATAATATTTAATGTACCTAATTTATAAGTAGTTATAATTGTGTATAGTTTATCTGCAAATCAAACCAACTATTAAAATATTTGTGCCAATAACTTCCTTCGATCATGTAATTTCGATGATAATTGGGTATATTTAACATTTAATTTATGTAGAACGTAAATCAGGTGTCTGATCGTTATTAATATTTCATGATTATCTGATGCTATCGAAATCGCTAAATAGAAACATTGATGAACATAGAAACTCATAGGTCTTCTTGTAGTCATGGTTTTTGCTTCTTCTTCTTATGTATATATCATACGTATGGTTGATGAACAACCTGGTGTTAGAGTTTAAACCGCCTGTATGCCTCTGACATGGCTTTACACACCGTTGATATATCTCTCAGGTGTGCCGGTTTCCTCAAGATGTTTTCCTTTACCGATAGTTTTTTGCTGAATGAATGCCTTTACTATTAGAAAAATTCGTACTAATATAATTAACAATATATGGTTTTTCTTTTCTTTTAGTGCACTCTAGAGATACAGAAACCAAATTTTACAAGCTTTTATTACTTGTATAAGGAGTATCCTGTATACTGGGAAAAGAAATGACCACATTTATGCCGATATGGTAATTCTTTCTGCATAAGAAAAGACAGCTCTATTACAATTTACAAAACACATTTCGAAATCACACTGCTACTGAGCGAATCGGAATTTACTATCACTCATAGAAATACAAAACATGAAAATGGAAGCAATATCCTAACAATTTAGTTGTTAGCAACCGGTATTTAGGTTGTGCATTACAGTATCAATCATACATAAACGATGCTATTAATATAATGCAATAGTTATGTACATGAGTATCGAGCTTGTAGAATGTGTCCGTGGGATGGGCTTGAGAACTGAGTCGGTTATAATTTGCACTATAAGGGTTTGGGCAGATGCGTGTTACTGTGTTTGGGATTATCTCCTAGATTAATAGGATATCAGGAGACCCCGGACTGTCTGCTATCTCCTCTAGGATATTAGGACACCCCGGACTGCCTCATTGGTCTCGTGATTGCTGAGCATGAGCTCCTGGCTTCGAATCTCGGGTCAGGCAAAGTGTTACTGGGTTTTTCATTTGGTAATTCTCAGTAGCAGCACGGAGTCTGGGTTTGTATTCGGATAATGGTAATAGGCTCGCCCGCTATTACATTGAGACCTTTAACAACGTGGGTCCATACTTAATCCATTTGTCTGTAACTGTTTGCTGTAACACCATTTCTTTGGGAGTTTAGTATGGGCTAGATACGCCATTTTTTTACGGTCACAGAGAAACGTTCGTTAAAATGTTACAATCTTCTTCTTCTGCGTGTGGGCATGAGCCAATTGCCACATGAAAATAGGTCACGCCGTGGTGTAGAGATTGGTCTGTCAACAAGGGTGGTAGCGAGGTTGACCGTCCAGGGTGTGCTGGACGTACTTCATTATCATCACACGTGGAGGCTCTCTACTTACACTCTGCTTACTTTTACTTACTTATGTTACAAGTCACGCACATCTACAGGTTTCTATGTATTTTTAAAACATGTACAACCTCACCAGCATACATGTTTTTAGAATCAGTGGTTGAGGAAGCCGATAACGTCCAGTTATCTTATCCTTTTCCATGTTTATTAGCATTGGCGTAGATAGAAGTTGTATAGCTAAATATGCACTGAGTGACGAGTTCTGTTCATGTTTAATCATGATTGTATTTGTGATGCGAACGTTTTTATAAAGGTTGCAGGTACAGTGCATGGAGATGGTAACCCTCTTACTTATAAACGCAGCATTTCTTAGCCAAAATGTGTTTTAAGTTAATTACTTGTTAAGTTTTGGACATCTCTATTCTCAATATTGATACGATAGTGACAGGTATAATTTAATCAATTGGTCAAGTGACTGCTGGTCTTGTGGTTGCTAAGCGCGACTGCTGAGCACGAGGTCCTGGATTCGAATCCCGGGTCGGGCAGTGTTACTGGGTTTTTCCATTAGGTAATTCTCAGTAGCTGCACGGTGGTTGGATTTGTGACCGGTTGATGGTAATAGGCTCGCCCCTATTACATTGGGACCTAACTAACATAACTGGAGAAATGTGGGTGTACTATAGGTGCACCTCTGTCTACCCCTTCGGGGAATACAGGCGTGATGGTATGTTATGTTCAAGTGTCAATTTTTATTAGTAAGGGGATTGATTAGAGACTGCTATTAGACTTTTTTCTTAAGTGTGTTTAGATTTTTTTTTATCTTTTGACATCCTTTTTCTATGATATGCGAAATGACAGTGAAAGGTATAACTCAAAGAGTGTTATTAATGACTTATTTGAAAGCTATAAGTAGATCTACAGGAGAGCAATTAAATAGCAAAGACAATGTTAAATCGGTACAGCAACCCAAATATATTCGTGTCATCTAACTGATATATAAATAGTAATCTTATTCCAGAATAACAAAGTTTAATCAGATTAATCGAGAAATGTATATAATCAATACACTGTGACTAAACCCTTATAATAATATCTAAGCGCCAACCTTGGCTATCTAATGCAATAATTAGTGTATATATAAGACGATATTTGTGCAAATGCTATTTTGAATCGGTAAATTGTTAAGTTCATTGATATATTTGTGGGAAAGATACCTAACTGATATTTGCATTTAGTTGCATCATTAGTCTTATTAGTAAACCTATAACACGAGGTCCTGGGTTTGTTTTGTATGTTGGATTTGTGCCCGACAAATAACAATGAACTTGGCAAGTCCATCCACCGTTTGCCCGCAACTCTGACGATATCATGTCCACTTGGGTAGAGCCTTTGTTCATCAGTGGATGTCTTCCGGCAAATGATGATGATGCCAAATGCCAATAGGTCCTGCCATATCTTGCTACTAGGCTCTCAGCATCATAAGCGGAATACGGTCATATGAAATAGCTCCGATAACCACAGAATAATATCTAAATGGAGTAACAGCATTAATTCGAAATCCAAATGCGCAGATTTAAATAAACGTCTGTCATTTGTCGACTACTGTCACGTGACTTCAAGGTACGCAGCGTGTTTCTAAATGGGCACTGTATTTCTAAACATGTCTGCACTCTGCAGATATCGTTCGTGCAATTTCCCAGCATATTTATCATTTGATTTGCTCCTTAGTGTTTGCCTTACACTTCGGGTCAGTAGTAAAGGTTGAAGATATCGTATTTGTATTTTATATTTGACTTAGATTACGTAGCGCACTGTAAATGTGCACGTTTATTTATACCTTTTAAGGTACAGTGGAGATATTCCGATATATATTCAGTTACATACAATTTCGTGTAGTTTTATAGATAATTATATAATCGTCCTCTCAATCAGGTCTTAAACATAGCTTCATTTTCTTGTATGACACCAACATTGACACATGTGCATGGAAACTATGACAGCTTTTGTTATGTACAGCGCCCATACTAATTTGCCCATTCTCCTTTATTGTTGATGCTAATGTGTGTGTGTTATATTAGGAGCCACATTCTACTGTTGAAATTGAAACTTACTAGTTTCAACAGTTTATACAGTACTCGTAATAAGCGATCGAACGCATAAATAAAACATAGCAGTCCTTCATGCTACTCATTAATTGAATATGCCCCAATAAATATAATTGTGTCATTATTCTAAACGGGCCATCTTGTTAATACCCACTATATAGTCACTGGTCGCACCTCTAGCCTGTGTTGCCAGCATCATTAGCATGAAATTTACTGTCCAATATCAATATTTCAATGCGATTAGAGTTGTGCTATAAATACTCTTGCTGAAAGGTCAGTAAGTATTTATTGCAGTGCAATGGAACGCAAGCGCAACTATGAAGTGATAATATTAAATTAGTTTGATAGAGAGTTACCACTGAGACCGACTACGTAAACATATGTTAGCGGTGTAATGATCTGCTAGGGTACCATTAGGGAAGTATGGTTCGTCGTTCCCATGGTTGAGTATTATAATACTAAGGCTACGACAACCTTGTTTCTTGAGAACTATGTAGAATTAAGTACTTAACATAAAACACGCCTGTACCCGCCGAAATGGTTGGCTGAGGTGTGTAGTGTAGTGTGTGTATTTTAAAACTATTATAACACGAACAATAACATAAATCCAAGATATAAGCATTGTATGAAAGTACCTAAATGTATAATACACTATCGATATCGTATAATTTGACGTCACAGTACACGTGACAGCTAGCGTTGCGTTTAAACTATACTATACTTTATGACTCCCGCTCATTTATGGCACTTTTCAATAATATTATTTTTAAAAGAATATCGAAATTATATTAAAAAATATCGACAGGGGTATAATAAAGCAAGAAAGACTATTAAAAAATATATGGCTCATAAATGAATTATCCAACACTAAAGTAATTTTTCAATTCGAACCAGTAGTTCCTGAGATCAAGCACACAAACAAACTCTTTAGATTTATAATATTAAGTACCTTTAGATAATGCAACGATAGTAGGTACATAACAGTGATAGATTCACTAGTAAAATTCCTAATTGCAAGGTTGTAATACGAGCATTACAATTTGTTATTAAGAATTTAATGTGTAATTTAGAGCCGCGTCAAGATAAAATGAAAAGAGCATAAATATATTATAGTGTCTACCAAAGCTAGTCATAAATTATTTACAGCGACACCTCTATGTCTTATTTATACCCCTCTATTTTCAATAGCCATAAACAATTCTATTTCTAATATTTCTCTACTTTAACAGTATTCTATTTTCGCTCCTACAAAAATAGTTTGAATATCGAACGTTACTACAATATATTCCTTGGTGTGACCAGTTTAAACAAGTTATATTTAACAGTATTAATACTCTGGCAACATGTAAGGTGATTCCTGTGTCAGGGCTAAAGTATGACCAGGGCCCTGTTTAATAAAGCTGACAATGCGACATATATGTCAAAAAATGACAAAATTGTAGAATTGTCAGGCTTATGCTGTTTAATAAAAGTGACAAATATGTCAAAAATCGACAGGTGAAATCTTGACATATTTGTCATTTATAAATGCGTTTAAAAAACTCGACATATGTCAAAAAACCACGGTCAAAATATTTCTGACAATATCATTGATTTCGCGACAGAGGATAACGCTCCTGTCAGAATTGTCAGACAATTCTACAAATATGTCAATATGTCAATTTTCTGTTTAATAAAGCAGATTTGACAAGTTTTCCACGACAAATTGTCACCTGTCACCTGTCGCTCAAAAAGTTTTATTAAACAGAAAAATGTTGGATTGTCGCGACAATCTGACATATTTGTGAATTTTCCACCATGACAATTTTGTTGCCTGTAAGTTTTATTGAACAGAAAAATTGTCGAATTGTCAGCTTTATTAAACAGGGCCCAGATCAGGCGATTAGTCCCCTTACCATGAACTTTTAAAGCAGGATAATTTACTTTGTGGAAGCGAGACGCCGCGCCGCCTTCCAATCAAGTAGCGGCGTCTCGCTTGCACATCGTAAACTATCTTAAGAGTAAGGGGTCTGTTGCCACTGCACGATAAATAAATAATCATTCACCCTCCAAATGGAGTCTAACAAATTATTATGGGAGTATATTAAGGTGCACCTTACAAAATTGGTTTGAATGGCTGAGTTGAAAAGATGTATATAAAATGCCTTATCATTACCGAGGTGTTTTATGTGAGGAGATTTTTAAGATAACTATGTATGGTCGTAAGTAGTTACACCAGTCAGCTGCGATAAAAGTGTAATGTAAGCAATTTACCCGTGTTTACCTTTCCCGCGCAAGCCTGTTGATGAGGGTGATTTAATGTTGCCCAGTTGGTAGCCTTTCACTATATTGTGTAATTTTATAACATGAAGATTGCGTTCATATTATTATGAGAATGTTTTTATCTTTTATAAGGAATAATTTTTGTATTTGTTTGTTGGTATTCTTCGTTTTGTCCTTTGACTGATTAGAAGTCATTATCAGCCGGATCACGTCCAGTGGTGAACAAAGGCCTCCCCGTAAAGTAGGACGGGGGATGCCATAATCCTCATGTTTGGCAACAGGCTTGGGGATCGCAGTATTGGTGGTGAAGTTACAGAAGACGCTGCTGCCCATCTTCTGGTTTGCCCCTAAGCCGCCTCTTACGACACCCACGGGAGGAAATGGACAGGTCAATTGTAGGCCGGATACCAGTCGTCATAATGCATGATTAGTAAATTTTTTAAACTGCATCATCATCATCATCAGCCGAAAGACGTCCACTGTTGAACAAAGGCTTCCCCTTTAGAACGCCACAATGAACGACAGCTTACCCTAATATTGTTCTAAAATTGTACAGTCAGGGAGACATCCATTGTCATTCAAAAAATAACAGCTTTATTAATACCAACAGTTATAAAGAAATCATAATTCCGCTGCTCGTAATTCTAGTAAGCAATAAAATGGTCATGTTAGCAGCTTACAGCTACCGTCCAAACATAAATTTTGTTAAGTGATAACTTGCCGAGATCAGTGTCCTCGAGACTCGGCAAATCACTATGTTTTATACTGCGCATAACTAGGAAAGGAATACGTCCCGGTTAAATTACAAGACGTACGCAAATGAATAACTTGTCACTGAGGAACATATTATATGTGTTGAGATTCTAACGGCGACAAGTTTGCGTTCTGTTATTACTTAGAACATTTAAAATACTGGGAAAGGCTTGACGGCACAACGGTGCGGCCGCCGATAAACAAGCTCTGGATAAGCAGGTGTTCTGTCGCTGAGCAGTAATTCGCAGATGACGGTAATATAGTGGGGAAGGCGTACCCACTATCTGCCTATAATACACAATGTGATAATCTTAGGAACTTTATCAGGAATAGGCGTTTGGTGCCTTATTTTCGTACATACAATCGCGTGTTACCAAAGGGTTAGTTTTATTGCAGATGAAAGCTTCTGATTTAAAAAAATATTTCGTATTATCTATATATATAAAATTTTCGTGTCACAGTTTTCGTTCCCATACTCCTCCGAAACGGCTAGACCGATTCTCATGAAATTTTGTGAGCGTATTGAGTAGGTCTGAAAATCGGCCAACATCTATTTTTCATACCCCGGGTCAGCTAGTAATTCTATAGACTTATCCACCTACGTGTCAAATCCATGTCATATAGGAGGCGAGTGTATGGCTTTATAGGGGCAACTTAGGACTTACATCTTACAATACAGTATTCTGACAAAGAAAGGGAATTGCATTAATAATCCTTTCCTTCACGGACCTAGAAGGAAAGAAAGAAGTCAGACGGTTCCGTCAAAAAAACTAAACAGTAATAGGTGTAATTATTATTAAAAACATGTACAGACAATTGCCGTGCGGGCGGTGAATTGCAAATTTGCAGCTAGATAAACATCAATGGCTACCTATACTCAAACTATTAGCTGTAAAATTATTCTTAGAGCAAGCAACTGGTAAAGACTAATTACAGAAATAATGTGTGGTTGCCGACTCGATGGAGAGAATCGTAAAACGCAGCGATGAAAGGTGTTTAAAAGAAAAAGCAAATAATAATATGTTACAGATACATGGGAATGAGAAAACAATTTCATTGAAATATGGTTTTAATTTTTTATATAGAACATTTGTATGGTATAATTATTCGGTCAAAACGAATAGCGAGGAAATTGAAAGTTGATGTAAACATCATCATTTCTGTAATTAAGTAACCTGCTGATGGGAATACAAGTTGTTAACGAAGCTAGCTGCCCAACTGGCTATAGAGGTAATTTGCGAAAAGAAAGTTGAGTCTAATATTATATTTTTTCGGGGTGCAAGTAAAGAGTCCTTGAGTGATGGTACTCAAGTACCCCCTGGATGGTTAACCTTGCCACCATCCTTGTGGACTGACCAAGCTCTACACAACGGCATGAACCTGTGACCCTGTGGCTATTGGCTGATGCCGATACGAAAAAGAAAGAATAAGTCTAACATTGTTCCAATTGCAAATTAATCTGCCTGTTTATTAATCTCCTGACCGAATTTTGGTCACGGCGGCCAATCACGACTGACAGGAGCCAACGCAATAGATAAACTTAATTGATCGATCAGCGCACCCTGGGCTGTTTACTCGCTAATGTTTTTGCCAAGGCCCGACCCAGCATAGCTCTTAGCGACACGATAGACGAAGTGGGTCAACATTTATATATTTATTATCTACCTCTGAGAAGAAACATCAAATCGCTTGTATCCCCTGAAGGGATAGGTAGAGGTGTAAGCATACCAGTCAGGAATGTTTATAAGTCCTAATGGACTAAAGAGCGAGCCTATTGCCATTTATCAGGCACAAATCCAGACTGTGCTGCTACCGCGAATCATCTAATGGAAAACTTAAAAACACTTTGTTGACTTGGTAATCAAACCTAGGTGCTTACGCCCTGCAGTCTCACCTTGCGACCACTAGACTAAACAACGTCCCCACCAAGAAATACCTCAACATATCACATGATATCTGATCAACATATATAAATAACCGACAGATTTGTTCAACGGATATCGGACTCGCTAGGTTTACGTTCACACTAACTCTGTGAAACTAATGATTAATGTCTATATTCTTATCGATTTCTACTTTCAACTTGAAGTAAGCAGAACACTATCGCATTAGTCACGTCAAGGATCGCAATAGTAATATTTTGTGATAGAATCAACAACATAATCAGTTGCGGTGGACATTGCATGTTTATATCCATGGGGCCGTGTTCGTTAGGCTTAGCCAGTACATCTGAGAGTTCGCTTATATTCCCTAGCATTCAAGGTTTGGTTACATACCAATATCTTTGTAAAACATTTGAGTGGTTGTCTCGTTCGCCAGTGTTTTGTCTTGAAAGTTCGCTAGGAGTTTACGAAAAGCTTACGGTTTTAAGCTTAAAGTCAGACTTGATATAATTTTCTGTTTTATTTATAGTCATTATATCAACTATTTCAACTGGTCATCGCTGGAGAAAAACCTTAATATCAGTCCCGCATTAAGATTGCAGGACGATCTCCTTCTATCTATCTATCCTTAGTAATATGACGAATGAGAAAGTAACTTTGTCTCTTTGTTTGTCTGCCCCTCAGTCTGTTGTTAACGTTTAAACCACTAAAATATTTTTGGTTAAATTATTATATTTATCAGTACCCTACTTTTACACAGTAAGTTAAATACACTTTTACAAGGACGCGTACAAACTACAGCCTGCAGTATTTAATAACGTTACATGTTGAAGTCTCTCTGCAACTACCTAGGTAGAGTTTCGTGCCTTCGCGAAAATCAATAATAATAAATTATATATTTGTGATTCCTTGAAAGCCGTACCTAATACGATGTTTACGATAATAGGCATATTGATTGGAAGATTGCATCAGCTATTTATCTTTCTAAAATAGGTTACGTTGTTGATTGTACGCGATGGGCAGAACCCGTTTATTAACATAGTGTTGTTGTGTATAAAGATAATAAAGTAATAAATAATTGGCATGGTTGTCATTCTCAAAGGGATGTATCATGTAGGCACCGATCTGCTATAATTATACACATCACATAACATCCTGTATTCTCCGAAGGGGTAGGCAGAGGTGCACATATAGTACACCCACATTTCACCAGTTATGTTTTAGGTCCCAATGTAATAGGGGGCGAGCCTATTGCCATCAACCGGGCACAAATCCAGACTCCGTGCTGCTACTGAGAATTACCTAATGGAAAAACCACGTAACACTTTGCCCGACCCGGGATTCGAACCCAGGACCTCGTGCTCAGCAATCGCGCTTAGCAACCGCTAGACCAACGAGGCAGCATAATTATAGCAGTATATTTTCATAATTATGGTAAAAGTTTTCATAGTAATATTAGCGCGTGGTTCTGTAAGTTTTTACTAGTTACTTTACCTACCATGAGCCTAACATCAACCTGTTAGTGCTACATGAACTAAACTGAGTCGTAATTTCGGACTGCGCATCATAAAAACGAAATATAGGTGAAATTGTTTTGATGCGACCCATTGTAGGTTCTAAACTAAATTAATGAATTGCATGGAAAAGAAACAGTGACCTAAAGGTGATGGTGGGCTTACGAGGGTTTGATGTAAAACTTTAAGACATTAACTAATTTGATGAGAGAACTCATGTTATCGGTTAGATAATTATCCACTAATTTTTAAAGGGGCAATCAAGTCATGAGGCAAATATTGTAACGAAATAGCAAGTTGTCATTCATTGTAGCGGTCTAAGGGGGAGGCCTTTGTTCAACAGTGGACGTCTTCCGGCTGATAATGATGATGATGATGATGAAGAAGGGTACGCAATTGGCTTGTTCAGAAAAGAGTATCTTTGCTTTATATGCTTTAAATATAAAGACTCAATTCCACCATTCACTGTAATAAAAGATCTCAAATTTCCATCTCAAACTATAAGTGTGTTTTGCAAAGGGCACAAAGTGCAGAAGCCATTAGATTCATATCACTATATGACTAATTGCTCATAAATCTTCCGTTAAAAGCTTAACCAATAAATAAAGGCAACAGTTTCCACAAACGCATACATCAATGTAATGCAACATTTATTTGCATAAGCGTATCCCCGACACGGGCCATCCATCATGACTCCACGGAATAATTAGCTGGCAGGTTTCGTAATCATCGGAAAACGTTTCTAAATGGCCCAGACGGCTTCCTTACAGCTTGCGATTAAATACAGATAGCCGCCAGCGCAGCTATTTGTCGTACAAGTGACGGCTTGTGTTCTATGAACCAGTTGGTAATGAAGGAACTGAGAGCCAGTGCTATGATGGTTTAACATTTCTTTATTAGCATTGGTTATACGTAAGGTATAGCATTATTTATTTATTTATTATGTATTTATAAAATAAAACTTATATACTAAAACATTGCCCCACGAAACCCTTTATAATGTCGTATTTCCCATTGTCTGTATTGCTGAGACCTACACAAATGGCACAGTTTTGAGTATTCCATATACCATAAATAAAGAAGAAAGCCTCTCACCACAATTATTATTTTTACTAACAGTAATGGGGAAGTTTAAGTATCAAATCAGTACAATCCCTTAGCCGCAAGAAGTTTTAACAAGGCTCTTTACAATGATCTCTTCTTTGCAGGACTATACGCTTATGGGCGTGTTATGCTATGTTGTTAGTCTCATCATGTTAGTGTGTGTCAGTTTAGTTTTAGTTCAGAAATTTCTTTGCAAATCTTATGGAGCCGTTTAGAATATCAGAGTTGCTACCTACATAATTAAGGGGCGTAGTAATTGAGTGAACCTACAGTGAACTAAATACTTAAGACTGGCCTAAATGGCTTCGACAGTTTCCTGAAAGCCTTCGATTAGGAACAGATTGCCTCCGGCGCAGTTATTTGTCATTTCTGACTTGCTTCTACACTACCAAGATTTGTTAGATCGTTGCGTTTGAGTTTGTAATTTGCGATTGTGGGTTACACAACATTTTGACGATGATAATATTTGACTGACTTAATATTAGAGTATTTCTTTCTTTTCTCTTGGCCGAATCTTGGTTATTTCATCTTTTGCATTACTATAGAGAATGACGTTCCCGTGGATCAGACAAAACTTCCAGTCTTGTATCTCTATGACATGTGCTGAAAGACGACAAAAAAAAAATAACATAAATACATATATGAATACTCTATTAATTTTCCGATGCAGCTTTTAACTTGGTAACACGGTATGGTTAATCAATACAACAAATATTTATACGACTATAGTTGTGCCAAGTGTTTGTGCATGTTAGATTGTTTGTAAAGCACCCACGATACAGGAGAAATCCTAGCGTGGGACAAGTTATTTGTGGCAAAAGGAGGTTTTAAGGCGGCTGGTTGAGTTAGATAGATGCAGTGCTATTAACAGTGACACTCCAGGCACTAGGCGATCACTCTCCAGAGACACAACCCACCCACACCTCCTCATTTAAACCTTTTCACACGGTCATACGATACCCGTTTTCACTAATTGGATTCTATCGCCAAAGAAAGTGCTTTTATTGCTTCAACTCGGGAAAGCAAATTGCGAGAAAACTAGTGTGAAATTTAAGAATACGCATGTAATGGAATGCAAGGAGTTTCTGTATTCTCACGTGTCGATCGACCAGTTCTACTCATCCATGTTCGGGCACGTCTTTAATCGACATACATAGCTGACAATTTTCTCAAGAAAAAGAAGTTAGTTTAGATCCATTAGGCCGGTAGCCGTAGATTTTCCCGTAATTGCGACGGACGCATCACACGGCGCGCGTCACGTGCAGAATCGAAGCGAATCAAGCGGTTTTTTTAATGTAATTTATTTAGCGGAAATTCTCCACGTACCGTTCACTCAATAACGGATTCCCCACACTTCCTTTTCGTCCGCGGAACGCGATAATAGCCCTGTGGACATTGTCGCGTTAACACGTGCAGCGCGGTAGCCCACGCCGACCGGTTCCCAAATTACGGCTCGTTTATGATTACCTCCCCATTTAGTGTGATCTTATGCATTCTTACGACGGTCGTTGCCTCTCATCGGCTGATGCAACTCGCCTCCACTTATAAGACGTCACTCTGTAGGCAGTTACATTTTATATTTGCTCAAAACTTACGAAGTTTGCATTTCCCTTTCAACCAGACAATAGAGCTTTCTAAAGCTAACGGAATAAAAGTGGGATATAAACACACAGCGTCGTTGCCTGCGCGCGTGTGTGTGTGTGTGTTTGTTCGTTTGTGAGTTTAATGAACAGGCCGGTTCGTGTCACGGACATTAACTTTTCAACATTTACAAACTTAGTTTTTATTGTATTCACTTTTAAGTTTCTAATGCACAGAGTCGAGAATAGTGTGTTGTGTGTTAGTGTGTATTATGAGTTGTTTGCAGTTCGAGTTCTGAGTCGATAGACTGATCAAATAGAAAGGTTACGGCTGGTGGGCGTGACCTTTATGGCTTATGATTTGGAGCCCTTCGAGTGCGCGATGTTGTGAAACCTCGGCTCGTTTAGTGCGTCCTACAATCGATCATCAGTTTATGAAGTTATGATAGTAGATACATACAACACAGTAACAATGTTCGCGGCTAGAACTTCTCGTTACAAAACCTCAGTCGTGATATTTTTGACGTAGACAGCGGAGCTGGTGTCGTGATTACGTTTTGTCGTAAAGACATGACTCCGCCGTTCAAAAGGTTAAACATTGACAGAACGACTGTAAAATGAATATTATCTGCGGGTATAGTGATCGATGCATTGTATGGCTTTTTGACCATATTTGTACAAAGGTTATGGTAGGCGATATTTCAATCTGTTTGGATTTATCAATTTGTTTACAGCACGACTTCATAGTGTAGTGGCCATCTTTGAAACCCTATCGAGAGCTTTATCCTGGCTATTAATACTAGGTACAGATATAGTGTGCTTGACGGAAATAGCTGCTTACTGGAGCAACAATATAGTCAAGTTGCTTCTTCATTATCGTTCCTATATACTGCAGAATTTTCCAAAAGACTTTCTTAGTTTTTCGTGCAGACTTAAAAGCAGTCTGCCAAAGGGCTGAAGTCTCGTCTCTTATTACGCAGCTGATAAGTCTAAAGGCTCTTATGACACAGCACTCAAACACGAATGTCACAAATACACCTCCGTCTACTACGGAAAATTACAAGCATTATTTACACATACTAGAATAAAATGCAGCTACTCATATAGTTGTTGATCAAGTTTTTCACCCACTTGATATGATTGACGTTAATATTTACCGCTAATTGAGCCCGTCAGTCATGTCTGTCTTCGACATGTCTCCTAGAGCGCTAAATAAAAGGGGCATGTATTAAATAAGGTGACGTGATACTACCATTAATCACCAAGGTTTTTGTGTTGGTATCGCATGAGTTTACTAACTAGCTACTTGATCAACAACGTCACGTTGGTACTAACCGATACATAGGTTTTTAGGTATGTTTATGATAGTCAACCACGCCACGTTGGTACTAAACTACTAACCGATACATTTTAGATATGTTTGTGATAGTCATCTATGTAAACCTACATACATAGGTATTATTAGTCTTTAAAAGCACTTTTCTGCTACTTAACCTTTTGACCGCCACAGGCTTATAAATCTTAGACGACCTGATTAGCGCAGTGGCTAAGCGATTGGACTTCTGCGCTAAGGGTTGCGGCTTCGATTCCCGCACGGGGCAAAACTTTGTGCGAACCACAGATGTTTGTCCCGAGTCTGTGTGTTTCTGTATGTGATATTTCATGTTTGTGAAACGCACCCACGACACAGGAGAAATTCCTAGGGTGGGGGACGTTTAAAAAGAAAAATCTAACGTTTTCGTGCCCTCCACGCCATTATTTGATTAGAGACAGTGTCTAATCGTAACATTAATTACTATTATTGTTTGTACACATTACACAAATTACACTTAGGTATTGTCTTCTAATCAAAGGCGTAGAGAGCTCAGAAACGTTTATCTTCTATACCATGACCATATCGGTCAAAGGGCAAAAATAAGTCATTCGGTACCGACAACCTTAGGCTGTACAATGCGCAGACATAAAGCTCTTTCTGGCGACTCTAGTGGACTGTGGTCTATGAGACAAGTGTGGTCACTACCTAAACGATACGCTGACGCATGTCCCAACAGATATGGCAATACTATTCTTAAAAAAAAAAAAAAAACGTCGCCCCACACTAGGAATTTCTCCTGTATCGTGGGTGCGTTTCACACAAACACAGACAAACACCCAGACTCGGGACAAACATTTGTGGTTCGCACAAAGTTTTGCCCCGTGCGGGAATCGAACCCGCAACCCTTAGCGCAGCAGTCCAATCGCTTAGCCACTGCGCTAATCAGGTCGTCTATTCATATAAATACATGTTCTATAACTATTTCTAATTCAGTGTAATTCCATTAACACCACATAACATTAAGTATAAGTGCATTGCTTTTAATATTTACCAGGTATTCATTACTGAGAGTAATGCCGGCTCGACGCTAGCTGTAAATAATAATAGGTATTATTTCCTACAATGGCGGCGCAAAACGGTAATGGTTTTAGTTTACGTGCGTATCTAACGGGAAATATCAATTAAAGAACTCTGCGGCGAGGTTGACGCCGAGGAGTTTGGCTTTCAGGGAAGTAGAATAGATCACACACACATCATTTGATTCAGGTTTCCATAGCAACGTTTATGTATGAGTAGTAGGTAGTCTAGTAAAACATTTCGCACAGTTTTTATCGACCGTTTAGCAGGCTTGTGTTCTGTAGATCAGTTCTCGTAATGTAATGGATACCGTATTCGATCTGATCGGACAGTGCAATAGCGCTTTGCTTTTGATAAAAACCAACGAATTTCAATAGGAAACTCGTAGAAAGCACATGCTATTGCATTGTTTGATAACGTCAATTGACGACCAGCTAGATAGACCTTGTGTAGATGTAATTTACCGTCCTGTTTGGTCTTGTTTCAATCCCCGAAGCAAAGACCAAAGGCTTTGTATCATAGCTCAAATGCTCATGTCACACGACACCTTTACTGACTATACCGCTACTGAGAATTTTTGAAATTTTTTTCATCCTGAATAGATCCATTTTTATATCCAGTTCCACTTAGGTACTAGACTTACGAGGCAGTTAAGAAAATATTCGTCCGCCATAAAACATTCAGCAAATATTTATACTGAGTTTCTTAAACTCATTGTTTGGTGGAGAGTCGTGTTTGCACGTAAAATTGTTTGCGTACCGACTGTTTAGAGAAAAAGTTAGCCAAAGACGTGTTTTCTTTTATGATTTATTGCTTTGTTGATTTTTTGGCTGAGCACTCACACAGTCTGTTTGAGTTTGGAAATGTGATGTGAATGACAGGCGAAAGGGTGTGACAGGATCGTCGGAAGTCCGTGGTCTCGTCGTCGTCGTGGTCCGTCTGAAAGCAGGCTTCAATTGTAATGGGACAAGAGAGGATTTTGCCATAACATTTAAGATTATCAGTTGATGTCTATAACATTCCACCAACATAATAATATAAGGCTATAGTTACGTATTCTGAGTACACATGGAGCTCACAAGGTTTTGATAGGAAGTAATTAATATGTATGAGGTCTGTATTTATCCTATGTTAGTAGAATACAATAAAAGGCTTCAAGAAAATCCTCTTAATCACAAATGTATCTTTCAAATACATCTAGCTGTGTTGTTACCAGTTACCAACCCTTAATAGCAGCTAATAAAAATAACTAACCCTTCAAGCTTCAACATCTATTGCCTTTTACGCTTGTATAAAATTATGTTAAATTATTAAAAGGTAAATATATATAGCCTTAACATTTCGCAATTTCATATAAAATAACTTTGAGCATCGGTGACAATTAGCCGAGTATTTTAAGGTCACAGGCGGGGGTACGTTGGACCGATATAATTGTTCACTTGACGAAGGTCCGACGGCCTACCCGCGTTTGAGGGTTGATTGGGCCCGCCACTCTTTTTGTTCAATTGCCGCTGTTTGTAGCCATCGCGCCATTCCAGTAATTATACTCCAAAGGTAATGTAGTTACGTCTGATAGCTGACAGCAAGCGTGTTTGGAACTTTGTTTAAATATTTATGCTGCGAACCTATGTGCTGGCTATGTGCGGCAGACGTAGGGTTGAAACGCTAATGCAGACGGAGTTAATACTTTGAATATACAAGTATATAAGGTGATAGTTACTTTGCTTCGTGGTTAGTCTATGGAAACTGGCAATGAGTCATGAATAATTTACCTACATTGAATTGTTGAAGGTTTCATTTGAACCTTGGATTTCAGAACAAAAAGCATAGTTTAAGTGTTAATCCAGGGTGTCAGCTAGCTGCATAGCAAATTTTATCAAAATCGGTCAAGCCGTGTGATAATTAATAATATAAGTGTAAAGTATGATTTATGTATCCGGGATGTTAATACAAAAGCTCTGTTAAAACAATTGCGGCTAACTGTTAGTTTTTACTGCGTAATTGTCTATGGGATATCGACACAATTTCCTTCGCAACTCAATACGGCTATAAAATGGTACTTTATTTGAGTTTCTTTTAATATTGTGATTGAATTAAGACTATAATGAAGATCGATGAGGCTTTAGTGTGTAGAATAATAGTTATTATATTTAAGCAGCACGAAGTCTGGATTTGTGCCCAGTTGATGGCAATAGGCTCGCCCTCTATTACATTGGGACCTAAAACATAACCGGCGAAATGTGGGTGTACTATATGTGCACCTCTGCCTACCTCTTCGGGGAATACAGGCGTGATGTTATGTTTTTTATATTTATATATTTAACTAGTGGACCCGGCAGACGTCATCCGGCCTGGAAAAGCAGCGCCACTTGCAGGGTCCAATTGTGTTCTCAAACCATCTAGGAACCCTCAATTTCATCTAAATCAGTTTAGCTTATGCAGAAGGTGACAAACACACGAATTATATGTATTAAGGAGATGCTTATACTGCCTTGTTGAAACTTGGATTTATGTTATACCGTATGTATTAATCATAATTGACTTATTATTTAATTTGTTAACAACTTAATTTGTCATAAAAAACTTTTAAACCGACTCATGTACGCACAAGTCATTAAGCAAACAGCCAATCTAAACATTAGACAAAGGCCCATCTAATAAGGCCCATCGGATACACAGTGGGCGTATCAGATGGCCATCTTGTACGCAGCCGTTACGTCCATTGCTATGCTGCAGCCGGCCAGGAAGTCACGTGGAGATGACATCAGGCCATGAACCTTCAACGTGCCGGGCTCTGATAGGCCCGATGGCCCGATAGTGTAATGAGCTGCCCTACAGCTGTGGGTGGTTATGGTTCTTTTGTTTTGGTGCTGAATTGAGCAATATGTGAGGGAGGTACCTTCGTTGTAAAGACACTGTTGAGTAACTTGGAATTGTTACTCTCAAAATATAATAATCACGTACCCCGTATTCCAAGAGTGCTTCTATATAAAAGGTACATCGTGATGTTATGTATATATGTATACATACATAACACCATGTCTGTATTTCCCGAAGGGGTAGACAGAGGTGTATCTATAGAACTTACATCCACATTTCGCGAGTTATGTTATAAGTCCCAATGTAATATGGGGCGAGCGTTTTGTCATTAACCAGCCACCGGGCACAAATACAGACTCCGTGCTGCTACTGAGAATTACCTATGGAAAATTCTATTAATACTTTACCCGACCCGGGATTCGAACACAGGACATAAAAGGGGTGTGCAATTAAAACATTTTATGACCCTATCAAACTATAGGTACACGAACCATGTAATATACAGGCACTTGATCTAATATTTTCTGCCTATCCTGAGCATGATATGGAAACTCCCCTTTTTAAGATAGGATCTATTTTTAAACCTGTTCCTTGTCATTGCTTAACAGTAAAACTTAAATTCAAATCATTTAAATTTAGCCTACACTGCGAATTTCGAAATAAGATTCGTGTGCAATACCTTAAAAAGGAAATTAACCAATATACATACGAGAAAGGCAAGAAAATAGCGAATGGACCCTTCTGTTTAGAGTCGGTTACAAAGTGCTAAATAGTGTTCCTAGGGTTATTAGTTAGGTATTCTGATGCAAACTGCGATCAACCTGTACACGCTAAGGTACAAATTACCGGCGAATTCTTCTAACGTACAATGGCTATTGTGTCCTCATATCATACATTCTTAACTAACTATGTAGTATATAGCATCAAAAAGACATTTACAGCATCTATCTTAAAACATCTCACAGGTTTT
The DNA here is from genome assembly GCA_946251915.1 of Abrostola triplasia. Taxonomy (NCBI): domain Eukaryota; kingdom Metazoa; phylum Arthropoda; class Insecta; order Lepidoptera; family Noctuidae; genus Abrostola; species Abrostola triplasia. The sequence goes on from OX276433.1 coordinate 9,568,954, forward strand.
GGAATTAGTGTCGAAGGTAAGATTGACTGCCTCGTTGGTCTAGTGGTTGCTAAGCGCGACTGCTGTGCACGAGGTCCTGGGTTCAAATCCCGGGTCGGGCAAAGTGTTACTGGGTTTTTCCATTAGGTAATACTCAGTAGCAGCACGGAGTCTGGATTTGTGCCCGGTTGATGGCAATAGGCTCGCCCCCTATTACATTGGGACCTAAAACATAACTGGCGTAATGTGGGTGTACTATATGTGCACCTCTGCCTGCCCCTTCGGGGAATACAGGCGTGATGTTATGTATATATATATTATATGGTAAGATTGAATTGCCATTGAATTTTCACGACGATCTTAGATAGAGATGATGATGATAGAGAGCTTAGATTAGGCTCGATGCCCACACGTGACAAAACATTGAGATCCGCAGATGTTTGTCCTGAGTCTTGGTGCTTGTGTATGTGCTTATTCATGTTGTGAAACGCAACCACGATAAAGGACAATGTAGGTAAAGATAAAAGAATTAAAATTGTCATCTGTTTTTCAAAATCCATTTTCCTATCACACTTTGGCAATGTGGAAAGCGCCCTTAGCTGGCTTGTATTTAAAATTACCATCGGACAGTGACTAAGTCCTCCATGTAGCCTTCCTTCTACCGATTAATCCTAAGCTTCAAGCCTGGGCGTTCGTTAATCATCATTATTATCGCAAAATGGCCATAAGAACGCGCTATTACGAGCCAGCACTAGTGGCCATCGAGTTTTTCCGCTTAGGAACGCACAGAGACCATTGTCTGCAATGTGCAAAGATTGAAGATAAGCTTTTATTATAGCCCGTTAGTGAATAATGCACGTATAAGGCCCTAACATGTAATGTATTCATTGAAATATTCGCGTATCTAGCGGTGAGACAGCGCAAGGTGTGGCCAGGGTTAGATACTATCCAATGTTTCAGGGAGCCTTTATTGTAGTAAATTCTAGGGTAATAAAATAATAAGCTTTATTTGAGTCTACTATATTAAAGATACAATTTTCTTAGCTTATCTCGTTTTGAGATTACTCGAGAGAAGGTTATTGCTAGGAATGCATCTGTCAATGTTATATACAGGAAAAGTGTTCTAAACGACTGAGACATTTTGTTATTGTGATGTTTATTCAATTCCCTATTAAACCTGCCCACAACAATTAATTTGATAAATGTTTCGTGACTAGAATCTGACAAACAATAACTTTCGCATTTGAAATATTAGAGGCGAAAGTTTTAGCGATATTCAATTATATTAACGGGCTGTTTTCATTGCAGGTAGGCGCATAAAAGGCAATGTTTATTGAATAGATAATAATTTAAATAGAACTATTTGATCTATGTTGAAGTATGCCACCAAGTGCAGCTTAATAGTTGCACTAATTGGAATAAATACGGTTCTGTTGGAATTTAGAGTCAATGTCATCTGTTAATTGCAAGTGGCGACGGAAATCATGGCATTTAATGCAATCACTGTCGACCTTTCATTGAGTGTTTGTTTAATAAACTAGATATTATTGGTAATCGGCATGCCATTGGTGCATGGGGCCGGGTATAGCGTGCGTTTGGTATGTTGCTTGAAAGTAAATACAATTATTTTGTTTACTTTAAATTCCTCTAAATTATAGTTGCGCCAATAATAATCAAGTTTCAACGTAAGTTGATGGTATATTTTTGTTTAGCTATTGCAGTAGGTACAAACCCTATCTTTCTTTTGATTCATTTTGATCATTGACTATTACTTAAGGTGAGACAATCTTTTGACTATTTTGCACGTGGCATCTTACGTTTTGGATTTTTACCATTGAAAACAGACTTCAAATAATACTAGGCCTGATACTATTACACCTAGCTTCTAAAAAGTCTATATATATTCGCATGTAGCCGGTAATTTTGAACCTAAACGCGGCCACTCTGGCCTTAATGACCGACGGGACACGGGCTCGCTATCACTCATCTCGCATATTTCCACGTCAAACGTATTGTTTTACTGCACAGTTATGTTTAAATTAACGGTATGCGCTTACGCCCATGTTTATCTAGAACATCTTATTGCATTGTAATATCGCTGAGCAAGTGTGCAGAAGCCTAACTATTAATAAACATAGTCGTCAAATATGAAGAATTTGTCGTCAATAATTCACGTGTATGTTTGTCAAACCATGATGATTTTTTTCACCGAACTGTTTATGAGTTTTGTGGAAAGATTAAGTTATGACACATCACGCCTGTACGTTCCTAAGGGGTAGGTAGAAGTGTGTAGTACGCACATACTTCATTTATGTTATAGGTAGCCCATATCAGCAGCAGTACAGGGTTTAAGTAAGTATAATTATATCTAAGCTTAAGTTGTGCGTACAGCCCCCTTACCATGAACTCATAAAGCAGGACAGTTTACGTTGTGGGAGCAAGACGCCGCATTTTTGTTTTTTTTTTATGTTTTTAAAAAAAAACGTCGCCCCACACTAGGAATTTCTCCTGTGTCGTGGGTGCGTTTCACAAACATGAAATATCACATACACAAACACCCAGACTCGGGACAAACATCTGTGGTTCGCACAAAGTTTTGCCCCGTGCGGGAATCGAACCCGCAACCCTTAGCGCAACAGTTCAATCGCTTAGCCACTGCGCTAATCAGGTCGTCAACATTACACTGCACGCGGCGTCTTGCTTCCACATCGTAACTGTCCTGTTTTTAGAGTTCATGGTAAGGGGGCTGAACGTAAGTATGAGACCCAAGATTTTTGTATAGACTGGGTGATATTACTTTCGGATGGAGTTGGTTCTTATCATGTTTAAGCCGAAGACCTGCAAAGGATTTAGTTTCGTTTTAGGGTATGTTGTATAGGGTACCTAATTTAAGAGTTTGTTCGAAAATAACTTTCTGATGATTCTTATTAGTGGTTCTACATAAAAGGTGTGGTGATGACCACTTGCTTTAGCTTCAATCGGGGCTTAATGTATAAGTGCAGTGTTATCGTATAATGCGGGGATTTATTAGAGGTTTACATTAATGGTGTAATAGTGTTGCGTACGAGTACAGTAATCGTTACACCTGGGATTGGGTGATCAAAAGTTAGCGTTTCTGGACGATTGTTTCCGTGGTATAAAGCCTTTTTTAACTGTTTGTTTGTTTGTAGTAAATTATAAAAAAAAGATATTTAAACCGTCCAGTTTTTTTAAGTTTTTAAATTCATATAATTATATGGTTTTGTAGAAGGGGGTCCTTACCTATTAATTATATGCGTGTGGTTTTTTTATTAGGTAATTTGAATATCAGAATATATAGTGATTTTAATTACGTGGAGTTTTGCAATTAATTTTATATAGGTTCACTCAAAATTTGCATGTTGAAGGAGTACAGAAAAAAATAAATTATGTGGCCTTAAAATTACAACATCATCGTTCAAAATTATAATAGATACTAGGCAAAGTAAACACAAGCCACCCTGTACGTATTCCTGGATTTGCATGGGAACTTAGTATATTTATCTCGGTCAATGAAGCAATTATCCTGTGAATAATTAAGGCAAGCGATTACGAATCGGTGCCCGGCTGTAAATTAAGTGCAGGAACTAATTGAACGCGAGCGGAGTCGCCCGCAATAGCTAGTCATCCCTAATGTAGAGCGCACACGGTAGCAATGCGATTTGCGATTTTGCGACTGAAATAATAGCATCGAAATCTGGCGACTTATGGATCATCACAATCTTACGACTTATGTCTTCACGATCACGTGATCGTGACGGATGATGTGATGTCATTTTGTTCTTAAGAAAGATATAATTTGCAAGCGTTCAGCACCCTTATCATAAACTTCAAAGGTGGACTTTTTCCGACGTGAAAGACACACCACACCACACTACACATAGCGGCGGCTGGCACTCACAACGATAAATGTCCTGCTTTTAGAGTTCATGGTTAGGACGCAGGCTTTTGATGCATTTTTAATTAAAGAACATAACAGATTAAACAAGTCATGAGTCCGGTCTTTCATTCGCCGAAAGTTTTTGTGATATTATAGTCTTGGCTGGAGGCTCTTGGGTCTCACCAGAAAGTACGGTAAAGCAGATAAAGTCTTCCTGGGGCTGCTTGCGGTAGACCATTGCTATAAAAAAAGTCCGGTCTTTCATTGTTTGGTATTGTTTTAGACTGATTCCCTACCAATTTAAATTAGATATTTTTATTTTAAGCATCTACAGGTCAAAATGGTTCATTCATATAGGATCTGGATCCTGTATCCACTAATTGCAATTAGTAAACAGTGTGCGCCACGGCTAAGGGCGAACAGGTCTGTTCTCGGCTCATCCGGATTCACAATAAATAACAGATTAGAAGCTAATGCAATTACATGCTGCGAGTTATTAATGTTTCAAGCACTTATAGTTCCAGCTTATGGTTTAAAGTAATAACGGTAATAGCCATGAGTTAGGGTAAGGTACCTTTGGCTTTGGAAGTTGATGAAGTACCCCTTGCACTGTAGGTAACTTTGCAATTCTCATACATTCTACATCAAGCCTGTTCTCCCTGTAAAACTTCTTTTGGTAGAGGATATAAGTATACCCACATTACACCTTTAGGTTTCTGAAGAGTCATGATTAATTTAAGGTTATCCAGGGTGTATGGCTTGCCGAGTCTTTTCCTACTGATTTAATAGTCGCCTTCGCCACTGTTTTCTTCAGGTATTTGATCCTGTCGCACTACGTGACTTCCAATTTATGTTTGATCTATAGAATTAAGGTTATTATAGTTTCCTTGCTAGCTAACCGATAGTACAGTAATTTGTTTATAGAGATACATTGAACCTTACGAGGTAAAGTCTGATTTTTATATCCAAGAAGTCTTGATCAAAATTTTGACGTGGACAAACTCGCGGATTCAGCCAAGTTCTAAATAACAAACAAGTCGATGGTATTCAAATCACGTTCACACAGTTCGATTTATCGCCGATGACATAAAACTCCGTAATGGCCCGTGTTATTTATAGTATATGTGCGTAATTTAGATGTTTAATTTGGTTCCCACTGGTTTGGGAATCCAAGAGATACAAATGGATTAGTCGTTAAATACGGTGGGAAAAGATTATGTATTGGTAAAAGATGGTTTAGTTGTGTCGAGGTACTGGGCGCGTCTGGGCTTCGACAATCGATTTCAAAGGTCAAATAGCTACAATCTATGTACGACGACCTGATTGGCGCAGTGGCTAAGTGATTGAACTGCTGCGCTAATGGTCGCGGGTTCGATTCTTGCACGTCACAATAATTTGTGCAATCCGAAGATGTTCGTCGCGAGTTTGGGTGTGTGTATACTGTATAATTGTAGTAGAGAACTATTGAGACGTTTTTTTAATCATAATTTTCTAGGCTCGTTTTGTTGATTTGGGCTTCTTTGAAAACTGGTTTATTTTATATCAGTAGTATTATAATCGGTCCCGGGGTAAAATTTGATGAGATTATACATTCTAGGAATTTGTTTGCAGTCTAGTGTTTAAAATCATGCCGAATGCAAAAAAAAACAATTATTAATTTTATAAGCGAAGGGATAGAGTACCTCCTTCAAAAAGTAAGGCCCTGTTACACTGGCAGTCAGAATTTTACTCGCCAGTTTATCTGTGCTCGTAAGGATAAGCAGTGTAACCTTGGCTTTATAGTAATAGTAATAAGTTTTTGATAAAGCACAGTTTTATGGTAAGGGCCTATTAAGGAAAGGCCCTGTTACTTATTGTTGCTTTTAACTTCTAAGCAATAGCTGGATTTATCTGTATTTATAATTCAACTTAACCGACTTTACACTTTCCCAGTTTTAAGTACAGCTTAAACCTATTTCCTGGCTCGTTGGTCTAGTGGTTGCTAAGCGCGACTGCTGAGCACGAGGTCCTGGGTTCGAATTCCGGGTCGGGCAAAGGGTTACTGGGTTTTTCCATTAGGTAATTTTCAGTAGCAGTAAGGAGTCTGGATTGTTGTGACCGGTTGATGGCAATAAGCTCGCCCACTATTACATTGGGACCGATAAACATAACTGGCGAAATGTGGGTGTACTATATGTGCACCTCTGCCTACCCCTTCGGGGAATACAGGCATGATGTTATGTTAAACCTACTTACTCTGAGAGTCTAGCTATTGGCTCTGCAAACAGGTCCCACGTAGAGACGTTTATAAATTAACAAAGCAATGACGTATTATAAACTGGAAATAATAAATATCTATCAGGAGGGGCCTCGCTTACATCTATTGGAGAACATATTTCATCCCACTGGCCACGGCTCATAAAGACTCGACCTCTGACCGCGAGGTTGCGGGTTCGGTTCCCCGTCACATAAAACATCGTTCACAAATGAGGCCCGCGCATCGTTAGCCAGAATAACGTTTATGCCTATTGTTGCAGTTCATAGTAATAGTTGGCTACCTTTAGCAGTTTATTTTTATGGATTGTAAATAATTTTACATAAATTCAGTTCTGTTGACGTTTAATTAATTGGATTTTACTGTTCGTGAGTCGGGGCTTGTTGGCGACACATTGCTTCATAAATCAAGAAAGGAAAGTAAGAAGATAGCTAGCACTTTTGTGAGATTATTTCTGAAGATAAAACGCGAGGTACAGTCGGTATCGTAAGTAGCTGAACATTTTATTTATAATTTTTTAAATAAAAAACAAACTTAGTAAAAAGGCTTGATCATTTAGACGTTTTTTTTAAAATTTGAATTTTAGTTGGTTTCTTTCAATTACTTGATATAAGATTTCTTAACATGTAAAGCTTATTAGGGGGGGGGGGGGGTGGTGGCATAATCCCCGCGCTTGGCTAGCGGCTTGGGGATCGCAGTATTGGTGGTTAAGTTACAGAAGACGCTGCTGCCCATCTTCTGGATTTTTTCTCTTAGTCGCCTCTTACGACACCCACGGGAGGAGACGGGGTGGTCAATTCTAAGCTGGATACCACACAGCAAGGGGGAGGCCTTTGTTCAACAGTGGACGTCTTCCGGCTGATGATGATGAAAGCTTATTATGGTGCTGACTGTACCTATAATACAGACGGGCAGAGACTTGTATCCCAATTAACTGTAAAATAATCATAGTTATAATGTTAGTTAAGTTTTTACAGTTAGACAGATAGGTTTATTGGAACCTGATATAGATAACACGTTGTGTTTATTTACTAGCCGTGTTTGCGCATGCGTCATTTTCAAACAAGAAACTGATCCTATGTGTTAATTATACCGTCTGTCTGTAGATAAACGATTTTATCTTATTTTAGTATACAATAATCAATAGTGAAGTGATGTGAAGAGTCGGTTATTAATATATCTATGTTGTATGACTTAATTGTTGTGAGTTCGACTCCTGTACAAGCTTATATACAACGGTATTAGCAAATCTAAACTTGAGTGTTTCAAGTCAGAGAGCTGTCTTAAAAATATTTTTTATTTTTTTATTTTAAAAATCGTCGCCTCTCCCAAGGTATGTCTCCTGTATCGTGGGTGCGTTTCACACACTTGAGCCATCACACACAAACACCCAGACTCGTCTCTGTCGACCTCGATCTGCGGATCACGCAAATTTTTGTCCTATGCGAGAATCGAATCCGCAACCCCTAGAACTGCAGTCCAATCGCTTAGCCAATGCGCCAAGCAGCTCGTCATTTCAATAACAGGTATTTGTTACACCTTCACAATAAACATAAATAATACAGTGCCGGTAACCTGAAAACAGAAACACTGCGTAGATATTATAGAAATTATTTAGTCCTAATCATTAAATTATTGTTTGTAGATACAACATCGACTTGGAAAACCGTAATAGGCTAATTTTCTTATCTCCTTCTTTAGCACCCCACTTAGGCCCGGTACACACTGCCAGCAACATTGCAAACGATAAATTTGAACAATTATTATTTATTGTCTTAGATGCCGTTAATTTCTCGGCCACCAGGGTACATACCGTTGCGAATCGATAAGTTGCAACGAAACGAGATAAGTGTGTTCCAGCCTTAGGGTTGTCATTTGAAGGAGGTTTTACGCAACCATTTTTTGGAAAATCGGTGGAGGGTAATCCGTGGGTACTAGGTGTAGTAAATTTCAATGGTATAGATGCATTCCCGACGTAAGTCTTAATTAGATACGTAGCTAGCTCTATTCAGCGAATTTCTTGGTATCCATCTATTGTTATAAGTATGGTCTTTCTCGGTTTTTTTGAAATAAAACTACCTATTCTTAACTCATGGTTAACTAGTTCAAGGAGGCTTTATACCAGTACAAGCAAACTGAGTTTATATAGTGTGCCCATCATCATCAGCCGGAAGACGTCCACTGTTGAACAAAGGCTTCCCCCTTAAAAGGGGCGTGTTGCCATAATCCCCGCGCTTGGCAGGCGGCTTGGGGATCGCAGTATTGGTGGTAAAGTTACAGATGACGCTGCTGCCCATCTTCTAGATTTTCCCTTAGTCGCCTCTTACGACACCCACGGTGTGGTCAATTCTAGGCCGGATACCACTCGGCATTATATAGTGTGTTACTGCCTTCTTAAAAACAGGCATAGTGAGCAGGATCATCATGGACATATCAATACATTATGTAAACATTAAAAAATGCAGTCCGCCCAGTGTTACCATACTCGTATACACAAACACCACTGCACTAACCCTACACGCGTTATTATTTATGTGTTAAAGTCGGAAATAACGGCTATTTAATATAGCTACGTTATGCTATAGCAGTAACGGATCGTTTCGCAGATACTTAGGGCTTTTTCACACGGTGGTGTTTCTAAACAAAAACTATAGCTGTTATAGAAATGAAGTAATGGGTTAAGGTTAATTAGCTGTACGTGAGTGAGCTGTGGGAGGCTGCATGTTTAATGACGTCGATATCCATGTTAATGAAAAGATAGTTTCTGGAAAAAGCCAAGCATATTTGATTTCAAATTAATCTTTATAAGTTTAGTAGGCTAACTTCGCCTAATAGTGACCCATTTTTTGTCCACTCCACAATTTTGCACCAGCCTTATGTTTGACATACACCTTTTTCCTAATTCTTTAATGTATTATGGATTTTTTATACCCGAAATGTTCGTCCTTAGATCTAGCTAAACAATAGTTTATGTTCCTTGGATTGAAAACCTGCAGATATTTGCATCTGGGATCGAATTTGGGGTGTATTACGAAAACCCTAGTAAAACTAAAGGCATAGAAGATTTGTGTAACTTATAAGAATCAATTTCATGTACAAGCGGTTTACATAAACAGCACCACCCACAACATAAAAACAATACTAATGAGAGCACGACAATTTCCCTGATATACCGTGGGACAAACCAGCCCAGCAAATAGTACCACGCCTTAAATTAACGCAATACAAAGCGGCAACACCCAGTAAATCTTGTGCACCTTCTTAAGGGAGAACATTAGCTGGAATAGAGACGGTACAATGACGATACTTGTAACACTGGCCTTTGACCCGCGGCTAACGAAGGCCCAGGTGTTGCCACATTTGTTTAAACCTACCTACATTGTGGAGATTTACGGATCAGGATTTACATAAAGTATTAAGATTATTGTGTTGTGATTAAAGCGTTGGGGATGAATAGTTTATGTGCGTCTATTGATTTTGATACTTTCCTTCTTATAAGCGATGCTAACATGTGTTTTAAGATAACTTCTTAAGTCTATTGACATGTCTGTTGTTTGACATGCAAATGACAGTGACAGGTATAGTTTAATCAATTGTTCGACACTGACAATTTGTATAATAAGGGGGTTAATGTCTGACACAAAAATGTTTCTTGGATTGAAATTAAACGTGATCGTACCAAGGTTTTGGACATGAATTGAAAAATCTGAAGTGTCGAAGTTATAAGAACTGTTTTTTAAATTAGGTAATACTAAGTACCCGCCGTGTGGTATCCGGCCTAGAATTGATTACCCCCTTTCCTCCCGTGGGGGTCGTAAGAGGCGACTAAGGGAATATCCAGAAGATGGGCAGCAGCGTCTTCTGTAACATCACCATCAATACTGCGATCCTCAAGCCGCTTGCCAAGCGTGGGGATTATGGCAAACACCCCCTTACGGGGGAGGCCTGTGTTAAACAGTGGACGTCTTCCGGCTGACGATGAATATTTAGTACATGGTCATGTGAGCTTTGAGATTTAAAAAATGGTACTTCACTTTTCTCTAAATGTTTACTCATTTGAGGGCCAGTCTTTTTGCGTAGCACCCTTAAGCAATGCAATGGTAACTCTGTCTGTTTATTTAGACGAAATAATTGAACATTTTGTAATGTAATGTCCTTTGATATGGATGTAGCCTCATGACATAGTCTATTATTAAGTCCCGGCCAGAAGCTAGTAATTAATAAAAGCCATTAATTTTATCACAGATAATTATTCATGGAATTCAAGTTTAGTGCGTATTTCCCCTTAACACGTGTTTACATAAAATCTTGGTAATATTTTACATTCAGAAAACAGGTTCCTAGTGCTTATTAAATAATAATTAGGTACCTTACAATCTGTGTGATTAATTAGTTAATTAAAGACTTAGAAATCGTTATTTGCTGACTCGATTAAAGATACCATGATATAAAAAATAGCCTTGTGCTAGATGCGATAAAATCGAGAAATAATCTTAATTAAACCTTATCCGAAACTCGAATTTAAACATGTTTGAAGATAGTAACACTAATTAAAATATCTAACTTTATCTCAGAATTTAAATAATTTTTATTTTTAGAAGAATGAGGTTTATTTTCAATTGTTTAAGTCGGTTGCGCCTGCGCGTGTATGACTCACATGTGCCAATAAAATATACGGCGAGTACAGGATGCAGTGGCTACACAGTACACTGTCGCTACCGGCGATTAATTATCACTACAATAACAATATATAATGTCTGTCTGTGTGTCCGATCATGTCAGATGAATTTGTAGCAATTAATTCTGGTTAGTGTCTGTGGGAGGAAAACTGGAAAGCAGGCCTTGTGGCGTACCTTGGGGGAGGCCTACGTCCAGCAGTGGTCTGTAGTAGGCTGATGTGATGTGATGTGAGATTTTTTTTAAATTCAGTTTCGCCAATAAGGATTAGTGTAGGGCAAAATATCTAATAAGATGCAAATGATTATTTACTACAAAATATTAAATATAAATGTATAGGTGGTAACAGTGGTGCTGTGGTTGAATTTTTGACCTTAGCACTGCGGGTCACATCTTTGTGCCCATACAAGGGTAAAAGATGGCTAATTGTTTAACTACAGATTTGCTTCTAGTTGTAAAGGGGATGGGACCCATATGAAAGTACAATTTAATTATCGAAAATCCTAAAGATTGGTTCCGAACAACGGAAGAGTGGAAGGAGCGAAGCGTTTTTTCTGCTGTGGGACACTAAAAGCTAATACGGATATTATTATTAAAAAGTTTTGCTACACCTTACAGTGTATCAACAACATATCAATCTATACGATAGCACTAAATTGTCAGCTAGCTGCTGGTCGAAGTATCCTATCCGTGGTTGGATTACATAAACATCAATGAAAAACATCGAACAGTTTTTCAAAGTAAAGCCTCGTCAACACGTCAATTAGCGAACGTCGAAAAAGGAAGTTGTTCTCATTGTTTTCAATTCCCAAATGAAATAAAGCCTATATCGATACGCGGTGGAACCATGGGGCGTGTCACGTGTATAAGACTGTACTAGTTTGTCATTCTTCACGCATATACCGACGGTAGTCGCTACCGCAATTGCTTGGTGCGCGTACGTCGATAAAATATATAATTCGCAATTTAAATTAACTTACCACCGAGGTTGCAACAACTGATTTTGAACTTTACATATTTAAGTGTAAGGTTTAGTTTTGCTTGAGGGGTTGTTGTGTATAAGATGTTATGTGTCAAAGGTGTGTTTTGATCGGTCCTTCGCGCACCTGCTCGGGCTGACTGATCGCGGCTACGTGCGGAAACTTATAGGACGATGAAATAATCCTATTCCAGGCTTATTATTGACCGCTGAATTTAAAATCGTGCAGTATTTTAGTTTATTTATAACCCTTTGATGTTTTATTTTGCGAGTTTCGTATTTGTTTCATACTCCGGACAAATACGAGCAGTAGGAGCCTTTATTTAATACACCAGCTGAATTTTTAAATTGGGCCGTCATGAGGTATGATGTACTTTAACATAACAAGCCACACGGCTAGAAATTATGTTGAGTAGGACGTATTGACAAGTACATTTATGTACTTTGTTGTTCATTGTGGCGTTCTATGAGGGAGGCCTTTGTTCAACAGTGGACTTTTCCAGGCTGATGATGATTGACAAGGAACACTTAAACATCTAGGAATAATAATTGGTCATTAGTCAATTATTTGATGTCTATCTAACATTCGATTTTTTTTAACAATTTCTGAAACTTTTGTCCTATACTTAGAATAACGTTTAAGATTGCCTATTTCAGAAATTAATTGCTAACAATAATAAAACATTTTCTATACTAATAAAATAGCACCATACGTCTGAGTGATGACCACGACGATTATTTTGTTACCAACGTAAAGGCAAACAAAAGAGCTTTGTGAGAATGTATTACAACTACAAAACAGTCGAAGTAACCAATTAAAACTGTATACTTAGTGGCCTTTAGTCGTTGCCGCAGAATACATAAATATGACACGTGTGCAGAGGTATGACGATAGCTAAAATTGATCGTTCCGATAATCACTTCTAGGGGCTAAATGTACGAAATTCAAGTATATGTGAGTCGTTGGTTGGCAGTGCACCTTGCGTGCCTGTCTGCACAAGTCCCGAGGTGCAATATACTGGACAAAGAAAGTACCTCGCCGCGCGCATGACCGGCCATCTTTATTCATGAACCTTATCAATTTGTTGGCAGCACGGCTTACAATATAATACGAGGTTACCACTACATAATTACCAGGATAATATTAAAACGAAGCAAAAACTGTGACGTGTTTTTCCCTTTTATTTTTACATAATTGTACATTTAAACCTAGGCCCGTTAAAAGCCAAACGCTAAAACTTCAATGACCTTTTCGTGCCGACCAATTAAAAGGGACAAGACGAATTTAAAGATTAAAATCTAATTATCATTTAGATTTAAAAGTTGTATTGACGTGAAAAAGTTTTGCGCGTTCCGGTCGGTTACAGATATCGAGCGAAAGGTTGGGTACTAGATACAATCATTTGTCGGCTCGAATGATTATTTTTAATTGTTTTTTCGTCACGTTACTCCACGATATTGTTAAAGGTTTTATTTGGCGGTACAACCCTATAGTGAAACTTTAACGGCACTGTAGTTACTTGGCAAAAATACAGGGTGTTATTAAAAAATTCTTCTTTTCGTCTGACGTCAGTCACGAGTCATTATCGTGACAACAACCGCTGTCGATAAGGCCCTTATTGGTACTAAGTACGTACGTCCACATTATACAGCTTGATGTAATAATGATCAAAACATAACTAAATGTTCTCGACAACTGCGAGTATTCTACTGTCCATTCTCATTTTTTTTCTCTCATTTAAACTTGTTTTACTTTTAATTATAAGGGCCAAATTGCACCGGCTAAAGATACAGTCTAATTAAATTTTTATAAGTTGTTTAATTTATGTTAATGTTACACTATATCATTATTACCCCCTCAGTTATTTTTATGGCTGTGCTGAGTTAACTAAAATGCCATAGAATAGTAAATCAAATCAAAAGAAATGTAATTTAATATCTATTAACATTAAGTTTTTGTACTAGTATCATAATTAAATCATTCACATTTAACGCTATCTCAGGCCATAAAACAATTAGGTATCAAAGAACATGCGCAACAGAGCGTTTCACCCAAAACTTAAAAAAGCTGTCCGACATTTTGCAAGTGAGCGGTACAGGAGCCGAGCTCAGCCCAATTATTATTATTGTTAGGTTTCGACCAATCGGCGGTAAACACAGGCCTGACGGTGCTACAATGAATTATTGTATTTCAACGTTGGCCTCAAGCGTTATTACCATGCGTAATTGCAAGCCGCGTGCGCCTGCGCAGGTCCTCTTCCCCGTAACTTATTTGGTGTGAAATGAGAACAATTTGACTCCGTGAAGATTTATGACCGGAGATAATGACGTTCTAGGTAGTCAGGAAGGCTAAATTGTTTTCCTTTGCGGATTTTTTGTGCACCTTTTTGGCGATTTACGAACGATTACCGGTGGTATCGAAGGCACTCGTTGTTTTGCAACTCTTAACGTGTTATTAGGGCAGTGTTCTCGATTACACTTTCATCAAATGTTAATTTAGTGGAATCCAATTCAAATCTTCTTTGTACAACCGAGATAGCTGTTTGTTTCTTTGTAATTACGAATCATTCGTTCCCATACAATTTATCATCACCATTTCTGGGTCGAATTACACACACAGTTTAATTAAAACCACAGATTACTTTCAGAGTCAGAGACGAGCCGGGAGTACACCTAGATAAAAATGTAATTCGAATATAATTGTTAAACAATTTACATTCAACTAGTTGTTACCATAAAAGGTACGGTACGTCAATAGTGATTGAAAAACGTTATTATTATGCAGAACGTGTCTCTTGTATTGAGGTCATCAATCTTGATGATGCAGCGTTGATCTTAGTTAGATTATTACGAGGTGCCTCATAGGTCTGCTCGGGGCGTTGCCGGCAAGATAATCATCGCCCTCCCTACTCAATGTCGCAGGTTAGTTGTCTATTAACCCCAAAGGTACACCAGGTGCCAGTTATAGGGATTTATCGGAGTTTGATCGCAGCTTAATGGGTCATATTGACGCTACATGCTGCTATGAAAATGATATTAAGACTTGAACTCTGACCGCAGGTTCATGATTGGTGTTCAATGTTCATATTCAATGTTTATCGAATAAGTAGTAAATAATTGTTGCATGAAAGTCTTATTTATGATTCAATAATTATTTGTACTTGTAGCCTGTGTTGCACCATCCGAAGTTCTCTTATCGTTTGTCAACGTGCAACAAACATTATAGCTTTAATACGCAATTTAAGCTTATATTTATGAACAGTTTATTTTCCTTACACACCTTTCTTCAAACGAAAACGTGACTTAACGAGAATATTAACTTTTTATGTCTGTAAACACGGCAATCGTTCACAGAACTAAATAATATAAATGAGGAATAATTGTCTGTGGTCCTCCCTACTATAATTATGTCGAAGTTGACGCATTCCATTACCGCTTCGTTTCTATGAAAATGACAGATAACAATCGCGCGGCGAGCGTCGCCTCTGGCGCGGTTTGATTGCGGACTATAACTGGGTATTGAATCATTGTTGCTCTCCGTGTGTCTCGGGCTTTATTTATATACATGGTGTTGCTTAATGAGTGAGGCTCGATGCCTGTCAGGCCGCTGTCACGGGGCGTGAAGACTTCAATCATCTTGATATACAAACACCTTTAGTAAATATCAAAGTTGTAGATTGCAAATAATATCATTGTGGGTATTTACGTTTAATAGGGTAATATCGGGTATTTGTTGTCGGCGGTAATGTAGGCTTTAGTGGAGAGCGTTTTATTTAGCGTCAGGGCTGGTACTCTTCGTCAATGATTTGATAATAATAATGTTTTACCATGGAACTATTGTTTATTTACACCGAGGTTTTTAAAAACATAATATAACATCACGCCTTATTCCCCGAAGGGGTAGGCAGAGCTGCACATATAGTACACCCACATTTCGCCAGTTATGTTTTAGGTCCCAATGTAATAGGGGGCGAGCCTATTGCCTAATCCAGACTCCGTGCTGCTACTGAGAATTACCTAATGAAAAAACCCAGTAACACTTTGCCCGACCCGGGATTCGAACCCAGGACCTCGTACTCAGCAGTCGCGTTTAGCAAATACTAGACCAACAAGGCAGGTAACTGCCTGTATTCACCAATAATATAAGTATTAAGATTATACGACTGTTTTTGTAGGTCTAAGCTATTATCGCAAAACACCATAAAACCAATGACTCCCGAAGAGAAAGCCAAGAGGTGTGGAAACGTAGGCGATCACCTGTGAGGCTGCGACGGTATTATGAGCGCTTATCTCAACCTATCATTGACCAGGGGTCGGCAGCTTAGTCAATAGTTGTTTACATAAATGCTGGGTGCCTTGGTCTAGTAGGGTTGGCAGAAACCTTAAAATATTGATAATTATAATATTATTATTATACTATACATATAAGCTGTTGTCCAATGTGGCGTTCTAAAGGGGAGGCCTTTGTTCAACCGTGGACGTCTTCCGGCTGATGATGATATTGATGACGATATTATATTATGTTCCATTTGTACTGAAAAATTAACCTGAATGGTTTGTTGTGTAGGGTTGACCATTAGACATTGAAAAAAAAAATATTTAGGTATAGTTTAATATTTTCGTTAGTGCTTTTTACTGGCACGAAACAACAAGCTTTATTGTTGTTTAAAAAATATATTTTATGCATATCTAACCTAGACTACCATTAGAAATTTATCTCGTAGGTGCTAGCTTTCGCCTGCTTGAGTAATTATTTTTAATAATTTTTCTGGTGGGTTAGAAAAAAAGCCGGAGTATTTTCTTAGCGTAAGAATAAGAATAGTTTTTTTGTTCGAAATTTTGCTGTTTACAGATATATTTTTTTGTAAAAGTAATCTCACATATTTCGACTACTTTTTTTGGTAAGCAAAAACAAAATAAATTTTAAAATTAAGTTATCGAACATACAAGTATATCAAGTTAACCTATAACACATATATTACAGTTTATTCATTGTTAATGTAGTTAGGTAATAGAAAAATTAACACAATACATATTTTATTAGCGAGTAGGTACTAGCGTATAATATTGTTATGATTAGGATTCTTATTAACCCAAAACATATTTATTTGTAAGGCAATATTAATTAGATATAAGTAAGGTGTGACGAGGAACAAAATTAAACATCCTATACCAACATATTTCTTAATCAAACAATATAATTAAGTATTTACGTGATAAGCAATAATAATTAGTACCATACAACGTACAGTCTGCGGCGTGGAATAGAATCAAGATCAAAATAGTAACGAGGCCTGGAATTCGTGTGCCATCTGTCAGGGCGCCATTAAATCAGTTACCCTCAATTGACACTGAGAGGAATTATATGCAGCTGCTTCTTATCCCCCAAGACATGTTGTGAGACCGAGGAAATGGACATACATCAGAGTTGTATGTGCATGTATGTAAGTACATACATATACAACATTGGTGTGCATCCACTTTAGATACATCTATGTATATTCTCGACGGAGAAGGTACAATTGAAATATTGGTGAGGTAAGTAGTCGTGGATTTTAAATTGAAATATAAAAGTGTGTGTGTGTGTATGTGCTAAACTGCTTTTCAACAAGCCTCTAGTGTTTAATAGGTAATATTTAACTAAGTTTAAGATGGTTGCTAAGTTTTTTTTATTAAGAGTTGTGTATACCTATAATTGGCATCTATATTAGTTCCCTACGTGTTAAATATTTATAAGTTACAAAGTGCGATATGGATGCTGTTGGTGTACCTGTTGAAAATAAATAAATAAATAAATTTACAACAATATAGAAAGTACCTACTGAAAGACTGCCTAGTTAGTCTAGTGGTCGCTAAGTGCAACTGTTGAGTTGCCGAACTATGTGTTTTGTCATAGCTGTTAAAAGGGACATCCATACATAAAGGCATAATTTCTTTAATGTGATGTTGTTCACGACGATGTGAGCTTTTTTCGATGACGAAACAGTATTCTTACATAATATAGTACTTTCTCGTAAATGCAGGCTCACGCTACAATTTAAGGAAACATCACATTATGATGTTTTTGAATATTTTTAATGTGTTAACCACAGTAAGTACAATTTCAAATTCATGGACAAAATTTTTAAAACGATATGAGCGGAGTTCCATCCTGCGACCTTTGCCGATCTATGGCCCAGCTCTACGAACTGAGCTACCGTGTCGCTGCTCGCTAAGAAGTGTTCACTGAAATTAGATAAGGAAAGTAAGGTAGATAGATAGATTTCTCTTTATTGTACACCAAAAACAAATGCTATACAGTATGCAAACAGTCTAAGGATCATGTATATTTTTTAATTATCGCCTAAGGTAATACGGGCAGTACATTGTTCAATTATAATGATATCATAAATACAGAGGGCTTTTGCATTTGATTTTATCGACCATAGACATCAGGACATGACCTGTAATATTTTTGTTGACCGGCCAATCTCTAGAACAAGACTTATTTCCTTGAGACCATTAGCTTTACCGACATCTATTAAGAAAAATATACCTGCCTCATTTATCTTTTATTTTGTAAGCTTAAGTTTTTTGACATCGTAGTCATAATATAATGGTCCTTGCCATAATCGACGCTAAATTACGAAAACCGGTCATCTCGCAAGAAAGAGTAGAGTTTTTAATACAATACGTAGGACATCCTAAAATGGAAAAATAATTGTTATTAGCAAAATGCAGGTGAGTAGCTGCACACCTCTGTCTACCCCTTTTTAGGAAACAGGCGATAAGTATAATTAACAATACTAAGAAGGAAGGAAAAACTAATTAATATTGTTTCAATGTAAGTAAAATTGTGACTTGTTTGAACGCTTTCTTTAATAAAGCTAAGCTTATGCCCTTGTTCATAAACGAAGATCATACCGGTATTACCTTAAACCCGTATTAAGTCTATTGACATTTCCATTCTTTAACATGCAAACGTCAGTGACAATATAATTTAATCCTTGGTTTACATTGTATTTTTTATGAATAGGCTCTTATTTGAAAATTCTTCTCCTATCGTATCGACATGGGTAATCTCGGTATTTTTATAGTGTGTATACATAATTATATATAAGATCTACATTAAGCTAGTTACGATATAAGTCCCAACTCCCAATGTGACAGGGACATTGTGCCACTACTGAGAACTTAATGGAAAAACCCAATCCCACTTTACCAGACTCGAGAATCGAACATCCTTACTATCAGCAGTAGCGCATTAAGAGTAGACCAACGAGGCATATCTAAAACACCTATATATATAAAACTTCAATATAATCTAAACAACACAACGGTTGTTCGCATTATCGACTGTAATGCCGATTGATCTCAGAGTAGCGGATGCTGGACCGCGGAATCTAATCTTCGGGTAGCTATCCAGGTAGGAACTGTAAGTTCTGGATAACGTAATAGATTTCCTACTAGTTAATGTCTATTTACTGACTGCCTCGTTGGTCTAGTGGTCGCTAAGCGCGACTGCTGAGCACGAGGTCTTCGGTTCGAATCCTAGGTCGGGCAAAGTGTTACTAGGTTTTTCCATTAGGTAATTCTCAGTAGAAGCACGGAGTCTGGAGGTGTGCCCGGTTGATGACAATAGGCTCGCCCCCTATTACATTGGGACCCATAACATAACTGGCGAAATGTGGGTGTACTATATGTGCTCCTCTGCCTACCCCTTTAGGGAATACGGGCGTGATGTTATGTTATGTGTAATGTCTATTTACATGAGTTAAAAATATAGTTACTAAGCAATCTATTCGCAAAACAACTGTATGTACCTTTATAGGTACATACTTTTGTTAGATTTTCAGAGTCAACAACGAAATCTTCGGTAGGAAGTTCTTAATTGCTGAAGTTATAAACCTGATTTTTTTAACGGGACAAGCCCACCACTCGTTCCCATGACTGTGACTCTTTTAAGCCAGGATCTACAATGATTTGATGAGGAATTTCTCCTGTGTCGTGGGTGCGTTTCACAAACACGAAATAACACATACACAAATACCCAGACTCGGGTCAAACATCTGTGTTTCGCACAAAGTTTTGCCCCGTGCGAGAATCGAACCCGCAACCCTTAGCGCACCAGTCCAATCTCTTAGCCACTGTACTAATCAGGTCGTCATATTGATATTTCTCAGCAAGAATCAAACCCATAAAGTAAAGAAACTGATATGATAGTGTATTGACTTGGTACTACATCAGTGCCGTTAAATTAACACGTGTAGCATAAACGTGTTAAGTTTAATTAACATAAGGAGGATTGATTATCTCATTAGAGGCTGTAAGTAAGCAGGTATATGAACACACGGTTATTTGTTTATAAATTGAGTACACGCGTTGTTACATGTGATATACGTACCTACATATAGCTTTAGATGTATAATACTGAAACTTCATCTACCATATACATATGGATCTATTTACCTATACTATTTAACATAACATAATAACATAACATCACGCCTGTAATCCCCGAAGGGATTGGCAGAGGTGCACATACAATGCCCCCACATTTCGTCAGTTATGTTTTTTAGGTCCCAATGTAATAGGTGGGGAGCCTATTGCCATCAACCGGGCACAAATCCAGACTCCGTGCTGCTAATAAGAATTACCTAATGGAAAAACCTAGTAATACTTTGCCCGACCTGGATTTCGAACCTAGGACCTCGTGCTCATACATTTGCTAACTCTACATAATTATATTCTTTATTAATGATTATACTGTAAAACTATCACAATAGCTCTCTATTTCACAAAGTAGTATGGACACCTCATATTGTCAGATTAAACAATACACCATTATAGGGTTTAAGACATTTGTTTGCGCAACTGACTAACGACAGGCATGCGGTTCGCGTCAGACAATAGACGCGGTAGAGATACGGAACTCAAGCTAATGACGGGCAAAATGGAACATGAAATAGTGGTGTGAGCGAAATTATTGGTTTAGCCAGGTGTTCGTGATCTGAGCGGGTAGGGGGACCATGCATGTTCATAGGATACTGCTATATATTTAAACATAACATAATATCATAAGTTGGCAAGCCCCCTAGGCTTGCCAACTTAGAATACAGGACCGACGATATCGTCAGAGTTGCGGACAACCGGTGGATGCAAATGGCAAGTTGTCTTTCACTGTGGCGTTCTACGGGAGAGACCTTTGTTCAACAGTGTACGTCTTGCGGCGGATGATAACAATTCCCCGAAGGGGTAGGCAAACCTGGCATAAAACAGACTCCGTGCTGGTACTGAGGATTACCAGGTAAACTCCATAAAACACTTTGTCCCATCCGGGAATCGAACCCAGGACCTTAAGCTCACCAGTCGCGCTTTGTGACCACACCAAAAAAAGAAACTTTCCTAAGAATATTTCAACAAACTTCACACAAATAACACAGCTCTGCATCAGCATGTGAAACATATTCTTGGTAAATTCACCGCATGGCGAACCTACTACACAGTACTACCACAGTTTCCTACTGTTGAGATTTGTAGGAATGCGTACCACAATTATTTTGTGTTCGACGGGAGTAAATTATTGTTTATCAGTCAAGATGTAACTTAACTGTTTTACAAGAGGACATTGAGAAATTTACATTAATTGGCACGGAGATCTCCAGTCTATTTATGTTGCTGCTTTATTTTACGCTTATACTTATTATATTTATGCTTTCCTAGTGAGTTAGCATACATAAATTTTGCCTAAACATTGCACAGCGGGCGAGTGTCTTGAAGTATGAATGTGACGAACTATCGAGCTATGTGTAAGCATGTTTGACCAAAAATGGATGGCAGCGGTTGGAAGTAGAAAGCCGAAGATCGAGCTCAGTGGCGTGTCATAAAAAAAGGCTATATCCAACAGTGGACGGAGGTAGGCTGATGATGATGTGTCTACCAATTTTTCTTTAATTTTATTATTTAAAGTATATTTTCGTATGCTACTTAGATGCTATGCCTACTCGTTTCATAACTTCCCAATATGTTACTGCGAGAAACTGCACCTAAAGATTTAATAATATAGTGATAAGGTTCTATTTCTGTATTTAATATTGTTTAACCTCTATTTTCAATTTACATTTTCGCATGCCGCACAAGGCAAAATGTGTGGAATCTATTTTAGACTTAGAAACATCTGTCTGCACCCATGTTTTAAGCGAAATAAATATGATTTGATTTGATTTGATTACAAAATAAATCCTCCAACTTTTGTAACAAACATTTTGAGTTACCAAAATTATTCATTGCGTATTTCTCAGAACAAAGTTTAATTATAATTAGCTAGAATGACAAATATAAAACATAAACATGACATCACGCCTGTATAGCCCGAATTAGACAGAGGTGCACATATAGTAGACCACGCCTCGCCAGTTATGTTTTTCGGTCCCAATGTATCAACGGGCACAAATTCAGACTCCGTGCTGCTACTGAGAATTACCTAAAGGAAAAACCCAGCAACACTTTTTCGGACTTGGGATTCGTACCCAGGACCTCGTGCTCGGCTGTCACGCTTAGCAACCACTAGACCAACGAGGCAGTTAAATATTTCTGAAAAATATATTTTTAAAACAATTTATTAAGTTAGTAGCCAATAGCGCTTTAGGCCTCGTCATATTCATACTTAAACTGTAAGTGTATGAGGCGTAGAAATAAAGTATGTTTTTGTTGCGCAGGAGTTGGTAACGATTTGCAGGGGACCGGGGCCTGCAGTCACAACGTTATGACAGGTAAGATAAAAAATAGCTCGTAAAGCACTCATTTTACATGCGGTGTATGTGCTTTATTTGATTATTATTTTAATTTCTGTATTTAATAATGTGGCTTCTGTTTCGCTGATAATAAGGTATGATAAGGATCTTAAAGGCTTTGGTTATATTGTGTACAGAAATGGTATGCTCCCTTTTTTAATGTTGCCATACAATGGAGTGTGAGGTATGGTAGTACAATTAATTACGGCTGGATTTTGACCACTGGGTCACCGTGGTGTATCGGGTTTACCGCGACCCTAGTTAGGACACTAGAGAAGTAAAATAATTACGCGTCCGCAAAAGCTAGCAAATCGATTTCATGAATTTTAAATACTATATTCCCTATATTATCTTATCTACAAGAAACAAATTTATAAAAATCCTAATTAATTATGCACGTTCGAAATAAAAAACTAATTTGTTGACTAATTAATTTTATTTGCATAATGTATCTTTAAAACTACGCAACGGATTTCGATGCGGTTTTTTAAATAGATAGAGTGAAGGTTTTATGTATAATATATGCATAATATAGTAGAGAAACACTGATAATTTTAAACAAATTAGGTTTGTTTCTCCGCCATTTTCCGCAATTGACAGCTCGAGTCTGGAGCACCAGAATTTGAGAAGTGTAATAGAAATTGCAGGCAGCGGCCGTATTTCTGAACGATGGGTACTAGGATATCAGAAGTCTAATGGAGTTTGCACAAATGCAAATGACGCGGGTGAAACCGCGGGGCACTGCTAGTAGACACAAATAGAATAAGTATTTTAAGTACATTTAAGTACCTATACGAACTGTTGCATTAGGACACGACTGTAGAGATAGTATAAGTAGATAATAAATAAATACTTTCTGGGACTGAATTTTAATTCACTTTACTGCTAATTGAGTGCGCCTTATTTCTTTAATTAATTACAAGCATTTTTAATTAAAGGAAAGTATTCCTAAGATATAAAATAATATCGTTAAAGCATACATTTGCATTTAAATTGTATATAGAAATCCAGATTTTATTGCGGAAGAAATTATGAACTGTAATAATAAGCTCGATCCTGCTGTTACCGCTAGATGTCACTATAACAACTGTCATTCAAATTGACATTTAATTTTAGAAGCTTTCAACTCATTGAAAGATCGCTTATCAGAAATATTCAAGACCTTAACTTCTTGCTCTCAAAGTTCGAAATCGTTTAGCTTCAGCTGTACAGGTGTTTGAGTAAAATCGACAAGGCTCTTATAAGGGGCCGCGACACTAGTCGGCGTTGTAAAATACCAATTTACTTTAACAATATGGCTATTTGTTCATATCGTTTTGTTGCCTTTTAAGGTGCAGAACGTTTAGGTTAGCGGCTCGCATAATGTTTGACGTGACCAGACTTCGCTTCCGCCGCGATAGTCTTTCGTCCCAAATGTCCCGCCGAGTAAATTACGGCGAGCAAAGGTCGAATTCTGGTAAAAAGGTAATTCATGTAATTGTGGTGGTAATGTTAACTTTTTTAGGTTGTTAAAGTCAGCACCTACCAGGTAATTTGTTGTTTACACAGCTCGTTACCAGCATACCGTTGTCAGCTGTTTGTGCATCCAGGGATAAACGCAAACCATTTAGGAGTTCTGCTATCGTATCGATCTGTGGTATTGTCATGACTACGTCAAACAGAGTCTTATGAAGAACTGACCTGTAGTTCTCCCAGGCCAAGGCTCTATTGATCTTCTTCATGCCAAGCCTTACATTCCACTGATGGACATTGGTTTCTCCTAAGTAGAGCCACAAAACATTAGTTTAATGGTTATTAATTTATTGAGAAAGCGTGCAGATTATTTCCACAAATCCAGGCTTTGGCTGTTGACTGAACTTCTCAACACTCCCGAACATTAAAGTCTACTAACAGTAATAAGAGTTTAATATATTATAAGCAATTGTTTGTTAACTCGCATTGTATAACTGGATAGCTTCAATAATATTCTTCTGAACCAAAAAAGAACTACCTGATATAATTTGATGACAAAATAACACATTGACGGTATTTCTCATATTTGTACAAGAAAGTGGCATCAAAACTTAATGCGAACCTATCAAAACACGTCCAATCTCACCACATTAACAGAATAATATATACTTAATCGTAAACTTGCTTCACTGCACAGTTTGCGCTATTAATTTTATTACCGGGCCATCTGTGTAGCGATCTGCTCTGAGGCTGTTTAGCAAGAGTGCGATAGGATCGTCTTGCTCTTGAGTTCCACACCGCGGTTGGTAAAACGGACTATATATGGTGTTATGGAGGACCGACCCTCACTTTCACTGTCCATGTTTTGAAATTACGGTATCACAAATATTGATTAAAGTTTTCAAGAAAAAAATGGGTTTTTGCCCTTGTTGGCTCTGTCAAAACTTTTTTAGTAACTATTACTACAAAAGAGAATAGACGAAGAGAGTGTTTTGTTTGTCAGTCAGCCCTATACCAAGACTGGCTCATACTTTTATAGTCATACATATTTCAAGAAGCAAGCCTCGATAATAGCCTGTCCTTAAGCAATGAATATCTAAAGGCAATTATTATTATACCATGCAGAGATTTAATCCGTCACTTTACGACCAGTCATACTTACTTTAGCCATCTAATCAATCAGCTACAAGAAGTGCATGTCCCAACTAAGCACAGACCACCCCATAACATGCACGAAACCCTTATACATCAGCGACGTTTGTACTTGACCAGTTTTTGTTCTGGTGACGACATCGCATACTGGATGCAGACGATGTAGTGAGCGATCCTTATCTATTTATTTATGAATATTAATAATGTTTAAATGTCTGTTCTTTCGTCATTCTTGTGTTTAGAATGCTTTTCACGATATTAGATGGTTTTGATTGATTATTTGTGCATCGTTAAATTGTTTTATGATCGTACATTTGTGATGGCATGTGTAGGTACTAGCGGAGTAATTCACGTAATTTCGAAAACAATGAATACCATTGTAGACATAACTAATAATGTTCGCTGAATTTCGGTCACGGTGGCCTGTCTACGAGCGGAGACTAGCCAACTCATTATGAACGACAACTTGCCAATTGCATCCACTGGTTGCCCGCAACTCTGTCGATAACGTCAACTACGCAGGAGATATCATAGTGCACAAGTATGCGTGCAAACACAGGTGCACTCCTTGTTCCTTCACTCGCATAGTCCGATGGGACGGTAGACCGACTCGGCCGGAGAGAGATCAGGCGCAGGACCAACGGGCGTAACGTGCCTTTCAAAGCACGGAGGGGTTTCGATATGTAAAAATGGTCACCCATCACATGACTGACCGCTGTGAGCACTGCTTAACCTCGCACATTAAATGATCTGCGCGGTAACCAAGAAGCTACGACCCCTTACTAGTTATAACTATTATAACTAGATCAAACTATGTTTTCAAGTCTTATAAATAAAGATGTAAAAATAAAGTAGAGTGAAAGACATTTCTTAACACTCCATTACAAACCCGTAAAACGACGTTCAAAGGGTTTATGTCCAAATTATACTGTCGCGGTTAAAATAATAAAATCCTGCTAAAAATAATTTTATTGTGGTACTAATCGTAGATATACCATAGCTATAAAATTTAGCCAATGGGATGACGGCTAGTCAAGTAGCCTAATTTAAGCCTCCATAAATTACTGAGACTAGTTTTTTTCTACGACAGAACGGTGAAGGGTGAGAGGTTATGATGAAAACGGTAAATGATTCTTGGCAATTTTCTCCAAAACAGCTTGACCGATTTTATGGATATGCGATTTGGTTTAGAAGAGAGGCAGCTATAGCCCTTTCTTGAAGATCAATACCAGCGGATCTATTCGAAACAAATCCCTACTAATATTATAAACGCGAAAGTTTGTAAGTACGGATGGATGTTTGTTACTCTTTCACGTAAAAACTACTGGATGGATTTTAATGAAATTTCATATAGAGGTAGCTGACACCCTGGATTAACACATAGGCTCTGGTGGTGTCATTCTTCATCTAGAGGACACACCTTATAGCGTATTAAAAAATGTAGCTAGCCTCTACCTTTAGAGACAACTACACTATTAGCAATGGAAGAAATCTTTCAAGAGATATTGATATAAGACTGAGAACTTCTAATTTTTTTTTCTTTAATTTAATTAGAGCAGGTATACAATTTAGGAACATTGGTATTTGCTTCACATTGGTTTCCAATTCACAACTACCTATATTATTTTACGAATTAAATTAATAAATCTGGATTAGCCCATTATACGCTCATATAAAGCTAATGTAATATAGATACACAGCTAGGAAGGAGTATTTTCCATGATTAAATTAAGTTTTCAAGAACCCAGCAGATAATAATAAAAAAATATTTTCATAATAACTGATACAGTCTGTTACGAATTATTTACAAAATGTACATTACATTGATATTGAGATGAAACTTATATTCAAAATCAGATGTGAAATCGTCCGTGCGTATTATTAATATAGAAAGTAAAACTTTCAGATTTTCTCATCTATTTGCATTTGAATCAATGTCAAAGGCACTAAATGTGCGTTTTATTTCACTATAATTACATTTACGACTAAACGTATCTCGTTCTATAAATCATATCTATACGAAATGTGTGCATGAAATGCATTCGTGTCAATTTTTACAGCGCCGTAAATTAGTGCATTATTGAATATAAACATTTACGACGCAGTGAAATCAATTTTACAGCTGCTGTATTGAGTAAAATGGAAGATTTTAATGTTGAGATAGTGGGAGATGTTACTTAAGGGTTATGTTGTGCCGTTTCTAAGATAATGCGTTTGGTACTTTGCTATAAAATGGTGTATGTAAAGGTTTGTTATTAGCGTGAACTCAATTCAAGCCTGAATATAATATACCTTAAATACAATCACACTTAACACTAATATTATAAAGGCGAAAGTTTGTGAGTGTGTTTGTTACCTCTTCACGCTCAAACGGCTTGACCGATTTTGATGAAATTTCATATGGAGGTAGCTGCCACCTTGAAATAACACATAGGCTGCTTTTTATCCCGAAAAAAGTTAGCGGATAACACCGCGGGGCGAAGCTAGAAAGTATATATACGCCAAAAAATATTCCCTAATTTATGAAATATCTATATCAAAAACCGACAAAGCCTAGAGAAACCGTAATGTAAAACGTATCAAACAGCCAATAGCAACAAAAATAAAATAAAAAGCAATCTTACAACGTCGGTTGTAAGATAGTTTTTTTATTTCCTTTACAAGTGACTCGTAAGTGCATTCGAGTTGTGCTCGTAGTTGCGGGCAGCTCTATAAACTGACTTCTGTTAGTCACCGATACGTTACACGCGTTATAACTGCAACCCTAGTGCTGTGACATCAGTCGATATTTTCTACTGTAGATTTTTATCGATATTTTATTTTACTGCATTAGGTACGATGTTTCTGTTTGGTGTTCAGCTTCAGCATACGTTCATTAATATTGATTAATTGCCCAAGGGCGTAGGTTGTGTAGTTAGTTGTATCTATATACACCTCGTCGAATAGTATAATAGGGGGCAGAGCCTACTGCTATGTATTGGGTACGACAGAGACAATTATTGATGATTAGTGTCTCCGATTAAGTATTAATTTTTTTGGTTCTTTAAAAAGTAATAATATTGGTGCTTGGCTGGAGGATCACGACCTTAGGGATATGTACCTAAATTCACGGGTTACCATGACATTTTATAATACCTACGGCTGTCATAATTTAAGTTGAATATTATAAGTAACGGTTTTCATGGTTCTGAAAAAAAGTTCAATTGACACAGGTGAGTCAAGATTCAGGTTAAAATAACTTCTAGTTTAAATAATATCATACCTCCTCTCTTGGCAGTCAAATAAACAACTTTGTCAAATTAATATAGAGCAATAAAGTAATCGAATAAATCGACTCAACCCTTACGTCGCCACATCACTAGCTCAAGGACATCAACATAGATTTATACATGTGTTTACTATATCTAAAGATAAGTCGGAGCTGGTTTAGTTAGTAAACGGACGGACACTTGTTGAACCATAAATTGAAGCATGATGGTAAACAAGGAAGACTCGGTGCGTCATAGTATTGTTTTAATACTAAATACGCATCCCTGAATCATACCGCGGTACTATTGGTACCATGCCAAGTGACAGTACACTAAAGGTGCATCAGCATATTGATTTTAAATTACTTTAAGTTATTGTTTCAAGTAACGGTTGTGGATGCTTGCATGTAGAGTTAGTCATAGCCTAATTCTTGTTTTGAATAATGCATTTTTTATTTGCATGTGTCAGTCATCGGCGCGTGAGGGTTAGGTTTGCGGTGTCGGGCTTTGTACGGCTATCTTGAATAGATGTGTCATTTTCGAAATTCGTGTTATTGAATATTTTTGACTTTTATCAGAGGATATAGGTATTTTTAACAGATTTTTATGAGAAAATGTTAAATTACTAGTAAGCTATAAAACAACAGCCTATGGCTGTCCTGCAGTACTGCTGTCACTGTGGATGAAGATGGGCAGCAGCATCTTCTATAACTTCACGACTAATACTACGATCCCCACCACCCCCCCTTCCCTCCTTACCTAAGGAGAAGGCTTTTGTTCAAGTCTTCCGGCTGATGTTGATAACTGCAGGGCAATGGGTCTTATAGGAAACCATACCCTTCAAATAATATGGTGATTACAGAATTCCTTTTTAGCAATGTCAACTGTTAAGTTAAAAAAATATAATAATGCTGTAATAAGATATGCGTTGGATCTGTATCAAAACTCTGTATCAATAAAAACAGATGACAAATGATTTAAGTCATATAACTGAAAATAGAGTATCTACAATTTTGTATGAGCAAACCCAAAAGACATTTATAATAATATACATGATATAAATTATGCCTCATTTAATGTTATATCGGATAATAATATCGATATTAAGTATCAAAATAAGAACACTGTCATCTATTAATTGGGTAATAATTATTTAATCCCGCACGCGATTGGTCACTTATAATAATACTCATTTATTATCTCGAATACATTGTAAATAATAGTTGATTGAATAAAGACTATGAATAACTCTATCTCGATTAATGTATGGTAATTATTTCCCTATTTACACTTCAATTGTCAGGTTATTCATACAATGTTATAATTATTTATTAAAACGTTGAGTTATTGATTGAAAATAATGAGATAACAAAGCACTTGATTATCTAGTTTAAGACTAATTAAAAATAATCATATGTTGTTGTATTCGTACGCGTATCTGCTAATTGAAGATCTTACATACATACATAGCATCACGCCTGTATTCCCCGAAGGGGTAGGCAGAGATGTGTAAGTACACACACATTTTGCCAGTTATCTCGAGTTCATTATATTCTAGCTATTTATATGGCTATTACATCATATATAGCATGAAAACGCTACCAGTCCTCATTACCAATATTCCTATTAGCTGTATTGGCATTCTCGGCCTATGATGATCTTAAACATCCTCGATAAATGAGGTCGCTCCATATTTCTAAGAATATCTTTCTATGGGTGTAAATAAAGCTGTCATTGACCACATCTCAACGTTTCCTAGCGTCTGTCAACTTAAAATGGAAACAAGGGGATATGTAGGATATGTTCCAATACTGCTCCTCCCCCATAAGGGGAGGCCTTTGATTGTAGTGATGATACAACATGTAGTGCAATGTAAAGTAGTGCTTCGAGAGCTACACATAACTTGTTCGCATGTCACCACTCGCATTTCATCTAGTTTATCCGACGGCGATCATTCCGATATTCGATATAAAGTAACGAATTTAACATCTTTGAAAACATAGGTACTACGTTCTATTTGCTCTAAATTTAGGGTAATAAAGTTGAAAGTTGTTGGTATACGTTTTAGTACACGGTAAATTACGGTTATCTATAAGTTACTCTACATATACGGAGTACGCAAAATAGGGGAACGCCGGCTTTGGCAACACGCGGCCGCGTATCGCGACAAATATTTTGGAGCCAATGCCGGAGCCCATTTTTCGTAACTTCCATTTATCGTATCTAGGATATCGACTGGTTGTGCCCTCTAGTTTCTGTGACTCTGTCAGCTGGTACACATAGTAGATAGTTTTAATTACAATTTGGATGGTAAAATGGATACAATATTATTTTGAGGAGGTTCAAAGAGTCTTTAACAGAGAGTAATGTTTACGGAAAGTTTTTACTAGAGTCGATCCTCATTTAATCATTTGGCCCGCCCTGATCGCTTCCCATTAGTAACCAGCTGACACAAAAGTAGAAAGTATCTAGTATGGTTCAAAAGAAAGAAATAAGCATGTGAAAGAATTGAGGTATGGAATAAAACAGACATGAAATACGTTAGCAGTTAGTACGTTGGTTTTAAACTCAGATTCTATCCAAACCCTCATATATAACACAGTACATACTCCCCACAACAACATAAAACACTCAATCCTTACAACACATCCTTTACTAAGCATTTGTGTTCCTCAAACAGGTCCCAGCTACATATGGCTTTGAGAGCCATTAAAGCACCAGCGTTGATACCGCTTAGAATTTCACCGAGGACATAAAGAAAAATAATGAGAGTATAAGAACATTCTTCAAATACTTTAGCTCTAAGATTTGTTTGGGCGTTAATTTTTATAGCATGATGTAGCTATGAACCTTTAGTTGGATCATTAGCTCATAGCAAAGTATGAGCACCGCTTAGAGGCAGCTGCAATAATGTATAAGGTTTATGATTATAATACAAAGTTAGTCAAAGACTAAACAACGGCAGAGGCCTTAGCAAAGAAGTCAATGGACTAATTAATTTAAGGTGTAACTGCTAAATGTGTTTTGAGCACGGGTTAAATATAAGCAATTAGCAAGCTGTCGTTCAATGTGGCGTTATAAAGGGAAAGGCCTTTGTGCAACAGTGGACGTCTTCTGGCAGATGATGATGATGAAATATTAGTTCGTGGACGGATGAATTAAGAATGCAATCCGTTCCGACTCTGGAAAACGAGCCATAAGAGGCAAAGAAACTTATCACTTAATATAATGGCACAATAATGAGTTGTAAGTTAGTAGTAGTGTAGTTTTAAGGTGCGTCTCCATCTGTAACATTTCAACGTGCATTCCTGCGTAACCATAACAAAAATGGTTCCCCTACCATACTCTCAAAGAAACGGAGTTACGGGAAAATGTTCAGCGAACTGTTACGACCCACACATGTAACATTGCCATTGCCTAAAATATTACATGTGTGAACGTTTAAATCTGTAATGTTCGGCAGAATGTTACGTGGTCAAATGCTTTTCTAATCAATATGGATATTTTCATAGAATACCCGTTATTTTCGCTGTAACATTATCGTCCACACTTTTAAGTGTGTATAATTGTATATAGGTGAAGAAGGACATATCTGCGATCATTTCGTGATTTGCACCATTCCCTTTAAGTTACATGAAGACCTAGCAGATCTTTGTACACAGATGGGTTAGGTACGGAATGAAATGAATATTCTGACGACCATCGCTGCTAACATATCAATGCCTGATTCCGTCCGTCGACTGTCGCATCAAATTAGGCTGAGTTTATGCAGATGGCAATCGCATTAGTAATACGATCACTCCATTAGATAACTACTCTGTGGCGTGAGTTATACAATGAGGTTGCTTATCGATCGCCTCAGGACGATAATTAATATACTAGTCGTAGGAAATGGATTATGACTGTTTCCCTCTGTTGCATTAGATGATAAATGCCATGCAATTAATTGTAAATTAATGATTTCCTCTCGTATAAAGTAAAAAATACATTATTAAACTTCTAAAACAAAGTCGTTGCTGCAATCTGCCGACAATCGTTATTTCATAATGATCGTAAATTAATAATGTTCGCGATTAACTTCTGTTATTCAGGCTTTTATTTTTAATAGATGAATAAATTATTCAAAACAAAAAATTCGTATTCTGGAGCTATAAAATTATATATTTTTACAATCTTTTAAGACCACACATCAAAGATTTACAACTACAGATCGACTCTTGCGCACATGTGCCTTAATTCAAAGTATTCAGAGTCTCCATTCAATGTATGAAATTCAAATGGGCCTTTCTTATGTATGTCCATGCATATTACATAATACATACCTGCACGCCGGTTGCAAAACAGATGTAGGGAACTGTCTTTTTAGTCAAAAGCGTATTATGACTATTGATGATCGCTTATGGGTTGCCGATTCATGTAATGCAGGGATTACAAACCTTTGGTAATGTATTAATTCGTCAGATTTTTTTGTATCAGATGTAGTCAATATTCTGTGGTATTTATACTTTTTTTTTTCATGGCAGAGGCTGTCAATCTTTATTTAAATTTTTTTTGTTAATATATGTCAGCGATTGATGCTAGAACAAATAATTAATACTTAACTAAATCTTATTTACTTTGAACTGGTGAACATGGAAGCTGTATTTTAGACCGGCATAAAAATTAAAATAAATAATATTTTAAATAGTCGGTTAATTAATAGGCAATCAAAGAACTAGATTGAGACCACACGCTACACTATTCTCTATATTCATCACCATAAACAAAGCGTTAACTCAAAAAAAGAAAAATCTACCTATCCTTTGAAAAATCTATCGTCCAGGTAATTTTAGTTCCACACCAATTTCCATCAAGCCATAATTTGATGGGTACTAATAACTGGCTTCCCTTCTCCTTTGAAGTGAGCGTCTGTTATAAGTTAGTTTGTGATAATTTGATCACAGCTAGCATACGTTGTCATCGTCCTTTGATGTCCAACATAAATATAGCTGATACTCCGTTACCTCTAACCGCGTTAAAACTAATATTTATCATCGTTAAAATCACCCGTGAAACCGCTCGATGTAGTATCATTTATTTAAGATTTAATTTAGTGAATACTTTACTACTTTCCAGTGTTGAAATAGATAACATTAATTTGTCTGCTAGAGGCACCAATAGATTAACGAGAATTCATTTTATACCATCCAATATACGGTTTTGATTGCAATATATAATTTTTTGTCCGTTATACCTACACGTGTAAGTGATTAACTCTGAGAATTGAATAAAATATTCAGTATTATGAACCTTGTGAACAGAACTAGTTGTAACTGCCAATGTAAGTATATTGCGTCTTAAAACATTTGCTAGACTGGATTTTTATACAGGGATAGTTCAAGAGACAAAAAGACAGTGTACTTTTAAGTCAAGAAAATAAACAGCGAAGCCAGCAAATACAATTAACTTAAAGAATACAAATTAAAATAATGAAAAACACTATAAAAAGATGCAAGGAAGACTGGTTTGAGACAGGCTAAATGTATTTTCGAAAACAAGAAGGGACTATAAATGCTGTTTACATTCGAAGCATACAAGACAGTTAAAGTATAATTGTTAGATAACCAATAATTATAAAACATTATTATATCTGTTTCGCTTACGTCTGTAATTAAAACGACATGGGCCTGACGGTTGGCTCCTATCTTCATTAATATAATAGTCGGCACTTATCCGATGCTTATCAACATTGAGACATCTGTATTCCAAACGCACTGACAACAGTTATTGTTATTCAAAATCTGAATAAACAAAACAGTACTCTTTGCATTTGAATTTAGCTTCCTCGATTTACCATTCATGTTGCATGCGCGCGCAGAATCAACTACACAATCGGCAATCGGATAATCGTCAGCATCGATACAAAGACGAGATATCGATCTCGATCGCTCCATTCCGATGCATCGATACGCATTGCGAGTTGACGTTGACAAATTGCATCTAAAAGGACTTTATGGTCGACAAATTGAGGCTACTCGTATTTATTGCGATGAATCTCGCAGAAGGTGAATTCTGAGGATAAGCTTATCGATTTGTTTTTATCGATACGATATCGATCTCCGGCTGACCCTTTCGTTTGAGCTGCCGATTCTGGTTCCAAGTTTATAGGGCGAGTTAATGTGCGTGTGTCGTTAAATTCCCAGTGTGAAGAGATTAATGAAGTAGTTAATTCAACTGATTGGAAAGCGCAGTTTAAATTGTTTTGATTGATATTTATAAAGGGATCGGTTTAGTGTGGAAGGGATTGAGTATGATCATAACGACCAGATGACGGTAAAATTATTTATGGCGCATTTACCCAGTTGAAATATGATTTCGAATGGTGTATCATAAATCATATTTGTGTAGTTTTGTGTTAAGTGTTTGTTCTAGTAGGTTTTATTATATTTCATCATTTATCTAAGTGTTTTTATAAAGAAAAGCATGTAGAAATCGGCTAATTGACTAGGCAGGTGTGAATTTGAGGTTCAAGTATGTATGAAAGTCTGCACGCTATATTGTACTAATATAGTTACCTATATACAGAACTTGATACTAGGCTGCAAACTATGTACCTACTATATATTTTTGTTTTCTAAACTATAGAGAGATATTTAGTTTTGCTGGCTAGTGAACTTGTAGGAAATTATCATTATAACCACAACTTAGAAGCAGTATTTTGGTGACAGAATTTAAGAACTCAACACTCGACAATGCACCTTAACTTGAAGACTAAAGAGTTGACAATCTTTTAGCCATTAGGGATGCCATAATCGGCCATCGTGTAAAGCCATCATCAGGGGACAAAACGGCCACTATATAAAAACAAATGGTAGCAGCTATCACACGATCCGGGTACAGTTGGCTGGCGGGATGCTGCCTAGCTTTTCGTGTTGTCGTGTCAATGACTTGCACCGTTATATCTATAACGATGTTTTTGGCACTAGCACGACCGTCTTATGCACATACATGAGTACTTAAGAGAGTAATGTTGTAGGGTTGTTGAAGGAGTTGCAATAGGAATATTTTTGATACACTTTGACGATGTTTGGACATTAATACATTAAGTTACGCTGTCCTTGTTGCTTGCCGTATCGG
Organism: Abrostola triplasia; assembly: GCA_946251915.1. Classification (NCBI taxonomy): domain Eukaryota; kingdom Metazoa; phylum Arthropoda; class Insecta; order Lepidoptera; family Noctuidae; genus Abrostola; species Abrostola triplasia. Next base: position 9,604,481 of record OX276433.1, read on the forward strand.
TATTTTAGGATACGCTGATAATAAACAATAGTTGTACAGCAGTACCGCGCAGATCACCCGATTTGCGAGGTTAAGCCGTGCTAGCCGCGGTCAATCTTGTGATGGGTGTCCAATTAAGCATTTTAACATGTCGAGACCCCTCCGTGCTTCAATGACAATAGAGCCACCTTCTACTAAATGGGACTGTATTTGGCTAAACAAATTTTCCCCTGACTAACTTTACAAAACATTTTTTCTCCGCATAAATAAAATATTGCTGTGTAAAGTTTCTCATGACAGCCCTAGGTCACTAAATAGGCTTCCATACATCGCGTTAGGCGGAGCGTGCGGACATCAGAGGTGCCGCTATCGCGATCAAAGCGGCCGCTAGCTTTCGGCACCGCCGTCTTAAGACGCGACTCCATTGGATGCTCCGGCCCAAGGTAGGGATGCCCGATACGATGCGATATATCGTAATATCGATACAACATTATACGATATATCGATATTTTATGCGATATTTTGGCCTTACGATACGCTCGATATATCGTACTCCAATATAAATATCGCATTACCATATCGTATCAAACTAAGACAATGTTTTATATTTTATACTTCTATTTATAATTTATAATTCTTATTCATCATAACAAAATGATGATATAAACTGCCATTGAATATATTGTTAATCGTAATGAGAGATACTGCTGACAAAATTGTTTATTGAACAAGATTTTTGTTTAGACTTGTAGGTAGATTTAGATTATTTTAAACACATCTTTAGACTTTGTAATACCGTCAAACTTTATTAATCAAAGTGTATTATTGTTTTCTATGAAAAACATTAAAAAGATACCGCTTTGCATTGATATACACTTATTATTCATTGAAAAGCATGCGATATTGTTACGATACGATATATCGATACAAAGGGAGGCGATAAAATCGCGTATCGATACAAAGGAATTCGATACAGTTACGATGCGATATATCGATACAATACACTTTTTTGGGCATCCCTAGCCCAAGGAATAAATTCGAACGATGGCAAAGTCTGGGAAATATGTAAGGAATTCTACAAGTGGTGTTTTGTCTCGAACGGATTGTATATTGAATGGAATACTCGATTGATGTTTTCGCTTATGTCCTTGCTGTATAGCTTGTGGGATTCTTTTTAGCAAGGGTAATACATATGTGATGTTGGCAGGCCTCCCACCAGGTGGACCGATTATATCGTCAGAGTTGCGAGCTACCGGTGGATGCAAACGGCAAGTTGTCGGTCATTGTGGCGTTCTAAGGGGGAGGCCTTTTCTCAGCAGTGGACGTCTTCCGACTAATGATGATGGTCTGGGGGTGCTATAATCCCAACGCTTGGCTAGTGGCTTGGGGATTGCAGTATTGGTGGTGAAGTTACAGCTGCTGCTCATCTTCTGTATTTTATTGGACACCTATGGGAGAAAAAGGGGTGGTGCATTCTAAGCGGATACCACACGGCACAGGCTTGTACTAACATAAAATAAAAGGATAATATCTGAGTACGTTGTCTTGTATCCAAGCGTGTCATAACACTCCAGCTTCATAGTTACAATATGAAAAATGAGGGACACTGAATGTGTGAAGTTATGCGACTTTAGAGACGTATTTATTAGCGGCTCTACAGATCTTATTATACTAAGGTATTAGATACAAAAGATAAGTTGAGAAAGATGATACCTTTTTAAACTTAAAGTGAGTTTTACATCCTTGACAGTGTCAGCGATATCAGCGCATGCGTAAAGAAATTAATTAATGTTGAAGAACTTGTTTTCAAAATGTATAATTCTCTGCTTTAATTGGAATTTGTTGCCTAATGAAAAATATGATTACTGATAATATTAATTCTACAAACAATCGATTTGTTTCTACCAAGAATGGAATTTTAGGTATACCCTAGTCAGCTGTAGCTGAAGTTTTAAGATCACTTCACTATAGTACTCCAACTTCTTATGACTTTCCTATATATAGGTCGTTAATCAGAAAGAGAAGAATTTTCGAGCCTACAAAATATGCATATTTTTTAATTCGATTTATTGCCGACTGATGATACACATGAAACCAATAAAAGATGAGCATGTAACTGTCCCACTGTAGGATAGGTTCATGGAGACAAATTATCTTATAGACAAGAGATCCCCCCCCAATAAAAGATTGTCAAATAATTTTGTAAGTAGATACCATATCATTCTAGCGATTAGCGATCAACAGATACTATGTCAATGTTCCATCTCAATGTTCCGTCATGGCTTCCAAGACACAGTTAACTGACAGACCAAGCAGCACCAACCAAATGTTAACATAAAAGTGAACTGCGACGGGTAATGAACCCGTTCCTAGAACCGTAATCAAGTATGCGACGAACATTGTAACGTTCCTAGAATACCATGCAGATTGTCATTGTGAGCGACATTAACAAAATCATGGAAATATGTTTTATGATTTATTGTATTGCTACCACGTGGAAACTTGTAAAGCCATATTTCAGGAATAATGAGCAATGAAGTCTGAGTTCCCTTAGTGTATCAAATATGTTCTACTGTAATAATTTTCGTGAGTGCTAGGTATCTGTGAACTGCCAAGTCCAATATCACCAGCAATATCTTTTCGAATTAATGTGCGTACTATAACTTAGTTAACAGTTGCTAAAAACGGTGAAGGAAAACATCGTAAGGAAGGCTCTCATCATTCCTCCTTATCGTGAGAATTCTTGGGTTCATAGACTCAACATAAATTCTTTGATCTATATACTGGGTACTTATTATCCCGATTAATGTTAAGTCTTTGCCGCAAAGGTGATCAAATCGTCACGCCATCGCCTTCTCGGTCTGCCTGGTTGTCGGTGATCGGATATTTTTGTTGGAAGGACATGACCGAAAAGACGAATATCATGCATATTACTTTCCCTGATAATATTACACTGAGAAAGGTTAGAATTTTTGGAAAAAAAATCCAGTTACGACCTTCCTATACGGAACAGTGTCCAGACTTGTAAACTGTACTTGTGTGTCGTTTAATTTGCAGCGACTATTTATAGTTAGGAGTGTGCGTCTGCATTATATCATTATGGATCCCAGCATCACTCCAAAGTTTATCTACAAGTCCAAATATAGACGCAGTTGTTAATTGCTTGGTGTAAGTACATACCTTTAGGGCCACACGCAGTTAGCAGGTTGGTAGCGAAGATGATAGCTCTGAGAAAGCTATAATGAGGATTTATATATATACATACATACATCAATTCACGCCTGTTCCCCTCAGGGGTAGGCAGAGAACACGAATTTCCATTTGCTACGATCCTGGCATACTTCTTTTGCTTCATTTACACGCATCACATTCCTCATTTATAAATATTTTTGTCATAAATAAATTAAGTTCAGTAACGCGATGGCGTGACGAACTAGACTCTTGCCTAAGGAGGCATGATGAGGCCTTGGCGTCGAGTGGCGGCACTACGGGCTTATAATAATAATAACAAAATGGTATATGGAAAAAAAATACTGGGCAAAATTTAAAAACTAATCATACATAGAATGTGTGGGTTTTACAGTGCTAACCTCTTTACAATATACATGGTCTCATCAAAATCCTTAATAATAAAATAGTTACGTCGGTGTGTTCATGTCCTGCTGTCACACCATATCTCTCGTTGATATTGGACAGACAGACAGCGCGACAACTAATTGATAAGCTGACTCATAACTTATAAATACACTGCTGTTGATGACGCTTGAAATAGCAAGCTTTGTTGTCATTACGCTCGGTTGCAGACTAAGGCTACGATCAGATTAAATGGAACGGCTTGGCAATGTCCTAATGCTAAGATTATTTGGTTGAGATCATATGAATTGATGTGCAAATAACATATAACATAACATCACGCCTGTGTAAGCAGAGATGATAATACACCCAAATTTCGCCAGTAACGTTACAGGTCCAAATGTAAGGCGAGCCTATTGCCATCAACCGGGTACAGATCCAGACAGAGCTGTTACTGAGAATCACCTAATACAAATACCTAGTAACACTTTGCTCCACTCGGGATTCGATTCCAGGATCGTATGCTCACTAGTCGCGCATAGCGACCTCTAGAACAACGAGGCACGTAGCGTCTAGAACAATTAGGCAGTCATGTAAATAAAAGTAGAGGACTTTGTTTAGGCAATGCACTCTGTAGAAGATGTAGTATTTCCCTTCACTATCAGGAGAAGCAAGACAGAAAGATGCATCCAATGAGGGTCAGATCAATGGCAATATGCATGCCACCTAGGAAAGTAAATGGGACTTAGGGTGAGAAATGTGGACCAAGTTTGCAATCATGCCTAGGTTTAAACACAAAACGTTTTGAATAATTACCTATCCGTCTTAAGAGCCATCACGACTCCCTTTAATCAATTAATAGTTTCGCCATCATATCAGTTTGTTAATTATATATTTCGTAAACCAGAGTACACTATGCCATACGTCTTCAAGATGATAAGCAGCTTTCATTAATAAAAACCAATATTGAATACAATAAGTACTTAATTTTTATTGCGTAAATTATTTCCGTGATATTGTGAGTGATGGATTTTCTCAGTACAAAACCCATTGTTTGAAACTCTGAATCATATTGAGACAAAGGTTAGTCGAGGAATTAAATGATTCATTGGGTATTCCAGGCCTTGAAGCTTCATAGACAACAAAAATGGCTTTTAAAACTTTTCTAAAATTCGACACTTCATTTGACCTGTATTTATTTTTTATAACAGTCAGTCTAAAGCTGACCAAATCATCTTTTTATGTTTTGGTTTGAGCTAACTGACGCATGAAAACAGATCACGTCGTACTAGAGATTGGATCTGAGGATTGGACCGACAATTATTGTTGCAATGTTACCAACTTCGGCATGCGCCGGCAGGCCTTAGGCGATGGGAAAAATAGACGTAAGACAATGACGCGTCGACTTTTTAAAGGATATAGAAAACAAATAAACGTCTTTGCCCTGTTTTCTGTATGTTTAGCGTTGCGATGTTTCTATAAATTTTGTAGGAAAGAAAATCAAAGGGCATATGACGGCGCTCAGTTCGCTACGCGTCGTCGTCTTCCTCTTTACTGTCTGGCCATCGCCTTAGGCTCCTTCATTTATTGAGGCTCTCTACATGTAGCCCAACTGCCGAAATTAATTGGCGAATACTCTTCAAAGTGATTTTGTTTTCCTAAGAATAAAAGTATAAAAATCTTATAAGGAGTAACTATTTGTTCTCATATATTACATTGATTGATAGAGATACAGGCATTCGATTTTATAGACATACTGCCATCAACAAAAGTTTAAAATATTCGTTTAAGTTTTTCTTTTAAGCCATTTTAGATGTAAAAGGATTGTAAAACCTCATATCCCGTCGGCACAAATTACAACTAGTTTATAATTCTGTAATTTTATTTGCAGATCGATCAGCCGGGAGATATCTGCAGCGTTTTTACCGACCTCGCAATGGTAAGACCTACTTTACCAAGTTACCATATAACGTAAGCATATTTATGGACGTACCATCGATACTCATAAAAAATAATTATAATTTTAGCTGTTGAATATTTTATGGCATCCCTACTATGTTTGTAGGTGTCCGCTTTGAGAAATTGCTGGATCTAATAATTTTACTGTCAGAGTTATAGTTTTACTTTTTGTAGCTTAACTGGCGTTTGGCGAAACCTAACGGCAAGTTTCTATGCAGGAACTACTATATTGTTTCAGTACATTATCTGCTTCGTGGATAGTAAATCCCAATAAATATAGATAGATTTCTCTTTATTGTACACCAGAAATATATATAAGTAGTCACAGGGAAATGTACAATGGGTAAGTGTAGAGTAAGATTATAAGATAATTGTGCCCGAAAATGGCTGGTCCCCTATTTCAGGGGACTGAAACATTGAACTGCCCCCTTACCATACATCTTAAAGCAGGACAGTTTACTTTGTGGAAGCGAAATACCGCATTACACTGCACGTAGCGGCGTTTGTCACTTTACTTTGATAGTATATAACATCACGCCTTTATTCCCCGAAGGTGTAGGCAGAGGTGCACATATAGTAAACCCACATTTCGCCAGTTATGTTTTTAGGTCCCAATGTAATAGGGGGCGAGCCTATTGCCATCTACTGGGCACAAATCCAGACTCCGTGCTGCAACTGAGAATTACCTAGTGGAGAAACCCAGTTACACGGGATTTGAACCCAGGACCTTGTGCTCAGCAGTCGCGCTTAGCGACCACTAAACCAACGAGGCAGTCAAGTCTACTTTGATAGTAGCAAAAATAAACTCTGACAGCAGGTTGTTCACCAACCATACGATAAGAAGAAGCAATTAAAATATACTTCATTAACATCATCAACCGTAAATAGCGGATTGGGTTTGCGCCAAAACATAAGCAACAAAGTATTAAAAAGTCTTTGTTCAAGGAGTTTTCATTTGACAATCACAAAAGGCACAGACAAAGAAAATCTTCTTTGTTATTACGTGATATTAATATGATACATTGTGTGCGCGTGAGTCACTCGTGAATCACAGATCGGCTCGTGACAAGTTACTGTCATGTTATTCACATGTATGTAAGATTGAATGAACGTTGAATTAATGATTGTTGGATACAGATTGTACTCTTATTCTTATGGTAATATATTGTGTGTCAGTGTTTATTATATCCTGTTTTAAAGAAAATGTGATTTTTTTTACCGAAATTAGGTTGGGATAAAAATAGTAATTTTTATCAAGTATTATTGATGATTTCGTTCCATTTTATAATTTCGCCACATATTATTAATTATATGAATAAAATTCACATTATTATCATAATATCAATTATCATCATAATAACTCGCAATTAACTCTGTCTGTCTGTTACGCCTTCACAGCTAAACCGCTGGACGGATTTTGATGACATTCAGCATGTAGAAAGTTTAAGACCCGGTAAAGGACATAGGCTACTTAACGCGGGCGAAGCCGCGGGCAAAAGCTAGTCCTTTATAATTGGTGGCAAGTCTATTGCCATTTTTATTTAACAGTCCGACATCGCCTTTGTCACCCCTATTGATTCATTTTTCCGACTATGAAAGAAAATTGTGATATTCCAACCAGACATCCTTCAAACGGATTCAGAAATTAAAACTTCTTTATAACATCTTCAGTTGTTTTATTCACAAACAAAAGACCATCAATCCGAGTTCCTCATTCGATTGTGTAACATCACTAGAGGCATTTGACTCGACTATTTATCTTAGTAAGTAGTACGAGATGTCTAAATGAAACGTAACTATAAGTCGCCATGTGTCACGTCTTCTGTGCGTCACAAAATCAGTGTGGGAACGACCAAATAGGACAAGTTAATGACGAAATTAGAACTGTATTACTTGTGAGAAATATGGGTTGGGTTGTCTCGGTTTGTCACGAATGTTTGGATACACTAGTAACGGTTCTGAGGGAGTTGTGACGACAGTTTTTTAGCTTTGACAGAGCTCGGATCGTTAATAAGACATAATAATATTTTTTTTTAGTTTATAAATTTAGTATGCAATTTTTTTCCTAATAATCTGTTTAGTAATCTTGCTTTTTCAATCGTTTTAAATATTAGTAAGTGTTTTTGCGTGTTTTGCTCTGTAGTACACTAAAGATAACAAAGATTATAATTTAGGATATACTTTATCATCCCCACAAACATCTTTCAAAGCACTAAATTTGTTCTAAAGAAAATTGAATTTTGTCAACCCGAGAGGGATCTTTAAAAAAATCATTAGAATCATGGCCACCCTACTAGTTCATTAGGGAAATGCGTAGTTAATTTATTTTTATTGTACGCAGTATGTGTAGCAAGTGCAATAGATACGTTTCCTTTGTCTACGACGCGCGTGCAAGTAAATTAATTATGATTAACTATACATTTTCTTCGTATTTCCTTACATTATTGAAGTAAGAGAGAGAAAGTACGGGAGGCCTTGCCCTGCAGTTGGACGATCATGGCTGAAATAAATAAATATAATTGAAGTAGCCATCCTGTCTCAGAAGAGAAGTCTTTCCATTTGATAACCTAACCTAACCTTACCCTTTTCGCCTCATTGACTAAATATAATCATACGATATCATCATACCTGCTCGCCGCTCGGTTGCTAAATCAAGAAGCATGTATAAAAATTTTGGTTGCATGGTCTGGAAGCAGGTCTTTCTGTAGAACCTTTTATCCACATGATTTCTTCAATGTTACCATTCATCTTGTTAACCTGCCTGTTTCAATCAGTACATACTTGCACAAGCTAGCACAGTGGCGCCAGTCTCATGAGCTTTATGATGATGGCCAACACATGCTTCCATTTGCACTATGGGTAATGCTGTTGGAATTCGTCTAGACATCATACCTAGTGCTCTATTAACTTTATTGTGGTGTATGCGCTGACTTCCTTTGTGAATTTGTGTCGAGCCATATTATAATTTACAGTGTCGTAACCGCCTGCTGTAAATATGATCTGCGATTGTTCTTCTCTTTGATGTTTAGTTGTAACTTGGTGTGTGGTCTTCGGCCACACGGGTGGGTGATGTTAGGACGTCTCAAGCGTAGCATCTTCATTCTTTGTTATGGCTTCCTGTATTTTCATTACTCGTATTGATCAGGAATGTTCCAAATCGGTGTCTTGTAAATCGTGCTTTTGCGAAATGTAATGCGCGTTAGGAAAGCGATAGGAGAAGGAGGATTTGGCCCATTTGCGTAAAATAGTTCAGACTTTTAGGCTATTCAACAAGTCTAAGAGTAGTATAAAACGACTATGGCCGCATTGGCGCAGTGGCTAAGCGATTGGACTGTTGCTCTAAGACTACAAAGGATTCGATTCCCGCACGATACAAAAAAAATCCAAGTGTGGGGCGACCTTTTTGAAAAAAAAGAAAAAGAGTAGAATTTTCCTCTTCATGCTTAAAATAGTATCTATCCAATCAAGGTAGCAAGCAAAGGCACTTAATTGCTGAATCCTGTTAATAACGAGTGCTCTTATAAATAAAGGTGACGTATTAATATCATTTCTAGACATTAATTACAGTTAATATTTTATTATAATTAAAATGACGAAGTAGCTGATATCATCAGCTAAACGCAATTTCAATAAACCAGCTTTAAATAGATATATTTAATTAATTGTAAAATCGTGCAAGTGCAATTAAACTTGGATAGTAAATACAAAAACTATTTATTATTTTAAGTCGTTGGTTTAATCAGTTTGGGTGCCAAACATGCATTAATGCTGAATATTGTTTAAATGGTTGATATGTCAGTTTGACGATCTCATTGGTGCTGTGGCTAAGCGATTGACTGCTGCGCTAAGGGTTGCGGGTTCGATACCTGCATAGGACAAACATTTGTGCGAACCGCAGATGTTTGTCGCGAGTCTGGTTGTTTGTGTATGTGATATTTTAGGACAGGAGTAATTCGTAGTGTTAGGCGACGTTTTATTAAAGAAAAATAAAGTTAGTAGCGGGTCCACGAATTGGTGCTTGGTACGCGCGCCGTCCAGAGGTGCGAAGTTAATTTTTTTGTGTTTTTTGTTCTTCACATCATCGTCAATAGTTCTTAGGACAGCAATGACTGAATATACGAAAACTAGGAGGTCTAAACCACGTGTTATAATTGATAGTATTTTATGATGTTAATTATGTTGCGAAATTATATATATGTATACCTATATATCTTCAATTTCGCAACATCATTATCATCATTAGCTGGAAGACGTCCAGTGTTCAACGAAGGACTTCAGAAACATAATTATTATGATGTGATGATACAATAAATTCATCATAATTAACAATGTTTTTGATTGATCAGAATTATAGGCCTTATCGATATCTAAAACGAGGGAAGAATATTTTTTTTATATCACTTAAACAGTTAACAATATATACAAAAATAAAAAGCATCAAAGAATTCATCCCCATCGATGTCAACCGGTAACGTGCCCAAAAGACTGGCAGCATTGCCACGTTGAATGGCAATGCTAATTCTTTGGCCAAAAAATGAACCAGCCCTTTGGTCACGTGTGGAGTCGACTAGGCGCTTTGCTAACTCTTTAAACAAAGCACGAGCGCTCGGACCCCATGGCCCAAATGTTTCAACCCCAAACGGCTCAAAAATACAATTACCTATCAGGTTATTGTATTTCCGCCGTTTGAGGGTCTCCGCAGCAGCAGCAGCAGTGCCAACGCAAATTGCCGAGCCAGAAACATGAGAAGGTGCAAGGGTATCGACGCACGTTGCGTCCCACACCAAAGGCCTTCCCAACAGTTAACACAACAGTAACTTTATTATAATTAGTTTTTGGTGTAATCAGTGTGCCAAACATGAATTGATGCTGAAGCTTGTTAATATGATTGATGTCAGTTAGTAGCTGGTTCACGAATTGGTATTTAACTACTTATAATTTGTAAACACTTTAGAAACAAATGATGTGATGATGTATTAAATTCATCATAATTAAAAATGTTTTTGATTGATCTGAATTATAGGCCTTCTTGATAGATGCTTAAAGCAATTTTTTTATATCATATTATTTATGTCTATTAGATTTATAAGCCTATTTAATATGTATTTTTACTTTGAGAGGATTCAGAGGCTAAAATACTATAATCTTTTAGTGCGGTCCTAACACATGATAATATTTACATCATGTAGTCAGGTTTCATGTAGTTAAGTGTCTACCAATTCTATAATTCCGTTTTAAAGGGTAAAGTAGGCCTATGACCTTCCAACTCTACAATCCTTATTTACTCCCTCTACTATAAGATTTGTGCATACCTACCGCTTGTGTCACTAAACACAACATTCTTTCAAATATTCAACCTGTTTACTTCATAGTAAAACGTTTAACCCTCCACAGCGGAACACAGAACCATCAGCTATCGTTACCTAAAATCGAATAACACATGAATTAGCCGTGATGCATGTCTAAATCGATTACACCGTCCTTAACGAACCTAGAGGCGCTTCATATAACAACGTGTATTCGATTTATACGAATATCGATACCGCGCCTTAATTAACTCGCCGCGGGAATATTTTTTTAATTTACGAATATTTAAAAGTAGTCGATTGAATTCGTAGTTTAAAAAATAGAATGGAATGTTTATGTTCTTTGTTTTTGAGTTTGATTTTGCCGCTGATGTGGTTTTGTTTTGTTGTATTTAAATAAAGTTGGTGCTTTTTGCCTTATAAAATGAATTGTATAAATATCATTTAATCGATTTATTGTAATAGTCAGTTTAGTTTGCAAAAAGCCTTTTTTATGAGAAACAGTTTTTTTCTCATCTCTTAATTATTTTTGTTGTTAGTGCGAATTATAAAAATGAAGATACATAAGATAATAATAGCCCATGCGAGAACCGAAATCGCGACATTAAGTGTAGGTGCTAAGCTACTGCATAATAATTGAGAATAGTACCTATATCATTATAGGTAACAAAATAAGTCAATATTATTAAGCTAAATCAACGAAAAACAAAAGATCTAATAAAACAGCAATGAAACTCCTAAACACCTAAAATGCTCACGATCGTAAAATCTTTTTAGTGATTTTAAACTGTGTCTAAATTCAAGTTTTACTACCAATTCTTACTATATTAATTGGTTAGACTATTAACTACTAACGTTCAAGTTAACTATAACCATAATATTAAACAATATAGCTAACTAAATGGATCACATTATTCTTTGTTTATTCTCAGAACATTCCTGATGGATTTATTTATTTTAAACGAATTATAGTGACGTCCATTAATTTAAAAATATAGCAACAGTATACATTACATTATAAAAATAGTGTAGTTTATAAGAAAATTTAAATTAGTTTTTAGTGAAAATAAAAATGGAAATATACTAACGCATAGGACACTAATGGGTAACAATTCGTTTTCAGGGGAAATGACACAATAAACATCACGAACGCGTTCCGAAAATATCCAGAATTCGAGTTTACGTCGGCAACACCGTCGTTATTTCTCTGGGGAAATATGCCGAGTGTTGCCACACCCTGGGTGGCGGCAGACCATCGGTAATTTATTAACAGGTTAAATTTCTAATTAAACCCCGCCCATGTTTTAATATCTACGTATGGTTCGTTGGATAATATTTCGCTTTATTATGTCAGGTAGTGTCGGAATGGGTGGCTTATGCCTCGGCGCCGCATCTGATCATCGACGCATTGTTTAGCAGGTGGTTTGATTATTTCTATTAAGGTGTATTGTGTTGAAAAATGCGTGTTTACATACGTGCTGAGTCAGAGCGCGTCTATAATTATGCAGAAAGAGTACACACAAGAAATAAAAAAATATGTTTACCTTTTTAAAACCCGTTACAATGTGCACAAATTTAATTGAAAAATACCAACTCATTTTTTAAATAGGCTGTTTAACGTTTGCCTTTGCGCAGGAAGTCGTTATTTTAAAACAAACTTGGCATTCTTATTACAAAACGGACATAAATAACTTAATTATTTACGAGCATAATTTGGCGTTTTATTTTTGTGCTGTCAGTACTTTTAGTGAGTGCATACGGGTTCCGAAGTGTTATCGAGCCACTTATCTGGCCCAGTGTGTAATTACCTTAAGAGTAGGTTATTGTAGGGTACGGGGAGCACTCGGCCCGCGCGGTGCTTCTTAGTAATGTACGCAGACAGATATTCCTAAACTTAAAATGGGTGAGGCTTATTCTAGTTTCGTATTTACACAAGATTGTTAATCTTTGGCCCTTTATTTGAAAACCTGACTACTTTACTATTGATGACACTGTTCTCAAATAAATGAAGATACAATATAGCATATCTGTAAATAAATAAAAAATAAATAAATAAATAAATATCGACTCAGTAAAAATTCACTTATCGATATGTGATCTCACTAATCGATTAGCTATGCCAGTTATGGACCGCCTGGGTTGTAAAAATCGGATCGTTGTACTAAACAATACGAATATCGATGTGACGTTTCACAGTCCATAGTTCCGTATCGCCCTTTCTCGCCGTGCCCACTAATCAACAAAGTACTCGTATCCCTAGAGGCCAAACTTTGACAAACACCGTCGCGACAGTGCCACAGAGCCACAGACTAAGAAACGTTCAACACGCGATCATTATTCAGTTATTTATATGGATAACTAGCCTTTTCGAACCGGAGGTCAATTCTCGTAACTTATGACGTTCTAAAGCAGTGCGATAGCGATGTGCTTTCGATAGATATCAATAGAGCTATCTTAGTATTCGCTAATGTTGGTTTTTAAACGACTTCAAAAAGCAGAAGGTTCTATATTCGTCTGAATGTATTTTTTTATGTACCTATGTTCTACGATTTCTCCGTCAATTGTAGACCCATTTTGTTTTTTTTTATGGAAAACACATCGCTATTGCACTGTTCCAGAACGTTTCACGTTACGAGAATAGACTCACCGGATAGTTTCGTAATCATGTCAAATTACTTCAAAGATAATGGTTATGTGTTTATTATTAGTTTACCAGTAACCCATGTAAATTATATGCCGCTCAAATAGTTTTCTACAAATAAATAAATTGTTCTTACAATGATGTACGGGCTAGACTATTTGTGTTAAAGTATTGTAAATTACTTTTAAAACGTGATAGGTAAGGAGTTCAATTGACTAGAGCTGAGTTTACACGGACTATGCTATATAGTCGTAGACTGCTTTGTAGGTCCAGTGGTCGCTAAGACTGCTGTATATCCTGGGTTTGAATCCCGGAACGGGAAAAGTGGCTGGGTTATTCCATTCAGAAATTCTCAGTAGCAGCACGGAATCTGGATTTGTACCCAGTTAATGGGCAAGGCTCACCCCTCTAACATTCCTATATTATAATTGGCAAAGTCTGGGTGTACTAAGTATATGTAGGTACACCTCTGCCTACCCCTTCGAAGTTCGAGGACTACAGGCGTTGAATGATGTTGTTATGTTAAACTACATAGTATGTGTAGAGCATAGATACCACAATAAAAAAAGCGTATCATATTTAAAATTTGTTAAAAAAAAAGCTGTCGGCATTATGAACGTGTCCACGCAAGGAAATGTCACTCAAATCTTCGGAAAGGCGACAATTTGGACATTTCCTTTTGATAGCTTTAAGTAGTTGGGTTCCCATACACATATATTGTAGAACTGCATGAATATTTACTTATTACTCCGGTCTTTTTAACGGTCTTTGTGACGTCACTTTAGCTGAAGTGCTGAAGGAGATTTGTGCTTTATATCATGTTCCTGATACAGCTCTCTTATACCATGAAATAAATACGTTTAGGCCTTTTACCATGATCTCTTATATCAAGACATTTTCTGTTGTGGAAACGAGTCGCACAACATTGCACACGAGGCGCGGGGTCTTGCTTTCAATACTGAATATGTCCTCCTTTAAAAGTTCATGGTAAAGGGGCTGAACGTATATAAAAAACTATCAAATCAACCTTATTTTTAATCAAGTATTTTCTCAACTTAACTATCACAATAATGAGGCACAATCTAAATACGACTGCCTTGTGTAAGTACTAATTCCAAAACAACACCTATTTAAGAATGATTTACTTCCCAACTTGTAATACCTACGCAGTGTTGGCTAGAATAAAATAACAGTGAGCTTACAAACCATTACATGGGTAACTTACACAAACATTATGAAACCATACCATAAAATTATGTTAATAAATAAGGTTTATTCCACACTGCGCTAGTCAAATTAGAGACAATAGTGGTACTAAATTTCGGATTAAACATAAATCACGTTTCGAAATATTCTAACGATTGATATCGACAAAGGTTAGGGAGTGCGTGTCAGATGCTGGATTTATGTTGTGTTGCGATAGCTGCGTGGGATGTGACGATTGTTGTGAATGGTGCGGACGGGAATGGTGGCGGTGTTGCCATGTGAGATTGTAAAATGTCCCAGTTTGCTACGTTAAAAAGTTATGCACTTTGGTGTCAGTAAATGAATAGCAAAAATAGATTGCGGTTTTCCGGTTTTCTCAAGTCAAGCTCGTAAGAATTACTAGAAGTAAAAGAAGAAATTATTTTAACTATTACATTTTGAAGGTTTATTTCTATTAGTCTGATAAGAACAATTTTTGAAATTTCGAAAGAGATTTTAATACATTTATAGTTTATCCGCATTAGTTAGTTAAATTTGAACAATAATATCATCAAAATTATACCCCCAATCATCATACCTTTACCTTCTTTTCTTTTTAAAAAACCGCACAAATCCGAAATAGTTAATCACCTGGCAACACTCAAAAGTTAACAGGCGAGTGGGCCACGGATTGAATGGCGGTTGTAGGTGGCACATAACTGTTAAACTGATCATGACGTATGGAGGTCTACTCTGAGGTGACAATTGGAACTAACGCGAAGTAACATTTAATTAAAGAGTGTAGCTTGCTACTGTTCTTCAGTAGGACTTAGATCGTTGATAGCTTAAAAGTGTAGGTATTAATCGTTGGTAAGATACTTAATGGCACCTTTAAGTAAATTTCGGAGCTTATCTACAACCCTCTCTTATTCAAGGATCAATTTATTTTATTTTACATTTTTTGGAAAACTTACAGCTAATTAATAATAATAACCGATCATACCAGCATCAGTCGATAGACTTAATCCGGGGTTTAGTTAATGCTGTTATGCATAAAACATAAACATAACATCACGCCTGTATTCCCCGAAGGGGTAGGCAGAGGTGCACATACAGTACATCCCACATTTCGCCAGTTATATTTTTAGGTCCCAATGTAATAGGGGGTGAGCCTATTGCTGTCAACCGAACACAAATCCAGACTCCGTGCTGCTACTAAGAATTACCTGATAGAAAAACCCAGTAACACTTTACCCGACCTGGGATTCGAACCCAGAACCTCGTGCTCAGCAGTCGCGCTTCGCAACTACCCAACCAACGAGGCAGTCAAAATTGTTTTTAGGAGAAGAGATTTCGTGAAACCGAAGTTTCTAGAGTAACAACTTACTCGTTAACACAACTATTCGAGCGTAGCCGCGGGCACACCTAGTTTCGTACAAACAAACCCATGTGAGTAAACTCTATTGAAGGTTGTAATAACGTTATAGTGAATGTTCCCACGAAATGTTGTCAATTTGTTGGCGACATAAAACCGTTGATGGCCGCGTAAAGTGTCGAGCCTAGCGTGGCTTGTATGCTAATACTGTGAAGGGAAAATACGTTTTTATTGAGTTCCTATCTGTTATTTCATTTTCCAGAGTACGCTTTGTCACTGTTGTTGGAGAGAGCTTGTGTTCTTTTGAACAGTGAACCTTATTGCCATTGTAATAAGATTCACAAACCGTGTTGTATGATGTTTAATTTTTGTTTCTGCTGTATATTCTTGGTGTTAAGATTAGCTGACCGGTATAAACTATAAAGATTAGCCAGGTTGGTACCGTGGCTGACTGACTATATAGTCAGCCACGGTACGGTACGTAAGATTCATCGTATATCAGACTACCAGGTTTATTCTAACTATGTGTATCAATTAGAATAATCACGTTTAGGGGAGGAGGCTTATATCCCGCAGTGGGCTATTTAAAAGCTGATGATGATGATGATGTGTATCAATTTCCAGAAGCATGGATTATAACATAACATCACGTCTACATTCCCTGAAGGGGTTAGCTGTCGTGTGCCCATTGTAATAGGGAGTGACGCTATTGCTATCAACCGGACACTTTTCCAGATACCGTCGTGCTACTAAGAATGACTTAATGGAAAAACCCAGTTACATTTTTCCCGTCCAGGGTTCGACCCAGGACTCCACACTTAGCGACCAACGAGGCAGTCAACGACGACTATATAATCCATACTAATATCATAAATGTATATGTAACTCTGTCTGTCCGTCTGTTACGCCTTCACGGCTAAACGGATTTTGATGAAATTTGGCATGTAGAAAGTTTAAGACCCGAGAAAGAACATAGGCTACTTATCGCGAGCGAAGCCGCTGGCAAAAGCTACAAAAGAAATAAAATATTTTTAAAAATAACTGCTGCTTCATTTGGAAACAAATGAAATCCGTCGTCAGCCAACCCTTCACAGACTAATGGCTGAGCAATATAGCACTCAATGTGAGGACCTTAACTTATAGATGTTGGACACCGAAATCGCTTCGACATGATGCTATCGACGACACGACGCGACACGCTCAAGGCTAGATAACCAGTACCATTGGTTGAGATGTGACTAGATGAGGATGAGGGTTAATGCAATCAGAATCTTTTTCTCTTCATTTCCCAATATTTGTAAATATCTATTTTCAATTAACTTCTATCATCCTACCTTTTATATGCTGATGATTTGACTTCTCAAGCTCCTTCAGAATTTGTTTAAGGCTGTCCAAATGATAAAGAAGGCCCCTAGGACCTTTTCTAGGGTTGAAGCTATCTCCATTTCAATTATCATTAGCATGTCCATTGTAGTATATGGATTACTTTTATCCCGAAAAAAGTTTTGGAAATATTTCTACGCGGAAAAGGGGATGAGCGGGTGCTAGTATTATTTATTTATCTTAATTTTATTATTTTAAAGAAGGATTGCAGTCTAATAACATAATTTTGTATATAAATGGACATGAAAATTGATAGTAACAAGCCACCACAAAAAAATATTATAGGTTAAATACAATTATAAGGTAGGTATATACATTTTTGTTTAGCCCTTATGTCTTTATCTTCATCAGCCGGAAGACGTCCAATGTTGAACAAAGGCCTCCCCCTTAATTAAAGGGAGGGGTTGCCATAATCCTCACGCTTGGCTTGGGCATCGCAGTATTGGTGATGAAATACAGAAGACGCTGCTGCCCATCTTCTGGATTTTCCCTTAGTCGCCTCTTACGACACCCACAGGAGGAAAGGGGTGGTCAATTCTAGGCCGGATACACACGGCACACTTGCGTATGTGCATCTTTCTAATAAAGGAAATAATGTCAGGTTCGTATTTATGTCTTTTTTAGTATCTACCAAACAAGGTTATACAGCCTCAAACAAATCTGAATTCATAATAAGAATTGCAATGGTTTTATAATTGGCCACTGCTTGTAATTGCTTGTCGATAGTAAAAAATAATGAACTGTTAATCACAGTTTATGGCGATAATTATTGTTCTTAAGTGAATTTTTGTTACTAATTAAATGTTTATGTTACCCGGCTCTATTTGATAATTGGACACTTATATTACAGTTGTAAAAACAAGTATTTAATTTAAACCAAATTTGGTTTACACTTGAGTGTTAGTTAAATTTACTTCTATGTTATTCGTTGTTTTTTTCTTATACTGGTATATAATACTAATGAACAGGTTAAGTATCTATTCAAGTTATATGCTTGATAATTAAATGAGACTTCTTATTCAGTAACTGGCTACCTACATAATCTATATATATAAAATTTTCGTGTCACAGTTTTCGTTCCCATACTCCTCCGAAACGGCTAGACCGATTCTCATGAAATTTTGTGAGCGTATTGAGTAGGTCTGAGAATTGGCCAACATCTATTTTTCATACCACGAAATTCACGCGGGCGAAGTCGCGGGCAACAGCTAGTATCTATATAGGTATACATAGGCACGATACGATATATTATCTATCTATCTAGCTATCGCATTGGGTAGTACTCACCTGTAAGGATAGTTTTAAGGTTTCGCTAAATAAATAAATAAATTATACTGAATCGCAAGTAATCGAGCCTTTAACAATAAGTTGATTTTTCCTTTCTTCTCTAAGTGGTTATTATCGCTAGTGAGATATTGGTTCGTTGAAATAACACGACATAAAAATGTCAAAATAACACAAATTAGATATTTGTTTTACTATACATTTTTGGGATGTATAGAGAAGAATAGACCGCGAACTATACAGCACCTTACTGACATAAGACGGCGTTTTTATTATCTTTAAAAGTACGGTGGTTTTTTTGTGTTTGGCAAATAGTAGGCGATGTTAGTGGACTTCGCACGATCCGTTCTAGTGGGGTTAACGAGTGGCCCATTGAGCGCCTTCGTCAGATGTATTGTGGAGTTGTAAGCTGCGCGTCGTGACCACTAAACTTAATGCTTACACGCCTGCGCTTAATGCGGCCCCGCGACAGAGATATTGGGGCGTGTCTCGTGAAAATACTTATACCAGATGGAACACGGAGTCACTTAGGTGGCAAGGTTGTTAGGGATCTGGGATAGAAGCTCTACTTCGAGGCCTTTGATCTAATGACAAAAGCTCACACGACAAAATCTCACCAAATAGGTTTTCAACTAATGCTTGTTCCCAATTTAAAATACCCAACGCTCTGATATCAAGATGTGCTTAATCGTCGCTGTGTTCGGATTAATTTTATTACCAGTGTCGACTCTGAGTTAATACCGACAAAAAATGATCCATCAATCACCAATGATCTGCAATCTACCTGAACTAATAAATTAGTGCAATTATTTACCTCCAACTGTAATGTCCATAAAATCCACTCATTACCACATTCCTTATAATTGAATGTAATACCTCCACACCTGTTTCACACTACACAATCTTAAATAACCACTGCGGAATACCAAACGCTTCTTTTAAACGAAATTCCTGACTAATACTTCAAAGAAATTGCAACAAGGGGAAATCAGAAAGGTGAAAAAAATAATTTCACAGTGAACAACTAGATATCTACACGGACTGGTTGCTGATTCATCACGGTTCCATCGCATCGTGCTAAATGAAATATCGGAAACAATTTCGTTGCTCATTATAGAACGCACCTGACCTGTCTGTGCGTTTGTAAACGATTTTTAAATTGCAAAATTGCTTAATTTCTGTGTTGCATTGCACAGCAGATGGGATATTTATGGAGCCGTGAATGACGTCAACGTCGCGTTTGATGGGAGGTTGTATCAGCTGGGGTCAAATTTATATCTACAATTGTAAGATTGCCCGCAGATGTCTCAGTGTTCACCTGGAGAAGTGTAAATTTGACCTGGCAAGCCAATTTGGTTGTCGGTGGGTAAGTTAGTGCTGTGCCTTTATGTATGGGTATTGGAATGATTGCAATACCCATGAAAATAATTAAATGCAGGTGGAGTTTCCTAGAGTTGTAAATAAAGTAGTGATGACAAACTTATGTTATTGCAATGAAACAATAATTGTATGTTTCTTTAAATTAGTGTAATTTAATTAAGCTTAATTGCAGGTTGTAGGTATTACATCATGATACTTTTAATACCATTGTTTGAATTGTATCATAGGAACTTGAATCCACAACGTTCCTCTAAAAATATGCTGTACCTAAGAGCTGTGTCTGTCCCAATGTTATAAATAATAGGGCCACGTCACTTTAACATTGGTCTAATAATGGGTGGTGAAATATGGTTCTACTCTCTCTCTATTTTTATTTGTGGAGGCTTGTTAATAGTAATTTTCGTGTCCATCTTTATACTTATTTATGTTATTAGTCTGTAAGCCATCTTTAAAATAATAATTTAAAAAAAAATACTGTGGTGATAAATGAGGCTGAAATGATCGGTAATAAAAATATTCGTAGAATCATGTCTACTAGAAAAAAACCGTTTGTTTATGTGTTAGAAATCAATTCCAGTGTTGGATCTCACGATGCATGAGAAGGTTGAAATGGCTCCAAGTGCCACCCACAGGCAGCACACAGCGCCCATTCGTCGGCATATGAAGTGTTTTCCCAATAGCTATAAACGGTCAAGGATGAGTTCACTTCAGAACAGTGAATACTTACATATAAATACTTGGAAGATTTATGTTATCGACTTACAAATGTGTCTACTTAAGTATTGGTAAGTACTTGTACGTAAGGAAAGTTGAAAATTTAGTTACATTATTTGTATACTTTTAATCTTCCTCCAACACTAGTTTTTCCTTACCATATTTGGTGCAATAGAAATTGTAACCTCACTGTACTTTTTAATTCCGAGGTAACTACTAGGAAGAAGAAACACAATCTATCGACGTTCAATCCAGGCGACTCCGGGCCGCTATTCTCGTATCAGCGACGCGATGTAATTGCGATTGCGCACGATTGCCATTGCTTCGCAGTAATTTATAACAATTAAGCAATACCCCGGCACTAATCAGTTCCATTATTTAGTTGGAGGGTTATCAGTACTAAGCTGGGGAAATAAATATCTTTGAAATTCTTGTTGGTAGGCTACTTGATAAATTCGTTAGGTATGTGTTTTTGAGAGATTATTATGATAACTATTTCGGTTATAGATAATTTCGTAACTGACTATTTTTTCTGTTTCCAGAAAGTGAGGTAAAGTTTCAGGTTGATTATTTATGCCTTATTTGGTTTAGTTGTTGAGTTGATTATCGCGTTCAATTCCCAGACCAAGGATTCTTGGGAGTTATTACTAACAATTAATAGTGGAGAAAAAGGTCGATCTGTGCAAAATGATGCATGTATTACAGACATGTAAGTTAATAAACACACACCTCTGCCTAACCCTTCTAGTGATATATAAATCTATGTTTTGATTATATTGTGCATTCATAACCGACTAATACCAATCAAAATATTTATAAAAGCAATTCTTCACAAGAGTTTCTCATCAAAGTAATATCTAATTCGCCCAACACATTATTATAAGGCTCAATATCACGACTCCGACGGTTACTCTTCTGCAGTAAATCATCAGGTTATGATAATGTATGGCTTTAACCGGAAAATTACAGTTTAAATTGCCGACATGGCCAAATCGACGTTTTAGAACCACCAAGTGTTTTTGATCCGATGTAAACTAGATGCCTTCATGTATAATTCATGTCGACGAATGGGAAGAGGTGGGCCCAACGCAATCAAACTACACTCTAACGGTTCAACCACACCAGTTAATTAATAAAAACTGATCGTAATAATAAATATCCCACGCAAACCTGAAATATCTCGACTACTCGACGATTTCTATTTGTTATTTATAGACGAGTTTCGAAAAGGTTAAGCTTGTTATTTTTAAAGAGTCGACAAAAGAAAAACTGCTTTATGAGTGCGCTTGTTAATAGCGCAAAAACTATCGCGGCGACAACTTTAATCTTAGTTTTAAACTCGCTTAAATATCGTCCGAGGTGCGCTTGGCATCCTAGCGCGGCCAGGGCTGGATCCGGGCAGCGCAGTGTGGCGCACTCACCCGCAGAGCTTATCCAAGTAAGTATTATTCATACATTTTTTACACCCAGAAGTGTTCTATTTATATAACCAGTTGAACGTTAAACTACAGTAGGAGAGCATTAGGGGCATCATACGCAGCAACATATTCGCGGACAATGTTGCGGCTAATAGGCCAGCTGCGTGCCTGTGGCTCCAGTCTAAGTTAATGCGGTTAGTCGCTGGTCAACTAAAATGTAGTTCTCGTTGAGAAATAAATAGCTTGAAGAATGTAACAATGCGTTAGTAGTGACAGCTTGATAGCCACGCCAACATAAAATAAAAACAACTCGTAATATTTTCTTAAATCCATAGAGCGTAACAAAGTTCATTATAGAGCGAAGTTATTACACGTGTAAGTCCAGCCCTGTTCACGGAATGTTGGTCGCTATCCTAAAAATGCACGAGCATCGCCACCACTAGCAACCAAGTCGGCAACATCTACTGATTTTATGGACTCTAATTACACGATAAAATTGAACGACGCCCAACGACGTCGGCAGAAAAGGTGTGAGAGCTGCTAATTGCGTATCAGGCTGGACATGTAAACACCAATAATGGAGCCACGACTAGTCGAAGGCACGTCAAAGAAATATTAATTCTTTTTTTGAAATGTAATGATTTATTTTTATTGACGTAACAGCCATCCGGGCGAATGCCTCCCTGTGCTTATTTTTATGATATTGTGTGGTACGTTTGCAATTAGTGGAAGTTTTGGTACCAATTTGTGTAATTATGTACGCAACAGACTAATCAATGGGTGTAATGCGACTGGTTACTTAGCGAGCTTTCTCCTTCATTATGTTTTATTTCTGTGAAAAACATGTTGGTTAGTTAAAATAGTTTTGTGTGGAATGTTCAGTACGGCACGCTGGGAGACTGGTTTTTGTACAGCCGGTGTCACATAAGTGTTACACTAGCGTTTTCGTTGTGTTAAAGCGATATATTGATAAACGTGTGCTTTATTATGCTTTATAAAATAATATTTAAGATATTACTTTAAATATTTAGAAAACCTCTGTGTTCATATCTAATATCTACAAAAGCAATGTCCCTGGATTAAGTATATTTAGTCAAAACAGTAACGTAACAGTGACTCTGTGGGGTGTAAGTGCAGGAATCAATACCGTAGTCAATCAAGTAAGGAGTCTCCACGAGTGATGATACTTATGTACGCCCGGCGCACCCCGGACGGTCAACCTCTCTCTCAATGACACATATCTACACAACGCCATGACACCATGTGGCTTTTGGTTTATGATACGAAGAAGAAGAATATAATAAAATATCAAATCTAGTAGCAGAGTGAAACCTTCTTTTGCCTTTTTTTTCTTTTATTAGCAAAATAATTGTGTGAATTAATTTAGTAATTAGAATCGACGTGACTTTTAAAAAAATCTTTCACATAAATAAAAACAGAAGCTTTAACGAACGATTTTCTATTAACGTTATATAGTGCCACTCGGCCTAAAAATTTAGTTTGACTATGACGTCAATACAACCTGATTAATGTTCGAGTTTAAGTTAATTGTACATCAATCACTTTATTTGTTTAGTTTGTTATATTGGGAGAGATGAATCAGAAATGCCTAGGCATTTCCTGTTGCACCTGTTCAGGAAACTTAGGTATTTGTTTGAGTTAGCATCGTAAGGCGATTGTTTATGTAAGCTTGATTAAACCGCTGTCAAAATAGGCGTTAATTATGTATGTAACTCTCATTTTTCTTTATCATGAGTCAATATACCGATATTTATTAAACCATAATTGATCATAATTGTGTGGTTCGTTCGTTGTCACCCCCCGCTTTCATTAAAAAATAATGTGTGAAGATGTCTTAGGATTTCTTATTTAAACAAAAAATTTTGAAAACCCTAAATACAATTTAAAATTTGTTTTTTTTGTTAGCAATACGTGTTTCGAACTTGCTGTCTGTACCACACATGGTCTCCATTAGCACCACTATCAAACAAAGTAAGACTAATGAAGTAATTACGTCAATTGTCACGGCCATCAAATTAAATGTCATGCGCGGGCGTCTCGAGGAACCGGAAACGACGTCGTCCTTTTTGAACGGACGAACATGATCGTGAGAATGTTTGAATATGGAATCTGTATTTTTCTTTTTTATTTGACCGTTTTTTTCGACGTGTGCGGTTAATTATGAAAAGTGGACGGAAAATTAGTGATGTTTTTTTCTTTTTTGTTTTTATGTTCAAAGTTTAGTTAAGATGGAGAAGTTGTGATTGATAGGGAGTTTAATTATCATTCATTAGAAATTATTTTACAAAATATATTTATATGGTCAGGGATAGGACTGGGTGATAGTTGATAGGGTGTTTACTGAACAAAAATACTATAACAAATAATATTAAAAATTTAGATTTATTTGCTTTCTTTCCCCTTTTGAACATTTTCTTATATTTCGGCTCACAAACAATTTTCCTAAACCTGTCTAATAAAGGTGTAAGATTTCAGGTTAGTATCATATCCTTCAAACAGCATTCCCTACCATTTGTCCGCAACTCACCTCGACTCGCTCTCGAGTCGTGACCCGCGATTCGCCGATGAAGTCATAATTTATATAATGCATTGGAAATTGTTTCTCGCGTCAGATAACCGTGGCGCACCTACTAATCGGTTACGGCGCGCCCCGAGCGTCCGCAAAAAAGATTTATGGGATCGGGAATCGAGAATCGAGATCTCGTTTGCGCTGAATCGATTTCGTCTTGTAATAAGTGTGGAACAGTTGAAAGATGAATGGGGAAGTGAAAGAGCTTGTGATCGGAGCGAGTGCGGGTAAATAGTTAATTTAATATTGATTCACTTTTGCACGTTGTATTACGTCGCCTTGAAGTTAGGTTGAGTGGTGGTACACTATGTTGATTAGTTAAGAGATGATCATATAGAAAGAGAGAGAGAGAGAACATAATTCTTGTATGATAGAGAACGAGAACTCGTTCTTTTCAGATGTTGTTAGTTAGGAAATAAAAAATAAAATAAAATAATCTTTATTTCGCACTATTAATACATCCATAGGTGTTAGTAAGAACAAATCTTAAAACTATGTTAGTCTTTGGTTACAAGCCTATTGTTGGAGATACATCTTCGCACAATATTGTAGACTATAGGTAAATCGTACCTCCCTGCAATGGTTTTCATGCAGACGCCATCTAATTTTAATTTATTTTTTTATTTAAAAGTGTTTGTGAAAACCATTTGCAAGATATAAATCATTTATTCATTCATTCAACAAAACTATCAAATGATTTCAATTAGATTACAATGGATTAGATATGGAAAATGTTGGTGCCATCTTGTGTGTGTGTGTGTGTGTAGATTAACGCCTATACTTATCGTATTTAGACCTACATAGGAAATAGAGATACATTGTATTGGCAAGGAACATTATTTATATCTAAAAAATGTTTATTGAAAGCCAATTTTCCGGACAAAGACGTCCTAGGACCTCACACACAGAAGCCGTATCTGCGATCACTCAGCCAATAAAGCCATTTTTATTTAATAACTTTAAATATCCGCTGCACTGCACACAATACACCGAACACGATATAAAATTAAAATAATGAATGAAACGTGACTCTTACCCTACTGCGCTCAAATTACTTACAGCATTCAATTATTTTGTACTAAATTAACTTAAGAATATACAGGTTATTGATAAACTACGTGAGTTAATTACATTGGGATTTTAACATAAAAATGTAATATTTACCGAGACGGGAGTAATCGATCCGAATAAAGCCATAAATTATTGTGATACCTTCGAAAATAATTTTCTGTTCGCAGGATTTTTTATCGATACGAATCGAGCAGGGCCGGCGTATGTTAAATTGTATTGCAATAAGCGATTATGAGTCTGATTTGCATACAACATTGTTTTCACATTAAAATATCAATTAATAACTCGTGTGTAATGGCGAGTTAGTTTGTCAGTTTTATGGTAATTGACATTGGTCTTAAAGTAATTTTAATATCAATAACATAACATAACATCACGCTTGTATTCCCCGAAGGGGTAGGCCGAGGTGCACAGTATGTCCCACATTTGGCCAGTTATGTTTTTGGGTCCCAATGTAATAGGGGGCGAGCCTATTGCCATCAACCGGGCACAAATCCAGACTCCGTGCTGCTACTGAGAATTACCTAATGGAAAAACTGTTACTACACTTTGCCCGGCCTGGGAGTCGAACCCAGGACCTCGTGTTCAGCAGTCGCGCTTAGCAACCACTAGACCAACGAAGCAGTCTATAAATTTTAATATCACTGTTGGGTGAGTTATGTTTTTTGTTGGTCGTGCAGGAAGCAAATCGATATCTCGTATTTTTTGAGGTTTTCGATGTATGTTAACGGTTAGGAAAAAATATGATATGAATGAAATAATAATATGAATATCTATATAATACTTAATGCAAGTCTTTTTTTTTTAAAGTTCCATAATCCGTCATCACTTGAGACCTTACATGAATTTTTTTTTGCAATTATTTTATACAAAGTCGTGGTAGCCTAGTGGGATGTTTAGTTTATAGAATATAATTTCGTTTGTTTCACAGTTCCAATAACATTCCAGTGCAGATTCCGGCCCTGTGCTGCGCCGGTGCCTCGTGCCCGCTGCAGGGAGGTCTCCGCCTCGTCCGCATCAAACTCCTCGCACATCGGCCCGCACTTTATTATAGAAGCAACAATGTTGCAACACTTATCGCATTAATTGCTTAAGGTGCGATTTTATCCTTATAATGCCCTTTATAACGCGTAAGTTTTTGAGGAGAATGTTGACAGCTGATTGATGTGGTGTTTTTGTGGTGGTCGTGGCGTTTTAATGCAGGACAGCTCTACTGGGTCATATTGACGGTTACAGCGACTGATGACGTCATTTGTGAGGATGTTAGGTAGTACAGTTCCCGTCACGTAAGAAGAACGCTGAGCGACTGTGTTTGCACCCAGATAATATAGTCGCTTCCTATGGCCCTAGGCCATTGTGATTTATAATTAAGTGTAATTGTTTTATTGTAGAATCATTATAGGTACTTTACTAGTTACGTAACACTGGAATAGACTAGAATAAAAAAAAAATGACGGTCAGCGTTCGTTTTTTTGACGGGAACTATACCTACAGAACTTCGGACGCTGCAAGGAAGGAGCCTGATAGATAGGAAAAGCTCCTTGTAGCTGGTAACGTAGAAGAAAACGGGAGTCGTGGAAGATCACCAAGACGATGGACAGATGTGGTGAAGGAAGTCTGCAGAGGAATTTTCCAGGCATGTGTCCGCAGGCGGAAAACCCTCCAGGATGGAGAGCGTTGGTAAAGCAGCAGCAGCGACCTCATGACGACCCTTAGACATGACAAAACGAGGAAGAAGAAGAAGTGGTAGTACCTACCTCAGAATCAGCGGCTTACCATTAAAAGGATTCTTAGGCCGCCTTTTTTATAGCATTATGTCTCACTGGTTAGTTAGGCATCCACCTGGTATCTTTTTACTGCCCAAAGGCTTGGTTGTTACAACACGCCTAGAGCACAAGTCCGCCTCATACACAACTGTACAGTTTAAATGAATAAATAACCTATATCGTCGCTTGAAAAACCAATAACATTCAATTAAACGTACTCGATATTTACGTCATGTAAACCTCCTAGCAGTATAACGGTAGCTGCACACTGCACGTAATTCCTAAAACCAACTGTCGTGCCGCGCGTCCGAGCTGATTTTTACGAGCTAGCAAGTACCACGAATTATACGTTTTCTTCTTGCCATAATTATGGTATCGGGCTTAGAATTGACCATCCCCTTTCCTCCCGTGGGTGTCGTAAGAGAGCATCCAGGCAGCACGGCAGCAGCGTCTTCTGCAACTTAACCACCAATACTGCGACCCCCGCCTCCCCAGGGGCAGGCCTTTGTTCAACAGTGGACGTCTTGCGGCTGACGATGATGAAGTACCACGAGTGAGCTCAAGCCACCGAGACTTGGTGCGTTGCTCGGCTCGGCCGCGGCGCGGCGCGACTCGTGGCATTACGCCGTGAGAAGCCAGCATAATACGCATTAACATAGCATTCCGCCACGCAATCTTCATTTGCGGACAGTCATGATGTCCAGGGGTGTGGCAGTATGGGCAGGTAGCAATTACAAGCACAGAGAAATAAACACAACGCTTGTCCTATCATTATAGTAATTGTGCTACAAATCAATTAATGGCTAACGGGTTTGTTTAGTACTATTCATATGGGTAGAAAGCGTAAAATTTTTATTCCGTGTGTGTGCAATAATTAGCTTTTTCCAGGAAAAATTGATTTTGTCTGATAAAACCAGCCGGCAAAATCGATATGGTATATATATTATTGTGGAATATCTCTTTATACAATTATTGTGTCATGTTTGATATAGTAGATTTGAACATCTTTACAATGGATGTTGGATAAATAGTCACAGAAGGTCATTACGTCAATGATTTCGGTACATAATGATTTCTGAGATGTAAATTATTTTGTCTAAGCGTTGACTGACATTCCCGAATACAAGTGTGTAAAACCGGCGTAAATAGTAAATATTAAGAATCCGCTGAATTGCGAGATGGGCAATGGGGTGTCCACTCTGCATCCTGCTAGTTGTGTCGTGAGACTGACAACACAGCTCAGGTTTTCAGTGGGCACCCCAAATACAGGTGTAATCTTACGTCAGATCTTCGGCGGCGACTTTTTTGGCGATATATAAAAAAAAAAGATTTCGACGAATTGATATCCTTCTTTTTTGAAGTCGGTTAAAGATAACTCGATACGTAATAAGCTATCATATTTATTTTCCAAATTAAAATAGTTTTAGAACGGGATAATAAAACTAGAAGTTAACAGCTCCATATTAATTTGTTGTTTATGGTGAACATATTCATGGAATTGTTAGAAGGCGTTTACATCATGGTTTTTATTATCTGCAGTTGCTTGGAAATTTTAACTGGGGCCTGCATCTGCCGATCTAACTCGACTTCTTTGTGATATTGGGTTGCACGCACACATCTTTTACTTAAATAGAATTGTAGTGCTATCATCTGCCTACCCCTTTACCTAACTGTGTAGGGGTTCGTTAACATTCTATCTATACCCAATTATAAGGAGACACTGATATTAATACTCTTGAGTTGACCTTTGGAATAATTTTGTTTGTCTTGTTGAAAACCATGTCGACTTTCAACTGTCATAGGAATTTGGCTGGACACGGTACGTCCTTAAATAGCTCTTCAATGCACCTTTTTAATAATAGAACATTTTCTAAATTATAAATTGTAATATGTGTGTAAATAAGTTAAGCTTAAGTTTGTTGTATTAAATTATTCATAAAAATATGTAAATTTAAACCATGGACTAAATTAGGAATACAGTCAGAAAAAGCTGAAGGTTAAGATGAAGGAGGAGTAAGCTATCCTTTCTAAACAAATTCTATAAATATAGGTGTACTTGAACAACCGTGACTTATTAACCAACCTGCATAAAATGAAATAGATTTCATCTCAGAGGCGTGGGAATCGTTCAAGCGTATAGGTGACCTGCCCGAGGAGTGGCCATACCAATTATAGTCTGTTATGCTAATGTAACGATCTGCTAAACTAAGCTATTAGAAAGGCCTAAGATAACCCTTGAAGATAATACGTTATTTAATGGGAATGTTGCTTATAGCATTTTCTCTATATCATCTATGTCCAGTGGACTGCAACAAGTTGGTGATGATGATGATGATATCATCTATTTACAATTGAAAAAATACAACTGTTTAATTTTTTGGCCCAAGAATTAGCATTGTCATTCAACGTAGCAATGCTGCCAGTCTTTTGGGCACATTACCGGTTGATATCGATGAAGATGAATACTATAATGATTTTTAACTATTTATTTTTATAACATAGGTACATCTGTAACATTTAAGGAGCGGGGATGAAGTTTTTTTTACGCAATATGTGTAATTGTACGTGCTCCAATATTGAGGAATTAGCACGCATAAATTATGGTCTTTCGCAGGCCAAAGAAAAGTTAGTATATAACTAATATTTTAGTCCTAACGCCAATATTAATCTATAGAACCTTCGGCGCATGATATACAATAATACTACGCTTTCGGCGGTAGAAAATTGCCTCGCTGTAGTTATACTTAACTCGAGTAACATTAAAATTGGTATTTATATGAATACGGGGGGTATTCATAAAAATATCAATTTTAAACCATGGACTAAATTATACCTATCACTGTCGTTTGCTCAAAGGATAGCGATGTCAAAAGCCTTAATACGGGGTTTAGTTAATGCCGGAATGATCCTCGTATATATATAAGAGGGCCTATGTTTTCCTATCTTTGAATAACAAAAAAATCTGGATATACTTTTCAACCGTATGCATAATACCATCTGGTATAGTGATCTTCTTGCTGCCTCTACGTACTCCTCCTACCCTTCTCCAACTCGTACTTATTTCACCGGTTCATAAACGGAATGTTCATTCAATTATAATACTAGAAATACACACCTTACACAGAACTGTTCAAGGCTATAAATAAAAGAACGCGATGAAGGGTCTCCGATATGCAGCCTAATTACAGCAACAAAAACATTTCACTCTCAAATAAATTACGTTTGTCGCTTTTTAACTTATTAGCGACAGTAGGTGTTAAATATACGCTGTTAGTTGCTTTGAGCGGATGTTCTTGATGTGCGACTATCGCATAGCAACCTCTATGGCTGTAAATGACTTGGAAATAACGCGTAATCGTTAATTATGTGACTAAAGGTGCGTCCATACTAGTAACATTTGTCCGTAAGTTTTTGCTGTAACACCATTTCTTCGGGAGCTTAGGATGGACTAGACACGCTTGAGGGGCTTGTGGTTACTTGGATACCGCGCATATCAACCGATCTGCAGGGCTAAGCGGTGCTAGCCGCGGTCAGTCTTGTGATGGGTGACCGTTTTCACATGTCGACACCGCCCCGTGCTTCGGAAGGCACGTTATGCCGTTGTTCCTGCACCTAATCTTTCTCCGGTCGTATCGGTGTACCGTCCCATCGGACTATAAGTGAGGAAATAGAGAGTGAATCTGTGTTTGTGCGCTTACTTGTGTAAATCTCCTGCCTAGTCTGTTAGTCTCAGATGAGATAGCCCGCTGTGGCCGAAATTCGGTTAAGAAAACCTCGGCTACAGAGGAATGTTCGTTAAAATATGACTAGTGGGGACGAACCTTTGAGCAGTCCAATTAGTGAGTCCACTTTCATGTGTTACGGTATTGTTATATTTATGTGCACGCGAGTTTTGTGGCCCTACTGTCTCTGTTTGATACATTTGTTCGGGACTTTATTCATGTGTTTATTGTTAAATGTTAACATTAATTAATGTTTTATTGTTGAAATATTTACTCGTCTTTGTCTTGTTTTAAGAGTCTTTTTTGTAAACATACATTACTACACTCGAAACTTTTTCTTTTTATTATATTTGTCCCGCAAGGAAATCTAATCAATCTTCAACAACACAATATTAAAATTAATTACTTGCACTCATACGCCATTTGTCTATTATGTCTACTTACTAGTAACTTGTAGCTGCTTAGCTGCTAAGAATCTATGAACTGGCCCTGTAGCCATCAAATGGGGTCTACTATGATCAGTTATTTCAAATTACTTTCTACACCAGTAATATTGTCCAACCGCTTACAGGTGTATTGATATTCACAGCATAAAATATGATTAATTCAATAAAGGTCAAAGTTATAATTACGTAAGCATTGGCAGGCTATACGGATTCATACACCTATTTAGACACAACACACGGGTCACAGCATTTCGAAAGGTCGATCAGACCTTTACTGAACCCAAAATATTCTGTAGGCTTCACCAAAACCTGCACTAAATACCTTTCCCGAATACCGAGCGCATTAATATTATATCCATGAAATATTTCGTAATAACTAACAAAACGTATCCCGTTGAAATATTTCCAGTAACGATTTTACCCCACCGAAATGTTTTTGTATAAAATGCAACGCAGACAATTGATGTCATAGTGAAATCTCCACCGTTAAAGGGAGATGGATAAAGAAATCTCTCGAAGATACTGCACGAGGGAAAGAGACCGCATGCGGTGCAATGTTCATTAAAGAGGGTCAACGTAGGCTTGGGGGTGTAATTTCCCCCTGTCCCCCAGAGGCGATCTTGTGGTCGTCTTTTTAATTTGCTCTTGGATATCAGGGTTGGCAACTGCCGGAAAATTGGTGGACAAAAAAGGAAATATACTTTGCCCGCTCTGTAACATACGACATTGGTACTTTTAGAAGCTTGGTACATTACAATTGTTCGATTCGAAATATACTACTCACACACATCTGATCATATTATGTACTTAATTTTTATTTTTATTTTTGTTAATTATGTTCTTCAATTTATTGTATTAATAATTTATGTACCACCCTATTGTATTAGGTTAGTCTGTAAGGATAGCGATGTTGAGAAAACAAATAAATAATTAAATAAATAAATATTCTTGCAGCATCTACAAGTACGTGGAAAGGGGTTATAACATCTTGCGTATAAAACACCTGTTAATGTTACAGCGCCTCTAAATTGCATATCACGTAAATACTTATTAGTAGCATTATACAAATAATAAAACGATATAGTAAAACGTTTGTCCAAATTGTTGTGAATTGGAAAAACAAAAACAAAGAAAGAAAAGTTCTTTATTTGAATTTTAGCATCTTATATACTAGTGACCGTAGTACCGTTTATAGTTTTAACTCTACCATTGCACTTCCACGCTACCCATCAAAAGCTGCACTTTAATATTCCATCCCATTTACCAGAGTTTTTCCTTCGCGACAGCCCTGTGATCTCAAGACAACATCGCTGGGAGGCGCGTCGTCTTATCAACGAATTAATTCTAGACTAACGAAGACCGGGGGTGGTGCCGCGATTAACACAACCGCCCCTTTCACGTAGACTTAGGAATATTTAGAACTGAGTACTAATCTGGGCTCATTGATAAAGCCGCTTCATCCAAGTTCAGCTTTTGATGGGTGACTAAAAGGATAAATTTTCAATATTTCAACTGGAACAGTCAGGCAGAAGCTGAAAATCGTTTGACATTATTTTTTTTAGTATCCTAGGATTTCTCCTGTATGGTGGGTGCGTTTTGCAAACATGCAAGTTTATGAGATAACATACATTTGCAGATCGCACAATGTTTTGTCCTGTGCGGGAATTGATCCCACAACCCTTAGCGCAGCAGTCCAATCGCTTAACCCCTACGCTAATCAGGTCGTCATGACTTTTCAGTATTATTTTTACATAAGTTTAAATGATGTTGCAGGGCAAAAGGAATAAGCAAGAACTGTGGTATTCATGGTGGATATTTCAAAACATAATCATTCCTGTGAAATTATATGTACCAAAACATACAAAAGAAAATTGCAACTACCATTTAAAATAACAAAAAATCTTAAACGTGAGTTAACTTTACATATTAGTCGTTGCCAACCTGTCATAATACCGTACTCCTCATAAAATCTAAGCGGGTAATTAAAACGTGAACATTACTGTTTACTTGTAAATGAGTACCGTATAATGTTATTGTTTCTATTTAAATATAACCCAACATGTTAAACGAACGTTAAACGTATGTGAATAGTTTGTTTAATTGTCGTGTTTAATAAAATATTTTATTGCCAAAGGAATTGATTGTGCAAATCCTGTTGGCACATTTGCACAGTTCTTAGGTGACTATGAATTAGTATAACATAACTAGTGTCAGGCGTAACTACATTTGCCAATCATCCAGTTCTGCACAAATATCTGCTGTAAAAAAAATATAAGCGTATACTGGTATACCTACTAAGGATTTGAATAATACAAGACAAAAAAAAGTGTGGAATAATTCGTGTAGTCCTAAAGTAACTAAAGACTATTTTGCATGTTGCAGCCAAAGAATAACCTTCAGAGCTATCACATCAGCTCTTAAACATTACCCAACTGTAAACACAGCCACACCGTCATCCTGATCATCATCTAGACGGCAGATAAATCTAACGGTAGTTGTCTCGTGTATGGCAGACTGGTTAGACATCAGATAGACATACCTAAGGTTACAGGTCGGATGAGATCGTTGAATACTTCAGTATAATCGCTGGATGTTTGAATATCTACACGATGCGTGTGGCTTGTCTTGGAGATTAAGGGATTTATGACTTCCACGTGGGATGCGGGAAATGTAACTGTTGACGTTACATGCAAGCTGTCGATTCAAAAGTGGCTAATAAATGGTCGCCATAGAGGCTCTCAGGAACTTCAATTTGTATAAAAACTGTACTCCTGGTAGATCCGGTTCTGATTTCATCATCATCAGCTTTTAAATGGGGTCCACTGCTGGCCATAAGCCGCCTCCTTTAAACGCCACTGATTTAGTAGTAGAACATCCAAAAATTTCGTTTTTTTTACATATAAACCTAAAAATACCATTTCCATATCCAACGAGCCGAGTTTAGCACCTCAAAGTCGCCGCGGCCCGAAACTGTGCTAAGCATCCCGAGGCCACACGAACCATAAAGTCAGCATAAGAATGTCATAAAACTTAATAGCCTTATTAATTGGTGCACAGAACTCGTGCAACCGGTTTTCGTTTGAGCTCCTCTTAATTTTTATGATTCCTGAATACAAAGTCAGGGCATTTCGCCATACATTGAAGATCTAAAAACTAATTAAGCCAACGTTTTGCATATTGATAAAGCGATGGATATTGAAATCTGGTAATGGATCCTTATAAGGGACTTTTAATATTTTTTGCATCTGTCCCTTCTATACTTTTCCGAAGGCATCGCCTCAAGGTCCGAGCGGGTGGCATATTAAGACGAAGTTGGAAGTAAAAAAAAAGGCGAAAAAGAGTTTTATATTCTCTCTCGAATGGGAAGAAATAGGGAAACCTTTCTCATTTAGCTCACCAGTGCAAGTCGGGGTGTCGTGCTGAACACACTGCCTGATTTTAAATCGTTTTAAACTTTAAATATTATGTTTAATTGATGCTCCGAAGTGATGTGAAGTGTTCTCAAGTGGTTAAGACTGTGGGGAAGTCTGTGTGTGATGTTTTCGTTGAAGAGTGTATTCCCATCAAACTTTGGCGTGTGTATCTGTGTTGTGTTGAAGGATACCCTATGAGCAACAGTCAGTTGTTCAGAATTGTAGCTGTCACGAAACTACGAGTAACCAGTAACCTGCAGTTGACTGGACAATGAGGACATGAGACCTCGAAGAATGTTGTCTATTTGGAAAATGGACTGCAAAACATTTAACTGACCTTGATCTTCGACGACGAAATTAAGGTGGGCTCATAATACACATAAAATTCTTCTCTTTATGAGCATCATGATTTGTCATTGTGGTTTCTCATTCTTCATGTAATATATTTTCAACTTTCTCAAACTATCTGGCTTGGAGGCCTTTGTATTGTGTAAGGTCTGCCAAAAGTTTGGTTAAGTAGTTCTAACTCTTCTTATATAGACTTAGCTTTAGGACAACATGGCGAAAAAATGCCTTGAA
Organism: Abrostola triplasia; assembly: GCA_946251915.1. Taxonomy (NCBI): domain Eukaryota; kingdom Metazoa; phylum Arthropoda; class Insecta; order Lepidoptera; family Noctuidae; genus Abrostola; species Abrostola triplasia. The sequence goes on from OX276433.1 coordinate 9,640,265, forward strand.
AAAAACCCCTTTCAAAGTTTTCTGCAGGATAGAAATTTCTGCGAACACATATACAGGTATGGCAGATATGTAGGTACTTTCTAAGATTACAATTTAAGGGACAAAGACATTGCGTGTATTTATTTGTCGGAGTCAACTAAGGAAGTGTCTTGTTACCGGGCTTGCAGGCGATAAGTTATCTGCTGTCAATACTTATGCAGTTATCTGCATAACTATTGACAGGCCTATATAAGGGATATGCGTTATTTAAACTCAATCAACAATCCAGCTGGGTTTCCGGCAAAGACAACAGATAAATTAGGCGACCCACTCATTCTTGTTTGAGGAACATAGCAACTCACTCATTCGAGGAACATTGGAAGGATGTAATTCTAAGAATTAGTTTTGCACATGAATAAATGGTAATATACAATTGTTTAAAATATGTATTTATTAAATCAAGTTTTGCCAATTTTCCTAAGCATTATTTACTTGATAAAATATTTTCTTAACACACTGAAACGTACTACCGTCCAGGTTTATTTCCCATCCGAGATACAACGGCGGCCATCTAACATGGGTAATGAAAATTAAAATCTTCCAGCAAGTCGTTAAAGTAAGCTTTACGAAGAGTTATTAAAGTGCTTGTGTATAATCTAGCAACTCGCCTCTAATTATGCTATTCATTACTGATATAAATCTTTAGAAACTTGTCTGTAAAGGGTAATGTCATAAAATAACGTAAAATCTTCTTTGCTTGGGTCAGCTGCAATGAAACTGGTTGGTAAACTATTTGCGGACGACAATTCCTTTAAGTGTGAAAATTATAAACAGTTTTGGCCTCTACGTAATAAATTTACTGGGTACTGAGAATGAATTTCATTTAAGTGTATTTCAGCTTAATAATTATTTGGTTTCTATGGAAACCGTGTTTATTTATTGACTCTTATGTAAAGATAGGTACGCTTAGCAAGAGCTGTTAGAAAGTTTACTTCTAAAGTTATAACTGAAGTAAAAAATAAATGTTCGCACGTAACTGGCTACTGCCTCGTTGGTTTAGCACTAAGCGCGACTGCTTAGCATGAGGTCTTGGGTTCTAAACCCGGGTCGGGAAAAGTGTTACTAGGTTTTTCCAACAGGTAATTCTTAGTAGCGGTGTGGACTCTAGATTTGTGCCCGGTTGATGGCTATAGGCTCGGGTTGTTACATTGGGACCTATAACATGACGGGTGAATTATACGTATATTCTACCGTCACCACTGCCTACCCCTTCAGGGAATACAGGGATGATGTTATGTATATAAAATTGTAAGTAATCGACAGGCCAACAGTGTTGCGACTGAAAATTTAAATGTTATCTAACCAATGCAAGATTTTATGGTAGACAACCTTTATTTACCGATTATACTGTAACGGTTCAACTTAAAAGCTTGCAAAAGCTACTGAAACACCTAAGTTGGAAGTTATGCCGCCAATAAATGAAGTTTACCGTCCCCACTGCGATTATACTCAACTGATAGAGATAAATTTAAACTAAAATGATACCTATTAATAAGTTTACGTCTATTGCAAATGTGCGGATAAATGCTAATGCATGTTGGGTACTTAAACGGATTAGGAGAGGTCTTAACCTGTGTTAGTGGGAACCAGGCGATTAATATTAAGTTTAATGAGGGACCCGTGGTTTTGAAGGAGGCTGCGCGTTGTGCGGTCATATTGAGGATGGGTTTGTGTTAGTATGTATATTAGATTCCGATGACGTTTTGGCCTAGTAGTCAACAAACACAAACACAATCACAACACAGAAGGTTACAATTTTGACGACCGGATCGGCTCAGTGACTAAGCTATTTGATTGCTGCGCTAAGGGTTGCGGGTTCGATTTAGCACGGAACAAAAATTGGTGCGGTCAGCAAATGTTTGTGTATGTGATTTATCGTGTTTGTCAAATGCACCCACGATACGGAAGAAAGTCCTAGTGTGGTGCGACGTTAAAAAAAAATCCAAGCAAGTGTAGGCACTCTTTCAATGTGATAATTTAAGTCTATTATTTTCTTTTTTATTAAGACTCCGACTGAGTCTGGTATGGAATTGTAACCAACAATTGACAATTAAGCTAACTCTCTAATATACCTACTCCGTAGTTCCATTTGTAGCTGTTTGTTAAAATGTTATTTAAAAACATATCTGCTTGCTACTTGGTAGACGGGATAATGATAAGAGCTATGGATAATATTAATTGTAAGCTTCAACCGTGTTCATACAATCGGTCGGCCGCCGATCTTCCGAAGGGTTGTTTTGAAAGAGGTAGACGCTTATATGCAGCGGTAGCTTATTTGAAATTAATATGCTTCGCTTTATTAAAAGTAGATATGTGGTGGTAGCGAGGTTCCGTACATTAAATTGTATTATTATGAAATCGCATTATTTAATTATAATACTCATACAATTAAAGTCTGACAAAGTTTTTTTGATGATGATGGAGCTTCATGTAATGGGGACTCCCAAAGCGCGTGGTAGCACGGACCACACCGAGCCGAGCAACGCGCTGTGCGTCGTACATGCTGGCCTGCAACATCAGATTCAGACGGTGCGGCGCGGCGCGGTCCGTGTTAAAACGCGCCGTGAGTAGCTACCATAACCGTATAGGCAGCCTATCACAGATATTACAATTCATAGAACCCACACCATGCTCTTCGCCTCTTAAAACTAGTTTCCCTATCAACGGAAGAGATTCGTTATCCGTCGTAACAAGCGGCAAATTTTAATGTAATTCTTAATTATTGCAAGTAACGCTAAGTAGGTACTTAATACATTACTTAATTCTAATTAGCGGTAAAGACAGGCCGCGGTTCAGTAATGGGATGCTATCATTTCCTTATGGGTGTCAGTATACGTTTCTATCCGATAAGCCACTTATTATAATGACACTATAAATTATGTACATTAGCAGACATTAAAGATCGTTCGCTTCTCGACTGTTAATTAATGTCAGCCTCATTAGACTTGTTGTAGGTGTTTGTTGAACGTATGGTTTGGGATTTGAGTGTCTGGACTGTCAGAAGTTATCGGGTTTTCTGACGGAAAATTTCAGTGAAGTTATGTATCGTGTATAATTGGTACAGTCAGCAATATAAATTGCAGAACATAATAAATCGATATGTCAAATAATTGAAAGACATAAACATTAATTTAATTTATTGTTTCAACTTATAACAGCATCCAAATGATGATCTAAGATTTAAGACTTTTTTTTGCAAGAAGCAGTTCTCCAATTAATGGGATGTTCAAAAAATTAAATGTTCAGCTATTTATGTTGCTGACTGTACATATTTATTTATTGGGACTTCATGCTGTAATTTCTGTCAACCCTAAAATAGTCATGATGTATTTAACCCTTTGGCTGCTCGAGAAACGTATACAATAGTTCAACAATAGCTGTGTAGGTCACTGGGCAGGAAAAGGGTTAATATTAGATTATTATATTAAAATTACAACCCTCTTGTTAAATATTCAAGTGATGTGGTTTAAATCGTATAAAGCCACTTTGACCACAAAACGTGTTTACGTTTTTAAATCACTTTCAGCATGTCTGTTTGTTAATGTTTATGATATTTAAGTTGAATATCCATAGTTGGCTAAGAAAATATTATATAAAAAAAATATATAATTAAACTACCTATATGTTCCACAAATAAAATAAAATTAAATATATTTTATTTGTGGAACATATAGGTAGATTAATTACAGGTCTTTTAGGTTACACTATGTCCTACCACATAATATGACGTACAAATAATATTATAAAGTCATCTACGCATACAATTATAATAATTATTGTGAAGTAATATGAAATAATATTCCCTAAGTAAGCTTTCCTGATTTTATACACAGAAGTCTAGGGTGCCAATGGTTACTCTCCCAATATTACAAAGTGTAGAAGCTCTACAGCAACTTTTTGTGGCCAGTCCATTTTAACTTTAGGCTGTCGGCTCCTAATTCAATTATTAATTGAATTAGAAGATTCAATGCATTTTTATTCAATTTTATTGGTTTGATTCATTCAATAATCCTGCCGATGGCAAATCCTAACAAAAAATATTACCTATAGATTGTATAAATGATTCAATGCACCAACTTTCAAAACTAGACAACCAAAGCCACGAGCACAGCTAGCTCACATCACAAAAATAATCTCCATCCCACAAACCTGTTTGCGGTATCCTAAATATCATAGTACTTGAAACAATAATCCGGCCGGCCAAACTCGGGAAGGGTCACATTCTTACCTACAAAAGTGTGCGGAACCTTCATTATCCCTAAAACCCACACAGCGGAAAATTTCATTTCAATAGGTATCCCAATACCTCATAGCAAATAACTGTAGAGCCCGGCTTAATATGCATTAAGGGTATTCCCAAATTTTCTCCAGTAAAAATGTATGGCAACAACCCGAGCGTGACGTATAAGTGGATTATGTGTTTTGTCCCGCTCCTGCGTATAGCGTTGTCCTGCTGAATCCTGAAATGCTCCGTGCGAGATTGTGTGGAAATGGCTGGTTTTTTTTGCGAAGTTTTTGTTGAAGTTTCGTAGGTAGGGTAGCAATAAGTTAGAAAACTTATTGTAAAAAAAAACATAACTTAATATTATCATGCCTATATTCCCCGAAGGGTAGGCAGAGCATATTACACCTATATTTTGCTAGTTATGTTATAGGTTCCAATATAAGAGGGGGCGAGCCTATTACCATTAACCGAGCACAATCCAGACGTCATGCTGCTATTGAGAATTACCTAGTCAAGCTATAGAATAAACCTGGTAACACTTTGCCTGACCCGGAATTCGACCCCAGTATCTCATGCTCGTTAGTAATGCTCAGCGACCAGTAGGCCAACGAGGCGGTCGTGCAGTGTAGGGGTAAAAATAAGCCTCAAATTGTTTCGTTAAAAAAAGGTATATTTTATCCAATTCATACCTACATTTTTCGTTATTTTACCTCTTAAAACTACAGAGGATGCAAAAGGTCCATAGTATTTAAAGTGATTGGTAATTCGTCAGGTGTGGTACTTATAAAATCAGCAAACCTACATTTAAACATTACCATTAACTTTTGTATTTACGTTCATAAACACCAAGTAGGTTTTATGTATCTAATTATAATGTCTAGCAATAAAATAGGCAATAAAATTTGCATAACGCTAAGAAATTTACGTTTCAATATATTGAAGATTAAAATCTTGTGTAACGGCAAAACCTACGCAGTAATTAGTTGTGATGGGTTTGTAGTAGTTACGCGATAGGATTATTGTAGTGTTATTTATTAAATTATATTGTAAAGTGATGCAGAGGGTGTGAGCAAGGAAAGTCAGGTATTTACTTTATACACCTAAGAATTATAGGCTTATAATTATCAGAGGAAAAGTAATTGTACAAAAAAAGGAACACCCTATACCTAATATATTTTGTAAAGACACACGAAATAATAGTATTTGCTTGACTTATAAAATAAATTAAATTGATTTCTTAGGTTAATAAAAAACATCTTAAAAGTCATGTTGCAACAAGCGATGTGTACTAAGTAGAGCACTGGACAGTAGAAGGGTTAAGATAAAAGCTAGATGATGTTTAATACCTAACTATACTGAAGGGTAATCCTACTATCCTACTTCCTACTATCCTACTTCCTACTATCCTTCCTACTAATATTATAAATGTGAAAGTTTGTGAGTATGGATGTGTGGATATTTGTTACTCTTTCACACATAAACGGCTGGACCGATTTGGTTGAAATTTGGTATGTAGATAGATTATACCCTGGATTAACATATAGGCTACTTTTTATCCGAAAAATGTCGCGGGTAACACCGCGGGGCGCAGCTAGTTTTTGATAAATATGCCTTTTCACGCGTCTTTTCCACAGAGCAAGAAGAAAGCAATCGAGGTTTTTACGCCAAGAGTTTTATTTAGTCTCATCTTTTTTCTTGTTCAGGCTTGTGGGTACAAGGTCATAACCTGGCTTCTCTCTACAATTTCCAGTTTAATATGCTTTCTACCAACAACTCATTGTAGAAATGAAAATTGCACACTAGAAAACAGTTATTAACATTCAAACTAATACTTGTCATAATTGTACAAACTGATAAAATATAGTTTCTGTACAGTTGTTCTGTTTATTGCTTCATAATTTATTTTATTATTTGTGCATCATTACCATTTATGATTAGTACAACGTTACTGAAAGTTGATGAGAGAAAGCCATTAGTTAATGCGTGGTCAGGTTACAATGTGCATTTATGTTCTCACAGTGACATACAACGTGCTATAAAGCGGGATATAAGTGTGGCCGTCGAGTTTGTATGTTTTTGTTTTTCGAAAAACCAATTATTGCTTTTCATTGATCTTTTGTTTGAAGCAAGCCGCGAACAGTAACGTTTACGAGGTGGGATGATTTTCTAAAAGTTATTAAAACAGGGAAAGTTTTTATTAACTTTGATTTTTAATTAGTGAGATTGATTGTAAATTATAACTAAGTGAAGGTCTTCTTCGTGAAATCAATACTTAGTGTCAGTTTAAGGGATCATTAACGTCTCTGAGTGGGGCGGCAAGTAGTGTATATCGTTAAAAATTGTCTATAAGTAGTCCATTACCTAAGAAAGCGATAACAAGTCTGATAATACATACTTCCGTACTAATAAATATACATGTGAAAGTAACACTGTCTGTCTGTCATTTACGCCTTTACGACTAAACTACTGGACGGATTTTGATGATATTTAACATGTAGAAACTTTAAGACCCAAGAAAGGACGCTACTTAACGCAGGCGAACCCGTGGGCAAAAGCTAGTAAGAAATAAAGGCTGTTTTATTTGTCGCTTTTTATGAACACCTACACATTACAGAGTCCGTCTCTACACTTAACCAGCATCTACATCTCCGCGGTCGGAGACAAAGGCTGTGTGATGTAAGCATATTTTTCTGCTGCCAGTTCGTTCAGAAATCAATACCTTCCGTCCAGACGACCATTTGCACTACCGTCATCATTTTTCAAAAGAAAAACTGCGGAGGAAGTCATTTCAATTCAACTCTTACTTATTCATTTTATTACAGTCTTATGTGCAAATGGTATTACATACTCTATATAGGTAATCATAATTATAGTATAAGTAGGTTTAAAAAAAAAATAAGAAAGCTAGAAATTGTAGTTTAATAAATTATGTCGTCAGTTTTGCTTCTTTTACGTACTTAATGTTCTTAAAGAGGGCGGGGTCACCTTTTCGATCTATTTGGTGGACTCACTGCGATCTACACAGAACTTAAATATTTTCTTTATTTTACTCTCAATACGGTAAAAGAATTTTGGTAAATCGTGTTATGGATGCAATTGGCAACTGTCGTTGTTGACGTACATTGTGGCGTTTTAAGGGGGAGGCCTTTGTTTAACAGTGGACGTCTTCCGGTTGATGATGATGATGATGGAGCGTGTTATTGGTACTTCCTTTTTTATTTACTGCAAAAAGAAATCTTCCCTGAACAAACTTCTAGTTCTAGATAGGCAGATGGACGATTGAATTATCATCAGCCGGAAGACATCTACTGTTAATCAAAGGCCTCGCCCGTAGAACGCCACAATAAACGACGGCTTGCCATTTGCATCCACCAATTAGCCCGCAACTCTGACGATTGATTTCCAGTAAATGAGAGTCATGATTTGATTATTAGATGATTCTTTAAGGCTACCTTAATATAATTATTATATAATCAAAGTTAACTGGTTAACTACATTGTAACCGAATTGGAGAAACCCATACAAATTTCATTTACCCTCAGGAGTTTGACAGTTCTTACTGACTAAATCTAATCCTTGCCTTTCAGTCCTTCCATGGCCCAATCAGTACGAAAACAGGCCAATAGTTATTTCATTGCTGGTTCCTGCTCCTGTAGCTGCAAATCCAGTCCTGTTTAAATGAAATTTAAATGAAATGAGACAGCAAAAGCTGGGTGCTCCAACCGCCTGTGTGCCGTAGCTCGCACAAATTGCGGGGAATAGTTGACTTTTTATAAAATTACTTTAGCCCGACTGTACCTCCGCTGCGCAGTATTGACTTTAAATCCAATATGGCGGAAAATAAAATGAATTTATCGGTTCGCTGCTGTGTTTATTTGTTTGTGTTTACGTTGTACTAGTTTATCTACACTTAAACATAAAGTAGATTGGATTGCGTGTTTGATATATGTACATATACCTATGGGTAATCTATTTGTTTTGCCTCATCCAAAGGACTTATTTATATTATGGACTAAGATCATACATAATATCACGCTTGTATTCCCCGAAGGGGTAGGCAGAGGTGCAAGTGAATATAGTTACACACATTTCGCCAGTTATGTTTTAGGTCCCAATGTAATAGGGGGCGCTTATTGCCATCAACCGGGCACAAATCCAGACTCCGTGGTACTGAGAATTACCTAATGGAAAATCCCATTAACACTTTGCCCGACCCGGGATTCGAACCCAGGACCTCGTGCTCAGCAGTCGCGTTTAGCAACCACTAGACCAACGAGCTAGTGGATTAAACTAACTCTTAAAATACATAGGTAATATCTAACTCTGTGCCTGTAATTTAATTCAAATTTGTTCTCGGTTTTGTACAAAGTATTTAAAAAAACTGTCAAATTTACTTAGTTTTATGAGAAACACATTTATTTTTGTACGGTAATGGTTTAACAGAAAATTAATAATTATTATTTAAATTTGTATTTGATTATACCTGACTATCTGATGGTCTACACCCCTATATCTTACAAAGTAAACACAAAATCATTAAATATGCAAATTGTTATAAAAACTTGCTTCTTGCACTATTTTGATGAATGCAAATGTATGTATATTACATGTAGGTACATGTACTACATTGTTCAATGCAGAATAGATGATGTAAAAACTAAAAGTAATGTAGTTTAATTAATTTAATTAGTGAACAACCCTACCGCAGTTAAAAATAAAAAGACTCTTCATCTATACGTATGTAGCTAGCCAGCTACATTCTTTCAGGATAAAAAGTAACCTATGTGTTAATCCACCTCAGTCAGTCAGCTACCTCTATATGAAATTTCATCAAAATCGGTCTAGCCGTTTGAGCGTGAAGAGGTAACAAACACACTCACAAATGTTCGCCTTTATAATATTAGTGTGATTGTCAATGCATGTAAATGAGGCAATTGTTCATAAAATAGTTGAAAAGGGGACAAAAGAAAAAGTCAATCTTACATTTGGAAAATGTCTTGCTTTAAGTTCATGATAAAGGCTCAGCCCCCTTACCATGGACTCTTAAAGCAGGACAGTTTACGTTGTGGAAGCGAGACGCCGCATTATACTGGACATAGCGGCCGGCGTCTTGCTTCCACAACGTAAACTGTCCTGGCTCAAGAGTTCATGGTACGGGCCCAAGACTAAAATTCAAAAGGTCTCAAGGAGGAATTAATATGTAATTAACGTCAAAAACGGTTTCTACTATGATACAATCGCTTACGACATTTAAGTTTGTATCTTATAATTTAAACTATATAGCAGTAACCTTTTCATAACAATTTAATTATAATTATTATTAAGAGAGCACGTGACATTCTCACTGCCTGAATTAAGCAGTATCTCGACGTTAATCCCCAATTTATAACATTTATTTGTATTAACATTGTTAAAGAAACTTATCTTATCTAATTAATTGATCAATTAGTCAAATATATACAAAATTTAAATTCGCTTTTACTAAATTCTAAAAATCTTTGTAGTTTTAACACAGGACATTAGGTATTTCATCATTATACAGTTGCATAGCCACTGCTAGTACATGCTTTCTTTTGTATGTGCCACTTTCGGTTATTTTTTATTTTATCTCCGTTATTCTTTACTTTGTTAACATACCATAACTTAACATCAAGCCTGAATTCCCCGAAGGGATAGGCAGAGGTGTGCATATAGTGTACTCAAATTTCACCAGTTATGTTAAAGGTCCTCATGTAATAAGAGTCGCGAGCCTATTGACATCAACCAGTCGCAAGTCCAGACTGCGTACTGCTGCTATCTCAGTACCTTAAAGAAAAACCTACTAACACCTTGTCCGACCCAGGGTTCAAACGCGCGACCTTATGCTCAGCAGTCGCGCTTAGCGAGCAGTAGACCAACAAGGCAGCAGCAGAGCAGTTAAAAAGTTCTAAAATTAAAATAAAACTTTGCGACCTATTAATATAACTATTATAATTCTGATAACTTTTAATTATCGAACCTCAAAAACGTATAACCAAACGAAACTCAACAAAACAGTTCATGTAATAAAACCTTTTTAGAGAATACTGAAAAAGTTACAACCCCAGCCGTACACAATAAAAATTAAAACAAAAGACCAACTTCAATATTGCGCGCGTCCTCGAACTTTGTTCGGCCTTTTTTATTCTTGCAGAAGTTCGCACAGAAAATTACTCAAACAATTTAGGAAACATCAAACAGCCTCTGATGTTAAGGATTGCGACACTTCTGGAATCAATTGTTTTATGCCTGTGTTTATAGACTGATGGTTATAACTGTTTTTATCTCGACGATGGTTTTACTTGTTTTTTTCGACATGGTTTTTTGGTTACGATTTCGTCGACAGTGACCGTTAAAATGGTTGTTTTCGTCATTGATGTGTTCGGTTTTTAATTCAGGCATTTTGATTGGAGTTATCATGATAATAGATTAATGAACTATTTAACAATCTATCCCTCAAACTGAATTATTTATTTTTAATTTACAAGGTTATTTACACTTATTTACACACGTAAAAAATAAATATATACAAAAGTAAAAATTAAAACTAAAAATTATGCATCAAAGTATTCCTCCTCATCGCTTTCGACTGGAAGGGTGCCCAAAAGGCATTGCTACGTTGAATGGCAATGCTTAAAATAGTTTTCTAGATCCATAATAATATTATAAATGTAAAGGAAGCTCTGCCTGTCTGTTAGGACTTCACGACTCAACCGCTGGACGGATTTTGATAAAAATTAGCATGTAGAAAGTTTAAGACCCGAGGAAGGACATACTACACGACAGGCTACTTAACGCGGGCGAAGTTGCGGGCAAAAGCTAGTAGAGTTATAAACGATGTAACGATCTATTCATGTAATAGTTTTCTAGATAGTTTATATATCTATATATCGTTGTAAGTTGTAGAGTATTGGACATAACAAATGCACTACCAACACAGCACGTCAATTCCACTCTCAAATCATTTACCGAACAGTTTATTGAATCGGCATCGCGTACGCGCTAAAGTGACTTTACAAAAAGAGGTAATATTAACCAGAAGACATCCTGTTGTCCCTCAAGGTGGATAAAACCGCTTTGGTGGTTAAATGTAATACATAATGACACCGCCGCCTTGTTGTGGTAACACTCTGCCACTATTTATCGCCTTTAAAATATCCAATTTTATTTCTGTTAATTGACACCGGATTATGATTATCGTTGAATACTTGAAGCCTCTTCGGTATTACCAAACACGTTTTTGTTTTTCGAAATTGTAATTTGGAATTCGGATGAGTGTAAATTGTTCTTGTTGTTATGTAGTGTTTTTTATTAGCTGTAGCTTTGTCTATATATCCTACCTTTCTTTAATGAAACGTGAACAATCTTGATTAATAAAAATCTTTGAATTATAGTTTTGGTTGAGTATCTTGTACTACATTTCCTTAATTTCGCTAGATTAAAACCTACATGAACAGATTAATACCCATATGTAGTGGGTTGCACGAGTTGCACCGGCCGAAGCAGACTCTGCTTGCGTTCACGTCCGGGCCGGTGCAACTCAATATCCCTAGTTAAAACCTATGAAAGCTTTAGCATTAAAATACTACACCCATAATTCACGGAACGAATGAAGAATCTAAAATAGTTAAAAGACATCATTTTCGCGAACAAAATTAATTTATATGTTACCTATTACCACACAAAGGGGCATACGAAATGCGAGTGCGATTATACAGACTGCATGTACGTTTATCGATTAAAATTTGTCTCGTTTAGCGAATGGTAATCGATTATACGAATGGTGAATAATCGAATGAGCGGCCAGTAGTATGTCAGTAGAGCTTTCGATAGAGTTCCGTACAAAAAAAAGAAATGGAGGTATTGATGTAGATAATTTGTGCTATGGTTAAAGATTGCCTGTCGGTTCTCAAGGTTGTCGGTACAGTCTCACTTGAGAAATAATAAGTATGCCTGTGATCCAAAAGTAGATTTTTAAGATTCCACGTTATCTAAGGTGTATCTTCTTATTGTATGGTTGATGAACAACCTGGTGTCAAAGTTTAAACCTGTAGGTTTCAAACATGGCTTTACAAACCGTTGAAAAATCTCTCAGGTGTGCCGGCTTCCTCACGATGTTTTCCTACACCGTTTTTAGCAACTGATAATTATTTTATAATACGCATGTAAATTCGAAAAGACATTGGTGCGTGCCAGGGTTTGCTTTTGCGACCTTTGACTTGGCAGTATGTTCATACCACTCAGCTATCAGTCTGTTAAGTGAGGTGTATGAGTAAATTAAATAAAAGGTACGCTCCCAATATAATACCTCTTCTTTTTTTGAAGTCGGTTAATTACGGTAATACCTATTTACGTTAGTTAACGATTGATCTCGATTCGAATGAAATCCTAACTCGATTATTGATTAAAACTCGAACTGAGTTCAGTAGAAATGGATTACAATTAGTGCCGAAGCTAATTATTTCCAATTCAATGGGTTAAAACAATTGCATTAAAGCCATACAACATTATTTCCGTTTAATTTATAGTGATAACGACTTAATTCTATCTGGAGAGTAAAGGTTTTATGATTCATTTGATTTCATTCATCTTAATTTAACTGTACTTACATGGTGCTTGAGACGAATTGACTCTAGTGTATATAACTGTCTTATAAATTAATTAGTATATACTAAGATTACATTAATTACATTTTACTAAGATTTATAACAACAACAAAACATAACATCACGCCTGTATTCCCCGAAGGGGTAGGCAGAGGTGCGCATATAGTACACCCACATTTCGCCAGTTATGTTTTTAGGTCCCAATGTAATAGGGGGCGAGCCTATTGCTATCAACTAGCCACAAATCCAGATTCCGTGCTACCACTGAGAATAACCTAATGGAAAAACCCAGTAACACTTTGCCCGACCCGGGATTCGAACCTAGGACCTCGTGCTCAGCAGTCGCGCTTAGCTACCACTAGACTAACGAGGCAGGCTAGATGTATAAATCTAATCAAAATTTACAGCCTTCATCAAAGTTGTCTTTAAAAATGAATCATCAGCCCGCAAACCATGAACTCTTAAAGCGGGACCGTTACGTTGTAGAAGTGAGACACCGCATTATACTGCACGTAGGTGTCTCGCTTCCACATCGGAAAATGTTCTGCTTTAAGATCATGGTAAGGGGGCACCTTATTTCTTTACTAGACTCAATATTTAGACACTTTTACTAATCTTTGCTTTGTGTGAAAGAAGTGTGACTACTAATCTGAAATGGATTGTTTTGGTAGCTAATTCCACTAAAGCATTTAATGTTCAAAGAAAGGAACCCAAATTTATTTGCAACCATGGCCATCAAAATTCCAATGGGATTTTTGGAGTTCCGTGCCTAGTTCTCCGAATTTATTGTGACTAGAATCACAAAGATCAGTGTTAAAATGACACATGATTACCCAAAATAGGTATAAAATGCTAGAGCAGTATACACAGGCTAGCCAAACTAAGTACCAGCTACACTTTTTTGAAAATTTCAATTTCTTATAAACTATAGAAGTTAGAGATTTAAAATAAAAAATGTTTTATAACAAATTTTATCAGCTTTCTTTGAGACGGTAAACTAGACATTAGTAACATTTTTTTTTTATTTTAGTCCTTATCCTTAATGTTATCGCAATTTTATAAGTGTGATACTTACTTTTGCAGGCCAGTGTATATTCAGAGTCTGTCCCTTAAAGGGGTAAGCATAACGGTTTTTTGTTTGCTGCAATACTGAAACCCTTTCGTTTCTTTTACCTATTATACATTTTTTAATGCTCGTCGGCTTGGGTTTAAAAACGAAAAATAAGTTTAAAAACAAAGTGACTGGGTAATTGATTTTCCTATATGTAGCAGGTAACTTTCACTGTTCACCTATATGCACTGAAAAAGGCTTGAAGACCCTTAAGCAAACCTGTTGCATTTCTTTTCATAATGAAGAACCCTAGGCCCTAGAAACGTTTCTTCTGACGGTATGTTAGAAGCTAGACAATGTCGGTAATAAGGTTCACTCCCCAGCACCCTGAACAAGCGCAGGAACAGCCCCCTTACCATGAACTCTTAAAGCAGGACAGTTTACGTTGTGGCAGCGAGACGGCGCAATACACTGCACGTAGCGGCGTCTCGCTCCCACGTCTTAAACTGTCCTGCTTTAACAGTTCATGGTAAGGGGGCTGTTCTGGGCTGCGTTTCATATGTAAGCGGATTCCCCGCCTACTTATAAAGCCAGTAGCAGTTCTTAATATTTTATCTAAGATCCTTTTTAAAGTCTTTCATTTTTTTTTTTTTTTTTGTAAAAATATTATTTAATTTATTGTTATAGTTGTTGTGTAGAATCATGAACATTGTATATTATAATACGGAACAGACCCTACAAAAAACTGACATACATACGGCTAAAAGCCTCAAAACTAGTCACATCTAAAGTAAAAACACAAATATTACTCAAAGCATCTCATTCTTTACAAAGAGCGTAAACACACCTAAACGTTCTTAGGCTTATTTAACCGTAAAACGTATACAAAATTCATCTGCGTTTCACATTATACGCGACTGTCGTATATTTCCCAGGAGTGGCTGTGTCGCGACTCACGGACTATAAAGAAATATCACTCGGAGTGCGTCGCGCGGCGCTCCTTTTAGTACGGCGACTGAACGGTCTTGATACTTGAGAGGCGTTATTTTTTATAATTTTAGTAAATTAATTGTATTACGTTTATCTTTAACCAGATCTGCTATATTTGTTTTTGTACAGGAAAAACGATTTTTCAGCTATCCGTTAAAATTTTCAACGTCAAAAAATATCTCTAACCCGTTTAAGAAAAGTTTCATAAGTAATTAAAAACCTTTTCAATATCAGATTCAAAAGTAACTGATGCACTATTTCTGCAGTGTTTAATAATAAAGGAGTTACACACGAGTTTACAACTAGCGTGTTTCAAATATAATCGTAAATCAGCCAACACATTCCTGAAGCTACTTGTAAACAAAAATCGCGATTGTTTCACTAGTTACGACTCCTAATGATTTGGTTGTAGGATAAACAACGTTTTGGCATCGCGCCTACACGTGCTAAAAGTTTTCGAGCTCGTGTTACAAAACACTATTCGTTTTCAGTTTACCAGGAACGGCGGCCATTGTTTTATTACAATTGAAAATAGGAAAGTTTGACTTTTGTTACAACTCGTGTGATGTTTCGATGGACTGGATTGTGGCATTCCAAAACAGTGAATAAAATAGATGGTTGGGATTGTACATTTTTTGTTTACGATTGTAGTTATAAAGTTTTACAGGTTTGTTAACTGAACTACCAAATTTCGCCGTTATGTATCTCTTGTTATACAGCACAGAAATACTTTATTACGGCATGGATAAAACAAATGGGTAAATAAAGTATCAAAACATATCAAGCGACATACATCAGAAAAAATCCATTTCAGCTCAACCAAGAGACGCTATAAGTAGGATTTGGCGCTTGGAAATCCATGGAAAAGAGAAAAAAGATGCGCCAGATAGAGAAGCAAGATGTCGAGTAAATGAAATGCATGTACATAAGCGTAGAAGTATATAGATTGAGCATTAAATACAAGAGGCAAGCGGATAAACGACTGGCACGGATTCGGAATAACACGAGCTTTCGGTTTTATTTTAATAAAGCTGATCTCGAGCCATCGTGCAGTCAGTTTATTAAACGGAGATCAATCGATTCGAGGCTTTCAGCTCAGCCGTTATAACTAATATCGCTATTCGATATCACAAAATGTTCTTTATGAGAACGGCTCATGAAGAACTTATTAGTTACGTGACTACCATCTAGTTTGGCTTTCAAATCCTTCGCCTAGAGTTGATTCACAACCAGTAATTTAATTCAGGTTATGTAGCACCACAAATTTGTACATATTAGCTCAGCAATTGCCACTGAATTTCCTTTTGTCACCTTCTAAAACTATAGAACTCCGTCAATACCAGACGCAAAGAAACAATGCGAATTCCTTAATAATAATCACCAAAGAACAATTTCTTAAAAAAACGAAGACGCGACAACACGTAAAATATAGACCGACATTGTTTTTATAATACAGGGTAGTATTAAAGCTAGGGGGGTTAAGTCTAAACCACCCAACGCAATCCTCTCTAAATATCGAATCCATTTGAGCGGGACAGATGAAAGTATGAGGCGACGGAGAAATGTACCTAATGTATCTACTGTAGCGAGTTTAGTCTGTGAATAGAAATGTTGGTTTTTCTTCGAATGTTGTCTTCATAGATTCTTTAAGTGGATTGGGTCTAGCGGGGAAGTGCGGGGTATATCGATATTGGTCAAGTCCCTAAGAATTTTGTATTAGAGGGTGCGCAAAAGTGGTTACACCATAAAATTACTACCCCCACGAATAAAGCTAATATGACATAATTTCGCTGGGTATTTTATTTATTGATGTGAGCATATTGCCAATTATGGGGTAAAAATAAGTTTTGCTACCTAATTTAAATTTAATTTAAGATCATTACTATTGTCTATCCGTCAATCTTTTCAGTATGCCGAGTGGTATCCAGCCTATGCCGAGTGGTATCCGGCCTAGATTTGACCACCCCCTTTCCTTCTGTGGGTGTCGTAACAGGTGACTAAGGGAAAATCTAGAAGATGGGCAGCAGCGTCTTCTGTAACTTTACCACCAATACTGCGATCCCAAAGCCGCCTGCCAAGCGTGGGGATTATGGCAATACACCCCTTTTAAGGGGGAGGCCTTTGTTCAACAGTGGACGTCTTCCGGCTGATGATGATGACTGTTTTCTTTCTATCTGTTATCTATCTTCACTTTAACCTGAAAAAACACACTGGCCAAAGAGCACCAAAAAGCCAAAAAAAATCTTCAATCGTCGTTGTTTCTGCCTACATCCAACAACTAATTATAATTCAAAACGGCGGTCTAACAAAATACTGCGTCGTATTTCAAATTCCATTATCAAGAGATAGGAAGCTAGCCGCAGATAAGCTGCTTATGTAATATTCATAGTGAGATTTATAGTAGTGATACAAATAACATCCAAGCGTTGCATGTTTGAAGATCTGATTGTGTTACCATGATACCGCTGTTGTCAACTATTCATGAAACTTGAAGCTTTTGTCAGAATGTTTAGTGAGAATGTAAATTCGCCTGTAGTTACCTATTTATATTTATATATATACTAAGATATCAGCAATATTATAGGCTATCGAATGAGTAGAATGAATGTGATAATAGTATTTTGCCATTTGCCTATCAAAATTCTAAACTCTTGCCAGATTTTTTTCTGGCCGAATACCTAATAGGAGAAATTCTGGATTCGACTTTATTTGGGCTAGTTTTCTGAGGTATTAGTATTGTGCCATTGGTTAGGAGCATGATACTCATAAAATGAAATTCAAAAAGCCTTTTATAGTTCTTCGCACTGTGGTGACAGACGCAAGATGATCAATGAATAAATAAAAACCTGATTATTTTCCTCAGAGCGTGGTCTATGTTCTAGCCACCTTTTTTAATCACAGCAGACTATATTATACTAGCTGCGCCCCGCGGTGTTATCCGCTACATTTTTTCGGGATAATATGTAAGGGTGTCAGCTACCTCCATATGAAATTTCATTCAAATCCATTCAGTAGTTTTTACGTGAAAGAGTAACAAATATCCATCCTCACAGACTATCGCGTTTATAATATTCTATTAGGGATATTAGGCTGTTCATGGGTACACATGAGTCTCGCATGGTCTGACGCCTACACATAAATATCTGTAGAACTCACAAATACTGGCGGTGGTGATATAAGCACTTATCATTAGGAAAGATCGTTATAATAAAAAGAAAGCAGCATTCCATAAAATTATGTGGTTTACCACTCATAATCAAAAGCAATATAAATAAAACAAATGAATTCGGCTGATAAGACATCGTATAGCCTTTAGTTTCCATTAGTGGGTAGTGAATTTGTTTTTTGGTAAGGCTGATTGCTATAGGTTTCTTTTGTTTTACTCAATGCTCCACATTGTTATCTCTTGTTTGCAACTTACAATAACGACTCGAGTTTGCCAAAAATATGACCAACTAGAGTGCTTTTATCAATCAGCATTACTCAGTAAATGGCACGCGCACTGGCAATTGTATTATCTATTTAGGTCCTACTAATAGGTTTCATTTAATTATCGAAAAATACCAGTAATTGTGCTTACTTTCTTTTGTTACTAATGAGCGCGCGGTAGGTAGACATTTCGTGCCAACACCACATTTCGCTAATTATACAAATATAATGAATGTACTATCAAAACTAAAAAAGTATTTAATATGAAATTCCTTTTATGAAAAGGCAAAGTAATACCAGTAGTATTTTGTGTAAAGGATGCGTCTATAAAGTGTAAAATTTACAACTTCGTGCACTGGGAGAGTTAAGGAGTGGTATAGAACAGAGCGGACTTGGCAGCCATTAATAAAAACTTCCCGCCATGGAAAACTTTAGCAATATTGCGATAGTCTGAAGGAACCTTCATTCATATCAAGTCACGGAACTTTTAATTTTTTTGTTTTTTTCTTTTAGACTACAGAATCGGTGTAATGCCGTGTTTTGCATGCATTTGACTTTTTAAACATTGCACTTTGCATTCGGAAGTGGGTGTTTAATCCTAGCGGTTTTATCGTTCGGAAGAAATTAAAAAAACTTGGTTGGTTGGCCCTGGTTCCTTTTGGTTGCGCTGTTATTGCAGCAATCAGGGATGTTATTTGTGTGGTGTAATTAACATTCGTATTTTTTCTGTTTCGTGTAAGGTGTTTAATTTAGGGTGGTAGTACTGGAACATTTGCATAGAACTTTTGTTGTGGCATGTTTTTGTTTATTTTAATTGTATAAGTAATATAACAATATTATTCAGAGAACTTGAGTGGATAATTAATTAGTTGCTACTGTTGCCAGTTTCACGAGCGCAATTGAACCAAATTTGATTTATTGCAGATTGTGTACAGCGGTATTTCATCATAGTTCTCTAAATTCCATCTGAATATCAGTATTTACGTGATATAATCGAATTTCAAATAACTATCTGAATATTAACGTGATACTCAAATTAAATCTCACCCATATTTTTTAACGAAAATGGAAACACAAAGGCTTAAAGATTTTCCCAACACCAGTACACTTAGCAACCGCCTCCCCTTAAGCTGTTATATTAAACGTTTAACAAAAAAGAAGAGAATTCTGGAATACTATCTCCAGAACACCTCCCAAGACAACGTATAAAATAAAATGCCTTCTAACATGTAAAACATTTCCTTACGTAACACGTGCCGGCACATATCTTCCCTCGCTCCACCCAACTCTTTCGCGCGCCGGTCCATTTTACCCCATTTTTCCGATAACTGTATTCGCCAATAGTGTGTACGTGTGTGGGGGAGGGCGGGGCTAAACGGACTTTATTGCGAATTCTTTCTTTGAGATGTGAAGATTTTTGCGATATGTAGCGAGCGTTTTATTAGCTCGAGTGGATGGAACGAAGTATTTTTACATGAGCAGTGAAGGTATAATAGTTACTGGAGAAATGTTGGGTATTCGAACGTATGTTTCGTTTTAATACGGATTGAGTCTTTATTGGCAATAAATTGGAATGTAAAGTTCATTAATAAAAACGTTGTAATGTTGTACAAAGAGCATGTGAATTTGTTTGATGAAAAAGCGAATGGATGGTATAGATTATCTGGTTGTATAAATTCCTTCCTGTAAAAACGGCGTTCCGGACGGTAGCGTGTTTAATCCGCGATATAGCTAGTTTATGGTTATCAGAATGTTGCTGTTGGATGTTTATTACTTTCAGTCAAGCCTTTCGCTGATGACCTATTCTATCCTACCACATTCGAATTTGCTAAACGAGTGAGAAATTAGTAACAAATGTATGTCTTATTTTAGTATTCATAAAAATGTTAATATCTTATTGACTTCGATGAGCGAAAATTTGCTAACAATGTAGAGATACTTGTACAAGGAATATGATAATATGAAAAAAATCTAAAAGCTAGCTAACTTAACTCAAATTCAATTTGAAAACCTATAAATAAGTCTAAATATCTCCCTGTCAAAAATTATATGTTCATTTTCCATACATTACATAAGTCTTGTACCATAATGCCATTTTGTTTCTTGTAGGCCCACTAGCCCCCTCCCCCTCCCTATTCTACTTATGAGAAATTCTTTCTTTGACGGCGGACGCGCCCGCTACGCAAATTGATTTCGACGCGTGAACTTTGCGTTGGGGCCATAAGAACCGCGATAGAAGCGTGTTAGAGCAGCGATTTTATTTCTTGTAATGGTCTTATTGCTTATTTTTTAAAATTATTTGTTACATAATTTTATACAGCAAGTTTTTTTCTTTCTAAGAGAAAATATTTTTTTCGTTGTATTTTTTTTAACAAAATCTGGAAGTAAGTATTTGTGTATTTAATCATCAAAAAAACTAATCACTACTCTACTTTGAAATAGCTCCATTTCACATAATTTAACGACTAATACCTCCTTTTTCAAAGCTTATCCTGAATTCTAAAAATAACAAGTCATTAATATTAATTAATGTTCTGTAATTCACACGTGAAGTTCATCTCAGATCACTGCCAGAACAATGTCAAATAAATTTTGTACTAGTATGTTGTAAATTATACGAGGGTCAAACTGAAAGTTCTTAGAAAATCAAAAACTGATTACATTAGCCAGTTATTAGTTTTATTATATCTTTTCAAAATATTGTCCATTCACGTCAATACACCGCTGCATGCGATGGAACCACTGGGAAAAGCACTTTGCCCACTCGTCTTTAGGGTTCTCTTCAATGGCATCGCGATACGCAGCCACCGCTTCTTCAGCATTCATAAACCGCTTTCCTTTAAGTTTTTCTTTAATTTTTGGAAATAAATAAAAATCACAAGGGGCGAGGTCGGGGCTATACGGCGGGTGACCCAGTAATTCAACGTTTGATGTCGCCAAATAGTCGATCGTTCGCTTAGCGGTGTGCGACGAGGCGTTGTCGTGGTGAAGGAGGATCCTACTGCGAGGTCGTTTCTCTCGAACTTTTTCCAAGACAAGTGGCAAACAATTGGTAGTGTACCATTCTGCAGAAACTGTTTTTTGATCCTCTAACACAATTGTTGCGAAATGACCTATCCTTCCAAAGAACGAGGCCACCATTTTTTTTCCCGCACTTCGATCTCTCTTCACTTTAGTTGGCAACCTCTCGAAAGGAAACACCCACTGAGCAGATTGTCTTTTGGTTTCAGGATCATAACAGTAAATCCAGCTTTCGTCACCTGTTAGTATGTCGAACACAGCATTTGAGTCACCTCCGTTAAATCTTTCAATCATTTTACGGCACCAATCCACACGATGGAGTTTTTGAGCCTCAGTCAAATTATGAGGTATCCACCGGGCGCAAAGCTTCCTGACTGCTAAATGTTCGTGGAGGATTTTGTGCACTTGACTCATACCGATGCCTAAGCTTGTCCGAATCTGCTGATAGGTCACTCTTTTGTCAGTCTCTATCATACGCCGCACAACACAGATGTTATCTTCAGTCGTCGCCGTAGAAGGCCGTCCCTCACGTAAATCATCAGTGAGATTAGTGCGACCACGTTTAAACTCATTAAACCAGTTGTAAACTGTCGCACGAGATGGGGCTTCATCGTGAAAGGCCAATCGTAGTCTATCATAACTTTCTTGTTGACTTAAATGACATCGAAAGTCATATAAAATCATTGCACGAAAATTTTCTCGTGTTAAATTCATGTTGACGTGACACAGACAATTTTCAATTTGCCGCCAAATCGTAAAACAAATGACAAATTAATGAAATATATACTCAGTAATATTGGCAAAGAGTTCTATTTTCAAATTTTAGAATTATTTTTTTATTATATTGTTTATAAGTGGCCAGTTCTAAGAACTTTCAGTTTGACCCTCGTATTGCATCATTGCTAAAAGAGAGATGTGTTGTAAAGCCACAGCTGTCAGTACCTATAATTATTTATTTACTCGTAGATTTCCTAGACGTGCCATGAATAGCTTTTGAGTATCTAGTAAATAAAGTCGAACTAGGTAGAAAAAAATATTTGCGCCCCCTGATTGGCAATATGCTCACATTAATAAATACCTAGCGAACTTATGTGACTTTTGTATTTTTCTTCTACTTTTACGCACTTTATAATACCAAATTTTTAGGGACTTGACCAATATCGATATACCGGGGGTATATAGATAGGAGACTTCGCCGCTAGACGCAATGCACATAATTATATAATTTATAGATTTACTTTAAAATTCTAGAACAAACACGTATGATTTTATTTATATAACAGCACCTTGTGATCTACAATTAAAAGAGTCGGCTCTCCTTCCAGACTTAAATAATGTAGTGCTACTTTAATTTCCCATAGAAACAGTAAAAAAATGCAAATTATTTTTAAGAATGTTAACACACAATCTTACTTTAAATCAAAGCAGCTATTAAATCACGACTTCACGGATACCCGCTCATTTCGTGGCCCGAGTCTCACCGTCTTTAGATATTAGCAGTGAAACTTAATATGTGAGCTACAAGCAAAAATATTTGGCATTTAATTTACGAGAGTTTTCAAGAAATTAGTAACTTTGCCTGTTAGACTCCATGATTATTTGGCACACTACGTTTATTGGAATTTCGTACGTTTTGATCCTTTTTACGCAGTTGGTACAGAAATCTTTTCATCTTGTTATTTACTTTCTTTGATAGTTCAACCTTTTAAGGCTTATACAGAATAGGATCGACGCCTTTTAGGTGCCAAATATTTTGATCGACTGTGTTTGATTCGGTTTAATATATCAAAATTGAATAAATGAATTCAAGCTTAATTATTTTTTAAACGTCGCCCCACACTATGAATTTCTCCTGTATCGTGATAGCGTTTCATAAATATGAATTATCACATGACACAAATACTCAGACTCGGGAAAAACATCTGCGGATCACATTATTTTTTGTCCCGGGCTGTAATCAAACTCGCAACCCACAGCGCAGCAATCCAATCGCATGCCACCGTGCCAATCAGGTCGTCAAAAATGAAATATAAGTAAAGTAAGTTGTAAGGTAGGTACTCAGTCCAATATTTATCCAGCATCTATCTAGTGCTTACATATTTCTCAAATCACCGTCTTGAGACTGCATGCATGGCAATAGTTTTACAAATGAAGGCATGCATCAAACAAGCACGTTAAGGTTCAGAAGCGTGAGTGTTCATATGCATGTATGTCGAGACACACACCACACATTTCATGTCTCCCAGCAATTCTGTTTAAACCTACATTTGAATCGCAATCCGTTTTATGAACTGCCAATTGCCTATTAAGTTTAGCTTATTCATTAAAACCAAGGGATTTTCGAATGCAATAGTTATACGTCGTCGCTTAAGGAGAAACAGAATTTTAATTGGCCAGGCTACTTATTCAAATAATGTGAACATACTGATGAAGCATTGGCCTTAATTAACATAAATGTATGCACGTCATACATTTTAATGTAATTGTGATATTTAATAATGTTGCCAGTTACTCTTAACAGTTGACAGTTATTGGTTTTTTGATGGCAGTATTTTGTATGCAGTTTTAATTATTATTTTTTAATTATGATATTTTATGTGTTACATACGTTGTTATGATTATAGTTTATTGTAATATCTTTTAATAATTAGTAGGCCTAATTAGTGGTGCATTGGTTGTGCAGTGTAGCCAAGCATTTGTAGCATTTTAGGACTTTAGTTTATAATGCAAATAAAAAGATATATCGTGGTTTAAATATTGTCAACATGGATTTGAGCGAGGTTGAACCCCCAAATATCGTCATTGGTGGAAGCTCTCAACTTGCACCCAAATCGAACTTTAATTTTTCCATGAAGAAAATGCACGCAAATAAAAACTTGAAACAGTACAAGAAACAGAGGCATTGCGTAAGTAACTTTGACGTATATATTCGTCTAACGCAGTGGTTAAGCGATTAGACTGCTGCCCTAAGGGTTCAATTTCCGAACGGAACAAAAATTTGTGCGAACCGCAGATGTTTATCCCATATCTGTTCGTGTATTGGTTTATACATAATCTATCAAAAGTGGCTTCTAAAGGCGCCGGTTACTATCGAATATCTCAGCCATAACATTCGAAGCGCAGTATTGTCTGTAGAACCAGCAGTTAGCTCATTACCGAATACTCGAGGCTTTTCGCTTAACAGGATTGTTGCTAGCATCCAATAACTAATTACCTCTACTAATTAGCTTGCTTTGAAACGTACCTGCATTCTCATTATCTTGATGTTGGCAAAATAATTGTATGGTGACACTAGGATTTTGTAAGCTCGCTTAACGATTGACAGCTGAAAATATACTGAAAAATAAGCAGTTTTGTTGCGGTTAGTTAAGCATAACGTAGGTATAGTAGGTTTTTTTTTTCCTTCCTTTTTTTTATTCCTATGCGTGTCTGACGGTTTGAGTATTTTATGCGGCCTACCCAAATGTCCTTCAGATGGTACGAGACGGGGCGTCTGTAAGGACAGGTCGACTCAAACTCGCCGTGGTTCTTTCCTAAAAAGACCACTTCTCAGACCACCTACACTGTTCTCGCATAAAATATTGAGCTTGTCTGGACTTTAAAAGAGACCTTGACCCCTGAGTTTGTTTCGGTATTTCTTCTCAGAGGTAGTCAGTTAGGAAATGCCGATGCCATCTAGTTTTTAAAAAATGACGTGTAAAAGTGTTTTTTTTAAACCTATTTACAGAAATAAAATCATTTATCATTTATCATTTATACTGTTCTGTTTGATTTTGTAGTATTTTAAAGTGTTATGTAATAATTTTCATTATAACATTACTCGTCAACATCCTTCCACAAGCTATTTGGTACGTCATAAAATCAATAACAGCGCGAATTTATTGTCAAAAATAACGCCAAAATGATAAAGACGTATTGAACGTATCTGCTCATTCATTATTTTTTTTTTTATAATGGTCGTATATTTGTAATAACTGAAATCAAATTTTAACAATCCTGTTGCTAAAGCAGAAATTTCATATTCGTAGTAGTTTCTAAGGCTATATAGCACAGGATGCATAAGGAAGATGGTTCTATGATATATTACATATTAAGCGAATTGACTCAGACGGAGATGCGTACCAATCATAGTAATAGCCTTTTCAAACCAACAAGCAGAGTAGCGCGAGACAGCTAGTTCATAAACCGTGATAGGCTTTACCCTATTAGCACAACAGTTAGTCATTTGACAGTAAACCTGCGACCACACAGGTTCGAAGGCACTGTTACAACAAATTCACAATGCAAATGTGACGAACGGTATTTCTTTGTTCGTGTCGTGTTCACTAGCCGGAGTTGCTAGTGTGGTTGACTCCTTATAATTTGCGCGGTTTTCTTCTGGTATGTCGACGTGAGGTGTTTGGTAAAGACATGGTGAAATAAGAAAAATGGGTAGTTAACGTGGGATGATGATGCTAGGTAACAACGGACAATGGTCTCGCCAAGTGACCTCAGATGTCATCAAATCATAACTAGTTTAAGGAGGAGGTTGTAAATTCAGGTATAATTTCAATTACCTACCTTGATTAACCGAATGGTTAATGATCCAGCCTATTGCTATTCAACCTAAATATACTGTACTATACATATAGGTACTTATATCCTATTTCCAGAAAATTATTTCATCATAATTCTATGAATTCTCCCGATCTATCTTAATTCTTTAATTCTATACATACAGATAAATTTTAAACAAGAAATTTTATGTACAGAGGCGAGCTTAAATCAAAATTGAATTTCTGACAGCAAACCTTTGAGTTGTAGATAGATTTGTTCTAGATTATAATAAAACGATGACTGCCTCGTTGGTCTAGTGGTCGCTAAGCGCGACTGCTGAGCACGAGGTCCTGGGTTCGAATCCCGGGTCGGGCAAAGTGTTACTGGGTTTTTCCATTGGGTAATTCTCAGTAGCAGCACGGAGTCTGGATTTGTGCCCGGTTGATGGCAATAGGCTCGCCCCCTATTACATTGGGACCTAAAAAAAACATAACTGGCGAAATGTGGGTGTACTATATGTGCACCTTTGCCTACCCCCTCGGGGAATACAGGCGTGATGTTATGTTATGTTATGTGATAATAAAAGATTATTAGATGATAAAAGATGAATGAATAAAGAATGATTATCATGACATTAAAACTCGTAATTTTATTCTTCTGTATCTAGTATTTAATTTGAATAAACCTATACAACTTAACACAGTTATAACCCTTTCCCCTCCCCTTCCCTTCTTAGATACTCAATATTTACATACATCAAATAATTTATTCAAACTCGAAGATTCATTAAGATTTTAATGCGATCATTGTTTGTCTTACAATATAAATTTAACTTTCATGTTCCACGTGTTTGTTTATTAGAGATGTAATAGATACGCACATACTGATGGCCTATCAAGTGGTCTGTATACATTAGTTGTGGATTTAACAGAATAGTTAGAATATAATAATTGTACAAAGGATGGATGAAAGAAGAATGACAAAACGAATATGTGAGGCAAATGTTATCGAATATCGGGATGGGGAAAGACATACTTGGACCAGATCGGAGATGTTTTACGAAAGGGTCAAGTGAGGAGTACGCTTAACCTACGAGCGTGTATGAGGAATGTGATGCAAGTGAATGAAGCGTAAGAAGTATGTCAGGATCGTAGAAAATGGAAATCCGTGGTCTCTGCTACACCTCTGGGAAATAAGCGTGACTTTATGGCTGCATGTAAGATGTGTACCTATTTACAATCAATCGTGTACTTGCAAGAAAAGTCAGAAATTTATGATAAATAATATTAATTAGCTAAAAACTAAGCGTGCTGTGAAAGTGTAAAAACTTAAATCATACCATTCATCATTCTTAAACATCCAAAATTCCTTGTTCTCATTTGCATATCTTAGATACTATTTAAAGAAGAATTGAGAAATTTCAATAATTATATTTAGATGTTTGATATCACCTGTTTGAACTTAATCTTAGTTATTGGTACCTGTGGCAAACACTAGTTCTGCCACGGCGTTCATGACTCATTTGTAGGCTCACATTAACGCTCGCCTCGCCCCATTCAGTCTGTATTAGACATAATAATTTGCGTATGCCTGTCTGTTTGTTCGTTGCCGGTGGAGAAATTTAAGGTGACAGGTACAGTTAGCAGGCAATGGTGTGTCTTGTTGGATGTTTTATGTGTGTGTATGGTAATGTAAATGTAGATCTACGTACCTGTATGTTGAGGTAGATAAAAACATTGCTTATCATTATTAGAATTTATTTCTAAGTCTTCTTGTCATAGGTTTAGTAACACATTTATCGCTTCTTCTTCTTGTTTTTCTCCAATCACTGGATGTCGGATATTAGCCTTTCCAAATTTTGCTCTTAAACGTAATTTATGAAAACTACCCTGGTTTCTAATAAAACAACTTTTAATAAAAAACAAGCTAATATTAATATAAAAAAAACTATCTATGCTACAAGAACCTGGTATGGGTTAAGGTTATTTTGACATCGTTTTTTTGTATTAAATATAAATAGAAAACCATTTAACAATTAAAAAAAAAGTATTAGTTATTTATTGTATTTACAAATCCATAAAAAACTTCAAAAAGCCAACCCAGCCAGCCACAAACGTTAAAAAGTCATCCGTGAGAGTCACTTTTGCTGACGTTACCACAGCCAACGGAGCATCATCCGTGAGTGTATTGACCGTTCGTACAAACGTATATTTGCGCTCTTGGCTACCGCATTCCGCTGCCAAACAAATATTGTAAGTAGGCTTTGTCCCTTTCATCATACACCCGCTTTTTTGCCGACCGTACACGCATCGGTGACGAGTGGATCATCCAAGACACAGATGTTAAGTACCATTGTGCTGTAGATTTGGTGTAGGCAGCACTTATGAATTATATTGCGTTTGTACGTGGTATTTAGATAGATGGATTTTGTGAAGTGAGATGTGGTTGGGAGCATTTTGTTTGTTGCTCGGTATAATGATGTGGATGTCACGAAGACAATTAAATTTAGCCGTGTAAGTGAATTAAAGTCAGCTAAGTTTACTTACGATACCCCCCCCCCCCTCTCCCATTACCTAAGGGGGAGGTCTTTGTTCAATAGTGAACGTCTTCCGGCTAATGATGATGAAATTTATTTAATGTCATTGGTATAATATCGTGTCGGCCATATAAAAATTTGTTAAACATAATTTATTGTACAGTTACAGTCGTTTATTGGATAATTAACATACTTTTTTATAAGGGTAAAATAATTAAAAAGTAAAAAATACCACTGTAATCGTACCTTCCTTTGAATCTACGTACTCATACGAATTTGGTTTGTATAGTACCTCAGAATCAGGAAAGACACTTTTTATGAAATATGACTAAAACTCTATCTTTTTGTTGATATACGTAGATTATATTATATAATGTCCGCTTCCTAGAATAAATTAATTACAAATCAGAAAAAAACTATATTCAAAAATTTATATAATTCTAGGAAAAATTAACATTCGCTTCTGCCAACATCTTAAGATTCCATTTTTTACTTATAC
This sequence comes from Abrostola triplasia, assembly GCA_946251915.1. Taxonomy (NCBI): domain Eukaryota; kingdom Metazoa; phylum Arthropoda; class Insecta; order Lepidoptera; family Noctuidae; genus Abrostola; species Abrostola triplasia. Next base: position 9,669,215 of record OX276433.1, read on the forward strand.
ATTGAAAAAAGTCATAGTACATGCCACTATGTCTTTTTTCAATGTATAATGTGCTACAATCGCATAAGTTTGAAAAACCTCTGCAGTAAAATACAGTGGAATGTATAAATCAATAACTACCAAGAACGGATTTCTACTTAACAACATCTAAAATTCATTTTATATGTACTTTCCTCCATCCATAAATCCGAAATCAATACAGAAGTAGATTGACTTGTTAAAATTCCACCTTATCCTTTGTTCTTGTCACCCAGCTAGCATTTCCGACGGTACTTCATTAGCATTCAGCCGCCATAGATTTCAGATTGATTTTTTTATGGACAATTCTAGTTAGAGCAGGACTAATACTGGTTTTGGTCATAGAATAAAATATTTATGACTAGCTGCGCCCCGCGGTGTTACCCGCTACATTTTTTCGGGATAAAAAGTAGCCCATGTGTTAATCCAGGGTATCAGTTAGCCCTATATGAAATTTCATTAAAAGCCATTCAGTAATTTTTACGTGAAAGAGTAACAAACATCCAACCATACTCACAAACTTTCGCGTTTATAATATTAGTAGGGATTATTGACAGACAATCTTTCCGCCTCATCGGTCTAGTGGGCGCTAAACTGCTGTGTTCTTTGGTTCGAGTCCCGGATCAGGTAAAGTGTTATTGGGTTTCTCCATTTCGAAATTCTCACCTACTGTATTACACCCTCCTTCCTTCTGTTATTTTATTTCAGTTGTAATTACTGCTTTTACCTTCTCTATATGAGAAGAGACCTAAGGCTTACAATGGTATTTTGGGATGTGTTGTTCCTAGAAGTTTTCGTAATCAAGCTGTCTTCATCAGCCTTCTGTCGCAATCTGGAAAATGAAGAGTTAAATTATTCTATCATATAAGTAATAGTGTTAGCAACAAAGTCAACATTATTACGTCACGACACGCTAGTCAAGTCGGCTCAAAGTCAAAGAATGATACATCCTGAATAGCACTTTATTCCAAACACTAATAAACCTGGGATCAAAGATCACAGCACAGTATATGCAGAGAAAAGTCGATTCGTCTTATCTAATGTATTAATTATGAAGAGGCTTTTATTACTATTTTATTGCCCATTAATACCCCAAGTATGACCAGCTTTCTGATTAAATAAATCTAGATGATAAAGATTCTCTTCCACTGAAACAACAATCCCACTTAATGCCCTCCCTAATTGCGTAACAAATCACAACGGGGAATCGATTCGCCCCGACCTACCCCAAAATCGATAGCCCCAAAAATCTAATTACAGGCAGGCGTAAATTTGGAGCATCGCCCTATTGATTATAAGCGACCTTGGTGAAAAAATTAAGTCAAAGACTGACCCAATTTGGCTGAGCCTCCCCCACCGTTCATTGCCAAGTTTACATTGAAGGAACCGAACGACCATTAAGTGGGGAATAAAACCTGCGTCGCTTAGTTGAGAAAAAGCTCTTTAATGAGGAGGAAGTCGGGGCGTTTAAGATTTGTACCGCCGACGTCATGAGGCGCTTCTTGATACTGGTGGCTTTTAATTTACATTAAAATTACTTTTGCAGGAAGATAATACATAAACCAGGACTAATTGTACTTGCGAGGAGTACATACAGATGTGAGCGGTTTTAATCAAATGTTTTTGATACTGCGATCTCAAGTGTGTTGTACGTTGTTCTTAGTAAAATAGGTACTGTGTGAAAACCTTAGTATGGTACAGTAGGCTAGTATACAATATTCCCAAGATGAAGAAACTTAATAATACAATGGATACTAAACATGTTACAGAGATGAATGTAAAATCAACTTTTAATTTGAATTTGAAGGCTCAAGACTACTCGGTCGTAGTATAATTAATAAAAAAGAATTAAAAAGGAGTTCGAATCAACGGTCGCGTGCCCCGGAGGCCAACGTCCTTTAGACAAGATCGCCCCCTCTACCTCCGTCCCTCTCTAATTAACCGTTTAATCCATAAAGCCGTCCCTTTCACCCCCGGGGATGTTAATATCGTGTTACTTAATATCCCAGTGGGACACCGCTCGGATAATAATTTCCAGAATATTATTGCTCCTGTAATTCGTCAAAGAATTTTCCTTTTGTTTCCACGAAAAAGTTCGACTTCAAATGATTCAAAGAGCCCGTCGCGCGGTGCCTGGAGCCGAGCGCTATCTTCGGTGATTTCAGTCCGCACGCTAAATACGTAATATATTTTTTATGTACGTCTGAATCGAGTTCTTTTTTTGATATACGACAAACCGTATCCGATATCGGAGCCGTGAGTTAGCAATAAAAGTAAAGCATGTCGAAAAATATCGTTAAGTAGCCCACGCCCGCCCCTTAATATCTTCCACGCGGCCGCACCCGGCGCGCCGTATCGGGGAATTTTCATCTGAATATTTTCCTTTCTCATTGTCGTTATCTGAAAAATATGTTTTTCGTACGGTCGCAATCGCCCCGCGCCCCGCACCCCTCACTCCTCTACCTCCACACAACCGAAGAGGCAGAACAACCTCACACTAAACACTCCAAACTCAAAAATGTGTCTCTGAACTCAAAGTCGGTATTCTATTTCGCGCGTCCGATGTCACGTTGCTCTTGGATGTAAAAGAAAAATAGTGAGTGCGTCGCCCCGAGAATGAAATCCTTTCGCGAAGGTGTTAGAGTAGGTATTTGTTTGTCGTGTGTCGTTCGGACGCGCCGGGTGGTAGGCGGCGGCAACCGGAAGCGAGGGGAGGGCGGGGGGCAAATGGACGGAAGAGAAGCAAGGCAAATAACTTCGCCCTTCTGTACACATGTATAGGAGGCTCGGAGGGCGCACAAAAATGCTCGTAGCGCCGTTTCCAAGTTCCACAATGAAACGTTGAGTATTTTTGTCATTTGTCGTCATAAAATCTCTCGTCTAAAGAAAAATTCGCGTTGAAATGTTTTTGCCGTTCTCAAGTTATGAGATATGTCGGAGTTACTGCATATGAAAGTTTTAATATTGTCGCAGAGAATGCTCCTGATGATTATGTTTCAGAAAGGACATTGTCAGCTTTATTTGGAAAATATTACTAGGCTAACTCTTAACTACGACCGATAGGAAGATTATGAGTTTGAAATAGGTCAATGAAGTTTCCAAAACTAGAAGAACTTACATTTGTCCTAGATCAAATTACTAATATCCTCCTTAACCAGTAAATATAAAAAAAAAACTATCAGTCGAATAACCAAGAGACGACAAACGATAAATCTCTTCCATAAGGATATCAGGAAAACAAATCTAAAACCACAAATTGTCAAATCGATTTATTTAGGTAATTCGAACTTAAAAATTTATAACTTAATGAAACCGAAAATCGATTCTATTGTTGAACTCGCCCTATTTAAATAAACTATTGTGTTGCCATTGTTAAGGCAATTGAGAGGGCTATTATTATCGCCATTAAATACTTACAAAATAGGTTTGCATGTACCATGGTAATTCGTTAACGGACCGCCAATTGTGACCAATTTCCCTTCACAAGTGTGGCCAGCTTTTAATTTTATGTTAGTAAATATGTTTTATTTATTGCGTCAGCTCGTAAAGCCGATTGTACTGTGAAAACCAGTTTATGTTTATCGGTATTTTTGAAACCTATTTTCGTATATCATGTTAAAGAATATAAATATGTTTATATGAATTTGTAGATGGAAATAATCAGTTAATTCATAATTCAAAAACATTGATGATTGTGGATGCCATTAAAATTTGAATACAGTTTTGGAACCTATAGAATGAGTGATCCTGGAAGCGAATGAAGGTCAGTTTCTAAGTAATGTTGATGTGTTAGGTAATGTAAAATATATGTAAGGTAGGGCTTAGTACTGGTCTGTTTCGGCACTGATTAAATCATTTTAACGAATAAGTACTACTACTCCTGACTTTAAATACATTTTACTGGAGTTAAACATTCTGTGTGACCTAATTGACGTTTTCAATATCACAGAGGTGGACCTTAAAGTATAATAAAAGCAAACAAAATTATTGGAAAGAGTATTACTGCATTAACTTGGAAATTTAATCCTTGGTTAATATCGCATCGAAATTCCCTTTGTGGTTGCTAAAATTCTTTGCCAAGTCGAAAATCAAAGCACCCAAATAGCAAAAGTTGGGTGCCCTTTGAGCAGTCCCGTTATTATTTTCTCAAGAACCTCTTTTATGTAAAAGAACGCTTCAGAAAGCGAGGGTGGTAAAGGGAAAAATATGACGAAGAGTAGTGGTGTTTCTGTCTTCCTCTAACCTGTGGAGTTAGACTGGGATATGGATGAGTCGAGTGGCTTTCGTGTTAAGAGTCTCCATACACGAGCTCTCGTTACGTCATGGCCCGGGGCCCGAGACGCCGTGTGGGAGGCATTTTGACAAGTATTTTATGAAAAATGTAACCGCCTTTGTGACAATGCTTGAAGCTTTTTAAGCAATGCGCCCGTTGTCAACTTTAATGAGATGAGTTGCCACCGGTTACGAAACTTGTGGACTCTACACACGGCCTACTCGGAAACTCGGAGTATTAGATGTTCGGGCTCGTGGGGCTGAGCTAACACGGGACAAAAACAGTTACCATAATTTGTTTATGAATATTTATAGGACCAGGAGCGAATTTAAGGGCTAAAGAAATTTTAACTTAAAATATATTTATACTAGCTTTTGCCCGCGGCTTCGCCCACGTAAAGTGTCCTATGTCCTTTCTCGGGTCTTTAACTTTCTACATGCCAAAGTTGATCAAAATCCGTCCAGTGGTTTAGTCGTGGAGGCGCAACAGACAGAGTTACGTTCATATTTATCATATTAGTATCCATTAAAATTAAAAAAGATATTAAAATAATAATTAATATTAATCAACACGCTATAAGGAAGACCAGGAGCGAACTTTTAGCTTATTTATTGTGAATTAAATTAGGCGCATTGTAACAGGCACGGGTCAAGTTATTTTTGAGCACTTTAGTAGCATTAACAGTGGGTTTCATAATTAATTTAAACTGGTCTGCACTTAGCTTTAATTGTAGATAATCACGCTATTCTTTGTCTGTAGAAATTAATTGTTATACTCCATATTCTACTACGTTCTGTTTAACAGGTTATAGGCTTGTTAAAGTGTTTTTAACAACACTTTATTTAGCCAATTCAAAGTATTCAGTGTAATTTTTATGATAAGGCAATTTAATAAAAATATAAGGATATTTTGTTATTTCAAGTTTTTTTCTTTTTAATCCAATCATGTTTGTTTACTTTAGAAGTATATAACAGAGTATTACAGAACTCTGTTGACGTATGGAAGCAATAACAGCAATAATAAACTCCGGAAGGACGAATGTTTTCCTCCATGGATTTTTAAAAACTGGATAAGAAAATGATAGTAGCATGTACTGCCTTATTGAGTTATGTTTGTAAAACAGAAGTAGATAATTAAAAGAATTAAGTTCAGTATAAGATACATCCAAATAATAGAGGTTAGAATGATGGAAGTAAAGGTGATATCGTTTCCTATTTATTCTATCGATTAAGTAGAACTTCTTCGTTTTATGATACTAAAGCCGATTCGCATTGTTCATAGCATTCATACAAGTCGACCAGCGACTGACACCATTTACTACTTTCTTATTATTTCTTGGATACACAGGTGGCCAGCTAGACCTTATTACAAGCTTTTAAAGTACAAAAAAATATTTTTTCTCATATTCACTGAGGTCAAAGTACAACATAAAGTTCACACCAACACAGAAAGTGCTAATTTACAGCATATTACAACATGTTCCCACGCTCATTTTTCAACCCAGCTAACGTAAACATTATTTACTTATCCAACCTTACTTTAATCTTGGACTCTACTCTCAGAATATTACGCGCGTCTCCCTCATTACGAGCCAAATCATTACTGGGTGAAATCGTATGGAATCCCAAAGGAGGGATTGTTCGCGCGCCCGCTCAAAAAACAACTCTAATCGTAGTAGCTAGAGTTCGATTTCCCATGGCAATAGTACTAAATTATGATCCACGGTGATATGTCATCCGCGCTGCATGAAAAATATGAGATGTATTGAAAATGGAATCACTTCGATATTCGCTAAGAGGTTTTTAATATCACTCGGGAGATAAAAAGTACCGTTTGTTATATTTTTATTCGAATGGAGAATGTTTTCCCGATTCAGCGCAATATTGTGAGATGAAAATGTTTTGTAGTCGTAAACGGGTCTTGGGAATTAGTGAGATGTCATTTTGTATTTACTGTTAAGTTTGTCTGATGTTGAAGAGTATCCGAAGCTAAAACTTCTAAATAATCTTCTAAAAATGTGAATTCGCTTAACTTTTATAAGGAATTTTTTGTGAAAATAAATTCATTAATAATTGCCTATTTAGGCTATTACAATCTAGTATGTTAGAACAATCCTGTTCAGAATCTGAATCCTTGGTATTGGAATGTAATCTCAAGAAACATTGAAGCTCACTTTCCCGTGCCTTCAAATTCTTTTCGGTACCTTCCTCCCTTTTATAGACACGTATATGTAACTCCATCTTCGCCAATAGTAGCGACGATGTGTATATCACGATTTTTCTTAACGTAACCCGCCTACGTGTGTTACCCCTCCTCCCTGCCCCCTTTCACACATTCTTGTTAAAATATACCATAGGCATAAAAGTATTACCTGCCGCAAAACTACACGAAAAATTGCACTCTATTTTTGAAGAGTTAAGATTGATTTTCCAGTAGTTGCTTTCTTGCAAGTAAGATAGTTTTTAGTACAGACAATTTCGTGAGATTGGCTGTCGATATGGCCAAAGATTTTTACGATTCGTCGTAAATTCTTGTAAGTATCGTATTTCTACGGTCACGTTTGCTTTGAGCTTGCGTAAGCCTGTGGGATAGGAATGGTGACTTTTAGATAAAGCGGCCATTGTAGTTTTTTGAGGCGGAGAATATTGACCGCAAGATGTGTTGTGACAGAGATATGATGTTGTTGACTTTGGTCAGCCATGTGCTTGGGCAATAGTTCACGTGGGTTCTACAGTGATGGAGGGGCAGTGACGTGGTAATTAGAAGAAAAGAGGAAGGTGATTGGAGATCGGGCTGTAAGAGTAACGAATGAAAGGGGTTTTATAGAGCTTTGCCGAAAATAATTTTGAACTATCAACTATTATGTACCTTCTTCTCCAAGAGCTTTGTTCTTGTCGGTGGAGCAAACGTTACTGTTCTATATGTTCAGCATTAAATATGACTGGTTGGTATGTCTCATCTTCTCTCTCAGTAGCAGCGCGGAATCTGGACTTGAGCCCGGTTGATGGCAATAGGCTCGCCCCTATTACATTGGGACCTAAAAATATAACTGGCCAAGTCAAATGTGGGTTTAATATATGTGCACCTTTGCCTACGCCTTCGGGGAATACAGGCGTGATGTTATGTTTATTAAAAAAGTTTTCTTGTAGCTTTCATAACTTATTACAAGCACACTCATACCTTCAATACAGCGATAATAACCATAAAAATACTTTTCGACAGCGATATCTCAGATCACATGTCGAAAATTAAAAATGGCGGACCAAAAAGTATATTTAAAACGTTTAATTGATGTCCCGAATGCAACATGACGATAAAATGCTGTGTTTTTGACTTTATTGATGATCATTAACTCACGGATTGCTATTTAGTATCGTTAATAAGTATGGTCGACTAAATTTATGTTCTTAATTGTTCGGAGCTCGCCACATGGGCTGGAGAAATTTCACTTTTATCGTCGACATGTGTTCAAAGATGTATAATATATAAGTAATGTTATACGTAGGTACTCTGACATCGTCACCGTTTGAGACGTCCATCGTGACTGTCCGTACCGTCACTCCGGACGCTTTAGTTTTAATTTTTAGTTTTTAGTATAGGCCTTTGTTCAACAGTGGACGTCTTCCGGCTGATGATGATGATGATGAGTATAGGCCTCAACAGAAAATCAGCTGTTTTTATGTGTTGGGTCAAACATAAATTTCTTTCTTTCATCTAGTTTGCAGATACACAGAACAAATTACATTTAGGAATTAATTCACGTAATATAAAAAAAAACCCTGACTCCTTAATATGTGCAACTGTGAAATAGTAGCAAGGTTGTTTGTTTATACGGCAGCTTCCAACTGAAACAAGCATATGTAAAACACTTCTACTTACCTCGTGTGGAATACTGGCATGATGATTAAGCATAGAACCCAAAAATAATCCAAAAAATCTTTAATATTCAACGTTCTTATAATAAAATGTTAACCCTTTTTCTGCTGAGGTACCAGTGTAATTATATTTGTGGTTTGTGCCCTTTGCCACCATTGAGGTCGGCATTCATTTGAACTAGATGCGGCTGAATGGAGCAAACGACATCTGACCTTCGCCACCCTGTAGGGTACACCGAAATTCTAAATTTAAATATTTTTCATTTATTCTGTCGGGCTTTTGTTTATCCCTAGCCTAGGAGTATTTGTTTGTAGAGCTCGACGATTGACAGGTTAATATTTACTAGTAGGCAACGCCAGATATTTTTTATTACAAATTAATTAATTGTCAAGAGTGTGGAGCATAAGTCTTTAGGTCGGACAGTTTAGGCTAGGTTTAAAAGAATTATCTTTTTTTATTTAATATTAACTGTGTACTTAGATTTTGGATCAAACGTTCCATCTATCTTACAGCGGTTTATATTTCACTGCTGGTATCACTTTCCCTCGTTTCATTCTCGAACCCGCAACCCTAAGATTGCGGATTCGATTCGTTCGAAAAAATACCGCTGCAGTGCAATCGCCTACGCACTGCGCCAATCAGGCCTTCAACATCGCAACGTCACTCTATAACCACTATAAAAATAACTGCGACCAAACATGGTTTCAATTCACATAATTTAGCGGAGGATTATATTTATCGATCATAACTCGTCGGGACCATAAGACACTCCTGGGACAACTTAAAGAGCCGCCTGGTAGCCAACGACTCAATTAGAGGGCGATATTAACATTTTATATTGTATACAGAAATATTGAAGATGTACCCAGTAGAAATCGACAAAGCTTGTAAAAAGTACTGGACTTATCGGGTTGGGTTTTTTTCTTATTATTAATTTTATAATTTTACTTAGATTTTAATTTAATTAATGTTACATTTAGAACTTGACACGAACTGAAGCTATAGCAACCTGAACTTTCTTATTTCACTGCCCAAATAATGCCCAAAAATGAAATTTTTTTTTTTAACAATTTACTATTCTGTAGATTCTTATATACGACAAGCAATACGCACAAGTAAACTTCACCGTTTATCCTACTTCCTACTATATAATATTATAAATGTGAAAGTTTGTGAGTATGGATGGATGTGTGGATGTTTGTTACTCTTTCACGCATAAACGGCTGGACCGATTTGGTTGAAATTTGGTATGTAGATAGGTTATACCCTGGATTAACATATAGGCTACTTTTTATCCCGAAACAATGTAGCGGGTAACACCGCGGGGCGCAGCTAGTTGTTAATAAAATAAACAGTTCACATGAAATAATATACGTAATTACCTATGCTAACAAAAGCCTAATGACTCGCTGCTATTAAACGTCGATTTCTCTAACAGTCATACTGTTTGTAAACTTGAACTATGAATGCCACGACCCCATTACTTTTATAGCACCACAGGCTTATTATTCAGTTACAACTAAATATTACACGTCTTAAAATAAATACGAAATAATGGTCAGTATTGCGGAAAAAGTTTTGGCCTTCTACAGTTGCGTAGCGATGCGGTACGAATGCTATTTATGTCATTGTAAACATAATTATTTATAGTGCCGCTATACTTCTAGCTTTCATATGAACAAATTTATGGACGCTATCGACAACTTTGTAATTATATCTAATTATCATCATCATTATCACCATCCAGCGCTGGGTATAAGCCTCCCTTAAACAAAGCCATCCGCCGCGGTCCTGTGCCAATCTTATCCCGGTGCGCCCCGCAGTCTTTGTTATTTAATTAAGTAATTACACTATTGTATTAGGTTATATTACCTGTGATTATAGATATAAGTGGTTCATAAATAAATAAATAAATAATCGACCTATCTCGCTGCCGGACGACCTAATAAGGCTAAAAAAAATACTATAGTAAGGAAAATCAGAATAACACAAGAAAGGGGGAAACGGTGGTACCTGTACTAATGAAAAATATCATTGTATCACAGATACCAGCGCCTATTAATTATAAGTACAAGGTAATTAAATTACTCTACATTTTTCTTAACGTAAGGATGGAAGTAAAACCACGTATGTAATGCAACAACAGTCAACTCAATCAATAGTCAGTAAATTCATTAGTACATTTTAAAGATTTTAGTTATCTACTCTTTACAATGTAGGTAGTTTTAGTATACTTAATTTTTTTGTACACTCCTACTCATCAAAATAATCTAATAATCTTTTGTTGCTAGCTATCGCTTAGCATGCAGTATAGCTTCTAGCTTATCATATTTACACGACTATAGTCGAACGTTCAAGTCATAAAAGAGAAACTTCTAAATTTGCATTCTATTAGTTTCGATGATAATTATTATGTTCTAAAAGGTCGAACACACGGGTCAATGCTTGAAGAGACTTTTCCGGTACTTATCAGGGTCCCATTGACCTAGGTCAGGCTTTCAATACGCGTTTTCTATTCATTAAACCCTATTTATAGCTTGAGCCGGCATCGAAATTAATGAGGACCGGTGTTTGAATCCAACATTATGAATTAAATGGTCCTTCGGTCCGAGTTCAATGATTAATGTTTGTATGATATAACGTCAGATGTTTGCAGTTGTATGAAATTCACTTGTTGTAAACTGTCAATTAAAAAGCTTGTTATGACTGTATCCAGTTACTTGCAAGTATTAACAATATTTTGTACATGGTATGTAATGGTATTTTTTCGTTGCAACTTAATAAGGACAAAGAATGGAACCTAAATATATGTACGCATAATAAATGGTATTTAACTGGGTAAAAAGTTTGAAGGCTGGGTAATAAATGTGTTTACCGGTATAAGTGGGTGCGTCCCGCGGCGGTATCTTCTTCTTTCGAGTAAGATGTAGACGACACATGTTCAGAACTCATTAATTTTACAATTATAATTTGATAATTATTTTTATTACAACAATTGCGTGTTTTTGTAATACTTCGAGTGTGTACTGACTGCCTCGTTGGTCTAGTGGTTGCTAAGCGCGACTGCTGAGCACGAGGTCCTGGGTTCGAATCCCGGGTCGGGCAAAGTGTTACTGGGTTTTTCCAGTAGGTAATTCTCAGTAACAGCACGGAGTCTGGATTTGTGCCCGGTTGATGGCAATAGGCTCGCCCCCTATTACATTGGGACCTAAAACATAACTGGCGAAATGTGGGTGTACTATATGTGCACCTCTGCCTACCCCTTCGGGGAATACAGGCGTGATGTTATGTTTATGTGTTTTCGAGTGTGTACGATGTAAATTTTATATTTAGCGTATTTAATATCACTGGCCTTTTGTGAAGCTAATTGTGCCCTTCGTACCAAAAGGTTATATTGTGTAAACAAAATGATTATTTACAGATATTATGTTCCGATTCTATGCTTTTGTGTCACGCATTAAATTAATTTTGAGTTATGATTAGTCTTGAGTCTTGAGTACCTAGTTATTTTTTGTGTTTTTATTAAACGCATTTTAACCGCCTCCAAAAAAGGAGGAGGTTATGTATTTGCCGCGTATTTTCTTTATAACGATAATCGTAGATTCCAACAGATAATACCTGACGTCACCCTTAAGACGTAAATACTAAAAGAGAACTTGAAATTTGATGGATGCGAGCAGTGACACGGTGGCTCAGTTGGCAGTGCGGCGCCACGGTACGGCGACTGTCGCGGGTTCGAGTCCCGCTCGTGTCCATCATTTTTCAAGTTTCCCTTTATCAATTTAAAATTTAAGCCTAGCATGGCAACATGCATAAAAAATACGAAAAGTCACGATAAGATGTTGTCACACTCCTACACTTTATTATTATGTATTTGGCAGAAGCTTTTATTAGTGCGACGGAAGGACTGAGAGTCAAAGGACCAAACACAACTATACATACACTTTCTTCCAAGGAGGTATTACGCAAGAAAAATATCGCGAAGGGAGTAAAACCACGCCCACATGTAACATTGACATGTAGATCCACCCTTTCATTCGTGGATTTTTTCCAATTTTCCTTTGTGACTCCATGCATTGAAGGGCGTGGAGACGTTAAGGGAATTTACATAAGAAACCTATTTATGGAGAATATGTATGGCGAATTGAAGTGTGTATTGCGCATGTGCCTGTTTAACTTAGTTTGTGTCTGTCACTTATAGGTATTGGCATCAAACCTATGTCTAATATGGATGGAGCAAAATAATGCCCAATCCTACCGGTTTCCTAAGGTACTGATTAAAATTTGATAGTCGCATTAGATTTACGTTACCCATACACTACACTTATGTTTTTTGTTACTACCAGGAATCGAACCTTTTGTAAAGGCCAACCATAGCCAACTCACCAACAGGCCGAGTCAAAAAAATTAAGTGGTAATCACTAATTAGGTGTTGGTACTATAAGTATCATTCATTGGCGTTCCCAGGGTGAGGTCTTTGTTCAGCAGTAGACGTCTTCCGGATGATGATGGCTATACGTTTCACCAAAACTCACACGTGCTTAAGCAAATAAATTATTTTGATTCTAAAAGTTTCTCGTAACATAAACATATAACTGGACTAGAATCCAATAAAGCAAAACTCATCTAAAAAGCTCTGAATAAATCTGAATGAAAAAATCAATGCTGCAATTTCAGTGTAGACACTTCAATATTTTCCCATAGACGCAAATTTAATTCCACGGGTAAGGCGCGGCGGACAGGAAATTACGTAAACCTTATTTTATTACAAAATGTACAGTAAAATGTTTATTTTCAATTTGCTTGTAGCAGTCGCAACCATTTTCAAGTTATTTCTGTTTAAGTTTAAAGGATGAAGTTGTAGCCATCAGTTACCTGTTCGATATCACATCACACTAATATCATAAAGGCGAGTGAGTGTGTTTGTATGTCTGTTACCTCTTCACGTTCAAACGGCTAGACCGACTTTGATAAAATTTCATATGGAATATTACCCGCTACATTTTTTCGGGATAAAAAGATAGGGTGTCAGCTACCTCTATATGAAATATCATCAAAATCGGTCAAGACTTTTGAGCATGAAGTGGCAACAAACATATAAACACACTCACAAACTTTCGCCTTTATAATATTGGTGTGATGTGATAGTGTGATGAACGATGATAAATAGATCTTTTTCTGCTTCTTTACTTCACAACACAAAATCGCACTTTCTAAATGTCAAAATGCACCATCATTTATTAAAATACCGCCAGTAAAATGTGGGTGTACCTCTGCCTACCACTTCGGGGAACGGTCGTGATGTTATAAAGTAAGCGTCCAACAAAGATTGTAATACAGCGGTAACATCGTGTTTCTTAATGGTTGCGCTTGCGCCGCACTGCTTGACACTATTCCGGCCCACGCTCAACAAATGTGCTGTGCCCCATTCAAACGACTTGCATGGCAACTCTCTAAAAATAATGTTATTCTAACCTAAAACCCGACGCCAAGTTGATGTGAAGCATTGTAATGTGACTAAAGTTCGGATGTTAGAGGAATGATAAGATTCATTTGATACGCTAACTTATCTAAAAATGTGGAATTTTGGTAAAGTTAAAAAGGTGTTCATACGTGATTTAAAAATTAAACTTTGCCTTATTTATTCTGTATGTTAAAAGTTTGTAGATGTTATATAAAAAATGCTGAATTTGAAATTATCATCATACTTAATAAATAAATAATGATTATAACTATTATTTTCTACCTTGCAGACTAACAAAAATATTGATGGACTAGAAACCTACCATAATACTACATGAACTTTAAACTTATCAAAAATGTGATCTTTGAGAATTCAACAAAATGTAAAAGATAAGAAAAATTGTGTGTTCCTTAGAATGGAATTTAACAAGAAAGAGGCAGTTTTCAATTCACACCTCCTTCTATTCCCATAAACTGATGTTGTTCAGGTAAAACCACCATACCATATAATTTACGACACTTAACATTTCAACAGATGATAAAGCTGAGCCACTAAGAGATAATTATTGTCTCTTACGGGCACAAGAAACCAGAAAAGCAAATGAAATTAACCTAAAAGCATTAAATCAGATGCTCATAGTGTTAAAGGAGGCGGTAGTTTGTGAGCCAACATAAATAAGTTTTATTTTTAAACCCGTAAATCAGCGGGGTTCTTGAAAATATTTAACGTAGACATTATGATGTCAGCGATGCAATTCTACGTGTCTTCCTGTTTGTAAACGGAAGTGTAACAGCAATATTAATGGCTCCAGGATTGATGTCCAAGCAGATTAGGTTATTCTACGCAATTGTAACTAATACACGTCTTTCATAGACTTCAGGCAGGAGTGTATTCAGTTTTGTCATAGATTATTTTTCATAAATGATAAATGATTTTATTTTTGCAAATAGGTTTTACAAAACACTTTTACGCGTCATTTTTTTTAAACTAGATAGCATCGGCATTTTCTAACTGACTACCTCCGAGAAGAAATACTGAAACAAACTCAGGGATCAATTACCCCATCATCCTTGACGTGACAAAGTTACTCTGAATATGATGAGAATACGTCATGTCTGACTAGTGTGTTCTGACTTACCATACCATCGAATATGTCGAATAATCTAAATATAACATTTCATTGAGATTGCTGCTTATAGAGTGGAAAGCTCAAACTCTAATAATGATTTAGAATATGGAAATTGAAATTAGAAAAATGTAGCGTAATCTACCAAAATGAGTATTTTAATCTTCGTAAGTCTGAACGAAGCTAAAAGGTTTATTTAAATATCCAATTACCGTCATTCTAGTAAGGTTAACATTAATTCCTAAGCAGCTAAGATGATTCAAACGCACCTTGAAAAAGCTTGAGTATTTGAAGCGATTATAACGTATTATGTGGGTGCGCCTGTATCCAATAAGCTTATCTTGACTGTTGTGACGTTAACGCTAATGTTGTCGACTCTTACACAATACGATACGCGTGTCTGTTGTCATCAGTGGTTGCATCAATCTCCGAAATCAATACGGATCGTGCAAGAAATAATACAGAAAGTTCTAACCTAGAAATAACACAGCATCGGAACCAAAAAAATCGGGTGTTTGTGTATATGATATTTCATGTTTGTGAAACGCACCCACGATACAGGAGAAAATCCTAGAGGGGGCGACATTTTTAATAAATAAAAAAATCGGTGTAACCAAAACTAAAGATTAAGATTTTGTGGCCATAACATAACATAACATGAAAACTTAACAGCATGCCTGTATACCCCGAAGAGGTAAGCAGAGGTGCACATACGAGGGTCAAACTGAAAGTTCTTAGAAAATTAAAAACTGATTACATTAGCCAGTTATTAGTTTTATTATATCTTTTCAAAATATTGTCCATTCACGTCAATACACCGCTGCATGCGATGGAACCACTGGGAAAAGCACTTTGCCCACTCGTCTTTAGGGTTCTCTTCAATGGCATCGCGATACGCAGCCACCGCTTCTTCAGCATTCATAAACCGCTTTCCTTTAAGTTTTTCTTTAATTTTTGGAAATAAATAAAAATCACAAGGGGCGAGGTCGGGGCTATACGGCGGGTTACCCAGTAATTCAACGTTTGATGTCGCCAAATAGTCGATCGTTCGCTTAGCGGTGTGCGACGAGGCGTTGTCGTGGTGAAGGAGGATCCTACTGCGAGGTCGTTTCTCTCGAACTTTTTCCAAGACAAGTGGCAAACAATTGGTAGTGTACCATTCTGCAGAAACTGTTTTTTGATCCTCTAACACAATTGTTGCGAAATGACCTATCCTTCCAAAGAACGAGGCCACCATTTTTTTTCCCGCACTTCGATCTCTCTTCACTTTAGTTGGCAACCTCTCGAAAGGAAACACCCACTGAGCAGATTGTCTTTTGGTTTCAGGATCATAACAGTAAATCCAGCTTTCGTCACCTGTTAGTATGTCGAACACAGCATTTGAGTCACCTCCGTTAAATCTTTCAATCATTTTACGGCACCAATCCACACGATGGAGTTTTTGAGCCTCAGTCAAATTATGAGGTATCCACCGGGCGCAAAGCTTCCTGACTGCTAAATGTTCGTGGAGGATTTTGTGCACTTGACTCATACCGATGCCTAAGCTTGTCCGAATCTGCTGATAGGTCACTCTTTTGTCAGTCTCTATCATACGCCGCACAACACAGATGTTATCTTCAGTCGTCGCCGTAGAAGGCCGTCCCTCACGTAAATCATCAGTGAGATTAGTGCGACCACGTTTAAACTCATTAAACCAGTTGTAAACTGTCGCACGAGATGGGGCTTCATCGTGAAAGGCCAATCGTAGTCTATCATAACTTTCTTGTTGACTTAAATGACATCGAAAGTCATAAAAAATCATTGCACGAAAATTTTCTCGTGTTAAATTCATGTTGACGTGACACAGACAATTTTCAATTTGCCGCCAAATCGTAAAACAAATGACAAATTAATGAAATATATACTCAGTAATATTGGCAAAGAGTTCTATTTTCAAATTTTAGAATTATTTTTTTATTATATTGTTTATAAGTGGCCAGTTCTAAGAACTTTCAGTTTGACCCTCGTATTATAGCCACATATGTGGCTGGTATTTGGCCAGTTATGTTACAGCTCATCACCAGGTACAACTCAAGACTCCGTTCTGCCACTGAGAATTCCGTAATGAAAAAACCCAATAACACTTTGCCCGACCCTGGATTCGAACCCTTGATCTCATGCTCAGCAGTCGCACTTAGCAACCACTAGTGGCAACGTATGAATTATATTTGTACAGTTGATAGGTATGACCTACATTGCAGGTCTTGCCACTTGACAGCCGTATACTTGAGATTCTTGTCTGTTTAAACACCCATGGGACATTATAGAAAATCATAGTATGGGACAACTGATATATTCGTAGGTTAAGTATCAGTTATCACATACAATGATGCTAGTTACTTATTACCTTTAGTAGTTATTGTGATAACTTGACTTAAAAATTTTAAAACAGTTTGTACACCTCTTAAAAACATCGTTTGTTTGACATCTTATGGAAATCTTACTTAACACTTAACGAATTTAGTATGGAAATTAGGCTTTCTAGTGTATACGATGACGTTTACTAATTAAGGTATGGAAACTAAGGAAGGTAAGTATGCTCTGACTCAGATGAAGCATTATTGTAAACCACACGTGGTTATCCCACCAGGTGGACCGACGTTTATGACAGAGTTAACCGGTGGATGTAAATGGCAAGTTGTCGTTCATTGTGGCGTTCTAAGGGAGAGTTCTCCTTTCAACGGTGGACGTCTTCCGGCTGAGGATGATGATGACATGTGATTTTGTTTTTTTGAATCCATGCTTCTTTAAAACTGGACAGTTGTGGTGAAAAGGTGTTTATTAGACATCACCAGTTAAGTTAGTCTATTGTGGCATTGACCGGCTTGCGCCGAACGGTTTTTTATAGGCAGTAAAGTTGGGCTAAAATTGGCTTGGTGGATAATCCCCTTTAATCTGTTTTATGACCCCCTATCATTTAATAACTGCCTGTTTGTGTGCTCATCAATAACAAGACCAAGCGCAAATCTAAATACGAAAACTTTACATATATAGCAAAAACTCATTATAGAAATCTGTAATTTATGATTTATCGATTTTAGCAACGCCTTTGAAACACTTTACCAAAATAATGTTTAAAATGCTTTATTGATCTTAACTTATAAATGAAAGATTGGTTGTTTTCTAGGTTACCTTCTTCTCTAGCGACAGATATTAGAAATGTTTTGAAATGAAAAGGTCACCTATGTCTTGAAGTAGGTATTACTTTTGGGATACCACAGGGTACTATATTATCCCCTCTATTTTCAAAATGCTTTATTTATTATATCTATATCATTTATGAATATTAATTTTCGACCAATCTTTTTAATTATATTTGGCGCTTATAGAGTAAAGCATAATATTGGTTCATGTTTTCCAAATATTATTTTTAAGTATGTAAATGTCGGTGTTATTGACAGTCCGTCATACATATAGACATAAATCCTTATGAAAATTGAAGTTAAATATTTAATTTATTTTCTAGTCCGAAGTCACTTAACATATTCAATCGCGTGGGTGTTTGACCTATTGAACATTAAGAGCTATCTAATAAGAAAGACTTTGAATGAATAAAAAAGAAGACGATGTGTGTTAACAAATATGCAAACACCGGTCAAATCGCTTGGGATTAATTTGGAATTAATATTTATCATTTCCTCCAAAATTTTCTTTGACTATATATAGCTCTATCATAATTCATTTCACGCGTATATCCGACACGAAAACATAATATTTTAATGGCGTCGAGTCATTCTGAACGCGATAACGAGATGTTGGGACTCCTACGCTTAGCTCCTCCATTCACGATAAATCACACACACCGCGAGTACTCCGTGAGAACCGATAGTAACGACCCAGAGAAATGACATTAGGAAACACTGGCCACTTGTAAAGTAAACCTTTTGGGTAAAAAAATAAGGTTCAGATTTAGTTTTAAGTTACAAAAGAGTTGAACAATATAAGTTTGCAAATTGATTTCGTCAGATGCCCACATAACTGTTTTCTAATATATTAACGTTGTTTATAAAAATAATGTTTTTATTATTGTACATCCATAAATCGTGTTGCCAATGACATTAGCATAGCGCAGACCGCCTGCGGATTGGCCAGTATTATGTACATAGTTATTTACAATGATTCTTGAAGACTTACGTTGTTAATATTTCATTTGAAATAATTACATGGAGCTGGTAAGTGTAGTTTGCTTACGACACTAACTGTGAAGTATTTATGCGCAAGCTTTGAAATTCATCTCATATTTTTGTGTTTTTTATTTACAGTGTGTACTTACTATAGGATCAAAAAAGAAAGTAATACGGTATTAATGCTTGTCTATTTCAACTTTAAAGATATTATATTGACTAAATATTTTTAATCTACTCAATGCTATGCATCTACCATCAGTCAAATTTTATCATCTTAATGAGAAACGGAAACACTGATTCCAAGATACGGGGACATAACATTACGTAGTCGAGGAGTCAGGAAGCTTATGTTTGTAAAAGTGGCTCTTAAACTATAATTATCAAAGAGTGGCGTTGGCAAAAAAAAACAAGAACAAATAATAATTAAATAATTTGTCCGTATATATCGTCTCGACAAGTTTTTTTAACGACAGGTTAAACGTCAAAGGTTATTAAAATTACATAAACTTTAATTAATACTAATAATATTAATACTTATTATTTACGATCGTTGTGTTACGCGAAGCTGTCTGTTTAATATACAATTATATTTTAATTAGATCGATGACATTTAAGCGAATTATTTATCTGTGGATGGTGAAAATGGATACCCACCGCCGGCCGCCGACGACCAGTTCGACCGAGAAGGCGATGACGAGATAATTTGGACATCTTTGGGGAAAAGACGTGGCCTGGAATGGCATTGCACAGGGTTTTGTGGAGGGATAATGGGGAGGCCTTTGCCCAGCAGTGGAACACCGAAAAGGCTACATAAAAAAAAAACTGTGGAGCAATTATAGAACACTAACGGACTAACGTGCAAATACCTTATTGGTTTTCAGAGTGATTTAATACACAGACTTATTCGTGTATTATTTACTCTGATCAATAATATATAGAAACAGCTTGCATCCTATTAAAAGACGTAGACATGTAATCGAAAAAAAACCATGCATTTTGCCCGGAATTCATTACTTTTTACTACAGGCGGTAGCTGATACATTTTATTTATTTATTTAGCGAAACCTTAAAACTATCATTACAGGTGAGTACCGACTACCCAATGCGATAGCTAGGCACCTATGACTTATTACTATTATTATTATATAAACTTATTATTATTATCAAAAAGTAACATTAATTATTAATTAGCCTTTGCCCTGCAGTGGGACGATCATGGCTGAAATAAATAATAATAAACATTAATAAAATTACACATAAAAAAAATAAAAAACATCAAATAAATATGTCATAATAAATGTTACAAGGTACTAAAATAATTATAATCATTATGAGATATAAACCTCGCGTAATTATTCGGGAATAGAGAACTAGTTTCGGACTCAAATGGATAAACTCAAAACTTATTCAAGAGCTGGTGACGCCAGTAATACACGTGAGTCCAATCCGAATGAACAAATAATATGGGAAACTCTCTCAAACGTTGTATTAAAAGTTATTAAAATAGACTGGACTGCCTCGTTGGTCTAGTGGTCCTGGGTTCAAATCCCGGGTCGGGCAAAGTGTTACTGGGTTTTTCCATTAGGTAATTCCTAGTAGCAGCACGGGGTCTGGTTTTGTGCCCGGTTGAAGGCAATACGCTCGCATCCTATTATATTGGGACCTAAAAACATAACTGGCGAAATGTGGGTGTACTATATGTGCTACTTACGCCTTTGGGGAATACAGGCGTGATGTTATGTATTAAAATAGAAACCATTGTAAACAAACACACGTCTATCTTTGACGAGAGTTAAAAGTCTCTTGCCAAAGTCTATCAGTGTCAGGCCCCTATTGAAGTGTTCTTCGACGTACTTCAGTACTCTTGCACGGCACTCGCGGGTACTAGGCGGTACTTCCGTGGCACTTGAGGTGACGGATCCGGTACTCCGCCAGGAGATCCGTAGATAGTGCATGCTCCCAATTTTCTGTGTGCACTTCAAATTTGAAGCGATGTAAAATTTTAAGCAACGAATATTGATCGGATATTATGTTGTATGTAAGTTTTAGCGCTGATGTGGTTTTGTGAAGTGAAGAGGATCATGTTGTGCATATAGCTAACTTAAAAGGATGAAGGTAACTATTTAAAAATTGATGGACATGAGCAAGATTTGTCAGATTGTATTTAAGCTTAGCATGGGCAAGATCCTAAAATTACGATCAAAAATTAAGATCTTTATAATTAAAAAGAGTAGATGACTCAGTAGTAAACTGCCTAGTCTAGAGAATAATTTGAATAATCCCTTTATATGTTCGTTCACTACCTTTCACTCTTATATTCCAGTTCTCCCTGAAATTTATAAGCCATATAAATACTTTAATTTATACACCTCTGACCGTAAAGTAGTCTTAAACTAACTGTAAAAGACAGACATGGAAATAGAAGATATCGTTTTCTTTCAATTATATATAAATATTATCGTAAAAAATCAATACATAAGTTTTAATCTTTTATATTATATTTAATTACTTACCTATGTATGTACAAAAATTCGGCCATTTTCTCTAAACGAAAATCTTGGTAAAAATATGTTGTATATTAAAAACACTTGGGTCCCGCAAACAAGTAGGCTGTTGGCGAGATTGGTCATTCCTCAATGCAGGGTCACGTCCGCGCCTGACTCCGCACTCATCGCGAAAAACCACCCCCTACCCGGTGGCAACCCTAGCAACCCACCCTACTGATGAATGAAGAAAGTGACGCGGCAATTGCTTTAGAATTGTAAAACGTGTGATTATTTTAAATAAAATATTCTTTTTTGGACCCTTGCAATTTAAGCACCCCGGCGCACGCGTTATTTTTGTTTGTCACAAAACGTAATTTCTATTTTTTTGTTCCTTTACCGGCTATCTCACAGAACGCATAAATATACCTATTGGTATAGGTTGGCTTTGTTTTGAACTGAGGTGAACCCTGGCTGAAATTAAAATAATAAAAAAGGTTTTCATTTTACAAATGGAAACAGTCAAGATTTTAGGTGACCGTAGCGCTGTCTATACCGCTAAAACTTTTAAATTTGGAAAAGCCACCAAAAACACTTTCGAAGCGTGACAAATTTAGCCCTTACGCAAAGAGACCGTTTTAGAACAATAAAATACAGGTAACCCATTATACTTCTAACACCTTCCCATTAATCAACCAAAATCCCAGTAAGTACCAAGTACAATGCAAAATCGTATCCAATTCCCTGTTCGTTGTTCGCGACAGATGCCGAAACATCCCCTTCGTCCCAGGTGGGGTGTACCCCTTTAGCCCCCCCCAACCTTTTGTGATACACGCGAGTGCTTGACGATTTTTCAACTCATCCACTATATTTTAGAAGAATCTTGCACATGATCCGTCTTTGATGCCAGCTTGCAAGGGATTTGGGTGGGAATTGCTTTCATGGCGCTTTCATGGTTTTATTTAGGCTTTACATGCTTTTACATTAATTTGGAAGAGATTTTCATGCAGTAACAACCTTTTTTGGAGGCACAAAAATCGTGTTGGAGGAACGTAGGCGAGTGTTGACTTCAATATCTTTTATCCTTTTAGTGCCAAGACGCTACGGACTAATGGCGACCGAAACACCATGATGATAACTGGAATTAGTGATCAGAAATCACCAATCCGCAGTGAGAAAGTATAGTAATCGTTGCGTTTTCCTTTCCATTTAAAAGAAAGTCTTTATCCTGCAGTCCTTAAAGTCTGGTATTAAGTATTACTTTTAAACCCATAACCTTGCTAGTAACGCCTCACTGTAAACAATCTAGACACGACATTACATTTAACACCTATTATTATTTCACCTGACATTAAAGACCCATTCAATGCCTTCACAACGCAGGCCCATTCTCATAAGTTAGAACAAAGTTTCGATCAAGGTTCAATAAATTCATTTGTATAGCAAAATGTGACAATTGTCACATGACATTACAGAATATCAAAGTTTCGTGAACCTACTTGAGGTTCCAATAACAAGGTAAACTAACGTCTTCCATGATAGCTAATGGCTCGGAATTTTGAGGTGACCACTATTCTTTTCTTTGAAAGCGACAAAATCTTATCCTATCGCCGGCAAAATTATGGGCAACTTTTTCTCAAACTCGTATAGGTATGACGTCAGACAAGTATCTATACATCTACGTAGAGCACTCAAAAGAGCGCGAACAACACCCTGTTTGCTCATGAACCATATCATCAAGCAGACTAAACGATTTTTAATGCAAGAGAACCAACATAAAAATCACTAGCGCACTGTTTAGGGCGTCGTGAATTTTTAAAGAGGCGCAAATGAGAGGGTTCGGTTACCGGCCCGACGAGAAAGCAAGCAATACATCCAACCTTTTGTTTTTGACTACCCTCCAAAATAACCAATGTACTCTGACCCCTCTTTTTACAGAAAATTGCCTTGAATAACGGCAGAGCTGTACGTCTGGCAGGTCTTCTAGAATTGGGCGCCCGGCGAGTGGTATAGAAATAAGTTAAAAAGAAAAATTAATGCTGCGAGAAAGAAAATGGGAATGTTGAATGAGAAAATGGTGAGAGCTGTGATGTTGGTACCTGTGTGGTGTCCACTGAACGTGTGGACTTGTCCTTATTCTGTCTGCATTGTGAACCATTATAATGCTTAATTAGTAGAATGTTTGCTTATGGTTCTACTCGTAATCAAATGGCAAAGTAAAAATTTGGTATTATGGATATTCATGTCCGTACCTTTTTACCTTTTATCTAAAGTCGCGAATATCTCGGGAAACTATTTGTATAAACAACTTTAGTACTATATCAAACTTACGTAATAAAACAACGAATGTACTGCAACAAACTAAAAGTAATCTATTGACTTCAATAAACCACTTTTACATTCACTAACAATGTATCAAGCGATCGTGCTTTTATTTATTAACAATTAAGCAACCGAACTCGTGAGACACAATTAGTATTTAATATAAACCCACAGAAGACAGCTACAATACATATTTTATTAACAATAGATCACGACTCTAAATGTAACTGTGCTAAGCCATCTAATTTATTGAATCGAATGTTTATCCAATTATCGATTTAACAACAATGGAATCGATATAATCGCTCGATATAGATCGTTATCGATTCTATCGGATAAGGTATGTTCGTGATCGCCCATTGTTTAGGTCTTGGCGATTCCGAGATATAATTGTAATGATAAGTATCGAGATATGACAATAGCATAGAAATAGCACTTCGTAAAGTCGTATTTTTGTATTGTTACACTCTTTTGCTGTATCAGATATTTTCTAACGTCAGTCGTCTTGTCGCCGTCGGACAACCCTACAGGCTGCAATGGCAACCCATATCAATTTTATTGAGATAAATAATGAAAGTGCAATTTAATTTTTATAGTAAATTAAATTATGATCTTAATAAAAATGTGTAATATATAGTATTCTGCAACCAATACTAATTAATTCAACGTTATAAAAAATACTGTATCGTCAATAATTTTATAATGACATGGGCACCTAATGTCGCTATAATAATTATAATATTCCTTTATCGAATTAATTAAGCAGCAAAAGCCCAGCGGCAGAGATGTCAGACTGGTATACGATGGTCGTGGGTTTGAGCCCCTCCTATAGCACTTAAAGATATATCTCATAGGTTAATAGAATTATCTGTATCGGGTATATCATGCCTGTGTTTTCGGAAGGTGTATGCAGTGAATATGTCAGGCATAAATAATAGCTAAACAAGTGCATAATAAATATTGAAATAAACGGCTTTTATCGCGGTATCTATTAGTTTTCGACCAAAAAATGCACCAGCCCTTTGGTTACGTGTAGACTCGACTATGCGTTTCGCTACATTTTTAAATAGTTTAATTTGGAAAATGTAATATATTTACGGTTGGTTGACGCTTCACGTGACCAAAAGGCTGGCTTGTTTTTCGGCCAAAGAATTAGCATTGCCATTCAACGTGGCAATGCCGCCAGCCTTTTGGGCACCCAGTCGATAGCGATGAGGAGGAATACTGTGATGCATAATTTTTTCTTTTGTATATATTTATTTTTTAACGTGTGTAAATAAGTGTAAATAAATAATAATTAGTTTTACATTTATAAATATCAGTTTTACTCGTAAGTTTTCGTACCAGCTCGAGGTTTGGCTCAAAAGCCGGTGTCTCGGCATGCATCCACTCGTGTAAGCCCCGCGACACGGGGTGTCTTGAGGGTAACACTTACTTTTTTTATTGCTGCGGGAAAATGGAATGGAGCCTAGCTTCAATGTGGTAGAATTTTTGAGAGATGAATTTTTTTGGAAGTCGAGTAGGTTTTTTTGGACCGAGCCACGCTTGAGAGACCTTCAGAATTTACAAATAGACCTGTACGACCTAGCTGAAGAGCAGGCAGAGAGATAAGTGCAAATAGTAGGATTTGTAGCAAAAGTGAGGTAGAGAATGAGTGTGCTAGTCTTATGAAAGGCTGTGAAGACATATTCGGGAATCTTGATATTGCAATAAACATAATTATTCAAAAATTGTTGCTTGGTATTTTCCCGATGATGTTGATGACCAAATATACTTTTTATGTATGTATGTTACGAAAGAAATGTGATATTGACGACCTGATTGGTGCAGTAGCTAAGCAATTGGACGATTGCGGGTTCGGTTACCGCACACACAGATATTTGTCCTGAGTCTGGGTGTTTGTGTAGGTGATGTTTCATGTTTGTAAAACGTACCTACGATACAGTAGAAATATCTAGTGAGGGGCGAAGGGTTACATAAAAAAAATGTTTTTCTGAGATTCTTGCCATCTATAGGTTTTTGGACATTGCCGATCTTTTCAAGTCCATAACAAAAAGCTATAAATACTTAAGGTTTATGCTTTGAGGTACAGCTAGTACAATGTACAGTTGTTAACATCGCCACAAATGACCAAACGGTAGGTCGGTCATTTGGGGTACTTACACGGCTACTGGAAAGGAAAGCGCGCACTTTCGACTCATTTTCCAAAAGTCCGACAAACTTACAAGCAGATAACTATCTCACTCTAAAACCGACAACTTTAAACAATGTTACTTAAAACGCTTCAACGAGTTGCTTGAGAACAGCTTCTGTTTGTTACGTACACAGATATAAGCGGCGTGTTCACTATGCGCGTACGCATGGTGCGCGCGCGCAAATGTTGGCCGTTTGATTTTGGTTTACATGCGCCTACAATAATATGACATTTGTCCTTATTTATGTTAGATTCATTTTCTTCAAAATCTTGAAGGATATCGTTAGTACCCAATTTGTGTAGTCGATAAGTTATTAGGCTGTCGCGCTACGAGTCCCGGGTTTGGCCCCATAGGACAAATATTTGTAGGATTTGCATTATATTTGTTCTAACGCTTAATGTTTTAGCATAATATATTTTTTATGATCAGCAATAATTCAGTGAATACATAAGAGAAATTTTTAGACATGTTGAAAAAGTAAAGTTTTTTATAGGAAAATCTTTGGACAATTCCAGCGTAACATTACAGACTCGGAAATGGATTTTAGGTGAAATCTTAGAATTAACCAATGACACTTCAGTGGCATACGAAACAGGCTGGCTAATTTTAACCCAATATTTGCAGCCAATCCAAGTGGATACTCCCTTTAATGCAGTTGGCTTGTGTGCTTAGCATGGAACAGTAAAAGCAATATGTTGTCACTGCTAAAACAGCTGACTGCATAAGGAAATAACGTAACAGCAAAGTGGCCGCTGTCTCTTTAGAAATTTTACTGCTAATAGTGTCGATAGGATGGGCCTAGCCAAGCTTGGCGCACATAATTGACAATATATTTAGAATTTACAGGTTATTTTGTCTATTATTTCAAGTTTTATAGCACGTGGACGAGACTTGTTGTTATTTTGCGCTTATAAAGTATGGAGTAAGATAGTGGATTTAATTGGATTTTAATTTAAGGTGACTGAAAACTGTTTCTATGGAATGCTGCTTTTGTATATGTATATTTAGAAGCCCAGAATATACCTAATCGACACTGTAAGATAGGATATTTCTTTGAAGAAACTATACAACACCCAGAAACACGTCTTTCAGCCAATATCGGTCACAATTATACGACCATTTTTAGATAAAATAAATATTATGTTATGGCTGTTTATTAAGTATTTTGGAAACTGCTACTAAGTTGGCACGTAAAAATACTGATATCGGTATCCAACTAACTAATGTAAAAGATGTATTTTTCCAAATAAGAGTTTTACAAAAACATTACATCACGCCTGTATTCCCCGAAGAGGTAGGCAGAGGTTCAGATATAGTACACCCACATTTAGCCAGTTATGTTTGATGTAATAGGGGGCGAGCCTATTGCCATCAACCGGGCACAAATCCAGACTCCGTGCTGCCACTGAAAATGACCTAATGGAAAAGACCACTGCCTACACTAACACTGCCCGACCCTGGATTCAAACCCAGGACCTCGTGCTCAGCAGTCGCGCTTAGCGGCCACTAAACCAACGATGCAGTTGATGCTGGCAAATTATGGCTTAATGGCCATATTTTGCCAGCATGTAAAACTCTTATTTAATAAAAATATTCCTTCTAATAACAATAACCTGTTCTAACAGCAAGGGGTTATCAAATTCAAAAAGGCCTACACTTTAAACCATTACGCAAAGCGCACACATGTTAAATTCACAAGTAGTTCATTAGCGCCACCCGAGAATCGAACCTAGCACAATGCCGCCGCGGGTGTCGCGAGGACCTATTGTGAGTTTGATATCGATTTGTTTGTGGTGTAATGGAGTTGCTTCTTTAAAGTTTTAGGTTGGGGTAGGCAGAATTTGAAGTAGTGTCAATATTAAGTTAATGTCACTTCCTAATCATTGGTAAACTATTGAGAAAGTAAGAAAGAGAAAAAGTATATTATTTTTAACCCCTGACGGAAAAAGAGGGGTGTTATAAGTTTGACCGTTATGTCTGTCTGTATGTGGCACCGTAACTGTTAAACGGGTGAACTAATTTAGATGCGGTTTATGTCGTATCATTTGCGTGTCAGAATTTTATGTTCAGTTACTAGATATTTTAGGAAGTTGCAATTTAGTAGTTATGTCCGCTTAGGGACGGTTGAACTTCAAATTAATTAGAGCTTAATCTCTGACAAGTAAAGTTACATAAACACTACGTTTTATGTAAGTTAAGTTATCGAAGCGAGGTCAGGTCGCCGTATTGTATCAATTTGAAACTAGATTGAACTCCGATGTATGTGGTGTTTGACTCATATCACGAAGGGGCGGCGATATCATTGATAGTTAACACCTACTCTAATGACATGAGGTGTTGGTCTATTTATTTATATACATATGTGTAGACAATACGTACATACACTAGTACGTTTTAGTGGTCGAAATCGGACCATAATATATAAATATATCTAATTTTGTTACAGGTTCATCTAACGCAGTGCAGCTGAAGTGTAGGCAGCAAATGCAGACAGGAACCATAGAAAGCGGATGTTTTCTCTTTTATCAGGGCTCGTACCATGAAATCGTAATGCAGGAATTTTTCCGTTGAGGAAGCAAGCCGCCACTGCGTGCTGTGTCGTGCTTTAAGAGTTCATGGTAAGGGGCCATGAGTCTATACCTACTCAGCCAGTCATCATAAGTCACATGTATGGCAGTAAGCCTATCGTCATCTATCAGGTTCACACAAGATAAGTAACAAAACAAAAACGCCCTAGATAAGCAGCAAAATGCTAGAGGACTAAAAATCAAATAGAATGATAAATGTATGGGGATGACGATATTTCAACGGCTGATTTTAAATACCTATAATTCCTAAGATAGCCATAGGTTTTGACAATATAATCCTAGATGATGTCATGTCCATGATGTCAATGTCACCTTTTCATTAATTTTATCACTTATCTAGGGTCATTGGAAACGTTAGAGTACGTAATGAAAGAATGTGTTTGCGTATTCCTAATCCATTCCATTTGCGGAAGCTATTTTCTTCTATTAACAAA
The DNA here is from genome assembly GCA_946251915.1 of Abrostola triplasia. NCBI lineage: Eukaryota > Metazoa > Arthropoda > Insecta > Lepidoptera > Noctuidae > Abrostola > Abrostola triplasia. The sequence goes on from OX276433.1 coordinate 9,698,160, forward strand.
ATAAAAGAAAACACTTCGCATTATTCAGTTACAAATGGAATCATTGTCATAATATTGGAAGAACATCAAAACATAATTGCTCTATTAAATAAAGCAATTATGTTTTAAATAAATGTTTCTCCAGAGCAAGCATCTTTTTATTATTAATTCCCTTCAAATAAATGGTTTGATAACACCCTGAGGCGGAGTAAAAATTAAATGTATTGTGAAAAATAATAAAACACAGAGAAATACAGATATTCTGCTTGATCAATGACAAATAATTGGATAACAACGTAGGAACATTAATAATTGTGGGGAAATTATTGGTAAATGTGCGGCCACTAAGCAAGCTGTTTGAAAAGTAACGCGGAAAGTTTGATTGGACCTTCAAGTAAGATCCTACTGGTAAGTTTGGATTTATTTTCAAAGGGATATACTCTTCATCTACCTTAATGCAAAAGCATTTGATGAGCTGTGGAAAAGGCTGTTTCAAGTCATAATTCGAAATGACTTCGTTTTTCTAGTCTAGTCTATATAAGTTAGGATGTCGGAGCTTGTCGAATCACAGGGATCACATTTATTGATACTTCTATTAACTTCTTCTGTTCTCCAAGTAGCAAGCAAAATTGGAACATTGACAATCTACTATAGCTTACTTTGTACCCAACTGCCAAGTGAGGGTTATATTTTTCTTGCGTATTTTGTATGTATGTGTATGTTTAAGTTATAAGTGAAATTGGAAAAAGCATGCAATTTTTAACATCAAAATTGTTTCGCGGTTTTAATGGCCCTACCACCAAGTCACAGTCAGTATTGAGACGTATCTTTAACTATAGGTTGCAAGGGCTGCAAAACGATTCTGATGCGAGTTTACAAATAAAAATACATTACAATTGGCCACAATTACAACTGGGAATAATGCTTAATCATTTTCACTGAGTGACTGCGAACGCATATGGTTATTGGATAATCGTATTCCGATTATATTTCCATCCATCGTTCCATCAATGGCCCGTAATTATTAAGAATTAAAAGCTTTAAGTTGAGGCCTACTTACTTCTAAATTATGTAGAAGGAAGCTGTATTGAGTGCAGTATACATGCACAAAAGTATTCTAAGACACTAACATCATTTTGCACATCACCTCGCCATACGCTAGTGTCTTCGATCAACAATATACTAGATTTAGGATTAAGAATCTTATCATATCTCAGTGGCCGAGTAAGCTTACATACACATTTGTATTTCTTCCAGAAAGAAGTAGTCTTAATGTTGGTTACTACGATTGAAGCATACTAACTTTAAATAAGATTACAAAATTATTTGTGGCCTTATTTCCCGGGCTGTTTTTGAAACGGTGATTGGTAATCTAGTACATTGTTGATCGAAGGTTAGTGTCGAAGTTACTGCAGATTAAGAATTGAGTTTGTAAGTGATTTCTTTAGAATAGCACAGGAATAATTAGCAGATGAAAAGATGTTAAAAGTACCTACTTATACTTTAATGTATGCTACCAGTAACTACGAGTATCTCATATCATCTTACGCAATTAAAACAGAATGTACATAGCAGTTACGCCACAACTTACTTTAAACCAGTGGTTCTCAAAGATGTAGGCAATATGACTTTTTCTCAAAAATATTTTTCTGCATTATTTTTTTCATTAGACATCGTCGTCGAGGTCGACCACGGCGAAGGTGGTGTGATGATCTGGTTACATATGCGGGACGCACGTGGTCAGATATTGCTAAGGATAGAGTGGTTTGGAAGAAAAAAGGGGAGGCCTTTGCCCAGAAGTGGGAAACAAAATAGGCTATGAAAAAAAAACATCTAATTATTTGAAAAACGTTATTTTATGAAAAGCTAGCCATTGACCTATTTTAAAAAATTAGGAGGTTATTGTCATTTTTCAGGCTCAATAAACAAAAAATACTCAAATTAGCTATATTGCAACTTCTTATACAAACTTTGTTTCAACTGTCATACAATACTTACAAAACACGTTCATTGTCACCATCGGTGGGCCAAAACTTTGAGAACCTCCGCATTCAACAAAATCATCTCCAACATTTACTTGGAACACTAAAAATACCACTTAAATTCATTACGCGGTCCCTGTACTCATTAACACCATATTTTAACATCATCAAGATACGAGACTAGATGCGACATGTTTTGACCGCGGCTTCACCTGCATTGCGCGGACCAAGAATATTTCATTTGAATTGTTGTACTTGTAAAATAATTTTCATGTCTAAGCTAATTGTTGATCAAAGATTACTGTAAAGTAACTTTTGATGTAGATAATAAATTTAATAAAATGTGCATTTTAAATGTAATTGCAGAAGCCTTAAAGAAGTGTCTTAAAGACCTTGTTTTTCTTACTCTTTATTAATGTGAATCCTACTAGCTTTATCTATCTCTAGCTATCTATTCTTGGATAATGTGTGGTAATTTCCAAAAGGAAGGCAAAACTTAACACCTTATAAAGAAAAACTTCTTTACGAAGACTCAAGAGACTACACATCCACATTTCGCCGCTTAGGTTCGTCCCTGGGTATAAACCACAGTATATCAGGACATACGACTTCCTTCTCAAGCCATGGAAGATAGCATCTATTAATTGTAATAATAATTTGTTTATTTAAGTTATGGCGTGGCGTTCTAAGGGGAAGCCTTTGTTCAACAGTGGACGTCTTCCAGCTGATCTCCCTTAGATATGATCCTCTCCCTTAGATAAGAGGGAGGGGTTGTCATAATCCCCACGCTTGGCAAGTGGCTTGGGAATCGCCCTATTGATGGTGAAGTTACAGAAGACGCTGCTGCCCATTTTTTGGATATTTCCTTAGTCGCCTCTAACGACACCCACGCGAGGAAAGGGGGTGGTCATTTCTAGGCCAGATACACTCGGCAGAAAAAAACATTATATCTAACATATTTTTTAAACGCGTAAGAACGATATGAATTTCGTAATTGACTTTAACTCTATAAATATAAAAGGTTCGTTTGTCTATTTATGTTTCGCGTCAAAGCTTTAGAATTCGGTCCATGGACATAATTGTGTAGAGAATACCGTCACTCGCAACTTATTTCTGCGAATGGCCGCAAGATACTTCTAGGAATCTGTTGTAAGGCTAGGTGTAGAATAGACCGCGGTAAGGTATTATAGCGTGGGATTTCTGAACCGACTCGCCATTAATAGTTGGCGTAATTTTGTTAGTCTGAATTGCGAGCAAATCAATGCTAATGTATTTCTAAGTTTTTGTTGAAAGAGCTGTTTTTGAACGACTTCAAAACGAAACGGTTCCATGTTCGTCTGTCGTATTTTCGATTTGAAGAATTGTTTTTATTGCTTCTTAATGAAAGGAAAATTATATAAAATTAAATACTGTTGAGTGTGAGTAGTTCGGTTTTTAAGTAAGACACTGTTTATAAGTTTGATGAGGAAGAATGGTAGCGGCCTGGTATTTGGGATTGTCTGATAAATGTCTCGGAGTCAACTGCTTGCAAACCAAATTTTAACAAAATCGGTCCATCCGTTTCAGCGTGCAGAGGCAACAAACATACAAACACTCATGTGTAATGAGATATTAATTCTTAAATCTATTTTGTTGATACAACCATCTATCCCAACCCTAACGCGAAGGGATCTAGGCACAGAACATTAACGTTCTTCACAGAAGCCGGTGTCAGGAGATGTATGACCGTGAAACTATAATTGTGGCACGGAGAGCGTAAGTGAATTATCTGCAGTACAGACTATAAATATCTGCTGGTCCCATTATTATGAGCCGTTATTTCTTGTTACTAAGCAAGTGTGGGGTTCTTAGGATTGGACGTTGTTTTGTTTTGTTTCCTGTTGGTTTGTATCAGTTGTTGTTACTGGTAGTTGGTTTAAAATTGCACCTTATACTTTTATAGCAAGGTGGACTGATGATGTTGTTGCTGTACAGAGAAAGACCTGGATGCAAGAGGCCCAAAATAGGAATCAGTGGCGTTAAGGGGAGAAGGCTTATGTCCAGCAGTGGGCCATTTAAAAGCTGATGATGATGATGATGATACTTTTATGGAATTCTACGTTTGATTGTAAACGACTATTACATGAATATGCGATCTGTGTGAGCCCACAAAGATCAAGGCTCCTCGCAGAGTCTTTGACAGTTTTTTGCTAATCGTGGATCAGATGATCGTCTTCGTCGACTTCTAAATAACTTAACTCTAACTTATTTAAAACGATCAGTCAGTGTGTGAGGTTCTAGGTGTTATGAAGTCTCTTATTATCTCTTTTACTTAGGTCAGAAAATTGTTTAATTATTAATTGTTTAAAAAGGAAAACGTCGCATCACATTAGGAATTTCTCCTATATCATGGGTGCGTTTCACAAACATGAAATTTCACAAAAACTAACACTCAGACTCGGGACAAACATCTTTGGATCACACATTTTTTTGTCCTGTGCGAGAATCGAACCCGCAATCCCTAGCGCAACAGTCCAATCACACACGCCACTGCGCTAATCGGGTAAGAAACATATAGTACTTACTCGTCATATTATCTACTATATATACCGGTTGTACTCACGTTGATATTCGGGAATGCCCGACTAGTTCGGTTCGGCTCGCGACCCCGCCGCGTCACCTGCTCATGAATAAGGGCTCCGTTAGAGTCCGAAACTAGTCGGGCATTCCCGAATATCAACGTGAGTACAACCGGTATATATAGTAGATAATATGGATAACACTTACTCGTCATAGTTTTCAGTGATAGTTCAACGTATGATTTATGAAATGATCAATCTATCTGAATTTATATTGAATTTCCTGTTGGCTGGCTTCTTAAATATCAATTTACTATCAAGAGCTGAACAATTTTCTCTTTCTGGCAATAAAAATGATTACCATAAAGTCCGAGGTTCATTCGTCACAACATCACTGCCCACTAAGATAGTCCCTTGCCAATAACTCTAACCAATAAACGTAACAATAAAACTTTAATTTCCATATACTCAAATGACTTCCAAGATTAATATCTCCAATTTCCATTTAAATAGCAATATTGCCGCTAAAACAAATCTTTATAAACATAAAAGAAACGTCAAAAGAAATTCTGGGCTTGGCACCGTTGTGGAACCTAAATTGCCACTTGTATTTTGCAAGCCACTTTCCAATTAACTGTCCAAAGGGACAGAACGGCGCCAATCGAAATTCAACTTTAGTGGTCGATAATTAGAATGAAAAATCGCTTGTCAGAATACTGCGTACATCGTCAGCACATCACTATAGTCTTTTCCCACGACGGTCAACCATGTGTAGCTGTTGTCATCGAACAAATATTAATTAATTTTCAATCTTAAGATCCATAAAATTGAGTGTATATTTGAGTGAGCGCAGCAAAAACCTTAGTCGTTACCACACTGGCCGTTTCCCGAAAGCAGTAGAGAAGCTCTAGGGCCCTTGTATGGACGTATGTAATTAATGGTTTGCAGTGTTCTGCTATGGCATTTCATGGTTGGTTTGATGAGAAGTCTTCTAAGGAAACTGTCACTTCTCATTACTAAAAAGTTGCTAAGTGCTTTGTTCGTCAACGCGAGCGTTAAGAGCATACTTATTTGTAAACTAGCTGTTAACTTATGGCTGGTTTAAAAAAGATGGAGTGCAATTAAGGTTCCGTAAGGTGGTAAGGCTGGCAAGGTGAATAGACAGCGGAGCTACAGTGGAAAGTAAGACTTTTGTTCTTAAGGTCACTCCGGTATTGAATTAATAAAAATATATCAATTTGAAATGTGTCTTTATTATTTTTGTCCAAAATTGTTTATATGTGAACTTATTGAACCAAACACAAGGTGATAAAAACAAAAGAAAAATTCGTATTTAGCGATAGACAGAATAGTTGAGTTGGTATAAAATCTTTTTGTGCATCATTTTAACGCTGCTTCAGATATAACGCATTTATTTTCCTACATCTTGGCCACTAAAAGTCTATCTAAATGCTTTCAAGAATCTCAGCTATGATCAAAGTGGTACGGAATTCAGCGATGGTACGAGCACTATCTTGGCACATTTTTCCTTTAGAAATGGTCTTGCGTATTTAGTAAGACCTCCCAGTTATTAATAGTCAGGTACTTTAGTATATTAATGTAGAAATGGTTCGTCTCGGTAATAGCTCTGCATTCTACTGCGTTTCTTGAGGATTTATGAATTAATTCACAAACTGGAATGTTGGAGGATGACATTGGTTGAGTAAAAAATTGCAGGCTTACTATTCATATTAGCCACATTACGCCGTATGGAGATAGTACTTTATACCGACTCGCTTTATGTGTGATAAAAGCTAGAATACTGTTGTAAGTGGTAAATAAAATGGTTGAAATATAATTAAGTGTGAGGATCGAACTTAGATATTCTTCAGATACTCTTAAATGGTTATCGTGCCCAAACTTGCTAAAGCCAGATGATAGTAAGCCACAAATTCACAATTCAAAGCAGACGTCTAGCTTCATTGACCACCATTGTACCCAATAACTTGCGCATCAGACTCTACGTAGCCAATCAGTCTCGCTACAGTTCTTGGCGAATAACTAATCTCCCTACTATGCAAAAGCTATGCCAAAGTGAATATGGATCAAACATACACTAGAGAACCAGACAATCCCGATCACACGTTACCTGTAACAATAAACTGGCAACCGATGGAGGATAAAATACACCCTATGCTATGTTCGACTGCCCGTCTCTGTTGATAATAATATGCAAAATTTCAGGTCGGTTTAGCGGTTTTGGTGTGAAAAGGTAACAAACAAACAACTTGCGCGTTTATAATATTAAGTAATAATATAATAATAATAATAACAGCCTATAACTGTCCCACTGCAGGGCAAAGGCCTCTTGTATAGAGAAGGATTGAGCACCACGCTAGCTCACTGCGGGTTGGCGATTTCAGATAATTAAATCCAGGTTTCCTCACGATTAAGTAAAGATTGAACAAAATTTATTTTGACTCGCACTCATATAAGTAGTTCTTTTAATGAAACACTTTAAACTATTAAACATATTCAATATTTTAGGACGTTATCTCAAATCCTCGATCCATCAGCATAAAGCCGAGTACACAAGAATTCAATCAATCGATAGTTTTAAACCTCTAAGTGTTATTAAACACTCCGTGTATTACATTCTCTATTGACGTAGTAATCCTTTGTTATTGAGTGTGCACCCGCCGATACATTGATTGATAAACTGTGTGTACTAGGGCTTATGGTAGTTTGAATGGCGGATTAGTTTGTTATTAAGGGGCTCGTTACATGGTGATCGATATTAGGGTAAGTGGTACTTGTCGCGGTCAGCCTTTTGATGGGTGACCATTGTTTACGTATGATCCCGTTGGATTTTGAAGATATATCGAGACAGCATGCACACTTGACACATGCATATTTTCTATAAAACTAATGTAATTAATTCATTAAATTTAAAATATACATTTCATACCTAAACTGACTAACTGACTGCCTCGTTGGTCTAGTGGTTGCTAAGCACGACTGCTGAGCACGAGGTCCTGGGTTCGAATCCCGAGTCGGGCAAAGTGTTACTGGGTTTTTTCCATTAGGTAATTCTTAATAGCAGCAAGGAGTCTGGATTTGTGCCCGGTTGATGGCAACAGGCTCGCCCCCTATTACATTGGGACTGGGTCAAATTGTTTAATACCTAAATTCAAACAAAAAGCCGCGAAAATGTACATCGTACCTACAATGATGACTAAGTCGAAATGTCTCAATAATTACTTGATGGGTGGTGGTAGGCCTGATCACAGCACTAACAGCACTGCCGTACTCGTGGACGCCATGGCCCTGAGGACCAAACATTTTGAGATCTGGAAATAAAATAAGTTATAGTCAAATAAAGCATATCGTTTTAGGTACTATACTTGTATCACTCTTGTTAGTTTTACCTTTCTAAAAAGTGTATGTTCCCTAAAATACTGGTCCAATCTGACTGCAGGCAGTATCTAAATATTTAACACTATAGGTACCCTGATTGGCGCTCTGGCTAATTAGTTAGACTGCTACCTTAGTGGGTTCAGTTCTCATAAGGGACCAATATTTGACTGCAGACTAATGTTCTAGGTATTTGGGTAATAAAAAATTTTATAGTGGGGCAACGGTGCTTAATATAAAAATACAGTACATTTTCATAGTACTGCTATACTTAGTATAAATACCATTTTATTATGAAATATTCACGTTAATGTTATTCTGATGAAGCGGTCGCATCAATATAACGGCTCCACCCGCGGGTTTGTCCGCTATTTATAAACGTGTTTCGTAATAAAGTGATATGAAATAATCAACGCAATAGTTAGATGGTATCACCTTTTCTACATGCTTTGGATACAGTTGGGTACAGAAATGCTCAGATTTACCGCGTTAGTATTTGTCTGAACGGGTATAGTTGCCATTTTTCATTATCATAATTAGCCGGGACACGTCCACTGTTGAACAAAGGTCTCCCCCTTAGGTATGGGGGGAGGAGGTCGCCATAAACCCCACGCTTGGCAAGCGGCTTGGAGATCGCAGTATTAGTGGTGAAGTTACAGAAGACACTGTTGTCTTCTGGATCGCTTAGTCGTTTCTTACGACACCCACGGGAAGAAAGGGGTGGTCAATTCCATGATGGATACTACTCGGCGAAGGTAGTTGCCATTTTTCATATCATCGTAATTAACATAAGATGGGTAGTCATCATTCTCATTATTCTGTTGATGGATTAAATAATGGGACTACATTGTCGAGTATTCATTTATAATGACTATCATTACAGAGATTGATGATTTGAACACCTGAAACTTTGCCTAGACCACAGATTTAAAATTATGAGCCGGTTAGACCACTTACTTACCTATACCTTCAAATGTGGTGTTGTCTAAGAGAATATTTTCAAGTTCTATAATGTATTTTTAATTGACAGTTTAGTGATACTATAATTATAAAAGTATAATCATAATGTTGTCATTCTCCAATCACTTGCGCAACCACCTGTACTGAAACAAGGTAGCGGATTTAACGCCGGCCGTCTCGCATTTTAAATTTATTAGTGATGTCAAAACATTATGTAGCCAACAATTTATCGACAGTTGCCGCAGGGGCGAATACTGAAAAATCGACTACCGCATAACCCGTCGACGAGCATCGAGAATCGAGATTGCGTTTCGAAATTCAAATGTAAATGTAGTACTTGAAATAAGCACCGGCGTATATTAACGGGTGTTTATAACGTTTATGTGATAGTTTAGCACACTGGGCTAAGGAAGTTAGCGCTGATATAGGGTATTAGATTTAACTAGTCAGAGATTAACGTACGAGTGTGCTTGCTTTGTGTTCTAGTGTTGACAGTGTAGTGTTGGGAAACCGGACTCGTTTAACGTTTGTCAAATGTGGTGATAATATCGATGTATTGTCTATCGTTTATTGTAGGGCAGCACTACTAAGTGCCACGTTTTACGGCGAGACAATACGAATAAATGACAGATTTATCATTCATCACAAATAATTAAAGAAATACTACCGTATCCACGAGACTGGCTAGTAGGACAAGCGAGTGTACTAAATAAAAAGGTTCCACGATCCCAAAATCATTAACAATAACGAAGTAACGCTTTAAATAAAAACTGCTCATAAAAATGCAGGGAGCCCATTAACCCGAATTCGTTGAGCTGATCAAATCGAGAATAAAAATCAGGACAATGCTCGCCCGTGATGTATAATAATGATGAATGACTTGCTACAGTAGTTGGGGGGTTAGGTGCTAATGTTAGCGGGGAATGGGAACTCATCGGTCAAGAATTTCATTGTTTTACTACAGTTATTGTATGGGTTTATTGAGGGACATTGGTATTCTTCTTTTTAGCGAGTCAGTGGAAAAATTAAATAGGTATTTATTTCTTGCAATAGTTGATAGAAAACGCGTGAGTATTTATCTAAATATACGTGTTTATTTTTCATAATGTTTGAATCATAATTTGTGAACTAACATGTCTTCCCTTGGTTTCTACAGATAAAGAAAAAATGTAGTAATAATCGCCCAAGGCAGCTGAAGCTTCCCAAAACAGATTTGTATTTCTGAAAAATTAATTGAATAATTTAAAAAAAAGTTTGTCTCGTTCTTTCTGGCCCTCACTTTTTATTTAGATAACAAAATCGAAATTATAAATGTTTGGAGCACGTAAAAAATATCCGTAGATAACGCCGCTTTCACTGGAGCCCCGCCCCACACCTACGCGAAATAAATGCAACTCAAATGCATTTACTCATTACCAATCAGATACCGTTATCACAGTAGCTCTCTGATTAGTCAAACATGATAGTGCCTAAAATCTACCATCATATCTTCACGCTGAACCGAAGTAGGGCGGGCAGGCCTAATTACAAGCGGATGTCGTTAGTCAAACACCCTTGGTATACTTACGACACAGAAAAGCTTAAGAAGTACAACTTCAAACACATTTGGATGGTAATTGAATGATGGTGTAGTAGGTACTACTTTTAGTTGTACAGTATTGATTTTATAATTGCAAATAGAGGAGGAACCAAACATAAAAAAACACAATTGTCATAAGCTCATTCTCGTGAATGAATTATTTAACTATTAATGGTATATTAAAAGCTGGCTCTTTTGTGTCCGGTTGACGGCAATAGGCTCGCTCCCTATTACATTAAGACCTAAAAACATAACTGGCGAAATGTGGGTGTACTTATATGTGCACCTTTGCCTACCCCTTCGGGGAATACAGGTTCGATGTTATGTTATGTAAAAAGGCTCTGACATGACTCCACTGATTGTTTCTAAAAGCAGACGCTGACTAGCTAAACTGTCTTACTGAACTTTACCAATGCTTCAAGTCTCAGCAAATCCAGACTCGCACTGAGAATTTCCTTATAAATTTCCCGAATAATACTTTGTCTACCCCGGAAATCGAACCAAGGATCTCACGGTCAGCAGTAGCAATATGGCCACCAGACTAACGAGACAGTCAGGATTCAATAACTCTTCAAATTAAATAATTGTTGTGTAGTTTGAAATTCGAAAATAAATTTTAACTTTACTTGCATTGTAATAGTAACAATGTATATAAACATACTCCTATCGCACTTCTCATTTTGTATGGAGTGGTCCTTCTGCAATATTTCTGTGCTACCAGTAAGAGTAAGTACACATTTATTACGAAGCCATTATTATAATTTGTTGCCTTTACTTTATGCTTTAGAATGGGTTATTAATAAAATTGTAATGATGTGTTTATGTTTCCTGGCCCTTATTTAAGTGTTTTGCGGGATTAATTGTTACATTGAAGGTATAGCGGTTAGCTAAGATTAATTCTAGGAGTTTCTAGTATTTATACTTTTTGTACTACAAATATATTTTTAACATTGCTTTGGGAGATATTTTAAAGTGCATTAGAATTATGTCATCATAATAAACATTAAGTTACCCATTAATATAATTTATTATAATACCCAGTTATTAAAAGCTAATGAGGTTAGTGACCCCAAGACTTTACAGGTCGATAAAATAATGATGATGATTATTGTTTCAGTAGATTAACGTCTGTGTTTATATTAGAGTTGATTTAATTCATTATTTATGCGGCTTTCTTGTTTAAGCACCGTCATTAAAAAGCTCATAGCATTTACTACTGTAACGTACACAAAGCCAAACTATAAATCTACTGAAATCCACGCAACGAAAGCCCGTTGAATAAATCAAACGCAAAAAACAGAACACATTATAAAAAAAATACTGAAATTGTATTATTTTTCAAGCACAGATTATAAACGAACATCCAATACGAATCCCGATCGCGAGGGATTCGACTATTCAAAATCCGGATTCGATTCGTAGTTTGAAATAGAGCTGTCTCTAGAATGAATCATCGCGGCGAATGAGGGGTTAAAACAAATAAAAACTGTCGCGTTGTTGGTGTGGCAAATAAATGGATGGTAACTGGAGACTATGGGACGGTTCTCTCGTTACTACGCGGGACCACAGCCTGGGGGCATGCCTCTATAGGCTTTGGGTTACGGATTTTTTGGTGTTCTTTTGCATAAGTATATTTTAGGCGATTTACTGTGAACGGAATTTGAGATAGTTCTATTTATATAACAGTGGAAGGTGAATGTAAATAACTACATATAGTTGGGGAATACAGCCTATTCCCCAAATAAATAAATCTAAAACTATAAATAACCTAAAATGAAACCTAACCTCGCCCTACAGTTGAATTAGCGGCCAAAAAACGATCTCCGACCTTTTCTATCTGTTTTTGGACGCCGAAAAATGTAGGCGACATATATAAGATTACTGTTACATTAATTCCATCTCTAAATACCATTACTTCTAGCAAACAAAATAAACGATTCTTCTTCTAATACTTCAAAGAGACGTTCAAATTACAAATTTCATCCTATTAGCAGGACATCATACTGCTTGTCTGAAACAAAATCGAAATCAGATATTAACCCTACAACACCGCTCAATACCTACAAATTCGTTAATTAAAAATTCTTATTTTCAGCCAGACAAAAAATAACAACGGGACATTCAAACATTTCAGAATGCGCAAAATACCTTTCGATACGGGCCAGACCAGACGCGTTAAGGGTCGTTAGTATAGGGACATGGCCGAGTAGGGACAGGACCGCACCCGAATTACTGTCGCCAACGGGTATGATTGAAAAGCGAAAGGTGAGACGCAACGCACCGGGGGATAGAGTTACATTAGCCTACAGTATATGGTGAAGTTTGAGATACATGATGCTCATTCTATTTTAATGGGTTTTGAAAATGGCTTCGTAATCTTGACATATGGATTGTTAAAATAAACATAACAGCCTGTGTTTCCCGAAGGAGTAGGCAAAGGTGTACCAATAGTACACTCACATATCACCAGTTATGTAATAGGGGGCGAGTCTATTGCTGTTAACCGGGCATAAATGCAGACTCCTTGCTGAGGATGGCTGAGGATTACCTTCTGGAAAAATCGAATAACGCTTTGCCCGACCCGGGATTCGAACCCAGGACCAGAACTCAGTAGTCGCACTTAGACCGCTAGACCAACTAGGTAATTAAAACTGAATTACTGCTTATCGAGAGAAACAAAGTTGACTAAACGCAGCTTTCAGTCCTCAGTACGATTAAACTTGTTTTTCTGGTAGGCGGAGTTTGCTTTATAAAAGTGTATTTCTTGTCATTAGAGATTAGCCTTTTGAGGGAAAAACTCATTTAGGTATTTCTTTGAAGCCTAGATATTACTGCCTTACATGTCTACTGATCTTTGATTATATTATAGCCTTATAATCAAAGACATGACATTGGAGATTGTCCGTGGCGACGAAATTGGTGTGGTCCTGTTGAATGACCCTAGACACCCTATTAAAACATATTTTTAGACTCCTGATAATGAAAATCAGCTTCGAATATATTTCGAATATTTATTTATTCTTTTAATTCTTTATGAACAAAGTTAGTTTACAAAGGCGGACGTAATGCCAAAGGCATTCTGTACCAGGTTGGGGATTACAGAGGTGAGATTGAATGGAAAATCAAATTGAATTCAGAGTACTCCATTTTTTGAGCCGTTCGGAGTCGAAACATTTGGGCCATGGGGTCCGAGCGCTCGAGCCTTATTTAAAGACCCATCAAAACGTTTAGTCGACTCTTCGCGTGATCAGAGGGCTGGTTTATTTTTGGGTCAAAGAATCAGCATTGCCATTCAACGTGGCAATGCTGCCAGTCTTCTGGGCACGTTACCTTTAGACAACGATGGCGAGGAATACTTTGATGCTTTTTAACTGTTTATTTTTGTATATATTGTTTTTATTTTGTATTAGCATTAAGTTGTAAATAGTTTTTAAATATTTCATAGATCTAGATTAAATAATTAATTGATCTAAAAGTGGTACATATACTATATAATCCCAGATAATCCGTCGGGCACGGCGGTGCTTGCACGCTGCCCGAGCACGCTGCACTAATCGATTTTACGTCTATTTCAATTAGCCGCGTTGTACTAAGCCGTACAGCCTATTAAGTATAAATACAGCCCAGGTAATATTTTTACTACAGTTATGCTAAAATTAAATTATTTATCTGTAGCATAAAGTGAACTGTGACAAACGATTATGTACAAGCTGCTACTGGAATTATTTGCTGGATTTTTCCTGTGGCTTTGCTTGTGTGGTTAAAGTTCGAAATTTCCTGGAACCGTGATTGGGTTTGTTTAAAAGTAGCCTATTATTATAATAAATAAGGTCATACCTCATCATACCTCTAACTGTACTCTGTAACTCTACCCCATAAACTATTGTAGGTAAAGAAATATTAATCCAAAGTTTTTTTTTTAAAGTCGCCCCTCACTGGTAATTTCTCCTGTATCACAAACGTGTAACTTCGCAACGGTAACCCCATACACATACAAACTGAAAACATAACAATGTCAAACAACTTTGATGACCTTATTCGCACCATGGCTAAACGATTGTACTGTTGCGGGTTCGATTCCCGCACGGGATAAAAATTGGTGTGATCCGAAGATGTTTGTCTCGAGTTTGGGGGTTCGTGTTTGTGATATTTTATGTTTGTGGATCGGACGCACGATACAGGAGAAACACTAAGAGTGGGGCGCGGATTTACTAAAAAAAAAAACAATATATTTAGGGCCAAAAACTTGCTAAAACTCGATAACATACAGAATTTTTCTAACCGACCTATTTCAATAGTTCTTTATTATCACAGCAACTGTTAACCACAGATATTGTATGCCCACATAAAAAGGGCAAGTTCATTCAATTTCAATGCTACAAGGACAGTCTTCAATATGCTCCAGTGCCCTCAACGGCAGTGCGGTGTCGAAACTTAATACTGAAGGGTCCTATGTTACAAAATAAGGACTTTATATTCTTGGTCCTTTAGGTGTGAAAAGAGAAATAATGCTGCAACAAAGTAACAAAAAAGGTTTTGTTGTTTAATCATTCAACTAAGCTTGCCACGCACGTCATAGTACATGCACAGTCAAAATAGTAAGGATTAAAATAAATAGTACTTAGGCATAACTACGTCTAAAATTGTATGTCGAATGGTTGTAAAAATTGCAAGCCTCAGTAGATATTACTCGGTAGCAAAAACCACCCTTTAGTTCTTGTACAGTCGATAAAATAAGTAAAATATTTAGAGAACGGATAACTGCATTGCTAACAACCATTTATGTCTCACTGCATATTATTGTTATTGTAATAAACACGAACGATTTTGATCTTTAAATTCCAGTTGCTGGGTGATGGCTGATTGGAATTCTACTCACCTCTCCGAAGAAAAAGTCCGTGAAGACAAAAATGTGAACTTTGAAAAAAATTACATGAGTATAATTATAACATTCTTAAATAATTAAAGTTGACGGTACTTTCATGGCCATTGGTCTTTAGGGCCGCAATTAATATATGGGCAAAAAGTTGCGTGAGGTGTTATGGTCACACGCGCTGTCGGTTCCTGTATCTCACCAGGCCACCGAGGTATCAAGTTTTTGTGCCTTCAAGTTATTTTGGTCCTAAGGGATCGTATCGTAGGTCTTCAAGCGGTTTATATCGAACAAGTAATGCCACATGCTCCTTGCATTACTAGTCGTTCGTATGAATATATTATATTATTGATAAAAATATGATTGGTTGACCATATCGAATTCATATTCTTAGAATAATGATTGCATGGATGTTTCATTCAGATGAATTTGAAACGTACCTATCTTCTTTTAAGTTCAGTAGATGAAATCGTTTTCGTGTATCTTACACGACTTTAAAAAGTGGTCGCTCCAATTAAATAAGCTCTTAATTTTTTCTTTCTCTCAGTTATGTGAAGCCAGGTAAAAATTTGTGAATTTGTCAAAATAAAGTGTTCGCGCGGTGTCTTTAGAGTCTGGAAAAACGTCGCTGCACAGAAATATTTACCAAGAATTTACGTTTAGTGCAATTTGTAAGCAGACAACACTCACGCCGCAAACTAATTAAATTTTTTTAATGGCTATAATATGTTATGTTATGTATCTATCTACTTTACATGTATGTGCTTTCAAACGTTGAGTATTTTCAAAATGGCTTATGACAAAGGGTATAATTATTATTACCATGTTTAATTTTGATTGATTAGTTAATTTCTGAGGTTTGGGTTTCTGGGTTGATTATTTCAGATAATTAAATCCAGGTTTCCTCACGATGTTTCCGTCACCGTTAGTCAGTGATGTCTTAGAATACCTAAGTATATATGAAATTGAAAAAATCACATTGATACTTGTCTGGGTTTCAACCTGCAACCTCGTGGATACAATTCCGGTTGGTCAACCACTGTCACCATGATTTCAAAAATATAACAATAAATAAAGGTGAATGAAAAATAGAAGAATATTACCATTTGATAGTTATTGAGGTTTATGGTGCTGGAATTTAATCAGCATGAACTACGTCTGATTCTCTTAGGATATAACTTTAGAATACAGTTGTTAGCATTCACTGGGGTTAAAACTTAAAAGAACATGGAACTGAAGAATGTTGTTTTGATAAAACTAAAAAACATCTGGTAATGTGTTTTTTTGACCTAACAAATGAGAACAGTACAGGAATATATTTTTATTCATCATTTTTGGATTTATTCCAACAGCACTTTGCATTTTAATGGTCGTTTTATAGGTCTGTAATTTATGCGAGATTTATCGAAGTAACTGCACTTAGCATGTGTCGCATGACATGCAAATACGTTGAATTCATTATGGACATAACTCTAAAACCTTAAAAAATATAATACTTTATCTTAAATGGGTTTTAGATCATTTATAATGGTTCTGTCGCAATTTTCGAAAAAGAATTAACTTTATAGTATAAAATTATGTCAGTTTTGTGTTGCCAAAGCACAGTAGAATATTCGTATCAGTTTAATATAATTTTGTGAAATAAAATTGAGGTAATATATAAATAATAATATAAGTTGAGGTATCAAAAGAGTGGACAGAGAACACAGCAAATAGTAGTTCTGTTTTTTTTATTCTATATAAATTGGTGTACAATAAAGTATATATAAATAAATATAAATTAATAAATAGTAAGTGATACGACAATAATAACAGTTATCAGAGTTTTCCATTGGCTACCTACATAATCTATGTTATTTATTGCTTCCATTGGAACCAATAAAAAGGCAATAGACTCGCCACTATACATGGTACTTTGAACTGCAAATTGTGAGAAGGTCGGTATAGATTTCTTATACAGCACAGCTTTACATACAAATTCAGAGATAACAGGCGCAATTGATAAGTAATAACAAGTATACTGTGTTATGTTGTTGTAATAATAATAAATAAGTATATTTTTTCATAGAAATAATAGGTAGTATCTGGATAATGGAAGTTGTTCCTTTGCACAGTATGCATCATAACCATTAATACCTACAACTATTTTATGGTTTAAATGGATGTATAGTTAATAATTATGCACTAAACTGAGTAAACACGTAATCTCCATACAAAGCGTTTCAAGACGGACAATGATGTATTACATTTAAATAAGGAGGCACAAACACTGCCCCGGGGATGCTAGCCACCAATAAAGACATTAAAACTTTACTAATCACATTTTAAACACTTTTAAATGGGTTTTATGACCTAAAAAGGAAGATCAACAGCGATTTACTTAAAGAAAATAATCGGGGCTAGACTCGAGTCAATTTGTGAGTAACACCATGAGTGGGACCCATCAAAAATCGATTATTTACAACAAATTGCAATTTAACAACCAGTCTGCAGGTTACTTACATTTCAACGAAAGTATTATGGCATGTGTGCGAAACTGCTGCGGACTGCGAGTATCCTTTGTGATTTGTGTTTACGACTTTGTGTGGCAATTTCAAAGTAAATCATCAAAAAGTGGAATGTGTGTCGTTCGACGCAGAATGTACGAGCCACATTTTTAACATACTCAGCTACGAAATACTCATAACACATGCAATTAGAAAGGAATTCATAAGAATTATAACGTTATTTCATAACTGTCATGCGAACATAACAGCGCGAACAAAAGGACCAGAGTTGATATTTCTTGGTCCTTTTACACATCGTAACACAGGCCGCCGTCATTCACCTAATTACGTCTGACATAAATTTCTTTTTACAATTCTCGGTCTGAGTAAACCAGTACGACACGTAACGTTTCTTAGAAATAAAACTATAGAGTCGACTTACAACAAGTTTTTGTATAAAAAACGCCCCACATACAAGTATGTTATATTATTATTTTTAAACATTTTATTTTTATTCCGATTAATCGGATGCTCGTTAATTAACGGGATCGATTACATTTATTCGAAATGTCACCGGTTTGGCATGGCGATGTAATTAGCGATATAATTAGTAACAGATGTTTTCTTTCAGAGTATTCCATGTTCTTTGTGTTAATATTCATAGGCATATATCAGTAAAAAGTTTTAATGTAATTTATACGACGTTATTGTTTTTCTGTGACATTTTTCTTCAGCGTGCTGAAGTTCTTTGATTGTAGTTTTAATTAATGAGATAGAGTTGACGAATTACACATTGTTCCTAGTGGTTGTTAAAGTTCAGTATATTAATAGTTGATTAAAATAATATCCAAGAATAACAGTATACAAGTGATCATTCAATGTGGACAGTCTTTCAACTAACTTGATAAACTATATAGGTATCTTTTAAATGTTTTATCCACTGTATAGTTTTTTTATTTATTAGGACATTCACCCAAACAAACATACGTCTTTAGTAACTGCCAGGAATAAACAAAATTTTCAGTGCGATTAATTTTGCGGCGATCACTATGAATTTTTCAATTTCTCCTTTGACTAGTTATATGAATGTTGTATGCATCTATATTAACAGCTGAACAAAAATATTTTTCTATATTGTAGAAATAAATATTGCCACCATAGTCGGCAATCAAAATTTTCACACTACTCGAATCTGTGTCATGGATAAGAGAGAACTGCTTAAGCTTACATAAATAGCTGGGAAATTAATAACAAAACTACTCAGTATAAGGACTTCGACGAAATAATAATTACACCTATCTCAATTCTCAATGCACGGTTGGCAATTTATATGGAGAGGCAAAAATTCTAAGAAGTCTACTCTTTGACGCACTATAAGATGAAAATTGCTTCAAACACAACCGAGATAATGTTAACGTAGCCACTGCTCAGTTAGATTATTGTTATTGATGCTGTTTTAAATATAACGGCTGAATAGGTAAAAACATGCTAATTTCGCTAGAATGCACATTTAAGTAAGGATTAATCGATGAGGTTTACTACAATACAATAATTAATCAATGAGTTTACTTAGATCCTAAAGACTAGAGACAGAGTAACAAAAAAAATAATTAAATAATCAGCAAATAAAAAAAACATTATTTTAGTTAGTGGCATTTTACGAAACTTTAATCAGTAACATGATACAATCATGTATAGTTTGGTTCGCATTCGTCGACAGGTTATTATCAAAATATCATTATGACTAAACTGGTAGTTTCGACCATGTCAATTGTAATCATGTTCATAATTTACGAAAGCTTTGATGAACCTAAATCTTTTTTTGTAATACCTAATCGCCAATGTTGGCCAAACATACCTGCACCCATGAAACAATTAGACTTTGATGTGTGGCAACGTGTTACAAATATTTTTATAGCCAACAGACATTTCTTCCGGCCTAGATGATTGTGCGTGTGATTTGTGTGAATTGACATCTGCGACATAGGAATCCTAGTGCAGCGCCATGATATAAGCGTTTGGTTATTTATATTTACTCTTTGTAATGCCATGTTCACACCTTGAAATACCTTCAGATTTATCAGAAAGGACCAAAAATCCATACTCGTAGAATTATTTGGAAATCTGAAGTTCTGGGTAAAATAATTGTAAACCAGTAGGCAGGAATTTTGGATACAAAAATCTTTATTGAATCTAAATGTGACAAAAGGCTCGAATTAAAATTAAAAAATCTTTTTGGTCAAAATTGCGATCTTCTTAATATATTTTACCAATCGGAAAACCATGTACTTTTCAAACAATACATGCATTGTCAATATTCCATAATCTTATTATTTTTCAGGAACCACTTTTTTCCATAGATCTACTGCACAGCTTCAAAGTTCTAAATTTAATTTAATTACTATAACAGAGCGTTACGTTGGGAAGGTCGCGCCAATTGCGCCGGCGCCGGTCGGTTGATGTCACTTGGTAATTATGCCACCGAGTCCGACGGATTAATTGTTAGGACTAACGTATACGATGCGTGTTTTTAGATTGACAACATGATGGAGAAATTACTCATACTTTCACTGACAAGATAATTTCAAAATAGCATCTTGATAATTTGCTAAAAAGAAGAATTTTACATGATACTTAAACCGGTCACTCTCGATTTTGAAAAGTCTATTTATTTCTTTTCATCTTCATTTCATCAATTCACCTTCTATTTATTGTTGTGTGATGTTTATTTTATTTCACTTTACATGGGATATTTTGATTTTGACATTCCGCTCGACTTAAGTAACTGTACTGTTGGTTCATTGTAATATATTATCCACTCTCATCATATTTTTTAAAAGCACAATAGATTTATCCATGAGAAATATAAAAATAAGGTTTAACTTTAGGTTAAGCTTGCCTGTGTTCATCAAACATGTTGTGCTAATCATTAATGTATGTTTTACAATACAGGGCTTAAAACTAGTTAACTCTTTCATTAATTTCATCTTAATCCATCTCCCATTACTGGAGCTTTGTTACCAGCATAATTTCAACGTTGTCATATTATTATTATAGATCCACTGAACGTCAGTCCTGAGTTTCTCTGAAGTGAATTGTACTAATCCATTACAGTGTTGATGACCTCGTACAAATTGCACCGAGCCAAATGAGCAGTTGTTAGTCAAACACAAACTTATATTTGCCATCCAGTAACCGCTTGGCTCCTAAATGTCAACCTTATCACACGGAATTATGGAGAGATGTAAGATAATTTAGGGGGTGTTCAATGGTAAAGGTAAGTTTGTCTTGTTTTACTCGGGGCATGGTGTCAGTAGCACCAAATAGGTTTACGTTGATGCAAAGTCAAATGACAGGAGCTGATATTCAAATGGGAGTCTTAGTAATGAGGATGAGAGTTATGGGTATCATCCATAAGAAGTTGAGGTGTTATGGCTTTTTATTGAGGTAAGGCATTTATATTATTATAGTAAGTATACTATGTTATAGAGAAGTGACATTCAGCAATTTTACATGAAATTCTGTGGATTGATATGGAGTTATGACAGAACGAGGCATCTTCAGTAAAAAATCCTATTTAGGTATGTACCTCATATTCTACGCCTGAAGAACTTGGGTCTCCTTAAAAACAAAGCTCATGCAAATAATAAATTTAGCTTTCGATCTTTATTGGCACGAGTAACTAGATTATTTCTAGGCAAATGATTTAAAGCATCATCAGGCATCAGCAAAAGCATCAGGTTAAATAGCAATCAAATGCACAAGTAAGCTTAATTACTAAAATACAAATATGGTTGAATATCATGACCATCTTAAAGAAACTATTACACACTTAATGTAACAGCCATAAAGAACTAACAACATTACATTATCGTGACAATTTTTTATCGAACTATCAGTGGCATTTGAGAAACTTTACACAGTCTGCTTTAAGGCTACAATAATTACTGTAACACCGATTTTACTACCCATTAAGACATTGAGCTCTAAATATAGCCATATAAAAACCAAGATGGTCTTTGTGATTTTTTTAATGATACGGGCACTCGTGGTGTTCTGTTAAGGCCAATTTCTGGCCCCTATAATAAAGTTTGACCCGTCGTCGCTGCTCCTAATCGCCGTAATGGTTGGTGTCCACTTGACCCCGACTTTAAATCCATTTAGGGCGTAGATAAGTGGCGTAGAAAGGTACTAAGTGTTGAGTGGGTTGGGCGAAACTGGCTACGTTTTTGGTGACCTAAGGGAGATACGTCCAAAGATGTATGGGATCACAGTGTCACAGTAAAAGTGTTGGCCACTTAGGGACGTATCCGGCTCGCGGTACCAAAAAGGTAGTGCAACCCAAATTATTCGAAACGTTAAAGTTCAGCCAGTACTCATGCTTCGGTTTATAGTTTATAGTTGAGAAATGTTAAAAATAATAATGTATCTTGAAGAATGTTTAATTTGTTTTAATATTTCAATTATTTTTAAGTCAAAATTGTTTGCTTTTCAATTCTCTACGTCGATCGTCGTTACCCAATAGGCGCTTTGTATCCATATTACGTTCGAGTAACTGGCATGCCCTTGTTGTGTTTTAGATTAAAACAATTGCAGGAAGTACACAGTGTTGATAAGCCCCTCAATTGAGATTGATTAACACTATTTTTGATGCGAACAAATTAATTCTGCTGTTTTGTGTTACGTCAATTGGTTCAATTGTTACGCACTTGTGTGGGGAAATTAACTGGTGCGTATTTAGTGTAGTTAGTGGTGCGTTTTGTAACCGTCCGTAGTACTTTTATAATTTCCCCGCTTTGTCTCTATTTTTAAAAAGCGTGTATGTTCGTTTGTGACTCACAGCAAGCTTCATTTCAAGTTGTCTTTATATTCAATGTCAATAAAATTCGTATATTTCTTCTTTCTTTATTAAAAATTAAAATAGTTGAAATTTTAATCAGGTATCGTTTTAATCCGATTTTAATAACAACAAACAGACTGTATGATTTTTGTCTATTAATAAACACTTTTTCTTTCTTTTCTTCTTTTTCTTTTTTACGTTGTAGAGTTTTACTCGAAACAAGTATCTGTAAAATATCCAAATATTAATCATGAGCACAAAACTAACTTGCCTTTTTAACATTTAGCACTGCAAAACTCTAAAGTAAGTTGTCAATCTTCTAGGTTTCTACGCGACTGATTTTCTTGTCACATAATGACAGTCTGCCTCAAGATCTGTATAATTCTTACTTATTTCCCAGTTACAGTATTACCGTGCAGTACAAAACTATTCATGTTGATTTAACCATCAGTTTAGATAATTAAGTGGCGTATTTTACCTTTTATAAGTCCTATGCACGAGCGTCTCGGAAATTATGGGCCGCCATTAGTCAGTGCTCGAAGCTATTTTTGTCGGCAGCCAGGATTGACAATGTTGCTAGATTAAATAATAATATCTTTGGAGCGGTTTAAGTGGCTCGTTGACTAGAATTATGAACTGGCTAATAAGTCAGCTCTAGTCTATTTGGTATGTCATAAAAGAGAATTGATGTGACAGTGGTATATTTTGTCTGAGGTTTGGGTGATTTATGTTGTTATTATGGATGTGGCATTTTGACGTCTTGTTTATGCAGAATTCTCCCGTAAATGCTGGTTTTTGAACAGTCAAGACAAGAAATTATATCCGTTATATATCGAAGTTATGATAATGAGATTAAATGTGCTTAAAATACATACGTTTTTCAAAAGTTTTCGGAAGATTAACTCCTTTGAAGCTGAGCGAACATTTGGGAACCCTTTTTCGTCTCAACAAAATATTTTTCATCGAATCGATGGCATCGTATGGCGCAAAGAAAATTAAATGTATGCTAAAAGCGATGAATATATTGTAGCTTTCGCAATTAATTGAATTGTGTTATCATCTTTGAAACAATATATAAAACAAAAGAAGAGAATTTAGTTCTGTATTCAAGTTTTATTTCAATCATAGCTCGGATTCGGAACTGTACAAATGGGTACGGTATACAGTGACTGATAATACTCAAAGCAAGCCATTGTTCATTGTATCCTCTAGAAGGGTATTGATACAGATTATTGTCGATTTTGAGTGCTTCCCAATCCAACCATCAATTCAAACTTATCTGCAACTCTGTATTCGCCATAGATTACAAAGAAATCAAGCATGCCAAAATACTTAGAATATGATGCATCACGGACTCTGTCTAAACCGACATAACTATGCACTTCCCAAAATATCTCATTCACCTTATAGTCATAAATATAAGGGTTATTATCGCTTGTGTTGGGACCTATTAGGGGGATAAATGATCTGGTTGTTTGAGTAACAAAGTAGTGATCAATTTAGCAGGAATAGCAAGGATGCATTTGTCATGTCGTTCAAATAAATCGGCTGTCGGATAGGGAACAAGCAGTGTTGATGGTAGGTACAGATGATTTGTTTATTTATTTGTGTTAATGTTTGTTTTGTTTGTTCAACTTGGATTAAGTTGTGTATTAGAATAGATTAGGCGAGCAAAAATACCTAAGTATATATCCGTATGCTCTATTTGTGACAAAAATCTCTATTTTTAATTAAACTTTAGCCTTACACTATATAGGTCTTTGTGGGTGGGAATTAACGCAAAATTTTCTTAGTTTTTTCTCTTGAGCTTGCGAACTTCGGAAACCCCAATTGGGTTGACCAGGTGACTTCAGCACTACTAGTTTGGGGTTGGTTTCTAGACTCTCTATTCTAAAAATAAGTTGAATTTCGTACGACCACTACTGCCTTCATACTGAATAATACATACAGAATAGAGTAGGTGTCAGACATTCGGGCTTCTGGCTACACTTCTAAATGAAAAATCCACGATAGTATAAAGACAGCCTAGACCCGCGACTAGCCTGTCATTCGCAGATCTTATTACAGTCAGTCAGTTTGCTGCTGCGAAATTTAATGTACGTGCTGTCTGAGGCATAGACGTTTTTTGATAATTGGACACCCATCCAAGGAGAGACCGCTTGCTTAACCAATTACCAGCTTAGTAACAACCGTTACTAAGCCACAAACCCCTCAAGCGATAACACATGGAAAATTATTTGCGCGTATAATGCGCGTTCATCGTATTCACACATTGTTAACTGTGAAAGTTAAAAAAAACACTATCTTTAGCTTCATTGCGTATCGTGGGGTCAGTTGATGATAAATGTGCACTTTTCAGATGTTTTTATTTCGCATATAATTGGTATAATAATACAGCCATTGAAACTGCAATTTGCAACAAAGTTGCAAACTACGCCCAAGGAATCAAACAAATCAGCTCTAGACAAAGAATAATCAACCTTACTACTACCACTTAAAGTACATTTTCAAGTAATTTCAGCCGATGATGATTCAGAATCGCTCAGTGTGGTAATTCAATCCGAAATAACACTTAATGTTTTGGTTTATAAAACACAATATTCTTAATTCGAATCGTTTTAACTTTTTCTGAATAAGAAAGGAATTATTGATAAAAAGTTGCTAATCAAAACATTATTGACACGGGTCCTAAGATTCCATTCAATCACCTAGTGATTACTTACTTATAAATCATTATTTTGTTCTCGTGAAGGAATGTAAATTGTGCTCTCTGTAATTATTTGCAGCTTAAGCAACACTTAGCAGGTTTACGGCTGTTATTATTTCTTAGACAGTCCCTTTTTAAAGTCCTCCAAGTCAATCAAGTTAAGGCAGATTTTCCTTTTTTAAATTTCCCATTCTTTACTTTTTGTTGATCTTTGATACTTTAAGAGTGGCATCGGGCATTAGAATTGACCCCCTTTTATCCCATGTGTGTTGTAAGAGGCGACTAAGGGAAAATCCAGAAGATGGGCTGTAGCGTCTTCTGTAACTCCACCACCAACACTTCGGATCCCGAAGCTGCCTACCAAGCGTGGATATTATGGCACCCCCCCCTCCCCCCATGGACGTCTGACGGCTGATGATGATGATGATGACATACCCATACAGTAATTCCTAATTGCAAGTCCTTTGTTTTATTAAACACTTGCCCGTATTTCGTATTGAATGGTCATCAGCCATAAATATTAATGTCACATTGTGCAATCCCAGTTTTTGTGCTTTGTATGGAATTTGTGCGAATAATTATTCGTTTAGGCATTTGGCTTCATAAATCTTGCTCTGTTTTAAAGTAGCGTCGGCAGATATGTCTAAGACAGTTGTAGTAAATGGAGATTGGTCTTTGCCCTTCTGGTGAATCGAATGTGGATTTAGGTTATGCATGATTCTTCCTTTAAGGTAGGCAGGGGGTTGGTCTTACTTTGGTGTCTAGGAAAATTATCGCCTTACATAAGTTGTATCGAGATTTTTGTCTAGTTTTCTGTTAGATTATTGTTTGAGAGCTGTTTAAAAGCATATAGTTAGTAAATAGGTGAGGTTGTTGTCCAATTCAACTTGTAGAGGAAAATATTGTAACCAAATATGAATGATGTCCTAAATAACTATCACAGGAGCAAGATTGATGCTCAATGCCTCTACTTTCTTTGTATGAGGATTATCGCAAAGAGGTACAGTAGGCTAGTATCATGTGAGAAACATTTACTAACGTGACAACCACATTAGCAGCTAATAAAAAAGACTAAAATGTATATCTCATTGAAGAAAAATAACACATTGGGTCTGAATTGATACAAGCAATGCGTTCCAACAAATTTAATGTTTTCTTAATACATAAGCACTTATGTGATAATGGTTAGCCAGAGATCAAGCGATGTCACATGGTTGGGTGTATTGACCTTTGTAGCACCTGTGTTTTACGCTAAAAATAGATAATTTTAGTATAATAAAACTGCCAAATATGTTTAAATGAGTTGACCTTTGCAACATGTATTTACTTAAAATAAAAACTTACGACATGTATTTCGCGCATATTGTCATGATGATGCTACATTGGAGATGGGGGATTTTAGGGCTTCCCATGGACTGTAAGCCAAGTAAATCTGAAGGTTTGTGTTAGAACTGAGAATAAGGAACACGATGATAATTTTAGGGGTTAGAAAACGGGAATTTCATCTGCATCTTGGCGGAAAAGATGATGATGAATTTAACACGTTATCAAGCCTCATTAATGCGTGTGTACTTTTAGTTTTATAAGCATAAGATTATCTTGTTATGCATAGATATGTAAATTATCCAATAGAACTTAGAATAAATTACCTATTATTAATATTATTATTTCTCCCCCCCCCCCACTCATCCATCAGTGTTCGCAGTCTCTTCTTCGTCTTTAAGTTTAGGTTCGTAATTTAACCGTAGAACATTTTCTTTATTTATAATACATGCTTAAATTCAAGTCATGGGAAGAGCGCTTGTGTTTTTCTATTAACTTAACATTTTAAAGACAAAAAGTGTGAACTACAAGCAATTCATACAATAGAAAGTGGAAAAAACTTATGCTGCGTACTTACTTTCCTTTGAAGCCTTGTATTATTTATTAGCAATTATCCGCCAGTTACAGCTCAAGCATAATTCATCGAAAACGGACTAGACACGTAATTCAACGCCTAAAATATCTAAGTCCACAAAAAGTCTCCCATACCCGGCGCGGTATGCTGACGGTACTTGCCCAGTAATTTAGCTGTCAAACTGTAGAGTGATGTATTACCTTAGCTTCAACTTTGTCCATTGTACCACTGATTATTCCCCAATAGACGTAAGCTATTAAATGAATTATCCAGTTTTTACTATGACTTATTACAGCATACTTACAGATTGATAGATACGTTTTCTTTTATAGTACCTAGCTAAGCTATTGATTGAGAAATAAATTACTGTTAAACGTTCCTTTGATTTATATTGCCAATTTTGTTTTCATGTTTGATAGTTTCGAATGGAGTTTGCTGGTCTTTGCTTAGCCTATGGCTTTTATAATGTGTAAGTAATTTGTTAGCCGTCTCAAATTGTCTTTTGCGGCTGACATATACTGCAATACTGCAGAAATTTCTAAGAACCGATTAATTGACTGCGTGTGTTAATAAAATCTATTATGAAAGTGATTTCGTTAATCAAATGTGTGTGTGATGAGAATACCTATGTATGTCTAGATGCAGTAGGGCTTGGAGGTATAATAATTTATAATTTTATTTGCTGACCCGGCGGACTTCGTAATGCCTTCTAAACGTTTAAACCTTCCCTGGACTTTAAATAATCTTAAACGAAAACTTAATGTCCAAAATTAGCCAAATCGGTCCAGCCGTTTTCGAGTTTTAGGGAGACTAAAGAACATCATTTTTTTTTTATATATAGATACATTAAGTAATCATAAATAATTTATTAATTTGCAAACATGGGTATATAGTACATAGGTGTAATTTATATGATAAAGTTTTCCATATTTCACCATCACATCGGCATGCAAATTTAAATCAGTAAATACATTGTGCCTTACTATCACTGGTGACATTAGGCTATGACTGCGACGAGTGACTCCTTGATAAATTTATTTCTCTAGGTTTATTAGTGGTGACGAGAGGTTTTAGTATACTTACTCGAAGTCTATTCATTGTCATTTACGACAGTTAGAGCCATATCTTAAATATTAATATACTCTTTGACTATTTCAAACACATGATCCTCACCACCATTAGTTAAACAATATTAAGCCAACATTAATGACTTCAATAATAATATACAATATGTTGCCTCGCCCTTTTTTAAAAGCGTATTATTTCCTCATAACTCATGAAGAATCAATTTATAGGAGTGGGTTTATAGCGGGTGTTATTATCAAAAGGCTCGTAAACAAAATGTGATACTTAGAAGCCACTGTAAATTGCCAGAACGAATCGATCCTGATATTCCTGATCAGTGGTATTATGGAGGCTTCAGACGGTACGTTACACCATGAACCGTGCCGCGCGGAATTGGTTTTCGGGACAGCGATACCGTGTGGTATCCGACCTAGAATTGATCCTTTCCTCCCGTGGGTGTCGTAAGAGGTGACTAAGGGAAAATCCGGCAGAAGAAAAATGAACATCAGCGTCTTTTGTAACTTGACCACCAATACTGCGATTTCCAAGCGGCTTGCCAAGCGTGGAGATTATGGCAACCCCCCCCTATAAGGGGGAGGCCTAGTACCAGAATGGACGTCTTCCGGCTGATGAAGATGGTGAAACACAGTACGGCCGACGTATCTTGGCGGTCCTGAAGTTAGCCGATGAGCTGCGTAGTAGACAATTTCGTTCCTAAAAGATCTATTGCAAAGAGCAGGTCTGCGGCCCTTCTCACGGCGGCGTATTGCTTGACTCGACGTTGGTACGCGCCGTGAGAAGCCACCATTACGTACCATGTGAGAATTGCCGGCCAGCTGTCATACGTCGCGTAATCAATGCCTGCGCAATGAACGGATTCTGCACAAGCGAGCCATGGATGTGCAATGATTTTTAATACCGTTTGGATAACGATTTAAAAAAATATAGAATTAAAATGTCCTAAAATCAATCGTCGATACCTGAAGCATAGTGATGGATACCCAATATTGTCTGTTTCTAAATGGCTCTCTTAGATCAGGATAATAGACAAGTAATTCTAAAACATCTTAAAAAAAAATTTATGGTTCTATGAAATTTTGATGACAACCTATGAAATTTTGACAGAATTAACTGCGTTTTCATTTAAAACAATCATCAGAATTTATATTTCTAGTCTCTATCTTCTAGCAACTAAATGTTAATGCCACAATCAAAGCACCACCACGCCACCTGTCGTAAGCCAGCAAATATTTCAAATACCTCATCCAAACGGTAATAACTGCACGACAAAGCTGGGAGCGCCGCGCCGCATCTATTCATTACGGCGATGCAGGTATACAATCACCAATTCTATGGCCCTGTAATGACCCACCACCACTGCCAATTATCTACACATTACTAAGGCCCAAATCGAAGCCATACGCCATTATAAAACACAAGCCTGCGGCTCAAGTTCCTAAAGAAAAAAAAATGCTATCGACAAATTGAAATGTTAATTAACTTTCGAAATAACATACATAGAACAAAATTAGTTGGCCCCCGGCAAACTTTTTGCTTTTCCATGTCATCGACGCGTCATGATGGACTGGCTAAACAGCAATGAATATCAATTCGTATTAAAATTGCTGATAACATTTCACTTACAATCAATTATGTATTTATGGGCGATTGATCGTAATCATACAGTCACTAATTCTCATGTTCGATTGTCATTAAGATGGCGGTATTATGGAAAAAATAAAGGTCATTTGAATGATATTAATTAAGACGTTTGGAGATAACGACATCGGTTACAAAGTAATTGGAATTGTTTAAAGATGTTATTAAAAACTAGCGCTCGCTGGGCTGTTTCTGTTTTGTAAGTTTTAATTGGCAACATTTGATAGAAAGAAATATCAATAGGCTGCCGGCAGTGCTTATACAAGTACTACTTCTTTATTCCTTAAACCTCCATAAATTAAAATAACATCTTTTATATAGCAATAAAATAATAATAATAAACTATACAAGACTGTCCATTGTCTTATCAATTAAGTATATTAATTACATTTTTAAAAGTATAGCGCAGAGAGTTTTTTAGACCTGTTTAGCGCAGAGGCTAAGCGATTGGACTGCTGCGCTAGGGGTTGCGGGTTCGATTCCCGCACAGGGCAAAACTTTGTGCGAACCACAGATGTTTGTCCCGAGTCTGGGTGTTTGTGTTTGTGATATTTCATGTTTGTGAAACGCACCCACGACACAGGAGAAATTCCTAGTGTGGGGCGACGTTTTTTTTTAAAAAAAAAAAAAAAAAAAAAATTGAATAATTTTAATTATCTACCTATTGAAGCAAAACATAATTCATTATGAAGGTAGGTACCTACTTTCATGAAGCAGAAAAAAACGTAAAGCCCAAACAAAAAGAATCGTCTAAAATGTACATACTGTATTTTACGCGATTCTTTGTTCAATCTAGTTAAGCATCTATAATAAACTTATACTTCGTTTCATATAATCCTTAAATGTATGACATAAAAAAGTGTGAAATTATATTCATTTAACAGAGCTTGTTATAGGCAGACTTGTTTATAAGTAAATAATTCATAATAACTAAAATACAGGGGGTTTCAATATTTAAATGTCATTTTGTGACTAGCCCAAGAATTCTTGCAGACTGTTAAAACTTTTTTATGTGTGAGTATACAGATGAATTCTCGGAATGGATGGCATAATTTTGAAATGAAGAGAAATGCCCCACAAGACCTGCGTATAAGTAGGTCAGATCATTAGGTATTAACTGGCTTATCAACACTACAACATGGTCTGTTTCCATGAGACTTATTGAAGACCAACCTTTTCGTTTCAACAAAACTAGAGCCGAGTGTTGAGTGATACCTGGCCTTGAATTGACAACCCCCTCTCCTTCCGCGGGTGTCGTAAGAGGCGACTAAGGGAAAATTTAGAAGGTGAGCAGCAGCGTCGTCTGTAACTTTACTACCAATACTGCGATCCCCAAGCCTCTATCCCAGCGGGGAGATTATGGCACCCCCCCCCGTACCTAAGGGGGAGACTTTTGTTTAACAGTAGACGTCGTCCGGCTTATGATGATGATAACTAGACCGCCTATAATATACCATTTGTTTCAGCCAATAGTATCGCATATAAGAATTCAATTCCGTAATTATAAAACAAACATTAATTTAGTTCAGTCATACAAAATAGACGAAGCAATTTAATTATACAGCCCATTCTATTTTAAATATGACACTTGATGTATTTATAACTTTGAAAAATAAAATTGAATTCGTAATTGAAGTTTATGCTTGATTTTATCTTAGACCATCCATTCTATATTATTTATGTATTCGTTATTAATAAGTTTTAAGTTGCCGTAATTATTTTAGTTTTGAGGTCAATAGATACATATCTAATACTTTCATATGAAAGTTGTAGATTGTAATATAGGATGCATTAAGTATAATTATGAAAGGTAAAGGTTGCTTGTGAAAGTGCGGGTAGATGGAGGTTTGACAGGGACCTGAGGCAGCTAGTTATCAAAATTCCTTTTCATTGCACTAAAGGCTTTTCGCGGTTTCATATTTCGAGGTACCTACCTACTAGTACAACAGTAAGTTACCTACGATCAAATGGCTAAAACCTAAACAGCACAGCACAAGCTCCTGTAGTGTATTCATGCTGATGCATGCTACCTTTGGTCTGGCAGTCGCAGAGCTTGCTGAGCGTGAGGTTCGATTTCCGAGTCGGGTAAGTTTTAGTTGCAGCTTGGAGTCTGGATTTGTGCCTGATTAATGTCAATAGGTTCACCTCCTATTCCCTACATGGGAACTATAGCAAAACTGGCGAAATTTTAGATTACTATTCACTTCTGCCTACAATTCATGCTTACATATACATACACGCAATAAAGAATAACATGTCATAAAGAACATTAGTCAGCCAATAATTTTCCGTCAAACAATATTATTGTCCATATCACTGGAGTCATTCAAAACAATAGTTCCTAACGAATAGATGAGGTTTGATAGCAGTTGGCAGTTCATACTGACCTTTGTCACACATAACTCATCGCGGTCATTGTAATGAGCTTTCGTACGATCGCGATTAGATAACGGCGAGGCGAGGCTACTCGAGGTTGTTTCCTAGTGGCAGCTATGACATGCTTTATATTAGTTATTAGTTGCTACAAACGGTGAAGGAAAACATCTTCAGGAAACCGGCACACCTGACTCCCTGAGAGATTTTTCAACCGCGGTTTGTAAAGCCATGTCAGAGGCCTAAACTCTGTCAACTGGTTGTTCATCTACCATACGATAAGAGGGTATGCTATACGTAGCTATAATATAAATAAAGTCCTCCTGTCCGATTGTCAAGGCGGCCAATCTCAGCTGAGACCAGGCAGAACGTAGAACATATTTATATACCTGCGTAAGACTGCGCGCACATAAGTGCACTCCCTCACTCTTTGAGTTCGATGAGACGGTAGACAGACTCGAGCGACCTATTTACCTAAGAGGTAGACACAGATTCCCATTTGCTAGGCTCCTGATTTTTGGGTACTAAAATAAAGTATAGCAAAACAAAAGCTTTAGCTATACTTTAAAGCTTTCGGGCGTTACAAAGAACATTCGAGGACAATGAATCACAACTGCAATTTTCATATCTAGCAGTACACATCACACCTAAGGCCTTGTACTAGTGTGCGATTAATCATAATGCCCCGCCCAGACGCGACGACAGCGTCGCGTGACCACACCGAGCCCACTCCGCAATCACCCGGACACTTAGATATCGGACACTTAGTTTTAGCATCTGCTATCAATCCTACAATAGAAACCCACCCTTATATTGTCTGAATAGAACACAATTTTGAATAAACCCCTTAATGAATGTTGTGTTAAGTGTATTTAATAAATAATTGTTTTGTAAATCTGTAAGTTAGGAAAGTTGGCTTCCGCGAAGACTACGAAGAGGTTGGTGATTTGTCAACTGCCTGTCTTTGCAAGTTGTTTGTTAACAAGGGAAAAGATCAAATGAGTTATTGTTGCCCTAAGGTGATGAACTTATAAATGGCTGTTATTTGTGGCCGCGAGAAACGAGGAAGGTAAAAATATTTATTAGAAAACATACATTATCACGCCTGTATTCCCCGAAGCGGTAGGCAGAGGTGCATGAGTACACTCACATTTCGCCAGTTAATTTTTTTTAGGTCCCAATGTAATAGCGGGCGAGCCTATTGCCATCAACCAACCTCAAATCCAGACTTCGAGCTACTACTGAGAATGACCTAATGGAAAAACCCAGTAACACGTTGCCCGACATGAGATTCGAACCCAGGATCTCGTGTTCAGCAGTCGCACTTAACCACCACTAGGCAAACTAGGCAGTTAAGTTAGAAAACATATGAAGCCAAATAATAACATAATAATTTAATTAAAATCTGGTTCTAAGCGACGAGAAAGACGTCACATCTAATTCCTGTCGTACTTACCTACATGCTCAATTAAACAATTAATTACCCCATTCTTCCTTAGCAAGGTCTGCTATTCAACGTCCCCTAAGAAGTTTTCTAAAGACCAGATTTTTCTTTCTGCAAACAAAAACCTTAAAATGGAAGATGTAGCAGTTCGTAAAAAAAATAGTCAACGATCTCTGTACCTATTATTTCTTTCGCATAGTTGAAATGTCACAAACACAAACACCTAGACTCAGGACAAATATCTGCTGATGGCATTAATATTTGTTCCGCGAGAATCACCAATCACCTATATACTGCAGGCTATATGAAACAAAGCCTACGACAAAACGCCATAAGCTGATTGTCAGAAGTACACAGAGTTCACTCGAATATAATGACATTAATAAAAATGCTAAAAAGCATTTTAATTTATAATAAGTAGGGCAGGACTGCGACAAGTACGAGTAACCTGTATGCGACAAAAAGAGTTAAGACATTCATGTCGTTAGCGCACATCTGTCCTAATTGTGTATGAGTTAGGCTTTTTAAATATAATGAGGCAGGTGTGATTTTAATTCAATTTTGATTTTCCTTTGTTTTGGAAGAAAGGAAATGATATTAATATACTTAGTCGATTGTCTTTTGTGTACCGTTTTGGGGTTGAAAGTAATATTAATATAATGATATATGAGTTCAGCTGTTTCTTATTGTTTGGTAGTCCACGTTTCGTTACTTGCGTCTAATTTATGGAATTGAATTTGTTATAAAAACAGAGGTGATTACTGCAATATAAAAAAGTTTTGCCGGTATCCGGTTAAAATTGACCACCCCCTTTCCTCCCTTGGGTGTCGTAGGATGCGACTATGGGAATGTTCAGAAGATGGGCAGCAGCGTCTTTGTTCTTTATTGTACACAACTTAAATATCAACAGAATAACTATTAATAACAATTCTTCTGTAATTTCAACGCCAATACTGTGATCCCCAAGCCGCTTGCCAAGCGTAGGGATTATGACAACACCTCCCTTTAAGGGGGAGGCCGTTTTTCAACAGTGGACATCTTGGCATGATGAAAAATAGCCTAACCTAACTTTACTTGCACATCCTTTGTTACACTCTATCTGACTAACCAATTACACTCTGACCCATGGATACGAAAGAAGATTGGCAATAGCTTTCAGATTATAAAGAACCATGATATTACACTGTTTCTAAGTCCGCACAAAAAAACATAACATCACGCCTGTATTCCCCGAAGAGGTGGGCAGAGGTGCACATATAGTACACCCACATTTCGCCAGTTATGTTTTAGGTCCCAATGTAATAGGGGGCGAGCCTATTGCCATCAACCGGGCACAAATCCAGACTCCGTGCTGCCACTGAGAATTACCTAATGGAAAAGCCCAGTCACACTTTGCCCGAGCCGGGATTCCAACCCAGGACCTCGTGCTCAGCAGTCGCGCTTAGTGACCACTAGACCAACGAGGCCTTCCGCACACCCCTACACTAACACCAATACGTACCTTTTACTTAAAACACGTAATACAAACAATCCATTTAGCTATTTGAAACCATCACGAGAGAGTCGGAGAACATGACTGTACTCCACAAATTAGAAAACGAAATTAACTAGAAATATACCAAAAGAAATACATTCCACATATTCCTTATTACTTTTAACATAAGGTTGAATGTTTATGAAATGGGACGCAAATGTAAGTGGGTATAATCAAGTCATGCATTAGAGTAATTGCATGCGGCTCCCATGGCAATGTTATTAAAAATACATTAGACGATGTCATATTAATTACTTTATAAGAAACGTCTGTTTGTTAAATTACGATTGAGGTGGGTTTTGTGTACGTCTGTTATGGTTTTAATTGTATTGTTTTAGCGTGGAGATTCAAGAGTAATTGGGCGTTATTAGTTTTGCTGTATGTTTTACTAATTAATGTAATTATATTGTCTAGGGTGTTAAGCCAAGTGTGATATTCATGTTTGATCTAATTATTTTGTATGATACATTTTGATATCTGATACAAGATCCTTGTTTCAAGATGTTCACTTAATACCGGGCTTTACGTCACCTGAAGTCAGAAAATAAACCCTCTGACATTTCAGAAGGGAATCCTTAACCGTCATATTCTTTACTAGCTGCGCCCGCGGTGTTACCCGCTACTTACTTTCGGTATAAAAAGAAGCCTATGTGTTGATCCAGGGTGTCAGCTACCTCCATAACAAATTTTGACAAAGT
The DNA here is from genome assembly GCA_946251915.1 of Abrostola triplasia. Taxonomy (NCBI): domain Eukaryota; kingdom Metazoa; phylum Arthropoda; class Insecta; order Lepidoptera; family Noctuidae; genus Abrostola; species Abrostola triplasia. The sequence continues at coordinate 9,734,187 of OX276433.1, forward strand.
TGGTCCAGCCGTTTGAACGTGAGGAGGTAATAAATATACAAACACACTGACAAACTTTCGCTTTTATAATAATAATGTGAAGTATTGACGAAAATAGTCCTTACTAGGTTATGATCTATGTAACTTCTACTTATTTTTCTTTAAGGAAAGAAGCGTATAACGCGTATCATCACATCACACCATGATGTAGATATTGACCCATCAACAAGAATGATACCAAGATTGATCGCCGGGTACACCGGACATTCCTATGTATCTCCGCTCGGAAAAAAAACTATTTTAACCTTAAATTTATTACCTCAATTATCAATATCTTCGTCCCCAACAGTAAAAAATATTCAACATTTGGTTATGAATAATATAAATATAAATTCTTATAAAAACTGTTATAAATCTACTCAAACACTGCGTTTGTACGCCCTCAGAATAGTCGCGTCAAATGTTTTAATCTCTAATTAAAGAAGTAAAGTGTGGCGGCGGTATTCTTGTCACTTTCTGGAGTTCACGACAAGAATAACCGAGTGTTTTATATATAGTTACAGATGTGATGTTCAATTATAGTTTAATGCCTACGCTGTTCGTCAAAAAGCGATACATGGTTGTTTTATTTGTATGTAAAATGCTTCGAAGTTTGAACTTAAAATTGTTGTACTTTGGGTATGACATAATATAACATTTAAGGTCGAAGATCGAGCCCAGTGGCGTGTCATAGGAGAGGCCTATGTCTAGTAGTAGACTGAGATAGGCCGATGATGATAATAACATGTAATATTTTTTCAGCTCTAACTTCAAAGTTCTCCATTTTTGTCCTGCTTTTATTTACGTTGATGAAGATCGGGGATTTGTATATATGTGGGTCAAAATTTTTTTAGTAATTTATCCCACATTTCAAGTAGGTAAAGGTTAAGTGACGATGCTTGCGTAACATAGTTAAAGTACGAGCTAAGGATTTTAAACTTATTAACACTTTCCTAGTGTAATGATCCACCTATGAGGCATGGCGATTGTTTAATTATTGTGTCTACTTCGTGCACAGTCAGAGGGTTAAGCAACATAATAAAATTAAAATATTATTGGAATTGAATTTTAACTACCAACTCATCAAGCAAAATAATTGCAGATAGGTAAAATTCTTGCTATAGATTCACGCATTAGAAATGACGCATCTACAAAACTTAGTCACCACACCGTACCACTAATTGTTGTTTGATTAATGACTATGAAATTTGGCTTTTTAATTAAAACGGACGCGTGTCAGACGAATATGAAACACACTATGTAAATATGGTGTTATTTTTGTTACAATTTGAACTACTTCAAATATAACTTTATTTTGAGATGGATGTAACACGAAGCTCATGTTTTAACGGGATCAATTAAGGAAGTGAAAACCGTCTTTTTTCATGTAAATTATAAAAATGAGACATTAGTTGCTATTATTGCTTAACTTTTCAAACTTTGCTTACCTACTAGTAGTACTAAAAAACTAAAAGTATGAGTACCTACTCTTAAAAACCAAATTCAAGAATTGAGGTTCTGTTTTCGATTTTTCAAAAACTACTGATCCGATTTTAATGGGATTTTATTTCAGCATTCGGGGTAATGGCTATACATGCTTGAAGATCGCTGCAGCTGGTGTGACGACTATGAATCCATAGCAGTACGCAGCTAAATGTAATTTTGGAAAATTCTAACCTATAGGTTAAGTTATATCGAACTTCCTCTTAAAGCACTTAAGGTAAGAAGAAAGAAAATGTTTACGGAGCAGGTACACAGTAATAATTTACGCAGATTTCATGTGGTTAGAAGTTACCTAGCTACCATGTTATTACAGGAAACATATGCCTTAGACACGTCAATAAAATATGAAAATCCCATCAGTAAACTGACCACAAATGGTTGGTGGACGTGAAATGGTACTTTTCCTACTATAAACACATTTATTATCATTGCTACCAGGCCCAATTGACCTCCTCTTGTAGTGTGGTGAAGGAATGGCATTAGGTCTACGTAGCCTGGACGTATTAAATAATATCGCTGACATATGGATTGGCTGTTTAGTGCGCAGTTTATGAAGTTGAAGGAGTTGTAACTACTGTAATTTTTGTGAATTACTTCGTTCTCAGGTAACTGTAACCCTCGTTTGAAGAATTACGTGTATTGGCACATTTTGTGTCAAATGATAAATTATTTTATTTTTGCAAATAGGTTTTACAAAACACTTTTACACGTCATTTTTTTAAAACTAAGTGGCATCAGCTTTTCCTTACTGATTACCTCTGAGAAGAAATACCGAAACAAACTCAGGGTTCAAGGTCTCTTTTAAAAAACAATAGACGACAGCTAAAAGACAATTTTCTTATTCACAGAACTGAAGTAGGGACTATAATCATGAGAGCTGTCATTGATAGGTTAACCCCTGTTGCCCATATGGTGCGTAGATTACACCATTTAGTTTGTTAAAGAACATAAGTTAGACAAACAGATTAGAGATCAAGCCAGAAACTCCCAAAGAAAGAAGAATTCGCGCTTATTTAGCACCAGCACCCGACATAGGTGTCATTACACCTATGTCATTACGCCGGGTGCTGGTGCTAAATTGTTAACATAATAGTAATCTAATATATTATCTACGGAGTGGATGCCACACAACATCAAAAGGCGTCACGGTAGGCCCAGAAGGAGATGGCGGGACGAGCTGGCCTCCTTTAAAGGAAATTGGTCTATTGCAGCTCACAACCGAGAGGAATGGAGGAAAGAAAGGGAGGCCTTTGCCCTGCAGTGGGACGATCATGGCTGAAATAATAAATAAATAAATCATGTCACGTCACTGAATTTGCCATGTTTTCAGAATCTTAAACCATTTTTTTATTTTAATTATTTGGAGGTGTTCGTGAATCCAGCAAGTTCGGCTCTCTGTCTTAGTGAACAATAGATCCTGTCCATTAGAAGCCAGACCAGTAGTTTCTTGGGCAGTAAACTTGTGCACTAAATGTTAATAGTGGTGTAAACGGCTCAGCCGTGATGGCGACTATTGTACTTGCGGTTCATAGCCATCGCACAGTGGACCTGAAACATAAAATAGATAAAATTAGAATTTTAATAAGTTTCGCATTTTTTGGTCACTAAAAAAGAGGGACAATATGCGTCACTTCCGCGTATAACGCATAGTGCTGTTCTCTTGCACGGAGAAGCATAAATACATCTCTGGTATTTAGTGAAATCACATTCGCGAAGACATTTCGCGTATCTAAAAATCATTTTATGTTTTCGACGTCCTAATGATTTTTGGAAAAATGTTTTGATAGTTTTAAGACATTGCTGCATCGGTTTCATCGTATTTAGCTAAATATGAGTAGGTATTTAGGTAGGTAGCTAAGTATAGCTGCAAATAGCAATCCAGTGACTGCATTATATACAAACATGATACGTGAATCTTCTTCCTTGATACGTCTGGATTTGCAGAGCAACTAACCAAATTAATCAACATGAACTTAAATCATTTACTTTACTTTAAATAAAAAAATCGTTCATTCGCAGAAAAGCGCTCATCAAAATATTTTATCTCTATCCACAACTTACCAAACCGGCCCACAGTGCGTCGGGCTACCGTTAATGACGTATTCAAACACAGGTATTTATGCTCGCTCCGGTACGGCACTAGCGTAAATATAAGCGAGTGAATGTGTGAGTGGGATGCATGAGAGGCAGAAGCTTCGTGTTCCAAGGGATAACGCATTGTTAATACGTGTTTATGGTCTTTACATTGGAATGGATAAATGTCCGTTAATTTCCCATCTAAATATGCTTTGATTTAGTACAATATCTACAATATTATGAAAGATACAACAGAAGTCGATATTCGAAGTTCAATTCATGGTAAATCTGCAACTTATGCTTATGCCAGTTATAACTTAGACTTAACTATGACGACTCAATTGGCGCAGTGGCTAGGCGATTGGACTGCTGCACTAAGGGCTATGGGTTCAATTACCACACGGGGCAAAAATTTGTTTATGAAACGCACCCACGATACAGGAGAAATAACTGTGTGAGGCGACTTATTGAAAAAAACTTTGGCGTCCAGTTTCAAATGTAAATTAAAAAAATATATTCAGCTGAATAGACAAACTTCTATTTTTTCCTTTAATTATTCATCCCGTAAGTAAAAATAATGGCATTTCTATGTTTTTTTCATAACCACGTTACACACGTCATCGTAAATTCACAATTCAATCAACAACAAACTCTAACTCCAGTCTACCGTAACGACTTTCACGTGGTGCAAGCAAACCAATTTGCCAGCAACTAGACGATCAGCAGCAACTGTCACGATAAAGACATTTTGGTCAATGAACAATTGAATGCAGAGACGGTAGGCGTAAGATTGACAGCTCGCACCGGGACTGCTGCCACTAGGGTTGGCAGAAGCTTATTACCCGGATAGGGAAATACTAATGGAACAGTAGCACTTGATATAGCCTACGGATTTGAAACCAGAATTAGTTCACTTGGCTGCGCTTTAACATACTCCGGTAACTTGAAGTTACAATTTGCTCAGTCAGTCGATTTCTTGACAACATTTTTAGAATAATATAAAAATAAATTCTTTATCAGACGTCTTTACCTACTTACCTATAGAAGTCTATAGTATAGACTTTTTATCTGTCTCACCACACAAAGATAGTTTCCCACACACAGATCGAAAATATACTGCGCCACGTGTTCCAATCCCCACACTACTTTTACTGCATTCCTATCATCCAACCTCATACAAGAGCTGTTTGCGAGTACGCAATTGACCCGTTCGAAGGACACAACCGAACATTCCCACATTTTTATTCCTTCTCACTAAGATGTTTAAAGAGTGGCAACCATAATGCCGCGGGCCGACACGACTCCCGCCATTGTATGGTAATAGAGCTGTGATACGCATGCGCCATGCGCGCACGCATCTAGGATCGTTTTTTTAGACGCGCTTTCTTAGAATTTTGGGACGTGCACATTCGTGATGTTTATAGGCAATTCCGTGTGAGATGATTAGTTTCTAGAAACGTGAACTAGAGATTGAGATTGTTGGAAATGTTCTTTGTGCGTTGTTTATAGATGGCGGATATGTTTGTGGTAGGTAAATGTGGATGGTGTGTGTATAGAGCGACTGAACGACACGTGTATGGTCGTTAACTTGTGTGTGTTATATCGGAATATGATCTTCTTATTGCAAGATAAAAAGATTCTTAACATTAACTTGGTCATTTCTTGTTAATGCTTCACCTATAGACCTGTTTAGTGGTGTTTAGGCACAGTCAATTACTGACAACGACACTGTTTTTACCCAACTGCGCCAGTAGGAGGGTTATGTTTTTAAATTTCTTGTCAAAGACATAAATAATATAAACAAATTTCAAAGCTCAGTTTTCAATATAAGTTTTTAATATAAACTTTCAGTAAAACTCAATTTCAACTACAATGCTTCAGCCAAAATCTAAAGACACGACTATGCGGTGGTCGAAATATACGGCATTAAGGATTCCGTACTTATTTGGTATGTTCTGTTGAACTGACAGGCTTTGGCGGAGATAAGATACTCCATTGAAACGTATTTAATGATGTCTCTTAAATAGTACTGCACAATTAGGGTCTTGGAACTAACAACTGTTGTAGAAGGCAACAAATTATGAACCAAGAAACATTGTAGGGATTATGAAGGTCCGTTTTGTAGGGTCACCATGATGCTGTTGTTTTGACGAGTCTGATTTTTAAATAGGTACATGTTTATTATGGACTAGCGGACCTAGCAAGCGTAGTCGTGTCTTTTTCCGTATTTTTTTTATACTTTTATAGTTATTCTACTATTCGGTAGGTAATCCAACAATTTTGAAATAATTAAGTAGAAGATTCTAGACTTATTAATTTGATATAATTGGCCATATAGTTTTAGAAATTTATGTTAGTCCGCTGATCCATTGATAAGAAGAGAAATTTAAAATTATCACGTATCACTGAAACGTAAATAGAAATACATTAACCGCATTAGCTACAGCAGCCTTATCTACCAACTCATAAGTAAAACCTTATTTCACAAAAAACGTATCCAACAAACAAAAAAAGTATTGTCACAGTCTAAATAATGTTACAGGCAGCTAACATCATTTAAATTATCAAGTCGCAATTCTAAATCTATTTAGTTAAAACATACTACAGAACTTTTACCGACACACATGCAACGTGTAAGATCGTATGGCCGCTCGTCGGCAACATTTTAAAATCGTTCATTATCATAATACGACGATCAATATTCGATGTTTGCTTCGACGAGTGAGAGGTACATTTACATGCTGATTGCATCCCGTCCATTCGATGTGTTACACTCTTTATTAGGGTGACCATAAGAATGGTTTGATGATAGATGGTGATGTAGATGCGGTTGAAATTTGGTAGATGACACTATTCATTACAAAACTATAAAAAAATCTTAAAATTATCATCAGTTAACAGTAAAATTAAATTTTTGTTGCTTTGAAATAAATAAATAGTAAATTGAGTTGGCAAAATAGTAGCGTCGTGAGTGATATACCTATATTTTTTATTATACAAAATAGGTAACTAAAAAATTGGTTTCGACTGCTCATTAAGAGGCATAAGATGTTAATAGTTTGTTTTTAAACGGAATTTATTATTGTGAAATTTAATTTTAGCTGTAGAGTCAGAATACTGAAAAAAATATGTCGTTCAAGGATTCTGTTCTCATTGGAATTTATTAATTATATTTATCTTTCTATTAATTTAAATAATATTTTAGTGAAGTATATAGATATTATGTACATGTGAAGGTCCTTCAAATGTAAATCTTACTTAATAGGAATCCTAAAGGCGAACAGGGCGTAGTCAATAATTTATCATCGCATGCACCCTAAGCCAGTTTTATGCGGGCGAATAAAAACAAAATAAGTTATCTAAGTAAAGTCTTTATATTAAAATCCTGACATGCGTCTACAAAGATGTTGCTCCGACATGTTAATTAGTCAATAATTTGTAAAATGCTAATGTTATGGGAATTAAAATTCTCTGAACTTATTAAATATTGATGCCGAGCTGTCATATAAGGAACGACGAGGTGGTATTAAGTTGTACGTAGTTTATTTTTATCCTTGTAGTTTATTAAGAGGACATTGAAAAAACAACTTAAATATAATGTAAATTTATAATAATATGCCAGTTTGTGCCACAAAAAATGCTTTAACATAAAAAGGTAGAAATATTAAGTTGTGTATCATGTCTATAGATAAATACTCTGTGTGCATTTACAGCTTTTCTGTATAATTGCAAGAAAAAGATTCCTGGAAGCGTTTAACAAAAAAAACTTAGCTTGGAATTATGTAGAGTAAGTACATGATCTAGAGAATAATTTACCCGCAAAGAATTACGGGTATTATTACGCAGTTAGCAAACAAGTATTACTGTAATTTATATCACAATCCGCTTCGTTTGAACCGGTTAATTACGAATTCTTATTCGGACCTGTCCGTACACTTCTATGAATCATGGTGACCACAGCACACACTTGTAAATGTCGCCTATGACTAGTTAGTTAAGGTTTTATATCTAAGTACATTTAATATTATTATAAAATGTATGGGTAAAACGGAGTGCGTTGACCACGATTGAAGGCTTTTAATAATTAACAATATATGTATTTTTAATTAGAGTATCTATATTCATATGTTTTTCGCTGTTAACGTTTATAGCATTGACCGGTGAGATTTTTTACGAGTCCCTATCATATTTTATAGGCTATAACAAATATGACAGCGTGTTTTTTATTGGTGAAATTCATGTTGCTGGCATCTTGTTATAAACATTTTTTTTATAAAATTTCTAGAAAATATTCTCGACCAATACGGGATATTTATTAAACTCTATTGTTAGAATTAATAATTGGTAGTGTGGTACTAGGGTTGCTAGTAGAAATTTACGAACAGTGTCTGTACTTAATTATATGGCCACTTGTTCAGTGCAGCTTGGGCACTTAAACTCGGCGCTATCTTGGGGTTTGGCTAATCTCTACATTTATGGATAGAGCAACATAAAATAAATAACCATAAAAATACATAATTATTGATAATTGTATCTGGGTATATCAACTAACCAGAGATATCTGCAGATAGGCTGAGGATGAACGAACCAGAAAATTCAATAACAACATAAAATAAAAATACATTTTGATCTCTTTTTCATATGTAATGTATGTATGTAATGTAAGTAACCAGTATAATATTCATGCAAAAAAACAACAATCACTAGTAATCGACAAACCACTTTTATGCCCCCAACGTGCATGTGTTCAAAACGTGTTTACCCGCACATAACACGTGCATTCAAAGTAAAAACATTAATTTAATTCATGCACAGCCGAACGATTTACAGATTGCTATCAATGGCTAGATAATGTACAAAATACCTTATTATGCTGAGTGTCGGTAACATGTAGTTTTTTGTCGTCAAGTTTAAATTGGGTTGCCAGTTACAGTGATTTTTATGTGACATTATTTAATAATATTGTTTTATTGAAACTGTTTTATGTAGACGTGCGATCGATAAAAATACGTATTTTTGTTTCGTATATTTTGTACTTAATTCATAGAGTTTTACTGCTTTGTGTGGGCTCTCATAATTGTTTTTTTAATGGTTTTTATGTATATACCTATTCTATTTAAAATAATATGTATTTTTTTATAATCCATTAATTATATCCATCATTTGTATATTTTGTTAGATAACAAATTATAGAAATCACTGCCTCGTTGGTCTTGTGGTCGCTAAACGCGAAAGCTGAGCATGTGGTCCTGGGTTCGAATCCCGGGTCGGGTAAAGTATGAGTCCTGGGTTTTTCTATTTGTTAGTTCTAATATCAGCACGGAATCTGAATTTGTGCCCGGTTGATGGCGTTACGCTCTTTGGGCACATGGGGATTTATAATTATCACAACTGGCAAAATGCGCAACTCTGCATACCCCTTCGGGAAATATAGGAGTAAACTAATGTTATTTTAGAAATTATTTACACGTGCTATTTCCTGACTTGTTTTCGATACATCATGGGTATTTCAGTCTAATGCAATTTGAATTGAATTTGAATACGGCTACTCCCTCATAAAACGATCTAGAATTCTAGTTAGGTCGTCTAATCGTACTGAGATCTGTGAGCATATAAAATCTACTAGTATCTACCTACCTCTGACTCATATCTGAGAGTTAGCTTGTATAATTATTCGTATGACTTCCATTTGTTTATTTCTTTCCTATTAAAAGCAGGTTTGCTTCATTTAGCAATGCCCTGGATAAGGGTTTTTTAAAGATTGTTTACAGAAGTGATTACTACTTGCATTAACTTAAATAGTAAACTGTATAACTAATTACCATACAAGAAAACAACTGATTGGTGCCGTGGTTAATTGATCGATTGAGTTATGAGTAGCTGGTTTGATTGTCTTTTTACTTTTCTTTTTTTTTGATTTACTTCCGCGCGGAGTAAATATTATTGTGATCCAATTGTCTAGCGACGATACGATGATTATAGCGACGTTTCTTTTTTAATTGGAGGGCCTACTAATCCATATCCAAAAAGTATAGAAAACATGAGGCATTAATTCAGTGACATGGAACATTCAAGCAATGAAAAGGCTTTTAGCCCGTAAATTGGCACATTGTTGATTCCACACGTATACTAGCAGCGAAACGTAGATGTGTAGACTAATGATAAAGAATAATACGTCAGTCTATCTCATCGGCGATTTAAGCGTGATGTGTAGGTATATACACTAGCTGACCCGGGGTATGAAAAATAGATTTTGGCCGATTCTCAGACCTACTCAATATGCTCACAAAATTTCATGAGAATCGGTCAAGCCGTTTCGGAGGAGTACGGGAACGAACATTGTGACATGAGAATTTTATATATAAGATTCTACATCATCAGCCGGAAGATGTCCACTGTTGAACGAAGGCCTCCCTAATACATTCCCAAACACTTTTTATTATCCACAAAAATACCAACATTTAAACTACGACTAAAATTTAATACAATTTACAGTGACGTCATTCTTATGACGTACCTAAATGATTTATAGCTCACGTGCCCTTAATTAACGGGGCAGCAAGGAGCGTCGAAATTAATAAGGGTAGTTTATATGCTTTGTATCAAAATGATTTAGTTGTTTATTAAACTAAGTAGTTATTATCATGTGCAAGCCGCCTAAATTAAGAGGTTAAGGGCCCCTACATACTACGACCAGTCGTAACGATTAATCGAAAACGATTTAGATCGTAGACGATATCGGTCGTAACATAATTCTATGTAATTTTGATTTCATGATTCTTTTGTTCCGTTGCAAAGAAGAATATGTCAGATCGTAGCCACAGATCGTCGAGGTGAGATCAGCAATTGTAAAACGATAGATCGTGACGGCCTTCGTTCGATCCATCGTCCTGTATATGTGCCCTTTTACACGCAACGTGGAATGTAAAACAAATGTGAGTGAAAATATAATTTATCTTTTTAAATATTTCGGAGATAGATTATTATGCCGGATAGACATTAATTTGAAGTGTTTTATGTTAATAAGGTTATATATCTTTTGTTTTACTTAATGTATTGCCTAATTATGTTGTTATCTATGCCCTCTTAATATGCTTGATGTATTCATTATATTTTGTGGCTGTAAGAAACACTTGTGCCTAAACGTAGAAAATAACAATATTATCTGTGGAAGTTTTTGTATTAGGTGTTCTCTTTTCATTGTCTATGAATGTTGTTGTATCATTCTCTTTGCTACTACCTACTTGGGTATTCAAACATTGTAAAAAAATGTTTAGTAATCTAGCTATTTAAAATTTGAGCCTTTTTATTAGGTTTATTGTCAAAAGAAATTTCAAAGGATCCTTTTTATAATTTAATGACTATCTAAAATAGATGATCAGTGTTTATTTAGATTGTAAAAATAAGTGAGATTTGAAGGCTTTGAACAAAGAACAGTCATAGTGGCCAGTGGAATTCGTACGCTGTGATCATCATTCACTGGAGGCTTACTAGAACACCAAATGCGCGTCACACTCCTGTTATTAGGTTGGTAGCAAAATAAAAACATGTATGTTACCAATTACCATCTACAAACTAGTATGTTATCAATATAATAGAATAAAGATGTCGCTTGTCAGTCGGTCATGAATAGAAAACGTGTTTCAATTATACTAATTCCGGGGTTCCTTGAACCGGATGACAGACACCCCTGTGCATTTGCTCAGGAACTCAATACATCACTACCTACCTCTTGGAATACAGGCGTAATGTTATCTGCACTTTCCAGGTGACATTTGCTACACTTCTTTTTAGTAGTTTCAATTCACCACTGACTAATTTGAGATGAATAGGTGCATGACCTCTTTTCATGGTAGTTGTAGACAAAGGTATTTGCACAGCTTTATTTCATCAAAGACGTGTGTCATTGTGGTCCTCATGTCGATGCTAATGAAGTCCTAAAATCAAAACCCCTGTACCTACTAGGTACTTATTCAAACTAGGAATCAAATCTTAAACCTCAAGCCTCAAATCCAAAAAAGCGGATATTTTACATAGTTTATTTTTTTAAAAGAGGATTATAAAGACCCCTAACTAAAATAAATAATTTTGGAGATTTAAATACATTATTATTTGAGGCCGAAAATTAAAATGTTTATTTATAGTTTTAAATAGGCATAGAGGAGGAGTGCAAAAGACAAAAAATATAATTTATTTTGACCAATGAGCGGCCAATACTGGATATAGGTGTTTTATATAAATTCCAAATAATCTTCGTAATGTGACACTTATTGCGTGGGAAACCGAAGGTATTATCGTAAAATCTAATTTTATTATAAACTTTACAGACTTAAATTGATTTTAAATATAATTTATATCGATTACTTATAAGCATTAACTACTATATGCCAAAAAGCAACTCTGTCTGTGCGTATACATATAAACACCTATATAAGTACCTATTATCTTCAGGTAGAGTTTTACAAATTTTATTGACTAGTTGCAAGGAATTTTCTATAATTTGCGCAATAATTAATGGCTTTTATTTGGCTGGTTGTTTTTAATTATAATTTCTGAAACTAATTTAAGTGTTGTCGATGTACCTACATGTAAGCTTAATTATACCACAGCTATTGGCTCATTTTTCAGTATTTAACCCAGCTTCAACAAAGCTTATATACTGTATAATCAAAGGTATGCTGTTAGAGAAATGAATTTTGAGTTAAGCTAGCTAGTGTTCATCAACTTTCATGTAATTTATCGTGGGCAAAGAATTAAGTATCCATGGCGAAGGAGAAATTCTAAGGCAAGATGTCTTTTTTGAACAACCCAACTTTATACAATATTTCCTATATAATGTAACTTCTCAAGCAGATCTGCGGCCCAAAGCCATAGCTTACCACCTGGCAAGCTTCGAAGAAATTCACATGCCCAACAAATATTATAATTTCTCACGTTTAGATTCAATTAAAATGATAATCGGCTGCATATAGCTGCCAATGTGATATTAACGTTCATTATGTAATAAAAGTGTCACATTAAATAATGTAATATACGGTATTTTTTTAATTTCTTAGGAAATTACATGTCGTTATAATTTATGTATCCTTAATTACTATGAGTTGTGCACAATGGAACTGTGTTACCGTGAAATTGAACTGATCTTTACTGTTTTGATGACCCGATTCGCGATGAAAAACACGTTGTTAATATCAAGTGACATCCGCCCGCGATTTTGTCCGCGTAAAAGACGTAGCATCGGAAACAGAATATACTCACCGAAATCTTTCCCAACTGTTTATTTTATGAGTATTTTGTGATCAATTGAGTTAGTTTTGATGGTAATAAAAGAGCAAACAGTATTACCCATAATTCATATTTTTATGTTTTTATTTTCCGTGGATAACTCTTTCTTCTCTAGTAAAATTATCAAGTCTGAAACAGCCAAAGTCTTACCCCTATTGCTAGCTTGTGATAGACTCCAAACTTCAAATACAAACACATCATCCAGCATCCCTAATATTTGTCTCCACGAGGGATCTTCAAAATTCTTGAAGGTAGGCATCGAAAGTTATGTTCCTCTTTGTGTCCAGTTTGAAAATGTTTGCCGTGGATATTTGCGAACGGAGCCGGAAGGGGGGCCGTCGACCTTATGTGTACAGGCAAACCGTCAACGTGCCGGACAAACAGACGACTTGTGAGGGCCAAGTGATGAACGGGAGGCGGTTTGAGTGGGTGCCAATGTTTTGGGAGTTAGGGAGGTCACAGAAGGCGACGAGAGCTTAGATTTTGTAGGATTGATCCCTTGCGAGCAACCGGTGTATGCAAATGACGAGTTGTCGTTCGGACGTCTTCCGGCTGATGATGATTCCGTGTATAGTCGAAGTTGGCGGTTAAGTTTAATTTTGTAGGATTAACAATTTGTCGTATAAATAAGAATATAATAAAATCTAGGTTGATTTGACTGCCTCGTTGGTCTAGTGGTTGCTAAGTGCGACTGCTGAGCATGAGGTCCTTGTTTCGAATCCCGGGTCGGGCAAAGTGGTTTTTCCATTAGGTAATTCTCAGTAGCAGCACGGAGTCTGGATTTGTGCCCGGTTGATGGCAATAGGCTCGCCCCCTATTACATTGGGACCTAAAACATAACTGGCGAAATGTGTGTGTACTATATGTGCACCTCTGCCTACCCCTTCATACAGGCGTGATGTTATGTTATGTAATAAAATCCAGGTTTATTTAGATATTTTAAAGAAAGCACAGTTTCCATAACTGACAAATGCTATAATTTGCCTCAAATGTCTTCATTATTCAAATGGCTGAATTCTTCACCACCATCTTCCCGCGACATCTCGTAGACAGTGCCATCACTCTGTGTGTTCAGCACACGGGCTCTGAGACAACACCGGCCGTTCTCACGACTTGTTCCGGCCTTTGCCTCACAATACAAATTAGGGACCGTACGTGCCTTGTAGGTGAATGTCTAGTCAAATGGAATCTAACGTACTAATCTCTAAGTTAAAGAATACCCTTCCACTGTAGGAGGGTTAGAAATAATCACAAGCATTATTTTGATTTGATATTTACCTATATCATAATAATTTCTATCACTTACGCGAATATTAGTCATTGAAATAAAAGTCAATTAGAAAACCGCGATGAAATCCGTAAACCTAGTTTTATTTTAATTTACCTAAATCGATAAGCTTTTCTAGGCCATTTCCTAACACATGGAATTTATCCCTTCTGTAAATATTTATATGATTGGGTATCGAACTTGAAACCTCATCATCGTCAGCCGGAAGGCGTCCACTTTGGAACAAAGCCTCCCCCTTAGAACGCCAGAAAGAACGACAACTTGCCATTTGCATCCACTGGCTGCCCAGTATAATCTAGTTAGTCAATGTGCCAACTACGTGAAGATTTTTAACGCAATGTTGTTATAATTAACTTCGTTTTAAAACTAGTTATGTGTCTATAATACCTACGCCGGAAGAAACTCAGGTTTAAAGAATTATTCCTATTAGGTACGGCACATACACAGATATTTGATTTAATAAAGTCACCTCTGCTACCCTAAGAAGTAGGTAGATAGTAGAGGTTTCTATTAGCATCCTGACATACCTCACAGCTAGTCTCTCCCATCACATACATAGATACATTTATACTCGTTTATCTAAGGAACACTTCACATTTCAGAAAATTCCTACAAACAGAATATATTCGCTGATATCTTTCCTCGTAAATTTAAAAAAGATAACATGACAGCTTTTAACTTTTAAACAAAGATGGATTGCAACAGCTTTAATCGATTCAGGAATTTATTTTTAAAACTCATTCACTTCAATCTTATCTTATTGGTTTTCTATTTGTCATGCCAATTAATAAATTGATTTGCAATTAAATACTTAAAAGCTTGTGGGATATCGACTGTAAGATATGAAGGAGGACAGACAGATGTGTTGCTCAAAATGTTGTGTATAATCCGGTTTTAGGGATCCCAAGACTTTTAATATATTCTTACTGACGTTATTTATATTTGTATCGAGTGCTTCGAATTGTGGACTTGATGGCAGAATTCAGGTGATAAAGAATTGTATAATCTGCAGGTGCTTGGAGTTTTTGTATTTGTGTAATAAGGTTTTTGGGCCTACAAATGTAAGAAAGAAGAAGAATGGTAGGTAAAAGGTATAGGTAAAATTATGTTTTTTCAACAGGCCTTTGTTCAACAGTGGACGCCTTCCGGCTGATGATCATGATGATGATTTGCACAGAACGCAAATATTCAACTGCCAAGAGGGGTCATTGGTTTTGACTAATTAATAGAATATATTCACAATTACAATGGGGAGGGCGTAGGAGAGCTTCTAAGAGTACCGTTACTTAAGTACGTTCGCCGGATTTTGGGTACGTTTTGCCGCCACCCAAGTCTACCAGCCAATGTCTCTGCCATGACCAGACCAGTTTCTATGAGACAAGCTCAAACCGACCAGAAGGAGAAGACAACTACAATGTACTAAAAAACTAGTTTCCTATTTTAAACCAAAGCTGAAGTCCTAAAAACTAAGCACTGCAAGTAGATCCAACCATGTATGGAACCTTTACCAATCTGATCAGACTTGGCAACTTTTTCTAGATCTCAAGCCGAACCGTCTCAAAGTGAAACTATGCTAAGAGGGCTCATCAAAATAACTATATCTCAGGCGTTAATTGCAGGGAGCAGGATGAGAATAAGTGCCGATCATTGATGGTGGCTAAAATGGTGCTTGGAGTCGCGTCTTTTTTGTCGGTGGAATCTTCGACGCTTGAGGGATAAGCCAAGGAATTTATCGGTAATTTTTCATTTGGAACCTCTAGTATAAGCTCCTTTTGTAGTTTTTTGTGCTTTGTCATATTATTATACCTAATTATGTATCTAAAAATACGAATATAGTGTCTCTTAGGTTTATTAGGTTTAGGTTATTGGTTTGAATTTTATGTTCACTTCTTGTTCTTGGACCATGCTGCAGTTCCATCCATGTGAGTGTCGATGTCATTATGAATATTATATACCGACTGTCTTATTTATTCTAATACACTACTGATTATTTCGTAATATTATTGTTCTTGCGCCTTATCATGGAGTATGGTAGTTAAACAGTCTGGCGTAAGCAGTGATAGCCGAGTGGTGTGACCGTTGAATCGCCATGTCAAAGGTCGCAAGTTCTAACCCTGGTACGCTATCAGTTGTTTAAAAACGGTGAAAACATCGTGAGGAAACCGGCACACCTGAGAGATTTTTCAACGGTATGAAACGCCATGTCAAAGGCCTACTAACAGGCAGTTTAAACTCTAAAACCAGGTTGTTTTTCAACCATACGGTAAGAAACCATCGGTATAAAAAATTTAACCTTGGTTTTGGTGGGAGGATGTCTACAAAATATTCAAGTATATCTTAGAATTTCATACTAATATAATATCCAAATACCAATCTAATAAGAAACGCATAAATACCAGATGACCTAATAAAATTAATTAGTTAGGCACTTTAACAGTCTATTAAAGCCCATGACTGTGTTTATACTCAAACAGTAGCGTCGTTATGGGTGAGTTTAATACCGTAAGTCGTCTTAAGGCCTCACAACATTAGCAACACAGTTGCTAAGTGTTGCCACTTTGTAAGCTTATGCGACTGCGATTATATCGAATCTAGTTAGGATTTGCGATGTTAATCTAATAGCAGGAATAGTAATTTCAGTAGAGATCATTTATAACTAAATGAGATTTTAAAATCTGCCGTGTAAAAAGTATGAGATATATTGTTAATACGCTGGTTTTATTTGTGTTCGGATGCCCAAAATGTAGCAAAATGCTTAACGAAAAAAAATCGATTAGAATATATGTATATAGGGTTGACATAATTATGTTGTAGATCACATAGTTAAAATATTATTTCGTCCACATATATTTTACCATTCTGTTAGATTTGTATTCGTCAAGTCTTACCACTTATTTGAGTCTAAGTAAATTGTGAATTCGAGTATTTAGTTGTCGATTCCAATGAGATCTATTCCTACGTTTTCTAATTGAGTCAAGATGCATGTAATATTTAACATATTCGTAGCAGGATTTCCTTGCTAACTCAACAGACGTTATTCCAAAAAAATGGACGTGCGATGTTATCGCTGTACAGGGAAAAATCTAGATGCAAAAGTCCTAAAACTGGAACCAGTGGCGTTTAAGGGAGAAAGGTTATGCCTAGCATTGAGTCAGCTCAAAGTTGATGATAATGATGAATGCAACAATTGCGAAATACCACAATTAGTTGCAAGTTATCTGTCACATGAGTAGATCGTCTAATCCCTACAGATTATAATCAGTCGATGTTTCCGCCTACGTGCCCTCTACAACATTATAGATTAATGAGTATTGAGGTAAGAGCCACAGTTGTCGGCCCTGGCTGAAGAAAGTATGAGAATTTTACGGTTAATAAGAATCCAACAAGATGGCGATATCCTATAAGATTAGTTAGGTATAGCACTGATAACCGAGTAGTATGACCGTTGGACTGCCAAGTCAAAGGTCGCAAGTTCAAACTCTGGCACGCACCAATGTCTTTTTGAACTCATATGCGTGTTATAAATTGGTTATCAGTTTCTAAAAATTGTAAAAGCAATAATATGTCAGAGGCCTACAGGTCTACAGCCTTAGGTCCCGAAGTGCGACGGTTCGAATCTCTTTCAGCATTCATGGTCACGGGCAGACTTATCACAATAAACGTATTTATTGCAAAGGGAATGCATTTCTTCTTTACACCGTGAATTGGTGCCATCGCCCTTTACTAAACAGGGCCTAGGCTAAGTTATATCACGTGGGTGTCGCCATCTGTTAACAACCTTGTGTTCTGTGGTTTACAAGGCGAATGTTTTGTGTCCTTGTCCATCACTGCCTCACGCACATAAGCTTGACAAAGACACCGACACTATTTAGACAATCATTAGTGTAAAATTATGTCACGATTTAAATTATTATCATGTCACAATATATTTAAAATTAAGGTGGGTTCAAATATTAATATACATATATAAAGTCACGCCTAAATCCCAGAGGGGTAGGCAGAGACCACGGATTTCCATTTGCTACGATTCTGACATACTTTTTCGCCTCATTCACTCGCATCATATTTCTCATACACGCTCGTCGATTAAGGATACTCCTCACGTGACCCTTTTGTAAAACATCTCCGATCTGGTCCAAGTACGTTCGCCGAGGTCTTGCTAAATAATAATAATACAAGTTTAAATATTTTCTTATACAATGTCAAAAACGTATGAGCGGATACTCTACTGTTTGAATCTTACTTCTATTGGGGTGCAAACGAAGAATACTCACCATGAATGATGATAGGTTTCATCCGTTACTTCGGCTAGTAAAATAAAGAGAAGGTAATAGATAATACCTTCATAGGAACGTTCAGCGCACCTTTGACTGTCAACCTCGCTCCCATCCTTGACTGACCAATGTAAATCGCCGTATGACCTATATCCATGGCACAATTAGTTCCTACGTAAAAGTATAACACCTTCTTGTAATCAAACTACAAACTCCATGTTCAAATACTTCAAACGTTCTAACAAAACAAGACTGTATCGTGAATGTAAGTCAGTACGCCAATTATTCTGAAATATATTAGATTGTCTCAAACACGGTCGCATACATGATTAATATTTCAGGCAAATGGCAAAACGTTTATAAATTTCATTGCTTGTCTAATCGCAGTTAAAGCCTATTGAAATATGTGAACTTTAAAATGGCGTAGGGCATACGACAGTGAAATATTAACACATGTATCCTTTGTGTAGATTTTACGATGTAAAATCGTAGTAACCATTTGTAAAAGGTTTAAGGTTATGTAATATTGTTCTTGTAGAGCAGAATAGACTTCCAATATTTACCCGATTGGCGCAGTGGCTAAGCGATTGGACGTCTGCACGGGTTTGTTGCAAAGGGCTCGATTTCCGCACGGGACACAAATTTGTGTGATGCGCAGATGTTTGTCCTGAGTCTGGGTGTTTGTGTATGTGATATTTCATGTTTGTGAAACACACCCACGATACAGGAGAAATGAATAGCGTGGTAAAAATTAAAAAAAAAATTGAGGCAATTCTAGTCACTTAACTTCAATAATGTTTAAGAAACTATACCTAAATATTAAGATGAATTCTGATGATCATAATACTTATAAAAATTGCCCGTGTTGAACTATTGATTAAGGTATTATCGGTCATTAACTTTTGTATGACAAAAAGAGAGAGAATTCGGTAGATTTAAGAAGTGGTTAGCCTCAAACACATTTTTGAATCGTTTATAAGTAACATGTGTTTAAGGACAAACCTTTGTTCAATAGTGGACGTCTTCCGGCTGATGATGATGATGACTATTTGTGACACACGTGATACTGACAGATTTTTTTAAACAATCTGTTTCAGATTACTTTCGATCTGAAAATTGAGTGTGTCCAAACCACTTACAGGTCTTTTAGTTCCTAGTATGCATATCAAGTTCTACATAAAATACTAAGTGTACATACGTAGCTACTCATTTCAAAAACATAATACTAACCTATACCATACTTTGTCCCTACACTGCAATAAAATCTTGATCCTTTTCCATTTGATAGACAACTCAATGTGGCTTTAGTACCATGTCCTACAATCTCAAATCACTTTGAACATTGTCCGTACATAGAACGAATTGTCCGTCCGTACGTTTCTATGTTTATGGTAATCTTTCGGTTCAAGTTTCGTTAGAATATAAATTGCTTGAGGACATGATTGTGTATGGGATAGACGTATTGAATAGGTTTGATTGGCTGGCTTGAATAGCTGTTTTGTTATTACTTCGAATGTGCTGTCTTGAAAAATAAATGGTGTACTAATAGTAAGATAAGTGATTCGATTGGTCGTATACATGGTAGTTTATTTCTCTTTGTTTTTTCTTCTGGCTCACTTGGGAATTCCATTGTGATTTTGGAACATTTATATTGATCTCTTTTCTTAACTGAAGCCATGTTAGCACCACAATCAAATTTATAAACTTGGAAAAATATTATGCTTTTTTGTGTCCATAAGTGTACCGCTTTTATGGCTATCTTACAATAGTTTAATTGAAAAGACCACTGTATGTAGTGTTTCCTTATGAGTTAGGTTTGACTCAAAGAGAATAGTTGAATTTAAGTATGAAACCTTACTATACAATACCAGCTATAGGTAATTAATTCCGTTTTCTTTCTTTCTCACTTTTTGTTTCCTCATGATCATTACCATTGCCGTCTTTCCGTTATCACTTAGTCATGAATACAGGCTTTTATGCGTCTATGTTAAATCCTATCCAATTACATCCAAGCGGTCTTAATTATTTCCACTTAATTGGCTCAAATGATTGTGTGCGGCAAGACTTGATTTAATTGATTGTATTTAATATCATGGGCTCGATTAGTTTATCAACATGCGATTATAGCAAGGCAACTTGAATGCTGCTAGATCTAAGACATAAATACCAGTAGTATCTTCTGGCCTAGACTATATATTTGTAGATCTGCTTTACATTACCCACGGGATCCCCGTAGGGTGGGCTGTTCGTTCATAGACCACACTGCAACACTGTAGGCACTTGTCAAGCAAGTTAGTGTTCCGATCAACATACAAATGTAGCCAATGCTCTTCTACTAGAATACCTGAAGCAGCCATATTTTGTATATCCAACTGCACCATTTACTGTCGAAGATTGTCGCGATGTTTAGTTCGAATGCATTTGAATCGACTGGTATGCCATTCATTTTTGTTGTAAATCTTGGCTCTATGTAGTCTGGACTAGTCTGGAGTGAAAGAAAATATTGTGATAAAATCGGAATTTATTAGTTCGGAATTGTGAGGAAGTGTGGTGATCGATTCTTGTCCCCTCTCCGTATCTCTAGATCTGAAGATCATCGGTAAACTAGAATGATCATACTTTTGGACAGTAAATGTTTATTTACTGGCAAAGGAAGTCACTTAAAATGTTTATGGTTTTTTTTCAGATCAGCCTGTCATCGGCGACTTATTGGCGCAGTGGCTTAGTAATTGGACTGCTGCGCTGAGGGTTGCGGCTTCGATTTCCGCATGGTAAAATATCTGTATAACGCACCTACGATACAGGAGAAATTCATAGTTTAGGGCGAAGCTAAATAAAAATCATTTTTACAGTTCTGCATGCTCTTCGTTCACTAGAAGACCTGCTCAGCGAACTAGTTCGTTCTCATCCACAACACTAGTTATTTCGTAATCAGCAATCGAGCGTACGTTTCCACAAATAAGACTTTGTTATCTGTAGACCTCTGGGGTCCGCTCACATTACAGTCGGCTTGTCTAAAATCTTGGTGAATGCCACTGGTGCCATAAATTTCTCTATCTAAATGGCCATATACAACAGGTTGTGCTGTGGCCACACTATAGCCGCGTTTTTTGTATTGTACAGTATATTATATTGTAGGCAGGTATTTTATAGGAGACATTTCAACTGTCGTGCAATCATGATACTCGATTTAGTGTAGATCATATCTATCGAAATCTGGATCATTTTAGGCTTGAATATAGCTTGATGTCTTTTTAACCTTAACTGTGATGATTTTATATGAAACTTATTTTAGATCTTTCATGAATTTCTTATCTAGTATTATTCACTTATTATTAGTTCTAAGGGGGAGGCCTTTGTCCAACAGTGGAAGTCTTCCGGCTGATGATGATGATTAGTCATTATCCCAAGTTGTGAAAAGTTACTTCTGCCGGACTTCTTACAAGATTGAACTAAAAGGTTGTATCTATTTAAATAATTAACAAAGTAAGTATCACATTTGACTATCAGTATTATATATTAATTTATACTTACATTATGTTCAAGAATATAATTAGACACTTTTATCGCACAAACTTTATGGCTTAGGCATAGTAACAAGTTAGCACTCAGAAAAGGTCAGTTTACGGATCGATTTCATCCTACATATTAAATATATTATGCAGTTTAGTATAATATGTTATTAGCAGTTATTGCCCGCTTATTTATTTTATTCGATGTCCGTATAAACATGTCACATTAAATTTGTATTAAAACAGTATTTATCAAACACTTTATACATAGAACAACGTTATATATTTACATTTATTTTATTTATTACTAAATATTTACATATATAGAAATTAAATTCTTGTTTATAACATAATTTGGACGTGGGGACGTTCACATATTGTATATAGTGTCTAGTATAATAAATTTTATATTGAAATCTCTTTAAGTAATAATTTACGGAATATTACAATTTATTGCTTAGTATTACATGTATAATGTACGTGTTTAGCAATAATTTGCGCCTACGCAACAAAACAAAAGTATGGTTTTATTTATCGTTGAAATTCGAACGATGCTCGTTTACTATGCGAGTATACTGAATGGGGCATATTGTGCCCACGCCAGCTTCAAGTGCGGGTCACAACTAGAACGTTATTTATTGTTATATCTTTGTTATTGTTTAAGAAACTAAATTCGTCTTCGATTTTATACACTGCACTCAAATATTGATGTCGTTACGTTTATAAAGATTTATATAAAAAATTTCAATATTATAATTTTAACCTCATCATCATCATCAGCTGGAAGACGTCCACCGTTGAAAAAAGGCCACCACACACTGCACCTTTAAACTTTTACTTGACTTCAGTCAATATGTATACACAAACCTGAAACACCAATGCGGGGCTACTCTGAACTTGCATTGCAGTTCATTTTCCGCTGTGGATGCAAGACCTCGAGTCTCGCTCTCTCATCGAAAATGTCCTGCAATGCAAGCTCATAATAAAGCACCTGGTGTTATTGAATCCAACATACACAAATATATGTAATAAATTCTCTAAATATTTACCATAGGTGTGACGGATAGTGCTTTCTGCAGAGGCTGTATGGAGGCGGAAGAAAAGCCACAGCACGTGCTCATGGAGTGCGGGAGCGAGGCCGATCAGCGGGCGCGAATTCTTCAGTGTTACCGAACATTTGCAGCAGCCTGATAAGGCTGCTTACTTTTTGGGATGAGCTTGGATGGTTGGAGCAAAAGAAGGAAAATAAATCACGCGCAGTGGCCCAATCAAGTGGCTACGTGCAGAAAATGCCCAGCAAAACTAAACTAAAGTCCTTCTTTTCCTTTCCTTGCGTTTTCATAAGTCCCAAACAATAAGTGGCGAGCCTATCGACATTCACTGAGCCTTCCATTTTGTATTGAAGTTTCACCCACTCCCAGCACCATTTGTACCAACGCTGTGGGTTTTACTGTAATGATAGGTATCAAACTCACGACATCTCAATTGCATTTGGGTTTTATAGGCTCATAACCAAACCTACTTAACCCGACAGTGTTTTAATGCCAGAATGTACTTTCGAACGTAGCTTTAGACGCTATGGACTAAAAGAAAATCATTGTGAGGAAACTGGCTGTATTCGCGGCCTAAGAGTTTATCGAAAATGTTCTCTTGTTCGAATTTTGGTCATGACAGCCTATCTAAGCTGTAACTAGCCAACTATGTATGAGATATTATTATAGTGCACAAGTGCGCGAAAACACAGGTGCACTCCCTATTCCCTCACTCTCATGGTACGATGAGACGGTAGACCGAGTAGACCGTGATCAGGTGCAGGACCAACGGCTTAACGTGCCTTCCGACGTACGAAGGGATCTCGACGTGTAATATTAGTATAACATTGAAATAGTCACATGATTCGTCATGAATCCTTGCCTGAATTCGAACCTGCAACTTCTTCAAAGAGTCATATCGGTCAACCACTAGGTCACCTATCAAGGTCTCCCCGTTTGACATCACGACCGCTCAATTTCAAGGACTATTATAATGCTAACATCATACAATGTACGATAACAGGGGATAAGGTTGAGATAAATGATAACATCAAAATCATACGATAATGTTGTGATAAGAGGAATTTCTATTTTGAAATCTAATCAATTTGTCATCAATACTGTCACAATGTATGTATATCTTTGAGTATTTTAAAAGTACATAACATAACATCACGCCTGTATTCCGCGAAGGCGTAGGCAGAGGTGAATATAGTACACCCACATTTCGTCGGTTATGTTAGGTTAACGATATAGTCAGAGTTGCGCGCGACCGGTGGATGCAAATGGCAAGTTGTCGTTCATTGTGGCGTTCTAAGAGGAAGGCTTTTGTTCAACAGTGGACGTCTCCCGGCTGATGATGATGTCATAGGTCCGAATATAATATTGGGCGCACCTAATGCCAATAAGACACAAATCTAGACTCAGTGCTGGAACTCATTATTACATACCTAATGGAAAAACACAATAACATTTTGCCTGACTGAGCCTGAATGAGCATACATATCAACTCAGAAAGGGATCGCCCCCGAATCGCCTTTCGCCTCGCCGTTAAACAAGTGTCAACCCGAAGCGAGGCGATTACGTTACGATTCCGATTAGTGTGCGTTGCACCCGGGAGTTACATACAAAGAATACTGCACGGCTCGAGTTGATATGGTGACGATCCCTTTGCGGGTTGATATGAGAGTTATTAGTTGATGCTTATCTAGAATTGGAGAAGTCAGCTACTAGGTATACCTGCATCGATTTCTAATATTATATGACCTCCCTTATCTGTCTTTTTCTTGTTCTCATACATTACATTACACAGTAATTGATTCACGTCAGTTTTTGTGACATAGATTTATGATTGATCGCCCAAAAAAGTCGATCGGCGAATTTATTATTTGATTTATAACTATCTGTGGAAATCTCTGGTTTATACGAAGAAATAAATTTGTGTTAATAAAATATTTTGTAATTTAGCCGGTCAGTGCTAAGCTCTACAAGACAGTTATGAATAGCATTTTTATGATAATATATAGTTTATGTTACTGCTTGTATACCTTCTCCTATAAAACTAGTAAAATAACTAGTTTGTTGTAGCCTATACCTACATTAGTGCTAGATTATCTACAAATTAATGCGTTTTAATAGTTTCTTCGGCAATAAACTTCAAGCTTAATATCCCTAGGTCTTTTTTATAAATTATGGTCAATGAAATTATAGTTCTCTTAGAGAATCACAATTATTATAAGCTGATTATATTTTTAAAGAAGGTAAGTAATTCTGTTAAATAGGAAGCGAATAAGACTAAAATATGTTCTTTGAAGAAATGTCTTATTTGAATTGAATGGTGTCTAATCAGAAACGGGTAAAATGGTTTTTTACTATATCTTATTCTCTTCAACAAGTATATACATGAATATCACGCAGAATTGAATATATGCTGGATCAAAAATGATCCTTTGGGTAGAAGTCCCAATACCGCTAGTCACGGTAGGCGATAGACCCCGTAAAAAATATCTATAGGCCATTTACCCACTGTCTTAATTTGACTATACGTAATACTTAGACGTCCATGTAGTAACCCGTCGAAGAAATTTCAGAGATGATGTACTTTATCTATGTATATTTTTTCTTTATTATACAAATGTGACTGCCTCGTTGGTCTAGTGGTTGCTAAGCGCGGTTGCTGAGCACGAGGTCCTGGGTTCAAATCCCGGGTCGGGCAAAATGTTACTGGGTTTTTCCATTACGTCATTCTCAGTGGCAGCACGGAGTCTGGATTTGTGTCTGGTTGATGGCAATAAGCTCGCCCCCTATACTGCTAACCTAACCACTAAACTGGTTTTGTGGGAAATTGTAGTGGTCATTATTATACGATTATTTATAAATAAATAAATAGTAAATAATAAATCTAGATATACACAGACAGAATGTTTTTTAATTAATGAAGACTCCAGCAATCTTTAAATAACATCGAAAATACAATTTAAAATAATAGTTGAAACATTTCTGAGTTAAGGAACAGGGTCGGCCAGTCCGCCACAGGTGCAGGGGTCACATAAATCGCGCAGGTAGAAATACCAACCCCTTCTAGCCGAGCCGACAGGGGTGCTCAACACTTGGTGATAATGGTGAGGCACCCATTTATTAATATCAGCTTTATTCTTAAAATAATCGACTTATACCAATGTTTAAGAGAGAAAGGCGATTTATTTTTAAATATGTTAAGTAATTTGGCAGTGATAAAATAGGCTTAAACTGCTAATGTAATTATAATCAGTCGTATTTCATTTCTTAGGAGGTTTATATAGTGGCTAGCTTATAGTCATTAGTCCTATGTACTTACGACTTGCTTTACAAGTGACAGTACGTAATTTAATTCATAACAATCCCCTAATAGATTTTTTTATTGGAACCGATTTTATAAATATATTTTTCTCTCATTTTAATAACGTCTGTTAACACTATATTGATATTATCACTCTGTCGAAAGATGCCTTTGATTTCGGGCCGCGACATACATTTGATACAAAGACCCAAATGTTTTGTACCCCTGCCTTAAGCTAGCCAGGAAGTTTTTGTACCAATAGATTAGAAAAACGGTTAAAAGTTGAAGTTAGTGTGTATTTTTTACGCATATCTTAGTTATTGGTCTGTATGTGTTACCGTCTCGCGAGTATTCACCAAAGGCTACAGAATTATTACGCATGCGCCCCATATTTCGTGGAAAGACGGTACGAGATTCTTTGTAAGACTAGAAACTGGACTATGGCTAAAGTTACTGAAAGAAATCACAAGCCCCACATTCTCTTATTAAAAACGAGGACCACACCGGTATTAACTAAACCCCGTATTAAGTCTATTGAAATCTCTATTCTTTGATATGCAAACGGTAGTGACAGTAATATTTTAATCCTTGGTATAAAATTGCAATGTTTTATGAAGAAGGGGTTCAATGTCTATCGAAGAGATTGAACTTACTACGAAGTTGCATTTCCATCATTTCATTCTCTTATCTAAACCTAATGTTCTTAAGCATTGGACAAAAATTCCTACACATACGTTTCCATATAACGTCACTAAGGTTGTTGTAAATGAATAGTATTTTTAATAGTAGAATTTACCTGATTGGCGCAATGGCTAAGCAATTAGACTGCTGCCGTAAGGGTCGAGGTTCGATTCCCTCACGGGACAAAAATTAGAGTGATCCGCAAATGTTTGTCTCGGGTCTGGATGTCTGTGTATATTATATTTCATGTTTGTGAAACGCAACCATGATACAAGAGGAATTCATAGAGTGGGGTGACGTTTTTAAAATAAAACAACAAAAAAAAATCACCATTACTGTTGTATCTTGAAACCTTGATAAACCTTAATAATTATCGCATTCATTTGTACTCAAAGGTACCTAAGCCCGTCGTCCTCTTAAATCAATGACGCAACACAATTACAAAACTCCACTCCGACCACCTCGACAGGTCACGTGACACCCATCTAATGCCCACCATAACTATCGCTATAGACCTCCAATACTAACATTATCAACTTTCTAGTAAAGTATGGGTTTACGTATATAAAGTATTGCCCATGAACATGTGTTGGACGTTTTTAAAAGCCATAAAAGTCGACGAAGAATACATGGCTGTTTGGATTTACTGCCTCGGTGTTAGTGTGGCCATTGAGCTAGCGGGTAAGGTAAAATAATGAAATTAAATACGTTGTACATAGAATATGGAAAAATATGCAAGTTGAAGTGGCAATGGGCATGCCATATCGCTCGAAGAACCGACAACCGCTGGGGAAGAAAGGTTCTCGAGTGGCGACCACGAACCGGGAGACGCAGCGTTGGTAGGCCTCCTACCAGGTGGACCGACGATATCGTCAGAATTGTGGGCAATCGGTGGATGCAATTGGCAAGCTGTCGTTCATTGTGGCGTTTTAAGGGGAAGGCCTTTGTTCAACAGTGGACGTCTTCCGGCTGATGATGATGAGAATATGGAATCAAGTCTGGAGCCTGGACAAGTAGCTAAACGGTTGACGTATAAAAATAGAACCGACTGATAAGTATACAAAGATGAGATAATATTTAAATTTTGTAATCTATGGCGTACCTATGACAGTACCATATATTTTTCATTCTATTATATTCAGAAAGAGAAGACTGTAATCTAATTAAATGTCTGACTAATAAATTAATTTATAAAATGTGTTTTACGTGCCGCGTGGTATCTGGCTTAAAATTGACCCCTTTCCTTCCGTGGGTGTCGTAAGAGTTGACTAAGAGAAAACCCGAAAGATGGGCAGCAGCGTCTTCTGTAAACTTCACCATCAATAATGCGATCCTCAAGCCGATTGCTAAGCGTGGAAATTATGGCAACCCTTACCTAAGTGGAAAGCCTTCGTTCAGCAGTGGACGTCTTCCGGCTGATGATGATGATGAGGAAAATGGGTTCTACATAGGAGAGAATATAACAGTGTCTTTGCCAATTCGGATAGTTATATGAAGGTAAAGGATGTAGGTAATACGCCTACGAGCATCGCTTTTAGGGGGCCCACACTTAAACATAAATATCGTAACTAAGAAATTCCTTATTTTCCAAAGATTGAAACTTTATATCATCATTAGCGAGTTGCTCATATATTGTCATGTTAATATTATAAAATACTTGTATTTTAATGTTCCTTTTGGAATATTGGAGGTTTTATAGCCCATTGTCATGTTATATTGGCTATTCTGATCTTAGTATGAGAAAACGATGTGTTAAAAGTAGATCCAAAATAGATTTTAGTATGTATGAAAATCGCAGCTATTGGATAAACCAGCTTGTGGTTCATTGGCACTTAAGTGTCAAATTTAAAATACCTAAGTAACAATCAAAATAAAAATATACCTAGATGATTTGCTTTTTTTTGGATCGAATTGGATATATTTTGCTAATTGTGTAAACAACTCCAAACTACATACTAAGTTTAAACATAATTTTCCCAAAGAAGAAAAAACTTTCAATTACATCATGCAGCTACTAAGTCATGATCAAGTCTTACCTAATATCCAGAAATAATGAAAATCGTTTACATTTTGAAAATCTGCCAAAAATACAGTAAACTACGATTTCTTGCCAGGGTCTGTGGTCATACGACAGAAATTCACTGCCTATACCAAACAAATCAAAGATCAAGGCTATTAAAACTAAAATACTAATCAAGGTCATTTAAAACTACCTTAGTTTTTTGTAAAGGTCCATCCGTATTCATAGCTCATCATCATTAGCCGGAAAACGTCCACTGATGAACAAAGGCCCTTAGGTAAAAGGAGGGATTGCCATAATCTTCACGCTTAGCAACTGATTTAGGGATCGCAATATTGGTGGTGAAGTTACAGAAGACGCTGCTGCTCATCTTCTGGATTTTCCCTTAGTCGCCTCTAAAGCACCAACGGGAGGAAAGTGGGTGGTCAATTCTAGCCCGAATACCAATCGGCATGACCTATCAATGTAATTGAAATTAAGTACATTTTCTTATATGTAACCATAATAATGTAACCATACACAGTACACCATGGGAATCAGCTCTAATTAATTAGAACAATATTAAGTGTTAATACCATATCTTCAGGCGCCATTTGTAAAAAACAAAGGGTCAATGTCCGAATTACGTCATCCACACACAGATTCTACTAGTTGCTAAGGCTTGTTTTTTTGTGACCTTGAAATAACGCATGTGTTAGGGCTGGTAGTTTTATAAAATCTATTAATTTTAATTAAGATTTTTCATCCTATTAAATTATATCATTTTTTTTTATTGTAATGCTTATCTTTATCTTTGTCGATGGCATTAAATATTTACGCAAAAACACAACTGGTATTGATAAAATTATTATTAACTAGTTGCGCCCCGCGGTGTTACCCGCTACATTTTTTCGGAATAAAAAGAAGCCTATGTGTTAATCCAGGGTGTCAGCTACCTTCATATGAAATTTCATTAAAATTCATTCAGTAGTTTTTACGTGAAAGAGTACCAAACGTCCATCCATACTTAAAAACTCGCGTTTATAATATTAGTAGGGATGTATTATTAAAATTCTGTTCTTACCTTTACCTGCGAGTTTCAGCATTACTTTTTACTTACTTATTATTTTGTTTTCAAAAAGTATTTCTATCAAACAATTCACACGTCAATGTTGTGTGAAGTCCTCATTAACGGACGTTTGAACAATTGACTGGTGCTGCTTGCGACGGCACCTGACCCCAGCCACCTTTAGAGAAACCTGCCTGCTACACAGGGCCCCACAATTCATCTCTTTTCTTGGTTTTTTTCCCTCGTTTCTCAGACATTGCAATGCAATCCCGTTGTCAATTTATTAGAATAAATATTTCTTTCTAGATGGGATTTGAATTGACCATGAAGTGGCCCAGTGCGGTAGGCATAGAAATAATTCTGCAAAGAAACATTTCTTGTAAAGAAAAAATTACTTAATAGTAAATAACAAGAGAAAATTTCCAGATTAATTGAACTTAACATAATCACAAATTATATATTTATAAGAGTAAAATAGTGATACAGATATTCAATTAGCAAGAAATTATAATGTCTAAGGGTTATTTTGATACCATGATTTTTAGGTTGTTCAAAAACACTGATCTGTCTCAAAATTTAATCGATAATGTTTTTGCCAAAGAAAAATCGCCTAAATAAATTGACAAAAATGATTAAATATAATTATTGTACCTAAAAAACTAAAGACTGACAGCCCTAAACATTTTTGGTCACACTTCTACTCTATGGTTTTTTATTATCATTTGATATGTGTATGTTACATTTTTTTATTTCCAACGTTAGACCCAGCTAGTCTTTGGTTGTAACAAATGTTGAGTCATTTAGCATGAGTTTATAAATACCATGTCTTTGGAAGTTATGCCTCGTTGGCTCTTTATAAAAATAACGTTAATTTGTTTTGGAAACGGTTACGTTTATCTTTATTTGGGAGTTTAAAAGAACGGGGGATATGCCAGTTGTAACTTGTGTTACAAAATGTTGGTCATTGTTGATCTTTAATATTATTGGTAAGTTTTATTTTATCCTTAATCCCTGTTATTCTTTAAATAGGATAATAAATGTATTAACTTAAACCATGTTAAGACTATTGCCTTCTCTATTTTGTGACATGCAAATGACAGTGACACGTATAATTTAATACATGGATTAAAATTGTACTTTTCATGAATAAACGGTAGTATATTTCCAGATATTACCACATAATTAAATCTCTTGGGTCATGAAATATCACATGCAAAAACAAAATTAGAAAACGGCTACTCATATATCCGTTAGTTCCAGAAAATATTCTAATACACCGTCATTAGGCCAGTTATGTAATAGAGGGCGAGCCTATTGCCATAAAACGGGATCAAATCCATACTCCGTGTGGCTTATCTTCAGAGAGCTGTGACGATATCCAGTTTTTGATCCCACATATCAAGTTGTTGTTCATTGTGGCGTTCTAAGGGGGAGGCCTTAATTCAACAGTGGACGTCTTCTAGCTGATGATGACATTAATATCGAACGAAAAGGTTGCTAGCGTAGTGTCAAGGATGGCAGTACAATGTTAAGTGCTATTTTATGTATGCCTAATCTTAATGTTCACTATCTTCAAAAATATGACTAATACCTGTTACTAAGGAAAAATAGCAATAAATTATGTTAATGGTCTTGGCGTAGGTCGATGACTACAAACCAAGATTGTAATAATTGATAGATTTTCTGTCCGATGCCAAAATAGTGACAATATTATGTTGAAGATATTTCAAGATTTCTTTTATGGTATAGCTTGGTGTCAAACTGTCTGCTTAGTACAACCTGTTGGGGACACTGTGGTCTATAACACCATAAACAATATTCGAATCGAATCCAATTTTTTTAAATGAAGGTTGCCAATTTTTTTAAGGCATTTACAAATAAGTTATTTATTGAAAATAGGATTCACTTTGTGTTGTGGTTCCTTTATTCCATACACCGTAAGGTCCTTTAAGGGTGACAGCACGAGTTGTAATCGGGTTCTATGATACGCCAGTTCTGTTCGAGTCGACGGTAGGTACTATTATATTTTTAGTGGCGTTAGTAAGATCTTCCAATGTTCAGAAGAAGGAACCCTTTTGACACTCGGGCATGAAGCGTGGTCTGATAAACTTCAAAGAATAGTACTTGACTAGAAAAGAGGTACAGTAAGCATCATAAATAGTTAAGGAACCTTTTATCAAATACTTGAAAGAAACAAACATCTAATAAAGTTATTGTTTCAAATTATAGAAATGATGATCTGGGAATGTAAATTTTACCATATAGGTATGGAGGTTTTCTTTAATTAACGGTATGTTAATTTTTTTTAATATTTAGCTACGACGTTATGGTGCAGACTGTACGTTATATAGAAGTGCAAAAACCTAATAATATATTTACCGCACACTGTGTGGAACCAATAAAAAGAAAAGAACACGGATATTGCATTAAGCCTTCATAGTAACACACTTTGTAGGAGTATTTGTAAACAAGGCCCCAATTAAGGGACAGGTAATAAACTCATTGGTACGGAACACAGTTTGAAGTGTAACCACTTAATTTTTACACGGTTTCCTTGTAAATTTGTTTTTGACTTTTATGACCGAATTTGTAATATGGTTACTTTGTAAGGTATTTTGTAAGTTTTGTTGGCCCTTTGGTAGTCGAAGAGACGATCAATAAACGGTGATGAGCCCCGTTTTGGATCGATTAAGGGTTATGGGTGCCTCGTTGGCCTAGTGGTTGCTAAGCGCGACTGCTGAGCACGAGGTCCTGGGTTCGAATCCCGGGTCGGGCGAAGTGTTACTGGGTTTTTCCATTGGGTAATACTTAGTAGCAGCACAGTCTGGATTTGTACCCGGCAGATGACAATAGGCTCGCCTGCTATTACATTGGGACCTAAAAACATAACTGGCGAAATGTGGGTGTAGGTACTATATGTGCACCTCGGCGTACTCCTTCGGGGAATACAGGCGTGATGTTATACTATGTTAATGGTACTAGGTTCGACGCATGGGAGCAGCGATATTAGCGTACCTAGGTTCCTACGTATATTGTACATTTGGACTAACCACGTACAAGAACTTTGCTTGAAGTCATGTTGCAAAGAGGTTATGACTGCCTCATTGGTGCAGTGGCTAAGCTTGGACTGCTGCGCTAAAGGTTGCGGGTTCGATACCCGCATGGGGCAATTTGTATGTTTGTCCCGAGTCTGAGTGTTTGTGTATGTGATATTACATGTTTGTGAAACGCACCCACGACACAGGAGAAATTCCCAGAGTGGGGCGAAGTTAAAAAAAGACTGAGTTTTTTACTTTTTTTTATATCTATATCTGCAATTATATATTGGAACACAATTAGCCACCTATTCTACAAACCACCTCCTACCAGGTAATGCGACCTGCTAGTAGGTAGAAGGTATAGGTACCTACTACCAGGTCGTCAATTACCTAGGGTAGCACCTAGGTAGTTTCCAAAAGAGGTAGATACACTCAACCGTTTAGAAATACCTCAACAGTAACGAGCATACTTTTCATTTCAATCTCATTCCACCATAATCGCATTTGCATCAACCGCACCAGCGTTTACCGCAAAATGTGGTTGAAACATCACGACTAGACGCCGTATTAATGCTAGCAGAACAAGGCAATTGGAAACATAATTGTAGGTTTAAGTATGCATTTATTAATCGTAAAGTTTTATAGTAATTTCAATAAGATGTGGTATATTCTAATTAAAAACATTCGCGATAATATTTCATTCAATTAGTTTCTAGATCTATCTGAGAGAAACTCTAATAGTTGTGTAGGTACATTAGGTGGATTTGAAAAGTAGTCGTTGTAATGTATTGTTTCATAAATATGTATTATAATTATATAATAATATTAACGGCGTATAACTGTCCCACTGCAGGACAAAGGCCTCTTCTCGTATAGAGAAGGATTGAGCATGGATCACCACGCTAGCTCACTGCAGGTTGGCGATTTCAGATAAAGTATTTTGAGTATTTTAATTGTATTATAATTATAATGTTATTATACACAAATTAATGATCTTCAGATTCGTCTTATTCGAAGGATAAATGAGTATATCTAAAGAAATTCTATCAAAATAATGATGATTGAAACAACAGTAACCAAACTGTTCTACATTAATTGGCGGAGAATCTTACCGCCGCGATGCAGCATTTGACATAAATAATACAACGCCATCTATTGATATTTTATTGCAACAGTCCAACAGCAAGAAAACCTATTCCAGCTAAGCCATAAACACCACGGATGGATAGCTGTTAGCATTATTTAAAGATAAAGTAGCCATATTCGCTAATAGCCTATTAGTATCAAGGAAAGACTACACTTAGGTTCGTTCAATTTGATGAAAAAAACGAAATCATTCAATGAATTTCGTATGCCCCACGTAATTGGCGATTGTGGGCAAAAAGTGGTCGTGGCTATAGTGGGACGCGCACACCCGCCTAACCGGGTCATAAACACGCGACAAAAAAGTCGCTGCGACCAACATGTGTCTGCGTTGTGCGACAAAAACATGTAAAGCGAGTAAACCACCGCAGTGGCCGTTGAGCAGATCTGTGACTTGGCTTTGTGGTGAATTATTGTGTATACATAATATACACGAATACGCTCTGTTTTAAAAATCAGATGCTTAATTGCCTCACTTATGGGAGTAAATTAACACAAATGTAGTTCAGGTTATGGTCGATGTCTTAAAAATGCTTTACTTCAAAGAAAGTCCATGAGAGAGCTGGAACAAATCATCATCATCATCAGCCGGAAGACGTCTACTCTTGAACAAAGGTCTTTCTCATGGGGGGGCTGCCATCTCTTGGCAAGGGGCTTGGAGATCGCAGTGTTAATGGTATGTTACAGAAGACGCTGCTGCTCATTTTCCGTATTTCCCTTAGTTATTATGACACCCACGGGAGGAAAGGGGGTGGTCAATTCTAGGCCGTATACCAAACAGCAAACAATTTTTTGATAAAAACAATCCATGAGGCTCTCAGGTTTCGAACACGATTTTTTTTTGTATATTTTTATTGAGTTCCGTGGTCCCTCTTCAACGGGGATAGCGTCAATAGTACGACGGGAATAGACCATACATTTTTTTTTTAAATACCTTATATTTATGTACTCTTTAAACAATCCTGAACTGACCACGCACAAGTGTCCCACTGTTGGGCAAGGGCCTCCCCACTCTTTTGCCACATCTCCTACACTCTTTCCAAAACTGCCAACGTCCTTCCATAAGCAAGTCAAGTTTGTCCTTCAGTAGAATAAGACCGCAAGAAGTTCTCAAAACATTCAGAACTTTGACACAGTATCTTCCACGGCATTTGCAGTAAATATTAATTTCCCCAAACACCTAACCTATCATACTCCGGTACAATTTATTAAGTTACGTTGTCACCTCCATAAATACTATGACCTATGACTTGGCTATAAAACTTAGTGCGACAACTCAGTTGTTTAGGAGCTGCCTTGAATAATGTGAACACACCGTTATGTGGCATGGGAAGCCAAGAAATTGATTTATAGTTTTCTTCTGTGTGAATTCATGTTGATATAAAACATATATGTATGTTTTTAGTGTGAATACGACGGTTGAGATAAGTTATTTATTTCCAAAAAAATCACATTTAATTTTAATGTTTCCGTTTCGCGAATAACGCAAAGCTCTATCTTTAGAAAACTTTGATGACGCATTGGTTTCTGTGTGTGTGTGCTGGAGGTATCTTTGACCAAAGATGTATCAATTTCTGCACACAACGAATGTGTCTGATTTTCAAATATTGATTTACATGGCCATACGCCCATATTCAGAAAGTCTGGGTTATCATTCATGTCAGTAGACCACACCCACTATGCCACAATAAGTCCTAGTAGATAGGAGGCAATGTTTAAAGCTCTCTCTATACGTAAGTCTCTCTCTCTCAGTTTCTGAATAATGCAAATGAACTAAATCGAATTTAAAGTGGTCTAAATCACACTAATATTATAAAGGCAGAAGTTTGCGAGTGTTTGTATGTTTGTTACCTCTTCACGCTCAAACGGCTTGACCGATTTTAATGAAATTTCATAATATGTAGGTAGCTAAAACCCTGGATTAACACTAGGCTACTTTTTTTTCCCGAAAAAATGTAACGGGTAACACCGCGGGGCGCAGTTAGTCTGTGATATAAAAAAGCGTAACATGGAGCCTTTATTTGTTTTGCCCTGCAGTAGGGCAGTATAGTAGGATGAACTAGGCAGTCATGACTATGAATAATATAGGTATCTGCCTAAGAACTGAAAGACCTGCGCTAACATCAAACTGCGCACTGTATTTTCAGCTTTCAAGCCCGACATTCACACCGCCTTACACCAATATATGCCCCAAAGTGTCGTAATATAAACCGCGGTTAAAGTTCTCAATAAACCGCGCAACACAGTCGATAAAACAATGATAAATGCAGAAACATTATACACATGTTGTTGGTCGTTAATTGTAATTAATCTCAGACGGGAATATATTACAAATACTAACAATGCTTGCTTATTCTGTAGATAACAGTTGCTAAACATCCACGAATATGCGATTACATGGAATCGAATATTCTGTGTTTGCTCGGTGAAAAGGAAACTTGAGTGAAACTAGTGTTGCTAGAGAAGTAAATTAAACTAGAAAGCTATGTCGAATTAAAATCTAAATTAAGATGGGAATACCTCGTCTGAGGTATGCCTCGTTGGTCTAGTGGTTGCTAAGCGCGACTGCTGAGCACGAGGTCCTGGGTTCGAATCCCGGGTCGGGGTAAGTGTTACTGGGTTTTTCAATTAGATAATTCTCAGTAGCGGCACGGAGTCTGGATTTGTGCCCGCGTTGGTGGTAATAGGCTTGCCCCCTATTACATTGGGACCTAAAACATAACTGGCGAAATGTGGGTGTACTATTTTGCACCTCTGCCTACACCTTCGGGGAATACAGGCGTGATGTTATGTTATGTTTATGTTATGTGTGTACCTCGTCTGAAAGATCAAAGACGACCTGATTGGCGAAGTGGCTAAGAGATTGGACTGCTGCGCTAAGGGTTGTCGTTTCGATTCCCGCACGGGACAAAAATTGTGCGGTTGGCAGCTGTTTGACCCGAGTCTGGGTTTGTGTATGTGATATCAAGTCTGTAAAACGCACTCACGATACAGGAGATATTTCTAGTGTGAGGCGACGTTTAAAAAGAAATAAGCTCTAAAATAAACAAAACACTTAACCAGCAATACTTGTTTAAGTTTAGAAGGTTCGCGTCAAGGATTTGAAATATAATTTTGCAGTTTCTTTTTTCCAAATTCACCTAAGTATATAGTATAATATATATTATTAATACTAACCATAAATTAGGTATACAATTTTATATTGCACTCTTTATAGTTCATTGTGTATAGTATAATTACTTAAATTTATGCTGATAACCTGTGTGATTATCATTGTTATTATCAGCTGTAGGTAGGTACCTATCAGGATAATGCTCATGACTCTCATTGCATTTAAACTTGTTGAATTCTGGGCCTTTAGTGTTGAACTGGTACTGATGGCTCAGCTTTATGTTACTATGCAGTAAATTGTACTCAATCTGTTGCCTTCGAAACTAAGCCTCACCTATCTTCTATCTTTAACTTGCGTAGGTTGAAAAGCAGCTTAAATCACGTTGATCTCCTCCAATCCGACAAGTATAACTCGAAAAATTAATATCAGAATAGCATGGATTACGATATTACAATACAAAACTTCCGATCCGTTGTAAATTGATTTCATAATAGTAAATTAATCAGCGCATCTCACACCGAGAGCTCTCACAATCACCATCGATTATAATAAAACCGATTTCTTTAATCGATTCCGATTACCAACAAGAACGGCCGGCGCGCCCCGAACGTCGACCAATCGAATTAATAAATACGTCATCTAGTCGGCCATCTTCACGGTTCCAAATTCAAATTACGAAAATCGAACCGAAAAAACGTCGTTTTAACGGACTTTTTTGTTAAAAAAAACTCAAGGTGCGGACTTGGCACCACACCTGCCAGCGCTATTGTGTAGTTACTCACAAATTTATCGAAACAGGTGTATTTATAACTGAATTTATTCTAACTGATACCTATTGATCCTAATTAAAACGAAGATAAAAGAACAATTCCTATCAATTTAATGCAACAGGGGCACTGAGTTACGATTTTCTTGTCACAAAATATCCCCGTAACGAACGTCTCCGATGGTTCAACAGTAAATTACCATCGTATTTTGTTAACATAACTGTTATTAATGGTTAGCGGTTAATGTCAAATGTCTAACTAAACCCCTCACGGTTGACATTCATGGTTTTTATGGAGTTTTTGTTGTCAGAAGCTAATAATAATATCGTTATTGCCTATTACCGTATAATACCTTCTGGTCGTCCGATTACATTAAGGAATGACAGCCCCGCTATCTAAGTAACATTTCAAGCAATAAATGTTGAGTATCAAAATTTTAATCGTGTCAACTAGGTTTACGGTTATTGCGTACTTATATCCTACTAATATTATAAATGTGAAAGTTTGTGAGTATGGATGTATGGATGTGTGGATGTTTGTTACTCTTTCACGCATAAACGGCTGGACCGATTTAGTTGAAATTTGGTATGTAGATAGGTTATACCCTGGATTAACATATAGGCTACTTTTTATCCCGAAAAAATGTCGCGGGTAACACCGCGAGGCGCAGCTAGTAGTACATAATTCAATGATAGAACGGACAAATTTGCGACGGGCGTACACTTAGGAAATGAAATACAGGGTTTTATTGCTAGAACACAAATTAACACTGTGCTAATAAAGTTTGATAGCTGTTCGCAATGTATGGTGCGGTCATTAAAGTTTTAACACCCAGTTACAGGCACGTAGGAGAAGGTTAGACTGGAGTTAAGTGTCTATTACTGAGGTAACACATCGGCTTGGGCATTTTCTGAGCATACGGCCGGCTTCCAGAGCGTGCGGCTGAATATTTCGTTTTTGTATACTTAACCTTTGGGGTGTTATGATATCCTGGTACCGTCATCATAATTGGATGAGTATTTTTTTAATATCATCATCAGTTGGAAGATGTTCCACTGTTGAACAAAGGCCCCCCCTCAGTACCGTAAAACGGGGTGAATCGAAACTTAAGGGTGAATAGGAACAACATTTTGAAACTGATTTTAACATTAAATTATTACTTAGTGGTCAGAAAGGATTCTAGATTTGTCTATAATACAATTAAAAGTATAGGGTCGTTCATGGTAACAATCAATTATCTATACACTTTGCTATAAAATCAGTTTCAAAATATTGTTTCTATTCACCCTTAAGTTTCGATTCATCCCGTTTTACGGTACGCCACAATGAACCATTTTTAAGCGACCATTAATTGAAGTACTTACAACTTTCTTATATAGTAAAACGTCTTAAATATTCTCAGACTGTCATTTGGACGTTACAATAATTTGAATTGATGTTCGTTTCTTTGAACTCCATACCTATTTGACAAGGTTTCTGAACATGTTAAGCTACTTGTGATTCTGACTGTACCTAAAGATACAATTTTGAATATAAAAAATATACAACCTAATAGGAGTGCTAAGTAAAGGGTAATTTACTTACGTATTACTTCTGTCATTTGCCATTGCTTTAATTGGAAAAAAAATCTATCGTACCGATTCCACACAATTCCGAAATGTTTCCTTTTACACTAACCTAAAAATATGTGGTAAATTTTGAATAATTTCTAAGTGTATTTGTTAGGAGTGGTTAAAAAAAATACTTGAACATTTTTTTAATAATTTGAATAGCATATCTCTTCATTTTTAACAGCAATTTTAAGAACAGACTCAAATTCGGTTGGCATGACAACGGCTCATTTAAAACAGAAGTAACATTAAAAAGAAACCTGTTATTATAATACGTTATTGTCTGGTCCATCAGCGTTTTAAATTAATTAGTTGGAGCAAAATTTCAATTACGTAACATCAGAAACATGAGAGATATTATAGAAGTGTTTATAATTACAGAGCTAGTGACAGAACACACCCACGTTTCAACGGCAATGCTTTGATTGATAACACCTTTGTGAGCCTTGTCTGCAGGCACAAAGTGGACTCAGTAAAAAGAAAGAATATAAAAGATATAGAGACCGTATTCCTTTATCTTTTGGTTAAAACT
Organism: Abrostola triplasia; assembly: GCA_946251915.1. Lineage (NCBI taxonomy): Eukaryota > Metazoa > Arthropoda > Insecta > Lepidoptera > Noctuidae > Abrostola > Abrostola triplasia. The sequence continues at coordinate 9,774,444 of OX276433.1, forward strand.
ATCAATAGAAATTAAAATCTTTGTCCTTGTTGCTGTAGTGGGCTTTAGGCTATGGTGAATGCTTCTGACCAAATAGTTATAGTTACAAAATAGTAGTTGTGTCAAATCAAGCACTTGTGGTATGGTATATGGTGGAGTGGTATATCCGATGTACTGCGAAGTCAAAGGTCGCAAGTTCCCGGCACGCACCAATGTCTTTTCAAATTCATGTGCGTATTATAAATTAGTTATCAGCTGATAAACAGCGAAGGAAAACATCGTGAGGAACCGGTGCACCTGAGAGATTTTTCAACAGTGTGTAAAGCCATGTCAGAGGCAGAGGGTTTAAGCTCTGACACCAGGTTGGTTGAGACGAATGATAGACAATTGTCAACAAAACATATACAGCATCACCCATGTCCGTTTCCCTCCTAAGTATCGTCCGATCCAAAAAGGTGCTTTCATTGCCCGGGGCAATGTTGACACCAGCACTGCATACTTTTAGCCACATGCAATTTATTACGACGTGATGGCATGACAGCAAATAGATATAAATTCTAAGTGTAATTACGTGTTTGAAGCAAACACAAAATTTATAATTGATACGCAAAGGTTGGTTAGATTGAAATAAGTTTCTTGTAGACTTGATTAATTTGTCTTGTTTTATTATAGCTTTTAAATTTAATGTTATTAAAATCGACGTATTAAAATTTTTATTTACAAGGTTATTTACATACATACATACATAACATCACGCCTGTATTCCCCGAAGGGGTAGGCAGAGGTGCACATGTGGTACACCCACATTTCGCCAGTTATGTTTTAGGTCCCAATGTAATAGGGGGCGAGCCTATTGCGAGGTTATTTACACTTCTTAAAAATAAATATTTGGCCTGTTTTTCGGCCAAAGAATTAGCATTGCCATTCAACGTGGCAATGCCGCCAGCCTTTTGGGCACCCTACCAGTCGACAGCGATGAGGAGGAATACTTTGATGCATAATTTTTAGTTTAATTTTTTTATTTTGTATATATTTAATTTAATGTTTGAGTTACAATTCGAACTATGACGTCATTTCTTCTTATAAAAAGTCTAGACAGTTTAAGACATAACGCTGAATTGTCATTGTTTTTATCACGCTATTCCAAGAGGCAAGCAGAAGTATAGAATAGAATAGAATAAATTTATTTGTTTAAACATAGGTATATTAGCATATAAGTTTTATTTTATAAATACATAATAAATAAATAAATAATAAAATAAATATAAAAGCTCTTAATAAAAAAATAAAGTCTCACTATGTTTCGCCTCACTTGGCATACAAATATTTGCTTGAAACTATACGTGTGCTATTTCACACCTAAATGTATAGTTATAAAGTGATTTTCATATATAGGAGGTGAGTGTATCTCCATTTATCGTGGATAACACCTGAATAATAGATGCTTTACATAGATATATCATCCGCACAAGCACACACTAAATCAGCGGATCACACAAATATTATTGTCCCGTGCCGGAATCAAACCTTATCTCACCAGTTAAACAGCCACTGCAGCCTCGCCAGCTGTTCCAAACTGGTAACAAGAGAAAGCCTTACTAATAATGAACAATTAAAGATAATTGTATGGGTCTGGTTCTCATAACGAACGACCGGATGACAACTACGGTACATGAAGATGCTTTATTAATATTACTAATTATACGTTATGAGGGGCATAAAGAATTTATGTCAATAGCAAACATATTTGGTTATTATAAATGAATCCGGTATGAGATGGTGTAAGCTTCGAGCGGTAGCGAGTGAGGGTTGAGAGTGCACTGCGCATGCGTGACAACTTGGCCAGTGAAATTGAAATTAAGTCAGCTGTGCTATTTTGATACACAAACATCATCTCGAAAGTCATTTCGCATGGCCTCTTGCTATGCTCTAGTATCAAATCTCACCGCGGATTTAGATGTAAGTTCGTCAGTGATATCTTTAGAATTACACAGCAGGTGTATTTAAAAAAAAAAACAAAATTTTCTATTCTCAATTTTATAAAATTGGAAATAATTGGCATAGTAACGCTACGAATGATATAGTTAAAGAGCAATGGTGTATTTGTCGCTGATAATAATGGTGAATATAATGGTGAATAATTGGTCAAAATATGACATCTTGTACCTACAAGAGATTGAATGTAAATGAAATTACCTGAATATAACGCTATCGTGTTTCTAAGCAGCGTCAAAAAAAGGCCTCAAATTAATTCCATGCTCCAACACAGACCACACCGTGGTGAGAGACCCCAGCTATTAATATTTTCTATAAGCAAGCTACACGTCATTTGAAAAGGCGTGTGTTATGTTAATGCATCTTCTTAATTACTTCACTTTATACATCTAATGATCCTATTTATTATTGTTTAATATACGAATGCAGAACCACGATTTATAGTATTGTAAAGCCAGGTTGTTGAGTCTCAGCTGTGCACGAAAATTGTGTATTTCATTTATTTGTTGTAATTAACGAGCGACTTGTATCGTTACGGTATTCATAATAATTAACATTTGTTTATGAAGGGTTATGATCCTAGCTGAACTATAGATAATGGCCTATCATGGGAAAATACATATAGTTGAGTACCACGCATGATCAGGGTCAGATTTTAGTGAAATCATCAACAGCCGAAAGACGTCTACTGTTAAACCAAGGCCTTCCCCTTAGAACACCGCATTGAACGACAGCTTGCCAATTTCATCCAGTAATTGCAGCAGTACTTTGATCTTAGTAATATTATAGAAATAACTTGCAATATAAATATCTTTTAAATTGATTGAGGGAAACTTGAAAAATGATGGACACGAGCGGGACTCGAACCCGCGACAGTCGCCGTACCGTGGCGCTGCTCTGCGCGGGTTCGAGTCCCGCTCGTGTCCATCATTTTTCAAGTTTCCCTCAATCAATTTAAAATTTAAGCCTAGCATTGCAAAATGCATAAAAAATACAAAAAGTCATATAAATATCTATTGAGGACCCACGGTGAGCTTTCCCAGAAGCTGTAACATTTAATTTTAACACTGCAAACGTCAAATCAACAATACATCCAAGCAATTATGATCTACATTTCATTAGCAGCATAACATAAATTTACCGCAGTGCCCGTTAAAGCCCGGTCATTGTCGACAGTAACTGCTTATTGTTCGAAGTCGCCACTGGTTTGCTGAAAGCGAGAGGCGGGTTGGCTCTGTTTGTTTCTTTAAATATATAATTGTGAGTTTAATACAGCGCTAGGAAAGTTTAAGCAGGTGTTAATTTTGGCAATTCTCTGTAAAAGAACAAATTCATGCTCCTACCGTTTAATTGTGTTCATGAAATTAATATATAGGAGGAGTAGGAATATAAATTTAGTTTAGGAGAAACAAAGATCCGAACTGCTACAGAGTCTTCCAAAGAATGAAGTTCAAACAATTCCCAACAATTGGACCGAAGACAAGAATAGTCTTGTTTGTGCCGCAAAACCAACAAGTTATTACCACGATTTAAAATCACCGTGTACTCCCCATAACTGTAAAAGGCCATATCGACTCCATAATTTCATTTCTTCACTTGTTTTCGAGAAAAACAAAACATATAAGGCGTGAGAAGGTGATAATACTGTGATCAATTTTAATGAATTTAACAACTTGTACGATAAATAGCATTCCTTGGTCAGAATTACGATATCTTGAAGCTTTGAGCTGAGGAAGATCGGTCATGTAATATGTATTGTATAGTTGTTTTTACAAGTAAGACTTAAGACCACACAAACTAAGGTAAGGGGGGTTTTAGAATTGTACGTAGTTTTACAGAAAAATATTTTCTTAGTTGTTTTGTTTATGTTATTATATTAACTTTATAAATGGCTGAATGAATGTAATTATTATGATATAAAAGATTTTTTAAATGCTAGAATGTAATGTACCTACCAATTTATTAGTTAATTAAAATTTGCATGCAACTATTATATAGCTAAACATGTGGACATAGAATATTATTGTAACAACTTTATACCGTGTTTAATGCAAATAAATAATAATTATTATTATTATTGTTTTCATCTTCTTAGTAGAAAAAACTACGAGAGAGGATGTCCAGCTGGCTACAAGACGCACATTGGGTAGTAAGCTACACTACCATGCAAAAAAATATGATTCTTTTCATAATCCGATCATAGATGAGGCGGAAAGGGTTTTGCATGATTGTAGTAGCATGTTAGTATTCATGAGAATAAATGTGGTGAAAGAGGTATGCCTGATGCCAGTGCCGAGTTGATAGGAGATCCATGATCTTTACCTGCCTCTGTAGAGAAAAAGCTAGACATTTTCTATAGGTATGTATACCTATGTTGTCTGCAATTAACCACGACACGGTAATTATACAGCTTTTACTAACACTATAAAAGGGAGAAAACGACTCATTTTTGGATATTAAAACGCAAAAGTCATTAGGACATCCAATTGATGGGACATTAAAATTAGCCCTTAAAATTGTCGTTTACCTTTTTGCTCTCAAGAAAGGTGTTTGTTGTTCGCACATCTGCCAATAGGATATTACATAATATATTTAGATATAGGTTGTATTACTGGGAACTTCAAGTTCACTCGATGTTTTCTTAACTTATTGTTCCTTTCAAACTAATAGGAGTCGCGGCGGGGGGCTGAAACATTGCTAATGATCCTGTAAATTACATGAATACATGTATGTGAGCTAAAATATACGCGTTTCATTTCGCCGAAGACAGTAAGCGTATTGTTAATATGGGCTTAAATGTGCTGAAATATTCGCATCGCTCAAGGTAAAGGGTACCAAATTTTTTTATGGGCGAAAAGTTTAAAATTCCAAGTATCCAAGAATTGTCTGGAAGAGAAGCTGAAATCAAAATGAAATAGATTATATTGTGATTATGCTCTTTGCGTTAGGTAGGGCGTCGATGTCCGCAAAGTGGCTGATAGCGGTTGGAAGCGGAAGGCCGAAGATCGAACTCAGTGGCGTGCTGTAGGAGAGGCCTATGTCCAGCAGTGGACTGATAGGCTGATGATGATAATGCTCTTTGCTTGAGCTGGCAAACACGCTCAAAACGCAGCTGGCAGTCGCACACGCTTTAGTAAGGAAGGCACAAGTTTGTTTTTTTTTATTATACATTGATAATGTTAATAGATCTTAAGGAGTAAGCACTTGTAAATAATCGGTACCGTAAGAAGTAACATCGATATGTAGGTCCTAATCTGGTACAGTCAACAACAAAAGCAGCAAAGCATTTAAATGTTTACATACCATTGAAGAAAAATTGGTTAGGTCTTCAACATTCTCAGATCATTTGGATTGTTATATTTCCATGTTGTGACTTTTAGTTTTTTATTTGTTAAGCTAATTCAGCTGTTGACTGTACCAACCAAACTCAACGCAGCCTTATAAACACCACATAGCATGGCCAACATATCTTTATTTTATGAGAAGAAGCTTCACGATCCGATATAAATTACTACTCATAGAATCTCAGAACTGGTTCCCATAAACCAGCCCACACCAGTACATGGTATCGTGTGAAAACCATTTCCCCTGTGCTATTGAGCCGTATTTTCTATGGCTACTGTGACGCCGACATCGTATTCAATAACCTATATTGTCGGACGAAAGTAACTGTGTGCGAAGGTGGAACGCTCACTGAGGAGTTTGCTGTAGGTATTGGTAATGATTTGGTTTAGAAACTTTTTTTATTCCCATACCAAAAACGTAAAATAATATTGGACCTACATTAAGTTCATCGAGTCGTGAGTCTTAATTTCCTGGCAGCGAGAGGTGTACTCAATGTGGCGTTATAAGGGGGGAGGCCTTTGTTCAACAGTGGACGTCTTCCGGCTGATGATGATGATGATGGTGATGATGAGAGGTGTAATTATATCATAATTGATTTTAAACAAATATGACTGACTAAGGTTAAAGTTACAAGTAAGGTTTCAGGATTTCCCCCTATCTTATGCATGATTAAAAATGCTGGGGATCCAAATAAGAGGTAAACCGCTAGACGAATAAGAATGAGGAACGATAAACGTATAGATATGCTATATATATTGTTTCGACTATGTATTGGAAACTATGTTGGCATTTTTTTATTACTTGGGTATTATTGTCTTTTATATTGGCATACAAAAGTTAGATGAAATATTTTACAATATACTTAAGCTTATTTACACACACCTATGTTAATAAATAAATATAAACAAATTAATATAAATATATGTCAATCCCATATATTTTTCTGCTCGATTTCTATTCATTTAACATTTTAACACTGAATATTTGGACACAGGATTGAATCGAATATAGAATCCGCTGATCACGCATTTAGCCATTGCATCATCAGTTCATTTAATGTTTAATTAATCTTTTACCCACAGACAGTTACCTGCACTATGCGTTGCGTCTTTAGCGGAAGTTGCGCGTGCGTCGATTAATGCACATAGCTGTCACGGTAACAAATTGTGCGCCAAATGAATGCCGATTGAAACGACCGAAGGAGCGGATTACTTTTCACAATCTTAAGTAATTTGTTGATTGTGAAGTTGAGAGGGTGATAAAGTTTACATTTTACCCTATATCCCGCCTGTATTTCACAAAGAGGTAGGCAGAGCTGTGCTAAAGCTAAAGCACTCAACACATAAAAGATAGTTTAATTCTTATAAAATAAAATATTTACAATTTAACCGGCGGCGACTCTCTATGCCATTATGCATTAACTAATGTTCAATTTTCAGTCATGATTTATATACATATAGAATATCGAGTTATAGAGAATCTGAGTAACATCTCTGTTATTTTTTTGTCCACATCATTCAGTGTTATTGTAAGTATATGGCATATAATTATAAAACATTCACTTATGTTCTAGGCAATAATATTGTTGTACTTTAAAGAACTCATTTAAAACCTTAGTAATATTATCTATACATAGTTATTCTAAATCAAAGAATGACATAAAAACTAAAAATTTTCCGTCAAAATATTCCTCCTCATCGCTGTCGAGTGTTAGGGTGCCTAAAAGGCCGACTGCATTACCACTTACTATATTATATTTATCTTAAAATACATTCAAGAATGCCTTCAGAAAGAAATTTAATGCACTACCTAAGTTGCTAAGCTATAAAGTTACAACTACAGGCTAGAACCCACCTGAGTTACTATACGTCGCGTCTTGCGGAAGCTGCGCGCGCGCCGATTAATACACGTAGCTGTCGCCGTAACAAATTGCGCGCCAAATGAATGCCGATTGAAACCAACACAAGGCTTGCCATTGGAATGGGGGAAGCTGAACAATTTATTGTAAATCTTTGGTTTCGAATGAAGTTATTTCTATTACTGTTGCTTTAATATGTAACGGAGGAGTGCCAGTATCTAGGTTTTTTGTAAATCATCAACTTATTTCTACTTTAATAACTCTTTAACTAGATGTACACTGCTTTATCATGATCAGCCGGAAGACGTCCACTGTTGAACAAAGGCCCCCTTAGAACGCCACAATGAACGACAGCTTGCCAATTCCATCCACACACTGCTTAGATACCGATAATTTCTTAATTGAAGACTAGGACATTTTAACTAACCTAGATGTCAAAACGAATACCTCTAGCTAATTATGGTTTTACACGACTCGGAAAGGCTCGAAATTGAAATGGACCTGGTGCGGGGTTAGCGATTGAACTGCTGCACTGGCTGTGGGTTTGATTCCTGCTCAAGACAAAAAATGTGTGCAGATGATCAACCCAAGACTATGTGTTTGAGTGTTTGGGTATGTGATGTTCCAAGTTTGTAAAACGCACTTACGACACAGAAGAAGCAGTCCAAAAAGGAGTTTATTAACCTCCAGTTCAGACAACGTCTCTTCAATGTAAAACAAAGCAAAAACGTGTTAATCTTTTTGATTTAGTATCAAAAGGTAAATAGTATGTTAGTGTAGAGAAAATGCAATCGTTCATCCTAAATCTACCAGAACGTGTCGAAAAAACACACAACATAATGAAACAAATGATTAAACAAATAAAGAAAATTCTTTATCCCATAAAGACAGTACCAAGAAAAGAGATCCGTGAATCTATTTGTAAGACAGAATTGAATACAATCGACTCGTTAATTAGTGAAGTATTATGAACTCTGACTATGTTATCGAATTGTGAGCAAAACACTGAGTCATGACTGAGTCAAGTGTAGGGTGACTACGCGGGATAAATGCACAATAATTGCACATTAGGTACATTTTTTAACATCGTCGTTACTAATAAGTCCGAATTCGGTAAAACCAATCTATATCTGACATTTTTTTTTATTGATTCCATGTATTATTATAACTATTTACAACTTAAATCTAATACAGAATAAAAACAATATATACAAAAATAAAAAGTTAAAAAACATCAAAAAATTCATCCCCATCGAAGAAAATAAAATAAAAAAAAGTCTATATCTGTCTATACATATGAAAATTGCGGTTCTTTTTAGCTTTCCAAATCAACCGTGCAATTCTAAAGACATCACTGACAAACTCAATTCTAAATCCGCAGTGAGATTCGAACAAGGTGATGTGTGCGATGACGAGTGTCAAGATGAAGTTTGTCTTGCAGAATAGCATAGCAGATCAGTTGAGTTCCAATTTTAGATTGTGTAAAACATTTTTTTTTAAACTAAACTGCGATTTTATTTCCAGATATTAATTAATTAAAAACAAGATGATGATCATGAAGAGAACATTGGACTCAGCAGTTATCCAAATTTCTCTAATGTCTTTGACAGAATTTCGGTTACAATCGAATCGAATTCGGTTACAATTCGACGACCTGATTGTCGCAGTGGCTAGCCTATTGGACTGACTAAAGGTTACGGATTCGATTTCCGCACGGGTCAAAACTTTGTGCGACCCACAGATGTTTGTCCCGAGTCTTGGTGGTTGTGAAAAAAATAATATCTGCTAAGGCTAGGCAATCAAAAGCAGGTGGACTCTTTGAATAGAGATATGAGAAAGTGTGAGAGCATTGTCACACTCACAGTCGAAATAAGACTTCAAATCGACACGAAGGAAGGGACAGACAGCTTTACAATTCTCTGAGGCATAGCCCATGTTCATAGTACAGCAATTGCACAATCACAATCGAACATCTATTACCTCGACAAAAACTATTATCGCCGGAGATTGTATTTTTTCTAATTAAACCAACTTCCTCGTGAGAACGGAGTAGCGTGTCTATCTTTAAATGCTCTAACTGTACAGTGATTGTTAGTAATTGTATCTAGTAGGTGCAACTGTGGCAAATCTCTCTTGATTTTTCATTAATACTACATTTACTTTTTTACGTTGCCCCACAACAGGTATTTTGTCTAGACTAGTCTTAACGAGACAATGCTTCTCGGATTGCTTATAAAAATTGTCAATGTTTAATCGGTCGTTGGTATTTCAAAGAATAGATAGGTATGTCAATATTACAGGAAAAACTAAACCTACTAAAAGAGATGTAAAAGAGATTTTATTATCTTTTTTTAAGTAAGATAGATAGTATACCTGGGTCAATATCTTCGATTTATGTTAATATTTCTATACAATTAACCCGGTGCTGGCCCAAAAAATGGCAATATGTTCGCCATCACACGAGATTCATGAGTTGCAAAGTTTGACTGTATTATCCTGATAAAGATGAAAACACAATACCTACAGAAGTAATATTTATAAGTGCATTATTTATTGACTGTATCTTATTATATTTAGATATCCACAGCTTGCAAGAATACGAAGAGTATTTTTTAAGGAAAAAGGTATTGTCACTCACTTTTTCCTCAAGAAATGACTCTTCTTGTGGTAAAAACAGATGACATAAGCGTCTTAGAGGGAAAACGATCGCGGTTTTGATAAGCAAACATGGGTTTATTTGAGGCCTATTCGCGAAGGAATTTAAAGTGTTAATCAAAATCAATTTGCCATCGTTTAATATTCAACTATATTAGTAGGCACATAGTTATTTATATAGTATGTGACTTGTGCCAACTTAATTTTTTTTTTAACTGGGATGAAATATCTACGTTCTTTTACACTGGTTTTTACCTCTTGCATACACTTTTTTTACTCGTTCTTAATCCGACTTTTGGCTACTGCTAACAAAAGGCTTGTATACTGATTATCCAAATTATAAGATTTTAATTTAAAATCCAAAATGAGATTTAAATTTTTGACATAACAGAATTCAAATTTTTACAGTTGCCATAATCTTAGATTAACTAAACAAACAAGAACATAAACCTGGTTTAAGCACGATTCGATCTCTTCGTTTTCAATGAGTCAATGTTGTATCCAGTGTTTTGTAAATTTAAGGCCCCAATTACTAAGTTCATAATTATCAGTTCGCGCATAATCAAAAGTATCCTTTCACAGCAGTACTGTCACCCTATCCTTGCTGCAAGGTCGACCTTGTGTAAGTTTGTGACCTTGTTCGATAGCGGCCGGGTCGCGGTGACCTCACGCCCCTTTGACCCGACGTGATCCCGTTCTAATTGTGAGCTAGTTGCAGTTTTGACTCGTTAGTTTGCTTTTAGTTTGTATATTGTTTTGTATGGAAGTTAGCTGACGGAGAAATAGTATACGAAACATCAATTTCTTCTTTATCCAGTACTAGCTGCGCCCCGCGGTGTTACCCGCTAAATTTTTTCGAGATAAAAAGTAGCCAATGTGTTAGTCCAGGGTGTTAGCTACCTCCATATGAAATTTCGCCGTTTTAGCTTGAAGAGGTAATAAACACACTCACAAACTTTCGCCTTTATTATATTAGTGTGTACAGAAACTTCAAAACTATCCCATTTACAAGTCTTTACTTAAACAATGAAAATCCGACACCATAGAACACAAACATGTATATAAGTCTACGTGCAAACAACTCCACGAGCATCCACGAGTTCAGATCATTGGCATCTAATCCTAAACTCACTTAAACATATTCGTATTCAACAAACAGCCGAATCTTCTAACACAGAAATCTCGAGGCAGCCGCCAATTAATGAATTATTATTCGTAGCACTTTCCAGTGTCACCGAAGAATCCACAGTAGGCAGGCGATATAAAAATAGTTTTAACATTCAACGGCTAGCCGGCCCGGGCATACGAATTGCTAGTTAAAGCAACTTATTTTACAGAACAGTTAACGGCGGGCTATTCTGCGTTTTGACGCACAGCCACCAAATTTGGGCAACAAAGTTGGTGTTCAAGTGGCAATTCGATTTATATTTGGTGACGGTTATAGGTTTTTGTGTGATTTTATAGTCGTAATACGCTGCGTCTATTGCCTGCAGTTATGTGAAAATTTATGGTGGTAGATGCGTTAGCTTTGGTAGAACTTTGGAGACGTCATTTCGACTAATGATAAATGAAAGAATTGAAGAACGATTAGCTATGAAAGCAGATTTGGATGTAATGCTATGATTGGAATTCATTCAAAATCTGTGTTTCCACTTTCAATTTTGCTGCTTTATGATTAGTTTAAAATCAATAAAAGTATAATATACTAGCTGAGAATATTAATGGACTAAAACTGACAAATAACGCTATTTAAATTGTATGTAATTCATATCAGCCAGATGAATCTTTGCTCTCTAACCTAACCAACCGTGTGTCCACAAAGAAAGCTTATACAAGCGTGTTGGCATAAGCAGGCCGATTTGAAACCGTTGAACAGCGCCGCTTTTAAACTGTATGGAGTGTATGGCAGGCCGTACACATCAGCTTAGTATGTAAGTGTCGTATTGATTACTTTGTATGGTCTTTGACGTTAGCGCTAAGATTTCCAGATCTAAAAACAAGATAAAGTAGGAATTATTAATTTAATTGTACCTCTATAAGATTGTTTGTTAAATACTTTGAACATGTACAAAAAATCTTGTCTTCATTCAGTTTTGAAGATAAAATGGCAATGGAACTGGTAGAGCTTCCTGTCTTTGGTTAGAAATACCGAAGAAACAAAAAGCCAAGCCAGTCAAAACCAAGTTCACATTAGTCGTACGTAGACGGTCGTAAATGTAAACCGTTAAACAATTGCGAAGGGTTTTAATGGCTTAAAACATGCATGTATAGATAGAAGAGCGTCTGTACTAAAGCTTGCAGCTTACAACTTGTGCAAAGATAAGACTGATCCATATATACTCGTAGAGAGCTTTATTATATTTAAAATATATAGGAGACAGAAAATGAAAGACACTTCACCACAAAACACTAATGAGGTAACACCACAAAAATATTAACAGATATATACAAGAGATGGTTATGGTAATGCTAGGGTTTACGAACAACTGAAGTGAAGATGGGTGAACAATTCGAAGGATATGACGTGTCATAGTTAAAGGGACAAATAAGAGAAAATTACACAATGTTTTGACTCCAAATAACTCAGCAGTGGGATGTGGTTTTAATGTACTTTACTCAAAAAATGTAACAGAAAATGTAGAAACTAGTAGTATATAAGTATCAGTAACGAACAAAGATGAGCAAATATTAGTAGGATATGCGTCTTACTCCAAAAGTTCATCTATCATGGTATTTATTAATAAAAATGTAAGTAGTACTAGTCATTGCGCCTTCTTTTGCTTCAATCTCTCTCTCTAGCAATCTTTTCCAAAATACTGATAGAAAATATAATCCGTTTCGTCTCCTTTGTCCATGTCTGTCATAGCTGGTTAAAAACTCTAGGTCTTCCACACTCAGTAAATGCCGAATTGGTAGCCTTTTCGGTGAAAGTATGCTGACAGCACTTTTTAATTTTTGTATATTTTAGTTTTTTATGTATTTTTTGTTTATTGTTAGCTATTTTATTTAAATTTGTATCTTGTGTGTTGTTACTGTCCTTATTGATTCAATGTTTTTTCTATCCTATTCTTCTTCTATTATATAGACTTTGTAATAGAATATTCATTGGTAAAACACCGCCAAAGGTGTGACTTGCGACACCTCATCACGCGCCACTTTCCTAATGCCAGATATCGAACATTATTGGCCGGTTTTGATGTTAAGATGCTAAATGGTCTATAAAATAGAAACTTTACAACGTTATCCATCGATCCCACTTGCTTTGTGCACGTCTATCTTCAGGCTTGAGTTTAACGGGGTTTTTACTGATGTTGATGTGCTAAATATTGCCACACTTTAAGAGCTTTTATAGCTTTAACTTGATAGTGAACCCTGAACCTTACATATAAATGATACTTAACTGTTAAGCAAAGATCGCCTATTAGAAATTAAAAGCCTAAGCCCCCATGTTGGACACTAGGATTTGCTTTAACATTTTGAAGAATGTAACTGAGAATTACCAAGATTAAAATACATTTTGCCCGACTCCAATATGTTCATGATTTAGTTCCCAAAAATCAAATAAAATGTTGCACGTTGAGAGACTGTGGGAGGCTTAAGTAGTTAAAAATTTGAAACCAAGCAAAGTTGTAGCGATTAAAATACTATTTTCGATGTGACTAAAGTTTTATAATCCGAAGGACCATTAATGTTAAATAGATAAAACATCAAAAAACTTAAAACGTGTTCCAAAAAGATGAACTATTAAATGACTCACTTTTAAAACTTCCAAATAATTAACATTTCTCTAATACTAATAAACCAACATTTAACGGCAATTAAATTCTGAATCAAAAACACACAGATTAAAATTCATCAAATCACCAATTAGAAAACCAAAAAAGGTTTGAACAACAGTAACTGGTGTTCCCCGTATAGGCAGCGTCTAATTAGTGATGACAAAAATTAAAAAAGCGTCGGACATAGTTTTGCTAATCGTTTCTGTTTCAGCCAAGCCAAAAAAGTCCTTATTGTGACACTCGTAAAGGCCTAAATAGCGTCAAAAATTCCTGGCGTAGTAAAGCTGTTGATGATCGCCGTACCTTGCGCGTAGGCATGTGAGAGCTATCAAAGTGTGACCCCTATGTACCGTTAGATGTTCGATCTCACTTTATAGTAAAACCGACGTAATCATTGAATTTATAAATAATTCATTTAGATCTTCTTAGATATCGTGCGTCGTTTAGATAAAAATTATATCTTGCTGCATAAACTCTGTTATTGCTAAGAAACTCGCCACATATTAATGTATTTAGTATCAGATGTGTGAACCAATAAAACCTACACAGGTGTTGAACGCTGGCATCGTTAACAACCTGACATATTGTGAAATGGTCTGTAGTTCGATAAAATAGTGGTTTGGACTTGAACAGTTTTTATGTCGTTCCCATTTCTTTGGTGGTGTTTAACTGTTGTAGAGACGAAGTATGAAGAAAAAACCAACTATCATCGATAGGACAAAAACCAAAAAAATCTCACCAAACCAAGATTTTCTCCTGTGTCGTGGGTGCGTTTCACAAACATGGAATATCACATACACTAACCTCCAGACGCGCGACTTTCGCCGTACCGTGGCGCGAAAGTCGCGGGTTCAACATTTTTCAAGTTTCCTTTATCAATTTAGATTTAAGCCTAGCATGGCAGCATGCAAATAGATACAAAAAGTCATATAACTTATAGCATATCAAATCTCCACACAGTTCACACAAGATCATACATTGTTCAACTCAAGAGTATTACTATTGTTTTCCTTATAAGTATATCTTCAATACTCCCGAATTGATCTGCACAGTCGCCAGTGTCTTAGTACTTATATTCAAATTATAATTTCATATTCAAATCATTAAGTATTTCATATACACACATTCGCGTCATCGCGCCATACTATTTCTGCGCAAGTAGATGTACCATGATGCACTTGGAAGTTAGGATAAATGTTGCACACAGGTCACATAAATATTATGTAGTACACACTTGAGAGATTTTTTAATAGTGTTAAAGCCATGTTAGAGGCCGAAAGCAGGCGGTTTAAACTCTGACACCAGGTTGTTCATTAATCATACAATAAGAAGAAAAATGTAGGTAGTAAGTACTAATAGTTGATTGGCGCAGTTCGATTTCTGCACGGGACAACTATTTGTGTGATCCGCAGATGTTTGTCTTAAGTCTGGGTGTTCGACTGTTAGTGTCTGATATTATATGTTTGTCATACGCACCCACGATACAGAAGAAATTCCTAGTTTGGATGCGATATTAAAAAAAAAACAATAATAATATCTGCGATGAAAGTGGCAGTAGGCTATTTCGAAAAAAACTATAAATATTAAGTAAGTATTTTATTTTATTTGTTTAAGTTGTATACAGTTCTTTCAGTAGTGTTAATGTAGGAATAAAATAGTTCAGTTGAAGTAACTTATATTACATTAAATACTTGTTCTTTATTTATTTTCAAAATCAAAATAATCTCATTCGAAAAAATCGTGACACTTAAATACAATTAAAATATAGTATGGTTATCAATAACCATCAATATAGGTACTTACTCTATCAAATTATCATCATCACCAGCCGGAAGACGTCCACTGTTGAACAAGGGCCTCCTATTTAATCGAATGCGTCAAATTCCTTTGCAAAAGTAAACCTCTGTCCTAACTTTAATCCCTGTCATACTAATCCTATCTTTTTTTCTCTAATTCTTCTTAAGTGGAATTATATCCACTTAACATTATTTTGAAGTTAGGACGTCTCCCAAAACATGACACCACATAGTTAATCTACAGGTATGAGGGGAAAGCATACAAAGTAAGTCTGACGTTAGAATATCAAACGATTCTAATAGATTATCTTTTTTTTTCAATATTTATAGTCTATTGTAGTCTCAATGGACGGCCTATCATTTCGGCCACTGCCTACGCGCATAGAATTCTGAATCGTCATTCTAAAGTACGTTGAACTCCCATGACAAATACAAAGTTAACTTAACACCTGTGAATTAAACTTGTTTCTTTAATACAGAAGTAATAGGGTTTAAAATCGTGTAGCTTAATATTTTTGTGGTAGATAAAATTTGTTGGTTCAAATCTTGACCAAGACAAAATCTGTGTTGGAACCGACATACCTTTCGTAGGTGTGAAGGGTGTAGGTACCTACTATGTTTTTTAAAATTACAGAACTGAAACATAACATAACATCACGCCTGAATTCCCCGAAGGGGTAGGCAGAGGTGCACATACAGTACACCCTCTTCTCGCCAGTTATTACTATTGCCATCAACCGGTCACAAATCCAGACTCTGTGCTGCTACTAAGAATTACATAATGAAAAAACCTAATAACACTTGCCTGACCCGGGATTCGAACCCAGGGCCTCGTGCTCAGCAGTCGCGCTTAGGAACCACTAGACCAACGAGGCAGTCAAGGGAGGTAGAACTGAAACACTGGGGGTTTATTTTAATTTCGCCTGCAACTTTGATATACTGCTTGTTACTCTAGTGTTTGTTAAGACCCATTTGGTCTCTGACTGTTTAGTCAGGAGAGTAGGTCTAACCGCCGCACTCAGAGACATTTAATGATTACTTAAACCATCACTAAGTAAAGGTTTTCTTCCTGAAATCTTTACTTACGTCTCAGTAATAACGACTTTGAACTCGACGGTAAATTACAACTCCTCTTACTCGTGATTTATGTTATTGTTCTTTTTTTATTAGTCTTCTTCGCGAGGTATTTGTCTCAAAAAAAGGTGTGCTGGTGATGAGTTAGGTCAGTCAACAGGATGATAGCAACGTTGACCGTCCAGCCTCCAATATGCGACAGACGTTCTCACCCGTGTGGTAGAGTGGAGGAGATGTCACTGGAGGCTACCTACTTACACCCCCTTATAAGGACAATGTGGTGTAGCCTGGTCCATCATCTCCGCTATCATCTCGATCACTGTCAAAGCTTTAAACACTGACTATTTCTTCGTGACAATTTTACTCGTACCGGCACTACGAAGAACGTATTTTAAACTACGCAAACACATAACCACTCATATAAATAACCGGTCCAACAGCGGTATATACATATATAATTATGTTATGTAAATAGCTAGTAGGTATATACGTATATACGCTTCGTATATCCAACCGGTTTATTATTTTCATAATTTAAAATAATTTTTGATGGGGGCTGCGGCTCTATATTCTAATAGATATAATATTATAACTTAATTTTGAATAGAAACTTTATTAGAGCAATTTATCCTATAAAGCCTTAATAATAATGCTGTAGATCAAACCCGCAACCCTTACAATATTGATTCGATTTATTAGCTGCAGCGCTAACATGCATCAGCAAGAGGATTATAAATATTTTTCCTGATACAACAATTTAATCACTTCAATTTTGTATTGTAGAAAATTATCTATAGATAAAATATTTGCATGACATTAAAAAATAATAAGATGTGTTGATATATGCTGTATTTAAATATAACAGACTCTATAATACCATATGTTAAGCCAATAAATTTAAAATTTGTTGGTTATGAGCAGCGACACGGTAGCTCAATTGAAGAACGTTGCGCCGCGGATCGGCAAATATCGCCGGTCCAAACGTCCTTCATAATTTGAACTTAAAAGTTGTGTGTGAGTGTGTCAAATTCTCGAAGATTAGAATCTTCTTAAATTTTTCTCTCACTATCAAAACACGAATATACCTCAAAATCGTTGCAACCAAGCTACTATACATAAATGTAGAATGATTCACAAAATGATACAATTTAATAAAACGTTAATTAAACGAACACAACAGATTGCACCGGATAGGGCTGCAACGATGTCTCTGTAATAAGTGGGTAGGCAGCAGTGATGGAGGTAAACAATAATTTTGTTAATAGCATCACCCAAGACAATGGTGTTTGTAGCGATAGAGTGACTATGATCAACGATTGGGTAGAAACAACTTAAAAAAAACGTCACTTCATAATGGGAATTTCTCCTATATCGTGGGTGCATTCCACCAACATGAAATTTCACATACACATACATCGAGACTCGGGACAACAGCCTGCGGTACTCACAATGTTTTGTCCCGTGCGGGAACCAAACTCGTAACCCTTGGCGCATCAGTCCAATCGCTCAACCACTGCGCCAATGATCGTCTAAATAGTGAATGCCTTATTAAATTGATGTAAAAGCTGCCGTACAGTTTCGGGACTAGAATAGACCACTCCCTTACCTCCCATGGGTGTCCTAAGGAATATTTCTGGGGGGATGGGCAGTAGCGTTTCTCTGTGTAGGTATTGTTCACCATAGTGTTGTGGCCAACCCGCCCCCCTGGACAAAACCCCTATAAAGAATAGCAAAGAAAACGAACCCTACTTTATAGTGAAATTGTAGGAGTTCTGTACAGTCACATCTGCCTACCCCTTCGAGTACATGGCGTCATGGTATGTTATTTTTTATGTATTGTATTGTATTTCAATAAATGACATTGTATCTTTTAGCGGTAAATATAAATATTTATGCGTCAGTCAGAAGTACAAGACTGACGAATCAAAAATACCATAAAACATGAAATCATGGCCACCATACGAAAGCACTAGCTTTTTGTATGACAATGCGCGCAGTGACCGCCCACGACACATCCGGTATTTTGTTACCGTTCCATTCCCGGGAATCGAACCACCACCGGACAATAACTCATAATATTACGCGGAAAAAACAACGCGCTTGTAGTGGAATATGGGCATTTTTTGCGTAAAGCACTAATTTATAGTCAATTTCTCAGAAATGTATGGATTTGTTATTCCGTCTGAGTTTCCCAAAGGAAGAGGTGGCCTGTTGCTAGGCGCTACCATCTTATAAAACCTAACCTAACCTGTAAGTCCAAACTCGAAGGCTCTTAGATAGTAATGAGAAGAGAGTTCAATGAGAAAAAGGTGAAATTGTTTTTTTAGGTTAAAGAATTTAAGATAATGACTATGGTCCAATAATATATTACATTATTCTCAAGTTAGCCTACCTTATAGCCTAACTACTTCATTTTAAATTTTGTTTTTTTTTTAACTACCTATGTTTTTGTATTAGTTGTGTCTTCCTGTAAATAATATAACCATGTACTCTATACGAGAAATGTTCAAGGGTTGCATTTTAAAATACTCTCCATACTACCAACAACAATTATCATACCCAGTTGTCACGGTTCACCATGATAGTCAACACCATCCTGGCACAGTGGCAGTGCAAGCGATTGGACTGCTGCGCGTACGTAGCGGGTTCTATTCCCAAGCAGGACGCAAATGAGTGTCATCCGCATGTTTGTCCCGTATGTGATACACGTTTAAAATAAACCTTTTGACAATCAATTTTAGTAAAGTAACATTGTCACGATATAAGAAGAAAAAATATACAAAAAATATATTTTTTTACAAAAATCCAAGTTTTTATAATTACACAGTGCGTAAGTACGATCAAAAACGAACAAAGAGTGATTATGCATTTACGTAGGTAGTTGTTAGGAGATAAAATCATCGCTCCTGTGCGTTTATTTAATTATAGGGCGCGCGGTGTGATTAGTAGCGGATTACTGATGTAAAATACGCAGAGAAATAAAAACATTAAGATTTGGCAAGGGTGCGTATAGTACCGACCTACACCCGTTTCGCCAGTTATGATAAAGGTCCCAATAGGGGCGAGCGAATTGCCATCAATTGGGCATACAATCATACCTCGTACTGCTACTGAGAATTACCTAATGCAAAAACCCAGTAACACTTTGGCCTACCCAGAATCCGAACTTAGGACCTCATGCTCAGCAGTCCGTTTTACTACCAACTAGCCAGTCATCATACATTACAGTTAAAGGTTCAATAAGGCCATTGATCTTAAACCAATTAATTCAATTGATAAAGTTGCTTTGTGACCAGCTGTTCATTCAAAACCTGTCCGTTATTCCTGTATTTAAAATCATACCCGGCTCACTGTCTCATTAAACAGGTGCTTAATAAAACCATGGATCAGAGCATGTCTCAGTTATAAACAGCTGATGAGAGATATCTGGAGTCATATAACAGTTACAGGCCAATCTACTCGTAAAATATATCTTTTTTGAAGACCTGATGTCCAATTACATTTTGACTGATTGCTGATCGAAAAGGCTGGAACACTGGCTCGTTTAAAGGGGCATGTGGAGAACATATTTTTGTTAAATGTAGCTATTAAAGTGGCTTGTAATACATGAGGTACTACGGCGAAAATAGCATGTTGTCAATTATTTTAGTTGTAGTGTAGTTGTACGAGAGTAAAAATGTCTCTGATCGAAATTAAAATGCAAGAATTGTTTGACGTGGGTTCTTTTATTTAGGCTCTTGCACTCAGCTTATAACTAGGTCTACTTACTCGTATATTAAGGCTAAATGGTATAACATAGTAACCAGTTTAATGTTGAAATAATGCATTGTCATCAGCCTTCCATAAACTATATATATCTCTCTCTCTCTGACCCAGCGAACTTCGTACCGTCTTCTTACCATTTAAACCTTCCCTGGACTTCAACAAATATTTCAAGACCAAAATTAGCCAAATCGGTCCAGCCGTTCTCAAGTGTGACCAAGGGAGACAGGGATTAATTTTTATTTACTAGCCATAGATTTTAAAGACCAAGTAGGTACTAGCTGATCCGACAGACATTGTCCTTATTTTTAAACGTAGGAAATCCTCATAGAAACCCGCGCCTTAACTATGAATTAAATTATAATATTCTACTGTCAAACTGTCTAAAGTCAAACGCCATGAGGTTACATGAGAAAAAATTAAATTGTCAAAAGCATTAACGTTACATTAGAAAACTGAATAGTCGTTAAGTTATCTTAAATACTTTGATACATAATTTTTAGTTTAAATTTTTTATTTTTGTATATATTTATTTTTAAGAATTGTAAATAACCTTGTATCTTAAATTAACTTCCAGTTCCAAAGAATTCCAGCGCCAGTCCCATCAAGTAGAATAAAGCTATAGTTCTTTTTAGATGCGTAGAAAATAGAAAAATCGCTCTCATTAGCACCCCACAGCGTTTACCAACAAACCTCGTTACAATAACTTTATCTGGTGCTCCCTGGACGGTGACCGTAACCATTTCGTAACACTACACCGTTACCAGTGTACTCATTAGCCCTGTACTAAAAAGGGGAGTGGCCATGTTTGAAGTCTTTGTCTGTGTTTCGAAATCGATGTCACGCCTTCAATTGTACCTGGTTTTTTTTGCTTTGTTTGCTAGGTACTACCAGTGATAGGGATATTTTTAGAGCCAAAAATACCTGAATTTTAATCTTTGGACTACTTTGATGGTGCTTCAAACTAGTGTTTGTAGCTGTTGGGTTTGGTAAACCAAGTAAGTTTTATGTCCGATCTTTGAACTGCTATGCTATTCTGATCTTTCATCATATCGCACGTAACTTTACTATGCGCTAGTGTCACCTCACCGCGGATTTAGAAGTGAGTTCGTAATTGATGTATTTGGAATAGCTAGAAATTTCCGTCTGAGACATGATTTAAAAATCTCAATTAAGGCAGTTGTGCTTTTCTGAAGGAAATTCCTAGTAGCACCTTGGGTTTGAACCATCTTTTGTATATGGCAACAGACTAGTCCCACATATCTTGGAGCAAATTCTCAAAGTAGAAGCAACAATAACATAAGTTGATATCATTATCTATTTTGTAATGAACTAGAGATGCTCTCACGCAATCCAAGCTCCCTCCACTGTGCATAATACCACATAAAATAACACATAAATCTTTTTAAAAAGTGAAAAAATATTATAACTTACTCTACATACATATATTTTGTTATTTTTATAACAAATTTAATCTAAGTAAACCGTACACATTTAGTGGTATAATCTTAATTAGTTTTCTCAACGTTTTCTAAAGCATTGTGTAGAGTGCTCTGATTATGATAATATGTTTGTGGATTCATTAATCAACCTTTTTTTCCTCTAATTGTTCTTCTAAATTAAATTCGTCAGGTATTTTGTTTGAAGCAATGATACCTCGTGCTACATTTAAAATTTCCATACCATTATTTTTTATATACCATTCGTTTTCCATGAGGTAAAGTTTAGTTTTATATTTCAAACAAAAATGATATTTTGATTTTCAATATTTGTGTGACAGGAAAACGTATTATTTTAAATAATATTATCCGTACATTTGATAGGGAAAGGCCCACATTCAAGCTCCTTATAGGAACTGATAATGATAATCCCACGTGTTTACCATCCAAATTCTGATTCATCCAACAACAATCAGGGTACATCCCGTGCCCATTATCAACGGGGAAGTTCCCGCTCGCGGCTAAACTAGCACTTAGACTTTTTGTTAACAATTTTGCATAAACCATACATGAATTAGATCACAGAATATCATATTTGTTATTGACGGCTCGTTGGCTTAGCAAATAATAGACTGGATACGCCATTACTTTACTTTTAATTTAAGCATCGTTAATGATGGATACTAATTGGGCCTTCTCTGATCTTGAGATAAGATAATGAACTGTTTCTTTCTGTATTTGTATTATGCTGCTATAAATTGTTTAATGGAGTGTCCGATGATGGGTTTGTATAATTAACGGTTAAAGAACTTTCGAGAACACTTAGTTCCTACGTATTTTGTTTGGAGTGGTTTCGGAAAGACGTGGTGTGACTGAGAAGTAAGAACTTACATTTCCAGTCCCTAAAGGTTTTGATGTCTTAAGAATAGAACAAAGAACGACTAGCTGTTACTAAAATTTTCTAAAGCAACAAGGATTTTAATGAAATTTCATATGGAGGTAGCTGACACCCTGGAGTAACACATAGGCTACTTTTTATCCCGAAATAACTATAAAAAAAGCAGAAAAATCAAGCTGAAATGTTCTCGTAAAGGTTTAAAATATCAGAAATGTATTAAGATTATTGAAGCTATGTTCGAAATCTTGGTGAGGGTCAATCATGTAACCTACGAATGATTGACAATCAATCAAAGTTCTATTTCGGTCGGCAGTCAGTACGGATAACTATAATACGTATAGACAAAAACATTACGCATCTTTTTCGTCGTATTAAAAAATACTCAATTAAATTACTAGTCATTTCAATTTCATAACATGTAATCAGAAATAGTTATTACACCTTTGTATGTCCCTATTTGATAATTAAGTGTTCTGGTGTTCATGTCTGGTGTATTATAATGGATATAATATCTAGGTACTGCCCCCATACCATGAACTCTGCAAGCAGAATAATATGCGTTATGGGAGCAAGATGCAACTCTACTCTGAAGCTCTTTTTTTTTTTAAAAAAAACGTCGCCCCACACTAGGAATTTCTCCTGTATCGTGGGTGCGTTTCACAAACATGAAATATCACAAACACAAACACCCAGACTCGGGACAAACATCTGTGGTTCGCACAAAGTTTTGCCCCGTGCGGGAATCGAACCCGCAACCCTTAGCGCAGCAGTCCAATCGCTTAGCCACTGCTCTAATCAGGTCGTCAGATCGCTCTACTCTCTACATAGCGACGTCTTACTTTCACAGCAAAAAAAAACCTGTTTAAAAGATAATGGTAAGGGGGCTGAATGGTAATAGTTTCACAAAAGCTAATATTTCTATTTTACTATAATAACTTTCGTGAGTGTTATCCATATTATTTACTATATATTCCGATATTTCTATTGTAGAACATTATTCTTATAACAAAATTAACAAAGAAGCATAATTATTCGTGTCGATAATCGACAAATGTATCTATATAACATCTAGCCTATCTACACAAAGATATTGGTTTCAATATAATAATATAAAGTACCTTATAACACCTACTACCAAAATCTGCAATTTACCATGTGATGTTCTAGATGACGGATTTTAATGAAATTTCATATGGAGGTAGCTGACACCCTGGATTGACACATAGGCTACTTTTTATCCAGAAAAAATGTAGCAGGTAACACCGCGGGGCGCAGCTAGTTAGATAATAATACTAAAAGCAATGTTATAATGTAATAAACCTTGATGCTTAAAAACAGTTGTGTTTTGACCTATTATAAATACTGGAGAGAAAAAAATATGCTTAAATGAATACTGAAGCTATTTCTCTAAATAACTAGAAAGTCGGTATTTGAGGTACCTCCTTATCTTCCGTAATAAACATAAAAAAACTATACAAGCAAATCACTGTAAGTCCATTTTCCCTCGTTCCATTTGAATGTGAAGCTAGGCGCCATACCTCCGGCAATTAAAATTGTACTAGACCGTAAATCCCCCATTCCAATAGACCAAATCGTTACAATTGATGGACTATTCAAACAATATTTTTATTAGTACTGCACCTACGATATACTATTTATGATTAAACATCATCAATCATAGTCATCATTATTATCAAGCTATGTCTAATATATGCCCTGGATAAGCCTTATTCTTATGGCAAGCGACTCATTGTGGCGTTCTAGAAGAGCTTTGTTCAACAGTGGACGTCTTCCGGCTAATGATGATGATGATAAGCCTTATTCTGTGTTATATTGAAGTATTTGGAGTGTTCCATGAATTGCTATTCTTTGTTTTGATATAGACAAGTGTCACACTAATATAAATGCGAACGTTCGTGAGTGTGTTTGCATGTTTGTTACCTCTTCACGCTCAAACGGCTGGACCGATTTTGCTAAAATTGGGATTAACACATAGGCTACTTTTTATCCCAATTAATTAAGGCTACCGAAATGTGATGTCTATTTTTAGCATAGTTAAATTTTGAATGTTGTTCAATGTTTTAACTTGACCTAACTTCAACATATAATTTATATGGATCCTATTAATGAAAAGCCGTAGTCAAGCAGCCACCATATTACTTACGGCTTTATGATGAATGGCAACATGAAGATGTATATACTCCTGGTGATCTCTACCTACCTTTCTGGAGACAACAGGCGTGTTCATTGGTATGTATTATATTAAACGAATTCCCAATTTATCTAAGGAACCTAAAATAATTCTCCAACTATATATTCAGATATCCTAATGATAAACCTTCATGCTAATGGAAGAGTAAAAAAATATTTATAAGCAGTAAAATTCATTAACGTAAAATAGAAAACTGGTGAAAGGTTTAACGATATTTTAATTTGCTGCTTACTATACTGTTAATTCGTTACACAGTTATTTGATAACATCTTGGTAGGAGACACTAAGGCCTATACATTGGACTTCAATATGATGTCGGACTGTAAGGAGTATAGCCCCCTTACCATGAACTAGTACGAGTATATCAGACCCTAATGAACACAAATAAAGGCCGATACTAAACCGTCACGCCCCGTGATCTCGAACACAATGGATATTTTGGACATTTGAATATTGTAACAACAGTAAGACTAAACCACTTTATGAGTGCGGTCTCATTTTTGGATGACATTTTTGAGACAAGCAAAAATCTTTCTTTTTACTTTAAATTCCTATAAGTTCCAAGGTGCAGTTGTTAAATCTTAATGACTGGACGTATTTGATAACAGCCTGTTACTGTCCCACTGCAGAACAAAAGCCACTTCTAGTATAGAGAAGGATTGAGCATAGATCACCATGCTACCTCACTGCGGGATATATTTTTTTCTTTTTAAAATATATATTTCAAATCCAGTTCCGTCACCGTTAGTCAGTGGTAGAATATCTAAGAAAGTATATGTATTTACATTTGAAAAGTCTCATTAATACCTGCCTGGGTATAAATGCAACTGGTTGGCGTAGATATTCGACAATTACAGGAATATTGATGAGCAATATAGTTGCCATGACTATCCTCAGCCTGAATTTTGGACCTTTTTTTTTAATTTAGTAATTTTATGAATTTTTGGTAGTATTTTTTTCTTTGCCAACTAATATAGTTTTCTTCATTCATTGATTTAGTTTGATTTACATTTATCTATATAAAATATATACAAAAATGAATTGATGTTCGTTAGTCTCGCTAAAACTCAAGAAAGGCTGGAGTTATTTGGCTTATTCTGGTATTAAAACACTAGTAGAAGTTCCAGGAAGGTTTAAATGGTAAGAAGACGGTACGATATTTCCCGGGTCGGTTAGTAATGAATAAAATTAAGTAGGCTCTTAAATATTTTACCGATTTCTCAGTTAACGGACTACATTTACTTCACACATACATACGTAAAGTCACGCCTGTTTCCTTGAGGGATAGGCAGAGACCACGGATTTCAATTTGCTACGATCCTGGCATACTTATTTTGCTTCATTCACACGCATCACATTCCTCATACACGCTCGTCGGTTAAGCGTAGTCCTCACTTGCCCTTTTTGCAGAACATCTCCGATTTGGTCTAGGTATGTTCGCCTAGGTCTTCTCCTTTCCGATACTCCACTAACACTCGCCTCATATATTCTTTTTGTCATTCTTCTTTCATCCATCCTTTCTACATGCCCTTCGTATTATAAACCGGTGATTTTATATCTTAATTCAGTAGGTATAGTAGTATCACGATGATTCAATGTCGCTCAACCGTCACTAACGCCCATATTATACAGTATTCTGTACATTTAATGTATGTGACCAGCCATTTCACTTAATTCACGAGTGGTATCACTTTGACAGTTGCAACAATAACTTTGTCACAGTTATGGGATGAAATTAGACGAAATTAGGCATCGCTCCTGCCGGCCACATCCTCGTTTGTGCTGTTGCTATCACATAGTATATGGTAATGTTGCAGATAAATAACTTTTTTTTACTTAATTTTTTTCCAACATGTCCCTAACTTTTGTTTTAAGTTGTACACTTTTTATGAAATAACGCACCGGGTTGCCTTGATTGATTTCAAACTTTGCCTATAATTTTATTGCTTTATGTATGGCGCCATCTAAAATATGAAGATTTATAGAATATAATACAATTCCGATTAGAGATAGATCTCTTTTACTCTCAAAAGCTTTTAAATTTGACATAATTTACTTTAAACAATTTATTTGTCTGTAACGAAATAGAAAAAAGCTTAACATGATTCCGTAAAATTATAGATAATATATGTATATTCAGTTCAGTAGGTAGTTCAGTAGGTAACGGACACTTTTACCTGGGAATATCCCGAAAATGTTCCTTCCTGAAGAAAACGGTTTTATCTTTTTTTGGATGTATTTCTTAAACTTATAGGTAAATTAAGTTATTTGAATAACTGTTGGAATGTCCGTTAAAAATGTTAATGTCATTGGTTTCGAAAAATAAAATAACATTAATATAAGAATTTTCTATTCCAATAAATATGTCAGAACTTTTTATATACTACTGTTCAACATTGTATTGCGACATCAAAATCAGGAAATGACTCTATCGCGGGTCGCTGCTTCTGTAGCAACATATTAATATTCTAGAAGTGACTCCATTCACAATTCAGGACTGTCGAAAAATACAGCCTGTTTAATTTACTATCCATTACATATTTTTAATGTACGGAAAAATATGTAGTTCCTGTAATATAGAGTACTTCATCATCTGCCGGAAGACGTCCACTGTCGAACAAAGGCCACTTAGAAAGCCACAATGTTCGGCTATTTGCCATTTGCATCCACCAGTTACCCGCAACTCTGACGGTGTTGTCGGTCCACCTGGTAGCAGATCTGCCAACACTGCGTCTTCCTGTTTGTGGTGGCCACCCGAGAACTTATCTCCTCAAACTGTTTTCGATTCGGTGAGCGATGAAGCCTGCCAACTGACACTTTAACTTGGTACTACTCCTCGAGTAGTAAGTACCTTATACTAATATAATATAGTATAATATCATGACATCAAATATTTTTGTAAGTGCAAGACGAAGTGTGGCCACTGAAATTTTGCCAGACAATCTTAGTGAAAATGCATCGATAGAATTACTAGCAAATCACGCCAACAAAGTGCGACAGTGAACCTAACATTTATATTTACCTTTGTAGCTTCTTCTTTACTGTGCGCATGCGCCAAAACCAGATTTTGTTGCCAATTATCATAAATAATTATATAAACATATGACACTTGATTCCTCTATCATCAGCCAATCAACCGCGCTGCAGTCCCTTCCAGCATACCTTTATATCCTGCCAAGCCACAGAACATTACACGCAGTGACGAACATACCGCTCCACGAATGTTTACACATTAGCATCCATCGCGCGTACATCATGATTTAAATTAGATTACCTTTTGAAAGGAATCCATCTGTATTGTGCTCCAGTTATTTGGGTAGATCACCGTAATGTGATAAGTGAAATAGGTTTAAAATACTTATTTGTAACTCTAAGTATTAGTATTTATTTATTTATTATTGTTCATTTGATCTTACAAGCTAACAGATGAACTTCCAAAACGAGATAATTTGTTATTTTTTATTACACATGATTGTCACATTATACAAAGTTTTCACAATAATAATTAATAGTAGAAGTAGTGGCATCTAGCATAACATAACATCACGCCTGTATTCCCCGAAGGGGTAGGCAGAGGTGCACATATAGTACACCCACATTTCGCCAGTTATGTTTTAGGTCCCAATGTAATAGGGGGCGAGCCTATTGCCATCAACCAGGCACAAATCCAGACTCCGTGCTGTTACTGAGAATTACCTAATGGAAAAACCCAGTAACACTTTGCCCGACCCGGGATTCGAACCCAGGACCTCGTGCTCAGCAGTCGCGCTTAGCAGCCACTAGACCAACGAGGCAGCTAGTGGCATCTAGTTAGTCTATTAAACCAAAGCCTACGCCTACGCCTCTTAATAAATGATTAAGTTTCGTCAATGAGTAAGCAAGATTTAAATCTATTGCCATCTCTATTCTTTTAAATGCCAGTGACGCTGATAGGAATAGTTAAAAAAATCGGGTTAAACATTAGAATATTATCTTGCAGCTTTTATGGCTGACATAAAGAAGTTTAACATCACGCTTGCATTCTCCAAAGGGGCACTAGGCATATGTATGTGCTATTTCAAATCAATTTTTCGCTACGACCTCGTCATCATCATCATCAACAGCCGGAAGACGTCCACTGTTGAACAAAAGCCTCCCCCTTAGAACGAATGAACGACAACTTGGTATTTACATCTACCGGTTGCCCGCAACTCTGACGATATTGGCAGGTCATATCGCTCCAAGCACCGATAAGGAAGAAAAGTACTCGAGTGGCGATGTCCTCGCATGTAACTCTTATGTTACAATTTTTTTCCCGAAATTGCTCGTCCGGACGATATACCCGCCATCATAACCCTCCAACAAACACTACGTGATAACACCTCAACAATGCGCCAATCGGATTATACAAAAGTAATTTCCATAATACTTTAAGAAGAATTATAAATCAAGAAAGCATTAAAAAGTTGCAGTAATAATCCCCATTCTGTGTGACCAGCTACTAAATGCGGGAACCATTAAATATTAAGACGTGCCATATATTTAGTTTTATGGCTAAGTACAGGTAGTATAACAAAAGAGGATATAAATAAAAACTGACGTAAAACTGTAGTAAGTAAATCATTTACGTTGTATTTGTCATGCGCCTACGCATAGTAAAGATTCACTACAGTAACTGAATATGATTTAAAAGTTTCGAAACAGAGGTCATTGTAATGTAAAGTAGGACCTAGGTATGTACCTACAACATTATTTGAGATAAATCTCTAAGTTCAAATGTATTTTTTTTGGGGCAGTGTTATTTTTTTTTTATGTCGCAAACACTAAGAAATTTTCACAAGCATGAAATTACACAATATACACAAACAACCAGACTCAAGACAAATATCTGAGGGTCGAACCTTAATCGAACCCGCAACACCTAGCGCAGCCGTTTAATAGTATTTTTTTATTTCATATTACAGTTATAAATTGTATGAAATCTAATTATGATGTTTTAAAACCATCATCAATGAGACTTTTTTTAGTAGATACCTTTTCTATCTCATTTTTGCAGTTTCAATTTTATCATTAAAAAGCATTGGCTTTAAAGTTTCTAGTTTTTCTTTTGTCAAATGTTCATAGAGGTAATGTCTTGATTTCAATACATTTCCAAAATTATCCCTAAAGTGCTGCCATTATTAGTCTTTGTAAATGCTACGTAGTAAAAAATAGGAAGTGGGAGGTCTATTAAAGCGGAAACCACACGGTCACATCCTCATGCTAAAAACCAGTGCGTAATTTATTTTTTAAACATGGTCCATACTTGTTGCCACCTTCTATTTACTGTTGTTAATCACACATGTCATGTACAATACTAATTTGAAACACAATTCTATAAACATATATCGAACACACAGAAGCCACGTTAGGCGCAAGAATCCATGTCAGCATTTAGCTATCCAAGTTCTTTTTTATGTTTACATTAGAAAATACTTTTTTTCAATAGGGCAATTATTCCAGTTGCAGACGAAGATGCCAGAATGAACTTACTGCTTTCAAAAAAGACTGGTCCTAGGTAACCCTTGAGGAAGAACAATGGAAAAAGTAGAGGTTAGAGGCCTTTGCTATCTATTGGGGCACAAGGCTCTATGTTTAGGACCTATGGCCTCATATGACAAACTTTTCAAAGTACCCTACAGCAAGGAAATTATTTCTTCACTTTCAGGCCATGAAAGCGTACCTTTAAAAGCTGTGTTTGCAAACTTACAAAGTCAAATGTAATATGGAATGAGTTCCGCTATTACAATTCAAATATGGTAGCTAGTTTCAATTTAATAATTATTACCCCCAATCGACAGTTAAACCTAATCTTAAAAGGTCACACCAATCGTGTCTTACATATCATTATATACGGTAATTTATCAAAACTGCTTCAGACAAACATTAGCAGCACACCCGCGAATAAAGGTTACAAAAACATCGCGGAGCATCCACGCAATTATCCCCTTTATGCTTTTGTTACAATGGTAATAATCGTGTGCACGATTTGACAGTTATGCTCAATGTTTGTTGTTGCGACGTAGGGGTGGCCAGATAAGATTTATTCTGGTTTTGAAAATATTATTGTTTTACTACATTTATTAACTGATCTTGTACTCATTTGAAGTACAATGTAAATAAATACTCATCATTCTGTTATTTAAATTATTTTGGTATACAAGAGCCAGCGCTGAAGATTCTAAACAGGGAATTAAAAGTTACACGTCGAAGACATTGCTCACAAAAATATGACATTTCATAGCTGTTAATTTCTTTTCTGATAAAGAGACTATTAAAGCAAATTAAATTAGTGATACTGGTATCAGCCCTAAAGGACGCGTAAAACGTAACGCCGAAACGGGTGAGCACGACGCTGACCGAACAGCGCGTAATGACACGAAACGTCACGAGCGCGTCCGATCGCTGCCGAACACGATCCAGTCGTGCGCGCAATACGGTTATCAAGGTGTCATAGGGAGCTATGATTATACGGGCTCAAATTGTATGTCATTAGAGCAATCAGGTTTATTATTTATTTATTTAGAGATCTGCTGATTATTGCTGATGCAGCAGTTGGCATACACCTAGAAATGGAAGCGATCTTGATGCCTAGATTATCCCATCATTGCCCATAAGACCAGATTAAGTGGATCTAGAGGTTCCTTATATATTCTGCTTATTGTAAAATATAAAAGTTATACAATGTAGGTAGGTATCTACTGCTACTTAAAGTTTATAGCAACAATGCAAAAATATTTGCCGGCTTACACGCCAGCCGTTGCTAATCGATGCAGATGATAATATCACATAACATGTCTCCATTTCCGAAAATGGTAAGCGGATAACGTCGCAATAATGTAAGTCTGATCGCAAAAATAAAACGCATCGGACCGCATTTAAACGACTACTAAAGGAACAACACTAAAATAACTCTTGCAAATAATGCAGCGTTTTCCCGCAAAAAGACAAAGTATAATAGTCAACACTGCAAAATAAGTCCGAATAAAGACATGCAACAGAATAATGCGATCGCTTGCGGCACCTGTCAAACGAATTGCTTCGGAAATTATCCGAGTACTCGATACCCGAGGCACATCCACGATTTACGATACCGAATTCCATAATCGAATGCATCAGCTGATTTAAAATCGAATGGAAATCGTACCGTTTTAGGTAAGCGACGATTTATGACGCGAAATTCGAAAATTGGAAAGTCAGTTACAAATCGAATTGGGAGTTTCTTTTGAATTCTTACAATTTTATCTTTGACGTCATCAGAACATTAACTAGCTCAACCTACAACTGATTGAGAAAGATTAAAATTTGTGTCAACTTTTTATTTTCAAAAATGCTGGGGTACAATGTTACTCTTTCGTAGTTTCATGTACTTTTAAGGGAATTTACGACTTTGTGTTTATTGTTTATTTATGCCGTGTTATTATTGGTGTCTGGAAGTCATAGATAGCTATCACATACTGCTATAGATATGCTACTGTTACTTTCATGTTTTGAAGATAATTTATCATCTCTTGCTATTTAGTTCAGCCAAAACGATAATTCGAAGGCATTGTATATTTGCCCTCCATCTAGCATTGCCATAAATTAACCACAATCACGGCTGTCTAAATAAAAAAAATTACACACACATGCCATTTAGTATTTAGGTTTATTACACAAGACTTTACTTTCTCCCACTTAACCAAATACGACTGAACGTTAGGGACCAACACGCTCGTAAAACTCTTAAATCTATTTGAATCTTTTATTACTTTACCCGGCTCCAAACTCCCAAAAACCGAGACCGAATTAGGCGCACAACCAAATTCTGTTGACCTCCAAATTCATCTCCATAACCCTTTACATGGAACAAAATGTCCCTTAAATAGGCAGCTTGGAGTGTCAACCTAAAATGGACGATTGCATTTTAATGAGATGAAAGTCGTGTTTAAAAAAGTTATTGGATTTTTGGAATAGTAAATTATGCGGCAGTGATTGGTGCATTATAGTTTTATTACTTGTTTATTACGATCTTTTAGCGAGTATCTTATGTATTAGGAGAATCAGATAACAATAATTTATGAGTTTAGTAGAACTTGATTAGTTTGATCGACGAATATTTTTTAAGTTTACAAAATACTCCAAATTATTTTTCTCTTGTGTAATGTGGTTACTTTTTATACTTTAATATTATGTCAGAATAGGACAGAGCAGCCTTGACAGGGACAAATGGAAAGAGTAAGGAGGCCTTTGCTCTGAAGTGGGATATTACAGGCTCCTAAAAAAAATATATTATGTCAACTTATACATAGGATTCGTGTTTTTTACGTATTCTATCACCCAGCAATTATATGACTTTATCTCACTCTGTCAAGTCAAACAAATTATTTTAAGTGCTATTTTGATCCTAAACATTAAAATCTAATATTAACATTTAAATCGATATATCAACAATTAAAATACAAATAACATGATTTCTTTATTATCATAGCATATCCAACCGATTACCTACATCTAAATCAAGTCGAATGTCAAACAAATTAAAACAAAACGACAATAAAAAGCCCATAATATTTAAAACAAGCCATCATTACACTACCGAATTTTGATGGGGTATCGTAAAAACAAATCAATTTAATAGTTTCATAGTAGAAATAGACCACTCCCTCCTACCGCGAATGCTGAAGAAGGTAGAAGATTTATTCAATATTTTTGTGCTATTACGAGTTTTAAACTATAAGTTACTTATTTCTAAGACTATCTTAGAAAGGATTTGGAGTTACAGGCAATAAGATATTAAATAAACAGAAAGTCCGTAAAAATTGTTTCATTTTAAAGTTTAATATTGGTCATCATAGCTGTTGTAAAAAATGATACGTTTAAGTGTCTAGCCTAGTTTATAGATATATTGTTACTGACCGATGTCGTTGTATTTAGGTGTTTGTATTTTTTCGCCGCGCTACAACAGCTATTGAAGTCAAGCTTCAAATTTGAAAACCGAACTTTGTATTTTTTATTTCAAATATTTAAATGTGATTTTTATTCCAGCCATGTTAGATTAGTTTAACATTTCTCACACACACAACGAATGTTACATATTGCCACCAAGTCTTGTTCTTCTTTGATGGGCGTCTGACCAATCGAGTGCCTCGATTTGAAAACCGAATACGTGCGCGGCGCATAAGCAATCGGTTTACAGAAGGATAAAGAATAGTGTTGTGCCTATATTAGGATTGATGTCTGTCTCACTATCGAGTACAAATCGCGTAACTTGTATTCGTTAGTTTTTGTACCAAGTTTTATTTCTTTGTGGTTGCCAAAATGGGAGTAACAGGGAAGTACAATATAATATTATGTGTTTGACAGAACGCGTGGCAATATCGAATGAGATACATATCTGAAAAATAAGTAGAATATAACATAACATGTTTTCAGCCTCAGAGATGCTATGTCCAGACGATGCAGAAGCAATGAGATGGTGATTTTAGATAGAGCTTTTTAAGATCGAATGTTGCGTAGCATACATTAAAATACTAACGGTGTTGGGCATATATCAGAACCAAGTCTATCCAACAAGAAATATTCACAAAGATCTCGATAAATTCTATAGCACCCACTTCCACGACCTGCGGGTCCCATAAACCATCGCCATAGTCACCTCATATCCTGTAACTAGAATGCCATCAGAACCCAGGTCCCATACTAACAGATTCTTAACACGTACCAAGGCGTTAGTTCATGCGACTTGAGTGTCCCAACACCCATAAAATCGTTGACATTTAGTCTGTCACGATTGACGTAAGGTGGGTGGACCAGTTGTCGGCCAATTATTTTATATTTATTTTCACTTGTTTCGCCTTACGTGTTGTGTGGAATCAAAACGGTTCTATTGAATGGCGGGTAATAGTTTAAATTCATGCCGCATTCGACTGGCGCCGCTGTAACATGCGAAGAAAGCGTCAAGCGCCATAAAATCTATGGCGTTTTGATCGAGATTGAAATGCGGTAGAAAGGCTTATTGGTAACAGTTATGTAAAATACATACATACATTCTACGTGCGTACTGATTTTCATTCAAACGGACGGCGTTATCCTGTGCCTTAGTGTTAGCTAATGAAGATCTATGATATTGTTTGAGGAAGGGAAATTAGGCTTATAATTCTGGTCACTGTTTTTGTAACATGTAGGTATTTGTGTGTTCTGTGTAGCACTTCCTACTGTGATACTGTCAGAAGCTTCAGGTCTATTGTAAAAACGGACGATCCTATCACTACATTGCTGGCACAAAAGAAAAATTAAGGAAATTTCACGGAGAATTTAGTTTTACTCAATAGGACTTCATCGACTTTATCTTCAAGTTTTAAGACCCATCAATCAGCAGTTGCCAACTACAACTGACTAGTATTATATAGTAAATATCTTCGAGTAATGTCTGCAAGGTAGGCTATGCAATTTTGTAAAACAATAAATTTGTGGAAACCGCTCCACCGCTGCCTTAAGCCTACAAAATAATTGTTAGTTTTGTTATAACGATGTTTCCTAGAATTAAACGTAGGCTGTTCACAGCCCGTAAACTTCCATTGAAGGCTTCCTTATGGACACTTATAATAAACAATCATGAAAATACTGTAATCATGCTCGTTGGTATTAACGAACAAGGAGTTTCTAGCAATAAGAAGAGATACCAAAATAGGAATGGTCATAGTGACAAGTTGAGTAGCGGAAAAGTCAATTTATATGCAACTACCACAAGACTCCTCTAAATATAATAATACGCTAGCCCTCTATGACATACACTTCCATTTTGCGTGTCGAAGTGCGGTACAAAAAGAGACAACTTAGATTTTACTGTGCCCCAGGCTTTACCTAACACCCGAATTACTTACTGAGTTGACAAAAAAAAACAATTAAATTAAATTATATTATTAGAATTTTTAATATAATATATTAAATTAAAAATTATAATAAGGACAACAACTATCCTCTTCACCCTACAAAATACCGTTCTATCTCTGGTGACAGGTTGTCGACAGAAATGTCATAAAATAATAAATAAATAACGACAAATGGCAGAACTTTTATTACTAACTAACATGGCTGCTATGATCTCTGATTTTATGCTGGTTTGTCTATTGAAAATATAAATTTTATGGTCATAATTATTCATGTAGTAAAAGTGTGCGGGCATGGTATTAAAAGGACCACCTATCACTTCCCGTTTGTGGTAGGTAAGAGGCAACTAGGTTGTGTAATTGTAGAAGCAGATTTTAATACAGGCTGTTTGTAGGAACGGATTAAAAATACTAATTCCCCACAAAAGCGAGTCGCGCAAGCGAGATGATAAAACGTGTGTAAACCTAGTAGACTCTTCACTTGAAATAGGATTCATAGTAGGAGGTAAATAGTGGGCTTTCTGGCCTTCTGCCCTCCTCTTAACTTCCCGGAAGCGGTAGACAAATGCATTCCTAATCCGCGTCCTGCGATTGTGAGACCATCAAATCCAGGTTTTGTCACGATGTTTTCCTTCAGTAATAAAATAGTTGGCTTTCCAAAATATTCAAGTGAATACGTATGCAAATGAAAAAGAAACAATAAAACTGGAGACTTCTTTATTCGATTCTGGGACATCATCAGTTAAAACCTTACGAAATTTTCTTCTTATAGCAAGTTTATATTTCAGTGAAGTGTGTAAGCACAACAGTGCACCTTTATTTCACGGTATATCGGCGGGACGGCTTTAAGCACATGCCTAAAATGTAAATGACACCATACTAGTGTATTAAAATATAGACACGTGTACCATGGAGAGACAACAAAAAAAATCTTATCTAAATGGGTAAGACTGTCGGAATCCAACTAATAGACGGCAACAGTCGTATATTTACGACAACATGACACCGAACTAAAGTATAATAAAATATAGATAGCTATGATTAGGTTTATGTATTCTGATTTAAAGATTATGCCTATACAAACACCCTTATTCATAAAAAAAATACAATTAAACTATGGATTAAATTATACCTGTCATAAAGAGGAGATGTTAGTACAGGTATTAACTAAACTTACTCTTTTATGAATGAGAGGGACAGAGTTTTGATGCGGCTTTACTATAGAAGTAAAATAACAACACGGGAATTAACGCGAACACAACTTTATTAATTTTTGGCTTGACGATTCGACCGAGTTACACCGGCCGTGGTGACAAGCAGACTGAGGATGCGAGTGTCATGTCCCCGTATTTATACTGTCGATGTTTTTGATCTACCCTCAATTTGTTTACTTCTACACACTACGCTGAGTGTGTCCGTAATTCGAACGTCACCCGACACTGTCGAAAATCGAGGTTGCGTTGAACGAAGCACTGGATTCCAAGATGTCAAACGTCAAGCCAAAAAATTATAAAATTAATAAAGCTGTGTTCGCGTAAATCCCGTGTTGTTATTTTCAATCATAATCATGCAACGCGATAGATTAAAAGTTACTATTCACTATAGAAGTCCACGCACGAGCCTATTATTTTTTAAAGTCTCTGACACGTAATCTATGCAAGTCGTAGCTTGATTCCATTCCTTCCCTTTCTGCTGTATATTTTACCTTCGTACTCTATTCGATTATTCGGATAATAATGCAAGAATTCATATTAATTATGAAATTGGCAAGTCCATTTTAAATGGGAAAGACTTCTTGACGTAAAAGCAAGGCATAGTCTTGATTACCTTGTTCTCACCTATTGGTAATTTCTGATCATTATTTCCAAATTTCTATACTTTTTCCTAAATTCTGTGTGACTTTGATATCATCATCATCATCAGCCGGAAGACGTTCACTGTTGAAGAAAGGCCTCTCCCTTAGAAGGCCACAATGAACGACAGCTTGCCAATTGCATCCACCGGTTGCCCGCAATTCTGACTTTGATATTAAAAAGATATATAAACATAGCAGTTGCAGGGTTTTAACCCGAATTCTGTTTCTTGATAGGATCTTAATTTTAATCTCATGTATTAATAATTTCGGGCTCAAAACCGTTTAATTACTTTCCGATAATGAGTCCAGATCACAAATTGCTGAGCTTTTGTGTCCAAAAATTCCAAGAACTTCTAATGTGTATCAGTGCCGATAAAATGATGATAAAATAACCGTAACTTTTTAATTAGTTTGCATTTTGCCGGTTTAGAGTTTACTGACATTGATTTGGTATAAGACGGTTTATTTTTTCCGAACAAACCTACTACTATTGTCCATCATTGCAACTCTTGCAAGCTAGGTTCTGCAATGATAACAATTAAGAACTATCAAGGTAATGAAGCTCGAGGCGTCCCAGTGAAATGGCTAGACTGTCTTGGAACCCGCAACGAAATCAATAATTAAAGAATATATAGGAGAAGCAGGAATTTACATAATTGTAATGGCTTTGTAGTAACATGACGTCAGTATTTCTCACAAGGGCAAGCAGAGGAGTATACTACACCCACGTCAGTTATGTAATAATCTCATTGTAATACTATTAATAAGTCATTAACCGGGCACAAATCCAGACTCCGAGCTGATACTGAAAATGATCTAATGGAGAAACTCAAATTTAATTTCTTATGTTCCATTTTTAAAATAAAATGAGCCTCACAAGTTGAAAGTGTAATGAACTCACATCATCACCCAAACTTAACCTATGGATATTTACTGGCCTCCTTGTTTGTAAAAAATTACAATTCTCAACCATAGATTAAATTATACATATCACTGGCGGGACGAGCTGGACTCCTTAAAAGAAAATTGGTCTATTGCAGCTCACAACCGAGAGGAATGGAGGAAGGAAAGGGAGGCCTTTGCCCTGCAGTGGGACGATCATGGCTGAAATAATAATTATAATATCACTGTCGTTTGCATGTCAAAGGATAGAGAAGTCAATAGAATTAAAAAAAGGTTTAATTTAAGATAAGTTTATATTATCATCCTTTATACTTCTGTGCCTGCATCATACTACTCGTGTACCTGTTTAGTCACACAGCTTGTGTGTCTTTATTGTCCTACTGTATTTTGTTAGCAGTGTACTGATATCGGCACTTCAGAAATTAAACTATAAATAGCGCAGATTTAATGACGTCCTGCCCCCTATAGAGTATCTGATAATAATTATTATGATACTAACATAACTCATACTAACAACCTATATCCAATTGATTTATAACTTTGATATTAGTAACAGATGGTTTTGTTTATGAACGAGTATTTCAGCTTTATGTTACAAGTTTCCGTAGTGTAGCGGTTATCACGTGTGCTTCACACGCACAAGGCCCCCGGTTCGATCCCGGGCGGAAACAGTGTACTTTTTGCATTTTTTTAAATTGCCTAAATATTTTTTGATTAACTTTTTATTATTTTTTTGAAGGGATTTTATTAGTTGAGTGAAATAATAATATTAAGATGGTTTCACTTTAATTACTCTTATTTAATATGAGATAGATTGCTTAATGTTTTGTTGACCTATATTAAATTTATTTTTCTGTACTGATCATAATATTATCATAACCTAAAAAACATAACTGGCGAAATGAGGGTGTACTTTAAGAGCACTTCTACCTACCTCTTCAGGGAATACAGGCGTGATATTATGTTTTGTGTATGCTTGTTATGATCATAATTTTTTGCTTTTCGACTAGGCCTCCTAGATGTATTATTTATTTATTCATTATTTACATGAAAAATACATAAAATGTACAAAGCTTTTATGATGATAAACAATTAACCATCATAATGAAAGACCTGTATCGTAATCTAATTAGACATTTTATTATGTTTTTTAAAACCACAGTTTACTATTGAGAATATAATTATTAACTGCTAACTTCTGCCTACCCCTCAGTAAGTACATCAAATATTACCGTCATTTGTAGCAAGTATTTTATTTTATTTGTAACTAGCTGCGCCCCGCGGTGTTACCCGCAATTTTTTTTTGGGATAAAAAGTAGCCTATGTCTTAATTCAGGGTGTCAGCTACCTCCATATG
Source organism: Abrostola triplasia (assembly GCA_946251915.1). Lineage (NCBI taxonomy): Eukaryota > Metazoa > Arthropoda > Insecta > Lepidoptera > Noctuidae > Abrostola > Abrostola triplasia. Next base: position 9,814,240 of record OX276433.1, read on the forward strand.
AAATTTCATAAAATCCATTCAATAGTTTTTACGTGAAAGAGTAACAAACATCCATCCATACTCACAAACTTTCGCGTTTATAATATTAGTAGGTTAGTAATGGTTACCGAATAAGTAAGTGTGGTATATCTACAGATAAAGAGAAATAGCACATGCACAAAACCGATATAAAGCCGTTGAAATATTTAAATAACTTAAAAAGAGAATTCGATAAAGCCCAGTCCACACGTGCATCGCCCGCATGAATAAAACAAAAAAAGAATAATAATTCGTACAAAATTCATTTGCATAAAAGAGTCCTTTTTATAATACTTCGCGGGGCGCCCAAACAATCAGCCCATTGTTCTTGTAAACTCGAAAAATAATTAAAACAATGAACTCGCAGTGTGCACTAAGCTTTAGAGCATTCTCATTGATGCGGGTGCTTTTAACTAACTTTGACGAAAGGGTTGAAATTGGATAGTGACGTCAGAACAAAGATGGCGTACGATTGTTGTCTAGAAGTATTGAGAATTCAAAATAGACTTTTTATGGAAAGGTTTTAATGCTTATACATAAATTATAGAAATTTTGTTTAAATCAGTAACAGTGCCGGGCTAGAATAGCATCTCCCCATTTCGTCCCGTGGTGTCGTAGGAGGAGACTGAGGAGAAATCCAGATGATGGGCAACAGCAATACTGCTATTCCTGATTCGCTTGCCAAGCGTAGGGGCTATGCCCCCTAAGGGGAAGGCCTTTCTTCACTTTGAACGCTGGACGTTTTCCGGCTGATGATAAAAATAAACTTAGTCTAGAGCTAATAACTATTATCTTGGTAATTTAAAAAAATACTTAACTAAAATATAATTTTTTTACTAACACAAAGATTTATTTCAAGTTTCCATCAAATAAATAACCTCTAGGATCTATATTTTTTATTCCATGCCTTTTGATTTGACGTCGCTGTAACAACCGTGTTTGACAGGAATATGACATGTCCATGCATGTCAGCAAAATTAAGTTTTAAATCTTACTAGATATATATTCGAACAAAACTGTCTGTGTGTTTGTCCGAACGATAAAAACCACTGATTCTCGTAAAATTTTGTACGAACATCGCTTGAATCTGGATAAGGATAGACCTACTATTTATTCCCAATAGATCAGATACGCGGAAAAACTTTCTCCGTGGCCGAAATCGCAGGTGTAAGCTGGTCTCACATCAATCGCAAGTTACATCAATATTTGACTACATTGTTAATCGACTAGTTAATAATAAAATTTCATCTTTGAACCATGGTTTAGAGTAGTGAATTGCTTTTCTCATTTTGTCCAAAGATTAATGTAGTAGGTAATAGTAATTGCCCAATAAAGGTGTGATCACTTCTGGCACAAATCGACACTGCTACATATGACGTCACTTTGTGAAAGAGAAATGGGAATCCTCAGAAACATGTGGCAACATAACCTGAAAAATGACGTCATTTTTAAGTCTTATTTTAGGCCATGTTAATAGAAATTTGGTGAGTCTATCGCCCAGAAATATGTAGTATCATAACCTGAAACATGACGTTATTTTTAGGTCTCAGTTTAGGCCATACTAACTGAAATTGCCCTTTATTGAACCCATACTGAGTTCGTGGGACATAGAACATTACAATATGAGAAGCAAATTAATGTCCCTGCGAAGATTAGGTACAGGCGTCATTATAACATAAATATATGTATATAAATGTTATCTTATTATATTCATGTAATGTAGCGTTTTATCTACCTTTTTGGTTTTTGCCGCCAAACAAACTTTTTTGATAAGTGTTCATAATTATATTATTATATTTTTTGTAAGTACGTCTTCCATCTATTATCTGATTGTTCAAACAAAAGCTTGAGATTCACGTTAATTTGTTACATTAATAAAAAAGCTATACATGTTGTATAATTATAAAATACTTACGCTAAATTAATACATGTCATGGTAACACTGTCTAAATTAAAAGAGTTTGTTCCGCTTTGGACTTGTAAGATTTTGTTTCTTTTTCTATAAGATTAAGATAAACAGGTATTCCTTGCGAATATAAAAGTAGGTATGTACGCTATTATTAATGTTATAACTGCATAGGACAAAATGCAAAATGCACAGTGTACTCTAACATTGTAACCATCTCGTATCTCTTCTAGCACAGGACATAATGCCTCTTTCTTCTAAACAGGAACGAACAAAGATCACCACGCTCGCTATATTAAACTACGAATAAACTCATATATGTTTTCGCGATTGGAAAAATCAGTCATTAGTATTTTAGATGAAGTGCTAATACCTACTAATGACATTGAAAATTCATCTAGAACTTTTTGTCAGCCGTCTTGTACCATCACTATATTACACCTTACTGCATCCATAAAAAAGGTATTTACTAGTAGTGAAATTGTTAGACTTCTTGCACCTTTTTAACTAGAAACAGCGAAGAGACTATTCATTAAAATAAATAGCATAAGTTTACTTCTTGACACCATTATTACAATAAATAAATAAAAGTTTCGCTGCAAACCATTAAGGGCTCGTCATTAGTCTCTTCGCCGTATACGGCAAAGGAAACGTACGAGCGACTCGGACTACTGTAATTAATATGATTCCGATAGTTGGCCTGCCCGCTAGCTTGGTGCAAACGGTTGCGAACATGACGTTATTTCAAAACAAAGAAAATATTTTAGAAAGGGCTTTTTTAACCTATCTGAAGAGGACTTGGGAAGGCACTTGGCAATATTTTTTAGGCTGCAAAGAGGATACAGTAGAGACTAGCAGTGGCTGATTGGAAAGCTGATGGTGTTGAGTCTGGAGACCAATAATTAATTCAGCATTATTGTGCCCGATGAATAAAATAAGCTCGCTCTCAGTTAGATTATTATAGGAATAATAGATTATGGAATTTACAAGCATGACGAACTGAGTATGTATACTATATAATATTCGTACATTAAAGCAATTTATTAGTTTATTAGCTAGTAATTAAAGCAGGACTGCCTCGTTGGTCTAGTGGTTGCTGACTGCCTCGTTGGTCTAGTGGTTGCTAAGCGCGACTGCTGAGCACGAGGTCCTGGGTTCGAATCCCGGGTCGGGCAAAGTGTTACTGGGTTTTTCCAATAGGTAATTCTCAGTAGCAGCAAGGAGTCTGGATTTATGCCCGGTTGATGGCAATAGGCTCGCCCCCTATTACATTGGGACCTAAAACATAACTGGCGAAATGTGGGTGCACTATATGTGCACCTCTGCCTACCCCTTCGGGGAATACAGGCGTGATGTTATGTTTTTTTTTAAAGCAATTTAAAAGCTACTGTTGGGTATACACTAGGTAATCCAGAAACTTATTTAAACGTATACCTAAAGCCTAGCTGAAAGAAAATACTGTAACGTCTGAACTACAAAAAAATACAAAAAACTTTCTACCACAAGGTGAATTCAAAAGCGCCAATAAGAACGTAACATATATTTCTAATCTAATTACGCAGTAGTCTTATGAGTCAACGACTCTATTCGCCACTTTTCCACGTATATTTTGTACACAATGGCCCATGTTTGTCTCACGTCGAATACATGATACATAGATATTTTCCTTATTCCGTTTTGAAGAGGAATTGTGAAGAAATATAAAAGAGCAGTAGCTTATATCTATACTATACGTAGATAATGATATTTGTGGTGTGTGTGGTCTATGTTTCGACACTAAAACCGATTTTCTAAAACCTAGTTAAAGACCATTTTTTTGTAAAAAAAATTAAGATTATTTTCGATTAATATAACGTAGTTTGCCTAGTGGTATCCGACCTAGAATTGACCACCCCTTTCCTCCTGTGGGTGTCGTAAGACTAAGGGAAAATCCAGAAGATAGGCAGCAGAGTCTTCTGTAAAATCGCCACCAATACTGCGATCCCCAAACCGCTTGTCAATCGTGGGGATTATGGCAACCCCTTTTGCCTAAGGGGGAGGCCGTTGTTCAACAGCGGACGTCTTCCGGCTGACGATAATGATGTATGTGGTATGTATGCTTGTACGGAATATAGCAGTTTCTTGTGTATGACAACACTGAAGGAAATAACATTGCTAAGTTTTATTTCAAATGTAATACCTAAATAGATGCCTATTATAATCGTTTTTTATTGTTTATTCTATTAGAACCTGCCTATATAAATAAATGAAAAGATAAGAAATAAGGTTTGACTGTTAATTTATTCAATTATCGAGTTGGTTGAGTTTTAATATTTAATATATTTTCCTTAAACTATAATAAATTCCGGCAAGTTCTGTTGACACCAATATTATTTTCTATAAACCTATAATATTATAATTTATTTATCGGGGTATAGTGAATCATTTAGTATGATGAAACATTGGTCAATGGATTCGTCATCAAACCGCGAATGCTGGCACTATTAGGTATTATGAAAGTATAGGTACTATACATAACATCACGCCTGTATTCCCCGAAGGGGTAGGCAGAGGTGCACATATAGTACACCCACATTTCGCCAGTTATGTTATCCGGTCCCAATGTAATAGGGGGCGAGCCTATTGCTATTCAACCGGGCACAAATCCAGACTCCGTGCTGCTACTGAGAATTATCTAATGGAAAAATCCAGTAACACTTTGCCCGACCCGGGATTCGAACCCAGGACCTCGTGCTCAGCAGTCGCGCTTAGCAACCACTAGACCAACAAGGCAGTTTTTTTAGGTATAATTATTTTCTCTATTACGTTTATTTGTACGGCGAAATGATTAAATATGATATACACAAGTTATGGATGAGAGATCATGCCTATAAAACACAGGTAGCCAGAGAAATATCTCCTTTAGTATATGCATAATCTTTGATCATAGGTTCCCCTACCCACAGCCCGCTGCGTGCATTATTATGCACTCATCTTTGACGGGTGCTTACCCTGTAATGGCACAAAGCGTGGTGAATGAAAAAAGAACGCCATTTTTTACTTTAGCTCTCAATGGGGAAAATTGTTGCTAAGCTAGGAAATATCTACGTAGGATTGTTTGTATGTACGTATAGGTATAAAAGTATTTAACATGTCGGTTAACTGGTATTTTAGATTAAATACGTCATAACCGTTTTTTGTTTGATGAGATTTTAAGATAGGCCAAAATACTTACCCTGTTCGTTATTATTCTAGGATTAATGTCAATAATTGCCTGCCCAAAGTTTTGAAATGCTGTCATTACTGCTTAACACATTACTGGCATTATTGGGTTTATTAACAGCTTTAGAAAATAAAAAGCACATTCGAAAATTCAAATTAAAATTTGTACACAATAGAAAGGAACTATATGAAGAAGAGCAATAAAAAACACATAAAAAATGACCAGTGATATATTTTATGCTCTCGAAATCTCGTTGCTAATTCTAAAACTAGACTCATAGATTATTTATAGAATTCTTTAGGATGTTTTGCAACGTGCCACCTACCAATCAATTTATACATTCCCATTCAAAAGCTTATCATAAATTGTCGGATTGTATAAGACAGTTTTAATTTGCAAATAATAATACAATGGTATAACTATTATTACGTTGTTATAACCTGTTTTTTGTTACTGGCAAAAAACTCATACCACATCCATTTGGACCCCAAAGTTTTAACCCTTTCAATGCAGTTGTGTTTTAATACCATATTTCGTGCACGAATTCTCCGATCCTTATTTGCATACGCGTTTGTTAATATAACCCTACGATTTTTTCTAGATACTGTAGGTTCATTAGGAAAAAATGGTATTAGGGGGTTAAGTTTTTTCTTAAAATAAAAAAATAATTGTCATTATAATGAAAAAGTTGAACGAAAAAACTTTGCTTTGTTTTTTTTGTTTCAAGCACATCTGCTCTTTTTTCTTTGATTTTTATTAGTTTGTCATTATGTTTTGAGAGCATTTTGTGTTCTGCACACCAATTTGCATATTAGCAACTACGCATTATTGTAATTGTTTAAATTTAATACATCTGCGATGGCATAGCATTTTCTATAGACAGTTTTAGGTAACAATTTATGTAGTTTTTAATGTGTTCATATTATTATAACTTTTAATGGAACGTAACGGTATTTCTTATTAGTCATTTAGTCAACTATTCCCGCAATTTATTATGAACCGAAATAAATTATTATGTCTCCGAACGATAGAGAGTCTTATAAAAACTTATGTACGTAATATGTTAAGAAATTATGAAGTATTTAGAAGTCAATTTGTAATATATCGTGCCGTTTAATACGATCATAAATTGTACACACCTATATAAGATTTATAGCTAAAAGGAGAAAGATAATTTAGTTGTGTTCATTCCTAGTTCAGTTAACTGAGAAGAAATTAATTAGTGTTGTTTTAGTATCGATGTCAGTTTGATTTTTAATAAGTACTCATTTTAATATTTTATTAGGTTAAGTAAATACCATATTAGTTTTGATTAAAAATACCAGTTCATCATAAAATTATGCAAATTAAATCCACCAATTAGAAGCGTTTCAGTCAATCTGTAACAGCGCTCATTAAATCCCTGTAATAACACTAAGATAGGCCTGATTACCATCTATTACTCTATCATATACATATATTAGCTATTACTACGGGACAACTGGTTACAACCGGTTCTATATAGGTTCACTGGCCATCAACTTTTTCGGATTTAGTGAACATTGAGATTAAAATTATTGGTCGCTAAGACCGGTCGCGCATTGGACGGGTTGGGTCTCTTTTTTATGATTTCGGGTCGCAGGCCCTTAGATAAATACCTTGATTTGAACATAATACTTGAGATATTATTATATCTTTGTACTAGACAATACTTTTATTGAGTTGAGTATAAGCTTTATGCAGTTGATGAAACACACATTAGAAACTATTCAATTAGTCCCAAATCAAGTCATTGTTCTAACATAGCGAGTCGCTTTTAGAAAGGTACACTTAAAAATGTATTTAATAATAAAAAATCATATAAGGTATTCTTAGCTTAGTTTTTATATTTAATTTTAATTAATGGACTTTCCTGATTTTTCGGCATCAAAGCTGTAAAAGTTTTTTTTTAATATGACGAATTTTAACTGCCTATAATGATTTATTGAACATAATATTTGATTTATAAAAACAACGAATTCATTTTAACACAGTCATAAATAATAATTTTGAAGGAACTGATCTTTATCATTTCAAGTTGTTTATGGAAAGAGTTGATTGAATGTGGGACATTAATTGTAGAATAGTATTATAGAATGCTGGCAGTATTTTGCGCACGTTACCCTACGTTACACAGTTTCATCTCAATTGACATTTTACAAGTATTTTTTTTTAAAATTTAAGCCTAGCATGGCAACATGCATAAAAAATACAAAAAAACATGACTTTTTCCAAGTTTCCCTTAATCAATTAAGAAAAAACCAAAAAAACATATTTTACATGTATTTTAGAAATACATGTAAAAACTATACAGGACCTACTGTGTACTTACGAAACAAAGTATAGCTGCATATTTAGAAAACTAAAAAAAAAATATTTTCCTTTAGAAATCAATTTATTATTATTTCTACTGCATTCGTTTATTTACAGGCATAAATCTCCGAGTTGCAAAACGTGACAAAATTAATCCCTCCCCACAAATCAAAATGCTCGATATTTCAGATTAGCATAACCATTTAGAAATCCAACATCAATGACATCAGAATGGGCTGACATTTTTATTGACTTTTCCCAAGGAAACATCAAGAAGAAAAGGATTCCCAGTAGCACATCACAACAAAAGAAATACCATTCAATCTGTAACAGAAAAAACTTTAACCCCCAGTCGCCGTCGAATAAAAATAAAAGCAAATTTGAATATTACCCGCTTCACACAATTAGCATATGCCTCGGCAAACGTGAGAAATGTAACACAATACAACATTCTGTATCGAGGACCGATTGATTACTCTTATATTTATGCAAATTTAAAGTACAGTCTAATTTCAAATTCAATTTTATTCACAATTTATTCTTGGAATGTCTTACAATTTTCTGTGTATAGCACCTACTTTTTTCTTTATTCGAATTGAAAGTTGAGGGTTATGTAAATTGGTGGACAAATAAATTCGGGTAGCGTTTGACACAAAAAATTTAATCGACAATGCAATGTAAGTATTTGGTGTTTATAAATCCGTTCGGGTGAAAATATTTAAATGCTTGCACATTATAGCATCGTTAGGGTTATTTTTAGTTTGCTGCAGTGCCGTACTGCATTAACTGAAGTAATATTGGAACTCATAAATCAGTAAATAAAGTTGACATTTGGAGAAACTTTACGTTTTTAAAGAAGGAATCAACTCAAACAAAAAGAAACGTGCCATTTTAATTTAATAAGTATAATTTTTTATGTAACATTTTTTTTCTGAATTTTGAACAAAATAAAATTTAGTCATAGACGCACTAATTTATGATAATTAGGCCTTCTACAAAAGGAGCTTAAGCGATTAAAGTTAAATAATTTAAAAAGACGACACAATAAAGTAGCACGATATTTAAAATGTTACAATTAATTTAGTATTTATGACTAATTAAATAAAAAATTATCTATTTAATTGTTATTTTATTCAACAACGTTTTGCACCTGATTTCGTTATTATAGCTGCGCTAACAACAGTTTTTTTTATGTAAATATAACATGATAAATAATTATCTCATATTTAATCCGTAGGCGGATTTAGAATACGATTCCATGCTGTCTTCAGAAAAGTGAGCCGAAAGAAACGACGACCTCATTGTGGGCTCTATAAAATGCTATATGATTCCAACCTTTTTATTACGTATAATTTATAGACAAAAGCCCACTCAGTAAAATTTTCTAAGATTCTCATACTCCGGCAGCAGTTCCGACAGAAGCTTTAAAGTCCTGAAGTCACAGGACAAATCCTAAGATATAACTCATGATTTAGCGAAATGTGGATGTGATGTGACTACCTCTTTGTGGATCACACTCGGGATTGTTTGTTATGTAGTACAGGACATTACCGAATCCTGTTTTATCATCAACCACAACACGTTTCGGGTAGTATTGTCGTTTATTGAGGGAATTTATTTTCGGAATCTAATATTTTATTATCTATTTATTTTTAATAATTATTTTATTCTACACACATCTATTTATGAGGTCAAAAAAAGAAATATTCACAAAGTTTTGCAAAATAACAAACTTAATTTGGATGCAAATTTTAAAATATAATTCATTACGACAATTTATTTTTTAAATTAATATTTTTCATTCCTAATATTATGAACACTTTGTTTAACTAATAAAATTTAATTTTTATTTTATACTAAACTGTTTTTTATTAATGAAGTTTTTAATTTGCTACGTCGCGTCGTGGAAGTGCTGGGGTCCAATGTTCATACCCTGGCTGGTAAACGACTCTACCAGCCTTGTCGACTGGCCAGTCTATACACCATGCATGACCTGTTGATAATAATAGCAGTCTATGGATTTGTAAGCGAGTTAATTTCCGTTTTATTGGTAAAATGTAGCAAGTTAACATGCAATAAAAATATTTACCTACACACAACTGTCGGTCCCTCCCTCATGTGGCGAAGAACATTACAGCGCCCCCACACAGGGGCGCATTGCCAAATCGCCCTTTGCCAATCAATCGCGACATCGACTCACGATTGGTTACCCCACACATCCCCTACACCACCAACCAACATAACTTCATCTTTACATCACTAAAAACCTCGAACAATCACCTTATCTAGGTTAGGGTGCCAAAGCTCAACATTAAATGGTACACGTATGATGCAATTTTTTTATTTTCCTCAATTTCCACCGTTTCGGGGATCCTCGGCAAGCCTCGTGGGGATTCGACCAATCAAATTAAATTTGCGATTGACGTTTGAGTTTCGAACTCGAAATCAAAAATCGAAAAGTCTGCAAATTTAAATATTTGCCATCGAACATTTTTATTTAAAAATTGAATGAAATTTTTCTTGTTTTATTATGATTGCTTTTTATTTCACTTCGTAGTTTTTTTGCGAGTGATTGATAACTGTCATATTTGACATCAAATAGGTTATTAAGACAACTTTATTCTGGAGGTGTGTCTCGGCTAATAGCCTATGAATAAATTAGAAGATTGATATATTTTATACCTGTCTGATATGATGTCAACAACATTTTAAGCTCAGTTCGGATTGTAAATGAGTTTATCGATGGCATTAACAACCCTGCGTTTATACGATCTTAAATATATTCAAAACTAATTTAAAGCATTTTTGGCAAAACCAGAGTAAAACAGTGTTACAAGTCACGTAATACTATTAATTAACATAATGAGTTACAAAAGGTACCTATTTAAAATTTTATAAGGTAAAAACGACTATTTGGAATCTGTCATTTTGTCACAGATTCGAAGGAAAATTTTAAATACATATCGTTTTTAATTATCCTGTGCGCTAAGTTGTTTTTAACTTTATGTAGACAATAAGCATGGATTATAATATAGATATTAATATAACATTCGAGTATGGAACTATATTTAATTACGTATAACAGATTAAGCAAGGGGCGTAAAGGACGTTTGACTAAAGTTGGTATCATGCTGTGATCGAACCCGCCGAATAGTTTTACCTCTGAGCCAGTGCGCCTATCGGGATGCCGGTATATGCCTAAAAAAATGTCATACAAATATAATAGTACAGTAAAAACATATTCGCCAAAGACCCAGAGTCACCGACATATATAGCTCAAATAATATGCATGTCGAAGTGGCAATGGGCAAGCCATATCGCTCGACGAACTGACATCCGTTGGGGAAGAAAGGTTCTCGAATGTCGACCACGAACCGAAAGACGCAGCATTGACAGGCCTCCCACAAGGTGGACCGACGATATCATCAGTATTGCTGGCAACCGGTGGATGCAAATGGCAAGCCGTTGTCCATTGTTTTAAGGGAGAGGCCTTTGTTTAACAGTGAACGTCTTCTAGCTGATGATGATAATAAACATAACATAACATCACGCCTGTATTCCCCGAAGGGGTAGGCAGAGGTGCACATATAGTACACCCACATTTCGCCAGTTATGTATTTTGATGATGATCAAAAAAAATATACAGACGAACATAAAACCTCCTCCTTCATGGAGTTGGTTAAAAATAATTTAGCAGGCTCACTTATTCGGAATATTAAAATAAAACCCATAAAAGACCTACGACTATCTATAATGGGAAATAAAAGCAATCACGAATCCCAACACACTAAGCACCATGTAATTGTTTCTTCTTCAACACTGCCCCAAACTTAACAGCTGTACAATTTTTAATTTAGTTACTAAAAAGAAAAAGAATGGAGGATTTATTATAAATTACAATGTAACTCATAGCAGCGATGGTTGCAGCGCCGTTGCTGTAAAAAACGTGGCTTAAAAATACTTAATTGCTGTTTTAAATTATTGTCCATTAATCTCTATCGAGTTATTGTTTGAGTAAATAACGTTTATTTTGACCTATACCTAAATGTGCATACATATTTACAGAAGAGCTCACCAAGTTCAGAAGTCTAGTCTAAAATTTAATGTTAAAGAAAAACTGTAAGAATAGGTCATTAACCGAGGTACAAACAACAAAATATTAAAAAATGTGTTACAATAATTATCCATAAGTATTAATCGAAAACTAAAAGGAGAAACCCAAACTCCATAGAAACTTGGGCCTAGCGTTACAGAGCTGGAATTTTGCTATAAGTTAGAGCACTTAGGAAGATTTCATGAGCCCAATTTTCACGTTTCCCAGCAATGGCCAAATTGGTAAAATCGATGTTTAAATGTTAGGTTATTTTATTTTTGTAACTGCCCTACAGTTACATTTGGTCATCCAAATATTTGTTCCGTGCGGGAATCGAACCCGCTACATGCTGCACAGCAGTCAATGGCTCTGCCACCGCGATATTTAAATAAAAAAAGTATTTTTTAGGTTATTTTCTACGTAAATATGGAACGCACATGCGTCGAGCTGTAGCACAGAACATTTATACCAGGAGCTGTAGCGCCTGCAACCTATCATGATGAGGTTTAGGTACTTACATAAAAAGCGGTGAATACAGATCAATTTTACTTTTCAGTAAATTGCTGAAAACTATGTTTGTTAGATAAGGCCCACTTACATCACTAATTGCTTGCATTTTTAACATTCTATTTACTACTAGGGAATTTTAGATAGCATCAGATTGCAAAAATAGGTTTATTAAAATAAAAAACCGTATCATTGACGTAGAGTTTTATTAATCACCTTCTTCGTTAAGATTATCATAATATAATAATACAGTATCTAGGAATTGTGCAGGAGGTAATTGACTACCCTGGTGCCATGCCCAACCAAGATACCATATTATTATGCTCATGGTGTGAGCACAGCATCCAACCGTTCTTTTGCCAACGATAAAAGTGCAGTAATATTGGATTATAGCATCCCTTCCACTTAAAGAGCTGACAAATATTATATAAACGTAATACATCCTATTACTAATATGCCTGGATTTTATTCTTCCTCTTAACATCCAGGTTGAGTCTGATGTTGCAATCGATTATTTATTTCCTTTAATGATTTTTTAATGGTGATTACGTTAAAAAGTAATTAGATTCTAGATTTTTTCATTATACAATGATTTAAATAGCTAAAAAACAATTATACTAAAATAACATAACATTACGCCTATATTCCCCGAAGGAGTAGGCAGAGGTGCACATATAGTACACCCACATTTCGCCAATTCTGTTTTTAGGTCCCAATGTAATAGGTGGCGAGCCTATTGCCATCAACCAGGCACAAATCCAGACTCCGTGCTACCACTGAGAATTACCTAATGGAAAAACCCAGTAACACTTTGCCCAACCCGGGATTCGAACTCAGTACCTCGTTCTCAGCAGTCGCGCTTAGCGAGCACTAAACCAACGAGGCAGTCAACTAAAATAATGGAGCATTTTTTAATTATATAAGTGCTGTAACGGTTTACAAAAGTTGTTTAATTTTTACACTTGGCCATTTTTTTTCTACACTTGGCCATTGTAATTGAGGCTAAGATTTAAATGGGTTAATAAAGCGAAATAGTAGATTTTTTTGGTACATATCTGATTCGTGTAACGGCTGGGCCCAAAACTGGGTATCTCCTTTGTATCACTAAAACATATCACTACAAAAACGAACATTTCCAATCGTTCGTCAACTCCACACCAACATTCTCTTTATTCTAACAACTACAACAACAATTTTATTCAAATTTAATCCCAGCAACCGGTCGCAGTCGCCTTTTAAACAATGACGCAGCCGTCGTTAGATCACCTATGATTACACAGGGCCGCACCCCTATTATACCATGCTAACCCTTTCGATTCATTACGAACTTACGTGCTCCGGCATGCAAGGCGGCTTGATTTTTTATTTTGTTCCTATTATTTTATAGTGTGACGTCGGTTACTGTACGGCGATTTATAGTCTTGATAGTTTGTAAGAATATTTAATTAAGTGTATCTTACCTGTCTTTTGACTACCTTTAAAGTATTATCAACTCAAATCATTTTGTTCCTACAGTCAGTAGCAGCTTATAGTGTCAAAATTAACAAACTACGGGGTTACTATGAGCACAGATCAGATAATAGTTTACAATCCTTGCATTGCAGGTCATTTTTCGATGTGGAAGCGAGACGCCGCACTAAACTAACACAGCGTAAAATTACTTGCAATGCTAGCTCATCGTAAAGCAACAGGCATACCTGAGTCGTAATTTATTTATTCTCGCCTTTTATTTGTTTTTCCACAATAGTTATAATAATTATAAAATAAACTACATAATTATCTTTCTAAAATTGTAGTTCCTATACGTGTACCTACAGAAAATTAAGCGCAATAAATAGCTACGCAAAGTCCTAGCATTCATCATCATCTATAGCGTTTGTGGCTTAGTTTATACATGTATTCGGCTGCATCAAAAGTTCATCATTATATCTATGATCAAAACTAACAAGTCGCACTACACCACAGAGTTCGTGCAACGTTACTATGAACTATGACGTATCACCTCCCGTTAATACGCCATTTAATACCATACTACATCGCGTTCTTTGTTTTAGCCCCTGTAGGCTGCTTAACACAAAAAATACCGTTTTTGTTATAGAAACAATGCGAGAAATCCCTTTGAGATCATTATGTACGAGTGTAGAAAGAATGTCTGAGTTTGTTATTACAATCTGTTTAAAGATTTTGCTGTGAATCTATTCTGCATCAATTTTGGTGTAGTCACACCCATACTCAAATGGCAGTCACGCAATTAGGGCATATTTTATTATAACCTCCAATCATAAAACTCTATTTTATTTGTATAAAAAGTAATTGGCTTATGACATAAAGTTTAGCTCTAATGGAAACTCTTTAGTTCACAATACTTTCAACGTAGTTAAAGAAGAATAAAATTTGACAAGTTCTAATAATACTTCACTTTGACTGACTAATGTAATAATTACGAAATATAAAAATCATGTAACTAAAAATAATTTAAATGCATTATCACGAAAGGCACAAAACTTGAGGCGACATGTCAATGTTTCGACTATTAATTAAGAACAATGTGCAATGTGCCGGGAGATTGTTTTCTGACTTATGATCCTAAGTGTACGGAACTGCACTCAGATAGCTCAGACTTTGAAGATACAAACGCTACTCCGGTCTCACCCAAAAACGGTAATCATAGCCTCTTTAATAAAAAGTTTTATTCAAAATCCAAAAGAAATTTGAACACAGAGTCATGCAATAGCCGAGTATATACAGTGACAGAAGGTACATCTAGAGAAATGTGGGAGTCACAGACAATCATTAGTAAATACGGGAAAGAGATAGACTTAGAAGTAAGGCAGTGTTATCAAAATAAGAAATCTAAAATATTAGACAGCGGTGATCAAATTGAGACAATAAAATCCAAACGGTCATTGATGCGACACAAAGTAATACCGTGCCTATCCAGCATGTTCGGCCGGTCAAGTAATAATGTTAAACAAATGTCAATTATAAAGGAAAACCAAGTTGAAAACGTAAACATAGATAACGGTTGTCAGGCGGGCTGTGTCAACTGTGAACACAAAATGAGGAAATTTAATAGAAGACAGCAATGCTACGCCGTCCAACCTGTTTATGCCGTTGAAGGAAACATTCATGCCAAGTCGACTCCATTTCAACACACAAAAATTGTTCGAGAACCGTTACTGACACACAGAACAGTCGGAGATGACTATAACAACTTATCCTATAGTTTGACTTCATCCTCTGAAGAGGTAGAGCCTAGACGATTTTTGCATAGGAGAAAAGGAAAGACTAAAAAATATAAGAACGTGGAATCTGAAATGGAAGAGGAATATAACAATATGAAATATTATGAAGGACCAAACTTGAAGAACACCGAACAACAGTGCCCATCAAAGATGAATCGGAAAACTCCATACTACGTTTACACTTCCAATCAATGTCAACGAACAAATACAGGATGTTCGCCAATACCTTCTAACCAAATAAGTAACAGCGAATTGCCCTCCACGTGCTCAGGTTTCTGGGAATATCTCATCAATAAAATTAACACGAAATATCAAACTCAATCTCCTACATTATTCAAACCATGCAAGTGCAATTCTCCTCCAGAAGCTCCAGTGCCTCCAAAAGTTTCTTCCAATTGTAATCCATCTAAATGTCCAAATTTCTCTCAGTCTGGTTCACAACCTGTATACAGTCACCCCGATACTGGACAGTTGGATCCATGTTCATGTCATACGTTACGTCAACAAGAAAGTCCACCAAATAATATGCAAAAGAAATCTCCTACAGCACCACCTCTCAAAACAAAAAGTAGTCCAGCAGCAAAAGAGGCTCCATCAATAAAAGTTGAATGCAAGTGCTATCCAGACAAGAAATCATTTTTTTCTAAGGCATCACCCGAGGGTTCCCAAGCAGCTGCTGGCTCGCCAGCTCAGCCAACGCGATCTCCGATGGGACCTCCGGTGAGGTCTCCGATGGGACCCCCGGTGAGATCTCCGATGGGTCCCCCGGTAAAATCCCCGATGGGATCCCCGGCGAGATCTCCGATGGGATCACCGGTAAAATCTCCTATGGAACCCCCGATAGAGGAAGAAAAAAAAAGACCATGCCAAGTAGCTCACGATGATATTACTGAGACGTTAACTCAGAAGTACAACGGAGAAATACTTTGCATCCATAATCCACCCTGTGTTTTGATTAATGGTTGTCTGAATTTACCACCTCCTAAAGAAGAAATATCTGCAGGTTTTTGGCCAGTTAGCCAAGACAGCCAGACTGGATTCCACCAAATGTATACAAGAACATATTCAACGAAGCAACAAGGCATTCCGTCTTTGGAATCACATTGCCTGCATCAATGCCAGATCACTGACGAAAGCTGCCAGTACTTTCCTCCAGCCATGGAGGTGAAAACATATAGAAACATGGATGAAGGATGTCAGTATCAAGTTCCCAGTTTAGAACTGCAACAGTTTAAGATCACGGATGAGGGTTGCCAGTATCGACATTCACATTTAGGGACGGAAGCTAACACGTTTATGAATCATGAAAACTGTCAGTATTTTCCTCAAATCGATATTCACAAATATAGGACCTCACAAGAAAAAAGAGAGAAGTTTGTACAAAGTATATGTAACCACAACCCTCCCTGTGAAGTTGTGAGAACCTGCTGTAAGCCAAAATATGATCCAAAGTTGCAGAACTCCTGTGTTCATGTGCCTATGTGTGAAAAGGTTCCTCTATGTCTAATGGAACTAAAGAATCAGAACCAAGAAGTATCTTCTTGTGCACATAAGCCTAAATGTGCTGAAGTTCCTGTTTGTACGAGGAACTATATAATTTTGACGGCTAAAGAGGAGGCAGGAACCCAGGTGCGGCCTAAAGCCAAGATGGTGTGTAGACACGAGCCCCCATGCATCATGATCCCGAAGTGTTTGGCTAGAGTGTGTGACAGTTGCATTCCGTTCGACGCCATACCCGACTGTATACACCAGCCGATGTGTGAGATGATCCCGGCGTGCTGCAGGAAGTCAGCCAAAGAAATGGTTTCTGTTTGTTCACAATACCCGAATCAGTGTTGTATAGTGTAGGAGACAAGGTTCAATTTCCACTGTACATTTGCGTGATTATGTTTGACTTGTAGCGTGTTGGTGTTAACTCAGGTAAATTGTTAGACAAATATAGTGTTTTACTGATTACATACGAGCGTTGTACACACGCTATGTAGTACCAAACTTTGAATTTTTTATGTTGTTACCAAAGGCGATCGCCTCCAGCTACAGACGTTATCAAATATTTTAGTACCAATTATTCAGGCATACCGTTGTGACCCTTAGGGTATGAATGTATGTTTGTGTGTGTCAATAAATTCTGTTCGGGTTCTAGTGTAATTTTGAATGTACATTGTTGCTGTCACGGATGTACATTGTAACAATATTAATTAAGTCTGTTGGCTATTAAAATTAACAGAATTTACATTTGAGTAACAAGCTTGTTCCCGCGTGTCGCTTCACAATGCATTGACGCCAACACGTTACCTACGCGCTATCCACTTGCATGGCGAGTGGGCAGCGCGTGTTAATTGAACCCCGTCTTCTAGGGCTCGGATTCCTCTGATACAGTCTGTTTAAAAGTGCCAAAAGTCCCAGTGTATTATCAAAATAGACTATTGAAAATTATGAATTTGAAACGGTACAAGTTCAAGTGATAGTGTGCAGTGAAGAAACAGTGCTACAATTATAAACTTTTTAGTCAGTCTGTATCGTGTTTTTATTGCTATTACAACGACTTTTTATAACGTTAGATTAGTTTCTGGTACTGACTAGTGACACAAAATGTTATAGCTAAAGGTAACTGTTATTATTTCAAAATGAAATAAGCAGACGACCTGATTAGCACAGTGGCTAGGTGAATGGACTGCTGCGCTAAGGTTTGCGGGTTCGATTCCCGCACGGGGCAAAATTAGTGCGATTCACAGATGTTTGCTCCGAGTCTGGGTGTTTGTGTATGTGATATTTCACGTTTGTGGAACGCACCCTCGATACAGGATAAAGTCCAAGTGTGGGGCGACGTTTTTCTCAATTCATTCGTTTTAAATCCAGGCCTATATTAGGTGACTAAAGGCTCGCTTAGGGCGGGTTGCCTCCAACAGTCGATTAACGTTACGTACATACGTCAAGAAATAACGATTACAGAAGATATAATAGATATATATAACTTACGTAAAACTTGAAGCGTTGTCTCCTGATATAAAAAACTCGGCTTATTAGGGCTGCTAGAAAACAAAATTGGCATTTATTTTTTCGGAATACATTATGTCGACGACCGCAAGGGGGGTCTTATTGGACGTAACCGGACAAGGCGAGGCTGCAAGAGCCCCCAGCCAGGGAGCCTCCAGCCAGCAAAATTGGCATTGTCTTTTCTAACAATTATAGGTTCGTCAAGTCAAGCCGAAGCAACCCGCCCTTACAGCTTATGGATCCAATACAGTAAATTATCGTCGGATTGCATAGGTTATAAATATATATATATAATTATAATAGTTTACGCGTTAGTTTACCTAATACCACAGTTTACCAATCAAATTGCATTATCACGCTTCATAGAGCGTATGTCAGATGTTGATCAACCATTCAAGTGTATGCAAGCGGTTAATTACTAATTAAGTGTAATTGAAAATTAAACCAACGTCAAGTGGTATATTGGTGGCTAAGTGCGACTGATGAGCATGAGGTACTAGGTTCGAATCCCAGGTCGGGCAGTGTTACTGTTTTTTAGATAATTCTCAGCAGCAGCACGGAGTCTGCATTTCTGCCTGGTTGATCGCAGTAGGCTCGTTCCCTATTAGGATTTGGGATTTATAAAATTACTGACGAAATGTGTGTGTACTGCAGTCCTCTGCTACCCCTTTGGGGAATACAGGTGTGATGTTATGTATGTATTGTTCTATAGGGTGTATATAAAGTCGGATACTCACAAGCGTCCTGTAATTTTAACCGATAAGACACAGTTCCAGGTTCATGTAACAGTGTACGCGTAAATCGACATTCGCTTGCAACGTCCGCCGAGCGCCCTCACCCCGCGTACTCACTCGTGCTGTAACTGATTTAGCAACGAGGCTTCGAGGTTTAGTTGATCTAGAGTTTGCTAACCGCGTACTCAGTATCTTGGTTAC
This sequence comes from Abrostola triplasia, assembly GCA_946251915.1. Classification (NCBI taxonomy): domain Eukaryota; kingdom Metazoa; phylum Arthropoda; class Insecta; order Lepidoptera; family Noctuidae; genus Abrostola; species Abrostola triplasia. Next base: position 9,833,474 of record OX276433.1, read on the forward strand.
AGTAACGTGCAACGGTAACAGTTACAGTATGAGTAGGTAGGTACCATGGGCGCCGGCAGAGGGTAGGGGGGCACTTGAACCCCCTGGTATACAGGAAAATACATAGAGTTTCTTATTCTTCATTCATTTTGTTTTAAATTCACCTTTAGTCCCTACTGTCTATGATCTTTTCAAATGTGTTTGACGAAGCCAATGCGTCTGAGTCAATTTATTCTACATTTTGTATTAGTTTTGTAGCAGTATGTATGTATTTTACTATAATAACTTTCGTGAGTGTTATCCATATTATTTACTATAATATATTCCGGTTATACTCACGGGTGTATTCGGGAATGCCCGACTAGTTTCGGTTCGCGACTCTGCCGCGTAACCAGCTCATGAATAAGGGCTCCGGTCGAGTCCGAAACTAGTCGGGCATTCCCGAATACACCCGTGAGTATAACCGGAATATATAGTAAATAGTATGTATGTAGTTACTAATGCAAATGCACTTTTGCACCCCCTTGAAAGAAAGGCTGGCGGCACCCATGGTACGTTCTTATTTGTCATTGGTTCGTAAGAGCACAGAGCTCCGCTTGCGAGCCACGAACCAAAAATCATGCCTGTTACTGGTAACAGTTACGCGCAAAGGTACCAGTTACAGCTAGCTAGTGAGTCCCCGGTTTAAGGTCTGTCTTCATCGTTGTCTATTCATTATTCAATCTGCGATCCCGCCGGTGAGATGTGTTATGCATTCAGATGATTAGTGCCATACATTATTACGTCATGTCCGTTTAGATAACTAGCAGGTACCTAGATGTATTTTAAAGCTTGATTCTGTTGGGATACGCAGAATTTTGTTGTTAGTTTGTGATTAAGGATCTTTTAAGTTTCTTACTTACTTTCTTATTATATGATTCGGATGTGCTGATATTTGTCTTTTACAGAGGTCTGATAGTTGTTTAGGCAGATTAAAGTCGTCCGTATGATTTGTAGAGACGGAAGGAATGATACACTTGTTGCTGGGTGTAGTGCATGTATATTGTATATAGATTAATATGAGGGATTACATGTATTATATACTAAGCTTACAACACTACACTACAAATTAATTAATGAAAAAATGCATATTTTTAATGTATAATTTAAACTTTAGGTAACATTTTTTTTAAAACGTTGTCCCACGCTAGAAATTTCTCCTGTGTCGTGGGAGCGTTTCACAAACATGAAATATCAAATACACAAGCACCAAGACTCGGGACAAACATCTGTGGTTCGCACAAAGGTTAGCACCGCACGGGGATCGTACCCGCTACCCTCAGCGCTGCAGTCCAATCGCTCATTATAAATTCACGCTATGTAGAAACCATTTCGCTTAGAGATTCATCAAGGAGCATCACGGCACTTGTATTTATACAATGATTACCAAACAAAGAATCTCGTAAATTGCCAAACTCAATTGTTTTCACTGTAGAATATTTAATTTCAAATCAATTCAATGCAAATTGAAGCGAAGCCGACATTCTTTCACGAACTTAAACGTTATAAGAATACTAACCACTTTACATTTAAACGAAATTATCTAAAAACCTGCTTCACAATCGTCCCTATAAACATATCTGACTTATAGTTTAGAATTTCCTAATCTATAGGTGCTCGGACGAGGAATTTTATCATTTCAAACGTCTAAAAGTAGAAAACCAGATTTATACATCTGTTGTAAAAAATGTTGACGACACCCATTCGAAAACGACTTTTAGGATGTCGGCATAAAGTTTAATTTTGTGAGGAATATGCGTGGGACATGTGTCGTTTGGTTGTTTATGAGGGTGTGATCAAAAACTAATGAGTGTAGACCATTGAACCTGCTGGGTTTTGGACACCACGTATGGTTGGGGTTCGGTAACGTGTTTGTAGAACTACGCACAATGGTTGATCGTCTGATGATATTATTATTCAATGATGTTGAAATACTTATGTAGCTCTTGGACTATAAAATTAAGTGGAAATATTTAGTGGTATTTAAGTGGGGAGCTACTTATATTTTGGGTTTATAATACGTGTTACCTTCTTAAGTTGTTAAAAGTGTTTGACTGCCTCGTTGGTCTAGTGGTTGCTAAGCGCGACTGCTGAGCTCGTGGGTTAAAATCCCGGGTCGGGCAAAGTGTTACTGGGTTTTTCCATTAGGTAATTCTCAGTAGCAGCACGGAGTCTCGATTTGTGCTCGATGGCAATAGGCTCGCCCCCTATAACATTGGGACCTAAAAACATAACTGGCGAAACGTGGGTGTACTATATGTGCACCTCTGACTAACCCTTCGAGAAATACAAGCGCGATGTTATGTTTTAGTTGTTAATAGGCGTGGTGTTCTCATGCTATAAAAAGGGATTATCAACATTTTGACGCTTTTTAACGAAGATAGTTGGCGCGTCTGTTTAACACCTGTTCATAGAAAATCGATAGTGCGGCTAACAGACAAATGTCTACGAACGACGAAAACTACAAACTTAATAAATAACCATGAATAAGCCATGAATGTGATAACTAACTAACAATGTCGTTTCGTATCATGTAGGTGCTAATTAATGGGGTTTTGATAACACGTGTGCTGTTACGTTGGCGTCTATTTGAAACCAACTTTGTTAATCATGAAAAGAAATGTATTACCTCTATTTACTCTAATACTTAATATAACTACCTGATTGGCGGAGTAGCCAAGTGATTGGACTCCTGCTTAAGTTTGCGGGTTCGATTCCCGTACGGGACAAACATTTGTGTGATCCAGAGATGTTTGTTCCGTTTCTGGGTATTTTTGTGATATATATAGGAGAAGAGGGTGAGACGGGCGATAATTTTAAAAAAACCTAATTATCTACAGAAAATCTATTATTACTAGCAAAACTAAATTTAACACAAAACACTACCTTGTTTGTTATTGTAAGTAGATTGGTCAAAAGTCAAAGTGTAAGCCAGCTAGTTTCGTCGACTCTACAACATTGATTTGAAGTAAGAATCTACTACTCGTATCAAAAAGATACAAATTCACAAATATCAAGCTCAAATAGGTACTTATAAAGCATTTACACACGAATTAAGAACAATTACTTGACGTAATTATCACATAATAGTCACAAAACCAACTGTGGGCGTGCTGCGCGTTTATTTAATTTCCCAAAGAACTTACAAAGAAACGTAGCCTGACCAATCACCGTCCACACAACATAATTGTACGCATTCTACTATAAATACATTTCGTGATATAAACCAATAACTAAGTAAACAATGTAATAAGAAAACGAAGAGAAAACTTTTTCACCTTCCACGATGCCATGAATGTGGTGCCTTGAAATAAGTGAATTGCTTAGATAAGAAAAAATGCGTCTGTGTTTTAGAAACTTTTTATAGGTAGGTAGGTGTTAGTTTGGATAAATCACACTTATATTATAAAGGCGAAAGTTTGTTAATGTGTGTTTGTATGTTTGTTACTTCTTAAAGCTAAAACGGGTGGACCAATTTTGCTGAAATTTGGTATCGAGGTAGCTGACTCCCTGGATTAATACTTAGACTACTTTTTATCCCAAAAATGTAGCACGTTACACTGCCGGGCACAGTTAGTAATGATATTATAATGCTATTATCACCTATGTAGTAATAAAGCAGTGATAGCCGAGTGGTATGACCGTTGACTGCCAAGCCAAAGGTCGCAAGTTCAAACCCTGGCTCGTACCAATGTTGTTGCTAAAAACGGTGAAGGAAAACATCGTGAGGAAACCGGCACACCTGAGAGATTTTTCAACGGTGTGTAAAGCCCTGTCAAAGGCCTGTACGCATTTTAAACTCTGACACCTGGTTGTTAATCAACCATACGATAACAAGATTACCTTAGTTAGTTCGCATGCACTGAATTCATTCAAGTTAAACAGGGAAATATGACATACATTATCCTCACACTGTTCTTATGCATTTGTTTTTGGTGTGCAATAAAGAGAAATCCATCTATGTTTCTCAATCAATTTGTTATTTTTTTCTTCCATTTGATTTGTCAATTTTTGCTAGGTATCCGATGCCAGTTTTTTTTTAACGCATGCGTAATTAACATAAGTTTAGTGTCTGTCTAGACATATCCCATAAAAATCTAGTCCACAAAACAGATTTAACATTTAACATGCATATCTGGTATTTTAATTTTATGCCAAAGTTATAACTGTTATAAATGTCACATAGTTAACTAATAGACTGGTCTCATAAACATTTAGTTATCCAAATCGATATTAAGTAGATAATTAAACTTTTTAAGATTTTTGGACTAAATATTAAAATTGTGGCATGGAGGGGTGTGTAGTGTGTAGCTATGTGGCTATTGCGCAGATCTGTCGATCTGCGAGTGCCGTGCTCGTCACGGTCAGTCTTGTGATGGGTGACCGTTTTTACGAGACCCCTCCGTAGTTCGGAAGACATGTTAAGCTGTTGATCCTGCGCCTGATCTCTCACCGGTTGTGTAGGTCTAAACTCTAAAGTCCCATCCGATGTGAGCGTGGGGTGATAGAGCACCTGTGTGCGAAATTGCATGATGCAGCGGCCATAGATAAATTGTAAACGCTAGTCGAATAGAATTCAAACTATATGTGATTGACATAATCATGTCATAGATTACATAGTTGAAACATTATATCATCCCTATTTTATCAATCGATTCGATTTATCTTCGTCAAGCGTACCACTTGTCCCTATGTAATTGCAAGTACAAAAAAAAACAAAATACAATCGCGTCGAACTATTATCGACTCGGTCCCGTCAACTCGAGTCAAATGATGTCACATCACTAAAATCCACTCAGCGATAACACAATAAATTACGGACGACCACATACCGACTTTTATCTATAGAGACACAAATGTATGTATAACGTCTTCCGAAGGCTATTAATTTATCTGTTGCCTTTAAAACAGACGTCATGTTTATGGAGTTATTTTTTAGGGTTCAGTATTATAAAAGGAAGCTACGGAACTCTATTGTATTAACACTTTGACTGTACGTGAAACAGACAATTGTAAAATAATAGCTGTACCCCATCGGTGGGTCATTACACTGGGAAAGGGTTAAGTTTATTGTATCTGTGCATCCTAGACTGCTTCGTTGGTCTAGTGGTTGCTAAGCGCGACTGCTGAGCACGAGGTCCTGGGTTCGAATCCCGGGTCGGGCAGTGTTACTGCGTTTTTGTATTAAGTAATTCTCAGTAGCAGCACGGAGTCTGGATTAGTGCCCGGTTGATGACAATAAGCTTGCCTCCTATTACATTGGGACCTAAAACATAACTGGCGAAATTTGGGTATACTATATGCGCACCTCTGCCTACCCCTTCGGGGAATACAGGTGTAATGTTATGTTTATATTCTATGCATCCCATACCTTGATACTAAATTGTATCTAATTCTAGACTCATTTCCATTGACCACCTCCTTGGTCTAGTTGTTGCTTATTGCGACTGCTAATGGAAAAACTCAATAACACTTTGCTCGATCCGGGATACGAACCCAGGACCTCACGCTTCGCAGACACGTTTAACGACCTCTAATTTTAATCTAGAAGGTTCCTTATTGAAACTGCCTCGTTGGTGGTCTTAATGACTATCCTCCAAATAATTTGGTAACTGATTATGTTCTTATTTTTGCAGGTTGGCGACTTTAGCCCTCGTATGTAGAGAATACTGGCTCCATAAGACCCTGACTAATAAATGAATTGAAAAAAAACGAAAGAATATAATTCTTAAGCCGTGAGTTCATAGAAACGTCATCAAACCTTAAACTTGGCTGACTTGATCCCTCTACCACAATCGCGTGTCACGTTACTTCTAGGTTTCAGCATAGATATATAGATTTCCCTATAATATACACCAAATATAAAAAAGCAAGCACAGGACAGCAGATTCATAACCAGTACTACGTAATGGTATATCTTTCTATTCAGTTAAGAAATGCCAATGCCATCTAGTTTTAAAAAGTGACGAGTAAAAGTGTTTTTGTAAAACCAATTTGCTAAAGTAAAATCATTTACCATTTATTTATCATTTCATTTATTTTATTCTCCTTACGTCAGCCATCATTATATAAGGAGACACTATAAGGGAAGATTGCTGTCAGAAGTTCTGTTTCTGAAGCTGGGTCTAGTCTATTAAACTTACTAGTTTCCACCCGCGACTTAGTTCGCGTGGGTTTCGAATTCCACGAGTTTTGGCACATTTGTCATTGGTACTTCGCTCCTATTGGTCGTAATGGGATGTTATAGCCTTTCTTGATATACTTACAAATATTTTTCAATTTCGAATCAGTAGTTCCTGAGATTAGCGAGGTTAAGCAAACTAACTCTTCAGTAGTAGATATAGATGTGTAGTAATGTGTAAATAACCAACAAGGATATTAATTTGGGGCATCTGCCTTGCTTGCCTGCTGCCTTTACCTTACTGTTGAAAGTTTTTTAAAGATATAGATAATTTGATTTGTTAAAACATGAGTATAGTTTTCCGTGTCTTCTCCGGGATCAATGTAGCTTAAATCTACTCTGAAGATCCAAATTGTGGAAATCGTATGAAGAGTTACAATTATCCCCTGCATACAAGCAAGCAAATTTTATCTTAGAATATTAGTTTAGATTACTCCAACTACTTCTTCCCTTGTGTTTCATAATCAAGGAGTGGAAAATAAGACTCTTTGCTGCAGTGATAAGATGACCAATCTTCATTAAAACAATAGGTTTTTTTATAGGTTAGAATAAGATCTCTTTGAGTAATAATACCATTTGGTAATACGTTTGACTGCCTCGTTGGTCTAGTGGTTGCGACTGCTGAGCACGAGATCCTGGGTTCGAATCCCGGGTCGGGCGAAACGTCACTCGGTTTTTTTATTAGATAATTCTCAGTAGCAGCACGAAGTCTGGAATTGTGCCCGGTTCATGGCAATAGGCTCGCCCCCTATTACATTGGGACCCAAAAACCTAACTGGCGAAATGTGGGAGTACTATATGTGCACCTCTGCCTACCCCTTTGGGGAATACAGGTGTGATGTTATGTTATGTAATACGTTTCGTAGTTTCCATTTTCTTCATAAAAAATAATAAGTTATAAGAAAAAGCAATTGCTATTACTCACTGTTTATCCAACAAGAATAGTCCTTATAAAGCCATAGTCTAAAGGTCCTATGTCCTAGTTTATTGATCAGATTAGCACAGTGGTTAAATCATTGGCAGCTGGAATAAGGATTGCGGGTTCGATCCCTGACTTAGATGCACACAATTCAAAAATAAGTGAAAGAATAATTTCTACGATACAGTATACTCAATCAATAGTTGTTATTAAACACCGCCTCCTCTAGGAATTTCTCCTGTATCGTGGGTGCGTTTCACAAACATGAAATAACAGATACAAACACCCAGACTCGAGACAAAAATCTGCGAATCACACAGTTTTGTCCCGTGCGTTCGAACCCGCAACCCCAACTGCAGCAAACCAATACATCAGAAATCTTACATCACCTAAGACAAACAAGCAACACTTATATTTATAATAAGATATTTATTATAATAATAACACAGGCTATCGACACCGAATCTATAATTACATAAATTTACGATAATTACTTAATAACGTGTCACAGATAAATGAGGTCTATCTAGGAAAATAACAGAGATTCGACACTCTGACAGTTAATAACTAAAATGATATTAACAAGCATATTGTTTATTGTTTCTTTAGGGAAAATCTTGGTACATGTAGGGCATCCAGATGCATGTTTTGTTATCTAAATTATTTGTGTGTTTCCATGTATAATTTATAAAAGAGATAAGATATATTATCGTTCTGACTGTAGGTATGTTTGCACTGGAGTAAGATCTAGAGATCTAAAATAAAACCTTAATATTTTTACTCCTTCAATTTACCTATAAAAAACTTAAGGAATCACACTAATATTATAAAGGCGAAAGTCTGTGAGTGTTTGTATGTTTGTATAATGTTGTAAACGCAGCGTTAGCCTCCTACCAGGACCGACGATATCGTCAGAGTTGTGGGCAACCGGGATGCAATTGGCAAGTTGTCGTTCATTGTGGCGCTCATAGGAGGACGCCGGCGTTCAACAGCGTTCTTCCGGCTGATGATGATGAGGAGTAAAGATTTCTCTTTAAGTCCTACAGTGAGATATTTTAGTTCAGATTTATCGTTTATTTTACACGTGCGAGGACAGATTTAGCTAAATGAATAGATGGATGGTAATAATGATGATGGAAGAAATAGATGAGAATACGTATGCTTACTTCTTACAGGCTTCATTATACTGTGTATTTGAGTTATGGTTCTAAGTAATAAACAAAAAACATAACATCACGCCTGTATTCCCCGAAGGGGTAGGCAGAGGTGCACATATAGTACACCCACATTTCGCCAGTTATGTTTTAGGTCCCAATGTAATAGGGGGCGAGCCTATTGTCATCAACCGGGCACAAATGTAGACTCCGTGCTGCTACTGAGAATTACCTAATGGAAAAACCCAATAACACTTTGCCCGACCCGGGATTCGAACCCCGGCTCTCGTGCTCAGCAGTCACACTTAGCGACCACTAGACCAACGAGGCAATTCTAAGTAATAATGACAGACTAACTGTCCCATCGAAGGGCGAAGGTCTCTTGAATAGAAAAGGATTGACCATTGATCACCATGCTAGCTCACTGCAGGTTTTCGGTTCCATCAATAAATCCAGGTTTCCTCACGATATTTTCCGTCAACTTTAGTCAGTGGTATGTTAGAAATTAGAATATCTAAGAAAATATATATGACATTGAAACAAGTCACATTAATACTTACGTAGTATTGAAACTGGGACGTTGTGCATACAAATCCGTTATGTCAACCACTGGGCAACCACGAGTATAATTTAAGTAAATTATTTATATTCGACTTCTAGTTTGTAGGTTACGTGAATGTCAGTTAAATCATTTATAATTTTGCGTGGCGTGTAGGTGCAGCATAATTAAATTTAACATTTTAATTTATAAATATTACACAATAACTACTACCCCGCTTCAGGGCAAAAAATACTTACGAATAAGGATAAAGAATTGATCACCTTGCAGTCACATACAGCCTCCTTATCATGAACTCTTAAAGCAGGACAGTTTACGTTGTGGAAGCGAGACGACGCATTATACTGCGGGTAGCGGTGTCTCGCTTTCACAACGTAAACTGTCCTGAGTTAAGAGATCATGGTATGGGAGTAGTTGGGGTGTTTTAAGATTGAATACATAACAGACAAAAGCATGTTTCCTAGAGATGTACCTAGGTATAGACCAAAGATTCATATTTGCTTACATCCTGGAACCGATATCCTCAATACATCCTTCATCTATGCTCTCGGCTCAGAGTAGGTAAAAGGATCGTCAGGAAAGTTGTGAAGATAGTTTACACTGTGTAGATATGGACACAGTTAACAAAAAAAAAAACATAACATCACGCCTGTATTCCCCGAAGGGGTAGGCAGAGGTGCACATATAGTACACCCACATTTCGCCCGTTATGATTTATGTCCCAATGTAATAGGGGGCGAGCCTATTGCCATGAAACGGGCACAAATCCACACACACGGACAAAGTTATAATTTAATAAAAAAAATCCGATGAAGACGCGATGTATCACGTTGATGAAAACGCTGGCATAAGCTAGTTAAAAAAACATACATACATTTTAAAACAGAGTAACACATACAAGAATACATTGTTATACAACTATAAATAATATTCTTCTCTTCTTTATTTTTCTTTCTTCGTTCTACGTTGGTCATGGAGAAGCTTGGCGAACCCAAGAGCACGGTATGAAGTTCCTACAGTGGTATGTTACGTAGGAACTCTATACCTCGCTAGTGGTAATCACCAGTTTGGAGAATAATGTGGAGAATGTTCTTCTTTGCTTCAGTGTTCATTCTTCTCTTCGGTGCTTGAAGATTTCTTGTTTAGGTGCGCTTTAGTATTTTCTTTTCTCATTTGGTTACATAGTTTACATAACATACAAACATGGGTACGTAATATAATAAAAATGATGAATGAATGAATGAATATAATATAGATACAATTATTAAGGTAGTTAGCTACTTAATTAAGCCACAGATATACATAATTTTCTACATACATTCTGACACTAGAAACTGTGAAGCGCCTGTATATGTCCTAAGGATTCTAAAAACTTAAGACCACAAACTAACCTGTGTTCAAAACCGCTGAAGTTTCCGATACATTGAATAAACCAAAATCACACCCGAGGATATTATCTACCTACCTGATTCGGAAGCTAGCGAATTAGCATTTCAATAAAAAACAGCAGCTGTCCAAATCTCGAATAATTACTTAAGGTATTTGGGGATTAGCATATTTTGGGCAAAATTCTTGGGGACTACCAACCCTTTGAGTATGCAAATTTTCTGCCCGTGGGAAGTCGGCCATTTGCATAAGAAATTCATCTCATTTGAAGGTCGAAGCTGGTTTTTTTCTTTGAGAATCAGGAAGAGATTCCGTGGGAACTTTACTTTTTTGGCAGGGAGACTAGAATAGTGGTAATAATAATTCTGATTTGCATTTAAACTGTGAGGTGACTTGGTTCGTAGAGATAAGAAGTGAAACTTACTGAGCCGTGTAAAGAATTTTGTTATTGTCGCTGTACAAAACTATTTAAATACAAGGTTTATATAGTCGACCTATTACACGCAGCATATAGGCCTTAAAGTATTTCGCAAAACGATTAAGTTGGCGTCCTTGCGAATACAACCACAATAAGTACATTACAATACGCATAATATTACAATTATTATAAAAACAAACAAATATTAACATTCTACAACTTTTTAATTAAGTGCAACGACCGTCTGCAAACGCAAAAGATTTTTACAATAAACTAGCTGATGCCCGCGACTTCGTCCGCGATGTTCTAAGCCAGAAACCTTCCGGACGTCCTCCGAAGACCTTACCAACGTTTTATCATACAACCATATATTTTTATTATCATGGAAATTGTACCTAAAAGTAAATAATAGCATAAAATTACAGTACAACACATACGTGCATAAAATAATTATTTAAACAGTTTAACCTTCGGGTACAAGGTGGTAGCTGGTAGCTCCATAGCGCTAAAAGTGTTACCCCCGCATAAACTACGGCGTATTACCCTAAGGCGACAAGTACAGTCTGCAACAAGTTGGGTTACAAAAGATCACGCTGGTATTCGTCAAAGGCCGAGGCAATGAGGTTTCGCAAGTTATAGGTCCCAATATAAAGGAGTCCCAAAATAAGCAGTGAGCCTTTTGCCGTTCACCGAGCACAAATCCAGAAGGACTGCTACTAAGAATTGTATAATTACTGTTAAGAGACTTTACATGTATAATGATTGATAAAAGTACATAAATAATTAGTTGAATGGAGATCAGAGTCAATTCAAAAAGTGTGTTAGGTGGTGTCAAGTGTATTAGGCATAAAATTGTTCTACAATTATTGGCGAGTGTACCAACAAATGTGAAACTGCTTTCGTTGCAAACTGTACCTACTTTAAAGTTCATTTTTAATGAGCCATGACGCAAACTGTCCGCACCCTACTTTATAATTAGGCGAACAAAGGGTGGGACGTCAACTAACATAACATGACCTTTATCTGCCTTTCTTTTTGTCAGCTTGAAGGATCTTTTTGCCTGGCGGGATGGGTAGTAAAGATAGCATCTATTCCGTCTTATTTATTGTGATTATAAAGTTGCAATGCCTTCGCAAATGACGTAGTTTGCATCACATGTTTAAAATCTTTATTAATGTAATGAACTTTTCATTCAAATGTCACTTAATACGAATTGTATTTTAAGGCTGTCACTGTACTTAGTTTTCTCACGAAACAATAATTATTATGACATGTGTTAATACAACAATAATAAGATTTGTTTAATTGTGTGTAATAAACAATATTCGATTCTATTCAACTCATTTCTTTTTCTCAAAATAGAGAGTGTAAGAGATCTCTAGGGGTCTCTTCCACTTATTTGTGTTGTTTTGAATCTGTTATTATAATAGTGTGTTCTTCTGAATTCAGCCTTTACCGTGAATTCTTTAAGCAGGACAGTTTAAGATGTGGATGCGAGACGCTGCTACGCGCATTGTAATGAAATGAATACTTAATAGGTTTGGTGACAATATCTTATATATAAAATTCTCGTGTCACAATGTTCGTTCCCGTACTCCTCCGAAACGGCTTGACCGATTCTCATGAAATTTTGTGAGCATATTGAGTAGGTCTGAGAATCGGCCAACATCTATTTTTCATACCTCGGGTCAGCTAGTGGTACTTTAGATTTAAAAGCTTGTGTTAAAAATATATTTTTAATATTAACTTATTTCTTTTAAAATGAATATTACTGTTTTGTAATCTTCTCACCACAATCATTGCTTAGCAACATTTTCACTGTGCTAATAGCTGTTAATACATATAATGCGACTACTTAAGGCTATATAAACAGTATTTATCTAACAAAATGAGTTGATATTGCTCTCAATTATTTGGCAGACAGACTAATAAGAGGAATACGTATAGTGATTATTAGGTACTATTAGACAAATCATTGTTAGTCATACGTGACTACAATAATCTTGAACTAACTGCATCTTATAATTTAAAATCCGTACTAATATTATAGTAGGGGTGGATGTTTGTCCCTCTTTCACGTAAAAACTACTGAATGGATTTTAATGAAATTTCATATGGAGGTAGCTGACACCCTGGATTAACACATAGCTGACTTTTTATCCCGAAAAAATGTTCACTGCGGGGCGCTAGTATAGAAATAAAACTATGTTTACAGATTTTATCGCGGATTTGATTCGTTTTTTGGTCCCGACGTTTCGAAGTTTCTTTACAGCATTCGTGGTCATTCAGACTAAGGTTTTAACACCTCAGTCTGAATGATAATTTGATATTAAACATATAAAAAACTCTGGTATATATCAATGATATTCGAGTAAGTGATAGAAATCATTATGATAATATAATGAAATAGATATATAGAAATCAGAAGCCGACCGATTTTAACGATGAACCTTTTAAAGTCTCCCCTTTAGGTTTGATTTTCTAAATTACTTTTAATAAATCAATACCTAATGTATAATTTTCTTAAGACAGAAAATCCACAACCTATGATTACCTAGTAATGTAATTTCCCTATTTGCATCTACCAAAATCTATGGCACAAAAAAAAAGTATTTTCTTCACAATAAAAAAAAACAACACAGTAATCCTGTCGCATCTCGAAGCTATTTATCCGTGTAACCGTGTGTCCCATCTACATCTGTAACTGGGGTGGGTAAGCCCAGATTTGCAAACTAATTTCAACTGCAAATCCTTAAAATGAGAGGGATTTAGAAGCTCTGGCAACACCTTAATGTGTGTTCGTAATGTTATCACGGATTGTGTGCGACTTTATGTACTGCTTATGTAGTAACTTGGATTCAACTGAGATTTGTGAGATGATGGCTTTGATAAGAATTGAAATTATTAGCTTAGCAGGCAGTATTATCATTTATAACGAAACTGAACGAAGTGGATTGTTTATTGAAGAGCGGTTTAGGGTTAACACTTCGATTTTCAAATTTCGAATATAGAATCGCATAATTTTTAAGACATTTCATAACTTTATTTTCTTTCATACTTTTTTTTTAAATTTGTTAACAGGTGGAAACGGATAGTCTATTATTTAAAATGAATATAAAATAAATATCGTCAGTTTTTTTGCCACTGCACTGCCAGATTACATAGTTAGATCTCAATGAAAATTTTCGAATGTTATATAATATTACATTAGATCTTATCAAGCACATAAAATATCAGTGATAAGCACGAGATTGTGTACCTATTTATGTACATGCTTCAAGATATGCACTTATCTTTATTTATGAAAAAAGTATTTCGTAAATATCATAAAGATACCTTGTCCCTTGTCTCGATGTCAATAGATAAGAAATATTATTAGAATATCCTTGAAAACATTTATTTAATCTTGACGGAATAATTATGCAATATTAAAATAACCAATCTACAATTTATAATTTTATATAATCATGGTAATAAATTAAAAGCCGAGAATTTTATTTTATCACGAAAAAACTTATTAAATGATATAATAAAAAGTAGAGTTAAAAAATAATAATGAAGAAACAAAAGCTCACCGATTACGCACAATCCACAAGTAAAAACAAAAACACACGCGTCACGTAAATGTTTACGTAAAATGTACGTGAAAGTTACGTTTTATCGCCATTTAATCCGATTCGACGAAATTAATGCCGACTAAATATGTATGAACGGCTCAATTGTGACTCCACGCGACGCACATAAGTGCCCCTACACACGACAACACAGTATAACTCAAGTAGCGGACGGAATCCGGCGAAACTTGATACAAAGTACTTAATGCTCGCGTGTCAGTTGGTAGTTTAACTCCGTATCTTCTTCGCCTGACGCAGCGCTGCGAATGTCCAATAAATACGCGTTTGACGCCCGTTGCGTACACATTCACCAGCCTAATGCGACCCCAGAAAGCGTGTAACGGAACACAGCGCCTCACTCAAATCACTGGTAGGCACGACTGTGAATGGCTCTCGCCAGTCTGGTCGTGCCGACGGAACGACGGTGCTGCCAACACAAGCGTACCAACTAACAGGCCTTTGTCGCATCTGAATTGATATTAACGCAAATAAATAATTCAAAACGTGTAACGTAAGAAACCAGACATAATGAATAGATAGTTGTGACTATGTGAAAATAATTGCCCGAATAAGGTTTATTGCCTTGAATGGAACCTTATTGTGCTCGGAAACTGTTTAGTAAAAAGTAGTTCCTTGCCAAAAGTCGATGCATGCATGCGTGCGTTTATGGCGGCGACATTTCCCCCGCGTTCCATATTTAAATTTTATCGGCGATTAAAATGACTTCTGTTATTTGCACTTCTTTTAAAGTTAGAAATTATAAATGAACATCACCTTTTTAGGGTTAATTTTAATGATAATGTAATCGTTATTCTTTTTATTACACCTAAAGTTAATGCTTCGTGAGTTTTTAATCTTCCTTGTTAAATGTATGATAGTAATATAACCAGCCTACTTGGTAATGCTTTTTTAATTTAAATTCGTTAGTCAAAATCGCAGTTAACCCTAAAACCGTCCACGGTGTTATTTATATTAGTGTAATAACATGTGACCTCGCATTTTAGTGTTTTGTTTCTCTCTAGACTATTAATATAATATACATAATGGATGCGGTCATTAACTTTTCATTATGATATCATCTTATTGAGCATATTATTTAAACAGACATGACATGAGTTTTTAAAACATTTTTTACTTTTATTTAATTGCTTTCAAAACTTAACCCTAAAGTTTCGCGTGCTGTTATAATACATCTTAGCTAAAAATAACACTATTAATTACATATTTCATGCAAATACCTTAATATAATAAGGGTAAAAAATACAGTGTAGGTATAGGTACGTAGGTACTCTAGTGTTGTATGAATATTCCTAAATTGCCGTTAAAATAAACAAACAATTAACATTTTAAACAAACGCGTTCAAGTATAACTGCCGTATGTAATGCATTCAGCGGGCCGCTAAAATGCAAACACTCGTTTTCGGGCTATTTCAGGGAGGCGTTTAATGGTTGCATTTTAACGGCCATTTTGTAAGTTATATGTTACTTTTATGGCAGCCAATAAAAACGTAAAAATGTTACAGAATGATATTTTTGTACAATGTACTGTTAAACTGCGAGCTCATAATCTTTATAACGTGTTATAAAAATAAATATGCCGACTATACTAAAGTATGGAGGAAGAGATTTCGAGAGAAATGGTCGTAAGTCATGTTTTGTTTCGTACATCACTAACAACCGAAAAAATTCGTTTAAAGTGCGTGTAATGCAAAATTTCACATTACGAGAGCTTTGGGGCAAGCAGGAAATACGCCATTATCATACCCTCCTCCACACATAAACACACATCACTACATAGGGTGGTCACCCCTCGGGGGTAATTTTTACCCCATCATCGAACGTCGCCACCCACTCTACTCATCATTCGTTATTTGAATTACTAGTGAGCAATTTCGTTATCATTTTTCGGTTGCTCTTTATTCAAATTCTGTGGCTAGTTTAAGTTTCGAATAAAAATCCATTTAACATTCATAAAAATAACGTAGCAGTTTCAACCTAATATTTATTTAAATCATATCATTCGCTTAAATAAATAATGTTTTTTAAATTATAATTTTATTTAAATAAATACAATTCATAATGACCGGCCATCTTGTAAAATAATACCGGTATCTGGTGATGATCGCTACGTGAAATTCATTCGATTTTAGCAGCAAATTATCGTGGCCAACGTAATTATTATCAGGCATTCACAATTTGAACGTTTATCCATGTAATTGCGCCCGATAACGATTATTACGTGTTTTATTCGATTATTCGATAAATTATTCGATTTACGAAATGCGTTAGTCGAGTTTTTAGGGGTGCGTGACGCGATGATTTGTGGTAGAAGTTTCATTAAGTTGAAGATTTGAGGCAATTTATATAACTGTTCTTGTGGGAATTATAACAAATGTGCCGCCCGACCGAATAATTTTCTTTTTAGGTTTTTTTCGGACGTGATTCGTTAAATTACGAGGTACAGTTCGTGTTGTCGAGAGTTACGATTCGATACGATTACGTGGTAATTCGATCCTTTTAACTTAATGAGGTGGATTGAAGGTTAATTGGCACTGTTCCTATTACTCGGTAACAGATTGCTTTAACAAACGTTTCGAACATACCTACTTATTAAATATTACTAAGCAAATGTAGCAGTCAATTTTCTTTGTCTGAAGTACTGTTGGTAGACAAAGGTGTAGTAACTTGTCTCAGTACTACAAATTTCCATTCATAATGTACAAAGAAACGCGCAGTAGAGACGTTCATTAACTACAAAACTTATCACACCCAATATAACCATATAGATACTACAAGATAAGTATTTCCAACATTTTACACGTGTAATCTAGCAGACAACGCAATAATTTACGAAAATAAAACAACTCAAAACTCCTTATTCATAACCCACACATCGATAAACGCCGAAAGGGGAAAACTGGTGATAAATTAAATTCAATATTCGTAAATATTACGTCCTTTTCGCACCTACGAGCTACGAACGGGATGAAATAGTGCCCGTACATACACAAGTATACCGCTAATTTGTTTTGACATATCTGAACGAACGACTACTTTTACCGCCTACAAGTTGCCTACTCCGAAGGGGATACTTTCGCAATCAAATTCGCAAAAAGTGCTTCGTATTTCGCACGCACAGGGGTCATAATCGTTTGACCGATTCACCAACTTAACTCATTGGATTTTATTGTTGGAAGCGAACGCGATTGAGTTTTCGCATATCCATTATCCTGGCCGGACCCCCTTTCGGCATTTCTTGCCCTTCAAAACGTTAGGGTGCACCCCTAAACGCGTGCCGTGCGAGATATTGCGTTACGCACCGTACAAAACTTATTTCGCGGTCGATCAATATTGATGCAACAGAATCTTTAAAATTTAGAAAGTAGGCGCATGAGTAATTATCATTTGTGAGTCAAATAGAAGCCGACTAATTATTACAAAATACGTAACATCAGGGTCCCCCGGGGCACAATGCACAAAGACATCTATTGTGTAACCCAACAATGGCGTGACTCACTCATGATGGACAGAAAGACAATGAGACGGCCGACACTCTTCTAGGGCCCGTATAAGGCCGATATGCATAACGGATATCGGGGGCGTTGTATAAAGTGGAATTTCTTTCTCCATATCTTCGTTTAAAAAGCAAATTTAAAAATAGTTTGTTTTTTCTTAACCGTACAAGGGCCTGGCAAGTGGCCAGATAATTTATGTATTTTTATCATGATAAAAACTAATAAATAACCAACGATTTATTAATCTACTAAAC
This sequence comes from Abrostola triplasia, assembly GCA_946251915.1. Classification (NCBI taxonomy): domain Eukaryota; kingdom Metazoa; phylum Arthropoda; class Insecta; order Lepidoptera; family Noctuidae; genus Abrostola; species Abrostola triplasia. The sequence continues at coordinate 9,851,492 of OX276433.1, forward strand.
CACCGACTTGTTACAGAAACGATGTCAGAATAATAACAATTGAATTTAATTTAAAAGAGTCCTTAACCGAGAATGCAGCGTGAATGGCAACATCCGAAAAAAAAACAAAGAGAATCAATCGCGTGCCGTGAAAAGAAATCCCATCAATCAGCCGAGCCGAATGCAATATTCAAATATGGAATATTTTTTGTTCCAAGTTCAAAATCCCCGCGACCTTGCCTCGGTCAACTTGTGACTGTTTATCCTAGTCAATATTTGACGGCTTAACTTTTTGCTACAGTTTTTGCGAACGTCTATTGTACTGGGCACCGCATTATTTGCATAGCTAACGACGTAACATTCCAATTGAGTTGAAAAACAGAGTTTACAGTGACTTGTTTAAAACACTTATTAAGACTATTTTAAAATTTACGCAAGAAAACCGTTTTTATTATCTTTTTAAGGTCGACACAAAAAGCAGTAAGTGTACCTACATTGTGCCATCTCATCACTTAAAGCCGTCGTTTACATGAAGGTGCAAATTACACAATTTATTTAGTTTTCCGCCGACGTTAATAGCCTCTGTGTCACATTCAATGCTCGGTCGTCACACGAGACACGAAAAGTGACAAATGACGGCTAATCATTGTATTCCAAACGACCGACAAACTTGTTAGTAGCGAACAACAAATTTCCTTTATTAGTCGTTTCGTAAAGGTATAAAATATGAGTCACGGATACGTGTTTTTGCATCGCCGATGATTTTGCGTTATTTTTTACAGCCGTGCAACGCCCGCCGCGACCTGCATGACCTAAGTCTTTGTTTGGTCTGTCCTTTATAAATTGTTTTTGCGTAAACAAAATCCCTTACCTAATGTGAATACGAATACGTACGATTGTTTCGATAAAGTGTCTCAAATCGTCTACATGTTGCTCGAGAATGATGGAACTCAACTAAACTGGTTATAATGCCGGCCGGTGAGGAAAACGGAAAAAATATTCGAAATTTGAATATGGCGGTGGCGGGCGTGGCCAGTGCCACCAAACGTCCAGTCGGAACCGGTCGCGATAAAAACTGAATGATTCTCGTCCAACGGAATATTTTATAGTTAAATTAAAAATTAATTAAAAATACACAAATCCCTAACAAGGTTTGGAAATTTCCAAATAGACATTTTATCTAAAACATGCGGTTAATGGGACCGCTGAGGTGTATAGATAAACTAATAGGGGAGACAGTTGGGCGATAATTATAGATATTTTATTATCAGCTTATATCTAAATAGGCACCATTATTTATTCCTATTTACTGGCTGTGAAGGTCTGTTATCAGAGGCCATAATAATATAAAGATACTCAAAACAGTATGTACAATCAATGAATAAGATTTCGAATCGCAGCCATAAACGTTGAACATGTTTAAGAATGCCTTCTATCTATTTCATGCCATTGAAGGCTTAATATAAAAGTATAATATTATAATAAAACAAAATAAGAACGAAACTGATGTCACTAAAATTAACGAGCTTCAAATTTAAATTTAGAAACTCCTGAGAAGAATACCTAGGCACTAAAACAGACAAATGACCACAGAGTAAATAAAGTTACTTTTCAAATAACCGAAAACTATTTCTAATATAATACTGATCTTTTACGCAGCATTTATTAACAATATACTTATAAATATACTGATACGTATATTCTATGACATTATGTTATTCATTTTTGGAAAAGTATTTTTTATCGAACGGCAATGTGTTTAATGCCAGTACATATTCAAATTTAGATCATCTCTCTGGTTTTTTCATAAAAGCGTTTGGTTTTTTTCATAAATGCGACTAACCTCTTTTTAACATAAACTTTGTCAAATCTTATTTATCGATACACAGTTGTTTACCATTTTGTCATCACCAAGTGGTGGAATATAAACACGATACCGTAAACACAGAGAGATCCCACGGTCGGGTATTTTAAAAATTGTTGTTTTTAAAATGAAAAAGATTATTTTTTTACCTCTATTCCAACCGGTCTCGCGAGAGCAGGTGCCGTGATGTTACTATGTTAGAGGGAGCAATCAAGTTACGAATGAATTATGAGATTTCTTAGCCGTGTCTGTAAACAATTTCATTTAACCTCTTGTTTGTTTTTACAAACTTTGACAGTTCAATGACATTACAAGAAAAAAGAAAAATATGTAGGTACTGCTAGCCTGTTAATATTTAGTTCGTAGAATATAAAATCAGAAAGTTACAAAGAAATAAAATGGCAAAAGAGTTTGGGCTATGAAAATATTATTTTTTACAAAACATCAATTTGAAACTTTTTTCTTTTCTTTACATTTCATAAAATATACTTTTGTTATTGTACACCATTTTAATCCAAATATCTCATTAGCATAAAATGATAACAAATCGTCAGTATAACGAGAAGGTAGGGATAACCCTAGAAATTGCAATAAAGAATCAAGTTATAAAACGAGATCAAGATGTCAATTGAACCATCCAATACCCTACGAGGCCAGATCATATTCTCATAGGGCATAAAAGTGCAACAATATTGCATACAGTCATCCACACATCTCAACGCACAGCAGGTAGAGCATTCACATGTATTTCTTTGAAACATTGATCGTCCGGTAACCCGTTCAAAGGAAAACAAACTCCATCTACATACCATATAAGACACAAAGTCCTCTAATCGTCGACAATGAATGGATAGCAAAATAGCCGTGGTGTAACAGCACTATATAATTTAAAACATATCAACAGTCCCGTGATTGTTCCGTCTGTATGTTTGAAGTGACAAAAAGTAATCAAATTAACAATGATTGAGGTGTTTCAAAGAATACGTGCATTTTATTTTTATGAATGTTAATGTTTATAAAATTGCAAATGTCACAGCGGAATAGGGTTGGATCAAACGTGGAACGTCATTTGGATCCGCAAAGGGGTCTTGACCGTTTCAATGGCTATAAAGACAGAATGATTCATATAATTGTAAGATGAGCCTTATAAAATATATGAAAGGAGAATGACGCATTAAGTTTTATTATACAAGTTTCAAGTGCTGGCAAAATATTTTAAGACTGACATTTATACGTTGAAACGTCCCACCCTGAGATTTATTAAAATAAAAGTCTCGAAAACAGTAATTATTTCTTCCATAAACGAATATCTTCAAAACAACAGACCGAGTAAAAAACGCCTGTATTAATTCCGTCCTGTAATAAATGTCCAAAAAAACCTTAACCCTTCACGAGCCGAATCAAATTAACTTTTATCCTAACCCCAATTTCGAAAGTAAAATAAATAGGTTATAACTATTTCTGAAGGCACAAAATAAATAAAAAAAATGTCTACGATACCTGCACTTAACCTCAACTGGAGTGGTCCTGTCTGTTCAAATACGTGGTAAGGACTGAGGCACAATCATACCGTGGCTATACGCTATAAGTCATTATTCCACACTGACTAATGTTGCGGTTTACTACTTAACTTTATGCCGAGACTTAATTATTTTATCGCTTCAATAATATTCTGAAGAGCGATTTAAAATTGAGCCCTTGCAGTTTCAAATATGCGGTACACAATAAAAATATTTTTTAAACGAATATGACTGTTTCCACTCCTTTGGTTATCTTTTATCATTTAATTAGTTGATAACGAGATTAAATGATAGCGCAATGGGTGCTCCAGCGATCATTTTGTATAGTGCGATAAGTTCATTGATACATTGTTATATTGTAGGTATGTTTACTTGCATTTTTTTTATCTTGGAACGAACCAAACTAAGATTTTACATTTTTTTTTAAACGGTCGTAAAATATGTATAAGTTTTTGTAATATTACAATAACGTATCATGTAAGTGATACTCAATTACTTTTTTTACCAGACAGCAAAAAGTAAACCTCAATTATTCTAATTCAAATTAACCCTCTCAGTGCACCACAACTTCGACCCACTCGAACCTCGTTTCAAAGGATCGTATTATTTTCATTTTTATTCTTCTTTTTACATTTTTTACTAAAAAAAGTGGAACCGAAAAGGATAAAGAATAATATGGAGCGCTCACCAAATGTCCCCGAGCACACAACAGGTTGGGCGCGGTGGTATACAAGTTTTTTTTCTTTTTTCCCCTTTTTGTTGATCTCGTGTTTCCGACACATCTGAAATGTAAGATGGTTTTGGTTAATCGATATGATTTTGTAACAAGCTTCGCATGAGGAATTAGTTTTTTATACTAAATTACTTTCATTATTGTTATTACGTTTTTTTATTGACGTCAAAACGAAGAGTGAAAGGATTGACAAAGTGTAGACGAATGGAATTACAGGCATTGTGGGTTAAGAACTAATTACCTCTTATACTCTATATTACCGGTTACATTGTTTTTTATTAAGTACTAAGGAATTATTTTTCGTTATAATGGTTTGTGTGACATTGGCAACTGTCATTAAATGAATCCTATCCCTTTGTTTTTAGATCTGAGTGACGCAATCAAAATGTCTCATTTTATATTTCAACCACAACAAACAATTATAATACTTTAAAACCTTAAGACCTCAATCACAGTAGTACTTAGGATGGCGCATGCGCGTTATCTTCACACGAGTAAGAATCTATCGTTATTCTAGAAACACCAAGTAAACAAGCTATTTATAATTATTTCCTTCTATTAAAAACAATAACATATATGCTTGTTATAATAAGAATCAATTAAATAATCCATTTATAGGCTCATAATTACTTAACCTTTTATAAGATGATTTAATTAAAAAATACCTATTTATTTGAAACAAAAAATACATAAATGAGCATGCTAGCTAAGTAGGTAACATTATAAAAAACTTAGAATACACGTGTTTCATTTGTTTAATGGTTGTTTGAATTAATATAATTAGTTAATTAGTTTCACGTGTTCGTGTCATATTAGTTTAAAATCAAGGTCCTCATTTTTTATAACTTTATTAGAATTACGTACACCTGTTGTCATTATATATTTTTTTGTTCCTATATTTTGTTACTTATGTTCCAGGTATTTTTCTTTAAAAAAAATCCTCGCCCACCCTAAGTATTTCTCCTGTATTGTGGGTGCGTTTCATTAACATGAAATATCACATATGCAAACACCCTGATAAAATATTGAAATTTAGTCTATCATTACCAGCAATTTCTATGTTTTTGCTTGGCCTAGACGTTGGCCTATTCCAGTCAGATTCTGTTTCGGTGAATTCATCTCGTTATTTCTACAATGCTTTGACCAATGCTCCCGTGCTATTCGCTCAGTATATCTACATTTAAGCTCTATTAACACTGAATTTAATTTTAGTTGCTACAATATCATTATAATCTAAATGCCAAATAATATTTACCAAAAAATATTAAATCATTATTTTAGTGTTTTTTGCTCTGACCTTACAGCGTGGTACTTCAAAAAGTATGGTTGCACGTAAAACGTAGTAACTGACAGAGTGGCGATGCCGCCTCGTGATAGGCTCTTGCACGCTCCACGTTTATAAAGGTACCATGCAGGATTTATCATGACAACACAAGAAAAAACCTAAAGAAAGCCGACCATCAAAAGGTAATCTAAATACGAGATCAAAATCTAGATTCTAGAATATCAAGCTGAAAAATGGGTCTTATTTTGTTAATTTTAAGACTGTTAATGTTTTTTTGCTTGAATAATGTATGTGGCAACCTTTTAGAAATTGTTATTGCAAACACAAAACAATTACAATCCGACGTTTTTATAAAAACCATGCCACACATCGATAATTGCGAAAATATGCATTCTACTCATTAAGATAAAAAGTTCAACAGAATAAAAATACAAACGAATTAACATTGAAATTGGAATAACATTAAAAATCGTATTCAATAATTCATGCAAGTGATCCATCAAACCAAACAAGGCAGAATGCGCTAGCGCTCAGTGCGAATGAAAAAGGAATTTTTAAAAATGGAAACGCAAGATGGCGTCGGTTCTATGGCGGGGGCGATTAGTCTGATAGCCACGCCTGCGCAATAACGGATCGCAAGGGTAGGTAATGTATGGCTACCATATTTTTGAAATTTTCTACTTTCGAGGGGTCATGCAAGAGCTCAACTGTTCAATAAGCATGAAGATTGGATTAATATTATTGATCGCGTTACTATTATTTGCTGTTTCGTATAATTCTGCGAGCATTGTGAACAGACTGGTAAGCATGAGGTCCCGGATTTAAAACCCCAGTCGGGTAAAGATTTACTGGGTTTTTGAATTTTGTAATTCTCAGCAGGAGCACGAAGTCTGGATTTTACCTCGGTTGATAGCAATAAGCTTGTCCTCTATTTCAGTGGGACCTGCTTATAACATAACTAGGAAAATGCGGGTGTACCTCTCAGTCAACTCTTCCTACCCCTTCTGTAGTCTGTCATTCAATATACACATAAATATGATTATATCCATATGTAAGTGGACAGATACAACAATCGAAGGAGGCGAAAAAAGCATTTCCAATGAGCCACGTGCATTGAATCTTACACAGTATTTTTCTAACCAAAGCAACAGCTTATCAAGGGTTTCGAACTTCGTTTCTGGCGGTCGTTAATTAGTTTACTAAAGTACAACGACCTAATATTATTTATGAGCTGTCAACAGCAGTGAAGTGCTTTGTATTCCACGATATTATAAGTAACGTGTTTGTGGCACTGCCCTACTCGCGACGGTATGCCTTGTTGCGATTAATTTTGTAGATATCAATTAAATAACGGGTAAATTTCTTTCTTCGTTATTTTAGGCGTCCCTTTTGTTTACTTCTACTTTGTTTTCTGATGCCTACGCTAGGAGAGATGTAGTTGCAGGTGACCTGAAAGAACCACTTGACGAAGACCTCTTTGTTTAAGTCTACGGCGACAAAGATTAAAAAACAGACACGTCAATATTCTTTGAAATAATTTAATGATTCCGACATCGTGGGCACGGCCATTCTAAAATCAAAGTAATCGTTCTACAAACCGCCTACATAGCGTCTCCCGCGTATCAGTTGTTTTCGCAAACAAACAGACAGACAGACAAGATTAAATCCACGTTTTAAGATAGTAAACACACGTACTAGACAAGGCTTGTTAGATAAACACTTACATTGATTTTATGTTTGCTCTTATTCCCTTGTTTTATGTTGTTACTGTTAAGTTACCTCTGTCTTTTGAGAAAATCATTGCTCTACATTAAATCTGATATATAATTATACTCTAAAAGCTGTTTATACGAGTCAGAGCTAGGCAATGGAAAAACCTCTGAAATATTTACTAAAATAAACCAATAAATAGTCGGTTACTTTCTGAAGTATAATTTCTTAAAACAAATGTGTTACAAGATGTAAAAACCCTTAACCTGAATAAAAACACGTATTTATCATTTACTTTTTAAATACATTTAAAAGTAAAGAGGTGTTCTTTTAATCGAACACAACCACTTCAAAAATTAAATGTTGGCCAGTAAAAAAACATAGTCAAGTATTTCATTGGTTAACTTGAAGAATGTTAAATATTGCCGACGATAAAAGATACCGATCACCTCGGTTGAATTAATTGTAACGAAACGTTAATTAAAATCTTTGACATACAAGCATCGAGAATATTTTTGATGGAATCGTGAGATGGATGGCCACACAGGCAAGTGTAAATAATAACGGGACTAAATGGATAAACGCCGTGGACAATGTGTTATGAAAAACAATGAAACCTGTCTAAGATAAAAATCTCAATAAGAAAAATATTGACAGTTAATTAATTTCTCATGTCCTTTTAGAGGGTTTGTCATTAAAAGACGATGAGAGAGCCATATATATATAAAGATTGGAAAATAAAGTAAACTTAAAACCTAAGATTTTAATGTCAGATTATGACATAAGGCTAGTGGAAATATATTTTGAACAATAGTCCCTCAAGCCGCATTAAAACTTAAATACTTAATCTTTGTAAAACATCAAGCGTTTTCATGAACTACCATTAAAGCATTTTATGTGTTGCCTCGAACATCCGTCAGGTGTAACAAGAGCTGCTAAAAAACTGCACTTAAGTTTGGAAAAGAGCGTTTTGTGGGCCAAAAGCGAGAAACGTTCGCTTATCAAGCTCGTGAGGTCCCCACAGCCCCTTTAATTAACGCCTATAAAAGTTTATTGAGGAAGCCACCAAATTAATTGACAAAATACATGAGGCTGGAATTTTGTGTGACAGGACACGAAGCTGGGTATTTTAGTGAAGTAAATGAAGACTCTTTCTTTGAACAAACTTTATGCATTTCAAGTTTATTCTATATTTTGTAATTAATGCAGATTTAGTTAAGATTTCGTAACTATAAAAATACCGTTAATTCAACCAACTAACTTAAGCATTTTAATTTAGAAAAAATATTTCAGAAAAAACATACCCATATTTTTTTAACAAAAATATGTTTTTTTTTGTAAAAACTAACTTGTTTTGTTTTGCAAAAGCGAGATAACTATTTATTCAAAAAAAAAATCCAGAAATTCTTTAAAAACGTTGACTGTGAATTAATTTGCAGCTGCAAATAGATTAAAAGTATTGAAATCTTCAGAAATTTACTGCATGGTCACTAATGAGCAAAAACCGTATATAAATCTGAATTAGTTAATGTTGGTATAGAAAGATACACTGAAGGAATTTAAGGCTAATTAAGATTAAAAGTCTTAGTGCATACATTTGGTTCATTTAATTTGGGTAATTTAATTATTAACATACTTTGTTAAAATAGCAGCTTTTTGCATTCGCTATAGTTTTACCTACTTGATATAAAACTGGCTGGTTTAAATTATTATTCAACTAAAACAGAACATTATATAGAAAAGTAAAAAAAAACTTTTTGTTTTAGTATTTTTTAAGATGCAATTTACAGAATATTTTTACTATTTTTCGGTGTAATTTTTTTTATGTAGTTACACTTATTTATTTAATTCCCATACCTATAATTTTAACAATAACGATGTACGATTAAATAGCATTTAAAACCGCGGGTCAAAGTCCAGTGTGAACACTTGAACAGGGTAAATAACAGCTAGAAATAAAATGATAATAGCGTTACGGATACTGGTAATACCTCTTCAATTTTTGTATTTTTTTCCTTATAGCCCAGGCAATGAACCTATTTGGAATTTTAGACACAGAATGAACATAGGACTACTACGATTTAATTTTTTTTATGTTATGCGGATGCCTTATATTTTATTAACGACAATGAGTCTTTATTCTAGATTGCATTTATTTTTTAAATATTCGTTTTTCGAATCGTTCGTGAAGCATTACTTTTTGGTACCAACATTACTAACCTAACCGCAAAACAATATACAGTAGAACTCCAACTGTCACCACAAAGGTTTGAACATGCTTTAAAAAGGAAAAAACGCGCCAAGTCCCGGCAAATTGTTTCATAAATAATATAGAATATGAAGCGTTCGCCGTAAAAGAGTTCGAGTAATGAAGACGGCCCGTCACCGTAACTACGGACAGCCGTAAATTATTTATGACCGCCATTAAACTCGGTATTTCTTCACACAAGTGTTTGTTAAAGTTAACTTTATGAGAGTTGCGTCATGTCTAATTAATAATTTATAATTATACACTCTAAAAGGATTATAGGTAGATTTTTCAGTTGACATCTTTTTTATTAGATTTTGTGTTAATTAAGATAGTCCTAATATTGTTGAGAGAATATGGATAACAGGCACAATATTGCAACTTTTAGTTTATTTTGATTACAATGCACTTTTATTTTTAAACTAAATCATGAATGTAAAGCAAATCTCTCTACAATCCCTGACACAGCGTCTGTTTATCACAAAAAAACTCATTCTTTAAAAGTAGTAGAGCGTTTAAAATGCACAACGTTTATATTTATCTTATCTTTATATTTATCACTACACAAATTATGAAAATAATTTTACGATGTTCATCAAATGTATTTAATTACCTGACTTATTATTCAAATTGTGAATACTTACCAAAAACATTTAAATTAGATCTTGGCTCAAATCGCTCCGCGCGCTTTAAAGCAGAATAAATAACGTCAAAATTTTCTATGTTATCTCTAATTTTTACATTTGGTTTCAGAACACGACACAGTTCATTGAACACAATTATTTGTGCACGTGCATTTTATATCGGTGATGAAAAAATCTGTTTCACATTTATACCGTCTTCTCCACGTGTTTAATACCGACTACTAGTTCTTACATGTACAACGGATAACGAAATACTGTTTTGCATAAGAATAGTGAAGGTACAGCTGTGCTCGCCCGCTCGCCGGCCATATGTGTAAGTCGCGCTATTAACATACGTTTTGTGTACACGTGAAAGAGTTCTAAGTTTAATTTATAAATTTCGAACGGCATTGCGTTCGAGAATTGAATGTTTTGAAATTATATTCGGTATTCTTAGTTTGAAAGTGTTTTTCTTTTTTCATTTTTGTTAAATATATTTTTATAGAGTTAAGTTGAAGCTAAAATATTACGATTAAATAATGAATGAATTAATAGACTTACTGCATTTTATAAGCGAAATTGCTCACGCCGATACATTTACACCAACGTCTGAATTAAGTGTTATAATAATGATGATATAAAATTATTATGGCAGCCACATCCGTTGACCGCCTGGTATTAACACAATATGATATAAAGCTATAAATAACTCGTAACTAACAAATAATAATTATTAACATTAGGTCATTATTTTGTTCAGTCACAATAGTTATTATTATTGAATTTAAACAATAACCGTGTGGATTATTATTGCTATTTTCAGAAAAATATAATGATTATTATTGTTGGGGATATAGCTTGAATAATGATTGGCTATATGGATAATAAATGTTTATGACGTCATCAATTCAGTCTTCAGCGTTATTTCACGACGTCAGTATTTAAGAGTATTCTTTGGAGACAAGAACGGAAACTATAGCAGTTATTAAAACGATTATAATACCTATAATATAATAAAAGGATTTAGCCAACATTGTACTTAAATATAACATAACATCACGCCTGTATTCCCCGAAGGGCGTAGGCAGAGGTGCACATTTAGTACACCCTCATTTCGCCAGTTATGTTTTAGGTCCCAATGTAATAGGGGGCGAGCCTATTGCCATCAACCGGGCACAAATCCAGACTCCTACTACTGAAAATGACCTAATGGAAAAACTCAGTAACACTTTGCCTGACCCGGGATTCGAACCCAGGACCTCGTGCTCAGCAGTCGCGCTTAGCAACCACTAGACCAACGAGGCAGTCTGAGACATTGTACTTAATGTCTAGTATAATCGCAAAAACCGAAGAACTTTAACATAGCGTGCACCAAAGTTAAGTGCAAAACTGTCGTAACCGCGACGCGTTGACTTGAGCCGCAATTTCGAATTCTTTTTAAACCAATTATGTAATTAAACACATGGAATCGAACGGAGGAAACAACGCCAATTACCCATCGACGAACATTTCAGGTAAAAACAATGCATAACGTGTATCCTTTTGTTTAACTTCAAATGTGAAACAATTTTAAGTTGTTCGAAGCGATGCAAGATGGCCACTCAATTAGCAAAGATACCTATGTAAGTTTTGTGAAGTTTAAATCTAGAATATAATATAAATTAGTCATCTATTATAAGTACCTACGGTAGAAAACTACATCTGACAGTATGTTAATAGGTTAGTTTAGAAAATAACCCGTAAATAGTGCTATAAATTAATAAAGAGCCTCATATTCTAGCAGAATCATCATCAGTCGGAAGACAACAAAGGCCTCCTTAGGTAAGGAGGGGTGGTCATAATCCTCGCTTGGCAAGCGGCTTGGGGATCGCAGTATTGGTGGGGAAATTACATGACGCTGCTGCCCATCTTCTGGATTTTTTTTTGTCGCCTATTACTACACCCACGGGAGGAAAGGGGGTGGTCAATTCAAAATTCTAGGCCGGATACTACTCGGCACAGAATAGTAGAATGCTTAGTATTAGGTAATATTGTGGCGTTCTAAGGGGGAGGCCTTTGTCCAACAGTAGACGTCTTCCGGCTGATGATGATGTTGACTTATTAGTATTAAATAAAATAAAGTTACATACCTATATAAATAGCTAAAACCTAGCCTACTTTATGCCATAGGGACGTAATTAATAATATTTCTTAATGTCTATTTGTACTCAATATTATGTTAAGACATCACCCTCCGTTGCGTCACACAATCGGGTAAATATACGGACTACGACTACTGGACATCCTGCTGTTTTTAATTAAATGTAATGGACAAATAGAATTAGAATAGAATGATTGATAAATGTATAGGGATGACATATCTAAAGTTTTATAAAAAACATAACATAACATCACGCCTGTATAACCCGACGGGATAGGCAATTGTCACTGTAGAGTACACCCATATTTCGCCAGTTATTTTCTCGGTTCCAATGTTATAGGCGGCGAGCCTATTGCCATCAATCGGGCACAAATTCAGACTTTGTGCTTCTGCTGCGTATTATTTAATGTAAAAATCCAGTAACATTTTGCCCGACCCGGGATTCGAACCCGGGACCTCATGCTCGACGACCTCAACACTCGCACTTAGCGACCACTAGACAACGAGGCGAGTTTATTACATGTTTAGTTACCGAATTCATATAACCTTTAACACGAGTAATTTTCATTGAACTCACTCATTATAATATAAACAACAAACAAAGTTAAATGAAAATTGTTACCAAAATTACAGTATTATCTGATTGCAGGAATTACACAGAATCACCTCAGAAATGACAGTAAGCAGTTAATTGAATAATTTTCCATTTCAAGTTGTTTTTTTTGCTTCTCCTTGCTTATTGCGAAACTGCACAAGTCTTGTCAATGCAATTAGGCTCTTAAAGTTATTTACTTGAGTATATTTCTTTTTGTATTCAATTGGAAGGCTTTTAAAATTGATTTAAAACAAATACTTTTTATATAGATTTCATTTCAATAAAATATTTTTATTATAATTGAGAACCTTGTCAAATTGATTTCTTACAATTATCCATACTAATATTATAAATGTGAAAGTAACTCTGTCTGTCTGTTACGCCTTCACGACTAAACCGCTGGACGGATTTTTAATGAAATTTTGCATGTAGAAAGTTTAAGACCCGAGAAAGGACATAGGCTTCGTAACACGGGCGAAGCTGCGGGCAAAAGCTAGTAAAATAATAAAGTCAATTTCCATAACTAGGTAATAAGACAATATTCATTTTATTTTATAAATTTAAATTATTAGAGCATTTCTCAAAGTTATTTTTATTTAATAAAAAATATGGAATCCAGTCACAGAACTAATCACTAAAGCCAGCAATAAAATCAGTGTGTAACTGTGTACTCAAAACGTTAAGATATTTTTATGATCCAAATCTATAATCCTATAACAAAAATATTCTCTAACAACCATAATAAATCACTGGATCCGTTCCAAAATAATATTAATCCATAAAATAATGATTAGTGAAGCGTCTTGAATCACATTCAAATGCTAGGAAGCGTATATGCATTAGAATACGAACGAAAATATATCACTAACATTTCTCACATAAATTCTATGCATGCATGCATGGGAATAAGATGCTAGACAATGGAACAAATCTTAATAAATGATCGAACACGTAGGGTCGCGATATTTCCCTCCAACCCTTTAAATGCGACACCTGGCCATAAAGACCGAAGTCAAAATTTCCTTTATCGCATTAGCATAATATTTGTAATATTCACAATAGGATGCTTTATTCAAAGTAGCTTTGATTTTTAATGTTCGGTAGTTTATTGTTATAGATAAGGGATTGGACAATAGTGCACTTTGTGGTGGTTTGTAAGATGTTGTTGAAAGGGTTACGGTGAGAAGTTAACGAGCTAGCAACAGTGCCGTATTCAATAATATTTTATGTCTCAGTTCTGTTATTTATGTTTTCTATAATAAATTTAAAGTTTACTGAAAACAAGGTGTGGTTCTGGTTGGAAATAACCGTTTGGATACATTCAAAATTACAATGTTGTTTTAAAATAATAAGGTATTTGCCTTGTTCATTGTTATCGTTATGAGTTGCAAGAGTCGCGAGTCATTTAGATTGCGTAAGGCTAAATAAGATAAACTTAAATTACCAAGAGAAATTCCTACTAACCTATTTTATCATAAGTAAACAAAGACCCAGAATATCGTTTACCATCATAAAATAAAAACCGAAAGTAATATCCATTCATGCCGAGCAAACTATCAGTTGCATCTTTCGATCCAATTTCGAAGACGACAAAAAATCCTTTTAACTTTACAATAGACAGTGGGCTTTTGTCTAGACACCGTCAAATGATACGCATTAGGTTTTTATGCGATATGAATACATTTAAAACAGGAAGGATGTGAAAGTCGGGGGTATTGAAGACACCGTATGTCGGTGAAGGGTTAGGGTGGTTTAGAACGGCTGTGCCGTACAATGAAATAAGGATAATGGGTGAAACATTGTATTAACGAATGAATTATTGCCGCCATTTTGTGCCGTGTTTAATATTTTTGAATAAAGTGTTTGTGTTGGGACTTAATTTTAAAACTATAGGTACGTTTGTCTCAAAATATAAACAATAAATACTTAAAAAACGATTCGTCGGACGCACACGGGTTGTAATTATTAATCTTTGCCAAAAACTGCTACTGTTTTTCTATACCTATGTTACAGAAATGTCAGATCAAAACGGAACAAAAAACCCAACGTCTTTCAGGCTAATGTCAAAACAATGTAACCTTACAATGTCATGTCGACTTGAGGTGAAATTCTTCCGATATCAACTGTATCTAATCGAATTTGATAAACTTAAGGACCGTGTTTTTACCTTTCGATCAATCAATTTTTTTATCAAACTTTCTCCTTGAAGGTTACTTTATTGATTATAGATAGCACGTGTAACTTGCTTTGTTGACAGCGAAAAAGGTCGTAACCGCTGATTAAAATAAAAAACTAAAAGTTAGGTGGTTAGATAGAGACGACTCTATTTCTAAGGTTTCAATAGCTTTACGGTTTTTTTTTAATTTGACGGAAATTTTTTAGATCATATTTTTTTTTATACACCCAAAATACGAGATATTTTAAATTATTTTTTATACTATAATATTTCAAAATTGTAGGCCCCTTCGGTGATACGTTGAAGATACTAATATTAATCTAAACCGCGACCGTGTCGGGGACATTTTATATTGGCCTTGATTTGACTATCATATTGTACAGAACAAATATGCAGCTTCGATAAGGCCTAAAAGTCGAACGCGCGCTGTGACTCGAACTCACGACACGGCGAACATTAATGCGAAGCAACGCCCGTAGCCGCTAGGCTACACTGACTTAAAGAAACTACGCGAAAATTTAAACCATATTCTTGTAATAACACCCTTCTCTTTCATTCTTTAAAATGTTTCTACGTTAATTGTTGTTCTTTTATTTGTTGCTTTATGTTATTTTATGATTGTGAAATAATATAATATAGAAATATATACTTAGGTAATATTTCGAAATTAAAACTTAAAATTACCTCAAAAACATCCAGTTCTCCATTGATGAATTTCGTTGTATATCTGTAACAAACAAAAATATGATTAGCATTTTATTCGATTTAGTTTGATTGAAAACAATTCCAAGCCTCAGTGAAGTAAATGAATAGCATAAGCAGTTTAAAGTAAGTAATTTAAAGTTCAGTAACTGAGTCATTTAATGTATTGTAAACCTAATCAAAATACGTGTTCTACAGTGTGATAGTAAACTATTCAACCTTTGTAGCAAAAAATTAAATAGCTAACAGTTTTATTTTCCATTATTCAAAAGACCAACAGATATCGTGACCGGATCAGTTAGAAACGACAGTTAGCGCCGTCTATAGTTTCACAATTGCCATTTAAGTCCCGTCGGCCTTAAATATGTATAAAACATTCGTTTTAATGAGGTTTTATTTTCATTTAACGTTTTATGTCACTGTAATTACTAGCCGCTTAGAAATTGAATTATTTAAAAGCAAATGTATCAAGCACTTCGCTATAGGACGTGTAAATCACGAGGCTTGTACGACCCATAAAATAGGCTACAACTGTAAAGGTCTATTAAAGTCGACTTCTTTGATCACTTAGAATTATAAAGAGACAAACAGGAATGCAACTGGCCGTACACATACATACCAACGTCCAATTACCCGCGTATAAATAATCTGAACACGACAGATGATTTATTAAAAATTTTATCGCGCAAAGGTGTCAACAAATCTTATTTGACCATCCATCTTTGTCTAACTGGAATTATCGTTCGCTGATATCTATGTGCGGGGCCCATACATTATTTATTTATGCGCAAATTTGCATCGACTTTTCAAGGGTTAACCCGTAGCGATGTTCGCGCATCGTAATCGCATTGCATGCGTAAACAGTCGTGTAATTTAAATTTTTAATTTCGAACATTTTAGTTTTTAGATTTGAGTAAATTATTTTATTTTTATTTATTCGTTGTGTAACTATTTCGTACAAATCAACCTGCCAGTGAATTTAATGTCAGATTGTAAATTAAAACCTCTATGAGCAATAATGTTCGTATTCAGTTACCGTTCAAGTTTTATTTATGTATTACATACATTTTGTTTGATCGTGAGAAAATAAAATACGTTAGGTATGTACCCTATTGAACACATTGTAAATAATGTGCGCTTTATTAAATAAACAAATCAAATAAGCATTGTAAGGTCACTCACGATACCTAATCGCTACGCTAAGAAATATACAACACAGTCGATCGAAGACTTGAAAAAGGCCATGTTTTTTAAACATATTGTGAGTATAGGTACCAACATTATGCCTTTGTAATGTGATGCCGATTGCCTTTAACTCTGAACGCAACATTGTATCTCAAAATTTTATTAAAATATCATGTTACATAACTTGACTTCGTAGAAAGGTCTACAATACAGCGACAAACACGAGCGTTATCTTGTAAAATAATACTAAACAGAGAAATACAAGAAAAATAATAAAATAAAAACATTGATAGGCTTATCACGAAAGATGATAATGCCTAAAGGTCTCTAACGTAGTCAAAACAACCCTTAAAAGGTTAGCGTAGAAAAAAAAGCAATTCAAAAAAGGAATAAGAAAACAAAATCAAAAAAGGAAGAAGAAAAAAATACCATAAAGTCATAAAGAAGTATTCACTAAAACAGAAGAGTCGAAGACACAATTCAAGTAGATTATAACATTAGTGATAGTTACACAAGTTTTGTGTTTGTAATAAAGGTACCCCATTGTACCGTGGCTATAGATTTCTTTGCCATTGTGCTGAGGACAGTAATGAATTGCTTGTTACTTTATGTCACACTTGTTTTGACAGCCAACGTAAGCTTGAACGCTCCTTTAAACAAATAGGCACTGGAATTGCGTTCACTCTGCCTATTAGTTTTATGCAGTTGTTAGGTTTCAGATGTTAATGACGGTTTAATTATTATAATTATTTAAAAGATTATCTATATTTTTTTATTAAATCGTATTTTAGATATAATATAGTGGCCATGTCTCAAGCTGTTTATTTTTTTGTAAATAAAGCATTTGATTCTATACTTCTTAGGGTTATAAGTACTACAATGTAGAAAATGTTCTGTCGAGAAACGGAATTACAAAAAACTTTGATTGATATCGAATAGGAAAGGTCAAAAAACATTAAAAAATCATTAGTTAAGTGTCATGCAACGCCCTTGATTCTCAAGGCAATAAATTATTAAAAAAAAGAATACTATTTCGACAATGCACTTGAAATATATCCAATCTGTTTAATTGCCTGTCAAAATGCAACAAGTAACCTTTTACAAGTGGGCGCGTAAAAATGGGTGTTTCGACAATACAAGACTCTTAAGAATGAGGTCATAATTTTTTATTTGAACTTTTGGTATCAATTTTGTACTTTTTGCGGTCACAATCTGTGTAGCTTGATCGATTTCCGTTTTTTTTTGCTGATTCTATTGATTGTTACGTTTTCGTGGGTCTTTAGAATTGTAATTCGAATAGGATGTTTTAATCGATAACGGAGTCAATTTTTTTGATTATTTGGGGTTACTTTCAACATTATTCTTACTTGTTTCAGCTAAAACGTCTTTTTTCTATTGATATCTATTTAATTTAGTGCAAAAATCTCAAAATAATTTAGTACAAAAGACTCTCAAAGAAAACAGATAGATTTGATTGAATAGTTACGTCCAGTAGTATGTTAAGTTTAAAACCATTAGGTGTTGGTTATTGCGCTTAAATGTAATGGAGTTTATGTCGCCTCGGGCAGGAATCAATTCAATCGCTTGAAACTTATCGATTTTGCCATCGGACACGTATACACGGACACGTGTGTGAATACTACGCTTACACATGGCGTATAGCCTTACTTAGAGGTTAACTACTATAATTGGGTTAGGACACTGGCTGCAGACTAAACAATTAATGTGGTATAACCTCCGTCAACATTGTACATTGTTGATCAAAGGTATACATATATTTGAATAGTCTTATAGTGCCGCTTTTAGATACATTTATATGCACTGCATAAGAAGTATTGGTGACAGTATATAACCTTGGGGAACTCTGTGAAGTTAGGGAAAAAATGATTGCATCTTTACATCTTATTACACGATGGATCTTGGATGCAATGACAATAGCCATTTGTTATCGAAATAACTGATGGCGAATAAAAGACTAAACTTGTTTATCTATGTGGCACTACTGACTTTAAAATGATAAATTCTAATAGCTTACTTAATCAAAAGCTTTTGTTACGACAATAAACATTTTGTTGGTCTATATTAGTACTAAAACTTTTGCTCTACGATACGATCGGCTAGCCGCGTACGCAACACTAGGGGCACTCCATCATACCTTACATCATGTAAGTAAATTGATAGAAATCTC
Organism: Abrostola triplasia; assembly: GCA_946251915.1. Lineage (NCBI taxonomy): Eukaryota > Metazoa > Arthropoda > Insecta > Lepidoptera > Noctuidae > Abrostola > Abrostola triplasia. Next base: position 9,870,440 of record OX276433.1, read on the forward strand.
ATTCAAGTTCCCAATTATTAGGTACGACCCAGTAATTGTGTTACCTAAACTGCATTAGAAACTGGTAGCTCTAGTGAACAAGCCCACTAACATTGTTCTTGTCGGCCTAATTGCAATTTATTACCCGTTTACGTCAATTACTGAATTTAAATATCTTTACTAGGGTTGACACCGCACACTTTGGCGATCGTCTCTAAATTTTTATCTTTAAATTGGCAAGGAATATCTATTACAGACGAATTTGTTGCATAATTCCAAATATCATGGCTTTGTTTATTTTGTTCCTTAATAATAATCGTTTATTTTCTTTTTATAAGGATTTGACAACCTTTATTAACACGTTTTATAGACTAGGTTTACTACCAATATACGCACACATAAATATCTTAATAATGGTCAATTACTAGTTCTGATATAATCGATAATAACTAACTTTACTTTACTATGTTTATTTAATATTTTTATTGTTGGTGGGATCAGAGTATTTTGGTTTCTAAAATATTTTATGAGTAAGGCTGCTATTGGCAACATTTGTATACCAACGTTACACGGTTCATGTATACTTAAATTATAATTATATATTGGCACCTCAATTAGAACTAATTTGCCCCAGATCTAAGAACAATTTGAAACGCATCGCGTGCTTGTGCAAAATTTTTGCTAATTTATTTCAGTCTCCAGTTTATTCCCACTAGAATCATACGACTCTCCGTGCCGGTTTACAATAAATTTTCAATCGTTATTTCCTGTTGTTATCAAGCTATTATTACTAACCAGTGTCATATGAACTTATTCGAAATTTAAATCGGTTCGGAATGGCTCACTACGCCCGTAGATAATGCAGTTTGAAAAAAAAATGCAGCACTGACATAAAAATATGACTTGTTTAAACTATATACAAATGTAAGAACCACAAATGTCAATATAACATTTTATTACGACGGAATTAGCACTTAAGCTAATGACGAAGTAAGTATAAAAATCGTGAGGCATTATTGTAAATTCTCAGTATTCAAATACAAATAAATCGTGTCTTTGTCTATGAAAAATGCTGTGACTAACACGCATCGTGTTTTTCAGAATACCGCATGAAGAGAAACGCTCTCGACACTTCAAAACCAACACTTTTCGTCTTCGTTCACTTGACAATCCAACAATTACGTAATATATTTTACTTGTGTGTGTTCATGTCATTTATTCTATTCTCGGCAATGACCGCTCGTGAGTCAGAGGTAGCCAACATGTTATATGTTGTTTATTGGACAAACGTTGGATATTGGCGAATTAAACAGTGTTGCGATGATTAATGTGTGTTCAAAAATTTGGCAAACATTGCTGAAGAAGTATTTGTTTGATACGATGAAATGGAACGCCTTTGTAGAAAGATGTTCAGAGTTATTCGGTATTTAGGTTGACTAATTTTTTTGAATGTTTTATTGCGATTTGTAACTTCTGTTTGAGATATGGCTTTTATTCTAGTAAAGTTGTCTAACTAACAAGAGGCATTATGTAGTGACAGGAAAGTTTGTCGCCACAAAATATTTGCATGTTATTCTTGCTGTCAACCTTTTTGAATGTTAGTTGACCTCAACGAGTTTTTCGTATTCAGAAAATTTTAATGGAACATAGAACTTGGTACATTTAAATAAAAAAATCCTTTAAGTTAAATCCCTCTTAGACTTCTTTATAGTGGTAGTTATGATGTGATTTCTAGTTGTTTTTTTATTCTTTATAAAGGAGATACGCCACATGTCGATAATTGTACCTTTATTTTAATTAGAAAATATAACACGACAACTCACATATTAGTCACCTGTACGACCTTGGTCTACGTCATACGTATAATAAAACTACGACAAAATACCGAGTGCTTGACGATCAACAAGAATTACCGTAGTCGGTAGCAAGTAACCACCGCCCGCATGGCGTAATATCATAGACCAGTAACGTATTATTACAGTGTTATTGGTCATCACAGACCGATATTTTGTGGTCATTTGACGTACTTGGACGCGATTGCAATAGTGTTGTAGATTTATAGCAGTTTTGTGATCGACGTTCTGAGAAATTTGAATTACGAATTTATTTTTTCATCGTAGTACCGTTGATTGGCCAGCATTCTGTCAAATAAATTTGCTCATTTAAAAGTGCGGTATAATTTATGGTGAGGCTTGCTTTTTTAATTTTCAGTCAAGTTTGTTTTTTTTTGACGCTACCTAATTAAACTCTGTACATTATATTAATCCTTAAGTGTGGTTTTAATTCGCTTGTACCTATCAGAACTGGTTTTGCTAACCGAATAAATAAGACTACTTAATAGGTGTACATGCATATGCAATAACTAATAATCAACTTCGAACACCTAACTACATTAGATTCCGATTTAATTGGACATCGATACGTTTAATATTTTTTTGGAGTTACGTGTAAAAAGTTAAGTATTTAAATTAGGTACTACTGGACACTCGACTTGCTGCAAGTTTTTTTTATGATAATTAGGCATATGTATAAAATTTATTCTAGATTTAATATGACCTAAGATCGTGTATATAGAATAGTATTCAAATGACACGGATTATGAATATGATTTACGATATCATAGGAAATAAATGTTCTTTTTTAAATTTTATTCGGCTCGTATTTAGCATAGAATAATCCTGGTTTGATTATAAAATGCCATTTATTTTGGATTTATAGACTTATTTATGAGGGTTTCACGAACAAAATATATATTTTTTTACTAAAATACTTATTAAACTTCATATTTTTGTTATTGGATTCAAGAGGATGCTTATGTAATAAGTTATATGAAGTCATACCTGCATGTTCTAAGATTCCTGCACAATATTATTAATTAACTTGACCTCTGTCAGTTGCCTTTACGTACAGCACCATAACTAAAACGTTAATTTGTAATAATTGTTTCAGTTACTACCTACCTAATAGCAATTTGAAAAATAGAACCTAAATCACGTTGATTTAATGGCTTATAATTCTAATTCTATTACATTTTATCTAATTTTACATTTTTTTGCATTAATTTACCAAACATACTGACCAAAGTATTCGTTCGTGCGTCAATCTTATAGATAAGACACGCAACTGAATTAAAACAAAATTATATTTGCTGGTGCTAAAAATTAGAACTACATTTAAATTGAACACATTAAATGTCAAAGTGACAGTTGTCAAGGCGATGACAGCTACGTCGACGACGCTGTCACCGCACTGATAAGTTTGTAACACGAAATACATTCACACACGTCCCAATCAAATTGTTTATTTAAAATTATTTGTAATGGGCAATAATTACAGTTAGCGGGCAATTATAATATTTTTTGCTTGGAATTTTTGAGTCAAGTATTTTGATTGATTACTGTGATTGATAGCCTTATTAGACATAATGCATCGCTTATTAACGGAGTAATAAACCTTGGGTTTTCAATCACTATTATCATCACCATCGGGCCGTAAAGGTAGGCTAACGTTCGCTTCTTGCTGACTGTTGTAATGGAAATTTTTGAATGGCTATCACCACTCATCGAATTTTGCTCTGCCAAGATATATTTTAATATAGTTCAACTACCTGGACGTAAATTAAATTACCTACTACAATGTAAAGATGCAAATAATCTTATACTTAATCAAACTACCTCTATCTTCTTAACCTTAACAGAATATTATTATAATGATAAACCAAAACATATTCTATTTTATGGTTTTCTCAAACCGTCGCTCACGAAAACACTGTAGTAGTACCTACATATTTATGTTTTGCTTGTACCATAGACTAGATAACGCGCGTTAAAACCATTATCCGTAAAGACTAGAGTCAAAACATTGAGATTTATAACAATAACAATATTCATCTATGACGGGCGGGTGGACCTGTGTTGTTTAAAAAAAGAACATCAATTTTGTTCTCTCGATATTATAATGTTGAAATTCAAATCGATTAGCATTTTCGTGATGAAGTGCCATATTTTATTCCACAAGTCTATATGTGGCTTATTTAATATTTCATAGCTTTTATATCAGTAATTCTTTGATTTATGTCAAGAAATTCTAGATATTCAATTTTACGAACGTAAAAACATTTATTAAAACTAGGTGTGAGTAATAATTTATAAGAAAAAAATTAAAATGGCGGCAAAATACAAAAACAAAATGGACCAGCGTTTGTTTCAAGTTTTATATCAAGAAATCTGACCCTCATACGAAAAACACGACAAGAATCAAATACGCAACACATGTTGAATATTATTGAATTCGAGACGGAGTAATGCAACTCATAAAATAAACATATTGCGACCACATGGACTGTTGCTGTCATTTTTTAACGTTTATTTGGTTATGTGTGGGCGAGAAACAATGTTGTGCCAGTTACAACTTATATTTTTGACTGGCCAGTTACAAATACCATAGTTTACGGTTTTAAAAGTAAATAACTTACTTAAGCTATTCTCAATTTCATAAATGCGAAAGCGTGTTTTTTAATTTGTCCTTTAAACGTCAAGAAAGATACGGACAGACGTTTCTAAATAAAAATAGCAGTTATGAGCCAGAGGATGACAGTATAGGCTTTTTTTTATAAAAAAAAACAAAACTCCTATGACATAGACAGCGGGAACGCAGCCACACGATGTTTTTGGATTATTTTTGACGTTTTAGAACAGTCTAGCAACTGACATTGTATAAAACTGGAAACATCGGGTATGTTTTTGTCCATAAGTATACTTAACAATGATTGATCATCATCTCAATCCGTGGTCTCTGCCTACCCCTCAGGGAAACAGGCGTGACTTTATGTATGTATGTATGTATGATCATCATCTTTTAAGATAATGTAACTAAATAATAAATCTTTGTACAATTATCATAAGAATAAGGAAGGCGACTTTTCTTGGACTTAACCAGTCAACAAAAAATATTATATTTTTGTCCTTCGCCATTTTTTTACGATAAATCTGATAATTTTAATATTACCTGTAACTTCAGTAGGTACTCTGAGTCATGTATGACTAAGTTTTTCTTATAAATACAACAAAATCAAAGGCTTGTAAATTGCATCCAACCTTTTTACACAAGTACTTCTGAATGTCAAATGTTTTTTGTTTTCAATACAAAATTGCCTCTTGTGGGTGGAATAATGTGTGAACTTTGTTTTTGAAAACCGGACTTGAAATTAAAAAGGCTTATAAAAAAGATAAATTTATTATACATCTTAATCTATGTAACATAACAGGTAGGATACACGATTTAATAATCGTATTTATTTATGACCAGTAATTCGAATATTTGAATTTCATAAATGGCATCTGTATTAAAAAACAAAGGAGAATCGAACAATCCCAGAACGAAAAATATCGTGTCATGGTTCAAAAAGAAAATAAAAAACAAATCTTGATGTCTATATGACCTGTCAAATTAATATCATTAGATCATTACCAACAGCTAAGTAAACACGTTAATGCGACGAAAACAATTATAAATAAACATACAAGCATGTTTTACACATACTAATGTACAAATTGTACTAAATTACATTTAATTGCGCTAAAAATGGCCGCCCGCCAAACTATTTACAACAAATAAAGTTGTTTGTGAGTGAAATGGATGTGACCGGTTGATACCTAATTTATTTAATTTACAGAGTTACAGAAAATACGATAAACAGACAACGAGGTGCGAACCTCGCAATGAAGGATTAAAATGATTAACATTTATGAACCACTTACATTTAAATCAGTTTTACTAATTCACGCTTGCTTGCTGTTAATGTTATTTTACGTGTTATACGTATTTTGAAGTAGGTACTATCTTACTTAGTAAAAAAATAGCAAAAAAAAATTACAGCCTGTATAGTATAATATATTATCACGTAGTCATAATCTTACAATAGTTTTAAAAAAGGAATTAAGAGGTAATTTATTCAAATTTCGAATATAAAGTTTTTTTTCATTTATTTATTTATTCTTCATACAAAAAAAGATGAAAAAGGCGGACTATTATTATTATTGGTGATATTCAATCTCTTTTGTTGCAAAATATATGAATAACACTAATTTACTTAATGCTATGAATTAGGATGTTTGTTAATTATCCCCGCATAAACGAATTTGAATAAAACCTGGTAGACACATCGCAACATGGATTAGGACATACAATACCTAATTTTTATCCAGGTACATGGAGTAGGACGCGAGTCAAGCCGCGGGTAAGAGCTAGTTAATCATATTAGCCTGAGTTCAATTGGGTATGCTAATGTAGAACGCCAAGATAGGCCACGACCCATGATAATGTAATTCCATTCAGTTAGTTTCAGTTTTCAACTTTGTCATACACTTTAACAGGGCATTGACCTCGATACGTGGCGAGGTGAATGACCCGTACCAACACAATCATATCAAAATAAGCTGTAAATAAAAGGATATCTATTTGTCAAAAATATAACTGAGTCATTTAAAACTCACTGAAATAATTAATTAGTTCAATGTTACACATTTTCTTATCGGATGTTACTTTGCTCGCATCGCAATCGCAAACTCGTTTCTTATTGGTTATTTTAAAAAAGGAATTGCATTAATTAATCGTTAACGAATAACCTTCCAACATTCCGTAACACTTCCTAGCGGCCGCTGGCTACAGATAAGACTTACTCATAAATAATAATTAGCAGCCGGGATTCGAACCTGGGCCGCACTTTGAGACTAACGATCCTGCATGTCCCCCGAGGCGTACAGATATTAATAACAACGCAACGACCATCTGATTTATATCTTCATATACTTTACTTGGTAATCATTTAGACTTGATTCGATTTAACATAAGTACGCCAATTACAACGTCCGACGTGAGATAAATTGTCTAATTAACGATTGTAAAATTGTACAAAAAGTACGCGTTTCGGCCGTGTTCAACACGTTCGTAACGTGCCTCTAACAATGGTTTATGTTGGAGTTACCGGCCGTTACGGCTTGACCATTAGCACGCTGCCATCAATCATGAACCGTTCCTGAACATCACCATCCAAACTCATAAAACTAAAATCGATCAACTCAAAAACAACGCCTAAAGCCACGAGATAACGCGAGATGAAGTCACGATAAGCTTTAAGGCCAAATAAATATTAAAGGTTGCCGAGGGCCAAACTAAATTAATAATTCCGCGTTTACAATCTTTTAATAGCCGCTATTTTTCGTGCAACACACCCAAATTATTTCAAGATAAAAACATATACATGTGGGCGTGCGATTGCATATCTCGGAGCAGTACGGTCGACCACAAAATTGTAAAAAATAACCGGAATATTATGTTTCGAAATTCTTGTAAGTACTTCAACCAAAACAGATGTTATAGTCCCTATTTGGTCCGTGAAAGTGTCGACGCCATTACTTTTTAAATTGGGAAGGCAAATTACTTTTTAGAGCGCACATCTATGAGTTATTCTGAAGTGCTTTTTATAACTGTTATTTTTACTGTGACATTAGCTGGTTGTTTTCATATAAGTTGTAAATGACCGTTAATAATAGGTTATAACAAAGTACATGGATGGATAGTGTTGTAACAAAGTAGTTAGATACTGACGCGTATTATTGAACAAAATATAACGATTTTGTTTCTGTTAGTCTGTTAGTATAGTCTTATTTTATATATTACGTTTCTTAAACAAGGTAAAAATACGTTAGAAAAGTGACATACTAAGTTAGCAATGAAACAGCAAAAAAACATCAAATGTGGTATGTACACTTTAGGATGTTGATACTGTACCAATCTGGCATAGCAACATAGATAACGTTTCACAATGTGTTATATTATAACACAGCTAACAAAACAATATGTTGTTTCTGCGTCTGACGTGTGACGTGTCATCGTTTAAAATTAGCATTTATATCATCCTCACAGTAACTATGTATAGAATGTATTAACTATTATGAAAAATCACCTTTTAGCGAAAACATGGCTATAGGTTGAAAGGTGAGCGCGATAATAAGGGGCAAAAGATTACGTAAGGCCACGCTTCTATACTTAATTTGATAAAATTAAATTACTACATATAATTACTGGTAACTTTTATTTCAGCTTTTTATTTACTTTTATAGTTTGAATAACAAGATTAAAGCAGACCCTAGCAACAGCATTAAAAGAAAATAGCATAAAAAAATATTCGTTCACTAGGTATAATTATATTATTAAGTTTTTTATTTGCTTACTTCTTGTGTTATGTTGAGCAAAGTGCCCGATGTAGGTTTCTTATTTTTTCTTTTATTTGTACATGATAAGGGCAGTGGGCACGGATGGTAGGTATGTTAAATTGTAGCGTGATAAAAGCATGTGACTGTTTTATCACTAACTTCACTGTTGCTAAGCGGATTGATAAGTGGCTATTTTTCCTGCTTGATTTGAATTTTTTTATTAAAACACAGAACGTGATTTTGAAATATAAGGATAAAATAAAATATCTCGGAATTAATTCTATAATTTGAGGCATTTCTGAAATAGCCACCTTATTAGAAATAGTTAAAGGCTCGCGGTTTTTTCATGGTTTGCGTAGAAAAAAATGTTGCTAGGCCAACAATTTAACTATTTGGTAACTGTTTTTTTACGGTCGATGTAATTCATTTACAAACACATCGGCCCGTTTTTTGTTAAAGTTAGGACAAAAAAGTTTACACAAAAACTGCCTGCGTGCGGTGACGATTAAAGTGAACGTCTTTTTTATGGTGTCACCTTTTTAGAACTTTGACTTTTATTGAACATTTAAAATACCTGTTAAAACTAACGCATCGATACCTACTTTTTTATTTTTTGAAACAAATGTTAAAAAATTTAAATCATGAATTCCGTCGGGGCATGTAAAGGCATTGAACACTCACTGTTAGTTTATAATTATAACTAAAAATAATAGTAAGCAAAAAACACTTACCGATTTTGTTGCAAGAAGAAAAAACTATTTTTTTTTATTTAATAATGACATCACTACGGATTGCGCCTGATGTTCCATTGACACTGTTCCACTGATCGTCACTTACGAATTATTATTTCCACAATATGCTATAACAGTTCCTTGTTTCAAGTACTACTATTTTCAGTAAGTTAGTATTTTTTTATAAAAATGGAGAATTGAATTTTTTTTTTATGTAAGTATAAAAAGTTTTCTTCTATACTCCAATCACTGTAGAAGCCGCACTAAAATGTTTAAAAAAAGTAATAGTATTTTATGATGATAGTATTTTTTTTTTCTTTAATATATTGGAACGTGAATTCTTATAAGAAGTTCCGAAACAGCTTAGGGCGCGCTGAACTCGTATGAGTTTCAAGATGTTATAAAAAAAAACAATTGACGATACGTGTTCGCGCGTTGATCGTCGTCACAAGAAGACGCCACGGCCACGCATCCAACGCGAGTGTCACCCGCGCTCCGATCCAACGGATTGTGTAAACGCGCGCCACTCGCTCGGCTAGCGTCGCGAGCGGGGGCGGAGGCGCGGGGGAGGGTCGCTGGCTCTCTCGCACGCACACATCCACCCCACCGTACACCACTCCATTACTAACGTTCCTATTTTGAATACGCGACGCGCCAATCTAGCTCCTATGCAATAGCTATAGGAGCCGAGGGATGTGATGACCGAACCGCGACGTGCGACCGACATCAGATCGTGCGTGTAGACAGAGAGCGGGCTATGGATATCGCGCGACGGACAGAGACGGAAGATCATCGGTAGTTGAGCCGCGTAACGCATGTGTGTCTTTAAACGCTGGTCCGATGCAATAGTGGCATAGTGTCAGACTTTGTAAGTACACGTAGATGAGAAGTGCTGTCTTGAAATTTAAATAAAAGAGGCTCTGTTTCATCCTCTTTCAATTTAGCCGTTCACGCTACTTCACGACATGTGGCGTACAAATGCCCCAGCTCATCTGACATTGAATATTATTAATTGACACGTATTCACGGATCAGTGAATATCGTCCGGTTTAATTTACTCGACATCAAAGCTCACATTTCTACCTGAGATGGTAATATTAAAACAGTTGTCAGTGTAAATTATTTATTTTATTAATCCATTTTCAGTCGTCACGATTTAGCTAACGGAGCTGATCACATGGAAATTAGAAACGTTTTCTTGTTCTAGGTTTATCTTTATAGAAAGAAATGACGTCTTCAAGATTTCTTGAAACGGTGTTAGGTAATTGACTAGACTTCAAAAATCTAATTTTAAAGTAATTGCGGTAGTTTTGCCATAACTTTTATTTTTCGGGGAAAAACGTCGAATCTTTGTGCCCTCATCAAACGAACATTTATGAACAAGGATCTGAAATGAGAGCTCAGAAATGTTTTGCGATATGGGATATAAAGGCCTTATTCGTGTAAGCTCTGTTATGACGAATAAAATTTGGATATCAAATCGAGAGAGAATATCGTTTACACAGTTGGTAATGGAAGTACGAACACCCACATGAGGGCCCACGTTCGCAATTCAAAATTCAAATTTACGAATTTCTATTGGTTAGAGGGCATTGAGCGACTAGTCGCGTCCAACCAGCCAGCTTTATGTTTATTCGACTGGTTTATCTTGAAGTTTTAAAAACCAGATTTTTATGCTTTTGGAAATTTAGAATGATTTAATGCAATGCGTTGTGTGGACAGGTGTTGTTACGGATAATTTATTATTTATACATTTAGATTTTTTCTTGCCAGGTCGAGTCCCTTACGGTATCGGTGTAATAAACCTAATTAGTAGAATGGATGCTGATGAGAATCTTTTGAAAGTTGACTAAACAAGCCCGTTGAGCCATCTGTATAAATTAGATTTTACAACTGAACATATTATACGATCGTCCAAGTTAATAGGCGCACATTAAATTTGTTATATTACGGAAATTAATGCAATGACCAATGATAATGAAATCATCGATGCCATGTTCAAACAGATAAAGCCACGAGTCTCATTATTGGAGGTACTAGGTTTAACGCTTTCGGAGAACAACTATAATTAAAAGACTTAGAAATAAAATTCATACTGAGTACCTATATCAATTTGTATGCACATAATTCTATATGATCTAATGACAAGAACAGGAAAATAGCTTGCTTATCGCAGATTGTGCAATGATTGATATTGAATTAAGTTGATTGGGTCAGCTTAAAGACATTTATATAGATTTGTAGTAGGTACTTACATCTATCTAATCAACGACGCTTACCTACAGTATTAATGGTTTTCTTTGTTTCTTTTAATAAAAACGTTGTTTGTGACATCGGTCCTGGATTATGTTTTAATGTTTTACAAATTACGTCCGTGTGTAATTTTTTAGGCACAACTTTGGTTACACGTTTGTTTGGCAATGTTTTCTTTCGGTTAAAATTACTAGGTTGCTTCTAAAAAGTTTATTTCTTGGTATCATTTTATACATAAAAAATGTATTAAGGATACCACAGAAATTTAATTCTATTAATGAAAATTTACTTATCGACATACGAATAAAAAGAACACAGAAAAAAATAATATGCCATCAGAAAAAGATAATCTTTTCCAATAATCACTAGAACCTAAGTTAAAACCGACACTTGATTAGAATGTTTAAAGAGCTATTTTAAAAAACAATTAAGTCGTCTACGTACTAAATTATTACAGAAATATTATAGGTACCTACTTATTTCGAAAACATGATTATATCAATTTCTCACCTGACATCGTATCAGCAAGATATGCCTCGACATCTCCGATAAACATTATTTGTCTCCAGTACTATTTCTATGTCACATTTTATTGACGATAAAAATAACTTTCTATCTGTCAACTATTAAATAGCACCTGTGATTTTATAACGCTGTGAAATAACTGTTATTTTAACAGGTATTTATTTTGTGGACTCTATTTTAGAGCTTTCTGTAGAAACGTCTTTATGATAATTTTTTAAAGTTTTTTTTCTTCTCTATACGAGAAAGGCCTCAGCCTTTGCCCTGTAGTGGGTCAGTTATAGGCTGTATTTATTTATAATTTCTTATTGTTTAAATTTTTACTACGTACTTTCATTATTTCGGCTAGACAAAATTCGACACACTTCAAACACTTAATGATATTTATTATAGGTACGATGTAAGACATACGACTCAACATAGATAACGGTTTTTGCTATCAGTGTTGTATTTATTGTGGGATTTTACTAAATTAGGTGTAAGTAAATAGAGTGTAGGCAAACTTAGCAGATATCGTGGTAGAACTACAGTGCTTATCATAATGTCATCTAGATAAAATACATGCTATAGTGTAATGTGTTGTTCTATGTTGATGATATTTTTATGGGTACATTTTATTTTTAGTTTAGGTGTAAGAAATATTAGATCATTCCTCACTATTTTTATATGTTATAGATATTTACTTTTTGAAGCTGTTATTCATCCTGTGCCTTTATCATTTGTTCGTACCAGCGTTATTTTTAGTTTCGCGCGTCGATTTTCCTTTTTCGTCCACTATTAGTTTTAACCTTACTTTATCGTTTGTTTCAAACATTTGTCATTGTATTTGATAACAGTTCTCACAGTTTAACGAACGTTTCATAACTTTTCACTATTCAACAAAGGGCACATAAAAAAGCGCGCTTGAATTTGTTCATTACCAGTTTTAGCGGGAAAACAGCACAGTCATCGCGCTGCAGTCGATATCGAACAAACAACACGGCATCGCCACACATCGCCCTCACTCGCCCACCAATTTGGTTGAGGTTATTTTCGACGATATTGCCCGAATATTTACCTTCGAAAAAGTACGAAACAACTTTAAACTAACACAAAGCACTCGCTTGAATTTCATAGCGTTTTGATCGGCCATCACTAGTCGGCATGCACGAACGTTATTCGCTTATTAATCGCAATAATTAGCGGTTATTGTTTTTGTTGGCGCGCGCCGGTGGCGACCGCTCGCGGCGCGCTTCACCACTGCAACTCGTCACATAATGCCCACTAACAACGTCTCTTTCCCCCTTTACTTCCGCACCGGCTTTTTACCGAGGGCGCAGGCGCCCCTGACATTTTTTAAACCGCGCCCATGTTTCTGTAATTTCTATCGCGGCGCGCACCTTTAATGAAAACAGCTTTTTTCGGACATTTTTTTCGCTATGTCTCTGTCTAACGACCACATTCGCCAACTAGCCATCCCCCTCCGTCTAACGGTTGTCGGTAGGCACCGCTCCGACGCGACGCTAGCTATGTTATGTCCTCTCTCTCTAGTGACGCCGCGACGCCGGTGACGCCAATTATTTTGCCATACTCTAGCTTCCAAAAGCAATGTGACCAAAGCCCAACTTCTATTTTCGACCTTATTGCCTCAACATAAAGTTCAAGCTCTAGCGTGTCTAATGCAGTTGCGACTTTATAGTCTAACGCAAAATGTGTAAAGTTCCGGCCATTTTTGCGATAAAAAAAAATCTTGCATGCACGTAACCACGCCTTTGTATACACACATATTGCTGTCTATTTTGCTCCTTTTTTATTTTTCTCTCGCGGTCTCGCTCTGTCACGCACACATGGATGCGGTGTGACGCGAATGCTTCGGGACGCGTCGAGTCGCTGCCACCTAGCGGGCAATAGCGGAACTTTTAGGATGGAAAAGCGTTCGTAACTTTCTCTACAGGGGTGGCAGCACTGAGTGAAAGGGGTTGGTTTCTTAGTTTAGTTCGTCCTTTCGCCGCAGCGCAGCGCTGCTCGTCGTGTGGAATTACAAGCTGGGTTTTCCGCTTAATAAAACGGGTTGCGTGCTGTTTCCCTAAATAAATAGTTTATTAATGGGACCGAGACTTAATTATGGAACCGGCCTTAAGCGTTAAGGAAAAAACTGTCTTGTCTACTTAAAATTTAATCAAAACAGATTTACTTGGCGAATTAGCATTTTATTTGCGCGTATAGCCGCGATTCACGGCAGGGGGCGCTGCGAGCCGGTCCGTCGACGACAACCGGATTAACTAGGAGCGGTAGTAAGAAAAATTGCCTGCAAGTGAATTTAATGATTCAAGTAAATAATGTCATTTTGTTTTCAAGCATTTAAATAATTCGTGATTCGTTGTCGTTAGCTTTAAATACTGCCCGTTACTATTTTATTAGATTCGATAATGTTCTAGAACCGATTTGTATTTTTGTAATGGCGTTTTGTTAGACAATATCATTAAAATTGAATGTCGATTAGTTTGATTTCGCGATTAGGTTTCTTATTTAAATGGACCAAGGTGTTTTTGAACTCGCCTGCTTTTATGGTTGACCAAAATCAAGTATTTTTTAAAATCATTAACCTATGTGATTATGTATAATAAATATTCTCTATTTGGCTTGAACATGATAACTATGAGAAAGGATTTTATACTATACTAGCTGCACCCCGCGGTGTTGCCCGCTACACTTTTTCAGGATAAAACGTAGCCTATGTGTTACTCCAGGGTTTCAGCTACCTCCATACGAAATTTCATCTAAATCGCTCTTGCCGTTTGAGCGTCAAAGAGTAACAAACATCCATCCATACTTACAAACTTTCGCGTTTAAAATATTATTAGGGATTGTAGTACCTACCTACAATAAAAAGTATATAAATATCATAATGTTGTGTACACCAATAGTTATTTTAGAATTAAATACCTATAGGTACCTACCTAAGCTGATTTAAACAAGAAACTGTATTCCCCGAAGAGTAAAGCCGAGGTTTTTAGAACTGTGTAACAGTAAGCAAGTCTATTGCATTGCCATTCACCTAGCACGAATACATGTGGGGCGCTACTACTGGGATTACCATTAGGTAGTCGTCAGGGTTGGGTTATTTGCATTAGCATAAACCCAATAACGCTTTACCCAACCCTGGAATCAAACCCGGGACCAGCTTCACAGTCGCGCTTTACGACTTCCAGACTATCAAGGCTTAAAATACCTATAAAACCAATAACTTCAAAAGCAGCCTTACTATCAAGACACAGACGGCTCCATACAATTAAAATATTCATAGCAATGAAATGAAATAGTTAATTGTACATGGAATAATAGAATACTGTTTTGCGCGGACAAGCGCAGGCGCCAGAAACGGATAAATAATAAATGTAGCTAAGGTATTCTTGTTAGATAAAATAAACAAATTGTTACACAAATTGCGGTCTCCGGACCCACACAAACCGCACGACCAACGAAGGATAATGGCTTAAAAGATAATTGACGAAAACGACCCTAATTTAGTTCTAGTATACCACGTTTGATTTACTTTCGTATACACAACAATGCTATTTACGACTTTCTTACCTAACTTGGGCCCTGGTGAAACTCAATGGAGACTGGTATAAAGAAAAGCCGAGATAGCCGGCTGGTGTCCGGCCTAGATTTGACCACCCCCTATCCTCCAATGGGTGTTGTAAGGCGACTAAGGGAAAATCTAGAAGATGGGCAGCAGCGTCTTCTGTAACTTCACCACTAATACTGCGATCCCCTAGCCGCATGCCTAGCTTGGGTCCCAGTGTAATAGGAGACGACCCTATTGCAATTAAAAAGGCACTGTTCTAGACTCCGTACTGCTACTGAGAATTATTTAATGGAAAAACCAATAGCACTTCGCCCGACGCAAGATTCAAACCCGGGACCTGATGCTCAGCAGTCGCGCTTATCAACCACTAGAATAAGGAGGCAGTCTGTGTGAGTCAGAACTAATTACCTAGTTAATACATTAATACCAATATAATCTAGATATAAATCGATTGTGGCGATATAGTCTCATTTAGATAGATCAGAATATTCGTTAGTGCCATAATGTTGTTAACTTTGCAAGGCTGAGTAAAAGTCGAATGAAATAGCTGACCAAATCAGTTGCTGGTTGGTACTTTATGAACTTAATAATGTTTTGTTAAAGCTCGGACTTTGTAATTAATTTTCTTAATTGATTGGCATACCAGTTCGGTGTAGTTTGGAAAACATTCAATTAGGGACATTCCTTAGGTAACAAAAGTTATGTTTCATAATATTAATTGTGTGACTTGAAACGTTGTTTTAAATGAATAACCTCTGGAGTTTCTTGCCGGTTCTTCTCCATTGAAATGACATTTTGGAACCGTGCAACTAGCATCCTAACGTTTCTTAAGCGCCTGTAATAGGTTTACGTGAGTAGTAATTTGGAAGAGAACCATGTCCCTATAATCTTCCAATTCCTCAAACAAACATCTAGAGAAGTCACGAAACGGAACAGCTTATCGTTAGCTAAACCGAGCCTCAATCAAGTAAGTATCTACAATCCATGATTGTCGATATGATCGTAAGGGTCCTCACAGATTTACGCGGCAAGAGTTTTGTCTAGACATTTCTTAAATGTGGTCCCACTCTAAGACTTTTTCTTAAATAGTTGTAACATACAGAACAATATCAAGAATCAATCTTGAGCAACTCTTCAACAATGTCCTATAAAGGGACCCACACAACCAGTAACAGAGCAGACCAATCGTTAAGCTCCTATAGTCAAAAACTCCTGGACTTGGACTCCTGGTCTTCCATTATAATTATTGTGTTGTTTATTCTAATTCTTGTCACTCATATGATTCCATAGCTTAGTACAAATAAGCTTGTTTTTGTGCCTACACTATAACTACAACTCCACCAGAAACTATGGAGCTAGATAAAGATTCTCCGAACTTCAGAAAAATCTGCAGAAAAATTGAGGTCATCACACTATAGTCCTAAACCTACTCCCAATCAAGGAGCTGGTAGCCACAATCTATTATTGTGGCGATAAAATCGTAAGGGCAGCGTCAGACTGCCGCGGTAACATTCCGTCGCCGCTCGCGAGTCATCATAACTCAATCGAACAGGGATCTTGATTGCGCTGCTGTCCGTGAAGGCGGTAGAGTCAGAAGAAATGGATAGTTTTTGAGTAGTAGCTGTGTGATGATAGAGGCCATTGCTTTATGAAGAGTCACTGAAGATAATATACGCTTGGGACATTAAGTGACACGAAGTTTTATTTTAGCTAACTATGTCCCTTAGCTTTAGCTAGCTATTTTACATATCTAAATTTAGAGCTAAGACGGTCACTTGCCTAATTGCCATAATTTTTTTTAGCGAAATTATTCCAGTATTGCTAAGGATGCCATGAAAACCGAGGATCAGTCCCGACTCACACCATAGTTACACTTAAAGACAAATCCTAAATACTTATTACATTACTACCCAAACATGAATCAGCAGAAAAATCACGTAAACCAAACCCCGAATATTTAAATAAAATCATCATAGAATTAAACTTTTTTGCCTACAGTACTCGAGTCGCAAACTAAACGAGTCGCATGCCTTTCCGGATTCTATCTGCGCGCGCAAATCTCGGAAACTGAGTTACCTAGAACAAATTTTAATGCTACTTAGTAATTGTCGCTTGACTTGCATTTGTTGTATAGCCGACCATCCCGGCTTTGTCTGACCCTTTGTTCTTTTGGACCAGTACTTATCGTTTTGTAGGTCAGTGTTATAAGGGGCACCAAACTTGGATATTCGACTGGACTATTGCTGGGAAGGACAACACAATTGTGTTAACCTCCGAAACCACAAGACTCGACCGGCACATTGACTTTTTTTTCAATAGGCGGGTTTGGCGTCCCACTGCTGAGCAAAAACCTCCCATCACGCTGACATTACCGAGGAAATATAAAGTGAGATAACAGGGACAGTATTTAGAGGAGTTACCATCTGTGAACTCTGTAAACTACCCTTATTTAGCCGTTGCGTTAATTCAGATTAAAACATACCTTTCGAAAAAAAATTAATACATACGAAGGACAGAACTGACTGACTGACGGAAAGCTTTTGGCATTCAGGGTTTAACGTTAACTAGTCTAATTTGATCCAAAAGTAATACTCCAAAGTGTCAAACAGACAAACATACACCAACATCCATCAAACATACATCCACGTGTGACATTATGCACTTCAAATGTCCATCTCAAGCACATCCGTGATGTACAAGTCAATGTAAATGATTTCTTGGATGGGACATGAACAGACTAGCACTCGCCTTTTGTCCATTAATAGAGCTTGGAGCGTACTTATGAATATTAACGTCGAATATTTATGCTTAGACTAATCAGTAAAGAAAAAGAGCTCGTGCAGCGGCTATACTCCAAAGGATTGAAGATATTCTTACCTTAGAAAGGAAACAAAAGTTCTGCTCATCTCTTAAAAATAAATCCACAAAATGGATGACAGAGTGTAAATGTTATTAGATCCAATTATCCATCCTAAAAAGTACTGCTGTTAAAAATTATAATCCACTATAGTGATAGTGGATTATACTTGGTTTAAATCGATAGTTTACCACTACAGGACTAAGATGGCTCGACATGATAACTGGTACCTTAAAAATAATTCAAATACTGCTGCGTCTGTTAACCATGCTAACATGCTAACGTAATGCTAACTATGGTAAAATTCCCATCTAACTGTCCATAGAAACAGTTTTTAATGAAGATGATGAAACCATAGCAGTGCAATACCATCACGGACGCATTAAAGATATTAAGCAATTATCAGCATTTACAAATAAAAAACGTCGTCGTAACAGACTCTTTAATGGGTGTTATTATTCCTAATTAACTTGAATAAATCAGCAATTTTATTAATTAATCTAGAACAGACAATGGACTGTTAAGGAATCTTTATGTAAAGCCGTTATTAAGGGCAAGGAGATATAATTAAGAATTTTTTGTTGCACTCGTTCGTGCAAAGTTTTCTGTTCATTTATTTTAATGGCAAATATTGGACATAAAACATTAATAATGATAAAAGCAATATTTAATAAATTAATACATTGGAATCTGGAAACTATTGAAGTTCATTGTTAATCGCATTGGTGTACTTGCAACTGTCAGCCTTCGGGACTAAAGTTTTTTATGCACTGACATTCTTTGTGCTGACAATTTCATTACTGTTTTCCCTCGCCAGTCAGTAGTAATTATTGATATTGATATATTAGCTTTAAAGCCACTTAATTATTCACCACCAAATGTAGCAATGATAACATGTCATATCTTATATATAAAATTCTCGTGTCTCAATATTCGTTCCCGTACTCCTCAGAAACGGCTTGACCGATTCTCATGAAATTTTGTGAGCATATTGAGTAGGTCTGAGAATCGGCCAACATCTATTTTTCATATCCCGGGTCAGCTATTATAATCTAGATTTTATGAAAATTCTCAATTTGTAGCGACTTACCTTACATCTCCAAGTCAGATTGCGCGACCAATATTTATACCTGAAAGAAAAAAAAGTTCACAATTAACAATATAATTAAAACAACGTACATTATACTGGCATTTATGCTAACTATAATTATGATTGTACGTAATATAATAACAGAAAGGAATACTGGTGGGAAAATAAGTAATTTGCAACTCAAGTACAAACTATATTTCAAAATAATATTGAACCAATCGATTAAGGTGTTGGTTTATATGTGATTGGATTGTTTTAGTTAAATAGTAACGATTTGTTCTACTCTTGATCATTGTCTTATTCAAACTTGTTATAGTAATTATCAACATTTTTAAGTTTTACCTGAAGATGATCACTTCGTACCAATAAATTGCGTTCGTATTTTTAGACATAATATGTTTGATTCTTCGTTCTTTTTTTGAGAAGAGGCCTTGAAGAGAACACAGAGAGTACAAGAAGAAGAACAAGTACAAAGAAGAAGAACTAGAAGAAGAGACAGTTAAGCCTTTGCTTTCATCATCATCAGCCGGAAGACGTCCACCGTTGATCAATGGCCTCTCCCTTAGAACGCAACAGTGAACGACAGCTTACCAATTGCATCCACCGGTTGCACGCCTTTGCTTAGCAGTAGAGAACTTATCAAGTTGGAATCCAGTTTTAAATTTATAACGAAATACTATTGTCAATTCTAATAAGTATAATACACTAGCTATATCATAACAAGAGAGATCTAAAAGAGGTTTTAGACAAGACGCTTACAAACCACGTGAAGAGCAGAACAAGAATCATGAAAGGACCTTTGCAAAATAACAATAAAACGAAGAAACACACAAGTTTAATATCAAAAATATACATACCTACATAACATAACATCACGCCTGTATTCCCCGAAGGGGTATGCAGAGGTGGCCTTACAGTACACCCAAATTTTGCCAGTTATGTTTTTAGGTCCCAATGTAATAGGGGGCGAGCCTATTGCCATCAACCGGGCACGAATCCAGACTCCGTGCTGCTACTAAGAATTACCTAATGGAAAAACCCAGTAACTTTGCTTGACCTGGGATTCGCACCCAGGGTCTCGTGCTCGGCAGTCGCGCTTAGCAACCACTGGACCAACGAGTCAGTCACACACATACCTAGTAAATAAATTTCGTAATTAATGCTAACAATCTCCCAACACGAACTGCAGTTGATCGCGATGACCCTAATGCTTAATAAACTGTTTATTTTAAGTCCGTAGCTAAATGAATGTGACCTCAATTAGCTTTACGCAGTAATTATAATGATATAGCAGCCACTGATGAATAAAGTTGTGTAGATGCATACATCACGACGGTCGCTAATTAAATATTGAATTTTAGGGTCCCTTGAAACTTTTATGAAAGGATAATTGTTTTTAATTGCCTGCTTGTTGGTCTAGTGGTCGCTAAGCGTGACTGCTGAGCATGAGGTCTTAAGTTCGAATCCCGGGTCGGGCAAAGTGTTACTGGTTTTTCTATTAGGTAATTCTCAGTGGCAGTACGGAGTCTGGATTTGTGCCCGGTTGATGGCAATAGGCTCGCCCCCTATTACATTGGGACCTAAAAACTGGCGAAATGTGGGTGTACTATACCTATTATGTTTTAAATTAGCAAGACATGACTTAGATAGAGATTTAGGTAAACTATAAAATATAAATGCTAAGAAAACGTAACGCACTAATAGGTTAAGTGGCAGTGATTAACTTGTTGCGTTCAAGATCGATCGCTGCAAAGAAACAGTTATGATTTTTATTGAAATATCGATTTTTAATCTCGACGAAATCCACGTTAAATAATTTTTGCTTGGATATTTCACAAGTCCTAAGTTTCAAAACCAATTGATTATGATTTTATTAATCAATATTGACCCTTAAGACAAGAGTACATACATACATAAAATCATAAAATCACGCCTGTATTCCCCGAAGGGGTAGGCAGAAGTGCACATACTATAGTACACCCAGATTTCGCCAGTTATATTTTTAGGTCCCAATGTAATAGGGGGCGAGCCTATTGCCATCAACCAGGCACAAATCCAGACTCCGTGCTGCCACTGACAATTACCTAATGGAAAAACCCAGTAACACTTTGCCCGACCCGGGACTCGAACCCAGGACCTCGTGCTCAGCAGTCGCGCTTGGCGACCACTAGACCAACGAGGCAGACAAGAGGACATAAGTACATTAAACCTGCATCATTATATTAAAGCCCTAGACTAAATCTATTGAACACTCACACAAGGCCCTTACAATCTAAATCAAGCACATTTGAATACATCTCAGCACAGATGCTTATTCAGCACTGCTAATAAACTTTTAGAGCGGATCAAGTTTCGTTTACTGACTTATAGGGTTGCACTGCCTTTCAATTATTAGAATTCCTCGTTAGGCCTATGGTTTTCGAGTTCTTGTTATATCTTTACGTCTGCTTATGGAGCTAGTATCAACTCAAAGTTCATTTTTTGTATATTGTGTCAAGAATACGCCTGAAGTAAGCAGGTATCACGCATACGCCTAAGGTCACTAAAAATAATATTGTATTTAGCAGAAAAGCACTTGAAAGACTTTCGAAGAGTCCCTAAACTTCTATTTACACCATTATAGTTCACCATCGAAAAGAAATCATAGTAAATATGTAACTAAAACTGTTGACTGTTGATGCCAGCCCTAAGAAAGTTTCATAAGTACTTCTCATTAAAACCTAATAACAGAGGACATGAATGTCTTTATGTGAAGTGAAATATTTGAAAGGCGCTCCAAGTTGCAACGAAGGTTAATATAGATATGCAGCAGTTGCGATTATATTGGACTTAATTATTTAACTTATGGGCAACTAGTTCTTAGAAGCACCGTGTGGTCTTACACCATCATTTGTGCAGTCTGGAGTGACTCAGAAATTAATATTATGAGGATGATGACTGGTTTGACATTTGTAATAATCGTGTCAACGGAGATAAGTAATTGTTGATGTAAGTGGTGGTAAAAATAGATGTTTCTGATGAGAAAATGACGGATGTCTCTTGTATAGTTCACTCTAACATGATGCTTGTTGGAGGTTTTGTGAGACGTGTCATATCAGATTCGAATTTCAATTAATCTAATCCTAATTTGACCAAAACGTTACTATATAACTTTTGACACTTTAGATATAATGTGTAGGATTAAGTATTATGTAGATATAGTTGTTAACAAATTGTTTTCCCTATCTATCTTTTCCAAAACTGTGTGATAGTTACAAAGAGTTATAAGACAATTAATTTTATTGCTGCACACGTCTTTCTTATTCTTCGAAAACTATTTCTGGTACCATCGGCATCAACTAATCCTATCCTTTTGTTGAAATGAGTCCATTAGGCCATGATTCATGAAATGATTCGAGTTTCACTACACTGTGAATCAGTGGTGCGTGATGGAAACTGAGGTATTCCTTTGTCATAAGTGTGAGCTAAGGTTATTGTTATTTTAATCATCAATCATATTAATTGATGAGCTTACGTAGTGAGGTCAATTCAGCATTGAAGGTAGTGTTCCTTTCAATTCACATTTTTAGTCCCATAATACTCGTATCAAATTGAGGATCTATGTAGCTTTGACTCATTGAGCACTTGAGCAATCGGCTAACACATCCATACAAAGAAATCATCTGCTATATTTTTAGATATTAGTATCTTTATTTGTTTTTTGTAATACTTATTATTAAAGCGTGATATATATGAGCTGATATATGGTGACTGGCATGACATAAGCTCTAGTAGGTCAGCCTTTATACAATATCGAGCAGCCTTCATCATTACCTAGCACTTCCTTTCCTTCCACGGAAACCAACTACCACATAATTCTAGCAAACTCATTAAATTAAAAGCTAGCTAAGTATTCTCGTGCCATATTCTATAACCTTGAGAAGTGAGGGAGTCCTCGTCAACAAATGTCGGAATGTCATTAATGCCAACCGTAATATACTGGAACAACCCTACCGTTTCACCCACCTTCGATATTGCAGCACTTTATTAGAAGGCAATAAAGGTGAGAATTCAATGGTAATAGGTTTGTTAATGGGGTGTTTAAGGTTGTAATGTTATAATAGTGCAAATCAGCCGTCGTGATCGTGGTATTACAATGTCGTGCAATGACTGCGTATGCAGCCGAGCCGTTGACTGTTTTAAACTAGTATTCTGTACAATTTTGCGAGTGTTGGAAGGGAAAATTTGATGCTTTTGATGGATGGCTGAACAATAATTTTGGCCTTGTTAATTTTTAGCAGCAGAACCAAGCTTTCCACGTAATGCCTATTCAGAAAAATCTTTTACGGCTTATTTTATGTAGATTATTGTGCTATTATATTTTATGTGCCGCGTGTATACATCAAAAGACTAATTGCAATATAATCGATCATCATACAAGTCTGATTCTGATCACGGAAACTATTTCTGGGCTTAGTGAGTTTCTTATTAGTTTTCGGTGAATTAAAACTCTTAAAAGATAGTGGTTATGATGAGTAAAAATACATTTTATCATACTATTTAATCAAGAGATTGTTCGTCTTAGAATTTTCATACTTCCTATGCTCCGGTTGGTCTGTAGCTCTTTTTTTAAGCAAAATTCTATCCCAGACTTAATTCATCAATTAATAAATAACCTCAGACGACCACGATTTCTTTGAAAATCAACGTATCATATCCAAACACATCAAAATTATGAAGCTATAACAATAACTATAAATGAATTACAGTTGTCAATTAGGATTAAGATCATTAACAGTAATTCCTTCCCAATCCCACGTATAATGAACATTTACGGACTTGATACCTACAAGCCAACACAAAACTGTATTCTATTCTATGGTAACTGAAACCAGTTTCTGTGCAGTTTCCTTCAAGGGTACACCGCAATTAAAATCGGCCCACAACGCCGGTGCCTTTGAGCTAAGCGACCAATCTGTTTACTGATTAGCTATGGTTATAAGACCTAACAACCTACATAATATACTTAGGGTTCTGCCAAGGTCCTTTAAGTAATTTACGTGAAACCTCGTTCGATGTGGGTTTTCTTATTCGTGATTGATTTTGTGGGTTAAGCAATTGTCTTTGTTATTAATTCTGATAGGTGTTTTGAGGATTTTAAAATTGGTAATATTAAGATCATCATGATTGTCAAATTAAATCAAGCCTTCTATAATATGCTTCAATACAACTTTTTCATCAGGTTAATCTGATGTTTCAACGTCACAAAACACATTCGCAGAATTGAATGTTTCATAAAAACAGTTGCAATATTTTGTCTGCAGCCAATCCAGTTGTAAATGATGTCATAAGCCAAACTTTACACAATGTGTCAGTAGGCCTTGGTCTGATAAGAGTTCTGATTGAAGTCTTCTTCTTGGTATCGATATAAGCTAATAGCTACAGGAAATAGGTCATGCTGTAGTGTAGTGATTGGTCAGTCAACGAGGATGTTGACCGTCCAGGGTGCGCCGAACGTACTTACTTCTAGTGAAGGCTCTTTGCTTACACCCCTTGATTGAACTTATGCTGTGTGTCTTTGCAAAGGGCCTTTGTTTATTATATTTTTGGTTTAAAGTAACTTCCACGCAATCTGCGTTTTAACTTTTTTAAAGTTGTATGATTATAATACATAATTAACATAACATAACATCAAGCCTGTATTCCCCGAAGGGGTAGGCAAAGGTGCACATTTAGTACACCCACATTTCGCCAGTTATATTTTAGGTCCCAATGTAATAGGGGACGAGCCTATTGCCATCAACCGGGCACTAATCCAGACTCCGTGCTGCTACTGAGAATTACCTAATGGAAAAACCCAGTAACACTTTGCCCGACCCGGGATTCGAACCCAGGACCTCGTGCTTAGCAGTCGCGCTTAGCTACCACTAGACCAACGAGGCAGTCCATAATTATTTTCTGGATTACCTACAGAACCTTTCATTAAAACATATTTTATTATAAGGCTGTTCTATATAATCGTCGATCATAAAGTCTGTTTTACACGATAGGATCTAAAACACATTTCGCTAAATGACTTCGTGTGTACAATCTTTAGCCCTTATAAGATTTTTTCGTGTTGTTCTATTCTTGGCAAAGGAATGTCGTGATCTGACAATGTTATTAACTGGATATTAAACTACAATTTATATTAAATTATTTATTTTCGTTAATGATAATGTTATCATCATGGTTTTCTGATTTTCATTCGAATTCTCCAATTTTGAATTAAGTGAAGAACTTGGATGAAATATTTATGAAAACCTCACATTCTGCGAATTACAATAGAGTCTAACCTCTATCTCAAATGAGACTTCATTTTTGATTCCGCAGTTTTTGTGAAACCGTTCATCTATACCTGCTTCACCGAAAAATTGGGACGTAATAGGTAGCCTATTAAGCCACAAATTTTGGACCCTATCCAGAGTAATAGAATCTTGAGCAATAATGGAACCCTCTGATTCACTATACCAAAGTGCATTACTGCCCATATCTATGCAAACGACCTCATGCGGAACTCTGTGGTACAAATATGCACAGTGTTACCTCGTAATAGGACCACAGTGCATACTAAATGGCCCTTATAAGCTGGTGCGTTTCCATTACCAAAGGTACCGACACTATAATTTCTAGTTCATCTGTTTTAGTAAAAGGTTTGCTATAATACTAATTAGGTGATTGTCTATCGGTCACTGTGGCTTCTTTGTTTACAGTTTTACTTTCTCATAATGTTATTTCTTTATGTGCAGTCTGGGGCCATGGGACCGCTATTGTACCTTTCTTTAACTTAGTATTCGTCTTAATGTTAAAATTTAAGTTTTAGCTTTCGGATTATGTACGAGAGTGCATTTGTTGTCCAATCAATTTAAGTAAGTGAAATCTTTGACTGGCACACGAGTAACATTGTCATCATCATCATAACATCACGCCTGTATTCCCCGAAGGGGTAGGCAGAGGTGCACATATAGTACACCCACATTTCGCCAGTTATGTTTTAGGTCCCAATGTAATAGGGGGCGAGCCTATTGCCATCAACCGGGCACAAATCCAGACTCCGTGCTGCTACTGAGAAAAATGGAAAAATCCAGTAACACTTTGCCCGACCCGGGATTCGAACCCAGGACCTCGTGCTCAGCAGTCGCGCTTAGTAACCACTAGACCAACGAGGCAGTCGTAACATTGTATTACTCCAAAATCTGTACGGTAAATATACCTTCATAGAATCCATCGAAATTGTTTTTTTCTTATAAAGATCAAAATACTCTCAAAAACAATAACCAATTAAAACATGGCCTGTGTAACAATGAACCCCCACCACTCACGTACCAACCGCACTAAAATTTAAATTCGCGCTAACTGTCAACACGATTGTCATTCTCCGGCAGTACTTCTTATACAAACGATATTTATTAACTGGCGACATTGCCTACTGAATGCTTAATGCACCACGCCGCATAGCATTGCATTTGTAGTTTTACTTGATAGGTGAAACCGCTTTGTAGCTTGTAGCTCGTAGGTTTGAGCCTCAGTCAGGTAAGGCAGGGTTATTGACATTTCTTGTCAGAAAAAAATTTAGTAACAACTCAAAATTTGGAGGTGGATGCAATACACCTTTCTTTTTGTAAGGAAGGGGAAAAATATGTCGTCGTCATTCAAAGCGGAGGACCCAAGATGGAGCTCAGTAGCATGTCATTGGAGAGGCCTATGTCAAGCAGTGAAGGATGATGATAAGGATTCATAAAACATTGATAGATGTAGAATCTCTAGAAGATGACCTTTTCAAAATACGACGACCTGATTAGCGCAGTGGCTAAGCGATTGGACTGCTGCGCTAAGGGTTGCGGGTTCGATTCCCGCACGGGGCAAAACTTTGTGCGAACCACAGCTGTTTGTCCCGAGTCTGGGTGTTTGTGTATGTGAATATTTTATGTTTGTGAAACGCACCTACGATACAGGAGAAATTCCCAGTGTGGGGCGACGTTTTTTTTTAAAAAGAAAAAAAAAAATTTAGAATCTAGAGGTACCCTCCTTATTTGTATCGATCTGTTCATCTTTAACCTTAACAACATTCTCATCAGTTCTAACCATTTATTTTTCAACGCTCAGTTTTTTACCAAATGATTTAGAAAAACATTACAAGTATTAGATCATCTTCATAGTTAACTTTAGTAATGTAGATATTTGTAGTATCAAAGCATTTATAAATTGCCATTGCAATAACACCATTTATATTCATTTCCGTCAAAGATAAACTCATTGAATTATTGCCAGGCAACTAGATGGCCCGTCAGTCTGTCGACGTGGAAGCATCATTGTTTTTTCCATATTTATATAATCTGTCTGATTGATCTTATGGTTTGACTCTTCCTGGTTAGATGATGTGGTGTTGAAGGTTTCTTTTAAGAACTATCTAATAAGATTATCTACATAATTATGGTGCTTTTGCTTTGCTATGGCAATATTTTCCTCACCATGGAGATTGTTATTCAATTATAGAGATAGAGATATTATAGTCACAGTTTATGAAAACAATAACCAATAATTTTGCGTAAGCGTATTATATACGAGTATTGCCAAAGATTTCTCTGCCATATTTTTAGGGAATACAGCTTTCTATTCAACATTTATCTTTAGTTCTTCTTCGTTGTCTTCGTACCTTATGCCTACATCAGTTTTAAGATTTGTACCCCTTTCTACATAAGTCATATTGGGCCCATTGCCTTTTACTTTCCATCCAGCTCAAAATCCAGATGACGGTCCGTAACTAGCTAAGAATAACAGTACAGTCAGAGCCACAGTATTATGCTCTTATTATTAGCATTATAACTATCAGCGGAACCAAATATGGTGCAAGACCAACTAGATGCCTAATCGACTGGTTACGGTAGCTATTGTAAAATGTGTACCTTACTGTTAGGGTCGCCAGTAGTATGGTCGAGATGGGATATTCTAAATTAAAGCTTTTTCATAAAATGACGATATGTCTAACCCTAATGAATAAATTTTGTACAATTGTATACAGACTGTTAGGGTCACCAGTAGTATGGTCGTGATAGGATATTACAAATTAAAGTTTTCTCGTAAAATGCCAATATGGCCAATTGGCCAGCCCGAATGAAAAATAAAATAAAATTGTATACAGCATACATAGGCTTGATGATCTATTATTGAGGAGATTAAAGGACTTTAAATTCACGTACTCACTAGTTTTTTATTATTAGGGGCTTAATGTCCAAAATAATGATATCTTGGGACGGACAGCTCACACGGTCATCCTAATCCCACCATTTTTTTATTTTGAAAACTGACTTTCTTGTATTATATTCTGGCTTTATGTTTTGATAAAGCAAGGTTTTTCTCGATTTCCTATTATATGTTATATTCAGCGATACCCTATCTACAAAGTATTCCATGCGCCAAAGAAATTGGCCATAAATATTTACTGTTACCGAAACGGCTAAAACTATCATTACTCCTGTGTTCGGTGGTAACAAGCTAAGAAATCTGTAGGCAATGGATTATATAAAACTGTTAGTAAAATAACTAGCTTTAGTAATATTTTTCTTATAAGATGCATACATATTGAGGTATACATGACCAACGAGACATATTGACAACCTGATTGGAGCAGTGGCTAAGCGATTAGACTGCTGCGCTAAGGGTTCCATTCCCACACGGAACGAAAAATTGTGTGATCCTCAGATGTTTATCCCGAGTCTGGGTGTCTGTGTATTTCATGCTTATGGAACGCACCCACGATACAGGAGGAATTCTTAGTGTGAGGCAAAGTTTAAAAAAATGGGAATTGTTATTCGACCAGGAATATTTAACAGCCTACAAACCCTACCGTTTCTTTCGTTTTAAGAAAACAGGAAACTAATTGCAGCAAATAAATAACAATTCTAACACTTCCACAGATTTCTATGAAATTATCCACAGAAATAAATCATATCGGACCAGTTGCACCGTGTCCATGACTCACACCAACAATTGCAATGAAACCCAATCTGATTTCTATCAGACAACAAACTATCAAACTAGATATACGCGACCGATATATCTTTACCTACCACTCCCCCCTTTAGTCTCACAAATCTCATAGAAATCGAGGCCACACTATCGACGTCCACAGATCTGTCCTAACTGGCTACCTTAACTGATTTTCTGTCAAGCATAATCAAGTTATTTGTGCTAAAGCTGTTTGCGACAAGACCCTTAACGGGTTAGATTCCCGTTTTGGTTATAACCAAATGCCACTTATTTAGATAAAACTATTTATAGGAATGTAAAAGATAGCCATATAGCAAAGTAAGTCCAATAATTAGTTCTTATTAAATTATTGATTTATGATAATCCGAGTGTTGCTAATTATAAATAATTTATGATACTGCTATAGAAGATAATTGGTGATAAATAATGTTATCTGATAAATAGTATAATGATATATGATAAAGTAGTTTGAAATTTATAAAATTTAAGTAATTTGATTAGCTTAACGGATGAAAAAACATAATTCATGGGAGTGATGGAGCCGACTTTTTCCAATGCGAAGCACTCATTAAACCAGTTCTTAAATATATTTCAAACGTGATATTATCATCATCTTTCTTCAGTCCTGGTGCTAATAATTTAAGGTATTTGGTCATAACATATACGCATCTTTCATACCTATTTCTCGTTAAATACAATGGTCCACTTTCTTACTAGCTCCTCCCGTATAACCTATCTATATGTACTGCATCAGTTACCTCCAAACTTATTCTAATTTTACTAGTATTGGTAACATAATTACTAATTACTCCGACTCCTAAAATACAGGTCTGCGTATTTAGTTTAGGAGCCCGAAAAGCTGTTTCCACATGCCACGTAACGTGTGTGTGTGTGTGTGTGTTACCACACGTAACGTGTGTTACCTTTTGGAAATCTGACTATATAACAGTCAACGTATAATACGTACGTTATAACGCTTAGGACATCGAAAATCGTTAATTATTATCTACACAAAATCCAATCATAAACTAAACAAAGGATTGGAATCTATTAATTTTCTACTTGGTTTTATACTCTCAAATTTGAAACCAATTAGATATCAATAAGGTTTCAAACATTCAGTTTAGTAATCTTTCGTCTTTAGCTTCAATGGGTCTATTGACGAATCATCCTGTGGACGCGAATACATTCGATATAATATTATCATAGTACGTGTCATTAGGTGTTTGACACACGATCAAGCTTACCCGTTACTTTGCAGTTGTAGATTCAGCTATTCATTTAGCAGATCTGCAGCCAAGTAGACTGAGGATACTATTGCTGTACAGATAAGGAAGACGGATGGATGTAGATGACCTGAAACCGGACACAGCGACCTTCAAGTTATGCCCAGCTGTGGGTTAACTAAGAGTTAATGATGAAGTGAGTTTTGATCTTGTCAGTTTAATTTAAAAAACTGAATCTACAAGCGTAACATTAAAGCTTAAAATACTATACTATACTCTTAACATGTAAATACAAACCAACACAACTTCATCTACAAGCTCAAACGTAAACTGATACTGATGGTTTGTAACAAGCCTATCTCAATGCAAATGCACGGTGCATTGCGCGCGAACTGTAGCTGACAGTTTGATCGATGATGAGCGCAGCTCTTCAACGACAGACACGTACCGACGACAATGTCATGATGGCATACATAATTAAATGGCTGGCGCGTCCAGTGCACGCGTGCACATAGACAACCTGAGCCTGCATGAGGTAAGGGTAGCGCTTGAAAAGCTGAAGCCGAAACGTTCATCCGGCCCAGACGGTATTCCAGCGTTTATATTCCGGGACTGTGCTAGGGTACTAGCCAAACCCTTACATCACATCTTTAACATCTGTATTACACAGGCGACTTTCCCAGATCGATGGAAGATTACGAGGGTCATTCCGGTACCGAAAGGTAAAGTAGGCCCTGATATCAGCGGTTACAGACCCGTGGCTGTGCTGTCGACACCGGCTAAAGTATTCGAATCCGCTATCCAGCGCTGCGTGCAGGGGCAAGTGCGCGCGCAGCTGTCGGATGCTCAACACGGATTCCGGCCGGGGCGCAGCACTGCCACTAATCTTCTTAATTTTATGGCACAGGTTATTCCGGCAGTCGATGCTGGAGTACAGGTAGACGCGGCGTACTTTGATTTTAAAAAAGCGTTTGATACCGTCGACAACGACGTCCTTTTAAGGAAGCTCGCTGAAGTCGGATGTACGCCGCATATGTTACAGTTTTTCGTGAGCTACATGCAGGACCGTCAGCAGTTTGTTGACTACAACGGGTGCGAATCTGAGCCATACTACACCAGGTCAGGCGTAAGCCAGGGCAGCAATTTGGGGCCTCTCGAATTTATCATAATGGTAAATGACTTGCCGGACGTCGTCAGACATGGGGCATGTCTATTGTTTGCAGATGACCTTAAATTGCTGCTCGAGGTTAAGGATGAGTCGGATTGTGAACGCATGCAGGGGGACATAAACCGTGTGGTACAGTGGAGCCAAGAGAATAATCTCTATTTTAATGTCTCCAAATGCTCGGTGATGACATTCACTCGTGCGCGGAACCCAGTGCGCTACGAGTATCACATACAAGCGAATACGATGCAGCGTGTGACACAAGTACGAGATTTAGGTGTACATCTTACTCCAGACCTAACATTTCGTGAGCACATTGTTAAGATATGCAAAAAAGCGTATAGAAATTTAGGTTTTGTCCTCAGGCAGACACAGGGGTTCACAAATATTACAACAATTAAGGTATTGTATGATGCGCTAGTGAGAAGTCACCTAGAGTTTAGTGCAGTGATATGGGCTCCACATGAGGCTAAATATAGTGTCATGATGGAACGTGTCCAGAATAAATTTACAAGACATTTATATTCTAAATTATATGGCGTGTACCCTTTTTACCCGTTAATGTACCCTACACTATTTGTGTTGGGTATGGTGGGGTACAATGAGTTGAGGGTGCGACGTGAATTCGCTCTTGTAGAGTATATTGTGAAACTACTCCGCGGCATGGAAATAAATCCGGGAGTACTTCACCGGATTAGTATAAATGTGCCGGATGGTTATGTGTGCAGACGGCGGCGCCCACCACTGCTGGTGGTACCGGCAGCCAGAACAAACCTACTCGCGAAAAGTCATCTCACACGTGCTTTACGTACTGTTAATGAAGTACATAATACAGTAGATGTGTTTTCATGTAACAAGAGTGAACTCGCAAAGGTGCTACTGTTCAACTTGTCCTATATTAAATAATTGTTTGTGTTATATTGTAAAAGTTTTATTTCAGTAGGTATTGTAGGTTATGTTTAATTTTGTTTTTTTTTTATATTTAATTTTTATAATGTTACTTTTTTGTTAATAATAATAAGTCTATATAATAATAATAGTCATAAGTACCTAGCTATCGCATTGGGTAGTACTCACCTGTAAGGATAGTTTTAAGGTTTCGCTAAATAAATAAATAATAAATAAATAAATAAATAAACTCATATTTTCTGATGTTTATGCTCATCATATTTATTTATTACAACATGTGGCTGTCGATGTTAATGAAGTTCCTTGGAACAAAATTTAAAAGAGCAAGAATACAAAGTAAAGCTTCAGGCCGTGTAGACATTCCTGGTACTCGTAACGTGATGATATTTAATTAAAATGGCAGACTATTACACGTATGAAGTAATCACTATTGATCACCAGACTAACAAAGTAACTACTATTAATAAAATGTCAAATGTAGATGGAATTTTCCTTTAATGTTAAGCCTATATCAAAAGTGTAGACTGGTGGTTTTGCCATGTAAAAAACAATCAAGCGGGCGGCGACACAACATAAGTCAGCAAGAGTTGACACAGCGATGAAGTTATTGAAAATGAATGTTTGTGATGATCATTCAAACGCCACTTTTTTAAATAAGTTTATTGTTAATTGTGAGACAAGGTCGTTTTTATATATTTACACCTGTCTCTATTATTGAATTTTTGCCATGCGTAATATGCTGGAATTTATTTAGTACATTTGAACCGAAATATTACACACGCTGTTTTTAGAATTTTTTAAATAGAAAATATGGTAGGTACCACTAAACATCAAGCAATCAATTGCCATTTAGCTTATCCGAAAAAGTATTAGTAACACCAATCTTTTATACAAAGCAATCATCTCACAACGCTTAAAATGTTAATGAGACCGAAGTTGTATGAGAACGATTTTGCAAATCACGCTGCACACTGCATCTAGAAATTGATTCATTTCTTAACGACGCAGCGATTGGGAATTATATGCGTGTTATTTTATTCATAATTACTGGGTTCCTTTAAATAATTATCATAATTGTAATAGTCTGTGAAATTTAATGAAGTTAATTTAATGAAACGAATTACTGACGGAATATTGATTTATCTGCAATTGCCACTTGACAGTTGAATAAGAATTAGAGAAAATACACTTATGTGCGATATGACATGTCCATTGCCACTTAAACTTGCATACTCTTCGAGCTACGTCGTTATAAAATGAACAGGATAATAAAATGTATGATATTGCACATTTTGATTGAAACCTTTGGTAGAACCAATCGATTATAAAATGGAAATTATCAGACTGATGTAACGCGTGTAAACTATGTTGTTTATAAGTATAAATATTTATTATTATTGTATCATTATTATTATGAAATTTATTAATGCTATGCAAAACCAATATAGTTGTTGCTATTTGTTTTATCCCACTGAATAATTATTATTATTAATGCAAAAGTTTTCTTTGGTTTCTACTTTAACGCACGAAGGGAGCAATTTATAAACGAGATTTGTATGAAATTAGTTTATGGGCCAAAGCTGAGATATACCTATGCTACTTTTTAGGGTATCAATACACGACCACGAGGCAAATACACATTTATCGTTATTTATTGCAATTAAACTGTGTCCTGAGAGTTTTTACATTAATGATTCTTGTCCCTAACATCTTCAAAGAATAATGTTACCAATTTATCTGTTATAATTAAACAATCTTAATTTATTGAAAGCTGATTGGACACTTCAATCGAGCCATGTATTGATTTATTCATAACAAACTTGAATAATGTATTTCATAAAGGGCTATAATGTCAGCAATTAGTCACATATGAAATGTAAAAATGTGGTCCAATAACCGCTCCTTGAGCA
Organism: Abrostola triplasia; assembly: GCA_946251915.1. Lineage (NCBI taxonomy): Eukaryota > Metazoa > Arthropoda > Insecta > Lepidoptera > Noctuidae > Abrostola > Abrostola triplasia. The sequence goes on from OX276433.1 coordinate 9,904,877, forward strand.
AGTCCACCCGCGAGGCAAGTTCCCGATGCAAAACAAAGACGTATTGATACCGGCCTTTTATATTCTACATTATACACGTGCCAACTTATCTGTGACGTATAATGAACGACAAGGTTCACAAGCAACATTGTTTGTTGCCCATTCAACTATGTCAAAGGCTTCTGTTAGATTTATAGTTTTATAGCGTGAGACAATGGATTGCAATATAATTGTTTTTCATTAGTTAAGTTGGCGTGACTGAACCAGATTCTGTGGAATTCTGTTGCCGTTTCTAAAAACTTGATCCGCTAGACAACTTGTAGTGAACAATTGTCTAGATCGATGTAATAGGAAAATCGATGGCAATTTTTTCCTGGTTAGGTGAATATGTAATGTTCTTATAGGTATTATTATAGCAATTGCGGAAAGTGGTGACATTGAAATTCAATGCCGTCGATATGCAACTTATATTTACAAGACTAGTTCCGACAGACACTGTATTAATTATTTATTAGAACCTATTTGACACGATAAGAATGTATTTATATCTTAACTAATAACTGGGTGCTATTGTGAGTTTATTAAATTATATCCAATATAATGCTAGTTGACAGATAATAGTAATAGGTAAAAGGTGTTCGTTTATTTCAGTGGCGAAACAATGAAAACCATAAATACACTAATAGCAATAAACACTTCATTGCGAAAATTATATTATTGCTGCCCAGACTATATGTAGCAGTAAATATATTTGAGCAGTTGATCAAGTAATAAAAGTCGATAATAAATTGCATTGTCTTGCTTAATACCCCATTGATTGTGGTGCCGTTAATACATATTTTTTGTTCAATCGTAAAAAGGCCGGTAGGCGTGTGCTGACTTCAATAATAAAAGATCGATTGTAAAGTTTTTTAGTGGCAAATTACCTCCTAAACAATGGATGAGAAAAAGTTATGGATTTATAAATTGTTTAAACCAGAACATTCCACCTAACGGGTTGATGTTTGTTTTCATATATATAGTCTTCTTTGCATTGTTTCTCTTCTCCAAACTGCTTCTCCGACTAGCGAAGGTAGTCAGTCAGCTCCTTTGCAAGCGCAACTCCTTGCGAGGCGAAAAAGTCGGGAAGGGTCTAAATAGCGCGATTAGACCGCACTTTGCAAATACTTATTCCTCAAAATTAAAAATATAAAAATTGTACTAATCCAAAACCTTTTAGTACCTACGCCTACATTAATGATTTAAAGGAAGTACCAAGATTGTCCACTCCTAATTAAATAAGTATTTTTACCTAGCTGCAAAGTTAAGTATCATTAAAAAAGTAGAACCTACGATTGCTAATAAACATGAGACTAATAAACATGACAGCATCAGAGCCCCTTTCAAAGAGAAATAAACTTTTCAAAGTACATCATTGAACCAAAAGATGTCGCTAGTATAGACAGCGAACGCGAGTCGGAGGAACTTGTAAGGACATTTTTAGGGTTCGTACAAACGTAAAACCAAAACTCACCGTTAGCCCGATAGATGGCGTTACTAGTTCTTGAGGGAACGTAAACCTGCAACAAGAAAAAAATAACTGCTATTATTTCTTATTCGAATAACGGTATAGCTATTATAACGGTTAAAGCAGATAATCTTAATGGAAAAAGCACACAGAAAATAGAAAATGATAAAATGGGGATAACAAAAATAAAATTGACCTAATGTGATATGGTTTTATGAGAAATTGGAAAAAGTTTCGAATTATTAGCAATTATCCCAAACAAAAAACTGACTGACTGGAAATATGTCAATCAATTGCCTACAGCGTGATGACTATTTTTACTTGAAATACTCGGTATTAAAGTAATTACCCGAGGACATAATTATTACGTACGGGTATTGTCTACAGACGCGACTATAGAGACATTAATGTATGTAATTAATGGTAGAAAATGCTCTGTAAGTAAAAACGATCAATGGTTTTGATGGTAATGGTTGGGTTATTACTTTTTACTACGCACTAGAAAGTAAGTGATGATTGATTCGCTGGTAGCTAAGTGTTTTCGCCTATTGCGTTAACGGTCGCTTTGTTTCCATTCAGAACAAAAATTTGTATATTTGCTTTTGGTTTGTTATCTATAAACGTATTGTTGGATTTTATAGTAGTTACGATACAGAGAAATAAACTAGTTAGAGTTGAATATTTCCGAGAATTAACAGTAAGAAAAAATCTCTTTTTTGATTAAATACAATTATACAGACTATGATGTTTACAAATAATTTAGTACCTAGGTACGCATTTAGTCTGGTTAATATCAGCTTGTAACAGTCCTACTACAAATACCTATGTCATAAAAAGAACTGGCGATTCTTAATGAACACGGTGAACAATGCTGGCCCTTCATAAAAGCTTCTATAGTAGATCATTAAGCCCAGGACCCGTTGACTTGTTTACAGAATTGGATATTAATTACAGGTAGTAAAGTTGTCGACGGAATAGGCGACCTTTTGATTAAGGAGATAAATAAGTCATGTTTTGAGTACCAACCAAATATTATAGAAATGGCGATATAGGTTAGCCCTCACTTTAAAAACGTATAAAATTAACGATGCGTGACTTAAAACAACTGTTTTGTAAGCAATCATCACAACACAAACATGCAAAACGTGTCTAAAAATAGCAATTTCAAACAACGCAACGGTCAAATAAAAAGTAGAAAAAAAACTTCTCGTGCGGAACAAAACTTGGAACACTTAAACGTCTATTTTATTTTCTAATAAAAATAGAATAGGAAAAAAAATCTTATAAGAAACCGACAGCTGTGAGTCCAACTAGCGGGGGCTGTACCCCCCTCTTAAAAAAAATCGATGGGCGTCAACTATGGGGTTATAGAAACCACCCTCGGTCATTCATGGCGTACGGATCACGCGACGCAATTTTAAATTATGGGGTGCCCGGGTAAAGTGCGTTTTTAAACTTTTTTCCTATTAAAGTTATTAAAACGTTTTTTTTAGCTTCGTTTGGTAAAGTGACAATTATTTTTGGTAACCTGTTTTTTAATATTTTGTGGTTTGCGGTTTTGGTAATTTTTTTGGTGATTGTTTTTTTTGTCATAAATAGTTAATTGCGTTTTTTTGGGATCCATTTTGTGTGCATAATTATACAGAAGGCTAAAACCTGTATTCCGTAATGAAAATACATTTACGGACCTATAATTTTGAGTTGCTTATTGTAAAAACGACATTTATTTGAATAGCAAAAGTGTCAATTGTGACATTTAAGACATCGGAATAGCACTTTGAACATTTCTAAATGACTAGAATAGCCCCCCAGATGTTTACAGTAATGTAACAAGCTATCAACATGTATTAGGCTGAGTATCTTTATCTTATCTGCAGTTCTGCACGTTTATCTTTTTATTTATCTTTTCATCTTTAACGGTCGATTTGGCATTATCGATACTCAACTTGAAAGCGTAAAATAACATCGCGTTACATCGTATAAGTTACAGTCTCTGGGTCTAAGGGCTACTTAGAATATCTTTGTTTTTAATAAGTAGCTGACATGTCTGTGGCAACTGTCGGCTATTATACGTAAATTATGACATCATGCTATGCATATAACATGCTTATAACAGTCCATGTGGATGCAACTTCCTTTTAAATGAATGTCGTAGTGATGTGATGTTGCATTTTTAATAACGATAGAACTGGCCCCTTATCTTGAACTTTTAAAGCAGGACAGTTTATGGTAAGGGGCTGTACTTAGATTGGTCGTTTTTTTATTTGAGGGGCTATTCTCTGAATTCGAAAATGTGTAAAACAAAAATCCGGTCCAGACTCTTGATAATCTAGATAATTATGCAAAGAATTTTACAAATATTTAACCCGTTGCCTATTAAATTAACCCTTAGACACCAGGGTAATTAAGTCACGACCTGCAACTGTATTTGATTGGATGTTTAACACTTAAAACTTAAAAATATATTATTATACTTAGATCTAATTATTGAGTGTAACTAAATGTGTATTGTTGTAGGGGAGGGCATGAAAAGCTGTCTGGCTTAAGACCATTTTTATTTTATAAATGTTGAATAATGAATGATTATAATTAACTATTTAAATAATAATCACATCACTACACGATATTATGCTCCGCCCGTTGTCCGTCTCAGCCCACGTGGAATATTTGAATCATAATAAATATTTATAATTGTAATAAACCCATGAATGGTACCTCATATTTTGTGGGTGTTTCTATGCATTCATAATTTTATCGAGACTGCATTTATAAGCCATTGCAAATGATTTGCAGGTAATATATTCTGTTTTGTTAAGTTAGATATAAATTCTGATGCATCGATACCGACCTTCTTTTTTATCTTAAAGAGTAACTCAATTTTACCTAATATTTTGCTGAAGGATTATCATTTGCTATGCGCAACTCTCCGAGACGTTAATAATTACTTAAACAGACACTTAGTAAAGATTTCACTATGAAAATCTTTACTTAGTGATAGTATAAGTAATCATTAAAATTGAGTATGATAATCCAATATTTCATTAGCTAAATACTGGAAGAAAGCAACAGCAAAAGATTTGATGTCCTTACATTTATAGTAATATACCTACTTCTTCTGGGCTTTGGCACCAGTGGTAGGGTGCGTATCTCTGTCCATCCGATATTGAGCTTCTAACTTTGGAACTTGTTAGGTAAATCTGATTATTTTTCTAATACTGATTTATATACGAGTGTTTATTTAATTTTATCGATGCGATTGCATATGTTTGCTTTAATTTATTCTCGAATGTACGGCTTTAGCAAAGAGGTGCAATACTTTCTTCGGACTTGTCATCACAAAGAATACTATCATCGCGTGTATTTTTTGGAAGGGCAATATTAAATGTGTATAATTTTTCTCACAACTACCTATATCAACTACAGCCTCCTTACCATGAACTCTTAAAGCAGGACAATTTACCTTCTGGAACCAAGACGCCGCGCCGCACACACTGCACGAAAAAGCGTCTCGCTTCTACAATAGTTAACTGTCCCATTTAAAGAGTTCATGGTTGGGCTGGTCTCTTGTTATAGGTAACAAAGCCTTACAGGGCTACGTTACATAAATCAAGTTTAATTAATCCAAGCTTTATAAAATCTCTTAACTATCGTTTATCTTAGTATTGTGTAAACAGCGTTATAAGCTGGTAACCGAAGTTACACGTGTCTCTCCGCCCTGTATGATACAAACGGTTGGTAAGGTTATATAACGTAACATCAATATACCATGTTTAGACAAATTAGTTGGTTACACGTGCCACACTCAATTGGGACATTTTGATTATTTTGTTTGAGTAAGTTTTTTATAAATGATTATGATTTCTTTTGGACTGCCTCGTTGGTCTTGTGGTCGCTAAGCGCGACTGCTGAGCACGAGGTCCTGGGTTCGAATCCCGGGTCTGACAAAGTGTTACTGGGTTTTTCCATTAGGTAATTCTCAGTGGCAGCACGGAGTCTGGATGAATCTGGTGCCTTGATGGCAATAGGCTCTCCCCCTGTTACATTGGGACCTAAAGACATAACTGGCGAAATGTGGGTGTACTATATGTACACCTCTGTCTACCCCTTCGGGGAATACAGGCGTGATGTTATGTTATGATTTCTTTTATGTTTGTAGTGTATAATCAATATGATGTTATATTGTTTGGATATGTAGTTTAACGTAGTTAGATACCTACTTACCAGTCTTTTTTTTTAAATTAGGTAGGTACTTAAAAATTATAATTTTGATCTTTCTATAGATTCTGTTGCCTGTTTATCTGTAATACAATATAGGGCCGATTTATCAATCGTCAGTTAAATTATATTCAAAGGATAAAGTAGACATTTTGACAGTTAATACATGGAAAATATGTTAAAACGTGAATTATTCTACTGATAACAATATATAAGTAAATAAAAAGCCTTTATTAATAAAATAGTCATAATGAACATAGTATGGAAATAAAACTCAATATTAGCGATCTATCAATAACAAAGCGATTTTTAGAATCCAATCAAGTTACAATCAAAATCTAAGTATTCAAAAATTTTCTCTCTCAATCGCATGCGTTGGTACATATTTCCAAAATTGCATGCAATAGCCAATCGTCCCCTCTGATGGGGTGAATAACAAAGGAGGTGGGCAGGGACGGGGTTTTGGGGCAAAAACTACCGAATGTGGGGGCCGGTCAACCGGGAAACAAGTTTTTTTTACCCATACTCATTTGAACAAGGAAGTCGATGATTATCTGTATGGTTATTATGTTCTGGCCTTATATACAGTTACAACCGTGAAGGTAGGTACACTTAGACTCGAAAATACCTAATTATATGCGATTTTCTTTCACATTTTGTATGAATTTAAAACATGATACTTTGGATACTTTCATAAAGGTAAAAATCAATTTTTAAGCATTAACCACCACATACTTTTGCAATTTATCTGTTAAAATTAAAATATAGAAATGAGTTTTGACTGAGCAATCAAGAGACCCATTTTTTAATATTTCGGTAAGAATTTTGATCTGAAATTTCAGAACTTCATTTCGATTTAAAAATCCTTTTTGTTAACATTTTGAGACCATTCAGCGTTACCAAGCAAACATTTTTAAATTCTAGTTATAACAGCTGAAGTACTGTCGACCCTCAAAAGAAAACAGAGCGTGAGCATACAGAATAACAAGCACAAACTATAAGCCAATAAATCACTCGAATAATCAATAACCGTATTGATCGGATTCAAAAATCTAACCCTTTCAGAAACGTACGAAATCGTTAGACTATTATTTGCCGAATAGGACATTTGCATAGCAATAGGCAACCTATTTGCATATTGGGTTACCGTGATATTTTTGCATATAAAAAGGTTTGTACTATTGTTAGAAAATGTACCTGGGTTTAGGGGTAAACATGTGCTTGGCAGTTTTGGTAATAATAAGTTGTTGACATCCGTGCTCTCGTTGTACAAGGCATCTGTCGACTTTACATTTTCATACACAGCATCCCTTGCCTCGCATCGTTGTTCGGATGGGTGACCATATTTTTCCATAGAGACTTCCTATATTCCAATATCCTCTATTGACTTCAAATACTATCAGATTGCCCCAATTTGTGTTTGTAAGTAGCTGGTATCCATTTTGAGTCGCATACTAGAATCTAATTGTAGACGGTTTTTAAAATGTTAATATTTTTTGCTAGATTTATTTTTAACAAAACACAATCTCGAATTCCGATTACAATTATTTAATAAGCGCATATTTAATACCGACGCAGCGCGCACATCCCAAAAAGCATTATATTAAAATTCAATAACCCTCCGCCTGCCGACAGTCGGAGCCAGCCGTGCGAACAATCTATCTTACCCATTCGATTTCTTTACGATCCTAACCCTTAGACGCTAACGAACTCATACAAAACCGTATGCAAATATAAATCATGTAGTCACCAAATACAATGCGGCATTCAAATACTCAGGTGCCAAACTGTCACAATGGCTCGCAATAAAAAATCATTCACATTATTGTTGCCATGTCGGTTAAATCCGTCTATTTAATATGCGTGTGAACTGTGAATATGAATGCGAAAAATTTCTTATTAAACAAGACGTTTTTAACTGGTAGCGTTTTTATTTTACCTATAAAACGTCTCGTGTATTACTGTTTAGCGAATCCCGTTGTAAGTTTTTTGTTACAAGTTAGCTTGCAAGTGAATATATTTACATTTAGCAATAATTTTAGAATGACCGTGTTATGAATGCAGTTTCATACAATTTGCATGCCAACCGGAGATGTTAATTATAAAAAGACTATTTAATATTCCTTCCCCGACCGTTGTTCAACCACGTGGATTAATTAGAAGTATTCTCCACTCATAATACTCCAGTTTGTTTGTTCGTTTGTCTATTTTTAAACTAATAACTGTAGTCCATTATTTTCGTGCCCCAACCTTTAACAACGAAGATTCCCACTATCAATTTCACGCAACATAATTGTCTTCGTTCAACAAACCAAATAAATCATCGGAGCCTGATTTTTTGTGCCCACGGATTCACTTTCTACGCAGGTGCTTACCGACCCCAAAGACTTCCTGCCCCGAATGAAAGGATTAACTGACAATTGTCGACAAGAAAAAGGGGTCTAAACATCCCTCTGTTAGAAATCTCAGGTGGCGTGAACCGACGTTAGTTTTTTCGTGAATGGGTTAATGCAGGTTGAGTGAAAGTGAATCTTCGGTCCCTGTCGCTTTTGAGGGTTAAACATAATGGAACATGACATACGTGACTTTGGGTTAAGTTTTTGTTTATTTTTGTGAAAGGTTACGTTTTCGTGTCCGTTGTAGTTTCTTTGTTCTTTTAATTTGGTTAGTTATGGGTTGATTAAACGATTTGTTACGGAATTTTAATTTTATTAAATTAGTATGACAAATATTTTCGGTCGGGTTTATATTCTGGTAAGAATTGAAATTTTTTATGTTATTTATGCACCACTCCTATATTTAAAAAAACGGTCTTCTAAATAAAATTATAAAAAGGTAATGTATACTATTTAAGTAGGTAACTGAAAAATGTGAGTGTGAAACAACACAAATTTTAATCTGCCTACAGTTTCGAACATACAGAAGTAAAAGTGACAATAATATTTATAGGACAACAAAAGTAGGTAAGTACTACATGTTTCTAAGTACACAATGTAATTTATAATCTATGTATGTTAGTCTTAACGCACCTTTACAATTAAAAAATAAAATGTACCTACCTACAAGTAATTGGTCATTAAATTAATTCGTCGTATGTCGCCACTTAGCAGGGCGCCATGTTTATTGCACACCGTCACTTTTTAAACTTAAAATATTGTTAATATTATTAGGGTTGTCAATTCTGATTATTGGATTCGACTATAACGTAACATCCAATTAAAATGTATGAGAAACAAAAGAGAATTGACATGTCTAATCTATAGGAGAACATGCATCGCTTGTTTTTATTTTATAATAGCGACAGAATAAAGTAATCATTTTGTTTACATGTATAATATCATTTGGTTTGAAGAGCTCTGATAGCCGAGTGGTATGAACGTTGGACTGCAAAGTCAAAGGTCGCAAGTTCAAACAAATTCATGTGCGTATGGTTCTTGAAGAACCTGGTGTCAGAGTTTAAACCGCCTTTCGGCCTCTGGCATGGCTATACACACCATTAATATATCTCTCTGGTGTACCGCTTTTGTCACGGTGTTTTCCTTCACCGTTATTAACAACAGCTGAGAATGACATAATAGAAAACCAAATCCAGGACCTCATGTTCAGCAATCGCGCCTAGCAACCACTAGACCAACGAGACAGAGAGGCACAAATACCAATTCTTTAAATATTAATTTGAGGAAGCCCTATCTTATAAAGTACAATTGTAGCAAAAAGATACAGTGTACCCAATACCCATGTTTTATTTATACTGTTGTAACCAAGCAACTAATTAATTAAAAGTAAAAACGTTGGCCAGCCTTTGTTCCCCGATTAGCGGAGCACCGCTGCACTGGCAGGGTTATAAATTTACGGTTACTAATATTTTATTTTAATTGTTCAACTGTGTATATAACACGTTAGACGGTAATAAAATATGGACTGTATCTGTCGGTCCTAGAAGACCTTTAAAGAATTAATTATTTAGATAACGAACAATTTAATTAAGTTTTCAACTTTTTGCAATACTTGATAGGTACTTGTTTTTTTTTTTCAATTCGCCCCACACTAGGAATTTCTCCTTTATTGTTGGTGCGTTTCACAAACTTAAAATCTATACTTTATTAATATTATAGGTAAAATTATTAATATTATAAAGCTGAAGAGTTTGTTTGTTTGCTTGAACGCGGTAACCTCAGGAACTACTGGTCTGATTTGAAAAATTATTTCAGTGTTAGATAGCCCATTTATTGAGGTAGGGTATAAAACATTCGAAATCCACGGACGGAGTCGCGGGTGGAAGCTAGTATCACATACACAAACGACTAGACTCGGGACAAACGTCTGCGGATCTCACTAATTTTTGTCCCGTGCGGGGATAGACCCGCAACCCTTAGCGCAGCAGTACAATCGCTTAGCCGCTGCGCCAATCAAGTCGTCAAAGTTACTTATTACTATATTACGTAGTTCCTATCTAATACTTTTAATTATAATATTACTAGCTGCGCCCCGCGGTGTTACCCGCGACATTTTTTCGGGATAAAAAGTAGCCTATATGTTAATCCAGGGTATAACCTATCTACATACCAAATTTCAACCAAATCGGTCCAGCCGTTTATGCGTGAAAGAGTAACAAACATCCACACATCCATACTCACAAACTTTCACATTTATAATATTAGTAGGATATATATCAGCCTGTAACTGTTCCTCTGCAGGGCGTACTGGCCACGGGCTGTTTTTTTACAGAAGAAAAAAAAGCAGAACCACGCAGGGTCACTGCGGGTTGGTGGCTTCAGATGATTAAATCGCCGTTAGTCAGTGGTGTCTTCTAATATCTAAAAAAGTATTGAAATAGTCACATTGATACTTGCATGGATGTTAACCTTGTGAATGAAAATCCGTACCATCACAAAACAAAGATTATATAATTATGTATTTTGTTTAGTAGTCTTTACATCTCTATCCATTTCAATGCACCTGACAAGGACAAGGATATTGTACCAAGTAATAGTAAATATCCAGTGTTTAGATAAAATTCAACTTGTCTCACAAATTCTAAATGTAACTACATCAATTACGTACTTATTAACACTTAAATTAACAGGTAATGCGACGAAATTGTCGCAAACACGTGCGACTAATGTCAGCCGTTTCGTATAAAGACCATTATCCATGTTTTTATTCTCATATACATGTAATTACTGTTGATAACGAAGATGTTGAGTTCTTTTATATAGCAACATTGCATTCAACCGACTTTATCTAAAAGAGTGGTGTGACTTCGAGGATTCACGTGCAAATAAATTGTTCACATCATTTTAATCACATACATACAATTCTAGACAAAAGCCGAATCGAGCAAAATAAGTGTGGTTAGTCTCTTCATCATCAGCTGGAAGACGTCCACTTAACAAAGGCCTCCTCTTTTTACTATCCCTACGCTTGGCAAGCGCTTTGGGGATCGCAGTATTGGTGGTGAAGTTACAGAAGATGCTGCTGCCCTCCTTCTGGATTTTCCCTTAGTCTTCTCCTACACCCACGGGACAAAATAGGGTGGTGCTAGGTGATTCTGCGCTGGCACTCCACAGGAAGGTTACCCTTAATTAAACCTAAAAAGGCCTAAGCCCATAATATCAGAAAGTTCACATTACACACTTTTTATAGGCAGCTATAAAAGGTGATTATGCGATTACCTATAAAAGTGGGTATCATGATTGTCATCGACCGGTGCAACATAGCAGTCGTTACGTAAAATGTCCGGCTAATGTGTGCACCATGCAAATTGTGGATAAAATTACATATTATGTTTAAATATGTATGTATGTATATTCATAATTATTTTTCATGCAAATTGAGTTTAACTTGGGGTTTAAGTGGCTGTATAATGATTACACCTGATTACCCTAAAGGCAGCGTGTTTTTAAGTACTTACAAACATAAAGGCGCATCTGTAGCCCAGAGGGGTAGGCAGAGACCAAGAATTCCCAGTCGCCACCACACTGCCTTCTGACATAGACTCAGTATAGGAATGTAAAAGGCCCAAAACAGTGACGTTTAAGGGAGAAGGCTTATGGCCACCTGTGGATCATAAAGCTGATGATGATTATAGGTATTATCAGTGTCAGAATATCATCGACTGCCTCGTTGGTATAGTGGTCTGACTGCTGAGGACGAGGTCCTGGGATCGAATCCCGGGTCGGGCAAAGTGTTACTGGGATTTTCCATTAGGTAATTCTCAGTGGCAGCACGGAGTCTGGATTTGTGCCCGGTTGATGGCAATAGGCTCGCCCCCTATTACATTAGGACTTAAAAACATAACTGGTGAAATATGGGTGTACTATATGCACGTCTAAGTGTCCCTTCGGAGAATACAGGCCTGATGTTATGTATGTAATGTATGTATGTAGAATATCATAGGTGATACATTTACTTACCCTGAAATGCTTGAGAGGACCCTAGTAAGGACTCCAGTCTCTCACAAAGGCGTATAACATTATTTATCTTCTAAAGAGTGTCCAAACATAAACTCATTACTAATTATTGAGCTTGATTACGAAATCAAAACTAAGGCATCAATTTCGGCAGTGTGGTCTATTAATACACCAACAGGCTGCTCCCAAATGCAAATGGAAATTCAGCCTTTCGAATATATTCTCCTGTAGATATAAGGGTATGAGCTAGCGTCCTAGCCACATATAAATACTTAAACAGATATATTGTCTTGTCTATTTGCAGCACAAGACTATGTTGAATACACGCTATCTATAAATATGCCTACAGGCCCATGACGTTATAATAATGGCTGCTGACACATAATACCATATTTAATGCAGTTTAGCACAAAATAATAAACTACATAGATCCATGGTTGGTCCCTTAATGACACCTTTTATGCCATAATTAAGGTTGAAACATTATTAAAATTGAATACGAAACTCAGTTGTTACTATACAAGTAAGCTGAGAAGGTTTGCTGTGTAGCTGTGTGTTGTTAAAAAACTATATTATGGTCGACGAGAAAACATCCTGGCTGGAGGCCTTTTATTAGGTCTCGCCAAACAACCGGTAAGCAGTAAGAGCTCCTTCAGAGCTAACTGCGAGAGACAATTTAGAAAAAAAAGACGAAAAAAAATCTTGGATAACTTGACTTTCACGGAGACTTCTTGAACATTCGAAGTAGATACAGGTATTAGTTATGCCGCGTTTTCGCTAGCGGACATGTCGTGGAGACATGTCGCCCAACATTCTTATTGCGACTTTTTGGGACATGTCGGGCGACTGTCGAGGCACACGGATGTCGCACGAGTCGACGCTCGCGGCGCGTCTACTTGTGACAAGTCCTGTACCTAGATATCGCAGGCGACGTCGGGCGACATCACAAGTAAACCTGACTAGTAACAGAGTCGCGGGACAAATGTCGCCTAGCGAAAACGCGGCTAAATGTTTTACGTACAATGTCAAACGTCTTTCGCAAAGAGTAAACGGTAATCCAAGAGTGCCTGATCGAAAAATACAAGTTCTAGCCGTTAGGTATAATAATGTTTATTCTTTCAAAAAGGACCTTCTGATGTTTTTACCGAATAATTGAACAAGATTAAAACAGAATAATAAAGTGCTAATAACATTGTATAATATAGCAATATACAATGTGACAATGTTATGACAATATTTTTTATGTGAGGCCACTTTATATGTAACAGTCGGTAAAATGAAGGATGGTTTCGATATACATACAAACATACATAAAGTCACGCCTGTTTCCCTGAGGGGTAGGCAGAGACCACGGATTTCCATTTGCTACGATCCTGGCATACTTCTTTTGCTTCATTCACACGCATCACATTCCTCATACTCGCTCTTCGGTTGAGGGTACTACTCACTTGCCCTCTTTGCAGAACATCTCCGATTTGGTCTAGGTATGTTCGCCTAGGTCTTCCCCTTTCCGATACTCCACTAACACTCGCCTCATATATTCGGTTTCGATATACCTATTGTTTTCAGATGTTTTTCATTAACGACTTTCTTGTTAATATTTTTTGTGCGTCTACAATGGACATGTTTCAGAAATGTATTTCGTAAATTTATTATAGCGGTTACGATGTAAGCTCATCAATTATAACTAACAATTAAATTTCTCTGACTTATGAAATGCAACATGCCGACAGCCCATTAACTGTTCAGTAGTTTTTTACACAGCTGTACAATACAAACAAACTAATAAAATCGTCGCGAAACCAGTTTTAACTAAAAAACGTATAGCAGTTAACGTTATAAATAGCAGATCATTGACTCTACTTGAACAATTAATTTGAATTTCCCTCTTTCAATCGGATCGGGCCGTTCGCGAATAATTTGTTAACTAACAATATACTATACTGTAACCAAAGTAAACGTTACCATAATTCTAAGATTTCTACCTTAGGGTGGCGGCACCAATTATGGGTAGTATCCAAAGAATACAGCGCACTGTGTGGTCGTTTTTGCCATTGTCCCGATAATTTATAAACGCAATGCTTTTATTGTTTATTTACTGTTGCGTTCTCGGGGCCACATTGCGGGACTCCTTGTTAGGAGTTAATGAATGCATGGCATGTTAGCACTCCGATAAGTCTCTAGTATGCGGCATTATTATCAAAAAAAGAACCGGCTTGGGATTGTTTGCGCCTTATTTGCGTGCGTCTAACATCAAACTATTTTAATGCAAATTACGCAGTGAGTCGTATACGAATTGGTATTGGCGTTATTGAAGTGAGTGACTTAACAAACGCTGGGTTTTAGTAAGCTATATATTATAGCTGATTAGCAGCTATAATAGTGCTACTGACCTGATAAAAAAAATGTAGTCTTTTTGACGAGTTCGAAACTAGTCGGGCATTCCCGAAGACACACGTGAGTATAACCAGAATATACAGTAAATAATATGGATAACATTCACGAAAGTTATATATTATCTAATTGTCACGTTTGGGGCCCATTCAGAAACAATTGATTATACAGCAGTGTACTACATAAACAATATCAAAGAACGCGGCAGTACAGGCTAAATAATCCCGAAACATGGGTTATGTCTTGACGAAAAATAACCAAAAATGTTACCTCAGAGCTAGTCACTGCGTGCCAGCGATGGCAGTTCCCTTCACCATTATTCAATGTCTTATACAAATTAGAAGGTACACATAGCAAGAAAAGTCATCTAGCATATTCGACGACCTGATTAGCGCAGTGGCTAGGCGATTGGACTGCTGCGCTAAGGGTTGCGGGTTCGATTCCCGCACGGGGCAAAACTTTGTGCGAACCACGAGATGTTTGTCCCGAGTCTGGGTGTTTGTGTATGTGAATATTTCATGTTTGTGAAACGCACCTACGATACAGGAGAAATTCCTAGTGTGGGGCGACGTTTTTTTTTAAAAGAAAAAAAAAATATTACCAAGTAGGTATTAACTTAGTATTACGAAGAAAATATACAACGCATAACGCTAACATATCGGTACAAGACGCTTAATTCGTAAATAATAATATACATTCGTCTCAAATGTCAGATGGTAGGTGCACATGTTAGTGACTTTTTAGATACACAGGAGGCCCTTTAAGTGGACAGATAGATGGACATATTGTATGGTAGTTTGAATGGAAATAGCGATACAATTAATGCGCCACTCAGCCTTAGGGTGCTAGCGACAGGTGCAGTCACCCTATTACCTACGTACAGTGAAGTGCACTTGATTTCTTGTTCTTAGATATATTTTCATTATGTTTTGAATTTGACGTTTAGATTAGGTTATATTGAAGGTATTATGAGAATTGTTTCTGACAGAATCATTCAAAAGATCTGAAGTATGTAATTAAATATTTCTAGTGAGATATAATTGTGTTTTTTGTTGGATAATAACTTGATGATTGTAATAGACGCTGCTTTTGATTACATTTTGGTATTTAATTATTATAATTGAATCGCTAATCCGCGGCAAAAACAAAGACTTGTTTCTTGTTAGACGTAAAAGGCTTTATTCATTCGCATTTTGTATTTTTATTCTTATTTAATTAATTATAATTGTTAATACAACAGAAATAGTGTACCTCATTTTTCTAAAAAGCTTTTGTCCAACAAAGTGATTGGTTTTCGTAAGCAATTAATCACGGGTTCGATTATTATACAGGCCAAACATTTATTTAATTCCATAACCTCAATATTGAAATTCTATAGATTAGTGAAATACATATCTGATATCTAATGATACCTATAGGAAAATTGCATCAGTGAGGCAACTAATAAAAGGTCAATTTGAAAAAAGAATTTCAATTCTTTAACATCACTGGTCTATAGTTATTCCAGATGAAGTCGTACTCCGAGAAGGTACCTAACAGTTCAATCACTCACTTGGTGACTTTTGTCATGCACCCCTATCACGATTACCTTAAGTAGGATGACATCATACAAAAGAGCTACCTTTAGACAATCAAAGAAACTACCCTACAACCTAAAAACCATGAATTTCTCCCCTTATCGTCACAAATAAAAAGTTCAACATTCATCCCATTACCAAATTGGAAACTATCATTTCGCAGCTCCATATTTCGTAGTCGCAGACGGCTCGGATCGTAGTCGTATCGTCCCGTTTCCGTGCCGTGCCAAACCGTAAACATGTCGGAATGAAACGATCGTTAACATTCCGTATTACGAATATTGTCGGAAACTTACGATCTTGGCAAAGAGTTGCAATATACAAAATGTTGCAATTTGTTTATTAGTATTTTTACGGGTGGCAATAAATTTGTAGGTAGGTAGGTACTTTTTATGACATAAAGCTTGTCTAGGGCTTGTCAGATTAAACGTATTTCTTCCTATCTTTCTCTTTGGTTCCTAATCTTTTTAGGCGGAACTTGGACTGGCCTTATCCTTGATACATGAACCTTTTTTATCTAGATGACAACATATTCTACATTTGTCAGTTTTTTATCAGCACCGGGCCATTAAGGACCTTTAAAATATATTCTTAATCAATTAGGAATCAACTTCAATCAACTAGTAGGTTACTTTTATCCTCGTAGACATAATTGACGCACTCCTATCTGATGTTCGTAGACACAAAGTTGTGTTCATGTTCCCGTGAATAAATAAACTTATAAAACTGGGTTTATCTATATGTTTGAGCTTCAAAATTGTTCTTCTTTAGAAATTACGTTTTTTCAAATCTAAGGTAGGTAAAAATTAATGAACTGAATATTATTTTGCCTAACTTCTGATTAAGACTTTCTTGTCGCTCATCATTCGTAAAATGGTGACATCTGACGGCGCGTAATACCACAAGTCGGCGAACTGAGTTGTTCGACCCATAAAGAATATTTATAAACATTGCCCTACACTAAGAATTTGTCTTGTATCGTGGGTGTCGTTTCACAAACATGAAATATCACATACAAAAATACTCAGACTCGGGACAAACATCTGCGGATCAGATCATCAAAGCAAGGGTCACAAGCCAGTGAGCTATCCCTACAGGCCTGTAGCGCGTTGCTCGGCTAGACATTGCGCGACTCGTGTTATCGCGCGCCGTACAAAACCATCATCAGACTGTCGGACAGCCACATAAAAACAATAGACTCAAAATTAGTTTATAAATTAAAGCAATTTAATTATTACTTGTTCTGTATTGTAATTATAACACATAATGTGCATACATTTGAGACATGATAACACTATGTTCAGCGGCGTAACTAATCCGGTAAGTTCAATAACATAACCAAGATTATACAATAAAATGCCAAACGGTATTACTGAAAAATAAGACCATAGTTAGGCAATAATATGCAGCTAGACACCGACACATTTTTCCAGACACTTACAGCAATAGTGGGAAGAACTTTTGCAAATTACCAGGCACTATGCCAATATTAGTCATTACAGTCTTGAATAATATACATACTATCATACCTGTCATTCCGGTAGGGGTAGACTGAGATTAAGAGGGTCTTAGACAAATGTTATACAGCTTTTAATAAATCTAGTTCAGGCATAAATTAACTTAACGAGCGGGACTCAAACCCGCGACCTTCGCCAGTCCGTTATGCAGCTGTGCCAATAAAGTAATAACCTCTTCTTGTTTCATGCTTTACGCCAGAAATAAACGATCTCAAAGTTTAGCAACCAGAAGGACAATTTAGTTTATTTTTCAGACTGAAAAAATAAACCATTTTTTTGTAATTCAAGCGATAATAGTGTCGTTACTAGAAGTTATGCATAACCCGGTATGCTATAATTACATTTAAAAAGAAATAAAAAATTATCCCGGTTTCTTTTAACAGAAAAATATACTTGTTTTTGTAATTAAAGATTAAGTCATTGTCCATAATGAAGATAATCCCGACGTGAATAAAAACGCAATGAGTAAGCTTAGAATTAATTAAGATAGTGGTATTTTTTCAAGTTAATTATATGCCTAGTTTTCGCCTTTTAACACAATATAAAATTACCTAGTCGCATATTAAGAATAGTTTTTTGCAGACACTTTTTTGTGTCTGGCTGAGTGGTTGTATTTTGATGCATTTTTAACTTGCTATCGAAACTGTTTTTTATATCATATCTATGGCAATAGCAGAGACAACCGAATGGTGTGATCGTAAGACTGCCAAGCCAAAGGTCGCAAGTTCAAACCCCGGCACGCACCAAAGTCTTTTCGAATTCATGTGCGTACTATAAATTAGTCATCAGTTGCTATAATCGGTGAAGGAAAACATCGTGAGGAAACCGGCACACCTGATGGATGGTTCAATAGTGTGTTAAACTATGTCGGAGGCCTCCAGGCGGTTAAAACTCTGACGCCAGGTTGTTCATCAAATGGGACATTGTATCACAGTTTTCTCGGTACAAATATTGTCACATTACTACCAGCGTTGGCAGGCCTCCCACCAGGCGGACCGATGGTATCGTCAGAGTTGTGGGCAACCGGTGGATGCAAATGGCAAGTTGTCGTTCTTTGTGGCTCTCTAAGGGGCCTTTGTTCCACAATGGACATCTTCCGTCTGATGATGATTATGATGACCCGCGAATTTAAAATCGTATCGTTATTTACTTTTCAACTTGTGGTAGGTAAAAATATTAATGATACTGTTAAAGTAAGAGTGTGGAATCAATTACTTCTTATTGATATGAAAGTAGTATTTTTCACATTGTAGTTCTCATATATTATATTAATTTTTCTGTACGTGCGTTTGTCACCTAACTCCTCCAAAACAGCTAAACCGATTCGGATGAAATTTTATGTGTATATTTCAATGAATTCCTTGATGGTTTGAAAACACTATTTGACCAGGTAGGTGGCACTGCTTTTCCAGGCAGGACGTCTGCCGGATACGCTAGTTATCAAAAAAATCTACCATCTTGAACAAATAAATATGCAATGTTAATAACTTTGTTATATCCTACGATATAACAAAGTTTTTATGATTTAACGATGCTACTAAATTTTTATTAATATACACATATTATAAACTACATTGTTAATAATTGTTTTTATAACGAATTTATTTACTCTGTAGGAATTAATACGCATTATCTTCACAAAAGGCGACAACCATGCTTCAACAATGACACCCTCAATGCAGAATCAATGAAATTTAAAACAAAACACTCGACATTAAAACCAGTCTCCTAATCTTATTGCACACAATTCCTAAACCCAACAGAAAAGATTAGACTGAATTCAGGCAATCCCTTTGCACCCTAATGTTCTAAAGGCTCCCATCGGAAATCCTGACCAGACGATTGCAGATACAGTGTTTAAATGTACACCGCGCTCGGAAATTTTGTCACTAGATAAACGATTTGAACACTAAGTTTCTGGACACTCTCAGGTTTTGTATTCATTGCCATATACCTGCCCCCTTACCATGATTTCAAGCAGGAGAGTTTACGTTGTGGAAGCGAGACGCCGCTACGTGAATTCTAATGCGACTTCTCGTTACCATATCAAACTGTACTGGTTTTAAAATTCATGGTAAGGGCTGGATATTTTAGGGTCTTTTAGAATGTGTCCAAACGCCTGTTTTGAAATGTCTATTGACAGTAGGGGCTGAAGTTATCGTTAATATATTGTTCGTTTGAATTAAAACAATGTAACATTGTCATAATTTTGGATGCGTCATAATATTGAATTGAACAGTGGTGTTCTGAGAATAAAGCTTCCAACATTCTAATACAAATCTGGTAATCAGAGTGGGTTTAAATTTATTATCAGAAATATATGTATTCAATAAGTTTGAATAAAGGTCCATTGTTTAGCCAGACCAACTTTAATGTAAAAACTTGCTGTCATTTTATTTTTAACAGCTTTTATATGAAGTTAACGATGGTTTTTTATATAGAAATGGAGTTTCTCATTGATGAGTCGTACATAATTATTAAAGATAGAAAAAAATACCATGCCCGCTGCTATTTTGTATTTTTTTTCAGCACAATGTTTTACAGCACAAACTTTTACTACTAGTCGCGATGTAATTTTCCATAATACTCATTCGTGTGCCTATAATATGTTACAGCCAATAAATAGTGCCCGAACACGATGTCACAAATCTCAGTGGGCGCACAAATCATTGTGTAAAACAACTCATTTACATATCACATGAACGTTTACAATCCATACGCAGCAAATGTAGCTGGGACACGACAGCACAGTACTGTGGAGCGTTTGAATGGGATAGTCCACTTGCTCGGTATAAGGCAAGTGGATAGACACTGTCTTGGAAGTTACTTTTTTTGGTTATGCAGCTTTCTCTCTTGTGGTTGAACCTCGCTGTAGTCAGCAGCCAACTCAAACGTCTATTATAATAAAGAAATTACACAGCAAAATCTATATATACAAGAGCATTACAAAATAAAAGTATCGAATAGCTTCAATCATCCTTTTAGCTAAGTACTTGCCGCATTCATCATCATCAACAATGGTTATTAAAATCAATAAATATTTCAATGAATTACGAAGAGGTTTGGTTAAAAATAGGTAATCTCACGACGGATAAGGAGCTATCGTCTTCGCAAAACAAAAGTATTAAAGAGCATTAGCCTCGTTCATCAAGGTATAACCTTACCTAACTCACAGACTTAGTCTACGCCATTAATAAATCAGGTGTAATTATAATTAGTAATACTTCACAAATATCGCCATCGTCACATGACAAGTGAAAGCTAAAGTATATCAACTCGCCACACCACTCTACTCGCCAAAACCACTCGCCTGTTCAAACGCGGCACATTTCTATACGGAATACTCAAACGCGAACGTTAGCGTTTAACCAGTGGGTTCCGTTCCGTGCGAGAGTTACATAAAAAGCTATTACCGGCCATGGTATGTATGTGGTTTATGGTAAGCATGTGGAGTAGGTATTAAGGAATTATTATAGGGTCGTCATTTTTATGTGTAATATTGATGTTCCGTGTAGTTACAAAACGAGCGAACAATACGAGTATTGTGTGGCTTACAATATCAAAATATCCTCGGAAAGAGTAGCTGAGAAGTATTTTATAATAATAATAAGAGTTTATTTCAGATCAAAAAATACAAGATCCATAATTTGTTAGTAAAAAAAACATAACATCACGTCTGTATTCCTCGAAGGGGTAGGCAGAGGTGCACATATAGTACACCCACATTTCGCCAGTTATGTTTTTTAGGTCCCAATGTAATAGGGGGCGAGCCTATTGCCATCAACCGGGCACAAATCCAGACTCCGTGCTGTTACTGAGAATTACCTAATGGAAAAACCCAGTAACACTTTGCCCGACCCGGGATTCAAACCCAGGACCTCGTGCTCAGCAGTCGCGCTTAGCGACCACTAGACCAACGAGGCAGTCGTAAAAAAAAGTAAAAAAAAAAAACGTACTTAAACTAACTTTATACACCACTACAATTAATTATGAAAATCTCTTGATGAGCTACTAGCAGGAGCAAAGAAAACCTGTTTCTTGTAATTTTGCATTAATTAAGCCTGGAATTGTAGCGTTCTAAGGGGGAGGCCTTTGTTCAACAGTGGACGTCTTCCGGCTAATGATGATGAAGCCTGAAAAGCTTAGCCAGTAAAGGAATCTAGCCCTAGTTTATTAGTCTACTTGAATTGTTGCTGGAAACACACATACAAACTTAAAATACAGGACAAACTCTTCAAATATCTAGGTATAGTTACTTGAAGCAGATAGCTTTCATAACAGTTTCAGTATCAGTCCGGAATAAAGGTTAATCGCGATAGGCTTAGCTTCCCTATCCCAAGACTTTATGGCTTTCCTGTTTCGTAAATAACGTTTACACTATCCCCCTTACTTAAAAAATTGTCAATGTTGAACCATAATAAATTATACCACTGTCGGTTGCATGTCTTGGTATAGAGATATCAATAGATTTGAGAATTGTTTTTATTTAGAAAGGTTTAATCACTGTTTATGGTTTTACTTCGTTCATAAGTATCTCTACTACCGCTTTAGGAAATACAGGCGGGATGATATACTACTCTATCATTACACTGATAGCCGAGTGGTATGACCGTTGGACTGCCAAGTCAAAGGTCGCAAGTTCAAACCCCGGCTCGCACCAATGTCTTTCCGAATTCATGTACAGAAATTAGTTATCAGTCGCTAAGAACATCGTGAGGAAACCGGCACACCTGAGAGATTTTTCCACGGTGTGTAATGCCATATCAGAGGCCTATCATCATCATCAGCCGGAAGACGTCCACTGTTGAACAAAGGCTTCCCCCT
Source organism: Abrostola triplasia (assembly GCA_946251915.1). NCBI lineage: Eukaryota > Metazoa > Arthropoda > Insecta > Lepidoptera > Noctuidae > Abrostola > Abrostola triplasia. The sequence continues at coordinate 9,927,303 of OX276433.1, forward strand.
TAGAACGCCACAATGAACGACCACTTGCTTACAGGCGGTTTAAACTCTAACACCATGTTGTTCATCAACCATACGATAAGAAGAAGAAGATTGTTACACAGGTTGGTAACCTAAATGATCTCTTTGGTTCTATTGCAGACACAACAAAATATCACTCAACAGTCTAAAATGTCTCCACTGTAAACCTGAAAAGCAATCTTCTGCGGTTCACACTTTTAATATAACATAGCAACAATGATATTCCAACAAATGCAAGAAAATAAATAAAATATTCTGCACCCAAGGGTACTATATCGCGAAAATCACTCGCACATACACAGCGAAACAAGATTGCCGCGTGTATGTACACGGGGTGTCACAGTGTGCGTGATCTAAGCCTTTACTTGTGTATGTGTGCGTGATTTCTTTACGGTTGATCTGAATTTTCGCATGTGCTCGTTGTATTTAGGCGCACACATGCATAACCCTTTAGTTAAGGGGATGTTCTTGAGTTGATTATTTGATGTCTACGTTATTTTGTGGATACGTAGGTATGTATGGACGTGTACTTATAAGTTATAGGCCGTAAGGATTTGACATTCAAAAGATATTAGAGAAAACGTAGAATATCTTTTGTTTTGTTGCTAATTAAATCTTTAGTTCTTCGCCGAAAATAAATATTACTGGGACCATTATCCTAAGTTTAACTATTCGATAACAATAAAGAACTTAAGAAAGTTGAGAAGTTTTTAACTTCAAAGTCGTTAAGTTACCTTTGTTATTTTCACCTAAATGTTGAAACTAAGAGATACCTAGCCCTTTTTTTTCTAGACTCAATATTTGTTAGATAAGGTTAGTATGTACTCGTCAGTCGTCGTCGTCATTACAAATCCAATCCATTACCAAATTGAGACGTCTAACCGAAGTAGTATTCCCCTTAACATCGTGTACGGCACACTTACACTAGTGTGCGTAAAGGTAACCCGTACTAGTGTGACTTCTATTCAATCTTCTTACGTTCCATTTCGCAGGGACATTTGATTCCGTCTCCTTTCAACTTGCGTATCACTCGTGTAGCCATCTCGCTCTATTCCTAACGGGCTTAGAAGCGTGTGATATATTGTATTGGATGGATTTTTCGTTTGTGGAAATGGAATTTCTTTTTTGACTCGGTACCTGACACGACGGGGATGTTCGATCAAACCACTGTTTCCTTATTCTATTTTATATGGAATAAGTTAAATTTGACGTCGGTTTGATGGCTGAGGATATTATTCATTAGGACTAATGTATATGAACATTTAAATGGTCGTGTTAACAGATATTTTAGTTATAAAAACAAATAATAAAAAGTAGGCCTACTAAGCAAAGCCATTGGTTAGAAGATGTGGAAGAAATACCTAAGTCTAAATGTAAGGAAAGTTGATAGGTTTGGTTGCAGCGAAAGAAACGCTTTACCCTACGTAGACCCCTGGGAAAGTGGAGGCAAATTGCGTCTCTAATCCATGATTATAATGAAGAATTGATTCACATGTATAGACCAACGACCTTGGAGTTCAATGCAAAAAGTGTTAGCCACCGTTTCACTAAGTATGTAGAAACAATTCATTGGTAGGTACTATTAGATGAATTATGATCGTACTTCACGTACCTGAGCAAACTCATGTCAATGACTTAAAGCTTCTATCAAAACCAAATCCTTAAATCCAAACTTAATGACCGCACAACGGCTCATCATTATCAAACAAGACCCTTTTGATCTAAGCTCGCCTTCAAACATACCACCTCACGTTACCATTCTACACAAACATGTATTTTATTGTGTTTTCTGAGAGATCGTTATAACAGAATATAACTCAAAGGCATCACATGACACAAGAAGGCTTGTTCCCGTGTCTCTACCGAAAAAAACGAATAATCTAAAGGAACGGGTACCCTTCGGGTATTCCAGAAAATTGGAGTCTCCAAAGAATATATTTTGAATTTTTATTATGTACTATTTTCTATTCCATTCCCAAGGTAACCCTTCTTTCTACAAAGGGGTTTCGTGCGGAGACATTCTATAGATGAGGGTGGGTTAACCCCCTTTAGGGGCATGATGCCACCCCGTCCCATCTCGTTTTACTCTGAAGGATTTACCAAGTAGCATGTGTATTATATGCGTATATAAACATATGTATGTTTGAATTATTCCTGTATGTCGCTTTAATAAGGTCATTGTTTGGCTACAGAGGTTCTGTTTGGGATTATTTCGTGTCAATTTTATAGGGATGAAGGATGTTCGACACGGTATTATCTGGGTTTTTGGGCGTTTGAAGTTCGTTTTTTCAAGAAACTTGGTTTTGGTGACGTGTTGTTTTTGTGTGGATGTTGGTAATTATTTGAGTTTGGTTGCGTTAATTTTATGTTGATTTGTGTTGATAGCTTTATTTGACTTCTATTTTAACAGACTATATCAGTCGAATCAGGTTAGTATGACATGTATAATGTAAGCACATGTTGTCGATCATAGTACTGATTGAATATTGGTTGCCTTTGCCAAAAAAATGATAAGCTTAACCACACCATCTAAATTTTGTTTGTGTGCGTATACTAAAGCTCTACAAACATAAGTATGTATAGATCGTAGTACAGCACCCTGTATTTTCTGCCCTATAAAGCTACGGTGTGTTATATTAAACCGTATTTGACTCTTAATACCTATTCGTGATGTTTGCAATAAAAACTAAAATACACAATAATAACTCAGAGACAGCACATTATTGGTACGAACCAATAACTGTAATATTGTGCTATTGGCTCGTATTAAGGGTTACCAAACGTTTCCATATATTGCGGACAAGTCCAAAAATCTGTGAATATTCTAGAGGACATATTATAATATCATTTGGACATAATTATGTACATACTATGTATCAATGTGAGTCAAGACCTGTCGAAAGATCCGGCGTCCCTCAACCTAGGGTAGTTAGGAGTACACACTAGGGTTTTAGTCGGTAAGAGTCGAATTGCCGGCATTCCCCTCCACCCGCCCCAGGACGAAGAAAGTCCATTATGATATCCTAAGCCAAAAAGAGCTGCACATCATTCACGATCTTAAATAGTCATTGGGGGTAGTCAGAGCCCTGAAAGTCTGACAATCCATACCAAGAGGTATCGTATTTTCCTGAATCTAGATTATAGCTAACTCCCCCTCCCCCTACACTCAAAGGGGGAGGCCTTTGTTCAACAGCGGACATGTTCCAGCAGATGATGATGATATTTACGATAGGTGAGTGACAAGACAATACCTATATTTTTTCCAATATCATGGTAACCCTACCCGTATGATTGTATCATTTCAGTAATAACGGATAATGGCGAGCCAATGAAACAGTACCTATTGGTTTTCATTGTAATAATGCAGGCCCCGTGTTTTATTGGCATTCAAGTTAAATGCCTACCAATTTATTATTTGTTGCTTTGTGCTGAAATATTTCGTGGTTATAATAGTCGTTGTATTTTAATAAACATAACTTCACGCCTGAATTCCCCGAAGGGGTAGGCAGAAGTGCACATATAGTACACCCACATTTCGCCAGTTATGTTTTTAGGTCCCAATGTAATAGGGCGCGCCTATTGCCATTAACCGGGCACAAATCCAGAGTCCGTGCTGCTACTGAGAATTACCTAATGGAAAAATTCAGTAAGACTAACCGACCCGGGATTCGAACCCAGGACCTCGTGCTCAGCAGTCGCGCTTAGCGACCACTAGACCAACGAGGCAGTCAAATATTATGCATAATTAATTACCTGAAAAACATTTCAAAACTCCATAAATGACACAAAACATAAAATAAAACAAAACATAAATTACTGAACGACGCTCAATCAACAAGTGACACAATTTAACCCTCAAACGCTCGCCTAATTCAACCCCCACTCATTACGTCGTAACCCGGACCTACTCAACATTCGTGTTTAAAATTAAACCGGATGCGGAAAACAAGGAGGGGTATAAATGAGTATTTGAGGGCCTCCGGCGTCGGCCATATTCAAAAAAGTCGGCAGACGAAAGAAGCTATAAGTAATGGCGGGTGTTATGCGAGGACGTCGGTTTTTAAGTAAAAATTAACTTCAACTTTTTGTTTTTATTTAAGATTTTTTGATTGATGAAATAACTTATAGTTTGTAAGTTCCGAATGAATATAAAGCCTTAAGTGTGAGTGAAAGAATTTGAGTTTGACGCTCTGTTCCTCGCTCGTAACATTTTTTTCTTTGATCGCATCAGTTAATTTAGGGAAGTATAAATAAAAACACGTCTATTAAGAAGACCAGAGTTAAAACTTACAGAAATGGCACAATTAATAACAATTTCTACCCCATATTCACAAAACAGAATCAAAACAGTTCCAGTTTCATTCAAACAAAACATTCAACTCGCCCGCGCTTCAGTCCCGGCACTTTCCCTGGAAACTCCAATCAAACTTTGCCACTTTCACTATCGCATAAAGCCATCCCAAGGCGGTATAATTAAACGTTTCATGAATGGGAGGGAATGGAACAGCACGATGAAGAAAGAGACGGAATCGTCTGCTGTTGTACGCGTAATCAGTTTTACGGTAAGCGCAAATTACGCGGGGATGGGGTGAATTAACGCTTTTACAAGGTCACACAGTTTAAATTGCGAACGCTTTCGACAATCAGCTGATCTTTTCGGGACGTGCCGAATTCGGAATTCAAATGATGTATGAATATGACTCAAGATTACAGGGTTGAATGTTTTATTTGGAACGTGGCGTTTTAAGGGTTGATTTTGTTAATAAGTAGGTCGTAATTATATGAAGGGTTATTTTTTGTTAAACCTACATATTGTGGATTGTTTTTTAAAACTCGAATTTGATCGCGCAATGAAATAGTCACGGGTTATAAGCTTTTAAATGCTTAGCACTTACGTTTAACCCTATATCCGCTTAACTACATTTCTCTTTTAGAAATAAGCAGATTTATTAGCAATGCCAGCGCCACGGGTAATAAAACCAATTCTTGTTATAATTGGGTGTGTCCATAAATAGAAGTAATAATAACTTTGCTTGCCCACTGCCTACAGACACCGTCAAGACACTGTCAGTTTTAAGTTAATGTTTATTTAAAAGGTACGTAGGATGACTGCTAAGATTTTGCACTGTATTTTATTCTATCCAGTATGTTGTCTAACATACGTAATTTCATACGAGACAATTTACATGTGCTCCGACCGCCCTTTTGACAAATTGTAGGCCAACAATACTGAACTACACACACCGTTTGAATATCAAGATGTCTACACTCTATAATAAAAACCGATAAAAAAAACTTGCCAAAAGACATTTACGCTGAACTGAACGCAGTTTTTACAACGAAAGAGCAAACCGACAAATTACAAATGGAAACAAAAAAGGAACGTCTCGCGACAAAGGAAAAAATCGAACGCCGTGAAAATTTGAATAAGGAATCATTTCTTTTTTTCCTATCTTTTTTTATTCTTTTTTCGTTCGCTGTCAATCATTTGTCTAAGGCACGGAGGATCGCTATTTTCTTTGTTGATGGATGGGATATTTTCTAAGGGGTGTGTTTCTCGAGTGTAGTGTATTCGCTTTAGTTCATATTTCATTATTTTTATCTTGCGTGTGTTCGAGTATAGATTTGGTGGTTTGTTTGTTTACTGTGTTTACCTTATATAAGGTACGTTTGACATTGCACTCAGTTGGTTTATAGCATTGTTTTTACGATGAAATTTCGGTAAACATGTTTTATGTTGAAAGTATCGTAGCTGGTAATGGAGACTCGTTCACGCAACGATGTTTTGCAGTATGTTTTTGACAATGCTGTTTTTCAAAGATAAATATGGCATACAAATTAATGAGATCAGTTTTCATAAGCAATATTTCAGTGTTTTCAAATCCCTTTCGTATCATCGGCCATTTTGATTGTTGTATGTTAACCTGACTTAACTATCATAAGTTACTTTATAGCCTATTTGTATTACTGATGGTAACGATATGCAGACGCTTCTATCTCTACATTCTTCTCTTATTCAAGTCCTCTTCAAACCTTTAGCACCAACCTTAACCCGTAACCAATTCCAAGAAACTCCAAAACAGAATTCGCTTCACATACTACATTTATTTACAAATCCGAGCTTTCCGTATCACGTGCGTATAATCAGAACTGATATATGAGCAATACATCTGAATGTTATTCCATCTTATTGGGTAAATATGAACGCCGCCCGTCATGTAGATTGGCATCCGAACCACATGGAAATTCCATGTTTTCTTTACAAACCACATTACTGATTCTGCAGCGTCCTTTGTATTTGGTTAGCGGTTGATTTGCATGGATTAGCCTTGTTGTTATGTCAGAGTTTTAGATGAATCGTAATTCTTATAGTTGGATGTATCTATGTTTTCCTCTTTCTGCCTCCTTTCAATGTCTTTTGAATTCCCTTGCAGATCTGCTGGAAGAGATTCACTTTGAAATTAATCAGTACCTTTGTATTTTACATTCCCATCAAGTTCTATCCTTTCTCGTTCTGTGTAGTCATGAACTGACAGTGCAATGTCAAAGTTAATCATAGGAAGTTTTGATTTTGACTCATAAAGTAAGTGTCTATGAAGCTTAGTATTTGTAAAAGACATTGTATCAATATTGATTATGCCTTTAAGTTTGATATTCCCTCATACAGAGACGTAAACCTATTTACAGTTTCACAATGTGTTGTTAATATCTCACATAAGCAGGTGGCAACAAGCTAACCAACATCATAAAGCAACAATCAGCTCTCAAGTATTCAAGACTGATACTCCTTAGAATATCATCATCCATAACGTCATACGCGACATCGATCTTTATCTCTAATCGCATAGTGTCTATTTTCCAAATTAACGGTCTGATAGGTCGTCACTAATATTATAGCTTTAACGTATTGAATATAAATTGTGGCCAATACATTATCTATAAATAACGCCTATCTACAATTATATTATGATATTACATCATCACTCAGAGCTGTTTGATGAATCATGCATAGCGTTCGAGGTAACACACGAACTATTTTGCTTCAAGATGAACTCGAGAGAAGTGCGAGATGGAGACGTTTCTTGGTAGATGTATAAATGCAGCCCAGTTTTATATTCTTAGAACCTTTTAGGATTCCCTATTACAATACTCAGGTTAGCATTGCATTTCAGCTAGGAACTGTCAGCACAAAAAAGGACAGGGAATAGTTTTTATGTTACTTATTTTAAGGATCTATATTAGATGATTATTCTCACCATTTGGTTTGGCAATCGTCACCACATGAATCAAAAGGGTTCTAGCAAATGACTTTAAATTGCAATGGACTGGATGATGAGGAAAGGAATTAGTTTAATATGCGACGATTCATGCAAGTTTGACACATTGTCTTCTTCTTCTAAGTGGAGAGTAATGAAATGAATAGTCGAAAGGAGTTTATTTGATGGAGATGCTTGTAGGAGTTTGTGTACTGTGTAATCTTATGACTAATTTGGAACAAAGACAAAGAAAGACTAGACCGTTTCCAATTACATAGTGATAGGCATCACGGCCCAAGTTAGGGTTATTGATACAATGGCTAAAAGGTGGGTACCTTGAAGTGCCTTAGATATAGTTCTTCACAGCGAATGGATTAAGCGATGTCGCGATCGATTCGAAACTGCCCGTCTGCATCCACATCTGATAACCAACACACGACGCGTAACCCAACGTGCTTACAAAGCTAAACTCTTAGTTACTGGGCACGTAACACAGACTCAAACCAAGTTAACTCTATAATAGTACCGGCTGTCTACGCTAGATGGCAGATGCACGTACTACGCCGCCGCTGGATAACGTGATCGGAATCTGAAATACAGAATCGATGGTTTTTAAAGCTCTCTCGGAATCGCGCGGCTCTTCAGCAAATATAACTGAATTGTGACTGGAATAAGCGTCAATTGTTGGTGGGTGGTGCAGCTGAATATGGAATTTCGTTGGATTTTCATAATGTTTTTTTTGGGTTTGGAAATTCGAAATGTTGGGAATTATAATTCTTGGTGAGCGATGTTTTTCGTTCGGGGGAATGTGATGTGTACAAATGTAAATCGCCTGTGCTTAGTGTCGTAGATCTTTACACACGATAAGAATAAGAAGTCGTTAGGATAACTTATCAATATACATACAGTCATTGCTACTATAATCAAAACCTACGTTTCTTTACTAGAACATCCCTAAGAGAAAATAGTCTTCTTCAGTCAAAGGATACTTCGATTGCCTTCATCATCCGATTAGGCTCAGACATCTAAGGAAAACGCATCTAATTGGCAAACTAAGACAAAGGTTTAACTCACTGGACTGAACAGGTAATATTGCTAAGTGGAGTGACAATTTATTAGCTCCATAGATAGGGGTAATGGCATGAGCTGAGAACGTAGCGAAGACATTACATGACACGACCCTCCGTAGATAAAGATGGTGAAACCAACTTCTACTCCAGCGTGTAATCTATTAAGGTGAATGGTGATGATTGAAGATGAAGTGAACGAGTCATATCCGTATGTTGATGATGACGATGGTTGATGCTGTAAAGCCATGGAATTCTGCACTAATTAAACTTTAATTATGAAACTAGACGAGCAAATTCACAAAGGTATAAACAAAAAGGTTAGTTATCTTAAAGAAAATAAAAAGAGAAAATTTTGACTTTAACCATTCTAATAAACAAAGTTAATTTAATTAGCGAGAGCTTAATTACTGCTTCTTCTATCAAGTGACTTTGGCTTTAAGTTATAATTATCCACATTTCCATAAAGCAGGTTTGTATCTTTAACTGTAACAAAGAGTATTCAAGGCATATCATAATACATCAGTATGCGCTATTTCTTTATGTCTAGCCAGTGAGATTGTTACGACGCAAGTTCTAACAATACCACTGTATTCAGGTATCTATGGCTCTTGAGAAAGTTTATTTTAAGTGGTTCCTTACGTACTTCTCAAAGAAGCAAGTCAAATTTAAAATCAATATAATGTTATTTATTTTTTTAACTACTCGGATATAATGCTTCGACCAACCAATTACAGCTTTCTCTGAGTTTCTGCCATCTGAGAAGAATCGTTTAATTTCGTGGCATTCTTACTTCCCCAAGGTACCATAGTTCTTTAACCCCCAGCATTATGCTAATTCACCCCAATCCGAATTTCATAACATCACCACAAAAAAAATAGGAACAAGTAAAAAATCATAACACGGCTGAGTACGCGATACATTTCTTCATATCCGCCGTATTCCAATGAAAAATGCGCAAAGAGTTAACTCCTCCAGCCCAGTGGGGGGAACTACAAATCCGATAGAAAGGGACACACGTACACGCTAGAGAGAGACGCGAAGCTAAACCCGAAAAGATGGATGGTACACAATGTCACTGAAGATGCTGAAATTGTATATTTTATATTCGGTATAAAAAAGTCTCAACATACGATATTAAAAAGACCGACGGAACATTTTCTGCGTAGTAGTTATATTGTGTGGAATTTAATCTTGCGGCGACATACGATGCTCTAAAGTAAAGGATTATTGGAATGTTTTCGGTATTTTTATATTGTGTTAATATTGTGTCTTCAGTCATTCAGTGTGTACCTATTATGTGGTTTTTGTGTTTACTTTTTAGATAAATGTACTGTTGGGAAAGAAATTTATATTCAATAATGTGATTAACATTTTTGATAGCTTTATCCTTTGCAATTTCGATATATTTTGCTAAGAAACCTAAAAGCTTAATGGAAATGATTAGATTTACCGGTATTCGAATAATTTCGAACCTTTTTAGAAGTATATAAATAACAACGTACTCTCATCATCAATCATTTCTATTTTCATCTCTTACAAAATGTTTACTTACACTATATTTACCTACAATGTAAAATAGCATAAAACACTTCACGTATGAGTAATATACTTGTTCCTCAGTTCTCCAGTGTTTGACGCATCAATACTTTCTATGTCATCAAGCTTTAGTGAACTGAGTGAAACCTCACCTTGATGTACTCCATAAAAAACGAATTTTCCCCTCCCGAGTTTTAAACCAACTCTGAACCCGATCTACGCATATCCACACACTTCCCGTCGTCTATCGATGCCCATAACCCTGTTAGCTATCAGCCGCCATTTTTAGGAAATAGCTCTATAACGCTGGCTTATCTTAGGGTACTTAGTACCCCGTGTTTATGTGTTTATCTTGGGTCATAGATGAGGTGGCTCTAAAGGGTTGATGTTTTCAAACTTTGGGAAGAATGTGCTTCAAAATGTTTGTAACATTAGGGGTATTAGTATGATGTCAACTGAAGAGTTGCACAATTTCCGTTATCCAGATACTGCCTGTTTTCATGGAAAATCGTCGACCTATTCGACATATTGGCAACAGAATATTGTGAAAATCATTCAATATTTCTGTAATCAGTTAGTCTAAACTGTAAATAATAGAAAATTGAAGAAAATGTCGACTCCATTGTAACATCTAAAGTTTTGAAATAAACATATGGCATTTATAGCAAAGGGAAAGGCCTATGTCCAGCAGTGGACTGTAACGGGGTGAATATGGTGATTAAATCACATAATATAAATTCATTTAACAAATTGTTAGGTTAACCCGTAAAATTAAAACAATTGTACTCGAGGCTTTCACAGCCATTTGACAGCACGTAAATTTACGCAGCGTCCGACCACGAAATTTCCAATTTTCCAAACATAGATACCGATGCAACAATACATCGACTCCAGCACCAAACTTGATAAGTGTTTAGAAATCACACAATCTATAGAAAGGTGATGTATTTGAATATTAAAACCGTGTATTGTTAGGCAAATTAACTAGCAGATGCGAGCGTATCCGGGGCCCGTCGCTCCGAACACGGCTAATTGGGATGGATTTGCATCATAATGGCGTACGTTCCAGTAGTTTCGAAGTTTTGCGGTACGAAAAATTCTGTTTGGCAAATTAAAGAAGGGTAGCTGAGTATTACGGTTTGAGTATTGAAGAGTTATTAGATTTTGGTGCTGTGGCAGCGAGTGTAGCGACTACAGATACGAGCATAGACGTTGCGGTTTGGACTGGGTCGGTTATTGGAAATTTAGCGTATTTAGAACTGACATTTTGAAGTGCTTAAGCACTTGGTTGGTTAGTGGTAGATTATCCTTTAGAGAAAACCAAATGATAATCACTATTTAATTATCCACTACAGTAAATTTTGAAGACACTTAATTTTTGTGTGCTGTTATTCTGTTACAGAGTATACTACTTAAAATAACATTGCCAATAGTTAAAGCAAAACTATACAATACAAACATATAAATAATCTTATTATAATATCCTTCCAACACAAACATGGTATGCTTAACTTGGCATTTTTTTCTTCAAACGGTACAGGGGAACGTTCATAAATCCTTTAGCCCGCCTGTCAACCGCATGCCTAGTGGGTAGTCGTATATTACGGAAAGTAACGGATTTTTTTTTCGCTCTGAAAAATTACTATTTCTTTCGTAAGGTTACCAACGATATTCGAAATATATATCAATAGGCACTCCCATTAGAATTTATTTAGTTTTGAAGTTCTATACGACACTTCAACTTCCTCCAAATTTTGCCTTATATCTAGACTCAAAAGTTAACAAAGAAGTGCAGTTATCAAGCTACCATAGTGCTGGCCCTTGTAAATTCCGATAATTTTAAGAGGTAGGTACAAATTGTCCTAAACCCCTCTCCAATTTATTATTTGGCACCAAAAGGCAAATATAAGATGATATCATAAGATTCGACATGTTTGCATGAATGATGGGAAAATAACTCGTTAACAAAGTAAATTTTATTTTCCTAAAATTTTCATTTTCTTTATGGTAGTACCATCTCCATTTCTAGTGACGGTTTGTTAAAAAATATTCAACAGGTTCATTACAATGCTATTTTATTACCTTTAATATTATCTTAAACTTACTGTTTTCTAAAACTATGAACTGTTTCAGATCACTACATCATAGCTAACATAACTATCCGCGGTAAGTATACGTAACAATAACTTCAAAGTTTGTTCTGCAATTGGGCACCTATAAACCACTTTTAAAATTCAAACACCCATTCTGCTTCATCTTGAACTATGACGTCACATAAAAATTCACACCGTCATTATCGCACGATTCTGTATTCAAATAAAAACGGAAACGCCACATTTTCTACACCGCACGGCGGGGATCGCTGGCAGTCCTCCAGTGGGAACGAGACGGCACGATAGTTTGGCGCATAAAATAATGATCAATCAGAGCGGGATGACAAGCCGTTTATTGGTTCCACCGAGTAGTTTGTGGCTATCGCACGCGGCCAACTTCGATGTTATTTTCTTGGCACGATGTGTAAATTTTTAAAGAATTATTTTACGCTGTTTTGATACAATGTGTGGTGTTTCAGCGTGCAAAGATAAGTCTATAATGTTTTGTTTCCTCTTCAATTATAAGCAAGAAATATACAAACACCAAAATTCCATTATTTACGTTCATTGTTTAAGGTTTTTTGTGTAATCATGATCTAAAGATAAACCGTCTCCAAACTTATTTGCACCTTGCTAAAAGTCTAGTTAAACCGTGAAAAACCGTCTTGATTTTGCTGCAACAGCTGAATTCGAAAAGAAATCCCCAAGATTACTTTCCCTAGTATATTGCTTCATCCCTTCGAATAGTAAAGACCCCTGTCGCTTTGTCAGCAGAGTTATAAACAGTTCCCCAGCGTCACTATGACGATGTGTAACAACGTTCTCCTAAAATGCCAGTCGGAATTCACGTCACTTTCATTTCACTATATTCTCTAGTTCTAATAGTTTGAAAGTCATGTAAATTTTAGGTAATCATAAATATTACTTAAAAACTAGATTTGATGGAATTTTGTATTTTTTGCGTTGTTCCCTATTCCCCTCTCTAGCATGGTTTAATATTCCATCTGTGTGTACCTGTGTATTATATATACCTCGCAACTTTTTGTAAATTCACTTCAATTGTGTTATTTGTTTTCTTAGCGCTAAAGTCATCGGCAGTAGTTATATTTGAAGTAATCCTAATTAGATTACATTCATAATTATTAACATCATTAGTCTCTTTGGCCCCACATTGTAATTGATCTGCCAAAACCTCGCAGTGTCCATTATCACCTGGATATATTGTGCGAAATGACAATGATTCTAGATTAACAGAATCAACTTTTTTCGTACTAACAATGTTATCGGCTGTTAGGTAAACTCATACGCGTTCTCAGCACTATCTCACGGAAAGTCGGCACTAGATCAATACTTCGCTTTATGCCGCACATGTGTCATATGGCGCTGTTAGGGAACAAGGAAATGACATGAGACGCAACAGACAAATTAGCCTAAGTAGATATTATTGTGATTAAATGTCAACTATATTTTCTGATCAATTACTTTCACATTAAAAGACATCCAGATTGAAGATTATTACGTTGCGCTGTTTAGTTAGTTCTCGCAACATTACACCAAAAACACCAAACATACTTTTAATGAAGAAAGGATACTAACGTATGATTATTAACTTGTCTGATATCATAGTTATTATGTTTCTATGCAAAAATGATTTCAAACTATTTTGTCAAAGAAAGGAAAAACACACAAAAGGAGAGAAAGAAAGGAAAAAACACCGCATTGATATTGTATAAATACACATCGTTATAGAGTATAATAATTGACGGAATCAGCACAAGCTAAAAATAAAATATAATACCTTGTCGACTCCACAGCACAAAGGCTTATTCCGTGATAGATAATGTGTTACTCGCATATGCCGGGGGTGGCAGGGGGATGTTTTGTCAAACGCCACCCAAAGAAATGTAGGGAAACAGTCGATTCCTCACACGCCTTTATTTTCGAGACTATTTTTCCTTTACGTATGAGGGTTTCAATTTTTCCTTCGCCTACTTCTTTTTGCGAGAATATTATTTTGTTTTTGTAATATTGGATGACGTTACGTAAAGTACTTTTCTGATGTACAAAATTGTTTAAAGTGAATATGTTTGTCTCATGTATTGTATTAAGTTACCTATCTGCTGTTGTGTTAAGACTGTAATAAAAGGAATAATCCTTACCAAGAGTTAGTATTCAACATTAGTCCTTATGAACACGAATATTAGCACACATTATTGTCTGGCAAAACTAAATTTATAATTAGGTCACAAATATGTTATTTTTGTATGCGAAAGTATACTCGTTAGTTAATTTAGCTCTCATAATTGGCTTCCAGGATTTTGTTGTGCTTACGTCACTAAGCACGACGAAAATAGTTTATCTTTTACGATGATTGTGAAAATTTGAAAATGCCATGACTAATCCCAGCTGAAAATGACTTCTTAGTGGTATCCGGCCTAGAATTAGCCGCCTTTGGGAAAATCTAAAAGATGGGCAACAGAGTCTTCTGTTACTTCACCATCAATATTGCGATCTCCAAGCCGCTCGACAAGCTTAGGGAATTCGGGATGGCACCGCTCCCCCCCTTATCTAAGGGGAGGCCTTGGTTCAACAGTGGACGTCTTCTGACTGATGATGAAAAAACTGATTATGTCTAATGCAAAAATAAAGTGCGACATAATATTAACTTTATGCAGAGCTTAAGTTAAGCAGAGGACTTGTAAATATGAGGTGGTGTTGGACCAAAGGACCAAGTTTTCAAGATCTTTGAGACTCGACTTAGAAGTCTAAAATGCCCTTGTGAAGTTATTTACTTAACTCTTTATAGAAAGATCTTTAGACCAGAGCATTTTAAAATTTTTGGGATCCCGATATACCTACCCAACTATATTTTTGTAAAGTATGTCGAATGGTGACGATAAAACAGCAGGCTTGGGCATAGCAGCAATTATGTGATATAATACACAAATGTATTCATTGTATACCAAAATATCGTTTCGTTAAAACCACAAACCAACACGAAAATGATTTTACGCAAAGAAAAAATCTCGAAACTTCCGTAACTGGGCAACTTTCTTGGGAAGTCATGAAATATTATTATATTTGAAGTTTACTCACAAAAATGTTTGCGTGAAGTGATACGGAGGAGTTAAGTCCGGTGGTATGTCTGTCTGTTTGCCTTTATCGAAACTTTTTGGTACTGTGTTAGGAGGAGCGAGGAGATGACGCGGTTTTATTACGAAACCTGTAATGGCTTGAGGGTTTTGTTTCTGCTATAACCAATTTACCTGGGTAAAAATTGTGTATCCACCTTACAAGGTTATATTATTTGGGTTATAGGAATAGTAATCTTATGATTATCATTTACATATTACGGTAAACCTAAAAAGAACATCGAAGTAGCTTCTTCTTCTATTTAAGAGTTCACCGCTTTGGGTTGGATCTATCTACCGTTCGTTTTGACTTCGTGATGTGACACCACTCAGACTTTCTTTTCTTTCATAGTAGAGTTAGTACGTCTACGTATTTACTTCTAGAGTGCTTCCTTTGTTAAATTTTATCCAAATCAGTCTCATAAAGCATTTAGTACCTATTGTGACTTTCTTAACTTCTTCTGACTGATGATGATGATGATGACTGTATCTTCGAGTACCTAAATTTGGTACTGGTGCGTTACTAGTGGAGCGGGTAGCGTAAACCGCTCCGCTCATGTCTCTACCCCTACCGCAATCGACATACGGTTGGCGGGTAGACAAATATATTGTTGGTAAAACTTTCCACCGACTCCAGGAGTGGTTTCACAACTTTGCTGTCGTAAGTTGCGCATCCAACGCTCGTGAATACGTTATTTTATTTATAACATACTTTTCCAAGTTTTTGGTTCGGCTCCTTTGGTTATCGGCTATTTGTGATACGTTCGTAGGTATTTTATTACTTGAGCGGGTTGGCGTGTTTGCTTGTTCTTTAACTGTGTGAAGAGATTCTATGCTTCAGTGACTTTTAACCTGGTCTTTGGAGCCGGATTATCACCTTTGGGTGCAATTTACGCTCAAAATTACCTTCAATGAACAAAACTGAAGTAACCTAGACTTTGAGACTGTGGTCCTAAGAATCAATTTTTGGTCCTTTGCACACTTTTTCTGCTTATAGAACTAGACGACCTAATGACTATCAGAATTATTAATCAGAAAACGTCCAACAGCAGTAGTATATAAATGAAACCATGCCCGTGTAATTTCTCCACACAGCATATCATTTTCCATTCTCTATAGAATTCCCTAGAGATTCCATTCCACAATGAATGATACTAGCTCCGCTTTTAGGTTCAGATGTCAGCCGTCTTTGTGACGTGTGATGGATGAATGTGTCATGCGCTGGAAACGGACTGGACCACTGGCATCCCGTGTAACACTGTGTGCTAGCTGCTGTGACAACTATATAGTTATAGATCTGATGCACATAGCATTTATGGTTACGAAAATACGTCTCAACGAAGTCATTGAAGGACTTAGTGCTCAAAAACAGATTCTTTTTTTGATGTTTCATTTAGTTCTAAACAAGGTGTGTATTATTTGAGGAGTATAATTAGAAATGTTTGCCAGCCTACTAAAAAATTTGACAATGAACAAAACGCTGGAGTTACTGATGAATACATACCACGTACTTAATTTTTGAGAGACAATTTTGTGTCAATAAAAGTCTACCATCTAACCTACCTTCAAATTTCAAAGCTATCGAAGAGTCAAAAGCGTCAAATGTGACCCAATGAACTATAAAAAATATGTAGAACATTCCATACATTGATACGGTGACAATAAATTATAAGGGCACAATGAGGACGGTAGCATCCCTTTGAATGGAGTACCACTCAAAGGATTAAGTTCGATATTCAAAAAAATCGTTACAATTGATTGATTTATTTAAATAGGACTTTATTGAGTGTGCCTGATGCGGCTAATGTCCTGTGATTTTTGCATGTTATTGGGACCCAATACTTTATGGCATAGATGATACGCACATCGGATGGAAAAATATAGGTGATTAAAAACAAAGTTGCCTATTCGCTTTGTTACATTATGTTTAACAAATTGGATCAATATAGTAAAAATAAATTTTAAAGTCTACTGTGAAAATACATCGTCACGACATGACACTTTTCGGCGAAAAATTCACGAACGCTTCAAAGAGAGACTTAAAAAAAACACGTACATGCTTGCAACTTAAAAGAAGTATAAAAAGAACCTCTTCAGGGAAAGTGCATTAAAAATGAGTGCGGGAGAAAGGGACAGAGCTCTATCGGCACCGTCTATCTGTCCTTATCGCACGCTTCTAAGAAAATGGTTTTATGAATGAAAATTACTTTTTTCTCACGCCATTTACTCAGTTCAGGGACGTTAGTTTTGTAGCTCGTTTTCCTACACGGGAATAGGTGAAAGTTGTCCGGGATTGCCTTTGAAAGTAGGGCATTGCCTTTTTAAAGATGCCGCTTTTTTTCTTTTACCCTCTCCTTTACCCACAGGCTGTGCAGAATTTTAAGTGGGGAAACACGCATTATCGTTCTCAAAAAGCATTGTTATTATTTGGGACTCAATAGGGACACTATGCTTATTTGCTCACTAAAACAAATGCAGGCAGTTCCATAAAATATATCATTAAATATTTTGTACTTTAATGAGTTATTAAATAAAGCTGGGTAGCATGATTTATCGTTAACAACAAACCACAAAAGTTAACAGCTACTTAAGACGAATGGGGCTCATAAAACAGATCGCAGTTAACTTAATTACGCATGATAAATAAGTACCGGTTTTATTTCGTTTTGAGACAATATTTTACCATTCACATAAGCTAAAAGCTATAAATTATGAGCTTATTCAAGTTGTAATTCCGTCTTGTATGTGCAAATCCGTATTTTATTTCAATCCATCACCAAATTCTTATTTTAACCTGTTCGATCATTGCATATCATTAAAAAATTATAACATTTTAGAGCCAGACTTCTTTGCTGCGATAGGAAGTGATAAAACTTATGAAAACAGCAGTCAAAAACATATTTCAACGTCCAAAATAACCGGTAAAAAAAGCTTAACTGCTACACGTTCTAATGTAACAAAAAAAAACAATTTAATGGTACTTATATATCAAAATGTTGTCAACAAAAAAATTGTCTCCCCATTTTTTATTTTTTTGTCTTCTGGAAGAGTTTGCCGCGTGAAATGGATGTATGAAGTATTGACGAACACACTATTTGGATTTGTCTTAATCTTTATTACTGATGATACCTATGATAGGAGATTGTAAGCCCTTAGATGTCACATAAATGAAGCTTTTGCTATCCTTAGCACTGAGAATGGACCACGTGCAATTTTTATGTCAGATTCCACTGAACTCTTAAAAAAAATTGCGGCATAAAAAAAGCTTAGTAGAGACTAAGCTTTTTTTATGCCGCAAATTTTTTTAAAGACTATTAGATTGACATTTAGGACTTCAAATTCTACCTACATAAGTCCCGTCACACTACAAACCCTTTTCTTGAACTAAAACCCGTTAAATTACAATAAAAACATAAATTCTTAGACTCGATCCGTGTCATAGATCTTAACATGTGTAGGCACCCCTTTAAAAAACCACCTTTGTTATGCCACAGATAAAATATAACTACCATTTTTTATGAGGAATAATGCGCATAAATTTATCTATACATACATTAACAGAAAGGGTTTAATAGCCTATAAATCAGTATTTTAAACAAAGGCTAGTCAAATTCGGTACAATAGAGCCCTTGTGCATAGACACGAGTTTTTTTTGTTGCCACAAACCCGTGAAATGTTTGTTTTGTTAGTAGTGGCTTTTTGCAAACTTTTTTTTTTATATTTGATACTTCGATGATTGCCTATAATAGCTTTGCTTTGTGTTTTTTTTAATTCGGTAAATATTTGAACGAAACTTGTTGGAATTGTGTAGTTTGTTTCTTTAGAATGTATTTTGATGTCTAGGTTATTCTCTGTTTATATTAATGTTTCTTTGATTTAATAATAAATAATGGCTGCAATTTATTTAGGTACTATGAGATATCTTTATTTGTACAGTTAAAATGGCCAAATTAACACTTTTTGTGTGTTTTTTGCCTCAATGCGACTAAACTACTGAATCGAATTTCGAAAAAAATATATCTAGAAATATGTTTAATTAAAATTACACCAAACATGTCCATTGAAGCAAAAAATGCAGTCAACCTCGCAACTAAAGGAATCTCAAGATAGTGTTCCCATAGACAACAATATTAGGGTCAAAAAGAATAGACAAAGCCCCTCATTCCAAGATATCGGTTCACCGGAAGGGTTCGAGCGTCTGTTACAAAAGATTCTACATCCGGTTGATTTGACGCATTGTGGTTGATATTAATATAACAGATAATAAGATATCTGATCGTATCAGTTTTATTTTTAATATTAATAATAGTGAGTTTGATGTTTTATGAATAATGAGGCATTGAAAGGGTTTTTGTTCACTGCTTTTTATAAGGGATGGTTTTAGTTAGCATAATAACGAACTTGTTTTTTGTCAAAAACAATAACATGCTTCTTAGACTCGTTATGATCGAAGATTATGGATTCGGATGCAAAGCCGAAACCAGTCTGTTTTGGAGCTTGGCTGGATTCATTTCTTCCAGGTGTAGTCTAGCTTAGAGGTCCAGATATCTTCATAGTTATGGGTTTTCAAACTCCGTAACACTATACTCTGGGGTGCAAGTAGAGAGCCTTTACGAGTGACTATACTTAAGTACGTCCGCCTAACACTATACGGTCAACCTCGCTACCATTCTTGTTGACTGACCAATCTCTACACCACGGCGTGACTTATTCCATGTGGCTATTGGCTTATACACAAAGAGAAGGACACTCTATTGGCTTTCATAGTTTCTGATGGTTATGATTGTAGATCCTGGATAACAGGAGGCGCAGGTGTCCTTTAATTTTTCATCAAATATCGTCTGATTTCAAAACTTATAGAGGTTACACACAAGTTATGTATGTAGATCAGTTACAAAACACAGAAGAGGTGTAAAGAATCAAAAAGAAGCTGTAGCATATCGGGACGATAATGTCCCGTCCCATTCATCAGCCGACAGATGTAGACAGTGTAGCATCCCAACCGAACAGGACCAACCTCCGTAATCCATATTAATACTACCAATTCATCAACCCCTGAAAATCGTTACTACACAATACACCCTTTCAAATATAAATAATAAACTAAAAATTATATGCAAATTCACGATCCATAAGTTCCCATTGAAATAACCCTTTCGCCGCGAGGGGACTAAAAATGGTAATAATTTATTCACGTGAGATAAAGGTCAGGAATGAGGTCGCATTCAAAATTGTTCGACAACCGTGTACAGACGTGCTCCTGACTGGCTTGGTTTTGGTGTTCTAGTAATTAAATGTCAGGTGATGTGTAGTGCGCATGCGTGGTGACAATTCAAAATGGCATCATTTTCTTCGAATGTGAAATGTTTGTTTTTGGAAATGTAGTTTTTGTTGTGATTGTGTAATGTTAAGGTAAATACTTTATCTACCATTTCTTGCTATGAAAAGTGATACTATCTATATATTTTTTAATTTAATCTTTAACGATGGCATTTAGTTAATTCAATTCGATATCTACATCACCATTGCAATCAGCCATCATTGTCTAGCTACTACCTTAAACAAAATAGCGCATAATTTATATTCCCGCTAATGTATTCTATTTTAAAGGTCTATCTCCTTATCTATCCATCTAGCCGTTTTAAAAACTCAGCCTGATTGTTTTATGTGTGTCGGATGTCAATAAAAATGTTAAGTAAAACCGTAGGAGAGCTTCGTTAAAATAAGCGACGCTTTAATTATAAAAGTAAAGAGAAATTTATAGTGTTATTTGATATTTGATCGCTATCGTGTTAGTACTGTATCGTTATGTCGATAGTATCTATTAAAAAGTATCGCCTTTTAATGTACCTACTAAATATGTGAAACAAAGTGTTGGTTGTTGTGACTGCTTATGTATTTATGAAGCGGAAAGTTGCTGGTTAATGTAGTCCGTTTGACGTGCTCGCCCAGCGATTCTTTTTTTAAATTTAGAATGCCTATAAAGTTTGACAGTAGCACCTGGGTGTGGCCATGCTGAAAAATATTATTATTAATACTGGTAATACTGAATAAAAAGCTCACTATATATTTTGTAAAAAGAAACGTATGTATATATTGGTGCTTTAGTTATACTCATTAATATAATACAAAACATAAAATCTTATAAGAATTTAGCAAAGCAAGTTGCTAATTTTTAAAGAGTTGTGAATAAGATAGTTCATATTAACAGTGTCACAAGACACGTGAAATATATAAATATATAGGTTTAATAAACATTGTAGAGGGTTAAGTTTGTACCCAACCCTAAAATGATAACTCAAACAGTTTTTCAAATGAAGATCGCTCGAATACTTCCATAAATTGATATAAACAATATCCTAATGGAAACTGTAACTCGATATATTTGTCAATACATTTACCATCGCTCCTATGACTCCTATGTACAGGAGAAATATGTTCAAATTGCAAACTCGAGACATTGGGCATACTATTACTACCGTTGGAAAACAAACCGTGCGACGTATGCTATAGAGTGTGTTTTCCATAAACATTTGTTGAAGACTTCCGTCCTTTTAAAGGTACAGTTATAAGTCTATACTGTTTGCACATGTTTGATCGATTGACAAGAGGGGGGTGGGGTTTGGCATAATAATATTACCCCCAATTCCTATAGCGTATCAAAGCGATTCCAGCTCGTGGTATCGTGTGAAAACTATGAGGTTTTCTTTGGCAAACTCGCTTAACACGTTGACCGCCATGACGGACACCATGTGTCCGACAGGATACTGTCCTCGTGGGCCGCACTAAATATCGAAGCTGTTACCAAAATCGTTGAAGTATTTTTTTGCGAATACTGTAATTAAATAATTTATAAATAATAGGCAACTTACAAAAACAGTGATATTTACATTACTTTTTGAGATACTGAATAGCAGACACCAGTGTCCGCCGCGGCCCGCCATAACGTCCACGCGTGTTTACTTACGCGGGCGCCGCGCGGGTCACGCTGTCGGACCCCCCCGCCCTGCCCTTTTTAATAAACTAATAACCGTTTAGGTTCATAATGTCCAAATCTCAAAATGTCCAGAAGGTGCAAAAGGTCCATATCCCAGAATGTCCATGTCCCAAAAAGTCCATATCCCAAAATGTACATATCCCAAAATGTCCATATCCCCGAATGTCCATATCTCAAAATGTCCATATCCCAGAATGTCCAGATCCCAGAATGTCCATGTCCCGGAATGTCCATAATACATACCAGAGTGTCTATTCTACTTTATGCTAACAAAATTATATGGTGGGTTAAAAAAAACAACTGTTTTCAATCGTCAATTATGTATAATTACGTATAATTAATGAAATGAAATAATTGTATAAATGAAATATGTATAATTGCCTATTTCTGTTAAATAAAGAACTAAACGTTTCATTTTTAGCAACTATTATACAATAATTTTTTTGAACTTTACAAAATATGTACAAAATATACATTAATACATAACGTCAGAAAATAATATAAAACAATATGTTGAGAGTTGTTCAAAATGAAACATTTAGTTCTTTTTTCACATAATTATAGTCCTATAAATGCTTTTTTTTTTAATTATAATATACCTATGATTGACAATTGACAACAGTTGTTTTTTTTAACCCACCATATAATTTTGTTAGCATAAAGTAGAATAGACACTCTGGTATGTATTATGGACATTCCGGGACATGGACATTCTGGGATTTGGACATTCTGGGATATGGACATTTTGAGATATGGACATTCGGGGATATGGACATTTTGGGATATGTACATTTTGGGATATGAACTTTTTGGGACATGGACATTCTGGGATATGGACTTTTTGGGACATGGACATTCTGGGATATGGACTTTTTGGAATATGGACATTCTGGGATATGGACATTTTGAGATATGGACATTCGGGGATATGGACATTTTGGGATATGTACATTTTGGGATATGGACTTTTTGGGACATGGACATTCTGGGATATGGACTTTTTGGAATATGGACATTCTGGGATATGGACCTTTTGCACCTTCTGGACATTTTGAGATTTTGACATTATGAACCTAAACGCTAATAACGAGCATATTATGACTGTTTATTTTTTCAGTTACGGTATTAGTTAAAACCTATTTTAACAAAACAGGTAGTATTTTGTGTTCGGTAATTATAAACAAATGGTAGCTTCTTACGTTAGTTTATCTACTGAGTCCATTACCACTTTGAGAATTACTTTACTGAAATCAATTTATAATTCGTCATGACTTCAAAATGTCTTGAAAAGACAAAAAAAATATCTTCATTTATCTATAACATTTCTCAAATTAATAAATAAGATTACCTCTTTTGTTTATCTGCGACACATTTGGCAACAACTTACGAAAAAGACCACAATTTCTAAGTCTATTTGAATTTATTTGTGCCAAGCGGCCTGGTTGTACTGTGGGGCCGCGCGGGTCACCTGACTACGTAAAAATAGTAAATACGATGTCGGTCGGCCATCTAGAGGCTTCTAAAGTGATCGAGAGCTTGCGGACACACGGTGTCCGACGCGGCGCCTTGGACCCGACATACTGGAGGGCACATGGTGTCCGCCGCGGCCCACTGGCCTAAACATGGTTTTTTGTTGTGGCGTTCAACGTGTTAAGTAGGTATACTAAAACAGTGTGTTAATTAACACATCAAATTCGTAGACATCGCTCAAATATCATCGTTCATGCCGTACAACACATAAAACGAAAAGAATAGACTATAAACCTTAAGAACATGTCCCGAATAATAATAAAGATAAAATCCATAATAAATACTAAGTAACCAATAAATTACCGATGAAATTAAACCATAAAGACGTATAAAGTTAATTAACAACTAGAACCTATTGCGACAAAGGAACCAATATAATCAAACGACCAGGTAACGATATGGCGTGTCATTGACAATTTAGTTCTAACAACCATAAACACAGAATATCGTGATAAACGATAAACTCTAAAATTAAAAATTCAAAACTTTCGAATGTTTTTTTTTAGTTTTCGATAATCACCGGTAGCGATCATAGTCGATTAAGCCAGTTCTTTATTAGGAGTCTTTTAAATACGAACAACAAAATAAAATTTTATGATGCTACCACTTCACCGTTAAATAAATAGCTACGCGTTCGATTCCCCGTTTGGTCATGCTATAAATTAACCGAGACGTGTAAAAAATATTGACGTTGAGTGGTTTTATAATAATTAAATACTCGATTCATGTGTTCTCACACTGTAGGACGAGCTTTTTAATAAATTGGCTTTGACCACAAAATATAGGGCCTCAGAAATAGAGCAAAAACCTAGTGTTCATTGAGCACAATGAACTGTTTGAAATGTTTATTGGTTTCTTTATTAATATCTTGTACAGTAGATGGTACTTTATTTTTGTGTTAAATCCAATATACCTATAGTTATTGCAAAAAAGTTATAATAGATATTATTTAAAGCTTGACTTGACAAAAATAATTTCTGCAAAAACTATCATGCGTGACGTCTCTGTCTGCGATCTCATCAGCGAACAATTCTTTGACAGCCGTATTAATTTTGAAATGACACACATTCACACACAGTTAAAAAATAAATGGGCCATTAAGTTAAAAAAATAATGGTATTGTTGATTACAGCTTAATCAGGAGTAAGTGTGCATACAATTAATCCTACACGATGTTATGTCTGTCTGTATATGGATGGTTGACCTTTAATTATCTTCGATTGTGCTTAAATTAAGCTAACGAAGTGGTTGGAATGAATTAACTTTCGAGTTTATTCGAAACACGATAGTTACTGAACTTTTCCCTCTTACGTTCTACTAAAAAGTTAGTTTTAATAATTAAACGGAGTATGAAATCATTTAAATTACAATAGAAATATTTTTTTTTTCAAATCCAGATGAAGAACACGAATATTAGAAATAAAAAATATTGTATTTATTTTTGATCACTGAATATACATTAAAACGTTGATAAAAGATTTTTCTAATATAATATTAAAAAATGCTTTTATTCCAATGATAATATGAAATATTAAAAACACAAAAAAAATACCTTCAATTATTTCTGTCACTTGAACATTTCACTTAATTTAAACACGGAACTTTCGGCATTCGAAAATCAAACACCTTATTTCGAATTCGGAAAAAAATTGACAGTTCACAAATCGTGCAAAGTCGTTGGTTTACAAAGGAGTTAGCCCTATCGATTTTGTCCTCAACCCTACTCACATGTATATATTATGTATATACATGCGTTGGAGGGTCGCAAGGTACGGGGGTGGAACCAACTATCGACTATACGTAATACGGGTAGGTATATAAATTATATGTCGTTCACCCCATAAATAGTATAATGTATGGAGATTCGATATTATTTTGTGATAGGTTTTGCGTTCGATTTTGCTTTATAAGTAGCTGGTTTAGAAATATGAAGACATTGTTGGCTTGTATAAGAATAGATGAGACTGTTTCATCTGATTTATTCTACCAGAAAGGTTAGCAAGCCATTTTAAAAGACGTCTAAATAAAAAGCGAATAATGGCACCGGTTTTTGAATTTTGAATGAATTCGTATAAATGTTCCGAATTATGTTTTGTGAAGAATTATGTTGTAAAATTTGTTTTGACGCAAAATTAACCGTCGAAAAATGGTAATGGCTAATTAAATTATGTTATTTTTAACTTAATTGCCTACACAGATGCTCATATAACTTACAGCGGCAAATTAAGTCGTTAAGGTTGACGTCTCAAAGTCTGAAATGGTATCTGCCGTAACTTTGGTACGTACCGGCTCTTTTGAAATATAGAAACTTATTTAACTTAAGAACTAATACCTACTTAAAACAATATTATTGATGATACCAAATATTTTAATAGGACATGTCAAAGCAGATTTCAAAGTCATCTGTCAAAAAGAGAATGCATTCTAAAATTCGAAAAGTTTACAGCATTTGTTTCCGAAAATTCGAAATAGGAATGCACGAATGCGTCACTGACACAGGCGTAATGACAAATTGAAAAACCAAATTAAAAAGTAATACATTGAAACAGCTATAAATATGTAAAAGTCCACTAAATCGGATATCTGTCAGTGGCAAATTACCTCCGCGTAAAGCCGGGCCGCGTCGCTAGTTAATATTTATACGTGATTATCCCCGCATGTACATTTTATATTGCTTTTTTTATCAGCGTAGTGGGCAAAGCTGGAAGCTGTATCAGTCTGAGGTAGAGCATAGTCGATAGATTAACGTAGAATTAAATTTGAAAACTGTTTCGGGACAAAAAATTAGAGATTGGTGTTAAAAGAATAAATATTTAAGTATGTACCTAAAAAAGGGAAACTGGTCTAAAAATATGACATAAAATCGAAGAATTTCTAAACATATTTAGTGTATCCATGTGATTAACATTGTTGTTCAAAAAGTACAAAGAAAATGAACTCGATCAAATCCTTATTGAAAAACTTGCATTTACAGAAAGGGTTAAGTAAAAGCAATGCTATTTGTGATAAGTGTGATTTCTATTCTGATAGGTATTAAACGCAATACGATGAGTAGACCAAGAATCAATCCATAGATAAAACAATATATCTCTTTAGAATACCGACCGGCTGTTAATACCAAACAATAATAATATAATAGAGAAATCAGCAATGATTGAAGTATATTTTTCAAAAAAGCTTAAGAAAAAAATCCAATTTAAATCACAAAACGTGTATAAAACACCTAATTACAATAAGTTAATTTAAATTTGGTACATGACATGACGGCCAAATGTCAGTTGTTTTAAATGACATTACGTACAAGTCGCCGCCTACTGTTCCTCAAGTCATTTCGTCATTCGGCCGTCATTTGTGACAAGAGTCACGCCTCTATGTCATTTTGAATGCTCAATTAGTCGAAATTATTGCCTGCCACTAGTCTTTTAAACGGGCCGTGCTTAGATTAAATTTGAATATAACAACGCAAAGAATTTGAATAAATTTGTTCTAAAAAAATTGATTTGAATATCAACGGTTGATACTGGCAAGCTGTAGTTTTGTTCTGAAAAATACATTTATTTTTATAAAAAATTTAAAATAGAGTATAAATTAAAAGTTGAGTAGATATTATTCATATTTTTATATTGTAGACATTAATTTATAACAATAAAATGTGTTATTATAATGTAGTTATAATTATAGTCGTAAGATAATAAAGTTTTTAATATATAAAATAATTGCTGATTTATACAACGTCTACCTATCAGTTTAATTATAAAACAATTCTAACGACATAACAAAACAATCGGTTGTATTATTTAATAGCGCAATTAACATTAACTTTGCACGTGGGAGTGATAACTTATGACAAAATAATGGTGATGTGGGTTTAGTATTAATTTTATTAAGTGAACTAGTACCATATTTATGTCTTCATGTCCGACTGATATAACGTTCACAACGGTATCTCCATTTATCATTTAGATAAATAGATACTTTATTACTTTAATTAACTTTAATACATTGTTTAGTTTGCCGACTAACGTCAGTAAAGATCAAGACTGAAACTGCTTCATTACTTTTCGAAATATAAATTTGAAGTCTAGGTATAGTACGAGTTACGTCATTAATGACACAATTCGATATTTAAACCCCATCGTACTGGCTGAAAATATTCTTACCTTTACGGCGACCCGCAGCAAAGTTTTCAAGTTCAAATTACCGCGGCGCGACTTTAAAAAATATATTTAGTCACTAAAAATAAAAAATAAATTAAAGAATATCAAAAATAGAATAAAGAAAATACCGCGTCACTCGAATTCCGAACACCGGTACAAAGAAAAAAAATGCAAAGACAAATTTGGAAGCGACGCGTCCCGAAGAAAATTCGAGAAAATCGTCGTCTTCATGCGGCGTACGGTGAGCGAATGTCCCGTTCAAACTACGCTACAATTTCCTCGGCGAAAACCGAATCGACTGCGCTGTGTAAGTATAGGGAAGGGTGGTTTTTCCTTCGAATTTCATAAGTATCTACCTTTCTTTATATCTAAGCGCAAGAACTACGCTCACCCCTTGAGAATACCTCGTGAGACTCGATCGCGGGCTTGCTTCAATTTCGCACTTACCGTTTTCGTCGTGCTACTGCAATTTCGAATGTGTTTCAAACGCAATAAGATTCTGATTGGAATGCTCGTATGATAGTGTTGGGATGTTTTCGAATAGTTCAAATTTCTAGTAAGGCAACGGTAACATAGATAAAATGTATTGGGTGGTGAATAGAAATATATTTATGTATGTAGATTCGTGTGTTCGAGAGTAAGATATGGTGTGGGCTTCGTTTCACGTATGACTGTGAATCTATACGTATGTAGCTTCGCGTGGTTAAAATGTGAATTTTGATATGAAGATACGTCTCGCAATTTGTCACAATATGAGATATTGTATCGGGTAGCAATATCGTTTACTTAGATGATTTCCTTTTGTGTATCTTTCTTTTGTCTGATAGGTACCTATTTCGTAAAGAAATAAATAAGGGCGCTTTATTATTTTTGTTATGATAAAAATATAAGGTTAACATCATAGAAGAGGTTCAATAGAACTAATGAGCGGAAAATTATTAACCAACGAACGTGTTAATTTTTACGCCCAAAGGGCAGTCTCTCATGCATAAAATTATACGCTAAAATAAGTTTTACGGTTAAACGATAATGGAGGATAGGAAAATTTGGTTCAAAGTAACACCATCGGTTTATGAAATCGAGTAGCAATCGATTTTCAGGTCCGACGCTTCGCGAGATTCGGGCCGATGCAATGACACACATTTAAAAGTCTTAAAATAAATGCGAAATGATTCAGCAAGCAACAAGTTTCATTCATTCACGGGAAAGGGAGAAGGCAATCCAATTAGAAAGGGAAAGAGAGGAATTTAAAAAGTGAACGCCCGGAAAGTTAGGCGGGAAAGCTCCGTGCTAATAACCTGTTGCTTCCGCCGCTAAATTAAATATCAGAGCGGACCGCAAGTTAATAAAAACATCGACTATCGATACTTTATTTTTCACAACGCAACACCATTCTACTATTCCTAAGCTGGTACTTTGATATCTAGGCGTCATAAAATAACGTCCCCTTATCTATTTTTCTTGCCTTCATGTATTAAGATACAGCAGTTTATACCTTAAAATTGGTTACATCCATCATTTTACTATGCATAAGCCACCCCGCCATCGTTTGAGTATTATCTTGAAAATATCGATAAAGCACAGTTGATGCGGCAGACACCCCTACGCTTGCTTGACATGGAGAGAAAAAGAGACGACGGAACCCAAAACGCTATGTCAAAGAGAGATAGAAGATAGTACCGCGACGAGATAAGTGTTCTAATTTATACTCAAATTGCGAACGTCGTCACAAGAACCACGTGCTAAATAACTTATTCAAATTCAGAATGTCTTAAGTTGTTCATTTTCGGCATTGATATTGAACTTTATGGTTTCTCATCAAGGTTGAATTTTAAAATGTGTATCAGTTTAAGAAATATTACTTTAGAATTATTCATTTTTGAAAAACGAAACTCTATCTAGCGGGGTGTAGGAAACGATTTTCATTCTTACATTCGAAACAATTAAGTTGTTTTTCCATTGTTGGAAAAGTTTGCAAATTAATACGTAAGATTTTAAAAGAAAGCTTGTGCATACTAACTAGGGCTGTGTCAAGGTTAAATTGGTGTTTTATTACTAAGTCGGTTAGTGGGTTAACTGGAACATTTAGGGGTGATTTTGGTTACATCCCTGAGTTACTGTGCCGTGATTATGTAATTTACATTTTGTATTTGATTAATTTTATCGTTTGTGATAAGTTTATGATTAATTTGGGTTCATTCGTTGGTTATAAAGTAGGGCGAATGACTGACAATCATGCAATTTTCTTTAGCTATGAGAATTTCTTGTACACTGGCATGCTTTTTGGAAATGATCTGCTCCCTTACCATGAACTTAAGCATGACAGTTTACATTGTGGAAGCGAGATGACGCATTACACTGCATGTAGCGGTGTCTCGCTTTTACATCGTAAACTGTCCTGCTTTAAGAGTTCATGGTAAGGGGGCTGTAATCCAAGAATGCCTACTTCTGCGTCGAAAGGACTATAAGTTATAATTAGAAACATTTAATTAACACTTTTTTTATATATTAGTGAGTGACCGCTGTTTATTACCTACCACCTAACCCACTTATTGCTGCGTTGATTTATTTTTATAAGGATTTTTCTTTATATCCTCGCCCCACTAGGTATTTCTCCTATATCGTAGGTGCGTTTCACAACCATGAAATATAACCTACACAAGATCCAGTCCCGGGACAAACATCTATGGATCGCACAAATTGTTATCTCTTGCGGGAATCGAATGCAAAATTAACGCAGCATTTCAATCGCTTAGCCAGTGCGCCAATTAGGCGTCGACTTTTGACATTAGTACTTAACATACCTATAGAAAAGACTTCGTACCAGCACTTCACTTAAATATTTCACCATAACATCATATAAAAATTAGACTATCAATTATTTATATATATAATAATAACAGCCTATAACTGTCCCACTGCAGGGCAAAGGCCTCTTCTTGTATAGAGAAGGATGGAGCATTGATCACCACGCTAGCTCACTGCGGGTTGGCGATTTCAGATAATTAAATCCAGGTTTCCTCACGATGTTTTCCGTCACGTCAGTGGTCTCTTAGAAAGTATTTATAACATTGAAAAAGTCACATTGATACTTGCCCGGGTTTGAACCTGCAACCTTCTAAATTATACTAACATAATTTTTACAGCAAGAGTTTCACCAAACCCAACACATCAGTTTTCTAGATACACACGCACATAACGAATAGATTTTACGTCGCCGGAATACCATCACGCGTACGGTCGCTGGCAGTTTTTGTAGTGAATTTTTGACACTTGTCATGTCTACCGCATCACAATGAGATGGGGTACCTACTCCCTTCAACCCCCAACAAGCTATACTTTTACGTGTCTTCTTATATTTTCACTACGTTATATTTCGACGGTCCCTACGTATATAAAGACATGTCGAAAATGGCATTTTTTTTTTATTGTATCATTGGCTTTAGATTATCTAAGCGCACATACTGACATTTGATTTTTTTTTAAATTTTATTTATTTAACTTGTTTTACGAATCGTATTAAAGAACAAGTATTATAAATACAACGATTACGTGTCGTAGATGCGGACATCTATACATATCTTTTTGTACGGCGTTTTAAAATGCGTGCCACTCGGTGCGAACGCGATCTTGTCAGACTTATCGCCATTTACGGGAGTTCCCCGAACGAGACAGGTCGATGCTTATTCGTGTGATGAAACAATGTAATGTTTTGATACAGTTTAGATTTAGTGGTGTGTTATTTAGTTATAAGTACTCATATTACCTCCAACAATACCTACTATAAAACATGAATACCAGCAGATCAAAGTTATTAGTGAATATTGCAAACTCCAAAAACAATGTTATATGCGTTTCTGAAGCACAAGATTTAATTAATTATATTGATAAAGCTAATGAGGGTAAGTAGTAATTCAAATAAGTATACATTAAACGCTTAATAATACCCAATACCATTATAATATCATTCTTTGTTGTTTTTATAACCTAGAATGGCAGATTATCAGTGTAGAAGCGGTCATGTCAGACATGTCCGCTTATACTATGACTTAGTAATAGCGACATTTTTTTTCACAAATATCAAATATAAATTGTATGCTTCTTTCAAATATGATTTCCTAAATAATTGTTACAAAGAAAACAACTTCTTATTGTTATCAAAGTAAATGAAGTTATGTCTTACATGTTTGTTTTTACGCGTAACTCATAATATTTTTATGGATTTGTTATTATTTACGGTTACTTACTGTATAATAAACATTTTTTTAGTGAAGAGATTTGTGTTCCTCGGTGTAATGATTACTTATAGCTTGATATTTTTTTTTAGACTCACGTCGTGTTTATACCGAAAACAGTATTTTAATGGATCTTGAGGAAGTTTCTAACGACGAAAATCAAGTTGTTGAAGCACACAGCGACGGAGAACAAAATCATACAGCAACTAATATATTATTATCGCAAAGTGATTTAAATTATATAATTGATACGGTAGGGGAAATTTCGAATGACGGAATTGAAAATTGCTTTCTAGACACACCTGTTTGTGAAAATAAAACACGACGACACACCCCTGAAAACGATAATGACACACCTATTTGTGAATATGAAACACCACGACAAGTACCTGAAAATGATAATGAAGAATCTTTGGTTACAACACCAATGCCAAGTCCATGCAGGACCTTTGAGGACACCGTAAGTGAGTTTAACTATTTGAGTGAGGGTAGCGCTATTCTTTCTGATGCCACCTTAAGATCAAGCCCGTTAGGATCCAGCGAAATGTCTGGTTCATCAACACCCCACCATCCAAAAAAAAAGCGTCAGTATGTGAAAAAAGCAATAACAAGAACCAGAATTACTAACAAATCTAACTGGCTAGATGAAAAAAGGAAGGTGCTCGTTAATTTGGGTGAAGCCCATACATCTCGATCTGGCAAACAACAAATGGCAAAACAAATAAAGGGTCCATGTTCATCTAACTGTCGATTAAAATGTTTTGACAAGTTTGATATTCTATCTCGCCAAAATATATTTAAAACCTTTTGGAATCTAGGTGACCATGCACAGCAGTGGTCGTTTATTGCATCACATATGAAAGAAATAAGAAAAAAACAATGGACACAGGATTCCAAGAGGTTAAATGTTTTTAAGTTTTTTTTGCCGCTTTTATCTGGTAATGGTCACAAAGAAAAGATTATGGTATGCAAAACCATGTTTAAAAATACATTTTCCATTAGTAACACTTTTATACAATCTGCCATCGACAAGCATGATAAGAATACGGGTATTTGTATTAAAGATATGAGGGGATTTCATTTAAATCATCCAACTATTATAAATGCGCCAATGAAAGAAAGTGTAATTCAACATGTTCAAAGTTTTGCGCCCATAGAAAGTCATTATATTCGTAAAGACTCAAACAAACAGTATTTAGATAGTGAATTAACTTTTAAAAAAATGTACGACCTATATACTGTATGGTGTAAAGAACTGAATTTAACTGAAAATTTAGCTACTTCTGTAAGACAATACAAAGATATTGTTAACAAAGAACTAAATATAGCTTTTCACTTACCCAAAAAAGACCAATGCGATCTGTGTCATGCAATGAAAAATAACACCTCGCCAACTTATGACGATAAACTGAAACATAAGTCACACATTGATAACAAAAAACTTGCCAGGGAATTGAAAAATGTTGATAAAATTGAAGCTCAATCGAATCCTTCCGATATTTGCACAGCGATGTTTGACTTCCAAAAAATAAATAACACTCCACATGGCGAAATTAGTGTGCTGTATTATAAAAGAAAATTATCAGTATATAATTTCACTGTTTTTGACGCCGGATTAAAGATAGCTACGTGTTACATGTGGGATGAAACAGTTGCTAAACGTGGCGCCAATGAAGTGGCTAGTTGTTTATTTTCTTTCGTTGACAACAAGGTTAAAGCTGGAGTCAAAGATTTTAGATTCTGGTCAGATAACTGTGCTGGTCAGAACCGCAATCGCATTGTTTTTTTTATGTACTTATATGCGAGCGATAGATTTAAGGTAAATGTGTCCCATCGATTCCTAGAAAAGGGCCACACCCAAAATGAGGCGGATAGCGTTCACGCATTAATAGAGCGAACAGCAAAAAATAAACTAATTTACACACCAGATGAATGGTACACACTGGTTCGTTGGGCTAAACAGAATAGTCCGCCATATACAGTTGTAGAAGTAGACCAAGACTTGGTCTTGGATTTTAAAACTTGGCTGCATAGTAAAAACTGGGCAAAAGATACAAATTCAGAGAAAATTTCTTGGAAAAAGGTAAGAGAAGTAAAAGTGCAAGGGCATAATCCAGACATAATAGAATTTAAGTACGACTTTTCTGAAGAAAATTATAGAAAACTTAACTGTAGCAATCATTTGAAATTGACTAGAGGGAGGAAAAAGAAAGAACAAGAACTAATTCTAGAGAAGGTGTATAATAATCCTATTCCTATCACTGAAGTTAAATATAAAGACTTGATTAGTTTATGCGATACGTTGATTATTCCAAAAAAGTATCATAACTTCTATAGAAACCTTAAGCATAGTGAGGAAGAACAGGGCAATGACGAAGAAGATTGTTAAATTTATCTTTACTTTTTTTATACATTTTGTTATTTAACTACTAAGGGAACTTTATTAGTAATAAGAATGATGAATCAGTCTGAATAAAGCTGTGATGATTGTTAAAAGTTACCAATTAGGTATTAAAGATAAGGCACATACTCAAACAATGCTGTGATGATTATTAAATTTTACTAATTAAGTCGATAGGTAGTTAATTAAGCTGAGGTACCTATGTAATAAAACTGTGATTATAATTAAATACTAGGTACCAATTGCATTGTTAGAGATGATTAGGCTGAGGCACATGCTTAAAATTTAAATTTTTAATTACTAAGACAACAGTGATTTTTTATGTTTAGTTCCTACTTCAGTGAGTCTATAGATACCATTAATTAGATGCTAAGAAGATTGTTTTTTGATAATAAATAATGTTGAATTTATAAACCTTGTTTAATTATTATAAAAAACAAACCTGATAATTTGAAAAGACATGTCTTTATTTACATTACAAGAACTATAGTCCTACCCCGAATGACTAAAACCACGTACAAAGTGATATGTCTTCATTGAAGTACTTTTTATATCCATAGGTGACGATTTCAGGATGTTTAACGTATTGATTTAAAAATAGTAACATAATCCTACATTTTTATAAAACATTTTATTTAAATTCTATATCAGACACTGTTTTTTTGTTTCCTGCGTATAAAAAGGTATCATAGACATGACTGACTTACTTCTATTTTATTATTGACGTAGAAACGGTCATCTATCAGTTTTTTCAAGAAAACGTAAAAAAATAAAATATGTGTAAATAGCATTATAAAGCTCTTAAAACTGTTAAAATATTGTAGAAAGAAAATATTTATTATTGGTCATAGAATTATTTCTAGGGCGTGTTGAACACAAATTACGCTCTCCTGTAAACCTCGGTTTTTGACTTGACCTTATGTACGTAGGAACCGTCGATTTTATGGCGAGAAAAGACGCTCCAATATTCGAGAGAGAATTTCCTGGAAATGAAAATGTTTTGAAGTGGAATCAATTTTGTAGTTGAGGTGTTTAGTGTTATGGCTTGTTATGGAGACAGTGGAAATAGAATCGTGGCCCGAAATGAGTGGCAAATGCTTGACTAATAGAAATCGAATAGAATGATAAATGTATGTACCTATGTAATATCAATCCTACATATTTTTCTTCTACTCTATTTGATTATCGTTGTGTCTCTTATCTAGAAGGCCCAGTAAGTTCTTGGTGTAAAGAATTGCAAGGAAATCGTTTTACTCGCGAATTAATTAGTACAGAAGTTCATCAATTCCCTACGTTACTTTATTACAAGATATTACTTCCAAGTGTTTATGTATTTGACCACCCACAAGACAATGTTCTTTTGAGGAGCAATTGTTTAATTAAGGTATTTTTTTTTGTTATTATCGCGATACTAGAGCCGGCACTCGCTTAATTACTATTAGGAAAGTTATCAGTTATTAGTTATCAGTGTTACGATCGGTCTTGTTACAACGGCCAAAAGGTTTACATAAAAACTCCTAAATCCAGTGAAATTCGAGCTTTCAAATCAAGTCTTTTTGACTTCTATCCTACCATCCAAGATGCAAGACTATGCCAGTTTATCTAGCTTCGTAGACAGCGTACCTACACATGTACCTACATATTGTATGCATAAATACAGAGCTGCTGAATACAGTATGAGGGAATCATTAGTGAAAAATTTCTATAATACATCCAAATCCATAATCGTTTCAGTACAGTAAATAATAATTCGGTATCCGCAGAACTGCATATTGTCGTCTAACAAGCAACCCTTGAGAGGTCGTTGGGGAGTTGTGTGCTGACTTGATTCAGAGAAAACGGCGTACGTGAACATTTTGGATAGTTCTAATTCATGTGTGAACTATGTTTTTGTGGAAATAACAAATTGTGCCTATATGTTTCGTAATTATACTATATATAGGTTATTAAAAATCTAAAAAAATATGTTTATTTTTACAAAAATATCGATGTTAAATATCGTCGAATCTTTCGTGGAAATACCTACTTATTGAACAAAAATGTATCATACTAAGATTTGAATTTGTGATGGTTATCCAGACTCGAGAATAAAAGTATTAATTGTATTATAAGGTTATTTCAATTTGTTACATTCATCTTGATTACCAGTAAGTTGTAATATTAATAATTAATCATACTAATTAAGTATTGAATCGTGAAGTATTGAAGAGATGAAACCAGCGATATCGAGTATTTTTTTTGTATTCAAAGCCGCGCCGATGCACGGAGGGTTAAAGTTCAATCCGTTAAGTATAGTGGACAATTAAAACCGCTTATTAATGATACCATAATTGAAAGTTTATGTTTATTAATGTGTCTTTTTATTACGCTAATAAATTGTTAAGATGCATATAATTATTATCTGTTATTGTGTGAGTGTAGATGAGTTGATTATAGATGTGATTCCGTAGTTTGTGGTTCACTTATAGGAGTGAAGTGTTTGATGTAGTTAAAGTGTATTTTAAGTTATATTTTAACTCTGACGACCTGATTGGCGCAGTCGCTAAGCGATAGGACTGCTGCGTTAAGGGTTGCGGGTTCGATTCCCGCACGGGGCAAAACTTTGTGCGAATCATAGATGTTTGCCCGAGTCTGGGTGTTTGTGTATCTGATATTTCATGTTTGTGAAACGCACCCACGACACAGGAGAAATTCCTAGTGTGGGGCGACGTTTTTTTAACGAAACAAAAAAAAACTCTAATACGATAATTGTCAAAGCAGAAGTTAGATCATCAGTATTTTCACCGTTAAAGATAGCCTTCCTCTCAAGAAGATTTTTTTAACCATCCCCTGTACTCTTAAAATCAAATCACACAAAAACAACTAAGCAATCGCACTTACACCACGTTTCTTTTCACTCGCTTCGCCTGTCAAAACGAATGGGAAATATGCGAGAAAGAGTGACTGGATAACAAGCACACACACACACACATTGCACATGGGGACCGACCGCCATCTTGAAACCATTCACTATCGGAAAATTTAGTTTACGTCAAGGAATTGGACGCAGTTGAATTGAAAAGAGGGATTGTTGTAGCATTCGTAGTTTGGTCTTATCGTTTATTTTTTCTATTGATGTTAACTATCTTCGGGAATTTTAAATGAAAAGATGAATAAAATTTCAGGCTAAACAAAACTATCGATAATTATAATACATAATCTATATGTTGCATCAGACTCCATATTTTTGGGTAAACTCTTTAGAATACTTACGTAATTGACGAGTCTTTTACAATGTCGTTTTGGCAGGATAAAAAAGCAAAATAATAAATATGAAAAGTGAAAATGTACTGTAGATACCAACTTTAATGTGAGCTGCTATAGCAAAAAGGATATACCAACGGATTACAGCTAGAAGCACGGAACTTTGAATCTTATTAATGCGACTATTATTACTATTATGCTATTCTGAAACACTAACATCATCTCAAAGTCATCTCGTCCGTCACCTTGCTTGCTAGTGTCGAATCTCACCGCGAATTTAGAAGTGAGTTCATAAATTATGTCTTTAGAATAGCAAGGCTGATTACAAAAGCATTGTAATAAAAACTTTTATATTAAAAACTAAAAACAATGGACAAACCCGTGATGGTAATGATCCAAAATCTTAGGTAGGTAGTTAAGTTTTTGACGACCTGATTAGTGCAGTGGCTAAGCGATTGGACTGCTGCGCTCAGGATTGCGGGCTCGATTTCCGCACGGGGCAAACTTTGTGCAAACACAGATGTTTGTCCCGAGTCTGGGTGTTTGTGTGTGATATTTCATGTTTGTAAAACGCACCCACGACACAGGAGAAATTCGTAGTGTGGGGCGACGTTTAAAAAAAAAAGAAAAACCCAAAGCCCACCTCCAATAAACTTTAAACATTATCCCTACAACTTAATCCTTGTCGTTGGTCGCATTAAAAACCCAAATATCTTGATCAAAACCATTAATCATTAACAATCACGCGATATAGTTGCTAATGTACCCCACTGGCAGTGAGGGAAAGTAATTTGTTCGTCGATTTAACACCGAGCCGCTTATTTTCGGTACCC
Organism: Abrostola triplasia; assembly: GCA_946251915.1. Lineage (NCBI taxonomy): Eukaryota > Metazoa > Arthropoda > Insecta > Lepidoptera > Noctuidae > Abrostola > Abrostola triplasia. The sequence goes on from OX276433.1 coordinate 9,965,803, forward strand.
CGCTAGAAGGAGTGAAATCGGGTAGCTACTGAAACAAATGTCTTGTATCCTTACTTGTTGTAGGGATGGGAAACAATTGTGACATTAGTATCGATATTTTTCTTAATATGCCTAAGTGATCGACACTGAACTAAAAAACTTATATTGATTTTTGAAGTGCTTCTCATTTATCTACTAATAAAGTGCTGACTGATTGGTAGTTCTAGGCTGTACCGTCCGATGAGTTGAGATTCATGCTTGCAAACTCTCGTGATGCTGTTTTATCTACACTTATATTATTTATGTAATAAAATTGAATAGTTTGTTCGTTCGGTTAAACGCGTTAATCTCGGGAACTACTGGTTCTAATTGAACAATTATAGTTGGTTTGGATCGTCCATTTATCGAGGAAGGCTATAGGCTGTTAAACAATAGAATTCCACGAATAAAGTCGCAGGCGAAAACTAGTGATATTATACTGTCAGTAAAAACAAGTTCTTCAAATGAGTGTGCAGTGGATTAGGCTGGTATCAATTTACTTCGATTCCGTATACGAAATAAAACAAAACACGCTATTCCACGTTTGGTTAAAGGAAGAATAAATATCTTGAAATTTCTCAGTCGATTGACTTGTGCACGCATATCGGTAACAATCTACATACATATGCAATATGTAGCAATGTATTTATGTATTCGTACCGTTGCACGATGATCTCACACTGTATAACCAGGCACAGTTTATTAATAGAAACGTAAAAAGTAAACGGAAAATAACGTGGAAACCGTTGTATACGCTTTCCATTTGATACACGGAAAATCAACCCATCTATTAATACTGTAACTTAATCCTCACATACAGAACTAGTTGCCTCTAGTAATCCCTGAAAGGGAAGTCAGAGGAATTCTTCTTTGTAAGGATCTATAGATAATTCACACACACATTTTTCATCATAAGTTACCATGTCATCACATCACATCAGCGTATTGCAGTCCACTGCTAAACGTAGGCCTCCCCCAAGGTACACCATAAGGCCCTCTTGTTTTCGCTATCCAGCCACTACCAGCTACCCTCCTTGAGTCTTTAGTCTATCTAGACGAAAGGCGTCCAACACTACGCTTGTCAAACTATGGCCTATTTCATGATTGTCATCATCATCATCAGCTTTTAAGTGACCCACTGCTGGGTATAGGCCTCCTCCCCTAAACGCCACTGTTATGGGCCTTCTGCATCCAGGTCTTTCCCTGTACAGCAACAACATCATCAGTCCACCTTGCTGGTCTGTCATGTAATAGGTGACAATTTCAATGGCTAGACTTACTCCTGTTCTGGCATAGTGTCTCCCACGTTCTGGCGACCGATAAGAATAATATTCGTAATTTGTATTTCCATGGGTCCAATAACAATGAGGATATTAAAACAGTAAAAACCTCTACAAAAGTCACAGCCAGTAAATGTAATTTGCATCGCAATGCCTTCTAATGGTAATTATTGCATAGTTTAGACGGTTGTGGGCGAATGAATATGTGGAATGTAAATTCTGATTTACCAGAACGTTATTTATCAATTACTAAGCATCGAATGATTGGCGGCATTTTATCTATTATGTTAAAGCATTCATTATTGTGTTATCTTTCTTGTTGAGCAGATTGAGGAAAAACGAATGAATGAAAAACTTATCTATGGTACAGTTATCCCTTTGATGTACGGTTTCATAGATAGGGTCTAGAAAAATATAATTATGCTTAAAGAATTTTCCAGTAATTTTATTCATAATTACATTTAATTTTCAACTTGTCTCTTTTTGTTCATCAAACCATTGGTTTTTATTTGACAACGGTTCAACGTTTGCGAGTCAAATGTTCAATTTAAAACAAGTAAGTTTGATTTGTTATACGTTAGTTAAAGAAGAGAACTATCAAATGTTAGTACATGATTGTATCTACGATTGGCAGCTGTCAGCTCCATTAAAAGTAGGTACAAAATTGCTAACGGGCTAATCTCTTCACCATTAATTTACGCCACAGCATAGTAAACTATAATATTGTAATTCAAATACCAACTGACAAAGCAGAATACTTCGTCCAATTTTTATCGATTCAATCATCGATACTTCTACTGATTCCCAACCCTAGACTACACGGAAACGCTCCGCGCTGGGGCGTACAATTTCAGGGCCACTATAAATGTGCACAGTTTTGTTTCTGACATTCCACCATCAATAACGTTTTTCGTTAAGCAACAACAGACGGTTTCTTTTATTTATTGAGCATTGAGCATTCACTACTGAGTTTTACTTACTCAGTTAATGCTTCAATCGGTACGGTAAGTGATAGATAGCCCTGAATAATGTTAAACAACACCCTTTGTTAGTCTGTTTAACTATAACATTTTATTACTGTTATGTTATGACAAATTGGCTCTCATTGAGGTGTTTGGTTAATATTATTTTGGGCATTAGTACTCAAATAAAACCTAAAACCAACTGGTTTTTTAATTCCATTTCTACAGGCACTTTTGCCCCCTTACCATGAACTCTTAAAGCAGGACAGTTTATGATGTAAAAGCGACACGCTGCCGCATTACACTGCACGTAGCGACGTCTCTCTTCTACAACGTCAACTGTCCTGCTTTATGTGTTCATGGTAAGGGGGCAGCAGTTACTCCTCGTATAATACTAATTGCCTTCATGGGAATTTATTGTCTTTGAAATCTCTATTGAGAAAATAGTAGAAAACTTCATAGTGCATGCATTTACTAACAATTTAGAACAATAAACTACTCCTATTATTATCTAGAAATAGTTTTATAAACCCTAGCGTTAAGTCATATCAAAAGAAATAGCACACAATACTCTTTGCAGTATGAATCCACTGTACTAAGCAACCAAGAGCAGGGCACGACACGCAAATATATTAACACTAGCTGCCCCCCGCGGTGTTACCCGCTACATTTTTTCGGGATAAAAGTAGCCTATGTGTTAATCCAGGGTGTCAGCTATCTCCGTATCAAATTCCATTAAAATCCATTCAGTAATTTTTACGTGAAAGAGTAACAAACATCCATCCATACTCACAAACTTTCGCGTTTATAATATTAGTATGGAAAACACCAATAAGAAACCAATCAACATAAAATAATACAGCACACAACACAAAGTGCTTGTCGTTTCACATGTAATTGATACAATGATAAAACGAAGCTACTTATAATAGTACGTTGGTATACAATATACTTATATTGGTTTACATGACGAGAATTTCATAGAATTCCAACATCCGCTGACATGGAAAAATGAATATTATTAAAATACGACAGCACACAGTCGCAATAGCGAATAGTGATGGGTTGGTGTTTTGTGGAGACTCGGATATTTGAAGCTCTAGAAATATTCCTAATTTAACTTTGTCATCTTAATTGATAAAGGAAATATGAAAAATGATGGACATGACCGGGACTCAAACCCGCCGGTCCCTCGCCATACCGTGGCGTGTTAACTTTGTCATGTCGGTTTGACGTTCTGAGGAGGCCTTTGATCAAGAGTGGACGTCTTCTGGCCGATGATGATGATGTGGGTTTGGATCATCTGCTTCATCTGTGGTATCGATAGATACATATTTTTACTTGTACAAATTAAGATTGCGTACAATATCAGTGCATCTCACATATTTCTTCCGTGCGGGTATCATGTCCGTAGCCATGCCAATAAGGTACTAAGTAACTGGGACAATCGAGTCGTCAAATCATTTATTTGAAAATAATCTCCTAAATTTTCTCGTAGAGCGAGTTGTATAGAGTAATTTATAGATTTCTGGCGACCACATGAAAAACTGAGTGATATGTTTACTGTTTCAAATATCCGAATTAGTATAAGATGCGTGGTTTTCCCATCTCTAAACACAACATACCGCACTCACACATCAATGTATGCTTATTCCGCCGAATGTCACATTCATAGGTAAAAATTCAACATCGAGATATGACGTTACCCTTTCTTTATCAAAAACTAACACACGTGCGGATATAACAAGGTTTTCTCATGTAGATATGACACACACACTCTTGCAACTACCTACAGGAAAGTTCTATTTTGAACTTTATTTTCATGGATATAAGATTTCATTTGGTACAACTAGGGAAAATATTCTATTGACAATGTTCACAAATAACAATAGACTATGTTGTATTGAAATAAGATTCTATTTCAAAAATGACTAAAGTTTACTTACGCTCTTTCACTTTGTTGGCCCCTAAAAATATCTCTGAAGGTGTTTTTGCATAAATATACTCTAACACCATACATTTACGGTTCCTTTTAGAATGTACAAATTTCGAATTGAAAATATCGCGTGGGTGAATTCACGAGGCAACAATAGTGTCCGAATGGGGTTGTTAGTTTTCGGCCGACTGCGCATCATTTTCGCGCATATGAAAGATGGCGGATTCTAAGGCCCGCGTAGCGCCATTTTAGGTTTATTTTTCATTTTATCTTTAGAAATAACGAAAATAAGTAAGGTTTTAGTTAAACAATGTGATATTCTGTATCCTTTGCAAATAATTCAGGAGTTTTTGGAGCCATTTGTAAAGGTAAGAGTTTGTACCCTTGATTTCGCAGTACATTTGGTCACATGTCATTGATTTTTACGTGGAAGCAATGTGGTAACAATGTTACAGATTCAATGCGATTATGGTTCAATTTCTCTTCTGTAAATCAGTATTTTGTGAACGGTATTTTTTACGGTAAAACCGTCAACAATATGACTTTGAATTCTATGAACTTTGTAATTGTTGAATTATAAGAAATGCGAAATCCAAGTCAATTTTTTTAGGAATTATTTTTTGTTATTTATTTGGTGAGCATTTAGGAAATAACATATTGAAATAAAATGTCATTTTAAGTGATAATACTTAACCCTCAAGTACAACCTCAAATGTTACAAAAATGTGAACGGAATGTTGTGTAATTTTTTAACCGCATGTTTTCTTTGTTACAGAAACCCGTCAAATAACAAAACGCTATTCACGCTCTGAAACCGAATAAAAGTAAAAAAAGCAAGAAATACCAATTAAGGAGAAGCAGCACACAATTCAACACCTCTAAGAATACCGTATGCAAACTAAAATGTAACAAGCAATAAGAAAAATAATTGTTATAAAAATTATTAAATTACACCCCTCCATTGTAGGTAAATTTGAATAAATTATAAACACAATACATATTCAAATTGGTTCTCAGGGTTTTGGAGTCATCTTTTATAACAATACTAACCTAACCCTTTCTCCGCCGGCGTAGAATGCAGCTCCGTGATAGTTAGTATTATTATTTTTAATTTAGTACGATTATTATTTAGGCTCAAGTTATCATTGTTAGTCGCGCTTCGAAGGATTTTGAAACATCACGAGGATGAGTGTCTACATAGATTCAAGAAGCGATAGTATTCCGAGTTTAGTATTGGCGCTAAACTTTTGTTACCAATGCTCAGTAAGTAAGTAGGTATGTTATCATGCTGATATTATTCTAAGTTAATAGGTATTTTATTATACTGATTTCTAGTTTGAATATGTTTCTGTTTACGTTGTTGGGCAAAGGTGACCAATAGATAAAACCCACAGGAGTCTGGTTCGATTTCCAAACTTATTATTTGTTTTCTTTTTCTGAAATTTTTAGTAGCCGCCTCGAGTTGAATATTTCCAGTAAATGGCAATCGTTTTGCCACACATCTATGATGCACGTATGAAGAAAAGGGCGTTTTTTAATTAATAAACCAATACTTAATACAACTCTTTGGAGAATACAGGCTCAGTGAGTTAAAAAAAATATAAATACTTTAACAAAAACAATTAATAAGAATTAAGCAGTTATAAAAACAGCAACTTGAGTAGAATCTACTAGACATATAAATTAAGTCCTCGTATCCTGCCAGTGGAAAATTACGCACAGGAAACTTCACACAGCCGACAATAAAATTGTTAGTAGACTCACCATTTATCTGACATTCAAGCAAATAAACAAATTAAAATTAAATCCTTAAACAAAAACTCGTAGCACACAACTATTGTCTATTTTTTCTTTTTTTTATTAAATTAACCCTCCACTTTCGATCTCTAGCCGTTTTTTCCGACTTCCGGAACCTCACACATCTGTGCGACAAAAAATGACATACACTATACAAAGCACATATTATTCTAATTATGCATAGACCGACAACGTACTCTGACATGAAAAAAATATAAAAAGGTCGATAAAGGGTTAACTTTTTGCTTTACGATTGAAAGCGAACACTTTTATATTATGCAAATGAAGGTGACATTTGCATATAGTTTTTTTACTAAAGAAAAATCACGCACATCTGTCGTTGTTCCGTTTCCTACTTTAATGATTGTATTAGATAACCGGTGAGCTTGCATAATAGCCGCCATTTTTTCCCTTTGCTATTAGCAAGGCTTTTTATTAAACTAACTTATTATTCTGTAATCCATGATTAGTTTGCCTCACTTAAAAATATAATTGTAACACTTTAACAACATAACATCATAATAAAATTGTATTCGTTACGATAATAAGTCTGACAAATTTACTGCGGGCTATTAAAATTAAAAACGAGTATAACTTTACAACATATGATAATTCAGTAACAATAGGTTAAAAATAATGCGACAGAAGGTAATTAGAAAAATGTCGTAAAATGTTTGATGTTTATCTAACATTCGCGGCTACGCGCAGACAGCAAGATGGACAGATAAAAATAATATATCATTATAGACAATTATACCGTCGCTGACTGTATTACGGAAGTCGGAAATATACGACGCACGCATCCAACGGGTTGGAACATTCGAAGCTTACACATTGCAAATCAAACTCTATTTCTTAGATATAAAGGTCGAATTATCTTTGAGTAGAGATTGTCTTAGGCCACTTAATCCTAAGTTTTTTTTTCTAAGACCGTAGGCTATCTAACCCTTCCTCTACTGCTATCGTGTCAGCCTTTTCCTGTTATCTGTTTTATTGCTTGGTGTATTATTATGGACGGAAATAGCTGGAGGGTCCTAACGACCGCACATAAACGACGTAAGTGTTAAATAGTGTTTGTGCACCTTAGTTTTGCGAATATTTAGTATTATTATAATTTTTATTTTTATTAAGAATTTGAATTTAGAACACTACTATGTATTATATTATTCATAATGTATACGAGAAGAGGCATTCGCCCTGCAGTGGGAAAGTTATAGGCTGTTATTATTATAACAAATATTAATGTGACTAATTTATTAATCATTTAATTATTCTAGAAACTGTTGGCGATGGTGAAGCAGATACTTTTAATCGACGAGCAATACGTTTTTATAGTAATAAATTTTCAATAAAAGAATTGCGTTTTTAATTTCTTCAATAATCCTGTCCCAACCGGGAGGCCGTTGTTCAACAATGGACGACTTCAGGCTGTTGATGATGATGCCTCGAGCTTCATTGCCTCGAAGATACTAAATGGTTATCATTGAGGATGCTGGCTTACAGGAGTTACAATGATGGGAGGAAGTAGTGAGCTTATTTGGATAAACAAATTGTACCTAGAGACAGCTCAAAGATCCAGGTTTTTTAAATTCCTGGCTATATCTACAAAAGTAGACGGCTAGATAATTATGTAAACAAACGACATTGATATAATTTCTTAATACGTAACAATTAACCTTGTGTTGCTAAGTGCGGGTTCGAACCCCGCACTGAACAATTATTTCGGCGAACTTGTGCTGATTATATAATATTTTAAGCATTTTAAATGAGGTTGTAGAACGTACTTACAATAAAAGAGAAATACCTAGTTTAGAAACAGAGTTTTTACATGAAAACGTAAAATATACTTAGGTAGTTATTTTGTAGATAGGGTAAAGAAAGCTCATTTATATTATTGTGGAACGACAATGGTATAGGTAGGAGAAGTACCTTTCCTATCTGTCAAGGCTAGGTCGACTTATAACTTTAAAACTACCTGACTAAGAGGCCATGTGCCGTAGGTTCGATTCCTGCACGTAACCTTAATACCCTATTAATGCCTACGGGATATTTCTCCTTTTTCATATCAGCGCAGACGTTAAACATCATTTATGCATATAATAACTTTCGTGAGTGTTCTAAGAAAATAATTATGAAATAGGTACTAACTATTTGACCTAGACCTTGAACCTTGAAGTCCTTGAACAACACCGGACCGAAAAACATAATTGGCGAAATGTGGGTGGACTATATGTGCACCTCTGCCTACCCCTTCGGGGAATACAGGCGTGATGTTATGTTATGTTGTTATGTAATAATTGAACAAAGTAACTTACCGATTCTAATAATAATTACAAAGTAACGACCTAATTGGCGCAGTGGCAAAGCGATAGGACTGATGCGCTTAGGGTTGCGGGTTCGATTCCTGCACGGGACAAAAAATATTTGTCCCGAGTCTGGGTGTTTGTGTTTGTGATATTTCATGTTTGTGACACGCACCTACGATTCAGGAGAAATTCCTAGTGTATTAGCTTAATTATTATTAAGGTATTAACTACTAATAAAGAACCTCTGCCTACACACGTTAATTACAAGCGTGATTATACATTATTATTACATCGATAAGGGCTCTATAAATGCAGTAAACTCTACCGTTCATGTTAGTAATGAATAAATAACATGCGGTGATCAAACATGCATGACGCTTGCTTAAGTATGTATGTCAAAACATACACTATACACATGCACATAGAGTTGTCTAATCGGAAATCTATACTTATTGGAATTCTTTTTCTTATCGCATGGTTGATGAACAACCTGGTGTCAGAGTTTAAACCGCCTGTAGGACTCCATCATGGCTTTACACACCGTTAAAAAATCTCTCAGGTTTTCCGGTTTCCTAGTGATGGTATCCTTCACGGCATTTAGCGTGTATGAGGAATGTGATGCGTGTGAATGAAGCAAAAGAAGTATGCCAGGATCGTAGCAAATGGAAATCAAAGTATGTATGTATTTAGCAACTGATACCTAAATGATAATACGCACATGATTATGAAAAGACATTGGTGCTTGAGTTTTGAACTTGCGACCTTTGACTTGAATTAGCTTCAGGTATCTAAAATAAGATTATCTTATTAGGTTTCGTAAGGTACGCAACATCGCGCCTGTATTCCATTAAGAGGTAGGCAGAGTTGCACATAATTATAGTACCTACCTACACCCATATTTCGCTAGTTATAGGTCCCTATGTAATAGGGGACAAGCCACATTTACCGGCCACAAATTTAAGCTCCATGCTGCTACTTAAAATTACCTAATGGAAAACCCAATAACACTTTTCCCCACCCGAAATTCGAACCCAGGACCTGTGGCTCAGCATTCGCGCATAGCGACCACTGGACCGACGAGGCCGTTTTACACAAAATACACAATACCTATCTAAAACTATGTTATGATAATGTAAGTATAGATATATATATATATATATATAATTATGTTACCTACATATAATAAATTTACCTAGCTTTGTGTTTTTAAAGTGCCTTTCCTTATCTGATTCTTTGATTTTCCGTCAGACGAGGCCAGGACTCTAATAGTAACAAAGGTTGACCGAATAGCGCTGTGGAAAGAAAACTATGCTATGTAGAGCGGGTTCTATCTCCGCTAGCGACAAATATTCCTGTAATGCAGTCTAGGGTTTTTTCAATGGTATCTATGTAATAAATGGTCTAATTAGTTAGGTAAATGAGAAAAACACACTAATTGGAACTATGGTAATTATTATTATACTAATAAGACTTGCCAATGAAAATAAATTTTGTTTTTTAATAACTAACCTAAAAACAAATTACTTATTACAATACACTAATCTGTTATTGGCACGAAAGGCGATTTTTTCTTTAGCTTTCGCCAAAAAGTTTTCAAAAACTTATGCAAACTAACGCCATCTATAATACAAAGATAGTAAAAAAGTTTGGTGCCCCGACTCAGGGGATGATTAGACACGCAGCGCCATCTATTACAGGGTACAGTCAACATAAGTAATCTTGTATGTTGTTATGATTGAAAAATATGTTGTATTGTTGAAATTAAAACCAAAACATAGAAAATACGAATTTAAATGTTATAAAATGGTTAATTTGTAGTAGTTTATGGTAACACACAATTAGTTATTTGTATAAACTTTACTATTCCTTTTTTATTTAAATAACCATTGACTATTTTGATCAATTATTGCTTATAAATTACTGGATACATTTTTTTCATATGTGATAAATTAAATATTTATAATAGCATTGTCTTTTGAAAAGATAGAATGACATTTTTTTAGTCATGGCTAAAAATCTTATTAGAAACTTTAAATTTGATACTACTAGCGCCATCTAGTATCGAATAGTAGAAAATATTACTGTAGGTAAAACAGTCACCGAATGCTTCGGGACGCTGACTCAAAATAATGGAAATTAGAATTAAAAAGTTCATGACCTGTGCTTTAAAACTTTTTAGATTTATTGTAGTTGGCTTTTTGAAGGAGGTTAAATAGGTTTCACCACGCCATTGCTTTGTTTATAGAATTATGTAGAATACGACTAATTTATCTGTTAATTATTTAATCTTTGGCATATTTAGATGTTACCTTTAGGCTCTTAAAAAGTTAGTTTGCAATTTGCAGTTAGTTTTATTTAGAAATATTTGAAAATACAGGTCTTTATATTGTTTTGTAATGGTAATAAAAAGACAAAAACATAAATTATTTAAAATTATTTTTTTGTTTTGTCAAGATTTTCTGATCTATAAAGCCTAACATAACACAATTACATACAGGTATCTACGCGGTTAAATAACTTCGTAATATTAACATAAAAGAAAATAATACGATTTCAATGCTGTTACTTAGAGTTAAATACTTGTCTAAAATCCGTAGTGAGCAAGTGTGGAGACCAATGCTGATGCCTTCCTTCTCTTTATGAGAAGTTGAGGCCGTTACCCTGTGTAAACTATAACAGGCATATTATATTATTTATAGTAAAGAGCACATCTAAGTTCTCACCAGTAAAATCCTAAGTCGCCGTGCCCGAATACTTATAGAAAATTATTATGTAGGTAGACAACATAACATAGGTACTTAATAATTGTAATACTTACTTTGTTATAGGCTATAGGGTTTCTATGCATGCGAATCGGTGGATGCAAAAAAACAAGTTGTTAATTGTGGCGATCTAAGGGGGCGGCCTTTGTTCAACAGTGGACGTCTTCCAGTTTCTAAACCAAGATATCGCATGCAGAGCCTAGTCTAAATAATTCTTATAATGTAAATTCTAATATTATTACTATTCTAACACTCTTGGGACATAAAGCATCAAATGCTCTACCAACACATAGCTACGTAAATTCATCAAAGAATATTATAATAATTAGTATTTAGTTACCTCAATTTTTTATACCAGACATGAAATCAAATATGAATTTAAACTCGCAGATAGATTGAATGAAGCCTAGGAAGTGTAGACTTGATCAAACCGACTTCCACATACTACAGTGAAGCCGCGTGCCTACCCTTATACAACCGAAAAGGATTCTTCGAGATCTAATTCACGATAAACAGTTCTGTTTTCATAATTTAATATGACTGGTCCGTTGGTCTAGTAGCCAGTGACACTGACTGCTAAAACCAGAGTTTGGTTTGATTCCTAACTAGGACAAATCTTTGTGTGATGATCTGCATTTGTTCTGTGTCTGGATGTAATTTATTTATAATATGTATGTATTTAGAAATATATAAGTATGTTTATCAGTTATCTAGTTGCCATAATACAGGCTCTGCCTAGTTTGGAGTTAGATGACCTTGTGTGAGCTGTCCACAGATATAAAACATAATTGTTACAATAATTTAGTTATTTTGGTAGATACTATGAAGGTATACGTAACACTAGGTACTTACTACTAAACAACAATTTCAATAGACAACATAATTTCCATACCTTATTCAAATTAAAATTCAAATATTTATTTACTTAAACTATGGTATTACAGAGGATGTCAAGACTCTAAACAATCATTAAGTATCAACGAACTATCTACCAACAAAAAAAATGAACAAAAGAAGTTATTAAAGTATAAAGTTACCAAAATAAGTTAATGGGCGCACATAATTACAGAGTGCTTCAAATAGTGGGATCTATGACAGTTGACTATAATTACTGGGTAGGCAGGGACCCTTGACGTTTATATTTTGGAGACCCGCCAGGAAAGTGGCTTTCTAAAGTTATTAAAACTAAGTTAGTTACGTGTAACATATGCGTAAGCATAGTCTACTACAATGAAACCTTTACTAAGCTATAAATAGTACGATTGTCGTCTAATTTATAAAAAAAAAATTAGGTGCTAGTGTAACTTGAAATTGCCGAGTGGTATCCGGCCTAGAATTGATCACCCCCTTTCCTCCAGTGGGTGTCGTAAGAGGCGACTAAGGGAAAATCTAGAAAATGGGCAGCAGCGTCTTCTGTAACTTCACCACCAATACTGTGATCTCCAAGCAGCTTGCCAAGCTTGGGGATTATGGCAAACCCTCCCTTATCCAAGGATGCCTTTGTTTAACTGTGGACGTTTTCTGATGATGATGATGTAACATGAATGTTGGTCAATTAATGATCAAAAAATAAATCATTGGCTTAAGTACTTCGATAGCTAGTAAGTATACTCAGCCAAGAAATTTATTTTTTAGTATATTATCCTTTGGAATAATATTCAGAATGTTAATATACTAAAATTTATTAGTTGACTGAGTATACTTACGAGTTATCGACTTGATACTTTGAGAATTGCATGTTTTTACAACCTTGACAGTATCTAATAAAGTACAGGTACAAAATGGCATATAAAACAACGCCTTGTAGCTGCGTGTTTATTAACAATATCTGTAACGCGAATAAGTTGTAAAAAATGAGTGTTATACTATTATGTATAATAATAAACCCACGACTTATGTCGAGAAGGCACACTATTCTGTTGTTGTCATACGTAAGCTTGTAAAATTAATCCAATTAAGATGATAACAATTAGGATGTAATAATTTGCGCCTTTTCTATAATAATAAGCAGTGTTTGTAGGATTTTCCATTAGAGAATTCTCAGCACGGAGTCTGGATTTGTGCCCGGTTGATGCGCCCGCTCGCCCTCTATTACATTGGGAGATTTGGAACCTATAACTTAACTGGCGAAATGTAGGTATACTGTATCTGTCTTTTCGGGGAATACAGACTTAACGTTTGTTTATATTTTAGCTAGTTTAACACGTTGACTGTCAGCTAAGTAGACAATAGTTAGACAATCGCTGTGTGCCATATGTGGTACACTGGACTGTGGAAGGGTTGTTCCAACTGAACTTAAAAATGTAGGCTATTATATTTTCCAAATACGAGTGACAATCGCTTTTTCATTCATAATTCAGTTGTCCATACAAACGATATAAATTGCAAATTATAAATAACTTCCGTACCATCAATGTAACAACATAATTATTCCTAAACAAAAGAAAGGTGTAAAATAAAACAATAATATACAAACATATACATTTTATAACACTTTGTCATACACAAGTTACGGTTTACAACATAATCCGAAATGTGGTCTCAAATAATTCACCGGCTAATGTCAAAATAGTAATTAATATTATGCTTTACAATATATTTCCCTGCGCACCGTCGGTTAATCAGCCGACTTTATAGTTAAAGACATAAACATCTAAACGGGTGAGTTGCACAGTAGTATTTAACTGTAGTTGACAGAACAGTTTAAAGTAACCGTTAACTTTTTAACGATGATTTCAATGGTTAGAGTGATGTTTATTGTTAACAGACGTAACTGAAAGGTCGAGACTGTAGTTTGTAGTAATATAAATAACTGATAAATAAGTAAGGTGTTTTTAATATATATTTTTAAAGTGGAGACTATTGATACCTCTATTCTTTGACATGGAAACGACAGTGACCGGTATAGTTTAATCCATAGTTTTGTTTTAATAAATGGAAATCAATAGTTTCAGTGCAACCCGCCAGGGGGCTAAAATATTCGCATACCACATCGCGTGTCGTCTTACTTTTAAACAAAAAAATTGAGCTTCGTCATAATGAAATGAAAAAGTCGCCACCCCCGGTAGGGTGCCACTTCGTGTAAAGTAGTAGGTATGATGGGGAATCCAATATTTATAAAAAAATCTTCGTATTTTTTTTGTGGTTTAAAAACATTGCTTTATATCGCATCCAGTCTGGATTTGTGTCCGGTGTATGGGAATAGGTCCCCGATTAGGTGTTATATCGGTCATGGATGCTATATGTATAATGGCACAATGTGCGCGTGCTATACCTATAAATATCATGAATGGGAGCTATAACATAACTGACGATATATTGTGGGTGTACCACACCTCTGCATTTAATCCTTAAACAAAAAACTGTTCTTCACACAATAATATATTGCATCCTGTCTATTATGTATGTAAGTATGAATAAAATACATGCGAATAACATTAGATAGATTAATAGTCGATTATTTAATAACATTCTTATAATAATTTGAAATCAAGAACTGACGGCCGTTAACGAAAGTTCCAAGCGACTCTAACGTCAAACTAAAAAAGACATTTAGTCATCATAGTATACATAATTATAAAAATATGTAATTATAATAATTATAAATCCATATAAGCACCATTAATTCGTTAAGAAGAACATTCTCGTGTTTAATTATATGCAGCTTTGTAAAAACCTCACAAATCTGAGATTACGCAAAATATTAAAACGGAATGAAGCGAATTTTCTCAATGATCGTTTACCTGTTAGGGGGACAACCGCTAGGACCCCAGGGGGTGCAATTTTGCGACCCCTCGGCGGCACAGCACTAATGCTTGGTAATTATCAATTAGCTGGCGCGATTTTGTCTTTCCTTACCATTTTAAATTTCTATAAATTCTATACATAGTGATGTTGTCACCGTTTTATCGGATGAAGGCGTAAGTTCTTGAGTAGTTGATAATAATGATAATTACCGGTATACTTTAATATTGGTACTTAATTTCAGTTAAAAGGAAACCTGAAAATTGTCTCCCTTTTAGCAATTATAATCATTACTTGCCGAGTATTGTTGAAGTAAATATCAGACTGATATTGAAGGAAAAAATACTGATACTACCTGGAGATACCTGTTCTTTGAATACTTACTGTAGATAACAAATAAAATAACACATTTAATATTATATTGTGTGCCCATGTCTGTGAATAAGGTTTATTTATATAAATATACCTACAATATGTTTTTAATCAATACATTCTTATAAAAACTCCTCTCCTTAGAAAATCTTTCAGCAGCAACCTGAAACAAAATGACCGGTTTGATCAACGCCAATCAATACAATGATTGTAATGTAATTATTAGATACTAGCTGTGCCCCGCAGTGTTACCCGCTACATTTTTTCGGGATAAAAAGTAGCCTATGTGTTAATCCAAGGTGTCAGCACTTCCATATGAAATTTCGTCAAAATCGGTCTAGCCGTTTGAGCGTGAAGAGGTAACAAACATACAAACACACCCACAAACTTTCGTCTTTGTAATATTAGTGTGATTCTAGCAACTGGCCGTCAAGCCCTAATTATAAAAATTAGTACCTAAAAGTTAATAATACGACAGATTAGGCCTATTACCTAAAATTATTTTCCTTTTTTTTTTAAATGTTTTTTGTACAGCTTATCTCAAAACTTCCTAGTCATGCTTTTGTGAGCACGCACTAAAGGCACACCCCCAACTCCGCATTACGCAACCAAAAATCACCATTAAGCCTAAGGCGATTCCCCAAAGCGGCTGATTCCCAAAATAGCAACCACAGGCCAATGAAAAATTAATGAAAGACGCATCACAGTCGAACTTATGCTAAGCACTCGATAAATCTTGCCCCCAATGCGGTTTCCTCCCAATTTATTCTTTCTGTTCGTCCCCTTAATCCCGTTATTAATGGTATTTGCCTCCCCACAGATGTGTGCTTGATGCTGTCTAAGGAATGAGATAACTAGCTACTATCGGGAGTCATACATAAGTAGATGTGGTAGATTAAAAATATATTGCAGCTGTGGCAAAACGCGGTTTTTTTTGTAATTTTACCATGCCAAACTATTGCTGTATCATTATTTTTCTGGTATATAACTTTTATAGAAACAATTTTATAGTCAGAAAAGTAACGAAAATAGCCGCAGAAATAAAATACTGCAGATCTGACATCTATAGGATCGATGTTAGTAATTCCTTCGTATATAATACCAATATCCTCTGAAATAATTATATTTACCTGTTTTTAACTAGACCTAATTGCGCCCGTTGTTTCTATGCCGTAATTTACTATGAATTTACCTATATTTTGTGTTAAAAAATATTATTTTATAATAATCTAGAATCATTCGCAGTTCGGCTTCCCCGGAACATTACCAGCTCATGGCTCAAAGCTCTGTTGGACTCCGAAACTAGAATCTAGATTTCCGGAATACACGAATATGTTAAATCGAGCTTAAGTAAAAAACCTGACGTAATAATCTGGAAGAAGGTGGAAATGACGCCTTACTCTTCCAGTCCCTTTCTCAACACAACATAAAATAGCACTTTAACACCACCCTTCACTAACACCACAAATGCCGTGATAGAATACACAGAAGCTAGAAATTATATATTTAAATACTATTCAACAAAGAAAGTTGTATAAAATTTCTCAAATTAATAGGCAAAAAAGTATGGTTATACCTTATATTATACCTTATATAATTATAATTATTCTCCTGACCGAATATCGGTCACATCGGCCTATATCAGCTAAGACTATCCAACTACGCAGGAAATATTGTAGTGCACAAGTATGCGCGCAAACACAGTGCATTCCCTATTCCCTTACTCTGATAGTCCGATGGGACGGTAGGCTAACCGACCGGAGAGAACCTAGGCGTAGAACCAACGGCTTAACGTGCCTTCCGCAGCACGGAGGGATCTCGACATGTGAAAACGGTCGCCCATCACAAGACTGACTTCACAGACCTTCTATGTAACTCAAATGTAACAACTGTGTTCTGTGTGTGTACGTAAATGATTATTTAAACCATCTCGGACGACCTACATAGTCCTCACACAAACTTACTTCTGTCTGGACTTCAAAAGAGACATTGACCCCTAAGGTTGTTTCGGCATTCTTCTCAGAGGTAATCAGTTAGGAAATGCCAACGCCATCAAATTTGTAGTTTATATTGAAATCTAACGTGAACAAGTGTTTGTAAAACTCATTTACAGAAATAAATCATTTATTTATTAATTTATTGTAAATGAAAACTCCGAGAATATAGTTAGTTTAGATTGGTCTGTGAGTAAACGACTACTTCTAGATATACTGTATATGAAAAGTGACTTGCAACCAGCAGTGGGACTTGTCCAAACTGTATATATATTAACCACTTTAGCTATACACACGTTGGTAGAACTGCTTAAAACAAAACCTAACTCTAGATCGATAGACGGCCGATACCGACCAAGTACATAAACAATACAGACAAAATACTCGAAAAAGAGTACATAAACTCACCTAAAACGAAACACAAGCACACTCGACACAGAGGGGACGATCCTAGTATATCTCATATAAAATTTATTTCAAATAACAACCAATTTCGCTTCTGACCCACCCTGCCGCGTTATTAGGAAAATGTATAATACAATTTCACTGTCGTACGAATAATTTAAGCGACAAACATCTCTATCTACACAGCTTAAAGGAGATTTTCGTGTGACACAAACAATAGACGGAAAAAACAAAAATACTTCCGACTGACTACTTATCAACATTGCGTTTATTGAAATGAAATATAAAGCGAAAACGAAATACCGAAATTGGACTAAAGGTGACGTGTTACAGTGGAGGACAGAATAATATAATTGTAATTACATGAAATTGCAATTTGGCGGTACTTTGCGTGGCAAATCGAGTGCCGTTAGGACACAGCTGTAAAAGCTAGGGACTTTACTGGAAACTGTAAAAGATATAATAATATAATAATAATAATAGTTTATTTTCTCACCACAATACACATTAAAATTACATTAAAGCATCACATTAAAAGATACAGTAAGTATATTGTGGGAGACTGGTGCCTAAGCTAGGCTTTAAGGGCCTGTATTTCAGGTCACCAGGTGTCCATCCTTAAGCCTTTACTTTTATAAAATTAGGTGCTATTTAAGAACTATTGCGGTGGTTTCGAATACAAAATGAAAATAAAATAAATTTACAAATAAGGATAAAATAAGTAATTAAAACAAGACAAGTTTTGTGTGTGTGTGTGTGTCTGTATGTGTGTATTAGTGTGTGTGTGTGTGTGTGTGTGTGTGATGGATGCAGTCTGAAGAAGAATTGTTTAAAAGTGTGACTTGATTGAATAAGACGCCTTTCAATATTTTTGTTATTAATTATAGGCTTGGAATTGGTCAGACAATACACACTAAAGTGCTCTGTAATGTCCTTTGTTACTTCCAAAAAGTTTTGAAACGTTTAGGTATATTTAAACTAAGTACTTTATTAGTATAATATTGACTTCTATATGTGAGTTACATTGTTAATATAAGTCATGTATTCCATATTGCTTCTACATTTCAAAATATACACGATAATATCAAACAGCCTACTTGATCAATATTAGATACTCGCCTAAAGCATCAGAATTTGATTCAAAACCAAATAAAATCAATATCAGAAAGCTCAAACGAAAAAAGAACACAACTGTACCGGTATAAAAGAAAGTATACAATTGCCATCGGCCGCCACTGTAATCCGAAGACAGCAACTCGGATTGGCCCTAGGCTGAATTTTAATAAGATGTCACTGCCATAACAAGGGCCTAAGGGAAGCGAAATTTTATTACAACAGAAAAACTTTCACAGAACAATAACACGCAAAATTACGTTCACATTTAATTGGGTCTAATCGACTAGTCTATGCGATGATAGGGCGAAATTCCAACCAGAGGGTATTTTTAATTTGACAGCTCGGTTCCTTATAAGTGTATTAATGTCGGGCCAATTAGGAATTTTTAGATTTTTGTGCGGTGGACCGTTTTTTTGTCCTGAAGTGCATTTTTAATTATAGATGAATGGTGTTTAAGTGATGAAACGATGGTAATAGGTGTTAATTATGGTTTTATAAGTATTTAATTGTTGTGTAATGGGTGGGCTTAAAGGTTGTTTGATGGGTCGAAGATGGGTTATCGTGTCTCAGTTTTTTTGTGTGTTAGACGTTTTTGGAGTAGTGTCGATGTGATCAGTAGTTTTAATCTATGTGAGCATTTTATTATCATGATGCACACATTAGTAATTTAAAATTATGTGGTATTTAGCTACAGGCCTACACTTGCAACAATAATAATTATAATAACATACAATTTGTTACCACATGGTCTTTTTTGTTTAGTTGGCTATGTTGGCTTTAGTTCAAATTAGCCGCTGAGACCCAAATCTGTTTATAACTAATCCATATACCTACTGCAAGACCTCAGACATACTCGTAGGTACAAATTCAGGCTCATCAGATACTGAATAGCCACGGATACGTTCCTCTAGATTTATGATTAAGACGGACAACCATTTCTACATACAACATCGGGGCCACAGGCTGGAATTCGCTGTACAGCCCGTGACGAAAGCACCTCTCATATTCATAATATACTAGTTTTTTTCCGCAGCATCGCCTACGTTGTATAACCTATGTCCTTTCTCGAGTCTTAAACTCTCTAAATGCCAAATTTCATCGAAATCCGTCTACCGGTTTAGTCGTGAAGGCGTAACAGACAGAGATACTTTCACATTTATAATATTAGTATGGATATGGGTACCTAAATAGTACATAAAAACGCGGGTTCCACTCTGTCCCATATCACCCCAGTATTTATGATTTCGCGTGAATATCGATCATGGGCGCAGGGGTAGAGCTAACAAATTACGGCAAGAAGAGTAAAAATAATTTCTACTCGTGCCTACCCCCGTGTTAGCAGTTAGCACGCATCCAATACTTAGAGCGACTTCACTTTTGTAGTATATGTATTGAATTCAGATAAATATATAATCCGCAAACAAGAAAATGTATGTAACCTATTTTTATTTTTCGAAAAATAAATGTTTTTGTACTTACTGAGGTATTACATTAGCTTGCGCATTGTGTTAACTTAATTTTAGAAGTTATAAACATAACTGAATTAAGCTAAGTTTCGTAGCATTGTATTTACAGTAAACTGAAGACTAAACACGTATCAGGAATAAATGAAACAGTTAGTAGAGTTAATTTCAACTTAATCAACAATCTAAAGGAGTACTACTTAGTACTAGAATTTGTATCGGACTTACAAAGTACTACGTTACTTGAAGCAAATATTTACACCTAGTTGAGAAGTCACTGTTCTGATTTTCTTTTGTCAATTTTCACTAAAAGAGCAGTTAGAAGATACCAAGTACAAAATATAAATGTCGAAATTTATCTTAAAATTTTGCGCGTACTAACCCCGCTAACGCGACTTTACCACCAAAAGGGGGTTGGGAGGGACAAAATGGATTCTCGCGACATTCGGCAGCCATTACTCCGACCCTCTGTGCCACTCGCGCCCTCTCTCCCCTCGCGAGGCGTGTTTACTAAAAATGCGTTCAATTTTATATGCGGGTCTTATATACGAGGCACTAAGGTTTGTATAGGCTTCTTACTCAAACAAAATAACGAGACAGTCTTTATTTGAACGTTGAAAAAAACACGTTTGCATGCCAAGTGTTGACTGGATTAGTTGTTGCTTGAATGCAATCGAAACGTCTGTTTTGAGTAGAGACACTTTTTAATCCGCGCGCTTTATAGGGTTGAGTTTTGTTTGATGTCTATCGGGTAATGTAAAAAATATGCAATATTACAATGCACATTTTAAACATTATATGCAATATTATAATGCATATTTTTACGTAGGTAGGAATATTTTACCAGTACCTACGGCTGTTATCCTGCAAGGTGTAGGCACAAGTGCTACATGCTGTTAAATTCCTACCATTTACTTACATTTTACGTAATAGAGCCCGAATCTATTGCTCTTTACCAGACATAATTTAATTTTATTAATTAATCCGAATATAGTAAGTAAACACTTCCTTGAAACCATAATTAAAGGCTCACTAAGTTTTATAAAAATTAACCTGTAAACGTCCACTGCCCCCTTTTTTGTTTTACCCCTCTGTGGGTAAAACAAAAGAGTGTACTATTCCGGTTTTTCTGTACTCTGTGTTTCTCGGTATGCAGAAATATTATATTGCGATTATTTTAATGATACTACTGATTAAAACTGCGCATAAGGTGCCAATAGTGCTGGCGTTTAGGACCTTTAACTATTTTCGCTAATGCTGTATACAGCATAATTGTTTAGTTAGTAGCGTAATTGTTATTATTTTTTAACTAACATGCGAAATAAACTTTATTTGCCCGTTTGTTACTTTTTCATTTCTAATCCACAGAACGATTGTGTTTTAATTTTATATGACTGTTAGTTTGTACGCAAGGAAAGGGTGGCTAGGTTGTATAACGGAAAAGATGCGATAAAATTTTCCATATGGTCAACGTTGCCTGCGAAGCCTAATTGACTTAAGGCCTTTTTAGTCTGCTTAGTTATAAATAAGACAAAGTTATGAGCTACAGCGAAAGCTTTGTGTTTCTAGAGTAGATCAATGAAATATGAGTTAAGTACCATTATGGAATAAGCTATAAATGTGACCATTTTTATTCTAACATTACCTACTGTAAAACCAATCATACCTTGTTAATATCTAAGTGTAAAGTTATAAAAAGAAAATAAATCTTTGCATATGGCCGATATACCCAACATTTCGTCGATACAGGTTAATGATAACGACCAAACCTTCTTGATACATTTTACGTTGATATCACATCACTTTTGAAACCCTACAAGTATATTTGCTGACCAAAATTACCTGTTTTACCTAAAAAATTCGTAGGCAATTCTTAATTCAAAAACACAAACACGTCTTTCACAAATCACAAACAGACACTCAATGACGTTAACCCTTTCGATGCGGACGCAACTATTTTACCCGTTTTTTTATTCCAACCATAATGAATTCCAGTTTTTGTGAGTATTACCTTTAGTCGGGACAAATTGCAGACGGTTCGTCTTATAAATATTCTAGCGGTTAAATAAAGGGTAGCGACTGCGCTTCCAAAACTTTCACGCTTGGAGCTTTACGAAGTTCTTTTGTTTTGTGTTGAGAAAATGTACTTTTGCAAGTAAGACGCTTAAAGAATTACAAGGAAAGATTGTTGGAGTAAAACCTACTTTTGCCGTTTGTTTGTTGGTAAAATAAGCTATATTTACAAAACCAAATAGAGAAGAAACTTTTTGTTATTAAGTATTTTTATTTTATTTTTTATAAAAAAATATTTTTTCGCAGTTAACAAAACATAAATCCGAATTTGGTATCAATCATAAACGACTTAACACTACAGATTTAAATTAAAGGCTCACAGGTACCTTTGATTGTGACCTTAATAAAAAATAAATTAATGTATGAAACTACTAGCCACACTATGAATTCACGGGCAGCGGTTATTACTTTTATGAAGTACTGTTAATTTTCCCACTTAATAAAGATGATCATAATGTTTATACTATCCTCCTATAAACTTTGAGAAACGATGGCAATCTTATTGATGTGAACGAAATCTCGAGCAATGAATGAATGGAACTTTAATTGAAACCTGTTCTTTGAAAAGATGGATTGCTGTGATTTTTGTATGTAGATACGAGACCGTACATTCACTGAGTCATTTGAAGGAATTATTATAAAAGCAGTTTGTAGCCATACGAATGTCTTATATATTTTTGGTAGTACTAAATTATTACACGTTTTTAACTAAACGTTTAATAGACATTAACAATGAATTGTTTTTTTTTAATCGTCGCCCCATAGTAATTTCTCCTGTATTTTACTTTCTTCTGTATCGTTAGCTTCGCTACTGCGCCAATCAGGTCGTCAGTTCTATATTACTCCCTTCCAAATTCCTCTGCCAGTACTAAACTATGTCTCATATTTCCAACTTTGTTTCTATCATTTATTAAGTATGTATGTAGAAAATTTTGCCATCATACCTCAGTTTTTTATAAGGATAATTTAACCCTGCATTGGCACAATAATTACTATATATTAGAATTATTTTAACGCTTAGGGGAAATACAATTATTGTAAAAACCCAGAACTAGAAAAAATATACGCAAGCCATTAAAATAGTAAAAGTGCTTAGGCACTTATGAATTGTCTAGAATATAGTATAAAAAGCATAATCTCTTTTATGAAATGAGATCCGCATTATGACATGATTGTTGCTATTACATCGCCTAATAACTGTACGCTATCGAGTTATCACTTTTTATTTGTGCTAAAAATGCTATAATTCACTTATAAAATACATTATTCAGACGAATTAAGTAATAAAAATTAAAAAAAAAATACTGTTCTATCACCTGCAAAATCGGTCATGCGAACCTCGCATTTTGCTATTATTATAGCTTGATAATCTTTTTGCTTTTTGCTCTAGAATAATATCATTTGCCAGTTTATATTACTGAAATTATAGTTAAATTGAAAAAGAAACGTAATGAGTAATATGTACTGTACAATAACTTATTTCAAAATGACATTGTTTATGTTTTACTCGTCTCATTACTTTATGGTCATTTTATGTGGATTATATTCAATCCAATCTAAAAAAATACACTTACTATCTATTAGCGATATCTTACTACAGAGAAAACTGTTTAAAATCTTGTGTAAAACTTTTCAAGATTAAAATCACAAATTAAACAAAAGATTGTTTAAAAATGTTAAAACAAAGAAGTTATCACAATGGTCTTTCTACTTATAAAACACGCCACTTAACTAAGTCATTCTAAGGACTTGATCAGTAAAACGCGTAATATAATTAAAAATACTTTATACCATCGTTATAACAATCGTAATAATCTTAACGTGTAATATAATTAAAAATACTTTATACCATCGTAATAATCTTTTATTTCACAAGCATACTGTACACCGTATGCGAATGAACAAAACAAAATAAATTTATTGTGTCAAAAACATCTGTTACGCAACCAACATTACCTTAACGGATTTAAATAAAAAGCACAAAATGCTACGAACAAAAAACTTATTAACATGTGAACGCGGTAACTGTTATAATTTCGCATTGTGCTCGCATAAAATAATCACAGGAGGCTCCGAGAAAAAAATCGTTTAAGAAAAAAAATATGCAAATTGAGACAGCATCGTAAGGGTTAAAGCGGTGAGCGTGTCGAATTGTGTTATTATTTTGAGTAATTATTTTCGCATTTACACTTTTAAGCAATATTTTTGGTTGTTTTCTGGGTTTTGGGAGCACTTACATATTAAAAATGTCATAATATTATATTTATAATTTAAATGAAACCTGGCTTCGTGGCTAATTAATACTGCGAAGATCGAACAAGCAATGTTAAATCACATTTGCCGTACTGGGCCCGTGAATGGGAGACCATATTTTTTCACTCAGATTAGCCAAACTCCTCTATTTTTTTAATAAAGGTTAGGTAGAAAACTAGCCATACAAAAGGCGGTGCCATTTTACACCAACAAGGTTAAAACAGGGTTGTGGTGGCTAGATAGGCAATTGCTCCATGTAGAATACTAGAATTTAGTCTGTTTAGCCTATATTATTTTAACTTTGACTTATATCAAAGCTGATAAAATGATATCAGCTAGTATCGTCACGTCATCAGCCTATTGCAGTCCACTGTTAGACGTAGGCCTCCCCCAGGGTACGCCACAAGGCCCGTTCTTTCGTTTTCGGTACCCAGTCACTACTACTCACAATACTAATACGTTTTCTTTGGATACGCTGAGCAGGCGAATTGGCAACCGCAGTATGGTAGTATAATGCTGGTATTTGCTTTGAAATATACCTTAACTATTTATTGTATGTGAATGTAGCTGATTTGTTTATCAAAGGTGACAAAAATCATTGCTATTAATTAACCAGGCACCTTGTATGCACGACACACCAAATATTTTTGGCAAAACCTGAATTATTCGGACAATTTAACCTCATGAAATATTAAATAGGCACCATCTAAAAGTAAACAACAACAGTATAATGAAGACTTAAACGTTATGTTACAAAAACTAACCCAAAAATGCGTGTATCTTTTTTGGAATAAAATTTCACTAAACGCGGTTATTAGTTCGTTTTTTATGCATTAACTTATCATTCCACTATACACTGACACACTTTAATCTTCACTTAATTTGTATCGAAATTACAAATAATTATGCTGTCGACTTAAATTTATTTTAAAAAGTCACGCATTTCTATGCCTCGAGCCTTATTCGTGGTCTTACAACTGCTGTTTATAAGCATATTGACCACGTTTCGATATTGCTAGTAATTACAGCCCTTTCAGTCACTACATACTACATAGTTGCTATTAGTTAGTTATTTTGTTTTTTTCTCTAGTAACATAATACTTATTAGCACATATATTATCATATATTAGTATCTAAGGTAGCGGTCTGCTATTTTTAAATAACATTTCCTTTTACGTGCTCGCGTTTAAGTAAATTAGAAAAGTATTTTTGTATAATGAATAAAACATTGTTAGACTGATCCTTTTACGAATAGTCTATAATATTTTATGAGGTTTTACTGCATAATGCCTGAAAATATGATATATTGTTCAATTTATTACCACAAAGCAATTTTTCTTCAATGCAAGTAAAACAAAAAATTATACTACTGTTTTTATGTAAATTGCTAACATTTAAATAATATTATGAGACGACAAGTAATCCATTATTTAATGATTTACACTATGAAATATCACATGCGTGTTTTCAAATAAAAAAAAAATATTGAAAAATAATTGTAAGAATCTGTGTGGTTTCCTATGCGCAATAAAATAATTTTGCCAACGCTTCCTTTTCAAACAAAAGCTCTACTTTCGGAAGTAACTTAACCCGTCCACCTTTTAGAATAAATTAACATCGCCATCCCAAGGGTTACAATCATTAAAATAACTTTACAACAAAAAAATATTATCTGTCCTTAGACATTAGATGTTGTGATTCAAATGAATGCTGTAACTGATATCCCTGAGAGCAACATTCCATATTCAAATCACAACACGCCGCCATATTGTTTTTTTTTTGTCTTTCCATAGTGGGACACGCATATCATTACTATTGGCCTTTTTAATATTTTTTTCGTCTAAAAACCGGTAAGCTATGAATAATACTAAATCATTAGCTCTATTTTTCAAAGTAGTGCAGCTGTGCGTTGTTTTTTTGCGATGTTTTTTGTTTCTGAAAGTATTCATAAATGTTTGGTTAGTGATATAAATTTTTTTTTGCGTTTTGACTGTAGAGTCAAAAATGCAAAGCTTGTGCAGAATTTATAATGCTTTTTTATAGTTGAGTACAATCTCAATGTTAAATAATAATTTGACTTATCATAGTTATTTTTACTAAGCATAACATTTTATTATTCTTCACTTGTGTAATATAATAGACGGTAATGATGATTAGATGCAATGTTAGAAATATTTTCAGGCCCAACATTCCATACCAAACATGGATTTTATTTCAAATTCAATCAAAACTTTTTTCTCGTAAAAACTTTTTAGCCCTCTTCACACGCAAGTTGATTTCCACCACCACCACAGAATACCAATGAGTTAACATTTTACTTTATCGCATTACCTTAGAAACAACCACAATAACGTATTATGTTTAGTATTACCTTAATGAGAGACTAAAAACGTTAGGAATAAAAAAAGTATCAATATGTCCAACACGTTTATCTAGGAGCCCATAAAACATGGTAGCATAAAATTAACTATTAAACGAGGTATTACAGACGGAAAGAACCCCATTTCCCACACTAGAACCAGTAGCTAAATAAATTTTCAACAGACATCTGCTTGCTAATTGTCTAACGAGCGGTGTGCATAAATTGCACAAAATTATTATACATTGCACAAAAAAAACCGTCACATGGCGACAAGTCTTTATTTTTAAAAGCAATCGTCTTTAAACCTGTCGTTTCCCCAAGCTCAAGGTGTGAAATTTGCAAAATTAAAAGAATTCTACATTTACGAACGCAACATTTTTTGTGTTCGATTTTCGACTTACGCACTGCAGCTTTTGTGTTAGTTTTGCATATCTTTTCGTGTGCACTTCTTACACTTAGCGCTGAAGGGTTAATATGCAAATTAACTAACCCATTTCTTACTAACCCTATAATTACAGTATTTTGCATATTATTTGATGAATAAATATTTATAAGGAAGTGAAATTGAAGAACTTTTTCATTATAAACTAGTTCTTAATAAATTGTTCGTTACTTTTTATTTTTTTAAACTGCCGGGGTGTAGTTTGATGCAAATATTTTTGGGTTTATTAAATTTCGTGTGAAGATACGCATGGGAACTTCTGATCAGGATACTTGCGTACTTCGTGTATTTAATTTAAATTTGTCATGAGTTTGTTAAATAATTTATTTTTTTATGTAGCTAGATTGAACCGTGGGTACCGACCGCTGCTATCTATGGACTTAGACAGGAAAGAATTTTAGTCATATCTCAGGAAAGTAGCGGCAGAGATTATCATGTTCAGGCAATTCTAGATTAGTTAGGTATAATATTGTTATAAGCTACCTACCTAATAAATAAATGCGGATTGAGAAACCTACCTAATTCTGTTTGGACTTTTCCTTCCAACAATCACAAGTTATTAATAGTAACTAAAAAACAAAATCAATACTACTAATATATACTTGACAATAAAACTGAATATAACAAGGAGGCGTCAACTAAACATGGTTGACGCCACACAATAACTAAATACCCAACTCATATTGACAGCCCTAATTCACATCGACAATGCATCGGTACTAATATCGAATGAATGAAAACCACTTGACTCGTGTTAAAAATCGATTCAATTGTGAGCGCCCTATTCGATCCTATTGTGCTGTATCGATTTATCGGGGTAACAATTGTTGTGTATTGTAAACCGATCTATTCAATTCGGATGTGTTTGTAATATTTTGACGTCGCATTGTGATGCACTTGTCGCTTCAAATGTAACGCATGTAGCACGCGCCAGAGATGGGTTTATTTGTTATGTACTCTTGAGATATACAGGACGTTTGTTTAAGGACCAAAACGTCTTACGTAATATCGAATGGCTGTCTAATTTTTGGTGTTCGTGTCTGATCTAGACGACGATTTAGGCAGCGTCATGTGGGGGGTTACACTTTTTTTTCGGTGGCTAAATAACCCAATTCTACGTTAAGATGTATCCTTAAAATCATTTTTCAATATTAGAAGCTGTGAATTTATTCTTGTCATTTCAGAAAGGTTTTGTGTTCACCTAATAATAGGTACCTAGGTACTTGTTTTTTTTTGCCACGGACAGTATATTTTGTAGTAGTAGTAGCTACACTATAATTATATCCCTAGTCATAATCATATCAGATCATCGTGAAACATCGTAAGGAAACCTGTGCACCTGTGTGATTTTTCAACAGTGTGTGAAGCCTGTAGCCATATTTAATGTAATAACTTTGGCAATCCAATTAAATAAAAAAAAATAAAGCCATGTCAGAGGCCATGCGGTTAAACTCTGACACCAGGTTATTCGTCAACCATACGACAAGATATCATCATCACCTCCTCCTTATTTTGACTGTTGTTAATCAGCGTTTTAATAGTGCGTAATATAAACGTTGTAATGAACCTAAAAGCCACCTTTTCCTTTTACACAGGCGCAACTACTTAAGCCAGACTTCCTTAACAACGGCACTAAAAACAATTCCATGTATTCGCTAATAAATAATGAAATTCTTGCATTACTAAAAAAGTTTACGTAAGTGAGAAACGTTGACAAATATTTAAAAAAAGTCACATAAAAACCTTGTCTAAACTCGTTTAATTTTTACATTTTAATTATGACGTGGTGTAATAAAAACGTTGTACGCTACAATTTATAAACACATGTCAACGTAAAAAATATACACGTGCGTTTTTTTACCTTTATTAAATTACATTTTTACCAAAATCCATTTAAGGGTTGCACCTGCTAAAACGTCAGTGCGACATTTTTTTTTTTTTAAATATCATAACAAAGACTCATTTTGAAACTACAGCTTTTTAATTTTATTACATCGGCCGGTGTCGTAATGCAAATGCGTATTTAATGGCCTATCCTTTATAAATGGTTTAGGGTAAAGGTAAGTGGACATTATATTTGTGGTGATTAAATTATATTTTTGTACTAGCGACCAGGCTTTCCGGCAATCCGGTTTTTATGACACTCTTCATGGTTGCTTGAGTTTTTTCGTTATAGGCCCTTGTATCAAGATCAATCTACAGTTTTACTTTTAATTGATCTTGATAGAGTTACCCCTCTTGGGAAGGGCGACAATTTTAGTCTGCTAAACTGATGGTCTTGTTTTTTAAATACGTTTTTAAAGAATAAAATAACATTCATATATTTCTTTAATAAAATACCTTAATTTATGACGTGCTACTATATAATCATTTTTGTACCTTCTTACAAACCTTTGATTTTCAGAGGTTCCAATCGTGGTGACTATAAAATCAATCTCATTCCATTTCTGACAAGAAATAAGGATTTCTGAGACTTTTCTCAACGATCGGTTACTGCCCCAATATTATTATAAATTTAATTAAATGTCATGTAACTATGCATGATATCTGGAGTACAATGCAATCGTTATTAATATCATTTTTACTCATCATCATGATCAGCGCTTAGACGTCCACTGTCGTCACAAAGGCCTCATCCACAGAACGACAACTTGCCATTTAAAGCGACCGGTTGCCCGCAACTCTGACGATATCGTTGGTCCACCTGGTAGAAAACCTGCCAATGCTGCGTCTTCTGATTCGTGATTGCCACACAAGAACCTTTCTTCTTCAACGGTCATCGGGAGTCGCGTGTGAGCCGGCAACGCATGTGCACACGTTTTACGCGCGCGCATATACGTCTTTCTTGCGACAAGTTTTAGTTGTTTTACTCATTTTAGTTATGATAATTTTAAATGGGTGACGAACAGACTAATGTTGATTTTTGCTACACCAGTAGTAGTGAGATAATGGAGGAGGATATAGGAGAAGAAAGTGAGCAACAAGATAACAGGAATTTGACAGCAGAGAGGAGAGTGTATGAAAAAGAGAAGGGCGAGCAACGGATGCCAGAAAAGAGAGGACGCCAAGATGATGAGGAAATTGTGGAGGATGACGAAGGCTTTGTCACGGTTGTGAGAGGACATAAGAGACCTGCTAGAAGAGATTCGAAGGACCGTGACTTGTGCGTGGACAAGGATGTTAACGAATCCGAAAAATGTGTTGTTTGTGTCACAAGTAATAAAGAAATGTTACCCAAGCAATTTGGTATGGCAAAGTGGTTACGAGCGGCAGGCATTGAAAATATCACGAAAATGATATACAAGGGTGCATACAAAGTTTTAATCCAATTTGAGAATAGAGAAAGTGCATTAAAATTGATGTCGTCTACAAATTTACACGAGTTAGAATACAGAGCCCACATTATAAATGAATTACAATTTACTTACGGAATTCTTAGACAGGTTGACTTAGATATGGAAGAAAAAGAAATCCTTGAAAATCTCAAAGGGGAATTCGAAATAGAATCAGTCAAGCGACTTAAAAGGCTAGATAATACCGGTAAATGGATCAACTCGGAAACAATAAAAATATGTTTTAAGAGCTCAACTTTGCCACCATACGTGTATGGGTATGGTTGTAGGTTTCAAGTTGAGCCGTTCACATTTCCTGTGTCCCAGTGTTCCATATGTTGGAAATATGGCCACCTTTCCCGTTCATGCCCGAATAAGAACCCAACTTGTCCTAAGTGTGGAGATAAACACGCAAATTGTGAGACAACAACTTATACGTGTGTCAATTGTAAAGGGCCACATATGGCTTTAAATAAAAAATGCCCAATATTTATGAAGGAGAAGGAGATTAGAAACATAATGACCAAGGATCACTGTACTTATAGAATCGCTTTAGAGACATATATTAAAAAGGCAGAAGGTCATAAAAATGCCACATATCCAAATGAATTACATAAAATACACAAACAAATAAACATTACGCAACCGAATTATCTAACTAATACCACTCAAGCGACGAGCGAAGACAATTCAAACCGGTTCTTAATCACTACAGAGGCTATTATCCACAATGAGATGTCAACTTCCGATAGTTGTACGGAAGCGGAGGAACTACCTGGTCAGGATAGTCAAGTTTATAACAATAACACAAAAAAAAAGAAGAAACCAAAAAAACATAATTCAGATGAAAACCAGTCTCAAGTTCGGTTATACAGCGAAGTTGTAAATACCCCCAAAGAAAAAGAAGCTAAAAATACCCCCAAAGAAAAAGACACTAAAAAGGCTCCAAACAAACCTATTCCAAATTTTGATGTGAGTTTTTCGAGTACCGTCAAACGCATAAAAGATATCTGTACATCGGGCGGCAGTTTAGATGATAAAATAAATATGTTAGGCAATTACTTGATACAAGTTTGCGTTCAGTTTATCTTAAAATTTGTTAAGAACGGTGACTTTTGTGGCAGGATTATGTCTATGTTTATAAATGGCTAATGATAATAATGAGAGGGTAATGATAAATATTATGCAGTGGAATGCACAGAGTTTACGTCCTAAACTAGCGGAATTTGAACCTTTACTTTTGCAAGAGAAGATACATGTTGCAATAATATCGGAAACCTGGCTCAAGACGGAATCACATTTGAGAATTAGTGGGTACAATATTTATAGAAACGACAGAATGGACGGATATGGAGGTGTGGCTATATTGGTCCATAAAACGATTAAGGTACAGGAATACACTGTTAAGATTAATAATTTAGGAATAGAATTAGTCTGTGTGAAATTATTTAATAATTATTATATTAGTCATATTATATCAATTTATTGCCCATCATCAGTTCGTTGTACACAGTTTGATTGGGAACAAATTTTCTCACTATTTCCGAACAAATGTATCATAGCTGGTGATTTTAATGCTCATCACCTGAATTGGTCTACTAAGAATGATACTCGTGGTATTCAGTTATATGACGCAGCATTAGATGCGGGGTATATTTCCTTAAATAATAAAGATATAACTAGAATTAAAAGTGTCAACAATATCGTTCAAAAAACATCTCCGGATATAACGTTTGTCTCGACTGAATTGTCTTGTGTGTTAAATTGGAAGGTATTCAATGAAAATCTAGGCAGTGATCATCTCTTTATCAAAATTTCTTTTTGTTGTATAGGTTCTGTAAACATGACCCCCAAACGTAATTTTAAATTAGCGAATTGGAAAAAGTACGCAATGTCATTAAATGAATATTTTTCACAGACTTCATATAATAGCTCTAATGAGTCGGTACAATCGTTATATGATACATTTATAAAAGTAATTAACAAGGCGACTGATGAACATATCCCAAGGATGAAAACACTTATTGATCCCAAAAAAACATTCCGACCTAAGCCATATTGGAATCCCTCCTTGGCCAATTTAGTAGCACAACGTAGGTTAGCCTTGGGCCAATTTAGGAAAAACCCTACGCCACATAATCTTAACATACTGGAAGGTAAAACACAAGAAGCTAAAAAAGCTATTCGGCTAGCAAGGTTAAATGACTGGCAAAATTATTGTAGTAGTATAAACGAGCAAACATCTAGTTCGGAGATGTGGAAGCGTATGAGATGGGCCAAAGGTTTTAGATCACCAAATAATAATTCACAAGTATCAAATGAACAGAAAGTCGAACTTCTTACTAGTCTTACACCAGATTATGTTCCTACAAAGACAACCGAGTTTCGTTCACATAACTCATTACTGGAACAACATTTTACGATACATGAAATGAAAAATTGTTTAAAAAAGAAAGACACAGCACCGGGACACGATGGAATAACTTATTCTATGTTATATAATTTGCCTCTAAATGGAAAACTTTATTTATTAGAAATATACAATCGTATTTTAGATACAGGTTCTGTGCCAGTACAATGGCGTGACATACATATAACGCCTATACCAAAATCTTCACCAACCGGTGTTATTAAACTTAGGCCCATTTCATTGATATCCTGCGTGTGTAAAATGTTGCATTCTATGCTTACTAGGCGTCTGGAGTGGTTTATTGAGAAGAATAAATTATTGCCTCCGTATACATCTGGCTTTAGAAGAGGACAATCTTGTCAAGATTGTTTAGTCAAGTTAGTTAGCCAAATATACATAGGTTTCTCAATTAATCACCCAACTGTAACATGTTTTTTAGACATTGATAACGCTTATAATAACGTAGTAATAGATATAATGGCTACAACGTTAGACAACATCGGGATTGGTAAAAGCATATGTAGGTATCTGTGGAACTTTTTGAGCGAAAGACATTTATATATGAAAGATGAAAGTAACCCAAACAACTACTTTGTAAGACATACAGATAAAGGTTTGGCTCAGGGTGATCCGATATCCCCACTCCTTTTTAACATTATCACTATTCGATGTTTTCAAGGACTTAATAACATGAACATGTGTCAGTACGCGGATGATTTCGTATTGTTTATTACTTCTAATAATCTTATACAATGTAAACGTGACATGCAAACAGCTTTATATAATTTTTGTGATGTTATGAGGGAGGTGGGTTTGGAGGTATCAGCAACTAAATCAAAGGTTTGTATTTTTTCTAGGGGTTTTAAAAAGTTAAATATTGATTTAAAATTACATAATTGTAGGTTGGATTTGGTAGATAGCTACAAATATCTGGGCGTTTGGCTGGACAGATGCTTGCGTTGGTCTAAACACATTAATGTTATTTTAGAAAAGGCCAATAACCATCTTAACCTGGTTAGAGTTTTAGCGGGATCATCTTGGGGTTTGCACCCAAAACATTTGCGGCACATTTATATCGCGTTAATCAGAAGTCGTTTGGACTACAGTTGTTATTTATATGACTGCAGCGCTAAATGTCATTTGTACAAGCTTACTAAGGTTCAAAATCAAG